>CM073572.1:118508271-128508271 GCA_037074715.1 Magnolia kwangsiensis | reverse complement strand
CATTCCATTCGGATGCTTCCCTTGTGCAGACTCCTTTTTTCCTCAACCACTTGGACATGATACATCGACCTGTGCTGCCATTAAGAGCGAGCAGTACCTGTATGTACATTTTAAGAATGTCAGTATCCAATGCTGAGGTACTTCAATACCAGAATAAATAAAGCTTGCACATAACAGCTGTAGGTGCTAGCTTGAAATATCAACTATAAGATAAGATTGCTTCATTCTGGAAGGTGAAAAGTGCAGTAAACAGTCGTAATATACAGTGAGAATATGCCATTTTTTTCAGTCAACTGCACCACAATATGCAAAATGAGTGTGGGAAATAGAAGCAAATAATGTAGATAATTTTATAAGATAAAGAGCATATGTAATTGACTAATTACATATAAAATTTCACAGAGAAGTGTAGGGAATTGAATTTCAGGGTTGCTCGCATTGCAGTACGGACTCTATTTGGACAGAATATGTAGAACCCACTTGTGTGCCTCTTCCAAGTGAAGGAGATTTATGGATAATCTGACTGGTTGTACCAAATATTATTATCCCTTTTCAATGATTGTAACTTTAGTTTATTTTTATGATAGTAGCAATTGATAGTAGATTTGGGAAGCTACATAGGGCCACTAAAATTGCCAAGTTATCATTGACAAAAATAATGGAAAAGGACCTTATTGAAAACCTATGTTTTTTTAATCACAAGCTCCTATGCCTCAAAATGCACATCCCAACTAGTTCCACTGATGTTTGCATCATGGAGAAATGCCCAAATTACTTTTGCATGGCTGATTAGCTGCATGGGAATGAATGCACTTGATTTAAGTGATGGAGACATCATGCACCCCACCCTACGCACATATTCAAGGAGGAGGGCCCCGCTATCGATCTGGATCGACGACGACATCTATGGAGAGCCTCACAGTTAGGGGTTGTGCTATAGAGCATTGGAGTGGACCCGATCATCATATGAATTCTACCATCGGATCTCATGATCGTGGCCCACTACCCTAGATGATCATCTAGGATTTTGAGTTTTGACTATTCTCGTTATTAGAAACATCATGAACGGCTTTGATTGCGTACATTAATTATTATTTTATTTACTTCAGCTTTAAGTATTAGTGTGCGCACATGGCGCAATGGTGAAATTGGCTTTTGGGGTTTAGGGTTTTCTTATAAATAAACAACCCCATATAGGTATTTCTGAATAAAAATTCTACGTTTTTCTTCTTCTCTCTCTTTAGGTTGAAGAATCGAATTAGGTGCGAACCCTCCCTTCCTCGAAAGGCTAACTACCATAGTGCGAAGCCACAACCATCCCAAATCATCCCCACTTCTTTACCCCACATCCATCATCTTTTACATTCTTCCCATCTTCAGATTCACCCTTTCTTGTACCCAAGTTCTCTTCTACAACAGATTTTCAGATTCTTGCCCATCAGAGGGCTTGAAATTTCGGTGGAGCACCATGCACAAACCGTGCATCGGACTGAAACAAAATTTGGTATGAACGCGGTCCTACCCTGGCTGATCTTAGCCTAGGAATCGCTTTCCGACTTCGTGGGCCGCACACACGTGTAGACGAGTGGTCATGCAAGTGCCCCTAGGGCCAATTGCTGTCCACGCGTGTGGCTCATCTCAGGTTCTATATTTCCTCTATTTCTCTCCTCTTTAGCCTTAAATCCAGGCCCTTAACCCTAGAAAACCCCAAATCCCAATTATTCTCAAAATTGCGAACCCTAGATTTTCCCCCGAATTGAAACATGGCGAATCTAACATTCCTTTGGGCTTGTTTGGTTTATAATTTTATTTGATCCATCCCTAAACTTGTGTAGGCTTGAACCACCATAGATTCCCCTTTTTGAATATTTGATCGTATGTAGGATGTGGAATTTTGTGATCGTTTAAAATTGGTATAATCTAAAGCTTGAATTCTTGCATGTCTTATTTAATTTCATGCCCTGCATCAAATTTGGTATCAGAGCTTACGTTTTTATAGGGGAATGCATTGCATGTTTAGGGTTTTGTTTATTTATGTCCATTATGCATCAAGTTTTCTCATATAGGGCTGTTTAGGACCCATAATTCACAATATTGGTTGCTGAATTTTCCGTTGTCAGAAAATCCATAAATTTCATGGCTGAATTTTCTGTTAACAAATTATTTGGCCAGTTATATTGCTGGAATTTTAGTAGCATTGTGTAATTTCCTTTATGTAGAGTCCTATAGGATCATTTAGTCCCATTTAGACGCATGTAGTTGCATTAGAGAGTCTTTGAGTTGAGTGAGTGGTTGTATGCCTACACGTACTAGTCGTGGTTTTGGTTTGCACCCTACGTTAAACATGGAGCAATTGCAAGAGTCCATAAACAACATAACTCGACAGTTTGAGTCTTTGGGTAGGCGCTTGGAACGACATATTGACCAACGCTTGGATCAGCTTAATGTGCGCATTACCCAACTAGAGACTTCCACCTGGGCAAACTCTGCCATTGGCGAAGATGCTCAATCTCAGGCAGGTGGTCAGGAGGATAGACAAGGGAATGTGGGTGGCCAAGGAAATGGTCATAAACGTGCACCCGTGCACTTACCCCACAAGGAGCATCATAATCATTATGACCCAAATGTGCAACTCCTCAAGGGAGTTAGAGTAGAGGCCCCTACGTTTAATGGCCACTTGGACTCTAAAGCTTTTCTAGATTAGTTAACAAACATGTACCACTATTTTGAGTGGTACAACATGTTGGATGCTTGTCGAGTCTGATTTGCCAAGATGAAGCTTGTGGGCCAAGCTAAGAGGTTTTGGGCTACTATGGAGCGAAAGAAAGAAAGGTTGAGGGAGCCCTCAATAGTCCATTGGGGAGAAATGAAAGAAATTCTAAAGGAGAAGTACCTCTCTTTCTCTTATCACCTAAGGTTGGTTGAAGATTGACAGTCTTTTCGACAAGGTTCCATGAGTGTGGCTGAATACATTGAGAAGTTCGAAGAGTACTTGACTCAGTGTGAAGTTGAAGAGGATCCCGTACTCACTCTTGCTCGATTTAAGATAGGCATCCATTTCGACATTAGGAGAGAGTTGCTCGCCAAGGACATAGACACTCTTGAACAGATGTATCAAGTAGTGTTGGAGGTCGAGCAAAACCTCAAAGCATCTGTGGGAAGGAGGTTTGAGTCTCGTGATTCTGGCGCTAAGGCCAACCCTTCTGGGGCTAAGCCTAGCGATGGATATCAATACAAGCCCAGTAGTTCTCAGTCTAGGCCCAAGGATGATAAGGGTAAAGGAGTTGTCGGGTCTAGCTTGCGCAAAAGTGATGCGATTAGGTGTTTTAGATGTCAGGGGTTTGGTTACTTTGCCCACCAGTGTGGTATGAAAGAGGGCACCAAAGTGTTCCTTATTGATGAGCAAGTAGAAGTAGTGCCCACAGAAAGTGACAGTGAGGAGGAAGAATGTGAGCTAGCAGAGATCCCTAATGATGAGGAAGAGAGAGTGCAAGAGTTTGCGACCCTTGCAGTTGTGCATTGCGCCTTTACCCAAGCAAAGAATACCGACGATTAGTGTTGCAACACGATCTTCTATACCTACGCAAAATGTGATGATAAGAGTTGCAAAATGATCGTGGATATTGGTAGTTGTGCCAATGTGGCATCAACTGGCATTGTGAGCTGTTTAGGCTTGAAGCTTGAAGCCCATCATCAACCCTATAGAGTGTGTTGGGTTGATGAGACTTCCATTCTAGTCTCGCACTGTTTTCTTGTTCCTATTCAGTTTGGATCATATAAAGACACACTCTGGTGTGATGTTGTTTCCATGGATGTTGGCCATATCATTTTGGGTAGACCCTGGCTCTATGACAGGGATGTCATCATATTTGGTCGTTCGAATGTGTACATTCTGGTTTGAGGGCAAGAAAGTCAAGCTAAATCCTTTCCCACCTAAGAATACGACTGGAAAGGAGTCCACCACAAAGAGGGGCGCGAGCGGCTCAAAGGAATTGAAGGAATCGAAGTCTGAGTCCAAGCCTCTCCATATTCTAAATGCCAAAGACTTTGAGCAAGAGACTGAGTCAGACTCAATGATGTACGCCCTTGTGGCTAGGGAGAGTGCACCAGAGCCTAGTATAGAGTTACCCACCGAGGCCATTTCGGTAGTGGATGAGTTTCTTGATGTCTTTCCTGATGATCTACTGGATGAGCTTCTCCCTATGAGGGATATACAACACGCCATTGATTTAGTCCCTAGGGCGACTCTACCAAACCTCCCTCATTATGAACCCAAAGGAGCATGCAGAGTTAAAGAAGCAGGTTGATGAGCTCCTAGAAAAAGATTTCATTCGAGAGAGCATGAGCCCGTGTCGTGCCCGCCCTTCTTATACCTAAGAAGGATGACACATAGAGGATGTGTGTTGATAGTAAGGCCATCAACAAAATCACAATCAAGTATCGATTTCCTATACCTAGTCTTGATAACATGTTGGATATGATGGCCAACGCTACTATCTCCTCGAAAATTGACCTCAAAAGTGGTTATCATCAAATCCGAGTACGCCCTGACGACAAGTGGAAGACAGCCTTCAAGACCAAGGATGGGCTATACGAGTGGCTAGTCATGCCTTTTGGGCTGACTAATGCCCCAAGTACCTTCATGCATGTGATGACCCAAGTGTTAAGGCCCTTCATGGAGAAGTTCTTAGTCGTCTACTTTGATGATATCCTGATTATATCATGACCAATGAACAACACCTCAACCATTTGAGGCAGGTTTGTGGGATCCTTAGAGCCAAAAAATTATACGCCAACCTAAAGAAGTGTGCATTTATGTCTAGCAGTGTTATCTTCTTAGGTTTTGTTGTGTTAGCTAAGAATGTGTCGGCGAACCATCAATTGGCCTGAACCGCGCAATATTCACGAGGTGCACAGCTTTCACGGCTTGACCACCTTTTATAGATGGTTCATTCGAGGCTTTAGTTCCATTATGACTCATGTATTGCATAAAGAAAAGGGGAGTTTCAATGGACGAAGGTTGCCTCAAAGGCCTTTAAGGAGATAAAGGTCAAGATGACCGAAGCTCCAGTTACGTGACTTCCGAATTTTTTAAAAGTTTTTGAAGTAGCATGCGACGTGTCAGGAGTCGACATATGAGGAGTACTTAGTCATGAAGGGCATCCTATCGCCTTCTTTAGCAAGAAACTGAATGAGGCGAAACAAAAATACTTCATCTATAATAAATAAATCTATGCAGTAGTGTAATCGTTGTGCCACTGACATCATTACCTATTGCTACAAGAATTCGTCTTGTTCTCAGATCACGAGGCCTTGAGATATCTGAACTCTTAGAAGAAATTAAAACCTAGGCACGCTAAGTGGGTCTAGTTCCTTTAAGAGTATACTTTTGTGCTTAAACACAAGGTTGGTGTAGAGAATAAGTCTGTCAACGTATTGAGTCGTCGAGTCGTGTTACTTAATTCCATAAGTGTCAAAGTCGCAGGGCTAGAGCGTGTCAGAAAGGATTATTTTGAGTGCCCAGATTTTGAAGTTGTGTACGCATCGTTGTTAGAGAGTCCGTCAGGAGTTGCAATGAGTATTTGATATTGGATGGATATTTATGTAGGAGTGACCGTTTATGGATACCTTGCACCTCCCTCTGTGATTTTTTTGTCTAGGAGTTACATTCAGGAGGGGTCGTGGGTCATTTTGGTCGAGATAAGACCATTGCCCTAGTGGAGGATAAATTCTATTGGCCAAGCCTCAAGTGAGACGTGGCCAAAATTATAGGGCAGTGTCGTATTTGTCAACTAGCAAAGTCAAAAAAGCAGAATATGGGACTATACACACCTTTACCAGTTCCATTCGCCCTTTGAAAGGACAACAGTATGGACTTCGTGCTTGAGCTCCCCAAGACTATTTGGAAACACGATTCCATTTTTGTTGTAGTGGACCATTTTTCTATAATGTCCCACTTCATCCCTTGTTCGAAACCTCTGGCGCATCTCATGTTGCCAAGTTGTTCTTTATTGAGGTTTTCAAACTTCATGGGTTACCCAAAACCATGGTGTCTGACCGTGATGTGCGATTCATGAGTTATTTTAAAAGACAATATGAAATATGTTGAGTACTAGGCTCCAATTTTCTTCTGTCTAACACCCTCAACCAATGGTCAGACTGAGGTGGTTAATAGGAGCCTAAGAATTTGCTCAGATGTTAAGTGGGGGACCACACTAGGATGTGAGACACCGCACTACCCATCGCCGAGTTTGCATTGAATAGTTCTGTCAATAGATCCACAGGTATAAGTCCTATTGAAGTTGTTATTGGTTATAAAACTAGGAAACCTATTGATCTTATCCCATAGGCCATCAGAGTATGTAGAGTCCTTTGCACATCATATTCATTCATTGCATCAAGAAAATAGGCGAAAGATCAATACTAGTAATGAACATTACAAAATTTTTGCAGACCAACATAAACAATTCAAGGAATTTAATGTAGGGGACTCTGTGATGGTCCGCATCAGGCCAGAGCGGTACCCTCAGGGAGCCATTTATAAATTACATGCGCATAGTGCTGGAACATTCAAAATTATAAAACGAAACGGTCTCAATACGTATGTGGTAGATCTCCCACCTTCCATGAGAATTAGTTCCACATTCAATGTGGAGGATCCAGTTGCATTTTAGGGGATTACTGATACATTGTCCAGCCTTACACCTAACCATCCTGATTCTCCAGACATTTTTCTTGATCCATAGCCCCTTCCCAACCCATCTTCCCAATCTCTACCTCCCATACATACCCTTCCCATACCCAGAGAGGAAATAGAGGATATTCTAGACCATCAGATAGTATCGATGTTGGACGACGAGTTTCAAAAGTTCTTTGTTAAGTGGAAGTCATGCCTGGCTTCAGACAGTACGTGACTCACTGAGGAGGAGCTTAAAAGACTTGATCCTGACATCTTGGAGCAGTTCATGAGTTTTTTTTCTCCAGTGGAGAAACCTTCGCAGCCGGAGAGAGTTGATGGGGACATCATGCGCACGCCCCCCACCCTACGCACATATTCAAGGAGAGCCCCACTATTGATCTGGATCGACAACGACATTTATGGAGGGCCTCATAGTCAGGGGCTGTGTTATGGAGCATTGGAGTGGACCTAATCATCATATGGATTCTACCATCGGATCTCATGATCGTGGCCCACTACCTTAGATGATATAGAATTTTGAGTTTTGACTATTCTCGTTATTAGAAACATCATGAATGGCTTTGATTGCGTAGATTAGTTATTATTTTATTTACTTCAGCTTTAAGTATTAGTGTGCACACATGGTGCGATGGTAAAATTGGCTTTTGGGGTTTAGAGTTTTCTTATAAATAAGCAACCCCATGTAAGTATTTTTGAATGAAGTTTATGAATAAAAATTCTACGTTTTTCTTCTTCTTTATCTCTTTAGGTTGAAGAATCGAATTAGGTGCGAAACCCTCCCTTCCTCAAAGGGCTAATTACTGTAGTGCGAGACACAACCATCCCAAATCATCCCCACTTCTTTAGACCCCACATCCATCATCTTCTACATCCCTCCCATCTTTAGAGTCACCCTTTCTTGTACCCAACTTCTCTTCTACAATAGATTTTCAGGCTTTGACCCATTAGAGGGGCTGAAATTTTGGCGGAGCGCCACGCACAAACCGTGCATCGGATTGATACAAAATTTGGTATGGAAGTAGTCCTACCCTGGACGATCCTAGCCTAGGAATCGCTTTTCGACTTCGTGGGCCCCACTCACATGCTGACGAGTGGTCACGCACGTGCGCCCAGGGCCAATTGTTGTCCACGCATTTGGCTCATCTCAGGTTCCATCTTTCATCTATTTTCCTCCTCTTTAGCCTTAAATCCAGGCCCTTAACCCTAGAGAATCTCAAATCCCCATTATTCACAAATTTGCAAACCCTAGATTTTCCCCCGAATTGAAACATGGCGAATCTCTTGAATTGGGGAACAATGCTTTGCAAGAATGGATGAATCTTACACTCCTTTGGGCTTGTTTGGTTTCTAATTTTATTTGATTCAGCCTTAAACTTGTGTAGGCTTGGACCCCCATAGATTCCCTTTTTTGAATACTTGATCGTATGTAGGATGTGGAATTTTGTGATCGTTTAAAATTGGTATAATCTAAAGCTTGAATTGTTGCATGTCCTATTTAATTTCATGTCCTGCATCATTAAGTACCTGAAAAGTAATGCAAAAATCAAGGCAGCATAACTGCTACAACGTATGTAGACATTAGACAACAAAGGTGAAGAAATAAACAACCATGAAGCCTTGACTAACCACAATTTCTCCTGGGGCTCCATGAGAGTAATTTTCTGTTTCATTGCAGAAAGTACCACAACTGAAGGAGTCTGGCTTTGGTTTCTGACATCCTCTTCTATGGTTGTCCTAGAAACAACATAAGTGCAACTGGCAAGTGTGTAGGACATCTGAGTGGTTCATAAGTTGGTCCTGATCTTGAAGATGAACATGAGGAAGATCAGGATGGCCCACTCACCTAACCGGTCATGTGTACATTGAATGTGGACCATTAGCCCCTGTTTTCTCAAACTATTCATTATTTTTCATGTAGGGGCTCCCACCCGAAAATTAGACCAGCGTGGTTTTTCAGTATGTTCATTTTCATGGCAGTATTCATCTTATGCGACAGTCAGACATTCTGCATCCTTGCCAAATTGGCACGTGTGCTGTGCATGTAAAAGTTCCTGTGGGGCTGGCAAACCCCCTTCTTGTAAGTGATGTTAAACGTCTTTCTGAATCACAGAATTTGGAGATACATGAATGGTGAAATCAATCCGATACCAGAATGGAAACTTCACTATGTATTCGAGTACCCATGGTGGTAGACTCCTTGGAGTTTCAACACCGGGTCAAGGGTTCGAGTACCCATGGTGGTGAAATCCCACGGGGTGTGTGCGTGTGGCATGAGTGTGTGGGGGTGTGTGTGCGTGTGTTAAAAAAAAAAAAAAAAAAACTTCACTATGTATTCTGTTTTTATTTTTAACTCACACCCACACCCACACACACCACATGGGTACTCGAACCCATGACCTCAGTGTTGAAACCCAGTATCCACCACTGAGCCATGAGTAGGGCCCCACTTTACTATGTATTTATATATAACACATACGTAACTTGAAACGTTGTGGGATCTTCACTCTTCTTTTTTTTTTTCCTACTTTTTATCAATGACGTGGTACTCAGAAAAAGTTGCAAGTTGTTCACATGATCAACTAAACCTCTTAAAAGTTCTTTCAAGGATGGATTTGGATTGAAGGGGAATTAATATTTCTCAACATTAAAATCTCATGCCATGTTTGGATTCATCAACCAATTGAAACCTTATATAGGCCATCACTTCGAATTTGTAGATGCACAGACTAAATCCCTAATGGTGCATTTTTTTGGTTCCACGTGCATCAAGGAGAACCTTCTTTTGATTTTTTATATGTATGCGATATTCATGCATGACTCAGCATCTAGATTTTTCATTAACATACCATTTTACCCTGAGGTATTAAATGAGCAATTGAAAGAGATGGCTTTTCCTTTCAACCTTACAATGGTACAGGTGGGGCCCAATTTTTGGATGTCTAGGCCACTCATCTGTTGGGCTCCATTATGGGATGAGTCATCCTACAATACCTCTGTTGTCATGTGATCTTAGCTGTCCAATTGGTGGCTTGGAAATGGACAGTTATAGCCATTAACCTGGGCCCAGTTGAACAGTTATGACCAATGGTTTTGAGGTATCGCACATCCACAATATGGCCTCACCATATGAATGATTTCAATAATCAAAAGTTGGGCAGTGCAAATTGCTGGGTGGATCAATGTGTATATCCTCTTTTGCATTACCCATTGTGGATAAACACGAAATAAGACATAATGAAATGATAATGCTCATGCATTTTCAATGTGGTGGCTCACCATTAAGCTATGTTCACCGAATTCTATTTGACAATGCTGTCCAGTGCCATCTACAGTAGTATTGAGAACCAAATATAGCTGCATCAAAGTCCCTGGACCTTCCTTCTTCACAACTTTAATTTCTCCACTCATCTTGTTAACCTGGGACATTCATCCTTAAGCCTTTTGAGAACGGGGTTATGAAGAGTAGCAACAATGAAATGAAAATTAGTGAATTATAGTATATAGTATCTTGATTCATTCCATTAGCTGCACAGATAATGTGAAGCATAGAGGGGACACATGGATAAGCAACACTGTGTGCTCCTAATGAGACTGCATAACAGGTGTAGACCTACGGATCGAAAGAGAAAAGAACACTTGTACATCTAAAAATCATTTTGAAATATTCAGCAGATCTTTATTAAAATTAATATCAATTTTATTTTAATATTTAGTGGTCTTTGTCAAATTGTTTTATGTACAAAGGTTCCAGTAGTATTTACATGCACAATTGATTTAAGTATTGGAAAACATTAACACTTCAACTTACCAAGGTGCGGACAATGCATAGGCCAAGACCAGTCCCTCCATGCCTGAAAATAGTGAAAAACCTCAGCAAAGCACATGAAATCTCTGAATTCTATATGTGCTGGCTTTCATATACAGTTGTGGATAGACCATGCATATATACTATCTTAATAGGAATTCAACAAGAAACATACCATGTGAATCTATGATATCTCTGTAGATTATGTAATATTCATGACTAGAGCTTGTTCCAATAAAATCAATTAAGGGATTAAATAAACAAGTGAAGCACACCATAAAAATAGTGATAAGCTACATACGTCCGGGTAGTTGATGGATCTGCTTGTTCGAAGCTTTCAAACACCGATTCCCATTTGTTTGGATCAATTCCTACAAAAGAATATAAGGCCAGACTACAGTCTGCATTCACAACCATTTTCTGAATGGTAGTGACTCATCCACAGTACACATTGCATGCATGTATTGCAATCATACCATCCAACTCGTCACTTCTAGTGTGGATGGAGCATAGCCCAAAAATCATACTGATCGAATGATCTTAATTATCTGATTCTGTTGCCAACTTATTTTTTACCATTCATTTGATCAACATCAATTAGCTGGTTAGGATTGTTCAATCAATGTAATTTTCAGGCTATGCTCCATCCATAATTAGGGCTGTCAATGGGCCAGGCCTAGGGTTTTCTGAGGACCATATTTTGAACTGTTTGAGCCAGGTTGTCAGGCAAGCCAATACAACATTTTGCATTTGATAGGCCAAAGTCTGGCCCATTGACAAACCCATCCATGATGGGCCCCACGATTTGGACTGTATGGGTTGATGTACATATATTCATATGTCGATGGATAAGTCACCACCATTTAAAAAATGGTGGCAGATGCAAACCATAGCCTTGTCCATGAAGACAAAAGAGATTAATTTTGATGTATCCAGAACAAAAGGCATGTAGAATACAATAACCAAAAAATTTTTAAAATCTGTCTCTAGAAACCACTTAATCATGGTTGGATTACATAAGTACATAAACATACCACAGCCAGTGTCGTCAACTTCAAACCAGAGAGTAATTTTGTTATCTTTCTTTAAGGCTCCTTTTGCAATGCTCCCATGTTGCTTTGATTTTGCTTTTAGTGCAGGCCGTGGTTCTTTTTGATCAAGATACAGCTTCTCTGTGTTACTAAATGCATTGGAGCTTTCACACCATCCCCTTAGAATAATGTGGCCCGCTGTTATCCATCCAAAACCATATAGTCTGTAAGATTTACTATAAATTTTTAACTAACAACCATGTGAACATCATATGATTCTCACATTATTTAAAAACATTGAGAGCCCTATGATAATGGATGTGAGTATTTAACTTTGTCCTCATCTTTGCTTAGTATTATGTACCTATATTACGACAAATCTTGTCCTTTTGCTCATTAAACATAATGGTACGGTGGACAAATCTCAATTTCTTAGATATTACTAGCTCTCCTTCATTTTAAATGAACATCCTGAGAAATATACTGGGAGAGGCTGTCCTTACCATTCACATTATAAGTATGACCAGCATTCTGCTCTATGAAACATATCCCCTTAGCCGGAAATGTATAACTCACTTTTTTCCCTGATTAGATGATCTTTGGCCACAAAATTATTACTAGTCCATGCAAAAATGAGGTGGCCATGACCACCTTGTATAAGGACTGAAGTAAGCAATAAAATTGTTTATTGCATGAAAAAAGCTATTTAGGGTCAAAAGAAGTACCATGAACCTAGTTTGTGATGTTCAGTTTGTTTTTTTTTTTTTTTTTTGGTGGGCTTCGAAAAGCTGCCACTGATGGCACTTCAGTTGCCATGATGATTTATCATGGTATGACATCCTAGCAGCACTGTAGATGACTTGTGACGTGATGATTGAAGAAGTATACAAAAAAATCACCAAAAAAAGGCCTCTGGCATAAAAGATACTGACATGGATATATCCAATTGAGGATGTGTCTTTTTTAAAACAGAAATAGCACCAACTTAACCTCCCCCCACCAGAGGAAAAAAGAAACTCATAATAGTTGGACTTTCACTCAAAAGATTGTTTAATAGAACATATCCCTCATAGTTGGAGCTATTATACCAATACACAGCTTTCTCATAGTAGGAGCTATGATAGCAATGTACTTCAATATAGGTTAAAGTCCCTTGATATACATTGATACACCATCCTCTAACGGCTTGAGCTTTTAGAGCAAGTGGTTGTTTGACAGAGGTTGCCCTAGTCATCATAGCTTACTAAAGTGTATCTCATGTATAAGGGAAAAATCTTACTATTTGGAAGGGAAACTAGATACAGTTGCATGTTTTGGAAGGGAAACAGGATACAATTGCATATTTATGTGAAGCAGAATACTGGGAAAGGTTGGTGCTGGAAGCAAAATATGTATTGTGACTATAGTTGCACAAAGCGTGAAGAAAAACAGCAACAAATTTGGGTGCGGGAATGGGGAAGCATCACTTTCAAAATGTAAAGAAGTACAAATAGGTAGGAAGTGTCGGAGAGGGAGAGAGATTTTGAAGCGGGGATCTGAAGCAGGAATGGTACCTAGTTGGAAGGATCCTGCAACTAAGATCACGACAATCAGATTACTGTTGACATAACCTTCAATCGTATGATTCTTACAAGTAAAAGACACCAAATTTCCCACTTTGTCAAAGAAAAGGCAATGCAAGGCTCATGAAGACCCCTTTTTCGTTAGAGTGAAGACCTTTTAACCGGTGTTCTCACGGAAACACTTGTTAGTGATAAATTTCTGTTATAAGAAGGCTGTGTATATTTGACTTACAATCCAGCTTGAGAGGTTTCAGAGAGTTGCACATTGGGTGTTATATTTTGAAGGTACGGTAGTTTTTAGGGGTATTATGGGAGTTCTTTGTGCTCTCTACCTGGCCTTTTGTGCAATTTACATCTGACATGGTTTTTGGGTATACTAAGAATTCTTTATGCTCTATACTTGATCTTTTGTGCAATTTACATCTGACATGGTTTTTGGGTTTACTAGGAATTCTTTGTGCTCTATACTTGATTTTTTCTGCAATTTACATCTGACATGTTTTTTGTATATTACCCTATGGGATTGACAGCTGAATTTAGCACCTCCCCAGATAATTTTCCCAAATTGGTTCTTCAACACATTCACCTGCATTGCCTGTGCAATATCACTCAGTTACTAGAGCTGTTAGGAAGCAGGAGCTATATCTATATGACCCAAAATGTCAAAAGATCCTTATGTATGACTATGAGGAGAGATGTCACCCTAAGTACAATTGCTTGAAACTATATGTTGTGCTCCTCATGTTGGCACTGCTAATACTCATTCCACGACCATTCGGTGAACTAGTTTAATAGAGGGATAGTGAACACGCAAGCACTCTCTCTCTACTATGAGATTAATTCAGTTACTTCAGTCCATGGAGAAGCTTGAAAGGCTAGTCCATGGAGAAGCTTCAGCCTATATTAATTCAGTTACTTCAGTCCATGGAGAAGCTTGAAAGGCTAGTAGAGGTTTTCATGATAATATAGGCTATATAGTATGCACATGCCTTTCTATCCTTGAAGAGAGCACACTTTTTTTGTGAAATTTCCTAGTACAGATCTAAAGCACATGGATATAAAATACATATCGGGCAGGCTGCAATATACGGTATAGTTTCATGGTACCAAAGTTGATGCAGAACTTACTTGTCGTAAATTTGATAGAATTGCTGATGAGATTCGCAAATATTTGAACCACTCGAGCAGAATCTCCCCGAACTAATCTTGGAATGTCATCTGCAGAAATCAAGTGAATTACTTACAAATAAACAACTCTGAGACTCATAATTAGTTCAAAAAACTGAAAATTTAGAAGGCTCATGCTATTGTCAGAAATAATTAAAGGATTAGACTTGGTTTCTTGCATTTGGATATATCTAAATTGAGGGTGGGGGGTCACTTCCGATCCAAAACTAATGGCCTGCTAGTTTCATGTTGAACATGACGTGAAATATGCAAAATATACATTTTGGATGGATAGGGCATCAAATGGATAGTACACCTACATAAAACTCCTTTCCAAATGCGGCTAGTTTGAGTGTAGGGTGGCCTCAAAAAGTTTCCATCAGAAACATGATTTTTGCATACCTCACAATTGTATCAAATAACTATTTAAAACCAAAATTTTTCCATCATTGATTATTTTGGACCCTTGAAAAAAGGGAAAAAAAAAAAAAGGGAAAAAAAAAACATTGATTATTTTGGACCCTAGATATGTTTGCTTACTAGTAGATTTTATTTATTTATTTTATTTTGTGCGTGTTCGTGTGGGTGTGTGTGATATCTCTCTGCTAATGTGGCAAATGTGATAAGAGATTTGGGACATTCATAAGTTGAGACGGTGAACTCAACTTGGACCAAATGATCTGCTCAGTCATCAAGCTGGCCACATGTTTATGGACTGCTTGGTCGTTCTTTTCTACCATCCATGTTTCTTATACCTAATGACAGGACTAGCCTGATTTCTGGGTCTAGTGCATGTTCCGACGTTCATGTTACACCCCTATGAATGGCCTGGATCTTCAATATGTCAGCCATGGTGGCACGTGTGCCATGTGGCTCCTTCCCTCCATCTCATGGCTTGTGCAATTGATAGTCATTAGCATCCTTTTCTATTTTAACTTTCATGTATAGCCTATGTTGGCCATGCTAGCATTTGTGTGCCATGGAGCTCCTCTCCATCTCATTGGCTCAAGCAATTGATTTTTTTTAGCACCCTTTTCTATTCGAAGTTTTCAAGTATCGAGCCTGCTGAATCACATCACTTGTAATTCTTTTAGTCAAAATAGCAATAACTGATATCATTTTTCTGCCTCTAAAATCACACTATGCAATGGAGCCCTATAAAAGGCCTAGTTATTTCCGAAGTGCTTAACATAATAATTTCCAATGGTGTTGGAAACAAGTAAACTAGAATTCAGAATTTCATCCTCGTCCTTTCCCATTTTCAAGATGTACAAAATTTGCCTTTCCTTTCCTTTAGCTTTAGAGCTGGATCTGAAATGAGCTTCAAATGGTAAGTTTGATCCATACCAGAGAGATCTAGAACAGTTTCTACATTATGGTTAATGCATTGCACAGAGAACATATCCACAAGTCCCTCGAGCTCTCGCCCCAGGTCAAATTCAGCTTCTTCCAATACCAGCTTTCCAGACTCAACCTGCAGAACCGATCATAAATCCTATTTGGTGAGTTTGGCATTGTAAGACTCAACCTTCAGATTAATACGACTGAAACGAGTGAGAACTATGTTAGTTATTAATGAGAGATAGGGGAAAACAACGAGGAATGCTAGTATGTTGGCAAGAATGTCACTCTCAGTTGTCACATGCACCTCCATGTGGAAATGGGGACACATGTACAACATCTATATTATTCATCTAGATGGAACCACCTTGGATGGGCATGGCCCAAAATTGCACCAGTTGAATGATCTTTACAAGTTGACTGTAAGAGTTTCAAGCGGAAAAAGGATGGCTAGAAAATTCAACCAATGGTTAACATGTAATGGACAAAGTCCTCCATCTGAGAAAAAGGATGGTGTTATTTTTGTGCTATGGCCCTTCCATGGTGGCCCACCATTATGGAGCTCATACATGTCTTCCACATGTTCCTTGGAGGTATGTGTGAGAATATTGTGCGATGTTTTGCATGTAATATTAGCATATTCCTCTGAAAGATAGGGCAATCAAACAATGAATACTTTTGGCAAGGAAAAAAATCATGCTAATTGAACAGGGTCCATGGTTGGTCTGTGACCCTTGGATGTCGAAGGCATCTGAATGATGGATAAAAAAAAGAGCAACATCATGCCCATGCATATGCAATATCAAGTTCTTGAAGTTGACATTGAAAATGAGACAAGAGTAGACAATAAGTAAAGGACTAATATTTGAAAATTATAGTATTAGTTTCTGGAACTTGTTGGAACATGTAGTAACAAGGATTTGAAATGTGGCCAAAAATCCTCTTACTTTAGGGTGGCTATAAAACATTCACAAAAATGTCCTTTTTGAATTGTAGTATGCTTGTGATCTTTTTGAGTATACTTTAGATATTGTACATGATGTAATTAAGAACTTGGATTTTCTATAGTGTCGAGAATAGATAACATGGATCCTTTGATATGAGACCCATAAAGGTTATTACTGTGAGAAGCTAAAAATATGTTCAACTTTTCTATCAGGGTAGCTGTGTGTGTGTGGAGAGAGAGAGAGAGAGAGGCACTCTCAAGTCCAATTGGTTGGACTATACCTATGGTCCAACCTGTTTAGATGCTGGTGAATAATTAATGTCAAAAAATACATGAGAGAGTAGAGCTATTTCACCGCCACCATAGTGTTTGGTGAAATCCACCATGACCACAAGGTGTATCACCACATATTAGGCTCAGGGTCCAGAAATCAGCCCCATCTGTAATTCAGGTGGACTGCATGATTGAAATCAGCATATAGGACAACGCTTACCCTCCAAATGGTTTCCCTTCTTGCGGCCCAATTGAATCATGGATAGGCCTGATTTTTTGGCTCAAGGCATAAGTTTTGGTATGGCATCTATTAGTTGGAGTGGATTTCATATACTCATCGTGGTTGGCCATGTAAAAATAATGATGGACACCTCTCTTCGAACTACTTTTCATTGGTGCAGCCCATCTGAATCACAGTTTAATATGATTTTTTGGCTCTGGGCGTAACATAGGATTACACATCTAATAGCCTGGGTGGATCTCACATGCACATCATGGTGGGCCCCATAAAAATCAAGGGTAGCGTTCCCAAAATTTGGTGTCTAGGAAGTTTCATGTCCAATGCAGTGGACTGTAGGTTAAGGTCCAAGCAACATATAACTTCCGACCTTTCATGTATATACTACATCCAACCCATCAAATTGGTTTGCCCCCATTATTGGAATTACATCTTGGAAAATTTTATAGCATCAATTCATTGAGTAGACCAAACTTATGTCCTACCAATGTTTTATATGGTGTGACATACTTAATTTTTGGATAGGACTGACCATTCTATTAGGAAATCCTCGTGGTGGGGCCAACCTCTTAAAAGGTCCAGATTTCGCATGCACTTAATACTTTGGAGGTTATAATACGGGTGGACTATAGCTTGTGGTATAGTTCATTGGACTAAAGAACTCTATATTTAGGAAGATATCACTTTTTTTAATAGTGAGAAATGGATGCCATCCTTTATTTTTTAAGGGGCCTAATGTATGTGAGATCCACTCCAAACATTAGATGTGTAAATTTACATTATGTTCATGGACAAAAGAAGAAGAAGAAGAAGAAGAAGCTAAACTATCATTCAAATGGGCCATATCAGAGGAAACAATTGGGAGAGAGACATCCACCCTTGATTTTTATAGGGCCCACCATGATAATCATATGAAATCTACTCACACCATTATCATTCACATACGTTTATGACTGTGGCCTAGAATGGATTTCATATAATCATTTCGGTGAACCTTGTAAAAATCAAGGGTTGACGTCTCTCTTCTAATTGTTTACTTTGGTGTGGCCCAACTGACTTAAGAAGTCAGTTTGATTTATTTTTTATTTTTGCCCTGGGGATAACGTGTGGCTATACATCGAATGGTTGGAGTGAATTTCATGCACACATGATGGGCCCGTAAAATCAAGGGTGCACCTGCATCACCCAACCCTTTAGAAAATGGAGATTGCCTAGCACACCGCACATATGTTCGTGTCATGTGCTGCGAGAAAAGCTCTGTGGGCCTTGCCATAATGGATATGCTTTATCCACACTGTCCATCTATTTTGGCAACTCATTTTAGGGCATGAGCCTAGAAATGAGGGAGATTTAAATCTCAGGTGGGGCCAAAGTAATGGTTACAATTTGAAGGGTGGATCCAGGGAGGTTTGAATGGTAGACATTTCCCTACCCAAAAATTTCCAATTGTGAGAGACACTAGAGTTCTTGAGTTTGGATTTGCCTTTTTGGACCATGTCCTAATGTCATCTAGCAAAATAGATGGATGGGGTGGCTTTCTCAAAAACATCACGGTGGGCCCCACTCTGAGTAATGGGATTTCCTTGTTCCTTAGACATGATGGTGGGATTCCTGACCTTTCAAAATTAGCAAGCCATAATAAATGCTACCATGTTATGTTCTAGGTTATTAAATAAATCCTCTCTCATTTATTTGCAAATTAAATGTTATAAGATCTAGCCTAAATGAAAGGAATCGAAGCCGGTTGGACTTGAGGTATAATCCAACCGGTTGGACCTGAAAGTGCCTCATGTGTGTGTGTGTGTGTGTGTGGTTTTCCTCTAGACATAAATACACACAACACTAATGCACCTTCACTAAAATACATATGAGAGGACCAATGGAAAAATTATGCTATGTAGGCTTCAATGTTTGATGTAGGAACAAGAGGAGAACATCATGGCTTTAGTTCTTAAGACTTAGAGACAAAGCATTGAACATGGTGCTACACACCCACTATCATGTGTCTAGGCAACATCCATAAGATAATTCATTTTGTATCAAATTGAGATGCAAGGTTTGTGCTCTAAAAGATGGAAGGAATGGTTAATGGCTTTATTTGAATTGCTTCATTTTTCTTTCTTACAATGTTATACTCAATGTTCGTAGTATCCATAACGTATCGCACCCTTGGGATACAGATACGTATTGGTTATCACAAGGGACATATTGTTTGTATTGGGTTATTTATCGCACTTTATGGGAAACATGAGGAAACACTAGGAAATTAGTTGAATTTTCAATGAAACTTCAAAGATTGTTAAAAAGGACCTTAATACACACTTTTAAATTATATCATCTAAAAAAAAGTGCACATAATATGTTTCCTTTGTATAGGGTCTTAAGCTATGCATTGTCTAACTAAGATAATGCAACTATATTCAAATTGAATTCATAACATTTATAAGGTTGTCTCACTCCTCTTTCTCCTGACATGTTTTACCTGCAAAAGAACATTGTGTTAACAAAGGCAAGGTACTACATCCAAAATAAATTTCGAAAAACATATATTTTAATAATTTATTATTATTTTTCATTCCAAAAATTTATAGAAACTTATCAAATTAGTAGATCAGCCCTCATACATGTTTAGGGTGCAACATTACAAGCAATTTGGGAGAAATTGAGGAAAATTTGAAAATTTCCCAATTTTCCCAAATCAAGCCACTTACGCTCTAATTTCAAAAGTAGAGTGTATGTGATGATCATTTCATCAAACACTCCTAAATACTTTGAAATTGGACTTAATTGACTACTGGTAGCAGTGAAATTTCAAAGAAAAAATTATGTTTGAATAATTTATTATTATTATTTTTTTTCAAATTTGACAAAAAATTAACAAATCAATAGATCAGGCCAAATACATGTTTGATTTCATGATTTCATGTTTAGAGTGCAACATACAAGCAATTTGGGAGAAATAGAAATTTCCCCCTAATCGGGCCACCTACACTCAAATTTGGAAATTAGAGTGTATGTGATGATCAATTGATCAAATTTCACCCAAATCGGCCCAATTATGCTCAAATCTAGAAACTAGAGTGTATGTGATGATCAATTCATCAAAGACTCCTAAATACTTTGAAATTGGACTCAATTGGCCCCTATAAGAAGTGAAATTCTGAAAAAATAAAAAATAATATCTTGATATTTTTGGTCTTTAATTAAAAAATAATTTTTATTTTTTAAAATTTGACAAGAACTTAAAAATCAGTAGATTAGGCCTCATACATGCTTGATTTAATGTTTAGAGTGGACAATTGCAAGCAATTTGGAAGAATTTTCATGTTTGGAGTCGAATTTTCCCCAATTTCCCCCAAATCGGGTCACCTACACTTAAATCTCGAAATCGAAGGTTGAAATCCTTAATTTTCCATGCAAAACAAGAAGAATCAAGGATTTTTATGATTTCACACTAATTTTATATGATTTAAATAGAAAAAAGGATCAAAACGTAAATTTACTCACTGAAAGAGAAACAACTCCAAATGCAAGAAAATATTGATTTTGATTTCAAATGTGGGTTTTTCTCTCAAATCCAAGCATAGGATGGACCGAAATCCACCCACTAACAGCTTACAAAAGAGAATTCTGAAGAAACAGTCCGTAAAAAATCTGATTTCAGGGTTTTTGGGAGGGCAGCGTGCGGTTCTCGGAATGTATCGATGATATTTGTCAACATCGATAGGTATTATCGATACATATACATATGGTCTGATACATAACAATATTTGTGTAGACTCATGGAAGCACATAGAGTAGAATTAAGCAAAGTAAACACAATCGCATAAAGAAATCCAACAAGAAGGCAATATGAATTTTACATGGAAAAACCCTTTCGGGAAAAAATGATAGCACATAGCGACACGTAATGCACTATAAAAGCAATATTACAAGAGATAGATGATCTTACCTATTTGAACACCCCCTTGAATCTCCTTTGAATCCCTAGCTATGCCCTTGAACCCTTAAGAATAACTTAGAAAGCCTTAATCCTTGCCCTAATCCCGATTACAACTGGTTTATAAACTACCCAACTGGAATATAAAACAAATTGCGCACGTATGCAATTCTGCGCACGCCTTCGATGGGTCCTTCAACGGCATCGACACCTATTGAGGACCAGTCAATGACATCGAAGATCCTTTGATGCCATTGAGTAGCAACCTCCAAAACTGTCCAACAATCAACTAGGATTTTTTCGGATTATCTCGATGGGATCGAGCATCTGTTGATGGCATCGCCATCTGCTTGATGGGATCGAGTGGTCTATTGATAACATTGATAGACACAGTTACAGACATATTTAAGACATTAGACAACAATCTCCACCATGTCTTCAATCTTCATTCTCCAGTGCTCCTTTGCCATCACCACCTCTAATTACTCTCTATCATAGCTTCATCATTACTTCTCGTGTACACTCTATCCTCATTAAGCTTTTGCCAAGCCCAAAGAAGTGCAGAACTTTTACTTCTCTATAGAAACCACCTTCGTAAGAATGTCGGTTGGATTCACGCTTGTGTGTATCTTCTCAAGAGTCAGGCCTCCTTCCTCAAGCACATGTCGGATAAAATGATGACACACATCAATATGTTTAGTACTTGAGTGATAAACAGAGTTCTTTGCCAATTAACTGGCATGACCTGTTGAAGCCTTAATTGATTTTCATTCCCCTCAACCAAACCGCTTCCTTGAATGCTTCCATCACTGTCATATACTCAGCGTCAGTTGTGAAAAGTGTCACCACAGACTGAAGCTTCGACATCCAACTTATTGCTCCACCCGCTAACACAAATGAGTAGCCGGAAGTCGACCTTTTATTATACAAATTGCTCGTGTAATCTGAATCCATATAGCCTACTAACTTGTCCCCTGATTTTTCAAATGTCAAGATGTAGTTATACGTACCTCAAATATATCGAAACAACTATTTCACTGCCTCCTAGTGTTTCTTGCCAAGGTTAGACATATATCTACTAACAACACACACCGTATGCGAAATATGTGGTCTTGTATAGACTATGACATACATTAAGTTGTCAATCGCGCTCGAACAAGACACATGAGACATAACCTACTTTTCTTCTTTTGTTTTAGGACATTGTTTAGTAGAAAGCCTAAAATCAACCATGTGAGGAACGTTGACCGCTTTGCCTTATCCATCACATACTTCACCAATACCTTCTCAAGGTCTACCAACCATGCTCGAATAAGGCACACAAGAAATAACCTGGTTTTCTTCATCAGTTTTAGGAAACTACTCAAAAGAAAGTCTAAAATGAGTCGCGTGAGGAATGTTGACCGGCTTTGCCTTGTCCATTCCGTACTTCACTAATACTTGATGGGGACATCATGTGCACACGCGCACGCATGCCACCCCTAAGCACGTACGGAAGGAGAGGGAGGGGCCCACCATCGATCTGGCTCGATGACGATGTCCAGGGAGGGCCTCCTAGTTAGAAGATGGAGTTTTGGTTCATTAGAGTAGGCCCAATAATCAAGTAAAGCCCATCATGGGATCTCATGATCGGGGCCCACTAGTCGAATTAAGTTCATACTTTAGGTTTTGCTTATTTATATTATTTGGAACATCATGAATGTTTTAGATTTCTTTGATTAATTTTTATTTTAGTTTACTTCATCGCCAAGTAATAGGTTGCACACATGGCATAAGTTTTGGAGTATAAGGTTTTCCTATAAATAGGCACCCCGTGTAGTTCTTTTTCTCATTGAAGTTTAATAAAAATTCTATGTTTTCCTACTCCTCTAAGCTCTCGAGTTGTGGAAATCCAATTGGGTGCAAAGCCCTCCGTTCATCGAAGGGCTAACTACCATGGTGTGAAGCTACATCTATCCCGATTCACCCCCATCCATTGCCATCTCTATTCCCCATCTTCTACCATCCCTTCTTCTCATCTCACCCTATCATCTACACTTTAAGTCAGCCATCTCTTGCAGCAATTCTTCTCCCACTGCAGAATTTCAGAATCTGGCCCTGCGGGAGGGCTTAAACTTTGGTGGAAGACCACGCACAGACCGCATCTCGGATCGAGCTAAAAATAAAGGATTTTCAAGTCCTCCCCTGACCGACCAGAACTAAGAAGTTGGTTCAGAAAATCGGGCCACGCTTGCACGTGCGGCTAGGCTCTTACACACGTGCGCCCGGCCCAGGCTCGTTGTCCGCACGCGCGGACTATCACAGGTTAAGGTTTCCTTTTTAATTTCTCCTTTCCATACCTGTTTTCGTAACCCTAACCCTAACCCTAGATTGCATTATCCCTAATTGATTTTTCCCTTTTCTCACCCTAGGGTTCCTTGAATCGAAATTGGGGAATTCCTTAGATTAGGGACTGGTTGCTATACATGTGTGGTTGATTTTTATTTCCCTTTGAGTATTGTTCGGTTCATAATTTTTATTGATCCAGCCCTAACATGTGTAGGCCTAAACCGACATAAATTTCCCTCAATTAAATGTTTGGACTTTTGTGTGGGATGTGGAATTTGTATAATTGTTTCTGAAATAACGTGATCTTAAGCCTGAAATCTTACACATCATATCTGAATTTCATGTCTTGCACCAAATTTGGTATTAGAGCTTAGGGTTCTTATTGGGGAATGCATTACATGTTTGTTTACGTCCATTACGCATCAATTCTCATCATATATGGCTGTTTAGAGGTCCATAAAACCTGACATAAGCTGCTAAAATTGCCTATTATCCCCTTATTTGAATTATTTTAGAAATTAACCTAGCTTTCTATTTCTAGGTTTAGAAACTTTCCTTTTCTGTTTTTAGAAACTATTTTTTTTTAAACTTTCTTAATCTGTTTTTAGAAACTAATTTCCTTTCTTTTTTCTTCTTTAAAAACTAGTTTACTTTCCTTTTTCTTTTTTAGAAACTTAACTTTCTATTTTTAGAAACTTTCCTTTTTTTTTTGAGAAACTAGGTTGTTTTCTTCTTTTAGAAACTTTCCTAATTTGTTTTTAGAAACTTTCATTTTTTCGTTTTTAGAATCTAGGTTGCTTTTTTTAGAAACTTTCCTAATTTATTTTTTTTAGAAACTTTCCTAATTTGTTTTTTTAAAGGAACTTTCCTAATTTGTTTTTAGAAACTTTCGCTTTTTGTTTTTAGAAACTAGGTTGTTTCTTTAAATAACTTTTTTTTTAGAGATTTTTTTATATTTTGACAACTATATTGCTGAATTTTAGTAACACTACGTAGTTTCCCTCATATAGTCTCATAGCATCATTTAGTCCTATCTAGTTGCATATAGTCGTCATAGAAAGTCTTAGGTGGAGTTAGCAGCAGTTGTATGCCCTCACGTACAGGTCGTGGTTAGTTCGCACCCTACACTAAACATGGAACGATTGCAAGAGTCACTACACAAACTATCCCAGCAGATCGAGACTTTGGGTAAGTGCTTGGAACAACATATAGACCAACGCTTTGATCAATTTGATGTGCGCATTACCCAACTAAAGGCCTCCGCCGGGACAAACCCCACCATTGGGGTAGATGTCCAATCTCAGGCAGATGGCTAGGAGGATAGACCAATGAATGGAGGTAGCCAAGGAATCAGTCATGGGCATACACTCGTGTACCCACCCCATGGGGGAAATCAAGACCACTAACCACTATTTTGAGTACTACAACACGTATGATCTTGTGGCTAGAGAGAATGCCCCAAAGGCTAGTGTAGAGTTACCCACTGAGGCCATTCCAGTAGTGGACGAGTTTCGTGATGTCTTTCCTGATGACCTACCGGATGAGTCTCCCCCTAGGAGGGATATAAAGCACACCAGAACATGGGACACCGTAATACATACAGCCGAGTTTGCGTTTAATAGTTCTGTTGATAGGTCCACAGGTCTCAGTCCTTATGAAGTCGTTACTGATTATAAGACGTAAGAAACCTACTAATCTTGTCCCATAGGCCATCAGAGCCTGCAAAGTCTTTTGTGTATCACATTCATTCATGACATCAAGAAATCAGGAAGAAGATTATTACTAGTAATGAACATTATAAATTTTCTACGGACCAACATAAATGTTTTAAGGAATTCAATGTAAGAGACTATGTGATGGTCCGTATCAGGCCTGAGCGGTATCCTCCAGGGGCCGTTCGTAAGTTACACACACGTAGCGTTGGACCCTTCAAAATTATAAAACGAAACGATCTCAATGCGTATGTGGCAAATCTTCCACCCTCAATGGGAATTAGTTTCACATTCCATGTGGAGGATTTAATTGCATTTCAAGGGGCCATCGATGCATTGTCCAGCCTTTCACCTAACCATCCTGATTCCCTAGACCTTTCCTTTGATCCATGGCCCCCTCCCGACCCATCTTCTCAGCCTCTACCTACCATACCTACTCTTCCCAACCTTTCTTCTCAGCCTCTTCCTCCCATACCTAGCCTTCACACACCCAGAGAGGAAATAAAGGATATCCTGGACCATCAGATAGTTTTAACGTCGGACGACGAGTTTCAGAAGTACCTGGTTAAAGGGAAGTCACGCCCAGCTTTGGACAACATGTGACTCACTAAAAAGGAGCTTCAAAGACTTGATCCTGACATCCTGGAGCGGTTCAGGAGTTTTATTTCGCTAGTGGTGAAATCTACACAGGCAGAGAGCATTGATGGGGACATCACGCGCACATGTGCACGCACGCCACCCCCTACGCATGTACGGAAGGAGAGGGAGGGCCCCACCGTCGGTCTGGGTCGATGACGATGTCCAGGGAGGGCCCCCTAGTTAGAAGACGGAGTTTTGGTTCATTAAAGTGGGCCTGATAATCAAGTAGAGCCCATCATGGGACCTTATGATCAGGGCCCACTAGTTGGATTAAGTTCATACTTTAAGTTTTACTTATTTATATTATTTAGAACATCATGAACGCTTTAGAGCTTTAGATTTTTTTGATTGGTTTTTATTTTAGTTTACTTCATCACCAAGTAATAGGTTGCGCAGATGGCGCGAGTTTTGGGGTATATGGTTTTCCTATAAATAGACACCCCTTGTAGTTCTTTTTCTCATTGAAGTTTAATAAAAATTCTATGTTTCCCTACTCCTCTGAGCTCTCGAGTTATGGAAATCCAATTGGGTGTGAAGCCCTCCCTTCATCGAAGGACTAACTACCGCGGTGCGAAGCCACACCTATCCCGATTCACCCCTATCCATCGCCATCTCTATTCCCCATCTTCTACCATCTCTTCTTCTCATCTCACCCCATCATCTACACTTTGAATCAGCCATCTCTTGCAACAATTCTTCTCCAACAGTAGAATTTAAGAATCTGGCCCTACAGGAGGGCTGAAACTTCGACGAAGCACCATGCACAGACCTCATCTCGGATTGAGCTGAAAATCTAGGGTTTTGGAGTCCTCCCCTGTTCGATCAAAGCTAAGAAGTCGGTTCGGGAGATTGGGCCACGCTCGCACGTGCGGCCAGGCTCTTACGCACGTGTGCTCGGCCTAGGCCCGCTATCGCACTCGCGGACTATCACAGGTTCAGGTTTCCTCTTTATTTTTTCCTTTCCATACCTGTTTTCATAACTCTAACCCTAGATTGCATTATCCCTAATTGATTTTCCCCTTTTTTCACCCTAGGGTTCCTTGAATCGAAATTGGGGAATTCCTTGGATTAGGGACTGGTTGCTATGCATGTGTTGTTGATTTCTATTTCCCTCTGAGTATTGTTCGGTTCATAATTTTTATTAATCCAACCCTAACATGTGTAGGCCTGAACCGACATAGATTCCCCTTAATTGAATATTTGGACTTTTGTGTGGGATGTGGAATTTTTGTAATTGTTTCTGAACTAATGTGATCTTAAGCTTGAATTTCATGTCCTGCATCAATACCTTCTCAAGGTATTCTGCCTAAGATAACCATAGCCTGCTCTTCTTTTTGTCTCTGTGTATGTCAATACCGAGAACCTTTTTTGCAACTCCCATATCTTTCATCTCAAATGTTCCTGATAGCTTAATCTTCAGTATGCCGATTTCAGACACGTTATGACTGACAATAAGTATGTCATCAACATATAATATCAAGATAATGAACTTCACATCACTCGGTGTCTTGTAATAAACACAATGATCATACTCACTCATGGTAAATGTTTGACTCATCATAAAAGAATCAAATCTCTTATACCACTACTTAAGCGACTGACTGTTTCAAGTCGTACAACGACCTCTTTAACCTGCAAACCTTGTTCACTGTCCCTTGTATTTCGAAATGTCAAAGAGATCATAGCCAATTACCAAGAAGTTGCAAATGAACATCGTTGTGAGAAGATATATAAATGTGACTTGGTTATGGTTATCTTTGCAAAGAAAGGTTTTTGAGGAAAACTTATAATAAGATCAAGTCTAAGAAGATTGGTCCATACCAAGTTAAGAGGAAGTTGGGTGACAATGCATATGAGATTGAGTTTCCAAGTGATTTACATATCTCACCATCTTTTAATGTGGTGAATTTGTTCGAGTATCACAGCAAGGTGTTTGACGTGCAAAATGAAATCATTGTCGATATGGATAAAAAGCTCCCAAAAAAAAGGAAGGAAGAAGATAAACAAGAATTGCGCATGAAGACTTCTAATACTCGACAGGGCCAATACAAGTAATACTTAGTGAAATAGAAGAATAAGCCTTATTCTGAATGCACATGAGTCATGAGTGACGAATTGAAAAGATTAAATCTGAACCTCTATTATTTGTAGGAAGCATCCAACTCACTAAGGCCGAGTTCTATCAATCAAGGGGGAATGATGTAGGCCCATCGTAAGGTCTAACATGTGCTAATTTTGTGTTGTTCACTATAAACATTGGGGCCTAAATGTCAGAGATCACATTTTCCATTTTGGAAGATTAAGAGACTAATGTGAAAGATAGGATCGAGGATTTTAAGGGTATTCGCTAGATTTGTTTTGTTATTTTAGGTCAAATCTTTGTTAGATTGATTTAAAATCAATTAAAATTAATTTCAATCAATCTAGTAGTTAGGGGATTTTCATTAAAGATTGATAAGTATTGTTTTTAGGGTCTATAAAGGAGGTCTTGAGTTGTGAGTTTCATAAGTATTGTAAAAGATGAAGTTTGAATATCAATAAGGTTGTCTCCCACTGTACTAAAATATTTCTTTTGAGTGTATACATGTTGATTTCTCATTGACTCGATGACACGCCATGAATCCACTGCTCGAATACACACGCGACCTTGACAACGAGCCTGAAGGCACAAATTGAGAGAGTTTTTTTTTTTTTTTTTTTTGTTAAGTACTAAATACAAAACTACTCATTCAATCATTACAACGTTTAACTAATAGCAGCTAGCATCATCCTCATTTGATAATCATTCGAGCTTGTAAAACAATACTTGTTCTCAATACAAATATTATAATAAACGCTTCAAAAAATAAACAAAGTAAAATATCCTTAGGCCTATGCCAAACTATCGTTGCAGGTTAACTTTCCCTAAAGATTTAAAACAACAACTTGGGTGAGCTTAATAAGCCTAATGAGTACATCTCTATGCATGTGAGATAATTATGAATGTGATGCTTATGAATGCAATAGCCAACACATCTTAGTATAGTTAACTTCATTGAACAACCAACGCCATTTTACACCAGTTGGCCACAGCTTTCCCAACCGCTATCCAACCTCGGTGGCGAGAACTTGTTGCACACCCAACCCAGCTCGATGATAGGGAGCTGCTTCTATCACAATATATGTTGTAGGCTTGTTACACCTCTTCTCCATGCAACCTCGGCAATGGGGACATCTGGCAACATGTGCTCACCCTACCCAACCTGACAATGGAAGTCCCAATTGGTACCAAGTGGGGTTTAAGGCCTTTCAGCCATGGGACCCCTTGATGTTCTCTTCTATTAGGCTTTAAGAATTTTCAACCTAGGGGACTCAATTGTCCCTCCCGAAGTTTTCAGTGTTCCAAAACATTATTGTAGTTATAACCATCCACATGCATGGGGTACATGAGTTCACCATTTCGAACCATCTCAAGGTTCTAATCATTCACATGAGCTCACTAATCCGAACCATCTCAATGTTCTAACTATCGACGTGAGATTACAAATCTAAACCATCTCAATGTTCTAACTATTCACATGAGTTCACAATTTCCAAACGAGTTCTTATGCATGATTTGAGAGGAAGTTCTTTCCAGTTAACAATTTATCAAATTGTAGGTTTATACAAGACTTGCTACTACAATAAAGGGCTAATCTACACAGAATTCCCCATTCAATAAGAGGTCTAATTTTCACACACTTGTGAATGCACCGTTGTCTAGTTTGTTGCACTTGTACACTTAAGCAAGAGTCTAACTTATACACACACATAATGTACATCTCATGGGTCTAACTTGCCGCACTAATACACTTGAACATTAGTCTATCTTGTACACACATTACATTTGAATAGTGGATTGTTTTACTCGCCACCACACAAGGTTGAGTGGGCCGGTTTGTGCACTACTAACCAAAGGTCAAGTGGACCAACATAGGACCCATACACCCTGCTTAAGTGAACCATGCCAAGCATCATTTACACATGTTCAAGTGAACTAAGTCAAGCATCATTCACACATGTTCAAGTGAACTAAGTCAAGCATCATTCACACATGTTCAAGTGGATCCATAGCTTAAGTGGTAGACTGAGTGAAAATACCTCATTTCAACGCTGAGGTCTTGGTATCGATTCCCTAGTGGGGGTGGCTAACAGTGGAGTGTGTACTGACAGTGGGTGTGTGCTAACAAGCTAACAAAAAAAAAAAAGTGAGCCAAGTCAAACATCATTCACACATGTCCAAGTGAGCTAAGTCAAGCATCATTCACACATGTTTAAATGAACTAAGTCAAGCATCATTTACAAATGTTCAAGTGGACTGATTTAAGCATCATAAACACATGTTCTAGTAGACTAAATTAAGCATAGAAAACACGTCCAAGTGGACTGATTTAAGCATCGTTAACACATATTCTAATGGGCTCATCTTAGCATCATTGCCACATCCAAGTGGATTGATTTAAGCATCATAAACACATGCTCTAGTGAGCTGATCTCAGCATCATTACCACACATCAAAGTGGACTGATTTAAGCATCATAAACACATGTTCTACTGGGCTGATCTTAGCATTATGACCACACATCCGAGTGGACTGATTTAAGTATCATAAACATATGTTCAAGTGGACTGATTTAAGTATCATAAACACATCATCTAGTGGGTTGATTTAAGCATCATAAACATGTCCAAGTGGACTGATTTAAGCATCATGAAAACATGTCCAAGTGGACTGGTTTAGGCATCATAAAAGCATGTTCTAGTTAACACATGTACAAGTGGACTGATTTAAGCATCATAAACTGGAATGGATGTCTATTCCAGTTTCACCCAGTGTTCGAAATATCGGTATCGCGTTATGTATCGCATCCTCAGGATATAGATACATATCAGTTATCGCAAGGGATATATCGTTTGTATCAGGTAATTTATCACACTTTTTGGAAAACATGGGGAAACATTGGGAAAATGGTTGAGTTTTTTTAATGAAACTTCAAGGATTGTTAAAAAAGACATTAATACACACTTAATCATAACATCTCAACACATGTTCTACTGGGCTGATCTTAGCATCATTACCACGCATCAAAGTGAACTGATTTAAGCATCATAAACACATCAAGTGGACTGGTTTAAGCATCATAAACACATGTTCCAATAGACTGCATTAAGTATCATAAACACATGTCCAAGTAGACTGATTTAAGTATCATAAACACATGTTCTAGTGTGTTGATCTTAACATTATTACCACACATCCAAGTGGACTGTTTTGGGCCCACTAGGCCATCCTAGGTGGCCTACCACCTCTTGCCTTGGATCATGTAAGGAGGAGAAGAAAAAAGAGAGGAGAAGAATGAGTGAGTGAGATGTACTTACTTGTTTCCTATGTCCCATTGATGAATGGTTTGGGTGGCTTGAAGTGTGGCTCCTCTCTCTCTTGCTATTATTTATTTATTTTTTTTGTTCTCATTTTTTACTCTTTTCCATGCTTGGATTTGTGAAGGGCTAGCAATGGGGGAGTGGGCCTTGCTTATATGGAGAGAGATGGATGGGAGGTAAGGTGTGATGAGATAAGAGAGGGGAGGGATGGAGAGAGCATGGAAGAGGGGGCAGGTAGGAGTGGTCGGAGGTGCGAGAGGCCTTGGTCTTGCTTGGTGAAGGTCAAGGTCAAGGGGTGATGTGTAAAGGGGGGCCAATGTGGAGGTATATGAGGCATGTGGGTCCCATGGTCAAAGTCAAGGGTTAATGGTCGACGGTGGTGTAAGTTTAGAGTATGAGTACTATTGTGTAATGGGTGTATGTCTGAGTATGTGTGTGTGGCACATGGGTGAGAGTCAGTGTGTGGGTGGATGCACATTTGTGTGGGTGAATACATGTGTGAAGATGTGCATGCATAGTAAAATTCAAGGTTATTAAACTTAAAAACTAGGTAAAACCAAACATCCATAGACCAAGATAAACACACATGGTCATAAATATACATGATTATCATAATCATCATTGGCTTTTCAGGATACACTAGCCCAACATGAACCGTATATTGAGATAGTATATCTAGTGTTTGCATTATCGATAATATTGGCCAATATTATCGGTATCACTACTTAGCGATATTAAACCCATATGGATGCACATTTGTGTGGGCATATGTGGGTGAATGCACGTGTGAAGATATGCATGCAAAGTAAAATTCAAGGTTATTACACTCAATAAATAGGTAAAACCAAACATCCATAGAACAGGATAAACACACATGGTCATAAATATACATGATTATCGTAATCATCATTGGCTTTTCGGGATACAGTAGCCCAACATGAACTAAATAAGCTTTGGTGTATCATGAAGGTATCCACATATTAAGATAGTATATATAGTGTTTGCATTATCAATAATATTGGCCGATATTATCGGTATCGCTACTTAGTGATATTAAACTCATATGGAATACTATTGGAATTGAAAAATTCCTAAGTTTCAACGATAATATTGTCGTCTAATGTCTTAAATCTGTTTGTAACTGGGTCTGTCGATGTCATTGACAGACCACTTGATCCCATCGAGCAGATGACAATGCCATCGACAAATGCTCGATCCCATCAAGAAAATCCAAAAAAATCCTAGTTGATTGTTGGACAGTTTTGGAGGTTGCTACTCGATGGCATCGAAGTATCTTCGATGTCATCGAATGGTCCTCAATGGGGGTTGATGCCATCAAAGGACCCATCGAAGGTGTGCGTAGAATTGTGTAAGTGCGCGATTTGTTTCCTATTCCAGTTGGGTAGTATATATACCAAGTGTAATTAGGATTAGGGTAAGGATAAAGGCTTTTTAAATTGTTCTTAAGAGTTCAAGGGCATAACTAAGGATTCAAATGAGATTCGAGGGGTTATTCTAATCGGTAAGATGATCTATCTCTTGTAATATTGCTTTCATAGTGCATTACTCATCCCTTTGTGTTGTGGTTTTTTCCCAAAAGGGTTTTTCCACATAAAATTCAGATTGCCTTCTTGTTGGATTTGTTCGTGTGATTGTGATAACTTTCCTTGATTCTGCTCTGTGGGCTTCCACAAGTCTCAACACGTGGTATCAAAGCTAACGTTGGAAAGCAGATTGAATCTGAAAGCAATGTATCAATGACATCTAACATGAAGTTTGATGTAAAGAAGTATTTCGGTAAAAACAATTTTGAACTATGGAAAGTTAAGATGAATGGCATCCTAATTTAGCAAGGATTGGAAGATGCACTCCTTGGAAAGCGACCAGAAATGATGAAAGAAGAAGAATGGAACAAGTTAGATAAAAATGTCAATATCTTAATCTACGTGTGTCTAATAGAAGAGATCCTTTATAATGTTATGAGAGAGAAAACTACAATAAATACATGGGCGAAACTAGAGAATATCTATGTGAAGAAATCTCTTGAGAATCGCTTTTATCTGAAGCTACAGTTGTTCAATCTGAAGATGACAAAGGGGGTTGATGTTGAGGCTTACATTCGTAACTTTAATAGGCTCATTTGTAAATTGTTGGATGTGGATAAGACAATGAAAGATGAAGATTAAGCATGTATTATGTTGAATTCTCTTCCAGAATTGTATGAGTTGTTTAAAGACTCTTTGTGCACCAGTAGGACAACCATTAGCATTGAGACCGCTATCTCAGCATTTCAGTTGAAGGCAATGAGAAAGAAAATGGGTGACGTGGGTGCTTTTATAGATACACTGGTTACGAGGGGGAGAGATTCTGAGCGGGATAGAGGATCTTCACAATCGAGATCCAAATCCAAAGGCAAGGGCAAAGGCAAGCTGAAGTGCTGGAATTGTGGCATGAAAGGGCACATGAAAAAGGATTGTTAGAATCCTAAGTTGAGGAAAGAGAGATCAAAGTGTTCTTCTAGAGAGGCCAACACTGCGGAATCCAATGAGGAGGCGAGTGGTAGTGATGTACTGACCACATCAAAATCCGGGTACTTCAACGGTGAATGAATTTTGGATATGGGGGCTCATATCACATGACCCCTCATAGGAGTTGGTTCACTAGTTATAGTGAGTTAGATGGTGGTTAGGTGTTTATGGGCAATGATAATGCCTATAAAGTGGTTGGTGTTGGATTGGTGCGCATCAAGATGTTTAATGGCATGAAGCGTATCTTGACTGATGTAAGAGATGTTCCTGATTTGAGGAAGAGTCTAATATCTCCGGGTACACTCAAGGCACCTGGGTGCAAATTCACTAAGTTCAATCGTGTCCTTAAAGTTTGAAAGGGGCACTCGTAGTAATGAAGGCACAGATGAATGGTAACCTTTACAGGTTGATCAGGCGTACATCATCGGGTGAAGTTGCAGCGTCTGTAGCAAATTCCATGTTTGTACGCATGTGGCATGTGCACTTAGGTCACATCAACGAGCGAGGCATGAAGATACTTTCTGACCGTTATTTAATTTCAATTTTTAAAAGCATTGATTTTAGTATATGCGAGCACTATATATATGGTAAACAACCAAGGTTGTCTTTTAAGTTTGGGAAACATGTATGTAAGGGGGTTCTGAATTACATGCATTCTAATGTATGGGGGTCGTCACTCGTAAGTTCTAGTGGAGGATCGCCATGGTTTATTATGTTCATTGACGACTACTTCAGAAAAGTATGAGTTTATTTTATGAAAAGTAAATCTGAGATTTTCACCAACTTCAAACAGTGGAAGGCAAAAAATAGTAAAGACGAAAGGTGAAACTATTAAGGATAGATAATGGTGGGGAATTCACTTATGGAGAATTCAATTGATTTTGTAAGGATGAAGGGATCGTGAGGCACAACACAGTATGCCACACACTAGAGCATAATGGTGTAGCTGAGCGAATGAATTAGACTCTCTTAGAGAGAGCCTGATGCATGATGAATAATGTTGGGTTGGGCAAGGAAATGTGGACTGAGGCCGTTAACACGGCCTGTTACTTGGTGAATTGGTCCCCTACTACAGCTATAAATTGTAAAATTCTAAAGTGTGGAGTGGTCAGCAGGTGCTATAGATTGTAAAATTCCAAAGAAAGTGTGGAGTGGTCAGCAGGTGCTATAAATTGTAAAATTTTAAAGGAAGTGTGGAGTGGTTAGTAGGTTGACTATTTAAGGTTGTGAGTATTTTTTTTTGTGATGTTACTCTTATGTACCATCAATTGAGAGAGATAAGCTGGACCAAAGGGCTAAAAAGTACGTCTTTGTCAGCTACGGTAATGGTGTGAAATGTAAGCTATATGATTGAGTCACATGAAAAATCATCCTTTGCATGACGTCAAATTTGACGGAGTATCCTTGTTCCATAAAGATGAACACAAGAAGGACGAAAAGTCGGTTGTGGATATTCAAATAGACAGAGAGGAGACACAGGATGATACTGAGACACATACAGGTACGGGAGCAAGTGGAGCAACCACCTGTGAGAAAGATTCCGCCAAGGGATTGTAGGTTACCGACGAGATATAGGGATGAATTGAATATTGTATTTGCCCTCATTGTAGATGAGGGGGATCTGTCTACTTTTCAAGAGGGTCTTGATGATGTATATGTCGAAAAGTGGAAAACAACAATGCATGACGAGATGGACTCCCTCTACGAGAATGAGATGTGGGTGGTGGAGCTTCCTGTCGGCGGGTGCAAGTGGATCTTTAAGAAGAAACAAGATAGGTGCAAGGCAATGTTGGTGGCGAAGGGATATGCTCAGAGAGAAGGTGTTAACTTCACTGAAATATTGGCGCCCGTAGTGAAGCAAATATCTATCAGATTCGTATTAGCATTGGTTGCCCAATACAATCTCGAACTGGAACGAATGGATGTGAAGACTTCTTTCCTGCATGGGGAATTGGAAGTGTGGATTTACATGAAGCATCCTTCTTTTGCTTCTTCTTCTTCTTTCTCTTTCTTCTTTTGAACTTCTTTATGCCAAACCATTTAATTAGTAGGAATTTAGTTTGTTTGGTTGGACTCTTTTTGTAATGTGGAAAATTCAACATGTTTGAACCTGGTGCGAAGCCAATATGGTGTTGAATGTTCCTCATAGGAGGAAGTCCAGTTGGGAGTTCTTCAGGCACCAAGTCTTGATATTGATAGAGCTTTTGCATGATAGGTGGAACAATAGATTGTTTTCTTCTTCTTTAAAAACCAAGATATAAATGATGCGAGTCGCCTTAGTTTCTTCTTCAAACTTATCTAGATTGAGTGACTTTCGACCCCCTTCTTTATTAGATTTTAGTGTTAGAAGATGTTTCATTGGGTGTAGTGTGATATTAACACCATCCTTGATGCACCATATCTTGGTCTCATAACCATGGTCTCGCTAACAAAATATGGCATGTATCCATGGGGACCATGTCATAATTGTAATGCCCTGATTTGCAATGTGCATGCTTGGAGCGGGAGATTTATTATTTATGTACTTTCCACACATGCGCGCATTACCCCACACACGTACCTACTCTCGCACATGTGCATAGCACAAGTATATACTCTCACACACACATCCTCACACATTGACCATTGCTAAAGACTTGGACTTGTTGACCATGGATTTTGGAGTGGTCCTTACATGCACATCACCCCCTCACTTTATACATAACCCTAGCAAGTCAATTCAATAAGAGAGAGAATCTATATACATCCCCTACATCACCTAACCCATACTCCTCATCCCTCTCTCCCATACTAAAGACTTGGACTTGTTGACCATGGATTTTGGAGTGGTCCTTACATGCACATCACCCCCTCATTTTATACATAACCCTAGCAAGTCAATTCAATAAGAGAGAGAATCTATATACATCCCGTACATCACCTAGCCCATACTCCTCATCCTTGTCTCCCATACTCTCCATACCTCTCATCATTCCCCCTCTCCTCCATCACAACCCTCTCACTCTCTCCCTCTCACACTCCTATCCCTTAGCAAAAGAGAGGAGAGAAAAGAAAGAAAGAAAGAAAAGAAAAGAGAGAAGAGAAGAAAGAAAAGAAACGAAAGAAAGGGAAAAAGGAGGGGGTGGTGTTGCCGCAAACGTCTCGCCAAAGCCGATCGGGGGAGGAAACCACGCCTTGCATGTACACCTAGGTGGGTCATCTCACTCCCCTCTAGCATTGCCTTTAGGGACTCAATTCGGACCCACCATGTTGTATGTGCCACATCCACACTATCCGCTCACTTTGTTGAATCATGATAGGGCATGGGCCCAAATTCAAGGTTGATCTAAAGCTTACGTTAAGTGGGCCTTACCATAGGAAACAGTGATGATTGAACTCCCACTATTGAAATGTTCCATGGGCCCACCATGTTGTATGTATTTTATCCACATTGTCCATCTATGTGTGGACAATGTGCCCCACCATGAGGTATGTATTTTATCCACACTGTCCAACTATGTGGATAGATGTGGGGAGCCCATGTGATGATCGGATTTTCTTCATGTGCCCATCCGTAGGCCACACCTTGATGTATGTGTCCAGCAAGTGGGACCCACACATGACGTGTATGTTGTGTCCAATTTGTTCTGTAGTAAGGACTCACATATTGTATGCTATTCAGCAGGTGGTTCCCATGCTAGACAGTGGGGTCCACCTGTGATCTATGTTAGATACATATTGTCCATCCAATAACTTATTTAAAGGTATAATCTAAAAAAAGAAGCAGATTCAAACCTCAAGTGAACCGCATTGTAGGAAACAACGGTGATGGAACACCTACCGTTGAAACCTTCTAAGGGGCCATTGAGTTGTCTGGTTGCCACCCAACTTGTTAAGGTCAAACAAACTTGGATAAGGGGAAAAGCAAATATTGGCTTTGTCCAAAATGCTATGGAGCCCACTAGACGATGGGATCTAGCGTGATGTATGTGGTTTATCCACATGGCCCACTGGAGAGTGGGGTCCATCATGATGTATGTGGTTTACCCGCGCTGTCCACTACATAGTGGGATCCACCGTGATGTATGTGATTCACCCACATTGTCCACTGGATAGTGGGACCCACGGTGATGTGTACGACTGATCCACACTGACCACTAGATAGTGAGGCCCACTATAATGTTTTTTTTTTTTTCATCCAACCTATTGATGAGCTCACACAAACCTTGATGAAGGGAAAATACAAAAATCATATTGATTGAAAGCTTCTATGGGCCCCACCATAGAAATCAATAGTGGGTAAGTTTTCCAATGTTAAAATGGCCTTGGGGGCCCACCATGACACTATTTTTACCATCCATCTTGTCTATAAGGCCAGGTTGACCTAGACATGTGGTGGACCCCACACGTAAGGCTAATCCAAAACCTACATGGGCCTCACCACTTTAAATAGTGGTGAGTGATCACCCACCATTGAAACCGTGTGGGGCCCGCTATGATGTTTATTTGTCATCGAACTTGTTGATGAGGTTACTCGCACCAGGATGTGGGCATGGCCTAGAAATGAGGCAAATTTGAAGCTTAGGTCGACTCCGCCATGAGAAACAGTGTTGATTTCATGCTAGCCGTTGAAAACTTCTATGGGCCCACCATAATGTTTATTTGATGTATAAACTATTGACACGGTCACACAGGTTTGGATGAAGGGAAAATGCAATATTAGTTTGATCCCAAACTTTTGTGGAGCCCATCATATTGTGTATGTGTATTCCGTGACGCCCACCACATTGATCCCAAACTTTTGTGGAGCCCATCATATTTGATGTCTAAACTATTGACACGGTCCCACCTTGTTGTGCATATATGTATTGTGGAACCCACAAGACCGTGGGGCCCACTGTGCTATGTTCGGGAGTGCCACGAGGCCCACTAGGCCAAGGAGCCCATTGTGTTGTGTATCAATGCATGTATGTGCCATGGGCCCATAAGACCGTGGAGCCCACAGCAGACGTGTGCATGTGGGGGTCCTAATCGAGTTAGTTGCGCAGTGTGCAGGGCCCACTATCTTGGACAATGGAGCCCACCATATCGTTTGTATTACTGGCCCTAAACGAGCTGGCCGCAACTCATTGTTGGGTAGTGGGGACCATTGTGATGCTATGAGCGTAGAGTCATAGACCCACTAGTTGGATAGTTGGGCCCATAATGATTGTGTGAATGTGTGACCCACAACCAGGGGTGATTGGCTCTACCTTGTTGTTTATGCAAGGTCCATTATGTGAGGCTGCAAGTCAGAACATGATGCGTATTGTGGTGATTATGATTTGACATTTAATCACGAGAATGAAGTGTAGATTTGTGGCTTAACCTTGCGATTATTAAGCTTACACTAGTTTACTTGAGCACGTGCCAACTAAGGGCCAAACTGGTCTACTTACACTTAGTCCATGATGCTCAGAAATGATGCTTGCACATGTGGGGAAACAAGCCCATTTGACTTATGAGATGTACATTAATGACATGCACATTAATGATGTGAAGATGAAGAATAATGTCTGAGTATACCAATGTCGCTCATTTGACTCATGGGATGTATACTAGTATGTTGTACAAGTAGCCTCGTTTGAGTACACTAGTGAAAATCCTTAAACATCACACAAATAGACCCTTATGTTAAAAAGGTCTAGTGTGATGCAATGACTCCCTGATGAGGACTTAAGTGTACGAATGCAGATATTCATAGACCTCTAAATCATGATATTATGAATTGTGAGTGGACTCTAATTATGGACTCCGAATAGGTTCTACCTTGACTTCGATAAATGTTTAGTACTATATGCAAAGTTGCCATATATTGAATGCATTTCAACCATTACATCATGATGACTCATACATGTGCAATTACTATTGAGGGTGGTGGACTCATGGAGTTATCTTGGCCCTGCATTATAGACCTCCACCAGCGTGCTGGGTGGGTGAGTACAGAGGTACTCCACTGATGAGATTGGGTAGTGACAGGCTGATGAGATTGGGTAGTGACAGGCCTAGGGGGTTGGTGGATGAGTACGTGGTACCCCATTGACGAGGTTGGGCGGTGGTAGTACTGTCGGACCGTGTGGGTGAGTATAGAGGTACCCCATTGCCGAGGTCGAATAGTATCAGTACCCACAAGATGGGTGGGTGAGTAAGTGGTACCCCACTGACAAGGTCTGGTAGTGGCAGGATTGACGGGCTAGGAGGGCGAGTACGTGGTACCCCACTGATGAGGTTGGGTATTATCCGTGGGCAGGGTGGGTGAGTACAGAGGTATACCACTATCAAGGTTAGGTCGTATCAGTGTCGGCAGGCCAGGTGGGTGAGTACAAAAGGTTCCCACTGTTGAGGTCGGGTAGTTTCATGATCGGTGGGCCGAGTGCTTGAGTACAGATCCCATTGACGAGGTTGGTTAGTATCAGCACCAGCAGGTGGGGTAGGTGAGTACATTAGTACCCCATTGCCGATGTCGTTAGTAACATGACCAACAGGCCAGGTGGGTGAGTACATGATACCCCACTGACGAGGTTAGGTATTGGTATGAGAGGTAGGCCACTTGAGCAGGAGTGGCCGGTTGTTCATTCTAATTGACAATATTGGGAGGTGGAAGTGACTCTCATATATGCATTGTATTCACTGCATTCATACTTGCATTGCATTCATGATCCCACCTCACTGATGATTAGTACTATGATACTTGTATTTACGTTCTCGTACATTTTGATTATTATGCTTATTGTGATTCTATCATTCATCGTGATAGGTCACTTGAGAAATATGCCACTTGAGAAGGTGTGGTCGATTGTTCATTATGATTGACAGTATTGGGAGGTGGAGGTGACTCCCATACGCATTGTATAAATTACATTCATACTTGCATTGCATTCATGACCTCACCTCATTGATGATTAGTACTATGATACTTGTATTTACTTTATCGTACATTCTGATTATTTCTCTTAGTATGATTCTAGCCTTCATCGTGATTAGAGACGTACCCGTTAGGCTTATAAAGATCACCCCAGTTGTTGTTTAACCTTTTAGGGAACCGTAGCCAACTGAGGTAGCTGGGCGAGTAGCGGATTACATTACCATCTTTTTACATAGCCTTTATTTGGGAATGTAACAACGTAATTGAACCAATATATATCTTGGATGTTCTCATATCTCATTTTGGATGTTGTCCTATCATTGTCAAGGGGATATACTATTGAACTAACCGTATAAAAAAATCTCCCCAAGTCGCACCTCAAGAGCAGAGTTAGGGGCCCGGGCACCATTTTCGGGGCATGACAATCTCATCCTTATACTTAGATCTAATATAAAAGGAAAGTAAGCACCTAGAGTTAAGAAAAACATCTCCCCATTTCTCCAACTAATGAATATGATATGGACATGGATGCTTGTGTTGTTTAAATTTTAATTTAATGACCATTTCTTGTGAGACAATATTTTCAGCAAGGTATTCAAAATCAGTTACATAATGGTCATAACGGCTCTTACGTAATGTTAAAAGTTATAACCGATAAACATTACAGGGTCGAAACGGTCGTAACAGCCGTTATAAAAAAAACATGTCATTGTAACAGTCCTGTAACGGTCCCATAACGGTCTTGTAACAGTTTTTCATAAAATAAAAAAGGGTCGTAACGACCGATATAGTCGTTGTAGCAGCCATTATGACCCGTTTCATAACGGTAACAATGGTGGCCATTACGTCCCTCTTATCTACCATAATCATGCCTATCTTCCCATGAAAAGTGCTAGTTGCGCGGAAGATATGGTGCCACAACCATCAACCCTCATTAACCACCTGAGGTGTCAATGGCATGGCCCGTTGGATGACCACTGACTTGCCCCTATCACCACACACATTTGCTACATCTTTCCCAACATGTAACTCATTCTCATATGCATGTTCTTTAAATTTTGTGTCATCCTCAGCTTTCATATGGTCAGGAGTGTGTTCAACATATTTCTCTCAACCAAATTCACTTTTATTATGGATTGATGTTTAGGAAATTAGAAAGACTGATGTCCCAATTGCCCACACTCGAAGCATAAAAAACGTACATTGTTTTGTCCCATCTTGGGTGCACTAGCCCCTCGCCCAAAACCAATCCTCCTGGGTTGGTGTTTGGGTTCCTTGTTGGACGTTGGCCCATTAGCCCTCGACTAATGAGAGGCTTTGTGACACAAGACAACTAACTACTTGCTCTAAAAGCTCGAACTCATAGAGCGTGGTGAATCAATCTCTTTATCTCATAGCCTAGGCCCTACATCCCATGAGTTAGGTCCTTGGCCGAACCCCCCTCATGGGCCCCACATCACATGGGTTCTGCCTCACATAAGCCACTCGCCTCACACAGGTGGGGCCCACCTCACATGACCCACCCACCTTACATGGGCCGCCCACCCCGAATTTGCCCCTGCATCTCACAAGCCCCACTCAAGCCCGGTGTGAAAATGCCCCTACATTACTTTGTGGTTCCTTATGTGGGAAGGTAGCATGCCGTCTTGTCACTGGTGATAATCCTCGTAGGGCTTTAAATTGTCTCCCAAGTTCCTCCAATTAATTCTCCTTGGCTTTTAATGCAAGTGTGTATGCATTGAACATCTTAGATGTATCTTTGAAAGCTAGTTCATTTCTTATTTCCGGATTAGGACCACTAAGATATGTATAAATATTTTGGCCTTCATACTCATGAAATCTTGACCATGATGCCAAGGTATGGAATTCCTCGATGCATTCATTTACTAATTTGTTCCCTTGACATAGATTGTGAAATCTTTGATAGAGGTCATGGGTATGAGTTATGGGTAGGAAATTCCTTTTTAACTTATTTTTCAACTTTTTCCAAGAATTCTCCGTACCTTGATAGATTCGTTCATCTTGAAGATCGTCCCACCATGCTAACGCGTGATTGGTAAACTTCATAGCTACTAAATCTTCTGATTTCTACTAACTTAATCTTCCAATTATCTGCTATTTCCTTGTACTTGAACACCTATTCCACCTTGCTTAGCCAATCGATGAAGTTGTTAACATGCAAACAACCATAGAATTTTGAAAACTTTACCTTAGGGACTGTTTGGATTCATGGAATGTAAAGGAAAGGAAAGACAATTTCCCATGAAACTGTTTTTCTATTGTTTATGAAGACTTTTTCTATATGAATTAGTGGGAAATCACTTCTCATTTCCTCTTTTTGTTGGAAATTCAACAAATTTATTTTCCCACCTCACCCCGTAAGAAAGGGATTTTCCCACAATTGAAGGAAAATTAATTTCTTAATAGTTAAACACACAAGTGCCACCATCCATCTCTAATCACCTAACATGTGTCACATGTGTGAATGTTCCATTGCCCGTCTCTTATTGTGCCACACATGTCATTATGCTACATATGCCACCATCCATCTTGACTTGGACCCCACATATACAAAGTGCCTCAAATGTGCCTTGTGTGCCAACTTTCCATATTCCATCTTCTCTGTGGAGCACACTTGACAGTAATACATGTGCCACCATCCATCTTCACCTAGACCCCACATGTACAAAGCACCTTAAATGACCCACGTGTGCCAACTTTCCATTGTCCATCTTTTGTTATGTAGAATATGTGCCACTATGCCACATGTGCCACCATCCATCTTCACTTGGGCCTCACATGTATGAAGTGCCTCACATGTGCTACATGTGTCAACTTACCATTGTCCTTCTCCTGTTGTGTCATACATGTGCCACTATGCTACATGTGCTACCATCCATCTTTTGCATGTCTCACATGTGCCACTATGCTACACGTGCTATTGTCCATCTTCAATTATTCTAATTGTGCCACATGTGAGAACATGCCACATGTGCTTCTATTTGCATGCACCTATATGCCATCATCTACCTTCAATGCCCACATGTCAAATGTGCTAATGTGTCACTTGTGTCACATGTGCCACCATACAACTTTAGGTGCCCCTCATGTGTCATATGTAACACCATTTAACTTAACCACCCACATGTGCCATCGTCCATTTTCAAGCATCCCAAATTGTCGAGTGTCAATCTAGCACATGCCAATAATTTCCATGAAAATTTTCTCAAGATTTTTTTTCTACCAAACGACAAATTTGGAAATAGATCCCAAATTTTCTAAGAAAATCTTATTTAGGAAAACATGGAAAATAAAGTTTCATTTCCCACAATTTCTTGGAAATAAGGTTTCCCGAAAAAGAATGTTTCCTTTCCCATGCTTCCCACAAATCCAAACAGGCCCTTAATTCCAAGCTATTTGTCACGTTCCAACAATTAAAGGATTTGATCATTGGCTTTACAAGCCAGAGCCACTCATAGTTAGTTAAGACCTTGGTGGGTTCCTTCCCCTACATGTCCATGTGTTCTAACTTTAGTCTTTGGATTCCCTCCACGCCGGAACTCTTCAACTTGATTAATGAGATTTGCCTACCATATGCATGAGTGATCTACTTACCTTGTGAGTGTCTGGATCACTTTGGTTACTTTTGCAAACTCTTTCTATGTCACTCCTTTTGAAGCCATTAGGATATTATGTAGAGTAAAAAGTCCCTAAAGTTGACCCGCTTCGATACCAAAATGGCGAAATCCAGTCCTCGATTAAATGAGATGTCAATACCTAAATCGCTAAGAAATGAGCACATATAGATTCACAAGAAATATTTGAGTAGAAAGGGACAAAGATTTATAGACATTCAAACTTCTTCTCTTGCAATACTTCCCAAAACTCAGAACTCAAAAAACGTCGAATACCTACCTCCTACACCCCTCCCCCTTTATAGACCCTAAAGATAATCCCAATGAATCTTTAATGAAAATTCCACAACTATTTGATTGATTTGAAATCGATCTTAATCTAAATTTATTTAAGAAAACAGAATCCTACCAACAAAGACGTAACCTAAAATAGCAAAAAAGAAAAGAAAAAAATACTAAATACCCCTAAAAACTTCAAACATATCTTTTGCATTAGTCGGGGCCACTCATTGTAAGTTAAGACCTTGGTGGGGACCTTCCCCTATGTGTCCATGTACTCCAACTTTAGTATTTGGATTCCCTCCATGCCGGAGCTCTCCAACTTGATCAATGAGATTTGACTATCGTATGCATTAGTGGTCTACTTACGTTGTGAGTGTCTAGATCACTTGGCTTACTTGTGCAAACTCTTCCTATGTCACCATTTTCGAGGCTATTAGGAGATTATGTAGAGTAAAAAACCCCTGAAGTTGACCCGCTTTGATACCAAAATTGCGTAATCCAGTTCTTGATTCAACGAGATGTCGATACCCAAATCACAAAGAAATGAACACAGAAAAGCTCACAAGAAATATTTGAGTAGAGAGGGAGAAATAACTTCATAGATATTCAAACATCTCTTACAATACTTCTCAAAACTCAGAACTCAAAAAACGTGGAATTCCTATCTCCTACCCCCCACCTCCCTTTTTAGACCCTAAAGATAATCCCTATGAATCTTTAACGAAAATTCCCCAACTATTGATTGATTTGAAATAAATCTAAATTAATTTCAAATCAATCTATAATTTATTTAAGATAACAAAATCCTACCAACAAAGATTTAATCTAAAATAGCAAAAAAGAAAAAAGTACTAAATAAAATCAGTGTTCGAATTATCTCTGATATTACCGAAATATCTCCGATATTATCTTTATCTTCAGCTCAGTGATACCGATAACGCTGGTAGTATCGAAAATTCCAGGTATTAGCAATGTATCGCCAACGTATCAATATCGCTAATGTAATCGCCAATATTTTCAGCTATGTAAATTCTAGGTGTCACTTTTATTGCCAATGTATTACCAATATTTTCAACTATGTAAATCCTAGGTATTGTATCATAAGTGTATCGACGATATTTCAATAATATCGCCAAAGTATTGATATCATCAAAATTTTGTTTATTATAAAAAAAAAATTATTTCAAAATTTTTTTTACATGGGCACATGGTTGTATGTGGTGTTCAATTTGTCATTGATAATATTGATAATATTTTGATATTATTGATATCGCAACATGCGCGATATTAAGACCACAATCTTTCGTTTCCTTTCCAATTGTTGATGATTTCTTGGTGAAATATCATGTGTTGTTGATATTGGCAATATCGATGGCTGTTTGGATGGAAGGTTGGATGGTTAAATAGGTCGGATGGGATGGTTGGACTGATTTCTTGCATTTTTTATTTATTTCTAAATATGCAAATATGTACATTTTAACATATTATGAAGTTTCGCCAAAAATTCTATCGTTTTCCCCATGTTTCCCCGCATTTTCAGTTATCAGCGATATTATCAGTGATATCGATATTGTTTCCATATTCCTGCCCCCCTTCCGTATGGCAAATGTGAGCTTTGACATTTAAGCCCCAAATTTTACAATAAACAACCCCAAATTAACACGTTTGGCATTACGCTAAACCGTGATCCTACATTAATGTCATAATTAAATGTGTAGGAAGTGTGAATTATTTGTGCTTTTATGGGTTCAAGGGAGGGGTTCCTCCAATTGTCCTAGGGAATATGAGTATGGACACAACCATCCACCGACCAAGGGAGAGTCATGTTACATGGATCTACCATAGTCTTTAGGGGTGAGGAGTACCCATTGTTCAGAGTATCTCCAATATTATCGAAATATCCATGATATTATCTGTATCTCCAACTCTGCAAGGGAGAGTCATGTTCCATGGATCTTAGTACCGTAAAATCTACGACCTTAGTAATGGGATTGAGCAAACCGTGAGAGGTATATTGGTCATCCTGTGTAAGGGAATTGATGGGTTGAGATGGAATGTCTCCACCATGGGCTCAGCAATGAGTTGGTGCTTGGGCTCTACCCTATATAGGATTGTAAGTGTTCAGAATTTGTAGGTTCTTATGGTTGGACATGACTAAGCAGTTGCATTGGAGGAGCACATTGAGTCTTTAGCTAGGAGACCTATATGCCCGGATTGGATAGACTTGATAATGCACTAGCTTTGACTAGTCCTTAGACATGAGGTCATGTTGGGACTCCATGCATTAAGATACGGTCTAAGGAGCCCACATGTTCCAACATGAGATCCATTAGCCATCTCGACGAACTTAATTGTGGCTTAAATCTTAATGATTAAACTAGCAAGTGGTTTTCTAGTTGGGCCCATTGCTTTAAAGGTTTTAAAAGTTTAATCAGAGGTTTTTAACCATTGTTCTTTTGTTTTAACCATTATAATTATTTTATCACACCTAATAAATATCTAATGGTTGGGATCTTGTGGTCCATCTCTTAGATTGGCATGGAATTTTAGTCAAGAGTGGATGTCACTAGACAATGGAGGGCATTAGTAAATTTGGGAGCAAAAATAATGGCAGGTCTATAGCCTTTTTAATGGTGTGGGGCATTACCATAGTCTTTAGGGGTGAGGAGTACCCATTGTTTGGAGTATCTCCAATATTATCGAAATATCCATGATATTATCCGTATCTCCAACTCCGCAATATCGGTAACATTGGTAGTATTAGAAATTCTAGGTATCAATAGTATATTGCTAAGTATCACCAATGTATCGCCAATATTTTCAGCCATGTAAATTCCAAGAGTTTCATGTATCGCCAATATTTTTGGTTATGCAAATTCCAGGAGTCTCATGTATCGCCAATCTATCAATATCACCAATGTATTACCAATATTTTTGATTGTGTAAATTTGTAACACCTCGGATTTTTGCCAACCCGAATTTAGACGTCCTTAGGCAATGGGTCAACCATAACACCTTGGTAACTTCTCATAACCCAAGTTCAAAGCCAAAGAAATCATTTAGAATGAAATTCTTTAGAAATTTAACATAAATTAACTAGCGCTACACTAGATTACCTGTGAAATAAGCACCAACCACTTTAAATACGATCTATAAGACCCACAACCTGTAGAATCAGTAACGCTACGCTATCCTAAAATTCAGGATCAATCTCTAAACCCAGTTGCTCTCGGAAGCACTTTGAAACCTCGTATCGGACCTGGACCGCACGTCGAAAGTCCGGTAGCGATAAACTTAGAAGATATTGACCGCGTTGTTGGACTTGACAAGCACCGCGTAAATCATGCCCAAACGATGTCCTGAGACCATTTTATTGCGTCCGGAGTGAAGAGAGTGAGAAAAGGAAGATATTTAGAAAATTAATTATAATTTTTATAAAATCTACCACGTTTCACTTGCACATTGTTTTTAAGCGTTCTGACCGTTAGAATTCGACTCAAATTCACCCTCGGATCAGGATAGGTGGCCCTTACATGTCAAAGTACTTGTGGCCTTAATCGGAGTTCGGTGACCGCTGAATTGAAACTGGTCCGCCACGTGCGATCTGGAAGTCCGACTGAGACGAAAACTTAACTCCACCTAGATCCAATATTGGTGAGCTTAAGTCCGACCGCATTTAGTAACAGGACATCCAGAAGTGCTCTGTTGAGACGGAACAGTCCGTATTTGGACATAACCTAAGTATACCATGGCCCTGAGTCTAATTTGGAGAGTTTTGGGCCTATATAAGGACCTTAAACCCTCACTCTCTCATCCCATACGAATTTGGGAAAACCTAGGAGAGAGAAGAGAGAAAAGAGAGAGAGTGTGAAAGAAGTGGGAGGATCTTCCTGCCATTCTACCCTGCTATCCTACGTGCTTAACCATCACGATCTAATCGCTTTTCCGGCGACTCTGGCTTCGTTCCTAGGTAAGAAAGCTAACCCTAACCTGTTCTAGGGTGTCAATTGGTGCAAGTGGTGAAGTAGCTAACCTAAATCATACTGTAGGTTTCCAATCAGTCGTTGACAAAGACTTAGAATCTCTATTGAATGCGTTACACTTCTACGGCGTAAGGTGCGGATTTTAGACACTTAAGTTGTCATTTTTCAAAGGTTTCAATATCGGCTAATGATAGATTATTGACGAGGATTCTATTTCACATGTAGAACATGTTGTCCGCTTTCCATTTCGAATACATACGAAGTATATGGAATTTTATGTATTTTAGGTATTTGTAGAAAATACTGTATACGTATAAATTTTGTAAATGTGATTGCCATGAGTATTTGTCATATATACATGCGAGTTATGGATGCAGCATCTGTTTGGCGAAAGGATTCGCCCTAATACAGGTTTTAGCCAACATATGATGTGTAGGCTAAGATGTGTAGGCTAAGATGTGTAGTCTAAGTGTTTGTATAAATGCTTGTATGAGTATATACGTAGTAAATAATGCTTTACTTGGGTGTTGAGATAGGATTCTCAACTACCTTAGCGATGTTTATGATTTCCTCCATGCAAGTTGTTTAACTTAGTCGCTTTACATTGAAATGCATGCGTATAGATTCTTGTTCATGTTGTATCTTATAACATGTTGGGAAATATGCTTGAATTATTTGGTTATTTCTGTTCTGGCTACTGTACATGTTTACTGGTTAATATGGAATGTGTTTGGGGCTATGTTATGATCCAGGCAATCGGTAACAGATTTGAGCTCGTGGTTGGCCTCTATTCGCCACGCAAGACATGTTTGACGAACCCGAGTCGTGCGTTGCTTGTCGGCAGTGGTTAGGCCACACGAAGTGCTTATGCACTTCATGTCGTACAACTCAACGGGCGCTCGTACTAGTCGAACTCGTCAAGTAACCCGATTGACCATTGTATGTTCACCTTGTATTGGTCATAACTGCTTGAACCTAGGGTACTGAACTTACCAGTGAAAACCCTGATAACCGCGGTACCTTGATCCATTAAGACTTATGAGCCAGGCATGGTGGTATGGGACACCGTGGTCGAGCTGTCGGCCTACGCTAGGGCCACGAGCCTCCCCGTAGTGACCAATGAGCAATCCAGACTCGTGAGCCGATTATGGTGGTATGAGACACTATATTCGAGCTGTCGTCCTACATTGATAAGGTGATGGGGGAGCGGTGCAACGAGTGCATGTAACAGCCCTGACAGCCCTTTGTAATGACCTCGAGCATACTCTGAATCTGTGGAGAGGCGACGAGCCTTCCCGTAGTAAACAGAGTATAAACTAAGCCTGTATTGATAAGGTGATGGGGGAGCGGTGCAACGAGTGCGTGTAACAGCCCTGGAAGCCCTTGCAGTGACCTAGAACCGCATCATCGTATAAGATTAACTAGGAGTGAAGACCCTAGACAGGATCCTCGTTTGGGAATGATATAAGGGAGGTACCTTAATTTTCCAATCCTGCGGTATGAAAAGGACTAATAACAACTCGGTAATCATGCCCATATCGCATTGCATGTGTCTGGAAGATGTGGAGCACTTGAGGGACGAAAGCATGCCGCGAACGTAAGATGGTGTCGCATGAGGGAGTATGTTGGCGAGGGCATGCATCATTATTCCATCTCATCCTTGCATTAATCACAGTATTTAGGAATGTTTGATTTGCTTGCTTTATCATTACTGCTTGACTGAATTGATAACATGTTAACCTTTGCTTTATGATTCCACTGAGTTGATCACTCACTCCCACGTTACGGGACAGTGTTGTACACACCAACCAGTCCTTGTTTTAGTTGCAGATGATAGCGCTGCTTGTGAAGCAGAGCCGAACTTTCATGATGATGAGGAGGGTTTCTCCTATAGGCAGCTATCAGGCGGGTCTATGTAGACCGTATTCTGATCGACGGGATTACAAGGAGGTTGATTAGACGCCATGACACTTGTCATTTTGCACTTTTGGAGCACTCATGTATATTCTTTTTGTTCATTTTTAGAGTATACATGTATATATTTAACCTGGTAACATGTTCACACTCTGGAGACTTACAACAGTCTATATATGTTATATATACTATCACAGTCTTCCGCTCGCATAATTTAACTGTCTCTGGAGTATGAAATGTTGTTTTGGCTTAATCCCACTCATGTTTAATACACTAACATAGACAACATTCAATCATAAGCATTTATGTTGCATAAGTGATGTTTTGGAACTCGGGAGTGGAGTTTATGCTCAACCCCCGATTTTCATGGCGTTACAGATAGTATCCGAGCATGATTTGGATTAAACCGGACCTGGGTTATGGTCACACGACGTACGCTGTCGCCCTTCGACTTAGGTGGGTACGAGAAAAATATAGAAACATTCATAGGATCCCAGTTTCGCCAATTGGCAAAGTTCACTAAAATCGATCATTTTGATCGAGTCCGTGTGTATCCGTGGTTGCATGAAACGACCCCGGAACACTTTTAGATCGATTATCGACAGGTCTAGACCCCTATTGATCCTATCCCAGCTGTTAAAGATTGCTAAATGCGAATGTGCAACAGTTAGCATCCGAAACAACCCAAAACGGCTCGAAACGGAGGTGGGGCCCAAATCGAACACTTCCGGTGGGACCCAGGGTGGGCCCCACATGTTTTTAGCCATAGGGGGGCAAGAGGACCTTGCCCAAATGGCGAGGCCTCGCCAGACACTCCAGGGAGTGGCGAGGACCTCGCCAGTCAACGGGCTCGGCCGGGCGGGCCGCTCGGGCCGGTCGTCTTTGGGGCCTAGTGTGGCCCCCTGGTGTACGTTTTTTCGATTAAAACCCTCTGAAAGTCGCCCCTCCTTCACAAAGCACACCCCCAAGCTCTCCTTTCTCTCACAAACTTCTGATTTTTGGCAAAAATCTTCCCTCCAATCGTTCCCTTTTCCATTTTCGTGCACCCTCTCCATTTCTCAGCTATAGACCCTTTACCATTGCTCCTTACCCTCTCCATTCTCTCTTATTTGAGCTCTTACATTCCCCATTTGAGGCTCAAAATCGTGTAAGCTCTTTAACCCATCCAATCTCTTCATTTTCCTTCTTCAATCCCTGTCATCTGAGCCTTGACACACCCTCTAGGGGCTCAAATCCGTGGAGACCTAAAGACTCCAACTCTTTTCTCCCTTTTCTTCACTTTCCATGGCCTTAGTCGAGCAACAATAAATGTTTGTGTAACGTATTGTCCCTAGTTTGGGTGTAGCCTATGGTTTCCAACACCATGTTTGGTGTATGCAATTAAAAGTAATTTTGGGCTTTTCTTTCGACTTCCACTTAGGAATGTATCATCATAGGATTTGGAATTCCCATCTCACACTTTCCACCATAAGGTCCATGTTCTAAAGCCTACGAAATTGATTTTAATCCCAACCCACCCTCCTACCAAACATGTTATTCCCAATCCCGAGGTGGGATTAGCAATGTAGTCCCAATACCTCAGTTGGTATGGGCAGAGGTGAAGTGCTCAAGCGCAGCCAAATTCAAGTTTAAGCAACTCAATTTCAATTAGACGACCTTTGACCCTAAGTAATAAAATAATTTTTTATATGAGAAATTGTATGAAAGCATCTAGCGTATAAACATAGACTTTGGACTACAACTAGTGAATTGCCGGGATTATGTAGATCGTGTTCTGATCGATGGGATTACAGGGAGGTTGATTAGACGCCATGACACTTGTCATTTTGCACTTTTGAAGCACTCATGTATATTCTTTTTATTCATTTTTGGAGTATACATGTATATATTTAACCTGGCAACATGTTCACACTCTGGAGACTTACAACAGTCTATATATGTTATATATAGTATCACGGTCTTCCGCTCGCATAATTTAACTGTCTCTGGAGTATGATATGTTGTTTTGGCTTAATCTCACTCATGTTTAATACACTAACATAGACAACATTCAATTATAAGCATTTATGTTGCATAAGTGATGTTCTGGAACTCGAGAGTGGAGTTTATGCTCAACCCCTGATTTTCAGGGCATTACAAAATTCTAGGTGTTACTTGTATCGCCAGTGTATTTGCTATATTTCAATAATATTACCAATGTATCGATATTGCCAAAAAATTGTTTATTAAAAAATTCATTTCAATTTTTTTATGAGCGATGAAATGCATGCTTGTACGTGTGTATATGTATGCGTGCATGGATAGATGGATGGTTGGATGGTTGGGTGGTTGGATGGTTGGATGGATGGATGGATCATGCATGTGTGCTTGTATGTATGTGCATGCATGGATGGATGGATCCACCATTTTGCTCATGTTTCCCATATGTTTCCCTGTATCAATGATACATGCTTTTAGGCCCCATTAACGGGAAACTTATTATTTGATTCCTAAATATGCAAATACATGTCTTTTTCGCTATGATTTGATTCTTAATATGTAAATATGTGTATTTATCATCTCCTGAAGTTCAATTGAAAAATTCTACCATTTTCCCCATGTTTCCCAGCATTTATGGGAATCAACAATAACAATATTCTTTCCATATCCCCAGCCAATGAAACTTGTAGCGATACCGATACTTCAAATAGAAGTACCATAACACGTGCTCTCCTGTGAAACCCTAACTCCTTATAAGAGCCTATCCTAGAGGGTTAGAGACAGATAGAGCCCCAACATCCTCCCCTCATACATCCAAGTGACAGAAAAAAAAAAAAAAGATGGAAAAGAGGGAGAGTGAGATAACCACTCTCCTCCTTCCCATCACACTTCTACATGTGTTCGCTCTCTATATGCGTAAGCCCAGCCTTACCTTCAACGTGGTGCAGTTTTCTCCCTCACCTCTTTTCAAAGATATACTAGAGAGAGACTTTGTCATTCAGAAGAGTGATGTCAACGTTTTGTACTAATTGGAAGGCATAAATCAAATGAAGGGATTATATCTTGATTTTGCTTCTTGAAACTTGACAATGCTTAGATGGGGATCTTTAATTAGGGTTTGTCAAAATTTGGAATTTTCAAAAGTTTATCCTTCTACTACATTTAATTAACATTTTGGTTATCAATATATATGATATTTGAATTTTGATGGTCTTTCAAAATTTGTTAATGCCAACAAGCTCCTAGCATTGGATGGTTAAATAGTTAGGATTGTTAACGGGCAAGGCAAGGACTGATTTGGGTTTCGATTTTAAACACTAGACGTGGCCTGTTAAAAAAATTTAATTTTGCTTCAATTGAAACTAGTCCATTCTACAAACCCTGTAAGTAATCATCTCATGATAGGCAACAATGTTTTACCAAGAAGTGTTTATGCACCTAAGGGATGCACCGAAGGACATTATGGCTTTAGTTCTTACACTTAAAAGCCAAAGCATTGAACATGGTCCAACACCTATCGTGATGTGTTTGGGCAACATCCATAAGATAATTCACTTCGCATCAAATTCAGATGCAAAATTTGTGCTCTAAAAGCTTGTTCAAGGGCAATTGTGTCTTTATTTCGATACTTTTTCATAAAGAATGTAACTGGAAGGAATAATTAAAGGCTTTGTCTGAGTTGCTTCGTTTTTCTTGTTATAATGATATATTATCTCAATAAGTGAATATCTTTCATGATACATCAAAAGCTTCACACTTCAGTTATTAATACATATGATTTTTTTAATACTTTTTACATTCTTCCAAAATTTTATGCCAATGAGCTCCTATCATTGGGTGATTAACTAGTCATAATTGTTATGCTAGGCAAGGAGAGGTCTGGGTTTTGATTTTAAGCACTGGTGAAACGACCCACCCAAGGACACAATATTGTCCGCTTTGCTCAGAGGGCTCACGGCTTTGTTCTTGGGGTTGCCCTCAAAACGCGTTGTTCCAATTAAGGCCCAATATTTTCCGCTTTGGGTCCCGATCGACAGGTAGCTCACCCAGACCCGGTGCTCCCGCCCACATCAACCCAGCCAACCCTCATGGATTTGTTCCTGCTCATCAGAAGCTCAGGGCCACATCACCCACAAGACACGTTGTATCCTTAAGGTGCAAACCCCACATATAACCACCACAACTTCCTACGACTCTTCCGATGTTGGACAAGTTCAACCCCCACTACGTACACAGTAGCTTGCCAACCACTGGTAGCTCGCCCAAACCCTTTGGCCCCACCCACATTAGCGTCCGCCCACGTGTGCCCACGCACATGTGCAACAGCCTGCCAACCACTAGTAGCTCGTCCAAACCCTTAGGCCCCGCCCACATGTGCCCGTGCACATGTGCAACAGTGATGGGGCGTCACAATATCCCCCACCGAGGGCAGAGCCATCCTTGGCTCTGATACCATATGAAACGACCCACCCAAGGACACCCGCTTTGCCCAAAGGGCTCACGGCCTTGTTCTCGGGGTTGCCCCAAAACACGTTGTTCCAATTAAGGTCCAATATTGTCCGCTTTGGGTCCCGATCGACTGGTAACTTGCCCAGACCCGGTGCTCCCATGGTCCCGCTCACATCAGCCCAGCCAACCCTCATGGATTTGTTCCTGCTCAGCGAAAGCTCAGGCCCACATCACCCACAGGACGCGTTATATCCTTAAGGTGTGAACCTCACATATAACCACCATAACTTCCTACGACTCTTCCTATGTGGGACAAGTTCAACCCCCACTGCGTACACAGTAGCCAGCCAACCACTGGTAACTCGCCCAGGCCCTTAGGCCCCGCCCACATCAGCGTCCGCCCACTTGTGCTCGTCCACATGTGCAACAATGACAGGGCATCACAATTGGGTAGGGTCTATTAAAAAAAATTGATTTTTCTTAACCTGGCACATTGACAAACCCAATAAGCAATCAAAGGAATGTAACTTAAGGGGAATTGTTAGAGAGATGAGTTGTATTCCACTTTTAAACTGAAAATAGAGGCCTTTGTAATTTGTCCAGTAAGGGCACATATATCATTGTCTTTCATTAAGGGTATATGATACTTACCTAATTTACATGTACATATGCATATATTCATCATGGGTTGGCACCAAGCCCTTATCTTTTTACACTTGTTATAAATGGATATTGCAATTGTCCAGGATAAGGCCCCTTGGTCTATGTTGTTCAAGGATGATGCAGTGTTGGTGAATAAGACAAGGGGGCAAATGCAGTAGAAAGTGGTCAGATTGAAGGGGAAGAGAAGAAAGAGAAAGAGGGAGAGAGGCAAAGAGAAGTTTAGGGCAACATTTGAATCATTAGAAAAAAAAAGAATAATACATACATACACACCTATATATATATATATTCACTTGAGAGGAAAATATGATGCTAGATAGGAGTACATGCATAATATGCATTCAAAAAAAAAAAAAAACTGTATATATTTTCCTACATTCCCCCTCAAGCTAAAGCATGAATGCCTACCATGCCCACCTTGGGACACATATGAAGAAGATGATGATAATTAGCTTGGGCCATCTAACTCCCTCTTAGACACAATATATTGAAATAAAATATCTACAATTGTTGCTTGTCTTTAGATTGAGCTTTTATCTTCTGTTGAATCTTTCTCTTTGAATAGTAGGCTATCCAACTTGACAACCATCAAGCCATCAAACTACCATTCACATGCAAAAAGACTCACATACATGTGTGCAACACTGGATTACAGGTGAGTGAGCTACACTTACGATGATTGAGAAGGGACTAACACCCATACTGGCATGTGAAGACACACATACAACACCACAACATGTAAGTAAACTATACCCACAACTGATAGCAAAGGTCTAATAAATGTAGAAAACAAAGAACAGAAAATGAGAGCTCCAGTGCAGTTAGAAATCCTCCATGTCAAGTTGGGTCAGACATTACATCAAACGGTTTGTGTACGTAGTCCCTCTTATCATGAAAGGAGAACACCAACTACACAGTCGACAATCGCCATCATCAACATGAATTCATGCCTTATTTCACAGCCTCACAACATCAAAACATGAAAACATAAGGGAATTTCAGCAAAAGGAACCAAAAAAAGGGTTGTACGACACCCATTTCTCACAAACAACATCATAGTGCCCCTGAATCTCAACAGAATTTCACGAATTTTGTTTCTATTAATTTCTAATGATCAACAACACCTAATCCATTCGACAAAGTTGCCAAAAATCCCTCTGAAAAGCAGCATAACAAGAAAGCCGAAATCTGGACTTTTTCTGACTTTCTTTTTATTATTATTTTATTATCTATTTTCACAGAAACACCACAAGAAAACTTATCTAAAAACTGCAGAAAAATCACCAATGTTCAGTAGAGAATGATTTGATAATAATAATGTGAAGAAAAGAGGAGAAGATTGAGGGAGAAGGAGGAGAGTTTGGGAAAGATGTTTGGGTTAGGCTTGCTTGCCCTAACACACAATATTTTATTATAATAGAGCAGAGTGTTCGAGTTGTTGGTATCGCTATAAGTTTCGCTGATTGGAAATAAAGATATAATATCGTTATCGCCAATAACCGAAAATGCGAAGAAAAATGGCGAATGATGGGGAAAATGATGGAATTTTTGACTAAAACTTCAGAGCATGCCTAAATACACATATTTGCATATTTAGGAATAAAAAATTACAAAAAAATGTATTAAATAATAAGTTTTCATTTAATGGGGCCCAAAAAGCATGCGTTGTCGTAAGAAATCGCTCCAATTGTTATCATAATGAGTTCATATAATACAAATGCAGCTAGCATATAATAATTAAGACATGTAAAAGTTAATGAACTAAAAAAGTACATCTTTCTTGGGACATGGAATCTATATATTGGTATACTTGGTTATTGATGGCTTGGATATGGCACTTGTCTGACATATTGACACATCCATCCAGTTTTCCAAAACATTTTATGGTATAAGTCCAAAAAATAGATAGATCCAAATCTCAAATGGACCACATCACAGGAAACAGTGTTGATTGAATGCCCACCATTAAAAACTTCTCAAGGGCCACAAGTTTTGTATCAAACTAGTTTGTAAACCTAATAAATAGGTAGGATGTCAAATAAACATTACACTGAACCTTGGGAGGTTTTTAATGGTGGACATTCAATGCTACTATTTCTTGTGTGGTCCACCTGAGATTTATATATGCCTGATGTTTTGGATCAAGATATAAAATGATATGAAAAAAATAGATGGGCAGCGTGGATCAAATAAATACATCATGATTAGGCCCACATAGCACCAACCACTAGCCATCTAGCTAGTCGCAACTCACTAGCCAAATCACGTCCGAGTGGTGTAAGAATTTTGTGGTACCCACCGTATGGCATGTGTTGTATCGTGTTGTGAATAACGAGGTGGCTACTGGACAGTGTTCCATGGGCCCACCATGATATATGCGAGAAATCAACCCCATTCATCCATTTCAGCATATCATTTAGTACATGGTCCCAAAAATGAGGTAGTTCCACATCTCAAGTGTACCACGCCAAAGGAAACAGTAGCGATTAAATCCCACCATTAAAAACTTCTTAGATGTCTCAAAAAGTTTTCGATCAAGCTGATAATTGTGTTTTTGATTCATCCAAGTCTGTGTGGCCTAATTAAGAGGTTGGATGGCAAAAAAAAAACATTAAAATGGCCTTAGGAAGTTTTTAATGGTGGGTGTTTAATCACCACTGCTTCCTTTGGTGTGGTCCACTTGAGATGCATATCTACCACATTTTTGAGCTTTTGCCCTAAAATTATCTAGCAAAATAAATGGAGGCATTGATAAAATATATCACATCATAATGGACCCCACATGTACAGAGACACCCACCCTTGAGACCCAAACAAGTTGGACTTGGGAAGTGGATTGCGCTAAATTAGTACGCTGAGTGGACTGAGTCAACTCCATGGGGCCCACTGATTTATATACTTTTATCCACTCCATCCATCCACTTTACCATGTAATTATAGGGCTTGATTCCAAAGATGAAGCATATCCAATGATCAAGTGAACCATACCACAGTAAATAGTGTGAATTTGAACGTCTATCATTGAAATTTTCTTAGGGGCCACAGAAGTTTTGGATTCGTGCAATTTTTGTTTTTTACCTTCATTGATGACTATGCGATCTTATGGATAGCTTGGATGACAAATAAACATCATCGTGAGCCCTAGGAAATTTTCAACAATAGGAATCATTTTCCCCACTGCTTTTTACGGTGTGGTCCACCCAAGCTTTGGATCTGTCTAATTTTTGGGTTCATGACCTAAAATGATCTCTCCAAATGGATGGACCATGTGGATATAACACATACATCATGGTGGGATCCACGCAACTTGGTGACATCCAAGCCACCGAGGTTTGCTTTCACTCCCTGTAAAAGGGACGCGGATTACGTCCTACCCCAGCCCGGACGGATTATTGTCCAGGCAGGGATCTGCAGGGCCCACCGTGATGTAAGTGTTTTATCCACGCCATTCATCATTTTTATCAGATCATTTTAACATATGAGCCAAAAACTGAGGTAGGTATAGGACTTAAGTGGACCACAAAGTGGAATTGAATGTCCACCATTAAAAACTTGGGAGCTGGAGAAGTTTTGGATCAAGCTGATGTTTGTGTTTTCACTTCATCAACGTCTACATGACCTTATGAATAGGTTGGATGGTAAAAAAGCATCACGGGGGCCCTTAAGAAGGTTTCGACGGTGGGTGTCATTATCATTATAGCTTCCTTTGGTGTGGTCCACTGGAGGTGCGGACCTGCTTCATTTTTATGATTACATCTTAAAATGATCTCAGAAAAGCGATAAACGGTGTGGATAAAATACTTCCATCACGGTGGGCCCCACAGAGCCCTGCCTGGACGGATTAGCGTCCGAGCAGGGGTAGGACGCAATCCGCATCCCTGTAAAAGGGTTTCAAAATCCTAAACTCTCAAAAAAACTATTCAAAAAAAGCTCGGTTCCAGAAGGGAACCCTAAAATCTCAAAAATCTCTCCAAATTTCCTAAGATTTCGCATATTCTTCGCCGAGATTGGCCCATTACTTCCAATCATTGATCCTATTCTATAGGTACACACTTCCAAAAGTTTCTTTTTTCCCCTTTTTTTCAATTTTTTTGGTATTTATGCAGCCCCCGATATTATCGTCTCATTTATCATCGAAAAAGAGTTGTCGGCTATATTTATCCCTTGAAAGGGCCGCGATTTTTGGTCGACAATTGTATTTTACATGAAAAATCGATAAAATCACCGAATATTCACCGATATTAGGAAGAGAAACGAAAAAAGTGAGTTTCGATGTCGCAACTCCGGCGACACTGATAATATCGGCGATATTATCGATTTTTCGCCGATAATATGAACACTGAGTACACTGCAGGAGAAGAGGAAAGCGTGCACATGCACTTACATTAAAAGGGCCACTAATAATATAGAAAATACACTAGCATTCTCTATACTCCCCCTCAAGTTGGAGCATAAATGTTGATCATGCCCAACTTTTTACGAACACGATGAAGAGCATCTTGACTCAAGGACATTGTAAGAACATTAGCAAGTTGACCCCCATATCGAATAAAAGGAGTGTCGATTTCCTTAAAAGCTACTTTCTCCCAAATAAAGTGACATTCGACCTCAATATGCTTGGTTCGCTCGTGGAAAACTAGGTTACGAGCAGTATGGATGGCCACTTGGTTGTCACAGTGAAGAGGAACAGGATCCGAAGGAAGATAGCCAAGTTCTTCAAGAAGGTTGTGAAACCACACGAGCTCACATGTCACATGAGCCATAGCAAGATATTTTGCTTCAGCCGAGGACCGGGCAACAACCGGTTACTTTTTGCTCTTCTATGTTATAAGATTCCACCTATGAAAGTATAAAAGCCGGATGTAGAGCGGCGATTATAAGTACTGCCTACACAATCAACGTCAGAATAGCCAGAAAGATAAAGATGAATATGCAATTGAAAGTGGAGGCTAAGACCCGGGGCTAATTTTAGATACCAAAGTATATGGCAGACAACTGTGAGATGGGAAGTACGAGGAGCTTGCAGGAATTGGCTAACAACGCCCATCGCAAATGAGAGATCTGGGCGAGTAATAGTTAGGTAAATAAGTTGGCCTACAAGTTGTCGATAAATCCCAGGATCAATAAGGAGAGCACCATCATCTGGTCAAAGCTTCTGCAAAGTATCCATGAGAGTGGTAACAGGCTTGCACCCTAACATGCCGGTCTCCATAAGAAGATCGAGCACATATTTTCGTTGTGACAAGACCAATCTGGATGATGAGCGACCAGCTTCAATTCCGAGTAAGTAGAGAAGAGGACCAAGATCTTTAATCTTAAACTTGGTCTTAAAAAATTCTTTAACCTCTCTCATTCCAACAGAATCACTGCCGGACAAAACAATATCATCCACATGGACAATAAGAACCATGATGCCCATCGATCGACGACATATAAAGAGAGAATTATCGGCATGACTACGAATAAAGCCGAACTCCAAGAGAGCCTAACTAAAATTTTCAAACCATGCACATGGGGATTGTTTGAGTCCATAAAGAGCCTTCTTCAACCGACATATAAGCGCAAGGTTGTGAGAAGCATCAAAGCCAGGAGGTTGATGCATGTAAACTTCCTCTGCAAGGTCTCTATGGAGAAATGCATTCTTAACATCAAGTTAAAACAAGGGCCATAATAAATTAACGACCAAGGAGATCACAACGCGAATCAAATTAAGCTTAGCCATCAGAGAGAATGTCTCGAAGTAATCCACGCCATGAGTCTGTGTGTAACCCTTAGCAACAAGATGGGCTTTATAGCGATCAATGGAGCCATCTAGAAGAAACTTGATCGTATAAACCCATCGACATCCAACAGGTTTATGACCTAAAGGAAGTGCCGCAAGGTCCTAAGTATGATTCTTCTCAAGAGTAGACATTTCTTCTATCATCACCTTCGTCTAGTCATGACTTTGAAGAGCATGTGAGAGAGACTGAGGAATAGTCTATGATGAAAGGAAAGCTGCAAATGACAGAAAAGACAGTGAAAGATGATCATATGAAACAAAATTACTAATAGGGTGTTGAGTACAAAATTGTGACTCTTTGTGCAAGGCAATGGGGAGATCTAAACTCAAGGTAGCAGAGTCACCTGAGCTAACATCCAAAGTGAGTGGAAGGGCGGATGGCTGAGCATGTGAAGATTTATCTCGACGATAATACACCCGCAGAGGCTTAAGCTCACCCAAATCACCAACAGGATGCTGAATGGAGGGTAGAGGAGTTTCTCCATGATCACTAGTGGAAAGAGGAAGAGGATAAGAGTCATACTCCCCCTGACTCGCAAGAGGATCAAAGAGGGATCGGCCTACAATTGAGAAAAAAGAAATATCATCAAAGAAGGTTATATCGGGAGAGACATATTTCTTGCCAGTCAATTGGTCAAAACATTTATACCCTTTCTGACTTCGAGTATACCCTAGAAAGACACATTTAATTGCCCTGGAGCTAAGTTTATCATTACTTGCATCCAAAATTTGAACAAAGCATGTACAACCAAAAACTTTAGGTGGTAGAGGAAATGGATTATCATGAGGATACAATATAGTAAATGAAGATTCGTAAGATAGGATACGTGAGGGTATACGATTAATAAAAAAAAGTAGCAGTTAGAAGAGCATCACCCTAAAAATGTTTAGGTAGATGCATACCAAGCAGAAGGGTGCGAGCAACTTCAAGAATATGACGATTCTTTCTTCTGTAATACCATTTTGTTGAGATGTGCGAGTACACGATGTCCTAGACAAAATACCATATTCCTGTAAGAAGGACAGAAAGGCAGTAGACATGTATTCCCCCCATTATCAGAATGGAGGGTTTTGATGGAACATTGAAATTGAGTGCACACTTCATGATAAAATACTTTAAACACATTAAACACTTCACTTCTAGATTTCAAAAGATAAATCCAAGTCATGCGTGAATAATCATCAATAAAGGTAACAAAATATCTAAATCCAAAAGTAAAGGTAACCGGAGCTGGTCCCCAGACATTCGAGTGAACCAGAACAAAAGGTTGAGATTTCCTCCTAGAAGAGATAGGAGGAAACATAGCACGATGATGTTTAGACAATTCACAATATCACAACATAATGGTTTAATGATAGACAAGGAGGGAAACAAAATTCTCAATCTAGCTATTGATGGGTGGGTTAAGCAGCAGTGCCACCGAGTCATAGACTCTCGATCCAGAGAAAGGGTACTACAAGCAACAACGGGTGTATTATCGAGAAGATATACGCCTCCTCGCTCATGCCCCCCACCAATCACTCTCTTCGTCTGTAGGTCCTGAAACAAACAATAAGAAGGGAAGAAGGTAATGGACAATTTAATGATTTAGTAAGAGAGCTAACAGACAATAAGTTTAATAGAAAACGAGGCACATGCAAGACTGATGATAGAGACAAGGAAGAAGAAAGAGGGATGGAACCAATCCTAGAGATGGGAGTTTGGGTTTCATCTACAACTGTGACATAATGAGTGTGAGGAGAATGAGAATAAGAGAAAAAGAATTGAGACTTACCAGTCATATGGGAGGAAGCTCCAGAGTTTATGACCCAGGAGATAGGAGAGGATAACGTAAGAAGAGTTGTACCTGACTGGGCCGAAGCTGCATGAGATGGTTTAGGAATATCATGAATGTGAAGCTGCATAAGGGCATCATATGTAGCCCGAGAATTGATAAGAGAGTCCCCTGAAGTAGACTACTCAGTTGTCGAGGTGAAAGACTGTCTCAGGAGTAACTGTGGATGCAACAAAAGCAGCGACATACGTAGGAGGACTATGTATCTCCCTGCAATAATCAACTGTGCGATTAGTTCCACCGCAATGTAAACAAATGCGGGAACCATCACGTCCTCGCCCACGTTCACCACGACCACGAAGACTACGGCCGCCACGACTACGATCTCCCTCGCGGCCTCTACCATGACCACCAAAACTAGAAATGCGCTCTGAACTCAAGGATGGTACCTTAATGCCAAGACAAAGACTGATCACTAGCAAAATTTGCCGAACGCTCGGGTGACACAAATGAATGAAGAGTAGAGACAGTGGCATGCTGACACATGGCATACACTGTCGTCAATGGGGCAAGAGGATCCTGCATAACAACTTGATTTCGAACATGAAGATAATCGAAATTCAACCTAGCTAAGAACTGCATAATATGAGTATCATCCCGCTGCTTATGGGCATGTTCATGATCATCTTTACATTTGGAAGGAAGAGGCTGATATATTTCCAACTCATCCCACATATCCCGAAGCCTCGAATAGTAATCTTTTAATGATGTGGAGTTTTGTTAGAACTGACCAATTTCTTGAATAAGATGGAATACCCGTGAAAAATTCTGAAATTCTGAGAACATATCATGAAGCATATCCCAAATGCCTTTAGATGAGGATAAAAACATCACTGAGTGGCTAATTGAGGAATCCATACTTGTAACACCCCGGATTTTTGCCAACCTGGGATTAAACGTCCTTAGGAAATGGGTCAACCATAACACCTTGGTAACCTCTCAGAACCCAATTCCAGAGCCAAAGAAATCACTTAGGATTAATTCCTTTAGAAATTAAGTGTAAGTTAGCTAGCGCTACGCTAGAGTAGCTGCGAAATTTTCCCTGAACACTTTAAATACATTCTACAAGACCCAAAACTTGTAGAATCAATGACGCTATAATATCCTGAAACCTTGGATCAAACTCTAAACCTGTTTGCTCTCAGGAACCTTTTAAAACTTTGTATTGGATCTAGACCGCGCGTCGAAAATCCGATACCTACAATCTTAGACCGTTATGACCGCTTAGCTGGACTTGACAATCATTTCGAAAATCAAGCCCAACCGACGTTCAGAGGCTATTTCATTGAGCCTGGAGTGAAGAGAGTGAGAAAAGAGTTAGATTTGGAAATTTAAATCCAAATCTGGCACGTGACTTGGCGCGTTATTATTAAGCGTTCTGACTGTCAGAATTCAGCCAAATTACACCCTCGGATCAGAAAAAATTTCTCTTTCATATCATGAGACTTGTAGACCTGATCTAGGTGCGATGACCGCTGAACTGAAACTGGACCGCCACGTGCGATCTGGGAACTCTACCGGACTGAAAACTGGGTGTGAGAAACATCCAGTGACCATGAGCTTAAGTCCGACCGCGTTCGACCAGGGGATCTCCCAAAATGCTCTTTTGGACCAGAACAGCCCCGATTTGGTTATACCTCAAGTGAACTTTGTTCCCAAGCCTAATTTGGGAAGGTTTTAGCTTATAAAAGGGCTATAAACCCTCACATATCTCACCCATCCGAATTTGCTAGAAACCCTAGCTAGAGAGAGAAAAAGTGAGAGTTTGTGAGAGAGTGTGGGAGTGATCTTCCTGCCACCTGCACTAGCTGTTGCACGTGCTTAAGCAACGTATCCCGATCACTTTGCCGGTGATTCTAACGCATTTCTAGGTAAGGAAAACCCTCAACACTTGTTGATTTAAGGTTCCGTCGATTCCAATAGCGAAGTAGCTTATACATCTTGTGTATTAGGTCGCCGGTTCGCCGTAGACGAAGCGTATACGCTCCATTCGGAACGATACACATCTAGGGTAAAAAGGTGCGGATTTTAGACGCTTTGATTGGCTGATTTCAACGCTTTCAATATCATTTAATAGTAGATTATCGACAGCGACGCCGTTTGACATGTACAACATGCTGTCCGTTTTCTGTTTCGTAAATGTGCGGAAAATATGAGATTTAGGGCATTTTAGTCATTTATAGGAAATATTGTATACATGCATATTTTGATAAAATGTTTGCCATGGCTATTTATCGTGTTCGAATATTAGGAATGCGTGCATGGTTGGTTTGGCAAAGAGATTCGCCCTTAAGCGCACTTTGAGTCGACATACGCTATGTAGACTAAAATATGTAGTCTAAGTATTTGTATAAATGTTTGTATTAGTATGTATTGAGTAAATGGTGTTGTGTATGAGTTTTGAGATTGAATTCTCAAGTAATATGCTGATGTAAATGATTTCCGTCATGTCGGCTATATGTATTGATTTCATTATATACATGAAATGCATGTGTGGGATGATTTGCTTAAGTTGTATGTCATAACATGTGTCAACATGCTTACAATGTTGTATTTCATTTCTATTACTCACATATGCTTACTGATGTTGATGCACAAATGCTTGGGGCTATGACCTAGTCCAGGCAGTCGGTAATGGATTGAATTAGTGGTTGGTTTCTAGGTACCACAAAGGACGCGTCGATGAACGCGAGTCGTGTTTTGGGTTGGCGGCAGTGGTTAAGTCACACGAGGTGTTTCATGCACTTCATGTCATTCAGCTTGAGATATGCTCGTGCTAGTTGAGCCCGTCACGTAACCCGACTGGCCATTGTATGTTCACCCTGTATGAGTCATAACTGCTTGAACCTAGGGTACTGAACTTACCATTAGAAACCCTGTTATACCTTGATCCATAAAGACTCATGAGCCGGACATGGTGGTATGGGACACCGTGGTCGAGCTGTCGGCCTACGCTGGGGCTACAAACCTCCCCGTAGTGACCAGTGAGCACTCTACTCTGAGCAGATTATAGTGGTATGGGACACTATATTCTTGCTGTCGGCCTACACTGATCAGGTGACGAGCCCTTTGTAGTGACCTTGAGTTTATCCTGACATCGCATGGGGGCGACGAGTCCTAATGCAGTCTTAAGGATAATTGGGCCTGTATTGATAAGGTGATGGGGGAGCGGTGCAACGAGTGCGAGCAACAGTCCTGGCAGCCCTTGCAGCGACCTACAAATATAACATCGTATGAGATTACTAGGAGTGACGACCCTAGATAGGATCTGTGTTGGGATTGATATAAGCAAGGTACCCTAGTTTTCCAATCCTGCTGTATGAAAAGGACTAATAACAACTTGGTAATCATTATCCATATTGCATTGCATGTGCCTGGAAGATGTGGAGCACTGCGGGAAGAAAGCATGCCGCGGACGCAGATGGTGTCGTATGAGGGAGTATGTCGGTGAGGGCATCCATCATGTCATTTCATGCATACATTAACAATAGAATCTAGGAATGTTTGTTTCATTGCTTTACTATTATCGCGTGATTGATTTGAGAACATGTTAATCTTTTCTCTATTATTCCACTGAGTTAGCTACTCACTCCCACGATACGGGACGGTGTCGCGCACACCAACCAGTCCCTGTTTTAGTTGCAGATGATGGCACTGCTTGTGAAGCGGAGCCGGACTTGACGATGATGAGGAGGATCCCTCCTTTATGCGTGTTCTGATCGACGGGATTACAGGGAGGTTGATTAGACACCATGACTCTTGTCATTTTTATATTGTTGGAGTACTCATGTATATTCTTTTCTTTCCATTTTTGGAGTATACATGTATTTAATTAACCTGGTAACATGTTCACACTCTGGAGACTTACAATGAATTATATATTTTATGTATTTATCACAGTCTTCCACTTGCTAATTTAACTGTATCTGGAGTATGATATGCTGTTTTGGCTTAGTCTCAATCTTGTTTAATTTCATTCTACAGACAACATGCATTTATCATTATCTATGTTGCATAAGTGACGTTCTGGAACTCGGGAGTTGGGTTTCTACCCGACCCCCGATTTTCGGGGTGTTACAATACTATTCAACAACCATGCAATAACTTGATTATTCTCCTTTGTCTAAGACTTATATGTAACATCTGTAGAGATTGGGGGATCATTCAAAATATACGACAACTTCTCACGAGCTCCTAAGAACACTTTTACAGATTGTGCCCATTGAAGATAGTTGTCACAATTTAACTTAGTGGAGGTAATCTGCAATGGGTTGGATTCAAAAGATCCCTATGCCAAGAGATGAAGGCCCTTTGTTAGCCATATGAGAGTCCAAGAGAGATAAGCCTATGCCAAGAGAGGCCCTACGCCAAGAAGGATTGATTCAAACAACTCTATCTCACTCAATCCCTCAAGATAATAAGAGATAAACCTCAAACAAATAGAAATCATCCAAAATAACATGAAACTCAGTCAAAAATGGTCCAACCGATTGAAAAACAGCCTAACCACACGTCCGTTTGAGGTTAAAAACCTCTCAAACAGTGATCTTAAGTAAAAAATCCTTCATGGATAGCTTGAGAGGAAGATTTCGGTCCATATTGAGCAAAGAAAGTAAAGAAAAGCTTACCGATTTGAGGTAGATCGAAAAAAATAAATAAATGGAAGATGGGCCCGATTTTTTAATTTCTCTATTTTGCCCAAAATACCATGAAAGGTCCAAAACATTCTGAAAAAATCATGAGAAATCTTCTAAAATCAAGATCTATCAAACCTCTGAACTTTTAACTCAAACGGAGTCCATGTGTCCGTACAACGCTGACGTTAGCCGTATGACTGCTGACCTTAGCAAGGTGACGTGTCACCTCTCAATCTGTTGGATGCGGAATGCCTGGATCTATGCTCTGATACCAAGTAGAGAATGATTTAATGATAATAATGTGAAGAAAAGAGGAGAAGATTGAGAGAGAAGAAGAAGAAGGAGAGTTTGGGAAATATGTTGTGTTAGGCTTGCTTGCCCTAACACACAAGATTTTATTATAATAGAGCATACAGTACAGCACAGGAGAAGAGGAAAGTGTGCACATGCACTTACACTAAAAGGGCTACTAACTAGGGCCACTAACAATATACATAATGAACTAGCATTCTCTATATGTTCTTCTAAAATCATTATCTATCAGATCCCAAACTTTTCGGCTTCAAAGATTACATGGCTATCCTTGCTAACATCATTCATACATCTGGATGACGTTATTAATGGGCCCACAATCATAGATTGTAATGGTTTAAAAACCTATTACCTTAACATGTGTAACAAGTAGAAAGTGTAGTGCTTGCTAATAGACAATAAATTAGTAGACAATTTTCGAACATAAAGAACGAATGACAAAGACAATGAAGGAGGTTGATTGATATTACTTGTTCCCTCAACATGAGATGAGAATATGACCCATCAACAATTTTCACATGACTAGGAGTAAAAAGTGGATGAATATGATGAAAAATGAGAATGTAGATCTTTCATATGATCGGATGCTCTAGAATTAATGATCCATGATGAATGATTAGGATTGTTGGATGCTAGATTAACAGAAACAACGATGCTGGTTGATATGCAAGATATAAAGCACCTCAAGTTTATAATAAGACGATGATTGAGATTAGAAATTTCATCCAAGAGAGATTTGTGACAAACAACCAAAAAATGTTGATGCAGGACCGATGTATGAACCAAATAACATGTGAGATCAAGTAGCAGAATTAAGACAATTAACAAAAAAAACACAAGCATTGTCATAATCATCACGAATCTCATGAAAACCAAAAGAACATCATGCATAATCCCAGCCTAAGTTATTAACATCGTCACACATGATCATTAAATAAAAGGAAACTAGGATCTCATGGATGTAGGGACCTTTAATTAGCATAGGGTATAATCTATTTCAAAGTAGAAGGCCTAATACAACCTAGGGTAAAAATTAGGGTTTGGGTAATTTGGGAAAGTAAGAAAGTTAGGGATTGTAAGTTTAAGGTTCGGGTTTTAGGAATAGAAGAAAGAAGTTTTGATATAAGGATGATGGACAACCAGGGCAAGGTGTGGTCGTACAACCAACCCGAAGGATTCACACGCGTGGCCGTATGGTCACATGTGTGGCGTGGGATGGATGGGTTTAGGTCGGCTAAGGTTTGGATGGTAGATAGATAATGAAAAGATGGGTTTAGGAGAAGATGAAGGCATAGGTTGGAAGAATTGAAGAACTTGAAAAAAATACCTTGATGGAGGGAAATAAAGATGATGATGTGGGGATAATGAAGACCTCGCACCTCTGTTGATGAAGATTAACCTCACACCAATCTCCCTTCTAAATCACATGAAAGCATCTTCAAATCTTATGAGGATAGAAGAAGAAGAAGAAGAAGAAGAAAGCAAGAGTTTTTCTCTCTCTTTGTTTTTTTTTTTTTTTAAATCACAAAATCCAATGAAGGAGAGGGTCACACGCCCACCCTCTTTTATAGCTCGAAGAAAGTTCAAAAATTACAGTAAACACCAAGTTTTGTGAATTTTGATGAAAATAGCCCTAGTCAAACTAAAATCAACTATAAACACTCATAATGGTGTCCAAACATAACATAAACAAAACTAAATCATAAAATCTGATAAAATCTAAGAAAAACTAGTATGAAAAATCTAAGAAAAACTAGTATGGACAATCCACGATCAATGGCCCAATCATGTGATCCGATGGCCCGATTGTCACGTCCCTCCAATCCAACGGTCTTCCAGATGCTCGCACATGCACATGAGGTCTTCAGCACGATCACGGGCACTCGCCAAGCCACAGGGAAATCGGTGTGGCTCGCCTCCTCCTCTGATACGTACACAAAGGAGTACGTGAAGTGATGTCCTCATCAAATGCATAGCATGTAAGTCTATGTAACATGTCTCTTGATGTCGGCACTAGCAAACTAAGCTTTTCTTTGAGGATAGTTAACATGATCCTAACATGTATTTCTCATGTGCCAAGGTCAACTGCAATGAGAACATGAAAGCTTGTCTTTCCACCAGGAGGAGAACTACCACTAGTATGGCCAATACCATCAATATGACCACCATCATCACTATGTCCACGAAATCTACAAACATTTCCATTGCAATAGAGAACCCCCACACTTACGAATTATAAACTTCAATAGTATGGGTCTAGTCCACACTAGGCAACACTCGCCACATACCCAGATCTCAATCTAGATACACACCACTACTCGAGCATGCACCAATTCAAACCACACCACTCACACTCCTCCACAAGTGAGCATACACAGCCCCATCAAACCCTTACACCTCCAAATATTGAATTCGATAGAAAATCAACAAAACGATCCCCAAAATAGGACCATATGGTAGCTGCACATCACAAAAAACTTCATTTTTTTTCAAATCTTATCTAAATTATACAAAACTTGTTTATATTGTTGGGAAACACTCAACCATGTTGGATCACATAAAAACCTTTAAAAAGTGAGTAAAAAAAAGGTTTTATATCATTTCTTGATTTTTCTATTTTGCATGAAACAACTCTAAATACTTGTAATTTTTTTATATAGAAAAATCACCATAAATCTTTTAAAACCAAGATCTTCCATATCCCATTTTTTCCCTTAATGAAGCCTTCCTACCGTGCACATGTGACGTCATTTGCACAGATTAATGGGGCCCCGCCAAAACCTAGAAACATGCTTTGATACCAAGTAGATAGTGGTGAGATTAGGGGGGGGGGGGGGGGGGGGGGGGGTGGGGGGGGGAGAAAGAAAGAGGAAGAGAGGAGAAGAGAAGTTTTAGGGCAACAAGAGAAGTGTCAGGTAAAAAGACTAACACTCTCTCTCTCTCTCTCTCTCTCTCTCTCTCTCTCTCTCTCTCTCTCTCTCTCTCACAACACACATTTAACTTGTGAAAAACATATAATACTCCACTAAAGTTCATGGATGACACACACACAGAGTTAAATATATTTTCCAACCAAATGCTAAATTGGATGTTTGTAGAAAGGCAATGGAGTATGGTGGTTGAATAGGACAAAGGAGTATTTAGAACACAACTTTAACAAAAATAGTTATAGAAGCGAGGTTTTAGTTAATATTATGGTTAAGATTCCTCAAAGAGACATTTCCCGTTATTTTGGTTCCAGTATTCAAAAGGATGGGGAAATCGATGAGGATGTTCTTAGTAGAATTAGGGCTAGGTGGGTTAAGTGGAGATGTGCCTCTAGAGTGTGATCAATGCATGCCTATGAGACAATGGAAATTTTCTAAGGCGCCAATTCAAGAAAAAACTTTGTAGGCAACTATTTGACTGACTATGATATTTGATGTAGAGTGCTTGGGTAACTAACAAGAATCATAAGAAAAGATTGCGTTACTAAGATGAGGATATTGAAATGGATGTATGCAAAAGACTCTCTTTTTTCTTTTTCTTTTTCTTTTTTTTTTTTTAAAAAAAAAACAGTAAATGATGTATATTAAAACAAAAACAAAATACAACATACAGAGATGAAACATAATTCATAGAGGCTCGCAACCCTTAAAAAATGAGCCTCTATCACTTCAAAAGTACAACCCTTAAACAAGGGAAACCCAAGGCCTAATTTATGATAAACCCTTTTAACTTTATTGAAGATCCAACCTATTGATTCAAATTTGTTTTTTAAAGTTCTACTGTTTCTTCCTTTCCGTATGACCCACATCAATGCCAAAAGAGCTAGTCTCCAAAGAGTCGTCTGTTTTTTTCCTTACCAAAAAGATCCCTTTCCAAGCAAGCACTAGCAACACAACTAACTTCAACATTACCCAATCTACCCCAAACAATTGTAACAAACACTTCCAAGTGATAGCCACAGCCTCACAATGAGTTAGAGAATCTGATTGTTAGTCTCCTCGTCCATCATGCACATGCTACAAACATTTGTAAACAAGCCAAAAATAAAAAATAAAAAATTATGTGTGGAGAAGAATGTTGATAATGTGTGCCTTGAAAAGCCAATATTGACTATGATCATGGATCTAGTTGACCACCCATGATTGGGATATACCATTGATGATATGATTAATGTGTGGGAAACTTCAACTATTTATATTATAAGGATTACGGGGAGGGATTCCTCTGGTTGTCTTAGGGGAAATGAGTTAGGACACAAGGACCACTGGCCATGGTAGAGTTATGGGCCATGGATCTCAGCACCCTAAATGCCCATGACCACTATAGTGGGATTAGGCAACCATCATCCTGTGGTCATCCTGGTGATAGGAACCAATGACAAGTTGGGATACCTAGTCTCTACAATAGGGCTCTTGATGTCTTGACTTCGGAGTGTTGGTGTTTATTATAGATACAAGTTCTCGTGTTTAGGCCTGATTGGACACTTGCATTGGACGACAACATTAAGCCTCAGATCTAGGAGACCCATCATGTATGGATCGGATTGACTTAATCATGTGCTAGCTTTTGACTTGAGGTCATGTTGGGACTTCATGGTCTTAGTCTTTTCTCCTTTGACTCACCTTGCGAGTTTACAATAGTGGTTGACAAATGATTATGGTTGGGCACATGCATTAGGATGAGGTCAAAACCCACATGCCTCAACATGGGATACACTTGCTTACTAGGGATACTTAGTGTGGACTGATCTCGGTGTTTGGAACGCCCATCAAGTGTTTTTATATCTAGCCAACACATTTTAAATGTCTTAAAAGTTTAATTGATCGATTTTAAATGTGGATTCATTGTTTTAACCATTAAAGCGTCTTGATCGTGCTTGATAAGACATCCAATGGTTGAGATCTGATGATCCATCTATTTAGGCTGGCATGGGATTTATGACTACCGATGTTGGCCTATGGATTTAGGGCTTTAGCATTGATTGGCGAAACATGATAACTAAAGCTGATCCCATATAGTGAGGACATGTTGTTGATGATGACATACAATACATAAACACATAATATAATGCATGTAGCAAATTGAAAATGGTCAGCCCTGACTTCACCATCTCTTTCAATCATTGATTTCTTTTTCCTTTGTGAGTTCACTGTCATTGTTCTGAACCCTATTTCCTAATGATCTTTCTTATCTCTATTTTTTCTTGTTCTGTACTGGGTCCATTAGATAAGTGGTTGGACATTTTTTAATAGTGTTGAAAGTCATAACTGCCAAAATGAAGCTTTTTGTTTGACATAGGTGCCATCAAGAAGAAACATGGATGAAAAGTGGTCCAAAAATGACCCGTTTGATGCATAATACTCTTGCTACATATTTATTTCATAGGTGCTGTTGAAAACGTAGTCTGATCAGGTAAGACTGGCATAACGTCTAGCTCAATAGAAAATTAGATGGGACTGTAATGTGTGATGTGTCATTTACCAAAATCCTGTGTTTTTCATGTGTTTCATTGTAACAAACTTGTACCTATACATAATTTGTTATTGCCAAAGAATCTTAGCAAACATAAATAAGCAGTAAGCAGAAGCTGCTTGCCTCTAAGCTTCTTTGTTGAAACCTGGAGAGCAGTTTTAGTTCAGAAAAGGAAAGGAAGATCTGAAAGCCATGCAATTTATATGAAGACAACACAGTACGTTCTATTCTAGTGACATTTCTGTATTACACGTAATGAAGTCATCTTTGGGTCTCACCTTACTAAGGTCCAGGATGTTATTGAGAAGGCGAAGTAAAGCAGTTGAGCATTTCCGGATCTGTGTAACTGTAGCAAATTGCTCATTTGTAAGACAATCATCACATATAAGAATGTCCAACAAACCTATCACTGCAGCCATAGGTGTTCGCAACTCATGACTGTAACATAACGAAAGAAGCGTTTAATTTCCCACATTATGCATAAAACTTACCAATTCAAAATGCATGAAAACCGTGGTTGCTAATGCAATTGTGACAACTAAGTGCAGTAGTTATTGCAAAGAGCCCTGATAATGGACCAGTGCAAGTGCACTTCCAGCTTTCAAAACCAACATGGTGCACACGTGCGAGATCCAAGCCATTCATAAAGTGGGCAACAATGCTCATGTATCATGGACAAAGAAAGGTTGGTATGCTGATCAAGTGGGTTACATGAGTACAAAATTAATGGGAGTTCATAAAATGTTTGCCAACAGTCTATATTCAACATACATGTGTGGCTCACCCAATGAGCCGACAGGGTTGATTTTGAGTGGATAATCTACACGGTCAGACCTTTGATGAGTTGCTTGGATTTCACACAAGTGCCACATTGGCATGTGGTGGCAAGTGCACCTATGGATTCTATTTACATTTCTCATTACCAAATAAGTGAGCATGCAACCTGCAAAATTGTTTGGTATCATAGGATTATATGGGGGAATTTTTTATTATAGAAACTTAAGGTTGACAAATCGGGAGAAAATATTAGCTAGAACAAAGGGAGCATAATTAGGGAATACATTACAACTATCTATGCAATTGAAGTCCCAAAAATCCATTAGACTGTTTAAGAATAAAGAAAAGGTCTACAAGAACTTTGTAAATATTTTCCAAACTAAAATGCTCTTGTTTAGAAAGGATTGATAGGCCAAATAGGATCATGAGGTCAACCCCACTTTTTTGATAGCCTTGGACACTTCCAATGTGGTAAGGTTTACAAAGGTATGACTATTAGATATGGACCTGTGGGGCTTACTTGTGGGCAACCACTATAGTGGTTGGGTCCCACACAATTACCCCTTAGATCATTTTCGATTGGATAACCCTCTTCCCAATCCCGTTCTCTCCAAGATATCGAATTTAGTGAGAGAGGATTGTGATAAGGTAGAGAGTTAAGCTGTGATAGAGATAAGCTCTATCATATCCAAACTCCTAATCCTCTCAGTTCTTCCTTTATAAAATAAGAGACGTTCGCTCAGTAAAGGCATCCATTAGAGAAATTCCACAAAGAGAAAATCGACAGGAATGCTGAGAGAATATCCATTGTCGATTAGGCTGCCTCTATGATGATCTAAATTGCCAATTTGTATTTTGTGGCCATCCTAACCGTAGGATCGAAGGGGTGATTAGCTCTTTTCTGCTCCTGTGGTAGCTAGTTGGATTGTTGGATGTGGGCCATCTATCTTCGGCTTTGTGTGTAGGTCCCTAAGATCACATAGATAGCGTCAAATCCTACGGCCCACCCATCCGAGCCTTTCAAAGTGGTATGAGATGGATATCTGATTTGCGTTAATTGACATTACGAGTTAAGTGTCCTTTTCATACTGTAAAATTTTACTTATTTTAATGCTCAATATTTTTCCATGTATCGATTGCTATTATGTACCCCTTTCTGACAAGAACCCAACCAACTAGTATTTGTAGAAATGTCAATAGCTAGAGCAACCGATTAATGGAAAAGGGAAAAGGAGAGGAGAAGACGTCATGAAATTAAAAAAATAAAAAATAAAAATGGTGATGGTGAGAGAAATAAAATAAAATAAAAATGAAAAATGGGAAAGGGGAGGACGAGAGGGCATTACAACAATCCACCACTGTCAACCATTCTCACCGAGTCACCCCTCTTCCCAATCTCTCCCTCTCCTCCTCTCTCTGTCTCTTTAATCTCTCTTTCTTTCTTGGTCGCTTGCCACCACTAGTGGCAGTATCAACCACAATAGCGGCAACCACGAGGCCACAGCCTCTAATAGCAGTAGTCGTTACAACAGCACCATCGTCGCCTCTCTCTCTCTCTCTCTCTCTCTCTCTCTCTCCTCTCTTTGTCCTCTCTTTTTTTCTAATCTAACTGCACAATAATAGCCATGCCCACCGTTGCTGGCAGTAATAGTTGATCATGCTTCCAAGAACTTCCCTAGGCTGCCATAATTTTGAAGGTGATGGGTTTTTTCATGAAACCCTAAGGGAGATAGATAAGAAGATGAAAGAGAGTGGGTTTGGAACGGGCTTGGTGAATGGGTTTTGGGAGTGCTTGGCTTTTGGGCTTTATATCATAGGTTCTAGCTATCTTTTTAGGCCTTGAACTATTATAAGTGATATGGCCCACTACGTAAAACCCATGGACAGCGTTAATCACTGTTTGAATGCCGTCCATAGACATTTTAATCATGTGGGCCCAATCTGGACTTAATCTGGACTTCAGGCCATTAACCCCTTAATGTGGCATTATGATGGTTTTTGGGACATCATTAATTTCCCTCTACCGTGCAATAAAGTGTGGACTAGATTGAGCTATCCATGGGCATATGGAAAGTGCATGAGGGCCCCACATTTGAGCGTAAAATGTAATGGGCCTGATTGCAAGCCACGTCTCTTCGTAAGTAAAGATTATGATGGAGACATCTAGCGCACATGCACGCCCCCCTACGCACGTACGCAAGGAGGAGGAGGGCCCCACCATTGATATGGATCGATGACGACATCCAAGGAGGGCCTCCTAGTTAGAGGACTGCGTTTTGGTCCCTTGGAGTGGACCCGATCGTCATGTGAATCCCACCATGGGTTCTCATGATCGTGGCCCACTATTTTAAACGATCTAGTACTTTGAGTTTTAGTTATTTTTGTTATTAAGAACATCATGGACGGCTTAGATTGCTTTGATTAGTTATTATTTATGGTTACTTCATCTCTAAGTAATAAGTTACGCACATGACACGAGTTTTAGGGTATATGATTTTATTATAAATAGGCACCCCTTGTAATCTTTTTTCTCATTGAAGATTAAATAAAATTTCTACATTTTTCCGCTCCTCTCTGAGTTATGAAAACCTAATTGGGTGCGAAACCCTCCCTTCTTCGAAGGGCTATTACCGTGGTGCGAAGCCACACCCACCCCTATTCGCTTCTACATTCTACCATCCATATTCGTCTTCTCCTACAATCATTCCACTTGTAAATCCATCGTTATTTTGCAGCCGTTCCTTCTCTATAGCAGATTTCTAGAATCTGGCCTTGCAAGAGGGCCGAAACTTCGGTGGAGCATCACGCGCGGACTGTACATCGGATCAGGCCGAAACTTGGGGGATTTGTAGCCCAACTCTAGCCGACCAGTCCCAAGGAGGGCGTTTTTGGATTCGTGGGCCCCACGCATGTGCGGACAGCCTTCAGCGCACGTGCATCAGGCCTGGCCTGCTGTCCACACACGCGGGCTGGCTTCAGGTGCACTCATTCCTCTTTTTCACTCCTCTCTTACCTGATTTTCCTAACCCTAACCTTAGATTGTCTTAAATCCTAATTTCTTTGCCCTTTTCTCTAACCCTAGGGTTCCTCGAATTGAAACCTGTGAATCCCTTGGATTGGGGAAATATTTTCGTGCAAGTGTGTATAAATTTACTCTCCTTTGAGCATCGTTTGGTCTATAACTTTAATTGATCCAGCCCTAGCATGTATAGGCCTGGACCCACATAGATTCCCCTTGTTAAATGCTTGACTTTATGCAGGATGTGGAATTTTGTGTGATTATTTCTGAACTAGTATGATCTAAAGCCTGAAATCTTGCATAACATATTTAAATTTTCATGTCCTGCATCAGATTATAATAATCTTACCAAGGGCCTTAATTGGCTATTTGTGGGCTGATTTAAGCCAAGACCTAAGAAGTGACTAAAGTTTTTTGGTGAGATCTACCCAATGACGTGGTCCCCTATTTTGATAATTGTCCAAATCTCTTACGATAATGGTGATCGATGTATGGATTAAAATAGAGGCATTTAAATAATAAAAGTTAGAGATTTTCTATATGATTGTGCATTTTGATGTTGTGATCTTATCCTATTACTATTAGTGGGCCCCACATTTTGCTAAGATGCCTAAAAAGAGTTGAAAATGAGAGAATGAGAAGATTTTTTTTTGCATTGCAAGGATACATTGGGGCATATATAATTACACAACGAAGGGTAAAAGATACAAAAAGGAATAAATAATGCTCTCGTAAAAAGGGTATAAATGAGATAAATTCTAAAAATGTAATGGATAAAATTGTGTCTTCAACAATGATTACTTATTAATGACACTCATTTTTAACAGAAACTCTCCAAATTATTATGCTCCAACAACAAAAATGTTAAACAAAAGGCATATCATATATTATTACCCAACAATATTATAAAAATAAAATAAAAATAAAAATAAAAAAATAAAAAAATCATTTACCTCATGTTTGCTAAAAACTGGCTTTTGTAGTTACTTGATTGTTCTGCCCGTCTTCGTGCATCAAGATGGCTTATAAGTTCTGCTCTCAACTTCATTTCCTTTGAAACGCCACTGGTCAATATCATAATGCAAAAACAACCAACAACAAGAATACAAACTGATGCTGATATCAGTATAACCAAAGTTGTGAAACCTCTTTGATCAACCTTTCCCATTATGTATTTTCTTGGAATGATGATAACCCCTACCTGCAGGAAGATTTAATTTTAAAAAAAGGAAAAAAGAAAACCTTCGTAAGTGCTGCCAAATTCTAGGTTAAAAAGGAAGACACTAGGAAACTTCGTTTTAAAAGTTCACTACTTTTTAATGTTACTAACCTGTTTTGAGTTACTTTCTATCTTCTTAATTGCAGGGCATTACTAAACTTTTTGAAGCCTTTGGCAGAAAATGGACAGTAAGAGACTTTATCTACCATCTAAAATATGAAAAGTTTGTGAGTTCCATTTTGTGGACGGAGTTATCTATATCACAACTAAATTGTTTATCGAAAAATGCCTTTTGAGTGACATGACCAGATAACTTTCAAGGGACCTTTGTTCAAGCTCTCATCTATCAACTAGGGAGTTGATAGAGGAAAGTGGATATTAATGAAGAATATGACCTCTAATTTACTAAGACATTGCTCTTGGTCATAATAAACTTAAAAGACACAAGTCTGCTCTTTACGTCGCTAATGATTTCTACATTAGCACATTGTAAACTAGTGTTCCATGCAAACATAAAGTTATGAATGAGGGAGGGTGTAAACACAAAGCTAGATTTATGGAGCAGTGCTTTAAAATCTAAACGATTTAAAATTAATTGGCCTACAACAAAGTATATGTAGTGCAATTTAGCATTAGGAGTGAACATGAGGAATTAGTTAGATTGTTGAACAAGAAGTTTCCTAAAATGACCACTTTCGTTATCTTAGGTTGATAATTTATAAGAGTGGAGAGATTGAAAAGGATGTTTCCCATAGAAGAAATGGAGATGTGCCTTTAGAGTTTTACGTGGTCATAGTGTACCACTCAAACTTAAAGGAAAATCAATAATTCTAGCTTTATGGGACAGAATTGTAGGTAGTTAAGGAAAAATGTGTCCATAGGATGTGCAGCTGAAATGAGGATTGTGAGATGGATGAGCGACAGGATGAGGAGGGATATAATTACAAATGAATTCACTAGAGGGAACCTAGGAGTAGCACCAATAGGTAACAAGATGAGGGAAAGTAGACTTTAAATGGTTTGGTCATGTGCAATGGAGAACGAGAACCCCATATGTTAGAAGAAAAAAAGTTGGTACAATTAGAAGGCTCTAATAGGGCAAGGGGAAGGCCCAAAAGGACACGAATGGGGGTGGTACGAAAAGACTTGGTCTAATTAAAGGTATGGCCCTTGATAAAGTGGAATGGTGGAATAGGATTCATGTACCCCAAATAATTAGGATAAAGCCTAGATGATGATGATGACTCACGCACACTCTTAACTTACATGCAGTGTTCGAAATATCAGCATCGTGTTATGTATTGCACCCTTGGGATACGGATATGTATTGATTATTGCATGGGATATATCAATTGTATCACGCAATGTATCGTTGTTGTTGGAAACATGGGGAAACATTGATTGGGAAATTGATTGAATTTTTCAATGAAACTTCAATGGTTGTTAAAAAAGATATCAATACAAACTTATAAATTAAAACATTAAAAAAAAAGTGCACATAATAGGTTTTTCTTTATATGGGGTCCTAATCTATAAGTTGTCCAACTGAATTGATACAAGTATATTCGAAGTCTGTTCATATAATTTATAAATATAAGAAGCGTGGAAACACAAGCAATACATCTAAAAGAAAAAGAAGAATCACTAGATTAGGTTACATACATGTTTGATTTTACGTTTGGACACAATGATTGCAACCAATTTGCGAGAAATTGGGAAATTTTGAATTTTTTCAAATTTCCACAACTTAGACCATCACCTCCAAATCTCAAAATCGAAGCTCCCAATCCATGATTTTTCATGCAAAACATGAAAAATCATGGATTCGTAACAATTTGACACTGATTTAACATGATTTAAAGAAGAAGAAAAAAAGATGAAAAATTTCAAAAAATGCTCACCAGATCAAACATGTGGTATATATCCCACTACTTGTGTGTTTCGTATTGCATAGGTGGGATACAAGATATATTGTCGGATATATCACCTGATATCGTCAATACTTAAAACAATGCTTACATGTATGTAACATATCACAAAAAGAAGCTTGAAAAATGGATCAGGCTTGAGCAGGCTTGATGGAGATTTTATACAAAACCAAAGGTTTAGCTTGGCCGATTGAAAGGGATTCACAAGATAGTCTTTAAGAAGACCAACTGGAAGTGATAGTCAATAGGGCAGATTAAGTAATGCTGGCATATGCCATCTTTTCTTTTTGTTTTTTTTTTTTCAAAGGATGTTTCTGAAAAACTATTTTTCTGGGGCATGAATCGGTTTTATTATCACAAGTGATGTTTTCTGTGATGTTTGATTGCTTTCGATGGTAAATCTTCAACTTCTATGGAGTGAAGCCCACTAATAGGGCTTGGCTCGACATAATTGAAGTTAGTGGATATGTTAAGGGATAAATGCATTGTGTGCAGTGTTTGAAATATCAGTATTACTATAAATTCCGTTGGCTGGGGATACAGAAGCAATATCAATATCACCGATAATATTGTCGAACACTAGAAACATAAAGAAACATTGGGAAAACAGTAAAAAAAATTTACTGAAACTTTAGGAGATGCTAAAATCCACACATGTGCATATTTAGGAATTAAAAATTGTAAAAAGAATGCATACATAATAAGTTTCCATTTGATAGGGTCCAAAAAACATATGTTGTCGCAAGAAATCAGTCCGACCATACCATCCATCCCATCTATCCAACCAACCATCCCATCTCTCATTCCAACCATCCATCCTTTCATCCAAACATTCATTGATACTTCAGAATATCAAAAACATGCAATATTTTGCTGAAAAATTGTCAACAACTAGAAAGGAAATGAAGGCTTGTGGTCTTGATATCACGCATGTTGCGATAGCAATAATATTGCAATATTATCATCAATAAATTGAACACTGGCATACAACCATGTGCCCATAAAAAATTAGAAATGGATTTTTTTTCTTTAATAAACAAAGTTTTGGCGATATCGATACATTGGTGATATTATTGAAATATTGTTGATACACTAGCAATACAAGCAACACTTGAAATTTACACAGTCGGAAATATTGGCAATACATTGGCAATATTGATGCATTGGCAATACAATAGACACTTGGAATTTACACAATAAAAAATATTGGTGATACATTGACAATATCGATACATTGGCAATAGTTACCGATACATTACCAATATGTAGAATTTATGATACACAAGTATTATTAGTATTGCCGATTTGGAGATCCGGATAATATCGGGGATACTTAGATAATGTCGGGGATACTTCGAACAATGGTTGTGTAGCAATATGGGTGGTAGATATGCTTCAACAACCCCTCATCCAACCAAAAGAAGTGATGGATTTCTTATTAAGGAGATGCATTTTGGTAATGCCAAAGACTCCATATAATCCCATAAGGATCCCCCATCCAACCTTAAATCTCTCTCCCTCCTCTCTCTTATGCTCAAAAGCTAGGTCTTTGGGAGAGCAAAAAGAGGTCTTGTCATCCTCCATTAAGAGAAAAGTGGGCTAGATTTAATAGAAAAGAGATAAGAATATTGGCAGATGGGGAGATGAGAAGGAAAGTGAATGAAGAAGAAGAAGAACAAAAATAAGGGAAATAAAGGAGGAAGAGAGGCGGGGGGAGCAAAAGTGTAGCTAGTCCCTCATATTATTAATAACAAAAAGGAGTATGGTACTCCACAGACTACAAAAATTCATACATACACATCTCTCCACACTCCCTATCAAGCTGGAGTAGCATATCAATCATGGTCAAATTATAACATGTGCTACAAAGCTGATGACGACTGATGCCCATCTTCAGATCTTTTATGGGACATGGCAACCACCTAGGAAGTCACCTTTTCACGGAGAAAGTGAGAATATACTCCACTATGCTCGGTATGCTCATGGTAGATAGGGTTGGAGAAAATATTTATAGCAACTAAATTATCACAATGAAGTGTCAAGAAGGGACACTAGAATGTTCAACTTATCAACCAAAGGAGTTCACACACTCCATGAGCCATGGCTTGATATTCAGCCTTGGCACTAGAATGAGCTACAACCGGTTGTTTTTTCACTCTTCCAAGTAACCAATTTTCCACCCACCATTGTACAATAACTTGTAGTGGACCATCTATACGTGAGAGATCCCACCTAATCAGCATTTGTATATGCCTAAACCCGAGTATGACCATGCTTGGAGTAGAGAATTCCTCTACCAAGAGACCCTTTGAGATACTTCAAGATATGGTTAACAACATTTGAGTGGCATGTGTAAGAAGCATGCATAAATTGTGTTACCACACTAACAGCTGGGTGATATTAGGACGAGTAATGATCAAGCATATTAGCTTGCCAAGTAACCGTTGAACAATCCAACATCAGCTATTAACTCACCCCTGCCAAGCTGAAGACAATGTTCAATCAAAGCTGAAGACAATGTCTTCAGTAACTGAATTCCCTGGCATCATTAGCTGTAAAGATCATCAACATAAACAATGACAATAGTGATACCCATACTGCTCCTGAAAAACATAACATCACTGGAACTGCTTCGAGAATATCCAAATTGCAGCATGACATTACTTATACCGTCCAAACCAAGCCCGTGGATATTCCTTAGATTGTAAGTAGACTTCTTTTTGAAAGGCAAGAGAATAATGTATTACCCAACTTGCTAATTGTACCTTTCTCAGTAGATCGAAGGAATCTAGGAGAAGATGTACACTTTGTCTTAAAGATCCCATGAAGAAAGGCTTTTTTTTTTTTTTTGGTACATCTAGCTGGTGTAAGGCCTAAGGCAGGTTTGTAGCTATGGAAAGAAGCACACGCAAGGATTTTAACTTGGCTCAAGGGCAAATGTTTCATGAAAGTCTACTCCATGGGTTTAAGTAAAGCCTTTTACTACTAAATTGGCTTGTACTTGACTGTGAAAACCCAATCACATCCCACGACCTGTTTCCCTGGAGGCAATGAGACAGTTTCCCAGATTTGGGTCTTTTTTAGGGCATGTATATAGTCCAACATAACTCCTTTCCACTCGTGATGAGAGAGGGCCATCTAACACTTGAGGGCACAAAAACAAAAGAAACGTAAGGATAAGTAAGCATGATATGATGGTGATGGAGAATCATATGAGATAAAATAGAAATAGGATGTGTTGTGCAAGGCCATTTCCCTTTCTTTAATGCAATAGGAAGATCATTATGATCACTACTGTTAGGAGATGAAACCATACCTGATTCTAGAACATCAAAGTGAGGAGGACAATTGAGGGTGATAGAGTATCATATGAGACAATTTAAATGAGGATGTTATGTGCAAGACCATTTCCCATTGCGTAAATAGGAAGATCATTGGGATCGCTACTGTTAGGAGATGAAATCATAACTGATTCTAGAAAATTAAAGTGAGGATGATCATTGATAGGTGGCACATTATCTATATTCTTTCTCCGAACATGTCTTCGACTCCCTTGTTTGTTGAGCATGGATTGTCTTTGATGATGTAGAAGTCATGGAAGAATCAAAGATGGACATCTAAAGTGGAAGCTCAGGAATAGGAAGGGTAAACTTGACTTTCCTTGAGATTTTAAGGAGATCATTCTGAGGCGAATAGAAGGAAACATCTTTAAAAAAGTGACATCCATCGAAACAAATTGTCTATCAGGAACACATTTAATGGCTTTGGCATCCAAACACCTTGGGGGTATAGCAAAGAGGTTTGTATGGCTGTAACAGTTGAATTGGCAAGTTACCATCCAAGATCCTAGAAAGCATTCTATTAATCAAGTATGCATCACTCAATACCACACCAGACCAGAAGCGCTTGGAACATTCATCTCTAGAAGAGCAGCACAAGCTAGAAAGCAAAGAGGTTTGTATGGCTGTAACAGATGGGGCTATAGCAAAGAGGTTTGTATGGCTGTAACAGTTGAATTGGCAAGTTACAATCCAAGATCCTAGAAAGCATTCTATTAATCAAGTATGCACCACTCAATACCACATCAGACCAGAAGCGCTTGGAACATTCATCTCTAGAAGAGCAGCATGAGCTACTTCCGGAAGATGTTTGTTCTTCCTCTCAGCTGCTCCATTCCACTGAGTATATGGACATGTAGTCTAAGATTCAATACCATTTTTTGCTAGGTTAGATTGGAAAGAAAATGATATGTATTCTCCAACATTGTCAGAATGTAAGGTTTTGATTTTTGAATAGATTTTTGAATAGAACTGATTACTGATCATCTTATGGAAAATCTTAAAGATGTAGAAAACCTCCTCTCTAGACTTCATATGGTAGACCCTAGTAGTTCAGGTGCAGTCATCAATAAAAGACAGTTCTTGTAACAAAATGAAATTTTAATGGAGAGGGACCCCAAACATCAGAATGAATAAGTGCAAAAGTAACAGCTAACTTGTCATTAGTACTATGAGGATAAGACATTGGACAATGTTTAGCAACTTGACAAGTTTTATACAAAAGATCAACTCCGTTATTTGACTTAAACAAAAATGGGAACAACAATTTAAAACTATCAACCAGCATGTCTGTAAGACCCGTATCTTGGTCCGTACCTTTCCGTACACTTCCGCGGTCGTACCGGTCGAATTCCGGCAACTTTCGACCCTTAAACAATATCGACGCGCGACCTGGATTCATGTACCGACAACCCGAGTCGACTCAACCCGAGACCAATACCATAGCGACCGCACCGTCGCTGTGGTTCCGATACCGCGACTCACGCGCCGAGGCGATACCCTGATCAAGAGATATGGGCCAACGTTCGGTGCGAGAAAACGCCGCGCGTTGCGAAAACCAAGGGAATCTCAATGATGTGTCACATCAATCACATCAATCCCATCAATCAATCACCCATCAACTCATCACATGTCAAGTACACATCACCTCCATCCCTTTTCCCAAGCAACCACAAAAGTCTCCCAAACCCATACCTCTCTTACACAAAAGCCAACAAAGTCTTCTCAACCCATACCTTTCTTACACAACCATCACTCACCCATCCATCCATCACTCTCTCTCTCTCCCTTTACATCACTCTCTCTTTCTCTCTTTCTCATTTCAAAGAACAAGCTCCAAGCAAACATCCCACGTATGGAATTTTGCAAAAATCCCTAAGCTTCAAGTGGCCCACCTTCCTATCCCAAAAATCTCCCATCTCAACCCTCCATTCTTCATCCTAACCGTTGAAGTTGAAGCCAAGGTGCCAAGGAACCCCTAGGAGCGAGAAGATCGGACGGTGGGTGCTTCCATAGGGTAGTTTTTATTATTTTTATGGTGGACCAAGTGAGTCCCACCGATCAATGGTGTGGATCTCACTTGGGACCCCAAAATGTGGCCGATGGACCACTTGGATCATCATGATCGTTCCATGATGGGGCCATTCTCCATGGACCCCATCATGATGGTTATTTTCATTGCAAAAAGGTCATCTAGACCGTCCATAACGGTGGAGAATGGATCTCCACCGTTGATTTATAATTTTGATGGTCCCATGATCAAAGGGATCCATTTGTTGTATGCTTCATTGCAAGGGAGGGCCCATAATGTCGGGGTCCCTCCATCACAAGCCGTGTCCCACTCTCCATGTCTCTCTCTCTCTCTTTTATTTTATTTTATTTTATTTTATTTTATTTTAATTTATTGTAATAGGATGGTGTGGCCCACTTGAATGGATCACATCTTGATGTATTTTTTTTTTTTTATTCAAGCGGGGCCCACCTTAGACATTATCCCCATGCCGCCCATCATGTGGTGGCCCACTCCATCAGGGCCCTCCATTTTCAAAAAAAAAAATAATAAATTTAAAAAAATAATAACCGTCCAGACGCTGGACGTCTTTAAGCAAGGAAGGAAAAGAAAGGAAAAAAGAAAGTAGAGGTTTTTGGGTGTCCCCTTGCATAGGCCCCACCATGATGTATTTGAGTAATCCAAGCCGTCCATCCTCTTACCTACGGTGTTTTAGCCGTTGGGTAAAAGTTTGGGGCTGATTGGAAGACCTGGTGGGCCATAATATCAACGAATGCATCACTACCATTCAAGATCATTATTTGGATTTATTTTACTTTCTAAGCATCCAAAAAATTCAAACTCTGGACTCATTTGGACGGCCTCGGGTCACTGATCGTAATGGCCGGAGCAGATTTCATTTTAGCGGGCCCCAAAGGTGAAAAACCTCAGGAAAACAATATTTTCCAAAATTTTGAAAGAGGCTATCCCTCTGCCTCTTGACAACGTGCAGCACTGCACGCAGCAGCAGCGTGCAGTGGCGGGCGATCGTCCAGCAGGTGGCCCACGGCCCTGCACGTGGGCCCCATAGTAATGTTTAATTGTGATCCGACTTGTTCATTAGGTGGGCCACCCCAGTGGCGGGCCCCCCTTCAAAAATGAAACAGATCCAAAACTCAGGTGGCCCACACCACTTGAAACAGTGGAATTGAAGTCTACCATTGAAATTGATTTTTGGGCCTACAGAAGTTTTGGATCATGCTGAGATTTATGTTTTTTCTTCATCCAGGACAGAGTAGCCTTGTGAACGGCTTGGATGCCGAATAAATATTATTTGGTGGGCCCCACTTGGGACCCACAATATCCATGTGTTAAGTCCACCGTCCGCTGCACCCACCTTACGTTCACACGGTCTCCACCGTCCAGCGGACGGTGGGACCCTTGTGATGTATGTGTTCTATTCACGCCGTCCACGCCGAGACGGTGGGCCCCATCATGTTTTATGTGATACATCCACGCCGTTCATTTGGGACAATGAGACTTACCATTGACCGTGGGCCCTATGAACAGTTTGGACTATAAATAGATATTGCAATGGGGCCGTGGTTCAACATGACCTTATGAAAGGATTGGGTTGCAAATAAACGTGGTTGTGGGTCGTATGAACAGGTTGTATCGCAAATGAACTTCATGTTGGGTCTAGTTTTGAAGGAAAATGAACATTTTGTTAGGCCCATAGTATTGGACCCATTTAAGGTATTTTAAAGCCCATAGGAGTAAGGCCAATTAATATGTTCTAAGGCCATGTGACTAGGCCATTTGATGTACCATAAGGCCTAGGGGTTCAGGCCCATTGAACTCATATAATGCCTAAGGGTTAAGGCCTATTTTGCGTTCATATTGATTCAATTGGTGTGACCCATTCGACCCATGAGTTAAGCTCATTTGACGCAATGCTAGGCCCACAGGTTTTGACCCATTGCAATGTACACAAGACCCATTAGTGTGGTCCATTTATATGGTCCATCTGATGACTAAAAGGCCCATAAGATAAGGCCCATTTGATATATATGCAAGATCCGATGGAGATAATCTATGGTCCATTGCAATGTGTAAATTCATTACAGACTAAGTACTGACGTTTACAAAGATCGTGCCTAGGATGCAATGTTGGTTTGACGTCCACATTGCGAGTGTAATGCTGGTTAGATGTCCACATTACGACTCTCTTTAGGGCCCATTATTGGGCCGTACTCATTATGTATAGGCCGTCCAGGCCATCTGCGTTCTAAGGACGGTTCATCACTCATGTACGTGTTTAGTATAATTTCATGACTCATGATCATACGCATCATATGCATGCTTGATATGAGGATTGACTGATCATAGCATATGTCTTCGGGCAGGTCGTTATGGGCTCCTGGTTAGGCAGTATTGCCCTACATGAGCGCACGATATGCGCATGGATTGTTGCATGACTGGACAGCGTAAATCATGCATTTCGCACTTGTGTGACATGGGTATTGTACGCCCTAGCAACATCAGGGCCGTAGCCTCCACAGACGCATCGTGGTTGGCAGGATTGGATACCGAAAATCTTGTTCTACATGGGGTACTATAGATATCCCTGGGTGAAAGTCCCTAAACCCTTATGGTACCAAGAGGTTGCTCCAACGTCTAGACCGAGTGGGTAGATGAGCGTTGAGTGCCGATTACCAGACGGTTACGCTCTCCACTGTGTCGTGGTCGGTTGGAAGGGGGTACGGCCTTATCCGCCCGAGTGTAGGGGGCAATGCTAGGCTGAGTTTGACCAGCTCGAGGAATGGGTCCGCTATCGACGAGTCGCGCCCGATATTGGCAGACGGATAGTGAGGTCTCTTCCACTTACCTTATTGCGCGCGATGTGGCGGCAATCTGGTTTAGAGTGTACTAGACCCCGGTGATATTCCATACTTTGAGCTGTACTGATATGTGGACATTGATGAGGATCTGTATGCTTGAGTTGCATTGCACATTGCATGGCCTTGGGATGGCCGATACCATTCATGTCTGGCATTGCATAGCCTTGGTACGGCTCATGACGTTTTGGTTCCATCTGCATATTCCGCATTACTCTGACATTGCATTCATATTACTACCTTGCGCACACACTTTCACCACCCTCTAAGCTTTCTGTAAGCTTATGCACGACCGTTGCGTGCAGGTGACGTTGGACTGCAGCAGCGCTGAGGCAGGAGCACGTTGCTGATCATTTTGGAGTTTTTGTTATTTGCCATTGTATTTCCCTTTATGCTCATTGTACTTGTAAAATTTTTGATCATAGTGGAAATGTAATGGAGTGCTTGGTTGTTGTTTGTGGGTTATGCCTTTGGTTATGCTTATTACGTATCAGACTGATGTTAAAAATCCTCCTCGTAGCATCCCAGGATCGGAACCTGGCGAATGGGAGCTAGGAGCCGAGAATGGGGTTCTACGGAGGCTGTCGGTGCCGGATTCGGCGATCGGAAATTTTGTGAGCCCGGTTTTCGAGTTTGGGGCGTGACAATGTCCTAGACAATGATTCCAATACCTAATCTGCTTTTTATTTAACTTATCTCCTCACGAAAACTTTGGAAAGATTGATCCAACATCTCTTGAAGGACGAAGAAGATAAGGCCACCTCCAATTGTCTGTCCAACCACTAGATCTTGAATTACACAATGAGAAGGAAAGAATGTGACACTACAATTAAGAGATTATCTAAGGGCACTCATAGACAAAATATTAGGAGCAATTAGGGAACAAGAAGAACGGATGAAAATGGCAATGAGGAAGACGTGCTAATTGTCCAATTTCCCTCAACCCATGTATAAGATCCATTAGCATTTTTAACACTAGCAATCTTAGATAAGGCAAAATACGAGATGAACCGAGAAGTAACACCGTTCATGTGATCTAATGCAACAAAATCAATGATCCAACACGTACTTGTCAAGAAATGGAACACAAAATGAGCAAAAGTAGATCCACATGACTTACTAGGGGTAGTCTTGCGTGATGAGAATGTGCCTTCAAAAGAAGCCAGGAGATGACTTAGAGTAGCAATTTCTTCAATGCTAGATTTACTAACACCACTTGAAGATCTCAAATTACTATGACCAAAATCATTACAAGCCCAACTATATCCACCCGCTCGTACATCACAATACGATCAACCTTAAATGGCCTCCACCTTCTCTACTTTAAGCACTTCCCAACTGTACCCACCCAATCGTACATCACGATATGATCAACATTAAATAGCTGCCACCTTCTCTACCTTAAGCACTTCCCAACTATATTCACCCGATTGTACATCACAATATGATCAGTCTTAAATGGCTGCCACCTTCTCTACTTTAAGCACTTCCCAACTATGCCTCTCCATCATAGAACAAGTACTTTGCGGTAATGCTTAGGGATGAAAAGCACTAAAAACACCTTCAATGAACTACAACAACTCAAGCACTAACAACTCTAGAAAACAACCCTAGAAGTTTAAGAAAATTGCAAAATGACCAATGGTGGAAGAAGCTCATCTCAACCAAACAAAAAACAACTCCAAATTTATCTAACATCCATCATTTATCACACTTTACCATATATTGTCACCAAACATTAGAAATAATTCAAAAAAATAAAATAAAATCCCCAATATAGCTATTTATGCATGTTTGGCAAAGTTATTCCAATCTCATTCAAATCACACAAAACTTGTTTCTATAGTTGGAAACACTCAACAACACTGGATTCATGTGAAGAACCACCACAAAAGGTGTCATAAAAACAATACAGTACGAAAAGAGAAATTTGGATCGTTTCTTGACTTTTTCCATTTTTTTGGTGAAACTCCCTAAAAACTTACAAATAAATCCCTGAAGAATCACATTAGTCATCTAAAATCAAGGTATTCCAGATACCATACCCTTTCCCTTTAGATGAGCACCTAGCTGTACACAGTTGACATCACTCATAAGACTAATTATATCAACAGTGGGCCCCACTAATATAGACTTTGATTAGCTTAGGAAACCTTGCTCTGATACAAAGTAGAAAAGGGGGTAGGAAGATTGGAAGATGGGGAGATGAGAAGGAGAGATGAAAGGAGAAGAAGAAGGAAAGATGATGAGAGAGAAAGAAGGCAAAAGTGGAGTAGTTAGTCCCATGAGGCTAGAGTTTTAAGTATCACCGATATTGACCGATATATCCCACGATATATCTTGTATCCCACCTATGCGATATGAAATACACAAGTAGTAGGGTATATCCCACATGTTTGATCCGGTTAGCATTTTAGATATTTTATCCTCTCTTTTTTTTGTAAATCATGTTAAATTAGTGTCAAACTGTTACAAATCCATGGTTTTCATGTTTTGCATGAAAATCATGGATTGGAAGCTTCGATTTCGAGATTTGGAAGAGATGGGCTGAGTTGTGGAAAATTGAAAAAAAAAAAAATCAAAAATCAAACATGTAAGTAACCTGATCTAGTGATTCTTCTTTGGCTTTTGAATGTATTGCTTGTTTTTCTACACGTCTTCTTACATTTATAAATTATATGAATAGACTTTGAATATACATCAATTCAGTTAGATAGCACATAGATTAGGGCCCCATACAAAGAAAACGTATTATATGCACTTGTTTTTTGTAATGTTTTGATTTATAAGTGTGTATTGATATCTTTTTTAACAACTGAAGTTCCATTGAAAAATTCGACCAATTTCCCAATGTTTCCCCATGTTTCCAACTACAACGATACATTACATGATATAACCGATATATCCCATGTGATAATCGATATGTATCCGTATCCCAAGGGTGTGATACGTAACACGATACTGATATTTCGAACATTGCATGAGACTAACCCTCATATTTATTAGTAACAAAAGGAAGGAGCATAGGAGATCAACACTTTTTCAAGGATACATAAATATATGCACACACGTGCGCACACGCTCAGACACATCTCCCACAAGTTTGGGGATGAGAGACATAGGAGGTCAACACTTCTGCTTCAAAGGATTGGCTATTTGTCTTCTTCTTCTAGTTTTTGCAACACTTTGAGGTAATGGGCTGAGTTTTGTTTCTCCTAGTTACTATCTCTTCCTAGAATGCTTAAATATCTGCTTTTAATGTTTCCCTTATGCATCACAAAATCACAAGCCCATCCTAGGAGAAGGCTTTGATCAAGTTAACCTTACAACACTTTAGTAGTTCAAAACATTGCTAGATTAACACCAATAGATGGTACAACAACGTTCACTATCCAAGTTAATATATTTGCATCATTTGTCCACCGTTCTTCAATTTCTTTAGTTGACATCATCAATTTGAGCGGCATTTCTTTCTTTCTTTTTGTAGATCCATCAATTTTCGTTTAAAGAACCGCGAAGAAACTTTCACATTGGAGGGAAAAAAACTTTTAATACTTCAAGTCTTACATTAATATCTTGAATAGGGTCTAAAGCCAATGAATCAAACATCAAGGAAAAGAAAATAAGAGAGTTGATCACATAGAATGAATGGTTATTGTAGAACACCAGAGAAATCCCCAAACAGACCAAAATAAGGGTGGAGCGATAAACTTTAAATAGGGGTTTTAACATGTTGATCCCAAAAGTTGATGGAAATAGTGATTCCATTCCAAAAGGATGACAAAACACCTCTCTTTTGAATCCTTGTGAGCCTCTCCATTTGAAACCTCTAATAAAGTGATTGGTTATGGTAGTCAAACTAGAAATTAACCGTTTTCCTTCTTTAAATTTCCAACATGTGGTCTTCAAATCCTTATCACACCATCAAAGAGTTGAAGCCCATTATCTCACTAATTTGATCCTCAAAATGCTGCTAGATTTGGAACTGTTATGTTTGATGGAAAAACCCCCAATCGTGCTATGATATGAGTGCAACTTTTCTAAAATTCTTCAAAGCTTGATAGTGCCAATCTTCATTAACATAAAAGAAGGTAGTATGCAGCAAAGAACAAAAGAATAGAGCTGTCCACTAACACGAAATATAAACAATAATAGAGATAAAAGTATCCATTTTTATCTTTTAACAAAAACCTTGGTGAGAGCAGAAAGTAACATTGTCCTACATTTATTGTTGCAATGTTACATTAGACCATCATTATTGTGTTAATGTCATGAGGGTTTATTCGTGCATAGGTTATTCATAGAACATGACCTTTGACCCTCATCTAAAGAGTTTTGTTTCCTTTAGTCAGTCACAATGTAACTCCATGTTCACCTGGAGATCTAATCTGGCCTAGTGCCTTGGCTCTTTTGATTTAAAACATTTTGGTGCTCTTCTTTTTCAATTTCTTATAAAATCAATATTGAGTTTCTTGTTAGGGGTCATGAATTGTTTCACATAATTCTACCCCAGAAAAATAACCAAAAAAAGATACAAAGAAGTCAAAAAATTATGAAGTTCTAAGCAGATTAGTTGTACCAAGATTAAGGGGCTGTTTGATTTTCTAATTACGGCTGGAATTCAAAGGAAATAGGTAATAATTATTTACCTTTGTATTTCATGCTGCTTTTCAAAATGTGACATTGACAGCCCCCTCGGGAACAACAATCAATCACGTCACCCGAGGAGAAAAACACTGAAATTGTGGGGCCCACCACGATGTATGTGTCTTATCCACACTGCCCATCCCTTTGGCCAGCTCATTTTAGGGCGTAATCTGAAAAATGAGGTAGATCCAAATCTCAAGTGGACCACACCACAGGAAACAATGGGAATTGAATGCCTACCATTGAAAGCTTATTGGGGGCCCAGAAGTTTTAGATCAAGCTGATATTTTTGTTTTCCCTTTATCCATGATTGGGTGACCTTATGAACAGGTTGGATGACAAATAAACATGAATGTAGGCCGTAGGGAGAAAACAACTTTCAACAGTTGACATCTTTCAGGACCATTGTTTCCTGAGGTGTGGTCCACTCAATCGTTGGATCTGCCCCATTTTTGGGCTCATGCCCTAAAATTTTCTGTTAATATGGATGGACGGTGTGGATAAGCCACATACATCATAGTGGGGCCCACAAATTAAATTTAGTATTAATAAGGATTTTTTTTGGACTGATTTTCGAGACAATTCCTCACCAATTTTCATCTCCATCAAACAGGTGGAGGAAGTCATTATTATCTATTTACGTGTATTTACCACGGTAATTTGGAAATCAAACAACCCCTAAGAGTGTGCCTTGAAATTTGCAAGCAACCTGTAAATATTTTGCTCAAACCAAGTCCACACCTTCTTTTTAGAGACCATAAATTCTTCTACATATTTAAAGGCCCTATTTGAAGCATTAACCTAGCACTTGTTGAAACTTGTCAACTATTCCCAACACCATGACATCAGATCAAACCGAACTTAATCAACAATGTACTACAAACCACAACAATGCGTACTTCCAATAAGTGGGAAGTGATGCTTAAAGTTAAAGTTATAAATTATCATCTCACAGAACTCCTTGGGCAAGAAATATGGATATGGTAATATGATTTGAGGTTTTGACTCCCTTTTAGGCTAAAGACAGATAATACCCTTGTTCAATTTTTCCAAATGACAAGTTGGTAAAAAAAAAAACCACCCTATTGTTAATTTTGGAAGGAAAAATCAGCAAAATCTTTTTAAAATATACCCCTGCTAAATCCCCAAAACTCCAACTTTAACGCCAACCCTGCTTGTAGCTCACACCAATGAAATGATATCATCCATATGAAAGTTTTCCTGCTATATTATATCTATATGATTTCCAGGACGTGTATAGGATGATTAGGATCTTCTTATCAAAGTGATTCTTTAGAACCATAAGCAATCCATGATGAAACCTCGCTTGCATTTCATAACTAACGAACAAGAAGTATGTCATTTCTCAAATGGAAGAGAATGATGAAAGATGGTATTACACTATAAACTCACCAAAGGAAGCCTCTTTAGATTAAGGAAGAAGGAATCGATGTAGTATCGTTGGTTTCTGAGCATAACATTCTCAGCATGAACCTCATGATTGAGAGATAACTTATTTCCATAAGCTTTCTGTAACCATTCTGCTCCCGATCTTATTATGCGGTCTTCCGAATCAATAGCCATCATAAGCTTTGGACCACTTGTGGAATTCCTTAAAAGTGGAGAATCTGTCGATGTAGCAAGTACATAACCCTCCTGAGAAGTCAGATACATGTATCCACTATTATATTCGACCAATTCTCTCATCAGCTGTCCTACACTAAAAAGTGCCGTGGTAACACCAACAACAGCTGTTATGCTCCTGTCAGAAGGATGATGAACTGGTAATGCTGCTGAAAGCAATGGTGAATCCGTAAATTTGCTTACTGCAACATGCCATGAAGCACCCCCATCATGTAATTCTGACAGACCTGCAATATTGATTAGATCATCTGGTGGGATTTGTTTTGCATCTCCTGTCTTCTCACCAGTAATAGGATGAAGTGGTTCTCTATACCAAATAGCTGAGATATTACCATCTCCAGACTTGTCTTGCCAGCCGTGATCTGATGCTAGTGGCCAAGATTTGTGGGTCCCGCTGACTGAAGAATTTGCAAGGTCAGAATAGATGTAGAAAGTGTTGTTACTCCTGTGATCCCTGTGAAAAGCTTGGACAAAACCATTTTTGTAGCTTATAGTTATTGAGTTAAGAGCTTTACGACTTGCAAAGAGAGCCCATGTTAAATTCTTCATAACTTCATATAACTGCTACAAAAAAGTTACAAAAACTATTATTAAAAAGAAGAAAGAAATGATGGTAAACATTCATGAATTATTTACAGAGGAATTATATGATCCTTGCCCTGTTGTTTTGCACAATATCCTCATGAAGCTTGTACTACTGAGGCCCATGGTCTGATGATCCAGACCATTGGTCTGTGGGTTTCATTTTGAGCAGACCATACCCCATGAGCTTCCAGAGGGGAAGATCCTGGTTGTTCAATTGTTGTTTGTTCTTCAGTTGAATGTGGACCATTCCTATTCTCTTCACCTTCTCTTTTGGTCATGGATTAAAGGTTAGGATTGTCCCATTACAGAGATTTTCAGGGCATGATCTGCTTATTGTGGGACCCATCAGATCAATGGTCTGAATCATCCAATTAGGAGCCTCACTTTTATGGATTCGAGGCATGAGGATATTGTGAAAATGGTTCGGTCAAGTAACTGTTATTTAGAAGGTGCCAGCAAAAGAACTGATAAACTCAAAAATGAAGCAAGACGCACCTCAGGTTGTGTGTCAGCCACTGGCTTTCCATAATGGCTAATCACAAACTCAGAAAGCTTTACCTGAGCCATTGTTATTTCTACCGTAGAATTTAAGATGTTCCACATCCGCAGTATAGGACGTTGTAGAAGTTCAAAACGAAGGTCGTATGCTAAGATATTTAGTGATTTTGTTGTGTATACCCTTGTAAAATGCCATGTAAGTATGGTCAACATCCCAATTAAAATGGCAAGCATAACCTGCAGTAACAAGGAAAACAAAAACTCATTAATTGTTATTATAATGATGATATACATAGTAAGATGTCAGTCTTCGATACATTAGCATACAATTCACAAAAATGGTACGATGTAACAACATGTTGGTATTCTGCACGTTTCTAGTTGCATGCAATTTAACTGTTCTATTCGAAGAAACAAGCTTCAAACGATTGCCTGTATCAAAATGCTGGTCTAGTAATCCAATCTATGGCACAATAAAATCATAAAAAACAAAAGAACAAGAGGGAAAAAAATAAAATAAAAAATCTAGTATCAGAATAAATATCCAATCTCATGTTTCTTGAGTGTAAGCCTCAACAAGAACAGTTGACTGTTGTTTCTATACATAATTTGATGTGGCTTAGTTAAACTTGATAGTTTTTTCCTATTTTAAAGAAGTTAGCTGTAGAAGAATTAATGAATTGAATATGTATTAAAAATCTTCAGTATTAGTTACTGAAAGCAGTTTTTGGTTTTAGGAACTGAACAACCTTGGTTTTGCCACTAGTTCAATTCTGAGGAGTTTCTTTGTCCAGCATGGGATAGAAGGAGAATTTCATTCAAGCATGCAAGAGGAGGATGCACACGAGTTTGGACCCTTTTCAGGAAAATCTCTCCCACCTAACTATGGGGTGTAGGTCAGTATATATGCACGTGCTACAACTTTAGACCTCAAGGTTGTGACAAAAGTTTCAATCGATCACACAAACTTTTACCAGTTGAATTTCTACTCTAGAGTCTGCAGTTACCTGAACTTTCTACCATAATAGTGACTGAAACTACTAAAAAAATTTTGAGCCTACCATGCAGAATCATTGGCCTAATAAGCATGAAGAAGCCTTAACAAAGTAAACATCTCACTGAAGTGCATGGCTCATCGAGTGTCAGGTTGATGCACTTCAGCACACATCATCCTTTTTTCAGGCATTCAAACTAACTGATTTCATCTTGATTGAAATCCTGGCGATTATACTTAAATCTACAACAATTCATTATTTAACATGATGCCTCATTGCATGTTCTCACATCGTCATTCTTTACTTCCATTCTGAGGGTCAACAATACTTTCTTACATCTGATCCCCACGCCAAATCATCAATGTATTCAGCAGAGTATTTGATGAACTGGATTATTCATGGCAATATTTTTGCATCGATCATGCCTCTTCCTATGACACTTCTCCTATTTCCTCTATCTTATGATTTAGCTCCTTGTCATTCCATTACAAGACATTTAACTTGGGCAAAGATACATGTCTAAGTGCTGCATATGGACAATATCGGCCGATATATCCCATGATATATCTTGTATCCCACCTGTGCGATACAAAACACATAGGTAATACCGATATATCCCACATGTTTGATCCGGTGAGCATTTTTAATTTTTGATCCTTTTTTTTTTTGTTAAAATTATGTTAAATCAGTGTCAAATGGTTATAAATCCATTAGTTCTTCATGTTTTGTATGAAAAATCATGAAGTTGGAGCTTTAATTTCGATATCCATTGGTTCTTCATGTTCTCCTCTTTTTTTCCCTAAAATTTCCTTAAACCATCTATCAATTGAGACTAATTTCAAAGTATTTAGGAATACTTAATAACATGATCATCACATACATTCTAATTTTGAAATTTGAGTGTAGGTGGTCTGATTTGGGGAAAATTGGAAAAAATTTGAAATTTCTCCTATTTCTCTCAAATTACTTGCAATATTGCACTCCAAACATGAAATCAAGCATGTATGAGGGTTGATCTACTGATTTGTTGAGTCCTTGTCAATTTTCAAAAAATAAAAATCATTTTTAATTAAAAATTATTAAAATAATTGTTCTTTTTGAAATTTACCTTCAACCACCTGTCAATCGACACTAATTTCAAATTATTTAGGAGTATTTGATGAAATGATGATCACATACACACTAAATGTTATGCATTCAATTTGAATATAGTTGCATTAGTTCAGTTAGACAACATATAATTTAAAACCCTATATAAAGGAAATCTATTATGTGCATTTCTTTTTTGAGATGTTATGATTTGAAAGTGTGTATTAGGGTCTTTTTTTAACAATTATTGAGGTTTCATTGAAAAATTTAACTATTTTCCCAATGTTTTCCCATGTTTCCCAAAAAGTGCGATAAATTACCCGATACAAATGATATATTCCATGCAATAACTGATATGTATCTGTATCCCACCTGATATGAGGTGTCAGACATGATAGCTTTTAAAAGTAAGTTTTGCTTACACCTTTGTAACAATGTCATGCCTCTTCCTATGATTCCTTTGCTATTTCCTTGTCATTCCATTACAAGGTATTTAACTTGGGCAAAGATTATTGTCCGAATGCTGCATATGGTATGAGGTGTCGGACATGATAGCTTTTAAAAGTCAGTTTTTCTTACACCTTTGTAACAATGTTTCTAAGAAAATATTATATGTTTATATGATCTTGTGATTATGTACAAATATCCAAAAATAATAATGATAATAAAAATAATCATCAAATGACTTTGTCCCAGCTATAGTTTGAAACCTAAAACCCGATCGAACTAAATTTCCAGTCAGGTCAGGTCGACTCAAAGATTCAACCTAGTCTTTACTTGACTTAATTCGACGTTTAATAACTAAACTAATAATATTCTAAGTAGTTGTTAAATATTTAAAACAGCTCTATATGCATTAAATATTTAAAATAGCTCTCTAGATTTTACTACACAACCCTCCATTCAACCCCCTCTACATATCACACCAAGTACATTGTCTCCATGTACAAGAAGAGATACTAATGGCTAACTCCCTCAAATTGTTTTTTGTAAATTTTTAGTTCATGACAATCTCCCCTACCTATTGCAATGACGTCCTTGTCAAACACTTGTCGATGATCTTCCATGTTGGTTCCTTGAATGGTTAGATTTCATTATTCTATCTTCATGAGACAATCCCATTAGGCTCCTTCCTTGTGACTCATACACCAACCATGCTCCCTCTACCTTTCACTACCACATGCTTTGCTTATTCCCCACCACAAGGACCATGCATGTAAATCCCTTATCCATGATACTCACCACCCCAAGAAGGGCATCGGAATTGCCTTTGTAATTCTCAAAAAGTCTATCCCTAGTATGACCTTAAAGTCATTCAGTAGAATAGCAAAGAAGCTCGTTTTGCCACCCATGCCCCAACACATAATTCCACATCCTTGCCGCATCTTGAATGGGTTTGCCTTCAGAGTTGATCACCTTGATTAGGATGAAGCCACGCAGTGATCATCCAACAACAAGAATACTCTAGAACCTTTCTAGATTTTTGTAAACAACCCTACGTATAAGAACCCATTAGAGAACTCTATGAACTTCTTAACATCTCTATACTGCTCCGCATAATTCTAGCTTACTTTAGAATTTTTTACACATCTCTACATGCTACGTACATTATAGAAAATGCTAGTGTATCATGTATGTGATTAGTGACCCTTTTAGTCCCTTTTAGTGTAAGTGCATGTGCACACTTCCCTCTTCTCCTGCAGTATACTATATACTTTATTATAATAAAACATTATGTGTTAGGGCAAGCAAGCCAACACAACATCTCTCGTAAACTCTCCTCCTTCTTCTCTCTCAATATTCTCCTCTTTTCTTTACATTATTATCATCAAATCATTCTCTACTTGGTACCAGAGAATAGATCCAGGCATACCGCATCCAACAAATTGAGAGGCGACACGTCACTTTGCTGACGTTAGCGTTGTACGGACATATGGACTCCGCTTGAGCTAAAAGTTTAGGGATTTGATAGATCTTGATTTTAGAAGATTTGTCATTATTTTTTCAGAATTTTTTGAACCTCCTTTCATGGTATTTTGGGCGAAATAGAGAAATTCGAAAATCGGGCCTATCTTCCGTTTTTCTTCGATCTACCTCAAATCAGTAAGCTTTTCTTTGGTTTATTTGCTCAAGATAGACCGAAATCTCCCTCCCAAGCTACCCATGGAGGATTTTTTACTTAGGATCAATGTTTGAGAGATTTTTAACCTCAAATGGACGTGCGGCTAGGCCGTTTTTCACTCAGTTGGGCCTTTTTTGATTGAGTTTCATGGTATTTTGGATTATTTATATTTGTTTGAGCTTTATCTCTTATTATCTTGAAGCATTGAGTGAGACAGAGTTGTTTAAATTAATCCTTCTTTGTGTAAGGCCTCTCTTGGCATAGATTTCTCTCTCTTAAACTCTCTTATGGCTGACAAAGGGCCCTAATCTCTTAGCATAAGGTCTCTTGAATCCAACCCCTTTCAGATTACCTCCACTAAGTTGAATGGTGACAACTATCTTCAATGGGCACAATCTATGAAAGTATTTTAAGGAGCCCGTGAGAAGTTGTCGTATATTTTGGATGATCCCCCAAGTTCTACAAATGTTATCTACAAGTCTTGTACAAAAGAGAATTATTAAGTTATTACATGGTTGTTGAATAGTATGGATTCCTCGATTAGCCACTCAGTGATATTTTTATCTTCGGCTAAAGGCATTTGGGATACGCTTCATGACATGTTCTCGGAATTTCAGAAATTTTCACGGGTATTCCAGCTTATTCAAGAAATTAGTTGGTTCCAATAAAACTCCAGATCATAAAAGATTACTATTCGACACTTCGGGGTATGTGAGATGAGTTGGATATATATCAACCTCTTCCTTCCAAATGTAAAGAGGATCATGAACATGCTCATAAGCAGCGGGATGATACTCGTATCATGCAGTTCCTAGCTAGGTTGAATTCTGATTATCTTCATGCTCGAGATCAGGTTGTTATGCAGGATCCTCTTCCCCCATTGACGACAGTCTATGTCATGTGTTAGCGTGCTACTGTCTCTACTCTTCCTTCTCATTCATTTGTGCCACCCGAGCGTTCAGCACATCTTGCTGGCGATCAGTCATCTCTTGGTCTTCGGGTACCATCCTTGAGTTCAGGGTGCATTTCTGATTTTAGTGATCGTGGTAGGGGCAGCAAGGGAGATCATAGTCGTGGCGGTCGTAGTCTTCGTGGTTGTGGTGGACGTGGACGAGGACGTGATGGTTCCCGCATTTGTTCACATCGCGGTGGAACTAATCACACCATTGATTATTATTAGCAGATAATGGTCGTCCAACATATGGCGCTACTTTTGTTGCATCCACAGTTGCTCCTGAGACACAGTCTTCCACCCCGACAGCTGAGCAGTCTACTTCAAGGGAGTCTCTTATCATTTTTCGGGCTGCATATGATGCCCTTATGCGGCTTCACATTCGTGATATTCCTGTGTCATCTCACATAGTTTTAACCCAGTCAGGTACTGCCCTTCTTGCATCATCCTCTCCTACCTCCTGGGTCATAGACTCTGGAGCTTCCTCCCATATGATTGGTAAGTTTCAATTCTTTTCTTCTTATTCTCCTTCTACTCACACTTAGTATGTCACAGTCGCAGATGAAACCCAAACTCCCATATTTGGGATTGGTTCTATCTCTCTTTCTTCTTCCTTATCTTTGTCCTTAGTCTTATATGCCTCGTTTTCCATTAAATTTCTTGTCCGTTAGCTCTCTTACTAAATCATTAAATTGTTCAATTAACTTCTTCCATTCTTATTGTTTGTTTCAGGACCTACAGACGAAGAGAGTGATTGGTGGGGGCGCATGAGCGAGGAGGTGTTTATCCTCTCGATGATACACCCATTGCCACTTCCAGTACCCTTTCTCTGGATCGAAAGTCCATGACTCGGTGGCATTACCGCTTAGGCTACCCATCCATAGCTAGATTGCGAATTTTGTTTACCTCCTTATCTGTCACTAAACCGTTATGCTGTGATATTTGTGAATTGCCTAAACATCATCGTACTACGTTTCATCCTAGCTCTTCTGGGAGAAAATCTCAACCTTTTCTTCTGGTTCACTCGGATGTCTAGGGACCAGTTCCGGTTACCTCCACTTTTAGATTTAAATATTGTCTTATATTTATTGATGATTATTAACGCATGACTTGAATTTATCTTTTGAAATCTAAAAGTGAAGTGTTTGATGCATTTAAAATGTTTTATTATGAAGTGTGCACTCAATTTCAATGTTCCATTAAAACCCTCCATTCTGATAATGGGAGGGAATACATGTCTACTATCTTTTTGTCCTTCTTGTAGGAATGTGGTATTTTGTCTAAGACGTCGTGTGCTTACACACCTCAACAAAATGGTATTGCAGAACGAAAGAATCGTCATCTTCTTAAAGTTGCTCGCACCCTTCTGCTTGGTATGCATCTATCTAAACATTTTTGGTGTGATGCTCTTCTAACTGCTACTTTTCTTATTAATTGTATACCCTCACGTATCCTTTATTACAAATCGTTATTTATTATATTATATCCCCATGATAATCCATTTCGTCTACCACCTAAAGTTTTTGGTTGTACATGCTTTGTTCAAATTTTGGATGGAAGTAATGATAAACTTAGCCCCAGGGCAATTAAATGTGTCTTTCTAGGGTATACTCAGAGTCACAAAGGATATAAATGTTTTAACCTATTGACTCGCAAGAAACATGTCTCTGCCGATGTAACCTTCTGTGATCCTCTTACGAGTCAGGGGGAGTATGACTCTTATCCTCTTTCCACTAGTGATCATGGAAAAACTCTTATCCCCTCCATTCAACATCCTGTTGGTGATTTGGGTGAGCCTAAGCTTCTATGGGTGTATCATCGTCGAGATAAATCTTCACACGCTCAGCCATCTACCCTTTCACTCACTTTGGATGTTGGCTCAGGTGACTTTCCTACCTCGAGTTTAGATCTTCCGATTACCTTGCGCAAAGGTTTACGATCTTATACTCAACACCCCATTAGTAATTTCGTTTTATATGATCATCTTACACCGTCTTTTCAGTCGTTTGCAGCTTCCCTTTCATCACAAACTATTCCTCAATCTCTCTCACATGCTCTTCAAAGTCCTGACTGGACGAAGGCGATAATGGAAAAAATGTCTGCTCTTGAGAAGAATCGTACTTGAGACCTTATGCCACTTCCTTTATGCCATGAACATGTTGGCTGTCGATGGATTTATACGATCAAGTTTCTTCCAGATGGCTCCATTGATCGCTATAAAGCCCATCTTGTTGTTAAGGGTTACACACAGACTCATGGTGTGGATTATTTCGAGACATTCTCTCCGGTGGCTAAGCTTAATTCGATTCGCGTTGTGATCTCCTTGGCCGTTAATTTATCATGGCCATTGTTTCAGCTTGATGTTAAGAATGCATTTCTCCATGGGGACCTTACAGAGGAAGTTTACATGCATCAACCTTCTAGCTTTGTTGCTTCTCACAACCCTGCACTTGTATGCTGGTTGAAGAAGGCTCTTTATGGACTTAAACAATCTCCACGTGCATGGTTCAACAAAGTTAGTCAGGCTCTCTTAGAGTTCGGTTTTGTTCATAGTCATGCCGATCATTCTCTCTTTATATGTCGTCAATCGACGGGCATCATGGTTCTCATTGTCTATGTGGATGATATTGTTTTATCCGGTAGTGATTCTGCTGGAATGAGGGAGGTCAAAGATTTTTTTAAGACCAAGTTTGAGATCAAGGATCTTGGTCCTCTTCGATACTTCCTCAGAATTGAAGTTGGTGACTCATCATCCAGATTGGTCTTGTCACAACGAAAATATGCGCTCGATCTTTCTCATGGAGACTAACATGTTAAGGTGCAATCCTGCTACCACTCCCATGGATACTTCACAAAAGCTTCGACTAAATGATGGTGCTCTCCTTACTGATCCCGGGATGTATCGATAACTTGTAGGCCAGCTTATTTACCTGACTATTACTCGCCCAGATCTCTCATTTATTGTGGGCGTTGTTAGCCAATTCATGCAAGCTCTCAGTACTTCCTATCTCACAGCTGTCTACCACATACTTCGGTATCTAAAATCAGCCCCGGGTCTTGGCCTCCGCTTTCAGTTGCATGGTCATCTTCATCTTTCTAGCTATTCCGATGTTGATTGTGCAGGTAATACTTTTGATTGCCGCTCTACATTCGGCTTCTGTACCTTCCTAGGTGGCAATCTTATAACATGGAAGAGCAAAAAGCAGCCAGTTGTTGCCCGGTCCTCGGCTAAAGCAGAATATTGTGTTATGGCTCATGCGACGTGTGAACTCGTGTGGCTTCGCAACCTTCTTAAAGAACTTGACTATCCTTCTTCGGATCTTTTTCCTCTTCACTGTGACAACCAAGCGGCCATCCATAGTGCTCGTAACTCAATTTTCCACGAGCAAACCAAGCATATTGAGGTCGATTGTCACTTTATTCGGGAGAAAGTAGGTTCTAAGGAAATCATCACTCCTTTTGTTCGATTTGAGGATCAATTTGCTGATGTTCTTACAAAGTCCTTGAGTCGAGATGCTCTTCATCGTGTTCGTGACAAGTTGGGCATGATCAACATCTATGCTCCAACTTGAGGGAGAGTATAGAAAATGCTAGTGTATTATGTATGTGGTTAGTGGCCCTTTTAGTCCCTTTTAGTGTAAGTGCATGTGCACACTTCCTTCTTCTCCTGCGGTGTATTATATGTTTTACTATAATAAAACATTATGTGTTAGGGCAAGCAAGCCTAACACAACATCTCTCCCAAACTCTCCTCCTTCTCTCTCAATATTCTCCTCTTTTCTTTACATTATTATCATCAAATCATTCTCTACTTACATAACCTCCATATACAAAACAGCTAGAAATGGCCAAGTCCTAAGAATAGCCTCATTCAAATGTCCAGCCCATGACACTGTGCTACATTGGTTAAGATGTTTTCCTCCTCCTAAGGGGTGGGAAATTGAACCTTTTATGAAAAGACCTGGCTTGGTTGGAGTCGACTCGAGTTGCATGGAGTTGTACGAGTCAACTCAACAAGTCTTGTTGATTCAAGACTGAGTCACATTCATAGTTGAGTTTCCTCATGACTCGACTCGAAGTCTCCTTGAGTCAAGTTGACTTGGTCAAGTTTTGAATCGATTCACTTAGTTTCTGGTCCAACAAATTTAGGTTTGGCACACGTTTAATGACCAGTTGCCTAGTTGAGTCATCATCATTATCTAAACCTTATTGCAATTGAGTGTTGGATATGGGCCAAACAGGTCCACTTGTGGGCAACCATTAGTGGGTTGCTCCTATAGATTTTCCCACAACCAGTCCTATAGGTGACTTTGTGTCCTAAACTTGCCTCCTCTTGTGTATAACAGGATGAGATTGAGTATCACTACTTTAGTGCACAACTTGACATGTGATGACTTACGTATTGTAGACCTAAAATGAGATTGAGTATTGCTACTTTAATGTGTGATGATGAAGGTCCCCAAATTGTATCAGACTTAATTGTACTAGAAAAGCGACTTAAGTAATACCCAATTACACATTTGCATGGGGAAGATTCCACAACAGCTACACCAAGTTTTTAAAACTATTAATATGCACTTGAAGATATCCGCATGTAGGTACTAAGTTTCGATAAGATTTTGCAAATAATATTCTTTCAAAAGGTATACGTATTATATTATTACATTAAAAAAGGTTTTTAAATTGATGTTTGTGAAAAACTAATTTTTTAAAATAAACTCGATAAATTGGATAAGTTCATATGTTGGCCGAGTACTCCAGATTAGGAGTCAACTCCATCCAGTGTGGTCATGAGATTAGGACAAGCATTAAAAAAAAAAAAAAAAAAAAAAAAAAAAAAAAAAAAAAAACCTTGATTATTGAGTGATAGTTAGGTGGTCACTTAGTACTCAAAAACCTGTGAGAAGACAACGGTGTTCTAGCTGGGCCCACACCTCTAATTCTTTTTATTACGACCTTTATGAGATGAGTTGGATGGACAATCTATATTATGCCCCTCCCACAACATGAATGAGTGAGATGTTGGATATGAGCTAGTGGGGCCCACTTATGGGCAACCACTAATGGATGGGTTCCTAACAATTTTTTTTTCTCAAAATATCTCCAAATGGATGTCCCTTTTTCCACTCTCTCAAAGTTCTAATTTGAATTTAAATTCAAATATGAAAGGATTGTGATAAGGTAGAGAGTAGATGTGATGAGGATAAGTCCTGTCATATTCGAACTTCTCGAAATCTTCTTAGTTCTTGCCTTTGTAAGATGGTAGGCATTCCCTCATGCATCCGAGTACTTCGGTAGGGAGGAAATGAAGAAGAATAACAAGAGAATACCGATTATCCATTAGGCCGCCTTTATATGAGCCAAATTGTTGATCCTATCCAGTGGCCATCCTAACTATAAGATCAAAGGGGTGATCAGCTCCTTTTCACTCCCATAATAGTTACGCAGAATACTAGATAAGGGTTGTCCATCTTTGATTTTGTGAAGGTTCTTAAAATCACATAGATACCATTAGATCCTGTGGAGCTACCCATTTGGGGGCGTAGATTGGTTACTACCCCCACCAGGACCTAGCTAGAGACAGACGGTCCTATCAAGGGGTTCTGAGGGGCCCACCATGATATGTGTTTTATCCAAGCCGTCCATCCATTTTGAAAGATCATTTTAGGGAATGAGCACAAAAAGGAGACAAATCAAAAACTTGAGTGGACCACACCATAGGAGGCAATCATGACAATGACCCACACCATTGAAACCTTCCTAGGGCCCACTGTGATGTTTATTTTCCATCCAACTTGTTCATAAGGTCACATAGTCCTGGATGAAGGGAAAACATAAATATTAGCTTGATCCAAAACTTCGGTTGCCCCCAAAAGGTTTTTAGCGATAGGCATTCAATCCTCACCATTTCCTATGATGTGGTCCACTTGAGCATTAGATTTGCCTCATTTTTCGATTCATCACCTAAAATGATTGGTCAAAATGGACGGACAATGTGGATAAAATGCATACATCACGGTGAGCCCCAAAATCCCCTGACAGGACCATCTATGTCTAGCTAGGTCCTGGTGGGGGCTAGTCCCAATCCCCACCCCCCATTTGGGCCTGTCACTAACTGGGGTTGGCTACATGAATACTGTCAAAGACCATATTCTTAATTAAACTACAGGTCATCAAGTCTTTTAGCACTACTACCACCCACGTCCTTTTGAGCCTTTCCCTTCTTTTTTTAAATCCTTCAACTCCTTGCAAGTCTAGTCTTGAGTAAAACTAAAAAACAATTATTTATACATGAAGATGTACATATGATAATCAAACATCAAAAACATCAATATAAGTGTTATCTAGGGGTTCACGCAAACATGGTCACATGTTGATACAGAATTTTCAAATAGGCACCATGTGCTTGTTACAAAGAATAGAAGTATGAACCTTGTTGGACTTCCTAATCAAATGCGTCTAAAATTGATATAGTAATGTCTCCTCTATAGACTAACTCAGTTTCAACCCTCACCAACGAAGGCCAGTTTTCTCCCTCATGTTTCTTAAATCCTCATTCACCCCCAGAGTAAGTTTATGCTGTAGAGGCTCACATCATACCTAGTTTTTGGATAAAGACGTTGCAGAAATAAAGCTGGTAAATCATTGGAGTGACCCAGATTATATGGGCCCATCCATGGTAATTGGAACAATTCATACGGTGGGCCCACTATTGATGGCATGTGGTACAGAATCCAATTGGAAAATCCAATGTGCCTCACTATGACCTACAAATGGGATGGTTAAGCCAAAGATCATGGCCTATATAAATGAGCAAAAGCCCAATGATTGATGGCTAGGATCAAATAACATATGCAAAAAAAATTCACTGGGAAACATCATGGTAGGTTCTACTGGCTGAACACTCCCAATCAGTGAGAGCAGGCCGACGTACAGTTGACTTGTAAAGAGATCCTCTTGGTGCAGACACATTCCTTGATTGAAAGAGACCAAATTACGGGCCCCACTGTAAATGCAACAATCCCAAAATCAAATTGATTGGATGATCCAAATCTCCAAGCCTCTTGATCAATGGACATTTGTTTGCTGAATTTGGACTGTTGACTATTATCCATTTTAACAGTCGAATTGATAGTGACTAATCATCTAATTAGTTTCATTCTTCAGCATGAATTTTATGGTGATGGAAATTCTACAGCAGGGCCCACCATTTGGACAGCCGAATTTGGCAAGACATGCCACTCATAGTCATACTCTGCCACAACAGGAAATTCCTCTTATTTGAAACCAATATAGCTACAGGTCCATGGTTTTGAGTCTCTCATGACCCATTACTTTCCACAACCAATCAAATATGAACAGAATCCCAGTTTCATAATACTCACAAAAGCAGCAGCTAATAATAAAAAAGAATCTTTAAAAGCAAAATAACCACACACACACACACACAATAATAATAATAATAATAAATAAATAAATAAATAAAAATCCTAGAAGATTAAGGTTGCATTTGGACACCTCAAATTGCATTTATGTTTCTTCCTAGTCCAACTTGAAAGTAACATAATTGCAATTTGGAGTGCAGATCCTCAATATGAATGCTAAGGAAGGAACTTCAATATGATTGCTATTTATTTCAATTGAGCAGCCAAATACACCCTAAAAGTATCAAGCCCGAATAAAAGAGTTCCTGCAATTCAAATTTCAAAATACCATGATGGCAAGGCGTGCAACGAAGACACTGTAGTACGATGACAGGCAGTGGGTGTTTGATAACTGAAATTCCTGTTCTTCATCCTCACGGTGAAGAATTCTCCGCCGGCACGGGGTAGAAGACGTTGGGTTATTGCTCCATGTGATGAACGAGCGGAACCCATTAAGAAATCTCCTCCACCGCGATGTGGACATCGTGGAAATCGATTTAGGAGATTCGAAAGTTACAGAAAGGGGGCTTCTCACAGCCATGTTTCTTCCAAGCAGCTGAGCAAGAAGAACATGTTCATGGACAAGATAGAAGAGATGAAGAAGGTTCTTGAAGAAGGGGGCTGTTTATTTTCTTTGCTTTGTCATTTCCCACTTTTTCAAATGCGGATTCTTATGCAATTTTTTTTTTTCAAAAGTGGAGTTCTCATCCGCACTCTCTCTCTCTCTCTGTCACACGTTGCCTTTGGGAAATTAGACCGTTGAGTGTGTTATTTTTTATTTTTATTTTTATTTCACGAGAGAACTGATCACCTATCTGCAGGTGTACTACAACTTGTAGTACGGTGCCAACTTTTTCCCAACATACCACCTAAATCAGCACCATGAAAACAATAGGCCCACCATGAAGATCACCTTTCTCAAAAATTCGTTCATCAGCTCACACGGTTGTCCAATCCCATACTTAAGATAAATGATCGGTTCTTCCTGAGTTGATTCCACCAGGCCCACCTGATAATGGGCCGGCCTGATTTTTATGCCACGTGATCTTCACGGTGGGTGCTACCGGTTTGATAGTACTGATGTCCTACTCATGAAAGTGAGCATGGCAAAATAAGTCTCTTTTATCAGTTGATTCAGTTATACTTAGGAGGAGAGATCGTGGCATGAGTTGTGCGTAACGAAACTGTGAAGTAGGAAATTCCAAAATGACATTACAGATTTGGCAAAACTTACAAATATTTGTCCACTAGGAGTAACATATTCGATGGACAAATCAATTCACATATAAACTTATGTGATAGTTGACCACTACGTGAAAATTGGTAGTGACTCATGTTCCTCACATGTGCCACTTATCAATTCCATTCAAAGAAGATTGGGGATGGAGATATCCTTTAAAACCATATTCATCATGTAATCCTAATTATTCATTAATAGATACTTAAATTAAAATAGTAAGAGGCTCAAATTCCAATTTCGAAATAAAGTGGTTAGCTTTATCTTGGGAGGCAGATTGGTTGTTAGAGCCGAGTATCAGACCGAGTCAGATCCGATTGGGTCTAACTTGATTCGGTCCGAAATCTACATGGGCTGACCCAAACTTGATCCGATCCGGGATCAAGTCTAGGACATCTAACTCGAACCAATCCAACGCACAGTTGGCCTGACCCGAATCGTGTAAGTCCAGTATCTTAGCCCGTACTGTACCGCAGACTCAAGCGATCCTTCCTATCAAATTCTGGCAACCAGCGACCTATAATCGACATTTGCGCACAACCCTAAGTCGTATCTTATAGATTTGAGTCGGTTTAATCCAAGACTTGTACCACTGTGACCACGTCGTCGCCGTAGTTCCAACATCGCGGTTCCAACACCGCATCTTACACACTGATTCAATTTCTTGGCCAGGAGATGTGGGCCCGCGTTTATCTCAAAGAAACGCCACACATTTACGAACTCAAGAGAATCTCTACAACTCAGCCCATAATCAATCAATCAATCAAAGTACACAACTCATGCTTTCTTTCTTCCCAAGACAAGCAACCTACCCTAAGTCAACTCTCAAGTCAAGTACATCCATCACTCACACCCATCACCTCTCTCTTACAATCACCCTTTCTCTCTCTTTCTCTTCACATTTTTCAAGCAACCAAAGAGGTGCACGTCCAAGCACTTCCAAGGAGAGAAAAGTGTGTTGTGTGTGGCCCACTTCCTATCCCAAGATCCATCATCCTGGCCCTTCAATTCTTATCATCTTCCATCAAAGTGAGACACAAGGAGTTTGGCGTTCCATCGGACTAAGAAGATCGAACGGTGGGTGTTTTATAAGCTTAGATTTCATGTTTTAATGATTAGCCAAGTGGGGCCTACCGATTGATGGTATGGATCCCACTTTAGACGCTAGATGTGGCCGATGGCTCACCATGATTTGCACGATCATTCCATGATGGGGCCATTCTCCATGGACCCCATCATGATGTTTACTTTTCTAGTTTAAAAGGGATCATCTAGACCTTCCATTTTAGTGGAGAAGGAATCTCCACTATTAATTTTGATTTGATGGGCCCACATGTATTGGGACCCACTTGATGTATGATTGAAATGCATGAAAGAGAAGGCTCATAATAGCGGAGCGCTCCATTGCATATCTCTCTCTCTCTCTCTCTCTCTCTCTCTCTCTCTCTCTCTCTCTCTCTCTCTCTCTCTCTCTCTCTCTCTCCTTCCCATATGTTATGGCCCACCTTGTGATATGTTTTACATCCATGCCGTCCACCTAGTGGGCCCACCTAGCAGTCCATTTAGGTGAACCTAATTGGAGAAAATACACAAATATCCACTTTATCCAAGGCTGGTGGGTCCCACACATGTGGACCCACCCCAATGTGAAGTACATAGTGCCATGTGGGGCCCTACCTCGTTGGAGGTAATCCAGTCTGTCTAACATCCAACCTCCCTGGACGCTGGAGGTTGGAAAGTAAAACAGAAATATCAACTTGATTCAAAAAATTTGGGTGGCTCGCTCATGCAGGCCTCACCTTGATGTATGGATCTAATCGATGTCGTCTACCCTATTTCCCATCTCATTTTTGGTGTTGAGCCAAAAAATGAATCCAATCCAATTATCTGGCAGCTATAGCATAGAAAACAGTGATTTTTATTGTTAAAATCTATTAGGGGCCACTTTAATTTTTCTACACACCAAAATATGCTGAATATTGGGCTTGTTTGGTCTGTCTTGAGCCATAGAACCCAATGGATGGAGTGGATTCTCCTAATACGGGCCCCACCTAGAAAAAACCACCGGAAAATAAATAAATAAATATATATATATATATATATATATATATATATATATATATATATATATATATATATATATATATATAAAATAAGGCAACAGGCGCTGCTGCTGCTGCCGTCCAGAAGACGCTGCAGCAACGTCCTGCCGCGCTGCTAGAGAGGCAGGGACCGTGGGTCCTAGCCATAGGCCCCCACTGTGATGTTTGTGCATCCGTCCATCCATCCAACCATCCGTCCATCTCGTCTGGTGGGCCACACGTATGGACCCCACCATGAGGTATGTGCTTTATCTATGCCGTCCATCTCTATGGGGCATGCTGATGCATGTGTTGCATCCAAACCGTCCATCCAACCGCCAAGCTCATCTTACAGCTTGAGACGAAAAAATAAAATAAAAAAATAAGACAGATCTAGGATCACGTGGACCACACCGTGGAAACAGTGGGTTTGAACATCCACCATTAAAACCCTTAGCCTATAGGGTTTGGACCAATATAATATTTGTTTTTCCTCTAAATCCAGGTTTTTGTGATCTTATGAATAGGATGGATGAGAAATAAACCCTATGGTGGGGCCCACTGGAATTTAATCGTGGAAATCATTATCACCGCAGTTAGATATGGTATGGTCTAGTTGATCTTTTGATATAATTCATTTATATATAGTTAACCCATTCGACTTGGCCCATTTGATAAGGCTCGATGTGATATATGAGGCCCATTGTTGAGGCCCACCTTGATGTGTATGAGGCTCGTTGTTGAGGCCCACTTTGATATATGAGGCCCATGTGATGCGACCCAATTGATGTATTTGAAGCCCATGGGTCGAGGCCCAATGGGATGTACATAAGGTCCATTGCAATGTGTGATTCCACCATAGTTTATGTAATGATGATTATGGCGGGTCATGCCTTGAGAGCAATGATGGTTTGACACCCACATTGTAAGAACAATGATGGTTAAATGTCTGCATTGTAACTCTTCATAGGGCTCATTGATAGGCTCATACTTGTTGTGTTGTAAAGCCCTGAAAATTAGGGGTCAAGTAGAAGACTAACTCCCGAGTTCCAATGCATCACTTATGCAACATGGATGGGGATGATTAAATGTTGTCCACGTCAGTACCTTAAACATAAATGAGATTAAGCCAAAATAACATATCATACTCCAGATACAGTTAAATTACGTAAGCGGAAGTTTGTGATAGATATATTTAAAACATATAAGATGTGGTGTGTCTCCAGAGTATAATCATGGTCCAGGTTAAATAATTACAAGTATCGTTTCAAAAAGGAACATGAATATCAAAATGTGTAAGTCCCACTACATCACGAAGTCCCATAGCCCCGATGATCAGGCGCAACCTACATGAACCCGCCAAAGTACTGAATATAGGAGAACTCCTCCTCATCGTCGTAGAAGTCGGGTTCAGCCTCATATGTTGCTGCATCATCTGCAGCTAAGACAGAGTCTAGTGGTGTTTTAAAACACCATCCCAGAGTGGGAGTGAGTGATCAACTCAGTGGAACTATAAGGCAAAGGTTAACATGTTATTAATTCAGTCAAGAAGTAATGATAAAGCAGTACAACAAACATGTCTTAGATACTCCTATTAATGCAAGAGTGATATGCGATAATGATGCATGCCCTCGCCTGCACTCCCTCAGCATTTTCATCTTACAGCGTGCATGACAACCACCCAAAAGTGCTCTTTCTCACCAAAGCACATGTAATGCGGTGCATGCTCATGTTAGCCAATACTTAATTAAATTTATTCATACAACAGTTTCGAAAAACTAAGGTACCTCCCTTGTATCATTTTCCAAACAATAATCCATTCTAGGGTCGTTAATACTAGCTAGCCTTATATGATGTTGCGGTTCCAAGTCGCTATAAAGAGGCTCGTCACCATCAGAGTAGGCCTACTTATACTCTAGTTGCTATGGAAAGACTCGTCACCTCAGTGCAGACTTAGAGTATGCTCAAGGTCATTACAAATGGCTCGTCACCTAGTCGTAGGCCGACAGCTCGAATACAATGTCTCATACCACCGTATTCAGCCCACAAGCTTGAGTTGCTCATTGGACACTACGGGGAGGCTTGTCGCTGTTGAGGGTTAAATATTGCATATCAAACCCAGTTATTGCCTGGATTTATGAATATGGTACCGTTTAATAGCCCAATTTAATCGTGTTTTTGTTGCAAGGTGTAATTGTGAGCATGGACTGGATCAGGATGCTAAAAGCATGGATTTAACAATCAGAATGCACCAAGGCAAGGGACAGACCCCAGGGGACCACGATTGATGGATTTACACGCCAGAGATCTGCGAAAACAGAGAAACTGAAGCTCAAGTGGCCTGAAAGACATACAGAATACAAGATCACAGGGTTCCCACCATCCGTTTGGCATGAAACTGTATACATGGCCTGAGGAATATAAATTAACCGTACACGTCAAATTTCAACCATTAGATCATTGTAGAAGTGCCCCAATGGGCAGATCATCCCATAAAAAACTGGATTCTGGGTCCACCTGCTATCCAGATATGCTTCAATTTCGGTCCCCACGGTTAAAATGAGATGGGGAATAAAATGAACAGTGTGGATTGCGCATATACATCAAGGAGGGACCCACCTTACATGGTGCGTGTGCACAGCACACGCACAGCCGCCGTGCACTGGACGAGCAGCCCAGTCAAAGACGGGCAGACTCGTCTTTCTTGGTGCGCAGGGACAGCGGACGGATGTTGTCCATCCATTTTCCCGTAGTGGGCCCCATCCATAGTCCATATGGAAAATCTAAACCATTCAATGGGACCAGAAGGGGGGGCTTGATCCTCGCCTAGGTGTCATTTTTGCCCCATGCAAGCCATCGAAAGTTCCTAGCCGTTGAACGCAAGATGGATGGCAAGAAGATCTAGTATAATGGGACAAACAAAACTAGAAACAAAATCATCCTTCTTAACCAGTTTTTCAACACGCTTTCAATGGAAGGAGTGGATTGTCCATAAAAACGACGAAGTGGGCCCCATTGTCAGCATTACGTAGACAAAGCAGGCTCTATTGTGACATGTTATACAATCTTGGAAGTGATCGGATGGCTGATCTCGACCGTCCATCGTGTAGGGCGTTCAAAACAACCCCAGGAGACGTTGACCTTTTGGAGAAAGCGAATGGACAGGTGGGAGTAGGATGTTGTCTTCTTAGCTGTGGAAAAGCCCACGCACGCACTGCCTCTCCTTACGCTGCAGGTACCAACTTCATATTCTATAAAAGAGACATGAGAGAGAGAGTGGAGGAATCATTCTTTTGACATGTGCAGCTGTGGAGGCCAGGTGGGGGAGTACAGAGAGTTTTTTCTAGTTTTTCTATTTTTTAGTTTTTCTTTCTTACTTTTGAGAATTAGTTAATCATGCCTGTGGTTAGTTAACCTCTTAGTCAGGGCTAAGAGGTGAAGCTTGTGGAGTGATGGGACTGATTTTATAGCTTTGATTTATATTCTGAACTGATTTTAATTATGGTTTGATTTTAAGGAATGCCTTTAGTTTTTAATGGTTTGTTGTGACTGAAATTATAATAGATCTGCAATGACTTTGAGTATTTCCTTTCCCTTATTATGATTATGAAGTCTGGAAGCCCTGTTGTTCACCATCGTCTCCCGGGCATGGTCGGATGACGGTACCCTTCCTAACCTTCATACATTGTTGATTAGTTGCTAATTAGTTTAATTCTATTGTTTACTTTGTCTCCTGGGCATGGTTTGGTGATGGAATCCATTCTAATTCATATACCTTTCATCTCTTGAAAACTATATCAAAGTAAGTTCAGTTTGATTTTCATGGTTACACCCTTCAACTAGATAAAGATGGACTCTAAGTGCAGTTGAGCTTCTGATGCAGGCATAAGATCTCCCTGATATCTATAAGTGGATCCTCTGAATCCCTAGTTTTCTTCCTCTGAATTCTTTAAAGTTTAGATAAATATTTCACCATTACTCCTTAAATTCATTTAATTTAGAGTTCTTCTTAGTCTAGTTCTAGTTCTACTTAGTTTCAGATAACGTACAGGTATCAGTCTCTTGGGATTCGACCTCGGTCTTACCGAGTTTATTATTACATCACAACCTTATACTTGGGGTGTAACGACTCGAAAAAATCCATACAAAGACCCGAGTACCAACTCAGGTAGAAATCCCTTAGCACTAAATCCTTTAGAAACTAGACGAGAATTAACTAAGTGCTAACCTAGATTACCTGTGAAATTAACACTAAGCACTTTAAATACAATCTGCAAGACTCAAAACCTGTAAAATCGTTAACGCTACATTACCCTAAAATATAGAATCCAACTCTAAACCTAGTTGCTCTCGAGAGCATTCAGAAATTTTGTATCGGACCTGGACCGCACGTCGAAAGTCTGATAGCAATGAACATAAAATGATTATGACCGCCTAGTTGGACTTGACTATCACCTCGAAAATCATGTCCAAATGATGTCCTGAGACTGTTTCCTTGAGTTCGGAGTGAAGAGTGTGAAAAAGTAAAGATTTTTAAGAAATTAAATATGAATTTAAGTAATCTGAGTCGTGTTGCTTGCGTGCCATTTATAAGCATTCTGACCGTTGCTTTTTGGCCCAAATTCACCCTCAGATCAGGGATGATGGCCCACACATGTCAATATACTTGTGACCCTGATCAAGTTTCGGTGATCGCTGAACTGAAACTAGTCCGCCGCGATCGATCTGGAAACCCGATCGGACTGAAAACTTAACTTGATCAAGATCCAGCATCTATAAGCTTAAGTCCAACTGCATTCAGTAAAAGGACCTCCAGAAGTGTTCCGTTCGATCAGAAAGAGCCCGATTTGGTTATAACCTAAGTATACCTTGGCCCTAGGGCTATTTCCGTTGGTTTTGGGCTTATATAAAGACCTTAAACCCTCTCTCACATATTCCATACGAATTTCCAACCCTAGCCAAGATAAGAGAGAGAAAAGAGAGAAAAAGTGAGATAGAAGTGAGAGTTAGTCCTGGGATTCAATTCTCGTTACTCCTTGTGCTTACACATCATTACTGAATCGCTATTCCGGCGAATTCAACTTTATACTTAGGTAAGAAGATGTAACCCTAAGTTGTTCTAGGGTTTTCATTGTTGCAATTAGCAAAATAGTTGACTTAACTCATGTTATAGGTTGTCATTTCATCGGTGACGCAGACTTAGAATCTCAATCAAATTCGTTACGCTTCTACGGCGTAAGGTACGGACTATAGATGTATAGATTATAGTTTTCAAAGCTTTCAATGTCAGATAATGATTTATTACTGACGTGGATGCTAATACCCATGCCAAATGCGCTATCTATTTTGTTTTACAAATATGTATAGTCTATATTGTAAATAGAGCATTCCATGTGTTTGTTAAAATGTTTGTATGCATATGAAATATGATGTTGTGATTGTCATGATAAATCGTTGTTAGTACATGCTTGTTATGTATGCGACAACTCCTTAGCAAAATGATTTGCCCAAATATGCAATATGCCAACATACGTGATGTATGTTGAATAGTGTAGTCTAAGTGTTTGTATAAATGCCTGAACGGGTTACTAAATGGGTAAAGTATGATTTTTAAGGGTATTGAGATATGAATCTCAATCACCTTACTTGTGTGTATGATTTTCTCCATAAAATGTTTAGCTTATTTTATTCATGTTAACTGTGTGTATGATTTTCTCTATGTTACTGTATTCATGTTTAAGTTATATTTCATAACATGTTCATATGGATTTGAAATTTGAATCAAATGTCTATTATTGAGATTGTACGTGACTGGGACCATGTTATGGTCCAGGTAATCGGTAACAGGCTTTGAATTCATGGCTGAGATCTATTCGCCACGTAAGACGTGTTTGACGAACCCGAGCCGTATTAGAGTTGTCAGCAGTGGTTTGCCTACACGGAGTGCTTATGCATTTCATGTCAATCAACTCAACGTGCGATTGTGCTAGTCGAGCTCGCCAAGTAACCCAATTGACCCGATGTATGTTCACCATGTATGGGCGCTCCTATTTGAATCTAGGGTACCAAACTTATCAGTGTAATCCCGTTGACCTTGGTACCTCGATCCGCTAAGACTCATGAGCCGGACATGGTGTTATGGGACATCGTGGTTGAGCTGTCGCCCTAAGCTGGGGCGACGAGCCCTCCCGTAGTAACCAGTGAGCAACCTGGACTCGTGAGCCGAATATGGTAGTATGGGACACTATATTCGAGCTGTCGGCCTACTCTGATTGGTGATGAGCCCTTCGTAGTGACCTCAAGGATATCCTGAAACTGCATTGGGGCGACGAGCCTTATTGCAGTATATGGGATATACTAGACCTATATTGATTGGTGACGAGCCCTTTACAATGATCTAGAACTATAATATTGTATGAGATTTACTAGGACTGACGACCCTAGAATGGATAATCATTTGGGTAATGATATAAGGGAGGTACCTTAACTTCCCAATCCTTCTGTATGAAAAGGACTAATAATAACTCGGTAATCACGTTCATAACATCGCACTGCATGTGCCCTGGGTTGAAGAGCACAGAGGGAAGAAAGCATGTCGTGGACGTAAGATGGTGTCGCATGAGGGAGTGTAGGCGAGGGCCTACATCATAAAAACATCTCATCCTTGCATTAACAAGAGTATCTAGGAATGTCTGATATGCCTGCTTTATCGTTACTGCTTGACAGAATTGATAACATATTAATCTTTGTTCTATGATTCCACTGAGTTGATCACTCACTCCTGCATTCTAAGACGATGTTCTAAACACCCACCAGACTCTGTCTTAACTGCAGATGAAGACGTGACTCAGGAGGCGGAGCCTGATTACTACGACGATCAGGACGAGTCCTCATATATGCAGTTTTCTGACGGTTTCGCTTAGGCCGTGATGATCGACGGGGCTACAGGGCTTTTCATTCTAGTTGAAACTATTTCTCCACATTTTGATTATTGTTTTGAACAAATACATGTATATGGTGACTCAGTGATGTAATCATACTCTGGAGTTCGACAGAGATCTTTTGAACTCATATACGTTTAGATATATCTTTCAGTCTTCCGCTTGCGTTATATAAACTGATTTGGAGTATGAATTACTGTTTGGTATAATCCCACTCATGTTTAATGCACTAATATGAACAACATTCAATCATTATTATCTATGTTGCATAAGTGATGCATTGGAACTCGGGAGTGGAGCTTATGCTCGACCTCCGATTTTCAGGGCGTTACATGGGGAGTGAACCGGTTTTTGGCGCCGTTGTCGGGGACTGACGGTTACGTATTTTTGAAATTAATTGGTTTTAGAATTAATTTAAGATTAGGATTTTACTAACTTTAGTTTTAGACTTTTCTTTCTATTTGGTTTTTAGAACTAACTTTCCTATGTTGTAGGGTTGTTGATAGATCTTCTAAATTGGTAACTTCGTCCTAATTTTTTTTACTTTCTTTATTTTCTAGATTAGTTTTTTTTTCATCAAAATACTAACTTGGTTTGTTGTGTTTTGCAAGATCTTAACTTAGGACTTCGAATTCGGTAACCTCTTTCCATCTTTCCTATTTATTTTTAGAATTCCTTTCTATTCTTCCTCTTAGGTCTAGGTTTAGAATCTAAATTGAGGGCTATGAGTGTTTCATGCCCAAGTAGGTTCATGATAACACTCGGCGTCTCTTGACTAAAGGAGGATTAGTTGAGGGGTTGACTGTCCATCGCAGGACTAGACATCGCTTGAGGTCTATAAAGTTAATTAAGGTAATAGCTGCAAATCAACTAGAAAGACTTCCCCCACCTAGGGTGGAGGACATTCAGGATGAGAATGAGGTGCATCAAGCACCCCCACCTCATACTTTATGAGATTATTTACAACCGACAGGGGTGAGTACGCCCTCATTCATGATTTTTTCTAAAAATACAGGACATATGAATATCAAGCCAGGAGTTATCCAACTCCTTCCTAAATTCCATGGGCTTGAATCAAAAAGTCCATACTTATATCTGAAAGAGTTCGATGAGATCATCGTCACTTTATACTTTCTTAATGTATCTGAGGATACATTTAGGCTGAAACTCTTTCCTTTTTCCTTGAAGGAGAAGGCTAAGACGTGGTTACATTCACTACGTCCTAGATCCATTGGCACATGGAATGAAATGCAGAGGGAATTCATAAAGAAATTTTTTTCACATCATAAAACGATTACCCTTAGAAAAATAATCATGAACTTCACTCAAAAGGAGGATGAAACATTCTTCCAATGTTGAGAAAGGTTCAAAGATCTTGTCAGTTCATGCCGACAGCACGGCTTTGAAATGTGGCACATTACAAATTTTTTCTATGATGGATTGACATCTTCTATGCGTCAATTGGTCGAGACAATGTGTAATGGAGAATTCATGAATAAAGATGTCGATGAGGTATGGGATTACCTCGATAGACTTACTGAAAAAATACAATCATGGGACCATTACCCAAATTCGAACACCACGTCTAGGCTGACTCATTCTAAGGAGAAAGGTAGATTGTATCTCTTGAAAGAAGAGGATGATCTCAATTATAAAGTGACTAATGTCATAAGAAAATTCGAAGTCATGGAAGGAAAGAAGGATAAGGTTAATGAAATTGTTTACGACATCTGTGATTGCAACATTCACACAACTGAAAATTATCCCACAATGCCTACCTTTCGAGGAGTGTTGAATGAACAAGCCAATGCCGTAAATAACTATCAAAGACCTTTCAATGGACCTACCTTTAATACGTACAATTCTGATTGAAAAAATCATCCAAATTTTAGTTGAAATAATGAACAAACTACTACCTTTCAAGGTTTCTTTAATCAAACTTCACAACAACAACAAGAGAAACCTTAAGAGGATCTAATTTTAAAACATTTTGAAAAGCAAGATCATTTCAATCAGGGTATGCTACAAGTCTTGAAAGACCTTAACAAAACACTACAAGAACTTAAGGCTAAAAACACGATTGTGAATAAGGGGAGCCTCCCAGCTCAACCTCTTCCCAATCCAAAGCTGCAATATAAAGTTGGCGATCCAAGCTCTTCAAATCAGATGGAGCATGCTAAATCCACCACCACTCTTAGGAGTGAGAAGATTATTGATAAAACCCTTCCGGTTAGGCCCGAAAAGCTTCAAGAATTAGAAGAGGACAACAATAATGGATTTAGTGATGCCAGACAAAAATTAGAACTGGAACTTCTAAAGAAGCCAGTTGCTCCATTTTTCCAACGGTTGGTTGCACCAAAATCTCTCTCTATCTCTCAGAATATTTTAGAGGTGTTGAAACAAGTGAAAGTTAACATTCTTGTACTTGATGCCATAAAATAAATACCTTTATATGCCAAATTCCTGAAAGACCTATGTACGACCAAACGACGACAGAGTATTTAAAAGAAGATCATCTTGACTGAGAAAGTGAGTGCCATCCTAAAGCAAGACATGACGTAAAAATTCAAAGATCCCGATAGCCCAACCATATCATGTGTAATCGGGGATTATCGAATTGATCACGCACTTCTTGACTTAAGAGAGAGCATCAATCTAATTCCCTACTTGGTATACAAACAGTTAGGTTTGGGTGAACTAAAACCTACCCTAACCACACTACAACTTGTTGATCGCTCTGTTCATGTACCAAGAGGGACAATTGAGGATGTGTTGGTCTAGGTCGATAGATTTTACTACCCTATAGACTTTATCATCTTAGACACCGAACCCATCAATAACATGAGCACTCAGATTCCCATCATTTTTTGTCGCTCATTCCTTGCTACTTCAAACGCAATTATCAATTGCAGGATTGGTGTCATGACTATGACTTTCGGAAATATGACATTAGAGTCAAACATCTTTTTCAATAGCGGCAGAAACTCAGAGGATGATGACGATTTCTACGACATTAATATAATTGAATCTTTTGTGGAAGATAGAATGCTTGTGACCTTATCCTATGTCCCTCTAGAGACGTGCCTGACACACTTTCATGACTTGGATGATAACATGATTAGGGAGAGGTGTGCCTTACTTAATATTGCGTCAGTACTTGAAGCTAACCAATGGAGGCCGCAATTTAAAAAATTACCCCAAACTGATGTTGTGCCTCTATCCTCTAACCTCAATCCATCGAAGTTTGACCTAAAACCTTTACCCTCTGATTTATAATATGCCCATTTAGGTCAAGAAGAGACATACCCAGTGGTGATTTCATCTCACCTTGTGAACAAACAAGAGAGTATGCTCATTTCTACTCTCGAAGAAGTTAAATGAGTTATTGGACATATCATCACAAATCTCGATAGGATGAATGAACTCCTTTCAACTAAATTTTTTGACTCTTTGAATGATTTTTTGGCACACTTTGTAGATTTAAACGATCCCATGACAAAAGGCAAAGTGGATGCCTTGCAAGACAACATCTCGATAGTCATCACTGACTGAGAGAACCCTTACTCTAAAGCCCCTCCTTCCCCAGATCCTGAATGTTTACAATTAAAGAAAGAGGAGCTGAAAATTGAACCAAAATCTGAAACTTCAGAATGTGTTGAGACTACATTACTTCCTGAGAATTTTTCTAAATTTTATCTACCTATAGTCTCCTATTCACCTTGGGGTACTAACTCTGAAACTTTCTCTGTACAGGTGAATCATATATACTTTGGACACCTCAGGAAATTAAAAGAAAACCTTATACTGAGGTCCATAAATTTTTCAAAAAATTCACGCTTCAGGGCATCCAAGCCTATTGTAAAAAGAGCTTCTGGATGATCTGGTTGAGGAACTTATTGAGAAACTTATCAAGACATTGGTTGGAAGAGGAACCATGTGGCATGACTAAGTAGTTTTTTCCTGCTTTCATAGGACTAGGGTAGTTTGCTTATGTCATTATAGGTTAGATGGTTTGCATACTTACATCTTTTACGTTGAGTACAATGTAGATTTTAGGTTGGGGGCGGGAGATTAGGTTACCTAATCAGTATTTTCTTGGTCTTGAGAAAAAATTGTGAAAATTTTTATTTTTTTTTAGAATTTCTTGTAAATTCGATGTGATTTTGATTGCCATCTAGGGCACTTAGAATTTCAAGATACATGATATTAGTAATTTATGACTCTTGGACTCAATATCTGTTAGATTTCATAGTTAAGTTTGAATTGTTAATTCAGAATTAGAAGTTGTAAACATTGATTTAGTCATGATTTCATATGTCACATCTCATTTTCACATTAAGGTTTCAGTTTAATATTGAAGGGTTAACTTGGTAATCACTAAGCATGTAAGGAACCAGCCTGAAAAATTTTTCCATCATGTTCAATTGAAGAAAAAGAAAATATCTAGCTAAAAAAAAAAACCAGATACCTTTGGAAAGGGTTGGGCAAATAATCTTCACCATAGGTTTGCTCCCTATAGATGTAGATTTAATTCCTCCTGGATAATATGTGAAAATGATTGGGTGTGCGGTCTTTACCATAGGTTTGCTCCCTATAGGTGAGGATTTGATTCCCCTTCTCGGTGTTACTTTTAATGGAAAAATAAAAAACTGGAAGAATGAAAAGATGATCTGTGAGGCAAGTTTTTGGTTGTCATAAATTTTCTTGTTGGTTACCAATGATATCCTGAAATAGAGAAGTGAATTTTAATGATGATAAGTCGAGATTTGTGTTGAGGGTTAAATATTGCATATCAGACCCAGTTATTGCCTGCATTTATGAATATGGTACCGTTTAATAGCCCAATTTAAACATGTTTTTGTTGCAAGGTGTAATTGCGAGCATGGACTGGATCAGGATGCTAAAAGTATGGATTTAACACTCAGAATGCACCAAGGCAAGGGACGGACCCCAGGGGATCATGATTGATGGATTTACACGCCAGAGATCCACAAAAACCAAGAAACTGAAGCTCAAGTGGCCTGAAAGACGTACAGAATACAAGATCACAAGGTTCCTACCATCTGTTTGGCATGAAACTGCATACATGGCCTGAGGACTATAAATTAACCGTACATGTCAAATTTCAGCCATGGGATCATTGTAGAGTGGCCTAATGGGCAGATCATTCCATAAAAACTGGATTATGGGTCCACTTGCTGTCCAGATATGCTTTAATTTTGGTCCCCACAGTTAAAATGAGATGGGGAATAAAATGAACAGTGTGGATTTCGCATATACATCAAGGAGGGACCCACCTTACATGCACAGTCACCGTGCACTGGACGGGCAGCCCAGTCAAAGACGAGCTGACCCATCTTTCTTGGTGCACAGGGACAGCGGACGGACGTTGTCCATCCATTTTCGCGTAGTGGGCCCCTTCCATAGTCCATATGGAAAATCCAAACAGTTCAATGGAACCAGAGGGGGGGCTTGATCCTCACCTAGGTGTCATTTTTGCCCCATGCAAGCTATCGGAAGTTCTTAGTCGTTGAACGCAAGATGGACGACAAGAAGATCTAGTACAATGGGACACACAAAAGAGAAACAAACTCATCCTTCCTAACCAGTTTTTCAACACGCTTTCAATGGATGGAGTGGATTGTGTACAAAAATGATGAAGCGGGCCCCACCGTCAGCACTGGATGGAGCAGGCTCTATTTCGCAGTCGGACGCTGTCTGGCTATTGTGACATGTTATACAATCTTGGAAGCGATCGAACGGCTGATTTGGACCGTCCATCATGTAGGGCATTCAAAAAAACCCCAGGAGACGTTGATCTTTTGGAGAAAGCGAACAGACAGGTGGGAGTAGGATGCTATCTTCTAAGCTGCGGAAAAGCACACGCACGCACCGCCTCTCCTTGCGCTGCAGGAACTGAATTCCTATTCTATAAAAAGACGCGAGAGAGAGAGTGGAGGAATCATTCCTTGGACGTGTGCAGCTGTGAAGGTTAGGTGGGGGAGTACAAGAAAGAGTTTTTTCTAGTTTTTTTATTTTTTAATTTTTCTTTCTTTCTTTTGAGAATTAGTTAATCATGTGTTTGGTTAGTTAACCTCCTAGCTAGGGCTAAGAGGTAAAGCTTGTGGAGTGATGGGACTGATTTTACAGCTTTGATTTATATTCTGAACTGATTTTAATTATGGTTTGATTTTAAGGAATGCCTTTAGTTTTTAATGGTTTATTGTGACTGAAATTACAATAGATCTGCGATGACTTTGAGTATTTCCTTTCCCTTATTATGATTATGAAGTCTGGAAGCTCTGTTGTTCACCATCGTCTCCCGGGCATGGTCGGATGATGGTACCCTTCCTAACCTTCATACATTGTTGATTAGTTGGTAATTAGTTTAATTCTATTGTTTACTTTGTCTCCTGGGCATGGTTTGGTGATGGAATCCATTCTAATTCATATACCTTTCATCTCTTGAAAACTATATCAAAATAAGTTCAGTTTGATTTTCATGGTTACACCCTTCAACTGGATAAAGATGGACTCTAAGTGCAGTTGAGCTTCTGATGCAGGCATAAGATCTCCCTGATCTCTATAAGTGGATCCTATGAATCCCTAATTTTCTTCCTCTGAATTCTTTAAATTTTAGATAAATATTTCACCATTACTCCTTCAATTCATTTAATTTAGAGTTCGTCTTAGTCTAGTTCTAGTTCTACTTAGTTTCAGATAACGTACAGGTATCAGTCCCTTGGGATTCGACCTCGGTCTTACCGAGTTTATTACTACATCACAACCCTATACTTGGGGAGTGAATAGTTGCTCCAACGCAGTCTGACAGCACGACCACGGTGTCTGTAACACCCTGAAAATCGGGAGTCGTGTATAAACTCAACTCCCGAGTTCTAGACCGTCACTTATGCAACAAAAATGATTATGATTCAATGTTGTCTGAGTTAAAGCATTCACATGATTAAAAGTATACCAAAACTGTAATTCATACTCCAGATCCAGTGATAAAAGCAAGCGGAAGACTAAAAGAACATATATATCACTGTATGGAAAACAAAGTAAATCTCGACTGTCACTAAAGTATGAATACATCTCTGAGTCTCATATACATGTAAATAATAGAAATAAATGTCCAAAATAGTCCCACTGAGGAGTCCCGTCAACCCAGGCCACCTAAGAAAAGCCGTCGTGGTACTGCATGTATGAGAACTCGTCCTGGTCCTCATCATAGTCCGGCTCTACTTCCTGGATCACTGCATCACCTGCATCTAAGACAGGGTCTGGTGGGTGTTGCAAACACCATCCCAAAATGTGGGAATGAGTAGCTAACTCAGTGGAATAATAGAGTAAGGATTAACATGTTCTCAAATCAATCATGCGATAATAGTAAAGCAGAAAATCAAACAATCCTAATACTGTTGTTAATGCAATATGACATGACGTGATGTATGCCCTCACCGACGATCTCCCTCATACGGCACCATCTTACGACCGCGGCATGCAATCGTCCCTCAAGTGCTCCACATCTTCCAGGCACATGCAATGTTATGGTGATATGATTTCCGAGTTGTTATTAGTCCATTCAAACAGCAGGATTGGGAAACTAAGGTACTTCCCTTATATCAATCCCAACATAGATCCTGTCTAGGGTCGTCACTCTTAGTAATCTCATGCGATGTATATTTTCTAGGTCGCTGCAAGGGCTGCCAGGGTTGTTGCTCGCACTCGTTGCACTGCTCCCCCATCACCTTATCAATACAGGCCTACTGTACTCTCACTGCTACTGAAGGGTCGTCGCCTCCCGTAGACTCAGAATACGCTCGCGGTCACTACAAAGGACTCGTCGCCTGATCAGTGTAGGCCGACAGCAAGAATATAGTGTCCCATACCACCATAATCTTCTCACGAGACATAGGTGCTCACTGGTCACTACGGGGAGGTTTGTGGCCCCAGCGTAGGCCGACAGCTCGACCACGGTGTCCCATACCACCATGCCTGGCTCATGAGTCTTCGTGGATCAAGGTACCATGGTTAACAGGGTTTACAATGGTAAGTTCAGTACCCTAGGTTCAAGCAGTTACGACTCATACAGGGTGAACATACAACGGCCAGTCAAGTTACTTGACGGGCTCGACTAGCATGATCGTATCTCAAGTCGAACGACATGAAGTGCGTAAAACACTTCGTGTGGCCTAACCACTGCCGCCAACTCCAGAACACGGCTCGCGTTCATCGACGCGTCGTTCGTGGCCAAGATAAGCCAACCACGAATTCGCTCGGTTACCGACTGCCTGGACTAGGTATAGTCCCAAACACATATGAATTCACATCAGCAATTCATATAAGAGTATTGGAAATGAAAAATAACCATGTGAGCATGTTAACACATATTATAACATACACCTTATGTAAATCATCAAGTACATGCATTTCATACATACAATGAAATCATGCATATAACTATCATGTAGGAAACCATTTTGTAAGACCCGTATCCTGGTCCGTACCTTTCCGTACACTTCCGCGGTCGTATCGGTCGAATTCCGGCAACTTTCGACCCTTAAATAATATCGACGCGCGACCTGGATTCATGTACCGACAACCCGAGTCGACTCAACTCGAGACCTATACCATAGCGACCGCGCCGCCGTTGCGGTTCCGATACCGCGACTCGCGCGCCAAGGTGATACCCTGATCAAGAGATATGGGCCAACGTTCGGTGCGAGAAAACGCCGCGCGTTGCGAAAACCAAGGGAATCTCAACGATGTGTCACATCAATCACATCAATCCCATCAATCAATCACCCATCAACCCATCACATGTCAAGTACACATCACTCTCACCCATTTTCCCAAGCAACCACAAAAGTCTTCACATCCCATACCTCTCTTACACAAAAAGCCTCAAAAGTCTTCACAACCCATACCTCTCTTACACCAAAGCCTCAAAAGTCAAGCTTTTCTTACACAACCATCACTCACCCATCCATCCATCACTCTCTCTCTCTCCCTTTACATCACTCTCTCTCTTTCTCTCTTTCTCATTTCAAAAAAAATCCAAGCAACTAAAATTTGCAAGGGGCTCCCACGTATGGAATTCCCCAAGTCCCTCTAAGCTTCAAGTGGCCCACCTTCCTACCCCAAAATCCCCCATCTCAACCCTCCATTCTTCATCCTAACCGTTGAAGTTGAAGCCAAGGTGCCAAGGAACCCCTAGGAGCGAGAAGATCGGACGGTGGGTGCCTCTATAGGGTAGTTTTTATTGTTTTTATGGTGGACCAAGTGAGGCCCACCGATCCATGGTGTGGATCTCACTTGAGACCCTTATTTGTGGCCGATGGACCACATGGATCATCATGATCATTCCATGATGGGGCCATTCTCCATGGACCCCATCATGATGTTTATTTTCTCTTCAAAGGTCATCTAGACCGTCCATGTCGGTGGGGAAAGGATCCCCACCGTTGATTTTAAATTTCGGTGGTCCCACATGTTTTAAGGCCCACTTGTTACATGATTTGTTGCTAGGGAGGGCCCATAATGACGGGGTCCCTCCATCACAAGCCGTGTCCCACTCTCCATGTCTCTCTCTCTCTCTCTCTCTCTCTCTCTCTCTTTTATTTTATTTTATTTTATTTTATTTTATTTTATTTTATTTTATTTTATTGCAATAGGAGGGTGTGGCCCACTTGAATGGATCCCACCTTGATGTAATTTTTATTCAAGTGGGGCCCACCTTGGACATTGAGCCCATGGCACCCATCAGTGGTGGCCCACTCCATCAGGGCCCACACTCCAAAAAAAAAAAAAAAAAAAATTTAATTAACAAAAGACCGTCCAGCGTCTGGGACGCTGGACGTTTCAACAGAAAGAGAATGAAGGAAGAAAGAAAAAGAAAAGGGAAATGATGGGCTGCTCCAACATGGCCCCACCTTGATGTATATTTTTAATCTAAGCCATTCATTTTATTCTCGGGATCGTTTTAGGCGTTGAGCCGAAAAATGAGATCGATCCAATTATCTGGCGGGCCGTGACATTAAGAATACTAGTATCTTCCTTTAAAACTTGAAAAAAATGATTTATAGGGTCCACCAGAAGCTTGGACCTACCTGAAACTTGTTTTGGACCCCTATTTTTGTGAGAAACATGCAATGGACGGGATAGATTTATTTAATGTGGGTCCCACCTAGGAAAACAAAAATAAAAAAATTTCATGCATGCTTTTGCCTACTTTACGTCCAGAGAAAGAAAGGAAAAGAAGGAAAATGGTGGGCCACTCTTGCAAGCTCCAACTTAATGCATGTATTTAATCCAAGCCTTCCACCATCTTCCTCAGATTAATTTAGGCGTTGAGCCAAAATTTGGGACCAATCCGGAACTCAAGTGGGCCATACCATCTAAAATCATATGACGACATGCCTGAAACATACAAAAGCATTTGGTGGGGCCTATCTGAAATTTGGACGTGGCTGAAACTTGGTTTGGACGCCTAATTTTGTGGAACACATGCAATGAATGGGGTAGATTTGGTTAATGTGGGTCGCACCTAGGATAAAAAAATAATTTTCTTTTTTGGCATGAATTTGTGCCATGAGTCCAGAGACGTCCACGTTAAAAAGGGTGGCCGCATTGGCCCTCTTGTAGACTCCACCATGGTGTATATTTTACATCTATACCGTTCATTTAATAGGTCCCCTTGAATGGTGCGTTAACTCCAAAAATCATCCACAAACTGAACTCAGGTGGGCCATGCCATCCAAATCATGTGAAGACATGCCTAAATCATATAAAAACACTTGGTGGGGCCTACCTGAATTTTGAATGTAGCTGAAACTTGGTGTGAACCCTCAAACAGGTGGGACACACGTAATGGAAGGGTTAGATTACAAATAAACATTTTGGTGGGCCCCTTGCTACATGGCCTTATCAACAGGTGGGATGTAAAATAAACATTTTGGTGGGCTCCTTGCCACACGGCCTTAACAACAGGTTGGGCGGCAAATAAGCATTTCAGTGGGCCCAGGATTGGCTGGAAAATAAATGTTATAGTGGGCCCACATGGGAGTCTACCATGATGCATGAGTTTCATCTAAACCGTCCAACCATTTTGAGATCATTTTAAGGCCATTGTTGAGGCCCATCTTAATGTATTTGTGGCCCGCCCACTAAGGCCCACTTTGTTATTTATGGGCCCATGTGTGTAGGCCCAATTGATGTATTTGTGCCCCATTGTTGAGGCCCACTTTGGTATAAGGCCTATGTGATTAGGCCCATAAAGCTCATGTGATTGGGCTCATTTTTTTGAATTCTAAGGCCCATGGGTTATGACCCATTGCAAAGGACCTCAGGCCCATTGGTGAGGCTCATTGAGGTGATTCGCTTGATGAATGTAAGGCCCATATGATACGGCCTAATTGATGTACTTAAGACCCAATTGAGTTCAACTAGGTCCATTGCAATGCGTGATCCCTCTATGGCATATAACGATATTTATAGTAAGTAATGCCTTAGGAACAATGATGGTTAGATGCCCACATTGTAAGGATGACGTCGGTTAAATGTCCGCATTGTCACTCTCCCTAAGGCCCACTAATAGACCTATACTTGTAGTAAGTAGGCTATCTCGGCCCATCTCAGTTATACGCAAAGTCCATCTTGATTATAACATGTTAGTACAGTTCCATGACTCATGATCATACGCATCATATGTATGCTTGACGTGAGAGTTGTCTGATCATAGCATTTGCCTTCGGGCAGGTTGTTTATGGGCTCCCGGTTAGGCGGTGTTGCCCTACATGAGCGCACGTTATGCGCAGGATTGGTTGCATGACTGGATAGTGTGATTCATGCATTCCGCATTTGTGTGACATGGTTACTGTACGCCCTAGCGACATCAGGGCCGTAGCCTCCACAGACAGATCGTGGTTGGCAGGATTGGATACCGGAAATCTTGTTCTACATGGGGTACTATAGATATCCCTGGGTGAAAGTCCCTAAACCCTTATGGTACCAAGAGGTTGCTCCAACGTCTAGACCGAGTGGGTAGATGAGCATTGAGTGCCGATTACCAGACGGTTACGCTCTCCACTGTGTCGTGGTCGGTTGGGAGGGGGTGCGGCCTTACCCGCCCGAGTGTAGGGGGCAATGCTAGGCTGAGTTTGACCAGCTCGAGGAATGGGTCCGCTATCGACGAGTCGCGCCCGATATTGGCAGACGGATAGTGAGGTCTCTTCCACTTACCTTATTGCGCGCGATGTGGCGGCAATCTGGTTTAGAGTGTACTAGACCCCGGTGATATTCCATACTTTGAGCTGTATTGATGTGTGGACATTGATGAGTATCTGTATGCTTGAGTTGCATTATACATTGCATGGCCTTGGGATGGCCGATACCATTCATGTCTTGCATCGCATAAGCCTTGGTACGGCTCATGATATTATGTTTCCATTTGCATATTCCGCATCACTCAGACATTGCATTCATATTACTACCTTGCGCACACACTTTCACCACCCTCTAAGCTTTCTGTAAGCTTATGCACGACCGTTGCGTGCAGGTGACGTTGGATCGCAGCAGCGTTGAGGCAGGAGCGCGTTGCTGGTCATTTTGGAGTTTTCTGTTATTTACCCTTGTATTTCCCTTTATGCCCATTGTACTTGTAAAGTTTTTGATCATAGTGGAAATGTAATGGATTTCTTGGTTGTTGTTTGTGGGTTATGCCTTTAATTATGCTCATTACGTATCAGACTGATATTAAAAAAAAAAATCCTCCTCGTAGCATCCCAGGATCGGAACCTGGCGAATGGGAGCTAGGAGCCGAGAATGGGGTTCTACGGAGGCTGTCGGCGCCGGATTCGGCGATCGGGAATTTTGTGAGCCCGGTTTCCGAGTTTGGGGCGTGACAGAAGTTGGTATCAGAGCATAACTTGGGAATAACCGAGAACAACATTACATGTTTGCTATGAGTGAAGAATGACTAAGTCCTGAAGTTCGGACAACTTCACGACCTTCCAAATCAGACCGATAACATGCGTACATTCGAGAGTTTTGAAGTTGATAGGCGCTTTCGCTCTTTCCTGTAGGGTATGGCGCCTGTGAGAGTTACTCGATCGACTCCCGCACCACCACCCGAGGATTCTACTTCACCATCAGAGGCTCCAGTTTTACCCCCTGCGTCTCCCGATCCACCCTCAGAGATTCCTGCTTCTTCCCATGAGGATGACATTCCTCCACCTGAGACTGATGAGGAGCCGACTGTGACTGTGAGTGCCTCTCAGTTACAGCAGATGTTACTGGCTGTGACCGCCGCACTCCAGGGTCAGGGTAGACGCCCAGCTGTTTCACCAGCTCAGGCGGAGCAGGAGCGCGCGAGCGCCATACTTCGTGAGTTTAGACGGCATGATCCCCCTCGTTTCCAGGGTGAGCCGGATCCGACTGCAGCCGAGAGATGGCGCTCCGATGTGGAGAAGATATTCGATACCATGTTGTGCACGACCGAGCAGCGCGTCCGGTTAGCAGTATTTCTCTTCCACGGTGAGGCCGAGCATTGGTGGACCTCTGTCGCCCGTGTCGCTGGACCTGATTATGTCTGGACATGGGAGGACTTTGTGGACCGATTTGAGGAGCAGTACTTCCCTGACCACATCCGTCGTCAGCGAGCCTTAGAGTTCGAGACTCTGGTGCAGGGAGATATGACCGTGGCACAGTACGCGGCCCGTTTCATGGCACTGTCGAGATTCGCACCATATATGGTTGATGATGAGGGGCGGAAGGCCCGCCGTTTCGAGCACGGCTTACGTTACGGCCTTCGAGGTCGTGTCATTGGGCATGAGCTTCCTACCTTCCAGGCAGTGGTGCGGAAGGCTCAGATATACGAGACTGAGTGGGCCGGTTCTCAGTCTGATCGTGGTCAGAGGGGAGACCGGAAGAGGCAGGCTTCTTCCAGTCATTCCCAGCAGGGTCGACCACAGCAGCAGAGGCGTACTGGTCGCCCAGCTTTCCGTGCACCATCAGCGACAGCAGCCTCTACCACCGAGGCCACCTCAGCAGCAGCATCAGCATCAGCATCAGCCTCAGAGGCCACAGCAGCAGAGGCAGCAGTTTCGACCACCTCAGCGACCCCAGCAGCAGCAGCAGCACGTTCAGAGGGGACAGGCACCTCCCCAGCCAGCTCAGGCTAGGTTTTATGCGGCTCAGCAGGATCCGCAGTCATCTGGGGGAGTCGTTGAGGGTATACTGCCAGTTTCTGCATGCATTGCACGTGTATTGTTTGATTCTGGTGCATCACATTCTTTTGTGGCCAAGAGCTTTTGTCGATCGGCTGGCTTACCGTTGGAGTCTGCTGATGTGAGCCTATCAGTGTCGACTCCCTTGGGGAGGACTGCAGCGCTAGGACGATTTTGCTCGTCATGCCCCGTTCTAGTTGGGGATACCTTCCTGCCTGCTGATTTGTTTGTTTTGCCGATGTCCGAGTTCGACGTTATCTTGGGCATGGATTGGCTCGCTGAGTATTATGCCATTTTGGACTGCGCCGCGAGGACCGTCACATTTTGTATACCCGGCGTACCACAGTTCCAGTTCGTTGCAGAGGCCAGAGGAGAGCAGTTGTCTTGTTTGATGTCGTGCGCCATAGAGGAGCATGTCGCCGTTTGCATCGACCATTTACCGATAGTTTGCGATTTTCCCGATGTGTTCCAGGAGATTCCGGGATTACCGCCTCGTCGACTCACCGAGTTCCAGATCGATCTTGTGCCTGGTACCGCGCCTATTTCGAAGGCTCCATATCGTATGGCACCGTTGGAGTTACGGGAACTGCAGAAGCAGTTGGACGAGTTGCGTGAGTTGGGTTTTATTCGTCCGAGCAGTTCGCCGTGGGGAGCGCCGGTACTCTTCGTGAAGAAGAAGGATGGCTCGTTGAGGCTCTGCGTTGACTATCGCGAGCTCAACAAAGTCACGATCAAGAACAAGTACCCGCTCCCTAGGATTGATGATTTGTTCGACCAGCTGCAGGGTGCACAGTTCTTTTCGAAGATTGACCTGCGTTCCGGTTATCATCAGATTCGGGTCCGAGATGAGGACATTCCGAAGACAGCATTCAGGACGCGTTACGGTCATTTTGAGTTTCAGGTCATGTCCTTCGGACTGACCAATGCACCCGCGGTCTTCATGCAGCTGATGAACGAGGTTTTTCGCCCATATCTAGATCAGTTTGTTGTAGTCTTCATCGACGACATTCTGATCTACTCGAGGACCCGTGAGGAGCATGAGCAGCACTTGGAGATCACTTTACAGACCCTCCGTGCACACCAGCTGTATGCGAAGCTGGAGAAGTGCGAGTTCTGGCAGGAGGAGGTGAAGTTCCTCGGTCACGTGGTGACGAGGGAGGGTGTCGCAGTGGACCCCTCGAAGGTCGAGGCAGTGCGTCAGTGGGGCCAGCCCACGACTGCGACAGAGATCCGTAGTTTCCTTGGCTTGGCGGGCTATTATCGACGTTTCATTGAGGGCTTTTCTCGAATTGCAGCCCCGCTGACCAGGTTGACTCGGAAGGGCGCAGAGTTTATTTGGAGTGACGCCTGCGAGCGAGCATTTACGGAGTTGAAGGACCGTCTGACGTCCGCTCCTGTCCTCACTCTTCCCTCTGGGAGTGACGGCTTTATTGTATTCACCGATGCCTCGCATATCGGTTTGGGTGCTGTCCTGATGCAGCACGGGAGACCAGTGGCCTTCGCGTCTCGTCAGCTCAAGGTCCATGAGCTGAACTACCCTACACATGATCTGGAGCTGGCTGCCGTTGTCTTCGCACTGAAGGTGTGGAGGCACTACCTTTACGGGATTAGGTTCGAGCTCTTCTCTGATCACAAGAGCTTGAAGTACCTCTTCTCGCAGTCTGAGTTGAATATGAGACAGAGGCGCTGGATGGAGCTCCTGAAGGACTATGATTTCGACCTTCAGTACCACCCGGGCAAGGCGAACGTGGTGGCAGATGCCCTCAGCCGTCAGCCACGAGGCCTAGTGGCGCACATGATGATTCAGGAGTGGCGGATGCTTGAGGATATTGCTGCATATGACTTTGAGTTCGGCCTGCAGTCTTCCATAGTACAGTTATCGAGCTTGTCGATTCAACCCTCTCTTGTCGCTAGGGTGATCGAGGCTCAGCAGGCTGATGAGTTGTTGCAGAGTTATATGGCTGAGGCGGCATCTGAGGGTCAGACTGATTGGCAGATCGGTACAGACGGTGGACTTCGCTTCAGAGGCCGATTATGTGTCCCGGATATTCCAGAGCTACGCAGAGATCTTATGACCGAGGCACATCGATCGCGATTTTCTATCCACCCAGGCTCGACGAAGATGTACCGTGACATGAGGCGACAGTATTTTTGGGCGGGGATGAAGCGCCAGATCGCCAGTTTTGTGGCCGAGTGTGACACGTGCCAGCGTGTCAAGGCCGATCATCAGAGACCTCCTGGTCTTTTGCAGCCGTTGAGCGTCCCGATGTGGAAGTGGGAGCACGTGTCGACTGATTTCATTATGGGTTTGCCGAGGACTCAGCGCGGTCATGACTCCATTTGGGTTGTTGTGGATCGTCTGACGAAGTCGGCACATTTCCTTGCGATGCGTGCGACTTGGTCTATGGACCGGCTTGCGAGACTGTTTATCGAGGAGATTGTGAGACTGCATGGCGTTCCAGTCTCGATCGTTTCTGACCGAGACTCGAGGTTCACGTCTCAGTTTTGGGGGAGCTTCCAGCGTGCGATGGGGACTGATTTGCAGCTCAGCACCGCGTACCATCCGCAGACCGATGGCCAGACCGAGAGGGTCAATCAGATACTTGAGGACATGCTTCGGGCCTGCGCGATTGACTTCGGGGGTAGCTGGGATGAGCATCTGCGATTGGCTGAGTTTGCGTACAATAACAGCTATCAGGCGACCATCGGCATGGCTCCTTTTGAGGCACTGTATGGCAGACCATGCAGATCACCGAGTTGTTGGACCGAGGTTGGAGAGCGTCGTCTCCTAGGTCCCGAGCTTGTGCAGGAGACTTCAGAGGCTATTGACATCATCAGGCAGAGGATGCGCACAGCTCAAAGCCGACAGAAGAGTTCTGCTGATCGTCGGCGTCGTCCCTTGGAGTTTGATGTAGGGGACCATGTGTATCTCAAGGTCTCGCCTATGAAGGGCGTAGTTCGATTTGGAGCGAAGGGCAAGCTTGCCCCGAGATTCATAGGACCTTTTGAGATCACTGGGCGCGTTGGCGCCGTGGCCTATCGGCTTGCCTTACCATCACAGTTGTCTGGCGTCCACAACGTGTTTCACGTCTCCATGTTGAGGAAGTGTGAGTCAGACATAGTTCCCGTTATTGATTGGCAGCCGTTGGAGGTTCGTGAGGACGCTTCTTACATTGAGCAGCCAGTCCGTATCCTTGATCGGAAGGAGCAGGTCCTCAGAACCAAGGTCATTCCGTTGGTGAAGGTGCAGTGGGGTCACCATTCTGTTGAGGAGGCTTCTTGGGAGCGTGAGGCTGAGATTCGAGAGCGATATCCTCATCTCTTTGAGGGTTGATGATCATGTATTGTATTTTGTACGCTGTCCCTGATTCTATATGATGACGTTATGTTTCTCATTCCTCGCGAGTTATGCTTAGTTGCGACGCTTGTGTAAATTTCGAGGACGAAATTTTTATAAGGAGGAGAGAGCTGTAAGACCCGTATCCTGGTCCGTACCTTTCCGTACACTTCCGCGGTCGTATCGGTCGAATTCCGGCAACTTTCGACCCTTAAATAATATCGACGCGCGACCTGGATTCATGTACCGACAACCCGAGTCGACTCAACTCGAGACCTATACCATAGCGACCGCGCCGCCGTTGCGGTTCCGATACCGCGACTCGCGCGCCAAGGCGATACCCTGATCAAGAGATATGGGCCAACGTTCGGTGCGAGAAAACGCCGCGCGTTGCGAAAACCAAGGGAATCTCAACGATGTGTCACATCAATCACATCAATCCCATCAATCAATCACCCATCAACCCATCACATGTCAAGTACACATCACTCTCACCCATTTTCCCAAGCAACCACAAAAGTCTTCACATCCCATACCTCTCTTACACAAAAAGCCTCAAAAGTCTTCACAACCCATACCTCTCTTACACCAAAGCCTCAAAAGTCAAGCTTTTCTTACACAACCATCACTCACCCATCCATCCATCACTCTCTCTCTCTCCCTTTACATCACTCTCTCTCTTTCTCTCTTTCTCATTTCAAAAAAAATCCAAGCAACTAAAATTTGCAAGGGGCTCCCACGTATGGAATTCCCCAAGTCCCTCTAAGCTTCAAGTGGCCCACCTTCCTACCCCAAAATCCCCCATCTCAACCCTCCATTCTTCATCCTAACCGTTGAAGTTGAAGCCAAGGTGCCAAGGAACCCCTAGGAGCGAGAAGATCGGACGGTGGGTGCCTCTATAGGGTAGTTTTTATTGTTTTTATGGTGGACCAAGTGAGGCCCACCGATCCATGGTGTGGATCTCACTTGAGACCCTTATTTGTGGCCGATGGACCACATGGATCATCATGATCATTCCATGATGGGGCCATTCTCCATGGACCCCATCATGATGTTTATTTTCTCTTCAAAGGTCATCTAGACCGTCCATGTCGGTGGGGAAAGGATCCCCACCGTTGATTTTAAATTTCGGTGGTCCCACATGTTTTAAGGCCCACTTGTTACATGATTTGTTGCTAGGGAGGGCCCATAATGACGGGGTCCCTCCATCACAAGCCGTGTCCCACTCTCCATGTCTCTCTCTCTCTCTCTCTCTCTCTCTCTCTCTCTCTCTCTCTTTTATTTTATTTTATTTTATTTTATTTTATTTTATTTTATTTTATTTTATTGCAATAGGAGGGTGTGGCCCACTTGAATGGATCCCACCTTGATGTAATTTTTATTCAAGTGGGGCCCACCTTGGACATTGAGCCCATGGCACCCATCAGTGGTGGCCCACTCCATCAGGGCCCACACTCCAAAAAAAAAAAAAAAAAAAATTTAATTAACAAAAGACCGTCCAGCGTCTGGGACGCTGGACGTTTCAACAGAAAGAGAATGAAGGAAGAAAGAAAAAGAAAAGGGAAATGATGGGCTGCTCCAACATGGCCCCACCTTGATGTATATTTTTAATCTAAGCCATTCATTTTATTCTCGGGATCGTTTTAGGCGTTGAGCCGAAAAATGAGATCGATCCAATTATCTGGCGGGCCGTGACATTAAGAATACTAGTATCTTCCTTTAAAACTTGAAAAAAATGATTTATAGGGTCCACCAGAAGCTTGGACCTACCTGAAACTTGTTTTGGACCCCTATTTTTGTGAGAAACATGCAATGGACGGGATAGATTTATTTAATGTGGGTCCCACCTAGGAAAACAAAAATAAAAAAATTTCATGCATGCTTTTGCCTACTTTACGTCCAGAGAAAGAAAGGAAAAGAAGGAAAATGGTGGGCCACTCTTGCAAGCTCCAACTTAATGCATGTATTTAATCCAAGCCTTCCACCATCTTCCTCAGATTAATTTAGGCGTTGAGCCAAAATTTGGGACCAATCCGGAACTCAAGTGGGCCATACCATCTAAAATCATATGACGACATGCCTGAAACATACAAAAGCATTTGGTGGGGCCTATCTGAAATTTGGACGTGGCTGAAACTTGGTTTGGACGCCTAATTTTGTGGAACACATGCAATGAATGGGGTAGATTTGGTTAATGTGGGTCGCACCTAGGATAAAAAAATAATTTTCTTTTTTGGCATGAATTTGTGCCATGAGTCCAGAGACGTCCACGTTAAAAAGGGTGGCCGCATTGGCCCTCTTGTAGACTCCACCATGGTGTATATTTTACATCTATACCGTTCATTTAATAGGTCCCCTTGAATGGTGCGTTAACTCCAAAAATCATCCACAAACTGAACTCAGGTGGGCCATGCCATCCAAATCATGTGAAGACATGCCTAAATCATATAAAAACACTTGGTGGGGCCTACCTGAATTTTGAATGTAGCTGAAACTTGGTGTGAACCCTCAAACAGGTGGGACACACGTAATGGAAGGGTTAGATTACAAATAAACATTTTGGTGGGCCCCTTGCTACATGGCCTTATCAACAGGTGGGATGTAAAATAAACATTTTGGTGGGCTCCTTGCCACACGGCCTTAACAACAGGTTGGGCGGCAAATAAGCATTTCAGTGGGCCCAGGATTGGCTGGAAAATAAATGTTATAGTGGGCCCACATGGGAGTCTACCATGATGCATGAGTTTCATCTAAACCGTCCAACCATTTTGAGATCATTTTAAGGCCATTGTTGAGGCCCATCTTAATGTATTTGTGGCCCGCCCACTAAGGCCCACTTTGTTATTTATGGGCCCATGTGTGTAGGCCCAATTGATGTATTTGTGCCCCATTGTTGAGGCCCACTTTGGTATAAGGCCTATGTGATTAGGCCCATAAAGCTCATGTGATTGGGCTCATTTTTTTGAATTCTAAGGCCCATGGGTTATGACCCATTGCAAAGGACCTCAGGCCCATTGGTGAGGCTCATTGAGGTGATTCGCTTGATGAATGTAAGGCCCATATGATACGGCCTAATTGATGTACTTAAGACCCAATTGAGTTCAACTAGGTCCATTGCAATGCGTGATCCCTCTATGGCATATAACGATATTTATAGTAAGTAATGCCTTAGGAACAATGATGGTTAGATGCCCACATTGTAAGGATGACGTCGGTTAAATGTCCGCATTGTCACTCTCCCTAAGGCCCACTAATAGACCTATACTTGTAGTAAGTAGGCTATCTCGGCCCATCTCAGTTATACGCAAAGTCCATCTTGATTATAACATGTTAGTACAGTTCCATGACTCATGATCATACGCATCATATGTATGCTTGACGTGAGAGTTGTCTGATCATAGCATTTGCCTTCGGGCAGGTTGTTTATGGGCTCCCGGTTAGGCGGTGTTGCCCTACATGAGCGCACGTTATGCGCAGGATTGGTTGCATGACTGGATAGTGTGATTCATGCATTCCGCATTTGTGTGACATGGTTACTGTACGCCCTAGCGACATCAGGGCCGTAGCCTCCACAGACAGATCGTGGTTGGCAGGATTGGATACCGGAAATCTTGTTCTACATGGGGTACTATAGATATCCCTGGGTGAAAGTCCCTAAACCCTTATGGTACCAAGAGGTTGCTCCAACGTCTAGACCGAGTGGGTAGATGAGCATTGAGTGCCGATTACCAGACGGTTACGCTCTCCACTGTGTCGTGGTCGGTTGGGAGGGGGTGCGGCCTTACCCGCCCGAGTGTAGGGGGCAATGCTAGGCTGAGTTTGACCAGCTCGAGGAATGGGTCCGCTATCGACGAGTCGCGCCCGATATTGGCAGACGGATAGTGAGGTCTCTTCCACTTACCTTATTGCGCGCGATGTGGCGGCAATCTGGTTTAGAGTGTACTAGACCCCGGTGATATTCCATACTTTGAGCTGTATTGATGTGTGGACATTGATGAGTATCTGTATGCTTGAGTTGCATTATACATTGCATGGCCTTGGGATGGCCGATACCATTCATGTCTTGCATCGCATAAGCCTTGGTACGGCTCATGATATTATGTTTCCATTTGCATATTCCGCATCACTCAGACATTGCATTCATATTACTACCTTGCGCACACACTTTCACCACCCTCTAAGCTTTCTGTAAGCTTATGCACGACCGTTGCGTGCAGGTGACGTTGGATCGCAGCAGCGTTGAGGCAGGAGCGCGTTGCTGGTCATTTTGGAGTTTTCTGTTATTTACCCTTGTATTTCCCTTTATGCCCATTGTACTTGTAAAGTTTTTGATCATAGTGGAAATGTAATGGATTTCTTGGTTGTTGTTTGTGGGTTATGCCTTTAATTATGCTCATTACGTATCAGACTGATATTAAAAAAAAAAATCCTCCTCGTAGCATCCCAGGATCGGAACCTGGCGAATGGGAGCTAGGAGCCGAGAATGGGGTTCTACGGAGGCTGTCGGCGCCGGATTCGGCGATCGGGAATTTTGTGAGCCCGGTTTCCGAGTTTGGGGCGTGACACATTTACATCAGCATATTAATTGAGAAATCAATCTCAACTAATTCATAACACCATTTAATTCAATACATACTAATACAAGCATTTATACAAACACTTACACTACACACTTAAGTCTACATATAGCATGTCGACCCGAAGTGCGCATTTAGGCGAATCTCTTCACCAAACTAATTATGCACGTATTCCTAGTATTCTAATGCGACAATAAACCATGTCAATCACATCAGCAAAATATGATTGAAAACAGTACTTCCTACAAATGACTAAAATGCCATAAATCTCATATTCTTTGTATGTTTAAGAAACAGGAAACAGACAGCATGTTATACATGTCAAACGGCATTGCCATCGATAATCTACTATTAAACGACATTGAAAGCGTTGGAAACAGTCAATCAAAGCGTCTAAAATCCGCACCTTTTCTCTTAGAAGCATATCGTTTCGAATGGAGCGTATACGCTTCGTCTAAGGCGACTAGACAACATGATTTACAAGATCTATCAGCTAACATGCTATGGAACGAAAGGAACACTAAATCAGTAACTTTCTAGGGTATTTTCTTACCTGAAAATGCAGAGAAATCACTGGCCAAGTGATTGGAGCGTGTTGCTAAAGCACGTGCAATAGGTGGCACGACAGCAGGAAAATCCTCTCTTACTCTCTCTCACAAACTCTCACCTTTTCTCTCTCCCGATCTAGGGTTTTTCTCAAATTCGGATGGGAGAGAGGAGTGAGGGTTTCAACCCCTTTTATATGCACAAAAATGCCCGGAATAGGCTCGGGAACAAAGTTTACTTGATGTATATCCAATTCGGGGCTGTTTCGGTCCAAAAGACCATTTCTGGTGGTCCCCTGGCCGAACGCGATCGGACTTAAGTTCGTACTTGTCAGATGTTGCTCTCATCCCGTTTTCAGACCATCAGTGTTCATAGATCGCCCGTGGCGGTCTAGTTTCAGTTCAGCGGTCACCGCACGTGGATCAGGGCTGCAAGTCTCATGATATGAAATAAAAAATTTTCCTGATCCAAGGGTGTAATTTGGTTGAATTTTGACGGTCAGAACGCTTAATACTGACATGTCAAGTCGTGTGCCAGATTTAAATTTCAAATTCCAAATCTGTCCCTATTCTCACTCTCTTCAGTCCAGGCTCAATGAAATGGCCTGCGAATGTCGGTTGGACTTGATTTTTGAAATGATTGTCAAGTCCAGCTAGGCGGTTCTAACGGTCTAAATTAGTAGGTATCAAACTTTCGACGTGCGGTCTATATCCAATACAAAGTTTCAAAGTGGTCCAGAGAACAAACCTGCTTAGAGTTTGATCCGAGGTTTTAGAGTATTATAGAGTCATTGGTTCTACTCAATTTGAGTCTTGTAGAACGTATTTAAAGTGATCAGGGACTATTTTCCAGCTACTCTAGCGTTGCGCTAGCTAACTTACTCTTATTTTCTAAAGGAATTAATCCTACGCGATTTCTGGTCGAGTCGGTACTCGAGTCCAAGTACGGATTTTTCCAGGGTGTTACAATCTACCCCCCTTAACAAAAAATTTCATCCTTGAAATTTGTACCTTTTCGTACTCCTCGAGAAGCTGTGGGTAGTTCTTCCTGATCTCGGCTTCTGTCTCCCAGGTATCTCTTCCTCAGAGTTATGCGTCCACAATACCTTCACAAGGGGAATCACCTTGCTACGCAGTACCTGCTCCTTCCCGCCTAGGATACGAGTCGGTCGCAGGATATATGTAACAGCCTCTCCTAACTGCACCTGCTCCCATCTGATGATATGGGAAGGATTAGAAACATACTTCTTTAGCATAGAAACATGAAATACGTTGTGAACGCTCGCGAGAGGCGTGGGTAAAGCCAAACGGTAAGCCACTGCTCCCACACGATCGAGGATCTGGAATGGACCAATGAATCACGGTGCCAGCTTCGCCTTCTTCCCAAACCGAAGGACTCCCTTCATAGGGGAAACCCACAAAAATACATGATACCCAACTGTGAACTCCAGCGGCCACCGTCTCGTATTGGCATAACTCTTCTGTCTGCTCTGCGCTGTGAGAAGCCGACGTCTTATAATATCAATCTTCTCGGACGTCGCCTGCACTAACTCTGGGCCAATCAAGCTACGCTCACCGACCTCTGCCCAACAATGCGGTGCACGAAAAGGTCGCCTATACAGCGCCTCATAAGGTGCCATACCGATACTCGCCTGAAAGCTGTTGTTGTTCGCGAACTCCGCATAAGCAAGACAATCATCCTAACTGTCCTTGAAGTCCAATGCGCAGGCTCGCAACATGTCTTCTAAGATCTGGTTCACCCGCTCTGTCTGTCCGTCTGTCTGTGGGTGAAAGGCAGTACTGAACTTTAACTTCACACCCATAGCCTCCTGAATGCGAGTCCAGAAAATAGAAGTGAACCGCGTGTCTCTGTCTGACACGATCTCCAACGGAACTCCATGCAGACGCACAATCTCTCTGATGTACAGTCTAGCCAGCTCGTCTGCAGAGTTCGTAACTCTGATCGGTAGGAAGTGCGCCGACTTCGTCAGACGGTCGATGATCACCCATATGGAATCATGTCCCTTCCTCGTCTTCGGTAGCCCTGAAATGAAGTCCATGGAAATGAAATCTCACTTCCACTCTGCGATCGGCATAGGCTGCAAAAGTTGGCTATGCTCTGCCTTCACCTGCTGACAAGTGAGACAACGGGACACGAACTCTACTATGTGGGTCTTCATACCTTCCCACCAATAAGTCCTCTTCACGTCGCGATACATCTTCGTACTGCATGGATGCATCGCGAGTCTGGTATAATGCGCAGCCTCGAGAATCTCTCGTCTCAAGTCAGGGATATCTGGGATGCATAGGCGGCCACGATAACGTAAGCCCTCATCCATGCCCACTCGCCACTCGGCGTCTGGATCATCACTAGCCTGCTCTTGAAGCTCAGTCAGATGCGCATCGTCCCTCTGCGCCTCGATGACCCAGTCATCGATCTGAGATCACACCTGTACATGTGCGATGAACTCATACGGCTCCTTTACGGTGAGTTTCTGCTTAAAGTCTCGCAAAAACTCAACCATATCCCACTCAGTACCCATCAGTAGAGCTGCAAACTCTATCGCCTTCTTGCGGCTCAACGCGTCAGCCACAAGGTTCGCCTTTCCAGGATGGTAAGAGACTTCAAACTTGAAGTCCTTCAACGTCTCCATCCATCGCCGCTGCCTCATATTCAAGTCTCGCTGCGTGAATATATACTTGAGGCTCTTGTGGTCGCAAAAGAGCTCGAACTCCTCTCCATAGAGGTAATGTCCTGAACTGCAGCTACCTTAGATAGGTCAACTGCCATGCCATCCTTGGACACCACCTGTCCCAGGAACTTCACTTCCTGCTTCCAGAAGTCGCACTTCTTGTACTGTGCGAACAACTGATGCTGTCTGAGCGTATCCAAGACCAAACGTAAGTGCTCCCCATGCTCCTCTCGACTCCTGGAGTACACCAAAATGTCGTCAATGAACACAACGATGAATCGATAGAGGAAAGGCCGAAATACCCGGTTCATCAGATCCATGAACATGGCTGGTGCATTCGTGAGACCGAACGACATCACAAGGAACTCGTAGTGGCCAAAGCTGGTCCTGAATGCTGTCTTCTGCACGTCCTCATCCCTGACGGGCAACTGATGATATCCTGACTGAAGATCAATCTTCGAGAAGTACTGCGCTCCTCTCAACTGATCAAACAAGTCATCGATCCTGGGTAAAGGGTACTTGTTCTTCACCGTGATCTGGTTCTGTAATGCCCGTGAAAAATCCGTACTTGGAATCGAGTACCGATTTGACCCGAAATCACGTATAAATAATTTCCATGAAAATTTTACGTAAGTTAGCTAGCGCAACGCTAGAGTAGCTGGGAAATAGTCCCTGATCATTTTAAATACGTTCTACAAGACCCAAATCGAGTAGAACAGACAACTCGACAATACTCTATAACCTTGGATCCAACTCTAAGCAGGTTTGTCCTCTGGACCATATGGAACTTTTGTATTGGATTTAGAACGCGCGTCGAAGGTCTGATACCTCCTATCTTAGACCGTTAGAACCGCCCAGCTGGACTTGACAATCATCTCGAAAATCAAGTCAAACCGATAATCACAGAGTATTTCGTTGAAACTGGACTGAAGCGACCGCGAATAGGGACGAATTGGGAATTTCAAATTTAGATCTGGCACACGACTTGACGCGTCAGTATTAAGCGTTCTGACCGTCAGAATTCATCCAGATTACACCCTCGGATCAGGAAAAATATCTAATTATTGTCACGGAACTTTCAGTCCTGATCTATGTGCGGTGACCGCTGAACTGAAACTGGTCCGCCACGTGCGATCTGCGAACCCTGCCAGACTGAAAACTTAATACGAGGTACATCTGGTACCCATGAGCTTAAGTCTGATCGCAATCGACCAGGGGACCACCAGAAATCAGTTTTTGGACCGAAACAGCCCCGAAATGGATAGGCAATAAGTAAACTACGTCCCGGAGCCTATTTCGGGCGTTTCCAAGCTTATAAAAGGGGTTGAAACCCTCATTCCTTCCTTGCATACGAATTTCCCTAAACCCTAGAAAAGAGAGAGAGAGTTTGAGAGAAAGGGAAGAGGAGATTTTTCCCGCTTCCGAGCCGCCAACAGTTGCTGCATCAACGCTTCCTTCCAATCACCTGGCTGGTGATTTCTACGCTTTTTCAGGTATAGAAAAACCCTAAAAACTTGCTGATTTAGGGTTCACGTAGATTCTGAACGTATTAGCTAACGAAATCCATGAATCAGGTTCTCCTACTGTCGTAGACGAAGCCTACACGCTCCGTTCAAATTCTCGCGACCGTAAGAGATTAGGTGAGGATTTTAGACGCTTTGATTGACGGTTTACAACGCTTTCAATGTCGTTTAATAGTAGATTATCGACGACATCGCCGTTTGACATGTACAATATGCTCTCCGTTTCCTGTTTCTCAAACTAACGAAGAATATGAGATTTAGGACATTTTAGGTATATGTAGGAAGTACGGTCTACATGCATAATTTGCTGACGAGATTGACATGATTTGTCGCCGCATTAGGGAGTTAGGAATGCCTGCATAATCAGTTTGGCGAAGAGATTCGCCAAGTTGCGCACTTTGGGTCGACATACTATATGTGGACTTAAGGGTGTAGTGTATGTGTTTGTATAAATGCTTGTATTAGTATGTATTGTATTGAATGATGTTATGTAGTAGTTTGAGATTGATTTCATGATTAATAGGCTGACCTAAATGATTTCCTATATGTTGACCTTATGCATGATTGCATCATATGCATAGAAATGATGCCTTAAGAATTGCCTAAGTTGAATATGCTTGGAAAGCATGCCTTGAAGATTTGCCTAAATTGAATGTTATAACATGTGCTAACATGCTCACATGATGTATTTCAATTCCAATACCTTTGTATTGTATTAATGAAATTCCATAGATGTGTGGGACTTGATTTAGTCCAGGCAGTCGGTAACCGAGCGAATTCGTGGCTGACTGGTCATAGCCACGAACGACGCGTCGATGAATGTGATTCGTGTTGAGAGTTGGCGGCAGTGGTTAGGCCACGCGAAGTGTTTTACGCACTTCATGTCGTTCAATTCGAGATGCGATCGCGCTAGTCGAGCCCGTCAAGTAACCCGACTGGCCGATGTTTGTTCACCTTGTATGTATCATAACTGTTTGAACCTAGGGTACTGAACTTACCATTGTAAACCCTATTAACCGTGGTACCTTGATCCACGAAGACTCATGAGCCGGGCATGGTGGTATGGGACACCGTGGTCGAGCTGTCGGCCTACGCTGGGGCCACAAACCTCCCCGTAGTGACCAGTGAGCACCTAAACTCGTGAGCAGATTATGGTGGTATGGGACACTATATTCTAGCTGTCGGCCTACACTGATCAGGCGACGAGCCCTTTGTAGTGACCGCGAGCGTATTCTGAGTTCACGGGAGGCGACGACCCTTCCGTGCAGTAGAGTACAGTAGGCCTGTATTGATAAGGTGATGGGGGAGCGGTGCAACGAGTGCGAGCAACAGCCCTGGCAGCCCTTGCAGTGACCTACGAAATGTACATCGTATGAGACTACTAGGAGTGACGACCCTAGACAGGATCCGTGTTGGGATTGATACAAGGGAAGTACCTTAGTTTCCCAATCCTGCTGTTTGAATGGACTAATAACAACTGGTTAATCATATCACCATAGCATTGCATGTGCCTGGAAGATGTGGAGCACTCTAGGGAGTGTGGCATGCCGCGGTCGTAAGATGTTGCCGCATGAGGGTGATCGTCGGTGAGGGCATACATCATGTCATATCATCTTGCATTAAACAACAGTATTAGGTTTGTCTGATTTACTGCTTTACTATTATCGCGTGATTGAATTGTGAACATGTTAATCTTTGCTCTATGATTCCACTGAGTTGATCACTCATTCCCATGTTACGGGATGGTGTTTGCAACACCCACCAGACCCTGTTGTAGTTGCAGGTGACGATGAGATCCAGGACGTGGAGCCGGAGATTGACGAGGACCAGGATGAGTTCTCTTATATGCAGTACCACGACGGCTTCCCGTAGGTGACCTGGATCGAGGGGGACTTTAGTGGGACTATTTTGAACTTATTTTTTTGTCTATGTACATGTATATGAGACTCAGAGATGTAGTCATACTTTGGAGACAGTTGAGATTACTTTGTTTTTTCATACAGTGATATATATATCTTGTTTAGTCTTCCGCTTGCTTTTATCACTGGATCTGGAGTATGATTTGCAGTTTTGGTATACTTTTACTCATGTGAATGCTTTAAATCAGACAACATTGAATTATAACCATTTTTGTTGCATAAGTGACGGTCTGGAACTCGGGAGTTGAGTTTATACACGACCCCCGATTTTCAGGGTGTTACAAGTTCCAGGATCTGGTTCACTCGCTCCGTCTGTCCGTCCGTCTGTGGGTGGAAGGCAGTACTGAACTTCAACTTCACACCCATAGCCTCCTGAATGCGAGTCCAGAAAATAGAAGTGAACCGCGTGTCTTTGTCCGACACGATCTCCAACGGAACTCCATGCAGACGCACAATCTCTCGGATATACAATCTAGCCAGCTCGTCTGCAGAGTTCGTAACTCTGATCGGTAGGAAGTGCGCCGACTTCGTCAATCGGTCGACGATCACCCAAATGGAATCATGCCCCTTCCTCGTCCTCGGCAACCCAGAAATGAAGTCCATGGAAATGAAATCCCATTTCCATTCTGCAATCGGCATAGGCTGCAAAAGTCCAGGTGGTCGGCGATGCTCTGCCTTCACCTGCTGACAAGTGAGACAACGGGACACGAACTCAGCAATGTGGGTCTTCATACCTTCCCACCAATACGTTCTCTTCACGTCACGATACATCTTTGTGCTGCCAGGATGCATCGCGAGTCTAGTAGAATGCGCAGCCTCGAGAATCTCTCGTCTCAAGTCAGGGACATCAGGGACGCATAAGCGGCCACAACGTATTTCATGTTTCTATGCTGAAGAAGTACGTTGCTGATCCTTCCCACATCATCAGATGGGAGCAGGTGCAGTTAGGAGAGGATGTTACTTATATCCTGCGACCGACACGTATCTTAGACCGGAAGGAGCAGGTACTGCGTAGCAAGGTGATTCCCCTTGTGAAGGTACTATGGACGCATCACTCTGAGGAGGAGGCTACTTGGGAGACAGAAGCCGAGATCAGAAAGAACTACCCACAGCTTCTCGAGGAGTACGAACAGGTACAAATTTCGAGGACGAAATTATTTGTTAAGGGGGGTAGATTGTAACGCCCGTGAAAAATCCGTACTTGGAATCGAGTACCGATTTGACCCGAAATCACGTATAAATAATTTCCATGAAAATTTTACGTAAGTTAGCTAGCGCAACGCTAGAGTAGCTGGGAAATAGTCCCTGATCATTTTAAATACGTTCTACAAGACCCAAATCGAGTAGAACAGACAACTCGACAATACTCTATAACCTTGGATCCAACTCTAAGCAGGTTTGTCCTCTGGACCATATGGAACTTTTGTATTGGATTTAGAACGCGCGTCGAAGGTCTGATACCTCCTATCTTAGACCGTTAGAACCGCCCAGCTGGACTTGACAATCATCTCGAAAATCAAGTCAAACCGATAATCACAGAGTATTTCGTTGAAACTGGACTGAAGCGACCGCGAATAGGGACGAATTGGGAATTTCAAATTTAGATCTGGCACACGACTTGACGCGTCAGTATTAAGCGTTCTGACCGTCAGAATTCATCCAGATTACACCCTCGGATCAGGAAAAATATCTAATTATTGTCACGGAACTTTCAGTCCTGATCTATGTGCGGTGACCGCTGAACTGAAACTGGTCCGCCACGTGCGATCTGCGAACCCTGCCAGACTGAAAACTTAATACGAGGTACATCTGGTACCCATGAGCTTAAGTCTGATCGCAATCGACCAGGGGACCACCAGAAATCAGTTTTTGGACCGAAACAGCCCCGAAATGGATAGGCAATAAGTAAACTACGTCCCGGAGCCTATTTCGGGCGTTTCCAAGCTTATAAAAGGGGTTGAAACCCTCATTCCTTCCTTGCATACGAATTTCCCTAAACCCTAGAAAAGAGAGAGAGAGTTTGAGAGAAAGGGAAGAGGAGATTTTTCCCGCTTCCGAGCCGCCAACAGTTGCTGCATCAACGCTTCCTTCCAATCACCTGGCTGGTGATTTCTACGCTTTTTCAGGTATAGAAAAACCCTAAAAACTTGCTGATTTAGGGTTCACGTAGATTCTGAACGTATTAGCTAACGAAATCCATGAATCAGGTTCTCCTACTGTCGTAGACGAAGCCTACACGCTCCGTTCAAATTCTCGCGACCGTAAGAGATTAGGTGAGGATTTTAGACGCTTTGATTGACGGTTTACAACGCTTTCAATGTCGTTTAATAGTAGATTATCGACGGCATCGCCGTTTGACATGTACAATATGCTCTCCGTTTCCTGTTTCTCAAACTAACGAAGAATATGAGATTTAGGACATTTTAGGTATATGTAGGAAGTACGGTCTACATGCATAATTTGCTGACGAGATTGACATGATTTGTCGCCGCATTAGGGAGTTAGGAATGCCTGCATAATCAGTTTGGCGAAGAGATTCGCCAAGTTGCGCACTTTGGGTCGACATACTATATGTGGACTTAAGGGTGTAGTGTATGTGTTTGTATAAATGCTTGTATTAGTATGTATTGTATTGAATGATGTTATGTAGTAGTTTGAGATTGATTTCATGATTAATAGGCTGACCTAAATGATTTCCTATATGTTGACCTTATGCATGATTGCATCATATGCATAGAAATGATGCCTTAAGAATTGCCTAAGTTGAATATGCTTGGAAAGCATGCCTTGAAGATTTGCCTAAATTGAATGTTATAACATGTGCTAACATGCTCACATGATGTATTTCAATTCCAATACCTTTGTATTGTATTAATGAAATTCCATAGATGTGTGGGACTTGATTTAGTCCAGGCAGTCGGTAACCGAGCGAATTCGTGGCTGACTGGTCATAGCCACGAACGACGCGTCGATGAATGTGATTCGTGTTGAGAGTTGGCGGCAGTGGTTAGGCCACGCGAAGTGTTTTACGCACTTCATGTCGTTCAATTCGAGATGCGATCGCGCTAGTCGAGCCCGTCAAGTAACCCGACTGGCCGATGTTTGTTCACCTTGTATGTATCATAACTGTTTGAACCTAGGGTACTGAACTTACCATTGTAAACCCTATTAACCGTGGTACCTTGATCCACGAAGACTCATGAGCCGGGCATGGTGGTATGGGACACCGTGGTCGAGCTGTCGGCCTACGCTGGGGCCACAAACCTCCCCGTAGTGACCAGTGAGCACCTAAACTCGTGAGCAGATTATGGTGGTATGGGACACTATATTCTAGCTGTCGGCCTACACTGATCAGGCGACGAGCCCTTTGTAGTGACCGCGAGCGTATTCTGAGTTCACGGGAGGCGACGACCCTTCCGTGCAGTAGAGTACAGTAGGCCTGTATTGATAAGGTGATGGGGGAGCGGTGCAACGAGTGCGAGCAACAGCCCTGGCAGCCCTTGCAGTGACCTACGAAATGTACATCGTATGAGACTACTAGGAGTGACGACCCTAGACAGGATCCGTGTTGGGATTGATACAAGGGAAGTACCTTAGTTTCCCAATCCTGCTGTTTGAATGGACTAATAACAACTGGTTAATCATATCACCATAGCATTGCATGTGCCTGGAAGATGTGGAGCACTCTAGGGAGTGTGGCATGCCGCGGTCGTAAGATGTTGCCGCATGAGGGTGATCGTCGGTGAGGGCATACATCATGTCATATCATCTTGCATTAAACAACAGTATTAGGTTTGTCTGATTTACTGCTTTACTATTATCGCGTGATTGAATTGTGAACATGTTAATCTTTGCTCTATGATTCCACTGAGTTGATCACTCATTCCCATGTTACGGGATGGTGTTTGCAACACCCACCAGACCCTGTTGTAGTTGCAGGTGACGATGAGATCCAGGACGTGGAGCCGGAGATTGACGAGGACCAGGATGAGTTCTCTTATATGCAGTACCACGACGGCTTCCCGTAGGTGACCTGGATCGAGGGGGACTTTAGTGGGACTATTTTGAACTTATTTTTTTGTCTATGTACATGTATATGAGACTCAGAGATGTAGTCATACTTTGGAGACAGTTGAGATTACTTTGTTTTTCCATACAGTGATATATATCTTGTTTAGTCTTCCGCTTGCTTTTATCACTGGATCTGGAGTATGATTTGCAGTTTTGGTATACTTTTACTCATGTGAATGCTTTAAATCAGACAACATTGAATTATAACCATTTTTGTTGCATAAGTGACGGTCTGGAACTCGGGAGTTGAGTTTATACACGACCCCCGATTTTCAGGGTGTTACAGGTTCAGCCTGCTATAATCAATACACAATCGCATCGAACCGTCCTTCTTCCTTACGAACAGGACTGGTGCTCCCTAAGGAGACACACTAGGCCGTATAAGGCCAAGCTCCAACAGACCATCAATCTGCGTCCTCAACTCCTCCATCTGTAACGCCCGTGAAAAATCCGTACTTGGACTCGAGTACCAACTCGACCAGAAATCGCGTAGGATTAATTCCTATGGAAAATAAGCGTAAGTTAGCTAGCGCAACGCTAGAGTAGCTGGAAAATAGTTCCTGATCACTTTAAATATGTTCTACAATACCTAAATCGAGTAGAACCAATGACTCTATAATACTCTATAACCTCGGATCAAACTCTAAGCAGGTTTGTTCTCTGGACCACTTTGAAAATTTGTATTGGATCTAGACCGCGCGTCGAAAGTCCGATACCTGCTATCTTAGACCGTTAGAACCGCCTAGCTAGACTTGACAATTATTTTGAAAATCAAGTCCAACCGATAATCACAGGCTATTTCATTGAGCCCGGACTGAAGAGAGTACGGATAGGGACAGATTTGGAATTTAAAATTCAAATCTGACACACGACTTGACGTGTCAGTATTAAGCATTCTGACCGTCAGAATTCAGCCAAATTACACCCTCGGATCAGAAAAAATTTCTATTTCATATCATGAGACTTGCAGGCCTGATCAACGTGCGGTGACCGCTGAACTGAAACGGGACCTCTACTTGCGATCTACGAACAATGATGGTCTGAAAACGGGATGAGAGTGACATCTGACATCTATGAACTTAAGTCCAATCGCGTTCCGCCAGGGGACCACCAGAAATGATCTTTTGGACCGAAACAGCCCGGTTTTGGATAAACATCAAGTGAACTTTGTTCCTGATCCTATTTTGGACATTTTTAGGCTTATAAAAAGGGTTGAAACCCTCACTCCTCTCTGGCATCCGAATTTGAGAAAAACCCTAGATTGGGAGAGAGAAAAGGTGAGAGTTTGTGAGAGAGAGTAGGAGAGAATTTTCCTGCCTTCGAACCACCTGTTGCAAGTACTTTAGCAACACGCTTCCATCATTTAGCCGGTGATTTCTCCATGTTTTCAGGTAAGAAATAACCCTAATAAGTTGCTGATTTGGGGTTCTTTCCGTTCCATAGCATGTAAGCTGATAGAACTTGTAAATTAGGTCCTCTATTCGCCGTAGACGAAGCGTATACGCTCCGTTCGAATTCACACACCTGTAAGAGATAAGGTGCGGATTTTAGACGCTTTGATTGACTGTTTCCAAAGCTTTCAATGTCGTTTAATAGTAGATTATCGACGGCAACTCCGTTTGACATATACAACATGCTGTCCGTTTCCTGTTTCGTAAATAGATGAAGAATATGAGATTTAGGGCATTTTAGTCATTTGTAGGAAGTATTGATTTCATTCATATTTTTCTGATGTGATTAACATGGTTTGTTGTCGCATTAGAATACTAGGAATACGTGCATAATTAGTTTGGCGAAGAGATTCGCCTAAATGCACACTTCGGGTCGACATACTATATGTAGACTTAAGTGTGTAGTGTAAGTGTTTGTATAAATGCTTGTATTAGTATGTATTGAATTAAATGGTGTTATGGATTAGTTTGAGATTGATTTCTCAATTAATATGCTGATGTGAATGATTTCTTACATGTTAGTTATATGCATGATTTCATTGTATGTATGAAATGCATGTACTTGAAGATTTGTTTAGCTTGTATGTTACAATATGTGTTAACATGCTCATATAGTTGCATTTCATTTCAATACTCTCACATGCTTTGCTGATGTGATTCCACATGTTTGGGACTATACTTAGTCCAGGCAGTCGGTAATCGAGCGAATTCGTGGTTGGCTTATCTTTACCACGAATGACGCGTCGATGAACGCGAGCCGTGTTCTGGAGTTGGCGACAGTGGTTAGGCCACACGAAGTGTTTTCCACACTTCATGTCGTTCAAATTCAGATGCGATCGTGCTAGTCGAGCCCGTCAAGTAACCCGACTGGCCGTTGTATGTTCACCCTGCATGAGTCATAACAGTTTGAACCTAGGGTACTGAACTTACCATTGTAAACCCTGTTAACCATGGTACCTTGATCCACGAAGACTCATGAGCCGGGCATGGTGGTATGGGACACCGTGGTCGAGCTGTCGGCCTACGCTGGGGCCACAAACCTCCCCGTAGTGACCAGTGAGCACCTAGTCTCGTGATCAGATTATGGTGGTATGGGACACTATATTCTTGCTGTCGGCCTTCACTGATCAGGCGACGAGTCCTTTGTAGTGACCGTGAGCGTATTCTGAGTCTACGGGAGGCGACGACCCTTCAGTAGCAGTAGAGTACAGTAGGCCTGTAATGATAAGGTGATGGGGGAACGGAGCAACGAGTGCGTGCAACAGCCCTGACAGCCCTTGCAGTGACCTACAAAATATACATCGTATGAGATTACTAGGAGTGACGACCCTAGACAGGATCTGTGTTGGGATTGATATAAGGGAAGTACCTTAGTTTCCCAATCCTGCTGTTTGAATGGACTAATAACAACTCAAAAATCATATCACCATAACATTGCATGTGCCTGGAAGATGTGGAGCACTTGAGGGACGATTGCATGCCGCGGTCGTAAGATGGTGCCGTATGAGGGAGATTGTCGGTGAGGACATACATCACGTCATGTCATATTGCATTAACAACAGTATTAGGATTGTTTGATTTACTGCTTTACTATTATCGCATGATTGATTTGAGAACATGTTAATCCTTGCTCTTTTATTCCACTGAGTTAGCAACTCATTCCCACGTTTCGGGATGGTGTTTGCAACACCCACCAGACATTGTTATAGATGCAGGTGATGCTGAGATCCAGGAGGTAGAGCTGGACTTGGATGAGGACCAGGACGAGTTCTCATACATGCAGTACCACGACGGCTTTGCCTAGGTGGCCTGGGTTGACGAGACTCCTCAGTGAGACTATTTTGGACATTTATTTCTGTTATTTACTTGTATATGAGACTCAGAGATGTATTCATATTTTAGTGACAGTTGAGATCTACTTTGTTTTTCCATACAGTGATATATATATTCTTTAGTCTTCTGCTTGCTTTTATCACTGGATCTGAAGTATGAATTTCAGTTTTGGTATAATTTTACTCATGTGAATGCTTTAACTCAGGCAACATTGAATCATAATCATTTTGTTGCATAAGTGACGGTCTGGAACTCGGGAGTTGAGTTTATACACGACTCCCGATTTTTAGGGTGTTATAAGTTGGTATCAGAGCGTGAATAAGAGTATACTGGGCCTGGGTTATGGTCACGTGACGTACGCTGTCGCTTCCTTTGACTTAGGTGGGTGCGAGAAGGGTCTAGAAACACTTGTAGGATCACGGATTCACCAATAGGCGAAGTCTATTCATATCGATCGCGCGATCGAGTCTGTAACGCATCTAGGGTCGCGTAAAGTGACCCGAATAGCTCCTAGGTTGTAGGTAGGTGGGTCGAGACGTTCTTTGAACGATTCTAAATCCTTAAATGTAAATCCTTGGACTGTGGGACAACCACAACCCCTATATTCAATCGCCAGGGCTTAAAAACCCCGTTTCACCTAAAATCTTCAAAATTCTTCCTCTCACCACTCCAATCTTCAATTATTTCTTATCCTTTTCATGTTAGGCATCAATCCTAATGTGAAAATGACATAAAATCATACTTCGATAAAATTTTATAGTGAATAGTAAAATTTCATGAAAAATGGCCATAAGGCCATTCTAACTTTGCTTTCTTTAGTAACTAATAGGCTATATAGATGTACTAGCTCCTTCTACCCAAAATCATATGCTGCATGATGGGGGATTGTATTCGAATTTATAGATTAGTCACAAAAAGCCCCGAACGCATGTTTGGGCCTATATAGGGCAATATAGTATGAACCAAGGTGGGACCCATGGTTATTTGGGGTCCCTGGACCATGGGGGACTAAACCCATGTGGTCCCACCGACCGACCAGAGGGATGGTCGGCGATGCATCACCGGCCACTGTGCCCCACTTGATGTGAGATCAGGTATGTGGGGGTGTTTTGGGTAATACACACCCCCCACATAGTGTTCGTGCTTGAAAAACTCCAAAAATGGCTACTTCCTTCACAAACAGCCCCATCCCTAGCTTCATTTACGTTTTCCAGCTGCCCTCTCCCAAAATCGTGATTCCAAACTACCCCCAAATCCATCCTTGGCTAAAAACGACCACACCCCTCCACTCCATTGAAGTTTTCAGCCCTCCCTCTTCAAGATCTCGTCGTTTGGAGCTCTTAAAATCCCTAAATCAAGCTGAAATCGTGAGGTGCTCCATTCCTCTTTTTCATTCTCTTTTCTTTCTGAAAATACATCCTAGGGGAGCTTGAAGCATCCCTCTACAACACCTAGATCTCCCTTTTCCAGTTTGGGCAGCCATTTCTTGGCATTTTTTCCATTTTCTATGGCTTTTGTTGAAGCCATTTTGGGTCTTTTGTCACTCTCCACCATCCTATCTTTGATGGGTAAGAGAAAAACCACAACAGATGAGGCTGGGCCTAGTCACCCTGCTCAATCGAGAAGACCGAGGGGTGGCACCGCTAGCTCAAGCGCCGCTGCAAGTCTAACCACAGTCCGAGAGTTCCATACAAAGTGGGATTTAGATCCCCATACTCAACTTGGGCGAGTGATTCTAGCAGAGATGCCTCACGGTCAATACACTGACCGTAAAGTGTTATTTGAGGCGGACATGGAAAGACGACTATTCAGTAAATTTTTGTTGTTCGAGCGCATTGAAGCTGCGCATTGGGGTCCGATCTTTGAAGTTCGTGCTCATGCTAATGTGAGCACCGTTCGTGCCTTCTATGCTCGTATCCAGAATCCTACACTGGAGCCATTGCAGTTCAAGATTCCTTTTGGTAGAGACCGGATGGCTACAATCGATGTTCGATTGATTGCGCGACTTCTGAACGTGCCTCTTGGTGATGTTCATCCCAGCGCGAAGAATCTGAGGAGTAGGCGTGAGCGAGATCGCCGTACCAGGTTTCTATACGGTAAACTGGTTCCATGGTAGCCTAATAATAGCCTCAAGGCATCTCACATGTCTGATGATTTACACCTACTGTACCACATTTGCACGTTCAATGTGTATCCCAAGTCGACAAATCGCATTGAGTGTACGCACCTTATGGTTGATTTCCTGTATCTGGTGGCCCAGGGAGAATGTATGTATGACCACTTTCATCTTGCGACAGATTATCCTCATAGCAAAATCAAGAAGAACGTCTGAATCGCTTCCTTTTGGCCGACTGATATGCAAGATCGCGCTTGAGTTTGCTTATAGACTTGGGCCGGAGTTGCCAGTCCCGATTCACAGCATTGATGAGTCTACCATGGTTAAGATGAAGATCGGGTCTCAGTACCGTGAGACTCAGCTTGAGGAGGATAGCGAGGACGACTTTGATGATGAAGAGGATCGAAGTGAAGGAGAACCTGGAGCAGAAGTTGAGGAAGAAGTCCAAGAAGAGGTAGAAGAGGAGGCTCAGGATACAGATGAGAGCCCTCCTCCTTCTGCTCAGGCTATTGGCGATGATCGCATCGCCCGAATTGAGGAGAGCCAGGTCACCTTACGAAGAGAAGTGCAGGAACTTCGTGCTGAAGTTGAGGATATCAAGGCCGTTACGAAGAAGAAATTCAGCAAGGTGACTCGCACCTTGAAGGCGATCCTATGCTGCTTGTAGGATAAGGGTGCTCCTCCTCCGTCACCCGACTTAGACTAGCGATGAGATCTTTGATGTTGTTGTTAGTAGTTAGTCGTTTCCTGCTTTATGTTGTGTAAGCCTGTTAAGGCTAGTGCTTTGCTTATGTTGTTGTTGTAATTTTAACTATCTTAGTTCCCATGTATTTCTCGTCATGATACTTGTAAGGACATATCCCTTGTATTGTGACAATTTTGATTAAATGAAATGCATGGAATGCTTTTGACTCCTTGTGTGAATGATTGCGGTGTGTTTGTGTTATTGAGATTGACAAGGTTGCGCCCTATTTTGAATATAGGGAATGCCGCCGAAGGCTACACGGAGCACGGCTAGGCATGCATTGAGTAAGCCTATGAATTAGGTTCCTTCGTAGTCTGATACCCATGCAGACCCTGCTGTGAGCCCGATTCCTGAGACAGTGCGTGCGTCTCAGCCTACTGCTGGTCCTATAGTTGGACCACCGCTGTTCACACCGCCCGTCAGAGAGCCTTACCGCGCATCTTCTTCGACGCAGCACATGCCATAGCCTGCTCCACCTCCTGAAAGATTTGAGTAGATGATGGCTATGATGAAGCAACAGTAGCAGCTCCTGACTACTATTGTGAGGACATTAGCCCAGGGTGGGAGTGTGCCTCCACCCGCAGCACCTGTGCAACTAGCTGAGGATGCTGATACATATGCCCAGGGTGAGGGCATGACTCATCTTGTAACGCCCGTGAAAAATCCATACTTGGGCTCGAGTACCAACTCGACCCGAAATTGCGTAGAATTCATTCCTTTGGGAAATTTGACTAGGTTAGCTAGTGCAACGTTAGAATAGCTGGGAAATGGTCCCTGATCACTTTAAATACGTTCTACAAGGCCCGAAGCGAGTGGAACCAAGGGTGCTATAATGCTCTAAAGCCTCGGATCAAACTCTAAACCGGTTTGTTCTCTGGACCACTTTGAATCTTTGTATTGGATCTAGACCGCACGTTGAAAGTCCGATACCTCCTATCTTAGACCGTTAGAACCGTCTAGCTGGACTTGACACTCATTCCAAAAATCAAGTCAAACCGATACTCACAGGCTATTTCATTGAGCCCGGACCGAAGAGAGTGTGAATAGGGACATAGTTGGAATTTCAAATTCAAATCTGGCACACAAATTTGACGCATCAGTATTAAGCATTCTGACCGTCAGAATACAGCCAAATTACACCCTTGGATCAGGAAAAATATCTATTATATATCACGAGACTTATAGGCCTGATCTTGGTGCGGTGACCATTAAACTGAAACTGGGCCGCCACGTGCGATCTGGGAACCCAACCGGTCTGAAAACTGGATGTGTGCTAGATCCAGTATGCATGAGCTTAAGTCCGACCGCATTTGGCCTGGGGACCTCCGGAAATGCCCTTTTGGACCGAAACGGCCCCGATTTGGTTAGGCACCAAGTAAACATTGTTCCCAAGCCTATTTTGGGAATGTTTTAAGCTATAAAAGGGGTTGAAACCCTCACTCCTCTCTCCCATCCGAATTTGAGAGAAGCCCTAGCTTGGGAGAGAGAAAAAGAGTGAGAGATTGTGAGAGAGTGGGAGAGTTCTTCCTGCCACTTGTGCTACGTGTTGCACGTGCTTAAGCAACACTCCTCTACCGCTTTCCCGACGATTCCACCGCAATCCTAGGTAAGTAAAAATCCTAAATAGTTGTTGATTTGAGTTTTCCTTCTTTCCATAGCGATGTAGCTTATGGATCTTATGTATTAGGCTCCTTACTCGCCGTAGACGAACCATATACACTCCGCTTCAATTCCCGAGTCTACAAGACACTAGGTGAGGATTTTAGACGCTTGGATTGACGGTTCCCAATGCTTTCAATGTCGTTTAATAGTAGATTCTTGACGGCATCGCCGTTTGACATGTACAAAATGCTCTCCGTTTCCCGTTTCGTAAGCTAACGAAGAATATGAGATTTAGGGCATTTTAGTCATTTGTAGGAAGTACTGTTTATATTCATATTTTGCTGATGTGCTTGACATGGTTTGTTGTCACATTAGGAAGTTAGAAATGCGTGCATAATTAGTTTGGCGAAGAGATTCGCCTAGTTGCACACTTTGGGTCGACATACTATATGTAGACTTAAGTGTGTAGTGTATGCGTTTGTATAAATGCTTGTATTAGTATGTATTGAATTAAATGATGTTATTTGATAGTTTGTGATTGATTTTTCAATTATTATGCCAACCTAAATGATTTTCTACATGCTGACAAAATGCATGATTTCATTACATGCATGGAATGTATGTGCTTGAGGATTTGCTTAAGTTGAATATGCATGGGAAGTATGCCTTGAAGATTTGCTTAAGTTGAATGTTATAACATGTGCTAACATGCTCACATGATGTATTTCAATTCCAATACCTTTTATAGTAATTCCATAGATGTGTGGGACTTGACTTAGTCCAGGCAGTCGGTAACCGAGCGAATTCGTGGCTGACTGGTCATAGTCACGAACGACGCGTCGATGAATGTGATTCGTGTTGAGAGTTGGCGGCAGTGGTTAGGCCATGCGAAGTGTTTTACGCACTTCATGTCGTTCAATTCGAGATGCGATCGCGCTAGTCGAGCCCGTCAAGTAACTCGACTGGCCGATGTTTGTTCACCTTGTATGTATCATAACTGCTTGAACCTAGGGTACTGAACTTACCATTGTAAATCCTATTAACCGTGGTACCTTGATCCACGAAGACTCATGAGCCGGGCATGGTGGTATGGGACACCGTGGTCGAGCTGTCGGCCTACGCTGGGGCCACAAACCTCCCCGTAGTGACCAATGAGCACCTTGACTCGTGAGCAGATTATGGTGGTATGGGACACTATATTCTAGCTGTCGGCCTACACTGATCAGGCGACGAGCCCTTTGTAGTGACCGCGAGCGTATTCTGAGTGCACGGGAGGCGACGACCCTTCCGTGCAGTAGAGTACAGTAGGCCTGTATTGATAAGGTGATGGGGGAGCGGTGCAACGAGTGCGAGCAACAGCCCTGGCAGCCCTTGCAGTGACCTACGAAATGTACATCGTATGAGATTACTAGGAGTGACGACCCTAGACAGGATCCGTGTTGGGATTGATACAAGGGAGGTACCTTAGTTTCCCAATCCTGCTGTTTGAATGGACTAATAACAACTTGGTAATCATATCACCATAGCATTGCATGTGCCTGGAAGATGTGGAGCACTCTAGGGAGTGTGGCATGCCGCGGTCGTAAGATGTTGCCGTATGAGGGTGATCGTCGGTGAGGGCATACATCACGTCATATCATCTTGCATTAACAACAGTATTAGGACTTGTCTGATTTACTGCTTTACTATTATCGCGTGATTGAATTGTGAACATGCTAATCTTTGCTCTATGATTCCACTGAGTTGATCACTCATTCCCACGTTACGGGATGGTGTTTGCAACACCCACCAGACCCTGTTGTAGTTGCAGGTGACGACGAGATCCAGGAGGTGGAGCCGGAGATTGACGAGGACCAGGATGAGTTCTCGTATATGCAGTATCACGACGGCTTCCCGTAGGTGACCTGGATCGAGGGGGACTTCAGTGGGACTATTTTGAACTTATTCTTTTGTTTATTTACATGTATATGAGACTCAGAGATGTAGTCATACTTTGGAGACAGTTGAGATTACTTTGTTTTTCCATACAGTGATATATATATTGTTTAGTCTTCCGCTTGCTTTTATCACTGGATCTGAAGTATGAATTGCAGTTTTGGTATACTTTTACTCATGTGAATGCTTTAAATCAGACAACATTGAATCATAACCATTTTTGTTGCATAAGTGACGGTCTGGAACTCGGGAGTTGAGTTTATATACGACCCCCGATTTTCAGGGTGTTACACATCTTGTACCACCTGCTTACCCTGCGGGAAATGCCGCAGATAGACGGGGCTTGTTAGAGTGATTCCAGCGCTTACGGCCTCCCACTTTTACGGGTTCTCATAGACCCGAGGAGGCCGAGTATTGGCTCGACCGTGTGTCGAAGATACTGCGGATGTTACATTGTACAGAGGCTGAGCAGGTCGAGTTGGCTACGTTCCTGTTCGAGCGAGAGGCCAGCTTGTGGTGGGACAATGTATTGCGAACCATTGCCGCCAATTACATATGGACATGGGCAGCGTTTGAGTTCCGCTTTCACGAGAAATACTATCCCCAGACGTACAGGCATGATCGGGAGAATGAGTTTCTCCACCTCAGACAGGGAGGCATGACAGTCACGGAGTATGAGCATCGGTTCACTGAGTTGGGCAGATACGTCCCGACCATTTTGGCAGATGAGCAGATGCGCATACGATGCTTTTCAGAGGGTTTGCGACCGGATATTCGGTCGAAGATGTGCTGCGTGAGCATTTCCTCATATGCAGAGCTGATTCATATGTCCATGCGGGCAGAGTAGGATGTGGATCGACTTACCCGATCTCTTGGCCCTTTTGCTCCTAGGCCACGATCAGAGATGCAGGACAAGCCCTTTACGGGCAAGAGGCCTCGCGTCGACCCTCCTACTAGGGCTACCGTGCCAATACCCCTGATGCGGCACTCTGATTTACTATGCACATATTGTGGGAGAGAGGGCCACTTGGTGCAGAGTTATTTTGCCCGGATGCGGGACAGTGGGTTCTCGCCGCCGCAGAAGATCGACCGTACACGCTTACAGGCGATATCAGCACCGCCCTTACAGTTGGCTCCTGCGCACCCTTCTTTCAGACCTCCGGTATCACAGATCAAACAGTCTCCACGGCCCATGGTACAGCGGCCAAACCGACCACAGTAGGCACGGGTGCATGCCTTGACAGCAGAGGCAGCTGCGACACAGACTTCTCAGCATTCGGCCTTCGAGGTCATTGCCCACATTGGAGGTATTCCTATTCTCGTGATGGTGGACACTAGATCCATGATTTCTTTGATATCACGTGCCATAGTCAGACGCATTCGGTTACAGACTATTACTATGGATAGGGTGCGAGTCCTTCCAGCTCATGGAGATTATTCAGATGTCACCCAAATGTGTGAGGGCTGTTTGGTGGATCTGGGGGGCAAGACGATGGCTCTAGATCTCGTCGTCGACCCTTCTCTGGTTTATCTCGATGTCATTCTTGCATGGACTGGTTGACTGCAGCGCGGGCCGAGATTGACTACAAGACTCGTATAGTGACAGCCTACGAGCCAGAGGGTGCATCCTTCACGTTTCTAGTGCGGGTAAATCTCCCGTTCCGCATACTTAGCTACGCTACATTACTGCGAGACGCTGGTGCCCAGATACTTGAGCATACACCAGTCGTTTACGAGTTTGGGAATCTGTTCAGGAAGATCCCTGGTTTTCCGCACCGACGAGAGATCGATTTCACTATCGATCTGGTGCCTGGTTCCTCGCCCGTCTTACTGCCGACGTATCGCATGGCACCGTGTGAGATGGAGGAGTTGAGAACGCAGATTGATGATCTGCTGGAGCTTGGCCTTATACGGCCTAGCGTGTCTCCTTGGGGAGCACCAGTCCTGTTCGTGAGGAAGAAGGACGGTTCGATGCGATTGTGTATTGATTATCGCAGGCTCAACTAGATCACGGTGAAGAACAAGTACCCTTTACCCAGGATCGATGACTTGTTTGATCAGTTGAGAGGAGCACAGTACTTCTTGAAGATTGATCTTCAGTCTGGATATCATCAGTTGCGCGTCAGGGATGAGGACGTGCAGAAGACATCATTCAGGACCAGTTTTGGCCACTACGAGTTCCTTGTGATGTCGTTCGGTCTTACGAATGCACCAGTCGTGTTCATGGATCTGATGAACCGGGTATTTCGGCCTTTCCTCTATCGATTCGTAGTTGTGTTCATTGACGACATTTTGGTGTACTCCAGGAGTCGAGAGGAGCATGAGGAGCATTTGCGTTTGTCCTAGATACGCTCAGACAACATCAGTTGTTCGCACAGTACAAGAAGTGCGACTTTTGGAAGCAGGAAGTGAAGTTCCTGGGACACGTTGTGTCCAAGGATGGCATGGCAGTTGACCTGTGTAAGGTAGCTGCAGTTCAGGACTGGGAGCAGCCTGGTTCTGTCACTGAGGTGAGGAGTTTCTTGGGTCTCGTTGGTTACTATTGGCGCTTTATTCAGGATTTCTCGAAGATTGTGAGACCTCTATCTCAGTTGACACGAAAGGACGTGAAGTTTTCCTGGAACGAAAAGGTGGAGTCAGCTTTTCAGGAGTTGAAGGATAGACTTGCGTTCGCCCCTGTGCTAGTATTGTCAGAGCAAGGGGTTAGATACACTATATACACTGACACGTCTAGCGTTAGTCTGGGTTGTGTCCTTATGCAGAGGGACAGGGTAATTTCGTATGCCTCGAGACAATTAAGGAAGCACGAGGAGAATTACCCTACACACGACCTAGAGTTAGCAGCTGTCATATTAGCACTGAGACTCTGGAGACATTACCTCTATGGAGAGGAGTTCAAGCTCTTTTGCGACCACAAGAGCCTCAAGTACATATTCACGCAGAGAGACTTGAATATGAGGCAGCGGCGATGGATGGAGACTTTGAAGGACTTCAAGTTCGAAGTCTCTTACCATCCTGGGAAGGCGAACCTTGTGGCTGACGCATTGAGCCGCAAGAAGGCGATAGAGTTTGCAGCTCCGCTGATGGTTGCTGAGTGGGATATGGTTGAGTTTTTGCGAGACTTTGAGCAGAAACTCACTGTAGAGGAGCCGTATGAGTTCATCGCACATGTACAGGTGCGATCTCAGATCGATGACCGGGTCATCGAGACGCAGAGGGACGATGCACATCTAACTGAGCTTCGAGAGCAGGCCAGTGATGATGCAGACGCCGACTGGGAAGGTATGAAGACCCATATAACAGAGTTCGTGTCCCGTTGTCTCACTTGTCAGCAGGTGAAGGCAAAGCATCGCCGACCACCTGAACTCTTGCAGCCTATGCCGATTGCAGAGTGGAAGTGGGATTTCATTTTCATGGACTTCATTTCTGGGCTGCCGAAGACGAGGAAGGGACATGATTCCATTTGGGTGACCGTCGACCTTCTGACGAAGTCGGCGCACTTCCTACCGATCAGAGTTACGAACTCTGCAGACGAGCTAGCTAGACTGTACATCAGAGAGATTGTGCGTCTGCATGGAGTTTCATTGGAGATCGTGTCGGACAGAGACACGCGGTTCACTTCTATTTTCTGGACTTGCATTCAGGAGGCTATGGGTGTGAAGTTGAAGTTCAGTACTGCCTTTCACCCACAGACAGATGGACAAACAGAGCGGGTGAATCAGATCTTAGAGGATATGTTGCGAGCTTGCGCATTGGACTTCAAGGATAGTTGGGATGATTGTCTTGCATATGTGGAGTTCGCGTACAACAACAGTTACCAGGCGAGTATCGGTATGGCACCTTATGAGGCGCTGTATGGGCGACCTTGTCGCGCACCGCATTGCTCGGCAGAGGTCGGTGAGCGTAGCTTGATTGGCCCAGATTTAGTGCAAGCGACGTCAGAGAAGATTGATATCATTCGACGTCGGCTTCTCACAGCGCTGAGCAGACAGAAGAGTTATGCCGATACGAGACGGCGGCCGCTGGAGTTCACAGTTGGGGATCATGTATTCATGTGAGTTTTTCCTATGAAGGGAGCCCTTCAGTTCGGGAAGAAGGGGAAGCTAGCACCACGATTCATTGGTCCATTCCAGATCCTCGATCGTGTGGGAGCAGTTGCTTACCGATTGGCTTTACCCACGCCTCTCGTGAGCGTTCAGAACGTATTTCATGTTTCTATGCTGAAGAAGTACGTTTCTGATCCTTCCCATATCATCTGATGGGAGCAGGTGCAGTTAGGAGAGGATGTTACATATATCCTGCGACCGACGCGTATCCTAGACAGGAAGGAGCAGGTACTGCGTAGCAAGGTGATTTCCCTTGTTAAGGTATTGTGGACGCATCACTCTGAGAAAGAGGCTACCTGGGAGACAGACGCCGAGATCAGGAAGAACTACCCACAGCTTCTCGAGGAGTATGAAAAGGTACAAATTTCGAGAATGAAATTATTTGTTAAGGGGGGTAGATTATAACGCCCGTGAAAAATCCGTACTTGGACTCGAGTATCAACTTGACCAGAAATCGCATAGGATTAATTCCTATGGAAAATAAGCATAAGTTAGCTAGCGTAATGCTAGAGTAGCTGGGAAATAGTCCCTGATCACTTTAAATATGTTCTACAAGACCCAAATCGAGTAGAACCAATGACTCTATAATACTCTATAACCTCGGATCAAACTCTAAGCAGGTTTGTTCTTTGGACCACTTTGAAACTTTGTATTGGATCTAGACCGCGCGTCGAAAGTCCGATACCTGCTATCTTAGACTGTTAGAACCGCCTAGCTGGACTTGACAATCATTTCAAAAATCAAGTCCAACCGATAATCACAGGCTATTTCATTGAGCCCGGACTGAAGAGAGTGCGAATAGGGACAGATTTGAAATTTGAAATTCAAATCTGGCACGACTTGACGTGTCAGTATTAAGCATTCTGACCGTCAGAATTCAGCCAAATTACACCCTCGGATCAGGAAAAATTTCTATTTCATATCATGAGACTTGCAGGCCTGATCTACGTGCGGTGACCGCTGAACTGAAATGGGACCGCTACTTGCGATCTACGAACACTGATGGTCTGAAAACGGGATGAGAGCGACATCCGACATCCATGAACTTAAGTCCAATCGCGTTCCGCCAGGGGACTACCAGAAATGATCTTTTGGACCGAAACAGCCCCGCTTTGGATAAACATCAAGTGAACATTGTTCCGGATCCTATTTTGGACATTTTTAGGCTTATAAAAAGGGTTGAAACCCTCACTCCTCTCTGGCATCCGAATTTGAGAAAAACCCTAGATTGGGAGAGAGAAAAGGTGAGAGTTTGTGAGAGAGAGTAGGAGAGAATTTTCCTGCCTTCGAACCACCTGTTGCAAGTACTTTAGCAACACGCTTCCATCATTTAGCTGGTGATTTCTCCATGTTTTCAGGTAAGAAATAACCCTAATAAGTTGCTGATTTGGGGTTCTTTCCGTTCCATAGCATGTAAGCTGATAGAACTTGTAAATTAGGTCCTCTATTCGCCGTAGACAAAGCGTATACGCTCCGTTCGAATTCACACACCTGTAAGAGATAAGGTGCGGATTTTAGACGCTTTGATTGACTGTTTCCAAAGCTTTCAATGTCGTTTAATAGTAGATTATCGACGGCAACGCCGTTTGACATATACAACATGCTGTCCGTTTCCTGTTTCGTAAATAGACGAAGAATATGAGATTTAGGGCATTTTAGTCATTTGTAGGAAGTATTGATTTCATTCATATTTTTTTGATGTGATTAACATGGTTTGTTGTCGCATTAGAATACTAGGAATACGTGCATAATTAGTTTGGCAAAGAGATTCGCCTAAATGCGCACTTCGGGTCGACATACTATATGTAGACTTAAGTGTATAGTGTAAGTGTTTGTATAAATGCTTGTATTAGTATGTATTGAATTAAATGGTGTTATGGATTAGTTTGAGATTGATTTCTCAATTAATATGCTGATGTGAATGATTTCTTACATGTTAGTTATATGCATGATTTCATTGTATGTATGAAATGCATGTACTTGAAGATTTGTTTAGCTTGTATGTTTCAATATGTGTTAACATGCTCATATGGTTGTATTTCATTTCAATACTCTCACATGCTTTGCTGATGTGATTCCACATGTTTGGGACTATACTTAGTCCAGGAAGTCGGTAATCAAGCAAATTCGTGGTTGGCTTATCTTTGCCAAGAACGACGCGTCGATGAACGCGAGCCGTGTTCTGGAGTTGGCGGCAGTGGTTAGGCCACACGAAGTGTTTTACGCACTTCATGTCGTTCGACTTGAGATGCGATCGTGCTAGTCGAGCCCGTCAAGTAACCCGACTGACTATTGTATGTTCACCCTGCATGAGTCATAACTGATTGAACCTAGGGTACTGAACTTACCATTGTAAACCCTGTTAACCATGGTACCTTGATCCACGAAGACTCATGAGCCGGGCATGGTGGTATGGGACACCGTGGTCGAGCTGTCGGCCTACGCTGGGGCCACAAACCTCCCCATAGTGACCAGTGAGCACCTAGTCTCGTGAGCAGATTATGGTGGTATGAGACACTATATTCTTGCTGTCGTCCTACACTGATCAGGAGACGAGTCCTTTGTGGTGACCGCGAGCGTATTCTGAGTCTATGGGAGGCGATGACCCTTCAGTAGCAGTAGAGTACAGTAGGCCTATAATGATAAGGTGATGGGGGAGCGGAGCAACGAGTGCGTGCAACAGCCCTGGCAGCCCTTGCAGCGACCTACAAAATATACATCGTATGAGATTACTAGGAGTGACGACCCTAGACAGGATCTGTGTTGAGATTGATATAAGGGAAGTACCTTAGTTTCCCAATCCTGCTATTTGAATGGAATAATAAAAACTCGGAAATCATATCACTATAACATTGCATGTGCCTGGAAGATGTGGAGCACTTGAGGGACGATTGCATGCCGCAGTCGTAAGATGGTGCTGTATGAGGGAGATCGTCGGTGAGGGCATATATCACGTCATGTCATATTGCATTAACAACAGTATTAGGATTGTTTGATTTACTGCTTTACTATTATCGCATGATTGATTTGAGAACATATTAATCCTTGCTCTATTATTCCACTGAGTTAGCTACTCATTCCCACGTTTCGGGATGGTGTTTGCAACACCCACCATACCCTGTTGTAGATGCAGGTGATGCTAAGATCCAGGAGGTAGAGCCGAACTTGGATGAGGACCAGGACGAGTTCTCATACATGCAGTACCACGACGGCTTTGCCTAAGTGGCCTGGGTTGACGGGACTCCTCAGTGGGACTATTTTAGACATTTATTTCTATTATTTACATGTATATGAGACTCAGAGATGTATTCATACTTTAGTGACAGTTGAGATCTACTTTATTTTTCCATACAGTGATATATATATTCTTTAGTCTTCCGCTTGCTTTTATCACTGGATCTGAAGTATGAATTGCAGTTTTGGTATACTTTTACTCATGTGAATGCTTTAACTCAGACAACATTGAATCATAATCATTTTGTTGCATAAGTAACGGTTTGGAACTCAGGAGTTGAGTTTATACACGACCCCCAATTTTTAGGGTGTTACACCATCTCACACAATGCCATGCGATACGTCGGCAGTGAGACGGGCGTGGAACCAGGCACTAGATCGATAGTGAAATCAATATCCCGTCTAGGCGGCAAACCAGGGATCTTCCTAAAAAGATTCCTAAACTCGCAAACGACTGGCGTATGCTCAAGTATCTGGGCACCAGCATCTCGCAGTAAAGTAGCGTAACTAAGTATGTGGAAGGAGAGATTTACCCACACTGGAAACGTAAAGGATGCGCCCTCTAGCTTGTACGCAGTCACTATACGAGTCTCGCAGTCAATCTCGGCCCTCGCTGCAGTCAACCAGTCCATGCCAAGAATGACATTGAGATAAACAAGAGAGGGGTTGACGACAAGATCTAGAGCCATCGTCTTGCCCCCCAGATCCACCAAACAGCCCTCACACATCTGGGTGGTATCTGTAAAGGACCCGTGAGCTGTATAAACTCACACCTCATCCATAGTAATAGTCTGTAGCCCAATGCGTCTGACTATGGCACGTGATATCAAAGAAATCGTGGATCCTGTGTCCACCATCACGAGTATAGGAATACCTCCAATGTGGGCAGTGACCTCGAAGGCCGAATGCTGAGAAGTCTGTGTCGCAGCTGCCTCTGCTGTCAAGGCATGCACCCGTGCCTGCTATGGCCGGTTCGACAGCTGTGCCATGGGCCGTAGAGGCTGCCTGATCTGCGATACCGGAGGTCTGAAGGAAGGGTGCACAGGAGCCAACCATATAGGCGGTGATGATATCGCCTCTGAGCGTGTACGGTCGATCTTCTGCGGCGGCGAGAACCCACTATCCCGCATCCGGGCAAAACAACTCTGCGCTAAGTGGCCCGTCCTCCCACAATATGTACATAATAAATCGGGGTGCCAAAACGGTGGTACTGGTGCTGTAGCCCTAGTAGGAGGGTCGACGCGAGGCCTCTTGCCCACGAAGGGCCTGTCCGGCAACTCTGGTCGTGGCCTAGGAGCAACAGGGCCACGAGATCGAGTAAGTCGATCCACATCCTGCTCTGCCCGCATGGACATGTGAATCAGATCTGCATATGAGGGAATGCTCACGCAACACATCTTCGACCAAATATCCGGTCGCAAACCCTCTAAAAAGCACCGTATGCGCATCTGCTCATCAGCTAGAATAGTTGGGACGTATCTGCCCAACTCGGTGAACCGATGCTCATACTCAGTGACTGTCATGCCTCCCTGTCTGAGGCGTAGAAACTCGTTCTCCAGCTCATGCCTGTACGTCTGGGGATAGTATTTCTCGTGGAAGCGGAACTCGAACGCTGCCCAGGTCCATATATAATCGGCGGCAACGGTCCGCAACACACTTTCCCACCACAAGCTGGCCTCTCGCTCGAAGAGGAACGTAGCCAACTCGATCTACTCAGCCTTTGAACAATGTAGCATCCGCAGTATCTTCGACACACGGTCGAGCTAATACTCGGCCTCCTCGGGTCTATGAGAACCTTTAAAAGTGGGAGGCCGTAAGCGCTGGAATCGCTCTAACAAGCCCCGTATATCTGCGGTATTCCCCGCAGGGTAAGCAGGTGGTACAAGATGAACCATGCCCTCATCCTGAGCATATGCATCAGCATCCTCAGCTGGATGCGCAGGTGGTGCGGGTGGAGGCACACTCCCACCCTGGGCTAGTGTCTCCACAATAGTAGTCAGGAGCTGCCGCTACTGTTGCATCATAGCCATCATCTTCTCAAATCTATCTGGAGGTGGAGCAGGCTGTGGCATGTACTGCGTCGAAGAAGACGCGCGATAAGGCTCTCTGACGAGAGGTGTGAACGGTGGTGGTCCAACTGTAGGACCAGCAGTAGGCTGAGACGCACGCACTGTCTCAGGAATCGGGCCCACAGCAGGGTCCGCATGGGTATCAGACTGTGAAGGAGCCTGATCCATAGGCTCACTTAATATAAGCCGAGCTGTGCTCCGTGTAGCCTTCGACGACATTTCCTATATTCAAAATAGGGTGCAACCTTGTCAGTCTCAATAGCACAAACACACCGCAATCATTCACACAAGGAGTCAGAGGCATTCCATGCATTTCATTTGATCAAAATTGTCATAACACAAGGGATATCTCCTTACAAGCATCATGACAAGAAGTACATGGGAACTAAGACAGTTAAAATTACAACAGCAACATAAGCAAAGCACTAGCCTTAACAGGCTTACACAACATAAAGCAAGAAACGACTAACTACTAACAACAACATCATAGATCTCATCGCTAGTCTGAGTCGGGTGACGGAGGAGGAGCACCCTTATCGTGCAAGCAGCACAGGATCGCCTTCAAGGTGCTAGTCACCTTGCCGAATTTCCTTTTCGTAACGGCCTTGGCATCCTCGACTTCAGCACGAAGTTCCTGAACTTCCCTTCGCAAGGCGACCTGGCTCTCCTCAAATCAAGCGATGCGATCATCACCAGTAGCCTGAGCAGAAGGAGGAGGGCTCTCATCTGTATCCTGAGCCTCCTCTTCTACCTCTTCCTGGACTTCTTCCTCAACTTCTGCTCCAGGTTCTCCCTCACTTGGATCCTCTTCATCATCAAAATCGTTCTCGCTATCCTCCTCAAGCTGAGTCTCACGGTACTGAGACCCGATCTTCATCTTGACCATGGTAGACTCATCAATGCTGTGAATCGAAACTGACAACTCCGGCCCAAGTCTGTAAGCAAACTCAAGCGTGATCTTGCATATCAGTCGGCCAAAAGGAAGCGATTCTGACGTTCTTCTTGATTTCGCTATAAGGATAATTTGTCGCAAGATGAAAGTGGCCATACACACATTCTCTCCCTGGGCCACCAGATACAAGAAGTCAACCATAAGGCACGTACACTCAATGCGATTTGTCGACCTGGGATATACGTTGAACGTGCAAATGTGGTGCAGCAGGCATAAATCATCAGACATCCGGTCAAGCCTACTCTTCAAATCATCAGACATCCGGTCACGCCTACTCTTCAAATAGGCTGCCATGGAACCAGTTTACCGCATAGAAACCTGGTACGACGATCTCGCTCACGCCTACTCTTCAAATTCTTCGCACTATGATGAACATCACCAAGGGGCACGTTCAGAAGCCGCGCTTTCAACCGAACATCGATCGTAGCCATCCGGTCTCTACCAAAAGGAATTTTGAACTGCAATGGCTCCAGTGTATGATTCTAGATACGAGCGTAGAAGGCACGAATGGTGCTCACATTAGCACGAGCACGAGCTTCAAAGATCGGACCCCAATGCGCAGCTTCAATGCGCTCGAACAATAGAAATTCACTGAATAGTCATCCTTCCACGTCCGCCTCAAGCAACACCTTACGGTTAGTGTATTGGCAGTGAGGCATCTCTGCCAAAATCACTCGCCCAAGTTGAGTATGGGGATCCAAATCCCGCTTTGTATGGAACTCTCGGGCTGTGCTTGGACTTGCGACGGCGCTTGAGCTAGTGGCGCCACCCCGCGGTCTTCTTGATTGAGTAGGGCGACTAGGCCCAGCCTCATCTGCTGCAGTCTTTCTCTTACCCATCAAAGAGAGGATGGTGGAGAGTGACAAAAGACCCAAAATGGCTTCAACAAAAGCCATGAAAAATGGGAAAAATGAAAAGAAATGGCTGCCCAAACTGGAAAAGGGAGATCTAGGCGTTGTAGAGGAATGCTTCAAGTTCCCCAAAGATGTATTTTTAGAGAGAAAAAAGAATGAAAAAGGAAAATGGAGCACCTCACGATTTCAGCTCGATTTGGGGTTTTAAGAGCTCCAAACGACGAGATCTGCAAGAGGGAGGGCTGCAAATCACTTTGGAGTGATGGAGTGTGGTCGTTTTCAGTAGGAAATGAATTTAGGAACGATTTGGAGCCACAGTTTGGAGTTGGGCAGCAAGAAAACTTGAAATGGGGCTAGGGAAGGGGACTTTTGTGAAGGAAGTACCCCTTTTTAGGGTTTTCTATGGTAGAACCGCACATGGGGGGTGTACACTACCCAAAATAGGGCATGCGCCCAAAAATCACATCAAGTGGGCCCCACCGGACGGCGATGCATCGCCGAACCGGCGATGGCATCGCCGACCACCTCTCTAGTTGGTCGGTGGGACCACATGGGTCTGGTCCCCCATGGTCCAGGGACCTCAAAAACTATGGGCCCCACCTTGGTTCATCCTAGATTGCCCTATATAGGCCCAAACATGCGTTCGGGGCTTTTCGAGGCCAATCTGCAAACCCAAATACAATCTCCTATGATGCAGCATATGATTTTGGGGTAAAAGGAGCTAATACATCCATGTAGCCCATTAGTTGCTAAATAAAGTAAACTTAGAATGGCCTTATGGCCAGTTTTCATAAAATTTTACTATTCACTGTAAAATTTTTTCAGAGTATGATTTTATGTCATTTTCACATTAGTATCAATGCCTAACATGAAAATAATAAGAAATAATTGAAGAATGGAGTGGTGAGAGAAGAATTTTGAAGAATTTAGGTGAAACGGGGTTTTTAAGCCCTTGCGATTGAATGCAGGGGTTGCGGTTGTCCCACAGGCCAAGGATTCACATTTACGGGTTTAGAATCGTTCAAAGAACGTCTCAACCCACTCACCTACAACCTAGGAGTTACTCAGGGCGCTTCATGCGACCCTAGATGCGTTACGGACTCGATCACGCGATCGATTCGAATAGTCTTCGCCTATTGGCGAATCTGTGATCTTATAAGTGTTTCCAGACCCTTCTCGCACTCACCTAAGTCAAAGGAAGTGACATCATACGTCGCGTGACCATAACCCAGGCCCGGTATAATCTTATTCATGCTCTGATACCAACTTGTAACACCCTGAAAATCGGGGGTCGTGTATAAACTCAACTCCCGAGTTCCAGACCGTCACTTATGCAACAAAAATGATTATGATTTAATGTTGTCTGAGTTAAAGCATTCACATGATTAAAAGTATACCAAAACTGTAATTCATACTCCAGATCCAGTGATAAAAGCAAGCGGAAGACTAAAAGAATATATATATCACTGTATGGAAAATAAAGTAAATCTCGACTGTCACTAAAGTATGAATACATCTCTGAGTCTCATATACATGTAAATAACAGAAATAAATGTCCAAAATAGTCCCACTGAGGAGTCCCGTCAACCCAGGCCACCTAGGCAAAGCCGTCGTGGTACTGCATGTATGAGAACTCGTCCTGGTCCTCATCCAAGTCCGGCTCTACCTCCTGGATCTCAGCATCACCTGCATCTACAACAAGGTCTGGTGGGTGTTGCAAACACCATCCCGAAACGTGGGAATGAGTTGCTAATTCAGTGGAATAATAGAGTAAGGATTAACATGTTCTCAAATCAATCATGCGATAATAGTAAAGCAGTAAATCAAACAATCCTAATACTGTTGTTAATGCAATATGATATGACGTGATGTATGCCCTCACCGACGATCTCCCTCATACGACACCATCTTACGATCGCGGCATGCAATCGTCCCTCAAGTGCTCCACATCTTCTAGGCACATGCAATGTTATGGTGATATGATTTTCGAGTTGTTATTAGTCCATTCAAACAGCAGGATTGGGAAACTAAGGTACTTCCCTTATATCAATCCCAACACAGATCCTGTCTAGGGTCGTCACTCCTAGTAATCTCATACGATGTATATTTTGTAGGTCACTGCAAGGGCTGTCAGGGCTGTTGCACGCACTCGTTGCTCCGTTCCCCCATCACCTTATCATTACAGGCCTACTGTACTCTACTTCTACTGAAGGGTCGTCGCCTCCCGTAGACTCAGAATACGCTCACGGTCACTACAAAGGACTCGTCGCCTGATCAGTGTAGGCCAACAGCAAGAATATAGTGTCCCATACCACCATAATCTTCTCACGAGACATAGGTGCTCACTGGTCACTACGGAGAGGTTTGTGGCCCCAGCGTAGGCCGACAGCTCGAACACGGTGTCCCATACCACCATGCCCGGCTCATGAGTCTTCGTGGATCAAGGTACCATGGTTAACAGGGTTTAGAATGGTAAGTTCAGTACCCTAGGTTCAAGCAGTTATGACTCATAAAGGGTGAACATACAACGGCCAGTCGGGTTACTTGACGGGCTCGACTAGCATGATCGCATCTCAAGTCGAACGACATGAAGTGCGTAAAATACTTCGTGTGGCCTAACCACTGCCGCCAACTCCCGAACACGGCTCGCGTTCATCGACGCGTCGTTCGTGGCCAAGATAAGCAAACCACGAATTCGCTCGGTTATCGACTGCCTGGACTAGGTATTGTCCCAAACACATATGAATTCACATCAGCAATTCATGTAAGAGTATTGGAAATGAAATACAACCATGTGAGCATGTTAACACATGTTATAACATACACCTTAAGTAAATCATCAAGTACATGCATTTCATACATACAATGAAATCATGCATATAACTATCATGTAGGAAACCATTTACATCAGCATATTAATTGAGAAATCAATCTCAACTAATTCATAACACCATTTAATTCAATACATACTAATACAAGCATTTATACAAACACTTACACTACACACTTAAGTCTACATATAGTATGTCGACCCGAAGTGTGCATTTAGGCGAATCTCTTCGCCAAACTAATTATGCACATATTCCTAGTATTCTAATGCGACAATAAACCATGTCTATCACATCAGCAAAATATGAATGAAAACAGTACTTCCTACAAATGACTAAAATGCCCTAAATCTCATATTCTTCGTCTGTTTACGAAACAGGAAACAGACAGCATGTTGTACATGTCAAACGGCGTTGCCTTCGATAATATACTATTAAACGACATTGAAAGCGTTGGAAACAGTCAATCAAAGCATCTAAAATCTACACCTTTTCTCTTAGAAGCGTATCGTTTCGAACGGAGCGTATACGCTTCGTATACGGTGACTAGACAACCTGATTTACAAGATCTATCAGCTAACATGCTATGGAACGAAAGGAACACTAAATCAGCAACTTTCTAGGGTATTTTCTTACCTAAAAATGCGGAGAAATCACTGGCCAAGTGATTGGAGCGTGTTGCTAAAGCACGTGCAACAGGTGGCACGACAGCAGGAAAATCCTTTCCTACTCTCTCTCACAAACTCTCACCTTTTCTCTCTCCCGATCTAGGATTTTTCTCAAATTCGGATGGGAGAGAGGAGTGAGGGTTTCAACCCCTTTTATAAGCACAAAAATGATCGGAATAGGCTCGGGAACAAAGTTTACTTGATGTATATCCAATTCGGGGCTGTTTCGGTCCAAAAGACCATTTCTGATGGTCCCCTGGCCGAACGCGATCGGACTTAAGTTTGTACTTGTCAGATGTTGCTCTCATCCCGTTTTCAGATCATCTGTGTTCGTATATCGCCCGTGGCAGTCCAGTTTCAGTTCAGCGGTCACCGCACATAGATCAGGGCTGCAAGTCTCATGATATGAAATAGAAATTTTTCCTGATCCAAGGATGTAATTTGGCTAAATTCTGACGGTCAGAACGCTTAATACTGACACGTCAAGTCGTGTGCCAGATTGAAATTTCAAATTCCAAATCTATCCCTATTCTCACTCTCTTCAGTCCAGGCTCAATGAAATGGCCTGCGAATGTCGGTTGGACTTGATTTTCGAAATGATTGTCAAGTCCAGCTAGGCGGTTCTAACGGTCTAAGATAGTAGGTATCGGACTTTCGACATGCGGTCTAGATCCAATATAAAGTTTCAAAGTGGTCCAAAGAACAAACCTGCTTAGAGTTTGATCCGAGATTTTAGAGTATTATAGAGTCATTGGTTCTACTCGATTTGGGTCTTGTAGAACGTATTTAAAGTGATCAGGGACTATTTCCCAGCTACTCTAGTGTTGTGCTAGCTAACTTACTCTTATTTTCTAAAGGAATTAATCCTACGCGATTTCTGGTTGAATCGGTACTCAAGTCCAAGTACAGATTTTTTCAGGGTGTTACAGTGTCGCATACCACCATGTCTAGCTCATGAGTCTTAGCAGATCGAGGTACCAAGGTTAAACGATATTTTCACTGGTAAGTTGGTACCTTAGATTCAAACAGTTGTATCTACACATGTTAAACACATAATAGGTGAATCGGGTTACTTGACAAGCTCGATTGGTATGAGTGTACGTTGAATTGATCGACATAGAGTGCGTAAGCACTCCGCGTGGCCTAACCACCGTCAGCAAACTTTGTACGACTCGAATTCCTCGAACACATCTGTTGTGGTGAAGCTAACTCATCCACTCATTCGGGAACCGTTACTGATTGCCTGGACTACGTAGTAGTCCTAAATGCATGTAAATATAACAGGATAACATATGTGGTAGGCACATCAAAGTTAAATAATTAATTTAAGTAACGTAACCAATTGAACATTTCACAAAATACAAGGTAAACATAATTTGCACAAATGCATTTCATGCTAAATCACACAAATTTAATCTAAGTTACATGAAGGGATATATACACATAGATAAAGTAGTTAAGAATCTCACCTCAACACCTATATAACATACACTTTACTAAATATTTACACATCCAGACATTTTCACAAACACTTAGACTATACATATCAACATACATGACGTATGTTGATCACAACATGTATTAGGGCAAATCCTTTCACTAAGGAGTTGTCACAAATACAACATGCATATATCCACGACGGATAATCATGGTGAGCAGGGATTCAAATTTCATACTCATTCAATCATTTCCACAAACACTTAGACTACACATTTCAAACTATACAATGCAACTTAGTTATGTCACGCCCCATACCCAAAAAATTGGATTCACATGAATCCCGATTGCCGAATCCAGTGCCGACAGCCTCGGTAGTGCCCCATTCTCGGCTTCTGATAATCAAATGCTAGATTCCGATCCTGGGATCTTACAAGAAGGATTTTCAGAATGATTTTTTTTTGTAATGGAGCATAACCACAAGCATAACCAAGTCACAAAACAACATCACCACATATCCATTATATCAAAAATTTTAAGTCCAATGTGGAAAGGAAAATACAAGATGATCAAAAGCTCCAAAATGGTCTGATATACGCTCCTGCCTCAGCGCTGCTGCTGTCCAACGCTACCTGCACGCAACGGTCGTGCATAAGCTTACAAAAGCTTAGAGGGTGGTGTAAGTGTGTGCGTAAGCCAAACGTTAAGTGTACAGTATCAGAACAATGCGGAAGTATGTGGTAAGTCCATAGAATCAACCATGCCAAGGCTATGTAATGCAAGACGTGAATGCTATCGGTCATACTAAGGCCGTGCGATGCGAGATATGAATGTCATTGGCCACACCGATGCAATGTAAGGCCTACATAGCCGAATGTCATATGTGAAATGCAATCCAAGCAAGTCGGTACTCCTCAAGTACACATAGCAGTACAGTTCTCCTCTGGATATCACCGGGGTCTAATACACTTCGCAGTGACTGCCACCTCCCTAGCTGAACAGTCAAGCAAGCGGAATAGACCTCATTATCCGCCTGACCAGTAGTCTGCCAATACCTACCCGGATCGTCGATAGCGGACTCATTTGCGAGCTGGTCAAACTCAGTCTAGCTTATAGCCCCCTCACTCAGGCGGATAAGGCCACATCCCCTTCCAACCGACCACGACACAGTGGGAGATGCGACCTACTGGTATTCGGTGCTCGGGCGCTCGTGTATCCACTCGTCTAGACGTTGGAGCATCTCCTGGTACCAAAAAGGTTCTGGGACTTTCACCCAAGGACATCCTAAGTGCCCATAGTGATAGAATAAATATTTTTGGTATCCAATACGGCCATCCATGATGTACCTGTGGAGCCACAGCCCTGATGTCGCTAGGGCGTGCAGTGATCAAATCACACATATGCGAGATGTATGAATCACGCCGTCAAATCATGTAGAAATCCAGCGCGTACTGCACGATCATGTGGGGCACTCCGTCTCATAACGAGTCTCATAAGTGGTCTGCCACATGGCATATGCTATGATCAGTCAGTACTCAATTCAAGCATACATATGATGCGTATGGGCATGAGTCATGGTATTATACTAAGCATGTTATAAAGCGATGAATAGTAATGAGTATGGGCCTGTCAATGGGCCCTAAGGAGGGTTACAATGCGGACATTTAACCAACATTGTACTTACAATGTGGACGTCAAACCAACATTGTTCCTTAGGCACGACCCACCATATATATCATTACATGAACCATGGGAAGTCACACACTGCAATGGACCCTAAGGTCATCCCGTTGGGCCTCGACCCATGGCCTTAGATACATTAAATGGGCCATATCACATGGGCCTTACATTCATCAAATGGGCTACATTAATGGGCCACACCAATGAGCCTTATGTACATTGCAATGGTCCATGATCCATGGGCCTTGAAATACATTAAAGTGGGCCTCACAACTGGTGCCTTAAATATATCAGATGGGTTTGAATCCCATGGGCCTTATATAGATTAAACGGGCCGGATCCCATGAGCATTGTATATGTCAAATGGGCCTGAACCCATGGACCTTATATATGCCAAATGGGCTTAATCTCATAGCCTTATGCATGCCAAATGTGATTAATCCCATAGGCCTTATGTGTGCACCAAGGTGGGCGTTAATGAATGGTCATAAATGGATCAACATGGGCCCTATACACATACCAAAGTGGGCCCATTTGAACCATAGATCTGGCTCATTTTTAGCTCAACCATAAAAATGAATTTTTAAAATAAATGGACGGTTTAGATGCAACACATGCATCATGGTGGGTTCCACACAAACGGCCCACCAATGAAGGGACGGTTTAGATATAATACAAGCCTAAGGGTGGGGGTCCACTGACCGTCCAACAGCCCCAAAAGTGGCTGGACAGTGTGGATAATACATGTATGGCAGTGGGCTCCACCTTCCGGGCGGACGGTGGAATTTAAGGCACATACTTCACTGTGGGTCCCATGTGGGGCCCACCATAGTGTTTACATGACATCCAACCCGTCCATTAGGTCACGCAGACCTAAATGAAGGGTGAAAACAAATTTCAGATTGATCCAGAACTTCTGTGGGCCACAAAAAAAATTTTAATGATAGAATTTACTTCACACTGTTTCTTATGGTGTGGGCCACCTGAAATCTGGATCAAGCCCATTTTTGGGTGGGGCCTACTTAAGGTAGGGACCCACCATATGGGTGGGTTGGATCAGTAAATAAACATCAAAGTGGGGCCCACATGAGGAGCCGTGGGCCCCCAGCGTCCGTCCGCCTGGGACGTCAGACGTCAGAGAGGCAGAAGCCTCTCTGCCTCAAATCCTTTTTTTTTTTTTTTGAAAACCCAAATTTTTGGGGTTTTTCATGTGTATGGCCCACCCAGAGAAAATTCACTCCATCCATTGTATTACATGGCTCAATACGAACCAAACGAGTCTAATATACGGTATTTCTTTGTCTCAAGGTGGGCCCTAGACAATTTTTAACGGTAAAGACAATGTTTGCTATGCTATGGCCCGCCTGAATATCGGATCGACACCATTTTTCGGCTCAACGCCTAAAATGAGTCGGGAAGGAGGATGGATGGCATGGATTAGAAATATACATCAAGGTGGGGCCTATATGGATGGCCCTCCCAGAGCTTGTCAAATCAAGCTTATATTTGTGTTTTTCACTTCACGTCCAGGGAGTCCCTGGATGGTTTGGCGTGAGACATTCATCTAAGGTGGGCCCTACCCAGGTGGGCCAGCACATGGGTGATACATTTAAGATGGGCCCCACCCATGGACGGCTTGGATAAAATACACATTTCATGGTGGGGCTCATTCAAGTGGGCCACATAGCCACATCAACATACAAGAAAATAAAAAAAAAAAAGAGGGAGAGAGAGAGAGTAAAAGAGTGGGATACGCTTGATGAAGGGACCCCGACACTATGGGCCCTCCGTTTCAATCATTCAATCATACATCAAAGGGTCCCATTGCATATGGGCCATCCAAACAAAAGATCAACGGTGGAGATCCCTCTCCATCCAAAATGAACAGTCTATATGACCTCTTTAATGCAAGAAAGTAAACATCATGATGGGATCTATGGAGAATGACCCCATCATGGAATGATTTTGATGATCAAGATGGGCCATTGGCCACATCTTAGGGTCCCAGGTGAGATCCACATCATTGATTGGTTGGCCTCACTTGGCCCTTTTTAAAAACATGAAAATTAGACTATAAGGGCATCCACCACTTGATCTTCTTGGTCCGTTGGAAAGCTATTCTTCTAGAGCTTCACTTTGATGGTGGAGATGGGAAATGGATGGCTAGGATGATGGGTTTTGGAGTGGGAAGTGGGCCACCAAAAATCACATTTCTCATGGGAAAACCTTGGACGTGTGCACCCTCTTGGTTGCTTGAGAAGTGAGATGAGAAATGAGAAAGAGAGAGAGAGTTTATAAGAGGGATGTGAAGTGAGTGATGGAGTGATGTGAGTGGTACTTGACATGTAAGGTGGTGTAAGAGAGAGAGAGGGAGAGAGTTGACTTTGGGTAAGGGTGATGTAAGAGAGGTATGGTTGCTTGTACTTGACATAAAGTGATTGATGGGTGATTGATTGATGGGATTGATTTGACACCTTGTAGAGATTCTCTTGAAAATGCAAACGTGCGGTGTTTTCTCAAAATAAACGCTGGCTCACATCTCTTAGTCAGGGTATCGGATCGGTGCGTGAGTCGCAGCGTTGGAACCACAGTGACTGTGCGGTCGCAATGGTTTAAGTCTCAGATTAAGTCGACTCAAATGTATAGGATACGACTTACGGTCGTGCGCAACGTTAACTATAGGTTGCGGACTGCTAAAATTTGACGAGAAGGATCGCGGGAAGCGACGGAACAATACGGATTAGGATACGGGTCTTACAAGTTATAAACTATATTAGGAAAAAAATTTTCATAAGGAGTTGTACATATTCAACAATCACATGTTCACGGTGAATAATCATGGTAAGCACAAAACTAAATTCACGACATATCTAGTCATTTTAACCTACACATGGAATAACCAATATTCAACATAGTTCATATATAACCGTAAAGTGAGGAAAACATCGTATCTAACATGTGAAACGGAAACCTAGTCAGTTATAAATCATTAACCGACATTGAAAGCCGTGAAAACCATAACTTATACGTTTATAGTCTGCACCTTTCGCTGGTAAACTCGTAACGGATTCAGTTTGAACACTCCGCCTTCGTCTACGGTACAACGACAACCTATAGTATGAAATAGGTTAGCTATTTCATCACATATACTATCTAAATCCCTAAAACAGATTAGGGTTAGGATTTCTTACCTGAAAACAGAATCAGAATCATCGGAATAGGGATACAGTAGTGGTAGCTAAGCACGTGGAACGGCGGGATTGAATCTCGAGAACAAATCCTAATTCTACCTCTCACTTTCCCTCTCTTTTCTTCTCTTTCTTCTCTCCTCTCTCTAGGGTTTAGAAATTCATATGTGAAGAGAAAGAGAGGGTTTATGGTCCTTATATAAGCCCAAAATCGACCTCAATGGCCCCAGGGCCATGGTATACTTAGGTTATATCTAAAACCTGACTGTTTCGGCTCAACGGAGCTGTTCTGGAGGCCTCTTTTCTACATGCAGTTGGACTTAAGCTCTCTGATATTGGATTTAGGTCAGGCTAAGTTTTCGGTTCAATCGGGTTTGGGGATCAATCCGGGGGACCTGTTTCAGTTCAACGATCACTGGCAGTTGATCAGGGCCACAAGTACACTGCCATGTGTTGGAAATTTTTCCTGATCTGAGGGTGTAATTGGGTCAGATTCTGATGGTCTAAATCCTTAGACTTTTCCTGCAAGTGAACGACTCAATTCACTTAAGTTTCAGTTCATTTCCTAAAGATATTCGCGTTTCTCACACACTTCGCTCCGGGCTCAAGTTGTACGCTTCTAGACACCTTTAAGATTTAATTTCCGAGATGGTTGTCAAGTCCATCAAGGCAGTCACAACTATATAGTTTTATGGAAATCGGACATTTGACGTGCGGTTTAGGTCCGATATGGAGTTTTATGATGCTCCCGAGAACAACTGAGTTTAGAGATGGATCCTAGATTTTAGGATAATGTAGCGTTAACGATTCTACAAGTTTTGGATCTTGCAGATCATTTTTAAAGTGATTAGTGCTAATTTCACAGGTAATTTAGTTTAACACTTAGCTAATTCTCATCTAATTTCAAAAGGACTTGGTTTTATTTGATTTATGCCTGAGGTGGAACTTGGGTCTTTGTACGGATTTTTTCGAGACGTTCCATGTGTGTAGGCTGTCTAGGCCCATCTTCGTTGTGAGGATAGTTTATCACCATATAATATGTTTAATATAACTCCATGATTAATGTCCATATGCATTAGATGTATGCTTGATATGAGGAGTGACTGATCATAGCATATGCCATTGGGTAGATTATTTATGGGACTCATCGATAGGAGTTACCTACATGAGCACGTGGTACGCGCATGATGAGGGTCAAATATTATATATTAGACCCCGACTATTACCAGATTTTATCAACAAGATAATATTTAATGCTATATTTTAATTATATTTTCATTGTAGGATGAAATCAGGAGTGTTGACTGAAAAAGAGATATTAAAAGTGTGTATTTGATGATTTGAAGTCACCAGAGCAAGGAAAGGACTCTAGAAGACCAATATTGAAGGATTTACACGGCAAGGATCTGAGAAAATTAAGCCATTCGCGTTAAAGAGGCGCAAAAATTGGTCCAAGAATGCAAGATCACATGGTTCCTGCCATCCAATCAATTTGAAACTTCATATATGGGATGAGGGCCATAAATTAACCGTACACGTAAAATTTCATCTATTGGATCACTATGGAAGTGCCCCAACTGACAGATCAGCCCATAAACCGTTGATTATGGGCCCACCTGATATCTGGAACTGCCTCAAAATTATTATTGACGGTTTAAATGAGATGAGAAATAATTTAGACGGTGAAAATTTCTGAAAACATCACAGTGGACCCCACATGAATGAAATGTGCATAGTGCACAAGTGCACTACACATGCATGGAAAATGTCAGCCAACGTACGTCCGACTTACGGCTGATAGTGGACCCCACACATGCCCCGTACGGCCGATCTGATCCGTCCATCTTGTAGAGGGCTTCGAGAGCTACAAAATCATGCTAACCTTTCGTACCCATGCACACACATGTGTGCAATACAGAGGCCACAAAAGGGCTGCCCTGTATCGTTCAAATATGATCTTTTAGTTATTTCTTCTCTGAGACATGCCAATGGACATTCAAAACCACCCATTCTTGACTGAAATTTCGTTCTGAATCCAATGGACGGGGTGGATTTTTCAAAAAATGCTTCTGTGGGGCCCACTGATCACAACAGCGAAATGGTGCGAAAGGTTTCGCACATCCACGAAAACTGACTTTTTCAGACAGTTTTGGCCCACAATCTTTGATCATATGGCAGATCTGAACCGTCTATCATGTAGAGGACCCAAGAAAGTCCTAAGGGATGGTGTTTCTTTGAAATTTGAGTGAGAAAAGTGGCGTGTTTCGAGGCACCGAACTTGGCTGCGAAAAGGCTTTCGCTGCGCATGCATAGCTTTCCAAATTCGATTTTCACCACTCCAGCAACTATATAAGGAGGTTTTGGACGTGGGGAGAAGTCATTCAGAGTTAGGAAGGAAGATCCAGAGCCAGGGGAGAGCAGACTAGAAGAAGAAAGAGGAAAGAAAAAGAAAGAGAAGAAAGAGAGAGAAAGGAAGAAGGGATGTTTTTCATACTTCAATCTTATTTTTCTTTCTTTCTCATTAACATTATGAATTGCTAATCTCTTAACTAGGGCTGAGATGAAGCCCCTAATTTGAATAATGCTTGTTATGTGTTAATTTTATTTGGTTTAGATTGATTTGTTTCTTTCGCTAGTGTGCTTAACTGTAATTTTCATATTCATCCATTCTATGAGCTCGACCAAAGTCTAGATATGGATGTTGTTTGGAATATTACTCTAGGTGCTTGTGTCTGACCATGAACAGGTTTCCTATAGAGGAAGAAACAGGATTTACATCTCTCCATGCCTGACCATGGATGGAAAGATGTGATCCATATGCTTTGAAAGATTATACATTCTGTGTGCCCGACTAAGGACATAGGATGTGCTTTGTTTATTAAATTTATATCAATTTGAATTAGAATAAATCAACAGGTAAAACAAGGGTTAGGATAATTAGGGGTGGATTCGAAAGTCCTAGTCTTTTCCTGAATTGAATTTTTCTCATAGTTCTCAGTTATTTTTCATAGATTTGTGTTAGTTTACTTATTAGTTTGCTAAAATATTTGTTGGATTAGTTAAGAAGAGTCTTAAGTTTCAAATTGTGGCAACCGGTCCTCGTGGGAACGATCTCGTAATACGTACCATATTTACATCTGATTCGTATACTTGCGAGTTAAAATCATTTAAATCAAATTGGTTTAAATTAAAACATCAGCGCACGATTGCTGCATGATTGAATGGTGTGACTCATTCATCTCGCATATGTGTGCCATGATCATTGTATGCCCTGGCGACATTAGGGTCGTGGCCTCCATAGGCACATCGTGAATGACCGAATTGGATACAGAAAATATTAGCTTTAGCACTGTGGACACATAGGATGTCCTTGGATAAAAATTTTAGAACCTTTTTAGTACTAAGAGATGCTCCAACGTCTAAACCAAATGGATCCATGAGCGCACGAGTGCTGAATACCAGTAGGCCGCATCTCTTACTGTGTCGCGGTCAGTTGGAAGGGGGTGTGACCTTATCTGCCCGAGTGAGGGGGTTATAAGCTAGGCTGAGTTTAACCGGCTCTCAAATGGGTCCGCTATCGACGAGCCGGGTAGGTATTGACAAACTACTAGTCAGGCAGATAGTGTGGTCTCTTTCACTCACCGTGCTGTGCGGATAGGGAGGCGGCAGTCAGTGTAGAGTGTACTAGACCCCAATGATATCCCAGAGGAAAACTATACTGATATATATACTTGATGAGGACAGACATGCTTGTATTGCATCTCGCATATGACATTCGGCTACGTAGGTCTCGCATCGCATGACCTTGGTATGGTCGATAACATTCATGTCTTGCATCGCATAACCTTAGTACGAATGATAGTATTCATGGACTTACCAGTATATTTTCGTGTTACTCTGATACTGCATACTTGGCACTTGCCTTACGCACACACTTACACCAACCTCTAAGCTTTTGTATGATTATGCATGATCATTGTGTGCAGGTGACATTGGATCATAGCAGCGCTGAGGCAGGAGCGTGCATCAGATTATTTTGAAGCCTTTTAATCACCTTGTATTTCCCTTTCTGAATTGTACTTAAAGTTTTTGATATAGTAGATATGTGGTGATATTGTTTTGTGACTTGGTTATGCTTGTGGTTAGTTATGCTCTATTATAAAAAAATCATACTGAAAATCCTCCTTGTAGGATCACAGGATCGGAATCTGACATATGAGTGCCGGGAGCCGAGAATGGGGCACTACGAAGGCTGTCATCGCCGAATTCGGTGATCGAGAATTTTGTGAGCCCGATTTTTGAGTTTGGGGCGTAACAAACCGAGTCTGACTCGGTCAGGGAAACCGAGTCGGATCGGTTTGGATACAGTTTCGATCAGGTTGGGTCTGTGGGTCAAATTATGAGGTATGTGTTATATCTAAACCATCCATCCATTTGGAGAGTTTGTCTTAAGGCTTGAGCTGAAAAATAAGACAGATCTAAAGATCAATTGGACCACATTGCAAAAAACATTGGGAGATTGAACATTTACCATTGAAACCCTTTTGGAGATAAATGAATTTTTGGATTAATATAAAATTTGATTTTCCTCTTCATCCATGTAATTTTATAACCTTATTAACAGATTAGATGGAAAATAAATGTTATAGTGGGCCCCACAAATTTTTTAACGGTGAAAATCATTATCCTCTGCTATTTTCGGTGTGGTCCATTTGAGCTTTAGATATGATTCATTTTTTTTTCAAATGCTTTAAAATGATCAGGAAATATTGATAAACGGTATGGATATAATAAATACATCATTGTGGGGCCCATGTAATTTTGAGCTCATTTGAGCCGTTTGTACAACTTGGATCTCAAGGCGCGTCTCCGCTTGTCTTTGCACGACACATATCCTACACCAGCTGTTGTTGGCATGCACAGAACGAAATGAAATCGGATTGTGTATTACTCAATTTGCTCTTATCGTACTGAGTAAACTCTGTTGGCCCCACTGTGAATTCATGTGGTTTATCCATGCCGTCCATCCGTTTCTACAAATCATTTAAGATGTTGAGCTTAAAATTGAAGTATATCAAAATCTCAAGTAGACCATGTCAAAGGAAACAAGGGAAGTATTGATTTCCACCGTTGAAACCTTTTTAAGGCTCTAGTGATGTTTGCTTGTCATCCAAACTGTTTATAAGATCACATAGAAATGGATGAAGGGAAAACACAAATATCATCTTGATCTAAAACTTCTGTGGGCCCCCAAGCACTTTTCAACGGTAGACTTTAATTCATGCTGTTTCAGGTGGTGTGGTCCACTTGAACTTTTTATTTAATTAATTTTTGGTTTAAAGCACTAAAATTATATGATAAAATGGATGGATGAAGCTGATACAATGCATAAATGACAGTGGGCCCTACAGAGTTTACTCAGTACACAATTCGCTTCCGCACGTCGGCACATGAATGCATGTGGTTTATCCCGCTTACTCAGTGGGCGTACTGAGTAAACTCTGTTGGGGCCCATCGTGTATGTCTTATCCATGCTATGCATCCCTTTTATCAGCTCATTTTAACGCATTTGTCCTAATTGAAACATATCTAATGTACCACACCATGAGAAACAATGGGAATCGAACACCGACCATTGAAAAATTCTTGGTAGCCAATGAAGTTTTGATCAAGTTGATATTTTTGTTTAACCTTCATCCATGTTTGGATCACCTAATGAACAAGTTGGATAATAAATAAATATCAACAAGATGTCATTATCCCTAACTATTTTTGTGGTGTGTTTCAATTGATCTTTGGATACGTTTAAATATTAGGCTCATGCCATAAAATGATATGATGAAAGGGATGGTAAGCATGGATAAGGCACATACTTCACAATAGGCCCATGGACTTTACCTAGTGGGGTATAGCCTACCGTGTTACACAATACATCATCCATTGCATTCTATAGTATATTTTACAACTTATGTTCTATCACCAGTTGAGTTAGTAGTGTGAATAGCCCCTATTAGCACAGCTTTACTGGTACCCTATAACCAGCAATGTGGGTGGTGCCTTGACTGTTGGGCCTACTCATAGTATGCATAGGCCCATAAATGAAGAGAGGCAAATCTCAGATGGACCACACCACATAAAACAGCAGAGAATATCTATTAAAAGGTTTTTGTGGGCCACAATAGTTTCGGGTCTGTAAGACCCATATCCTAGCAGGTACTGTTCCATAAGATCCCACGGTCCTTCCAGTCGAATTCTGGCGACCCACGACGTGTAAATAGCATTTGCACGTGTTGTTGAATCACACCTGTAAACTCGAGCCAACTCAACTTGAGACTTGTGTCATTTCGACCGCGTCATCGTCGCGAATCCGACGCCACGTCTCGTGCGCAATGCGACACTCAGATTATGAGATCTGGCCCGTGCATTATCCTGACCATCGATAGCTTGATCGCGGGACCCACCTATACCTGTTGATGTATTTTCCTAGAAATCCATAATTACTATGATGTCACCCTACCCTACCTTACCTTATCCTAGCCATAACTCCTTTCAAGCAACCACCCATTCCCTTTTTCCCCATTAGTCAAAATTATTAATTGCCTAGGAACTACCACCTCTCTTTTTCCCTCCCTCTTTCTTTCTTATTTCCTAGCAAGAGAGAGAGAGCTCCCAACGTCCATGAGAGCTCTCCATTTCCAACCATTTACAAGTTCTCCACCCCCAAATCCAACCCTCCAAAATCAATCCCAACCATTGAATCTTGTTCCCTTGGAGCTCTAGGGGCTATAGGCGGAAGAAGAAGATGAGATCCTAAGGTGTGTGCTTCTCTCTCTCTCTTTCCCTTTTTGTGATAATGTAGTCGAGTGGCCCACTCAGATGGACCCCACCTTGGTGTATGTATTATCCACACCATCCATGCGTTTGGTGGCCCACTTGAGGAAGGCCCACCTCAAATGCATTTGTTATAGCCAAACCGTCCAGCGTCTAGACGCTGGACGTGAAATGAAACCACAAATATTGGCTTTGGTTTAAAGTTTTTGGGAAGGGCTATTCATGTAGGCCCCACCTTGACATATGGGTTTAATCCACGCCGTTCATTCCATTCTCCCGATCAGTTTAGGCGTTGGGCCAAAAAAATAAATAAATCTGATCCAAGTATCTGGTGGGCCATAGCTTAGGAAATAGTGGTGTTCACCGTTAAAATACACCCTGGTGTTTCTGTATGCCCAAAATATACCGAATATTGGGCTTGATAGGTCTGCCTTGAGCCCTGGAATCCAATGGCTCAGTTGGATTCCACTGATGTGGGCCCCACCTAAAAAAAAAAAACCATAGAAAAACATTTGTAAAAAAAAAATAAATCAAACAACACCGGCAGGTGCTGCTATTGCTGACAACCAAAGGACTCTCCAACGTCTTGTGCTGACAGACGAATGGTCAGGCAAGGACCCACGGTCCCAGCAGTGGGCCCCACCATGATGTGGTTTGTACATTTACACCGTGCATTTAATAGGTCCCCTTTGGGAACTAGGATCCCCAAAAAAATCAGCCATTTAAACGACTCAGGTGGTTCACACTACAAGAAAAAGTGTTGATTAAACGTTTGCTGTAGAGACCCTGTTTGGGGTCACTGAAGTTTTGGATCATCGTGAAATTGGTTTTTTTTTTTTTTTATTCATCCGGGTCTGTGTGACCTTACCAACAGATTAGATGGAAAATCAATGTTATGGTGGGCCCCACGTGGGACCCACCTGTTGATTAGAAGTGGTTGGGTTGGCGTACCACACACCAGCAGGCGGCTGGTGTGATTGACGTCAGCAAGTTCTGGTGGACCACACCTTGATCTACGTGGTGTATTTGTAGGGTCTAGATTTTTTGGACAGTGGGCCACACCTTAATGTATTTATTACATCCAAACTGCCCATCCCTATAATGGAAGTGGGTGGCCACCTTGTGGATGTGTTGTGAGTCCACCGTCCACACGTGGAACATGTGGTCCCCACCATGATGTATGGATTTATCAGCACCGTCCATCCAGCCCTTGGAGCCCACTAATGTATGTTTTGTCCATGTTGTCCACACGTGGACAGTGCGGCCCTCATGATGCATGTGTTGTATCCATACCGTCCAACCTCTCGTAAAGACCATTTTATGGTGGTGTAAGAGAATGAGATAGATGCAAATTTCACGTAAGGCCAATCATGCACATGCTACACGTGTGGTGGGACCCCACTGAAATGTGTTTCATCCAGCCGTGTGGAGCACACCTTGATGTATGTGCTATATCTACACCGTCCAGCTGAGATGGTGTCATCTAGACCGTTTATCTGTGGGTCCCACCATATACACAGCTGTCGTAGTGACATATGCATGATGTTGTGGGACCCACCCTAATACACAACATCCTTCCAGCGTCTAGAGGGTCTAGACGCTGGGCTCTTCATAATATAATATTATATTATAATATTACTTTATACTATTATGTATATACTCACACGTTTGTGGTGGGCCCCATGTGGGACCCACTTTCCAGAAGGATTGGACTGTGTCCTTCACGCCTGCTATATGGCTGGCGAATTGACGTCACCAAGTACGGTGGTCCCCATGAGGTATGTGCCCCATCTATGCCGTCCAGACCGATGACCCCATCTTGACATAAGTGTTTCATCTGCACCGTCTATTTGGACGGTGCCATGTGCGGCCCCACCATGATGCAGTTGCACCGTCTAACCACCCACCATGGTGCAGGCACTGTATCTACACTGTCCAACCATTTAAAGAGATAATTTTAGGGCTTGAGATTAAAATAAGACGGGTCTAATTACCAAGTGGACCATACTGCAGAAACAGTGGGATTAAACGTCTACTATTGAAATCCCTTTGGTTGTAGAAGTTTTGTACCAATATGATATTTGTTTTTCCTCCTAGTTCAGGTCCTTGTGACTTTATGAACAGACTGGATGGGAAATAAACGCTATGGTGGGCCATTGAGGTTTGGATAGTGGGAAAAATTATTATCTGCACCGTTACTTGGGGTATGGTCCAAATGATCCTTCCATATGATTCTTTTGGGGATGTATGAGGCCCACCATGACGTGTATTAGGACCACTTGATATGACTCATTTGATGTATTTGTGGCCCATGGGTTAAGGCCCATTGATGCAGCCCACTTGATGAATATAATGGCCCATTAGTGCAACCCGATTTGATATACATGAAGCCCACTGGTGCGACTTATCATGATGTACTTTGGCCCATGGGCCGGGCTCCCTCGTTTGTATTGTTAATCCCATGTAATGAGGCCCACTCGATATATGAGGCCTAGTATTGAGGCCAGTGCGATGAGGCTCATATGATATATTTAAGGCCCATGAGCAAGGCCCACCTGTCGTGTATATGAGACCCATTAATGCGATCCATTTGATGTATATTGAGGATCATGGGTCGTGGCCCATGGTGATGTATATTAGGCCCGTGTATTCGGCCCATTGTGATGTATGTTAGAACCTTGTATAAGGTCGTGGGTCCACTGTATGTTCAGCCCTATGTGGGTCACTCCTTGGGAGCAATGTTGGTTAGATGCCCACATTGATCGACAATGATGGTTGAATGTCTACATTGTGACCTTTCATTAGGCCTTATTAGGCCCATTCTCATCGATTCCGATTGTTGAGGCCGAATCCGATCGATAAGGTTGATTGCCGATTAACGATCGAGGCCGATTATCATGACCGATTACCGATTCCGATTGACGTGACCGAATGTCCGATTCTTATTATCGATCGGTTCTGATTGTCATGACTGATTGCTGATTCTTATTATCGATCTATTCCGATTGTCGTGACCGATTTGTCGATTCTAATTATCGATCGATCCTGATTGTTGCGACCGATTCCCGATTACCGATTCTGATGACCGATTGCCGTTTATCGATCGAGGCTGATTATCGATCAAGGCCGATTACCGATTCTGATTTGCCGTGGCCGATTTCCGATTATTAATTGAGGCCGATTACCGAATTTGATTTGTCGTGGTCGATTGCTGATTCTGATTATCGAGGTCGATTGTCGTGGCCAATTGTCGATTGTTGAGGCCCAATATGATGTATATGCGGCCCATATTTGAGGCCCATTGTGATGTACATTCAACCCGTGTTTAAGGCCCAACGTGATGTATATGAGGCTTATGTGATGAGGCCCACTGTGATGCATTTGAGGGGTAGGCGATGGAACCCATTATAATGTATGTTAGGCCCATGTGAAAGGCCCATCGTGATGTATATTAAACTCTTGAGTGAGGCCCACGGTGTTGTATATTTGGCCCTTGTGTACGGCTATGAGTCTACTATATGTTAGGCTTTATGTGGGTTGTTCCTTAGGAGACAATGTTGGTTAAATGTCCACGTTGTCGATGTCGATTATCAATGCTTGCTATTGATACCGATTATGAGTATGTGACTGCATAGCATCATGATACATGCCCATACGCATCATCTGCATGTCTGTTATGAGATATGATTGACCATTGCATATGTCATAGTGCTGGTTGTTATGAGACTCCCTGATAGGTGGAGATTGTCTTACATGAGCGCACGATATGCGCAGGATTGATGTATAACTGGATTGTATGACTCATGCATCTTGTATTGTGTGTTGTGATTACTATACGCTCTAGCGACATCAGGGTCGTAGCCTCCACAGGTATTTCATGGATGGCCAGATGGGACACCGAAAAATCTATTTTACATGGGGTGTTATAGATATCCCTGGGTGAAAGTCCCTAAACCCTCTTGGTTCCAGAGGTTGCTCCAACGTCTAGACCGAGTGGGTAGATGAGCGTCGAGTGCCGGTTACCAGATGACTGCTATCTCCACTGTGTCGTGGTCGGTTGGAAGGGGGTGCGGCCTTACCTGCCCGAGAGGAGGGGGTAATGCTAGGCTGAGTCTGACCAGATCGAAGAATGGGTCCGTTATTGACTAGCCGGGCCCGATATTGGCAGGCGGATAGTGAGGTCTCTTCTACTCACCTTGTTGCGCTTGATGGGGCGACAATCTGGTATGGAGTGTAATAGACCCTGGTGATTTTTCAAAGAGAAACCGTACTGATATGTGGACTTATTGAGTAAGAGTTGCATGCTCATTCATTCATTCATTCACTATCCACTCGGGCTGGTGGTACGCAACTAATTGTTGTGTACCTTCGTTATGGCAAAGATTCGGTTGAGTGCGCGACTAACCTGAGATCAGGAGTTTACCATGATGAGTCTGACTATCCAAATTTAGGTATGAGACTGGTTTGGATAGAAGTCTCTTGTGGTGGACCCCGTAGCCTGCGATACTACGTACTATCATCAAGACTTCACACTCCAGCATGGCCATTCCATTCGCATCGCATATTGCATTACATTTGCAGGTATATGACATTTTGATTTCCTATGTTTCTGCACTCATATGGCTTAGGCAGACTTAGCAGGATTTGTATATTGCATTGCATCCTCGGCATTGATATCTGACTCTTTATTACTCTTTATTGCATAATTGTTCTATATTGTGTATCCTGTTATTTATTGACTTATGGGCTTGTCAGTATTTCTACTTAATCCGATGATGTACGAATTATGAATTACCAGTATTTTCGGTATTGTATGATTATGACATTGCATTGAATACTTGACACTTACCTTGTGCACACACTTACACCACCCTCTAAGCTTTCTATAAGCTTATACACGATAGATGCGTGCAGGTGATGTTAGGCTGTAGCAGTATTGAGCTTGGAGCGTGCGGTGGTCTTTTGGAGCTTGATTTTCTATTTATGTATTTCCCTTTCAGTGTTGTACTCGAATGATTATATTAGTAGATATGTGATGATGATGTTACCTTTGTGAATTGGATAATCTTGTGGTTATGCTTATTACTAGTTTAATGTACAAAAAAAAAATCCTCTTTGTAGGATCCCAGGATCAAAAATCTGACATATGAATGCTGGGAGCCGAGAATGGAATACTACGGAGGCTGTCAGCACTGAATTCGGTGATTGGAATTCATGTGAATCCGATTTCCAGATTTGGGACGTGACAGAGTCAAATTGATATTTGTGTTTGCCCTTCATCCAGGTTCGTGCAACCTTATCAACAGGTTGCATGGCAAATAACTATTACAGTGGGCCTTAAGAAGGTTTTAATAGTGGGCTTTCACTGACCACTGTGGTGTGGTCCATCAAGTTTTGAATTAGCTTCATTTTTTAGATTATGCCATAAAATGAGTTGGTAAAATGGATGGACAGCATGGATATACGAAGCAAACATCAAGGTGGGCCATATGGTCAGGTTCCACCGAGATCGCTGGTTCCAGGGTAACAGCCAAGTCGCGATCGCCATTTTTACGGTGGAAGTGTCACCGGTGATGAATTATCATGGGAATCTTGCCATGTTAAAAAAATAAAAATAAATTACCAATGGCTTTTCACAGAAACGTGGGTTTTCAGGTCTAACAAGTTGCAAGATTTAAGCGAGCAGTCCTTATATTTCTTCGGGTCAAATATGGACCGTTGCTGCATTTCTATTTCTAACCATCAATTTATAGGCCACAAATCCAAAAGGTTAGCAGCGTTCCCTGCAGCAGATCTTCAGAGCATGGACTCCACACAAGATTCCCATGGCTCCACTTGTCATAATTGAAAACCCTCTTGTACCGTCTATCATATAATTTCCCACTCAACGGCTAACGGAGATGCGATGTGATTGATATTTAACCAAAACGGCCCCTAGAATAAAGTGTTTATGAGCGAGAGTTATTTGATGCTCCGACTGAGTTGGGCAATTGATAAGCAGGCATTTAGAAACTTTACACGTCGCACAGATTAATTCAATTTCCACGGTCCAAAACGTGGAAACCAGTGTACATAAATAGATTAGTAACTCAAAATCAATCTAACTGAATGATCCTAACCACTGATTAAAAGACATTTGTGTGATGAATTCGAGTCCTCATTTAATCTTTAAATACACCAATTAGCCAAATAAGAAACTAAAAGCAGTGCAGGTTTCGACATATGATCCATCTCAATTAAGGCCCACCCTTTGGGCAGTTGAATTCGGTTTACCTGGCCGTCATGTTTACAATTTCATAGTGCCTGCTTATCAACACCAAACTGACAGAGCATCAAAGCTTCACCCTTCCTTGGGAAGCCTCTGGGAAACATATCACGTTGAGTCAACATGCTACTCCCTTTACTACTGTAAACATGTCACTTGCGTAGAACACAATAGCAATTGAATATCGCTTGCTGACGACGTCAGGTGGGTCCACTAATCAGGCAGGCTAAAACCTATACATCAAAATCATTGTATACGTGTGGCCCACCTAATGTGTGGATTAGCATGATTTTTCCCAGGGTGATCTCATTCTGGGGAAACTTTGCCACTACTGGCGTGGCATGTTGATGAGGGAAGAAACAAGTGTAGTACTATTGTTATGAAGTTATGGGTTGTATGTGTACGATGGTCCAGTTCAAAATATAGTACCAGTCAGGCATCTGATAATTTGGGGTGTGATAAAGTACAACTTTCCGACGGTCACTTTGGCGTAGATTGCGATTAGAAAATAGCAACTTTCCGTTTGGGCATGCCGGACTGAAATTAGCTCAAACGCCGTCTTTACACATCTGACTACATGTTGGATGATACAGGAACCTCCATTTGGCGATTCCTGACTGGGACGAGCCAATGGGCCCATGTACAAAACTAATATTAGATGGGAGCGCGGATTGGGTGTGACCCCTCTCTAGAGCTCAGGACAGGATGGGACTCTAAGGGCCCACCCTGATGTATGGATTTTATCACACCGTCCATCCAGTTTTTCATATTATTTTGGGTTATAATCCAAAAAAGTAGGCAGATCCAAGGTTCGAGTGGACCTTGAAACCGTTGAAACCTTTCGAGGGCCCACTGTGATATTTATTTGCCATCCAACCAGTTCATAAGGTCCACTTGATAGAGGGAACACAAATATCAGTTTGATCCAAAACTTTTTTGTTCCTTGATAAGTTTTCAATTGCAGGAATTTAACTGCATGGTCCACTTGAGCCTTGGATCTGCTTCATTTTTGGGCATATTTCATAAGATAATATGACAAAATGGAAGGACGGTGTGGATAAATCCCATGCATCACGGTGGCCCTTCATGGCCTCAGCCCATGCGGAGCTCACGTGGGGCGAGGGTATTAACCAATTCGCGTCCATTGGATGGATGTTTTTATTTAAACACGTCTGATGGTGATCGTCTAATCGATTCTATATTTGTGTAGTGGCCTAACCATTCACGCGCCTTGTCCTTGGTGCTTTCTTTTCGGCCCAAAAGTCGTACAGAAAGTGCCCACTTGTTTACGATCTAAATTGTTCATTGGGTAAACCCCATTATACGATGGTCCTTCTCATGGTATCTCCCCTATCAGATGATCCTTGTTTTCTGATTGGCAGCTTGCAGATGGATAATCTATTGGCACTTTTGTTTATTTACTTTCATGTGTGATGTGCACAGGCATATCCCAAAGTTGAGAAAATAACTTGATGTAAATTGATTAACTTTGACCTCAAGCGTCAAAATAAGTAGACACATTTAATATGAACATGTATAATCATATTTGAGAAGATATTGTCGCTTAATCACTTGTAGAAATTTATAATGATCGGGCGGTAAATTCGATGATTAGGTTCTTTCTCCGAAGATGGGTTGCTTTTTACCTTATAAAATACCAGTGCAATCAAACAAAAGGAAAAACTCACAATCAACTACCAGGAACAACTGCAAGAATGCGTCTCTCTAAAGAATTGCGTGATATTGGATAGAAAACAAATTGAACGCATGAGCATTGATTTGGATTACAATTAAAGATTATAACTAAGAATTATCGTTACTCATATGCTAAGCTGAAATATAAGTAAATTGGTAAATTGATTTTTTTTACTGGATTGTGTTTTTCTCTGTATAATTCCTCTGCTAATTATAGAGTTCTGTTATACAAGTTATTCTTTTAGATCTTTTTTCCATTACCGCAACAGTTATAGCAGTGAAAAAGCGTTCTGTAGATCCTTCTTTTATTACATTTTCTTTTGCAATTGTTCTTCTTCTGTTGTCCGAGCACTCGGTCGTCTTTTGAATCTTGGACTACTTGGTCGTGTTTATCTTTTCGCTTGTTAGAATTTTGAGTAACTCGACCGCATCACTTCGCTGACAATCTACTGACGTGTAAAATTGAACTTACGCTAGTTATGATTTTGCAAAAAATGCTTCAAATATCTTGAAGATCTTTTCATCCATTTCCTATTCTCATACAATGTCACGCTCTCTTATTAACTTTTCCAAAATGGCCAAAAATAAAGTAAAACATTGCCCCTAATGTCATTTGGTCTTTGGGAAAAAGGTGAAAGCGATATTGTTCTCTTGACCAATGTAATAAATGCAATCGATCTTTGTTCCATGTGTTGTCTCCCCATTGATTATACTTGATCGAGGCCATACTGAAAGATATCTGTTGCCTCACCCTTTGGAGTTGTCCATGTGACACGTCTCATATAATCGTATTGTATGAGAAGTCAAGATTATCTTTTCATTAATATGCACATATTGCGGCTAATACATAAACAAGACTCTTAAGTCGGTATGCTTCTTCCTTTACCTCTTCTTCCTCTCTCTTGCATTGAAACCCCATTTTCCAATTTTATCTTCTCAATGGTTGCATCTTCTTCTTCATTTTCTCCAACTTTCTACTCATTCATTAAAGATGTGGATGTATTATTTTTGGGAATAGTTAATGACCTCCTGTTTAACACTTCGGTCGAATCAGATAAGACATTGTTGATACTTGGTCCAACTTTTTATCCTACAGTCACTTACGAACAGTTGTGTGAGATCGAACCAAGTTTCCTAAGGTATCCTAATGAATTCCTTCTAGTTCAATCTGACAAATTTCCAAATCCATCCTGTTCGTCCGTTTCTTTCCCAGCACGGGTGGTTGTGGGCATGCCAAAATTGAGTTGCGGCTCCAATTCAAGACGAATAACAATGATCCTGAGTGCCAGAGTAGGTAGACATAGAGTATGACCGAGTTATGAGAAGATCGGTGTGTAAATGGATCAGGCGATAATCAGAGGGTGAGGTTTGTCCTCTAATGGTGCCTTACTCCATCGCCTTTCGTACGAAAGGACTTTTTGGTACAAATTAAACGAAATGAGAAAGAAATCCTTATGGTTGGCCGCTGTTAGTTGCTAAAGGATACTTCTCGGATAATCGAATGAAGTTCAGCGTGCGAGCGTAAACTCCAATTACAACTAAAGTTATCACCTACTGGATTAATGCTACGGATTACATTACGGAATGTAAATGGTAAGTTCAGAAAGTAAACGATTATACTAAGAAAAATAATTTACTCAACAAGGAACGTAAATGATTACACTAAGGAATGTAAATTGACAGGATAATTGCAAAGGTAATTGAAAGATAGATTTTGGTTTGATTGGTTTGGTATGAGATGAGTTTTCTACTTGCTTTGCATTCCTATTTATAAGCTCCAATTCAGCCATTATGGATCATTCCCACGTTCTGACAGTTATTGTAACCGTTCTCTATTACTGGGATTTTAGATGAAATTGTGGTATACCGTTATTAGTGAAGTACGAAATTATGCCCAAGTGTCCTAGAGGGGAATGAATAAGACTCATTTATGAGATCATGCATAACTCAAAAATCTATTGTTTTGGGCATACGATTTCACAGCAGCTTCGCACCTCTTATAACTTATCATATTTCAATTAAGCTTCTAAGGTTAAGTGATGATTAATAAGGTTTACCTATAAGGTTAAGGACCATCTAAATGTTAAAGATGTTGTTTCGGGTCAAGGGTTAGGGTTACCAAGGACCTCATTTACTTGTTATTTAGTCATTAATGCTTATGTCCTCTTGTGTTTTCAGTTTTCGGCTCTCAAGGGCTCAACCAACAACATGACACACGGACTTGCGTGATTGACAAACAAGATGCATAAAATAGTGCACCAACACGTATATGAACAGATTTTGAGAAGATCAGATGCTTACTCAGCCACATGAAAAAATTTATAATGATCAGGCGATAATCGAAGGGTGGGGTTCTTCCTTCTAAGATGGGTTGCTTTTTTCCTTTCTTAAAATTCGAGTGTAATCAAATTAAAAGAAAAATTCACAATCGGTCACTAGGAGCAACTGCAAGAATGCATCTTTTGAAAGAACTGCGTGGTATTGGATTGAAAATAAATCCAACACATGAGCGGAGATTTGGATTACGACTAAAGATTATAGTTACTCTTAGGATAAGCTGAGATAAAAGTAAATTGATAGATTAGTTGTGTTTTTAGATTTTAGATTGCGTTTTTCTCTGTTGAATTCTTCTGCCATTTATAGAGTTTTGATATACAACTTATTCTTCTAGATCCTTCTTTCATTACTGCAACAGTTACAACAATCAAAAAACTTTCTTTAGATTATTCTTTTATTATGTTTTTATTTTGTGATTGTTACTCTTCTGTCTTCCAAGCTTTGCTCTTCTAGGTCACCTTTTTATACCTTGGACTGCTCGACTGCGTTTTTCTCTTTGCTCGTTAGACTTCTGAGTAACTCGACCACATCACTTTGTCGACCATCCAATGACGTGTACAATTAAACTTACGTCAGTTGGGATTCCACGAAAACGCTTCCAGTATTTTGAAGATCTTTTCATCCATCTCCTATTTTCTGTAGAATACCCCGTATGACTCGCCTATGCTTTTTTAGAATGACCAGAAATGTAAAATACAATTAGACTATATGGATCAACTGATTGCAGATGCTATGGGTAACTTCCATCTAGATGAGCCACCAAGATGAAGTGGTTGATCACCAAGGGGTAAGACCTCACATGTACAGTTTTGGGTTGAGTACCATTATTTCCTTGGCCCAAACATAAGCAAGGGAGTTATTGGTACTCTGATTGAGTAAGAAGCTTGATAGGCAGAACTTGTATATCTGTGGTGTACATTAACTTAGATTAAATCAACTAAGTTGTGGAATCCGCTGTTGTTAAGTTGCATTCATAGCTCAAGTGGTAAATTGAGTGAAAGATACCTCGTTTCAACACTGAGGTCTTGGTATGATTCCCTGGTGGGGGTGGCTAACAGTGATGTGTGAACTGACAGGGGGGTATACTAACAAGCTAACAAAAAAAAAAGAAAAAAAAGAAGTTGCATTAGAAAAATCATAGTGTTATTGAAAAATAATCCCTGATTTGCAGACAATGCAGTTGATGAAATATTACTCTTTGCTCCTTTTCATTCTTAACCATCCAATAAATGTCCACCGGACCCATTAGTCAGATGATAAAATAAGCGTTACTTTTCATTCATGATGCATCAAAACGGAGACTAATAATTTCAACAGTCTAAATTGAATTACTTATATACCAAAAATGCAATTTATAGGTGCCTGCGTATCATCCACCACACTCTGCCAGATTATTAAAGCTTTCCTAATATTAAAAAAAATAATAATCTAGGAAATGGTTCGTGTTCCCTTGTGCACCAACGGCACGCTTTAACCACCAATGCTTCTTATCGCTGTCCTCTTGAGATTGGACGATTGTGGGAAGCGCATTCCACTTGCTTCGGTTGGTGTTGGTGGGGCCCAGTACTTATCTCAGTTTCCACAAACATGAAAGAGGCTAATTTGGATGTCCTCGAAAGGACCGTCGACACTAGGTTCTTCCTCCTGCTAATTTCCAAATGAGTTATAATATAAGTGGGAGCTGAAACGTTTTGGATGTTGATTTGGAGAGCAGAAGAAGACAAAGCCGTAATCATTCTAAACAGGTTTTGATTTTCTATGCCGCTTCGATTGGTGAGCGAAAAGGACAGATCTCCTTAATCGTCCATCAATGCCGTCACACTCTCCCATCTACTAGGGAGTCGAGATACATTTAATCACAAGATTACTGGCTTGGCTTTGTTCCCTTTCATGACAGTGGTCGCAGGGACGCGGATTTCAAGTTTCCATGCTGGAAACACAGGTGGGCTACAATTTACACCGTCCATCCATTTTGTGAGATCCAGAAGTAAATGGGATCCAAGAGTCAAGTAGGGCGCCGCATGAAAGGAAAAGGTGAGCAGGGAAGTTCCCGCCGCTAGAAATATCCGTGGGTCAACTATGATGCTTACATGCCTTCCATACTGTTCATAACCTCGTTCTTATTGAGGTGAATTGCAAACACAAATATTAGCCAAATTCAAAACTTCTATGGCCTCGGGAATATTTCAACTTTCGCACGAGCTTCCCGCACATTCACAACCCCTAGTGTAGGGCCACGATGTCGTAATAATCTTATTAGGACCAAGATCAAATTCACAGGGACTAAACTTATGTGTATTCTGAAAATAACTAAAAGTAGAACTAGAAGAATATCTAAATCTAAATCTAGAATATAAGGAAGTAATTGTAAAAGGAATTTTAATGATCAAAAGGGAACTAAAGTGCCAAGGATCCACTTGTAGCAATTGAGATGCTACCTTTCTTGATTAAGGAATTCCAATTAGAATTAGAGTCCTATCTTATCCAGTCGGAAAAGAGATAGTCAAATCTCTGAACTTCTCATTGATCTAGCTTCAATGGAGGAGAATTGTGAAGATTTGGAAGGGCTTCCATCACCCAACCATGCCCAGGAGATAATGGTAAACAACAAGATTTACTAATCCCACAATTTCAAATAAGAAAAGAAGATACTCAAAATTATTGAAGATTTACTATAATTCAAGTAACAATAAACTATTAAAAACTGAAAGTATTTCTTAAAATCAAGTACAAATCAAAGCGGTTTAATAAGAGTAAGAATCATAGACATGATTGGATCAAGAATCCTAAAAAAAAGTATTATAAACTAGGAAAGAAATGAAGAAGAACTCTTAGGAGATGACTCCACCCTTTTGCTCTGCTTCTCTAAACCCTAGTCAAAAGTGCCTAGGAAACCCCTATTTATAGCCTTGTTTGGTTGGATTCGCAAAACCGCCTCAAATTTACATAGTTTGCGTAATTCTGTGTAACACGTTCGATGACATCGAACAGCCTTTGATGTCATCGAGCGTAAGTTAAATTTTAGGAGTCGCACCTTTACGCACTGCGTAACTCCTTTCGCACTACGTAAGTCATTGTGCCATTGAACTTTCCATTGAGAATGTGTCCAGAACAGTCCAGCGAGTTTCTTCAAAATTCTGTAAAAAGATTGATGTCATCGAGTAGGTCTTCGAGTCATCGAACAGGTCTTCAATATGTCGAGAAATGCATCCAATTCGTCCAACGACCAAACTTAATTTTCATGTAATTCTTCGTTGTCATCGAACTATGGTCGATGTCATCGACAGGTGGTCAATGACACAGATTTTGTGGATTTTGCACTTTGCAATGCGAACTTCCTTCCTTCTCCACTTGGTTTCCTTGAATCTTGGGGTCTTGAAATCTTCAATCTTGGTCTCCAAAGATTGATTCTTTTCCTTGGCAATTCTTGAGCCTTAAATCCATGCTTTTAGCATTCTTTTCAATCCAAGCTCTTAAACTTACCTTGCAACACAAACATGTATAAAATATACCATTAAGCCTTATTATGTTCATAAAACCAAGATATAAATGGAGGAAAATATGTAATATTTGACACTCAACACACTTCCCAACCAGCATTTTACTAGTCCTGAGAAAAACATGCGTGACATAATCTCCAATTCTCAATGTTCAAATCACTTTCAGAAAATAATCTTTTGTTTAAAAAAGTATGAATGAGTATAATCCAAAGGGGCGAGTGTGAGAATTTGAAAACTTAGATTCGAATCAAATGAGCAATCAATCAAATATATTCTTCATCAATCACTTAAAAACATAAGTTCTTATATTAAGTTTTCCCAACGTGCTTAGTGAATTCCAACTTACTTTCCATAAAAATACTATCATTTCATAATGTTAGCCATACTCATCACTTCAAGATTAATTGAATAATCAAGTGCTGATTCTGAACTTATCTCTCTCTCTCTCTATTTTTTTTTTCAGCTTTTGATTTTTTTATCGATGGTCTCTTTTTATTTATTCATCATTTTCAGTCTTTTCATCTTCATTCTTTTCAGACTTTTTAGACTTTTCATTCTTTTCTTATCTTTTCATTATACATGACCTTTTTGTAGATCTCACTATTTTTTAATTGGTTCTTTTCATCTTTTTAAGGTGGATAAAATTCTCCAGACTCAATTCTCAACATCTATCAATAATTCTTATGCTAATAATCAGAAATTTTAGCACAACTCATGGAAAGCAATTTGAAGTGTCTTGTGACTTAGATTAACATGATATTCAAATTTTCTCTTAATCAATTGAGTGTAAGAACTGTAGGTGATAGATTACTTAGTTGATCAAACTCCAACAATTCAAAATTCAATCTCTATTCTCATCATACTCAAAACATTCTTAAGTGCATAAATTATCTTTTTTGGAATAGATTTCGACTTGATACATTGAAAATTTTAAAAATTTTTGCTCAAAGCACTGATTAGTTTACCTAATCCACACCCCAACCTAAAATCTACATTATCCTCAATGTAAAGAAAATAAGCATATAATGCAAAAGGGGCAATGATAAGAAAGGAAAAGTAATCGAAAGGTAGTACCTGAAGAAGAAATTTTGAGTCTTTGCCAAGGATCTCAACGTGAAGATAGGTTAGCATAAAGACTAAACAAACGGAAAGCAAACTATCCTAATCCTAAATTTTATGAAATCAATAATCTAACTACACCTCCATCAGACTAGGGGGTCAGTCCTGGTAAACGGGATCAATCAGAGGTATGGATATGTCCTCTGAATCAAATTTATCAACAAATGGCTTTAACCAATGTCCGTTCACTTTGAAAGCGTTACCATTCGTTGGATTCTTTATCTCAATGGCCTTATGAGGATAGACATTAGTAATAGTGAAAGGGCCAGCCTAACGAGATCAGAGTTTACTCGAAAAAAGATGTAACCAAGAATTGTTTAAAATGACCTTTTGACTAGTCAAGAATGATTTTCGAAGGATATTCTTGTCATGGAACACCTTCATCCTATCCTTGTAAATTCTTGAGTTCTCATATGTATCATTCCAAATTTCTTCGAGTTCATTTAATTAAAGTTTGCGCAGCGAGCCAGCGTTGTCCAGGTTAAAGTTTAGATTTTTAATAGCCCAGTAGGCTCTACGTTCAAACTCCATAGGTAAGTGGAAAGCTTTCTCATAAACAAGTCTAAAGGGAGACATTCTAATATGTGTTTTAAAGGCAGTATGGTAGGCCTATAAAGCATCGGTTAAGCGGTTTGACCAATTTTTACAGTCAAGGTTAACTGTTTTCTCCAGAATATATTTAATTTTCCTGTTAAAAATCTCATCTTGTCCACTTGTCTGTGCGTGGTATGGAGTGCTCACCTTATGAGAGATGCCATATTTCTTTAAGTTTACAAATGACCTATTACAAAAATATGAGCCCCCATCACTAATGATGGCCCGAGGTGTTCCGAATCAGAAAATGATTTTTTCTTTTAGGAATTTAATTGTAAGACCCGTATCTTAGTCCGTACCTTACCGTAGACTTCTGCAGTCTTACCGGTCGAATTCTGACAACCTTTGACCCTTAACCGATATTGACGCGCGACCCTGATTCATATGCCGACAACCCGAGCCGACTCAACCCAAGACCAATACCACAGCGACCGCGCCGTCGTTGCTGTTCCGATGCCGCGACTCGTGCACCGAGGCGATGCCCTGGTCAAGAGTTGTAGACCAACGTTTGGTGCGAGAAAAATGCCGCGCGTTGTGAAACCCAAGAGAATCTCTATGATGTGTCACATCAATCACATTAATCCCATCAATCAATCAATCCATCAATCCATCACATGTCAAGTACACATCACTTTCACCCCTTTTCCCAAGCAACTACAAAAGTCTTCCTAACCCATACCTTTCTTACACAAATGCTACAAAAGTCTTCCATGCCCATACCTTTTCTTACACAAAAGGCCTCAAAAGTCAAAAAGCTCTTACACACCCATCACCACCACATCCATCCATCACTCTCTCTCTCTCTCTCCCTTTACAACTCTCTCTCTTTCTCTCTTTCTCATTTCAAATCTCCAAGCAACCAAAATCCCAAGCTCCATACGTATGGAATTTCTCCAAGTTTCCTAAGCTCCAAATGTGGCCCACTTTCCTACCCCACCATCTCTCATCTCAACTCTCCATTCCTTATCTCATCCATTGAAGTTGAAGCTAAGGTGTCAAGGAACCCCTAGGAGCAAGAAGATCGGACGGTGGGTGCCTCTATAGGGTAGTTTTTTTCTTATTTTTATGATGGGCCAAGTGAGGCCCACCGATCAATGGTGTGGATCTCACTTGGGACCCTAAGATGAGGCCGATGGCCCACTTGGATCATCATGATCATTCCATGATGGGGCCATTCTCCATGGACCCCATCATGATGTTTATTTTATTGCAAAAGGTCATCTAGACCGTCCATTTTGGTGGAGAGAGTATCTCCACCGTTGATTCTCGATCTTGGTGATCCCATGTGTTGAGGGACCCTTTTGATTGTATGATTTGTTTTTAAGGGAGGGCCCATAATGTCGGGGTCCCTCCATCACAAGCGTGTCCCACTCTCCATGTCTCTCTTCTTTTTATTTCTTTTTATTTTATTTTTATTTTATTTTGTGTAATAGGTTTGTGTGGCCCACTTGAATGGACCCCACCTTGAGGTATTGTGTCCAAGTGTTCTTCAAGTGGGGCCCACCTTAAATGTTGTAACTACATCATCCATCTGTGGTGGCCCACTTCATCAGGGCCCACCATAACGTATTGTGAGGACTGAACCGTCCAGCGTCTGGGACGCTGGACGTCCCTGCATGAAAAATAAAAAAAAAAGAGAAAAAAGAGACTTTTGGGGTGGTCCACTTGCTTGGGCCCCACCTTGATGTAAGTATGAAATCCACACCGTCCACCCCATTCTCCATCTAATTTTAGGCGTTGAGCCAAGAGTTGGGGTTGATTGGGAGATCAGGTGGGCCATAGCGTTGTGGGTTGCATCCCTACCTTTCAAAGGATCATTTTTCAATTTATTTTATTCTCTAAACATAGAAAATACTCTATATTAGACCCGTTGGAATGGTTGCGAGCTGAAGAACGCAATGGCCAGGGCGAATTTCTTCTAAGCGGGCCACATGTGTGAAATACCCCGAAAAATTAGGTTTTTCACAAATTTTGCAAGAGGCGCTGCCTCTGCCTCTCTGACAAGGAGCAGCTGCACGCTGCTGCGTGCAGCGTCAGCGGGTGGGCGGGCGGCTAGCCACCCATGGCTGCTGCCGTTGGCCCCACCACGATGTATATGTGAGATCCACACCGTTCATGAGGTGGGTCCCCTCCTCAGGTGGGCCCCCTCCAAATTTCAACCCGATCTTGAACGCACGTGGCCCACACCACAGGAAACAGTGGTATTGTATATCTACCATTGAAATCTTTTTAGGGCCCACAAAAGTGTTGGATCAAGCTGAAATTTATGTTTTCCCTTCATCTAGGTCCGAGTGACCTTATGAATGGGTTGGATGGCATCTAAGCATTTCAGTGGGCCCCACATAGGACCCATGATGATGCATGTATATTGCATCCACCGTCCAGGCGGACGGTGGAAGGCCACCACGATGTATGCGCATGTACCGTCCAATGACAGTGGGACCCACCCAAATGCTTAGGCTGCATCCAAACCGTCCATCCATTTGAAAAGCCATTTTTATGGCATGGGAGTAAAGAATGAGTTAGATCCATAGCCTAAGTGGACCCCACCTGGGCATGTTTGGGGCCCATCTTAAGGTGTTTGTGGAAGTCCATTGGGGCGCACTTTGATGTGGATCTTTGGTCCATACAATGGGGCCATTTGGTGTATTATGAGGCCCATGAGATTGGACCCATTTGATGCATTTTTAAAGCCCATGGAAGTAGGCTCATTTGATTCATATAAGGCCTATGGGTTAGGCCCATTTGATATATGTAAGGCCTAGGGGTTTAGGCCCACTTTGATATGCATGCAAGGCCTATGGGTTAAGGCCCATTTGGCGTACATATGGGGTTCAATTGGTGTGACCCATTCGTTACCTTTAAGACCCATGAGTTAAGCTCATTTGATGCAATCCAAGGCCCATGGGTTTTGACCCATTGCAATGCACATAAGACCCATTGGTGTGACCCATTTATGTGGCCCATTTGATGAATAAAAGGCCCATAAGATATGGCCCATTTGATATATATGTAAGGCCCAATGGGATGAACCTACGGTCCATTGCAATGTGTAATTCCCATACAGACTAACTAGCGATGTTTACAAGATTGTGCCTTGGGAGCAATGTTGGTTTGACGTCTACATTACGAGTGTAATATTGGTTAGATGTCCACATTACGACTCTCCTTAGGGCCCATTACTGGGCCGTACTTGCTGTGTATAGGCCGTCTAGGTCTATCCGTGTTGTAAGAATGGTTCATCACTCATTTACATGTTTAGTATAGTTTCATGACTCATGATCATATGCATCATATGTATGCTTGATATGAGGATTGACTGATCATAGCATATGCCTTCGGGCAGGTTGTTTATGTGCTCTTGGTTAGGCGGTGTTGCCCTACATGAGCGCACGATATGCGCAGGATTTGTTGCATGACTGGATAGCGTGAATCATGCATTTCGTATTTGTGTGACATGGTTATTGTACGCCCTAGCGACATCAGGGCCGTAGCCTCTAAAGACGCATCGTGGTTGGCAGGATTGGATACCAGAAATCTTGTTCTACATGGGGTGCTATAGATATCCCTGGATGAAAGTCTCTAAACCCCTATGGTACCAAGAGGTTGCTCCAACGTCTAGATCGAGTGGGTAGATGAGCGTTGAGTGCCGATTACCAGACGGTTACGCTACTGTGTCATGGTCGGTTGGAAGGGGGTGCGGCCTTACCTGCCCGAGTGTAGGGGGCAATGATAGGCTGAGTCTGACCAGCTCAAGGAATGGGTTCGCTATCGACGAGTCGCGCCCGTTATTGGTAGACGGATAGTGAGGTCTTTTCCACTTACCTTATTGTGCGCGATGTGGCGGCAATCTGGTTTAGAGTGTACTAGACCCCGGTGATATTCCATATTTGAGCTGTATTGATGTGTGGACATAGATGAGGATCTGTATGCTTGAGTTGCATTGCACATCACATGGCCTTGGGATGACTGATACCATTCATGTCTTGCATCGCATAGCCTTGGTATAGCTCATGATATTATGGCTCCATCTGCATATTCCGCATTACTTTGATATTGCATGATCATATTACTACCTTGCGCACACACTTTCACCACCCTCTAAGCTTTCTATAAGCTTATGCACGACTGTTGCGTGCAGGTGGTGTTGGTTTGCAACAGCACTGAGGCAGGAGCACGTTGCAGATTGTTTTGGAGTTTTTGTTCTTTACCATTGTATTTCCCTTTATACTCATTGTACTTGTAAAGTTTTTGATCATAGTGAAAATGTAATGGAGTTCTTGGTTGTTGTTTGTGGGTTATGCCATTGGTTATGTTTATTACGAATCAAACTGATGTTGAAAATCCTCCTCGTAGCATCCCAGGATCGGAACCTGGCGAATGGGAGCTAGGAGTCGAAAATGGGATTCTACAAAGGCTGTCGGCGCCGGATTAGGCGATCGGAAATTTTGTGAGCCCGATTTTTGAGTTTGGGGCGTGACATTAATGACCATTTTGATGGTCATTATTCCAGTATGGGATTACTTTGAACCATTTAGTGACATAGTATACAACTAGTTAAATATATAAATTCCCAAAGGATTGGGAGAATGGTCCCATAAATCGATGTCCTAACAATCAAATGCTTCAATGATAAGATTGGGTTTAAAGGCATCATATTTCGACGGGACAATGCTCCTAATTTTTGACAATGCTCACAAGCTTTGCAAAACTCATGAGTGTCCTTAAACATATTGGGCCAGTAAAAGCCGCACTGTAGAATTCTGAATGTGGTCGTTTTAGCAGAAAAGTGATCATCACAGGCCTGAGAATGACAGAAGGAGATGACACTTTGGTGTTCATTGTCTGACACACATCTTCTTAGAATTTAGTTTGGGTAATATTGAAATTACGGTAATGACCGCTTTAGTTGAAGTGAGAATATGCCAAGATGTCCTAGAAGGGGTGAATAGGACTTTTTAATATTTTATGATAATTTAAAACATATCAACCCTATCCCAAGTAAATAAGCAAGTATTAAGATTTCTTCAAAATAACTCTAATGGCTTCCAAGCCAAATAGAGGATCCAATCACAAAACTATTCAAAAGATAAACAAGATGCACATATAGTTTATGATGGATGTAACTGTGTGTGAGATGTGATTCTATTTAGTTCCAGATAATCAAGTGTGCATGCAATATGATAACATTCTGAGAAATCACACAAGTAACAGAGGTAAATTGCAATCACAAACATAATCATTTTTATAGTGGTTCGACTACTGATCTACTCCATTTTCGACAGACGCACTCAACCCTTGAGTGTACCGGATCTCACTAATGGAGGTTTCAAATTAGGTTCACCTAAAACCAATACAACCTACATTAGGCTGACTCTAACGTGTCCACATGACACAAGTTAATGCCCCACACAGGAGCAAAGGTTAACACACAACACCCAAATTTTAGGCCACATAGGCCAAGGATCCACACAAGGAACCTACTAGTTTATGCTCCCATGAGCAAGGGTCAACACATAACACCCAAGTTTTAGATCACACAGGTCAATGACCTACACAAGGACTTAACAGTTTATGCTCTCCACAGAGCAAGAGTTAAAACAAAGCACCTCCATGTACACTCTAGTTGGAGGCCTTTATGAGGACTTAAAAGGGGTGAGAAGTACCTTAGACCCAATCCTATAAAAGGAATAATCATAAGGGTTCTGTAGACTCTAATGACTTACAAATAAGTAGATGAGCTCCCTTGTAGCATGTTGATGAAGATCTCCTCCTTTGACAACGAAGAATCTTCAGCTCCCTTGAACTGCAACTCAGATAATATACCAATGTAAGGCTACGGGTTAGGTCAAGGTCATGATGGAATCCTACTTTATTAAAGTTTTTCCTATAAAGGAGACAGAGTGATTCCAATCATCTATGTATTCAAGGTATCCCAACTTAATAATTTTCCATTAAGATGGTAGCTGTAGGATCCTTGAATGCGAAAGTTCATTCCCCAATCCACTTTATTAAATATCAATGATGAGGGTGGATTGGAGATGAACTTCCATGAGGGGAAAAGATTAGTGTATAAGATCTGGGTTTAAACACTCAAAAGCACTCTTTATTTTCTCTACAAACAACCAAAGGCAAGCTCTTATTAAATAGGCAAAAAGTTCTAACAGATATAAAATTGTCATATTTTTGACAGAGTTCGATATCATTAAGCAAGATTCGATGTCATCGAGCGTATACTCTCGATAGCATCGAATTCCTACTCGATGACACGAACTTAAATTGTCAAACGCTTTTGAACCTTTTTACCAACTGGTTAATGTCATCGGATTTCAAACTCTGATTTCATCGAAACGAGGTTCGATTCCTCGACATTTGAAAATGAGAGAGCAAATGCCTTTGAAACTTATCAGGTATATGATATGATTGAGCATCACTCGATATCATCAGAATTTGAATATTGATGATAGTGTTGATTCATCAATAATTCTAAGGAATTTTCTTATAAGCTCGTTGGACAGTTTATGTCCTATTTCGATGACATTGACCATGCCTCGATATGATTGATATTTGAATATCGATTTTATCGAGTGATCCTTGATACATGAAAGATTAACCTGAAAACTTGCTAGATAGATTTGTGTCCCAATCCGATATCATCGAAGGTTTATCACTAACATCGAGATTTGAATTTTAAGAATATCGAGGCTCTCTTCGATATATCGAGAATCACATGATTTTCCTTGGCAGTATATTGGACATAACTGACCAGATGTTGATTTTATCGAGTCGACTCGATGGACTCGAGATTCAAAATTCGATGATATCGAACAATCCATCGATTCATCGATAATTCAGAGTTCTTTGTGGTTGCTGGACATCTGAAGTCCTTATTTTGATAATATTGAGTGAGTTTCGAGGACATCGATAATAGGGTCCGATTTCATACGCTTGAACAATCTTCCTATGGGGCTCACTTGTCTTGCTAACTCAACACTCACGCTAATTGACAAACTATGGGAATTTTAATCTCTCCCTTTGTCAATTACTTGATAAAACACCCTAGAAAAACTTCTAAACCAACACCCTAAATTATGTGTACTTGAACTTTACACAATTTTACAAAGCTATTGAGTTCACACACACACACACACACACGACTGTATTGTTCAGTAGTAGCTGCTCCCCCTAACACCTGTACCACCATTAACAAATAGATACACAAAATTTTTCCTCCATGGTGGGATTTGTTCTCTCCCTTTTTGTCAGTCATTGGCAAAGGGCAATATAACAATAGAGGTTGACTAAAGTGGAAGCATATGGGAGAATTAATGACCCAAATAGTATGCATAATCAGACGAGATAGATGTAAGATAGATAATGACAGCTCTTATAGAAAACATGTATGCATACCAGGTCAAAGGAGAGTGGTGAATTGAACAGACAATAACATTAGAAACATAACTTACAAAATCAATTCTCAAGTGATAAGGAATATGCAGAAGAAGATAATCATAATGTATACCAGTATTCCACAGACTCAGGCGCATAATGAATAACAGAGAGAGATGACAACAATTATATCTATGAATCATCAATAGTCATAAAAAAAAATCCAAAGGAAGAACTACCCAAGCTTGGCAGTCTTGCAACATTCATCCCAAAACAAAAAAAAACCAACCATTCTAGCCCAATCATGAGCACAGAAAAATGAAGTGTTTGCCATAGACAGAAAATAAACCAAAATGGAGCAAAGAAGAACCACATGCGGACACCAAAAAGAAATCAGCCGCAATGTCCAGATATGGCCTTAGCGAGACAACACCTTCCTGTTGGCACTTAAGGTCCTCGAGTGTCACCATTGGTGAGCAAGTTAACTACTTGCTGACTGGTATGTTGGAGAGAGTTAACTTTATCCTCAATTGCTATTAGATGTCGTTTGCTGTTGTAAAGATGCTCCTCAATATCAGCCAGCCCAGTCAGCAGATGATGTTCAAGGTGATGGCCTTGGCGATTGTTGATGGACTCCAGACTATGCAGTAACATGTGATTTGATCCCCATGGTATGGGTGGATACGAGGATTGATCATTTTTTATGCCAGCCGGTTGTACGGGAGGACTATTCACTGGAAGAGAGGAAGTGAAGCATAATTGTTGTGCCTCCTGAATTGCATCGTGATCGAACCATGCTTCTGGATGAACAACATCTGATGTGGCTGGGAGGCCCACATAGTGAGCATGCCTGCATATGAGTGCAGGAAATAGTAGTGTATCCCAATGGTCACCTCTGATTATACAAATGAGTTTCCTTAGGGGAAGAGTTAGAAGACACACTTGAACCTCTTGATACACATCATATAGGACATTTATCTCAAAGGGAGTAAGGTGACTACCCTTTGCATCACTTGGATACACATTAGTCCCTAGGATGCTGTGAAGAATTTTAAAAGAGGGTCCAAGATGGTTGACATGAAGAGAATTGTAGTCATTCGTAGGAACTGTGGTGCCATGACATAGTGCTCGCGTTATTTCACCCCATATACCTAACCCATTTAGATGCCGATTTGTTACAGAGATTCAAGTGACTTCGAGGTTTAGAAGATGAGTAAGAATGATTGGGGTAAGGAGTTTTGTGTGATGCACAAGCTCTACACGAATACATGGAGGATTATCACGAATGATATGGCAGCTATTGAAGAATTCATGAATCAATTCAAGTTGATAGGGTCCACTAAGATTGAGCATGTTTTGCCACCCTATCACTTCTAAGAGGAGATCCACCCCAAATGGTTCAATGATGTTGTTAAGGATAAGGCGTTCAGCTATTGTAACTTATCTTGAAGCCACCTGATTAAGATGAGACTAACTTGTTTCTGGTTGCTTATTCTTTAATTTGGACGATTGAGTAAGATTCTTACCTTTGCCTTTCACCATGGTTGGTCTTGGAGAGGAGCCCAAGAAGACAGGTAGAGATAGGGAGAAACAACCAGAGAAGAGAAGGGATAAGATGATACAAATTGGATGCCTGCTTCTCTTTTATGGCAGGGTCTCGATGATATCGATATCTCATCGATGTCATCAAAATCAGGCTCATAAAGATTTCAAAGACTATGCCAATGACCGTTGGGAAGACGCAACTATCCAACAGATATTGAGGTAGTCTAATCGTTGGGAAGGACCGATGGTTACAACATGGTTTCCCGAGAGTCATCGATTACATCGATATTGAACATCGATCTCATCGACATTTGAATCTCGATGATATCATAAACGACTAGATATCATCAAGTATGTGAAGATTTAGCATTTATGTTCCCATAGTTAACATGGTTAATGAAGTTTAGACATGTTGTTGATAATTAACCATGAATATCTCAGTTTGAAGATTTACCTATGTGAACCATTTTGACTGAGACATTATCAATGTGCACGTATTCCAATTGATTTTTGAAGATCATTGTACCTGTTTGCATCAAGAGGCTTTGTTAGGATATCGGCAAGTTGCTTTTCTGTAGACATATAATCTAACACAATAATCTTATCTTCAACAAGTTCTCGAACAAAACGATGACGGATTTCAATATGTTTGGTCTGAGAATGTTGAATAGGATTTTTTGAGATGTTGATAGCACTTGTGTTGTCACAGAAGAGACTCATTGTGGGTTGCTCAATCCCATAATCCAACAACATTTGTTTCATCTAGAGGAGTTGTGCACAACAACTACCTGCAGCAATATATTCAACCTCGACAGTGGACAGAGATATTGAATTTTGCTTTTTGCTCTGCCAAGAGACCAGACAATTTCCAATATAAGAACATCCTCCACTTGTTGATTTTTGATCATCCAAATTTTCAGCCCAATCAGCGTCGGAGTATCTAGCAATGGTGGTGGATGTTTCAAATGGATACCATAGGCCGAAAGAGGTAGTTCCTGCTATGTATTTAATGATTCTCTTAACAGTTGTTAGGTGGGATTCCTTAGGATTTTCCTGATATCAAGCACACACTCCCACACTGAAAGATATATCTGGACGACTGGCTATGAGATACAGTAGACTTCCTATCATACTTCGATAGAGATGTTGATCCACACTTTTTCCATTAATATCTTTGGAGAGTTTGAGTGTGGTGCTCATGCGAGTATGATAAGTATGACCAGACTCGAGTCCAATTCTTTTCACCAAGTCTTTTATATATTTGGTTTGACATATAAAGATTCCATCTTTTAATTACTTCACTTGTAAACTTAAAAAGAAATTCAATTCACCGACCATACTCATTTCAAATTCTAACTTCACGAGATCGACAAATTTGTATGCAGTATCTTCACATGTAGAATCAAAGACTATATCATCCACATAGATTTGAGCAATGAGCAATGAATCCTTTGTCTTTTGAGTGAAAAGTGTTTTATCTACACTCCCCCTATAGAATTTATGATCTAAAAAAAATTTCATCAATCGTTCATACTAAGCACGTGGTGCTTGTTTGAGACCATAAAGTGCTTTGCTCGGACGATAGACATGATGAGGATACTTAGAATATGAAAATCCCTTAGGTTATTCCACATAAACTTCTTCATCAAGTTCCCTATTAAGAAATGCACTTTTCACATCCATTTGAAATAATTTAAATTTTAACGCACATGCAACAGACATGAGAATCCTGATAGACTCAAGACGAGCTACAGGAGTAAATGTTTTATCAAAATCAATGCCTTTTACATGTGAATACCCTTGAGCTACTAACCTTACTTTATTCTTGATCACATTACCTGATTCATCAGATTTGTTCTTGAAGACCCATTTGTTCCAATGACATTTGTATTGAGTGGTCTGGAAACCATTTGCCATACCTCATTTCTCTAGAATTATTGAAGTTCTTCTTGCATAACATTTATCCAATGTTCATCTTGAAGAGCTTCCACAATATTCTTGGGTTCAATCTTTGAGGTAAAGCAAAAGTGACTATAAATATTTTCTATCTGCCGTCGAGTTCTTTCACCATCATTAGGATCTCCTATGATTTGATCTTGATGGTGATCCTTAATGATGAGTATGTTGGATGATGGTAGTGGTTCATTAGATGATGGAGTTTTATTATCTGATTTATCTATATTGCACGAATCTACATCATCTTCTAATTCATTCAAGGAGTTGTCTTCTTCATGGTGCAGGTCATCGACCACAATATTGACTAATTCTTGAATAGTGAGGGTTTTTAGATTGTATACTCTATAAGCACGACTATTCAAAACATACCTTAGAAAAATATCTTCATCACTTTTAAACTCAAATTTTCTTAGGTGATCTCTGTCACGCCCCAAACTCAGAAACTGGGCTCACAAAATTCCCGATCTCCGAATCCGGCGCTGACAGCCTCCGTAGAACCCCATTCTCGGCTCCTAGCTCCCATTCGCCAGGTTTCGATCCTGGGATGCTACGAGGAGGATTTTCAATGTCAGTCTGAATCGTGATAAGCATAACCAAAGGCATAACCTACAAACAACAACTAAGAACTCCATTACATTTCGACTATGATCAAAAACTTTACAAGTACAATGAGCATAAAGGGAAATACAATGGTAAAGAACCAAAAACTCCAAATGCTCTGCAACGTGCTCCTGCCTCAACGCTGCTGCGATCCAACGTCACCTGCACGCAACGGTCGTGCATAAGCTTACAGAAAGCTTAGAGGGTGGTGAAAGTGTGTGCGCAAGGTAGTAATATGAACATACAATGTCAGAGTAAAGTGGAATATGCAAATGGATCTATAATATCATGAGCCGTAACAAGGATATACGATACAAGACATGAATGGTATCGGCCATCCCAAGGCCATGCGATGTGCAATGCAGCTCAAGCATACAGATCCTCATCTATGTCCACACATCAATACAGCTCAAAATATGGGATATCACTGGGGTCTAGTACACTCTAAACTAGATTGCCGCCACATCGCGCGCAATAAGGTAAGTGGAAGAGACCTCACTATTCGTCTGCCAATATCGGGCGCGACTCGTCGATAGCGGACCCATTCCTCGAGCTGGTCAAACTCAGCCTAGCAATTGCCCCCTACACTCGGGCGGGTAAGGCCGCACCCCCTTCTAACTGACCACGACACAGTGGAGAGCACAGTCAACTGGTATTCGGCACTCAGCGCTCATCTACCCACTCGGTCTAGACGTTGGAGCAACCTCTTGGTACTATAAGGGTTTAGGGACTTTCACCCAGGGATATCTATAGTACCCCATGTAGAACAAGATTTTCGGTATCCAATCCTGCCAACCACGATCTGTTTGTGGAGGCTACGGCCCCGATGTCGCTAGGGCGTACAATAACCATGCCACACAAATGCGGAATGCATGAATCATGCTATCCAGTCATGCAACTAATCCTGCGCATATCGTGCGCTCATGTAGGGCAACACCGCCTAACCGGGAGCCCATAAACAACCTGCCCAAAGGCAAATGCTATGATCAGACAACTCTCACGTCAAGCATACATATGATGCGTATGATCATGAGTCATGAACTGTACTAAACATGTTATAACAAAATGAACTATCTTACAATGCAGATGGACCTGGACGACCTATACATGATAAGTACGGCCTAGTAATGGGCCCTAAGGAGAGTCGTAATGTGAACATCCAACCAACATTACACTCGCAATGTGGACGTCAAACCAACATTGCTTCCCAGGCACGATCTTGTAAACGTCAGTACTTAGTCTGTAATGGATTTACACATTGCAATGGACCGTAGGTTATCCCCATTGGACCTTACATATATATCAAATGGGCCTTATCTTATGGGCCTTTTAGTCATCAGATGGGCCATATAAATGGGCCACACTAATGGGTCTTGTGTACATTGCAATGGGTCAAAACCCGTGGGCCTAGCATTGCGTCAAATGAGCTTAACTCATGGGTCGAATGGGTCACACCAATTGAATCCATATGAACGCAAAATAGGCCTTAACCCTTAGGCATTATATGAGTTCAATGGGCCTAAACCCCTAGGCCTTATGGTACATCAAATGGCCTAGTCACATGGCCTTAGAACATATCAATTGGGCTTACTCCTATGGGCTTTAAAATACCTTAAATGGGTCCAATACCATGGGCCTAACAAAATGTTCATTTTCCTTCAAAACTAGACCCAACATGAAGTTCATTTGCAATACAAACTGTTCATAGGACCCACAACAACATTTATTTGCAACCCAAATCCTTTCATAAGGTCACGTTGAACCACGGGTCCATTGCAATATCTATTTACAATTCAAACTGTTCATAGGGCCCACGGTCAAGGGTAAGTCCCACCGTTCCAAATGAACGGCGCGGATGTAACACATAAAACATGATAGGGCCCACCATCTCGGGATGGACGGCGTGAATAGAACGCATACATCACAAGGGTCCCACCGTCCGTTGGACGGTGGAGACCGTATGAACATAAGGTGGGTGCCACCGTCCGCTGGACGGTGGACTTAACACATGGATCATTGTGGGTCCCAAGTGGGCCCACCCAGTAATGTTTATTCGCCATCCAACTCGTTCATAAGGTCACTCGGACCTGGATGAAGGGACAACACGAATTTCAGCTCGATCCAACACTTCAGTGGGCCCCAAAAACCTTTCAACGGTAGAATTCAATTCACACTGTTTCGCGTGGTGTGGGCCACCAGAGTTTTGGATTTGACTCATCTTTGGAGGGGGGCCCACCACTGGGGTGGCCCACCTAATGAACAAGTCGGATGACAAATAACCATTACTGTGGGGCCCACGTGTAGGGCCGTGGGCCACCCCCACGTCCGCCCGTTATAAGGCCTGCACGCGCCTGCGTGCAGGCGCTGCCCGCTAACGCATGAGGCAGAGGCAAAGGCCCTGCCTCATAAATTTTAATTTTTTGGAAGAAAACGTTTTCCTGGGGTTTTTCATGCATGGGGCCCGCTTCGCCAAAATCTGACCTGACCATATCGTTCAGTGGCTCGAGGCCGTCCAAATGAGTCCAGAGTTTGAATTTTTTTGATGCTAGAAAATGAATAAAAAGAGAAAATGGATCCTTGAATGGTCGAGGTGCATTATTTGATACTATTGCCCACCAGGTCTTCCAATCAACCCCAAACTTCTACCCAACGGTTAAAACTCTGTAAGTAAGAGGGTAGACGACTTGGATTGTTTGGGTACAACACGGTGGGGGCTAAACAAGTGGGCCACCCAAGTCCACCTTCTTTCCTTCTTTCCTTTTTCTTCTTCCTTTAGAAACGTCCAGCGTCCCTGACGCTGGACGGTTTTTGATTTTTTTTTTTTTTTGATAGTGGTGGGCCCTAATGAAGTGGGCCACCACCGATGGGTGATACGAGTACAACGTCTAAGGTGGGCCCCACTTGAATAAAATTTGAACAAAATAAATACTAAGTTGGGATCCATTCAAGTGGGCCACACTCCTCTAGCATAAAAATAAAATCAAATAAAATAAAATGAAATAAAGGCAATAAAAGAGAGAGAGAGACATGGAGAGTGGGACACGACTTGTGATGGAGGGACCCCGTCATTATGGGCCCTCCCCTACAATGAATCATACAATAAACGGATCCCGTTGAACACGGGACCATTGACAATGTAAATCAACGGTGGAGATCCATTCCCCACCGATATGGATGGTCTAGATGACCTTTTCAAATTAAAATAAACATCATGATGGGGTCCATGGAGAATGGCCCCATCATGGAATGATCATGATGATCCAAGTGGTCCATCGGCCAAGTATTAGGGTCCCAAGTGAGATCTACACCATTGATCGGTGAGCCTCACTTGGTCCACCATAAAAATAAATAAATCTACCCTATAGAGGCACCCACCGTCTGATCTTCTCGCTCCTAGGGGTTCCTTGGCACCTTAGCTTCAACTTCAATGGTCAAGATGAAGAATGGAGGGTTGAGATGGAAGATTTTGGGGTAGGAAGGTGGGCCACTTGGAGCTTGAGAATTTGGAGAAATTCCATACGTATGGAGTTTTCTTGGAAATCTTTTGTTGCTTGGGATTTTTGAAATGAGAAAGAGAGAAAGAGAGAGAGTGATGTAAAGGGAGAGAGAGAGTGTGATGGATGGATGGGTGAGTGATGGTTGTGTAAGAAAAGCTTAACTTTTGAGGCTTTTGTGTAAGAGAGGTATGGGATGTGAAGACTTTTGTGGTCTTTTGTGTAAGAAAGCTATGGGTTAGGAAGACTTTTGTGGTTGCTTGGAAAAATGGGTGAGAGTGATGTGTACTTGACATGTGATGGCTTGATGGGTGATTGATTGATGGGATTGATGTGACACATCGTTGAGATTCTCTTGATTTTTACAACACGCGGCATTTTCTCGCACCGAACGTTGGCCCATATCTCTTGATCAGGGTATCGCCTCGGCCCGCGAGTCGCGGTATCGAAACCGCAACGATGGCGCGGTCGCTATGGTATTGGTCTCGGGTTGAGTCGACTCGGGTTGTCGGCACATGAATCAGGGTCGCGCGTCGATATCGTTTAAGGGTCGAAAGTTGCCAAAATTCGACTGGTAAGACCGCGGAAGTGTACGGAAAGGTACGGACCAAGATACGGGTCTTACAATCTCTGTCTCTCAAGATATAACATTTACTGCCAAAGATAGGAAGTATTTCACACTAGGTTGTTTTCCATACCATAGTTTGTGTGGAGTTTTGTTCAAAACTGCTCTAAGATATATCTATTTATTATGTAGCAGGCGGTGTTAACGGCTTCAACCCAGAAGCTTTTCGCCATATCTTTTCCATTTAACATAACTGACCCCATTTCCTATAGTACTTAATTTTTTCTTTCCACAACTCCATTCTACTATGGTGTTTTTGGGGATGAGAATTCATGACAGATTCCTTTCTCATCACGGTATTTGTTAAATCGCTCATGTTCAAATTTTCCACCATGATCACTTCTAATGTGATTTATGCAATATCCTTTTTCATTTTGAGTCGCTTTGCCAAGATTACAAATTCATCAAAAGCATCAGATTTTTTCTGAAGAAATGCGACCTAAGTAAATCTGGGGTAATCATCTACTACCACCAGGAAGTATCTTTTTCTCCCATGACTCTCAACTTTGGTGGGACCAACTAGGTCCATATGTAATAGAATCAATGGCTTTGTTGTTGTTATGGTGGTTGTCTTTTTGTGACCGACTTTTATCTATTTTCCCTTTAGGCAATCACCACAAATAACTTTTTCCTCTTTTCTAATCTTGGGAAGTCCTCTAATCAAATTTCTTGAACTTAACTTGACTAAGTTTTAGTAGTGAACATGTCCCAGCCTTTGTTGTCATAATTTGGATTCATTTTTTACGGCCAAATTACATTTTGTGGATAATACATTTTCATTCGCACTTTTAATAACATAACAGTTGTCTCTTGTGTGTAATGATAGATTTTCTTGTATGATCTAAGATTCTACACACTGAAAGTGCCCTTGCAAGTGCCCTGGTTTGTCAATTAGCGTGAGTGTTGGGTCAGTCAGACTGCAGATCCTCATTGGAAGATCAATTTAAAGCGTCTGCCTCAACTGGATGTGTGGAAGCTCGCCATGGGTAAATTTAAGCCTCATATCCCATGTCCCAAAATACCAGGTGAATAAAACCCTTAAAACAAGTTAGAACATTATAGGATTTATAAGTGAGAAAACTTTTTTCAAAAATAGAAAATTTCTAAGTTTTTCTTGCTTTATCGATTGTATCGATACACGTCTCGATATGATCGACCTGTGTTGTCGATGTCCTTGAAAGCTCAATTGATAAAATCGAATGAGGACATAAAGTGTCCAGTAACCACATATTCATCTGGACAAAATTATCAATATATCGATATACATATCAATATCATCAATAATTGAATCTCGAGTCCATCAAAGGGGGCTCGATAATATCGACAAGCAGATCTTAGGCGCCCCTATTTTTTCTTAAAAAAATCATATATGCTTCGATATATCGAAACTGTCCTTGATACTATCGAAGTTCAAATCTTGATGATATCACAAGGCTCTCGATGATATCGGTCATGGGCGTGAAGTTGTCCAGCAACATTTTTCAGGTAATTTTAAATTTTGATCGGGGGTCACTCAATAGAATCGATAGTCAAATATTGAGATATCGAGGCCGGATCGATTGCATCGAGAAAGGACATAAACTGTCCAACAAGCTCACTGATAAAGTTCTTAGATTTATCGATGCATCGACACGACCTTCGATATCATCGACATTCAGATTTTGATGATATCGAGTATCCCTCGATCATATCTGATGACCTGAAAAATCTTGAAGAAAGTCTCACTCATTTTTTAAATGTCGAGGAATCGATCCTTGTATCAATAAAATCGAAGTTCGAAATCTGATGGCATCGACATGAGTTTCGATTCTCTAGACTAGATGGCAAGATGTTTTCAAAAGCGTATGCCATTGAGTTTGTGTCATCGAGCGGACCATCTATACAATCGAGAGTATACGCTCTATGATATTGACCCTGCTCGATGATATCGAACTCTGTCATAAATGTGATCGTTTTATATCCATTGGAACCTTTTTGCCTATATAAAGAGAGCTTGACTTTAGTTGCTGGTAGAGAAGGAAGAGAGTGCTTTTGAGTGTTTAACCTTAGATCATTTATCCAAAGCCCTTTCTCTCAAGGGAGTTCATCCTCCAATCCACCCTCATCATTGATATTCAATAAAGTGGATTGGGGAATGAACTTTCACATTCAAGGATCCTCTAGCTACTACCTTAATGGAAAATCATTAAGCTGGGATGCCTTTAATGCATAGATGATTAGAATCGCTTTATCTTCCTAATAGGAAAACATTTAGAGAGTAAGATTCCATCATAACCTTGACCCAACTTGTTGCCGTATATTGGTACATCATCTGAGTTGCGGATCAAGGGAGTAGAAGACTCTTCATCAATAAGGAGGAGATCTTCATCAAGAGTTGAAAAGGGACTCATCCACTTATCTGTAAGTAACTAGAGTCCAGAGGACCCTTTTGATCATTCCTTTATAGGATTGGGTCTAAGGTGTTTTCCACCCTTGTAAGTCCTCAAAGAGGCCTCCGACAGGAGTTTACGTGGTGGGTGCATTGTGTGGACCCTTTCTCTGTAGAGAGCATAAACATCTGGTTGAAGGTGAACCAGTCAAAACCTTAGGTTTGAGGTGAACCGTGTGAAACCTCCGTTAGGGTCTTATGAAAGATCCTTGGCTAGTGTGTCTAAAAGTGGGTGCGTTGTGTTGACCCTTGCTCTTGAGAGCATAAACAGTCAGCCTCAGTGTAGGTTGTAAAGGTTGAAGGTGAACCTGATTTAAAACCTTATGTTTGAGGTGAACCACTGTGAAACCTCCTTAGTGAAATCTGGTATACTCAAGGGTTGAATGCGGTTACTAGGAGTTGAGTAAATAAGTAGTCGAACCACTATAAAAATGACTGTGTTTGCGATTGGTAGTCTTTTTTGTGTGTGATTTACTTCAATACATATATATATATATATATATATATATATATATATATATATATATCTGAGATCACACCTCACACACATACACAGTTATATCCATCATAAACTAGGTTACATATTGCTATTTCTTGAATAGTTTGTGATTGGATCCTCTACCGGGCTTTAAGCCAGTATAGTTACTTTTGAGTAATCCTGATAAATGCATATTGGTAGGATTAGTGGAATAGAATTTTTAAATAAATTTTAAAACTTTAAAAAGTCCTATTCACCCCCCTCTTGGACATATTGGCATATTCCTACTTCAACTAAAGCGGTCTTCACCACTATTTCAATTGGTATCAGAGCGAGGTCTCTCTTTAAGGGCTTCATCGCCTAGAGAGTGATCTTAACTGAAGTTTGGAATATGGACAAAGTAGAGGGCTCATCAGTCACTAGGCCTCTAGTATTTAATGGTTCAAATTATGCATACTGGAAGGCTAGGAAGCACTACTTTCTGAAATCTTTAAATCATGACATCTGGATATAGTTGAAAGTGGATATGTGCCACCATCTAAACAAATTGTACTTGATAGTAGCACAACCATCACAAAACCTAAATCCAAAGAAAAGTAGACAACGTTCGACAAAGAAAAATAGACTGCTGAAGAAAAATCTATGAACGACTTTTACTGTGCCGTGTCCCAGGATATATTCAATTAAATAAGTATGTGTGGGACATCCAAGGAAGCATGAGATCTATTGGAAATAACCCATGAAAGCACAAGCACTGTGAAGAGGTCTAAACTCCAACTTCTGACTTCACAGTTCAAAAGTCTCAGAATGGAAGAGCATGAGACGTTTATGTAGTTTTTCATAAAGTTGAATATAATTTGCAACTCCATGGGTGGATTGGGAGAAAAAGTTTCGGTACTAAAAATTTATAGAAAAATTCTAAGATCCCTACCGGAACGATTTAATCCCAAGGTTACAACAATTGAGGAATGTAGGAACATAGATGAGATAAAAGTAGAAGAACTGGTAGGTTCCCTACAAACTTTCGAACTACACTTCAAACAAACCCAAAAATCCAAAACAATTGTCCTAAAAACTTCAAAGAAGATAATACATGAGGATAGTGGAAGTGAAAAGGAAGATGAAGATTAGGAAGTGGCTTTGCTGGCACAAAGATTCAGAAAATTCTTTCAAAAGAATCATGGTTGTCCTTCTAGAGGAAGAAATATGGACAATAGACCTTCTGTAGGTAAATTTGGTAAAAAGGCCAAAGAACCATAATGTTATCCCGTCAGAAGTATGGACACTTGTCTACTGAATGCCCAAATAAAAAAACTAAGGGCAAGGCAATGACCGCCACATGGGATGATCAGAAGAGTCAAATTTAGAATTTAGTGACTCAGAGAGTGATGAAGATCAGAAATCATTGAAAATTCTTATGGTCTCCACTACTCCAATCATTCCTAGGGATTTTGAAAATGAGGAAGAACAACAAGTCACTGAATCATTTCCATCTGATAATCAAGAAACTGAAGAAGAAGAAGAGATAGAAAAAGATAAGCTGCAAGATGTTTATAATCAACTCTATATTCATAGCATCCACATAAGAGACTTGGAATGTCTGAAAACAAGAAGGAATTACTACAAAAAGACTTGGACAAAACCTTGGAAATTAATACACATTTGATCAATGATTTATAGCAATATCACTCAGACAATGATAAGTTAGAAAGAGCCAATCTATCCTTAAAAATGGAATCATCAAAGCTTATGAAACAAGTTGAATTATTAAAAGATGAAAATGAGCAACTCAATAATGAGAATCACACACTCCATTGTGAATTAGAGAAATCTAGAAAATTTGCTGAAATAAATTACAAATTTTTGCAATGGTGAAAAGCTAGAAAAGTTGTTAGGGATGGGAAGATGAGGAAAAGACAAGAGTGGCCTAGGGTATGAAAAAACTAAAAAGAAAACTAGAAATAAAGCCTCAACAACTAAAAAACTTACTGCTTCAGGTAGCAATATGAAAGCTTCTCCAATTTGTCATTTATGTGGTGATATGGGTCATTATAAGTTTGAATGCTTATCTCCTAGAAGGACTTCATATAACTCTGGTCAAAATTTTATTGGTAACTTCAACCCAGCTGGAGAAATATAGAATGTCAAAAGTTCATTTAGGAGAAACACTCATCCATCACCATCTTAAAAGAAAGACAGAATGAAGGAATCATTGGATCGAGTGGGTGAGATAAATATAAAAACAAAATCTACCACAGTAAAGAATTCCGTCTCAAAATGGATAGTGAAGGAAAAACTGAACTCTATGCCTTAAAATGTCAAAGCATAGAAAGACAAGTCCGGGTCATGCATCTGGATCTGGATATTTGCTGAAATGATGCAAATTTTTCTGAGCTTCAAATGATATATCTGAGGATCCTTAACTCAATCTTTTGTATATAAACATTCAAATGCTTATAATTTTGTTGCGTACAATGATTGTACATAATTTTTCTTCGTATACTATTGATTCATAGAAATACTAAAAGTATACTTGAAGGGTCTTCTGAATGCTAAAAATGTAAAATCATTCACCTTCGATACGTCTCGATATGTCATTCTCAATTAATCGATCAAGGGTCGATATAATATACGACTCTTTGGAATGTGAAAAGCCATATGATCGAGAATGATATCGAAGAAAGGATTGATGATATCGATCAGTGTCCCTCGATATCATTGATAAGAGGATCGATGATATCGACAGATGCCGCCTAATATAAGCTGATGGAGCGCGAAAAAGGGATTTTTGCTCCAGGATTTTCGCTTCTCTTCCCTGCTCACCCCTCTCAACCGGACGGTTCGGTACCTTGTTAGACAGCCTAAAAGTTCCACAAATACAGTAATACCCTTCTAATAATCAAGATTCCATTTTTTTTGTGGTATTTCCATTTCTATTGGGTTGTGTCCATTTCTCCCAAATCCTTCAAATCCTCTTTTTGTCCACATGGGAAAAGACAAGGGAAAAGTGTTCTGTCCGGGTGAATCTTCTAGAAGCTCTCAATAAAAAGTGCTTGCTCCAAAAGAGAGGGCAAGGGCCCTGGAATGTGGGATCCCCACAAGGCAATGCACGAGACATAGTGGGTCCCAGTTTGAAACACCGGCACCCCTTCCGGCTGGAGTAACTTCACGTCCACCAAAATACACGGGTCGGAACCTCATCCATGAGAGAAAGGTAGACATGGATTGTCTAAAACCATACAATCTGAAATCCCTATTTGCTACAATCGATTGGTTGCCCGTTCTAGATTTCGACGGGCCATGCCAACTCAAACGAACACACAACTTCCTTGCTACATGTCACTCACCTGTGTCTGATCCTCCTTCTATCATGGTCTTTCTGGATGGAGATGATATGCTGATCACACCTATTACAATGGAAAATATCCTTGGACTGACCATGGCTCCAGAAGGTCTCCATAAAATGGACTTTAAAAATATTAAAATTTGGTCCATGGTAACTGTAACACCCCGAAAATCGGGGGTCGGGTAGAAACCCAACTCCCAAGTTTTAGAACGTCACTTATTAAACATAGATAATGATAAATACATGTTGTCTGTAGAATGACATTAAACAAGATTGAGACTAATCCAAAACAGCATATCATACTCCAGAGACAGTTAAATTAGCATGCGGAAGACTGTGATGAATACATAAAATATATAATTAATTGTAAATCTCCAGAGTATGAACATGTTACCAGGTTAATTAAATACATGTATACTCCAAAAATGTAAAGAAAAGAATATACATGAGTGCTCCAAAAATATAAAATGACAAGTGTTAAGGCATCTAATCAACCTCCCTATAATCCCGTCGATCAGAACACGCATAAAGGAGGGATCCTCCTCATCATCATCAAGTCCGGCTCGGCTTCATAAGCAGCGCCATCATCTGAAACTGAAATAGGGACTGGTGGGTGTCCGGAACACCATCCCGTAACGTGGGAATGAGTAATCAACTCAGTGGAATCATAGAGGAAAGATTAGCATGTTATCAAATCAATCACGCGATAATAGTAAAGCAAATAATCAAACATTCCTAGATACTGTTGTTAATGCATGCATGAAATAACATGATGGATGCCCTCACCGACATACTCCCTCATGCGGCACCATCTGCATCCGCGGCATGCTTTCTTCCCGCAGTGCTCCACATCTTCCAGGCACATGCAGTGCGATATGGATAATGATTACCGGGTTGTTATTAGTCCTTTTCATACAACAGGATTGGGAAACTAAGGTACCTTCTTTATATCAATCCCAACACAGATCCTGTCTAGGGTCGTCACTCCTAGTAATCTCATACGATGCTATATTTGTAGGTCGCTGCAGGGGTTGCCAGGGCTGTTGCTCACACTCGTTGCACCGCTCCCCCATCACCTTATCAATACAGGCCTATTTATATCCTTAAGACTGCATCAGGACTCGTCGCCCCCATGGGGTGTCAGGATAAACTCAAGGTCATTACAAAAGGGCTGTCAGGGCTGTTGCTCGCACTCATTGCTCCGTTCCCCCATCACCTTATCAATGTAGGCCGACAATAAGAATATAGTATCCCATACCACCATAATTTGCTTAGAGTAGGGTGCTCACTGGTCACTACGGGGAGGTTTGTGGCCCCAGTATAGGCCAACAGCTCGACCACGGTGTCCCATACCACCATGCCCGGCTCATGAGTCTTTATGGATCAAGGTACCATGGTTGACAGGGTTTTCAATGTAAGTTCAGTACCCTAGGTTTAAGCAGTTATGACTCATACATGGTGAACATACAATGTCTAGTCAGGTTACTTGAGGGGCTCGACTTGTAGGAGCGCATCTCAAGCTCAACGATATGAAGTGCGTAAAACACTTCGCGTGGCCTAACCACTGCCGCCTGCCCAAAATATGACTCGCATTCATCGACGCGTCCTTCGTGGCAAATAGAAGCCAACCACGAATTCAATCCATTACCGTCTGCCTGGACTAGGTCATAGCCCCAAGCATTTGTAAATTCACATCAATAATCATATGAGAGTAATAGAAATGAAATACGACAATACAAGCATGTTAACACATGTTATAGCATACAAAGTAAGTAAATCAATCCAACACATGTATTCCATACATATAAGGAAATCAATTCATATGGCAAACATGATGGAAATCATATACATTAGCATATTAATTGAGAATTCAATCTCAAAACTAATTCACAACACCATTTACTCAATACCTACAAATACAAACATTTATACAAACACTTAGTCTACACACTTTAGTCTACATAGCATATGTCAACTCAAAGTGCGCATTAGGGTGAATCTCTTCACCAAACAGATCATGCACGCATTCTTAATATCATAACACGATAAATAGATATGGAAATCATTTCAGCAAAATACGGACATATACTGTATTTCCTATAAATACCTAAAATGCCCTAAATCTCATATTTCCCGTACATATATGAAATGAAAAACGGACAGCATGTTCTACATGTCAAACGGCGTTCTCTTCGACAATCTACTATTAAACGACATTGAAAGCTTTGAAATCAGTAAATCAAAGCGTCTAAAATCCTCACCTTTCGCCTTAGACGTGTATCGATTCGAATAAAACGTCTATGCTTCGTCAACGGCGTAGATGCGACCTGATGCATAAGATACATAAGCTACTTCGCTATTGTATCAAGGGAATCCCTAAAACAGTAAGTGCTTAGGGTTTTCTTACCTAGGAGTGTCTTAGAATCATTGGAAAAATGATTTAAATGCGGTGATTAATCACAGGTAGAAGCTGTAGCAACTGGCGGGAAAACTCTCCCACACCTCACTCACAATCTCTCACTTTCTCTCTCTCTCTCTATCTAGGGTTTTAAGCAAATTCGGATGGGAGAGATATGTGAGGGTTTAAGGCCCTTATATAGCCTAAAATCTAACCTAAATAGACTTGGGACAAATGTATACTTAAGTTATAACCAAATGGGGACTTTTTCGATCCAAAAGAGTGTTTCGGGAGCTCCCCTAGCCGAACGCGGTCGGACTTAAGCTCATGTATAGTGGATGTTGATCACATAAAGTTTTCAGTCCGGTAAAGTTCCCAGATCGTACGTGGCGGTCCAGTTTCAGTTCAGCGGTCATCGTACCTAAATCAAGTCTACAAGTCTCATGACATGAAAGAGAAATTTTTCCTGATCCGAGGGTGAAATTTGGCTGAATTCTGACGGTCAGAACGCTTAATAATAACGCGCAACGACATGTGCCAGATTTTGAATTAAATTTTCAAATCTTTACTCTTTCTCACTCTCTTCACTCCAGGCTCAATGAAATAGCCTCAGAACATCGGTTGGGCTTGATTTTTGAAGCGATTGTCAAGTTCACCCAAGCGGTCATTACGGTCTAAGATTGTAGATATCGGACTTTCGACGCGCGGTCTAGATCCAATACAAGGTTTCAAAGGGTTCCTGGGAACAAACCGGTTTAGAGTTTGATCCTGGATTTCAGGGTAAGATAGCATCATTGGTTCTACAAGTTTTCGATCTTGCAGAACGTATTTAAAGCGATTAGGGACAATTTCACAGCTAATCTAACGTAATGCTAGCTAATTCACGTTAAATTCTAAAGAATTAGGTTATACATGATTTCTTTGGCTTTGGAATTGGGTTCTGAGAGGTTACCAAGGTGTTATGGTTGACCAATTGCCTACGGACGTCTAACCCCAGGTTGGCTAAAATTCGGGGTGTTACAATCTACCCCCCTTAAAACAAAATTTCGTCCCCGAAATTAGCTAAGGGTAATGAGTCCCTAGAGAGACTTTAGTATTGGCATTCTAAGGAAGGTTCAGATCCTGTTTAGTGACCTAACCTTACGTATAACCTAAATCAACTGTTTCGATCCTGGGCCAGTGGGAAAGAGGTCAACCATGCTTCCGCTGCGCTACTCTGATTCAACGGTTGTATTAGATAATCCTAAGTAGAATACGGTCTACCCCCTTAAAACTTAGTTCTACTTAAGGTTCAAGAATCTATGCCTCGATCCGTATATCGGAACGAGGTGTAACTTAGGGCCTATCTTTAACATAAAATGGGAAACAACCTCTCACTACAATGGTCTTCCTTTGCTAACGATGCGTTCTATGGCATTGGTACCTACGGTTGTAGAAAAAAGATGAAGTGATGGGTGTTGTGGTTGATTTCAAGGTCAGATGTGAGTTTGTGGCAAGAGGTATAATCTCTACTGGCTATAAGTCCTCGCTAGTTCCCAAAGGCAAAACAATAACTTTTGGTTGTAGATGGTCGAGCCAACACAGAAGAAAAGTTGTGTAATGGGTCTGAGCCGGATACATAGACTTTCTGTCTAGCCATGATAGAAAATTTGTTGTATCAATTCTTCATCCGAGTCGATGCCAATCTTCTGCTTGATCAGAGCATTGGATTTATTGGTAACCACTAGGATTAAGAAGTCAATTCAAACCGTGAATACATCGCTAATATACAATTCCTTTACTCCGCGTTTTCGATTGTAATAAATCCTTGGGAAGGCAATTCTAAGGGGAATTCTAAGGGGTATGCTGATTTATTCTAAGTTCAATCTGAGGGATTTATAAGTTTTCCCCAAGAGTGAATGGTTTTAAGTTAAAAAAACTTTCCTGAGGGTTATAACAGAAGTCTATAAGTATTAAGGGGACTTATCGAAGAAATGAGGTCCTACTCCAACCAAATCTAACCTACTATTCCTTAGCATATACAGGCTTTACACTACTTATTATAACTAGTATCCTAGTCTGTAATTCACTAGGTGTAATCCAAAGCCTAAGCTTATACGTTAGATGGTTTCATACTATATCTACTACAAGAAATTGTTCTATCGCTTAGAGTCAAGATTGTCTAATTGAAATTTGATTTTCTATATTGTCCGATCTTTCAAATCGAGTACCACTCCAAGTCCAAAACTCTAAGGGCATATGTGGCCAGTGGTCTCAGGTTGTGTTAAATGGGACTGCTTTCCTACTCCCGCCCAAGAATTAGGAATGACATGTTTAGTAGGTGGGTGAGTTGGGATTCAAATCAACTTCGTAGGCTTTGGAAAATGGGCCTTGTGTTGGAAAGCGTGAGATGTAGCATAGCAATACACAATCCCTCAAGCATTCCACACACTTCATATCAAAAGGGACTGCATGCATTTCATCAAATCAAAATTTATCACAATACAAGAGATATATCCTTACATGCATCATGACAAGAAACACATGGGAAACTAAACTAGTCAAAGCTACAACCGCAACACAAACCAACGACTAAGCCTTCTCAGGCTCACACACCGAAAACAGAAAACAGCTAACTACGACCAACAAGCGACTAAAATCTAATCGCTAATCCGAGTCTGGCGATGGAGGAGGAGCACCCTTATCCTGCAGATAACATAGGATGGCCTTCAAAGTATGAGTCACCTTGCCAAATTTCTGTTTCATGATGGCCTTGGTATCCTCAAGATCCTGTTTCGCCTCAGCCCGGAGTTCTTGGACTTCCCGTCGTAAAGCAACCTGACTCTCCTTAAGTCGGGCTATATGAGCATCCCTAGTAGCCCGAGTCGCAAGAGGAGGGCTCTCATCAGTATCCTGAGCCTCCTCTTCTTCTTCCTGGACTTCTTCCTCTATTTCTGCCCCAGCTTCTTCTTCATTAGCATCCTCTGCGCTATCATACTCGCCCTCACTGTCATCATCAAGCTGAGCCTCATGTTGCCGAGGCCCTATCTTCATCTGGTTCATGGTAGCCTCATCAATGAAGTGAATCGGCACAGGCATCTCCAGCCCAAGTCTGTTAGTAAACTCAAGCATGATCTTGCATATGAGTCTGCCAAAGGGAAGTGACTCAGATGTTCTTCTCGATTTCACTATGAGGATAATCTGTCGCAACACAAAGGTAGCCATACACACATTCTCACCCTGGCCCACTTGATACAGGAAATCGACCATGAAACGCGTACATTCACTGCGGTTGGTCGACCTAGGATACACATTAAATGTGCAAATGTGGTGCAACAGGTAAAAATCATCCGACATGTGGGATGCTAAGAGGCTCTTGTTATGCTGCCACGGAACCAAACCACCACATAGGAACCTGGTGCGGCGATTTCACTTACGAACACTCTTCAGATTCTTAGCACTTGGATGTACTTCACCAAGAGGCACCTTCAAAAGTCGGGCTATCAACCGAACATCGATTGTGGCTTCCCGATCTCTATTAAAGGGAATCCTGAACTGCAATAGCTCCAACGTAGGAGCTCGAATATGAGCATAGAAGGCACGAACAGTGCTTACGTTCGTACGAGACTGGGCTTCAAAGAGTGGACCCCAGTTGGCAGCTTCGATGCTCTCAAATAACAGAAACTCACCAAAGAGCTGTTCCTCCACATGTGCCTCAAATAGAACCTTGCGATCAGTATCGCGCCATGGGCCAAGTCCGCCAACAATGCATGCCCTATGTGCGCACGGGGATCCAAATCCTGTTTCGTATGTAGTCTCTGCCAACACTTAGACTAGCGGCGGCGCTTGAGCTAGCGGCGCCACCTCTTAGCTTCCTCGATCGTGAAGGGCGACTAGGCCCAGCTTCATCTGCGGTGGTCTTCCTCTTTCCCATGAGAGAGAGGATGGTGGAGAAAGAGAAAAAGGCCAAAATAGCCTTAACAATAGCCATAAAAAATGGAGGAAATGGGGAGATAGGGCTGCCCTAATGGATTGAATCGAATCTAGGCCCTGTTGAGGGGTGAATCAAGTTCCCAAAGGCTGGATCTTCAAAGAGAAAAGAGCAAGATAAGATGGAATGGAGGTCCACACGATTTTTAGCCTTCAATGGAGGTTGGGAGAGCTTCCATGGATGAAAATGGAGAGGAAAGGGACTGTGAACAGCTGTAAATGGATGGGTTGGTGTCGGTTGAGGGAGAAAATGGGATGGGAGAGGTTTGACACCGGGATTTGAGAGAGAGGCAGTAAGAAAACTGAAAAGGGAGAGCTTGGGAGGGCTGTTTGTGAAGGAGGTAGGCCCTTGGGGCATTTTTAAGGGATGTCCCACATGTAGGGGGGTTTTCCTAGCCACAAAAGGGCGTCGGCCCGAAGTTCAGCCCGAGTGAGGCCCACTGTACGACGAGCCCTCACCGAACAGGTGAGGTCCTCGCCGGTGAAATTGAAATTCGGTGATGCCGGCCATATGGGCTGGTTTCCCCCTGCCCTGGAGGTCCCAAATATATGTGGGTCCCACCCTGGTTCATTATATTTTAGCCTGGATAGGCCCATGACTCCGTTTGGAGCGTTTCGTGGCAAGTTTGTAAATCAGAATGGATTTATGCATCATGTAGCATATGATTTTGGGGTAGGAGAGGCTAATCCATCCAACTAACCCATTTTTTACAAGAGATTCCATAATTGGAATGGTCAAAAGTCCAATTCTTACATATATTTACTATTTATAGTAAATTTTTTGTGTAAGTATGATTCACTATCCTTCACACATTAAGATTTATATGTAGTAAGAAAGGACTTAGAAAAAGTTGAAGAATGGGGTGGTGAAAGGAAAGATTCTGAAGGAATTGGATGAAAAGGGGTTTTAAGCCTTAAGATTGAGTGTAAGGGTTGTGGTTGCCCTACAACCCAAGGACATGCATTTCTGGGTTTGGAATTTTTCAGGAAACATCTCAAACCCATCAACTAACGACCTAGAAGCGACTTAGGTCGCTTCACGAGATCGAAGATATGTTATGGACTCAATCACCGTATAGTCTCACCTGTCGGTGAAACTTGGGATTCTAATGTGGTTTCTAAATTTCCATCGCCCCCTTCCTAAGTCAGAGTACGTCAGTGTGCATTGTGTTACCATAACCCAGGTCTGGTTTAATCCAAATCAGTCTCTGATACCATCTGTAACACCCTAAAAATTGGGGGTCGGGTAGAAACCCAATTCCCGAGTTCCAGAACGTCACTTATGCAACATAGATAATGATAAATACATGTTGTCTGTAGAATGACATTACAAAAGATTGAGACTAAGCCAAAACAGCATATCATACTCCAGAGACAGTTAAATTAGCAAGCGGAAGACTGTGATGAATACATAAAATATATAATTAATTGTAAATCTCCAGAGTGTGAACATGTTACCAGGTTAATTAAATACATGTATACTGTAAAAATGGAAAAAAAGAATATACATGAGTGCTCCAAAAATATAAAATGTCAAGTGTCAAGGCGTCTAATCAACCTCCCTCTAATCCCGTCGATCAAAACACGCATAAAGGAGGGATCCTCCTCATCATCATCAAGTCCAGCTCCACTTCACAAGCAGCGCCATCATCTGAAACTAAAATAGGGACTGGTGGGTGTCCGGAACACCATCCCGTAATGTGGGAATGAGTAATCAACTCAGTGGAATCATAGAGCAAAGATTAGCATGTTATCAAATCAATCACGCGATAGTAGTAAAGCAAACAATCAAACATTCTTAGATACTGTTGTTAATGCATGCATGAAATGACATGATAGATGCCCTCACCGACATACTCCCTCATGTGGCACTATCTGCATCCGCAGCATGCTTTCTTCCTGCAGTGCTCCACATCTTCCAGGCACATGCAGTGCGATATAGATAATGATTACCGGGTTGTTATTAGTCCTTATCATACAGCAGGATTGGGAAACTAAGATACCTTATATCAATCCCAACACAGATCTTGTCTAGGGTCGTCACTCCTAGTAATTTCATACGATGTTATATTTGTAGGTCGCTGCAGGGGCTGTCAGGACTGTTGCTCACACTCGTTGCACCGCTCCCCCATCACTTTATCAATACAGGCCTATTTATATCCTTAAGACTGCATCAGGACTCGTCGCCCCCATGCGGTGTCAGGATAAACTCAAGGTCACTACAAAGGGCTGTCAGGGCTGTTGCTTGCACTCGTTGCTCCACTCCCCCATCACCTTATCAATGTAGGCCGACAATAAGAATATAGTGTCCCATACCACCATAATCTGCTGAGAGTAGGGTGCTCACTGGTCACTACGGGGAGGTTTGTGGCCCCAACATAGGCCGACAGCTCGACCACGGTGTCCCATACCACCATGCCCAGCTCATGAGTCTTTATGGATCAAGGTACCATGGTTGACAGGGTTTTCAATGGTAAGTTCAGTACCCTAGGTTCAAGCAGTTATGACTCATACATGGTGAACAGACAATGGCCAGTTGGGTTACTTGACAAGCTCGACTAGTACGAGCGCATTTCAAGCTGAACGACATGAAGTGCATAAAATACTTCGCCTGGCCTAACCACTGCCGCCTGCCCAAAATACGACTCGCGTTCATCGATGCGTCCTTCATGGCAAATAGAGGCTAACCACGAATTCAATCCATTACTGACTGCATGGACTAGGTCATAGCCCCAAGCATTTGTAAATCCACATCAATAATCATATGAGAGTAATAGAAATGAAATACAACAATACAAGCATGTTAACACATGTTATAGCATACAAAGTAAGTAAATCAATCCAACACATGTATTCCATACATATAAAGAAATCAATTCATATGGCAAACATGATGGAAATCATATACATCAGCATATTAATTGAGAATTCAATCTCAAACTAATTCACAACACCATTTACTCAATACCTACTAATACAAACAGTTAGTCTACACACTTTAGTCTACATAGCGTATGTCGACTCAAAGTGCGCATTAGGGCGAATCTCTTCGCCAAACAGATCATGCACGCATTCTTAATATCGTAACATGACAAATAGCCATGGCAATCATTTCAGTAAAATACGGACGTATACTGTATTTCCTACAAATACCCAAAATGCCCTAAATCTCATATTTCCCGTACGTATACGAAATAGAAAATGGACAGCATGTTCTACATGTCAAACGACGTTCTCTTCGACAATCTACTATTAAACGACATTGAAAGCTTTGAAATCAGTCAATCAAAGCGTCTAAAATCCTCACCTTTCACCTTAGACGTGTATCGATTTGAATAGAACGTCTATGCTTCGTCAACGGCATAGATGCGACCTAATGCACAAGATACATAAGCTACTTCGCTATTGTATCAAGGGAATCCCTAAAACAGCAAGTGGTTAGGGTTTTCTTACCTAGGAGTGCGTTAGAATCACCAGGAAAATGATTTGAATGCGGTGATTAATCACAGGTAGCAGCTGTAGCAAGTGGTGGGAAAACTCTCCCACACCTCACTCATAATCTCTCACTTTCTCTCTCTCTCTCTCTCTATATATAGGGTTTTAAACAAATTCGGATGGGAGAGATATGTGAGGGTTTAAGGCCCTTATATAGCCTAAAATCTAACCTAAATAGACTTGGGACAAATGTATACTTAAGTTATAACCAAATCGGGACTTTTTCGATCCAAAAGAGTGTTTCAAGAGGTCCCCTGGCCGAACGCGGTCGGACTTAAGCTCATGTATACTGGATGTTGATCACATAAAGTTTTTAGTCCGGTAGAGTTCCCAGATCGCACGTGGCGGTCCAGTTTTAGTTCATCGGTCATCGTACCTAAATCAAGTGTACAAGTCTCATGACATGAAAGAGAAATTGTTTCTGATCCGAGGGTGAAATTTGGCTGAATTCTGATGGTCAAAACGCTTAATAATAACGCGCAATGACATGTGCCAGATTTTGAATTAAATTTCCAAATCTTTACTCTTTCTCACTCTCTTCACTCCAGGCTCAATGAAATAGCCTCAGAACATCGGTTGGCTTAATTTTCGAAGCGATTGTCAAGTCCAGCCAAGCGATCATAATGGTCTAAGATTGTAGATATCGGACTTTTGACGCGCGGTCTAGATCCAATACAAGGTTTCAAAGGGTTCCTAGGAATAAACTAGTTTAGAGTTTGATCCTGGATTTCAGGATAAGATAGCGTCATTGGTTCTACAAGTTTTGGGTCTTGCAGAACGTATTTAAAGCGATCAAGGACAATTTCACAGCTAATCTAACATAGTGCTAGCTAATTCACGTTAAATTCTAAAGAATTAGGTTCTACATGATTTCTTTGGCTTTAGAATTGGGTTCTGAGAGGTTACCAAGGTGTTATGGTTAGCCCATTGCCTAAGGACGTCTAACCCCAGGTTGGTAAAAATCCAGGGTGTTACAGTAACTAAGTACCTTTTTCATGATAGGGACATCCCTTGGTATTAAGGGAATCCATTGAAATCTAGGTACATGGAACTAAGATTTCAGGTTTTGCACAGTATCTTCGCCATAAATATATATCTTAGAAGTACCAATCGGTCTGATCTCATAGGTTTTATGACCATGCTAGTGTATTCAGTTACCAAAGGGATAAAGATCTGTCTTCTAACTCTACTTGTCCATCAGTTGGTATATGCTGTTCATACATCCAGGGACCTTCATCTGCCCTATCCCTGGATCATAAACATGGTATGCAACGCCATCGGCTTCCCAATAACCACTGATCCAGTTCATCCTCTCCAAGTCTTCAATAAAAGTAACATTAGTAAAATGGACTTGAAGTTCCATAAGTACCCTGAGGACCTAGAGGAAGACATCTAAGTAGAAGGAGAAGGTGGTGCAGGTTACGCTCCCATGGAAGGGACTGAAATGACCAGAGATGAACCATCTAGACCCGATCTAGCACCATCATCGTCAACGCCCTGGTATGCCAAACGATTCAAGATGGATAGGATTGGGGCAATTCAGAGGGATGTCCACTCAGTGCACGAGAGGCTTATTGTCCTGGAACAGCTGGTCCAAGGAGTACAACAGACTGTCCAACAATTGGTTGATCTGATGACTTGCCGTCGGGACGACATGGCACCATCTTACTTTACTTCATAGTGTTGGTCCTTAAATGCTATCACACACACCTCACTCTTATTTCTGTGTATGAACATTAATATCTTTTTGGATGTTCTATGCTCTCATGGGTGTATGTGATAGTTGTCTAACTTGCATAGTTTTTTTTTTTTTTTTGTATGCCCACGGTTGGGCTAATACTGATGGTTATTTTTGGGTGCCCATAAATGGGCTTGGTGATTTTGTTGGGATATTTTTTAATCTATTGCTGTTCGTAGCAGTATGTGTTTTGGATATTTGGATATGGCTGTTATAATTCACTAATTTTATTACCATAATTATGTCTTATGATACCCTGGTTTATCTAGTTTTTGATATGGAGTGCATGTGGTGTTCATGATGATTTTATTTATTTTTATCACTGCACTAATTGAACTGCTATGAACCCATACTTTCAGAAAATGATGTATGCTTTAACTGATTTTACCTTTATACATCTATACCTGTTGGTTCTCCCACATGTCTTTTGGCTTCAGTCAATATCTAGAATACTTCAAACACCCCAAATGGAAATTTGTATATCTGCTTGAATGGTGTTGCAGGTGTTAGGGGGAGCAGCTGCACCAAGCGAGGGGGAGTTTGCAGTTAGGAGGAGAAGATACTAGGTTGTGTACATGTTTTCTCTAGAAATTGTAAAATTGTGTAAAATACATGTACACACAATTTAGGATGTGATTGTCTAGATACTGTTCTAGGGTTTTTTGGTATTTTTTCACGTAATTGACAAAGGGGGAGATTGAAAGTGCCCTTGCAAGTGCCCAGGTTTGTCAATTAGCGTGAGTGTTGGGTCAGTCAGACTGCAGAGCCTTATAAGAAGATCAATTCAAAGCATCTACCTCAACCGGATGTGTGGAAGCTCGCCATAGGTAAATTTAAGCCTCACATATCATGTCCCAAAACATCAGGTGAATAAAACCCTTAAAACAAGTTAGAACATTATAGGGTTTATAAGTGAGAAATTTTTTTTCAAAAATAAAAAATTTCTAAGTTTTTCTTGCTTTGTCGATTGTATCGATACACGTCTTAATATGATCGACCTATGCTGTCGATGTCCTCGAAAGCTCAATCGATAAAATTGAATGAGGACATAAAGTGTCCACCAACCACATATTCATCTGGACGAAATTATTGATATATCAATATACATATTGATATCATCGATAATTGAATCTCAAGTCCATCAAAGGGGGCTCGATAATATTGACAAACAGATCTCAGGCGCTCCTATTTTTTCTTAAGAAAATCATATATGCTTCGATATATCGAAGTCATCCTCGATACCATCGAAGTTCAAATCTTGATGATATCGCAAGGATCTCGATGATATTAGTCATGGCCGTGAAGTTGTCCAACAACATTTTTCAGGTGGTTTTCAATTCTGATTGGGGGTCACTCGATAGAATCGATATTCGAATATTGATGATATCGAGGCCGGATCGATTGCATCGAGAAAGGACATAAATTTTCCAGTAAGCTCATTGATAAAATCCTTGAATTTATTGATGCGTCGACACGACCTTCGATATCATCGACATTCAAATTTTGATGATATTGAGTATCCCTCGATCATATCTGAGATCTAAAAAATCTTAAAGCAAGTCTCACTCATTTTTCAAATGTCGAGGAATCGATCCTTGTATCGATAAAATCAGAGTTCAAAATCTGATGGCATCGACAAGAGTTTCGATTCTCTCGGCCAGCTGGTAAGAGGTTTTCAAAAGCGTATGACATTGAGTTTGTGTCATCGAGCGGACCATCGATACAATCGAGAGTATACGCTCGATGATATTGACCATGCTCGATGATATCAAACTCTGTCATAAATATGATCATTTTATATCCATTGGAACCTTTTTACCTATATAAAGAGAGCTTGGCTTTAGTTGCTGGTAGAGAAGGAAGAGAGTGCTTTTGAGTGTTTAACCTTAGATCATTTACCCAAAGCCCTTTCTCTAAAGGGAGTTCATCCTCCAATCCACCCTCATCATTGATATTCAATAGAGTGGATTGGGGAATGAACTTTCGCATTTAAGGATCCTCTAGCTACTACCTTAATGGAAAATCATTAGGCTGGGATGCCTTGAATGCATAGATGATTGGAATCGCTCTATCTTCCTAATAGGAAAACATTTAGAGAGTAGGATTTCATCATAACCTTGACCCAACCTGTCACTATATATTGGTACATCATCTGAGTTGCGGATCAAGGGAGCAGAAGTGTAATGCCTTGGAAAAATTCATACTAAGACTCGAGTACCAACTCGACCAGAAATCACGTAGGATGAATTCCTTTAGAAATTAAGTGTAAGTTAGCTAGCACAACGCTAGAATGGCTGTGAAATTGTCCCTGAACACTTTAAATACGTTCTACAAGACCCAAAACTTGAAGAATCAATGGCGCTATAATATCTTGAAACCTTGGATCAAATCATAAGCCCGTTTGCTCTCAGGAACCTTTTAAAACTTTGTATTGGATCTAGACCGCGCGTCGAAAGTCTGATACCTACAATCTTAGACCGTTATGACCGCTTAGCTGGACTTGACAAGCATTTTGAAAATCAAGTCTAACCGACGTTCAGTAGCTATTTCATTGAGCCTGGAGTGAAGAGAGTGAGAAAAGGGTTAGATTTAGAAATTTAAATCCAAATCTGGCACATGACTTAGCGCGTTATTATTAAGCGTTCTGACCGTCAGAATTCAGCCAAATTATACCCTCGGATCAGGAAAAATTTCTCTTTCATATCATGAGACTTGTAGACTTGATCTAGGTGCGATGATCGCTGAATTGAAACCGGAACGCCATGTGCGATCTATGAACTCTACCGGACTAAAAACTGGGTGTGAGCAACATCCAGTGACCATAAGCTTAAGTCCGATCGCGTTCGGCCAGGGGACCTCCCGAAACGCTCTTTTGGATCGGAAAAGTCCCGTTTTGGTTATAACCTAAGTGTACCTTGTTCCTAAGCCTAATTTGGGAAAGTTTTAGCTTATATAAGGGCTTTAAACCCTCACTTATCTCACCCATCCGAATTTGCTAGAAATCCTAGCTAGAGAGAGAAAAAGTGAGAGATTGTGAGAGAGTGTGGGAGAGATCTTCCCGCCACTTGCTGCTGCTGCTACACGTACTAAAGCAACGCATCCCAATCACTTTTTTGGTGATTTTGACGCATTTCTAGGTAAAGAAAACTCTAACTACTTACTGATTTAGCATTCCGTCGATTCAAATAGCAAAGTAGCTAATACATCTTGTGCATTAGGTCGCCGTTACACCGTTGACGAAGCGTATCTGTTCTAATTGAAACGATACACGTTTAGGGCAAAAGGTGCAGATTTGAGATGCTTTGATTGACTGATTTCAAAGATTTCAATGTCGTTTAATAGTAGATTATCGACGGCAACGCCGTTTGACATGTACAACATGCTGTCCGTTTTTCGTTTCGTAAGTGTATGGAAAATATGAGATTTAGGGCATTTTAGTCATTCGTAGGAAATACAGTTTACATCCATATTTTGCTGAAATGTTTGCCATGGCTTCTTGACGTGTTAGGATATTAGGAATGTGTGCATGATCGGTTTGGCGAAGAGATTCGCCCAAATGCGCACTTTGAGTCGACATACGCTATGTAGACTAAAGTGTGTAGACTAAGTGTTTGTAGAAATATTTATACTAGTATGTATTGAGTAAATGGAGTTGTGAATGAGTTTTGAGTGTGAATTCTCACGTATTATGCTGATGTATATGATTTTCACCATGTTGGCTATATGTATAGATTTCACTATATGTATGAAATGCATGTGTTGGATAAATTGCTTAAGTGGTATGTTATAACATGTTTCAACATGCTTATGTTGTGTATTTCATTTCCATTACTCACATATAATTACTGATGCTGATTTATAAATGTTTGGGATATGCTTAGTCCAGGCAATCGGTAACAGAGTAAATTCGTGGTTGGCCTATATTTTCCACGAAGGACGCGTCGATGAACGCTAGTCGTGTTTTGAGTTGGCGGCAGTGGTTAGGCCACACGAAGTGTTTCACGCACTTCATGTCGTTCGACTTGCGATGCGCTCGTACTAGTCGAGCCCGTCAAGTAACCCGACTAGCCGTTGATTGTTCACCTTGTATAAGTCATAACTGCTTGAACCTAATGTACTGAACTTACCATTGGAAACCCTGTTAACCATGGTACCTTGATCTATAAAGACTCATGAGCCGGGCATGGTGGTATGGGACATCGTGGTCGAGCTGTCGGCCTACGCTGGGGCCACAAACCTCCCCGTAGTGACCGGTGAGCACATTTGACTCGTGAGCAAATTATGGTGCTATGAGACACTATATTCTTGCTGTCGGCCTACACTGATCAGGTGACGAGCCCTTTGTAGTGACCGCGAGCGTATTCTGAGTCTACGGGAGGCGACAACCCTTCCGTAGCAATGAGAGTACATTAGGCCTGTATTGATAAGGTGATGGGGGAGCGGTGCAATGAGTGCGAGCAACAGCCCTGACAGCCCTTGCAGTGACCTACAAAAATAATATTGTATGTGAATGCTAGGAGTGATGACCCTAGACCGGATATGTGTTGGGATTGATATAAGCAAAGTGCCTTAGTTTTCCAATACTGCTGAATGAAAGGACTAATAAAAACTCGATAAACATTATCCATATCGCATTGCATGTGCCTGGAAGATGTGGAGCACTGTGGGAAGAAAGCATGCCGCAAACGCAGATGGTGCCGCATGAGGGAGTATGTCGGTGAGGGAATCCATCATGTCATGTCATGCATACATTAATAACAGTATCTACGAATATTTTTTTATTGCTTTACTATTATCACGTGATTGATTTGAGAACATGCTAATCTCTGCTCTATTATTCCACTGAGTTGATCACTCACTCCCACGTTACGGGATGGTGTTTGCAACACCCACCAGACCCTGTCTTAGTTGCAGGTGATGCGGCGATTCAGGAGGCAGAGTCAGATTATGATGAGGATCAAGACGAGTTCTCATATATGCAGTTTCACGACGGCTTTGCGTAGGTGACCTGGATCGGCGGGACTTCATAGTTGGACCTTATGATATTTTGATTTTTATTTATTTACATGTATATGAGATTCAGTGATGTATTCATACTTTGGAGACAGTTGAGATTTATTTTATTTTTCATATAGTGATATATATATTCTTCAGTCTTCTGCTTGTGTTTTATCACTGGATCTGGAGTATGAATTGCAGTTTTGGTATAATCTTGCTCATGTGAATGCACTAACTCATCCAACATTAAATTATAATTATATTGGTTGCATAAGTGATGGTCTGGAACTCGGGAGTCAGGTTTATACACGACCCCCAATTTTCAGGGTGTTACAAGTTGGTATCAGAGCATGATTGAGATTAAACCGAGCCTGGGTTATGGTCACGCGATGTACGTTGTTGCACCTTTGAATTAGGTGGGTGCGAGAAGGATCTAGAAACACACGTACGACTTCAGTTTCACCAATAGGTGAAGTCTACTCAACTCATTTGTTTCGATCGAGTCCATAATGCATCTCTGGTCGTGTGAGGCGACCTAAGTAGACAGTAGGTTGTTAGTAGGTGGATTTGAGATGATCCTAGGAGAATTCAAAACCCTAAAATAAAAATCCTTGGGTTGTGGGGCAACCACAACCCTTACACTTGATCTCAGGGCTTAAAAACTCCGTTTCACCCAATTCCTTCAAAATCCTTCCTCTCACCACCCCATTCTTAAAATTTTTCTGTCTTTTCACATTAGGCATAAATCTTAATGTGTAAATGACATAAAATCATACTTAGACAAAATTTTATAATGAATAGTAAAAATACGTAAGAATCAGACTTTTGGTCATTCTAATTATGGAATTTCTTGAATCAAATGGGTTAATTGGATGGATTAGCTTCTCCTACCCCAAATTCATATGCTACATAATGCACAAGTTCATTCTGGTTCACAGACTGGCCCTAGAATGCCCCAAATAGATTTTTGGGCCTATCTAGGCCAAAATACAATGATCTGGGGTGGGACCCATGTTTATTTAGGACCTCTAGGGTAGGGGGGACCCAACCCATATGGCCTGACCAGCCGAATTTGGAGATGGCCGGCGATGGCATCACCGGTTCGGCGATGCATCGCCGACCGGTGGGCCCTATTTGGTCTGAAACTCGGGCGCACACCCTTTTTGGGGTAGGGTACCCCTCCCACGTGAGGTTCATCCCTAAAAACCCCCTAGAACCCATACCCCCTTCACAACAGCCCTTCCTAAGCCTCTATTTTGTGTTCTCTTGCAGCCACCCTCTCAAAACTAGTCCCCAAACCACTCCTAATCCCTTCTCCTGCTAAAACCGATGCCTGTCCACCCCTTCATTGCTGTTAGCAACCCTCTCCCTCTCCAATATCATCGTTTGAAGCTCTCACGACCTCCTATCATGGCTGAAATCGTGTGAAGCTTCATTCCCATTTAGCTTTCTCTTTTTCCTTTGAGAATCTAGCCTTGGGGAGCTTGATTCATTCCTCTTCAATGTCTAGATTTACTTCAATCAGTTTGGGCAGCCATTTTTCCTTATTTCCCTCATTTGCCATAGCTTTTATTGAAGCTATTTTGGCCTTTTTCTCTTTCTCCACCATCCTTTCTCTGATGGGAAAGAGGAAGACCGCAACGGATGAGGCTGGGCCTAGTCACCCTGCATAATCAAGAAGGCTGAGGGGTGGCGCCGCTAGCTCAAGCACCGCCGCAGGTCCAAGTATAGCTCGTGAGTTTCACACAAAGTGGGATTTGGATCCCCATGCTCACGTAGGGCGAGTACTATTGGCAGAGTCGCCCCGTGACACATACAGATCGCAAGGTCTTGTTTGAAGTGCATGTGGAGGGGCGGCTCTTTGGTGAATATCTGTTGTTTGAACGCATTGAGGCTGCACACTAGGGTCTGCTCTTTGAAGCACAGTCTCGAGAGAACGTGAGCACTGTTCGTGCCTTCTATGCTCGTATCCGGAATCCTACGTTGGAGCCATTATAGTTCAGGATTCCCTTTGATAGAGATCAGATGGCTACGATCGATGTTTGGCTGATAGCTCGCATTCTGAAGGTGCCCCTTGGTGAAGTTCATCTCAGTGCTAAGAATCTAAATAGTGCTCATGAGCGAGATCACCGTACCAGGTTCCTATGTGGTGGTTTGGTTCCGTGGCAGTCTAACAGGAGCCTCTTAGCGTCCCATATGTTGGATGATTTTTGCCTGCTGCATCACATTTGCACGTTCAGTGTGTATCCTAGGTCGACCAACTGCTGTGAATGTATACATCTCATGGTTGATTTCTTGTATCAAGTGGGCCAGGGTGAAAATGTGTACATGGCCACGTTTATATTGTGACAGATCGTCCTCGTAGCATAGTCGAGAAGAACGTTAGAGTCTCTTCCTTTTGGTCAGCTTATATGCAGGATTGCACTTGAGTTTGCCTATAGACTTGGGCCAGAGATTCCTGTACTGATCCACTTCATCGATGAGACTACCATGAACAGGATGAAGATCGGGCCTCGACAGCGAGAGGCTCAGCTTGATGCTGACAGCGAGGGCGATTATGATAGCGAAAAGGATGCAAGTGAAGAAGAGGCTGGGACAGAAATAGAGGAAGAAGCCTAGGGAGAAGAAGATGAGGAGGCTCAGGATACTGATGAGAGCCCTCCTCCAGCGACTCAGGCTACTAGAGATGCTCACATTGCCTGACTCGAGGAGAGTCAGGTTGCCTTGCGACAGGAAGTCCAGAAACTTTGGGCCTAGGTTGAAGATACCAAGGCCATCATGAAGAGAAAATTTGGCAAGCTGAATCGCACCTTGAAGGCGATCCTGTGTTACTTGCAGGATAAGGGTGCTCCTCCTCCATCCCCAGACTCGGACTAGTGACCTAGATTCAGATGTTGTTCGTTGTAGTTAGTTGTTTCCTATTTTCTGTGTGTAAGCCTGATAAGGCTAGTAGTTTACTTATGTTGCTGTAGTAGCTTTAACTGGCTTAGTTTTCCATGTATTTCTTGTCATGATGCATGAAAAGATATATCTCTTGTATTATGACAATTTTGATTAAATGAAATGCATGGAATGTTTTCGGCTCGTTATGTGAATGATTGTGTGGTGGTGTATATGTGCTATTCCTGTAACTGACAAGGTTGCACCCTATTTTGAATATAGGGAATGCCGCCTAAGGCTACGCGGAGCACAGCATGACTTACATTGGGAGAGCCTATGGATCGGGTTCCTCTCCAGACTGATGTTCCTACGGACCCTGCTGTGGGCTCGATTCCTGAGACTGCGCGTGAGTCTCAGCCTTTCACAGGTCCTGCAGCTGGACCACCGCCTTTCACACCACCTTTCAGAGAGGAGTACCGTGCGTCTTCCTCGACGCAGTATGTGCCACAGCCTGCTCCCCCTCCAGATAGATTTGAACAGTTGATGGCCATGATGCATCAGCAGTACCAACAGCTTCTGACTACGATAGCAGGGGCTCTAGCCCAGGGTGGGAGTGTGACTTCACCTGCACCCCCTGTGCATCCATCTGAGGATGCCGGTACTTCTACTCAGGATGAGGGCATGACTCATCCTGCACCGCTTGCTTACCCTGCGGGGAATGTCGCTGATACACGGGGTTTACTCGAGCGATTCCAGTGCTTACGGCCTCCTACTTTTACAGGTTCTCACAGACCTGAGGAGGCTGAGTATTGGCTCGACCGTGTGTCGAAGATACTACGGATGCTGCATTGCTCAGAGTCTGAGTTGGTAGAGTTGGCTACGTTCATGTTTGAGCGGGAGGCCAGTCAGTGGTGGGATAGCATTTTGCGGACTGTTTCTGTCGATTATATCTGGACCTGGGCAGCGTTCGAGTTCCGTTTTCACGAGAAATACTATCCCCAGACTTACAGGCATGAGTGAGAGAATGAGTTTCTACGCCTCAGACAGGGAGGCATGACAGTGACAGAGTATGAGCATCGATTCACTGAGTTGGGCAGATACGTCCCGACTATACTCGCAGACGAGCAGATGCGCATACGGTGCCTTTTGGAGGGCTTACCACCAGATATTCGGTCGAAGATGTGTTGCGTTAGCATTCCCTCCTACGCTGAGCTGATTCACATGTTTATACGGGTAGAGCAGGATGTGGATCGACTTATGCGATCTCGTGGCCCTATGGTTCCTAGGCCACGATCAGATTTGCAGGATAGGCACTTTACGGGCAAGAGGTCTAGCGTCAACCCTCCTCCTAGGGCTATAACACCAGCACTTCCGACGAGGTGCCCCGATCTATCGTGTACTTATTGTGGGAGATCTGGTCATTCTGTGGGGAACTGTTTCACTCGGATGAGAGACAGTGGGTTTTCACCGCTGCAGAAGATTGATCGTCCACGCCCACAGCTTTATCAGCACCGCCTCTACGGTCGGCTCCTGCGCATCCATCCTTCAGACCTCCCGTACCTCCGTTCTGACCGCCTCAATGGCCCATCGTACCGCGGCTAAACTGTCCACAGCAGGCTCGGGTACATGCTTTGACAGCAGAGGCAGCCGAGACAGAGACTGCTCAACACTCAGCTTTTGAGGTCACCACCCATATTGGAGGTATTCCTATACTAGTGATGGTGGACACAGGATCCACTATTTCGTTGATATCGCATGCCATAGTCCAGCGCCTTGGGCTACCGACTATTAGGATGGATGGGGTGCGAGTTTATACAGCTCACGGGTCCTTTACAGATGCCACCCTGATGTGTGAGGGCTGTTTGGTGGATCTGGGGGGTAAGACGATGGCTATTGATCTTGTCGTTGATCCCTCTCTCTATTATCTCGACATCGTTCTTGGCATGGATTGGCTGACTGCAGCGAGGGCCGAGATTGACTGCGAGACTCGTATAGTGACTGTCTACGAGCCAGAGGGCGCATCCTTTACATTCCCAGTGCGGATAAATCTCCCAAACCACATACTTAGCTACCCTTCTTTACTACGAGAGCTGATGCCCCGACACTAGAGCATATGCCAGTCATCCTTGATTTTGGGGATCTGTTCAGGAAGATCCCTGGTTTTTCACCTCAGTGTGAGATTGATTTTACTATCGATCTGGTGCCGGGTTCCACGCCCGTCTCACTGCCGACGTATCTCATGGCACCGTGTGAGATGGAGGAGTTGAGGACGCAGATTGATGATTTGTTGGAGCTTGGCTTCATTCGACCCAGTGTGTCTCCTTAGAGAGCACCAGTTCTGTTTGTGAGGAAGAAGGATGGTTCGATGCGATTGTGTATTGATTATCGCAGGTTGAACGAGATCACGGTGAAGAACAAGTACCCTTTACCTAGGATCGATGACTTGTTTGATCAGTTAAGAGGGGCACAGTACTTATCGAAGATTGATCTTCAATCAGGATATCATCAGTTGCACGTCAGAGATGAGGACGTGCAGAAGACAGTATTCAGGACCAGCTTTGGCCACTACGAGTTCCTTGTAATGTCGTTCGGTCTCACGAACGCACCAGCCGTGTTCATGGATCTGATGAACAAGGTATTTCAGCCTTTCCTCTATCAATTCGTCATTGTGTTCATAGACGACATTTTGGTATACTCCAGGAGTCGAGAGGAGCATGAGGAGCACTTGCGCTTGGTCCTGGATACACTTAGACAACATCAGTTGTTCGCACAGTACAAGAAGTGTGACTTCTGGAAGCAGGAAGTGAAGTTCCTGGGACACGTGGTGTCCAAGGATGGGATGGCAGTTGACTTGTCTAAGGTAGCTGCAGTTCAGGACTGGGAGCAGCCTGGTTCTGTCACTGAGGTGAGGAGTTTCTTGGGTCTTGCTGGCTACTATCGATGCTTCATTTAGGATTTCTCGAAGATCGCTAGACCTCTATCTCAGTTGACACGGAAGGACGTGAAGTTCGCCTGGAATGATAAGGCGGAGTTAGCCTTTCAGGAGCTGAAGGACAGACTTACGTCTGCCCCTATGCTAGTATTGCCAGAGCAAGGGGTTAGATACACGATATACACTGACGCGTCTAGCGTTGGTTTGGGTTGTGTCCTTATGCAGAAGGACAGGATAATTTCGTATGCCTCGATACAATTAAGGAAACATGAGGAGAATTACCCTATACACGACCTGGAGTTGGCAGCCGTCATATTCGCATTGAAGCTCTGGAGACATTACCTCTACTGAGAGGAGTTCGAGCTCTTTTGCGACCACAAGAACCTCAAGTACATATTCACGCAGCGGGACTTGAATATGAGGCAACGACGATGGATGGAGACTTTGAAAGACTTCAACTTTGAAGTTTCCTACCATCCTGGCAAGGCGAAACTTTTGGCTGACGCGTTAAGCAGCAAGAAGGTGATAGAGTTTGCAGCTCCGCTGATGGTTGCTGAGTGGGACATGGTTGAGTTTTTGAGAGACTTTGAGCAGAAACTCACTGTGGAGGAGCCCTATGAGTTTATCGCATATGTGCAGGTACGATCTCAGATCGATGACAGAGTCATCGAGGCGCAGCGGGATGATGCGTATCTTACTGAGCTTCGAGAGCAGGCCAGTGATGATGCAGACGTCGAGTGGCGAGTTGGCACGGATGGGGGCTTACGTTATCATGGCCGCCTATGCGTCTCAGACATTCCCGACTTGAGACAAGAGATTCTCGAGGCTACGCACTGTACCAGACTTGCGATGCATCTGGGTAGTACGAAGATGTATCGTGACATGAGGACTTATTGGTGGGAAGGTATGAAGACCCACATAGCAGAGTTCGTGTCCCGTTGTCTCACTTGCCAGCAGGTGAAGGCAGAGCATCACCGACCTCCTGGTCTCCTTCAGCCTATGCCGATCGTTGAGTGGAAGTGGGACTTCATTTCCATGGATTTTATCTTAGGGCTGCCGAAGACGAGGAAGGAACATGATTCTATTTGGGTGATCGTCGACTGTCTGACGAAGTTGGCGCACTTCCTACTGATCAGAGTTACGAACTCTGCAGACGAACTGGCTAGGCTATATATCAGAGAGATCGTGCGTTTATATGGAGTTCCGTTAGAGATCGTGTCAGACAGAGACAAGCATTTCACTTCTATTTTCTGGACTCGTATTCAGGAGGCTATGGGTGTGAAGTTGAAGTTCAGTATTTCCTTCCACCCACAGACAGACAGACAGACAGAGTGAGTGAACCAGATTCTAGAGGACATGTTGCGGCCTTACGCATTGGACTTCAAGGACAGTTGGGATGATTGTCTTGCATATGCGGAGTTCTCATACAACAACAGTTTTCAGGCGAGTATCGGTGTGGCACCTTATGAGGCATTGTATGGGCGACCTTGTCGAGCACCGCATTGCTGGGCAGAGGTTGGTGAACGTAGATTGATTGACCCAGAGTTAGTACAGGCGACGTCGGAGAAGATTAATATTATTAGGCGCCGGCTTCTCACAGCGCAGAGTAGACAGAAGAGTTATGCCGATATGAGACGGCGCCCGCTAGAGTTCACGGTTAGAGATCATGTATTTTTACGAGTTTTCCTTATGAAGGTAGTCCTTCGGTTCGAGAAGAAGGGGAAGCTGGGCGATTCATTGGACCATTTCAAATCCTCGATCATGTGGGTACAGTGGCTTATCGTCTGGCTTTACCTACGCCTCTCGCGAGCGTTCACAACGTATTTCATATTTCTATGCTGAAGAAATACGTTTCGGATCCTTCCCATATCATCAGATGGGAGCAGGTGTAGTTAGGAGAGGATGTTACATATATCCTATGACCAACGTGTATACTAGACAGGAAGGAGCAGGTACTGCGTAGCAAGGTGATCCCCCTGTGAAGGTATTGTGGATGCATCACTCTGAGGAAGAGGCTACCTGAGAGACAGAAGCCGAGATCAGAAAGAACTACCCACAGCTTCTCAAGGAGTACGAAAAGGTATAAATTTTGAGGATGAAATTTTTTTGTTAAGGGGGGTAGATTGTAATGCCTTGGAAAAATTCGTACTAAGACTTGAGTACCAACTCGACCAGAAATCACGTAGGATGAATTCCTTTAGAAATTAAGCGTAAGTTAGCTAGCGCAATGCTAGAGTGGCTGTGAAATTGTCCCTGAACACTTTTAAATACGTTCTACAAGACCCTAAACTTGAAGAATCAATGGCGTTATAATATCCTGAAACCTTGGACCAAACTCTAAACCCGTTAGCTCTCAGGAACCTTTTGAAATTTTGTATTGGATCTAGACCGCGCGTCGAAAGTCCGATACCTACAATCTTAGACCGTTATGACCGCTTAGCTGGACTTGACAATCATTTCGAAAATCAAGCCCAACCGACGTTCAGTGGCTATTTCATTGAGCCTGGAGTGAAGAGAGTGAGAAAAGGGTTAGATTTGGAAATTTAAATCCAAATCTGGCACGTGACTTGGCGCGTTATTATTAAGCGTTCTGACCGTCAGAATTCAGCCAAATTACACCCTCGGATAAGGAAAAATTTCTCTGTCATATCATGAGACATATAGACCTGATCTAGGTGTGATGACCGCTGAACTGAAACTGACCGCCACGTGCGATCTATGAACTTTACTGAACTGAAAACTGGGTGTGAGCAACATCCAGTGACCATAAGCTTAAGTCTGATCGCGTTCGTCCAGGGGACCTCCCAAAACGCTCTTTTAGATCGAAAAAGTCCCGTTTTGGTTATAACTTAAGTGTACCTTGTTCCCAAGCCTAATTTGAAAAGGTTTTAGCCTATATAAGGGCTTTAAACCCTCACTTATCTCACCCATCCGAATTTGCTAGAAACCCTAGCTAGAGAGAGAGAAAAAGTGAGAGATTGTGGGAGAGTGTGGGAGAGATCTTCCCGCCACTTGCTGCTGCTGCTACACGTGCTAAAGCAACGTATCCCAATCACTTTGTTGGTGATTTCGACGCATTTCTAGGTAAAGAAAACCATAACTACTTGCTGATTTAGCATTCCGTCGATTCAAACAGCAAAGTAGCTAATACATCTTGTGCATTAGGTCGCCATTACGCCGTTGACGAAGCATATCTGTTCTAATTGAAACGATACACGTTTAGGGCAAAAGGTGCGGATTTTAGACGCTTTGATTGACTGATTTTAAAGATTTCAATGTCGTTTAATAGTAGATTATCGACAGCAATGCCGTTTGACATGTATAACATGCTGTCCGTTTCCCGTTTCATAAGCGTATGGAAAATATGAGATTTAGGGCATTTTAGTCATTCGTAGGAAATACAGTTTACATCCATATTTTGCTGAAATGTTTGCCATGGCTTTTTGACGTGTTAGGATATTAGGAATGCGTGCATGATCGGTTTGGCGAAGAGATTCGCCCAAATGCGTACTTTGAGTCGACATACGCTATGTAGACTAAGTGTTTGTAGAAATGTTTGTACTAGTATGTATTGAGTAAATGGAGTTGTGAATGAGTTTTGAGATTGAATTCTCACGTATTATGCTGATGTATATGATTTTCACTATGTTGGCTATATGTATAGATTTCATTATATGTATGAAATGCATGTGTTGGATAAATTGCATAAGTGGTATGTTATAACATGTTTCAACATGCTTATGTTGTGTATTTCATTTCCATTACTCACATATAATTATTGATGCTGATTTATAAATGTTTGGGACTATGCTTAGTCCAGGAAGTCGGTAACAGAGTAAATTCGTGGTTGGCCTATATTTGCCACGAAGGACGCGTCGATGAATGCGAGTCGTGTTTTGAGTTGGCGGCAGTGGTTAGGCCACGCGAAGTGTTTCACGCACTTCATGTCATTCGACTTACGATGCGCTCGTACTAGTCGAGCCCGTCAAGTAACCCGACTGGCCGTTGATTGTTCACCTTGTATGAGTCATAACTGCTTGAACCTAGGGTACTGAACTTACCATTGAAAACCCTGTTAACCATGGTACCTTGATCTATAAAGACTCATGAGCTGGGCATGGTGGTATGGGATACCGTGGTCGAGCTGTCGGCCTACGCTGGGGCCACAAACCTCCCCGTAGTGACAGGTGAGCACATTTGACTCGTGAGAAAATTATGGTGGCATGGGACACTATATTCTTGCTGTCGGCCTACACTGATCAGGTGACGAGCCCTTTGTAGTGACCGCGAGCGTATTCTGAGTCTACGGGAGGCGACGACCTTTCCGTAGCAATGAGAGTACATTAGGCCTGTATTGATAAGGTGATGGGGGAGCGGTGCAATGAGTATGAGCAACAGCCCTGGAAGCCCTTGAAGCGACTTACAAAAATAACATCGTATGTGAATGCTAGGAGTGACGACCCTAGACCGGATCTGTGTTGGGATTGATATAAGCAAAGTGCCTTAGTTTCCCAATACTGCTAAATGAAAGGACTAATAAAAACTCGGTAAATATTATCCATATCGCATTACATGTGCCTGGAAGATGTGGAGCACTGCGGGAAGAAACTATGCCGCGGACGCAGATGGTGTTGCATGAGGGAGTATGTCGGTGAGGGCATCCATCATGTCATGTCATGCATACATTAATAACAGTATTTAGGAATATTTATTTTATTGCTTTACTATTATCGTGTGATTGATTTGAGAACATGCTAATCTCTGCTCTATTATTTCACTGAGTTGATCACTCACTCCCACGTTACGGGATGGTGTTTGCAACACCCTCCAGACCCTGTCTTAGTTGCAGGTGATGCGGCGATTCAGGAGGCAGAGCCAGATTACGATGAGGATCAGGACGAGTTCTCATATATGCAGTTTCACGACGGCTTTGCGTAGGTGACCTGGATCGGCGGGACTTCATAGTTGGACCTTATGACATTTTGATTTTTATTTATTTACATGTATTGAGACTCAGTGATGTTTTCATACTTTGGAGACAGTTGAGATTTATTTTATTTTTCATACAGTGATAGATATATTCTTCAGTCTTCCGCTTGCGTTTTATCACTGGATCTGGAGTATGAATTGTAGTTTTGTTATAATCTTGCTCATGTGAATGCAATAACTCATCCAACATTAAATTATAATTATATTGGTTGCATAAGTGATGGTCTGGAACTCGGGAGTCGGGTTTATACACGGCCCCCGATTTTCAGGGTGTTACAAGAAGACTCCGTACTTAGACTCGAGTACCACCTTCAGTAGAAATCATTTTAGCCTTAATCCTTTAAAACTTTAATATGTTTTAGCTAGCGCTAAACTAGATTGCATGTGAAATTAGCACCGATAGCTTTCAATATGATCTGTATGACCCAAAACCTATAGAATCATTGACGCTATAGTACCCTGAAATTTAGGATCCAACCCTAAACCTAGTTGCTCCCAGGAATGGCTTGTAACTTCGTATTGGATCTAGACCACACGTTAAAAGTCTGATATCTATGATCTTAGACCATTATGATCGCTTAGTTGGACTTGACAATCAATTCAAAAATCAAGCCCAAACGATGTCTTGAGACCATTTTATTGAGTCCGGAGTGAAGAGAGTGACAAATGGTAAATTTTTTAGAAAATTAAATATATGTTTAAGTAATCTGGATCGTTTCGCTTGCGCGTTAGTTTTTAGCATTCTGACTGTTAGATTTTGACCTAAATTCACCCTCGGATTAGGATAAGTGGCCCTTACATGTCAAAGTACTTGTGGCCTTGATCGAAGTTCAGTAACCGTTGAATTGAAGCTAGTCCTCCACGGATGATCTGAAAATCCGATTGGACTAAAAACTTAACTTACTTAAGATCCAATACTAGTGAGCTTAAGTCCTATCGCATTTGATAAGAGGACCTCCAGAAGTGCTCCGTTGGATTAGGAAGAGCCCGATTTGGTTATAACCTAAGTATACCTTAGCTCTAAGTCTATTTTCATCATGTTTAGGCTTATAAATAGGCCTTAAACCCTTAGTTTCAGATCCCATACGAATTTCCTTAACCCTAGGTTTCCAAGAGAGAGAAAGTGTGGGAGAATCTGTCAAATCTCTGTAGGATTCTTCCTAGTCCATCTATTCATCTAACCTGCATATCTGAATCGTTCTTCCGGTGATTCTGATTTCATTTTTGGATAAGTTAAGCTAACCCTAACCTGTTTTTAAACCTAGAATAGTTTAAATGACGTTATAGTTAACCTGTTTCATGCCATAGGTAGCATATCCGCCGTTGACGAAGACACATCATCTGAATCATATTGAATACGTATTTTCTGGTTTAAGGTGCGGACTATATACGTTTAGGTTATGATTTTCAAGACTTTTAATGTTAGAGAATGATTTATTCATGTTGTGATTGCCGTTACACATGCCAAATGCGCTATCCGTTTCGATTTTCGTATATGTATACTTTATATTGTAAATAGCGTATTTCATGTATATGGTATGCGTATGGAATCTGCTATTTTGGTTTTCATGATTAATTATCATTATTATATGCTTGATATGTGTGCGGCAACTCCTTGCCGAAAGGACTTGCCTTAATATGCAATGGAATCGACATACGTGATGAATGTTGAATAGTGTAATCTAAGTGTTGGTATAAATGCTCGAATGAGTTAGTAGTTAGCAACAAGTGATGTTTTAGGTTGTTGAGATATGAATTCTAATTATTATAACTGTGTGTGTGATTTCCTCCATGAAGTATGTAATTTAGATGTATCATGTTAAAGATGTGTATGATTCCCTCCATGTATTGTATGTAAGCGCCAGTTATATGTCATGAATGTTTATATGAATGTAGGATATGAATATGCTAGTTATTAGATTTGTATGTGAATGGGGATATACTACAGTCTAGGTAATCAGTAATCGTACTCCAAATGGTGGTTGAGGTCATTTTTACCACGTAGGATGAGTTTAACGAATCTGAGTCGTGCTTGGGATGTTCGATGGTGGTTAGGCCACACGGAGTGCTTATGCATTCCATGTCGTTCAACTCAACGTGCGCTTAGCCTAGTTGAGCCTATCAACTAACCCAATTGACCGATGTTTGTTCACCATGTTTGGTCGCCACTGTTTAAATCTAAGGCACTGAGCTTACTAGTGAAACTCCCGTTAACCGTGGTATCGTGATTCCCTAAGACTCATGAGCCGGACATGGTGGTATGGGACACCGTGGTCGAGCTGTCGGCCTACGATGGGGCTACAAACCTCCCCGTAGTGACCAGTGAGCACTTTATTCTCGTGAGCAGATTATGGTGGTATGAGACACTATATTCTCGCTGTCGGCCTACATTGATTGGTGACGAGCCCTTTGTAGTGACCTCAAGTATATCCCGACACTGCATAAGGGCGACGAGTCTTGATGCAGTATTAAGGATATAATTAGGCCTGTATTGATTTGGTGATGGGGGAGTGATGTAACGATTGCACGCAACAGCCCTGACAGCCCTTGCAACGACCTAGAACCATAAGATCGTATGAGAATTTCTAGGACTGATGACCCTAGAATGGATCAATGTTGGGAATTAATATAAGGGAGGTGTCTTAGCTTCCCAATCCTGCTATGTGAAAAGGACTAATAAGAACTTGGTAAGCATGCTCATACCATTGCATTGCATGTGCTATCGGTGTTGGCGTAAGGACACTGAGGAAGTGACTGACATGCGTGATAATAAGATGAAGATCGCAGAGGGAGTTTGTGGTGAGGGCATGCATCATTCCTTCATAACATTCATGCATTAACAAGAGTATTTAGAACCTGTTTGATTGTATTGCCTTATCATTACTGCTTGATTGGATTGATAACATGTTAACCTTTGTTGTATAGTACCACTGAGTTAATCAATCACTCCCACGTTCTGGGATGGTGCTTAAACACTAACCAGACTCTGATTTAATTATAGGTGATAACAATGCTGGCGAGGCAAAGCCAGATTTTGATGAGGTTGAGGAGGCGTTCTCATATATACAGTTCTCAGGCGGGTTCATGTGAGCCTCGTCCTGACCAACGGAGATTTCTGGGATATGTATTTGATGATTTTTGCACATTTGATCCATGTATTTTGAGACACAGTTGTATCTATTGCCCTGGGCAGAGCATGCATATTTTGTGGATTATTTTTAAATTATATATGTATTTAAGTCTTCCGCTTACATTTTCTCAATATCCCTAAATTATGTCTGCTGATCTGGCTTGATCTATTTCATGTTTTATGCATTAATATAGGTAACATACAATCATCATCCATTATGTTGCATAAGTGATGTTTTGGAACTCAGGAGATGAGTTATGCTCGACCCCCAAATTTCAGGGCGTTACAGGAGATCTTCATCAAGAGCTGAAAAGGGACTCATCCACTTATCTGTAAGTAACTAGAGTCCAGAGGACCCTTTTGATCATTCTTTTGTAGGATTGGGTCTAAGGTGTTTTCCACCCTTGTAAGTCCTCAAGGAGGCCTCCGATGAGAGTGTACGTGGTGGGTGCATTATGTGAACCCTTAATCTTTGGAGAGCATAAACATCTGGTTGAAGGTGAACTAGTCAAAACCTTAGGTTTGAGGTGAACCGTGTGAAACCTCCGTTAGGGTCTTATGGAAGATCCTTGGTCAGTGTGCCTAAAAGTGGGTGAGTTGTGTTGACCCTTACTCGTGAGAGCATAAACAGTCAGCCGCAGTGTAGGTTTTAAAGGTTGAAGGTGAACCTGATTTAAAACCTTAGGTTTGAGGTAAACCGCTGTGAAACCTCCTTAGTGAAATCTGGTACACTCAAGGGTTAAGCTCGGTTACCAGGAGTGGAGTAGACAAGTAGTTGAACCACTATACAAATGACTGTGTTTGCGATTGGTATTCTTTTATGTGTGTGATTTACTTCAATACTTATATATATATATATATATATATATATATATATATATATATATATATATATATATATATCTGAGATCACACCTCACACACATACATAGTCATATCCATTATAAAGTAGGTTACATATTATTATTCCTTGAATAGTTTGTGATTGGATCCTCTACCGGGCTTGGAAGCTAGTAGAGTTACTTTTGAGTAATCCTTTTAAATGCATATTGATAGGATTAGTGTAATAGGATTTTTAAATAAACTATAAAACTTTAAAAGGTTCTATTCACCTCTCTTTAGGACATATTGGCACATTCCTACTTCAACCAAAGCGGTCTTCACCGCTATTTCACACACACCTTTTGAGAAGGTTACCAAATGCTCTTTGTCACAGATTTGAGAAATACTAAGGAGATTATGTTTTAGACCTTCTACATAGAGAACATTTTTAATTTTGGAAAGCCCTGATCTAGCTATTGTTCCTTGCATAATAATTCTAGTGGAGTTCTCATCCCCAAATGTGACTGATCCACCTTCAAAGTTTGAATACTCACAAAAATGAGTTTGATCACCAGTCTTGTGTCTGGAGCACGCACTATCAAGATACCATTTTGGACTATTGCTAAATTTCACAGCAGTATGGATTACTAGGAAATTGTTCAGATATTTCTCACACTCTAATACACTATTGAACATGATTCCAACTTTAGTCAAGATTACTCTCTAAGCGGTGAAGCCCTTAAGAGAGACCCGCTCTGATACCAATTGAAATTACGGTAATGACCACTTTAGTTGAAGTGAGAATATGCTAAGATGTCCTAGAGGGGGGTGAATAGGTGAAATGGCCAAGCTATAAGTCCTAGAGGGGGGGGTTGGTTGAATAGGACTATGCCAAATTAAAACTATAACAGCGGAATAATATAAAGAGAGCCAAATAAATAAGAAACAATTCTTAAAGCTGAAATAAATGTAACCTCAATATAATAGTATTGAGAGTTTGATACGAATTCAGTTCTAAGGACAACCTTACACCATAAAAACTAAGGGTTTATGGTAGGACAACCTTATTTCTAGAACGTTCTTTGTATCAAAAACTCAAACCAAAGAGAAATAAATAAACAGCAAGGAATTGAAATAAACTGCAGAAATTTAACTCTAAATTATTACAACATTTCCTACTATGCTTGAAATGAAAATTTACAACATTCACATCCACAAGCATATTCCACAAATATGAATGATAAAAGATAGAAAGAATAAATCACACATTTACAAAACACAGAGTTATAGTGGTTCACCTGTGTGTACACCAACTGTTATAAAACAGCCACACAAATTGCTACTCCACTCCTAATATCCTCACGCAAGGGATATCAGCGTTCACTATCAAAATAGGTTTCACAGGTTCACCTAAAACCTTCACAATTGTGTCTTTTTGACTTGGGCTTACAAAATTCAAAAATCCCTCTGTCTGAGTTTTCTGGCTCTCCTTAGATAACCACACAATGAGATTTTTCTGGATCAATCTCTAAACAAACTAAAAAGAAATGTAAATTATAATAAATGTAAAATACATGAATTTCTCCTTTTGTAGTAGCCCGAAAGAACTAACTAGAGTAGATGATTGAATATAGAAGTTCAAAGTCCAATACTCACTTTAAAATGGTTCTAAGTTCTAATTGATTTTAAGTTAAACCAAATGGGCTAGCTGTATTTGATTTTGATTCCAAGAAGAAGGAATATCACAATTCCTCTTTTCAATTAAGATTGGAATGTAGATACAAAATCAAATAACTTAAAGCTAACAAAAGGAATATTAATTATGCACAAAGTAGCTTAAAATGAACACAAACTTATCTCAGAGTGGATCCTTAATTTTTCTTGAATTTGTATATAAAACTCTGAAATTCGTGCTCAATTTATAGTAGCAGAAACCTCATCTGCACTGGTCTTGAGGACACTACGACTGGTCTTAAGCTGAACGGATTTTTGAATATTTGGGTGCGATCAGATAAAACCGTTCTATGACTGGTCATAAGGTGTCTATGACTGGTTATAGGACTCTCATGACCAGTCGAAGGAACTCCAATTTCATTGCTGGAGTTTGAATCATAGAGTTAAGACTAGTCGTAGGACAGGTCGACATTGTTCACACTACCGGTCGAAAAATCTCCAGGACTGGTCGTAGCTTAACCAGAAATTTCTAAAAATTTACAACAACTTACGATTAGTTTTGAAATTTCTAGGACTGGTCGAGGCAATGCTAGGACTAGTTGAACAAGGTCCAAGACTAGTCTTAGAATAGACCAAAATCAAGTATAAATATATAGTTTGAATTATGTATTTAAAATTACATACCCTAAGGTCAATCTAAGGTCTATCATACCTTGAATAGTGAGATATGAACTTCGAGACTTCATATCTTCAGATGATTGATGACCTTTGATCATTGTGAAGCTTGAGAACTTTGAACATCATGTAGCACTGAATTAAGAGTTCTTCTGAAGCTTGACTAACCATTCATCTTGTGTTGTACACTGACTTGAGTCTTGAACAAGTGTACTTCTACTGTTGTAGCTTGTACGTGAGACTTGAAGTGTACTTTAGTCTTGTAATCTTTATCGAAGTAGCTTTGAACATATATGCTTGCAGATGATGACAAAGTACATGGCTTGTCTTGACTTGAAGTCGATCAGTGTACTTGACTTGGAGCACTTGTGAAGCAATGTCTTGAACATATATAAATCAACATACAAACACAAGACAGGGATAAAGGTTTTGGCACCATAAAATTTGACAACCAAAGGAGCATGTGACCATAGTACTTGCAATCCCCCCCTTTGTCAAATTTGTGACAAAACACTCAACCACAATATAACCAAGATGAATACAAAGAATTAAGCACTGGTTAGTTAAAGAATCATGCACCAGTTGTCATACAACAACTAGCATGAAGTAGGCAACTTCACCTTCTTACACCTCTTGAGTAGCACATATATGTAAAAAATGTAAAAAAAAAAATGCTTCTACTACTCACAAATCAATTCATCTCCACACCATAGAAATTCTCTCCCTTTTTGTCACAATTGACAAAGGAAGAATAAGATAATGGAACATGATAATAAACAGGAGTAATCATGGAGACAAGATATATGAAAATAAAGATCATAACTATGAAAATAGTTCAATCTACAGCCAATAAACCATAGTCAACAAACCACACATAAAGTTCACAATCCAACAAAAGTAAACTTAAGGTTATTACAGACCAAAGATAAAATCATTCAATCTGAACCTGAAGAAGGAGCAAGTATAGAAGGATCAAGTTGATGCATGCCCTTGTTTAAGCGCCTAAGATACTTGCGTATATATTTAAATTGTAAATCATGGGCAACATTCATGTTATCAACTTTAACATCCATATGCTCTATCTTCTCCTCTAGTGCACGAAAACGCGCATCAAACTCAGATGGTTCATAATCAGGGTCATTAACAGAATTAGACTCGATTTCATTAAAAATATCATCCATGTTTGTGTCATTTGGAGGAAGATCATCAGCTTCTTCTTCATTTCCAGCTTCAGCTCCACCATCACCATCCACTTGGCCAGGAGCTAATTCCAACTTCATTTTATTGATATTAGTGTTGTTAAAAATTAGATTATGGATAGGAGGCTCTCCAATAGGCATAACGACCAACATATGAGATGCCAAAATAGTCATAAGGTAGGCAAAAGGTATATCACTATGACCTGAATGGAGACGAAACTGAATGATGAAATAACATATTAAAGATGGAAGACAGACTTTAGTACCAGTAACAACAGAGTACAAAACACGAACCTTAAATGCAGTCAACTCTATTTTATTACCAGAGCGAGGATACAGATTTAACGTAAAAATTCTGTGGAGGAATCTGTATCTGGGAAACAAGTACCTTGAGGGGAGCACATTCCCCTTGTGAGTCCATTGCACATACATGTGTAACACCCTGAAAATTGGGGGTCATGTAGAAACCCAACTCCCAAGTTTCAGACCATCACTTATGCAACAAATATGCTTATGATTCAATGTTGTCTGAGTTAGTGCATTAACATGAGTAAGATTTTACCAAAACTACAATTCATACTCCAGATCTATTGATAAAACGCAAGCGGAAGACTGAAGAATATATATATCACTGTATGAAAAAAAAAATAATCTCGAACTATCTCCGAAGTATGAATACATCTCTGAGTCATAAATACATATAATAAACTAAAATTAAAATGTCATATGATAGTCCAACTAGCAAAAATCCCACCGATCTAGGCCACCTATGCGAAGCCGTTAGAGAACTGCATGTACAAGAACTCGTCCTGGTCCTCGAAGTAGTCCGGTTCCAACTCTTGAATCGCCTCACAACCTGCATCTAAGACAGAGTCTGGTAGGTGTTGCAAACACCGTCCCGTAACATGGGAGTGAGTGATCAACTTAGTGGAATCATAGAGCAAAGATTTAACATGTTATCAAATCAATCACGTGATAATAGTAAAGAAAATAATCAGATATTCCTAGATACTATTGTTAATGCAAGAATAAAATGACATGATGGATGCCCTCATCGACATACTCTCTCATGCGACACCATCTTACGTCTGCTGCATGCTTTCTTCCCTCAGTGCTCCACATCTTCCAAGCACATGCAGTGCGATGTGGATATGATTTTAGGGTTGTTATTAGTCCTTTCATATAGCAGTATTGGGAAACTAAGGTACTTTCCTTATATTAATCCCAACACAGATCCCGTCTAGGGTCGTCACTCCTAGTAATCTCATACGATGGTATATTTATAGGTCGTTGCAAGGGCTGCCAGGGCTGTTGCTCACACTCGTTGCACCGCTCCCCCATCACCTTATCAATACAGGCCTAGTTGTACTCTTGTTGCTACGGAAGGGTTGTCGCCTCACGTAGACTCAGAATACGCTCGAGGTCACTACAAAGGGCTAGTCACCAATCAGAGTAGGCCGACAGCTCGAATGTAGTGTCCCATACCACCACAATCGGCTCACGAGTCTAAGGTGCTCACTGGTCACTACGGGGAGGTTTGTGGCCCCAGCATAGGCCGACAGCTCGACCATGGTATCCCATACCACCATGCCCGGCTCATGAGTTTTAATGGATCAAGGTACCATTGTTATCAGGGTTATCTCTGGTAAGTTCAGTACCCTAGGTTCAAGCAGATATGACCAATACAAAGTGAATAAACAATGGTCAGTCGGGTTACTTGACAGGCTCGAATAGTACGAGCGCACCTCAAGCTGAACGACATGAAGTGCATAAAACACCTCATGTGGCCTAACCACTGTCGTCAATCCAAAGCACGGCTCGCGTTCGTCGATGCGTCCTTCGTGGCAAATAGAAGCCAACCACAAATTCGAATCTATTACCGACTGCCTGGACTAGAGCGTAGCCCCAAGTACTTGTAATCTACATCAGTGATCATATGAGAGTAACAGAAATGAAATACAAACAATCCAAGCATGTTAACAACATGTTATAACATACAACGTAAGCAAATCAACCAAACACATGTATTCCATATATATGAGGAAATCAGTTCAATAACAACATGGAGGAAATCATGTACATCATCGTATTAATTGAGAATTCAATCTCAAAACTAATCTATAATTACATTTACTCAATACATACTAATACAAACATTTATACAAACATTTAGTCTACACACATTTGTCTACATAGCGTATGTCGACCCAAAGTGCGCATTAGGGAGAATCTCTTCACCAAACAGATCATACACGCATATCTTGTATAATAACACGATAAATAAACATGGCAATCATTTTAGCAAAATACGGACGTATACAGTATTTCCTATAAATACCTAAAATGCCCTAAATCTCATATTCTCCGTACGTAATCGAAATGGAAAATAGACAACATGTTCTACATGTCAAATAGAATTCTTATCGATAATCTACTTTTAAACGACATTGAAAGCTTTGAAAACAGTTAACCTAAGTACCTAGAATCCTCACCTTTCACTGTGGAAGCGTCTCGAATCGAATAAAAACTCTACGCTTCGTCAACATCTGTATGACAACCTATATCACAAGATAAATCAGCTACTTCGCTAATTGTATCGATGGAATCCCTAAAAAAGGTTGAGGTTAGGGTTTTCTTACCTAGAATGAAGTCAGAATTACCGAAAGAGTGACTAGAATACGGTGATTAAGTACATGTAGAAGCAGGATCGAGAGCCAGGAAACTTTCCTCACAACTCTCACGGAATCTCTCTTTTCTCTCTTCTCTTCTCTAGGGTTTTTGTAAATTCATATGGTAGAGATATGAGAGGGTTTAAGGTCCTTAAATAGGTTAGAAAGTCACCTATTTAGACTTTAAACCAAGGTATACTTGGGTTATAGCCAAATCGGGTCTTTCCCGATCCAAAAGAGCATTTCTGGAGGTCCCCTGACCAAATGCGGTCGGAATTAAGCTCATGGGTATTGGATCTTGATCACATTAAGTTTTTAGTCCGATAGTGTTCCCAGATCGCACATGGAGGACCAGTTTCAGTTCAGCGGTCACTGAGACTCGATCGAGGATTCCAAGTATACTGACCTGAGTGGGAAATGTTCCCTGATCTGAGGGTGTATTTGGGTCAGATTCCGACGGTCTAAATGCTTATACTTAACCCGTAAGTGTCACGTGTCAGATTTATTTAAATCATATTTAATTTTCAAAGAATTTTACTCTTTCTCACACTCCTTGCTCCAGGCTCAACGAAATAGCCTCAGAACATCAATTGGGCTTAATTTTCGAGGTGATTGTCAAGTCCAACTATGCGGTCATAACGATCTAAGTTCATTGCTAACGGACTCACGACGCGTGGTCAGAATCCATTACAAATTTTCAAAGGGTTCCTGAGAGTAAACGGGTTTAGAATTTGATCCTAGGTTTCAGGACGTTATAGCGTTAACAATTCCACAAGTTTTATGTCTTGCAGAACGTATTTAAAGTGATCAGTGTTAATTTCACAGCTAATCTAGCATAACGCTAGTTGTCTTATGCTTAATTTCTAAAGGAATTAATCCTAAGTGATTTCTGATCGAGGTGGTACTCAGGTCTCTGTACGGATTTTTTCGAGACGTTACATCATGTTACATAATGCTCTAGTGAGCATCATTTTTTCAGTCTTAGAGGGTTTTTCAGATAAAATAAGAATCGGGATACCTTCATCATTAACTGGAATATCCATAAGGCCAGATATTAAATGACGGTCTACATTAAAAGGCCCCTCTCTAACATCTATTTTAAAAGTCAAATTTTTAACAGAAAAGTCAGATATACATGCAAACATGGATTGTACAATAGATTGGTATGCAGGCCTACCCCAATGTAAGATGTTATCCCAACCTACAGCTTGGAGGAGAGGAACGTTACCAAATGGAGCAATGTGGTTAAGATCAACAGCTTTTTCAACGATAACCTTGCGCAAACGCAAATCCCGTACATATGAAGGATCATTTTCAGGAGAACAAAGATGACGTTGAGTTATGGGAGATGATCTAGAGGATGATGGACCATGAGTTGTTTTCTTTTTTTCTCTAGCATCCATTACCACAAAGGAATACAGAGAAGCAAGAAATCACAAGGAAATAGAGATGAGTTTTACTAGATTAGCAAATGGAGAAGAAAAACCCCAAAATCTCAATAAAGCTTGAAATCAAGTACTCTAAAGATAATAAGGAAGAGAATAGAACTTAAATCCACAATATGGACCAAAAGAATGCACTAACCATGAAGATCAGGTCGGTGGGTTCGACTGGTCGAATGTCGGCTCGTTGGAGAGGAGGTTAGAAATGAGGAAGATGAGATTTTCTCCCAATTTTAAAACAATCAATGCGCTCCACGACCGGTCTTGGCCTGTTCACGACCGGTCGTACCAGGATCGGTCGTGTACACCCATGACTAGTCGAGTACCGACACATAGATACATTTAATCTAAAAAATTAAAATTTAAACACATAAAATCTCAAATATAGTTACACTATGATACACAAATGCATGAATAATCAATTTTGTATGCACATACCAAGATCAAATCTTAATTTATTAAACCTGCTTTTGTCAAGCGGTTTAGTGAAAATGTCAGCAAGTTGAGTCTCAGTCGGAATGTGTGGTAAAGATATTATTTTTTCTTTCACTAATTCATGAATATAATGATACTTAATATCAATGTGCTTGGTACGTGAGTGCTGGATTAGATTTTTAAAAATATTTATAGCACTAGTATTGTCACAATATAACACCATTGAATCCTGTGCTATTCCATAATCACTTAACATACGTTTCATCCAAACAAGCTGAGTACACGCATTACCAGTTGCGATATATTCAGCCTCAGCAGTAGAAAGTGATAGAGAACTTTATTTCTTGCTAAACCAGGAAACTAAACAATTTTTGATATAAAAATAGCCACCACTATTTGATTTCCTATCATCGATATTTCCAGCCCAATCAGCATCAGTGTACCCTGCCAATTGAATACTAGTATCATATGGATACCAGAGACCCAATTAACTGAACTTGCGACATATCGCATAATCTGCTTAACAATAGTTAAATGTGATTCTTTAGGATTAGACTGATATCTAGCACAAATACCAACACTTAAAGCAATATCAGGTCTACTAGCAGTTAAATAAAGAAAGCTGCCAATCATACTACGATATAACTTAGGATTAACATTTTTACCTGTAGAGTCTTTTGAGACTCTTAGGTTTGTACTCATAGGAGTATTAAAAGTTTTACCATTCTCAAATCCAAACTTTTTGATCAAGTTCAGAGCATATTTGGTCTGAGAAATAAAAATTCCATTAGGTTGTTGTTTTAAATGCAACCCTAGAAAATAGTTGATTTTCCCAACCATGCTCATTTCAAACTTAGATTTCATTAAATATGCAAACTTAATAGTCATGTTAGCACAAGTTGATCCATAAATAATATCATCAACATAGATTTGAACCATTAACATATCATCATTATGTTTCTTAACAAAGAGTGTCTTATCGACACTGCCCATTTGAAAGTTATGACTGAGTAGGAACTTAGTCAATTTCTCATACCATGCCCTGGGAGCTTGTTTTAGACCATAGAGAGCTATTTTAAGACTATACATGATCAGTAAACTTAGGGTCTTTAAACCCTGTAGTTTGTTCAACATATACTTTTTCATGTAAATCACCATTCAAAAAGCCACTCTTTACATCCATTTGATAAATTTTAAACTTCTATAACAAGCAATGGATATAAAAAGTTTGATTGATTCAAGATGAGCAACTGGTGTAAAAGTTTCATCGTAATCAATTCCTTCAACTTGAGTGTATCCTTGTACAACCAGTCTTGCCTTATTCCGAATTATATTTCCAAGTTCATCAAACTTATTTTTAAAAATCCACTTTGTTCCAATAATATGTTTATCTTTAGGTGTAACACCTCAGATTTTTACTAACCTGGAGTTAGACATCCTTAGGTAATGGGTCAACCATAGCACCTTGGTAACTTCTCAGAACGTAATTCCAAAGCCAAAGAAACCATTTAGGATTAAATTCTTTAGAAATTTAACGTGTATTAACTAGCCCTACACTAGATTTCCTACAAAATTAGTACCAACAACTTTAAATACGATCTGTAAGATCCAAAACCTCTAGAATTGTTAATGCTACGTTACCCTGAAATCTAGGATCCAACTCTAAATCTAGTTGCTCCTGAGAATACTTTGTAACTTTGTATTGGTTCTAGACCGCGCATCGAGAGTCTGATAGCTATGAACTTAGACCATTATGACCGTCTAGTTGGACTTGACAATCACCTAGAAAATCAAGTCCAAACGATGTCTTGAGACCATTTTACTAAGCCTGGAGTAAAGAGGGTAGGAAAATGAAGATTTTTAAAAAATTAATTATATTTTTATGAAATCTGGAACGTTCCATTTGCGTGCTATTTTTAAGCGTTCTGACCGTTAGAATTTGACCCAAATTCACCCTCATATCAGGATAGGGTGGTATGGGACACTATATTCTTACTGTCGGCCTACATTGATTGGTGACGAGCCCTCTGTAGTGACCTCGAGTATATCCTGATAGTGCATAAGGGCGACGAGTCTTATTGCAGTATGTGGGATATAACTAGGCCTGTATTGATAAGGTGATGGGGGAGAGGAGCAACGATTGTGCACAACAGCCCTGACAGCCCTTGCAGTGACCTAGAACCGTAACATCGTATGAGATTATCTCGGACAGACGACCCGAGAATGGATCACCGTTTGGGTAATGATACAAGGGAGGTACCTTAACTTCCTAATCCTGCTATATGAATAGGACTAATAGGAACTTGGTAAGCATATTTATAACACCGCGTTACATGTGCTAACGGCGTTGGTGATAGAGCACTGAGGAAGTGAGTCATGCCGTGATCACCAGATGTTGTCGCAGAGGGGATTGTGGTGATGGAATGCATCATTCTTCATATTATCCTTGCATTAACAAGAGTATCTAGGACCTGTTTGATTGTATTGCCTTATCATTACTGCTTGATTGAATTGATAACATGTTAACCTTTACTGTATATAGCTTCCACTGAGTTGATCACTCATTCCCACATTACGGGACGGTGTTGGCCACACCAATCAGTCCCTGTTTTAGTTTCAGATGGCGACGATGCTTGCGAGGCAGAGTTGATCTTTCTTGATGATGTCGAGGAGGATTTCTCATATATGTAGGTTCTGATCGACGGATTTACAGGGTTACTGATTAGATGCCAATACGCTTGGTATTTTTGCTTTTTATTTAAACACCCATGTATATTCTTTTCTTTTCATTTTTGGAGTATACATGTATTTAGTTAACTTGGTAACATGTTCACACTCTGGAGACTTACAATCAATTATACATTTTATATATTTATCACAGTCTTCCGCTTGAGAAACTTAACTGTCTCTGGAGTATGATATGCTATTTTGGTCTAATCTCACTCATGTTTTCTGCACTAATATGAACAACATTCATCCATCATTGAAAATGTTGCATAAGTGATGTTCTAGAACTCGGGAGTGGAGTTTATGCTCGACTCTCAATTTTTAGGATGTTATAGATGGTATCAGAGCATGATTTGGATTAAACTAGACCTGGGTTATGGTCACACATCGCACGCTGATGCCAATTTAATGTAGGAGGGTGCAAGAACAATCTAGAAACAAGTCTAGGACCCCCAGTTTGTTTGTTGGCGAAAGTTTACTGAAAATGATCACCGAGATCGAGTCCGTACACACTCCTGATCACACAAAAGGACCCCAAATCATTTCTAGACCGTCAATTAATGGGTATAGACCGCGTTTCATTCCATTTCAACCGTTAGAAATCGGTAAGAGTGAATAGAGATCAGATTAGTTCCGAGATGGCTCAAATCGGAAGGGGGGGCCAAATGATTAAATGCTAGGGGGTTCTAGGGTGGGACCCCAACATTTTTAGACTCAGGGGGTGGTGAGGCCCTCGCCCCATGGGCGAGGCCTCACCGGATAGTCCAGTGGCCGGCGAGGCCTTGCCAACGGTTGGGCTCGGACGGGCCGGGCCTTTGGGCCGATTGCATGTGGGGACTTGTGGACCCCATTAGATCATGGTCTGTTGATTAGAACATCCCTAATTTACTACTTCCTTCACAAAGTGACCCCCAAGCTCTCCTTTTCTTTCAAAGTTACTATTTTCTCTCTCCAACCTCCCTTCCAATCATTTCCTCTCTCATTTTTTCATTATTTCCTTCATCCCTCCATCGTTTACAGGGATATCCAGCACCTAGTTCTTCCATCTTCTGCGATTGGAGCTCCCATAGCTCCCATTTGAGCTCCAAAATCATGCCAGCCCCCAACCCCTCCTATCTTGATCTTTCCTATTTTCCATTTTCTCTTTATTTGACCCATTACACTCCTTTAAACCCATATCCGTGGCAATCCACTAGGTCAACCCTTTCTTCCATTTCATCAATTTTTCATGACTCTTTTTGAGTTAGTTTTAGCCATTTTCTCGATCTCTCCGCTTCTATTGACGGGTGAGACCTAACGCAGTAGCTTAGTCCATAAACAGTGACCATCTAGTGCTAGGACCTAGAGATAGTACTCCTAGATTTCGAAAGATCTGATAGAAAATCCAATTCTAATTAGACAATCTTGATCCCAAGCGATAGAACAATTCCCTATAATAGAAATGATATGAAACCATCTAGCATATAAGCTTAGACTTTGAATTTTAGCTAGTGAGTTATAGACTAGACTACTAGTTGTATTAAGCAGTGTAAAGACTGAATATGCTAAGGAATTGTAGGTTTGATTTGGTTAGAGTAGAACTTCATTCCTTCGATAGATCCCCGTAATACTCAGTGGCGTCTTTAGTAACTCTTAGGAAAGCTGTTTCGATTTAGAGACTATTCATCCCTCAGGTTGAACTTAGGTTAAACCAGCACGCCCCTTAGAATTTTCTTCCCGAGGACTTAGTATAATCGGGGACACGGAGTAGAGAAACTATATATAAGTGAAGTATTCACGGTTTGAATCGAATTCTCAATCCTGGTAGTTACCAATAGATCCAATGCTCTGATCAAGCAGAAGCTCAGCATCGACTAGGATTAAGGACTGATACGATAAATTTTCTATCCTAGCTAGACAGAAAGTCTATGTATCCGGCTCAAACCCACTACACAACTTTTCTTCCGTGTTGGCCCGACCACCTACAACCAAAAGTTATTACTTTATCTTTGGAAAATGTTGAGGACATATAGCCAATAGATATTAGACATCTTGCCGCAAGCTCACACCTGCCCTTGAACTTAACCACAATAGAGATTAGGCTCCTTTCTACAACCATAGGTACCAATGCCATAGAACGCATCATTAGCAAAGGAAGACCAATGTAGCGAGAGATTGTTTCCCATTTCATGTCAAGGATTTCGACATACGGATCGAGACATAGGTTCTTGAGCCTTGTGTAGAAATATTTTTAATGGGGGTAGAACGTATTGAGCCCAATCTAGTTAGGATTAACTAATACAACTATTAGATCAGAGTGGCGTAGCGACAGCGTGGTTGGCCCTTTCCCCACTGGCCCAGGATCGAAGGAAATTTAGGAAAACAATTAGGGAGAAGGTCAGTGTATCCATAAGCCTACTCGTTAAATATGAGCATAATAGAAGCCTTGGCCGATTCTGTACGATTAGAAGCCCCTTAGGATACTCTAGTAGAGTGTTTATTAATCCCTACCTTAGACATAGATTCAGATGAGGACTCTCCTAGATAGAGTGATCAAGACCCAAAGCTCAACCCTATTAATAGGACTTTTGAACCTTTTAGTGATTGGCTTTCCCTAAGTTTTTAGAGTGATCGGATTACGAAGTTACTGAAATGCACAAAAGCAAAACATTCGTGGCTTGACCCAATTCTCAATCCTGGCAGACTACCAATGGACTCATTGCTTGACCGGGCAGAAGACCAGGATCCACCAGGATTAGGAAGGGATACGAAGTTGTCTACCCTGGTCAGGCAGACATTTGACGTATCGAGATTAAGCCCACTATAACCGTCTCTCCGTATTGGTCGACCATTGAACAAGTTTTTAGGCAAAAGGAATAATAGAACCTGCACTCATTACCCTTAGCCAATTTCGGGGATGAAATTATTTTTAAGGGGGGTAGATTGTAACACCCTGAATTTTTACTAACCTGGAGTTAGACGTCCTTAGACAATGGGTCAACCATAGCACCTTGGTAACTTCTCAGAACACAATTCCAAAGCCAAAGAAACCATTTATGACTAAATTCTTTAGAAATTTAACGTGTATTAACTAGCGCTACACTAGATTTCCTGCAAAATTAGCACCAACCACTTTAAATACGATCTGTAAGACCCAAAACCTCTAGAATTGTTAACGCTACGTTACCCTGAAATCTAGGATCCAACTCTAAACCCAGTTACTCCCGGGAATATTTTGTAACTTTGTATTGGTTCTAGACTGCGCATCGAGAGTCTGATAGCTATGAACTTAGACCGTTACGACCGTCTAGTTGGACTTGACAATCACCTAGAAAATCAAGTGCAAACGATGTCTTGAGACCATTTTACTGAGCTCGTAGTAAAGAGGGTAGGAAAATGAAGATTTTTAGAAAATTAATTATATTTTTATGAAATCTGGAACGTTCCACTTGCGTGCTTTTTTTAAGCGTTCTGACCGTTAGAATTCGACCAAAATTTACCCTCGGATCAGGATAGGTGGTCCTTGCATGTCATAGTACTTGTAGCTCTGATCGAGTTTCCGTAACCGTTGAACTAAAACTGGTCCGCCACGGTTGATCTGAAAATCTGACCGGATTGAAAACTTAGCTTGACCTATATCCGATATTAGAGAGCTTAAGTCCGACCGCATTTAGTAACAGGACCTCCAGAAGTGCTCCGTTGGATCAGAACAGACCCGATTTGGTTATAACTTATGTATACCTTGGCCCCAAGTCTATTTCTGTTACTTTTGGGCTTATAAAAAGGCCTTAAACCCTCTCTCATTTGCTCCATACGAATTTAAGAAAAACCCTAGGAGAGAGAAGGGAGAAAAGAGAGAGAAAGTGAGGGAGAAGTTGGTGCTGCTTCCTAGGATTCTTCCCAGCTTTGCTACGTGCCTAATCCACCTATCCGTATAGCTATTCCAGCATTTCTGATCCCGTTCTTAGGTAAGAAATCCTAACCCTAACCTGTTTTGAAGCTTGGACTAGCTGTAGTAGAGTTCTAGCTAACCTGTTTCATGCCATAGGTAGCGTATTCGCCGTTGACAAAGACACATCGTCTGAATCATCTTGACTATGTCTTTTCTGGTTTAAGGTGCAGACTATATGCGCTTAGGTTATGGTTTTCAACACTTTAAATGTTAAGTAATGATTTATTCTTGCCTAGGATGCTATTCCACATGTACAAAGTGTTGTCCATTTCGATTTTCAGTTATACGTTAATTATGTTGAATATATTGTATTCCTCGTATTTGTAGAAAATACCGTATACGTATGAAATTTGGATTTGTGCTTAACATGATTATTTTTCATGAATATATGCTTGTTACAGGTATGACAACTCCTTAACGAAAGGACTTGCCTTAAATCACGCCACGGCCAATATACGCTATATATGTAAAAGTGTTTAGTTCACGTGTTTGTGAAAATGTTTAAATGAATACGGAACCCGGATTCATGCATGCCATGATTATCCGTCGTGGGTATATGCGAGTGATATATGGGGCAACTCCCTAGTGAAAGGATTTGGTCAAATACATGATATATCAACATACGGTATATAGTTAGTATGTGTAGCCTAAGTGTTTGTGAAAATGACTGAATGAGTATGGAATTTGCTTTCGTGCTCGCCATGACTAATTGTAAGACATGTATCCTAGACCGTATCGTTCAGTAGACTTCCGCAGTTTTTTCGGTCGAATCCTAACAACCTTGACCCTTAACTGGCATATGCTTGCGACCCTGATTCACACGCCGCTAACCCGAGTCGACTCAACTCGAGACTTATACCCTACCGACCGCATCGTCACCGCGGTTCCGATGCTGCGTCTCGCGTGCCGAGGTGATACCCAGGCCAGGAGATGTGGGCCCACGTTCAGTTTGAGAAAATACCGCGCATTTACAAACCCAAAACAATCTTTCAAATCAATCACATCACATCACATTACATCAATCAAGTATCACATCACATCAATCAAGTACCACATCACATCTCATGTCAAAGTACAACCCCATCCCCAAGCAACCCCAAAGTCAAACTCTCTCTTACACAAAATACACCCACCACATCACTCACCCATCTCTCTCTTTCAATCTCTCTCTCACTCCCTCTCCCTCATTCTCTCCAAGCAACCATCCATGGCTTCCATGGGAGAGAAATTAGTGTGGCCCATCTTCTTACCTTTCATTTCCACCGTCCAAGTCCAATCTCAACCGTTGAAGTCTATACATTCGAGCTCTAAATTGCATTGGCGGAAGAAGGAAGAAGAGATCTTGAGTTGGGTGCTTCTTTCTTTCTTTCTTTCTCTCTTTTTCTTTTATTTTGTGGGTGATCTAATCGTTGATTTTGTTATTTGAGAGCCCACATATGGTGGGACTGTAACATCCTGAAAATCGGGGGTCGAGCATAAACTCCACTCCCGAGTTCCAGAACATCACTTATGCAACATTTTCAATGATGGATGAATGTCGGCAGCAATAGTACATAAAACATGAGGTGGATTAAGCCAAAACAACATATCATACTCCAGAGACAGTTAAATTAGCAAGCAGAAGAGTGTGATAGATATATAGAATATATGAACTGTTGTAGGTCTCCAGAGTGTGAACATGTTACTAAGTTACCTAAATACATGTATACTTCAAAATAGAAAGAAAAGAATATACATGAGTGTGTAAATAAAAGGTAAAATACCAAGTGTATTGACATCTAGTCAGTAACCCTGTAAACCCGTCGATCAGAACCTGCATATAGGAGGGATCCTCCTCATCATCACCAAGTCCGGCTCTGATTCGCAAGCATCGCCATTATCTGAAATTGAAATAGGAACTGATTGGTGTGTACAACACCATCCCGTCACATGGGAGTGAGTAGCTAACTCAGTGGGATCATAGAGTAAATATTAGCATATTATCAAATCAATCACGCGATAATGGTAAAGCAAGCAATCAAACATTCCTAAACACTGTGATTAATGCAAGCATGAAATGACACGATGGATGCCCTCGCCGACATACTCCCCCATGCGACACCATCTTACGTCCGCGACATGCTTTCTTCCCTCAGTGCTCCACATCTTCCAGGCACATGTCGTGCGATATGAATATGATTACCGAGTTGTTATTAGTCCTTTTCATACAGAAGGATTGGGAAACTAGGGTACCTCCCTTATATCAATACCCAAACAATGATCCATTCTAGGATCGTCAGTCCTAGCATATCTCATACGAAGTACAGTTCTAGGTTGCTGCAAGGGCTGCCAGGGCTGTTGAACGCACTCGTTGCACCGGTCTCCCATCACCTTATCAATACAGGCCTAGTTTATATCCTTAAGTCTCTATCAGGACTTGTCGCCCCCATGCGGTGTCAGGATAAGCTCAAGGTCAATACAAAGGGTTGTCAGGGCTGTTGCTCGCACTCGTTGCTCCACTCTCCCATCACCTTATCAATGTAGGCCGTCAGCAAGAATATAGTGTCCCATACCACCATAATCTGCTCAGAGTAGGGTGCTCACTGGTCACTACGGGGAGGTTTGTGGCCCCAGCGTAGGCAGACAGCTCGACCACGGTGTCCCATACCACCATGCTTGGCTCATGAGTCTTAGGGGATCGAGGTACCAAGGTTAGAGGGGCTTTCCAATGGTAAGTTTAGTACCCTAGGTTCAAGCAGTTATGAAGAATACAAGGTGAACACACAATGGTCAGTCGGGTTACTTAATGAGTCCGACTAGCACGAGTACACGTTGAATCGACCGACATGGAGTGCACAAGCACTTCGTGTGGCCTAACCACTGCCGACGACTCTAGTACGACTCGGGTTCGTCATACACATCCTTCGTGGAAAATAGAATCCAACCATGAATTCTAAACTGTTACCGACTGCCTGGACTAGAGTATAGCCCCAAGCACATGTAATGTGAATCAGTAATCATATGAGAGAGACAGAATTGAAATACAAGTAATTCTAGCATGTTATCAGCATGTTATAACGTACATCATAAGCAGTTATCCATACATGAGTATTTCACACCTAAGTTAATCAATTCAAATACAACAAGCATGGAGGAAATCATGTGCATCATCAAAGTAGTTGAGAATCCAGTCTCAACGCTAATCCGCAACACCATTTACTCAATACTTACTAATACATACATTTATACAAACACTTAGACTACTCAACTCCAATGTACTTGACGTATGTTGATTTCAACATATAATATGACAGATCCTTATATCAAGGAGTTGTCTAATACACAACAATCATGTTCTTACATTCAAAACATATGGCAGGCATAAATCATATTGATTTAGGTATTTCAACAAACGCTTAGTCTACACACATTAGTCTACATAGCATATGTCGGCCAATATGTGCATTAGGGTGAATCTCTTCGCCAAACAGATCATACACGTATAGCTAGTATAGGTACATGATAAATACTCATGACAATCATATCAGCAAAATATGTACGTATACAGTATTTCCTATAAATACCCAAAATACCCTAAATCTCATATTCTTCGTATGTATTCGAATTGAAAAATAGACAGCATGTTCTACATGTCAAATAACATCCTGATCAGTAATTTACCATTAAACGGCATTGAAAGCTTTGAAAACAGGTAATCTAAGCGTCTAAAATCCGTACCTTAAACCAGAAATGCGTATTCGTTAGGATTCAGATGATGTGTCTTCACCAACGGCAGATACGCTACCTATGGCAAGAAACAGGTTAGCTAGAACTCTTTTACAGCTAGTCTAAGCTTCAAATCAGGTTAGGGTTAGGGTTTTCTTATCTAGAACAAAACCAGAATCGCCGGAAGAACGATGCAGGTGGGTGGTTTTGGCACGTGGAGCAGTAGGGAAGAATCCCTGGAAGAATCACCAGCTTCTCCCTCACTCTCTCTCTCCTTTCTCTCCTCTCTCCTAAGGTTTTCCCCAAATTCGTATGGGTTAGAAGGCTAAGGGTTTAAGGCCCTTTTATAAGCCTAAACATGACCAAAATAGACTTTAAGTCAAGGTATACTTGGGTTACAGCCAAATCGGGTCTGTTCCGATCCAAAAGGACGTTTCTGGAGGTCCCCTGACTGAATGCGGTCGGACTTAAGCTCATGGATGTTGGATCTAGGTCAGGCTGAGTTTTCAGTTCGATAGGGTTCCCAGATCGCACGTGGCGGACCAGTTTCAGTTTAGCGGTCACGGAGATTCGATTAGGGATTCCAAGTACACTGACCTGAGTGAAAAATGTTCCCTGATCCGAGGGTGTATTTGGGTCAGATTTCGACGGTCAGAACGCTTAAAAAATGTCACGCAAGCAACATGTACCAGATTTATTTAAATTGAATTAATTTTTTAGATATTTTTCTTTTCTCACTCTCTTCACTCCGGACTCAGTAAAATGGTCTCAGGATATCTGTTGGGCTTGATTTTCGAAATGATTGTCAAGTCCAACTAGGCAGTCGTAATTGTCTAAGATTATAACTATCGGACTCTCGATGCGCGGTCTAAATCCAATACAAAGTTTTAAAGGGTTCCTGAGAACAAACAGGTTTAGAGTTTGATCCTGGATTTCAGGGTAAGGTAGCGTCCATGATTCTATAGGTTTTGGGTCTTACAGATCGTATTTAAAGTGGTTGGTGCTAATTTTGTAGGAGATCAAGTGTAGCGTTGGCTAATTCACATTAAATTTCTAAAGAATTAGGTTCTAAATGATTTCTCTGGCTTTGGAATTGAATTTTGAAAAGCTGCCAAGGTGCTATGGTGGACCCATTGCCTAAGGACGTCTAATTCCAGGTTGGCAAAAATTCAGGGTGTTACAATCCACCCCCCTTAAAACATAATTTCATCCCCGAAATTGGCTAAGGGTAATGAGTCCCTAAAGAGGCTTTCGTATTGACATGCTAAGGAAGGTTCAAATCCTATTTAATGACTGTAACACCCTGAAAATCGGGGGTCGTGTATAAACTCAACTCCCGAGTTCCAGACCGTCACTTATGCAACAAAAATGGTTATGATTCAATGTTGTCTGATTTAAAGCATTCACATGAGTAAAAGTATACCAAAACTGCAATTCATACTTCAGATCCAGTGATAAAAGCAAGCGGAAGTCTAAACAATATATATATCACTGTATGGAAAAACAAAGTAATCTCAACTGTCTCCAAAGTATGACTACATCTCTGAGTCTCATATACATGTAAATAGATAAAAGAATAAGTTCAAAATAGTCCCACTGAAGTCCCCCTCGATCCAGGTCACCTACGGGAAGCCGTCGTGATACTGCATATACGAGAACTCATCCTGGTCCTCGTCAATCTCCGGCTCCACCTCCTGGATCTCGTCATCACCTGCAACTACAACAGGGTCTGGTGGGTGTTGCAAACACCATCCCGTAACGTGGGAATGAGTGATCAACTCAGTGGAATCATAGAGCAAGGTTAGCATGTTCACAATTCAATCACGCGATAATAGTAAAGCAGTAAATCAGACAATCCTAATACTGTTGTTAATGCAAGATGATATGACATGATGTATGCCCTCACCGACGATCACCCTCATATGGCAACATCTTACGACCGCGGCATGCCACACTCCCTAGAGTGCTCCACATCTTCCAGGCACATGCAATGCTATGGTGATATGATTACCAAGTTGTTATTAGTCCATTCAAACAGCAGGATTGGGAAACTAAGGTACCTCCCTTGTATCAATCCCAACACGGATCCTGTCTAGGGTCGTCACTCCTAGTAATCTCATACGATGTACATTTCGTAGGTCACTGCAAGGGCTGCCAGGGCTGTTGCTCGCACTCGTTGCACCGCTCCCCCATCACCTTATCAATACAGGCCTACTGTACTCTACTGCACGGAAGGGTCGTCGCCTCCCGTGAACTCAGAATACGCTCGCGGTCACTACAAAGGGCTCGTCGCCTGATCAGTGTAGGCCGACAGCTAGAATATAGTGTCCCATACCACCATAATCTGCTCACGAGTCTAGGTGCTCACTGGTCACTACGGCGAGGTTTGTGACCCCAGCGTAGGCCGACAGCTCGACCACGGTGTCCCATACCACCATGCCCGGCTCATGAGTCTTCGTGGATCAAGGTATCATGGTTAACAGGGTTTACAATGGTAAGTTCAGTACCCTAGGTTCAAGCAGTTATGATACATACAAGGTGAACAAACATCGGCCAGTCGGGTTACTTGACGGGCTCGACTAGCGCGATCGCATCTCGAATTGAACGACATGAAGTGCGTAAAACACTTCGCGTGGCCTAACCACTGCCGCCAACTCTCAACACGAATCACATTCATCGACGCGTCGTTCGTGGCTATGACCAGTCAGCCACGAATTCGCTCGGTTACCGACTGCCTGGACTAAGTCAAGTCCCACACATCTATGGAATTACTATAAAAGGTATTGGAATTGAAATACATCATGTGAGCATGTTAGCACATGTTATAACATTCAACTTAAGCAAATCTTCAAGGCATACTTCCCATGCATATTCAACTTAAGCAAATCCTCAAGCACATACATTCCATGCATGTAATGAAATCATGCATTTTGTCGACATGTAGAAAATCATTTAGGTCAGCATAATAATTGAAAAATCAATCACAAACTATCAAATAACATCATTTAATTCAATACATACTAATACAAACATTTATACAAACACATACACTACACACTTAAGTCTACATATGGTATGTCGACCCAAAGTGTGCAACTAGGCAAATCTCTTCGCCAAACTAATTATGCACGCATTCCTAACTTCCTAATGCGACAACAAACCATGTCAATCACATCAGCAAAATATGAATGTAAACAGTACTTCCTACAAATGACTAAAATGCCCTAAATCTCATATTCTTCGTTAGCTTACGAAACGGGAAACGGAGAGCATTTTGTACATGTCAAATGGCGATGCCGTCAAGAATCTACTATTAAACGACATTGAAAGCATTGGGAACCGTCAATCCAAGCGTCTAAAATCCTCACCTAGTGTCTTGTAGACTCGGGAATTGAAGCGGAGTGTATATGGTTCGTCTACGGCGAGTAAGGAGCCTAATACATAAGATCCATAAGCTACATCGCTATGGAAACAAGGAAAACTCAAATCAACAACTATTTAGGGTTTTTACTTACCTAGGATTGCGGTGGAATCATCGGGAAGGCGGTAGAGGAGTGTTGCTTAAGCACGTGCAACACGTAGCACAAGTGGCGGGAAGAACTCTCCCACTCTCTCACAATCTCTCACTCTTTTTCTCTCTCCCAAGCTAGGGCTTCTCTCAAATTCGGATGGGAGAGAGGAGTGAGGGTTTCAACCCCTTTTATAGCCTAAAACATTCCCAAAATAGGCTTGGGAACAATGTTTACTTGGTGCCTAACCAAATCGGGGCCGTTTCGGTCCAAAAGGGCATTTCTGGAGGTCCCCAGGCCAAATGCGGTCGGACTTAAGCTCATGCATACTGGATCTAGCACACATCCAGTTTTCAGACCGGTTGGGTTCCCAGATCGCGCGTGGCGGCCCAGTTTCAGTTTAACGGTCACCGCACCAAGATCAGGCCTATAAGTCTCGTGATATATAATAGATATTTTTCCTGATCCAAGGGTGTAATTTGGCTGTATTCTGACGGTCAGAATGCTTTATACTGATGCGTCAAATTTGTGTGCCAGATTTGAATTTGAAATTCCAACTATGTCCCTATTCACACTCTCTTCGGTCCGGGCTCAATGAAATAGCCTGTGATCGTCAGTTGGACTTGATATTCGAAACGATTGCCGAGCCCAGCTAAACGGTTCTAACGGTCTAAGATAGGAGGTATCGGACTTTCAACGTGCGGTCTAGATCCAATACAAAGATTCAAAGTGGTCCAGAGAACAAACCGGTTTAGAGTTTGATTCGAGGCTTTAGAGCATTATAGCACCCTTGGTTCCACTCGCTTCGGGCCTTGTAGAACGTATTTAAAGTGATCAGGGACCATTTCCCAGCTACTCCAACGTTGCACTAGCTAACCTAGTCATATTTCCTAAAGGAATGAATTCTACGCAATTTCGGGTCGAGTTGGTACTCGAGCCCAAGTATGGATTTTTCACGGGCGTTACAATGACCTAACCTTACGTATAACTTAAATCAACTTCTTCGATCTTGGGCCAGTGGGGAAAGGGCCAACCATGCTTCCGCTGTGCAGTTCTAATCCAACGGTTGTATTAACTAATCCTAAGTAGATTGAGCTCAGTACGTTCTACCCCCCTTAAAACTTAGTCCTACTTAAGGCTCAAGAATATATGTCTCGATCCGTGTATCGGAACGAGGTGTAACTTAGGGCCTATCCTTGACATGAAATGGAAAACAACCTCTCGCTACATTGGTCTTCCTTTGTTAATGATGCGTTCTATGGCATTGGCACCTATGGTTATAGAAAAGAGCTGAAATGATGGGTGTTGTGGTTGATTTCAAGGACGGATGTGAGTTTGTGGCAAGAGGTCTAATCTCCATTAGCTGTATGTCTTTAACATTTTTCAAAGGCAAAGCAATAACTTTTGGTTGTGGGTGGTCGGTCCAACACGGAAGAAAAGTTGTGTAGTAGGTCTGAGCTGGATACATACACTTTCTGCCTAGGACAGAAAATTTACTATATCAGTTCTTAATCCTAGATGATGCTGATCTTCTGCTTGATCAGAGCATTGGATTTATTGGCAACTATCAGGATTGAGAAGTCAATTCAAACTGTGAATACTTCGCTTATATATACAGTTCCTTTACTCCGCCTTCCTGAATGCAATAAGCCCTTGGGGAAGGAAATTTAAGGGGCGTGCTTGTTTATTCTAAGTTCAATCTTAGGGATGTATAAGTTTTTCCTGAGAGTGAATGGTTCTAAGTTAAAATAACTTTCCTAAGGGTTATAACAGAAGTCTATAACTATTAAGGGTTTCTATCGAAGGAATGAGGTTCTACTCCAACCAAATCTAACCTACTATTCCTTAGCATATACAGGCTTTACACTGCTTAATTCAACTAGTAGCCTAGTCTGTAACTCACTAGCTATAATCCAAAACCTAAGTCTGTAATGTGAATCAGTAATCATATGAGAGAGATAGAATTGAAATACAAGTAATTCCAGCATGTTATCAGCATATTATAATGTACATCATAAGCAGTTATCCATACATGAGTATTTCACACCTAAGTTAATCAATTCAAATACAACAAGCATGGAGGAAATCATGTGCATCATCAAAGTAGTTGAGAATCCAGTCTCAACACTAATCTACAACACCATTTACTCAATACTTACTAATAAATACATTTATACAAACACTTAGACTACTCAACTCCAACGTACTTGACGTATGTTGATTTTAATATATAATATGACAGATCCTTATATCAAGGAGTTGTCTAATACACAACAATTATGTTCTTACATTCAAAACATATGGCAGGCATAAATCGATTTAGGCATTTCAACAAACACTTAGTCTACACACATTAGTTTACATAGCATATGTCGGCCAATATGTGGATTAGGGCGAATCTCTTCGCCAAACAGATCATACATGTATAACTAGTATAGGTACATGGTAATACTCATGGCAATCATATCAGCAAAATATGTACGTATATAGTATTTCCTACAAATACCCAAAATACCCTAAATCTCATATTCTTCGTACGTATTCGAATTGAAAAACAGACAGCATGTTGTACATGTCAAACAGCATCCTGATCAGCAATCTACTATTAAACGACATTGAAAGCTTTGAAAATAGATAATCTAAGCGTCTGAAATCTGCACCTTAAACCAGAAATGCGTATTCGTTAGGATTCAGACGAAGTGTCTTCACCAACGACAGATACGCTACCTATGGCAAGAAACAGGTTAGCTAGAACTCTTCTACAGCTAGTCTAAGCTTCAAATCAGGTTAGGGTTAGGGTTTTCTTGCCTAGAACAAAACCAGAATCGCCAGAAGAACGATGCAGGTGGGTGGCTTTGGCACGTGGAGCAGCAGGGAAGAATCCCTGGAAGAATCACCAGCTTCTCCCTCACTTTCTCTCTCTTTTCTCTCCTCTCTCCTAGGGTTTTCCCCAAATTCGTAGGTTAGAAGGCTAAGGGTTTAAGGCCCTTTTATAAGCCTAAACATGACCAAAATAGACTTTAAGTCAAGGTATACTTGGGTTACAGCGAAATCGGGTCTGTTCCAATCCAAAAGGACGTTTCTGGAGGTCCCCTGACTGAATGCGGTCGAACTTAAGCTCATGGATGTTGGATCTAGGTCAGGCTGAGTTTTCAGTTCGATAGGGTTCCTAGATCGCACGTGGCGGACCAGTTTCAGTTCAGCGGTCACGGAGATTCGATTAGGGATTCCAAGTACACTGACCTGAGTGGAAAATGTTCCCTGATCCGAGGGTGTATTTGGGTCAGATTTCGATGGTCAGAATGCTTAAAAAATGTCACGCAAGCAACATGTGCCAGATTTATTTAAATTGAATTAATTTTCTAAATATTTTCCTTTTCTCAATCTCTTCACTCCGGACTCAGTAAAATGGTCTCAGGATATCGGTTGGGCTTGATTTTTGAAATGATTGTCAAGTCTAACTAGGCGGTCGTAATTGTCTAAGATTATCGCTATCGAACTCTCGGCGCACGGTCTAGATCCAATACAAAGTTTCAAAGGGCTCTTGAGAACAAACAGGTTTAGAGTTTGATCCTGGATTTCAGGGTAAGGTAGCGTCCATGATTCTATAGGTTTTGGGTCTTACAGATCATATTTAAAGTGGTTGGTGCTAATTTTACACGAGATCTAGTGTAGCGCTGGCTAATTCATGTTAAATTTCTAAAGAATTAGGTTCTAAATGATTTCTATGGCTTTGGAATCGAATTTTGAAAAGCTACCAAGGTGCTATGGTGGACCCATTGCCTAAGGACGTCTAATTCCAGGTTGGCAAAAATTTGGGGTGTTACAAGGACCTATTCTGATATATGTCTTGTATTTAGGGAGGGCCCGTAGTAGTAGGGTCCCTCCCCTTCTTACCGATCTCTCTCTCTCCCTCTCTTTTCTCTTGTTTGGTGATAATGATGTTGAGGTGTGTGGCCCACCCGATGTGTGTTTGTGTGTGTGGCCCACCATGATGAGCTTGATCCACATCGACAGATCTTAAGGCCCACCTTGCTGCTGCCCTTTTGATAGGCCCGAACGAGGGCAAACAACAAAATCAGCTTAATCATGTGGTGGACCACACTGACATGGACCCCACCTGGCTGTATACACTGCCTATCTAGACCGTCCATCTGTGGCCAGATCCAATGGTCAGTTGGACAAGGGATTGCTGGACAGCCAGTTGTCCAGACCGTCCAGAGTAGGCCTTGACACTAGCTGGTTTTGTAGTTAAATAAAATATATTATTATAATATAAAATAAATATACATTATAATGTGTGGTTGGTGGGCCCCGTACGTGGGACCCACCTTGGAGTATGCATTGTATACCCACTCCGTCCATCTTTCTAGTTGGGACGAGGATGCCCCACGGTGATATATGGGTTGTATCCCACCGTCCAAAGGCAAGGACGGTGGGCAGCTATGATATATGTGTTTTATTCATGCTGTCTTTATAGCTGTGGGACCCACGTACATGTGGACTCCACGTGATGCACGTGCTATATCCCAGCCATCCATCATGAGGGATGGTTAGATCATGACCGTCCGACAATGGACGTGCAGAGCCTGGCGACTGTGTGGGTGTGTAGATATATATGTATATATACACATGTATATATATAATATTAATAAATATTATAGCTAGTGGGTCCCACATGTGTGGACCCACCCTTTAAAATATGTGCTTCACTGCTACCGTCCACGTGGGATGGTGGGCCAGACCTGCAGGACATGTGTGCACCGTGGAATTAGGTGTCATGTCCAGTGCATGGACATGAATACCACTAGATGCATGTGTTGAGTGGATACCGTCCATCAGGGGCCCACCTTATGTATGTGTGGCACACACACCGTCCCTCCATATGTCCTAAATATATGGGTTTTACCCAACTGTCCAAACCGTCCATCTAGACGCTGGAGATCCTTTTAAATAATAATAATAATGATATTATTTGATGTACTGACATCACCATGTGGGGTCCACCAATGTGTATGGGACCATCCACACCGTCCAGAGCGTGTGGAATTTCACCATGAGGGACGTGTTATCTCCCAACCGTCCATCCGGACGGTGGAAACCACAAGGAGCATTGTTGCTGTCCGATGTCAGTAGGTTCCATAGGTCCCATCGGTTGTATTACATCAGTAAATTCTGTGGGGCCCTGTAACACCCCAAAAATCGGGGGTCGGGTAGAAACCCAACTCTCGAGTTCTAGAACATCACTTATGCAACATTTTCAATGATGGATGAATGTCGACGGTAATAGTACATAAAACATGTGGTGGATCAAGCCAAAACAGCATATCATACTCCAGAGACAGTTAAATTAGCAAGCGGAAGACTGTGATAAATACATAAAATATATAATTGATTGTAAGTCTCTAGAGTGTGAACATGTTACCAAGTTAACTAAATACATATATAATCCAAAAAAGAAAGAAAAGAATATACATGAGTGCTCCAAAAATATAAAATGACAAGTGTCATGGCGTCTAATCAACCTCCCCGTAATCCCATCGATCAGAACCTGCATATAGGAGGGATCCTCCTCATCATCATCAAGTCTGGCTCTGCTTCGCAAGCATCGCCATCATCTGAAACTAAAATGGAGACTGGTGGGTGTTCGGAACACCATCCAGTAACGTGGGAGTGAGTAGCTAACTCAGTGGAATCATAGAGCAAAGATTAACATGTTATCAAGTCAATCAAGCGATAATGATAAAGCAAGAAAAATAAACATTCCTAAACACTGTGATTAATGAAAGGATGAAATGACATGATGGATGTCCTCACCAACATACTCCCTCATGCGACACCATCTTACGTCCACGGCATGCTTTCTTCCCTCAGTGCTCCAAATCTTCCAGGCACATGCAGTGCGATATGAATATGATTACCGAGTTGTTATTAGTCCTTTTCATACAACAGGATTGGAAAATTATGGTACTTCCCTTATATCATTCCCAACAAGGATCCTGTCTAGGGTCGTCACTCCTAGTAGTCTCATACGATGATATATTTCTAGGTCACTGCAAGGGCTGCCACGGCTGTTGCACGCACTCGTTGCTCCACTCCCCCATCACCTTATCAATACAGGCCTAGTTGTACTCTTGTTGCTACGGAAGGGTCGTCACCTCACGTAGACTCAGAGTACGCTCGAGGTCACTACAAAGGGCTATCAGGGTCATTGCTCGCACTCGTTGCACCGCTCCCCCATCACCTTATCAGTGTAGGCCGAAAATAAGAATATAGTGTCCCATACTACCATAATCTTCTCACGAGTCTGGGTTGCTCACTGGTCACTACGAGGAGGTTTGTGGCCCCATCGTAGGCTGACAGCTCAACCACGGTGTCCCATACCACCATGCCCGGCTCATGAGTCTTAGTGGATCAAGGTACCACGGTTATCAGGGTTATCACTGGTAAGTTTAGTACCCTAGGTTCAAGCAGTCATGACGAATACAAGGTGAACATACAATGGTCAATCGGGTTACTTGATGAGTTCGACTAGCACGAGCGCACGTTGAATCGACCGACATGAAGTGCACAAGCACTACGTGTGGCCTAACCACTGCCGACGACTCTAGTACGACTCGAGTTCGTCATACACATCCTTCGTGGTGAATAAAATCCAACCACGAATTCTAATCTGTTACCGACTGCCTGGACTAGAGTATAGCCCCAAACACTTGTAATCTAAATCAATAATCATATGAGAGAGGCAGAATTAAAATACAAGTAATTCCAGTATGTTATCAGCATATTATAACATACATAATAAGCAGTTAATCATACACGAGTACTTTACACATAAGGTAATCAATTGAAATACAACAAACATGGAGGAAATCATGTACATCATCAAATTAGTTGAGAATCCAGTCTCAACGCTAATCTACAATACCATTTACTCAATACTTACTAATACATACATTTATACAAACACTTAGACTACTCAACTCCAATGTACTTGACGTACGTTGATTTCAACATATAATATTACAGATCCTTATATCAAGGAGTTTTTTAATACACAACAATCATGTTCTTACATTCAAAACATATGACAGACATAAATCATATTGATTTAGGCATCTCAAAAAATACTTAGTCTACACACATTAGTCTACATAGCATATGTCGGCCAATATGTGCATTAGGGCTAATCTCTTCGCCAAACAGATCATACACGTATAACTAGTATAGGTACATGACAAATACTCATGACAATCATATCGGCAAAATACGTACATACGCAGTATTTCCTACAAATGCCTAAAATACACTAAATCTCATATTCTTCGTATGTGTTCGAAATGAAAAACAGACAGCATGTTCTACATGTCAAACAACATTCTTATCAACAATCTACCATTAAACGACATTGAAAGCTTTGAAAATAGGTAATCTAAGCGTCTAAAATCCGCACCTTAAACTAGAAATTGTGAAACGGAGTTGATTCAGATGATAAGTCTTCGTCAACGGTTCAACGGCAACCTATACCATGAAATAGGTTAGCTACATCATCACTTATGCTATTTGAAACTCTAGAATAGGTTTGGGTTATGATTTCTTACCTAAGAACGGATCTAGAATCGCTGGAATCGCGATGCAGGTTAATGGCTTTGACACGTGGAGCAGCAGGGAAGAATCCCAGGAGAAAGCCCCAGCTTCTCCCTCACTTTCTCTCTCTTTTCTCTCTTCTCTCCTAGGGTTTTCCCCAAAGTCGTATGGGTTAGAAAGCTAAGGGTTTAAGGCCCTTTTAGAAGCCCAAACATAACCAAAATAGACTTTAAGTCAAGGTATACTTGGGTTATAGCCTAATCGGGTCTTTCCCGATCCAAAAGAGCATTTCTGGAGGTCCCCTGACCAAATGCGGTCGGACTTAAGCTCATGGATATTGGATCCTGATCACATTAAGTTTTCATTCCGATGGTGTTCCCAGATCGCACGTGGCGGATTAGTTTCAGTTCAGCGGTCACTGAGACTCATCGAGGATTCCAAGTATACTGACCTGAGTGAGAAATGTTCCTTGATCCGAGGGTGTATTTGGGTCAGATTCCGACGGTCTGAATGCTTATACTTAACCCGCAAGCAAAACGTGCGAGATTTATTTAAATCACATTTAATTTATAAAGAATTTCACTCTTTCTCACACTCCTTGCTCCAGACTCAATGAAATAGCCTCAGAACCTCAGTTGGGCTTGATTTTCGAAACGATTGTCAGGTCCAACTAGGCGGTCGTAATTCTCTAAGATTATCGCTATCGGACTTTCGACGCGTGGTATAGATCCAATACAAAGTTTCAAAGGGTTCCTGAGAACAAACAGGTTTAGAGTTTGATCCTGAATTTTAGGGTAAGATAGCGTCAATGATTCTATAGGTTTTGGGTCTTACAGATAGTATTTAAAGTGGTTGGTGCTAATTTCACAAGTAATCTAGTGTAGCGCTAGCTAATTCATGTTAAATTCTAAAGAACTAGGTTCTAAATGATTTCTTTGGCTTTGGGATTGGGTTTTGAGAGGTTACCAAGGTGTTATGGTCGACCCATTACCTAAGGACGCCTAACTCTAGGTTGGCAAAAATTCAGGGTGTTACAGGCCCACTCATGATATATGTATTTTATCAACACCGTCCACTACTGGATGGTGTCATATAGGGCCACCGTGATGTATGGGTCTTATCCACACCGTCTAGATGGCTGGACGGTGGTACCCACCTCTAATATATTTGTTAGCCACGCTGTCCATCCATGTAGACCCCACCTCCGTAGCAGCTGTACCACGGCAGCAAGTTTTGTGGGTCTGAGTATAAGGCTTGTGTTATATCCAAACCGTCCGTCCATGTCGCCAGCAAGATGTGGGCCCCATATGAGTATGTGTTTCATTCAACCGTCTATCAAGTGGACCACGCTGTAGAAATCAGTGGGGATGGAACGACTACCATTGAAACCAGATCTTGGGGTCACAGAAGTTTTGGGATCAGAATGAAATTTATTTTCCCTCATAATCCCGGTCTCTGTGACCTTATGATCAGATTGGATGGGAATAAACATGGTGGTGGGCCCCGCCCCTGTGAACTATTTAACGTTGGAGATCGTTATCACCACTGTTATTTGTGGTACGGTCCAGATTGATCTTTTGATATGATTCAGTGTTGGATAATGTTTGGATGGTGTTGATTTAAGTGGACAATGGTTGAACGGTGCTGATTTATGTGGACAATGGTTGGATGGTGCCGATTTACATGGGAAACATTTGGACGGTGCTGATCATCATTAGTGGGCCATGTGCCTCATGGAATGAGTGTACATGATACACATGTACACCTGCAACTATTGAAATGATTTTTGGTGTGGTCCAAGCCCATTTAAGGCCCATTGGTACGGCCCATCCGTGGAGCCCATCATGATGTATTTTTGGCCCATGTACAGGGCCCACCTGTTAGTATTTTTGGCCCATGTGATAGGGCCCACCTGTTTTGTATTTAAGGCCCACGTGATGCGGCCTAGGGACCATATGCAGGGCCCACCTGTTATGTGTTTGTCGCCCATGTTTGAGGCCTAATATGATGTATACCCGGCCCATATGTTGGGGCCCGATGTGATGTGTATTTAAGGCCCACCTATAATGTATATTCGAGGCCCAACTTGATGTGATGAGGCCCATGTGAAGGGCCCACTTGTTATGGATTTATGGCCCTTTTGGCGCGATCCATTGAGTTGTATTCGAGGCCACCCGTGGTGTAATTGAGGCCCGATGTGATGTATGTTGGCCCATATGACGAGGCTTATGTGACGTAAATGAGGCCCATCATGATTGTATGTGAGGTCATAGGCCCACTATATGTTTGGTCCTATGTGGGCCACTCCTTGGGAGCAGTGTTGGTTAGATGTCTACATTGATGGGCAATGATGGTTGGATGTCCATATTGTGACCTTCCCTTAGGCCTTGTTAGGCTCATTCTCATCATTTGTAACATCCCGAAAATCGGGAGGTCGAGAAAAAACCCAACTCCCGAGTTCCAAAATGTTATTTATGCAACATAGATATGTATGATTGAATGTTGTCTGTGATAATGTATTAAACATGAGTGAGATTAAGCCAGAACAGCATATCATACTCCAGAGACAGTTAAATTAACAAGCGGAAGACTGTGATAGTATGTATAACATATATAAACTGTTGTATGTCTCCAGAGTGTGAACATGTTACCAGGTTATATACATACATGTATACTCCAAAAGTAGACAAAACAAATATACATGAGTGTACTAAAAATATAAAATGACAAGTGTCAAAGTATCTAATCAACCTTCCTGTAATCCCGTCAATCAGAACACGCATAAAGGAGGGATCCTCCTCCTCATCATCAAGTTCAGCTCCGCCTCGCAGGCCGCGCCATCATCTGCAATCACAAAAGGGTCTGGTGGGTGTCCAGGAACATCGTCCCGTAATGTGGGAGTGAGTAGCTAACTCAGTGGAATAATAGAGCAAGGATTAACATGTTCTCAAATCAATCATTCGATAATAGTAAAGCAATAAATCAAACAATCCTAATACTGTTATTAATGCAATATGACATGACGTGATGTATGCCCTCACCGACAATCTCCCTCATACGGCAACATCTTACGACCGCGGCATGCCACACTCCCTAGAGTGCTCCACATCTTCCAGGCACATGCAATGCTATGGTGATATGATTTCCGAGTTGTTATTAGTCCATTCAAACAACAAGATTGGGAAACTAAGGTACTTCCCTTATATCAATCCCAACACAGATCCTGTCTAAGGTCGTCACTCCTAGTAATCTCATATGATGTATATTTCGTAGGTCGCTGCAAGGGCTGCCAGGGCTGTTGCTCGCACTCGTTGCACCGCTCCCCCATCACCTTATCAATACAGGCCTACTGTACTCTACTGCTACTGAAGGGTCGTCGCCTCCCGTAGACTCAGAATACGCTCGCGGTCACTACAAAGGACTTGTCGCCTGATCAGTGTAGGCCGACAGCAAGAATATAGTGTCCCATACCACCATAATCTGCTCACGAGACTAGGTGCTCACTGGTCACTACGGAGAGGTTTGTGGCCCCAGCATAGGCCGACAGCTCGACCACGGTGTCCCATACCACCATGCCCGGCTCATGAGTCTTCGTGGATCAAGGGTTTACAATGGTAAGTTCAGTACCCTAGGTTCAAGCAGTTATGACTCACGCAGGGTGAACATACAATGGCCAGTCGGGTTACTTGACGGGCTCGACTAGCGCGATCGCATCTCAAGTTGACGACATGAAGTGCGTAAAACACTTCGTGTGGCCTAACCACTGCCGCCAACTCCAGAACACGGCTCGCGTTCATCGACTTGTCGTTCGTGGCGAAGATAAGCTAACCACGAATTCGCTCGGTTACCTACTGCCTGGACTAAGCATAGTCCCAAACAATTAAGGAATCACATCAGCAAATCATATGAGAATATTGGAATTGAAATACAACCATGTGAGCATGTTAACACATGTTATAAGATAGAACTTAAGTAAATCATCAAGTACATGCATTTCATACATACAATGAAACCATGCATATAACTAACATGTAGGAAATCATTCACATCCGCATATTAATTGAGAAACCAATCTCAAACTAATCCATAACATCATTTAATTCAATACATACTAATACAAGCATTTATACAAACACTTACACTACACACTTAAGTCTACATATAATATGTCAACCCGAAGTGCGCATTTAGGCGAATCTCTTCGCCAAACTAATTATGCACGCATTCCTAATATTCTAATGCGACGAGAATCCATGTCAATCACATCAGCAAAATATGCATGAAAACAGTACTTCCTACAAATGACTAAAATGCCCTAAATCTCATATTCTTCATTGGTTTACGAAACAGGAAACAGACAGTATGTTGTATATGTCAAACGGCGTTGCCGTCGAGAATCTACTGTTAAAAGACATTGAAAGCTTTGAAAATAGTCAATCAAAGCGTCTAAAATCTGCACCTTTTCCCTTTTAGGGGTGTGAGTTCGAACGGAGCGTATACGCTTCGTCTACGGTGATTAGAGAACCTAATACACAAGTTCTATTAGCTACTTCGCTAGGAAATGAAAGGAACCTCAAATCAGCAACTTCTAGGGTATTTTCTTACCTGAGAACGCGGAGGAATCGCTGAAAAAGTGATCGGAGTGCGTTGCCTAAGCACGTACAGCACGTGGCACAAGCAGCAGGGAATTCTCTCCTACTCTCTCTCACAAACTCTCACCTTTTCTCTCCCAATCTAGAAATTTTTGCAAATTCGGATGGGAGAGAGGAGTGAGGGTTTCAACTCCTTTTATAAGCCCAAACTTGCCCGAAATAGGCTCCGGTACAAAGTTCACTTAGTGCATATCCAAATCGGGGCTGTTTCGGTCCAAACGATGCTTTCTGATGGTCCCCTGACCGAATGCGATCGGACTTAAGCTCATGCATACCAGATCTAGCACGTATTAAGTTTTCAGTCCGACAGGGTTCACAGATCACACGTGGCGGACCAGTTTCAGTTCAGCGGTCACCGCACGTAGATCAGGGCTGAAAGCCTCATGATATAAAATAGAAATTTTTCCTGATCTAAGGGTGTAATCTGGCTGAATTCTGACGGTCAGAACGCTCAATACTGACGCGTCAAGTCGTGTGCCAGATTTGAATTTGAAATTCCAATTCTGTCCCTATTCGCACTCTCTTCGGTCCGGGCTCAATGAAATGGCCTGTGATTATCGGTTTGACTTGATTTTCGAAATGAGTGTCAAGTCCAGCTAGGCGGTTCTAACGGTCTAAGATAGGAGGTATCGGACTTTCGACGCACGGTATAGATCCAATAGAAAATTTCAAAGTGGTCCAGAGAACAAACCTGCTTAGAGTTTGACCCGAGGTTAAAAAGTATTATAGAGTCATTGGTTCTACTCGATTTGGGTCTTGTAGAACGTATTTAAAGTGATCAGGGACTGTTTCCCAGCTACTCCAACGTTGCGCTAGCTAACTTATGCTTAGTTTCTAAAGGAATTAATCCTAAGTGGTTTCTTTGGCTATGGAATTGGGTTCTGAACGATTTTTCAGGTGTTTTAATTGAGCCACTGCCTAAGGACGTCAAATCCCAGATTAGCCAAAATCTGGGGTGTTACATCATTCCTTCAGTGGGTTAACCCAAATAAGTGGGCCTCAATCGCCGTAGACGGATGGCTCCGTGTTATCGGATTTGATATAACCACGGCCGAGTGCTGATCTTTATACTATAGTTGATCGGTTGATCATCTATGGACCCCATTTTGTATATCTGCTAATTACCGGTGTGATTGATGTGATCAGTTTATCAATTCTAATTATCGATTGATTTCGATTACCTCAACCGATTGCCGATTCCGATCAACGTGACCGATTTTCTAACTCTGATTATCGATCAATTTCGATTGACTTGACCGATTGCTGATTCCGATTATCGTAACTGATTGTCAATTTCGATTGACGTGACCGATTTGCTGATTCTTATTATCTATTGATTTCGATTATCGTGACCGATTGTCGATTCTGATTATCGAGGTCAATTATTGATCAATTCTGATTGTCCTGGCCGATTGACGATTCTGATTGTCGTGACCAATTTCGATTACTGAGGCCTACTCCGATTTCGATTTCGATTGCCAAGGCCGATTGTTGAGAACTATATGATGTATATGCGACCTGTAGTTGAGGCCCATTGTGATGTATCTGTGGTCCTTAGGCAAGGCCCACTGTGTTGTATATTAGGCCTTTGTGTGAGGCCATCGGCCCATTATGTGTTTGGCCCTCTGAGGGTCATTCCTTGGGGCAATGTTGGCTAGATGTCCACATTGTCGAAGCCGATTGTTGATGCCGGTTATTGATACCAATTATGAGTATATGACTGCATAGCATCATGATATATGCCCATACGCATCATCTGCATGTCTGTTATGAGATATGATTGACCATTGCATATGTCTTAGTGCAGGTTGTTATGAGACTCCCTGATAGGCGGAGATTGTCTCACATGAGTGCATGGTATACACAGGATTGATGCATGACTGGATTGTATGACTCATGCATCTTGCATTGTGTGTTGTGATTACTGTATGCCCTAGCGACATCAGGGCCGTAGCCTCCACAGGCATATCGTGGATGGCCAGATAGGATACCGAAAATCTGTTCTACATGGAGTGCTATAGATATCCCTGGGTGAAAGTCCCTAAACCCTCTTAGTTTTAGAGGTTGCTCTAACGTTTAGACCGAGTGGATGCATGAGCGCATGAGAGCTGTATACCTTAGGCTGCATCTCTCACTGTGTCGTGGTCGGTTGGGAGGGGGTGCAGCCTTACCTACCCGAGAGGAGGGGGCAATGCTAGGCTGAGTCTAACCAGTTCGAGGAATGGGTCCGCTATCGATGAGTTGGGCTCGATATTGGCAGGCAGATAGTGAGGTCTCTTCCACTCGCCTTGTTTTGCATGATGGGGCGACAATCTGGTTTGAAGTGTAATAGACCCCGGTGATTTCTCAGAGAGGAACCATACTGATATGTGGACTTATCGAGTAGGAGTTGCATGCTCATTCATTCATTCATTCACTATCTACTCGGCTTAGTGGTGCGCAATTAATTGTTGTGTACCTTCGTTATGGCAAGCATTTCGGTTGGGTGCGCGACTAACCTCAGATCAGGAGTTTACCACGTTGAGTCTGACTATCCAAGTTTAGGTATGGGACTAGTTTGGATAGAAGCCCCTTGTCGTGGACCCCGTAGCCTGCGATACTACGTACTATGATCCCGACTTCACACTCCAGCATGGTTATTTCATTCGCATCGCATATTGCATTACATCCGCAGGCATATGACATTTTGGGTTGCTATATTTCTACACTTATATGGCCTAGACAGACATAGCAGGATTTGTATATTGCATTACATCCTCAGCATCTGATATTTGACTCCATATGACTCTGTAACACTCCAGATTTTTGCCAACCTGGGATTAGACGTCCTTAGTCAATGGGTTAACTAAAACACCTTGGTAAGCGCTCAGAACCCAATTCCATAGCCAAAGAAATCACTTAGGATTACTTCCTTTAGAAACTAAGCATAAGTTAGCTAGCGCTACGCTGAGTAGCTGTGAAATTGTCCCAGATCGCTTTAAATACGTTCTACAAGACCCAAAACTTGTAGAATCAGTGGTGCTATAATACCCTAAAACCTTGGATCAAACTCTAAACCCGTTTGCTCTCAGGAACTCTTTGAAACTTTGTATTGAATCTAGACCGCGCGTAAAAAGTCTGATACCCACAATCTTAGACCGTTATGACCGCTTAGCTGGACTTGACAACTGTTTCGAAAATCAAGGCCAACTGAAGTTCAGAGGCTATTTCATTGAGCCTTGAGTGAAGAGAGTGAGAATAGGGTTAGATTTGGAAAATTTAATTCAAATCTGGCACGTGACTTGACGCGTTATTATTAAGCGTTCTGACCGTCAGAATTCAGTCAAATTACACCCTCGGATCAGGAAAAATTTCTCTTTCATATCATGAGACTTGTAGACCTGATCTAGGCGCGATGACCGCTGAACTGAAATTGGACCGCCACATGCGATCTGCGAACTCTTCCGGTCTGAAAACTTGATGTGTGCTAGATCCAGTATGCATGAGCTTAAGTCCGACCGCGTTCGGCCAGGGGACCTCCAGAAATGCTCTTTTGGACCAGAACAGCCCTGAATTGGTTAGACCTCAAGTAAATATTGTTCTCAAGCCTAATTTGGGAAGAAATTAGGTTATATAAGGGCTTTAAACCCTCACTCCTCTCACCCATCCGAATTTGCTAGAAAGCTTAGCAAGAGTGAGAGAGAAAGTGAGAGTTTGTGAGAGAAGGTGGGAGAGATTTTCCTGCCACCTGCTGCTGCTACTGCACGTGCTTAAGCGACGCACTCCAATCAATTTTCCAACGATTCCAACGCACTTCTAGGTAAGGAAAACCCTAACCACTTACTGATTTGGGGATTTCTTTTATTCAAATGGCAAAGTAGCCAATGTACGTGTGCATTAGGTCGCCTATACGCCGTTGACGAAGCGTATACGCTCCGTTAGAAATGATACACATATAAAGTGAAAGGTGCGGATTTTAGACGCTTTGATTGGCTGTTTTCAACACTTTTAATGTCGTTTAATAGTAGATTATCGACGGCAACGCCGTTTGACATGTACAACATGCTGTCCGTTTCCTATTTCGTAAGCAGATGAAAAATATGAGATTTAGGGCATTTTAGTCATTTGTAGGAAATACTGTTTACATCCATATTTTTTCGATATGATTGACATGGATTTTTGTCGCCTTAGGATATTAGGAATGCGTGCATGATCAGTTTGGCGAAGAGATTCGCCCAAATGCACACTTTGAGTCGACATATAATATGTAGACTTTAGTGTGTAGACTAAGTGTTTGTATAAATGTTTGTATTAGTATTTATTGAATTAAATGTTGTTGTGAAATAGTTTTGAGATTGAATTCTCAAATAATATGCTGATGTAAATGATTTCCTTCATGTTGGCTATATGTATGATTTCATCATATGTAAGAAATGCATGTGCTAGATGATTTACTTAAGTTATATGTTATAACATGTGTTAACATGCTCACATTGTTGTAATGCATTTCCATTACCTTTATATGATTGCTGATGTGGATTCATAAATGTTTGGGAATATACTTAGTCCAGGCAGTCGGTAACCGAGTAAATTCGTGATTGGCTTATCTTTGCCATAAAGGACGCATCGATGAACGCGAGTCGCGTTTTGAGTTGGCGGCAGTGGTTAGGCCACACGAAGTGTTTTATGCACTTCATGTCGCTCAGCTTGAGATGCGCTCGTACTAGTCGAGCCTGTTAAGTAACCCAACTGGCCATTATATGTTCACCATGTGTGTGTCATAACTGCTTGAACCTAGGGTACTGAACTTACCATTGGAAACCCTGTTAACCATGGTACCTTGATCCATAAAGACTCATGAGCCGTACATGGTGGTATGGGACACCGTGGTCGAGCTGTCGGCCTACGCTCGGGCCACAAACCTCCCCGTAGTGACCAGTGAGTACCCTACTCTGAGCAGATTATGGTGGTATGGGACACTATATTCTTGCTGTCGGCCTACACTGATCAGGTGACGAGCCCTTTGTAGTGACCTTGAGTTTATCCTGACACCGCATGGGGGAGACGAGTCCTGATGTAGTCTTAAGGATATAATAGGCCCGTATTAATAAGGTGATGGGGGAGAGGAGCAATGAGTGCGTGCAACAGCCCTGACAGCCCTTGCAGCGACCTATAAATATAACATCGTATGAGATTACTAGGAGTGACGACCCTAGACAGGATCTGTGTTGGGATTGATATAAGGAAGGTACCTTAGTTTCCTAATATTGCTGTATGAAAAAGACTAATAATAACTTGGTAATCATATCACCATCACATTACATATGCCTAGAAGATGTGGAGCACTGTGGGAAGAAAGCATGCCACGGGCGTAAGATGGTGCCGTATGAGGAAGATCGTCGGTGAGGGAATCCATCATGTCACGTCATATTGCATTAACAACCGTATTTAGGAATGCTTGATTAATTGCTTTACTATTATCGCATGATTGATTTGAGAACATGCTAATCTCTGCTCTATTATTCCACTAAGTTGATTACTCACTCCCACGTTACGGGACGGTGTTTTCAGACACCCACCAGTCCCTATTGTGATTGCAGATGATGGCACAGCCGGCGAGGCGGAGCCAGACTTGATGATGATGAGGAGGATCCCTCCTTTATGTGTGTTCTGATTGACAGGATTACAAGGAGGTTGATTAGATGCCTTGACACTTGTCATTTTATATTTTTAGAGCACTCATGTATATTCTTTTTGTTTACTTTTGGAGTATACATGTATGTATATAACCTGGTAACATGTTCACACTTTGGAGACAAACAACAGTTTATATATGTTATACATACTATCACAGTCTTTCGCTTGTTAATTTAACTGTCTCTGGAGTATGATATGTTATTTTAGCTTAATCCCAATCTTGTTTAATGCCTGTTTACTGACAACATGCTTTTAATATTATCTATGTTGCATAAATAACATTTTGAAACTCGAGAGTTGGGTTTTTACTCGACCCCCGATTTTCGGGATGTTACAGATGGTATCAAAGCATGATTTAGATTAAACCGGGCCTGGGTTATGGTCACCCGACGTACGCTGTCGCTCCTTTGAGTTAGGTGGGTGCGAGAAAAGTCTAGAAACACTCGTAGGATCGCAGTTTCGTCAATAGGCGAGGTCTACTCAAGTCGATCATTCGATCGAGTCCGTAACGCATCTAGGGTCGCGTGAAGCGACCTAAGTAGCTCCTAGGTTGTAAGTAGGTGGGTTGAGACATTCTCTGGAAGGTTCTAAACTCAAAAATGTGAATCCTTGGGCTGTGGGGCAACCACAACTCTTACATTCAATCGCTAGGGCTTAAAAACCCTGTTTCACCTAATTCCTTCAAAATTCTTCCTCTCACCACCCCATTCTTCAATTATTTCTCAGTATTTTCATGTTAGGCATTAATCCTAATGTAAAAATGATATAAAATCATACTTAGGTAAAATTTTATAATGAATAGTAAAAAATATGTGAAAATTAGCCTTTTGGCCATTCCAAATTTGAAATATTTTATAAATGATGGGTTAGTTGGATGGATTAACTCCTACCCTAAAATCATATGCTACATGATGGATAAACGTATTCTGGTTTACAGATTGGCCCATGAATGCCCCGAAGGGAAGTTTGGGCCTCCCTATGTCAAAATACAATGATCTGGGGTGGGGCCCATACCTATTTGGGGTCCCTAGGGTAGGGGGACCCAACACATATGGTCTCACCGGCCATATTGGTGGCCGGCCGGCGATGCCATCGCCGATCCGGCGATCCATCGCCATACAGTGGGGCCCACTTGCTGTAAAAATCGGGGGCACGCCCTTATGTGGCTAGTAACCTCTCCCACATAGCGCCGGTCCGTCGAAAACCCCTAAAAAGGTTACTCCCTTCACAAACAGCCCCCTCCCAAGCTCCCTTACTCATTTTTCTTGCTGCCTTATCTCAAAATGCAGCTCCAAATCCCTTCCAATCCCATTTCTTGCTAAAGCCGACCTTATCCCATCCCTTCATGGTGATTTTCTACTCCTCTTTCAAAACTCGTCCCTTGGAGCTCCTACAACCCCCAAATATGGCTGAAATCGTGTGGAGCTCCATTCCCCTTTATAGTTCTCTTTTCCCTTTGAAAATCCAGCCTTTGGGAGCTTGATGCATCCCTCTACAGGGCCTAGATTCGTTTCAGTCCATTTGGGCAACCATTTCTCCGCATTTCCTCCACTTTCCATGGCTATTGTTAAGGCTGTTTTTGCCTTTTTTCTCTCTTTCCACCATCCTCCTTCTCATGTCCCTTTTATTTGATCCTCAGGCTCGTGGAAACCTACTTACCCATCCCATTTCTTCACATTTTTCGCTTGTTTGATTACCATTTTAAGCATTTCTGTGTTTTGTTGTTGTTGGGTCTAGTGATGTCATAGGTAGAAATGTGTTTGCGTAATGTTTTGAGCTTAATATAGCCGAATGCGTTCCTGTCATAATCCATGTGGAACTTTATTCCATATATTGTGACAAATTTTGTTGAATGGAGTGCATGTCGTTTCGTTTGCTGTAAGGTATTGTCCCTAGATTGGGTGTATCTTATGATTTCTACTGCCATGTTCTAAATCTCGGGATTAAGCCTACAAAATTAGTTTTTATCCCACCCCACCCTCCTACCAAGCATGCCACACCCAATCCCGACGTGGGATTAGGAATGCAGTTCCATTTAATGCAACTTAATGCTACTGGCCATATAGGCCCTTGGCGTTTTGGACCTAGTGTTAGCACTCCTAGATTTGAAGGATCTGATGATATAGGAAATCCAATTCCATTTAGATAATCTTGACCCTAAGCGATAGAACAATTCCCTGTATGAGAAATGGTATGAAACCATTTAGCGTATAAGCCTAGGCTGTAGATTACAAACTAGTCTACTAGTACCTTGAGTAGTGTAAAGCCTGTATATGCTAAGGAATTGTAGGTTAAACTTGGTTGAAGTAGAACCTTATTTCTTCGATAGACCCCCTTATTACTTATAGACTTCTGTTGTAACCCATAGGAAAGTTGTTTTAACTTAGAACCATTCACTCTCAGGGAAAATTTATAAATCCCTCAGATTGAACTTAGAATGAACTAGCACGCCCCTTAGTATTGCCTTTCCCAAGGGCTTATTGTATTCGGGAACGCGGAGTAAAGGAACTGTATATGTAAGCGATGTATTCGCAGTTTGAATCGACTTCTTAATCCTAGTGGTTACTAATAAATCCAATGCTCTGATCAAGGAGAAGATCGGCATTGACTCGGATTAAGAATTGGTACAATAAATCTTGTCCTAGCTAGACAGAAAGTCCATGTATCCGGCTCAGACCTACTACACAACTTTTCTTCCGTGTTGGCCCAACCACCTATAACCAAAAGTTATTGCTTTACCTTTGAGAAATGTTGAGGACATCTAGCCAATAGAGAGTAGGCCTATTTCTACAACCATAGGTACCAATGCCATAGAACGCATGGTTAATAAAGGAAGACCAATGTAGTGAGAAGTTGTTTCCATTTTATGTTAAGGATAGCCCCTAAGTTGTGCCTCGTTCCGATATACGGATCGATGCATAGATTCTTGAACTTTAAGTAGAACCAAGTTTTAAGGGGGTAGAACGTATTGAGTCCAATCCAGTTAGGTCAGCCAATGCAACCGTTCGATCAGAGTGGCGGAGCGGAAGCGTGGTTAGCCTCTTCTCCACTGGCCCAGGATCGAAACATTTGATTTAGGTTATACGTACGGTTAGGTCATTAAATAGGATTGACCCTTCCTTAGAATGTCAATACTGAAGTCTTGCTAGATACTCCTTACCCTTCACCAATTTTGGGGACGAAATTGTGTTTTAAGGGGGGTAGATTATAACACCCCGAATTTTTGCCAACCTGGGATTAGACGTCCTTAGGGAATGGGTTAACTAAAACACCTTGGTAACCACTCAGAACCCAATTCCATAGCCAAAGAAATCACTTAGGATTACTTCCTTTAGAAACTAAGCATAAGTTAACTAGCGCTACGCTGGAGTAGCTGTGAAATTGTCCCAGATCGCTTTAAATACGTTCTACAAGACCCAAAACTTGTAGAATCAGTGGTGCTATAATACCGTAAAACCTTGGATCAAAATCAAAACCCGTTTGCTCTCAGGAACTCTTTGAAACTTTGTATTAGATCTAGACCGCGCGTCGAAAGTCCGATACCTACAATCTTAGACCGTTATGACTGCTTAGCTGGACTTGACAACCGTTTCGAAAATCAAGGCCAACCGACGTTCAGAGGCTATTTCATTGAGCCTGGAGTGAAGAGAGTGAGAATAGGGTTAGATTTGAAAATTTTAATTCAAATCTGGCATGTGACTTGACGCGTTATTATTAAGCGTTCTGACCGTCAGAATTCAGTCAAATTACACCTTCGGATCAGGAAAAATTTCTCTTTCATATCATGAGACTTGTAGACCTGATCTAGGCGCGATGACCGCTGAACTGAAATTGGACCGCCACGTGTGATCTACGAACTCTTCCAGTCTGAAAACTTGATGTGTGCTAGATCCAGTATGCATGAGCTTAAGTCCGACCGCGTTCAGCCAGGGGACCTCTAGAAATGCTCTTTTAGACTAGAACAGCCCCGAATTGGTTAGACCTCAAGTAAATATTGTTCCCAAGCCTAATTTGGGAAGAAATTAGGTTATATAAGGGCTTTAAACCCTCACTCCTCTCACCCATCCGAATTTACTAGAAAGCCTAGCAAGAGTGAGAGAGAAAGTGAGAATTTGTGAAAGAAGGTGAGAGAGATTTTCCTGCCACCTACTGCTGTTGCTGCACGTGCTTAAGCGACGCACTCCAATCACTTTTTCGATGATTTCAACGCCCTTCTAGGTAAGGAAAACTATAACCACTTACTGATTTGGGGATTTCTTTGATTCAAATGGCAAAGTAGCTGATGTACGTGTGCATTAGGTCGCCTATACGCCATTGACGAAGCGTATACGCTCTGTTCGAAATGATACACATATAAAGTGAAAGGTGCAGATTTTAGACGCTTTGATTGGCTGTTTTCAACGCTTTTAATGTCGTTTAATAGTAGATTATCGACGGCAACGCCGTTTGACATGTACAACATGCTGTCCGTTTCCTGTTTCGTAAGTAGACGAAAAATATGAGATTTAGGGCATTTTAGTCATTTGTAGGAAATACTGTTTGCATCCATATTTTTCTGATATGATTGACATGGCTTTTTATCGCCTTAGGATATTAGGAATGCATGCATGATCAGTTTGGCGAAGAGATTCGTCCAAATGCGCACTTTGAGTCGACATATAATATGTAGACTTAAGTGTGTAGACTGTGTTTGTATAAATGTTTGTATTAGTATTTATTGAATTAAATGGTGTTGTGAAATAGTTTTGATATTGAATTCTCAAATAATATGCTTATATAAATGATTTTCTTCATGTTGGCTATATGTATGATTTCATCATATGTAAGAAATGCATGTGCTAGATGATTTACTTAAGTTGTATGTTATAACATGTGTTAACATGCTCACATTGTTGTAATGCATTTCCATTACCTTTATATGATTGCTGATGTGGATTCATAAATATTTGGAACTATACTTAGTCCAAGCAGTCGGTAACCGAGTAAATTCGTGGTTGGCTTATCTTTGCCACGAAGGACGCATCGATGAACGCGAGTCGTGTTTTGAGTTGGCGGCAGTGGTTAGGCCACACGAAGTATTTTATGTACTTCATGTCACTCAGCTTGAGATGCTTTGGTACTAGTCGAGCCCGTCAAGTAACCCGACTGGCCATTGTATGTTCACCATGTGTGTGTCATAACTGCTTTAACCTAGGGTACTGAACTTACCATTGGAAACCCTGTTAACCATGGTACCTTGATCCATAAAGACTCATGAGCCGAGCATGGTGGTATGGGACACCGTGGTCGAGCTGTTGACCTACGCTGGGGCCACAAACCTCCCCGTAGTGACCAGTGAGTACCCTACTCTGAGCAGATTATGGTGGTATGGGACACTATATTCTTGTTGTCAGCCTACACTGATCAGGTGATGAGTCCTTTGTAGTGACCTTGAGTTTATCCTGACACCGCATGGGGGCGACGAGTCCTGATGTAGTCTTAAAGATATAATAGCCCTGTATTGATAAGGTGATGGGGGAGAGGAGCAACGTGTGCGTGCAACAGCCCTTGCAGTGACCTATAAATATAGCATCGTATGAGATTACTAGGAGTGACAACCCTAGACAGGATCTGTGTTGGGATTGATATAAGGAAGGTACCTTAGTTTCCTAATATTACTGTATGAAAAGGACTAATAATAACTTGATAATCATATCACCATCACATTACATGTGCCTGAAAGATGTGGAGCACTGTGGGAAGAAAGCATGCCGCGGGCGTAAGATGGTGCCGTATGAGGAAGATCGTTGGTGAGGGCATCCATCATGTCACGTCATATTGCATTAACAACAGTATTTAGGAATGTTTGATTAATTGCTTTACTATTATCGCATGATTAATTTGAGAACATGCTAATCTCTGCTCTATTATTCCACTGAGTTGATCACTCACTCCTACGTTACGGGACGGTGTTGTCGGACACCCTCGAGTCCCTATTATGATTGCAGATGATGGCGCGGCCTGCGAGGTGGAGCCGGACTTGATGATGAGGAGGAGGATCCCTCCTTTATGCGTGTTCTGATTGACGGAATTACAGGGAGGTTGATTAGATGCCTTGACACTTGTCATTTTATATTTTTAGAGCACTCATGTATATTCTTTTTGTTTACTTTTGGAGTATACATGTATGTATATAACCTGGTAACATGTTCACACTTTAGAGACAAACATCAGTTTATAGTATGTTATACATACTATCACAGTCTTCCGCTTGTTAATTTAACTGTCTCTGGAGTATGATATGTTGTTTTGGCTTAATCCCAATCTTGTTTAATGCCTGTTTACTGACAACATGCATCTAATATTATCTATGTTGCATAAATAACATTTTGGAACTCGGGAGTTGGGTTTTTACTCGACCCCCGATTTTCAGGATGTTACAGACTCCTTAGTGCATAGCTGTTTTATATTACGTATTCTGATATTGATTGATTTATGAACTTGTCCATATTTTCGCTTACTCTGTCATTGTATGATTTATGATCTTGTCAGTATTTCTTCTTATTTCGATAATGTACGATTTATGAATTACTAGTAATTTCGATATTGTATGATGATGGTATTGTATTGAATACTTGACACTTATTTTGTGCACACACTTACACCACCCTTTAAGCTTTCTATAAGCTTATGCACGATAGATGCGTGCAGGTGATGTTAGGTTGCAGCCGTGTTGAGCTTGGAGCGTGCAATGGTCCTTTGGAGTTTGATTTTCGATTTATGTATTTTTCCTTCAGCATTATGCTCAAATGATTATATTAGTGGATATGTGATGATGATGTTGCTTTTATGATTTGGGTAATCTTGTGGTTATGCTTATTATGATTTAAATGTAAAAATAAATAAATCCTCCTTGTAGGATCCTAGGATCAGAATCTGGCGTGTGTACGCTAGGAGCTGAGATTGGGGTACTATGGAGGCTGTCGGCACCGGATTCGGTAATCAGGATTCCTGTGAATCTGATTTCCAAGTTTGGGGCGTGACACTAATTATCATGGATATATGATTGTTGTGTGGGCGATAACCCTTTGACGAGAGGATTTGCCCTAATACGTATGCTAATGACTACATAATATGTATGATGCAATGGGTAAACTAAGTGTATGTAAAAGTGTCTGAATGAGTTAGTAGTTAGTAAAAATGTGATTGCTAAGGTTGTTGAGATATGAATCTCAATCACAATACTTGAGTATATGATTTCCTCCATGCATTGTGTAACTTAGTTTATTTGTATTAATTGTGTATATGATTTCCTCCATGAATTGATTAACTTAGATAAATTATGTCAAAGGTGTATATGATTTCTTCCATGTATGGTATTTACATTTAAGTTATACTTCATGAATGTCCACATGATTATAGGATATACTTCATATGCCTGCTATGGAATTTGTATGCGATTGGGGCCGTACTACAGTCCAGGTAATCGGTAAGCGTACTCCAAATGGTGGTTGAGGTTGTTTGCCATGTAGGATGAGTTTAACGAATCTGAGTCATGCTTGGGATATTCGGCAGTGGTTAGGCCACACGGAGTGCTTATGCATCCCATGCCATTCAACTCAACGTGCGCTTGGCCTAGTTGAGCTTATCAACTAACCCGATTGACCGATGTTTGTTCACCATGTTTGGTCGCTACTATTTGAACCTAAGGTACCAAACTTACTAGTGAAAAGCCCCTCTAACCTTGGTACCTCGATCTGCTAAGACTCATGAGCCGATTATGGTGGTATGGGACACTATATTCATGCTGTCGGCCTACATTTATTGGTGACGAGCCCTTTGTAGTGACCAGTGAGAACCTATACTCGTGAGCAGATTATGGTGATATGGGACACTATTTCTTGCTGTCGGCCTACATTGATTGGTGACGAGCCCTCTGTAGTGACCTTGAGTATATCCTGATAGTGCATAAGGGCGACGAGTCTTGTTGCTGTATGTGAGATATAACTAGGCCTGTATTGATAAGGTGATGGGGGAGAGGAGCAACGATTACGCGCAACAGCCCTGACAGCCCTTGCAGTGACCTAGAACTGTAACATCGTATGAGATTATCTCGGACTGACGACCCGAGAATGGATCACCGTTTGGGTAATGATACAAGAGAGGTACCTAAGCTTTCTAGTCCTGCTATATGAAAAGGACTAATAAGAACTTGGTAAGCATATTCATAACACCGAGTTGCATGTGCTAACGACATTGGTGATAGAGCAATGAGGAAGTGAGTCATGCCCGATTGTTAGATGTTGTCGCAGAGGGGATTGTGGTGAGGGCATGCATCGTTCTTCATATCATCCTTGCATTAACAAGAGTATTTAGGACCTATTTGATTGTATTGCCTTATCATTATTGCTTGATTGAATTGATAACATGTTAACCTTTGTTCTATATAGCTTCCACTAAGTTGATCACTCATTCCCACGTTACGGGACGGTGTTGGCCACACAAACTAGTCCCTATTTTAGTTTCAGATGGTGACGATGCTTGCGAGGCAGAGTCGGTCTTTCTTGATGATGTCGAGGAGGATTTCTCCTATATGCAGGTTCTGATCGACGGGTTTATAGGGTTACTGATTAGATGCCAATACACTTGGTATTTTTTCTTTTTATTTAAACACCCATGTATATTCTTTTCTTTCCATTTTTGGAGTATACATGTATTTAGTTAACCTGGTAACATGTTCACACTCTGGAGACTTATAATCAATTATACATTTTATATATTTATCATAGTCTTCTGCTTGAGAAACTTAACTGTCTCTGGAGTATGATATGCTATTTTGGTCTAATCCCACTCATGTTTTCTGCACTAATATAAATAACATTCATCCATCATTGAAAGTATTTCATAAGTGATGTTCTGGAACTCGGGAGTGGAGTTTATGCTCGACCCCCGATTTTTGGGATTTATATTAGGTCTAGGAACAAGATATCAGACATCATTTTGAATAAATTGATTAAGTTCTTCCTGCATAACAACTATCCAATTTTCATCAGAAAGAGCTTCCTTTACATTACTCGGTTCTATCTGGGATGTGAAACCTACGTAATTACATATGTCTTCAAGTTGACTACGAGTGCGTACACCAGTGAGAGGGCTTCCAAGAATTTGAGAAGTTGGATGATCTTTAACAGTCCTCAATTTAGAATCAGTTTAATTTGATGAAGTATCTTGTTTGTCAGTTAAAAGAACTTCATCATTATCTGAACTTGGGGCAGGTGTATTCAAGTGATTGTCTATGACCACATTTATAGACTCTTGAATAACACCAGTCCTTTTGTTCAATACACGATATGCACGACTGTTTAAAGAGTATCCTAAAAAGATACCTTCATCACTCTTAGTGTGAAACTTTCCTAGATTTTTCTGATCATGTAAAATATAGCACTTGCTGCCAAAAACTCAAAAGTATTTGATAGTAGGCTTCTTATCAAACCATAATTCATAAGTCGTTCTATTATTAGATTTACAAGTATAAACATGGTTAATGATATAGCAGGCGGTATTCAGTACTTCAACCCAAAGATTTCTAGGGAGCTTCATACTATTTAACATTCATTTTTCATTTCTTGAAACACTCTATTTTTCCTTTCCACAATTCTATTTTGTTGCGGTGTTTTGGGCGCAGAGAATTCATGCGATATTCCCTGATCGCTACAGAATTTCTCAAAACTGCTATTTTTGAACTCAGATCCATGGTCACTACGGATCTTACATACTTAAGAACCTTTCTCAGTTTGAATTCATTTGATAATCTTTTTCACTTCATCAAGGGTTTCTGATTTTTCCCTTAAGAATGCTACCCAAGTAAATCTGGTATAATCATCTACGATTACCAAGAAGTATTTTTTGCCACCACGACTCTCCATTCTGGTTGGTCCAACAAGATCCATGTGGAGAAGCTCGAGTGGTCTTGATGTGGCATTGGAGTTCACCTTTTGTAACGCCCGTGAAAAATCCATACTTGGGCTCGAGTGCCAACTCGACCCGAAATTGCGTAGAATTAATTCTTATGGAAATTAAGTGTAAGTTAGCTAGCGCAACGCTGGAGTAGCTGAAAAATAGTCCCTGATCACTTTAAATACGTTCTACAAGACCCAAATCGAGTAGAACCAACGACTCTACAATACTCTATAACCTCGGATCAAACTCTAAGCAGGTTTGTTCTCTGGACCGCTTTGAATCTTTGTATTGGGTCTAGACCGCGCGTCGAAAGTTCGATACCTCCTATCTTAGACCGTTAGAACCGCCTAGCTGGACTTGATAATCATTTCAAAAATCAAGTCAAACCGATAATCACAGGCTATTTCATTGAGCCCGGACCGAAGAGAGTGCGAATAGGGACAGAATTGGAATTTCAAATTCAAATCTGGCACACGACTTGACGCGTCAGTATTAAGCGTTCTGACTGTCAGAATTTAGCCAGATTACACCCTCGGATCAGGAAAAATTTCTATTTCATACCATGAGACTTTCAGCCCTGATCTACATGCGGTGACCGCTGAACTGAAACTGGTTCGCCACGTGCGATCTGCGAACCCTGCCGGACTGAAAACTTAATACGTGCTCGATCTGGTACGCATGAGCTTAAGTCCGATCGCATTCGGCCAGGGGACCACCAGAAAGCATCTTTTGGACCGAAACAGCCCCGATTTGGATATGCACTAAGTGAACTTTGTACCGGAGCCTATTTTTGGCATTTTTGGGCTTATAAAAGGGGTTGAAACCCTCACTCCTCTCTCCCATCCGAATTTGAGAGAAATCCTAGATTTCGAGGGAGAAAAGGTGAGAGTTTGAGAGAGAGTGAAGAAGAGATTTTTCCAGCCTTCGTGCCACCTGTTGCTAGTGCCTAAGCAACACCTCCTGATCACCAAGCCGGTGATTCTTCCGCATTTACAGGTATGAAACAACCCTAGAAGTTACTCATTTAAGGTTCACTAGGATCCATAGCTTTTTAACCAATAGATCTTGTAAAACAGGATCTCTTATCGCCGTAGACGAAGCGTATACGCTCCGTTCAAATTTATGCATCCATAAGAAACAAGGTGAGGATTTTAGACGCTTTGATTGACGGTTTCCAACGCTTTCAATGTCGTTTAATAGTAGATTATCGATGGCATCGCCGTTTGACATGTACAACATGCTATCCGTTTCCTGTTTCGTAAATCAACGAAGAATATGAGATTTAGGGCATTTTAGTCATTTGTAGGAAGTACAGATTACATTCATATTTTGCTGATGTGATTGACATGGTTTATTGTCGCATTAGGAAGTTAGGAATACGTGCATAATTAGTTTGGCGAAGAGATTCGCCTAATTGCGCACTTCGGGTCGACATACTATATGTAGACTTAAGTGTGTAGTGTATGTGTTTGTATAAATGCTTGTATTAGTATGTATTGAATTAAATGATGTTATGAATTAGTCTGAGATGGATTTATCAATTTATATGCTGACATAAATGCTTTCCTACATGTTGACTATATGCATGATTTCCTTACATGCATGAAATATATGTGCTTGAAGATTTGCTTAAGTTGAATGTTATAACATGTGTTAACATGCTCACATGATAGTATTTCAATTCCAATACTCTTACATAAATTGCTGATGTGATTCCATAATTGTTTGGGACTAGACTTAGTCCAGGCAGTCTGTAACCGAGCGAATTCGTGGCTGGCTGGTCTTGGTCACAAACCACGCGTCGATGAACGCGAGTCGTGTTTGGAGTTGGCGGCAGTGGTTAGGCCACGCGAAGTGTTTTACGCACTTCATGTCGTTCGACTTGAGATGCGATCGCGCTAGTCGAGCCCGTTAAGTAACTCGACTGGCCGATGTATGTTCACCCTGTATGAGTCATAACTGCTTGAACCTAGGGTACTAAACTTACCATTGTAAACCCTGTTAACCATGGTACCTTGATCCACAAAGACTCATGAGCCGGGCATGGTGGTATGGGACACCGTGGTCGAGCTGTCGGCCTACGCTGGGGTCATAAACCTCCCCGTAGTGACCAGTGAGCACCTAGTCTCGTGAGCAGATTATGGTAGTATGGGACACTATATTCTAGTTGTCGGCCTACACTGATCAGGCGACGAGTCCTTTGTAGTGACCGCGAGCGTATTCTGAGTCTACGGGAGGCGACGACCCTTCAGTAGCAGTAGAGTACAGTAGGCCTGTATTGATAAGGTGATGGGGAAACGGTGCAACGAGTGTGAGCAACAGCCCTGGCAGCCCTTGCAGCGACCTATAAAATATACATCGTATGAGATTACTAGGAGTGACGACCCTAGACAGGATCTGTGTTGGGATTGATACAAGGGAAGTACCTTAGTTTCCCAATCCTGTTGTTTGAATGGACTAATAACAACTCGAAAATCATATCACCATAATATTGCATGTGCCTGGAAGATGTGGAGCACTCTAAGGAGTGTGGCATGCTGCGGTCGTAAGATGTTGACGTATGAGGGAGATCGTCGGTGAGGGCATACATCACGTCATGTCATCTTGCATTAACAACAGTATTAGGATTGTCTGATTTACTGCTTTACTATTATCGCATGATTGATTTGTGAACATGCTAATCTTTGCTCTATGATTCCACTGAGTTGATCACTCACTCCCACGTTACGGGATGGTGTTTGAAACACCCACCAGACCCTGTTATAGATGCAGGTGATGCTGAGATCCAGGAGCCAGAGGCAGACTTCGACGAGGACCAGGACGAGTTCTCGTACATGCAGTATCATGATGGCTTTGCGTAGGCGACCTGGGTTGATGGGACTTCAGTGAGACTATTTTAAACATTTGATTTTGTTCTTGTATATGTATATGAGACTCAGAGATGTATTCATACTTTAGAGACAGATGAGATCCACTTTGTTTTTCCTTACAGTGATATATATATTGTTTAGTCTTCCACTTGCTTTTATCACTGGATCTGAAGTATGAATTGCAGTTTTGGTATACTTTTACTCATGTGAATGCTTTAAATCAGACAACATTGAATCATAATCATTTTTGTTGCATAAGTGACGATCTGGAACTCGGGAGTTGAGTTTATACACGACCCCCGATTTTCAGGGTGTTACACCTTTTTGTGAGAGCTGCTAGTTTGTTTACCATATTGGCATTCACCACATATTTTGTCTACTTTTTACAACTTAGGTAGACCTCTAATAAGTTCTCCTTTGCTCAATTTGTATTAGTTACGGTAGTGCACATGTCCAAGGCGTTTATGCCATAATTCTGTTTCATTGGTATGGACCATGTAGCACGATTGACTAGATGAGCTACCATCACTTACAATATAATAGTTTTCAGAAGTTCTACGACCAGTTAATATTACAGAACCCTTTTTGTTTATAATTTCACATCCTTGATTAGAAAATTTCACACTATGGTCATTATTGCATATTTGAGATATGCTCAATAGGTTGTGTTTTAGTCCCTCAACATATAAAACATTCTTAAATAAAGGGAGGTTATAGAGTTGGACCGTACCTTGGCCAATAATCTTGCAATTGCTACCATCACCAAATGTGATTGATCCATCAGTCATATCTTTAAGATCGGTGAATAAAGCCTTATCACCTGTCATATGTCTGGAACATCCACCATCCAAGTACCACTTTGAATGACTTGTAGCTTTGAAAGCAGTGTGGGCAACCAAGTAGGCAACCTTAGGAACCCATTTCAGAACTGTTTTGGGTTTAGGATGTAACGCCCCGAGTTCTTCGATGCTCGAGCATCGAAAAAATCCTCAAGCGTTACCGTAAGATTCGACGTAAATCTTGCATGTGTATAAAACCAATATAACTATCCTAACCTTGCATCTGTCTCCTAACATGAATATAATCCTCGAGAACAACCCCCACCCACGAAAGAAATCATTCAACCGTTGATCAAGTAGAAAAATGCGTATTCATTCCATTAACTAAAATCAGTTGATAACCCTTCATATATGATGATTTAGGCATAAGTTATTTTATCAAAATTACTTAAAAACGTGGCCCCAACCATGTAGAACCATTAGATTTCATAAAATGTTAAAATCAGCAATAATTACAATAATGCCACCAACCTAGGCCCTCGAATCCTAGCTCACTCAGTTCCCATGATCCGTTTAGCATAAAAATTTATACCGTGCTTAATTAGCTAAATTCAACCATACACATCAAATATAAACCCTTGGATCATAATGTAAGTGACTCAATGAGCAGATCAGCCATCGACCGTCGATTTTAGGGGCTAACTAATCTTTGGATATGCTTTAATTTTGAAGACCATCCCTTAATGAGATAGACAGATTAATGGATGGGGTAGATTTCTCATACAAGCAACAGTGGGCCCTCACAATTAATGGGTGTGCGCCACAACGGTGCTATCATCGCGCACTGAACCTAGGAGGTCGATCAGCGTACGTTAACCCGACTCCCACTTGAACGCGGAAGCTCTGTTTCCTGCCACACGCAATGGATGGACCTGTCCATCTTTGGAGGTGTTGTGGGCCACCATCATGGCCCACACAGATGATCCAAACCGTCCATCCTATTTGGAGACCCTATCCATTCAAAACCCTGGACCGATTCGCAGGGTTTCAAACCATTAGGAGATCCCAATCTTTAAAAAAAAATGCAGCAACCGTACTACAACTGCGCGAGTTGTGATCGATCCAGATTTGGGCCACCATTCCGATTCACATAGAGGATCCAAACCGTTCATCGAATTCAACACAGCCTTTTAGCCAAAATCACAAGGTCCCATGGGTCCGGGAAATCCATAGCATGCGCAATCACCGTCGCAAAGGAGGCCGATTCTTGTTGAGACTGGCAAGATCTCAATCGATCTGTGATCAACAGCTCATCCCCTGGCGCGATAAGGACCGTCCAAATGGCTCCGTGGGAGAATTCGAATCCCTAAAAGGACGACTAGCAGATCGGATCGACCACTCTATCTCGGAACTTCCAGAACTTCCTGCATACGCAAACAAGAACGTGCGCAAGAAGAGTCCCGCCTTATCTCTATTGCGTAAACCTGCTTACGAAGAGAAGCTTCTGGACTCCATTCAAGCTAGAAACAGGTCTGCTGCTGTCCCCTGAGAAAGGAAAAAAAGAAACGAGAGAAAGAAAACAGGAGGAGGGAGAGAAAACGGTGCAGTCAGTCAGGCCTGCTGCCGTCCAGCAGGGGAGGAAGAAAAGGTAAAAGAAAAGAGATTTTGGGTTGACTCAGTGAGTCCAGCTACGAGTCTAATCTAGAAGACCTCAGCCAGCTTTCGTAACAGGTAAAATCTTGTTGCTGATCTTCTTTTTATCTAGATCATGTACCGAATTTTTATTTGGAATTTCAAGTTGGATTGATCAGCTAGTGAGTCACACCGAGTCAACTTGGCATAGATTCCCTAAACCTCAAGAATTATTGGATTAAGGGAGGTTGCTGATCTAAGCAGATAGATAACCATGGGTACTCGGATTAAAATTCCCAAACTAGGGTGAAAACTGCTCTAAACTACATCCACACTAAATCTTAGGCCAAGTGTTGAGCAACCATACAAACCCCATGATATGGAAAACTAATCACATGAATCGTGTTAATGTTGTTAGAATTGGATATACAATACATATATTCAAGAAGCGTGATCTTACTTTGAAAGTGAGGGTTTTATCCTTTAAGCTTATAATAAATTAAGTTGATTTATTTATTCTGCCTTTTACATATCTGTCTTCATGCTAGTTTACCTCGGTTTCTATACATGCTTTCATGAAATTGATATTTCCTTTACATGTATTTCTTTTATACATCAATTTGAATCTTTCATGTTATTATATGTTTCACCATAAATTATGGCCTTTTCGTGCCTCTTACGATATGACTTATCATGTATTCTATGTTTACATGTTCTCTAGAAATCTTCAAATCAATTGATTTATTGGTCCTTTTGGGATTATGACACGATGTCAAATACAAGAGAATTTCTCTGAATTTATGTGAGGCCATGGGTACAAGCCTTATCCCTGCCTTATTCATTATTGGGTTGGATCTGCCACTCGTCTCTATATCATGAGTTGGTTAAGCCACTCATTATTTTATTTGAGTTGGCCCTGCCACTCTCCTTTTATTGAGTTGACCATTGTCACTCTTCTCTTATTACGTTGGCCATTGCCACTTTTGTTGAGTTGACCATTGTCACTCTTTTCTTATTATATTGGCCTTGTGCCGTCTATCTTTAAAGGCATGGGCATGTGTCTTGTTATTCCAAAACCTCCATGATTCATTTTATATTCTTAATGATTCATCTATATTCTCTATAAGTGCAAGTGATGTGTAAGATGTATCACAACTAGTGATTCAAATATTCTATCATGGACGTAATGCGCTCTGGGTAGAGACCCTCTTAGGGCATGTAAGTCCTTGGGCCTTCGAGTAGTGATTCACAAATCGATGTGTGTAATTCTCTATTATAGTGTCACTTCACCTTAGGATTGGATGTCGTAAATAGTCGCTCCATGAACAAATCATTGCACGTAATTCACCCAGCTCATGTTGTTGTATGCTTTGAGGTCCCCTCGTAAATCCACTGTAGCGTTGGCCATACCGGCGAATATCCGTAGTATGGGATGCGGGTCGAGCCGGTTATCTATAAATCGTACTCCACAATGTGATGATCACTATGTATGATGAGCCCCACATATCTTGCTAGGCATGCATCACATGTAGGTTGTTTGTGCATGCTGATACCTCGTGTTAGTGGAGCACGAGACATATCAGACCCTTTACTTTACTTCTATAAATCTCTTGAATTATTGTTAATCTTGAAGGATAACCTTCACTATGAGTAGGGCATTTGACCCTCTACCAACCTAATAGATGATGCAGGTGACGAACAGGTTGAAGAACTCGAGGTTCACTACTCCGAGGAAGAGCATGCTGCATAGAATAGGGAATAGGATTTAGTTTATATACATTTCTGTTGCTTCTTGACTTTTATTAAATTTCCATTGTGGGACCCTTTGGAAATTTGTTTAATTATTATACATTTGGAATATAGAAATATAGATAATTAAGTTCTTGTGCTTGTATTTATGGAGATGCGACACATGGTGGGGAGGTCTTTAGGCAAGCCCTAGAAATGTTTCCACTCTGCCTTATTTAACACTCGGTTTTCCCGGGCACGAGTGCATAATCTGGTCGTGAAAACTCGAAGTGTTACTGTAACATCCTAAAAATTGGGGGTCGAGCATAAACTTCACTCCCAAGTTCCATAACATTACTTAACCAACATTTTCAATGATGGATGAATGTCGGCTATAGTAGTGCATAAAACATGAAGTGAATTAAGCCAAAATAGCATATCATACTCCAGAGACAGTTAAGTTTCTCAAGTGGAAGACTGTGATAAATATATAAAATGTATAATTGAATGTAAGTCTCTAGAGTGTGAACATGTTATCAGGTTAAATATATATATGTATACTTCAAAAATGGAAAGAAAAGAATATACATGGGTGTTTAAATAAAAGAAAAAATACTAAGTGTAGTGGTATCTAATCAATAACCCTGTAAACCCAATGATCAAAACCTGCATATAGGAGAAAACCTCCTTATCATCATAAAGTTCGTCTCTGCTTCGCAAGCATCGTCATCATCTGAAACTAAAATAGGGACTGTTTGGTGTTGCAAACACCGTCCCGTAACGTGAGAGTGAGTAACTAACTCAGTGGAAACCATACAGCAAAGGTTAACATGTTATCAATTCAATCAAGCAGTAATGATAAGGCAGTACAATCAAAAAGATCCTAAATACTCTCATTAATGCAAGGATGGTATGAAGAATGATGTATGCCCTCACCACAATCCCCTCTGCGACATCATCTAACGATCGCGGCATGACTCACTTCCTCAGTGCTCTATCACCAATGCCGTTAGCACATACAATGCGGTGTTATGAACATGCTTACCAAGTTCTTACTAGTCCTTTTCATACAGCAGGATTGGGAAGCTAAGACACCTCCCTTGTATCATCTCTCAATGTTGATCCATTCTAGGGTCGTCAGTCCTAGGAATCTCATATGATGTTATGGTTCTAGGTCGCTGCAAGGGCTACCAGGGCTGTTACGCCCAATCGTTGCTCCACTCTCCATCACCTTATCAATACAGGCCTATTTATATCCTTAAGACTACAACAGGACTCGTCGCCCCTATGCAGTGTCAGGATAAACTCAAGGTCACTACAGAGGGCTCGTCACCAATCAGTGTAGGCCGACAACAAGAATATAGTGTCCCATACCACCATAATTTTCTCAGAGTAGGGTGCTCATTGGTCACTACGGGGAGTTTTATGGCCCCATCATAGGCCGACAGCTCGACCACAGTGTCCCATACCACCATGCCCGGCTCATGAGTCTTAGGAGATCTTGGAACCATGGTTAACGGGAGTTTCACTGGTAAGTTCAGTGCCTTAGATTCAAACAGTGGTGACCAAACATGGTGAACAAACATCGGTCAATCGGGTTAGTTTATAAGCTCAACTAGGCCAAGCGCACGTTGAGTTGAACGACATGGAATGCATAAGCACTCCGTGTGACCTAACCACTGTCGAACACCCCAAGCACGACTCAGATTCGCTAAACTCATCTTGTGTGGAAAAAATAACCTCAACCACTATTTACAGAACGGTTTTCGATTACTTGGACTGTAGTACAGCCCCATTCATATACAAAGCTAATAACTAGTATATGATTCATATTCTGCATTCATATGAATAATCATGAAGTATAACTTAAATATAAACAGTACATGCAGGAAAGCATTCACACATGTAACATGATTCAATTAAACACGTAAGCCATGGAGGAAATCATACACTCATTTAGCATGGATAACCTAAGTTACATGAGTCATGGAGGGAATCATATACACAAACACTATGGTTGAGATCCATATCTCAACCATCTTAGCATGCACATTATACTAACTACCATCTCATTTAGACATTTAAACAAACACTTAGCTTACACTATTCAACATACATCACGTATGTGAACACCGTCGCATATTAGGGCAAGTCCTCTCACCAAGGAGTTATCGCATACATATTAGGCATATCGCAACGACAATTTATCATGGCAAGAAAATCAGCAGATTCCATACGCATACGTGTATTCTAACATATACACGAAATACGGTATTTACAATACAAAGTATACGTATGTGGAAGACAAAATGGATAGCATATTTGGCATGTGTAACGGCAAGCACAACATGAATAAATCATTATCTAACACTGAAAGGGTTGAAAACCATAACCTAAGCGTATATAGTCCGCACCTTAAACCAGAAAAGATGTATTTAAGATGATTCAGACGACGTGTCTTCGTCAACGGCAGATACACTACCTATGGCAAGAAACAGGTTAGCTAGAACTCTGCTACAAGTAGTGTAAGCTTCAAAACTGGTTAGGGTTAGCTTAACTTACCCAAAAATAGAATCAGAATTGCCGGAAGAACGATTCAGAAACGCCGGTTCAATGTATAGATGAGTTAGGAAGAATCTTACGGAGTTTCACCTGATTCTCCCACACTTTCTCTCTCTTTTCTTTCTCTTAAATCTCTAGGGTTTGGAAATTCGTATGGGTTAGAAAGCTAAGGGTTTAAGGCCCTTTTATAAGCCCAGACATAACGAAAATGGACTTTAAGTTAAGGTATACCTAGGTTATAACCAAATCGGGATCTTTCTGATCCAACGCAGCATTTCTTGATGTCCTGTTATCAATTGTGGTCGGACTTAAGCTCTCTAATACTAGATCTAGCTTAAGCTAAGTTTTCTGTCCGGTCGGGTTTCCAGATCGACCGTGACGGACCAGTTTCAGTTCAACGGTCACTGAAACTCGATTAGGGCCACAAGTGCTATGACATGTAAGGGCCACCTATCCTGATCCGATGGTAAATTTAGGTTAAATTCCAATGATTAGAACGCCTAAAAATAACGCGCAAGTGAAATGTTCTAGATTCCTTAAAAAATATAATTAATTTTCTAAAAATCTTCATTTTCTCACTCTCTTCACTCCGGACTCAAGGAAATGGTTTCAGGACATCGTTTGGGCTTGATTTTCGAAGTGATAGTCAAGTCCAACTAGGCGGTCATAATTGTCTAAGTTCATCGATATCAGACTTTCGACATGCGGTACAGGTCCGATGTGAAGTTTCGAAATGATCTCGAGGGTAACTGTGCTTAGAGATTGATCCTAGATTTGATGGTAAGATAGCGTCAATGATTCTATAGGTTTTGGGTCTTATAGATTGTATTTAAAGTGGTTGGTGCTAATTTGGCAGGAAATCTAGTGTAGCGCTAGTTAATACACGATAAATTTCTAAAGAATTTGGTTCTAAATGATTTCTTTGGCTTTAGAATTGGGTTCTGAGAGGTTACCAAGGTGTTATGGTTGACCCATTGCCTAAGGACGTCTAATTCCAGGTAGGTAGAAATTCAGGGTGTTACAATCTACCCCCCTTAAAACATAATTTCTTTCTCGAAATTGGCTAAGGGTAATGAGCCCTTAGAAAGACTTTAGTATTGACATTCTAAGGAAGGTTCAGATTCTATTTAATGACCTAACCTTACGTATAACCTAAATCAACTTCTTCAATCCTGGGCTAGTGGGGAAGAGGCCAACCACGCTTCTGCTGTGCTACTTTAATCCAACGGTTGTATTAGCTAATCCTAACTAGATTGGGATCAATACATTCTATCCCCCTTAAAAACTTAGTTCTACTTAAGGCTCAAGAATCTATGTCTCGATCCGTATATCGGAACGACGTGTAACTTAAGGCCTATCCTTGACATTAAATGGGAAACAACCTCTCACTACATTGGTCTTCCTTTACTAATGATGCGTTCTATGGCATTTATACCTATGGTTGTAGAAAGGATCCTAATCTCTATTGTGATTGAGTTCAGGGGCAAGTGTGAGCTTGCGGTAAGATGTCTAATCACTATTGGCTATATATCCTCAACATTTCCCAAAGGCAAAGCAATAACTTGTGGTTGTAGGTGGTCGGGCCAACACGGAAGAAAAGTTGTGTAGTGGGTCTGAGCTGGATACATAGACTTTTTTTCTAGCTAGGACAGGAAATTTTTCGTATCAGTTCTTAATCCGAGTCGATGCCGATCTTCTGCTTGATCAGAGCATTGGATTTATTGATAATCACTAGGATTGAAAATTCGATTCAAACCGCGAATACTTCGCTTATATATAGTTTCTCTACTCCGTGTCCCTGATTGTACTAAGTCCTTGGAAGGGCAATTCTAAGGGGCGTGCTGGTTTGACCTAAGTTCAATCTGAGGAATATACAAGTTTCTCTATGCATGAATAGTCTCTAAATTGAAACAGCTTTCCTAAGAGTTATTAAGGATGCCTATACGTATCAAGGGAATCCAACAAAGGAACGAGATCTCACACAACCAAATTGAAACTACTATTCCTTAATTTATAGCCAGTCTTTACACTACTTAATAGAACGAACATCCTAGTCGTAATTCACTAGCCGTAATCCAAAGTCTAAGTTTATACACTAGATGAATTCATACCATTTTTACTACAGGGAATTGTTCTATCGCTTAGGGTCAAGATTGTTAAATTGAACTTGGATTTCCTATATCGCCAGATTTTTCACAATCTAGGAGTACTAACTCTAGGTCCAAAACTCTAGATGTCCTAGCATTAGATGGTCACTGTTTATGGACTAAGCTACTGTGTTTGGTCTCGCCCGTGGGTAAAAGCGTAAAAATTGAGAAGATGGCTATAACTATCTCCTAAAGATCCATGGAAAAGGAGGGAAATAAGAAGAATGAGACGAGAAATTTGGGTCTCCATGGATTTGAGTCGTAACAGAGGTTGTAAGGCCCCAAAAGACAGGGATTGAAGAAAGGAAAATGAAGAAATGGGATGAGTTGAGAGCTTACACGATTTTGAGCCTAAAAGGGAGAATGTAAAGCCCAAATGAGAGAGAATGGAGAGGGTGGGGAGTGAGTATAGCTGTAAATGATGGAGGGGTATAGGTTATAGCAGAAAATGACGGAATGGGTGATTGGAGGGGTGGTTTGAGAGAGAAAACAGAAATTGTGAAGGAAAGGGAGAGCTTGGGGGGTCACTTTGTGAAGGAAGTGGTAAAATGGGGATGAAATAGGGTTCGAACCATGTACCATAGGGTCCCACTAGACCCCAAACACGTTCGGCCCGGACGACCCCCCCGGCCGAGCCCGTTGACCGGCAAGGCCCTCGCCGACCACTAGAAAAATTGGTGAGGGATCGCCATTTGGGCAAGGACCTCCTGCCCCCAGGCCTCAAAAAAGCTGGGTCCCACCTTAGGTCGCCCTGTAAGTGCTCCGTTTAGCCCCCGACTCCATTTGAGGTATTTTTGGGGTAAACTTACAAACCGAAATGATTTTATGTGATGTGTAACATATAATTTTGGGGTAGGAGACGCTAATCTATCCAACTAACCCATTTATTCCATGAGATTCCATAATTTTAATGGTTAAAAGTTCAATTTATACATATATTTACTATTTATAGTAAATTTTTATTTAAGTATTATTATCCATTATTTATACATTAGGATTTATATCTAGTATGAAAGGACTTAGAAAAAGTTGAAGAATGAGGTGGTGAAAGGAGAGATTTTGAAGGAAATGGGTTAGACTTTAGGATTGAGTCCTAAGAAGTTATTTTCAATACCTTGGTTGATACTTCATGAGAGTGGTGAGATTGATGAGGTATGTTGAGATGGATAGGTGTCAAGATGAGGACTAACAGATATAGAAATGAATGCATTCGAGAGAACTTTGGGGTAACATTCATAGGTAAAGTAGGCATTGATGCTTTGGTCATGTGAGATGGAGACCAAGAACAACACCGGTTGGGGGTGAGTTGGCTTTAAGTTGAAGGTTCTAAAAGTGTAAAGAGAAGTCCCAAAAGGATGCGCTTAGAGGCAAAAAGAAATGATTTGATGATCTATGGTTTAACTGAGGATGGTCCTGAATAGAGTGGAATGGTGGAACATATGAACTTAAACATTTTCTTTCCTTTGTGGTCCTAGATTTTATTATTTTTGCAATCCTTTGTGTGGCCTACTGAATTACTTAGTAGCAATAGAGATCCGGTCTGTGGTGGTGGTGAGATTGGGGTGTAGCTGGGTATATGAATCTCAACAAAACAAATTAGAAGAACCGTGGACTAAATTATAATATTCAGTCTCGCCTGTCGGTGAAACTTGAGATTCTAATGTGATTTTTAAGTTCCATCACCCCCTTCTTAAGTCAGAGTGCCTCAGTGTGCGTCGTGTTATCATAAACCAGGTCCAGTTTAATCCAAATCATGCTCTGATACCATCGAGCATAAACTCCACTCCCGAGTTCCAGAACATCACTTAAGCAACATTTTTAATGATGGATGAATGTCGGTTATAGTAGTGCATAAAACATGAAGTGGATTAAGCCAAAACAACATATCATACTCCAGAGACAGTTAAGTTTCTCAAGCGAAAGACTGTGATAAATATATAAAATGTATAGTTGATTGTAAGTCTCCAGAGTGTGAACATGTTACCAGGTTAAATATTTACATGTATACTCCAAAAATGGAAAGAAAAGAATATACATGGGTGTTTAAATAAAAGGCAAAATACCAAGTGTAGTGGCATCTAGTCAATAACCCTGTAAACCCGTCGATCAGAACCTGCATATAGGAGAAAACCTCCTCATCATCATAAAGTTCAGCTCTGCTTCGCAAGCATCGCTATCATCTGAAACTAAAACAGGGACTGTTTGGTGTTGCAAACACCGTCCCGTGACGTGGGAGTGAGTAGCTAACTCAGTGGAAACCATACAGCAAAGGTTAACATGTTATCAATTCAATCAAGCAGTAATGATAAGGCAGTACAATCAAACAGGTCCTAGAAACTCTCGTTAATGCAAGGATGGTATGAAGAATGATGCATGCCCTCACCACAATCCCCTCTGCGACATCATCTAACTATCGCCGCATGACTCACTTCCTCAGTGCTCTATCACCAACGCCGTTAGCACATGCAATGCGGTGTTATGAACATGCTTACCAAGTTCTTATTAGTCCTTTTCATACAGCAGGATTGGGAAGCTAAGACACCTCCCTTGTGTCATTTTCCAATGTTGATCCATTCTAGGGTCATGAGTCCTACGAATCTCATACGATGTTATGGTTCTAGGTCGCTGCAAGGGTTGTCAGGGCTGTTGCGCCCAATCATTACTCTACTCCCCCATCACCTTATCAATATAGGCTTATTTATATCCTTAAGACTACAACAGGACTCGTCGCCCCTATGCAGTGTCAGGATAAACTCAAGGTCACTACAAAGGGCTCGTCACCAATCAGTGTAGGCTGACAGCAAGAATATAGTGTCCCATACCACCATAATCTGCTCAGAGTAGGGTGCTCATTGGTCACTACGGGGAGTTTTGTGGCCCCAGCATAGGCTAACAGTTTGACCACGGTGTCCCATACCACCATGCCCGGCTCATGAGTCTTAGGAGATCTTGGAACCATGGTTAACGGGAGTTTCACTGGTAAGTTCAGTGCCTTAGATTCAAATAGTGGCGACCAAACATGGTGAACAAACACCGGTCAATCGGGTTAGTTGATAAGCTCAACTAGGCCAAGTGCACGTTGAGTTGAACGACATGGAATGCATAAGCACTCCGTGTGGCCTAACCACTGTCGAACACCCTAAACACGACTCAGATTCACTAAAATCATCTTGTGTGGCGAAAATAACCTCGACCACTATTTACAGAACGGTTTCTGATTGCCTGGACTGTAGTACAACCCCATTCACATACAAAGCTAATAACTAGTATATGATTCATATTCTGCATTCATATGAACAATCATGAAGTATAACTTAAATGTAAATAGTACATGCAGGAAAGCATTCACACATGTAACATGATTCAATTAAACACGTAAGCCATGAAGGAAATCATACACTCATTTAGCATGGATAACCTGATCAGGGTTTCCAAATCGACCGTGGCGGACCAGTTTCAGTTCAGCGGTCACCGAAACTTGATCAGGGCCACAAGTGCTATGACATGTAAGGGTCACTTATCGTAATCTGAGGGTAAATTTGGGTCAAATTCCAACGGTCAGAACGCCTAAAAATAACTCGTAAGTAAAACGTTTCAGATTCCTTAAAAAATATAATTAATTTTCTAAAAATCTTCATTTTCTCATTCTCTTCACTCCGGACTCAAGGAAATGGTCTCAGGACATCATTTGGGCTTAATTTTTGAAGTGATAGTCAAGTCCAATTAGGCGGTCATAATGGCCTAAGTTCATTGCTATCGGACTTTCGACGTGCGGTCCAGGTCCGATACAAAGTTTCCAAATGATCTCGAGGGCAACTGAGCTTAGAGATTGATCCTAGATTTCAGGGTAAGATAGCGTCAATGAATCTATAGGTTTTGGGTCTTACAGATCGTATTTAAAGTGGTTGGTGCTAATTTGGCAGGAAATCTAGTGTAGCGCTAGTTAATACACGATAAATTTCTAAAGAACTTGGTTCTAAATGATTTCTTTGGCTTTGGAATTGGGTTCTGAGAGGTTACCAAGGTGTTATGGTGGGCCCATTGCCTAAGGACGTTTAATTGCAGGTAGGCAAAAATCCAGGGTGTCACAGTTACAGTACTATACCCAATGAACTGTTTTGATGGCTCGATCCTCAGGGATGGACCTTTCTGTCATCTCCCACCAATTGACGGCTTCCCCTTCGAACTTAAACGTGGTTAAAGAGACTTTGAGGTTGTCCGGGCATCCCATGACCCTTAATATTCTTTTGGTCTGCTGTACCCAATGAACTGTTTTGAGTTATTTCAGAACTGTTTTGGGTTTAGGAGTATAGTTGGTCTTCTTATGCCTGTTGTTGTAAGAATGACCTACCGAGTTAGATTTTAAGAGCTCCTTGAGTAGATCAACTATCTTTTCAGCTAGTGGATTTCGATTCTGATTTTTGAAGTTGACATAGCTGCTTTTAAGTTTTTGAAAAGATTTTTTAGAAAAACTTTGATAAGTACAATTCTCTTTTGAGTTTGAGGACTCTCCTTTCACAAACTTAGAAGGAGTATTCTTCTGTTTAGGAGGTATATTCTTATCATAGCCCAACCCAGATCTGTCACCACATTTTCTTGATCTGGATAATAGTTTCTTTAACTTTGGATCACCTTGGGCATATCTCCATGTATCTTTTAAACTCAAAAGAGAAGATACTTCATTTTTAAGTTTCTCATTTTCAGATTTCAGATTTTCAATTAGGGAGGTTTTGAATTCTAAATCGCATTTTAATTTTTCAAAACAATATGAAATTTAGGATTTTTCTAAAACAAGCGATTCAAAACATTCTTTGAGTTTAGAAAACTTTTCTTTTTGAAGTTTAAGTTTGACAGCAATTTTACAACTTTCCTTGTATAGGGCATTGTAAGCATCTTGAAGATCATCTTCATTTTCACATTCACTATTCAGATTTTCCTTACTAGTGAATCATCGTGATCTAAAAAAGTGAACTTGGCTAGAGTCATAAGGGCTTTTACTTCATTGCCCAACTCGATTTCAGAATCTTCTGATTCAGAAGAGGCTTCAGAATCAGATGATTCATTCCAAGTAGGCAACATACTCTTCTTTTTGGGTTTGTCCTTTTTGGGACATTTGTTTGCTAAATGCCCATATTCTTGGCAGTTGTAACATTGATTATCTTTCAAAGACTTCCAAGTTTTAGGTTTAGATTTAGATCTTTTCTTATCATTTGATTTTTAAAAATCTACCCTTTTCTTGCTTTTGAAAATTTTATAAAACTTCTTTGCTAAAAGAGCTATATCATCTTCAGAATCAGAATTTTCATCAGAAATAGATTTAGAAGATTTTAGAGCGATAGATTTACCTTTAGGAGCTTTAAAGTTTAACTCATTGGTTTGTAAAGAACTAACTAGTTCTTCTACCCTCATATTATCTGTATTACGAAGTTCCTGAATCGCGGTTACTTTAGAGTTGAACCGTTCAGGAAGAGAGCGTAGTATCTTTGTACACACTTTACTTTCTGGGATTTTATCACTAAGACCCCACATCGAGTTTACAATGTCATTTAATCTTGTGTAAAAGTCCATAAACATTTCATTGTCCTCCATATGAATTTCTTCAAATTTGGTTGTGAGGAGTTAGACTTTAGATTTTTTTGACAATTGTAGTACCCTCATGTGTCATTTCTAATATATCCCAGGCTTGTTTTGCAGTATCACAGGATATGATTCTTTTGAACTCATTTGGTAATAGTACACAAGTAATTGCATTTAGTGCTTTTGCATTGACACTACTCTCATTTTTTCGAAGGGTGGTACAAGAAAAATAAGGAGTTACTTTCATTAATTTTGAACCATCAATTCCAGTTACTTCAGTGGTAGGAGGTTTTCATTCAGTCACTGTGGCTTGCCACACACTCTCATCCATTGATTTGAGGAAGATCCTCATCCTGGCTTTCCAATAGGCATAGTTGGAGCCATCAAAGGGTGGAGGCCTAGTGACTGATAGGCTATCAAAATTTGACATCAATATATATCTTAGATCATTAGCTCAGGAATTAAATCCAAATAAAAAGCAATAAGAGCGAGCTATTAGGCTTTGATACCACTTAAAATGGCCAAGCTATAAGTCTTAGGGGGGGGGGGGGGGGGGTGAATAGGACTATGCCAAAATTAAAACTATAACAGCGGAATAATATAAAGAGATAGCCAAATAAATAAGAAACAATTCTTAAAGCTAAAATAAATGCAACCTCAATATATTAGTATTGAGAGGTTGATACGAATTCAGTTCTAAGGACAACCTTATACCATAAAAACCAAGGGTTTATGGCAGGACAACCTTATTTCTAGAACGTTTTTTGTATCAAAAACTCAAACAAAAGAGAAATAAATAAACAACAAGGAATTGAAATAAACTACAGAAATTTAACTCTAAATTATTACAACATTCCCCACTATGCTTGAAATGAAAAATTACAACATTCATATCCACATGCACATTCCACAAATATGAATGATAAAAGATAGAAAGAATAAATCACACATCCACAAAACACAAAGAGTTATAGTGGTTTGCCTGTGTGTACACCAACTGTTATAAAATAGCCACACAGATTGCTACTCCACTCCTAATATCCTCACGCAGGGGATATCAGCATTCACTATCAAAATAGGTTTCACAGGTTCACCTAAAACCTTCACAATTGTGTCTTTTTGACTTGGGCTTACACAATTCAAAAACTCCTCTGTCTGAGTTTTCTGGCTCTCCTCAGATAACCACACAATGAGATTTTTCTGGCTCAATCTCAAAACAAACCAAAAAGAAATGTAAATTACAATAAATATAAAATATCTGAATTTCTCCTTTTGTAGTAGCCTGGAAGAACCAATCAGAGTAAATGATTGAATGTAGAAGTCCAAAGTCCAATACTCACTTTAAAATGGTTTTAAGTTCTAATTGATTTTAAGTTAAACTAAATGGGCTACCTGTATTTGATTTTGATTCCAAGAAGAAGGAATATCACAATTCCTCTTTTCAATTGAGATTGGAATGTAGAAACAAAATCAAATAACTTAAAGCTAACAAAAGGAATATTAATTATGCACAAAGTAGCTTAAAATGAACACAAACTTATCTCAGAGTGGATCCTTAATTTTTCTTGAATTTGTATATAAAATTCTAAAATTCGTGCTCAATTTCTAGTAGCAGAAACCTCGTCTACGACTAGTCTTGAGGACACTACGACTGGTCTTAACTGAATGGATTTTTGAATATTTGGGCGCGATTGGATAAAACTGTTCTATGACTGGTCGTAGGACTCTCACGACCAGTCGAAGGAACCCCAATTTCATTGCTGGAGTTTAAATCGTAGAGTTAACACTGGTCGTAGGAGAGGTCGACACTGTTCACACGACCGGTCGAAAAATCTCCAAGACTGGTCGTAGCTTAACCAGAAATTTCTGAAAATTTACAACAACTTACGATTAGTCTTGAAATTTCTAGGCCTGGTCGAGGCAATGCTAGGACTAGTCGAACAAGGTCCAAGACTAGTCTTAGAACACACCAAAATCAAGTATAAACATACAGTTTAAATTATGTATTCAAAATGACCTACCCTAAGGTCAATCTAAGGTCTATCATACCTTGAATAATGAGATATGAACTTCAAGACTTCATATCTTCAGATGATTGACGACCTTTGATCATTTTGAAGCTTAAGAACTTTGAACATCATGTAGCACTGAATTAAGAGTTCTTCTGAAGCTTGACTAACCATTCATCTTGTGTTGTACACTGAATTGAGTCTTGAACAAGTGTACTTCTACTGTTGTAGCTTGTACTTAAGACTTGAAGTGTACTTTAGTCTTGTAATCTTTATCGAAGTAGATTTGAACATATATGCTTGCAGATGATGATAAAGTACATGGCTTGTCTTGACTTAAAGTCGATCAGTGTACTTGACTTGAAGCACTTGTGAATCAATGTCTTGAACATAGATAAATCAACATACAACCACAAGATAGGGATAAAGGTTTTGACACCACAAAATTTGACAACCAAAGGAGCATGTGACCATAGAACTTACAATATGACTTTTTAATATTTTATGATAATTTAAAACCTATCAACCTTATCCTAAGTAAATAAGTAAGTATCAAGATTTCTTGAAAATAACTCTAATCAAAACTATTCAAAAGATAAACAAGTTGCACAATATAGTTTATGATGGATGTGATAGTGTGTGAGATGTGATTCTACTTAGTTCCAGATAATCAAGTGTGCAACCAATATAATAATATTCAGAGAAATCATACAAGTAACAAAGGTAAATTGTAATCACAAACACAGTCATTTTTATAGTAGTTCGACTACTTGTCTACTCCACTTTCGGCGGACGCACTCAACCCTTAAGTGTACTGAATCTCACTAACGGAGGTTTCAAATTAGGTTTACCTCAAACCAGTATAACCTACACTAGGCTGACTCTAACTAGTATACACGACAAAAGTTTATGCCCCACACAGGAGCTTGTGTCAACACACAACACCTAAATTTTAGGCTACACAGGCCAAGGATCCACACAAGGAACCTACCAGTTTATGCTCCCATGAGTAAGGGTCATCACACAACACCCAAGTTTTAGACCACACAGGTCAAGGACCTACACAAAGACCTAACAGTTTATGCTCTCCACAGAGTAAGGGTTAATACAAAGCACCCTCATGTACACTCTCATCGGAGGCCTCCTATGAGGACTTAAAAGGGGTGAGAAGCACCTTAGACCCAATCCTACAACAGGAATGATCACAAGGGTTCTCTGGTGTCACGCCCCAAACCCAGAGATCGGACTTACAGGAATCCCAATCGCCAAATCCGGTGCCGACAGCCTCTGTAGTACCCCATTATTGACTTCCATCGCCTATATGCCAGATTCTAATCCTGGGATCCTATAAGGAGAATTTTCTAACATACATTTTTCTCGTAAGAAGCATAACCACAAGTTTACCCAAATTATAAAGGTAACATCATATATCCAATAATATAATCATTTGAATATAATGCTGAAAGGGAAATACATATATCAAAAATTAAAGCTCTAGAGGTCGGCTACATGCTCCAAGCTCAACGCTGCAGTAAGCTAACACCACCTGTATGCATCTATTGTGCATAAGCTTATAGAAAGCTTAGTAGGTGGCGAAAGTATGTGCACAATGTAAGTGCTAAGTAAATAATATCAGAGTAATCAGAGTAAGCAGAAATACTAACAAGTCTATTAACCATACAATATCAGAGTACGTAATATTGATCAACTATGCAAATGAGGAGTCATAGAGAGCCAAATATCAGATGCTGAGGAAATAATGCAATATGTAAATCCTACTGAGTCCGTCTAGGCCATATAGTGTAAAAATATAACCTAAATTGTCATGTGCCTGTGGATGTAATACAATATGCGATGCGAATGAAATGACCAACCTGGAGTGTGAAGTCAGGATGATAGTACGTAGTATCATATGCTATGAGGTCCACTACAAGGGACTTCTATCTAAATCAGTCCTATACCTAGATTTGGATAGTTAGACTCAATGTGGTAAACTTCTGATCTCAAGTTAGTCGCACATCCTGACCGAAATCCTGGTCATTGCGAAGGAACAGATAATAAATAGTTACGCACCACCAGTCCGAGTGGATAGTGAATGAATGAATGAATGAGTAAACAATTTCTACTCAATAAGTTCATATATCAGTACAGCTCCTCTCTAGAAAATCACCATGATTTAGTACACTCTATGCAGCTTGCCATCCCTATCCGAGCACACAACTGGATAAGTGAAAGAGACCTCACTATCCGTATGCCAAGACCAGGCTTGGCTGGTTGATAGCGGACTCATTCCTCAAGCTGGTCAAACTCAACCTAGATATTATCCCCTCACTCAGGCAAGTAAGGTCATACTCCCTCCCAACCGACCACGACACAGTGGGAGACATGGCCTACTGGTATACGGCCCTCATGCGCTCATATATATCCACTTGGTGTAGACGTTGGGGTATCCTCTGGTACCAAGAGGGTTTAAAAATTTTTACCCAGGGCCATCTATGATAGCCTAATGCTAGTAAAATATTTTTGGTCCTATCTAGCCATCTACGACATGCCCGTGGAGGCTACGGCCCTAATGTTGCTAGGACATACAGTAATCACAACACACAATGTAAGATGCATGAGTCAAATAATCCAGTCATACATTAATCATGCGCATACTGTGTACTTATGTGAGACAATCTTCTCCTATCAGGGAGTCTCATAACAACTTGCCTATTGATATATGTAATGGTCAACCACATCTCATAACAAATATGCATATGATGTGTATGGGCATGTATCATGATGCTATGTTATCACACACTCATATCGGTATCAATAACCTGCCTCGATAATCGGCATCGACAATTGGCCTCGATAATGTAAACATTTAGCCAACATTACCCCTAAGGAGTGGTCCACATAGAGCCTAACGTATAGTGGACCCATGGCCTTATAAAGAGCCTAATATACAACACTATGGGCCCCACTCAAGGGCTTAATACACATCACGATGGGCCTCTCCCATAGGCCTTATATATATCATAATGGACTCCATCACCTGGCCCTCAAATGCATCACAATAGATCTCATCACATAGGCCTAATATACATCACAATGGGCCTTCAACACAGGCTGAATACACATCACAATGGGCCTCAAATATGGGCCGCATATACATCACATTGGGTCTCATCAATCGGCCTTGATGATTGGCCTCAACAATCGGAATCGGCCTCGATAGTCAGAATCAGCCTCGACAATCGGAATCGACCTCGATAATCAGAATCGACCTCGACATTCATAATCAGCTTCAACAATCAGAATCAGCCTCAATAGTCAGCCTCAACAATCAAAATCGGTAATCAGCCTCGATAATCATAATCGGCCTCAATAATCAGAATCGGCCTTAACAGTCAGAATCAGCTCGACAATCGGAATCAATAATTAAAATTGGCCTCGATAATCAAAATCATCCTAACAAGGGCCTAAGGGAAGGTTATTATGTGGACATTTAACCATCATTGGTCCCAAGAAGTGCCCTACATAAGGGATTCATACGCAATGTATCGGCCACACTTACATCACATTGGGCCCTATTATAGGCCTCCCATATATCATGTTGGGCTTCATATAAGGGCCTCAAACGAATCACTATGGTCCACGCCCATGGGCCTCAAATATATCACAATGGGCTTCGCCCATAAGCCTCAAATACATCACAATGGGCCTCGAATACATCACAATGGGCCTCATATGTCAATTGGGCCACATCACAAGGGCCGCATTATTTGGGCCATACCAATGTGCTTCATGTATATCAAATAGGCTTCACTGATGGGCCTCATGTATATTAAATCGGGCCCACCCTTATGTATTTTTGAGATTCGACCTATTCATAAGTTAACACAGAGATAAAGGAAGTGAAAATAAATATCAGCTTAATTGGAAACTATGTGGCCCTTAGAAGTTTGAACTGTGGATGTCACTCTCCACTATTGAAATGGTGGGGTCCACTTGAACTTTTGATCTGACTCATCCTTGTACTCATGCAATAAAATGATATCTCAAAGTGTTTGGATGGTATGGATACAATGCATGAATCATGGTGGGCCCCACCATTCAAACAGTGGACGGTGCAGATAAAACACATACATCATTGGGGCCCACACTACAGGGATGAAACACATGCATCTGGAGTGGGTCCCACCGTTAGAACAACTTGGATTACACATACATCACGTGGGACCTGTGGAACTTGCTGACGTTAAAAGATTAGCTATATAGTTGCTGTACGTGCAGCTCTGCTGCAGATGAAGGGCAGAGGTGGGTCCTACGTAGGGCCCACCACAAAATTTATATTTATAATATATATTATATTATATATATATATATATATATATATATATATATATATATATATATATATCACAGTAGCAGGTGGGTCCCCACGTGGGACCCACCAAATATAGTATTATATATATATATATATATATATATATATATATATATATATATATATATATATATATATATATATATATATATATATATATATAATATCACAGCAGGTGAGTCCCCAGGTGGGAACTCACTATATATAGCATTATATATATATATATATATTATAATATAATAATATATTTATTATATCAACGTCTAGGCCGTCCACGACCTGGACAATTACATATATCAAAGGGGGGGGGGGGGGGGTATCCCCACACATGGGGTGGGTCCCACTGTCTAAGGATGGTGGATACACCGCATGCATTATGGTGTGGCCCATCTAAATGGATGGATGTCGTGGATGGGTCCCACGGACCCTATTGTCAGTTCACACTTCACTGTTAGCCACACCCCACTGTCAGTTCACACCTCACTATTAGCCACACCCCACTAAGAATCGATACTAAGACCTCAGGTGTTGAAACAAGGTATCTCCAATCAGTCTACCAGTTAAGCTATGGATCTGGGTGTATAAATATATCAAGGAGGGCCCCACCCACACGTGTGGGGTGGGCCAGTCCGAGATGGATGGTTGGGATGACATATAAACATCATGGTGTGTCTCACATAGATGGGGTCCATCGGTAGATGGCATGGATGTAAACATCATAGTGGGCCACACACCTCATCATCATCATTACCATAAAAAGAAGGAAAAGGAGAGAGAAAGAGAAAAAAGAGAGATCGGATAGTGATGGAGGGACCCCACCACTATGGGCCCTCCATGGTTACAATACAAACATAAAAAATGGGTCCCATCACAAGTGGGCCTCCTAATAGAAAATCAACGGTGGATCACCCACCCTTGATCTCCTCTTCCTTCTTCTGCCAACACGATCTAGAGGTCCAAGGAAATGATTCCGATAGTTGAGATGGACTTTGGATGGTGGAGATGGAAAGTAGGAAGGTGGGCCACACATGGCTTCTCATATGGAGGCTTGGATGTTGGAGTCTCATGGTTTGCTTGAAAATGAAGAAAATGAGAGAGAGAGAGAGAGAGAGAGAGAGAGAGAGAGGATGGGATGTAAAGAGAGAGAGAGGGATGGGTGAGTGAGTGATGGGTGTACTTGTGTAAGGGAGAGAGTTGACTTTGGAGTACTTGTGTAAGATAAAGGATGGTTGCTTGTACTTGACATGTGAAGTGATGGATGTGTACTTGATTGAGGTGATTAATTGGACATTCTCTTGGGATTGCAATCGCACGGCGTTTTCCTTGAACTGAACATGGGCCCACATCTCTTGGCCTGGGTATCGCCTTAATGCACGAGACATGGTGTCAGAACTGTGGCTATGGCGCGGTCACAATGATATAAGTATCGGGCTGAGCCATCTCAGATCAATAGCATGCAACTCAGGGTCACGCGTAACTACCGATAACAGTTCACGAGTAGTCGGAATTCGACTGGGAGGACCGCAGAGCCATACGGAATGGTACGGTCTAGGATATGGGTCTTACATCTAGCCTTTAATGACTTATAGATAAGTAGATGAGCCCCACTAATGAAGAATTTTCAGCTCCCTTGAACCACAACTTAGATGATGTACCAATGTAAGGCTACGGGTTGGGTCAAGGTTATGATGGAATCCTACTCTATTAAAGGTTTTCCTATAAAGGAGATAAAGCAATTCCAATCATTTATATATTCAAGGTATCCTAGCTTAATGATTTTTCATTAAGATGGCAGTTGCAGGATCCTTGAATGCGGAAGTTCATTCCCCAATCCACTCTATTGAATATCAATGATGAGGGTGGATTGGAGGATGAACTTCCATGAGAGAAAAGGCTTAGGGTATAAGATCTGGGTTTAAACACTCAAAAGCACTCTCTATTTTTTCTGCAAACAACCAAAGACAAGTTCTCATTAAATAGGTAAAAAGTTCCAACAAATATAAAACAGTATATTTTTGATAGAGTTCGATATCATCGAGCAGGGTTCGATATCATCGAGCGTATACTCTCAGTAACATCAAATGCCCACTCGATGACACGAACTTAAACTGTTAAACACTTTTGAACCATTTTTCCAACTGGTCAAGGGGATCGAACATGCTTCGATGTCATCGGATTTTAAACTTTGATTTCATCGAAATGAGGTTCGATTCCTCAACATTTGAAAATGAGAGAACAAATGCTTTTAAAACTTATCAGGTAAATGATATGATCGAGCATCACTCGATATCATCGCAATTTGAATATCGATGATATCGATGACAATGTCAATTCATCGCTAATTCAAAGGAATTTTTCTATAAGCATGCTGGACAGTTTATGTCCTATTTTGATGTCATCGACCGCCCCTCAATATGATCGATATTTAAATATCGAATTTATCAAGTGATCCTCGATACATGAAAGATTAACCTAAAAACTTGTTGGATAGATTTGTGTCCCAATCTGATATTATCGAAGGTCTATCACTATCATTGAGATTTGAATTTCGAGGATATCAAGACTTTCTTCGATATATCGAGAATCACATAATTTGCCTTAACAATATATTGGACACTACTGACTAGATGTCGATTTTATCAAGTCGACTTGATGGACTCGAGATTCAAAATTCAATGATATCAAATAGTCCATCGATTCATCAATAATTCAGTCCAGAGTTCTTTGTGGTTGCTGGACATTTGAAGTCCTCATTTAATAATATCAAGTGAGTTTCGAGGACATCGATAATGGGGTCCGATTTCATCGAACCACATGTCGATAAATCGACAAGGGAAAAAAACTTAAAGATTTTTCTAATTTCATAAAATAGTTTTCTCACCATAAACCCTAAGATGTTCTATATATTTTTAAGGGTTTTAATTACCTGGTGTTTTGGGGCATGGGATGTGAGGCTGAGGTTTACCTTTGGTGAGTTCGGGCACACATCCTGTTGAGGCAGATACTTGAACAATCTTCTTATGAGGCACACTTGTCTTCCTGACTCAACGCTCACACTAATTGACAAATGAGGGCACTTTTAAATATTTGAATAATTACCGATCATCCCAGAAAAATTTACGTACCTCAACGAAGAATTTTTTTCTTATCTTGTGCAGTCCAATGAGTCGGCATGAAACTTATAGCAAGATAACTTGCAATGTCAGCAAACCAAGGTAGGTGGAAGAGTTTAAACAGTTGTTCATCAGGGAACTTATCGTTTATAGGTGTTGTCTCAAGGGAATTAGGGAGGTCAAGTCTAGAAAGATGGTTAGCCACTACATTCTCTACTCCCTTTTTGTCTCATATTTTCAAATTAAATTCCTGGAGTAGGAGGATCCATCTTGTTAAGTGGGGCTTAGCATCATTCTTAGAAAGAAGGTACTTCAGCATCACATGATTTGTGTAGATGATGATCTTGAATCCAATCAAATAGGACTAAATTTCTTCAAAGTGAACAATACGGCCAAAAGTTCCTTTTGCGTAGTAGAGTAGTTCATTTGGGTAGAATTTAGAGTTCTACTTGCGTAATGAATAACGTAGGGCCTCTTCTCTTTTCTCTAGCCTAACACTACCCCAATATTATAGTCGGATAAGTCACACATGATTTTAAAGGGGATATTCCAATCAGGTGGCTGCATGATCAGTGCGGTAATTAACACGCCTTTGAGCTTAGTAAAAGCTTCTTGACATTGCTTAGTCCACTCGTATGGTACATCCTTTTGAAGCAGATTAAATAGAGGATAAGAGAGGTGACTAAAGTCCTTTATGAATCATCTATAGAATCCAACGTGTCCTAAGAAGGATCGCACATCGCGTATGCTTTTGGGAAGTGGTAGGTTAGAGATAAGATCGATTTTGGCCTTGTTCACCTCAATTTCCTTGGATGAAATTATATGTTTAAGAACTGTTTCGAATAAGAAACAAATGCATTCGATTTGGGATATTATCTTATATAAACATAATAGAGAGAGTATAAAAGACGATCATCACATTTTATTTCATCTAAGTTCATTTACATCCTCAAACATCCCTTGATTCTAAGATAGATCATTTATAATGTAGAAATTAACGAAGTTCAAATGTCAAAGTCAAATATCAAATCCGACAGCATTTCGACTCGTGATTTGAAAATCTCTTTAAGAGGAATATCTCTTCAATGGGTTTCTTTCTCTCAAAGCTTTGGACAGATGAAAATATGGAGACTTAGTAGAAGAAATATGGAAGTTTAGTCATTTTAGCAGCATATCGGCCCCTTAGCTTCACAGATTGCAGGGAAATCTGGTTGTGCGGACCTGCGTAACGAATATCGATTACGCGGAGCCATGCAAACCACCGAAACTTTCTCTCCTACCTTCAATCTTCCTCCTTGCTCTGCTTCCTCTCCAAAATCTTCAATTCCTCCAAATGAAGGAGGGGAGGGGGTATTTATAGGCCCTCACACATGTGAAACCTCAATTTTGGTGCAATGGGACCCACCTTTCTATGCGTTAGATCTTTTTTTCCAAGAACCACTTCTGTATTTCATTGTGTGAACTCGCGCAACTGTTATTTCGGTTGCGTGGACCCGCGCAATGGATATCTGTTGCGCGGACCCATGCAAACCACCCTTATGCTATTTCATTCTCCTTCTCTTCCAATTTTCTTTCTATTTCTCAATCTCCTTTTTCTTTAATCCTTCATCATTTTTTATGCCTCAACAGATGCCCCCTTGATCCTTTCTTTGTTTCTCTAAAATTATAGAAAAGGATAAAAAATGATCACCCTGACAGGATTTGCGTGGACCCGTGTAACGTAAACTCATGTACAGTATTCGACCGCTCACCCTATAAATACTCCATCCCTTTAGTCACTTTCCACACATTTGCACTATATCGAACCTCCGCTCCTTTACAATTTTTTCGCACAACGAACTTCACTTGCACAAACCCGTGCAACAGGTCCTTGTTTGCACAAAGCTTCTTAGCCTTTGCACCATACCACTTAAAGGACTTCGGTTGCGTGGTTCTGCATAACTAGGACTTAGTCAATTTCTCAACTTTTCTTTGAACCTTTTCTTCAACTTCCTTCATACCCTTATCTCGCTATCCATCATGGTTCGTTCTCCAACTTCCTCTTCTAGAAGAAAGAAATGTTTATCCTCTTCTAGGTTGAAGCAACCTCTTCTTCATTCTTAGAATCATGTGGAGATAAACGAAGAAACCTTAGATCTCCATAACCCTTTCACCAGCAATCAAATCATCATCCCTATCAATTTACGGCGTCACTGGTCGATTTTACACTGTGCACCCTTTGACCAAAAAAATACCTTTATCTCAGTGAATGACTGGGTCACAAGAGAACCAAGGATACTGACAGGATATCTAGGAGAAAATGGGCTTTGTCAAAGAGCAGGTAGAATTCACAAGATGATATTTCTGCGTCCTCATTGTGATCCTCACCAACCTTCCCCTTTCCACTACTTCGAAATAGCTCAACAACTCTTCTTTCTTGAGAAATTGCCCTAAAGTATAGGGAGATTTGCAATTATAAGCCTACTGTCTATCTATGAGTTTTACAGTGCTTGGGCTCGCGCTGTTGTTTGAAGACATTCTATCATGTTGGAGCAGATTATGCTTTCTGATGCAATTATAGCCACATCAGAACACTTTCACACAGATGCTACTATCCTTAGATGTTTTCTTGATCATTGATCCTCATCCACCAACTCATTCTATCTTCCCTTAAGCGAAATGAGCACCACTTTATGGGATTTATTTTGTATAGCAGGCCTTCCCATCATGGGTGATTTTTTTGATGCATACATACCCTCTAATGAAGAGCTTGCTCTTGCATCTATGGGAGGAGGTATATCTAAAATTTCTAGAACTACTCTTGAACTTTTCAGTGCACTGGCTGCCTTCCCTCATCCAGATCGCGTCTCTTCTCTTGAATGGTTGGCTCATTTTTCTCAAAAATTACAGTATATTCATTTCTTCTTAACTTCTTTTTTTATAATCCTATTTACTAATAATTTTCTAGAAGTATTGTGTCTTTATCTTGACAGCTTTGTAGGTCACAACCATTCAAAACTTAAAGGCATTCGTAAGAAAATAGAACATTCTGTGAAATACAGTCCTTCCTGTGAATTAGCTGCCTTTATTGCTTACTGGTTGAGCTTAGTGATATTCCCTGATCGTGATCAAGAAGATACTATTAGGCCTTCGTTCTTCGTGGTTGAGGGAGCAATGGCAGAAGGCCAGAAATATTCACTAGCTCCCCCAGTTTTGTATTCTCTTTATCGCGCCTTTGGAGATGTCATTTCTGGTTCAAAAGATCCTGTTCCTAAAGCCTTTTCTATCTGTGCTCCTTGGCACTTCTTTGTAGGTTGGCTAGGAGTATACTTTCCTTGGACATTTGCTGACTCTGGAGGGGCATACTCAAACCCCAATCAGCTTCCTCTTCAACATTTCCAATCGAGAGATATGATTAAGGAATCAAGTGGATGGATTTCTAGAATAATGAAAACCAATGATCCCATTAACTTTTACCAATTTCCATTAACCAGCTATCCTGAAGATGTGGATGCTATTGATGATGATTTTATCTCATTTAATGAACATTCCTTCCTTATTTCTATCAGATCCAGTACTCTTCCATGGAGAGAAGGTAGCATATTTTGGCACGAACCATACTACCCTAGTAGGTTTGCTCATCAATTTAGCTTTGATCAAGTCGTTCTTGAGACTCGTGATATTGTCACAAGAGCAATGAGAAGTTATGACATTGGGCCATATAATTGGGCCTTGATATGGAAGTAACTCTTAATCATTCAGATTGGCTCACATTTCATAATTCCTGGCTACAATTATCCAGTTAATGCCTTTTATTGCTGGACGCGATGGTGGGTTCACTGGCATTACTTAGCAGACAATTATCATCCAGTAGATCATGCCATGTGGATTCCCCCTCCTTGCCTTAGAGATTATTAGAAAGATCTATGCATCAACTATTTTGAAGAAATGAGTCCTCCCTTTCAAGATCAATTCGGTACAAGGATATCTTTAGAAGATGCCATTTATGAAGCAAAGCCTATTGATGTTCTTGAAGGATGGATAACTTTTGGTACTCCTCTAACAAATACTCATGAATTCCCTGCAAAGAATGACGATCCCCTGCAGTTCTACCCTCCTCCGCCTTTGCAGATATTACACGATAATTCTCCTTCATCAGAAAGGTAGGAAATGTCAGGCCATCATCATTCACTTCAGAAGGATAAGCATATTATCATCGAAAACTCTTCTTCTTCGGAAGAATAAATATTTTCTGAAATATTTGACTTTAGATTAAAAGATAGCAAACATTGAATATTTTGCTTATGAAACTTTGTGATTCTTGTCATTATGTCAAATGATTGTCATGTCTTAACATACTTAAATTGAAAGAATATATGGCCATATATTCTTACATAACCTCAGTATTATTTATATGTTTATTTACATGCAATCTTTTATTCCTAACTCACATTATCGACAACACTAAAATATTCATAAATTTCCAATTCATGACAAATTTCAAACAGATCTATCTGTGCGATAGTCTTGACATAATATTTAATGAGGAAATAATTATAAGGCATCAACATTTTTATGCTTGTTAGTGCAGGATTTCCTATATGATTTTTTTATTAATTAGCGACGCTAAGTTTTAATTTAGTCAGTTACACAGTTTAAACTCTTAGTGGAGCTCACGCAGTTTTTTAGACTCTTGAGTAGTAGAGTCAGGTCTCACGTGATAGTCTCTATAACTCTTACGAGTTCACTGGACTTCTCACAGCCTGGGGAGTTCACAAACCGTGATCCATCACAGGGGCCTAGTGAAGCTACTGGGGTCGTGAACTCGGTTGGAATTACGCACAGGGTTGGCTGTGGTAACTCTCCAGAGTTCATAGGGCTCGTAAGGTAACCTTAACGTACCAAATCTAGGGCCGCCAGTCTGTCAATGAGTAGGTTTAAGCCTTTCCTCATGAGTTAGTACTAAAATCAAACCAAAGATCTGGGGGGTCTTATACATGATTGGCCTATCTATGGACAGGGCCAAAGAGCTCACACTACGGCCGCATTTTCTTCATCTACAAGGTCCAGCCCATTCATGGGAGAGCATTTTCCTCCGTTCCTCATGACGCTGCCAAAAAACTATACAGATAGCATTGGTCTCACGCGTGACTGGCCGTTGAGGATTTTTTAGCCTTTTAGGCTTCTAGTCACTGGCTCCGTCAGCTGCCTACATGGGTATGTGTATGATGGCCTTCACGGACTTTTTAGTGCCACTGACTTCTCATTGCTGCTTGAATGATGAAAATGATAGGTCTCACGCATAGCTAGCCCTTTTAGGGCTTGGTTAGACTGCCTTAAAATGCCTTAAAAGATAATATTAAGTGTGATCATCATTGTTGTGAGAATGCTAGACATCTCTGACTGAGATTAATATGTCGCCACTTCTGATAATATCTTTAAGCGGATCCATCTGTGTTGCTCATAATATATCAGCTTGGTGACGATACCAATTTTAGCAGAATTTTTCAGAGCTCACTTGATGATGACGATGGTCACTTTCTTTTCACAATACTTGTTGATACATAGTCTTGATATGCTCATAAATTTCTTCTTTATACATTCATCTGACGATACATGGACATAGTCCTGTTCATTCTTGCCCCCTTTTGATATAGAATCATTATGTTGATAATATTCTAGATTAAAATCAGTAGCATCTTTAGGGACAATATCTTTTGATGAAGTGAGTATTGGTCGGTATACTGATACCTTGTCCATCTTAATCTACTACTTTGTATGCGCCATTAGAATATACTTCTTTTATTATATAAGGCCCATCTCATTTAGGCTTAAATTTGCCTCCTGTTCGACAGGTGACCACTATAGGTCTTTTTAACATCAGCACCATATCCCCTTTTTTTTGAAAGAGCGATATCTAACACGTTTATCAAAGGCAACCGATACTCTTGCTTGATATGATTACAACTGCTGCTGAGCTTCCAGGCATTTCTCATCGAGCTGATCCAGCTCTTTCAGCCTTATCTTTGCATTTTCATCGTCTATTATGGATTAGTGCACTGCCACTCTGAGTGATGCTACTTGTATTTCAGTCGGGATTATTGCTTCTACACCATAGACTAATGAATATGGTGTCGCATTTGTTGTTGTCCGGTGGGTAGTTCTGTATGCCCACAATGCTTCTTGTAATCTTTCATCCCAATCACGCTTGTTCCTTATCACTATTTTCTTTAGTATCTTAACGATCATTTTATTAAACGCCTCTGTTAATCCATTGGCCGGTGGATAGTAAGGTGTTGAAAATGAATGATGAATACCAAGTTTTTTACACAGCTTTTTCATGCCCCTATTTTTGAAGGGAGTGCCATTATCTGTAATAATCTTCTTCGGAATACCATGACGGTATATTATTTCATGCTGGATGAAATTGACCACATCCTTCTCTTTGACATTACGTAAAGCAATTACTTCTGTCTACTTGGAGAAATAATCTATTGCTGCTAAGATATATTGCTTTCCTTTGGACGAAGGAGGATGTATAGGACCAATGACGTCAAGTCCCCAATCTGAAAAGGGCTAAGAGGTGACTGATTGATGTAGGTCTTCTAGAGGAATGTGTATAACGTCACTATGAAATTGGCATTCATGACACTGCTTGGCATAATCTACCGCGTCTTTAAACATAGTGGGCCAATAATACCCCATTTGATGTATTTTATGGAATAGATTTCGGTGAGCTTGATGTGCCCCGCATTCCCTAGCGTGTGCTTCTTGCAATGTCTGGCCCGCTTCGTGTTCATCTAAGTAACGTAGCAGCATTCCATTGTAAGATTTTCTATATAATACCTCGCTGCATATGATAAATCTATTTGACCGTTGCTTACTTTGCTGTCTTTGCGCTAGATCTTCTGGCAGGATGTCATACTTGAGGTAATCGATGAAGGACTCACGCCAATCATCTATCATTATATCTAAACACGATACAGGGAATGTTTTGATGATTTCTTCGATGATCTCTAGAGATGGTAAAAACCTTTTTTCTTTTATATTTACTTGAAGAGGGATTTGATTTGGGCAAGACAGAGCCGTTGCCAAACTAGCCAAAGCATTTGCCCTTACATTTTCAGAACACGGTATGTGTTTGATCTTAACATGACAGAACTGTTCTAGCAACTGCTGTGCTTTTTGGCATTATGACAAAAGTTTTTGCTTCCTTACTTCGAATTCGGTCGTCAATTGACTTATAATCAATTTAGAATCTCCAAAGATATGCAGCGTTTTTATGTCCATTTCTTGAGCTATTTCCATTCCAATGATGAGGGCTCTATATTCATCCTCATTGTTTGTTCACATATTACCTAATGTGAAGGAGTAAGGTAACAGATCACCATGAGGTGTAATAAATATCACACCTGCCCCCACTTATGATGCTCAGGTAGTGCCATCAAAATACATCTTCCACGGGCTTTGCAACTTAACCAACATAACATGTTTATCTGGAAAATCATCACCGATAATTTCACATTATGTTACAGGGTGCGCTGCAAGGAAGTCCACCATAGCCTATCCTTTTATTGTTTTTGTCAGCTCATATATAATAGTATACTCTGAAAGTAACAGCATCCATTTGGCCAGTCTTCTAGACAACAACGACCTATTCATCAAAAACTTTATTGGATCTGCTCTTGAGATTAGAGTTATATCATGGGAGAGAAAATAATGTCTCAATTTTTGAATTAAAAATACTAATGCTAGACATTCTTTCTCGATTGGAGAGTAATTTCATTCCGCACCCATTAGAGTCCGACTTAAATAGTAAAGAGCAGTTTCTTTCCCAGCTTCATTTACGTGAGCCAACAAAGCTCCTAAAGAATTCTCGGTGGTAGATATATACAGAATAAGCGATTTTCCTTTTATCGGAGCTGTTAGTACTGGTGGTTGTTTAAGAAATTCCTTTAATGAATCAAATGTATTCTGATAGGCTTGATCCCATACAAACTCCGTATCTTTCTTCATTAGATGGGAAAATGGCTGACATCTCCCTGCTAGATTTAAAATGAAATGACGAATGTATGCCAACTTTCCTTGCAAACTTTTCAATTCCTTTAGTGTTTTTGGTGGAGGCATATTGCCCTTGTGTTGGACGACAAAACTGAGAAATTTATCCAAAGATACCCCGAAAGCACATTTAGCTGGATTCATCTTTAACTGCTTCTTTCTGAGTTGACGAAACACCGATATCAAATGTTCATGATGCTCCTGATGATCTCTTGACCTGACCACCAAGTCATCGACATAGCATTCAACATACTTGTGCATCATGTCTTGGAAGATACTCTACATCGTCCTTTGATATGTTGCCCCAAATTTTTTGAGACCAAATGGCATAATTTTATAGCAATAAATTCCTAGTGACGTTCTGAAGGCTGTAGCTTCTTCATCTTCAGATGCCATTTGAATCTGATTATATCCGGCATAGCCGTCCATAAAGGAGATGACAACATACTGAGTTGTACTGCCAATCAGTAATTCAGTTATCGGGAGAGAAAAATTATCTTTTGGATAGGCTTTGTTCAGATCCCTGATGTCAACACACACCTTAACTTGTCCATTTTTCTTCCTCACAGGGATAATGTTCGATATTCACTTGGGATACTTGTCCTCCCTGATAAACCTGACCTTTATTAACTTATTTACTTCTTCTATTAGGAGAACCAGGTCCAGATGAAGTTGCCTTTGCGCTTGCTTAACCGGCCTTTTCTCTTTAGAGATATTTAATCGGTGCAGTGCTACGGAAGGTTCTATGCCTAACATTTCTACATATGTCCAAGTGAAAACATCTTTATTTTTCTTGAGATGCTGAACGTATTTCCCAGACTCTTGTTTAGAAAGACTGATGTTGATGAATGTGTTTCTTAGCTCTTCTTCTGTACCCAAGTTTATCTTTTGCAAACTGTCTATTGTCGGTAGCCCCCCATTTTTAATCTACTTTGGGGTCATTTTAAAATGTTCTACTGTTTGAGGATCCTCTTCTGATAATTTCTCGATCGCAAGCATATGCACTATCGTCATCATACCCCTTTCTTTTTCTCCACTAATTACTATTTCACCCATGTCTATCATTCGCTATATTATACATTTCAATGTATAACAATTCTCCATTGGATGCCCCACCAGGCGATGATAGCGACAAAAATCTCTCTCTGGTTATAGCCACATCTTCAGGGCATTTAGGTTCTGACAACTCCATCGTGTCAGCTTTTAGCAGTTGGTTCATCATATGAACAACATCCTCCCTGTCAAACGCGAACCCCTTGTGAGAATTGAGCATCCCGGGCCTCTTTCTGCTATATCTGCTTCTTGGTTGATCCCATTCTTCTTTTCATTCCGGCCTCTTTTCCCTGGAGGCCCCTGTATATTTTCTTCTCTTGTCACGATTGACGACATTTACAGACATCCTGTTGGGTGCTCTCCTAGCTATTTCATGGTGAAATGCTGGCATCTTACGAGTCATTAATTTCAAAGCATGAGCCTTAGTGGCCAGATCACGAAAAGTTCTGATGTCAGCGCTAGTGAGTCCAAACGTGATGCCCGTATCCATGGAGTTCAGGCATATCTTGACCTGTTCCCTTTCTTCTGGCAACTACCTACATGAGGCTCTCAATGTCTTCCATCTGTTTATAAAATTTTCTACTTATTTCCTTCTCTCTGCCATACAGAAGGAAATACTAACATCACGCTCCGTTAAAAACAAGCTTGACATAAAAACGTTCTGCATTTGTTCCTAAGTACATATATTATTGGATTGCTTTATGTGTCAGTGACGACCCGAACAATCGTAAGCAGTACTACAGTATCATAGAAAAATTTTCCATGCTAGTAATGAAGTGCATTAAGTGTCCTTTTGATGATCCTTCCCCATTAAACTTTTGAAAATATGGATGCTTGAAGTTGGATGGAAAAGGGATATCTTCTACCTCCCTTGGATACGACGTTCGGTATCTAAAACGGCCAGTATTTTCACACTCTCTTTCTATCCTGACAGCTTCTTCGACGACTTGTCTCATGTCATCTTGTGTTACAGTTCTCGCGGCTGGAACAAACCCCCATGATCCTGCCCCTTGTGTTGAGAGCCTTCAGGCTAGTTTTCTTGTCCATTCATTATGCCCATCATTGGCGGAGCTGCTATCTGGGCTACATTATGTGTAAGAGTCGCTAAAGCCTCTCTGAGGTTTCTGCACTCATCCATTAGTGTTCTTTGTGCTTTTGTAGTTGACCTATTTTCTTGATTTGTCTTGGTCATACACACTGCAGTTTCTCCACTTTTCGACAAAGCTATAATTGGAGTCAGACGAGAGTACGTTGATGTGACAGGGCTTATGAAGAGAGGACAGAGTGGAGTTCCATTCGAATTCTGTACGCTTCCAGTGCTATTGCTCGATTGGAGCGATATAGACATTAGTGAACTCACTTGGGGTGACACGGACATTGGTGAGCTTACCATTAACACTTTACCTTTCTGCTCTCGTGTCCATCTTACCCTTGGGGCAACCACAGCTGAAAAGTCACGCAATGCGAACTGTGGAACTACTCACTCAGGATATAATGTAAGAGGAGCGAGTTGAGGGTTCTTCCTAGCTGCATTACGTGTTATCGGCCCTCTGACTCTTGGTGAAGGAAAATTCATTCTAGGGTTTCTTGCATTCTGTGCTTTTATCCTACGAGACATTACAACAGTCCAGCTTTTATTACCTTTTAGTGGTTGAGGCGAAGCAGATACAACCCCAATTGTCACTTGAGTCGGGTCGTCTTCACTTGTAAGAAATTGAATCATGTGCTCTAGGGTTTAGTCGGTGTGTATTCTATTGCGAACCCAGTCGGAGTGAAACGGAAGCTCACTTTTCTTACAGAAGTTGTCATTGGTTGTAATTTGTAGTTGAATTCAAAAACCTTCAGACGTGAAACATAACTATAGTTAGTATTTGAAGAATTAAATGATCTATCTAAGAGATGAAGGGGAGGATGTTCCCACTAAGAGTCACCATTTTGGCGTCAAAAAAACGTCAAATTATGATAAAAGTTCTATAACTTTCCCAATGTTAATGTTAAATAAGATAAAAAGTCCCCAGCAAAGTCACCATTTTGTTTCGAATAAGAAACAAATGCATTCAATTTGGGATATTATCTTATCTAAACATAACAGAGAGAAAGTATAAAACACGATCATCATATTTTATTTCATCTAAGTTCATTTACATCCTCAAACATCCCTTAATTCTAAGATAGATCATTTATAATGTAAAAATTAATGAAGTTCAAATGTCCAAGTCAAATATCGAATCCGGCAGCATTTCGACTCGTGATTTGATCATCTCTTTAAGAGGAATATCTCTTCTATGGGTTTCTTATGCTCAAAGCTTTAGATAGAAGAAAATCTGGAGACTTAGTAGAAGAAATCTGGAAGCTTAGTCATTTTAACAACATATCGGCCCCTTAGCTTCACAGACTATAGGGTAATCTGGTTGCGCGGATCCGCGCAACGGATATCGATTGAGCGGACCTGCGCAAACCACCAGAACTTTCTCTCCTACCTTCAATCTTCCTCCTCACTCTGCTTCCTCTCCAAAATCTTCATTCCCCCCAAATAGAGGGGAGGGGGTATTTATAGGTCCTCGCACATGTGAAACCTCGATTTTGGTGCCATGGGACCCACCTTTCTATGCTTTAGATCTTTTTTTCAAGAACCACTCTGTATTTCATTGTGCGAACTTGTGCAACTATTATTTTGATTGTGCGGACCTGCGCAATGGATATTTGTTGCGTGGACCCACGCAAACCACCCTTATGCTATTTTATTCTCCTTCTCTTCCAATTTTCTTTCTATCTCTCATTCTCCTTTTGCTTCAATCCTTCATCATTTTTTATGCCTCAATAAGAACAATTCCCTTAGGAACCATAAAATATCATTTCTCCTAGTTCAAAATCAAATTCTTCTCTTCGCATTGCTTCAACACACATTTAAGATTTTTCAAGCACTAGTTGAAGGATGGACCAAAGATAGAGAACTCATCCATGAAGACCTTTAAATATTTCCCTACCAAGTCAGAGAAAATACTCAACATACATCGCTGAAATGTGGCAGGAGCATTACACAGTTTGAATGACATCTTTCGATAGGTGAAGGTGTCATAAGGATGTTTGAACATTATTTTCTCTTGATCTTTAAGGGCTCTCTCTACCTGATTATAGCCCAAATATCCGTCAAGGAAGCAGTAATAGGAATGACCGGCTAACCTCTCCAAGATTTGGTCAATGAAAGGTAGGGGGAAGTGGTCCTTCCTCGTGACGGTATTTAATTTTCTATAGTCAATGCATATTCTCCAACCAGTAGTAACTCTAGTTGGCATGAGTTCATTATCGGCATTGGATATGATGGTGATTCTAGATTTCTTGGAAATGTCTTGAGTTGGACTCACCCATTGACTATCGAGTATAAGGTATATGATACCCACATTCAACAATTTAAGTACCTCTTCTTTAACCACTTCTCTCATATTGGATTGAGTCAACGTTGTGGTTGTTGAGACGTTTTTATATTATCCTTAAGATAAATGCGGTGAGTACAAATCAAAGGATCAATTCCCTTGAGAACTGCAATTGACCATCTAAGGGCTCCTTTGTGTTCAATGAGAGTAGAGATTAGCATACTCTCTTATTCTTTTCTCAAGGTGAGAAGAAATCACCACCTGATATGTCTTATCTTGACCTAAATAGACATATTTAAGATGAGCAAGTAATGGTTTTAGGTCAAACTTTGGTGCTTTGAGGTTAGACGGTTGAGGCGCTACATCATTTAGGGGAAACTTTTCAAATTATGGCCTCCACTAGTTAACTTCAAGTACCAACGTAACATCAAGTACGACATCCATCTCCCTAATCGTGTCATCATCCAAATTAGGGGAGTGTGCTAAACATGTCTTTAAAGGGTCAGAGGATAAGGTCATCAGAGCTCTATCTTCCACGAAAGAGTCTATTATGTTAATGTCGTGGGTCTTGTCATTATCCTCTGCCTGTCTGCTCATGTTGAAAAATATATTGAGCTCCAACATCATATTTTCAAAAGATAAATTCATGAGCCCATTCCTACAATTGATGATAGCATTTGATGTAGCAAGGAATGAGTGACCAAGTATGATAGGAATTTAAGTGCTCATATCTGCTATAGGCTGAGTATACAGGACAATAAGATCTACTGGATAGTAGAATTTACCAACCTGGACCAACACATCCTTGATCATCCCCCTTGGTACACGAATTAAGTGATCAGTAAGCTGTAGTGTGGTCCGGGTGGGTTTTAATTCACCTAGATCCAGTTTTTCATAGACCGAATAAGGAATCAGATTTACACTCGCCCCCAAGTCAAGTAGTGCATTCTCATTTTGGTGATTCCCAATTATACAAGTGATAGTTGGGCTACCAGGATCTTTATATTTTTATGGCACACTTTGCTTGAAGATGACACTCACTTTTTCTATCAAGAAAATTTTCTTTTAAATATTTTGCCGCCTCTTGCTCATGCATAGGTCCTTCAAAAATTTAGCATGTGAAGGAATTTATTTCACAACATCCAGAAGAGAGATGTTGACTTTCACTTACTTCAACACTTCTAGAATGTCTTGAGAGTTAGCTAGAGATTTTAGTGTCATCAATCGCTGGGGGAACGGAGTAATCAGCTTACTCAGAGGTTCTGGTTCTAATTCATGTGGAGTAATGCTAGGTCTATCATCTGTTTCTTCTTTCGAGTCATTAGACTTTTCAACCCTTACCGGAATAGATTTGTCAATTTTTTTTTGACTCTTAAGAGTGGTAGACTTGGCTTGCTCCATTGGATTGGAACAGCTTGGTTCACTAACTCCATATTGCAGTTTAGGATTGGAGATAGGCTGAGCTGGAAGGATCCTTTTCTCCATAACCGTAATATGAGAGTCTATATTTTGTATAGCCTTAGTAAGTTAATGTAAGACTTGAAGAGTATTTTACTGAAGAAGCTCTTGAGTTTGTGTGAGATTTTAAAACAATTCCTTTTGAGGTTTTCCTTAATTCAAAAATTAATTAGGGATTTCTTGAGGAGTAGCAGTTTGTCCATTCCTCCAACTGAAGTTTAGATGATTTCTCCAACTTGAATTGTATTTGTTTGAAGTAAGTCCTTTGAAAGGACTTTGGTAGTTGTTTATGGCATTCGATTGCTCATTCAATATTTCTTGAAAATTAAGTTCCATGGCCTTGAGTTTCCTTGTGAGACTGGCCACTTTAGTATTTATATCGTCTTCTTCTTTCAAAAGATATATTTGCCATTCTCCTTTAATTGAGTAGGCTTAGAAGTGGTGTTAGGTTTTGGGGAGATGTCCCATGATTGTGTGCTTTCAGCATGCTTGTGAAAATAATCCCACACATCATCGACATCTTTGTTCATGAATTCTCCATTGCACATTATCTCGACCGTTTGGTGCATGGAAGATGTCAGCCCATCGTAGAAGAAACTTGTTATGCTTTACGTTTCAAAACCATGTCGTGGGCATGAACTGACAAGATCCTTGAACCGCTCCTAACATTGGAAGAATGTTTTATCTTCCTTTTGGGCGAAGTTCATGATTGACTTTCTGAGGGTGTTCATTTTATAATATGGGAAAATTTTCTTAATGAACTCCCATGTCATGTCATTCCATCTACCAATCGATCGTGGACGTAGTGAATGCAACCACATCTTAGCCTTTTCTTTTGAGGAGAAGGGAAAGAGTTTCAGCTTAATTGTGTCCTTAGATACGTTGAGAAAGTATAAAGTGGCTATGATCTTATTAAACTCTTTCATGTGTAGATATGGACTTTCGGATTCAAGTCCATGGAACTTTGGAAGGAGTTGGATAACTCCTGGCTTGATATCCGTATTCCTTGTATTTTCTCAAAAAATCATACATGAATGTGTGCTCACCCCCGCCGGTTGTAAGAAATCTCATAGAGTACGAGGCGGGTGTGCATTCTGCACCTCATTTTCATCTTAGATTTCCTCAAACGGAGGTTGAGGTTGATTTGTAGCCATCACTTTTATCAATTCTGAGGATCTCTGGTGGTGTCTAATCTAGTTATGGATAGGCAACCCTTCGACCAATCCTCCTTCACTTAAGAGACATTGAGTGTCGTCACAAACCCACTTGGGCATGAAACACTCGCAACCTTCAAGTAACTAAACTTAAACCTAAGAAAGAAAACTAGGGAAATTAGATAAATAAAAGATCTAAGAAAATTTAGAGAGAATTAGAAAGAGGTTACTGGATTGGCGATTGTTATGTAAGAATCCTACAAAATAGGAAAAATAAATATTTTTTAAAAACAACGCAGAAAAATTCCTAACCTAGAAATAAAACAGAAAGTAAACCCTAATCTTAACCTAATTCTAATACTAATTAAATTCAAAAAAAAAAAATAGTTGTTAATCCCTGGAAACGGTGCCAAAAAACTTGTTCACAACCCCAAGTGTAGGGTCGCGATGTAGTAATAATCTCTGTAAGACCGAGGTTAAATCCATAGGAACTAATCTTGTGTGGATTATAAAAATAGAAATTGTGGTTTGCATCGCACTAGTAGAAGTATGGAACTGTTCTATTACTCCTAGAGGAGGGGGGGGGGGGGGGGGGGGGGGGGGGATAATTAGGACTTTTCAATTGATTGTACAAAATAAAAACTTCTATTGCCTAACTTAAATGGTTTATAAATAAACTTAGCAAGGCAATGTAACTCTAATGGTTTCTAAGCCAGTTAGAGGGTCAAATCACATAGGCAGTTAAGATATACAAATAAAAGCAACTAGCCTATTTCATAGTGTGCTTGTGCGTGAGTTGTGCTTTCTATCAAACTATCACATTCATTCAATCATGTATAAGAATTTAAACATTCAAGCATATATAAGCATGATTAAACGGATGTGCAAATGACCATCCCAAACAGAAGCATTTATAGTGGTTTGGCTACGTGCCTACTCCACTCTTAGCATCCACACTCAATTTCAGAGTACACCGGATTTCACTATTAATGGTTTTAAATCAGGTTCACCAATAACCTTTAAAGTCCTACACTAAGGATACCAACTTATGCTCTCTACAAGAGCAAAGGACCTATACCTAGAACTCACGTTTAGGCCCACCGGCCTAGGTCCCACACAAGGAACCTAAGTTTAGGCCCACCGGCTAAGGTCCCATACAAGGCACACAATTGAGTTTGTTGATGGTAAACTCTTAGCCTAAATTCGACATGAGGAAAGAGACTAAACTTTGAACTCTTAAAATGACACTTACTTGTCAGATTGAGTTCTCTTGTAGCTCATCTTGCGATGCTTAATCTTCTCGCTTTCGTGCTTGAATCAGCTTTTTGGTGCTCCCACGATCGTGTCTCTTGGATTTATCTATTGGCTCAGCTTCACGATCTAGAAAAACCTTGCATATGAAATACCTATAAAGGTGAATGATGAGGGTCAAATATTACATATCAGACCCCGATTATTGCCTAATTTTACGTATATGATAATGCTTATTGCCATATTTTAATTGTGTTTTTATTAAAGGATGAAATCAGGAGCATTGATTCAAAAAGGATATTAAAAGCGTGGATTTGATGCTTCGAAGTCACTAAGGCGAGGGATGGACTCCAGAGGACTAATATTGAAGAATTTACATGCCAGGGACCAGAGAAAATCAAGCCGTTCACATTAAACGGGTTTGAAATTGGTCCAGAATGCAAGATCACATGGTTCCCGTCATCCGATCAGTTCAAAACTTCATACATGTGATGAGGACCATAAATTAACCGTACGTATTAAATTTGAACCATTGAAGATCTCGGAAAGTGGCCCAATGGACAGATCAGCCCATTAATCTTCAATTTGGGGCCCACCTGATATCTGGAACTGCCTCAACTTTGGTTTTGATGGTTAAAATAGTTTAAGAAAAGGGATGGACGGATTGGATTTCTGAAACACATTGCAATGGGGTCCATATGCATGGTGTGTACATTACACATGTACATGCATGCGATGTGCAACGGACCAACCGTTCGGTCAGCGCAAGCACTGACCTGCATCATCTCAAAAATGGAAATTTCTATTTTTCATGGCCGCATAACCGATCGACGCTAAATTTTATGGAAGATAGTGGGCCTCCATCACGGACTGTACGAAAGATCCAAACCGTCCATCTTGTATAGGGGTTCGTAAACTTCAAACCCATGTTTACCTTTGGCACCCATGCATACACACGTGCGTGATACAGAGGCCACAAACAGGCTGCCCTGCAACGTTTAAAAAGATCTCAGCGTGATTTATTCTCTGGGCCACGTCAGTGGGCATTCACAACTGACTTTTCTTGGCTGAAATTTTGAGAGGAATGCAATCGACGGTGTGGATTTCCAAAATGACATTGATCATGGACCCCACCGACTCCGTTCAAAAATGGGAAACTTCCATTTCCAGCGTTCGCACAACAGATTGTCAGTTTGCAGTTGTGGGCCCCACCCATTTTCCATATGGACAATCCAAACCATCCATCAGGATTCTAAGGTCCATATCACCAACACCTAGGTGACTGAATTTCAAAAGAAAGCTATTATGGAAATCCAGCCATTCAAAAGGGGAATGGACGGCAGAAACAATAAACATGTGGGCCTCTTCAATGAACGATCAAAACACCCATATCTAACTGAAATTTCCTCCTCCATCCAATGGACAGAATAGATTTCCCAAAATAATGAAGGAATGAGAATCACCAGTGTCACAGCGGAAGAGATCAGCGATCTTTGTTTCAGCGTCCGAAAATCGACCGACTTTGTGGCGGTTGTACGATCAGACCGTTGATCAGATGGCTGATCCAAGCCGTCCATCATGTAGGCCATCGAAAACAGTCCCAGGGGATGGTGATTTTACAAATGACATGCAAGGAAAATGGGAGTTTGGATACCCCCGAATTTGGTTGCGTAAAGGAGTTACGCACTTTGGTGCGTAAAGAGTTTTTTTTTCCGCCGACTCTCAGCCGACCTTTGGCAGCTATAAAAGGAGACAGATGTCAGAAGAAGGGAGAGGAGAGAGAGAAGAGAGAGAGAAGAAGAGAGAGGAAGAAGGGAGATGTTTCTTTTTTTACAAATATTTATTTTTTTCCTTCTTGCCTAATCAAAATTATGGATTGGTAATCTTGTAGCTAGGGCTGAGATGAAGCCCCTAATTTGAATAACTCTTGTTTATGTTGAATTTATCTTAATCTAATTGATTTGTTTCTTTCTCTAGTGTGCTTAACTGTAATTTTTATGCTTCTCCATTCTATGAGCTCGACCAAAGTCTAGATGTGGATGTTATTTGCAATCTTAAGTAGGTGCTTGTGTCTGACCATGAACAGGTTTCCTATAGAGGAAGAAACATGAATCTACATCTCTCCATGCCTGACCATGGATGGAAAGATGTAATTCATCTACTTTAAAGGATTATACATTCTGTGTGCCCGACCAAGGACATAGGGTGTGCTTTGTTTATTAAATTTATATCAATCTGAATTAGGGTGAACCAACAAGTAAAATAAGGGTTAAGATAATTAGGGGTGGATTCAAAAGTCCTAGTCTCCTCTTTGATTGAATTTTCCTTATTACTCTCGGTTATTCGCCATAGATTTGTGTTAGTTTACTTAATAGTTTGTTACATTATTAGTTGGATTAGTTAAGAAGAATCTTAAATTTTGAATAGTGCCAACCAGTCCTCGTGGGAACGATCTCGTAATACGTACCATATCTACATCTGATTCGTATACTTGCGAGTTTAAAATCATTTAAATTAGATTGGTTTAAATTAAAACATCAGTGACTAAGGTTATGGGAGTTGGTTGAATCTCTAATGAAGGTTATGAGTGGGTTTCCTAAGAGATTCAACTGATGGATACACTAGAGTATGATTTAGATCAAGGATATACCTATAAGTTTGGTCTATTGAAGGCTTGAGATCATGTTCTTCATACGTTTAAGCTTTGAATGCTCATAAGATGATGAATCATAATAATGAGAGGATAAATCTCATATGGATAGAGTCTAGGTAGGCTTGGATCAGCTTGGGTCGAGCAAAGCTCAAATCCTGAGATTTCGAACATCACTTATGTCCTATGGAAGATAATATTATGATTTCTTTCATGTTGATCAATTTAGTATGCATGGAATTATACTAAACAATGTATCATACTCCAGAGTTAATGTAATTAAGCAAATGCGTAAATCCAAAGCATTATGTATATGTTTCACAAAGTGTCATCCAGAGTATGGGTCCGTGACCGGGTTCAATATATACATTTACGATTCAAAATGAATAAAATGTGGTAATGTAAATGTGGTATCCAGCTAAGCCCAGATGCCCAGCGTTCCCTATCGAACGACATGTGGCCTACATCGGCCCGCCTGAGAGCTGGAAGTAGGAGAATTCCTCCTCCTCATCCAAGAAGTCCTATTCCAATGCATCAACATCGTCCGTACTTGCATCTACATTAGTGTCTGGTTAGTGTTTTAAAACACCATTGCAAAATGAGAGTGAGTGATCAACTTAGTGGTTCTATAAGAAAAAACTTACACATGTTATTAAGTCAATCAATGCAGTAATGATAAGGCAATCATAATAATCACTTCCTAACTATTCTTTTTAATGCAGGAATGGAGTATAAGTAATGATGCATGCCCTTACCCATCAACACTCCCTCAACACTTAACTCTGACTGGCTATTTCACATATGACAAAGCTTCCTCAAATGTGTGACTCCAACGCCTTTTCACCACATTCTAACTAATACAATGCGATGCATGGTCATGTTAGCTAAGTGATTAATTATGCTCATTCATCTAGTATTTTGGGGAAGCTAGGGTACCTTCATTTTTAATATTGACTCAAATCGAACATTAGGCATCAGACAATCGCAGCGGTCCTATTCCTGTGTTCTAAATCCATCTAGGTTTGTCACTCCAAGATAAGCACATACGATAGACAAGTTGTAAGAAGTGGTGCTCGCGGTCACTATAGGGAGGCTTGTCATGCCCCAAACTCGAAAATCGGGCTGACAAAATTCTTGATTATCGAATTCGGTGTTGACAGCTTCCATAGTACCTCATTCTCAGCTCTTGACACCCACACACCAGATTTCGATCCAGGGATTCTAGAAGGAGGATTTCAAACATGATTTTGATTCAGTATAAGCATAACCCGTGAACAATAACCACAAAAACACTATCATAAAATTCACTATGATTAAAAACTTTGAGTACAATGCATATGAAAGGAAATGCAAGATAATGATATTAATAGAAACTCCTGAAGCTCGACTGCACACTCTAACTGCGGCGAAGCTACGACTGCGTATTGGCGTCACTTGCACCCATCGATCGTGTACAAGCTTATAAAAATCTTAGAGGGCGGTGTAAGTGTGTGCGCAATATGAGCATGCTCAGAATGCAAGGTCAAAGTAATGTAGAATCATGTTGATGGATACATGAATGCAATCAGCTGTACCAAGGCTATGTAGTGCAAGATATGAATGCTATCGGCCATATCAAGACCATGCAATGCGAGATGCAACTCAAGCATGCCAATCTTCATCCAAATCCACATATCAATGTAGCTCATCACTAAAGCATCAAATATCAGTATAGTTCTCATTCTAGATAATCACTGGGGTCTAGTACACTTCAAATGACACTGTCCCTTTCCCAGGCGTGCAGTTTAAGTGAGCATAAGAAACCTCACTATCCTCCTGACCAATAGTATGTTAATATCTATCCGGCACGTCGATAGTGGACCCATTCACGAGCTGGTCAAACTCAGCCTAGCAATGCCCCCTACCCTTCGGCGAGTAAGGCCACACCCCTTTCCAACTGACCACGACACAGTGGGAGACGTGGCCTCCTAGTATTCAACCCTCGTGCGCTCATATATCTACTCAGTCTCGATGTTGGAGTCATCCTCTGGTACCATCGGGTTTAGGAATTTTCACCCAGGGACGTCTATGGCACCCCGATGCTTAGTAATAATATTTTCGGTGTCTAATCCTCCCATCCACGATGTGTTTGTGGAGGTCATAGCCCTGATCTTACTAGGGCGTATAGAAATCACGTCATACAAATGCGAAATGCATGAATCACACTACCAGTCATGTAACAATCTTGCGCGAACTGTGCGCTCATGAAGGGCAACTCTACTTATCAGGGAGCCCATAAATAATCCGTTTGAAGGCATATGCTATGATCAGTCACTCCTCATATCAAGCATACATATGATACGTATGAGTATGAATCATACAACTATACTAAACATGTTGTAGGGTGATGGATTCTGTTCATAACGAAGATGGACTTAGATGGCCTACACACTACAAGTATGGGCCTATCAATGGACCATAAGGAGAGTTATAATGTGGGCATTTAACCATTATTGCTCTTACAATGTGGACGTCAAACCATCATTGCTCCCAAGGCGTGGCCGCTAAAACATCATTACATGCATCGTGGTGGAATCTCATATCGTAATGGGCCTCATATACATCACCGTTGGTCCACACATAGGCCTCACATATGTCTCATTGGGCCTCATATACATCAAGTTGGCTGCATCATGTGGGCCACTCCAATGGGTCAATCATGCATCAAGTGAGCTACATCAAATGGGCCGAATCAAAGGGGCCGATCAAATGGACTGAGTTGAATAGGCCAAGTCGAATAGACCAAGTCAAATGGCCGAGTCAAATAAGCCGAGTTGAATGGGCCGAGTTAAATGGCTGAGTCAAATAGGCCGAGTTGAATGGGCCGAGTTAAATGACAGAGTTGAATAGGACGAGTCGAATGGTCGAGTTAAATACACCATTCATCCATTGTTTGAGATCATTATAGAGCAAACAAAAATGAATCATATCCAAAGGATCATCTGCACCATACCACAAATGACAGTGGTGGTAATGATTCCCACAGTTAAAAATTTAGAAGGCCTACCATAACATTTATTTCCCATCCAAAATGTTCATAAGGTCACAAGGACCCAAATAGGGAGGGGAAAAACAAATATTATATTGATTCAAAACTTCTGTAACCCAAAGGGGTTTCAATGGTAAGCGTCAACACCACTGTTTTTGCAGTGTGGTCCACATAATACTAAATCTGTCTTATTATTATTATTATTATTATTATTATTATTATTATTATTATTATTATTTTTAGTCTTAAGCCGTGAGATGAGCTGGCCAAATAGATGGACGGTTTGGATGGATCACATCCATCAAAGTGGGGCCCACAAGCACATCAGATGGATGGGAGGCTTGGGATAATACATCAAAGTGGGCTCCACACAGCACTGGTTGACGTAACCATGTCAGTTTATATAGGTGGTGTGGGTACTCCATCCATTCAACTCCCAGGTGGGTCCACACGCGTGGGACCCACCAGCTGTGGATGGATGGTTTGGATATAAACGCATGCATCAAGCTGGGTAGGCCCCACCGTCCAACACATCCGGACGACAGGGATAAAACACACACACACACACACACATATATATATATATATATATATATATCATAAGGGGGCCCACATATGCACGGTTGGGATGTAATACATATCCCATGTGGGACCCGCACGTGTTGATGTAATTACATCAGCGGCTATACATGTAGCTGGTGTGGGACGTATCAGCCAATCCGTTCCAAGAAGGTGGATCCCACGTGGGGACCAGCATATATACATACGGTATGTATATACAATCTAACATTACATTATTATTATTATTATTATTATTATTATTATTATTATTATTATTATTATTATTATTATTATTTTACCTTTAAGAAAAAAAAAACCTAACAGCCTAGCATCCAGCATCCTGAACGGACGAGCTGGATGCAAGGCACATCATTGAGGCCAGCCCAACCGTCCAGAGAAAGGTGGACTGGACGGTTAGGATACAACGCATATCTCATGGTGGGGTCCACACGTGTGGCCCACCAGAGGGAAAAATGCACAGAGGGTCTGGATCACGGCTGTGATCAGACCACCATGCTGACGTTTATACATAATCTTATATGGCTGGTGTGGGTCACACATATATGGTCTGGACGGTGTGCACCACCTGACATTTGGATCTGCCTCAAACGTAGATGACCGGTGTCGGTCCACATGAGCAGTGAGATGTGGTCCATGAGAGTGTGGCCCACCCAAGCATTGTATCAGCTGATATTTGTGTTTTTCCTTCATCCAGGTCCGGTTGGAAAGGACGGTGTGGATAACACATCATGGTGGGATTCCCATCGTCCATGGTGTGGGTCTAATCCATTCTTCAAGGTGAGCCGCAATAGGGAAAAAAAACAATACAGAGAGAGAGAAAGAAAGAGACGATGTAGTGGAGGGACCCCATCACTATGGGCCCCTCATATGATTACAACACATACATCGAATTGGGTCCCATCACAAGTGGGCGATCAAATTAAAAATCAAAGGCGGATCACCTACCTATCGACCTCCTTCTTTTGTTCCTTGGACTCCTATGCTCATTGCCTTCACTTTTGATGGAGGTTAACAGTGATTAAAATGTTGAGATGGGAGATGAGAAGATGGGCCATAGTATTTGGGAGAGAGCTTGGATGTTGGAGCTCTCATGGAATTGGAGATTAAAGATAGAAATGAGAGAGAGAGAGAGAGAGAGAGAGAGAGAGAGAGAGAGAGAGAGAGAGAGAGAGAGAGAGAGAGAGAGAGAATTGATGAAATGGATGGATGAAGTGGTTGTTGTAAGGAAAGGATATGGAGAGGTGTGGGTGTGTTTGAAATTTTGAAAAAGAGGAATGGGTAGGGGAGAAAGGGAATTGAATTAGGGAAAAAGGAGGGATGAGTGTTGGTATTTGAGTTATGGAGTGTACTTGACTTGATTAATTAATTGATTGATGAGACATGTTGTAGAGATTCTCTCAAAATTTGTAACTCTCGGCTTTTTTCTCGAAATGAACGCGGGCCCACAACTCCTAGCCTGGGTATCAGATCGGTGCGCGAGTTACGGCCTTGGAACCGCGGCGACGGCGCGGTCGCTAAGATACAGGTTTTGGGTCGACTTGACATTGGTATGCAGGACTTAACTTAGGATCATGCGCAAGCGTCGGATATAGGTCGAGGGTTGTCGGAATTCGACCAGGAGGACTACGGAAGCTTATGAAACGGTACGGACTATGATACGTGCCTTACAACCCTCCCCTCCAAATAAAAATTTCATCCTCAAAATTTACACAATCAATGCAAATAAACATAACTCATAAAGAAAGAGGAAACAAAGCTTCGTCATATAAAAATCAGAGACAGCATATAGGATACAACATATAATCAATCATTAAAGAGATGGGGATAACGCTCTCGAATCTTGGCCTTATGCTCCCAAGATGCCTCATCAACAGAATGGTGACCCCACTAAACCTTTACCAAGGGAATGACCTTGGTCCTGAGGTCCTGTTCCTTTCAATCGAGGATACGAACTGGATGCTTAATGTAAGAAGCGTCCTCATGAACCTCTAACGGCTGCCAATCAATAATAGGAACGATATCTGACCCACACTTCCTCAGCATAGAGATATGGAAAATATTGTGGACGCTAGACAACTGAGATGGTAAGGCAAACTGATAGGCCACGGCGCCAACACGCTCAGTGATCTCGAAAGGTCCTATGAATCTCAGGGCAAGCTTGCCCTTCGCTTTAAGTGACGAAGCACTGTCCCCTACTGCAAACTCCAAGGGACGACGGTGACGGTTAACTAAACTCTTCTGCTGGCTTTGAGTTGTGCGCATCCTTTGCCTAATGATATCGATAGCCTCTGATGTCTGCTGCACAAGCTTGGGACCGAGGAGACGCCGCTCTCCGACCTCAGTCCAACAACTCGAAGATCTACATGGTCTGCCATATAATGCCTCAAAAGGAGTCATGTTAATAGTCGCCTGATAGGTGTTGTTGTATGCGAACTCAGCCAATCGTAGGTCCTCATCTCAGTTACCCTTGAAATTAATCGCGCAGACCCAAAGAATATCCTCAAGGATCTGGTTGACCCTCTCGGTCTGGCCATCGGTCTACGGGTGATACGCAATGCTGAGCTGCAAATCAGTGCCCATCGCTCTCTAAAATCTCTTCTAAAATTAAGATGTGAACTTCAGGTCTCGGTCTGATATGATCGAGACAGGAACACCGTGCAATCTCATGATCTCATCTACAAATAGCTTAGCAAGTTGGTCCGAATGCCAAGTCTCACAAATCGCAAGAAAATGTGTCAACTTCATCAAACGGTACACGACAACCCAGATGACATTATGACCGCATGAGTCTTTGGCAAACCCATGATAAATTTGTTAGACATGTGCTCCCACTTCCATGTCAAGATGCTCAATGATTGCAATGGAGTAGGAGGTCTCTGATGATTGGCCTTGACATGCTGACATGTGTCATACTCGACTACAAAACTGGCCATCTGACGTTTCATCCCTACACAAAAATATTTTCTCCTCATATCATGATACATCTTCGTCAAGCCATGGTGGATAGAAAACCGCGATTGATGTGCCTCGACCATAAGATCTCTTTACAACTCTGGAATATCTGGGACATATAAAGGCCTTTGAAGCGAAGTCCACCATCAGATCCAATCTGCCAATCTATCTAACTCTTTGATGCTGCCTCTGCTTAATAATCCTGCAACGACTCGTTTGTCTGCTAAGCCTCGATCACCTTGTGACAAGAGAGGGTTGAATTGACAGGCTTAGTAGTTAATTAATAGAAGACTGTAGACTAAACTTGAAGTCATACTCTACTATATCCTCGAGCATCCTTCACTCTTGAATTATCATGTGTGCCACCAGGCCTCATGGCTAACGGTTGATGGCATCTGCTATGACATTCGCCTTGCATGGGTGGTACTGGAGATCAAAATCATAGTCCTTCAAGAGCTCCATCCAACATCTCTACCTCATGTTCAGCTCGGATTGAGAGAATAAGTACTTCAAGCTCTTGTGGTCGAAGAAGAGCTCAAACTTGACCCCATAGAGATATTGCCTCCACACCTTTAGTGTGAAGACGACTGTTGCAACTTCAAATCATGCGTGGGGTAGTTCAACTCATGGACCTTGAGCTGACAAGACGCGTAAGCTACTGGTCTCCTGTGTTGCATCAGGACAACACCCAAGTCAATACGCAAAGCATCAGTAAATACAACAAATCCTTCACTCCCAGAGGAAAGAGTGAGGAAGGAGCGGACATGAGGCGGTCCTTCAGTTCCATAAATGCTTGCTCATAGACGTGACTCCAAACAAACTCTCCCCATTCCGAGTCAACTTGGTCAACGGGGCTGCAATACGGGAGAAGACCTTAATGAAACATCGATCGTAGCTCGCTAAACCAAAAAAACTATAGATCTCGGACGCAGTAGTGGGCTGGCCCCACTGACGCACTGCCTTAACCTTCGAGGGGTCCACTATGACACCCTCCCTCATCATCACTACGTGACCGAGGAACTTCACCTCCTACCAAAACTCACACTTCTCCAACTTCGCATACAATTGGTGGGCATGGAGGGTCTACAAAGCGATCTCCAGATGCTGCATATGGTCCTCACGGGTACTCAAATATATCAAAATTCCATCGATGAAGACCACAACAAACTGATTGAGATATGGATGAAAGATCTCGTTCATCAACTACATGAAGATCGCGAGTGCATTGGTCAGTCCGAAGGACATGACCTGAAACTCAAAATGACCAAACGCGTCCTGAAAGCCGTCTTCGGGATGTCTTCCTCTCGGATCTGAATCTGATGCTAATCGAAACGCGATTCAATCTTCGAAAAGAACTATGCATTCTGCAGCTGGCCAAATAAATCATCGATCTTTGGGAGCGATTACTTATTCTTAATCGTGACCTAGTTTAGCTCACGATAATCCACGTAGAGCCTTAACAAGCCATCCTTCTTCCTGATGAAGAGTACCGGCCCTCCCGAAGGTGAACTGCTCGGATGAATGAATCCTAACTCACGTAACTCCTCCAACTGACGCTACAAGTCCCTCAACTCCATCGGTGTCATACGATATGGGGCCTTTGAAATTGTAACACCCTGAAAATCGGGGGTCGAACAGAAGTTCAGCTCCCGAGTTTCGACGCATCACTTATGCAACATAGATAATGATGATTGAATGTTGTTCATATTAGTGTATTAAACACGAGTAAAATTATACCAAAACAACATATCATACTCCAGTGGAGCTATGAAGCGAAGGTTAATATGTTATCAATTCAGTCGAGCAGTAATGATAAAATAATACAACAATTAAGTCTTAAGTACTCTTATTAATGCGAGGATAATATGTGATAATGATGCATGCCTTCGCCTACACTCCCTCTGCGACATCATCTTACGATTGCAGCATGCACCCCTTCCTCTGTGCACTTCCTCGCCAAAGCACATACAATGCATGTATGATCGTGTTAGCCAAGTTTTCAATTAAGCATATTCATATAAAAGGATTTGAAAAGCAAAGGTGCCTCCCTTTATTTCATTTACCCAAACAATGATCCATCTAGAGTCGTCAATCGTAGTTAATCACATATGATAGGCAAGTTCGCGAGTTTATACCATAGGTTGTTATGAGAGGCTTGTCACCTCAACGTAGGCTTAATTCACACTCGAGGTCACTACCATCAACACCCTATCAACTGACAGTCTATTTTTGAAGGCTCATCACTGACCCAACTAGGGACCATAGCTAGGTTGCGCCGGGATAGGCCTATTTTATACTTAAGGTCACTACGGCAAGAGTCGTCACCTTAGCATAGTCCTAGTGTATACTCGAGGTCACTACAGGAAAGGATCATCACCTTATCGTAGGCCGACGGCTCGAATACAGTGTCCCATACCACCATATTCAGCTCACAAGTTTGGGTTACTTACTGGTCACTATGGGGAGGCTTGTCACCCCAGCGTAGGCCGATAGCTCAACCACGGTATCCCATACCACCATGCCCGGCTCATGAGTTTTAGCAGATTGAGGTATTAAGGTAAAACAGGCTTTTCACTAGTAAATTTGGTACGTTAGGTTCAAGCTGTAGCGTCCATATATGGTGAACATACATTGGGCCAATCGGGTTACTTGAAAAGCTTGACTGGTATGAGCGTACATTATATTAATCGACATGAAGCATATATGCACTCCTCGTGGCCTAGCCACTCTTGATAATCAACGTATGACTCGGATTCCTCAAACGTATCCGTCGTGGTTAAAACAGTTCGACCACCGATCGTAAACTATTACCAATTTCCTAGACTACATCGTAGCCCCAATCACACTTCAGATACAATAAATATTCATATGTGCTAGTCAAAACAGCATATAACAACCAATGTAAATATAAATCTCATATAAGCATTTTTATGAACACGTAAAGTACATGTTATCATACATAGGCATTTATCCAAGATAGATTCATAAAGGAAACTATAACTATAGATTCGCCCTACAAGTGAACGACACAATTCACTTAAGTTTCAGTTCGTTTTCTAAAGATATTCACATTTCTCACACACTTCGCTTCGGGTTCAAGTTGTGCACTTCTAGATACTTTAAGACTTGATTTTCGGGATGGTTGTCAAGTCCAGCAAGCCGGTCCTAACCATATAGTTTTGGGATAATCGAACTTTCGGTCCATGTTCGATACGGAATTTCATGGTGATCTTGAGAGTAACTGGGTTTTGAGATTGATCCTAGATTTTTATGTAATATAGCATTAGCGATTCTAATAGTTTTGGGTCTCGCAGTTCGTATAGAAAGTGGTTGAAGCTAATTCTACTGATTGTTCATTTTAGTACTTAACTAAATCGTGCCCTAATTACAATAGAACAGGTCCTAAGGTAGTTCTACGTCCAACGATGTCCATCGCCAAGTTGGGAAAAATCTGGGATGTTATAATTTACCCCCCTTAAAAATAATTTCATCCCTGAAATTGTATAAGCGTAATTAGGAAATATTTAATTATTTCTTTTGCCTAAGTTTTATTGATTTCAAGTTTTTACGTGTGGTAGGGTATATACTAGTCTAGTTCATTTTAGTCTACCCCCCTTAAAAACTTTTTTCTTTATCTCTTACCCTTATCTATTTGGAGTTTTGATGACGATTCCCATCCATTTAGAGTAAGATATTTATTTTCAGTAATCGACCAATATGGAAAGACAGTTGTAATGGGCTTGATCCTGATACATCGATCATCTACCTGACCAGGGTAGAAGGCTCATTGTCTCCCTTCCTAGTCTTGGTGGATCTTAGTCTTTTGCTCTATCCAAGCAGTGAGTTCATTGGTAGTCACCTAGGATTGAGAATTGGGTTAAGCCGCGAATGCTTTGCAGTTGTATGTATATTTCAGTTACTCCATAGTCCGATCACTCTAAAAGCTTAGGGAATGCCCATCATTGAAAGGCTCAAATTTTCTATTTATAAGGTTGCCCTTTGGATCTTAGTCTAAGAGAGTCCATGTTCAAATCAATGTCTAAGGTAGGGGTTAATACATATCTTACTAGATCATCTAAAAAAAAGTTTCTAATAGTACAAAATTGGCTAAGGCTTCTATTAAGTTCGTCTTTAATACGAATTGATTTAACACTCGAACCCCAATTGTTTTCCTTCCAGTAACTTCATTATTAACATTCTAAGGAAGGTCCAACACCTATTTAGTGACCATTTAGTGACCCAACTTTCGATCCTGGGCTAGTGGGGCATGGGGCCCATAACACTTCCACTGCACCACTTTGATCAAACGGATGTGTAGACCATCCTAACTAGATTGGGCTCATAATGTTTTACCCCTCTTATAAACAATTTCTAGTTTCAAGGCTCAAAAATTTATATCCTGATCCGTATGTCGGAACAGGGTATAATTTAGGACTTATCCTTGACATGAACTGGGAAACAATCTCTCGATACCTTGGTCTTCCTTTCATTGATGATGTGTACTAGGGCATTGGTACCTATGGTCATAGAAAGGAGTTAAAAATGATGGATGTTGTGGTTGATTTCAAGGATGGGTGTCAGTTTGTGGCAAGATGCCTACTTCAACCAAAGAAGGACTTTTTCCATGGTCCCAACTTACCTTCTTTAATCATATTTAGTTTAATATTACAAGATAATCTATACATTATTAGTGCATAAGGAATTGGGACAAATTAGGTTAAAGGGCAAACTATCTTTCTAAGTTCATATGCACAATAGGTATACCAAAATGGTCTGTGTGATTCGGAACCTAATTCTTAACTATCTGTTGCCCTAGTTTGAATTTAACTGCACTCGAGCACTACACATATGCTCATTCCAGTTAAGGAGGTCATAGGGTTCATGTTATTAATGTATGGGAGTTCCTATACTGTCAGATTTTTTTTTTAAAATCTAGGAGTGGTTTATATAATCCTCATTCCCAAGGTCCTATAGTGGTTCTATGCCCTTATCAGATACTTTTAGTTAGTATATTATTTTAATTATTTTTCTAGTAGTTCTTCATCAAGTCTACTTCATCTCTCTCAATTTTTACTAAATTTCATATTTTAAAAAAAATACTAAAAATTATAAAAACAGCATCTGTCCAAACAAATAAGTTTCACTTAATTTTATATGAAACTAGACTTATCAAGCTTCAATCTGACTATTGAATCACCTAAATTGGAGTTATAACGAGAGAGATATGACTTTTCGAAGTCGGAAGAAAATCGTAGAAAAATTACAGAAAACGGGCCGCCCGACCCGTTGTGGCCCCACAGGCCCGGACAAACCGCAGTGTACCCTGGTCGGCAGGGTGCCACCCTGGTCCGCTGGACTAGGCGGGGTGTCGCCCCAGTCCACTGGAATGTGGTTCTACCCCTTACTTTTTGAAATGGGCATATCTTTTAATATGGAATGAGTTATGTGACTTGCCATATATGAATTTGGGATAGGAGAAGCTGATATATCTAAATAAACTATTTATTTCATAATATTCTATAGGTTTAATGGTTAAAAACTCATTTTATTTATATATTTACTATTTATAGTAAAATTTAGTTTAATTATTGTCCTTCATCATTTAACCTTTAGGATTAGTGTCTAATATAAACATAATTAGAAAAATTTGAAGAATAAGGTGGTGAAATGTGAGATTTTGAAGGAAAGGGGTTAAAAAGAAATTTTAGACTTTAGGATTGAGTACGTGCCCGTATTCGTGCCATTTGGATCCATTTCAAGTTTAAAATTCTTCAACCAATGACTCAAACCGTCGACTGACAGCTTAGAGGCGACCTAGGTCAATCCACGTGATCGAAGATACGTTGCGGATTAAATTACATTATTCAATCTCACCTGTCGGTGAAACTTAGGATTCCAATGTGGTTTCTAGATTCCATCTCCCCCTCCCTAAATCAGAGTGCGTCAGAGTGCATCGTGTTACCATAACCTGCGTCCAGTTTAATCCAAATCATGCTCTGATACCATCTTGTAATGCCCTGAAAATTGGAGGTCGAGTAGAAACTCAGCTCCCAAGTTCCAACACATCACTTATGCAACATAGATAATGATGATTGAATGTTATTCGTATTAGTGCATTAAACATGAGTAAGATTATACCAAAACAACATATCATACTCCAGAGTTGATGTAATTAAACAAGCAGAAGACTGAATTTAATATAAAAAGTATAGGTACGTGCTTCATAACCTCCAGATTATGATCATATAGCTGGCTTGAATATATATACAAGTGTTGTTTCAAACTTACAAAATTTCAAAAAATATAAATGTTCAACTAATCCAGTATCTCTATAATCCCATCGAAGCAGCACGAGGTCTATATAGACCCGCCTAAGAGCTACATGTAGGAGAACTCATTATCATAGAAGTTCAGCTCTACCTCGCAAGCATTGCCATAATCTGCATCTACAACAGGGTCTGGTTGGTGTTGAAAATATTATCCCAGAACGTGGGAGTGAGTGATCAACTCAGTGGAGCTATGAAGCAAAGCTTAACATGTTAATTCAGTCAAATAATAATGATAAAGCAATACAACAATCAAGTCCTAAGTACTATATTAATGCGAGGATGATATGTGATAATGATGCATGCCCTCACCTACACTCCCTTCGCGACATCATCTTACGATTGCGGCATGCACTCCTCTATGCACTTCCTCGCTAAAGCACATGCAATACATGTATGATCATATTAACCAAGTTCTTACTTAAGCATATTCATACAACAGGATTTGGGAAGCTAAGGTACCTCCCTTTATTTCATTTACTCAAATAATGATCCATCTAGGGTCGTCAATCGTAGTTAATCACATACGATAGGCAAGTTCGCGAGTTTATACCATAGGTTGCTACGAGAGGTTCGTCACTTCAGCGTAGGCTTAATTCACACTCGAGGTCACTACCACCAACATCCTACCAACTGGCAGTCTATTTTCGAAGACTCATCATCGACCCAACTGGGGACCACAGCCAGGCTACACCGGGGTAGGCCTATTTTATACTCAAGGTCACTACGGTAAGACTCATCACCTTAGCGTAGTCCTAGTGTATACTCAAGGTCACTGCGGGAAAGACTCGTCACCTTATCACAGGCCGACAACTCAAATACAGTGTTCCATACCACCGTAATGGGGTCACGAGTTTGGGTTGATCACTGGTCACTACGGGGAGGCTCGTCACCCCAGCGTAGGCCTACAGCTCGACCACGGTGTCCCATACCACCATGCTCGGCTCATGAGTTTTAGTGGATCGAGTTACTAAGGTTAAATGGGTTTTTCATTGGTAAGTTTAGTACCTTAGGTTCAAGCAGTTGTGTCCATACATGGTGAACATACATTGGGCCAATCGGGTTACTTGACAAGATTGACTGGTACGAGCATAAGTTAAATTAATTGACATGGAGCGCATATGCACTCCTCGTGGCTTAGCCACTATCGATAATTAGTGTATGACTCGGATTCCTCAAACATATTTGTCGTAGCTAAAACAGTTCGACCACCAATCATAAACCATTACTGATTGCATGGACTACATCGTAGTCCCAATCACACTTCAAATACAATAGGCATTCATATGTGCTAGTCAAAACAACATATAACTACCAATGCAAATATAAATCTCATATAAGCATTTTTATGAACACGTAGAGTACATGTTATCATACATAGGCATTCATCCATATATCACGTAGTAGCAAGATAGATTACATAAAGGAAACTCTAACTATAGATAAGGTAATTGAGAATCTCATCTCAATGGCCTCATTAAATACATTTCAGCAAACATTTACTCGTTCAGGTATTTTATCAAAAACTTAGACTACACATTATTAAATACATAAACTAGATTAGTTACAACATGAACTATAGCAATTTCCTACGCAACATAGGTTATAAAGCATATACTAATCATGGATCTTAGATTAAAAATCATGAGAAGAACAAATCAGGATTTCACACTCATTCAAACATTGTATCAAACACTTAGGCTACCCTTTACCCAATATATGAACTAGGTTAGTTACGACGTATATTATAGCAAATCATCATACATAGTGATCATAATACCAATGAAAACCATAAATCTTATGTTTACAATTATGACGAACATAAATCATAATTTCATATTCATTTGAACATTTTAACAAACAAAAGGAATGCATCTTTATATTCAACATAGTTCACATATGTATAATATGTACAAAGTATTGTAACTAGGATCATATGGCAGCAATCAAGTCGGACATAAATCATTAGTTGACATTGAAAGCCTTGAAAACCTTAACCTAAATGTTTTTAATTTGCTCCTTTCACCGGTAAACTCATACCTACCTCAGTTTGAACATTACATCTTTGTCTACAGAACAACGACTACTTGAATCACGAAATAGGTTAGCTATCGATTCATCCATTTGGATATCTATATCAGATTAGGGTTAAAATTTCTTACCCAACAACAGGATCAAAATCGTCAATATAGCGATACTGAAGCGGTGATTCAGCCCGTGGAGTGGTGGCATTGATTCCCAACAGTTATCTCTCACTCTCTCTCACTTATCCGCACTTTCTCCTTCTCTTTTCTCTCCTAGGGTTAGGAATTCGTATGGAACAGAAATGGGGTGGGTTTATGCTCTTATATAGGCCCAGAACTGATAGAAATGGCCCCAGGGCCATGGTATACTTATGTTATAGCCAAAAGTCGACTGTTTCGATCTAACGGATCACATCTAGAGGCTCCTTTTCTGTATGCGATCGGACTTAAGCTCCCTGACATTGGATCTAGGTCAGGCTAAGTTTTTGGTCTGATTGGGTCAGTGGATCGGTAGTGGGGGACCAGTTTTAGTTCAACGATCACCGATACTCGATTAGAGTCACAAGTGCACTTACATGTGTTGGACATTTTTCCTGATCCGAGGGTGTAATTAGGTCAAAATCTAATGGTTTAAATCCTTAGATTCCACCTGCAAGTGAGCGACTCAATTCACTTTAGTTTCAGTTCGTTTCCTAAAGATATTCACGTTTCTCACACACTTCGCACCGGTTTCAAGTTGAGCGCTTCCGGATACCTTTAGGACTTGATTTCCAAGATGGTTGTCAAGTCCAGCAAGGCAGTCCTAACCGTATAGTTTTGGGTAATTGGACTTTCGACGCACAGTCCAGGTCTGATACAGAGTTTCATGGTGCTCATGAGAGCAACTAGGTTTTGAGATTGATCCTAGATTTTTAGGTATGTAGCGTTAGCGATTCTAATGGTTTTGGGTCTTGCAGTTCGTATAGAAAGTGGTTCAAGCTAATTCTACTGATTGTTTAGTTTAGTACTTAACTAAATCATGCCCCAATTATGACAGAACAGGGTCTTAAGGCAGTTCTACATCTAAGGACATCCATCGCCAAGTTGGGAAAAATCTGGGATGTTATAGAAATAGGCATTGTATCGGGCATAAGATTGATCCAGAACTCAATATGACGGCGTGACGATAATCCTGGAATCTCCTGGAACACGTCGGGGAAATCGCAAACAACTGGTAACTGGTCGATATACAAGGTAACGGGCTCCTCAACTGTGCAAGACATTAAACAAGATAATGGCTCTCCTCTGGGCTCGACAATGAATTGAAATTACAGAAAACCTGGTATATAGAATATGACCATCCTCGCGGAACAGTCTAAGATGACATGGTCTTGGCAAGCCTATCCATGCCCAAGATAACGTCGAAATCTGACATCAGCAGCACGTACAAGTCGACGAGTAAGAAAATTTCTCCCACTAACACGAGGTAAGACCAACAGAAATGGCCCAATACTGTAGTCTTCCCTAACGGCGTCGATACAGTCAATCCCTCATTAGAAAACTCTGTCGATAATCCAGTCGAATGACAGAATCCCTCAGACATAAATGAGTGCGAAGCACCAGAATCAAGTAAAACTTGAGCGTTGCATGTAGAGACTGGAAGTATACCCTCAATGACTCCTCCTGAGGACTGCGGGTCCTGCTGAGCCGCATAGAATCTAGCCTGAGCTGGCAGGGGAGGTGCATGTCCCCTCCGAGGTCCCTGGTGCTGCTACTGCCTCTGCGGTGGCCTGTACTACTGTCTCTGCTGCTGCCGGGGCTTCGACGGCTGAGGTGGCTATGGTCATTGCTGATGGGGTCACTGCTGCGTTGGAGGCTACTACGGCCCTCTCGGCTGCGGCAGATGAGGGCGGGGGCACTCACACACGAAGTGCCCTGTCCCACCACATCCATAACAAGTCCATGTAAAAGGCTGCTGGGGTGGCGCCAGAGGTGTTGCTGGCACTACTGGTGCTTTGGCAGATGGTGGATCCTGTGCCTCTATGGCCGTCGATGCTACTGGGAGCTACTGGAGGTGACCTACCTCTTTCGGCCTCTCCTCTGATCTCAATCGCTCTGTGAGCCGGCCCACTCAATCTCGTAAATCTGGGCCCTTCATATTACTTCCTGAAAGGTCAGGAGCTCATGCCCAATAACACGGCCTCGAAGACCGTAACGTAAGCCGTTCTTAAAACGGCAGCCTTCCGCCCCTCATCATCAACCAAATACTGCACGAACTTGGATAGCACCACAAAATAGGCAACATACTGTGCCACGGACATGTCCCCATGCACCAAGGTCTCAAACTCTAACGCTCGCTGCCAACGAATATGGTCGGGGAGGTACTGTTGCTCGAATTGATCTACAAAATCATCCCATGTCCAGACGAAGTCGGGCCCTGTAACATGGGTAACAGAGGTCCACCAGTGCTCGGCCGCACCCTGGAGAAAAAGTATAACCAATCAAACTCACTGCTTGGTCATACATGCCATAGTATTAAAAACCTTCTCCATATCAGAGTGCCATCTCTCAGCTGTATTCAGATCTATCTCTCCTTGGAAACGCGGAGGATCGAGCTGTCTGAACTCTCGAAGAAGGACGCTAGCACGCTCATACTCTGCCTGGGCTGGAGAAACAACTGGGCGCCTGTCCTGTCCCTGAGTGCAGCCGTCACAACCTGCAACATCTGCTGTAACTGAGAGACACTCATAGGTACGGTCAAATCTTCACCGGTTTCGGGTGGAGGAACAACATACTTAGGCTGGGGAGCAGGGATCTCTGGAGGTGGAACGCGAGTCGTAGGTGGTAAAGCGGGAGTCTAAGGTGGTAGAGTGGAAGTCACTCTGTAATGCCTCAAAAATCGAGGGTCGGGTAGAAACCCAACTCCCGAGTTCCAGAACATCACTTATGCAATATTTTCAATGATGGATGAATGTCGGCGGTAATAGTACATAAAACATGAGGTGAATTAAGCCAAAACAACATATCATACTCCAGAGACAGCTAAATTAGCAAGCGGAAGAATGTGATAGATATATAAAATATATAATTGATTATAAGTCTCCAGAGTGTGAACATGTTACCAGGTTAAACATATACATGTATACTCCAAAAATGAGCAAAAAGAATATACATGGGTGTGTAAATAAAAGGTAAAATACCAAGTGTATTGGCATCAAATCAGTAATCCTGTAAACCCGTCAATCAGAACCTGCATATAGGAGGGATCCTCCTCCTCATCATCAAGTCCGGCTCTGCTTCACAAGCATTGCCACCATCTGAAACTAAAATAGGGATTGGTTGGTGTGCGCAACACCGTCCCGTAACGTGGGAGTGAGTAGTTAACTCAGTGGAATTATAGAGCAAAGATTAGCATGTTATCAAATCAATCACGTGATAATGGTAAAGCAAGCAATCAAACATTCCTAAATACTGTGATTAATGTAAACATGAAATGACATGATAGATGCCCTCACCGACATACTCCCTTATGCGACACCATCTTACGTCCGCGACATGCTTTCTTCCCTCAGTGCTCCACATCTTCCTGGCACATGCAGTGCGATATGAATATGATTACCGAGCTGTTATTAGTCCTTTTCATACAGCAGGATTGGGAAACTAGTATACTTCCCTTATATCATTCCCAACAAGGATCCCGTCTAGGGTCGTCACTCCTAGTAGTCTCATGCGATGATATATTTCTAGGTCACTACAAGGGCTGTTGCACGCACTCGTTGCTCCTCTCCCCCATCACCTTATCAATACAGGCCTAATTGTACTCTTATTGCTAGGGAAGGGTCGTCGCCACACGTAGACTCAGAGTACGCTCGAGGTCACTACAAAGGGCTGTTAGGGCTGTTGCACACACTCGTTGCTCCACTCCCCCATTACCTTATCAGTGTAGGCCGACATCAAGAATATAGTGTCTCATACCACCATAATCTGCTTACTAGTCTGAGTTGCTCACTGGTCACTACGGGGAGGTTTGTGGCCCCAGCGTAGGCCGACAGCTCGACCACGGTGTCCCGTACCACCATGCCCGACTCATGAGTCTTAGTGGATCAAGGTACCACGGTTATCAGGGTTATCACTGGTAAGTTCAGTACCCTAGGTTCAAGCAGTTATGACGAATACAAGGTGAACATACAATGGTCAGTCGGGTTACTTGATGAGTTCGACTGGCGCGAGCGCATGTTGAATCGACTGACCAGAAATGCACAAGCACTTCGTGTGGCCTAACCACTATCGAAGACTCTAGTACGACTCGGGTTCGTCGTACACATCCTTTATGGTGAATAGAATCCAACCATGAATTCTAAACTGTTACCGACTTCCTGGACTAGAGTATAGCCCCAAGCACAAGTAATTTAAATCAATAATCATATGAGAGAGATAGAATTGAAATACAAGAAATTCTAGCATGTTATCAGCATATTATAACATGCATCATAAGCAATTAACCCTACACGAGTACTTCACACATTAGGTAATCAATTAAAATACAACAAGCATAGAGGAAATCATGTACATCATCAATTAATTGAGAATCCAGTCTCAACGCTAATCTACAGTACCATTTCCTCAATACTTACTAATACATACATTTATACAAACACTTAGACTACTCAACTCCAACGTACTTGACGTATGTTGATTTCAACATATAATATGATAGATCCTTGTATCAAGGAGTTGTCTAATACACAACAATCATGTTCTTACATTCAAAACATATGGCAGGCATAATTCATATTGATTTAGGCATTTCAACAAACACTTAGTCTACACACATTAGTCTACATAGCATATGTCGGCCAATATGTGAAGTAGGGCGAATCTTTTTGCCAAATAGATCATACACTTATAACTAGTATAGGTACAAGGTAAATACTCATGGTAATCATATCAGCAAAATACGTACATATACAGTATTTCATACAAATACCTAAAATACCCTAAATCTCATATTCTTCGTACGTATTCGAAATGAAAAACAGACAGCAGGTTCTACATGTCAAACAGCATCCTTATCAGCACTCTACCATTAAACGGCATTGAAAGCTTTGAAAATAGGTAATCTAAGCGTCTAAAATCCATACCTTAAACTAGAAATGCGTATTCGTTAGGATTCAGACGATGCGTCTTTGTCAACGGCAGATACGCTACCTATGGCAAAAAACAGGTTAGCTAAAACTCTTCTACAGCGAGTCTAAGCTTCAAATCAGGTTAGGGTTTAGGTTTTCTTACCTAGAACGAAGTTAGAATAGCCAGAATAGCGATGCAGGTGGATGGCTTTGGCACGTGGAGCAGCAGGGAAGAATCCCAGGAGAAAGCTCTAACTCTCTCACTTTCTCTCTCTTCTCTCCTCTCTCTCCTAGGGTTTTCCCTAAATTCGTATGGGTTAGAAAGCTAAGGGTTTAAGGCCCTTTTATAAGCCCAAACATGACCAAAACAGACTTTAAGTCAAGGTATACTTGGGTTATAGCCAAATCGGGTCTCTTTCGATCCAAAAGAACATTTTTGGAGGTCACCTGACTAAATACGTTCGGACTTAAGCTCATGGATGTTGGATCCTGACCACATTAAGTTTTCATTTCGATCGGGTTTCCAGATCGCACGTGGCGGACCAGTTTCAGTTCAGCGGTCACTGAGACTCGATCAGGGATTCCAAGTAACTGACCTGAGTGGGAAATGTTCCCTGATCTGAGGGTGTATTTGGGTCAGATTCCAACGGTCTGAATGCTTATACTTAACCCGCAAGTGAAACGTGCCAGATTTATTTAAATCACATTTAATTTATAAAGAATTTCACTCTTTCTCACACTCCTTACTCCAGGCTCAATGAAACAGCCTCAGAATATCAGTTGGGCCTGATTTTTGAAATGATTGTCAAGTCCAACTAGGTGGTCGTAATTGTCTAAGATTATGGCTATCGGACTTTCGACTCGCGGTCTAGATCCAATACAAAGTTTCAAAGGGTTCCTGAGAACAAACCGGTTTAGAGTTTGATCCTGGATTTTAGGGTAACGTTGCATCAACGATTCTATAGGTTTTAGGTCCTACAGATCGTATTTAAAGTGGTTGGTGCTTATTTCACAGGTAATCTAGTGTAGCACTAGTTAATTCACGTTAAATTTCCAAAGTATTTCATTCTAAATGATTTCTTTGGCTTTGGAATTGGGTTTTGAGAGGTTACCAAGGTGTTATGGCTGACCCATTGCCTAAGGACGTCTAACCCCAGGTTGGCAAAAATCTGGGGTGTTACAATCTACCCCCTTTAAAATAAAATTTTGTCCCCAAAATTAGATAAGGGTAATGAGGAAAGATTAATCATTTCCTTCACCTAAGTTTTGTTGATTTCATGTTTCTATACGTGGTAGGGTGTATACGATCTATATAAATCTGGTTCCTTTTGGTCTACCCCCCTTAAAACTTACTTCTTTATGCATCACTTACACCCTGACGGTTTGCTACATTTTATTTCTTTACCTATTTGGCGTCTTGACGACAATTCCCATCTACTTAGAGTAAAATATATATTTTCAGTGGTTGACCAGTACAGAGAGACGGTTGTAGTGGGCTTGATCCCGATACGTCGAATGTCCCCCTTGACAGGGTAGACAACGTTGTATCTCTTCCTAATCCTGATGGATTCTGGTCTTCTGCTCGGCTAAGCAGTGAGTCCATTGGTAGTCGTACAGGATGGAGAATTTGTGTCAAGCTGCGAATGTTTTGCATTTGTTCATTTCAATAACTACGTAGTCCGATCACTCTAAAAGCTTAGGGAATGTCAATAACTAAAGGGTTCAAAAGTCTTATTTATCAGGTTGTGCTTTGGATCTTGATCTAGGAGAGTTCTCGCCTGAATCTATGTCCAAGGTAGAGATTAATAAACACTTTAGTAGATCATCTTAAAAGAGCTTCTAATCGTATAGGATGGGCCAAGGCTATGAATGGGTTCAACACTTAAGCCCTAATTTCTTTCCCTTAATGACTTCATTAGCGACATTCTAATGAAGATTCAGGTCCTATCTAATGACCTCTCCTTACGTCTAACATGAATCAGTTTCCTTCGATCCTGGGCCAGTGGGGCAAAGGCCCACCACGCTTCCACTGCGCCACTCTGATCAAAAGGATGACTTAACTAGGTTAGGCTCTTAATGTTCTGCCCCCCTTAAAATAATTCTACTCTCAAGGCTCAAGACTCTATGTCTCGATCCATATATCAGAAAGAGATGTAACTTAGGGCCTATCCTTGACATGAAATGGGAAACAACCTCTCACTACATTGGTCTTCCTTTATTAATGATGCGTTCTATGGCATTGGTACCTATGATTATAGAAAAGAGCTGAAATGATGGGTGTTGTGGTTGATTTCAAGGACGGATGTGAGTTTGTGGCAAGATATCTAATCCTCTACTGGCTATAAGTCATCGCCATTTTCCAAAGACAGCGATAACTTTTGGTTGTAGGTGGTTGGGCCAACACGGAAGAAAAGTTGTGTAGTAGGTCTGAGCCGGATACATAGACTTTCTTTCTAGCTAGGACAGAAAATTTTCCGTATCGGTTCTTAATCCGAGTCGATGCGGATCTTCTACTTGATCAGAACATTGGATTTATTGGTAACCACTAGGATTGAGAATTCGATTCAAACCGCGAATACTTCGCTTATATATACAGTTCCTTTACTCTGCGGTCCCGAATGCAATAAGCCCTTGGGGAAGGTAATTCAAAGGGGCGTGCTGGTTTATTCTAAGTTCAATCTGAGGGATTTATAAGTTTTTCCTGAGAGTGAATGGTTCTAAGTTAAAATAACTTTCCTAAGGGTTATAGCAGAAGTTTATAAGTATTATGGGGATCTATCGAAGGAATGAAGTTTTACTCTAACCCTTAGCATATAGAAGCTTTACACTACTTAATATAACTAGTAGACTAGTCTGTAACTTGCTAGCTGTAATCCAAAGCCTGAGCTTATACGCTAGATGGTTTCATACCATTTCTACTATAGGGGATTGTGCTATCGCTTAGGGTCAAGATTATCTATTTGAAATTGGATTCCCTATATCGTCAGATCTTTCAAAATCTAGGAGTACTAACTCTAGGTCCAACACTCTAGATGTCCTAGCACTAGATGGTCATTGTTTATGGACTAAGCTACTGCGCTCGGTCTCATCCGTCAGTAGAAGCGCAGGGGTCGAGAAGACGGCTATAACTGGCTCAAAAGAGCCATGGAAAGTGAAGGAAATGAAGAAAAAGGGCTGACCTAATGGGTTGCCACGAATCTAGGTCTGATAGAGGAGGGAAACATGTCCCAAAAGGCTGGGATTTCAAAGGGAAAAGGATGAAATGGGTTGGGTTAGAAGCTCACACGAGTTGAGCTTCTAATGAAGGATGGGAGAGCTCCAACGAACGAGAATGGAAAGGATAGGGAGTGTGTATAGCTGTAAACGATGGAGTGGCATGGGTTGAGGCAGAGAACGACGATGGGAGTAATAGAAAAGGAGATTTACAATGAAAAACAACAAATGGGAGAGGAAAGGAAGCTTGATGGTGTGTTTTGTGAAGGAGGTAGGGGTTTGGGGTGGTTTTAATGGACGGCCCACATACCAGGGAGATACCCTAACGCCCAAAGGTGATCGGCTCGATGGCCCTCCAGAACGGCGAGGCCTCGCCATTTGGGAAAGGTCCTCCTGCCCCAAGGGCCCCAAAGACATGTGGGTCCCACCTTGGATCATTCTGAAAGTTGATCATTTGGCCCTCACTCCGTTTTAGGAATTTTTGGTGCCAATTTATAAACCGAAATGAATTTCTGTGACGTGTAGCATATGATTTTGGGGTAGGAGACACTAATCTATCCAACTAACCTATTTATTCTATGACATTCCATAATTGGAATGGTTAAAAGTCCAATCTACACATATATTTACTATTCATAGTAAATTTTTGTTTAAGTATGATTTTTCATCATTTATACATTAGGAATTATTTATAGTATGAAAGGACTTAGAAAAAGTTGAAGAATGGGGTGGTGGAAGAAGAGATTTTGAAGGAATTGGATAAAAAAGGGTTTTAGGCCTTGAGATTGAGTGTAAGGTGTTGTGGTTGCCCCACAACCCAAGGACATCCATTTTCAGGTTTGGAATTCTTCAGGGAATGACTCAAACCTGTCGATTAACGACCTAGAGGCGACTTAGGTCACTTCACGCGACCTAAGGTATATTATGGCCTAAATTACCGTATAGTCTCACCTGTTGGTGAAACTTGGGATTCTAATGTGGTTTCTAGGTTTCCATCGCCCCCTTCCTGTAACATCCTGAAAATCGGGGGGTCGAGCAAAAACCCAACTCCCGAGTTCCAAAATGTTATTTATGCAACATAGATATGTATGATTGAATGTTGTCTATGATAACGCATTAAACATGAGTGAGATTAAGCTAGAACAACATATCATACTCCAGAGACAGTTAAATTAACAAGCGAAAGACTGTGATAGTATGTATAACATATATAAACTGTTGTATGCCTCTAGAGTGTGGATATGTTACCAGGTTATATACATACATGTATACTCCAAAAGTAGACAAAACGAATATATATGAGTGTGCTAAAAATATAAAATGACAAGTGTCAAAGTATCTAATCAACCTCCCTATAATCCCGTCAATCAGAACACGCATAAAGGAGGGATCCTCCTCATCATCATCAAGTCCAGCTCCGCCTCGCAGGCCGCGCCATCATCTGCAATCACAAAAGGGTCTGGTGGGTGTCCAGGAACACCGTCCCGTAACGTGGGAGTGAGTATCTAACTCAGTGGAATAATAGAGCAAGGATTAACATGTTCTCAAATCAATCATGCGATAATAGTAAAGCAGTAAATCAAACAATCCTAATACTGTTGTTAATGCAATTATGACATGACGTGATGTATGCCCTCACCGACGATCTCCCTCATACGGCAACATCTTACGACCGCGGCATGTCACACTCCCTAGAGTGCTCCACATCTTTCAGGCACATGCAATGCTATGGTGATATGATTTTCGAGTTGTTATTAGTCCATTCAAACAGCAGGATTGGGAAACTAAGGTACTTCCCTTGTATCAATCCCAACACAGATCCTGTCTAGGGTCGTCACTCCTAGTAATCTCATACGATGTATATTTTGCAGGTCGCTGCAAGGGCTGCCAGGGCTGTTGCTCGCACTCGTTGCACCGCTCCCCCATCACCTTATCAATACAGGCCTACTGTACTCTACTGCAACGGAAGGGTCGTCGCCTCCCGTGGACTCAGAATACGCTCGTGGTCACTACAAAGGACTCGTCGCCTGATCAGTGTAAGACGACAGCTAGAATATAGTGTCCCATTGTAACATCCCGAAAATCGGGGGGTCGAGCAAAAACCCAACTCCCGAGTTCCAAAATGTTATTTATGCAACATAGATATGTATGATTGAATGTTGTCTGTGATAACGCATTAAACATGAGTGAGATTAAGCTAGAACAGCATATCATACTCCAGAGACGGTTAAATTAACAAGCGGAAGACTGTGATAATATGTATAACATATATAAACTGTTGTATGCCTCCAGAGTGTGGATATGTTACCAGGTTATATACATACATGTATACTCCAAAAGTAGACAAAACGAATATACATGAGTGCGCTAAAAATATAAAATGACAAGTGTCAAAGTATCTAATCAACCTCCCTATAATCCCGTCAATCAGAACACGCATAAAGGAGGGATCCTCCTCATCATCATCAAGTCCAGCTCCGCCTCGCAGGCCGCGCCATCATCTGCAATCACAAAAGGGTCTGGTGGGTGTCCAGGAACACCGTCCCATAACGTGGGAGTGAGTAGCTAACTCAGTGGAATAATAGAGCAAGGATTAACATGTTCTCAAATCAATCATGCGATAATAGTAAAGCAATAAATCAAACATTCCTAATACTGTTGTTAATGCAATTATGACATGACGTGATGTATGCCCTCACCGGCGATCTCCCTCATACGGCAACATCTTACGACCGCGGCATGCCACACTCCCTAGAGTGCTCCACATCTTCCAGGCACATGCAATGCTATGGTGATATGATTTTCGAGTTATTATTAGTCCATTCAAACAGCAGGATTGGGAAACTAAGGTACTTCCCTTGTATCAATCCCAACACAGATCCTGTCTAGGGTCGTCACTCCTAGTAATCTCATACGATGTATATTTCGTAGGTCACTGCAAGGGCTGCCAGGGCTGTTACTCGCACTCGTTGCACCGCTCCCCCATCACCTTATCAATACAGGCCTACTGTACTCTACTGCTACTGAAGGGTCGTCGCCTCCTGTAGACTCAGAATAGGCTCGCGGTCACTACAAAGGACTCGTCGCCTGATCAGTGTAGGCTGACAGCTAGAATATAGTGTCCCATACCACCATAATCTGCTCACGAGTCTAGGTGCTCACTGGTCACTACGGGGAGGTTTGTGGCCCCAGCGTAGGCCAACAGCTCGACCACGGTGTCCCATACCACCATGCCCGGCTCATGAGTCTTTATGGATCAAGGTACCATGGTTAACAGGGTTTACAATGGTAAGTTCAGTACCCTAGGTTCAAGCAGTTATGACTCATACAAGGTGAACATACAACGGCCAGTCGGGTTACTTGACGAGCTCGACTGGCATGAGCGCATCGCAAGTCGAACGACATGAAGTGCGTAAAACACTTCGCGTGGCCTAACCACTGCCGCCAACTCCAACACGACTCGCGTTCATCGACACGTCCTTCGTGGCCAAGATAAGCTAACCACGAATTCTTTCGGTTACCGACTGGCTGGACTAGGCATAGTCCCAAACAATCATAGAATCACATCAGTAGTTGTGTAAGGGTAATGGAAATGAAATGGAACCATGTGAGCATGTTAACACATGTCATTACATACAACTTAAGCAAGTCTTCAAACACATGCCTTTCATACATATAATGAAATTATACATATCGCCAACATATAGGAAATCATCACCATCAGCGTATTAATTGAGAATTCAATCTCCAACTAAGTCATAAGAAAATCATCAAGCACATGTTATAACATACCACTTAAATGAATCATTAAGCACATGCATTTCATACATATAATGAAATCGTACATATGGCTAACATGTAGGAAATCATTCACATCAACATATTCATTGAGAAATCAATCTCAAACTAATCCATAACACCATTTAAGCCAATACATACTAATACAAGCATTTATACAAACACTTACACTACACACTTAAGTCTACATATAGTATGTCGATCCGACGTGCGCATTTAGGCGAATCTCTTCGCCAAACTAATTATGCACGCATTCCTAACTTCCTAATGCGACAACAAACCATGTCAATCACATCAGCAAAATATGAATGTAAACTGTACTTCCTACAAATGACTAAAATGCCCTAAATCTCATATTCTTCGTTAATTTACGAAACAGGAAACGGAGAGCATGTTGTACATGTCAAACGGCGTTGCCGTCAAGAATCTACTATTAAACGACATTGAAAGCTTTGGAAACAGTCAATCAAAGCGTCTAATATCCGCACCTTTTTCCTTTTAGGGGTGAGAATTCGAACGGAGCGTATACGCTTCGTCTACGGCGACTAGGCAACCTAATACACAAGATCTATTAGCTATTTCTCTATGGAACTAAGGAATCAGCAAATCAGTAACTTTCTAGGGTTTTTCGTACCTAAAAACGTGGAGAAATCACCGGCAAAGTGATTGGAATACGCCGCTTAAGCACGTGCAGCAGCAGCAGGAAAAGCTCTCCCACCTTCTCTCACAAACTCTCACCTTTTCTCTCTCCCAATCTAGGGTTTTTGCAAATTCGGATGGGAGAGAGGAGTGAGGGTTTCAAGCCCTTTTATAAGCCTAAACTTGCCCGAAATAGACTCGGGAACAAGTTTCACTTGAGGGGTAACCAAATCGGGGCTGTTTCGGTCCAAAAGATGCTTTCTGGTGGTCCCCTGGTCGAATGCGATCGGACTTAAGCTCATGCGTACTAGATCTAGCGCGCATTAAGTTTTCAGTCCGACAGGGTTCGCAGATCGCACGTGGCGGACCAGTTTCAGTTCAGCGGTCACCGCACGTAGATCAGGGCTAGAAGTCTCATAATATAAAATAGAAATTTTTCCTGATCCGAGGGTGTAATCTGAATGAATTCTGACGGTCAGAACGCCTAATACTGACGCGTCAAGTCGTGTGCCAGATTTAAATTTGAAATTCCAATTCTGTCCCTATTCGCGGTCTCTTCAGTCCGGGCTCAATGAAATAGTCTGTGATTATCGGTTTGACTTGATTTTCGAATTGATTGTCAAGTCCAGCTGGGCGGTTCTAACCGTCTAAGATAGGAAGTAACGGACTTTCGACGCGCGGTCTAAATCGAACACAAAATTTCAAAGTGGTCTAGAGAACAAACCCGCTTAGAGTTTGATCCGAGGTTATAGAGTATTATGGAGTCATACGTTCTACTCGATTTGGGTCTTGTAGAACGTATTTAAAGTGATCAGGGACTATTTCCCAGCTACTCCAGCGTTGCGCTAGCTAACTTATGCTTAGTTTCTAAAGGAATTAACCCTAAGTGATTTCTTTGGCTATGGAATTGGGTTCTAAGCCATTTTTCAGGTGTTTTAATTGACCCACTGTCTAAGGACGTCAAATTCCAGATTGGCCAAAATCCGGGGTGTTACAATCTACCCCCCTTAAAACACAATGTCGTCCCCGACATTGGCAAAGGGCAAGGAGTACTTTTTTTAAGGAAGGTTCAAATCCTATTTAATAACCTATCCGTATGTACAACCTAACTCAAATGTTTCGATCCTGGGCCAGTGGGAAAGAGGCCAACCACTCTTCCGCTGCGCCACTTTGATCGAACGGTAGCGTTAACTAATCTAACTGGATTGGACTTAATTCCTTCTACCCCCCTTAAAACTTGGTTTTACTTAAGGTTGAAGAATCTTAGCATCGATCCGTATATTGGAACGAGGCGCAACTTAAAACCTATCCTTGACATGAATTGGAAAACAACCTCTCATTATAGTCGTTTTCCTTTGCTATTGATGCGTTCTATGGCATTGGTACCTATGATCATAGAGATGAGCCTAATCTCTATTGTGATTGAGTTCAGGGGCAGGTATGAGTTGGTGGCAAGATGTCGAATTCTCTACTGGCTTTAAGTCCTTAACATTTATCAAGGGCAAAGCAATAACTTGTGGTTGTAGGTGGTCGAGCCAACACGGAAGAAAAGTAGTATAGTGGGTCTGAGCCGGATACATAGACTTTCTGTCTAGCCAAAATAGAAGATTTATTGTATCAATTCTTAATCCGAGTCGATGCCGATCTTCTGCTTGATCAGAGCATTAGATTTATTGGTAACTACTAGGATTAAGAAGTCGATTCAAACCGCGAATACATCGCTTACATGTAGTTCCTTTATTCCGCATTCCTGAATGCAATAAGCCCTTGGGGAAGGCAATTCTAAGGGGCGTGCTAGTACATTCTAAGTTCAATCTGAGGGAGTTATAAATGTTCCCTGAGAGTGTATGGTTCCTTCCTATGGGAAACAACAGAAGTCTATAAGCCATAAAGGAATCTACCGAAGGAAGGGAGTCTCATTCCAACCAAATCTAACCTACTATCCCTTAGCATATATAGGCCTTACACTGCCTAAGACAACTAGTAGCCTAGTCTGTAACTCTGTAGCTATAATCCAAAGCCTAAGATTATACGGTAAATGACTTTCCATTCCATTTCTACTACAGGGAATTCTTCTATTGCTTAGGGTCAAGATTTGTCTAACTGGAATTGGATTTCTTATGTCGTCAGATCCTTCAAATCTAGGAGTGCTAACACTAGATCAAAAACGCCTAGGGCCTATGTAGCCGGTAGCGCTTAGTTGTATTAAATGGAACCGCATTCCTAGTCCCATAGCGGGATAGGGAGTGGCATGCTTGGTTGGAGGGTGGGGTGGGATAAAAAATCTAATTTGTAGGCTGAATCCTGGGAGTTATAATACTCCCAATCTAGGGACAATACCTCACAACAAAATGAATCGGCATGCATTTCATTCAACAAAATTCGGCTATGATAAGGCCAAACCACAACACAAACACAGTTTCTACCTGTAACTTCACTAAATCTAACAACAACAAAACACAGAAATCCTTAAAATAAAAATCAAACAATCTACAGGACAAAGGCATAGATGCCTAACTCTACCAAAGGACTTTACCACAGTCCCGACTTACCTTCTTTATCCCTGTCGAGTCTAATACTGTCTGTTGCTCACTAGAGCTCTCTCGGCCATATATTTTCAGTATCCCTTAAGCAAAGAAAATGGAGAAATAGGATTGAGAGGGAGGATGGTGAAAAGAGAGAAAAAGGCTAAAACAACTTAACAATAGCCATAGAAAATGGGAGAAATGCAAGGAAATGGCTAACCAAACTAGAAAAGGGAGATCTAGGCATTGTAGAGGGATACTTCAAGCTCCCCTAGGATATATTTTCAGAAAGAAAAGAGAATGAAAAAGGGGAATGGAGCACCTCACGATTTCAGCTCGATTTGGGCGTTGTAAGAGCTCCAAACGATGAAACCTTCAAGAGGAAGGGCTGAAAACCGAAATAGAATGGTGGAGAGTGGTCTTTTTCAACCAAGGATGGATTTGGGAGTGATTTAAAGTCACAATTTTTGGAATAGGGCAGCAAAAACGAAAATGGAGCTTGAAATGGGGGCCATTTGTGAAGGAAGTACATCTTTTAGGAGGTTTCAAGGTACGGACCGCATACCAAGGGACTACCCTAGCCCCCAAACTCCTTCAGCCCAAAGATCAGGCCCATTCGAAGAGTTTGACCGGCGATGCATCGCCGAACCGGCGATGGCATTGCCGGTGAAGTTGCAAACTGGCCCCTTATGCCATATGGGATGGGTTCCCCTTGCCCTAGGGATTCCAAAAAGGTATGGTTCACACTCTGGTTCATTGTAGATTGCCCTAGGGAGGCCAATACATTTGTAACATCCATTCGAGGATTTTCGGGTCCAATATTCAATCCCGAATACAAAACCCTATCATGCAGCATATGATTTTGGGGTATAAGGATCTATTACATCCATCTAGCCCATTAGTTACTAAATAAAGTGAAGTTAGAATGGCCTTATGGCCATTTTTCATGAAATTTTACTATTCACTATAAAATTTTGTGAAAGTAGGATTTTATATTATTTTCACATTATTATTGATGCCTAACATGAAATGGATAAGAAATAATTGAAGATTGGGGTGGTGAGAGGAAGAATTTTGAAGATTTTCGGTGAAACGGGGTTTTTAAGCCCTAACGATTGAATACAGGGGTCGTGGTTGTCCCACGGCCCAAGGATTCACATTAACGGGTTTAGAATTGTTCAAAGAACAGCTCAACCCACTTACCTACAACCTAGGAGCTATTCGGGTTGCTCTACGCGACCCGAAATGCGTTACAGACTCGATCGTGCGATCGAAATGAATATACTTCGCCTATTGGCGAATCTGGGATCCTAGAAATGTTTCTAGACCCTTCTCGCACCCACCTAAGTCAAAGGAAGCGACAGTGTACGTCGTGTGACCATAACCCAGGCCCAGTTTAATCCAAATCATGCTCTGATACCATCTGTAACATCCCGAAAATCGAGAGGTCGAGCAAAAACCCAACTCCCGAGTTCCAAAATGTTATTTATGCAACATAGATATGTATGATTGAATGTTGTCTGTGATAATGCATTAAACATGAGTGAGATTAAGCTAGAACAGCATATCATACTCCAGAGACGGTTAAATTAACAAGCGGAAGACTGTGATAATATGTATAACATATATAAACTGTTGTATGCCTCCAGAGTGTGGATATGTTACCAGGTTATATACATACATGTATACTCCAAAAGTAGACAAAACGAATATACATGAGTGCGCTAAAAATATAAAATGACAAGTGTCAAAGTATCTAATCAACCTCCCTATAATCCCGTCAATCAGAACACGCATAAAGGAGGGATCCTCCTCATCATCATCAAGTCCAGCTCCGCCTCGCAGGCCGCGCCATCATCTGCAATCACAAAAGGGTCTGGTGGGTGTCCAGGAACACCGTCCCATAACGTGGGAGTGAGTAGCTAACTCAGTGGAATAATAGAGCAAGGATTAACATGTTCTCAAATCAATCATGCGATAATAGTAAAGCAATAAATCAAACATTCCTAATACTGTTGTTAATGCAATTATGACATGACGTGATGTATGCCCTCACCGGCGATCTCCCTCATACGGCAACATCTTACGACCGCGGCATGCCACACTCCCTAGAGTGCTCCACATCTTCCAGGCACATGCAATGCTATGGTGATATGATTTTCGAGTTATTATTAGTCCATTCAAACAGCAGGATTGGGAAACTAAGGTACTTCCCTTGTATCAATCCCAACACAGATCCTGTCTAGGGTCGTCACTCCTAGTAATCTCATACGATGTATATTTCGTAGGTCACTGCAAGGGCTGCCAGGGCTGTTACTCGCACTCGTTGCACCGCTCCCCCATCACCTTATCAATACAGGCCTACTGTACTCTACTGCTACTGAAGGGTCGTCGCCTCCTGTAGACTCAGAATAGGCTCGCGGTCACTACAAAGGACTCGTCGCCTGATCAGTGTAGGCTGACAGCTAGAATATAGTGTCCCATACCACCATAATCTGCTCACGAGTCTAGGTGCTCACTGGTCACTACGGGGAGGTTTGTGGCCCCAGCGTAGGCCGACAGCTCGACCACGGTGTCCCATACCACCATGCCCGGCTCATGAGTCTTTATGGATCAAGGTACCATGGTTAACAGGGTTTACAATGGTAAGTTCAGTACCCTAGGTTCAAGCAGTTATGACTCATACAAGGTGAACATACAACGGCCAGTCGGGTTACTTGACGAGCTCGACTGGCATGAGCGCATCGCAAGTCGAACGACATGAAGTGCGTAAAACACTTCGCGTGGCCTAACCACTGCCGCCAACTCCAACACGACTCGCGTTCATCGACACGTCCTTCGTGGCCAAGATAAGCTAACCACGAATTCTTTCGGTTACCGACTGGCTGGACTAGGCATAGTCCCAAACAATCATAGAATCACATCAGTAGTTGTGTAAGGGTAATGGAAATGAAATGGAACCATGTGAGCATGTTAACACATGTCATTACATACAACTTAAGCAAGTCTTCAAACACATGCCTTTCATACATATAATGAAATTATACATATCGCCAACATATAGGAAATCATCACCATCAGCGTATTAATTGAGAATTCAATCTCCAACTAAGTCATAAGAAAATCATCAAGCACATGTTATAACATACCACTTAAATGAATCATTAAGCACATGCATTTCATACATATAATGAAATCGTACATATGGCTAACATGTAGGAAATCATTCACATCAACATATTCATTGAGAAATCAATCTCAAACTAATCCATAACACCATTTAAGCCAATACATACTAATACAAGCATTTATACAAACACTTACACTACACACTTAAGTCTACATATAGTATGTCGATCCGACGTGCGCATTTAGGCGAATCTCTTCGCCAAACTAATTATGCACGCATTCCTAACTTCCTAATGCGACAACAAACCATGTCAATCACATCAGCAAAATATGAATGTAAACTGTACTTCCTACAAATGACTAAAATGCCCTAAATCTCATATTCTTCGTTAATTTACGAAACAGGAAACGGAGAGCATGTTGTACATGTCAAACGGCGTTGCCGTCAAGAATCTACTATTAAACGACATTGAAAGCTTTGGAAACAGTCAATCAAAGCGTCTAATATCCGCACCTTTTTCCTTTTAGGGGTGAGAATTCGAACGGAGCGTATACGCTTCGTCTACGGCGACTAGGCAACCTAATACACAAGATCTATTAGCTATTTCTCTATGGAACTAAGGAATCAGCAAATCAGTAACTTTCTAGGGTTTTTCGTACCTAAAAACGCGGAGAAATCACCGGCAAAGTGATTGGAATACGCCGCTTAAGCACGTGCAGCAGCAGCAGGAAAAGCTCTCCCACCTTCTCTCACAAACTCTCACCTTTTCTCTCTCCCAATCTAGGGTTTTTGCAAATTCGGATGGGAGAGAGGAGTGAGGGTTTCAAGCCCTTTTATAAGCCTAAACTTGCCCGAAATAGACTCGGGAACAAGTTTCACTTGAGGGGTAACCAAATCGGGGCTGTTTCGGTCCAAAAGATGCTTTCTGGTGGTCCCCTGGTCGAATGCGATCGGACTTAAGCTCATGCGTACTAGATCTAGCGCGCATTAAGTTTTCAGTCCGACAGGGTTCGCAGATCGCACGTGGCGGACCAGTTTCAGTTCAGCGGTCACCGCACGTAGATCAGGGCTGAAAGTCTCATAATATAAAATAGAAATTTTTCATGATCTGAGGGTGTAATCTGGATGAATTCTGACGGTCAGAACGCCTAATACTGACGCGTCAAGTCGTGTGCCAGATTTGAATTTGAAATTCCAATTCTGTCCCTATTCGCGGTCTCTTCAGTCCGGGCTCAATGAAATAGTCTGTGATTATCGGTTTGACTTGATTTTCGAATTGATTGTCAAGTCCAGCTGGGCGGTTCTAACGGTCTAAGATAGGAAGTAACGGACTTTCGACGCGCGGTCTAAATCGAACACAAAATTTCAAAGTGGTCCAGAGAACAAACCCGCTTAGAGTTTGATCCGAGGTTATAGAGTATTATGGAGTCATACGTTCTACTCGATTTGGGTCTTGTAGAACGTATTTAAAGTGATCAGGGACTATTTCCCAGCTACTCCAGCGTTGCGCTAGCTAACTTATGCTTAGTTTCTAAAGGAATTAACCCTAAGTGATTTCTTTGGCTATGGAATTGGGTTCTAAGCGATTTTTCAGGTGTTTTAATTGACCCACTGTCTAAGGACGTCAAATTCCAGATTGGCCAAAATCCGGGGTGTTACACCCATACCACCATAATCTGCTCACGAGTCTAGGTGCTCACTGGTCACTACAGGGAGGTTTGTGGCCCCAGCGTAGGCCGACAGCTCGACCACGGTGTCCCATACCACCATGCCTGGCTCATGAGTCCTACACATGTCTTTCACACATATAATGAAATTATGCATATCGCCAACATATAGAAAATCCTTTCCATCAGCAAATTAATTGAGAATTCAATCTCAAACTAAATCATAAGGAAATCATCAAGCACATGTTATAACATATAACTTACATGAATCATCAAGCGCATGCATTTCATTCATATAATGAAATCATGCATATGGCTAACATGAAGGAAACCATTTACACCAGCATATTTATTGAGAAACCAATCTCAAACTAATCCATAACATCATTTAATTCAATACATACTAATACAAGCATTTATACAAAGACTTACACTACACACTTAAGTCTACATATAGTATGTCGACCCGAAGTGCGCATTTAGGCGAATCTCTTAGCCAAACTAACTATGCACGCATTCCTAACATTCTAATGCGACAACAAACCATATCAATCAAGTCAGCAAAATATGAATGTAGACCGTACTTCCTACAAATGACTAAAATGCCCTAAATCTCATATTCTTCGTTAATTTACGAAACAGGAAACGGAGAGCATGTTGTATATGTCAAACGGCGATGCCGTCGATAATCTACTATTAAAAGTCATTGAAAGCTTTGGAAACAGTCAATCAAAGCGTCTAAAATCCGCACCTTTTCCCTTTTTGGGGTGAGAGTTCGAACGGAGCGTATACGCTTCGTCTACGGCGAATAGAGAACCTATTTTACGAGTTATATCAGTTTACATGCTATGGAACGGAACGAATGCCAAATCAGCAACTTCTAGGGCTATTTCTTACCTGAAAACGTGGAGGAATCGCCGGGAAAGTGCTTGGATTGCGTGGCTTAAACACGTGTAGCAGGTAGCACCAGCAGCAGAAAATTCTCTCCCACCTCTCTCACAATCTCTCACCTTTTCTCTCCCTCAATCTATGTCTTTTCTCAAATTCGGATGGGAGAGATATGAGAGGGTTTCAACCCCTTTTATAAGCTTAAAAATGCCCGGAATAGGCTCGGGAACAAAGTTCACTTGATGCTTAACCAAAGCGGGGCTGTTTCGGTCCAATAGATGATTTCTGGTGGTCCCCTGGTCGAATGCGATCGGACTTAAGATCATGCGTACCAGATCTAGCGCGCATTAAGTTTTCAGTCTGGCAGCGTTCGCAGATCGCACGTGGCGGACCAGTTTCAGTTCAGCGGTCACCGCACGTAGATCAGGGCTAGAAGTCTCAAAATAATAAATAGAAATTTTTCCTGATCCGAGGGTGTAATCTGAATGAATTCTGACGGTCAGAACGCTTAATACTGACGTGTCAAGTCGTGTGCCAGATTTGAATTTGAAATTCCAATTCTGTCCCTATTCGCGGTCTCTTCAGTCCGGGCTCAATGAAATAGTCTGTGATTATCGGTTTGACTTGATTTTTGAAATGATTGTCAAGTCCAGCTGGGCGGTTCTAACGGTCTAAGATAGGAAGTAACGGACTTTCGACGCGCGGTCTAAATCTAATACAAGAATTCAAAGTGGTCCAGAGAACAAACCCGCTTAGAGTTTGATCCGAGGTTATAGAGTATTATGGAGTCATACGTTCTACTCGATTTGGTTTTTGTAGAACGTATTTAAAGTGATCAGGGACTGTTTCCCAGCTACTCTAGCGTTGCGCTAGCTAACTTACGCTAAATTTCCATAGAAATTAATCCTAAGTGGTTTCTTTGGCTATGAAATTGGGTTCTGAGCGATTTTTCAGGTGTTTTAGTTGACCCATTGCCTAAGGACGTCAAATCCCAGATTGGCCAAAATCCGGGGTGTTACAATCTACCCCCCTTAAAACACAATGTCGTCCCCGACATTGGCAAAGGACAAGGAGTACTTTCTCTAAGGAAGGTTCAAATCCTATTTAATAACCTAATCGTATGTATATCCGAACTCAAAGGTTTCGATCTTGGGCCAGTAGGAAAGAGGCCAACCACTCTTCCGCTACGCCACTCTGATCAAACAGTAGTGTTGACTAACCTAACTGGATTGGACTCAATACGTTCTACCCCCCTTAAAACTTAGTTTTACTTAAGGTTGAAGAATCTTAGCATCGATCCGTATATCAGAACGAGGCGCAACTTAGGAGCTATCCTTGACCTAAAATGGAATCAACCTTTCTCTACATGGTTTTCCTTGCTAATGATGCGTTCTATGGCATTGGTATCTATGGTGATAGAGACGAGCCTAAGCTCTATAGTGGTTGAGTTCAGGGGTAGGTATGAGTTGGTGGCAAGATGTCTAATTCTCTACTAGCTTTAAGTCCTCGCCATTTCCCAAAGACAATGTGATCCTGTTTGGTTGTAGGTGGTTGGGCCATCACAGAAGAAAGGTTGTGTAGTGGGTCTAAGCCGGATACGTTGAACCTTCTGTCTAATCAGGACAGAAAATGCGTTGTATCAGTTCTTAATCCGAATCGACGCCGATCCTCTGCTTGATCAGAGCATTGGATTTATTGGTCACCACTAGGATTAAGAAGTCGATTCAAACCGCGAATACATTGCTGACATGTAGTTCCTTTATTCCGCATTCCCGAATGCAATAAGTCCTTGGGGAAGGCAATTCTAAGGGGTGTGCTAGTACATTCTAAGTTCAATCTGAGGGAGTTATAAATGTTCCCTGAGAGCGTATGGTTCCTTCCTATGGATAACAACAGAAATCTATAAGTCATAAGGGGATTTATCGAAGGAAAGAAGTCTCATTCCAACCAAATCTAACCTACTATCCCTTAGCATATATAGGCCTTACACTGCCTAAGACAACTAGTAGCCTAGTCTGTAACTCTGTAGCTATAATCCAAAGCCTAAGATTATACGGTAAATGGCTTTCCATTCCATTTCTACTACAGGGAATTCTTCTATTGCTTAGGGTCAAGATTTATCTAACTGGAATTGGATTTCTTATGTCGTCATATCCTTCAAATCTAGGAGTGCTAACACTAGGTCCAAAACACCAAGGGTCTATGAAACGAAACTACATTCCTAATCCCATGTTGGGATCGGGAGTGGCATGCTTTGTAGGAGGGTGGGTTGGGATAAAAATTAATTTGTAGGCTGAATCTCGAGAGTTACAATACTCCCAATCTAGGGACAATACCTAACAAAAAAAATGAACGGCATGCACTCCATTCAACAATTTTTAGCTATATTAAGCTCAAACCACAACACAAACACATTTTTCTACCTAACAACACAAAACACAGAAATTTCAAAACAGTAATCAAACAAGTGAATAACGTGGAGAAATGGGATAGGTAAGCAGGTTTCCACGAGTCTGAGGGTCAAATAAAAGGGACATGAGAGAGAGGACGATGGAAAGTGAGGAAAAGGCTGAAACAGCCTTAACAATAGCCATGGAAGGAGGAGGAAATGCAGGGAAATGGTTGCCCAAATGGACAGAACGAAATCTAGGCGTTGTAGAGGGATGCTTCAAGCTCCCCTAGGATGTATTTTTAGAAAGAAATGAAAATGAAAAAGGGGAATGGAGCACCTCACGAATTCAGCTCGATTTGGGGGTTTTATGAGCTCCAACGGATGAAACCTTCAAGAGGGAGGGCTTTCAACTTCAAAGGAACAATGGAGGGTGGTCATTTTTGGCAGGGAATGGATCTAGGGGTGGTTTGGAACCACAGTTTTGGGTTAGGGCAGCAAGAAAATGAAAATGGAGCTAGGGAAGGGGACTTTTGTGAAGGAAGTACATCTTTTAGGGAGTTTCAAGGTACGGACCGCATACCAGGGGACTACCCTAACCCCCAAACTCCTCCAGCCCAAAGATCAGACCCATTCGAAGAGTTTGACCGGTGATGCATCGTCGAACCGGCGATGGCATCGCCGGTGAAGTTTCAAACTGGCCACTAAGGCCATATGGGATGGGTTCCCCTTGCCCTAGGGATTTCAAAAAGGTATGGTTCACACTTTGGTTCATTGTAGATTGCCTTAGGGAGGCCAAAACATTTGTAATATCCATTCGAGGCTTTTCGGGGCCAATCTTCAATCCTGAATACAAAAACCTATCATGCAGCATATGATTTTGGGGTAGAAGGATCTAGTACATCCATTTAGCCCATTATTTGTTAAAGAAAGTGAAGTTAGAATGGCCTATGGCCATTTTTCATGAAATTTTACTATTCACTGTAAAATTTTGTGAAAGTAGGATTTTATGTTATTTTCACATTATTATTGATGCCTAACATGAAATGGATAATAAATAATTGAAGATTGGGGTGGTAAGAGGAAGAATTTTGAAGATTTTCGGTGAAACGGGGTTTTTAAGCCCTAGCGATTGCATACAGGGGTCGTGGTTATCCCACGGCCCAAGGATTCACATTAATGGATCTAGAATCATTCAAATAATGTCTCAATCCACTTACCTACAATGTAGGAGCTATTCGGGTTGCTTTACGCGACCCTAGATGCGATACGGACTCGATCACGCGATCGAAATGAATAGACTTCGCCTGTTGGCGAATCTGGGATCCTACGAGTGTTTCTAGACCCTTATCGCACCCACCTAAGTCGACGGAAGCGACAACGTACGTTGCGTGACCATAACCCAGGTCCGGTTTAATCCAAATCATGCTCTGATACCATCTGTAACATCCCGAAAATCGGGGGGTCGAGCAAAAACCCAACTCCCGAGTTCCAAAATGTTATTTATGCAACATAGATATGTATGATTGAATGTTGTCTATGATAACGCATTAAACATGAGTGAGATTAAGCTAGAACAACATATCATACTCCAGAGACAGTTAAATTAACAAGCGGAAGACTGTGATAGTATGTATAACATATATAAACTGTTGTATGCCTCCAGAGTGTGGATATGTTACCAGGTTATATACATACATGTATACTCCAAAAGTAGACAAAACGAATATACATGAGTGCGCTAAAAATATAAAATGACAAGTGTCAAAGTATCTAATCAACCTCCCTGTAATCCCGTCAATCAGAACACGCATAAAGGAGGGATCCTCCTCATCATCATCAAGTCCAGCTCTGCCTCGCAGGCCGCGCCATCATCTGCAATCACAAAAGGGTTTGGTGGGTGTCCAGGAACACCGTCCCGTAACGTGGGAGTGAGTATCTAACTCAGTGGAATAATAGAGCAAGGATTAACATGTTCTCAAATTAATCATGCGATAATAGTAAAGTAGTAAATCAAACAATCCTAATACTGTTGTTAATGCAATTATGACATGACGTGATGTATGCCCTCACCGACGATCTCCCTCATACGGCAACATCTTACGACCGCGGCATGCCACACTCCCTAGAGTGCTCCACATCTTCCAAGCACATGTAATGCTATGGTAATATGATTTTCGAGTTGTTATTAGTCCATTCAAACAGCAGGATTGGGAAACTAAGGTACTTCCCTTGTATCAATCCCAACACAGATCCTGTCTAGGGTCGTCACTCCTAGTAATCTCATACGATGTATATTTTGCAGGTCGCTGCAAGGGCTGCCAGGGCTGTTGCTCGCACTCGTTGCACCGCTCCCCCATCACCTTATCAATATAGGCCTACTGTACTCTACTGCAACGGAAGGGTCGTCGCCTCCCGTGGACTCAGAATACGCTCGCGGTCACTACAAAGGACTCGTCGCCTGATCAGTGTAGGCCGACAGCTAGAATATAGTGTCCCATACCACCATAATCTGCTCACGAGTCTAGGTGCTCACTGGTCACTACGGGGAGGTTTGTGGCCCCAGCGTAGGCCGACAGCTCGACCACGGTGTCCCATACCACCATGCCCGGCTCATGAGTCTTCGTGGATCAAGGTACCATGGTTAACAGGGTTTACAATGGTAAGTTCAGTACCCTAGGTTTAAGCAGATATGACTCATGCAGGGTGAACATACAACGGCCAGTCGGGTTACTTGACGAGCTCGACTAGCACGAGCGCATTGCAAGTCGAACGACATGAAGTGCGTAAAACACTTCGCGTGGCCTAACCACTGCCGCCAACTCTAAACACGACTCGTGTTCATCGACACGTCGTTCGTGGCAAAGATAGGCTAACCACGATATTTCTTGGTTACCGACTGCCTGGACTACGTATAGTCCCAAACACATATGAATCCACGTCAGCGATCATGTGAGAGCATTGGAAATGAAATACAACCATGTGAGCATGTTAACACATGTTATAACGTACAACTTAAGTAAATCATCCTACACATGTCTTTCACACATATAATGAAATTATGCATATCGCCAACATATAGAAAATCCTTTCCATCAGCAAATTAATTGAGAATTCAATCTCAAACTAAATCATAAGGAAATCATCAAGCACATGTTATAACATATAACTTACATGAATCATCAAGCGCATGCATTTCATTCATATAATGAAATCATGCATATGGCTAACATGAAGGAAACCATGTACACCAGCATATTTATTGAGAAACCAATCTCAAACTAATCCATAACATCATTTAATTCAATACATACTAATACAAGCATTTATACAAAGACTTACACTACACACTTAAGTCTACATATAGTATGTCGACCCGAAGTGCGCATTTAGGCGAATCTCTTAGCCAAACTAACTATGCACGCATTCCTAACATTCTAATGCGACAACAAACCATGTCAATCACGTCAGCAAAATATGAATGTAGACCGTACTTCCTACAAATGACTAAAATGCCCTAAATCTCATATTCTTCGTTAATTTACGAAACAGGAAACGGAGAGCATGTTGTACATATCAAACGGCGATGCCGTCGATAATCTACTATTAAAAGTCATTGAAAGCTTTGGAAACAGTCAATCAAAGCGTCTAAAATCCGCACCTTTTCCCTTTTTGGGGTGAGAGTTCGAACGGAGCGTATACGCTTCGTCTACGGCGAATAGAGAACCTATTTTACGAGTTATATCAGTTTACATGCTATGGAACGGAACGAATGCCAAATCAGCAACTTCTAGGGCTATTTCTTACCTGAAAACGTGGAGGAATCGCCGGGAAAGTGCTTGGATTGCGTGGCTTAAACACGTGTAGCAGGTAGCACCAGCAGCAGGAAATTCTCTCCCACCTCTCTCACAATCTCTCACCTTTTCTCTCCCTCAATCTATGTATTTTCTCAAATTCGGATGGGAGAGATATGAGAGGGTTTCAACCCCTTTTATAAGCTTAAAAATGCCCGGAATAGGCTCGGGAACAAAGTTCACTTGATGCTTAACCAAAGCAGGGCTGTTTCGGTCCAATAGATGATTTCTGATGGTCCCCTGGTCGAATGCGATCGGACTTAAGCTCATGCATACCAGATCTAGTGCGCATTAAGTTTTCAGTCCGGCAGGGTTCGCAGATCGCACGTGGCGGACCAGTTTCAGTTCAGCAGTCACCGCACGTAGATCAGGGCTGGAAGTCTCATAATAATAAATAGAAATTTTTTCTGATCCGAGGGTGTAATCTGGATGAATTCTGATGGTCAGAACGCTTAATACTGATGTGTCAAGTCATGTGCCAAATTTGAATTTGAAATTCCAATTCTGTCCCTATTCGCGGTCACTTCAGTCCGGGCTCAATGAAATAGTCTGTGATTATCGGTTTGACTTGATTTTTGAAATGATTGTCAAGTTCAGCTGGGCAGTTCTAACGGTCTAAGATAGGAAGTAACGAACTTTCGACGTGCGGTCTAAATCCAATACAAGAATTCAAAGTGGTCCAGAGAACAAACCCGCTTAGAGTTTGATCCGAGGTTATAGAGTATTATGGAGTCATACGTTCTACTCGATTTGGGTCTTGTAGAACGTATTTAAAGTGATCAGGGACTGTTTCCCAGCTACTTCAGCGTTGCGCTAGCTAACTTACGCTAAATTTTCATAGGAATTAATCCTAAGTGGTTTCTTTGGCTATGAAATTGGGTTCTGAGCGATTTTCCAGGTGTTTTAGTTGACCCATTGCCTAAGGACGTCAAATCCCAGATTGGCCAAAATCCGGGGTGTTACACTTCCTAAGTCAGAGTGCATCAGTGTGCGTTGTGTTACCATAACCCAGGTCTGGTTTAATCCAAATCATGCTCTGATAGCATCTGTAATGCCCCAAAAATTGGGGGTCGGGTAGAAACCCAACTCCTGAGTTCCAGAACATCACTTATGCAACATTTTCAATGATGGATGAATGTCGGCAGTAATAGTACATAAAACATGAGGTGGATTAAGCTAAAACAGCATATCATACTCCAGAGACAGTTAAATTAGCAAGTGGAAGAATGTGATAGATACATAAAATATATAATTGATTGTAAGTCTCTAGAGTGTGAACATGTTACCAGGTTAAACATATACATGTATACTCCAAAGATGAGCAAAAAGAATATACATGGGTGTGTAAATAAAAGGTAAAGTACCAAATGTATTGGCATCAAATTAGTAATCCTGTAAACCCGTCAATCAGAACCTGTATATAGGAGGGATCCTCCTCATCATCATCAAGTCCGGCTCTACTTCGCAAGCATTGCCACCATCTGAAACTAAAATAGAGATTGGTTGGTGTGCGCAACACCGTCCCGTAATGTGGGAGTGAGTAGCTAACTCAGTGGAATCATAGAGCAAAGATTAACATGTTATCAAATCAATCACGCGATAATGGTAAAGCAAGCAATCAAACATTCCTAAATACTATGATTAATGCAAGCATGAAATGACATGATAGATGTCCTCATCGACATACTCCCTCATGCGACACCATCTTACGTCCGCGGTATGCTTTCTTCCCTCAGTACTCCACATCTTTCAGGCACATGCAGTGCGATATGAATATGATTACTGAGTTGTTATTAGTCCTTTTCATACAGCAAGATTGGGAAACTAGTGTACTTTCCTTATATCATTCCCAACAAGGATACCATCTAGGGTTGTCACTTCTAGTAGTCTTATACGATGATATATTTCTAGGTCAGTATAAGGGTTATTACACGCACTCGTTGCTCCTCTCCCCTATCACCTTATCAATACAGGCCTAGTTGTACTCTTGTTGCTATGGAAGGGTCGTCGCCTCACGTAAACTTAGAGTACGCTCGAGGTCACTACAAAAGGCTGTCAGGCCTGTTGCACGCACTCGTTGCTCTACTTCTCCATCACTTTATTAATGTAGGCCGATAGCAAGAATATAGTGTCTCATACCACCATAATCTGCTCACGAGTCTGGATTGCTCACTGGTCACTACGGGGAGGTTTTTGGCCCCAGCGTAGGCCGACAGCTCGACCACGGTGTCCCATACCGCCATGCCTGGCTCATGAGTCTTAGTGGATCAAGGTACCATGGTTATCAGGGTTATCACTGATAAGTTCAGTACCCTAGGTTCAAGCAGTTATGACGAATACAAGGTGAACATACAATGGTCAGTCGGGTTACTTAATGAGTCTGACTGGTGCGAGCGCACGTTGAATCGATCGACATGAAATGCACAAGCACTTCGTGTGGCCTAACCACTGTCGACGACTCTAGTACGACTCGGGTTCGTCGTAAACATCCTTCATGGCGAATAGAATCCAACCACGAATTCTAAACTGTTACCGACTGCCTGGATTAGAGTACAGCCCCAAACACATGTAGTTTAAATCAACAATCATATGAGAGAGATAGAATTGAAATATAAGAAATTCCAGCATGTTATCAGCATATTATAACATGCATCATAAGCAGTTAACCCTACACGAGTACTTCACACATAAGGTAATCAATTGAAATACAACAAGCATAGAGGAAATCAGTACATCATCAAATTAGTTGAGAATCCAGTCTCAATGCTAATCTACAACACCATTTCCTCAATACTTACTAATACATACATTTATACAAACACTTAGAGTACTCAACTTGTAACGCCCAGGAAAAATTCGTACTTGGACTCGAGTACCAACTCGACCAGAAATCGCGTAGGACTAATTCCTTTAGAAAATAAGAGTAAGGTAGCTAGCGCAACGCTAGAGTAGCTGGGAAATAGTCCCTGATCACTTTAAATATGTTCTACAAGACCCAAATCGAGTAGAACTAATGACTCTATAATACTCTATAACCTCGGATCAAACTCTAAGCAGGTTTGTTCTCTGGACCACTTTGAAACCTTGTATTGGATCTAGACCACGCGTTGAAAGTCCGATACCTGCTATCTTAGACCGTTAGAACTGCCTAGCTGGACTTGACAATCATTTCGAAAATCAAGTCCAACCGACATTCGCAGGCTATTTCATTGAGCCCGGACTGAAGAGAGTGCGAATAGGGATAGAATTGGAATTTGAAATTCAAATCTGGCACACGACTTGATGCGTCAGTATTAAGCATTCTGACTGTCAGAATTCAGCCAAATTACACCCTCGGATCAGGAAAATTTTTTATTTCATATCATGAGATTTGCAGGCCTGATCTACATGTGGTGACTGCTGAACTGAAACTGGACCGCCACGTGTGATCTGCGAACCCTGCCGGACTGAAAACTTGATGAGTGTTAGATCCTGTATGCATGAGCTTAAGTCCGATCGCGTTTGGCCAGGGGACCACCAGAGATGTACTTTTGGACCGAAACAGCACCGATTTGGATATGCCCTAAGAAAACTTTGTTCCTGAGCCTATTTTGGGCATTTTTATGCTTATAAAAGGGGTTGAAACCCTCAATCCTCTCTCCCATCCGAATTTGAGAAAAACCCTAGATTGGGAGAGAGAAAAGGTGAGAGTTTGTGAGAGAGAGTAGGAGAGGATTTTCCTGCCGTTCCACCACCTGTTGTACGTACTTTAGCAACACACTTCCATCACTCAGCCAGTGATTTTTCCACATTTTTAGGTAAGAAAATACCCCATTTAATCGCTGATTTGAGGTTCCTTTCGTTCCATAGCTTTTTAACTCATAGATCTTTTAAATTAGGTCCTCTATTCGCCGTAGACGAAGCATATACGCTCCGTTCGAATTCACACACCTATAAGAGATAAGGAGCAGATTTTAGATGCTTTGATTGACCGTTTCCAACGCTTTCAATGTCGTTTAATAGTATATTATCGACGGCAATGCCGTTTGACATGTACAACATGCTGTCCGTTTCCTGTTTCGTAAACCAACGAAGAATATGAGATTTAGGGCATTTTAGTCATTTGTAGGAAGTACTGATTTCATTCATATTTTGCTGATGTGATTGACATGGTTTATTGTCGCATTAGAATATTAGGAATACGTGCATAATTAGTTTGGCGAAGAGATTCGCCTAAATGCGCACTTCAGGTCGACATACTATATGTAGACTTAAGTGTGTAGTGTAAGTGTTTGTATAAATGCTTGTATTAGTATGTATTGAATTAAATGGTGTTATGGATTAGTTTGAGATTGATTTCTCAATTAATATGCTGATGTGAATGATTTTCTACATGTTAGTTATATGCATGATTTCATTGTATGTATGAAATGCATGTGCTTGATGATTTACTTTAGTTGTATGTTATAACATGTGGTAACATGCTCACATGGTTGTATTTCATTTTCAATACTCTTACATAAATTGCTGATGTGAATTCATATGTGTTTGGGACTATACCTAGTCCAGGCAGTCGGTAACCGAGCGAATTCGTGGTTGGCTTATCTTTGCCACAAATGACGCGTCTATGAACGCGGGCCGTGTTCTGGCGTTGGTGGCAGTGGTTAGGCCACACGAGGTGTTTTACGCACTTCATGTCGTTCGACTTGAGATGCGATCGTGCTAGTCGAGCCTGTCAAGTAACCCGATTAGCCGTTGTATGTTCACCCTGCATGAGTCATAACTGCTTGAACCTAGGGTACTAAACTTACCATTGTAAACCCTGTTAACCATGGTACCTTGATCCACGAAGACTCATGAGCCGGGCATGGTGGTATGGGACACCGTGGTCGAGCTGTCGGCCTACGCTGGGGCCACAAACCTCCCCATAGTGACCAGTGAGTACCTAGTCTCGTGAGCAGATTATGGTGGTATGAGACAATATATTCTTGCTGTCGGCCTGCACTGATCAGGCGACGAGTCCTTTGTAGTGACCGCGAGCATATTCTGAGTCTACGAGAGGCGACGACCCTTCAGTAGCAGTAGAGTACAGTAGGCCTGTATTGATAAGGTGATGGGGGAGAGGTGCAATGAGTGCGAGCAACAGCCCTGACAGCCCTTGTAGTGACCTACAAAATATACATCGTATGAGATTACTAGGAGTGACGACCCTAGAGAGGATCTGTGTTGGGATTTATATAAGGGAAGTACCTTAGTTTCCCAATCCTGCTGTTTGAATGGACTAATAACAACTCGAAAATCATATCACCATAACATTATATATGCCTGGAAGATGTGGAGCACTTGAGGGTCGATTGCATGCCGCGGTCGTAAGATGGTGTCGTATGAGGGAGATCGTCGGTGAGGGCATACATCACGTCATGTCATATTGCATTAACAACAGTATTAGGATTGTTTGATTTACTGCTTTACTATTATTGCATGATTGATTTGAGAACATGTTAATCCTTGCTCTATTATTCCACTGAGTTAGCTACTTAGTCCCACGTTACGGGATGGTGTTTGCAACACCCACTAGACCCTGTCTTAGATGCAGGTGATGCAGAGATCCAGGAGGTAGAGCCGGACTTTGATGAGGACCAGGACGAGTTCTCATACATGCAGTACCACGACGGCTTTGCTTAGGTGGCCTGGGTTGACGGAACTCCTCAGTGGGACTATTTTTGGCATTTTGATTTGTTTATTTACATGCATATGAGACTCAGAGATGTATTCATACTTTAGTGACAGTTGAGATCTACTTTGTTTTTCCATACAGTGATATATATATTCTTTGGTCTTCCGCTTGCTTTTATCACTGAATTTGGAGTATGAATTGCAGTTTTGGTATACTTTTACTCATGTGAATGCTTTAACTCAGACAACATTGAATTATAATCACTTTTGTTGCATAAGTGACGGTCTGGAATTCGGGAGTTGTGTTTATACACGACCCCCGATTTTCAGGGTGTTACACAACTCCAACGTACTTGACGTATGTTGATTTCAACATATAATATGACAGATCCTTGTATTAAGGAGTTGTCTAATACACAACAATCATGTTCTTACATTCAAAACATATGGCAGGCATAAATCATATTGATTTAGGCATTTCAACAAACATTTAGTCTACACACATTAGTCTACATAGCATATGTCGGCCAATATGTGCATTAGGGTGAATCTCTTTGCCAAACAGATCATACACGTATAACTAGTAAAGGTACACGGTAAATACTCATGGCAATCATATCAACAAAATACATATGTATACAGTATTTCCTATAAATGCCTAAAATACCCTAAATCTCATTTTCTTCGTACGTATTCGAAATGAAAAACGGACAGCAGGTTCTACATGTCAAACAACATCCTTATCAGCAATTTACCATTAAACGGCATTGAAAGCTTTGAAAACAGGTAATTTAAGCGTCTAAAATCCGTACCTTAAACCAGAAATGCGTATTCGTTAGGATTCAGACGATGTGTCTTTGTCAACGGCAGATACGCTACCTATGAAAAGAAACAGGTTAGCTAGAACTCTTCTATAGCGAGTCTAAACTTCAAATCAGGTTAGGGTTTAGGTTTTCTTACCTAGAACGAAGTTGGAATCACCAGAATAGCGATGCAGGTGGATGGCTTTGGCACGTGGAGCAGCAGGGAAGAATCCCAGGAGAAAGTTCCAACTCTCTCTCACTTTCTCTCTTTTCTCTCCTCTCTCTCCTAGGGTTTTTCCCAAATTCGTATGGGTTAGAAAGCTAAGGGTTTAAGGCCCTTTTATAAGCCCAAACATGACCAAAATAGACTTTAAGTCAAGGTATACTTAGGTTATAGCCAAATCGAGTCTCTTTTGATCTAAAAGAACGTTTCTGGAGGTCCCCTGACTAAATACGGTCGGACTTAAGCTCATGGATGTTGGATCCTGACCACATTAAGTTTTCAGTTCGATCGGGTTTTCAGATCGCATGTGGCGGATCAGTTTCAGTTCATCGGTCACTGAGACTCGATCAAGGATTCCAAGTACACTGACCTGAGTGGAAAATGTTCTCTGATCCGAGGGTGTATTTGGGTCAGATTCCAACGGTCTGAATGCTTATACTTAACCCGCAAGTGAAACGTTCCAGATTTATTTAAATCACATTTTATTTATAAAGAATTTCACTCTTTCTCACACTCCTTGCTTCAGGCTCAATGAAATAGCCTCAGAACATCAGTTGGGCCTGATTTTCAAAATGATTGTCAAGTCCAACTAGGCGGTCGTAATTGTCTAAGATTATCGCTATCGGACTTTCGACGCGCGGTCTAGATCCAATACAAAGTTTCAAAGGGTTACTGAGAACAAACCGGTTTAGAGTTTGATCCTGAATTTGAGGGTAACGTTGCGTCAATGATTCTATCGGTTTTAGGTCTTACATATCATATTTAAAGTGGTTGGTGCTTATTTCACAGGTAATCTAGTGTAGCGCTAGTTAATTCACGTTAAATTTCTAAAGAACTTCGTTCTAAATGATTTCTTTGGCTTTGGAATTGGGTTTTGAGAGGTTACCAAGGTATTATGGTTGACCCATTGCCTAAGGACGTCTAACCCTGGGTTGGCAAAAATTCGGGGTGTTACAATCTACCCTCCTTAAAACAAAATTTTGTCCCCGAAATTGTCTAAGGGTAATGAGGAAAGATTAATCATTTCCTTCACCTAAGTTTTGTTGATTTCATGTTTCTATACGTGGTAGGATGTATACGATCTATATAAGTCTGGTTCCTTTTGGTCTACACCCCTTAAAACTTACTTCTTTATGCATCACTTACACTCTGACGGTGTGCTACATTTTATTTCTTTACCTATTTGGCGTCTTGATGACAATTCCCATCTACTTAGAGTAAAATATATATTTTCAGTGGTTGACCAGTACAGAGAGACGGTTGTAGTGGGCTTGATCCCGTTACGTCGAATATTCGCCTGGACAGGGTAGACAACGTTGTATCCCTTCCTAATCCTGGTGGATCCTGGTCTTCTGATTGGCTAAGCAGTGAGTCCATTGGTAGTCGTCCAAGATGGAGAATTTGTGTCAAGCTGCGAATGTTTCTCATTTGTTCATTTCAATAACTCCATAGTCCGATCACTCTATAAGCTTAGGGAATGTCAATCACTAAAGGGTTCAAAAGTCCTATTTATAAGGTTGTGCTTTGGATCTTGATCTAGGAGAGTTCTCGCCTGAATCTATGTTCAAGGTAGAGATTAATAAACACTTTAGTAGATCATCTTAAAAGAGCTTCTAATCGTATAGGATGGGCCAAGGCTATGAATGGGTTCAACACTTAAGCCCTAATTTCTTTCCCTTAATGACTTCATTAGCGATATTCTAATGAAGATTCAGGTCCTATCTAATGACCTCTCCTTACGTCTAACATGAATTAGTTTCCTTCGATCCTGGGCCAGTGGGGCAAAGGCCCACCACGCTTCCGCTGCGCCACTCTGATCAAAAGGATGACTTAACTAGGTTAGGCTCTTAATGTTCTGCCCCCCTTAAAACAATTTTACTCTCAAGGCTCAAGACTCTATGTCTCGATCCGTATATCAGAAAGAGATGCAACTTAGGGCCTATCCTTGACATGAAATGGGAAACAATCTCTCACTACATTGGTCTGCCTTTGTTAATGATGCGTTCTATGGCATTGGTACCTATGATTATAGAAAGGAGCTGAAATGATGGGTGTTGTGGTTGATTTCAAGGATGGATGTGAGTTTGTGGCAAGATATCTAATCTTCTACTGGCTATAAGTCATCGCCATTTTCCAAAGATAAAGTAATAACTTTTAGTTGTAGGTGGTTGGGCCAACACGGAAGAAAAGTTGTGTAGTAGGTCTGAGCCGGATACATAGACTTTCTGTCTAGCTAGGATAGAAAATTTGCCGTATCAGTTCTTAATCCGAGTTGATGCGGATCTTCTGCTTGATCAGAGCGTTGGATTTATTGGTAACCACTAGGATTGAGAATTCGATTCAAACCGCGAATACTTCGCTTATATTTACAGTTCCTTTACTCCGTGTTCCCAAATGCAATAAGCCCTTAGGGAAGGCAATTCAAAGGGGTGTGCTGATTTATTCTAAGTTCAATTTGAGGGATTTATAAGTTTTCCTTGAGAGTGAATGGTTCTAAGTTAAAACAACTTTCCTAAGGGTTATAACAGAAGTCTATAAGTATTATGGGGATCTATCGAAGGAATGAAGTTTTACTCTAACCCTTAGCATATAGAGGCTTTACACTACTTAATATAACTAGTAGAATAGTCTGTAACTTGCTAGATATAATCCAAAGCCTGAGCTTATACGCTAGATGGTTTCATACAATTTCTACTACAGGGGATTGTGTTATCGCTTAGGGTCAAGATTATCTATTTGAAATTGGATTCCCTATATCGTCGGATCTTTCAAAATCTAAGAGTATTAACTCTAGGCCCAACACTCTAGATGTCCTGACACTAGATGGTTATTGTTTATGGACTAAGCTATTGCGCTCGGTCTCATCCGTTGGTAGAAGCACAGGGGTCGAGAAGACGGCTATAACTGGCTCAAAAGAGCCATGGAAAGTGAAGGAAATGAAGAAAAAGGGCTGACCTAATGGGTTACCACGAATCTAGGTCTGATAGAGGAGGGAAACAGGTCCCAAAAGGCTGGGATTGCAACGGGAAAAGGATGAAATGGGTTGGGTTAGAAGCTCACACGAGTTGAGCTTCAAATGGAGGATGAGAGAGCTCCAACGAACGAGAATGGAAATGATAGGGAGTGTGTATAGCTGTAAATGATGGAGTGGCGTGGGTTGAGGCAGAAAACGACGATGAGAGTAATAGAAAACGAGATTTGTAATGGAAAACAGCAAATGAGAGAGGAAAGGAGTGCTTGGGGGTGTGTTTTTTGAAGGAGGTAGGGGTTTGGGGTGGTTTTAATGGACGACCCACATACCAGGGGGCTACCCTAACCCCCAAAGGTGATCGGCCCGACGGCCCGCCCGAATGGGGCCCACTGATCGGCGAGGCCTCACCAAACCGACGAGGTCCTCACCACTCACTGTGATGTTTTGCGAGGCCTCGCCATTTGGGCTAGGTCCTCCTGCCCCAAGGGCCCCAAAGACATGTGGGTCCCACCTTGGATCATTCTGGAAGTTGATCGTTTGGCCCCCGCTCCGTTTGAGGCATTTTCGGGGCCAATTTACAAAAAGAAATGAATTTATGCGATGTGTAGCATATGATTTTGGGGTAGGGGATACTAATCTATCCAACTAACCTATTTATTCCATGAGATTCCATAAATGGAATGGTCAAAAGTCTAATCTACACATATATTTACTATTCATAGTAAATTTTTGTTTAAGTATGATTTTTCATCATTTTTACATTAGGAGTTATGTGTAGTATGAACGAACTTAGAAAAAGTTGAAGAATGGGGTGGTGGAAGGAGAGATTTTGAAGGAATTAGATAAAAAAGGGTTTTAGGCCTTGAGATTGAGTGTAAGGTGTTGTGGTTACCCCACAACCCAAGGACATCCATTTTCGGGTTTGGAAATCTTTAGGGAACGACTCAAACCAGTCGACTAACGACCTAGAGGCGACTTAGGTCGCGTCACGCGACCGAAGGTATATTATGGCCTAAATTACCATGTAGTCTCACCTGTCGGTGAAACTTGGGATTCTAATGTGGTTTTTAGGTTTCCATCGCCCCCTTCCTAAGTCAGAATGCGTCAGTGTGCATTGTGTTATTATAACCCAGGTCCGGTTTAATCCAAATCATGTTCTGATACCATCTGTAACGCCCCAAAAATTGGGGGTCGGGTAGAAACCCAACTCCCGAGTTCCAGAACATCACTTATGCAACATTTTCAATGATGGATGAATGTCGGTGGTAATAGTACATAAAACATGATGTGGATTAAGCCAAAATAACATATCATACTCCAGAGACAGTTAAATTAGCAAGCGGAAGAATGTGATAGATAGATAAAATATATAATTGATTGTAAGTCTCCAGAGTGTGAACATGTTACCAGGTTAAACATATACATGTATACTCCAAAGATGAGCAAAAAGAATATACATGGGTGTATAAGTAAAAGGTAAAATACCAAGTGTATTGGCATCAAATCAGTAATCCTATAAACCCATCAATCAGAACCTGTATATAGGAGGGATCCTCCTCCTCATCATCAAGTCCGGCTCTGCTTCGCAAGCATCGCCACCATCTGAAACTAAAATAGGGACTGGTTGGCGTGGGTAACACCATCCCGTAACATGGGAGTGAGTAGCTAACTCAGTGAAATCATAGAACAAAGATTTGCATGTTATAAAATTAATCACGCGATAATAGTAAAGCAAGCAAATAAACATTCCTAAATACTGTGATTAATGCAAGCATGAAATGACATGATGGATGCCCTCACCTACATACTCCCTCATGCGACACCATCTTACGTCCGGGGTATGCTTTCTTCCCTCAGTGCTCCACATCTTCCAGGCACATGCAGTACGATATGATTTTGATTACTGAGTTGTTATTAGTCCTTTTCATACCGCAGGTTTTGGAAACTAGGGTACTTCCCTTATATCATTCCCAACAAGGATCCTGTCTAGGGTCGTCACTCCTAGTAGTCTCATACGATGATATATTTCTAAGTCGCTGCAAGGGCTGTCAGGGCTGTTGCACGCACTCGTTGCTCCTCACCCCCATCACCTTATCAATACAGGCCTAGTTGTACTCTTATTGCTACGGAAGGGTCGTCGCCTCACGTAGACTCAGAGTACGATCGAGGTCACTACAAAGGGCTGTCAGGGCTGTTGCATGCACTCGTTGCTCCACTCCCCCATCACTTTATTAGTGTAGGCCGACAGTAAGAATATAGTGTCCCATACCACCATAATCTGTTCACGAGTCTGGGTTGCTCACTGGTCACTACGGGAAGGTTTATGGCCCCAACGTATGCCGACAGCTCGACCACGGTGTCCTATACCACCATGTCCGGCTCATGAGTCTTAGTGGATCAAGGTACCACGGTTATCAGGGTTATCACTGATAAGTTCAGTACCCTAGGTTCAAGTAGTTATGAGGAATACAAGGTGAACATACAATGGTTGGTCGGGTTACTTGATAGGTCCGACTGGCGTGAGCGCATGTTGAATCGACCGACATGAAATGCACAAGCACTTCGTGTGGCCTAACCACTGTCGACGACTCTAGTACGACTCGGGTTCGTCGTACACATCCTTTGTGGTGAATAGAATCCTACCACGAATTCTAAACTGTTACCGACTGCCTGAACTAGAGTATAGCCCTAAGCACATGTAATTTAAATCAACAATCATATGAGAGAGATAGAATTGAAATACAAGAAATTCCAGCATGTTATCACCATATTATAACATGCATCATAAGCAGTTAACCCTACATGAGTACTTCACGCATAAGGTAATCAATTGAAATACAACAAGCATAGAGGAAATCATGTACATCATCAAATTAGTTGAGAATCCAGTCTCAATGCTAATCTACAGCACCATTTCCTCAATACTTACTAATACATACATTTATACAAACACTTAGACTACTCAACTCCAACGTACTTGACATATGTTGATTTCAACATATAATATGACAGATCCTTGTATCAAGGAGTTGTCTAATACACAACAATCATGTTCTTACATTCAAAACATATGGCAGGCATAAATCATATTGATTTAGGCATTTCAACAAACACTTAGTCTACACACATTAGTGTACATAGCATATGTCGGCCAATATGTGCATTAGGGCGAATCTCTTCACCAAACAGATCATACACATATAACTAGTATAGATACACGGTAAATACTCATGGCAATCATATCAGCAAAATACGTACGTATACTGTATTTCATATAAATACCTAAAATACCCTAAATCTCATATTCTTCGTACGTATTCGAAATGAAAAACGGACAGCAGGTTCTACATGTCAAACAACATCCTTATCAGCAATTTACCATTAAACGACATTGAAACCTTTGAAAATAGGTAATCTAAGCATCTAAAATCCATACCTTAAACCAGAAATGCGTATTCGTTAGGATTCAGACGATGTGTCTTCGTCAATGGCAGATACGCTACCTATGGCAAGAAACAGGTTAGTTAGAACTCTTCTACAGCAAGTCTAAGCTTCAAATCAGGTTAGGGTTTAGGTTTTCTTACCTAGAATGAAGTTGGAATCGCCAGAATAGCGATGCAGGTGGATGGCTTTGGTACGTGGAGTAGCAGGGAAGAATCCCAGGAGAAAGCTCCAACTCGCTCTCACTTTCTCTCTCTTTTCTCTCCTCTCTCTCCTAGGGTTTTCCCCAAATTCGTATGGGTTAGAAAGCTAAGGGTTTAAGGCCCTTTTATAAGCCCAAACATGACCAAAATAGACTTTAAGTCAAGGTATACTTGGGTTATAGCTAAATCGGGTCTCTTTCGATCCAAACGAACGTTTCTAGAGGTCCCCTGACTAAATGCGGTCGGACTTAAGCTCATGAATGTTGGATCCTGACCACATTACGTTTTCAGTTCGATCGGGTTTCTAGATCGCACGTGGCAGACCAGTTTCAGTTCAACGGTCATTGAGACTCGATTAGGGATTCCAAGTACATTGACCTGAGTGGAAAATGTTCCCTGATCCGAGGGTGTATTTGGGTTAGATTCCAACGGTCTGAATGCTTATACTTAACCCGCAAACGAAACGTGCTAGATTTATTTAAATCACATTTAATTTATAAAGAATTTCACTCTTTCTCACACTCCTTGCTCCAGGCTCAATGAAATAGCCTCAGAACATCAGTTGGGCTTGATTTTTGAAATGATTGTCAAGTCCAACTAGGCGGTCGTAATTGTTTAAGATTATAGCTATCGGACTTTCAACGCGCGGTCTAGATCCAATACAAAGTTTCAAAGGGTTCCTGCGAACAAACTGGTTTAGAGTTTGATCTTGGATTTTAGGGTAACGTAACGTCAACTATTCTATAGGTTTTAGGTCTTACAGATCGTATTTAAAGTGGTTGGTGCTTATTTCATAGGTAATCTAGTGTAGCGCTAGTTAATTCATGTTAAATTTCTAAAGAATTTCGTTATAAATGATTTCTTTAGCTTTGGAATTGGGTTTTGAGAGGTTACCAAGGTGTTATGGTTGACTCATTGCCTAAGGACGTCTAACCATAGGTTGGCAGAAATCTGGAGTGTTACACACTCTCCTGGGTGGCATATCTTATAGAAAGGAACAAAGGCACCTATCAATCTTTGAAAACTCTTAAAGGCACGTTAGGGGACTAAATCAGAAGGTTATGCACTTGGAACCTAATTGACCTAAACTCATACTAGATATGTAATGTTGTTCTGAGTTGTTCCCAAGTTATGCTCTGATACCAACTTCTGTCACGCCCCAAACTTGGAAACTGGGCTCACGAAATTCTCAATTGCCGAATCCGGGGCTGACATCTTTTACAGTACCCCATTCTTGGCTCCCGGCACCCATACACAGGTTTCAATCCTGGGATTCTATAAGGAGGATTCCAAACATGATTTTGATTCTGTATAAGCATAAGCATAACCAACGAACAATAACCACAAGAACACCATCACAAAATCCACTATAATAAAAAACTTTGAGTACAATACGTATGAAGGGAAATACAAGATAATGATATTAATAGAAACTCCTGAAGCTCGACTACAGACTCCAACTATGGCGAAACTACAGCTGCATCTTGGTGTCACCTGCACGCATCGATTGTACATAAGCTTATAGAAAACTTAGAGGGTGGTGTAAGTGTGTGCACAATATGAGCGTACTCAGAATGTGTAATGCCCTGAAAATCAGGGGCCACGCAGGAGCCCAACTCCTAAGTTCCAATGCATCACTTATGCAACATAGATAATGATAATTAAATGTTGTCTATATTAGTGCATTAAACATGAATGAGATTAAGCTAAATCAACATATCATACTCCAGAGACAATTAAATTTAAGCAAGAGGAAGACTGTGATAGATATATCAAATATATAAATTATTGTCGGTCTCAAGAGTGTGAACATGTTACCAAGTTAACTAAATTACATGTATAGTTCTCAAAATTATAAAATGATAAAGGGTAATGTCTACTAATCCATATTCCTGTAGCCCAGGTGACGTAACTCCAGGTCTACATAGACCCGCCAAAGAGTTACGAATAGGAGAACTCTTCGTCGTAGTAGAAGTCAGGCTCTGCCTTGTAGGCCTCCACATCATCTTAAACTACAATAGAGTCTGGTTGGTGTTTCAAAACACCATCCCAGAGTGGGAGTGAGTGATCAACTCAGTGAAGCTAGAAGGCAAAGGTTAACATGTTATCAATTCAATCAAGCAATAATGATAAAGCAGTAGAACAATCATATGCGATAATGATGTATGCCCTCACCTGCACTCCCTCAGCGACATCATCTCCCGATCACGGCATGAACCACTCCGAACACGTGCACTTCCTCGCTAAAGCACATGCAATGCATGTATGATCGTGTTAGCCCAATTCTTAATTAAGTTTATTTAAACAGCATATTCGGTAAGCTAAGGTACCTTCCTTTTCACCACTTACCCAAACAATGATCCATCTAGGGTTGTCAATCCTAGTTAGTCTCATACGAGAGGCAGTTCCATGTCACCAGTAAGAGGCTCATCACCTCAGTGCAGGCTTGGTTTATACTCTAGTTTACTACGTAAAGGCTCGACACCTCAGCGTAGACCTAGGGTATGCTCGAGGTCACTATGAGAGGCTTGTCACCTGATCGAGGTCGATGACACAAATACAGTGTCCCATACCACTGTATTCGGCTCACGAGTCTGGGTTTCTCACTGAACACTATGGGGAGGCTCATTGCCTCAGCGTAGGTTGACAACTCAACCATGGTGTCCCATACCGCTATGCCTAGCTCATGACTCTTAGCAGATCGTAGTACCAAAGTTAAATGAGTTTTCATTGGTAAGTGGTACCTTAGATTCAAGCGGTTGTGTCTATACATTGTAAATACACATTTAGGCCATTCGGGTTAGTTGATAAGCTCAATTGGTACAAGTGTACATTGGATTTGGTTGACATAGAATGCGTAAGCACTCCGCATGGCCTAGCCACTGTCGATAATCTCCATACAACTCGGATTCCTCGAACGTATCTGTGGGGGCAAAACTAACTTAGCTACTTGATTGCAACATGTTACTGATTTCCTGGACTACGTAGTAGTCCCAATCACACTTAAATGTAACAGGAAACCATATGTGATAGACATCAGTATTGAACAAATAATTCAGACAATACAACCACTTGAGCATCTTATGAAATATAAAATTTTCATAACATTACACATGTGCATTCCATACACAAATCACATAATAGGATATAAGCTACATGAAGGAATTCATACATATGGCTAAGGTGATTAAAAATCTCTTCTCAACACATCCATTAAAGGCATTTCATCAAACATGTACTCATTCATACATTTTATCAAACACCTAGACTACACATTTCAACTTATATGTTATAATTTAGTTATAACCTATAATAGGAAAAATCCTTTCATAAGGAGTTGTCACACATACAACAATCATATATTCACAATGAATACTCATGGCAAGCACAAAACATAATTCTATATTCATTCAGACATTTCAACAAACACATAGAAGGCACTATATTCAACATGATTTATATATATGTGTAATATACAGAAAGTGTTGTATCTAAGCACATGTGACAACAATCAAGTCAATCATAAATCATTACTGACATTGATAGCCTTAAAAATTATAACCTAAAAATTTATAGTTCGCACTTTTCGTCAGTAAACACGTATCAAACTCAGTTTTTACACTAAGTCTTTGTCTACGACACAACGACTGCCTAAATCACGAAATAGGTTAGTTATTTCACCGATTTTCCTAGTTAGATATCTAAAACAGATTAGGGTTATCATTTCTTACCCAAGAATGGAACCAAAATCATCGCAATAGCGACACGGGAAGGCTGATTCGGCACATAGAGTTGCGGGATCGAATCCCAGGAACTATCTCCCACTTCCTCTCTCACTTTATCTCTTTTTCCTTCTCTTTTTCCTCTCTTCTCTCTCTTAGGGTTTGAAATTCGTATGGAATGAGAGAACGGTGGGTTAAGGTCCTTATATAGGCCCAGAACGGATGAAAATGGGCCCCGGGCCATGATATACTTAGGTTACAGCTAAAGAATGGTTATTTCGATCCAATGAAGCTGATCTAGAGGCCCCCTTTCTGCATACGGTCTGGGGAAAGTTCCCTAACGTTGGATCTAGGTCAAGTTTTCAGTCCGATTGGATTTACAGATCGTTCATGGAAGACCAGTTTCAATTTAACGGTCACCGTTACTCGATCAGGGCCATAAGTACACTAACATGTGTTGAAAATTTTTCCTGATCTGAGGGTGTAGTTAGGTTAGAATCTGATGGTCTGAAACCTTAGATTTGGGCTGTAAGCGAATGACTCAATTCACTTAAGTTTCAGTTCATTTTCTAAAGATATTCACATTTCTCATACACTTCGCTTCGGGCTCAAGTTGTGTGGTTTTGGATATTATTTAGATTTAATTTTCAAGATGGTTGTCAAGCCCAGTAAGGCAGTCATAACCGTATAGTTTCATGGTAATTGGACTTTTGACACGCGATCTAGGTCTGATACAGAGTTTCAATGTGCTCCCGAGAGCAACTGGGTTTTGAGATGGATCCTAAGTTTTATAGGTAGTGTAGCGTTAACGATTCTACTAGTTTTGAGTCTTACAGATCGTATAGAAAGCAGTTCAAGCTAATCTATCGATTAATTCAGTTTAGTACTTAATTAATTTTCATCAAATTTTTAAAGGATTTGATCCTTAGCAATCTCTACCTGGGGTGGTAATCTGGTTTGTACAGATTTTTCCAAGACGTTATAATCTACCCCCCATAACAAAAAAATTTCATCCTCAAAATTAGTACCTTTTCATACTCCTCGAGAATCTGAGGGTAGTTCTTTTGGAACTCGACTTCTGTTTCCCAAGTGGCCTCTTCCTCAGTGTGGTGTGTCCACAGTACCTTCATAAGTGGAATCACTTTACTACGCTGCACCTGCTTCTTCCTATATAGGATACGTGTCGGTCGCAGTATATAAGTAACGTCTTCACTCAACTGTACCTGCTCCCATCTGATAATGTGGGAAGGATCGAGAATGCATTTCTTCAACATCGACACATGAAATACGTTGTGCACGCATACGAGTGGTGTGGGCAAAGCAAGGCGGTACGATATCACACCCACTCGATCTAGATCTGGAATGGGCTAATAAACTATGGCATGTGTTTCCCTTTCTTTCCAAACTGGAGGACTCCCTTCATTAGGAAAACTTTCAGGAATACGTGGTCCCTAACCTCAAACTCTAGCTGTTACTGCCTCGTATCGGAGTAGCTCTTCTGTCTACTCTGTGTTGCCAGAAGTTGACGCTTGATAATGTCGATCTTTTTTGAGGTCGTTTGTACTAACTCTGGGCTAATCAAACTCTTCTCCCCAACCTCTGCCCAATAATGTGGTGCTCGACAGGGGTTCCTATACAAGGCCTCATAGGGAGCCATGCCAATACTCTCCTAAAAGCTATTGTTATAAGTGAACTCTACATAAGGAAGGCAGTCATCCTAACTGTCCTTGAAATTAAGCACATAAGCTCGCAACATATCTTCCAATACCTGTTTTACCCATTCCATTTTCCCGCCAGTCTGTGGGTGGAACGCGGTACTGAACTTCAGTTTCACACCCATTGCTTCCTAGATACGAGTTCAGAAGATAGATGTGAATCGCTTGTCTCGGTCTGACACGATCTCCATAAGAACTCCATGCAGACGTACTATCTCCTTGATGTACAGCCTGGCCAAATTGTCTGCTGAGTTCGAAACTCTAATAGGGAGAAAATGAGCCGATTTCTTCAACCATATGGAGTCAAGCCCCTTCTTTGTCTTTGGTAGCCCTGAGATAAAATCCATAAAGACAAAATCCCATTTCCATTCAGCTATGGGCATGAGCTAAAGCAGTCCAAGAGGTCGGCGATGCTTTGCCTTGACCTATTGGCACATGAGATAACGGGACACATAATCTACTATATGGGCCTTCATGTTGTCCTACCAGTATAACCTCTTCATGTCTCGATACATCTTCGTACTACCAGGATGCATCGCCATCTTCAAATTGTGAGTGGCTTCAAGAACTTTCTTTCTCAAGTCATGAAGGTTTGGGACGCACAGGCGGCCACAATAACGTAAACCCCCATCCGTACCAACTCTCCATTTCTAGTCTTCATCGTTACTAACCCACTGTCTCAACTCTGCCAACCCTTCATCTTCCTTCCGAGCCACAATGATTCGGTCATCGATAAGTGGTTGAACCCGAATATTGCGATGCTCTCAAACGACTCCTCTACTGTAAGTTTCTGCTCAAAGTCTCACACAAAATCTCCTATATCCCATTCTGCTATCATCAGTGAAGCCGCAAATGCTATTGTCTTCTTGTGGCTCAATGCGTCTGCCACAAGGTTAGCCTTACCAGGATAGTAGGAGACCTCGAACTTGAAGTCCTTCAAGGTTTTCATCCATCACCGCTGCGTCATATTCAGGTCCCTTTGCATGAACATGTACCTGAGGCTCTTGTAATCACAAAAGAACTCGAACTCCTCTCCATAGAGGTAATGTCTCCAGAGCTTTAATGTGAAGATGACAGTTGCTAACTCTAGGTCGTGCATAGGGTAGTTTTCCTCGAGTTTCCTCAACTATCGCGAAGCATAGGCGATCACCCTATCCTTCTGCATAAGGACACAACCCAAACCAACACGAGACGTGTCGTTGTATATCGTATACTTGACCCCTTACTCTGGCAATAGTAGTACAAGGGCGGATGTCAACTTGTCCCTTAGTTCCTGAAAGACTGTTTCTGCTTCTCATTCCATGCAAACTTGAGATATTTCTGAGTCAGCTGAAACCATGGTCTGGCTATCTTAGAAAAATCTCTAATGAATTGACGATAGTAGCCTGCCAGGCCAAGAAAACTCCTCACTTCATTTATCGAACCGGGATGATCCCAGTCCTGACCTGCGACTACCGTAGAAAGGTCCACAACTATCCCTTCCTTGGACACCACATGTCCCAGGAACTTGACTTCTTCTTTCCAGAAGTTGCACTTCCTGTACTGTGCAAACAAATGGTTCTCCTTGGGAGTATTAAAGACTGCTCGCAGGTGTTCCTCATGCTCCTCCTGACTCTTAGAGTATATCAGGATGTCATTTATAAACACGATGACGAATTAAAATAGATACGGTCGAAACACTTGGTTCATCAAGTCAATGAATATGGTAGATGCATTTGTGAGTCCAAACAATATCACAAGGAACTCGCAGTGCCCAAAATTGGTCGTGAAAGCTGTCTTCTGTACGTCCTCATCCCTGACGCACAATTGGTGATACCCTGACTGTAAATCGATCTTCAAAAAATACTGTACCCCCTTCAACTAATCAAACAGATCATCTATCCTAGGCAAAGGATACTCGTTCTTCACCGTCACTTGATTCAATCTGTGATAATTAATACACAATCGCAGTGATCTATCCTTCTTCTTCACAAATAATACGGGTGCTCCCTAAGGAGATACACTTGGTCGTATGAAACCTAAATCCATAGGTCATCAATTTGCTCCTTAATTCCTCCATTTTGCATGGGAGCATGCGATATGTGGGTAATGAAATGGGTGTCTCACCAGGCACAAGGTCGATAGTAAAATCGATCTCGCACCGGGGAGGTAATCCAGGTATTGTCCTGAACATGTCCTCAAAATCCTGAACTACTAGCATGTTTTCAAGTGTTGGTCCATCTATATTCTCTACCAAGGTAGCATAACAACTAATACGACGGGGCTAACTGACCTGAATTAGAAAAGTAAAGGTCGTGCCCTCAGGTGCACGAGCTGTCATTACTCTGGTATCGTAATCGATCTCTGCCTTCATCTCGGTAAGCCAATCCATATCGAGGATAACGTCGTCATGCCATAATGGGGCGACAATCAGGTCGATGAGTACTATCCTGCTTCCTAAATCTATCAAACAATCCTTACAAATCTTCGTAATGTCTGAAAAGGTTCTTATAATAGTAAGGATTCTCACCCCCTTCGTAGGTGTTGTACCCAAAACTAGTCCCTTGACTTCTGCGCATGATATAATGGAAATAGTGGACTCGGTGTCCACCAATAAGAAGACCGGTGTACCTTGGATATGTGCAGTGACTTCAAAGGCCAGTGGTGCTGTAATTGCCATCTCGGATGCATCAGCTAAAAGTGAGTGCATGCGAGCCTGCTGAGAACGGTTTGGCTGCGGTACCATAGGTCACTGAGGCAGCCTAAATCGAGGTGTAGGCAGCCAAAAAGATGGATGTACTGGTGCTGAGCGCAGAGGTGGGGCTGTAATAGCTTGAGGAAGCTAGCGGTTGATCCTCTGAGACGGCGAGAAGCCGTTGTCCCTCATCTTGGTGAAACAATACGTATCAACGTGGCTAGACCTCTTGCAGTAGGTGCACCACAAGTCCACTCGACTCAGCTGAGTCGGTGTATCTGCAAGCCTGGGAGGCTAGTCTGCACGGGGCCTCTTGCCGAGAAATGGCCTGCTTAACAAATCCGATCGAGGCCTAGGAACCATAGGCACATGTTTATGGGACAGCCTATCCCCATCCTACTCAGCTCGCAGAAACATGCCCACTAGCTCAGCATAGTTGGATATGCTAGAGCAACACATCTTCACGCATATCTTGGGTCGCAGACCCTCAGAAAACTGCTGCATTCACATTGGCTGGTCGGCTAATATTAGGGGAGCATATCTGGCCAGCTCTGTGAACCTGTTCTCATACTTTTCCACTATCATCCCTCCTTAATGGAGGTGAAGAAATTCACTTTCCTTCTCATTATGATACATGAGGGGAGAGTACTTCTCATAGAAGTGTGTCTCAAAAGCTTCCCATGTTCATACATACGCAGCAGCAATGGTCCACAGGATATTATCCCACCAGAGACTACCCTCCTTTTCAAACATATAGGTGACCAGCTTTACCTGTTCTGCCTCAGTGAAGTGCAACGGCTTTAGCATCTTAGAGATGCCGTCAAGCCAATACTTAGCCTCCTCGGGTCTGTGAGTACCCACAAAAGTAGGAGGTTGAAAGCACTGAAATCGCTCAAATAAGCTGCTAACACTCATTATTTTAGCAGGTTGCATGGAGGTGCAAGCGGGACCGTGTGTATGTTCTGAGTAATGACCCCCGCAATGGTGGCCAAAAACTGTTGCTGCATCAAGAGCATCATCTGCTCCAACCTATCAGGAAGAGGAGCTGATTGAGGCACATGTGGCGTTGAGGTAGACGCGCGGTTCTGCTCTGGAAACAGTGGTGCAACAGGTGTCAGCCCATTAGTGGGGCCAGTGGCCGGCTGAGAATCCGGCATAGTCTCATGAATCGGGCTTGAACTGGGGTCCATATGGTTATCACTTGGGGGAGGTGCCCCGTCAACCGAGTCGCAAGTGTGAGACATGCTGTACTTCTCGTGGTCTTAGGTGGCATTCCCTATATACAACATAGGGTGCATCCCATGTAAGATTTAGCATAACAATACTCACTTTATCAAGCATCCTACACATTTCATAGAAAAAGGAGCTGCATGCATTTCATTTAACAAAATTTGTCACAATACAAGAGACAAAGTATTACATGGATCATGACAGAAGATGCATGTGATCTAATCTAAGTAACGCTCCAAACACTAAAACCTACAAACCACTCTACCACATTATTAAGCCTATCGAGGCTATACATAGAAACAAGAAAAAAAGTAACAAAGCAAACTAAAAGATGATTACATGTACGACTAGTCGTCTGACTCTAGTGATGGTGGAGGTGCACCCTTATCCTGCAGACAACATAGGATAACCTTCAAGGTGCGAGATACTTTACTAAATTTCTGCTTCATGAAGGCCTGATTCTCTTCAAGCTTGGCTCAGGTAACTATGATCTCCTATCGCAAGGCAACTTGACCCTCCTTAAGTTGAGCCAAGTGGGCTTCTATAGTAGCCTGATCACTATCGTGCCCCTGTGCAGCGGGAGGAGAGCCTTCATCGGAGTCTTGGGCCGCCGCTTCATCACTGCCTTCTTCTGACTCATTATCTACCTCTATCTCATTACTTTTTTCCTCTTCACTTTCCATCTCATCCCCATACTCGTCAAGTCAGGCTTGACGTTGTCGAGGGCTAATCCTTATGTTGTTAAGCGTAGTGTCATTAATGAAGTGAATCGACGCAATGTCATCCATTTTAAACCTGTAGCGAACTCTCGAGCAATCTTGCATACAAGTTGGTTAAATGGAAGTGAGATGTCATTCCTAACAGAGCACGCAGTCTAGACTATCTGTAGTAGGGTAAACGTAGGCAGACACAGCTTGTCTCCCTGCCCAGCTCTATACAGGAAATCCACTATCAAGTGAGTACATTCGGTATGGTTACCCCACCTAGGATACACATTATATGTGAATATGTGGTGAATTAGGAAGAAATCTTCTGTCAATTTCATTGATGGGAGGCATCTCCCTCCCCTCCAGTGAGCTAGTCAGCCGCAAAGGAACCGCGTGTGGCGATCACTTTCTCGCATGTTCTTGAGTTCTTTTTGCTAGCATGCACCTCACCTCATGGAATTTCCATGATTCAGGCATCAAATCTACATTAACCGTTGCTTCTCGCCTTCCCACGGGATTGGTGAATTGCAAGGGCTCCAGTAGTGGATTCGGAATGTGGGCATAGAAGGCTCAAACAGTGTTCTCATATGTCTGAGACTTTCCCTCGAATATGGGACCTCACCCGGCGTCCGCTAGGAAGTCCATCACTGAACACAACCCAAATAGCCTTTCGTCTACATGAGCTTCAAGCACAACCCTATGACCACCAAACTGACCGTGTTTGAAGCCCACCGATAGAACTCTTTCGAGTGAAATTTGGGGATCGAGATCCCGCTTCGACCTTCTCTCTCAGGTAGCGCTTATGCTAGCTTCGGCACCCGCCTTCTTCCTTGGATGGTAGGGCGGCTAGGCCCTGCTTCGTCGGTGGATGCTCTTCTCTTTCCCATGAGAGAGAGGAGTGTGGAGAGCGAAAATACGGTGGCCATAATCTCCAAGAGGGCCATAGTGTTGAAAAACTTGCAAGTTGAGATAGGTTGGTGGGTTTTAGAGTTTATGAGTCACTAAGGTATCTTGGTATGCTCAAATGAGAGAGATTAAAGCTAATAGGTGGTTGTTAAATATGGGTTTCTTAAGGAAATGTTGGAGATGGGTATTTAATGAAGAACGTGAAGAAGATGTGAGAATGAAGGGAGGATTTGAGGTGAAAAAATGGGATTTTTTGAAGATTTGAAAGCTTGGAGGGGTGAAAATAGAAGAATCAAAGCAAATGGGGAGAATAAAAGGGGTCCCACACAATTTTATGAGGCCTACAAAAGTGTACAAGGGTCAACTCGACTAGCCCAGCGCTGCCTGACAAGCCTGGACGAACCGGACCGGGGTGCGCCCAGGTCGGCGCGGTGCCGGTGCAGTGCGCTGGACTTGACGTGGTGCCGCTGCCCTCGAGCGGTGGCCACCCCCCTCCTGGGGTGCCAGAAGTGTATGGGGGACCCCCTGAGTCCCACTGATTTGCAGGGTTTGGGCCCCTTTGACCATTTGATGCGGTTTTGGGTCTCAACGGTTACATATTCACGTTATTCTCGCTTTCCACACCATTCGAGTATGGAATGCATTGGATTAACATCTAAAACCCATCAATTGATGGCCTACAGAGGAATCAGGATCACTTCACATGATCACTGATGCATACAGTTGAGGCTTCAACTGTCAATTTTTACCGATTGGTGAAATTGGGAATCCTACGACTATTCCTACGTTTCATCACTCCCTCCTAAGTCAAAGCACGTCAGTGTGCATTGTGTTACCATAACCTAGGTCCAGTTTAATCCAAATCATGCTCTGATACCAAGTTATAATGCCCTGAAATTGGGGGCCGAACAGGAGCCCAACTCTCGAGTTCTAATGCATCACTTATGAAACATAGATAATGATAATTAAATGTTGTCCATATAGACATGAATGAGATTAAACTAAATCAACATATCATACTCCAGAGACGATTTAATTTAAGTAAGTAGAAGACTGTGATCGATATATAAAATATATAAATTGTTGTATGTCTCTAGAATGTGAACATGCTACCAAGTTAACTAAATTGCATGTATAGTACCCAAAATTACAAAATGATAAAGGGTAATGTTTGCTAATCCATATCCCTGTAGCTTTGGTGACGCAACTCCAGGTCTACATAGACCTGCTAGAGAGTAGCAAATAGGAGAACTCCTCCTCGTCGTCATAAAAGTTAGGCTCCTCCTCGTAGGCCTCGACATCACCTAAAACTATAATAAAGTCTGGTTGGTGTTTTAAAACACCATCCTAGAGTGGGAGTGAGTGATCAACTCAGTGGAGCTATAAGGTAAAGGTTAACATGTTATCAATTCAATCAAGCAGTAATGATAAAATAGTACAACAATCATATCCTAAGTACTCTTGTTAATGTAGGAATGGTATGTAATAATGATGTATGCCCTCGCCTACACTCCCTCAGCGACATCATCTCATGATCGCGGCATGCACCACTCCAGACAAGTGCACTTCCTCGCCAAAGCACATGCAATGCATGTATGATCGTGTTAGCCCAATTCTTAATTAGGTTTATTTAAACAGCATATTCAGGAAGCTAAGGTACCTTCCTTTTCACCACTTACCCAAACAATGATCCATCTAGGGTCATTAATCCTAGTTAGTCTCATACGATAAGCAGTTTCAGGTCACCACGGAGAGGCTCGTCACCTCAGTGCAGGCCTGGTTTATACTCTAATTTACTATGGAAAGGCTCGACACCTTAGCGCAGACCTAGGGTATGCTCGAGGTCACTACAAGAGGCTCGTCACCTGATCGTAGGCTGACAACATGAATACAGTGTCCCGTACCACCGTATTCGACTCACGAGACTGGGTTGCTCATTGGACACTACGGGGAGGCTCCTCACCCCAATGTAGGCCGACAACTCGACCACATTGTCCCATACCACCATGCCCGGCTCATGAGTCTTAGTGGATCGTGGTATCAAGGTTAAACAGGTTTTCATTGGTAAGTGGTACCTTAGATTCAAGCAGTTGCGTCCATACATGGTAAACACACATTTAGGCCAATCAGGTTAGTTGACAAGCTTGATTGGTACGAGTGTACGTTGGATTTGGTCGACATAGAGCGTGTAAGCACTCCACGTGGCTTAACCACTGCCGACAATCTCTGTACGACTCAGATTCCTCGAATGTATCTGTGGCAGTAAAACTAACTCAGCCACTTGATTGGAGCCCGTTATCGATTGCTTGTACTACGTAATAATCCCAATCACACTTAAATGTAACAGGAAACCATATGTGATAGGCATATCAGTATTGAACAAATAATTCAGACAATACAACCACTTGAGTATCTTATGAAATACAAAATTTTCACAGCATTACACACAAGCACTCCATACAAAATTCACATAATAGGATATAAGCTACATGAAGGAATTCATACATATGGCTAAAGTGATTGAAAATCTCTACTCAACACCTCCATTAAAGGCATTTCATCAAATAAGTACTCATTCATACATTTTATCAAACACCTAGACTACACATATCAACTTATATGCTATAATTTAGTTATAACCTATATTAGGGTAAATCCTTTCATAAGGATTTGTCACATATACAACAATCATATATTCACGATGAATACTCATGGCAAGCACAAAACATAATTCCATATTCATTCAGACATTTCAACAAACACATAGAAGGCTTTATATTCAACATGATTTATATATGTATAATATACAGAAAGCATCATATCTAAGCACATGTGACAATAATCAAGTCAGTCATAAATCATTACTGACATTGATAGCCTTGAAAACTATAACCTAAACATTTATAGTCCGCACCTTTCGCCAGTAGACACGTATCGAACTCAGTTTGTACACTAAGGCCCCATTTGTTAAATCTGAAGTCTAAAGCCTGAATTTGAAGTCTAAATCCTGAATCTAAAATCTGAAGCCTGAATCTGAAATCTGAAGTCAAAAAACTTGTTTGATAATTATGACTGAAGTCTAAAAATTTAGTACTGAATTTGAAACAATCTGTTTGTTAACAAACATATGAAATGTCTGATATATGTTAATTTGACACATTTACCCCTATCTCTTGTTTGGAAATATTGTTCATTATAAAGAAATTATTTTTTATTAAATAAAAATAAAATTATTCTATGTAATTCAAGTAAAATATGAAGTACTTTATAAAAAATTAAAATATCATTATTCACAAAAGTCAAGGTGTGCCCATATAGGTTTTCAGCGTAGGAACTTCCTACAAAGACGAGCTATATAGCTAGTGTAGATACGTGTCATGCGAAGATGAGCGTGGACGCTCCTCGAGGTCCGAGTTGTACAAACAGTTCAAAGGAGATCAAAGTTACATAGGCCCTACAATAATGTATTTATTATATCTACATCGTTCATCAAAATTTTGAGATCATTTTAGAGCATTATCCAAAAAATGAATCATATCCAAAACTCAAATGGGCCACACCAAAAATAGCAGCTGCATAATGATTTTCATCGTTAAAAAATTCACAGGGCCCACTATAACGTTTATTTTCCATTTAATCTATTCGTAAAGTCAAAAATATTTAGATGAAGAGGAAAAACAAATTTCATATTGATCCAAAAATTTTGCAACCCTAAAAGGGTTTCAATGGTAGACATTCAATCTCCCGCTTTTTTGCAGTGTGGCCCAGTTTATCTTTAGACCTGTCTTATTTTTCAGCTCAAGCCTTACAACGAGCTCGTAAAATGGATGGACGGTTTGGAAATAAAAAATACATCATGATGAAACCCGAAACTTGCTGATGTCAGTACACTCGCCAATCCGCTTCCCAATTTCGTCCCAGCCCGGGCGTGGATTAGCTACTGATAGGTTGCAGCGAGACCGGCTACTGAAGTTACGACACCAAGTTTCTTAGGCCCCACCATGATGTATGTTTTGTATCCACACCATCCATCCATTTGGAGAGATCGTTTTAGGGCAAGATCTAAAGAATGAGTTAAATCCCAGGCTCCAGTGGACCCCAGCACAGAAAACAGTGGGGGCAGTGACGCCCACCATTAAAAACTTCTAAACACCACAAAAGTTTTAAATAAACCTGATATTTATGTTTTCCTTCTTTCATGCCTTTTTTAACTTTTGAACATGTTGGATTTCAAATAAACATTACGGTGGGCCTTAGGATAGTTTCAACGGTGCGAATCACTCTCCCCACTGTTTTCTGCGGTGAGGTCCACTACAGCTTTTTATCTGCCTCATTCCTTAGATCATGCCCTAAAATGATATCTCAAATTGGATTGATGGTGTGGATAAAACACATACATCACAGTGGGGCCCATATAACTTGGTGACGTCACTTCAGTACTTGACGCGCTACTCAACCTGGCAGTATCTAATCCGCCTCCCCAGCCCATCCACTTCAAATGCGGATTGTGTCCTACCCCTGCCCGACGGAAGAGCTCTGTGGGGCCCACCATGATGTAAGTGTTTTATCTAAGCCGTTTATCATTTTTCTCATATTATTTTAATATGTGATCCTAAAGATGAAGCAGGTCCAAAGCTCCAGTGAACCACACCAAAGGATGCTGTAGTGATAATGACATCCACAGTTGAAACGTTTTTAAGGGCCACTGTGATGTTTTTTTTTTACCATCCACTTAGTCATTAGGTCAGGTAGATGTGGATGAAGTAAAAACACAATATTGACTTGATCTGAAACTTCTCCAGCTCCCAAGAAGTTTTTGATGGTGGACGTTCAATCCCCACCTTATGGTCCAATTAATCATTGGACCTGCTTCTTTCATTAGTTCACACCTTAAATGATCTGAAAAAGTTGATGGACGGTGTGGATCAAACACATAAATTATGGTGGGGCATAAAAAAGTTTCACAGGTTAAAAGTTGATTTTGTATTTCGCAAACAATTTAAAAGAAAAAATTGCCATAGTTACTTGAAAAAGGGTACTTTAGGAATCAAAAAAATTTTGTTTAATGAAAAATTACGGAGTGCATTCCGCATTCACGTTAAGCATGACTCCTATCATGGAAAGAATTCAGTGAAAAACCACTTAGCACTTTCCGTCTTCCACGTTAATAACGCATTAACAAACACCACTAAACACGAAAAAATTTCCCTATTCCGTATTAAGTGTAAAAATTCAGCTTTAACAAACATGGCCTAAGTCTTTGTCTACAGTACAACGGCAACTTGAATCATGAAATAGGTTAGCTATTTTGCAGAACTTCTTATTTGGATATCTAAAATAGATTAGGGTTAGGATTTTTTACCCAAGAATGGATCCGGAATCACCGAAATAGAGACACGGGAAGGCTGATTTGGCACATAGAGCTGTAGGATCGAATCCAAGCAACTCTCTCCCACTTCCTCTCTCACTTTCTCTCTCTTTCCTTCTCTTTTTCCTCTCTTCTCTCTCCTAGGGTTTGAAATTTGTATGAAATGAGAGAAGGGTGGGTTAAGGTCCTTATATAGGCCCAGAACTGATGAAAATGGCCCCAGGGCCATGATATACTTAGGTTACAGCTCTTTCGATCCAATGGAGCTGATCTGGAGGCCCCCTTTCTGCATACGGTCTAGGTAAAGTTCCCTGATATTAGATCTAGGTCAAGTTAAGTTTTTGATCTGATCAGATCTATGGATTGACCCCGGAAGACTAGTTTTAGTTCAACGGTCACTATTGCTCGATCAGGGCCACAAGTACACTAACATGTGTTGGAAATTTTTCCTGATCTGAGGGTGTAGTTGGGTCAGAATCCGACGGTTTGAAACCTTAGATTTGGCCCATAAGAGAACGACTCAATTCACTTAAGTTTTAATTCATTTTCTAAAGTTATTCGCGTTTCTCGCACACTTCGCTCTGGGCTCAAGTCGTGTGTTTCCGGATACTATTTGGATTTGATTTTTGAGATGGTTGTCAAGCCCAGTAAGGTGGTCATAACTGTATAGTTTTGCAATAATCAGACTGCCGACGCACGATCCGAGTCCGATACAAAGTTTTAATGTGCTCCCAAGAGCAACTGGGTTTTGAGATAGATCCTAAGTTTTTTAGGTAGTGTAGCGTTAAAGATTCTACTAGTTTTGAGTCATACAGATTGTTTAGAAAGCGGTTCAAGATAATCTACCAATTAATTCAATTTAGTACTTAATTAATTTTCATCAAATTTCTAAAGGATTCGGTCCTTAGCGATCTCTGCCTGAGGTGGTACTTGGGTCTTTATACGGATTTCTCCGAGACGTTATAGAACGCATGGTCAGAGTAATACGGAATCATGCAAATAGATACACGAATGTAATCAGCTGTATCAAGGCTATGCGGTGTAAGATATGAATGCTATCGGCCATATCAAGACCATGTGATGCGAGATGCAACTCAAGCATGCCAATCCTCATCCAAATCCACATATCAATGCAGATCATCACTAGAGCATCAAATATCAGTATAGTTCTCATTCTAGATAATCACCGAGGTTTAGTACACTCCAAATGGCACTGCCCCTTTCCTAAGCGCGCAGTTCAAGTGAGCGTAAGAGACCTCAGTATCCGCCTGGTCAATAGTCTTCCAATATCTATCCAGCATGTCGATAGCGGATCCATTCACGAGTTGGTCAAATTCAGCCTAACAATGCCCCCTACCCTCGGGCGAGTAAGGCTACACCCCTTTCTAACTGACCATGACACAGTGGGAGATACGGTCTCTTAGTATTTAGCCCTCATGTGTTCATATATCTACTCGGTCTCGACGTTGGAGTCATCATTTGGTACCATCAGTTTAGGGATTTTCACCTAGGGATATCTATGGTGCCCCAATGCTTAGTAACAATATTTTTGGTGTCCGATCCTACCATCCACGATGTGTTTGTGGAGGTCATAGCCCTGATGTCACTAGGGCCTATAGAAATCATGTCATACAAATGCAAAGTGCATGAATCGCACTACCAGTCCCGTAATAATCTTGGACGAACTGCACATTCATGAAGGTCAACTCTGCCTATCAGGGAGCCCATAAACAATCTGTCTGAAGGCATATGCAATGATCAGTCACTCCTCATATCAAGCATACATATGATGCGTATGAGCATGAATCATGAAACTATACTAAACATGTTATAGGGTGATGGATTCTGTTCATAACGAAGATGGGCCTAGACAACCTACATACTACAAGTATGGGCCTATCAATGGGCCCTAGGGAGAGTTACAATGCGGGCATTTAACCATCATTTCTCTTACAATGGGGATGTCAAACCGTCATTGCTCCCAAGGCATGACCACCAAAACATCATTACATGCATCGTGGTGGAATCTCACATCGCAATGGGCCTCATGTACATCACAGTCGGCCCACATAAAGGCCTCACATACGTTTCATTGGGCCTCATATACATCAAGTGGGCAGTTTTTGATATTCTCAAGAAGAACTAGTTGTTTGCATAGTACTGTAACACCCTAAAAATCGGGGGTCGTGTAGAAACCCAACTCTCGAGTTCCAAACCATCACTTATGCAAAAAATATGCTCATGATTCAATGTTGTCTGAGTTAGTACATTAACATGAGTAAGATTATACCAAAACTGCAATTCATACTCTAGATCCAGTGATAAAATGCAAGTGGAAGACTGAAGATTATATATATTACTGTATGAGAAACAAAACAATCTCGAACTGTCCCCAAAGTATGAATACATCTTTGAGTCACATATACATATATCAAACCAAAATCAAAATATCGTATGATGGTCCAACTAGCAAAATCCCGCAGATCCAAGCCATCTATGGAAGCCGTCGGAAAACTGCATGCACGAGAACTTGTCCTGGTCCTCGTAGTAGTCCGGCTCCAGCTCCTGAATCACCTCACAACCTGCATCTAAGACAGAGTCTGGTAGGTATTGTAAACACCGTCTTGTAACGTGGGAGTGAGTGATCAACTCAATGGAATCATAGAGCAAAGATTAGCATGTTATCAAATCATTCACACGATAATAGTAAAGCAAACAATCAGACATTTCTAGATACTATTGTTAATGCAAGAATGAAATGACATGATGGATGCCCTCACCAACATTCTTCCTCATGCGACACCATCTTACATCCGTGACATGCTTTCTTCCCTCAGTGCTCCACATCTTCCAAGCACATGCAGTGCGATATGGAGATGATTACCGAGTTGTTATTAGTCCTTTCATACAGCAGTATTGGGAAACTAAGGTACTTCCCTTATATCAATCCCAACACAGATCCTATCTAGGGTCATCACTCCTAGTAATCTCATACGATGGTATATTTCTAGGTCGCTACAAGGGTTGTCAGGGCTGTTGCTTGCACTCTTTGCACCGCTCTCCCATCACCTTATCAATACAGGCCTAGTTGTATTCTTGTTGCTACGGAAGGGTTGTCACCTCACGTAGACTTAGAATACGCTCGAGGTCACTACAAAGGGCTCATCACCAATCAGAGTAGGCCGACAGCTCAAATGTAGTGTCCCATACCGCCACAATTAGCTCACGAGTCTAAGGTGCTCACTGGTCACTACGGGGAGGTTTGTGGCCCCAGCGTAGGCCGACAGCTCGACCACAGTGTCCCATACCACCATGCCCGGCTCATGAGTCTTAATGGATCAAGGTATCATGGTTATCAGGGTTTTCATTGGTAAGTTCAGTACCCTAGGTTCAAGCAGTTATGACCAATACAAGGTGAACATACAAAGGTCAGTCAGGTTACTTGACGAGCTCGACTAGTACGAGTGCACCTTAAGCTGAACGACATGAAGTGCATAAAATACCTCGTGTGGCCTAACCACTGCCATCAACCAAAGTACGACTCGGGTTCATCGACGCGTCCTTCATGGCAAATAGAAGCCAACCACAAATTCGAACCAGTTACCGACTGCCTAACTAGTATATTAACACGATAAATACACATGACAATCAAATCAGTAAAATACGGATGTATACAGTATTTCCTACAAATACTTAAAATACTATAAATCTCATATTCTCCGTACGTAATCGAAATGGAAAACAGACAGCATGTTCTACATGTCAAACAACATCCTTGTTGATAATCTATTAAGTGGGCAGTTTTTGATATTCTCAAGAAGAACTAGTTGTTTGCGTAGTACTGTAACACCCTAAAAATCGGGGGTCGTGTAGAAACCCAACTCCCGAGTTCCAGACCATCACTTATACAAAAAATATGCTCATGATTCAATGTTGTCTGAGTTAGTACATTAACATGAGTAAAATTATAGCAAAACTGCAATTCATACTCTAGATCCAGTGATAAAACGCAAGCGGAAGACTGAAGATTATACATATCACTGTATGAAAAAAAAAAAATCTCGAACTATCTCCAAAGTATGAATACATCTTTGAGTCACATATACATATATCAAATCAAAATCAAAATATCGTATGATGGTCCAACTAGCAAAATCCCGCTGATCCAGGCCATCTATGGAAGCTGTCGGAAAACTGCATGCACGAGAACTCGTCCTGGTCCTCGTAGTAGTCCGGCTCTAGCTCCTGAATCGCCTCACAACCTGCATCTAAGACAGAGTCTGGTAGGTGTTGTAAACACTGTCTTGTAACGTGGGAGTGAGTGATCAACTCAATGGAATCATAGAGCAAAGATTAGCATGTTATCAAATCATTCACACGATATGTAACGCCCGTGAAAAATCCATCCTTGGGCTCGAGTACCAACTCGACCCGAATTTGCGTAGAATTCATTCCTTTGGAAAATTTGACTAGGTTAGCTAGTGCAACGTTAGAATAGCTGGGAAATGGTCCCTGATCACTTTAAATACGTTCTACAAGGCCCGAAGCGAGTGGAACTAAGGGTGCTATAATGCTCTAAAGCCTCGGATCAAACTCTAAGCCGGTTTGTTCTCTGGACCACTTTGAATCTTTGTATTGGATCTAGACCGCACGTTGAAAGTCCGATACCTCCTATCTTAGACCGTTAGGACCGTCTAGCTGGGCTTGACACTCATTCCAAAAATCAAGTCAAACCGATGATCACAGGCTATTTCATTGAGCCCGGACCGAAGAGAGTGTGAATAGGGACATAGTTGGAATTTCAAATTCAAATCTGGCACACAAATTTGACGCATCAGTATTGAGCATTCTGACCGTCAGAATACAGCCAAATTACACCCTTGGATCAGGAAAAATATCTATTATATATCACGGGACTTATAGGCCTGATCTTGGTGCGGTGACCGTTAAACTGAAACTGGGCCGCCACGTGCGATCTGGGACCCCAACCGGTCTGAAAACTGGATGTATGCTAGATCCAGTATGCATGAGCTTAAGTCCGACCGCATTTGGCCTGGGGACCTCCAGAAATGCCCTTTTGGACCGAAACGGCCCCGATTTGGTTAGGCACCAAGTAAACATTGTTCCCAAGCCTATTTTGGGAATGTTTTAGGCTATAAAAGGGGTTGAAACCCTCACTCCTCTCTCCCATCCGAATTTGAGAGAAGCCCTAGCTTGGGAGAGGGAAAAAGAGTGAGAGATTGTGAGAGAGTGGGAGAGTTCTTCCCGCCACTTGTGCTACGTGTTGCACATGCTTAAGCGACACTTCTCTACCGCTTTTCCGGCGATTCCACCGCAATCCTAGGTAAGTAAAAACCCTAAATAGTTGGTGATTTGAATTTTTCTTGTTTCCATGGCGATGTAGCTTATGGATCTTATGTATTAGGCTCCTTACTCGCCGTAGACGAAGCATATACACTCCGCTTCAATTCCCGAGTCTACAAGACACTAGGTGAGGATTTTAGACGCTTGGATTGACGGTTCCCAATGCTTTCAATGTCGTTTAATAGTAGATTCTTGACGGCATCGCCGTTTGACATGTACAAAATGCTCTCCGTTTCCCGTTTCGTAAGCTAACGAAGAATATGAGATTTAGGGCATTTTAGTCATTTGTAGGAAGTACTGTTTGCATTCATATTTTGCTGATGTGATTGACATGGTTTGTTGTCGCATTAGGAAGTTAGGAATGCGTGCATAATTAGTTTGGCGAAGAGGTTCGCCTAGTTGCACACTTTGGGTCGACATACCATATGTAGACTTAAGTGTGTAGTGTATGTGTTTGTACAAATGTTTGTATTAGTATGTATTGAATTAAATGATGTTATATGATAGTTTGTGATTGATTTTTCAACTATTATGCTGACCTAGATGATTTTCTACATGTTGATAAAATGCATGATTTCATTACAGGCATTGAATGTATGTGCTTGAGGATTTGCTTAAGTTGAATATGCATGGGAAGTATGCCTTGAAGATTTGCTTAAGTTGAATGTTATAACATGTGCTAACATGCTCACATGATGTATTTCAATTCCAATACCTTTTATAGTGATTCCATAGATGTGTGGGACTTGACTTAGTCCAGGCAGTCGGTAACCGAGCAAATTCGTGGCTGACTGGTCATAGCCACGAATGACGCGTCGATGAATGTGATTCGTGTTGAGAGTTGGCGGCAGTGGTTAGGCCACGCGAAGTGTTTTACGCACTTCATGTCGTTCAGTTCGAGATGCGATCGCGCTAGTCGAGCCCGTCAAGTAACCCGACTGGCCGATGTTTGTTCACCTTGTATGTAACATAACTGCTTGAACCTAGGGTACTGAACTTACCATTGTAAACCCTATTAACCGTGGTACCTTGATCCACGAAGACTCATGAGCCGGGCATGGTGGTATGGGACACCGTGGTCGAGCTGTCGGCCTACGCTGGGGCCACAAACCTCCCCGTAGTGACCAATGAGCACCTTGACTCGTGAGCAGATTATGGTGGTATGGGACACTATATTCTAGCTGTCGGCCTACACTGATCAGGCGACGAGCCCTTTGTAGTGACCGCGAGCGTATTCTGAGTTCACGGGAGGCGACGACCCTTCCGTGCAGTAGAGTACAGTAGGCCTGTATTGATAAGGTGATGGGGGAGCGGTGCAACGAGTGCGAGCAACAGCCCTGGCAGCCCTTGCAGCGACCTACGAAATGTACATCATATGAGATTACTAGGAGTGACGACCCTAGACAGGATCCGTGTTGGGATTGATACAAGGGAGGTACCTTAGTTTCCCAATCCTGCTGTTTGAATGGACTAATAACAACTTGGTAATCATATCACCATAGCATTGCATGTGCCTGGAAGATGTGGAGCACTCTAGGGAGTGTGGCATGCCGCGGTCGTAAGATGTTGCCGTATGAGGGTGATCGTCGGTGAGGGCATACATCACGTCATATCATCTTGCATTAACAACAGTTTTAGGACTTGTCTGATTTACTGCTTTACTATTATCGCGTGATTGAATTGTGAACATGCTAATCTTTGCTCTATGATTCCACTGAGTTGATCACTCATTCCCACGTTACGGGATGGTGTTTGCAACACCCACCAGACCCTGTTGTAGTTGCAGGTGACGATGAGATCCAGGAGGTGGAGCTAGATGATGACGAGGACCAGGATGAGTTCTCGTATATGCAGTATCATGACGGCTTCCCGTAGGTGACCTGGATCGAGGGGACATCAGTGGGACTTTTCTTTTTGAACATTATTCTTTCGTTATGTACATGTATATGAGACTCAGAGATGTAGTCATACTTTGGAGACAGTTGAGATTACTTTGTTTTTCCATACAGTGATATATATCTTGTTTAGTCTTCCGCTTGCTTTTATCACTGGATCTGAAGTATGAATTGCAGTTTTGGTATACTTTTACTCATGTGAATGCTTTAAATCAGACAACATTGAATCATAACCATTTTTGTTGCATAAGTGACGGTCTGGAACTCGGGAGTTGAGTTTATACACGACCCCCGATTTTCAGGGTGTTACAAGTTGGTATCAGAGCATGAATGAGAGTATACTGGGCCTGGGTTATGGTCTTGCGACGTACGCTGTCGCTTCCTATGACTTAGGTGGGTGCGAGAAGGGTCTAGAAACACATCTAGGATCACAGATTCGCCGATAGGCGAAGTCTATAAGGATCGATCGCAAGATCGAGTCTGTAACGCATCTCGGGTCGCGTAAAGCGACCCGAATCACTTTTAAGCTGTAGGAAGTCGGGTGGAGACGTCCTATGAGCGGTTTTAAACCGCAAAAGTGAATCTTTGGGCCGTGGAATGACCACGACTCCAGTAATCAATCGCCAGGGCTTAAAAACCCCGTTTTGCCAAAAATTCTCAAAATTCCTTCTCTAAACACTTCAACCTTCAGTTCTTTCTTATCCATTTCATGTTAGGCATCAAACCTAATGTGAAAATAACACAAATTAGTACATTCACCAAATTTTACAGTGAATAGTAAAAATTTCATGAAAAATGGCCATAAGGCCATTCTAACTTCACTTTCTTTAGCAACTAAGGAGCTAGAAAGATGTACTGGATCCTTCTACCCCAAATTCATATGCTGCATCATATGGTTTGGTATTCGGGATTGCGATGTGGACCCGGAAAGCCCCAAAAACATGTTTGGGCCCATAGGGACCAAAATACTATGAACTAAGGGGTGGGACTAGACTTTTTGGGACCCTGGGACCATGGGGGACCAGACCCATGGGGTCCCGCTGGCCAACCTGGAGGTTGGCCGGCGATGCCATCGCCGGCCGGGCGATGCATCGCCGGCCGGCCACCTCGGACGGTGCTGCCCTTTGGGCGCACCCACTTATATGTTTCCCACAACACCCCTAGGTACCTCCCATCCCACGAAAACCCCTAAAACACCCCTCTCCTTCACAAACAGCCCCCTTGCATGCCCTATCTTCGATTTTCAGCGCTCCATTCCAAATCCCGGCGACCCAAACCCATCCTAATCCCTTCCTTGGCCAAAACCGACCACCACCCATCGATTATTGGGTGTTGGCAGCTTCTTTCCTTGAAGATTTTCCCATTTGGAGCTCCAAAATCCCCCAAATAGTGTCGAAATCGTGAGCAGCTCCATTCCATCTTTTTGTTCTTATTTTTCCCTGAAACTACAGCCTTGGGAAGCTTGAAGCATCCCTCTACGACGCCTAGATTTCCTTTTGTCAGATTGGGCAGCCATTTCTCCGCATTTTCGGCGTTTTCCATGGCTTTCGTGGAAGCTATTTTGGGTCTTTTGTCACTCTCATCCATCCTGTCTTTGATGGGTAAGAGGAAAACTGCAACAGACGAGGCTGGGCCGAGCCGCCCTGCTCGATTGAGAAGACCGCGGGGTGGTGCCGCAAGTTCAAGCGCCGCCGCAGGTCCAGCTGCAGTCCTAGAGTGCCGTACGAAGCTGGATTTGGATCCCCATGCACACCTTGGACGAACCATCCTATCAGAGATGCCTCATGGTGAATACACTGATCGTAGAGTGTTATTTGAGGCGGACGTAGATGGGCGATTGTTCGGCGAATATCTGTTGTTCGAACGCATTGAAGCTGCGCACTGGGGACCGATCTTTGAAGCTCGCGCTCGTGCTAATGTGAGCACTGTTCGTGCCTTCTATGCTAGCATCCAGAGTCCTACCTTGGAGCCCTTGCAGTTCAAAATCCCTTTTGGTAGAGATCGGATGGCTACGATCGACGTCCAGTTGGTTGCGCGACTTCTCAACGTGCCTCTAGGTGATGTACATCCAAGTGAGAAAAATTTGAGGACTAGACGTGAACGAGATCGCCGCACCAGGTTTCTGTGCGGTAAGTTGGTTCCATGGCAGCCTAATAATAGCCTCAAGGCGACGTACATGTCTGAGGATTTGCGTCTGCTGCATCACATCTGCACGTTCAATGTTTATCCTAGGTCGACGAACCGCATTGAATGTACACGTCTTATGGTCGATTTCTTATTTCTGGTGGCTCAGGGAGAGAACGTATGTATGGCCACTTTCATCTTATGGCAGATAGTTCTCATAGCCAGGTCGAGAAGAACATCCGAATCCCTTCCCTTTGGCCGACTCATTTGCAAGATTGCGCTTGAGTTTGCCTATAGACTTGGACCCGAGTTGCCGGTATCGATTCACACCATCGATGAGTCGACGATGGTTAAGATGAAGATCGGGTCGCAATATCGTGAAAATCAACTTGAAAGGGATAGTGGGGACGACTTTGATGAAGAGGAAGATCAAAGCGAAGGAGAACCTAGTGCAGAGGTTCAGGAAGAGACTCAGGAAGAAGCAGAAGAGGAGGCTCAGGATACTGACGAGAGCCCTCCTCCTCCTGCGCAGACTACTATTGACGATCGCATTGCTCGGATGGGGGAGAGTCAGACCGCTTTGCGAAGGGAAGTCCAAGAACTTCGAGCAGAGGTCGCTGATGCCAAGGCCGTTACGAAGAAGAAATTTGGCAAGGTGACTCGCACCTTGAAGGCAATCCTGTGTTGCTTACAGGATAAGGGTGCTCCTCCTCCGTCGCCAGACTCCGACTAGCAACGCGATCTTTGACGTTGTTATGAGTAGTTAGCTATTTTCTGTTTCATGTGTGTAAAGCCTATTAGGGCTAGTGCCTTGCTTTTGTCACTGTTGCTTAACTGTCTTAATTTCCATGTCATTCTAGTCATGAGGCTTGTAAGGATATATCCCTTGTATTGTGACAATTTTGATTAATTGAAGTGCATGGAATGCCTTGACTCTTTAGTGAATGATTGTGGTGTATTTGTGCAATTGAGACTGACAAGGTTGCGCCCTATTTTGAATATAGGGAATGCCACCTAAGACTACGAGGAGCGCGGTTCGGCTTTCATTGTTAGAGCAGATGGATCAGGCTCCTTCTCAGTCTGGTACTCGTCCGGACCCGGCTGTGGGCCCGATTCCTGAGACTGTTCGATCGTCTCAGCCTGCTACTGGTCCTACAGATGGACCACCGCCATTTACACCATCAGTTAGAGAGCCACAGTGCGCATCTACTTCCGCACCTCATCCGCCACAGCCTGCTCCACCACCTGATAGATTCGAGCAGATGATGGCTATGATGCTACAGCAGCAGCAGCTATTGACTACTATAGTCGGGACTTTAGCCCAGGGTGGGGGTGCGACTGCATCTACTCCGCCTGCACCACCTGCGCATCCAGCTGAGGATGCCTATGCTTACGCCCAGGATGAGGGCATAGCACTTCCTGCGCAGCCTGCTTTCCCTGCGGGGAACCCTGCCGACACACGGGGCCTTCTGGAGCGATTCCAGCGCTTGCGGCCTCCTACTTTCACGGGTTCTCACAGACCCGAGGAGGCTGAGTTTTGGCTCGACCGAGTGTCGAAGATTCTGCGCATGTTGCACTGTACTGAGGCAGAGCAGGTAGAGCTGGCTACCTTCCAGTTTGAGAGAGAGGCCAGTATGTGGTGGGATAGTGTATTACGGACTGTTACCGCAGACTTCGTATGGACATGGGCAGCATTCGAGTTTCGCTTCCATGAGAAGTATTATCCTCAGACCTACAGACACGAGAGGGAGAATGAGTTTCTCCGTCTCAGGCAGGCAGCGATGACGGTCACCGAGTATGAGCATCGGTTCACAGAGTTGGGCAGGTACGTCCCGACGATTTTAGCTGATGAGCAGATGCGCATACGGCGCTTTTTGGAGGGCTTGCGACCGGATATTCGGTCGAAGATGTGCTGCATCAGTTTCTCCTCCTATGCGGAGTTGGTTCACATGTCCATGCGGGCAGAGCAGGACGTGGATCGACTTGCGCGATCACGAGGCCCGACTACTTCTAGGCCGCGACCGGAGTTGCCAGATAGGCCCTTCGCGGGCAAGAGGCCTCGCATTGATCCTCCTACCAGGACCACGGCGCCAGTAGGACCGTTTCGGCGCCCTGATCTATCATGCACATACTGTGGGAGGACGGGCCACCTAGCGCCGAGTTGCTTTGCGAGGATGCGGGACAGTGGGTTCTCGCCGCCGCAGAAGATTGATCGTGTACGTCCACAGGCGATATCAGCACCGCCTATACGGTCAGCTCCTGCGCAGTCCTCTTTCAGACCCACAGTATCACAGATTCGACAGCCCCCACGGCCCTTGACACAGCGGCCGAACCGGCCACAGCAGGCTCGAGTTCATGCACTGACCGCTGAGGCAGCTACGACGCCGACTTTCCAGCATTCAGCCTTCGAGGTCACGGGCCATATCGGAGGTACTCCCGTTCTTGTCATGGTGGACACTGGTTCCACGATTTCCTTGATATCGCGTGCCGTAGTCAGACGTCTTGGGTTGCAGACTATCACTATGGATAGCGTGCGAGTCCTTGCAGCTCATGGAGATTATTCGGATGTCACCCAGATGTGTGAGGGTTGTTTACTTGATCTGGGAGGCAGGACGATGACTCTTGATTTGGTCGTCGATCCCTCGCTCGTATATCTCGACGTCATTCTTGGCATGGACTGGTTGACTGCAGCGAGAGCAGAGATTGACTGCGAGGCTCGTGTGGTGACGGTGTACGAGCCTGAGGGCACGCCTTTCACATTTTCAGTGCGGGTAAATCTTCCTTTCCGCATTCTTAGCTACGCCACCCTGTTGCACGACGCTGGTGCCCAGGTACTTGAGCAGACGCCGGTTGTTTCTGAGTTCGGGGATCTGTTCAGGAAGATCCCTGGTTTGCCACCCCGACGTGAGATCGATTTCACTATCGATCTGATTCCTGGTTCTACACCCGTCTCACTGCCGACGTATCGCATGGCACCATGTGAGATGGAGGAGTTGAGGACGCAGATTGATGGTCTACTAGAGCTTGGCCTTATACGGCCTAGCGTATCTCCTTGGGGAGCACCGGTCTTGTTCGTGAAGAAGAAGGATGGTTCGCTGCGATTGTGTATTGATTATCGCAGGTTGAACCAACTCACAGTGAAGAACAAGTACCCTTTGCCCAGGATCGATGACTTGTTTGATCAGTTGAGAGGAGCGCAGTACTTCTCGAAGATTGATCTTCAGTCAGGATATCATCAGCTGCGCGTCAGAGATGAGGACGTGCAGAAGACAGCGTTCAGGACCAGTTTTGGTCATTACGAGTTCCTTGTGATGTCGTTCGGTCTCACGAACGCACCGGCCGTGTTCATGGATCTGATGAACCGGGTACTACGGCCTTTCCTCTATCGATTCGTCGTTGTCTTCATCGACGACATTTTGGTATACTCTAGGAGTCGAGAGGAGCATGAGGAGCACTTGCGTTTGGTCCTTGATACGCTCAGACAGCATCAGTTGTTCGCACAGTATAAGAAGTGCGACTTCTGGAAGCAGGAGGTGAAGTTTCTGGGACACGTGGTGTCCAAGGATGGCATGGCAGTTGACCTGTCTAAGGTAGCTGCGGTGCAGGACTGGGAGCAGCCTGGTTCTGTCACTGAGGTGAGGAGTTTCTTGGGTCTCGCTGGCTACTATCGGCGCTTCATTCAGGATTTCTCGAAGATCGCGAGACCCTTATCTCAGTTGACACGGAAGGACGTGAAGTTCGCCTGGAATGATAAGGCGGAGTCAGCTTTTCAGGAGCTGAAGGATAGACTCACGTCCGCCCCTGTGCTAGTATTGCCAGAGCAAGGGGTTAAATACACTATATACACTGACGCGTCTAGCGTTGGTTTGGGTTGTGTCCTTATGCAGAGGGACAGGGTAATTTCGTATGCCTCGAGACAATTAAGGAAGCACGAGGAGAATTACCCTACACACGACCTGGAGTTGGCAGCCGTGATATTCGCACTGTGACTCTGGAGACATTACCTCTATGGAGAGGAGTTCGAGCTCTTTTGCGACCACAAGAGCCTCAAGTACATATTCACACAGCGGGACTTGAATATGAGGCAGCGGCGATGGATGGAGACGCTGAAGGACTTCAAGTTTGAAGTCTCTTACCATCCTGGGAAGGCGAACCTTGTGGCTGATGCGTTGAGCCGCAAGAAGGCGATAGAGTTTGCGGCTCCGCTGATGGTTGCCGAGTGGGATATGGTTGAGTTTTTGCGAGACTTTGAGCAGAAACTCACCGTAGAGGAGCCATTTGAGTTCATCGCACATGTTCAGGTGCGATCTCCGATCGATGACCGTGTCATCGAGGCGCAGAGGGACGACGCGCATCTTACTGAGCTTCGAGAGCAGGCCAGTGATGATGATGACGCCGACTGGCGAGTTGGCATGGATGGGGGTTTACGTTACCGTGGCCGCCTATGCGTTCCTGATGTCCCTGACTTGAGACGAGAGATTCTCGAGGCTGCGCATTCTACTAGACTCGCGATGCATCCTGGCAGCACGAAGATGTATCGTGACGTGAAGAGGACGTACTGGTGGGAAGGTATGAAGACCCACATTGCTGAGTTCGTGTCCCGTTGTCTCACTTGTCAACAGGTGAAGGCAGAGCATCGCCGACCACCTGGACTTTTGCAGCCTATGCCGATTGCAGAGTGGAAGTGGGATTTCATTTCCATGGACTTCATTTCTGGGTTGCCGAAGACGAGGAAGGGGCATGATTCTATTTGGGTGATCGTCGACCGATTGACGAAGTCGGCGCACTTCCTACCGATCAGAGTTACGAACTCTGCAGACGAGCTGGCTAGATTGTATATTAGAGAGATCGTGCGTCTGCATGGAGTTCCGTTGGAGATCGTGTCGGACAGAGACACGCGGTTCACTTCTATTTTCTGGACTCGCATTCAGGAGGCTATGGGTGTGAAGTTGAAGTTCAGTACTGCCTTCCACCCACAGACGGACGGACAGACAGAGCGAGTGAACCAGATCCTGGAGGACATGTTGCGAGCTTGCGCATTGGACTTCAAGGACAGTTGGGATGACTGTCTTGCATATGCGGAGTTTGCATACAACAATAGCTTCCAGGCGAGTATCGGCATGGCACCTTATGAGGCGCTGTATGGGCGACCTTGTCGCGCACCGCATTGCTGGTTAGAGGTCGGTGAGCGCAGCTTGATTGGCCCAGAGTTGGTGCAGGCGACGTCAGAGAAGATTGATATTATTCGACGTCGGCTTCTTACAGCGCAGAGCAGACAGAAGAGCTACGCCGATACGAGACGGAGACCACTAGAGTTCACAGTCGGGGATCATGTGTTTTTGCGAGTCTCCCCTATGAAGGGAGTCCTTCGGTTCGGAAAGAAGGGGAAGCTGGCACCGCGATACATTGGTCCATTTCAGATCCTCGATCGTGTGGGAGCAGTGGCTTACCGATTGGCTTTACCCACGCCCCTCGCGAGCGTCCACAACGTATTTCATGTTTCTATGCTGAAGAAGTACGTTGCTGATCCTTCTCATATCATCAGATGGGAGCAGGTGCAGTTAGGAGAGGATGTTACTTATATCCTGCGACCGACACGCATCTTAGACCGGAAGGAGCAGGTACTGCGTAGCAAGGTGATTCCCCTTGTGAAGGTACTATGGACGCATCATACTGAGGAGGAGGCTACTTGGGAGACAGAAGCCGAGATCAGAAAGAACTACCCACAGCTTCTCGAGGAGTACGAAAAGGTACAAAATTTCGAGGACGAAATTATTTGTTAAGGGGGGTAGATTGTAACGCCCGTGAAAAATCCATCCTTGGGCTCGAGTACCAACTCGACCCGAATTTGCGTAGAATTCATTCCTTTGGAAAATTTGACTAGGTTAGCTAGTGCAACGTTAGAATAGCTGGGAAATGGTCCCTGATCACTTTAAATACGTTCTACAAGGCCCGAAGCGAGTGGAACTAAGGGTGCTATAATGCCCTAAAGCCTCGGATCAAACTCTAAGCCGGTTTGTTCTCTGGACCACTTTGAATCTTTGTATTGGATCTAGACCGCACGTTGAAAGTCCGATACCTCCTATCTTAGACCGTTAGGACCGTCTAGCTGGGCTTGACACTCATTCCAAAAATCAAGTCAAACCGATGATCACAGGCTATTTCATTGAGCCCGGACCGAAGAGAGTGTGAATAGGGACATAGTTGGAATTTCAAATTCAAATCTGGCACACAAATTTGACGCATCAGTATTGAGCATTCTGACCGTCAGAATACAGCCAAATTACACCCTTGGATCAGGAAAAATATCTATTATATATCACGGGACTTATAGGCCTGATCTTGGTGCGGTGACCGTTAAACTGAAACTGGGCCGCCACGTGCGATCTGGGACCCCAACCGGTCTGAAAACTGGATGTATGCTAGATCCAGTATGCATGAGCTTAAGTCCGACCGCATTTGGCCTGGGGACCTCCAGAAATGCCCTTTTGGACCGAAACGGCCCCGATTTGGTTAGGCACCAAGTAAACATTGTTCCCAAGCCTATTTTGGGAATGTTTTAGGCTATAAAAGGGGTTGAAACCCTCACTCCTCTCTCCCATCCGAATTTGAGAGAAGCCCTAGCTTGGGAGAGGGAAAAAGAGTGAGAGATTGTGAGAGAGTGGGAGAGTTCTTCCCGCCACTTGTGCTACGTGTTGCACATGCTTAAGCGACACTTCTCTACCGCTTTTCCGGCGATTCCACCGCAATCCTAGGTAAGTAAAAACCCTAAATAGTTGGTGATTTGAATTTTTCTTGTTTCCATGGCGATGTAGCTTATGGATCTTATGTATTAGGCTCCTTACTCGCCGTAGACGAAGCATATACACTCCGCTTCAATTCCCGAGTCTACAAGACACTAGGTGAGGATTTTAGACGCTTGGATTGACGGTTCCCAATGCTTTCAATGTCGTTTAATAGTAGATTCTTGACGGCATCGCCGTTTGACATGTACAAAATGCTCTCCGTTTCCCGTTTCGTAAGCTAACGAAGAATATGAGATTTAGGGCATTTTAGTCATTTGTAGGAAGTACTGTTTGCATTCATATTTTGCTGATGTGATTGACATGGTTTGTTGTCGCATTAGGAAGTTAGGAATGCGTGCATAATTAGTTTGGCGAAGAGGTTCGCCTAGTTGCACACTTTGGGTCGACATACCATATGTAGACTTAAGTGTGTAGTGTATGTGTTTGTACAAATGTTTGTATTAGTATGTATTGAATTAAATGATGTTATATGATAGTTTGTGATTGATTTTTCAACTATTATGCTGACCTAGATGATTTTCTACATGTTGATAAAATGCATGATTTCATTACAGGCATTGAATGTATGTGCTTGAGGATTTGCTTAAGTTGAATATGCATGGGAAGTATGCCTTGAAGATTTGCTTAAGTTGAATGTTATAACATGTGCTAACATGCTCACATGATGTATTTCAATTCCAATACCTTTTATAGTGATTCCATAGATGTGTGGGACTTGACTTAGTCCAGGCAGTCGGTAACCGAGCAAATTCGTGGCTGACTGGTCATAGCCACGAATGACGCGTCGATGAATGTGATTCGTGTTGAGAGTTGGCGGCAGTGGTTAGGCCACGCGAAGTGTTTTACGCACTTCATGTCGTTCAGTTCGAGATGCGATCGCGCTAGTCGAGCCCGTCAAGTAACCCGACTGGCCGATGTTTGTTCACCTTGTATGTAACATAACTGCTTGAACCTAGGGTACTGAACTTACCATTGTAAACCCTATTAACCGTGGTACCTTGATCCACGAAGACTCATGAGCCGGGCATGGTGGTATGGGACACCGTGGTCGAGCTGTCGGCCTACGCTGGGGCCACAAACCTCCCCGTAGTGACCAATGAGCACCTTGACTCGTGAGCAGATTATGGTGGTATGGGACACTATATTCTAGCTGTCGGCCTACACTGATCAGGCGACGAGCCCTTTGTAGTGACCGCGAGCGTATTCTGAGTTCACGGGAGGCGACGACCCTTCCGTGCAGTAGAGTACAGTAGGCCTGTATTGATAAGGTGATGGGGGAGCGGTGCAACGAGTGCGAGCAACAGCCCTGGCAGCCCTTGCAGCGACCTACGAAATGTACATCGTATGAGATTACTAGGAGTGACGACCCTAGACAGGATCCGTGTTGGGATTGATACAAGGGAGGTACCTTAGTTTCCCAATCCTGCTGTTTGAATGGACTAATAACAACTTGGTAATCATATCACCATAGCATTGCATGTGCCTGGAAGATGTGGAGCACTCTAGGGAGTGTGGCATGCCGCGGTCGTAAGATGTTGCCGTATGAGGGTGATCGTCGGTGAGGGCATACATCACGTCATATCATCTTGCATTAACAACAGTTTTAGGACTTGTCTGATTTACTGCTTTACTATTATCGCGTGATTGAATTGTGAACATGCTAATCTTTGCTCTATGATTCCACTGAGTTGATCACTCATTCCCACGTTACGGGATGGTGTTTGCAACACCCACCAGACCCTGTTGTAGTTGCAGGTGACGATGAGATCCAGGAGGTGGAGCTAGATGATGACGAGGACCAGGATGAGTTCTCGTATATGCAGTATCATGACGGCTTCCCGTAGGTGACCTGGATCGAGGGGACATCAGTGGGACTTTTCTTTTTGAACATTATTCTTTTGTTATGTACATGTATATGAGACTCAGAGATGTAGTCATACTTTGGAGACAGTTGAGATTACTTTGTTTTTCCATACAGTGATATATATCTTGTTTAGTCTTCCGCTTGCTTTTATCACTGGATCTGAAGTATGAATTGCAGTTTTGGTATACTTTTACTCATGTGAATGCTTTAAATCAGACAACATTGAATCATAACCATTTTTGTTGCATAAGTGACGGTCTGGAACTCGGGAGTTGAGTTTATACACGACCCCCGATTTTCAGGGTGTTACACGATAATAGTAAAGCAAACAATCAGACATTCCTAGATACTATTGTTAATGCAAGAATGAAATGACATGATGGATGCCCTCACCAACATTCTTCCTCATGCGACACCATCTTACATCCGTGACATGCTTTTTTCCCTCAGTGCTCCACATCTTCCAAGCACATGCAGTGCGATATGGATATGATTACCGAGTTGTTATTAGTCCTTTCATACAGCAGTATTGGGAAACTAAGGTACTTCCCTTATATCAATCCCAACACAGATCCTATCTAGGGTCATCACTCCTAGTAATCTCATACAATGGTATATTTCTAGGTCGCTACAAGGGCTGTCAGGGCTGTTGCTCGCACTCTTTGCACCGCTCTCCCATCACCTTATCAATACAGGCCTAGTTGTATTCTTGTTGCTACGGAAGGGTCGTCACCTCACGTAGACTTAGAATACGCTCGAGGTCACTACAAAGGGCTCATCACCAATCAGAGTAGGCCGACAGCTCAAATGTAGTGTCCCATACCGCCACAATTAGCTCACGAGTCTAAGGTGCTCACTGGTCACTACGGGGAGGTTTGTGGCCCCAGCGTAGGCCGAAAGCTCGACCACAGTGTCCCATACCACCATGCCCGACTCATGAGTCTTAAAGGATCAAGGTATCATGGTTATCAGGGTTTTCACTGGTAAGTTCAGTACCCTAGGTTCAAGCAGTTATGACCAATACAAGGTGAACATACAAAGGTCAGTCAGGTTACTTGACGAGCTCGACTAGTACGAGTGCACCTTAAGCTGAACGACATGAAGTGTATAAAATACCTCGTGTGGCCTAACCACTGCCATCAACCAAAGTACGACTCGGGTTCATCGACGCGTCCTTCATGGCAAATAGAAGCTAACCACAAATTCGAACCAGTTACCGACTGCCTAACTAGTATAATAACACGACAAATACACATGATAATCATATCAGTAAAATACGGACGTATACAGTATTTCCTACAAATACTTAAAATACTATAAATCTCATATTCTCCGTACGTAATCGAAATGGAAAACAGACAGCATGTTCTACATGTGAAACAACATCCTTGTTGATAATCTATTAAGTGGGCAGTTTTTGATATTCTCAAGAAGAACTAGTTGTTTGCATAGTACTGTAACACCCTAAAAATCGGAGGTCGTGTAGAAACCCAAGTCCTGAGTTCCAGACCATCACTTATGCAAAAAATATGCTCATGATTCAATGTTGTCTGAGTTAGTACATTAACATGAGTAAGATTATACCAAAACTGCAATTCATACTCTAGATCCAATGATAAAACGCAAGCGGAAGACTGAAGATTATATATATCACTGTATGAAAAACAAAAAAATCTCGAACTGTCTCCAAGGTATGAATACATCTTTGAGTCACATATACATATATCAAATCAAAATCAAAATATCGTATGATGGTCCAACTAGCAAAATCCCGCTGATCCAGGCCATCTATGGAAGCCGTCGGAAAACTACATGCACGAGAACTCGTCCTGGTCCTCGTAGTAGTCTGGCTCCAGCTCCTGAATCACCTCACAACCTGCATCTAAGACAGAGTCTGGTAGGTGTTGTAAACACCGTCTTGTAATGTGGGAGTGAGTTATCAACTCAATGGAATCATAGAGCAAAGATTAGTATGTTATCAAATCATTCACACGATAATAGTAAAGCAAACAATCAGACATTCCTAGATACTATTGTTAATGCAAGAATGAAATGACATGATAGATGCCCTCACCAACATTCTTCCTCATGCAACACCATCTTTCATCCGTGACATGCTTTCTTCCCTCAGTGCTCCACATCTTCCAAGCACATGCAGTGCGATATGGATATGATTACCGAGTTGTTATTAGTCCTTTCATACAACAGTATTGGGAAACTAAGGTACTTCCCTTATATCAATCCCAACACAGATCCTATCTAGGGTCATCACTCCTAGTAATCTCATATGATGGTATATTTCTAGGTCGCTACAAGGGCTGTCAGGGCTGTTGCTCGCACTCTTTGCACCGCTCTCCCATCACCTTATCAATACAGGCCTAGTTGTATTCTTGTTGCTACGGAAGGGTCGTCACCTCACGTAGACTTAGAATACGCTCGAGGTCATTACAAAGGGCTCATCACCAATCAGAGTAGGCCGACAACTCAAATGTAGTGTCCTATACCGCCACAATTAGCTCACGAGTCTAAGGTGCTCACTGGTCACTACGGGGAGGTTTGTGGCCCCAGCGTAGGCCGACAGCTCGACCACAGTGTCCCATACCACCATGCCCGGCTCATGAGTCTTAATGGATCAAGGTATCATGGTTATCAGGGTTTTCACTGGTAAGTTCAGTACCCTAGGTTCAAGCAGTTATGACCAATACAAGGTGAACATACAAAGGTCAGTCAGGTTACTTGACGAGCTCGACTAGTACGAGTGCACCTTAAGCTGAATGACATGAAGTGCATAAAATACCTCGTGTGGCCTAACCTACGAGTCGGGTTCATCGACGCGTCCTTCATGGCAAATAGAAGCCAACCACAAATTCGAACTAGTTACCGACTGCCTAACTAGTATAATAACACGACAAATACACATGACAATCATATCAGCAAAATACGGACGTATACAGTATTTCCTATAAATACTTAAAATACTATAAATCTCATATTCTCCGTACGTAATCGAAATGAAAAACAGACAGCATGTTCTACATGTCAAACAACATCCTTGTCGATAATCTATTATTAAACGACATTGAAAGCTTTGAAAACAGTTAACCTAAGCATCTAAAATCCTCACCTTACGCCGTAGAAGCGTAACGAATCGAATAGAAACTCTACGCTTCATCAACATCTGTATGACGACCTATATCACAAGATAAATCAGCTACTTCGCTACTTGTATCGATAGAATCCCTAAAAAAGGTTGAGGTTAGGGTTTTCTTACCTAGAATGAAGTCAGAATCACCGGAAGAGTGATTAGAACACGGTGATTAAGCACGTGTAGAAGTAGGATCGAGTGTCAGGGCCTTTCCCTCACAACTTCCTCACAATCTCTCTCTTTTCTCTCTTCTCTTTTCTAGGATTTTTGCAAATTCCTATGGGAGGGGTGTGAGAGGGTTTAAGGTCCTTAAATAGGTTAGAAAGTCACCTATTTAGACTTTAAACCAAGGTATACTTGGGTTATAGCCAAATCGGGTCTCTTTCGATCCAAAAGAATGTTTCTGGAGGTCCCCTGACCAAATGCGGTCAGACTTAAGCTCATCGATGTTGGATCCTGATCACATTAAGTTTTTATTTCGATCGGGTTTCCAAGTACACTGACCTGAGTGGGAAATGTTCCAAGTACACTGACCTGAGTGGGAAATGTTCCCTGATCCGAGGGTGTATTTGGTTCAGATTCCAACAGTCTGATTGCTTACACTTAACCGGAAAGCATCACGTGCCAGATTTATTTAAATCACATTTAATTTATAAAGAATTTCACTCTTTCTTACACTCCTTGCTCCAGGCTCAATGAAATAGCCTCAGAACATCAGTTGGGCTTGATTTTCGAAGTGATTGTCAAGTCCAGCTAAGCGGTCATAATGGTCTGAGATTGTAGATATCAGACTTTCGACGCGCGGTCTAGATCCAAAACAAAGTTTCAACGGGTTCCTGAGAGCAAACGCGTTTAGAGTTTGATCCTAGGTCTCAGGATGTTATAGCGTCATTGATTCTATAAGTTTTTGGTCTTGCAGAACGTATTTAAAGCGAACAGTACTAATTTCACAGCTAATCTAACATAACGCCAGTTAACTTACGCTTATTTTCTAAAGGAATTAATCCTAAGTGATTTTTGATCGAGGTGGTACTCGGGTCTTTGTACGGATTTTTTCGAGACGTTACAATCTACCTCAAATAAAAAATTTTATCCTCAAAATTTATACCTTTTCGTACTTCTCGAGAAGCTGTGGGTAGTTCTTTCTGATTTCGGCTTCGGTCTCCTAAGTAGCCTCTTCTTCAGTGTGATGCGTCCACAACACCTTCACAAGGGAGATGACCTTGCTACGCAATACCTGCTCCTTCTTGTCTAGTATACGCCCCGGTCGCAGTATATATGTAACATCCTCACGTAACTGCACCTTCTCCCATCTAATGATATGAGAAGGATCAGGAACGTATTTCTTCAGCATAGAAATATGAAATACATTGTGTATGCTCGCGAGAGGCGTAGGCAAAGCCAGACGATATGCCACTGCACCCACACGGTCAAGAATCTGGAATGGACCAATAAATCACGGTGCTAGTTTCCCCTCTTCCCGAACCGAAGAACTCCCTTCATAGGGGAAACTCTCAAAAACACATGATCCCCAACCACGAACTCTAGCAGGAGCTGTCTCGTATTGGCATAACTCTTTTGTCTACTCTGCTCTGTAAGAAGTCAGTGCCTGATGATGTCAATCTTCTCTGAGGTCGCCTGCACTATCTCTGGGTCAATCAATCTACGCTCACCGACCTCTGCCCAGTAATGCGGTGCTCGGCAAGGACGCCCATACCAGGCCTCATAAGGTGCCATACCGATACTCGCCTGGAAACTGTTGTTGTATGCGAACTCCGCATATGGAAGACAATCATCCTAACTGTCTTTGAAATCCAACACGCAAGCCCGCAGCATGTCCTCTAGAATCTGGTTCACCCACTCTGTCTGTCCATCCGTCTGTGGGTGAAAAGCAGTATTGAACTTCAACTTCACACCCATAGCTTCCTGGATGCGAGTTCAGAAAATAGAAGTAAAACGCGTGTCTCTGTCCGACACGATCTCTAAGGGAACTCCATGCAAACGCACTATCTCCCTGATATATAGCCTGAACAACTCGTCTGCAGAGTTCATAACTCTGATCGGTAGAAAGTGCGTCGACTTCGTCAAATGGTCGACGATCAGCCAAATAGAATCATGTCCCTTCCTCATCTTCGGCAGTACCGAAATAAAATCTATAAAAATAAAGTCCCACTTCCACTCAGCTATAGGTATAGACTGAAGGAGACTAGGAGGTCGGGGATGCTCTTCCTTCACTTGCTGGCAAGTGAGACAACGGGACACGAAATCGGCGATGTGAGTCTTCATGCCATCCCACCAATATGTCCTCTTCACGTCGTGATACATCTTTGTGCTGCCTGGATGCATCATAAGTCGGGAACTGTGCGTAGCCTCGAGAATCTCTCGTCTCAAGTCAGGGATATCTGGGATGCATAGGCGGCCACAATAACGTAAGCCCCTATCCATTCCAACTCGCCACTCGACGTCTGCATCATCACTGGCCTACTCTCGAAGCTCAGTCAAATGCACATCATCCCTCTGCGCCGCGATGACACTGTCATCGATAAGAGATCGCACCTGAACATGTGCGATAAACTCATATGCCTCCTCCACAGTGAGTTTTTGCTCAAAGTCTCGCAAGAACTCAACCATGTCCCACTCGAAAACCATCAGCGGAGCCGCAAACTCTATCACCTTCTTGAGGCTCAACACATCAGCCACAAGGTTCTCCTTGCTCGGATGGTAGGAAACTTCGAACTTAAAGTCCTTCAAAGTCTCCATCCATCGCCGCTGCCTCATATTCAGGTCCCGCTGCGTGAATATGTACCTGAGGCTCTTATGGTCGCAAGAGAGCTCGAACTCCTCTTCGTAGAGGTAATGTCTCCAGAGCTTCAATGTGAAAATGACGGTTGCCAACTCAAGGTCGTGTGTAAGGTAATTCTCCTCGTGCTTCCTTAATTGTCTAGAGGCATACGAAATTACCCTGTCCTTCTGCCTAAGGACACAACCCAGACCAACGCTAGACGTGTCAGTGTATATCGTGTACTTAACCCCTTACTCTGACAATACTAGCACAGGGGCGGACATCAGCCTGTCCTTCAGCTCCTGAAAAGCTGCTTCTGCCTTCTCATTCTAGGTGAACTTCTACTCCTTCCGTGTCAACTGAGTCAAGGGTCTAGCTATCTTGGAGAAGTTTCGAATGAATCGTCGATAATAGCCAACAAGACCCAGGAAACTCCTCACCTCGGTAACCGAACCAGGCTGCTTCCAGTCCTACACCGCAGCTACCTTAGCAAGGTCCATCGCCATCCCATCCTTGGACACCACATGTCCCAGGAACTTGACTTCCTCACACATTATAGTGGCATCAGAAAAGGTTAGTGGCATAAGAAAAGGTCCCGTGTGCTGTAAGAACTCGCACCCCATCCATCCGAGTAGTCAGTAGCCCAAGGCGCTTGACTACTGAATGCGATATCAATGAAATCGTGGATATTGTATCCTCCATCACGAATATAGGAGTACCTCCAATGTGTGTTGTGACCTCAAAGGCCAAGGGCAGGGCAGTCTCTATCCCAGATGCCTCTGCTGTCAATGTATGTACCCGAGCCTGCTGTGGACGGTTCGACCGCGGTACCATGGGCCGTTGAGGAGGTCGGAACTGAGGTGCGGGAGGTCTGAAAGAAGGATGCGCTAGAGCCGATCGTAATGGTGGAGCGGATAATGCCTGTGGGCGAGGACGATTGATCTTCTACGGTGGTGAAAATCAGCTATCCCTCATCTGAGCAAAGCAGCTCTCTGCAGTGTGACTCGGTCTCCCACAGTAAGTACAGGACACACCTGGGTGCCTCATAGGAAGTACTGGCGCTGTAGCCCTAGGAGGAGAATCGATGCGAGGCCTCTTGCCAAGGAGTGGCCTGCCTTGAGCATCTGGTCGTGGTCTAGCAACCATAGGGCCATGAGAACGTGTCAAACAGTCTACATCCTTCTCTACCCGCATAGACATGTGTATCAGCTCAGCATAAGAGGGTATGCTGACACAACACATCTTCGACCGAATATCAGGTCACAAGCCCTCAGAAAAATGTCGTATGCGCATCTGCTCGTCAGCGCATCTGTTCATCAACAAGTATCGTAGGGACATATCTGCCCAACTCTGTGAATCGATGCTCGTACTCCGTAACTAATATGCCTCCTTACCTGAGGCATAGAAACTCGTTCTCCCTCTCGTGTCGGTAGGTCTGCGGATAATATTTCTCATGGAATCAGAACTCGAACGCTGCCCAAGTCCAGATGTAGCTAACTGTAACCGTACGCAGTATACTATCCCACCATAAGCTGGCCTCCCTCTCAAACATGAAACAGGCCAACTCAACCTGCTCAGATTCCGAGCAGTGTAGCATCCTCAATATCTTTGAGACGCGGTCGAGCCAATACTCGGCCTCCTCGGATGTATGAGAACCCGCAAAAGTAGGAGGTCACAAGCACTGGAATCGTTAAAGTAAGCCTCGGGTATCAGCAGCATTCCCCGTAGGGTAGGCAGAAGGTGTAGGATGAGTCATACCCTCATCCTGAGTCGAAGTTCCAGCATCCTCAGCTAGATGCACAGATGGCGCAGGTGGAGTCACATTCCCACCCTGGGCTAAGGCCCCTGCAATGGTTGTCAAAAGCTGTTGATGCTGCTGGTGCATCATTATCATCAACTGCTCAAACATATCAGGAGGTGGAGTAGGCTGAGGCACATACTGCGTCGAGGAAGACGCACGGTACTGCTCTCTAACTGGTGGTGTGAAAGGTGGTGGTCCGACTGTAGGACCTGCAGAAGGCTGAGACTCAGGTGCAGTCTCACAAATCAGGCCCACAGCAGGGTCCATATGATCATCACTCTGGGGAGGGACCCGATCCATTGGCTCACCCAGCGTAAGACGTGTTGTGCTCTGAGTAACCTTAGGTGGCATTCCCTATATTCAAAATAGGGTGCAACCCAGTCAGTTTCAGCAATAGCACAAACACACCACACAATCATTCACATAACAACCGAAGAAACTCCAAGCATTTTATTTAATCAAAATTTGTCATAATACAAGAGATATATCCTTACATGCATCATGACAAGAAACACATGGGAAACTAAGCTAGCCAAAGCGCTACAACTGCAACATAAACCAACTACTAAGCGTTCTCAGGCTCACACACAAAAATACAGATAACCTACATATGACCTACAAACATCTGAAATCTAATCACTTGTCCGAGTCTGGCGATGGAGGAGGGGCACTCTTATCTTGCAGACAACACAGGATAGATTTCAAGGCGCTGGTCACCTTCTTGAACTTGCGCTTCACAAAGCCCCACAGGTCCGTGATGTCCTGTCATAAGCCAACCTGGCCCTGTCGTAAGGTAGCATGATCCTCCTCCAGGCGAGCTATACGAGCATCCCAAGGAGCCTAACCAGAAGCCTGCCCTGGTACTGAAGGAGGGGAGCTCTCGTCTGTGCTTTGGGCCTCTTGCTCTTCCTCTTCTTGGATCTCAGCCCCAGCTTCTTCTTAACTCTCTTCTTCTTCACTCTCGGTCTCATCTTAGCTCTCCTCAAGTCGAGCTTGGTGTTGCTGTGGCTGGATCTCCATCTGATTGAGGGTAGCTTCATTGATATGATGAGTCGGCACCGGCATCTCCCCACCAAGGCCATAACCAAACTCACGTGCAATCCTGCATATGAGTCGGCCGTATGGGAGCGACTCAGTCCTCCTCCTCGAGTGCACAACCTAAACTATCTGTCACAACATGAACGAAGGCACACACAGGTTTGCCCTCTGCCCCACCTGATATAAGAAGTCCACCATAAGGCGCGTACACTCACTACGGTTACTCCACCTTGGGTAGACGTTGAATGTGAAAATGTGGTGGAGAAAGTGAAAGTCGTCTGTCATATGGGATGCAAGAAGACTCCAGTTCGGCTGCCACTCAACTAGTCACCCACAAAGGGAACGTGTGCGGCGGTCCCTTTCACGCATACTATTCAGATTCATAGCGCTCGCATGTACCTCGCCAAGGGGCACATTCAGAAGCCGAGATATCCATCGGACGTCAACTGTGGCCCACAAATCCACTCCACATAAGACCCAGAACTACAAGGGTTCCAGCGTAGCCTCGTGAATGTTGGCATAGAAGGCTCAGACCGTGCTTGCATTGGCACGTTGCCTGACATCAAATAGTGAACCCCACTGTGCTTGTTCCAGCAGCTCGAGCAACTGATATTCTCCAAAGAGTCGCCCATCCACCTGAGCTTTAAAAAGGACCCGACGGTCCTCCTAAACTCCATGGGGTTGTTTCGCCAACCAAGCCCTTCCAGCAAGAAATTGGGGATCAAGATCCCGCTTCGTCTGAAACTCACGAGCGGCACTTGGACTTACGGCGGCGCTTGAACTAGCACCGCCACCTCTTGGCTTCCTTAAACGTGAAGGGCGACTAGGCCCAGCTTCATCAGCGGCGGTCTTCCTCTTTACCATGAGAGAGAGGATGGTGGAAAGGGAGAAAAAAGCTAAAATAGCCTCTATAAAGGCCATGAAAAATGAAGGAAAAGGGGAGAAATGGCTGACCTAGTGGGCTGTCATGAATCTAGGTCTGATAGAGGGGGGAAACAGGCCCCAAAAGGCTAGGGTTGGAAAGGGAAAAGGGTGAAATGGGTTGGGTTAGAAGCTCACATGATTTCTAGCCTCAAATGGAGGATGGGAGAGCTCCAACAAACGAGAATGGAGAGAGAGGGGAGTGTGTATTGTTGTAAACGGTAGAGTGGCGTGGGTTGAGGCAGAAAATGACGATGGGAGTGATTGAAAATGAGATTTGCAAGGGAAAACAACAAATGAGAGAGGAAAAGAGAGCTTCGGGGTGTGTTTTGTGAAATAGGTAGGGGTTTGGGGTGGTTTTAAAGGACGGCCCACGTACCAGGGGGCTACCCTAACCCCCAAAGTTGATCGGCTCGACGGCCCGCCCAAATGGGGCCCACTGTACGGCGAGGCCTCGCCGACTCGGTGAGGTCCTCGCCACTCCCTGTGATGATTGGCGAGGCCTCGCCATTTGGGCGAGGTCCTCCTGCCCTGAGGGCCCAAAATTTATGTGGGTCCCACCCTGAATCATTCCAGATCAGCGTGGGTAGGCCCACGACTCCGTTTTGATCTATTTCGGGTCATTTCGGGTACTAACTGATGTATATTCACGTTTAGTAATTTTTTAATAGCTGGGATAGGGTCAATAGAGGTCTAGACCCATCCACACACGAACTAGAAGTGGTCCGGGGTCGTTTCATACGACCACGGATGCACACGGATTCGATCAAAATGATCGATTTGAGTGAACTTCGCCAATTGGCGAAACTGGGGCCCTATGAATGTTTCTACATTCTTCTCGCACCCACCTAAGTCAAAAGGGCAATAGCGTACGTCGAGTGTCCATAACCCAGGTCCAGTTTAATCTAAATCATGCTCTAATACCAACTTGTAACACCCTAAAAATTGGGGGTCATGTAGAAACCCAACTCCCGAGTTTCAGACCATCACTTATGCAACAAATATGCTTATGATTCAATGTTGTCTGAGTTAGTGCATTAACATGAGTAAGATTATACCAAAACTGCAATTCATACTCCAGATCCAGTGATAAAACGTAAGCGGAAGACTGAAGATTATATATATCACTGTATGAAAAATAAAACAATCTCGAACTGTCTCCAAAGTATGAATACATCTCTGAGTCACATATACATTTATCAAACCAAAATCAAAATATCGTATGATAATCCAACTAGTAAAATCCCTCTGATCCAGTCCACCTATGCGAAGCCGTCGAAAAACTGCATGCCCGAGAACTCGTCCTGGTCCTCGTAGTAGTCCGGCTCCAGCTCCTGAATCGCCTCACAACCCGCATCTAAGACAGAGTCTGGTAGGTGTTGCAAACACCATCCCATAACGTGGGAGTGAGTGATCAACTCAGTGGAATCATAGAGCAAAGATTAGCATATTATTAAATTAATCACGCAATAATAGTAAAGCAAACAATCAGACATTCCTAGATATTATTGTTAATGCAAGAATGAAATGACATGATGGATACCCTCACCGACATACTCCCTCATGTGATACCATCTTACGTCTGCGGCATGCTTTCTTCCCTCAGTGCTCCACATCTTCTAGGCACATGCAGTGCGATATGGATATGATTACCGAGTTGTTATTAATCCTTTCATACAGCAGTATTGGAAAACGAAGGTACTTTTGTAACACCCCGGATTTTGGCCAATCTGAGATTTGACGTCCTTAGGCAATGGGTCAATTGAAACACCTGGAAAATTGCTTAGAACCCAATTCCATAGCCAAAGAAACCACTTAGAATCAATTCCTTTAGAAAATATGACTAAGTTAGCTAGTGCAACGTTAGAATAGCTGGGAAATGGTCCCTGATCGCTTTAAATACGTTCTACAAGGCCCAAAGCGAGTGGAACCAAGGGTGCTATAATGCTCTAAAGCCTCGGATCAAACTCTAAGCCGGTTTGTCCTCGGGACCTCCTTGAAACTTTGTATTGGATCTAGACCGCGCGTCGAAAGTCCGATACCTCCTATCTTAGACCGTTAGAACCGTCTAGCTGGACTTGACACTCATTCCGAAAATCAAGTCAAACCGATAATCACAGGCTATTTCATTGAGCCCGGACCGAAGAGAGTGTGAATAGGGACATAGTTGGAATTTCAAATTCAAATCTGGCACACAAATTTGACGCATCAGTATTAAGCATTCTGACCGTCAGAATACAGCCAAATTACACCCTTGGATCAGGAAAAATATCTATTATATATCACGAGACTTATAGGCCTGATCTTGGTGCGGTGACCGTTAAACTGAAACTGGGCCGCCACGTGCGATCTGGGAACCCAACCGGTCTGAAAACTGGATGTGTGCTAGATCCAGTATGCATGAGCTTAAGTCCGACCACATTTGGCCTGGGGACCTCCAGAAATGCCCTTTTGGACCGAAACGGCCCCGATTTGGTTAGGCACCAAGTAAACATTGTTCCCAAGCCTATTTTGGGAATGTTTTAGGCTATAAAAGGGGTTGAAACCCTCACTCCTCTCTCCCATCCGAATTTGAGAGAAGCCCTAGCTTGGGAGAGAGAAAAAGAGTGAGAGATTGTGAGAGAGTGGGAGAGTTCTTCCTGCCACTTGTGCTACGTGTTGCACGTGCTTAAGCAACACTCCTCTACCGCTTTCCCGGCGATTCCACCGCGATCCTAGGTAAGTAAAAACCCTAAATAGTTGTTGATTTGAGTTTCCCTTGTTTCCATAGCGATGTAGCTTATGGATCTTGTGTATTAGGTTCCTTATTCGCCGTAGACGAAGCGTATACGCTCCGTTTCAATTTTCGAGTCTACAAGACATAAGGTGCGGATATTAGACGCTTTGATTGACTGTTTCCAAAGCTTTCAATGTCGTTTAATAGTAGATTCTTGACGGCAACGCCGTTTGACATGTACAACATGCTCTCCGTTTCCTGTTTCGTAAATTAACGAAGAATATGAGATTTAGGGCATTTTAGTCATTTGTAGGAAGTACCGTTTACATTCATATTTTGCTGATGTGATTGACATGGTTTGTTGTCGCATTAGGAAGTTAGGAATGCGTGCATAATTAGTTTGGCGAAGAGATTCGCCTAGTTGCGCACTTTGGGTCGACATACTATATGTAGACTTAAGTGTGTAGTGTATGTGTTTGTATAAATGCTTGTATTAGTATGTATTGAATTAAATGATGTTATTTGATAGTTTGTGATTGATTTTTCAATTATTATGCTGACCTAAATGATTTTCTACATGTTGACAAAATGCATGATTTCATTACATGCATGGAATGTATGTGCTTGAGGATTTGCTTAAGTTGAATATGCATGGGAAGTATGCCTTGAAGATTTGCTTAAGTTGAATGTTATAACATGTGCTAACATGCTCACATGATGTATTTCAATTCCAACACCTTTGTATAGTGTTAATGTAATTCCATAGATGTGTGGGACTTGACTTAGTCCAGGCAGTCGGTAACCGAGCGAATTCGTGGCTGACTGGTCATAGCCACGAACGACGCGTCGATGAATGTGATTCGTGTTGAGAGTTGGCGGCAGTGGTTAGGCCACGCGAAGTGTTTCACGCACTTCATGTCGTTCAATTCGAGATGCGATCGCACTAGTCGAGCCCGTCAAGTAACCCGACTGGCCGATGTTTGTTCACCTTGTATGTATCATAACTGCTTGAACCTAGGGTACTGAACTTACCATTGTAAACCCTGTTAACCATGGTACCTTGATCCATAAAGACTCATGAGCCGGGCATGGTGGTATGGGACACCGTGGTCGAGCTGTCGGCCTACGCTGGGGCCACAAACCTCCCCGTAGTGACCAGTGAGCACCTATGACTCGTGAGCAGATTATGGTGGTATGGGACACTATATTCTTGCTGTCGGCCTACACTGATAAGGTGATGGGGGAGCGGTGCAACGAGTGCGAGCAACAGCCCTGACAGCCCTTTGTAGTGACCGCGAGCGTATTCTGAGTTCACGGGAGGCGACGACCCTTCCGTGCAGTAGAGTACAGTAGGCCTGTATTGATAAGGTGATGGGGGAGCGGAGCAACGAGTGCGTGCAACAGCCCTGGCAGCCCTTGCAGCGACCTACGAAATGTACATCGTATGAGATTACTAGGAGTGACGACCCTAGACAGGATCCGTGTTGGGATTGATACAAGGGAAGTACCTTAGTTTCCCAATCCTGCTGTTTGAATGGATTAATAACAGCTTGGTAATCATATCACCATAGCATTGCATGTGCCTGGAAGATGTGGAGCACTCTAGGGAGTGTGGCATGCCGCGGTCGTAAGATGTTGCCGTATGAGGGTGATCGTCGGTGAGGGCATACATCACGTCATGTCATAATTGCATTAACAACAGTATTAGGATTGTTTGATTTATTGCTTTACTATTATCGCATGATTGATTTGAGAACATGTTAATCCTTGCTCTATTATTCCACTGAGTTAGCTACTCACTCCCACGTTACGGGACGGTGTTCTGGACACCCACCAGACCTTTTTGTGATTGCAGATGATGGCGCGGCCTGTGAGGCAGAGCCGGACTTGATGATGATGAGGAGGATCCCTCCTTTATGCGTGTTCTGATCGACAGGACTACAGGGAGGTTGATTAGATACTTTGACATTTGTCATTTTATATTTTTAGCGCACTCATGTATATTCGTTTCATCTACTTTTGGAGTATACATGTATATGTATAACCTGGTAACATGTTCACACTCTGGAGACATACAACAGTTTATATATGTTATACATACTATTACAGACTTCCGCTGGTTAATTTAACTGTCTCTGGAGTATGATATGCGGTTCTAGCTTAATCTCACTCATGTCTAATACATTATCACAGACAACATTCAATCATACATATCTATGTTGCATAAATAACATTTTGGAACTCGGGAGTTGGGTTTTTGCTCGACCCCCCGATTTTCGGGATGTTACAGATGGTATCAGAGCATGATTTGGATTAAACCGGGCCTGGGTTATGGTCACGCGACGTACGCTGTCGCTTCCTTTGACTTAGGTGGGTGCGAGAAGGGTCTAGAAACACTTCTAGGATCCCAGGTTCGCCAATAGGCGAAGTCTATTCATTTCAAATGCGTGATCGAGTCCGTATCGCATCTAGGGTCGCGTAGAGCAACCCGAATAGCTCCTAGGTTGTAGGTAAGTGGGTTGAGCTGTTCTTTGAACAATTCTAAACCCGTTAATGTGAATCCTTGGGCCGTGGGACAACCACGACCCCTGTATTCAATCGCCAGGGCTTAAAAACCCCGTTTCGCCGAAAATCTTCGAAATTCTTCCTCTCACCACCCCAATCTTCAATTATTTCTTATCCATTTTGTATTAGGCATCAAACCTAATATGAAAATAACACAAATTAGTACTTTCACAAAATTTTACAGTGAATAGTAAAATTTCATGAAAAATGGCCATAAGGCCATTCTAACTTCACTTTCTTTAGCAACTAATAGTTTAGATGGATGTACTAGATCCTTCTACCCCAAAATCATATGCTGCATAATAGGGTTTTGTATTCGGGATTGAATTTTGGACCCAAAAAAATCCTCGAATGGATGTTAAAAATGTATTGGCCTCCCTAGGGCAATCTACAATGAACTAGAGTGTGCACCATACCTTTTTGGAATCCCTAGGGCAAGAGGAATCCATCCCATATGGCCTCAGAGGCCAGTTTGCAACTTCACCGGCGATGCCATCGCCGGTTCGGCGATGCATCGCCGGCCGGCGAGCTCCGATGGGGCCGTCCTTCGGGCGCACCCCCTTAAACAGGGTCCACATCACCCCTATGCACCTCCTACCCCAAGAAAACCCCAAATATGGGTACTTCCTTCACAAACAGCCCCTCCCCTAGCCCCATTTTCGTTTTCAGCTGCCCTATCCCAAAAATTCATGATTCCAAACCACCCTAGATCCATTCCCTGCCAAAAACGACCACCCTCCGTCATTCCTTTGAAGTTGGCAGCCCTCCCTCTTGAAGATTTCATCCGTTGGAGCTCCTAAAACCCCAAAATCGAGCTGAAATCGTGAGGTGCTCCATTCCCCTTTTTCATTTTCATTTCTTTCTGAAAATACATCCTAGGGAAGCTTGAAGCATCCCTCTACAACGCCTAGATTTCATTCTGTCCCTTTGGGCGACCATTTCTTCGCATTTCCTCCATTTTCCATGGCTATTGTTAAGGCTGTTTCAGCCTTTTTCCTCCCTTTCCATCGTTCTCTCTCTCATGTCCCTTTTATTTGAGCCTTTACCCCCTTTTTGGGTCTCAGAATCATGCTAACCTCAAATCCCATTTCTCAACTTTCTCCGTTTGAGAAGTATTGAAAACACATGGCCGATAGAGCTCTAATGGGCAACTGACAGTATTGAACTTGATAGTATTCAAGAAGGTCAGTCGGGACCCTGGTAGAAGTCCTTTGGTAGAATTAGACATCTATGTCGTTGCCCTTTAGCTTGTTTGACTACTGTTGAAATTTCTGTGTTGTTTTGTTGTTAGGTAGAAAAATGTGTTTGTGTTGTGGTTTGGGCTTAATATAGCCAAAATTTGTCGAATGGAATGCATGTTGTTTCATTTCGCTATAAAATATTGTCCCTAGATTGGGAGTATTATAACTCCCTGAGATCCAGCCTACAAATTAATTTTTATCCCCACCCACCCTCCTACCAAGCATACCACATCCAATCCTGCCATGGGACTAGGAATGCAGTTCCATTTAATACCACTAAGCGCTACCGGCCACATAGGCTCTAGGTGCTTTGGTTCTAGTGTTAGCACTCCTAGATTTGAAGGGTCTGACGACATAAGAAATCCAATTCCATTTAGACAATTTTGATCCTAAGCGATAGAGCAATTCCCTGTATTAGAGATGGTATGAAACCGTCTAGTGTATAGGCTTAGGTCTTGAATTATAGCGAATGAAATACAGACTAGCCTACTAGTTACCTTAAGTAGTGTACAGCCTGTATATGCTAAGGACTTGTAGGTTAGATTTGGTTGAAGTAGAACCTTATTCCTTCGACAGATCCCCTTATGACTTATAGACTTCTGTTGTTGCCCATAGGAAGGAACCATTCACTCTCAGGAAACATTTATAAATCCCTCAGATTGAACTTAGAATGGACTAGCACGCCCCTTAGAATTGCCATCCCCAAGGGTTTATTGCATTCGGGAACGCAGAGTAAAGGAACTGCATGTACGCGATGTATTCGCGGTTTGAATCGACTTCTTAATCCTAGTGGTTCCCAATAAATCCAATGCTCTGATCAAGCAGAAGATCGGCATCGACTCGGATTAAGAATTGATACAATAAATCTTCTGTTCTAGCTAGACAGAAAGTCTATGTATCCGGCTCAGACCTACTACATAACCTTTATTCTGTGATGGCCCAACCACCTACAACCAAACGGGATCACATTGCCTTTTGGGAAATGGCGAGGACTTAAAGCCAGTAGAGAATTAGGCATCTTGCCACCAACTCATACCTGCCCCTGACCTTAACCACAATAGATATTAGGCTCATCTCTATGATCATAAATACCAATGCCATAGAACGCATCATTAGCAAGGAAGACCATATAGAGAAAGGCTGTTTCCATTTTAGGTTAAGGATAGCCCCTAAGTTGCACCTCGTTCCAATATACTGATCGATGCAAATATTCTTCAACCTTAAGTAAAACCAAGTTTTAAGGGGGGTAGAAGGAATTAAGTCCAATCCAGTTAGATTAGTTAACGCTACCGTTCGATCAAAGTGGCGCAGCGGAAGAGCGGTTGGCCTCTTTCCCACTGGCCCAGGATCGAAACATTTGAGTTAGGGTGTATGTACGATTAGGTTATTAAATAGGATTTGAACCTTCCTTAGAGAAAGTACTCCTTGTCCTTCGCCAATGTCGGGGACGACATTGTGTTTTAAGGGGGGTAGATTGTAACACCCCGGATTTTGGCCAATCTGAGATTTGACGTCCTTAGGCAATGGGTCAATTGAAACACCTGGAAAATTGCTTAGAACCCAATTCCATAGCCAAAGAAACCACTTAGAATCAATTCCTTTAGAAAATATGACTAAGTTAGCTAGTGCAACGTTAGAATAGCTGGGAAATGGTCCCTGATCGCTTTAAATACGTTCTACAAGGCCCAAAGCGAGTGGAACCAAGGGTGCTATAATGCTCTAAAGCCTCGGATCAAACTCTAAGCCGGTTTGTCCTCGGGACCTCCTTGAAACTTTGTATTGGATCTAGACCGCGCGTCGAAAGTCCGATACCTCCTATCTTAGACCGTTAGAACCGTCTAGCTGGACTTGACACTCATTCCGAAAATCAAGTCAAACCGATAATCACAGGCTATTTCATTGAGCCCGGACCGAAGAGAGTGTGAATAGGGACATAGTTGGAATTTCAAATTCAAATCTGGCACACAAATTTGACGCATCAGTATTAAGCATTCTGACCGTCAGAATACAGCCAAATTACACCCTTGGATCAGGAAAAATATCTATTATATATCACGAGACTTATAGGCCTGATCTTGGTGCGGTGACCGTTAAACTGAAACTGGGCCGCCACGTGCGATCTGGGAACCCAACCGGTCTGAAAACTGGATGTGTGCTAGATCCAGTATGCATGAGCTTAAGTCCGACCGCATTTGGCCTGGGGACCTCCAGAAATGCCCTTTTGGACCGAAACGGCCCCGATTTGGTTAGGCACCAAGTAAACATTGTTCCCAAGCCTATTTTGGGAATGTTTTAGGCTATAAAAGGGGTTGAAACCCTCACTCCTCTCTCCCATCCGAATTTGAGAGAAGCCCTAGCTTGGGAGAGAGAAAAAGAGTGAGAGATTGTGAGAGAGTGGGAGAGTTCTTCCTGCCACTTGTGCTACGTGTTGCACGTGCTTAAGCAACACTCCTCTACCGCTTTCCCGGCGATTCCACCGCGATCCTAGGTAAGTAAAAACCCTAAATAGTTGTTGATTTGAGTTTCCCTTGTTTCCATAGCGATGTAGCTTATGGATCTTGTGTATTAGGTTCCTTATTCGCCGTAGACGAAGCGTATACGCTCCGTTTCAATTTTCGAGTCTACAAGACATAAGGTGCGGATATTAGACGCTTTGATTGACTGTTTCCAAAGCTTTCAATGTCGTTTAATAGTAGATTCTTGACGGCAACGCCGTTTGACATGTACAACATGCTCTCCGTTTCCTGTTTCGTAAATTAACGAAGAATATGAGATTTAGGGCATTTTAGTCATTTGTAGGAAGTACCGTTTACATTCATATTTTGCTGATGTGATTGACATGGTTTGTTGTCGCATTAGGAAGTTAGGAATGCGTGCATAATTAGTTTGGCGAAGAGATTCGCCTAGTTGCGCACTTTGGGTCGACATACTATATGTAGACTTAAGTGTGTAGTGTATGTGTTTGTATAAATGCTTGTATTAGTATGTATTGAATTAAATGATGTTATTTGATAGTTTGTGATTGATTTTTCAATTATTATGCTGACCTAAATGATTTTCTACATGTTGACAAAATGCATGATTTCATTACATGCATGGAATGTATGTGCTTGAGGATTTGCTTAAGTTGAATATGCATGGGAAGTATGCCTTGAAGATTTGCTTAAGTTGAATGTTATAACATGTGCTAACATGCTCACATGATGTATTTCAATTCCAACACCTTTGTATAGTGTTAATGTAATTCCATAGATGTGTGGGACTTGACTTAGTCCAGGCAGTCGGTAACCGAGCGAATTCGTGGCTGACTGGTCATAGCCACGAACGACGCGTCGATGAATGTGATTCGTGTTGAGAGTTGGCGGCAGTGGTTAGGCCACGCGAAGTGTTTCACGCACTTCATGTCGTTCAATTCGAGATGCGATCGCACTAGTCGAGCCCGTCAAGTAACCCGACTGGCCGATGTTTGTTCACCTTGTATGTATCATAACTGCTTGAACCTAGGGTACTGAACTTACCATTGTAAACCCTGTTAACCATGGTACCTTGATCCATAAAGACTCATGAGCCGGGCATGGTGGTATGGGACACCGTGGTCGAGCTGTCGGCCTACGCTGGGGCCACAAACCTCCCCGTAGTGACCAGTGAGCACCTATGACTCGTGAGCAGATTATGGTGGTATGGGACACTATATTCTTGCTGTCGGCCTACACTGATAAGGTGATGGGGGAGCGGTGCAACGAGTGCGAGCAACAGCCCTGACAGCCCTTTGTAGTGACCGCGAGCGTATTCTGAGTTCACGGGAGGCGACGACCCTTCCGTGCAGTAGAGTACAGTAGGCCTGTATTGATAAGGTGATGGGGGAGCGGAGCAACGAGTGCGTGCAACAGCCCTGGCAGCCCTTGCAGCGACCTACGAAATGTACATCGTATGAGATTACTAGGAGTGACGACCCTAGACAGGATCCGTGTTGGGATTGATACAAGGGAAGTACCTTAGTTTCCCAATCCTGCTGTTTGAATGGATTAATAACAGCTTGGTAATCATATCACCATAGCATTGCATGTACCTGGAAGATGTGAAGCACTCTAGGGAGTGTGGCATGCCGCGGTCGTAAGATGTTGCCGTATGAGGGTGATCGTCGGTGAGGGCATACATCACGTCATGTCATAATTGCATTAACAACAGTATTAGGATTGTTTGATTTATTGCTTTACTATTATCGCATGATTGATTTGAGAACATGTTAATCCTTGCTCTATTATTCCACTGAGTTAGCTACTCACTCCCACGTTACGGGACGGTGTTCCGGACACCCACCAGACCTTTTTGTGATTGCAGATGATGGCGCGGCCTGTGAGGCAGAGCCGGACTTGATGATGATGAGGAGGATCCCTCCTTTATGCGTGTTCTGATCGACAGGACTACAGGGAGGTTGATTAGATACTTTGACATTTGTCATTTTATATTTTTAGCGCACTCATGTATATTCGTTTCATCTACTTTTGGAGTATACATGTATATGTATAACCTGGTAACATGTTCACACTCTGGAGACATACAACAGTTTATATATGTTATACATACTATTACAGACTTCCGCTGGTTAATTTAACTGTCTCTGGAGTATGATATGCGGTTCTAGCTTAATCTCACTCATGTCTAATACATTATCACAGACAACATTCAATCATACATATCTATGTTGCATAAATAACATTTTGGAACTCGGGAGTTGGGTTTTTGCTCGACCCCCCGATTTTCGGGATGTTACAACTTTCCTTATATCAATCCCAACACAAATCCTGTCTAGGGTCGTCACTCCTTGTAATCTCATACGATGACATATTTCTAGGTCGCTACAAGGGCTGCCCAGGCTGTTGCTTGCACTCTTTGCACCGCTCCCCCATCACCTTATCAATACAGGCCTAGTTGTATTCTTGTTGCTATGGAAGGGTTGTCATCTCACGTAGACTCAGAATATGCTCGAGGTCACTACAAAGGGCTCGTCACGAATCAGAGTAGGCCGATAGCTCAAATGTAGCGTCCCATACCACCACAATTGGCTCACGAGTCTAAGGTGTTCACTGGTCACTACGGCGAGGTTTGTGGCCCTAGCGTAGGCCGACAGCTCGACCACGGTGTCCCATACAACCATGCTTGGCTCATGAGTCTTAATGAATCAAGGCACCATGGTTATCAGGGTTTTCACTGGTAAGTTCAGTACCCTAGGTTCAAGCAGTTATGACCAATACAAGGTGAACATACAAAGGTCAGTCGGGTTACTTGACGAGCTTGACTAGTACGAGCGCACCTCAAGCTGAATGACATGAAGTACATAAAACACCTCGTGTGGCCTAACCACTGCCGTCAACCAAAGTACTACTCGGGTTCATCGACGCATCCTTCGTGGCAAATAGAAGTCAACCACAAATTCGAATCTGTTACCGACTACCTGGACTAGAGTGTAGCCCCAAGCACTTGTAATCTACATCAGTGATCATATGAGAGTGACAGAAATGAAGCACAAATAATCCAAGCATGTTAACAACATGTTATAACATACAACATAAGCAAATCAACCAAACACAGGCATTTCATATGTATATGGAAATTAATTCAATATAACAACATGGAGGAAATCATGTACATCATCATATTTATTGAGAATCTAATCTCAAAATTAATCTACAATAACATTTACTCAATGCTTACTAATACAAACATTTATACAAACACTTAGTCTACACACATTTGTCTACATAGCGTACGTCGACCCAAAGTGTGCATTAGGGCGAATCTCTTCGCCAAACAGATCATACACGCCTAACTAGTATAATAACATGACAAATACACATGACAATCATATCAGCAAAATACGGATGTATACAGTATTTACTACAAATACCTAAAATACCCTAAATCTCATATTCTTCATACGTAATCGAAATGAAAAACAGACAACATGTTCTACATGTCAAACAGCATCCTTGTCGATAATCTACTATTAAACAATATTGAAAGGTTTGAAAATAGTTAACCTAAGCATCTAAAATCCTCACGTTATGCCGTAGAAGCGTAACGAATCGAATAGAAACTCTACACTTCATCAACGTTTGTATGACGACCTATATCACAAGATAATTCAGCTACTTCGCTACTTGTATCGATAGAATCCCTAAAATAGGTGAGGTTAGGGTTTTCTTACCTAGAATGAAGTCAGAATCACTGAAAGAGTGATTAGAACACGGTGATTAAGCACGTGTAGAAGCAGGATCGAGTGTCAGGGACTTTCCCTCACAACTTCCACACAATCTCTCTTTTCTCTCTTCTCTTTTCTAGGGTTTTTGTAAATTTGTATGCGAGGGGTGTGAGAGGGTTTAAGGTCATTAAATATGTTAGAAAGTCACCTATTTAGACTTTAAACCAAGGTATACTTGGGTTATAGCTAAATCGGGTCTCTTTCGATCCAAAAGAATGTTTCTGGAGGTCCCCTGTAACACCCAGAAAATCGGGGGTCGTATAGAAACCCGACTCCCGAGATCCAGACCGTCACTTATGCAACAAATATGCTTATGGTTCAATGTTGTCTGAGTTAGAGCATTAACATGAGTAAGATTATACAAAAACTGCAATTCATACTCCAGATCCAGTGATAAAACGCAAGTGGAAGACTGAAAAATATATATATCACTGTATTTAAAACAAAAACAATCTCAATCTGTCTCCAAAGTATGAATACATCTTTGAGTCACATATACATATATCAAATCAAAAATCAAAATGTCATATGGTCCAACTAGCAAGTCCCGCCGATCCAGGCCACCTACGCAAAGCCGTCGGAAAACTGCATGTACGAGAACTCGTCCTGGTCCTCGCAGAAGTCTGGCTCCAACTCTTGGATCTCCTCACAACCTGCATCTAAGACAGAGTCTGGTAGGTGTTGCAAACACCGTCCCATAACGTGGGAGTGAGTGATCAACTCAATGGAATCATAGAGCAAAGATTAGCATTTTATCAAATCAATCACGTGATAATAGTAAAGCAAACAATCAGACATTCCTAAATACTGTTGTTAATGCAAGCATGAAATGACATGATGGATGCCCTCACCGACATACTCCCTCATGCGACACCATCTTACATCCGCAGCATGCTTTCTTCCCTCAGTGCTCCACATCTTTCAGGCACAGGCAGTGCGATGTGGAAATGATTATCGAGTTGTTATTAGTCCTTTCAAAGCGCAGTATTGGGAAACTAAGGTACTTCCCTTATACAAATACAAACATAGATCTTGTCTAGGGTCGTCACTCCTAGTAATCTCATACGATGGTATATTTCTAGGTCACTGCAAGGGATGTCAGGGCTGTTGCTCGCACTCGTTGCACCGCTCCCCCATCACCTTATCAATACAGGCCTAGTGTACTCTTATTGATACGGAAGGGTCGTCGCCTCACGTAGACTCAGAATACACTCGAGATCACTACAAAGGGCTCATCACCAATCAGAGTAGGCCGACAGCTCGAATGTAGCGTTTCATACCACCACAATCGGCTCACGAGTCTAAGGTGCTCACTGGTCACTACAGGGAGGTTTGTGGCCCCAGCGTAGGCCGATAGCTCGACCACGGTGTCCCATACCACCATGCCTAGCTCATGAGTCTTTATGGATCAAGGTACCATGGTTAACAGGGCTTTCACTAATAAGTTCAGTACCCTAGGTTCAAGCAGTTATGACGAATACAAGGTGAACATACAACGGTCAGTGGGGTTACTTGAAGGGCTCGACTTGCACGAGCGCACCTCAAGCTGAACGACATGAAGTGCATAAAACACCTCGTGTGGCCTAACCACTGCTGCCAACCTAAAGCACGACTCGCATTCATCGACGCGTCCTTCGTGACAAATAGAAGCCAACCACGAGTTTGAATCTATTACTGACTGCCTGGACTAGGATATAGCCCCAAGCACTTGTAATTCTACAACAGTGATCATGTAAGAATAACAAAAATGAAATACAACAATCCAAGCATGTTAACAACATGTGATGACATACAACGTAAGCAAATCAGCCAAACACATGTATTCCATTTATATAAGGAAATCAATTCAATATCACAACATGGAGGAAAATCATGTACATCATCATATTAATTGAGAATTCAATCTCAAGATTAATCTACAACAACATTTACTCAATACATACTAATACAAACATTCATACAAACACAGTCTACACACTTTAGTCTACATAGTGTATGTCGACCCAAAGTGCGCATTAGGGCGAATCTCTTCACCAAACAAATCATACACGCGTATCTAATATCATAACACGACAAATACACATGGAAATCATTTCAGCAAAATACAGGCGTATACAGTATTTCCTACAAATGCCTAAAATACCCTAAATCTCATATTCTCCGTACGCAGTCGAAATGGAAAACGGACAGCATGTTCTACATGTCAAACGGCGTTCTTGTCGATAATCTACTATTAAAAGACATTGAAATCATTGAAAACAGTCAATCGAAGCATCTAAAATCCTCACCATTCGCCGTATAAGCGTAACGAATCGAATAGAAAGTCTACTCTTCGTCAACGCCTGTATGTCGACCTAATTCACAAGATACATCAGCTACTTCGCTACTTGTATCGAAGGAATCCCTAAAACAGGTTGAGGTTAGGGTTTTCTTACCTAGAATGATGTCAGAATCACCGGAAGAGTGATTGGAATACGGTGATTCGGTACGTGCAAAAGCAAGATCAAGTGGCAGGAAACTTTCCTCACAACTCTCTCACAATCTCTCTCTTTCTCTCTCTTCTCTTTCTAGGGTTTCTTGCAAATTCATAGGTGAGAGATATGAGAGGGTTTAATGCCCTTATATAGGCTAAAATATCACCTACTTAGACTCTAAACCAAGGTTTTCTTGGGTTATAACCAAATCGGGTCTTTCCCGATCCAAAAGAGCATTTCTGGAGGTCCCCTGGCCGAATGCGGTCGGACTTAAGCTCATGGATGCCGGATGTTGATCACATTAAGTTTTCAGTCCGGTAGTGTTCCCAGATCTCACGTGGCAGACCAGTTTCAGTTTAGTGGTCACGGAGATTCGATTGAGGATTCCAAGTACACTGACCTGAGTGAGAAATGTTCCCTGATCCGAGGGTGTATTTGGGTTAGATTCCGATGGTCTGAATGCTTATACTTAACCCGCAAGAGAAACGTGCCAGATTTATTTAAATCACATTTGATTTTTAATGAATTTCACTCTTTCTCACACTCCTTGGTCCAGGCTCAATGAAATAGCCTCAGAACATCAGTTGGGCTTGATTTTCGAAATGATTGTCAAGTCCAGCCAAGCGGTCATAATGGTCTAAGACTATAGATATTGGACTCTCGATGTGAGGTCTAGATCCAATACAAAGTTTCAAAGGGTTCCTGAGAGCAAACGGGTTTAGAGTTTGATCCTAGGTTTCAGGACGTTATAGCATTAACAGTTCCACAAGTTTTGGGTCTTGTAGAACGTATTTAAAGCGATCAGTGCTAATTTCACAGCTAATCAAACATGGCGTTACTTAACTTACGCTTGATTTTTAAAGGAATTAATCCTAAGTGATTTTTGATCGAGTTGGTACTTGGGTCTTTGTACGGATTTTTTCGAGACGTTACAATCTACCCCCCTTAAACAATAAATTTCGTCCTCAAAATTTTAACCTTTTCGTACTTCTCGAGAAGCTGTGGGTAGTTCTTTCTGATCTCGGTTTCTGTCTCCCAAGTAGCCTCTTCTTCAGTGTGATGCATCCACAACACCTTCACAAGGGGGATGACCTTGCTACACAATACCTGCTTCTTCCTGTCTAATATATGCGTCGGTCGCAATATATATATAACATCCTCACCTAACTGCACCTGCTCCCATCTAATGATATGGGAAGGATCAGGAACGTATTTCTTCAGCATAAAAATATGAAATACGTTGTGTATGCTCGCGAGAGGCATAGGCAAAGCCAGACGATAAGCCACTGCACCCACACGGTGAAGAATCTGGAATGGACCAATGAATCGTGGTGCTAGTTTCCCCTTCTTCTCGAACCGAAGAACTCCCTTCATAGGAAAAACTCTCAAAAACACGTGATCCCTAACCACGAACTCTAGCGGGTGTCGTCTCGTATCGGCATAACTCTTCTGTTTACTCTACGCTGTAAGAAGCCGGTGTCTGATGATGTCAATCTTCTCCGAGGTCACCTGCACTATCTCTGCGCCAATCAATCTGCGCTCACCGACCTCTGCCCAGCAATACGGTGCTCGGCAAGGACGCCCATACAAGGCCTCATAAGGTGCCATACCGTTACTCACCTGAAAACTGTTGTTGTACGCAAACTCTGCATATGCAAGACAGTCATCCCAACTGTCTTTGAAATCCAACACGCAAGCCCGCAGCATGTCCTCTAAAATCTGGTTCACCCGCTCTGTCTGTCTGTCCGTTTGTGGGTGGAAAGAAGTACTAAACTTCAACTTCACACCCATAGCTTCCTGGATGCGAGTCCAGAAAATAGAAGTAAAATGCGTGTCTCGGTCCGACACGATCTCTAAGGGAACACCATGCAGACGCTCTATCTCCCTGATGTATAGCCTGGCCAACTCGTCTGCAGAGTTCATAACTCTGATCGGTAGGAAGTGCGCCAACTTCGTCAAACGGTCGACGATCAGCCAAATAGAATCATGTCCCTTCCTCGTCTTCGGCAATCCTGAAATAAAATCCATAGAAATAAAGTCTCACTTCCACTCACCTATAGACATAGGCTGAAGGAGTCCAGGAGGTCGGCGATGCTCTGCCTTCACCTGCTGGCAAGTGAGACAACGGAAAATGAACTCTGCGATGTGGGACTTCATGCCCTCCCACCAATAGGTCATCTTCACGTCGCAGTACATCTTTGTGCTGTCCGGATGCATCGCAAGTCTGGAACTATGTGCAGCCTTGAGAATCTCTCGTCTCAAGTCAGGGATATCTGGAACGCATAGGCGATCATGATAACGAAAGCCCCTATCTGTTCCAACTCGCCACTCGACATCTGCATCATCACTAGCCTGCTCTCGAAGCTCAGTCAGACGCACATCATCCCTCTACGCCACGATGACTCTGTCATCGATAAGAGGTCGCACCTGAACATGTGCGATAAACTCAAATGGCTCCTCCACAGTGAGTTTCTGCTCAAAGTCTCAAAAAAACTCAACCATGTCCAATCGGCACCCATCAGCGGAGCCGCAAACTCTATCGCCTTCTTGCGGCTCATTGCATCAGCCACAAGGTTCTCCTTGCCAAGATGGTAGGAGACTTCAAACTTAAAGTCCTTCAAAGTCTCCATCCATCGCCGCTGCCTCATATTCAGGTCTCGCTGCGTGAATATGTATCTAAGGCTCTTGTGGTCGCAAAAGAGCTCGAACTCCTCTCTGTAGAGTTAATGTCTCCAGAGCTTCAATACGAAAATGACGGCTGCCAACTTAAGGTCATGTGTAGGGTAATTCTCCTCGTTCTTCCTTAATTATCTCGAGGCATACGAAATTATCCTGTCCTTCTGCATAAGGACACAACCCAGACCAACGCTAGACGTGTCAGTGTATATCGTGTATTTAACCCCTTGCTCTGGCAATACTAGCATAGGGGCGGACGTAAGCTTGTCCTTCAGCTCCTGAAAAGCTGCCTCCACCTTTTCATTCCAGGCGAACTTCAAATCCTTCCGTGTCAACTGAGTCAAGGGTCTGGCTATCTTGGAGAAGTCCCGAATGAATCATCGATAGTAGCCAGCAAGACCAAGGATACTCCTCACCTCAGTGACTGAACCAGGCTACTTCCAGTCCTACACCGTGGCTACCTTAGCAAGGTCCACCACCATCCTATCCTTGGACACCACATGTCCCAGGAACTTGACTTCCTCCTTCCAGAAGTCGGACTTCTTATACTATGCAAACAACTGATGCTGCCTCAGTGTATCCAGGACCAATCGCAAGTGCTCCTCATGCTCCTCTAGACTCCTGGAGTATACCCAAATGTCGTCTATAAACACAATGACGAATCGATAGAGGAAAGGCCGAAATACTCTGTTCATCGGATCCATGAACACGACTGGTGCGTTCGTAAGACTGAACGACATCACGAGGAACTCGTAGTGGCCAAAGCTGGTCCTGAAAGCTGTCTTCTGCACGTCCTCATCCCTGACTCGCAACTGGTGATACCCTGACTGAAGATCAATCTTCGAGAAGTACTGCGCTCCTCTCAGCTGATCAAACAGGTCATCTATCCTGGGTAAAGGGTACCTATTCTTCACCATAATCTGATTCAACCTGCGATAATCAATACACAATCGCAGTGAACCATCCTTCTTTGTCACAAATAGCACCGGTGCTCCCCAAGGAGACACACTCGGTCGTATGAAGCCAACCTCCAATAGATCATCGATCTGTTTCCTCAACTCCTCCATCTCACAAGGTGCCATGCGATACGTCGGCAGTGAGACGAGCGTCGAACCGGGTACCTAGTCGATAGTAAAATCGATCTCACGCTGAGGTGGCAACCCAGGAATCTTTCTGAACAGATCCTCATAGTCATGAACTACTGACGTGCGCTCAAGTGTCGAGGCATCAACATCCCTCAATAAGGAAGCATAACACAACACTCGGAAAGGGATATTAACCTGCACTGGAAATGAAAAGGGCGTGCCCTCCGGCTCATAGATTGTCACTATACGGGTCTCACAGTAAATCTCGGCCCTCCCTACAGTCAGTCAATCCATGCCAAGAATGACGTCGAGATAAACAAGAAAGGGGTCGACGACAAGGTCAAGAGCGATCGTCTTACCCCCTAGATCCACCAAACAACCCTCACACATTATGGTGGCATCAGAAAAAGTCCTGTGTGCTGTAAGAACTCACACCCCATCCATCCGAGTAGTCGGTAGCCTAAGGCGCTTGACTACTGAATGTGATATCAATGAAATCGTGGATCTTGTATCCACCATCAAAAATATAGGAGTACTTCCAATGTGGACTGTGACCTCAAAGGCCAAGGGTTGAGTAATCTCTGTCCCGGATGCCTCTGTTGTCAATGCATGTACCCGTGCCTGCTGTGGATGGTTCGGCCACGGTACCATGGGAAGTCGAGGCAGCTAAAAATGAGGTACTGGAGGTCTGAAAGAAGGATGCACAGGAGTCGACTGTAAGGGTGGAGCAGATGATGCCTGTGGACAAGGACGGTCGATCTTCTGCACTAGCAAAAACCTACTATCCCTCATCCGAGCAAAGCAGCTCTCTGCAGTGTGACCCGATCTCCCACAGTAAGTACATGTCACACCGGGGTGCCTCATCGGAAGTACTAGCGCTGTAGCCCTAGGAGGAGGATCGATGCGATGCCTCTTGCCAAGAAATGGCCTGTCCTGAGTATCTGGTCGTGGCCTAGCGACTATAGGGCCACGAGAACGTGCCAGTCTATCAACATCCTGCTCTGCTCTCATGGACATATGTATCAGCTCTGCATACGAGGGTATGCTGACACAACACATCTTTGCCCGAATGTCAGGTCGCAAGCCCTCAGAAAAATGTCGTATGCGCATCTGCTCGTTGGTAAGTATCGTAGGGACATATCTGCCCAACTCTAGAAACCGATTCTCATACTCTATAATTGACATGCCTCCCTACCTGAGGCGTAGAAACTCATTCTCCCTCTCGTGCCGGTAGGTCTGGGGATAGTATTTCTCATGGAATCAGAACTCGAATGCTGCCCAAGTCCAGATATAGCCGACAGTAACCGTCAGTAATACGCTATCCCACCATAAGCTAGCCTCTCTCTCGAACATGAACGTGGCCAACTCGACCTGCTCAGACTCCGAGCAGTGCAGCATCCTCAGTATCTTCGAGACACGGTCAAGCCAATACTCGGCCTCCTCGGGTCTATGAGAACCCGTAAAAGTAGGAGGCCGCAAGGGCTGGAATCGCTCAAGTAGACCCCGTGTATCATCAGTATTCCCCGTAGGGTAAGCAGGCGGTGCAGGATGAGCCATATCCTCATCATGAGTCGAAGTCCCAGCATCCTCAGCTGAATGCACAGGAGGCACAGGTGGAGTCGCACTGCCACCCTGGGCTAAATCCCCTGCAATGGTAGTCAAAAGTTACTGATGCTGCTGGTGCATCATGATCATCAACTGCTCAAACCTATCAGGAGGTGGAGCAGGCTGAGGCACACACTGCGTCGAGGAAGACGCACGGTACCGCTCTCTAACAGGCGGTGTGAAAGGTGGTGGTCCAACCGTACGACCTGCAGAAAGATGAGACTCAGGTGTAGTCTCACGAATCGGGCCCACATCAGGGTCCGTATGATCATCACTTTGGGGAGGAACCCGATCCATTGGCTCACCCAGTGTAAGTCGTACCATGCTCCGAGTAGCCTTAGGCGACATTCCCTATATTCAAAATAGGGCACAACCTCGTCAGTTTCAACAATAGCACAAACACACCACAATCATTCACATAACAAACCGAAGAAACTCCATGCATTTCATTAAATCAAAATTTGTCACAATACAAGAGATATATCCTTGCATGCATCATGACAAGAAACACATGGAAAACTAAACTAGTCAAAGCTACAACTGCAACATAAACCAACTATTAAGCGTTCTCATGCTCACACACAGAAAATAGAAAACATCCTAACTACGACCATCTGAAACCTCATCACTAGTCTGAGTCTGGCGATGGAGGAGGGGCACCCTTATCCTGCAGACAACACATGATGGCCTTCAAGGTGCGAGTCACCTTGCCAAATTTCTGCTTCATGACGGCCTTGGTATCCTCAAGCTCTTGTTTCACCTCGGCCCGAAGTTCTTGGACTTCTCGTCGCAAAGCAACCTGACTCTCCTCAAGTCGGGCTACGTAAGCATCCCTAGCAGCCCGAGTCGCAGGAGGACTCTCATCAGTATCCTGAGCCTCCTCTTCTTCTTCTTCTTCTTCTTCCTGGCTTTCTTCCTCTATTTTCTCTCCACCTTCTTCTTCACTTTCATCCTCCTCGCTATCATATTCACCCTCACTGTCATCATCAAGCTGAGCCTCACGCTGCCGAGGTCCTATCCTCATCTGGTTCATGGTAGCCTCATTGATGAAATGAATCGGCACAGGCAACTCCGGCCCAATTCTGTAAGCAAACTCAAGTGCAATCCTGCATATGAGCCAGCCAAAGGGAAGTGACTCTGACGTTCTTCTCGATTTTTCTATGAGGACGATCTGTTGCAACATAAAGGTGGGCATGCACACGTTCTCTCCCTGGCCCACTGGATACAGGAAATCTACCATAAGGCGCGTGCATTCACTGCGATTGCTCCACCTGGGATAAACATTAAACGTGCAGATGTGGTGAAGCAGACGAAAATCATCCGACATGTGGGACGCTAAGAGGCTCTTATTACACTGCCACTCAACTAAGCCACTACATAGGAACCTGGTGCGGTGATCTGGCTCACGAACACTCCTCAGGTTCTTAGCACTTGGATGTACCTCGCCAAGAGGCACGTTCAGAAGTCGAGCTATTAACTGAACATCGATGTGGCTTCCCGATCTCTATCAAAGGGAATCCTGAACTGCAACGGCTCCAACGTAGGATCCCACATATGAGCATAAAAGGCACAAACAGTGCCCACGTTCATATGAGACTGGCCTTCAAAGAGCGGACCCCACTTGACAGCTTTGATGCGCTCAAACAACAAAAACTCTCCAAAGAGCCGCTCATCCACATGCGCCTTAAACAGAACCTTGCGATCCATATACGCATCGTGGGCCAAATCTGCCAACAGTGCTCTCCCTATGTGAGCACGGGGATCCAAATCCCGCTTAGTATGTAGTTCTCTCCCAACATTTGCACTAGCGGCGGTGCTTGAACTAGCGGTGCCACCTCTCAGCTTCCTTGAACGTGAAAGGCGACTAGGCCCAGCTTCATCTGTGGCGGTCTTCCTCTTTCCCATGAGAGAGAGGATGGTGAAAAGGGAGAAAAAGGCTAAAATAGCCTCTAAAAAAGCCATGAAAATGGAGAAAAGGGGGAGAAGTGGCTGACCTAGTGGGCTGGCATGAATCTAGGTCCTATAGAGGAGTGAAACAGGCCTCCAAATGCTAGGATTGTAAAGGGAGAAGGGTGAGATGGGTTGGGTTTGAAGCTCACACAAATTTTAGCCTCCAATGGAGGATGAGAGAGCTCCAACGGATGAAAATGGAGAGGGAAGGAAGTGCACACGGCTGTGAACGATGGAGGGGCGTCGGTTGTAGCAGAAAATAGGAATGGGGGTGATTTGAAATGAGATTTGAGAGGGGAGGCAGCAAAAACGTGAGAACGGGAGAGCTTAGGAGGGTTTTTTGTGAAGGAAGTGGGTCTTTGGGGTGGTTTTAACAGACGACCCCTATACACAGGGGCTATACTAGCCCCCAAATAGCGTCGGTCCGAAGGCCTGACCAATCTGGGCCCATTGTACGATGAGGCCTCGCCGAACCGGCGAGGTCCTCCCTACTCTCTGTCTTAAACGGCGATGCCTCGCCATTTTAGCAAGGTCCTCCTACCCTGTGGTCCCTAAAAACATATGGGTCCCACCTCAGATCATCCTAGATCAGCGTGGATATGCCCCCGACTCCGTTTCGCACTATTTCAGGTCATTTCGGGCACTATCTGATGTATATTCGCATTTAGCAATTTTTAACGGCTGGAATAGGGTCCATAAAGGTCTAGACCCGCCCACACATGAACTACAAGTGGTCCGGGGTCATTTCATGCGACCACGGGTGCACACGGACTCGATCAAAGCTATCGATTTGAGTGAACTTCGCCAATTGGCGAAACTGTGGTCCTATGAGTGTTTCTAAATTTCTATCGCACCCACCTAAATCAAAGGGGTGACAGTGTACATCACGTGTCCATAACCCAGGTCTGGTTTAATCCAAATCATTCTCTGATACTAACTTATAACACCCTAAAAATCGGGGGTCGTGTAGAAACCCGTCTCCCTAGTTCCAGACCGTCACTTATGCAACAAATATGCTTATGGTTTAATGTTGTCTGAGTTAGAGCATTAACATGAGTGAGATTATACCAAAACTACAATTCATACTATAGATCCAGTGATAAAACGCAAGTGGAAGACTGAAAAATATATATATCTCTGTATGTATAACAAAAACAATCTCAATCTGTCTCCAAAGTATGAATACATCTCTGAGTCATATATACATATATCAAATTAAAAATCAAAATGTCATATGGTCCAACTAACAAGTCCTGCCAATCCAGGCCACCTATGCAAAGCCGTCGAAAAACTGCATGTACGAGAACTCGTCCTAGTCCTCGTAGAAGTCCGACTCCAACTCCTGGATCTCCTCACAACCTGCATCTAAGACAGAGTCTGGTAGGTGTTGCAAATACCGTCCCGTAACGTGGGAGTGAGTGATCAACTCAGTGGAATCATAGAGCAAAGATTAGCATGTTATTAAATCAATCACACGATAATAGTAAAGAAAATAATCAGACCTTCCTAGATACTATTGTTAATGTAAGCATAAAATGACATGATGGATGCCCTCACCGACATACTCCCTCATGCGACACCATCTTACATCTGCGGCATGCTTTATTCCCTCAGTGCTCCACATCTTCCAGGCACATGCAGTGCGATGTGAAAATGATTACCGAGTTGTTATTAGTCCTTTTATACAGCAGTATTGGGAAACTAAGGTACTTCCCTTATATCAATCCCAACAAAGATCCTGTCTAGGGTTGTCACTCCTAGTAATCTCATATGATGGTATATTTCTAGGTCGCTGCAAGGGCTGCCAGGGCTGTTGCTCGCACTCGTTGCACCGCTCTCCCATCACCTTATCAATACAGGCCTAGTGTACTCTTGTTGCTACAAAAGGGTCGTCGCCTCACGTAGACTCAGAATACACTCGAGATCACTACAAAGGGCTCATCACCAATCAGAGTAGGCCGACAGCTCGAATGTAGCGTCCCATACCACCACAATCGGCTCACGAGTCTAAGGTGCTCACTGGTCACTACGGGGAGGTTTGTGGCCCAAGCGTAGGCCAACAGCTCGACCACGGTGTCCCATACCACCATGCCTGGCTCATGAGTCTTTATGGATCAAGGTACTATGGTTAACAGGGCTTTCACTGATAAGTTCAGTACCCTAGGTTCAAGCAGTTATGACGAATACAAGGTGAACATACAACGGTCAGTGGGGTTACTTGACGGGCTCGACTAGCACGAGCACACCTCAAGCTGAATGACATGAAGTGCATAAAAGACCTCGTGTGGCCTAACCACTGCTGCCAACCCAAAGCACGACTCGCGTTCTTCGACGCGTCCTTCGTGGCAAATAGAAGCCAACCACGAGTTTGAATCTATTACCGACTGCCTGGACTACGATATAGCCCCAAGCACTTGTAATTCTACAATAGTGATCATGTAAGAATAACAGAAATGAAATACAACAATCCAAGCATGTTAACAACATGTGATGACATACAACATAAGAAAATCAGCCAAACACATGTATTCCATATTTATAAGGAAATCAATTCAATATCACAACATGGAGGAAAATCATGTACATCATCATATTAATTGAGAATTCAATCTCAAGATTAATCTACAACAACATTTACTCAATACATACTAATACAAACATTTATACGAACACTTAGTCTACACACTTTAGTCTACATAGCGTATGTCGACCCAAAGTGCGCATTAGGGCGAATCTCTTCACCAAACAGATCATACACGCGTATCTAATATCATAACATGACAAATACACATGAAAATCATTTCAGAAAAATACAGGCGTATACAGTATTTCCTACAAATGCCTAAAATACCCTAAATCTCATATTCTCCGTACGCAGTCAAAATGAAAAATGGACAGCATGTTCTACATGTCAAACGACGTTCTTGTCGATAATCTACTATTAAAAGACATTGAAATCATTGAAAACAGTCAATCGAAGCATCTAAAATCCTCACCATTCGCCGTATAAGCGTAACGAATCGAATAGAAAGTCTACTCTTCGTCAACGCCTGTATGTCGACCTAATTCACAAGATACATCAGCTACTTCGCTACTTGTATCGAAGGAATCCCTAAAACAGGTTGAGGTTAGGGTTTTCTTACCTAGAATGATGTCAGAATCACCGGAAGAGTGATTGGAATACGGTGATTCGGTACGTGCAAAAGCAAGATCAAGTGGCAGGAAACTTTCCTCACAACTCTCTCACAATCTCTCTCTTTCTCTCTCTTCTCTTTCTAGGGTTTCTTGCAAATTCGTAGGTGAGAGATATGAGAGGGTTTAATGCCCTTATATAGGCTAAAATCTCACCTAGTTAGACTCTAAACTAAGGTATAATTAGGTTATAACCAAATCGGATCTTTCCCGATCCAAAAGAGCATTTTTGGAGGTCCCCTGGCCGAATGCGGTCGGACTTAAGCTCATGGATGCTGGATGTTGATCACATTAAGTTTTCAGTCCGGTAGTGTTCCCAGATCGCACGTGGTAGACCAGTTTTAGTTCAGCGGTTACGGAGATTCGATAGAGGATTCTAAGTACACTGACCTGAGTGAGAAATGTTCCCTGATCCAAGGGTGTATTTGGGTCAGATTCTGACAGTCTGAATTCTTATACTTAACCCACATGCGAAACGTGCCAGATTTATTTAAATCACATTTGATTTTTAATGAATTTCACTCTTTCTCACACTCTTTGCTCCATGCTCAATGAAATAGCCTCAGAACATCAGTTGGGCTTGATTTTTGAAAGGATTGTCAAGTCCAGCCAAGCGGTCATAATGGTCTAAGATTGTAGATATCAGACTCTCGACGTGCGTTCTAGATCCAATACAAAGTTTCAAAGGGTTCCTGAGAGCAAACGGGTTTAGAGTTTGATCATAGGTTTCAGTACATTATAGCGTTAACAGTTCCACAAGTTTTGGGTCTTATAGAATGTATTTAAAGTGATCAGTGCTAATTTCACATCTAATCTAACATGGCATTAGTTAACTTACGCTTGATTTCTAAGGGAATTAATCCTAAGTGATTTCTGATTGAGTTGGTACTCGGGTCTCTGTACGGATTTTTCTGAGACGTTACATCCCCTGACCAAATGCGGTCGGACTTAAGCTCATGAATGTTGGATCCTGATAACATTAAGTTTTCAGTTCGATCAGGTTTCCAGATTGCACGTGGTGGACCAGTTTCAGTTCAGCGGTCACTGAAATTCGATCGAGGATTCCAAGTACACTGACCTGAGTGGGAAATGTTCCCTGATCCCAGGGTGTATTTGGGTCAGATTCTAATGGTCTGAATGCTTATACTTAACCCGCAAGCGTCACGTGCCAGATTTATTTAAATCACATTTAATTTATAAAGAATTTCACTCTTTCTCACACTCCTTGCTCTAGGCTCAATGAAATAGCCTCAGAACATCAGTTGGGCTTGATTTTCGAAGTGATTGTCAAGTCCAGCTAAGCGGTCATAGTGGTCTGAGATTGTAGATATCGGACTTTCGACGCGCAGTCTAAATCCAAAATAAGGTTTCAACGGGTTCCTGAGAGCAAACGCGTTTAGAGTTTGATCCTAGGTTTCAGGATGTTATAACGTCATTAATTCTATGAGTTTTTGGTCTTGCAGAACGTATTTAAAGTGAACAGTACTAATTTCATAGCTAATCTAACATAGCGCTAGTTAACTTACGCTTATTTTCTAAAGGAATTAATCCTAAGTGATTTCTAATCGAGGTGGTACTCGGGTCTCTGTACAGATTTTTTCGAGACGTTACAAGTACAAGAAGTGCAACTTTTAGAAAGAAGTAGTCAAGTTCTTGCGACATGTGGCATCCAAGGAAGGGATAGCTGTGGACCTTGCTAAGGTAGCTGCAATTCAGGACTGGGAGCAACCTAGTTCAGTTACTGAAGTGAGGTGTTTTCTTAGCCTGACAGGTTATTACCATCGATTCATTAGTGACTTTTCCAAGATAGTCAGACCCCTGTCTCAGCTGACTCAGAAGGATCTCAAGTTTGCCTGGAATGAGAAAGCAGAAGCAGCTTTCCAGGAACTAAAGGACAAGTTGACGTCTGCCCCTGTGCTAGTATTTCCCGAGAAAGGGGTCAAGTATACGATATACACCGAAGCATCTCATGCCAGTTTGGGTAGTGTTCTGATGCAGAAGGATAGGGTTATTGCCTATGCATCACAACAGTTGAGGAAACACGAGGAAAACTATCTTGCACACGACCTGGAGTTAGCAGCTGTCATCTTTGCATTAAAGCTCTGGAGACATTACCTCTATGGAGAGGAGTTTGAGCTCTTTTCCAACCACAAGAGCCTCAGGTACATATTCACATAGAGGAACCTGAATATGAGGCAACGACGATGGATAAAAACCTTGAAGGACTTCAAGTTCGAAGTCTCCTACCATCCTGGCAAGGCTAACCTTGTGGCAGACGCGTTGAGCTGCAAGAAGGCTATAACATTTACAGCACCACCGATGATAGGCAAGTGGAACATGGTGGAATTTGTGCGAAACTTCAAGCAGAAGCTCACTGTAGATGAGCCATTTGAGAGCATCGCACATGTTCGTGTGCAGCCACTTATCGATGACTGAATCATAGTGGCTCAGGGGGAAGATAAATGGCTAGTGTAGATGAGGAAACAAGCTAGTGATGAGGAAGACTCCGAATAGAGAGATGGTTCAGATGGGGTTTGTGTTATCGAGGCTGCCTATGAATTCTAAGTCTTCATGAATTGAGGAGGGAAGTTCTTGAAGCCGATCACAATTCGAAGATGGAGATACATCCTGAGAGTATGAAGATGTACCAAGACATGAAGCGTTCGTACTGGCGGGATAACATGAAGGCCCACATAGCAAAGCATGTATCACATTGTCTTACGTGCCAGTAGGTCAAGGCTGAACATCGTCGACCTCCTCGACTGCTTCAGCCCATGCCCATAGCTAAATGGAAATGGGATTTCATCTCTATGGTTTCATTTCAGGGCTGCCGAAGATGAGGAAAGGACATGACTCCATTTGGGTGATCATGGAATGGTTGACGAAATCGGCTCATTTTCTCCCAATTAGAGTTTCGAACTCAGCAGATGATTTAGTCAGGTTATACATCAAGGAAATGGTGTGTCTGCATGGAGTTCCCATAGAGATCATGTCGGATAGAGGCACTCGATTCACATCTATCTTCTAAACTCATATTTAAGAAGCAATAGGTGTGAAACTGAAGTTCAGTACCGTGTTCCAGCCACAGACTGACGGACAGATGGAATGGGTAAATCAGGTGTTGGAAGATATGCTGCGAGCTTGTGTACTTGATTTTAAGGACAGTTGGGATGATTGTCTTCCTTATGCAGAGTTCACTTATAATAATAGCTTTCAGGCCAGTATTGGCATGACTCCCTATGAAGCCTTGTATGGGCATCCCTATCGAGCACCGCATTGCTGGGCCGAGGTTGGTGAGAAGAGCTTGGTTGGCCCAGCGTTAGTTTAGGTGACTTCAGAGAAGATCGACATTATCAGATATCGACTTTTGGTAGCACAGAGTAGACAGAAGAGCGACACTGATACGAGGAGGCGACAGCTAGAGTTTGAGGTTGGGGACCATATATTCCTGAAGGTTTCTCCAATGAAGGGAGTCCTCCAGTTTGGAAAGAAAGGGAAGCTCATGCCGAGATTCATTCGCCCATTCTAGATAGCCTACCGCCTTGCTTTGCCCACACCACTCGTAGGCGTGCGTAATGTATTTCATGTGCCGATGTTGAAGAAATACGTTCTTGACCCTTCCCACATTATCAGATGGGAGTAGGTATAGTTGAGTGAGTATGCTACTTATGTACTACGGCTGACACGTATTCTAGACCAGAAAGAGCGGGTGTGGGGCAATAAGGTTATCCCGCTTGTGAAGGTATTATGGACGCATCACACTGAAGAAGAGGCTACTTGAGAAAGAGAAACTGAGGTTTACAAGAAGTACCCTCAGATTCTTGAGGAGTACGAAAAGGTACTAATTTCGAGGATAAAATTTTTCTTTAAGGGGGGTAGATTGTAACGTCTCAAAAAAATCAGTACAAAGACCCGAGTACCACCTCAGGGAGAAATCACTAAAGACCAAATCCTTTAGAAATTAAATGAGAATTAACTAAATGTTTAACCAAATCATCTATGAAATTAGCTCTATCTACTTTAAATATGAACTGCAAGATCCAAAACTAGCAGAATCGCTAACGCCACATTACCTAAAAACCTAGGGTCCATCTCAAAACCCAGTTGCTCTGGGGAGCATCATGAAATTCCATATCGGACCTGGACCGCACGTCGAAAGTCCGATTACCCCAAAACTATATGGTTATGACCGCCTTGTTAGACTTGACAACCAACTCAGAAATCAAGTCCTAATAATACCCAGAAATGCACAACTTGAGCCCGGAGCAAAGTGTGTGAGAAACGTGAATATCTTTAGGAAATGAAATGAAACTTAAGTGAATTGAGTTGTTCACTTGCAGGACAAATCTACGAATTCAAACCATCAGATTTTGACCCAATTATACCCTCGGATCAGGAAAAAATTTCAACACATGTCAGTGTACTTATGGGCCTGATTGAGTACCAGTGACCGTTGAACTGAAACTGGTCCCCCACGGCCGATCCACTGATCTGATCAGATCGAGATCTTAACCTGGAATAGATCCAATGTCAGGGAGCTTACTCCCGAACGTATGGAAAAAAGGGGCCTCCGAATGTGCTCCGTTAGATTAAAACAGTCGACTTTTGGCTATAACCTAAGTATACCATGGTCCTGGGGCCATTGAGATCAATTCTGGCTCGATATAAGACCCTTAAACCCTCTCTTTTTAATTCCATACGAATTTAGAAACCCTAGTTGAGAGAAGAGACAAAAGAGAGAAGGAAAGAGAGAGAAAGTGAGAGAGAAAGCGGGAGAGAGTTCCTGGGATTCAATCCCATCGCTCCATGTGCTGAATCGGCCTGTTTATATCGTTATTTTGACGATTCTGACTCCGTACTTGAGTAAGAAATCCTAACCCTAATCTATTTTAGGGATTGAAATAGAGTAGAGGATGAAATAGTTGACCTATTTCATGTTATAGGTTGTTGTTGTGCCGTAGACAAAGATATAGAGTTCAAATTGAGCTGGTCACGAGTTTACCGGCGAAAGGTGAGGACTATAAATATTTAGGTTATGGTTTTTAAGGATTTCAATGTCAGTAATGTTTTATGACTGGCTTGATTGCCATCACATGTGCTTAGATACGAGGTTTTCTGAATAGTATACATATATATAAACTATGATGATTTATAATGCATTCCATATGTTTATTGAAATGTTTAAATGAATATGGAATTTGGATTTGTGCATGCCATGATTATTGATTGTATATATATGATTGTTGTACATGTGGTAATTCCTTTGCGAAAGGATTTGCTATACTATATGTTATAACTAATTTATTACATGTGATGTGTGTAGTCTAAGTGTTTGATAATCTGCCTGAATGGGAAAACTTGTTGAAATGTATTCAATAAGGCCGTTGAGATAGGATTCTCAACTACCTTGCATGTAGTTATAGTTTACTTCATGTAATCTATCCTACTACTATGTGACTTATGGATGAAATGACTATGTATAGTAACATGTGTACTACGTGTTTGTTAAAATGCTTAAATGAGTTCGACACTGAAATTAGTTGTCACATGTTGTCCTTGACTATCACATGTGAATGCTATTATTTGGAGTGTGATTGGGGCTACAATGCAGTCCAAGTAATCGGTAATGGTTTACTATCGGTGGCCGAGCTATTTTAGCTATGACGGATAAGTTTGAAGAATCCGAGTCACACGGAGATTATCAACAGTGGTTAGGCCATGAGGAGTGCATATGCACTTCATGTCGGTTAATTTAACATACGATCGTACGAATCGAGCTTGTCAAGTAACCCGATTGGCCTAATATATGTTCACCATGTATGGACGCTACTGGTTGAATCTAAGATACCATTTTACTAGTGAAAATCCTGTTTAACCTTGGTACCTCGATCCGTTAAGACTCATGAGCCAGACATAGTGGTGTATGGGACATCGTGGTCGAGCTATCTGCCTACGCTAGGGTGACAAGCCTCCCCATGGTTACCAGTGAGAAATCCAAACTCATGAGTCGAATATGGTGGTGTGTGGGATACTGTATTCAAGTTGTCAGCCTATGATCAGGTGATGAGCCCGTAGTGACCACGAGTATACACTAGGACTACGCTAAGGTGACGAGCCTTTCCATAGTGACCTCGAGTATAAACCAGGCCTGCATTGAGGTGACGAGCCGCTCTGTAGCGACTTGGAACTGTTCTTCGTATGTGATTAACTAGGATTGACGACCCTAGATGGATCAATGTTTGGGTCAATGATATGCAGGAGGGAGGTACCTTAGCTTCCCAATTCTGTTGTATGAATGTTTAATTAAGAACTTGGCTAATCACACACATGCACTGCATTGCATGTGCCTTTGGCGTTGGAGTTGAGCACTGAGGAAGGGGTGCATGCCGCAATCGTGAGATGATGTCACAGAGGGAGTGTAGGCGAGGACATGCATCATTATAACATATCATCCTTGCATTAACCAGAGTATCTAGGAATGCTTGTTGTATTACTTTATCATTATTGCTTAACTGAATTGATAACATGTTAACCTTTGATTCATAGCTCCATTGAGTTAATGACTCCCACGTTCTGGGATGGTGTTTTAAACCACCAACTAGACCCTGTTGTAATTACAAATGATGGCGATGCTTACAAAGCAGAGCTGAATTTTTATGATGACAAGGAGTTCTCCTATGGGCAACTCTCTGGAGGGTTGTAAGCCCCATATCCTAGACCGTACCATTCCGTAGACTTCCGCGGTCGTCCCGGTCAAATTTTGGCAACCTTTGACCCAAAATTTGCACGTGACCCTGATTCACATGCCATCAACCTGAGTCGACTCAACCCAAGACCTTTACCATCGCTACCGCACTGTCACCGCAGTTCCGATGTCGTGACTCACGCGCCGAGGCGATACCCTGGTCAGGAGATGTGGGCCAACGTTTGGTACAAGAAAAATACAGAGCGTACGAATTCTGAGAGAATCTTAAAAACTTGTCACATCAATCAATCAATCAATCAATCCCATCATGTCAAGTACATGTCAAGTACACATCAGCTCACACCCATCCCCAAGCAACCTCTAAAGTTAAAAGTTTTCTTACACCACCCATACATTTCTTACACCAAAAATCCCAAAAGTCAAAAAGGTTCTTACACCCATCACTCACCACATCAACACATCCATCACCCATCACTCCTCTCTCTTTCCAACTCTCTTTCTCATTTTTTAAAACTATACCCAAGAAAGAAAGAAATCCACACGTCCCAAACCTCTCCAACTCTTCCAAGAGAGCCACAAGTGTGGCCCACCTTTCCTACCCCTTCATCTCTCATATCAACCATCCAAACCTCATCTCCTCCATTGGAATCGAAGCTAAGGAGGTAAGGAAGCTAAGGGTGCAAGAAGAAGCTGGTGGGTGATATTTGATTTTTGTCTTTCATCCATTTATTTGATTTAAGGGTCCATGTATGTGGGACCCACCTTGATGTATATTTTATATCAAAGAGGGGCCCATAGTGGCGAGGCCCCTCCATCACCTCCTTTATCTCCTATCTCTCCTTCTCTCTTTTTCCCTTCTCTTTCTATGATTATGGCCCACCTAATGTGTGTACATCATCCATGCCATCTACCGGTGGACCCCATCTATGTCGGACACACCATGATGTTTATATGCCATCCCAACTGTCCATGGGGGGGGGGGGGGGGGGGGGGGCATCTTGAAGTGGCTAACAGTGGGGGTTAGCTGACTGTGAAGTGTGATCTGACGTGGTCCCCAGCTCCACAACTCATGTGGTGGACCGAATGAAAGATACCTCGTTTTAACGCTCGGCCCACCCAGCTCCATGGCTTGGTGGCAGACCGAGTGAAAGATGCCTCATTACAGCACCTGAGGTCTTAGTATTGATCCTGTGGAGGTGGCTAGTATGGTGTGTGTGTATTGACATGGGTGTGACCTGACGGTGGGGTCCATGGGACCCACCCACGTCATCCATCTATTTTGGTGGACCACACCTGTAGTGCCCTCGAAAAATCCGTACTTGGACTCGAGTACCAACTCGACCAGAAATCGCGTAGGATTAATTCCTTTGGAAAATAAGTGTAAGTTAGCTAGCGCAACGCTAGAGTAGCTAGGAAATAGTCCCTGATCACTTTAAATACATTCTACAAGACCCAAAACGAGTAGAACCAATGACACTATAATACTCTGAAACCTCGGATCAAACTCTAAACCGATTTGTTCTCAGGACCTCTTTGAAACTTTGTATTGGATCTAGACCATGCGTCGAAAGTCCGATACCTACAATCTTAGATCGTTATAACCGCCTAGCTGGACTTGACAATCATTTCGAAAATCAAGTCCAACCGACATTCAGAGGCTATTTCATTGAGCCTGGAGTGAAGAGAGTGAGAATAGGGTAGATTTGAAATTTTGAAATTCAAATCTGGCACACGACTTGGCGCATTATTATTAAGCGTTCTGACCATCAGAATTCAGCCAAATTATACCCTTGGATCAGGAAAAAATTCTCTTTCATATCATGAGACTTGTAGACCTGATCTACGTGCGATGACCGCTGAACTGAAACTGGACCACCACATCAAATCTACGAACACTACTGGTCTGAAAATGGGATGTGAGCGACATCTGACATGCATGAGCTTAAGTTCGATCGCGTTCAGCCAGGGGACCTCCAGAAATGTCTTTTTGGATCAAAACAGTCCCGATTTGGTTAGGCATCAAGTAAACATTGTTTCCAAGCCTGTTTTGGGCATGTTTTAGGTTATAAAAGGGCCTTAAACCCTCACTTCTCTCACCCATCCGAATTTGCTAGAAACCCTAGCTGGTGTGAGAGAAAAGGTGAGAGATTGTGAGAGAGAGTGGGAGAGAACTTCCTGCTGCTTGCACTACCTGTTGCACGTGCTTAAGCAACGCACCTCAATCACTTTTCTGGTGATTTCTCCGCATTTCTAGGTAAGAAAAGACCATAAACACTTGCTGATTTAAGGTTCCGTCGGTTCCTTAGCATGCTAGCTTATATATCTTGTGAAATAGGTTGCCTGTTCGCCGTAGACGAAGCGTGTACGCTCCGTTCGAATCAATACACTTCTAGTATGTATTGAATTAAATGGTGTTATGAATTAGTTTGAGATTGAATTCTCAAATAATATGCTGATGTAAATGATTTCCTACATGTTAGCTATATGCATGATTTCATTATATGTATGAAATGCATGTGTTAGATGATTTACTTAAGTTGTATGTTATAACATGTGTTAACATGCTCACGTTGTTGTATTTCATTCTCATTACTCTTATGTGATTGCTGATGTGAATTCATAAATGTTTGGGACTATACCTAGTCCAGGCAGTCGGTAACCGAGTAAATTCATGGTTGGCTTATCTTTGCCACGAACGACGCGTCGATGAACGCGAGTCGTGTTTTAGAGTTGGCGGAAGTGGTTAGGCCACACTAAGTGTTTTATGCACTTGATGTCGTTCGACTTGAGATGCGCTCGTGCTAGTCGAGCCCGTTAAGTAACCCGACTGGCCATTGCATGTTCACCTTGTATGAGTCATAACTGCTTGAACCTAGGGTACTGAACTTACCATTGTAAACCCTATTAACTATGGTACCTTGATCCATAAAGACTCATGAGCCGGGCATGGTGGTATGGGATATCGTGGTCGAGCTGTCGGCCTACACTGGGGCCACAAACCTCCCCGTAGTGACCAATGAGCACCTATGACTCATGAGCAGATTATGGTGGTATGGGACACTATATTCTTGCTGTCGGTCTACACTGATCAGGCGACGAGCCCTTTGTAGTGACCGCGAGCGTATTCTGAGTCTACGGGAGGCAACGATCATTTCATAGCAATGAGAGTACAGTAAGCCTGTATTGATAAGGTTATGGGGGAACGGTGCAACGAGTGCAAGTAACAGCCCTGGCAGCCCTTGCAGCGACCTACAAAATATACATCGTATGAGATTACCAAGAGTGACGACCCTAGATAGGATCTGTGTTGGGATTGATATAAGGGAAGTACCTTAGTTTCCCAATCCTGTTGTATGAATGGACTAATAATAACTCAGTAATCATATCACCATCACATTGCATGTGCCTGAAAGATGTGGAGCACTGTGGGAAGAAAGCATGCCGCGGGCGTAAGATGGTGCCGTATGAGGGAGATCGTCGGTGAGGGCATCCATCATGTCAGGTCATATTGCATTAAAAATAGTATTAGGAATGTTTGATTTACTGCTTTACTATTATCGCATGATTGATTTGAGAACATGTTAATCTTTGCTCTATTATTCCACTGAGTTAGCTACTCACTCCCACGTTACGGGATGGTGTTTGCAACACCCACTAGACCCTTTCTTAGATACAGGTGAGGCAGCGATTCAGGAGGCAGAGCCGGATTATGATGAGGACCAGGACGAGTTCTCATGTATGCAGTATCATGACGGCTTTGCTTAGGTGGCCTGGATTGGAGGGACTTCTCAGTGGGACTATTTTTGACATTTTGATTCTGTTTATTTACATGTATATGAGACTCAGAGATGTATTCATACTTTGGAGACAGTTGAGATCTATTTTGTTTTCCATACAGTGATATGTATATCCTTTAGTCTTTCGCTTACTTTTATCACTGAATCTGGAGTATGAATTGCAGTTTTGGTATAATTTTACTCATGTGAATGCTTTAACTCAGACAACATTGAATCATAAACATTTTTGTTGCATAAGTGACGGTCTGGAACTCGGGAGTCAGGTTTATACATGACCCCCGATTTTCAGGGTGTTACAAGTTGGTATCAGAGAATGAATGAGATTATACCAGGCCTGGGTTATGGTCATGCGACATACACTGTCACTTTCTTTGACTTAGGTGGGTGCGGAAAAGGTCTAAAAACACTTATAGGATCGCAGTTTCGCCAATAGGCGAAGTCTACTCGTATCGATCACTTGATCGTGTCCGTAACGCATCCAGGGTCGCATGAAGCGACCTAAGAAGCTCCTTAGTGGTAAGTAGGTGGGTTTGAGACATTCTCTGAAAGGTTCTAAACCCATAAATGTGAATCCTTGGGCTGTGGGGCAACCAAAACCCTTACTTTCAATCGCTAGGGCTTAAAAACCCCGTTTCGCCTAAATCCTACAAAATTCTTCCTCTCACCACTTCATTCTTCAATTCTTTCTCAATATTTTCATGTTAGGCATTGATCCTAATGTGAAAATGATATAAAATTATACTTAGGCAAATTTTTCCAATGAATAGTAAAAATACATGAAAATTGGCAATTTGGCTATTCTAAATTTGTAATCTTTAGTAACTAATGGGCTAGATAGATGTATTAGCTCCTTATACCCCAAAATCATATGCTACATGATAGGGAAATGTATTCAGGTTTATATATTGGCCCCAGAATTTCCTGGAGGGAAGTTTGGGCCTCCCTAGGCCAATCTACAATGAACTAAGATGGGGCCCTTACATATTTGAGGTCCCTAGGGCAGGGGGGACCCAACCCATGTGGTCCCACCGGCCGTATTGGTGACCGACCGGCGATGCCATCCCCGATCCGGTGATGCATCGCCGATCAGTGGGCCCCACGTGGGCTGAAATTTTGGCGCGTGTGGTTTTTAGGGTCGGGCATCCCTCCCATATAGTGTCCATCCGTCAAAAACCCCTAAAAGGGGTACCTCCTTCACAAACAGCCCCCTTCCAAGCTCCCTTTCACATTTTTCTTGCTGCCCACCTCAAATCGCTGCTCCAAATCTCTCCCAATCCCATTTCCTACTGAAACCAAACCCATTCCATCCCTCCATTAAGGTTTTCTACTCCTCTTTCAAAACTCATCCGTTGGAGCTCCTACAACTCCCAAATGTGGCTGAAATCATGTGGAGTTCTAAACCCCTCTAGCATTCTCTTTTTTCTTTGAAATTTTAGCCCTTGGAAGCTCAATTTATCCCTCAACAACGCCAATATTTTCTTTTGTCCATTTGGGCAGCCATTTCTCCCCATTTCCCACATTTTCCATGGCTATTGTTGAAGCCATTTTGGGTCTTTTTTCTTTCTCCACCATCCTCTCTTTGATGGGAAAGAGAAAGACAGCAGCGGATGAGGCTGGGCTTAGTCGCTCTGCGTAATCCAGAAGACCGAGGGGTGGCGCCGCTAGCTCAAGCGTCGCCGAAAGTCCAAGCATAGCCCGGGAGTTTCATACAAAGCGAGATTTGGATCCCCATGCTCAAATTGGGTGAGTGCTGTTAGCAGAGATGCCTCACGGTGAATATACTGACCGTAAGGTGTTGTTTGAGGTGAACGTGGAAGGGCGACTCTTTAGCGAATTCCTATTGTTTGAGCGCATTGAAGGTGCACATTGGGGTCCGCTCTTTGAAACCCGTTCTCGTACTAATGTGAGCACCGTTTATGCCTTCTACGCTTGTATCCGAAATCCTACATTGGAACCATTGCAATTCAAGATTCCCTTTGGTAGAGACCGGATGGCTGCGATCGATGTTTGGTTGATAGCGCGACTTCTGAACGTGCCCCTTGGTGATGTTCATCCCAGTGCAAAGAATTTGAGGAGTAGGCATGAGCAAGATCGTCGTACTAGGTTCCTATGCGGTAGTCTGGTTCCATGGCAACCTAACAATAGCCTCAAGGCGTCTCATATGTCTGATAATTTGCGCCTGCTGCACCACATTTGCACGTTCAAAGTGTATCCCAGGTCGACAAATCACATTGAATGTATGCGCCTTATGGTTGATTTCTTGTATCAGGTGGCCCAGGAAAAAAATGTGTGTATGGCCACTTTCGTGTTGCGACAGATTATCCTCATAGTGAAATCAAGTAGAACTTCTGAGTCGCTTCCTTTTAGCCGGCTTATATGCAAGATCGTGCTTGAGTTTGCTTACAGACTTGGGCCGGAGTTGCCAGTTTCGATTCACTGCATTGATGAGTCTACCATGGTTAAGATGAAGATCGGGTCTCAGTATCGTGAGACTCAGCTTGATGAGGATAGCGAGGGCGATTTTGATGACGAAGAGTATCCAAGTGAAGGAGAACCTGGAGCGAAAGTAGAGGAAGAAGTCCAGGAAGAGGTAGAAGAGGAGGCTCAGGATACTGATGAGAGCCCTCCTCCTTCTACTCAGGCTACTAGTGATGCTCACATTGCCCGAATTGAGGAGAGCCAGGTCGCCTTACGAAGGGAAGTTCAGGAACTTCGGGCTGAGGTCGAGGATACCAAGGCCGTTATGAAGAGAAAATTCGGCAAGGTGACTCGTACCTTGAAGGCGATCTTATGCTGCTTGCAGGATAAGGGTGCTCCTCCTCCATCACCCGACTTAGACTAGCGATGAGATTTTAGATGTTGTTGGTAGTAGTTAGTCGTTTTCTGCTTTATGTTGTGTAAGCCTGTTAAGGCTAGTAGTTTACTTATGTTGTTGTTGTAGCTTTAACTATCTTAGTTCCCATGTACTTCTTATCATGATGCCTGTAAGGAGATATCCCTTGTATTGTGACAATTTTGATTGAATGAAATGCATGGAATTCCTTTGACTCTTTATGTGAATGATTACGGTGTGTTTATGCTATTGAGACTGACAAGGTTGCGCCCTATTTTGAATATAGGAAATGCCGCCTAAGGCTACACGGAGCACAGCTCGGCTTACATTGGGTGAGCCTATGGATCAGGTTCCCCTTCGGTCTGATGCTCATACGGACCCTGCTGTGGGCCCGATTCCTGAGACAACACGTGAGTCTCAACCTCCTACTGGTCCTGCAGTTGGACCACCGCCTTTCACACCGCCCGTCAGAGAGCAGTGTCGTGCGTCTTCTTCGACGCAGTACATGCCACAGCCTGCTCCACCTTTAGATAAATTTGATCAGATGATGGCTATGATGCAGTAGCAGCAGCAGCTCCTGACTACTATATTGGGGGCTCTAGCCCAGGGTGGGAGTGTGACTCCACTTGCACCACCTTCGCATTCAACTGAGGATGCCGATACATATGCTCAGGATGAGGGCATGGCTCATCCTGCACCACCTGCTTACCCTGCGGGAAATGCCGCAGACACACGGGGCTTACTAGAGCGATTTCAGTGCTTACGGCCTCCCACTTTTACGGGTTCTCATAGACCCGAGGAGGCCGAGTATTGGCTCGACCATGTGTCGAAGATATTACAGATGCTGCATTGCTCAGAGACTGAGCAGGTTGAGTTGGCTACGTTCTTGTTTGAGCGGCAGGCCAGCTTATGGTGGGACAGTGTGTTGCTGACCGTTGCCGCTGATTACATCTGGACTTGGGAAGCGTTCGAGTTCCCCTTCCACGAGAAATACTATCCCCAGATATATAGGCATGATCGGGAGAACGAGTTTCTGTGCCTCAGACAGGGAGGCATGACGGTTACTGAGTATGAGCATCGGTTCACTGGGTTGGGCAGATGCGTCCCGACTATACTGGCAGATGAGCAGATGCGCATACGGCGCTTTTCTGAGGGTTTATGACCGGATATTCATTCGAAGATGTGTTACGTGAGCATTCCCTCCTACGCAGAGCTGATCCACATGTCCATGCGGGCAGAGCAGGATGTGGATCAACTTACGCGATCTCATGGCCGTATTGCTCCTAGGCCACGACTAGAGTTGCAGGACAGGTCCTTTGCGGGCAAGAGGCCTCGCATCGACCCTCCTCCTAGGGCTATAGTGCCAGTACCCTAGATGCGGTGCCCCGATTTATCATGTACTTATTGTGGGAGATCGGGCCATTTAGTACAGACTTGTTTCGCTCGGATGCGGGACAGTGGGTTCTCGCCGCCGCAGAAGATCGACCGTACACGCCCACAGGCTATATCAGCACCGCCTTTACGGTTGGTTCCTGCGCACCCTTCCTTCAAACCTCCCGTATCTCAGTTCAGGCTGCCTCTATGGCCCATGGTACAGCGGTCGAACCGGCCACAGTAGGTGCGGGTGCATGCCTTGACAGCTGAGGTAGCCGAGATAGAGACTTCTCAGCATTCGGCATTTGAGGTCACTGCCCACATCGGAGGTATTCCTATTCTCGTGATGGTGGATACTGGATCCACACTTTCTTTGATATAGCATTCCATAGTCAGGCGTCTTGGACTGCCGACCATTCGTATGGATGGAGTACGAGTCCTTTCAGCTCATGGAGATTTTTCTGATGCCACCTTGATGTGTGAGGGTTGCTTGGTGGATCTGGGAGGCAGGACGATGGCTCTTGATCTTGTCGTCGATCCCTCTCTTATTTATCTGGACATCATTCTTGGCATGGACTGGTTGACTGCTGGAAGGGCCGAGATTGACTGTGAGACTCGTATGGTGACGGTGTACGAGCCAGAGGGCACGCCTTTTACTATTTCAGTTCGGGTAAATCTCTCCTTCCGCATACTTAGCTACGCTTCTTTACCTCGGGACGCTGATGCGCCGATGCTTGAGCATACTCTAGTCGTTTGTGATTTTGGAGATCTGTTCAGGAAGATCCCTGGTTTGCCGCCTCGACGAGAGATTGATTTCACTATCGATCTGGTGCCTGGTTCTGCGCCCATCTCACTGCCGACGTATCGCATGGTACCGTGTGAGATGGAGGAGTTGAGGACGCAGATTGATGGTCTGTTGGAGCTTGGCCTTATTCAACCTAGTGTGTCTCCTTGGGGAGCACCAGTCCTGTTTGTAAGGAAGAAGGATAGTTCGATGCGATTGTGTATTGATTATCGCAGATTGAACCAGATCACGGTGAAGAACAAGTACCCTTTACCCAGGATCGATGACTTGTTTAATTAGTTGAGAGGAGCACAGTACTTCTCAAAGATTGATCTTCAGTCAGGATATCATTAGTTGCGCGTCAGGAATGAGGACGTGCAGAAGACAGCATTCAGGACCAGCTTTGGCCACTACGAGTTCCTTGTGATGTCGTTCGGTCTCACGAACGCACCAGCCGTGTTCATGGATCTGATGAACCGGGTATTTTGGCCTTTCCTCTATCGATTCATCGTTGTGTTCATTGACGACATTTTAGTATACTCCAGGAGTCGAGAGGAGCATGAGGAGCATGAGGAGCACTTGCGCTTGGTCCTAGATACACTCAGACAGCATCAGTTGTTGACACAGTACAAGAAGCACGACTTCTGGAAGAAGGAAGTGAAGTTCCTAGGACACGTGGTGTCCAAGGATGGGATGGCAGTTGACCTGGTGAAGGTAGCTGCAGTTCAAGACTGGGAGCAGCCTGGTTCTGTCACTGAGGTGAGGAGTTTCTTGGGTCTCTCTGGCTATTATCGATGCTTCATTTGGGATTTCTCGAAGATCGTGAGACCTTTATCTCAGTTGACACGGAAGGACGTGAAGTTTTCCTGGAATGACAAGGCGGAGTCAGCTTTTCAGGAACTGAAGGACAGACTTACGTCCACCCCTATGCTAGTATTGCCAAAGCAAGGGGTTAGATACATTATATATACTGACGTGTCTAACGTTGGTCTGGGTTGTGTCCTTATGCAGAAGGACAGGGGAATTTCGTATGCCTCGAGACAATTAAGGAAGCACGAGGAGAATTACCCTACACACTACTTGGAGTTGACAGCTATCAATTCGCACTGAGACTCTGGAGACATTACCTCTATGGAGAGGAGTTTGAGCTCTTTTGCGACCACAAGAGCCCAAAGTACATATTCACGCAGCGAGACTTGAATATGAGGCAACGACGATGGATGGAGACTTTGAAGGACTTCAAGTTTGAAGTCTCTTACCATCCTGGGAAGGCGAACCTTGTGGCTGAGCGTTGAGCCGCAAGAAGGTGATAGAGTTTGCGGCTCCACTGATGGTTGCTGAGTGGGATATGGTTGAGTTTTTGAGAGACTTTGAGCAGAAACTCACTGTAGAGGAGCCGTATGAGTTCATCGCACATGTGTAGTTAGATCTCAGATCGATGACCGAGTCATCGAGGCGCAGAGGGATGATGCGCGTCTGACTGAGCTTCGAGAGCAGGCCAGTGATGATGCAGACGCTGATGGGGGCTTACATTATCGTGGCCGCGTGTGCGTCCCAGATATCCCTGACTTGAGACGAGAGATTCTCGAGGCCGCGCATTGTACCAGACTCGCGATGCATCTAGGCAGTACGAAGATGTATCGCGACGTGAGGAGGACCAATTGGTGGGAAGGTATGAAGACCCACATAGCAGAGTTCGTGTCCCATTGTCTTACTTGTCAGCAGGTGAAGGCAGAGCATCGCCGACCATGTGGACTTCTTCAGCCTATGCCAATCGCAGAGTGGAACTGGGACTTCATTTCCATGGATTTTGTTTCAGGGCTACCGAAGACGAGGAAGGGACATGATTCTATATGGGTGATCGTCGACCGTCTGACGAAGTCGGCGCACTTCCTACCAATCAGAGTCATGAACTCTGCAGACGATTTGGCTAGACTATATATCAGAGAGATCGTGCGTCTGCATGGAGTTCCGTTGGAGATCGTGTCGGATAGAGACACGCGGTTCACTTCAATTTTCTGGACTCGCATTCAGGAGGTTATGGGTGTGAAGTTGAAGTTCAGTACTGCCTTCCACCCATAGACAGATGGACAGACAGAGCGGGTGAACTTGTAACACCCTAAAACTCGGGGGTCGTGTATAAACTCAACTCCTGAGTTCCAGACCGTCACTTATGCAACAAAAATGATTATGATTCAATGTTGTCTGATTTAAAGCATTCATATGAGTAAAAGTATACCAAAACTGCAATTCATACTTCAGATCCAGTGATAAAAGCAAGCGGAAGACTAAACAATATATATATCACTGTATGGAAAAACAAAGTAAATCTCATCTGTCTCCAAAGTATGACTATATCTCTGAGCCTCATATAATATACATGAACAAAATAAATATCCAAAACGGTCCCACTGAAATCCCATCGATCCAGGCCGCCTACGCAAAGCCATCGTGATACAGCATGTACGAGAACTCGTCCTGGTCCTCGTCAAAGTCTGGCTCTGCCTCCTGGATCTCAGCCTCACCTGCATCTACAACAGGGTCTGGTGGGTGTTGCAAACACCATCCCGTAACGTGGGAGTGAGTGATCAACTCAGTGGAATTATAGAGCAAAGATTAACATGTTCACAATTCAATCATGCGATAATAGTAAAGCAGTAAATCAGACACTTCTAATACTGTTGTTAATGCAAGATGACATGACGTGATGTATGCCCTCACCGACGATCTCCCTCATACGGCAACATCTTACGACCGCGGCATGCCACACTCCCTAGAGTGGTCCACATCTTCCAGGCACATACAATGCTATGGTGATATGATTTTCGAGTTGTTGTTAGTCCATTCAAATAGTAGGATTGGGAAACTAAGGTACTTCCCTTGTATCAATCCCAACACAGATCCTGTCTAGGGTCGTCACTCCTAGTAATCTCATACGAGGTATATTTATGTAGGTCACTGCAAGGGCTTCCAGGGCTGTTGCTCGCACTCGTTGCACCGCTCCCCCATCACCTTATAAATACAGGCCCACCGTACTCTACTGCAACGGAAGGGTCGTCGCCTCCCGTGGACTCAGAATACGCTCGCGGTCACTACAAAGGACTCGTCGCCTGATCAGTGTAGGCCGACAGCTAGAATATAGTGTCCCATATCACCATAATCTGCTCACGAGTCTAGGTGCTCACTGGTCACTACGGGGAGGTTTGTGGCCCCAGCGTAGGCCGACAGCTCGACCACGGTGTCCCATACCACCATGCCCGGCTCATGAGTCTTCGTGGATCAAGGTACCATGGTTAACAGGGTTTACAGTGGTAAGTTCAATACCCTAGGTTCAAGCAGTTATGACTTATATAAGGTGAACATACATCGGCCAGTCGGGTTACTTGACGGGCTCGACTAGCGCGATCGCATCTCAAGCCGAACGACATGAAGTGCGTAAAACACTTCGCGTGGCCTAACCACTGCCGCCAACTTTAAACACGAGTCGCGTTCATCGACGCGTCGTTCGTGGCTATGACCAGTCAGCCACGAATTCGCTCGGTTACCGACTGCCTGGACTAAGTCTAGTCCCAAACACTTATGGAATCACATCAGTAATTTATGTAAGAGTATTGGAATTGAAATACAGTCATGTGAGCATGTTAACACATGTTATAACATTCAACTTAAGCAAATCTTTAAGAACATATATTCCATGCATGTAATGAAATCATGCATATAGTCAACATGTAGGAAATCATTTAGGTCAGCATATTAATTGCGAAATCAATTTCAAACTATCTCATAACGTCATTTAATTCAATACATACTAATACAGGCATTTATACAAGCACATACACTACACACTTAAGTCTACATATAGTATGTTAACCCAAAGTGCGCAACTAGGTGAATCTCTTCGCCAAACTAATTATGCACGCATTCCTAACTCCCTAATGCGACAACAAGCCATGTCAATCACATCAACAAAATATGAATGTAGACAGTACTTCCTACAAATGACTAAAATGCCCTAAATCTCATACTCTTCGTTAATTTACGAAACAGGAAACGGAGAGCATGTTGTACATGTCAAACGGAGATGCCGTCGATAATCTACTATTAAACGACATTGAAAGCGTTGTAAACCGTCAATCAAAGCGTCTAAAATCCTCACCTTACGTCTTGTAGACTCGTGAATCGAAACGGAGCGTATACGCTTCGTCTACGGTAGTAGGAGAATCTATTATACAAGTTACGTCAGCTAACACGCACTGAATCTAAGTAAACCCTAAATCAGCAAGTTCTAGGGTTGTTTCATACCTCAAAAAGTGAAGAAATCACCAGCCAGGTGATTGGGAAGAGTTGCTGAAGCACTAGCAGCCGGTGGCTCGGAGACGGGAAAAATCCCTTCCACTCTCTCTCTCAAACTCTCTCCTTTTCTCTCTCCCAAAGCTAGGGTTTGCAATTTTCGGATGGGAGAGAGAAATGAGGGTTTCAACCCCTTTTATAAGCTTAAAAATGCCAAAAACAGGCTCCGGTACGAAGTTCACTTGGTGCCTATCCATTTCGGGGCTGTTTCGGTCCAAAAGTTGCTTTCTGGTGGTCCCCTGGTCGATTGCGATCGGACTTAAGCTCATGCGTACCAGATCTAGCACGTATTAAGTTTTCAGTCCGGCAGGGTTCGCAGATCGCACGTGGCGGACCAGTTTCAGTTCAGCGGTCACTGCACGTAGATCAGGGCTGAAAGTCTCATGATAATAAATAAAAAATTTTCCTGATCCGAGGGTGTAATCTGGCTGAATTCTGACGGTCAGAACGCTTAATACTGACGCGTCAAGTCGTGTGCCAGATTTGAATTTGAAATTCCAATTCTGTCCCTATTCGCGGTCTCTTCAGTCCGGACTCAATGAAATAGTCTGTGATTATCGGTTTGACTTGATTTTCGAAATGATTGTCAAGTCCAGCTAAGCGGTTCTAATGGTCTAAGATAGGAGGTATCGGACTTTTGACGCGCGGTCTAGATCCAATACAGAAATTCAAAGTGGTCCAGAGAACAAACCCGCTTAGAGTTTGATCCGAGGTTATAGAGTATTGTAGAGTCGTTCGTTCTACTCAATTTGGGTCCTGTAGAACATATTTAAAGTGATCAGGGACCATTTCCCAGCCACTCCAGCGTTGCGCTAGCTAACTTACGCTTAATTTCCATGGAATTTAATTCTATGCAATTTCGGGTCGAGTTGGTACTCGAGCCCAAGTATGGATTTTTCACGGGCGTTACAGAACTAGATCTTAGAGGACATGTTGTGAGCTTGCGCATTGGACTTTAAGGACAGTTGGGATGACTGTCTTGCATATGCGGAGTTCGCGTACAACAACAGTTTCCAGGCGAGTATCGGTATGGCACCTTACGAGGGATTGTATGGGCAACCTTGTCGAGCACCACATTGCTGGGCAGAGGTCGGTGAGCGCAGATTGATTGGCCCAGAGTTAGTCCAGGCGACGTCGGAGAAGATTGATATTATTAGACGTCAGCTTCTCACAGCGCAGAGCAGACAGAAGAGTTATGCCGATACGAGACGGCAGCCGCTAGAGTTCACAGTTGGGGATCATATATTTTTACGAGTTTCCCCTATGAAGGGAGTCCTTCGATTCGGGAAGAAGGGGAAGCTGGCACCACGATTCATTGGTCCATCCCAGATCCTCGATCGTGTGGGAGCAGTGGCATACCGTTTGGCTTTACCCATGCCTCTTACGAGCGTTCACAACGTATTTCATGTTTCTATGCTGAAGAAATACGTTTCTGATCCTTCACATATCATCAGATGGGAGCAGGTACAGTTAGGAGAGGATGTTACATATATCCTGTGACCGACACGTATACTAGACAGGAAGGAGCAGGTACTGCGTAGCAAGGTGATCCCCCTTGTGAAGGTATTGTGGATGCATCACTCTGAGGAAGAGGCTACCTGGGAGACAGAAGCCGAGATCAGAAAGAACAACCCACAGCTTCTCGAGGAGTATGAAAAGGTATAAATTTCGAGGACGAAATTTTTTTGTTGCATAAGTGATTTTTGTCTTTCATCCATTTATTTGATTTAAGGGTCCATGTGTGTGGGACCCACCTTGATGTATATTTTGTATCAAAGAGGGACCCATAGTGGCGAGGCCCCTCCATCACCTCCTTTGTCTCCTATCTCTCCTTCTCTCTTTTTCCCTTCTCTTTCTATGATTATGGCCCACCTAATGTGTGTACATCATCCATGCCATCTACCGGTGGACCCCATCTATGTGGGACACACCATGATGTTTATATGCCATCCCAACTGTCCATGGGGGGGGGGGGGGGGGGGGGCATCTTGAAGTTGGCTAACAGTGGGGGTTAGCTGACTGTGAAGTGTGATCTGACGTGGTCCCCATCTCCACAACTCATGTGGTGGACCGAATGAAAGATACCTCATTTTCACGCTGGGCCCACCCAGCTCCCTGGCTTGGTGGCAGACCGAGTGAAAGATGCCTCGTTGCAGCACCTGAGGTCTTAGTATTGATCCTGTGGAGGTGGCTAGTATGGTGTGTGTGTATTGACATGGGTGTGACCTGACGGTGGGGTCCATGGGACCCACCCACGTCATCCATCTATTTTGGTGGACCACACCATACTGCATGTGTTTTATCCAAACCGTCCACCGCTCCTGGACGGTGGGGCCACTTCAGTGTGGCCCCTGAAGTGGCCCCTCCTTGGTGCGTGTGCACCCTGATCCATGGCTCAACTGGCAGACTAAATGGAGGTACCTCATTTCAACACTTGAGGTCTTGGGATTGATTCCCTAGTGGCGGTGGCTAACAGGGAAGTGTGAACAGCGGTGGGGTCCATGGGACCCACCCACACCGTCCATCCACTGGGGTGGACCGCACCACCATGTATGCATTGTAACCACCATCCATTTGATGGTGGGACACACCACCACATGTGGGGCCCTCACTGGTTTACGTGACCGTCCAGGCCCTGGACGGCTTGGACGTCATACATATAATATATATGTATTATATTATATATATTATATATTATATTATATAATATATATATTATATCTAATATTTATAGCTACTGTGGTGGGCCCTACGTGGGACCCACCTCTGTTTTGTCACCGACTAGAAAGGAAAAAAAAAAGAAAGAAAAAAATTGAAAAGGCAGCCACGTGGTGCTCTCTCTCTCTCTCCCTCTCTCTCTCTCTCAACGTCAGTAGTTAATTATGTGGGCCCCATACCCACTCCAGATGTATGTGTTTCATCCATATGGTGTGGGCCCCAATGATGTATGTGTCATATCTACACCATCCACCATTTGAATGGTGGGGCCCACCATGATGCACTCGTTGTATCCAAACCATCCAACCATTTTGAAAGCTCATTTTAGGGCTTGAGGCTAAGAATGTATCAGATCTAAGGTTCAAGTGGACCCCACCATAAAAAAAATAGTGGAGAGATGAATGCCCACCATTGAAGTCCTTTTTGGACCATAGTAGTATTGGATTAAGGTGATATTTGTTTTTCCTCTCAATCAACCTATGAGACTTTACAAAGAGACTAGATGGGAAATAAACTTGGTGGTGGGCCTTGGGATTGTAAATGGTGAAAATCATTATCTCCACTACTATTTATGGAATGGTCCAGATCCTTCAATATGATTCTTTTTGTGAATGTATGAGGCCCACCTTGTTATATGTAAGGCCCATGGGTTGAGGCCCATTTGATGTGTTAGGGGCCCATGGGTTAAGGCCCATTGAGATGTATTAGGGCCTATGGGTTGAGGCTCATTTGATGTACATATGGGGCCTAATTGGTGTGGCCCATTTGATACACATAAGGCCCATGTGATTAGGCCCATTTGTTGCATTCTAAGGCCCACGGGTTATGGCCCATTACAATGTACATAAGGCTCATTGGTGCAGCCCATTGATGTGGCCCATTTGATAAAAATAAGGCCCATTTGATATATTTAAGGCCCAATGGGATGTACCTAAGGTCCATTACAATGTTTAATCCCAACACGGTTTATGTAATGATATTTATGACGGGCTATGACTTGGGAACAATGATGGTTTAACTTCCACATTGCAAGTATAATGTTGGTTAAATGTTCACATTACGACTCTCCCTAGGGCTCATTGATAGGCTCATACTTGTTATGTGTAGGCCATCTAGGCCCATCTATGTTGTAAGGATATTTCACTACTTTATTACATGTTTAGTATAGTTCCATGACTCATGATCATACGCATCATATGTATGCTTGATATGAGAAGTGACTGATCATAGCAAACGCCTTCGGGCATCTTGTTTATGGGCTCCCGATTAGGAGGTGTTTCCCTACATGAGCGCATGATATGCGCAGGAATGCTGCATGACTAGATAGTGTGAATCATGCATTTCACATTATGTGACATGGTTACTGTATGCCCTAGTGACATTAGAGTCGTAACCTCCACAGGCGTATCGTGGTTGGCAGGATTGGATACTAGAAATCTTGTTCTACATGGGGTGTTATAGAAATCCCTGGGCGAAAGTCCCTAAACCCTTATGGTACTAAGAGGTTGCTCCAACGTCTAAACTAAGTGCGTGCACGAGCACCGAGTACCAATTACCAGAAGGCCACGATTTCCACTGTGTCGTGGTCGGTTGGAAGGGGGTGCAACCTTACCCGCCCGAGAGGAGGGGGCAAAGCTAGGTTGAGTTTGATCAGCTCGAGGAATGGGTCTGCTATCGACGAGCCGAGCCCAATATTGGCAGACAGATAGGGACGTCTCTTCCACTTACCTTATTGCACGTAATGGGGTGACGGTCTGCTTTAGAGTGTACTAGACCCCGGTGATATTCCAGAATTGAGCTGTATTGATATGTTAACTTAGATAAGGATTTATATGCTTGAGTTGCATTTCGCATCGCGTGGCCTTAGTATGACCGACATCATTCATGTTTTGCATTGCATGGCCTTGGTATGTGTAACACCCCGGATTTTAGCCAATCTGGGATTTGACGTCCTTAGGCAATGGGTCAACTAAAACACCTGGAAAATCGCTCAGAACCCAATTTCATAGCCAAAGAAACCACTTAGGATTAATTCCTATGGAAATTTAGCGTAAGTTAGCTAGCGCAACGCTGGATTAGCTGGGAAACAGTCCCTGATCACTTTAAATACGTTCTACAAGACCCAAATCGAGTAGAACGTATGACTCCATAATACTCTATAACCTCGGATCAAACTCTAAGCGGGTTTGTTCTCTGGACCACTTTGAATTCTTGTATTGGATTTAGACCGCGCATCGAAAGTCCGTTACTTCCTATCTTAGACCGTTAGAACCGCCCAGCTGGACTTGACAATCATTTCGAAAATCAAGTCAAACCGATAATCACAGACTATTTCATTGAGCCCGGACTGAAGAGACCGCAAATAGGGACAGAATTGGAATTTTAAATTCAAATCTGGCACACGACTTGACACGTCAGTATTAAGCGTTCTGACCGTTAGAATTCATCCAGATTACACCCTCGAATCAGAAAAAATTTCTATTTATTATTATGAGACTTCCAGCCCTGATCTACGTGCGGTGACCGCTGAACTGAAACTGGTCCGCCACGTGCGATCTGCAAACCCTGCCGGACTGAAAACTTAATACATGCTATATCTGGTACGCATGAGCTTAAGTCCGATCGCGTTCGGCCAAGGGACCACCAGAAATCATCTTTTGGACCGAAACAGCCCCGCTTTGGACAAACATCAAGTAAACATTGTTCCTGAGCCTATTTCGGGCAAGATTTAGTTTATAAAAGGGCTTGAAACCCTCACTCCTCTCTCCCATCCGAATTTGGGAAAAACCCTAGATTGGGAGAGAGAAAAGGTGAGAGTTTGTGAGAGAGATTGGAGGAGAATTTTCCAGCTTTCGTGCCGCCTGTTGCACGTGTTGTAGCAACACACTTCCATCATTCAGCCGGTGATTTCTCCACGTTTTCAGGTAAGGAATAACCCTAGAAAGTCACTGATTTGATGTTTCTTCCGTTCCATAGCTCGGTAGTTAAAAGATCTTGTAAAACAGGTCCTCTAGTAGTCGTAGACGAAGCATATACACTCCGTTCGAATTCTCACCCCTAAAAGGGAAAAGGTGCGGATTTTAGACGCTTTGATTGACTGTTTCCAAAGCTTTCAATGTCGTTTAATAGTAGATTCTTGACGGCAACGCCGTTTGACATGTACAACATGCTGTCCGTTTCCTGTTTCGTAAACTAACGAAGAATATGAGATTTAGGGCATTTTAGTCATTTGTAGGAAGTATAGATTTCATTCATATTTTGCTGATGTGATTGACATGATATGTTGTCGCATTAGGATGTTAGGAATACGTGCATAATTAGTTTGGCGAAGAGATTCGCCTAAATGCGCACTTCGGGTCGACATACTATATGTAGACTTAAGTGTGTAGTGTATGTGTTTGTATAAATGCTTGTATTAGTATGTATTGAATTAAATGGTGTTATGAATTAGTTTGAGATTGATTTCTCAATTAATATGCTGGTGTGAATGGTTTCCTACATGTTAGCCATATGCATGATTTCATGATATGAATGAAATGCATGTGCTTGACGATTCGCTTAAGCTGTATGTTATAACATGTGCTTGATGATTTCCTTATGAGTTACTTGAGATTGAATTCTCAATTAATATGTTGATGGAGAGGGTTTCCTATATGTTGGCGACATGCTTAATTTCATTATATGTGTGAAAGACATGTGTACGATGATTTGCTTAAGTTGTATGTAATAACATGTGTTAACATGCTCTCATGGTTGTATTTCATTTCCATTACCCTTACACAACTGCTGATATGATTCTATGATTGTTTGGGACTATGCCTAGTCCAGGCAGTCGGTAACCGAGCGAATTCGTGGTTAGCTTATCTTCGCCACGAACGACGCGTCGATGAACGCGAGTCGTGTTTGGAGTTGACGGCAGTGGTTAGGCCACGCGAAGTGTTTTACGCACTTCATGTCGATCAACTTGAGATGCGATCGCGCTAGTCGAGCCCGTCAAGTAACCCGACTGGCCATTGTATGTTCACCCTGCATGAGTCATAACTGCTTGAACCTAGGGTACTGAACTTACCATTGTAAACCCTTTTAACCATGGTACCTTGATCCATAAAGACTCATGAGCCGGGCATGGTGGTATGGGACACCGTGGTCGAGCTGTCGGCCTACGCTGGGGCCACAAACCTCCCCGTAGTGACCAGTGAGCACCTAGACTCGTGAGCAGATTATGGTGGTATGGGACACTATATTCTAGCTGTCGGCCTACACTGATCAGGCGACGAGTCCTTTGTAGTGACCGCGAGCGTATTCTGAGTCTACGGGAGGCGACGACCCTTCAGTAGCAGTAGAGTACAGTAGGCCTGTATTGATAAGGTGATGGGGGAGCGGAGCAACGAGTGCGTGCAACAGCCCTGGCAGCCCTTGCAGCGACCTACGAAATATACATCGTATGAGATTACTAGGAGTGACGACCCTAGACAGGATCTGTGTTGGGATTGATATAAGGGAAGTACCTTAGTTTCCCAATCCTGCTGTTTGAATGGACTAATAATAACTTGAAAATCATATCACCATAGCATTGCATGTGCCTGGAAGATGTGGAGCACTCTAGGGAGTGTGGCATGCCGCGGTCGTAAGATGTTGCCGCATGAGGGTGATCGTCGGTGAGGGCATACATCACGTCATGTCATAATTGCATTAGCAACAGTATTAGGAATGTTTGAATTACTGCTTTACTATTATCGCATGATTGATTTGATAACATGTTAATCTTTGCTCTATTATTCCACTGAGTTAGCTACTCACTCCCACGTTACGGGACGGTGTTCCTGGACACCCACCAGACCCTTTTGTGCTTACAGATGATGGCGCGGCCTGTGAGGCCGAGCCGGACTTGATGATGATGAGGAGGATCCCTCCGTTATGCGTGTTCTGATCGACGGGATTACAGGGAGGTTGATTAGATACTTTGACACTTGTCATTTTATATTTTTAGCGCACTCATGTATATTCATTTTATCTACTTTTGGAGTATTCATGTATGTATATAACCTGGTAACATGTTCACACTCTGGAGACATACAACAGTTTATATATGTTATACATACTATTACAGACTTCCGCTGGTTAATTTAACTGTCTCTGGAGTATGATATGCGGATATAGCTTAATCTCACTCATGTTTAATACGTTATCACAGACAAAATTCAATCATACATATCTATGTTGCACAAATAACATTTTGGAACTCGGGAGTTGGGTTTTTGCTCGACCCCCCGATTTTCGGGATGTTACAGATGGTATCAGAGCATGATTTGGATTAAACCGGGCCTGGGTTATGGTCTTGTGACGTACGCTGTCGCTTCCTTTGACTTAGGTGGGTGCGAGAAGGGTCTAGAAACACTTCTAGGATCACAGATTCGCCGATAGGCGAAGTCTATTAGGATCGATCGCAAGATCGAGTCTGTAACGCATCTCGGGTCGCGTAAGGCAACCCGAATCGCTTCTAAGCTGTAGGAAGTCAGGTTGAGACGTTTTACGAGCAGTTTTTAAACCGCAAAAGTGAATTCTTGGGCCGTGGGATGACCACGACTCCTGTAATCACTCGCCAGGGCTTAAAAACCCCGTTTCGCCAAAAATCTTCAAAATTCCTCCTCTAAACACTCTGATCTTTATTTTTTTCTTATCCATTTCATGTTAGGCATCAAAAATAATATGAAAATAACACAAATTAGTACTTTCATAGAAGTTTACAGTGAATAGTAAAATTTCATGAAAAATGGCCATAAGGCCATTCTAACTTTACTTTCTTTAGCAACTAAGGATTTAGATAGATGTACTGGCTCCTTCTACCCCAAATTCATATGCTGCATCATATGGTTTGGTATTCAGAATTACGATGTGGACCCGGAAAGCCCTGAACACATATTTGGGCCCATACAGACCAAAATACGATGAACCAGGGGGCAGGATATACATTTTTGGAATCCCTGGACCATGGGGGACCAAACCCATATGGTCCCACCAGCCACCGTGTAAGATGGCCGGCGATGCATCGCCAACCGGTGGGGTCCACTTGGTCTGATTTTCCGGCGCACGCCCTCATGTGGCCTGTACACCCCCCCTATATGGTGTTCGTCCATAGAAAACCCCAAATAGGGGTACTTCCTTCACAAAAGTCCCCTTCCCTAACCCCATTTCTATTTTCTTGCTGCCCTAACCCAAAACCGTGGTTCCAAACCACTCTCAAATCCATTCCCTGCCAAAAACGACCACCCTCCATCGTTCCTTGAAGTTGGCAGCCCTCCCACTTGAAGATTTCATCTTTTGGAGCTCTAAAAACCCCCAAATCGAGTTGAAATCGTGAGGTGCTCCATTCTCCTTTTTCATTTTCATTTCTCCTTGAAAATACATCCTAGGGGAGCTTGAAGCATCCCTCTACAATGCCTAGATTTCGTTCTGTCCATTTGGACAACGATTTCTTTGCATTTCCTCCTCCATCGCTCGACTCGGACTAGTAATCTAGATCCAGGTATCGCGGGTTGTAGTTAGTCATTTCCTGTTTTAAGTTGTGTTTTGTAAGCCTGATAAGGTTAGTAGTTACCTATGTTGCTGTAGTAGCTGACTGACATAGCCCCCATGTATTTCTTGTCATGATACTTGTAAGGAGACATCCCTTGTATTATGAAAATTTTAGTTTAATGAAATGCATGATGCTTTTCGATTTGTTATGTGAATGTTTGTGTTGTGGTTTGGGCTTAATGTAGCCGAAATTTGTTGAATGGAATGCATGCCGTCTCATTTCGCTGTAAGGTATTGTCCCTAGGTTGGGAGTATGGTAACTCCCGGGATTCAGCCTGCAAATTAATTTTTATCCCAACCCACCCTCCTACCAAGCATGCCTCTTCCGATCCCGCTATGGGACTAGGAACGCGGTTCCATTTAATACAACTTAATGCTACTGGGCATATAGGCCCTTGGGCATTTTGGATCTAGTGTTAGAACTCCTAGATTTGAAGGGTCTGACGACATAAGAAATCCAATTCCATTTAGACAATCTTGACCCTAAGTGATAGAACAACTCCCTGTAGTAGAAATGGTATGAAACCATTTAACGTATAAACTTAGGCTTTGGATTATAACTACTGAGTTACAGACTAGGCTACTAGTTGACTTAGGCAGTGTAAGGCCTATATATGCTAAGGGATAGTAGGTTAGATTTGGTTGGAATGGGACTCCCTTCCTTCGATAGATCCCCTTACGACTTATAGACTTCTGTTGTTGCCCATAGGAAGGAACCATACACTCTCAGGGAATATTTATAACTCCCTCAGATTGAACTTAGAATAAACTAGCACGCCCCTTAGAATTGCCTTCCCCAAGGGCTTATTGCATTCGGGAATGCGGAATAAAGGAACTACATGTAAGCGATGTATTCGCGGTTTGAATCGACTTCCTAATCCTAGTGGTTACCAATAAATCCAATGCTCTGATCAAGCAGAAGATCGGCATCGACTCGGATTAAGAATTGATACAATAAATCTTCTGTCCTAGCTAGACAGAGAGTCTATGTATCCGGCTCAGACCCACTATACTACTTTTCTTCCGTGTTGGCTCTACCACCTACAACCAAACAGGATCACATTGTCTTTGGGAAATGGCGAGGACTTAAAGCTAGTAGAGAATTAGACATCTTGCCACCAACTCATACATACCCCTGAACTCAACCACTATAGAGCTTAGGCTCGTCTCTATCACCATAGATACCAATGCCATAGAACGCATCATTAGCAAGGAAAACCATGTAGAGAAAGGTTATTTCCATTTTAGGTCAAGGATAGCTCCTAAGTTGCGCCTCATTCTGATATACGGATCGATGCTAAGATTCTTCAACCTTAAGTAAAACTAAGTTTTAAGGGGGGTAGAACGTATTGAGTCCAATCCAGTTAGGTTAGTCAACGCTACTGTTTGATCAGAGTGGCGCAGTGGAAGAGTGGTTGGCCTCTTTCCCACTGGCCCAAGATCGAAACCTTTGAGTTCGGATATACATACGATTAGGTTATTAAATAGGATTTGAACCTTCCTTAGAGAAAGTACTCCTTGCTCTTTGCCAATGTCGGGGACGACATTGTGTTTTAAGGGGGGTAGATTGTAACACCCCGGATTTTGGCCAATCTGGGATTTGACGTCCTTAGGCAATGGGTCAACTAAAACACCTGGAAAATCGCTCAGAACCCAATTTCATAGCCAAAGAAACCACTTAGGATTAATTCCTATGGAAATTTAGCGTAAGTTAGCTAGCGCAACGCTGGAGTAACTGGGAAACAGTCCCTGATCACTTTAAATACGTTCTACAAGACCCAAATCGAGTAGAACGTATGACTCCATAATACTCTATAACCTCGGATCAAACTCTAAGCGGGTTTGTTCTCTGGATCACTTTGAATTCTTGTATTGGATTTAGACCGCGCGTCGAAAGTCCGTTACTTCCTATCTTAGACCGTTAGAACCCCCCAGCTGGACTTGACAATCATTTCGAAAATCAAGTCAAACCGATAATCACAGACTATTTCATTGAGCCCGGACTGAAGAGACCGCGAATAGGGACAGAATTGAAATTTTAAATTCAAATCTGGCACACGACTTGACACGTCAGTATTAAGCGTTCTGACCGTTAGAATTCATCCAGATTACACCCTCGAATCAGAAAAAATTTCTATTTATTATTATGAGACTTCCAGCCCTGATCTACGTGCGGTGACCGCTGAACTGAAACTGGTCCGCCACGTGCGATCTGCAAACCCTGCCGGACTGAAAACTTAATACATGCTATATCTGGTACGCATGAGCTTAAGTCCGATCGCGTTCGGCCAAGGGACCACCAGAAATCATCTTTTGGACCGAAACAGCCCCGCTTTGGACAAACATCAAGTAAACGTTGTTCCTGAGCCTATTTCGGGCAAGATTTAGTTTATAAAAGGGCTTGAAACCCTCACTCCTCTCTCCCATCCGAATTTGGGAAAAACCCTAGATTGGGAGAGAGAAAAGGTGAGAGTTTGTGAGAGAGATTGGAGGAGAATTTTCCAGCTTTCGTGCCGCCTGTTGCACGTGCTGTAGCAACACACTTCCATCATTCAGCCGGTGATTTCTCCACGTTTTCAGGTAAGGAATAACCCTAGAAAGTCACTGATTTGATGTTTCTTCCGTTCCATAGCTCGGTAGTTAAAAGATCTTGTAAAACAGGTCCTCTAGTAGTCGTAGACGAAGCATATACACTCCGTTCGAATTCTCACCCCTAAAAGGGAAAAGGTGCGGATTTTAGACGCTTTGATTGACTGTTTCCAAAGCTTTCAATGTCGTTTAATAGTAGATTCTTGACGGCAACGCCGTTTGACATGTACAACATGCTGTCCGTTTCCTGTTTCGTAAACTAACGAAGAATATGAGATTTAGGGCATTTTAGTCATTTGTAGGAAGTATAGATTTCATTCATATTTTGCTGATGTGATTGACATGATATGTTGTCGCATTAGGATGTTAGGAATACGTGCATAATTAGTTTGGCGAAGAGATTCGCCTAAATGCGCACTTCGGGTCGACATACTATATGTAGACTTAAGTGTGTAGTGTATGTGTTTGTATAAATGCTTGTATTAGTATGTATTGAATTAAATGGTGTTATGAATTAGTTTGAGATTGATTTCTCAATTAATATGCTGGTGTGAATGGTTTCCTACATGTTAGCCATATGCATGATTTCATGATATGAATGAAATGCATGTGCTTGACGATTCGCTTAAGCTGTATGTTATAACATGTGCTTGATGATTTCCTTATGAGTTACTTGAGATTGAATTCTCAATTAATATGTTGATGGAGAGGGTTTCCTATATGTTGGCGACATGCTTAATTTCATTATATGTGTGAAAGACATGTGTACGATGATTTGCTTAAGTTGTATGTAATAACATGTGTTAACATGCTCTCATGGTTGTATTTCATTTCCATTACCCTTACACAACTGCTGATATGATTCTATGATTGTTTGGGACTATGCCTAGTCCAGGCAGTCGGTAACCGAGCGAATTCGTGGTTAGCTTATCTTCGCCACGAACGACGCGTCGATGAACGCGAGTCGTGTTTGGAGTTGACGGCAGTGGTTAGGCCACGCGAAGTGTTTTACGCACTTCATGTCGATCAACTTGAGATGCGATCGCGCTAGTCGAGCCCGTCAAGTAACCCGACTGGCCATTGTATGTTCACCCTGCATGAGTCATAACTGCTTGAACCTAGGGTACTGAACTTACCATTGTAAACCCTTTTAACCATGGTACCTTGATCCATAAAGACTCATGAGCCGGGCATGGTGGTATGGGACACCGTGGTCGAGCTGTCGGCCTACGCTGGGGCCACAAACCTCCCCGTAGTGACCAGTGAGCACCTAAACTCGTGAGCAGATTATGGTGGTATGGGACACTATATTCTAGCTGTCGGCCTACACTGATCAGGCGACGAGTCCTTTGTAGTGACCGCGAGCGTATTCTGAGTCTACGGGAGGCGACGACCCTTCAGTAGCAGTAGAGTACAGTAGGCCTGTATTGATAAGGTGATGGGGGAGCGGAGCAACGAGTGCGTGCAACAGCCCTGGCAGCCCTTGCAGCGACCTACGAAATATACATCGTATGAGATTACTAGGAGTGACGACCCTAGACAGGATCTGTGTTGGGATTGATATAAGGGAAGTACCTTAGTTTCCCAATCCTGCTGTTTGAATGGACTAATAATAACTTGAAAATCATATCACCATAGCATTGCATGTGCCTGGAAGATGTGGAGCACTCTAGGGAGTGTGGCATGCCGCGGTCGTAAGATGTTGCCGCATGAGGGTGATCGTCGGTGAGGGCATACATCACGTCATGTCATAATTGCATTAGCAACAGTATTAGGAATGTTTGAATTACTGCTTTACTATTATCGCATGATTGATTTGATAACATGTTAATCTTTGCTCTATTATTCCACTGAGTTAGCTACTCACTCCCACGTTACGGGACGGTGTTCCTGGACACCCACCAGACCCTTTTGTGCTTACAGATGATGGCGCGGCCTGTGAGGCCGAGCCGGACTTGATGATGATGAGGAGGATCCCTCCGTTATGCGTGTTCTGATCGACGGGATTACAGGGAGGTTGATTAGATACTTTGACACTTGTCATTTTATATTTTTAGCGCACTCATGTATATTCATTTTATCTACTTTTGGAGTATTCATGTATGTATATAACCTGGTAACATGTTCACACTCTGGAGACATACAACAGTTTATATATGTTATACATACTATTACAGACTTCCGCTGGTTAATTTAACTGTCTCTGGAGTATGATATGCGGATATAGCTTAATCTCACTCATGTTTAATACGTTATCACAGACAAAATTCAATCATACATATCTATGTTGCACAAATAACATTTTGGAACTCGGGAGTTGGGTTTTTGCTCGACCCCCCGATTTTCGGGATGTTACAGATGGTATCAGAGCATGATTTGGATTAAACCGGGCCTGGGTTATGGTCTTGTGACGTACGCTGTCGCTTCCTTTGACTTAGGTGGGTGCGAGAAGGGTCTAGAAACACTTCTAGGATCACAGATTCGCCGATAGGCGAAGTCTATTAGGATCGATCGCAAGATCGAGTCTGTAACGCATCTCGGGTCGCGTAAGGCAACCCGAATCGCTTCTAAGCTGTAGGAAGTCAGGTTGAGACGTTTTACGAGCAGTTTTTAAACCGCAAAAGTGAATTCTTGGGCCGTGGGATGACCACGACTCCTGTAATCACTCGCCAGGGCTTAAAAACCCCGTTTCGCCAAAAATCTTCAAAATTCCTCCTCTAAACACTCTGATCTTTATTTTTTTCTTATCCATTTCATGTTAGGCATCAAAAATAATATGAAAATAACACAAATTAGTACTTTCATAGAAGTTTACAGTGAATAGTAAAATTTCATGAAAAATAGCCATAAGGCCATTCTAACTTTACTTTCTTTAGCAACTAAGGATTTAGATAGATGTACTGGCTCCTTCTACCCCAAATTCATATGCTGCATCATATGGTTTGGTATTCAGAATTACGATGTGGACCCGGAAAGCCCCGAACACATATTTGGGCCCATACAGACCAAAATACGATGAACCAGGGGGCAGGATATACATTTTTGGAATCCCTGGACCATGGGGGACCAAACCCATATGGTCCCACCAGCCACCGTGCAAGATGGCCGGCGATGCATCGCCAACCGGTGGGGTCCACTTGGTCTGATTTTCCGGCGCACGCCCTCATGTGGCCTGTACACCCCCCCTATATGGTGTTCGTCCATAGAAAACCCCAAATAGGGGTACTTCCTTCACAAAAGTCCCCTTCCCTAACCCCATTTCTATTTTCTTGCTGCCCTAACCCAAAACCGTGGTTCCAAACCACTCTCAAATCCATTCCCTGCCAAAAACGACCACCCTCCATCGTTCCTTGAAGTTGGCAGCCCTCCCTCTTGAAGATTTCATCTTTTGGAGCTCTAAAAACCCCCAAATCGAGTTGAAATCGTGAGGTGCTCCATTCTCCTTTTTCATTTTCATTTCTCCTTGAAAATACATCCTAGGGGAGCTTGAAGCATCCCTCTACAATGCCTAGATTTCGTTCTGTCCATTTGGACAACGATTTCTTTGCATTTCCTCCTCCATCGCTCGACTCGGACTAGTAATCTAGATCCAGGTATCGCGGGTTGTAGTTAGTCATTTCCTGTTTTAAGTTGTGTTTTGTAAGCCTGATAAGGTTAGTAGTTACCTATGTTGCTGTAGTAGCTGACTGACATAGCCCCCATGTATTTCTTGTCATGATACTTGTAAGGAGACATCCCTTGTATTATGAAAATTTTAGTTTAATGAAATGCATGATGCTTTTCGATTTGTTATGTGAATGTTTGTGTTGTGGTTTGGGCTTAATGTAGCCGAAATTTGTTGAATGGAATGCATGCCGTCTCATTTCGCTGTAAGGTATTGTCCCTAGGTTGGGAGTATGGTAACTCCCGGGATTCAGCCTGCAAATTAATTTTTATCCCAACCCACCCTCCTACCAAGCATGCCTCTTCCGATCCCGCTATGGGACTAGGAACGCGGTTCCATTTAATACAACTTAATGCTACTGGGCATATAGGCCCTTGGGCATTTTGGATTTAGTGTTAGAACTCCTAGATTTGAAGGGTCTGACGACATAAGAAATCCAATTCCATTTAGACAATCTTGACCCTAAGTGATAGAACAACTCCCTGTAGTAGAAATGGTATGAAACCATTTAACGTATAAACTTAGGCTTTGGATTATAACTACTGAGTTACAGACTAGGCTACTAGTTGACTTAGGCAGTGTAAGGCCTATATATGCTAAGGGATAGTAGGTTAGATTTGGTTGGAATGGGACTCCCTTCCTTCGATAGATCCCCTTACGACTTATAGACTTCTGTTGTTGCCCATAGGAAGGAACCATACACTCTCAGGGAATATTTATAACTCCCTCAGATTGAACTTAGAATAAACTAGCACGCCCCTTAGAATTGCCTTCCCCAAGGGCTTATTGCATTCGGGAATGCGGAATAAAGGAACTACATGTAAGCGATGTATTCGCGGTTTGAATCGACTTCCTAATCCTAGTGGTTACCAATAAATCCAATGCTCTGATCAAGCAGAAGATCGGCATCGACTCGGATTAAGAATTGATACAATAAATCTTCTGTCCTAGCTAGACAGAGAGTCTATGTATCCGGCTCAGACCCACTATACTACTTTTCTTCCGTGTTGGCTCGACCACCTACAACCAAACAGGATCACATTGTCTTTGGGAAATGGCGAGGACTTAAAGCTAGTAGAGAATTAGACATCTTGCCACCAACTCATACATACCCCTGAACTCAACCACTATAGAGCTTAGGCTCGTCTCTATCACCATAGATACCAATGCCATAGAACGCATCATTAGCAAGGAAAACCATGTAGAGAAAGGTTATTTCCATTTTAGGTCAAGGATAGCTCCTAAGTTGCGCCTCATTCTGATATACGGATCGATGCTAAGATTCTTCAACCTTAAGTAAAACTAAGTTTTAAGGGGGGTAGAACGTATTGAGTCCAATCCAGTTAGGTTAGTCAACGCTACTGTTTGATCAGAGTGGCGCAGTGGAAGAGTGGTTGGCCTCTTTCCCACTGGCCCAAGATCGAAACCTTTGAGTTCGGATATACATACGATTAGGTTATTAAATAGGATTTGAACCTTCCTTAGAGAAAGTACTCCTTGCTCTTTGCCAATGTCGGGGACGACATTGTGTTTTAAGGGGGGTAGATTGTAACACCCCGGATTTTGGCCAATCTGGGATTTGACGTCCTTAGGCAATGGGTCAACTAAAACACCTGGAAAATCGCTCAGAACCCAATTTCATAGCCAAAGAAACCACTTAGGATTAATTCCTATGGAAATTTAGCGTAAGTTAGCTAGCGCAACGCTGGAGTAACTGGGAAACAGTCCCTGATCACTTTAAATACGTTCTACAAGACCCAAATCGAGTAGAACGTATGACTCCATAATACTCTATAACCTCGGATCAAACTCTAAGCCGGTTTGTTCTCTGGACCACTTTGAATTCTTGTATTGGATTTAGACCGCGCGTCGAAAGTCCGTTACTTCCTATCTTAGACCGTTAGAACCCCCCAGCTGGACTTGACAATCATTTCGAAAATCAAGTCAAACCGATAATCACAGACTATTTCATTGAGCCCGGACTGAAGAGACCGCGAATAGGGACAGAATTGGAATTTTAAATTCAAATCTGGCACACGACTTGACACGTCAGTATTAAGCGTTCTGACCGTTAGAATTCATCCAGATTACACCCTCGAATCAGAAAAAATTTCTATTTATTATTATGAGACTTCCAGCCCTGATCTACGTGCGGTGACCGCTGAACTGAAACTGGTCCGCCACGTGCGATCTGCAAACCCTGCCGGACTGAAAACTTAATACATGCTATATCTGGTACGCATGAGCTTAAGTCCGATCGCGTTCGGCCAAGGGACCACCAGAAATCATCTTTTGGACCGAAACAGCCCCGCTTTGGACAAACATCAAGTAAACGTTGTTCCTGAGCCTATTTCGGGCAAGATTTAGTTTATAAAAGGGCTTGAAACCCTCACTCCTCTCTCCCATCCGAATTTGGGAAAAACCCTAGATTGGGAGAGAGAAAAGGTGAGAGTTTGTGAGAGAGATTGGAGGAGAATTTTCCAGCTTTCGTGCCGCCTGTTGCACGTGCTGTAGCAACACACTTCCATCATTCAGCCGGTGATTTCTCCACGTTTTCAGGTAAGGAATAACCCTAGAAAGTCACTGATTTGATGTTTCTTCCGTTCCATAGCTCGGTAGTTAAAAGATCTTGTAAAACAGGTCCTCTAGTAGTCGTAGACGAAGCATATACACTCCGTTCGAATTCTCACCCCTAAAAGGAAAAAGGTGCGGATTTTAGACGCTTTGATTGACTGTTTCCAAAGCTTTCAATGTCGTTTAATAGTAGATTCTTGACGGCAACGCCGTTTGACATGTACAACATGCTGTCCGTTTCCTGTTTCGTAAACTAACGAAGAATATGAGATTTAGGGCATTTTAGTCATTTGTAGGAAGTATAGATTTCATTCATATTTTGCTGATGTGATTGACATGATATGTTGTCGCATTAGGATGTTAGGAATACGTGCATAATTAGTTTGGCGAAGAGATTCGCCTAAATGCGCACTTCGGGTCGACATACTATATGTAGACTTAAGTGTGTAGTGTATGTGTTTGTATAAATGCTTGTATTAGTATGTATTGAATTAAATGGTGTTATGAATTAGTTTGAGATTGATTTCTCAATTAATATGCTGGTGTGAATGGTTTCCTACATGTTAGCCATATGCATGATTTCATGATATGAATGAAATGCATGTGCTTGACGATTCGCTTAAGCTGTATGTTATAACATGTGCTTGATGATTTCCTTATGAGTTACTTGAGATTGAATTCTCAATTAATATGTTGATGGAGAGGGTTTCCTATATGTTGGCGACATGCTTAATTTCATTATATGTGTGAAAGACATGTGTACGATGATTTGCTTAAGTTGTATGTAATAACATGTGTTAACATGCTCTCATGGTTGTATTTCATTTCCATTACCCTTACACAACTGCTGATATGATTCTATGATTGTTTGGGACTATGCCTAGTCCAGGCAGTCGGTAACCGAGCGAATTCGTGGTTAGCTTATCTTCGCCACGAACGACGCGTCGATGAACGCGAGTCGTGTTTGGAGTTGACGGCAGTGGTTAGGCCACGCGAAGTGTTTTACGCACTTCATGTCGATCAACTTGAGATGCGATCGCGCTAGTCGAGCCCGTCAAGTAACCCGACTGGCCATTGTATGTTCACCCTGCATGAGTCATAACTGCTTGAACCTAGGGTACTGAACTTACCATTGTAAACCCTTTTAACCATGGTACCTTGATCCATAAAGACTCATGAGCCGGGCATGGTGGTATGGGACACCGTGGTCGAGCTGTCGGCCTACGCTGGGGCCACAAACCTCCCCGTAGTGACCAGTGAGCACCTAGACTCGTGAGCAGATTATGGTGGTATGGGACACTATATTCTAGCTGTCGGCCTACACTGATCAGGCGACGAGTCCTTTGTAGTGACCGCGAGCGTATTCTGAGTCTACGGGAGGCGACGACCCTTCAGTAGCAGTAGAGTACAGTAGGCCTGTATTGATAAGGTGATGGGGGAGCGGAGCAACGAGTGCGTGCAACAGCCCTGGCAGCCCTTGCAGCGACCTACGAAATATACATCGTATGAGATTACTAGGAGTGACGACCCTAGACAGGATCTGTGTTGGGATTGATATAAGGGAAGTACCTTAGTTTCCCAATCCTGCTGTTTGAATGGACTAATAATAACTTGAAAATCATATCACCATAGCATTGCATGTGCCTGGAAGATGTGGAGCACTCTAGGGAGTGTGGCATGCCGCGGTCGTAAGATGTTGCCGCATGAGGGTGATCGTCGGTGAGGGCATACATCACGTCATGTCATAATTGCATTAGCAACAGTATTAGGAATGTTTGAATTACTGCTTTACTATTATCGCATGATTGATTTGATAACATGTTAATCTTTGCTCTATTATTCCACTGAGTTAGCTACTCACTCCCACGTTACGGGACGGTGTTCCTGGACACCCACCAGACCCTTTTGTGCTTACAGATGATGGCGCGGCCTGTGAGGCCGAGCCGGACTTGATGATGATGAGGAGGATCCCTCCGTTATGCGTGTTCTGATCGACGGGATTACAGGGAGGTTGATTAGATACTTTGACACTTGTCATTTTATATTTTTAGCGCACTCATGTATATTCATTTTATCTACTTTTGGAGTATTCATGTATGTATATAACCTGGTAACATGTTCACACTCTGGAGACATACAACAGTTTATATATGTTATACATACTATTACAGACTTCCGCTGGTTAATTTAACTGTCTCTGGAGTATGATATGCGGATATAGCTTAATCTCACTCATGTTTAATACGTTATCACAGACAAAATTCAATCATACATATCTATGTTGCACAAATAACATTTTGGAACTCGGGAGTTGGGTTTTTGCTCGACCCCCCGATTTTCGGGATGTTACAGATGGTATCAGAGCATGATTTGGATTAAACCGGGCCTGGGTTATGGTCTTGTGACGTACGCTGTCGCTTCCTTTGACTTAGGTGGGTGCGAGAAGGGTCTAGAAACACTTCTAGGATCACAGATTCGCCGATAGGCGAAGTCTATTAGGATCGATCGCAAGATCGAGTCTGTAACGCATCTCGGGTCGCGTAAGGCAACCCGAATCGCTTCTAAGCTGTAGGAAGTCAGGTTGAGACGTTTTACGAGCAGTTTTTAAACCGCAAAAGTGAATTCTTGGGCCGTGGGATGACCACGACTCCTGTAATCACTCGCCAGGGCTTAAAAACCCCGTTTCGCCAAAAATCTTCAAAATTCCTCCTCTAAACACTCTGATCTTTATTTTTTTCTTATCCATTTCATGTTAGGCATCAAAAATAATATGAAAATAACACAAATTAGTACTTTCATAGAAGTTTACAGTGAATAGTAAAATTTCATGAAAAATGGCCATAAGGCCATTCTAACTTTACTTTCTTTAGCAACTAAGGATTTAGATAGATGTACTGGCTCCTTCTACCCCAAATTCATATGCTGCATCATATGGTTTGGTATTCAGAATTACGATGTGGACCCGAAAAGCCCCGAACACATATTTGGGCCCATACAGACCAAAATACGATGAACCAGGGGGCAGGATATACATTTTTGGAATCCCTGGACCATGGGGGACCAAACCCATATGGTCCCACCAGCCACCGTGCAAGATGGCCGGCGATGCATCGCCAACCGGTGGGGTCCACTTGGTCTGATTTTCCGGCGCACGCCCTCATGTGGCCTGTACACCCCCCCCTATATGGTGTTCGTCCATAGAAAACCCCAAATAGGGGTACTTCCTTCACAAAAGTCCCCTTCCCTAACCCCATTTCTATTTTCTTGCTGCCCTAACCCAAAACCGTGGTTCCAAACCACTCTCAAATCCATTCCCTGCCAAAAACGACCACCCTCCATCGTTCCTTGAAGTTGGCAGCCCTCCCTCTTGAAGATTTCATCTTTTGGAGCTCTAAAAACCCCCAAATCGAGTTGAAATCGTGAGGTGCTCCATTCTCCTTTTTCATTTTCATTTCTCCTTGAAAATACATCCTAGGGGAGCTTGAAGCATCCCTCTACAATGCCTAGATTTCGTTCTGTCCATTTGGACAACGATTTCTTTGCATTTCCTCCTCCATCGCTCGACTCGGACTAGTAATCTAGATCCAGGTATCGCGGGTTGTAGTTAGTCATTTCCTGTTTTAAGTTGTGTTTTGTAAGCCTGATAAGGTTAGTAGTTACCTATGTTGCTGTAGTAGCTGACTGACATAGCCCCCATGTATTTCTTGTCATGATACTTGTAAGGAGACATCCCTTGTATTATGAAAATTTTAGTTTAATGAAATGCATGATGCTTTTCGATTTGTTATGTGAATGTTTGTGTTGTGGTTTGGGCTTAATGTAGCCGAAATTTGTTGAATGGAATGCATGCCGTCTCATTTCGCTGTAAGGTATTGTCCCTAGGTTGGGAGTATGGTAACTCCCGGGATTCAGCCTGCAAATTAATTTTTATCCCAACCCACCCTCCTACCAAGCATGCCTCTTCCGATCCCGCTATGGGACTAGGAACGCGGTTCTATTTAATACAACTTAATGCTACTGGGCATATAGGCCCTTGGGCATTTTGGATCTAGTGTTAGAACTCCTAGATTTGAAGGGTCTGACGACATAAGAAATCCAATTCCATTTAGACAATCTTGACCCTAAGTGATAGAACAACTCCCTGTAGTAGAAATGGTATGAAACCATTTAACGTATAAACTTAGGCTTTGGATTATAACTACTGAGTTACAGACTAGGCTACTAGTTGACTTAGGCAGTGTAAGGCCTATATATGCTAAGGGATAGTAGGTTAGATTTGGTTGGAATGGGACTCCCTTCCTTCGATAGATCCCCTTACGACTTATAGACTTCTGTTGTTGCCCATAGGAAGGAACCATACACTCTCAGGGAATATTTATAACTCCCTCAGATTGAACTTAGAATAAACTAGCACGCCCCTTAGAATTGCCTTCCCCAAGGGCTTATTGCATTCGGGAATGCGGAATAAAGGAACTACATGTAAGCGATGTATTCGCGGTTTGAATCGACTTCCTAATCCTAGTGGTTACCAATAAATCCAATGCTCTGATCAAGCAGAAGATCGGCATCGACTCGGATTAAGAATTGATACAATAAATCTTCTGTCCTAGCTAGACAGAGAGTCTATGTATCCGGCTCAGACCCACTATACTACTTTTCTTCCGTGTTGGCTCGACCACCTACAACCAAACAGGATCACATTGTCTTTGGGAAATGGCGAGGACTTAAAGCTAGTAGAGAATTAGACATCTTGCCACCAACTCATACATACCCCTGAACTCAACCACTATAGAGCTTAGGCTCGTCTCTATCACCATAGATACCAATGCCATAGAACGCATCATTAGCAAGGAAAACCATGTAGAGAAAGGTTATTTCCATTTTAGGTCAAGGATAGCTCCTAAGTTGCGCCTCATTCTGATATACGGATCGATGCTAAGATTCTTCAACCTTAAGTAAAACTAAGTTTTAAGGGGGGTAGAACGTATTGAGTCCAATCCAGTTAGGTTAGTCAACGCTACTGTTTGATCAGAGTGGCGCAGTGGAAGAGTGGTTGGCCTCTTTCCCACTGGCCCAAGATCGAAACCTTTGAGTTCGGATATACATACGATTAGGTTATTAAATAGGATTTGAACCTTCCTTAGAGAAAGTACTCCTTGCTCTTTGCCAATGTCGGGGACGACATTGTGTTTTAAGGGGGGTAGATTGTAACACCCCGGATTTTGGCCAATCTGGGATTTGACGTCCTTAGGCAATGGGTCAACTAAAACACCTGGAAAATCGCTCAGAACCCAATTTCATAGCCAAAGAAACCACTTAGGATTAATTCCTATGGAAATTTAGCGTAAGTTAGCTAGCGCAACGCTGGAGTAACTGGGAAACAGTCCCTGATCACTTTAAATACGTTCTACAAGACCCAAATCGAGTAGAACGTATGACTCCATAATACTCTATAACCTCGGATCAAACTCTAAGCGGGTTTGTTCTCTGGACCACTTTGAATTCTTGTATTGGATTTAGACCGCGCGTCGAAAGTCCGTTACTTCCTATCTTAGACCGTTAGAACCCCCCAGCTGGACTTGACAATCATTTCGAAAATCAAGTCAAACCGATAATCACAGACTATTTCATTGAGCCCGGACTGAAGAGACCGCGAATAGGGACAGAATTGGAATTTTAAATTCAAATCTGGCACACGACTTGACACGTCAGTATTAAGCGTTCTGACCGTTAGAATTCATCCAGATTACACCCTCGAATCAGAAAAAATTTCTATTTATTATTATGAGACTTCCAGCCCTGATCTACGTGCGGTGACCGCTGAACTGAAACTGGTCCGCCACGTGCGATCTGCAAACCCTGCCGGACTGAAAACTTAATACATGCTATATCTGGTACGCATGAGCTTAAGTCCGATCGCGTTCGGCCAAGGGACCACCAGAAATCATCTTTTGGACCGAAACAGCCCCGCTTTGGACAAACATCAAGTAAACGTTGTTCCTGAGCCTATTTCGGGCAAGATTTAGTTTATAAAAGGGCTTGAAACCCTCACTCCTCTCTCCCATCCGAATTTGGGAAAAACCCTAGATTGGGAGAGAGAAAAGGTGAGAGTTTGTGAGAGAGATTGGAGGAGAATTTTCCAGCTTTCGTGCCGCCTGTTGCACGTGCTGTAGCAACACACTTCCATCATTCAGCCGGTGATTTCTCCACGTTTTCAGGTAAGGAATAACCCTAGAAAGTCACTGATTTGATGTTTCTTCCGTTCCATAGCTCGGTAGTTAAAAGATCTTGTAAAACAGGTCCTCTAGTAGTCGTAGACGAAGCATATACACTCCGTTCGAATTCTCACCCCTAAAAGGGAAAAGGTGCGGATTTTAGACGCTTTGATTGACTGTTTCCAAAGCTTTCAATGTCGTTTAATAGTAGATTCTTGACGGCAACGCCGTTTGACATGTACAACATGCTGTCCGTTTCCTGTTTCGTAAACTAACGAAGAATATGAGATTTAGGGCATTTTAGTCATTTGTAGGAAGTATAGATTTCATTCATATTTTGCTGATGTGATTGACATGATATGTTGTCGCATTAGGATGTTAGGAATACGTGCATAATTAGTTTGGCGAAGAGATTCGCCTAAATGCGCACTTCGGGTCGACATACTATATGTAGACTTAAGTGTGTAGTGTATGTGTTTGTATAAATGCTTGTATTAGTATGTATTGAATTAAATGGTGTTATGAATTAGTTTGAGATTGATTTCTCAATTAATATGCTGGTGTGAATGGTTTCCTACATGTTAGCCATATGCATGATTTCATGATATGAATGAAATGCATGTGCTTGACGATTCGCTTAAGCTGTATGTTATAACATGTGCTTGATGATTTCCTTATGAGTTACTTGAGATTGAATTCTCAATTAATATGTTGATGGAGAGGGTTTCCTATATGTTGGCGACATGCTTAATTTCATTATATGTGTGAAAGACATGTGTACGATGATTTGCTTAAGTTGTATGTAATAACATGTGTTAACATGCTCTCATGGTTGTATTTCATTTCCATTACCCTTACACAACTGCTGATATGATTCTATGATTGTTTGGGACTATGCCTAGTCCAGGCAGTCGGTAACCGAGCGAATTCGTGGTTAGCTTATCTTCGCCACGAACGACGCGTCGATGAACGCGAGTCGTGTTTGGAGTTGACGGCAGTGGTTAGGCCACGCGAAGTGTTTTACGCACTTCATGTCGATCAACTTGAGATGCGATCGCGCTAGTCGAGCCCGTCAAGTAACCCGACTGGCCATTGTATGTTCACCCTGCATGAGTCATAACTGCTTGAACCTAGGGTACTGAACTTACCATTGTAAACCCTTTTAACCATGGTACCTTGATCCATAAAGACTCATGAGCCGGGCATGGTGGTATGGGACACCGTGGTCGAGCTGTCGGCCTACGCTGGGGCCACAAACCTCCCCGTAGTGACCAGTGAGCACCTAGACTCGTGAGCAGATTATGGTGGTATGGGACACTATATTCTAGCTGTCGGCCTACACTGATCAGGCGACGAGTCCTTTGTAGTGACCGCGAGCGTATTCTGAGTCTACGGGAGGCGACGACCCTTCAGTAGCAGTAGAGTACAGTAGGCCTGTATTGATAAGGTGATGGGGGAGCGGAGCAACGAGTGCGTGCAACAGCCCTGGCAGCCCTTGCAGCGACCTACGAAATATACATCGTATGAGATTACTAGGAGTGACGACCCTAGACAGGATCTGTGTTGGGATTGATATAAGGGAAGTACCTTAGTTTCCCAATCCTGCTGTTTGAATGGACTAATAATAACTTGAAAATCATATCACCATAGCATTGCATGTGCCTGGAAGATGTGGAGCACTCTAGGGAGTGTGGCATGCCGCGGTCGTAAGATGTTGCCGCATGAGGGTGATCGTCGGTGAGGGCATACATCACGTCATGTCATAATTGCATTAGCAACAGTATTAGGAATGTTTGAATTACTGCTTTACTATTATCGCATGATTGATTTGATAACATGTTAATCTTTGCTCTATTATTCCACTGAGTTAGCTACTCACTCCCACGTTACGGGACGGTGTTCCTGGACACCCACCAGACCCTTTTGTGCTTACAGATGATGGCGCGGCCTGTGAGGCCGAGCCGGACTTGATGATGATGAGGAGGATCCCTCCGTTATGCGTGTTCTGATCGACGGGATTACAGGGAGGTTGATTAGATACTTTGACACTTGTCATTTTATATTTTTAGCGCACTCATGTATATTCATTTTATCTACTTTTGGAGTATTCATGTATGTATATAACCTGGTAACATGTTCACACTCTGGAGACATACAACAGTTTATATATGTTATACATACTATTACAGACTTCCGCTGGTTAATTTAACTGTCTCTGGAGTATGATATGCGGATATAGCTTAATCTCACTCATGTTTAATACGTTATCACAGACAAAATTCAATCATACATATCTATGTTGCACAAATAACATTTTGGAACTCGGGAGTTGGGTTTTTGCTCGACCCCCCGATTTTCGGGATGTTACAGATGGTATCAGAGCATGATTTGGATTAAACCGGGCCTGGGTTATGGTCTTGTGACGTACGCTGTCGCTTCCTTTGACTTAGGTGGGTGCGAGAAGGGTCTAGAAACACTTCTAGGATCACAGATTCGCCGATAGGCGAAGTCTATTAGGATCGATCGCAAGATCGAGTCTGTAACGCATCTCGGGTCGCGTAAGGCAACCCGAATCGCTTCTAAGCTGTAGGAAGTCAGGTTGAGACGTTTTACGAGCAGTTTTTAAACCGCAAAAGTGAATTCTTGGGCCGTGGGATGACCACGACTCCTGTAATCACTCGCCAGGGCTTAAAAACCCCGTTTCGCCAAAAATCTTCAAAATTCCTCCTCTAAACACTCTGATCTTTATTTTTTTCTTATCCATTTCATGTTAGGCATCAAAAATAATATGAAAATAACACAAATTAGTACTTTCATAGAAGTTTACAGTGAATAGTAAAATTTCATGAAAAATAGCCATAAGGCCATTCTAACTTTACTTTCTTTAGCAACTAAGGATTTAGATAGATGTACTGGCTCCTTCTACCCCAAATTCATATGCTGCATCATATGGTTTGGTATTCAGAATTACGATGTGGACCCGGAAAGCCCCGAACACATATTTGGGCCCATACAGACCAAAATACGATGAACCAGGGGGCAGGATATACATTTTTGGAATCCCTGGACCATGGGGGACCAAACCCATATGGTCCCACCAGCCACCGTGCAAGATGGCCGGCGATGCATCGCCAACCGGTGGGGTCCACTTGGTCTGATTTTCCGGCGCACGCCCTCATGTGGCCTGTACACCCCCCCTATATGGTGTTCGTCCATAGAAAACCCCAAATAGGGGTACTTCCTTCACAAAAGTCCCCTTCCCTAACCCCATTTCTATTTTCTTGCTGCCCTAACCCAAAACCGTGGTTCCAAACCACTCTCAAATCCATTCCCTGCCAAAAACGACCACCCTCCATCGTTCCTTGAAGTTGGCAGCCCTCCCTCTTGAAGATTTCATCTTTTGGAGCTCTAAAAACCCCCAAATCGAGTTGAAATCGTGAGGTGCTCCATTCTCCTTTTTCATTTTCATTTCTCCTTGAAAATACATCCTAGGGGAGCTTGAAGCATCCCTCTACAATGCCTAGATTTCGTTCTGTCCATTTGGACAACGATTTCTTTGCATTTCCTCCTCCATCGCTCGACTCGGACTAGTAATCTAGATCCAGGTATCGCGGGTTGTAGTTAGTCATTTCCTGTTTTAAGTTGTGTTTTGTAAGCCTGATAAGGTTAGTAGTTACCTATGTTGCTGTAGTAGCTGACTGACATAGCCCCCATGTATTTCTTGTCATGATACTTGTAAGGAGACATCCCTTGTATTATGAAAATTTTAGTTTAATGAAATGCATGATGCTTTTCGATTTGTTATGTGAATGTTTGTGTTGTGGTTTGGGCTTAATGTAGCCGAAATTTGTTGAATGGAATGCATGCCGTCTCATTTCGCTGTAAGGTATTGTCCCTAGGTTGGGAGTATGGTAACTCCCGGGATTCAGCCTGCAAATTAATTTTTATCCCAACCCACCCTCCTACCAAGCATGCCTCTTCCGATCCCGCTATGGGACTAGGAACGCGGTTCCATTTAATACAACTTAATGCTACTGGGCATATAGGCCCTTGGGCATTTTGGATTTAGTGTTAGAACTCCTAGATTTGAAGGGTCTGACGACATAAGAAATCCAATTCCATTTAGACAATCTTGACCCTAAGTGATAGAACAACTCCCTGTAGTAGAAATGGTATGAAACCATTTAACGTATAAACTTAGGCTTTGGATTATAACTACTGAGTTACAGACTAGGCTACTAGTTGACTTAGGCAGTGTAAGGCCTATATATGCTAAGGGATAGTAGGTTAGATTTGGTTGGAATGGGACTCCCTTCCTTCGATAGATCCCCTTACGACTTATAGACTTCTGTTGTTGCCCATAGGAAGGAACCATACACTCTCAGGGAATATTTATAACTCCCTCAGATTGAACTTAGAATAAACTAGCACGCCCCTTAGAATTGCCTTCCCCAAGGGCTTATTGCATTCGGGAATGCGGAATAAAGGAACTACATGTAAGCGATGTATTCGCGGTTTGAATCGACTTCCTAATCCTAGTGGTTACCAATAAATCTAATGCTCTGATCAAGCAGAAGATCGGCATCGACTCGGATTAAGAATTGATACAATAAATCTTCTGTCCTAGCTAGACAGAGAGTCTATGTATCCGGCTCAGACCCACTATACTACTTTTCTTCCGTGTTGGCTCGACCACCTACAACCAAACAGGATCACATTGTCTTTGGGAAATGGCGAGGACTTAAAGCTAGTAGAGAATTAGACATCTTGCCACCAACTCATACATACCCCTGAACTCAACCACTATAGAGCTTAGGCTCGTCTCTATCACCATAGATACCAATGCCATAGAACGCATCATTAGCAAGGAAAACCATGTAGAGAAAGGTTATTTCCATTTTAGGTCAAGGATAGCTCCTAAGTTGCGCCTCATTCTGATATACGGATCGATGCTAAGATTCTTCAACCTTAAGTAAAACTAAGTTTTAAGGGGGGTAGAACGTATTGAGTCCAATCCAGTTAGGTTAGTCAACGCTACTGTTTGATCAGAGTGGCGCAGTGGAAGAGTGGTTGGCCTCTTTCCCACTGGCCCAAGATCGAAACCTTTGAGTTCGGATATACATACGATTAGGTTATTAAATAGGATTTGAACCTTCCTTAGAGAAAGTACTCCTTGCTCTTTGCCAATGTCGGGGACGACATTGTGTTTTAAGGGGGGTAGATTGTAACACCCCGGATTTTGGCCAATCTGGGATTTGACGTCCTTAGGCAATGGGTCAACTAAAACACCTGGAAAATCGCTCAGAACCCAATTTCATAGCCAAAGAAACCACTTAGGATTAATTCCTATGGAAATTTAGCGTAAGTTAGCTAGCGCAACGCTGGAGTAACTGGGAAACAGTCCCTGATCACTTTAAATACGTTCTACAAGACCCAAATCGAGTAGAACGTATGACTCCATAATACTCTATAACCTCGGATCAAACTCTAAGCCGGTTTGTTCTCTGGACCACTTTGAATTCTTGTATTGGATTTAGACCGCGCGTCGAAAGTCCGTTACTTCCTATCTTAGACCGTTAGAACCCCCCAGCTGGACTTGACAATCATTTCGAAAATCAAGTCAAACCGATAATCACAGACTATTTCATTGAGCCCGGACTGAAGAGACCGCGAATAGGGACAGAATTGGAATTTTAAATTCAAATCTGGCACACGACTTGACACGTCAGTATTAAGCGTTCTGACCGTTAGAATTCATCCAGATTACACCCTCGAATCAGAAAAAATTTCTATTTATTATTATGAGACTTCCAGCCCTGATCTACGTGCGGTGACCGCTGAACTGAAACTGGTCCGCCACGTGCGATCTGCAAACCCTGCCGGACTGAAAACTTAATACATGCTATATCTGGTACGCATGAGCTTAAGTCCGATCGCGTTCGGCCAAGGGACCACCAGAAATCATCTTTTGGACCGAAACAGCCCCGCTTTGGACAAACATCAAGTAAACGTTGTTCCTGAGCCTATTTCGGGCAAGATTTAGTTTATAAAAGGGCTTGAAACCCTCACTCCTCTCTCCCATCCGAATTTGGGAAAAACCCTAGATTGGGAGAGAGAAAAGGTGAGAGTTTGTGAGAGAGATTGGAGGAGAATTTTCCAGCTTTCGTGCCGCCTGTTGCACGTGCTGTAGCAACACACTTCCATCATTCAGCCGGTGATTTCTCCACGTTTTCAGGTAAGGAATAACCCTAGAAAGTCACTGATTTGATGTTTCTTCCGTTCCATAGCTCGGTAGTTAAAAGATCTTGTAAAACAGGTCCTCTAGTAGTCGTAGACGAAGCATATACACTCCGTTCGAATTCTCACCCCTAAAAGGGAAAAGGTGCGGATTTTAGACGCTTTGATTGACTGTTTCCAAAGCTTTCAATGTCGTTTAATAGTAGATTCTTGACGGCAACGCCGTTTGACATGTACAACATGCTGTCCGTTTCCTGTTTCGTAAACTAACGAAGAATATGAGATTTAGGGCATTTTAGTCATTTGTAGGAAGTATAGATTTCATTCATATTTTGCTGATGTGATTGACATGATATGTTGTCGCATTAGGATGTTAGGAATACGTGCATAATTAGTTTGGCGAAGAGATTCGCCTAAATGCGCACTTCGGGTCGACATACTATATGTAGACTTAAGTGTGTAGTGTATGTGTTTGTATAAATGCTTGTATTAGTATGTATTGAATTAAATGGTGTTATGAATTAGTTTGAGATTGATTTCTCAATTAATATGCTGGTGTGAATGGTTTCCTACATGTTAGCCATATGCATGATTTCATGATATGAATGAAATGCATGTGCTTGACGATTCGCTTAAGCTGTATGTTATAACATGTGCTTGATGATTTCCTTATGAGTTACTTGAGATTGAATTCTCAATTAATATGTTGATGGAGAGGGTTTCCTATATGTTGGCGACATGCTTAATTTCATTATATGTGTGAAAGACATGTGTACGATGATTTGCTTAAGTTGTATGTAATAACATGTGTTAACATGCTCTCATGGTTGTATTTCATTTCCATTACCCTTACACAACTGCTGATATGATTCTATGATTGTTTGGGACTATGCCTAGTCCAGGCAGTCGGTAACCGAGCGAATTCGTGGTTAGCTTATCTTCGCCACGAACGACGCGTCGATGAACGCGAGTCGTGTTTGGAGTTGACGGCAGTGGTTAGGCCACGCGAAGTGTTTTACGCACTTCATGTCGATCAACTTGAGATGCGATCGCGCTAGTCGAGCCCGTCAAGTAACCCGACTGGCCATTGTATGTTCACCCTGCATGAGTCATAACTGCTTGAACCTAGGGTACTGAACTTACCATTGTAAACCCTTTTAACCATGGTACCTTGATCCATAAAGACTCATGAGCCGGGCATGGTGGTATGGGACACCGTGGTCGAGCTGTCGGCCTACGCTGGGGCCACAAACCTCCCCGTAGTGACCAGTGAGCACCTAGACTCGTGAGCAGATTATGGTGGTATGGGACACTATATTCTAGCTGTCGGCCTACACTGATCAGGCGACGAGTCCTTTGTAGTGACCGCGAGCGTATTCTGAGTCTACGGGAGGCGACGACCCTTCAGTAGCAGTAGAGTACAGTAGGCCTGTATTGATAAGGTGATGGGGGAGCGGAGCAACGAGTGCGTGCAACAGCCCTGACAGCCCTTGCAGCGACCTACGAAATATACATCGTATGAGATTACTAGGAGTGACGACCCTAGACAGGATCTGTGTTGGGATTGATATAAGGGAAGTACCTTAGTTTCCCAATCCTGCTGTTTGAATGGACTAATAATAACTTGAAAATCATATCACCATAGCATTGCATGTGCCTGGAAGATGTGGAGCACTCTAGGGAGTGTGGCATGCCGCGGTCGTAAGATGTTGCCGCATGAGGGTGATCGTCGGTGAGGGCATACATCACGTCATGTCATAATTGCATTAGCAACAGTATTAGGAATGTTTGAATTACTGCTTTACTATTATCGCATGATTGATTTGATAACATGTTAATCTTTGCTCTATTATTCCACTGAGTTAGCTACTCACTCCCACGTTACGGGACGGTGTTCCTGGACACCCACCAGACCCTTTTGTGCTTACAGATGATGGCGCGGCCTGTGAGGCCGAGCCGGACTTGATGATGATGAGGAGGATCCCTCCGTTATGCGTGTTCTGATCGACGGGATTACAGGGAGGTTGATTAGATACTTTGACACTTGTCATTTTATATTTTTAGCGCACTCATGTATATTCATTTTATCTACTTTTGGAGTATTCATGTATGTATATAACCTGGTAACATGTTCACACTCTGGAGACATACAACAGTTTATATATGTTATACATACTATTACAGACTTCCGCTGGTTAATTTAACTGTCTCTGGAGTATGATATGCGGATATAGTTTAATCTCACTCATGTTTAATACGTTATCACAGACAACATTCAATCATACATATCTATGTTGCACAAATAACATTTTGGAACTCGGGAGTTAGGTTTTTACTCGACCCCCCGATTTTCGGGATGTTACAGTATGGCTAATGGTATTCTTGGCTTTCATCAGCATGTTTCGCATTACTCTAATACTACATAACTGCATTACTACCTTGTGCACACACTTTCACGACCCTCTAAGCTTTTCATAAGCTTATGCACTACCATTGTGTGCAGGTGACGTTGGACCACACCAGCACTGAGGCAGGACCGCATAGTAGATCAGCTTGGAGTTTTTGCCTATTATCATTGTATTTCCCTTTATGCTCATTGTACTTGTAAAGTTTTTTTATTATAGTAGAAATGTAATGGAGTTTTTGGTTGTTGTTTGTGGGTTATGCCTTTGGTTATGCTTATCATGATTCAAACTGATGTTAAAATCCTCCTCGTAGCATCCCAGGATTGGAACTTGGTGAATGGGCACTGGGAGCCCAGAATGGGATTCTACGAAGGCTATCGGCGCCAAATTCGACGATCGGGAATTTTGTGAGCCCGATTTCTGAGTTTGGGGCATGAAACGGGTTTATGTAGACCTGGAGTTGCGCCGACGAGGCTATAGGGATATGGATTAGTAAACATTACATTTTATTATTTTGTTATTTTGAGAATTATACATGTAATTATTTGACCTGGTGACATGTTCATACTCTGGGAACTCATAACTACTTATATGCTTTATATAACTATCACAGTCTTCCGCTTGCATAATTTATCTGTCTCTGGAGTATAATATGTTGTTTTGGTATAATCTCACTCTTATTTAATGTACTAATACAGATAACATTTAATTATCATTATCTATGTTGTATAAGTGATGTGTTGGAACTCGGGAGTTAGGCTCCTGCTTGACCTCCAATTTTCAAGGTGTTACAAATGGCTAGCATAGGTAAGGGTATGAGTTGCATGAGAATGACATGAGTTTGTTTGACTAATGGGGAGAGAGTGACATGAGTGATGGATGGCTTAATTGATGGATGGGTTGATGGATTGATAGATTGACTAATTGATGGATTAATTTATTTGACAATATGGGGATTTGTGCAAGTGGAGCCCGCGTGCATTATGCTCCTATCTCGGATTGTACCAAAATTGTAACTTCTAATCTAAGGGTTAAAATGGGGCATGCCGCGCTACATTGGAATTGTAGCGCCCGCCCAGTCGCTAAGGTACAAGTCTCGGGGTATCGCGGTACAAAAGGAGGGTAATGATCAAAACTCGTCGATCTAGTCTACTGGAAACATGTCGTTAAGTAGAAGTGTACGGAAGGTCTCGCGAGGTTACGGGTCTTACACTTACGATTATAAATATAGTGATATTCTTCAAATTTATGCAAGTAATGTAATATACAAACATAACGTATCCAAAATCTCATACTACAGTTTATGCCAATAGTTTTGGACATTTTTCCCTTTATAATCAGCCCTCACAACATTGGTTAAAAGAGGATAAAGTCCTCCTAAAAAGTGTAGTCGCATGGCAGAGAATAGTTGAGAGTACTACACAAAGGACAACATGGATTGCATCCTCTTCCTTTACATCTCCTCTAACCTAATTAAACATGAGAAACAACTAATTATAAGGGAAACTGTGAGACAAGGTACCATGGAAATGCTTGTTGAAGATTGTGTGACATTCACTCCATATATCTATTGTAATCCTTATAATGTTAGGATTTCAAGCATATATATATATATATATATATATATATATATATATATATATGGATCAAAGACTCGTGCGGCCACACCAAGGGAAAAAGTGAGGATATATAGGTTGTTGCTATTCTCTTCTCACTTCATGTGTAACAAACAATGCATGTAGCCTAAGCTCTCTCTGCCTCTCTTCTTTTTTCTCCTCCCTCTAAATCTATTCATTTTCTCTATCCCCTCCACCCATGAGCACCATTCACTTCATACCCTTAGCAATCATAATCACTGTTCTAAATGTCTTGCATTACCATAATGGATTATACTATAGTACATTATCTTCATAACATATAAAAGCTATCCAAATGGGGCCCAAAGAACAAGATTAATACTGAAGTATGGTTATTGGACCATATCTTATATATGATAGCAATGAAAGTGTACCCAGTTCAAATCATTTGATAATTTTAGCATGTTAGCTTAGTAGGGACACACGTGCTGCCCTCTCCCTCTTCAGGAAGGACTTAAAATTATAAAAGACAGGAAAAAAGAAGAAGAAGAAGATTAGAGTGAAGAGCACACTAAGAATAATGAAAATATTTCCATTATTACTTTCCATCTCATATAAAAAATACAACCACAAAAAAAAAAAGAAAGAAAGAAAGAAAGAAAAGAAAAGGTAGAGCTACTGTAGACAGATCATGTCTTTATTAAGCAATGTATCCTAGTTGAGGATTTCCATTTGCACTCGCGACGTGCAGATTCCCTGGTATGAGAAAACAAGTACCTAAGTTGTGGCAACATAGACCATATTTGTTAGGCATGCCCTGATCAGTCTGTGGCTAATAACCAGATGGGCTGCAGATGGACCTTCAGTGTCCACTAGGAGGCCTTTCATTTGATTCTCTCCTTATACTTCTAACCCACCTAAGGGTGGAGATGCATGACTATTGAGCTAAGGAACATTTATTGTGGGGTCCACCTGTTTAACGGGTCAGAGCTTGTATACGTTTGTCACACCAGAACTTGTTTATTTTATGTTAGATGTATGGCCGCAAATGGCATTCCTCTTTCCTAAGCACCAGATACGATGTAGCAGCAATGGAGGCCTATACTTGGAGGAAGATCAGGTAAGCACAATGCTCCATGAGGATCAAAGTCCTATTTGGTACACTTATTGCTACAATCCGTGTTATCAGTGCATGGTCCGATGTAGTTGCAGTCGTCGTCCGCTTTCAGGGTTCCTGCATTTGCATCCATGTGCTAACATTGTAAAAACATGGTATCATCATCTAGTGTAAAATGTTAGTATCTAGTCATCAACAACTCAAAGTTGGGTCTATTCATCTATTGGGCCCATCATTAATGGTCACACACTAAAAATAATGCCCCTTAATAAACGGTTTAGATGTCATACTCAGAGACTAGCATTAAGAATGTGAATTCTTTTTTTTTCCCCCATGTTCTTACCAAGTTTCCACCATTGTTGTTGAGCTCATATGATAGTATATATCATGAGAGGTAAGAAGGAATCTTAACATGCAATTTAATGGACTTCAAAAAATTTGAATTTTGATTTGTTGATAGATTAGTGCGGGTAACTCCTCTATAAAGACACGTAAAATATGAATATCCTTCAAGTGTAAGGCATGGCCCATCTGACCAATGGACCTAATGTGCTCTCACTCAACCATTAAGGTTGGATGCCCCATAAGTCAGGTGAATCCAACAATCATATTTAGTACTGAAGACAATACGAGTTCTTGCAGTTAGATTCATTGCATACATAAATCATTAGCTACAATGAAAGAATTGATAAACTATAACCTAAGCGTTTATATTCTGCACCTTTCGGTAGTACGCTCGTCTCGGACTCGGTCCTAGGACTATGTTTCCAAAGAAGAAATGTTGGTTGCCTAAACGAGTAAACGGGTTAGTTAGGTGGGAGAAAAACCATCCGAAAGACTTACATCATTATAGGGTTTAGTATTTCTTACCCGAAGTCGCAGTCGGAAGAGTTTTTATAGCAAAACGTGGTGGTGATTAGGCACGTGGATCCATGGGAGAATATTTCACGTAGTTGCAACAATTTTCAAAACTTCCTCTTCTCTATTTTATCTTTTCTCTTCTCTCTCTCCCTAAGGTTTATGAAATTTGTATTTGGGAGAGAGGGGGTGTGTTGGGAGCTATTTATAGCCCCAGACGAGGTGCAAATGGCCCTAGGGCCACTTTGTACTATGTTTATACCTTGTGGGCGGCCATTTTCTGACGAATAGGGCTCTTAGGGAGGCCCATGGTTCATCTACGTCATGTGGTACGCTCCCTGACAATGGATCCACTCTAGGACATGATTTTGGTGCGATCGGATAAGCAGATCGATCGTGGATAGCCTGTGTCATATCAACAGTCATACGTGTCCAATCGGGGCCACGGTTATACGGATATGTGCAGGGAAATTTCCTTTCTCCATATGTGAAGTTTAGTCACAAACCAATAGTTCGAAATCCTCAACTTTTCATAAGAGTGAACGACCCAATTCACTTAAGTTTCAGTTCATTTGCTTAGAATATTTGCATTTCTCATGCTCTTAACTCAGTTTAAGTTGGGTATTTCTGGACACTATCTGGGTTTGGTTCCCATGATGGTTGTCAAGCCTAGTAGGATGGACATTGTCCTACAATTTCAAGGTCATTGGACCCCTAACGTGCGGTTTAGGTTCCTTACGGAGTTTTAGTGTACTCTCGAGGGTGACAGGCCCTTGGGATTTCTCCTAAATCTTTGGTTGGCATTGGGCTAGTGGTACTCCTGATTCTAGGCCTTCTCACTTGTAAAAATGGGGGCACAAGCTTAACCCACCGACTGCTTAGCATTTAATTAAATCTCATCTAAATTATACAACTGGGAGTGGTCCTTAGGTTGTTTAGCCTGAGGTTGTACTTGGGTCTTTGTACGGATTCTTTTGGGACGTTATAATTTACACCCCTTAAAGAAAATTTTCTCCTCGAAATTTATACCTTTTCTTACTCCTCAAGGATTTGTGGGTAGTTCTTACGAACATCAGCTTCCATCTCCCAAGTAGCCTCCTCTTCGGTGTGGTGTGTCCCTAACATTTTCACTAGTGGGATGACCTTGCTACACAACACTTATTCTTTCCTATCTAGGACACGCATGGGCTGCAATATATAGGTGGCATCTTCCCTTAGTTGTACTTTCTCCCACTTGATGATATGAGTATGGTCGGGAACATACTTCTTTAGCATTGACACTTGAAACATGTTGTACAAGCCTGTGAGTGGTGTGGCGAGATGGTATGCCACCACACTCACTAGGTCTAAATTCTAGAAAGGCATAATGAACCTTAGCATGAGTTTCCCTTTCCTGCCAAAGCGTACTCCCTTCATTGGAAAAACTTTAAGGAATACATGGTCCCCAACTTTAAATTCCAACTGCCTCTGTCTCGTATCCGCGTAACTCTTTTTCCTACTCTAGGTCATAAGGAGTCGACGCTTGATAATATCGATCTTTTTTGAGGTCATCTGAAGCAAATCTAGGCCAACCAAGCTCTTCTCACCGACTTCTACCCAACAATGAGGAGCCCAACATGGGCGTCCATACAAGGCTTCATAAGGAGTCATGTCAATGCTTGCTTGAAAACTGTTGTTATAAGCAAATTCAGCATAAGGGAGACAGTCATCCTAGCTGTCCTTGAAGTCAAGCACGTACGCTCGTAACATGTCATCGAATGTCTAATTACCACGCTCCGTTTGCCCATCAGTTTGAGGGTAGAATGTGGTACTAAATTTCAGCTTCACCCTCATCGCTTCTTGGATACAAGTCTAGAAAATGGAAGTGAATTGTGTGTCTTGGTCTGACACAATCTCTGGGGGAACTCCATGCAGTCGTACTATCTCCTTAATATATAGCTTGGCCAGGTCATCTACCAAATTAGAAACCCGAATCATGAGAAAATAGGTCGACTTCGTCAACCGGTCCACAATCACCCAAATGGAGTCATGCCCCTTTCTCGTCTTTGGTAACCCAGAAATGAAATCCATAGATATGAAATCCCACTACCACTCGGCTATGGGCATGGGTTGAAGTAAACCTGGGGGTCGGCGGTGCTCAGCCATGACTTGTTGACATATGAGGCATTGAGATATAAAATTTGCTATTTAGGCTTTCATGTTGTCCCACCAGTACGAACATTTCACGTCTTGATACATTTTTGTACTACCTGAATGCATTGCCAACTTCGATCTATGAGCGGCTTCTAGAACTTCTCTCCTCAGATTGTGAAGGTTTGGGATGCATAGACGGCCACAATACCACAAACCTCCATCCAGGATGATTCTCTATTTTGATTCTTCCTCATCACTTGCTCGCTCTCTCATCTTCAACAATAGCTCATCTTCCTTCTGAGCCACAATGATTCGATCATCAATTAATGGTTGTATATGGAGGTGTGCGATGCTCTCGAATGACTCTTCTACTGTTAGCCTCTATTCGAAATCTCACACGAACTCCACCATATTCCACTCTCTTACCATTAGTGGGGCTGCAAATTCCATGGTTTTTTTGTGGCTCAATGCATCAGACACAAGGTTGGCCTTGCCAGGATGGTAGGAAACTTCAAACTTGAAGTCTTTCAATGTCTCCATCCAATGGCGCTGCCATATATTTAGGTCCCTCTGTGTAAAGATGTACTTGAGGCTCTTATGGTCACAAAAGAGCTCAAACTCCTCTCTGTAGAGGTAATGTCTCCAAAACTTTAATACGAAAATGACTGCAGCCAACTCTATATCGTGTTTTCTCAACTGTCGAGAAGCATAGGCGATCACCCTATCCTTTTGCATAAGTATACAACTCAAACTGACTCAAGAGGCGTCAGTGTAACTAGTATATTTGACCCCTTACTCTAGCACGAGTGAAGGCGTCAGCTTGTCCTTTAATTCTTAAAAGGCTGCCTCTGCTTTCTCATTCAAAGCAAATTTAAGATCTTTTCGAGTAAGTTAGGATAATGGTCAGGCCATATTGAAGAAATCTTTAATGAATCAGCGATAATAGTCGGTAAGTCTAAGGAAACTCCTCACTTCTGTAACTGAGTCGGGCTTCTCCCAGTCTTGTACTGCAGTCACCTTGGCAAGGTCCATGGCAATTCCTTCTTTAGAAATTATGTGTCCCAAGAACTTGACTTCTTCCTTCCAGAAGTCACATTTTTAGTACTATGCAAACAACTGATTCTGCCTAAGAGTATCAAGGACTGCTCGCAAGTGTTCTTCGTGATCTTTTCAACTCTTTGAATATATCAAAATGTCGTCTATAAATACGATGACGAATTGGTAAAGATACGGCCGAAATACCCGGTTCATGAGATCCATGAATACAATCGGTGCATTTGTAAGTCCAAATGACATCACGAGGAATTCGTAGTGCCCGAAGCTAGTCTTGAAAGCTATTTTTTGCACGTCTTCATTCCTGACGCGTAATTGATGATACCTAGACAATTGGTCAAACAGGCCATCTATCCTGGGTAGAGGATACTTGTTCTTTACTGTAACGTGATTTAACCTACGATATTCTATACACAATCATAGCGATCCATGCTTCTTTTTCATGAATTATATGGGAGCTCCCCAAGTAGATACGCTCGGTTGTATAAAACCCGAGTCAAATAAATCATCGATATATTTCCTCGATTCTTCCATCTCACACAGAGACATGCGGTATGTCAGCAAGGAGATAGGTGTTGCGCCTGGCACAAGGACGATGGTAAAGTCAATCTCGCGCTGAGGAGGTAGTTCAGGGATCGTTCTGAACACATTTGTGAAATCTTAGACCACTGGCGTGTCCCCAAGTGACAGACCATCATAATTCTCCAACAGGGAAGCATAACAATGAATGTGGAAAGGACAACTGACCTAAACTTGGAATGTGAAGGTCGTGCCCTTGGGCCCATGGGTTGTCAATTGAAAGTGCACCTATTATGTGCCCTGGTTTGTCAATTACGTTGTAAGTTGAATCAGTCGGATGACAGCACTTAACAAGAAGATCAAGTCAAGCGTCTGCCTCATCTGGATGTGTGGAAGCTCGCCAAAAGGTAAATCATAGCCTCACATCCCATGTCTCAAAACACCAGGTGATTAAACCCTTAAAAAGAACTAGAACATCTTAGGGTTTCTGTGTAAGAAAGCTTTTTATCAAAAAGCAAAATCAGTAAAGTTTTTCTTACACTGTCGATTATATCGATTACCCCTTCAATATGATCGGCCAGCTTTGTCGATGTCCTCGGCATCTCAATGGATACAATCGAGTAAGGACAGAATGCGTCCAGCAATCAAAACAATCTTCTGGACGATTTATCGATATATCGACTTAAGTGTCGATATCATCGATATTTAAATATCGATCATATCTGAAGTGGATCGATATAATCGACAGACTGCTTTTCGGTGCCCCTATTTTTCTAAAGAAAACTAACATATGCTTCGATATATCGATGACTGTCCGATTCAATCTGAACTCAAATATCGATCATATCGGGAGTCAGTCGATCATATCGACTGTGGGGCGCATGTTCTCACCAGCATGAATTTCAGGTTGCTTTTAATGTTGATCAGGGTGCCTGTCAATAAATCGATATTCATATATCCATCATATCGAGACCAACTCGATTGGATCGAGTCAGGACATAAATTGTCCAGCAAGCTTACATGTAAATCTATACGATTTATCGATCCCATCGACAAGGTCTCCGATATGATCGATGTACAAATTCCGATGACATCGACTGTTTCCCCGATCATATCTGTGATCCTGAAATTCTTCAAGGCTTCTCTCTTATTTTTCACCTGTCGATAGATCGAACCATCACTTAATGGAATCAGAGTTCAAAATCCGATAACATCGATGTGTGTCTCGATCTCATCGACCAGTTGGCGGAAGGTTTTCAAAAGCGAAATGACAATTGAGTTCTTATCATCAAGAGGTCGGCCGATACAATCGAGAGTATACGCTAGATGATATCGACGACTGCTCGATGATATCGAACTCTGTCATAAATATAACCGTTTATATCCGTTGGAACCTTTTGCCTATAAATAGAGAGAGTTGTCTTCATTGCTGGTAGAGAAAGTAGAGAGTTCTTTTGAGAGTTTTAACCTTCCTATCATTTACCTTAAGCCCTTTCTCTCAGGAAGTTCATCCTCCAATCCACCCTCATCATTAATATCTCATAGAGTGGATTGGGGAATGAACTTCCGCATTCAAGGATCCTTCACCTACTGCCTTAATGACACATCATTAAGCTGGGATGCCTTGAATGCATGAATGATAGGAACTACTCTATTCTCCTTATAGGAAAATCCTTAGAATGGTATTCCATCATAACCTTGACCCAACCTAAGCCTAGCATATATACATCTTTGTGTTGCAGATCAAGGGAGCGGAAGACTCTTCATCAACAAGTAGAAGGTCTTCATCACTGTGCTGAAAGGGACTCATCAACTTATCTGTAAGTACTAAGAGTCAAGAGGACACTTGCGATCATTCCTTTTTAGGATTGGGTTTTAAGTATTGCTCACCATTTGAAGTCCTCGAAGGAGGCCTCCGACGGGAGTGTACATGCGGGGTAAGTTGTGTGGACCCTTGCTCTGTGGAGAGCATAAACATCTGGTTAGGAGTACGTCAGCAAAACTCCAGGGTTTGAGGTGAACCGAGTAGAAACCTCAGGGTGCGTTGTGTGGACCCTTGTCCTATGTGGGCATAAACATCTGGTTAGGAGTACGCCAGCAAAACTCCAGGGTTTGAGGTGAACTGAGTAGAAACCTCTGTAAAAGTTGAAGGTGAACCTGATTTAAAACCTTAGGTTTGACGTGAACCTTGGGAAACCTCCTTAGTGAAATCCGGTCACTCAAGGGTTGAGTGTGGAAGCCGGGAGTGGAGTAGACAAGTCGTCGAACCACTATAAAATGACTGTGTTTGAGTTTGATATTATCTTTCATTTATATGATTGCCTTGCATGTCTTTATATATGATCACATCCTATGCACACACAGTCATATCCATCACAATCTCATCTATACATTATTTGTCTTTTAAATAGTTTGTGATTGGATCCTCTATTAGGCTTGGAAGCCAGTAGAGTTAAGGTTGAGTAATCCTAATCAATACTCTGCGATAGGATTAGTGTAATAAGGATTTTTAATAATTTATAAAAACTTTTAAAAAAATTCCTATTCACCACCCTTTAGGATATACTGACCTATTCCTACTTCAACTAAAGCGGTCTTCACCGCAATTTCAATTGGTATCAGAGCGGGTCTCTCTTTAAGGGCTTCACCGCCTAGAGAGTATCTTGACTGAAGTAGAAATATGGCCAAAAGAGAGGGCTCATCTGTCACTAGACCTCCAGTATTTGATGGATCAAATTATGCGTACTAGAAGGCTAAAATGTACTACTTCCTGAGATCCTTGGATCATGAAGTTTGGGATGCAGTTGAAAAAGGATACGTGGTACCATCTGAACAAATTGTACTTGAAGATGAAACCACAATCACTAAACCCAAACCTAATGAGAAGTGGACGACATTCGACAAAGAACAGCGAAATTCTAAAGCAAAAGCAATGAACGCCATCTACTGTGCCGTGTCCCAGGATATTTTTAATCAAATAAGTATGTGTGGGACATCCAAGGAAGCATGGGATTTACTGGAAACAACCCATGAAGGTACAAGCACTGTGAAGAGATCTAAACTACAACTCTTAACTTCACAGTTTGAAAATCTCAGGATGGAAGAGCATGAGACATTTATGGAGTTCTACACCAAATTAAACATTATTTGTAACTCCATGGGTGGTTTGGGAGAGAAGGTACCGGCACCTAAAATATGTAGAAAAATCTTAAAATCCTTGCCGAAACGCTTCAATCCCAAGGTAACAACAATTGAGGAGTGTAGGAATATTGATGAGATGAAAGCAGAAGAACTAGTAGGTTCCCTACAAACTTTCGAACTACACTTCACACAACCCCAAAAATCCAAAAACACTGTCCTAAAAACCTCTAAGCAACCAAAACATAAGGACAGTGAGAGTGAAAATGAAGATGAAGATGAGGAAGTGGCTTTGCTGGCATATAGATTCAGAAGATTCTTTCAAAGGAATCGCAGCCGCCCCTCTAAAGGTAGAAAGGTGGATGACAAACCTTTAGCAGGAAAATTTGGGAAAAGAAATAGAAAACCACAATGTTATGCCTGTCATGAGTATGGACATCTATCTACCGAATGCCCAAATAGAAAAACAAAGGGCAAGGCGATGGCTGCCACATGAGATGATACGAAGGAGTCAAATTCAGAAAACAGTGACTCAGGAAGTGATGGAGATCAGAAACCTTTGAAAATTCTTATGGTCTCCACCACTCCAATTATTCCCATGGAATCTGAAGAAGAACAACAAGCTACTGAATCATTTTCATCTGACAATGAAGAAATTGAGGAAGAAGAAGATAAAGAGCAAAATGAATTACAAAACACTTACAATCAACTTTACATCCATAGCGTTAATATTGTCAAAAGACCTGGAATAGTTGAAAACAAAAAGGAAATGCTGTAAATAGATTTGGATAAAGCTTCAAACATTAATACTCATCTAATCACTGATTTGCAGCAATGTCACTCAGACAATGATAGACTTAAAAGAACTAACAACTCATTGAAATCTGAGTCAAAGAAATTAGAGGAACAAGTCAAAAAAATAAATGAGGAAAACCTGATTCTTCAAGATAAAAATTATACACTTCAAAATGATCTAGAAGAATCTAAAAAAATTACCAAAATAAACTATAAATTTTCCCAGAGTGGTGAGAAATTAGAAAAACTATTAGGAATGGAAAAATATGGAGAAGACAAAAAGGGATTAGGTTATGGAAAGGCTAGAACAAAAACTGATGCACAACCATTTGGAAAATCTATTGCATCCAGTAGTAACGCCAAACCTATTCCAGCTCATTGTAAAAATAAGGAGTCAGTTTATGAACTAAATAAAAGAAGTGTGCAATCATCACCCCTTGAGATAGTTGACAGGATGAAGGAGCAGTTAAGTCATGTGGATAAATCAAATAAGAAGAACAAATCGACCACAAGTAAAACTCCTGTCACAAAGTGGGTGATTAAAGAAAAGACAAATTGCCTTGTTACTCAATCAGATCATTTATCAGGCAATATGGCTAAATGGTACCTAGACAGTGGTTGCTCAAGACACGTCATAGGTGAAAAGTCTCTCCTTTCAAACTATAAAGATCTTCACAAAGGGATAGTCACCTACGGAGATAAAACCACTGCTGAAGTAATTGGTCAAGGAATTATAAAAGGAATTAGTCTGTTTAAAAATGAGAATGCTTTTTGCATAAAAGGATTGGCACATAACTTACTGAGCATCTCTCAAATCTGTGATAATGGGCATGTGGTAAATTTTAACAAAGGAGAATGCGAGATTCTAGATCAATCAGGGAAGTCAATTATAAAAGGTCTTTACACAAATAACCATTGCTACATTATTGTAGGAAAATGAAGGAATGATATTGAGAAACACTGAGAGAGAAGAAGTTAGTCCAGGTTATGCATCAAAATCTGGAGATTTGCTGAAATGATGTAATTTTGTTGAGCCTTCAAAAGAACATTTAAGGTTGGAGACCTTAAAAGTTTTGTATAAGATCATTATCTCGTTTATAGTTACAGAACTGGTGCATTTTTTTTTGGAAATATATAATAGCATGCTAAAAGTAGGAAAAATCTGAATAGCAAATACTTTCAATATAAGTGATGGTCTTTTTCGATTTCATCGACCGAAGATCGATACTATCAATAGCTTTTCAGAATGTGAAAAGTCATGTGACCATGGATAACATCGACAACAGTCTCGATAGCATCGATCGACAACCTCTCGATGCAATCGATAGGTTGGATGATATGATCGACATTTGGCGCCCAAATAAAAAGACTGATTGGAAATTCTTTTAAAGAGGCCAGCTCTCTGCCCTGATGAGTTCCTCTGTTTGATGTGCGTGAAGTCTAGCTGAAATTTTGGCACCCAAGTGATACAAGGAAGATGATTAAACGAAAGGTAAGGTTCTCTCATTTGCAAAATCTTCCAAGAATAAGAAAGAGAAATATTCTAGACCCCCTCAAAACCAGTCAGACTGGGAACAAGTCACAATAGTCGATCGTACTATTCTCATGAGTACTGTCAAACTCAATGGGGTGGATCTCATGATGGAAACCATTGGATGAAAGAATATGTTTGACATGGGCGGGCCATATCAGCTTGAAATGATCCAGTAGTTCTTCAACTATTGTCATGTTACCCAAGATTATCCACCTAGCATATGTCTGAAATTCATGCAGCACACCAAGCACATTACTCCATCAGTTCTTGGTCATGTTCTAAACATTGAAGTGACGCAAATCCCTGTCACTAGTAGAAATCTAAATGATCTGGGTAGATGGGAGGAAATTACATAAGCACTGTGCCAAGGTAGGACAATTCCTAGAAATGATAGCAATATTCTTCCAGTAAAATACCTAGGAATCTCGTTCCGACTCCTTCACAGTATTTTCAGCACGAATGTGTACCCTTGTGACGTAAATGACACATATCTGAGTCCCATTGCACTCAACATTCTGTATGATGTCTATCAAGAGATTTCTGTATGCTTACCGAATTTTATATTAGACCAGCTGATCAAGGTAATCAGAAGTGACCATCTTGAATTTCTGCCTTTTCCATCTCTTATCTGCAAGCTCACACACTAGGTGAGTCTGCCAGAAACATCTGATAAGGTATATCCTATAGTTTGGTATGACCATGAAGCAGCGCAACAAGTGTATGCTTCTGCCTTATCAGATACGAAGATATTTCCACCTCTTGAAGATAGTGGTCCCGTGCTTAATGAAGAAATTATTTGGGGGTCCAATCGAACTCCTGATTACAGTTCTGTTTCTGTCACAAATCATCAGCATCATGTGCTTGAGCGCCAACTTTTAAACAATTTCACTAGAATTGATGAGTGACTTCAACACTGTGAACAACGACTATCAAGAATAGAAAACAGGATAGAAGCTCTCCAACACTCTGTACAGAAGATTCTTGAGCTTCTAACAACTGGCAAGCTTCTAAATTGACAAGAGGAGACAGTTTCTGGTAGAGCCATGCATCTAGTCGAAAAAAACATTTGATTGTGCATCTATCTTTGCTTACTCATTTTGGGTATCTTTACACCTCTGGACAATGAAATCTTTTTGTTGATATGGCTGAACTTAATTCACATTAGATTCCTATTTTCTTATACATTTCCCGTGCTTACTGCTTCATTAATGTCTTCATTTATATCTATCTATCTGTGGTTCTCCCATATGCTTCAATCTTCAGTCAATATCACGTCTTATACCTTTGCCAATGACTGACAAAAAGGGGGAGAGCAATTCAAAACACCCTGAGCGAAAATTATACATCTTTGTTACAGGTGTTAGGGGAAGCAGCCCCAACAAGAAAGGGAGAGTTTTTGAATTAAGGGGGAGAATTTGTTTGTTGTGTACATGGGTGTTTAGAATTTATAAAATTGTGTTAATACATGTACACACAATTTAGGATATATCTATCTATATATGTTCCTAGAGTGTTTTGGAGATTTTGTCACGTAATTGACAAAGGGGGAGATTGAAAGTGCACCTATTATGTGCCCTGGTTTGTCAATTATGTTGTAAGTTGAGTCAGTCGGATGACAGCATTTAACAAGAAGATCAAGTCAAGTGTCTGCCTCATCTGAATGTGTGGAAGCTCGCCAAAAGATAAATCATAGCCTCACATCCCATGTCCCAAAACACCAGGTGATTAAACCCTTAAAAAGAACCAGAACATCTTAGGGTTTCTGTATAAGAAAGCTTTTTATCAAAAAGGAAAATCAGTAAAGTTTTTCTTACACTGTCCATTATATCGATTATCCCTTCAATATGATCGGCCAGCTGTGTGGATGTCCTTGGCATCTCAATGGATACAATCGAGTGAGGACAGAATGCGTCCAGCAATCAAAACAATTTTTTGGACGATTTATCGATATATCGACTTAAGTGTCGATATCATCGATATTCGAATATTGATCATATCTGAAGTGGATCGATATAATTGACAGACTGCTTTTCGGCGCCCCTATTTTTCTAAAGAAAACTAACATATGCTTCGATATATCGATTACTGTCTGATTCAATCTGAACTCAAATATCGATCATATCAGGAGTCAGTCGATCATATCGACTGTGGGGCGCATGTTCTCACCAGCATGAATTTCAGGTTACTTTTAATGGTGATTGGGGTGCATGTCGATAAATCAATATTCATATATCGATCATATCGAGACCAAGTCGATTGGATCGAGTCAGGACATAAATTGTCCAGCAAGCTTACATGTAAATCTATACGATTTATCGATCTCATCGACAAGGTCTCCGATATGATCGATGTACAAATTCTGATGACATCGACTGTTTCCCCGATCATATCTGTGATCCTGAAATTCTTCAAGGCTTCTCTCTTATTTTTCGCCTGTCGATAGATCAAACCATCACTCGATGGAATCGGAGTTCGAAATTCGATAACATCGATGTGTGTCTCAATCCCATCGACCAGTTGGCGGAAGGTTTCCAAAAGCGAAATGACAATTGAGTTCTTATCATCAAGAGGTCGGCCGATACAATCGAGAGTATACGCTCGATCATATCGATGACTGCTCGATGATATCGAACTCTGTCATAAATATGACCGTTTATATCCGTTGGAACCTTTTGCCTATAAATAGAGAGAGTTGTCTTCATTGCTAGTAGAGAAAGTAGAGAGTGCTTTTGAGAGTTTTAACCTTCCTATTATTTACCTTAAGCCCTTTCTCTCAAGAAGTTCATCCTCCAATCCACCCTCACCATTGATATCTCATAGAGTGGATTGGGGAATGAACTTTCGCATTCAAGGATCCTTCAACTACTGCCTTAATGACACATCATTAAGCTGGGATTCCTTGAATGCATGAATGATGGGAACCACTCTATTCTCCTTATAGGAAAATCCTTGGAATGGTATTCCATCATAACCTTGACCCAACCTAAGCCTAGCATATATACATCTTTGTGTTGCAGATCAAGGGAGCGGAAGACTCTTCATCAATAAGTAGAAGGTCTTCATCACTGTGCTGAAAGGGACTCATCAACTTATCTGTAAGTACTAAGAGTCAAGAGGACACTTGCGATCATTCCTTTTTAGGATTGGGTTTTAAGTGTTGCTCACCATTTAAAGTCCTCGAAGGAGGCCTCCGACGGGAGTGTACGTGCGGGGTATGTTGTGTGGACCCTTACTCTATGGAGAGCATAAACATCTGGTAGGAGTACGCCAGCAAAACTCCAGGGTTTGAGGTGAACCGAGTAGAAATCTCAAGGTGCATTGTGTGGACCCTTATCCTGTGTGGGCATAAACATCTGGTTAGGAGTACGCTAGCAAAACTCCAGGGTTTGAGGTGAACCGAGTAGAATCCTCTGTAAAGGTTGAAGGTGAACCTGATTTAAAACCTTAGGTTTGAGGTGAACCGAGTAGAAACCTCTGTAAAGGTTGAAGGTGAACCTGATTTAAAACCTTAGGTTTGAGGTGAACCATAGGAAACCTCCTTAGTGAAATTCGGTCACTCAAGGGTTGAGTATGGAAGCCGGGAGTGGAGTAGACAAGTTGTCGAACCACTATAAAATGACTGTGTTTGAGTTTGATATTATCTTTCATTTATGTGATTTCCTTGCATGTCTTTATATATGATCACATCCTATGCACACACAGTCATATCCATCACAATCTCATCTATACATTGTTTGTCTTTTAAATAGTTTGTGATTGGATCCTTTATTAGGCTTGGAAGCCAGTAGAGTTAAGGTTGATTAATCCTAATCAATACTCTGCAATAGGATTAGTGTAATAAGGATTTTTAATAATTTATAAAAACTTTAAAAAAAAATCCTATTCACCCCCCTCTAGGATATACTGACCTATTCCTACTTCAACTAAAGCGGTCTTCACCGCAATTTCAGGTGTCACCAACCTGGTCTCACAGTCAATATCTGCCTTTATTTTGGTGAGCCAATCCATGTCCAGGATAACGTCATAATGATAAATCTTGGTTGCAATCAGGTCGATGTGCACCACTCTGCTCCCTAAGTTTGTCGAGCAACTCCTACAGAGTTTAGTGGCATTTAAGGTGCCTGTTGTGGCGATGACTCTCACCCCAATCATACGGGTAGTGTCCAACCCTAATCGCTTGACTGCAGAGTGTGATACTATAAAAACAGTGGACCTGGTGTCCATTAAAAGGAATACAGGTGTACCTTGGAAGTGGGCAGTGACTTCAAATGCTAGGGGTACCACAACCGCTGATTTAGCTGCTTTGGCAGCAAGTGCATGTACACAAACTTGTTGTAAGTAGTTAGGCGGCACTGTCATATGCCGTTGAGGAGGCTTAGTTAAAGATGCAGGAGGTCAATTGTATGGTTTTTCCAGTGCCACGGCTTGTAAAGGAGGGGCTGCAATAACGTGCGAGGGTTGCGGTTGACCCTTTGAGGTGACGTGCAACCGTTATCCCTCATCTTCGTAGAAGGGGACAGTGTGACTTGCTCTGCCACAATAAGTGCACATACGATCGGAATGCCTTTGCTGGGCCAGCAGAGCCATCAGTCTGGGAGGTGAGTTTGTACATGGCCTCTTACCGAGAAGTGGCTGGGTCTGCAATCCGGGCCTAGGCCTCAGCCCCATTGGCAAGCATGCTTGGGACACCTTCTCACCATCCTACTTAACTCACAGGGACATGTTCACCAATTCAACATATGTGTGGATACTCGCACAACACATCTTGGTGCGGATGTCAGCCGACAACCCTTCCGAGAATTGCTGTATTCTCATCAGTTCATTAGCCAAAATCAAGGGAGCATATCTAGCTAGCTCCATAAAGTGTTTCTCGTATTTTGCCACTCTCATTCCCCCCTGCTTGAGGTGGAGGAATTCGCCCTCTTTTTCATTGTGATAGGTGAGGGGGAAGTATTTCTCCTGGAAACGAGTCTTGAACCCGTCCCACATCCACATAAACCCTACAGGAACGGTTTGTAGGAAACTATCCCACCATAAGCTAGCCTCCTTCTCAAGCATGTATGTAATAAGCTCGACTTGTTCTGCCTCAGAGCGGTGTAATGGACTTATCATCTTATATATTTGGTCCAACCAATACTCGGCCTCCTCGGGTCTATGGGCACCAGCGAACGTAGGAGGAATAAGGCGTTGAAAACACTCAAAAAGCCCGCATGTAGCTGTTGCCCCGGTGGGTTGCATGTGTTGCATTGGCAGGAACACATTCATATTCTATGTGATGGCCCCTGCTATAGTTGCTAGGACCTGTTGTTGCTGTTGCATCAAGAATAACATATGCTCCAATCTATCTAGGGGAGGGGATGCCTGAGGTATAGGTGGCGTCGACGAAGAGGCATGGTTCTGACCTAGAACCGATGTGTAACACCCTGAAAATCGGGGGTCGTGTATAAACTCAACTCCCGAGTTCCAGACCGTCACTTATGCAACAAAAATGGTTATGATTCAATGTTGTCTGATTTAAAGCATTCACATGAGTAAAAGTATACCAAAACTGCAATTCATACTTCAGATCCAGTGATAAAAGCAAGCGGAAGACTAAACAAGATATATATCACTGTATGGAAAAACAAAGTAATCTCAACTGTCTCCAAAGTATGACTACATCTCTGAGTCTCATATACATGTACATAACAAAAGAATAATGTTCAAAAAGAAAAGTCCCACTGATGTCCCCTCGATCCAGGTCACCTACGGGAAGCCGTCATGATACTGCATATACGAGAACTCATCCTGGTCCTCGTCATCATCTAGCTCCACCTCCTGGATCTCATCGTCACCTGCAACTACAACAGGGTCTGGTGGGTGTTGCAAACACCATCCCGTAACGTGGGAATGAGTGATCAACTCAGTGGAATCATAGAGCAAAGATTAGCATGTTCACAATTCAGTCACGCGATAATAGTAAAGCAGTAAATCAGACAAGTCCTAATACTGTTGTTAATGCAAGATGATATGACGTGATGTATGCCCTCACCGACGATCACCCTCATACGGCAACATCTTACGACCGCGGCATGCCACACTCCCTAGAGTGCTCCACATCTTCCAGGCACATGCAATGCTATGGTGATATGATTACCAAGTTGTTATTAGTCCATTCAAACAGCAGGATTGGGAAACTAAGGTACCTCCCTTGTATCAATCCCAACACGGATCCTGTCTAGGGTCGTCACTCCTAGTAATCTCATACGATGTACATTTCGTAGGTCACTGCAAGGGCTGCCAGGGCTGTTGCTCGCACTCGTTGCACCGCTCCCCCATCACCTTATCAATACAGGCCTACTGTACTCTACTGCACGGAAGGGTCGTCGCCTCCCGTGAACTCAGAATACGCTCGCGGTCACTACAAAGGGCTCGTCGCCTGATCAGTGTAGGCCGACAGCTAGAATATAGTGTCCCATACCACCATAATCTGCTCACGAGTCTAGGTGCTCACTGGTCACTACGGGGAGGTTTGTGGCCCCAGCGTAGGCCGACAGCTCGACCACGGTGTCCCATACCACCATGCCCGGCTCATGAGTCTTCGTGGATCAAGGTACCACGGTTAATAGGGTTTACAATGGTAAGTTCAGTACCCTAGGTTCAAGCAGTTATGTTACATACAAGGTGAACAAACATCGGCCAGTCGGGTTACTTGACGGGCTCGACTAGCGCGATCGCATATCGAATTGAACGACATGAAGTGCGTAAAACACTTCGCGCGGCCTAACCACTGCCGCCAACTCTCAACACGAATCACATTCATCTACGCGTCGTTCGTGGCTATGACCAGTCAGCCACGAAATCGCTCGGTTACCGACTGCCTGGACTAAGTCAAGTCCCACACATCTATGGAATTACTATACAAGGTATTGGAATTGAAATACATCATGTGAGCATGTTAACACATGTTATAACTTTCAACTTAAGCAAATCTTCAAGGCATACTTCCCATGCATATTCAACTTAAGCAAATCCTCAAGCACATACATTCCATGCATGTAATGAAATCATGCATTTTGTCAACATGTAGAAAATCATTTAGGTCGGCATAATAATTGAAAAATCAATCACAAAGTATCAAATAACATCATTTAATTCAATACATACTAATACAAGCATTTATACAAACACATGCACTACACACTTAGGTCTACATATAGCATGTCGACCCAAAGTGTGCAACTAGGCGAATCTCTTCGCCAAACTAATTATGCACGCATTCCTAACTTCCTAATGCGACAACAAACCATGTCAATCACATCAGCAAAATATGAATGCAAACAGTACTTCCTACAAATGACTAAAATGCCCTAAATCTCATATTCTTCGTTAGCTTACGAAACGGGAAACGGAGAGCATTTTGTACATGTCAAACGGCGATGCCGTCAAGAATCTACTATTAAACGACATTGAAAGCATTGAGAACCGTCAATCAAAGCGTCTAAAATCCTCACCTAGTGTCTTGTAGACTCGGGAATTGAAGCGGAGTGTATATGCTTCGTCTACGGCGAGTAAGGAGCCTAATACATAAGATCCATAAGCTACATCGCTATGGAAACAAGAAAAACTCAAATCACCAACTATTTAGGGTTTTTACTTACCTAGGATTGCGGTGGAATCGCCGGGAAAGCGGTAGAGGAGTGTTGCTTAAGCATGTGCAACACGTAGCACAAGTGGCGGGAAGAACTCTCCCACTCTCTCACAATCTCTCACTCTTTGTCTCTCTCCCAAGCTAGGGCTTCTCTCAAATTCGGATGGGAGAGAGGAGTGAGGGTTTCAACCCCTTTTATAGCCTAAAACATTCCCAAAATAGGCTTGGGAACAATGTTTACTTGGTGCCTAACCAAATCGGGGCCATTTCGGTCCAAAAGGGCATTTCTGGAGGTCCCCAGGCCAGATGCGGTCGGACTTAAGCTCATGCATACTAGATCTAGCATACATCCAGTTTTCAGACCGGTTGGGTTCCCAGATCGCACGTGGCGGCCCAGTTTCAGTTTAACGGTCACCGCACCAAGATCAGGCCTATAAGTCCCGTGATATATAATAGATATTTTTCCTGATCCAAGGGTGTAATTTGGCTGTATTCTGACGGTCAGAATGCTTAATACTGATGCGTCAAATTTGTGTGCCAGATTTGAATTTGAAATTCCAACTATGTCCCTATTCACACTCTCTTCGGTCCGGGCTCAATGAAATAGCCTGTGATCATCGGTTTGACTTGATTTTTGGAATGAGTGTCAAGCCCAGCTAGACGGTCCTAACGGTCTAAGATAGGAGGTATCGGACTTTCAACGTGCGGTCTAGATCCAATACAAAGATTCAAAATGGTCCAGAGAACAAACCGGCTTAGGGTTTGATCCGAGGCTTTAGAGCATTATAGCACCCTTAGTTCCACTCGCTTCGGGCCTTGTAGAACGTATTTAAAGTGATCAGGGACCATTTCCCAGCTATTCTAACGTTGCACTAGCTAACCTAGTCAAATTTTCCAAAGGAATGAATTCTACGCAAATTCGGGTCGAGTTGGTACTCGAGCCCAAGTATGGATTTTTCACGGGCGTTACACGATGGCTCACTTGGCCTTGGCCCATCTGTAGGGCTGGTGGCCGGTTGTGAGTCTGGCATTGTCTCGCCACCAGTACCCAAACTAGGGTCCTATTTGCTATCATTTGGGAGAGGGGCTCAGTTAACTAACTTTCCAGGTGGGAGACGTGTCATGCTCCGACTGGTTTTAGGAGGCATTCCCTATATATAACATAGGGTACAATATTCATGAAATTAGAGTGATATCGTACATATATCATCAACTTTTCCAAACATTCCACGCATTATTAAAACAAAAGGAGCTCCATGCATTTCATTAAACAAAATTTGTCATAGATACATATGGTATGACATTACATGTACCAGGACAGATAATGCACGATGGCTGACTAAAACAAAAGATTTTAACATTTACAATCTTAACATCCGAACTAAGCCTATCCAAATTACAAAAAGAAGTAACAACTAACTACACTCCTAATCCTCCAATTCTAGTGAAGGTGGAAGTGCTCCCTTATCCTGCATGTAGCACAAGAGGGCCTTCAGAGTGCGGGACATCCTCTTAAATTTCTTCTCCAAATATTCCTGGTTTTCCTTGATCTTGGCCAAGCGGGCGTTGTGAGAGGCCCAATCCTGGTGGTCGTCATGAGTGGTGCGAGGCTCCCAGTCAGAGTCCAGAGCCTCCACTTCTTCTTCTTGTTCCCCTTCCTTGCTTTCTTCCTCCTTTTCAGTCTCTTCCTCTATCTTGTCCCCGAATTCCTCAAGTCAGGCCTAACATTGTTTGGGACCCATATTCATGTTATTGAGGGTCCTCTCGTTGGTGTAGTGAATAAGGGTGAGTGTAACATCCCAAAAATCGGGGGGTCGAGCGAAAACCCAACTCCCGAGTTCCAAAATGTTATTTATGCAACATAGATATATATGATTGAATGTTGTCTGTGATAATGTATCAAACATGAGTGAGATTAAGCTAGAACAACATATCATACTCCAGAGACAGTTAAATTAACAAGCGGAAGACTGTGATAGTACGTATAACATATATAAACTGTTGTATGTCTCCAGAGTGTGAACATGTTACCAGGTTATATACATACATGTATGCTCCAAAAGTAAACCAAAAGGATATACATGAGTGTTCTAAAAATATAAAATGACAAGTGTCAAGGTATCTAATCAACCTCCCTGTAATCCCGTCAATCAGATCATGCATAAAGGAGAGATCCTCCTCATCATCATCAAGTCTAGCACCGCCTCGCAGGCCGCGCCATCATCTGCAATCACAATAGGGACTGGTGGGTGTCCGGAAACACCATCCCGTAACGTGGGAGTGAGTGATCAACTCAGTGGGATAAGAGAGCAGAGATTAGCATGTTATCAAATCAATCATGTGATAATAGTAAAGCAGTAATTCAAACAATCCTAATACTGTTGTTAATACAATATGACATGACGTGATGTATGCCCTCACCGACGATCTCCCTCATACGGCACCATCTTACGACCGTGGCATGCAATCGACCCTCAAGTGCTCCACATCTTCCAGGCACATGCAATGGTATGGATGATATGATTTTTGAGTTGTTATTAGTCCATTCAAACAGCAGGATTGGGAAACTAAGGTACTTCCCTTATATCAATCCCAACACAGATCCTGTCTAGGGTCGTCACTCCTAGTAATCTCATACGATGTATATTTTGTAGGTCGCTGCAAGGGCTGCCCGGGCTGTTGCACGCACTCGTTGCTAAGCTCCCCCATCACCTTATCAATACAGGCCTACTGTACTCTACTGCTACTGAAGGATCGTCGCCTCCCGTAGACTCAGAATACGCTCGTGGTCACTACAAAGGGCTGCCAGGGCTGTTGCTCACACTCGTTGCACCGCTCCCCCATCACCTTATTAATGTAGGCCGACAGCAAGAATATAGTCTACCATACCACCATAATCTGCTCACGAGTCTAGGTGCTCACTGGTCACTACGGGAAGATTTGTGGCCCCAGCGTAGGCCGACAGCTTGACCACAGTGTCCCATACCACCATGCCCGACTCATGAGTCTTTATGGATCAAGGTACCATGGTTAACAGGGTTTACAATGGTAAGTTCAGTACCCTAGGTTTAAGTAGTTATGACTCATGCAGGGTGAACATACATCGACCAGTCGGGTTACTTGACCGGCTCGACTAGCACGATCGCATCTCAAGTCGAACAACATGAAGTGCGTAAAACACTTCGCGTGGCCTAACCATAGCCGCCAACTCCAGAACATGACTCGCGTTCATCGGCGCGTCGGTCGTGGCGATGATAAGCTAACCACGAATTCGCTCAGTTACCGACTGCCTGGACTAGGCATAGTCCCAAACAATCATAAATCCACATCAGCAGTTGTGTAAGGGTAATGGAAATGAAATACAACCATGTGAGCATGTTAACACATGTTATAACGTACAACTTAAGTAAATCATCCAACGCAAGCCTTTCATACATATAATGAAATCGTACATATGGCTAACATGTAGGAAGCCATTTACACCAGCATATTAATTAAGAAATCAATCTCAAACTAATTCATAATACCATTTAATTCAATACATACTAATACAAGCATTTATACAAACACTTAAAACACACACTTAAGTCTACATATAGTATGTCGATCCAAAGTGCACATTTAGGCGAATCTCTTTCCCAAACTAATTATGCATGCATTCCTAGTATTCTAATGTGACAAGAAACCATGTCAATCACATCAGCAAAATATGGATGAAAACAGTACTTCCTACAAATGACTAAAATGCCCTAAATCTCATATTCTTCGTCGGTTTACGAATCAGGAAACGGACAGCATGTTGTACATGTCAAACGGCATTGCCGTCGATAATCTAATATTAAACGGCATTGAAAGCTTTGGAAACACTCAATCAAAGCGTCTAAAATCCGCACCTTGTCCCTTATGGATGTGTAAATTCGAACGGAGCGTATACGCTTCGTCTACGGCGACTAGAGAACCTAATACACAAATTCTATTAGCTACTTCGCTAGGAAACGAAAGTGTAACACCCTGAAAATCGGGGGTCGTGTATAAACTCAACTCCCGAGTTCCAGACCGTCACTTATGCAACAAAAATGGTTATGATTCAATGTTGTCTGATTTAAAGCGTTCACATGAGTAAAAGTATACCAAAACTGCAATTCATACTTCAGATCCAGTGATAAAAGCAAGCGGAAGACTAAACAATATATATATCACTGTATGGAAAAACAAAGTAATCTCAGCTGTCTCCAAAGTATGACTACATCTCTGAGTCTCATATACATGTAAATAGACAAAAGAATAAGTTCAAAATAGTCCCACTGAAGTCCCCCTCGATCCAGGTCACCTACGGGAAGCCGTCGTGATACTGCATATACGAGAACTCATCCTGGTCCTCGTCAATCTCTGGCTCCACCTCCTGGATCTCGTCCTCACCTGCAACTACAACAGGGTCTGGTGGGTGTTGCAAACACCATCCCGTAACGTGGGAATGAGTGATCAACTCAGTGGAATCATAGAGCAAAGATAATGAAATAGCCTGTGTTTATCGGTTGGACTTGATTTTTGAAATGATTGTCAAGTCCAGCAAGGCGGTTCTAACGGTCTAAGATAGGAGGTATCGGACTTTCGACGCGCGGTCTAGATCCAATACAAAATTTTAAAGTGGTCAAGAGAACAAACCGGCTTAGAGTTTGATCCAAGGTTATAGAGTATTATGGAGTCATATGTTCTACTCAATTTGGGTCTTGTAGAATGTATTTAAAGTGTTCAGGGACTGTTTTCCAGCTACTCCAGCGTTGCGCTAGCTAACTTATGCTTAGTTTCTAAAGGACTTAATCCTAAGTGGTTTCTTTGGCTACGGAATTGGGTTCTAAGCGATTTTTCCGGTGTTTTAATTGACCCATTGCCTAATGACGTCTAATCCCAGGTTGGCCAAAATCTGGGGTGTTACAATCTACCCCCCTTAAAACACAATTTCATCCCCGAAATTGGCGAAGGGTAAGAAGCATCTAGTAAGACTTTAGTACTAACATTCTATGAAAGGGTCAATCCTATTTAATGACCTAACCGTACATATAACCTAAATCAAATGTTTCGATCTTGGGCTAGTGGGGAAGAGCCTAACCACGCTTCCGCTGCGCCAGTCTGATCGAACGATTGCATGGGCTGACCTAACTGGATTGGACTCAATACGTTCTACCCCCCTTAAAACTTGGTTCTACTTAAAGTTCAAGAATCTATGCATCGCTCCATACATCAGAACGAGGTGCAACTTAAGACCTATCCTTGACATAAAGTGGAAACAACCTTCCTCTACATGGCTTTCCTTGCTAGTGATGCGTTCTATGGCATTGGTACCTATGATCATAGAGATGAGCCTAATCTCCATTATGGTTGAGTTCAGGGGCAGGTATGAGTTGGTGGCAAGATGTCAAATTCTCTACTGGCTTTAAGTCCTTAACATTTACCAAGGGCAAAGCAATAACTTGTGGTTATAGGTGGTCGAGCCAACACGGAAGAAAAGTTGTATAGTGGGTCTGAGCCGGATACATAGACTTTCTGTCAAGCTAGGACAGAAGATTTATTGTATCCATTCTTAATTCGAGTCAATGCCGATCTTCTGCTTGATCAGAGCATTGGATTTATTAGTAACCACTAGGATTAAGAAGTCGATTCAAACCGGGAATACATCGCTTACATGTAGTTCCTTTATTCCGCATTCCCGAATGCAATAAGCCCTTGGGGAAGGCAATTCTAAGGGGTGTGCTAGTACATTCTAAGTTCAATCTGAGGGAGTTATAAATGTTCCCTGAGAGTGTATGGTTCCTTCCTATGGACAACAACAGAAGTCTATAAGTCAGAAGGGGATCTATCGAAGGAAGGGAGTCCCATTCCAACCAAATCTAACCTACTATCCCTTAGCATACATAGGCCTTACACTGCCTAAGACAACTAGTAGCCTAGTCTGTAACTCAGTAGTTATAATTCAAAGCCTAAGTTTATATGTTAAATGGTTCCATACCATTTCTACTACAGGGAGTTGTTCTATTGCCTAGGGTCAAGATTATCTAAATGGAATTGGATTTCTTATGTCGTCAGATCCTTCAAATCTAGGAGTGCTATCGCTAGGTCCAAAACGCCAAGGGCCTATTGTATGAAACGAAATTACATTCCTAATCCCATGTTGGGATTGGGAGTAGCATGCTAGTCACAATACATGGAACAAAGTTCTACACTTTCTACCTCTGACGTCACTAAACCTAACAACAACAAAACACAGAGATTTCAAAATGGTAAGCAAACATTTACAAGACAACGTCATAGATGCCTAATTTTACCAAAGGACTCTACCACAGTCCCGACTTACCTCCTTCATCACTGTCGAGGCTAATATTATCTGTTGCTCACTAGAGCTCTCTCGGCCATAACAGCTTAACAATACCCATGGAAAGTGGATGAAATGCGGAGAAATTGTTGTCCAAATGGACAGAATGAAATCTAGGCATTGTAGAGGGATGCTTCAAGCTCCCCTAGGATGTATTTTCAGAAAGAAAAGAGAATGAAAAAGGGAAATGGAACACCTCACGATTTCGGCTCGATTTGAGGGTTTTAAAAGCTCCAAATGATGAAATCTACTAGAGGGAGGGCTGCAAACTTCAATGGAGTGATGGAGAGTGGTCGTTTTTGGCCAAGGAAGGATTTGGGAGTGATTTGAAATCATGATTTTTAGGATAGGGCAGCTAAAAATGAAAATGGGGCTAGGGAAGGGGCTGTTTGTGAAGGAAGTACCCATATTTGGGATTTTCTTCGAACGGACCATACATGGGAGGGGTACACCACCCAAAATAGGGCGTGCACCCAAAAATTATCTCAAGTGGGCCCCACCGGACGGCGATGCATCGCCGAACCGGCGATGACATTGCCGGCCATCTTGCAGAGTGGCCGGTGGGACCACATGGGTCTGGTCCCCCATGGTCCAGGGACCCCAAAAATGTATGGTCCCCGCCTTGGTTCATTCTAGATTGCCCTATATGGGTCCAAAGATGCATTCAGGGATTTTTGGGGCCAATCTGCAATTCCGAATACAAACCCCTATCATGCAGCATATGATTTTGGGGTATAAGGAGCTAGTACATCCATCTAGCCCATTAGTTGCTAAAGAAAGCGAAGTTAGAATGACCTTATGGCCATTTTTCATGAAATTTTACTATTCACTGTAAAATTTTATAAAAGTATGATTTTATGTTATTTTCACATTAGTATTGATGCCTAACATGAAAAGGATAAGAAAGAATTGAAGATTGGAATGGTGAGAGGAAGAATTTTGAAGATTTTGGATGAAACGGGGTTTTTAAGCCCTGACGATTAAATACAAGAGTCGTGGTCATCCCACGGTCCAAGGATTCACTTTTATGGGTTTAAAATCGTTCAAAAAATATCTCAACCGACTTCCTACGACCTAGGAGCTATTCGGGTTGCTTCACGCGACCTAAAATGCGTTACGGACTCGATCGTGCGATCAATTTGAATAGACTTCGCCTATTGGCGAATCTGCGATCCTATGAGTGTTTCTAGACAATTTTCGCACCCACCTAAGTCGAAAGAAGCGACAGCGTACGTCGCGTGACCATAACCCAGGCCCGGTTTAATCCAAATCATGCTCTGATACCATCTGTAACATCCCAAAAATCGGGGGGTCGAGCGAAAACCCAACTCCCGAGTTCCAAAATGTTATTTATGCAACATAGATATGTATGATTGAATGTTGTCTGTGATAATGTATCAAACATGAGTGAGATTAAGCTAGAACAACATATCATACTCCAGAGACAGTTAAATTAACAAGCGGAAGACTGTGATAGTACGTATAACATATATAAACTGTTGTATGTCTCCAGAGTGTGAACATGTTACCAGGTTATATACATACATGTATGCTCCAAAAGTAAACCAAAAGGATATACATGAGTGTTCTAAAAATATAAAATGACAAGTGTCAAGGTATCTAATCAACCTCCCTGTAATCCCGTCAATCAGATCATGCATAAAGGAGAGATCCTCCTCATCATCATCAAGTCCAGCACCGCCTCGCAGGCCGCGCCATCATCTGCAATCACAATAGGGACTGGTGGGTGTCCGGAAACACCATCCCGTAACGTGGGAGTGAGTGATCAACTCAGTGGGATAAGAGAGCAGAGATTAGCATGTTATCAAATCAATCATGCGATAATAGTAAAGCAGTAATTCAAACAATCCTAATACTGTTGTTAATACAATATGACATGACGTGATGTATGCCCTCACCGACGATCTCTCTCATACGGCACCATCTTACGACCGCGGCATGCAATCGACCCTCAAGTGCTCCACATCTTCCAGGCACATGCAATGGTATGGATGATATGATTTCCGAGTTGTTATTAGTCTATTCAAATAGCAGGATTGGAAAACTAAGGTACTTCCCTTATATCAATCCCAACACAGATCCTGTCTAGGGTCGTCACTCCTAGTAATCTCATACAATGTATTTTTGTAGGTCGCTGCAAGGGCTGTCAGGGCTGTTGCACGCACTCGTTGCTCCGCTCCCCCATCACCTTATCAATACAGGCCTACTGTACTCTATGCTACTGAAGGGTCGTCGCCTCCCGTAGACTCAGAATACGCTCGCGGTCACTATAAAGGGCTGCCAGGGCTGTTGCTTGCACTCGTTGCACCGCTCCCCCATCACCTTATCAATGTAGGCCGACAGCAAGAATATAGTGTCCCATACCACCATAATCTGCTCACGAGTATAGGTGCTCACTGGTCACTACGGGGAGGTTTGTGGCCCCAGCGTAGGCCGACAGCTCTACCACGGTGTCCCATACCACCATGCCCGACTCATGAGTCTTTATGGATCAAGGTACCATGGTTATCAGGGTTTACAATGGTAAGTTCAGTACCCTAGGTTCAAGCAGTTATGAATCATGCAGGGTGAACATACATCGGCCAGTCGGGTTACTTGACGGGCTCGACTAGCACGATAGCATCTCAAGTCGAATGACATGAAGTGCGTAAAACACTTCGCGTGGCCTAACCACAGGCGCCAACTCCAGAACACGACTCACGTTCATCGGCGCGTCGTTCATGGTGAAGATAAGCTAACCACGAATTCGCTCAGTTACAGACTGCCTGGACTAGGCATAGTCCCAAACAATCATAAATGCACATCAGGAGTTGTGTAAGGGTAATGGAAATGAAATACAACCATGTGAGCATGTTAACACATGTTATAACGTACAACTTAAGTAAATCATCCAACGCAAGCCTTTCATACATATAATGAAATCGTACATATGGCTAACTTGTAGGAAGCCATTTACACCAGCATATTAATTGAGAAATCAATCTCAAACTAATTCATAATACCATTTAATTCAATACATACTAATACAAGCATTTATACAAACACTTAAACCACACACTTAAGTCTACATATAGTATGTCGACCCAAAGTGCGCATTTAGGCGAATCTCTTCGCCAAACTAATTATGCATGCATTCCTAGTATTCTAATGTGACAAGAAGCCATGTCAATCACATCAGTAAAATATGGATGAAAACAGTACTTCCTACAAATGACTAAAATGCCCTAAATCTCATATTCTTCATCGGTTTACGAAACAGGAAACGGACAGCATGTTGTACATGTCAAACGGCGTTGCCGTCGATAATCTACTATTAAACGACATTGAAAGCTTTGGAAACAGTCAATCAAAGCGTCTAAAATCTGCATCTTGTCCCTTATGGATGTGTAAATTCGAATGGAGCGTATACGCTTCGTCTACGGCGATTAGAGAACCTAATACACAAGTTCTATTAGCTACTTCGCTAGGAAAAGAAAGGAACCTCAAATTAGCAACTTCTAGGGTATTTTCTTACCTGAAAATGTGGAGGAATCGCCGAAAAAGTGATCGGAGTGCGTTGCCTAAGCACGTACAGCACGTGGCACAAGCAGCAGGGAATTCTCTCCCACCTTCCCTCACAAACTCTCACCTTTTCTCTCTCCCAATCTAGGGATTTTTGCAAATTCGGATGGGAGAGAGGAGTGAGGGTTTCAACCCCTTTTATAAGCTTAAAAACGCCCAAAACAGGCTCCAGTACAAAGTTCACTTAGTGCATAACCAATTCGGGGCTGTTTCGGTCCAAAAGATGCTTTCTGGTGGTCCCCTGGTCGAATGCGATCAGACTTAATCTCATGCGTACCATATCTAGCACGTATTAATTTTTTAGTCCGGTAGGGTTCGCAGATCACGCGTGGCAGACCAGTTTCAGTTCAGCGGTCACCGCACGTAGATCAGGGCTGAAAGTCTCATGATATAAAATAGAAATTTTTCCTGATCCGAGGGTGTAATCTGGCTAAATTCTGATGGTCAGAATGCTTAATACTGACACGTCAAGTCGTGTGCCAGATTTGAATTTTAAATTCCAAATCTGTCCCTATTCGCACTCTCTTCGGTCCGGGCTCAATGAAATAGCCTGTGTTTATCGGTTGGACTTGATTTTTGAAATGATTGTCTAGTCTAGCAAGGCGGTTCTAACGGTCTAAGATAGGAGGTATCGGACTTTCGACGAGCGGTCTAGATCCAATACAAAATTTCAAAGTGGTCAAGAGAACAAACCGGCTTAGAGTTTGATCCAAGGTTATAGAGTATTATGGAGTCATACGTTCTACTCGATTTGGGTCTTGTAGAACGTATTTAAAGTGTTCAGGGGCTGTTTCCCAGCTACTCCAGTTTTGCGCTAGCTAACTTATGCTTAGTTTCTAAATGAATTAATCCTAAGTGGTTTCTTTGGCTATGGAATTGGGTTCTAAGCGATTTTCCAGGTGTTTTAATTAACCCATTACCTAATGACGTCTAATCTCAGGTTGGCCAAAATCCGGGGTGTTATAGTGAGATTATCCATGTGGATCCTGAACCCAAAATTATGGGTAATCTTGTAAATTAGTTGGCTAAATGGGAGGGACGAGTCCCCCCAAGCAGATTGCACCGCCTGGGTCAAGACAAGAGTGGGTAAGCACACCTTATCTCCTTGTCCTATTCGGTACATGAAGTCCACCATGAATCTCGTACACTCCGTGTAGTTGCTCGATCTGGGATACACGTTGTATATGTATATATGGTGGAGCAGGAGATAATCATTGGTCATGCGCGTCGTTTTGAGGCTGTTCTCTCGCCTCCAATCAATGTGTCGGCCACATAGGAAGAGTGTGTGGCGATCTCTCTCCCGCCTTTCTATGAGATTAGTCTCGCTAGCATGTACAACACCTCTCTCTACTCCCATGATGTGGGCTATAGTGTCCACATCAACCTTAGTTTCTGTTCATCCTAGAGGAATAGTAAATTGAAGAGGATCAAGGGTCGGGTCCTTAATGTGTGCATAGAAGGCCTGCACAAAGCCCTCACTAGCGTGGGGCTTTCCTTCAAATATAGGACCCCATCCATTCTCCAGAAGGTGGTCAATCCCTAGGTACATTCCAAACAGTTTCTCATCCACATGAGCTTCAAAGATAATTTTATGTTGGAGGAACCTAACGAGCTCGATGCCTGTTAGTAGAGATCTCTTTATCGGGATTTAGGGGTCGAGGTCTTGCTTTGACCTTTTCTCGGTGCTTAAATGTAACGCCCGTGAAAAATCCGTACTTGGACTCGAGTACCAACTCGACCCGAAATCGCGTAGAAATAATTTCCATGGAAATTAAGCGTAAGTTAGCTAGCGCAACGCTAGAGTAGCTGGAAAATAGTCCCTGATCACTTTAAATACGTTCTGCAAGATCCAAATCGAGTAGAACAAACGACTCTACAACACTCTATAACCTCGGATCAAACTCTAAGCGGGTTTGTCCTCTGGACCACATTGAATTCTTGAATTGGATCTAGACCGCGCGTCGAAGGTCCGATACCTCCTATCTTAGACCGTTAGAACCGCCCAGCTGGACTTGACAATCATCTCAAAAATCAAGTCAAACCGATAATCACAGACTATTTCGTTGAACCCGGACTGAAGCGACCGCGAATAGGGACGGATTTGGAATTTCAAATTTAAATCTGGCACACGACTTGACGCGTCAGTATTAAGCATTCTGACCGTCATAATTCATCCAGATTACACCCTCGGATCAGGAAAAATTTTTATTTATTATCATGAGACTTTCAGCCCTAATCTACGTACGGTGACCGCTGAACTGAAACTGGTCCGCCACGTGCGATTTGCGAACCCTGCCAGACTGAAAACTTAATACGAGCTACATCTGGTACACATGAGCTTAAGTCCGATCGCAATCGACCAGGGGACCACCAGAAAGCAGTTTTTGAACCGAAACAGCCCCGAAATGGATAGGCACTAAGTAAACTTCGTTCCGGAGCCTATTTTCGGCGTTTTTAAGCTTATAAAAGGGGTTGAAACCCTCATTTCCCTCTCCCATCCGAAATTAGAAAACCCTAGGAGAAAAGGAGAGAGAGTTTGAGAGAGAGATTGGAAGGGATTTTTCCCGCTTCCGAGCCGCCGACTGCTAGTGCTTCAGCACTTCTTCCCAATCACCTGGCTGGTGATTTCTCCCCATTTTCAGGTATAAAATAACCCTAGAACTTGCTGATTTAGGGTTTACCTAGATTCATAGCATGTTAGCTAACGTATTCTATAAATCAGGTTCTCCTACTGCCGTAGACGAAGCGTACACGCTCCGTTCAAAATCCCGCAACCGTAAGAGACTAGGTGAGGATTTTAGACGCTTTGATTGACGGTTTACAACGCTTTCAATGTCGTTCAATAGTAGATTATCGAAGGCATCGCCGTTTGACATGTACAACATGCTCTCCGTTTCCTGTTTCGTAAATTAACGAAGAATATGAGATTTAGGGCATTTTAGTCATTTGTAGGAAGTACGGTCTACATGCATATTTTGCTGACGTGATTGACATGGTTTGTCGCCGCATTAGAGAGTTAGGAATGCTTGCATAATCAGTTTGGTGAAGAGATTCGCCAAGTTGCGCACTTTGGGTCGACATACTATATGTGGACTTAAGTGTGTAGTGTATGTGTTTGTATAAATGCTTGTATTAGTATGTATTGAATTGAATGATGTTATGTAGTAGTTTGAGATTGATTTCATGATTAATATGCTGACCTAAATGATTTCCTACATGTTTACCTTATGCATGATTGTATTACATGCATAGAAGGTATGCCTTGAAGATTTGCTTAAGTTGAATGTTATAACATGTGTTAACATGCTCACATGATGTATTTCAATTCCAATACTTTAACATGTAATGCTAATATGATTCCATAGATGTGTGGGACTAGAATTAGTCCAGGCAGTCGGTAACCGAGCGAATTCGTGGCTGACTGGTCATAGCCACGAACGACGCGTCGATGAACGTGATTCGTGTTGAGAGTTGGCGGCAGTGGTTAGGCCACGCGAAGTGTTTTACGCACTTCATGTCGTTCAACTTGAGATGCGATCGCGCTAGTCGAGCCCGTCAAGTAACCCGACTGGCCGATGTATGTTCACCTTGTATGTATCATAACTGCTTGAACCTAGGGTACTGAACTTACCATTGTAAACCCTATTAACCGTGGTACCTTGATCCACGAAGACTCATGAGCCGGGCATGGTGGTATGGGACACCGTGGTCGAGCTGTCGGCCTACGCTGGGGCCACAAACCTCCCCGTAGTGACCAGTGAGCACCTTGACTCGTGAGCAGATTATGGTGGTATGGGACACTATATTCTAGCTGTCGGCCTACACTGATCAGGCGACGAGCCCTTTGTAGTGACCGCGAGCGTATTCTGAGTCCACGGGAGGCGACGACCCTTCCGTTGTAGTAGAGTACGGTAGGCCTGTATTGATAAGGTGATGGGGGAGCGGTGCAACGAGTGCGAGCAACAGCCCTGGCAGCCCTTGCAGTGACCTACGAAATACACATCGTATGAGATTACTAGGAGTGACGACCCTAGACAGGATCTGTGTTGGGATTGATACAAGGGAAGTACCTTAGTTTCCCAATCCTGCTGTTTGAATGGACTAATAACAACTTGGAAATCATATCACCATAGCATTGCATGTGCCTGGAAGATGTGGAGCACTCTAGGGAGTGTGGCATGCCACGGTCGTAAGATGTTGCCGCATGAGGGTGATCGTCGGTGAGGGCATACATCACGTCATATCATCTTGCATTAACAACAGTATTAGGATTGTCTGATTTACTGCTTTACTATTATCGCGTGATTGAATTGTGAACATGCTAATCTTTGCTCTATGATTCCACTGAGTTGATCACTCACTCCCACATTACGGGATGGTGTTTGCAACACCCACCAGACCCTGTTGTAGCTGCAGGTGAGGACGAGATCCAGGAGGTGAAGCCAGAGATCGACGAGGACCAGGATGAGTTCTCGTATATGCAGTATCATGACGGCTTCCCGTTGGTGACCTAGATCGAGGGGACCTCAGTGGGACTTTCTTTTGAACATTATTCTTTTGTTATGTATATGTAAATGAGACTCAGAGATGTAGTCATACTTTGGAGACAGATGAGATTACTTTGTTTTTCCATACAGTGATATATACATTGTTTAGTCTTCCGCTTGCTTTTATCACTGGATCTGAAGTATGAATTGCAGTTTTGGTATACTTTTACTCATGTGAATGCTTTTAATCAGACAACATTGAATCATAACCATTTTTGTTGCATAAGTGACGGTCTGGAACTCGGGAGTTGAGTTTATACACGACCCCCGATTTTCAGGGTGTTACATTAAACTTGCCCTGACACTTGCCTTCTTCTTAGAACAACTTGGACGGCTTGGCCCAGCCTTGTCCTGGGCCGCTCGTTTCTTCCCCATAAGGGAAAGAAGCGTAGAGATGGAGAAAATGACGGCCATTATCTCGAAAAGGGCCATTGAGGTGGAGAGGTGTATGAAATGGAGGGATTTCAAAGGAATAGGGATTTTTGGGGCCCTAGGGATAGGATTTGTGCTAAAAAGGGAGGAAATAGGTAAGTTCGAATAGGGTTTAGGAAGATTGAAGTTGAATGGGGGTGTAGGGGTGGAGATTGCAAAGAAAAAGATGGATTTAGAAGGCTAGAGATGAGGATTTGAGAGTGAGGGAAGGTTTTTGGAAGGTTTGGAGGGTAGGAGAGGGTTTGAAAAGGGTAGAAGTGAGTGAAAGAGGGGAGGTGGGGCCGTATAAGTGGACCCCCACACGTGGTGCACCGTCATTCTGACGTTGCCTCTCGCCCGTCTAGAAACATCGGTTGTGCTAGCGTGCTCCCCTAGAGTGTTTCGCGGTGCTGTCGTGCCTGTCTGAAATTTTTGGTGGTGCCCCTGTCATTCGGCGGTGGCCACCCTCCTTGGGTCACTGTTTACACTCTGTGGGAGCCCCTGGGCCCCACCTACTCATCAGTTTGGGTCCCCGATAGGTCGAGTCCACCCATCGCGGTCTAACTAGTATTTCCTCGCATCGTATGGTTCCGTTTTTAAATTTAAACTCCACCAATTGTCAACCCAGATAGACTTAGAAGCTTCTAGGCCATTCGGGAGCTTCTTTACTTAGTTGAGACTAATTTCGACGAGGATCTATAATTAGTTTGAACTATGAAGTTAAAACGTTTATGCCGTCTTGGCCTCGCTAACTACTTGTGCCTTTAGTCCTAAAGTACTAAAGACAAGTCAACTTGGTTCATTATCTTTGGTCAGAGGTGACTCAGGTCACTGCACATGATCTAAGTCCCTCAGTTATAAGTCTTCGACTAACTACAGTGCTTGGTCTTTCCTGTTAGGAAAGCCTTTGGGTTTTAATGCCATCTCTAAGTTCCATTGCCCCCTTTGTAAGTCAGAGTGCATCATTATAACCTATTACCCTAGGTCCAGTATAATCCAATTCATGCTCTAATACCAACTTTTAACGTCCTAAATATTGAGGGTCGAGCAAAGCTCGAATCCCAAGATTCCAAATATCACTTATGTCCTGTGGAAGATAATATTCTGATTTCTTTCACGTTGAACAATTTAGCATGCATGGAATTATAATAAACAGCATATGATACTCTAGAGTTAATATAATTAAGTTACTGCGTAAATCCAAAGAATTATGTATATGTTTCACAAAGTTTCATCAAGAGTATGGGTTCGCGACTGGGTTCAATATATACATGTACGATTCAAAATGAACAAAATATGGTAATGTAAATGTGGTATCCAGCTAAGCCTAGACACTCAGTGTTTCCTATCGAACGGCACGTGGCCTACATCGGCCCGCCCGAGAGTTGGAAGTAGGAGAATTCCTCCTTATCCAAGAAGTCCTGCTCCAATTCATTAACATCATCCGTACCTACATCTACATTAATGTCTGGCTGATGTTTTAAAACACGGTCCCAGAGTGGGAGTGATCAACTCAATGGTTCTATAAGGTAAAAGTTACATATGTTATCAAGTCAATCAATGCAGTAATGATAACACAATCATAACAATCACTTCCTACCTATTCTTTTTAAAGTAGGAATGGAGTGTAAGTAATGATGCACACCCTCACCCATCAACACTCCCTCAACATGCGACTCTGACCACCTGTTTCGCATATGATAACGCTTCTTCAAATGTGCGACTCCAACACCTTTTTGCCACATTCTAACTAATGTAATGTGATGCATGGTCATGTTAGCCAAGTGATTAATTATGCCCATTCATCCAGTAATTTGGGGAAGCTATGGTACCTCTATTTTTAACATTGACCCAAATCGAACATTAGGCATCGAACAACCATAGCGGTCCTATTCTTGTGTCTTGGATCCATCTAGGTTCATCACTCCTAAATAAGCACATATGATAGGCAAGTTTCAAGAAGTGGTGCCCGCGGTCAGTACGGGGAGGCTCGTCACCCTAGCGTAGGTCGACAGCCTGAACATGGTGTCTCATACCACCATGCCTGGCTCACGAGTCTTGGGGATCATGGTACCATGGTTGAAGGTGGATCTTTACATTGGTGAGGGGTACCTTAGATTCAAACAATCACGTCCATACATGGTTAACACACAATAGGTCAACCAGTTCATTAGGCAAGCTCGCTTTGATACAGGCGCAAGTTGACATGATCGACATGGAGCGCATAAGCGCCCCTCGTGCCCTAGCCACTGTCAATAGTCGACGCACGACCCTATTCTTCAAGTTTACCAAAGGTGGACAGATTAATTCTGCCACCCAAACATGGGAGTTTATCAATTGGCTGGGCTACGATTGTAGTGCCATTCCTATCCAAATGCTGCTAACACGCACGTGTAATATCTATCTCAGTATTCGATAAACAACCTAGTGAATTTCTCATTTGGGCATTTCATCAAACACATAGACCATGTTAACTACAACTTGCATTTTATCAATTGGTTATATAGAGGAAAATATGTAGGCATAAGACAACAAAGAATCCTACCTTAATAATCTTAGTAAGTATAAATCATCAACTATTTTTCATTTAAACAATTTATCAAACACATAGACTACGTTAGTTACAACTTACATTTTGTCAATTCGTTATACAGAGAAGTACATATGCATATGACATCAACAAATCCTAGGTTAACAATCATGGCAAGCACTAATCACCATTTATTCCTCATTTATACATTTCATTAAACACATAGCCTATGTTATCTATCATTTGTAATTCGTTAATTTATTTCATAAAGAGTTAGGCATGTTGAAGACAATACAAGTTCTTGCAATCATAGTCATAACATACATAAATCATTAGTTACAATGAAAGCATTGATAAACCGTAACCTAAGCGTTTATAGTCGGCACCTTTCAGTAGTACACTCATCTCAGACTCGGTCTTAGACTACTTTTTCAAAGAAGAAATATCAGTCGCCTAAATGAGTAAACGGGTTAGTTAGGTGGGAGAAAAACTGTAACGCCCAGAAAATCGAGGGTCGAGCAAAGCTCAACTCCTGAGTTCCATTGCATCACTTATGCAACATAGATAATGATGTTTAAATATTGTCCATATTAGTGCATTAAGCATGAGTGTGATTGCACTAATACAACATATCATACTCTTGAGTTAATGTACTTAAGCAAGCGGAAGACTGAGATAAATATATATAAAGTATATATGTGTTTCATAACCTCTAGAGTATGAATGTGTTACCATGCTGAATATATATATATATATATATATATATATATATATAATCTGTTTTAAAATATACCATATGTCAAAATGTAAATGTTCCACTAATCCAATATCCCTGTAATCCCGATGATGTAGCTCTATGTCTACACAGACCCACCTGAGAGCTGAATGTAGGAGAACTCCTCGTCAAAGAAGTTTGGCTCCATCGCGTAAGCTTCATCACAACTTACAACTAAATCAAAGTCTGGTTAGTGTTTTATAAAACCGTCTCAGAGTGAGAGTGAGTGATCAACTCAGTGGTATATAAGGCAAAGGTTAACATGTTATCAATTCAGTCAAGCAGTAATGATAAAGCAGTACAACAATCATATCTTAAGCATTCTTTTTAATGCAGGGATGGTATGCTGTAATGACTACACTCCCTCAGAGACTTCATCTTACGATCGCGCAGGAAAAACTTCCAAAAAGTGCGCTTCCTCACCAAAGCACATGTAATACAATGCATGGTTATGTTAGCCAAGTAGTTTATAGGCTTATTCATACAGCAGATTCGGAAAGCTAAGGTACCTCCCTTTATATCATTTACCCAAGCAAGGATCCATCTAGGGTTCTTAATCCTAGTTAATCACATACGATAGGCAAGTTGTAGGGTATCACCCTTGATGAAAGCAGTGGATAAGTAAGTTCACAAGTTTACACTCGAGGTCACTACGGGAGGCTCGTCACCTCAACATAGGCCTAATTTATACTTGAGGTCACTACGGGAGGCTTATCACCTGAATGTAAGATGATAGCTCGAATACGATGTCCCATACACTACGATATTAGGCTCTGGGTTGTTCACTTGTCACTAAAGGGAGGCTCGTCACTCCAGCGTAGGCCAACAGCTCTGTAAGTGCTATAATGGAAAACCCCTTTTGTTGTCAAATTTGTGGTGCCAAAGACACTGTTTGTATCTTATTATGAAGCTTGAATATGAGAAGAACAAAGCACTACTCAAGACATGTCAAGTCTCATCAAAAGTTTCACAAGTGCAGCTTTGATAGACAAGCACTGTACATAAGACAAGATTCAAGAAAGTGAGATTGTTCGACTTAATACAACACAAGTTCAAGATGAAGCTTTCAAGGTCAAGATCTCAAGATGCTTTTAAAGTTCAAGCTACATTAAGATTTCAGGCCTCATTACTTTTAAAGGTCACTTGTCTTTTTCAATGTCCTTACTTCACTATTGAGGTATAACTGACTTTAGGTTGACCTCTAGAGTAGGTCATTTTGGATACAAAACTCATATGTCTTATATTAGTGAGCTTGGTTAGTTATACGAGTAGTCCTAGACTTTGTTCGACTAGTCCTAGCATTGCTTCGACCTGTCTAAGAATTTCCTGGACCAGTCGTAAGTAAAATTCAGAAAATTTCTGTTAGGCTTTGACTAGTCTTAAGGACTGTTCGACTAGTCGTAGGAACAATGTGGACTGATTCTTCGACCAGTCGCAGACCTTCGACTCAAAGTCCAGCATTGAAATTCATTTGGTTTCGACCAGTCGTGGGAGACCTTCGACCAGTCATGAAACTGTCTTATCTTATTGCGCCCGAAATTTCAAATTTCAGTTGGTTCTATGACCAGTCGTAGAGGTCTTTAGACTAGTCGAAGACGTGTTTTCTTAGCTATAAATAGAGCACGAATCTCAGAATAGATAAGGGAATTCAAGCTAAGTAATTCAGCCTTCTAAGAGATAAGTCTGTGCTCCATTTTAAGCTAAGTGTGCATATTTAATATTCTCTTTCTTTAGCTTTGTTAATTGATTTTGTTTCTGGTATTCTAATCTAATCTGAATAGAGGAAGTTCTATTTCCCTTTCTTTGGAATCAAAATCAATTAAAGCTAGCCCATTTTTGGTTTAATTTAAATCAATTAGAACTAGAACCATTGTAATATGAGTATTGGACATTGAACTTGGACATTCAATCATCTACTCTAACTTAGTTCTTCGGGGTTGTTACAACGAAGGAGAAATTTAGGTATTTTACATTTATTATAAATTCCTTTCTATTTTGGTTTCTTTTAGGATTTGCCAGAAAAATCTTATTGTATTGGTTATCTAAGGAGAGCTAGGAAAACTCAAAAGTGGAGTTTTTTTATTGTGTAAGCCCATAGATAAAGACACAATTGTGAAGGTTTTGGGTGAACCTATGAAAACCTACTTTGATAGTGAACGCTGATATCCCCTGTGTGAGGATATTAGGAGTGGAGTAGCATTCTGTGTGGCTGTTGTTTAACAGTTGGTGAATACACAGGCGAACCACTATAATTCCTTGTGTTTTATGGTTGAACGGTTTATATTTCATATCTTTAATTCATCTGTGAGATGTATATGTGGATGAGAATGTTATAATCTCAAGCATTGTGGGTAATGTTGTAATAGTTTAGAATTTATTTCTTGTTATTCCTTTATCAATTTCATTATTTGTTCTAGTAGGGTTGCCCTGCCATTTTTTTGGTGCATGGTTGTCCCTAGAACAATATATATTTGATATTGCATTTTATTCTTTAGTGCAGTTTGTATTTATTTTTCTATTCCTCTTCAGTTTGAGATTTGATACAAAGACCTTTCCAGAAATAAGTTTGTCCTACCATAAACTCTGGTTTTTGGTGTAAAGTTGTCCTTAGAACAATATTTGTATCAACCTCTCAAGATCTAAATTTTGAGGTTACTTTACAGTCTTGCATTGTGATTTGTTTATATCATTTGGTGGCTATCATATTTATTTAATTTCCACTGTTGTAAGTTTTATTTGGCACAATCCTATTCACCCCCCCTTCCTCTAGGACATATAGCTAGGCCTTTTCAAGTTCGACCATGGTGTCCCACACACCACCATGCCCGGCTCATGAGTCTTAAAGGATCTTGGTACCATGATTGAAATGGGCTTTAATTGGTAAATGATACCTTAGATTCAAATAGTAGTGTCCATACATGGTAAACAAACAATAGGCCAATCGGGTTATTTGACAAGTGCGATTGGTACGAGCGTATATTGAATTGATCGACATAGAGCACGTAAGCACTTCGCGTGGCCTAAGCATTGTCGACAATCACCGTACGATTCGAATTCCTCGAACGTATCCAATGTGGCTAAACTAGCTCGACCACTCCATCAGGAGTCATTACCGATTGTCTAGACTAGGTGGTAGTCCCAAACATGCTCAAATGCAATAGGGAATCACATATGTTACTGATGATAGCATTTAACAAACAATTCAAAAATAATCCTCATTTGAGCATTTTATCAAACACATTGAACATGTTGACATACTTATGTATTTCATCCATAAATCAAATGGTGGCAATTTATATTGCATGAAGGAAATTATAGATATGGATAAGGTAGTTAGGAATCCTATCTCAACGCCCTTATTAAATCCGATTCATCAAACAATTTCTCATTTAGTCATTTTATCAAACATTTAGACTACACATTACTACCTATGTGAACTAAATTAGTTATAGCATATATTATGGCTAATCCTTGTCATACATACAACAAATATGTATTCTAGATTACTAGTCATGGCAAGCATAAATCAAAATTTCACTTTCATTCAAACATTTCAACAAACATATGGAATGCAGTATATATTCGCATAGTTCACACATATGTATAGTTTATCGAATACATTGCAACTAAGATCATATGGTAGCAATCAAGTCAGACATAAATCATTGCTGACATTGAAAGCATTGAAAACCATAACCTAAACATTTATAGTCTACACCTTTCGTTAGATTTCTTGTTTCGAACTCGGTTTGAATCCTACATCTCCGTCTACAAAACAATGGTTACCTGAATCACGAAATAGGTTACTTATTTCATCGATTCCTCTATTTGGATTCTTTTAAAAAAATATTAGGGTTAGGATTTCTTACCTAAATCAAAGCTAGAATCGACGGTGTAGTGATGGTGGGGTGGTGATTCGGTACGTGGAGTAGTGGGAGTGAATCCCAGCAACGACCTACTGATCTCTCTCTCTTCTCCTCACTCTTTTCTCCTCTTTTCTCTCTTCTCTCTCCTAGGGTTATAGAAATTCGTATCGAATGAGAGCGGGGTGGTTTAAGGGTCTTATATAGGCTTAAAATTGATGTCAATGGCCCTAGGGCCATGATATACTTAGGTTATAGCTAAAGGGTAACTGTTTTTGACAAACAGGGCCCTTAGGAAGGTCCATTTCTCACCTAAGTCATGGAGAAAGTTCCCTGACAATGGATCTAGGCCAGGACTGTGTTTATTGTGTGATCTAATGAACAGATCGGTCGTGAAGGATCTGCATTAGATCAATGGTCATCGTTACTCGATCAGGGCCACAAGTACACCAATAAGTACAGGAAATTTTCCCTGCTCCATGGGTGTAGGTGGGTTAGAAACTGACGGTCTTAAGTCCTCAATTTTTCCCGCAAGTGAATGGTCCAATTCACTTAAGTTTAAGTTCAATTTCTAAAGATATACATGTTTCTCACACACTTCGCTCCAGGCTTGAGTTGTGCATTTCTGGATACTATCTGGGCTCAATTCCAGCGATGGTTATCAAGCCCAATAAGACGGTCATAACCTTATAGTTTCACAATAACCAGACTTTCAACGTGCAGTCCAGGTCTGATACGGAGTTTCAATGTGCTCCTGAGAGTAACTTGATTTTGGGTTTTCTCCTAGGTGTTTAACTAATGTTGAGCTAGCGATTTTAATGATTTTGGGTCTTGCAGTTTGTATAAATAGTGGTTCAAGAGTTTAGTGCTGAGTTAATTTTCATATAATTTCCACCGTATACGGTCTTTAAGGATTTCTGCCTGAGGTGGTACTCGGGTCTTTGTATGGATTTTTCCAAGACATTATAATCTAACCCCTTTAAAGAAAAATTTCATCCTCAAAATTAGTACCTTTTCATACTCCTCGAGGATTTGAGGGTAGTTCTTACGGAATGCGGCTTCTGTTTCTCAGGTCACCTCTTCCTCAGTGTAGTGAGTCCACAATACTTTCACAAGAGGGATAACTTTACTGCGCATCACCTGTTCCTTCCTATCTAGGATACGTGTCGGTCGAAGTATGTATGTAGCATCTTCACTCAGCTGCACCTACTCCCACTTAATAATGTGAGTGAGATCAGGAATGTATTTCTTCAACATCGATACGTGAAATACGTTATGCAGGCCGGTGAGCAGTGTGGGTAAGGAGAGACGCTATCCTACCACACCCACTCGATCTAAAATCTGGAATGGGCCTATGAATCTCGACATAAACTTTCCCTTCTTTCCAAAAAAGAGTACTCCCTTCATGTGGGAAACCTTAAGAAACACATGGTCCCCAACCTCGAATTCCAACTGCCACCATCGTTTATCGGCGTAACTCTTCTATCTGCTCTGTGCTACTAGGAGTCAGCGTCTGATAATATCAATCTTCTCTGAGGTCGCCTGAACCAAATCTGGGCTAATCAGGCTCTTCTCGTCAACTTCTGCCTAACAATGTGGTGCTCACATGGACGCCCATACAATGCTTCGTAGGGATCCATGCCAATGCTCGCTTGGAAGCTGTTGTTATAAGCGAACTCAGCATAGGGAAGAAAGTCATTCCAACTGTCCTTGAAATCAAGTACACGTGCCCGCAACATGTCTTCTAATATCTGGTTTACCCGTTTCATCTGCCCATCTATCTATGGGTGGAACGTGGTACTGAACTTCAGTTGCACTCCTATTGCTTCTTGAATCTGAGTCCAAAATATAGACATGAATCGTGTGTCCCGATCTGACACAATCTCCATAGGAACTCCATACAGCCGTACAATCTCCTTGATGTATAGCTTAGGTAAATCATCTGCTGAGTTTGAAACTTTAATCGGGAGGAAATGAGCCAATTTCATCAATTGGTCCACAATCACCCAAATGGAGTAGTGTCCCTTCCTTGTCTTTGGTAACCCGAAAATGAAATCCATAGATATGAAATCCCACTTTTATTCAGTTATGGGCACGGGTTGAAGTAAACTAGGAGGTCGGTGCTGCTCAGCCTTGACTTGCTGGCATGTGAGACAATGAGATACAAAATCTGCTATCTGGGCCTCCATGTTATCCCACTAGTAAGAACACTTCAAATCTCGGTACATCTTTGTACTACCGGGATGCATTGACAATCTTGAATTATGTGCGGCTTCCAGAACCTCTCTCCTCAAATCATGAAAGTTCGGGACGCATAGGCTGCTGTGATATCTCAAACCTCCATCTAAGCCGACCCTCCATTCGGAGTCTTCACTGTCACTTGCCCATTTCCTCATCTTCATCAATCGCTCATCTTCCTTCTGAGCCATAATCATTCAGTCATCGATAAGCGGCCGCACATGGATGTGTGTGACTCTCTTGAACGACTCCTCTACTGTAAGCCTCTGTTCGAAGTCTCTCACAAACTCTACCATATTTCATTCTTCTATCATCAACGGAGCTGTAAATTCTATTATCTTCTTGTCTCAACACAATAGCTGTCACGCCCCAAACCCAAAAATTGAATTCACATGAATTCCAATTATCGAATCTAGTGCCGACAGCCTCCGTAGTGCCCCATTCTTGGCTCCTGACAATCAAATGCTAGATTTCCGATCCTGAGATCCTACAAAGAGGATTTTCAGAATGATTTTTTTTTTTGTAATGGAGCATAACCACAAGCATAACCAAGTCATAAAACAACATCACCACATATCCATTATATCAAAAAATTTAAGTACAATGCGGAAAGGGAAATACAAGGTGATCAAAAAGCTCTAAAAGGTCCTGATACGCACTCCTGCCTTAGCGCTGCTGCTGTCCAACTCTACCTGCAAGCAACTGTCATGCATAAGCTTACAAAAGCTTAGAGGGTGGTGTAAGTGTGTGCGCAAGGCAAACGCCAAGTGTACAATATCAGAGTAATGCGAAAGTATGCGGTAAGTCCATGAATAAAATCAGCCATACCAAGGCTATGTAATGCAAGGCATGAATGCTATCGGCCATACCAAGGCTATGTAATGCGAGATATGAGTGCCATCGGCCACACCGATGCAACGCAAGGCCTGCATAGCCAAATATCATATGCGAAATGTAATCCAAGCAAGTCGGTACTCATTAAGTACACATATCAGTACAGTTCCTCTCTGGATATCACCAGGGTCTTATACACTTCGCAGTGACTGCCACCTCCCTAGCCGCATAGTCAAGCAAGCGGAATAGACCTCACTATCCGCCTGACCAGTAGTTTGCCAATACCTATCCGTCTCGTTGATAGCAGACTCATTTGCGAGCAGGTCAAACTCATCCTAGCTTATAGCCTCCTCACTCAGGCGGATAAGGCCACACCCCCTTCCAACTGACCACGACACAGTGGAAGATGCGGCCTACTCGTATTCGGCACTTGGGCGCACGTGTATCCACTCGGTCTAGACCTTGGAGCATCTCCTGGTACCAAAAAGGTTCTGAGACTTTCACCCAAGGACATCCTAAGTGCCCACAGTGCTAGAACCAAGTATTTCTAGTATCCGATATGGCCATCCATGATGTATCTGTGGAGCCATGACCCTGATGTCGTTAGGGCGTGCAGTGATCAAGTCACACATATGCGAGATGCATGAATCACACGTCAAATCATGCAGAAATCTAGCGCGTACTGCGCGATCATGTAGGGCACTCTATCTCATAACGAGTCCCGTAAATGGTCTGCCCAACGGCGTATGCTATGATCAGTCACTACTCATATCAAGCATACATATGATGCGTATGGACATGAGTCATGGGATTATACTAAGCATGTTATAAAGCGATGAATAGCAACGAGTATGGGCCTATCAATGGGCCCTAAGGAGAGTTACAATGCGGACATTTAACCAACATTGTACATACAATGTGGATGTCAAACCAACATTGTTCCCTAGGCACGACCCGCCATAAATATCATTACATGAACCATGGGAATTCATACATTGGAATGGACTCTATGGACATCCCGTTGGGCCTTGACCCATGGGCCTTAGATACATTAAATGGGCCGTATCACATGGGCCTTACATTCATCAAATGGACTGCATTAATGGGCCTCACCAATGAGCCTATCTACATTGCAATGGTCCATGACCCATGGTCTTTAAAATTCATCAAAGTGGTCTTATGGTCTTATCAAATGGGCCTAATCCCATAGGCCTTATACATGCCAAATGGGCTTAATCCCATAGGCCTTATACATGCCAAATGGGCTTAATCCCATGGGCATTATATATGTCAAATGGGCTTAATTATTTGGGCCTTAGATATATACTAAGGTAGGCCTCAATGAATGGCCACAGTTACATCAATATGGGCCCTATACATATGCTAAGGTGGGCTCACTTGAACCATAGATCTGACTCATTTTTAGTTCAAGCCAGAAAATGATTTTTACAAAATAAATGGACGGTTTGGATGCAACACATGCACCATGGTAGGGTCCACATGAGTTGAGGATTTGGCTCATTCTTTAGCTCATAAAATGAGCTTTCAAATTTGGATGGACGGTTTGGATGCACACCTGCATCATAGTGGGTCCCATCAGCCGTCCAGCTGCCCAAAAATGGCTGGACGGCATGGTAAAATACATACATCACGCTAGACTCCACCATCCAGGCAAACGGTGGAATAAAACAAACATCACAGTGGGCGCCACCGTCTGTGGATGGTGTGCATAAAGCACATACATCACTGTGGGTCCCATGTGGGGCCCACCATAACGTTAACTTTCCATCCAGCCTGTTGATAAGGCCACAAAGACCTGGATGAACAAAAATACAAATTTCAGCTTTGATCCAAAACTCCTGTGGGTCTCAAAAGTTTTCAAAGGTAGACATTCAATCACACTATTTCAAATGGTGTGGGCCACCTGAGCGTTGGATATACCCCATTTTTGGAGGGGGCCCACCTGAGGAGGGGATCCACTAGATCAACGGGTTGGATGGCTAATAAACATCAAGGTGGGGCCCACGGCAGGGGCTGTGGGTTGGCCTCCTTCTGCCCGCCCGCCAGCCGCTAGCGAGGCCAGCGTCCCTGACACAGCAGCTTTGCTGCTTGTTTTATTTTTATTTTGAAAACCCATTTTCCTGAGGTTTTTCATATGGGGAGTCCACTCCAAGTGAATCCATTCCATTCATTGTATTCTACGGCCCATAACAAGCATATCAAGACCAATATCGGTCCCTTTTCGACGTGTAAAAAAATCTGGGAAGGTTTCAATGGTAATGGTAATGTTTTTAAAACCATGGCCCACTAGATACTCAGTTCATCCTCATTTTTTGGTTCAACGCCTAAAATGAGTTAGGGAAGAGGATGGACGGCTTGGATTGGATACATGCATCAAGTTGGGTCCTGTACAAATGGCCCACCCCAATGGCTTGAAGCAAGCTCATATTTGTGTTTTCATCCAATGACGTCCAGAGACGCTGGACTCTTTTGAGCTTTTTTTTTTTTTTAAAACAAAAACATTAAGGTGGGTCCTTCTTAGGTGGGCCACCACATGATAGGTGGTGTGGGTACAATGCATGTAAGGTAGGCCCCACTCATGGATGACTTGGATAAAATACATATTTCATGGTGGGGCTCATTCAAGTGGTCCACATGGCCACATCAACATACAAAGAAAATAAATAAAAATGAGAGGGAGAGAGAGAGAGAGTAAAAGAGTGGGACACGCGTCATGGAGGGACCCCGGCACTATGGGCCCTTCATTTCAACCATCCAATAATACATCAATGGGTCCTATTGCATATGAGTCATCCAAATAAAAGATTAACGGTGGAGATCCCTCTCCATCCAAAATGAACTGTCTATATGACCTCTTAATGCAAGAAAAGTAAACATCATGATGGGGTCCATGGAGAATGGCCCCATCATGGAATGATTTTGATGATCAAGATGGGCCATTGGCTACATCTTAGGGTCCCAAGTGATATCCATACCATTGATCGGTAGGCCTCACTTGGCCCATCTTAAAAACATGAAAAATTAAACTATGGAAGCACCCCACCACTTGATCTTCTTGGTCTGTTGGAAAGCTACTCTCCTTGAGCTTCACTTTGATGGTGGAGATGGGAAATGGATGGCTAGGATGAGAGTTTAGGATGGGAAGTGGGCCACCAAAACTACACTTTTCTCTCATGGGAATGCATGGACGTGGGATGCTCTTTTGCTTGGCTTGGGAGTGTTGAGAAATGAGAGGGAGAGGGAGTTGTAAGAGAGATGAGGGATGGGTGTGATGGGTGAAAGGGTGAGGTGAGTGATGGATGTGGTACTTGACATGTAAGGTGGTGTAAGAGAGAGGGTGAGAAAGAGTTGACTTGGGTCGTTGCTTGGGGATGGGGTGAAAGGTGATGTGTACTTGACATAAAGTGATTGATGGATTGATGGAGTGATTGATTAATTGATGGATTGATGGGACATGTTGTAGAGATTCTCTTGGAATTGTAAATGCACGGCATTTTCTCGAAATAAATGCCGGCTCACATCTCTTAGTCAGGGTATCGGATCGGTACATGAGTCACGGCGTTGGAACCGCGACGACTGTGCGGTAGCAATGATACAAGTCTCGGATTAAGCTGACTCAAATGTATAGGATACGACTTACGGTCGTGCGCAAACGTCGATTATAGATTGTGGATTGCCGAAATTAGACGGGAAGGATCACGGGAGTTGACGGAACAGTACGATTTAGGATACGGATCTTATAGCTCTCCCCACTTAATAAAAATTTTATCCTCAAAATTTATACTACCATCGCAACTAACCATAACTCAAAAAGAAAATAGGAAACATAACATCATATATAATCAAAGCACAATACACCATACAATCAATCATAAAAAATATGGGGATAATGCTCACGGATCTCTGCCTCGCACTCTCAAGATGCCTCATCCACACTATGATGGCTCCACTGCACCTTCACCAAGGGAATGACCTTAGTTCTGAGGACCTGCTCCTTCCGATCAAGGATATGAACTGGCTGCTCAATATAAGAAGCGTCCTCAAGTACCTCCAACGGTTTCCAATCAATTACAGGAACGACGTCTGACCCACACTTCCTCAACATAGAGACGTGAAAAACGTTGTGGACGTCAGAAAACTGCAATGGTAAGGCAAACCGATAGGCCAAGGAGCCAATGCGCCTAGTGATCTCGAAAGGTCCTATGAATCTTAGGGCAAGTTTTCCCTTCATCCCAAAATGAACCACACCCTTCATGGGTGAGACCTTGAGATACACATAGTCCCCAACGGCAAAGTCTAAGAGACGACGCTGAAGATCAGCAAAACTCTTCTGCCGGCTCTGAGTTATGCGCATCCTCTGCCTGATGATGTCGATATCCTCTGACGTTTGCAGCACAAGCTCGGGACCTAAGAGACGTCGCTCTCCAACCTCAGTCCAACAACTCAGAGATCTGCATGGTCTGCCATATAATGCCTCAAAAGGAGCCACGCCAATGGTCACCTGATAGCTGTTGTTGTACGTGAACTCAGCCAATTGCAGGTGCTCGTCCCAACTACCTGAGAAATCAATCACACAGGCCCGAAGCATATCCTCAAGGATCTGGTTGACCCTTTCGTTCTGCCCATCGGTCTGCGGATGATACATGGTGCTGAGCTGCAAATCAGTGCCCACCGCTCTCTGGAAGCTCCTCCAAAACTGAGACATGAACCTCAGATCTCGGTCTGAAACAATCGAGACAGGAACACCGTGCAATCTCACGATCTCATCAACAAACATCTTGGCGAGCTAATCTATATGCCAAGTCTCAAAAATCACAAGAAAATGTGCCGACTTCATCAGATGGTCCACAACAACCCAGATGACATCATGACCGCACTGAGTCCTCGGTAAACCCATGACAAAATCGATAGATATATGCTCCCACTTCCACATCGGGACGCTCAGCGGCTACAATAGACCAGGGGATCTCTGATGATCAGCCTTAACACACTGGTAGGTGTCACACTCGGCCACAAAATTGGCTATCTGGCGCTTAATCCCTGACCAAAAATACTGGCATCCCATATCGCGATACATCTTCGTTGAGCCAGGGTGGATAGAGAAACGCGATCGATGTGCCTCGGTCATAAGATCTCGCCGTAACTCAGGAATATCCGGGATACATAATCGGCCTCTAAAGCGAAGTCCACCGTCAGAACCAATCTGTCAATCCGTCTGACTCTTAGATGCTGCCTCTGCTCGGTAATCCTGTAACGACTTGTCTGTCTGCTGAGCCTCGATCACCCTTGTGACAAGAGAAGGTTGAATCAACAAGATCGATAGCTGAACAATAGATGACTGCAGACCAAACTCGAAGTCATACTCTGCTATATCCTCGAGCATCCTCCACTCCCGAATCATCATATGCACCACCAGGCCTCATGGCTGACGGCTGAGGGCATCCGCCACCATGTTTGCTTTACCCGGGTGGTACTGAAGATCAAAATCGTAGTCTTTCAGGAGTTCCATCCAATGCCTCTGCCTCATATTCAGCTCAGACTGAGAGAACAAATACTTCAAGCTCTTGTGGTCGAAGAAGAGCTCAAATCTCACCCCATAAAGATAGTGCCTCCACACTTTCAGTACAAAGACAACCGCTGTCAACTCCAGATCGTGCGTGGGATAGTTCAGCTCATGGATCTTGAGCTGGCAAGACGCATAAGCCACCGGCTTCCCGTTCTGCATCAGGACAGCACCTACGCCAACTAGTGAGGCATCGGTAAATACAACAAATCCATCACTCCTAGAGGCAAAAGTGAGGACAGGAGCGGACATGAGGCTGTCCTTTAACTCCATAAATGCCTGCTCACAAGCGTCACTCCAAACGAACTCGGCACCCTTCCAGAAACTTGGATACCATGTGCCCTAGAAACTTGACTTCTTCCTTCTAGAAGTCACATTTTCGGTATTGAGCAACAACTGATTCTTCATGAGAGTATTGAACACTGCTCATTGGTGCTCTTTATGATCCTTTTGGCTCTTAGAGTATATTAAAATGTCATCTATAAATACGATGACGAACCGGTACAGATGCGGCCAAAACACCTGGTTCATAAGGTCGATGAACACGGCCGGTGCATTCGTAAGTCCAAATGACATCACGAGAAACTCATAGTGTCCAAAACTAGTCCTGAATGCTGTCTTTTACACATCCTCATCCCTGATGCACAACTGATGATATCTAGACTGTAAGTCAATCTTTGAGAAATATCGTGTCCCTTTTAACTGGTCAAACATATCATCTATCCTGGGCAAGGGATACTTATTTTTCACTATCACTTAATTCAATCTACGATAATGAATACATAATCACAGCGACCCGTCTTTCTTCTTTACAAATAATACCGGTGCTCCCCAAGGGGCACACTAGGCCGTATAAAACCTGCATCCAATAGATCATCGATCTATCTCCTCAACTCCTCCATTTCACATGGAGGCGTGCGATACATCGGTAGAGAAATAGGTGTCGTACCAGGCACAAGGTTGATAGTAAAGTCAATCTCACGCCGAGGAAGTAGTCCAGGTATCGTTCTAAACACGTCTATGAAATCTTGGACTACAAGTGTGTCCCCAAGTGTCGGACCATCAACATTCTCTAACAAGGAAACGTAACAACTTATACGGTAGGGCCAACTGACCTGCACTAGGAAAGTAAAGGTCATGCCCTTAGTTGTATGTGTTGTCACCAATTTGGTATCGTAATCGATCTTTACCTTCATCTCGGTGAGCCAGTTCATACCGAGAATGACATCCTAATGATATAATGGGGTAACAATCAGGTCAACGAGCACTTTTCTGCTTCCTAAGTCTATCAAGCAACCCTTATAAATCTTGATAGAGTCTGAGAAGGTCCCTGTGGCAGTAAGGAGTCTCACCCCAATCATAGGAGTAGTTTTCAATAGTAGTCACTTGATTGTTGTGCATGATACTATTGAAATAGTGGACCTGATGTCCACTAATAGAAATACAGCTGTACCTTGAATGTGGGCAGTGACTTTAAAGGCTAAAGGCACTGTAGTTGTTGTCTCAGATGCATCAATTGTTAGTGCACGTACACGTGCTTGTTGAGGATGATTTGGTTATGTTGTCATAGGTCGTTTAGGCGGCCTATTGAGGTACAGGTGGTCGATAAAATGGTTGTGTTGGTGGTGCCGATCGTAGAGGTGGAGCTGATATAACTTGCGGTTGCTGATGACTGATCTTCTGAGGAGGCGTAAAACCATTATCCCTCATCTTAGTAAAACAATATGTATCTGAATGGCCCATCCTCTCACATTAGGTGCACCACATATGTGATCGCCTAGGCTATGTCGGTGGAGCCATAAGCCTGGGAGGCGAATCTGCACGTAGCCTCTTGCCGAAGAATGGTCGGTTCGACAAATCATGTTAAGGCCTTGGGCCCATTGGCAAACATTTGCGAGACAGTTTGTCTCCATCCTGCTCAGCTCACAGGAACATGTTCACTAGCTCAACATAGTTAGAAATGCTAGTGTAACACATCTTTGTGCGGATATCGAGCCGCAGACCATCTGAGAAATGTAGCATCTTCATCGACTCATTTTCTAAGATCAAAGGAGCATATCAGGCTAGCTCTGTAAATTTGTTCTCATATTCCAACACGGTCATTCCTCCCTGTCAGAGGTGAAGAAACTGACCCTCCTTTTCATTATAGTATGTGAGGGAGAAGTACTTCCCATGGAAGCGAGTCTCAAATACCTCCCATGTCCACATGTGTCCTGAAGCAACTGTTCATAGGACGTTGTCCCACCATAGACTAGCCTCCTTCTTGAACATATATGTGACCAACTCAACTTGATCTACCTCAGTGCAGTGCAGCGGCTCAACATCTTAGAGATGCAATCTATCCAGTATTCGACTTCTTTGGGCCTGTGGGTGCCCGCAAAGTTGGGAGGTCGGAAGCGCTAGAAGCATTCAAATAAACAGCTGATATTCATGTTTCCAGCAGGCTACACAGGTGGTGCAGGTAGGACCATATTCATGTTCTGAGCAATAGCCCCTGCAATAGTGGTCAAAAAATGATGCCGCTATTGCATCAAAAATATCATCTACTCCAACCTATCAGGAGGAGAAGCCAACTATGGTACGTGTGGCATCGAAGAAGACGCACGGTTCTATTCTGGAATCGATGGTGCAAAAGGTGTTGGCCCATTTGTGGGGCCAGTGGCCGGCCGAGAATCCGTCATAGTCTTGTGATTCGGGCTCAAACTGGGGTCCGTCTGGCTATCACTTAGGGGAGGTGCCCTGTTAATTGATCTGCCAAGTGCAAGACATGTCATATTCCGAGTGTTTTTCAGAGGCATTCCCTATATATAACATAGGGTACAACATGTGTAAGGTTTTGAATAACAACTCTCAATTTTTCAAGCATTCTACACATTCCAAATTAAAAGACGCTTCATGCATTTCATTTAGCCAAAATTATCACAATACATGAGATGTAGTCTTACATGGATCATGACAGAAGATGCATGTGAGCTAATTTAACAAAAACTTTAAACACTAAGCAAACCTTCACACAACTAAGCCTATTGAGGATATTACAAAAGAAAATAAAAAAAAATAAGAAAAACACAAAGACGATTACAACATATGACTAATTGTCCGACTCTGGTGATGGTGGAGGAGCACCCTTATCCTGCATACGACACAGGAGGGTCTTCAAAGTGCGAGACAACCTCTTGAATTTCTGTTTCATATAAGTTTGATTCTCTTCAAGCTTTTACTTAAATTCGGCCTGGGTCTCCTTGACCTCCTGTCTTAGGGCAGCCTGGTTCTCTTCAACTTGAGCCATGCGGGCTTCTAAGGTGGCCCGATCACGGCGGTGCTCATGTGAAGATGTAGGAGGTCCCCCATTAGAGTCATGTGCTTCCTCCTTTTCTTCCTCACTTCCTTCCTCTATTTCATTTTCTTCCTCTTCTTCATTACTTTCTTACTCTTCACTTTCTATCTCACCCCCATACTCATTAAGTAGGGCTTGACATTGTCGAGGGTCAATTCCCATGTTGTTGAGCATAGTGTCATTAATGAAGTAGATTGGCGTAAGCTCATCCATGTTATGTTTATAGCTAAAATTATGAGCAATCTTGCATATAAGTCGGCCGAATGGGAGTGAAGTATCCCCCTAATAGAGCATGCGTTCTGGATTATCTTTAGCAGGGCGAATGAAGGTTGACACATCTTATCTCCCTGCCTATCTATGTACAAGAAGTCCACCATCTGATGAGTGCATTCGATATGGTTGCTCCACCTAGGATACACATTGTACGTGAATATGTGGTGGAGTAAATGGAAGTCTGCTATCATCTTGGTCGATGGGAGGTAATTGCCTTGCTTTCAGTGAACCAATCAGCCACAAAGAAATCGCATACGGCGATCTCTTTCCCACACACTAGTGAGATGAGATTCACCACATTCCATTCCCATAATTTGGGCCATCACACCAACATCGACTATGGCTTCTCGCCTTCCTACGGGAATAATGAACAGTAAAGGCTCCAGTAGTGGATCCCGTGTGTGGGCATAGAAGGATTGGATGGTGCTTTCACACGCATGAGACTTGCCTTGCCTTCAAATATGGGACCCCACTCAGATTTCAACAGAAGGTTCATCATCGAGTATAGCTCAAATAGCCTTTCATCAACATGTGCTTCAAACACAACTTTAAAGCCATGAAACTTACCAAGTTCGATGCCTGGTGGTAGAGATCTTTCAAGTGGAATTTAGGGATCGAGATCCCGATTCATCCTTTTCTCTCGCTCGATGCTAGTGCTAGCCTCGGCGCTTGTCACTTCCTTGAACGGTAGGGCGATTAGGCCCAACTTCATCCGGGGCCTCTCTTCTCTTTCTCATAAGGGAAAGGAGCATTGAAATGGAAAATATGGTGGTGACAAGCTCAAAAAGAGCCATGGAGTTGGAAAAGCTTGAGAATTGGGTGGACTTGAGAAGTTTGTGAGTTATGAGACACAAAGATGTAGGCTTTGTGCTCAAATAGGTGGGAAATAGGGAAGATGGGGAGTTGTATGAGATGGGTTTAAGGAAAATGGTGGAGGGAATTGAAGATATGGAAGAAGATAAAGTTTGATGTGTATAGGAGGGAGATTTGGAAGAGAAAATCATATTTTAGAGGGGTTTAAAGGGTTTGGGAGCTTAAAATGGGAAGAAATGAAGCAAAGGGGAGGAAATAGGGTGGTCCCACACGTTGGGGGGGGGGGGAGGGGGGGGGGGGGGAGGGGGGGGGGGGGGCACATATATGTGTGGAGGGCGGCAGGCCGCCGGACCCCTGGGCCCGTGATGTTTTATTTAAACCATTCTGATTTAAATGATTTTAAACTCACAAGTATACGAATCAGATGTAGACACGGTACGTATTACGAGATCATTCCCATGAGGACTGGTTGTCACAATTCAAAATTTATAATTCTTCTTAACTAATCTAACAAAGAGTTTTGCTAAAAATTAAGTAAAATAATAAAAATATATGAAAAGTAATTGAGGATAATGAGGAAAATTCAATCAAGGAGAATACTAGGACTTTTGAATCCATCCCTAATTATCCTGACCCTTGTTTTACCTATTGATTCACCCTAATTCAGATTGATATAAATAAATAAAGCACACTCTATGTACTTGGTCAGGCACACAGAATGTATAATCCCTTAAAGCATACAAATCACATCTTTCCATCCATGGTCAGGCATGGAGAGAAGTAGATTTCCATTTATTTCTCTATAAGAAACCTGTTCATGGTCAGACATAGGCACCTAGAATAAGATTCCAAACAACATCCACATCTAGACTTTGGTTAAACTCATAGAATAAAGATGTACGGAGTATTCAGTTAAGCACACTAGATAAAGAAACAAATCAATCAAATTAAGATGAATTCAACAATCAACACGAGTCATTCAAATTAGGGGCTTCATCTCAGCCCTAGCAAAAAAAAATTAGAAACTCATGGGATGGAACAATGATTCAATGGGGAAGAATAAAAATATAGCTGTTGAGAAGTACATCCCTTACACAACCCGCCGATTTGTTTCAATCCCTTATCGAGCAATCTCCTTGTTTCTTTCTTCACGTCCACCACCACCAAATCTGGATCCCAAAGATGATTTGCACATCCCAGCCAAAACTCCCTCTCCCAGCCTCTCTTTCTTTTCTTTTATAACAACAGGAAGTCAGCTGTTTGTAAATCCTCCTGGAGTTGGTGCGGAATGCGCACAGCAACGTGCACAGTAACTTACGCAGAAGAGATCGCAGCAAAATGTAGCCAATCTGCGTTTAGAACTGAAGTTCTGGCTACAGGAACTCCAAATGAAAAATCTAAGCCATTCGGCCTGTTATATCATGGTCGGTTGGCCCAGGGAAGAATCTTGAACGGCCAGGATCATTGGACCGATCCTGGCCATGATCGTTAAATGGCCCGCAACGTCCCGGTTCTAGATGCTTTATAAATAGAGTGTGCTCGACCACGCACTGATGTTTTAGTGGGGTCCACTCCGTCGTCTTGTGGGAAAATCCACACCGTCCATTGGCTTATTCACAAAAAATCGGTCAGACATGAATGGTTTTGGTTGTCCATTGATGCGGCCCACCTGATTTTCTACTCTATCATCCATTTTGTGTTTTAAAGGCTGAAATTATCTCTCTATTGTCTTCTAGGATTTTTCCACCAAGGCAATGGTCACGCCTACCCTATGGAGTGAATGAATGGTTCATATCATCAAATCAGATGATGAGTGGGCCCCACAACTATTCGTTCACGGCCTCTGTGCGGACACTGCAAACGGAGATTTTCATTTTTAAAAGGATAGTCGGTCAAACTGACTTGGACCAGCAATTCAAGACTGGTGCATGGTGGGTGCGTTCGTGCACTATGCACGCACAACCCAGGTGAGGTTCAATGTGATGTTTATGAGCCATCCAATCCATCCATTCAATTGGTCTCCCCATTTAAGGCATTGAATCCGAAGATGAGGCATATCCAAATAGCAGGTGGGCCCCACTTAATGAATTAAGGGATGAACTGGTAGTTGGGCCACTTCTCGAGATATTAAAATGCTGAAATTTAATATGTACAGTTAATTTATAGCCCCCAGGCTATGTATGAAGTTTCGAACCAATCTGATGGTGGGAACCCTGTGATCTTGCATTCTGCACCAGTTTTGGGCCTCTTTAACATGAACGGCTTGATTTCCTTGGATCTCTGACGTGTAAATTCTTCAATCTTGGTCCTCTTGAGTTTGTCCCTTGCTCTGATGACTTCGGAGTGTTAAACCCACGCTTTTAGTACTCTTTTTCAGTCAACGCTCCTAATTACACCCTGTAACGAAAACACGATTAAAATATTACATTAAGCATTATCATGTATGTAAAATCATGCAATAACTATGGTCTGATATACAATATTCGACCCTTATCACAACCTCCAAACAGCATTTTTCTAGTCCCGAGCAAAACATGTGAAAATAATTTTAGAAATAAAAGGCAATTCCTGTAAACCCAAGCGACTTGTGAACAAATAGTCTAAAAGCGAGAATTCTAAGATTCATGAATGGTAAGTAGAATTTTCTTTCTTGAAATCAAGCTCAAAGTAAACTACATAATCAAGTTCAAAATATTAATCCATTAATTAGAAAATTCTAAACATTGAGTTCCATGGGTGTATAGTGTAATCTCGGCTTACAATCATTAAGAGATCTAATTGTCAATTTCATGTTATCATTGGTAATTAACAACAGAATTCATAATAACCCAAAACTGAAACCAACACTTGCCTTATAGATTAAATTTGCATTCTATCAGCCTTTGAATTTTTAATTTTTTTTTTTGAATAGTAACGCCAAGGAGGGGAATCAAATCCTCACCTATAGGAAGCAAACCTATAGTGAAAACTTGTCGCCTAACTTTTTCTAAAAGTCAACCATGAGAAATCGAATCTACACTCATAAGGAGAAAACCTATGGTGAAGATTATGCGACTTACCCTTTCAATTCTTCTTTATAAACTGATGCTAAAAATTTTGTTTTTCAGATTGGTTCCTTTCATGCTTGATGATTACCAAGTTAATCATTCAATATTGAACCGGAACCTTAATGTGTAAGCGAGATGTGATATGTGAAATCATGTCTCAACCAATGTTTACAACTTCTAATCATGGATTAATAACTTGAACTTAACTGTGAAAATGTAACAGATGACTGAATCCAAGAGTCATAAATTATCAACATCACGTATCTTTTAATTTTAAAATCACAACTATCCTTTAGAATCACTTCAAATTCACAATAAATTTCAGAAAAAATTTAAAAATTTTCACAATTTTTGCTCATGTTTTTCTCATGACCAAGAAAATACTGATTAGGTAACTTAATCTCTCACCCCCAACCTAAAATCTACATTGTCCTCAATGTAAAAGAAATAGCAGGAAATGCACATGGGATAACGAAAGTAAAAGAGGAGTGATGGAAGGATAGTACTTGGATGGAGAATCAAGAGGCTTTCCAAAAATATCATCGTAAAAGCGAGTCAGCATAAGAGAGAAATCAACAAAAGCAAAATAACAAAAATAAAATCACAAAAAGAAGATCCTACCTATACCACTTTCACAGGTGCTCTCGATTGCATTTAACATATGCAACAAGCCTTTAAACCCCTAGCTGGCCCCTAGTGGATGAGTTGTAGTCTCATGAGGGTTTGTAGAAATGTTAGCCACAAACATTGAACTAACTAAGTAGGAAAAAGAAAGAAAGAAAAAAATAATAAAAAAAATAAAATGGAAGATTGGGTTGCCTCCCAAGAGCGCTAAGTTTAACGTCTTTAGCCAGATAAGAATGGACCATGAATTAATCAATCTTGATAACCTGGGTCCTCCAAATTAACTTCCTCAACATCTTGATTAACTAAATCCTCCAAACAAGGTTTCAGCCGATGACCATTTACTTTGAAAATATTCCCGTCTTTTAGATTTTTAATCTCAACTACTCTATGATGAAATACGTTTACTACCTGATATGGACCATTGTAACATCCCAAAAATCGGGGGTCAGGTAGAAACCCAACTCTCGAGTTCCAAAATATTATTTATGCAACATAGATAATGTTAAATGCATGTTGTCTGTAAACAGGCGTTAGACAAGATTGGGATTAAGCCAAAATAGTATATCATACTCCAGAGATAATTAAATTAGCAAGCAGAAGATTGTGATAGTATGTATAACATATCTAACTGTTGTATGTCTCCAGAGTGTGAACATGTTACCAGGTTAAATACATACATGTATACTTCAAAAATGGAAAGAAAAGAATATACATGAGTACTCTAAAAATAAGAAATGACAAGTGTCAAGGCATCTAATCAACCTCCCTGTAATCCCGTCGATCAGAACACGCATAAAGGAGGGATCCTCCTCATCATCATACAAGTCCAGCTCCGCCATCATCTGCAACTAAAATAGGGACTGGTGGGTGTTGCAAACACCATCCTGTAACGTGGGAATGAGTAGCTAACTCAGTGGAATAATAGAGCAAAGATTAGCATGTTCTCAAATCAATCAAGCGATAATAGTAAACCAATCAATCAAACATTCCTAGATTCTGTTATTAATGTATGCATGAAATGATATGATGGATGCCCTCACCGACATTCTCCCTCATACGGTACCATCTGCGTCCGCGGCATGCTTGCGTACCGCTCAGTGCTCCACATCTTCCAGGCACATGCAATGTAATGTGGATATGATTACCAAGTTGTTATTATTCCTTTTCATACAGCAGTATTGGGAAACTAAGGTACTTTGCTTATATCAATCCCAACACAGATCCTGTCTAGGGTCATCACTCCTGGTAATCTCATACGATGTTATATTTGTAGGTCGCTGCAAGGGCTGCCAGGGCTGTTGCTCGCACTCGTTACACCTCTCCCCTATCACCTTATCAATACAGGCCTAATTATCCTTAAGACTACATTAGGACTCGTCGCCCCCATGCGGTGTCAGGATAATCTTAAGGTCACTACAAAGGGCTGCCAGGGCTGTTGCTCGCACTCGTTGCTCCACTCTCCCATCACCTTATCAATGTAGGCCGATAGTAAGAATATAGTGTCTCATACCACCATAATCTGTTCAGAGTAGGGTGCTCACTGGTCACTATGGGGAGGTTTGTGGCCCCAGCATAGGCCGACAGCTCGACCACGGTGTCCCATACCACCATGCCCGGCTCATGAGTCTTTGTGGATCAAGGTACCATGGTTGACAGGGTTTTCAATTGTAAGTTCAGTATCCTAGGTTCAAGCAGTTATGACTCATACATGATGAACATACAATGGCCAGTCGGATTACTTGACGGGCTCGACTAGTGCGAGCGCATCTCAAGCTGAACAACATGAAGTGCATGAAACACCTCGTGTGGCCGCGTTCATCGACGCGTCCTTTATGGTACCTAGTAACCAACCACGAATTCGATCCATTACCGACTGCCTGGACTAGGTCATAGCCCCAAGCATTTGTGCATCAACATCAGTAAGCATATGTGAGTAACAGAAATGAAATACGACATCGTAAGCATGTTGACACATGTTATGGCATACAACTTAAGCAAATCATCCCACACATGCATTTCATGTATATAATGAAATCAATACATATAGCCGACATGACGAAAATCATTTACATCAGCATATTACTTGAGAATTCAATCTCAAAACTCATACACTACACCATTTACTCAATACATACTAATACAAACATTTATACAAACACTTAGACTACACACTTTAGTCTACATAGCGTATGTTGACTCAAAGTGCGCTTAAGGGCGAATCTCTTCGCCAAACCAACCATGCACGCTTTCCTAATATTCTAACATGATAAATAGCCATGAAAAACATTTTATCAAAATGTGCATGTATACGGTATTTCCAACAAATGACTAAAATGCCCTAAATCTCATATTTTCCATACATTTACGAAACAGAAAACGGACAGCATGTTTTACATGTCAAACGGCGTCGCCGTCGATAATCTACTATTAAACGACATTGAAAGTGTTGAAATCAGCCAATCAAAGCATCTAAAATCAGCACCTTTCACTTTAGATGTGTATCGTTTCGAACGGAGCGTATACGCTTCGTTTACGGCGAACAGGCAACCTAATACACAAGATGTATAAGCCACTTCGCTATTGGAATCGACGAAACCTTAAATCAGCAAGTGTTGAGGGTTTTTCTTATCTAGAAATGCGTTGAAATCACCGACAAAGTGATTGAGATACGTTGCTTAAGCACGTGCAACAGCTAGTGCAGGTGGCAGGAAGATCACTCCCACACTCTCACAAACTCTCACTTTTTCTCTCTCTAGCTAGGGTTTCTAGTAAATTCAGATGGGTGAGATATGTGAGGGTTTCAAACCCTTATATAAGCTAAAACCTTCCCAAATTAGGCTTGGGAACAAAGTTCAATTGAGGTATAACCAAATCGGAGCTGTTTCGATCCAAAAGGGCACTTCGAGAGGTCCCCCGGCCAAACGCGGTCGGACTTAAGCTCATGCATACTGGATCTAGCACACATCAAGTTTTCAGACCGGAAGAGTTTGCAGATCGCACGTGGCGGTCCAATTTCAGTTCAGCGGTCATCGCACCTAGATCGGGTCTACAAGTCTCGTGATATGAAAGAGAAATTTTTTCTGATCCGAGGGTGAAATTTGGCTGAATTCTGACGGTCAGAACGCTTAATAATAATGTGTCAAGTCATGTGCCAGATTTGAATTTCAAATTTCTAAATCTAACCCCTTTCTCACTCTCTTTACTCCATGCTCAATGAAATAGCCTTTGAACGTCGGTTGGGCTTGATTTTCGAAATGATTGTCAAGTCCAGCTAAGCGGTCATAACGGTCTAAGATTGTAGGTATCGGACTTCCGACGCGCGGTCTAAATCCAATACGAAGTTTCAAAGGTTTCCTAAGAGCAAACGGGTTTAGAGTTTGATCCAAGGTTTCCGGATATTATAGCGTCATTGATTCTTCAAGTTTTGGGTCTTGTAGAACGTATTTAAAGTGATCAGGGATAATTTCGCAGCTAATCTAGCGTAGCGCTAGCTAACTTACGGTTAGTTTCTAAAGGAATTAATCCTAAGTGATTTCTTTAGCTTTGGAATTGGGTTCTGAGAGGTTACCAAGGTGTTATAGTTGACCCATCGCTTAAGGACGTCTAATTCCAAGTAGGCGAAAATCCAGGGTGTTACAATCTACCCCCCTTAAAATAAAATTTCATCCCCAAAATTGGCTAAGGGTAATGAGTACCTAGAGAGACTTTAGTGTTGACATTCTAAGAAAGGTTCAAATCTCATTTAATGACCTAACCTCACGTATAACCTAAATCCACTGTTTCGATCATGGGCCAGTGGGGAAGAGGCTAACCACGCTTCCGCTGCGCCACTCTGATCTAACGGTTGCATTGACTGACCTAACTAGATTGGACTCAAAATGTTCTACCCCCTTAAAACTTAGTTCTACTTAAGGTTTAAGAATCTATGTATCGATCCGTATATCGGAATGAGGTGCAACTTAGGGGTTATCCTTGACATGAATTGGAAAACAACCTCTCACTACATTGTCTTCCTTTGCTATGATGCATTTTATGGCATTGGTACCTATGATTATAGGAAGGAGCTGAAATGATGGGTGTTGTAGTTGATTTCAAGAACGGAGGTGAGTTTGTGGCAAGAGGTCTAATCTCTATTGGCTACACGTCCTCAACATTTTTCCAAGGGCAAAGCAATGACTTTTGGTTGTATGTGGTCGGGCCAACATGGAAGAAAAGTTGTGTAGTGGGTCTGAGCCGGATACATAGACCTTCTGTCTAATCAGGACAGAAAACTCGTTGTATCAGTTCTTAATCCGAGTCGATACCGATCTTCTGCTAGATCAGAGCATTAGATTTATTGGTAACCACTAGGATTAAGAAGTCGATTCAAACCGCGAATACATCGCTTACATACCGTTCCTTTACTCCGCGTTTCCGAATGCAATAAGCCCTTGGGAAAGCCAAGTCAAAGGGACGTGCTGGTTTATTCTAAGTTCAATCTGAGGGATTTTTAAGTTCTCCCTGAGAGTGAACGATTCTAAGATACATAAGCTTCCTGAGATTTACTAAAGGAGTTTATGGATGTCATGAAGATCTATCTAAGGAAGGGAGTCCCATTCCAACCAAATTTAACCTACTATTCCTTAGCATCTACAGGCTTTACTCTACTCAAGGTAACTAGTAGACTAGTCTGTAATCTACAGCCTAAGCTTATATGATAAATGGTTTCATACCATTACTAGTACAGGGAATTGCTCTATCGCTTAGGGTCACGATTGTGTAAATGGAATTGGATTTCCTATATTGTCAGATCCTTCAAATCTAGGAGTACTAACTTTAGGTCCAAAACGCCAAGGGCCTATATGGCCAGTAGCCTTAAGTTGTATTAATTGGAACTGCATTCCTAATCCCATGTCGGGATTGGGAGTGGCATGCTTGGTAGGAGGGTGGGTTGGGATAAAAATTAATTTTATAGGTTTAATACCGGGACTTACAACGTGGTAGTGGAAACCGTAGGATACACCCAATCTAGGGACAATACCTTACAGTGAACGAAACGGTATGCACTCCATTCAACCAAATTTGTCACAATACATGGAATAAAGTTCCACATGGATTATGACAGGAACGCATTCGGCTATGCTAAGCCCAAACCACTAACACAAACACATCTTCTACCTGTGAAATTACTAGACCCAACATCAACCAAGCACAGAAATCCTTAAAACGGTAATCAAACAATTTACAGGACGACGGCCTACATGGGATTTGAGGTTTGCACGATTTGAGACTAAAAAGAGCGTAAAGGCTCAAATAACAGGGACATGAGAGGGAGGATGGTGGAAGGGAGAAAAAAAAGGCTAAATTAACCTTTACAATAGCCATGGAAAATGAGGGAAATGGAAAGAAACCGCTGCCCAAACGGACTGAAGTGAATCTAGGCGTTGTAGAGGGATGATTCAAGCTTCCAAGGGCTGAATTTTCAAGAAAAAAAGAGAGCTAAATAGGAATGGAGCTCCACACGATTTCAGCCATGTTTGGAGGTTGTGGGAGCTTCAACGGATGAAAATGGAGAGGAAAGGGGGCTTGTGTCACGTCCCAAACTCGAAAACTGAGCTCACAAAATTCTCGATCGCCGAATCCGGCGCCGACAGCCTCGTAGAACCCCATTCTCAACTCCTAGCTCCCATTCGCCAGGTTCCGATCCTAGGATGCTACGAGGAGAATTTTCAATATTAGTTTGATTCGTAATAAGCATAACCAAAGGCATAACCCACCAACAACAACCAGGAACTCCATTACATTTTCACTATGATCAAAAACTTTATAAGTGCAATGAGCATAAAGGGAAATATAATGGTAAAGAACAAAAACTCTAAAATGATCAGCAACGTGCTCCTGCCTCAGCGCTGCTACGATCCAACGTCACCTGCACGCAGCGGTCGTGCATAAGCTTATAGAAAGCTTAGAGGGTGGTGAAAGTGTGTACGCAAGGTAGTAATATGAACATGCAATGTCAAAGTAATGCAGAAAATATAGATGGAACCATACATCATGAGCCGTACCAAGGCTATACAATGCAAGACATGAATGGTATCGGCCACCCAAAGGCCATGCTATGTGCAATGCAACTCAAGCATACAGGTCCTCATCTATGTCCACACATCAATACAGCTCAATATGGAATATCACCGGGGTCTAGTACACTCTAAATCAGATTGCCGCCACATCGCACGCAATAAGGTAAGTGGAAGAGACCACACTATCCGTCTGCCAATATCGGGCGCGACTCGTCGATAGCGGACCCGTTCCTCGAGCTGGTCAAACTCAGCCTAGTATTGCCCCCTATGCTCGGGCAGGTAAGGCCGCACCCCCTTCCAACTGACCACGACACAGTGGAGAGCACAACCAACTGGTATTCGGTACTCAGCACTCATCTACCCACTCGGTCTAGACGTTGGAGCAACCTCTTGGTACCATAAGGGTTTAGGGACTTTCACCCAGGGATATCAATAGCACCCCATGTAAAATAAGATTTTCGGTATCCAATCCTGCCAACCACGATGCGTCTGTGGAGGCTATGGCCCTGATGTCGCTAGGGCGTACAATAACCATGTCACAAAAATGCGGAATGCATGAATCACACTATCCAGTCATGTAATCAATCCTGTGCATATCGTGCGCTCATGTAGGGCAACATCGCCTAACCGGGAGCCCAAAAACAACCTGCCCGAAGGCAAATGCTATGATCAGACAATTCTCACGTCAAGTATAATATGATGCGTATGATCATGAGTCATGGAACTGTACTAAACATGTTATAATAAAATGAACTATCTTACAATGCAGATGGACCTGGACGGCCTATAGATAATAAGTACGGCCTAGCAATGGGCCCTAAGGAGAGTCGTAATGTGGACATCCAACCAACATTACACTCGCAATGTGGACATCAAACCAACATTGTTCCCCAGGCACGATCTTCTTAAACATCGCTACATAATCTGTATTGGGATTACACATTGCAATGGACCTTAGGTTCATCCCATTGGGCCTTACATATATTTCAAATGGGCCATTTCTTATGGGCCTTTTATTCATCAGATGGGCCATATAAATGGGCCACACCAATGGGTCTTGTGTGCATTATAATGGGTCATAACCCGTGGGCCTTGGGTTATGTCAAAATGAGCCTAAGCACATGGGCCCTATGTGTCTTAAATGGGCCTAATCCTATGGCTTTATACATATCAAATGGGCCTAACCCATAGGTCTTATATAACTTGAATGGGCCTAAACCCATAGGTCTTATATGAATCAAATGGGCCTAAACCCATAGGCCTTGGAATACGTCAAGTGGGTCCAATCCCATGGGCCTTAAATTACATTGAATGGCCCCATTCCATGGGCCTAAGATCCACATCAAAGTGGGCCCCAATGGACTACCATAGCTACATTAAGATGGGCCTAACCTGCCAAGAAGGGGTCCACTTAGACAATGGATCCGGCTCAATCTTTAACCCATGCCTTCTAATGAGCTACCAAAGGGGCTGGATGGCTCATGCATCATGGTGGGGTCGACAATCAAGCTTGGAAAAATGCTTGGACGGTTAAAATGCAACGCATATATCATGGTGGGTCCCATAGATAGAAGGTGTGGCAAAATAAATGGGACCCACAAAACTTGCTGGTAACATTAAGAGAGAGAGAGAAAAGCACATGGCTGCTTGTACTAGTAGCATTACTGTTAAAACAAAAGGAGATGGGCCCCACGTAGGGTCCACCCTCACGTATACATAAAGTACATATATATAATATAATAGATTTTAATATATATATATATATATATATATATATATATATATATATCTGTTGCTGGTGCAACTGTTATTGAGTTTAAAGGAAGAAGAGGTGGGTCCCACGTGGGGCCCACCACAACATCTACATATAAAATGTTTAGAATATATTATAATATAACATGTAATACATACACCATATATAATATAAAATATATTAGGCTCATGCACCCTGGACGGACTAACACCATGGTGGCCCCACACGTGGGGTGGGTTTCACCGTCCAGGGACGGTGGGTGTCCCCACACGCTGCACAGTGTGGCCCACCACATGAATGGATGGTGCAGATGGTCCCATGGACCCATGCCAGGGCGCACCTCGCTGGCGGCCACCCCTGCCCATACCTCGGTGCTGAAAAGAGGTATCTTTCACTCTCCCTATGACGTGAGCTGCACGTGTGGGCCCCACATAGGAACGAGGTATCTCCACTCTATGGATTTGGGTGCATGCAAGCACCTTTGATAGGGATTGAAACCAAGACCTCAAGTGATAGCAATGAGGTATCTCCACCCCGTCTACCGGTTGAGCCGTGGATTTTGGGTCTCCCTGAACTTACTGACGTTAATCAGTAGGTGGGCCCCACCACCTAGCAGATGGACGGCTTAGATATGTAAAATGGTGGACGGTGTGTATATAACACACACCCTATGATCAGATCTACCGTCCTAGGCTATGGACGGTACAATACATATTATGGTGGGCCCACGTTACTGGGCAAGCTGCAGCTCTGTAACTGCTGTACACATACAGCAGCTCTGTAACTGCTGTACACACACAACAACCATCCGATTTCAAAAGGGGTGGGTCCCGCATGAGGGCCCCAAATGTCTGATTTAAACCCTGCTAATGACATATTATAATATCTTATATTATATAATATAATATTATCTCATATTATATTATATAGTAATACATATAAGCATATATCAATATGTATATTATATCCTTCACCTGGCCAACGTCCAGCCACCCTTGCTAAATGATGTACATGCATCAATGTGGTCCCACATAGTGGGCCACTAGATTTGGATCAAACTGATCTTTATATTTTCCTTTTATCCAGGCCGGTATAACTGTCCGGTCATGCAGGCCACGAATCGGGATCAAGGTGGCCCACTAGGTGGATGGCATGGATAAAATTTACACATCATAGGTGGGCCATTCATCATAGAGAAAGAGGGAAAGAGAGAAGGAGAGGAGGGAGATCGGCGATGACGGAGGGGCCCCGCCACTATGGGCCCCTCTTTGATACAAAGCCTACATCAAGATGGGTCCTACCATAGGTGGGCCCTTACATCACAAAAATACAAGAAAATGAAGATCAAAGATCACCCACCGGCTTCTTCTTGCACCAAAGGCTTCCTTAGCTCCTTAGCTTCAACTTCAATGGATAAGATGAGGAATGGATGGCTAGGATGAGAGAACTTGGGATGGAGAGGTAGGCCACACTTGGAGTTTTGGAAAACATGGAGAATTCTCATACGTATGGAGCTCTTTGTTGCTTGGAGATTTTGAAATGAGAAAGAGAGAAAGAGAGAGAGTGATGTAAAGGGAGAGAGAGAGAGTGATGGAAGGATGGGTGAGTGATGGTTGTGTAAGAAAAACTTGACTTTTGTGGCTTTTGTGTAAGAGAGGTATGGGTGGTGAAGACTTTTGTGGCTTTTTGTATAAGAGAGGTATGAGAGATGAAGACTTTTGTGGTTGCTTGGGAAAAGAGATGGAAGTGATGTGTACTTGACATGTGATGGATTGATGGGTGATTGATTGATGGGATTGATGTGATTGATGTGACACATCGTAGAGATTCTCTTAGGTTTCACAACGCGCGGTGTTTTCTCGCACCTAACGTTGGCCCATAACTCTTGACCAGGGTATCGCCTCGGCGCACGAGTCGCGGTATCGAAACCGCGGCGACGGTGCGGTCGCTATGGTATTGGTCTCGGGTTGAGTCGACTCGGGCTGTCGGCACATGAATCAGGGTCGCGCGTCGATATCGTTTAAGGGTCGAAAGTTGCCAGAATTCGAACGGTAAGACCGCGGAAGTGTACGGAAAGGTACGGACCAAGATACGGATCTTACAGCTTGTATTGCTGTGAGTGAAGGGGTAGTGTCGGTTGTGACCGAAAATAAGAATGAGAGAGATTTGAAGACGGGATTTGAGAGTGATGCAGCAAAAACTTGAAGAAAGGAGAGCTTGGGGGCTTGGATTGTGAAGGAGGGAGGGTTTTGGGGCTGTTTCGAGGGATGGCCCACATACCAGGGGGCCATATTACACCCCAAACACCACCGGCCCGAAGGCCGGCCCGAGTGGGGCCCACCAGTCGGCGATGCCATCGCCGGCCAAGTGGCAATCTGGCCACTCTGGCCATATAGGTTAGGTCCCCCCTGCCCTAGGGACCCCAAAAAAGTATGGGCCCCACCCCAGTTCATTGTAGTTTGGCCTAGAGAGGCCCAAAATTCCTTTTGGGGTGTTCTGGGGCTAGTCTGTAAACCAGAATGAACTTATACATCACGTAACATATGGTTTTGGGGTAGGAGGAGCTAATCCAACCAACGAACCCATCTGTTATAAAAGATTTCAAAATTGGAATGGCCAAAAGTCTGATTCTTATGTATTTTTACTATTCATTGTAAAATTTTGTCTAAGAATGATTTTATATCATTTTCACATTATGATTAATGCCTAACATGAAAATACTGAGAAAGAATTGAAGAATGGGGTGGTGAGAGGAAGGATTCTGAAGGAATTTAGTGAAATGGGGATTTTAAGCCCTAGGGATTGAGTGTAAGGGTTGTGGTTGCCCCACGACCCAAAGACTTGCATTTTAGGGTTTGGAAATGCTTCTGGGAATATCTCATATCCGCCTACTAACAACCTACAGGCTACTTAAGTCGCCTCACGCGACCAAAGATATGTGACGGATTCGATCAAACGAACGATTTGAGTAGACTTCGCCTATTGGCGAAACTGCAATCCTATAAGTGTTTCTAGGTTCCTTTCGCACCCACTTAAGTCGAAAGAGTAACAACATACGTCGTGTGTCCATAACCCAGGTCCAGTTTAATCTCTATCATGCTCTGATACCAACTGTAACATCCAGAAAATCGGGGGTCAGGTAGAAACCCAACTCCCGAGTTTCAAAATATTATTTATACAACATAGATAATGTTAAATGCATGTTGTCTGTAAACAGGCATTAAACAAGATTGAGATTAAGCCAAAATAACATATCCTACACCAAAGACAATTAAATTAGCAAGCGGAAGACTGTGATAGTATGTATAACATATCTAACCGTTGTATGTCTCCAGAGTGTGAACATGTTACCAGGTTAAATACATACATGTATACTTCAAAAATGGAAAGAAAAGAATATACATGAGTGCTTTAAAAATAAGAAATGACAAGTGTCAAGGCATTTAATCAACCTCCTTGTAATCCCGTCGATCAGAACACGCATAAAGGAGGGATCCTCCTCATCATCATACAAGTCCAGCTCCGATTCCCAAGCAGCGCCATCATCTGTAACTAAAATAGGGACTGGTGGGTGTTACAAACACCATCCTGTAACGTGGGAATGAGTAGCTAACTCAGTGGAATAATAGAGCAAATATTAACATGTTCTCAAATCAATCAAGCGATAATAGTAAACCAATCAATCAAATATTCCTAGATTCTGTTATTAATGTGTGCATGAAATGACATGATGGATGCCCTCACCGACATTCTCCCTCATACGGCACCATCTGCGTCCGCGACATGCTTGCGTATCGCTTAGTGCGCCACATCTTCTACGCACATGCAATGTAATGTGGATATGATTACCAAGTTGTTGTTATTCCTTTTCATACAACAGTATTGGAAAACTAAGGTACTTTGCTTATATCAATCCCAACACAGATCATGTCTAGGGTCGTCACTCCTAGTAATCTCATACGATGTTATATTTGTAGGTCACTGCAAGGGCTGCTATGGCTGTTGCTCGCACTCGTTGCACCTCTCCCCCATCACCTTATCAATTGTAACATCTCGAAAATCGGGGGGTCGAGCAAAAACCCAACTTCCGAGTTTCAAAATGTTATTTATGCAACATAGATATGTATGATTGAATGTTGTCTATGATAACGCATTAAACATGAGTAAGATTAAGCTAGAACAACATATCATACTCCAGAGACAGTTAAATTAACAAGCGGAAGACTGTGATAATATGTATAACATATATAAACTGTTGTATGCCTCCAGAGTGTGGATATGTTACCAGGTTATATACATACATGTATACTCCAAAAGTAGACAAAACGAATATACATGAGTGCGCTAAAAATATAAAATGACAAGTGTCAAAGTATCTAATCAACCTCCCTGTAATCCCATCAATCAGAACACGCATAAAGGAGGGATCCTCCTCATCATCATCAAGTCCAGCTCCGCCTCGCAGGCCGCGCCATCATCTGCAATCACAAAAGGGTCTGGTGGGTGTCCAGGAACACAGTCCCGTAACGTGGGAGTGAGTAGCTAACTCAGTGGAATAATAGAGCAAAGATTAACATGTTATCAAATCAATCATGCGATAATAGTAAAGCAGTAAATCAAACAATCCTAATACTGTTGTTAATGCAGTTATGACATGACGTGATGTATGCCCTCACCGACGATCACCCTCATGCGGCAACATCTTACGACCGCGGCATGCCACACTCCCTAGAGTGCTCCACATCTTCCAGGCACATGCAATGTTATGGTGATATGATTTTCGAGTTATTATTAGTCCATTCAAACAGCAGGATTGGGAAACTAAGGTACTTCCCTTGTATCAATCCCAACACAGATCCTGTCTAGGGTCATCACTCCTAGTAATCTCATACGATGTATATTTTGTAGGTCGCTGCAAGGGCTGTCAGGGCTGTTGCACGCACTCGTTGCTCCGCTCCCCCAGCACCTTATCAATACAGGCCTACTGTACTCTACTGCTACTGAAGGGTCGTCGCCTCCCGTAGACTCAGAATACGCTCGCGGTCACTACAAAGGACTCGTCGCCTGATCAGTGTAGGCCGACAGCTAGAATATAGTGTCCCATACCACCATAATCTGCTCACGAGACTAGGTGCTCACTGGTCACTACGGGGAGGTTTATGGCCCCAGCGTAGGCCGACAGCTCGACCACGGTGTCCCATACCACCATGCCCGGCTCATGAGTCTTTATGGATCAAGGTACCATGGTTAACAGGGTTTACAATGGTAAGTTCAGTACCCTAGGTTCAAGCAATTATGACTCATGCAGGGTGAACATACAATGGCCAGTCGGGTTACTTGACGGGCTCGACTAGCACGATCGCATCTCAAGTTGAACGACATGAAGTGCGTAAAACACTTCGTGTGGCCTAACCATTGCCGCCAACTCCAGAACACGGCTCGCATTCATCGACGCGTCATTCGTGGCGAAGATAAGCTAACTACGAATTCGCTCGGTTACCGACTGCCTGGACTAGGCATAGTCCCAAACACATGGAATCACATCAGCAAATCAAGTGAGAGTATTGGAAATGAAATACAACCACGTGAGCATGTTAACACATGTTATAACATACAACCGGAGTAAATCATCTTACACATGTCTATCACGCATATAATGAAATTATACATAGCACCAACATATAGGACATCATCTCCATCAGCATATTAATTGAGAATTCGATCTCAACTAGATCATAAGGAAATCATCAAGCACATGTTATAACATACCACTCAAGTGAAACATCAAGCATATGCATTTCATACCAATAATGAAATCGTACATATGGCCAACTTGTAGGAAATCATTTACATTAGCAATTTAATTGAGAAATCAATCTCAAATTAATTCATAACACCATTTAATTCAATACATACTAATACGAGCATTTAAACAAACACTTACACTACACACTTAAGTCTACATATAGTATGTCGACCCGAAGTGCGCATTTAGGCGAATCTCTTCGCCAAACTAATTATGCACGCATTCCTAACATTCTAATGCGACAATAAACCATGTCAATCACATCAGCAAAATGTGCATGAAAACAGTACTTCCTACAAATGACTAAAATGCCCTAAATCTCATATTCTTCGTTAGTTTACGAAACAGGAAACGGACAGCATGTTGTACATGTCAAACGGCGTTGCCGTCAAGAATCTACTATTAAACGACATTAAAAGCTTTGGAAACAGTCAATCAAAGCGTCTAATATCCGCACCTTGTCTCTTACGGATGTTGAAATTCGAACGGAGCGTATACGCTTCGTCTACAGCGATAAGAGAACCTGTTTTACGAGATTTACTAAGTATCAAGCTATGGAACGGAAGAAACATCAAATCAGCAACTTTCTAATGTTTTTCTTACCTGCAAATGCGGAGAAATCATCGGCAAAGTGATTGGAATACGCCGCTTAAGCACGTGCAGCAGCAGCAGGGAAAGCTCTCCCACCTTCTCTCAAAAACTCTCACCTTTTCTCTCTCCCAATCTAGGGTTTTTGCAAATTCGGATGGGAGAGAGGAGTGAGGGTTTCAAGCCCTTTTATAAGCCCAAACTTGCCCGAAATAGGCTCGGGAACAAGTTTCACTTGAGGGGTAACCAAATCGGGGCTGTTTCGGTCCAAAAGATGCTTTCTGGTGGTCCCCTGGTCGAATGCGATCGGACTTAAGCTCATGCATACCAGATATAGCACGTATTAAGTTTTTAGTCTGGCAGGGTTCGCAGATCGCACGTGGTGGACCAGTTTCAGTTCAACGGTCACCGCACGTAGATCAGGGCTGGAAGTCTCATAATAATAAATAGAAATTTTTCCTGATCCGAGGGTGTAATCTGGATGAATTCTGACGGTCAGAATGCTTAATACTGACGTGTCAAGTCGTGTGCCAGATTTGAATTTGAAATTCCAATTCTGTCTCTATTCGCAGTCTCTTCAGTCCGGGCTCAATGAAATAGTCTGTGATTATCGGTTTGACTTGATTTTTGAAATGATTGTCAAGTCCATCTGGGCGGTTCTAACGGTCTAAGATAGGAAGTATCGGACTTTCGACGCGCGGTCTAAATCCAATACAAGAATTCAAAGTGGTCCAAGAATAAACCCGCTTAGAGTTTGATCCGAGGTTATAGAGTATTATGGAGTCATACGTTCTACTCGATTTGGGTCTTGTAGAACGTATTTAAAGTGATCAGGGACTATTTTCCAGCTACTCCAGCGTTGCGCTAGCTAACTTACGCTGAATTTCCATAGGAATTAATCCTAAGTGGTTTCTTTGGCTATGAAATTGGGTTCTGAGCGATTTTTCAGGTGTTTTAGTTGACCCATTGCCTAAGGACGTCAAATCCCAGATTAGCCAAAATCCGGGGTGTTACATCAATACAGGCCTAATTATCCTTAAGACTGCATCAGGACTCGTCGCCCCCATACGGTGTCAGGATAATCTCAAGGTCACTACAAAGGGCTGCCAGGGCTGTTGATCGCACTCGTTACTCCACTTCCCCATCACCCTATCAATGTAGGCCGACAACAAGAATATAGTGTCTCATACCACCATAATCTGCTCAGAGTAGGGTGCTCACTGGTCACTATGGGGAGATTTGTGGCCCCAGCGTAGGCCGACAGCTCGACCACGGTGTCCCATACTACCATGCTCGGCTCATGAGTCTTTGTGGATCAAGGTACCATGGTTGACAGGGTTTTCAATGGTAAGTTCAGTACCCTAGGTTCAAGCAGTTATGACTCATACATGGTGAACATACAATGCTTAGTCGGATTACTTGACGGGCTCGACTAGTGCGAGCGCATCTCAAGCTGAACGACATGAAGTGCATGAAACACCTCGTGTGGCCTAACCACTACCGCCAACCCAAAACACGACTCGCATTCATCGACGCATCCTTTGTGGTACCTAGAAACCAACCACGAATTCGATCCATTACCGACTTCCTGGACTAGGTCATAGCCGCAAGCATTTGTGCATCAACATCAGTAAGCTTATGTGAGTAACAGAAATGAAATACGATATTGTAAACATGTTGACACATGTTATGGCATACAACTTAAGCAAATTATCCCACACATGCATTTCATGTATATAAAGAAATCAATACATATAGCCGATATGACGGAAATAATTTACATCAGCATATTACTTGAGAATTCAATCTCAAAACTCATACACTACACCATTTACTCAATACATACTAATACAAACATTTATACAAACACTTAGACTACACACTTTATCTACATAGCGTATGTCGACTCAAAGTGCGCTTAAGGGCGAATCTTTTCGCCAAACCAACCATGCACGCATTCCTAATATTCTAACACGATAAATAGCCATGGAAAACATTTTATCAAAATGTGCATGTATACGGTATTTCCTACAAATGACTAAAATGCCCTAAATCTCATATTTTCTGTATATTTACGAAACAGAAAATGGACAGCATGTTGTACATGTAAAACGGCGTCGCCGTCGATGATCTACTATTAAATGATATTGAAAGCATTGAAATCAGCCAATCAAAGCGTCTAAATTTTGCACTTTTCACTTTAGATGTGTATCGTTTCGAACGGAGCGTATACGCTTTGTTTACGGCGAACAGGCGACCTAATACACAAGATGTATAAGCCACTTCGCTATTGGAATCGACGAAACCTTAAATCATCAAGTGTTGAGGGTTTTCCTTACCTAGAAATGCATTGGAATCACCGGCAAAGTGATTGAGATACGTTGCTTATGCACGTGCAACAGCTAGTGCAGGTGGCAGGAAGATCACTCCCACACTCTCTCACAAACTCTCACTTTTTTTCTCTCTAGCTAGGGTTTCTAGCAAATTCGGATGGGTGAGATATGTGAGGGTTTCAAACCCTTATATAAGCTAAAACCTTCCCAAATTAGGCTTGGGAACAAAGTTCACTTGAGGTATAACCAAATCGGAGCTGTTTCGATCCAAAAGGGCACTTCGAGAGGTCCTCCGGCCAAACGCGGTCGGACTTAAGCTCATGCATACTGGATCTAGCACACATCAAGTTTTTAGACCGAAAGAGTTCGCAGATCGCACGTGGCGGTCCAATTTCAGTTCAGCGGTCATCGCACCTAGATCGGGTCTACAAGTCTCGTGATATGAAAGAGAAATTTTTTCTGATCCGAGGGTGAAATTTGGCTGAATTCTAACGGTCAGAACGCTTAATAATAACGTGTCAAGTCATGTGCCAGATTTGAATTTTAAATTTCTAAATCTAACCCCTTTCTCACTCTCTTTACTCCATGCTCAATGAAATAGCCTTTGAACGTCGGTTGGGCTTGATTTTCGAAATGATTGTCAAGTCCAGCTAAGCGGTCATAACGGTCTAAGATTGTAGGTATCGGACTTCCGACGTGCGGTCTAAATCCAATACGGAGTTTCAAAGGGTTCCTAAGAGCAAACGGGTTTAGAGTTTGATCCAAGGTTTCAGGATATTATAGCGTCATTGATTCTTCAAGTTTTGGGTCTTGTAGAACGTATTTAAAGTGATCAGGGACAATTTCGCAGCTAATCTAGCGTAGCGCTAGATAACTTACAGTTAGTTTCTAAAGGAATTAATCCTAAGTGATTTCTTTGGCTTTGGAATTGGGTTTTGAGAGGTTACCAAGGTGTTATAGTTGACCTATCGCTTAAGGACGTCTAATTCTAGGTATGCGAAAATCCAGGGTGTTACAATCTACCCCCCTTAAAATAAAATTTCATCCCAAAAATTGGCTAAGGGTAATGAGTACCAAGAGAGACTTTAGTGTTGATATTCTAAGGAAGGTTCAAATCTCATTTAATGACCTAACCTCACGTATAACCTAAATCCACTGTTTCGATCCTGGGCCAGTGGGGAAGAGGCTAACTACGCTTCCGCTGTGCCACTCTGATCTAACGGTTGCATTGGCTGACCTAACTAGATTAGACTCAAAATGTTCTACCCCCCTTAAAACTTAGTTCTACTTAAGGTTTAAGAATCTATGTATCGATCCGTATATCAGAACGAGGTGCAACTTAGGGGTTATCCTTGACATGAATTGGGAAACAACCTCTCACTACATTGTCTTCCTTTGCTATGATGCATTTTATGACATTGGTACCTATGATTATAGGAAGGAGCTGAAATGATGGGTGTTGTAGTTGATTTTAAGAATGGAGGTGAGGTTGTGGCAAGAGGTCTAATCTCTATTGGCTACACGTCCTGAACATTTTTCCAAGGGCAAAACAATGACTTTTGGTTGTATGTGGTCGGGCCAACATGGAAGAAAAGTTGTGTAGTGGGTCTGAGCAGGATACATAGACCTTTTGTCTAATCAGGACAGAAAACTAGCTGTATCTGTTCTTAATCCGAGTCGATACCGATCTTCTGCTAGATCAGAGCATTGGATTTATTGGTAACCACTAGAATTAAGAAATCGATTCAAACTGCGAATACATCGCTTACATACCGTTCCTTTACTCCGCGTTCCCGAATGCAATAAGCCCTTGGGAAAGGCAAGTCAAAGGGACGTGCTGGTTTATTCTAAGTTCAATCTGAGGGATTTATAAGTTCTCCCTGAGAGTGAATGATTCTAAGATACATAAGCTTCCTAAGATTTACTAAAGGAGTCTATGGATGTCATGAAGATCTATCCAAGGAAGGGAGTCCCATTCCAAACAAATCTAACCTACTATTCCTTAGCATCTACAGGCTTTACTCTACTCAAGGTAACTAGTAGACTAGTCTGTAATCTACAGCCTAAGCTTATATGATAAATGGTTTCATACCATTACTAGTACAGGGAATTGCTCTGTCGCTTAGGGTCACGATTGTGTAAATGGAATTGGATTTCCTATATTGTCAGATCCTTCAAATCTAGGAGTACTAACTCTAGGTCCAAAACGCCAAGGGTCTATATGGCCAGTAGCCTTAAGTTGTATTAATTGGAACTGCATTCCTAATCCCATGTCGGGATTGGGAGTGACATGCTTGGTAGGAGGGTGGGTTGGGATAAAAATTAATTTTATAGGTTTAGTACCGGGACTTACAACGTGGTAGTGAAAACCGTAGGATACACCCAATCTAGGGACAATACCTTACAGCGAACGAAATGGCATGCACTCCATTCAACAAAATTTATCACAATACATGGAATAAAGTTCCACATGGATTATGACAGGAACGCATTCGGCTATGCTAAGCCCAAACCACTAACACAAACACATCTTCTACCTGTGAAATTACTAGACCCAACATCAACCAAGCACAGAAATCCTTAAAACGGTAATCAAACAATCTACAGGACGACGACCTACATGGGATTTGAGGTTTGCACGATTTGAGACCAAAAAGAGCGTAAAGGCTCAAATAACAGGGATATGAGAGGGAGGATGGTGGAAGGGAGAAAAAAAAGGCTAAAATAACCTTTACAATAGCCATGGAAAATGAAGAAAATGGAAAGAAACTGCTGCCCAAACGGACTGAAGTGAATCTAGGCATTGTAGAGGGATGATTCAAGCTTCCAAGGGCTGGATTTTCAAGGAAAAAAGAGAAAGCTAAATAGGAATGGAGCTCCACACGATTTCTGTCATGTTTGGAGGTTGTGGGAGCTTCAACGGATGAAAATGGAGAGGAAAGGGGGCTTGTATTGCTGTGAGTGAAGGGGTAGTGTCGGTTGTGACCGAAAACAAGAATGGGAGAGATTTGAAGACGGGATTTGAGAGTGATGCAGCAAAAACTTGAAGAAAGGAGAGCTTGGGGGCTTGGACTGTGAAGGAGGTAGGGTTTTGAGGCTGTTTTGAGGGATGGCCCACATACCAGGGGGCCATACAACACCCCAAACACCATCGGCCCGAAGGCCGGCCCGAGTGGGGCCCACCAGTCGGCGATGCATCGCCGAACCGGCGATGTCATCACCGAAAAAGTGGTAATCTGGCCACTCCGGCCATATAGGTCAGGTCCCCCCTGCCCTAGGGACCCAAAAAAGTATGGGCCCCACCCCAGTTCATTATAGTTTGGCATAGAGAGGCCCAAAACTCCTTTTGGGGTGTTCCGGGGCCATTCTGTAAACCAGAATGAACTTATACATCATGTAACATATGGTTTTGGGGTAGGAGGATCTAATCCAACCAACGAACCCATCAGTTACAAAATATTTCAAAATTGGAATGGCCAAAAGTCCGATTCTTATGTATTTTTACTATTCATTGTAAAATTTTGTCTAAGTATGATTTTATATCATTTTCACATTATGATTAATGCCTAACATGAAAATACTGAGAAGGAATTGAATAATAGGGTGGTGAGAGGAAGGATTCTGAAGGAATTGAGTGAAACGGGGATTTTAAGCCCTAGCGATTGAGTGTAAGGGTTGTGGTTGCCCCACAACCCAAAGACTTGCATTTTAGGGTTTGGAAATTCTTCTGGGAATATCTCATATCCGCCTACTAACAACCTACAGGATACTTAAGTCACCTCACGCGACCAAAGATATGTTACGGATTCGATCAAACAAACGATTTGAGTAGACTTCGCCTATTGGCGAAACTGCAATCCTATAAGTGTTTCTAGGTTCCTTTTGCACCCACCTAAGTTGAAGGAGCGACAACATATGTCACGTGTCCATAACCCAGGTCCAGTTTAATCTCAATCATGCTCTGATACCAAATGTAACATCCGAAAAATCGGGGGTCAGGTAGAAACCCAACTCCCGAGTTCCAAAATGTTATTTATGCAACATAGATAATGTTAAATGCATGTTGTCTGTAAACAAGCATTAGACAAGATTGGAATTAAGCCAAAACAATATATCCTACTCCAGAGACAATTAAATTAGCAAGCGAAAGACTGTGATAGTATGTATAACATATCTAACTGTTGTATGTCTCTAGAGTGTGAACATGTTAGCAGGTTAAATACATACATATAAACTTCAAAAATGGAAAGAAAAGAATATACATGAGTGCTCTAAAAATAAGAAATGACAAGTGTCAAGGCATCTAATCAACCTCGCTATAATCCCGTCGATCAGAACACGCATAAAGGAGGGATCCTCATCATCATACAAGTCCAGCTCCGCTTCACAAGCAGCGCCATCATCTGCAAATAAATATAGGGACTGGTGGGTGGTGCAAACACCATCCTGTAAGGTGGGAATGAGTAGCTAACTCAGTGGAATAATAGAGCAACAATTAACATGTTCTCAAATCGATCAAGCGAAATAGTAAAACAATCAATCAAACATTCCTAGCTTTCGTTGTTAATGTATGCATGAAATGACATGATGGATGCCCTCACCGACATTCTCCCTCATACGGCACCATCTGCGTCCGCGACATGCTTGCGTATCGCTTAGTGCGCCCCATCTTCTAGGCACATGCAATGTAATGTGGATATGATTACCAAGTTGTTATTCCTTTTCATACAGCAGTATTGGGAAACTAAGGTACTTTGCTTATATCAATCCCAACACAGATCATGTCTAGAGTCGTCACTCCTAGTAATCTCATACGATGTTATATTTGTAGGTCACTGCAAGGGCTGCTAGGGCTGTTGCTCGCACTCGTTGTACCTCTCCCCCATCACCTTATCAATACAGGCCTAATTATCCTTAAGACTGCATCAGGACTCGTCGCCGCCATGCGGTGTCAGGATAATCTCAAGGTCACTACAAAGGGCTGCCAGGGCTGTTGATCGCACTCGTTGCTCCACTTCCCCATCACCCTATCAATGTAGGCCGACAACAAGAATATAGTGTCCCATACCACCATAATCTGCTCAGAGTAGGGTGCTCACTGGTCACTATGGGGAGGTTTGTAGCCCCAGCGTAGGCCGACAGCTCGACCATGGTGTCCCATACCACCATGCCCGGCTCATGAGTCTTTGTGGATCAAGGTACCGTGGTTGACAGGATTTTCAATGGTAAGTTCAGTAGCCTAGGTTCAAGCAGTTATGACTCATACATGGTGAACATACAATGCCCAGTCGGATTACTTGACGGGCTCGACTAGTGCGAGCGCATCTCAAGCTGAACGACATGAAGTGCATGAAACACCTCGTGTGGCCTAACCACTGTCGCCAACCCAAAACACGACTCGCGTTCATCGACGCGTCCTTTGTGGTACCTAGAAACCAACCACGAATTCGATCCATTACCGACTTCCTGGACTAGGTCATAGCCCCAAGCATTTGTGCATCAACATCAGTAAGCTTATGTGAGTAATAGAAATGAAATACGACATTGTAAGCATGTTGACACATGTTATGGCATACAACTTAAGCAAATCATCCCACACATGCATTTCATGTATATAATGAAATCAATACATATAGCCGACATGACGGAAATCATTTACATCAGCATACTACTTGAGAATTCCATCTCAAAACTCATACACTACACCATTTACTCAATACATACTAATACAAACATTTATACAAACACTTAGACTACACACTTTAGTCTACATAGCATATGTCGACTCAAAGTGCGCTTAAGGGTGAAACTCTTTGCCAAACCAACCATGCACGCATTCCTAATATTCTAACACGATAAATAGCCATGGAAAACATTTTATCAAAATGTGCATGTATACGGTATTTCCTACAAATGACTAAAATGCCCTAAATCTCATATTTTTCGTATATTTACGAAACAGAAAATGGACAGCATGTTGTACATGTCAAACGGCATCGCCGTCGATGATCTACTATTAAATGATATTGAAAGCGTTGAAATCAGTCAATCAAAGCGTCTAAAATCCACACATTTCACTTTAGATGTGTATCGTTTCGAACGGAGCGTATACGCTTTGTCTATGGCGAACAGGCGACCTAATACACAAGATGTATAAGCCACTTCGCTATTGGAATCGATGAAACCTTAAATCAGCAAGGGTTAAGGGTTTTCCTTACCTAGAAATGCGTTGAAATCACAGGCAAAGTGATTGGGATACGTTGCTTAAGCACGTGCAACAGCTAGTGCAGATGGCAGGAAGATCACTCCCACACTCTCTCACAAACTCTCACTTTTTTTCTCTCTCTCTAGCTAGGGTTTCTAGCAAATTCGGATGGGTGAGATATGTGAGGGTTTCAAACCCTTATATAAGCTAGAACCTTCCCAAATTAGGCTTGAGAACAAAGTTCACTTGAGGTATAACCAAATCGGAGCTGTTTCGATCCAAAAGGGCACTTCGGGAGGTCCCCCGGCCAAACGCGGTCGGACTTAAGCTTATGCATACTGGATCTAACGCACATCAAGTTTTCAGACCGGAAGAGTTCGCAGATCGCACGTGGAGGTCCAATTTCAGTTCAGCGGTCATCGCACCTAGATCGGGTCTACAAGTCTCGTGATATGAAAGAGAAATTTTTTCTGATCCGAGGGTGAAATTTGGCTGAATTCTGACAGTCAGAACGCTTAATAATAACGCGCCAAGTTATGTGCCAGATTTGAATTTCAAATTTCTAAATCTAACCCCTTTCTCACTCTCTTTACTCCAGGCTCAATGAAATAGCCTTTGAACGTCGATTGGGCTTGATTTTCGAAATGATTGTCAAGTCCAACTAAGCGGTCATAATGGTCTAAGATTGTAGGTATCGGACTTCCGACGCGCGGTCTAAATCCAATACGGAGTTTCAAAGGGTTCCTAAGAGCAAATGGGTTTAGAGTTTGATCCAAGGTTTCAGGATATTATAGCGTCATTAATTCTTCAAGTTTTGGGTCTTGTAGAACGTATTTAAAGTGATCAGGGACAATTTCGCAGCTAATCTAGCGTAGCGCTAGATAACTTGCGCTTAGTTTCTAAAGGAATTAATCCTAAGTGATTTCTTTGGCTTTGGAATTGGGTTCTGAGAGGTTACTAAGGTGTTATAGTTGACCCATCGCTTAAGGATGTCTAATTCCAGGTAGGCGAAAATCCAGGGTGTTACAACCATACCATCGCGAACGAAGTTTTTCATGAAAGTGGCGTAACTTAGAATTATACAATAATACTTTCTGGTCCGGTTCAAATGTCCTGTGGAGAATTGATTAGTCATGAAAAAATTTTGTTTCGTCTTTATAAATTTTTGCATTCTCATATGCCTCATTTTGAATTTCTTCTAACTCATTGAGTTGAAGTTTACGGTGCGATCCAGTCTTATTTAAGTCAAAATTAAAGGTTTTGATGGCCCAATAAGCATGATGTTCTAGTTCCACAGGCAAGTGACATGCTTTCTTAAAGACAAGCCTATAAGGGAAAATTCCAATCGGGGTTTTGAACGCTGTATGATATGCCCAAAGAGCATCATTCAAACATTGCGACCAATCCTTACGATCAGGGCGAACTGTTTTCTCTAAAATTTGTTTAATCTCTCGATTCGAAAACTCTACTTGACCACTTGTTTGTGGATGGTATGGAGTTACAACTTTAAGGGTAATGAAATTTTTCTTCATTAAAGATTCAAATGGTTTATTGCAAAAATGAGTACCTTCATCACTTATGATTCTCGAGGAGTACCAAAATGAGAAAAGATATTTTCTTTTAAGAAGCGGACCACAACTTTATGATCATTTATTTTACATGGCGCTGCTTCAATCCACTTAGAGACAGTCGACGGCCACAAGGATATACATATAACCAAATGACGGGGGAAATGGACCCATGAAATCAATACCCCAAACATTAAAAATCTTGATAATGAGAATATTTGTAAGTGACATCATGTTCCTGCAGGAAATATTACCTGTACGTTGGCATCTATCACATGTAGAACAAAAGGCATGGGTGTCTCGAAAAAGTGTAGGCCAATAAAATTCACTTTGTAAAACTTTTACAGCTATTTTCTTTGAACCAAAATGACCACCACATGCATGGTTGTGATAAAAGGAGATTATACTATGAAACTCACTCTCAGGTACACATCTCCTAATGACCTAGTCAGGACAAAGTTTGAATAAGTATGGATCATCCCAAAAGAAATGTTTAACCTCAGTAAGAAATTTGAATTTATCCTGTTTAGTCCAATGGGAAGGAACTTGACCTGTAACAAGATAATTTACAATATCTGCATACCAAGGTAATTGAGAAATAGCTAAAAGTTGTTCATTAGGGAAAGACTCGTTCATTGGTAAAGGATCCACTGTGGACTCCATGACAAGTCTAGACAAATGGTCGGCTACTACATTTTTAGACCCCTTTTTATCCTGAATTTCAATATCAAATTCTTGTAGTAAGAGGATCCAACGAATCAATCGAGGTTTAGCATCTTTTTTAGAAAGAAGATATTTCAACACTGTATGGTCTGAGAATACTATAACCTTTGATCCTATGAGATATGACCTGAATTTGTCTAGAGCAAATACCACTGCCAACAACTCTTTTTCAGTGGTAAAGTAGTTCAGTTGAGCATCATTTAGAGTCCTACTAGCATAGTGTAACGCCTCGAAAAAATTCGTACAGAGATCCGAGTACCGACTCGATCAGAAATCACTTAGGATTAATTCCTTTAGAAATTAAGCATAAGTTAACTAACACTATGCTAGATTAGCTGTGAAGTTGTCCCTAATCGCTATAAATACGTTCTGCAAGACCCAAAACTTGTAGAAGCAATGATGCTATAATACCCTAAAATCTAGGATCAAACTCTAAACTCGTTTACTCTCAGGAACCCTTTGAAAATTCGTATTGGATTTAGACCGTGCGTCGGAAGTCTGATATCTACAATCTCAGACCATTAGGATCGCTTAGCTGGACTTGACAATCGTTTCAAAAATCAAGCCCAACCGATGTTCTGAGGCTATTTCATTGAGCATGGAGCAAGGAGTGTGAGAAAGAGTGAAATTCATAAAAATTTAAATGTCATTTAAATAAATCTGGCACGTTTCGCTTGCGGGTTAAGTATAAGCATTCAGACTGTCAGAATCTGACCCAAATACACCCTCGGATCAGGGAACATTTCTCACTCAGGTCAGTGTACTTGGAATCCTCGATCAAGTCTCCGTGACCGCTGAACTGAAACTGGTCCGCCACGTGTGATCTGGGAACACTACCGGACTGAAAAATTAATGTGATCAACATCCAATATCCATGAACTTAAGTCCGACCGCATTCAGCCAGGGGACCTCCCGAAATGTTCTTTTGGATCGAAAAAGACCTGATTTGGTTGTAACCCAAGTATACCTTGGTCCCAAGTCTAAATAGGTGAGTTTCTAACCTATTTAAGGGCCTTAAACCCTCTCATATCTCTCCCATCCGAATTTGCAAGAAACCCTAGAAAGAGAAGAGAGAGAAAGAGAGAGATTGTGAGAGAGTTGTGAGAGAAACTTCCTGTCATTTGATCCTGCGTTTGCACGTGCCGAATCACTGTGTTCTAATCACTCTTCCGGTGATTTCGATTCATTTCTAGGTAAGAAAACCCTAACCTCTACCTGTTTTAGGGATTCCATAGATACAAGTACGAAGTAGCTGATTCATCTTGTGATATAGGTCGTCATATCGCCGTTGACGAAGCGTAGATTTCCTATTCGAATTAATACACGTCTACGACGAAAGGTGAGGATTTTAGATGCCTAGATTGATTGTTTTCAAAGCTTTCAATGTCGTTTAACAGTAGATTATCGACAAGAACGTTGTTTGACATGTAGAACATGCTGTCCATTTTCCATTTCAACTGCATACGAAAAATATGAGATTTAGGGTATTTTAGGTATTTATAGGAAATACTGTATACGTCTGTATTCTGTAAAAATGATTTTCATGTTTATTTGTCGTGTTATTATACTAGTTATGCGTGCATGATCTGTTTGGCGAAGAGATTCTCCCTAATGCGCTCTTTGGGTCGACATACGCTATGTGGACAAAAGTGTGTAGACTAAGTGTTTGTATAAATGATTGTATTAGTATGTATTGAGCTAATATTTTTGTAGGTTAGCTTTGAGAATGAATTCTCAATTAATATGATCGTGTATGCGATTTCTTCCATGTTGTTATATGAATTGATTTCCTCATATATGTGAAATACTTGTGTTGGATGATTTGCTTACGTTGTATGTTATAACATGTTGTCAACATGCTTGTATTGTTTGTATTTCATTTCTGTTACTCTCACATGATCACTGATGTTGATTTCAAATGCTTGGGGCTATACATTAGTCCAGTCGGTCGGTAACAGATTGAATTCATGGTTGGCTTCTATTTGCCACGAAGGAGGAGTTGATGAACGCGAGTCGTGTTTTGAGTTGGCGGCAGTGGTTAAGCCACACGAAGTATTTTATGCACTTCATGTCGCTCAGCTTGAGATGCGCTCGTACTAGTCGAGCTCGTCAAGTAACCCGACTGACCGTTGATTGTTCACCTTGTATGAGTCATAACTGCTTGAACCTAGGGTACTGAACTTACTGGTGGAAACCCTGTTAACCAAGGTACCTTGATCCATAAAGACTCATGAGCCGGGCATGGTGGTATGAGACACCGTGGTCGAGCTGTCGGCCTACGTTGGGGCCACAAACCTCCCCGTAGTGACCAGTGAAGACCTTTGACTCGTGAGCCGATTGTGGTGGTATGGGACACTACATTCGAGCTGTCAGCCTACACTGATTGGTGACGAGCCCTTTGTAGTGACCTCGAGCGTATTCTGAGTCTGCGGGAGGCGACAACCCTTCTGTAGTAACAAGGATACACTAGGCCTGTATTGATAAGGTGATGGGGGAGCGGTGCAACGAGTGCGAGCAACAGCCCTGGCAGCCCTTTCAGCAACCTATAAATATAACATCGTATGAGATTACTAGGAGTGACGACCCTAGACAGGATCTGTGTTGGGATTGATATGAGGAAGGTAGCTTAGTTTCCCAATACTGCTGTATGAAAGGACTAATAATAACTCGGTAATCATTTCCACATCGCACTGCATGTGCCTGGAAGATGTGGAGTACTGAGGGAAGAAAGAATGCTGCGGACATAAGATGGTGTTGCATGAGGGAGTATGTCGGTGAGGGCATCCATCATGTCATTTCATGCTTGCATTAACAACAGTATTTAGGATTGTTTGATTGCCTGCTTTACTATTATCGCGTGATTGATTTGATAACATGCTAATCTTTGCTCTATGATTTCACTGAGTTGATTACTCACTCCCACGTTACTGGATGGTGTTTGCAACACCTACCAGACTCTGTCTTAGATGCAGGTTGTGAGGAGATTCAGGAGCCGGAGCCGGACTACTTCGAGGACCAAGACGAGTTCTCGTTTATGCAGTTCTCTGACGGCTTTGCGTAGGTGGCTTGGATCGGCGGGACTTGTTATTTAGACCATATGACATTTTAATTTTTGGTTTATTATATGTATTTGTGATTCAGAGATGTATTCATACTTTGGAGACAGTTCGAGATTATTTTATTTTCCATACAGTGATATATATATTCTTCAATCTTTCGCTTGCATTTTATCACTGGATCTGGAGTATGAATTGCAGTTTTGGTATAATCTTAATCATGTAAATGCTTTAACTCAGATAACATTGAATCATAATCATATTTGTTGCATAAGTGATGGTCTGAAACTCGGGAGTCGGGTTTCTACACGACCCCCGGATTTCTGGGTGTTACACATAATAAATGACTTGAGGCATTTTGTTCAATCGTTGTCCTAAAATGGCTCCAACAGCATAATCAGAAGCATCACACATAAGCTCAAAAGGAAAACTTCAATTAGGTGGTTGGATGATTGGAGCAGAAGTTAATAAATGCTTCAACTTATCAAAAGATTTCTGACAATCATCATTAAGGACAAATGCAACATCTTTAGCTAATAAATTGCATAAAGGTCGAGAAATTTTGCTAAAATCCTTAATGAATCTCCTGTAAAATCCTACATGCCCTAAGAATGATCTAATCTCCTTATCGTTCTAGGTGGAGGAAGATTAGAAATTAAATCAATATTGGCCTTATCAACTTCAATGCCTTTACTGGAAATAATATGTCAGAGTACAATCCCTTTTTGAACCATAAAATGACACTTTTTCCAATTCAATACCAGGTTCATTTTTTTACATCTTTCTAATACAAGAGATAGATGGTATAAACATTCATCAAAGGAAGAGCCAAAAATGAAAAAATCATCCATGAAAATCTTGAGGAAACGCTCAACCATGTTTGAAAAAATAGTCATCATACATCGTTGAAAAGTAGCAGACACATTACACAACCTAAATGGCATACATCAATAAGCATATGTACCAAAAGGACATGTAAATGTGGTTTTCTTTTGATCCTCAGGAGCAATGGGAATCTGGTTATACCCGGAATAACCATCTAAGAAACAATAGTAACTGTGCCCCGCCAATCTCTCAAGCATCTGATCTATGAAAGGAAGAGGAAAGTGATCCTTCCTTGTGACCAGGTTCAGTTTACGGTAATCAATACAAACTCGCCAACCCGTAATCATGTGGATTGGAACTAATTCATTATCCTCATTTTTCATCACCGTAATCCCAGACTTTTTGGGAACAACTTCAACTGGGCTGACCCAGGTGCTATCCGAAATAAGGTAAATGATACCAACATCTAACAACTTAAGCATCTCCACCTGAATGACCACTTTCATGTTAGGGTTAAGCCTCCTTTGCATTTCACGCGACATTTTAGCATTTTCTTCAAGATGGATACGATGCATACACACAGTGGGGCTTATTCCCTTTATGTTCGCTATTGTCCACCCAATAGCTGCTTTATGTTCTCTAAGAACATTAAGCAACTTACCCTCCTGTTCCTTATCAAGGTTAGAAGCTATAATGACAGACAGGGTTTCAGAATGACCTAAAAATGCATACTTGAGAGTTTTAGGTAATTGTTTAAGGTCAAGTTTGTAAGTGTTATGATCTCATGCTCCTTTGGTTGTCAAATTTTGTGTGTCAAAACCTCTACGTATGTCTTGTGTTTATTGTGTTTGTTTCTTGATAACTGTGTTCGAGACACCTTATCAACACTTCAACTTCAAGCTAGTTAAGTACAAGTTAGTTCAAGCTCAAGCTACTTCAAGCTACAAAAAGAGTTCAAGTTCAAGACTCAAGATAGACATGGAGACAAGTGTAACTTAAAGTGATACTGAAGCTTGTGATATCTTCAAGCTACATCAACTTAAAAGTGAAGTTTTCAATGTCCATACTTCGTGTCCCAGGTTTGATAGACCTTAGTTTGACCTTAGGGTAGGTCATTTTAGATACATAATCCAATTTTTATAATTATGCATGATTCTGGTCTGTCCTAAGACTAGTCATGGATCTGGTTTGACTAGTCCTAGCACTGGTTCGACCAGTCCAAGAAATTCCAAGACCAGTCGTAGTTTTGTTACGAATTATCATATTTTTTTCTGTTTGGCTACGACCAGTCTTGGATTCTACTCGACCGGTCGTACGATAGTCTTGACTCGACCTTCGACCAGTCGTGGAGCTACGACTCAAACTCCAGTGACTAAATCAAGTGTCGCACGACCAGTCGTAGAGGGGTCTCGACCGGTCGTGGACTGCCTTCGACCAGTCGTGGATTGTCTTCGACCGGCCGTAAAATGGTTTTATCTGATCGCGCTCAAAAAATTAAAAATTCGTTTCTTCTCCGACCAGTCCTAGTGACCCTAGGACCAGTCGAAGAAGAATTTCTGCAGATATAAATAGCACACGAATTTCAGAGTTATTCATTGGAAATTTAAGTAAATTTGAAACTCTACTCTGAGATAAGTTTGTATTTTTTTTTAAGCTATATTGTGCATAATTCTATTTCCTTTTGTTAGCTTTTTAGTATTTGATTTTATTCTATATTCCAATCTGATTTGAAAAGAGGAATTATTATTTTCCTTCTTCTTGGAATTAAAATCAAATAGAGCTAGCCCAATCTGATTTAATTTAAAATCAATTAGAACTTAGAACCATTATAAAGTGAGTATAGGACATTGAACTTTCATATTCGAACATCTACTCCAATTGGTTCTTCCGGGCTGCTACAAGAGGAGAAATTCAGGTATTTTATAATTTTGTAAATTCCATTCTATTTTGGTTTTTATTTGAGATTCGCCAGAAAAATCTCAGTTTGTGTGGTTGTCTGAGGAGAGCCAGAGAACTCAGAAAAGTGGGATTTTTTATTTTTTGTGTAAGCCCAAGTGAAGAAGACACAATTGTGAAGGTTTTAGGTGAACCTGTGAAACCTATTTTAATAGTGAACGTTAATATCCCTGTGTGAGGATATTAGGAGTGGAGTAGCATTTTGTGTGGCTGTTGTTTAACAGTTAGTGAACACACAGGCAAACCACTATAACTCCTTGTCTTGTGGATTGAATGCTTGCTTAATTTTTTATCTTTTATCATTCAGTTTTGTGGAATGTATATGTGAATGTGAATGTTGGAACAATTTACATTTTAAGCAAGTGTGGAGAACGGTGTAATAGTTTAAAGTTTTATTTCAGCAATTTATCTCTTGCTATTTCTTTATCAATTTGAGCTTCAATTTCTGTAATTATTCTTGTAAGGTTGCCCTGCCTTTTTTATGGTGCATGGTTGTCCTTAGAATAATTAATTCTTAAGATTACAATTTATTCTTTTTTGAATTTATATTTTCCTCTTTCGGTTTGAGTTCTTGATACAAAGATCTTTCAAGAAATTAAGTTGTCCTACCATAAACCTTTGGTTTTTGGTGTAAGGTTGTCCTTAGAACAACTTTTGTATCAATCTCTAAAGATTTGAATTTTGAGGTTGCATTGTGAATTGATTTATTTTAGTTTGATTATCTATTTAATTTAATTCCGCTGTATTTAATTTTAATTTAGCATAGTCCTATTCAGCCCCCCCCCCCCCCTCTAGGACATATAGCTTAGTTATTTCAAAGTTTAGGTGGTTTCTTAATAGACAGGACCAGTTTAGATTCAGATGGTGGAAGAAGCTCCACTTTAGTTTTCCATTTTGTAGTATCCATTACAGGATTAGAGTCAAGCAATGCATTAACTTCTTGGATGGAACTTTCTATGTCAAAATCTATGCCAAAATGTGCTAGACAAGTCTCAAGAGCATCTTCGAAAGATTTAAGGAAAGAGTCATGCACTAGACTCTCAATCGTGTTCACTTCAAATATATCATCCGAGTCTACCGGTTGTTGTCCAGCATTGAAAATATTGAGTTTAATCTTTATGTTACCAAAAGACAAATTCATGACTCCATTCTTGCAATTTATGATAGCATTAGATGTGGCTAAGAATGGACATCATAAGATAATCGGGATTTGACTAGTAGGATTTGGGACAGGCTGAGTATCTAGAATGATTAAATCCACTGAAAAATAAAACTTTTTAACCTAGATTAGCATGTACTCAATAACACCACAGGGCACCTTAATAGATCTATCAGCTAGTTGTAGTGTTATTTTAGTTGATTTCAGCTCACCAAGTCCTAGCTGCTCATACACAGAATATGGCAACAAATTAACGCTCGCCCCTAAATCAAGCAATGCCTTCTCAACCTTATGATCTCCTATGATGCAAGAAATGATAGGCACTCCTGGATCCCTAAACTTAGGAGGGGTGTTATTTTGAATCATGGAGCCAAGTTGCTTTGCAAGGATGACCTTCTTATGAACATTCATCATACGCTTTTGAGTGCATAAATCTTTAAGAAACTTAGCGTAAGCAGGGACTTGCTTGATAGCATCAAGTAATGGAATGTTAATTTGCACTTGCTTAAACAGCTCCGATATATCATTAAAGTTATTTCCTTTCTTAACTAGTGCCAGACGTTAAGGAAAAGGTACTTTAGGCACATAAGATGGCACAGGAGTGGTTTCTGGAGGGTCAGAGTGCTTTTGGACTTTGGATGCACTAGTATGTCTCTCTGCTTCATTTTAGTCTTTCGATTTGGAATTTGATTCTTCTCTTGGCATCTCTACTTTGTTCTCGATCTGTTTACCGGACCTAAGGGTAATGATAGATTTGACTTGCTCATGATATTGTTCTTAATTTTAGTTAGAGCCAATTTCATACTGTCCTTTTGGATTTGCCACAGGTTTACTAGGGAACTTTCCCTTCTCTCTCTCACTCAATGTGGCAGCAAGTTGACCCAACTGTACTTCTGGCTTGGCAATAAATTGAGCATTTACATGTAAGCTTTACTGGTTAGTTAGAAAATTTTATTGGGTGTCTTTTTGAAATTGAAGTGAACTCTATATAAAAAGATTAAGTGTATCCTCAAGAGATGGTTTCCTAGATTGTGGAGGTACTTGTTGATATTGTGAAAACTACTGAGGTTGTTGACTACCAACTTGAGGGTGAGGTCGCATGGGAGGATTTTCAGATGGTCCTCCTTGTTGTGGTCCTTTTGCCCAGAAAAAATTTGGATGTCTAGCCCACCCTGGATTGTAGGTGTTTGAGTAAGGATCATTCCAAGGTCTCCGAAAGGTGTTCATAGCATGTACTTTTTCAGAGAGAAATTTCAAAAATGCTACACCATATGGACATGACTGCGTAGAATAGGCGGGACTGGAACAAATGGCACATGACTCAATTTGAGTTGTTTGTGGAGGTCCATTATTTAACATTAAAGCATCAACTTTTTGTGTCAAGCTTTCAATTTTGGCATAAAGATCTGGCATGACTCCTATCTCATATATACCTCCTTTCCTCTGTGGTTGGGGACTTCTTTTACTTATATTTGAATAGTCCCATTACTGGGAGTTTTCACACAAAATTTCAAAGAAATTTCAAGCTTCAACGTCACTTTTGGTCATGAATGACCCTCCACTAGTGGCATCAACCATGCGACGGTTTTGGGGTGTCAAACCATCATAGAAGTATTGAACCTGTTGCCACTTCTTAAAACCATAGTGTGGACATTTAAGAAGTAAGTCCTATCTTTCCCAACATTCATGAAAGTGCTCACCCTCTTTTTGCGTGAAATTAGTAATTTCTCTACGGAGAGTATTATTTTTGTGAACAGGGAAGAACTTGTTTAAGAACTTCCTAGGCAGTTGGTCCCATGTAGTGATAGTCCCAACTCCCAGAGAATTCAACCATACTTTCGCCTTATCCTTCAAAGAAAAAGGAAAAAGGCGTAAATGAATTGAATCATCTGAAAAGTTTTGAAACCTAAAAGTAGAGAAAATGTTTAGGAATTCTTTTACGTGATGATATGGATCCACTTTTCTAAACCATAGAAAGACGGTAACAACTGTATGACCCCTGGTTTAAGTTCAAAGTGTGCTACCGTGGTGGCTGGCAACACTATGCATGAAGGCACATTAAATTGGACAAGAGGTGAATAATCTCTAATTTCTTTAATTTCAATCTTGTCCACCATTTCAAATAGGATGTTTCTAAATCTTCAACGAAAGGTTCTTTCTATTTCAGGATCAAAAGGTGCTAATTCTATGTTCAGAGATCTACATCCTAGCATAAACTGAATTACTGCAATGTAGGAAAGAAAACTAAACTAAACTAAGATGCAACCTAAGAGAAATAAAACCAGAACTAAAAATTATGAATTCCTCAAAATAAGAGAAAGCTATGTAAACAAGAATTGGAAGAAAGGACCTGGAAAAGGAGATGATGAGTGTCTGAAGATTTGGGAGCTCCTCCTTTTAAAGACAATCTTATTTTTTAGCTTCCTTCTTCAATTCCTGTAAAAATAAAAATAAAAAAATAAAAAAAATTAAGTTTCCTAAACTAATGCTAGAAATATCCTAAGCAACAATTAGTTTATAAAAAGAGAAAAATTTCTAAAACTAGAAAATAGAAAGTTACTTGAAAGAAGAATCTGAATCTAAAATTAGAAAATAGAAAATTTCTAAAAAAAGAAAGCCTAGAATTAGAAAATTCCTAAAAAAATAAACCCTAATTCTAAAAATAGAAATTAGAAACAGTAGAGAATTTAGAAAGGGATTACCAAATTAGAAGTTCAAGTCAGGACCTTACAAAACAGGAAATAAGTTAATTTCTAAAAGAAAAAACTTTAACCTAAAGTTAGTAAAATCCTAAGGCTATGAATTATGATAAGAGAGAATCCTAAATCCAATTTGGACCGAAACAGTTCCCGGCAACGGTGCCAAAAACTTGATATTTTATTTAAACCAATCTGATTTAAATGATTTTAAACTCGTAAGTATACGAATCAGATTTAGACATGGTACGTATTACGAGATCGTTCCCATGAGGACTGGTTGTCACAATTCAAAATTTACGATTCTTCTTAACTAATCTAACAAAGAGTTTTGCTAACAATTAAGTAAAATAACAAAAATCTATGAAAAGTAACTGAGGACAATGAGGAAAATTCAATCAAGGAGAATACTAGGACTTTTGAATCCACCCCTAATTATCCTGACCCCTGTTTTACCTATTGATTCACCCTAATTCAGATTGATATAAATAAATAAAGTACACTTTATGTCCTTGCTGGGCACAAAGAATGTATAATCTCTTAAAACATACAAATCACATCTTTCCATCCATGGTCAGGCATGGAAAGATGAAGATTCCTATTTATTTCTCTATAGAAAACTTGTTCATGGTCAGACACAAGCACCTAGAATAAGATTCTAAACAACATCTACAACTAGACTTTGGTTAAGCTCATAGAATGGAGAAGTATAAAGTATTCAGTTAAGCACACTAGATAAAGAAACAAATCAATCAAATTAAGATGAATTCAACAATCAACACGTGCCATTCAAATTAGGGGCTTCATCTCAGCCCTAGCAAAAAAAAAATTAAAAACTCATGGGATGGAACAATGATTCAATTGGGAAGAATAAAAATATAGCTGTTGAGAGGTACATTCCTTACACAACCCACTGAATTTTTTCAATCCCTTATCGAGCAATTCCCTTGTTTCTTTCTTCACGTCCACCCCCACAAAATCTGGATTCCAAAGATGATTTGTATGTCCCAGCCAAAACTCCCCCCTCCCAGCCTCTCTTTCTTTTCTTTTATAACAACATGGAAGTCGGTTGTTTGTAAATCCTCCTGGAGTCGGTGCGGAATGTGCACAGCAACGTGTGCAACAACTTACGTAGAAGAGATCGTAGCAGAACGCAGCCAATCTGCATTTGGAACTGAAGTTCTGGCTACAGGAACTCCTAATGAAAAAATCTAAGCCATTCAGCTTATTATATCATGGTCGGTTGGCCCAGGGAAGAATCTTGAACGGCCATGATCGTTGGACCGATCCTAGCCATGATCATTAAATGGCCCGCAACGTCCCGGTTCCGAACGCTTTATAAACAGAGTGCACTCGACCACGCGCTGATGTGTTGGTGGGGTCCACTCGGTCGTCTTGTGGGAAAATCTGCACCGTCCATTGGCTTATTCCATTGGCTTATTCACAAAAAATCGATCATACATGAATGGTTTTAGTTGTCCGTTGATGCGGCCCACCTAATTTTCTGCTCTACCATCTGTTTTGTGTTTTAAAGGCTAAAATTATCTCTCCGCTGTTGTAACACCCTGAAAATCGGGGGTCGTGCATAAACTCAACTCCCGAGTTCCAGACCGTCACTTATGCAACAAAAATGATTATGATTCAATGTTGTCTGATTTAAAGCATTCACATGAGTAAAAGTATACCAAAACTGCAATTCATACTTCAGATCCAGTGATAAAAGCAAGCGGAAGACTAAACAATATGTATATCACTGTATGGAAAAACAAAGTAAATCTCATCTGTCTCTAAAGTATGAATACATCTCTGAGTCTCATATACATATACATGAACAAAAAGGTAATGTTCCAAATAGTCCCACTGAAACCCCATCGATCCAGGTCGCCTACGGGAAGCCGTCGTGATACTGCATATACGAGAACTCGTCCTGGTCCTCGTCAATGTCTGGCTCCACCTCCTGGATCTCAGCCTCACCTGCATCTACAACAGGGTCTGGTGGGTGTTGCAAACACCATCCCGTAACGTGGGAGTGAGTGATCAACTCAGTGGAATCATAGAGCAAGGATTAGCATGTTCACAATTCAATCATGCGATAATAGTAAAACAGTAAATCAGACAATCCTAATACTGTTGTTAATGCAAGATGACATGACGTGATGTATGCCCTCACCGACAATCTCCCTCATACGGCAACATCTTATGACCGAGACATGCCACACTCCCTAGAGTGTTCCACATCTTCCAGGCACATGCAATGCTATGGTGATATGATTTCCAAGTTGTTATTATTCCATTCAAACAGCAGGATTGAGAAACTAAGGTGCTTTCCTTGTATCGATCCCAACACAGATCCTATCTAGGGTCGTCACTCCTAGTAATCTCATACGATGTATATTTCGTAGGTCACTGCAAGGGCTGTCAGGGCTGTTGCTCGCACTCGTTGCACCGCTCCCCCATCACTTTATCAATACAGGCCTACCGTACTCTACTGCAACGGAAGGGTCGTCGCCTCCCGTGGACTCAGAATATGCTCGCGGTCACTATAAAGGACTCGTCGCCTGATCAGTGTAGGCCAACAGCTAGAATATAGTGTCCCATACCACCATAATCTGCTCACGAGTCTAGGTGCTCACTGGTCACTACGGGGAGGTTTGTGGCCCCAGCGTAGGCCGACAGCTCGACCACGGTGTCCCATACCACCATGCCCGGCTCATGAGTCTTCGTGGATCAAGGTACCATGGTTAACAGGGTTTTTGGTGGTAAGTTCAGTACCCTAGGTTCAAGCAGTTATGACTCATACAAGGTGAACATACATCGGCCAGTCGGGTTGCTTGACGGGCTCGACTAGCGCGATCGCATCTAAAGTCGAACGACATGAAGTGCGTAAAATACTTCGCGTGGCCTAACCACTGCCGTCAACCCCAAACACGAATCACGTTCATCGACGCGTCGTTCGTGGCTATGACCAGTCAGCCACGAATTCGCTCGGTTACCGACTGCCTGGACTAAGTCTAGTCCCAAACATTTATGGAATCACATTAGCAACATATGTAAAGGTATTGGAATTGAAATATAATCATATGGGCATGTTAACACATGTTATAACATTCAACTTAAGCAAATCTTCAACACATACTTTCCATGCATGTAATGGAATCATGCATATGGTCAACATGTAGAAAATCATTTAGGTCAGCATATTAACTAAGAAATCAATCTCAAACTACCACATAACATCATTTAATTCAATACATACTAATACAAGCATTTATACAAACACATACACTACACCCTTAAGTCTACATATAGCATGTTGACCCAAAGTGCACAACTAGGCGAATCTCTTCGCCAAACTAATTATGCAAGCATTCCTAACTCCCTAATGCGACAACAAACCATGTCAAACTCGTCAGCAAAATATGAATGTAGACCGTACTTCCTACAAATGACTAAAATGCCCTAAATCTCATATTCTTCGTTAATTTACGAAACAGGAAACGGAGAGCATGTTGTACATGTCAAACGGCGGTGCCGTCGATAATCTACTATTAAACGACATTGAAAGCATTGTAAACCGTCAATCAAAGCGTCTAAAATCCTCACCTAGTCTCTTACGGATGCGGGATTTTGAACGGAGCGTGTACGCTTCGTCTACGGCAGTAGGAGGACCTATTTTACAAGTTACGTTAGCTAACACGCCGTGAATCTAAGTAAACCCTAAATCAGCAAGTTCTAGGGTTGTTTTATACCTGAAAAAGTGAAGAAATCACCAGCCAGGTGATTGGGAAGAGTTGCTGAAGCAGTAGCAATCGGTGGCTCGGAGATGGGAAAAATCCCTTCCACTCTCTCTCTCAAACTCTCTCTCCTTTTCTCTAGGATTTGCAATTTTTGGATGGGAGAGAGAAATGAGGGTTTCAACCCCTTTTATAAGCTTAAAAATGCTGAAAACAGGCTCCGGAATGAAGTTTACTTGGTGCCTATCCATTTCGGGGCTGTTTCGGTCCAAAAATTGCTTTCTGGTGGTCCCCTGGTCGATTGCGATCGGACTTAAGCTCAATGCGTACCAGATGTAGCACGTATTAAGTTTTCAGTCTGGCAGGGTTCGCAGATCGCACGTGGCAGACCAGTTTCAGTTCAGCGGTCACCGTACATAGATCAGGGCTGAAAGTCTCATGATAATAAATAGAAATTTTTCCTGATCCGAGGGTGTAATTTGGATGAATTCTGACGGTCAGAACGCTTAATACTGACGCTTCAAGTCGTGTGCCAGATTTGAATTTGAAATTCCAATTCTGTCCCTATTCGCGGTCTCTTCAGTCCAGGTTTAACGAAATAGTCTGTGATTATCGGTTTGACTTGATTTTCGAGATGATTGTCAAGTCCAGCTGGGCGGTTCTAACGGTCTAAGATAGGGGTATCGGACCTTCGACGCGCGGTCTAAATCCAATACAAGAATTCAATGTGGTCCAGAGAACAAACCCGCTTAGAGTTTGATCCGAGGTTATAGAGTATTGTAGAGTTGTTTGTTCTACTCGATTTGGGTCTTGTAGAACGTATTTAAAGTGATCAGGGACTATTTCCCAGCTACTCTAGCGTTACGCTAGCTAACTTACGCTTAATTTCCATGGAATTTAATTCTACACGATTTCGGGTCGAGTTGGTACTCGAGCCCAAGTACGGATTTTTCACGGGCGTTACAATCTACCCCCCTTAACAAATAATTTCATCCTCAAAATTTGTACCTTTTCGTACTCCTCGAGAAGCTGTGGGTAGTTCTTTTTTATCTCGGCTTCTGTCTCCCAAGTAGCCTCCTCCTCAGAATGATGCGTCCACAATACCTTCACAAGGGGAATCACCTTGCTACGCAGTACCTGCTCCTTCCTGTCTAAGATGCGTGTCGCTCGCAGGATATAAGTAACATCCTCTCGTAACTGCACCTGCTCCCATCTGATGATATGGGAAGGATCAGCAACGTACTTCTTCAGCATAGAAACATGAAATACGTTGTGAACGCTCGCGAGGGGCGTGGGTAAAGCCAATCGGTAAGCCACTGCTCCCACACGATCGAGGATCTGGAATGGACCAATGAATCGCGGTGCCAGCTTCCCCTTCTTCCCGAACCGAAGGACTCCCTTCATAGGGAAAACTCACAAAAACACGTGATCCCCAACTGTGAACTCTAATGGCCTCCGTCTCGTATCGACGTAGCTCTTCTGTCTGCTCTGCTCTGTAAGAAGCCGACGTCGAATAGTATCAATCTTCTCTGAAGTCGCCTGCACCAACTCTGGGCCAATCAAGCTACGCTCACCGACCTCTAACCAGTAATGCGATGCGCGACAAGGTCGCCCATACAGCGCCTCATAAGGTGTCATACCGATACTCGCCTGGAAGCTATTGTTGTACGCAAACTCCGCATATGCAAGACAATCATCCCAACTGTCCTTGAAGTCCAATGCGCAAGCTCGCAACATATCCTCCAAGATCTGGTTCACTTGCTCTATCTGTCCGTCCGTCTGTGGGTGGAAGGCAGTACTGAACTTCAACTTCACACCCATAGCCTCCTGAATGTGGGTCCAGAAGATAGAAGTGAACCGCGTGTCTCTGTCCGACACGATCTCCAACGGAACTCCATGCAGACACACGATCTCTCTGATGTACAATCTAGCCAGCTCGTCTGCAGAGTTTGTAACTCTGATCGGTAGGAAGTGCGCCGACTTCGTCAATCGGTCGACGATCACCCAAATGGAATCATGTCCCTTCCTCGTCTTCAGCAACCCAGAAATGAAGTCCATGGAAATGAAATCCCACTTCCACTCTGCAATCGGCATAGGCTGCAAAAGTCCAGGTGGTCGGCGATGCTCTGCCTTCACCTGCTGACAAGTGAGACAACGGGACACGAACTCAGCTATGTGGGTCTTCATACCTTCCCACCAATACGTCTTCTTCACGTCACGATACATCTTTGTAACATCCCGAAAATCGGGGGGTCGAGCAAAAACCCAACTCCCGAGTTTCAAAATGTTATTTATGCAACATAGATATGTATGATTGAATGTTGTCTGTGATAATGTATTAAACATGAGTGAGATTAATCCAGAACAGCATATCATACTCCAGAGACAGTTAAATTTACCAGCAGAAGTCTGTGATAGTATGTATAACATATATAAACTGTTGTGTGTCTCTTGAGTGTGAACATGTTACCAGGTTAAACATATACATGTATACCTCAAAAATATAAAGAAAGTATATACATGAGTGCTCTGAAAATATAAAATGACAAGTGTCAAGACATCTAATCAACCTCCCTGTAATCCCGTCGATCAGAACACGCATAAAGGAGGAATTCTCCTCATCATCATCAAGTCCAGCTCCGCCTCACAGGCCGCGCCATCATCTGCAATCACAAAAGGTCTGGTGGGTGTCCAGGAACACCGTCCCGTAACGTGGGAGTGAGTAGCTAACTCAGTGGAATAATAGAGCAAGGATTAACATGTTCTCAAATCAATCATGCGATAATAGTAAAGCAGTAAATCAAACAATCCTAATACTGTTGTTAATGCAATTATGACATGACGTGATGTATGCCCTCACCGACGATCTCCCTCATACGGCAACATCTTACGACCGCGGCATGCCACACTCCCTAGAGTGCTCCACATCTTCCAGGCACATGCAATGCTATGGTGATATGATTTGCAAGTTGTTATTAGTCCATTCAAACAGCAGGATTGGGAAACTAAGGTACTTCCCTTGTATCAATCCCAACACAGATCCTGTCTAGGGTCGTCACTCCTAGTAATCTCATACGATGTATATTTCGTAGGTCACTGCAAGGGCTGTCAGGGCTGTTGTTCGCACTCGTTGCACCGCTCCCCCATCACCTTATCAATACAGGCCTACTGTACTCTACTGCAACGGAAGGGTCGTCGCCTCCCGTGGACTCAGAATACCCTCGCGGTCACTACAAAGGACTCGTCGCCTGATCAGTGTAGGCCGACAGCTAGAATATAGTGTCCCATACCACCATAATCTGCTCGCGAGTCTAGGTACTCACTGGTCACTACGGGGAGGTTTATGGCCCCAGTGTAGGCCGACAGCTCGACCACGGTGTCCCATACCACCATGCCCGGCTCATGAGTCTTTATGGATCAAGGTACCATGGTTAACAGGGTTTACAATGGTAAGTTCAGTACCCTAGGTTCAAGCAGTTATGACTCATACAAGGTGAACATACATCGGCCAGTCGGGTTACTTGACGGGCTCGACTAGCACGATCGCATCTCAAGTTGAACAACATGAAGTGCGTAAAACACTTCGCCTGGCCTAACCACTGTCGTCAACTCCAAACACGACTCGCATTCATCGACGCGTCGTTCGTGGCGAAGATAAGCTAACCACGAATTCGCTCGGTTACCGACTGCCTGGACTAGGCATAGTCCCAAACAATCATAGAATCACATCAACAGTTGTGTAAGGGTAATGGAAATGAAATACAACCATGAGAGCATGTTAACACATGTTATTACATACAACTTAAGCAAATCATCGTACACACGTCTTTCACACATATAATGAAATTAAGCATGTCGCCAACATATAGGAAATCCTCTCCATCAACATATTAATTGAGAATTCAATCTCAAAGTAACTCATAAGGAAATCATCAAGCACATGTTATAACATACAGCTTAAGTGAATCATCAAGCACATGCATTTCATTCATATCATGAAATCATGCATATGGCTAACATGTAGGAAACCATTCACACCAGCATATTAATTGAGAAATCAATCTCAAACTAATTCATAACACCATTTAATTCAATACATACTAATACAAGCATTTATACAAACACATACACTACACACTCAAGTCTACATATAGTATGTCGACCCGAAGTGCGCATTTAGGTGAATCTCTTCGCCAAACTAATTATGCACGTATTCCTAACATCCTAATGCGACAACATATCATGTCAATCACATCAGCAAAATATGAATGAAATCTATACTTCCTACAAATGACTAAAATGCCCTAAATCTCATATTCTTCGTTAGTTTACGAAACAGGAAACGGACAGCATGTTGTACATGTCAAACGGCGTTTCCGTCAAGAATCTACTATTAAACGACATTGAAAGCTTTGAAAACAGTCAATCAAAGCGTCTAATATCCGCACCTTTTCCCTTTTAGGGGTGAGAGTTCGAACGGAGCGTATACGCTTCGTCTACGGCGAATAGAGAACCTAATTTATGAGTTATATCAGTTTACATGCTATGGAACGGAATGAATGCCAAATCAGCAACTTCTAGGGCTATTTCTTACCTGAAAACGTGGAGGAATCGCCGGGAAAGTGCTTGGATCGCATGGCTTAAACACGTGTAGCAGGTAGCACCAGCAGCAGGAAATTCTCTCCCACCTCTCTCACAATCTCTCACCTTTTCTCTCCCTCAATCTATGGCTTTTTCCAAATTCGGATGGGAGAGATATGAGAGGATTTCAACCCCTTTTATAAGCTTAAAAATGCCCGGAATAGGCTCGGGAACAAAGTTCACTTGATGCTTAACCAAAGCGGGGATGTTTCGGTCCAAAAGATGATTTCTGGTGGTCCCCTGGTCGAATGCGATCGGACTTAAGCTCATGCGTACCAGATATAGCACGTATTAAGTTTTTAGTCCGGCAGGGTTCGCAGATCGCGCGTGGTGGACCAGTTTCAGTTCAGCGGTCACCGCACGTAGATGAGGGCTGGAAGTCTCATAATAATAAATAGAAATTTTTCCTGATCCGAGGGTGTAATCTGGATGAATTCTGACGGTCAGAACGCTTAATACTGATGTGTCAAGTCGTGTGCCAGATTTGAATTTGAAATTCCAATTCTGTCCCTATTCGCGGTCTCTTCGGTCCGAGCTCAATGAAATAGTCTGTGATTATCGGTTTGACTTGATTTTTGAAATGATTGTCAAGTCCAGCTGGGCGGTTCTAACGGTCTAAGATAGGAAGTAACGGACTTTCGACGCGCGGTCTAAATCCAATACAAAAATTCAAAGTGGTCCAGAGAACAAACCCGCTTAGAGTTTGATCCGAGGTTATAGAGTATTATGGAGTCATACGTTCTACTCGATTTGGGTCTTGTAGAACGTATTTAAAGTGATCAGGGACTGTTTCCCAGCTACTCCAGCGTTGCGCTAGCTAACTTACACTAAATTTCCATAGGAATTAATCCTAAGTGGTTTCTTTGGCTATGAAATTGGGTTCTGAGCAATTTTTCAGGTGTTTTAGTTGACCCATTGCCTAAGGACGTCAAATCCCAGATTGGCCAAAATCCGGGGTGTTACAATCTTTGTACTGCCTGGATGCATCGCGAGTCTAGTAGAATGCGCAGCCTCGAGAATCTCTCGTCTCAAGTCAGGGACATCTGGGACGCATAGGCGGCCACGGTAACGTAAGCCCCCATCCATACCAACTCGCCAGTCGGCGTCAGCATCATCACTGGCCTGCTCTCGAAGCTCAGTAAGATGCGCATCGTCCCTCTGCGCCTCGATGACTCGGTCATCGATCTGAGATCGCACCTGTACATGTGCGATGAACTCAAACGGCTCCTCTACGGTGAGTTTCTGCTCAAAGTCTCGCAAAAACTCAACCATATCCCACTCGGCAACCATCAGCGGAGCCGCAAACTCTATTGCCTTCTTGCGGCTCAACGCATCAGCCACAAGGTTCGCCTTCCCAGGATGGTAAGAGACTTCAAACTTGAAGTCCTTCAACGTCTCCATCCATCGCCGCTGCCTCATATTCAAGTCTCGCTGCGTGAATATGTACTTGAGGCTCTTGTTGTTCGCAAAAGAGCTCGAACTCCTCTCCGTAGAGGTAATGTCTCCAGAGTCTCAGTGCGAATATAACGGCTGCCAACTCCAGGTCGTGCGTAGGGTAATTCTCCTCGTGCTTCCTTAATTGTCTCGAGGCATACGAAATTACCCTGTCCCTCTGCATAAGGACACAACCCAAACCAACGCTAGACGCGTCAGTGTATATAGTGTATCTAACCCCTTGCTCTGGCAATACTAGCACAGGGGCGGACGTAAGTCTGTCCTTCAGCTCCTGAAAAGCTGACTCCGCCTTATCATTCCAGGCGAACTTCACGTCCTTCCGTGTCAACTGAGATAAGGGTCTCGCGATCTTCGAGAAGTCCTGAATGAAGCGCCGATAGTAGCCAGCGAGTCCCAAGAAACTCCTCACCTCAATGACAGAACCAGGCTGCTCCCAGTCCTGCACCGCAGCTACCTTAGACGGGTCAACTGCCATGCCATCCTTGGACACCACGTGTCCCAGAAACTTCACCTCCTGCTTCCAGAAGTCGCACTTCTTGTACTATACGAACAACTGGTGCTGTCTGAGCGTATCCAGGACCAAACGTAAGTGCTCCTCATGCTCCTCTCGACTCCTAGAGTACACCAAAATGTCGTCAATGAATACAACGACGAATCGATAGAGGAAAGACCGAAATACCTGGTTCATCAGATCCATGAACACGGCCGGTGCGTTCGTAAGACCGAACGACATCACGAGGAACTCGTAGTGGCCAAAACTGGTCCTGAATGCTGTCTTCTGCACGTCCTCATCCCTGACGCGCAGCTGATGATAACCTGACTGAAGATCAATCTTCGAGAAGTACTGCGCTCCTCTCAGCTGATCGAACAAGTCATCAATCCTGGGCAAAGGGTACTTGTTCTTCACTGTGAGCTGGTTCAGCCTGCGATAATCAATACACAATTGCATCGAACCATCCTTCTTCCTCACGAACAAGACCGGTGCTCCCCAAGGTGACACGCTAGGCCGTATAAGGCCAAGCTCTAACAGACCATCAATCTGCGTCCTCAACTCCTCCATCTCACATGGTGCCATGCGATACGTCGGCAATGAGATGGGTGTAGAACCAGGAACCAGATCGATAGTGAAATCGATAGTGAAATCGATCTCACGTCGGGCCGGCAAACCAGGGATCTTCCTGAACAGATCCCCGAACTCAGAAACGACTGGTACATGCTCGAGTATCTGGGCAATAAAGTGGTGTAGCTAAGTATGTGGAAAGGGAGATTTACCCGCACTGGAAATGTGAAGGATGCACCCTCAGGCTCGTACGCTGTGACTATACGAGTCTCGCAGTCAATCTCGGCTCTAGCAGCAGTCAACCAGTCCATGCCAAGAATGACGTCGAGATAATAAAGAGCAGGGTCGACGACGAGATCTAGAACCATCGTCTTGCCCCCCAGATCCACCAAACAACCCTCACACATCTGGGTGGCATCTGTAAAGGACCCATAAGCTGTATAAACCCGCACTCCATCCATAGTAATGGTGTGTAAGCCAAGACGTCTGACAATAGCACGCGATATCAAAGAAATCGTGGATCCAGTGTCCACCATCATGAGAATAGGAGTACCTCCAATATGGGCGGTGACCTCGAAGGCCGAATGCTGAGAAGTGCCGTCGCAGCTGCCTCAGCTGTCAATGCATGAACTCGAGCCTACTGTGGCCGGTTCGGCTGCTGTGTCAAGGGCCGTGGAGGCTGTCTGATCTGTGATACCGTAGGTCTGAAAGAAGGATGCGCAGGAGCTGACCGTATAGGCGGTGCTGATATCGCCTGTGGACGTGCACGGTCAATCTTCTACGGCGGCGAGAACCCACTGTCCCGCATCCTTGAAAAGCAGCTCTGCGCCAAGTGGCCTGACCTCCCACAGTATGTGCACGTCAAATCAGGGCCCCGAAATGGTGGTACAGGCGCCGTAGTCCTAGTAGGAGGATCAATGCGAGGCCTCTTGCCCGCGAAGGGCCTGTCTGGCAAGTCTGGTCGTGGCCTAGAAGCAACCAGGCCACGAGATCGCGCAAGTCGATCCACGTCCTGCTCTGCCCGCATGGACATGTGAATCAACTCCGCATAGGAGGGAATGCTAACACAGCACATCTTTGACCGAATATCCGATCGCAAACCCTCAAAAAAGCGTAGTATGCGCATCTGCTCATCAGCTAAGATCGTCGGGACGTACCTGCCCAACTCCGTGAATGGATGCTCATACTCTGTAACTGTCATCGCTGCCTGTCTGAGGTGGAGAAACTCATTCTCCCTGTCGTGCCTATAAGTCTGGGGATAATACTTCATATGGAAGCGGAACTCAAATGCTGCCCACGTCCATACAAAGTCTGCGGCAACGGTCCGCAGTACGCTATCCCACCACATGCTGGCCTCTCTCTCAAACAGGAAGGTAGCCAGGTCTACCTGCTCGGCCTCGGTGCAATGCAACATCCGTAAAATCTTCGACACCCGGTCGAGCCAGTACTCAGCCTCCTCGGGTCTGTGAGAACCCATGAAAGTAGGAGGCCGCAAGCGCTGAAATCGCTCCAATAGGCCCCGTGTATCGGCAGGATTCCCCTAGGGTAAGCAGGCGGCGCAGGATGAGCCATGCCCTCATCCTGGGCGTATGTATAAGCATCCTCAACTGGATGCGCAGGCGGTGCAGGTGGTGTAGATGGAGCCGCACCCCCACCCTGGGCTAATGTCCCCACGATGGTAGTCAGAAGCTGCTGCTGCTGCAGTATCATAGCCATCATCTGCTCGAATCTGTCAGGGGGTGGAGCAGGGTGTGGTAGATGCTATGTGGAAGTAGATGCACGATATGGCTCTCTGACCGACGGTGTAAATGGTGGTGGTCCATCTGTAGGACCAGTGGCAGGCTGAGACGATCGAACTGCCTCAGGAATCGGGCCCAAAGTAGGGTCCGCATGGGTGCCAGACTGCGAAGGAGTCTGATCCATATGCTCTGTCAATGCAAGCCAAACCGTGCTCCGCGTAGCCTTAGGCGGCATTCCATATATTCAAAATAGGGCGCAACCTTGTCAGTCTCATTAGCATAAATACACCGTAATCATTCACATAAAGAGTCAAAGGCATTCCATGCATTTCAATTAATCAAATTGTCACAATACAAGGGATATATCCTTACAAGCATCATGACGAGAAATACATGAGAATTAAGACAGTTAAGCAACAGCAACATGAGCAAAGCACTAGCCCTAACAGGCTTACACACATAAAGCAGGAAATGACTAACTACTGATAATAACATCAAAGATCGCATCGCTAGTCGGAGTCTGGTGATGGAGGAGGAGCACCCTTATCCTGCAAGCAACACAGGATCGCCTTCAAGGTGCGAGTCACCTTGCCAAATTTCTTCTTTGTAACGGCCTTGGCATCCGCGACTTCTGTGCGAAGTTCTTGGACTTCCCTTCGCAAAGCGGTCTGACTCTCCTCCATCCGAGCAATGCAATCGTCAATAGTAGCCTGCGCAGAAGGAGGAGGGCTCTCATCTGTATCCTGAGCCTCCTCTTCTGCCTCTTCCTGAGCTTCTTCCTGAACCTCTGCTTTAGGTTCTTCTTCGCTTTGATCTTCCTCATCATCAAAGTCATCCTCACTATCCCTTTCAAGTTGATTTTCACGGTATTGTGACACAATCTTCATCTTGACCATTGTCGACTCATCAATGGTATGAATCGATACCGACAATTCTGGCCCAAGTGTATAGGTAAACTCAAGCGCAATCTTGCAAATCAGTCGGCCAAAGGGAAGAAATTCGGATGTTCTTCTTGACCTGGCTATGAGGACTATCTGCCGTAAGATGAAAGTGGCCATACATACGTTCTCTCCCTGGGCCACCAGATATAAGAAATCGACCATAAGACGTGTGCGTTCAATGCGGTTCGTCGACCTGGGATAAACATTGAACGTGCAGATATGGTGCAGCAGGCACAAATCCTCAGACATATACGTCGCCTTGAGGCTATTATTAGGCTGCCATGAAACCAACTTACCGCACAGAAACCTGGTGCGGCGATCTCGTTCACGTCTAGTCCTCAGATTCTTCTCACTAGGATACACATCACCTAAAGGCACGTTGAGAAGTCGCGCAATCAACCGAACATCGATCGTAGCCATCCGATCTCTACCAAAAGGGATTTTGAACTGTAAAGGCTCCAAGGTAGGATTCTGGATACTAGCGTAGAAGGCACGAACGGTGCTCACATTAGCACGAGCGCGAGCTTCAAAGATCGGACCCCAATGCGCAGCTTCAATGCATTCAAACAACAGATATTCGCCGAATAGTCATCCATCTACGTCCGCCTCAAATAACACTTTACGATCAGTGTATTGGCCATGGGGCATATCTGATAAAATTACTCGCCCAAGGTGTGCATGGGGATCCAAATACCGCTTTGTATGGCACTCCAGGACTGCAGTTGGACCTGCGGCGCACTTGAACTTGCGGCACCACCCCGCAGTCTTCTCGATTGAGCAGGACGGCTTGGCCCAGCCTCGTCTGTTGTGATTTTCCTCTTACCCATCAAAGATATGATGGATGAGAGTGACAGAAGGCCTAAAATGGCTTCCACGAAAGCCATGGAAAACGGTAAAAATGAGGAGAAGTGGCTGCCCAATCTGGAAAAAGGAGATCTAGGCATCGTAGAGGGATGCTTCAAGCTTTTCAAGGCTATAATTTCAAGGAGAAATGTAAACAAAAAAGTGGAATGGAGCACCTCACGATTTCAGCTCTATTTGGGGATTTTTGGAGCTCCAAATGGTGAAATCTTCAAGAGGAAGGGCTGCCAACTCTCAATAAGTGATGGATGACGGTTGGTTTTGGCCAAGGAGGGATTTAGGAGTGATTTGGGACCATGAAATTTAGAGATAGTTGCTGGAAAATGAAAACGGAGCTATGAGGAGGGCTGTTTGTGAAGGAGGGATATGATTTGGGGGTTTTTATTGGACGGGAGCTACATGGGGATGATGCACGTTCCATTTAAGGACGTGCGCCCAAAAATCAAGGCAAAGGGGCCCCACCGGTAGGCGATGCATCGCCGGACCGGCGATGGCATCGCCGGCCAACTTCCCAGTTGGCTGGTGGGACCACATGGGTCTGGTCCCCCATGGTCCAAGGACTCTAAAAATATGTGGCCCACCCCCTGGTTCATTGTATTTTGACCTATATGAGCCCAAACATGTGTTCGGAGATTTTCAGGACCACTCTGCAATCCCGAATACCAAACCCTATGATGCAGCATATTAATTTTGGGTAAAAGGATCTATTACATCCATCTAGATCCTTAGTTGTTAAAGAAAGTAAAGTTAGAATGGCCTTATGGCCATTTTTCATGAAATTTTACTATTCACTGTAAAATTTTGTGAAAGTATTAATTTATGTTATTTTCACATTAGGTTTGATGCCTAACATGAAATGGATAAGAAAGAAATGAAGATCAGAGTGTTTAGAGGAGGAATTTTGAAGATTTTTGGTGAAACGGGGTTTTTAAGCCCTGACGATTGATTACAGGAGTCGTGGTCATCCCACGGCCTAAGGATTCACTTTTGTGGGTTTAAAATTGCCCATAGGACATCTCAACCTGATTTCCTACGGCTTAGAAGCTATTCGGGTTGCTTTACGTGACCCGAGATGCGTTACAGACTCGATCTTGCGATCGATTCTAATAGACTTCACCTATCGGCGAACCTGCGATCCTAGAAGTGTTTCTAGACCCTTCTCACACCCACCTAAGTCAAAGTAAGTGACAGCGTACGTCGCGAGACCATAACCCAGGCCCAGTATACTCTCATTCATGCTCTGATACCAACTTGTAACACCCTGAAAATCGGGGGTCGTGCATAAACTCAACTCCCGAGTTCCAGACCGTCACTTATGCAACAAAAATGATTATGATTCAATGTTGTCTGATTTAAAGCATTCACATGAGTAAAAGTATACCAAAACTGCAATTCATACTTCAGATCCAGTGATAAAAGCAAGCGGAAGACTAAACAATATGTATATCACTGTATGGAAAAACAAAGTAAATCTCATCTGTCTCTAAAGTATGAATACATCTCTGAGTCTCATATACATATACATGAAAAAAAAGGTAATGTTCCAAATAGTCCCACTGAAACCCCATCGATCCAGGTCGCTACGGGAAGCCGTCGTGATACTGCATATACGAGAACTCGTCCTAGTCCTCGTCAATGTCTGGCTCCACCTCCTGGATCTCAGCCTCACCTGCATCTACAACAGGGTCTGGTGGGTGTTGCAAACACCATCCCGTAACGTGGGAGTGATTGATCAACTCAGTGGAATCATAGAGCCAGGATTAGCATGTTCACAATTCAATCATGCGATAATAGTAAAGCAGTAAATCAGACAATCCTAATACTGTTGTTAATGCAAGATGACATGACGTGATGTATGCCCTTACCGACGATCTCCCTCATACGACAACATCTTACGACCGCGGCATGCCACACTCCCTAGAGTGCTCCACATCTTCCAGGCACATGCAATGCTATGGTGATATGATTTCCAAGTTGTTATTAGTCCATTCAAACAGCAGGATTGGGAAACTAAGGTACTTTCCTTGTATCGATCCCAACACAGATCCTGTCTAGGGTCGTCACTCCTAGTAATCTCATACGATGTATATTTCGTAGGTCACTGCAAGGGCTGCCAGGGCTGTTGCTCGCACTCGTTGCACCGCTCCCCCATCACCTTATCAATACAGGCCTACCGTACTCTACTGCAACGGAAGGGTCGTCGCCTCCCGTGGACTCAGAATACGCTCGCAGTCACTACAAAGGACTCGTCGCCTGATCAGTGTAGGCCGACAGCTAGAATATAGTGTCTCATACCACCATAATCTGCTCACGAGTCTAGGTGCTCACTGGTCACTACGGGGAGGTTTGTGGGCCCAGCGTAGGCCGACAGCTCGACCACGGTGTCCCATACCACCATGTTCGGCTCATGAGTCTTCGTGGATCAAGGTACCATGGTTAACAGGGTTTTCAGTGGTAAGTTCAGTACCCTAGGTTCAAGCAGTTATGACTCATACAAGGTGAACATACATCGGCCAGTCGGGTTGCTTGACGGGCTCGACTAGCGCGATCGCATCTCAAGTCGAACGACATGAAGTGCGTAAAACACTTCGCGTGGCCTAACCACTGCCGCCAACCCCAAACACGAATCACGTTCATCGACGCGTCATTCGTGGCTATGACCAGTCAGCCACGAATTCGCTCGGTTACCGACTGCCTGGACTAAGTCTAGTCCCAAACATTTATGGAATCACATTAGCAACATATGTAAAGGTATTGGAATTGAAATATAATCATATGGGCATGTTAACACATGTTATAACATTCAACTTAAGCAAATCTTCAACACATACTTTCCATGCATGTAATGGAATCATGCATATGGTCAACATGTAGGAAATCATTTAGGTCAGCATATTAACTAAGAAATCAATCTCAAACTACCACATAACATCATTTAATTCAATACATACTAATACAAGCATTTATACAAACACATACACTACACCCTTAAGTCTACATATAGCATGTTGACCCAAAGTGCGCAACTAGGCGAATCTCTTCTCCAAACTAATTATGCAAGCATTCCTAACTCCCTAATGCGACAACAAACCATGTCAAACTCGTCAGCAAAATATGAATGTAGACCGTACTTCCTACAAATGACTAAAATGCCCTAAATCTCATATTCTTCGTTAATTTACGAAACAGGAAACGGAGAGCATGTTGTACATGTCAAACGGCGGTGCCGTCGATAATCTACTATTAAACGACATTGAAAGCGTTGTAAACCGTCAATCAAAGCGTCTAAAATCCTCACCTAGTCTCTTACGGATGCGGGATTTTGAACGGAGTGTGTACGCTTCGTCTACGGCAGTAGGAGAACCTATTTTAGAAGTTACGTTAGCTAACACGCCGTGAATCTAAGTAAACCCTAAATCATCAAGTTCTAGGGTTGTTTTATACCTGAAAAAGCGGAGAAATCACCAGCCAGGTGATTGGGAAGAGTTGCTGAAGCAGTAGCAATCGGTGGCTCGGAGACGGGAAAAATCCCTTCCACTCTCTCTCTCAAACTCTCTCCTTTTCTCTAGGGTTTGCAATTTTCGGATGGGAGAGAGAAATGAGGGTTTCAACCCCTTTTATAAGCTTAAAAATGCCGAAAACAGGCTCCGGAATGAAGTTTACTTGGTGCCTATCCATTTCGGGACTGTTTCGGTCCAAAAATTGCTTTCTGGTGGTCCCCTGGTCGATTGCGATCGGACTTAAGCTCATGCGTACCAGATGTAGCACGTATTAAGTTTTCAGTCTGGCAAGGTTCGCAGATTGCACGTGGCGGACCAGTTTCAGTTCAGCGGTCACCGTACGTAGATCAGGGCTGAAAGTCTCATGATAGTAAATAAAAATTTTTCCTGATCCGAGGGTGTAATTTGGATGAATTCTGACGGTCAGAACGCTTAATACTGACGCGTCAAGTCGTGTGCCAGATTTGAATTTGAAATTCCAATTCTGTCTCTATTCGCGGTCTCTTCAGTCCGGGTTCAACGAAATAGTCTGTGATTATCGGTTTGACTTGATTTTCGAGATGATTGTCAAGTCCAGCTGGGCGGTTCTAACAGTCTAAGATAGGAGGTATCGGACCTTCGACGCGCGGTCTAAATCCAATACAAGAATTCAATGTGGTCCAGAGAACAAACCCGCTTAGAGTTTGATCCGAGGTTATAGAGTATTGTAGAGTTGTTTGTTCTACTCGATTTGGGTCTTGTAGAACGTATTTAAAGTGATCAGGGACTATTTCCCATCTACTCTAGCGTTGCACTAGCTAAATTACTCTTAATTTCCATGGAATTTAATTCTACGCGATTTCGGGTCGAGTTGGTACTCGAGCCCAAGTACGGATTTTTCACGGGCGTTACAGCTGTCTTCCGAGATTTCGCCACCTAGGCGATGGTCACGCCTACGCTCTGGAGTGAATGAATGGTTCAGATCATCAAATCAGATGATGAGTGGGCCCCACAACTGTTCGTTCATGACCTCTGTGCATACGCTGTAAACGGAGATTTCCATTTTAAAAAGGATAGTCGGTCAAACCGACTTGGACTAGCAATTCAGGACTGGTGCAGGGTGAGTGCATTCGTGCACTATGCACGCACAACCCAGGTGGGGTTCAACGTGATGTTTATGAGCCATCCAATCCATCCATTCAATTGGTCTCCCCATTTACGGCGTTGAATCCGAAGATGAGGCATATCCAAATAGCAGGTGGGCCCCACTTAATGAATTAAGGGGCTGATCTGGCAGTTGGGCCACTTCTTGAGATATTCAAAGGCTGAAATTTAATATTTACAATTAATTTATGGCCCTCGGGCTATGTATGAAGTTTCAAACCAATCAGATGGCGAGAACCCTGTGATCTTGCGTTCTACACAAGTTTTAGGCCTCTTTAACATGAATGACTTGATTTCCTTGGATCCCTAACGTGTAAATTCTTCAATATTTTTCCTCTGGAGTCAGTCCCTGGCTCTGATGGCTTTGAAGTGTTAAATCCATGCTTTTAATACTCTTTTTCAGTCAACGCTCCTAATTACACCCTGTAACGAAAACACGATTAAAATATTACATTAAGCATTATCATGTACATAAAATCATGCAATAACTGCGGTCTGATATACAATATTCAACCCTTATTAGCCCGTTACGCTGGCTGGAGAGGGGCACGGCGTGGCGCGGTTGGCGCAGTGCCATAGTGGTCCGCTGGGCTATGGGCGGTGTTGCTGCCCTGGGCGGTGTCCACCCCCCCTCCCGGGGTGCCGAAAACACGCGAGGGACCCCCTTGGTCCCACCGTATTTTGTGGTTTGGGCTCTTATGCCCATGAGATGTGTTTTTCACCCCATTTCGCACATATTCATGCCTTTTGGCGTGTTTCAAGTTTGGAATTCACCTACTAATAGCTTAAACCCGTCGTTTGACAGCCTAAGAAGGAGTTGAGATCATTTTATATGGTCTCGCATACGGGCTATATTCAATGGTCACTTTCACCCGTTGGTGAAACTTAGATCCTACAACCATTTCTACATTTTATTACTCCCTCCTAAGTCAAAGTACATAAGTGTGCATCGTGTTACCATAACCCAAGTCTAGTTTAATTCAAATCATGCTCTGATACCAACTTGTAACGCCTCAAAAATCTAGGGTCGAGCAAAGCTCAACTCTCGAGTTCTAATGCATCACTTATGAAACATAGATAATGATGTTTAAATGTTGTCCATATTAGTGCATTAAACATGAGTGGGATTATACTAAAACAACATATCATACTCCATAGTTAATGTAATTAAGTAAGCGGAAGACTGAGATAAATATATATAAAGTATATATGTGTTTCATAACCTCTAGAGTATGAACGTGCTACTAGGCTGAATATATACATAATTTGTTTCAAAATATACCATATATCAAAATATAAATGTTCTACTAATCTAATATCCTTGTAATCCGAACGACGCAGCTCTAGGTCTACACAGACCCGCCTAAGAGCTGAACATAGGAGAACTCCTCCTCCTCGTCAAAGAAGTTTATCTCCATCGTGTAAGCCTTATCACAACCTGCATCTAAATCAGAGTCTGGTTGGTGTTTTAAAACATTGTCCCAGAGTGGGAGTGAGTGATTAACTCAGTGGTATATAAGGCAAAGGTTAACATGTTATTAATTCAGTCAAGCAGTAATGATAAAGAAGTATAAAATCATATCCTAAGTACTCTTGTTAATGCAGGGATGGTATACTGTAATCATGCATGCCCTCGCCGACACTCCCTTGGCGACTTCATCTTACGATCGCGCATGGCAAACTCCCTAAAAGTGTGCTTCCTCACCAAAGCACATGCAATGCGGTGCATGGTCGTGTTAGTCAAGTAGTTTATTAAGCTTATTCATACCATAGATTCGGGAAGCTAAGGTACCTCCCTTTATATCATTTACCCAAGTAAGGATCCATTTAGGGTCATCAATCCTAGTTAATCACATACAATAGGCAAGTTGTAGGGTATCACCCCTGATGAAAGCAGTGAATAGGTAAGTTCACGAGTTTACACTCAAGGTCGCTATGGGAGGCTCATCACCTTAGCGTAGGGCTAATTTATACTCGAGGTCAATACGGGAGGCTCGTCACATGAACATAGGCCGACAACTCGAATATGGTGTCCCATACACCACGATATTCGGCTCACGAGTTTGGGTTGCTCACTGGTTACTAAGGGGAGGCTCGTAACCCTAGCATAGGATGACAGCTCGACCATAGTGTCCCATACACCACCATGCCCAACTCATGAGTCTTATCAGATCTTGGTACCATGGTTGAAATAGGCTTCACATTGGTAAATGGTATCTTAGATTCAAACAGTAGTGTCCATACATGGTAAACACACAATAGACCAATCGGGTTATTTGAGAAGTGCGATTGGTACGAGCGTACATTGAATTGATCGACATAGAGTGTGTAAGCACTCCACGTAGCCTAAGCACTGTCGACAATCATCGTATGACTCAGATTCCTCGAATGTATCTAATGTGGCGAAACTAGCTCGACCACTCCATCAGAAGCCATTACCGATTGCCTGGACTAGGAGGTAGTCCCAAACATACTCAAATGCAATAGGGAATCTCATATGTTACTGATAACAGTATTTAATCAATAATTCAAACATAATCCTCATTTGAGCATTTTATCAAACACATTGAACATGTCGACATACATATGCATTTCATCCATAAATCAGATAGTGACAATTTACATTACATGAAGGAAATCATAGATATGGATAAGGTAGTTAAGAATCCCATCTCAACGCCCTTATTAATTGTAATGACTCAAAAAATTCTGTACTAAGACCGGAGTACCAGCTCGAGCAGAAATCACTTAGGATTAATTCTCTTAAAAATTAAACGTTAGTTAACTAGCTCTAAGTTAGACTAACTATGAAATTAGCACTGTTCACTTTAAATACGTTCTGTAAGACCTAGAACCTGTAGAATCGTTAATGCTATGATACCCTAAAATCTAGAATCCAACTCTAAACCTAGTTGCTCTCGAGAGCACTTTGAAACTCCGTATCGGACCTTGACCGCACGTCAAGAGTCCGATAGCGATGAACTTAGACCATTATGACCACGTAGTTGGACTTGACAATCATCATGAAAATCACGTCCAAACGATGCTCTAGGACGATTTCCTTGAGTCCGGAGTGAGGACTATGAGAAAAATAAGACTTTTAAGAAATTAAATATAATTTTAAGAAATCTGAGACGTGTCACTTGCGTGTTATTTCTAAGCGTTCTGACTGTTAGATTTTGACCCAAATTTACCCTCGGATCAGGATAGGTGGCCCTTACATGTCATAGTACTTGTAGCTCTGATCGAGTTCCCGTAACTGTTAAACTGAAACTGGTCTGCCACAGTCGATCTGGAAACCCGACCGGACTGAAAACTTAGCTTGACCTAGATCTAATATTAAAGAGCTTAAGTCTGACCACATTTAGTAATAGGACCTCCAGAAGTTCTCTGTTGGATCGGAACAGACCCGATTTGGTTATAACATAAGTATACCTTGATCCTGGGTCTAATTTGTTAATTTTTTAGCCTATATAAGGACCTTAAACCCTCTCTCATTCTTCACATACGAATTTGAGAGAAATCCTAGGAGAGAGAAGAGAGAAAAGAGAGAGATAGTGTGAGAGTTGTGGGAAAAAGTTCCTGTTATTCTACCCTGCTATCGTACGTACTTAACCATCCCAATCTAATTGCTATTCCGGTGATTGTGACTTCATTTATAGGTAAGAAAATCCTAACCCTAACCTATTTTAGGGTTTCTATGGGTACAAGTAGAGAAGTAGTTGACTTACCTTATGCTATAGGTCGTCATATCGATGTTGACGAAAGCAAAGAGTTTCTAATCAATTCATTACGCTTCTACGACATAAGGTACAGATTTTAGATGCTTAGGTTATCTGTTTTCAAAGCTTTCAATGTCGTTTAATGGTAGATTATTGACGAGGATGATGTTTCACATGAAGAACATGCTATCAATTTTCCATTTCGAATACGTACGAAGTATATGGAATTTTAGATATTTTAGGTATTTGTAGAAAATACTGTATATGTATAAATTTTGTGGATATGATTGTCATGAGTATTTTTCGTGTGTATATGCTAGTTATGGATGTATGACCTGTCTGGCGAAAGGATTCGCCTTAATACACATTTTGGCCAACATAGGTTATGTAGGCTAATGTGTGTAGTCTAAGTGTTTGTATAAATGCTTGCATAAGTATTTAGTAAATGATGTTTTAGATTAGTGTTGAGATAGGATTCTCAACTACTTTGATGATGTGTATGATTTCCTACATATACGTTGTTTGAATTGATTGCCTTATATATGAAATGCTTGTGTATGGTTAATTGCATATGTCGTATCTTATAACATGCTGATAACAGGCTTGGATTACTTGATATTTTAATTCCGTCTCTCTCATATGCTTACTGATTTAGATTACAAGTGCTTGGGGCTATGCTATTGTCCAAGCAGTCAGTAACAAACTTGAACTCATGGTTGAATTCATTCGCCACGTAGGACATGTTTAACGAACCCGAGTCGTACGTGGGTCACCGGCAGCAGTTAGGCCACAAGAAGTGCTTACGAAGTTCATGTCGATTGATTCGAGGTGCGCTCATACTATTCAAGCTCGTCAAGTAACCCGATCTTCCTATTGTGTGTTCACCATATATGGACGTTATTGCTTGAACCTAGGGTACCGAACTTACCAGTGATAACCCTGATAACCGTGGTACCTTGATCCATTTAGACTTATGAGCCTGGCATGGTGGTATGGGACACCGTGGTCGAGCTGTCAGCCTACGCTGGTGCCACGATCCTCCCCGTAGTGACCAATGAGCAACCCAGACTCGTGAGCTGAATATGGTGGTATGAGACACTATATTCGAGCTGTCAGCCTACATTGATTGGTGATGGGGAGTGGTGTAACAAGTAAGTGTAACAGCCCTGGTAGCCCTTGTAGTGACCTCAAGCGTACTCTGAGTCTACGAGGAGGCGACGACCCTTTCATAGCAACAAGAGTACGAACTAGGCCTGTAATGATTTGGTGATGGGGGAGTGGTGTAACGATTGCATGTAACTGCCCTGGCAGCCCTTGCAGCGACCTAGAACCGCAACATCGTATAAGATTTACTAGGAGTGATGACCCTAGATAGGATCCTTGTTGGGAATGATATAAGGGAAGTACCTTAGTTTCCCAATCCTGCTGAATGAAAGGACTAATAACAACTCAGTAATCATGTTCATATCGCACTACATGTGCCTGGAAGATGTGGAGCACTAAGGGATGAAAGTATGCCGCGAACGTGAAATGGTGTCACACGAGGGAGTATATAGGCAAGGGCATGCATCATTATTGCATCTCATCCTTGCATTTACAAGAGTAGCTTGAAATGTTTGACTATACTGCTTTATCATTATTGCTTGACTGAATTGATAACATGTTAATCCTTGCTCTATGATTCCACTGAGTTGATCACTCACTCCCACGTTACGGGACGGTGTTTTAAACACCAACCAGACTCTGTCTTAGGTACAGATGGTGAGATGATTCAAGAGCCGGAGCCGGAATATTACGAGGACCAGGACGAGTTCTCAAACATGCAGTTCTCTGATGGTTCGCATAGGCAGCCTAGATCGACGGGGTTATGATAGTTGGACTATCTTTTGTCATTTTAATTTTTGACTTGATGTATGTATACGGTGACTCAGAGATGTATTCATACTTTAGAGACAAATCGAAATTATTTTATTTTACATACAGTAATATGCATCTTTCAGTCTTCTGCTTGCATTTTATCAATAGATCTGGAGTATGAATTACTGTCTTGGTATAATCTCACTCATGTTTTATGCACTAATTCAGACAATATTTAATTATTTTCATTTATGTTGCATAAGTGATGCGTTGGAACTCGGGAACTGAGCATCTGCTCGACCCCCGATTTTCAGGGTATTACAAGTTGGTATCAGAGCATGATTTGGATTAAACCGGACCTGGGTTATGGTCACATGTAATGCCCATGAAAAAATCCATACTTGGACTCGAGTACCAACTCGACTAGAAATCGCATAGGATTAATTCCTTTGGAAAATAAGAGTAAGTTAGCTAGCGCAACGCTAGAGTAGCTGGGAAATAGTCCCTGACCAGTTTAAATACGTTCTACAAGACCCAAATCGAGTAGAACCAATGACTCTATAATACTCTATAACCTCGGATCAAACTCTAAGCAGGTTTGTTCTCTGGACCACTTTGAAACTTTGTATTGGATCTAGACCGCGCGTCGAAAGTCCGATACCTGCTATCTTAGACCGTTAGAACCGCCTAGTTGGACTTGACAATCATTTCGAAAATCAAGTCCAACCGATACTCACAGGCTATTTCATTGAGCCCGGACTGAAGAGAGTGCGAATAGGGACAGAATTGGAATTTCAAATTCAAATCTCGCACACGACTTGACATGTCAGTATTAAGCGTTCTGACCGTCAGAATTCAGTCAGATTACACCCTCGGATCAGGAAAAATTTCTATTTCATATCATGAGACTTGCAGCCCTGATCTATGTGCGGTGATCGCTGAACTGAAATTGGACCTTCACGTGCGATCTGCGAACCCTGCCGGACTGAAAACTTGATGCGTGCTAGATCCTGTATGTTTGAGATTAAGTCCGATCGCGTTCGGCCAGGGGACCACCAGAAATCATCTTTTGGACTGAAACAGCCCCAAATTAGATATGCCTTAAGTAAACTTTGTTCCTGAGCCTGTTTTGGGCATTTTTAAGCTTATAAAAGGGGTTGAAACCCTCACTCCTCTCTCCCATCCGAATTTGAGAGAAATCCTAGATTGGGAGAGAGAAAAGGTGAGAGTTTGTGAGAGAGATTAGGGGAGAATTTTCCTGTCTTTGCACCGCCTGTTGCACGTGCTTTAGCAACACGCTTCCATCACTCAGCCGGTGATTTCTCCACATTTTCAGGTAAGAAATAACCCTAGAAGTTGCTGATTTGAGGTTCGCTAGGATTCATAGCATGTTAGCTGACGTATCTTGTAAATTAGGTTCTCTTATCGCTGTAGACGAAGCGTATACGCTCTGTTCGAATTCAGACGTTTATAAGAGACAAGGTGCGGATTTTAGACGCTTTGATTGACTGTTTCCAAAGCTTTCAATGTTGTTTAATAGTAGATTATCGACGGCAACGCCGTTTGACATGTACAACATGCTGTCCGTTTCCTGTTTCGTAAACCGGCGAAGAATATGAGATTTAGGGCATTTTAGTCATTTGTAGGAAGTACTGATTTCATTCATATTTTTCTGATGTGATTGACATGATTTGTTGTTGCATTAGAATGTTAGGAATACGTGCATAATTAGTTTGGCGAAGAGATTCGCCTAAATGCACACTTCGGGTCGACATACTATATGTAGACTTAAGTGTGTAGTGTAAGTGTTTGTATAAATGCTTGTATTAGTATGTATTGAATTAAATGATGTTATGAATTAGTTTGAGATTGATTTCTCAATTAATATGCTGATCTAAATGATTTCCTACATATTGACTATATGCATGACTTCATTATATGCATGAAATGTATGTGTTTGAAGATTTGCTGAAGTTGTATGTTATAACATGTGTTAACATGCTCACATGGTTGTATTTCATTTCCAATACTCTTATATGAATTGCTGATGTGATTCCATAATTATTTGGGACTATGCTTAGTCCAGGCAGTCGGTAATCGAGCGAATTCGTGGTTGGCTGATCTTGGCCACGAACGACGCGCCGATGAACGCGAGCCGTGTTCTGGAGTTAGCGGTAGTGGTTAGGCCACACGAAGTATTTTACGCACTTCATGTCGTTTGACTTGAGATGCGATCACCCTAGTCGAGCCCGTCAAGTAACCCGACTGGCCGTTGTATGTTCACCCTGCATGAGTCATAACTGCTTGAACCTAGGGTACTGAACTTACCATTGTAAACCCTGTTAACCATGGTACCTTGATCCACGAAGACTCATGAGCCGGGCATGGTGGTATGGGACACCGTGGTCGAGCTGTCGGCCTACGATGGGGCCACAAACCTCCCTGTAGTGACCAGTGAGCACCTAGTCTCGTGAGCAGATTATGGTAGTATGGGACACTATATTCTTGCTGTCGGCCTACACTGATCAGGCGATGAGTCCTTTGTAGTGACCGCGAGCGTATTCTGAGTCTACGGGAGGCGACGACCCTTCAGTAGCAGTAGAGTACAGTAGGCCTGTATTGATAAGGTAATGGGGGAGCGGAGCAACGAGTGCGTACAACAGCCCTGGAAGCCCTTGCAGCGACCTACAAAACATACATCGTATGAGATTACTAGGAGTGACGACCCTAGACAGGATCTGTGTTGGGATTGATACAAGGGAAGTACCTTAGTTTCCCAATCCTGCTGTTTGAATGGACTAATAACAACTCGGAAATCATATCACCATAACATTGCATGTGCCTGGAAGATGTGGAGCACTTGAGGGACGATTGCATGCCGCGGTCGTAAGATGGTGCCATATGAGGGAGATCGTCGGTGAGGGCATACATCACGTCATGTCATATTGCATTAACAAGAGTATTAGGATTGTCTGATTTACTGCTTTACTATTATCGCATGATTGATTTGAGAACATGTAAATCCTTGCTCTATTATTCCACTGAATTAGCTACTCATTCTCACATTTTGGGATGGTGTTTGCAACACCCACCAGACCCTGTTGTAGATGCAGGTGATGCTGAGATCCAGGAGGTAGAGCCGGACTTGGATGAGGATCAGGACGAGTTCTCATACATGCAGTACCACGACGGCTTTACCTAGGTGGCATGGGTTGACGAGACTCCTCAGTGGGACTATTTTGGACATTTATTTCTGTTATTTACATGTATATGAGACTCAGAGATGTATTCATACTTTAGCGACAGTTGAGATCTACTTTGTTTTTTCATACAGTGATATATATATTCTTTAGTCTTTCGCTTGCTTTTATCACTGGATCTGAAGTATGAATTGCAGTTTTGGTATACTTTTACTCATTTGAATGCTTTAACTCAGACAATATTGAATCATAATCATTTTTGTTGCATAAGTGACGGTCTGGAACTCGGGAGTTGAGTTTATACACGACCCCCGATTTTCAGGGTGTTACATCACACGACGCCCACTGATGTATGTTGACTTAGGAGTGTGCGAGAACAATCTAGAAGTCAGTTTAGGACTCCCAGTTTAGTTGTTGGCGAAAATTTACTGAAAATGATCGCCAAGATCGAGTTCGTACACACTCCTGATCTCACACGACGACCCCAAGTCACTCTAGACAGTCAATTGATGGGTATAGACCACGTTTCATCCCATTCCAGCTGTTAAAAATCAGTAAATGGGAATGGAGACCAGATTTGTTCTGTAATGACCCGAAACAAGAATCGGAGACGGGGGCCAAATAATGCACTCTAGGGGGACCTACAGGGGACCCAGGGTATCATCGACACCCCGTGAGGGGGGTGGCCACCGCCCTACCGCGGCAGCACCGCGCCCGGTCCAGAGGACCGCGACGGCTCCCCGCTCACCGCGGTCGACCGCAGTTGGGTCTGGCAGGGCCTGTCGGGCCGATGTGGGTCGACATCGGGCCAGCCTCCCAAATCATGTGGGGCCCACCAAATCTTGCGGGGACCCCCATTTATTTCCCTTTTGCCCCTTTTTTCCATTTCCTACCCTTCCAAGCCCTTCCTCCTCTCAAAAACCTCAAATTTCCTTCTCAAATCTCCCCTCCATTCCCTCCTTTTCTCATTTTCCTTCAACTATACACTCCTCCACTATTTTCCTCAAACCCCATCCCCAATCCCTCTCATTTTTCCTTGATTTGAGGTGCACAATCTCTTCATTTCTGCCTCATATATCTTATCTCCCTATTCTTCCACTCCAATGGCCCTTTTTGAGATTGTGGCAGCTATTTTCTCACTCTCCTCGACACTTTCTCTCATGGGAAAGCGAAGGGCGACCACGGATGAAGCCGGGCCTAGTCGCCCAACCCGTCCAAGAAGGAGAGCGGGAGCCGAAACTAGCTCTAGCACCGCCTAAGAGCATAGGTCGAAGCGGGACCTAGACCCTCAACTCCTAGCTAAGAGAGTGCTGCCAATAGGTTTCGAATATGGACGTTTTAGTGGCTGTAGGGTTGTACTTGAAGCTCACATGGATGAGAAGTTGTTTGGGTTACATGCAATTTTGGACCTCTTAGTGGATTTTGGGTAGGGTCCCATGTTCGAAGGTCAGTCTCCTGCATGTGAGAATAAGGTTCGTGCGTTTTACGCCCATATCCATGACACATCGTTAGAGCCTCTTCAGTTTACTATTGTTGCAGTAAGGGGCCGGGAGCACACAATCAATGTAGATGTGATGGCCCAGATTATGGGGATTCCACGTGGTGAGGTACACACCAATGAAAGTTTCTTTAAGAGTGTACGAGAAAGAGATCACTGTACACGATACCTTTGTGGTCGATTGGCCCCCTGGACGTGAGGTAATTACCTCCCATCGATGAGTTTGACAGATGATTTTCATTTGCTTCACCACATTTTCACATACAATGTCTATCCATGATGGGGCAATCGTACTGAATGCACTCATTTGATGGTAGATTTCTTGTACAGGGTTGGACATGGGGACAAGTTGTGCCTGCCCACATACGCCCTAGTACAGATAATCCAGACCGTGCGCTTGGTCAGGAACGACATCTCACTCCCATTTGGTCGGATGATATGTAAGATTGCTCGAGAGGTCGGCTATAGGCTTAACATGGATGATGTCGCGCCGGTTCGATTAATAAGCGAGGCTACGCTTAACAACATGGGGATCGACCCTCGACAACGTCAAGCCCGACGTGATGAGTATGGGGAGGAGTCTGATAGTGCAGGAGAGGAAAGTATCTATTTAGAGGAAGAAAGTGAAGAGGGAGGTGATGATGAGATAGGGGAAGAGCAGGAAGAAGAAGAAGAGGTCCAGGATACTGATGAAGGCACTTCCCCCACTGCACGTATGAGCCATTATGATCGGGCTACTCATGAAGCCCATATAACCCGACTTGAGGAGGGTCAGGTTTCTTTGCGATAAGAAGTCAAAGAACTCCGGGCCGAGGTAAGGCAAGAGCTTGAAGAGACCAAGGTTGTCATGAAGCGGAAATTTAGTAAGGTGACACACACCTTGAAAGCTATCCTGTGTTGCGTATAGGATAAGGGGACCCCTCCTCCATCCCCAGATTTCGACGACTAGTCTTGCGCATAGTCGTGCTTTTAGTTACTTTCTGTGTTTTTCTTTCCTTATTGCATTGTATAGCCTTACTAGGCTTAGTAATGTGGGTGCATAGTTAGCATGTTTTGTTTTTATGTTTGAAGTTTAGTTGTATTAGCTCACATGCATCTTCTGTCGTAATCCATGTAAAGCCTATGTCTCATGTATTATGACAATTTTGGTAATGGAATGCATGAAGTTGCCTTAAAAATTGTGTTTGAATGTTGCGTGGATGGATTGTGATTATGTTAAATCTGACTGGGTTGCACCTTATTTAAATATAGGGATTGCCACCTAAGGTTACCCGGAGCATGACGCATCTTGCACTTAGCGATTCGATGGACGAGGCGCTTCCCCGGAGTGATAGCTATATGGACCCTAGTGTGGGCCTGATTTGTGAGGCTGTACCTGAGTCTCAGCCTTCTACTGGTCCTGTAGTCGGGCCGCCACCTTACACACCTCCGGTTCGTGAGCAAAACCGTGCGCCTTCCCCGACCCAGTATGTGCCTCAGTCGGCCCCACTTACTGATAAGTTGGAGCAGTTGATGGCTATGATGGACCAGCAGCTCTTGGCCACTATTGCAGGGGCCCTAGCTCAGGATGGGAGTGAGACTCCACCTGCACCATCTGTACATCCAGCTGAGAATGCTGAGACTTCTGCTCAGGATGAGAATGTGTCAAGCGATCTACATCCTGATCTGCCCGCATGGACATATGTATCAGCTCGACATAAGAGGGTATGCTGACACAGCACATCTTAAACCGAATATTAGGTCGCAAACCCTTAAAAAAATATCGTATGCGCATCTGCTCGTCAGCAAGTATCGTAGGGACGTATCTTCCCAACTCTGTGAATCGATGCTCATACTCTTTAACTGATATGCCTCCCTACGTGAGGCGCAGAAACTCGTTCTCCCTCTCGTGTCGGTAGGTCTGTGGATAGTATTTCTCATGGAATCGGAACTCGAATGCTGCCCAAGTTCAGATGTAGCCAACTACAACCGTACGCAGTATACTATCCCACCATAAGCTGGCCTCCCTCTCGAATATGAAAGTGGCCAACTCAACCTGCTCAGACTCTGAGAAGTGCAACATCCTCAGTATCTTCGAGACACGGTCGAGCCAATACTCGGCCCCCTTAGGTCTGTGAGAACCCACAAAAGTAAGAGGCCACAAGCGCGAGAATCTCTCAAGTAGGCCTCTAGTATCAGCAGCATTCTCCGTAGGGTAGGAAGATGGTGCAGGATGAGTCATACCCTCATCCTGAGTCAAAGTCCCAGCATCCTCAGCTGGATGCACAGGTGGCACAGGTGGAGTCGCACTCCCACCCTGGGCTAAGGCTCCAACAATAGTAGTTAAAAGTTGCTGATGCTGCTGGTGCATCATGATCATCAACTGCTCAAACCTATCAGGAGGTGGAGCAGGATGAGGCACATACTGCATCGAGGAAGACGCACGGTACTACTCTCCAACAGGCGGTGTGAAAGGTGGTGGTCCGACTGTAGGACCTGCAGAAGGCTGAGACTCAGGTGCAGTCTCATGAATCAGGCCCACAGCAGGGTCCATATGATCATCACTCTAGGGAGGAACCCGATCCATCAGCTCACCCAGCGTAAGACGTGTCGTGCTCCGAGTAACCTTAGGTGACATTCCCTATATTCAAAATAGGGTGCAACCCAGTCAGTTTCAGCAATAGCACAAACAACCACCCAATCATTCACATAACAAACCGAAGAAACTCCATGCATTTCATTCAATCAAAATTTGTCACAATACAAGAGATATATCATTACATGCATCATGTCAAGAAACACATGAGAAACTAAGCTAACCAAAGCTACAACTGCAACATAAACCAACTACTAAGCCTTCTCAGGCTCACACACAGAAAATAAAAATAACCTACATATGACCTACAGACATCAGAAATCTAATCACTCGTCTGAGTCTGACGATGGAGGAGGGGCACCCTTATCCTGCAGACAACACAGGATGGCCTTCAAGGTGCGAGTCACCTTGCCAAATTTTCACTTCATGACAACCTTGGTATCCTTAAGCTCTTGTTTTACCTCAGCCCGGAGTTCTTGGACTTCCTGTCACAAAGCAACCTGACTCTCCTCAAGTCGGGCTACGTGATCATCCCTAGCAGCCCGAGTCGCAGGAGGAGGACTCTCATCAGTATCCTGAGTGTCCTCTTCTTCTTCTTCCTGGCCTTCTTCCTCTATTTCTGCTCCACCTCCTTCTTCACTTTCATCCTCTTCACTATCATATTCGCCCTCACTGTCATCATCAAGCTGAGCCTCACGCTTCCAAGGCCCTATCCTCATCTGGTTCATGGTAGCCTCATTGATGAAATGAATCGGCATAGGCAACTCCAGTCCAAGTCTGTAAGCAAACTCAAGTGCATCTTACATATGAGCCGACCAAAGGGAAGTGACTCAGACGTTCTTCTCGATTTTGCTATGAGGATGATCTGTCGCAACGCAAAGGTGGGCATGCACACGTTCTCTCCCTAGCCCACTTGATACAGGAAATCTACCATAAGGCACGTGCATTCACTGCGATTTCTCCACTTGGGATAAACATTAAACGTGCAGATGTGGTGAAGCAGATGAAAATCATCCGACATGTGGGACGCTAAGAGGCTCTTATTACGCTGCCACTCAACTAAGCCACCACATAGGAACCTGGTGCGGCGATCTCGCTCACGAACACTCCTCAGGTTCTTAGCACTTGGATGTACCTCGCCAAGAGGCACGTTCAGAAGTCGAGCTATCAACTGAACATCGATCGGGGCTTCCCGATCTCTATAAAAGGGAATCCTGAACTGCAACGACTCCAACGTAGGGTCCCGAATATGAGCATAAAAGGCACAAACAGTGCCCACGTTCGCACGAGACTGGCCTTCAAAGAGCGGACCCCACCTGGTAGCTTCGATGAGCTCAAATAATAAAAACTCACCAAAGAGCCGCTCATCCACATGCACCTCAAACAGAACCTTGCGATCCGTATACGCGTCGTGGGCCAAGTCTGCCAACAGTGCTCTCCCTATGGGAGTGCGGGGATCCAAATCCCGCTTCGTGTGTAGCTCTCTCCCAATGTTTGGACTAGCGGCGACACTTGAACTAGTGGTGCCACCTCTCGGCTTCCTTGAACGTGAAGGGGGACAAGGCCCAGCTTCATCCGCAACAGTCTTCTTCTTTCCCATGAGAGAGAGGATGGTGAAAAGGGAGAAAAAGGCTAAAATAGCCTCTATAAAGGCCATGGAAAATGAAGGAAAGGGGGAGAAATGGCTGACCTAGTGGGCTACCACGAATCTAGGTCTGATAAAGGGGGAAAATAGGCCCCAAAAGGCTGGGGTTACAAAAGGGAAAAGGGTGAAATTGGTTGGGTTAAAAGCTCACACGATTTCTAACCTCAAATGGAGGATGGGAGAGCTCCAACGAACGAGAATGGAGAGAAAGGGGAGTGTGTATGGCTGTAAACGATGGAGTGGCATGGGTTGAGGCAAGAATCGATGGTGGGAGTGATTGGAAATGGAATTTGAAAGAGAACTTAGCAACTAGAAAGGAAAGGGAGAGCTTGGGGGTATGGTTTGTGAAGGAGGTAAGGGTTTGGGGTATTTTTAACAAATGGCCCATAGCTAGGGGGGCTACCCTAACCCCAAAACATCATCAGCCCAAAGGCCCGCCCGAATGGGGCCCACTGTACGACGAGGCCTCAACGAACCAACGAGGTTCTCGCCGACCTTTGTGTTGTTTGGCGAGGCCTCACCATTTGGGCGAGGTCTTCCTGCCCTGGGGTCTCCAAATATATGTGAGTCCCACCTTGGATCATCCTAGACTAGCGTGGATAGGCCCACGACTCCGTTTCGAGCTATTTTAGGTCACTTCGGGTACTATCTGATGTATATTCGTATTTAGCGATATTTAACACCTGGGATAGGGTCAGTAGAGGTCTAGATCCGCCCACACATGAACTAAAAGTGGTCCGAGGTCGTTTTATGAGACCACGGATGCACACGGACTCTGTCAAAATGATCGATTTGAGTGAACTTCGCCAATTTGGTGAAACTGCTGTCCTATGAGTGTTTCTAGGTTTTTCTCACACCCACCTAAGTCAAAAGGGAGATAGCGTACGTCGCGTGAGCATAACCCAGGTCCGGTTTAATCCAAATCATGCTCTGATACCAACTTGTAACACCATGAAAATTGGGGATCATGTAGAAACCCGACTCCCGAGTTTCAGACCATCACTTATGCAACAAATATGTTGATGATTCAATGTTGTCTGAGTTACTACATTAACATGAGTGAGATTATACCAAAACTTCAATTCATACTCCAGATCCAGTGATAAAATGCAAGCGAAAGACTGAAGAATATATATATCACTGTATGAAAAATAAAATAATCTCGAACTATCTCCAAAGTATGAATACATCTCTAAGTCACATATACATATATCAAACCAAAAACAAAATGTCGTATAACAGTCCAACTAGTAGAATCCCACCGATCCAGGCCACCTATGCGAAGCCGTCAGAAAACTGCATGTACGAGAACTCGTCCTGGTCCTCGTAGTAGTCCGACTTCAGCTCCTGAATCGCCTCACAACCTACATCTAAGACAGAGTCTGGTAGGTGTTGCAAACATTGTCCCGTAACGTGGGAGTGAGTGATCAACTCAGTGGAATCATAGAGCAAAGATTAACATGTTATCAAATCAATCACGTGATAATAGTAAAGCAAACAATCAGACATTCCTAGATACTGTTGTTAATGCAAGTATGAAATGACATGATGGATGCCCTCACCGACATACTCCCTCATGCGACACCATCTTACGTTCGCGGCATGCTTTCTTCCCTCAGTGCTCCACATCTTCCAGGCACATGCAGTGCGATGTGGATATGATTTTCGAGTTGTTATTAGTCCTTTCATACAACAGTATTGGGAAACTAAGGTACTTCCCTTATATTAATCCCAAACAGATCCTATCTAGGGTCGTCACTCCTAGTAATCTCATACGATGTTATATTTCTAGGTCGCTGCAAGGGCTGTCAGGGCTTTGGCTCTCACTCATTGCATCGCTCCCCCATCACCTTATCAATACAGGTCTAGTTGTACTCTTGTTGCTACGAAAGGGTCGTCGCCTCACGTACACTCAGAATACGCTCGAGGTCACTACAAAGGGCTTGTCACCAATTAGAGTAGCCGACAACTCAAATGTAGTGTCCCATACCACCACAATCGGCTCACGAGTCTAAGGTGCTCACTGATCACTACGAGGAGGTTTGTGGCCCCATCGTAGGCCGACAGCTTGACCACGGTGTCCCATACCACCATGCTCGGCTTATGAGTCTTAATGGATCAAGATACCATGGTTATTAGGGTTTTCACTGGTAAGTTTAGTACCCTAGGTTCAAGCAGTTATGACCAATACAAGGTGAACATACAACGGTCAGTCGGGTTACTTGACGAGCTCGACTAGTACGAGCGCACCTCAAGCTGAACGACATGAAGTGCATAAAATACCTCATGTGGCCTAAACACTACCGCCAACCCAAAGCACGACTCGCGTTCATCGACGCGTCCTTCGTGGTAAATAGAAGCCAACTACGAATTTGAATTTATTACCGACTGCCTGGACTAGAGCATAGCCCCAAGCACTTGTAATCAACATCAGTGATCATATGAGAGTAACAGAAATGAAATGTAAACAATCCAAGCATGTTAACAACATGTTATAACATACAACGTAAGCACATTAACCAAACACATGTATTCCATATATATAAGGAAATCAATTCAATATAACAACATGGAGGAAATCATGTGCATCATCATTTTAATTGAGAAACCAATCTCAAAACTAGTCTACAACAACATTTACTCAATACATACTAATACAAACATTTATACAAACACTTAGTCTACGTAACGTATGTCGACCCAAAGTGTGCATTAGGGCGAATCTCTTCGCCAAACAGATCATACACGCATATCTTGTATAATAACATGACAAATAAACATGACAATCATTTTAGCAAAATACGGACGTATACAGTATTTCCTACAAATGCCTAAAATACCCTAAATCTCATATTCTCCGTATGCAGTTGAAATGGAAAACAGACAGCATGTTCTACATGTCAAACGGCGTTCTTATCGATAATCTACTATTAAATGACATTGAAAGCTTTGAAAATAGTTAACCTAAGCATCTAGAATCCTCACCTTTCGCCGTAGAAGCGTAACGAATCGAGTAGAAACTCTACGCTTCGTCAACGTCTGTATGACGACCTATATCACAAGATAGATCAGCTACTTCGCTACTTGTATCAATGGAATCCCTAAAATAGGTCAAGGTTAGGGTTTTCTTTCCTAGAATGAAGTCAGAATCACCGAAAGAGTGATTAGAACACGGTGATTAAGTGCGTGTAGAAGCCGGATCGAGTGCCAGGGACTTTCCCTCACAACTTCCACACAATCTCTCTCTTTTCTCTCTTCTCTTTTCTAGGGTTTTAGCAAATTCGTATGGGAGGGATATGAGAGGGTTTAAGGTCCTTAAATAGGTTAGGAAGTCACCGATTTAGACTTTAAACCAAAGGATGGGATAGCGGTGGACCTTGCTAAGGTAGTCGTGGTACAGGACTGGAAACAGCCTGGTTCGGTCACCAAGGTGAGGAGTTTCCTGGGACTTGCTGGCTACTATCGACGATTCATTCGTGACTTCTCCAAGATAGCCAGACCCTTATCTCAGTTGACATGGAAGGATCTGAAGTTCTCCTGGAATGAGAAGGCGGAAGCAGCCTTTCAGGAGCTGAAGGACAGGCTGACGTCTGCCCTGTGCTTGTATTGCCAGAACAAGGGGTTAGATATACGATATATACAGACGTGTCTCGTGTTGGTTTAGGTTGTGTCCTTATGCAGAAGGATAGGGTGATTGCATATGCCTCGAGAAAGTTGAGGAAACATGAGGAGAATTACCCTACACACGACCTAGAGTTGGTAGCTGTCATCTTCGCATTGAAGCTCTGGAGACATTACCTCTACGGAGAGGAATTCGAGCTCTTTTGTGACCATAAGAGCCTCAGGTACATATTTAGACAAGGCGAACCTTGTGGTTGACGCGTTGAGCCGCAAGAGGATGATAGAGTTTGCAGCTCCGTTGATGATTGTCGAGTGGGACATGGTTGAGTTTTTACGAGACTTTGAGCAGAAACTCACTGTGGAGGAGCCATTCGAGGTTATCACAGACGTTCAGGTGCGACCTCTTATTGATGACAGGGTCATCGCAGCCCAGAGGGACAATAAGCGTCTGATTAAGCTTCGGTAACAGGCCAGTGATGATGCAACTGTAGAGTGGTGAGTTAAAACGGATGGGGGCTTACGTTATCATGGCCGCCTATGCGTCCCAGATGTCCTCGACTTGAGACGAGAGATTCTCGAGGCCGCGCACAGTTCTAAGCTTGCGATGCATTCAGGCAACACGAAGATGTATCGTGACGTGAAGAGGACGTATTGGTGGGATGGCATGAAGACCCACATCGCAGACTTTTTGTCCCGTTGTCTCACTTATCAGCAGGTGAAGGCAGAACATCGCTGTAACACCTCGAATTTTTGCCAACCTGGAGTTAGACGTCTGTAACGTCATGAAATTTGGGGGTCGAGCATAACTCCGCTCCCGAGTTCCAAAACATCACTTATGCAACATATTTGATGATGATTGTATGTTGTCTGTTTTAATGCGTAAAACATGAAATAGATCAAGCCAGATTAGCAGACATAATTCAGGGATATTGAGGAAATGCAAGTAAAAGACTTAAATACATATATAATTCAAAATAAATCTTCAAATGATGCGTGCTCTGTCCAGGGTAATATATACATCTGTGTCTCAAAAATACATGTATCAACTGTGCAAAAATCATCAAGTACATATCCCAGAAAATCCCCGCTGGTTAGTACAAGGCTCACATGAACCCGCCTGAGAACTACATATATGAGAACACCTCCTCATCCTCATCGAAGTTTGGCTCAGCTTCGTAAGCATCGCCATCTCCTGCAGCTAAGTCAGAGTCTGGTTGGTGTTTAAACATCGTCCCAAAATGTGGGAGTGAGTGATCAACTCAGTGGTACTATACAACAAAGGTTAACATGTTATCAATCCAATCAAGCAGTAATGATAAGGCAGTCCAATCAAATAGGTCCTACATACTCTTGTTAATGCAAAAATAAATGAGAGAATGATGTATGCCCTCACCACAAACTCCCTCATGCGACATCATCTAACGATCACGACATGAATCACTACCACTGTGCTCTCACACCAATGACAATGACACATGCAGTGCGATGTCATGAATATGATTTTTCAGTTCTTATTAGTCCTTTTCATACACCAGTATTGGGAAGCTAAGACACCTCCTTTATATCAATTCCCAATGTTGATCCATTCTAGGGTCGTCAGTCCTAGGGATCTCATACGATGTTACAGTTCTAGGTCACTGTAAGGGCTGTCAGGGCTGTTGCGCGTAATCATTACACCACTCCCCCATCACCTTATCAATACAGGCCTACTTATATCCTCAAGATTACAACAGGACTCGTCGCCCCTATGCAGTGTCAGGATAAACTCAAGGTCACTACAGAGGGCTCGTCACCAATTAGTGTAGGCCGATAGCAAGAATATAGTGTCCCATACCACCATAATCTGCTCAGAGTAGGGTGCTCACTGGTCACTACGAGGAGGTTTGTGGCCCCAGCGTAGGCCGATAGCACCACCACGGTGTCCCATACCACCATGTCCGGATCATGAGTCTTAGGGGATCTTGATACCATGGTTAACGGGAGTATCATTGGTAAGCTCAGTGCCTTAAATTCAAACAGTGGCGACCATACATGGTGAATAAACATCGGTCAATCGGGTTAGTTGATAAGCTCAACTAGGCCAAGCGCACGTTGAGTTGAACGACATGGAATGCATAAGCACTCTGTGTGGCCTGACCATTGTCAAATGGCCCAAGCACGACTCAAATTCGCTAAACACATCCTGTGTGGTGAAAACAACCTCAACCACTATTTACAGAACAGTTTTCGATTACCTGGACTGTAGAACAACCCCATTCACATACAAATTTAATAACTAGCATATGATTCATATCCTGCATCCATATGAATAATTATAAAGTATAACTTGAATGTAAACAGTACATGCAGGAATTCATACACATATTTAACATGATTTAACTAAGTACACAATCCATGGAGGGAATCATACACTCACTTAGCATGAATAATCTAAGTTACATGATTCATGGAGGAAATCATACACTTTAGTATTGTGATGGAGATCCATATCTCAACCACCTTAGCAATCACACTTTACTAACTACTAATTCACTTAGGCATTTATTCAAACACTTAGGTTACACTATTCATCATACATTACGTATGTCGTCTCTATTGAATATTAGGGCAAGTCCTTTCACCAAGGAGTTGCCGTATACATATCAGGCATATAACAACGATAATTAATCATGGCAAGCAAATCAACAGATTCCATACGCATACATGTATTCTAACATATACATGAAATACGGTATTTACAATCTAAAGTATACGTATGTGGAAAACAAAATGGATAACACATTTGGCATGTGTAACGGCAATCACAACATGAATAAATCATTATCTAACATTGAAAATGTTGAAAACCATAACCTAAGCGTATATAGTCCCCACCTTAAACTAGAAAATACGTATTCGAGATGATTCAGATGATGTGTCTTCGTCAACGGTGGATATGCTACCTATGGCATGAAACAGGTCAGCTATAATGTCACTTAAACTCTTCTAGGTCTTAAATCAGGTTAGGGTTAGCTTAACTTACCCAAAAACAGAATCAGAATCGCCGGAAGAATGATTCAGAAAAGTTGGTGCAATGTATAGATGGGTTAGGAAGAATCTTACGGAGTTTCAACTGATTCTCCCACACTTTCTCTCTCTTTTCTTTCTCTTAAAACTCTAGGGTTTGGAAAATTCGTATGGGTTAGAAAGCTAAGAGTTTAAGGCCTTTTTATAAGCCTAAACATGATGGAAATGGACTTTAAGTCAAGGTATACTTAGGTTATAACCAAATCGGGATCTTTCCGATCTAATGGAGCACTTCTGGAGGTCTTCTTATCAAATGCGGTCGTACTTAAGTTCACTAGCATTGGATCTTTAGTAAGTTAATTTTTCAGTCTGATCGGAATTCCAGATCGTCCGTGGTGGACCAGCTTCAATTTAATGGTTACCGAACTTCGATCAAGGCCACAAGTACTTGGACATGTAAGGGCCAACTTTCCGGATCCGAGGGTGAAATTTGGTCAAAATCTAACAGTCAAAATGCTTAAAAATGTTGCATAAGTGACACGTGCCAGATTACTTAAAAATGTATTTAATTTTCTAAATATCTTCTTTTTCTCACTCTCTTCACTCCGGACTCAATAGAATGGTCTCAGGATATCGTTTGGGCTTGATTTTCTAGTCGATTGTCAAGTCCAACTAGGCGGTCGAAATGGTCTAAGATTATAGCTATTAGACCTTCAATGCGCGGTCTAGAATCAATACAAAGTTACAAAGCATTACCGGGAACAACTGGGTTTAGAGTTAGATCCTAGATTTCAGGGTATTATAGCGTTAACAATGTCACAAGTTTTAAGTCATGCAAAACATATTTAAAGTGAACAGTACTAATTTTACAACCAGTCTAACTTAGCGCTAGTTAACTTATGCTTAATTTCTAAGAGTATTAATCCTAAGTGATTTCTGATCGAAGTGGTACTCGGGTCTTAGTACGGAATTTTCTGAGTCGTTACAACGTCCTTAGGCAATGGGTCAACTATATCACTATCAAAGATCAATCAAAAAGTCTAAAAATTACTTTTGAAAATATTTTCTTCAAAATCTCACCTTTCACCACCTCATTCTTCAAATTTCTCCAAGTACTTTCATATTAGACACAATCTTAAAGTTTAAATGGTAAAGAACTAAAACTAAAACTTATTATAAATGGTTCATACATGAATAAAATATGATTTTTACTATAGGATTATTAGAATCTCATGATGTAGATAGGTTATTTGGATGGATTATCTTCTTCTACCCCAAAATCATATATTGTACGACATGTAACTCATTTCGGTTTGCAAATGAGACTCGATAAACGCCTCGACAGACTCGTGGGCCCAAACGGCTCAATTTGGGGGGACCCAAGGTGGGTCCCACATGTTTCTAGCATCCCCGGGGGGTGAGTACATTGCCCCTCAGGTGATCCCTCACCAAATAGGTCAGTGGCGGACGAGGCCTCGCCCGTTCAGCGGTCAGGCAGCCCATTTTCTGTACCTTTCACCCAACTTTAAAAAATCATATCTCCTTCGTTATAACTCAGATTTAAGTGATTCAAAAACCATATTGAAGATAAATGAGTCTATTATTATATAAAAATATTTTAAAAATATAATAAAATATTTAATATAGATTTAAAGTAGGATGTTGTAATAGCTATCCAAATATCACTTGTTGGACAGCTGCTGCTTCAGGAATTTTTAGAATTTTTCTACAACTTGAAATATTATTAAATTTGGTGAAGATAGGTTAAAATTGATTATTAACCACTAAAAAAATAATTAAAATAATATGATAACTAGAAGTGCCTAAAATGGGGCATATAATGGCCTTAGGACCGTATTCTGCCATAATTATGGTAGAATTTGGTTAAGTACCAAACTGAATACTCAGTAGAATTAACTTGAACCACTTTAAATATGAACTACAAGACCCAAAATGAGTAGGACTACTAACTCTATGTTACCTAGAAACCTAGGATCAATCTCTAAACCCAGTTGCTCTCGGGAGCATTCAGAAACTTTATATTGGTTCTAGACTGTGCATCGAAAGCCTGATAGCTATGAACTTAGACCATTATGACCATCTAGTTGGACTTAACAATCAACTAGAAAATTAAACCCAAATGATGTCCTGAGACCATTTTATTGAGTCGGAGTAAAGAGAGTAGAAAAATAAAGTTTTTTAGAAAATTAATTACATTTTTAAGTAATCTGGAACGTTTCACTTGTGTGTTATTTTTAAGCATTCTGACTGTTAGAATTTGACCCAAATTCACCCTCAGATCAGGATAAGTGTCCCTTTCATATCATAGAACTTGTAGCACTGATTTAAGTTCAGTAACCGTTGAATTGAAGCTGGTCCACCACGGTCGATCTGAAAACCCGACCGGATTGAAAACTCAGCTTGACCTAGATCCAATATTAGAGAGCTTAAGTCCGACCGCATTTAGTAACCGGATCTCCAGAAGTGTTCCGTTGGATCAGAACAGACCCGATTTGGTTATAACCTAAGTATACCTTGGCCCCAAGTCTATTTTCATCACTTTTAGGCTTATAAAAAGGCCTTAAACCCTCTCTCACAAACCCCATACGAATTTCAAACCCTAGCCAAATCAAGAGAGAGAAAAGAGAGAGAAAATGAGAGAGAATTTGGTGATTCTTCCTATGATTCTTCCCAGCTTTACTAAGTGCCTAATCCACCAACTCGTATCACTATCCGGCGTTTCTAGTTCCATTCTTGGGTAAGAAATCCTAAACCTAACCTGTTTTGGAGCTTAGAATAGCTAAGTGTTGTTGTAGCTAACATATATTCATGCCTTAGGTTGCCTATCCATCGTTGACGAAGACTTGTCGTCTAAATCATATCCGTTACGCATTTTCTGGTTTTAGGTGCAGACTATATACGTTTAGGTTATGGTTTTCAAAACTTTCAATGTTAAGTAATGATTTATTCTTACCTAGGATGCTATTTCACATGTATAAAGTGTTGTTTGTTTCATTTTTCAGTTATACGTTAACTATGTTGAACATACTGTATTCCTCATATTTGTAGAAAATACCGTATACATATGAAATTCAGATTTGTGCTTACCATGATTAATTGTTGTCTATGTATGCTAGATGCATGTGTATCATTTTTTGGGTGAATGGATTAGTCTAATACATGTTTTATCAACATACGTTGTGTATATTAAATTGTGTAGTCTAAGTGTTTGTGAAAATGACTGAATGAGTATGGAATTCGCTTTCGTGCTCACCATGACTAACTGTCGTGGATATATGATTGTTGTATGGGCGAATAACCTTTGACAAAAGGATTTTCCATAATACGTATGCTAATGACTACATAATATGTATGATGCAATGTGTAGACTAAGTGCATGTAAAGTGTCTGAATGAGTTAGTAGTTAGTAAGATGTACCTGTATGCGGGTTGAGATATGATTCCCAACCACATCAATGACGTGTATGATTTACTCCATGAATTTTGTAACCTAGATTATTCATGTTAACTACGTGTATGATTTCCTTCATGTATTGTATTTACATTTAAGTCATATTTCATGATTGTTCATATGAATGTAGGATATGAATCATATGCTTGTTATTGAGCTTGTACATGATTGGGGCTGTACTACAGTCTAGGTAATCGGTAATCGTACTCCAAATAGTGGTTGAGGTTATTTTTTCCATGCAAGATGAGTTTAACGAATCTAAGCTGTGCTTGGGATGTTCGGCAGTGGTTAGGCCACACGGAGTGCTTATGCATTCCATGTCGTTCAACTCAATGTGCGCTTGGCCTAGTTAAGCTTATTAACTAACTTGATTGACCGATATTTGTTCACCATGTTTGGTCGCTACTGCTTGAACCTAAGGTACCAAACTTACCAATGAAAAGCCCCTCCAACCTTGGTACCTTGATCCGCTAAGACTCATGAGCCGATTATGGTGGTATGGGACACTATATTCGAGCTATCGACCTACGCTGGGGCCACGAGCCTCTCCGTAATGACTAGTGAGCAACCCAGACTCGTGAGCCGATTATGGTGGTATGGGACACTATATTCGAGCTATCGGCCTACATGATTTGGTGATTGGGGAGTGGTGTAACAATTGCGTGCAACAGCCCTGACAGTCCTTGTAGTGACCTCGAGTGTACTCTGAGTCTACATGGGGGCGATGACCCTTTCGTAGCAACAAGAGTACAAGATAAGCCTATATTAATTTGATGATGGGGGAGTGGTGTAACGATTGAGTATAACAGCCCTGACAGCCCTTGCAGCGACCTAGAACCATGACATCGTATGAGATTATCTTGGACTGACGACCTGAGAATGGATCACCATTTGGGTAATGATACAAGGGAGGTACCTTAGCTTTCGAATCCTGCTGTATGAAAAGGACTAATAAGAACTTGGTAATCATGCTCATATCATCGCATTGCATGTGCTAACGGGGTTGGTGATAGAGCACTGAGGAAGTGATTCATGTCGCGATCGTTAGATGATGTCGCAGAGGGGATTATGGTGAGGGCATGCATCATTCTTTATAACATTCATGCATTAACAAGAGTATCTAGGACATGTTTAATTTTACTGCCTTATCATTATTTCTTGATTGAATTGATAACATGTTAACCTATGCTGTATAGTTACCACTGAGTTGATCACTCACTCCCACATTACGGGACAGTGTTGGCAACACCAACCAGTCCTTGTTTTAGTTTCAGACGGTTGCGATGCTTGTGAATCAGAGTCGGTCTTTTATGGCGATGAGGAGGATTTCTCTTGTATGCAGATCTCAGGCGGGTTCATGTGAATAATGCTCTGATTGACGGGGATTCAGGGCTATATTGGTAGTGATTTATCATTCTTGATATAAGTATTTTGAAACACGACTTGTAATTATGACTTGGCAGAGCATACATAGCTTGGGGACTTATGTTGATATGTATATGTATTTCAGTCTTTTGCTTGTGTTTTCAGATTGTCCCTTGTAACATCCCAAAAATCGGGGGGTCGAGCAAAAACCCAACTCCCGAGTTCCAAAATGTTATTTATGCAACATAGATATGTATGATTGAATGTTGTCTGTGATAATGTATTAAACATGAGTGAGATTAAGCCAGAACAGCATATCATACTCCAGAGATAGTTAAATTTGCAAGCGGAAGACTGTAATAGTATGTATAACATATATAAACCATTGTATGTCTCCAGAGTGTGAACATGTTACCAGGTTATATACATACATGTATACTTCTAAAGTAACCAAAAGAATATACATGAGTGCTCTAAAAATATAAAATGACAAGTGTCAAGGTATTTAAGCAACCTCCCTGTAATCCCGTCAATCAGAACACGCATAAAGGAGGGATCCTCCTCATCATCATCAAGTCCAGCTCCGCCTCATAGGCCGCGCCATCATCTGCAATCACAAAAGGGTCTGGTGGGTGTCCAGGAACACCGTCCCGTAACGTGGGAGTGAGTAGCTAACTCAGTGGAATAATAGAGCAAGGATTAACATGTTCTCAAATCAATCACGCGATAATAGTAAAGCAATAAATCAAACAATCCTAATACTGTTGTTAATGCAATTATGACATGACGTGATGTATGCCCTCACCGACGATCACCCTCATGCGGCAACATCTTACGACCGCGGCATGCCACACTCCCTAGAGTGCTCCACATCTTCCAGGCACATGCAATGCTATGGTGATATGATTACCGAGTTGTTATTAGTCCTTTTCATACAGCAATATTGGGAAACTAAGGTACCTCCCTTATATCAATCCCAACACAGATCCTGTCTAGGGTCGTCACTCCTAGTAGTCTCATACGATGTATATTTTGTAGGTCGCTGCAAGGGCTTCCAGGGCTGTTGCACGCACTCGTTGCTCCGCTCCCCCATCACCTTATCAATACAGGCCTACTGTACTCTACTGCTACGGAAGGGTCGTCGCCTCCCGTAGACTCAGAATACGCTCGCGGTCACTACAAAGGGCTGCCAGGGCTGTTGCTCACACTCGTTGCACCGCTCCCCCATCACCTTATCAGTGTAGGCCGACAGCAAGAATATAGTGTCCCATACCACCATAATCTGCTCACGAGTCATAGGTGCTCACTGGTCACTACGGGGAGGTTTGTGGCCCCAGCGTAGGCCGACAGCTCGACCACGGTGTCCCATACCACCATGCCCGGCTCATGAGTCTTCGTGGATCAAGGTACCATGGTTAACAGGGTTTACAATGGTAAGTTCAGTACCCTAGGTTCAAGCAGTTATGACTCATACAAGGTGAACATACATCGGCCAGTCGGGTTACTTGACGGGCTCGACTAGCGCGATCGCATCTCAAGTCGAACGACATGAAGTGCGTAAAACACTTCGCGTGGCCTAACCACTGCCGCCAACTCTAAACACGAATCACGTTCATCGACGCGTCGTTCGTGGCTATAACCAGTCAGCCACGAATTCGCTCGGTTACCGACTGCCTGGACTAAGTCTAGTCCCACACATCCATGAAATCACATTAACAATATATGCAAAGGTTTTTGGAATTGAAATGCAATCATGTGAGCATGTTAACACATGTTATAACATTCAACTTAAGCAAATCTTCAAACACATACATTCCATGCATGTAATGGAATCATGCATGTGGTCAACATGTAGGAAATCATTTAGGTCAGCATATTAATCACGAAATCATTCTCAAACCACTACATAACATCATTTAATTCAATACATACTAATACAAGCATTTATACAAACACATACACTACACACTTAAGTCTACATATAGTATGTCGACCCAAAGTGCGCAACTAGGCGAATCTCTTCGCCAAACTAATTATACACGCATTTCTAACTTCCTAATGCGACAACAAACCATGTCAATCACATCAGCAAAATATGAATGTAAACTGTACTTCCTACAAATGACTAAAATGCCCTAAATCTCATATTCTTCGTTAATTTACGAAACAGGAAACGGAGAGCATTTTGTACATGTCAAACGGCGTTGCCGTCAAGAATCTACTATTAAACGACATTGAAAGCTTTGGAAACAGTCAATCAAAGCGTCTAATATCCGCACCTTTTCCCTTTTAGGGATGAGAATTCGAACGGAGCGTATACGCTTCGTCTACGGCGAATAAGGAACCTAATACACGAGATCCATAAGCTACATCGCTATGGAAACAAAGAAAACTCAAATCAGTAACTATTTAGGGTACTTTCTTACCTAGAAAAGTGGAGAAATCACCGGTAACGTGATTGAGTTGCGTTGCTTAGGCACTTGCAACAGGTAGCACAAGCGGCAAGGAATTCTCCTCCAATCTCTCTCACCAACTCTCACCTTTTCTCTCTCCCAATCTAGGGATTTTTTTGCAAATTCGGATGGGAGAGAGGAGTGAGGGTTTCAACCCCTTTTATAAGCCTAAACATGCCCAAAATAGGCTCCAAGTCAAGGTATACTTAAAGTATATCCAAATCGGGGCTGTTTCGGTCCAAAAGAGCATTTCTGGAGGTCCCCTGGCCAAATGCGGTCGGACTTAAGCTCGTGCATACTGGATCTAGCACGCATCCAGATTTCAGGCCGGTAGGGTTCCCAGATCGCACGTGGCGGCCCAGTTTCAGTTTAACGGTCACCGCACCAAGATCAGGCCTATAAGTCTCGTGATATGTAATAGAAATTTTTCCTGATCCAAGGGTGTAATTTGGCTGTATTCTGACGGTCAGAATGCTTAATACTGATGCGTCAAATTTGTGTGCCAGATTTGAATTTGAAATTCCAACTATGTCCCTATTCACACTCTCTTCGGTCCGGGCTCAATGAAATAGCCTGTGATCGTCAGTTGGACTTGATATTCGAAACCATTGCCAAGCCCAGCTAAGCGGTCATAACGGTCTAAGATGGTAGGCATCTGACTTATGACGCGCGGTCTAGATCGAATACAAAGTTTCAAGGAGGTCCCGAGAACAAACCGGCTTAGAGTTTGATCCGAGGCTTTAGAGCATTATAGCACCCTTGGTTCCACTCGCTTTGGGCCTTGTAGAACGTATTTAAAGCGATCAGGGACCATTTCCCAGCTATTCTAACGTTGCACTAGCTAACTTAGTCATATTTTCTAAAGGAATTGATTCTAAGTGGTTTCTTTGGCTATGGAATTGGGTTCTAAGCAATTTTCCAGGTGTTTCAATTGACCCATTGCCTAAGGACGTCAAATCTCAGATTGGTCAAAATCCGGGGTGTTACATCCCTGAATTATGTTTGCTGTTCTGGCTTAATCCACTTCATGTTTTATACATTACTACAGCTGACATTCATCCATCATTGAAAATGTTGCATAAGTGATGTTCTGGAACTCAGGAATGGAGTTTATGCTCGACCCCCAATTTTCAGGGCGTTACAATCACCAACCTCCTGGTCTCCTTCAGTCTATGCCTATAGTTGAATGGAAGTGGACTTCATCTTTATGGATTTCATTTCAGGACTGCCGAAGATGAGGAAGGGACATGATTCTATCTGGGTGATTGTCGACCGATTGACGAAGTCGGCTCAGTTCCTGCTGATCAGAGTCACGAACTCTGCAGACGAGTTGGCCAGGCTGTATATCAAAGAGATAGTTCTTCTGTATGGAGTTTCTTTGGAGATCGTGTTAGACAGAGACAAGCGGTTTACTTCTATTTTCTGGACTCACGTCCAAGAAGCGATGGGTGTGAAGTTAAAGTTCAGTACTGCGTTTCACCCACAGACCGATGGGCAGACAGAGTGAGTAAACCATATTTTGGAAGATATGCTCTGAGCTTGTGTTTTGGACTTCAAGGACAGTTGGGATGACTGTCTTCCATACACAGAGTTCGCCTACAATAATAGTTTCTAGGCGAGTATAGGTATGGCTCCTTATGAGGCCTTGTATGGGCGCCCTTGCCAAGCACCACATTGCTGGGCAGAGGTTGGCGAGCGTAGTTTGGTTGGCCTAGAGTTAGTGCAGGTGACCTCAGAGAAGATCGACATTATCAGGCGTCGACTTCTGACAGCTAAAGCAGACAGAAGACTTATGCCGACACGAGGCGGCGACCGCTTGAGTTTGAGGTTGGGGACCATGTGTTCCTACGAGTTTCTCCTATGAAGGGAGTCCTGTGTTTTGGCAAAAAGGGGAAGCTCACACCGAGGTTTATTGGTCCATTTCAGATACTAGATTGGGTGGGAACAGTAGCGTATCGCTTGGCTTTACCCACACCACTTGCAGGCATACACAATGTATTTCATGTATCTATGCTGAAGAAGTACGTTCCTGATCCTTCCCATATCATCAGATGGAAGCAGGTATAGTTGAGTGAGGATGCGACATATGTGCTGCACCCGACGCGTATCCTAGACCGGAAAGAGCAAGTGTTGTGCAGTAAGGTCATTCTACTAGTAAAAGTTCTATGAAAACATCATACTGAAGAAGAGGCTACCTGGGAAATAGAAGTAGAGATCAGAAAGAACTACTCACGGCTTCTCGAGGAGTACAAAAAGGTATAAATTTTGAGGATGAAATTTATTGTTTTAGGGGGGTAGATTGTAACGACTCAGAAAATTTCGTACGACTCGAGTGCCACCTCGAGCAGAAATCACTTAGGATTAATTCTCTTAGAAATTAAACGTTAGTTAACTAGCGATAAGTTAGACTAACTGTGAAATTAGCACTGTTCGCTTTAAATACATTCTGCAAGACCTAGAACCTGTTGAATCGTTAACGTTATGATACCCTAAAATCTAGAATCCAACTCTAAACCCAGTTGCTCTCAGAAGCACTTTGAAACTTCGTATCGGACCTAGACCACACGTCGAAAGTCTGATAGCGATGAACTTAAACCATTATGACCGCGTAGTTGGACTTGACAATCACCGCGAAAATCACATCCAAACGATGCTCTGGGATAATTTCCTTGAGTCCAGAGTGAGGAGTATGAGAAAATGAAGATTTTTAAGAAATTAAATGTAATTTTAAGAAATCTGAGATGTGTCACTTGCGTGTTATTTCTAAGCGTTCTGACCGTTAGATTTTGACCCAAATTTATCCTCTGGTCAGGATAGGTGGCCCTTACATGTCATAGTACTTGTAGCTCTGATCGAGTTTCGATAACCGTTGAACTGAAACTGGTCCACCATGGTCGATCTGGAAACCCGACCGGACTGAAAACTTAGCTTCATCTAGATCCAATATTAGAGAGCTTAAGTCCGACCGCATTTAGTAATAGGACCTCTAGAAGTGATCCGTTGGATCGGAACAGACCCGATTTGGTTATAACATAAGTATACCTTGGTCCTGGGTCTAATTTGATAATTTTTAGCCTATATAAGGACCTTAAACCCTGTCTCATTCCTCACATACGAATTTGAGAGAAATCCTAGGAGAGAAGAGAAAAAAGAGAGAGATAGTTTGAGAGTTGTGGGAGAAAGTTCCTGTTATTCTACCCTGCTATCATACGTACTTAACCATCCCGATCTAATCACTATTCCGGTGATTATGTCTTCATTTCTAAGTAATAAAACCCTAACCCTAACCTATTTTAGGGTTTCTATTGGTACAAGTAGCGAAGTAGTTGACTTACCTTGTGCTATAGGTCGTCATATCGACGTTGACGAAAGCGAAGGTTTCTAATCAATTCATTACGCTTCTACAGCGTAAGGTGCGGATTTTAGATGCTTAGGTTATCTGTTTTCAAAGCTTTCAATGTCATTTAATGGTAGATTATTGACAAGGATGCTGTTTCACATGTAGAACATGCTATCAGTTTTTTATTTCGAATACGTACGAAGTATATGGAATTTTAGATATTTTAGGTATTTGTAGAAAATACCATACACGTATAAATTTTTCTGATATGATTGTCATGAGTATTTGTCGTGTATATATGCTAGTTATGGATGTATGACCTGTCTGGCGAAAGGATTCGCCCTAATACACATTTTGGCCAACATAGGTTATGTAGGCTAATGTGTGTAGTCTAAGTGTTTGTATAAATGCTTGCATGAGTAAGTATTTAGTAAATGATGTTGTAGATTAGTGTTGAGATAGGATTCTCAATACTTTGATGATGTGTATGATTTCCTGAATGTATGTTGTTTGAATTGATTGCCTTATATATGAAATGCTTGTGTATGGTTAATTGCATATGCCGTATCTTATAACATGCTGATAGCAGGCTTGGATTACTTGATATTTAAATTTCATCTCTCTCATATACTTACTGATTTAGATTGCAAGTGCTTGGGACTATGCTATTGTCCAAGCAGTCGATAACAGAATTAAACTCGTGGTTGAATTCATTCACCACGTAGGACATGTTTGACGAACCTGAGTCGTACGTGGGTCATCGACAGTGGTTAGGCCACAAGAAGTGCTTACGCAGTTCATGTCGATTGATTCGAGGTGCGCTCGTACTAGTCGAGCTCGTCAAGTAACCCAATCTGCCTATTATGTGTTCACCATATATGGAAGCTATTACTTGAACCTAGGGTACTGATCTTACCAGTGATAACCCTGATAACCGTGCTACCTTGATCCATTAAGACTCATGAGCCAGGCATGGTGGTATGGGACACCGTGGTCTAGCTGTCGGCCTACGCTGGGGCCACGAGCCTCTCCGTAGTGACCAGTGAGCAACCCAGACTCGTGAGCCGAATATGGTGGTATGGGACACTGTATTCGAACTGTCGGCCTACATTGATTGGTGATGGGGGAGTGGTGTAACGATTGTGTGTAACAGCCCTGGTAGCCCTTGTAGTGACCTTGAGCGTACTCTGAGTCTACGAGGAGGTGACGACCCTTCTGTAGCAACAAGAGTACGAACTAGGCCTGTAATAATTTGGTGATGAGGGAGTGGTGTAACGATTGCGTGTAATAGCCCTGGCAGCCCTTGCAGTGACCTAGAACCGCAACATCATATGAGATTTACTAGGAGTGACGATCCTAGACAGGATCCTTATTGGGAATGATATAAGGGAAGTACCTTAGTTTTCCAATCCTGCTGAATGAAAGGACTAATAACGACTCGTTAATCATGTTCATATCGCACTCCATGTGCCTGGAAGATGTGGAGCACTGAGGGATGAAAGCAAGCCGCGAACATTAGATGGTGTTGCACGAGGGAGTATGTAGGCACGGGCACGCATCATTATTGCATTTCAACCTTGCATTAACAAGAGTAGCTAGAAATGTTTGACTGTACTGCTTTATCATTATTGCTTGATTGAATTGATAACATGTTAACCCTTGCTCTATGATTCCACTGAGTTGATCACTCACTCCCACATTACGGGACGGTGTTTTAAACACCAACCAGACTCTATCTTAGGTACAGATGGTGAGATGATTCAGGAGGTAGAGCCGGACTATTACAAGGACCAGGATGAGTTCTCGTACATGCAGTTCTCTGACGGTTTCACATAGGCAGCCTGGATCGACGGGGTTATGATAGTTGGACTATCCTTTGTCATTTTGATTTTTGACTTGATGTATGTATATGGTGACTCAGAGACGTATTCATACTTTGGAGACAGATCAAAATTATTTTATTTTACATACAATAATATGCATCTTTCAGTCTTCCGCTTGCATTTTATCAATATATCTGGAGTATGAATTATTGTTGTGGTATAATCTCACTCATGTTTTATGCACTAATTCAAACAACGTGTAATTATTTTCATTTATGTTGCATAAGTGATACGTTGGAAATCAGAAGCTGAGCATCTGCTCGACCCCCGATTTTCAGGGCATTACATTAAATACGATTCATCAAAAAATTTCCCATTCAGTTATTTTATCAAACATTTAGACTACACATTACTACCTATGTGAACTAAATTAGTTATAGTATATATTATGGCAAATCCTTTCACAAAGGAGTTATACATTCAACAAACATGTATTCTAGATTAATAGTCATGGCAAGCATAAATTAAAATTTCACTTTCATTTAAACATTTCAACAAAGACATGGAATGCATTATATATTCACATAGTTCACACACATGTATAGTTTATCAAATACATCGTAACTAAGATCATATGGCAGCAATCAAGTCAGACATTAATCATTGTTGACATTGAAAGCATTGAAAACCATAACCTAAATGTTTATAGTCCGCACCTTTCATCAGATTTCTCACTTCGAACTCGGTTCGAATCCTACGTCTTCGTCTACAGAACAATGATTACCTGAATCACGAAATAGGTTAGCTATTTCATCGATTCTTCTATTTAGATTCCTAAAACAAGATTAAGGTTAGGATTTCTTACCCAAATCACAGATAGAATCGACAGTGTAGCGATGGTGGGGTGGTGATTCAGTATGTGGAGTAGTGGGAGTGAATCCCAGCAACGACCTACTGATCTCTCTCTTATCCTCACACTTTTTTCCTCTTTTCTCTCTTCTCTCTCCTAGGGTTAGAGAAATCATATGGAATGAGAGAGGGGTGGTTTAAGGTTCTTATATAGGCTCAAAACTGATGTCAATGGCCCCAGGGAAATGGTATACCTAGGTTATAGCCAAAGGGTGTCTGTTTTTGACAAATAGGGCCCTTAGGAAGGTCCATTTCTCACATAAGCCATGGAGCAAGTTCCCTGAAAATGGATCTACACTAAGACTGTGTTTATGGTGTGATCTGACAAACAGATCGGTTGTGAAGGATCTTCATCAGATCAACGGTCGTCGTTACTCGATCAGGGCCACAAGTACACCAATAGGTGCAGGGAAATTTCCCTTATATATGGGTGTAGTTGGGTCAGAAACTGATTGTCTGAAGTCCTTAATTTTTCCTGCAAGTGAATGGTCCAATTCACTTATGTTTGAGTTCATTTGATAAAGATATTCACGTTTCTCACACACTTCGCTCTAGGCTCAAGTTGTGCATTTTTAGAAACTATTTGGGCTTGATTCCTATGATGGTTATCAAGCCTAATAAGGTAGTCATAACTTTATAGTTTCGCGGTAATCAGACTTTCGACGTCCAGTCCAGGTCTGATACGGAGCTTCAATGTGCTCCCGAGAGCAACTGGGTTTTGAGTTTTCTCTTAGATTTTTAAATAATGTTGAGCTAGCAATTTTAATAGTTTTAGGTCTTGCAGTTCGTATAGATAGTGGTTCAAGAAAATCCACAAATTAATTTAGTTTAGTACTTAATTAATTTTCATCTAATTTCCACAATATACGGTCTTTAAGAATTTCGACCTGAGGTGTTACTCGGGTCTATTTATGAATTTTTCTAAGACGCCACAAAAACCATCCGGGAGACTTACATCATTACAGGGTTTAGTATTTCTTACCCGAAGTCATAGTTAGAAGAGTTTTGGTAGCGAAACGTGGTGGTGATTAGGCACGTGGATCAAAGGGAGAAGATTTTCAGAAGTTGCAGCAATTTCCCAAACTTCCTCTTCTCTATTTTCTCTTTTCTCTTCTCTCTCTCTCTCTCTCTCTCTCTCTCTCTCTCTCTCTCTCTCTCTCTCTCTCTCTCCCTAGGGTTTATAAAATTCGTATTTGGGAGAGAGGGGGTGTGTTAGGAGCTATATATAGCCCCAGACGAGGTGCAAATGGCCTCATGGTGACTTTATACTATCTTTATACCCTGTGGGCGGCCATTTCTAACGAACAGGGCTCTTAGGGAGGCCCATGGCTCATCTACATCATGGGTACGCTGCCTAACAATGGATCCACTCTAGGACATGATTTTGGTGTGATTGGATAAGCAGATCGACTGTGGAGAGCCTATGTGAGATCAATGGTCATACGTGTCTAATCGGGGCCACGGATATACGGATATGTACAGAGAAATTTCCTTTCTACTTGTGTGAAGTTTGATCATAAACCAACGGTTTGAAATCCTCGACTTTGCATAAGAGTGGACGACCCAATTCACTTAAGTTTCAGTTTATTTTCTTAGGATATTTGCATTTGTCTCGCTCTTAAATCACGGTTCAAGTTAGGAATTTTTGGACACTATCTGGGCTTGGTTCCCGCGATGGTTGTTAAGCCTAGTAAAATAGATATTGTCCTATAATTTCAAGGTCATCGAACCCCCGATGTACAGTCTAGGTTCCTTACGGAGTTTCAATGTACTCCTGAGGGCGATAGGCCCTTAGGATTTCTTCTAGATCTTCAAGTGGCATTGGGCCAGTGGTACTCTTGATTCTTAGTCTTCCCACTTATAAAAATGGTGGCCCAAGCTTAACCCACCGACTGCTTGGCATTTAATTAAATCCCATCTAAATTATACAACCAGGCATGGTCCTTTCGTTGTTCATCCTGAGGTTGTACTTGGGTCTTTGTACGGATTTTTTCAAGACGTTACATAGGGACTCTTAACAGCCTTCATCAATGCTTTTTGTAAGTTCTTACAAGCCATTTTTATAGATAAAGGCTTCTAACGGATAGAAACTGGCTAGTTTATGGTGCTACCAAAGTGATGTTCGGTACCACCAAACTTGCTTCGGTAGTACCGAATTATCTATCAATAGTATCGAATTAAATTCTCAAGTTGCTAATTGAAAACAGTCTCTTTCAGTGGCATCAAACTTTGTTCATCCGTGGCAGTCGATGTCACCGACATATCCAGTCGGTGACATCAAATTATCATTGTAAGCTTGCTGGACTATTTTGAACCCCTTCGGTAACACTGAATGTGCTTTTCGGTGGCACCTTCGTCATATTGACAGTGGACATATTTTCCTAATTTTCCTATGTTGTCCAATAAATCTTTCACCAACTTGGGACTTGCTTAAGCCAAGACTATAGGATATAAAATATGGAGTTGGGATTGGCTTAGAATAGATGACCTAGGTGGGTTTTCCTATTTTGGTTGGGATAATCTATTTGCAAGGTTTAAGATCATAGAAGCAATCCCTTGTTTAATCTAGTTGCGTCACTGGTCTTCATTTACTAAGAACTCATTTAACTATGAGACACAACTAGTCACGTAATTGATAAACATAAGTGCAAATAAGTTCACTAACGATCTCCCCCTCTATCAATTACGTGATAAAAATAACCTAACATACAACCATGTCATGGTCCATACCAATGGCATACCAAAATAATAAAGATTACATATCAAAAATAAAATTTACAACTCCAGACTTGTCATGTAAAACAAAATGATGCCGCTCCCCCTTAGTTTTACCAAGACTAACTTGCAATAAGGGAAACAAACAATTTCTATAAGAGATAAACATTACTTTGATGGGTAGGTTTCTTCTCCCCTTTTTTGTCAGTTATTGGTAAAGAGTTAATCAAAAAATATTCCAATAACATTTGAGAATGGATAAAACAGACGGTAAGAGAATAAAATATATAATGATATAAGTGTAAAGATCATCATCTAGGCAAGGAATATATCATCACAAGTAGGCAACTCATATGTTAGACAGAAAAGATAGAAATATAAAGAGTATCTAACATGAGTAGAAAAAATAATACCAAAACTTCATCAAAATTACTACCCCAAGATTGAGTAGATTAAGCCATTATCTAAAAAAGATTTAATCCCTTAAGGGCATTCCAAAACCAACATATCAAAATAAATTATCCAGTTTTAACAACACAGCAACAAAACTTCATCTAGAAGATCCACCTCCATTGGAGGGATAAAAGTGCACCGAGATAGAAGAAACTCCGTGATACGCTCCCCAGTGTGTTGAAGAGTGTCAAGACGCAGTTCAATGCTAGAGAGCCTATTTTCACCTTGTCGAAGATGGGCTTCAATATTTGATTGTCTGTCAAGGATGTAAGGCCCGTATCCTAGCCCGTACCATTCCTTAGGATCCTACAGTCTTCCCGGTTGAAGGCCGGTGACTTGAGACGCGTAGATAGCATTTGCGCGTGACCCTGAGTTGCGCCTTATCAACCCGAGTCGACTAAACCCGAGACTTGTACCCTTGTGACCGCATCATCACCCCAGTTCCAACGCCGCATCTCGCATGTCGATGCGATATCCAGGCCTGGAGTTGTGGGCCCATGCATATTTTGAGGAAAATGCTCACATTGTGAATCCCGAGAGAATCTCTACCACCTTTCACATCAATCAATCAAGTACACAACCCATCACTCCACCCATCACACCCATCCCTCTTTCCCAAAGTCAACACAACCTATACCTCTTAAGTCAAGTACACCCATCATTCACCCATCACACCCTTCCCTCTCCCTTAAAACCACTCTCTCTCTCTCTCTTCCCTACCCATTTTTTTCCAAGTAACCAAAGAAGAGAGACTGTCTAAGCATTCCCAAAGAGAGAAGGAGCCAAGTGTGGCCCACTTCTTATCCCTCTCATCTCTCATCCTAGCCCTCCAATCTCCATCATCTTCCATCAAAGAGAAAACTTAGAAGCCAAGGATTTCAAGGAGCTAAAGAAGAGGACCATATATGGGTGATCTTGGGATTTCACCCTTGATTTCTATTTGAGGGCCCACTTATGGTGGGACCCATTTGATGTATGTGTTGTAACACTTAGAGAGGAGCTCAGAGTGGCGGACCTCCTCCCCCCCACACACGTCTCTCTCTCTCTCTCTCTCTCTCTCTCTCTCTCTCTCTCTCTCTCTCTTTCCTATTGATGGCCCACCTTGATGATGAATGTATCTTATCCATGTCATCCACCAAGTGGGCCCACTTGGCAGTCGGTTTGGATGGGTCTGATTGAAGGAAATCACAAATATATGTTGAAAATCCACCCCATCCATGCATGGGACGTGAGGCCCACCTTGATGACGTGCTGAGTGTAGCACGTGGGACCACCGTGATGCATGTGATTGATCCACACCGTCCAGCTTCCCGAATGGTGTGACTCACCTCAATGCACATATAAATATAATAATATAATATTATGGTGGACCCCACGTGGGACCCACCTGTAGTAGAAGCAGATTGGCTGGAGTACCTCACACTAGCTATATAGTTGCTATATGACGTCAGCAAGTTTTGTGGGCCACCATGATGCACGTGTTTCTCCAAGCCATCATCTGTTTGGATGTGGGGCCCACTCCACACGTGTGACATGTGTGGGCAGGTGGGACCCACCTTGATTTATGTATTTTGTATCCACACCGTCCATCTAGACGGTGTGCTATGTGGCATGCACCATGATGTATGTATTTTGTATCCACACCGTCCATCTAGACGGTGTGCTATGTGGCATGCACCGTGATGTATGTATTTCTCCACGTTGTCCATCTTCTCTGGATGTGGGACCCACCCCACACGTGCTGCACGTGTGGGGGTGGGCCCCACCTTGATATATGTGTTTTGTGCCACGTCATCCATCTGTTGGCTGGACATGTGGGGCCCACCTTGAGGTATGTGTTACACACACTGTCCCTCCATGGGACTCCACCGTGATGTATGTGTTTTATCCATCCCGTTCATTTAGAAGGGCTGGATGTGGGCCCATCATGATGTACATGTTTTATCTGCATCGTTAATGGGATGTGGGCCCAACATGATGTATGTGTTGTATCTACTTTGTCTGACCACGTGGGATGTGGGGCCACTGTTATATATGTGTTGTATACTCACTGTCCACCATGATGTGTGCATTGTACATCCATGTTGTCCATTTCCATCTGGTGGGGCTCATTTGGGAGGTGCAGGCCCACCTGCTGCATATAGGGCCCACCAAATATACTTGAGGCCCATTGTGATGTATATTGGGCCTAAGTGATGAGGCCCATTGTGATGCATTTGAGGGCCAGGAGATGGGGTCCATTATGATGTATTTCAGGCCCATGTGATGCGGTCCATTGTAATGTATATTGTGCCTAAGTGATGAGGCCCACTGTGATGCATTTGAGGGCTAGGCAATAGGGCCCATTGTGATGTATATGAGGCCTATGTGATGCGGCCCATTGTGATGTGTATTAGGCCCATGAGATGTGGCCCATTGCGATGTGTAAGGCCCATGTAATGCGGCCCATTATGATTTATATAAGGCCCATGCGATGCGGCCCACTTGATGTATATGAGGCCCATGTGATGCAGTCCACTTGAAGTATATGAGGCCCATGCGATGCGGCCCACTTGATATATATGAGGCCTATGTGGTGAGGCCCGATGTGACATATATTGGTCCATGTGATGTAGCCCGATGTGATGTATGAGAGGCCCATGAATGTGGCCCATTGTAATGTATTCGAGGCCCATGAGATGTGGCCCATTGTGATATATTTGAGGCCTATGGGATGTGGCCCAATCCGATGTATCTGAGGCCCTTGTATGAGGCTTAATGTGATGCATGTGAGGCCCATGAGTGAGGCCCAATGCGATGTATGTGAGGCCCTTATGTGAGGCCCAAAGTGATGTACATGAGGACCAATGTGATGTGTGTGATTCCACCATGATGTATGTAATGATATTTATGATGGGTCATGCCTTAAGAGCAATGATGGTTTGATTTCCACATTGTAAGAGCAATGATGGTTAAGTGTCCACATTGTAACTCTCCATAGGGCCCATTGTTAGACCCATTCTCACCTCCCCTTAGTGGGTTAACCCAAACCGTTGGGTCCTCATGATCGTTAGGCCCATTCTTGAAATGAGTAGGCCGTCTAGGCCCATCCTTCACATGAGGAGAGTACATCATCATCATATAACATGTTTAATATAACTTCATGATTCATGTCCATGCGCATCATATGTATGCTTGATATGAGGAGTGATTGATTACAGCACATGCCATTGGGTGGATTATTATGGTACTCTTTGATAAGAGGAGTTACCCATATGAGCGTGCGATACGCACAGGATTGCTGCATGACTTGATGGTATGATTCATGCATCTCACATATGACTTCCATATGCCCTAGAAATATCAGGGCTATGGCCTTCACAGGCATGTTGTGAATGGCCAGATGGGACACCAGAAATGTTTAGTTCCAGCATACGGGCGTGATAGATGTCCCTGTGTGAAAATCCCTAAACCCCCGAGGCCAAGGGAAGCTCCAACGTCTAGACCGAGTGGATATATATGAGTGCATGAGGGCTGCATACCAGTAGGTCACGTATTCCACTGTGTCGTGGAAGGTTGGAAGGGGGTGTGACCTTACCCACCTAAGTGAGGGGGTAATATTTAGGTTGAGTTTGAGCAGCTTGAGGAATGGGTCCGTTATCGACAAGCTGGGCCCAATATTGGCAGACGGATATTGAGGTCTCTTCCACTTACCCAGTTGTGCACTCGGATAGGGGCGACAAGCTAGCATAGAGGGTACTAGACCCCAGTGATGATCCTAGAGATGTACGGTACTGATATGTGGACTTATTGAGTAGGAGTTGCATACTCAACATTTTACCCATTCATTCATTCATTCACTATCCACTCAGCCTGGTGGTACGCAATTAATTTATCGTGCGTACCTTCACAATGACTAAGATTTCGGTTAGGGCGCTCGACCAACCTGAGATCAGGAGTTTACCACATTGAGTCTAGCTATCCAAATTTAGGTATGAGACTGGTTTGGATAGAAGTCCCTTGTGATGGATCTCATAGCCTACAATACTATGTACTATCATTTCGACTTCACACTTGAAAAGGCTAAGCTATATGTCCTAGAGGGGGGTGAATAGGACTATGCCAAATTTAAAAATTATTAGTGGAATTTAAATCAATTAAATAAAGATAGAAATAGGCAATCCCACAATGTTGAATTTAAAGACAACCTCAAATGAACGAGTATTGAGAGGTTGATACAAATGTGGTTCAAAGGACAACCTTACACCAAAAACCAAAGATTTATGATAGGACAACCTAATTCCTAAAACGGTTTGTGTATCAAAGACTCAAACTGATACAGAGGAATATAAAAATGTGTAGTAAGAAAATAAATCTAAGCTATTACAATATTCTCCACATTTGCATAAAAGAAATTAGAACATTCTCCACAATGCAAAAAGGAAATTACAATCACCTACAAAAAGAAATAAACATTCAATCCATAATACCAGAAATCATAGTGGTTCGCTTGTGTGTACACCAACTGTTTAGAAAAATAGCCACGCAACTAATCCACTCCTAAAATCCTCACAGAGTGGATATTAGCGTTCACTATGAAAATAGATTTTTTTAGGTTCACCTAAAACCCTCACAATTGTGTCTTTCAAGTTGGCTTACACAATTCAAAAACCCCACACTTTGAGTTTTCTGGATCACCTCAGACAAACCAAAACAGAGATTTTTCTGGAACAATCTCAAAAACCAAAACAGAAATTTACAATAATGTAAAATACCTAAATATTCTCTTTTTGATGCTGCCCGGAAGAACCAAATCAGAGTAGAAGTTCAATATCCAAACTCTCTTATGAAATGGTTCTAGGTTCTAAATTAATTTTAAATTAAATCAAGTTGGGCTATGTTTATTTGATTTTGATTTTAAGAAAAGGGCAAGACTCAATCCCTTCTTCAAATATGATTGGAATAAAGAATACAAAATTAAATATAATGAAGCTAAATTAAGAGAATATTAAATGAGCACAACATAGCTTAAAAGGAACACTAACTTATCTCTCAGAGCAGTGTATTGATTTAACTTAAATAGATTGAAAAAGTCTGAATTTTGTACTCTATTTATAAGTGAAGAAATCGCGTTCACGACTAGTCCTGAGGACACTACGACTGGTCGTAGGACCATCAAATTTTTAAAAATTTGACCGCGATAAGATAAAGTCATTCCACGACTGGTCATAGAACCTTCACGACTGGTCGTGTGGAACTAGATTTAGTTGCTAGACTTTGAGTAGTAGCTGCAGGACTAGTCGAGAATGAGTCGAGCACTGTTGACACGACCAGTCAAGCAGTCTCCAAGACTAGTCGAGGCTTATAAAAAAATCTTAAAAATCTATAACAAACTTAGGACTGGTCGAGAAATTTCTTGGACTAGTCGAGCGAGTGCTAGGACTAGTCGAATAGAGTCCAGGACTAGTCGAGAAACAACATATTCACTTATAAAATGATCTAATTGAATTCTGTTTTCAAAATGACATACCCTATGGTCAATCTAGGGTCATTCATACCTTAAACATGATGTATGAACATTGAAACTTCTTTTTCTTCAGTTGATAGTCGTTCTTTGAAGTTCATGAAGCTTGAGATCATTACACATGATGAAGCTTGAACTTGAGACCTTTTGAAGTATATTCAAACTTGAATTTGTAACCTTAAGAAGCTTGAGCTTGAAATATCTTGAATCTTAAGCTTGAAGTTCAAAGGCTTTGTCTTGTCTTGGAGCCTGAATTATGAATATTGAACATTGAACACTCACTTGATGTTGTACTCGAACATGACCATGTAATCTTGCATTTCTTAAAATAAAGATCTTTGATCTTGAGAGATGCACAGTCTTGTAGATGAGCTACACAAGACAGAGATTCTAAGAGACGTTTTAGCACTACAAAATTTGACAATTATAAGAGCTAGAAACCATAACACTTACAATCTCCCCCTTTGTTAAATTTGTGATAAAACACACTCCATAATAACATAAGCATTATACGTATAAAGTATCATACACATTATATAAAAAGAAACCAGTTACAACTTGGTTAAAGAATCATGCACTAGTTATAAAAAATAAGCGCATCATCAATTCCCCCAACATTACTCCCCCTTACTCCTCCCCCTTACACAAGGCTACGTATCCACAATCCCATAATCCACATGCGATATATCAAGAATGACAAGTATGACAACCTTCTCCCCCTTTTTATCACAATATGACAAAGGAAGAAACTAATACATGGAACAGGATGTAGATAAACAAGGAAGAATAAGTAGAGCAAAGAGGAAAAATGAATCAAGACAAAATAATTAACAAAGTCATAGTTAAACATAATTAACCAAGTTCAATTAAGTACTGCCAAGTTAAGTCAAGTTTAGCCAAGTATAACCTCAACAGGTAAAATAAATCAAGTATCATGAAAGTTATTATAAACCAAGATTAGAAAATACTAATCAGATCCTGAAGAAGGAGCATGAATAGATGGATTAATCTGATGTAAACCCTTATTAATGCACCTCATATATTTATGCATATAATCAAATTATGAATCCTGGGTTACACGAATCTGAGCCACCCGTTCCTCAAGAGAATGCAACCTCTCAGCAAAATTAAAAGGCTGATAATCAGGGTTAGCCTCAGAATCTGAGTCGATCTCATAAAAAATAGCGTCCATGTTTATGTCTTATGGAGGTAAATCACCTTCTTCTTCATTTACAGATTCAGCTCCACCAACACCCACATTGACTTGGCCTGCGGCCAACCTCAAATTCATCTTGTTTATATTTGAGTTGTTGAAGATTTTGTGTTGAATGGGTGCCTCTCCAACAGGCATAGCCACTAATATATGGGTGGCCAACATTGTAATGCCCGGGAAAAATTCGTACTTGGACTCGAGTACCAACTCGACCCGAAATTGCGTAGAATTAATTCCTTTAGAAAATAAGAGTAAGTTAGCTAGCGCAATGCTAGTGTGGCTGGGAAATAGTCCCTGATCACTTTAAATACGTTCTACAAGACCCAAATCGAGTAGAATGAATGACTCTATAATACTCTATAACCTCGGATCAAACTCTAAGCAGGTTTGTTCTCTGACCACTTTATAATCTTGTAATGGATCTAGACCGCGCGTCGAAAGTCCGATGCCTACTATCTTAGAATGTTAGAACCGCCTTGTTGAACTTGACAATCATTTCGAAAATCAAGTCCAACCGATAATCACAGGCTATTTCATTAAGCCTGGACTGAAGAGAGTGCGAATAGGGACAGATTTGAAATTTGAAATTCAAATCTGGCACACGACTTGACGTGTCAGTATTAAGCGTTCTGACCATCAGAATTCAGCCAGATTACACCCTCGGATCAGGAAAAATTTTTATTTCATATCATGAGACTTGCAGCCCTGATCTACGTGTGGTGACCATTGAACTGAAACTGGACCGCCACGTGTGATCTGTGAACCCTGCCGGACTGAAAACTTAATGCATGCTAGATCCTGTATGCTTGAGCTTAAGTCCGATCGCGTTCGGCCAGGGGACCACCAGAATCATCTTTTGGACCGAAACAACCCCGAATTGGATATGCCTTAAGTAAACTTTGTTCCTGAGCCTGTTTTGGGCATTTTTAAGCTTATAAAAGGGGTTGAAACCCTCACTTCTCTCTCCCATCCGAATTTGAGAGAAACCCTAGATTGGGAGAGAGAAACGGTGAGAGTTTGTGAGAGAGAGTAGGGGAGAATTTTCCTGCCTTTGTGCCGCCTGTTGCACGTACTTTAGCAACATACTTCAATCACCTGGCCGCGATTCCTTCGCGTTTTCAGGTAAGAAATAACCCTAGAAGTTGCTGATTTGAGGTTCGCTAGGATTCATAGCATGTTAGCTGACGTATCTTGTAAATTAGGTTCTCTTATCGCCGTAGACGAAGCGTATACACTCCGTTCAAATTCACACGTTTATAAGAGATAAGGTGCAGATTTTAGATGCTTTGATTGACTGTTTCCAAAGCTTTCAATGTCGTTTAATAGTAGATTATCGACGGCAATGCCGTTTGACATGTACAACATGCTGTCCGTTTCCTGTTTCGTAAATCAACGAAGAATATGAGATTTAGGGCATTTTAGTCATTTGTAGGAAGTGCTGATTTCATTCATATTTTGCTGATGTGATTGACATGAATTGTTGTCGCATTAGAATGTTAGGAATGTGTGCATAATTAGTTTGGCGAAGAGATTCGCCTAAATGCGCACTTCGGGTCGACATACTATATGTAGACTTAAGTGTGTAGTGTAAGTGTTTGTATAAATGCTTGTATTAGTATGTATTGAATTAAATGGTGTTATGAATTAGTTTGAGACTGATTTCTCAATTAATATGCTGACGTAAATGATTTCCTACATGTTTACTATATGCATGATTTCCTTATATGCATGAAATGTACGTGCTTGATGATTTACTTAAGTAGTATGTTATAACATGTGTTAACATGCTCACATGGTTGTATTTCAATTCCAATACTCTCATATGATTTTCTGATGTAATTCCATAATTATTTGGGACTATGCTTAGTCCAGGCAGTCGATAACCGAGCGAATTCGTGGTTGGCTGATTTTGGCCACGAACGATGCGTCGATGAACGCGAGCCGTGTTCTGGAGTTGGCGGCAGTGGTTAGGCCACACGAAGTGTTTTACGCACATGTCATTCGACTTGAGATGCGATCGCGCTAGTCGAGCCTATCAAGTAACCCGACTGGCCGATGTATGTTCACCCTGCATGAGTCATAACTGCTTGAACCTAGGGTACTGAACTTACCATTGTAAACCCTGTTAACCATGGTACCTTGATCCACAAAGACTCATGAGTCGGGCATAGTGGTATGGGACACCGTGGTCGAGCTGTCGGCCTACGCTGGGGCCACAAACCTCCCCGTAGTGACCAGTGAGCACCTAGTCTCGTGAGCAGATTATGGTGGTATGGGACACTATATTCTTGCTGTCGGCCTACACTGATCAGGCGACGAGTCCTTTGTAGTGACCGCGAGCGTATTCTGAGTCTACGGGAGGCGACGACCCTTCAGTACCAGTAGAGTACAGTAGGCCTGTATTGATAAAGTGATGGGGGAGTGGAGCAACGAGTGCGTGCAACAGCCCTGACAGCCCTTGCAGCGACCTACAAAATATACCTCGTATGAGATTACTAGGAGTGATGACCCTAGACAGGATCTATGTTAGGATTGATACAAGGGAAGTACCTTAGTTTTCCAATCCTGCTGTTTGAATGGACTAATAATAACTCGAAAAGCATATCACCATACCATTGCATGTGCCTGGAAGATGTGGAGCACTGAGCGGACTGCACGCATGCCGCGGAATAAGATGGTGCCGTATGAGGGAGAATGTCGGTGAGGGCATCCATCATGTCATGTCATATTGCATTAAAAACAGTATTAGGATTGTCTGATTTACTGCTTTACTATTATCGCAAGATTGATTTGTGAACATGCTAATCTTTGCTCTATGATTCCACTGAGTTGATCACTCATTCCCACATTACGGGATGGTGTTTGCAACACCCACCGGACTCTGTTTTAGATGCAGGTGATGCTGAGATCTAGGATGCAGAGCCAGACTTTGATGAGGAACAGGACGAGTTCTCATACATGCAGTACCATGATAGCTTTGCTTAGGTGACCTGGGTTGACGGGACTTCATAGTGGGACTCTTTTGGACATTTATTTCTGTCATTTACATGTATATGAGCCTCAGTGATGTATTCATACTTTAGTGACAGTTGAGATCTACTTTGTTTTTCCATACAGTGATATATATTCTTTAGTCTTCCGCTTGCTTTTATCACTGGATCTGGAGTATGAATTATAGTTTTGGTATACTTTTACTCATGTGAATGCTTTAACTCAGATGACATTGAATCATAATCATTTTTGTTGCATAAGTGATGGTCTGGAACTCGAGAGTTGAGTTTATACATGACCCCCGATTTTCAGGGTATTACAAACATAGTCATAAGATATGCAAAAGGGATATCATTATTTCCATGATGGAGATAAAATTGTATGATGGAATGACAAATTAAAGAAGGAAGACATACATTGGTACTGAAAATGAAGGAATGCAGAATCAGAATCATGAAAGAGGTGAGTTTGATTTTGTTACCAGAACGTGGATAAAGATTTGAAATAAATATCCTGTGAAGGACCCTATATCTGGGTAACAAATACTTTGAAGCAAGCCCATTCCCATTTTCACTCCATTGCACATCTATTTTGCACAGTGCTCTAGTAAGCATACATTTTTCTGATTCAGATGGTTTAGCTACTAGAGTGCTAATTGGAATACCTTCATCATTGACAGGTATGTCCATTAGGCTAAAAATCAAATGTCGGTCTACTCCAAATGGACCTTCTCTAGTTGCTATAATAAAAGTTAAATTTTCAGTTGAAAAATAAGAAATACATGCATACATAGCTTGCACAATAGACCGGTATGCTGGCCCACCCCAATGTAGAATGTTAGCCCATCCTATATTTTGGAGAAGAGGAAAGATTTAAAATGGAGCAAGATGTTTAACATGAACAGGTCGTTCAACTATAACATTACGCAACCTTAAATCCTGCATATAGTAGGAATCATCTTCGGGTGACCGAAGGTGGTGACTTGTGATAGGTGTCGATCTAAATGTTAAAGGACCATAAGAACTTTTCTTTTTACCTCTACCTTCCATTTGCAACTAGAAAATCAAGGAATCAAAAGGTTGTAAAAGGAATAGAGTAGGTTTTCTCAAAATCAGATTTTGGAGAAGAAAATCCTAAAAATTTCAAAGAAACAAGAAATTACTCCAAAGATGAAAAAGAATTGATATGAACTTGAATCTATAAGGAAAATGAAAATAAAGCTCTAACCTTGAAGATCTATGGAGATGGGTTCGACCAGTCGTGCCAAGACTCGTTGAAGAAGAAGCCCAAATAAAAGAAAAAGGGATTTTCTCCCAAATAAAGGTCAAACCCGCGCTACACGACTGGTCGTGTACATGCTCGACCAGTCGTGCCATGACTGGTTGAGTATGTACTCGACTGGTCATGCATAGCCAAAAATGAGCATTTTTCATGAAATCTTGACATTTAAACATTCAAACTAACATACACACACACACACACACACACATACATTATGATACAGATATGTATAAATAATCAATTCAAATTGCACATACCAAGATTAAATTTCAATTTAGAAAACCTACTTTTATCGATCAGTTTTGTGAATATGTCAACGAGTTGAGTCTTAGTCGGAATGTATTCTAAAGTAATTGACTTTTCTTCCACTAATTCACAAATATAGTGATATCTAATGTCAATGTGCTTGGTTCGAGAATGTTAGATTAGATTTTTAGATATATTAATTACACTGAAATTATCACAGTATAAAACCATAGAGTCCTGTGCAATTCTATAATCGCTTAACATTCTTTTCATCCATACAAGTTGAATACATGCATTACCAGCTACAATATATTCAGCTTCAACAGTTGAGAGTGATACAGAACTTTATTTCTCACTCTGCCAAGAAACTAAATAGTTCCCAACATAGAAACAACCACCACTGGTTAATTTTCTATTATCAATGTTACCAGCCCAATCAGCGTCAGTGTAACTGGCTAATTGAACACTAGTATTATGTGGATACCAAAGACTCAGATTAGTTGAAATTGTGACATATCGCATAATTCGCTTAACAACAGTTAAATGTGCCTCTTTAGGGTCAGATTGATATCTAGCATAAATTCCTACCCTAAATGCAATATCATGTCAGCTTGCAGTTAAATACAACAAACTACCTATCATACTGTAATATAATTTAAGATTCACTTTCTTATCTGTAGAGTCCTTTGAGAGTTTTAGAGTCGTACTCATAAGAGTATCAAAAGTTTTCTCATTCTCAAATCTGAACTTTTTAACTAAGTTCAAAGCATATTTGGTTTGAGAAATGAAGAAACCATCAGGTTATTGTTTAACTTGCAATCCTAGAAAATAATTCAATTCCTTAACCGTGCTTATTTCGAACTTAGATTTTATAAGATCTGTAAACTCAACAGTCATGTTAGCACAGGTAGATCCATAAATAATATCATCAACATAAATTTGCATTATTAAAATGTGATCATTATGTTTCTTTACAAATAAATTCTTATCAACACTTCCCATTATAAAGTTATGACTTAGTAAAAACTTAGTCAATTTTTCATACCGGGCCCTGAAAGCTTGTTTTAAACCGTAAAGAGCCTTTTTTAGGCAGTAGACATGATCAGTACTCTTAGGGTCTTCGAAACCCATTGGTTGTTTAACATACACTTCTTCATACAAATTTCCATTTAAAAAAGCACTCTTTACATCTATTTGATAAATTTTAAACTTTCTAAAGCAAGTAATGGATATAAATAGTCTGATTGATTCAAGACGAGCTACCGGGAGAAAGGTTTCATCATAATCGATGCCTTCAATTTGAGTGTACCCTTGTACAACCAGTCTATCCTTGTTTCGAATTATATTACCAAGTTCATTAGACTTATTTTTTAAAATCCACTTAGTTTCAATAATATGTTTATCTTTAGGTCCAGGAACTAAGTACTAAAGATCATTCCTAACAAATTGATTAAGCTCTTCTTGAATTGTAACTATCTAGTTTTCGTCAGTAAGAGCTTCTTTTACGTTAGTCGGTTCTATCTGGGATGTAAAGTACACGTACTTACACACATCTTCTACTTGTCTACGAGTGCGTACACCATTGAGAGGGTTTCTAATAATTTAATTAGTTCGATGATCTTTAACAGTTTCCAGTTTAGAGTTGTTTTGACTTGATGAAGAATCTGGTTTACCAATTAGAAGTACATTATCTGAACTTGAGACAGGTGTATTCAAGTGATCATCAATAACAACATTAATTGATTCTTGAATTACATCGGTTCTCTTATTAAGAACTCGATATGCTTGACTATTCAGAGCATACCCTAAAAATATCCCTTTATCACTTTTGGTGTTAAACTTACCCAGATTTTCTCGGTCATGCAAAATATAGTACTTACTACCAAAAACTTGAAAGTATTTAATAGTAGTCTTCTTATCAAACCACATTTCATAAGTTGTTTTACCATTTGATTTTCTTGTATAAACACGATTAATTATATAACATGCAGTATTTAAGGCTTTGGCCCAAAGATTTTTAGGAAGCTTCATACTATTTAACATTACATTTGCCATTTCGTGAAGCACTCTATTTTTTCTTTCTACTGTACCATTTTTTATGGTGTTTTGGGCATAGAGAATTCATGTGCTACTCCTTGATCACTACAAAACTTCTTAAAACCGTGTTCTCAAATTCTGATCCGTGATTGTTGTGGATCTTACAGACTTGAGTCTCCTTTTCAGTTTGGATACGTCTAAGTACCCTTTTAACTTCATCAAGAGTTTCTAATTTATCTCTTAAGAAGACTGTCCAAGTATATTTAGTAAAGTCATCAACGATTATAAGAATATACTTTTTGCCACCTCGACTCTCCATTCTAGTTGGTCCAATAAGATCCAGATGGAGGAGTTCGAGCGGTTTAGATGTATTATTGGTGTCCACCTTTTTATGAGAACTCCTAGTTTTCTTGTCAATCTGGCATTCGTCACATATGTTATCTATTTTTTATAGTTTGGGTAGGCCTCTTACTAACTCTCTTTTGCTCAATCTATATAAGTGACGGTAGTGTACATGTCCAAGGTGTTTATGTATTAATTCGGTCTCATTGGTATGGACCATGTAACACGATAGATTAGATGAGCTAGTTTCACTTACAATATAGTAGTTTTCAGAAGTTCTGTGACTAGTTAATATTACATAACCATTTTTATTTAAAATTTCACACCCTAGGTTAGAAAATTTTACGCTATGATTTTTATCGTATATTTGAGAAATGCTTAATAAGTTGTGTTTAAACCTTCTACATATAAAACATCCTAAAATAAAGGGAAGTTAGAAAGTTGAACCGTACCTTGGCCAATAATCCTGTAGTTGTTACCATCACAAAATGTGACTGAACCATCAGTCATGTCTTTAAGATTGGTGAACAAACCTTTTTCACCAGTCATATGTCTAGAGCAACCACTGTCTAAGTACCACTTTGAATGGCTAGAAGCTTTGAAAGCAGTGTGAGCCAACTAAACAAGTAACCTTAGGAACCCATTTCATAACGGTTTTGGGTTTGGAGTTTAGTTGGTCTTCTTATGATTGTAGTGTTATAATACTGACCCTTTGAGTTAGATTTTAAGAGCTCTTTAAGTAAATTAAGAATTTTCTTAACTAAAGGATTACGGTTCTAATTTTTATACTTGATATGGTTACTTTTAGGTTTTAAGGATTGAAAATTTTTAGCATTTTTATAATAATTTTGATTTGAACTTTTTCCTTTTGAGTTTGAAGACTCTCCTTTCATAAACTTAGGAGTATTCTTATGTTTGAGAGGAATATTTTTTTTTTTTAGCCCAAACCGGATCGGTTGCCACATTTTTTGGATCCGGATAATAATTTTTCTAATTTAAGATCACCTTGAGCATACCTCTATGTATCTTTTAAACTCAAACGTGAAGAGACTTCAAATTTTAGTTTTTCATTTTCAGATTTTAGATTTTCAATAAGGGAGGTTTTGAAATCTAAATCGCATTTAGTTTTTTCAAAAGAATCTGAAATGTGGAATTTTTTAAAAATAAGGGTATCAAAATTTTCTTTAAGTTTTGAAAAATTTTCTTTCTGAAGTTTTAGTTTTACCGCAATTTTACAACTTTCCTTATATAGGGCATTATAAGCATCTTGAAGATCTTCTTCATTTTCATGATCACTATTTAGATTTTATTCACTAGTTAATTCATCATGATCTAAAAAAGTGAACTTAACTAGAGTCATAAGGGCTTTGACTTCATTACCCGACTTATTTTCAGAATCTTCTGATTCAGAAGAGGCTTCAGTGTCAGAAGATTCATCCCAAGTAGCCAACATACGTTTCTTTTTAGGTTTATCCTTTTTAGGACACTTGTATTCTAAATGCCCATATTCATGAAAGTTGTAACATTGACTATCTTTTAAAGATTTTTAAGTTTTAGATTTAGATCTTTTCTTATCATTTGATTTTTAAAAATCGACCCTCTTTTTACTTTTGAAAATCTTATAAAACCTTTTAGCTAAAAGGGCCATATCATCTTCAGAATTTTCTAAATCAGAATTACTATTTTCTTAAGAAATACATTTAGAAGATTTAAGGGCAATGGATTTACCTTTAGGAGCTTTAAAGTTTAACTTATAGGTTTGTAAAGAACTAACTCACTCTTCCGCCCTCATATTATCTGTATCATGAAGTTCCTAGATTGATGTCACCTTTGAATTGAACCATTCAGGTAGTGAGCGTAGTATGTTTGCACAGACTTTACTTTTTGGGATTTTATCACAGAGACCCTACATAGAGTTGACAATGTCATTCAATCTAGTATAAAAGTCCATGAAAGTTTCACTTTCCTCCATACGTATTTCCTCGACTCTGGTTGTGAGGATTTGGACTTTAGATTTCTTGACAATTGTTGTTCCCTCATGTGTCATTTCTAAAATATCTCAGGCTTTCTTTACAGTGTCACAGGATATAATTCTTTTGAATTCATCTGGTGATAGTGGGCAAGTTATGGCGTTTCAAGCCTTTACATTAGCACTGCTCTCATTTTTCTAAAGAGTAGTCCAAGAGAAGTAAGGTGTAACTCTCATAGTTTTGGATCCATCGATGTCAGTTACTTCAGTGGTAGGAGGGGTCCATTCAGTTATTGTGGCTTGTCACACGCTCTCATCCATGGATTTTAAAAAAATCCTCATTCTAGCTTTCCAATAGGCATAATTGGATCCATCAAATGGTGGAGGCCTAGTGACTGAAAGGCTATCAAAATTTGACATCTCAAATAGCTCAGATCGATTAGCTCAGGAAATAAATCCAAAAAGAATAGTTAAAAGCGAGCTATTAGGCTTTGATACCACTTGAAAAGGCCGAGCTATATGTCCTAGAGGGGCGGTGAATGGGACTATGCCAAATTTAAAAATTAGCAGCGGAATTTAAACTAATTAAATAAAGATAAAAATAGACAATCCCATAATGCAGAATTTAAAGACAACCTCAAATGAATGAGTATTGAAAGGTTGATATAAATGTTGTTCCAAGGACAACCTTACACCAGGAACTAAAGGTTTATGGTAGGATAACCTGATTCCTAGAACAGTCTGTGTATCAAACGTTCAAACTGATACAGAGGAATATAAAAATTAATAGCAAAAAAAGAAATCTAAGCTATTACAACATTCTCCACAATTGCATAAAAGAAATTACAACATTCTCCACAATGCAAAAAGGAAATTACAATCACCCACAAAAAGAAATAAACATTCAATCAACAAGACCAGAAATTATAGTGGTTCGTTTGTGTGTACACCAACTATTTAGAAAAATAACCTCACAACTACTCCACTCCTAATATCCTCACACAGTGGATATTAGCGTTCACTATGAAAATAGGTTTTTCCAGGTTCACCTAAAACCCTCAGAAATTGTGTCTTTCAAGTGGGCTTACACAATTAAAAAACCGCACACTGAATTTTCTAGATCACCTCAAACAAACCAAAATAGAGATTTTTCTGGCATAATCGTAAAAATCAAAATAGAAATTTACAATAATGTAAAATATCTTGGTATTCTCTTTTTGATGCCGCCCAGAAGATCTAAATCGGAGTAGAAGTTCAACATAGAAGTTCAATATCCAAACTCACTTATGAAATGATTCTAGGTTCTAAATTGATTTTAAATTAAATCAAGTTGGGCTAGGTCTATTTGATTTTTATTCTAAGAAAAGGGCATGACTCAATCCCTTCTTCAAATATAATTGGAATAAAGAATATAAAATCAAATATAATAAAGCTAAATTAAGAGAATATTAAATGAGCATAATATAGCTTAAAAGGAACACTAACTTATTTCTCAGAGGAGTGTATTGATTTAGCTTGAATTGAATAAAAACTTTGAATTTCGTGCTCTATTTATAAGTGAAGAAATCGTGTTCATGATTGGTCCTGAGAACACTTGACTGGTTGTAGGGCGAACAAATTTTTAAAATTTTGAGTGCGATAAGATAAAGCCGTTCCACGACTAGTCGTAGGACCTTCGCGACCAGTCGAGGGACCTCCACGACTAGTCGTGACCTGTCCACGACTGGTCTTGTGGAACCAGATTTAGTTTCTCGACTTTAAGTCATAGCTACAAGACTGGTCGAGAACGAGTGGAGCACTATTGACACGACTGGTTAAGTAGTCTCCAGGACTGGTCGAGGCTTATAAAAAAATCTTAAAAATCTGTAACAGACTTAGGACTTGTCGAAAAATTTCTTGGACTAGTCGAGTGAGTGCTAGGACTAGTCGAATAGAGTCCAGGACTAGTCGAGAAACAACCTATTCACTTATAAAATGATCTAATTGAATTCTGTTTTCAAAATGACATACCCTATGGTCAATATAGGGTCATTCATACCTTAAACATGATGTATGAACATTGAAACTTCTTTTTCTTCAGTTGATAGTCATTTTTTGAAGTTCATGAAGCTTGAGATCATTACACATGATGAAGCTTGAACTTGAGACCTTTTGAAGTATATTCAAACTTGAATTTGTAACCTTAAGAAGCTTGAGCTTGAAATATCTTGAATCTTAAGCTTGAAGTTCAAAGGCTTTGTCTTGACTTGGAGCTTGAATTATGAATCTTGAATATTGAACACTCACTTGATGTTGTACTTGAACATGACCATGTAATCTTTCATTTCTTGAAATAAAGATCTTTGATCTTGAGAGTGTTTCGACAAGAAAATAAATGCGTTTTATTTTTGGAATTTATTCAATGATAACAAAGAATAAATGAGAGAACATTCATCACATTTCTGAGTTCATTTACATCCTCTGATTCCCTTGATTCTGAAAATAAAGTACAATTAATACAATGTACTAAATGAAAGAGAAGATAGCTCGATGAAAATTTCAACAGCATTCCGACGTTATTTCGGTCATCTCCTGGGTACTTAGGAGGAATTGCTGATTTGATCAGCCAATCTTCAATGAGATGGAGCATCCTTCCGGTCATTCTTCCTTAAAACATGAAGCAGCCCATTGCAGTGTGGCCAGGCCCTGAAGAAATCGAGCCGATCATATTAAACGGGCCTGAAAAGTCTCCCAGAATGTAAGATCAGGGGGTTTCCACTGTCCGTTCGGACCGAAACTTTTTGTGCAGTATTAAAACCACAAATTAACCGTCCATGTCAAATTTCAGCTTCTAGATCCTTGTAGAAGTTTCCAAAATGACAAATCAGCCCCTTGGGATCATGATTTGGGGCCCGCCTGATATCTGGACATGCTTCAAATTTGGTCCCAACGTTTTAAATAATCTGATACAGCAGATGGACAGAGCAGATTTCTAACAAGCATTAGATCAGAGCTACATGTACGTCGCACGTATATGGTATGCATATGCACCGGCCGTGCATGTATTTTCTCAAAATCGGTCAGCAAGCCGCTGACCGATTTCTTCTTCTTAAATGAAATGCCATGCACAGCGTCTTCATTAGTGGTTTGAAATTTTTTTAGTATGGCTTGATCATCACTCAAATCATCGATCTGGACCGTCTATTGTGTTCAGAAGGTAGATTTAACCATTGCCAAAGTGGAAATCTGAAACCATGCAGGCTTTTGCACCATCCTATCCCTCAAACATGAAATGGACGGCGAAGTGGATAGGTTAGTGGACCACGCTGATTTTCCTCCAAAGATACCCTATTCTTGATGGTTTTCCGCCCTGAGTCCAATGGACGGATTGGATTTTCCATTCAACCTCACTAAGTGGGCCACCAGACGTCAAAGAGCCGACGTATACTGACCTTCTTCCTCAAAAGCAAACAGAGTCTGGATGCTGTTCATCGGTTCTGCGTAATGGGGCCCACTCGCTGCTGTGTTGAATGATCAGAACCGTCCATCCTCTTCAGAAGATAGGCGTTACCCTTTCCTAGATGTCCTTCCGTCTCCATGCAGTCGATTGCAAGATCTTAACTGTTGAATACGGAATGGACGGTGAGGTAAATAACCTTGTGGACCGCACTGATTTTTCCTCAAAACCAGTCTATTCCTGATGTTTTTCCGTCATGAATCGAATGAGTGGTGTAGATCTTTCATTTGGATTCCACAAACGAGAGATCAAACTTCACAGAGTCGACGTGGCAAAACAGAGTATCGGTTCATCTGTAGTGGGCCATTATCACGAAGTAGAAGGTCGATCTGAGTCGTCTGTCAGATAGAGGGAAAAAATCTACTCAGAACCATGTTGATATTTCTTGATTATGTGCTTCCTCATGATCACTACAATGATCAAAAGAGGACCGTTCGACTGCTTCCATGACTTGATTGTCTAAGTGGGCCACGTCGTCGGACGATCAGAACTTACCTTTTACGGTCGGAATTCTGAGAGGAAGACGGTGGAAGGTGTGGATTTCTGGAAAGGCTGCTGTAGTGGACCCCACCAGCGACGCAGCAGAAGGAAAGATGAAATTCTCTGTTTAAGCGTGACTGAACATTCGGCTTGTTGCGCGGAACTACGCACAGATATCTTCCTTCGGACGACATTTTTGGGGCGTATGGCTCATGGGAAAACTCCCATTCCCGTTGTGCGGGGCTGCGCAAGGAGTTTTCTCCAAAACTCCCTTGCAAAGTGGCATGAAAGTCACCTGACTTCAGCTATGCACATACGCACAAGCAACTCTAGTTGCGCAGATACGCGCAAACAACTTTGGTTGCGTGGTCCCGCGCAAAGACTCCCTTCTCTCTCTCTCCTGCCTTGCTTCTCTCTCTCATTTCCTGACTTTCCAACTGTTCTAATCCGATCCAACCCCTAAAATGAAGCGAAAATGGGGTATTTATAGGCCTCACCACTCTTACAGAGTGGTGATCACCATCACCTATTGCTTCACACTTGAACTTCTTCTTTTCTTAAACTATGGTGACCACCAAGCCACCTCTTAAATGGTGGTGTATGACATTTCTCTCTTAAAATGACACATGTGCACTCCTTTTTACTAAACTACCCTTTTCAATCCCTTTTACCAGAATACCTAAACTACCCCTTGGATATGGAATGTTACTAAAATACCTAAACTACCCCTATAACTGAATTTTTACCAAAATACCCAAAATACCTTTGGAACTGGAATTTTACCAAAATACCTAAACTACCCGTGGAATTGGATTTTTACCAAAATACCCGAAATACCTTTGGAACTGGAATTTTACCAAAATACCTAAACTACCTGTGGAATTGGATTTTTACTAAAATACCAAAACTACCCCTGAAGTAGATCAGTACCATGTGATTCTCTGACCACTGCAATGAGATATTTTTGGTGCCTCAACAGATGATGACCGAAATAGCGTCGGAATGCTGCCGAAATTTTCATCAAGCTATCTTCTCTTTCATTTAGTACATTGTATTAATTGTACTTTATTTTCAAAATCAAGGGAATCAGAGGATGTAAATGAACTCAGATAAATGTGATGAATGTTCTCTCATTCATTCTTTGTTATCATTGAATAAATCCCCCAAATAAAATGCATTTATTTTCTTGTCGAAACAAAATGGCGACTCTGCTGGGGACTTTTATTATTCAATGGTAACTTAGAAATTATTCCGAGAACATTTATCAGTTTACGCAAAAATGGTGACTCTCAACGAGAACGTCCTCCCCTTCATCTCTGAAAATGAAGCACGATTTAAAAAAATAAAATTAAAATTAACTAACACATTTTTATGCTTTCTCTAAGATAGAATGTCTTATCGATTAAATGCCTAATTGCAATTTTTATATGTGGAAGGTAAATAGAAGCGTTAGAGAAAAGCAAAGTCTGTTGAGATCAAGAGTAGTGAATTTCTTACAATGGACAGAACAATCTCCATTTCGCCAATAGTTCAAGAAGATGAGGAAGAACGGAGGATGGTAACATCTAAAAGTCAGAAAGTTCGATCTACTTCTGTAAGAAGCAACATCTCACCAAGTACTGGGTCGATTATGCGAAGTGTCATAAGACATAGTCCTGATCCAGTTATACGATCATCTCATTCGAGAAAAATAGAAAAGCCCGTCACTCCAAAAGGTCTTTCAATACCGTCAACTATAACCGTAAAGACATCTTTCGAAAAATCATTGTGGGTTCCGAAAAATAAGGGAAAGGCGACCGTAACCAGTCAATGTCCACTCACATCATTTTCTGTAAAAGCTGTCAAGAAAACTCATGCATTGAGAATGCCACGGTCTACGTCAGCTAGTCCTTCAAAGCGACAATACTCTGGTTTCAAATCGAATAATAGTCCATCTTCTTCAACAGCGTCAGCAGCGCAGCATTCGTTCCCTTCTTCGGTATCAAGACAATCAAAGTATAAAGAAACAGAAAGTTCGTCAACAGATATTAATCAGTCTGATCAGTTTCCACTAGATGAGCATGTGGTTGAGGAAGTCCCTAATATGCCGATAGTGACTGCCGTAAACAACATTGAACCACAATCAGAAAAGCCACAGCCACAAGCAATAAGATTTCAAGAGCCAATGCCTAATATTACTCAAAATATAGCGCAGGAAGAAATCCAACAGATGGCTATTGAATCTATTCATCTAGAGAATGAGCGAAGTCAGAATCAAAAATTTTGATATCAGACACCGTATCCCCCTGAAATAGGAAAAATGTCATTTCCTGCTGACTTCGAACACCCAGACTTTTAGAAATTTAGTGGGGACGGTTCATCAGAAGAGCATATGGTGCATTTCATAACAAGGATGAAAAATTTTGCTAGAGTTCTTCAATATTGTCTGCGATTATTTGGATCCTCTCTAACAGGAAGAGCTTTCAGATGGTATTCAGGTTTAACCCCAGGATCTATTCATACCTGGGAACAGATGCAGGATGCTTTTATGATAAATGTTGCCCCTTCGGACCGAGAAGTTATTTTGACTGAATTGGCCTCTATTCGCCATGAAGAAAATGAATCAGTTGAAGAATTCATCAGTCGATGGACGAAATTGGCAATGTCATGTTGACATCCTCTGCGGGAATCAGAACAAGTAGAACTATGTGTAGAAGGTATGAGACCAGAATTGGCATGCCACCTGATTAGTAAAGATTGGAAGACTTTTCAAAATCTTGTTACGAAGGCTTATTCTCTTGAAAAGATGATGGGAAGAGTGTCTGCCTTCCAGTCAAAATCAGCTCACATTATTCAGAAAGAAGAAATTAAAGAAGATTATCAGGATGTGAAAAAAGACAGCGATGAAGAAGATAGAAATGGCTAGGCAATTATAATGACGTATAAAAGGTCCAGGCAAAATAAAGATCACACGAAGTATTCATTTGCATGAAAAGATGTGCTTCCTATGCTGAATCAATTGTTGGGTACGAAAAGTATTGAATTACCTTGGCTAAGACATCTCGAGAGAAGTAAAAATATAAGAGGGCTGGATTATTGCCATTACCATCGTAAATTTGGGCATCATACGGAAGATTGTAATTTTCTTAGGAAAAAGCTACAAAAGATGATCGATAAGGGAGAAATTGTGATGAAAAAGAGCATGATAGAAAGAGAAAAATGAAGAGAAATGACAGAAATTCGATAAAGAAGATTCTGGGGGCATCCACGTTAAAAGACGATGCTTCGTATGGTGAATCGTCAGTAATTGACAAGATCGAGTTGTCATTGCCTGAAAACTCAAATGAAAAAAAGCAGTGAGGCAAAAGATATAAAGTCGCGATAAGAAAAAGAAAAAAAAAAGAAGCATATTCGTTGCAGATATGCATTGCAATGCCTGTCAGTTCAAAAGATGATCGCTATTTTAATTTCAAAAGATATCAGTATGATACTTCCAAAATCAAAAGGGGGCAAGACAGGTAAGACAGGTGAGTAAAATTGTGAAATGAATTTCTCACCATAGAATGTATTTCTTTTGTGTATATGAATAAAATGCAGGCTTTCAAGCATATCAAGTCATCGCCAAATGCAAAGCACCAAGGACAAAAGTCAAATGCAAAGCTAAATGAAAAGTGAACCACCAAGATTAGCAGCTATCGCCATCGCCATTAATCGCTTATAAAAAATGTGAAGCACCAATGACAATCACCAAATAAAAGCGTCGATGATTGTTGCCAAAATAAGCAAGCGCCGATGATCGTCGCTAAAATTAGTAACTATCACTGTCGTCACTAATGGCTCATGCAAGTTTATTCAAACAATCGCTCTCAAGCGTCAAACAATCGCTATCAAGCGTTAGCAATCGCCATCAAGCATCAAACAATCGCTATCAAGCGTTAAACAATCGCCATCAAGCATTGATGATCGCTACCAAGCATTGATGACTGCTGTCAAGCCACTAAACAATGATGATAGCAGTCAAGCATTGATTGCCAAAGATTTTCCTCAGAATCATCAGGTATCAATGAGTATTGATAAAAAGCAACTATCCCTGTCGTCGATCAAGCACTTGTCAAAATTGCTATCGTTGCCAGGCTGATACATGATTTCAAATATAATATGAAAGTTTTCATAATGTTATCAGCAGCAGCGAAATATCAATTATTGATCCACCATTGGCAGTGGAATAAACTATATAGCCAACCATGTATAAAGTTGATGACAGTGATGGTTACTAATCATAAAAAAGACAGCCTAGCCAAGCCTATATGGCCTGCTACGCTTAAGACCTATAATCAATCAAGGCAGTCTAGTCAAGCCGATGGCCCGCTACACATAAGACTTACAAAGCTTCAATAATTACATGGCTCGAAATCAGCGGTAAACTACTTTACTTCTTGAGCCCTTGCCCGAAATCGGCGGTAAACTACTTTGCTCCTTGAGCCTTGCTCGAAATCGGCGGTAAACTACTTTGCTCCTTGAGCCCTTACTCGAAATCGGCGGTAAACTACTTTGCTCCTTGAGCCCTTGCCCGAAATCGGCGGTAAACTACTTTTCTCCTTGAGCCCATGCCCGAAATTGGCGGTAAACTACTTTGCTCTTCGAGCCCAGTATCAAGTCCAATTCAGTCGTCTGGTCGAGTCAAGTTTAGTCGTCCAGTTCAGTTAAGTCAAGTTAAGTTGTCCAGTCAAAGTATGGTCGGTCAAAGTACACTGGCACCAATGCTCAAAAGCATAAAATTAAAGTTTAGCATTCAAAGTGCTGCAAATACATATTTCAATATAGATATGCTCAAACAAGCAATTGCCTGATGGAAATTTTAAACATTGATTAGACAAACATGCAAAAATGCATTTCTCTTGAATCAGGTTCAAATTACATCAACAGTAAATGCCTTCAAGATATTGGCAATTATCTAATCAAAGCTCAAATCTCCAAGGTCAATTACTATATTGACAAGAGTTGTAAGGTTCTTAAAAGGGGACAGAGGATAAACTAGTGAAGAATTATCATTCTCTATCGGACAGTATAAGGACTCTGATATATTCTTTAGTGTCATGAAAAGAGCAAAAAATATTATTCATTCTTCAAGGGTATCAGAAGGCGTCACTTCAGAAATATTATCTTCTGAAGAAATATTTATGCAACATTGACCTGGAAGGGGGGGCAGGATTTAATGTCCTCAAAATAATCTATGCCTTGGTCTTTCTGATAATCTCCTATATGTGGCGAAGGAATTCATATGCCGAGTATTATGGATAATAATATTGCAAGACTCCATGTATCGGATCGGATGAAGAAAAAGCACAAATGGAATCATCATCTGATCAATAAAGATCCAGGGAAAATTCTATGAAGGAATGCTAAGGAGCACAAACTAGAGAAGACTCAGCAGTCAAATCTTCTCCAAGAGTGCAATATAAAGAATACAATGTGAAGCACGATGACAAGCGCAAAGATCGATTAAATCATATTGCGAATATCACAATCGGCCTAAGAAGAGAAGAAACTCTCAATCTATTTCAAAAATTATCAATGCTTCATAAAGCTATATTGAAAATTATAATGAATTAGGATACTAATTCTGATAAATTTGGCAGGAGAAACCATTATTCAAAAGCTTGAGTTATGTAGATCATGAGTAAAGGAAACAATCGAAAAAGTTGTTGCGGCAGGAGCAACATTAAGGAACAGCCCCAGATATAGATTAAAAGGAAAGAATCGCTGGAGCTGATCAAAAAGAAAGAATTTCCAAAGCTGATCAAAAGGAAAGAATTGCTGGAGTTGATCAAAGAAACCGTTACAGCAGCAACGGTGTTGAAAGAAAGTTCTTTGATCAAATCGCTCAAAGATGAAGTCGTCACAACTGCTGCAGAAGCGTGCTTCAATGAAAAGAGAATCTTATCCTCTCTAGTGAAACATCTTCTTGACGCTATTGACTGGGGGCATTCCAGTCTTCCACTCGAATGCCAGCATTCCAGTCCTCCGCTTGAGCGTCAGCATTCCAATCTTCCGCTTGAGCGCTAGTATTCAAGCCTTCTGTTCGAGTGCCATTATTCAAGTCTTTTGGTCGAATACAATTATGTAAGCTTTCCGTTTGAATGCGATCATTCCAGTCTTCCGTTCGAACGTGATTGTTCAATCTTCTGGTCAAGCATGATCATCCAGTCTGCCATACAAGCATGATCATCCAGTCTTCCATGCAAGCCAGATCATCCGGTCATCCTTTAGTTGCAGTCCATTCAAGTTTTTCAGGCAAAGGAAGATCGATCCTCCATTTGATTTCAAGAATCAATCAAAGAAGGATCGAGGGGGCATCTGTTGAGGCATAAAAAATATCTCATTGCAGTGGTCAGAGAATCACATAGTACTGATTTGCTTCAAGGGTAGTTTTGGTATTTTAGTAAAAATCCAGTTCCACTAGTAGTTTAGGTTTTTTGGTAAAATTCCAGTTCTAAAGGTATTTTGGGTATTTTGGTAAAAATCCAGTTCCACGGGTGGTTTAGGTATTTTGGTAAAATTCCAGTTCTAAAGGTATTTCGGGTATTTTGGTAAAAATTCAGTTTCAGGGGTAGTTTAGGTATTTTAGTAACATTCCATATCCAAGGGGTAGTTTAGGTATTCTGGTAAAAGGGATTGAAGAGGGTAGTTTGGTAAAAATGAGTGCACATGTGTCATTTTAAGAGAGAAATGTCATACACCACCATTTAAGAGGTGGCTTGGTGGTCACCATAGTTTAAGAAAAGAAGAAGTTCAAGTGTGAAGCAATAAGTGGTGGTGATCACCACTCTGTAAGAGTGGTGAGGCCTATAAATACCCCATTTTCGCTTCATTTTAGGGGTTAGATCGGATTAGAACAGTTGGAGAGTCAGGAAATGAGAGTGAGAAGCAAGGCAGGAGAGAGAGAGAAGGGAGTCTTTGCGCGGGACCACGCAACTAAAGTTGTTTGCGCGTATCTGCGCAACTAGAGTTGCTTGTGCGTATGTGCATAACTGAAGTCAGGTGACTTTCATGCCACTTTGCAAGGGAGTTTTGGAGAAAACTCCTTGCACAGCCCCACACAATGGGAATGGGAGTTTTCCCATGAGCCAGACGCCCCAGAAATGCCGTCCGAAGGAAGATATCTTTGCGCAGTTCCGCGCAACAAGGCGGATGTTCAGTCACGCTTAAACAGAGAATTTCATCTTTCCTTCTGCTGCGTCGCTGGTGGGGTCCACTACAACAGCCTTTCCAGAAATCCACACCTTCCACTGTCTTCCTCTCAGAATTCCGACCGTAAAAGGTAAGTTCTGATCGTCCGACGACGTGGCCCACTTAGACAATCAAGTCATGGAAGCAGCTGAACGGTCCTCTTTTGATCATTGTAGTGATCATGAGGAAGCACATAATCAAGAAAGATCAACATGGTTCTGAGTAGTTTTTTTCCCTCTATCTGACAGATGACTCAGATCGACCTTCTACTTTGTGATAATGGCCCACTACAGATGAACCGATACTCTGTTTTGCCACGTCGACTCTGTGAAGTTTGATCTCTTGTTTGTGGAATCCAAATGAAAGACCTACACCACTCATTCGATTCACAACGGAAAAACATCAGGAATAGACTGGTTTTGAGGAAAAATCAGTGCGGCCCACAAGGTTATTTACCTCACCGTCCATTCCGTATTCAACGGTTAAGATCTTGTAATCGACTGAATGGAAACAGAAGGACATCTAGGCAAGGGTAACGCCTATCTTCTGAAGAGGATGGACGGTTCTGATCATTCAACACAGCAGTGAGTGGGCCTCACTACGCAGAACCGATGAACAATGTCCAGACTCTGTTTGCTTTTGAGGAAGAAGGTCGGTATACGTCGGCTCTTTGACGTCTGGTGGCCCACTTAGTGAGGTTGAATGGAAAATCCAATCTGTCCATTGGACTCAGGGCGAAAAACCATCAAGAATAGGGTATCTTTGGAGGAAAATCAGCGTGGTCTACTAACCTATCCACTTCGCCGTCCATTTCATGTTTGAGGGCTAGGATGGTGCAAAAGCCTGCATGGTTTCAGATTACCACTTTGGCAACGGTTAAATCTACCTTTTGAACACAATAGACGGTCCAGATCGATGATTTGAGTGATGATCAAGCCATACTAAAAAAATTTCAAACCATTAATGAAGACGCTGTGCATGGCATTTCATTTAAGAAGAAGAAATCGGTCAGCGGCTTGCTGACCGATTTTGAGAAAATACATGCACGGCCGGTGCACATGCATACCATAAACGTGCGACGTACATGTAGCTCTGATCTAATGCTTGTTAGAAATCTGCTCCGTCCATCTGTTGTATCAGATTATTTAACACGTTGGGACCAAATTTGAAGCATGTCCACATATCAGGCGGGCCCCAAATCATGATCCCAAGGTACTGATTTGTCAGTTTGGCAACTTCTACAAGGATCTAGAAGCTGAAATTTGACATGGACGGTTAATTTGTGGTTTTAATACTACACATAAAGTTTCGGTTTGAACGGAATGTGGAAACCCCCTGATCTTACATTCTGGGAGACTTTTCAGGCCCGTTTAATATGATCGGCTCGATTTCTTCCGGGCCTGGCTACACTGTAATGGGCTGCTTCATGTTTTAAGGAAGAATGACCGGAAGGATGCTCCATCTCATTGAAGATTGGCTGATCAAATCAGCAATTCCTCCTGAGTACCTAGGAGATAACCGAAATAGCGTCGGAATGCTGTCGAAATTTTCATCGAGCTATCTTCTCTTTCATTTAGTACATTGTATTAATTGTACTTTATTTTCAGAATCAAGGGAATCAGAGGATGTAAATGAACTCAGATAAATGTGATGAATGTTCTCTCATTCATTCTTTGTTATCATTGAATAAATCCTCCAAATAAAACGCATTAGTTTTCTTGTCGAAACAGAGAGATACACAGTCTTGTAGATGAGTTACACAAGACACAAATTTCAAGAGAGGCTTTAGCACTATAAAATTTGACAATTATAGGAGCTAGAAACCATAGCACTTACAACATTTCATCTTGGTCATTTCATTCACACTACATATTGCATTGCATCCTCAATACATAACATTTGGTTTTCTATGCTTCTGTTTTACATAGCCTAAATAAGGTTGATGGTATTATGGACTCGTCAGGATCTGCATATTGCATTACATCCATGGCATATGACATTTGGATTGCTATGTTTTCACATTTATATGGCCTAGATAAGGCTAATGGTATACGTGGCTATTTAGAATTGCATATTGCATTGCATCCTTAATATATGATATTTGGCTCACTATGACTCCACATTGCATAGCCGATCTGCATTGCATACTCTGATATTGAATGACTGTTAGCCTTGCTAGTATTCAGCTTACGCTAATATTTGTTGCTTGGCACTTATCTTGCGCACATACTTACATTACCCTCTAAGCTTTCTATAAGCTCTTGCACGATAGATGCATGAAGGTGGTGTTAGGCTGCAGTAGCATTGAACTTGGAGTGCATAGATATCTTCTGGAGCTTTGATTATCGATATATGTATTTGCCATTCAACAATGCAATCATCTGTTTATATTAGTGGATATGTGATGATGGTGTTGACTTTGTGATTTGGAAAAACTTGTTGTTATGTTTCTTACGAGATAAATATGCATTGAAAAATCCTCCTTGTAAGATCCCATGATCAGAATCTGGCATATGGGTGCTGGGAGCCGAGAATGGGGTACTACGGAGGCTGTCAACACCGGATTCGACTATTAGAAATTTTGTGAGCTAGGTCTTCAAGTTTGGGGCATGACGAAGGAGAAGATGAATTGAGTCGTTTTGGAAAAGATGGCGTCCCATGTTGACTAATAGAGGACTCGGTGTAGGCAATGGAGTATGACATGAATCCCAACCAGTGGCCATGAGAGTATCTTGAGCTTCGTCGCCACTCCTGTATTCCTGATTTTCCTCAAGTGTAGTTGTAAACACATTTAGTTGAATTAGAGTTTCTTTGGTGAAGCACGTGACAGGATATACCGTATTATGAGTAGGTGGAAACCTAAGAAATTTAGAGAGTTTACATATGACAATAGCGAAAGGAAGGCTGGTACAATGATTGTCCTTGAATACTTGGATCAATTGTTTTAGGATAAGAGTGGGTAGATAGATCTCAATCCCCTAAAAGATGTCACACAGGATATTCAGAACAAAAGGAGATATCGTATCTCTAAAAACTTCGCATGGGTATACATTTGTACTCAGAATTTTATGCATCACTTTCATGGTTGAGTCCAAATGAGATGAATGGAGGAAGTTCTATTTATTCTAGGGAATTGTGGAGGCATCACATAAAGCTTGAGTTACTTCTCCCTAGACTCCCTAATGATTCAAAGGATGATCAGTCAAGGGAGTGTGTGTGACTCTGAGATGTAATAGTTGGCTTATCACTGAAGGAGTAATCTCCTTGACTTTTTTCATGTGGTTAAGGCTGACTGATGGAGGATTATCCTTTGTGTCATGACAGGAGTTTAAAAACTGATGAATGAGATCATATTGGATCATATTCAATAAGGAGGGATCTGATCACTCTGTCATGGACAACTTTGTTTGACATTGCCAATTCAGTTGGATTTGAATATGAGCGATTATTTCTTCTGGAGGAATTTTCTCCTCTCGCAGGAGCCTTGCCCTTGTCTCTAACCATTGCTATGCTGTAATCATATATTTAGAGCCATTAATGGGAAGATTAACAATATGCATATGGAATTTCATATATAATTTTTGATATACCAAGTAAAGAAGATGAAATGTTTTTAGTATGTTATGCATATGCAACTTCAGATATTTTTATTAAAAGAACCAACTATGAATTTTCCAATAAAACAAAAGACTGGATACTTATAATTCCCTTGAAAAATTATATATGAATGATTGATGCATCGATATACCAAATAAGTTTCTAGTTGTAAAATAAAAGAACATAAAAATAATCCTAATACATAGTTAACCTAAGAAGATCCATCAACAGTATTTTCTTCAGAACATGATAGATGTGCCACAATCTGTTCCACCGATTGTTGGAGTGAGTAGAGCTTTTCTTCCATCGACTTCATCATCTCACCAAGTTTTGATTGATCCTACAAAACTTGCATGAGAGCATTCTTCTGAGGTGCAGAAATTGTAGGTGCTGAGGTTAGTGAATGGGTATTTAGGCCTTCTTTAACCTTTTCATCATCCTTTCCTGGAAGATCTTCTTCTGTTGATATTGGATTATTAGTTTCATTCACAGCAGAGAGATTCATTTTTCTGATAGTATTCTCATTAATTTCTGGGGCTGATACGGATTCTCCTTCAGGCACCCTGAATCCACATTGATGGGCCAACTTGCATCGCAAATGGCAAAAAGGTATTACTATGAAGTTAGACTCACAACTTGAAATAATTTCATCGTATATTAGAGTAGGTAGATGCAATGATTCCCCTTTACCGATATGATATAAAGTCTCCACCATGAATGGTGTAAGCTCAGTGTGATTTCTGTATCTAGGATAGATGTTGGAAATGCAAATCAAATGGAGTACACGATAAACCTTTGACATATTTATGACTCGTAGTGCATTCCCGTGATGCCAAGGGACATTCTTCCTATTGCACAAAAATTTTGTCCAAATAGCTCCTTTTGCTTCAATAGGTAGGTTTAATTCAATGGGTTGTTTCGAGCATAATGGTATTCCTATAAGGGTTGAAATGCGATATGGGGTAATTTTAATTTTACGAACATAGCAGTCAACTTCAAAACCTGTAGGTAGAGTGTAATGAGACAAGAATGATAAGACTAAGGTTTCGTTCACTGGCCCTCCAAATGACAAAACTTGCAGCCATCCTTGTTGTAAAAGAATTTCCTGAACTTTGAATTTTTCAAGACATTTTGCATTTACTTTTCTTTCACAAACAATTCTTCTCTTCAAAAATCTAGATGTAATGGGGCTGATAGAATCAAGATTTGAAGAAGATGAAGGTCTAAATGATTGGTTAGAAGATCGTCCATGCTTTGGAACGCAGAGTTTTTGCCTAGTTCCGGTTGGACCTTCAGTGTCATGTGTTGAGAGTTAAATATTACAAATTGAACCCCATTTATATCTTGGTTTTATGAACATGATACTGCTTAATGTCCTATTTTACTCATGTTTTATTGCAAGATGAATTCAAGAGTTTAGATTGGAAAAAGGTGTTAAAAGTATGGATTTGACACTCAAAGATCACCAAGGTAAAGAATGGATCTTAAGAGACAAAGATTGAAGATTTCAAGGTCCCAAGATTCAAGAAAACTAAGTGGAGAAGGAATGAAACTGAAAGAACAAGAACAGAATACACATTGACTGTGTCATCAAACACCGTTTGATGACTCGAGGACACATCCGATGACATCGAACATAGGTCGATGACATCGAATTTATGAAGGAAAATTGAGTTGGTCGCTAGACAAATTGAAGACGTTTTTTGATGACTCGAAGCTTTGCTCAATGACATCGAAGACCTACTCGATGACATCAAATTTTCTGTGAAATTTCGGCAAAACTCACTAGACATATTGGACACCATTTTCGATTACTCGAAGCACTCTTTGATGACATTGAAGATCTACTTGATGACATTGAAGGTCTCTTCAATGACATCGAATTTATTGAAGAAAGTGGATTAACTCTCTAGACTGTTTTGGACACATTATCGATTCCTTAAAAAATACTTGATGACATCGAAGGCCTCTTCGATGACATTAAAGGTAGGTTGATGACAGAGAAGGTTACAGAGTCCGGATGAAGCTACAAAAGCATGAAAAAAGCATGTATAAAAGACACATTCGATGACATCGAAGCCTGTTCGATGTCATTGAACAAATCGCACGAAGTTACGTAGAGTTACGCAGAGTGCGTAAATTTGAGGCAGTTTCTGGATTTTTTTAAAGAGGTGTAAAAGGAGGTATTGCACAACTATAAATAAGAGTCCCCAGGGCATCCCTATGGATATATAAAATTAATTTAGGGTTTGGAGGAGCGAAGAACAAGGACGGAGAGCCATCGCCATGCATTTTTCTTCTTTCTTCCTTAGTTTTTCATGCTTTCTTCTAGGATTTTAGTTCCAATCATGACTATGGTTGGTTAAACCTCTTAGCTAGGGCTAAGAGGTCAAGTTTGTAGTGTGATGAGATGTTTTCTATTGCTTTAATTCATGTTTATGTTGAACTCTCTTTGATTCTAGTTTGATTCTTAAGAAATACTATCAGTTTTTAATGGTTTATTGTGACTCAAATTATAGTAGATGTGTGATAGCTTTGAGTTTCTCTTTTCATGTATTAAGATTGTGAAATTAGGAAATCCTGTTGTTCACCATCGTCTCATGGGCATGGTTGGATGATGGAATCCCTTCTAATCTTCATGATTCTCCTATGTTTGCTTATGAGATTAGTATAACCTATTGTTAGCCATTGTCTCCTAGGCATGGTATTGTGATGGAATCACTTCCACTTCTCACAACTTTCATCCATTGAGAATTAGGTCAAAGGAAGTTCATATTTGGTTTTACTAAGATATCTTCCAACTAGATAAGATGGGACTTTGATTCTGGTTGTGTCCTTGAATCAAGTATAAATCTCCCTAATTGTTATAAGTGGATCCTTGGAAACCCTAGTTTCCCAACTTTGAATTTCTTAAGTTTTAGTTAAATAATTCATAACTACTCTCTCAATCACTTCAGAATAAGTTTTATATCTTCTTCTAGTTCAAATTCTAGTTGCGTTCAGAATACACATGAGATTAGTCCCCATGGATTCGACTTCGGTCTCACTGAGATTATTACTGCGTTGCGATCCTACACTTGGGGTTGTGAACAAGTTTTTGGCACCGTTGCCGAGGATTAATGGTTACTTTTTTATGAGATTAACTAATTTTGAAATTTTTTTCAAAAAAGAAGAAAATGCATTCGATTTGGGGAAAATTATCTTACTCGAACATAACAAATATAGTATATAAAGAATAATCATCATATTATTAATACTAAGTTCATTTACATCCTTTAGTATCCCTTGATTGTAAGATAAATCATTTAAAATACATAAATTGAAATTATAAAGTTTGAATATCGAATCTCAAATTTGGCAGCATTTCGACAGTTGCTTCTGTCATCTCCTTAGTAGGAATGTTGTGACAATTTGATCATTTAACTTCTCCCCTTTTGAGCTTGTCCCTTGTGTAAAAGGAGAACATGGAGCAATGAACATCGAACTGGATGATTTTAGTAGCATCTCGACCCTTTTTATAATCGGCCATACGATGACCAGGTTGTATGACCCACACAACAAGTTGTTGGTTGCATGACCCGCGCAAGCCAATTTATTGGTTGTACGACTCGCGCAACCAATCCCTGACTTTCCCTTCTCACCTTCAGTCTTTCTCACCTTCAGTCTTCCTTTCGAGCTCTGCTCCTCTTTAAAAACTCTTCTCTCTCTCAAATGAGAGGGGAAGTGGGGTATTTATAGGCCTCCACACATGCGAACACTTGATTATTATGTAATGGGGCCCACTTTGCATTAGATCTGACTATCCACAATAATTGTTGTCTGATTTTGGTTATGCGACCCGCGCAACGGAGGAAATCTATTGTGTGACCCGCTCAATGGAGGAAATTAGTTGTGCGACCCGCGTAACGGAGGAAATCAGTTGTGCAACTTGTGTAATGGAGGAAATCTGTTGCGTAATCCGTTTAACGAATTAGGTTATTTGTGTGACCCGCACAACCGATTACCAGTTACTCGACCCGTGCAACTACTGAACAAGGTGCTTGATCTTTTTCTTTCTTCTTCATTCTTCCAACTCTCTTTTGATCTTTCTTCATTAGCTTATGTTCTAACAGAAGCCCCCTTGATCCTTTCTTTATTTATTAGAATTAAAGAATCAGGTTCAACCTTCAAATTCCTGGACTTCCTGAAGTTGTTGCGCGACCCGCGTAACAGATTCCCTAGTACCATACTCGGCCCCATCCTCTATAAATAGTTGGATCTATTTTGTATTTTCACCTTCATTCCATGCAGTGAAGCTCTGTTTCTCTCATTCCTCCCCATGCAACAACATCTGGTTGCGCGACCCGCACAACAAACATCCTATTTGCGCAAGGTGTAAACTCATTGCGCGAGTCCGCACAACTGAACCTTTGATCTTAGCCAATTTTCTCCACCGTGCATTTCTCTCAAACCCCTTTTCCAAAAAGAAAGAGTCACCCATCCTCTTGAAAACCTGAACAACCTCTTCACCACTCTTGGAAACACGTAGAAATACACAAAGAAACTTTGGATCTTCATAACCCCTTCACCTGCTATCAAACTATTATTCCCATCAATCTGCAACGTCATTGGTCAATTTTGCACAGTGAACCTTTTTATCATTGAAATATCTGTCTTTATAGAAAATTGGGTCAGGAAAGAACCCAGGATCTTGATAGGATATTTGGAAGAAAACGGACCCCATCAAAGAGCAGGCAGAATTCATAAGATGAGATTTTTATGTCCATATTATGCTCCTCAACAACCTTTCCCCACTCATTATTTTGAGATAGCTCGACAACAGTTCTTTTCTGGGAGATTACCTTTGAATACGGAGAACTTCTTGGCTACAGGACTCCTGCCTCTTTGTGATTTCTATAGTGCCTTGGCCCGTGCTATTGTTCGGAAGCATACTTCCATTCTGGAGTAGATTTCTCTTTCTGATCCAATCATAGACACATCTGAACATTTTCATACAGATGCTGCTATCTTCAAATGTTTTCTCAACAATTGGTCTCCGATTACCAATTCATTTCACCTTCCTTCGGGTGAAATGAGCATTACCCTATGGGATCTACTATGCATAGCGGGTCTTCCTATCATGGGAAACATTCTTGATGTATATGTGCCTTCTAATGGAGAACTTACTCTAGCATTTGCGGGAGGAGATACATCCAAAATTTTTGAAACCACCCTTGAACTTTTTCTCGAAAGTTGCATTATGTCATTCCCCTTTCGATTTCTATTTCTGTAATTTTATTATCAAATGATTTTAGCCTGATCATAACCATCCAAAACTCAAGGCCATTTGCAAGAACCTTAAACACACTATGGAATATAGTTCTTCTTGCGAACTAGCCAACTTCTTAGCTTATTAGTTAAGCTTAGTGATATTCCCAGATTCTGAACAAATTGACATCATCAGACCTTCCTTCTTTATGGTCACAGGTGTAATGGCAGAAGGTCAAAAATATGCATTAGCTCCTTCAGTTCTATGTTCCCTTTATTGCGCTTCCAGAGATGTTGTTCTTGGTCCAAAGGATCCTATCTCTAAATCTTTTCCTATTTATGCTCCATGACATTTCTTCATAAGCTGGCTAAGAGTATACTTTCCTTGGACATTTTCTAATTCTGGAAGAGCATATTCAAACCCTAATCGACTTCCTCTTCAACATTATTAATTGAGAGATATGATTAAGAAACCAAATGGATAGATCTCTAGGAAAATAGAAAGCAATGATCCCATCGACTTTCATCAATTTCCAATGTTTAGCTATCTTGAAGACATAGAAGCTATTGGTGATGATTCCATCTTATCTGGTGAACATTCTTTCCTTATTTCCATCGGATTCAGTACTCTTCCTTTAAGGGAGAATAATGTTTTTTGGCATGAACCATATTATCCTGGAAGGTTTGCTCGTCAATTTAGATTTGATCAAATTGTACTAGAGACTTGTGATATTGTTTCCAGAGCAATGAGAAGTTACGGTGTTAGGCTGTATAATTAGGCCCTAATATGGAAGCAACTCTTGAATGTTCACACTAGATCATATTTCCTCATTCCCTGTTAGAATTATCCAATTAGTGCTTCTTTCTGTTGGATGCGCTGGTGGGTTCATCAATATTACTTAGTAGACCAATGTTACCCAGTAAATCATGCTATATGGATCCCTCCTCCTTGCCTGAAAGATTACTAGAAGGACCAAGGTATTGGCTATTTGGAAGAAATGGATCGTGCAACCTCTCCAGGCCAATTTTGCATAAGAATCTCTTCAGAAGACGACACTCAAGAAGTAAAGCCTACTGATACCCTTGAAGGATGGATAGCTTTTGGTACTCCTTTAAGGGGCACTCACAAATCTCTGATAGAGAATGATGATTACTTGCAGTTCTACCCTCTTCCTCCTTTGCTAATATTACAAGATAATTTTCCTTTACCATTAGAAAGTTAAAAAGCGTAGGGATGTTGTTGCCTACCTCAGAAAGATAAACATATTGTTATTGAAGACTCGTCCTCTTCGGAAGAATAAACATATTTTGAGATGTCTGGCTTAGTACAGAAGATTTTGAGTATCAAACATTTTGACTAGACTTAATGTAATCACAGTCTATATTGCATGTTTGTTTGTTCTAAACATGAAATTTTCATGATTTTTGTCATTATATCAAACAATCGACATATTGGGAACATTCCATATAATCATGTATTTTTGCAGTATTTCAATATTACAAATTTTCTATATATTTCTTTTTAGAACATGCAACTTCTTTTGAAAGTATCATGATATTTTGAGATAATTTGTCCTTTTCATAAATTTTCAAGTCATGATTCATTGCAAGCATATTTATTTACTCACATATGAAATATCCTGAAAGCATTGTGAGATATCCTAATATTTAATGAAGCATAACAGATAAAAAATATCAACATATTACGATCGTTAGTATGGAATTTCTTATGTGATTTTAGTTTTGATAGGCAATACTAAATTTCAATTTAGTTAGATGATCACACATAGTTTATCCTCTTGAGTAGTGGAGCCACGCAGTTTTTTAAACTCTTGAATAGTGGAGTCGGGTCTCACGTGATGATCTCTGTAACTCTTAGGAGTTCACTGGACTTTTCACAGCCTGATGAGTTCACAAACCGCGATCCATAAGAGGGGCCCAATGAAGCTACCGGGGCCATGAATTCGGTTTGATTTACACACAGGCTTAGCCGCAGTTACTTTCTAGAGTTCACGGGGCTCGTAAGGCAACCTTTGGGGTAGCAAATCTAGGGTCGTCAGTTCTTTAATGAGTCAGTTTAAGCCCTTCCTCATGAGTTAATACTGAAATCAAGCCAGAGATCTAGGGGGTCTTATGCATAGTTGGCCTATCTATGAACATGGCCAAAGAGCTCACACTGCAGCCCATATTTTTTTCACCCGTAAGGTCGGACCCATTCACGGGAGGGCATTTTTATTCGTTCCCCATGACGCTGTCAGAAAGCTAGCATCGGAAAGCTATACAGACGGCATTGGTCTCTTGCGTGACTAGCTGTTGAGGACTTTTTTGCCTTTTAGGGCTTTTAGTTAATGGCTCCGTCCGCTGCCCGCATGGATATGCATATGATGGCCTTCATGAATTTTTTAGGGCCACCAGCTTCTCATTGCTATTCGAATGATGATGGTGATAGGCCTTATGCGTAGTTGGTTGTATGGGGCTTAGCTAGGCTACCTTAAAAGATAATAGTAGGTGGTCATCATTGTTGGCCATCGTTGTCCCGAGAATGAGACTAAGATTGATACGTTACCACTTCTGCTAATATCTTCAACGATATTCATATATGTTATTCACAATATATCAGCTTGGTGATGATACCAATTTCAACAAAATTTTGTAGAGAGCTCACTTGATGATGATAATGAAGGTCACTTTCCTTTTATAACACTTGTTGGTGTATAGTCTTGATGCGCTCACAAATTTCTTCTTTATTCATTCATCTGACAGTACATTGTCGTGGTCTTGCTTATTCTTACCCCCTTTTGATATAGAATTATTATTCTGATAATATTTTAGATCAAAATTAGCAGTATCCTCAGGGATGATATCTTTTGATGAAGCGAGCATTGACCGGTATACTGATACCTTTTCCATCTTGATCTATGACTCTATACGCTCCATTAGAGTATACTTCTTTTTATTATATATGGCCCATCCCATTTGTGCTTGAATTTGACCACTATAGGTCTTTTTAACATTAACACCATATCCCCTTTTTTGAAAGAACGATATTTGGCTAGTTTATCAAAGTCGGCTGATATCCGTGGTTGATACGATTGAAATCACTGTTGGGCTGCCAGGCCTTTCTCATCGAGCAATTCTAGTTCATTCAGCCTTATTTTTGCATTTTCGTAATCTGTAATGGACTGATGTACTGCCACTCTAAGTGATGCTACTTGTATTTCAATCGGGATTACTGCTTCTACACCATAAACTAGTGAGTACGGTGTTTCTCTTGTTGTTGTTCGGTGGGTAGTTCGATATGCCCACAATGCTTCTTGCAATCTCCGGTCCCAATCTCTCTTGTTTCATGTCACTGTTTTTTTCAGTATCTTGACTATCATTTTATTAAATACATTTACTAATCCATTGGCTAGTGGATAGTAAGGTGTTGAAAATGAATGACGAATTTTTAATTTCTGATATAACTTCTTCATGCCTCTATTTTTGAAAGGAGTGTCATTATCTATAACAATTTTCTTTGGAATACCATGGTGATATATTATTGCATGTTGGATGAAATTAATCACATCTTTCTCCTTGACACTGCACAGTGGAATTGCTTTTGTCCATTTAAAGAAGTAATCTGTCACTGCCAAGATATACTGCTTTCCTTTGAACGAAGGTGGATTTATAGGAACAGTGATGTCAAGTCCCTAGGCAGAGAAAGACCAAGAGACGACTGACTAATGCAGGTCTTTCGGAGAAATGTGTATAACATCTCCGTGAATCTGACATTCATGACACTAGCTCACATAATCTATTGCATCTTTGAACATGATAGGCCAATAATACCCCATTCGATGTATTCAATGGAATAAATTTTGGCTAGCTTAATGTGCCCCACATTCTCCAGAGTGTGCCTCTTGCAACGTCTAGCTTACTTCTTGTTCATCTAAGCAATGTAGCAGCATTCCATTGTAAGATTGTCTATACAACACTTCACTACATACGATGAATTTGCTCGATCTTTGCTTGATTTTCTATCTCTGCGCTGGATCTTCCGGCAAGATATCATATTTGAGATAATCTATGAAAGGCTGACTAACGCCAATCATCTGTCATTACCTCTAAACACGATATAGGAAGTGTCCCAACAATTTCATCAATGACCTCTAAAGATGGTAAAAATCTTCTTTTTTCTATAGTCACCTGGAGAGGGCCTTTATTCAACCGGGACAGAGTTACTGCTAGGCTAGCCAAAGCATCTGCTTTTGCATTTTTGGATCGTTGTATATGCTTAATTTCAACATGACAGAGCTACTCTAATAACTGTTGTGATTTTCGACAGTATGGCAAGAGCTCTTGTTTTCTTATCTCAAATTCAGTCGTCAATTGATTTATAATCAATTTAGAATCCCTGAAGATATGCAGCATTTTTATCTTCATTTCCTAAGCCATTTCTATTCCGATAATGAAGGCTCTATATTCGGCCTCATTATTTATACATGTTGTTCCCAATGTGAATGAATAAGGTAATAAATCACCCTGAGGTATGATGAAAATTACTCCTGATGCTCGAGAAGCACCATCGAAATACATTTCCCATGGGCTTTGCGACTCGGCCAACATAACTTGTTTATCGGGAAAATCATCACTAATGGTCTCTCACTCTACTACAGGGTGTGCTGTAAGGAAGTCTGCCACTGCTTGCCCCTTCACCGCTTTTGTCGACTCATATGTAATATTATATTTCGAAGGTAGCAACATCCACTTGGCCAATCTCCCAGAAAACATCGGTCTTGACATCAAAAACTTTATCGGATTTTCTCTTGATATCAAGGTTATGTCATGAGAGAGATAATAATGTCTCAATTTCTGCACCGCGAATATCAACGACAGACATTCTTTCTTGATTGGAGAGTAATTACATTCTGCACCCATCAGAGTCATGTTTAAATAATAAAGGGTGGTCTCTTTCCTGGATTCATTCATTTGTGCCAACGAAGCTCCTAAAGAATTCTCAGCTGCAGATATATACAAAATAAGTAGCTTCCCTTTTATTGGAGCTGTCAATACTGGCGACTGTTTCAACAATTCCTTTATCGAATCGAATGCGTTCTAACAAGCTTGGTCTCATACAAACTCTATACCTTTCTTCATCATATGAGAAAATGGCTGACATCTCCCTACCAGATTTGAAATGAAATGGTGAATGTACGCCAGCTTTCCTTGCAAACTTTTCAATTCTTTTAATGTTTTTGGTGATGACATATTTTGAATGGCCTTAACTTTCCCTGGATCGATCTCAATGTCCATGTACTTGATAACAAAACTGAGGAATTTACCTAAAGACACCCCAAATGTGCATTTAGTTGGATTCATCTTCAATTGTTTCTTTCTGAGTCGACAGCAAACCAATGCCAAATGTTCAAGATGCTCCTGATGATCTCCTGATCTGACTACCAAGTCATCAACAGAACATTCAACACGTTTATGCATCATGTCTTGGAAAATATTCTGCATCGCCCTCTGATATGTCGCCCTAGCATTTTTGAAACTAAATGACATAACTTTATAACAATAAATCCCTAGCAAAGTTTAAAACGCTGTTGCTTCTTCATCTTTTGGTGCCATTCTAATTTGATTATGAAAAGGCTGAGCTAAGAGTCCTAGAGGGGGGTGGACAGGACTATGCTAAATTAAAAATTTAATGCAGAAATAAAAAAAAGGAAATACATATAGTACTTAAACAATCCCACAATGCAGAAATGTAAAACAACCTCAAATGTACAAGTATTGAGAGGTTGAACAGATGTAGTTCTAAGGACAACCTTACTCCAAAAACCAATGGCTTATGGTAGGACAACCTGATTCGTAGAATAGTCTATGTATCAAAATCTCAAATCGATACAGAGGAATAAAGAAATAAATAGCAAAGGAAATAACTAAGTTATTACAGCATTCCCACACTTGCATAAAAGAAATTACAACATTCTCCACAAATGCATAAAGGAAAATTTCAACATCCACAAAATGAAATAACAATCAATCACCACATGACCAGAAATTATATTGCTTCGCTTGTGCGTACACCAACTGTTTAGAAAAATAGCCACATAATTACTCCACTCCTAATATCCTCACACAGTGGATATTAGTGTTCACTATGAATATAAGTTTTTCAATGTTCACCTAAAACCCTCATAATTATGTCTTTCAAGTGGGCTTACACAATTCAAAAACCCCACACTCAGAGTTTTCTGGATCACCTCAGATAAACCAAAAGAAAGAAAATTTTCTGGCATAATCTCAATGAAACCAAAAGAATGAATTTACTAAATAGTAAAATACTTATCTAGATATTCTCCTTTTATTGCAGCCCTGAAGAACCAATTTGGAGTAGAAGTTCAACGTAGATGTTTAATGTTCACACTTACCTATGAAATGGTTCTAAGTTCTAAATTGATTTTAAATTAAATCACTTTGGGCTAGCTTGATTTGATTTTGATTCCAAGAAATGGGAAAACTTTAATCCCTCTTTCAAATAAGATTGAAATGTAGAAACTTAAAATCAAATGCAAAGAAAGCTAATTAAAGATAATATAAAATGAGCACTAAATAGCTTAAGAATATCACTGACTTATCTCTCAGAGTGGCGTATTAATTTTACTTGAATCGGATATCAAACTTTGAAATTCGTGCTCTATTTATAAGTGTAGAAATTGGACCTTTGACTGGTCCTGAGGTCGGTTCGACTGGTCGAAGGACCAACAAACTTTTAAAAATTTGGGCGTGATTAGATTAGGCCGTTCCATAACTAGTTGAAGGACCTGCTCGACCGGTCAAGTGGCCTCCACGACCAGTCGAGTCCTGTCCATGACAGGTCGTGTGGAACTTAAATTAGTTGCTGGACTTTGAGTCGAGCCTACAGGACTGGTCGAGCACTTTTCACACGACTGGTTGAGCAGTCTCCAGGACTAGTCTAGGTTTTAACAAAAAATCCTAAAAATAAGTAACAAACTTAGGACTGGCGGAGGATTTCTTGGATTGGTCGAGCCAGTACTAGGACTAGTCGAACTTAGTCTAAGACTAGTCAAAAAACAGACTATGCACTTATAAAATGACCCAATTAAATTATGTATTTAAAGTAACCTATCCTATGGTCAATCTAGGGTCATTCATACCTTATAAGCAATTTATGAACATTGAATCTTCTTTTGCTTCAGTTGATAGTCATTCTTTGAAGTTCACGAAGCTTGAGATCTTAACATATGATGAAGTTTGAACTTAAGACCTTTCGAAGCTTGAATTTGTAATACATTGAAGCTTAAGCTTGAGGTCATTGAGCCTTGAGTACCAAAGTAAAAAACTATTGTCTTGCCTTTAGATGTAGCTTTGAAACCTTAAACTTTGAAACTTGAAGGAGTAAACTATGTACTTGAACTTGTATATCTCTTGACCTTGCATTTGAAGTTCTTGAGGTAAAGACCTTTGATCTTGTACATGAGATGCACAGTCTTGATATGTCGATGAGCTACACAAGACACAGATTCCAAGAGATTTTGACACTACAAAATTTGACAATCATAGGAATTAGAAAACATAGCACTTACAGATTATACCTTGCATAGCCATCCATGAAGGACATGATAGCATACTGAGTCATACTATCAATCAGTAATTCGATTATCAGGAGAGAAAAATCATCTTTCGGACAAGCTGACATCAACCCACATCCTGACTTGTCCATTTTTCTTTTTCACTGGGACAATGTTTGATATCCATTTAGGATACTTGACCTCCCTAATACACCCGACTTTTATCAGCTTGTTCACTTCGTCTTCTATTAGGGGAACCAAGTCCGGATGAAATTGCCTTCGCGCTTGTTTAACCAGCCTTTTCTCCTTATAAATATTTAATCGGTACATTGCTACTGAATGGTCCAAACCCGACATCTATGCATACGTCCAGGTGAAGACGTCTCTATTTTATTTAAGAAGTTGAACGTATTTCTCAGTCTCCTATTTAGAAAGACCGGCGTTGACGAATGTGTTCCTCGGCTCTTCCTCCATACATAAATTTACTTCTTGCAAACTGTCTATCATTGGTTGCCCCCCGTCTTCCATTTGCTTTGGAGCCATTTTAGGATGCTCAACTATTTTAGGATCTTCTTCTGATAACTGCTCAGTTGTAACCATGTTCACTGATGATTCTGCCCCCAATCATTGAAATTTTTCTCGCTTTTCCTGACCAACCCTAATAGGAATTTGAACTCCTCTCCCATGATTCAGGCCGGTGGGATCTTCGTAATAAAAACCCATGTTTTTCATGATTTTCTTGCTTGTTAGGATATATTTTTTACGATATTGCGGTGTCAGCTTACTATAATACACATTATTCTTGGCCTCTTTCCCTATTTTTTCTTTCGTTGGGGCATAAAATTTTATTGGTTCTGGGTATTTTGCGCTAGCCCTGACCTGAAATCTTATTGAAATAGTCCAAAATGGCTTATTTCTTTCAACATATGGCAATGGCACTGTATAATTAGACTGTAAAATTTTCAACTGTTCAGGTGATAACAGGGTTAGTGGCAGTTGCCCTAGTTGTCTCAAATGTTTCATCACAAAATAGAATTTCTTCTTTGCTTTTGCAGTTCTAGATGATTCTGCCTTTTCTGTTTCTTCTCTTATCACCTTTACTTGAATGTCCTTTAACACTTCGTTTTCATCATTCTTTCTTTCTTCTTTAGTGAACCCCTTATAATAACTGACGTCTACAAAGAAGGCCTCAGCTTCTGTATATGGCTTCTCATCAGCCATTACTTTATATTGTATCCCATCTTTATAGTATTTGAAGCATTAATGCAAAGTAGAGGGTACAATGCCATACTGATATATCCATGGCCTTCTTGGGAGAAGATTGTATGTCGTTACTGCATTTATAATATGATACAAAACATCAGTAGTTAACTTCCCTATTTCCAACGTCACTATAAATTTTTTTGAGTGCACGTTGCCCATCTTGATTGAAGCCTTGTATCATCATTCCACTAGGGCATAGATCAGAATGATGATAACCCAGTTTACTCAACATCAAAAGTGGTAAGAGGTTCACTGTAGACCCATTATCTATCATAATCCATTTAACTTCTTTCCACGGATATGGCCCTCTATCAATAGTGGCCTGTTATGTTCTGTATCATAGATTAGATCATCTGAAAAGGAAAAGATTGGCAGGCAATCTTCTTACTCTTCATATTCTTTGTGCTCCATCTCTGCCAATAAGGTTTCTCGGACATCATGATTAGATAATGCTTGAACCAAACTCTGCTAAAATTCCTCTGACAACTTAAGTGCGTCATAAACGCTTAATTGTGCCGTTATGCCCTTCAAATGACTTACTACATCATAGGTCACCTTTTCTGTTTCATTCTTCTCTTCATTTTTATCATCATTGTTTTGTCTTTCAACAACTTCTTTTCTTATAATTCCTATTTTCTGCTTCGTAGGGCTTGTTATCTTCTTTCCTGATCATATCGTAATCACCGCTACCTTTTTTGTCATCTTACAGCTCTCTTTCTCTTTCATTTCTCGAGCCTTTTCCTAGATTGTAAGCATATTTAATGTCACCATTGTGCCCCTTTCTTTTTCCTTTCCAATTACTATTTCACCTCTATCTATCATCCGTTATATTATACATTTCAACGTACAACAATTCTCCGTTGGATGTCTCACTAGGCGATGATAGCGGCAAAAATCTCTCTCTTGTTCATGTCACATCTTCAGGAAATTTGGGTTTTAGTAATTCTATCGTGCTAGCCTTTAGAAATTAGTTCATCATAGGCACAACATCTTCCCTATCGAACACAAACCCTTCATGAGAATTGAGCATTTTGGGCCTTTTTCCACTGTAACTGTTTCTTGGTTGATTCAATTCTTCTTTCCATCCTGGCCTATGATCACTTGGATCTCTTGTATCTTTGCTTATCTTTTCACGACTGACGGTATTTGTGGCCATCCTGTTGGGTGCTCTCCTGGCTGTCTCATAGTGAAAGGCTGGCATATTTTGAGTCATCAACTCTAAAGCATGAGCCTTAGTGGCTAGGTCATGGAAAGTTCTGATATCGGCGCCGATAAGCCCAAACGCGATTCTCGCTTCCATGGATTTTAGACACATCTTGACCTATTCCTTTTCTTTTGGCAGCTGCCTACATGAGGCTCCCAATGTCTTCCATCTATCTATAAACTTTTCTACCAGTTCCCCCTCTCTTTGCCGCACAGAGGCCAATTCTGTAATGCAACATCACGCTCCGAAGAGAAGAAGTTTGACATGAAGGCGTCCTACATTTGTTCCCAATACGTATCGACCCCAGGGCCAGGCTGAAATATCATAAGAATGCTTTGTTTATTAGAGATGATCCAAACAATCGCAAGTAATACTGCGGCATTGTAAAAAAATTCCCCATGCTAGTAATAAAGTGCATTAAGTGCTCCTCCGGTGACCCTTCTCCATTAAATTTCTAAAAATTTGGATGTTTGAAGTTAGGTGGGAGTAGGATGTCTTCTACCACTTTTGGATACGGTGTCCAGTATCTGAAATGGCCAGTATTCTCACGCTCCCTCTCTATTCTGACAGCTTCTTCGACGACTTATCTCACCTCGTCTTGTGTCATAGTTCTCACCGCTGGGATAGACCCCAGTGATCCTCCCCCCAGTGGTTGAAAGCCTTCAGGTTGCTTTTCTTGCCCATTGATTATACCCATTATCGAAGGAGCCGCTATTTGGGCTACATTATGTGCAACAGTTGCTAAGGCTTCTCTGAGATTTCTACATTCTTCCATTAGTGCTCTTTGTGCTTCCGCCATTTCATTCATACAGTCCTCTATAGTTGGCATATTTTCCTGGTTTGTTCTAGCCATATGTACTACACTTCTCCACTATTTGATGAAGCTATAGTTGGAGTGGGATAAGAATACGTCGACGTAATAGGACTTACAAAAAGGGGGGAAGATGGGGTTCATTCGACTTCTCTATGCCCCCGTTGCCATTAATTGATTGGGGTGAACTTACTAGCAGTGTTTTGCCATTTTTCTCTTTTGTCCATCTAGCTCTTGGGGCCACCAAAGCTGGGAAATTATGCGATGTTAGCTGCGGAACTATTCGCCCGGGATATATCACAGGAGGGGCAAGTTCAGGATTCCTCCTAGCAGCATTACGTGTTATCAGTCCTCTAACTCTTAACGAAGGTGGGTTCATTCTGTGGCTTCCTGTGTTCCGTGCTCTCACCCTGCAAGACATTACAATAGTCCAATCCTTGTCAGCTTCCAGTGCTTGAGGCGAAGCAGATACAACTCCAGCTATAACTTGAGCCAGGTTACTTTTGCTTGTAGGAAATTGAGCCATGTGTTCTGGGGGTTGGTTCGACACATATTCTACCATGAATTCGATTGTAGTGAAACAGAAGCTCACTTTCCTTGAAGAAATTTCCATTGGTTGTAATTTGTAGTTGGATTCCTTTAAATATAAAATATAATTATAGTTAGTACTTGAATAATTAAATAATCTATATTAGAGATGAAGGGGAGGATGTTCCTACTGAGAGTCGTCATTTTAGCATTGAAAGACGCCAAACTTATGACAAAAGTTCTATAATACTCTTGATGTTAGTATCGAATGATAATAAGGTCCCCAATAGAGTCACCATTTTGTTTCAAACATCAAACAAATGCATTCGATTTAGGAAAAATTATCTTATTCGAACATAACAAAGAGAGTATATGAAGAATAATCATCATATTATTAATACTGAGTTCATTTACATCCTTTAGTATCCCTTGATTGTAAGATAAATCATTTAAAATACATAAATTAAAAATAATAAAGTTTTAATATCGAATCTCAAATTCGGTAGCATTTCGATAGTTGCTTTGGTCATCTCCTTAGGAGGAATGTTGTGTCGATTTGATCATTCAACTTCTCCCCTTTTGAGCTTGTACCTTCTGTAAAAGGAGAACTTGGAGCAATGAAGATCGAACTGGATGATTTCGGCAGCATCTCGACCCTTTTTATAATCAGCCATATGATGACCAGGTTGCGCGACATGCGTAACAAGTTGTTGGTTGCTTGGGACTTACCCTTCTAACCTTCAGTCTTCCTTCAGAGTTCCGCTCCTCTTCAAAAACTCTTCTCTCTCAAATGAGAGGGGGAGTGGGTTATTTATAGGCCTCCACACATGTGAACCCTCGAATATTGTGCCATGGGGCCCACTTTGCATTAGATCTGATCGTCCATAATAATTGTCGTCTGATCTTGGTTGCGTGACTCGCGGAATAGAGGAAATCTGTTGTGTGACCGTGTAATGGATGAAATTAGTTACGCAACCCACGTAATGGAGGAAATCAGTTGTGCGACCCATGTAATGGAGGAAATCTGTTGTGTAATCCGTTTAACGAATTAGGTTGGTTGCGCGACCCGCGCAACTACTAAACAAGGTGTTTGATCTTTTTTCTTTCTTCTTCATTCTTCCAACTCTCTTTTTATCTTTCTTCATTCTTTTATGCTCTAACAAAATTAGTTTAAGATTAGGGTTTTTCTATTTTTAGGATTAGGTTTTTTCTAAATTATTTTAGAAACTAAATTTTCTTTCTAATTCTAGGTTTAGAAACTTTCATTTTTCTAATTTTTAATTCTAAAATAGAAACTTTCCTAATTTATTTTTAGACCTTTTTCTACTTTTTTTCTAGAATAGAAACTATCCTAATTTATTTTTAGAAACTTTCTTTTTAATTTTTAGAAACTTTTTATTTTCTATTTTTAGAAACTTTCCTTTTTTGTTTTTTGTTTTTAGAAACTAGGTTACTTAGTTCCTTTTTAGAAACTCACTTTCCTTTTTCTTTTGCAAGATCATAATATGGAAACTTCCAATTTGGTAACTTCTTTCTAATTCTCTCTCTTTCTATTTCTAGATTTCTATCCCATCTTTCCTTTTTAGGTTTAGGTTAGATCTTGAAATTGAGGGCTGAGAGTGTTTCATGCCCAAGTGGGTCCGTCATAACACTCGACGTCTTTTGAGTGAAGGAGGATTAGTTGAGGGGTTATCTATCCATCATATGATTAGACATCACTTGAGATCCTGAGAGTTAACTGAGGTTATGGCTACAAATCAACCTATTAATTAGCTAGTGAATCAGCCATAACCTTGAGTTGTGAAAGTCTAGGATGAGAATGAGGTGCACCATGCACCCCCGCCTCGTTCTTTATTAGATTACTTACAACCGGTGGGGGTGAGCACTCCTTGTATGATTTTTTCAAAAAACACAGGAAACATGGATATCAAGCCTGGAGTGATCCAACTTCTTTTAAAGTTCCTTAGACTTGAATCTAAAAGTCCATGTTGAGGCATAAAAAGAGAAAAGATAGTAGAAAATTCATTGTGTGCAGATCATTATGCGAAAATAAGTAATGTGTGGAAATAGGTGTTGTGTGCAAATCGTTTTGTGGGAATAATCCTTAAAAAATAGATGGGCGCACAAAGGAATCCACACATAGATGGCTACACAGGAATCTGTACACAGATGGCCGCACAAAGGAATTCACACGCAGATGGTGGCACAGAGGAATCCGCACACAGATGGCCGCATAGAGGAATCTGCACACAGATGGCCGCATAGAGGAATCCACACACAGGTGGCCACACACAGGTGTTCGCACAATGAAAATCGCATAAGGGATTATGCACAGTGATTACGTGGCATGTTCACATGTGTGAGAAGGCTATAAATACCCCTGACCCGTCAGTAAGGGGTCATTAGCACCCAATCACAGAGAAGGAGAAGATTACAAGAGAGAAGAGGTAACATCGTACTCATTGTGCGGAACAGGTGTTGTGTCACACATAATGGTGCTGGTGCACAACAAAAACCAGTGCACAAAAGGAGCTGGTGCACAACAACAACCAACGCACAATGGTGCTGGCACATAATGGCTTCCGATAGAGCACAATGGCTTTTAATAGTGCCACAATGGATTTTGATAATGCACAATGGCTTCTAGCACAATATTTAGCATAGTGTCTTAACACATGATGTGTTTACACATCATATTGTTGCTAAATATTTGTTTTACATTAATTCATAAATACTCTATTTGGAATCAAAGGAGAGAAGGATGTATAAGAACTTATAATGAATAAATGATGTGATTATCTTCTTTATTTTTCTTTTGTTCACAATTAAGTGAAGGAGATAATTCTCCAAATCAAACTCATTTGTTTCTTGTTCAAAACAAAATGGTGACTCCATTGGGGAGTTTTTCACTTAAATATTAGCATAAGAACTATACGAAAGATAATCATAACTGTTTGGCACCTTATGGGTGCCAAAATGGCTACTCTCGGTGTGAACATCCTACCCTTCATCTCCAAATTAGAATATTACTTAATATCAATCACTAACTTGGGATGTTTTACGATATGATGGACCCAAGAGAAAAGATATTTCAACCAACAATCAATGGCAACATTTCAGCAGAACACGATCTTCTACTTCACTACGACGGGTTTTGTCCTAGAGTACGCTGAGAAAACGGCATCAACCAAATGTATGGAACCACGAGTAGCAATTATAGTTATAACTACTTCATCGGTTACACAAGCAGAAATAGATGACTGGATCGTTATTACTCGCAGGAGGACAATTACTTGGAATATCGCCGTGATAGGAGCAAATACATCACTGAGAAGAGATAGGGGACCAATAACGGGAAATATTGCCAGGAAACATCCTGAACTTGCTCCGTCGGTAATCTACCCCACACAGGTAATGATTCCTCCAATCGTACAAGACTTTCCTGCCTTGACCGCCAAGAGCTCTCGGTGGAGAAGAGAGCAGAAAGGAAAGGCTTTACTGATAACTCTGTCAGGATCCACATCACCAATCTCTACATCTTCCCGATCGGCTGGTTACTCCAGAAACGTAAAAAGATCATATGAGTCTCCTCTTTCGGTGACTCCTATAATGTCAATACATTCCCATTCAACATCGACCACTGCCTCGTCAAGGAATGGAGAGGCTGCCTTCCACATGGCCGGAATAAACTGAGGGTCTTCTCTAACTACAGAGGATCGAATCGTTAAAATGGTAGAGGCACAAAAAGCATTGATGGAAGAACGTAGAAATCTCTGGGAGGCCTTAGGAACTCTTGCACACAACGTAGCCCGAATGGCAACACCTCCACTGACTAATAATGTGAATGAATGAGAACAGCACCCCGAAGGGTTACAGCCGCCGAGGACCAAGTCACACGGATCTGCTCCCACGATGAAAGCAATGACATAAGAAGAAATATGAAAAGTTGTCGAAGAAGCATTCAGATCAGAAAGAGAGTGTGAGGGCATGTAACGCCTCGGAAAAATCCATACAAAGACTCGAGTACCAACTCGATCAGAAATCACGTAGGATTAATTCCTTTAGAAAATAAGCGTAAGTTAACTAGCGCTACGTTAGAGTAGCTGTGAAATTGTCCCTGATCGCTTTAAATACGTTCTGCAAGACCCAAAACTTGTAGAATCGATGACGCTATAATACCCTGAAACCTTGGATCCAACCCTAAATTCGTTTTCTCTTAGGAACCCTCTGAAACTCCATATTGGATTTAGACCGCGCGTCGAAAGTCCGATATCTACAATCTTAGACCGTTATGACCGCTTGGTTGGACTTGACAATCATTTCGAACATTAAGCCCAACCGATGTTCTGAGGCTATTTCATTGAGCCTAGATTGAAGAGAGTGAGAATAGGGTAAAGGTTTAAGAAATTAATTTCAAATCTGGCACGTGTCGTTGCGCGTTATTATTAAGCATTCTGACCGTCAGAATTCAGCCAAATTTCACCCTCGGATCAGGAAAAATTTCTCTTTTATATCATGAGACTTGTAGACCTGATTTAGGTACGATGACCGCTGAACTGAAACTGGACTGTCACGTGTGATTTGGAAACTCTACCAGTCTGAAAACTTCGTGTGAGCAATATCCAGTATGCATGAGCTTAAGTCCGACCGCGTTCGGCCAGGGGACCTCCCGAAACACCCTTTTGGATCGAAAAAGTCCCGATTTGGTTATAACTCAAGTATACCTTGTTCCCAAGTCTAATTAGGTTAGATTTTAGCCTATATAAGGGCCTTAAAGCCTCTCATATCTCTTCCATCCGAATTTCCTTGAAACCCTAGAAAGAGAGAGAGAGAAAGTGAGAGATTGTGAGAGAGTTGTGGGAGAGATTTCCTGCCACTTGCACCAGTTATTACACGTACCGAAGTATCGCATTCAAATCACTTTTTTAGTGATTTCCAATGCACTTCTAGGTAAGGAAACCCTAACCACTCGCTGTTTTAGGGATTCCTTTGATACAATAGCGAAGTAGCTTATGTATCTTGTGCATTAGGTCGCATTTATGCCGCTGACGAAGCGTATACGTTCTATTCGAATCGATACACATCTAAGGCGAAAGGTGAGGATTTTAGATGCTTTGATTGACTGATTTCAAAGCTTTCAATGTCATTTAATAGTAGATTATCGAAGAGAATGCCGTTTGACATGTAGAACATGCTATCCGTTTTCCATTTCGACTGCGTATGGAAAATATGAGATTTAGGGTATTTTAGTCATTTGTAGGAAATACTGTTTACGTCCATATTTTGCTGAAATGTTTGCCATGGTTATTTGTCATATTAGGATATTAGGAATGCATGCATGATCTGTTTGGCAAAGAGATTCGCCCTAATGTGTACTTTGAGTCGACATACACTATGTAGACTAAAGTGTGTAGACTAAGTGTTTGTATAAATGATTGTATTAGTATGTATTGAGTAATGGTGTCATGAATTAGTTTTGAGATTGAATTCTCAATTAATATGTGGATGTATATGAATTCCATCATGTTGGCTATATGTATTAATTTCATTATATATATGAAATGTGTGTGTTGAATGATTTGCTTAAGTTGTATGTTATAACATGTGTCAACATGATTGTATTGTTGTATTTCATTTCTATTACTCTCATATGACACTGATGTTGATTTATAAATGCTTGGGGATATGTTTCAGTCCAGGCAGTCGGTAATGGATCAAATTCGTGGTTGGCTTCTATTTACCACGAAGGACGCGTTGATGAACGCGAGTTATGTTTTGGGTTGGCGGCAGTGCTTAGGCCACGCGAAGTGTTTTATACACTTCATGTCGTTCAGCTTGAGATGTGCTCGTACTAGTCAAGCCCGTCAAGTAACCCGACTGGTCATTGTATGTTCACCATGTATGAGTCATAACTGTTTGAACCTAGGGTATTGAACTTACCATTGAAAATCCTGATAACCATGGTACCTTGATCCATAAAGACTCATGAGCCGGGCATGGTGGTATGGGACACCGTGGTCGAGATGTCGGCCTACGCTGGGGCCATAAACCTCTCCGTAGTGACCAGTGAGCACATTTGACTCGTGAGCCGATTGTGGTGGTATGGGACACTACATTCGAGCTGTCGGCCTACTCTGATTGGTGACGAGCCCTTTGTAGTGACCTCGAGTGTATTCTGAGTCTACGGGAGGCGACGACCCTTCCGTAGCAACAAGAGTACATTAGGCCTGTATTGATAAGGTGATGGGGGAGCGGTGTAACGAGTGCGAGCAACAGCCCTGGCGGCCCTTGCAGCGACCTATAAATATAACATCATATGAGATTACTAGGAGTGACGACCCTAGACTGGATCTGTGTTGGGATTGATATAAGGAAGGTACCTTAGTTTTCCAATACTGCTGTATGAACGGACTAATAATAACTTGGTAATCATTATCCATATCGCATTGCATGTACCTGGAAGATGTGTAGCACTGAGGAACACAAGCATGCCGTGGACGCAGATGGTGCCGCATGAGGGAGTATGTCGGTGAGGGCATCCATCATGTCATTTCATGCATACATTAACAATAGTATCTAGGAATGTTTGATTGATTGCTTTACTATTATCGCGTGATTGATTTGATAACATGCTAATCTTTGCTCTATTATTCCACTGAGTTGATCACTCACTCCCACGTTATGGGATGGTGTTTGCAACACCCACCAGACCCTATCTTAGATGCAGGTGGCGATGCGATTCAAGACGCGGAGCCGGACTACGACGAGGATCAGGATGAGTTCTCGTATATGCAGTTCGCTGATGGCTTTGCGTAGGTGACCTGGATCGGAGGGACATGCTAGTTGGACTATCACCTGACATTTATTTTTGCTTTATGACATGTATATGAGACTCAGAGATGTATTCATACTTTGGAGATAGTTTGAGATTATTTTGTTTTCATACAGTGATATATATATGATAGTCTTCCGCTTGCGTTTTATCATTGGATCTGGAGTATGAATTACAGTTTTGGTATAATCTTACTCATGTGAATGCTCTAACTCAGACAACATTGAATCATATTCATTTGGTTGCATAAGTGATGGTCTGGAACTCGGGAGTCGGGTTTCTACACGACCCCTGATTTTCAGGGTGTTACAGGGCACAAGAAGATTCAGATATTGAACACCATACCCAAGAGAAGTAGAAGATGACCCATTTTCGAACAATTTCAAGCAACCCGATTTTCAGAATTTTAATGGGGATGGATCACCGGAAGAACACCTGATGCACTTCATCACTAGTATGGGAAATTTCTCTACAGTGCCCTAGTATTACCTTCGATTATTTGCGTCTTCTCTGACGAATAAAGCATTCAGGTGGTATTTTGGCTTAGCCTTTGGGTCGATAAGAACATGGGAATAGATGCAAGATGCATTCATGTTAAACTTCTTCTCATCAGAACGTGATGTCAGTATCACAAAACTAGCTTCGGTATGACAAAGAGAGGGAGAGCCAGTGGAGAAATTTATAGACAGATGGAAGACCTTGGGGGCTTCTTGTAGACAATTGCCAGAAGAAAAAGAACAGGTAAAAATGTGTCTAAACTCTATGAAAACTATATTAGCATTTGGACTCACTAGTACTGATATTAGAACCTTCTGCGACTTGGCCACAAAAGCGCATGCTCTAGAATTGATGACTCAAAAAATGGTAGCATTCAATTTTGAAACGATCAGAAGAGGATCTCAGAAGTTGATCACAAATGTGGTTGAGCGTGAAAAGTGAAGCTAGGATACGAGAGAAATAAAGGGCAAAAGGACAGAAAGGAAGGAAGAATCGAATCGCACTAGAGGAAGGTTTTATGACAAAAAACTCCGATCATTGAATTCTTAAGAAGGTTTTGCATTTAGAAGAGAGGATGCACTCCCTATGATGAATTAGCTATTAAAATCTGGAACAATTGAGTTACCCTTATCGAAACGTCCCGAAGAAGCGTCTAGAACAAAGGAAAGAGACTTCTGTCACTCTCATCACATAGTAGGACATCCGACGAAAAATTGTTATACATTGAAGTGTATTATACAAAGAATAATAAATAGGGGTGAGATAATAGTCGGGTAAGAGAAAGAAAGAGACAGAAGAGCGACAACAAACGTGCTTACCTTGTGAGAACATTATCACGGAAGGACAAGGGTGGATGATCAGAAAATAATGGGGAAAGTTGTGGTGACTACCTTGCAATCAGGGAAGAAGATGGCCAATCCGCCAAATTCAAGAAGGGAAAAACTAAAGATAAAAGGAGCCAAGAATCACACCAGTAATGATAACAATGATGAAAAGGAAAAGGGGAAGGAGAAAGGGATAGTGACTTATGACATTATAAGCCACTTAAAAGGCATTCCAGCTCGATTGAGTGTCTATGATTCTCTAAAACTATCAAAAGACTCTCGACAAAGCCTGATTAAAGCCTTATCTAATTAAAGTACAAGGGTAGTGTTACTGACCAAGATGGAGAATGAGAAACTAGAAGATTGTATGCTAGTTATCTCCTTCTTTGATGAAGACCTAGTTTGTGAGGGAGAACATAATAGGCCTCTAATGATAATGGGCTATATTTGCAGTAGAAAAGTAAAGTGAATAATGCTTGACAACGGGTCTGTTGTAAACCTTTTGCCATTAATAATGCTGAATGAATTAGGTTAACCTATGCCCTAGTGGAATGATGATACAGGGCTTCAATCAAGATGGACAGTATGCACTTGGAAAGATTGCAATAACACTAGAGATAGGAGAATTGACTACAAACATCATCTACCATGTTATAAATGCAGTAAGTACATATAATCTTCTTTTGGGAAGACCATGGATGCATCAGTATGGCATCATACTGTAACGCCCCAAAAATTGGGGGTCGGGTAGAAACCCAACTCCCGAGTTCCAGAACATCACTTATGCAACATATATGATGATGATGATTGAATGTTGTCTGTTAGTACAGTAAACATGAGTGAGATTAAGCCAAACAGCAAATCATACTCCAGAGGCAATTAAATTATGCAAGTAGAAGACTGTAGTATGTATATAAATTATATAAAAATGATGGTAAGCTCTCAGAGTATGATTATCACCAGGTTAAATAATAACATGAAATGTGCAATAAGGAAAAGTAGTATTTTCTATCCAAACCCTATAGTCCCGCCAGCATAACTCCAGGTCTGCTTAGACCCGCCAGAGATTTGGACATAGGAGAGCTCCTCCTCATCATCGAATAGTCTAGCTCTGCCTTAAAGCATCGCCAACACCTACAGCTAAGACAGAGTCTGGTTGGTGTGTACAACACCGTCCCGTAATGTGGGAGTGAGTGATCAACTCAATGGAATCATTAAGCAAAGGTTAACATGTTATCAAATCAATCAAGCGATAATGATAAAGCAAGCAAATCAAACATTTCTAAATACTGTAATTAATGCAAGGATGAAATGACATGATGGATGCCCTCGCCAACATACTCCCTCATGCGACACCATCTTATGTCCGCGGCATGCTTTCTTCCCTCAGTGCTCCACATCTTCCAGGCACATGCAGTGCGATATGATCATGATTATCGAGTTGTTATTAGTCCTTTTCATACAGCAGGATTAGGAAACTAGGGTACCTCCCTTATATCATTCCCAAACAAGGATCCTGTCTAGGGTCGCCACTCCTAGTAGTCTCATACAATGATGTATTTCTAGGTCACTGCAAGGGTTGTCAGGGCTGTTGCATGCACTTGTTGCACCGCTTCCCCATCACCTTATCAATATAGGCCTAGTTTCTACTCTTGTTGCTAAGGAAGGGTCATCGCCTCACGTAGAATTTGAGTACGCTCGAGGTCACTACAAAGGGCTGTCAGGGCTGTTGCATGCACTCATTGCACCGCTCCCCCATCACCTTATCAGTGTAAGCCGATAGCAAGAATATAGTGTCCCATACCACCATAATCTTCTCACGAGTCTGGGTTGCTCACTGGTCATTACGGGAAGGTTTGTGGCCCCAGCGTATGACAACAGCTCAACCACTGTGTCCCATACCACCATGCCCGGCTCATGAGTCTTAGTGGATCAAGGTATCATGGTTATCAGGGTTTTCACTGGTAAGTTCAGTACCCTAGGTTCAAGAAATTATGACTAATACAAAGTGAACATACAATGGTCAATCGGGTTACTTGACGAGTTCGACTAGTACGAGCACCCGTTGAGTTGTACGACATGAAGTGCATAAGCACTTCGTGTGACCTAATCACTGCTGACAAGCAACGCATGACTCGGGTTCGTCAAACACGTCCTGCATGGCGAATCGAGGCCACCCATGAGCTCAAATCTGTTACCGACTACCTGGACTAAAGTATAACCCCAAACACTTGTAATCTAAATCAATAATCATATGAGAGAGACATAATTGAAAATATAAGTAGTTCCAGCATGTTATCAGCATGTTATAACATACATCATAAGCAGTTAACCATACACGAGTATTTCACACATACAGTAATCAATTCAACTACAACAAGCATTGAGGAAATCATGTACATCATCAAAGTAGTTGAGAATCCAATTTCAACGCTAATCTACAACAATATTTACTCAATACTTACTAATACATACATTTATACAAACACTTAGTCTCTACACATTAGTCTACATAACATATGTCGGCCAAAGTGTGCATTAGGGTGAATCTCTTCACCAAACAGAATATACACGCATAACTAGCATAGGTAGATGACAAATACTCGTGGCAATCATAACAGCAAAATACGTACATATACAATATTTCCTACAAATACCTAAAATACCCTAAATCTCATATTCTTCGTACGTATTCGAAATGGAAAACAGACAGCATGTTCTACATGTCAAACAGCATCCTTGTCAACAATCTACTATTAAACGGCATTGAAATGTTTGAAAACAGGTAATCTAAGCATCTAGAATCCGCACCTTAAACCAGAAATTGTGAAACAGAGTTGATTCAGATGATAAGTCTTCGTCAACGGCTCAACGACAATCTATACCATGAAATAGGTTAGCTATATTAACACTACAGCTACATGGATTACCTAAACAGGTTAGGGGTAGGATTTCATACCTAAAAATGACGTTGGAAGCGCTGAAACAGCAACACAGATGGACGACTTGGCACATGGAGCAGCAAGGAAGAATCCCAGGAGAAAAGCTCCAAATCTCTCTCTTTCTCTCCCTTTTTTCTCTCTCTCTTCTCTCTTCTCTCTCCTAGGGCTTAGAAAATTCGTATGGAATGAGAGAGAGGGGTTTTAAGGTCCTTATATAGGCCCAGAATTGTCGAAAATAGGCTTGGGGCCAAGGTATACTTATCTTATAACCAAAATGGGCTTGTTCTGATCCAACGGAGCACTTCTGGCAGCCCCTTTTCTACGTGCGGTCGGACTTAAGCTCTCTAACATTGGATCTAGGTCAGGCTGAGCTCTCAGTCCAATCAAATTTTCAGATCGACCGTGGCAAAACAGTTTCAGTTCAGCGGTCACTGAAACTCGATCAGGGCCACAAGTGTTATGACATGAGTGGGCCATCATCCCTGATCTGAGGGTAAATTTGGATCAGATTCTGACAGTCAAAACACTTAGAAAATGTCACGTAAGTGACACGTACCAGATTTCATAAATTTTATTTAATTTCTAACATTTCTCACACTCTTTACTCTGGACTCAAGAAAATCGTCGTGGGACATCATCTGGACTTGATTTTTGGGGTCATTGTCAAGTCCAACTAGGCGGTCAGGATTGTCTAAGTTTGGGGTAATTGGACTTCCGATGTACGGTCCTGATCCGATACAGAGTTTCTGAATGCTCCCGTGAGCAACCAACCGGGTTTAGAGTTTGATTCAAGATTTTAAGGTAATGTAGCGTCAACTATTCTACACATTTTGGCTCTAGAAGATCGTATTTAAAGTGATTGGTGACAAATTCACAGGTCGTCTAGTTTAGCGCTAGTTAATTTCATTTAATTTCTAAAGGAAGTAGCCCCTAATGATTTTTGTTTGAGGTGGGGTTTGAAGGGTAGTGTGAGTGGTATATGAAAATGAACAAGGAAGTGTTTAGAGAAGGAATTTGGGGGAGATTCGAAAATTTTTTTAAGAAACGGAAAGCTTAGAGGGATGGTTTGTGAAGGAAGTACCAAAATGAGAAAGAAATAGGGGTTAAACCCTGCATCAGTGTGTCCCACAAGTCCCCACATGACGTCGGCTCGACCGACCCGCCCGGTCGAGCCCTTTGACCGGCAAGGCCCTCCTGCCCCCTAGGTCTCAAAAAAGTGTGAGGCCTACCCTGGGTCCCTCTGGATTGGCGTGGGTAGGCTCCCGACTCTATTTGAGGCATTTTTGGGGCTAATTTTCAAGCCAGAATGAGTTTATATGACTTGTAGCATATGATTTTGGGGTAGGAGATGCTAATATATCCAAAAAATCCATTTATTTCATTAGATTCCGAAAGTTTAAGGGTCAAAATCCATTTTATCCATTTATTTACTATTTATGATAAGTTTTAGTTTCGGTATTATTCTTCCTCATTTATACCCTAGGATTGGTGTGTATTATGAATGTTCTTAAAAAAAAATGAAGAATAAAGTGGTGGAGGGTGAGATTTTGAAGGAATTGGATAAAAGAGGTTTTAACCTTTGAGATTGAGTGTAAGATGTTGGGGTTAACCTACCACCTAAGAAAATTCATTTCTAGGTTTGGAATGGAATGAAACATAGTCTAAACCCTTCGATTGACGGTCTAGAAGTGATTTGGAGTCGTTGTGTGTGATCAGGAGTGTGCACGGGCTCAATCTCGGCAACCGTTTTCAGTGAGTTTTAGTTTAAGTATAGTTCTTCACTATTTAAACTTGAGGATTCATGTCTAATATAAAAACACTTGGAGAAGTTTGAAAAATGAGGTGGTGAAAGATGAGATTTGAAGGAAATGGGTTGAAAAGCGATTTCTTTGGCCTTGGGATTGAGCTTGGAGAGTGTTATGGTTGACCCATTTCCTAAGGACGTCTAATTCCAGGTTAGCAAAAATCCAGGGTGTTAAACATACCTTCTACCCTGCACCAATGTTTCAAATATTGTAAAGACAGGGTACAACACGAAGTGTTAGCTGATGTAAAACCACATACAGGGGTGGAGGCCTTTTTCACAGATGCAAGTTATTATGATGCATTCACTAGTGAGGAAGGAAAGGAGAATGATACGGACAAGGCTTCAAAAAATACCTGCATGGAAATAGTGAAAGAAAAGGGAGCGAAGTCATCCATAACAGAAAAGGCAAAAAAGAAGTTCTATTTTATCCCAAAACATTTGTGACAGTCAGGACAACCGTCGTTAACATTACTATCACTAGAGTAATTCGAAATTCTACAGTTAAATTACATAGTACTGCTTCCATATGCTGAAAGGAGTAAACCATTTCCCCTCATTCCAAGAAGGTTTCATGTTAAGTCTAGTGCAAGATATTAGGAGCCGATCAAATTCTATACTCCCTCAAAAATAAAGGAAGACGAAGCAGTTGACAGTGGTATAGGAAATGAAAGATTAACACCCAAAGAATTGGAGAGATATAGTTTGACAAGTCAGAAAATCATGAAGAAAATGGGTTTCGATCACGAAGAACCTGTTAGCCTAAATTATGGAAAAGGAATTCAGATTCCAATCGGGGTGAATCAGAAGAAGAGAGAAAAATTTCAAGGACTGGGGGCAGAATCTTCAATGAATATGGTAACAGCTGGCTAGATAAAAGAAATGGACCTTGATATAATCAGCAAGCCTGAGGTAGCCCTAAAGCAGATGGAGGATGAGGGTAGCCGACAATTGACTATTTGAAAGAGATAAATTTGGGAACGGAGGAAGAACTGCAGAATATGTTCATAAGTGCCAATTTATCAAAGGAAGAAGCTAATCAATATGTTAGTCTCTTGAAGGAAAATAAAGATGCCTTTTCTTGGACATATGCAAAAATGTCAGGTCTAGAACCAACAGTGGCGATGCATTGGTTAAATATCTCTAATGACAAAAGGCCCATCAAGAAAAACACAACGGCGGTTTGGTCCCCAAGATAGAAGAAGAAATAAGTAAACTAATAAAGGTCGGATTCATCAGAGAAGTTAAATATCCCAAGTGGATATCAAATATAGTTCCAGTAAAGAAGAAGAATAGGCAAATCAGGGTTTACGTTGACTTCAGAGATTTGAATGAAGCATGTCCGAAAGATGATTTTCCACCGTTGATAACTGAAATGTTGGTAGACAGTACTACACAGTATGTCATCATGTCCTTCATGGATGGCTATGCCGGTTATAATCAGAAATATAAGGGTGACGTATCAAAGGGCAATGGCTTTTAGAACGTCATTGGGGATATGTTGTTATAAGGTTATGCCATTCGGTCTCAAGAACACGGGGGTGACGTATCAAAGGGCAATGCAAAATATATTTCAAGACATGATACACAAATATGTTGAGGGTTACGTGGATGATTTGGTGGTCAGGTCAAATCATAATGAAGAACACCATGAGCATCTAGCTTCAGTCTTCCACTGAATTAGAAGGAAATAGTTAAAGATGAACCTAGCTAAATGTGCATTTGAAGTATCGTCAGGAAAATTCCTTGGTTTCGTGGTGCGACACATAGGTATCGAAATAGATCCGGAGAAAGTTAGAGCTATTCAAAATATGCCACCTCCAAAAACATTGAAAGAGTTAAAAATCTTGCAAGGTAAGTTAGCGTATCTCCGTCGTTCATTTCAAACTTAGCAGGAAGATGTCAGCCATTTTCTCATTTGATGAAGAAGGCAGCAGAATTCATATGTGATAAATCCCGTCAGAACGCCTTGGATTCGATCAAAGAACTGTTGAAACAACCTTTAGTGCTAACAACCCTTATAAACCGGGCTCACAAAATTCCTGATCGCCGAATCCGGCGCCGACAGCCTCCGTAGAACACCATTCTCGGCTCCTAGCTCCCATTCACCAGGTTCCGATCCTGGGATGCTACGAGGAGGATTTTCAATGTCAGTTTGATTCGTAATAAGCATAACCAAAGGCATAACCCACCAACAACAACCAGGAACTCCATTACATTTCCACTATGATCAAAAACTTTATAAGTGCAATGAGCATAAAGGGAAATACAATGGTAAAGAATAAAAAAAAAACTCCAAAACGATCTGCAACGTGCTCCTGCCTCAACGCTGCTGCGAACCAACGTCACCTGCACCCAACAGTCGTGCATAAGCTTATAGAAAGCTTAGAGGGTGGTGAAAGTGTGTGCGCAAGGTAGTAATATGATCATGTAATGTCAGAGTAATGTAGAATATGCAGATGGATCCAAAATATCATGAGCCGTACCAAGACTATGCGATGGAAGACATGAATGGCATCGGCCATCCCAAGGCCATACGATGTGCAATGCAACTCAAGCATACAGATCCTCATATATGTCCACACATCAATACAGCTCAAATATGGGATATCACCGGGGTCTAGTACACTCTAACCAGATTGTCGCCACATCATGCGCAATAAGGTAAGTGGAAGAGACCACACTATCCGTCTGCCAATATCGGGCACGACTCGTCGATAGCGGACCCATTCCTCGAGTTGGTCAAACTTAGCCTAGCATTGCCCCCTACACTCGGGCGGGTAAGGCCACACCCCCTTCCAATCAACCATGACACAGTGGAGAGCGCGACCGTTTGGTAGTCGGCACTCAACGCTCATCTACCCACTCGGTCTAGACGTTGGAGCAACCTCTTGGTACCATAAGGGTTTAGAGACTTTCACCCAGGGATATCTATAGTACCCCATGTAGAACAAGATTTTCGGTATCCAATCCTGCCAACCACGATGCGTCTGTAGAGGCTACGACCCTGATGTCACTAGGGCATACAATAACCATGTCACACAAATACAAAATGCATGATTCACGCTATCCAGTCATGTAACAAATCCTGCGCATATCGTGCGCTCATGTAGGGCAACACCGCCTAACCAGGAGCCCATAACAACCTGCCCGAAGGCATATGCTATGATCAGACAATCCTCATATCAAGCATACATATGATGTGTATGATCATGAGTCATGAAACTATACTAAAATGTAAATGAGTGATGAACCATTCATACAACGCGGATGGGCCTAGACGGCCTATACACAGCAAGTACGGCCCAGTAATGGGCCCTAAGGAGAGTCGTAATGTGGACATCTAACTAACATTACACTCGCAATGTGGACGTCAAACCAACATTGCTCCCAAGGCACAATCTTTGTAAACATCGCTAGATAGACTGCATGGGAATTACACATTGCAATGGACCGTAGGTTCATCCCATTAGGCCTTACATATATATTAAATGGGCCATATCTTATAGGCCTTTTATTCATCAGATGGGCCACATAAATGGGTCGCACCAATGGGTCTTATGTGCATTGCAATGGGTCAAAACTCGTGGGCCTTGGATTACATCAAATGGGCCTACTTCCATGGGCTTTAAAAATGCATCAAATGGGTCCAATTTCATGGGCCTTGGGATACATCAAAAGGGTCCAATCCCCTGGGCCTTAGCATATATCAAATGGGCCTAGTCCCATGGACTTGAAACATATCAAGTGGGCCTAAGCCCATAGGCCTTAAATATCAAGTGGGTTCAAGCCCATAGGCTTTACATATCAAGTGGGTCCAAGTCCATAGGCCTTATATGAAATAAATGGGCCTAACCCATAGGCCTTTCATAAATCAAATGGGCCTAATAGATAGGCCTTTTATAATTCAAATGGGCCTAGCCCATAGGCCTGTTATAAATCAAATGGGCCTAACCCATATATGAGTTGCCCACCCAACCAACAGCTCATGCCTTAAAATGATCCCACCAAGTGGATGGACGGTCTGGATGCATCACATGCATTATGGTGGGTCCCACTGCTGCTGGACAGTGGGGATGACACATGCATCAAGGAGGGCTCCACCGTCCGCTGGACGGTGGAGTCAATACAACATCAAGGTGGGCGCCACCGTCCACTGGACGGTGGACTTAAGACACATGCATCCTTGTGGGTCCCATGTGGGGCCCACTGTAATATTTATTTTGCATCCAACCCATTGATAAGGTCAAATAGACCTGGTTGAAGGAAAAATAAAAATTTCAGCTTGGTTCAAAACTTCTGTGGGCCCCAAAAAGATTTCAATGGCAGATATTTAATTCCACTATTTCCTGTGGGGTGGGCCACCCGAGTTCTGGATCGAGCCAAAATTTGGAGGGGACCCACCTCATGAACAGCATGGATCAAATATGTACATCATGGTGAGGCCCACGGCTGGAGCCGTGGGTGGCTCGCCGACCGTCCGCCTGCTGACGCTGCACGCAGCAGCGTGCAACTGCTGTTTTGTGTCAGAGAGGAGGCAGAGCCCCTTTGTAAAAATTGGGGAAAACCTGATTTTCTGGGGTTTTTCGGGTGTGTGGCCCACATCATGAGAATCCACTCCGTCCATTAGTTTTTAGGGCCCGAAACACACTGAACGAGTCCAATGTTCGGTATTTTTTTAGCATGTAGGTGCAACAAAGTGGGTCCAAATAGTTTTAAATGGCAAGGAATGCAGTTTTCTACAGTATGGCCCACCCAATCAATAGATCAACCTCATTTTTCGGCTCAACGCCTAAAATGAGTTGGTAAAAGGGATAAAAGGCATGGATTGAACACACATATCAAGGTGGGGCCTGCATGAGCCAGCCCACCCAAACCCCTCTTCTTCTTTTTTTTTTTTGGCAGGGACGTCCAGCGTCTCAGACGCTGGACGGTTGGGAAAAAGTGCATTGAGGTGGGCCCTGATTAGGTGGGCCATCACATGGCTACCCCATGCACATACAAGGTGGGCCCCATCTAAAAATGGATTGGGTCCAAAACATGCATTCTAGTGGGGTCCATTCAAGTGGGCCACACAACCTTATTGCATAAAATAAAATAAAATAAAATAAAAAGAAATAAAAAGAGAGAGAGACATGGAGAGTGGGACACGCTTTGTGATGGAGGACCCTGCCACTATGAGTCCTCCCTTATATGACATCATACATTAATGGATCCCTCTATGCATGGAATCACCGAAATTGACAATCAACGATGGAGATCCGTTCCCCACCGATACGATCGGTCTAGATGACCTTTAAATACAATGAAATAAACATCATGATGGGATCCATGGAGAATGGCCCCACCATAGATGATCATGATGATCAAAGTGGTCCATCATCCACAACTTAGGGTCCCAAGTGAGATCCACACCATTGATCGGTGGGCCTCACTTGTCCCATCATAAAAATAAGAAAAACTATCCTATAGAGGCACCCACCGTCCGATCCTCTTGTTCCTAGGGGTTCCTTGGCACCTTAGCTTGGATTTCATTGGAGGAGATGGAGAATGGAAGGTTAGGATGGGGAGATCATGGGGTGAAGAGGTGGGCCACACTTGGAGTTTAGGAAGCTTGGAGAAATTCCATACGTATGGAGCTTGGGAATTTTTTGGTTGCTTGGAGATTTGAAATGAGAAAGAGAGAAAGAGAGAGAGTTGTAAAGGGAGAGAGAGAGAGTGATGGATGGATGTGGTGATGGGGGTGTAAGAAAGTCTTGACTTTTGAGGCCTTTTGTGTAAGAGAGGTATGGGAGGTGTAGACTTTTGTGGTTGCTTGGGAAAAGGGGTGGAAGTGATGTGTACTTGACATGTACTTGACATGTGATGGATTGATGGATTGATTGATTGATGGGATTGATGTGATTGATGTGACACATCATAGAGATTCTCTTGAGTTTCGCAACGCGCGGCGTTTTCCTCGCACCGAACGTTGGCCCACATCTCTTGACTAGGGTATCGCCTCGGCGGGCGAGTCATGGCATTGGAACCGCAACGACGGCGCGGTCGCTATGGTATTGGTCTTGGGTTGAGTCGACTCGGGTTGTCGGCATATGAATCAGGGTCGCGATTCGAGATCGGTTAAGGGTCGAAGGTTATTGGAATTCGACCGATAAGACCGCGGAAGTCTACGGAAAGGTATGGACCAAGATACGGGTCTTACAAAGACCTCTCATTTTGTATATATCAGCAGCTGAGAATTCACTAGGAGCTTTGTTGGCACAAGTGAATGAAAACGAAAAAGAAGCGGCACTTTATTATTTAAGTTGAACATTGATCGGTGCATAATGCAATTATACACTCATCAAAAAAACATGCTTGGCATTGGTATTTACAATTCATAAATTAAGGCATTATTGTTTGTCCTATGATATAACTTTGATATCTCGAGCAAACCCCATCAAATTTTTAATAACAAGACCGATGTTGTTAGGAAGGTTGGTAAAGTGGATGTTACTGTTGTCAAAATATGCGATCACGTATGAACCGGCAAAAGCAGTAAAAGGACAGACAGTAGCAGATTTTCTAGCAGCTCATCTTGTGACAGACAGTGAAGCCATTCTCGATGAGTTTCCTGGCGAACAGGTTGTGATGACGAAGTTGCCAAAAGCGTGGCAAATGTTCTTTGATGGAGCGGCTCGGGCAACAGGGGTAGGTGTCGGAGTAATATTCATTACCCCCAGTGGATTTGTTACCTTATTATTTCACGTTAGGTACTTCATGTACAAATAACGAAGCTAAATATAATGGCCTTATCATTGGAATGGAGATAGCTGGTGGACTGAAAATAAAAGCACTGTGAATTTACGGGGACTCTAAGATGGTTATAAATCAGTTGACGACTGAATTTAAAACAAGGAAACTGGAACTTCTATCATACTGTTGAAGAGTGCAACATTTATTGGAGTAATTTTTGAATGTTGAAATCAAGCATATACCACGGTATGAGAATGCAAGAACCGATGCTTTGGCCAGTCTAGCAGCAACGCTATCTTGCCCAGATTGAAGTCCCCTGTAAGTGACTATTGAAGAAAGGAGATTTTTGCCTTCAGTAGAAATAATTGGTGAAGCAATGGAAGCACTCCCTTTATCATGCTTAGAAGTGACAATAGATGATTGGCGGCAGCCTTTCATTGATTATCTCAAGTACAATATCCTTCCAAAAGATCCAGAGGTAAAGTTGTAGATTAAGCAGAAAGTAAAAAGATTTATTATATGTGATGAAGAATTATACAGAAGGTCCTATAATGAAATGATGTTGCGATGTCTAAGAAAAGAAGAGGTAGGTCAAGTGCTGCAAGAGGCGCATTCTGGGGAATGTGGGACGCATCAGGCTGGGAAGAATTTTTTTCACTGAATACACCAGATGGGATATTATTAGCCGATAATGTTCAAAGATGAAATAGATTATGTAAAGCAATGCCATGAATGTCAAATTTGTGGGGACATGGTACATGTCTCCCTTGAAGACCTTTATTAGTCAACTACTTCTGAGCCTTTTACCGCGTGGGGAATCAATGTCATTGGCCCCATAAATCCACCGTCGTCTAGAGGAAAATAGTATATATTGGCAGCAATGGACTATTTCTCCAAATTAATGGAAGCAATTGCAATGCGAAAGGTTAAAGAAAAAGATGTTGTTAATTTCATTCGGCACGCGAAAATATATCGCCATGGTATCCTAAAGAAAATCATCAAAGACATTGACACACTTTCTAGAATAGGGGAATAGAGAAGTTATGTCTTAAATTTAAAATTCATCTGTCATTCTCAACAGCCTATTATCTACCAGCCAATGGGTTAGCAGAAGCATTTAATAAAATGATTATAAAAATACTGAAGAAAATGGTAGATGAGAATAAGCGTGACTGGGATGAGAAATTGCAGGAAGCTCTATGGGCCTATAGAACAACTCATCGCACAATGACACAAGTTACCCCGTATTCGTTAGTTTAAGGTGTAGAAGTTATCGTACCAATTAAGATATAAGTTGCTTCACTAAGGGTAGTAGTGCATCAGTCAATCATAGATGATGAGAATGCGAGAATACGACTAAGAGAGTTGGATCTACTTGATGAAAAAATACTGGCAGCACAGTAGCGCTTGCAGTTATATCAAGCCAGAATTTCTGCTGCCTTCGATAAAAAGGTTAAACACCGATCTTTCAAGAAAGGGGATTTGGTTTTGATGTTGAAAAGGCTGATAGTAATCACTCGGAGAGCGGGGGGCAAGTTTGATCCTAAGTGGGGTGGACTGTATGTTATAACTGAAGTCTACTCCAATGGACCATACAGAGTAATAGATTAAGATGGACGAGGTGATAGTATACCTATTAATGCTCACTTTATCAAGAAATATTACTCCTAATAGTAGAAGGGATTTTGACTTAGAAGAATATCAAGATAATTCTTCTATATCAAAAGGGGCCAATCGCAGATGAAATGATGAAATAGCCTTTAAAGGCACATCCTTGTATTCTATCTTTATGAATGATGAATAAGAGGCAAAAATTCAAGCATATCACTATTATTATCTTCAAAGTCTCAACCATTGCTGTCATTATTGGCTGTTCATACTTGGTTGTTCAAGCTAGTTACTTATCAAAATTGATTATTGTCGCCAAGCTGGCTGGACATAAAGAAATGAATATCATTGGACTATCATACAGGAAACAACAAGCAACGACGATATATCAATTATTGATTCACCATCTAAGGTAGCCTAGCCAAGCCCTATGCAGCCAACTACGCATAAGACCTATATTTGTTTAGGATAGCAGTGTGTAACCAGTGGCCCTAAAAAGCCCATATAGGCTACATCACATGCATACCCATGCGGACAACAGATGGAGCCAGCGACTAAAAGCCTTAAAAGGCCAAAAAGTCCTCAATGGCCAGTCACGTGTGGGACCAATGTCATTTGTAAGCTCTACAATAGCATCACAGATGAGGATGAAAATACCCTCTCGTGAATGGGTCTGAACTTATAGATAAAGAAAAACGGGGAGAAGGATAAGACCCCCCATGTCCTTGGCTTGATTTCAGTATTAACTCATGAGGACAGGGTCTCAAAATACCCCCTCATTGATGGACTGGCGGCCTTGGATTTGGTACCAAAGGTAGACTTGCGCACCCCGCAAACTCTAGAGAGTTACTGTGGCCAACCATGTGCGTAAATCCCATTGAGTTCACAGCTCCGTTAGCTTCATTGGGCCCCTCTGATGGACCGCAGTTTGTAAACTCCCCAGCTGGATAAGTCTAGAGAACTCACAAGAGTTGGAGTGATCATTCACATAAGACCTGACTCCAACTACTTATGAGTCTAAAAAAATATGGTTGCTCCACTACTCAAGAGCTTAAACTATATGCAAAGCTAAGTAACTAACTTTGAGATAAAATAGTCCCGCCCATTGAAATAAAATATCACATAGGGTCGCCATACAATGCATAGATATAAATAGTAGAAGTAATAAAGATAGAAGCATCAATAAGTACCCAAATCAATGATTGTATTATCAAAGATGAATTTTGCTCTGAATAAAATGTTGTAAGCTGTTTATGTATTATAACACAAAAGGAATATTTACATGTAATGCCTACAGATCTTCGATTATGTTTAATATTACTAGGTAATGTTGCAGCTCTTCTTTTAATTGAGATTGTGCCACAGTAGTTATGCGTTCAGCTTCAAGGATCATTCTGGCCTGATTAGGAACGCCAATCAGTTCTGATTCTAAAGAAGCAACAACTTTCCTATTCCTTGTTCATTTAGCTTGTACAGTATCAATTACTTGAGTGTACACTTCAAGCTCTGCTTTGATCTAACAAATAGTTGAGTCTTCTACTTCCCTTTGACTCTTGAGTAATAGAATCTCCCTCTCAAGAAGAGTAATTTGATTGTCAATGACTACCTTACTTCTATTGGAAATCTTCAATTTCTCATGAAGAGATTGATTAATGGTGTTGCAATTAACAAGAATGTCGTCCAAATGAGAGAGTTTCTACTTAAGCAATGCCAATTCCTTCTGATGACTTAGAATTTCGGGAGCAATGACTATACTCCGAGCTCCTTCTAAGTTTTTCTTGGAATCATAGAATTGTGACAAGGAAGTGTAAAGAGACTAAACATCAACATGTGCTAGACGAGCCGAATGGGTGAGAACTGTTAGAGCACCATCCACAAAGGGCCACTGGGTTGGATCATTAAAAACACCAATGATAACAAAAATTGCGTTCTTGAAGAGTCCCAACATGAGAGGTGGCACCTTTTCCAAAGAAAGTTTATCAAAAGCTGCAGTTACTGAGTTAGACCCTTCAGATCCACTTAGAGTTGTCACGACTGAAACTAAAAGATTAGGGATTATAAGTTCAAAAGAAAATAAATGCATATTTAATGCTGATATAAAATAAGAAAAGAAAATATATACCCGGATTAGGAGCAACAATAGAGGAAACTTGAACAAAATGGGTTGTGGGTGCTGTAGAGCTAGGGATTTTTGAAGTCATAACAGCAAAAGAAAGCTCTTGAGCTCCTACAGTACTTGAGTTAAGAGTACTTGTAGTTGGGACGTCAGCTGGATCAGAAAGAAATTCCAAACTTCGAGCTACTAGCTGAATAGGAGAAGGACACACAGTAAGGGACTTGTCAGTCTAAATTGGGGCATCGGATGTTGGAGGGATTAGTCGAAAGGTTTCTTCTATACTGGGAAGAAGAAGTACATTCCCCTTCGTTGTTTGAATTTCAGATGATTGAGCCTTGGCATCCCTTGAAGTTGATGTTCTATGAGCAACTACATCAGCAGTTTCCATGATATAGGGAGAATACGAAGCATCAAAAGAAAGAAAGATATTCGCACTAGGAGAACCACCATATTCTCCATAATCAAGTGGCTCTTCATTGTCCAGGGAGGTTGTCGAAATTGGATGAGAGGCATAAAGATGAGTGATTGGAGCATTAGGAAGAGGGGACTTAACTCCAACATCACCTTCTTCTCCAACATCTACCTCAACATTAGTATCTGCATTTAGCAAAGCATCTCCTTCATCAGTTAGGCTCTTGGGTGAAGACGTATCATCACTTGCAATATTCGCCGAATATTCTGATGAGTTCTCTTCTTCCGATACGGTTTGTTTTCCTTTATAGGTAGTCTTCACAAGGAGAAGACGTGGACTTTGAACAGAGAAGGAACCAGTTGTGCCAAAATTTCAGGGGACAATGATTTAGTACAGGAGCAAGTCATAGGAGATGTAATAGTAACAATTTGACATGCAGCTGGAGAAGTTTTGGATGTAGCATGATTGACCGTAGTTTCTGTAAGATCCACGATAGGGGTAATGGTGGCAGGTGTATGTTCAACAGTCTAAGGAATTGTAGAGGAGATGGGCTCTATAGTAGGAGGAATGACGGGAACAGAGTAAGCAAGCTATCTCCTCCTTTGGGAGTAGGAGAAGGAAAAATTCTACTTGCAATTTCAAATTTGTTGCGAGGAGTAGCCATTCTTTCTCCCCGTTTTATCAAATCTAGAGGGGAACTAAAAGCAATCCATCCTTCTAGAGTGTTTGGAGGTTTTATTTCTCTAATGGGTTCTTCCACAGAAATTTTTCGTCGAAGTTATTAGGGAACGACAGCTTGATCTTTCTAATATAAATATCTAATCCCTTGCTCCGGCCTGTAATTCCTCAAACGGGGAGGAGGAACCCAGATACGTCGATTTACTGGAAAATAATTATGTACTAAGTAATAATGATGAGCCCACCATCGCATCCAGGAATATGAAGCTGTTACTTGATGACTATACCCCGGGAGGATAAATCGAGAACCAAAATTTCTCGTCAAGAGCTATTTCCATGTTAAAGCCCAATTATAAGGGCCTACTCCGTAACTTCTCATTGTCTGAGTGACCTCTTCACTTGCTTGAGGCATGGTTTAATCATACCCAAATTTTCTGAAAAATCGACTTGGGTAGTATGGTTCTCGCCAGAATTCTACTCCTCTTATAGGAAGACTACATGAAAGAATACAGAGGAAGGTCTTCTCAATGGGCTCCAAGTCATTATTATCTTCAACTTCTCTATCTTTAGCTTGCTGATCTAAGTAAAAGGGAAAGAAGTCGATAGATTTCATGTTATCAATTTTGTCTACTATCCATTCATATCCCTTCTTTATCATCTTCTGTTTAAAAAAATGCCACAGAGGTAAATGGTTGGGATGGACATAAGCCCTCTCTGGGTCATTATAGGTCCAAGGGAAATAAATGTCAAGCCATCTAGAGAAGTAATGCCAGGGAGTAAAAAATGAGGTAATTTCTAGTGCCGAACATGAGCAGTGAGCCGCGGCATGATCGAAAGCTCTACACAACGAGCATAGATGGGAGGGGCCAAAGAATACCTTTCTTTACCTTCTGCCATCTCGCCCGCTGCCAAAAATAAAGTTGGCCGAATAGAGTCTGAGCTTTTTGAACTAGGGAGCATGATTAAGCTCAACTAATAGGCCAAGAAAGTGGCCAATTCAGTTTCAGCAGTAAGTTCGGCCGGGCACCTTATCTTTTTGCGAGTAGCTTCTAGTTCGACACAATGGCTGCTCGAGAACCTGAAAAAAGGAAGAAATAAGTGATTCATATTTGTAAGTATTGACCGAAAGGGAAGGAAGGTATTAAAATACTCACACCAAGTAACGGGAAAAATGTGCGAGCCATTGAAGAGGAGAAATTTTATGAACATCAGTAAAATGAGATGTTTCACGGAAGAGTTTGATGGTTGATGTTGTAATTTTGGGTACTCTGTTGGAACCAACATAAGAAAATTCTTCGTTTGAAGGAACGTATTCATTAAGGAAAGATCCAGAGATAGGCAGGCCAACCATTCTATACCACAACAGTGGACCCCACTCAATACTTCAGCAAGTTATGTAACTCTTACTAATTTCAATACCACAACAAGTTACGTAAGTCTAACCATTGAAGTATGCCCTCTTATCACTTGTTGTGACCCACTTGGAACTCAGATTTGCCCCATCTTTTAGACAATGGCCTAACATGATCTTCTCATGCTAATGAAGGGATCAGATCTTCCGGAATACCATCACAAGCGGCTGAAGTAAACAAATATCACCCAATAGGGATGCGTGAGAGGTCTTCTTCAACAAGTTACGCAGAACCGCACAAGGGATCTCCCTTATTGACCCACTCGGAGTTTGGATTTGCCTCATCTTTTGGCCAATGGCCTAACATAAGCTTCTCATGCTGATGAAGGGATTAGATCTTCTGAAATACGATCACAAGTGGCTGCAGTAAACAAATATTGCCCAACAAATATGGGCTAATCAAAAGCCTTCAGAGGGTTACGCGGAACCTTGCAAGGGATCTCCCTCCAAGTTGGTTGCGTGGGTTTGCGCAATGAATATCCATTACGCGGGCTGGCGTAATGGACTTCTCCATGCCCTTTCTTCTCTCCACACTTCTTCACTCCTCTTGTGTCCCAGCCACCCAATCAATCCAACCCTTTAAATGAGGCAGAGGAGGGTATTTATTGGCCACCACCACTCATCCCTTCGCATAATGTACATTTTCTCTTACATAACGGTGTCCACCAAGCTCTCCCTGAAATGGTGGTGTACAACCTCTCTCCATTAAAATGACACCTGTGCACCCTCTATTACCAAAACACCCCTTTAATGCCTTTTACTGAAATACCTAAACTACCCCTGGATATTGATTTTTACCAAAATATCTAAGCTACCCCTAGATATTGATTTTTACCAAAATACTCCCGGAGCTGATTTTTACCAAAATACCTCAGAGTTATTTTTTACCAAAATACCTCCGGAGCTGATTTTTACCAAAATACCAAAAATACCCCTGGAGCTATTTTTTTTACCAAAATACCCCCGGAGCTGATTTTTACCAAAATACTCTCGAAGCTGATTTTTACCAAAATACCATTGGAGTTAATTTTTACCAAAATATCCTTGGAGCTGATTTTTACCAAAATACCCTCAAAGTTGATTTTTACCAAAATACGGAGTGCATAACCCTGAGAGAGATCCACACCATGGAATTCTCTGACCAATGCATTGGAATATTTTTTGTGCCTTAACAGATGCCCCTCCCCCCCCCCCCCCCCCCCCCCCCCCCCCCCGATCATTCTTTGATTGATCCATGAAATCAAATGGAGGATGGATCTTCTTCCGACCAAAGAACTGAATGAACTACAACTGAAGGATGATTGGATAATCATGGTTGCATGGAAGACTAGAATGATCACATTCAAATGGAAAACTGGACTGCTTCTATAGGCTAAATTTTCATATTTTTAAGATGAATGGGTGCTTCTATAGGCTAAATTTTCATATTTTTAAGATGGGCCTGAAATAGCGGTGAAGACCGCTTGAGTTGAAGTTGGAATACACAAATATGTCCTAGAGGGGGGTGAATAGGACTTTTTAAAGTTTTTATGAATTATTAAAAATCCTATCACACTAATCCTATCACAGAGTACAAATTAAGATTACTCAAAGTTAATTCTACTGGCTTCCAAGCCTGGTAGAGGATCCAATCACAGAGCTATTTAAATGATAATCATGGTGCAATTATAGTCTATGATGAATGTGACTGTGTGTGAAGTGTGAGTAAGTATAAATGCAGTTAATATAATCTCACAAAAAAATCAAACACAAGTATCAATTTCAAACACAGTCATTTTATAGTGGTTCGACTACTTGTTTACTCCACTACCGGCTTCCACACTCAACCCTTGAGTGACCGAATTTCACTAAGGAGGTTTCCCATGGTTCACCTCAAACCTAAGGTTTTAAATTAGGTTCACCTTCAACCTTTACATGGAGGTTTCTACTTGGTTCACCTCTAACCCTGGAGTTTTGCTGGCGCACTCCTAACCAGATGTTTATGCCCACACAGATCAACGGTCCACACAACGCACCTGGATGTTTATGCTCTCAACAGAGCAAGGGTCCACACAACGCACCTCGCACGTACACTCCCGTCGGAAGCCTCCTTTGAGGACTTCAAAGGGTGAGCAACACTTAAGACCCAATCTGTAACATCCCAAAAATCGGGGGTCGAGCATAAACTCCACTCCCGAGTTCCAGAACATCACTTATGCAACATTTTCAATGATGGATGAATGTCGGCAGTAATAGTACATAAAATATGAGGTGGATTAAGCCAAAACAACATATCATACTCTAGAGACAGTTAAGTTTCTCAAGAGGAAGACTGTGATAAATATATAAAATGTATAAATGATTGTAACTCTAGAGACAGTTAAGTTTCTCAAACAACATGATTGTAACACCTCATACAATGGTCATTTCCATTACACATGTTATAACATACAACTTAAGTAAATCATCAAACACATGCATTTCATACATATAATGAAATCATGCATATAGCTAACATGTAGGAAATCATTTACATCAGCATATAAATTGAGAAATCAATCCCAAACTAATTCATAACACCATTTAATTCAATACATACTAATACAAGCATTTATACAAACACTTAAACTACACACTTAAGTTTACATATAGTATGTCGACTCAAAGTGTGCATTTAGGTGAATCTCTTCACCAAACTAATTATGCACGTATTCCTAGTATTCTAATGCGACAAGAAGCCATGTTAATCACATCAGCAAATTATGGATGAAAACAGTACTTCCTACAAATGACTAAAATGCCCTAAATCTCATATTCTTCGTCCATTTACGAAACGGGAAACGGATAGCATGTTGTACATGTCAAACGGCATTGCCGTCGATAATCTACTATTAAACGACATTGAAAGCATTGGAAACAGTCAATCAAAGTGTCTAAAATCTGCACCTTTTCTCCTAGAAGCGTATCAATTCGAACGGAGCGTATACGCTTCGTCTACGGCGAATCGGGAACTTAATACACAAGATACATCAGCTATCGAGCTAAGGAACTAAAGGAACCTCAAATCAACAACTATTTAGGGTATTTTCTTACCTAGAAATGCGGTGAAATCACTGGCAAAGTGATTGAGGCGCGTTGCTTAATCACGTGCAACAGGTGGCACATGCAGCAGGAAATTCTCCTCCACTCTCTCTCACAATCTCTCACCTTTTCTCTCCCTCAATCTAGGGTTTTTTCCAAATTCAGATGGGAGAGATATGAGAGGGTTTCAAGCCCTTTTATAAGCCCAAACATGACCAAAACAGGCTCGGGAACAAAGTTTACTTGATGCCTAACCAAATCGGGGCTGTTTCGGACCAAAAGACCATTTCTGGTGGTCCTCTGGCCGAACGCGATCGGACTTAAGTTCATGCGCGTCGGATGTCGCTCACATCTCATTTTCAGACCATCAGTGTCCGTAGATCACACGTGGCGGTCCAGTTTCAGTTAAGCGGTCACCACACGTAGATCAGGTCTACAAGTCTCATGACATGAAATAGAAATTTTTCCTGATCCGAGGGTGTAATTTGGCTAAATTCTGATGGTCGGAATGCTTAATACTGACGAGTCAAGTCATGTGTCAGATTTAAATTTCAAATTCCAAATCTAACCCTATTCTCACTCTCTTCAGTCCAGGCTCAATGAAATAGCCTGCGAACATCGGTTGGACTTGATTTTCGAAATGATTGCCAAGTCCAGCTAGGCGGTTTTAACGGTCTAAGATTATAGGTATCAGACTTTCGACGCACAGTCTAGATCCAATACAAAGTTTCAAAGAGGTCCAGAGAACAAACTGGTTTAGAATTTGATCCGAGGTTTTAGAGTATTATAGCGTCATTGGTTCTACTCGATTTGGGTCTTGTAGAACGTATTTAAAGTGATCAGGGACGATTTCCCAGCTACTCTAACGTTGCGCTAGCTAACTTATGCTTAATTTCTAAAGGAATCAATCCTAAGTGATTTCTCTGGCTATGGAATTGGGTTCTGAGCAGTTACGAAGGTGTTTTAGTTGAACCATTGCCTAAGGACGTCTAATCCCAGGTTGGCAAAAATCTGGGGTGTTACACCTGAGTTCTAGAACATCACTTATGCAACATTTTCAATGTTGGATGAATGTTGGTGGTAATAGTACATAAAACATGAGGTGGATTAAGCCAAAACAGCATATCATACTCTAGAGACAGTTAAGTTTCTCAAGCAGAAGACTGTGATAAAGATATAAAATATATAAATGATTGTAAGTCTCCAGAGTGTGAACATGTTACCAGGTTAACTAAATACATGTATACTCCAAAATAGAAAGAAAAAAATATACATGAGTGTGTAAATAAAAGGCAAAATACTAAGTGTATTGGTATCTAATCAATAACCCGGTAAACCCGTCGATCAGAACCTGCATATAGAAGGAATCCTCCTCATCATCATAAAGTTCGGCTCTTCTTCGCAAGCATCGCCATCATCTGAAACTAAAACAGGGACTATTTGGTGTGTACAACACCGTCATGTAACGTGGGAGTGAGTGGCCAACTCAGTGGAATAATAGAGCAAAGGTTAACATGTTATCAAATCAATCAAGCGATAATGATAAAGCAAGCAAATCAAACATTCCTAAATACTATGATTAATGCAAGAATGAAATGACATGATGGATGCCCTCGTCAACATACTCCCTCATGCGACACCATCTTATGTCCGCGGCATGCTTTCTTCCCTTAGTGCTCCACATCTTCCAGGCACATGCAGTGCGATATGAATATGATTATCGAGTTGTTATTAGTCCTTTTCATACAGCAGGATTGAAAAACTAGGGTATTCCCTTATATCATTCCCAACAAGGATCCTGTCTAGGGTCGTCACTCCTAGTAGTCTCATATGATGATATGGTTCTAGGTCACTACAAGGGCTGTCAGGGATGTTGCACGCACTCGTTGCACCGCTACCCAATCACCTTATCAATACAGGCCTAGTTGTACTCTTGTTACTATGGAAGGGTCGTCGCCTCACGTAGACTCAGAGTACGCTCGAGGTCATTACAAAGGCTGTTAGGGCTGTTGCACACACTCGTTGCACCGCTCCCCCATCACCTTAGCAGTGTAGGCTGACAGCTCGACCACGGTGTCCCATACCACCATACCCGGCTCATGAGTCTTAGTGGATAAAGGTACCACGGTTATCAGAGTTATCACTGGTAAGTTCAGTACCCTAGGTTCAAATAGTTTTGACCAATATAAGGTGAACATACAATGGTCAGTCGGGTTACTTGACGAGCTTGACTAGTACGAGCGCACCTCAAGCTGAACGACATGAAGTGTATAAACACCTCGTGTGGCCTAACCACTGTCGTCAACCAAAGCACGACTCGGGTTCATCAACGCGTCCTTCGTGGTGAATAAAATCCAACCATGAATTCAAATCTGTTACCAACTGCCTGGACTAGAGTATAGCCCCAAACACTTGTAATCTAAATCAATAATCAAATGAGAGAGACAAAGTTGAAATACAAGTAATTCCAGCATGTTATCAGCATGTTATAACATACATCATAAGCAGTTAACCATACACGAGTATTTCAAATATAAGGTAATCAATTCAAATACAACAAGCATGGAGGTAATCGTGTACATCATCAAATTAGTTGAGAATCCAATCTCAACGCTAATATACAACACCATTTACTCAATACTTACGAATACATACATTTATACAAACCCTTAGTCTACACACATTAGTCTACATAGCATATGTCCGCCAATAATGTGCATTAGGGCGAATCTCTTCTCCAAACAGATCATACACGCATAACTGGCATAGGTACACGATAAATACTCATGGCAATCATATCAGCAAAATACATACGTATATAGTATTTCCTACAAATACCTAAAATACCCTAAATCTCATATTCTTCATACGTATTCGAAATGAAAAACGGATAGCATGTTCTACATGTCAAAAAGCATCCTTGTCAACAATCTACCATTAAACGGCATTGAAAGCTTTGAAAAATGGTAACCTAAGCATCTAAAATCCGCACCATACACCGTAGAATCGCAACGAACTCGACAGAGACTCTTAAGTCTTTGTCTACGGCACAAAGGTGACCTGTAGCATGAAATAGATTTACTATTTCATCACCTACGCTATTCAAACCTCTAGAACTGATTAGGGTTAGGTTTTTTTACCTAAGAACGGAGCCGAAATTGCTAGAAAAATGATGCAGACATGATAGTTAAGTACGTGGAATGGCAGGGAAGAAACCCTGGATCGAACACCAACTCTCTCTCACACTCTCTCTCTTTTCTCTCACTCACTCTTTAGGGTTTGGAAAATTCGTATGGGTTAGAAAGCTAAGGGTTTAAGGCCCTTTTATAAGCCCAAACATAATGAAAACAGACTCCAAGTCAAGGTATACTTAAGTTATAACCAAAGTGGGTCTGTTTCGATCCAACGGAGCATTTCTGGAGGTCTTGTTATCAAATGTGGTCGGACTTAAGCTCACTAACATCGGATCTTTAGTCAGTTAGGTTTTTAGTCCAATCGAATTTTCAGATCGTCCGTGGCGGACCAGTTTCAGTTCAGTGGTCACTGAAACTCGATCAGGGCCAAAGTGTTATGACATGTAAGGGCCAACTTTCCTGATCTGAGGGTGAAATTTGGTCAAATTCTAACGGTCAGAATGCTTAAAAATGTCACCCAAGAGACACGTGCCAGATTTATTAAAAATTGAATTAATTATCTAAATATTTTCCTTTTCTCACTCTCTTCACTCCGGACTTAAGGAAATCGCCCCAGAGCATCATTTGGGCTTGATTTTTGAAGTGATAGTCAAGTCCAACTAGGCGGTCATAATGGTCTAAGTTCATCGCTATTGGACTTTTGACACGCGGTCCAGTTCCGATACGAAGTTTTCAAATGGTCCCGAGGTCAATTGGGGTTAGAGATTGATCCTAGATTTTAGGGTAACGTAGCGGTAACAATTCTAGAGGTTTTGGGTCTTACAGATCGTATTTAAAGTTATTGGTGCTAATTTTGCAGGAAACCTAGTTTAGCTCTAGTTAATTCACGTTAAATTTCTAAAGAATTAAGTTCTAAATGATTCCTTTGGCTTTGGAATTGAGTTCTGAGAGTGATATGGTTGACCCATTGCCTAAGGACGTCTAACCTCAGGTAAGCAAAAAATCTGGGGTGTTACACAATCATAGAAAGGAATGATCAGAAGTGTCCTCTGGACTCTAGATACTTACAAATAAGTTGATGAGTCCCTTTCTGCACAATGTTGAAGATCTCCTTCTTGTTGATGAAGAGTCTTCAGCTCCCTTAATCCGCAACACAAAAGATATACCTATTCTAGGCTTTAGGTTGGGTCAAGGTTGTGATGGAATTTCACTCTCTAAGGATTTTCCTATTAGGAAGATAGAGTGGTTCTGATCATCTATGCATTCAAGGCATGCAAGCTTAATGATTTTCCAATAAGGTAGTAGCTGGAGGATCCTTGAATGCAAAAGTTCATTTCCCAATCCACTCTATTGAATATCAATGATGAGGGTGGATTGGAGGATGAACTCCCTGAGAGAAAGGGCTTGAGGTAAATGATAGGAAGGTTAAAACACTCAAAAGAACTCTCTTCTTTCTCTACCAGTAATAAAGGCAAGCTTCTCTATATATAGGCAAAAGGTTCCAACGGATATAAAACGGTCATATTTATGACAGAGTTCGATATCATCAAGCAAGTGTCGATATGATCGTGCGTATGCTCTCGATTGTATCGATTGTCCTCTCGATGATACAAACTCAAATGTCATTTTTACTTTTAGAAACCTTTTGCCAACTGGTCGATGGGATCGAGACACACATCGATGTTATTGGATTTTGAACTCTGTTTCCATCGATAGATGAATGAATCTATCGACAGGTGAAAGTAAGAGAGACAAGCTTTGAAGATTTTCAGGTTCTAAAGATATGATCAGGGAACAGTCGATGTCATCGAAATTTGTATATCGATGATATGGGAGACCATGTCGATGGGATCGATAAATCGAAGAGATATACCTATAAGCTTATTGGATGGTTTGTGTCCCATCTCAATCCAATTGACCAGGTCTCAATAAGATCGATATATGAATATCGATTTCTCGACTGGCACCCCGATCAATGTTTAAAAACATCCTGAAAATCATGTTGGAGAAAACATGCGCCCACTATCGATGTGATCGATTGACTTCCGATATGATCGATATTTGAGTTCAGATTGAATCGGACAGTCATTGATATATCGAAGCTCACAGTGGTTTTCTTTAGAAAAACAAGGGCACCGAAAAACTGCCTGTCGATATTATCGATCCACTTTCGATAGGATCGATATTCGAATATCGATGATATCCACTGAACCGTCGATATATCGATAAATCTTTCAGATGAATGTTTAATTGCTGGACGCTTTTTGTCCTCACTCGATTGTATCGATTGAGATATCGAGGACATCGACAGAGCAGGTCGATCATATCGAGATATGAATCAATATAATCGACGGTGTAAGAAAAACTTGAAGATTTTCCTATTTTGTAAAAAGTTTTCTTACACAAAAACCCTAAGATGTTCTACATATTTTTAAGGGTTTTAATCACCTGGTGTTTTAGGACATGGGATGTGAGGTTATGATTTACCTATGGCAAGCTTCCAAACATCTAGTTGAGGCAGGCACTTAAGTTGATCTTCCTGTTAGGCACTGTTGTCTGACTGACTCAACTTACACCGTAATTGACAAACCAGGGCACTAGTAGGTGCACTTTCAATCTCCCCCTTTGTCAATTACTTGACAAAATGCCCAAAAACACCCTAGGAAAATATCTAGACAGATACATCCTAAATTGTGTGTACATGCATTGACACAATTTACATATTCTAATCACCCATGTAGACACCCAGTAATTTCTCCCCCTTTCTTCAAAAACTCTCCCTTTCTTGTTGCGGCTGCTCCCCCTAACACCTGCAACATATAAGATCATAGATATCCAATTTTCCACAGGGGTGTTTGTAGTTTTTCTCCTCCTTTTTATCAGTCATTGACAAAGATATAGCAAGTGATATTGACTGAATAGTTTAAGCATATGGGAGAAACATAGTCAGATAGATGTATATAAATAAACCAGTGTAAAGCATACATCATGAGCACACAGTGTGGATTTAATAAAAAACTTAAGGCATAAGATAAACATGCAGACCATAACCCCAAAACTTCATTAAACCAGGGAGACAAAAATTCAAATGGTAGGAATATAAGAACTAGATTCAGCCATATGTAAAATAAATTGCCCAAGATTGGCAAAAACATCCAATGCTGCCCTAAACAGCAGCAATTTAATCCAAAAAAAAAATAAAGCCCTTTTGAGGGCACCTAAATATCAAAACCAGCATTTTAGCCCAACCGTGGGCATATTCAACCAAAGAAAAAAAACTATGCATGGTAGAAATGTTGTCATACACACCATTGAGAACGTAGAACATCCAAAAAAGATATTGATGTTCATCCGCAAGATAAGAATAAGGTGTGTATGATAGCATGCATGAACCCAGCTTCACGGAGCAGAATGAGATGACATCGTGTCGTCCCATCGGTACGTCAGCAGATCCACCAATTGTTGCACCATGCTCTGCACTCCTTGAACCATCCTTTTCAGGACAGTAAGTCGTTCATTAACTGAGTGTATGTCCTGCTGAATGGCCCCAGTCCTGTCCAGTTTGAGCATTTTTCCATACCCAGCGGTTGACGTAGACAGAGCGACATCTGGTCCATGAGGTGCGTCGTCAGCCATTGCATCTCCTTCCATGGGATCACCACCTTATCCTCCTTCCCCTTCTGTATGAATGTCTTCCTCAGTTTTCTCCTTGTACTTGTGAAATATCAGATACATTTTCTGAATATTCTTTTTATTGAAAACTTTGAGCGGGAAAACCAGATCAGTTGTAGACGGAAAGCCAATGCTTTGACAGATTCAACTTATAATCCAGGGATATGGCAGATGTAAATCTCTGAAAGTATGTATGGCATTGACAAAGTGATTAACAATCAAAGTTGGAAGGCAGATATTTGTCCCGGTTGTAATAGAGTAGACAATCATGACCATGAGACTTGTGAGATCTGATCGATTTTTACTTCTTGGGTACAAATTAGTGGTAAAGATCCCATGCATGACTCGAAATCGGGGTTCCATATACCTAGCTTTTAGGGCATTCCCTTGATGTCATGGAATATCTCTGTCATGACATAAGTATTTGGTTATCTTTGATCGCATATCTGGAAGATCGAGATCCCAGTTTAGAAGGCCTTCTAGAGCCAACTGTAGATTGAGGATGTGAGCTACAGTGGTGGGGGTGATAAATGCATCATCACCATCCAAAGATACCATGAACGAAGGAGGGTCAGCCACCAGGGAATGACATGCAGCAAGGAAGTTGCATGTCCTTTCCAGTTGGCATGGTCCACCAAAATCCAGGATGGGCAGCCAACCAATTGCAGCAAATAGGGGTTCTAATTTGCAGGGTGCTAAACACTCCCTGTCTCTTTTTCTCTCAAAAATCAACTTCTTATTGGCGTATTTTGGTGGTCGTTGGACCGCCGAAGGAGGAGGCGTTGGTTGAGACGATGCAGGAACTTCAGTTTGGGACCCACTGCGTTGTGATCTTTGCCATGTGAGGGTCCCACTTTCCTGGATCCTTGCTCTTTCCCTTGAGGCAAGGACTTTTTATCGGGTACCTCTCGAAGACTCCCCCGGACCGGATGTTACGTTTTTGTATTTTCCCATGTGGAAGAATTGGCTGATTGAAGTATTTGGGAAAAGACGACATAAATGCCCGATAAACCAAGAAAAGAAGGTTCTGACAATGTTGGAAGAATATTACCTAGTTTGTGGAGGAATTTGGTTAGTTCGACTTGGCTTCTGATCATTGGTCGAGAGGATCGGACAGAGAAGACGACCGAAAAGTCTTTTAAAGAAAACCCCCTTTTTTTCGTCCTGCTGACTTTTATCGGGCGCCATCTGTCGATCATATCAGCCAACATATCGATTGTATCAAGAAGTTGTTGATCGATGCTATCGAGACTGCCCACGATGTCATCCACAGTCATACGGCTTTTCATATTCTGAAGAGCCGTCGATTGTATCGACCCTCAGTCGATGAAATCGAAAAGAGGCCGACACACGTATCGAAGGTAGATTATATTCAAAATTTCCACAATTTTGACACACTATCGGGTATTTCTTTGGCTTGATCAGTATATGTCACAAAAATTTGTACTAGTTCTGTACAATTATAAACATGATAATGTTTATATACAAAAATTCAAGGTCTCCAACCTTAAATGTTATATTGAAGGCTCAACAAAATTGTATCATTTCAGCAAATATCCAGATCTAGATGCATAATTTGGATTTGTTCTTTTTTTTTTGCTTGATATATCAGGGTATATGGGATTTAATCATTAGACAGTTCGGTTTTCCTTTAACTACCCATTTTGAGACAAATTTCTTCATTTTGTTCTTTTCTTTAGGTGGTGATGGATCAGTGCTTCTCCTAGATGGACTTTTAACATTCTGAGTTTCTCTGATTGGTTTGAACTTTCCAATGTGATTTTGATCAGAGCTATATAGAGTCCTTCTAGGTGCTAGACATTCAAATTTATAATGACCAACATCACCACATAAATTACAGACAGGAGAAATTCCCATATTGCTACTTGAAGCCGTAAGTGTTTGGTCTTTATTTCCAGTTTTCTTTTTTACTTTTCTCATATCCTAATCCACTCCTGTCTCTTCCTAGTCTTCCCATCCCTAACAATTTTTCCAATTTCTCACCACTCTTAGAAAATTTGTAGTTTATCTCGGCAAATTTTCTGGATTTTTCTCAGTTAATACAAAGTGAGTGGTTCTCATTTTTGAGTTGTGCATTATCATCTCTTAGCAATTCAGCCTGGTTCAAAAGTTTTGATAATTCTGCTTTCAGGGATAGGTTTTCTCTTTCCAATTTATCATTGTCTGTGTGATATTGTTGCAAATCATTGGTTAAATGTATGTTTATTTCCAAGGTTTTATCCAAGTATTTCTGCAACAATTTCTTCTTATTTTCAAACATCCAGAGTTTTTTAAGGATATGGATGCTATGAATGTATAGTTGATTATAAGCATCCTACAATTTATTCTTTTCAATTTTTTTTTCTTTTTCAGACTCAATTTCCTCATTGTCAGATGAAAATGATTCAGTGGCTTGTTGTTCTTCCTCAGATTCAGTTGGAATGATTGAAGTAGTGGAGGCCATAAGTATTTTAAAGGATTTTTGATCTCCATCACTTTCTGAGTTACTGTTTTCTGAGTTTGACTCTTCCGTATCATCCCATGTGGCAGCCATCGCCTTGCCCTTAGTTTTTCTGTTTAGGCATTCAGTAGATAGGTGTCCATACTCATGATAGGCGTGACATTATAGTTCTTTGGTCCTTTGTCTAAATTTACCTGCAGAAGGTTTGTCATCCACCTTTCTACCTTTAGAGGGGCGACCGTGATTCCTTTAAAAGAATCTTCTGAATCTTTGTGCAACTAGAGCCACTCCTCATCTTCATCTTCTTTTTCACTTTCACTGTCCTCATGTTTTGATTTCTTAGAAGTCTTTAAGACAGTGTTTTTGGAATTTTGGGGTTGAGTGAAGTGTAGTTCAAAAGTTTGTAGGGAACCTACAAGTTCTTCTACTTTCATCTCATCAATATTCCTACACTCCTCAATTGTTGTTACCTTGGGATTGAACCATTCCGGTAGGGATCTTAAGATTTTTTTACATATTTTAGGTGCCAAAACCTTCTCTCCCAATCCACCCATGGAGTTACAAATGATATTCAATTTGGTGAAAACTCCATAAATGTCTCATACTCTTCCATCCTGAGATTTTCAAACTGTGAAGTTAAAAGTTGTAGTTTAGATCTCTTCACAGTGCTTGTGCCTTCGTGGGTTGTTTTCAATAGGTCCTATACTTCTTTAGAGGTCCCACACATACTTATCTGTTTGAAAATATCTTGGGACACGACACAGTAGATAGCGTTCATTGCTTTTACTTCAGCGTTTTGCTGTTCTTTATCAAATGCCATCCACTTTTCATTAGGTTTGGGTTTAGTGATTGTGGTTTCATTTTCAAGTACAATTTGTTCAGATGGTACCACATATCCTTTTTCAACTACATCCCAAACTTCATGATCCAAAGATCTCAGGAAGTAATGCATTATAGCCTTCCATTATGCATAATTTGAACCATCAAATACTGGAGGTCTAGTGACAGATGAGCCCTCTCCTTTGGCCATATTTCAACATCAGACAAGATCACTCTCTAGGCGATGAAGCCCTTAAAGAGAGACCAGCTCTGATACCAATTGAAATAGCGGTGAAGACTGCTTGAGTTGAAGTTGGAATACGCTAATATGCCTAGAGGGGGGTGAATAGGACTTTTTAAAGTTTTTATGAATTATTAAAAATCCTATCACACTAATCCTATCATAGAGTACAGATTAGGATTACTCAAAGTTAACTCTACTGGCTTCCAAGCATGGTAGAGGATCCAATCACAGAGCTATTTAAATGATAATTATGGTGCAATTATAGTCTATGATGAATGTGACTGTGTGAAGTGTAAGTATAAATGCAGTTAATATAATCTCACAAAAAAATCAAACACAAGTATCAATCTCAAACACAGTCATGTTATAGTGGTTCGACTACTTGTCTACTCCACTACCGGCTTCCACACTCAACCCTTGAGTGACCGGATTTTACTAGGGAGGTTTCCCATGGTTCACCTCAAACCTAAGATTTTAAATGAGGTTCACCTCAACCTTTACACGGAGGTTTCTACTCGGTTCACCTCTAACCCTGGAGTTTGGCTAGCGCACTCCTAACTAGATGTTTATGCCCACACAGAGCAAGGGTCCACACAACACACCCGGATGCTTATGCTCTCCATAAAGCAAGGGTCCACACAACGCACTCCGCACGTACACTCCCATCAGAGGCCTTCTTTGAGGATTTCAAAGGGTGAGCAACACTTAAGACCCAATCCTAGAAAGAAATGATCACAAGTGTCATCTGAACTCTAGATATTTACAAATAAGTTGATGAGTCCCATTCAGCGTAATGTTGAAGATCTCCTTCTTGTTGATGAAGAGTCTTCGGTTCCCCTGATCTACAACACAAAAGATATACCTATTCTAGGCTCTAGGTTGGGTCAAGGTTGTGATAGAATTCCACTCTCTAAGGATTTTTCTATTAAAAATATAGAGTGGTTCTGATCATCTATGCACTCAAGGCATCCCAGCTTAAAGATTTGCCAATAAGGTAATAGCTGGAGGATCCTTGAATGCGGAAGTTCATTCCCCAATCCAGTCTATTGAATATCAATGATGAGGGTGGATTAGAGGATGAACTCCCTGAGAGAAAGGGCTTAAGGTAAATGATAGGAAGGTTAAAACACTCAAAAGAACTCTCTTCTTTCTCTACTAGCAATAAAGGTAAGCTTTTATATATATAGGAAAAAGGTTCCAAAGGATATAAAACGGTCATATTTATGACAGAGTTCGATATCATCGAGCAAGTGTCGATATGATCGAGCGTATACTCTCGATTGCATCGATTGTCCTCTCGATGATACAAACTCAAATGTCATTTTCACTTTTGCAAACCTTTTTTCAACTGGTCGATGGGATCGAGACACACATCGATGTTATCGAATTTCGAACTCCGATTCCATCGATAGATGAATCGATCTATCGACAGGTGAAAGTAAGAGAGACAGGCCTTGAAGATTTTCAGGTTCTAAAGATATGATTGAGGAACAGTCGATGTCATCAGAATTTGCATATCGATGATATCACAGACCGTGTCGATGGGATCGATAAATTGAAGAGATTTACCTATAAGCTTTTTGGATGGTTTGTGTCTCATCTCGATCCAATCGACTAGGTCTCGATAAGATCGACATATGAATATCGATTTCTCGGATGGCACCCTGATCAATGTTTAAAAACATACTGAAAATCATGCTGGAGAAAACATGCGCCCACTATCGATATGATCGACTGACTTCCGATATGATCGATATTTGAGTTCAGATTGAATCGGATAGTCATCGATATATCGAAGCTCACAGTGATTTTCTTTAGAAAAATAGGGGCACCGAAAAACTGCCTGTCAATATTATCGATCCACTTTCGATAGGATCGATATTCGAATATCGATGATATCGACTGAACCATCGATATATTGATAAATCGTCCAGATGAATGTTTGATTGCTGGACGCTTTTTGTCCTCACTCAATTATATCAATTGAGATATCGAGGACATCGACAGAGCAGGTCGATCATATCAAGATATGAATCGATATAATCGACAGTGCAAGAAAAACTTAAAGATTTTCCTATTTTGTAAAAAGTTTTCTTACACAAAAATCCTAAGATGTTCTACATATTTTTAAGGGTTTTAATCACCTGGTGTTTTGGGACATGGGATGTGAGGCTATGATTTACCTATGACGAGCTTCCACACATCCAGTTGAGGCAGACACTTGAGTTGATCTTCCTGTTAGGCGCTGTTGTCCGACTGACTCAACTTACACCGTAATTGACAAACCAGGGCACTAGTAGGTGCACTTTCAAGGCCAAGTGAGGCCTACCAATCAATGGTATGGATCTCACTTTGGATCCTAAGATGTGGTCAATGGCCCATCTTGATCATCAATATCATTCCATGATGGGGCCATTCTCCATGGACCCCATCATGATGTTTACCTTTCTAGCTTGTATATGGGTCATCTAGACCGTATATTTTCATGAAGAAGGGATCTCCACCATTAGATTTTAAATTTTTTTGGGCCTACATGTTATGGGATCCACTTGGTTTATGTTGTAGATCATGGAAGGGAGGGCCCATAGTGTCGGGGTCCCTCCATCACGCGTGTCCCACTCCCACTCTTTTTCTCTCTCTCCCTCTCTTTATATATATATATATATATATATATATATATATATATATATATATATATATATATATATATATATATATATATATTTAGTGATGATGATGAGGTTGTGTGGCCCACTTGAATGGACCCCACCATGAAGAAAGTATTTTATCCAAGCCATCTATGAGTGGGGCCCGCCTTATATGTATTATACCCACACCACCTACAATTTGGTGGCCCACCTAAACAGGGCTCACCTTGTGCGTGTGTTAGGCCCACACCGTCCAGTGTCCAGGGACGCTGGACGTGCTTAGAAAACATAAATATTAGCTTGGTTCCAAGCTAATGGGGGTGGCCCACTTGTGTAGGCCCCATCTTGATGAATATATTCAATCCACACCATCCATCCCTCTCCTCAGAATATTTTAGGCGTTGAGCCAAAATATGGGGCCGATCCAATTTTCTAGCGGGCCATACTTCAGGAAACAGTGATTTTCACCGTTGAAATCTTCCCTGATATTTCTATGCACCAAAAAAATACTCAATATTGAACTCGTTGGATTTGTTATGAGCTATGGAATTTAATGGCTGGAGTGGATTCACTTGGAGCAGGCTCCACACACGAAAAACCTAAAAAAAAAATCAGGTTCTTCACAAAAAAAAAAAAGAAGAAAAGGAAGCAGTTGGGCTACCGCTGGCTAGAGGCGCAGACAACGCTTGCGCTGTAGGTTGGCATCCCAGCAGGGACCCACAGCTCTAGTCGTGGGCCCCACCTTGATGTTTATTTACCATCTAACCCGACCATATGGTGGGCCCGTACCTTAAGCAGGCCCCCTCCAAACATCAGGCCGATCCAAAGTTCAGGTGGCCCACATCGTAGGAAACAGTGGGATTGGACATATACCATTGAAGCCCTTTCATGGGCCACAGAAGTTTTGGATCAAGCTGAAATTTGTATTTCCTCTTCATCCAGGTTTGTACGACCTTGTCAACAGATTAGATGGAAAATATATGTTATGGTGGGCCCCACGTGGGAGCCCACAGTGACGCATGTGTTGTACTCCCACCATCCAAGCGGACGGTGGTACACATGTCCTCACTGTCTACTGTTTGGACAGTGGGACCCACCATGATTTATGTGTTCTATTCACTCTGTCCACACTATGTGTGTGTGAATGTGTATATATATATATATATATGTGTGTGTGTATATATATATATATTATATTATATATAATATTGTATACAATATATATATTATATATGTATATATGTATGATGGTGGGCCTTTATGTGGACCCCCACCATGATGCATGTGTTGCATCTAAACCGTCCATTTATTTTATACGCTCATTTTATGGCTTGAGCTAAAAGTGAGTTAGATCTATGGTTCAAGTGGGCCCACCTTGGTATGTGTATAGGGTCCATGTTGATTTATTTGTGGCCATTCATTGAGGCCCACCTTAGTGTATATATAAGGCCCATGGGATCAGGCCCATTTGACATATACAAGGCCCATGGGATTAGGCCCATTTGACATATACAAGGCCCATGGGATTAGGCCCATTTGACATATACAAGGCCCATGGGATTAGGCTCATTTGACATATATAAGGCCCATGGGGTTAGGCCCATTTTGATGTATTCCAAGGCCGTGGGTTAAGGCCCATTGTGATGTACTCTAAGGCTTGTAGGTTATGGCTCATTCGATGTATCTAAGGCCCATGGATCGAGGTCCAACGGGATGTCCTTAAGGTCCATTGCAATGTGTGATTCCTCCATGGTTTGTGTAATGATGTTTTGTGGCGGGCCGTGCCTAGGGACAATGTTGGTTTGACATCCACATTGTAAGTACAATGTTGGTTAAAAGTCCGCATTGTAACTCTCCTTAGGGCCCATTGATAGGCCCATACATGTTAATAATTCATCACTTTATAACCTGCTTAGTATAGCTCCATGATTCATGCCCATACGCATCATATGTATGCTTGATATGAGGAATGTTTGATCATAGCATAAGCCGTTGGGCTGAGACATTTACGGGACTCTTTATGATACGGAATGCCCCCACATGAGCGCGTGGTACGCACAGGATTGCTGCATGATTTGACGATGTGACTCATGCATCCCGTATATGTGTGACTTGATCACTGCACGCCCTAGCAACATTAAGGTCGTGGCCTCCACAGGCACATCATGGATGTTATATTAGATACCAAAAATACTTGGTTCTAGCACTGTGGGCACTTAGGATGTCCTTAGGTGAAAGTCCCAGAACCTTTTTGGTACAAGGAGTTTCTCCAACGTCGAGAATGAGTGGATACACGAGAGCCCGAGTGACGAATACCAGTAGGCCGCGTCTCCCACTGTGTCGTGGTCGGTTGGAAGGGGGCGTGGCCTTATCGGCTTGAGTGAGGGGGCTATAAGCTTGGCTGAGTTTGACCAGCTCACAAATGAGTCTGCTATTGATGAGCTGAGTAAGTATTGGCAGACTACTGGTCAAGCAGATAGTGAGGTCTATTCTTCTTGCTTGACTGTGCAACAAGGGAAGAGGCAGTCAGTGTAAGTGTATTAGACCTCGGTGATATCCAAAGAGAAACTGTACTCATATGTGTACTTGATGAGTACCGACTTTCTTGGATTGCATCTCGCATATGAAATTCGGCTACGTAGGCCTCGCATTGCATCGATATGGCCGATTGCATTCATGTCTCACATCCCATAGCCTTAGTATGGCTGATAGCATTCATGCCTTGCATCACATAGCCTTAGTACGACTAGTTGTATTCATGGACTTACCGCGTATTTTTGTATTGCTCTGATATTATATACTTGGCACTTACCTTGCGCACACACTTACACCACCCTCTAAGATTTTGTAAGCTTATGTATGACAGTTGCATGCAGGTAGCATTGGACAGCAGCAGTGCTGAGATAGGAGCGCGCATCTGACTATTTTAGAGTTTTTAATCACCTTGTATTTTCCTTTTTCGCATTGTCCTTAAAGGTTTTGATATAGTGGATATGTGGTGATGTATATTGTGACTTGGTTGTACTTGTGGTTATGTTCTATTACAAAAAAATCATTCTGAAAATTCTCCTTGTAGGATCCCAGGATTGGAATCTGGCATATGATTGCAAGGAGCTGAGAATGGGGAACTACGGAGGCTGTCGGCATCGGATTCGGCAATCGAAATTCCTGTGAATCCGATTTTTGGGTTTGGGGCGTGACAGAAGTTGGTATCAGAGCATAACTTGAAAATACCTGAGGATCACATCACATATCTACTATAAATAGGTTTCAAGTCCAAATGACATAATAATTTTTTGACATAGACCCTTAACGCTTATACCTTTAAGAATTCTCAAGGCTTATAGGCCCTTGTTCCTTCCCGTAGGATGTAATGGCTAGAAGAGTGACCCGAATGAATCCCGCTCCACCACCTACGACTCCCGCTCTACCACTTGCTACTCCTGCTCCACCACCAGATATTCCTGCCTTCCAGCCTGAGGATATGATTCCTTTACCTGAGATCGGTGAGGATCCAACCGTACCTGTGAATGCTACTCAGCTACAACAGATATTATAGGCGATGACTGCTATTCTTTAGGGGCAGAGCAGGCATCCCACTGTTACACCAATCGAGGTTGAGAAGGAGTGTGCGAGCGCCCTTTTTAATGATTTCTGACAGCACGATCCTCCACGTTTCTGGGGTGAGCTAGACCCTACTACTGCAGAGATATGGTGCTCCGAGCTGGAGAAGATATTCGACACCATGAGATGTATGACCCAGCAGCAAGTTCCATTAGCTGTATTCCTTCTCCAGGGTGAGGCTCAGCATTGGTGGGCATCTGTGGCACGATCGGTAGAGGCTGATTTCGAGTGGACCCCGGAGGACTTTGTAGATCGGTTTGACCGGAAGTTCTTTCCTAAGCATGTGCGATAGCAGTGCGCACTAGAGTTTGAGACTCTGGTCCAGGGAGACATGACAGTGTCCCAGCATGAGGCTCGGTTTTTCGCACTATCGAGATTTGTGACATATCTTATTGACGATGAGGGGCGAAAGGCCCGCCGTTTCGAGAACAGTTTACCTCCTGCCCTCAGGAACAGTGTGATCGGGTACATGCTTCCGACATTTGAACAGATTATGGAGAGAGCCCAGATCTACAAGTCAGATTGGGCCAATTTGCAGAGAGCATGTGACCTGAGGGGAGATTAGAAGAGGAAGGAGCCCTCTAGTAGCTCCCAGCTATAACAGTATCGTCCACAACAACGATGCACGACCCGCCCAGCATTCCGAGCACCAGTGGTACCCCCAGCACCACCTTCGGGGCCTTTCACTGGTACCTACTTTGGATGTGGTAGGACAGGACATCGTGTGCATGAGTGTCCCCATCCGCAGCAACAACAGCCGAGAGCACCGCATCAGCCTCCACGACAGCCACCACAGCATTAGCAGCTGAGGGCATTGCATCAGCCTCCATGACAACCCCTACAACAACAGCAACGACCGCAGTACCAGCCTCCACGACCTCCCTCGCATTAGCAGAGACCTCAGAGGGGACCTGCACCTCCCCAATAGGCCCAGGGCAGATTTTATGCCATCCAGCAGGACCCTCAGTCATCAGGACCAGTCGTCGATGATTCGTGTGACTTGGCCCCTATACCGTCTTACTAGATTGCTCATGAATGATGCATCCTGGGAGTTAAAGCTTGAGATTCGTGAGCGTTATCCCCATCATTTAGGTGTTTGATTTTGATGATATGTTGTGTTTTAATCATATATGATGTTAAGTTCCCTATCCCCTTATCAGTTGTGTTTAGCTGCGATGTTAGTGTAAATTTTGAGGATGAAATTTTTATTAGGTGGGGAGAGCTGTAAGACCCGTATCCTAATCCGTATTATTTTGTCAACTCCCGCGATTCTTCCCGTCGAATTTCGACAACCTGCAAGCAATAATCGACGTTTGTGCGCGACCCTAAGTTGTGTCTTGTAGATTTGAATCGACTTAATCTGAGACTTGTACCATTGCAATCGTACCGTCGCCGCAGTTCCGACGCCTCAACTCACTCACAGATCCGATACCCTAGCAGGAAGATGCAGACCCACGTTCAGTTCAAGGAAAAACACCGCGTGTTGTAAATTTCAAGAGAATCTCTACAACATGTCTCATCCATCCCATCAATCACCTCATGTCAAGTACAAAGAAACCCATGCTTTCTCTCTCCAAAGTCAACTCTTTCTCACCCTCTCTCTTACACCACCTTACATATCAAGTACCACATCCATCACTCACCTCACCCATCACTCCATCACCCATCCCTCTTTCCTTACAACTTTCTCTCTCTCTCTCTCTCATTCTCAACACATTTCTAAGAAACATTTCCAAGAGAGAGAGAGAGTGGTGCGTGTCCAAGCCCTCCCATATGAGAGAAAAGTGATTTTTGGTGGCCACCTTTCCATTCCAAAAGCACTCATCCTAGCCATCCAATTCCCATCTCTACCATCAAAGTGAAGCTCTAACAGACCGGCTTTCCAACTGACCGAGAAGATCAAGCAGTGGGTGCTTCTATAGGCTAGATTTTCATATTTTTAAGATGGGCCAAGTGAAGCCTACCGATCAATGGTATGCATCTCACTTTGGATCCTAAGATGTGGTCAACGGCCCATCTTGATCATCAATATCATTCCATGATGGGGTCATTCTCCATGGACCCCATCATGATGTTTACCTTCTTAGCTTGTATATTGGTCATCTAGTCCGTCTATTTTCGGGGAGAAGGGATCTCCACCATTAAATTTCAATTTTTTTTAAGCCCACATGTTATGGGACCCACTTGGTTTATGTTGTAGATCATGGAAGGGAGGGCCCATACTGCTAGGGTCCCTCCATCACGCGTGTCCCACTCCCACTCTTTTTCTCTCTCTCCCTCTCTTTATATATATATATATATATATATATATATATATATATATATATATATATTTCTTAGTGATGATGATGAGGTTGTGGCCCACTTGAATGGAGCCCACCATGAAGAAAGTATTTTAGCCAAGCCGTCTATGAGTGGGGCCCACCTTATATGTATTGTAACCACACCACCTACCATTTAGTGGCCCACCTAAACAGGGCTCACCTTGTGCGTGTGTTAGGCCCACACCGTCCAGTGTCCAGGGACGCTGGACGTGCTTAGAAAACATAAATATTAGCTTGGTTCCAAGCTAATGGGGGTGGCCCACTTGTGTAGGCCCCATCTTGATGAATATATTCAATCCACACCATCCATCCCTCTCCTCAGAATATTTTAGGCGTTGAACCAAAATATGGGGCCGATCCAATTTTCTAGCGGGCCATACTTCAGGAAACAGTGATTTTCACCGTTGAAATCTTCCCTGATATTTCTATGCACCAAAAAAATACTCAATATTGAACTCGTTGGATTTGTTATGAGCTATGGAATTTAATGGCTGGAGTGGATTCACTTGGAGCAGGCTCCACACACGAAAAACCTAAAAACAAAATCAGGTTCTTCACAAAAAAAAAAAGAAGAAAAGGAAGCAGTTGGGCTACCGCTGGCTAGAGGCGCAGACAACGCTTGCGCTGTAGGTTGGCATCCCAGCAGGGACCCACAGCTCTAGTCGTGGGCCCCACCTTGATGTTTATTTACCATCTAACCCGACCATATGGTGGGCCCGTACCTTAAGCAGGCCCCCTCCAAACATCAGGCCGATCCAAAGTTCAGGTGGCCCACATCGTAGGAAACAGTGGGATTGGACATATACCATTGAAGCCCTTTCATGGGCCACAGAAGTTTTGGATCAAGCTGAAATTTGTATTTCCTCTTCATCCAGGTCTGTACGACCTTATCAATAGATTAGATGGAAAATATATATTATGTTGGGCCCCACGTGGGAGCCCACAGTGATGTATGTGTTGTACTCCCACCATCAAGGTGGACGGTGGAGTCCACAGTGATGTATGTGTTGCAATGCCACCGTCCAGCGGATGGTGGAGTCCACTGTGATGTACACGTGTCCTCACTGTCCACTGTTTGGATAGTGGGACCCACCATGATTTATGTGTTCTATTCACTCTGTCCACACTATATGTGTGTGAATGTGTGTGTGTGTATATATATATATATATATATATGTATGTATGTATATATATTATATTATATATAATATTATATATATTATATATATTATATATGTATATATGTATGATGGTGGGCCTTTATGTGGACCCCCACCATGATGCATGTGTTGCATCCAAACCGTCCATTTATTTTATAAGCTCATTTTATGGCTTGAGTTAAAAATGAGTCAGATCTATGATTCAAGTTGGCCCACCTTAGTATGTGTATAGGGCCCATGTTGATTTATTTGTGGCCATTCATTGAGGCCCACCTTGGTGTACATATAAGGCCCATGGGATCAGGACCATTTAACATATACAAGGCCCATGGGATTAGGCCCATTTGACATATATAAGGCCCATGGGATTAGGCCCATTTGACATATATAAGGCCCATGAGATTAGGCCCATTTTGATGTATTCCAAGGCCGTGGGTTAAGGCCCATTGTGATGTACTCTAAGGCCCGCAGGTTATAACCCATTGCAATGTACATCAGGCCCATTAATGTGGCCCACTTGCTTGATAACCAGAAGGCCCATGTCATATGGCCCATTTGATGTATCTAAGGCCCATGGATTGAGGCTTAACGGGATGTCCTTAAGGTTCATTGCAATGTGTGATTTCTCCATAGTTTGTGTAATGATGTTTTGTGGCGGGCCATGCCTAGGGAGCAATGTTGGTTTGACGTCCACATTATAAGTACAATGTTGGTGAAAAGTCTGCATTGTAACTCTCCTTAGGGCCCATTAATAGGCTCATACTAATTAATAATTCATCACTTTATAACCTGCTTAATATAGCTCCATGATTCATGCCCATATGCATCATATGTATGCTTGATATGAGGAATGTTTGATCATAGCATAAGCCGTTGGGCTAAGACATTTACGGGACTCCTTATGAGACGGAATGCCCCCACATGAGCACGTGGTACACGCAGGATTGCTGCATGATTTAACGATGTGACTCATGCATCCCGCATATGTGTGACTTGATCACTGCACGTCCTAGCAACATCAAGGTCGTGGCCTCCACAGGCACATCGTGGATGGTCGTATTGGATACCGAAAATACTTGGTTCTAACACTGTGGGCACTTAGGATGTCCTTGGGTAAAAGTCGCAGAACCTTTTTATTACTAGGAGTTGCTCTAACGTCGAGACCGAGTGGATACACGAGCGCCCGAGTGCCGAATACCAGTAGGCTGCGTCTCCCACTGTGTCATGGTCAGTTGAAAGGGGGTGTGACCTTATCCGCCTGAGTGAGGGGGCTATAAGCTAAGCTGATTTTGACCCGCTCACAAATGAATTCGCTATCGACGAGCCGGGTAAGTATTGACAGACTACTAGTTAGGCGGATAGTGAGGTCTATTCCGCTTGCTTGACTGTGCAGCTAGGGTGGAGGCAGTCAGTGTAAGTGTATTAGACCCCAGTGATTTCCAAAGAGGAACTGTACTGATATGTGTACTTGATGAGTACCGACTTTCTTGGATTGCATCTCACATATGAAATTCAGCTACGTAGGCCTCGCATTGCATCTGTATGGCCGATGGCATTCATGTCTCGCATCGCATACCCTTGGTATGGCCGATAGCATTCATGCCTTGCATCACATAGCCTTGGTACGACTGGTTGTATTCATGGACTTACCTCATATTTCTGCATTACTCTGATATTATATACTTGGCACTTGTCTTGCGCACACACTTACACCACCCTATAAGCTTTTATAAGCTTATGCACGACAGTTGCGTGCAGGTAGCGTTGGACAGTAGCAGCGCTGAGGCAGGAGTGTGCATCTGACTATTTTGGAGTTTTTGATCACCTTGTATTTCCCTTTTTTGCATTGTACTTAAAGTTTTTGATATAGTGGATATGTGGTGATGTTGTATTGTGACTTGGTTGTACTTGTGGTTATGCTCCATTACAAAAAAAAAATCATTCTGAAAATCCTCCTTGTAGGATCCTAGGATCGAAATCTGGCATATAATTGCAAGGAGCCGACAATGGGGCACTACTGAGGCTATCGGCACCGGATTCGGTGATCGGGATTCCTGTGAATCCGATTTCTGGGTTTGGGGCATGATAATGATTTCATTTGTTCTTTGTCTCCATCAGATCTGATACTTGGAGTCTTGCGATATCATTGCTAGGATAGCGAGAAGTTACAGCATTAGCATATAACTGGGCTTTAATGTAGAAGCAACTTTTGAACATTCACGTTGAATTATGCTTCATGATTCTCAGTATATGAATTCCTTCATCATGCATAAAAAATTATTAGAAAGACCAAGGCATGATTTGCTTTAGAGAAATAAATCATGCCCCCATTCCAGGGCAATCTTTACATAGAGATTTCTTTAGAAGATAATATTTTCAAAGTAAAGACAGCTGATACCCTTGAAGGATGGATAATATTTATTGCTCATTTAATGAATCCAAAGAATATATCTGAATCTTTAGATTATCCGAAAGATAATGATAATTCTTTGCTAGTTTATTCTCTACCGCCTTTAAGAATATTGTACGATAATATTCCTCTATCATCACGAAAGTAAAAGATAAAAAGACTTTACGGCTCTTATCAGCAGAACAAATATATTGCAATTGAAGACTAATAGTTGATCTTGAAGATTTGAACTTTTGAGTAGATAATTGCCAATATCTTGAAGGCATTTACTGTTGCTGTAATTTGAACCTGATTTAAGAGAAACGCATTTTTTGCATGTTTTTTAATCAATATTTGAGATTTTCATCAGACAATTGCATATTTAAGCATATCTAAATTGAAATATGTATCTGTAGCACTTTAAATGCTAAACTTAGTTTATGCTTTTTGAGTAGTGGAGCTAGTGTACTTTTGACTGCCCATACTTTGACTGGATAGGACTTAACCTGAACTGAACTTGACTCGACCATACTTGACTGAATTGGATGACCAGATTTGACTGAACTAGACTTGACACTGGGCTCAAAGAGCAAGATAGTTTACTGCCAATTTCAAGCTAGGCTCAAGGAGCAATTATAGTTTACCACCGATTTCAGGCTGTGATCAAGGAGCAATTCTAGTTTACCGCCGACTTTGGGCTGGGCTCAAGTAGCAATTCTAGTTTACCACCGATTTTGAGTTAGCCAATTTAGGGCTTTTTAAATCATTGAAGCTTTGTAGGTCTTATGCGTAGTTGGCCATATAGGCTTGGCTAGGCTGCCTTAAATGATCATTTGCCATCGCTATCGTAAGATTTATGTGGTTGGCCATATAGGCTTATTCCACTGCTTATTTCACTATCATGAATGGTGAATCAATAATTGATACATCGTCACTGCTGATATGTTCTGACAATGCTTATGGTTAGAATAGTGTATCAGGTTGGCGATGATAACAATTTCTATAAGGTGCGATAAGATAATTTGTATCAGCGATTAATGACAACAACGATAGTTACCCATTTTGGCGATAGTCATCGACGTTTTTCATTCGCCAATTTTCATTTGGTGATTGTTATTGGTGCTTCGCATTTGGCGATGACTTGATATACTTGAAAGCCTGCATTATATTCATATACACAAAAGAAATACATTCTATGGTGAGGAACACATTTCACAATTTTTACTCACCTGTCTTACTTTGGTGATGACTTGATATGCTTGAAAGCCTGCATTTTATTCAAATACACAAAAGAAATATATTCTATGGTGAGGAATTCATTTAACAATTTCTTACTCACTTGTCTTACCCCCTTTTGATTAGGAAGCATTGCTCTGGGAATCTTCGTAATCAAAATCATGATGTTGCGACCTTTAACAAATATACTGATGTCGCATCATCTCATACTTTTTGCACAAGATCAACTTTGCCCCCAGTCTCGAATTAATCATGCCTATGTACTCTTATTGCTTCTTTTATGTCGTACATCTTAACAATTTCACTTTTATCAATCACCTTCTATAGCTTGTTCTTCAAATTTTCTTTCTTCTTCAATTGTATCTCCTGAATTTCTTCTGAGATTCGAAGTCAATTGAAAATTTGCACTTTTATTCATTTGCATAAGAGAAAGTACATGACTTTTTCTTTCACAATCCTTTTACACCTCTTCTTGTTGGTGACAATCGTTAATGCTTGATAGCAACTATCAATGCTTGCTTTTGCCCCAACTTTAACCTACAAAAATTGATATAGACAATTATCATCTAGGGGAATCAACGATTACTTCATTTGGGATTCTGAGATTTTGGCATTCTGAGACTTTGCTGGCATTCTAAGACTCTGCTTATCTTGCCCTCTGAATAATTGTGCCAAGAATTTTCTGAGTCAAAACGTTGTGAATCTTCTTAGTCAAAACGTTGTAAATCTTCTTGGTCAAAATGCTGTAAATCTTCTTGGTCAAAACGTTGTAAATCTTCTTGGTCAAAATGCTGTAAATCTTCTTGGTCGAAGCACTGTGATTCCTCTATTAAGTGACTATTTTCCTTCGGGATCACATGTCATTACTTTCTCTTTTATTTATTATGTCTTCTTTTATGACAATTATAATACTGTCAATCATCTCTTGTAGAATATTCTTTTCTTCTTTGCTTCATTTCATTTGAATACCATAACCATGGCAGTTTGATTGCCTCTGCTACTACAGATTGATTCCTCATAAGTAGTATATTGTCCTTCTTCGATTGTATGCTTCCCTTAGTCCTTGAATTGTCCAGACTCTTTCTCTACTTTCTTTTTTGAAAAATTGTCGATATTTTTCTTCATCGGAAGATTCAATCTTTTACTTTTTTATAATCCTTCATTTTGCTTTCTTTCTTTGGCAGTATCTACTACCACTCTCTTTCTAATCTTCTTTCTTCTTTCTTCCTTATCTTTGATATCTTCTCATCTCTCAAAACCAATGCATGGTGGAAACTTTGTACACTTTTGTGCATTAACACACTATCATCCGTCCTTCATTGTCTCGTTGCACTACTGATGAAGCAGAAACTGCTTTGGACATTACCTGACATTGCTATCTTTGACCGCAACCAATTTGATCTTCTCTAATACTTTTTGGTGGAAATCTATTGGATGTGAAGTAGACAATGGTAACACCCCGTACTTTCCAGTACTCGAGTGTTACCATGTAGATAAATTTAATATAAATACAAGTAAACCTATATAAATAATGCAACCTAAATATATACACTATGAGATGAATATACTTTGTAACGATTTAAAATCCCATGCTAAAATGATACATATGTATTTAAAGTATAAAAGACATTATGAAAGTAATATTAAATTAAATAAACACAATGAATAATAATTTCACAACATAAAATCAAATTTTAAATAATGATGTAGCAGTGAATATTTTTATATCCGTATGTATATAAAAGTCATTAGATAATTTAATGGAATTGTATATTATTTAACAATATTATCAAATACGAATATAATTTTCATTAAATATGATATTTTATAATCTTCAATTCATTTCTACGTATAATATGAATTATGTATATTAATGAATGTGTGATCAGCAACATGTAATTAGTAATATGTTAAGATTAAAAGTATATTTATGTATATATGTATGAGATTTTAAATATATTGTAATTATAAGTAATACACAAAAATTATAAAAATTATATTAATATTAGTATCGGTTAGTGACATATTACGAAAGCATTACAAATGGCCCCATTAGGAACTTTTAGCCATTGATGTTTGATTTCGGGAAGATTGGGCCATCAGATCAATGGAAGCCTACCACCAGAACTAGAAATCAATTTGTGTGGTCCACCTAAGTTTTAGATTAGCCCTGTCCTTGGGCCCATGGCCAAAATGAGAGAAATAAAGGGATGGAAAGATTGGATTTATCACAAACATCACCATGGGCCCCACAAGGGCGTGCATGTACACCAGTGCAACAACACCTGAAGTGCACGATGCGCCTCAAGCTGGTCAGAGCATCCTGACCCATGCCTGCCAAAAATGAGAGATTTCTCTCTCTCTCTCTTACGGGCTTTTTTGAAAAAAAATGGGCGGATGTTGTGCTTGATCAATGGCTCACCATATGGTCCCATCTTCACGATCTAAACCGTCCATCTGACTTGGGCGGAAGGCTTGACCAAAAACCTAGCTATTTAATGTGATTGTGTGCACATATGTGGGCACAAATCTAGGCATATCTTGACTATAGAAAACCATTCTTTTCCAAAAATGGAAACTACCACGTCGGCAATCCTCGTGAGCTTTGTCTCCTCCAATCTCGGCTTTCTACGTGGCATAATCTCAACCAATCGATGACCTTTCACATGGATTTTGGTTCTCATAGAAAACCAGCAACCTAAACGACTGTCGGTTTGAGAATACCAGCTGTCTTTAGAGCCATTGCAAAACCCCCTTTATCCTATCCATTTATTCTCCATCCAATGGCTGAGAGGCTTAGAGAAGTGGTAAAAGGAAGGCATGGGTTGTGAATGTAAAAGGAGTTTTCTCATCTTCTTTCAAAAAACATAGAAAATGGCTGCAACCTTCAACACTTGAACCCACCACCAAATCTCTCTCAAGCTTTGAAAAACCTTATCTATAAGCCTCCTAGAATCTATACAAACCTTCCTAAAGGGACGGATTGAAGAGCAACGCCATTGTTTGGAAACCACCATTAACGGTGGAGCTTCTTCCTCGTTTAAGGGACACTAAACCAAGTCGATTCGGATTGAATGTGGTGGTCTAGTGACTCTGCTGGACCTGCAGCAGATGAAAGGAAAAGAAGAAAGAAATGGAAGAATTAAGAGAGAGAAGGGAGAATGAGGGGTGGCTGTTGCACCAACCTAACCTAGTTGTGGTGTGCAAATTAGGAAGGGCCATTAGTGTCGTAGGATATGTAGCAGATGAAGAACGAGGGAAAGTATGAGAGTAGAAGGAAGAAAAGAAAGGAGAAGAGAAACAAAGGAGAAGAAGATGGTAGGGAGAAAGAGATTATGAGAAGCAAGAGAGGGTTGTAGTGACCGGTTGTTGCACTAGCCGTTGCTGTACCAACTAGTATAGTTATTGAGCTCGGGTCTTAGGTTGGGCCTGCTCCAGATCAGGTTGGATTTGTGGTGGGAAGAAAAGTAAGTGAAAAGAAGAAGAGAAGAAAGAATGAAGGTGTCACGCCCCAGACACAATAACTAGACTCACAAGGAACCCGATGGCCGGTTCTGGCTGCAACAGCCTCCGTAGTACCCTGTTCTTGGCTCCTAAGACTAGTTCTAATCCTGGGATCCTACAAGGAGGATTTTCATAACAATATAATCATTCCAATATGAGGATACTAAGATCACAATAAGTACATCTGAGAAGAACAAAGGTACACATCATAAAATCCACTAAAAATTTAAACTTTTACAATCATCCATAAGGTCCAAAAGGACATACATGAGATAATAGGAAAAGAGAGAAAGGTCAGCTACACTAGAGTCCTCAAATGCTTAGCTCTACTCCACGCTCTGTTGCTACAATGCCTGCCTAGAATCTCCTACACACATCAATCGTGCATAAGCTTATAGAAGCTTAGAGGGTGGTGTAAGTGTGTGACGTAGTGCACAAAAGAGTAGTAGGAGATGCAAGAAGGGAAACATGCTCAATGAGAATATCACTATCTTTACCAAGGCTTATCATGAATATGATATGATGAGTACTGGACATCATACCAAGGTAAAGTATGAAGGGGCTTACATAGCCAATGCTAATGCGATGCAAGTAATGCCAGTGCTCATATCCCAACCATAAGTCAAGTACATTTCCAATCATAAGGAAATCACCAGGGTTCATTACACTGCTCAATGACTGCCGCTTTACAGACCCTGCATAGTTAAACGAGCGTAAGAGACCTCACTACCTACCTGTGGACAGCCAATCACCAGCAAGGCCTGATGGTAGCAAACCCATTTGCGAGCTGGTCAGACTCAGCCTAGCAATGCCCCCTATACACCAAGCAGGTAAGGCCACACTCCTATCCAACCGGCTACACGACAGTGGGAGTCACGGCCTAACGGTATAAGGCCCTCCTGCACTCATGTATTCCACCCGGTCACGGCGTTGGAGCAGATCCTTAGTACCATGGAAGTTTTAGGAATTTCACCCATAGGCATCCTATGCACCCGGTATTGTAACATCCCGAAAATCAGGGGTCGAGCAAAAACTCCACTCCCGAGTTCCAGAACATCATTTATGCAACATTTTCAATGATGGATGAATGTTGTTCATATTAGTGCAGAAAACATGAGTGGGATTAGACCAAAACAACATATCATACTCCAGAGACAGTTAAATTAGCAAGAGGAAGAATGTAATAGATATATAAAGTATATGAACTGTTGTGGGTCTCCAGAGTGTGAACATGTTACCAAGTTAAACATATACATGTATACTTTAAAAATGATAAAAAGAATATATATGGGTGTGTAAGAAAAGATAAAATACCAAGTATATTGGCATCTAATCAGTAACCCTGTAACCCCGTCAATCAGAACCTGCATATAGGAGGGATCCTCCTCATCATCATCAAGTCCAGCTCTACTTCGTAAGCATCACCATCATCTGTAATTAAAATAGAAATTGTTTGGTGTGCGCAACATCATCCCGTAACATGGGAGTGAGTAATTAACTCAGTGGAATCATAGAGCAAAGATTAACATGTTCTCAAATCAATCATGCGATAATAGTAAAGCAATTAATCAAACATTCCTAGATACTGTTGTTAATGCAATATGACATGACATGATGGATGCCTTCACCGACATTATCCCTCATACGATACCATCTGCGTCCATGGCATGCTTGCGTACCGCTCAGTGCTCCACATCTTCCAGGCACATGCAATATGATGTTGATATGATTACCGAGTTATTATTAGTCCTTTTCATACAATAATATTGGGAAATTAAGGTACTTTGCTTATATCAATCCCAACACAGATCCTGTCTAGGGTTGTCACTCCTAGTAATCTCATACGATGTTATATTTGTAGGTCGCTGCAAGGGCTGCCAGAGCTGTTGCTCGCACTCATTGCACCGCTCTCCCATCGCCTTATCAATACAGGCCTAATTATCCTTAAGACTGCATCAGGCCTCGTCGCCCCCATGTGGTGTCAGGATAAACTCAAGGTCACTACAAAGGGCTCGTCACCAATCAGTGTAGGCCGACAGTAAGAATATAATGTCCCATACCACCATAATCTGCTCAGAGTAGGGTGCTCACTAGTCACTACGGGGAGGTTTATGGCCCCAGCGTAGGCCGACGACTCGACCACCGTATCCCATACCACCATGCCCGGCTCATGAGTCTTATTGGATCAAAGTACTATGGTTAAGAGGGTTTTCAATGGTAAGTTCAGTACCCTAGGTTCAAGCAGTTATGACTCATACATGGTGAACATATAATGGCCAGTTGGGTTACGTGACAAGCTTGACTAGCACGAGCGCATCACAAGCTAAACGACATGAAGTGCATGAAACACCTCGTGTGGCCTAACCACTGCTGCCAACCCAAAACACGACTCGCTTTCATCGACGCGTCCTTTGTGGTACCTAGAAACCAACCACGAATTCGATCCATTATCGATTTCCTGGACTAGGTCATAGCCCCAAGCATTAGTGCATCAACATCAATAAGCATAGGTGAGTAACAGAAATGAAGTACAACATTGTAAGCATGTTGACACATGTTATAACATACAACTTAAGAAAATCATCCCACACATGCAATTCATGTATATAATGAAATCAATACATATAGCCAACATGATGGAAATCATTTACATCAGCATATTACTTGAGAATTCAATCTCAAAACTCCTACACAACACCATTTACTCAATACATACTAATACAAACATTTATACAAACACTTAGACTACTCACTTTAGTCTACATAGCGTATGTCGACTCAAAGTGCACTTAAGGGCGAATCTCTTCGCCAAACCAATCATGCACGCATTCCTAATATTCTAACATGATAAATAGCCATGGCAAACATTTTATCAAAATATGAACGTAAGCAGTATTTCCTACAAATGACTAAAATACCCTAAATCTCATATTTACCGTACGTTTACGAAATAAAAAATGGACAGCATGTTGTACATGTCAAACGGCATTGCCGTCGATAATCTACTATTAAACGACATTGAAAGCTTTGAAATCAGTCAATCAAAGTGTCTAAAATCCTCACCTTTTGTCGTAGAAGTGTATCGATTCGAATCGAACGAATACGCTTCGTCAACGGCGTACAGGCGACCTAATGCACAAGATACATAAGCTACAACGCTAAGGAATCGAAAGAAACTCCAAAACAGCAAGTAGTTAGGGTTTCTCTTACCTAGGAGTGCGTTGGAATCGCCGGGAAAGTGATTGGGATGCGTTGCTTTAGCACGTTCAACAGCTAGTGCAGGTGGCAGGAAGATCACTCCCACACTCTCTCACAAACTCTCACTTTTTTCTCTCTCTAGCTAGGGTTTCTAAAAAATTCGGATGGGTGAGATATGTGAGGGTTTAAAGCCCTTTTATAGCCTAAAACCTTCCCAAATTAGGCTTGGGAAGAAGGTCTACTTGAGGTATAACCAAATCGGGGCTGTTCTGGTCCAAAGAAGCACTTCTGGAGGTCCCTTGGCCGAATGCGGTTAGACTTAAGCTCATGGATACTGGATCCTTCTTACACCCAGTTTTCAGTCCCACAAAGTTCGTAGATCGCACGTGGTGGTCCAGTTTCAGTTCAGCGGTCATCGCACCTAAATCAGGTCTACAAGTCTCGTGATATGAAAGAGAAATTTTTCCTGATTTGAGGGTGTAATTTGGCTGAATTATGACAGTCAGAACGCTTAATAATAATGCGTCAAGTCACGTGCCAGATTTGAATTAAAATTTTCAAATCTAACCTTTTTCTCACTCTCTTCACTCCAGGCTCAATGAAATAGCCTCTGAACGTCGGTTGGCCTTGAATTTTGAAACGATTGTCAAGTCCAGCCAAGCGGTCATAACAGTCTAAGATGGTAGATATCGGACTTTCGACGCGTGGTTTAGATCCAATACAAAGTTTCAAAAGGTTCCTGAGAGCAAACCGGTTTAGAGTTTGATCCTAGGTTTCAGGGTATTATAGCACCATTGATTCTACAAGTTTTGGGTCTTGTAGAACGTATTTAAAGTGATCAGGGACAATTTCACAGCTACTCTAGCATAGCGCTAGCTAACTTACGCTTAATTCCTAAAGGAATTAATCCTAAGTAATTTCTTTGGCTTTGGAATTGGGTTCTGAGAGGTTACCAAGGTGTTTTGGTTGACCCATTGCCTAAGGACGTCTAATCCTAGGTTGGCAAAAATCTGGGGTGTTACAGGTATGCTCAACTAATATTTTCGGTGTCCACACATACGGCCATCCATGAATTTCCCTATGGAGGCAAGTCCCTGATGAAGTAAGGGTAGATATCCACATGCTATGCAATGCCAGATGCATGAATCACACGCTCACCCATGCATCAATCCCAAGCACCCATCGTGCTCTAAAGGGGAAAACTCCAGCCCTTGTGGAGATACCAACATGTCCTACTGAATGACACAACCATGACCAATCATACATCAACCAAGCATGCAAATGATGCATATGAGAGTGGGTCATGAAATGAATAGGGGTGCCAATGGGGTGAAGATGAACTCTCTACCTACCCGTGAAGGGTCTAGGTACCTAACCAATTCCTCATACGGAATACAACCTCTAGTGGGGGCCCATTTACCTGGGGTAGCCCACGAGACTAAGGAGAACAATGATATAGGCCTCAATACATGAAACGAGCCTAGCAAGGGTCTATGGTAGGCCTTTAACCACCCATAGAAGCCCATGGGCCTACCTTAGGGCCACTAATGTGGACATCCAACCACAATTGGTCCTCAAGATGTAGCTCATCTCTAATTGATCACGGATCAAGGCCTAAGGCCCACACAATATTAGAAATAAGAAATGGATAACGATAATCATACCATAAACACTCATATTGGGTTTCAGAAAGGGCGGCGCAAGGCCTTTCCAAAGCATGGGTCTAAGGGAAACGCACATAGCCCGACCCATATATTCCACTATGGGCCCATAAGGGAAAGGTTAGGGCCCAACATAAAGGTGACTAATCCCATATATTGTGGTGGCCTAGTGGGCAGCCCATTAATCAAATTAATGGGCAAATGTCATATTTTTAGTAAAGTAAGTTGGGCCTACAATCCGGCCCAAATATAAAGTTGATTTGGTAGGGAACCAAGGGCCCATCTACTTGTGTAATTCTAGCCTACTAGCCCAATACAATAGTATGGTAAAAATGATCCAAGAGTTCAACGGACCTATCTAGAAAGTTCCAGCCCAATTGGGCCTAAAGAGTTCAACCACTAGCTATATTCACGGACCCAATGACTCCAACTGTGGTGGGCTTCAAAAGTACATTTATTAAGCCCAACATTTAAGGGACTAAAGGTGTAAATTATTCTCTCTAAGATCATCACAATATGGTGGGATATACAATACATCTAGGTGGGCCCACAAGGTAGGCTGGAGGGCCAGCCAAGGCTGGACACCCTAGCTTGGGAGTCCCTGCCTAGTGGGCCACTCCCGGCCACACCACGGTCAGCTCAAATGTCCGTTGGGTCTAAAATTATTTAGGGTGATACTTACATAGGTGGAACACACCCCCAAAAAATTTTAAATTTTTTGAATATTTCTAAGTATTTTAATTAATCCAAACAATACAGTCTATCCAGAAAATCGGACAGACCTGGATGTCCCAATGTGGTGGGCCAGCCCGGCCCTCACTGCGGTGTACACAGGGGTCCATTGGCCCTGAAATTTGGTAGGTAGATCCCACCATGGGTGGAACACTTCCCTTTAAAATTTAATGATTTTAGGATACCTAGAAGTATTTTAATTAATTTGAAAAATACAATCTTTACAGGGTGGAATATTGTTGGAATATAACTGTGCTGAATTTGGGCCATCCAATGGGTGGGTTTTGGGCCTCCAAAATTCTTGAAATTTGGACCCAAAGTTTCTCATTAGGCCTAAAACAAGGTGGGACCCCTAAATATGTCCCATCTTCTTAGAAAGTATTTATGAATTAAGGCTTTTGTCAGATTATATTGTTGGACTGCACAACAGAAAATTAAAGTAGTGTTATCCCTGATTTGAACACCCCAAAGGGGTGGGCCCAAGTTCTCTAAAAATTGGAGAAAATTAACTCTAACCTCCCCATACAAGTATACTACAAGAGAGGGTCCAAAAAAGTGGCCCACCATTACAAAAAACCATTTTATATTTATGGATTTTTAACTGTACATGTTGCTGGACAGTCCAGAAAATCTAGACTGCCCACCCCACTCGGGTCACTCGTTTGGGACCTCAATCAAGGTCAAATGGAGGTAAATTTTGGGGTACATATAGGTGGGGTCCCCACCTTCAAGAAAAGTATATCAAATGGGAAAAAAATTCCCCCAATCAGTCCAAAAATCTAACCCAAAACAAACCAAAAATTGTTCAGAAAATTTCTGGACAACAGCATGCACATGAAATAAAATGAGCATAGGAACCAAAATAAAGGGAAATCTCCCAACGGAATTTGAGTTGTGGTCTACCTTAGTGGGCCTCACAAATATTTAGACCTAATCCATATCATAAAATCCATTGTATGTGTTCAAAAAGGAGCAAATGGGACACCTATGTTCATAGAGTGGATAGACATGGACATCCACTCTCTTTAGATGGTCTAGATACTTCTAGGCCACAAGGTGAGCCACACACATCTGTGAATAATAGATCAACAAAATAAGAGTAAGAATCAGCCACAAGGGAAGGGACTCTGCCTCATTGAAGCCTTCCCTTCATCACAAACCACACATCACACTATATTGATGAAATTACAAGATCTACTCATGCATGCATCTTCAAATCAAAATTCAATAGTGGAGATGCCATCTTCACCAAGGATCAAGGGTCTAAATGACCTAAGGATCCTTCAAACTAAGAAAAGTAACCATGGTGGGGTCCATGGAGAATGGCCCCACCCATGAGTAATGCATGCACAAAAGGATGGGCTAATGGCCACATCCAAGAAGACATGGGGCCTCCACCATCATTTGGTGGGCCCCACATGCTTCAAGAATGAGGTGAAGAAGAGAAATAAGAGGAGGAAATGGAGATCCTAAGGTTCTAAGTACATGCACACCCACCTACAAGGTCTTCAAGCAAAAACTTCCAAGATGGTCTTCAAGCTCCAAGGTACATGGATCTAAGGTTGAGATCTTATTTCAATGGTTAGATAGGAGGATCTATGAGTGAAAGGGTGCTGGAAAAATCGGGGAAAGTTGTTAGAGAAGAAGAGAAGAGAGAGGAAGAGAGAGAGAGTAGAGAGAAATGAGAGGGAGAGTATGGAAATTTGTTAGAAAAGAGAGAGAGAGAGAGAGAGAGAGAGAGAGAGAGAGAGAGAGAGAGAGAGAGAGAGTAATCATGAGCTCTCTCTCTTGGATAGGGAAACCCATCATGAAAAATAGGGTGATATAAACAAAGTTCATAGACTTATAGGTTTGGGGTAGGGATGGGTAGTGTGTGGGTGGTGTAGGATATGGGGTTTTAGGTAGTGTATGGGTGGTGCGTGTTAGAATTTGTACAAAAGAGGGTAGCCGCCTTGAAAAACATGCCCTCCACACTAGGTGGGACACATGATCTTGCTTAAAGGCTATAAATGAGATGCACACAACTTATGATCCACATGTCGGATGGACGCACAAGACGCGACATTGGAACTATGACGATGATGCGGTCGCAATGGCATACGTCTGGGGTCAATTCAAGTTGGGTCTACGTGACCGGACTTAAGGATGACCGCAAACATTATCTGAGGGTCGCGGGTCACTGAGATTCAAACGGTAAGACCGTGGGAGCAAAATGAACTTAATGTATACTCACACACACACATGCACACATGCGAACTCAGGTATGATCTCACAAATGGAGGGAGAGAGGAAGAAGAACGAGAAAGGTAAGGGAATTAGTTATGTGTCGCTGCCGAGTTGACTCGGTTGAAATCGAGTTTGACTCGATCGAGTCAGGGTTGGGCCTGGTCCAGACATTGCTGGACATTCCAGTAAGGAAGAAAAGAAGAAGGAAATGAGAAGGAGAAAGAGAGAGAAGGAGAGAGAGAATGTAGAGGTGGTGGTTAAGTGGAGCCGAGTCAACTCGTCTCGAACTGAATCAGCTAGGTGAGTCCCCATTTTCCTCCTAGATTTAAAATTATTTCAATTATTATCGTATTATTATTACTCATTTTTATTAAATTTAGATATAACTAACCATTAGTAAATTATCCATACTAACATTGGTTAATACATATGGAAATTATCATTATTAAGATATTAGCATTTTATTTCACCGTTCTTAAAATATTAACATTGACCTTAGGACATACTATTTATTTTCATCAAAATGATTATCAGTATTACGATGGCTAATATTAGTGATATTGTTAATATTAAAATTTATTTGGAATTATTAGCATTAATATTCATTGTAGGTTGTTGTTTGGTAATTTTAATAGGATAGTAGCCATTGTTAATATTCCTAAAATAAATAACTAATTTATTTAATTATTTTTATTCATTCATTATTCTCTTTAATAATATCATTAATGACCACACAAAATAGAATTCAATTCCATAATCTAAACCTAGAATTAAACCCTAATTCTACATTAAAACCCTAAAAGACAACCCTAGGCTATGATCCTAAACCCTAGGTGGTGATTAAAACTTAGACCTGATTATACAAGTTCATGACTTGTGGTAGGATACAATTCTAAGGGTGCAAGCACTTAGCGACACTAAAAGATGATTCAAAATATAAGGTGATGATTCTTTCCCTTTAGCTTTCCATCTTTCCCTTAGCTTAAGTTATAGTTTCTATTTAAATTTATAATTGATATCTCTCTCTTATAATCACATGTGTTAGCTGGTGAAAATCGAATTACTATATTGCTTGCTTAATGTTTATCTTGCATATTTATTCATGCTTGTAGATTATTTGTGGATTGCTTATGGAACTTAAACTGGTACACCAGTGGAAAACCCCCACCTATATGTGTACAACCATACTTGGGATGTAACCCAACTGGTTGTGATAGTAATGGACCTTTAGCTTAGTGGTTATTGAATGGTGGTTTAAATTAACTAGTGATGTGGGCCTACAATCCAGGGTTGTTGTGTCCAAGGATGGTCTTTTATCGCATGATTTTGATACTCGCTCTATGTGGCTTATTTTGATATTTATCTTATGTATCTTGCTTTGATATCACCTTATGTGTCTTTATCCTAGTATTTTCCCTATATGGGCTCGATGTTTTATACTGTGTAACCATACGATGGTAAGCCCCATATATTGTAATATGATTGACCACTAGTCGATGATTTTTCATTAAACATCCTAAGGTGGTAGTCTCATGAGCCGGGGATGGTTGTAATGGGACACTATGCCCGAGCTGTAGGCCTACGCTGGGCTCTGAGCTCCCTATAGTGACCTTGAGCTTACTTAAATTGGTTGATTGTAACTGGACTAATAATGGTTTGGCTAATCATGCATCCATAGCATGTTGGCAATGACGGGTGATTATTCTGGATGTTGTAGCACGTGCCCTTAGGATCTTTAGGGTATCATTTTGCTAGCTCCCACACCATCGACTATTGACCCCTGTCCGACTAGATGATTTTCCCAGGTCGATGATTTGCATGGGTGACGAGCCTAAGTCTGACTGGATGTGAATCCTTAGGTCGATGTGCATTCACGCATCCATGCATTTTACAAGGTTGCATCATGTATTATTTTGATTGCCTTATTATTTTATAACTATGCTTACCTAATGTGGTGGTGTGTAATCTTGAGGGAAATTCACACTAAACTGGCTACTCATCCATCAAATATACAACCGTATAGGTAGTACAAGTGGCACAGATGATGTTCACCTTCATATTGGTGAAGAGCAGGCTATTGTTGATAAGGGTGCATGATTGTATTTGCTAAAGCCTACTATAGGATCTAAATGCGCTAGATTGTTGCAATTTACTTTGTTTCACATGTAATGTTATTTCATTTGTATTGTAAAAATGGAGACATTGGTTTGTATAAGTCATTATGGGCGGTTTCTTGTATATTTAAATGATAATGCAACTTTCCTTTATGTCTGATTTGTCCATACTATGCTCATCTGCTTACTCTGATAGTTAAATATACACACACACACACACACATATAAACTTGACCATCCTTTAAGGTTGACACTCGGGTTTTTGAAAAATGAGTCGTATACTCAGGTCTTGAAACACGGGGTGTTATAGTTGGTATCAGAGCATAGTTTGGACAAACTTGGTCTTGGAAAATGATCTTATACAAGCCTTAAATATCTCAAGTTAGGATGTTTGAAATTAGAAATTGAACTTAGGATAAATTCCCCTAGATATAGAAGAATGATTGGAAATGTAGAAACCCAAACTTAGGTTCCCTTAGAAGTGACTTGGATGGCAATCCAAGCTTATATGAAATTCCATCTGAGAAAAGTACACTTTGAGAATGTAGAAACATGAACCTAGGTTCCCTCAGAAATTTTTAGGAAGGTTATTTTAATTAATGTGGAATTCCCTTATAAGTGGGAGGACATGAGAATATAGAAATTCAAAGGTTAGGCTCCTTAAAGGATTGTTTGGACAACTACAAAACTTAAAAATGATCCTAGTTTCCCTTGAAGATTTTAGTTTTAGTCATTTGAACTTAGAACTAAAACTTGGTTCCCTTGTAAACTACCAAAACTGTTGTTTGAACTTAGAAACTAAGTTTAGGTATTGTGGAAAACGAGTGCCCACTTTGTGTGAACATTCCTCGAACTTTACTCTCGATACACAATCCTTAGAAAACTTGGAATTTGAACTTATTTGAAGATTCCTTAAAGTGGGAAGTAATATCATTGTAAGATTTGACGGTTGAAACTAACTTGGAATGGTAGGAATTCCTTAGCTACCATATTGTACATTTTGATTGGACACAAGTGTTCTCTAAACTTAAGAATCACACTAGGAATTGTAACTTGGATTCCCTAATATGTTTCCTTACTTAGAGGAAACATTTCCCTTAATTCCACCACGTAAAATTTATTAGAAGCGGAATTATAGAATTCTAGGTGAATTTCCAACTTTAGATTAAGTATATTGGGATTTGATTTGAAACCCCAGATAGCTTTAGAAAAATTTTAAACTTAGGCTTCATGTAGGGATCCTAGTTCTGAAAGTTCTTACATTGCACTTAATAGAGTGCGTAGTGAAATCGTAATGGGTCACGTAAACTTGCTATTTATGAGAATATAAAATTTCACGATATGGTATTTCCTATAGGTCTAAAATAATCAGGATCACAAGTGGATGGAACTGTATTTAAACCACGTTTACATGGTTTGGCTCAAAGTTTTAAGTCCTAGCAAATCTCAATGATCTCATTGCCCTGATCAAGAAAATGATCAAGATTTAACAGGATTGTAAATTGATACCAAAATCCCCTGTCCTGCAGGTAAAGGATTCACGTATCGGGCTCAAACCCACTACAACCATCTATCCGTGACAGCTCGAACACTAAAAACTAAAAAATTGTATTGTGCTTTGGATAACAGGGAATTAACATTAGGAGTAAAGGGGAGTAAAAAGAAGGATAAAATATTATTAGTAGCCACCTAGATGAAGTTAGAGTCTAAGCGAATACTATAAGAAGTTCAAAGGTTGACAAGCAATAAGATATGCCTTCATGAGAATCAAACGACTTATAACTTTAATAGTTGGACGAGCACTGTCAAATCCCGATGGTAAAATCTTCTTTAAGGGGGGTAGATCTATATATAACTTTTTGGGGATTAGAAATTTTTTCCTATGGGCCGTTTAAACCCAAGTTTCGATAGCACGCTTGGATATAGGCGATATAGGGTAAGCAGATCACTTATAATGCTAATAATAGGAATGCGTTTTACCAAATCTCGGGGATGAGATTTTCTTTAAGGGGGGTAGTTTATAACACCCCATACTTTCCAGTACTCGAGTGTTACTATGTAGATAAATTTAATATAAATATAAATAAACATATATAAATAGTGCAACCTAAATATATACACTATGAGATGAATATACTTTGTAAAGATTTAAAATCTCATGCTAAAATGATACATATGTATTTAATGTATATAAGACATTATGAAAGTAATATTATATTAAATAAACACAATGAATAATAATTTCACAACATAAAAAAAAATTTTAAATAATGATGTAGCAGTGAGTATTTTTATATCTGTATGTATACAAAAGTCATTAGATAATTTAATGGAATTGTATATTATTTAACAATATTATCAAATACAAATATAATTTCAATTAAATATGATATTGTATAATCTTCAATTCATTTCTACGTATAATATGAATTATGTACATTAATGAATGTGTGATCAGCAACATGTAATTAGTAATATCTTAAGATTAAAAGTATATTTATGTATTTATGTATGAGATTTTAAATATATTGTAATTATAAGTAATATATAAAAATTATATTAATACTAGTATCGGTTAGTGATATATTACGAAAGCATTACAAATGGCCCCATTAGGAACTTTTAGCCGTTGACGTTTGATTTCAGGAAGATCGGACCATCGGATCAACAGAAGCCTACCACCAGAACTAGAAATCAATTTGCATGGCCCACCTGAGTTTTAGATTACCCTCGTCCCTGGGCCCATGGCCAAAATGAGAGAAATAAAGGGATGGACGGATTGGATTTATCACAAACATCACCATGGGCCCCACAAGGGCATGCATGTACATTAGTGTAACAACACCTGAAGTGCACAAGGCGCCCCAAGCCGGTCAGAGCACGCTGACCCGTGCCTGCCAAAAATGAGAGATTTCTCTCTCTCGCCTATGGGCATTTTTGAAAAAAAATGGGTGGATGTTGTGCTTGATCAATGGCCCACCATATGGTCCCATCTTCACGATCTAAACCATCCATCTGACTTGGGTGGAAGGCTTGATCAAAACCCTAACTATTTCAAGTGATTGTGTGCATGTGTGTGGGCACAAATTCAGGCGTATCTTAACTATAGAAAACCATTCTTTTACAAAAATGGAAACTGCCACGCTGGAAATCCTCATGAGCTTTGTCTCCTCCAATCTTGGCCTTCCACGTGGCATAATCTCAACCAATCAACGACCTTTCATAAGGATTTTGGTTCTCATAGAAAACCAGTAACCTAAACGACTGCCAGTTTGAGAATACTGACTATATTTGGAGCCGTTGCAAAACCCCCTTTATCCTAGCCATTTATTCTCCATCCAACAGCTGAGAGGCTTAGAGAAGTGGTATAAGGAAGGTAAGGGCTGCGAATTTAAGAGGAGTTTTCTCATCTTCTTTCAAAAAACCTAGAAAACGGCTGTGACCTTCAACGCTTGAACCCATCATCCAAATCTCTCTCAAGCTTCGAAAAACCTTACCTATAAGCCTCCTAGAATCTATATAAACCTTCTTAAAGGGACAGATTGAAGAGTAATGCCGTCGTTTGGAAACCACCATTAACGGCAGAGCTTCTTACTCGTTTAAGGGACACCAAAATGAGTCGATTTGGATTGAATGCGATGGTCCAGTGACTCCACTAGACCTGCAGTAGATGAAAGGAAAAGAAGAAAGAAGAAAGAAATGGAAGAATTAAGAGAGAGAAGGGAGAATGAGGGGTGGCTGTTGCACCAACCCGACCCAGTTGTGGTGTGTAAATCAGGTAAGGTCGTCAGTGTCGTTGGATCTATAGCAGATGAAGAATGAGGGAAAGTATGAGAGTAGAAGGAAGAAATGAAAGGAGAAGAGAAACAAAGGAGAAGAAGATGGTAGGGAGAGAGAGAGATTATGAGAAGTAAGAGAGGGCTGTAGTGACCGGTTGTTGCACTAGTCGTTGCCGCTCGAGCTCGTATAGCTATTAAGCTCGGGTCTTGGGTCGAGCCTGCTCCAGATCGGGCTGGATTTGTGGTGGGAAGAAAAGAAAGTGAAAAGAAGAAGAGAAGAAAGAATGAAGGAGGGAGAGAGGAAGAAGAACGAGATAGGTAAGGGAATTGGTTGTGTGTCGCTGCCGAGTTGAATCGGTTGAAACCGAGTTTGACTCGGTCGAGTCAGGATTGGGACTGGTCTAGACATTGTTGGACATTCCAGCAAGGAAGAAAAGAAGAAGGAAATGAGAAGGAGAAAGAGAGAGAAGGAGAGAGAGAATGTAGAGGTGGTGGTTAAGTGGATCCGAGTCAACTCGACTCGAACCAAGTCAGCTAGGTGAGCCCCCATTTTCCTCCTAGATATGAAATTATTTCAATTATCATCATATTATTATTATTATTCTTTTTTTAAATTAAATTTAGATATAACTAACTAATTTATTTGATTATTTTTATTCATTCATTATTCTCTTTAATAATATCATTAATGACCACACAAGATAGAATTCAATTCCATAATCTAAACCTAGAATTAAACCCTAATTCTACATTAAAACCCTAAAAGACAACCCTAGGCTATGATCCTAAACCCTAGGTGGTTATTAGAACTTAGACCTGATTATACAAGTTCATGACTTGTGGTAGGATACAATTCTAAGGGTGCAAGCACTTAGCGACACTAAAAGACGATTCAAAATATATGGTGATGATTCTTCTCCTTGAGCTTTCCATCTTTCCCTTAGCTTAAGTTATAGTTTCTATTTAAATTTATAATTGATATCTCTCTCTTATAATTACATGTGTTAGCTGGTGAAAATTGAATTACTATATTGCCTTCTTAATGTTTATCTTGCATATTTATTCATGCTTATAGATTATTTGTGGATTGCTTATGGAACTTAAACTGGAACACCAGTGGGAAACCCCCACCTATATGTGTACAACCATACTTAGGATGTAACCTGACTGGTTGTGATAGTAATGGACCTTCAGCTTAGTGGTTATTGAATGGTGGTTTAAATTAACTAGTAATGTGGGCCTATAATCCAGGGTTGTTGTGTCCAAGGATGGTCTTTTATCGCATGATTTTGATACTCGCCAAATGTGGTTTATTTTGATATTTGTCTTATGTATCTTGCTTTGATAATGCCTTATGTGTCTTTGTCCTGGTATTTTCCCTATATGGGCTTGATGTTTTATACTGTACAATCATGGGATGGTAAGCCCCATATGTTGTAATATGATTGACCACTAATCGAAGGTTTTTCATTAAACATCCTAAGGTGGTAGTCTCATGAGCCGGGGATGGTGGTAATGAGATACTATGCCTGAGCTGTCGGCCTACGCTGGGCTCTGAGCTCCCCGTAGTGACCTTGAGCTTACCTAAATTGGTTGATTATAACTAGACTAATAATGGTTTGGCTAATCATACATCCATAACATGTTGGTGATGACGGGTGGCTATTCTAGATGTTGTTGCGCGTGCCCTTAGGATCTTCGGGGTATTGTTTCGTTAGCTCGTAGACCACTGACTATCGACCCCTGTCTAACTAGATGATTTTCCCAGGTCGATGATTTTCCTGGGTGACGAGCCCAAGTCTGATTGGATGTGCATCCCCAGGTCGATGTGCATTCACGCATCCATGCATTTAACAAGGTAATATCATGTATTGTTTTGATTGCCTTGTTATTTTATAACTATGCTTACCTAATGTGGCGGTGTGTAATCTTAAGAGGAATTCACACTGAGCTGGCCACTCATCCATCAAATATATGACCGTATAGGTAGTACAAGTGGCACAGATGATGTTCACCTTCATATTGGTGAGGAGCAGGCTTTTGTTGACATGAGTGCATGATTGTATTTGTTAAAGGTTGCTACAGGATCTCAATGCTCAAGATTGTTGCTATTTACTTTGTTTTACATGTAATGTTATTTTATTTGTATTGTAAAAATGGAGACATTGGTTTGTATAAGTCATTATGGACGACTTCTTGTATATTTAAATGATAATGCAACTTTCCTTTATGTCTGATTTGTCCATACTACGCTCATCTGTTTACTCCGATAGTTATACACACACACACACACACACACACACACACACACACACACACACACACACACACACACACACACACACTTAAACTTGACCATCCTTTAAGGTTAATACTCGGGTTTTTATGAAACGATTCATATACTCGGGTCTTGAAACACAGGGCGTTTCAACAACTATGTTAGCCGGGAGAAAGGTCATTGCGGTATACCTATCATTCAGAACAGAGTGTTATTTATTTTGACTAAATGAAAATGTACTTTGTTTTTAGAGATGAAGCGGAGGATGTTCCCACTGAGAGTTGCCATTTTTTCATCTATATAGACGCCAAAAAGTGATAAATGCTCTCTGAATATTTTTTAAGTTACCATCGAATAATAAGTCCCCAGTGGAGTCTCCATTTTGTTTCGACAAGGAAACAAATGCGTTTGGTTTAGTGGATTTATTCAATGATAACAAAGAATTCGATAAGAGAACATTGATCACATTTATTCTGAGTTCATTTACATCCTCAAATTCCCTTAATTCTGAAAACAGAGTACAATCAATGCAACATAGCGAATGAAAGATAAGACGGTCCAATGGCTATTTCGGCAGCATTTCGATGCTTTTTGGTCACATCTCTAGGGGAGATGGGTTGTGCGGGCTTGAAGCCCATGATCTGACCTTTGATATCAATTCCGATCATCTTTTCGTTCATTTTTCCTTGATCTGACCGTTGAGATGTGGAGCGACGATCATCCCTTGAAATGTAGATCACAGGGTTCCTGTCATCCGTTCAGCTCGAAACTTTATATATGGTCTGAGGACCACAAATTAGCCGTACACGTCAAAATTCAGCCTTTGGATCAGTGTATAAGTGACCTGATGGGTAAGATCAAATAATAACCATTGAGAAAGCATCTTGGACATCCTTGGGAGATCGGGACCCAAACTAAAATGATGGAAAGAATATAAAAAATGGTGGATATCCACCAAATTTCAAGGCATTTGGATGATGTACGCTAACATAACTAACGTCGGAAGGTAATCGAGGAATTGATGGCAAATATGTAAATAAGGCTCCTACCATGCATGATGTTATTCAATAAGTAGATTTCACCGTGAATGTCAATTTCTACTTATTTAGATTGTGCGGCCCACCAGATTTATGAAACTTCCTCATCTTCTACCCCATGTTATAACATAGCGGGAAAAAGACGGTGAACGGAGTGGATTGCTTACCAAACGTCACAATGGACCCCACTTAATACTTCAGCAAGTCACGTAATTCTTACGTGATTTCAATACCACAACAAGTTACATAAGTCTAACCATTAAAGTATGCCCACTTATCACATGTGTTGTGACCCACTTGGAACTCAGATCTGCCGCATCTTTTAGACAATGGCCTAACATGATCTTCTCATGCTAACGACGGGATTAGATCTTCTGAAATACCATAACAAGTGGCTGCAGTAAACAAATATTACCCAAAAGGGATGCATGAACAGTCTTCTTCAACAAGTTGTGCGGAACTGCACAAGGGATCTTCCCCATCGACCCACTCGAAGTTCAGATCTGCCCCATCTTTTGGCTAATGGCTTAACACGAGCTTCTCATGCTAATGAAGGCATCAAATCTTTCGAAATACGATCACAAGTGGTTGCAGTAAACAAATATCACCCAACAAATATGGGTTATTAAAAGCCTTCAGAGGGTTGCGTGGAACCACGTAAGGGATCTCCCTCCAAGTTGGTTGTGCGGATTGGCGCAATGAATATCCATTGCGCGGGCTGGGGCAATGAACTTCTTCATGCCCTTTCTTCTCTCCACACTTCTTCACTCCTCTTATGTCCCAGCCTCCCAATCAATCCAACCCCTTAAATTAGGCCGAGGAGGGGTATTATAGGCCCTTGATCTCTTACAAAGTGGTGATCACCACCACTTATCCCTTCACATAATATACATATTCTTCTCTTAAACAACGTTGTCCACCAAGCTCTTCCTTAAATGGTAGTGTACAACCTCTCTCCATTAAAATGACACCTGTGTAGCCTTTATTACTAAAACACCCTATTTAATGCCTTTTACTGAAATACCTAAACTATCCCTGGAATTGATTTTTACCAAAATACCTAAACTACCCTTGGATATTGATTTTTACCAAAATACCCAAACTACCCCTGGATATTGATTTTTAACAAAATACCCAAAATACCTCCAGAGCTGATTTTTACCAAAATACCCTCAGAGCTAATTTTTACCAAAATACCCCAGAGCTGATTTTTACCAAAATATCCCTGGAGCTGATTTTTACCAAAATACCCCTGGAGCTAATTTTTACTAAAATACGGAGTGTACAATCCTGGGAAAGTTATGTAGCATGAAATTCTCTCACCAATGTAATGGAATATTTTTTGTGCCTCAACAATTCATTAAAACAAAAGAGGAAAGTATAGAAGATTGCTAAAAAGGGGAGCAAATAAATTTAAAAGTTTAAGTCCGCATTTTATTATAAGTTAGTGTGCGCAATATAGTGTGAGCACATCATTATGTGCAATACAGTCTGCATAGATTATTGTGCACGGACCGTTGTGCGTAAGGTAATGAGCACAAAGCAGTGTGCGTAGTACAATGTGCACAAAGTGTTATGCACAAAGTTCGTTGTGCAGTTAAGTGCTACCTGTCCTTGCACTAAAATTGGTTGTGCATAGAGAGGTGTTGTGCACAAGGTCCTATTGTGCGCACGAGAGGTGTTATGCGGGAAGGGTGTTGGGCGGCGTACAACGTTATCAACACACAATGATGAAAAGTAAGAAAAAACAGTGTGCAGGAGGAAAGTGAAGTGAGAAAGAAAAAATTAGAAATGTTGTATTTATAGGTGGGGTGTGACCCGTTGTGCAGAATACGTTGAGCGTGCACAACACAGAAAATGACTGTGCACCCAAGGGCTTGATGATGCGCATAATAAAGGAAATGATGACAAAAGTAGTAGTTAGAATGAATCTTTAATTGTTATTGATCTAACATCATTTTGTAGGTATAAAAATAAAAAAAAAATGCAAGATCAAGTGGGCATCTATTAAGGCATAAAAAGAGAAAAGATAGTAGAAAATGCATTGTGCACAGATCGTTGTGCGAAAATAAGCAATGTGCAGAAATAGGTGTTGTATGCAAATTGTTGTGCGAGAATAATCCTTGAAAAATAAATGGCCGCACAGAGGAATCCGCACACAGATGATCACACAGAGGAATCCGCACACATATGGACACACAGAGGAATCTGCACATAGGTGGCTGCACAAAGGAATCCACACACAGGTGTTCACACAGTGAAGATCGTAGAAGGGATTGCGCACAATGATTATGTGGCATGTTTGCATGTGTGAGAAGGCTATAAATACCCCCGACCCGTTAATAAGGGGTCATTAGCATCCAATCACAGAGAAGGAGAAGATGTAAGAGAGAAGAGCTAGCACTCGTACTCATTGTGCGGAACAGGTGTTGTGCAACACACAATGGTGTTGGTGCACAACAAAAGCTAGCACACAACAGGAGGTGGCGCACAACAATAGTCAATGCATAATGGTGCTAGTGCGCAGTAAAAAGCTAGTGCACAATGGCTTCCGATAGCACACAATGGCTTTTAACAATGGCACAATGGCTTCTAGCACAACATTTAGCATAGTGTCTTAACGCTTGATGTGTTTACACATCGTATTGTTGCTAAATATTTGTTTTATATTAATTCATAAATATTCTATTTGGAATCAAAGGAGAGAAGGATGTAAAAGAACTTAAAATGAATAAATGATGTGATTATCTTCTTTATTTTTCTTTCATTCATAATTAAGTGAATGAGAAAATTCCCCAAATCAAACACATTTATTTCTTGTTCGAAACAGCCCATACCTGCAATTACAAGAGTTTGACGAGGTTATAACCACTTTATACCTTCCTAATGTGTCCTCAAACATGGTCAGGCTAAAACTCTTTCCTTTCTCCTTGAAAGAAAAAGCTAAGACGTGGTTACACTCTATACGTCTGCGATCCATTGGTACATGGAATGAAATGATGTAGTTCATAAAAAAATTGTTTCCATACCATAAGACGAACACCATGAGGAAGTCGATCATGAACTTCGCCCAAAAGGAAGATGAAATATTCTTCCAATGTTGGGAACGATTTAAGGATATTGTCAGTTCATGCCCACAACACGATTTTGAAACATGGTGCATAACAACTTTCTTTCACAATGGACTGACATCTTCCATGTGCCAATTCATCGAGACGATGTGTAATGGGGAGTTCATGAACAAAAATGTCGATGAAGTGTGGGATTACTTTAACAAACTTGCTGAAACCGCACAATCATGGGACATCTCCCCAAAATCTAACACCACAACTAAGCTTACTCAATCAAGGGAGAGATGTGGGATATACTTGTTGAAAGAGGATAATAATATAAATGCTAAAGTGGCCAGTCTCACAAGGAAGGTCGAGGCCATGGAACTTAAGAAGGATTAGGCAAAGGAAGTTGTTTGCAGTATCTGTGCTTGCAACATATATACAACTGAAAATTGCCCAACGATACCTGCTTTTCAAGAGGCACTGAATGAGCAATCAAATGCCATGAACAACTACCAAAGACCTTTTAGTGGACCCATATCTAACACATACAATCATAGTTTTTTTAGAGAAATTATCCGAACTTTAGTTGGAGGAATGGACGAATTGTTACTTCTTAAGGAATCCCTAACCAATTCTTGAATTAAGGGAAACCTCAAGAGGATCCGGTCTGGAAACGTACTTAAAACTAAGAGCTTATCAATCACAGTATATTACAAACCCTTCAAGACCTTTCAAAGGCCATACAAGGGTGTGAGACAAAAAAATTCAATTAGGGAAAAAAGGATTCTTCCAACCCAACCTTTCCCCAATCCTAAACTGTAATATGAAATAAGTGATCAAAGGTCTTCAAATCAAATAGAGAAAGCTAAGTCTATCACAACTTTTAAGAGTGGGAAGATAATTGACAAATCTATTCTGGTAAAGGCTGAAAAGTTTAAGGACGCGGAAGTTTTTGAAAATTGATAAACCTAGCAACACTCCACAAGAGTTAGAATCGAACTCCAAAGTAAGCAGATTGTACCATTTCTCCAACAATTGGTTGCACCAAAATCTCTCTCTAATTCTCAAGACATTCTAGAGGTGTTGAAACAAGTGAAGGTCAATATTCCTTTATTGGATGTGGTTAAACAAATACCTTCATATGTGAAATTTCTGAAAGACTTGTGTATGACCAAAAGATGATAAAATATTCAAAAGAAAATCTTCTTAACTGAAAAAGTGGGTGCCATCCTAAAGCAAGATGTGCAAGAGAAATAGAAAGATCTCAGTAGCTCAACCATTGCTTGTGTAATTAGGAATTGCTGCATTAAGTATGCACTTCTTGACTTAGGAGCGAACGTAAATCTGATTCCTTTCTCAGTCTACGAACAACTAGGTTCAGTTGAATTGAAACCTACCCGAACGTCATTACAATTTGTTGACCACTCAGTTCATGTACCAAGAGGGATAATTGAGGATGTGTTGGTCTAGGTTGACAAATTATATTACCCGGTAGATTTTATTATCTTGGATACTCAACCCATCACGGACATGAGCACTCAAATTCTTATCATTATTGGTCACTCATTCCTTGCCACATAAAATACAATCATTAATTGCAGGAATGGAGTCATGAGTTTGTCCTTTGGAAATATGACAGTGGAGTTCTTTTTCAATGATGGCAAATAGTTGGAGGATGATGACGATTTCCATGACATTAACATGATTGACTCTTTCGTGAAAGTGTTGAGGGTCAAATATTGTATATTGGACCCCAATTGTCAGTTAGTTTTATGAACATGATAATGCTTAATGTCCTATTTTAATCATGTTTGTGTTGTGAGGTGAATTTAAGAGCTTGGATTGAAAAGGATGCTAAAAGCATGGATTTAACGCTCAAAAATTACCAAAGCCAAGGATGGATCTTATGAGACCAAAAATAAAGAATTCACATGCCAAAGATCCAAGAAAACTAAGTCAAGAATGAAACGAATCGAAGTTTTGAAGTGAATTTCTGTGATCCTCTACCAGTCCTGGCTCCTCCTCGACTAGTCGAGGCTACTCCTCGACTAGTCTTGGCTCTTGCTCAATTAGTCCTAGCTCCTACTCGACTAGTCCTAGCTTTGCTTCAACTAGTCGAGGTTCCTTCTCGACCAGTCGAGGATTCCTCAACTCGAACTCTAGTGATAAAATTATCAAAAATCAGGTCACCTGGGGGATTAGGTAAACTAATGAGTGTTTTTTTAGTTTTGAGCAAAATTTGTAAAATTTTTGAAATTTTTTTAATGTGTATCTGTTTGGAAAGCAATAAGTTGTGTATTTAAGAATGTTTTGAGTATGATGATAAAATAGAGATTGAATTTTGAATTGTTGGAGTTTAGTCATCTAAGTAATATATTAATTATAGTTCTTGCGCTCAATTGAGTAAGAGGAAGTTTGAATATCATGTTAATCTAAATCACTAGACACGTTCAAATTATTTTCTATGAATAATGTTAGAATTTATGATTGCTAATGTGTGAATCATTGATAGATGGTGAGAATCAAGTTTTAAGAATTTTATCCACCTTAAAAAGATAAAAAGAACCAGTTAAAAAATAGTGAGATCAACAAAAAGATCATGTATGGTGAAAAGATCGAAAAAGATTGGAAAAGAATACAAAAATAATACAAGGTCCGTAAAAGAATGAATAAAAATTGACCGAAAATATAAAATCAAAAATTAAAAAAAGAAGAAAAAGTGGATAAGTTCAGAATCAGTACTTAAGTTCTCAATTAATCTTGATATGGTAAGCATAGCTAACATGATGTAATGACAGTATCCTTATAGAAAGTAAGTTGATCTTCACTATGCACATTGAAAAACTTGATATGTAAATTATGCTTTGACTTAATGGATAAGAAAATTATTTGATTGATTACTTGTGTGATTCGAATTTAGGTCTTCAAAATCTCACTTTCTAATATTGAGTCTACTCATTCATACTTGATTACACGAATGATTGTTTTCTGAAAAAGGTTTGAACATTGCACATTAAAGTTCATTTTTCACATACTTTGCTTAGGACTAGCAAAATGCTAGTTGGGGATTGTGTTAAGGGTCAAATATTCTATATTGGACCCCAGTTGTTACTTAGTTTTATGACCATGATAATGTTTAATGTCCTATTTTAATCATGTTTGTGTTGCAACGGTGAATTTAGGAGCTTGGATTGAAAAGAATGCTAAAAGCATGGATTTAACGCTCGAGAATCACCAAAGCCAAGGATGGATCTGATGAGACCAAAAATGAAGAATTCATATGTCAAAGATCCAAGAAAAGCAAGTCAAGAATGAAGAGAATCAAAGTTTTGAAGTGAATTTCTATGATCCTCGACTAGTCCTAGCTCCTGCTCGACTAGTTGAGGCTTCTTCTTGACTAGTCTTAGCTCCTACTCGACTAGTCCTGGCTCCTGCTCGACTATTCCTGGTGTAAGACCTCTATCCTAGACCGTACCATTTCATTGGCTACCGCAGTCTTCCCAGTCGAATTCTGGCAACCTTCAACCAGTATCCAATGTTTGCGTGTGATCCTAAGCTGGGTCTTGCATACCGAAGTCGGCTTGATCAGAAACTTGTATCATAAAAACTACGCCGTCGCCACAGTTCTAAAGCCGCGACTCGCACTCTGAACCGATACCCAGGCTAGAAGTTGTGGGTCCACGTTCATCCTGAAGAAACGCCGCGCGTTGCAAATTTTGAGGGAATCTCTATGATATGTCTCATCAATCAATGTCAAGTACACACCATGCCCTAAGTATAATAACCCATTGTAAAGACTCAAAAAATTCCATATCAAGACCCGAGTACCACCTCGATCAGATATCACTTAGGATTAATTCTCTTAGAAATCAAGCATAAGTTAATTAACACTAAGTTAGATTTGCTGTGAAATTTGTACTGTTCACTTTAAATATGTTCTGCAAGACTTAAAACTTGTAGAATCAATGACGCTATAATACCCTGAAATCTAGGATCCAACTCTAAACCCAGTTGTCCTAGGGAATGTTTAATAACTTTGTATTGATTCTAGACCGCACGTCGAAAGTCTGATATCTATAATCTTAGATCATTATGACCGCTTAGTTGGACTTGACAATCGCCTAGAAAATCAAGCCCAACTGATGTCCTGACACCATTTTACTGAGTCCAGAGTGAAGAGAGTGAGCAAAGGGAAAATATTTAGAAAATTAAATATATTTTTAAGAAATCTGGCACGGTTCACTTGCACATTATTTTTAAGTGTTCTGACCGTTAGAATTCGACCAAATTTCACCCTCGGATCATGAAAGTTGGCCCTTTCATGTCATAGAGCTTGTAGCCCTGATTTAGGTTCGGTGACCGTTGAATTGAAACTGGTCCACCACGGATAATCTGGATATCCGATCGGACTGAAAGCTTAACTTACTAAAGATCCGATGCTAGTGAGCTTAAGTCCGACCGCATTTGATCAGAGGACCTCCAGAAATGCTCCGTTGGATCAGAAAGATCCCGATTTGGTTATAACCTAAGTATACCTTGACTTAAAGTTTATTTTCATTATGTTTGGGCTTAGAAAAGGACTTTAAACCCTTAGCTTTCTAACCCATACAAATTTCCCAAACCCTAGAGATTTAAGAGAAAGAAAAGAGAGAGAAAGTGTGGGAGAATCAGGTGAAACTCCGTAGGATTCTTCCTAGTGCATCTATACATTGAACCGACGTTTCTGAATCATTCTTCCGGCGATTCTGATTCCATTTTTGGGTAAGTTAAGCTAACCCTAACCTAGTTTGAAGCTTAGACTAGTTGTAGTAGAGTTATAGCAAACCTGTTTCTTGCCATAGTAGTGTATCCGTCGTTGACGAAGACACGTCGTCTGAATCATCTTAAATACATCTCTTTCTGGTTTAAGGTGCGGACTATATATGCTTAGGTTATGGTTTTCAACCCTTTCAATGTTAGATAATGATTTATTTATGTTGTGCTTGCCGTTACACATGCCAAATATGCTATCCGTTTTGTCTTCCGCATACGTATACATTGTATTGTAAATATCGTATTTCATGTATATGTTAGAATACACGTATGCGTATGGAATTTGCTGATTTTCTTGCCATGATAAATTGTCATTGTGATATGCCTAATGTGTATGCAGCAACTCCTTGGTGAGAGGACTTGCCCTAATTTGCAACGGTGTCGACATACGTGATGTATATTGAATAGTGTAAGCTAAGTGTTTGTTTAAATGTTTAAATGAAATGGTAGTTAGTATTATGTGCATGCTAAGGTGGTTGAGATATGGATTTCAACCATAATATTTGTGTGTATGATTCTCTCTATGAATCATGTAACTTAGGTTATCCATGCTAAATAAGTGTATGATTCCCTCCATGGCTTATGTGTTTAATTGAATCATGTTACATGTGTGTATGATTTCCTGCATGTATTGTTTACATTTAAGTTATATTTCATAATTGTTCAAATGAATGCAGGATATGAATCATATGTTAGTTATTAGCTTTGTATGTGAATGGGGCTGTACTACAGTCCAGGTAATCGAAAACCATTCCATAATTAGTGGTTGAGGTTGTCTTCGCCACATGGGGTGAGTTTAGCGAAGCTGAGTCGTACTTGGGGTGTTCGGCAGTGGTTAGGCCACACAGAGTGCTTATGCACTCCATGTAGTTTAACTCAACGTGCGCTTGGCCTAGTTGAGCTTATCAACTAACCCGATTGACCGATGCTTGTTCACCATGTTTGGTCGCTACTGTTTGAATCTAAGGCACTGAGCTTACCAGTGAAACTCTCGCGAACCATGGTACCGAGATCCACTAAGACTCATGAGCCAGGCATGGGGGTATGGGACACCGTGGTCGTGCTGTCGGCCTACGCTGGGGCCACAAACCTTCCTTTAGTGACCAGTGAGCACCCTACTCTGAGCAGATTATGGTGGTATGGGATATTATATTCTTGCTGTTGGCCTACACTGATTGGTGACGAGCCCTTAGTAGTAACCTTGAGTTTATCCTGACACTACAGAGGGGCGACGAGTCCTATTGTAGTCTTAAGGATATAAATAGGCCTGTATTGATAAGGTGATGGGGGAGTGGTGTAACGATTGTGCGCAACAGCCCTGACATCCCTTGCAGGGACCTAGAACCATAACATCGTATGAGATATCCTAGGATTGACGACCCTAGAAAGGATCAATGTTGAGAAATGATACAAGGGAGGTGTCTTAGCTTCCCAATACTACGGTATGAAAAGGATTAATAAGAACTTGATAATCATATTCATAACACCGCATTACATGTGATAACGGTGTTGGTGATAGAACACTGAGGAAGTGAATCATGCCGCGATCGTTAGATGATGTCGCAGAGGGGATTGTGGTGAGGGCATGCATCATTCTTCATATCATCCTTGCATTAATAAGAGTACCTAGGACCTGTGTGATTGTACTGCCTTATCATTACTGCTTGATTGGATTGATAATATGTTAAATTTTTCTATATAGTACCACTGAGTTGATCACTCACTCCCACGTTCTAGGATAGTGTTTAAACACCAACCAAACTCTGACTTAGCTGCAGGAGATGGGGATGCTTACGAGGCGGAGCCAGACTTTGATGAGGACAAGGAGGCATTCTCATATATGCAGTTCTCAGGCGGGTTCATGTGAGCCTTGTCCTAACCAGTGAGGATTATTTTTGAGATATGTATTGGATCATTCTGATTAGTTCATGTATGTATTTTGAGACACAGATGTATGTATATTGCCCTGGGCAGAGCACGCATCATTTGGGGATTTATTTTGAATAATATATGTATTTACATCTTCCGCTTGCATTTCCTTAATATCCTTGAATTGTGTCTGCTATCTGGCTTAATCTATTTCATGTTTTATGCATTCTTACAGTCAACATACAGTTATCATCAAATATGTTGCATAAGTGATGTTTTGGAACTCGGGAGTTGAGTTATGCTCGACTCCCGAATTTCAAGGCGCTACACCCACCCCTTCCTTTTCAAAAGTCAACTCTCTCTCTCCACCTCACCATTCCCCTTTATAAATTTTTAAACTCACCCATACCTCTTTTACAAATATTTCAAACTAAACCATACCCTCCCATCCCCTTCCTTATATCATCCCATCCATATCATTCCCATCACCCCACTCTCTCTCTCATTTCTCAAATCTCCCAAGCAACCCCAAAAATTCCATACGTCCAAACATTCTCTCCTAAGTCAAGTGTGGCCCACCCTCTCATCTCTCATCCCCACCATTAAAACTCCATCATCCACCATTGAAAGTTGATCATAGGAGCTAAGGAGCCCAAGGGATCAAGGAGAAGGCTTAGAGGTGGGTGATCCATCGTTAAATTCTAATTTAATGGCCCACTTATGTTGGGACTCAATTTGATTTATGTAATGTAATCATATGAGGGGCCCATAGTGGCGGGGTTCCCTCCATTCCACCGATCTCTCTCTCTATTTCTCTTACTCACTCTCTCTCTCTCTTTCCATTGTGATGGTGTGGATCCCACCAATATGTGTTATATCTACCCCGTCCATCAATATCAGATGGTGTGGCCCACCCTATTGTAGGTGATGATCCACACCATCCACTATTTAGATGGATCCAATACCTTTCTTTTTATATATGTATGATATATATACAATATAATATAAGATATATATATTATATTCATATATACATGCATGGTGGGCCACATCCATGTGGGACCCACCATGATGCCTGTGATATTCCACATCGTCCAGCTTCCAGAGAGGCTGGACGTGGCTCAACAGATAAGGGTGAACTGGCTTGGGGTGTGGCAAATAGGGGAGTATGAACTAACATTGGGGTGTTCTCTCCCACTAAGCTTGTGGGTGGGCCGCTCATGCAAGCCCCACCTTAATGTATGTACTTGATCCAAGCGGTCCATCCCTTTCCTCATATTATTTTAGGCATTGAGCTGAAAAACAAACTCAATCTGATTGCCTGACAGCCCATAGCATTGACGATAATATTCTTTGTCGTTGAAATGCACCTTAATATTTCTACACACCCAAATATACCCAATATTGGGCTTGATGGGCTTATATTGAGCCACACAGATCAATGGGCAGGGCAGATTCACCTGATGCGGGCCCCACCTAGGAGATTCTGTAGAAAAATAAGTTTCCAAAAAAAAATATGTCACAGCTGACGCTGCTGCTATCAGAGGCGCAGGCAGCGCCTGCTGTGGACGGACGGCTTGGCAGGGACCCACGGTCCCAATCGTGGGCCCCACCATGATGAGTGTTGATCATTAACACCATGAATTTGATAGGTCCCCTTCGGGACAGTGGGCCCCCCAAAAAATTAGCTGTATACAATACTCAGGTGGCCCACATAATAGGAAATAGTCAAATTGAACATTTGCCATTGAAGCCCTTTTGGGTGTCTTAGGAGCTTTTGTAACACCCTGGATTTTTGTCAACCTAGAGTTAGGCGTCCTTAGGCAATGGGTCAATCATAACACTCTCAAAACTCAATCCCAAAGCCAAAGAAATCACTTTTCAACCCATTTCTTTCAAAATCTCACCTTTCACCTCCTCATTCTTCAAATTTCTATAAGTACTTTCATATTAGACACAATCCTAAAGTTTAAAAGGTGAAGAACTATACTTAAACTAAAACTTACTGTAAATGGTATGTACATGAATAAACTAGGATTTTGACTATTGAATTCTTAGAATTTCAAGATGTAGATAGGTTATTTGGATGGATTAGCTTCTTTTACCCTAAAATCATATATTGTACATCGCGTAACTATTCCTTTTTACAAATGAGACTCGATAAATGCCTCGATGAACTCGTGGGCCTAAACGACTCAATTCTGGGGTATCCAAGGTGGGCCCCACATGTTTTCGGCATCCCCGGGGGGTGAGGACCTCGCCCCTAGGGCGATTCCTCTCCAAAAAGGTCAGTGACTGGCGAGGACCTCGCCGGTTTGGCGAGGCCTCGCCGATTTCGTCCGTACAGCAGTCAGGCAGCCCGGTTCTGCATGTTTTTCTACACATTTTATCATATTTTAAAAAATCATATCTCCCTTGTTATAACTCCGATTTAGGTGATTTAAAAGCCAGATTGAATCTCAATGAGTCTAGTTTGATATAAAAATATGTGAAAAATATAATAAAATACTTAATATAGTTTAAAGTAGGACGTTGTGACAACTATCTAAAAATCACTTGTTGGACAGCTGCTGCTTCTGGAATTTTTAGAATTTTTTTACAACTCAAAATCTTATGAAATTTGGTGAAAATAGGTTAAAATTGATGATGAACCACTAAAAAAATAATTAAAATAATATGAAAACTAAAAGTGCCTAAAATGGGTCATAGAATGCCCCTAGGAGCGTATTCTGCCATAATTAGGCTAGAATTTGGTTAAGTTCCATACTGAATACTCAGTAGAATTAACCAATCACTTTCAATACGATCTGCTAGAGCCAAAACATATAGAATGACGCTACAATACTCTAAAATCTAGGATCAAACTCTAAACCCGGTTGCTCACAAGAGCATTCGGAAACTTTGTATCGGACCTGGACTGCACATCGGAAGTCCGATTATCCTGAACTTAAACAATCCTGACCGCCTAGTTAGACTTGACAATCACCTCAAAAATCAAGTCCAAATGATGTCCCACGACGATTTCCTTGAGTCCAGAGTGAAGAGTGTGAGAAATGTTAGAAATTAAATATAAATTATGAAATCTGGCACGTATCACTTGCGCAACATTTTTTAAGCATTCTACCGTATCAGAATTTGATCAAATTTTACCATCGGATTAGGATAGGTGGCCCTTACATGTCATAGTACTTGTAGCTCTGATCGAGTATCGGTAGCCGTTGAACTGAAACTGGTCCGCCACGGTCGATCTGGATTTTCGATCAGACTGAAAACTCTGCCTGATCTAGATCCAATGTTAGGGATCTTAAGTCTGACCGCATTTGATAAGAGGACCTCCAGAAGTGCTCTGTTGAGACGGAACAGTCCGTATTTGGACATAACATAAGTATACCTTGGCCCCAAGTCTATTCCCGTCATTTTTGGGCTTATAAAAAGGCCTTAAGCCCTATCTCACAAACCCCATACGAATTTGAGAAATCCCTAGGAGAGAGAAGAGAGAAAAGAGAGAGAAAGTGAGGGAGAAGTTGGGGGTTTCCCTTGGGATTCTTCCCTTCTGCTCTACGTGCCAAATCCACCTGCCTGTATCGCTTTTCCGGCGATTCCAACTCCGTTCTTAGGTAAGAAACCCTAACCCTAACCTATTTTGGAGATTAGACTAGTTGTAGAAGAGTTCTAGCTAACCTGTTCCTTGCCATAGGTAGCGTATCCGACGTTGACGAAGCGTAGAGTTTCTAATCGATTCGTTACGCTTTTACGGAGTAAGGTGCGGATTTTAGACGCTTTGGTTACTATTTTTCAAAGCTTTCAATGCCGTTTAATGGTAGATTGCTGATAAGGATGTTGTTTGACATGTAGAATATGTTGTCTATTTTTCATTTCGAATACGTATGAAGAATATGAGATTTAGGGTATTTTAGGCATTTGTAGGAAATACTGTATACGTACGTATTTTGCCGATATGATTGTCATGAGTATTTGTCATGTACCTATGTTAGTTATGTGTGTATGATCTGTTTGGCGAAGAGATTCGCCCTAATGCACGTATTGGCCGACATATGCTATGTAGACTAATGTGTGTAGACTAAGTGTTTGTTGAAATGCCTAAATCAAGATGATTTATGCCTGCTATATGTTTTGAATGTAAGAACATGATTGTTGTGTATTAGACAACTCCTTGATATAAGGATTCGTCCTATTCTATTTTGAAATCAACATACGTCATGTATGTTGGAGTTGTGTAGTCTAAGTGTTTGATAAAATGTCTATGTGAGAAATTATGTGACGAACTAAATTTAATAGTGGTGTTGAGATAGGATTCTCAACAACCTGAATGATGTTTATGATTTCCTCCATACAAGTTGTTTGATTTAATCGCTTTATTTATGAAATGTTTGTGTATGGTTTCATATACATGTTGTATTTTCTAACATGTTTAATAACATGCTTGGATTACTTTATTTCAATTCTGTCTATCTCATATGCTTATGGATTTAGATTACAAGTGTTTGGGGCTATGCTATTGTCCAGGCAGTCGGTAACAGTTTAAAATTCGTGGTTAGATTCTATTCGCTACAAAGGATGTGTATGACGAACTCGAGTGGTACTAGAGTCGTCGGTAGTGTTTAGGCCACACAAAGTGCTTGTGCACTTCATGTCGGTCGATTCAACGTGCGCTCGTGCTAGTCGGACTCATCAAGTAACCCGACTGACCATTGTATGTTTACCTTGTATTGGTCATAACTGCTTGAACCTAGGGTACTGAACTAATCAGTGTTAACCCTGATAACCGTGGTACCTTGATCCACTAAGACTCATGAGCTGAGCATGGTGGTATAGGACACCGTGGTCGAGCTGTCGGCCTACGCTGGGGCCACAAACCTCTCCGTAGTGACCAGTGAGCACCCTACTCTAAGCAGATTATGGTGGTATGGGATACTATATTCTTACTGTCGGCCTACATTGATAAGGTGATGGGGGAGTGGAGCAACAAGTGCGAGCAACAGCCCTGACAACCCTTTGTAGTGACCTTGAGTTTATCCTGATACCGCATGGGGGTGACGAGTTCTGATGCAGTCTTAAGGATATAAACTAGGCCTGTATTGATAAGGTGATGGGGGAGCGGAGCAACGAGTACGTGCAACAGCCCTGACAGCCCTTGCAGCGACTTAGAAATATATCATCGTATGAGATTACTAGGAGTGACGACCCTAGACAAGATCCTTGTTAGGAATGATATAAGGGAAGTACCCTAGTTTCCCAATCCTGCTGTATGAAAAGGACTAATAACAACTCGGTAATCATATTCATATCGCACTGCATGTGCCTGAAAGATGTGGAGCACTGAGGGAAGAAAGCATGCTGCAGACGTAAGATGGTGTCGCATGAGGGAGTATGTCGGTGAGGGCATCCATCATGTCATTTCATCCTTGCATTAATCACAGTATTTAGAAATGTTTAATTTTCTTACTTTATCATTATCGTTTGATTGATTTGATAACATGCTAACCTTTGCTCTATGATTCCACTGAGTTAACTACTCACTCCTACGTTACGGGACAGTGTTGCGCACACCAAATAGTCCCTATTTTAGTTTCAGTTGATGACGCTGCTTGTGAAGCGGAGCCGGACTTGTTTGATGATGAGGAGGATTTCTCCTATATGCTGGTTCTGATCGACGGGTTTACAGGGTTACTGATTATATGCCAATACACTTGGCGGTTTGCCTTCTATTTACACACCCATGTATATGCTTTTCTTTCTATTTTGGAGTATACATGTAATTAGTTAACCTGGTAACATGTTCACACTCTGGAGACTTACAATCATTTATATATTTTATATATTTATCACAGTCTTTCGCTTCCTAATTTAACTGTCTCTGAAGTATGATATACTGTTTTGGCTTAATACCACTCATGTTTTCTACACTAATATGAACAACATTCATCCATCATTGAAAATGTTGCATAAGTGACGTTTTAGAACTCGGGAGTTGGGTTTCTACCCGACCCCCGATTTTCGGGATGTTATAGCTTTGGATCATTGTGAAATTTATTTTCCCTCTTCACCCTGGTCCGTGTGACCTTACCAATGGGTTGAATTGTAAATAAGCATTATGGTGGGCCTCACATGGGACCCATAGTGATGTAGGTGTTTAATTCACATCGTCCACTGACTGTGGATGGTGGAACCCATTATAATGTATGTGTTTTATCATTGTCATCCAGCCATTTGGCTGGGTGGCTGGACGGATAGTGGACCCCACCATGATGCATATGTTACATCCAAACTGTCTATCCATCTTAAAAGATCATTTTTATGGCATGAGCTAAAGAATGAGGCAGATCTAGAGTCATGTGGACCACGCTATAGAAACAGTGTTAGATTGAACGTCCACCATTAACAACCTTTGGATTACAAGGTTGGAAAAGTATGAAATTTGCTTTCCCTCTGAATTTAGGTCCTTGTGACCTTATGAATAGATTGTGTAGGAAATAAATGCTATGGTGGGCCTTGGGAATTTTAATGGTGGAAGTCATCATCACTATTTATATTTGGGTATGGCCCATTTGATATATATGGGGCTAATTGGTGTGGCCCATTTGATGCACATAAGGCTAATGTGATTAGGCCCATTTTGATGCATTCTACAGCCCACGGGTTATGGCCCATTGTAATGTACATAAGGCCCATTGGTGTGGCCCATTGATATGACCCATTTGATGCACATAAGGCCCATGTGATTAAGCCCATTTTGATGCATTCTAAGGCCATGGGTTATGGCCCATTGCAATGTAAGTAAGGCCCATTGGTGCGGCCCATTGATATGATCCACTTGATGAATATAAGGCCCATGTGATACAACCCATTTGATGTACTTAAGGCCTAGTGGGATGAATTTAGGTACATTGCAATGTGTGATTTCTCCATGGTATATATAATGATGTTTATAATGGGACGTGCCTTGGGAATAATGATGGTTAGATGCCCACATTGTAAGGATGATGTCGGTTAAATGTCCGCATTGTCGCTCACCCTAAGGCCCATTGGTAGGCCAATACTTGTAATGTGTAGGCCGTCAAGGCCCATCTTCCTTATGAACAGAGTCCATTACCATATAACATGTTTAGTATGAATCTGTGATTCATGATCATATGCATCATATGTATGCCTGATATGAGGAGTGACTAATCATAACATATGCTTCTGGGTAGATTATTTATATGCTCCCTAATAGGAAGAGTTGTCTTACATGTGCGCACGATATACGCATGATTATAGCATGTTTCGTAGGGTGATCATGCACTTGCATTTGTGTGATTGTGATTATTGTGTGCCCTAGCAACATCAGGGCCATAACCTCCATAGACACATCGTGGGTGGCTAAATTGGATACTAAAAATATTGTTACTAAGTATCGGGGCGTCATAGATATCCCTGGGTGAAAATCCCTAAACCCAATGGTGCCAGAGGATGACTCCAACATTGAGACTTAGTGGATATATGAGCGTACAAGGGCTGAATACTAGGAGGCTGCATCTCCCACTGTGTCATGGTTGGTTGGAAAGGGGTGTGGCCTTACTCGCCTGAGGGTAGGGGACAATACTAGGCTGAGTCTGACTAGCTCGTAAATGGGTCCGCTATCGACCAGATAGGTATTGGTAGACTATTGGTCAGGCAGATAGTGAGGTTCCTTACGCTCACTTAGACTGTGCGGTTGGGAGATTGACATTACCATTTGGAGTGTACTAAATCATGGTGATTATCCAGACTGAGAATTATACTGATATTGATGACTTGTATGAGGATTTGAATGAGGATTGGTATGCTTAAGTTGCATCACACATCGTATGGTCTTGACATGACCGATAACATTTATATCTTGCACCGCATAGCCTTGGTATGGCTGATTGCATTCATTTACTCATCAGCACGTTTTCGCATTACTCCGACCTTACATTCTGAGCACGCTCATATTGCGTACACACTTACACTGCCCTCAAAGCTTTCTATAAGCTTATGCACAATCGATGCGTACAGGTGACGTCAGGACGCAGCCGTAGCATAGTAGCAGCAAGAGCGTGTAGTCAAGCTTTTGGAGTTCCCGTTATTTGCATTGTACTCAAAGTTTTTGATCATAATAGATTTTGTGATAGTGTTCTTGTGGTTATTGTCCGTGGGTTATGCTTATGGTTATGCTCATTATGAATCAAATTGATGATTAGAAATCATCCTTGTAACATCCCAGGATTGGAACATGGTGTATGGGTGTCAGGAGCCGAGAATGGGGTACTACAGAGGCTATCAGCGCTAGATTCGGTGATCGGGAATTTTGTGAGCCTAGTTTCCAAGTTTGGGGTGTGACACCTGGCTTCGCTTTGACTAGTCGAGGCTCCTTCTCGACCAGTCAAGGATTCCTCGACTAGAACTCCAGGGATCAAAATCATCGAAAATCAGGTTATCCTCGACTAGTCGAAGGAAGCCCTCGACCAGTTGAAGGTTATCCTCGACTAGTCGAGGGTTACACAGATGTTATGCAGACTACGTAAATTTGAGACAATTTTCAGAATTTTCCAACTCGGTGTGAAAGGAGGTGATGCAAAACTATAAATAGGGGTCCCTAGGGCATTCCTAGGCATCTTCTAAGGTTTGAGGAGTGGAGCAAAAGCATGGAAAAGTTATCGCCAAGAGTTTTTCTTCCCTTTTCTTAGTAGTTTTTATGCTTTTCTTAAGAGTTCTTAGTTCAATCATGTTTATGGTTGGCTAAACCTCTTAGCTAAGGCTAAGAGGTGAAGCCTATAGTGTGATTGGGATGTTTTCTTTATTTTGATTCATGTTTTATTGAACTCTCTTGGATTCTAGTTGATTATGAAGGAATATTTTTAGTTTTTAATGGTTCGTGTGACAAATTATACTAGATCTGCAATAGTTTGAGATATCTTCTTTTCCTAAATTGAGATTGTGAAATTAGGAGATCCTGTTGTTCACCATTGTGCCGTGGGCATGGTAGGATGATGAAATCCCTCCTAACCTTTACAATTCTCTTATGATTGGTTGTGTAATTGGTAGATCTTGTTGTTTGCCATGTCTCCTAGGCATGGTTATGTAATAGAATTACTTTCAAATCCTCATAACTCTTATCTATTGATGATTAGATCCATGAAAAGTTTAGAGATCTGACAAATCTCTTTGTCCTTGAATTAAGCAAGGTAGGATCCTGAGAACCTACAAGTGAATTCTTAAAAACCCAAGTTTCCCACCTATGAATTTATTAAGTTTTTCATTAAATCTCTCACAATTACTCTCTATACTTCCATATTTAGATTTTCATCTTCTTCTAGTTCTAGTTCTAATTACTTTCAAAAGACACAAAATTTAGTCCCTATGGATTTGACCTCGATCTTATCGAGATTATTAATACATCATGACCCTACACTTGGGCTTGTGAACAGGAAGATAGAACACTTTTGACCTTATCCTCTGATCTTCTAGAGACGTGCCTGGCCCACTCCCATGATTTTGATGATGATATAATTAGGGAGACAGATGTCATTCTTGGTACTGTGTTGGTACTTGAAGTTAACCGGTGGACGCCACAATTTGAAGAATTGCCCCAAACTAATGTAGTGCCTTACTGTTTAACCTTAAGGCACTGAAGCTCGACCTAAAATCTTTGGCCTCTGATTTGAAATATTTCTATTTAGGTCAAGATGAGACATACCCAGTGGTGATTTCTTTCCACCTTGAGAAAGAATAAGAAAGTATACTTATCTCTTGAGGTGAGCATCGAGTCGAGTTGGGCCGGATTGGGCCCAACTTAACTTGTCTAAAATTTTCAATGCTTGACTTGAACTTAATCCGATCCAGGACTGAGACTGGGTCCTCTTACTCTGTAACACCCCAGATTTTGGCCAACCTGGGATTAGACGTCCTTAGGCAATGGGTCAACTAAAACACCTGGGAAATCGCTCAGAACCCAATTCCATAGCCAAAGAAATCACTTAGGATTAATTCCTTTAGAAACTAAGCATAAGTTAGCTAGCGCTACACTGGAGTAGCTATGAAATTGTCCCTGACCACTTTAAATACGTTCTACAAGACCCAAAACTTATAAAATCAATGGTGCTATAATACTCTAAAACCTCAGATCAAACTCTAAACCGGTTTGTTCTTAGGACCACTTTGAAACTTTGTATTGGATCTAGACCACACGTCGAAAGTCCGATACCTACAATCTTAGACTGTTGTAACCGCCTAGCTGGACCTGACAATCATTTCAAAAATTAAATCCAACCGACATTCAGAGGCTATTTCATTGAGCATGGAGTGAAGAGAGTGAGAATAGGGTTAGATTTGAAATTTGAAATTCAAATCTGGCACACGACTTGACGCGTCAGTATTAAGCGTTCTGACCGTCAGAATTTAGCCAAATTACACCCTCGGATCAGGAAAAATTTCTATTTCATATCATGAGACTTGTAGGCCTGATCTACGTGCGGTGACCGCTGAACTGAAACTGGACCGCCATGTGCGATCTACAAACACTGCTGGTTTGAAAATGGGATGTGAGCGACATCTGACATGCATGAACTTAAGTCCGATCGCGTTTGGCCAGGGAACCACCAGAAATGTCATTTTGGACCGAAACAGCCCCGATTTGGTTAGGCACCAAGTAAACATTGTTCCCAAGCTTGTTTTGGGCATGTTTGGGCTTATAAAAGGGCTTGAAACCCTCTCATATCTCTCCCATTTGAATTTGGGAAAAGCCCTAGATTGAGTGAGAGAAAAGGTGAGAGATTGTGAGAGAAGGTGGGAGAGTTTCTCCTGCTGCTTGTGCTACCTGTTGCACGTGTTTAAGCCACGCAATCCAATCACTTTGCCGGTGATTTCACCGCGTTTCTAGGTAAGCAAATACCCTAAACACTTGTTGATTTGTTGTTCCGTCATTTTCATAGCATGTTAGCTTATGGATCTTGTGTATTATGTTGCCTATTCGCCGTAGACGAAGCGTATACGCTCCGTTCGAATTGATACGCTTTTAGGAGAAAAGGTGCAGATTGTATATGCTCCGTTCGAATTGATACGTTCGAATTGATACGCTTCATCCATTCGAATTGTATTAGGTTGCCTATTCACCGTAGACGCTTTGATTGACTGTTTCCAATGCTTTCAATGTCGTTTAATAGTAGATTATCGACGGAAATGCCGTTTGACATGTACAACATGCTGTCTGTTTCCTATTTCGTAAGCAGACGAAGAATATGAGATTTAGGGCATTTTAGTCATTTGTAGGAAATATTGTTTTCATCCATAATTTGCTGATGTGATTGACATGGCTTCTTGTCGCATTAGGATACTAGGAATACATGCATAATTAGTTTGGCGAAGAGATTCGCCTAAATGCGCACTATGAGTCGACATACTATATGTAGACTTAAGTGTGTAGTTTAAGTGTTTGTATAAATGCTTGTATTAGTATGTATTGAATTAAATGGTGTTATGACTTAGTTTGAGATTGAATTCTCAATTAATATGCTGATGTAAATTATTTCCTACATGTTAGCTATATGCATGATTTCATTATATATATGAAATGCATGCGTTGGAAGATTTACTTAAGTTGTATGTTATAACATGTGTTAACATGCTCACATGGTTGTATTTCATTTCCATTACTCTTACATGATGGCTGATGTGACTTCATAGTTGTTTAGGACTATACCTAGTCCAGGCAGTCGGTAACCGAGTAAATCAGTGGTTGGCTTATCTCAACCACAATAGAGATTAAGCTCATCTCTATCGTCATAGGTACCAATGCCATAGAACGCATCATCAGCAAAGGAAAACCACTGTAATGAGAGGTTGTTTCCCAATTCATGTCAAGAATAGCTCCTAAGTTGCACCTCGTTCCGATATACGGAGCGATGCAAAGATTCTTGAACCTTAAGTAGAACAAAGTTTTAAGGGGGGTAAAACGTATTGAGTCCAATCCAGTTAGGTCAGTCAACACAACCGTTCGATCAGAGTGGTACAGCGGAAGTGTGGTTGGCCTCTTCCCCACTGGCCCAGGATCAAAACATTTGAGTTAGGATATACGTATGGTGAGGTCATTAAATAGGATTGACCCTTCCTTAGAATGTCAATACTGAAGTCTTGCTAGATACTCCTTACCCTTCACCAATTTTGGGGACGAAATTGTATTTTAAGGGGGGTAGATTGTAACATCCCGAATTTTGGCCAACCTGGGATTAGACGTCCTTAGGCAATAGGTCAACTAAAATACCTGAGAAATCGCTCAGAACCCAATTCCATAGCCTTAGTTTCCCAATCCTGCTGTTTGAATGGACTAATAATAACTCGGTAATCATATCACCATCACATTGCATGTTCCTGGAAGATGTGGAGCACTGAGCGGTACGCAAGCATGCAGCGTGCGTAAAATGGTGCCGTATGAGGGAGAACGTCGGTGAGGGCATCCATCATGTCATGTCATATTGCATTAACAACAGTATTAAGATTGTTTGATTTACTGCTTTACTATTATCGCATGATTGATTTGAGAACATGTTAATCTTTACTCTATTATTCAACTGAGTTAGCTACTCACTCCCACGTTACGGGATGGTGTTTTCGGACACCCACCAGTTCCTATTTTGGTTGCAGATGATGGCGCTGCTTGAGAAGCGGAGCTGGACTTGATGATGATGAGGAGGATCCTTCCTTTATGCGTGTTTTGATTGACGGGATTACAGGGAGGTGGATTAGATGCCTTGACACTTGTCATTTTATATTTTTAGAGCACTCATGTATATTCTTTTTAATTACTTTTGGAGTATACAGGTATGTATATAACCTGGTAACATGTTCACACTCTGGAGACATACAACAGTTTATATATATTATACATACTATCACAGTCTTCTGCTTGTTAATTTAACTGTCTCTGGAGTATGATATGCTGTTCTGGCATAATTCCACTCATGTTTAATACATTAACACAGACAACATTCAATCATACATATCTATGTTGCATAAATAACATTTTGGAACTCGGGAGTTGGGTTTTTACTCGACCCCCAATTTTCGAGATGTTACATACTCGATCTGATCCGTTACACTGTTGGCATGATCCGAACTGAGTCCGAATCGGTTAGGGAAAATGAATCGGATCAAGTTGGGTATGGTTCAGATCGAATCTTCTGTGACCCTAAAAGAGTTTCAATGGTAGACGTTCAATCCCCCACTTCTTTTTGTATTGTGGTCCGCTTGATCTTTAGATTTGTCTTATTTTTAGGCTTAAGCCTTAAGACGTGCCTGCCAAATGGATGGACGGTTCAGATATAACACATACCACATGATGGGGCCCACAGAATTTGCTGACATCAATACACCAAACCAGCTGGCCTGGTGCGTGGTACACCTGCCAATCCGCATTAGGGTTTCTTTTATTGGGATGCAGATTTCTTGCATTGGGATGCTATGTGGGCCCATAATGATTTTGTAAGAAATCCACACCATCCATTGTTGAGGGTCAAATATTGCATATTGGACCCTATTTATTACTTGGTTTTATGAACATGATAATGCTTAATGTTCTATTTTAATCATGTTTATGTCACAAGGTAAATTTAAGATCTTGGATTAAAAAGGATGTTAAAAGCATGAATTTAACACTCAAGAATCACCAAACGCAAGAGTGAATTTGATGAAACCAAGAATGAAGAATGCACATACTAAAAATTCAAGAAAACCAAGTAAAGAATGAAGAAAATTGAAATTTTAAAGTGAAATTTGGTGATCCTTGACTAGTCCTGGATTCGACTCGACCAGTCCTGCATACGCTCGACCAATCCCGGACTCTGCTCGACTAGTTGAGGCTCGACTAGTCGACGAATGTGCTCGACTCAAACTCCAGTGACTAAAATAGTCAATTTTCCATCCTTCTCAACCAGTCGAGGGCATCCCACGACCGGTCGAGGACAACCCACGACCAGTCATGGGTTACGTAATTTTTATGCGGACTGCATAAATTTGAGACAGTTTCTGGAAATTTTTAACTTAGTGTGAAAGTCTGAGGCCTAAAACTATAAATAGGGGTCCCTAGGACATCCCTAAGCATCATTTAGGGTTTAAAACTATAAATAGGGGTCCCTAGGACATCCCTAAGCATCATTTAGGGTTTGAGGAGTGAAGAAAAAGGGTGGAGCTGCCGTTCGGGAGTTCTTCTTCTTTCTCTTTACTAAATCTTTTTATTTTGTTTAAGAGTTTTTAGTTCAATCATGTCTATGGTTGGCTAAACCTCTTAGTTAGGGCTAAGAGGTGAAGCTTGTAGCGTGATTGGGATGTTTGCTTTGTTTTGATTCATGTTTTTTTTTTTTTTAAACTCTCTTGGATTCTAGTTTGATTATGAAGGAATATTTTTAGTTTTTAATTGTTTGTTGTGATTCAAATTACAATAGATATGTAATAGCTTGAGATATATTCTTTTCCTGAATTGAGATTATGAAATTAGAAAATCCTGTTGTTTACCATCTTCCCATGGGCATGGTAGGGTCATGGAATCCTCCCTAACTTTCACAATTCTCTTATGATTGGTTGTGGGTTTGGTAAATTGTTGTTGTTTACCTTATCTCCTGGGCATGGTTAGGTGACGGAATCACTTCCAAAATCTCACCACTCTCATCCATTAATGATTAGATCTATAAGAAGTTCAGAGATTTAACAAATCTCTTCTTACCAATTGGATAGGATAGGACTTTGATTCCAATTGTGTCCTTGAATCATGCACGGTAGCTTCCCAATTGCTACAAGTGGATCCTTGGCACCCTAGTTACCACCTTTAATTTCATTAGTTTTAATTACTTTTATCAAAATTACTCTCTCAAATATTCCATATTTAGGTTTCCATCTTCTTCTAGTTATAATTCTAGTTGCTCTCAGAAGACACACGAGATTAGTCCCTGTGGATTCAACCTCGGTCTCATCGAGATTATTACTACATCACAGCCCTACACTTGGGGTTGCGAACATCCATCAGTTGTGGGAGCTCATTTTTGGACATGATACCAAAAAAAAGGCGGATCCAAAGCTCAAGTGGGCCAGGCGAGAGGGAAAATCAAGGAAAGAATTTCCTACCATTAAAACCTTCATGTTATTTATATGCCATCCAAACCGTTTATAAGGTCATTCCCACTTGGATGAAGTGAAAACACCAAAAACTTCTTCTGATATTAAACTCTGTGGCCATGCAAATGTTTCAATGGGGGTTACTGAATCTACACTATTTCCTCTTGTAAGGGCCACTTGAGTTTTGGATACACTTCATTTTTGGCCGCATGTCTTAAAATGAACTCCCAAAATGGATGGATGGTGTAGATTTATCACAAACATCATGGTGGGACCCACCTATTATACCATGCAGAAACTTCTTGTGAAAGGCTTTCGCATGAAATCAACGTATGTCAGAGGAAGCGGATTGCGTACTGAGTAACTCAGTACCCTAAGCGTACGTACCGAGTAAATTATGTGGGGTCCATGGGATTTATGTATTTTATCTACTCCATCCATCCATTTTAACAGATAATTTTAGGGCTTGAGCTTAAAAATGAAGTGTATATAAACCTCAAGTGAACCACACCACAGGAAAAAGTGTGAATCGATCATCTACTGTCAAAAAATTTCTTGGGGGCCACAAAAGTGTTGGATCAAGATTGTATTTATTTTTTCCCTTCATCCATGTCTATGTGATTGTATGAATAGGTTTGATGATAAATAAACATCACGTGGGCCCTAAAAAGGTTTCAATGGTGGAAATCATTATTCCAATTGTTTCCTATGGTATGGTCCACTTGATCTTTGGGTATGATTAGAATTTGGGCTCAACCGTTAAGATAATATGGAAAAACGGATGGACAACGTGGATAGACCACATACATTCACAGTGGGCCCAACAAAGTTTACTCAATATGATAGGAGCTTAATGAGTAACTCGGTATGCAATTTGATTTCTTGTTAGAGCCTGGTGCTTGATGCACCTCAAGCCACGGGTGAAAGGACGAATTAACTACTCCCCTGCCACCAGCCAATGGCTGGTGATCGGTGCTCTATAAACCCCACCATGATGTATTTATTTCATCTAGGTCATCCATCTATTTTTCTAGATTAGTTTATGGTATTAAGCCAAAAATGAGGTATATCACAATCTCAAGCAGACAACATTATACGAAACACTGCTGAATGAATATTGTGTGGATCAGATCGAATCCGATTCTGGATCGAATCGGTCCAGATTGGCCACTGATTTGAACTCCACTCGATGTACGATCGGATCTAAGTGGGCCTACTTGATCCAACCCGATCCTGGCCTTCAGTTTGGATTAGATTGGGTCGGATCTGTCTGATCGGGTCAGATTTTTCCCAGCTCTACTTATCTTTACTCTCATTTAGCACAAAGGAGCCCTTAGATAGTCAATTGTGGACCTTAAGCGAATTGACCCTTCGATTTGTACTCACCGCATTTATTTAAAGGATAATGTGAAGACCTCCCGACAACCACAACGTAGCTTAAATCCAAACATAAAGGAAGTGGTTAAGGCTGAGGTTATTAAGCTATTGGATGTGGGTATCATATACCCTATATCTGATAGTCAATGGGTGAGTCCAACTCAGGTGGTTCTTAAGAAGTCCAGAATCATCATTGTAGCCAATGATGATAATGAACTCGTGCTAGCTAGAGTCACTACTAGTTAGAGAATGTGCATTGACTATAGGAAGTGAAATACTATCATGAGAAAGGACCACTTTTCTTTGCCCTTCATTGACTAAATTTTAGAAAGGCTAGCTGATTATTCCTATTATTGTTTCCTTGACGGATATTCAAGCTACAATCAGATTGAGATAGCCCTTGAAGACCAAGAAAAGACCACATTCACATGTCCTTTTGGCACCTTTGCTTACCAAAGGATGTCATTTGGACTGTGTAATGCCCCTACCATGAACTTATGTACGATGTGTCTGACAATGCTTTGGGGCAGTTTTAAGCTAGAGAAAAGAAAACAAGTATACGTTATTCATTACGCAAGTAGAACTCTAAATCCTGCCCAAGTGAACTACTTCAGAGAGAAAAACAACTCCTGGCTGTAGTTTTTACTTTGGATAAATTTAGGTCCTACTTGTTCGGATCCAAGATCGTCATTTATACAGATCATACAACGCTCAAATATCTTCTTTCTAAGAATGATGTTAAGCCTCGCATAATAAGATAGATCCTCCTACTCTAAGAATTCGATTTGGAAATAAAATCTAAAAAGGGAGTAGAGAACGTAGTGGCTGCTCACAACCCTAAGTGTAGGGTCACGATGTAGTAATAATCTCGGTGAGACCAAGGTCAAATCCACAAGGACTAATCATATGTGTATTCTGAAAGCAACTGGAAGTAGAACTAGAAGAAGATGTGAATCTAAATCTGAAATTGTAGAGGGAGTAATTATGAATTGTTTAACTAAAACTTGTAAATTCAAAGGTGGGAGCTAGGGTTTTCAGGGATCCACTTGCAGCTATTAGGATGTTTCCTTAGTTGATTCAAGGCACTCAATTGGAATTGGAGTCCTATCCTATCCAATTGGAAGATATTCAATAAGATCAGATCTGAACTTCCATTGACCTAATTCTTAATGGATGAAAGTTGTAAAGATTGGGAGTGATTCCATCACCTAATCATGCCCAGGAGACTATGGTAGACAATAGGATATACCGATCTAACAACCCACATGGGAGAATTATGAAGAATAAAAGGGATTCCATCACTCAGCCATGCCCAAGGGACAATGGAGAACAACATGATTTTCTATTTTCACAAACTCCAAACAGAGAAAGAAGATACTTCATGCTATTGTAGATTTATTGTAATTTAAGTCATAACAAACTATTAAAAACTAAAAGTACTCCTTAAATATCAAACTGGAATCAAAGGAGTTCAACAATAACAAGAATCAAACAAGAAAAACATCCCAACCACGCTACAAGCTAAGAGATCTAGTCAACCATAGACATGATTAGATTTATAACCCTAAAAGAAAGTATGAAAAACTAAAAAGAAGGGAAGAAGAACTATTGGGAAGCAGCTCCGCCCTTTTTCTCTACTTCTCCAAACGCTAGATATCCTAGAAAGACTTAGGAAACCCCTATTTATAAGGCAAGTTCTGCACAATTAAAAAAATTGGATAAAATTTATGCAGTCCACGTGAACACTGCGTAACTGGTTCGATGTCATCGAAGGGGTTTAAATCTGGAAGTCGCGCCTTTTTCTTCTTTTGCACTACGTAAGACTTAGTGTCATCGAACCATCCTTCGATGTCATCGAGTGAAGCTTCGATTCATCGAATAGGTCTTCAAGTAATTGAGAATGTGTCCAAAATAGTCCAGTGAGTTGCTTTAATTTCTTCAATAAATTTGATGCCATCGAATACCTTCCTTCGAATCATCGAACCTGTCTTCGATTGATCGAGAAAATTACCCAATTTGTCCAGCGACCAACTCAATTTTCCCTCATAAATTCGATGTCATCGACCAGTGTTCAATGTCATCAAACAGGTATTCAATGTCATCGAGAAGTTCTCGATTACATAGTCTTTGTAATTTTTGTGCTTGTTCTTTCGACTTCCTTCCTTCTCCACTTGGTTTTCTCAGATCTTGGAGTCTTGAAATCTTCAATCTTAGTCTCTAAAGATCCCTTCTTTTCTTTGGCAATTCTTGAGCTCTAAATCCATGCTTTTAGCATTATTTTCAATCCAAGCTCTTAAATTCACCTTGCAACACAAACACATGTAAAATATACCATTAAGCCATATTATGTTTATAAAACTAAGAAATAAATGGGGAATAATATCCAATATTTGACTCTCAACACAACTCCTAACTAGCATTTTTCTAGTCCGAAGAAAAATATGAGAAAAATAATCTTCAATCTCAGTTCAAAACTTTTTAGGAAGATAATCTTTTGTGTACTCAAGTATGAATGGGTAAAGATGAGATACGAAAATAAGATTTTAAAACCCTAGAGCCGAATCACATAGGTAGCCAATCAAGTAAGTTCTTTGTCCATCAAATCAGAGTATAAGTCTATATACCATACTTTTCAATGTGCTCAGTGAAAATCAACTTACTTTCCATACGAATACTATTATTTCATAATGTTAGCCATGCTTATTACTTCAATATTGGTTTGAACTCAAGTACTGATTCTGAACTCGTCCCCTTCTCCTTCTTTTCTAGTTTTTGATTTTATATCGACGGTCAATTTTTATCCATTCTTTATTTTTGCATTCTTTTCCATATTTTTCATTCATTTCATTCTTTTCCATGACCTCTTTGTCTATCTCCTGTTTTTTAACTAGTTCTTTTCTTCTTTTAAGATGGATAAAAATTTTTAGACTCGATTCTCACCATCTATCAATGATTAACATACTAACAATAAAAAATTCTAGTACATCTTATAGAAGGTAATTTGAGTGTGTCTTGTGATTTAGAATCATGATATTCAAACTACCACTAAGATAATTGCGCACAAGAACTTAGGTGGTAAGTTACTTAGATGATTAGAGTCCAGCAATTCAATATTCAATCTCTATCTTATCATACTCAAAGCATTCTTAAGTACACAAGTCATTTCTTCCCAAACAGATTTTAACTTAAAACATTGAATTTTTTTTAAAAAAAATTGCTCAAAATTGAGAAAACACTGATTAGGTTACCTAATCCCCCACACCCTTACAAAAATTCTATATTGTCCTTAATGTACAAGAAATAAGCATGTAATGTAAAAGAGACAACAAAAATAAAGGAGATGGGGTTGGAAGGATAGTACCTGAAAGAAGGAATTTGAATCTTTTCTACGGATCTCTGCATAAAATGGGTTAACACAAAATGAAACTCAATAGAGTATAAGTAAACTATCCTAAACAGCAAAAAGTAAACTATCCTAAACATAAAATGAAAATGATAAACCTAACTATACCCCCGTTAAACTAGGAGGTCAATCCTGGTACATAGGATCAGTCAGAGGTATGGTCATGTCCTCTGAATTGAATTTCTCCACAAATTTCTTTAAAGGATGTCCATTCACTTTAAACCTATTTTCATTGTTTGGATTCTTTATCTCAATAGCCCCATGAGGATAGACATTTATAACAGTGAAATGGATTGAACAATGAGATTGAAGCTTTTCCAAAAAAAGATGTAATCGAGAATTGTACAAAAGGACTTTTTGGCAGGTCAAAAATATTTTTCAAAGGATGTTCTTATCGTGGAACACCTTCATCCTACCCTTGTAAATTCTCAGGTTCTCATATGCTTCATTTCAGATCTCCTCAAGTTCATTCAATTGTAGTTTACGCAGTGACCCAGCATTGTCCAAAGTGAAATTTAGATTCTTAATGGCCCAATAGGCTCTATGTTCCAACTCCACAGGTAAGTGGCAAGTTTCCCATAGACAAGTCTAAAGGGAGACATTCCAATAGGAGTTTTAAATGTGGTACGGTAAACCCATTGAGCATTGGTCAATCGGATAGACCAATCCTTTTGGTCAGGGGTACCCATTTTATCTAAAATTTATTTAATCTCTCTATTAAAAATCTCAGCTTTCCCACTAGTCTGTGGGTGGTATGGAGTGCTCACCTTGTGAGATATGCCATATTTTTTCATTAGATTTGTAAATGGCCTATTGTAAAAATGTGAGCCTCCATCACTAATGATGGCCTAAGGCATTTCGAACTAGGAAAGAATATTCTCTTTTAAAAACTTAGTGACCATCTAATGGTCATTGTTTTGGAATGAGATCGCTTTGACCCATTTAGTGACATAGTCTACGACTAATCGAATGTATAAATTTCCATGAGATTGGGGGAATGGTCCCATGAAATCGATTCCCCAGTAATCAAATATTTTGATTATGAGAATGGGATTCAAAGGAATCAAATTTCAATGGGATAATGCTCCTAAATTTTGACAACACTCATAAGCTTTGCAAAACTCATGACTGTCCTTGAACATAGTGGGCCAATAGAAGCCTCACTATAGAATTTTGGTTGTGGAATTTTTGACAGAAAAGTGACCACCACAGCCCTAAGTGTGATAGAAGGAGATGATGTTATGGGGTTCATTGTCTAGCATATACCTCCTTAAAATCTGATCTGGTCAATATTTAAATAAGTACGGATCATCACAGAAGAATTTGTGTACCTTGGTGAAAAAATTCTTCTCATCTTACACAATCCAATGTGTCGGCGTGAAACCCGTGGCAAGAGAATTAGCAATATCAATGAATCAAGGTGAGTGGGAGACTTTAAACAATCGTTCATCAGGGAACGTGTCATTAATGGGTGCGGTCTCAAGGAAATCAGAGAGATAAAGGCGGGAAAGATCGTTAGGTACTACGTTCTTTACTCCCTTTTTATCTTTTATTTCCAAATTGAATTCTAAGAGAAGGATAATCCATCTTTTTAAGAGGGGCTTCGCATCATTCTTAGAAAGAAGATACTTGAGTACCACATGATCTGTGTAGATAACAATCTTGGATCCGATCAAGTATGACAAAAATTTGTCCAAAGCGAACACTACGGCTAAGAGTTCCTTTTCCATAGTAGAGTAATTCACTTGGGCAGAATTTAGGGTTTTACTTGCATAATGAATAATATAGGGCTTCTTTTCTTTTCTCCGGCCTAAAACCACCCCAATAGCATAGTCAGACACATCACACATAAATTCAAAAAGGATACTCCATCGGGTGGATGTATAATAGGTGCGGTAGTCAACATACCCTTGAGCTTAGAGAAAGTCTCTTGACATTGCTCAGTCCACTATATGGAATATCCTTTTGAAGTAGATTACATAAAGGACGAGAAATGTGACTAAAGTCCTTTACGAATCTTCTGTAAAACTATAACGACCTAGAAAAATCCATGCTTAGACCCGAGTACCATTTTTAGCAGAAATCATTTAGAACCAAATCCCTTAGAAATTTAATGTGTTTTAACTAGCGCTAAACTAGATTGCATATAAAAATTGCACTGATAGCTTTCAATACGATCTGTAAGACCCAAAACCTATCGAATCATTGACGCTATATTACCATGAAATCTAGGATCCAACTCTAAACCCAATTACTCCCGGGAATGATTTGTAATTTTGTATTGGATTTAGACCGCACGTCGAAAGTCTGATAGCTATGAGCTTAGACCATTATGACCGCTTAGTTAGACTTGACTATCACCTTGAAAATTAAGTCCAAACAATATCCTGAGACCATTTTATTGAGTTCGGAGTTAAGAGAGTGAGAAAATAAAGATTTTTAGAAAATTAAATATATTTTTAAGTAATCTAGAACGTTTCACTTGCACGTTATTTTTAAGCATTCTAACCGTTAGATTTCGACCCAAATTTACCCTCGGATCAGGATAGGTGACCCTTACATGTCAAAGTGCTTGTAGCCCTAATCGAATTTCAGTAACCGTTGAATTGTAGCTGGTCCACCACGGACGATCTGGAAACTCGATCGGACTGAAAACTTAACTTACTAAAGATCCAATACTAGTGAGCTTAAGTCCGATCACATTTGATAAGAGGACCTCTAGAAGTGCTCCGTTGGATCAGAAAGAGCCCGATTTGGTTATAACTTAAGTATACCTTGACCTTAAGACTATTTTCTTCGAGTTTATGCTTATAAAAAGGCCTTAAACCCTTATTCCCACATTCCATACGAATTTCCTAAACCCTAGATTTCTAAGAGAGAGAAAAGAGAGAGAAAGTGTGGGAGTACCTGTTGATTCTCCGAAGGATTCTTCCCAATTCATCTATACATCGAACTTGCGTATCTGAATAATTCTTCCTGTGATTCTGATTCCATTCTTGGGTAAGTTAAGCCAAACCTAACCTGTTTTGAAGCCTAGAATAGTTTAAATGGAGTTATAGCTAACCTGTTCACGCCATAGGTAGCGTATCCGTCGTTGACGAAGACTTATCGTCTGAATCACCTCTTATACGTATATTTTGGTTTAAGGCGTGGACTATACATGTTTAGGTTATGGTTTTCAAGGCTTTCAATGATAGATAATGATTTATTCATGACATGAATGCCATTACACATGCCAAATGCGCTATCTGTTTCGATGTACATATATGTATAAGTTATGTTAGAAATAGCGTATTTCATGTATATGTTAGAATACCTGTATATGTATGAAATCTGCCATTATGATTGCCATGATTAATTATCGTAGGCTTATACATGATATGTATGCGGTGACTCCTTGGAGAAAGGACTTGCCCAAATGTGTAATAGAATCGACATATGTGGTGTATGTTGAATAGGGTAGTCTAAGTGTTTGGATAAATGCTTGAATGAGTTAGTAGTTAGTAAAGAGGGATGTTTTAGGTTGTTGAGATATGAATTTCAATCACCTTAAATGTGTGTATGATTTCCTCCATTAATTATGTAACTTAGATTATTCATGTTAAATGTGTGTATGATTTCCCCCATGTACTGTATTTAAATTCCAGTTATATAACATGAATGTTCATTTGAAGGTAGGATATGAATCATATTCCTGTTATTGAGTTTGTACGTGCTTGGGGCTGTATTACAGTCCAGGTAATCGGTAGTCGTTCTGTAAATAGTGGTTGAGGTCGTTTTCGCCACGGAGGATGAGTTTAACGAATCTGAGTCGTGCTTGGGATGTTCGACAGTGGTCAAGCCACACGGAGTGCTTATGCATTCCATGTCGTTCAACTCAACGTGCGCTTGGCCTAGTTGATCTTATCAACTAACCCAATTGATCGATGTTTATTCACCATGTTTGGTCTCTACTGTTTGAATCTAAGATACCGAGCTTACCAGTAAAACTCTCGTTAACCTTGGTACCATGATCCCTTAAGACTCATGAGCCTGACATGGTGGTATGGGACACCGTGGTCGAGCTGTTGGCCTACGCTGGGGTGACAAGCCTCCCCATAATGACCAGTGAGCACCCTACTTTTGTGAACAGATTATGGTGGTATGAGACACTATATTCTTGTTGTTGACCTACATTGATTGTTGACGAGCCCTCTATAGTGACCTCGAGTATATCTTGACACTGCAAAAGGGTGACGAGTCCTATTGCAGTATTGAGGATATAACTAGGCCTGTATTGATTTGGTGATTGGGGAGTGGTGTAACGATTCCGTGTAATTGCCCTGACAACCCTTGCAGTGACCTAGAAATGTAACATCGTATGAGATTTTCTAGGACTGATGATCCTAGAATGGATCAATGTTTGGGGATTGATATAAGGGAGGTTTCTTAGCTTTTCCAATCCTGCTGTATGAAAAGGACTAATAAGAACTGGGTAATCATACTCATGACATCGCACTGCATGTGCCATTGGCGTTGGTGTGAGAGCACAGTGGTAGTGATTCATGCAGCGATCGTTAGATGATGTCGCATGAGGGAGTTTGTGGTGAGGGCATACATCATTATCTCATTCATTCTCACATTAACAAGAGTATCTAGGACATGTTTGATTGTACTGCTTTATCATTACTACTTGATTGAATTGATAACATGTTAACCTTTGCAGTATTGTACCACTAAGTTAATCACTCACTCCTACATTCTGGGATAGTGCTTAAAGACCAACCAGACTCTGATATAGTTGTAGGTGACAGCGATGCTGGCGAGACGAAGCCAGACTTTGATGAGGACGAGGAGGCGTTCTCATTTATGCAGTTCTCAGGCAGGTTCATGTGAGCCTTATCCTAACGAGCGGGGTTTTTTGGGATATGTATATGACAATTTTACACAGTTGATTTATGTATTTTGAGACACAGTTGTATATATTTCCCTGGGCATAGCATGGATATTTTAGGGATTCTTTTTTATTTATATATGTATTTAAGTCTTCCGCTTATATTTTCTCAATATCCCTGAATTATGTCTGCTGATTTGGGTTGATCTATTTCATGTTTCATGCACTAACACCGACAACATACATCCATTATTGTTTATATTACATAAGTGATGTTTTGGAACTCAGGAGCTGAGTTATGCTCGACCCCCGAATTTCAGGGAGTTACAAGTTGGTATCAGAGCATGATCTGGATTAAACTGGACCCGGGTTAGGGTCACATGATGCACATTGATACCACTATAGCATAGGAAGGTGCAAGAACAATCTAGAAACAGAACTAGGACTCCTAGTTTATCTTTTTGAGAAGGTTTACTGAAAATGGTCACCGAGATCGAGTCCGTGCACACTCCTGATCACACACGTCGACCCCAAATCAAGTCTAGACCATCAGTTAATGGGTGTAGACCGCATTGCATCCCATTCCAGCCGTTAAAAATCTGTAAAAGTGAATAGAGGTCAGATTAGTTCAGAAATGACCTGAAACGGCTCAAATTGGAAGAGGGGGCCAAACGAATCAGTTCCAGGGGGTTCCAGGGTGGGACCCCAACTTTTTTGGACCTAAGGGATGGTGAGGACCTCGCCCAAATAGTGAGCCCTCGTCGGATAGTCCAGTGGTCAGTGAGGCCTCGCCGGTCAGCTGGCTTAGATGGGTCGGGCCATCGGGCCAACCAAGTTTGGGGTCTTGTTGACCCTCATGCTCCATGGTTCTTCGTTTATATCACCCCCATTCTACTACGTCTTTCATAAAATACACTCCCAAGCTTTCCTTTTTCCTTGAAACCGTCCATACCTTTCTCAAATCGCTCTTCTAATCTTTCTTTCTTCCATTTTCCTTCAAGCCTCACGTTCTGCCATTGTGCTCAGCCATTCCCATCACCTACTCATTCCATTTTTCTTTGATTTGAGCTCCCAAAGCTCTCATTTAAGCTCAAAAATGTGCCAACCCCTCTTACTTTGATCTTTCCTTTCTTCTATTTTCCCTTTCTTTGACCCATTACACTCCTCTTTCAGACCCAAATCCATGGAAACCCATTGGGTCAGCCCTTTTCTTCCATTTCATCATTTTTTCATGGCTTTTATGGAGGTTGCTGTAGCCTTTTCCTCCATTTCCTCCATCATTTCGTTGATGAGCAAGAAGCGGGCCCCTGCGGATGAGGCTGGGCCTAGTCGTCCCGCTCGTTCGAGGTGGCCTAGGGGAGCTACCGCGAGTTCTAGTGTTGGGAGAGAATTACATTCGAAGTGGTATTTAGATCCCCATGCTCCAATAGGAAGATTGTTGTTTGCAGAGTTGGCTCATGGCGTCTACGAGGACCGTAAGTTTCTTTTTAAAATGCATGTGGATGGGTGACTCTTTGGTGAGTATTTGTTGTTCGAGCGTATAGAAGCTGCCGGCTGGGGTCCGCTATTTGAGGGTGAGTCTCGTGCAAATGTGAGTACTGTTCGCGCCTTCTATGCTCATATTTGGGACCCTACGCTGGAGTCATTGTAGTTCAAGATCCCCTTTGACAGAGATCGGGAAGCCATAATCAATACTGGGTTGATAGCTCGACTCCTGAACGTGCCATTGGTGAGGTACATCCAAGTGCAAGGAATCTGAATAGTGTTCATGAGAGGGATCACCGTACCAGGTTTCTTTGTGGTCGTTTGGTTGAGTGGCAACATAATAAGAGCCTTTTTGTGACCCATATGTCAGGCGATTTCCATCTGCTTCACCACATCTGCACGTTCAATGTTTATCCTAGGTGGAGCAATCGCAGTGAATACACGCATCTCATGGTAGATTTTCTGTAGCAAGTGGGGCAAGGAGAGAAGGTGTGCATGCCTGTGTTTATCCTGCAACAGATTATCCTTATCCCGCGATCAAGAAGAACGACCGAGTCGCTTCCCTTCGACCGACTCATATGCAAGATTGCGCTGGAGTTTGCCTACAGACTTGGGGTGGAGTTGCCGACGTCGGTCCATTATATCAGCGAGGCTACGTATAACCAGATGAAGATGGGGCCTCGGCAACGTGAGGCCCAACTTGATGAATGCGAGGAAGAGTACGATAGTGAAGAAGAAGGAAGTGAAGAAGAAGGTAGGACAGAGATAGAGGAAGAAGCGCAGGATGAAGAAGAAGAGAAGGCTCAGGATACTGATGAGAGTCCTCCTCCTGTGACTCAGACTGATAGGGATGCCCATATAATGTAACTCGAAGAGGGTCAGGCTGCTCTTCGACAGGATATTGTGAATTTGTAGGGCCTCATAAAGCGTAAGTTCAAGAAAGTAACCTGCACGTTGAAGACTATCCTGTGCTGCTTGAAGGATAAGGGTGCCCCTTCTCCATCACCAGATTCTGATGAATAGGCTTTATGTAGTCATTGTTTTCTTGTTTGTTGCTTGATTTTATGTGTGGTTTGATAGTTACTTGGTAGTTGGTAGTTGTTCAGTGTTTGAAGCTTAGTGGTTGAAGCTTAGTTATTTTGTTCATATGCTTTCTCTATCGCGATTCATGTAATGCTGCAAATCATGTATTGTGACAATTTTGTTAATGAAATGCATGTTGTTTCCTTAGCTTGTGAAGTTTATGATGTGAATGGACTGTGTGAATGCCTAATCTCATTGGTTGCTACCCTCTGTTGTGTGTAGGGTATGCCACCTAAGGGTTCGAGATCTTCGGCCCGTCTTTCTCTGGGAGATTCACTCGACGGGGCCCTTACCCTGTGCGATACTCATATGGACCCCCATTCGGGCCCATCTCATTCAGATCCCAGCCGAGTTCTCAGCCGGCTTTTGGTCCTGCTGCTGGGCCACCTCCTGTAACACCTTCTGTGGTGCCTCCTGTCACAGTTGCGGTTCTCGAGCAGAACCGTGAGTCTGCGTCGATGCCTTCTACATCACAGTCTGCTCTACCACCTGATAGGCTAGAGCAGATGATGCTGTTGATGCAACACCAGCAGCAACAACAACAGTACTTCTTGTCCTCCATGACTGAAATCTTTGCTCAGTCGATGGCGGTGACTCCACCTGTGTAACATCCCGAAAATTGGGGGTCGGGTTGAAACCCAACTCCCGAGTTTCAGAACATCACTTATACAACATAAATAATGATAAATGCATGTTGTCTGTAGAATGGCATTAAACAAGATTGAGACTAAACCAAAATAGCATATCATACTCCAGAGACAGTTAAATTAGCAAGCGGAAGAATGTGATAGATATATAAAATATATAAATGATTGTAAGTCTCCAGAGTGTGAAAAAGTTACCAAGTTAACTAAATACATGTACACTCCAACATAGAAAGAAAAGAATATACATGAGTGCTCCAAAAGTACAAAAGAAAGACGAGTATCATGGCGTCTAATCAACCTCCCTGTAATCCCGTCGATCAAAACACGGAGGAGAAGTCCTCCTCAGCATCAAACAAGTCCAGCTCCACTTCGTGAGCATCGCCATCATCTGAAACTAAAATAGGGACTGGTGGGTGTCTGGATCACCATCCCGTAACGTGGGAGTGAGTTGCTAACTCAGTGGAATCATAGAACAAAGATTAACATGTTATCAAATCCATCACGCGATAATGATAAAGCAAACAAAATAAACATTCCTAAATACTGTGATTAATGCATGGATGGAATGACATGATGGATGCCCTCATCGACATACTCCCTCAAGCGGCACCATCTGCATCCGCGACATGCTTTCTTCCCACAGTGCTCCACATCTTCCAGGCACATGCAGTGCGATATGGATAATGATTACCGAGTTATAATTAGTCCTTTTCATACATCAGGATTGAGAAACTAAGGTACCTCCCTTATATCAATACCCAAACAATGATCCTGTCTAGGGTCGTCACTCGTAGTATTCTCATACGATGATATATTTCTAGGTCACTGCAAGGGGTGACAGGGCTGTTGCATGCACTCGTTGCACCGCTCCCCCATCACCTTATCAATACAGGCCTAGTTTATATCCTTAAGACTGCATCAGGACTCGTCACCCCCATGCGGTGTTAGGATAAACTCAAGGTCACTATAAAGGGATGCCAGGGCTGTTGCTTGCACTCGTTGCTCCACTCCCCCATCACGTTATCAATGTAGGCCGATAGCAAGAATATAGTGTCCCATTCTACCATAATCTGCTTAGAGTAGGGTGTTCACTGGTCACTACGGGGAGGTTTGTGGCCCCAGCGTAGGCCGACAGCTCGACCACGGTGTCCCATACCACCATGCCCGGCTCATGAGTCTTAGGGGATCGAGGTACTAAGGTTAGAGGGGCTTTTTAATGGTAAGTTTAGTATCCTAGGTTCAAGCAGTTATGATGAATACAAGGTGAACATACAATGTTCAATTGGGTTACTTGATAAGTCCGACTAGCACGAGCGCACGTTGAATCGACCGACATGAAGTGTACAAGCACTTCGGGTGGCCCAACCACTGCTGATGACTCTAGTACGATTCGGGTTCGTCATACACATCCTTCTTGGCCAATAGAATCCAACCACGAATTCAAAACTGTTACCGACTGCCTGGACTAGAGTATAGCCCCAAGCGCAAAGATGTGAATCAGTAATCATATGAGATAAACAAAATTGAAATAACAAGCAATCCAAGCATGTTAGCAACATGTTATAAGATACAACATAGGCAATTAAACCATAGACAAGTACTTCACACATAAGGAAATCAATTGAAATACGACAAGCGTAGAGGAAATCATATATATCATCAAATTAGTTGAGAACCTAGTCTCAACGCTAATCTACAACACCATATACTCAATACTTACTAATACATACATTTATACAAACACTTAGACTACTCAACTCCAACGTACTTGACGTATGTTGATTACACCATATAATATGACAAATCCTTATATCAAGGAGATATCTAATACACAAAAATCATGTTCTTACATTCAAAACATATGGCAGGCATAAATCATATTGGTTTAAGCATTTCAACAAACACTTAGTCTACACACATTAGTTTGCATAGCATATGTCGGCCAATATGTGCATTAGGGAGAATCTCTTCGCCAAATAGATCATACATCCATAACTAGTATAAATACATGACAAATACCCATGGCAAACGTATCGGCAAAATATATACAGTATTTCGTACAAATACCTAAAATACCCTAAATCTCATATTCTTCGTACTTATACGGAATGAAAAACGGACAGCATGTTGTACATGTTAAATAGCATCCTCATCAGCAATCTACCATTAAACGGCATTGAAAGCTTTGAAAACAGGTAATCTAAGCGTCTAAAATCTGCACCTTAAACCAGAAATGCGTATTCGTTAGGATTCAGACGATGTGTCTTCGCCAACGACAGATACGCCACCCATGGCAAGAAACAGGTTAGCTAGAACTCTTCTACACCTAGTCTAAGCTTCAAATCAGGTTAGAGTTAGGGTTTTCTTACCTAGAACGAAACCAGATTCGTCGGAAGAATGATGCAGGTGGGTGGCTTTGGCACGTGGAGCAGCAGGGAAGACTCCCTGGAAGAATCACCAACTTCTCCCTCACTTTCTCTCTTTTCTCTCCTCTCTCCTAGGGTTTTTTTCTAATTCGTATGGGTTAGAAAGCTAAGGGCTTAAGGCCCTTTTATAAGCCCAAACATGACTAGGCCCTTTTATAAGCCCAAACATGACCAAAATAGACTTTAAGTGAAGGTATACTTGGGTTATAGCCAAATCAGGTCTTTCCCGATTCAAAAGAGCATTTCGGGAGGCCCCCTGGCCGAACGCAGTCGAACTTAAGCTCATGGACATTGGATCCTGCTCACACCAAGTTTTTCATCCGGTAGAGTTCCTAGATCGCACATGGCGGACCAGTTTCAGTTCAGCGGTCACAGAGACTCGATCGGGGATTTCAAGTACACTGACCTGGGTGAGAAATGTTTCCTAATCCGAGGGTGTATTTGGGTTAGATTCCGACGGTCTGAATGCTTATACTTAACCCGCAAGCGAAACGTGCCAGATTTATTTAAATGACATTTAATTTTTAATGAATTTTACTCTTTCTCACACTCCTTGCTCCAAGCTCAATGAAATAGCCTCAGAACATCAGTTGGGCTTGATTTTCGAAACGATTTTGAAGTCCAACAAGGCGGTCGTAATCGTCTAAGATTATCGCTATCGGACTTTCGACGCCCGATCTAGATCCAATAGAAAGTTTCAAAAGGTTCCTGAGAACAAACAGGTTTAGAGTTTGGTCCTGGATTTCAGGGTAAGGTAGCGTCAATGGTTCTACATGTTTTGGGTCTTACAGATCATATTTAAAGCGATCAGTGCTAATTTCATAGCTAATCTAACGTGGCGCTGGATAATTCACGTTAAATTTCTAAAGAATTTCATTCTAAACGATTTCTTAGCTTTGGAATTGGATTCTGAGAGGTTACCAAGGTGTTATGGTTGACCCATTTCCTAAGGACGTCTAATCCCAGGTTGGCAAAAATTCGAGGTGTTACAATCTACCCCCCTTAAAATAAAATTTCATCCCCAAAATTGGCTAAGGGTAATGAGTCCCTAGAGAGACTTTAGTATTGGCATTCTAAGGATGGTTCAAATCCTATTTAATGACCCAACCTTACATATAACCTAAATCAACTGTTTCGATCATGGGCCAGTGGGGAAGAGGCCAACCATGCTTCCGCTATGCTACTCTGATCCAACGATTATATTAGATAATTCTAAGTAGATTGGGCTCAATACGTTCTAACCCCCTTAAAACTTAGTTCTACTTAAGGCTCAAGAATCTATGCCTCGATCCGTATAACGGAATGAGGTGTAACTTAGGGCCTATCCTTGACATAAAATTGAAAACAACCTCTCACTACATTGGTCTTCCTTTTCTAATGATGCGTTCTATGGCATTGGTACCTATGATTATAGAAAGGAGCTGAAATGATGGGTGTTGTGGTTGATTTTAAGGACAGATGTGAGTTTGTGTTAAGAGGTCTAATCTCTATTGGTTGTACGTCCTCAACGTTTCCCAAAGGCAAAGCAATAACTTTTGGTTGTAGGTGGTCGGGCCAACACGGAAGAAAAGTTGTGTAGTGGGTCTGAGCTGGATACATTGAACCTTCTGTCTAATCAGGACAGAAAACTCGTTGTATCAATTCTTAATCCGAGTCGATGCTGATCTTCTGCTTGATCAGAGTATTGGATTCATTGGTAACTACTAGGATTAAGAAGTCAATTCAAACTGTGAATACTTCGCTTACATATAAAGTTCCTTTACTCTGTGTTCTCGAATGCAATAAGTCTTTGGGAAGGTAATTTTAAGGGGCGTGCTAGTTTATTCTAAGTTAAATCTGAGGGATTTATAAGTTTTTCCTGAGAGTGAATGGTTCTAAGTTAAAACAACTTTCCTAAAGGTTATAACAGAAGTCTATAAGTATTAAGGGGATCTATCGAAGGAATGAGGTTATACTCCAACCAAATTTAACCTACTATTCCTTAGCATGTACAAGCTTTGCACTACTTAAGGTAACTAGTAGACTGGTCTCTAATTCACTAGCTGCAATCCAAAGCCTAAGCTTATACGCTAAATGGTTTCATACCATTTCTAATACAGGAAATTATTCTATCACTTAGGGTCAAGATTGCCTAATTGAAGTTGGATTCCCTACATCGTCAGATCCTTCAAATCTAGGAGTACTAACTCTAAGTCTAAAACGCCAAGGACCTATATGGCCAGTGGTCTCAAGTTGTGTTAACTGGGACTGCATTACTAATCCCATATATGGATTGGGAGTGGCATGCTTCGTAGGAGGGTGGGGTGGGATAAAAATTTATTTATAAGCTTAATCATGGGATTTACTTTTAATCGTATACATTCCAATCATGGTAGTGGAAACCATAGGATATACCCAATCTAGGGACAATACCTTACAGCGAACGAAATAGCATGCATTTTATTTAACAAAATTTGTCACAATACATGAAATAAAATTCCACATGCATTATGATAGAGACGACTGCGGCTATGCTAAGCCTAAACCACTAAGTACAACACATTTTCTACCTGTGACATCACGAGACCCATCAACAACCAAACACAAAAATCCTTAAAACGGTATTCAAACAATCTACAGGATAATGGCATAGATGCCTAATTCTACCAAAGGACTTCTACCACGGTCCCGACTTATCTTCTTTAATACTGTCTAGCTTAATACTGTCTGTTGCCCATTAGAGCTCTATCGACCATGTATTCTCAATACTCCTCAAGCGAAGAAAGTGGAGAAAAAGGCTAAAATAGCCTCTACGAAGCCATGGAAAATGGAGGAAATAGGGAGAAATGGCTACCCTAAAGGGATAAAATGAATCTAGGCCCTATAGAGGAGTGAATCAGGCCCTCAAAGGCTAGGATTTCAAAGGGAAAAGAGCAAAATAGGTTGGGATGGAGGCTCACCCAATTTTTAGCCTCAAATGGGAGCTTGAGAGCTCCAATCTCAGAAAATGGAGAGTGTAGGTGCATGAGGTTGGCTGTAAACGATAGAGAGGCGTGGGTCATAGCAGAAAACGTTGAAATGAGTGATTGGAGGGATGATTTGAGAGGAAAAATAGAAATTGTGAAGGAAAGGGAGAGCTTGGAGGGTCGATTTGTGAAGGATGTATGGGATTGGAGGGGATTTAAGGTGCGGCCCACCTTAGATCATTGTGGATTATTGTGGGTAGGCCCACGACTCTGCTTCGCCCTATTTCAGGTCATTTTATAAACTGAAATTATTTTATGCATCATGTAACATATGATTTTGGGGTAAGAGAGGCTAATCCATCCAACTAACTCATTTATTCCATAAGATTTTATAATTGGAATGGTCAAAAGTCTGATTGATACATATATTTACTATTTATAGTAATTTTTTTGTCTAAGAATGATTCTCCATCATTTACACATTAGGATTTATGTCTAGTGTGAAAGGACTTAGAAAAGGTTGAAGAATGGGGTGGTGGAAGGAGAGATTCTGAAGAAATTGGATGAAAAGGGGTTTTAGGCCTTGAGATTGAGTGTAAGGGTTGTGGTCGACCCACGACCTAAGGACATCCATTTTTGGGTTTGGAATTCTTTAGGGAACGTCTCAAACCCGTCGACTAACGACCTAGAGGTGACTTAGGTCGCTTCACGCGACCGAAGACATGTTATGGCCTAAATTATTGTATAGTCTCACCTGTCAGTGAAACTTGGAATTCTGATGTGATTTCTAAGTTTCGATCGCCCCCTTCCTAAGTCAGAGTGCGTCAGTGTGCGTTGTGTTACCATAACCCAGGTCCGGTTTAATCCAAATCAGGCTTTGATACCATCTGTAACATCCCAAAAATTGGGGGTCGGGTTGAAACCCAACTCCTGAGTTCCAGAACATCACTTATGCAACATAAATAATGATAAATGCATGTTGTCTGTAGAATGACATTAAACAAGATTGAGACTAAGCCAAAACAACATATCATACTCCAGAGACAGTTAAATTAGTAAGCCGAAGAATGTGATAGATATATAAAATATATAAATGATTGTAAGTCTCCAGAGTGTGAACATGTTACCAGGTTAACTAAATACATGTATACTCTAAAATAGAAAGAAAAGAATATACATGAGTGCTCCAAAAGTACAAAAGAAAGACAAGTGTCATGGCGTCTAATCAACCTCCCTCTAATCCCGTCGATCAATCAAAACACGGAGGAGAAGTCCTCCTCAACATCATACAAGTCCAGCTCCACTTCGTGAGCATCGCCATCATCTGAAACTAAAATAGGGACTGGTGGGTGTCCAGAACACCATCCCGTAACGTGGGAGTGAGTAGCTAACTCAGTGGAATCATAAAACAAAGATTAACATGTTATCAAATCCATCATTCGATAATGATAAAGCAAACAAAATAAACATTCCTAAATACTGTGATTAATGCATGGATGAAATGACATGATGGATGCCCTCACTGTAACGTCTGGGAAAAATCCATACTTGGACTCGAGTACCAACTCGACCCGAAATCGTGTAAGATTAATTCCCTTAGAAAATAAGTCTAAGTTAGCTAGCGCAACGCTAGAGTAGCTGGGAAATAGTCCCTGATCACTTTAAATACGTTCTACAAGACCCGAATCGAGTAGAACCAATGACTCTATAATACTCTATAACCTCGGATCAAACTCTAAGCAAGTTTGTTCTCTGGACCACTTTGAAACTTTGTATTAGATCTAGTCCGTGCATCGAAAGTCCGATACCTACTATCTTAGACCATTAGAACCGCCTAGCTGGACTTGACAATCATTTCGAAAATCAAGACCAACTGATAACCACAGGCTATTTCATTGAGCCCAGACTGAAGAGAGTGCGAATAGGGACGGATTTGGAATTTAAAATTCAAATCTAGCACACGACTTGCTTTGTCAGTATTAAGCATTCTGACCGTCAGAATTCATCCAAATTACACCCTCGGATCAGGAAAAATTTCTATTTCATATCATGAGACTTGCAGGCCTGATCTACGTGCGGTGACCGCTGAACTGAAACTGGACCGCTACTTACAATCTACGAACCCTGCTAGACTGAAAATGGGATGTGAGCGACATCTGACATGTGTGAACTTAAGTCCGATCGCGTTGGGCCAGGGGACCACCAGAAATCATCTTTTGGACCGAAACAGCCCCGCTTTGGATAAGCATCAAGTGAACTTTGTTCCTGAGCCTGTTTTGGGTATTTTTAGGCTTATAAAAGGGGTTGAAACCCTCACTCCTCTCTCCATCAGAATTTGAGAAAAACCCTAGATTGGGAGAGAGAAAAGGTGAGAGTTTGTGAGAGAGATTAGGAGAGAATTTTTCTGCCTTTGCACCGCCTGTTGCACGTACTTTAGCAACATGCCTCCATCACTCAGCCGGTGATTTCTCCACATTTTTAGGTAAGAAATAACCCTAAGAAGTTGTTGATTGGAGGGTCACTAGGATCCATAGCTTGTTAACCGATAGATCTTGTAAAACAGGTCCTCTATTCGCCGTAGACGAAGCGTATACGCTCCATTCGAAACGATACGTTTATAAGAGATAAGGTGCGGATTTTAGATGCTTTGATTGACTGTTTACAATGCTTTCAATGTCGTTTAATAGTAGATTATCGACGGTATCTCCGTTTGACATATACAACATGCTGTCCGTTTCCTGTTTCGTAAACTGGTGAAGAATATGAGATTTCGGGCATTTTAGTCATTTATAGGAAGTACTGATTTCATTCATATTTTACTGATGTGATTGACATGGTTTATTGTCACATTAGAATGTTAGGAATAAGTGCATAATTATTTTGGTGAAGAGATTCGCCTAAATGCGCACTTCGGGTTGACATGCTATATGTAGACTTAAGTGTGTAGTGTAAGTGTTTGTATAAATGCTTGTATTAGTATGTATTGAATTAAATGATGTTATGAATTAGTTTGAGATTGATTTCTCAATTAATATGCTGATGTAAAGATTTCCTACATGTTAGCCAAATACATGATTTCATTGTATGTATGAAATGCATGTACTTGATGATTTACTTAAGGTGTATGTTATAACATGTGTTAACATGCTCACATGATTGTATTTCATTTCCAATACTCTAATATGATTGCTGATGTGATTCCATAATTATTTGGGACTATACTTAGTCCAGGCAGTCGGTAACCGAGCGAATTCGTGGTTGGTTTTTCTTGGCCGCGAATGAAGCGTCGATGAACGCGAGCCGTGTTCTGGAGTTGGCGACAGTGGTTAGGCCACAGAAGTGTTTTACGCACTTCATGTTGTTCGACTTGAGATGCGATCGTGCTAGTCGAGCCCGTCAAGTAACCCGACTGGCCGTTGTATGTTCACCTTGCATGAGTCATAACTGCTTGAACCTAAGGTACTGAACTTACCATTGTAAACCCTGTTAACCATGGTACCTTGATCCACGAAGACTCATGAGCCGGGCATGGTGGTATGGGACACCGTGGTCGAGCTGTCGGCCTATGCTTGGGCCACAAACCTCCCCGTAGTGACCAGTGAGCACCTAGTCTCGTGAGCAGATTATGGTGGTATGGGACACTATATTCTTGTTGTCGGCCTACACTGATCAGGCGACGAGTCCTTTGTAGTGACCGCGAGTGTATTCTGAGTCTATGGGAGGCGACGACCCTTCAGTAGCAGTAGAGTACAGTAGGCCTGTATTGATAACGTGATGGGGGAGCGGAGCAACGAGTGCGTGCAACAGCCCTGACTACCCTTGCAGTGACCTACAAAATATACCTCGTATGAGATTACTAGGAGTGACGACCCTAGACAGGATCTGTGTTGGGATTGATACAAGGGAAGTACCTTAGTTTCCCAATCCTGATGTTTGAATGGACTAATAACAACTCAGAAATCATATCACCATTACATTGCATGTGCCTGGAAGATGTGGAGCACTCAAGGGAGTGTGGCATGCCGCGGTCGTAAGATGGTGCCGTATGAGGGAGATCGTCGGTGAGGGCATACATCACGTCATGTCATATTGCATTAACAACAGTATTAGGATTGTCGAATTTACTGCTTTACTATTATCGCATGATTGATTTGTAAACATGCTAATCTTTGCTCTATGATTCCACTGAGTTGATCACTCATTCCCACATTTCAGGATGGTGTTTGCAACACCCACCAGACCCTATTTTAGATGCAGGTGATGCTGAGATCCAGGAGGTAGAGCCAGACTTTGATGAGGAACAGGACGAGTTCTCATACATGCAGTACCATGATGGCTTTGCTTAGGTGACCTGGGTTGACAGGACTTCATAGTGGGACTCTTTTGGATACTTTATTTTTCTTATTTACATGTATATGAGACTCAGAGATGTATTCATACTTTAGTGACAGTTGAGATCTACTTTATTTTTCCACACAGTGATATGTATATTCTTTAGTCTTCCGCTTTCTTTTATCACTGGATCTGAAGTATGAATTGCAGTTTTGGTATACTTTTACTCATGTGAATGCTTTAACTCAGACAAAATTAAATCATAATCATTTTTGTTGCATAAGTGATGGTCTGAAACTCGGGAGTTGAGTTTATACACGACCCCCGATTTTCAGGGTGTTACACTCACTGACATACTCGCTCATGCGGCACCATCTGCGTCCGCAACATGCTTTCTTCCCACAGTGCTCCACATCTTCCAGGCACATGTAGTGTGATATGGATCATGATTACTGAGTTGTTATTAGTCCTTTTCATACAACAGGATTAAGAAACTAAGGTACCTCCCTTATATCAATACCCAAACAATGATCCTGTCTAGGGTCGTCACTCCTAGTAATCTCATACGATGATATATTTCTAGGTCGCTGCAAGGGCTGTCAGGGCTGTTGCACGCACTCGTTGCACCGCTCCCCCATCACCTTATCAATACAGGCCTAGTTTATATCCTTAAGACTGCATCAGGACTCGTCGCTCCCATGCGGTGTCAGGATAAACTCAAGGTCACTATAAAGGGCTGCTAGGGCTATTGCTCGCACTCGTTGCTCCACTCCCCCATCACCTTATCAATGTAGGCCGACTGTAAGAATATAGTGTCCCATACCACCATAATCTGCTCAGAGTAGGGTGCTTACTGGTTACTATGGGGAGGTTTGTGGCCCCAGCGTAGGCCGACAACTCGACCAAGGTGTCCCATACCACCATGCCCGGCTCATGAGTCTTAGGGGATCGAGTTACCAAGGTTAGAGGGGCTTTTCAATGGTAAGTTTAATATCCTAGGTTCAAGCAGTTATGACGAATACAAGGTGAACATACAATGGTCAGTCGGGTTACTTGATAAGTCCGACTAGTACGAGCGCACGTTGAATTGACCGACATGAAGTGTACAAGCACTTCGTGTGGCCCAACCACTGGCGATGACTCTAGTACGATTCGGGTTCGTCATACACATCCTTCTTGGCCAATAGAATCTAACCACGAATTCGAAACTGTTACCGACTTCCTGGACTAGAGTATAGCCCCAAGCGCAAAGATGTGAATCAGTAATCATATGAGATAAATAAAATTAAAATAACAAGCAATCCAAGCATGTTAGCAACATGTTATAAGATACAACATAGGCAATTAAACCATACACAAGTACTTCACACATAAGGAAATCAATTGAAATATGACAAGCGTAGAGGAAATCATATATATCATCAAATTAGTTGAGAATCCAGTCTCAACGATAATCTACAACACCATATACTCAATACTTACTAATACATACATTTATACAAACACTTAGACTACTCAACTCCAACGTACTTGACGTATGTTAATTACAACATATAATATGATAGATCCTTATGTCAAGGAGATGTGTAATACACAACAATCATGTTCTTACATTCAAAACATATGATAGGCATAAATCATATTGGTTTAAGCATTTCAATAAACACACAGTCTACACACATTAGTCTACATAGCATATGTCGGCCAATATGTGCATTAGGGTGAACCTCTTCGCCAAACAGATCGTACATCCATAACTAGTATAAATACACAACAAATACCCATGGCAAAAGTATCGGCAAAATACGTACGTATACAGTATTTCCTATAAATACCTAAAATACCCTAAATCTCATATTCTTCGTACGTATACGGAATGAAAAATGGACAGCATGTTGTACATGTCAAATAGCATCCTCATCAGCAATCTACCATTAAACGGCATTGAAAGCTTTGAAAACAGGTAATCTAAGCGTCTAAAATCCGTACCTTAAACCAGAAATGCGTATTCGTTAGGATTCAGACGATGTGTCTTCGCCAACGAAAGATACGCCACCCATGACAAGAAACAGGTTAGCTAGAACTCTTCTACACCTAGTCGAAGCTTCAAATCAAGTTAGGGTTAGGGTTTTCTTACCTAGAACAAAACCAGAATCGTCAGAAGAATGATGCAGGTGGGTGACTTTGGCACGTGGAGCAGCAGGGAAGACTCCCTGGAAGAATCACCAGCTTCTCCCTCACTTTCTCTCTCTTTTCTCTCCTCTCTCCTAGGGTTTTTCCTAAATTCATATGGGTTAGAAAGCTAAGGGTTTAAGGCCCTTTTATAAGCCTAAACATGACCAAAATAGACTTAAGTCAAGGTATACTTGGGTTATAGCCAAATCGGGTCTTTCCCGATCCAAAAGAGCATTTTGGGAGGCCCCCTGGTCGAACGCGGTCGGACTTAAGCTCATGGACATTGGATCCTTCTCACACTAAGTTTTTCATCCTGTAGAGTTCCCAGATCGCACGTGGTGGACCAGTTTCAGTTCAGCGGTCACGGAGACTCGGGATTCCAAGTACACTAACCTGGGTGAGAAATGTTTCCTGATCTGAGGGTGTATTTGGGTCAGATTTCGACGGTATGAATGCTTATACTTAACTCGCAAGCGAAACGTGCTAGATTTATTTAAATGATATTTATTTTTAATGAATTTCACTCTTTCTCACACTCCTTGCTCCAGGCTCAATGAAATAGCCTCAGAACATCAGTTGGGCTTGATTTTTGAAACAATTGTCAAGTCCAACAAGGCAGTCGTAATCGTCTAAGATTATCGCTATCGGACTTTCGACGCGCGGTCTAGATCCAATACAAAGTTTTAAAAGGTTCATGAGAACAAACAGGTTTAGAGTTTGATCCTGAATTTCAAGGTAAGGTAGCGTCAATGGTTTTACAGGTTTTGGGTCTTACAGATCGTATTTAAAGTGATCAGTGCTAATTTTAAAGCTAATCTAACGTGGCGCTGGCTAATTCATGTTAAATTTCTAAAGAATTTCATTCTAAACATTTTCTTAGCTTTGGAATTGGGTTCTCAGAGGTTACCAAGGTGTTATGGTTGACCCATTGCCTAAGGACGTCTAATCTCAGGTTGGCAAAAATCTGGGGTGTTATAACCTGCCTCGCCTCTACACCCTGTTGGGAACACTAGTGCGAGTGGTGCATTCGAGCGATTTCAGCGCTTGAGGCCTCCTATATTTTTAGGTACTCACAAACCTGAGGAGGCTGAGTATTGGATAGACCGCATCTCGAAAATGCTTAGTCCATTTCACTGTTCCAAGGTGAAGCAGGTTGAGCTAGCCACCTTCATGTTTGAGAAGGAGGCTAGCTTATAGTGGGATAACATTCTCCGCACAGTTACGGAGGGATTTGAGTGGACGTGGGCAGCATTTGAGGCACGTTTCCACAAGAAGTACTTTTCGGTCACTTATTGGCATGAGAAGGAGAGTGAGTTCCTTCACCTTCACCAGGGAGGCATGTCGGTGATGGAGTATGAGAACAGGTTTACGGAGCTAGGTAAGTATGCTCCGTTGATTCTGGGTGATAAGCCGTTGAGGATGCAACATTTTTCTGAGGGTTTACGGCCTAAGATTAGATCGAAGATGTGCTGTGCGAGCATTTCTTCTTATGCGGAGCTGGTGAGCAAAGCAAGACGGGGAGAGGTTGTCCCGTACGCGAGCACCTGTGGTTCTTAGGCCGTGACCTGAGTTCGTGAGTAGGCCTTTCCTTGATAAGAGGCCTCGATTTGATTCTCCACAGGGGTCTTCTGCATCTCCTGGCCATTTGAGGCATCCTAATGTGTGGGGCAGCTATTGTAAGAAGCCTGGCCACACTGAGATTTCTTAATTTTCTAGGATGCGAGAGAGTGGGTTCTCGCCGCCTTAGAGGATCGGCCATCTGATGCCTCGGGCCATTTCAGTGACACCCCTTTGATCAGAACCAGGTCATTCTTCTTTTAGACCTCCAACACCTCATTTTAGGCCGCCACAACAGCCCATGGTTCCTCCACCTCATCGACCACAGCAGGCTCGGGTTCATGCACTCACAGCTTAGGAGCCCGAGGCAAATTCAGCACCAGCATCATTTGAGGTTCCTGTGCACATCCTAGGTACGCCTATCTTCCTGTTGGTAGACACTGGGTCCACTGTTTCAATCATTTCTTATGCTGGGGTCAAGTAGCTAGGTTTGGTTACGGTTCCTGCGAAGGGAGTGAGACTTACGACAACTACAGGGACTACGTCAGATATTACTCAGACCTGTGAGTCTTACTCGATAGATTTTGGTAGCAGGACGGTGGTCGTCGACTTGACTGTCGCCTCATTGTGTCATTATGATGTTATTTTTGAAATGGACTAGCTCACGAAGATGAGAGCAGAGATTGATTGCGAGGCCAGAGTTGTGACAGCCTATGGACTTATGGGCATGGCTTTCTCTTTCCCAATTCAGGTCAGTTAGTTCTGTCATGTTAGTAACTATGCTTCTATGTTAGAGAGTTCTGATGTTCTGATGTTAGAAGATATGTCAGTAGTTCACGATTTCTCTGATGTGTTTGAGAAGATTCCATGGCTTCCTCCTCGGCGCGAGATTGACTTCATTATTGATCTTATGCCCGGTGCGACACCGATTTCCCTACCGATGTATCGTATGCCTCCATGTGAGATGGAGGAGTTGAGGAGTCAGATTGATGGTTTGCTTGAAGCAGTCTTTATTCGACCGAGTGTGTTACCTTGTGGAGTGCCTATCTTGTATGTGAAGAAGAAAGACGGTTCCCTGCAGTTATGTATTGATTATCGCAGGCTGAATCAGGTGATAGTGAAGAACAAGTATCCTTTGCCTAGGATTGATGATCTGTTTGATCAGTTGAAGGGGGCACGTTATTTCTCCAAGATTGATCTGCAGTCTGGGTATCATCAGTTACGCGTCAGGGATAAGGACGTGCAGAAGACTACGTTCAGGATCAGTTTTGGTCATTATGAGTTTCTCGTGATGTCTTTTAGACTCACGAATGCTCCAGCCGTGTTCATGGATCTGATGAACAGAGTGTTTCAGCCATTTCTATTCCGGTTCGTCATTGTCTTTATCGATGACATTTTGATATACTCCTCGAGTCGGGAAGAGCACGAGGAGCACCTGAGAGCAATATTGAAGACTCTCATGGAGAACCAGTTGTTCGAATAGCATAAGAAATGTGACTTTTGGAAGGAAGAAGTTAAGTTCCTCGGACACATGGTGTCCAAGGAAGGCATTGCGGTTGACCTCGCTAAGGTAGTTGTGGTTCAGGATTGGAAACAATCCGGTTCTATTACCGAGGTGAGGAGTTTTCTGGGTCTGAAAAGTTACTATCGACAGTTCAATCGAGATTTTTCTAAGATTACCAGACCATTGTCTCAGTTGACAAGGAAAGACTTGAAGTTTGCTTGGAATGAGAAGGCTGAAGCAGCTTTTCAGGAGCTGGAGGACAAGTTGATGTCTGCCCCTGTGCTAATATTGCTAGAATAAGGGGTTAAGTATACGATATATACTGACACGTCTCGCGTTGGTCTTGGTTGTGTTCTTATGTAGAAGGACAGGGTGATTGCGTACGCCTAGAGACAATTAAGGAAGCACGAGGAGAATTACCATGCGCATGACCTAGAGTTGGCAGCTGTCATCTTCGCATTAAAGCTCTGGAGACATTACCTCTACAGAGAAGAGTTCGAGCTCTTTTGTGACCATAAGAGATTTAGATATATATTCTCACAGCGAGATTTGAATATGAGACAACGCCGATGGATGGAGACCTTGAAAGACTTTAAGTTCGAGGTTTCCTACCATCCGGGCAAGGTAAATCTTATAGCAGATGTGTTAAGCCACAAGAAGGCTATAGAATTTACGGCTCCACTTATGGTGACGGAATGGGCTATGGTGGAATTCGTGAGAGACTTTAAGCAAAAACTCATAGTGGAAGAGCCGTATGAATTCTTTGCACATATTTGTGTACAACCGCTCGTAGATGGCCGTATCATTAAGGCTCAGGCAGGCGATGAGCTTCTAGTGAAGATGAAGGAGCGGGTTGGTACCGAAGTGAACTCTGAATGGACTATTGGTATGGATGGGGGCTTGCGATATCAAGGCCGCCTATGCATTCCAGACATACCTAACTTGAGACGAGAGATTCTTGAGTCAGCCCACAGTTTAAGGCTTGCGATGCATCCAAGTAGAACGAAGATGTATCAGAATATGAAAAGATCGTACTGGTGGGATAATATGATGGTCCACATTGCTGAGTTCATATCCCGTTGTCTCATGTGCCAGCAGGTTAAGGCAGAGCATCCCCAACCTCTAGGATTGCTTCAGCCCATGCCCATAGCTGAATGGAAGTGTGACTTTATTTTTAGACTGCCGAAGACTAGGAAGGGACATGACTCTATTTGGGTGATCGTTGATAGGCTGACGAAGTCAGCTCATTTCCTACCGATCAGAGTCACAAATTCTGCAGACGAGTTGGTTAGATTGTATATCAGGGAGATTGTACGCCTACATGGAGTTCCCTTGGAGATTGTGTCAGATTGAGATACCCGATTCACATCTATCTTCTCGACTAGTATCCAGGAAGCAATGGGTGTGAAGTTGAAGTTCAGTACTGCGTGTGAATCAGATTTTGGAGGATATGTTGCGAGCTTGTGTGTTGGACTTCAAGGACAGTTGGGATGACTGTCTTCCTTATGCAGAGTTCACGTATAACAATGGTTTCCAGGCGAGTATTTATATGGCTCCCTATGAGGCATTGTATGGTCTTTCGTGTAGAGCGCCGCACTGTTGGGCAAAAGTGGACGAGAAAACTCTGTTTGGCCTAGAGTTGGTTTAGGCGACTTCGGAGAAGATCGACATTATTCGGCGTCGACTGCTCTCATCACAGAGTAGGCAGAAGAGCTACGCCGATACGAGATAGCGATCGCTTGAGTTTGATGTTGGGGACCATATGTACCTGAAGGTTTCCCCTATGCGAGGAGTTCTTAGGTTTGGTAAGAAGGGGAAGCTCACGCCGAGATTTATTAACCCATTCCAGATACTTGATCGAGTGGGGGCAGTAGCATATTTCTTTGCTTTGCCCACACCACTCGCAGGTATGCATAATATTTTTCATGTGTCCATGTTGAAGAAATATGTTCTTAATCCTTCGCATATTATTAGATGGGAGCAGTTGCAGTTGAGTGAGGTTGCCACTTATGAACTGCACCCGATGCGTATTTTGCATAGGAAAGAGCAGGTATTACGTAGCAAGGTTATCCCACTTGTGCAGGTATTGTGGACGCATCATAGCGAAGAAGAAGCTACCTGGGAGACGGAAGCTGAGGTCGGGAAGAATTATCCCCAGATCCTCGAAGAGTATGAGAAGGTATGAATTCTGAGGATGAAATTTTTTCTTTAGGGGGTTAGATTGTAATGACCTAGAAAAATCCGTGCTTAGACCTGAGTACCATTTTTTAGCAAAAATCATTTAGAACCAAATCCCTTAGAAATTTAATGTGTTTTAACTAGCGCTAAACTAGATTGCATATAACAATTGCACCGATAGCTTTCAATACGATCTGTAAGACCCAAAACGTATAGAATCATTGACGCTATATTACCCTGAAATCTAGGATTCAACTCTAAACCCAATTGCTCTTGAGAATGCTTTGTAATTTTGTATTGCATTTAGACCGCATGTCGAAAGTCTGATAGCTATGAAGTTAGACCATTATGACCGCTTAGTTAGACTTGACAATCACCTCGAAAATCAAGTCCAAACGATGTCCTGAGACCATTTTATTGAGTCCGGAGTGAAGAGAGAGAAAATGAAGATTTTTTAAAAAATAAATATCTTTTTAAGTAATCTGGAACGTTTGACTTGTGTGTTATTTTTAAGCATTCTGACCATTATATTTCGACCCAAATTCACCCTCGGATCAGGATAGGTGGCCCATACATGTCAAAGTGCTTGTAGCCCTTATCGAATTTCGGTAATCGTTGTATTGAAGCTGGTCCACCACGGACGATCTGGAAACCCGATCGGACTAAAAACTTAACTTACTAAAGATCCAATACTAGTGAGCTTAAGTCCGACCACATTTGATAAGAAGACCTCCAGAAGTGCTCCATTAGATCAGAAAGAGCCCGATTTGGTTATAACTTAAGTATACCTTGACTTTAAGACTATTTTCATCGAGGTTAGGCTTATAAAAAGGCCTTAAACCCTTATTCGCACATTCCATATGAATTTCCTAAACCCTATCTTTCTAAGAGAGAGAAAGTGTGGGAGAACCTGTTGATTCTCTGTAGGATTCTACCCAGTTCATCTATACATCGAACTTGCGTATCTAAATCGTTCTTCCGACGATTCTGATTCTATTCTTAGGTAAGTTAAGCCAACCCTAACCTGTTTTGAAGCTTAGAATAATTTAATGGAGTTATAGCTAACATGTTTCATGCCATAGGTAGCGTATCCGCCGTTGACGAAGACTTATCGTTTGAATCACCTCTTATACGCATATTCTGGTTTAAGGTGCGGACTATATATGTTTAGGTTATGGTTTTCAAGGCTTTTAATGATAGAAAATGATTTATTCATGACGTGAATGCTATTACACATGCCAAATGCGCTATCTGTTTCGATGTACGTATATGTATAAGTTATGTTAGAAATAGCACATTTCATGTATATGTTAGAATACCCGTATACGTATGGAATTTTCCATTATGATTGCCATGATTATTTGTCGTAGGCTTATACATGACATGTATGCATCGACTCCTTGGCGAAAGGACTTGCCCAAATGTGTAATAGAATCGACATATGTGGTGTATGTTGAATAGGGTAGTCCGAGTGTTTGGATAAATGCTTGAATGATTTAGTAGTTAGTAAAGAGGGATGTTTTAGGTTGTTGAGATATGAATTTCAATCACCTTAAATGTGTGTATGATTTTCTGCATGTATTATGTAACTTAGATTATTCATGTTAAATGTGTGTATGATTTTCTCCATGTACTGTATTTAAATTCCAGTTATATGACATGAATGTTCATTTGAAGGTAGGATATGAATCATATGCCTGTTATTGAGTTTGTACATGTTTGGGGCTATCTTACATTCCAAGTAATCGGTAATCGTTCTGTAAATTGTGGTTGAGGTCGTTTTCACCACGCAAGATGAGTTTAACGAATCTGATTGTGCTTGGGATGTTCGACAGTAGTCAGGCCACACAGAGTGCTTATGCATTCCATGTCGTTCAACTCAACATGCGCATAGTCAAGTTGAGCTTATCAACTAACTCGATTGACCGATGTTTATTCACCATGTTTGGTCGCGACCGTTTGAATCTAAGACACCGAGCTTACCAATGAAACTCCCTTTAATATTGGTACTGTGATCCCCTAAGACTCATAAGCTTGACATGGTGGTATGAGACACCATGGTCTAGCTTTCGGCCTACGCTGGGCTGACAAGCCTCCCATAATGACCAATGAGCACCCTACTTTTGTGAACAGATTATGGTGGTATGGGACACTATATTCTTGTTGTTGACCTACATTGATTGATGACGAGCCCTCTATAGTGACATCGAGTATATCCTGACACTGCAAAAGGGTGACAAGTCCTATTACAGTATTGAGGATATAACTAGGCTTGTATTGATTTGGTGATTGGGGAGTGGTGTAACGATTCCATGTAATAACCCTGACAGCCCTTGTAGCGACCTAGAAACGTAATATCGTATGAGATTTCCTAGGACTGACGACCCTAAAATGGATCAATGTTTGGGGACTGATATAAGGGAGGTGTCTTAGCTTTTCCAATCCTGCTATATGAAAAGGACTAATAAGAACTGGGTAATCATACTCATGACATCGCATTGCATGTGCCATTAGCGTTGGTGTGAGAGCACAGTAGTAGTGATTCATGCCGCGATCATTAGATGATGTCGCATGAGGGAGTTTATGGTGAGGGCATGCATCATTATCTCATTCATTCTCACTTTAACAAGAGTATCTAGGACATGTTTGATTGTACTACTTTATCATTACTGCTTGATTAAATTGATAACATGTTAACCTTTGCAGTATAATACCACTGAGTTGATCACTCACTCCCACGTTCTGGGATGGTGCTTAAACACCAAGCAGACTTTGATATAGTTGCAAGTGACGGCGATGCTCGCGAGGCGGAGCCAGACTTTGATGAGGACGAGGAGGCGTTCTCATTTATGCAGTTCTCAGGCGGGTTCACGTGAGCCTTGTCCTGACGAGCGGGGATTTTTGGGATATGTATATGACAATTTTGCACAGTTGACCATGTATTTTGAGACACAGTTGTATATATTGTCCTGGGCAGAGCATGCATATTTTGGAGATTTTTTTTGATTTATATATATGTATTTAAGTCTTCTGCTTATATTTACTCAATATCCCTAAATTATGTCTGCTGATCTGTCTTGATCTATTTCATGTATCATGCACTAACACTGACAAATACATCCATTATTGTTTATGTTGCATAAGTGATGTTTTGGAACTCGGGAGCTGAGTTATGCTCGACCCCTGAATTTCATGGCATTACAAGTTGGTATTAGAGCATGATCCGGATTAAACTTGACCTGGGTTAGGGTCACATGGTGCACGTTGACAAGGGTGCGAGAATAATCTAGAAACAGAACTAGGACTCCTAGTTTATCTTTTGGTGAATGTTTACTGAAAATGGTCACCAAGATCGAGTCCGTGCACACTCCTGATCACACATGTCCACCCCAAATCAAGTCTAGACCGTCAATTGACAGGTGTAGACCGTATTGCATCCCATTCTAGCCGTTAGAATTCCGTAAAAGTGAATAGAGGTCAGATTAGTTCTGAAATGACCCGAAACGGCTCAAATCGCAAGAGGGGGCAAAACGAATCAGTTCCAAGGGGTTCCAGGGTGGGACCCTAACTTTTTTGGACTCAGGGGATGGTGAGGACCTCGCCCTATAGTCCAGTGGTCAGTGAGGGCCTCACCGGTCGGTGAGAGTTTGGGGTCTTGTGGACCCTCATTCTTCATGGTTCTTCGTTTATATCACCCCCATTCTACTACTTCTTTCATAAAATACACTCCCAAGCTTTCCTTTTTCCTTGAAACTGTCCATACCTTTCTCAAATCACTCTTCTAATCTTTCTTTCTTCCATTTTCCTTCAACCCTCACGTTCTTCCATCGGGCTAAGCCATTCCCATCACCTACTCATTCCATTTTTCTTTGATTTGAGCACCCAAGGCTCTCATTTAATCTCTAAAACGTGCTAGCCCTAACCCCTCTTACTTTGATTTTTCCTTTCTTCTATTTTCCTTTTCTTCCATTTCATAATTTTTTCGTGGCTTTTATGGAGGTTGTTGTAGCCTTTTTCTCTATTTCCTCAATCCTTTCGTTGATGGGTAAGAAGTGGGCCCCTGCGGACGAGGCTGGGCCTAGTCGTCCCGCTCGTTCGAGGCGGCCTAGGGGAGCTACCGCGAGTTCCAGTATTTGGAGAGAATTGCATTTGAAGCGAGATTTAGATCCCCATGCTCCAATAGGAAGATCGTTGTTGGCAGAGTTGGCACATAGCGTCTACGAGGACCGTAGGGTTCTTTTTGAAGCGCATGTGGATGGGAGACTCTTTGGCAAGTATTTTTTGTTGGAGCGTATAGAAGCTGTTGGGTGGGGTCCGCTATTTGAGGGTGAGTCTCGTGTAAATGTGAGTACTGTTCATGCCTACTATGCTCATATTCGGGACCCTACGCTGGACCAATTGCAGTTTAAGATCCCCTTCGGCAGAGATCGGGAAGTCACAATCAATGCTGGGTTTATAGCTCAACTCCTGAACGTGCCACTTGGCGAGGTACATCCAAGTGCAAGGAATCTGAATAGTGTTCATGAGAGGGATCGTCGCACTAAGTTTCTATCTGGTCGTTTGGTTGAGTGGTAGCATAACAAGAGCCTCTTAGTGACCCATATGTCGGGCAATTTCCGTCTGCTTCACCTCATCTGCACGTTCAATGTTTATCCCAGGTGGAGCAATCGTAGTGAATACACGCGTCTCATGGTAGATTTTCTGTATCAAGTGGGGTAGGGAGAGAAGGTGTGCGTGCTACGTTAATCCTGTGACAAATCATCCTTATCGCGCGATCAAGAAGAACGACCGAGTCACTTCCTTTCGACTGATTCATATGCAAGATTATGCTCGAGTTTGCCTACAGACTTGGGGTGAAGTTACCGGCGCCGGTCCATTATATCAGCGAGGCTACGCTTAACCAGATAAAGATGGAGCCTCGACAACATGAGGCCCAACTTGATGAAAGAGAGGAAGAGTACGATAGTGAAGAAGAAGTGAAGAAGAAGGTGGGATAGAGATAGAGGAAGAAGTGCAGGACGAAGAAGAAGAGAAGGCTCAGGATACTGATGAGAGTCCTCCTCTTGTGACTCAGACTAATAGGGATGCCCGTATAGTGCGACTCGAGGAGGGTCGGGCTTCTCTTCGACAGGATATTATGGATTTACGGGGCCTCATAAAGCGTAAGTTTAAGAAAGTAACCCGTATGTTAAAGACTATCCTGTGCTGCTTGAAGGATAAGGGTGCCCCTTCTCCATCACCAGATTCTGATGAATAGGCTTTATGTAGTCATTGTTTGCTTATTTGTTGCTTGATTTTATGTGTGGTTTGATAGTTGTTAGGTAGTTGGTAGTTGTTCAGTGTTTGAAGCTTAGTTGTTTTATTCACATACTTTCTCTGTCACGATTCATGTAATGCTGCAAATCATGTATTGTGACAATTTTGTTATTGAAATGCATGTTGTTTCCTTGGCTTGTGAGGCTTATGCTGTGAATGGACTGTGTGACCACCTAATCTCATTGGTTACTACCCTCTGTTGTGTTTAGGGTATGCCACCTAAGGGTTCGAGATCTTCGCCCCATCTTTCTCTGGGAGATTCGTTCGACGGGGCCCTTGCCCTATGCGATACTCATATGGACCCCCATTTGGGCCCATCTCATTCAGATCCCAGCCGAGTTCTCAGTCAAATTTTGGTCCTACTGCTGGGCCACCTCCTGTGACACCTTCTGTGGTGCCTCCTGTCACACTTGCGGATCTCGAGCAGAATCGTGCGTCTGCGTTGATGCCTTCTACATCACAGTCTGCTCTGCCTCCTGATAGGCTAGAGCAGATGATGCTGTTGATGCAACAGCAGCAGCAGCAACAATAACTCTTATCCTCCATGGCTAGTATCTTTGCTCAGTCGATGGTGGCGACTCCACCTGCCTAGCCTCTACACCCTGTTGGGCACACTAGTGTGAGCGGTACATTTAAACGGTTCAGCGCTTGAGGCCTCCTACATTTTTGGGTACTCATAAACCGGAGGAGGCTGAGCATTGGATAGACCACATCTCGAAGATTCTTAGACCATTACACTGTTCAGAGGGGGAGTAGGTTGAGTTGGCCACTTTCATGTTTGAGAAGGAGGCTAGCTTATGGTGGGACAACATTCTCCGTATAGTTGCGGAGGGATTTGAGTGGACGTGGGCAGCGTTTGAGGCTTGCTTCCATGAGTACTTTTTGGTCACTTACCGGCACAAGAAGGAAAGTGAGTTCCTTCGCCTTCGCTAGGGAGGCATGTGGGTGACGGAGTATGAGAACAGGTTTACGGAGCTAGGTAGGTATGCTCCGTTGATTCTAGGTGATCATCCGTTGAGGATGCAGCATTTTTCTGACGGTTTGCGGCCTGAGATTAGATCGAAGATGTGCTGTACGAGCATTTCTTCTTATGCGGAGTTGGTGAGCATGTACTTGTGAACAGAGCAGGACGGGAAGAGGTTATCCCACACGCGAGAACCTGTGGTTCCTAGGCCGTGACCTGAGTTCATGAGTAGGCCTTTCCTTAGTAAGAGGCCTTGGTTTGATTCTCCACAGGGGTCTTCTGGATCTCCTGGCCATTTGAGGTGTCCTGATGTGTGATACAGCTATTGTAAGAAGCTTAGACACACTCAGATTTCTTGCTTTTCCAGGATGTGAGACAGTGGGTTCTCACCGCCTCAGAGGATTGACCGTTTGATGTCTCAGGCCATTTCAGCTCTACCCCTTTGATCAGCACCAGCTCATCCTTCTTTTAGACCTGCAGCACCTCGTTTCAGGCCGCCGCAACGACCCATGGTTCCTCCACCTCATCGTTCATAGCAGGTTCGGGTTCATGTGCTCACATCTGAGGAGCCCAAGGCAGATTCAGCACCAGCATCATTTGAGGTTCCTTTGCACATCCTAGGTACGCCTATCTTCCTGTTGGTGGACACTGGGTCCACTGTTTCGATCATTTCTTGTGCTGCGGTCAAGCGGCTACTTTTGGTTATGGTTCTTGCGAAGGGAGTGAGACTCACGACAGCTATAGGGACTATGTCAGATATTACTCAGACCTGTGAGTGTTGCTCGATAGATTTGGGTAGCAGGACGGTGGTCATCGAATTGATTGTTGCCCCATTGTGTCATTTTGATGTTATTTTTGGAATGGACTGGCTCGTGAAGATGAGAGCAGAGATTGATTAGAAGGTCAGAGTTGTGATAGCATACGGACCTGAGGGCATGGACTTCTCTTTCCCAGTTCAGGTTAGTTGGTTCTGTCGTGTTAGTAGCTACGCTTCTATGTTAGAGAGTTCTGATGTTCCGATGTTAGAAGATATGTCAGTAGTTCACGATTTCTCTGATGTGTTTGAGAAGATTCTAGGGCTTCCTCCTCTGCGTGAGATTGACTTCACTATTGATCTTATGCCCGGTGCGACACCGATTTCCCTACCGACGTATCGTATGCCTCCATGTGAGATGGAGGAGTTGAGGAGTTAGATTGATGGTTTGCTTGAAGCAGGATTTATTTGACCAAGTGTGTCACCTTGGAGAGCACCTGTCTTGTTTGTGAAGAAGAAAGACGGTTCCCTGCGGTTATGTATTGATTATCGCAGGCTGAATCAGGTTACAGTGAAGAACAAGTATCCTTTGCCCAAGATTGATGATCTGTTTGATCAGTTGAAGGGGGCATGTTATTTCTCGAAGATTGATCTATAGTCTGGGTATCATCAGTTACGCATCATGGATGAGGACGTACAAAAGACTGCGTTCAGAACCAATTTTAGTCATTATGAGTTTCTCGTGATGTCTTTTGGACTTACGAATGCTCCAGTCATGTTCATGGATCTGATGAACAGAGTGTTTCGACCATTTCTGTTTCGGTTCGTCATTATCTTTATCGATGACATTTTGATATACTTCCCGAGTTAGGAAGAGCACGAGGAGCACCTGAGAGAGATGTTGAAGACTCTCAGGGAGATCCAGTTGTTCGCACAGTATAAGAAATGCGACTTCTGGAAGGAAGAAGTTAAGTTCCTGGGACACGTGGTGTCCAAGGAAGGCATTGCGGTTGACCTCGCTAAGGTTATTACAGTTCAGGATTGGAAGCAGCCGGTTCAGTTACCGTGGTGAGGAGTTTTCTGGGTCTGGAAAGTTACTATTGACGGTTCATTTGAGATTTTTCTAAGATTGCCAGACCATTGTCTTAGTTGACAAGGAAAGACTTGAAGTTTGCTTGGAATGAGAAGGCTGAAGCAGCTTTTCAGGAGCTGAAGGACAAGTTGACATTCGCCCCTGTGCTAGTATTGCCAGAGTAAGGGGTTAAGTATACGATATATACTGACGCATCTCGCATTGGTCTGGGTTGTGTCCTTATGCAGAAGGACAGGGTGATTGCGTATGCCTCGAGACAATTAAGGAAGCACGAGGAGAATTACCGTACGCATGACCTAGAGTTGGCAGCTGTCATCTTCGCATTAAAGCTCTGGAGACATTACCTCTATGGAGAAGAGTTCTAGCTCTTTTGCGACCACAAGAGCCTTAGATATATATTCTCATTGCGAGATTTGAATATGAGACAGCGTCGATAGATGGAGACCTTGAAAAACTTTAAGTTTGAGGTTTCCTACCATCCGGGCAAGGCAAATCTTGTGGTAGATGCATTGAACCGTAAGAACGTTATAGAATTTGTTGCTCTGTTTATGGTGATGGAATGGGTTATGGTGGAATTCGTGTGAGACTTTGAGCAGAAGCTCACAGTGGAAGAGCTGTATGAAGTCATTGCACATATTCATGTACTACCGCTCGTAGATGGCCATATCATTGAGGCTCAGGCAGGCGATGAGCTTTTAGTGAAGATAAAGGAGCGGGTTGGTACTGAAGGGAACTATGAATGGACTATTAGTATGGATGGGGGCTTGTGATATCGAGGCTGCCTATGCGTTCCAGACATACCTGACTTGAGACGAGAGATTCTTGAGTCAGCCCACAGTTCGAGGCTTGCGATGCATCCAGGTAGCACGAAGATGTATCAGAATATGAAAAGATCGTACTGATGGGATAATATGAAGGTCCACATTGTTGAGTTCATATCCCGTTGTCTCACGTGCTAATAGGTTAGGGCAGAGCATCACCAACCTCCAGGATTGCTTCAGCCCATGCCCATAGCTGAATGGAAGTGGGACTTTATTTCCATGGACTTTATTTCTGGAATGTCAAAGACGAGGAAGGGACATGACTCTATTTGGGTGATCGTTGATAGGTTGATGAAGTCAACTCATTTCCTACCAATCAGAGTCACAAATTCTGCAAACGAGTTGGCTAGATTATATATCAGGGAGATTGTAAGCCTACATGGAGTTCCCTTGGAGATTGTGTCAAATAGAGACACCCTATTCACATCTATCTTCTCGACTCATATCCAGGAAGCGATGGGTGTGAAGTTGAAGTTCAGTACCGCGTTTCATCCACAGATAGACGGGCAGACGTTGCGTGTGAATCAGATTTTGGAGGATATGTTGCGAGCTTGTGTGTTGGACTTCAAGGACAATTGAGATGACTGTCTTCCTTATGCAGAGTTCACGTATAACAACAGCTTCCAGGCGAGTATTGGTATGGCTTCCTATGAGGCATTGTATGGTCGTCCGTGTAGAGCATCATACTATTGGACAGAAGTGGGCGAGAAGACTCTGATTGGCCCAGAGTAGGTTTAGGAGACTTCGGAGAAGATCGACATTATTCGGCGTCGACTGCTCTCATCACAGAGCAGGCAGAAGAGCTACACCGATACGAGACGGTGACCGCTTGAGTTTGATGTTGGGGACCAAGTGTTCCTGAAGGTTTTCCCTATGCGAGGAGTTCTTAGGAATGGTAAGAAGGGGAAGCTCATGCTGAGATTTATTGGCCCATTCTAGATACTTGATCGAGTGGGGGCAATAGCGTATCATCATGCTTTGCCCACACCAATCGCAGGTGTGCATAATATTTTTCATGTGTCCATGTTGAAGAAATATGTTCCTAATCCTTCGCATATTATCAGATGGAAGCAGGTGCAGTTGAGCGAAGATGCCACTTATGTACTGCGCCCGACGCGTATTTTGGATAGGAAAGAGTTGGTATTGCGTAGCAAGGTTATCCTACTTGTGAAGGTATTGTAGACGCATCATAGCGAAGAAGAAACTACCTGGGAGACGGAAGCTAAGGTCAGGAAGAATTACCCCCAGATCCTCGAGGAGTATGAGAAGGTATGAATTTCGAGGATGAAATTTTTTCTCTAGGGGGGTAGATTGTAACGACCTAGAAAAATCCGTGCTTAGACCTGAGTACGATTTTTTCACAGAAATCATTTAGAACCAAATCCCTTAGAAATTTAATGTCTTTAACTAGCGCTAAACTAGATTGCATATAATAATTGCACCGATAGCTTTCAATACGATTTGTAAGACCCAAAACCTATAGAATCATTGACGCTATATTACCCTGAAATCTAGGATCCAACTCTAAACCCAATTGCTCCCGGGAATGCTTTATAATTTTGTATTGGATTTCGACCGCACGTCGAAAGTCTGATAGCTATGAACTTAGACCATTATGACCGCTTAGTTAGACTTGACAATCACCTCGAAAATCAAGTCCAAACGATGTCCTGAGACAATTTTATTGAGTCCGGAGTGAAGAGAGTGAGAAAATGAAGATTTTTAAAAAATTAAATATATTTTTAAGTAATCTGGAACGTTTCACTTGCGCATTATTTTTAAGCGTTCTGACCGTTAGATTTCGACCCAAATTCACCCTCGGATCAGGATAGGTGGCCCTTACATATCAAAGTGCTTGTAGCCCTGATCAAATTTCAGTAATCGTTGAATTGAAGCTGGTCCACCACGGACGATCTGGAAATCCGATCGGACTGAAAACTTAACTTACTAAAGATCCAATACTAGTGAGCTTAAGTCCGACTACATTTGATAAGAGGACCTCCAGAAGTGCTCCGTTGGATTCGAAAGAGCCCAATTTAGTTATAACTTGAGTATACCTTGACTTTAAGACTATTTTTGTCGTGTTTAGGCTTATTAAAGGCCTTAAACCCTTATTCCCACATTCCATACAAATTTTCTAAACCCTATATTTCTAAGAGAGAGAAGAGAGAGAGAAAGTGTGGGAAAACCTATTGATTCTCCGTAGGATTCTTCCCAGCTCATCTATACATCGAACTTCTATATCTAAATCGTTCTTCCGGCGATTCTGATTCCATTCTTGGGTAAGTTAAGCTAACCCTAACCTGTTTTGAAGCCTAGAATAGTTTAAAGGGAGTTATAGTTAACCTGTTTCATGCCATAGGTAGCGTATCTGCCGTTGACGAATATTTATCATCTGAATCACCTCTTATACGCATATTCTGGTTTAAGGTGCGGACTATATACGTTTAAGTTATGGTTTTCAAGGCTTTCAATGATAGATAATGATTTATTCATGACGTGAATGCTATTACACATGCCAAATGCGATATCTGTTTCGATGTACGTATATGTATAAGTTGTGTTAGAAATAACGTATTTCATGTATATGTTAGAATACCCGTATATGTATGGAATCTGCCGTTATGATTGCCATGATTATTTATCGTAGGCTTATACATGATATGTATGCGGTGACTCCTTGGAGAAAGGCTTGCCCAAATGTGTAATAGAATCGACATATGTGGTGTATGTTGAATAGGGTAGTCTAAGTGTTTGGATAAATGCTTGAATGAGTTAGTAGTTAGTAAAGAGGGATGTTTTAGGCGTTGAGATATGAATTTTAATCACTTAAATGTGTGTATGATTTCCTCCATGAATTATGTAACTTAGATTATTCATGTTAAATGTGTGTATGATTTCCTCCATGTACTGTATTTAAATTCCAGTTATATGACATGAATGTTCATTTGAAGGTAGGATATGAATCATATGCCTGTTATTGAGTTTGTACGTGCTTGGGGCTGTATTACAGTCTAGGTAATCGGTAACCGTTTTGTAAATAGTGGTTGAGGTCATTTTTGCCACGCAGGATGAGTTTAACGAATCTGAGTAGTGCTTGGGATGTTCGATAGTGGTCAGGCCATACAGAGTGCTTATGCATTTCATGTCGTTCAACTTAACGTGCGCTTGGCCTAGTTGAGCTTATCAACTAACCTGATTAATCGATATTTGTTCACCATGTTTGGTCACTACTGTTTGAATCTAAGACACCGAGCTTACCAGTGAAACTCCCGTTAACCTTAGTACCGTGATCCCCTAAGACTCATGAGCCGGACATGGTGGTATGGGACACCGTGGTTGAGCTGTTGGCCTACGCTAGGGCGACGAGCCTCCCCGTAATGACTAGTAAGCACCCTACTTTCGTGAGCAGATTATGGTGGTATGGGACACTATATTCTTGTTGTCGGCCTACATTGATTGGTAACAAGCCATCTGTAGTGACCTCGAGTATATCCTGACACTGTAAAAGTGTAACATCCCGAAAATCGGGGGGTCGAGCAAAAACTCAACTCCCGAGTTCCAAAATGTTATTTATACAACATAGATATGTATGATTGAATGTTGTCTATGATAATGTATTAAACATGAGTGAAATTAGTCCAGAACAGCATATCATACTCCAGAGACAGTTAAATTTACAAGCGGAAGACTGTGATAGTATGTATAACATATATAAACTATTGTATGTCTCTAGAGTGTGAACATGTTACCAGGTTATATACATACATGTATACTTCAAAAGTAAACAAAAGAATATACATGAGTGCTCTAAAAATATAAAATGACAAGTGTCAAGGTATCTAATCAACCTCCCTGTAATCCCGTCAATCAGAACACGCATAAAGGAGGAATCCTCCTCATCATCATCAAATCCAGCTCCACTTCTCAAGCAGTGCCATCATCTGCAATCATAAAAAGGGACTGGTGGGTGTCCGGAAACACCATCCCGTAACGTGGGAGTGAGTAGCTAACTTAGTGGAATAATAGATCAAGGATTAACATGTTCTCAAATCAATCATGCGATAATAGTAAAGCAGTAAATCAGACAATCCTAATATTGTTGTTAATGCAATATGACATGACGTGATGTATGCCCTCACCGACGATCTCCCTCATACGGCACCATCTTACGACCGCGGCATGCAATCGACCCTCAAGTGCTCTACATCTTTCAGGCACATGCAATGTTATGGTGATATGATTTTCGAGTTGTTATTAGTTCATTCAAACAGCAGGATTGGGAAACTAAGGTACTTCCCTTATATCAATCCCAACACAGATCCTGTCTAGGGTCGTCACTCCTAGAAATCTCATACGAGGTATATTTTGTAGGTCGCTGCAAGGGCTGCCAGGGCTGTTGCAAGCACCCGTTGCACCGCTCCCCCATCACCTTATCAATACAGGCCTACTGTACTCTACTGCTACTGAAGGGTCGTCGCCTCCCGTAGACTCAGAATACGCTCGCGGTCACTACCAAGAGTTGTCAGGGCTGTTACACGCACTCGTTGCTCCGCTCCCCCATCACCTTATCAATGTAGGCCGATAACAAAAATATAGTGTCCCATACCACCATAATCTGCTCACGAGTCATAGGTGCTCACTGGTCACTACGGGGAGGTTTGTGGCCCCAGCATAGGCCGACAGCTCGACCACGGTGTCCCATACCACCATGCCCAGCTCATGAGTCTTCGTGGATCAAGGTACCATGGTTAACAGGGTTTACAATGGTAAGTTCAGTACCCTAGGTTCAAGCAATTATGACTCATGCAGGGTGAACATACAACGGCCATTCGGGTTACTTAACGGGCTCGACTAGCGCGATCGCATCTCAAGTTGAACGACATGAAGTGCGTAAAACACTTCGTGTGGCCTAACCACTGCCGCCAACTCCAAAACACGGCTCGCATTCATCGACGCGTCGTTCGTGGCCAAGATAAGCCAACCACGAATTCGCTCGGTTACCGACTGCCTGGACTAAGTATAGTCCTAAACACATATGAATCCACATCAGCAATCATGTGAGAGTATTGGAAATGAAACACATCCATGTGAGCATGTTAACACATGTTATATCGTACAACTTACGTAAAGCATCTGACACATGCCTTTCATACATATAATGAAATTATGCATATCGCCAACATATAGGAAATCATTTCCATCGGCATATTAATTGAGAATTCAATCTCAAACTAAATCATAAAGAAGTCATCAAGCACATGTTATAACGTACAGCTTAAGCGAATCGTCAAGCACATGCATTTTATTCATATAATGAAATCATGCATATGGCTAACATGTAGGAAACCATTTACACTAGTATGTTAATTGGGAAACCAATCTCAAACTAATCCATAACATCATTTAATTCAATACATACTAATACAAGCATTTATACAAACACTTACGCTACACACTTAAGTCTACATATAGTATGTCGACCCGAAGTGCGCATTTAGGTGAATCTCTTCGCCAAAATAATTATGCACGTATTCCTAACATTCTAATGCGACAATAAACCATGCCAATCACATCAGCAAAATATGCATGAAAACAGTACTTCCTACAAATGACTAAAATGCCCTAAATCTCATATTCTTCGCCGGTTTACGAAACAGGAAACGGACAGCATGTTGTACATGTCAAACGGCGTTGCCTTCAACAATCTACTATTAAACGACATTGAAAGCGTTGGAAACAGTCAATCAAAGTGTCTAAAATCCGTACCTTTTCTCTTCTGGATGCGTGAATTTGAACGGAGCGTATACGCTTCGTCTACGGCGATAAGAGAACCTAATTTACAAGATACGTCAGCTAACATACTATGGAACAAAAGGAATCTTAAATCAGCAACTTCAAGGGTATTTTCTTACCTGAAAATGTGGAGAAATCACCGGAAAAGTGATTAGAGCGCGTGGCTTAACCACTTGTTGCATGTGGCACAAGCAGCAGGGAATTCTCTCCCACCTTCTCTCACAAACTCTCACCTTTTCTCCTTCCCAATCTAGGGCTTTTTGCAAATTCGGATGGGAGAGAGGAGTGAGGGTTTCAACCCTTTTTATAAGCCCAAACTTGCCCGAAATAGGCTCAGGAACAAGTTTCACTTGAGGGGTAACCAAATCGGGGCTGTTTCAGTCCAAAAGGACATTTCTGGTGGTCCCCTGGCTGAATGCGGTCGGACTTAAGCTCATGCATACTGGATCTAGCACACATCAAGTTTTCAGTCTGGCAGGGTTCGTAGATCGCACGTGGCGGTCCAGTTTCAGTTCAGAGGTCACCGCACGTAGATCAGGCCTGCAAATCTCATGATATGAAATAGAAATTTTTCCTGATCCGAGGGTGTAATTTGGCTGAATTCTGACTGTCAGAATGCTTAATACTGACACGTCAAGTCGTGTGCCAGATTTGGATTTGAAATTCCAATTCTGTCCCTATTCGCACTCTCTTCAGTCCGGGCTCAATGAAATAGCCTGTGATTATCGGTTGGACTTGATTTTCGAAATGATTGTAAAGTCCATCTAGGCGGTTCAAACGGTCTAAGATAGTAAGTATCGGACTTTCGACGCGCGGTCTAGATCCAATATAAAGTTTCAAAGTGGTCCAGAGAACAAACCTGCTTAGAGTTTGATCCGAGGTTATAGAGTATTATAGAATCATTAGTTCTACTCGATTTGGGTCTTGTAGAACGTATTTAAAGTGATCAGGGACTATTTCCCAGCTACTCTAACGTTGCGCTAGCTAACTTACGCTTAATTTCTAAAGGAATTAATCCTAAGTGGTTTCTTTGGCTATGGAATTGGGTTCTGAACGATTTTCCAGGTGTTTTGTTGACCCACTGCCTAAGGACGTCAAATCCCAGATTGGCCAAAATCCGGGGTGTTACAAAAAGGGCGATGAGTATTATTGCAGTATTGATGATATAACTAGGCCTGTATTGATTTGGTGATGGGGGAGTGGTGTAACGATTCTGTGTAACAGCCCTTGCAGCAACCTAGAAACATAATATCGTATGAGATTTTCTAGGACTGACAACCCTAGAATGGATCAATGTTTGGGGATTGATATAAGGGAGGTGTCTTAGCTTTCCCAATCCTACTGTATGAAAAGGACTAATAAGAACTGGGTAATCATACTCATGACATCGCACTGCATGTGCCATTGGCGTTGGTGTGAGAGCACAGTGGTAGTGATTCATACCGCGATCGTTAGATGATGTCGCATGAGGGAGTTTGTAGTGAGGGCATGCATCATTATCTCATTCATTCTCGTATTAACAAGAGTATCTAGGACATATTTGATTGTATTACTTTATCATTACAGCTTGATTGAATTGATAACATGTTAACCTTTGCAGTATAGTACCGCTGAGTTAATCACTCACTCTCACGTTCTGAGATGGTGCTTAAACACCAACCAGACTCTGATATAGTTGCAGGTGACGACAATGCTGGCGAGGTGGAGCTAGAGAGGACAAGGAGGCATTCTCATTTATGCAGTTCTCAGGCGGGTTCACGTGAGCCTTGTCCTGATGAGCGGAGATTTTTGGGATATGTAGATGACCATTTTGCACAGTTGATCCATGTATTTTGAGACACAATTGTATATATTGCCCTGGGCAGAGCATGCATATTTTGGGGTTCTTTTTTATTTATATATGTATTTAAGTCTTTTGCTGAATTATGTCTGTTGATCTGGCTTGATCTATTTCATGTTTCATGCACTAACACCGACAACATACATTCATTATTGTTTATGTTGCATAAGTGATGTTTTGGAACTCAGGAGCTGAGTTATGCTTGACCCCCAAATTTCTGGGCGTTACAAAAACCCAGTGTGTCCTAAGAAGGATCGCATGTCTTATATGATTTTGGGTGGGGGTACGGTAGAGATAAGATCAATTTTAGTTTTATCTACCTCAATTCCCTTAGATGAAATGATATGTCCAAGGACTATTCCCTTATGAACCATGAAATGACACTTCTCCCAATTGAGTACCAAATTCTTTTCTTCACATCCTTTCAACACACATTTAAGATTTTCTAAGCAATTGTTGAAAGATGGACCAAAGATAAAAAATTCGTCCATGAAGACTTCTAGATATTGCCCCACCATGTCAGAAAAAATACTCAACACGCATTGTTGAAAGTGTGGCGGGGGCATTATACAGTTCAAATGACATCCCTTGGTAAGCAAAGGTGCTAAAGGGACATGTGAATGTGGACTTTTCTTGATCTTCAAGGGTTATCTCTATCCGGTTGTAACTCGAATACCCATCAAAGAAGCAATAATATAAGTGACCAGCTAGCCTTTCTAAGATTTGATCAATGAAGGACAAAGGAAAGTGGTCCTTCCAAGTGACGATATTCAATTTTCGATAGTCAATGCACATTCTCCAACCTGTAGTCACCGTAGTTAGCACGAGTTCGTTGTTGGCATTGGCTATTATGGTGATTCCGGACTTCTTAGGAACCACTTGAGTTGGACTCACCCATTCGCTATCCGATATAGGGTTTATGATACCCACATCTATTAACTTAAGAACCTCGGCCTTAACCACTTCCTTTATGTTTAGATTTATTCTACGTTATGGTTGTCGAGAGGTCTTCGTATTATCCTCTAGATAAATGTAGTGAGAACAAATTAAAGGGTCAATTCTGTTGAGCTCTGCAATTGACCATCCAAGGGCTCCCTTATGCTCAATGAGAGTAGAGATGAGCATACTCTCTTGTTCTTGGTCAAGGTAGCAAGAAATCACCACCGGGTATGTCTCATCTTGACCTAAATATACATATTTCAAATTGGAGGGTAAAGGTTTTAGGTCAAGCTTCAGTGCCTTGAGGTTAGACGGTCGAGGCACTATATCAATTTGGGGCAATTTTTCAAATTGTGGCCTCCATCGGTTAACTTCAAGTACCAGCACGGTATCTAGCATGGTTTTTCATGCCCCAAACTTGGAGACCGGGATCACAAAATTCTTGATTGCCAAATCCGGCACTAATAGCCTCCATAGTACCCCATTCTCGGCTCCCGACCCCCATACACCAAGTTCCGATCCTGAGATCCTATAAGGAGGATTTCAAACATAATTTTGTATCAGTATAAGCATAACCTACATGCAATAACCACAAGAACCGCATCAGAAAATCCATTATGATAAAAAAATTTGAGTACAATGTATATAAAAGGAAAATACAAGATAATGAAAATAGCAGAAACTCCAGAAGCTCGACTGCACACTCTAACTGCGGTGAAGCTACGACTGCGTCCTAGCATCACCTGTGTGCATCGATCGTGCATAAGCATATAAAAATCTTAGAGGGTAGTGTAAGTGTGTGCGCACCAAGAGTGTGCTCAGAATGTAGGGTCAGAGAAATGTGAAATCATACTGATGAGTACATGAATGCAATCAGTCATACCAAGTCTATGCGGTGTAGGATATGAATACTAGCGGCATAACATGGCCATGCGATGCGAGAGGTAACTCAAGCATGCCAATCCTCATCATATATCAGCACAATTCTCATTTTGGATAATCACTGGGGTTTAGTACACTCCAAATGGCACTGCTGCTCTCCCAGCCGCATAGTCCAAGTGAGCGTAAGAAACCTCACTATCTACCGGGCCAATAGTCTGTCAATACCAATCCGGCAAATCGATAGCGGACCTATTCACGAGCTGGTCAAAATCATCCTAGTAATGCCCCCTACCCTCTAGCGAGTAAGGCCACACCCCTTTCCAACCGACCATGACACAGTGGGAGACACGACCTCTTGGTATTCGGCCCTCATGTGCTCATATATCCACTTGGTCTCGATGTTGGAGTCATCCTCTAGTACCATCATTTAGGAATTTTCACCCATGGACATCTATGGTGCCTCGATGCTAGAAACAGTATTTCTGGTATCCAATCCAGCCATCCACAATGTGTCTGTAGAGGCTATGGCCTTGATGTCGTTAGGGCATACAATAATCATAATCACACACATGCAAGTGCATGAATCACTATACCATACATGCAACAATCATGTGCGTACCGCGCGCTCATGTAGGGTAACTCCGCCTATCACGGAGCCCATAAACAATCTGCTTAAAGGCATATGCTATGATCAGTCACTCCTCATATCAGGCATACATATGATGTGTATGATCATGAATCATGGATCTATACTAAACATGTTATGTGGTGATGGGCTCTGTTCATAACAAAGATGGGCCTAGATGGCCTACACACTACAAGTATGGGCTTATCAATGGGCCCTAGGGAGAGTGATAATACGAACATTTAACCAACATCATCCTACAATGTGGACGTCAAACCATCATTGCTCCTAAGGCATGGCCCAGCATAAACTTAATTACATAAACCATGGTGGAATCCAAAATAGGGACTGGTTGGTGTGGCCAACATCATCCCGTAAGGTGGGAGTGAGTGATCAACTCAATGGAAGCTATATACAGCAAAGTTTAACATGTTATCAATCCAATCAAGCAGTAATGATAAAACAGTACAATCACACAAGTCCTAGATACTCTTGTTAATGCAAAGATGATATGAAGAATGATGCATGCCCTCACCACAATCCCCTCTGCGACATTATCTAACAATCGCGGCATGACTCACTTCCTCAGTGCTCTATCACCAACGCCATTAGCACATACAATGCGGTGTTATGAATATGCTTACCAAGTTCTTATTAGTCCTTTTCATACAGTAGGATTGGGAAGCTAAAACACCTCCCTTGTATCATTTTCCAAAGTTGATCCATTCTAGGGTCGTCAGTCCTAGGAATCTCATACGATATTATGGTTCTAGGTTGCTGCAAGGGCTGTCAGGGCTGTTGTGAGCAATCGTTACACCACTCCCCTATCACCTTATCAATACAGGTCATTTATATCCTTAAGACTGCATCAGGACTCGTCGCCCCTATGCAGTGTCAGGATAAACTCAAGGTCACTACAGAGGGCTGTCAGGGCTGTTGCGCACAATCGTTGCTACTCTCCCCCATCACCAAACAATGTAGGCCGACAGTAAGAATATAGTGTCTCATACCACCATAATCTGTTCATAGTAGGGTGCTCACTGGTCACTACGGGGAGGTTTGTGGCCCCAGCGTAGGCCGACAGCACGACCACGGTGTCCCATACTACCATGCCCGACTCATGAGTCTTAGGGGATCATGGTACCATAGTTAATGGGAGTTTCACTGGTAAGCTCGGTGTCTTAGATTCAAACAGTTGCGACCAAACAAGGTGAACAAGCATCGGTCAATTGGTTAGTTGATAAGTTCGACTAGGCCAAGCGCTCGTTGAGTTGAACGACATGGAATGCATAAGCACTCCGTGTGGCCTAACCACTGTCTAACACCCCAAGCATGACTCAGATTCGTTAAACTCATCTTACGTGGTGAACAACCTCAACCACCATTTAGAGTACGCTTACCGTTTACTTGGACTGTAGTACAACCCCAATCACATACAAATTCCATAACAGGCACATGAGGCATATCCTACAATCATGTGGACATTCATGAAGTATAGCTTAAATGTAAATACAGTACATGGAAGAAATCATATACATAATTAATACAAATAATCTAAGTTACACAATGCATGGAGAAAATCATATACTCAAGTATTGTGATTGAGATCCATATCTTAACAACCTTAGCAATCACATTTTTACTAACTACTAACTCACTTAGGCATTTGTAAAAATACTTAGATTACACATTATATCATACATGTTATGTATTCATTAGCATACGTAATAGGGCAAATCCTTTCGTCAAAGGGTAGCCGCTCATACAACAATCATATATCCACGACAGATTGTCATGGCAAGCATGAGTACAAAGTCTATACTCATTCAGTCAATTTCACATACACTTAGGCTACACATACTAAATACATATCATATGTTGGCATATCATATATTTGGACTAAACCTTTAGCCCGGGAGTTGTTACACATACATCTAGCATACATAGACGGCAGTTGATCATGGCAAATATAGATCCGAATTTTATACGTATACGGTATTTTCTACAAATATGAGGAATACAGTATATTCAACATAGTTAACGTATAACTGAAAAACAAAACAGACAACACTTTATACATGTGAAATAGCATCCTAGACAAGAATAAATCATTACTTAACATTGAAAGTCTTGAAAACCATAACCCAAACGTATATAGTCCGCACCTTACGCCGTAGAATCGCAACGAACTCGACAGAGACTCTAAGTCTTTGTCTACGGCACAAGGGTAACCTGTAGCATGAAATAGGTTAGCTACAGCATCACTCCAACTATCCTAGGCTGCAAAAAAGGTTAGGGTTAGGATTTCTTACCTAAGAACGGAGTTGGAATCACCAGAATAGCGATGCGGGTGGATGGATTTGGCACGTGGAGCAGAAGGGAAGAATCCCAGGAGAAAACCCCAACTTCTCCCTCACTTTCTCTCTCTCTTCTCTCTTCTCTCTCCTAGGGCTTTCTCAAATTCATATGGGATGAGAGAGTGAGGGCTTAAGGCCCTTTTTATAAGCCCAAATATGACGAAAATAGACTTGAAGTCAAGCTATACTTAAGTTATAACCAAATCGGGTCTGTTCCGATCCAACGGAGCACTTCAGGAGGTCATATTACTAAATGCGGTCGAACTTAAGCTCTCTAATATTGGATCTAGGTTAAGCTAAGTTTTCAGTCCGGTCGGGTTTCCAGATCGACCGTGGCGGACCAGTTTCAGTTCAGCAATCACCGAAATTCGATTAGGGCCACAAGTGCTATTACATGTAAGGGCCACCTATCCTGATCCGAGGGTAAATTTGGGTCAAAATCTAACGGTCAGAACGCTTAAAAATAGCGCACAAGTGACACGTGCCAGATTTATTAAAATTATATTTAAGTTCTTAAAAATCTTCATTTTCTCACTCTTCACTCCAGACTCAAGGAAATCGTCCCAAAGCATCGTTTGGGCTTGATTTTTGAGATGATAGTCAAATCCAACTATGCGGTCGTTATTGTCTAAGTTCATCGCTATCGGACTTTCGACGTGCGGTCCAAGTCCGATATGAAGTTTCAAAGTACTTCGGTGAGCAACCGGGTTTAGAGATTGATCTTGAATTTCAGGGTAAGGTAGCGTCAATGATTCTATAGGTTCTGGGTCTTACAGATCGTATTTAAAGTGGTTGGTGCTAATTTTACAGGTAATCAAGTTTAGCGCTAGTTAATTCATATTAAATTTCTAAAGAATTTATTCCTAAATGATTTCTTTGGCTTTGGAATTGAGTTCTGAGAGTGATATGGTTGACCTATTGCCTAAGGACGTCTAACCCCAGGTCGGCAAAAAATATGGGGTGTTACACTTGATCTCTGGGTACGCTTCAAATTTGGACTCAATGCCTTAATTGAGGAGACAAAATAGATGGACGGAGGGGATTGCTCATGTACATCACAATGGGCCCCATTTGCGGTTGCTAATGCAGAGTGCACAAGTGCACTCTTGGTGCACCAGATCAGCCAAAACAGTCAACAAGTTTGTTGACCGATCATCTCCTAAAAATGGGAAATCCATTTTTGTCTCAAAAAGCGTCCGCATGGACGACAGGTGGGATTCACTGTGGCCCATCATCAGGGTCAACGTGGATGATCTGGACTGTCCATTCGAGGTGGAATGAGCTAACATTCGAGGCCTAGGTGACAAAATTTTTGGAGACAGCGCGTATCATGTTTCAACTGTCCAAACGGAAGATGGATGGTAGACCAAGATGACTTGTGGGTCATACCGAAATCAAACCTGAATTGTGTAACACCCCAGATTTTTGCCAACCTGGGGTTAGACGTCCTTAGGCAATGGGTCAACCATAGCACCTTGGTAACCTCTCAGAACCCAATTTCAAAGCCAAAGAAATCACTTAGGATTAATTCCTTTAGAAAATAAGCGTAAGTTAACTAGCACTACGTTAGATTAGCTATGAAATTGTCCCTGATCGTTTTAAATACGTTCTGTAAGACCCAAAACTTGTAGAACCAATGACGCTACAATACCCTGAAATCTAGGATTAAACTCTAAACCCGTTTACTCTCAAGAACCCTTTGAAACTTCGTATTGGATTTAGACCGTGCTACGAAAGTCCGATATCCACAATCTTAAACCGTTATGACCGCTTAGCTGGACTTGATAATCATTTCAAAAATCAAGCCTAACTGATGCTCTGAGGCTATTTCATTGAGCCTGGAGCAGGGAGTGTGAGAAAGAGTGAAATTCATAAAAATTTAAATGTGATTTAAATAAATCTGGCACGTTTCGCTTGCGGGTTAAGTATAAGCATTCAGACCATTGGAATCTGACCCAAATACACCCTCGGATCAGGGAACATTTTTCACTCAAGTCAGTGTACTTGGAATCCTTGATTGAGTCTCCGTGACCGCTGAATTGAAACTGGTCCGCCACGTGCGATCTGGGAACTCTACCGGAATGAAAACTTGGTGTGAGCAGGATCCAATATCCATGAGCTTAAGTCCAACTGCGTTCGGCCAGGGGACCTCCCGAAATGCTCTTTTGGATCGGAAAAGTTTCGATTTGGTTATAACTTAAGTATACCTTTGTCCCAAGTCTAATTAGGTTAGATTTTAGCCTATATAAGGGCTTTAAACCCTCTCATATCTCTCCCATCCAAATTTGCTACAAACCCTAGAAAGAGAGAGAGAGAAAGAGAGAGATTGTGACAGAGTTGTGGGAGAGATTTCCTGCTACCTGCTCCAGCTTCTACATGTGCTTAATCACTGCATTCAAATCACTTTCCTGGTGATTCCAACGTATTTCTAGGTAAGAAAACCCTAACCTTAACCTGTTTTAGAGATTCCTTTGATACATGTAGCGAAGTAGCTGATGTATCTTGTGCTCTAGGTCGCCATAACACCGTTGACGAAGCGTAGACGTTCTATTCGAATCGATACGCGCCTACGGCGAAAGGTACGGATTGTAGATGCTTAGGTCACCATTTTTCAATGCTTTCAATGTCGTTTATTGGTAGATTTCTGATAAGGATGTTATTTAACAAGTAGAACATGCTGTCCATTTTTCATTTCGAATACGTACGAAGAATATGAGATTTTGGATATTTTGGGTATTTGTAGGAAATACCGTATACGTACTTATTTTGTCGATATGATTGCCATGAGTATTTGTCATGTACCTATACTAGTTATGTGTATGATCTGTTTGGCGAAGAGATTCGCCCTAATGTACATATTGGCCGACATATGCTATGTAGACTAATGTGCGTAGACTAAGTTTTTGTTGAAATGCCTAAATCAATATGAATTATGCCTGCCATATGTTTTGAATATAAGAACATGATTGTTGTGTATTAGACATCTCCTTGATATGAGGATCTGTCATATTATATGTTGTAATCAATATACGTCAAGTATGTTGGAGTAGAGTAGTCTAAGTGTTTGTATAAATGTATGTATTAGTAAGTATTGAGTATATGGTGTTGTAGATTAGTGTTGAGACTGGATTCTCAACTAAATTAATGATATATATGATTTCCCCTATGCTTGTCGTATTTCAATTAATTTCCTTATATGTGAAGTACTTGTGAATGGTTTAATTGCCTATGTTGTATCTTAAAACATGTTGCTAACATGCTTCGATTGCTTGTTATTTCAATTTTGTTTATCTCATATGATTACTGATTCACATCTTTGTGCTTGGGACTATACTCTAGTCCAAGCAGTTGGTAAGAGTTTAGAATTCGTGGTTGGATTCTATTCACCACGAAGGATGTGTATGACGAACCCGAGTCGTACTAGAGTCGTCGACAGTGGTTAGGCCACACGAAGTGTTTGTGCACTTCATGTCGGTCGATTCAACGTGCGCTCGTGCTAGTCGGACTCATCAAGTAACCCGACTGACCATTGTATGTTCACCTTGTATGAGTCATAACTGCTTGAACGTAGGGTACTAAACTTACCATTGAAAATCCTGCTAACCTTGGTACCTCGATCCTCTAAGACTCATGAGCCAGGCATGGTGGTATGGGACACCATGGTCGAGCTGTCGGCCTATGCTGGGGCCACAAACCTCCCCGTAGTGACCGGTGAGCACCCTACACTGAGCATATTATGGTGGTATGGGACACTATATTCTTGCTGTCGGCCTACATTGATAATGTGATGGGGGGGTGGAGCAATGAGTGCGAGCAACAGCCCTGGCATCCCTTTGTAGTGACATTGAGTTTATCCTGACACCGCATGGGGACGACGAGTCCTGATGCAGTCTTAAGGATATAAACTAGGCCTGTATTGATAAAGTGATGAGGGAGCGGTGCAATGAGTGCGTGCAACAGCCCTGGTAGCCCTTGCAGTGACCTAGAAATATATCATCGTATGAGATTACTAGGAGTGACGACCCTAGACAGGATCATTGTTTGGGTATTGATATAAGGGAGGTACCTTAGTTTCCCAATCCTGCTGTGTGAAAAGGACTAATAACAACTCGATAATCATTATCCATATCGCACTGCATGTGCCCGGAAGATGTGGAGCACTGAGGAATGCAAGCATATCGCGGACGCAGATGGTGCTGCGTAAGGGAGTATGTCGGTGAGGGCATCTATCATGTCATTTCATCCATGCATTAATCACAGTATTTAAGAATGTTTATTTTGTTTGCTTTATCATTATTGCGGGATGAATTTGATAACATGTTAATCTTTGTTCTATGATTCCACTGAGTTAGCTACTCACTCCCACGTTACGGGATGGTGTTCCGGACACCCACCAGACTCTGTTGTAGTTGCAGATGATGGCGCTGCTTGTGAAGCGGAGCTGGACTTGATGACGATGAGGAGGATCCCTCATATATGCAGGTTCTGATTGATGGGGTTACAGGGTTACTAATTAGATTACAGTACACTTGGTATTTTATCTTTTATTTCCACACCCATGTATATTCTTTTATTTATATTTTGGAGTATACATGTGTTTAGTTAACCTAGTAATATGTTCACACTCTGGAGACTTACAATCATTTATATATTTTATATGTCTATCACATTCTTTCGCTTGCTAATTTAACTGTCTCTGGAGTATGATATGCTGTTTTGGCTTAATCCACCTCATATTTTATGTACTATTACCGCCAACATTCATCCATCATTGAAAATGTTGCATAAGTGATGTTCTGGAACACGGGAGTTGGGTTTCTACCCGACCCCCGATTTTTGGGGCATTAAAGATGGTATCAGAGCATGATTTGGATTAAACTAGACCTAGGTTATGGTCACACACCGCATGCTGACACCAATTTAATATAAGAGGGTGCGAGAATTTTCTAGAAACAAGTTTACGACCCCTAGTTTGTTTGTCGGCAAAAGTTTACTGAAAGCGATCGCCGAGATCGAGTCCGTTCACACTCCTGATCACACCCAACGACCCCAAATCACTTCTAGACCATCAATCGAAGGGTTTAGGCCATGTTTCATTCCATTCCAAACCTATAAATGAATGCCCTTAGGTGGTAGGTTAACCACAACCCTTATACTCAGTCTCAAGGCCTGAAACCCCTTTTTATCCAATTCCTTCAAAATCTCTCCTTTCACCACCCCATTCTTCAACTTTTTCTAAGTCCTTTCATACTAGATATAAATCCTAATGTATAAATGATGGATAATCATGCTTAAATAAAAATTTACTATAAATAGTAAATATATGTATGAATTGGACTTTTGACCATTCTGATTAGGGAATCTCATGGAATGAATGAGTTATTTGGATGGATTAGCCTCTCCTACCCCAAAATCATATGTTACAAGTCATATAAACTCATTCTGGTTCATAAATTGGCCCCGAAATGCCTCAAAAGGAGTCGTGGGTCTACCCACGCTAATCTAGGATGATCTGGGGTGGGAACCACATGTTTTTGGGACCCCTAGGGCAGGGGGACCCAGACCAGATGGCCGGGTATCACCGGTTTGTAAGTTGACCGGCGAAGGCCTCGCCGATTCGGCAAGGCCTCGCGTATAGTGGGCCCCATTCGGTCGGACCTTCGGGCCGACGCTGTTTGGGGGTTTAGGTAGCCCCCTGGTATGTGGGCCGTCGGTTAAAACCCCTTTGATCTAGTACCTCCTTCACAAACTACCCCTCCAAGCTCTCCTTTCTCTCTCAAACGTCCGATTTTTGGCAAAAATTGCCCCTCCAATCACTCCTATTCCCGTTTTATGCCTCAACCGACGCCACTCCACCGTCCACAGCCGTTGACACTTCCTTTCCTCTCCATTTTCATCCGTGGAAGCTCTCCCATCCACCATTGAAGGCTAGAAATCGTGTAAGCCTCTATTCCTACCCATTGCACTATTTTTCCATTGAAATCATAGCCTTTGGGAGCTAGTTTCACCCCTCTATAAGACCTAGATTTGTGTCAGCCCATTGGGTCAGCCATTTCTCCCCATTTCCTCCATTTTTCCATGGCCTTTGTAGAGGCTAGTTTAGCCTTTTTCTCCATTTCCACCATTCTCTCTCTTATGGACAAGAAGAGGAGCCCCCGTTGATCAAGTCGGGCCTAGTCACCCCGCCCGTTCAAGAAGGCTGAGAGATGCCGCCACCCTGTGGCTTGGTTGTTGCTATGTTAGGATCCTTGTGTTTTTGTGCTGATGAGCTTAGTAGTGTAGTATTTGGTAGAAGGTTTTAGATATTGGGAGTCTTGGTCGCATTAGCTCACATGCATCTTCTGTCATGATTCATGTAACACTGTGTTCTAGGTATTGTGAAAAATTCTGGTAAATGACATGCATGCAATCCCTTTTGCTATGAAGTGAGTGGAATGCTTAAGGGATTGTGTATTTCTATGCTACATCTCATGCTTTCCAACATAAGATCCATTTTCCAAGCCCATGAAATTGATTTGAATCCCAACCCACCCACCTACTAAACATGTCACTCCCAATTCTTAGGTGAGAGTAGAAAAGCAGTCCCATTTAACACAACTGAGACCACTGGCAACATATGCCTTTGGCGTTTTGGACCTAGAGTTAGTACTCCTAGATTTGAAAGATCTGACGATATAGGAAATCCAATTCCATTTAGACAATCGTGACCCTAAGCGATAGAACGATCCCCTGTAGTAGAAATGGTATGAAACCATTTATCGTATAAGCTTAGGTTTTGGATTACAACTAACAAGTTACAGACTAGTATATTAACTAGTGTAAAGCCTGTATATGCTAAGGGTTGGAGTAAAACTTCATTCCTTTGATAGATCCCCATAACAGTCTAAGGCTCCCTTAGTAACCCTCAGGAAGCTTTCTTAACTTAGAACCATTCACTCTCAGGGAAAGCTTATAAATCCCTCAAATTGAACTTAGAATAAATTATCACGCCCCTTTGATTTGCCTTCCCCAAGGGTTTATTGCATTCGGGAACGCAGAGTAAAGGAACTGTATATGTAAGCGATGTACTCGCGGTTTGAATCGAATTCTTAATCCTAGTGATTACCAATAAATCCAATGCTCTGATCAAGCAGAAGATCGGCATCGACTCGGATTAAGAACTGATACAACGAGTTTTCTGTCCTGATTAGACAGAAGGTTCAATGTATCCGGCTCAGACCCACTACACAACTTTTCTTCCATGTTGGCCCGACCACCTATAACCAAAAGTTATTGCCTTGCCTTTGGGAAATGTCGAGGACATACAGCCAATAGAGATTAGAACTCTTGCCACAAACTCACATCCGTCCTTGAAATCAACCACAACACCCATCACTTCAGCTTTTTTCTACAACCATAGGTATCAATGCCATAGAACGCGTCGTTAGCAAAGGAAGACCAATGTAGTGAGAGGTTGTTTCCCATTTCATGTTAAATATAGGCCCTAAGTTACACCTCGTTCTGATATACGGATCGAGACATAAATTCTTGAGCTTTAAGTAGAACTAAGTTTTAAGGGGGGTAGAACATTTTGAGCCTAATCTAGTTAGGTCAGCCAATGCAACTGTTAGATTAGAGTGGCGCAGCGGAAGAGTGGTTAGCCCCTTCCCCACTGGCCCAGGATCGAAACAGTTGATTTAGGTTATACGTAAGGTTAGATCATTAAATAGAATTTGAACCTTCCTTAGAATACCAATACTAAAGTCTCTTTGGGGACTCATTACCCTTACCCAATTTCAGGGATGAAATTTTATTTTAAGGGGGGTAGATTGTAACACCCCGAATTTTTGTCAACCTGGGGTTAGACGTCCTTAGGCAATGGGTCAACCATAGCACCTTGGTAACCTCTCAGAACCCAATTCCAAAGCCAAAGAAATCACTTAGGATTAATTCCTTTAAAAAATAAGCGTAAGTTAACTAACGCTACGTTAGATTAGCGATGAAATTATCCCTGATCGCTTTAAATACGTTCTGCAAGACTCAAAACTTGTAGAACGAATGACGCTACAATACCCTGAAATCTAGGATCAAGCTCTAAACCCGTTTGCCCTCAGGAACCCTTTGAAACTTTGTATTGGATTTAGACCGCGCATCGAAAGTCCGATATCCACAATCTTAGACCGTTATGACCGCTTAGCTGGACTTAAATCATTTCAAAAATCAAGCCCAACTGATGCTCTGAGGCTATTTCATTGAGCCTGGAGCAGGGAGTGTGAGAAAGAGTGAAGTTCATAAAAATTTAAATGTGATTTAAATAAATCTGGCACGTTTCGCTTGTGGGTTAACTATAAGCATTCAGACCGTTGGAATCTGACCCAAATACACCCTCGGATTAGGACATTTCTCACTCAGGTCAGTGTACTTGGAATCCTCGATCGAGTCTCCATGATCGCTGAACTGAAACTGGTCTGCCACGTGCGATCTGGGAACTCTACCAGAATAAAAACTTGGTGTGAGTAGGATCCAATATCCATGAGCTTAAGTCCGACCGCGTTCGGCCAGGGGACCTCCCGAAACGCTCTTTTGGATCGGAAAAGTTCCGATTTGGTTATAACTTAAGTATACCTTTGTCCAAAGTCTAATTAGGTTAGATTTTAGCCTATATAAGGGCTTTAAACCCTCTCATATCTCTCCCATACGAATTTGCTACAAACCCTAGAAAGAGAGAGAGAGAAAGAGAGAGATTGTGACAGAGTTGTGGGAGAGATTTCCTGCCACTTGCTCCAACTTCTACACGTGGTTAATCACCGCATTCAAATCACTTTCCAGGTGATTCCAACACATTTCTACATAAGAAAACCCTAACCTCAACTTGTTTTAGAGATTCCTTCGATACATGTAGCGAAGTAGCTGATGTATCTTGTGCTTTAGGTCGCCATAACATCGTTGACGAAGCGTAGATGTTCGATTCGAATCGATACGCGTCTACGGCGAAAGGTGCGGATTGTAGACGCTTAGGTTACCATTTTTCAACGCTTTCAATGCTGTTTAATGGTAGATTGCTGATAAGGATGTTGTTTGACATGTAAACATGCTGTCCATTTTTCATTTCGAATACGTACGAAGAATATGAGATTTTGGGTATTTTGGGTATTTGTAGGAAATACCGTATATGTACGTATTTTGCCGATATTATTGCCATGAGTATTTGTCGTGTACCTATACTAGTTATGCGTGTATGATCTGTTTGGCGAAGAGATTCGCCCTAATGCACATATTGGCCGACATATGTTATGTAGACTAATGTGCGTAGACTAAGTGTTTGTTGAAATGCCTAAATCAATATGATTTATGCCTGCCATATGTTTGGAATGTAAGAACATGATTGTTGTGTATTAGACATCTCCTTGATATGAGGATCTGTCATATTATATGTTGTAATCAACATACGTCAAGTATGTTGGAGTAGAGTAGTCTAATTGTTTGTATAAATGTATGTATTAGTAAGTATTGAGTATACGGTGTTGTAGATTAGCGTTGAGACTGGATTCTCAACTAAATTAATGATATATATGATTTCCCCTACGCTTGTCGTATTTCAATTAATTTCCTTATGTGTGAAGTACTTGTGAATGGTTTAATTGCCTATGTTGTATCTTAAAACATGTTGCTAACATGCTTGGATTGCTTGTTATTTCAATTTTGTTTATCTCATATGATTACTGATTCACATCTTTGTGCTTGGGGCTATACTCTAGTCCAGGCGGACGGTAAGAGTTTAGAATTCGTGGTTGGATTCTATTCACCATGAAGGATGTGTATGACGAACCCGAGTCGTACTAGAGTCGTCGACAGTGGTTAGGCCACACGAAGTGTTTGTGCACTTCATGTCGGTCGATTTAACGTGCGCTCGTGCTAGTCGGACTCATCAAGTAACCCGACTGACCATTGTATGTTCACCTTGTATGAGTCATAACTACTTGAACCTAAGGTACTGAACTTACCATTGAAAACCCTGCTAACCTTGGTACCTCAATCCCCTAAGACTCATGAGCCGGGCATGGTGGTATGGGACACCGTGGTCGAGCTGTCGGCCTACGCTGGGGCCACAAACCTCCCCATAGTGATCGGTGAGCACCCTACTCTGAGCAGATTATGGTGGTATGGGACACTATATTCTTGCTGTCGGCCTACATTGATAAGGTGATGGGGGAGTGGAGCAATGAGTGCGAGCAACAGCCCTGGCAGCCCTTTGTAGTGACATTGAGTTTATCCTGACACCGCATGGGGGCGACGAGTCCTGATGCAGTCTTAAGGATATAAACTAGGCCTGTATTGATAAGGTGATGGGGGAGCGGTATAACGAGTGCATGCAACAGCCCTGACAGCCCTTGCAGTGACCTAGAAATATATCATCGTATGAGATTACTAGGAGTGAAGACCCTAGATAGGATCATTGTTTGGGTATTGATATAAGGGAAGTACCTTAGTTTCCCAATCCTGCTGTGTGAAAAGGACTAATAACAACTCGGTAATCATTATACATATCGCACTGCATGTGCCCGGAAGATGTGGAGCACTGAGGAACGCAAGCATATAGTGGACGCAGATGGTGCCGCATGAGGGAGTATGTTGGTGAGGGCATTCATCATGTCATTTCATCCATGCATTAACCACAGTATTTAGGAATGTTTGTTCTGTTTTCTTTATCATTATCGCGGGATGAATTTGATAACATGTTAATCTTTATTATATGATTCCACTGAGTTAGCTACTCACTCCCACGTTACGGGATGGTGTTCCGGACACCCACCAGACTCTGTTGTAGTTGCAGATGATGACGCTGCTTGTGAAGCGGAGCTGAACTTGATGATGATGAGGAGGATCCCTCCTATATGTAGGTTCTGATTGACGGGGTTACAGGGTTACTGATTAGATTCCAGTACACTTGGTATTTTGTCTTTTATTTCCACACCCATGTATATTCTTATCTTTCTATTTTAGAGTATACATGTGTTTAGTTAACCTGGTAACATGTTCACACTCTGGAGAGTTACAATCATTTATATATTTTATATGTTTATCACATTCTTCCGCTTGCTAATTTAACTGTCTCTGGAGTATGATATGTTGTTTCGGCTTAATCCACCTCATGTTTTATGTACTATTACCGCCGACATTCATCCATCATTGAAAATGTTGCATAAGTGATGTTCTGGAACTCGAGAGTTGGGTTTCTACCCGACCCCCAATTTTTGGGGTGTTACAAATTGGCTTTCCTAGGTGATTTTTTTATCCTGAATTTGATGGACGATGTGGATTCCTCAAGAAATAGGGAGTGTGGGCCCCATGGGTTACGCACAGATGAGTTTCCGCCGAGCAACGTAAGAACAAGGGGCTGCGGACGGAATCAGTGGACCATCAAGATTATTTTGAACAGATGATCCGATCCGTCCATTGTGTTCGTGTGATAAAGCTGATCAAACCCATACCAAGCATGTGGATCCATACAGACATTCAAGAATGAAGAGGTAAGGAAAAGCCACCACGTAAATTAGTGGTGTGGTCCACCCAGAGCTCGAATCCCCTTCAATCTTGGAAGAGTGGCCTAAATCAGTACCACAAAACTGGTGGGCCAACCTGATTCTTCAGAACCATAGAAGATGAGCCCCGCCAAGCATCAAATGCAGGATGGTTTTCCTCCTCTGCGTAAAGCTTGTGCATCGACCCCTTTCCTGTGAACTAAACTGACTGCCTTCCATTGCTGTGACCTACTTCTAATTGCTATAAAAAATAACAGAGAAAGAGAGAGAGACATCATTCAAGCTTGGATGTGAAGTGCAACAGAGAAAGAGAGGGTTTAGAGTTCTTGAGTTGCTCTTCTTGTTTTCTATGATTTTTGAGAGATTTACCTCCATCATGGAAGGCTAAACCTCTTAGCTAAGGCTAAGAGGTGAAGCTTGTAGTGTGATGGGAACTCTTTACTTGCATTTTGTTTAGATTGAACTGATGTTGAATTTAGTTAATAAAGGGAATGTTTTTAGTTTTTAATGGTTTATTGTGACTGAAATTACAATGGGTCTGCAATGGCTTTGAGCATGTTCCTTTCCTTTATGTTTATGACGTTAGGAAGCCCTGTTGTTCACCATAGTCTCCTGGGCATGGTCAGATGACGGTACCCTTCCTAACCTTCATAGCATGTTGATTGGTTAGTAATTAGTTTAATTCTATTGTTTGCTTTAACTCCTGGGCATGGTTTGGTGATGGAATCCATTCTAATTCATATACCTTTCATCTCTTGAAAACTAGATCAATGACAGTTCAGTTTGATTTCTATGATTCTTGAAGCAGATATAAGATCTCCCTGATCTCTATAAGTGGATCCTCTGAATCCCTAGTTTCCTATCTTTGATTTCTCTTAAGCTTAAAATTAATTATTCCACCATTATTCCTTCAATTCTGTTTGACTTAGATTACATCTTAGTCTAGTCCTAGTTCTACTTAATTTTAGAATACATACATCAGTCCCTTGAGATTTAACCTTGGTCTTACCGAGTTTATTACTACATCACAATCCTTCACTTGGGGAGTGAACAAGTTTTTGAGGCCATTGCTGGGGACTGACGGTTGCGTTTCTGAAATTAATTAGTTTTAGGATTAGTTTAAGATTAGGATTTCTCTAATTTTAGGTTAGATTATTTTTGTTGATTTATAGAAACTAACCCGTTTATTTTGTAGGATTTTAAGATAGAAACTTCTAATTCAGTAAGCTCTTTCTAATTTCTACTTTATTTTTCCTTTTATTAACTTGCTTTCTAGTTTAATATTTTTCTAATTTGTTTTCTACTTTCTTTTTTAGGAAATTCTTCTTTTTATTTAGAAATTAGTTATTTCTAATTAGGAATTGTCTATTCTTAGACTTTCTATTTCTAGAAACTAACTTGTTTTGTTTGTTTTGCAGGTTTTTAACTTAGGGACTCCAAATTAGTAACTTCTCTCCAACCCTCTCTTCTTTTTAGAGTTTTGTTTCCTTTCTTAGGTCTAGGTTTAGAATTTAAATCAAGGGCTTCAAGTGTTTCATGCCCTAGTGGGCCCATGACAACACTTGACGCCTCTTAACCGAAGGAGGATTAGTTAAGGGGTTGACTATCCATCGTAGGACTAGACACCGCTCGAATTTTCCTGAGTTAATTGAGGTTATGGTTGTGAATCAACCTCAAGCACTACCCCAACCTAGGGTTGAGGAAGTACAAGCTGAGAATGAGGTGCATCAAGCACCCCCGCCTCGTACTTTATGAGATTATTTACAACTGGTGGGGGTAAGTACGCCCTTATACATAATTTTTTACATAATTTTTCCTGAGAATATAAGACAGGTGGACATCAAGCCAGGGGTTATCCAACTCCTTCCTAAGTTCCATGGGCTTGAATTTGAAGAACCATATCTACATCTGAAAGAGTTCGACGAGATTATAGCCACCTTATACTTTCCGAATGTATCTGAGGATACAATTAGGCTGAAACTCTTCCCATTTTCCTTGAAAGAGAAGGCCAAGACGTGGTTACATTCACTATGTCCTAAATCCATTGGCACATGGAATGATTTGCAGAGGAAATTTATAAAGAAAATTTTCCCACATCATAAAACGATTACCCTCAGAAAAGAAATCATGAACTTTGTCCAAAAAGAAGATGAAACATTCTTCCAATGTTGGGAAAGGTTCAAGGATTTGGTCAGTTCATGCCCACAACACGGCTTTGAAACGTGATGCATTATAATTTTTTTTTACGATGGACTGACATCTTCCATGCGCCAAATGGTCGAGACAATGTGTAATAGAGAATTCATTAATAAAAATATTGACGAGATATGGGATTACCTTGATTGTCTTGCTGAAAAAACACAATCATGGGACTATTATCCAAATCCGAACACCACGTCTAGGCTGACTCAACCTAAGGAGAAAGGTGGATTGTATCTCTTGAAAGAAGATGATGATTTCAAGTATAAAGTGTCTAAGCTCATAAGAAAATTTGAGGCCATAGAAGGAAAGAAGGATAAGGTTAACGAAAGTGTTTGTGGTATCTGTGATTGTAACATTCATACAACTAAAAATTGTCCTACAATACCTGCCTTTCGAGAAGTATTGAATGAACAATCCAATGCCGTAAATAACTATCAAAGAAGTTTCAATGGACCAACCTCTAATACGTACAATCCTGGCTGGAAAAATCATCCTAATTTTAGTTGGAGGAACGGACAAACTGCTACCCCTCAAGGTTTCTTTAATCAAAATCCAAATCAGGGGAGACCTCAAGAAGAACCGATTTAAAATTCCATGCAAGAGTTGACATAGATAATGTGAGATTTTATGCAAAAGATAGATTCACATATGAGGGCTATAGAAAAGGGGATGTTTCCTGCATGACCACTCCCCAATCTTAAACCATAATACAAGATAGGTGATCCTAGCTCTTCAAATCAAATGGGGCACGTTAAATCTATCACGACTCTTAGGAGTGGGAAGGTTATTGAAAAAACCCTTTCGATTAGGCTCGAAAAGCCTTAAGAACCAGAAGAGGACAACAATGATGGATCTAGTGATGCCCTACAAAAATTAGAACCGAAACCTCTAGAGAAGTCAGTTGCTCCATTCCCCCAACGGTTGGTTACACCAAAATGTCTCTCTAACTCTCAGGATATCCTAAAGGTGTTGAAACAAGTGAAAGTCAATATTCCTCTACTTGATGTCATAAAACAGATACCTTCATATACTAAATTCCTAAAGGACTTATGCACGACCAAATGATGGAAAAGTGCTCAAAAGAAGATTTTCTTGACTGAGAAAGTGAGTGTCATCCTAAAATAAGAAGTGCTATAGAAATTCAAAGATCCCGGTAGCCCAACCATTTCATATGTAATCAAGAACTATCGAATTGATCACACACTTATTGACTTAGGAGCGAGCGTCAATCTGATTCCTTACTCGGTATACAAATAGTTAGGTTTGAGTGAATTAAAACCCACCCGAACCCTACTACAACTTGTTGATCACACTATTCGCATACCAAGAGGGATAATCGAGGATGTGTTGGTCCAAGTCGATAGATTTTACTACCCTGTAGATTTTATCATCTTGGATACTAAACTCATCGATAACATGAGTACTCAGATTCTCGTCATTCTTGGTCGCCCATTCCTTTCAACTTCAAATGCAATTATCAACTGAAGGAATAGTGTTATGACTATGTCTTTTGGAAATTTGACATTGGAGTTAAATATCTTTTTCAATAACAGTAGTAACTCAGAGGATGATGACGATTTCCATGACATTAACATGATTGATTCTTTCATGGAAGATAGAACGCCTCTTACCTTATCTTCTGATCCTCTAGAGACATGCCTAGCCCACTCCCATGATTTTGATGATGATATGATTAGGGAGACGTGTGTCATGCTTGATACTACACCAATACTTGAAGTTAACCGGTGGATGCCACAATTTGAAGAGTTCTCCAAACCGATGTAGTGCCTCTACCGTCTAACCTCAATCCACAGAAGCTTGACCTAAAACCATTGCCTTCTAATTTAAAATGTCTATTTAGGTTAAGATGAGACATACCCGGTGGTGATCTCTACCCACCTGGAGAAAGAATAGGAGAGTATGCTCATATCTACTCTCATTGAATATAAGGGAGCTCTTGGATGGATGATAGCGGACCTCAAAGGAATTATCCCCTCAATTTGTACTCACCGCATATATCTTGAGGATAATGCAAAAATCGTTTGACAATCACAACATAGACTAAATCCAAATATGAAGGAAGTGGTTAAAGCTAAGGTTATCAAACTATTGGATGTGGGTATCAAATACCCTATATCCAATAGTCAATGGGTGAGTCCAACTCAGGTGGTTCCTAAGAAATCTGGGATCACCATCGTAGCCAATGCCAATAATGAACTCATGCCAACTAGAGTTACTACTGGTTGGAGAATGTGCATTGACTACAGGAAGTTGAATACCGTCACAAGTAAAGACGACTTTCCTTTTTCCTTCATTGATCAAATCTTGGAAAGGCTAGCTGGTCATTCCTATTATTGTTTCCTTGACGGGTATTCAGGTTATAATCAGATTGAAATCGCCCCAGAGGACCAGGAAAAGATCACATTTACATGTCCCTATGGAACCTTTGCTTACAGAAGGGTGTCATTCAGGTTATGTAATACCCCTGCCCCTGCCATCTTTCAGTGAATGTTTAGAGAGGCTTAAATGTGTGCTGAGAAGATGTGAAGAAAAGAATTTGGTACTTACTTAGGAGAAGTATCATTTCATGGTTCAAAGGAAATTGTCCTTGGGCATATCATCTCGTCCAAGGAAATCGAGGTAGATAAGGAAAAAATTGATCTTATCTCTAACCTACCTCCACTCAAGAACATCAGAGACGTGAGTGCCTTCTTAGGACACACAAGATTTTATAGGTGATTCATAAAGGAATTTAGTTTCCTCTCTTGTCCTTTATGTAATCTTCTTCAAAAGGATGTGCCATACGAGTGGACTGAGTAAAGCCAGGAAGCTTTCACCAAGCTTAAGGGCATGTTAAGCACTGCACCTATCATGCAGCCACCCGACTGGAGTCTTTCTTTTGAACTTATGTGCGACGCTTCTGATTATACTCTTGGAGTGGTTCTAGGTCAGAGAAAAGATAAGTGGCCTTATGTCATTCGTTACGTAAGTAGGACTCTAAATCCTGCCCAAGTGAACTACTCGACTACGGAAAAGGAACTTTTAGCCATGGTGTTCGCTTTGGACAAATTTAGATCCTACTTGATCGGATCCAAGATCATTATCTACACAAATCATGCAGCACTTAAATATCTTCTTTCTAATAATGATTCTAAGCCTCGCTTGATACGATAGATCCTTCTACTCCAAGAATTTGATTTAGAAATTAAAGATAAAAAGAGAGTAGAGAACATAGTGGCCGATCACCTTTCTCGCCTTAATACCTCTGATTCCCTTAAGGCGACCCATATCAATGACATGTTCCCTGATGAAAAATTGTTCAGAGTCTCCCATTCACCTTGGTTTGCTAATATTGTTAATTATCTTACCGCAGGTTCCATACCGACGCACTGGACGACACAAGATAAGAAAAAATTCTTTACCAAGGTGCGTAACTTTTTTTGGGATGATCCATATTTTTTTAAATATTGCCCAGACCAAATCCTAAGAAGATGTGTGCCAAATGATGAGCACCAGAGTGTTATCTCCTTCTGTCACTCACAAGCCTGTGGTGGTCACTTTTCTGTTAAAAAGACCACGGCCAAGATTTTACAGTGTGGCTTTTATTGGCCCACCATGTTTAGGATACTTATGAGTTCTGCAAGGCTTGTGAGCGTTGTCAAAAATTGGGAGCATTGTCCCGTCGAAATATGATATCCTTGAATCCCATCCTTATCATAGAAGCATTTGATTGCAGGGGCATTGATTTCATGGGACCTTTCCCCCAATCTTTTGAAAATTTATATATTTTTCTCGTCGTAGATTATGTCACTAAATGGATCGAAGTAATTCCATGCCACAACAATGACCATCTCACGGTCATTAAATTTTTAAAAGAAAACATCCTGTCACGATTCAGGATGCCTCGAGCCATCAGTAGTGACGGGGGCTCATACTTTTGAAATAGACCATTGGAGAGCTTAATGAAGAAATATGGTATCTCTTATAAGGTGAGCACCTCATACCATCCACAGACAAGTGGACAAGCTGAGATTTCCAATAGAGAGATCAAACTATCCTGGAGAAAACGGTTAATCTTGATCGTAAGGATTGGTTAATCCGATTGACCAATGCCTTATAAGCATACCGTACTGCTTTTAAAACTCCTATTAGAACATCTCCCTTTAGACTTTTCTATGGGAAGGCTTGTCACTTGCCAGTGGAGTTAGAACATAAAGCATACTAGGCAATCAAAAATCTGAATTTTAATCTGGATAACACTGGCTCGCTTTGCAAACTTCAGTTGAATGAATTGGAAGAAATCCGGAACGATGCATATGAGAACTCGAGAATTTACAAGGACAAGATGAAGGCATTTCATGATCAACATATTCTTCGAAAATCATTCACGCCAGGTCAGAAAGTTCTTTTGTACGACTCTTGACTACATCTCTTTCCGGGTAAGCTTCGATCTCGTTGGACCGGCCCTTACATTATTGTTACTGCTTATCCTCATGGGGCCGTCGAGATAAGAGATCCCAATAATGGTAAGGAGTTTAAAGTAAATGGACATCGATTAAAACCATTTTGTTAAGAAATTTGATTCAAAGGACATGTCCATGCCTCTGACTGCTCCTGTTTACAAGGATTGATCTCCTAGTCTGATGGAGGTATAGGTAGGTTTATCGCTTTCATAGGACTAGGGTAGTTTGCTTTATTTGTCTAACTGAAGACGGTAAACTTGACGCTCCTGCGAGGCAACCCAGCTTTTCTTTTTCTTTTTTTTATCTAGTTAGTTCAATGTTTTTTGGTAACATTGCTACAAATCCTCATGAGACTACAACTCGTCCACTAGGGGTAACCTATGGGTTTAAAGGCTTGTTGCATATGATAAATGCAATCGAGAGCACCTGCAAAAGTGGAATAGGTACAATTTTATTTTATTTTTATTTTCTCTCTTGTGCTAACCAGCTTTCATGCTGCGATCTCTTAGAAAATCTCTCTCGATTCGTTATCCAGGTACTATCTTCCCATCACTTTACTTTCGTTGTCCCATGTGCATTGCATGCTCATATATCTTTTACATTGAGGACAATGTAGATTTTTAGTTGGGGGTGGGAGATTAGGTAACCTAATCAGTGTTTTCTTGGTCTTGAGCAAAAATTTTAAAAATTTTTAAAATTTTTTGGGAATTCTTGTGGATTCGAAGTGATTTTGATGGATACCCTTGATTTAGAATTTCAAGATAAGTGATGTTGGTAATTTATGACTCTTGGATTCAGTATCTGTTAAATTTTACAATTAATATCGAGTTATTAATTCATGATTAGAAGTCGTAAACATTGATTGAGTCATAATTTCACATGTCACATCTCGTTTTCGCATTAAGGATTCGGTTTGATATTGAAAGGTTAACATGGTAATCACTAAGCATGCAAGGAACCAGCTTGAAAATTTGCCTGTCACGATTATTTTTTTTTATAAAAAAAAAAAACAGATACCTTTGGAAAGGGTTGGGCGAATAATCTTCACCATAGGTTTTCTCCCTATAGGTGTAGATTTAATTCCCTATGAATGATATGTGAAAAGGGTTGGGTGTACAAGTCTGCACCATAGGTTTTGCTCCCTATAGGTGAGGATTTGATTCCACTTTTTGGCATTATGGAAAAATCAAAAGCTAAAAGTATGAAAAGATGATCTGGGAAGCAAGTTTTGGTTCAAGTCTTGATTATCATGAATTCTCTTGTTGGTTACCAATGATAACTTGAAATAGAGAAGTGGATTTTGATGATGATAAGTCGAGACTAGACTATACATCAATGAAACTTAATGTTTAGAATTGTTCTAATTGATGGATTAATACTTTGAACTTGATTATGAAGTTTACCGTGTTCTTGAGTCCAGGAGAAAGTAATACCCACATTCATGAATCATAGAATTCTAGGATCTGGATTATTTTTTTAAAAAATATCACTCGGTTTCATAGGAATTGTCGTATAGTTCTCAACTTATTTTTCGCATACCTTGTTCGGGACTAGCAAGATGCTGGTTGGGGGTTGTGTTGAGGGTCAAATATTGCATATTAGACCCCAGTTAATTCCTGGATTTATGAACATGATACCGTTTAACAGCCTGATTTAATCATGTTTGTGATGCAGAGTGTATTTACGAGCATGGACTCAAAAAGGGTGCTTAAAGCATGGATTTAATACTCTGATGACACCAAAGGCAAGGGACGGATTCCAAAGAACTAAGATTGACGGATTTACACACTAAGGATTCAAGGAAATCAAGCTGTTCACGTTAAAGAGGCCCGAAACTGGTGCAGAATGCAAGATCACAGGGTTCTCGCCATCCGATTGGCTTGAAACTTCATATGTAGCCTGAAGACCATAAATTAACTATACGTGTCAGAAATAATCTATTAGATCATTGTGAAAGTGTCCCAACGGTTAGATCAGCCCCTTAAATCCTTAAGTGGGGCTCACCTGATCTCTGGGTATGTTTCAAATTTGGACTCAATGCCTTAATTAAGGTGACAAAATAAATGGACCGAGGGGATTGCTCATGTACATCACAATGGGCCCCATTTGCGGTTGCCAATGCAGAGTGCACAAGTGCACTCTTAGTGCACCGGATCACCCAAAATAGTCAACAAGTCTGTTGACCGATCATCTCTTAAAAACCAAAAATCCGTTTTCATCTCAAAAAACGTCCGCATGGACAATGGGTGGGATTCACTGTGGCCCATTATTAGGATCCACGTGGATGATCTGGACCATCCATTCGAGGTGGAACGAGCTAACATTTGAGGCTTAGGTGACAGAATTTTTAGAGACAACGCGTATCATGTTTCAACTGTCCAAACGGAAGATGGACGGTAGACTAAGACGGCTTGTGGGTCATACCGAAATCAAACCCGAATTGGCTTTCCCAGGTGGTTTTTTTATCCTAAATTCGATGGACGGCATGGATTCCTCAAGAAATAGGGAGTGTGGGCCCCATAGGTTACGCACAGATGAGTTTCCACCGAGCAACGTAAGAACAAGGGGCTACGAACGGAATCAGTGGACCATCAAGATTATTTCAAACAGATGATCCGATCCGTCCATTGTGTTCATGTGATAAAGCTGATCAAACCCATACCAAGCATGTGGATCTATACAGACATTCAAGAATGCAGAGGTAAGGAAAAGCCACCACTTAAATTAGTGGTGTGGTCCACCCAGAGCTCGAATCCACTTCAATCTTAGAAGAGTGGCCTAAATCAGTTCCACAAAACTGGTGGGTCGACCTGATTCTTCAGAACCATAGAAGATGGGCCTAACCAAGCATCAAATGCAGGATGGCTTTCCTCCTCTGCGTAAAGCTTGTGCATCGACCCCTTTCCTGTGAACCAAACTGACTAACTTCCACTGCTACGACCGACTTCCAATTGTAAAAAAAAAAATAACAGAGAAAGAGAGAGAGACATCATTCAAGCTTTGACATGAAGTGCAACAGAGAAAGAGAGGGTTTAGAGTTCTTGAGTTATTTTTCTTGTTTTCTATGATTTTTGAGAGATTTAGCTCCATCATGGCAGGCTAAACCTCTTAGATAGGGCTAAGAGGTGAAGCTTGTAGCATGATGGGAACTCTTTGCTTGCCTTTTGTTTAGATTGAACTGATGTTGACTTTAGTTAATGAAGGGAATGTTTTTAGTTTTTAATGGTCTATTGTGACTGAAATTACAATGGGTCTGCAATGGCTTGGAGCATGTTCCTTTCCTTTATGTTTATGACGTTAGGAAGCCCTGTTGTTCACCATAGTCTCCTGAGCATGGTCGGATGACGGTACCCTTCCTAACCATCATAACATGTTGATTGGTTGGTAATTAGTTTAATTCTATTGTTTGCTTTGTCTCCTGGGCATGGTTTGGTGATGGAATCCATTCTAATTCATATACCTTTCATCTCTTGAAAACTAGATCAATGACAGTTCAGTTTGATTTCTATGATTCTTAAAGCAGGCATAAGATCTCCCTGATCTCTACAAGTGGATCCTCTGAATCCTTAGTTTCCTATCTCTGATTTCACTTAAGATTTAGATTAATTATTCCACCATTATTCCTTCAATTCTGTTTGACTTAGATTACATCTTAGTCTAGTCCTAATTCTACTTAGTTTTAGAGTATGTACAGGTATTAGTCCCTTGGGATTCGACCTCGGTCTTACCGAGTTTATTACTACATCACAACCCTGCACTTGGGGAGTGAGCAGTCACACAGACATGAGGCCCACCGAATTGTTTATTTTTCACCCAACTTGTTGATAAATTCACATGGACCTGGGGCCCACCGTAATGTTTATTTTCCACCCAATCTTGTTGATAAGGTCACACGGACCTGGGCCCACCATAATGTTTATTTTCCACCCAACCGGTTGATAAGGTCACAAGGACCTGGGGCCCACCGTAATGTTTATTTTCCACCCAATCCTGTTGATAAGGTCATATAGACCTAGGCCCACCATAATGTTTATTTTCCACCCAACCGGTCGATAAGGTCACACGGACCTGGATTGAGGAGGAAAAATAAATTTCATATTGATCCAAAACTTCAGACCCCAAAAAGGGTTTCTGAAAAGGCCTAGCTATATGTCCTAGAGGGGGGGGGGGGGGGGGGGGGGGGGGGTGAATAGGACAATGCCAAATAAAATTTGTAACACCAAAAATTAAACAAATATGGTAGTCAACAATTAAAGTAAACCAACCCTAATGCAGGAATGTAAAGAATGTAAAACAACCTCAAAATTCAAATATTGAGAGGTTGATACAAATGTTATTCTAAGGATAACCTTACACCAAAAATCAGAGTTTATGGTAGGACAACCTTATTTCTAGAAAGGTCATTGTATCAAAACTCAAATCGAAGAGGAAAAGAAAATTAAATGTAAACAGTACAGAAGAATAAACTGCAATCAATTATATACTGTTCTAAGGACAACCATGCACCATAAAAATGGCAGGGCAACCTTACTAGAACAAATAAGAATGCAGATAAAGGAATTGAAAGAAATAATTGCTAAATTATTACAACATTTTCACAATGCTTGAAATAAATGATTACAACATTCACATTCACATTTACATCCAACAAATGAATAATAAAAGATATGAAATATAAATCATTCAACCATGAGACACAAGAGATTACAGTGGTTCGCCTGTGTGTTCACCAACTATTCAATAACAGCCACACAGAATGTTACTCCACTCCTAATATCCTTACACAGGGGATATTAGCGTTCACTATCAAATTAGGTTTTTATAGGTTCACCCAAAACCTTATAATTGTGTCTTTCTATGTGGGCTTACACAATTAAAAAAAACCCTACTTTTTGAGTTTTTCTGGCTCTCCTCAGATAACCAATACAATGAGATTTTTCTGGCAAATCCCAAACAAAACCAAAACAAAAAGAAATTTACAATTAAACGTAAAATACCTGAATATCTCCTTCGTTGTAGCAGCCCAGAAGAACTAAGTTAGAGTAGATGATTGAATGTCCAAGTTCAATGTCCAAACTCACTTTACAATGGTTCTAGTTCTAATTGATTTTAAATGAAACCAAATTGGGCATAGCTCTATTTGATTTTAATTCCAAGAAGAAGGAATACAACAATTCCTCATTTCAAATTAGATTGGAATTCAGGAACAAAATCAAATAATGAAAGCTAACAAAAGAGAATAGAAATTATGCACAATATAGCTTAAAATGAACACTAACTTATCTCAGAGTGGAGCTTTGAATATACTTGAATTACATATCAAATCTCTGAAATTCGTGTTCAATTTATAAGCAAGAAAATCACGTCTTCGACTGGTCTTAAGACCCCAACGATTGGTCTTTGAACCAAGAGACTTTTAAAATTTCGAGCGGGGTAAGATAAGACGGTTTCACGACCGGTCGTGGGTACCCTACGACTGGTTGTAGGTCACCTTTGACCGATTGTAGGTTCCACACGACTGGTCGTAGACCTATGAAAATCATTGCTAGACTTTGAGTCAAAGGTCTACGACTGGTCGAAGAACTAGTCGACACTATTCCTACGACTGGTCGAATAGTCACCAAGACTGGTCGAAGAGTAATCAAAATTTTTTGAAAATCATCAACAACTTAGGATTGGTCGTGGAATTTCTTGGACTGGTCGAACCAGTGCTAGGACTAATCGAACAAGGTCCAGGACTAGTCTTAGAACAGACCAAATTTATGTATAAAACACATGGATTATGTATCCAAAATTTCCTACTCTAAAGGTCAACCTAAGGTCAGTCTTACCTCAATAGTGAAGCAAGGACATTGAAACTTGAAGACAAGTGACCTTTAAGTGTAACAAAGCCTGAGACCTTTGAACTTGAAGGCTTCTTAAACTTGAACACTTCTGAGATCTTGAAAGCTTCTTAAACTTGAACACTTCTGAGATCTTGAAAGCTTCAAAGTAGTGTCTTTGTCACCACAAATTTAACAATAACAAGGGGCTATAAACTATAGCACTTACAATCTCCCCCTTTGTCAAATTCATGACAAAACACATATCCAAGTTATGATACATAACACCGAATATCTGATTAAAGAATCATGCACCAGTTGATATCAACTAGCACACATTTCATGTACCTACAAATCAATATTCATTCACTCCCTACAATCCACACACAAACACTCATGCTCATTCCATCTCTTCACACATAGTCTATCTCTTCACATACTCCCCCTGAGTAACATATATGTCAAAAATATGGCAACCTCACCAATTCAGCATTAAAATCAGATTTACTCCCCCTTTTAGTCACAATATGACAAAGGAAGTACAAAATAAGGTGGTAAGGAGTAATAATCAATGAGAGAAATAAGATGATAGCAGATAAGCATAGCATAAGCAACATATATAATGTAGGAACGGAGGTAAACCAATAATAACAAATCCAATCAAGTGAACATAGTAGAAATATAGTTATTACATGCTAGTAAGTAGAAAATGTACTAATCAGAACTAGATGAAGGAGCAGGGATGGAAGGATCAAGTTTACGCATGCCCTTATTCAAACGCCTAAGATACTTGCGCATATACTTGAATTGTAAATCATGGGCTACAGACATGTTTTCCATCTTAACATTTATATTCTCGACTTTCTCCTCCAATGCACTTAGTCGAGCATCAAAGACAGAAGGCTCATAATCTAGATCATTTGCAGAGTTAGATTCAATTTCTTCAAAAATGTCATTCATATTAATATCATCAGGAGGAAGATCACCAGCTTCTTCCTCATGTTCAGCTTCAGCCGCACCAACACCATCAACTTGGCCAGGAAGAAATTTCATCTTCATCTTATTGATATTAGAGTTGTTGAATATCAGATGATGGATAGGGGCTTCACCAACCGGCATGTCGATTAACATATGGGTGGCCAAAGCAGTCATCAAATAACCAAAAGGGATATCACTATGACTAGGATGGAGTCGAAACTGAATGATAGAATAACAAATCAAGGATGGTAAGCAGATATTTGCACCTATGGTAATATTATGACGAACACGAACCATGAATGCCATTAACTTAGACATATTACCAGAACGAGGATACAAATTTGACACGAAGATCCTATGAAGCACTCTGTATTTGGGTAACAAAAATCTTGAGGGGAGTGCATTTCCTTTATGTGTCCATTGAGCATCCAGATTGCATAAGTCATTTATTAGCATACGTTTTTCAGAGTGTGAGAGTTTTTCAGATAGTGTATGAATGAGAACTCCCTCTTCATTCACAAGAATTTCCATAAGAGCTGAATCAAGTGACGATCTACGTCAAATTGTCCTTCTATTCTCGCAATTCTAAACGTTATATTTTCCAGCGAAAATTCAGTTATGCAAGCAAACATGGATTGAGCAATAGACCAGTATGTAGGCCCATCCCAATGCAATAAGTTATCTCAACCTCCAGCTTGGAGCATAGGAAGGATATCAAAAGGAGCAATATGATTAACATCAATAGAATGGATAAAAATAACATTACGCAATCGGATGTCCCCAACAAAGGATAGATCATCCTCAGGAGCCCTAAGATGACGCTTAGTGATAGTGGTCGATCTGGAAGAAGATGGACCACAAGAAGTTATTTTTCTTCCCCTAGAAGCCATTTGCAATAAGGATTTCAAAGAAATAAAAATTTTCCGACGATTGAGAAGTGGGTTTTCTCAAATCATATTTTACAAAAGAAAAACCCCAAATCTCAATGAAATTTGAAATAAATAACTTCAAGAGAGAAATGAAAGTAATATAAACATAAAATCACAAGAAGAAATGAAAATGGAGCACTAACCATGAGTATTTTGGAAGTTGGCTTTGACTAGTCAAGGTTCGGCCCCTTAGAGCATGAAATAGAAATGAGGAAGATGATGGATTTTCCCTAAATAAGAAGTATCCACCGATTCACGACTGGTCGTGGATGAACACGACCGGTCATACCACGACTGGTCATGTATATTCACGACCGGTCAAGTACCAGCCAAAAATGCAGTATTTTATTAAGTTTTACACAATATTTCAGTATTAATTACAAAAATTAGAGTCTAAACTAGCAAGAATATACAATATAATACAAAAAATCATAAATTATAATCATAAAATGCACATGCCAAGATCAAATTTCATTTGGTTAAACTTACTTTTATCGAGAGGTTTAGTGAAAATATCAGCACGTTGATTCTCGGTAGGTATATATTCCAATGATATAACCTTTTCTTCTACTAACTCTCGGATATAATGAAATCTAATGTCAATATGCTTAGTACGAGAATGCTAAATAGAATTTTTTGAAATGTTTATGGCACTGGAATTATCACAATATAATAACATAGAATCCTGTTTAATTCCATAATCACTTAACATTCAATTCATCCAAACAAGCTACGTACACACATTACCAGCTGCGATGTATTTAGCTTCAGCTGTTGAAAGTGATACAGAACTTTGTTTCTTGCTAAACCAAGAAAATAAACAGTTTTCGATATAAAAGCAACCACCACTAGTTGATTTTCTATCATCTAGATTACCAGCCCAATCTGCATCCGAGTACCTAGCTAGTTAAACACTAGTCTCATGTGGATACTAGAGACCGAGATTCACAGTACTTGCGACATATCGAATAATCCGATTGACAGCGATCAAATGCGATTCTTTAGGATCAGATTGATATCTGGCACAAATACCAACACTTAGCGTGATATCAGGTCTACTAATAATTAAATATAATAGGCTACCAATCATACTCCGATATAATTTCGGATCAACATTTTTATTTTTAGAATCTTTTGAGAGTTTCAATGTAGTACTCATAAGAGTATCAAAGTTCTTACCATTCTCAAATCCAAATCTTTTAATTAGATTCAAGGCATATTTACATTGAGAAATGAATATTCCATTAGGTAGTTGCTTTACAAGATACCAAACATCATTTCTTATGAATTAGTTAAGTTCTTCTTGCAACGCAACAATCCAGTTTTCATCAGCAAGGGCTTCTTTTACACTAGATGGTTCTATCTGAGATGTAAAACATACGTAATTACATATATCCTCAAGTTGTCTACGAGTACGCACACCAGTGAGAGGGTTTCCAAGGATTTAAGTAGTTGGATGATCTTTAACTGTCCTTAGTTCAGAATCAGTCTGATTAGATGAAGTATCAGATTTATCGAGTACAAAAATTTCATCATTATCTGAACTTGAGACTGATGTGTTTAAGTGATCATCAATGACCACATTGATAGACTCTTGAATCACACCGGTCCTTTTGTTCAGAACCCTATAGGCACGACTATTTAAAGAGTATCCTAAAAAGATCCCTTCATCACTTTTCGTATCAAATTTTTTCAAATTTTCACAATCTCGTAAAATATAGCACTTGCTGCCAAAAACTCGAAAGTATTTGACAGTAGGCTTTTTATCGAACCACATTTCATAAGCGATTTTATTATTGCCTTTAGTAGTGTAAAGTCAGTTAATAATATAGCAAGCTGTATTGACTACTTCAGCCCAAAGATTCTTAGAGAGCTTCATGTTATTCAACATGACATTAGCCATCACTTGTAGCACTCTATTTTTTCTTTCCACTATCCCGTTTTGTTGTGGAGTTTTTGGCATTGAGAATTCATGTAATATTCCTTGGTCACTACAGAACTTATCAAAATCGCTATTCTCAAATTCAGATCCATGATCACTATGAATCTTACTGATTTGAGAACCTTTTTCAATTTGAATCCTTTTAAGAACTTTTCTTACTTCTTCAAGGGTTTCTGATTTGTCCCTTAAGAAGACTACCCATGTATATCTAGTAAAGTCATCTACTATTACCAATATATACCTTTTGCCACCACGACTCTCCGTTGTGGTAGGTCCTATCAGATCCATGTGGAGAAGTTTAAGTGGTCTTGATGTGGTATTGAAATTTACCTTTTTGTGTGAGTTCCTTGTTTATTTTCTAAACTGGCATTCACCACATATCTTATCTAACTTTTGAAGTTTGGGTAGACCTCTTATAAGTTCCTTTTGGCTTAATCTAAATAAATTTCGGTAGTGTACATGTCTAAGACATTTGTGCCATAATTCATTCTCGTCTGTATGGACCATGTGACATATTTGATTAGATGAGCTGGATTCACTAACAATATAGTAGTTTTTAGATGTTCTATGTCCAGTTAATATTACTAAACCCTCGTTGTTTAGAATCTCACAGCTTTGATTAGAAAATCGAACACTATGGTTATTATCGCATATTTGAGATATGCTTAGCAAATTATGTTTTAGTCCTTCAACATATAAGACATTCTTAAATAACGGAAGGTTATAGAGTTGAACCGTACCTTGGCCCATAATTTTGCAATTACTGCCATCACCAAATGTGACTGAACCATCAGTCATATCTTTTAGATCGGTGAATAGAGCCTTGTCACCTATCATATGCCTGGAACATCCACTGTCTAGGTACCACTTTGAATGGCTTGTAGCTTTGAAAGCAGTGTGGGCAACCAAGCAAGTGACCATTAGAATCCATTTCATAACCATTTTGGGTTTAGGTGGATAGTTAGTTTTCTTTCAATTGTAAGCATTATAAGTAGGACCTATTCAGTTAGACTTTAGAAGCTCCTTAAGTAAATCAACTATCTTTTCAGCCAAAGGGTTTTGGTTATGCTTCCTATAGTTGAAATAATTTTCTTTAGGTTTTTTAACAGACTTAGGGTCTTTAAAAAACACTTGTCCTTTCCCTTTTGAGTTTAAGGTCTCTCCTTTTACAAACTTAGGAGTTGCATTCTTCAGTTTAGGAGAAACATTCTTATCATAACCTAGACTGGATCAATCACTGCATTTTCTCGATCCTGATAAAAGTTTTTCTAAATTAGAATCACCTTGGGTATATTTCCAAATTTCCTTTAAACTCAAGAGAGAAGAGACTTCATGTTTTAATTGGTCATTTTCAGACTTAAGAGTTTCAACTTGGGTAGTCTTAAAATTCAAATTACATTTTATTTTTTCAAAATAGTCTGAAATATGGGATTTTTCTAAAATAAGAGATTCATAAAGTTCTTTGAGTTTAGAAAATTTATCTTTTTAAAGTTTCAGTTTTACCACAATTTTACAACTCTCCTTGTATAGGGCATTATAGGAATCTTAAAGATCATCTTCATTTTCACATTCACTATTAATATTTTCTTCACTTATTGAGTCATTATCTGAAAATGTAAATTTGGCTAAAGTCATAAGGGCTTTCACTTCATTGCCCAACTCAATTTCAGAATCTTCAGATTCAGAAGAAGCTTCAGAATCAGAGGATTCATCCCAAGTAGCCAACATACCCTTCTTCTTGGGTTTGTCCCTTTTAGTACACTTGTTAGCTAAATGCCCATATTCTTGGTAGTTGTAACATTGAATATCTTTCAAAGATTTCCTAGTTTTAGATTTTGATTTTTTCTTATCATTTCCTTTTTGAAAATTAACTCTCTTTTTACTTTTGAAGATTTTATAAAACTTTTTAGCCAAAAGAGCCATATCATCTTCAGAGTTATTTACATCAGAATTTTCTTGAAAATTATTTTTAGAAGTTTTAAGAGAAATAGATTTTCCTTTTGGAGCTTTAAAAGTTAACTCGTAGGTTGGTAAAGAACCAACTAACTCCTCAACCCTCATATTATCCGTATCACGAAGTTCCTAGATCGCGGTTACTTTAGAGTTGAACCATTCAGGAAGTGAGCGTAGTATTTTTGCACATACTTTACTTTCTGGGATTCTATCACCAAGACCCCACATAAAGTTTACAATGTCATTTTATTGTGTATAAAAGTCCATAAATGTTTCATTTTCCTCCATATGAATTTCTTCAAGTTTAGTTGTAAAGAGTTGGACTTTTGATTTCTTGACATTTGAGGTACCCTCATGTGTCATTTCTAATATATCTCAAGCTTGCTTTGCAGAATCACAGGATATAATTCTTTTGAATTCATCCGGTGATAGTGTGCAAGTGATTGCTTTTAGTGCTTTAGCATTTGCACTACTCTCACTTTTCTAAAGTGTGGTCCACGAGAAATAAGGTTTATTCTCATAGATTTTGAACCATCAACTCCAGTTACTTCAGTGGTAGGAGGGTTCCAACCATTCACGGTGGCCAGCCGCATACTTTCATCCATGGATTTTAAGAATATTTTCATCCTGGCTTTCCAATAAGCATAGTTGGAGTATTCAAAGGGTGGTGGCCTAGTGACTGATAGGCTATCAAAATTTGACATCTTAAATAGCTTAAATCGTTAGCTCAGGAAATAAATCCAAAAATTAAGAATAAAAGAGCTATTAGGCTCTGATACCACTTGAAAAGGCCTAGCTATATGTCCTAGAGGAGGGGGGGGGGGGGGGGGGGTGAATTGGACAATACCAAATAAAATTTGTAACAACAGAAATTAAACAAATACGATAGCCAACAATTAAAGTAAACCAATCCCAATGCAGGAATGTAAAGAATGTAAAATAACCTTAAAATTTATATCTTGAGAGGTTGATACAAATATTATTCTAAGGAAAACCTTACACCAAAAATCAGAGTTTATGGTAGGACAACCTTATTTCTACAAAGGTCTTTGTATCAAAACTCAAATCGAAGAGGAAAAGAAAATCAAATGCAAACAGTACAGAAGAATAAACTGTAATCAATTATATACTGTTCTAAGGACAACCATGCACCATAAAAATGGCAGGGCAACCTTACTAGAACAAATAAGAATGCTGATAAAGGAATTGAAAGAAATAATTGCTAAATTATTACAACATTCCCACAATGCTTGACATAAATGATTACAGCATTCACAATCACATATACATCCCACAAATGAATAATAAAAGATATGAAATATAAATCATTCAACCACGAGACACAAGGGATCATAGTGGTTCACCTGTGTTCACCAACTGTTCAATAACAGCCACACAGAATGCTACTCCACACCTAATATCCTCACATAGGGGATATTAGCGTTCACTATCAAATTAGGTTTTTACAGGTTCACCCAAAACCTTACAATTGTGTCTTTCTATGTGGGCTTACACAATTAAAAAAACCCCACTTTTTGAGTTTTCCTAGCTCTTCTCAGATAACCAATACAATGAGGTTTTTCTGGCAAATCCCAAACAAAACCAAAACAAAAAGAAATTTACAATTAAACGTAAAATACCTGAATATCTCCTTCGTTGTAGCAGCCCAGAAGAACTAAGTCAGATTAGATGATTGAATGTCCAAGTTCAATGTCCAAACTCACTTTATAATGGTTCTAGTTCTAATTGATTTTAAATGAAACCAAATTGGGCATAGCTCTATTTGATTTTAATTCCAAGAAGAAGGAATATAAAAATTCCTCATTTCAAAATAGATTGGAATTCAGGAACAAAATCAAATAATGAAAGCTAACAAAAGAGAATAGAAATTATGCACAATGTATCTTAAAATGAACACTAACTTATCTTAGACACTGATGCTATTGTTTATTATTTTTTTTAAAAAAAATATGATTTTCTAAGGAATTTTCTAGGTGGGGCCCGTGTCAGATGAATCCACTCCAGTCATTGTATTCCATGGCTCAATACAGACCAAACAAGCCCAAAATTTGAGGTATTTTGGTGTATAGGAATGTCAGGTGAATTTTAACGGTAGAAATCTTTGTTTACTATGCTATGGCCCACCAGAAATTCAGTTTGAGTTCATTTTTTGGGTCAACACCTAAAATGTTCTGAGGAAAAGAATGGGTGGCTTGGATTAAGTACATACATCAAGTTGGGGCTTGTAGGAGTAGTCCACTCAAACGTTTTGAACCAAGCTATTATTTTTGTAGTGTCAGTACACCACACCATCCGCCCACACTTCACAGTCTGCCTAGCTACGTCCAGCATCTCTGGATGTTGGATGGTTTGCACACAGCACATCATGGTGGATCCCACATAGACGTGGCCCACCATTGCATGAATATATATATATATATATATATATATATATATATATATATATATATATATATAATATAAATATAGTATGGCATATATCATTCAGTCCAGTGTGGGGATCTCCACCATCCCAACAATGGATGGTGTGGATCTCCACCTGCAATAGGATGGGCCACACCGTCAGATGGAAAGTTATACATAACACATATTTATGGGGCCCACTCCAATCATGATAGATAGGGAGAGAAAGAGAGAGAGAGAGACACATGAAAGGGGAGGGACCCGACCACTAATGGGCCTTAGCTTAAACAATGTATACATCATGTGGGTCCCACAACAAGTGGGTCCTTACAATAAAAAACTATGGTATATCACCCAGCTTATTGGCCTCCTTGCTCCTTAGGCTTGTATGCTCCTATGCTCAACTTTTAACGGTGGATGATGGGGTTTTGATGGTGGGGATGAGAGATGAGAGGGCGGGCCACACTTGTTGTTTGGGAAAGCTTACAGAGGCTTAGATGTATAAAGCTTGTTGCTTAGGAGAGAAGAGATGGAATGAGAGAGAGAATAATAAAAGGGATGGTTGGAGTGGTGGGTGTAAGGAAAGGTGATGGTAGGTATGGCCTTAGTTGAAATGGTGTGAAAGAGGGATGGTTAGGGAAGGGAAGTGTTGACTTGTGGGGAAAGAGAGAGAGGTCATGTGTACTTGTTGTAGGGTGAGGTGGCATTGAGGTAAGGTGATGTACTTGACTTGATTTGATGGGACATGTTGTAGAGATTCCCTCGAAGTTCGCAACACGTGGCGTTTTCCTTGAAATGAACGCGGGCCCTCTTCTTCTGACATGGGTATTGGTTCGGTGCGCAAGTTGCGGTGTTAGTACTCTAGTGACGGCGCGATCGTTAAGGTATAAGTTTCGAGTCGAGTAGACTTCGGTATGCAGGACTCGACTTAGGATCGTACACAAACGTCAGATACAGGTCGAGGGTCGTTGAAATTCGACTGGGAGGACCATGGAAGCATACAGAATAGTAAAAACTAGGATACGGGTCATACATGCCCATTTCCCTAATCATATCATCATCAAAATCATGGGAGTGGACCAGACATATCTCTAGAGGGTCAGAGGATAAGGTCAGAAGTGTTCTATCTTCTATGAAAGAATCAATCAAGTTAATAACGTGGGAATTGTCTTTATCCTCTAACTGTTTATATTCTTTTCAATCCAAGCTCTTAAATTCACCTTGCAATACAAGCACATGTAAAATATACCATTAAGACATATTATGTTTGTAAGACCAAGAAATAAATGGGGGATAATATTCAATATTTGACCCTCAACAGTGGCTGACTATCCTTCCCGCCTTGATCTCTCTAATTCCCTTGAGACGAAATATATAAATGACATGTTCCCTAATGAACAATTGCATAAAGACTCCCATTCTCCTTGGTTTGTGGATATTGCTAATTATCTTGTTACGGGTTTCACGTGACACATTAGACTGCGCAAGATAAGAAAAAGTTCTTTAATGAGGTACGCAAATTCTTTTGTGATGATCCATATCTATTTAAATATTGCCCAGATTAAATCTTAAGGAGATGTGTTTCAGACAATGAACATCAAAGTGTCATCTCCTATTGTCATTCCTAGGCATGTTGTGATCACTTTTCTGCTAAAAAGATCACGACTAAATTTCTGAAGTGTGGCTTTTACTGGTCCAATATATTTAAGGATACTCATGAGTTTTGCAAAGCTTATGAGCGTTGTTAGAAATTGAGAGCATTGTCCCGTCAAAATATGATGCCCTTGAACCCCATTCTGATCATTGAAGCATTTAATTGCTAGGGCATCGATTTCATGGGACCATTCCCCTAATCTGTTTGAATTTTATATATTTTTCTTATCATAAACTATGTCACTAAATGGGTCGAAACGATCCCATGTCGGAACAACGATCATCAAACGGTCATTAAATTCTTAAAAGAGAATATCCTTTCCCGGTTCAGAACACCTCGAGCTATCATTAGTATTGGAGGTTCTCATTTCTGTAACAAGCCATTTGCGAGCTTAATGAAGAAATATGACATCTCCAACAAAGTGAGTACTCCATACCACCCATACACAAGTGGGCTAGTGGAGATTTCAAATAGGGAAATTAAACACATTTTATAGAAAATAGTTAACCCTAATTGTAAGGATTGGTCAATTCACTTGACTGATGCCTTATGGGCTTACCGTACCGCATTTAAGACCCCTATTAAAATGGCTCCCTTTAGACTTGTCTATGGAAAGGCTTGCCACTTGCCTATGAATTTGGAACATAGAGCCTACTGGGCTATTAAAAATTTGAATTTCAATTTAAATAATGCTGGCTTACTACGCAAACTTCAATTGAATGAACTTGAAGAAATTTGGAATGATGCATATGAGAACTCAAGAATTTACAAGAACAAGATGAAGGTGTTTCATGACCAACACATTCTTCAAAAATCATTTACACCAGGTTAAAAGGTCTTTTTGTAGAATTCTCAGTTACATCTCTTTCCGGGCAAACTCCGATATTATTGGACCAACCCCTTTATTATTACCAATGTTTATCCTCATGGGGCTGTTGAGATAAAGAATCCAAACAATGGCAATGAAATCAAAGTAAATAGAAATCAATTAAAGCCATTTGTTATGAAATTTGATTCAGAGGACATGTCCATACCTCTGAGTGATCTTGTGTACAAGGATTGATCTCCTAGTGTGATGGAGGTATAGGTAGGTTTATCGCTTTCATAGGACTAGGGTAGTTTGCTTTCGCTATTTTAGGATAGTTTTCTTATACTTTGTTGAGTTTTGTTTTTTGCTAACCTATCTTCACATTAAGATCATTACCTCTTTTGCATTGCATGCTTAATTCTTTTACATTAAGGACAATGTAGATTTTTCAGTTGGGAAAGGGGGATTAGGTAACATAATCAGTGTTTTCTCAGTTTTGAGAAAAAAATTTGAAAAATTTTAATGTTTCAAGTTGAAATCTATTTGGGAAGCGATGAATTGTGTACTTGAGAATGCTTTGAGTATAATAAGATAGAGATTGAATCTTGAATTACTAAAGTCTAGTAATTTAAGTAATTTATCACCTAAGTACTTGCACTCAATTGATTAAGAGGAAGTTTGAATATCATGTTAAATCACAAGACACATTCAATTTGTCTTTTGTAAGATATACTAGAAGTTCGGATTGTTAGTATGTGAATCATTTATAGATGGTGAGAATCGAGTTTGGAAAATTTTATCTACCTTAAAAGAAGAAAGAATCAGTTAAAAAAATAGGAGATCGACAAAGCGGTCATGAAAAAGAATGGAAAGAATGCAAAAATAAAAAGAATGAATAAAAACTAATTGTTGATATAAAAAAGCTAGAAAAAGAAAGAAAATGAGATAAGTTCGAAATCAGTACTGGAGTTTTAAACTGATCTTGAAGTGATGAGCATAGCTAACATGATGAATTGATAGCATTCGTATAGGAAGTAAATTGACTTTCGATGAGCACATTGAAAAACTTGATATATAAATTATACTTCGATTTAATGGATAAAGAAATTATTTAATTGGTTGCTTATGTGATTGGGTTTTAGGTCTTTGATATCTCACTTTCGTATCTTAATTTTACCCATTCATCCTTGAGTGCACAAAAGATTATTTTTCTAAAAAGATTTCTAACATTAAGCATTGAGATTTATTTTTTGCATACTTTGCTCAGGACTAGAAAAATGCTGGTTGGGATTGTGTTGAGGGTCAAATATTGTATATTGAACCCCATTTATATCTTGGTTTTATGAACATGATACTGCTTAATGTCCTGTTTTACTCATGTTTGTGTTGCAAGGTGAATTTAAGAGTTTGGATTAGAAAAGGTGCTAAAAGCATGAATATGACGCTCAAAGATCACCATGGCAAAGAATGGATCTTAGGAGACAAAGATAAAGATTTCAAGGTCCCAAGATTCAGGAAAACTAAGTAGAGAAGGAATGAAGCCGAAAGAACAAGCGCAGAATACACATTGACTGTGTCATCAAACATTGTTCAATGACTCGAGGACACATTCGATGACATCGAACACAGGTCGATGACAAAAAATTTATGAAGGAAAATCGAGTTAGTCGCTGGACAAATTGAAGACATTTTTCGATAACTCGAGAACTTGTTTGATGACTCAAAGCTTTCCTCGATGACATCAAAGACCTGCTCGATGACAATGAATTTTCTATGGAATTTCGACAAAACTCCTTAGACATATTGGGCACCATTTTTTATCACTCAAAGCATTCCTCAATGACATCATAGATCTGCTCGATGACATTGAAGGTCTCTTCGATGTTATCAAATTTATTGAAGAAAGTGGATTAACTCTCTGAACTATTTTAGACATGTTATCGATTCCTCGAACAATGCTCGATGACAGCGAAGGTAAGTTCGATGATATAGAACGTTACAAAATCTGGATGAATCTACAAAAGAGAAAAAAAGTACTTATAAAAGACCCCTTCGATGACATCGAAGCCTGTTCGATGTCATCAAATGAATCACGTGAAGTTACGCAGAGTGTGGAAATTTTAGGTAGTTTCTAGATTTTTTCATAGTGGTACGAAAGAAGGTGTTGCACAACTATAAATATGAGTTCCCAGGGCATCCCTAGGGATATATAAAATCAATCTAGGGTTTGGAGGAGCAAAGCATAAGGATGGAGAGCCATCGGCAAGCATTTTTTGTCTTTCTTCCTTAGTTTTTCATGCTTTCTTCTAGGATTTTAGTTCCAATCATGACTATGGTTGGCTAAACCTCTTAGCTAGGGCTAAGAGGTGAAGCTTGTAGTGTGAAGAGGTATTTTCTATTGCTTTGATTCATGTTTATTTTAAACTCTCTTTGATTTTAGTTTGATTCTTAAGAAATACTTTCACTTTTTACTAGTTTATTGTGACTCAAATGATAGTAGATCTGCGACAGCTTTAAGTATCTCTTTTCATGTATTGAGATTGGGAAATTAGGAAATCTTGTTGTTCACCATTGTCTCATGGGTATGGTTGGATGATGGAATCCCTTCTAATCTTCATGATTCTCTTATATTTGGTTATGAGATTGGTATATCTTATTATGAGTCATTATCTCCTGGGCATGGTTTTGTGATGGAATTACTTTCAATTCTCACAACTTTCATCCATTGAGAATTAGGTCAAAGGAAGTTCAGATTTGGTTTTACTAAGATATCTTCCAACTGGATAAGATAAGACTCTGATTCCAGTTGTGTCCTTGAATTAAGCATAAATCTCCCTGATTTCCATAAGCTGATCCTTGGAAATCCTAGTTTCCCAACTTTGAATTTCTTAAGTTTTAGTTAAATAATTCGTAATTATTCCTTCAATCACTTCAGAATTAGTTTTACATTTTCTTCTAGTTCAACTTCTAGTTGCTTTCAGAATACACATGAGATTAGTCCCTATGGATTCGACCTCGGTCTCATTGAGATTATTACTGCATCGCAACCCTACACTTGAGGTTGTGAACAAGTTTTTGGCACCGTTGCCAGGGATTAACTGTTACGTTTTTATGAGATTAACTAGTTTAGGAATTAGTTTAAGATTAGGGTTTTTCTATTTTCTATTTTTAGGATTAGGGTTTTTCTGAATAATTTTAGAAACTAACTTTTCTTTCTAATTCTAGGTTTGGAAAGTTTCCTTTCTTTACTTTCTAATTCTAGAATAGAAACTTTCCTAATGTTTTCTTAGACCTTTTTCTACTTTTCAATTCTAGAATAAAAACTTTCTTAATTTGTTTTTAGAAACTTAATTTTTAATTTTTAGAAAGTTTCTATTTTCTATTTTTAGAAACTTTCTTTTTTGCATTTTTAGAAACTAGGTTACTTCCTTAGTTCCTTTTTAGAAAGTAACTCACTTTCCTTTTTCTTTTGCAGGATCCCAATATGAAAACTTCTAATTTGGTAACTTCTTTCTAATTCTCTCTCTTTATTTCTAGATTTCTATTCCCTCTTTCCTTTTTAGGTTTAGTTTAGATCCTAAAATTGATGGCTCAGAGTGTTTCATGCCCAAGTGGGTCCATCACAACACTCGATGTCTTTTGAGTGAAGGAGGATTAGTTGAGGGGTTATTTATCGATCACAGTATTATAAACCACTTGAGATCCTCAGAGTTAATTGAGGTTATGGCTGCAAATTAACTTGTAAATCAACCGATGAATCAGTCGTAACCTCGAGTTGTGGAAGTCCAGGATGAGAATGAGGTGCACTGTGCACTCCCGCCTCATACTTTATAAGATTACTTACAATCGGCGAGGGTGAGCACTCATTCTTGTATGATTTTTCCAGAAAACACAGGAAATATGGATATTAGGCCTGGAGTGATCCAACTTCTTCCAAAGTTCCTTGGACTTGAATATGAAAGTCCATACCTGCACTTATAAGAGTTTGATGAGGTTATAACCACTTTATAACTTCTTAACGTGTCTGAGGACACGATCAGGATAAAACTTTCCTTTCTCCTTGAAAGAAAAAGATAAGATGTGGTTACACTCACTACGTCCGTAATCTATTGGTACTTGGAATGACATGTTGGAGTTCATAATTTTTTTCCCATTCCGTAAGACGAACACCATCAGGAAGTCGATCATGAACTTCGCCCAAAAGGAAGATGAAACATTCTTCCAATGTTGGGAATGGTTCAAGGATCTCATGTTGAGGGTCAAATATTGTATATTAGACCGTAGTTATTACTTAGTTTTACGTACATGATAATGCTTAAATACTCTATTTTAATCATGTTTTTATTGCAAGGTCAATTTAAGAGCTTGGACTGAAAAGGGTGTTAAAAGCATGAATTTGATGCTCAAGAATCACTAAGGCAAGGGATGGATCTTAGGAGACTAAGATTTAAGAATTCACACACCAAAGATCCAAGAAAACCTAATAATTGAAGACAAAGAGGCTTGAAAATCGTCCTGAATGAAAGATTACAGGGTTCCCACCATCCGTTTGGCTCGAAACTTTATATCTGACCTGAGGACCATAAAGTAACCCTACATGTAAAATTTCAGCCATTAGATCTTTCTGAAAGTGGATGAACAGATAGATCAGCCACTAAATCACTGATTTGGGGCCCACCTTATATTTGGATATGCTTCAATTTTAGTCTCAAACCCTTAAATTAGATGAGAAAGTGGACGAACAGAATGGATTTATGGAAAACATCGCTGTGGGGCCCACATGCATGATGCATGTGCACAGTAGGTGCATAGCCGCACTGCACTACACCAGGTGTAACGCCTTAGAAAAATATGTACTTAGACCCGAGTAACACCTCTAGCAGAAATCATTTAGAACCAAATCCCTTAAAAATTTCATGTGTATTAACTAGCGCTAAACTAGATTACATGTAACATTAGCACCAATAACTTTCAATGCGATCAGTAAGACCCAAAACCTATAGAATCATTGACGCTATATTACCCTGAAATTTAGGATCCAACTCTAAAGCTAGTTGCTCTTGGGAGCACTTTGTAACTTCGTATCGGACCTAGACCGCACGTCGAACGTCTGATAGCGATGAACTTAGAAAAGTATGACCACTTAGTTGGACTTGACTATCACCTCAAAAATAAAGCCCAAACGATGTCCTGAGACTATTTCCTTGAGTTCGGAGTGAAGAGAGTGAGAAAGCGAAGATTTTTAGAAAATTAAATATGATTTTAAGTAATCTAGGTCATGTCGCTTGCACGTTATTTCTAAGCGTTCTGACCATTAGATTTTGACCCAAATTCACCCTCAGATCAGGATAGGTGGCCCATACATGTTAAAGTACTTGTGGCCCTGATCGAATTTCGGTGACCGTTGAATTGAAACTAGTCCGCCACGGATGACCTGGAAACCCGATCAGACCGTAAACTTAACTTGCTTAAGATCTAATATTAGTGAGCTTAAGTCTGACCGCATTTGACAAGAGGACCTCCAGAAGTGCTCCATAAGATCAAAAAGAGCCCGATTTGGTTATAACCTAAGTATACCTTGGCCCTAAGGCTATTTACGTCGACTTTAGGCTTATAAAAAGGCCTGAAACCCTCATTCCCAAATCCCATACGAATTTTCTAAACCTTATCTAAGTGAAGAGATAGAAAGGACAGAGAAAGTAAGAGAGAACATGTTGTTTCTCCATGAGATTCTTTTCAGTTCTTCTATGTATCAATCCTACGTTTCTGAATCGTTATTCTGGCGACTCTGATTCCATTTTTGGGTAAGTTAATCAAACCCTAACCTATTTTAGAGCTTAAAATAGTTGAAGTGAAGTTATAGCTAACCTGTTTCATGCCTTAGGTAGCATATCTGCCGTTGACAAAGACTTAACGTCTGAATCATCTCTATTTCACATTTTCTGGTTTAAGGTGTGGACTATATATGTTTAGGTTATGGTTTTCAAGACTTTCAATGTTAGATAATGATTTGTTCATGTCGTGAATGCTATTACACATGTCAATGGCGTTATCTGTTTCGATTTATTTATATGTATAATCTATGTTATAAATAGAGTATTTCATGTATATGTTAAAATACTCGTATACGTATGAAATTTGCTGTTATGATTGCCATGATTCTTTGTCGTTGATTCATGATTGTTTTATATGTGACGACTCCTTGATGAAAGGAATTTCCCTATTATGTTATATGGTCGACATATGTGATGTATGTTGAATAGTGTAGTCTAAGTGTTTGTATAAATGCCTAATTGAGTTAGTAGTTAGTAAAGTATGATTTTTAGGGTTGTTGAGATATGAATCTCAATCACATTACCTGAGTGTGTGCTTTCCTCCATGGATTTATTAGCCTAAATTATTCATGTTAACTATGTGCATGATTTCCTCCATGTACTGTATCTATGTTCAAGTTATATTTATAAATGTTCATATGAAAGTAGAATATGAATCATATGCCTGTTATTGAGCTTATACGTGATTGGGGCTGTATTACAGTCCAGGGAATCGGTAAACATTCTTCAAATGGTGGTTGAGGTCATTTTTCACCACGCAGGATGAGTTTAACGAATCTGAGTCATGCTTGGGATGTTCGACAGTGGTTAGGCCACACGGAGTGCTTATGCATTCCATGTCGTTCAACTCAACGTACTCTTGGCCTAGTTGAGCTTATCAACTAACCCGATTGATTGATGTTTTTTTACCATGTTTGGTCGCTACTATTTGAATCTAAGGCACTGAACTCACTAGTGAAACTCCGGTTAACCTTGTTACCATCATCCCCTAAGACTCATGAGCCAGACGTTGTGGTATGGGACACCGTGGTCGAGCTGTCGCCTTACGCTGGGGCGACGAGCTTCCCTGTAGTGACCAGTGAGCACCCTACTCTCATGATCTGATTATGGTGGCATGAGACACTATATTCATGCTATCGGCCTACATTGATTGATGATGAGCCCTCTATAGTGACCTCAAGTATATCCTAACACTGCATAAGAGCGATGAGTCTTGTTGCAGTATTTAGGATATAAATAGACCAGTATTGATTGGTGACGAGCCCTTTACAGCAATCTAGAACTGTAATATCGTATGAGATTTCTTAGGACTGACAACCCTAGAATGGATCAATGTTTGGAAATTGATATAAAGGAGGTGTCTTAGCTTCCCAATCTTGTTGCATGAAAAAGACTAATAAGAACTTGGTAATCATACTCATGACATCACACTGCATGTGCCATTGGCGTTGGTGTGAGAGCACAGTGGTAGTAATTCATGCTACGATTGTTAGACATTGTCACAAGAGGGAGTTTGTGGTGAGGGCATGCATTAATATTTCATATCATTCTCGCATTAACAAGAGTATCTAGGATATATTTGATTGTACTACTTTATCATTACTTCTTTATTGAATTAATAATATGTTAACCTTTACCGTATAGTTCCACTGAGTTGATCACTCACTCCCACGTTCTGGGACGGTGCTTAAACACCAACCAAACTCTGACTTAGCTACAGGTTATGGTGTTGCCTGCAAGCGGAGCCGGAGTTCGACGAGGATGAGGAGGCTTTCTCGTTCATGCAGTTCTCAAGCAGGTTCATGTGAGCCTTGTCCTGACTGGAGGGAATTCTGGGATATGATTATATTATTTTGTCACAGTTTGATACATGTATTTTGAGGCACAGTTGTACTTATTGCCCAGACAGAGCATGCATATTTTAGGGATTTTTTTTATATATATGTATTTAAGACTTCCGCTTGCATTTTCTCACTATTCCTGAATTATGTCCGCTGATTTGGCTTAATCTACTTCATGTTTATGCACTAATACAAACAATATACATCCATCATTATTTATGTTGTATAAATGATGTTTTGGAACTCGGGAGCTGAGTTATGCTCGACCTCCAAATTTTAGGGTGTTACAAGTTAGTATCAGAGCATGATCTGGATTAAACTAGACCTGGGTTAGGGTCACACGATGCACGTTGATGCCACTATAGCGTAAGAGGGTGCGAGAACAATTTAGAAACAGGTTTAGGACCCCCATATGTGTCGATTGGCGAAAGTTTACTGAAAATGATCGCCGAGATCGAGTCCATGCACACTCCTGATCACACACGACGACCCCAAATCAAGTTTAGACCATCAATCGATGGGTATAGGTCGTGTTTCAATCCATTTCTACCGTTAAAAATCTGTAAATATCTATGTGTATTTGATTTGTTCTGAAATGATCCGAAACGGCTCGAATCGGAAGCGGGGGCCAAATGGATCACTTCCAGGGGGACCCAAGGTGGGACCCATACTTTTTTAGACCCAGAGAGTGGGGAGGTCCTCGCTCAAAGGGCGAGGCCTCACCCACCGACGGGCTTTTCTGGACCGGGCCTTCGGGTTAATGACACGTGGGGCCCATTGGTCCATGGTTCAACCCTTAAATCATCCCCAATCTACTACTTCCTTCATAAGACCCCCTCCCAAGCTTTCCCTTTTCTTCATAACTGCTCCATCCCTCTCAAATCATCCTTTCAATCACTCTTTCTTTCATTTTTCGTTAAATCCTACATCCCTTCACCGTGCTCAGCCATACCCATCACCTAATCCTTCCATTTCCTTTGATTTGAGCTTCTAAATCCCTCATTTAAGCTTCAAAATTGTGCCGACCCACTACTCATCTCATTTTGTTATTTGCTTTCTTCAATACTCCCTTTCTTTAAGCCTTTCCACCCTCTTCGAGGCTCAGATCCGTGGAGACCCAAATAGTGCAGCCCTTTCCTTCATTTTCTTCATTTTTCATAGCTTTCATGGATTTTGTTGTGGTATTATTTTCCATTTCCTCCATCCTTTCATTCATGGGGAAGAAGCGAGCCCCTATGGATGAGGCTGGGCCTAGTCGCCCCGCTCGTTCGAGAAGGCCAAGAGGAGCTACCGCGAGTTCAAGGGCTGGGAGAGAAGTACAGACGAAGCGGGATTTAGATCCCCATGCTCCATTAGGAAGATCATTGTTGGCGAAGTTGGCTCATGATGTCTATGAGGGCCGTAGGGTTCTTTTTGAAGCGCATGTGGATGGATGACTCTTTAGCGAATACTTGTTGTTCTAGCACCTGGAAGAAGCCAGGTGGGGTCTGCTATTTAAAGGCGAGTCTCGCGCAAACGTGAGTACTGTTCGAGCCTTCTATGCCCACTTTCGAGAGCCTACGCTAGAGCCCTTGCAGTTCAAGATCCGCTTTGGCAGAGATCGGGAAGTCATAATCAATGTTGGGTTGATAGCTCGACTCCTAAATGTGCCACTTGGCGAGGTACATGCTAGGGAGAGAAATCTGAATAGTGTACGTGAAAGGGATCGCCGCACCAGGTTTCTATGTGGCCGACTGGTTGAATGGAAACCTAACAGGAGTCTCTTAGCGACCCATATGTCGGGTGATTTTCGTCTGCTTCACCACATCTGCACGTTCAATGTCTACCCCAGGTGGAGCAATCACAGTGAGTGCACACATCTCATGGTGGATTTCCTGTACCAAGTGGGACAGTGAGCGAAGATGTGCATGCCTACGTTTGTACTGTGACGGATCATCCTTATCGCGCGATCAAATAGAACGATTAAGTCGCTCCCCTTCGGCAGACTCATATGCAAGATTGCACTTGAGTTTGGCTACAGACTTGGGGCAGAATTGCCAGCGTCAGTACATTACATCAGTGAGACTGCTCTCAACCAGATGAAGATCGGGCCTCGACAATGACAAGACCAACTTGAAAAAAGCGAGGATGAGTCTGAAAGTGAAGAAGGAGAGGAAAGTGAAGAAGAAGGTGGGGCAGAGATAGAGGAAGAAGTGCAAGATGAAGAAGAAGAGGAGGCTCAGGATACTGATGAGAGTCCTCCTCCTGATGATCCTGATAGGGCTGACAGAGAAGCTCGTTTGGTTAGGCTAGAGGAGAGTCAGGCCACTCTTCAATAGGATATTATGGATTTGTGTGGCTACGTGAAACACAAGTTCAGGAAAGTAACCCACACTTTGAAGATGATCCTGTATTATCTGCAGGATAAGGGTGCCCCTCCTCTATCGCCAAATTCTAAGGAGTAGTCCTTTTTGTAGTTGTTGTTTGCTTGTTTGTTGCTTGTTCTTGTGTGTGGCTTGGTAGTTTGATAGTTGTTTAGTGTTTGAAGCTTAGTTATTTTCTCACATGCTTTCCCTATCGCGATTCATGTAATGTTGTACATCATGTATTGTGACAATTTTGTTAATGAAATGTATGTTGTTTCTTTGGCTTGTAAAGTTAATGCTGTAAATGGACTGTGTGAATGCCTAATCTCATTGGTTGCTACCCTCTGTTGTGTGTAGGGTATGCCACTTAAGGGCTCGAGATCTTCGGCCCATCTCTCTCTGGGTGATTCGCTAGATGGGGCCCTTGGCCTGTGCGATAGTCATATGGACCCCCATTCGGGCCCATCTCATTTTGATCCCATGCCGAGTTCCCATCCGACTTCTGGCCCTGCTGCTGGGTCGCCTCCTATGACACCTTTTGTGGTAACTCCTGTCACACCTGCGGTTCCTGAGCAAAACCATGCATCCGCATCGATGCCTTTTACATCACAGTCCACTCCTCCCCTGATAGGCTTGAGCAGATGATGCTGTTGATGTAGCAGCAATAGATACAGTAGCAACAGCAGCAGTTCTTTTCCTCCATGGCTGGTATTTTTACTCAGTTGATAGGGGTGACTCCACCTGGCTCGCCTCTACACCCTGTTGGGAATACTAGTGCGAGTGGCACTTTCGAGCAATTTCAGAGCTTGAGGCCTCCTACATTTTCGGGTACTCACAGACCTGAGGAGGCTGAGTATTGGATCGACCGCATCTCTAAGATGCTGAGACTGTTGCACTGTTCTGAGGTGGAGCAGGTTGAGCTTACCACCTTCATGTTTGAGAAGGATGCTAGCTTATGGTGAGATAGCATCCTCCATACAGTTGCGGAGGGATTTGCTTGGACGTGGGCGGTGTTTGAGGCTCGCTTCCATGAGAAGTATTTCCCGGTCACTTACCGGCACGAGAAGGAGAGTGAGTTCCTTCGCCTTCGCCAGGGAGGCATGTCGATGACAGAGTACGAGAACCGGTTTACGGAGTTGGGCAGGTATACTCCTTTGATTTTGGGTGATCAGCCGTCGAGGATGGGGCGTTTCTCTGAGGGTTTGTGGCTCGAGATTCGATCGAAGATGTGCTATGCGAGCATCTCTTCCTATGCTAAGTTGGTGAGCATGTCCTTGCGAGCAGAGAAGGACGGGGAGAGGTTGTCCCGCATGCGTGCACCTATGGCTCCTAGGCTGCGGCCTGATTTCTTAAGTAGGCTTTCCTCGGTAAGAGGCCTCGTATCGATTCACCGTCGGGGTTTATGGCATCTCCTACCCATGTGAGGCATCCTAATGTGTGGTGAAACTATTGTAAGAAGCCTGGCCACACTGAGATATCTTATTTTTTCAGGATGCGAGATAGTGGTTTCTCGCCGCCTCAAAGGATCGGTCGTCCGATGCCCTAGGCTATTTTAGCACCACCCCTTCGATCAACACCAGCTCATCCTTCCTTCAGACCTCCAACACCTCATTTCAGGCCGCCACAATCGCCCATGGTTCCTCCACCGCATTGCTCATAGCAGGCTCGGGTTCATGAGCTCACAGCTGAGGCGCTCGAGCCAGATTCAGCACCGACATCATTTAAGGTTCCTGCTCACATCATAAGTACGCCTATCTTCTTGTTGGTGGACACTGGGTCCACTGTTTTGATAATCTCTTGTGCTGCGGTCAAGTGGCTAGGTTTGGTTACGACTCCTGTGAAGGGAGTGAGACTCACGACAGCTACAGGGACTACATAAGATATTACTCAAACCTGTGAATCTTGCTCGATAGATTTGGGTAGTAGGACAGTGGTCGTCGACCTGATTATCGCCCCACTGTGTCATTATGATGTTATATTTGGGATGGATTGGCTTGCGAAGATCAGAGCAGAGATTGATTGCGAGGCCAGAGTTGTGACAGCCTACGGACCTGAGGGCACGGTTTTCTCTTTTCCAATTCAGGTCAATTGGTCCTGTCGTGTTAACACCTACTCTTCCTTGTTAGAAACTTCTGATGTTCCGATGTTGGAAGTTATGCCAGTAGTTTGTGATTTCTCTAATGTGTTTGAGAAGATTCCAAGGCTTCCTCCTCGGTGCGAGATTGACTTCACTATTGATCTTGTGCTCGGTGCAACACCTATTTTCCTGTCGACGTATCGTATACCTCCATGTGAGATGGAGGAGTTGAGGAGACAGATCGATATTTTACTTGAGGTAGGCTTTATTCGACCAAGTGTGTCACTTTGGGGAACGCCTGTCTTGTTTGTGAAGAAGAAAGACGGTTCCCTATGGTTATGTATTGATTATTGCAGGTTGAATCAGGTGACAGTGGAGAACAAGTATCCCTTGCCCAGGATTGATGATCTGTTCGATCAGCTGAAGGGGGCACGTTATTTCTCAAAGATAGATTTATAGTCTGGGTATCATCAGTTGCGCGTCAGGGATGAGGACATACAGAAGGCTACGTTCAGGACCAGTTTTGGTCATTATGAGTTCCTTTTGATGTCATTTGGACTCACGAATGCTCCAGCCGCGTTCATGGATCTAATGAACAGAATATTTCAGTCATTTCTGTTCCGGTTCGTCATTGTCTTTATTGATGACATTTTGATATACTCTACAAGTCGGGAAGAGCATGAGGAGCACCTGAGAGCATTATTGAATACTCTCAGGGAGAACTAGTTGTTCGCGCAGTATAAGAAATGCGACTTCTGGAAGGAAGAAGTTAAGTTCCTGGGACATGTGGTGTCCAAGGAAGGTATTGTTGTAGACCTCGCTAAGGTAGCTGCAGTTAAGGATTGGAAGCAGCCCAGTTCAGTTACTGAGGTGAGGAGTTTTTTGGGTTTGACAGGTTACTATCGACGATTCATTCAAGACTTTTCCAAGATTGCCAGACCGTTGTCTCAGTTGACATAGAAAGACTTGAAGTTTGCCTAGAATGAAAAGGCTGTAGCAGCTTTTCAGGAGCTGAAGGACAAGTTGACATCCGCCCCTGTGCTAATATTATCAGAACAAGGGGTTAAGTATATGATATATACTGACGCATCTCGTGTTGGTCTGGGTTGTGTCCTTATGCAGAAGGACAGGGTGATTGTGTATGCCTCGAGACAATTAAGGAAGCACGAGGAGAATTACCCTGTGCATGACCTAGAGTTAACAGCTGTAATTTTTGTATTAAAGCTCTGGAGACATTACCTCTATGGAGAGGAGTTCGAGCTCTTTTGCGACCATAAGAGCCTTAGATATATATTCTCATAGAGAGATTTGAATATGAGGCAGCGCCGATGGATGAAGATCTTGAAGGACTTTAAGTTCGAGGTTTCCTACCATCCGGGTAAGGCAAACCTTGTGGCAGATGCGTTGAACCACAAAAAGACTATAGAATTTGTGGCCCTGCTTATGATTGCAGAATGGAACATGGTAGAGTTCATGCGAGACTTTGAGCAAAAACTCACAGTGGAAGAGCCGTATGAAGTCGTCGCACATGTTCGTGTACAACCCCTCGTAGATGGCCGCATTATCGAGGCTCAGGCAGGCGATGAGCTTTTGGTGAAAATGAAGGAGAGGGTTGGTACTAACAAGGAGTCTGAGTGGACTATTGGTACTGATGGGGGCTTGCGATATCGAGGCCTCCTGTGCGTCCCAGACATTCCTGACTTGAGACGAGAGATTCTTGAGTCAGCCCATAGTTCGAGGCTTGCGATGCATCCAAGTAGCATGAAGATGTATCAGAACATGAAAAGATCATACTGGTGGAAGAATATGAAGGTCCACATTGCTGAGTTCGTATCCCGTTGTCTCACGTGTCAGCAGGTAAGGCAAAGCATCACCAACCTCCTGTATTGCTTCAGCCTATGCCCATAGCTGAATGGAAGTGGGACTTTATTTGTATGGATTTTATTTCTGGACTGCCGAAGACAAGGAAGAGACATGACTCTATTTGGGTGATCGTTGATAGGTTGACGAAGTCAACTCATTTCCTACCGATCAGAGTTACAAATTTTGCAGACGACTTGGCTAGATTGTATATCAAGGAGATTATACGCCTGCATGGAGTTCCCTTGGAGATTGTGTCTGATCGAGACACCCGATTCAAATCTATCTTCTGGACTCGTATCCAGGAAGCGATGGGTGTGAAGTTGAAGTTCAGTACTGCGTTCCATCCATAGACAGATCGTGTGAATCGAATTTTAGAGGATATGTTGCGAGCTTGTGTGTTGGACTTCAAGGACAGTTAGGATGACTGTCTTCCTTATACAGAGTTCATGTATAAAAACATCTTCCAGGCGAGTATTGGTATGACTCCTTATGAGGCACTATGGTCACCCATTGTTGGGTAGAAGTGGACGAGAAGACTCTGATTGGCCCAGAATTGGTCCAGGCGACTTCAGAGAAGATCGACATTATTCGACGTCGACTGCTCTCAGTACAGAGCAGGTAAAAGAGCTATGCCGATACGAGATGGCAACCACTTGAGTTCGATATTGGGGACCATGTATTCCTTAAGGTTTCTCCTATGCGAGGAGTTCTTAGGTTTGGTAAGAAATGGAAGCTCACGCCGAGATTTATTTGCCCATTCCGGATACTTGAACGAGTGGGGGCAGTAGCGTATCGCCTTGCTTTGCCCACACCACTCACAGGCGTACATAACGTATTCCATGTGTCCATGTTGAAAAAGTAAGTTCCTGATCCTTCGCATATTATTAGATGGGAGCAGGTGCAGTTGAGCGAGGATGCCACTTATGAACTGCGACAGTCGCGTATTTTGAATAGGAAGGAGCAGGTATTGGGTAGCAAGGTTATCCCACTGGTGAAGGTACTGTGGACACATCATAACGAAGAAGAAGCTACTTGGGAGACTAAAGCTGAGGTCAGGAAGAATTACCCCCAGAGCCTTGAGGAGTATGAGAACGTACGAATTTCAAGGATGAAATTTTTTTCTTTAAGGGGGTAGATTGTAACGTCTTAGAAAAATTTGTACTTAGACCCAAGTACCACCTCTAGCAGAAATCATTTAGAACCAAATCCCTTAAAAATTTCATGTGTATTAGCTAGCGCTAAACTAGATTACATGTAACATTAGCACCAATAACTTTCAATACAATCTGTAAGACCCAAAACCTATATAATCATTGACGCTATATTACCCTGAAATCTACGATCCAACTCTAAAGCTAGTTGCTCTTGGGAGCACTTTGTAACTTCGTATCGAACCTAGACCGCACGCGAACGTCTGATAGCAATGAACTTAGACCAGTATGACCGCTTAGTTGGACTTGACTATCATCTCAAAAATAAAACCCAAACGAAGTCCTGAGACCATTTCCTTGAGTCCAGAGTGAAGAGAGTGAGAAAGCGAAGATTTTTTAAAAATTAAATATGATTTTATGTAATCTGGGTCGTGTCGATTGCACGTTATTTCTAAGCGTTCTGACCGTTAGATTTTGACCCAAATTCACCCTCGGACCAGGATAGGTGACCCATACATGTCAAAGTACTTGTGGCCCTGATCGAATTTCTGTGACCGTTGAATTAAAACTGGTCCGCCACGGACGATCTGGATACCCGATCGAACTGAAAGCTTAACTTTCTTAAGATCCAATACTAGTGAGCTTAAGTCCTACGGCATTTGATAAGAGGACCTCCAGAAGTGCTCCGTTGGATCAGAAAGAGCCCGATTTGGTTATAACCTAAGTATACCTTGGCCCTAAGGCTGTTTCCGTTGACTTTAGGCTTATAAAAAGGCCTTAAACCCTCATTCCCAAATCTCATATGAATTTTCTATACCCTAGTTAAGTTAAGAGAGAGAAAGGAGAGAAAAAATAAGAGAGAACCTGTTGTTTCTCCGTGAGATTCTTCCCTATTCTTCTACGTATCGATCCTACGTATCTGAATCGTTATTTCGACGATTCTGATTCCATTTTTTGGTAAGTTAATCAAACCCTAACGTGTTTTGGAGCTTAAAATAGTTGAAGTGAAGTTATAGCTAACCTGTTTCATGCCTTAGGTAGCGTATCCGCCGTTGATGAAGACTTAACGTCTGAATCATCTCTATTTCATTTTTTCTGGTTTAAGGTGCAGACTATATACGTTTAGGTTATGGTTTTCAAGACTTTCAATGTCAGATAATGATTGATTCATGTCGTGAATGCTATTACACATGCCAATCGCTCTATCTGTTTCGATTTACGTATATATATAATCTATGTTATAAATAAAGTATTTCATGTATATGTTAAAATACCTGTATACGCATGAAATTTGTTGTTATGATTGTCATGATTCTTTGTCATTGATTCATGATTGTTATATATGCGACGACTCCTTGATGAAAGGAATCGCCCTATTATGTTGTATGGTTGACATACGTGATGTAAGTTGAATAGTGTAATCTAAGTATTTGTATAAATACCTGATTGAGTTAGTAGTTAGTTAAGTGTGATTTTTAGGGTTGTTGAGATATGAATCTCAATCACAGTACCTGAGTGTATGCTTTCCTCCATGGATTTATTAGCCTAAATTATTCATGTTAACTGTGTGCATGATTTCCTCCATGTACTGTATTTATGTTCAAGTTATATTTCATAAATGTTCATATGAATGTAGAATATGAATCATATGCCTGTTATTGAGCTTGTACGTGATTGGGGCTGTATTACAGTCCAGGTAATCGACAACCGTTCTTCAAATGGTGGTTGAGGTCATTTTTCACCATGTAAGATGAGTTTAACGAATCCGAGTCGTGCTTGGGATGTTCGACATTGGTTAGGCCACACGGAGTGCTTATGCATTCCATGTCGTTCAACTCAATGTGTGCTTGGCTTAGTTGAGCTTATCAACTAACCCGATGGACTGATATTTGTTCACCATGTTTAGTCGCTACTGTTTAAATCTAAGGCACTGAACTCACTAGTGAAACTCTCGTTAACCTTGGTACCGTGATCCCCTAAGACTCATGAGCCGGACATGGTGGTATGGGACACTGTGGTCAAGATGTTAACCTACGCTGGGGCGGCAAGCCTCCCCATAGTGACCAGTGAGAACCCTACTCTCGTGAGCTGATTATGGTGATATGGGACACTATATTCGTGTTGTCGGCCAACATTGATTGGTGACGAGCCCTCTGTAGTGACCTCAAGTATATCCTGACACTGCATAAGGATGACGAGTCTTGTTCCAGTATTTAGGATATAACTAGACCTGTATTGATTGGTGACGAGCCCTTTATAGCAATCTAGAACCGTAACATCGTATGAGATTTCCTAGGACTGATGACCCTAAAATGGATCAATGTTTGGGAATTGATATAAGGGAGGTGTCTCAGCTTTCCAATCCTGCTGTATGAAAAAGACTAATAAGAACTTGATAATCATACTCATGACATCGCACTGCATGTGCCATTTTCGTTGGTGTGAGAGCACGGTGGTAGTGATTCATGCCGCTATCGTTAGACGTTGTCGCAAGAGGGAGTTTGTGGTGAGGGCATGCATCATTATTTCATATCATTCTCGTATTAACAAGAGTATCTAGGACATGTTTGATTATACTGCTTTATCATTACTGCTTGATTGAATAGATACCATGTTAACTTTTGTTGTATAGTTCCACTGAGTTGATCACTCACTCCCACATTCTGGGACGGTTCTTAAATACCAACTAGACTCTGACTTAGCTACAGGTGATGGTGATGCCTGCGAGGCATAGCTGGAGTTTCACGAGGACGAGGAGGCTTTCTCATTCATGTAGTTCTCAGGCGGGTTCATGCGAGCCTTGTCCTGACAGGAGGGAATTCTGGGATATGATTATATTATTTTGTCATAGTTTGATACATGTATTTTGAGGCACAGTTGTACTTATTGCCCAGATAGAGCACGCATATTTTGGGAATTATTTTTGGTTTATATATGTATTTAAGACTTCCGCTTGTATTTTCTCGCTATCCCTGAATTATGTCTGCTGATTTGGCTTAATCTACTTCATGTGTATGCACTAATATAGAAAACATACATCCATCATTATTTATGTTGCATAAGTGATGTTTTGGAACTCTGGAGCTGAGTTATGCTCGACCCCCGAATTTCAGGACGTTACACCAGGACTCCTGGTCAAAGTCAGTTTACCCGATGTCTTACGCACAGCAAGCGGATGTTGTCCACTGTGGAGTTTATTGGCCCACCAAGATCTCCCAGTTCGATGATCAAAGTCATTCATTATGTCGAGGGGGTGCTGACCATAACTATGGAGCCCACATGCATCCATGCATGTGTACACACGAAGTTCACCGTCAAATATAGGAATGGATGGTAGAAGTAAAGATTTTAATGGGCAGCACCAAATCCGAGTAAAAATGTTCATTTCTGACTATTTTTTTGAGGAGAATTCAATGGACGAGGTGGATTTCTCTGATGACGTCGACCAGGGGCTGACCGAGCATCTCAGCACAGCCACCCGCGTAAGTCATTAAGCAATGCATGTTTGAATGTTCCAGATCATTATACGATCATGGGTAGGGTCAGATTGGCAATCCTGACCATTCGAAACTCTCCCATGGGATGCCCGATCAAGGTCAAGATCGCTGAATGGATTAGATCCTGGCAACAGATCGGCTATCCGCACCAAAAGCAGACTGAACGCAAGACCGTTTGCATTTTTCTTGCTGTGTAAGTTTTACACACTCCACCAACTTTGTAACATCCCAAAATCGGGGGGTCGAGTAAAAACCCAACTCCCGAGTTTCAAAATGTTATTTATGCAACATAGATATGTATGATTGAATGTTGTCTGTGTTAATGTATTAAACATGAGTGAGATTAAGCCAGAACAACATATCATACTCCAGAGACAGTTAAATTTACAAGCGGAAGACTGTGATAGTATGCATATCATATATAAACTGTTGTACGTCTCCAGAGTGTGAACATGTTACCAGGTTATATACATACATGTATACTCCAAAAGTAAACCAAAAGGATATACATGAGTATTCTAAAAATATAAAATGACAAGTGTCAAGGTATCTAATCAACCTCCCTGTAATCCCGTCAATCAGAACATGCATAAAGGAGGAATCCTCCTCATCATCGTCAAATCCAGCTCCACCTCGCAGGCCGCGCCATCATCTGTAATCACAATAGGGACTGGTGGGTGTCCGGAAACACCATCCCGTAACGTGGGAGTGAGTGATCAACTCAGTGGAATAAGAGAGCAGAGATTAGCATGTTATCAAATCAATCATGCGATAAGAGTAAAGCAGTAAATCAAACAATCCTAATACTGTTGTTAATGCAATATGACATGACATGATGTATGCCCTCACCGACGATCTCCCTCATACGGCACCATCTTACGACAGCCATGCAATCGACCCTCAAGTGCTCCACATCTTCCAGGCACATGCAATGGTATGGTGATATGATTTTTGAGTTGTTATTAGTCCATTCAAACAGCAGGATTGGGAAACTAAGGTACTTCCCTTATATCAATCCCAACACAGATCCTGTCTAGGGTCGTCACTCCTAGTAATCTCATATGAGGTATATTTTGTAGGTCGCTGCAAGGGCTGTCAGGGCTGTTGCACGCACTCGTTGCTCCGCTCCCCCATCACCTTATCAATACAGGCCTACTGTACTCTACTGCTACTGAAGGGTCTTCGCCTCCCGTAGACTCAGAATACGCTCGCGGTCACTACAAAGGGCTGTCAGGGCTGTTGATCGCACTCATTGCACCGCTCCCCCATCACTTTATCAATGTAGGCTGACAGCAAGAATATAGTGTCCCATACCACCATAATCTGCTCACGAGTCATAGGTGCTCACTGGTCACTACGGGGAGGTTTGTGGCCCTAGCGTAGGCCGACAGCTCGACCACGGTGTCCCATACTACCATGCCCGGCTCATGAGTCTTCGTGGATCAAGGTACCATGGTTGACAGGGTTTACAATGGTAAGTTCAGTACCCTAGGTTCAAGCAGTTATGACTCATGCAGAGTGAACATACAATGGCCAGTCGGGTTACTTGACGGGCTCGACTAGCACGAGCGCATCGCAAGTCGAACGACATGAAGTGCGTAAAATACTTCGTGTGGCCTAACCACTGCCGCCAACTCCAAACACGACTCGCGTTCATCGACGCGTCCTTCGTGGCAAATACCAGCTAGCCATGAATTTTCTCTGTTACCGACTGCCTAGACTAAGTATAGTCCCAAACAATTATGAATCCACATCAGCAATTCATGTAAGAGTATTGAAATTGAAATACAACCATGTGAGCATGTTAACACATGTTATAACGTACAACTTAAGTAAATCATCTTACACATGTCTTTCACACATATAATGAAATTATGCATATCGCCAACATATAGGAAATCCTCTCTATTAGCGTATTAATTGACACTTCAACATCAAACTAAATCATTAGGAAATCATCAAGCACATGTTATAACATACCACTTAAGTGAATCATCAAGCCCATGCATTTCATACATATAATGAAATCGTACATATGGCTAACATGTAGGAAATCATTTACATCAGCATTTTAATTGAGAAATCGATCTCAAACTAATTCATAACACCATTTAATTCAATACATACTAATACAAGCATTTATACGAACACTTACACTACACACTTAAGTCTATATATAGTATGTCGACCCGAAGTACGCATTTAGGCGAATCTCTTTGCCAAACTAATTATGCACGCATTTCTAGTATTCTAATGCAACGAGAAGCCATGTTAATCACATCAGCAAATTATGGATGATAACAGTATTTCCTATAAATGACTAAAATGCCCTAAATCTCATATTCTTCGTTGGTTTACGAAACAGGAAATGGACAGCATGTTGTACATGTCAAACGGCGTTGCCGTTGATAATCTACTATTAAACAACATTGAAAGCGTTGAAAACAGTCAATCAAATCATCTAATATCTGCACCTTATCTCTTATAAACGTGTGAATTCGAACGGAGCGTATACGCTTCGTCTACGGCGAATAGAGAACCTAATACACAAGTTCTATCAGCTAACACACTATGAATCTTAGTGAACCTCAAATCATCAACTTCTAGGGTATTTTCTTACCTGAAAATGTGGAGAAATCACCAGCCAGATGATTAAAGTGTGTTGCTAAAGTACGTGCAACAGGTAGCACAAGCGGCAAAGAATTCTCCTCCAATCTCTCTCACAAACTCTCACCTTTTCTCTCTCCCAATCTAGGGTTTTTCTCAAATTTGGATGGGAGAGAGGAGTGAGGGTTTCAATCCCTTTTATAAGCATAAAAATGCCCAAAATAGGCTCGGGAACAAAGTTCACTTGAGGTATATCCATTTCGGGGCTGTTTCGGTCCAAAAGTACACTTCTGGTGGTCCCCTGGCCAAACGCGGGCGGACTTAAGCTCATGCATACTGGATCTAGCATACATTAAGTTTTCAGTCCGGCAGGGTTCATAGATTGCACGTGGTGGTCCAGTTTCAGTTCAGCGGTCACCGCGCGTAGATCAGGGCTGCAATTCTCATGATATGAAATAGAAATTTTTTCTGATCCAAGGGTGTAATTTGGCTGAATTCTGACGGTCAGAACACTTAATACTGATGCATCAAGTTGTGTGCCAGATTTGAATTTCAAATTCCAATTCTGTCCCTATTCTTACTCTCTTCAGTCCAGGCTCAATGAAATAGCCCGTGGTTATCGGTTGGACTTGATTTTCGAAATGATTGTCAAGTCTAGCAAGGCGGTTCTAACGGTCTAAGATAAGAGGTATCGGACTTTCGACGCGCGGTCTAAATCTAATACAAAATTTCAAAGTGGTCCAAAGAACAAACCTGCTTAGAGTTTGATCCGAGATTTTAGGGTATTATAGAGTCATTTGTTCTACTCGATTTGGGTCTTGTAGAACATATTTAAAGTGATCAGGGACTGTTTTCCAGCTACTCTAGCGTTGCGCTAGCTAACTTATGCTTATTTTCTAAAGGAATTAATCCTAAGTGATTTCTTTGGCTATGGAATTGGGTTCTGAGCGATTTCCCAGGTGTTTTAGTTGACCCATTGCCTAAGGACGTCAAATCCCAGGTCGGCCAAAATCCGGGGTGTTACAAACTTCCAGCCTCTATAAAAAACAAAAAGGGAGAGAAGGACGTGGATATATCCTTGGACATGGAGGAAAGAGCGAGAGAGAGAGAGAGAGAGAGAGAGAGAGAGAGAGAGAGAGAGCATGAGATGGTGGCATCGAGTTCTCCTTCCCCTTCTTCTTTAGTTATTTTCTTCCTTCGAGATTTAGTTAATCATGTCTATGGTGAGCTAAACGTCTTATCTAGTGCTAAGAGGTGAAGCTTATGGTGTGATGGGATGCTTTTTACGGCTTTGATTCATATTTAAGTTGAACTACCTTTGTTTCTAGTTTGATTAGAAGGAATGCTTTAAGTTTTTAATGATTTGTTGTGACTTAAATTACAATGGATCTACGATAGCTTTAAGCATGTTCTTTGTATTATCATGATTAGTTCACCATCGCCCCTTAAACATGGTTAGATGATGGAATCCTTCCTAACGTTCATAACTCTCTTAGATTGGTTGTGGATTGGTTAAATTATGTTTTTTACTTTGTCTCATGGGCATGGTTTTGTGATGGAATCCATTCCAGTTCCCATACTTCTCTTCCATTAAAAACTAGATCAAAGAAAGTTCATAGTTGAGTTTTAATGAATTATCTTCCAGTTGGATGAAGATGGGACTCTGATTCCAGCTGTGTTTATGAATCAAGGATAGATTTCCCTGATCTCTGCAAGTGGATCCTTAGAAACCCTAGTTTTCCACCTTTGAATTTTACAAGTTTTAGTTTAATAATTCTCCATTATTCTATTAAATCCTCCTGTTTAGATTACATCTTCTTCTAGTTCTAGTTCTAGTTACTTTCATATTATGTACAAGGTTCAGTCCCTATGGATTCGACCTCAGTCTTATTGAGATTATTACTACATCGCGACCCTATACTTGGGGTGGTGAATAAGTTTTTGGCGCCATTGCCAAGGGCTGTCAATTGTAATTTTCTGAGATTAACCAGTTTTAAAATTAGGTTAAGATTAGGATTTTCTAATTTTAGGATTATGTTTTTCTGTTTGATTTTGGAAACTAACCTAACTTTCCTGTTTTGTAAGATCCTGATATAGACTTTCTAAATTGGTAATCTCTTTCTAATTTTTCTATTTTTAGGATTATGTTTTAATTTTCTATTTTTAAAAATTTTCTAATTTTAGGATTTCTTTTATTTTTAGAAATTAACTTACTTTCTAATTTTAGGTTTAGAACTTTCCTAATTAATTTTTAGAAACTTTCTATTTTCTACTTTTAGGATTTTTTTCCTTTTTAGAAACTAGTTTACTTTCTATTTTAGGAACTTTCTAATTTTAGAATTTCTATCTTTAGAAACTAACTTGTTTTGTTTTGTTTTGCAGGATCTTCATTAGGAATTTCTAATTTGGTAACTTCTTTCCAGCTCTTCTCTCTTTTTATTTCTAGATTTCTATTTCTTTTCTCTCTTTTTAGGTTAAGGTTAAAATCTGAGATTAAGGGCTACGAGTGTTTCATGCCCAAGTGGGTATGTGATAACACTTGACGTCTCTTGACTGAAGGAGGATTGGTTGAGGGGTTAATTATTCATCACAGGACTAGACACCCCTCGAGATCCCTAGAGTTAATTGAGGTTATGGCTGCAAATCAATTGGCCAATCAACCAGAGGGACAACCTCAACCTTGGGTTGGGGAAGTCCAGGATGAGAATGAGATGCATCAAGCACCCCTGCCTCGTACTTTACGGAATTATTTACAACCGGTGGGGGTGAGCACGCCCTCATGCATGGTTTTTTTAAAGAATACGGGACACGAATATCAAGCCAGGGGTGATCCAACTCCTTTCAAAATTCCATGGACTTGAATCTGAAAGTCCATATTTGCACTTGAAAGAGTTTGATGAGATCGTAGCCACTTGATATTTTCCAAACGTGTCTGATGACAAAGTCAGGCTGAAACTCTTTACCTTTCCTTTGAAAGAGAGAGCTAAAACGTGGTTACATTACTACGTCCTAGATCTATTGGCACATGAAATGATATGATAAGGGAGTTCATAAAGAAATTTTTTCCACATCATAAAACGAATACCCTTAGAAAGTCAATCATGAACTTTACCCAAAAGGAGGATGAAACATTCTTCCAATGTTAGGAGTGGTTCAAGGATCTTATCAGTTCATGCCCACAACACAGTTTTAAAATGTGACGCATTACACACTTTTTCTATGATGGTCCGACATCTTCCATACGCCAATTGGTCGAGATAATGTGTAATGGGAATTCATGAATAAAAATGTTGACAATGTGTGGGACTACTTGGATAGACTTGCTGAAAATGTACAATCATAGGACACATATCCAAAATCAAGTACTGCTTCTAAGCCCACTCAATCAAAGGAAAGAGGAGGATTATACCTTCTGAAAGAGGATGATGATATCAATTCTAAAGTGACTAATCTCATAAGAAAATTCGAGGTCATGGAATTAAAAAAGGATAAGGTTAAGGAAATTGTTTGCAGTATTTGTGCTTGCAACGTTCATACAACTGAAAATTGTCCAACAATACCTACCTTTTAAGAGGTGCTGAATGAGCAATCTAATGTCGTGAATAATTATAAGTGTTATGTTGTAAATCTAGCACCTTGTATTGTCAAATTTTGTTGTGCCAAAACACTTCGGATTGTTTGACTTGTTTTAAAAGATGAAATGTTTACCTTCAAGTTTAAATAGATGGAAAGTTCACCTTCACTCGAAAAAGAGTTTCATGTTATCTACATTAACATTTTGTGTGCTATAATTATGCATGTTCAACTATGAGAACAAGTTGAACTTCACCAAGTTCACTATCTCAAGCTCAAGTTCGATTGCATCACATGCTTAAGCTTAAGTTCAAGCTTAAGTTCAAGCTCAAGTTTAAGCTCCAATACATTTGATCAAGCTTTAGTCTCAAGTCACATGCTCAAGACATAAGTTCGAGACACAAACTCAAGTATACAAGGTCAAGCTTCATATGCTTCAAGTGACCTATCTACTGAAGCAACCGATGTTTCAACTTCAATACTTACATTTAAGGTATACATGACCTTAGAAAGACCTTAGGATTAAGTCATTAACATTGCATATTTAATTTGGGTCATAGTACTTATTGTAAGCTTTGCTTCGTCTAGTCCTTGTCATTGTTCGACTAGTCCAGGCACTGGCTCGACCAGTCCAGGGTTTTTCTCGACCAGTCCAGAATTTTACTTAAAAAATCAAATAAGGTTGTTTAGTCTTCGACCAGTTGAGTAGGGCTCGACTCGAACTCCAACAATGGTAATTTTAATCTCTCGACCAGTCGAGAGTCTGTTTTATCTGATCGTGCTAGAAAATTTAAAAGTTAGTTCCACCAGGACCAATCGAACCAAACCTTAGACCAGTCGAGGGAACTGAATTGCAGCCTATAAATTGAGGAAATTTCTCAGATTTTTTATCATTCATTCCAAGCTAATTCCAACCATCACTCTAAGAGATTAGTCACCATTATTGTGAAGGTATTGTGAGATCTAAGTTATAAATTGAGTATTTATAAATTATTTTAATAGCTTTTTAGTTTCTTAATTTCTTGATCTCATGGTTCCATTCTACTTAACATAAAAGGGATTTTGATTTAACCCTTTGTGAGATCCAAGAAATTGAATCTAAGTGGTCTAAGGTTGGATTTAATTTAAAATTCATCTATACCTAAAATCCCTTCTTCTGTGAGATTGAACATTCAACATCTTCATCTATAAAGAGGGAGTTCTACCGACTACATCAAAGATCATTCGTCAGATAAGTATATTTTATTTATTACATTGGTTTATAAGATTACTAGAAAATCTTTCATTTTGGTTTTGACTAAGATTGCCAGAAAATCTCAGTGTGAGGTTTTTAATTGTGATAGCCCATTGAAAATACAATTGTAAAGGTTTTAAGGTGAACCTTGGAAAACCTTCTTTCTTAGTGAAAGTCGATATCCCGTGGGTTGTGGATATTGGGAGTGGAGTAAGGTGGCTATTTGAGAACAGATGGTGTATGCTTGAACCACTATAATTCTCGGAGTTTGGATGATGATGATGGTGATGTATGTGATGCGTTAAATGCTGTATTTATTTTCATGTACATGTGGTGAATATTGTAATAGCTTGATTTATTTCCTTTGCCTCTACATAAGTTTTAGTTTTTGATACTTGCTGACATTCTAGAAATCAGGTTATCCTACCATAAGCCATTGGTTTTTTTGGTGTAAGGTTGTCCTTAGAAAAATGTTTGTATCAACCTCTCAATACTTGTGCATTTGAAGTTGTTTTAAATTTCTACTATCCGTGTTATCTTTCTACATTTATTTTTTATTTAACATAGTCCTATTCACCCCCTCTAGGAATTGGGGCTTGCCCTTTTCAAGTGGTATCAAAGCCTAATAGCTCATTCCATTGGATTAATTTCCTGAGCTAAGCAATCTCAAGGTCTTAATATGTCAAATTTTGATAGCCTCTCCATCACTAGGCCACCACCATTTGATGGCTCCAATTATGCCTATTGGAAAGCCAGGATGAGGATCTTTTTTAGGTCCATCTATGAGAGCGTGTAACAAGCCACAGTGATTAGATGGAACCCACCTATGTCTAAAATTCTAGGCATCGATGGAAAGTCCGTTAAAGAAACATCATATTATATGTGGACTACTCTTCAGAAAATGAGAGCAGTGTCAATGCCAAAGCTTTAAATGTAATCACTTGTGCACTATCACCAGATGAGTTCAAAAGAATTATATCTTGGGATACTGCAAAACATGCCTGGGATATCTTAGAAATGACACACGAGGGTATGACTATTGTAAAATCGTTAAAACTTCATATCCTCACCACAAGATTTGAGAAAATACGTATGGAAGAAAGTGAATCGTTCATGGACTTCTATACGAAATTGAATGACATAGTCAACTCAATGTGGGGTCTTGGAGATGGCATCCCAGAAAGCAAAGTTTGCACAAAGATACTGTGATCACTTCCTGAGAGATTTAATTCCAAGGTAATAACCAATTAGGAATTAAGAGACAAATAATATGAGGGTGGAAGAGCTTGTTGATTCTTTACAAACCTACAAGTTGATTTTCAAGGCTCCAAAAGGTAAATCTATAGTCCTTAAATCATCTAAATGTATTTCTCAAGATAATAGTTATAAGACCCGTATCCTAGTCTATACTATTTCGTCAACTCCCGCGATCCTCCCAGTTGAATTTCGACAACCTGCGACTTATAATTGATTTTTGCATGTGACCCTAAGTCGTATCCTGTAGATTTAAGTCAACTTAATTCGAGACTTGTGCTATTACAACCATACAGTCACTGTGGTTCCAACACCGCAACTCGCATACTGATCTGATACGCTGGCAGGGAGGTGGACCCGCGTTCAGTTTGAGGAAAAATGTCGCGCGTTGGCAATCCCAAGAGAATCTCTACAACATGTCAAATTAATCTCATCAATAAATCTCATCAATCACCTCTCATGTCAAGTGCAAAGCACCCATGCTTCCTTTCTCCACAAGTTAAGCAAACCTAAAAGTCAACTAATCCATCACCTCACCTATCACTCACCTCACATCCATCACTCACATCTCTCTCTCATTTCTCAATACATCCTAAGCAAGGGAAAGAGCTCACATCCAAGCCTTCCCATGAAGAGAAAATGCATGTGTGAGGCCCACTTCCCACTCCAAAACCCATCATCCTAGCCATCCATTTCTCATCCTCTCCATTAAAGTGAAGCACAAGGAGACCGACTCTCCAACGGACCAAGAAGATCATGTGGTGGGTGCTTCCATAGCCTAGTTTTTTTATATTTTTTAAGATGGGCCAAGTGAGGCCTACCGATCAATGGTATGGATCTCACTTTGGACCTTAAGATGTGGCCGATGGCCTATCTTGATCATCAATATCATTCCATGATGGGGCCATGCTCCATGGACCCCATCATGATGTTTACCTTCCTAGCTTGTATATGGGTCATCTTGACTGTCTATTTTCGTGGAGAAGGGATGTCCACCATTGAATTTTAATTTTTAAGGGCCCACATGTTGTGGGACCCACTTGATTTATGCTGTAGATCATGGAAGGGAGGGCCCATAGTGTCAGGGTCCTTCCATGTACGTGTGTCCCTCGATCTCTCTCTCTCTCTCTCTCTCTCTCTCTCTCTCTCTCTCTCTCTCTCCCTCTCTTTTTCATGTTTTGTGTGATGGAATGGCTGTGTGGCCCAATTGGATGGACCCCACCACGAGGTATTGTATTGGGTCCAAGACATTCATAGGTGGGGCCCATGTTATATGTGTTGAACCCCAACCTGTCTAGGGACACTGGAACGCTCCCTGGACGTTTTTAAAAACACAAATATTAGTTTGTCTCAAAGCTTTGGAAATGGGGCCACTTGTATAGGACCACCTTGATGTTTGTATCCAATTCAAGCCGTCCATCATTTTCCCCAACTCATGTTAGGCGTTGAGCCGAAAGATGAGGTTGATCAGAGTATCTAGTGGGCCATAGTGTTGAAAATAGTATTAATACCATTGAAATCTATCCAGATTTTCTTTACATGCTAAAAGAGGCCCGATATTAGACTCGTTAGATTTATTATGAGTTGTGGAATCTAATGGCTGGAGTGGATTCACTTGGAGCAGGCCCTGCATGCAAAAAACCTCAAAAAAATAGGATTTTTTTTAAAAAAAATAGAAGGAAAGAAACAGGGCTGCTGCTGGCCAGAGGCGCAAGCAGAGTCTGTGCTCAGAGGGTAAGTGGACGCCAAGGCCCACGGCTCCTCATGTTGGCCCCACTTTGATGTTTATTTGCCATCTAACCCGTCCATATGGTGGGCCCCCACCTGAAGCTAGCCCAACCTAAAAATCAGGCCCATCCAAGGCTCAGGTGACCCACATTAGAGGAAACAGTGGAGATTTAAAGCCTACCATTGAAAACATTTTTAGGTCCACGGAAGTTTTGGATCAAGTTAAAATTTATTTTTCCTCCTCACCCATGTCTGTATGACCCTATCAACAGTTTGGATGTAAAATAAATGTTATGGTGGGCCCCATGTGGGACCCACTTTCCACGTCTAGTCCAGCCGCTGGACAGGCGGACGGAGTGGAGATACCTCGTTTCAACACTTGAGGTCTTGGCACCGATCCCTGGTGGAGGTGGCTTACATGGAGCGTGTGTACTGACGGAATGGGACCCACTACGATGTATGTGTTCTCTCCACACGGTCCATCTTTTTGGGACCCACCATGATGCATATGTTGCATCTAAACCGTCTATCCATTTTGGAAAGATCATTTTTTGGCATGAGCTTGAGAATAAGACAGATCTACAGTCATGTGGACCACACTATTGAAACTGTGTTGGATTGAATGTCCACCATTAAAACCTTTGGATTGCAAGGTTGGGCTAGTATGATATTTGCTTTCCCTCTAAATCCAGGTCCTTGTGACTTTATGAATAGATTGATGAGGAAATAAATTTAATGGCGGGCCTTGGAAATTTTAATGGTGGAAATCATTGCCACCACCGCTATTTTAGATGCAGTCCAGTTGATCTTTTGATATGACTCGAGGCCCATTTGAGGAGGCCTTGATTTACTTATGGCCGTCCATTGAGGCCCACCTTGGTATATATCTAGGGCCCATATGATTAGGCCGATTTGGTATGCATAAGGCCCATGAGATTAGACCCATTTTAATGCATTTAAAGGCCCATGGGATATGGCCCATTTCAATGTACATAAGGCCCATTAAAGGGGCCGACTTGATTTATATAAGGCTCATATAAGGCGTCCCATTTGATGTATCTAAGGCCCATGGGTCGAGGCCCAACGGGATGTCCTTAGAGTCCATTGCAATGTGTGATTTCCCATGGTTCATGTAATGATATTTATGGCGGGCCGAGCCTAGGGAACAATGATGGTTTGACGTCCACATTGTAAGTACAATGTAGGTTAAACGTCCGCATTGTAACTCCCCTTAGGGTCCATTGATATGCCCATACTTGTTAATAATTCATCATTTTATAACATGCTTAGTATAGCCCCATGATTCATGCTCATACGTATCATATGTATGCTTTATATGAGGAATGTTTGATCATAACATAATCCGTTGGGCTGAGACACTTACGGGACTCCTTATGAGATGGAGTGCCCCCACATGAGCGCGTGGTACATGCGTGATTGCTGCATGACTGACGGTGTGACTCATACATTTCGCATGTGTGACTTGATCACTGCACGCCCTAGCGACATCAGGGCCTTGGTTCCACATGTACATCCTGGATGGCTGTATTGGATACTGAAAATGCTTGGTTCTAGCACTGTGGGCACTTAGGATGTTCTTGGGTGAAAGTTTCAAAACCTTTTTGGTACCAGGAGTTACTCCAACGTCTAGACTGAGTGGATACATGAGCGCCCAATGTTGAATACCGGTAGGCCGTGTCTCTCACTGTGCCGTGGTCTGTTGGAAGGGGGTGTGGCCCTATCTGCCTGAGTGAGGGGGATATAAGCTAGACTGAGTTTGACCAGCTCGCAAATGAGTCCGCTATCGACGAGCCGGGTAGGTATTGGCAGACTACTGGTCAGGCGGATAGTGAGGTCTATTTCGCTTGCTTGACTGTGCAGTTAGAGAAGTGGCAGTCACTGCGAAGTATATTAGATCCCGGTGATATCCAGAGGGGAACTGTATTGATATGTGTACTTGATGAGGACTGACATGTTTTCTTTTTCATCTCGCTTATGACATTTGGCTACATAGGCCTCGCATTGCATGGGCTTGGTATGGCTGATAGCATTCATGCCTTACATCACATAACATTGGTATGGCTGGTTGTATTCATGGACTTACCGCTTATTTCTGCATTACTCTGATACTGTATGCTTGGCACTTGCTTTATGCACACATTCACACCACCCTCTAAGCTTTTGTAAGCTTATGCACGATCGTTACATACAGGTAGTGTTGGACAGTAGCAGCGCTGAGGCAGGAGTGTACATCTGACCATTCTGGAGCTTTTTAATAATTTGTATTTCCCTTTTCACATTATACTTAAAGTTTTGATATAGTGGATATGTGGTGTTGTTGTTTTGTGACTTGGATATGCTTGTGGTTATGCTTCATTATAAAAAAAGAATTATTTTAAAAATTCTCCTTGTAGGATCCCAGGATTGGAATCTGGCATATGATTATCAGGAACCGAGAATGGGGCACTACGGAGGATGTCGGCACCGGATTCAGCGATCGAGATTTCTATCAATCTGATTTTCAGGTTTTGGAGCATGACAGAAGTTGGTATCAGAGCATAACTTGGGAATACTTGAGGATCACATCACATATCTACTATAAATAGGTTCCGAGTCCAAATGACTTAGCGATTTTCTGACATAGACCCTTAACGTTTATGCCTTCGAGAATTCTCAAGGCTAATAGGCCATTGTTCCTTCCTGTAGGATATTATGGCTAGAAGAGCGACCCGAGCGAATCCCGCTCCACCACCTGCGACTCTAGCACCACCAGCTACGGCTCCCGCTTTACCACCTGCTAATCCTGCTCCATCACCAGATATTCCAGCCTTTCAGCCTAAGGATGCCACTTCTTTACCTGAGACTGTTGTGGATCCGACCATACCTGTAAGTGCTACTCAGCTGCAGCAGATGTTACAGGCAATAACTGCTATTCTTCAAGGGCAGAGCAAGCGTCCCACTATTACACCAGCCGAGGCCGAGCAGGAGCATGTGAGCGCTCTTCTTAAGGACTTTCGACAGCGTGATCCTCCGTATTTTCAGGGTGAGCTAGACCCTACTATTGCAGAGATATGGTGCTCTAAGGTGGAGAAGATATTCGACACCATGAGATGTATGACCCAGCAGCGAGTTCCATTAGTTGTATTCCTTCTCCAGGGAGAGGCTCAACATTAGTGGGCATCTGTGGCCCGATCGGTGGTGGCTGATTTTGAGTGGACCTGGGAGGATTTTGTAGACCGGTTTGACCGGAAGTTCTTTCTCGAGCACGTGCGACAGCAGTGCGCACTAGAGTTTTAGACTCTGGTCCAGGGGGACATGACCGTGTCCCAGTACGAGGCATGTTTCATCGCACTATCAAGGTTCGTGATGTATCTTGTTAATGATGAGGGGCGAAGGCCCACCGTTTTGAGAACGGCTTACGTCCTGCCCTCCGGAGTCGTGTAATCAGACACATACTTCAAACATTTGAGCAGATAGTGGAGAGAGCCCTGATATATGAGACAGATTGGGCTGGTTTGCAGAGAGCCCATGATCAGAGGGGAGATCAGAAGAGGAAGGCACCCTCTAGTAGTTCCCACCAGCAGCATCGTTTACAGCAACGATGCCCAAACCGCCCAGCCTTCCGAGCACTAGGAGCACCACCTTCGGGACCATTTACAGGTACTTACTTTGGATGCGATCAGGCAGGACATCATAGGCACGAGTGTCCCCATTCACAGCAGTAGCAGCAGCCGAGGGCACCGCATCTACCTTTGTGACAGCCACTACAGCAGCAGCGACCACATCACCAGCCTCCTGTACCTCCCCCGAAGCAGCAGAGGCAACAGGTTAGGCCCCCACAGTGACCACAGTAGCAGCAGAGACCTCAGAGGGGACCTGCACCTCCCCAGCCTGCCCAGGGCAGATTTTATGCTGCTCAGCAGGACTTTCAGTCATCAAGAGGGGTCGTCGAGGGTACTCTCCCTGTTTCTGCATGCATTGCACGTGTATTATTTGACTCTGGTGCATCGCATTCCTTTATGGCTGATGATTTTTGTTGATCTACCGATTTGCCGATGGAGTCTGCCTGCGAGGGTTTGTCAGTATCGACGCCCTTGGGCAAGATTGTCGTATTAGGCCGAGTTTGCTCATCTTGCCCCATTCTGATTGGGGATATCTTCTAGCCTGCTGACTTATTTGTATTGTCGATGTCCAATTTTGATGTTATTTTGAGCATGGATTGGCTCACCGAGTACTACGCCATATTAGACTGCTATGCGAGGATAGTCACGTTCTGCATACCCAGCGTGCCAGAATTTCAGTTTGTTGCTGAACCTAGAGGAGAGCAGCTTTCCTGTCTGTTGTCATGTGTCATTGAGGAATCAGTTGCTTTGAGTATTTACCAGCTGCTGGTCATTTGTAGTTTTCTCGATGTGTTCTAGGAGATTTCGGGGTTATCACCTCGTTAGCACACTGAGTTCCAGATTAATCTCGTGCCTGGTACCGTGCCTATCTCGAAGGCCCCGTATCGTATGACACCATTGGAGTTATGGGAACTGCAGAAGCAGTTGGACGAGTTGTGCGAGCTAGGTTTTATTCGTCAGAGCAATTCACCATGGGGAGCGCAGGTACTCTTCGTGAAGAAGAAGGATGGCTCGTTGAGGCTTTGTGTAGATTATCGTGAGCTCAACAAGGTCACGATCAAGAATAAGTACCCGCTTTCAAGGATCAATGATTTATTTGATCAGCTGTAGGAGGCGCAGTTCTTTTTGAAGATAGACTTACGATCCGGTTATCATCAGGTTCGGGTTCGAGATGAGGATATCCCGAAGACAGCCTTCTGGATGCGCTATGGTCATTTTGAGTTCCAGGTCATGTCCTTCAGACTGACCAATGCGCCAGCAATATTCATGTAGTTGATGAACGAGGTCTTCCGTCTGTATCTCGATCAGTTTGTTGTGGTGTTCATCAATAAAATTCTGATATATTCGAGGACTCGTGAGGAGCATGAGCGGCATCTGGAGATTACCTTATAGACCCTCCATACACACTAGCTTTAAGTGAAGCTGGAGAAGTGCGAGTTTTGGAAGGAGGAGGTGAAGTTCCTCGGCCATGTAGTGACGAGGTAAGGTGTCGCAGTGGACCCCTCGAAGATTGATGCTGTGCGTCAGTGGGGCCAGCCTATGAACGCATCCGAGATCCACAGTTTTCTTAGTTTGGCGGGCTACTACCGATGTTTCATTGAGGGATTCTCTCGCATCGCAGTCCCGTTGACCAGGTTGACCCAAAAGGGTGTCGAGTTCATTTGGAGCGATGCTTGTGAAAAGCCATTTATGAAGTTGAAGGACAGCCTCATGTCCACTCCTGTCCTCACTCTTCCCTCTGGGAGTGATGGATTTGTTGTATTTATCGATGCCTCACGAGTTGGCTTAGGTGCTGTCCTAATGCAGCACGGGATGCCGGTGGCTTATGCGTCTTGCCAGCTTAAGCTCCATGTCCTGAACTACCCCACACATGATCTGGAGCTGGCAGAGGTTGTCTTTACACTGAAAGTGTGGAGGCACTATCTCTATGGGGTGAGGTTTGAGATCTTCTCCGACCATAAGAGTTTGAAGTATCTGTTCTCTCAGTCCGAGTTGAACATGAGGTAAAGGCGTTAGATGAAACTCCTGAAAGACTACGATTTTGATCTTCAGTACCACTCGGGTAAGGCGAACGTGGTGGCGGATGCCCTCAGCCGTCAGCCTCAAGGCCTGGTGGCGCATATGATGATTCAGGAGTGGAGGATGCTCAAGGATATAGCAAGTATGACTTTGAGTTTGGTCTACAGTCATCTATCGTTCAGCTATCGAGCTTGTCGATTCAACCCTCTCTTATCACAAGGGTGATCGAGGCTCAACAGACAGACGAGTCGTTACAGGATTACCTAGTAGAGGCAGCATCTGAGAGTCAGACAGATTGGCAGATTGGTTCTGATGGTGGACTTCGCTTTAGAGGCTAATTATGTGTCCCGGATATTCCTGAGTTACGCTGAGATCTTATGACCGAGCACATCGATCGCGTTTCTTTATACACCCTGGCTCGACGAAGATGTATCGCGATATGAGGCGTTAGTATTTTTGTTCAGGGATGAAGTGCCAGTAGCCAATTTTGTGGCCGAGTGTGACACCTGCCAGCGTGTCAAGGTCGACCATCAGAGACCCCCTGGTCTATTGCAGTTGCTGAGCATCCCAATGTGGAAGTGGGAGCACATATCTACTAATTTTGTCATGCGTTTGCCGAGGACTCAGGACGGTCATGATGCTATCTGGGTTGTTGTGGACCGTCTGACGAAGTCGGCACACTTCTTTGTGATTCATGTGTCTTGGCATATGGATTGACTCGCCAAGATGTTTGTTAATGAGATCGTGAGACTGCACAATGTTCCTGTCTCGATTGTTTCAGGCTGAGATCCGAGGTTTACGTCTCAGTTTTGGAGGAGCTTCCACAGAGCGATGGGCACTGATTTGTAGCTCAGCACCGGGTATCATCGGCAGACCGATGGTCAGACCGAGAGGGTCAACCAGATCCTTGAGGATATGCTTCGGGCCTACGCGATTGATTTCTCGGGTAGCTAGGACGAGCACCTGTAATTGACTGAGTTCGCGTACAACAACAGGTATCAGGCGACCATTGGCATGGTTCCTTTTAAGGCATTATATGGCAGACCGTGTAGATCTCTGAGTTGTTGGACTGAGGTTGGAGAGTGGTGTCTTATAGGTCCCGAGCTTGTGCTGCAGACATTAAAGGCTATCAACATCATCAGGCAGAGGATGCGCACAGCTCAGAGCTGACAAAAGAGTTTTGCTGATCATCGGCGTCGTCCCTTAAAGTTTGCAGTAGGGGATAAAGTGTATCTTAAGGTCTCACCCATAAAGGGTGTGGTTCATTTTGGGATGAAGGGCAAGCTTTTCCCGAGATTCATAGGACCTTTTGAGATCACTGGGCACATTGGCACCATGGCCTATCGGCTTGCCTTGCCATCGCAGTTGTCTGGCATCCACAACGTTTTCCATGTTTCTATGTCGAGGAAGTGTGGGTCAGACATCGTCCCGGTTATTGATTGACAGCCGTTGGAGGTTCGTGAGGATGCTTCTTATGTTAAGTAGCCTATTCGTATCCTTGATCGGAAGGAGCAGGTCCTGTGGACCAAGGTCATCCCCTTGGTAAAGGTGCAGTGGGGATATCATAGTGTAGATGAGGCATCTTGGGAACGAGAGGCGGAGATCCGTGAGCATTATTCCCATCTTTTCGATGTTTGATTGTATGATATATTATGTCTCGATTATATATGATGTTATGTTTTCTATTCCCTTATGAGTTATGTCGTAGTTGTGATGGAAGTGTAAATTTTAAGGATGAAATTTTTATTAGGTGGGGAGAGCTGTAAGACTCGTATCCTAGTCTGTACCATTTCGTCAACTCTCATGATCCTCCCGGTCAAATTTCGGCAACCTGCGACGTATAATCGATGTTTGCGTGTGACCCTAAGTCGTATCCTATAGATTTAAGTAGACTTAATCTGAGACTTGTACCATTGCGACCGGATAGTCATCGCGGTTCCAATGCTCTAATTCGCATACCGATCCTATACCCTGGTAGGGAGATGTGGACCCGCGTTCAATTCGAGAAAAAATGCCACAGGTTGGCAATCCCAAGAGGATCTCTACAACATTTCAAATCAATCCCATCAATCACCTCTCATGTCAAGTACAAAGCACCCATTCTTCCTTTCTCCACAAGTTAAGCAAACTCAAAAGTCAACCAATCCATCACCTCACCCATCACTCACCTCACCCATCACTCACCTCACATCCATCACTCACATCTCTCTTACATCCCATCTCTCTCTCATTTCTCAACACATCCCAAGTAAGAGAAAGAGCTCACGTCTAAGCCTTCCCATGGAGAGAAAATGCATCTATGAGGCCCACTTCCCACTCCAAAACCCATCATCGTAGCCATCCATTTCTCATATTCTCCACTAAAGTGAAGCACAAGGAGACCGGCTCTCCAACGGACCAAGAAGATCAAGTGGTGGGTGCTTCCATAGCCTAGTTTTTCATATTTTTTAAGATGGGCCAAGTGAGGCCTGCCGATCAATGGTATGGATCTCGCTTTGGACCCTAAGATGTGGCCGATGGCCCATCTTGATCATCAATATCATTCCATGATGGAGCCATTCTCCATGGACCCCATCATGATGTTTACCTTCCTAGCTTGTATATGGGCCATCTAGACTGTCTATTTTCATGGAGAAGGGATCTCCACCATTGGATTTCAATTTTTAAGGGCCCACATGTTGTGGGACCCACTTGATTTATGTTGTAAATCATGGAAGGGAGGGCCCATAGTGTCGGGGTCCTTCCATGCACGTGTGTCCCTCGATCTCTCTCTCTCTCTCTCTCTCTCTCTCTCTCTCTCTCCCTCTCTTTTTCATGTTTTGTGTGATGGAATGGTCGTGTGGCCCACTTGGATGGACCACACCATGAGGTATTGTATTGGGTCCAAGACATTCATAGGTGGGGCCCACTTTATATGTGTTGAACCCACAACATCCACCATCTGGTGGTCCACCTGAGCAGGGCCCACCTCGTGCACAAGAACACCCAACCTGTCTAGGGACACTGGAACGCTCCCTGGACGTTTTTAAAAACACAAATATTAGTTTGTCTCAAAGCTTTGGAAATGGGGCCACTTGTATAGGACCACCTTGATGTTTGTATCCAATTCAAGCCGTCCATCATTTTCCCCAACTCATTTTAGGCGTTGAGCCAAAACATGAGGTTAATCGGAGTATCTAGTGGGCCATAGTGTTGAAAATGGTATTAATACCATTGAAGTCTATCTAGATTTTCTTTACACGTTGAAAGAGGCCCGATATTGGACTCGTTGGATTTATTATGAGTTGTGGAATCTAATGGCTGGAGTGGATTCACTTGGAATGGGCCCTGCATATGAAAAACCTCAAACAAATAGATTTTTTTCTAAAAAAAAAAATAGAAGGAAAGCAACAGGGCTGCTGCTGGCTAGACGCGCAAGCAGCGCCTACGCTCAAAGGGTGGGCGGACGCCAAGGCCCACGGCTCCTCATGTGGGCCCCACTTTGATGTTTATTTTCCATTTAACCCTTCCATATGGTGGGCCCCTACCTGAAGCAGGCCCCACCCAAAAATCAGGCCCATCCAAGGCTCAGGTGACCCACATCAGAGGAAATAGTGGTGATTTAAAGCCTACCATTGAAAACATTTTTGGGTCCACAGAAGTTTTGGATCAAGTTGAAATTTATTTTTCCTCCTCACCCAGGTCTATGTGACCCTATCAATAGTTTGGATGCAAAATAAATGTTATGGTGGGCCCCACGTGGGACCCACTGTCCACGTCCAGTCCAGCCGCTGGACTGGCGGACGGAGTGGAGATACCTCGTTTCAACACTTGAGGCTTGGCACCGATCCCTGGTGGAGGTAGCTTGTATGGAGCGTGTGTACTAACGGGGTGGGACCCACCGAGATGTATGTGTTCTCTCCACACGGTCCATCTTTTTTGGGACCCACCATGATGCATATGTTGCATCCAAACCATCTATCCATTTTGGAAAGATCATTTTTTGGCATAAGCTTAAGAATAAGACAGATCTACAGTCATGTGGACCACAATATAAAAATAGTGTTGGAATGAATGTCCACCATTAAAACCTTTGGATTGTAAGGTTGGACTACTATGATATTTGCTTTCCCTCTAAATCCAGGTCCTTGTGACCTTATGAATAGATTGGTCAGGAAATAAATGTTATGGTGGGCCTTGGAAATTTTAATGGTGGAAATCATTGCCACAACCGCTATTTGGGATGTGGTCCAGTTGATCTTTTGATATGACTCGAGGCCCATTTGAGGAGGACCATCTTGATTTACTTATGGCCATCCATTGAGGCCCACCTTGGTATATATCTAGGGCCCATATGATTAGGCTATTTGGTATGCATAAGGCCCATGAGATTAGACCCATTTTGATGCATTTAAAGTTCCATGGGATATGGCCCATTGCAATGTAAAGAAGGCTCATTGAAGCAGCTCACTTGATTTATATAAGGCTCATATAAGGCGGCCCATTTGATGTATCTAAGGCCCATGGGTCGAGGCCCAACGGGATGTCCTTAGAGTCCATTACAATGTGTGATTTCCCATGTTTCATGTCATGATATTTATGGCGGGCCGAGCCTAGGGAACAATGATGGTTTGACATCCACATTATAAGTACAATGTAGGTTAAATGTCCGCATTGTAACTCCCCTTAGGGTCCATTGATATGCCCATACTTGTTAATAATTCATCACTTTATAACATGCTTAGTATAGCCCCATGATTCATGCTCATACGTATCATATGTATGCTTGATATGAGGAATGTTTGATCATAACATAAGCCATTGGGCTGAGACACTTACGGGACTCTTTATGAGATGGAGTGCCCCTACATGAGCGCGTGGTACGTGCGTGATTGCTGCATGACTGACGGTGTGACTCATACATTTCGCATGTGTGACTTGATCACTGCATGCCCTAGCGACATCAGGGCCTTGGCTCCACATGTACATCCTGGATGGCTGTATTGGATACCGAAAATGCTTGGTTCTAGCACTGTGGGCACTTAGGATGTTCTTGGCTGAAAGTCCCAGAACCTTTTTGGTACCAGGAGTTGCTCCAACGTCTAGACTGAGTGGATACATGAGCGCCTAATGTTGAATACCGGTAGGCCGCGTCTCCTACTGTGCCGTGGTCTGTTGGAAGGGGGTGTGGCCCTATCCGCCTGAGTGAGGGGGATATAAGCTAGGCTGAGTTTGACCAGCTCGCAAATGAGTTCGCTATCGACGAGTCGGGTAGGTATTGGCAGACTACTGGTTAGGTGGATAGTGAGGTCTATTTCGCTTGCTTGACTGTGCAGTTAGGGAAGTGGCAGTCACTGCGAAGTGCATTAGATCCCGGTGATATCCAGAGGGAAATTGTATTGATATGTGTACTTGATGAGGACTGATATGTTTGCTTTTTCATCTCGCTTATGACATTTGGCTACATAGGCCTCGCATTGCATGGCCTTGGTATGGCTGATAGCATTCATGCCTTGCATCACATAACATTGGTATTGTATTCATGGACTTACCGCTTATTTCCGTATTACTCTGATACTGTATACTTGGCACTTGCCTTACGCACACACTTACACCACCCTCTAAGCTTTTGTAAGCTTATGTATGACCGTTGCGTGTAGGTAGCGTTGGACAGCAGCAGCACTGAGGCAGGAGTGTGCATCTGACCATTTTGTAGCTTTTGATAATCTTGTATTTCCCTTTTCGCATTGTACTTAAAGATTTAATATAGTGGATATGTGGTGTTGTTGTTTCGTGACTTGGATATGCTTGTGGTTATGCTTCATTACAAAAAAAAAATCATTCTGAAGATCCTCCTTGTAGGATCCCAGGATCAGAATCTGACATATGATTGTCCGGAACTGAGAATGGGGCACTACGGAGGCTGTAGGCACCGGATTCGGTGATCGGGATTCCTGTGAATCCGATTTTCGGGTTTTGGGGCATGATAATAGTAATAATTCTAATTATGAAAACTTAGAGGATGATATAGCCTTATTATCCAAGAAGTTTTATAAGATTTTCAAAAGTAAAAAGTGAGTTGATTTTCAAAAACCCTCTGAGAAGAAAAAGGAAAAAATCTAAAAATTGAAAATCACTAAAAGATAGCCAATGCTTCAACTGTCATGAATATGTGCATTTGGCGAATAAGTATCCAAAGAGGGACAAACCAAAGAAGAAAGGCATGTTGGCCACATGGGATGAATCGTCCTGGTCTGAAGTCTCTTCTTAGTGGGATAATTCAGAACCCAAATCTACTAGTGGGGTCAAGGCCTTAATGACTCTAGCCAGAGTTACTTCCATAGATAGTTATGATACATCAGAATATGAAAATTTGAGGAGTGGCCTTGAAAATGAAGATGATCTTCAGGATGCCTATAATGCCCTATACAGGGAAAGTTGTAAGATTATTGTCAAACTTAAACTACAAAAAGAAAAGTTTCTAAAATTAAAAGAGGATTTTGAAAACTTAGGTTTAGAAATGTTGCATATTTCTGATTGTTTTGAAAAAACTAAATGAGATTTCGATTTCAAAACATCTCAACTTGAAAACATAAAATCAGAAAAATGAGAAACTAAAATTGGAAGTCTCTTCCCTCTTGAGTTCAAAGGATACTTAGAGGTATGCCTAGGGAGACCCTAAACTAGAAAAATTACAAACCAGATTAAAAAAGTTTGGAGATAGATCGGGTATGGGCTATGATAAAAACATGCCTCTAAAAAATAAGATTACAACTCTGAAGTTTGTTAAAGGAGAGTCCTCCAACTCAAAAGGGAAAAGTTTAAACTAAAATAGTTTTAAAAATCCTAAAACTTTTCAAGCTATCAAACCTAATGTCAACCATATTAATTTTACAAATTAGAATTATAACCCCCTAGCTAAGAAGATTGTGGAATTACTTAAGGAGCTTCTGAAATCTAACTCGAATGTGAGAGTTAATAACAATTTCAAGCGAAGGAAAACCAATAGCGTTCCAAAACCTAAAATGATAATGAAATGGGTCCCTAAGGTTACATGTCTGGTTTCTCACACTGCCTTCAAGACTTTGAATCAATCAAAGTGGTACATATATAGTGGTTTTTCTAGACACATGACAGGTGACAGAGATTTGTTCACCAACTACAAAAAAATGACTGACGGTTCAGTCACATTTGGTGATGGAAGCAACTGGAGAATAATTGGCCAAGATACGGTTCAACTTTTCCTATAACGCCTTGAAATTCAGGGGTCGAGCATAACTCAACTCCCGAGTTTCAGAACATCACTTATGCAACATAAACAATGATGGATGTATGTTGTCTGTATTAGCGCATAAAACATGAAGTAGATTAAGCTAGATCAGCAGATGTAATTCAGAGATAGTGAGAAAATGCAAGCGGAGGACTTAAATACATATATAAACCAAAAATAATCCCCAAAATATGCGTGTTCTGCCCAGGTGAATAAGTACATCTGTGTATCAAAATACATATATCAAACAATGCTAAATCAATACAATCATATCCCAGAATCCCTGCCAGTTAGGACAAGGCTCACATGAACTCGCCTGAGAACTGCATGAATGAGAAAGCCTCCTCGTCCTCGTCGAACTCCAGCTCCACCTCGCAGGCATCGCCATCACCTGCAGCTAAGTCAGAGTCTGGTTGGTGTTTAAGCACCATCCCAGAACGTGGGAGTAAGTGATCAACTCAGTGGAGCTATACAGTAAAGGTTAACATGTTATCAATTCAATCAAGCAGTAATGATAAAGCAGTACAATCAAACATGTCCTAGATACTCTCGTTAATGCAAGAATAATATGAGGGAATGATGCATTCCCTCACCATAATCTCTCTTTACGATCTTCATCTTACGGTCTCGCATGTCAGTCACTTCCTTAGTGCTCTTACACCAACACCGATAGCACATGTAGTGCGATGATATAAGTATGATTACCAAGTTCTTATTAGTCCTTTTCATACAACAGGATTGGGAAGCTAAGACACCTCCCTTATACCAATTCCCAAATATTGATCCATTCTAGGGTCGTCAGTCCTAGAAAATCTCATACGATGTACGGTTCTAGATCGCTGTAAAGGGCTCTTCACCAATCAATACAGGTCTAGTTATATCCTAAATACTGCAACAAGACTCGTCGCCCTTATGCAGTGTCAGAATATACTCAAGGTCACTACAAAGGGCTCGTCACCAATCAATGTAAGCCGACAGCACGAATATAGTGTCTCATATCACTATAATCGGCTCACGAGAGTAAGGTGCTCACTAGTCACTACGGGGAGGCTCGTCGCCCCAGCGTAGGCCGACAGCTCGACCACGGTGTCCCATACCACCATGTCTGGCTCATGAGTCTTAGAGGATCACGGTACCAAAATTAACAGGATTTTTACTAGTAAGTTCAATGTCTTAGATTCAAACAGTAGCGACCAAACATGGTAAACAAACATCGGTCAATCGGGTTAGTTGATAAGCCCAACTAGGCCAAGCAAACATTAAGTTGAACGACATGGAATGCATAAGCACTCCATGTGGCCTAACTACTGTCGAACATCCCAAGCATGACTCAAATTCATTAGACTCATCCTGCGTGGCGAAAATGACCTCAACCACCATTTGAAGAACGATTACCGATTACCTGGACTATAGTACAACCCCAATCACGTACAAGTTCAATAACAGGCATTTAATTCATATCCTACAATCATATGGACATTTATGAAATATAACTTGAATATAAATACAGTACATGGAGGAAATCACACACATAGTTAACATGAATAATCTAGGTTACACAATTCATGGAGGAAATCATACACATAGTTAACATGAATAATCTAGGTTACAAAATTCATGGAGGAAATCATACACATAGTTAAGGTGGTTGAGATTCATATCTCAACAACCTAAAAAGTCACACTTTACTAACTACTAACTCATTCAAGCATTTAAACAAACACTTAAACTACACTATTCAACATACATCATGTATGTCGACTCCATTACATATTAGGGCAAGTCCTTTTGTCAAGGAGTTACCGCATACATATCAAGCATGTATCAAAGATACATAATGATGGCAATCATAATAATAATTTTCATACGTATACGGGTATTCTAACATATACATGAAATACGTTATTTATAACATAGATTATACATATTCGTAAATCGAAATAGATAGCGCATTTGGCATGTGTAATAGCATTCACGTCATGAATAAATCATTATCTAACATTGAAAGCCTTGAAAACCATAACCTAAACATATATAGTCCTTACCTTAAACCAGAAAATGCATATTAGATGTGATTCAGACGATAAGTCTTCGTCAACGGCGGATACGCTACCTATGACATGAAACAGGTTAGCTATAACTTCACTGTAGCTATTCTAAGCTTCAAAACAGGTTAGGGTTTGATTAACTTACCCAAGAACGGAATCAGAATCGTCGGAATAATGATTCAGATACGTAGATTCGATACGTAGATGAACTGGGAAGAATCCCATGGAGATGCAACAGGTTCTCTCTTACTTTCTCTCTTTTCTCACTCTTGAATAGCTAGGGTTTAGGAAATTCGTATGGAATTTGGGAATGAGGGTTTAAGGCCTTTTTATAGCCCAAAGTCAACGAAAACAGCCTTAAGGCCAAGGTATACTTAGATTATAACCAAATTGGGCTCTTTCTGATCCAACGGAGCACTTCTGGAGGTCCTCTTATCAAATGCGGTCGGACTTAAGCTCACTAGTATTGGATCTTAAGCAAGTTAAGTTTTCAGTCCAATCAGGTTCTCAGATCGTCCGTGGCGAGCTAGTTTCAATTCAACGGTTACTGAAATTTGATCAGAGCTATAAGTGCTAGGACATATATAAGCCACCTTTCTTGATCTGAGGGTGAATTTGGGTCGAAATCTAACGGTCAGAATGCTTAGAAATAGCGACACACTCAGATTACTTAAAATCATATTTAATTTTCTAAAAATCTTCATTTTCTCACTCTCTTCACTCCGGACTCAAGGAAATGGTCTCAGGACATCATTTGGACTTGATTTTCGAGGTGACAGTCAAGTCCAACTAGGCGGTCATAATGGTCTAAGTTCATCGATATCAGACTTTCGACATGCGGTCTAGGTCCAATACGAAGTTACAAAATATTCCCGGGAGCAACTGGGTTTACAGTTGTATCCTAGATTTCAGGGCAATATAGCGTCAACGATTCTATAGGTTTTGGGTATTATAGATCGTATTGAAAGTTATTAGTGCTAATTTCACATGTAATCTAGTTTAGCGCTAGCTAATACACATTAAATTTCTAAGGGATTTAGTTCTACATGATTCCTACTGGAGGTGGTACTCGGGTCCAAGTACAAATTTTTTTAAGATGTTACATTTTCAATCTTCCTCCTTTTGAAAGTGTTTTATTCATAGAAGGTCTTAAGCATAATCTTTTAAGTATTTCATAAATCTATGATAATAAACATAGTGTCAAATTTACTAATCAAGGATGTGAGATCTCTAATGAGAAAAGTTGTGTGATATTGAATGGTTGAAGAACATCTAAAAATTGTTATATTGTAAGTGATTCTAGCTCGTCGAAATTATCATGCTACATGGTCCAAAATAATGAGACTGAATTATGGCATAAACGACTTGGACATGTAAACTACCAGAATTTATATAGATTGAGCAAGGCTGATTTAATAAGAGGTCTACTTAAATTGAAGAAAATGGTTAAAATTTGCGGCGAATGTCAAATCGGGAAACAAACAAGGAGTAGTCATAAGAAAGTGAACTCTTTTGCCACATATAAACCTCTAGAACTCCTCCACATAAATCTTGTTGGACCAACTAGAATAGAGAGTCAAGGTGGAAAGAAATACTTTTTGATAATTGTGGATGACTTTACTAGATATACATGGGTAACTTTCATGAGAGAAAAGTCTGAAACTCTCGATGAAGTGAAAATGATACTTAAGCGTATCTAAACTGAAAAGGAAACGAATATCTCTAAAATCTGAAGTGATCATGGATCAAAGTTTGAGAATAGTAATTTTGAGAAGTTCTATATCGATCATAAAATATCACGAGTTTTTTGCACTTAAGACACCTTAACAAAATGGGGTTATTGAAAGGAAAAACCATGTACTTCAAGAAATGGCTAATGTTATGTTAAATAGCATGAAGTTCTCTAAAAATCTATGGGCTGAAGCTATGAACACTGCATGTTATATAATAAACCATGTTTATATCAGAAAATCAAAAGATAAAATAACATATGAACTGTGGTTTAACAAGAAGCCCACAGTTAAAAACTTTCGAGTTTTTCACAATATGTGTTATATTTTCCGTGACTACGAAAATTTAGGGAAGTTCAACACAAAAAGTGACAAAGGGATTTTTCTAGGGTATGCTCTAAATAGTCGAGTGTATCATGTTCTCAACAAGAGAACTGGTGTTATTCAGGAATCCATAAATGTGGTTATTAATGGTCACTTAAATACACCATCTCCAAGTTTAGAAATGACAAACCTGACTCCTCATCTTGTCAAGTCATTACAAAACTTCGATCAATTAAAGACCATCATACTGATCAAATACTAGGTTACCCTCTCACCGATGTGTGTACACGAAACAATTGGAAAACATATGTAATTACGTGTTTCACTTCCCAAATTAAGTCAACCAACGTAAAAGAGGCTCTTGCTGATTAAAACTAGATAGTAACCATGCAAGATAAACTAAATCAATTCATTAGAAATGATGTGTGGTATTTGGTTCCTAGACCAACTGATAAATATATCATTAGAACCAAGTGAATCTTTAAAAGTAAAATTGATGAGTTAGGGAATATCATAAGAAGCAAGGCAAGACTGGTTGTACAAGGGTACACACAGATAGAAGGGATTGGTTATGATGAAACCTTTACCCCAGTAGCTCGTCTTAAATCCATTAGATTATTCATATCCATTGCTCGTTTTAAAAAGTTTAAAATTTACCAAATGGATGTCAAGAGTGTTTTCTTGAACGGTGATTTACATGAAGAAGTTTATGTAGAACAACGAAAGAGTTTTGAAGACCCTAAACACACTGATCATGTTTATCGCCTGAAAAAGGCACTCTATGGTTTAAAACAAGCTCCTGGGGCATGGTATGAGAAACTGACTAAGTTTTTAGTAAGTCATAACTTCGTTATGGGGAGTGTTGATAAAAATTTATTTGTTAAGAAAAATAATGAATACATACTTATAGTGCAAATATATGTTGATAACATTATCTATGGCTCTACTTGTTCTAACCTGTCTACTGAGTTTGCAGAATTGATGAAGTCTAAGTTTGAAATGAGCATGGTTAGAGAACTGATTTACTTCTTAGGTTTAATAGTCAAACGACTTAAAGACGGTATTTCCATTTCTCGAACCAAGTATACTCTAAACTTCGTTAAGAAGTTTGGTTTTGAAAGTGGTAAGCACTTTGATACTCCTATGGGTACAACTCTTAAGCTTTCTAAAGATGCAGCAGGTAAGAGCGTAGATCGTCGATTGTATCCCAGTATGATTGGTAGTTTATTATATTTAATTGTGAGTCAACTAGATATTGCATTCAACGTAGGTATTTGTGCAAGATATCAATCAGATCTTAACCGAATGTTGTCAAGAGGATTGTTAGGTATGTCAAAAGTACAATTAATTTACATCTATGGTATCCACATGATACTATAATGTTCAATAGTTAGATACTCAGATACTAACTGGGCTGGGAATATAGATGATTGAAAATCCACTAACTGTGGTTGCTTTTATGTTGGGAACTGTTTGATTTCTTAGCATAGAAAGAAATAAAGTTTTGTATCCCTATCCATAGCTATGGCTGAATATATCACAGCCGAAAATGCCTGTACTCAGCTTGTGTGGATGAAAAGAATGTTAAACGATTACGGCATTGTGCAAGACATAACGATTCTATATTGTGATAACTCTAGCTTAATCAATATCTCTAAGAATCCCATCCAGCATTCTCATACCAAACATATTGATATTCGGTATAAATATATTTAAGAGTTAGTGGAAGAAAAAGTTATTTCATTAGACTATGTGCAGACTGAAAATCAACTTGCTGACATATTCACTAAACCACTTGACAAAAACAGGTTCTCTAAATTAAAAATGGATATTGGAATGTGTAATTCTACTTGAGATTTTCATGATTACATGTTTATATTTTTGTATTTTTTTGTAACTTATTTTTATTTTAAAAGTACAAAAGTATGCAAATTTTTATGCTCTCACAACTAGTCGAGCACATATTGACCAGTCATGGTGCGCGAGCCAATACCCCTTTTCAAGGTGACAAAGTGATTTTTCTCCAAAAACCTAATCTTCCTCACTTAACCCTTTTCGACCCATCGAACCCATCTTCGATTCATGAAAGTAAGTGCTCCATTTTCCATTTCCTTTTGGATTTAGCATCCTTGAGTCTCATCTTGCTTGAATCTTGCATTTATTTCATATTTCCTTGTGGTTTGTTGGGTTTGTTAGCAAAAAATCTATTGGGTTTGCATCCCATATTTTCTTTATTAGATTTTCTTGCTTAATATTGCTATGGAAAGCCGTGTGAAGAAAACTAGAGCTTCAAGTTCCTGGACCTCTAGTGTTAGGGTTAGAACCCCACGGCCTCCCAGTGATGATCTTCAGTATGTGTGGGATTTTCGTCAATATGAGATCATTGTTGAGCAGCTGGTAAATGCAAATCTTCTCACTCAATTTTAGATCATTCCTCTTCCTATCGCTGTAGGATGGCAAAATATTTTGAATTAGGGCGGACCTACATACCGTTCCATTGCACAGGTTATGTTTGTCATGCCCCAAACTCGAAAACTGGGCTCACAAAATTTTCGATCGCTGAATCCAATGCCAACAGCCTCCGTAGTACCCCATTCTCGTCTTCCAGCATCCATACGCCAAATTTCGATCCTGAGAACCTACAAAGAGGATTTTTCAACATACATTTATCTCGTAAGAAGCATAAACAAGTTTACTCAAATTTTGAAAATTGAAGCTCTAGAAGACAGTTGTATGCTCCAAGCTCAATGTTGTTGTGACCTAACGCCACCTTTAAAAGGCCAAGACATATGTCCTAGAGGAGGAGAGGGGGTGAATAGGACTATGCCAAATTAAAATGATAACAGTGGAATTAAAACAATTAAAGGAAAGATATCACTTTAAACAATCCCCAATATTGAAATATAAAGCAACCTTATAATTCTAGAATAGAGAGGTTGATACCAATGTTGTTCTAAGGAAGACCTTGCACCATAAAAACTAAGGGTTTATGGCAGGACAACCTTACTAGAACAATTTGAATATAAAAAACTCAAACTGAAAAGGAAATAAAGGAAATATCAAGAAAGAAATTCTACACTATTAGAACATTCCCCATAATGCTTGAAATGTAAATATTACAACATTCACATCCACAAGTACATCTCACAAACTTGAATGATAAAAGATATGGAAAATAAACCACACATCCACAAAATATAAAGAATTATAGTGGTTCACCTGTGTGTACACCAACTGTTAAACAATAGCCACATAGCTTGCTACTCCACTCCTAATATCCTCACACAGTGGATATTAGCATTCACTACGAAAATAGGTTTTTTCAGGTTCACCTAAAACCCTCACAATTGTATCTTTTAAGTGGGCTTACACAATTTAAAAAACCCCCACTCTGAGTTTTTTGGCTCTCCTCAGATAACCAAACAAATGAGATTTTTCTGACTTAATCTCAAAAGAAACTAAATAACAGAAGATTTACACAAATGTAAAATATCTAGATTTATCCTATTATTGCAACCCGGAAGAACCAAGTCGGAGTAGAAGTTTGAAAAGAAGTTCAATGTCCAATACTCACTTATGAAATGGTTCTAGGTTGTAATTGATTTTAAATTAAATCAAGTTGGACTAGCTCTATTTGATTTTGATTTCAAGAAGTGGAATATCACACTTCCTCTTTCAAATCAGTTAGGAATGCAGAAATAAAATCAAATATAAAAAGCTAATAAAAGAGAATATTAAATATGCACAATCTAGCTTAAGAACTTCTAAAACTTCTCTCAGAGTGATGCCTTGATTTTACTTGAATTGGATTATTAAATTCTGAAATTCGTCGTCTATTTATAGTTGCAGAAATCGCACTTACGACTGGTCTTGAGGACACTTCGATGGGTCAAAGGTCAAACAGAATTTTGAAATTTTGAGCACGATCTGATAAAACCATTCCACGACTGGTTGAAGGCTGTCCACGACCAGTTGTGAATCCTCCACGACTGGTTGTGACCTGTCCATGACTAGTTGTGAGGAACCAGGAATAGTGACTGGAGTTTGAGTTGTAACTGCTGGACTGGTCGTGGATCGAGTCGTGCAATGTTCATACGACCAGTCGAGAAGAGTCCAGGACTGGTCGTGGATGAACAAAAAATTTTAAAAAATTGCAACAAACTTTGGACTGGTCTTGAAATTTCTTGGACTGGTCGAGCTAGTGTTAGGACTAGTCCAACGGGATTCAGGACTAGTCCTAGAACTGTCCAAACACTTATAAAGTGATTCAATTTGAATTATGTATACAAAATGACCTACCCTAAGGTCAGTCTAAGGTCAATCATACCTTGAAAGTGATGTATGAACATTGAGTCTTCATTTCTTCATATGATGGTTGACCTTTGAAGATTATGAAGCTTGAGATCTCGACACATGATGTAACTTGAACTTGAGATCTTCTAAAGCTTGGATTTGAGTTATACTTCATCTTAAGTTGTACTTCATCTTGAGTCTTGAACAAGAACTTGTCTTTTAATGTAGCACTTTAAAAACTCTGAACTTTGAAGCATACAGGAGTGGACAATGTACTTAACATTACATTTCTTGAAGTAGATCTTCGTTCTTGACTTGAAGCATTGTAATGCAATGTATATATATCAAAGTGCTACATAAGACATAGATTGTGGTTTTGGCACAACAAAATTTGACAAACAAAGGCATAAGAAACCATAACACACTCAATAATAATATAACTAGTATACACATAAAGAATCATGCATCAGTTAAATAGAAACCAGCTATAGCCTGGTTAAAGAATCATGCACCGATTATCATCAACTAGCACACAGCATCATGAACCAGTCACAACACCTCCTTACTTACTCCCCCTGAGTAACACACATATATCTAAAAAAAATGCTACTATTATCCACAATCCATCCATATTCGTTCCATAAGCAAACATAATAAAATATTCTCCCCCTTTTTATCAAAATATGATAAAGGAAGCAAGTAAGATATGGAAGAGGAAAATGAACAAGAGAGTAATAAAGGATTTAACTAGTTAAGATATGAAAGAAATATAAGCAAATTCGAAGTTCACATATCAATAACCAGCTAAACAAAAGGTAGTCTCACAAAGCTGAAGTAAAATCAAAGTTCACATAATAAAAGTAAAATAGTATTAGAGTTATTACAAATTAAAGGATAAAGCATCTAATCAGATCCTAAAGAAGGAGCATGTATGGTAGGATCCAGTTGATGAAGGCCCTTGTTAATGCGCCTAAGATACTTGCGCATATATTTAAACTACAAATCATGGGCAACATTCATGTTCTCTACCTTCTCCTCAAGTGCACGTAAATGCATATCAAAGTCTGATGGCACATAGTCAGGATCATTTGCAGAGTCTAAATTAATTTTATAAAAAATGTCATCGATATTTATATCATCAGGAGGAAGATCACCACCTTCTTTTTCATTCACTCCTTCAGCTCCACCACCACCAACATCTACTTGGCCCTTAGCCAACTACAACTTCATTTTGTGTATATTTGAATTGTTGAAAATGAAGTGATGAATAGGAGCCTCTCCAACAGGCATAACAACTAGCATGTGAGTAGCTAACACAGTAATAAGATAGGCAAATGGAATATCACTGTGTCCTAGATGGAGACGAAACTGAATGATGGAATGATATATTAAAGAAGGCAGACAAACATTTACACCAGTGATAATCGAATGCAAAATATGGTCCTTAAAAGAAGTCAGTTCTGTTTTGTTACCAGAACGAGGATACAGATTGAAAATAAAAATTTGATGCAAAACCCTATATCAGTGTAACAAGTATTTGGAGGCAAGCGCATTCCCCATCTGACTCCATTGTGAATCCATATTACATAATGCTTTAATAAGCAAGCATTTTTCTGATTCTGTGGGTTTCTCAACTAGAGAACTAGGTGGAATACTGTCATCATTGACCGGTATGTCCATTAGCCCAGAAATTAGGTGTCGATCAACTGAAAAAGGGCCTTCTCTAGTATCAATTGTAAAAGTTAAATTCTCAGTCAAAAAATCAGAAATGCAAGCAAACATGGCCTGCGCAATGGACCGATATGCCGACCCACCCCAACGTAGAATGTTATCCCCTCCTACAGCTTGGAGAAGTGGAAGGAGACCTAATGGAGCAATATGTTCAAGATCAACAGGTCTTTTAACAATAACATTACACAGTCATAAATCTCGCACATACGAAGGATCATCTTTAGGTGACCTGTAAGTGCTATGATTTCATATCCCTTTGGTTGTCAAATTTTGTGGTGCCAAAACCTATATCTATGTCTTGTATATCTTGTGTTTCATGTTTGAGACTATTCTTTACTTCAAGACATCGCATTTCAAGACAAGAACTTAAATGAAGAAAGTTTTTAAGTCATGGATGAAGAATTCAAGAATTGAAGTCTTCAAGTTTGCATGTTCAAGATTCAATCAAGTTCAAGTATAGTAGAAGACTGTGTCAAGTCAAGATCAAGCACATGAAGGCCTACTACAAGTTTTGTATATTCTCATGCTTCTCTTAAGGGTCATCTGAGTGTACAGACTTTCAATGTCCATCTCACTTTTAAGGTTCGTTTGACCCTAGATTGACCTTAGGATGGGCTTTACTGAAGGTCATTCTGGATACATAATTCATATATTTTAATATGCTTGTTTGGGCTGTTCTAAGACCAGTCCTAGGGACTTCAAGACCAGTCCTAACTCTGCTACGACCAGTCTTAAGTTTTTCAGGACCAGTCCTAGGTTGTTGAAGATTTTTGGATTTTTCTGGTTGTCCTACGACCAGTCCTGGACATCCTATGACCAGTCATGTGTGTTCTACAACTCATCCATCACCCAGTCGTAGCCCTACGACTCAAACTCTAGCAACTAAACTGGGGGTCCTACTACCGGTTGTAGGTGACCCACGACCAGTTGTAGGTGGCCCACAAAAGGTCGTAGGCCACCCAGGATTGGTCGTGGAACAGCAAATCCTTATCCCACGAAAATATTTAAAAATCTTTAAAAATACGACCAGCCTCAGGATACTAAGACCAGTCATAGACGGGATTTTTTAGGCTATAAATAGAGCACGAACTTCAGAGTTTTAGTAATTCAATACAATTCTATTCAAGCATTCTTTAGGCTATACTCTGAGATAAGTTTGTTTTTGTTTTAAGCTACTTTGTGCTTATTTAATATTCCTTTTGCTAGCTTGTTTTTTATTTAATTTTGATATACATTCCAATCTCATTAGAAAAGGAGAATTTTTTATATTCCTTCTTCTTGGATTCAAATTCAAATAGAACTAGCCCTTTTGATTTAAAATCAATTAGACTTAGAACCATTCTTAAAGTGAGTATTGGACTTTGAACGTTGAATCAAACTTCTACTCCGATTGGTTCTACCGGGCTACTTCAAAAGGAGATTCAGCTATTTTACATTTATGTAATTTACTTTCTTTGGTTTTGTTTGAGATTTGCTAGAAAAATCTCATTGTATTGGTTATCTGAGGAGAGCCAGAAAACTCAGATTATGGAGGTTTTTGAATTGTGTAAGTCCGAGATCAAAGACATAATTGTGAAGGTTTTAGGTGAACCTGTGAAACCTATTTTGATAGTGCATGCTAATATCCCCTGTGGAAGGATATTAGGAGTGGAGTAGCATTCTGTGTGTCTGTTGGATAACAGTTAGTGTACACACAGGCGAACCACTATATATCGTTGTGTTGTGGATGTGCTTTATTCTTTATCCTTTATTCATTCAATTTTGTGGATTGTATTTGTGGATGAATGTTGTAATCTTTTTATTCCAAGCAAGTGTAGGAAATGTTGTAATAACTTAGGATTTATTTCTGCAAGTTATTTTGATTTCCTTACTTTTTATTCCTCATTGGTTTGTGATACAAAGGACGTTCTAGAAATAAGGTTTTCCTACCTTAAACCTTTGGTTTTTGGTGTAAGGCTGTCCTTAGAACTGATAAAGTATCATTCTCTTTATTTTAGGCTATTGAGATTTCTTTAAATTCAGCATTGTGCTTTATTTCTTTTATTATTCCCCTGTTATTAACTTTATTTGGCATTGCCCTATTCACCCCTCCTCTAGGGCATATAGCTAGGCCCTTTCAAGTGGTATCAGAGCCTAATAGCTCGTGCTTATTGTTTATTTATTGGATTTATTTCCTGAGCTAACGATCTAAGCTATATTAAGATGTCAAATTTTTATAGCCTATCAGTCACTAGGCCACCACCCTTTAATGGTACAAACTATGCTTATTGGAAAGCCAGGATGAGGATCTTCCTCAAATCCTTGGATGAAAGTGTGTGGCTGGCCACAGTGAATGAATGGAACCCTCCTATCACTGAAGTTACTAATGACGATGGTTCAAAATCAATGAAAGTAACGGCTTATTCTCTTTGGACCACACTTCAGAAAAGTGAAAGTAGTGCCAATGCAAAAACACTAAATGCAATTACTTGTGCATTATCACCAGATGAATTCAAAAGATTCATCTCTTGTGAAAATGCAAAACAAGCATGGGATGTATTAGAAATGACACACGAGGGTACATCTATTGTCAAGAAATCTAAAGTCTAACTCCTCACAACTAAATTTGAAGAAATTCATATGGAGGAGAATGAGATGTTTATGGACTTCTATACTAGATTGAATGACATTGTGAACTCTATGTGGGGTCTTGGTGATAGAATCCCAGAAAATAAAGTGTGCGTAAAGATACTACGCTCACTTCCTGAACGGTTCAATTCTAAAGTGACCGTGATTCAGGAACTTCGTGATACGGATACCATGAATGTTGAGGAACTAGTTGGTTCACTTCAAACCTATGAGTTATCCTTTAAAGCTCCTAAAGGAAAATCAATTACTCTCAAATCATCTAAAAATGTTTCAAGAGAGTACTTCGAATTTAGAAAATTTCGAAGATGATATGGCGCTTTTACCAAAAAAATTTTACAAAATTTTTAAAAGCAAGAAAAAAGTTGATTTTCAAAAGTCAAATGATAAGAGACGATCTAAACCCAGAACTCGAAATTCCTTGAAAGATAGTCAATGTTACAACTGTCAAGAGTATGGGCACTTAGCTAACAAATATCCTAAAAAGTAAAAATCAAAAAAGAAAAGCATGATAGCTACTTGGGATGAATTGTCTGATTTTGAATCCTCTTCTAAATCAGAAGATTCTGAAACCGAGTCGGGCGAAGATGTTAAATCCCTTATGACTCTAGCCAAGATCACCTTTTCAGATAATGATGATATATCTAGTGAAGAAAATTTGAATAGTGATTGTGATAATGAAGATGACCTTCAGGATGCTTATAATGCCCTTTATAAGGAGAGTTGTAAAATTGCCGTCAAGCTTGAATTACAAAAAGAAAAATTTTCTAAGCTTGAGGATGATTATGAGTCTCTTATTTTAGAAAAGTCTCATATTTTCGATTCTTTTTGAAAAAACCAAATGTGATTTAGATTTCAAAACCTCCAAAATTGAAGATTTGAGATCCGAAAATGAGAAACTCAAAAATGAGGTAGCTTCTCTTCAGAGTTTGAAAGACACATGGAGATATGCCCATGGTGATCCTAAATTGGAAAAAATATTGTCCGGATCAAGAAAATGTGGCGATCGATCCGGGTTGGGCTATGATAAGAATACATCTCCTAAAAAAAAGAACACTGCTCCTAAATTTGTAAAAGGAGAGTTTTCAATCTCAAAAGAAAAGAATACTTATCAAGGTTTTTCCAAAAATTTAAGGACTTTTCAAAAATCTAAAAGTAGCCATGTCAACTTTAATTTTCAAAACTAAAATCCATTGGCTGAAACACTAATCTACTCAAGGAGCTATTAAAGTCTAATTCTATAGGTCTCTCCTATAACAACAGATAGAAAAAGACCATTTATACTCCTAAACCCAAAACAGTTCTGAAAAAGACCATCTATCTGCTTGGTTGCCCACACTGCTTTCAAAGCTACAAGCCATTCAAAGTGGTACCTAGATAGTGGTTGCTCCAGGCATATGACAGGCGACAAAGCTTTATTCACTTATCTAAAAGATATGACTGACGGATCAGTTATATTTGGTGATGGAAGCAATTGTAAGATCATTAGCTAAGGTAAGGTTCAGCTTTATAACCTTCCCTTATTTAAGAATGTTTTGTATGTTAAGGGCTTAAAACACAACCTACTTTGCATTTCTCAAATATGCGATAACAACCATAGTGTGAAGTTTTCTAATCAAGGTTGTGAGATACTTAATAAAAAGGGTTCTGTTATATTAACTGGTCGCAGAACTTCTGAAAACTGCTACATCATTAGTGATGCAAGCTCATCTACTCAATCATGTTACATGGTCCATACCGATGAGACTGAATTATGGCATAAACGCCTTGGAAATGTACACTATAGGAACTTATTTAGATTGAGCAAAAGAGAACTAATTAGAGGTCAACCAAAATGCAAAAAGTAGAAAAAATATGTGGTGAATGCCAGTTGGGCAAACAGACTAGGAGCTCTCACAAGAAAGTGAACTTCAATACCACATCTAGACCACTTGAGCTTCTCCACATGGATCTTATTGGACCAACCAGATCGGAGAGTCTAGGAGGCAAAAAATACATCTTGGTTATCATAGATGACTATACCAGATTCACTTGGGTATCGTTCTTAAAAGATAAAACTAAAACCCTAGATGAAGTGAAAAAGTCGTCAAACGAATCCAAAATGAGAAAGGTTCTCATGTTAGTAAGATCCGTAGTGATCATGGATCCGAATTCAAAAACAGTAGTTTTGAGAAATTCTGTAACGATCAGGGAATATCACATGAATTCTATGCACCCAAAACACCGTAACAAAATGGAATAGTTGAAAGAAAAAATAGAGTGTTTCAGGATATGGCTAATGTTATGTTGAATAGCATGAAGCTCTCTAGAAATCTTTGGGCTGAAGCAGTTAATACAGCATGTTATATTATTAATCGGGTTTATACCAGTAAATCTGATAATAAGACTACTTATGAATTATGGTTTGAAAAGAAACCTACTGTCAAATACTTTCAGGTTTTGGCAGCAAGTGTTATATTTTACATGATCGTGAAAATTTAGAAAAGTTTGATACGAAGAGTGATGAAGGTATTTTTCTTAGTTATTCTTTGAACAGTCGAGCTTATAGGGTTCTAAATAAGAGAACTGGTGTGATTCAAGAGTCCATCAATGTGGTCATTGATGATCATTTGAATACACCAGCTCCGAGTTCATATGATGATGAAGCTCTTATTATCGACAATCAAAATACCTCATTAAGTCAAAAAGAATCTGAACCAAGGATTGTCAAAGATCATCCAACCAATCAAATACTTGGAAACCCTCTCACTGGAGTTCGTACTCGGAAACAACTTGAGAACATATGTAATTATGTTTGTTTTACATCCTAAATAGAACCGGTCAATGTAAAAGAAGCACTTTCTGACGAAAATTGGATAGTTGCTATGCAGGATGAACTTAATCAATTTATTCGTAATGATGTCTGGTATCTTGTTCCTAGACCTAAGGATAAAAATATTATTGGAACAAAATGGATCTTTAAAAATAAGTCTGATGAGCTTGGAAATATAATACGAAACAAGGCGAGACTGGTTGTATAAGGTTACACTCAGATTGAAGGCATTGATTACGATGAAACCTTTTCTCCAGTCACTCACCTTGAATTAATCAGACTTTTTATTTCCATCGCATGCTTTAGAAAATTTAAGATTTATCAGATAGATGTAAAGAGCGCCTTCTTGAATGACGATTTACATGAAGAAGTGTATGTTGAACAACCTTCAGGGTTTAAAGCCCCAAGTTATTTGACCATGTATTTCGTCTAAAAAAGGCTCTCTATGGTCTTAAACAAGTGCCCAGGGCATGGTATGAGAAATTGACTAAATTCTTACTTAGTCATAGCTTTCAACTAAGAAGTGTCGATAAGACGGTCTTTGTTAAGAAGCATAACAATGATATTTTGATGGTTCAAATTTATGTTGATGATATTATTTATGGATCAACTTACTCTAACATATCTATTGAGTTTGCAGAGTTAATGAAATCAAGGTTCGAAATGAGCATGGTTGGCGAACTAAACTATTTCCTAGGGTTGCAAGTAAAACAATAACCTGATGGAATTTTCATTTCCCAGACCAAATATGCTTCAAACTTGGTTAAAAGGTTTAGATTTGAGAATAGTAAGAACTTTGATACTCCTATGAGTACAACGTTAAGACTCTCAAAAGACTCTACAGGTAAAGATATAGATCCTAAACTATATCGTAGTATGATTGGTAGTTGTTGTATCTTACTGCAAGTAGACCTGATATTACGTTAAGTGTTGGAATTTGTGCGAGATATCAGTCTAATCCTAAGGAATCACATCTTATTGCTGTTAAACGGATTATTAGATATGTCACAAGCACTATAAATTTGGGTCTTTGGTATCCTTTTGATACTAGTGTTCAATTAGCCGGGTACTCGGATGCTGATTGGGCCGGTAATATCGATGATAGAAAATCAACCAGTGGTGGTTGTTTTTACATTGGAAATTGCTTAGTTTCTTGGTTCAGCAAGAAGCAAAGCTCAATATCACTCTCCACTGCTGAGGCTGAGTATATAGCAACTGGATATGCATGTACACAACTAGTTTGGATGAAACGCATGCTAAGCAATTATGGAATTAATCAAGATTCAATGATCTTACATTATGATAATTCCAGTGCTATAAATATTTCCAAAAATCCAATCCAGCATTCACATACTAAGCACATTAACATTAGGTACCACTACATTCATGAATTGGTTGAAGAAAAAGTTATTTCTTTGGAATATATATCAACCGAAAATCAACTTGCTGATATATTTACTAAATCGCTCGACAAAAGTAGGTTTAATAAATTGAAATTTGATCTTGGTATGTGCATTTTACATTGAGTATACTTCCTTGCATGTATCATAGTGTATTATATTTAATATTATATGTGTTTAAATTTTAATTTTTTTCATTAAAAATGTATTTTTGGTCGATACTCGACCGGTCATGGCTGTACACAACCAGTCGTGTTACGACCGGTCGTGAACCGCACTCGACCGGTCGTGGAGCTCGTGAACATGATATATTTGGAGAAAATTCCTCTCTTCTTCATTTCCACTCCAACCTACGACGAGTCGTGGCTCAACCAGTCATAGGATTTCTTATTTTTCTTCAAGGTGAGTCCTATTTCATCATTTTTCTTGAATATTCTTACTCTCTGTGCTTTGATTTGTTCATTGTGTAGCTAGATTTCATCTCTTATTAGGTTTTTAAAGGGTTTCTTCTCAATTTGTTGATCTAGAGAAAACCCATCCTTTCTTTTATGCATTTCTCTTGCTCTTTATATATCTTCTTGAATATGGATACTAGAGGGAAAAAGAAAACATCCCATTGTCCATCTTCATCTAGATTTGCACCGATAACAAAACGGCACCTTCGGTCACCCAAAGATGATTCTCAAGATGTACGAGATTTACGTGTCCGTAATATTATCATTGAGCATACCGCTGATCTCAATCACATTGCTCCATATGGTATTGTCTCTCTCCTTGAATCTGTTGGCTGGACTAACATTTTACTTAGGGGTGGGCCTGCATACCAGTCCATTGCCCAATCAGTGGTAGCATGCATCTCAAAATTTTCTCTTGATAATTTAACTTTCTCAATTGATACTAGAGAAGGGAAATTTGAAGTAGACCGTCATTTGATATCAGGTATTATGGATATACCTGTTAATGATGAAGGTATACCAATTCAAACTTTATACGACAAACCATCTGAATCAGAAAAATGCATGTTAACAAGAGATTTATGCAAAATTGATACACAATGGACACACAAAGGGAATGCACTCCCTTCAAAGTATTTGTTACCTAGATATACAGTGTTACATTGTTTCTTCATTTTCAATGTTTATCCTCGGTCCGGTAATAAAACTGAGTTGACTTCTTTCATAGTTCGTGTGTTGCATTCTATTGCTTCTGGTACCATGGTCTGTCTTCCTTCTTTGATTTTTTATTTCATTATACAGTTTCGTCTCCATCCGGGTCATAGTGATATTCCGTTTGGTTATCTTATGACTGTTTTAGCTACTCACATGCTTGTCAATAAACCTATTAATGAGGCACCAATTCATCATCTTATTTTCAACAATTCCAATCTTAATAAGATGAAGTTGGATTTGCTTCCTGGCCAAGTAGATTAAGGTGGTGATGGAGGTGATGGTGGTGAATCCGGAAATGAAGGGAAAGCTGGCGATCTTCCTCAACAAGATGTTAATATGGATGAGATTTTTGATGAGATAGAATCTGATTCACCGAATGATCCTGATTACGATCCATCTGGTTATGATGCACGCCTTCGTGCATTAGTGATAACATAAGTATAGCCCATGATATGCAATTTAAGTACATGCAAAAATATCTTCGTCGCATCAATAGGGGCTTACACTAGATTGATCCGACTATCCATGCTCCCTCCTCTGGATCTGATTAGGCGAATTATCTTTTAGATTGTATAACGTTATCTTATCTTTTGGATATTGTATTAACTTTGTATGACTTGATGTTTCTGGTTTATATTTTAAAATATGCTTTGTCCTTTCATATCTCTTTCTCATTATCTGCTTATTACTCTCTATGTTCTATTTTCTTTTGTGACTTTCTCTTGTCATTTTGTGACAAAAAGGGGGAGTAGTAAGCTAAAAGGGAGTAGTATGGAAAGGGGGAGTAATTTATTTTTATTTGTTTGAATTGATTGATTGAGAAGGATATGTGGGATTGTGCATATGGAGTCTTGAGGTTTTCATGTTGTTTATTGTTTATATGAGCAGTACTCGTATTACTCAGGGGGAGTAGAGTAATTTATGATTTTATGGCTCAGGATTCCTTATTATCTTCTTTGCTATGTGTTTTGTCACAAATTTGACAAAGGGGGAGATTGTAAGTGCTATGATTTCATATCCCTTTAGTTGTCAAATTTTGTGGTGCCAAAACCTATATCTATGTCTTGTATATCTTGTGTTTCATGTTTGAGACTATTCTTTACTTCAAGACATCGCATTTCAAGATAAGAACTTAAATGAAGAAAGTTTTCAAGTCATGGATGAAGAATTCAAGAATTGAAGTCTTCAAGTTTGCATGTTCAAGATTCAATCATGTTCAAGTATAGTAGAAGACTGTGTCAAGTCAAGTTCAAGCTCATGAAGGCCTACTACAAGTTTTGTATATTCTCAAGCTTCTCTTAAGGGTCATCTGAGTGTACAGACTTTCAATGTCCATCTCACTTTTAAGGTTTGTTTGACCTTAGATTGACCTTAGGATGGGCTTTACTGTAGGTCATTCTGGATACATAATTCATATATTTTAATATGCTTGTTTGGGCTGTTCTAAGACCAGTCCTAGGGACTTCAAGACCAGTCCTAGCTCTGCTACGACCAGTCTTAAGTTTTTCAGGACTAGTCCTACGTTGTTGAAGATTTTTAGATTTTTCTGGTTGTCCTACGACCAGTCATGGACATCCTACGACCAGTCCTGTGTGTTCTACGACTCATCCTTCGACCAGTCGTAGCCCTATGACTCAAACTCCAGCAACTAAACTGGGGGTCCTATTACCGGTCGTAGGCCACCCACGACCGGTCGTGGAACAGCAAATCCTTATCCCGTGAAAATCTTTAAAAATCTTTGAAACTACGACCAGTCCTAGGATCCTAAAACCAGTCGTAGATGAGATTTTTTAGGCTATAAATAGAGCACGAACTTCAGAATTTTAGTAATTCAATTCAATTTAATTTAAGCATTCTTTAGGCTATACTCTGAGATAAGTTTGTGTTTGTTTTAAGCTACTTTGTGCTTATTTAATATTCCTTTTGCTAGCTTATTTTTTATTTGATTTTGATCTACATTCCAATCTCATTAGAAAAGGAAAATTTCTGATATTCCTTCTTCTTGGATTCAAAATCAAATAGAACTAGCCCTTTTGATTTAAAATCAATTAGACTTAGAACCATTCTTAAAGTGAGTATTGGACTTTGAACGTTGAATCGAACTTCTACTCCGATTGGTTCTATCGGGCTACTTCAAAAGGAGATTCAGGTATTTTACATTTGTGTAATTTACTTTCTTTGGTTTTGTTTGAAATTTTCCAGAAAAATATCATTGTATTGGTTATCTGAGGAGAGCCAGAAAACTCATATTGTGGGGGTTTTTGAATTGTGTAAGCCCGAGATCAAAGACACAATTGTGAAGGTTTTAGGTGAACCTGTGAAACCTATTTTGATAGTTCATGCTAATATCCCCTGTGTGAGGATATTAGGAGTGGAGTAGCATTCTGTTGTGGCTGTTGGATAACAGTTGGTGTACACATAGGCGAACCACTATATATCGTTGTGTTGTGGATGTGCTTTATTCTTTATTCTTTATTCATTCAGTTTTGTGGATTGTATTTGTGGATGAATGTTGTAATATTTTTATTCCAAGCAAGTGTGGGGAATGTTGTAATAACTTAGGATTTATTTCTGCAAGTTATTTTGATTTCCTTGCTTTTTATTCCTCATTGGTTTATGATACAAAGGACGTTCTAGAAATAAGGTTGTCCTACCTTAAACCTTTGGTTTTTGGTGTAAGGCTGTCCTTAGAACTGATAAAGTATCATTCTCTTTATTTTAGGCTATTGAGATTTCTTTAAATTCAGCATTGTGCTTTATTTCTTTTATTATTCCCCTGTTATTAGCTTTATTTGACATTGCCCTATTCACCCCTCCTCTAGGGCATATAGCTAGGCCCTTTCATGATCGAAGGTGGCGCCTTGTTACTATTGAAGAACGAGATGAGGAAGGACCACGAGTATTTTTTCCTTTTCCCTCTAACATCCATTTTTAATTAGAAAAATAAAGAAGCAAGGAGTTGCAAAGGATGTGGAATGAGTTTTCTCAAAAATAGAATGTGGAGAAGAAAACCCGAAAATCTTTAAGGAAACTTAAAATCAAGCACTCCAAGGAAGAGAATGAAGAGAATAAATCTTGAATCTCTAAGAAAAACTAAAATAATGCACTCACCTTGATGAATCAAACAGTTAGGTTCGACTAGTCGTGCTACGGCCCAATGGTGAAGAAAGAGGAAATGAGGAAGAAAACATTTTTTTCCAAATTAAAAAGGTCCAGTGCGCTACATAACTGGTTGTGGGATGTCCTCGACCGGTCGTGCCACGACTGGTCGAGTACATCACGACCGGTCGAGGACATCCTCAACTGGTCGTGCAAACACAAAAACATGCATTTTTCACATAATTTTAAGATTTAAACAAATAAATTAACAAATAAATATGCTATAATATATAAATGCATAAATACTCAAGTTAAATGACACATACCAAGGTCAAATTTCAATTTATTAAACCTGTTTTTGTTGAGCGATTTAGTGAGAATATCAACAAGTTGAGTCTTGGTTGGAATGTATTCCAATGAAATTATTTCTTCTTCTACTAATTCACAAATGTAGTGATATCTAATGTCAATGTGCTTGGTTCATGAATGTTGCAATGGATTTTTAGATATATTTATCGCACCGAAATTATCATAATATAAAATCATTGAATCCTATACAATTCCATAATCGCTTAACATTTTATTCATCCATACAAGCTGGGTACATGCATTTCCAGCCGTGATGTATTCAGCCTCGGCAGTTGAGAGCGAACTTTATTTCTTGTTAAACCAAGAAACTAAATAGTTTCCAATATAGAAACAATCACCATTGGTTGATTTCCTATCATCGATATTACCAGCCTAATCAGCATCAGTGTACCCATCCAACTGAACACTAGTATAATATGGATACCGGAGACCCAAATTTACATTACTTGTGACATATCAAATAATCCACTTAACAGCAGTTAGATTTGACTCTTTAGGGTTAGATTGATATCTACCGCAAATACTAACACTAAAAGTAATATTAGGTCTACTTGCAGTTAAATAAAGTAAACTGCCAATCGTACTACGATATTATTTAGGATCCGCACATTTACCTGTAGAGTCCTTTGAGAGTCTTAATGTTGTACTCATAGGAGTATCAAAATTTTTTCCATTCTCAAATCTGAACTTTTTAATTAAGTCCAGAACATATTTGGTTTGAGAGATAAAAATGCCATTAGGTTGTTGTTTTACTTGCAACCTTAAGAAATAATTCAATTCCCCAACCATGCTCATTTCGAACTTAGATTTCATTAAATCTACAAACTCAACAGTCATGTTAGTACAGGTAGATCCATGAATACTATCATCAACATAGATCTGCATAATTAAGATATGATTGTTATGCTTCTTAACAAAAAGAGTCTTATAAACACTTCCCATTAGAGAATTATGACTTAGTAAAAACTTAGTCAATTTTTCATACCATGCCATGAGAGCTTGATTCAATCCGTATAAAACCTTTTTTTAAGTAATAGACATGATCAACATTCTTAGGGTCTTCAAAACTCATTGGTTATTCAACATATACTTCTTCATGTAGATCATTATTTAAGAAAGCACTCTTTACATCCATTTGATAAATTTTGAATTTTTCAAATCATGCAATGGATATAAATAGTCTGATTGATTTAAGACAAGCTAATGGGGCAAAGGTTTCTTTATAATCAATTCCTTCAATTTGAGTATACCCTTGTACAACCAGTCTAGCCTTGTTTCGAATTATATTACCAAGTTCATCAGACTTATTTTTGAAAATCCACTTAGTATCAATAATATGTTTATCTTTAAGTCTAGGAACAAGGTACCAAACATCATTTCTAACAAACTGATTAAGCTCATCTTGCATCGCAATAATCCAGTTTTCGTCAGTAAGAGCTTCTTTTACGTTAGCCGGTTCTATCTGCGATGTAAAGCACACGTAGTTACATATATCTTCTAGTTGTTTATGAGTGCGCACACCAGTGAGAGGGTTTTCAAGAATCTGAGTGGTTGGATGATCTTTGACAGTCATCAGTTAAGAGTTATTTTAACTTGATGAAGTATCTGGTTTGTCAATTAGAAGAACTTCATCATTATCTGAACTTGAGGTAGGTGTATTTAAGTGATCATCAATGACCACATTAAATTACACCGGTCCTCTTATTCAGTACTCAATACGCTCGACTGTTCAAAGAATACCCTAAAAAGATCCCGTTGAAGCATAAAAATCATCATCATTAAGAAAGAAGAAGGATCAGAAATCAAACAAGGAGTGAAGGAAAGAGAAAGGATTCAGTCCTTTCTTTGAGGGTTACGTGGTTCGCATAACAAGATATTGTTGTGCGGATTGTGCAACATGTTGAAGAAGTTAGGCAGGTGGTGTGAACAGTTTGTCATGAAAAGAAGTAGATGGTATCCTTGTGCGGGTCGCGTAACTAAATATAACGTTGCGCGAACCGCGCAACTAGATTTTCTAAGTATGTGGGTAGTGTAATTGAATGAATTGTTATGTGGACCATGCAATTAGCTTTTCCATTGAGCGGGTGGTGCAATCGGGAGCAGAGAGTGTTCTATTGCACAAAATTTGAGGGTTGGCACATGTGGGAGGTCTATAAATATCCCATTTCTCCTCTCATTTGGACAACAACAGAGTTATGTAAGAAGGCTGAAGGTGAGGAGCGGAAGAAAGGATCAGTTACATGAACTGCGTAACCCGCGCACCAAGTTGCGCTAACCACACAACTTACGCATCAAGTTACGCTGATCACGCAACCCATTTAGCAAGTTACATTGACCGCGTAACTGACAAAATGGTTGTATGACCAGCCACTATGTGACCAGCTCTAAATGGAGTCGATATGCTGCCGTAATTATTGAAAGCATTCAAGTTCAAAGCTTCATCGTTTCAGGCTCTCTCCATTGATAAGTTTAGAAGAGAGATTAGTTGATCAAATTGACATTCCTCCTAAGTACTAAGAGATGATCAAAATAGTTGTTGGAATGTTGCCGAATTCAATATTCAATGTATAAGCTTTGTTAATTATAACATCTTTATTTCAAATAATCTATCCTAGGATCAAGGGGTCTTGAAGGCATGTAGATAAACTCAGAATCAATAATACAATGATTATTCTATGCATCCTCTTTATTGCATTCAGATAAAATATTTTCCCACATCAGTTCATTTATTTCTTATTCGAAATAAAATGGTGACTCCACTGGGGATTTATTTTATTTCGATAACAACATCAAGAGTGTTATAGAATTTTCATTGTAGTCTGGTGTCTGCCGACACCAAAATGGTGACTCTTAGTGGGAACATGCCCCCCTTCATCTCTAAGATAGATTATTTATTTATTCTTTAAATATTAATTATAATTACATTTTATAATTGAAGGTTTCTAAATTTGACTACAAGTTACAGTTAATGGAAACTCCTCCAAAAATAGTGAACTTTCGTTTCACCCCAACAGGGTTCATGATAGATTACGCACCGGACCAACCCCCAGAGTTTATGACTCTAATTCCTACAGGAAAAAATAACATGATGCGAGTGACTGCTGGGGTTGTATCCGCTTCACCTCAACTGTCGGAAGGTGATAAGGGCTAGACTGTTGTAACATCTCGCAAGACGAGGGTATGGAATGCAAGAAACTCTCGAATGAATCTGCCTTCACCAAGAGTCAAAGGGCCAAAAACGCGTAACGCAACTAGGAAGCATTCCGAAGTCATTCTCCCTGAGATATATCCTGAATGAACGATTTCACAGTTGGTATCATGTGACTTTCCTACTTTAGTCACCCTAACGGCTAGATGGTCGAAAGAGTAGAAAGGTAAAGCATTAATGACAAGTTCACCAATGTCCGTATCGCCCCGGGCAAGTTTACCCAAGTCTGTATCACCTCAATCGATTGATAGCACTAGAAGTATAGGGAGGCCAAATGAAACCCCATCCTCTCCTCTCTTCGTAAGCCCTATCGCGTTGACATACTCTCGTCCCACCCTAACTATAGCTTCATCAAAAAGTGAAGAAGCTACAATATACGTGGTAAGGATGAACCGGGAAATATGCCAAATACAAAGGATCGCATGAATGCGATGGTAGAAGCACCAAGAGCATTAATGGAAGAGTGCAAAAAACCTTTGTGAGGCCTTAACGACTCTTGCACCTAATGTAGATCAGATAGTTGCTCCCCCGATGATGAATACAATGAATGGATAGGAGAGCCAGCCCGATGGCTTACAACCATAGGGGGCAGGATCACTGGGGTCTGTTCTCACGGTAAGAACTAAACACAGGACAAAGTGAAGCTCTCAGACTAAAGAGAGAGCGTGAAAATACTGGCTGCTTCAGATATCGAACACCATATCCAAGAGAGGTGGAAGATGTCCCATTTTCATCCAACTTCAAACATCCAAATTTTCAGAAGTTTAATTGAGAAGGATCGCCAGAAGAACATCTAATGCACTTTATCACTAGTATGGAGAATTTCTCTACGGTACCACAGTATTGCTTACGATTGTTCGGGTTGTTTCTCATGCATAAAGCATTCCAATGGTATTATAGCTTGGCTCCAGGGTCGTCAGTGAATATGGTTACAGCCGCAAAGCTATCAAAAGAATATTTTAAGACAATTGAGCATCCTAAATCAGCTCTAAAGCAGTTAGAAGATGGGGGACAGCCGACGATAGATAGTTTACGAGAGACAAATCTGGGAATAGAGGAAGATCCAAGGAATACATTCATCAGTGTCAATTTTCCTGAACAAGAGGCTGAAGAATATATTTGCTTCCTTAAAGAAAATAAAGATGTCTTCTCTTGGACGTATGAAAAGATGTCAGGCTTGGAACCTTCGGTAGCACTGCACCGATTAAATATTTCTAAAGAGAAGAGGTTGATTAAATAAGTGTAAAGGTGATTTCATCCAGATTTGGTTCCTCTGCTAAAAGAGGAAGTTAACAAGTTGATAAAGGTTGGATTTATCAGGGAGGTCAAATACCTTAAGTGGATATCAAACATCGTCCCTGTGAAGAAGAAGAATGGACAAGTCAGAGTATGTGTTGATTTTAGGGATCTAAATAAAGCCTGTCCAAAAGATGATTTTCCTCTCCTGATCACTAAACTATTAATTGATAGTATAGCTCAGTACGTTTTCATATCTTTTATGGATGACTATATAGGGTATAATTAGATTAGAATGCACCTGAAGATGAAGAAGCAACTGCATTCGGAAAATCGTTGGGAATTTTTTGCTATAAGGTCATTCCGTTCAGTCTAAAAAATGATGGGGCAACGTATCAGCGAGCAATGCAAAATATCTTTCAAGATATGATGCACAAACATGTTGAATGTTATGTTGATGACCTGGTAGTCATATTAGGAGATCATCAAGAACATCGCGAACATTTGGCATCGGTTTTCTGTCGACTCAGAAAGAAACAACTAAAGATGAATCCAGCTAAATGTGCATTCGAGGTATCCTCAAGTAAATTTCTGAGTTTTGTGGTTCGACACAAGGGGATTGAAATCGATCCAGGGAAAGTCAGGGCCATTCAAGATATGCCACCACCGAAAACACTAAATGAATTGAAAAGTTTGCAAGGGAAGTTGGCGTATATCCGTCGTTTTATATCAGATTTTTCAGGGAGATGTCAACTATTTTCCCATTTGATGAAAAAGGTATAGATTTTTTTTGGGATCAGGCACGCTAGAAGGCATTCGACTTAATAAAGGAATTGTTGAAACAACCACCGGTATTGATAGCCCCGATAAAAGGGAAACCATTGATTTTGTATAGATCTGCAGCTGAGAATTCTTTGGGCGCCTTGGTGGCACAGGTAAATGATTCCAGGAAAGAGACTGCTCTCTATTATTTAAGCCAAACTCTAATGGGCGTAGAGTGCAATTATTCTCCAATTGAGAAAGAATGTTTAGCATTAATATTTATGGTTCAGAAATTGAGACATTATTGTCTCTCGTATGACATAACACTGATATTAAGAGCAGACCCGATAAATTTTTTTATGACAAGGCTGATGTTGTTTAGAAGATTGGCCAAATGGATGTTGTTGCTTTCAGAATATACTATTACGTATGAGCCGGCAAAAGTAGTTAAAGGACAAGCAGTGGTGGACTTCCTTGTAGCGCACCCTGTAGCTGAATGCAAGACCATCACTGATGATTTTCTGGATGAACAGGTTATGGTGGCTGAGTCACAAAGCCTATGGCAAATGTATTTTGACGGTGCTTCTCGAGTGTCAAGAGTGGGGGTAGGAGTGATATTCATTTCTCCTCAAGGTGATTTGTTACCTTACTCCTTCATGTTAGGTATTATATGTACGAACAATGAGGCTGAGTACAGAGCCCTCATCATTGGGATGGAAATGGCTTAAGAAATGGAGATAAAATGCTGCACATCTTTGGGGATTCTAAATTGATTATAAATCATTTGATGACTGACTTCGAAGTCAGGAAGCAAGAACTTTTGCCATATTGTCGGAAAGCGCAACAGTTGCTAGAGCAATTCTATCATGTTGAAATCAAGCATATACCACAGTCTGAAAATGCAAGAGCGAACACTTTAACCAACTTGGCAGCGGCTCTATCATGCCCAAATCGAAGTCCTATCCAAGTAACTATATAAGAAAAAAGATTTCTACCATCTTCAGAGGTCATCAATGAAACTATGGAGACGCTTCCTGTATCATGTTTAGAAGTGACAACAGATGATTGGTGCCAACCTTTTTATCGATTACCTCAAATATGATATTTCGCCAGAAGATCCGGTGCAGAAGCAGTAAATACGGCAAAGGTCAAGCAAATTCATCATATGCGGCAAGGTGCTATATAAAAAAATCTGATAATGGAATGTTGCTACATTGCTTAGATGGATAAGAGGCAGATTAGGCATTGCGCAAAGCACGCTCTGGAGAATGTGGAGCACATCAGACCCGCTGAAATCTATTCCATAGAATACACTGAATGGGATACTATTGGCCTACCATGTTCCAAGATGTGATAGATTATGTGAAACGGTGTCATGAATGCCAAATTCAAGGAGACGTTATACACATTCCTCCAGAAGATATCCATCAGTCAGTTGCTTCTTGACCCTTTTCATCTTGGGGACTTGATGTCATCGATCCTATAAATCTGCCTTCATCCAAAGGAAAATAATATATATTGACAGTGACAGACTATTTCTCCAAATGGACAGAAGCAGTTGCATTACGTAGTGTCAAAGAGAAGGATGTTATTAATTTCATCTGACATGCGATAATATACTGTATGGTATTCTAAAGAAGATTGTTACAGATAATGACACTCCCTTCAAAAATAGAGGTATAGAAAATTTATGTCAGAAATTCAGTATTCATCATTCATTTTCAACACCTTACTATCAACCGGTTAATGGATTAACAGAGGCATTCAATAAAATGATAGTCAGGATACTGAAGAAAAAAGTTATGGGGAACAAGCGTGATTGGGATGAAAGATTACAAGAAGCATTATGGGCATACAGGACTACTCACCAAACAACAACGGGAGCTACACCATATTCACTAGTCTATGGTGTGGAAGCAGTGATCCCAATTGAAATCCAAGTGGCATCACTCAGAGTGGCGGTACATCAGTCTATTACAGATGATGAAAATGTAAAAATAGGGCTGAAAGAGCTGTTTTTCTTGATGAGAAACACCTCGCAGCCCAACACCAATTGCAATCGTATCAGGCAAGGGATTCAGCCACCTTTGATAAATAGGTTAAATAACGCTCTTTCAAAAAGGGGGATCTGGTGTTGATGTTGAAAAGACCTATAGTGGTCACCTGCCGGACAGGGGGAAAATTCGATCCTAAGTGGGATGGGCCGTACATAATAAAAGTGGTGTACTCCAATGGAACATACAGAGTCGTAGATCAAGATGGGCAAGGTATCAGTATACTGGTCAATGCTCACTTCATTAAAAGATATCGTCCCTGAAGACATTACTGATTTCAATCCAGAATATTATCAGAATAATACTTCTGTATCAAAAGGGGGCAAGAATGACCAAGACCACGGCTATGTATGATCAGATAAATGAATAAAGTGTGCCAACAAGTATTATAAAAGAAAGTGATCATCGTCATCATCAAGCAAGCTTTGTAAAATTTTGTTAAAATTGGTATCGTCACCAAGATGATATATTACAAACAGCCCATATGATTATAATTGAAGATATTAGCAAAAGTGGTGACGTACTATCAATCTCAGGAAGATGTGTCTATTGATGACCACCTACTTTTATCTTTTAAAGGTAGCCTAGCCAAGCCTATACGGCCAACTATGCATAAGGCCAATCAAGATAGCCATTCGGGCAGCGACGAGAAGCTAGTGGCCCTAAAAATCTTGTGAAAGACATCATACGCATACTCATGCGGTGTAACACCCCGTCCATTTCGTACCATTTCCTATGCATATGTACACAATGATTGATGCCCTTAGCTAGACCTGGATTGGCCATTCATAGTACATACCTGACTAACCGGGACCCTAAGACCTCGATACCTATCTCATATCGACTGCCCCATTGTTGTGATCGCGTAGGTACTACCCATGCGTCTATACGATACTCCGTTAGTGAGATACGCCGTGAAGAATCATTAGTGTATCATGTGCGTAAGGTGCCATGTTCTCCATTCCACACATGTACACAACACATGTCATACAAACATGCGCATGCCATGCATGGGTGAGAGAATCTCTACCCATGTGTGTGATGTCACACACTCATACCTCCTGTCTCTCATGTACACCACAAGTCAACTTCTCTCCATTCGATATATTATGCATGACATCATCACACCAAGCCATCCCATGCTCCTTTAATCCACCATTAAATACAAATCATGAATTAAATGTCATAATCCTAGCCTAAGCTAATATTAATCACATTAGCCTAACTTAATCAACATTTTATCAATTTCTTTACAAATACCCCTCAACCCCTTAGCATTTCCCCATTTTCTACGCATGGAGAGAGAGAGAGAGAGAGAGAGAGAGAGAGAGAGAGAGATCTTGGTGGGTCATCAACTCCATCAATCTCATCCCTTCCATCCATCTCAACCATCCATCTAATTCATCAAGGTGAGTACACCCACTCCACTTTTGGTTGGTTTTCTTTTTGATTATTTGTATGATTATTAGTGGTGAAATTTTGATGATAATGATGTGATCAATGGTGTGGATACATAGGAGAGTACATATAAAAAGATGATAAAAAAAGGTGATGATATGATGATAATGATGTGTTTAATGATGTGGATTCATGGGAAAATACATATAAAAAGATCAATAATAAAATGATTTTATTATAGACTTTATGTGGGACCCATTGATACTGTGCCCCACCAAAATTTTGTAGGCCATCCAAAATGTCCAATGTGTGGCCCATTGGGCTAGCCAAACTCTCTCTCTCTCACACACACACCCATGCACACATGTGCACACATAATGTAAAATAATAATAATAATAAATAAATAAATAAATATACCAAATAAATAAATAAAATACATAAGGGGTGGATGCTGTTGCTACCAGTGTCCCTACTGATGCTGCTTAGAAGAAAAAGGGAAGGGGCTGTGGGTCCACAACAGGCCCCACCCATGATATATATGTTTAATCCATGTCATCCATCCGATTCCACAGCTCATTTTAGGCGTTGAGCCAAAAACTGAAACCAATCTAAAAATCTAGTAGGCTACACCATCAAAAAGACCATTTTATTAGTAATAAACTATTAGGGCCCACTGTGATCTTTTGTATGCCAAAAAATAATGAATATTAGGCTTGATAGGTCTGTCTCAGGCCATAGAATGCAACAGATGGACTGGATCGTCTTGATGTAAGCCCCACCAATGAAAATCCTTAAAAAATAATATAAAAAAATTAAATTGCAAATAGCATTGACGCTGTTGAAAGTGCACCTATTATGTGCCCTGGTTTGTCAATTATGTTGTAAGTTGAGTCAGTCGGACGACAACACTTAACAAGAAGATCAAGTCAAGCTTCTGCCTCATCTGGATGTATGGAAGCTCGCCAAAAGGTAAATCATAGCCTCACATCCCATATCCCAAAACACCAGGTGATTAAACCCTTAAAAAGAACTAGAACATCTTAGAGTTTCTGTGTAAGAAAGCTTTTTATCAAAAAGAAAAATCAATAAAGTTTTTTTTACACTGTCAATTATATCGATTACCCCTTCGATATGATCGGCCAGCTCTGTCGATGTCCTCGGCATCTCAATCGATACAATCGAGTGAGGACAGAATACGTCCAGTAATCAAAACAATCTTCTGGACGATTTATTGATATATCGACTTAAGTGACGATATCATCGATATTCGAATATCGATCATATCTGAAGTGGATCGATATAATCGAACGACTGCTTTCCGGCGCCCCTATTTTTTTAAAGAAAACTAACATACGCTTTGATATATCGATGACAGTCCGATTCAATCTGAACTCAAATATCGATCATATCGGGAGTCAGTCGATCATATCGACTGTGGGGCGCATGTTCTCACCAGCATGAATTTCAGGTTGCTTTTAATGTTGATCGGGGTGTCTGTCGATAAATCGATATTCATATATCGATCATATTGAGGCCAAGTCGATTGGATCGAGTCAGGACATAAATCTTCCAGCAAGCTTACATGTAAATCTATACGATTTATCGATCCCATCGACAAGGTCTCCGATATGATCGATGTAGAAATTCCGATGACATCGACTGTTTCCCCGATCATATCTGTGATCCTGAAATTCTTCAAGGCTTCTCTCTTATTTTTCACCTGTCGATAGATCGAACCATCACTCGATGGAATCGGAGTTCGAAATTCGATAACATCGATGTGTGTCTCGATCCCATCGACCAGTTGGCGGAAGGTTTCCAAAAGTGAAATGACAATTGAGTTCTTATCATCGAGAGGTCGGCCGATACAATCAAGAGTATATGCTCGATCATATCGACGACTACTCGATGATATCGAACTCTGTCATAAATATGACCGCTTATATCCGTTGGAACCTTTTGCCTATAGATAGAGAGAGTTGTCTTCATTGCTGGTAGAGAAAGTAGAGAGTGCTTTTGAGAGTCTTAACCTTCCTATCATTTACCTTAAGCCCTTTCACTTGGGAAGTTCATCCTCCAATCCACCCTCATCATTGATATCTCATAGAGTGGATTGGGGAATGAACTTTTGCATTCAAGGATCCTTCAGCTACTGCCTTAATGACACATCATTAAGCTGGGATGCCTTGAATGCATGAATGATAGGAACCACTCTATTCTCCTTATAGGAAAATCCTTAGAATGGTATTCTATCATAATCTTGACCCAACCTAAGCCTAGCATATATACATCTTTGTGTTGCGGATCAAGGGAGCGGAAGACTCTTCATCAACAAGTAGAAGGTCTTCATCACTGTGCTGAAAGGGACTCATCAACTTATCTGTAAGTACTAAGAGTCCAGAGGACACTTGCGATCATTCCTTTTTAAGATTGGGTTTTAAATGTTGCTCACCATTTGAAGTCCTCGAAGGAGGCCTCCGACGGGAGTGTAAGTGCGGGGTGCGTTGTGTGGATCCTTGCTCTGTGGAGAGCATAAACATCTGGTTAGGAGTACGCCAGCAAAACTCCAGGGTTTGAGGTGAACCGAGTAGAAACCTCTGTAAAGGTTGTGTGGACCCTTGTCTTGTGTGGGCATAAACATCTGGTTAGGAGTACGCCAGCAAAACTCCAGGGTTTGAGGTGAACCGAGTAGAAAGCTCTGTAATGGTTGCAGGTGAACCTGATTTAAAACTTTAGGTTTGAGGTGAACCATGGGAAACCTCCTTAGTGAAATCCGGTCACTCAAGGGTTAAGTGTAGAAGCCGAGAGTGGAGTAGACAAGTCGTCGAACCACTATAAAATGACTGTGTTTAAGATTGATATTATCTTTCATTTATGTGTTTTCCTTGCATGTCTTTATATATGATCACATCCTATGCACACACAGTCATATCCATCACAATCTCATCTATACATTGTTTGTCTTTTAAATAGTTTGTGATTGGATCCTCTATTAGGCTTGGAAGCCTGTAGAGTTAAGGTTGAGTAATCCTAATCAATACTCTGCGATAGGATTAGTGTAATAAGGATTTTTAAAAATTTATAAAAAATTTTAAAAAAAATCCTATTCACCCCCCTCTAGGATATACTGACCTATTCCTACTTCAACTAAAGCGGTCTTCACCGCAATTTCAGCTGTTGCTGCTAGCATCTGACGCTGCAGCAAGCAGTGTCCTGCTGCTGGACACTGGAGGAAGTGGGGCCCACGACATGTCCCACCATGATGCATGTCGAGCATCTATACCGTGCATTTAATAGGTCCCCTTTAAAAATGGGTCATCCCCAAAAATCAGCCGTACACGGAACTCAGTTGGCCCACACCATCTAAAAATAATAATAATAATAATAAAATGAGAAGTTTATATCATGAGGTATGTGTTGTATCCAAACCATCCATCCACTTAGCCAGCTTGTCTCAAGGCTTTAAAAATAATAATAATAATAATAATAATAATAATAATAATAATAATAAATACATGGATTAAAAAAAAAAAAACAAATCTAACTATCAGGTGGTCCACACTACAAAAAAAAGTAGTGCTGACCGTCTACCATTGAAATACTTTTGAGTCATAAAAGTTTTGGACCAATGTGAAATTATTTTTTTCCCCTTAATTTAGGTCTTTGTGACCTTATAAACAGATTGGATGGAAAATAAACATTAAGGTGGGCCCTATAAATTATTTAACAGTGAAATAATTATCTCTACTACTGTTTGTGGTGAGGCTCAGATAATCTTTGGGTATGATTCATTTTTGGATAATGCTATAAAATAATCTCTAAAAAAAAATAATAATAAATTAAATAAAAATAAAAATAAAAATAGATGAACTGTGTATATGTAAATAAATACAACACTTTGGGACCCATGTAACTTTGATCTCCTTGAACCGTTCATACAACTCGGAGTTCGAGCATATAAAAATACTCGCTAGGGTCCACCTGAAATTTAGATTCATATGAAAACTTAGACTGACCCCTCAACTAAGTGGTACACACATAATGGATGAGCTGGATTTGTAATCCAGGCCTTAGTGGCCCACCAAGTAATCATGAATGTTTTAATGGAGAGTAATCCTCTCAATTTTTATATGTGGTGTGGCCCACATGTGTCATAGATTAACTTGATTTTTACCCCTAGGCCCACCATGGATTGGTAGCCCATTAATTATGTAAATTGGATTGATATGTGAATGGTACCAATCTGTGTTAAAATTTCTATATATTGATGGTGTACAATCATGTGACCATGTAATGAATGAACAACCTATGATGAATGCATAACCCTATGAGCTCCACCGCATAGAACCCATATGAATTCCATTGATGTCTAGGCCCAAGAATGTTAATGCCCATTTTGAATGAATGTCATGTGGGCTATCAGTAGTAGCCTTGTTTAGGCCAACCATTGGCTTTCTTCGACAAGAGTTTGTGATCTACATGTATTAAATGTATGCTATATTGAATCATGTGAAATTGTGATGTGTGTATAGTCCTTCACCACTTGGGATGTGATATGCGTTGTATTATGTTGTTGCCTTATATTACCTATTTTTATAATGAGTGCACAACCTTTCACCATTTGGCACTTTGGTTATAGTGCGGCCCTAAGTAGTAGGATCATATGATATGTGACATGAGACGTATGTAAGGCCACGTAATCATAGGCAATGGTGGAGTATATGTAGTATATATAGTCATCTAACTGTATGAATGTAAAATACGTACAAGGCCACTTAACCATATGAAATCAAGTGTCATTAATGGCCATTCAACAACGTAGGTTTGTGCTTATCGATATAAACACCGCCACTTGAATCACATATGACCAAGTTGTACTTTAGACTGAATGTGATGTAGGGTTATGTTACCCAAGCTAATGTTATCAAGGTCTTGGATTCTATGCAATGTGATCTCTAAACCGTAAATGGTATGATGAAATGTGGCTCTTGGCCATTAACCATGTGACACTGAATATAAGTCATTAACTATGTGACATGTGAAGTGGTTGTATTATAAGACTCATCGTAATTGGTGTAGCCTTGTATTCATGTGTATGATTATGATTGCTCAATTGTGTTTGGATATGTTGAAATATGGACACTAGTTCATGATAGTAATCGTGTACATACTAAACTATGTGAAATTATGGTACTTACCACCAGACCATGTGAAAGTTTAGTAAAGCGATTGTCCCATTATGTAAGCTATGATGTAATAAAAATACATAACTATCTAACCTTAAGTCCCTTATTATGACTAGTAGAGTGACATTTGTGTGGCCACTTAGCCATATGGACTTTTGATAATGGAGCGGCCATATGTGTAACACCCTGAAAATCGGGGGTCGTGTATAAACTCAACTCCCGAGTTCCAGACCGTCACTTATGCAACAAAAATGGTTATAATTCAATGTTGTCTGATTTAAAGCATTCACATGAGTAAAAGTATACCAAAACTGCAATTCATACTTCAGATCCAGTGATAAAAGCAAGCGGAAGACTAAACAATGTATATATCACTGTATGGAAAAAACAAAGTAATCTCATCTGTCTCCAAAGTATGACTACATCTCTGAGTCTCATATACATATACATAACAAAAGAATAATGTTCAAAAAAGAAAGTTCCACTGATGTCCCCTCGATCCAGGTCGCCTACGGGAAGCCGTCGTGATACTGCATATACGAGAACTCGTCCTGGTCCTCGTCGATCTCTGGCTCCACCTCCTGGATCTCGGCCTCACCTGCATCTACAACAGGGTCTGGTGGGTGTTGCAAACACCATCCCGTAACGTGGAAATGAGTGATCAACTCAGTGGAATCATAGAGCAAAGATTAGCATGTTCACAATTCAATCACGCGATAATAGTAAAGCAGTAAATCAGACAATCCTAATACTGTTGTTAATGCAAGATGATATGACGTGATGTATGCTCTCACCGACGATCACCCTCATGCGGCAACATCTTACGACCGCGGCATGCCACACTCCCTAGAGTGCTCCACATCTTCCAGGCACATGCAATGCTATGATGATATGATTTCCAAGTTGTTATTAGTCCATTCAAATAGCAGGATTGGGAAACTAAGGTACTTTCCTTGTATCAATCCCAACACAGATCCTGTCTAGGGTCGTCACTCCTAGTAATCTCATACGATGTGTATTTCGTAGGTCACTGCAAGGGCTGCCAGGGCTGTTGCTCGCACTCGTTGCACCGCTCCCCCATCACCTTATCAATACAGGCCTACCGTACTCTACTGCAACGGAAGGGTCATCGCCTCCCGTGGACTCAGAATATGCTCGCGGTCACTACAAAGGGCTCGTCGCCTGATCAGTGTAGGCCGACAGCTAGAATATAGTGTCCCATACCACCCTAATCTGCTCACGAGTTTATGTGCTCACTGGTCACTACGGGGAGGTTTGTGGCCCCAGCGTAGGCCGACAGCTCGACCACGGTGTCCCATACCACCATGCCCGGCTCATGAGTCTTCGTGGATCAAGGTACCATGGTTAACAGGGTTTACAATGGTAAGTTCAGTACCCTAGGTTCAAGCAGTTATGACACATACAAGGTGAACATAATCGGCCAGTCGGGTTACTTGACGAGCTCGACTAGCGCGATCGCATCTCAAGTCGAACGACATGAAGTGCGTAAAACACTTCGTGTGGCCTAACCACTGCCGCCAACTCTAAACACGAATCACGTTCATCGACGCGTCGTTCGTGGCTATGACCAGTCAGCCACGAATTCGCTCGGTTACCGACTTCCTGGACTAAGTCAAGTCCCACACATCTATGGAATCACATTAGCAACATATGCAAAGGTATTGGAATTGAAATATGATCATGTGAGCATGTTAACACATGTTATAATATTCAACTTAAGCAAATCTTCAACCACATACATTCCATGCATGTAATGCAATCATGCATAAGGTCAACATATAGGAAATCATTTAGGTCAGCATATAAATCAAGAAATCAATCTCAAACTACTACATAACATCATTCAATTCAATACATACTAATACAAGCATTTATACAAACACATACACTACACACTTAAGTCTACATACAGTATGTCGACCCAAAGTGCGCCACTAGGCGAATCTCTTCGCCAAACTGATTATGCAAGCATTCCTAACTCCCTAATGCGGCGACAAACCATGTCAATCACGTCAGCAAAATATGCATGTAGACCGTACTTCCTACAAATGACTAAAATGCCCTAAATCTCATATTCTTCGTTAATTTACGAAACAGGAAACGGAGAGCATGTTGTACATGTCAAACGGCGATGCCGTCGATAATCTACTATTAAACGACATTGAAAGCGTTGTAAACTGTCAATCAAAGCGTCTAAAATCCTCACCTAGTCTCTTACGGTTGCGGGATTTTGAACGGAGCGTGTACGCTTCGTCTACGGCAGTAGGAGAACCTGATTTATGGAATACGTTAGCTAACGTGCCATGAATCTAAGTAAACCCTAAATCAGCAAGTTTTTGGGGTTATTTTATACCTGAAAAAGGGGAGAAATCACCAGCCAGGTGATTAGGAAGAAGTGCTGAAGCACTAGCAGTCGGCGGCTCGGAAGCGGGAAAATTCCCTTCCTCTCTTTCTCTCAAACTCTCTCTCCTTTTCTCTAGGGTTTGAGATTTTCAGATGGAAGGGAGAAATGAGGGTTTCAACCCCTTTTATAAGCTTAAAAACACCGGAAATAGGCTCCGGGACGAAGTTTACTTGGTGCCTATCCATTTCGGGGCTGTTTCGGTCCAAAAACTGCTTTCTGGTGGTCCCCTGGTCGATTGCGATCGGACTTAAGCTCATGTGTACCAGATGTAGCTCGTATTAAGTTTTCAGTCTGGCAGGGTTCGCAGATCGCACGTGGCTGACCAGTTTCTGTTCAACGGTCACCGCACATAGATCAGGGCTGAAAGTCTCATGATAATAAATAGAAATTTTTCCTGATCCGAGGGTGTAATCTGGATGAATTCTGACGGTCAGAACGCTTAATACTGACGCGTCAAGTCGTGTGCCAGATTTGAATTTGAAATTCCAGATTCGTCCCTATTCGCGGTCGCTTCAGTCCGGGTTCAACGAAATAGTCTGTGATTATCGGTTTGACTTGATTTTCGAGATGATTGTCAAGTCCAGCTGGGCGGTTCTAACGGTCTAAGATAGGAGGTATCGGACCTTCGACGCGCGGTCTAAATCCAATACAAAAGTTCAACGTGGTCCAGAGGACAAACCCGCTTAGAGTTTGATCTGAGGTTATAGAGTGTTGTAGAGTCGTTTGTTCTACTCGATTTGGGTCTTGTAGAACGTATTTAAAGTGATTAGGGACTATTTCTCAGCTACTCTAGCGTTGCGCTAGCTAACTTACGCTTAATTTCCATGAAAATTATTTCTACGCGATTTCGGGTCGAGTTGGTACTCGAACCCAAGTACGGATTTTTCACGGGCGTTACAATCTACCCCCCTTAACAAATAATTTCGTCCTCGAAATTTGTACCTGTTCGTACTCCTCGAGAAGCTGTGGGTAGTTCTTTCTGATCTCGGCTTCTGTCTCCCAAGTAGCCTCCTCCTCAGAGTGATGCGTTCATAGTACCTTCACAAGGGGAATCACCTTGCTACGCAGTACCTGCTCCTTCCTGTCTAAGATGCGTGTCGGTCGCAGGATATAAGTAACATCCTCTCCTAACTGCACCTGCTCCCATCTGATGATATGGGAAGGATCAGCAACGTACTTCTTCAGCATAGAAACATGAAATACGTTGTGGACGCTCGCGAGGGGCGTGGGTAAAGCCAATCGGTAAGCCACTGCTCCCACACGATCGAGGATCTGGAATGGACCAATGAATCGCGGTGCCAGCTTCCCCTTCTTCCCGAACCGAAGGACTCCCTTCATAAGGAAAACTCGTAAAAACACGTGATCCCCAACTGTGAACTCTAGTGGCCTCCGTCTCGTATCGGCGTAGCTCTTCTGTCTTCTCTGCGCTGTAAGAAGCCGACGTCGAATAATATCAATCTTCTCTGACGTCGCCTGCACCAACTCTGGGTCAATCAAGCTACGCTCACCGACCTCTAACCAGCAATGCGGTGCGCGACAAGGTCGCCCATACAGCGCCTCATAAGGTGCCATGCCGATACTCGTCTGGAAGCTATTATTGTACGCAAACTCCGCATATGCAAGACAGTCATCCCAACTGTCCTTGAAGTCCAATGCGCAAGCTCGCAACATGTCCTCCAGGATTTGGTTCACTCGCTCCGTCTGTCCGTCCGTCTGTGGGTGGAAGGCTCTGAACTTCAACTTCACACCCATAGCCTCCTGAATGCGAGTCCAGAAAATAGAAGTGAACCGCGTGTCTCTGTCTGACACGATTTCTAACGGAACTCCATGCAGACGCACAATCTCTCGGATGTACAATCTAGCCAGCTCGTCTGCAGAGTTCGTAACTCTGATCGGTAGGAAGTGCGCCGATTTCGTCAATCGGTCGACGATCACTCAAATGGAATCATGCCCCTTCCTCGTCTTCGGCAACCCAGAAATGAAGTCCATGGAAATGAAATCCCACTTCCACTCTGCAATCGGCATAGGCTGCAAAAGTCCAGGTGGTCGGCGATGCTCTGCCTTCACCTGCTGACAAGTGAGACAACGGGACACGAACTCAGCTATGTGGGTCTTCATACCTTCCCACCAATACGTCCTCTTCACGTCACGATACATCTTTGTACTGCCTGGATGCATCGCGAGTCTAGTAGAATGCGCAGCCTCGAGAATCTCTCGTCTCAAGTCAGGGACATCTGAGACGCATAGGCGGCCACGGTAACGTAAGCCCCCATCCATACCAACTCGCCAGTCGGCGTCAGCATCATCACTGGCCTGCTCTCGAAGCTCAGTAAGATGCGCATCGTCCCTCTGCGCCTCGATGACTCGGTCATCGATCTGAGATCGCACCTGTACGTGTGCGATGAACTCAAATGGCTCCTCTACGGTGAGTTTCTGCTCAAAGTCTCGCAAAAACTCAACCATATCCCACTCGGCAACCATCAGCGGAGCCGCAAACTCTATCGCCTTCTTGCTGCTCAACGCATCAGCCACAAGGTTCACCTTCCCAGGATGGTAAGAGACTTCAAACTCGAAGTCCTTCAACGTCTCCATCCATCGTCGCTGCCTCATATTCAAGTCTCGCTGCGTGAATATGTACTTGAGGCTCTTGTGGTCGCAAAAGAGCTCGAACTCCTCTCCGTAGAGGTAATGTCTCCAGAGTCTCAGTGCGAATATAACGACTGCCAACTCCAGGTTGTGTGTAGGGTAATTCTCCTCGTGCTTCCTTAATTGTCTCGAGGCATACGAAATTACCCTGTCCCTCTGCATAAGGACACAACCCAAACCAACGCTAGACGCGTCAGTGTATATAGTGTATCTAACCCCTTGCTCTGGCAATACTAGCACAGGGGCGGACGTAAGTCTGTCCTTCAGCTCCTGAAAAGCTGACTCCGCCTTATCATTCCAGGCGAACTTCACGTCCTTCCGTGTCAACTGAGATAAGGGTCTCGCGATCTTCGAGAAGTCCTGAATGAAGCGCCGATAGTAACCAGCGAGACCCAAGAAACTCCTCACCTCAGTGACAGAACCAGGCTGCTCCCAGTCCTGCACCGCAGCTACCTTAGACAGGTCAACTGCCATGCCATCCTTGGACACCACGTGTCCCAGAAACTTCACCTCCTGCTTCCAGAAGTCGCACTTCTTATACTGTGCAAACAACTGATGCCGTCTGAGCGTATCAAGGACCAAACGCAAGTGCTCCTCATGCTCCTCTCGACTCCTAGAGTACACCAAAATGTCGTCAATGAAGACAACGACGAATCGATAGAGGAAAGGCCGAAATACCCGGTTCATCAGATCCATGAACACGGCCGGTGCGTTCGTGAGACCGAACGACATCACGAGGAACTCGTAGTGGCCAAAACTGGTCCTGAATGCTGTCTTCTGCACGTCCTCATCTCTGACGCGCAGCTGATGATAACCTGACTGAAGTTCAATCTTCGAGAAGTACTGCGCTCCTCTCAACTGATCAAACAAGTCATCGATCCTGGGCAAAGGGTACTTGTTCTTCACCGTGAGCTGGTTCAGCCTGCGATAATCAATACACAATCGCATCGAACCATCCTACTTCTTCACGAACAAGACCGGTGCTCCCCAAGGAGACACGCTAGGCCGTATAAAGCCAAGCTCTAGCAGACCATCAATCTGCGTCCTCAACTCCTCCATCTCACATGGTGTTATGCGATACGTCGGCAGTGAGACGGGTGTAGAACCAGGAACCAGATCGATAGTGAAATCGATCTCACGTCGGGGCGGCAAACCAGGGATCTTCCTGAACAGATCCCCAAACTCAGAAACAACTGGCGTCTGCTCAAGTACCTGGGCACCAGCATCGCGCAATAGAGTGGCGTAGCTAAGAATGCGGAAAGGAAGATTTACCCGCACTGGAAATGTGAAGGATGCACCCTCAGGCTCGTACGCTGTGACTATACGAGTCTCGCAGTCAATCTCGGCTCTCGCTGCAGTCAACCAGTCCATGCCAAGAATGACGTCGAGATAAACAAGCGAGGGATCGACGACCAGATCAAGAGTCATCGTCCTGCCTCCCAGATCAACCAAACAACCCTCACACATCTGGGTGACATCCGAATAATCTCCATGAGCTGCAAAGACTCGCACGCTATCCATAGTGATAGTCTGTAACCCAAGACGTCTGACTACGGCACGTGATATCAAAGAAATCGTGGAACCAGTGTCCACCATGACAAGAACGGGAGTACCTCCGATATGGGCCGTGACCTCGAAGGCTGAATGCTGGAAAGTCGGCGTCGCAGATGCCTCAGCGGTCAATGCATGAACTCGAGCCTACTGTGGCCGGTTCGGCCGCTGTGTCAAGGGCCGTGGAGGCTATCGAATCTGCGATACCGTAGGTCTGAAAGAAGGATGCGCAGGAGCTGACCGTATAGGCGGTGCTGATATCGCCTGTGGACGTACACGATCAATCTTCTGCGGCGGCGAGAACCCACTGTCCCGCATCCTCGAAAAGCAACTCTGTGCCAAGTGGCCCGTCCTCCCACAGTATGTACATGACAAATCAGGGCGCCGAAACGGTGGTACAGGCGTCGTGGTCCTAGTAGGAGGATCAATGCGAGGCCTCTTGCCCGCGAAGGGCCTGTCTGAAAAATCCGGTCGCGGCCTAGAAGCAGCCGGGCCTCGAGATCGCGCAAGTCGATCCACGTCCTGCTCTGCCCGCATGGACATGTGAACCAACTCCGCATAAGAGGAAAAACTAACACAACACATCTTCGACCGAATATCCGGTCGCAAGCCCTCCAAAAAGCGCCGTATGCGCATCTGCTCATCAGCTAGGATCGTCGGGACGTACCTGCCCAACTCTGTGAACCGATGCTCATACTCGGTAACTGTCATCGCTGCCTGTCTGAGACGGAGAAACTCATTCTCCCTGTCGTGCCTGTAGGTCTGGGGATAATACTTCTCATGGAAGCGGAACTCAAATGCTGCCCACGTCCATACAAAATCTGTGGCAACAGTCCGCAATACGCTATCCCACCACATACTGGCCTCTCTCTCAAATAGGAAGGTAGCCAGCTCTACCTGCTCAGCCTCGGTGCAGTGCAACATCCGTAGAATCTTCGACACTCGGTCGAGCCAGTACTCAGCCTCCTCGGGTCTGTGAGAACCCGTGAAAGTAGGAGGCCGCAAGCGCTGAAATCGCTCCAAAAGGCCCCGTGTGTCGGCAGGATTCCCCGCAGGGAAAGCAGGCGGCGCAGGATGGGCCATGCCCTCATCCTGGGCGTAAGTATAGGTATCCTCAGCTGGATGCGCAGGTGGTGCAGGTGGAGTAGATGTAGTCGCACCCCCACCATGGGCTAAAGTCCCCACTATGGTGGTCAGAAGCTGCTGCTGCTGTAGCATCATAGCCATCATCTGCTCGAATCTGTCAGGGGGTGGAGCAGGCTGTGGCGGATGCGGTGTGGAAGTAGATGCGCGATGTGGCTCTCTAACTGATGGTGTAAATGGCGGTGGTCCATCTGTAGGACCAACAGCAGGCTGAGACGACCGAACCGTCTCAGGAATCGGGCCCACACCAGGGTCCGGACGAGTGCCAGACTGAGAGGGAGTCTGATCCATATGGTCTGACAATGCAAGCTGAACCGCGCTCCGCGTAGTCTTAGGTGGCATTCCCTATATTCAAAATAGGGCGCAACCTTGTCAGTCTCAATTGCACAAATACACCACAATCATTCACTTAAAGAGTCAAAGGCATTCCATGCATTTCAATTAATCAAAATTGTCACAATACAAGGGATATATCCTTACAAGCATCATGACTAGAATTACATGGAAAGTAAGACAGTTAAGCAACAGCAACATAAGCAAAGCACTAGCCCTAATAGGCTTTACACACATAAAACAGGAAATGACTAACTACTAATAACAACATCAAAGATCGCATCGCTAGTCGGAGTCTGGTGACGGAGGAGGAGCACCCTTATCCTGTAAGCAACACAGGATTGCCTTCAAGGTGCGAGTCACCTTGCCAAATTTTTTCTTTGTAACGGCCTTGGCATCAGCGACTTCTGCTCGAAGTTCTTGAACTTCCCTTCGCAAAGCGGTCTGACTCTCCTCCATCCGAGCAATGCGGTCGTCGATAGTAGCTTGCGCAGGAGGAGGGCTCTCATCAGTATCCTGAGCCTCCTCTTCTGCTTCTTCCTGAGCTTCTTCCTGAACCTCTGCTCTAGGTTCTTCTTCGCTTTGATCTTCCTCTTCATCAAAGTCATCCCCACTATCCCTTTCAAGTTGATTTTCACGGTATTGTGACCCAATCTTCATCTTGACCATTGTCGACTCATCGATGGTGTGAATCGATACGAGCAATTCTGGCCCAAGTCTATAGGCAAACTCAAGTGCAATCTTGCAAATAAGTCGGCCAAAGGGAAGCGATTCGGATGTTCTTCTCGACCTGGCTATGAGAACTATCTGCCGTAAGATGAAAGTGGCCATACATACGTTCTCTCCTTGGGCCACCAGAAATAAGAAATTGACCATAAGACGTGTACATTCAATGCGGTTCGTCGACCTGGGATAAACATTGAACGTGCAGATATGGTGCAGCAGGCGTAAATCCTCAGACATATACGTCGCCTTGAGGCTATTATTAGACTGCCATGGAACCAACTTACCGCACAGAAACCTGGTGCGGCGATCTCATTCACGTCTAGTCTTCAAATTTTTCTCACTAGGATGCACATCACCTAGAGGCACGTTGAGAAGTCGCGCAATCAACCGAACGTCGATCGTAGCCATCCGATCTCTACCAAAAGGGATTTTGAACTGCAAAGGCTCCAAGGTAGGATTCTGGATGCTAGCATAGAAGGCACGAACGGTGCTCACATTAGCACGAGCACGAGCTTCAAAGATCGGACCCCAGTGCGCAGCTTTAATGCGTTCAAACAACAGATACTCGCTGAACAATCGTCCATCTACGTCCACCTCAAATAACACTTTGCGATCAGTGTATTGGCCATGAGGCATCTCCGATAAAATTGTTCGTCCAAGGTGTGCATGGGGATCCAAATCCCGCTTTGTACGACACTCCAGGACTACAGCTGGACCTGCGGTGGTGCTTGAACTTGCGGCACCACCCCGCGGTCTTCTCGATCAAGTAGGGCGGCTAGGCCCAGCCTCGTCTGTTGCGGTTTTCCTCTTACCCATCAAAGATATGATGGATGAGAGTGACAAAAGGCCCAAAATGGCTTCCACGAAAGCCATGGAAAACGGCAAAAATGCGAAGAAGTGGCTATCCAATCTGAGAAAAGGAAATCTAGGCATCGTAGAGGGATGCTTCAAGCTTCCCAAGGCTGTACTTTCAGGGAGAAATACAAACAAAAAGATAGAATGGAGCACCTAACGATTTCAGCTCTATTTGGGGGATTTTGGAGCTCCAAATGGTGAGATCTTCAAGAAGAGGGGCTGCCAACACCCAATAAGTGAAGGGTGGTGGTCGGTTTTGGCCAAGGAGGGTCCTAGAAGTGTTTTGGGACGCCAGAGTTTGGAGTGGGTTGCTGAAAATCGAAAATAGGGCTATGGAGAGGGCTGTTTGTGAAGGAGGGGTATGATTTGGGGGTTTTCGTGAGATGGGAGTTACATAGGGAGGGTGTACAACCCATTTAAGGGTGTGCGCCTAAAAAACAGCTCCAATGGGCCCCACCGGTCGGCGATGGCATCGCCGGCCAACTTCCAAGTTGGCTGGTGGGACCCCATGGGTCTGGTCCCCCATGGTCCAAGGGTTCCAAAAAGGTATGTCCCACCCCCTAGTTCATAGTATTTTGGTCTGTATAAGCCCAAACATGTATTCAGGGCTTTTCGGGTCCATATCACAATCCCGAATACCAAATCATATGATGCAGCATATGAATTTTAGGTAGAAGGAGCCAGTACATCTATCTAAACCCTTAGTTGCTAAATAAAGTGAAGTTAGAATGGCCTTATGGCCATTTTTCATGAAATTTTACTATTCACTGTAAAATTTTGTGAATGTACTAATTTGTGTTATTTTCACATTAGGTTTGATGCCTAATATGAAATGGATAAGAAAGAACTGAAGGTCGGAGTGTTTAGAGGAGGAATTTTGAGAATTTTTGGCGAAACGGGGTTTTTAAGCCCTGGCGATTGATTACAGGAGTCGTGGTCATCCCATGGCCCAAGAATTCACTTTTACGATTTAAAACCGCTCATAGGTCGTCTCAACCTGACTTCCTACAGCTTAGAAGTGATTCGGGTTGCTTTACGCGACCCGAGATACGTTACAGACTCGATCTTGCGATCGATCCTAATAGACTTCGCCTATCGGCGAATCTGCGATTCTAGAAGTGTTTCTAGACCCTTCTCTCACCCACCTAAGTCAAAGGAAGTGACAGCGTACGTCACAAGACCATAACCCAGGCCCAGTATACTCTCATTCATGCTCTGATACCAACTTGTAACACCCTGAAAATCGGGGGTCGTGTATAAACTCAACTCCCGAGTTCCAGACCGTCACTTATGCAACAAAAATAGTTATAATTCAATGTTGTCTGATTTAAAGCATTCACATGAGTAAAAGTATACCAAAATTGCAATTCATACTTCAGATCCAGTGATAAAAGCAAGCGGAAGACTAAACAATGTATATATCACTGTATGGAAAAAACAAAGTAATCTCATCTGTCTCCAAAGTATGACTACATCTCTGAGTCTCATATACATATACATAACAAAAGAATAATGTTCAAAAACGAAAGTCCCACTGATGTCCCCTCGATCCAGGTCTCCTACGGGAAGCCGTCGTGATACTGCATATACGAGAACTCGTCCTGGTCCTCGTCGATCTCTGGCTCCACCTCCTGGATCTCGGCCTCACCTGCATCTACAACAGGGTCTGGTGGGTGTTGCAAACACCATCCCGTAACGTGGGAATGAGTGATCAACTCAGTGGAATCATAGAGCAAAGATTAGCATGTTCACAATTCAATCACGCGATAATAGTAAAGCAGTAAATCAGACAATCCTAATACTGTTGTTAATGCAAGATGATATGACGTGATGTATGCCCTCACCGACGATCACCCTCATGCGGCAACATCTTACGACCGCGGCATGCCACACTCCCTAGAGTGCTCCACATCTTCCAGGCACATGCAATGCTATGATGATATGATTTCCAAGTTGTTATTAGTCCATTCAAATAGCAGGATTGGGAAACTAAGGTACTTTCCTTGTATCAATCCCAACACAGATCCTGTCTAGGGTCGTCACTCCTAGTAATCTCATACGATGTGTATTTTGTAGGTCACTGCAAGGGCTGCCAGGGCTGTTGCTCACACTCGTTGCACCGCTCCCCCATCACCTTATCAATACAGGCCTACCGTACTCTACTGCAACGGAAGGGTCGTCGCCTCCCGTGGACTCAGAATATGCTCGCGGTCACTACAAAGGGCTCGTCGCCTGATCAGTGTAGGCCGACAGCTAGAATATAGTGTCCCATACCACCCTAATCTGCTCACGAGTTTAGGTGCTCACTGGTCACTACGGGGAGGTTTGTGGCCCCAGCGTAGGCCGACAGCTCGACCACGGTGTCCCATACCACCATGCCCGGCTCATGAGTCTTCGTGGATCAAGGTACCATGGTTAACAGGGTTTACAATGGTAAGTTCAGTACCCTAGGTTCAAGCAGTTATGACACATACAAGGTGAACATAATCGGCCAGTCGGGTTACTTGACGGGCTCGACTAGCGCGATCGCATCTCAAGTCGAACGACATGAAGTGCGTAAAACACTTCGTGTGGCCTAACCACTGCCGCCAACTCTAAACACGAATCACATTCATCGACGCGTCGTTCGTGGCTATGACCAGTCAGCCACGAATTCGCTCGGTTACCGACTGCCTAGACTAAGTCAAGTCCCACACATCTATGGAATCACATTAGCAACATATGCAAAGGTATTGGAATTGAAATATGATCATGTGAGCATGTTAACACGTTATAATATTCAACTTAAGCAAATCTTCAACCACATACATTCCATGTATTAATGCAATCATGCATAAGGTCAACATATAGGAAATCATTTAGGTCAGCATATAAATCAAGAAATCAATCTCAAACTACTACATAACATCATTCAATTCAATACATACTAATACAAGCATTTATACAAACACATACACTACACACTTAAGTCTACATACAGTATGTCGACCCAAAGTGCGCCACTAGGCGAATCTCTTCGCCAAACTGATTATGTAAGCATTCCTAACTCCCTAATGCGGCGACAAACCATGTCAATCACGTCAGCAAAATATGCATGTAGACCGTACTTCCTACAAATGACTAAAATGCCCTAAATCTCATATTCTTCGTTAATTTACGAAACAGGAAACGGAGAGCATGTTGTACATGTCAAACGGCGATGCCATCGATAATCTACTATTAAACGACATTGAAAGCATTGTAAACCGTCAATCAAAGCGTCTAAAATCCTCACCTAGTCTCTTACGGTTGCGGGATTTTGAACGGAGCGTGTACGCTTCGTCTACGGCAGTAGGAGAACCTGATTTATGGAATACGTTAGCTAACGTGCCATGAATCTAAGTAAACCCTAAATCAGCAAGTTTTTGGAATTATTTTATACCTGAAAAAGGGGAGAAATCACCAGCCAGGTGATTGGGAAGAAGTGCTGAAGCACTAGCAGTCGGCGGCTCGGAAGCTGGAAAATTCCCTTCCTCTCTTTCTCTCAAACTCTCTCTCCTTTTCTCTAGGGTTTGAGATTTTCGGATGGAAGGGAGAAATGAGGGTTTCAACCCCTTTTATAAGCTTAAAAACACCGGAAATAGGCTCCGAGACGAAGTTTACTTGGTGCCTATCCATTTCGGGGCTGTTTCGGTCCAAAAACTGCTTTCTGGTGGTCCCCTGGTCGATTGCGATCGGACTTAAGCTCATGTGTACCAGATGTAGCTCGTATTAAGTTTTCAGTCTGGCAGGGTTCGCAGATCGCACGTGGCTGACCAGTTTCAGTTCAGCGGTCACCGCACATAGATCAGGGCTGAAAGTCTCATGATAATAAATAGAAATTTTTCCTGATCCGAGGGTGTAATCTGGATGAATTCTGACGGTCAGAACGCTTAATACTGACGCGTCAAGTCGTGTGCCAGATTTGAATTTGAAATTCCAGATTCGTCCCTATTCGCGGTCGCTTCAGTCCGGGTTCAACGAAATAGTCTGTGATTATCGGTTTGACTTGATTTTTGAGATGATTGTCAAGTCCAGCTGGGCGGTTCTAACGGTCTAAGATAGGAGGTATCAGACCTTCGACGCGCGGTCTAAATTCAATACAAAAGTTCAACGTGGTCCAGAGGACAAACCCGCTTAGAGTTTGATCTGAGGTTATAGAGTGTTGTAGAGTCGTTTGTTCTACTCGATTTGGGTCTTGTAGAACGTATTTAAAGTGATCAGGGACTATTTCCCAGCTACTCTAGCATTGCGCTAGCTAACTTACGCTTAATTTCCATGGAAATTATTTCTACGCGATTTCGGGTCGAGTTGGTACTCGAACCCAAGTACGAATTTTTCACGGGCGTTTCAATATGACCATGTGGGCATATGTGAATTGTGTGATTACTCAGACTCATGAACTATGCTGATGGTGTAACCTCTTGGGTATGTGAATTTAGGATGTGTGTTAGAATGATTATGGATCCTACCTTGATGTAAGTATTGCATATTTCACCATTTATCCATTAGGCTAGCTAATTCTAGAACATGATTCTAAAATGATCTAGATCCAATTCCTAAATAAGTCAAATGATATAAAATAGTGTTAATTGAATGTATAAATTTCAAACACTTATGAACCCACTCAATGTACGTATTTTATCCGCACTGTTCAATTGTTTTTCCAACTAGATGATTTAATGATGGAGCTCGCTAACGTGTGCCTTGTGCACTGAACTGTTATTCCTTATACTACATTAATGTATGTGAATTACCTATACTATTTACTTGATGGGACCCACTGTAATGATTGTGTGTGAACTCATCTGCTTGCATGACCACTTGGAAGTAGGACCCACTACGTTGTATGAGACAAACCCACTGTCATCCAACCATGGTTAACTCTTATGTGTATATTGTATACCCAAGTCGTTCAACATAGGGCTCACTGTATCTTATGAGGCTTACTTATGCCTTCCAAACTATTGTAGAACTAATATGATAACTATTTGCAAATCCAACCTACTAGCAACCTACCTGAAGGTGAAGTCCACTACATTATATAAGTTTCACTAGCACCATTCATCCTGTGGCTCATTTACTATATGTTATGTTTAAGCCTTTCATCTCATAACCACTTGGTGCATGTACCTTACATCACCACTACTCCTTAACCATAAGGCCTAGTTAGGGTATAACCATGTGGTCCCAATAGAAGAAAATCATATCGGGCCAAAGCCACTAATAGAATATCTATCTTGCGAAGGATATGGTGTAACTCTTATTACAATTAATGCTTGTAATTATGATAGTTATGGATGATATTAGTGATGACAGTAATTATGGTTAATAGAAGCATGTTATTTAATACTTGATTAATGTTGTTCCACTCCCTAGCATACTAAATTCATCTACTTAACCATGTTGATATTGATAATACTCATATACTATAGAATGATGGTATGTGTAAGTTTACTTTAATACATTTGTTCAATTGTAAGACATGTCCTCTTCAGTTTACTCACAGGATCATGGATTAATATAGTTGATAGTGGCATATGATGATTATACGTCATTTTTGCCTTAAAGGTTAAGTAGACCCTAAAATCATGACATTATATGCGTACCACATGCACTCGAACGTATGCCTTATAATAATTGCTTGAATTCATGTATAATCATGACATGCATGATGATTGAAATACCACAGTCATGCCGTATAACATGAGTTGGATCTTGACAATGAAATGTACATCTATAATGATGACTTGGATTATCCTTGAAAATGAACAGGACACCGGAAGTGTGGAAATAGTAAGAGATGATGTGCCCCTTGGGTTGAAAGTCCCTAAACTACTATGCTAGCTAGGGTTGCCTCACCATTGGGCTGAGTGGATACATGGGTCATGGATTTGACTCCCACTGACAAGGTCGGGTTGAGAAGAGGTGGGTCCAACTTGCTTAAGGGTTGAGGTACAAATAGGGACCGGTTTGACTCGCCGGTGAGGAGAATCAGGAATGAAGTCCACTACTGGTATGCCAGGTGGAAGTCCACCGCAAGGCGGGTATGTGAGGTCGATGACTAGTGTCTGGTGCATTGGTGTCGACCATGGTGTTTCCCATGATATATAGTTGGTGGAATTCCACCACAAGGCGGGTATGAGACGTCGATTACTAGTGTCTGGTGCATGGTGTCGACCATAGTACTTCCCGAGATATACAGTTATGATATGGTATGACAATATGATGATAGTGATGTGATTACAGATCCATGTAATATGGTTATGGCTGTGGTATAGGATAAATGAAAACATGACTTGGTGATGCATATAGCATTGACTCGGAGTATTACTATGATTCATATGCATTGCATTGGCATTGACATCATACCTTATAAGCTCACACCTTTCACCATACATGATTTCCTTGTGACATATTTATCTTGCTTACATGTAAGACACACTACACACGAGTTTACTCACTAGGCTTTTTGCCTAAGCTTCCTATTTTCCATTTTTTTCAGGTCAGGAGTATCTTGGAAGACTTAGCTTTCTTGATGCATTATATCTATTTTTTAATTTGGCAATATTGACGTTGTGTACCTTTTGAAAAGCATTATACTTGTAACCATCAGGATTTATTATGGAGAGTGTTGCTTGGTATTTTGATCATGGATCTTCATGCTCAAGTATTATCATTGTATATAGAAAAAAAATTCAATAAAAAATCTTCCTTGTGGTGCGTCGAACTCAGGACTTGGTGTATGGAAGTCAAGTGACGGATTTGGGGCATCACGGAAGCTGTCCATCCCTGATTTTAGGGCGTGACATGCGGGCTGCAAATGAAGCCAGTGATCAAAATCCTAAAAGACCAAAAAGTCCTCAACAACTAGTCATGCGTAACCCTTATGCCATATGTATAGCCTTTCGGCAGCATCATAGGGAATGGAGGAAAATGCCCTTCTGTGAATGGGCCCGACCTTGCAGGTAAAGAAAAAGCGGGCCGTAGTGTGAGCTCTTTGTCCATGCCCATAGATAGGGCAACCATGCGTAAGACCCCCTAGATTTATGGTTTGATTTCAGTACTAACTCATGAGGAATGGCTTAAACCTACTCATTGTTGGACTGACGGCCCTTGATTTGGTACCCCATAGGTAGCCTTGTGAGCCCCGTGAACTGTAGAGAGTTACTACGGCCAACCCTATATGTAAATCCAACCAAGTTCACGGCCCTGGTAACTTCACTAGGCCCCTCTGATGGATCACGATTTGTGAACTCCCCAAGCAGTGAGAAGTCCAATGAACTCCTAAGAGTTACGGAGACCATCACGTGAGACCCGACTCCACTACTCATAAGTCTAAAAAACTGTATTGCTCCACTACTCAAGAGCTTAAACTGTGTGTTATTCCACTACTCAAGTTCTTAGACTGTGTGTGACTAACTAAATTGAAATTTAGTACCACCAACTAAGACAAAAATCATATAGGAAATCCCACACTAATAAGCATAAAATGATAATGTTGACTATCAGTTCTCTATTAAATAAAATGTCAAGATTATTGCATAGATAAATATGCTCGAAATGTATTATGATATGGAAATTTAAGTACCTACTATTGAGATGATGTAAGAATATATAATCATATATTCAACTGAAAAATATGTTTCTTCTAAAGTAAATAAAATCATAATTATATTAAGTCAGATCAAAATATCCTATGTTTGGCATCTTTTACTTTGAAGATAAATGTTTTAAAATATATTTACTGTTCTAAAGAGTATGAGTCTTTAATGATAATATGCTTATCCAAAAGTGGATGATGATGTCCTGAATTTTCTTTCCTTTCCGTTGAAGAAGAGTTATCGCGTAGTATCTGCAAAGGTAGAGGAGGGTGGAATTGTAGGGAGTCATCATCCTTTGTAGAAAATTCATGAGTATTCGGAAAAGGGGTGCTGAAAGCTATCCATCCTTCACGGGCATCAGCAAGTTTTACTGCATAAATAGCATTTTCTAAAGTGTAACGTCTCGAAAAAATCTGTATAAAGACCCAAGTACCACCTCGGGCTGAAATCATTGAGGGTCAAATCCTTTAGAAATTAAACATGAATTAACAAAGTATTAGACTATATTATCTATGAAATTAACACCAATCACTTTAAATATGATCTATAAGACCCAAAGAGAGTGAAACTATTAATGCTATATTATCAAAAAACTTAGGATCCATCTCAAAACCCAGTTACTCTCAAGAGCATCATGAAACTCCATATCAGACATGGACCACGCATCGAAAGCCCACTTATCCCGAAATTATACGGTTATGACCGCCTTGTTGGAGTTGACAACCTCTAAGAAATTAAGTCCTAAAGGTACCCAGAAATGCACAACTTGGGCCCGGAGCGAAGTGTGTGAGAAACGTGAATATCTTTAGGAAATGAACTGAAACTTAAGTGAATTGAGTCATTCACTTGCAAGCCGAATCTAAGGATTCAGATTGTCAAAATTTGACCCAATTACACCCTCAGATTAGGAAAAATTTCCAACACAGGTCAGTGCACTTGTGGCCCTGATTGAGTATCGGTGATCGTCGAAATGAAATATGTCCCCCGCGGTTGATCCACTGACCCGATGAAAGGGCCTAGCTATATGCCCTAGAGGGGGGGGTGGTGAATAGGGCAATGCCAAATAAAACTAATAACAGCGGAATAATAAAAGAAATAAAGTACAATGCTGAATTTAAAGTAATCTCAATAGCCTAAAATAAAGAGAATGATACTTTATCAGTTTTAAGGACAACCTTACACTAAAAACCAAAGGTTTAAGGTAGGACAACCTTATTTCTAGAACGTCCTTTGTATCACAAACCAATGAGGAATAAAAAGTAAGGAAATTAAAATAACTTGCAAAAATAAATCCTAAGTTATTACAACATTCTCCACACTTACTTGGAATAAAAAGATTACAACATTCATCCACGAATACAAACCACAAAACTGAATGAATAAAAGAATGAAAGAATAATGCACATCCACAACACAACGATATATAGTGGTTCACCTGTGTGTACACCAAATGTTATCCAACAGCCACACAGAATGCTACTCCACTCTTAATATCCTCACATAGGGGATATTAGCATGCACTATCAAAATAGGTTTCACTGGTTCACCTAAAACCTGCACAATTGTGTCTTTGATCTCGGGCTTACACAATCCAAAAACCCCACAATCTGAGTTTTTTGGCTCTCCTCAGATAACCAATACAATGAGATTTTTCTGTAAATCTCAAACAAAACTAAAGAAAGTAAATTACAAAAATGTAAAATACCTGAATCACCTTTTGAAGAAGCCCGGTAGAACCAATCGGAGTAGAAGTTCGATTCAACGTTCAAAGTCCAATACTCACTTTAAGAATGATTCTAAGTCTAATTGATTTTAAATCAAAAGGGCTAGATCGATTTGATTTTGAATCCAAGAAGAAGGAATATCAGAAATTCCCCTTTTCTAATAAGATTGGAATGTAGATCAAAATCAAATAATAAACAAGCTAGCAAAAGGAATATTAAATAAGCACAAAGTAGCTTAAAACAAATACAAACTTATCTCAGAGAATAGCCTAAAGATTGCTTGAATAGAATTGAATTGAATTGCTAAAACTCTGAAGTTCGTGCTCTATTTATAGCCTAAAAAATTCCATCTACAATTGGTCTTAAGATCCTAGGACTGGTCGTAGCTTCAAAGATTTTCACGGGATAAGATTTTCCTATTCCACGACTGGTCATGGGAGGTCTACGACCGGTCGTGGGCCACCTACGATTGGTCATGGGCCACCTACGACCGGTCGTAGGACCCTTAATTTGGTTGCTGGAGTTTGAGTCGTAGGGCTACGACTGGTCGAAGGATGAGTCGTAGAACTCACAGGATTAGTCGTAGGATGTCCAGGACTGGTCGTAGGATAGCTAGAAAGATCCAAAAATCTTCAACAACCTAGGACTGATCCTGAAAAACTTAAGACTGGTCATAGCAAAGCTAGGACTGGTCTTAGAACACCCCAAACAAGCATATTGAAATATATGAATTATGTATCCAGAATGACCTACTGTAAATCCCATCCTAAGGTCAAATAAACCTTAAAAGTGAGATGGACATTGAAAGTCTGTACACTCAGATGACCCTTAAGAGAAGCTTGAGAATATACAAATCTTGTAGTAGGCCTTTTTGAGCTTGATCTTGACTTAACAAAATCCTTTAATATACTTGAACTTGATTGAATCTTGAACATGCAAACTTGAATACTTCAATACTTGAATTCTTCATTCATAACTTGAAAACTTCTTCATTTAAGATCTTGTCTTGAAATGCGATGTCTTGAAGTAAAGAATAGTTTCAAACATGAAACACAAGATATACAAGACATAGATATAGGTTTTGGCACCATAAAATTTGACAACCAAAGGGATATGAAATCATAGCACTTACACCCGATCAAACCAAAAACTTAACCTGACCTAGATCCAATGTCAGGAAGCTTAAGTCTGACTGCATGTATAAAAGGGGCCTTCAGAACAGCTCCGTTGGACCGAAATGGCCAGTCCTTGGCTATAACCTAAGTATACCATGGCCCTGGGGCCATTCCCATCAGTTCTGGGCCTATATAAGCCCCTTAAACGCTCTCCCCCTCATTCCATACGAATTTAGAAAACTCTAAGGGAGAGAAGAGAGAAAATAGAAGGAAAGAGAGAGAAAGTGAGAGGGAGAGTTGGCGTTTGTCCCTGGGATTAAATCCCGCCGCTCCACGTGCTTAACCACCATTCTTATATCGCTATACTAGCGATTCTGATTTCATTCTTAGGTAAGAAATCCTAACCCTAATTTTTTTTAGGGATTCAAATAGAGTACATGCTGAAATAGTTAACCTATTTCATGTTATAGGTTGCAGTCATGTTGTGGATGAAGACTTAGTGTTGAAATTGAGTTCGTTACAAGTTTACTGGTGAAAGGTGTAGACTATAAATGTTTAGGTTATGGTTTTCAAGGCTTTCAATGTTAGTAATGATTTATGACTAGCTTGATTGCTATCACATGTGCTTAGATATGAGGGTTTCCGTGTATTATGTAATATAAACTATGTTGATCTACAATGCATTTCATGTGTTTGTTGAAATGTGTGAATGAGTATGAAATTATGATTTATGCTTGCCATGTTTATTGACTACGAATAAATGCTTGTTGTACGTATGGTGAACCCTCTGTGAAGCAATTTTTTACAATACATGTTAATTACATGTATATGATATGTGTAGCCTAAGTGTTTGATAAAATGCCTGAATGTGAAATGTTTGTTTAAATGCATGTATTGTGGATGTTGCGATAGGATTATCAATTCCCTTAATTATGATTGCAGTATCCTTTATATCACTATGTGTTGAATGGATGAAATGCCTATGTGTGATAATATGTGTAGTATGTGTTTATTAAATCACTCAAGTAAGATTTATATCTGATTTCAGTTGTCACATACTATTTTGGATTACTATATGGGAATGTTATTGTTGGAATGTGATTGAGGCTACAATGTAGTCCAAGTAATCGGTAAATGTCTGTGAACGGTGTTGAACTTCTTAACCACGAAGGATGCACCCGATGAATTCGAATCGTACACTGCTTGTCGGCAGTGGTTAGGCCACGTGGAGTTTCTTGCATGCTCCATGTCAATCTGCTCAACATATGCTCATACTAGTCGAGTTTGTCAAGCAACTCGGTTGACCCGATGTATGTTCACCATAAATGGACACTACTGTCTGAATCTAAGGTACCAACTCACTAGTGCAAAGCTTGTTTAACCTTGGTACCTCGATCTGTAAAGCCTCATGAGCCAGGCATGGAGGTATGGGACATCGTGGTCGTGCTATCAGCTCACGCTGGGGTGATGAGCCTTCCCGTAGTGTCCAGTGAGTAACTCAAACTCGTGAGCCGAATACGGTGGTATGAGACACTGTATTCGAGCTGTCAACTTATGATCAGGTGATGCCCGTAATGACCTCGAGCATACACTAAAAAATATGTTGAGGTGAAGAGCCTTTCCATAGTAAACTAGAGTATAAATTAGGCCTATGCTGACGGTGACGAGCCTCTCCGTAGCAACCTAGAAGCCATCTTTTGTATGTGACTACTAGGATTGACGACCTTAGATGGATCAATGTTTGGGTTATGATATAAAGGGAGATGCCTTAGCTTCCCAATCCTTCTGTATAAATATATCTAATTAAGAACTTGGCTAACACGACCATGCATTCCTTACACGGTGCTTTGGCGAGGAAGTGCATAGAGGAAGGGGTGCACGCCACGATCGTAAGATGTTGTCGCAAGAGGGAGTGTAGGAGAGGGCATGCATTATTAATACATATCATTTTTGCATTAACCAGAGTACTTAGGGATGCTTGATTGTATTTCCTTATCATTATAGCTTGATTGAATTGATAAATGTTAACCTCTGCCTTATAGCTCCACTGAGTTGATCACTCACTCCCATGTCTAGGACGGTGTTTTAAACACCAACTAGACTTTGTCTTAGCTGCAGGTGATGGCGATGCTTATGAGGCAGAGCTGGACTATTTCGATGACGAGGAGGAGTTCTCCTATATGCAACTCTTTGGCGGGTGTATGTAGACCTGGAGTTGCACTGACAGGCTTATAGGGTTTTGGATAGAGAACATTACAATTTTTCTGATTTTGCACATTTTTGAATTAAACTTGTAATTATTTAACCTAGTGACATTCATACTCTGGGGGCTTGCAATTACTTTTAAACAATTTATATACATATCACAGTATTCCACTAGCGTACTTTCATTGCCTCTGGAGTATGATATGTTGTTTTGGTATAATCTCATTCATGTTTAAGGCACTAATACAAACAACATTCAATCATCATTGTCTATGTTGCATAAGTAATGTGTTAGGACTCGGGAGTTGGGCTCTTGCTCGACTCCTGAATTTCAGGGTGTTACATAAAGAGATTCTCGTACCAAGTTGATCTGGAAAAGGAGGAGGGCTCGTTTCTTCAAAATAACCAATATTTTGGTCTTTCTAATAATCCCTAAGGTAAGGGAGAGGAATCCACATAGTATGATCTACTGGAAGATAATTGTCTACCAAGTAATGTTGATGAACCTACCATTGCATCCAGTAGTAAGAAGCACTAATTGGATAATTATAGCCAGGGATTATGAAATGGGATCCAGTTTGAACGATCAAAAGCTATTTCCATATTAAAGCCCAATTATATGGTCTGATGCTGTAACTTCTCATTGCTCTTGTGACAATGTCACAAGTCTCAGGTACAGCTTGATCAAATCCAAACTGACGAGCAAACCTATTCAGATAATAAGGTTCACGCTAGAATATGCTACCTTCTCTCCATGGAAGAGTATTGGACCTGATAGAAATAAAGAAGGAATGCTCGCTAAATGAGATACAATCGTCATCAATAACATCTACATCTTCAGGATAGTTGAACAATGGAAATTGGTGAAAATTAATGGGATCATTGCTTTTTATTCTCCTTGAAATCCATCCACCTTATTCCATAATCATATCCCTCAGTTGAAAATGTTGAAGAGGAAGCCGACCGATGTTCGAGTATGCCCTTCCAGAGTCAGCAAATGTCCAAGGAAAATACACTCCCAGCCAAACTACGAAGAAATGCCAAGGAGCACAGACAGGAAAAGCTCCAGGAACATGATCTTTTGAACTAGAAATAACATCTCCAAAGGTGTGATAGAGAGAGCATAAAACTGGAGGAGCTAGTGAATATTTCTGGCCTTCCGCAATCGCTCCTGCGACAACAAAGAATGAGCGGCTAATAATATCTTCTTGATTAGGATTAGGGAATATCATTAAGCTTAACCAGTAAGCAAGAAAGGTGACTAATTCTTAGGAAGAACTGTATTCTGCAGAATGTTCTATCTTCTCACGAATGTCCTTAAATTTTAAATGGTTGTGGCTTGTAAAGCTGTCAAGATGAAGATGTAATACTTCAGTAAAAAATTATGTAAAGAATGGGATCATAAAAATGGAAGTTGAAAGGGAAGGAGTGTACCGTAATTTTTTAGAAAAGTGAGCTAACCATTCAAGAGGAGATACGATCAAGATGAGAGAAGGTGGCCAGTGCACTGAAAAGTTCAAGAGTAGTTCTATAAATTTTGGATACACTTCCTTTAGATGCAAGATTAAGTTCTTCATTGGAAGGTATATAAGCATCAAAGATATCACCCATGATGGGAAGACCAGCTATTCAAAATAGATCCCATAAAGTAATGCTCATTTCACCGAGGGAAAGATGAAATGAGTTGGTAATTGGAGACCAATGATCAAGAAAGCATCTGAGGATGGTAGCATCTATGTGGAAGTGTTCCGATGTGGTTATAATTGCATCAGAAAGCGTAATCTGCTCCAGTATGGCGGTATGTCTCTGAACGACGGCGTGAGCCCAAGCACTATAAAATTCACGGATGGATAGTAGGCCTATGATTGTAAATCTCCCTTTACTCCAGGGTAATCTCTCAAGAAAGAAGAGTTGTTGAGCTGTTTTGAAGTAGTGAATAGGGGAAGGTCATTGAGGATCACATTACGGATGTAAAAATCTCATCTTGTGAATTCTACCCGCTCTTTGGCAAAGACCATTTTCTCCCAAATATCCTATCAAAATTCTTGGCTCTCTCATAACCCAGTTGTTCACTGAAACAAAGGTATTTTGTCGGTCAAAGTGTTCACTGTGTAAAATCAACCAATGACGCGGTAAATTTATAAGGATATTGATTTGGTTACGGGTGAAATGGTTATGGAGATCTAAAGTTTCTTCATTTATCTCCACATGCTTCCAAGGAAAATGAAGAGGTTGTTTTAATTTAGAAGAGGATGCCCAGTTCCTTCTTCTAAAAGAAGAAGCTTGAGTACGGGCCATGTTGAAAATTAGAAATCTGCTGAAGTGGCAGTTGTGTGGATCATACAACAGATTGAGTATTGCGCAGGTAGCATGACGATTTGAGGCCTTGTGCGATGAAGAGAATGTTGCGCAGGTCGCACAAATGGATTAGGTGTTGTGTGGATAGCGTAGTAGTTCGAAGCCTTGCATGACAAAGGAATCGTTGCGCGAGTCGTGTAACAAGCGTTAGTTGCACAAGAAGGAACAATTTTAAAAGAGCTCCGCTACATGAAATGAGAAATGAACAAAAGGAGTTAAGTCCGGGTATTTATAGAGGTAAGGCCAAGTATGGTACTAGGGCACACGTTGCGCGGATCACGTAACAAGTTCAGAAAATGTAGAAATCCATGAAGGTTGATCCTAATTTTTTATTAAAGGGAACAAAGAACGGATCAAGGGAGCATCTGTTGAAGTATAAAAATCATAATCATTAAGGAGGAGGATCAGAAATCAAATAAGGAGTGAAGGAAAGAGAAAGGATTCAGTCCTTTATTTGAGGGTTGCGCGGGTCACGTAAAAAGATATTGTTGTGCGGATCGCGTAACATGTTGAAGAAGTTATGCGGGTGGTGCGAATAGTTTGTCATGAAAAGAAGTAGATGGTATCCTTGCGCAGGGTGCACAACTGAATATAACATTGCGTGAACCATACAACCAGATTTTCTAATTGCGCGGGAAGCACAACTAAATGAATCATTATGCAGACCGCGCAATTAGCTTTTTTGTTGCGTGGGTGGCGCAATCGGGAGTAGAGAGTGTTTCATGGCATGAAAATTGAGGGTTGACACATGTGGGAGGTCTATAAATACCCCACTTCCCCTCTCATTTGGATAGCAAGAGAGTTCTAAAAGAAGGCTGAAGGTGAGGAGTGGAAGAAAGGATCAGTTGAGCTAACAGCGCAACTTGCGCACCAAGTTGCACTAACCACACAACCTGCGCTGATCACGCAACCCATTCAACAAGTTGCACTAACCACGCAACTGACGAAGTGGTTGTGCGACCCCACTATATGACCAGCTCTAAATGGAGCCGAGGTGCTGCCGTAATTATTGAAAGCATTCAAGTTCAAAGCTTCATCATTTCAAGCTCTCTCCTTTGACAAGTTCAGAAGAGAGATTAATTTATCAAATCAACATTCCTCCTAAGTACTAGGAGATGATCAAAATAGCTACCGGAATGCTGTCGAATTCAAGATTTAATGTATAAGCTTTGTTAATTATAACTTGTTTATTTTAAATAATCTATCCTGGAATCAAGGGATATTGAAGGGATGTAGATAAACTCAGAGTCAATAATACAATGATTGTTCTATGCATCTTCTTTGTCGCATTCGAATTAAATATTTTCCTAAATTAGATGCATTTGTTTCTTGTTCAAAATAATCCCTTCATCACTTTTAATGTCAAACTTTCCCAGATTTTCACGGTCACGAAAAATATAGCACTTCCTGCCAAAAAATTGAAAGTATTTGACAGTAGGCTTCTTATCAAACCATTGTTCATAAGTCATTTTATTATTTAACTTGCTTGTATAAACCCGGTTGATTATATAGTAGGCAGTATTTATGGCCTCTGCCCAAAGATTTCTAGAGAGCTTCATACTATTCAACATTACATTAGCTATTGCTTAAAGCACTCTATTTTTTCTTTCATCAATTTCATTTGTTGTGGAGTTTTAGGTGCAGAGAATTCATGTGATATTCCCTGATCGTAATAGAATTTTTCAAAATTATTATTCTCAAATTTTGATCCATGATCACTATGGATCTCATAGACTTGAGAACCTTTTTTAGTTTGGATCCGTTTGAGAACTTTTTTTACTTTATCAAGGGTTTCTGATTTATCCCTTAAGAAGGCTACCCAAGTAAATCTAGTAAAATCATCCACAATTATAAGAATGTACTTTTTGCCACCTCAACTCTTCGTCTTGGTTGGTCTTATAAGATCCATGTTGAGAAGTTCGAGCGGTTTGGATGTGGCATTGGAGTCCACCTTTTTGTGAGTATTCCTAGTTTGCTTGCCAATCTGGCATTCACCACATATTTTGTCTACTTTCTGTAATTTAGGTAGACCTCTTATCAGTTCTCTTCTGCTCAATCTATACAAATTATGGTAGTGTACATATCCAAGGCATTTATGCCATAACTCAGTCTCATCGGTATAGACCATGTAACACAATTGACTAGGTGAGATAGAATCACTAATAATATAGCAGTTTTTAGAAGTTCTACAACCAGTTAATATTACAGAACCCTTTTTGTTTAAAATTTCACAACCTTGGTTAGAAAATTTTACACTGTGATTTTTATCGCATATTTGAGAAATGCTTAACAAGTTATGTTTTAGACCTTTTACATATAAGACATTCCTAAATAAAGGGAGGCTAGAAAGTTAAACCGTACCTTGGCCAATAATTCTACAGTTGCTACCATCACCAAATGTGACCAACCATTAGTCATGTCTTTAAGAGTGGTGAACAGACCTTTGTCACCAATCATGTGCCTAGAGCATCCACTGTCTAGGTACCATTTTGAATGGCTTAAAGCTTTGAAAGTGGTGTGGGCAACCAAGCAAGTAACCTTAGGAACCCATTTCATAATTAGTTTGGGTTTAGGAGTATAGTTGGTCTTATTGTATTTGTAGTTGTTGTAAGAATAACCTACTGAGTTAGATTTTAAGAGCTCCTTAAGTAAATCAACTATTTTCTCAGCTAAAGGGTTTTGGTTCTAATTTGTATAGTTGATATGGTTACTTTTAGGCTTAAAAGATTGAAAAGTTTTGGTATTTTCAGAAAACTTTTTCTTAGAACTTTTCTTTTTTGAGTTTGAAGACTCTCCTTTCACAAACTTAGGAGTATTCATTTGTTTAGGAGGAATATTTTTATCATAGAACAAACCGGATCGGTCGCCACATTTTCTTGATCCAAACAAAAGCTTTTCTAACTTTGGATCACCTTCTGCATACTTCTATGTATTTTTTAAACTCAAAAGCGAAGAGACTTCAAGTTTAAGTTTTTCATTTTCAGATTTAAGATTCTCGATAAGGTAGGTTTTGAAATCTAAATCGCATTTTGATTTTTCAAAACAATCTTAAATGTGGGATTTTTTTAAAATAAGAGAATCAAAATTTTCTTTAAGCTTTAAGAACTTTTCTTTCTAAAGTTTAAGTTTAACAGTAATTTTATAACTCTCCTTGTAAAGGGCATTATAAGCATCTTGAAGATCATCTTCATTTTCATGATCACTATTCAGATTTTCTTCACCAGTAGAATCATCATTATCTGAAAAAGTGAATTTGGCTAGAGTCATAAGGGCTTTAACTTCATTGCCCAACTCAATTTTAGAATCTTCTGATTTAGAAGAGGCTTCAGAGTTAGAGGATTCATCCCAAGTAGCCAACATTCCTTTCTTTTTAGGTTTTTCCTTATTAGGACACTTATTTTTTAAATGCCCATATTCATGGCAGTTATAACACAGACTGTCTTTTGAAGTTTTTCTTATTTTAGGTTTAAATTTCTTCTTATCATTCGATTTTTGAAAATCAACCCTCTTTTTTACTTTTCAAAGTTTTGTAAAACTTTTTTGCTAAAAGGGCCATATCATCTTCAGAGTTTTCTAAATCAGAATTGCTATTATTTTCTTAAAAATTATTTTTAGAAGATTTAAGGGCGATTAATTTACCTTTAGGAACTTTAAAAGTTAACTCATAAGTTTGTAAAGAGCTAACTAATAATTCTTCTACTCTCATGTTGTCCATATCACGAAGTTCCTAGATCGTGGTCATCTTATAATTGAACCATTTAGGAAGTGAGCATAGTATTTTTGCACATTTTTTACTTTCTTGTATAGAAGTCCATGAAAATTTCATTTTCTTCCATACGTAATTCCTCAAATTTGGTTGTGAGGATTTGACTCTTAGATTTCTTGACAATTGATGTTCCCTCGTGTGTCATTTCTAAATTATCCCAGGCTTGCTTTGCAGAATCACGAGATATAATTCTTTTGAATTCATCCGGTGATAGTGCGCAAGTGATTGCATTTAGTGCTTTTGCATTTGTACTAATCTCACTTTTTTGAGGTGTGGTCCAAGAGAAATAAGGTGTAATTCTCATAGATTTGGATCCATCGATTCCAGTTACTTCAGTGGTAGGAAGAGTCCATTCAGTCACTATGGCTAGCCACATACTCTCATCCATGGATTTAAGGAAAATCGTCATCCTGGCTTTCCAATAGGCATAATTGGTGCCATCAAATGGTGGAGGCCTAGTGATTAAAAGGCTATCAAAATTTGACATCATATAAATAGCTTAGATCGGTTAGCTTAGGAATTAAATCCAAAAATATAACAATTAAAAGGAGCTATTCGGCTCTGATACCACTTGAAAAGACCAAGCTATATGTCCTAGAGGGGGGATGAATAGGACTATGTCAAATTAAAATGATAACAGTGGAATTAAAACAGTTAAAGGAAAGATATCGCTTTAAACAATCCACAATACTGAAATATAAAGCAACCTTAGAATTCTATAATAGAGAGGTTGATACCAATGTTGTTCTAAGGACAACCTTGCACCATAAAAATCAAGGGTTTATTGCAGGACAACTTTACTAGAACAATTTAAATATCAAGAACTCAAACTGAAAAGGAAATAAAGGAAATAGCAAGAAAGAAATTTTACACTATTACAATATTCCCCACAATGCTTGAAATGTAAATATTACAACATTCACATCCACAAGTACATCCCACAAACTTAAATGATAAAAGATATGGAAAATAAACTACACATCCACAAAACACAGAGTTATAGTGGTTCACCTGTGTGTACACCAACTGTTAAACAACAGCCACATAGCCTGCTACTCCACTCCTAATATCCTCCCACAATGGATATTAGCGTTCACTATGAAAATAGGTTTTTCCAAGTTCACCTAAAACCCTTACAATTATGTCTTTTAAGTGGGCTTACACAATTTTAAAAAACCCCCACTCGGAGTTTTCTGGCTCTCCTCAAATAACCAAACAAATGAGATTTTTCTGGCTTGATCTGAAAAGAAACCAAATAACAGAAGATTTACACAAACGTAAAATACCTGGATTTCTCCTTTTGTTGCAACCCGAAAGAACCAAGTCAGAGTAGAAGTTCGAATAGAAGTTCAATGTCCAATACTCACTTATGAAATGGTTCTAGGTTCTAATTAATTTTAAATTAAACCAAGTTGGGCTAGCTCTATTTGATTTTGATTCTAAGAAGTGGAATATCACAATTCCTCTTTTAAATCAGATTGGAATGCAGAAACAAAATCAAATATAAAAAGCTAAGGAAATAGAATATTAAATATTCACAATCTACCTGAAGAACTTTAAAAACTTATCTCTCAAAGTGATGCCTTGATTTTACTTGAATTGGATTATTAAACTCTGAAATTCATCATCTATTTATAGTTGCAGAAATCGCACCTAGGACTGGTCTTGAGGACACTTCGACTGGTCAAAGGTCAAATAGATTTTTGAAATTTTTTTATAGTGATCGGATAAAACCGTTTCATGATTAGTCGAAGGCTATCCATGACCGGTCATGAGTCCTCCATGACTGGTCATGAGGAGCTAAGAATAGTGGTTGGAGTTTGAGTCGTAACTGCTAGACTGGTCGTGGATCAAGTCATGCACTATTCATACGATTGGTCTGAAAGGGCCTAGCTATATGCCCTAGAGGGGGTGTGAATAGGGCAATGCCAAATAAAACTAATAACAACGGAATAATAAAAGAAATAAAGAACAATGCTGAATTTAAAGTAATCTCAATAAAGAGATTGATACTTTATCAGTTCTAAGGACAACCTTACACCAAAAACTGAAGGTTTAAGGTAGGACAACCTTATTTCTAGAACGTCCTTTGTATCACAACTCAATGAGGAATAATAAGCAAGGAAATCAAAATAACTTGCAAAAAATAAATCCTAAGTTATTACAACATTCATCCACACTTGAAGTGATTACAACATTCATCCACAAACACTCTCCACAAAACAGAATGAATAAAAGAATGAAAGAGTAAAACACATCCACAACAGAATGATATATAGTGGTTCGCCTGTGTGTACACCAACTATTATCCAACAGCCACACAGAATGCTACTCCATTCCTAATATCCTCACACAGGGGATATTAGCATGCACTATCAAAATAGGTTTCACAGGTTCACCTAAAACCTTCACAATTGTGTCTTTGATCTCGGGCTTACACAATCTAAAAACCCCACAATCTGAGTTTTCTGGGTCTCCTCAAATAACCAATACAATGAGATTTTTCTGGCAAATCTCAATCAAAACCAAAGAAAGTAAATTATAAAAATGTAAAATACCTGAATCACCTTTTGAAGAAGCGCGGTAGAACCAATCGGAGTAGATGTACGATTCAACGTTCAAAGTCCAATACTCACTTTAAGAATGGTTCTAAGTCTAATTGATTTTAATTCAAAAGGGCTAGTTCTATTTGATTTTGAATCCAAGAAGAAGGAATATCAGAAATTCCTCTTTTCTAATAAGATTGGAATGTAAATCAAAATCAAATAAAAATAAGCTAGCAAAAGGAATATTAAATAAGCACAAAGTAGGTTAAAATAAACACAAACTTATCTCAGAGAATAGCCTAAAGATTGCTTGAATAGAATAGAATTGAATTGCGAAAACTCTGAAATTCATGCTCTATTTATAGCTTAAAAAACCCCATCTACGACTGGTCTTAGGATCCTAGGACTGGTCGTAACTTTAAATATTTTCAAAGATTTCCGCAGGATAAGATTTTTGTGGTTCCACGACCGGTCCTGGGCGGTCTACGACCAGTCGTGAGCCACCTACGACTGGTCGTGGGCCACCTACGACCGGTCGTATGACCCCTAAAATGCTTGCTAGAGTTTGAGTCGTAGGTCTATGACTGGTCGAAGGATGAGTCGTAGAACTCTCAGGACTGATTGTAGGATGTCCAGGACTGGTCGTATGACAGCCAGAAAGATCCAAAAATCTTCAACAACCTAGGACTGGTCCTGAAAAACTTAAGACTGGTCGTAGCAAAGCTAGGACTGGTCTTGAAGTCCCTAGGACTGGTCTTAGAACAGCCCAAACAAGCATATTAAAATATATGAGATACGTTTCTAAAATTACCTACAGTAAAGCCCATCCTAAGGTCAATCTAAGGTCAAACAAACCTTAAAAGTGAGATGGACATTGAAAGTCTATACACTCAGATGACCCTTAAGAGAAGCTTGAGAATATACAAATCTTGTAGTAGGCCTTCTTGAGCTTGATCTTGACTTGACATAGTCTTCTACTAAACTTGAACTTGATCGAATCTTGAACAAGAAAACTTGAAAACTTCTATACTTGAATTCTTCATCCATGACTTGAAAACTTTCTTCATTTAAGATCTTGTCTTGAAATGCGATGTCTTGATTGCAATGAATAGTCTCAAACATGAAACACAAGATAAACAAGACATAGATATAGGTTTTGGCACCACAAAATTTGACAATCAAAGGGATATGAAATCATAGCACTTACAATCTCCCCCTTTGTCAAATTTGTGACAAAACACATAGTAAAGAAGATAATAAGGAATGATGAACCATGAAATCACAAAATACTCTACTCCCCTTGAGTAATACGAGTATTGCTCATATAAATAGTACACAACATGAAAACTTCAAGACTTCAATCCACATATCCTTCTCAATCAATCAATTCAAACAAATTTACTCCCCCTTTCCATACTACTCCCCTTTTAGCTTTAGCTTACTACTCCCCCTTTTTGTCACAAAATGACAAGGGAAAGGCATAATAGGAAGGAGAACATAGAGAGTAAAAAGCAGATAATGCGAAAGAGATATGAAAGAACATAATATAAACCTGAAGTATCAAGTCATAATCCATAATACAATATCTAAAAGACAATGTTATCAAACCATAATCCATAATACATATCCAAAATAAAAAGATATGTGATACTATCCAGAAGATAATTCACCTAATCTGATCTAGAGGAGGGAGCAGGGATAGTCGGATCAATCTGGTGTAACCCCCTATTAATGCGACGAAGATATTTTCGCATGTACTTAAATCGCATATCATGGGCTATATTCATATTATCAACCTTTTCTTCCAATGCACGAAGGCGTGCATGAAAATCAGATGGATCATAATCTGGATCATTAGGTGAATCAGTTTCTATATCATCAAATAAGTCATCCATATTAACATCTTATTGAGGAAGATCACCAGCTTCCCCTTCGTTTCCAGCTTCACCACCATCACCACCAACACCACTAACACCACCTTCATCAACTTGGCCAGGGAGTAAATCCAATTTCATCTTATTAAGATTGGAATTGTTGAAAATAAGATGATGAATTGGTGCCTCATTAACAGGTTTATCGACAAGCATGTGAGTGGCTAAAACATTCATAAGATAACCGAACAGAATATCACTATGACCTGGATGGAGACGAAACTGAATAATGAAATAACAAATCAAAGAAGGAAGACAGACCTTAGTACCAGAAGCAATTGAATGCAACACACGAACCATGAAAGAACTCAACTCGATTTTATTATCGGACCGAGGATACACATTGGAAATGAAGAAATGATGTAACACTCTGTATCTAGGTAACAGATACTTTGCAGGGAGCGCATTTGCTTTGCGTGTCCAATGCACATCAATTTTGCATAAATCTCTTGTTAACATGCGTTTTTCCTATTCAGATGGTTTATCGTATAAAGTATGAATCGGTATACCTTCATCATTAACAGGTATATCCATAATACCTGATATCAAATGACGGTCTACTTCAAATTTTCCTTCTCTAGTATCAATTGAAAATGTTAAATTATCAAGAGAAAATTCTGAGATGCATGCTACCATTGATTGGGCAATGGACTGGTATGCAGGCCCACCACAAAGTAAAATGTTAGTCCAGCCAACAGATTTAAGGAGGGGGACAATACCATATGGAGCAATGTGATTGAGATCAGCGGTATGTTCAACGATAATGTTACAGACACGTAAATCTCTTACATCTTGAGAATCATCTACAGGTGACCGAAGGTGCCGTTTAGTTATCGGTGCAGATCTAGAAGAAGATGGACCATGGGATGTTTTATTTTTCCCTCTAGCATTCATATTCAAAAAGATATACAAAGAGCAAGCAAAATGCACAAAAGAAAGATGGGTTTTCTCTAGATCAGCAAATTAAAAGGAAACCCTTGAAAAACCCAACAAGAGATGAAATCAAGTTATACTATGAACAAATCAAAGCATAAAGAGCATGAATCTTCAAGAAAAATGATGAAATAGGACTTACCTTGAAGAAAAATAAGAAATCCTATGACTGGTCGAGCCACGACTCATCGTTGGTGGGAGTGAAAATGAAGAAGAAGGGGATTTTTCCCAAATTATGTCATGCTCACGAGCTCCACGACCGGTCGAGTGCTGTGCACGACCGGTCGTACCACGACTGGTCGTGTACATCCACGACCAGTCGAGTATCGACCAAAAAATAATTTTTAATGCAAAAATTTAAAATTTAAACAGATATAATATGAAATATGATACACTATGATACCAGCAAGCAAGAATATTTAATGTAAAATGCACATACCAAGATTAAATTTCAATTTATTAAACCTGCTTTTGTCGAGCGGTTTAATAAATATATGAGCAAGTTAATTTTTGGTTGGTATATATTCTAAAGAAATAACTTTTTCTTCAACCAACTCACGTATGTAATGATACCTAATGTCAATGTGCTTAGTACGTGAATGCTGGATTGGATTTTTAGAAATATTTATAGCACTACAATTATGACAATGTAAGATCATTGAATCTTGATTAATTCCATAATCGCTTAGCATGTGTTTCATCCAAACTAGTTGAGTACATGCATATCTAGCTGCAATATACTCAGCCTCAGCAGTGGAGAGCGATATTGAGCTTTGCTTCTTGGTAAACCAAGAAACTAAGCAATTTTCAATGTAAAAACAACCACCACTGGTTGATTTTCTATCATCATTATTATCGGCCCAATCAGCATCTGAATACCCAGCTAATTGAACACTAGTATCAAAAGGATACCAAAGTCCCAAATTTATAGAACTTGCGACATATCTAATAATCCGTTTAAGAGCAGTAAGATGTGATTCCTTAGAATTAGACTGATATCTCGCACAAATTATCATCAATGACCACATTGATGGACTCTTGAATCACACCAGTTCTCTTATTTAGAACCCTATAAGCTCGACTGTTTAAAGAATAACCAAGAAAAATTCCTTCGTCACTTTTTGTATCAAACTTACCCAAATTTTCACGATCCCGTAAAATATAACACTTGCTGCCAAAAACCCGAAAGTATTTGACAGTGGGTTTCTTTTCGAACCATAATTCATAACCAGTCTTATTATCGAATTTACTAGTATAAACCCGATTAATAATATAGCATGCAGTATTAACTGCTTCAGCCCAAAGATTTCTAGAGAGCTTCATGCTATTCAACATAATAGTAGCCATATCCTGAAGTACTCTATTTTTCCTTTCAACAATACCATTTTGTTGCGGTGTTTTGGGCGCTGAGAATTCATGTGATATTCCCTGATCGCTACAGAATTTCTCAAAACTACTGTTTTCAAATTCAGATCCATGATCACTACGAATCTTGCTAACATGAGAACTTTTCTCATTTTGGATTCGTTTGATGAGCTTTTTTACTTCATCCAGGGTTTCAGTTTTATCTTTTAAGAATGATACCCAAGTGAATCTGGTATAGTCATCTACGATAACCAAGATGTATTTTTTGCCTCCTCGACTCTCTGATCTGGTTGGTCCAATAAGATCCATGTGGAGTAGCTCGAGTGGTCTAGATGTGGTATTGGAGTTCACTTTCTTGTGAGAGCTCCTAATCTGTTTGCCCAACTGGCATTCACCACATATTTTTTCTACTCTTTGCAATTTGTGTAGACCTCTAATTAGCTCTCTTTTGCTCAATCTAAATAAGTTCCGATAGTGTATATGTCCAAGGAGTTTATGCCATAATTCAGTCTCATCGGTATGGACCATGTAACATGATTGAGTAGATGAGCTTACATCACTAACGATGTAGCAATTTTCAGAAGTTCTGCGACCAGTTAATATAACAGAACCCTTTTTATTAACTATCTCACAACCTTTATTAGAAAAATTTACACTATGGTTGTTATCACATATCTGAGAAATGCTTAGAAGGTTGTGTTTTAAGCCCTCAACATATAAAACATTCTTAAATAAGGAAAGGTTATAAAGCTGAACCGTACCTTGGCCAATGATCTTGCAATTGCTTCCATCACCAAATGTGACTGACCCGTCAGTCATATCTTTTAGATCGGTGAATAAAGCTCTGTCACCTGTCATATGCCTGGTGCAACCACTATCTAGGTACCACTTTGAATGGCTTGTAGCTTTGAAAGCAGTGTGGGCAACCAAGCTGGCAACTTTAGGAACCCATTTCAGAACTGTTTTGGGTTTAGGAGTATAGATGGTCTTTTTCTGTCTGTTGTTATAGGAGAGACCTATAGAGTTAAACTTTAATAGCTCCTTGAGAAGTTAAATTATTTTTTCAGCCAATGGATTTCGATTTTGAAAATTAAAGTTGACATGACTACTTTTAGATTTTTGAAAAGTCCTTGAATTTTTGGAAAATCCTTGATAAGTATTCTTTTCTTTTGAGTTTGAAGACTCTCCTTTTACAAATTTAGGAGCAATGTTCTTTTGTTTAGGAGATGTATTCTTATCATAACCCAACCCGGATCGATCGCCACATTTTCTTGATCCGGACAATATTTTTCCAATTTAGGATCACCATGGGCATATCTCCATGTGTCTTTCAAACTCTGAAGAGAAGTTACCTCATTTTTGAGTTTTTCATTTTCGGATCTCAAATCTTCAATTTTGGACGTTTTGAAATCTAAATCACTTTTGGTTTTTTCAAAAGAATCGAAAATATGAGACTTTTCTAACACAAATTTTTCTTTTTGTAATTTAAGCTTGACAGCAATTTTACAACTCTCCTTATATAGGGCATTATAAGCATCCTGAAGGTCATCTTCATTATCGCAATCACTATTCAGATTTTCTTCACTAGATATATCATCATTATTTGAAAAGGTGATCTTGGCTAGAGTCATAAGGGCTTTAACATCTTCGCCCGACTCGGTTTCAGAATCTTCTGATTTAGAAGAGGATTCAGAATCAGACGATTCATCCCAAGTAGCCATCATGCTTTTCTTTTTTGATTTGTCCTTTTTAGGACATTTGTTAGCTAAGTGCCCATACTCTTGACAGTTGTAACATTGACTATCTTTCAAGGATTTTTGAGTTATAGGTTTAGATCGTCTCTTATCATTTTACTTTTAAAAATTAACTTTTTTCTTATTTTTAAATATTTTGTAAAACTTTTTTGCTAAAAGCGCCATATCATCTTTCAAAATTTTCTAAATCTGAAGTGCTCTCTTGTGAAACATTTTTAGATGATTTGAGAGAAATTGATTTTCCTTTAGGAGCCTTAAAGGATAACTCATAGGTTTGAAGTGAACCAACTAGTTCCTCAACCCTCATGGCATCCGTATCACGAAGTTCCTGAATCGCGGTTACTTTAGAATTGAACCGTTCAGGAAGTGAACCTAGTATCTTTGCGCACACTTTACTTTCTGGGATTCTTTCACTAAGACCCTACATAGAGTTCACAATGTCATTCAATCTAGTGTAGAAATCCATAAACATCTCATTCTCTTCCATATGAATTTCTTCAAATTTAGTTGTGAGGAGTTGGACTTTAGATTTCTTGACAATAGATGTACCCTCGTGTGCCATTTCTAATACATCCCATACTTGTTTTGCATTTTCATAAGAGATGATTCTTTTGAATTCATCTGGTGATAATGCATAAGTAATTGCATTTAGTGCTTTTGCATTGGCACTACTTTCACTTTTTTGAAGTGTGGTCCAAAGAGAATAAGTCGTTACTTTCATTGATTTTGAACCATCACTATTAGTTACTTCAGTGATAGGAGGGTTCCATTCATTCACTGTGGCCAGCCACACACTTTCATCTAAGGATTTAAGGAAGATCCTCATCCTGTCTTTCCAATAAGCATAGTTTGTGCCATTAAAGGGTGGTGGCCTAGTGACCGATAGGCTATCAAAATTTGACATCTTAATATAGCTTAGATCGTTAGCTCAGGAAATAAATCCAATAAATAAACAATAAGCATGAGCTATTAGGCTCTGATTCCACTTGAAAGGGCCTAGCTATATGCCCAAGAGGGGGGGTGAATAGGGAAATGCCAAATAAACTTAATAACAACGGAATAATAGAAGAAATAAAGCACAATGCTGAATTTAAAGTAATCTCAATAAAGAGATTAATACTTTATCAGTTCTAAGGACAACCTTACACCAAAAACTGAAGGTTTAAGGTAGGACAACCTTATTTCTAGAACGTCCTTTGTATCACAAATCAATGAGGAATAATAAGCAAAGAAATCAAAATAACTTGCAGAAAATAAATCCTAAGTCATTACAACATTCATCCACACTTGCTTGAAGTGATTACAACATTCATCCACAAACACTCTCCACAAAACAGAATGAATAAAAGAATGAAAGAGTAAAACAAATCCACAACACAACGATATATAGTGGTTCGCCTATGTGTACACCAACTGTTATCCAACAGCCACATAGAATGCTACTCCACTCCTAATATCCTCACACGGGGGATATTAGCATGCACTATCAAAATAGGTTTCATAGGTTCACCTAAAACCTTCACAATTGTGTCTTTGATCTCGGGCTTACACAATCCAAAAACCCCACAATCTGAGTTTTTTGGCTCTCCTCAGATAACCAATACAATGAGATTTTTCTGGCAAATCTCAAACAAAACCAAAGAAAGTAAATTACAAAAATGTAAAATACCTGAATCACCTTTTGAAGAAGCCCGGTAGAACCAATCGGAGTAGAAGTTCGATTCAACGTTCAAAGTCCAATACTCACTTTAAAGAATTGGTTTAATAAAGGGCTAAATTGAGTTAAATTAAAAGGCTATTTATTGGATTATCGAATAAAAGAAATAAGAAAATTATAATGAAATTCAAATAATAATAAATAAGCTCTAGCAAGAGGAAGTAGATCAAATCAAATAAAAATAAGCTAGCAAGAGACTATCACAAGTGAAATATATACAATAAGCATAAAAGTAGCTTAAAGAAACACAAATTATCTCAAAGAATAGCCTAAAGATTGCTTGAATAGAATTGAATTGAATTGTTAAAACTCTGAAGTTCGTGATCTATTTATAGCCTAAAAAATTCCATCTACGACTGGTCTTAGGATCGTAGGACTGGTCGTAGCTTCAAAGATTTTAAAAGATTTTCGCGGGATAAGATTTTGCGGTTCCACCAACGGTCCTGGGCGGTCTACGACCAGTCGTGGGCCACCTATGACTGGTCGTGGGTCACCTAAGACCGGTCGTAGGACCCCTAAAATGCTTGCTGGAGTTTGAGTCGTAGGTCTATGACTGGTCGAAGGATGAGTCGTAGAACTCTCAGGACTGGTCGTAAGATGTCCAGGACTGGTCGTATGACAGCCAAAAAGATCCAAAAATCTTCAATAACCTAGGACTGGTCCTGAAAAACTTAAGACTAGTCGTAGCAAAGGTAGGACTGGTCTTGAAGTCCCTAGGACTGGTCTTAGAATAGCCCAAACAAGCATATTAAAATATATGAGATATGATTCCAAAATTACCTACAGTAAAGCCCATCCTAAGGTCAATCTAAGGTGAAACAAACCTTAAAAGTGAGATGGACATTGAAAGTCTATACACTCAGATGACCCTTAAGAGAAGCATGAGATTATACAAATCTTGTAGTAGGCCTTCTTGAGCTTGATCTTGACTTGACATAGTCTTCTACTAAACTTGAACTTGATCGAATCTTGAACAAGCAAACTTGAAAACTTCTATACTTGAATTCTTTATCCATGACTAGAAAACTTTCTTCATTTACGATCTTGTCTTGAAATGCGATGTCTTGATTGCAATGAATTGTCTCAAACATGAAACACCAGATATACAAGACATAGATAGAGGTTTTGGCACCACAAAATTTGACAACCAAAGGGATATGAAATCATAACACTTGCATGGTCGAGAAGAGTCCATGACTGGTCATGGATGAATAAAATTTTTTATAAAATTACAACAAACTTAGGACTGGTCCTGGAATTTCTTGGACTAGTCAAGCCAATGCTAGGACTAGTCAAACAGGGTTCAGGACTAGTCTTATAACATTCCAAACACTTATAAAGTGATTCAATTTGAATTATGTATACAAAATGACCTACCCTAAGGTCAGTCTAAGGTCAATCATACCTTGAAAGTGATGTATGAACATTGAGTCTTCATTTCTTCAGATGATGGTTGACCTTTGAAGATTATAAAGCTTGAGATCTTGAAACATGATGCAACTTGAACTCGAGATCTTTTAAAGCTTGGATTTGAGTTATACTTCATCTTGAGTTGTACTTCATCTTGATTCTTGAACAAGAACTTGTCTTTTGATGTAGCACTTTAAAAACTCTGAACTTTGAAGCATACAGGAGTGGACAATGTACTTAACATTGCATTTCTTGAAGTAGATCTTCGTTCTTGACTTGAAGTATTGTAATGCAATGCATATATATTAACGTACTACACAAGACGTGGATTGTAGTTTTAGCACAACAGAATTTAATAAATAAAGGAGTAAGATCGTAACACTTACACACCTGCATGCATCTATCGTGCATAAGCTTATAGAAAGCTTAGAGGGTGGTGTAAGTGTATGCGCAATGAAAGTGTCAAGTATGCAATATCAGAGCAATGAGAAAACATGCCGGTAAGTCCATAAATATCATTAGCCTTATCCAGGCTATGCGATGCAAAAACATAATAAGCCATTATCAAATAATGAGGAAGCAATGTAGATCAGTTATGCAATGTGGAGACATAGTAAGCTAAATATCATATACTGGGGGTACAATGCAATATGTAAATTTTAACGAGTTGACAAATACCGTCAACTTCATCTAGGCCATATAAATGTAAAAACATAACAACCCCAAAATGCCATTTGTCACGGACGTAATGCAATGTGCAGTGCGAATGAAATGACTAAGCTGGAATATGAAGTCGGGATGATAGTACGTAGTATCGCAGGCTATGGGGTCCATCACAAGAGACTTCTATCCAAACAAGTCTCATACCTAAATTTGGATAGAAAGACTCAATGCGGTAAACTCTTGATCTCAGATTAGTCACATCCCCTAACCTAAACCTAGCCATTGCAAAGGTACACAACAATTAGTTGCGCACCACCAACCCAAGTGGATAGTTAATGAATGAATGAATGAATAAAATGCTAAGTATGCAACTCCTGCTTAATAAGTCTGCATATCAGTATTGTACATCTCTAGGATCATCACTGGGGTCTATTACACTTCGCACTGTTTTCGCCTCCCTAGCCACACATCCATGTAAGTGGAAAAGACCTCACTACCCACCTGTCAGCAGTATACCAATGCTAACCCAGCTCGTCGATAGCGGATCCATTTGGGTGCTGGTCAAACTCAGCCTAGCTTACTGCTCCCTCACTTGGACGAATAAGGCCACACCCCCTTCCAACCGACCACGACACAGTGGGAGACACAACTTAGTATTCGTCACTCAGGCGCTCATGTATATCCACTCGGTCTAGACGTTGGAGCATCTCCTGGCCAAGGAGGTTTAGGTACTTTCACCCACAGACATCTAACTTGCCTAGATGCTCGAACCAAACATTAGGGCGTACAGTAGTCGTATCACAAAATGCAAGATGCATGAGTCACACATTCCAATCATGCATTAATCTTACACATACTATGCACTCATGTGGGACGACTCTGCCTATCAAGGAGTCCCATAAACAACCTACCCTATGGCATATGCAATGGTCAATCACATCTCATAACAAACATGCAGATGATGCGTATGGGCATATATCATGATGTTATGTTATCACATACTCATAATCAATATCGATAATCAGCATTGATAATCGGCCTCGATAATCGGCCTATATGTAAGGTGGGGTCCATAGATGAACAGTCGATCTAAACCAAAATATAAAGATCGGCCTTCGAGCATGGATATACCAAATTTGATAACACGGAGCCATCTGTTTACGGCGATGATGGACCATGTAACATCAATGGGGCCTAATGATTTGAGTTGACCCAGAATAATGAGAATGAGCCTAACAAAGGCCTAAAGGAAGGTCACAATGTGGACATTTAACCATCATTGCCCATCAATGTACATTACTCCCAAGGAGTGGCCTTCATAAAGCCTAAAATATAGTGGGGCCCAGGCCTCACACAAGGGCCTATTATACTTTTCAATGGGCTTCATCATATGGGCCTTGTATACATCATACCAAGCCTCATCATATGGGCCAATATACATCATATCAGGCCTCACTTATGGGCCACATACACATTATAATGGGCCTAATCATACATTATAATGGACCACATAAACATCACATCGGGTTTCACTCATGGGACACATACACGTCGCAATGGGCCTCATCATATGGTCCATAGATACATCACATTGGGCTTGATATCTGGGCCTCATCATAATTTCAATGGACCACATAAACATCACATCGGGCCTCACTCATGGGCCACATACACATCGTAATGGGCCTCATCATATGGGCCATAGATACATCACATTGCGCCTGATATCTAGGCCTCAAATACATCAAAATGGGCCTCACACTTGGGCCTCAAATACATCTCAATGAACCTCACGCCTGGGCCCCAATACATCACATCGAGCCTCATCAAATGGTTCATAAATATACATCATAATGGGTCTCATCATACATTACAATGAACCACACAAACATCACATCGGGCCTCACTCATGGGCCACATACACATCACAATGGGATTCATCATATGGGTCATAGATACATCACATTGGGCCTGATATCTAGGCCTCATATACATCATATGGGCCCCATCATAATTACAATGGACCACACAAATATCACATCAGGCCTCACTCATGGGCCACCACATACACATTGTCATGGGCCTCATCATATGGGCCATAGATACATCACATTGGGCCTGATATCTGGGCCTCAAATACATCAAAATGGGCCTCACGCTTAGGCCCTAATACATCACATCGAGCCTCATCAAATGGTCTGCAAATATACATGATAATGGGCCTCATAGGTCAGCCCAAAGGTCTAGAAAAGTAGATGGATTGTGGGCCTACATTACATACATCTGGGTGAGCTTGTTACACTATAAAATGGGCCTTATAAGGTAGCCCATAATCCAGGAAAAATAGGTGGGTGGGCTGGATATACAACATATTCATCCAGGTGGACCACTGCCCTGGACAGTGTGAATGTCCAACACATATATCATGGTGGCCCTACATCCCACGGACGGTGCAAATGCACATCACGGTGGGGTCCACGTCCACGCATGTCATCCAAAACATATGGACGACGTGTATAAGAACACATGCATCTGATAGCCCACAGAACTGGCTGACATCAGCCAGTAGTGGGGCCATCATCCATATGGACAATGTGTATAAACATATACACCAAGGAAACTGATGGACGGCTTGGAAAAATAAATACATCTCGGTGGGTTCCCACACCACCCGTCCAGATGGACGGTGTGGATATAAGGCACTTGCATAAAGGTGGGTCCCACCCCCACACGTGCCACACGTGTGGGGTGGGCCCTAATCTCCAAACAGATGGATCGTATGTATAAAATACATACATCATGGTGGATTTCCACATAACTTGGTGACGTCACTACAACAGCTATGGCTGCTCGTCCAGTGGGTGGACGGACGGTGTGGATCATTTTCTGGCCCCACGTGTGGGTGTCACACATACATTCCAGCGGGCCCAACCATCCAACCCATTTAGACGGTAGGGATAAAACATATATATCATGAGGGGGCCCCATAGATGTACAGTTGGGATATAACACATATCTTATGCGGGCCCCATGCTTGTTGACATAAATACATCAGCTATGTAGCTGATGCGCTGTAGACCAGCCAATCCGCTTTCCATTAGGTGGGTCCCACGTGGATATGGCCCACCCATTTTAGATCAGCTGACTTTGTGTTTTTCTTCATCCAGGCCCACTTGAAAAAGGGCAATAAGGTGGGCCCCTAGATGGACAGCATTATGGTCCACGTGGTGGACGACATGGATTAAAAAATACATCATGGTGGACCACAAGTTGGGAAAGAGAGAGAGAGAGAGAGAGAGAGAGAGAGAGAGAGAGAGAGAGAGAGAGCGTGATGATGGAGGGACCCCACCACTACAGGCCCCTCAAGATAGGTCCTAAATGGGATCCATACCATCAATCGGTAGGCCCCACTTAGCCCATCATAAAAAATACAAATCTAATCCTATAAACACCCATTGATTCCGCTTCTTCTAGGCTCCATAGACTCCTTAGATCTTAGGCTTTCCCTTTGATGGTGGAAGATGAGGATTGAAGGGCGGAGATGGGAGATTAGAGGGGTAGGAAGTGGGCCACACCTATCATCTTTCTCTCCTTAGAAAACCTTGGACGGTTACTCTTTTATTTTCTTGGGACTAAAGAGAGAAATGAGAGAGAGGGAGAGTGATGTAAGGAGAGATCGATAGGTGTGATGGGTGAGTGATGGGTTTACTTAACTTGAGAGTTGACTTTAGTTGAGAGAGGGATGGGTGAGTGATGGATGTGTACTTGACTTGTACATTGATTGATTAATTTGATGGGTTGTAGAGATTCTCTTCTCGGGATTGCAAACGCACGATATTCTCCTCGAAATAAATGTGGGTCTACATCTCCTGTCCTGGGTATCGCATCGGTGCATAAGACGTAGCGTTAGAACCACGACAACGGTGTGGATGCAATGGTACAAGTCTTAGGTTGAGCTAGCCCAGATCTACGAGATACGACTTAGGGTCACGCGCAATGTAACATCCCAAAAATCGGGGGTCGGGTAGAAACCCAACTCCCGAGTTCCAGAACGTCACTTATGCAACATAGATAATGATAAATGCATGTTGTCTGTATAATGGAATTAAACAAGATTGAGACTAAGCCAAAACAGCATATCATACTCCAGAGACAGTTAAATTAGCAAGCGAAAGACTGATAAATACATAAAATATATAATTGATTGTAAGTCTCCAGAGTGTGAACATGTTACCAGGTTAATTAAATACATGTATACTCTAAAAATGGAAAGAAAAGAATATACATGAGTGCTCCAAAAATATAAAATGACAAGTGTCAAGGCGTCTAATCAACCTCCCTGTAATCCCGTCGATCAGAACACGGAGGAGAAGTCCTCATCATCATACAAGTCCGGCTCCGCTTCATAAGCAGCGTCATCATCTGTAACTACAACTGGGTCTGGTGGGTGTCCGGAAACACCGTCTAGTAACGTGGGAGTGAGTGATCAACTCAGTGAAATAATAGAGCAAAGATTAGCATGTTATCAAATCAATCACGCGTTAATAGTAAAGCAACCAATCAAACATTCCTAGATACTGTTGTTAATGCATGCATGAAATGACATGATGGATGACCTCACTGACATTCTCCCTCATGCGGCATCATCTGTGTCCGCGGCATGCTTTCTTCCCACAGTGCTCATCTTCCAGGCACATGCAATGCGATATGGATAATGATTACCAAGTTGTTATTAATTCTTTTCATACAGCAAGATTGAGAAACTAGGGTACCTTCCTAATATCAATCCCAACACAGATCCTGTCTAGGGTCGTCACTCCTAGTAATCTCATACGATATTATATTTATAAGTCGCTGCAAGGGCTGCTGTAACACCCCGAATTTTTGCCAACCTGGGGTTAGACGTCCTTAGGCAATGGTTCAACCAAAACTCATTGGTAACTGTTCAGAACCCAATTCCATAGCCAAAGAAATCACTTAGGATTAATTCCTTTAGAAACTAAGCATAAGTTAGCTAGCGCTACGCTGGAGTAGCTGTGAAATTGTCCCTGATCGCTTTAAATACGTTCTACAAGACCCAAAACTTATAGAACCAATGATGCTATAATATCCTAAAACCTTGGATCAAACTCTAAACCTGTTTGCTCTCAGGAGCTCTTTGAAACTTTGTATTGGATCTAGACCGCGCGTCGAAAGTCCGATACCTACAATCTTAGACCGTTATGACCGCTTGGCTGGACTTGACAATCATTTCGAAAATCAAGGCCAACCGACGTTCAGAGGCTATTTCATTGAGCCTGGAGTGAAAAGAGTGAGAATAGGGTTAGATTTGGAAATTTTAATTCAAATCTAGCACGTGACTTGATACGTTATTATTAAGCGTTCTAACCGTCAGAATTCAGCCAAATTACACCCTCAGATCAGGAAAAATTTCTCTTTCATATCATGAGACTTGTAGACCTGATCTAGGTGCGGTGACCGCCGAACTGAAATTGGATCGCCAAGTGCGATCTGCGAACTCTTTCGGTCTGAAAACTTAATGTGTACTAGATCCAGTATGCCTGAGCTTAAGTCCGACCGAGTTCGGCCAGGGGACCTCCAGAAATGCTCTTTTGGACCAGAACAACCCCGATTTGGTTATAACCCAAGTAAACCTTGTTCTCAAGTCTATTTTGGGAAGGTTTTGGGCTATATAAGGGCCTTAAACCCTCTCATTTCTCTCCCATCCGAATATGGTTAAAACCCTAGATTGAGAGAGAGAAAAAGTGAGAGTTTATGAGAGAGTGTGGGAGGGATCTTCCTGCCACCTGCTGCTGCTGCTGCACGTGCTTAAGCGGCGTATTCCAATCACTTTCCTGGTGATTTCACCGCATTTCTAGGTAAGGAAAACCCTAACCATTTACTGATTTAGCATTCTGTCAATTCCATTAGCGGTGTAGCTTATGTAGCTTGTGAAATAGGTTGCCTGTTCGCCGTAGACGAGGCGTATACGCTCCGTTCGGAACGATAAACATCTAGAGTGAAAGGTACGGATTTTAGACGCTTTGATTGGCTGTTTTCAATGCTTTCAATGTCGTTTAATAGTAGATTATCGACGGTAATGCCATTTGACATGTACAACTTGTTGTCCGTTTCCTGTTTCGTAAGCAGACGAAAAATATGAGATTTAGGGCATTTTAGTCATTTGTAGGAAATACTGTTTGCATCCATATTTTACTGATATGATTGACATGACTTTTTGTCTCCTTAGGATATTAGGAATGCGTGCATAATCAGTTTGGCGAAGAGATTCGCCCAAATGCACACTGTGAGTCAACATACTATATGTAGACTTAAGTGTGTAGACTAAGTGTTTGTATAAATGTTTGTATTAGTATGTATTGAATTAAATGGTGTTATGAATTAGTTTGAGATTGAATTCTCAAATAATACGCTGATGTAAATGATTTCCTACATGTTGGCTATATGCATGATTTCATTATATGTATGAAATGCATGCGTTAGATGATTTTCTTAAGATGTATGATATAACATGTGTTAACATGCTCACATTGTTGTAGTTCATTTCCATTACCTTTATATGATTGCTGATGTGGATTGATAAATGTTTGGGACTATACTTAGTCCATGCAGTCGATAACCGAGTAAATTCATGGTTGGCTTATCTTTGTCACGAAGGACGCGATGATGAACGTGAGTCGTCTTTTGAGTTGGCGGCAGTGGTTAGGCCACACGAAGTGTTTCATGCACTTCATGTCGTTCAGCTTGAGATGCGCTCGTGCTAGTCGAGCTCGTCAAGTAACCCGACTGGCCATTGTATGTTCACCATGTATGTGTCATAACTGCTTGAACCTAGGGTACTGAACTTACCATTGAAAACCCTGTCAACCATGGTACCTTGATCCATAAAGACTCATGAGCTGGGCATGGTGGTATGGGACACTGTGGTCGAGCTGTCGGCCTACGCTGGGGCCACAAACCTCCCCGTAGTGACCAGTGATCACATTGACTCGTGAGCAGATTATGATGGTATGGGACACTATATTCTAGCTGTCAGCCTACACTGATCAGGCGATGAGCCCTTTGTAGTGACCGCGAGCTTATTCTGAGTCTACGGGAGGTGACGACCCTTCTGTAGCAATGAGAGTACAGTAGGCCTGTATTGATAAGGTGATGGGGGAGCGGTGCAACGAGTGTGAGCAACAGCCCTGGCAGCCCTTGCAGCGACCTACAAAATATAACCTCGTATGTGATTTCTACGAGTGACGACCATAGACAGGATCTGTGTTAGGATTGATATAAGCAAGGTACCTTAGTTTCCTAATACTGCTGTATAAATGGACTAATAATAACTCGGTAATCATATCACCATCACATTGCAAGTGCCTGGAAGATGTGGAGCACTGTGGGATGAAAGTATGCCGCGGGCGTAAGACGGTGCCGTATTAGGGAGATCGTCGGTGAGGGCATCCATCATGTCATGTCATATTGCATTAACAACAGTATTTAGGAATGTTTGATTTATTGCTTTACTATTATCACATGATTGATTTGATAACATGCTAATCTTTGTTCTATTATTCCACTGAGTTGATCACTCACTCCCACGTTACGGGATAGTGTTTTCGGACACCCACCAATCGCTCTTTTGGTTGCAGATGATGGCGCTGCTTGAGAAGTGGAGCTGGACTTGATGATGATGAGGAGGATCCCTCCTTTATGCGTGTTCTGATTGACGGGATTACAGGGAGGTGGATTAGATGCCTTGACACTTGTCATTTTATATTTTTAGAGCGCTCATGTATATTCTTTTTGTTTACTTTTGGAGTATACATGTATGTATATAACCTGGTAACATGTTCACCCTCTGGAGACTTACAATCAATTATATATCATATGTATGTATCACAGTCTTCCACTTGTTAATTTAACTGTCTCTGGAGTATGATATGCCGTTCTGGCTTAATCCCACTCATGTTTAATACGTTAACACAGACAACATTCAATCATACACATTTATGTTGCATAAGTGATGTTCTGGAACTCGGGAGTGGAGTTTTTAGTCGACCCCTGATTTTTGGGATGTTACAGCTGTCAGGGCTGTTGCATGCACTCGTTGCTCCACTCCGCCATCACCTTATCAATACAGGACTATTTATATCCTTAAGACTACATCAGGACTCGTCGCCCCCATGCGGTGTCAGGATAAACTCAAGGTCACTACAAAGGGCTGCCAGGGCTATTGCTCGCACTCATTGCTCCACTCTTCCATCACCTTATCAATGTAGGCTAACAGCAAGAATATAGTGTCTCATACCACCATAATCTGCTCAGAGTAGGGTGCTCACTGGTCACTACGGGGAGGTTTGTGGCCCCAGCATAGGCCGACAGCTCGACCACGGTGTCCCATACCACCATGCCCGGCTCATGAGTCTTTATGGATCAAGGTACCATGGTTGACAGGGTTTTCAATGGTAAGTTCAGTACCCTAGGTTCAAGCAGTTATGACTCATACATAGTGAACATACAATGGCCAGTTAGGTTACTTGACGGGCTCAACTAGTACGAGCGCATCTCAAGCTAAGCGACATGAAGTGCATAAAACACTCCGTGTGGCCTAACTACTGCCGTCAACCCAAAACACGACTCGCGTTCATCAACGAGTCCTTCGTGGCAAATAGAAGCCAACCACGAATTCAATCCATTACCGACTCCCTGGACTAGGTCATAGCCCCAAGCATTTGTAAATCCACATCAATAATCATATGAGAGTAATAGAAATGAAATACAACAATACAAGCATGTTAACACATGTTAGAGCATACAAAGCAAATAAATCAATCCAATACATGTATTCCATACATATAAGGAAATCAATTCATATGGCAAACATGATGGAAATCATATACATCCGCATATTAATTGAGAATTGAATCTTAAAACTAATTCACAACGCCATTTACTCAATATATACTAATACAAACATTTATACATACACTTAGTCTACACACTTTAGTCTACATAGTGTATGTCGACTCAAAGTGCGCATTAGGGAGAATCTCTTCACCAAACAAATCATGCACGCATTCATAATATCATAACATGACAAATAGCCATGGAAATCATTTCAGCAAAATACGGACGTATACTATATTTCCTATAAATACCCAAAATGCCCTAAATCTCATATTTCTCGTACGTATACGAAATGGAAAACGGACAGCATGTTCTACATGTCAAACGACGTTCTCTTCAACAATCTACTATTAAACGACATTGAAAGCTTTGAAATCAGTCAACCAAAGCGTGTAAAATCCTCACCTTTTGCCCTAGACGTGTATCGTTTCGAACGGAACATATACGCTTCGTCAACGGCGTACAAGCGACCTAATGCATAAGATACATAAGCTATGTTGCTATTTAAATCGAAAGAACCCTAAATTAGTAAGTAGTTAGGGTTTTTTTTACCTAGGAGTGCGTTGGAATCATAGGAAAGTCATTGGACTGCGGTGCTTTGGCACGTACAAAAGCTACAGCAAGTGGCGGGAATTCTCTCCCACTACTCTCTCACAATCTCTCACTTTGTCTCTCTTTCAATCTAGGGTTTCTAGCAAATTTGGATGGGAGAGGTATGTGAGGGTTTAAGGCCCTTATATAGCCTAAATTCTAACCTAAATAGACTTGTGAACAAAGTATACTTAAGTTATAACCAAATTGGGGCTGTTTCGATTCAAAAGAGCATTTCGGGAGGTCCCCTGGCCGAACGCGGTCAGACTTAAGCTCATGGTCACTGGATGTTGTCTACACCCAATTTTCAGTCCGGCAGAGTTCGCAGATCGCACGTGGCGGTCCAGTTTCAGTTCAGCGATCATCGTACTTAGATCAGGTCTACAAGTCTCATGATATGAAAGAGAAATTTTTTCTGATCCGAGGGTGTAATTTGGATGAATTCTGACAGTCAGAACGCTTAATAATAACGTGCCAAGTCACGTGCCAAATTTGGATTAAAATTTTCAAATCTAACCCATTTCTCACTCTCTTCACTCCACGCTCAATGAAATAGCCTCTGAACGTCGGTTGGGCTTGATTTTCGAAATGATTGTAAAGTCCAGCTAAGCGGTCGAAATGGTCTAAGATTGTAGGTATCGGACTTTCGATGCGCGGTCTAGATCCAATACAAAGTTTCAGAAGGTTCTCGAAAATAAACGGGTTTAGAGTTTGATCCTAGGTTTCAGGGTATTATAGCGTCATTGATTCTACAAGTTTTGGGTCTTGCAGAACGTATTTAAAGTGTTCAGGGACAATTTCACAGCTACTCTAGCGTAGCGCTAGCTAACTTACGCTTAATTTCTAAAGAATTTGGTTCTAAATGATTTCTTTGGCTCTGGAATTGATTCCTAAGAGTGATGTGGTTGACCCATTGCCTAAAGACGTCTAATCCCAGGTTGGCAAAAATTTGGGGTGTTACAATCTACTCCCCTTAAAATAAAATTTCATCCTCGAAATTTGCCTAAGGGTAATAAAGAAAGACTATTCACTCTATACGTGGTAGGGTGTATACGATCTATATGAGTCTGATTCCTTTTGGTCTACCCCCCTTAAAACTTACTTCTTTATGCATTACTTAAACATCCCAAAGGTTTACTACAATTCATTCCTTTACCTATTTGACGTCTTGACGACAATTCTCATCTACTTAGAGTAAGATATCTATTTTCAGCGGTTGACCAGTAAGAGAGACGGTTGTAGTGGGCTTGATCCTGATACGTCGAGTGTCCGCCTAGCCAGGGTAGACAACATTGTATTCCTTCTTAATCCTGGTGGATCCTGGTCTTCTGCTCGGCCAAGCAGTGAGTCCCTTGGTAGTCATCCAAGATTGAGAATTGGGTCAAGTCGCGAATGTTTCGCATTTGTTCATTTCAGTAACTCCGTAGTCCGATCACTCTAAAAGCTTATGGAATGTCAATCACTAAAAGCTTCATTGCTCTTTGGGTCTTGATCTAAGGGAGTCCTCGTTTGAAGCTATGTTCAAGGTAGGAGTTAAGGGTCTCTATCCCTTCGTCTAACCTGGACCAGTTTCTTTCGATCCTAGCCCAGTGGAGAAGGGCTAACCACGCTTCCGCTGCGCTACTCTGATCCAACGGTTGCGTTAGCTAATCCTAACTAGATTGGGCTCCACACGTTCTACCCCCCTTAAAATATGGTCCTACTTAAGGCTCAAGAATCTATGTCTCGATCTGTATATCGAAACGAGGTGTAACTTAGGGCCTATCCTTGACACGAAATGGGAAACAATCTCTCACTACATTGGTCTTCCTTTGATAATGATGCGTTCTATGGCATTGGTATCTATGATTTAAAGAAAGGAGCTAAAAAGATGGGTGTTGTGGTTAATTCCAAGAACAGATGTGAGTTTGTGGCAAGAGGTCTAATCTCTATTTGGCTGTATGTCCTCAACATTTCCCAAAGGCAAAGCAACAACTTTTGGTTGTAGGTGGTTTGGCCAACACGGAAGAAAGGTTGTGTAGTGGGTCTGAGCCAGATACATAGACTTCCTGTCTAGCTAGGACAGAAAATTTATTGTATCAATTCTTAATCCGAGTCAATGCCGATCTTCTGCTTGATCAGAGCATTGGATTTATTGGAAACCACTAGGATTAAGAAGTCGATTCAAACCGCGAATACATCGCTTACATGCAGTTCCTTTACTCCGCGTTCCCGAATGCAATAAGCCCTTGGAGAAGGCAATTCTAAGGGGTGTGTTGGTTTATTCTAAGTTCAACTTGAGGGATTTGATAAGTTTTCCCTGAGAGTGAATGAGTCTAAGTTAAAACAACTTTCCTAAGGGTTATAACAGAAGTTTACAAGTATTAAGGGGATCTATCAAAGAATGAGGTTCTACTCCAACCAGATTTAACCTACTATTCCTTAGCATGCACAGGCTTTACACTGCCTAATACAACTAGTAGCCTAATTTATAACTCACTAGCCATAATCCAAAATCTATACTTATGCGTTAGATGGTTTCATACCATTTCTACTTCAGGGATTGTTCTATGGCTTAGGGTCAGGATTGTCTAAATGGAATTGGATTTCCTATATCGTCAGATCTTTCGAATCTAGGAGCACTAACTCTAGGTCCAAAACACCAAGGGCCTATATGGCCAGTAGCATTAAGTTGTATGAAATGAAACTGCCTTCCTAATCCTACGTCGGGATTAGGAGTGGCATGCTTGGTAGGAGGGTGGGGTGGGATAAAAACTAATTTCGTAGGCTTAATCCCGGGATTTACAACATGGCAGTGGAAACCATAGGATACACCCAATTTAGAGACAATACCTTACAGCGAACGAAACTGCATGCACTTCATTTAACAAAATATGTCACAATATATGGAATAAAGTTCCACATGAATTATGACAGGAACGCATTCGGCTATATTAAGCCCAAACCACTAAACACAAACACACTTTCTACCAATGACTTCACTAGACCCAACAACAACAAAACACAGAAATCTCTAAAATGGTAAATAAACAATCTACAAGACAATGACATAGATGCCTAATTCTACCAAAAGACTTCTACCACGGTCCCGACTTATCTTCTTTAATACTGTCTAGTTTAACACTGTCTGTTGCCCATTAGAGCTCTATCGACCATGTATTTTCGCTACTCCTCAAGCGAAGAAGATGGAGAAATGGGATTTGAGGTTTGCATGATTTGAGACCAAAAAGAGTGTAAAGGCTCAAATAAAAGGGACATGAGAGAGAAGGTGGTGGAAAAGGAGAAAAAGGCTAAAATAGTCTCAACAATAGCCATGAAAAATGAGGGAAATGGGAAGAAATGACTGCCCTAATAGACTGAAATGAATTTAGGCCCTGTAGAGGGGTAAATCAGGCCCTCAAAGGCTAAATTTTCAAAGGAAAAGAAGTAAAATAGATAGGAATGGAGGCTCACACGATTTTCAGCCTCCAATGGAGGATGGGAGAGCTCCAATGGATGAAAATAGAGAGAGAGAGGAGTGTGTATTGCTGTAAATGGTGGAGTGGCATGGGTTGAGACAGAAATGGACGGTGGGAGTGATTGGAACTAGGGTTTAAGAGAGAAATCAGCAAAAATGTGAGAAAGGGAGAGCTTGGGGGGCATTTTTGTGAAGGAAATACTATTTTGAAGGGATTTTAACGAACGCCCCACCTACCAGGGGGCTACTCTAGCCCCCAAACACCTCCAGCCCGAAGTTTGGACCCAACTGAGGAATTTGACCTGTGATGCATTGCGGAATCGGCGATGCCATCGCCAACCAAACTCACATCTGGTGATGGCCGCCCTATGGGGCTGGTTCCCCTTACCCTAGAGACCCCAAATGTATGTTGTTCCCACCTTGGTTCATTGTATTTGGGCTTGGATAGGCCCAAAACTCCATTTGGGGGATTTTGGGGCTAGTTTGTAAATTAGAATGAGTTTATACATCATGTAGCATATGATTTTGAGGTAGGAGAGTTTAATCCATCAAACTAACTCATTTATTTCAAGATATTTTCTAATTAGAATGATCAAAAGTCCAATTTTTACCTATATTTACTAGTTATAGTAAAGTTTTGTCTAAGTATGATTCAGTATTATTCACACATTAGTATTTATGTCTAGTGTGAAAGGACTAAGAAAAAGTTGAAGCATGGGGTGGTGGAAGGAGGGATTCTGAAGGATTTGGATGAAAATGGGTTTTAGGCCTTGGAATTGAGTGTAAAGGTGTTGTGGTTGCCCCACAACCCAAGGACATCCGTTTCAAGGTTTGTAATTCTTCAAGGAATGACTCAAACCTGTCGACTGTTGGCCTAGAGGTGACTTAGGTCGCTTCACGCGACCGAAGATATGTTACGGCCTAAATTACTGTATAGTCTCACCTGTCGGCAAAACTTGGGATCCTAATGTAGTCTCTAAGTTTCCATCGCCCCCTTCCTAAGTCAGAGTGCGTCAATGTGCGTCGTGTTACCATAACCCAGGTCCAGTTTAATCCAAATTATGCTCTGATACCAACTGTAACATCCCAAAAATTGGGGGTTAGGTAGAAACCCAACTCCCGAGTTCCAGAACGTCACTTATGCAACATAGATAATGATAAATGCATGTTGTCTATAGAATGGTATTAAACAAGATTGAGACTAAGCCAAAACAGCATATCATACTCCTGACAGTTAAATTAGTAAGAGGAAGACTGATAAATACATAAAATATATATTTGATTGTAAGTCTCCAGAGTGTGAACATGTTACCAGGTTAATTAAATACATGTATACTCCAAAAATATACATGACAAGTGTCAAGGCGTCTAATCAACCTCCCTGTAATCCCTTCGATCAGAACACGGAGGAGAAGTCCTCATCATCATACAAGTCCGGCTCCGCTTCACAAGCAGCGCCATCATCTGCAACTACAACCGGGTCTGGTGGGTGTCCGAAAACACTATCCCGTAATGTGGGAGTGAGTGATCAACTCAGTGGAATAATAGAGCAAAGATTAGCATGTTATCAAATCAATCACGCGTTAATAGTAAAACAACTAATCAAACATTCCTAGATACTGTTGTTAATGCATGCATGAAATGACATGATGGATGCCCTCACCGACATTCTCCCTCATGCGGCACCATCTGCGTCCGCGGCATGCTTTCTTCCCGCAATGCTCCACATCTTCCAGGCACGTGCAATGCGATATAGATAATGATTACCAAGTTGTTATTAATCCTTTTCATACAGCAGGATTGGGAAACTAGGGTACCTTTCTTATATCAATCCCAACACAGATCCTATCTAGGGTCGTCACTCCTAGTAATCTCATACGATGTTATATTTATAGGTCGCTGCAAGGGCTGTCAGGGCTGTTGTATGCACTCGTTGCTCCACTCCCCCATCACCTTATCAATACAGGCCTATTTATATCCTTAAGACTACATCAGGACTCGTCGCCCCCATACGGTGTCAGGATAAACTCAAGGTCACTACAAAGGGCTACCAGGGCTGTTGCTCGTACTCATTGCTCCACTCCCCCATCACCTTATCAATGTAGGCTGACAGTAAGAATATAGTATCCCATACCACCATAATCTGCTCAGACTAAGGTGCTCACTGGTCACTATGGGGAGGTTTGTGGCCCCGACATAAGCCGACAGCTCGACCACGGTGTCCCATACCACCAAGCCCGGCTCATGAGTCTTTATGGATCAAGGTACCATGGTTGACAGGGTTTTTAATGGTAAGTTCAGTACCCTAAGTTCAAGCAGTTATGACTCATACATGGTGAACATACAATTGCTAGTTGGGTTACTTGATGGGCTCGACTATTACGAGCACATCTCAAGCTGAGCGACATGAAGTGCATAAAAAACTTCGTGTGGCCTAACCACTGTCGCCAACCCAAAACACGACTCGCGTTCATCGACGCGTCCTTCGTGGCAAATAGAATCCAACCACGAATTCAATCCATTACCGACTGCCTGGACTAGGTCATAGCCCCAAGCATTTGTAAATGCACATCAATAATCATATGAGAGTAATAGAAATGAAATACAACAATACAAGCATGTTAACACATGTTATAGCATACAAAGCAAATAAATCAATCCAACACATGTATTCCATACATATAAGGAAATCAATTCATATGGCAAACATGATGGAAATCATATACATCCGCATATTAATTGAGAATTGAATCTCAAAACTAATTCACAACACCATTTACTCAATATATATTAATACAAACATTTATACATACACTTAGTCTACACACTTTAGTCTACATAGCGTATGTCGACTCAAAGTGTGTATTAGGGCGAATCTCTTCGCCAAATAGATCATGCATGCATTCCTAATATCATAACACGACTAATAGCCATAGCAATCATTTCAGCAAAATATGGACGTATACTGTATTTCCTACAAATACCCAAAATGCCCTAAATCTCATATTTCCCGTACGTATACGAAATGGAAAACGGACAGCATGTTCTACATGTCAAACGGCATTTTCTTGAACAATCTACTATTAAACGACATTGAAAGCTTTAAAATCAGTCAATCAAAGCGTCTAAAATCCTCACCTTTTGCCCTAGACGTGTATCATTTCGAACGGAACGTATACGCTTCGTCAACGGCGTACAGGCGACCTAATGCATAAGATACATAAGCTATGTTGCTATTTGAATCGAAAGAACCCTAAATCAGCAAGTAGTTAGGGTTTTTTTTACCTAGGAGTGCGTTGGAATCACTAGAAAAGTCATTGGAGTGCGGTGCTTTGGCACGTGCAAAAGCTGCAGCAAGTGGCGGGAATTCTCTCCCACTACTCTCTCATAATCTCTCACTTTCTCTCTCTTTCAATCTAGGGTTTCTAGAAAATTTGGATGGGAGAGGTATGTGAGGGTTTAAGGCCCTTATATAGCTTAAATTCTAACTCAAATAGACTTGTGAAGAAAGTATACTTAAGTTATAACCAAATCGGAGCTGTTCCGATCCAAAACAGCATTTCGGGAGGTCCCCTGGCCGAACGCGGTCGAACTTAAGCTCATGGTCACTAGATGTTGTCCACACCCAATTTTCAGTCCGGTAGACTTTGCAGATCGCACATGGCGGTCCAATTCAGTTTAGCGGTCATCGCACCTAAATCAGGTCTGCAAGTCTCATGATATGAAAGAGAAATTTTTCCTGATCCGAGGGTGTAATTTGGCTGAATTCTGATGGTCAGAACGCTTAATAATAACGTGCCAAGTCACGTGCCAGATTTGGATTAAAATTTCCAAATCTAACCCATTTCTCACTCTCTTCACTCCAGGCTCAATGAAATAGCCTCTGAACGTCGGTTGGGCTTGATTTTTGAAATGATTGTAGGTATCAGACTTTCGACGCGCGGTCTAGATCCAATACAAAGTTTCAGAAGGTTCCCGAGAGCAAACGGGTTTAGAGTTTGATCCTATGTTTCAGGGTATTATAGCGTCATTGATTCTACGAGTTTTGGGTCTTGCAGAATGTATTTAAAGTGTTCAGGGACAATTTCACAGCTACTCTAGCGTAGCGCTAGCTAACTTACGCTTAATTTCTAAAGAATTTGGTTCTAAATGATTTCTTTGGCTCTGAAATTGATTCCTAAGAGTGATGTGGTTGACCCATTGCCTAAAGACGTCTAATCCCAGGTTGGCAAAAATCTGGGGTGTTACACGCAAGCGCCAGTTATAGGTCGCGAGTTGCCAGAATTCGATGGGCAGGATCGCGAGAGTCTACGGAATGGTATAGAGTAGGATATGAGCCTGACAATGTTCGCTTGTAAAAGAGATGTCTCAGTTGAAGAATTGACCTTCACAATCTCATTCAGATAAGGTCTATATAAGGTTGATCGATTTATTATTGTTGACCTTCTAGATGTGAATGTCAATGATGACAGTATTCCTATATCCGTCTTAATCGAGAAAATTACCAAATCTGAAAAATGGCTTTTGACTCGTAAACTATGCAATATGGACTCGGAATGGAACTCTGGGCCAACCAAATGTTGCCCAACTATAGTGTTGTACTGTATCTTCATTTCCAATGTATATCCCAGATCTAGAAATAAAGCTAAGCTAACATCCTTTATGGTTCATATTCTTCATTTTGTAGTGTCTGGTACTCCTGTTTGTCTTTCCTCTTTGATTGGTCATATCATCATCCAATTCCGACTTCACCCCGGTCACCTTTACATTCCCTTTGTGTATTTGATGACCACTCTTATTTCACCTTGTAATGTGGTCATGCCAATCGGTGAAGCACCTATTGCACGTCTCCCATTCAACAATTCAAACATCAATAAGATGAATTTAAAGCTAGAAAAAGCTGAGGGAGTTGCAGAAGAAGACACATTGCCCATAGACACTAAGATGGATGACTTATTTAAATGAATTGGAAGAAGATGATCCTAGGCTGATCCTGATTTTTAGCCTTCCAATTTTGATGAGCGCCTTCACTCACTGAAAGAGAAGGTGGATGGACTAAAAATTTCACAAGATAATCAAATGAAGTATATGCGTAAGTATTTTAGAGGCATAAATAAGGGATTACACTAGATTGATCCATCCATTCTATCTCCCTCTTTATTTGGTTCTGATTAGATCTCTTTCTTTTGTTGGACTTGTATTAACTAACCTTATTCTTCTTAGTGACTCTTATATTTGGACATGTTTAACTATGTGTGATGTGGATACTCTATTCTATTATATTTTAATTTGCTAACTTTCACACTCTTTCATGCTCTCTTCACATTTTTAGATACCACCTTCACATATATTTTTTTGTTCCTTTGTCATTTTGTGACCAAGAAATTGGGGTAGTATATGATTGTTTATTGCTTAATCTGTTTGTTATTATGTTATTATGTGGTTCTAAAGTGAATGTAGAGATGTGGATAAGCATGTGGTATTGTGGATTATTTTTTTTTGGATATGTATATGTATATGTATATCTTATTATAGATCTCTACTGAGCTCAAGTTGAGGGGGAGTTGATTAAAGGGGAGTTGTGTTTGTTGGATTTAATGTGAACTAAGTGAATCTGTGTATTATAATAGGTTAATCTTCTGTAAATTGGTTTTGTCAAAAATTTGATAAAGGGGGAGATTGTAAGTACCATGTTGTAAATCTAGCACCCTGTATTGTCAAATTTTGTTGTGTCAAAACACTTCGGAATGTTTGACTTATGTTTGAAAGATGGAATGTTCACCTTTAAGTTCAAATAGATGAAAAGTTCACCTTCATTCGAAGATGAGTTTCATGTTATCTACATCAACATTTAGTGTGCTACAATTATGAATGTCCAACTATGAGAACAAGTTGAAGTTCAGCAAGTCCAAGTGCACTATCTCAAGCTCAACTTTGATTTCATCAGATGCTCAAGCTTAAGTTCAAGCTTAAAGCTCAAGTTTAAACTCAAATACATTTGATCAAGCTTAAGTCCCAAGTCAAATGCTCAAGACAAGTTCGAGATACAAACTCAAGTATACAAGGTCAAGCTTTATATGCTTCAAAGTGACCTATCTACTGAAGTAACCAATGTTTCAATTTTAATACTCACATTTAAGGTATACATGACCCTAGAGAGACCTTAGGATTAGGTCATTAACATTGCATGTTTAATTTGGGTCATAGTACTTATTTTAAGCTTTACTTCAACTAGTCCTATTCATTGTTCGACTAGTCCAGGCACTGGCTCGACCAGTCCAGGATTTTTCTCGACCAGTCCAGAAGTTTACTCAAAAAATCAGATAAGGTTGTTTGGTCTGCTCGACTCGAACTCCAGTAAGACTAATTTTAATCACTCAGTCAGTTGAGCTGGCCACTCGACCAGTTGAGAGTCTATTTTATCCGATCGTGCTAAAAAATTTTAAAGTTGGTTCTTCTTGGACCAGTCGAACCGAACTTTAGATCAGTCGAGGGAACTAAATTGCAGCTTATAAATTGAGGACATTGCAATTTAATATATATATATATATATACACACACACACATATACATATATATATATATATCCTTTTTGAAACATGCATCCAGGACCTGCTTAGCTGGCGGTACGCCCGACTGAGCCACGACATTAAGGTGGGGTCCACTTATGTGACCCAACACAGTTGTAAGGTGAGGTCCACCCACTGATGCAAGGTGCAGCCACCTGCAAGTGTGCAAGGCCAAAAAGAAAGGTAGCCCCTTAGTATTTGGTGAGGACCACCTACATTTGGCAAGGCTCAGTTGCAGCCCACCTTGATTTTTAACTTGCACAGCACCCTGCTTTTGTCATGAAAATGGTCTCTTCTTCATCTGTTCTGAAGACCATTTTTGCCCCTAATTTTTGCCTCTACCACGGCCCTTTTCCCGGCTGTTTCACACCTACGTCGACGTCCCAAAGGATGGCATGGTGACTGCCACTTCTCTTAGCCAAAGAACGGTCCGATCATGGCCATTTTCATGCCAAAAAATGTCCGTTTCTCAGTCCAATTTTTTATGTGCAGTAGCTCATCAGAAGTCATTTCCATGAGTTATTTCTGGACTGGGTTTCAGCCCCATGCTAGGAGCATTTAGATGTCGTGGTTTGGCCCTAAGCAGGGCCCGAACTCAAGCCATGTTCGGCCTCGAACGTGGGCCAATTTTATCTTTAAAAATAAGGTCTGTCCTTAGTCATATACACAGTCCTTGGTGATGGTGTTTCTCAATTAAGGCAAGGTGTGATGGGGCTTTGGTCTTGGGTTTTTCTTTAGGGAGAAAGGAATGGGAAGAAAGTCTTACCTCCAACAGTTGGGTTCGACCCAATCCTAGGGCTGTATGCACGCAGTCACCTTTCTCCTTATTCCTCTCTCTACTCTCTTTCTCTGTTTTCTCTCTCTTTTCGCTCCTTATTTCCTTCCTATCTCACCTCTCTTCTGTTTGGAGTCTGAGAGGGCTGAACCAGCCCATTTATAAGCAGGGAGAGGAGGGGTCCAGCTACTGGGATAGACTCTGCTAATCCCTAAGCAGTGGCCATCGTTGGTTGTCTCTGTTTTTCTCAAAATGGATAAATGCGGCTATTTTTGGCTATTTTTGGTGAGAGAGAGCTGACATCTGCACGTCAAAAATCCAATTGATGTTGCTCTCCCCATAACTTCAGTGGTCTGTTCACCTTCTATTTAGTCCTGATAGAACGGACGGTCAGGGATCGATTTCCTTCCGTTTGTTTTCGGGGGCCCACCACCTTATATGGTTTTATTAGGGTGGGCCCCACCGACAAAATGGACAGTTTGAATTGCTCGAAAAATGATCAGGGTGGCACACTTAGGTGTTTGAACCCATTCGTTTCAAATGATGAAAGTGGTGGGAGAGGATTCTTCTCAAATTGTAAAAAGGGTCGATAAACAAGACCTTTGAGCATTCCTCTTCGTCCAGTGCATGTCGTGCACTGGTGGTTGGGGTGCAGTGCACTTTTCTTTGGGGTCCCACCATGACTTTGGTGCTTGATCTGCCCCAATCAACTGTCTTGGGGTCTAGTCATAAAGGTCCTAGCCCAGTTTGGGGCAGGGTCGAGGCCGAGGTGGGCCATATATACCATTCAGGGCCTCATTTTCCCATATATCGTGATCCAAAGGTTTGATAGGTCCGAGGTTTTGGTCTGACGGTTGAATCGGGATTCAAGAGGTTTTAAGTGCCTTGCTGGTCATAATTTATTCTCCCAAGGTTGTTAATGGGTGTATTGCGTCAAAGTGAATCAGTTGATTTGTTCATAGCGTGTTTTAAATCTAAGGGTTTTACTGAGTTTTTACCTTTCGGCTGGTATTGGGTTTTATTTGGACTGTGGTGGTCGGCTTCATCGTCGAACAGGAGCGCCGACTTGTAGTGTAAAGTTTAAGTTATCTAGCTTAATCGCCTTTTATTTCAATAATAGGGGTCATCAGGGGTAACACCCGAGTATCAAAAGATACGGGGTGTTACAATTACTGTACGCCCTAGCAACATCAGGGCCGTAACCTCCATAGGCATATCGTGGATGGCCATATGGGACACCAAAAATTTATTCTACATAGGGTGCTATACATATCCCTGGGTGAAAGTCCCTGAACCCTCTTGTTTCCAGAGGTTACTCCAATGTCTAGACCGATTGGATGCATGAGCGCATGAGGGCTGTATACCATTAAGCCGCGTCTCCCACTGTATCGTGGTAGGTTGGAAAGGGGTATGGCCTTTCCTACCCAAGAGGAGGGGGCAATGATAGACTGAGTCTAACCAGCTTGAGGAATAGGTCCCCTATCGATGATTCAAGCCCGATATTAGTAGGTGGATAGTGAGGTCTCTTCCAATCACCTTGTTGTGCGTGATGGGGTGACAATCTGGTTTGGAGTGTAATAGACCCCGATGATTTTCCAGAGAGGAATCGTACTGATATGTGGACTTATTGAGTAAGAGTTGTATGCTCACTCATTCATTCATTCATTCACTATCTACTTGGGTTGGTGGTGTGCAAGTATTTGTTGTGTACCTTCGTTAATGCAAGAATTTTGGTTAAGTGCGCGACTAACCTGAGATCAGGAGTTTACCATGTTGAGTCTGACTATCCAAATTTAGGTATAAGACTGGTTTGGGTAGAAGTCCCTTATGGTGGACCCCGTAGCCTGTGATACTACGTACTATCATCCCGACTTCACACTCCAGCATGGTCATTTCATTCGCATCACATATTATATTACATCCACAAGCATATGGCATTTTTGGTTGTTATGTTTGTACACTTATATGACCTAGACAGACTTAGCAGGATTTGTATATTACCTTACATCCTTGGTATTTGGCTCTTTATGACTCCTTACTGCATAGTTGTTTCATATTGCGTATTCTAATATTGATTGACACATGGACTTGTCTATACTTCTGCTTACTCTGTCATTGTATAATTTATGATCTTGTCAGTATTTATGTTTACTCTCTTAATCCTGCTCTTGTCAGTATTTGTAACACCCTGAAAATTGGAGGTCTTCTATAAACTCAACTCCCGAGTTCCAGACCGTCACTTATGCAACAAAATGATTATGATTCAATGTTGTCTGAGTTAAAGCATTCACATGAGTAAAAGTATACCAAAACTGCAATTCATACTCCAGATTCAGTGGTAAAAGCAAGCGGAAGACTAAAGAATATATATATCACTGTATGGAAAAATAAAGTAGATCTCGACTATCTCTAAAGTATGAATACATCTCTGAGTCTCATATACAAGTAATTAAGCAAAATCAAAATGTCAAAAAGAGTCCCACTGAGAAGTCCCGTCAATCCAGGCCACCTAAGCAAAGCCGTCGTGGTACTGCATGTATGAGAACTTGTCCTGGTCCTCATCATAATCCGGCTCTGCCTCCTGGATCGCTGCATCACCTGCATCTAAAACAGGGTCTGGTGGGTATTGCAAACACCATCCCGTAACGTGGGAGTGAGTAGCTAACTCAGTGGAATAATAGAGCAAAGATTAACATGTTCACAATTCAATCATGCGATAATAGTAAAGCAGTAAATCAAACAATCCTAATACTGTTATTAATGTAATATGACATGACATGATGGATGCCCTCATCGACATTCTCCCTCATACGACACCATCTTACACCTATGGCATGCTTGCGTACCGCTCAGTACTCCACATCTTCCAGGCACATGCAATGTAATGGTGATATGATTACCGAGTTATTATTAGTCCTTTTCATACAGCAATGTTGGGAAACTAAGGTACTTCCCTTATATCAATCCCAACACAGATCCTGTCTAGGGTCGTCACTCCTAGTAATCTCATACGATGTATATTTTGTAGGTCGCTGCAAGGGCTGCTAGGGCTGTTGCTCGCACTCGTTGCACCCCTCCCCCATCACCTTATCAATACAGGCCTACTGTACTCATTGCTACAGAAGGGTCGTCGCCTCCCGTAGACTCAGAATACGCTCGCGGTCACTACAAAGGGCTCGTCGCCTGATCAGTGTAGGCCGACAGTAAGAATATAGTGTCCCATACCACCATAATCTGCTCACGAGACATAGGTGCTCACTAGTCACTACGGGGAGGTTTGTGGCCCCAGCGTAGGCCGACAGCTTGGCCACGGTGTCGCATACCACCATGCCCGGCTCATGAGTCTTTATGGATCAAGGTACCATGGTTGACAGGGTTTACAATGGTAAGTTCAGTACCCTAGGTTCAAGAAGTTATGGCTCATACAGGGTGAACATACAAAGGCCAGTTGGGTTACTTGACGGGCTCGACTAGCACGATCGTATCTCAAGTCGAACAACATGAAGTGCGTAAAACACTTCGCGTGGCCTAACCACTGCCGCCAACTCCAAAACACGGCTCGTGTTCATCGACGTGTCGTTCGTGGCAAAAATAAGCCAACCACGAACTTGCTCGGTTGCCGACTTCCTGGACTAGGTATAGTCCTAAAAAATTATGAATCCACATCAGCAATCATGTGAGAGTATTGGAAATGAAATACAACCATGTGAGCATGTTAACACATGTTATAACATACAACTTGAGTAAATCTTCAAGCACATGCATTTCATACATATAATGAAATCATGCATATAGCTAACATGTAGGAAATCATTTACATCAGCATATTAATTGAGAAATCAATCTCAAACTAATTAATAACACCATTTAATTCAATACATACTAATACAAGCATTTACACAAACACTTAAACTACACACTTAAGTCTACATATAGTATGTCGACTCAAAGTGCGCATTTAGGAGAATCTCTTCGCCAAACTAATTATGCATGCATTCCTAGTATTCTAATGCGACAAGAAGCCATGTCAATCACATCAGCAAATTATGGATGAAAACAGTATTTCCTACAAATGACTAAAATGCCCTAAATCTCATATTCTTCGTCTATTTACGAAACAGGAAACGGACAGCATGTTGTACATGTCAAACGGCGTTGCTGTCGATAATCTAATATTAAACGACATTGAAAGCGTTGGAAACAGTCAATCAAAGCGTCTAAAATCCGCACCTTTTCTCCTATAGGTGTGTTAATTCGAACGGAGCCTATATGCTTCGTCTATGGTGAATAGGCAACCTGATTTACAAGATCCATCAGCTACCAGGCCATGGAAACTAAGGATCAGCAAATCAGCAACTAATTAGAGTATTTTCTTACCTAGAAAAGCGGAGAAATCACCGGTAAAGTGATTGGAGCGTGTTGCTTAATCACATGCAACAGGTAGTGCAGCAGTAGGAAAATTCTCTACTACTCACTCTCACAAACTCTCACTTTCTCTCTCACTCTTGCTAGGGTTTCTAGCAAATTCGAATGGGTGAGAGGAGTGAGGGTTTCAAGCCCTTTTATAAGCCCAAACATGCCCCAAATAGGCTCGGGAACAATGTATACTTAAGATATATCCAAATCGGGGCTGTTTTGGTCCAAAAGGACATTTCTGGTGGTCCCCTGGCCGAACGCAATCGGACTTAAGTTCGTACGTGTCGAATGTCACTCACATCCCGTTTTCAGACCAGTAGAGTTCGTAGATCGCCCGTGGCAGTCCAGTTTTAGTTCAGCGATCACCGCACGTAGATCAGGTCTGCAAGTCTCATGATATGAAATAGAAATTTTTCCTGATCCGAGGGTGTAATTTGGCTGAATTCTGACGGTCAGAACGCTCAATACTGACGCATCAAGTCGTGTGCCAGATTTGAATTTCAAATTTCAAATCTAACCCTATTCTCACTCTCTTCAGTCCGGGCTCAATGAAATAGCCTGTGAATATCGACTGGACTTGATTTTAGAAATGATTGTCAAGTCTAGCTAGGCGGTTCTAACAGTCTAAGATTGTAGGTATCGAACTTTCAACGCGCGGTCTAGATCCAATACAAAGTTTCAAAGAGGTCCAGAGAACAAACCGGTTTAGAGTTTGATCCGAGGTTTTAGAGTATTATAGCATCGTAGGTTCTACTCGATTTGGGTCTTATAGAACGTATTTAAAGTGATCAGGGACTATTTTCCAGCTACTCTAGCATTGCGCTAGCTAACTTACACTTATTTTCTAAAGGAATTAATCCTACATGATTTCTGGTCGAGTTGGTACTCGAGTCCAAGCACGGATTTTTCTAGGGCGTTAGAGTATTTCTACTTACTCTGATAATTCATGATCTTGTCAGTATTTCTGCTTATTTCAATAATGAACGATTTATGGATTACCAGTAATTTCGGTATTGTATGATGATGACATTGTATTGAATACTTGACACTTACTTTGTGCACACACTTACACCACCCTCTAAGCTTTTTATAAGCTTATGCATGATAGATGTGTGTAGGTGATGTTAGGTTATAGCAATGCTGAGCTTAGAGCATGCAGTGGTCTTCTAGATCTTGATTTTTGATTTATGTATTTCCCTTTCAGCATTGTACTCAAATGATTATATTAGTGGATATGTGACGATGATGTTACCTTTATGAATTGGGTAATCTTGTGGTTATGCTTATTATGAGTCAAATGTACATTGAGAAAAAAAATTCTACTTGTAGGATCCCAGGATCGAAATCTGGTGTATAGACATTGTGAGCTAAGAATGGGGTACTACGGAGGTTATCGGCACCGGATTCGGCGTGAGCCCGGTTTTTGAGTTTGGGGTGTGACAGAAGTTGGTATAAGAGCATAACTTGGGAATATCTGGAGATAACATCACATATTTGCTGATAACTACCCTGTACTCTCTGATTGTTGAAAACCTAGAATGGTTATATCCCCGAGTTCAAATAACTTAGAGATTTTTTGATATAGCTCCCTACCGTTGAGATTGGTAGGTTGTATAGTATTTCAGTTTCGATCGTTTCTAATCTAAGATTCGAGGTCCAGTTGGATCATCGTAGTGCTGATGAGGCATTTTTGGAGCAAGAGGATGAGATTCGCAAGCATTGTCCCCATATCTTAGGCGTTTGATTATGATGGCATGTTACGTTCGGATAGGATTTTTCTCCCTTAGTAAGCTTTGTATTGATCGAGTTGTGGTTTAAATTTTGAGGATAAAGGGGAGAGCTGTAAGCCCTGTATCCTAGACCGTACCATTCCATAGGCTTTCGCGGTATTTCCTGTCGAATTTCGGTAACCTTCGACCTTTATTCGATGTTTACACGCGATCCTAAACCGAGTCCTGTATACTGAAGTCGGCTCAACCCGAAACTTATACCCTAGTGGTAGCGCTATCGCCACTGTTCCAACGCCGCGACTCGCGCACTAATCCGCTACCCGGGCCAGGAGATGTAGGCCCGCGTTCAGTTCGAGAAAAACACCGCGAGTTGTAAATCTGTAGAGAATCCATCACATCAATCACTTCACTTGTCAAAGTACACCCATCAAGTCAAGTACCATATCCCATTCCCCAAGTACACAACACCATCCCCAAAGTTAACCTTTCCATCCCATCTCTTACACACCCCATCACTCCTCTCCCATCATATCTTTCTTTCTCATTCTCTCTCTCATTTTCCTCTCCAAGCAAACCCACGTCCATGGCTCTTCATTGGAGGAGCTTTGTGTGGCCACTCTCTACCATCCAATCCAATCCTTCAAAGCCGATCTCAGCTATTGAATCACACCCATTCGAGCTCTAGATCGCATTGGTGGAAGAAGGAAGAGAAGATCAAAGGTGGGTGCTTCTTTCTCTCTTTAGCTTTTTCTCTCTTTCTTTCCCATCCCCATCTTGTGACCCACCTTGATGAATGGGTTTAATCTCCACCATCCAACCCATATGGCCATCTGTCCTAGACAGGCTTGGGATGAAGGAAAAAAAAAAATTGAGCCTGATTCAAAATAGGTGGGCCACGTACACGTGGACCCACCTTGATAACCCATGCCGTTCATCCATGCCTCTCAGGTCATGGGCCTGGTAATGAGGCGGATGCAAACTGCCAGAGGAGCCCACAGATTTCACCTTGCATGAGGGGCCACTGTGATAAGAATGTTCTGTGCCAGCCCCTTGTCCACTGGAAGTGGTCCCCACCTTGATGTATGTATTAAATGCATACCATCCATCCCATTTCCCAACTTATTTTAGGCATTGAGCAAGAAAAAAGGAGCCAATACAAATCTCCAGTAGGTCACACCATCAAAATCTTTATTTTAATAGTGAATAAATGTTAGGGCCCACCATGATGTTGTTGTGCATAAAAAATGTTGAACCTAGGTCTTGTTAGAACTGTCACGAGCCGATGAACCCAATTAATGGAGTGGATCCTTCGTATGTGGGCCCCACCTACAAAAAAAATCTACCGAAGAAAAAAAAATAAAATATATATATATATATACATATATACATAACTGATGCTGCTGTTGCTAGCGTCCAGAGGACGCTGTAGCCAGTAGCGTCCTAATACATATAAACGGGCAGGGAGAGTGCGCCCCACCTCAGGCCCCCACATTGATGCATGTGGAGTATCCACACCATGCATTTGATGGGTCCCCTTTAGGCATGAGATTACCCCAAAAATCCACCGTTAATGTCACTCAGGTGGTCCACACCACTAACAGCATGAGAGTGAATGTTTACGATTAAAACCCCTTTTTAGGTCAGAAGCTTTGGATCGATATGAAATTTGTTTTTCCTCTTCATCCAGGTCTGCATGACATTATTAACAGGTTGGATGGTAGATAAATGCTATGGTGGGCCCCACGTGGGACCCACAATGATGTATGTGTTATATTCACACCGTCCAAGGCGTTGGACGGTGGAACCCAACATGGTTTATGCATTTTATCTACACGTCTAGCGTCCGGATGTGGGACCATGGTGATGCACGTGTTTCATCCTCACCGTCCATCTGGACGGTGGGACCTAGCAGTCATGTATGTATTGTATCAAACCATCCATCTGTGGCCCCACGAGTAGCACTTGACTGCTGTACATTAGCATTAGCAAATTCTGTGGAACCTAGCTGCCAGGATGTTAATGGCTTAAATAAATAAATAATAATATAATATAATATATATGTTATATACCTAGTGGGCTCCACATGTGTGGACCCACCTGACGTACGCGTCATCCACCGTCCACTGTTTGGGATGGTAGGACCCACTGTATATGTGCAGTGTGCAGCGTCTAGCTATCTGGACGAGCTCGTGTACCTCACCTCTTATGTGTGTATTATATATACACACCGTCCTTCTATTTAAGGTATGGGCAGGTGGGACCCACCTTGGAGCATGTGTTTTATTCTCACCGTCTAGATGTGTTGAGCAATGCTATACAATGTTTGGACAATGTTGATGTACATGGACAATGTTTGGACAGTGTTGATCACATTAGTGAGCCAGGTACCCCTATGATAGTGTAAAGTGATACACATGTTACACCTGCCACTATTGAAATGATTTTTAGATGTATTCCAAGCTCCCACCGTCCATCATGAAGAAGGATCCACTATGATATATATGTCATATATTCACACCGTCCATTCATGTGGCCCCCACGTGATGTACGTGTTTGATCCAAGCTGTCCATGTAATGCAGCCCATTTTGATGTACATGAAGCCCATGAGTAAGGTCCTTTGTGATATATCTGAGGCCCATGAGTTGTGGCCCATTTGGTGAGGCCGAACGTGATGTATATGAGAGGCCCATGTGATGTATTTAAGGCTCAGGTGCAGGGCCCACCTGTTGTGTATTAGGCCCTCGTACGAGGCCCAATGCGATAAACTTTGAGGCCCACCTTGATGTATTTGTGTGGGCCATCTATTAGGCCCACTTTGATATACTTGTGGCCCATCTGTAAGGCCCACCTTGTTATATTTGTAGCCCATCTATGAGGCTCATGAGTGTGTCCCATTGATGTAAACCACTTGAGGCCCATCATGATGTATTTAAGGCCTAGGTGCGAGGCCCTCCTATCATGTATTTGAGGCCCGTGTGATGAAGCCCATATGATGTATTTGAGGCCCAGGTGTGGGGTTCACCTGTTGTGTATTCGAGGCCCATGGGCGAGGCTCAATGTGAGGTATTCGAGGCCCGTGGATGAGGCCCATTGTGATGTATTCGTGGCCTATGGGTAAGGCCCATTGTGATGTATTCAAGGCCCATGGTTGAGGCCCAATGTGATGTATGTATGGCCCGTTACGTTGTGCATGAATCCCTTGTATGGGCTACTCCTTAGGAACAATGTTGGTTAGATGTTCGCATTAATGGGTTATGATGGTTGAATGTCCACATTGTGACCTTCCCTTATTTCGATTATCGTGATCGATTGCTGATTCTGATTATCGAGGCGAATTATCGATCGATTCTGATTGTCATGGCGGATTGTTGATTTTGATTGTCGTGGCCGATTGACCGATTAGCGATCGAGGCCATTTATCATGACCGATTGCCGATTTTGATTGATGTGACCGATTTTCCTATTCCGAGTATTAACCGATTCCGATTGTCGTGGTCAATTATCGATTCCGATTGACTTGGTCAATTTGTTGATTCCAATTTTTGAGGCTGATTATCGATGTCGATGCCAATTGTTGATTCCGACTCCGATTGTTGAGGCCTATTCCGATTCTAATTATCGAGGGCGATTCTGATTTGTCGAGATCGATTGTATAAGCCGATTCCAATTGTCGAGGCTGAATATCAAGGTCGATTCCAGCTGTTGAGGCCGACCTCTATTGTCGATGCCAATTTCATTTGCCAAGACCGATTGTCGAGGCCTATATGATGTACATGCGACCCATAGTTGAGGCCCATTGTGACACGTGTAAGGCCCATGATGCATGGACCATTCGATGTATTCAAGACCCATGTGTAGGGCCCACATGTCATGTATTCATAGCCCATGGGCAAGGCCCATTGTGATGTATTCATGGCCCATGGGCAAGGTCCATTGTGATGTATTCATGGCCTATAGGCAAGGCCCATTGTGATATGTATTACGCCAACGAGCAGGGTTCACCAGTTGTGTATGTGTGGCATTTGAGTAAGGCTCATTGGGCTATATATTAGGCCTTTGTGTGAGGCTATGGGCCCATTATATGTTTGGCTCTATGTGACCATTCCTTGGGGGCAATGTTGGTTAAATGTCCATGTTGTCGAGGCCGATTGTTGATGCCATTTATTGATATCAATTATGAGTATGTGACAACATAGCATCATAATACATGCCCACACGCATCATTTGCATATTTATTATGAGATATGATTGACCATTGCATATGCCATAGTGTCGGTTATTATGAGACTACCTGATAGACAGAGATTGTCTCACATGAGCGCATGATATGCACAGGACTAATGCATGACTAGATTGTATGATTCATGCATCTTGCATTGCGTGTTGTGATTACTGTACACCCTAGCAGCATCAGAGCCGTAACTTCCACAGGCATATCATGGATGGCCAGATGGGACACTGAAAATCTGTTCAACATAGGGTGCTATAGATATCCCTGGGTGAAAGTCCATAAACCCACTTGGTTCCAGAGGTTGCTCTAACGTCTAAACCAAGTGGATGCATGAGCGCATGAGGGACATATACCATTAGGCCGTATCTCTCAATGTCTCTTGGTTAGTTGGAAGGGGGTATGGCCTTACCTACCTGAGAGGAGGGGGTAATGCTAGGCTGAGTCTGACCAGCTAGAGGAATGGGGCCACTATCGACGAGCCGAGCCCGATATTGGTAGGTGGATAGTGAGGTCTCTTCCACTCACCTTGTTGCACGCAATGGGGCGACAATCTGGTTTGGAGTGTAATAGACCCCGATGATTTCCTAGAGAGGAACTGTATCGATATGTGGACTTATTGAGTAAGAGTTGCATGCTCATTTATTCATTCATTCACTTTCCATTCGGGCGGGTGGTGCACAACTAATTGTTATGTACCTTCGTTATTGCAAGGATTTTGGTTGGGTGCACGACTAACCTGAGATCAAGAGTTTACCATGTTGAGTCTGACTATCCAAATTTAGGTATAAGACTAGTTTGGATAGAAGTTCCTTGTACTGGACCCCGTAGCCTGCGATACTACGTACTATCATCTCGACTTCACACTCCAGTATGATCATTTCATTCCTATAACATATTGCATTACATCGGCAGACATATGACATTTTGAGTTGCTATATTTCTGCACTTATATGGCCTACACAGACTTAGCAGAATTTGTATATTGCATTACATCCTCGGCATCTAATATTTTACTCTTTATGACTCCTTATTGCATAGCTGTTCTATATTGCGTATTCTGATATTGATTGACTTATGAACTTGTCCATATTTTTTCTTACTTTGTCATCGTATAATTTATGATCTTGTCAGTATTTCTGTTTACTCTGATAATTCCTGCTCTTGTCAGTATTTCTGCTTACTCTGATAATGCATAATCTTGTCAGTATTTTTGCTTATTCCGATAATGAACAATTTATGGATTACTAGTAATTTCGGTATTGTATGATGATGGCATTGTATTCAATACTTGACACTTACTTTATGCACACACTTTCACCACCCTCTAAGCTTTCTATAAGATTATGCACGACAGATGCATGCAGGTGATGTTAGGTTGCAGCAATGCTGAGCTTGGAGCGTGCAACGGTCTTTTGGAGCTTGATTTTCAATTTATGTATTTCCCTTTCAGCATTGTACTCAAATGATTATATTAGTGGATATGTGACGATGACGTTACCTTTGTGAATTGGGTAATCTTGTGGTTATGCTTATTACGAGTTAAATGTACATTGACAAAAAAGATCCTCCTTATAGGATCCTAGGATCGAAATCTGGCGTATGGACGTTGGAGGCTGAGAATTAGGTACTACGGAAGCTGTCGGTACCGGATTCGGCGATCGAAAATTTAGTGAGCCCAGTTTCCGAGTTTGGGGCATGACAGGCCTCTTGGCATTCGGCACTCAAGCAGTCATGTATCCACTCGGTCTCGATGTTGGGGTATCGTCTGGTACCAAGAGAGTTTAGGAATTTTCACCCAGGGCCATCTATGGCAGTCCGATGCTAGAACAAATTTCTAGTATCCCGTTTGGCCATCTATGATATACCTGTGGAGGCTACGGCCCTAATGTCGCTAGGGCGTACAATAATCATAATACAATATGCGTGAGTCATACAATCCAGTCATGCATCAATAATGCGCATACCGTGCGCTCATGTGAGATAACCTTCGCCTATCAGGGAGTCTCATAGCAACATGCTCATTGACATATGCAATGATCAACCACATCTCATAAAAATCATGCAAATGATGCGTATGAGCATATATTATGATACTATGCTATCATGTACTCATAATCGGTGTCAACAATGTGGAAATTTTACCAACATTGCCCCCAAGGAATGGCCCACATAGAGCCTAATATATAGTCGACCCATGGCCTCACAGAAGGGCTAAATATACAACACCATGGGCCTCACTCAAGAGTTTAATACTCATCACGATGGGCCTTTCACATGGGCCTAACATACATTACAATGGGTTCCATCACCTAGCTCTCAAATTCATCACAATGGGCCTCATCACATAGGCCTCATATACATCACATTGGGCTTTAAACACAGGATGAATACATATCACAACAGGCCTCAAATACGAGCCGCATGTACATCACATTGGGCCTGAGAATCGGCAATAGGCAATCGGGCACGATAATCAGAATTTATAATCGACCACGTTAATCGATCAATTGGCCACGACAAGAAGAATCGGCAATCAGCCACATCAACCGACAATCGGCCACCATAATTGGCCTCGTCAATCGGAATCGGCAATCGGTCACGATAATCAGCCTCGATCGGTAATCGGTTAATCGACTATGACAAACAGAATGACAATCGACCTAGATAATCAAAATTGATAATCGGTCATAGTAATCCATCTTGATCGATAATCGGTCAATCGACCACGATAATTAGAATCGTCCTTAATTGTAACACCCCGGATTTTTGCCAACCTGGGGTTAGACATCCTTAGGCAATGGGTCAACCATAGCACCTTGGTAGCTTTTTAAAATTTGATTCCAAAGCTAGAGAAATCATTTAGAACGTAATTCTTTAGAAATTTAATGTGAATTAGCCAGCGCTACACTAGATTTCCTGCAAAATTAGCACCAACCACTTTAAATACGATCTGTAAGACCCAAAACCTATAGAATCATTGACGCTACATTACCCTAAAACCTAGGATCCAACTCTAAACCCAGTTGCTCTCAGGAACCCTTTGAAACTTTGTATTGGATCTAGACCGCATGTCGAAGGTCCGATATCTATAATCTCAGACCATTATGACCGCCTTGTTGGACTTGACAATCGTTTCAAAAATTAAGCCCAACTGATGTCCTGACACTATTTTACTGAGTTCGGAGTGAAGAGAGTGAGAAAAGGAAAATATTTAGAAAATTAATTCAATTTAAATAAATCTGGCACATGTCGCTTGCGTGATATTTTTTAAGCATTCTGACCATCGAAATCTGACCCAAATACACCCTCGGATCAGGGAATATTTCCCACTCAGGTTAGTGTACTTGGAATCCCTGATTGAGTCTCCGTGACTGCTGAACTGAAACTGGTCCGCCACGTGCAATCTGGGAACACTACCGGATAAAAAACTTAATGTGATCAGGATCCAATATCCATGAGCTTAAGTCCGACCGTATTTGGTCAGGGGACCTCCAGAAATGCTCTTTTGGATCGGGAAAGACCCGATTTGGCTATAACTCAAGTATACCTTGACTTGGAATCTATTTTGGTTATGTTTGGGCTTATAAAAGGGCCTTAAACCCTTAGTCTTCTGACCCATACATATTTGGGAAAAACCCTAGGAGAGAGGAGAGAATGGAGAGAGAAACTGTGGGAGAAGCTTCCTGGGATTCTTCCTAGCTGCTCCACATGCCAAATCCTTCCACCTGCATCGCTATTCTGGCGATTCCAACTCCATTCTAGATAAGTAAACCCTAACCTCAACCTATTTTGGGGATTCTAGCAATACAAGTAGCGAAGTAGCTAACCTATCTTATGAATTAGGTCGCCATATCGACCTTAGTGAAGCGTAGACTTTCTATTCGAATCGATAAACTTTTACGGTGAAAGGTGAGGATTCTAGATGCTTAGGTTAACTATTTTCAAAGCTTTTAATGTCATTGACTGGTAGATTATCGACAAGATCGCTGTTTGACATGTAGAACATGCCGCCTGTTTTCCATTTCGACTGCGTACGGAGAATATGAGATTTAGGATATTTTAGGTATTTATAGGAAATACTGTATACATCCGTATTTTGCTAAAATGGTTGCCATGTTTATTTGTCATGTTATTATGCAAGATATGCATGTACGATCTGTTTGGCGAAGAGATTCGCCCTAATGCACATATTGGCCCACATAGCTATGTAGGCTAATGTGTGTAGACTAAGTGTTTGTTGAAATGCCTAAATCAATATGATTTATGTCTGCCATATGTTTTGAATGTAAGAACATGATTGTTGTGTATTAGACAACTCTTTGATATAAGGATCTGTCATATTATATGTTGGAATCAACATACGTCAAGTACATTGGAGTTGAATAGTCTAAATATTTGTATAATGTATGTATTAGTAAGTATTGAGTAAATGGTGTTGTAGATTAGCGTTGAGACTGGATTCTCAACTACTATGATGATGCACATGATTTCCTCCATGCTTGTTGTATTTGAATTACCTACCTTAGGTGTGAAATACTCGTGTATGGTTAACTGCTTATGATGTATGCTATAATATGCTGATAACATGCTAGAATTTCTTATATTTCAATTATGTCTTTCTCATATGATTGTTGATGTAGATTACATGTGTTTGGGGCTATATTCTCGTCCAGAAAGTCGGTAACAGTTTAGATTTCTTAGTTGGATTCTATTTGCCACAAAGGATGTGTATGACGAACCCGAATCGTACTAGAGTCGTCAGCAGTGTTTAGGCCACACGAAGTGCTGGTGCACTTCATGTCGGTCGATTCAACGTGCACTCGTGCTAGTCGTACTCATCAAGTAACCCGACTGACCATTGTATATTCACCTTGTATTCGTCATAACTCCTTAAACCTAAGGTACTAAACTTACCATTGGAAAGCCCCTCTAACCTTGGTACCTCGATCCCTTATGACTCATGAGCCGAGCATGGTGGTATGGGACACCGTGGTTGAGCTGTCGGCCTACGCTGGGGCCATAAACCTTTCCGTAGTGACCAGTGAGCACCCTACTCTGAGCAGATTATGGTGGTATGGGACACTATATTCTTGCTGTCGGCTTACATTGATAAGGTGATGGGGGAGTGGAGCAACGAGTGTGAACAACAACCCTGACAGCCCTTTGTAGTGACCTTGAGTTTATCCTGACACCACATGGGGACGACGAGTCCTGATGCAATCTCAAGGATATAAACTAGGCCTGTATTGATAAGGTAATGGGAGAGCGGTGCAACGAGTGCGTGCAACAGCCCTTGCAGCGACCTAGAAATATATCATCGTATGAGACTACTAAGAGTGACGACCCTAGATAGGATCATTGTTTGGGTATTGATATGAGGAAGGTACCTTAGTTTTCCAACCCTGCTGTATGAAAAGGACTAATAACAACTCGGTAATCATATTCATATCGCACTGCATATACCTGGAAGATGTGGAGCACTGAGGGAAGAAAGCATACCATGGACGTAAGATGGTGTCTCATGAGGGAGTATGTCGGTGAGGGCATCCATCATGTCATTTCATGCTTGCATTAATCATAGTATCTAGGAGTGTCTGATTGTTTGCTTTACTATTATCGCGTGATTGATTTGATAACATGTTAACCCTTGCTCTATGATTTCACTGAGTTAGCTACTCACTCCCACATTACGGGACGGTGTTGTACACACCAACCAGTTCCTATTTCAGTTTCAGATGATGACGATGCTTACGAAGTAGAGCCGGACTTGATGATGATGAGGAGGATCCCTCCTATATGCAGGTTCTGATTGACGGAGTTTATAGGGTTACTGATTAGATGCCAATACACTTGGTATCTTGCCTTTTATTTACACACCCATGTATATTCTTTTCTTTCTATTTTGGAGTGTACATGTAATTAGTTAACCTGGTAACATGTTCACACTCTGAAGACTTACAATCATTTATATATTTTATATACTTATCACAGTCTTTTGCTTGCTAATTTAACTGTCTCTGGAGTATGATATGCTATTTTGGCTTAGTCCCAATCTTTTTTTATGCCATTCTATAAACAACATGCATTCATCATTATCTATGTTGCATAAGTGACGTTTTAGAACTCGGGAGTTGGGTTTCTACCCGACCCCCAACTTTCAGGGCGTTATAGATGGTATCAGAGCATGATTTGGATTAAAATGGACCTGGGTTATGGTAACACGACACACTCTGACGCACTCTGACTTAGGAAGGGGGCGATGAAAACTTAGCAACCACATTAGAATCCCAAGTTTCGTCGACAGGTGAGACTATACGGTAATTTAGGCCATAACATATCTTCGGTCGCGTGAAGAGACCTAAGTCGCCTCTAGGCCGTCAGTCGACGGGTTTGAGTCGTTCCCTAAAGAATTTCAAACATAGAAATGAATGTCTTCAGGTTGTGGATCGACCACAACACCTTACACTCAATCTCAAGGCGTAAAACCCCTTTTTATCCAATTCTTTCAAAATCTCTCCTTCCACCACCCTTTTCTTCAACTTTTTCTTAGTCCTTTTATACTACACATAAATCCTAATGTAAAAATGATGGAGAATCATACTTAAACAAAAATTTATTATGAATAATAAATATATGTGTAGATTGGACTTTTGATCATTCCAATTATGGAATCTTGTGGAATAAATAGGTTAGTTAGATAGATTAGTGTCTCCTACCCCAAAATCATATGTTATATGATGTATAAACTCATTTCAATTTGCAAATTGGCCTTGAAAATGCCTCAAAAGGAGCGGGGGCCAAACGATCAAGTTACGGGAGGATCCAGAGTGGACCCCACACCTTTTTGGGACCCAGGGGGCAAGAGGACCTCGCCCCATGGGCGAGTCCTCACCAATCATCACAGTGATCGGCGAGGCCTCGTCATACAGCGGGCTCGTCCGGGCGGGCCGGTCGGGCCGACCAAGTTTGGGGCCTAGTGGGACCCTTTGGTCGTCCGACCCTCCGTTCATTCAAAACCCTATACTTCCTTCACAAACTACCCCTCCAAGCTCTATTTTTCTTCTAAACTTGTTGTTTTCCTTCTCAAATCTCCCTTCCAATCATCCCCTCTCTCATTTTTCATTCTTTCCTTCATCCCTCTACTGATTTCAACCATGCCCAACATTTACTTCTTCCATTTTCTTCGATTTGAGCTCCCATAACTCCCATTTAAGTTCCAAAATCGTGTAAGCTTCAAACCCAACCCATCGCTCCCTTTTCCCTTCTTTAATCTCTGTGTTTGGGGCCCTTACAACCCTTGTTGAGGCTCAAACTCATGGAGAACCAAAACCTCAGCCCTTAGTCTCCCTTTTCTTCACTTTCCATGGCCTTATTCGAGCAACAATAAATGGTTTCCAACACCATGTTTGGTGTATGTAATTAAATGTAATTTCGGGCTTTCTTTCAACTTACACTTAGGAATTCATCGTCATGGGATTTGGAAATCCCATCTCACACTTTCCAACACAAGATCCATTTTCCAAAGCCCATGAAATTGATTTGAATCCCAACCCACCCACCTACTAAACATGTCACTCCCAATTCTTAGGTGGGAGTAGGAAAGCAGTCCCATTTAACACACCTTGAGACCACTAGCCACATAGGCCCTTGGAGTGTTGGACCTAGAACTGGTACTCCTGGATTTTGAAGGAGCTGACGATATAGGGAATCCAATTCCAATTAGACAATCTTGACCCCGAGCGATAGAAAAATTCCTTGTAGTAGTAATGTTATGAAACCATCTAGCGTATAAGCCTAGACTTTGGATTATAGCTAGTGAGTTATAGACTAGGCTACTAGTTGTATTAGGTAGTGTAAAGCCTGTACATGCTAAGGAGTAGTAGGTTAGATTTGGTTGGAGTAGAACCTCATTCCTTCGATAGATCCCCTTAATACTTGTAGACTTCTGTTATAACCCTTAGGAAAGTTGTTTTCACTTAGAACGATTCATTCTCAGGGAAAAACTTATACATCCCTAAGATTGAACTTAGAATAAACCAGCACGCCCCTTAGATTTTTCCTTAGAATTGCCTTCCCCAAAGGCTTATTTCATTCGGGAACGCGGAGTAAAGGAACTGTATATATAAGCGAAGTATTCATGGTTTGAATTGACTTCTCAATCCTGGTAGTTGTCAATAAATCCAATGCTCTGATCAAGCAGAAGATCAACATCGTCTCGGATTAAGAACTGATGCAACGAATTTTCTGTCAGAGTCTAAGCAGAAAGTCTCTGTATCCGGCTCAGACCTACTACACGAATTTTCTTCCGTGTTGACCCGACCATCTACAACCAAAAGTTATTGCTTTGCCTTTGGAAAATGTTGAGGCCATATAGCCAATAGAGATTAGACCTCTTGCCATCAACTCACATCCATCCTTAAAATCAACCACAACACCCATCATTTCAGCTCCTTTTTACAACCATAAGTACCAATGCCATAAAACGCAACACTAACAAAGGAAGATCAATGTAGCGAGAGGTTATTTCCCATTTCATGTCAAGGATAGGCCCTAAGTTACACCTCGTTCCGATATACGGATCGAGAAATAGATTCTTGAACCTTAAGTAGAACTAAGTTTTAAGAGGGGTAGAACGTACCGAGCCCAATCTAGTTAGCATTAGCTAACGCAACCGTTGGATCAGAGTAGCGCAGCAGAAGCGTGGTTGGCCTCTTCCCCACTGGCCCAGGATCGAAGAAGTTGATTTAGGTTATACGTAAGGGTAGGTCATTAAGTAGGATTTGAACTTTCCTTAGGATGTCAATACGAAAGCCTCTTTAGGGACTCCTTACCCTTAGCCAATTTCGGGGATGAAATTTTATTTTAAGGGGGGTAAATTGTAACACTCCAGATTTTTACCAACCTGGGGTTAGACGTCCTTAGGCAATGGGTCAACCATAACACCTTGGTAGCTTTTCAAAATTTGACTCCAAAGCCAAAGAAATCATTTAGAACTAATTCTTTAGAAATTTAACGTGAATTAGCCAGCGCTACACTAGATTTCCTACAAAATTAGTACCAACCACTTTAAATACGATCTGTAAGACCCAAAACCTATAGAATCATTGACGCTACGTTACCCTAAAACCTAGGATCCAACTCTAAACCCAGTTGCTCTCAGGAACCCTTTAAAACTTTGTATTGGATCTAGATCGCACGTCGAAGGTCCGATATCTACAATCTCAGACCATTATGATTGCCTTGTTGGACTTGACAATCGTTTCGAAAATCAAGCTCAACAGATGTCCTGAAACTATTTTACTAAGTCTGAAGTGAAGAGAGTGAGAAAAGGAAAATATTTAGAAAATTAATTCAATTTAAATAAATCTGGCACATGTCGCTTGCATGACATTTTTTAAGCATTCTGACCATCAGAATCTGACCCAAATACACCCTCGGATTAGGGAACATTTCCCACTCAGGTCAGTGTACTTGGAATCCCTGATTGAGTCTCCGTGACCGCTGAAGTGAAACTAGTCTGCCACGTGCGATCTGGGAACACTACCGTACAGAAAACTTAATGTGATCAGCATCCAATATCCATGAGCTTAAGTCCAACTGCATTTGGTTAGAGGACCTCCAGAAATGCTCTTTTGGACCGGGAAAGACCCGATTTGGCTATAACCCAAGTATACCTTGACTTGGAGTCTATTTTGGTTATGTTTGGGCTTATAAAAGGGACTTAAACCCTTAGTCTTCTAACCCATACGAATTTAGGAAAAACCCTAGGAGAGAGGAGAGAAAGGAGAGAGAAAGTGTGGGAGAAGTGGGAGAAGCTTCTTGGGATTCTTCCCTGCTGATCCACGTGCCAAATCCTTCCACCTACATCGCTATTTTGGCGATTCCAACTCCGTTCTAGATAAGTAAACCCTAACCTCAGCCTGTTTTAGGGATTCTAGCAATACAAGTAGAGAAGTAGCTAACCTATCTTGTGAATTAGGTCGCCATATCGACATTGGCGAAGCGTAGACTTTCTATTCGAATCGATACGCTTTTACGGCGAAAGGTGAGGAGTCTAGATGCTTAGGTTAACTGTTTTCAAAGCTTTTAATGTCGTTTAATAGTAGATTATTGACAAGATCGCTGTTTGACATGTAGAACATGCTGCTTGTTTTCCATTTCGACTGCGTACGGAGAATATGAGATTTAGGATATTTTAGGTATTTGTAGGAAATACTGTATACGTCCGTATTTTGGTAAAATGGTTGCCATGTTTATTTGTCATGTTATTATGTAAGATATGTGGGTACGATCTGTTTGGCGAAGAGATTCGCCCTAATGCACATATTGGCCCACATAGGCTACGTAGACTATTGTGTGTAGACTAAGTGTTTGTTGAAATGCCTAAATCAATATGATTTATGCCTACCATATGTTTTGAATGTAAGAACATGATTGTTGTGTATTAGACAACTCCTTGATATAAGGATCTGTCATATTATATGTTGGAATCAACATACGTCAAGTACGTTGGAGTTGAATAGTCTAAGTGTTTGTATAAATGTATGTATTAGTAAGTATTGAGTAAATGGTGTTATAGATTAACGTTGAGACCGGATTCTCAACTACTATGATGATGCACATGATTTCCTCCATGCTTGTTGTATTTGAATTGCTTACCTTAGGTGTGAAATACTCGTATATGGTTAACTGCTTATGATGTATGTTATAATATGCTGATAACATGCTAGAATTTCTTGTATTTTAATTATGTCTTTCTCATATTATTATTGATGTAGATTACAAGTGTTTGGGGCTATACTCTAGTCCAGGCAGTCGTAACAGTTTAGATTTCGTGGTTGGATTCTATTCGCCACGAAGGATGTGTATGACGAACCCGAATCGTACTAGAGTCGTCGGCAGTGTTTAGGCCACACGAAGTGCTGGTGCACTTCATATCGGTCGATTCAACGTGCGCTCGTGCAAGTCGGACTCATCAAGTAACCCGACTGACCATTGTATGTTCACCTTGTATTCGTCATAACTGCTTAAACCTAGGGTACTAAACTTACCATTGGAAAGCCCCTCTAACCTTGGTACCTCGATCCCCTATGACTCATGAGCCGGGCATGGTGGTATGGGACAACGTGGTCGAGCTGTCGGCCTACGCTGGGGCCATAAACCTTTCCATAGTGACCAGTGAGCACCCTATTCTGAGCAGATTATGGTGGTATGGGACACTATATTCTTGCTGTCGGCCTACATTGATAAGGTGATGGGGGAGTGGAGCAACGAGTGCGAGCAACAGCCCTGGCAGCCCTTTGTAGTGACCTTGCGTTTATCTTGACACCAGATGGGGGCGATGAGTCCTGATGCAGTCTCAAGGATATAAACTAGGCCTGTATTGATAAGGTGATGGGGGAGCGGTGCAACGAGTGTGTGCAACAGCCCTTGCAGCGACCTAGAAATATATCATCGTATGAGACTACTTGGAGTGACGACCCTAGACAGGATCATTGTTTGGGTATTGATATGAGGGAGGTACCTTAGTTTCCCAACCCTGCTGTATGAAAAGGACTAATAACAACTCGGTAATCATATTCATATCGCACTGCATCTTCCTGGAAGACGTGGAGCACTGAGGGAAGAAAGCATGTTGCGGACGTAAGATGGTGTCACATGAGGGAGTATGTCGGTGAGGACATTCATCATGTCATTTCATGCTTGCATTAATCACAGTATTTAGGAGTGTCTGATTGTTTACTTTACTATTATCGCGTGATTGATTTGATAACATGTTAACCCTTGCTCTATGATTCCACTGAGTTAGCTACTCACTCCCACGTTACGGGACGGTGTTGTACACACCAACCAGTTCCTATTTCAGTTTCAGATGATGGCGATGCTTGCGAAGCAGAGCCGGACTTGATGATGATGAGGAGGACCCTCCTATATGCAGGTTCTGATTGACGGGGTTTACAGGGTTACTGATTAGATGCCAATACACTTGGTATCTTGCCTTTTATTTACACACCCATGTATATTCTTTTCTTTCTATTTTGGAGTATACATGTAATTAGTTAACTTGGTAACATGTTCACACTCTGGAGACTTACAATCATTTATATATTTTATATATTTATCACAGTCTTTCGCTTGCTAATTTAACTGTCTCTGGAGTATGATATGTTGTTTTGGCTTAGTCCCAATCTTGTTTTATGCCATTCTACAGACAACATACATTCATCATTATCTATGTTGCATAAGTGATGTTTTGGAACTCGGGAGTTGGGTTTCTACCCGACTCCCGATTTTCGGGGCGTTACATCGATACTCGGCCTCGACAATCGGAATCGGCCTATACAATCGGTCTCGACAAATCGGAATCAACCTCCACAATCGGAATCGATGATCAGCGTCGACAATCGGCATCAACAATCAGCATCGATAATCGGCACAAAATTAATTGGTATCAGTAACCGGCATCGATAATTATCATCGACAATCAACATCGATAATCGGCACCGAGCATTAGCATATAAACAAGGCGAGATCAATACATGAATAATCGATCAATCATAATATAAAGATCGGCTCTCAGCCATGGTTATATCAAATCCGATAGCGTGAAACCATCCGTCTATAGCGAATGGGGCCCACTTATCTGGGTTACCCACAAGATAATTATGAGAATGGGACTAACAAGGCCTAAGGGAAGGTCACGATGTAGACATCCAACCATCATTGCCCATCAATGTGACCATTTAACCAACATTCTTCCAAGCAGTGGCCCACATAGAGTTAAACATAAATTGGGCACATAGCCTCATACAAGGCCTAATACACAACACAATGGGCCTTACTCAAAAGCCACATATACACAAAGGTGGACCCTATACATGGGCCTCAGATACATCATACGGGCCACAACCCATGGGCTTTAAACACACAGTCGGTGGCCTTACACATGGGCCTAATACAATCAAGTGGGCCCCATACCTGGGCCTCTAATATATATCTCAATGGGTCTCAACCCATGGGCCCTAAATACATCACAACAGGCCTCGAACCATGGGCCCCAAATACATCATGTTGGGCCTCGACCCATGGGCCCCAAATACACAATAAGTGGGCCCTACACATGGGTCTCATATGCATCAAATGAGCCCCGTTTATGAGCCTCGAACACATTAAATGGGCCACGCGTCATGGGTCCAATACACATCACAATGAGCCTTACATCAATGGGCCGCACTAATGGGCTTCATATATATCAAAGTGGGTTGAGCCAAATAGGTCGACACAAATGGGCCAATTCAATGGGTCGAGTCAGATGGGCCGAGCCATTCATCCATTTACAAAGGTCATTTTAAAGCATTATCCAAACAATGAATCAGATCAAAAATCATTTGGACCATATCACAGATAACAACAAAATGATGATTGAAGGATCATCTGGACCACATCGTAAATATTACAAAAATAGAGATTTTCATTGTTAGAATTTCACCGGGCCACCACTTTATTATTATTATTTTCATCCAGTCTATTTGTAAGGTCACAAGGACCTGAAAAAATTTCATATAGGTCCCAAGCTTCTGTGGCCCAGGAGGGGTTTTAATGGTGTACGTTCAACCCCTCTCTCCCTTTGTTGTGTGGACCACTTGATAGTAGATCTGATTTATTATGATTATTATTATTATTTTATTTTAAGCCATAAGACATGCTGGCCATTGGGTGGACGGTTTGGATTCATCACATACATTAGGGGAGGGCCCACTGTTTGGACGGTGTGGATAAGACCCACACATCACTGTGGCCCCAACAAGAATGGATGGACGGTCTAAATACAGCAAGTGCCACATGCACGACTCACAAGTGGGAGATGGATGGACGGTTTAGATGTGGTACGTGCCACATGCACGGCTCACAAAAGGGGCGCTGATGTATATACATCAGCTCTGTAGTTGTTGTACAAACCTCAGCCACTGTATTCCCACATAGGTAGGTCCCATGTGGGGCCCACCATAAAGTTTATCTGCCATCCAAACCATTGATAAGGTTTCACAGATCTTAGGTGAAGGGGGAAAAATAAATTTCTTAATGATCCAGACATTAGGGACACCCAAGAAGGGTTTCAGTGGCGGACGTTCAATCCCACTATTTCATGTGATGTGGGCCACCTGAGCTACATATAAGGCTGATTTTTGAGGTGAGGATCACAGCTAAAAGGGGCCCACCATATGTACGGTATGATGTTCAACACACATCACGTGGGGCCCACGGTCCCAGCCCCCTTTTACGCCCAGCGCAAGACGCTATTGTCATGCGATGTCAGCGACAGCAGCTTCTGCCTATGTTTTCTTTTTTTTCTTTTTTTCTACAGATTTTCCTAGGTGGGACCCACATCAGGTGGATCCAGTCCGTCTGCTAGATTCCTTAGCTCAAGATAGGTCTAACAAGCCCAATATTGGGTGGGTTTCGGTGTGTAGAAAGATTAGAGTGGATTTTTAATGGTGAAACCCATAATTTTCTATGCTATGGCCTGCTAGGGGATCGGATTAGCTTCAGTTTTCGGTTCAACACCTAAAATAAGTTGGGAAATAAGGTGGACGATGTGGATCGGATTTATGCATCAAGGTGGGGCCTACATAAGTAGCCCACCCAAAAGCTTTAAACCAAACTGATTTTTTTCTTTTCTTTTTTGTCTTTGCATGGCACATCCAGACGTGCATTCACTAACGGTTCACACTTCACTACACGTCCAGCGTCCGGGATGCTGGATGGTGTGAATTTAGCTCATTCTAGGTGTGTCCCACATTGACACTATGTACTTCACATTGGGGTGGGTCCACACGTATGGGACCCACCAGCCTTGGATAAAAAATGGGTATTTGTGTATTTCCTCTAATTTTCCCTCCTAAACGGATTGCTAGGTGGGCCCACTAGGTGGACGACATGGATGTAATACATATATTATTGGTGGGCCACTCATCATCACAAAAAAAATGAAAGAAAGGGAGAGAGAGAGAGAGAGAGAGAGAGAGAGAGAGAGAGAGAGAGAGAGAGAAGCACCCACCTTTTATCTTCTTAGATTTCTTCTTCCATCAACATATCTTAGAACTCTAGGGGATGCATTTGAATGGTGGAGATTGATTTTGGAGAGTGGGATTGGGTGGTAGAGAGTGGGCCACACCAAGCTCCTCCATGGAAGCCATGGACGTGGGTTGCTTGGAGAGAGGAGCTTGAAAAATGAGAGAGAGAGAGAGAGATGAGAGAGAGAGAGGTGTAAGAGAAATGATGGGAGAGAGGATGGTGAGGTGATTGGAAAGTTGCCTTTTGGGATTTCTTTTTGTACCTGGGAATGGGGAGAGTAATGGGTGTACTTTTGATAAATGAGGTGATTAATGTGATGGATTCTCTCAGGATTTGTAACGTACGGAGTTTTCCTCGAACTAAATGCATGCCCACATTTCCTGGCCAGGGTACCGCATCAGCGTGCAAGACGCAGCATCGGAACCACGGCGACCATGTGGTCGCACTGGTACAAGTCTTGGGTCGAGCCGACTCTGATATATGGGATATATCTTAGGATCGCGCGCAAACATCGATAACAGATCGTGGGTTGCCAGAATTTGACTAGGAGGATTGTGAGAATCTACAGAACGCTATGGTCTAGGATACGGGCCTAACACCAGGCACGTGTACATAACTATCACTAGGCACTGACACACACAACTAATATGTAGTGTGCGCTGGCATGCAGTGTACGCTGGCATGCAATGTGTACACTCATGTGTTGTGCACCGCACAACACTTTTTTTGCACAATGGGTGCAGATGTTACCTGTATCCGCTCGAGATCTTCTACTCTCCTTTTCCTCTTCTCGAACCTTGCACTAATGAATCATATAGAGGAGTGATGGGTTATATATAACCTTTCCACACGTGTGAATGTGTGTGTTGAACCCTATTGCGCAGTCACTTCTTTGTGCGAATGCCTTTGTGCATTATCCTATGTGTGCACCCCTCTGTGTAGACCACCCTTGCGCGTTGCCCTTTGTGCGAACCACCTTTGTGCATTTCCTTTTATGTGGACCACCTTTGTGCTCTACTTTTTGTGCAGAACACCTTTGCACATTACCCTTTATGTGGACCACCTTTGTGCGCTTCCCTTTGTGCGGACCACCTTTGCATGCCCAGCCTGATGTAGCGAACAATGCTCCTACTCACAACAAAAGTCTCTCTATTTTTATGCCTCAACAGATGCCCCCTTGATCCTACATTTTTTTATTTTTATCTAAAAAATAATAAAACGTGGAATCAATCCTTCAATATTTTAACTAATTTACTCTCTTTTTCTTCATTGTACATAATTTTAAATCTGTACACAATAACAACATGCGAATAATGGTTTGCGCACAATGCTCTAGCGCACAACGGGCAGTGTAAGCCTATATATACATGATCAAAGCTTATTTTTCTCATTCCTTGCTTCAGGGCTCTCTATCACTAAGTCTCTCTTGCTCATTATAGAGATTTCACGCACAATGATTATCAGCGCACAACAATAACCTACGCACAACCATATTTTGCTCACAATATAACCTTGCGCACAACAACAATCTGTGCACAATAGTGACCTGTACACAACCATATTTTACGCACACAATAACCCACGCATAACCAATACTTTGGGTACACTAATTTCTTGCGCACAATAATCTTGCGTACAACAAGTCTTATGTTCCTAGGACTTCAGAATTTTCACACCTATTTCAAATTTCTTCTGATGCCTTAGTTTTTTTTACTGAATTTTTAAATTTTTTATAAGTTTCGCAGATCTCTAGTGGCCCACTCCAAAAGACCTCATACTTCCCTGGATGCGGCTGAACCATTAGACCCTCAGCCACCTGAGACTCACACCCAGAAGAGGGATAAATCTTCCGAAGGCTACTACCCTTCTTTCTTCAAAGAACCCACTCCTTCTATCATCGACTTCGTCGATCTAATTCAACGGCTGTCTGACCACATCCGTACAACTATCTTAATGAGAGAAATAGAAGGTCCCCCCACTGAAGGTTAAGAATATAATTGGAAAATTAGTTAAAATCTATTGCCAATTTTTGAACAGACGAAACTCAGCTTGTCTCCATTGAAGCTTCCCCCTCTCCTTCAATTTCGATGAAAAAGAGACAGAAGAGTAAAGACGAAATCTTCCAAGAGAAGATCTAAGAGCATAAAAAGAGACGCTTCTAGAATGCTTGGAACATGATTAAATCTCATGCTGGTGTAATCAAATTCAAAAATCCCTACAAAGACGAGACCATCACCATCACTCTACATCTTCAGCGTCACCTATCAATGATTCAGAGTGAATCATCTAATTGTATGACACAAAATTGGCTCCTATATGTGTCAAATTGGGTCATCAAAGAAGGGAAAATTCTCAAAGATTATCTCACAGAGAAATGCTTAGTTCACAAGACTGGGCAGATATCGTACATGCGCTTTCTCAAGCCATGTTATAATCCTCACGCCATATATCCCATTCACTATTTTGAGACTATCTAACAGCATTTTCATGCCCGTGATTGTTTGTGGGGGAAGGATGAATTTAGGATGCGTGGTCTCTGGGCTGAACACCCGTATTATAATTCATAGACCAAGGCAATTCTAAAGAAATATGAGGATGCTCTTATCGCGGTGAACATATACAAAGCTATAGAAGCCACTTCCTATTTCTTCCATAAGGAAACTCCAATTTTCAAAGGCTTCTTAAAGTATTGGTCTTCTGCTACAAATTCCTTCCATCTCTTGGTTGGCGAAGTGAGCATCACTTTGTGGGATCTGCATAGAATGACCATTTTGCCTATCTATAACGCCTCAACTTTTTAGGACCAGAGTACAGACCCCTTTCCCAAAACTTGAGTGTTAACTTATAGAGAACCAAATTCCATATATTTTTTCGGCAAAGTTAACAGATAAGCGTAGAATGGACAAATCAATCATAAGGAAAGATTACAATTACATTAGGAATATATAAGAGATTGCCCATAATGACTTATCTCTGAAATAACTAATACGTGAATTTCACAGTTTATACAAGTGAGATAATAAAATGTATATAAAATCTGAGCTGTAAGATCACGCAGTTCCTCTTAGCAATACAACCATGCATCCTTGACTACCAAGACGGCTCCTCATCAATCTGAACCTACATATCACTTAAGACACCTGTGCTACCTGTACGGTTGTATATTTGATATATAAGTGGCCAACTCAGTGTGAATTCCCCTCAAGGTTACACTTCGCCGCCTTAGCTAAGCATAGTTAAAATGACAAGGTAATCAAAATAATACATGATGCAGTCTTTTTATATGCATAGATGCATGAATGCACATCGACATGGGATGCACATCCAGTCAGACTTGGGTTTGTCACCCATGCAATCATTGAAGTGGGAATGATCATCCAGTCGGAATAAAGGGTCGATAGTCAGTGGTCTAAGAGCTAGTGAAACGATACCCCAACAACTTTAGGACACATGCTACAGCATCTAGAATTAGCCACCCATCATCGCCAATATGCTATGAATGCATGATTAGCCAACATTTATTAATCCAATTACAATCAGCCAGTATGAGTAACTCAATGGTTAGTACGGGGGGCACGTCACCCAGCGTAGGCCGACAGCTCGAGCATAGTGTCTCATAACCATCATCCTCAGCCCATGAGACTTTCCCTACCTTAGGATGTTTAATGCATGCCCGTTGACCAGTGGTCAATCAAATTAATTGAGTAGGGGATTCCATCACATGGTTATAGGCCATCGAAGGCATGCAAGGCAATCACGAAATCATAGGACAAACGTTAAATTGCAGCTGAGAAAGGGTGCTCGGTATATTAAATTGAAATGGCAAAGTAGTCAGACAAGAGTAAATCAGAGTGGTTAAAGAGGTCATTTCAAGCCATTCAAGCTGTATAACCTATGGATGGCAAATTTCACATTAATATTCCATGCCCCACATAACATCCAATCGAGGGTCCATTCCATTCCACATTTCATCATCTTACATCCTAAGTATGGGTTCACATACAGAAGAGGGCTTACCCACTAATAAGTGTAGTGAATATAGGTCCATAGTGACTTACAACAATTCATGTGAAAATATACCATTATAAAATGGTAGGCATATGTTAAGCATAATAATTACAAAGGTCATGATGTGAACTAAAAATTAAAATGAGAGCTATCATGTAATCAACTATCACATGCGATCATGTTTCACCATTAGTAACCGTAAATCAGATATAAATCATGTAAGAGATCACATGCTATGAATTAACAATTTTAACATTTGATAAAGATTATAACTTAAACCAATTTTGAAATGGAAAGGTTAAGGGGAAGAATCATCACCTGACTAGTTGAATTGCCAATGCCAACTAAGGACGCTGGGAAGTGCATACACCCTCAAAATTGGATCCTATCATGAATTGTGAAGTTGCACATGAGATTAATGTTCCACAAAGTGTCCAAGGTCAAGGTTAATATAACCTAGGGTTTGGATTATTTGTTTTTAGGGTTTTGATGTAGACTTAGGGCTTTATCCTAGGGTTGAGTCCTAGACTTAGGTCCTAGGATTTAAATGCTAATCACTGTACTACGATGTATATGTGATTCAACACAATGTAATAATATGGCTAATTACATTTTAACGCAAATGATAATTTAATATTTGTGACCCCGGTGATAATGAGCATTATAATGGTAATGAAATAGTATAATTTATTATTTAAAGATAATATTTTCAAGTAATAGATGCCATGTTAATATCATTAATGGTAGTTTCATTTATAGTGACTAACATTAGCATGACGTCCTTCATATTATGGTCTACTATTTATGTTAATATTTAAGAGTGACTAACAATGCAATAGTATTTAATAATGATATTTTTTATATGTAATGAATAATATCAATGTAGGTAAGTTAATTGCAGCCATATATTCATATTATTAATAGTCCTATTAACAATAGGAATGGAAATTAAAATACTACTATTTAATAGTTATAATTATGTTTATAATATTTACCATCAGTGTAAATAGTATACCAATGGCCGATCATGTTTAATTTATCGAACCAATCATCGCAGTAACAATTTATGGTAAATTAAATAATCTAATTTAGGGAGAAAAGTTTACTTACATTAGTCAACTTTGTAGCATGACTCGACGTAACTGAGTTGTCCCAACTCGACCTTAGCATCTGGACGAGGCTCAAGAATAGCCCATCATTAGCGAAGCCCAAAGTAGGTCCAAGCATGTTTCGGCCCATCTGGATTCAGTCCCAACTAAATTTGACTTAGTTTCAGCCGAGTTAACTCGGCTCAACTCTTCTTCTCCTCTTCTTTCTTCCTCTTTCCTTCCTTCTCTCTTTTCTTTCTCCTTTCTACCTTTCTCTTTTCTTCCCTCTTCTACTACTGCTAAAAAATCCTAGCAAGGGGACCGACCAATTCGAGTTGGGATTCAAACCTAGTCGAGTCCAATTAACTCGCCAGCTAACCCAACTAAATCCCCTGTCTTCCTTCTTCTTCTTCTCTCCCTATCTCTTTCTTTCTCCCTTACTTCTTATCTCCACCGATTAACCTAATTTGCCAGCCCAAAACCTCCGCCAGCACTCACGCTAGCAACTCAGGCTTGGCAGCGAGTCCTAGTGCAGTCCACGCCTGTACCCACTATCCCATTCTTCTTCTTCTTCCCTTTATCCTCTCTATCCTTCCTTTTCCTTCTTTCTTTTATCTTATTTCTAATTTTCTCTTACTGGCACACTAGCGCGGCCCTGAACAAGACACAACTCGGATTGCGTTTCGATCGAGCTGAGCTAGTTCGCATAGTAGCAACAGCAGTCCCTCGCACTGATTCTCTTGTCCTTCCTTCCGCCATTTCTTCTTTCATTTCTTTTACTTCTTTCACTTTCTTCCTTCTTGTTTGGGAGCTCAAGAGGGTCTGAACAAACCTGGGTTCGAATGGTTTTAGTGTGGCATGGCGTGATAGTAGACGAGGAAGAAGATCGACCTCCCATAGTGGATCAAAAACGGGCATAGATATTGGGTGGTTTGTTCCAACTCAAGGGAGCTTATGGAGGCTGAAGAACGGACTTTCAATGGAGCTTTGGTGGTCGATTCAAGGGAAGGAGAAAATGGCTGCTCTTGCTCTGTTTTCTTCCTTTCATTCTCCCTTTTCTTTTTCTTTTATTCACAACTGGATCAGCTTGCATTGGACCGCCAGGATCCCCTTCCCATGGATGGCTGAGATCAGCCAAAGACCCTTCACGCGGATCGTGCTAGCTTCTTTCCAACAAAGATTCCATTTTCAGAATACTATGTTTGCAGGGCCTGTTTGCACCCGGAACTATGTACAAATGCCATCACTCCTACACATGAGGCCTACTAGGTTTTGGTCAGCTCAACCAGCTGGATCGGATGAACTGCTTTGATCGTATTGATGGTTCCTCATGGTGGGTCACACTGTAAACAAAATGAACATCCTCCATTTTAAAACCTTGCGGGCGGGAGAAAAGCGGAAGAGGCTTTTACCTCTTTCAACTAGGCACAGGTCAGACCCGATTTGACCACCCCTATGGTTTAGTACACATCGAGGGCTCCTACATTGTGTACACATGCAACCCAATGTGGGGTCCATGGGTGAATTTTGACGAAATCCACACCATCTATTCTCTTTAAAGGGCCCAAATTAGGGCCTGTGACCACATATTAGGCAGATCCCAAAGCTTAGGCGGGCCCTATGACTTTATTTGTGTGATAAGGTGATACTTTCTAACAACCTAGTGGCTACAATTTTTCTGATCTTAACCCATAATTATACGAAAGGTCCTAGGGTCCAGAGGCTACGCATTTAGCGATGAGTTGTGGGATTTAAGTCCCACGTAGTAAGGTCTTATGATTTTTTGCTTGTGTGTCATTCATAGCTTGATTTTAAAGTTAATGGACAATGTATTTGGTGATTCAAACCTCACAAATGATGCTTGTCTTAGGCCCACATTGTCTAGGATGTTCTATGTGTTCAAATGGAAGATTTGGACAAAGGTGAGGTGAGCCCAAGGCTTAGTTGGTCAATGTGGGGATCAAGTTCACCGTTGAACCAAACTAATATGGAAAGTTAGTTACGTGTAATGCATATGATTTCATGTAAGCCCCGTATCCTAGACCGTACTGTTCCATAGACTTTTGCGATCTTCTCGGTCGAATTCTGACAACCTTCGACCCTTAACCAATATTTGCGCGTGACCCTGATTCGCACGCCATCAACCTAAGTAGACTTGACCCAAGACCTTTACCATAGCGACCCCGTCATCATCGCGACTCGTGCGTCGAGGCGATACCCTGGTCAGGAGATGTGGGCCAACGTCAAAAAGTCAAAAAGTCTCTCACACACCCATGCCTTTCTTACACAAATGGCCACAAAAGTCAAAAATGTTCATACACCCATCACTCACCACATCAACACATCCATCACCCATCACTCCTCTCTCTTTACAACTCTCTTTCTCATTTTTTTCAAATCATTCCCAAGTAAGAGAAACACCATACGTCCAAGCCTCTCCCTCTCTTTCAAGCTCCAAGTGTGGCCCACCTTTCCATCCTAAGATCTCCCATCTTAACCATCCAAACCTCATCTCCTCCATTGGAATCAAAGATAAGGAGCTAAGGAAGCTAAGGGACCAAGAAGATCGAACGGTGGGTGCTCCTATAGCCTAGATTTTATGTTTTTATGATGGGCCAAATGAGGCCTACCGATCAATGGTATGGATCTCACTTTGGAACCTAAGATGTAGCCGATGGCCCACCTTGATCGTCAATATCATTCCACGATAGGGCCATTCTCCATGGACCTCATCATGATGTTTACTTCCTTAGTTGAATGAGGTCATGTAGACCTTTCATTTTGGTGGAGAGGGGATCTCCACCGTTGATTCTTGATTTGGCGGGCCCACATGCAATGGGACCCGCTTGATGTATGATTGGATGCATGGAAGGGAGGGCTCATAGTGGCAGAGCCCTCCATGCACGTGTGTCCCTCAATATCTCTCTCCCCTCTTTTTTTTTATGTTTTTGTGTGATGATTTGGCTGTGTGGCCCACTTGAATGGAACCCATCATGAAGTAAGTATTTAACCCGAGCCATCTATGAGTGGGGCCCACCTTATGTGTGTTGTACGCACACCATTCATCATGTGGTGGCCCACTTGAATATAGCCCACCTCTATTGTGAGGACTGTCCAGTGTCCAGGGACGCTGGACGTCTCTGTGAAAACACAAATATTAGCTTGGTTACAAGCTCATGGGGTGGCGCACTCATATACACCCTACCTTGATATATGTATTCAATCCACACCATCCATCTCTTTCCTTGCTTCATTTTAGGCGTTGAACTGAAAAACATAGTCAATCCGAGGTTCTAGCGGGCCATAGCATAGCAAATGATAGTTTTCACCATCGAAATCTTCCTTAAAATTTCTATACATAAAAAAATACTCAATATTGGGCTCGTTGGATTTGTTACGAGTCGTGGAATCCTATGGCTGGAGTGGATTCACTTGGAGCGGGCCCCACACTCAAAAAACGTCAAAAATAAAGGTTTTCAAAAAAAATATTAGGAGTAGCAACTGCTGCTGCTGCCAGCGCAGGCAGCGCCTGCAGGTTTGTAGGCGGGCGAATGCCAAGGAAGTCACGGCTCCAGTCGTGGGCCCCACCTTGATGTTTATTGTCATCTGAAACATTCATGAGGTGGGCCCCTCCCTGAAGTGGGCCCCCTCCAAGTTTTAGCCGCATCCAAACCTCAGGCGGCCCACACCACAAGGAACAATGTTGATTGATTGTCTACCATTGGAACCTTTTTGGGGCCCACAAAAGTTTTAGGTTAATATGAAATTTATTTTTCCTTTTCATTTAGGTCTGTACGACCTTACCAACAGATTGGATGGAAAATAAACATTAGGGTGGGCCCCACGTGAGACCCACAATGATGTATGTGCCTTATTCCGTCCACCCATTTTGAAAGCTCATAACATTAGGGTGGGCCCGAATGGTGGAGTCCACAGGGATGTATGTGTTTTGCCATGTCATCCAGCCATTTTTGAGGCTACTGGTGTAAGTCCCGTATCTTAGACCATACCATTACATAGACTTCCACGGTCTTATCGGTCAAATTCTGACAACCTTCGACCGTTAACCGATATTTGCGCGCGACCTTCAGTCACACGTCGTTAACCTGAGTCGACTTAACCCAAGACCTTTACCATAGTGACCACGTTGTTGTCCCGACTCGTGCGTCGAGGCGATACCCTGGTCAGGAGATGTGGGCCAACGTTCGGTGCGAGAAAAATGCCACGCGTTGCGAAATCCAAGACAATCTCTACCCAATGTCCCATCAATCAATCCCATCTCATGGCAAGTACACATCACTTTTCACTCTTCCCCAAGCAACCCTAAAGTTAACTTTCTCTTACACCCAAGTACACCTATCACCCATCACCAATCTCTCACCCTATCCATCACCCATGCCTCTCTCTCTTACATCTCTCTCTCTCTCATCTCTCTCCCTCATTTTCTTCCAAGCAAGAAAACATCCATGAGAGCCCCATGAGAGAGAGCTCCATATGGCCCACTACCTATCTCCCATCTCCACCCTCTAAAACCAATCGCGACCGTTGAATCTCAACCGTTGGAGCTCACGGGTGCGTTGATGGAAGAAGAAAGTCCAAGAAGAAGGCTGATCGGTGGGTGCTTCTCTCTCTCTCTCTCTCTTCATTTCTTCTTTTGTATATATTTTTCTTTTGTGTGATGATTTGGCCATATGGCCCACTTGAATGGAACCCATCATGAAGTAAGTATTTTACCCAAGCCGTTTATGAGTGGGTTCCACCTTATGTGTGTTGTACCCATACCATTCATCATGTGGTGGCCCACTTGAATATAGCCCACCTTTACTGTGAGGACCGTCCAGCGTCCAGGGACGCTGAACGTCTCTGTGAAAACCCAAATATTTGCTTGGTTACAAGCTTGTGGGGTGACCCACTCATACACACCCTACCTTGATGTATGTGTTAGATCCACGCCGTCTATCCTATACACCAACTCATTTTAGGCGTTGAACCAGAAAATGAGGTTGATCGGAACATCTGATGAGCCATAACTTAGTAAATAGTGGTTGTAGCTACCAGTGAAGTGTGATCTGACATGGGCCCAGCTCCATAGCTCAGGTAGTAGACTGAGTGAAAGATACATTATTTCAATGCTAGACCCACCCAGCTCCACAGCTTAGGTAGTAGACGGAGTGAGAGATGCCTCATTTCAACACTAAGGTCTTAGCATCCATCCCTAATGGGGGTGGCTATCATGGACACCCAGTTCCATAGCTCAACTGGTAGGCTGAGCAGAGTTATCTCATTTCAACAGTGATCTTGGCATCCATTCTTAGTAACAGTGGCAGCAGTGAAGTGTAAACTGGCATGAGGACTGGGAATCACCCATGTCATTCATCCATTTTGGGTGGTGCTGGTGTACCTGGACAAGTTTGAAAGGTGCAGGGCTATGAGGACAATGTCTGAGAAGTACTGGTCCTCTCTGATGTGCCATGAGCCCCATGAAACTATTGTGTATGAGGATTCATGTTATGGGTAAGAGTGGCCTGACTAAAGAGTCGGGTCGGCTCGGCTCAGCCCACCTGATGTAATTGTTAATTCAGGTAGGCTCGGCTCAGCCCACCTGATGTAATTGTTAAGTCAGGTCGGCTCGGCTCAGTCCACCTGATGTAATTGTTAAGTTAGCTTGGCTCAGCTCGGCCCCACCTAATGCTATTGTCAAGTCAGGTCGGCTCGGCTCGGCCCACCTGGTGTTATTGTTAAGTCAGGTCGGCTCAGCTTGGCCCACCTGATGGCATTGTGCGGTTTGGTCCACCTGATGTTCTTGTTCGCCAAGTCAGCTCGGCTCGGCTCACCTATTAGTATTGTTTGGTCAGGTCGGCTCGGCCCATCTGATAGTATTGCTTGGCCAACTCTGCTCGGCTCGGCCCAACTGATAGTATTGTTTGGTCAGGTCGGCTTGACCCCATCTAATAATATTGCTTGGTCAACTCAGCTCGGCTCAGCCCAACTGATAGTATTATTTGGCCAGCTCGGCTTGGCTCGGCCAACTTGATAATATTGTTTGGTCAGGTCGGCTCGGCCCCATCTAATAATATTATTGGTCAACTAAGCTCGGCTCGGCCCATCTGATAGTATTGTTTGGCCAGCTCGAATTGACTCGGCCAACCTGATAGTATTGTTTTGGTCAGGTCGGCTCGGCCCCATCTGATAGTATTGTTTAGCCAGCTCGACTCGGCTCGGCCCATCTGATAGTATTGTTTGGCCAGTTCGGCTCGGCTCAGCCCACCTGATAGTATTGTTTGGTCAGGTCGGCTCGGCCCATCTGATAGTATTGTTTGGCCAGCTCAGCTCGGCTTGGCCCACCTAATGTATGTTATGCATACACCATCCATCATGGATGGTGGAATACATTGTGATTTATGTATTTCATCCTCACCGTCCAGCAGATTTAGACGGTGAGGTCTGCCTAATGAATGTGGTGTATTCACACCCTCCGCTTATGTGGGGCCCACCATGGCCTATGGATTATTTATAGCATCCAGCAGCGTGGGACGTGGCCCACCTTGAGGTGTTGATCATGTATTCTCACCGTCCAGTCTTTGGACGGTGGATACCCCCACGATGTATGCGTGAATCCTCACCGTCCAGCATCCTATGGACGGTGCTGGACCCACAGTAATGTATATCCACGTCGAACATCACGCTGTGCATGGGGCCCTTGTATGTGTCATATCTAGGCCGTCCAACTATTTGGACATGGGCCCACATTGATGTATTTATTTTACCATTCTCACCGCTCAACAGGTCTGGACAGTGAGACCTGCCATAAGGTGTGTGTTGTATTCACACTGTCCGTCCATTCTGCTTCATACGTGGTACCACCCTGATGCCTCTGTACATCCGTATTGTCCGGCCGTTTGGGCAGTGGGACCCGCCGTTATGTACATTGTATCCACTACCCATTTGGTGGGGCCCATTTATTGTATGTGTAGGGCCCACCTATTGTGTATTTGAGTCCTATTGGTGTGGCTCGTGGATACGGCCCACCTATGATATATATATAGCCCATTGATTCGGCTCATTTGATTCATCCCATTCGATTCGGCACATTTGATCAACCCACTTGATGTGTATATGGCCCTTATGCAAGACCACGAGCTCATTATATGTTTTGGCTCTATATGTATGTCACTCCTTGGGAACAATGTTGGTTAAATGTCCGCATTATGATTCTCCCTTGGGCCCATTATTAGGCCCATACTTGTAGGCCGTCTAGGCCCCTCTTCGTTATGAACAACATCCCTCACCTTATAACATGCGTAGTATAACTCCATGACACGTAGCCCATTCGATGTAATTGGGGGCCCATTTGACTTGGCTCATTTGATTCAACCCATTTGTATCGGTCTATTTGATCGGCCTGCTTGTATCGGCCCATTTGATTGATTTAGCCCATTTGATTGATTAGGCCCATCTTAATGTATTTGTGGCCTGGTGTTGAGGCCATATATGAGGCCCACTTTGATATACTTATGACCCATCTAGATGGGTATGTTATGAGTAGACCCACTTGCTGCTTGTGCGGGGCCCACTTGTTGTGTATGTAGTCCTTGTATAGAGCCCACTATGACGTATATCAAACCCTTGCATGAGGCCGTGGGCCCACTGTATGTGCGGCCCTATGTGGGCCACTCCTTAGAGCAATGATGGCTAAATATCCACCTTGTGACCTTTCCTTAGGCCTTATTAGGCCGATTATCGTGATCGATCGCCGATTTCAATTGTACAGGCCGATTCCGATTGTCGAGGCCGCGTATCGAGGCCAAGGCTGGTTGTCGAAACCTATATGAGGTATGTACGACCCATAGTTGGATCCCATTGAGATGTATTTGTGGCCTATGGGCAAGGCTCGTTATGATATGTATTAGGCCCATGATGCATGATTCATTTGATGTATTCGAGACCCATGTGTAGGGCTCACATGTTATGTATTTAAGGTCCATGAGCAGGGACCCACCTGTTGTGAATATATGGTCCTTGGGCAAGGCCCACTGCATTGTACATTAGGCCTTTATGTGAGGCTGTGGGCCCATTATGTGTTTGGCTCTATGTGGCCCATCCCTTGCGGCAATGTTGGTTAGATATCCACATTGTCGAGGCCGATTGTGATACCGATTATGAGTATGTGACTGCACAGCATCATGGTACATGCCCATACGCATCATTTGCATGTTTGTTATGAGATGTGATTGATCATTGCATATGTCATTGGGCAAGATGATATGAGACTCCCTGATAGGCGGAGGTTCTCCCACATGAGCGTGCGACATGCGCAGGATTGATGCATGATTGGATTGTATGTCTCATGCATCTTGCATTGTGTTGTGATTATTGTACGCCCTAGTGACATCAGGGTCGTAACCTCCACAGGCATATTGTGGATGGCCAGATGGGACACCAAAAATCTGTTCGAGCATCGGGCTGCTATAGATGGCCCTGGGTGAAAATCCCTAAACACCCTCTTGGTACCAGAGGATGCTCCAATGTCTAGACCGAGTGGGTAGATGAGCGTTGAGCGTCGATTTCCAGATGGTTGCACTCTCCACTGTGTCGTGGTCGGTTGGAAGGGGGTGCGGCCTTACCCGCCCGAGCGCAAGGGGTAAAACTAGGGTGAGTTTGACCTGCTCGTGGAATGGGTCTGCTATCGATGTGTCGGATAGGTATTGGTGGCTATTGGCCACGGGGATAGTGATTTTTCTTACACTCACTTGGACTGTGCGGCTAGGGAGAGCGGCAGTTCCATTTGGAGTGTAATAGACCCCGGTGATTTTTCAGAGAGGAACCGTACTGATATGTGGACTCATTGAGTAGGAGTTACATGCTCATTCATTCATTCATTCACTATTCACTCAGGTTGGTGGTGCATAATTAGTTGGTGTGTACCTTCGTTATGGCAAGGATTTCAGTTGGGCGCGCGACTAACCTGAGATCAGGAGTCTACTACATTGAGTCTGACTTTCCAAGTTTAGGTATGGGACTGGTTTGGATAGAAGTCCCTTGTGATAGACCCCATAGCCTGTGATATATTTACTATCATCTCAATGTCACTCCGGCTTGGTTATTTCATTCGCACCGCATATTACGTTACATCTGCAGTATTTAGTATTTTGGGTTATCATGTTTCTGCATTGATATGGCCGATAGTACTCATGCCTTGCATCACATCGCCCTGGTACGGCTGATCAGACTCATAGACTTGTCAGTATATTTCTTCTTATTTCGATATTTTATGATTTATGGCACTGTATCCTCAGCATCTAATATTTGGCTCGCTTTGACTCCTCATTTGCATAATTGATTTTCACTGCCTACCCTGATATTGTATGACTCATGGACTTATCGGTACTTTCGCTTACTCTGATTACTCTGATATTGCTTACTTGACACTTACCTTGTGCACACACTTACACCACCCTCTAAGCTTTCTATAAGCTTATGCACGATAGATGCTTGCAGGTGATGTTAGGTTGCAGCAGTGTTGAGCTTGGAGCATGCGGTGGTCTTCTAGAGCTTGATTTTCTATTTATGTATTTTTTTTCCTTTCAATGTTGTAATCCAATGATTATATTAGTGGATATGTGATGATGATGTTACCTTTGTGAATTGGGTAATCTTGTGGTTATGCTTATTACTATTTAAATGTATAAAAAAAATCCTCCTTATAGGATCCCAGGTTCAAAATCTGGCATATGAATGCTAGGAGCTAAAAATGGGGTACTACGGAGGCTGTCGGGACCAGATTCAGTGATCGGGATTCCTGTGAATCCGATTTCTGGATTTGGAGCCTGACAACTGGACTGCTGGTGGTACCCACCATGATGCATGTGTTACATCCAGTCCGTCCACCCATTTTAAAAGCTCATAACATGAGCTAAAGAATGAACTAGATCCATAGTCCAAGTGGATCCCCCCTTGGCATGTTTTGAGGCCATCTTAATGTATTTGTGGTTATCCATTGAGGCCCACTTTGATGTGGATGTAAAGCCCATGTTATGAGGTCATTCGATGTATTTGTGGCCCATGGTTGAGGCCCACTTTGATATATATGTAAGGTCCATGGGTTCAGGCCCATTTAATGTATTAGGGGCTCATGGGTTAAGGCCCATTGAGATGTATTAGGGCCTATGGGTTGTGGCCCATTTGATGTACATATGGGGCCCAATTGGTGTGGCCCATTTGTTACATATAAGACCCATGAGATTAGGCCCATTTGATGCATTTTAAGGCCCACGGGTTATGACTCATTGTAATGCACATAAGGCCCATTGGTGCAGCCCATTGATGTGGCTCACTTGATGAATATAGAGCAAATATGATATGGCTCATTTGATGTATTTAAGGCCCAATGGGATGTACCTAAGTTCCATTGCAACGTGTGATCCCAACACGGATTATGTAATGATGTTTACGACGATCGTGCCTTGAGAGCAATGTTAGTTTGACGTCTACATTGCGAGTATAATGTTGGTTAAATGTCCACATTACGACTCTCCCTAGGGCTCATTGATAGGCCCGTACTTATTGTGTATAGGTCGTCTGGGCCCATCTGCATTGTAAGGATAATTCATTACTTTATTACATGTTTAGTATAGTTCCATGACTCACGATCATATGTATCATAAGTATGCTTGATGTGAGAATTGATTGATCATAGCTTAAGCCTTTGGGCAGATTGTTTATGGGCTCCCGGTTAGGCGGTGTTGCCCTACTTGAGCGCACGATACGCATAGGATTGCTGCATGACTAAAGAGTGTGATTCATGCATTTTGAATTGTGTGACATGGTTATTGTACGCCCTAGCGACATCAGGGCCATAGCCTCCACAGGCGTATCATGGTTGTCAGGGTTGGATACTAAAAATCTTATTCTACATGGGGTGTTGTAGATTTCCCTGGGTGAAAGTCCCTAAACCCTTATGGTATCAAGAGGTTACTTCAACGTCTAGACTGAGTGGGTATAGGAGCACCGAATACCGATTACTAGACAGTCACACTTTCCACTGTATAATGGTCGGTTGGAAGGGGGTGCGGCCTTACCCGCCCGAGAGTAGGGGGCAAAGCTAGGATGAGTTTGACCAGCTCGAGGAATGGGTCCATTATCGACGAGTCGAGCCCTATATTGGCAGACGGATAGTGAGGTCTCTTCCACTTACCTTATTGCCCGCGATGGGGTGGTTATCTAGTTTAGAGTGTACTAGACCCCGGTAATATTCTAGATTTGAGCTGTATTAAGATGTGGACTTAGATAAGGTTTCGTATGCTTGAGTTACATCTCACATCGCATGGCCTTGGTATGGTCGATATCATTCATGTCTTGCATCACATAGCCTTAGTACGGCTAATGGTATTCATGGATTCATCTACATATTCGGTATTACTCTGATATTATATGATCATATTACTACCTTGCGCACATACTTTCACCACCCTCTAATCTTTCTATAAGCTTATGCATGACCGTTGCATGCAAGTGACGTTGAAGCACAACAACGCTGAGTAAGGAGCACTTTGCAAATCATTTTGGAGTTATCATCTACTATCATTATATTTCGCTTTATGCTCATTGTACTTGTAAATTTTTTGATCATAGTGGAAATGTAATGAAGTTTTTGGTTGTTGTTTGTGGGTTATGCCTTTGGTTATGGTTATTATGAATTAAACTGACATTAAAAATCCTCCTCTTAGCATCCTAGGATCGGAACCTAGCGAATGGGCGCTGGGAGCCGAGAATGGGATTTTACGGAGGCTGTCGGCACCAGATTCGGTGATCGAGAATTTTATGAGCCCGGTTTCTGAGTTTGGGGCGTGACAGAAGTTGGTATTAGAACATAACTTGGGAATAACCGAGAACAACATTACATGTCTGTTATGAATTTAGAATGGTTGAGTCCTGAAGTTTGTATAGCTTAGCGATCTTCCGTTATAGACCCTTAACGTGCTTGCCTTCGAGAGTTTTGAAGTTGATAGGCGCCTTTGCTCTTTCCTGTAGGACATGGCGTATGGGAAAGTGACCTGATCGACTCCCGCACCACCACTTGAGACTCCCGCTCCACCACCTGTGGCTCCCTCCCTACCACCTACGATGCCCACTTCACCACCATAGATTCCTACTACCTAGCCTATGGATACAGCTACTCTACCAGAGGCTAGTGTGGACCCGACTGTATCCATGAGTGCCTCTTAGTTGTAGCGGATGTTACATGCCGTGACAGCTGCACTCCAGGGGTAAGGTAGGAACCCCATTGTTTCACCAGCTTAGGCAGAGCAAGAGCGAGTGAGCATCCTCCTTCGTGAGTTTCGACGGCTCGATCCCCCGTGTTTCTAGGGAGAGCCAGATCCGACAGTAGCTGAGAGATGGCGATCTGATGTGGAGAAGATATTCGAGACAATGGGATGTATAACTAAGTGGTAATTTCGATTAGCAGTGTTTCTTCTCTATGGTGAGGCTGAGCATTGGTGGACATCAGTCTCCCGAGCAGCAGGCGCCGATTTTGTGTGGACATAGGAGAATTTTATGGATCGGTTTGACCGACAGTATTTCTGTAATGCCTCAAAAAAATCCGTATAGAGATCTGAGTACCAACTCGATCAGAAATCACTTAGGATTAATTCCTTTAGAAATTAAGCGTAAGTTAACTAGCGCTATGCTAGATTAGCTGTGAAATTGTCCCTGATCGCTTTAAATACGTTCTGCAAGACCCAAAACTTGTAGAAACAACGACGCTATAATACCCTGAAACCTAGGATCAAACTCTAAACTAGTTTACTCTAATGAACCCTTTGAAACTTTGTATTGGATCTAGACCGCACGTCGAGAGTCCGATATCTACAATCTCAGACCATTAGGACCGCTTAGCTGGGCTTGACAATCGTTTCAAAAATCAAGCCCAACCGATGTTCCGAGGCTATTTCATTGAGCCTGGAGCAAGGAGTGTGAGAAAGAGTGAAATTCATTAAAAATTAAATGGGATTTAAATAAATCTGGCACATTTTGCTTGCGGGTTAAGTATAAGCATTCAAACCATCGGAATCTGACCTAAATACACCCTCAGATCAGGGAATATTTCTCACTCAGGTCAGTGTACTTGAAATCTCTGATCGAGTCTCCGTGACCGCTGAACTGAAACTGGTCCTCCACGTGCGATCTGGGAACACTACCAGACTGAAAACTTAATGTGATCAACATCCATCATCCATGAGCTTAAGTCCGACCGCATTCGGCCAGGGACCTCCCGAAATGCTCTTTTAGATCGGAGAAGACCCGATTTGGTTATAACCTAAGTATACCTTTATTCCAAGTCTAAATAGGTGACCTTTTAGCCTATATAAGGGCCTTAAACCCTCTCATATCTCTCCCATCCGAATTTGTAAGAAACCCTAGAAAGAGAAGAGAGAGAAAGAGAGAGATTGTGAGAGAGTTGTGAGGAAAGTTTCCTGCCACTTGATCCTGCTTTTGCACGTACCGAATCACCGTATTCCAAACACTCTTCCGGTGATTCCAACTCATTTCTAGGTAAGAAAACCCTAACCTCTACCTGTTTTAGGGATTCCATAGATACAAGTAGCGAAGTAGCTGATTCATCTTGTGATATAGGTCGTCACATCACCGTTGACGAAGCGTAGACTTTTTATTCGAATCAATACGCGTCTATGGCAAAAGGTGAGGATTTTAGATCCCTAGATTGACTGTTTTCAAAGCTTTCCATGTCATTTAATATATATTATCGACAAGAACGCTGTTTGACATGTAGAACATGCTGTCCGTTTTCCATTTCGACTGAGTACGGAAAATATGAGATTTAGGGTATTTTAGGTATTTGTAGGAAATACTGTATACGTATGTATTCTGTAAAAATGATTGTCATGTTTATTTTCGTGTTATTATACTAGTTATGCGTGCATGATCTGTTTGGCGAAGAGATTCGCCCTAATGCGCACTTTGGGTCGACATACGCTATGTGGACAAAAGTGTGTAGACTAAGTGTTTGTATAAATGATTATATTAGTATGTATTGAGCTAATGTTGTTGTAGGTTAGCTTTGAGAATGAATTCTCAATTAATATGATCATGTATACGATTTCCTCCATGTTGTTATATGAATTGATTTCCTCATATATGTGAAATGCCTGTGTTTGATTGAATTGCTTATGTTGTATGTTATAACATGGTGCTATCATGCTTGGATTACATGTATTTCACTTTTGTCATTCTCACATGATCACGGTGGTAGAATTACACGTGCTTGGCACTATATCCTAGTCCAGGCAGTCGGTAACAGATTGAATTCGTGGTTGACTCCTATTTTCCACGAAGGACGCGTCGATGAACACGAGTCATGTTTTGGGTTGGCGGCAGTGGTTAGGTCACACGAAGTGTTTTATGCACTTCATGTCACTCAGCTTGAGATGCGCTCTACTAGGCGAGCTCATCAAGCAACCCGACTGACCGTTGATTGTTCACCTTGTACTGGTCACAACTCTTTGAACCTAGGGTACTGAACTTACCAGTGGAACCCCTGATAACCATGGTACCTTGATCCATAAAGACTCATGAGCCGGGCATGGTGGTATGGGACACCGTGGTCGAGCTGTCGGCCTATGCTCGGGCCACAAACCTCCCCGTAGTGACTAGTGAGCACCTTAGACTCGTGAGCCGATTGTGGTGGTATGGGACACTACATTCGTGCTGTCGGTCTACTCTGATTGGTGACGAGCCCTTTGTAGTGACCTCGAGCGTATTCTGAGTCTGTGGGAGGTGACGACCCTTCCGTCGTAAGTACACTAGGCCTGTATTGATAAGGTGATGGGGGAGCGGTGCAACGAGTGCGAGCAACAGCCCTGACAGCCCTTACAGTGACCTATAAATATAACATCGTATGAGATTACTACGAGTGACGACCCTAGATAGGATCTGTGTTGGGATTGATATAAGGAAGGTACCTTAGTTTCCCAATACTGCTGTATGAATGGACTAATAACAACTTGGTAAGCATATCCACATAGCACTGCATGTGCCTGGAAGATGTGGAGCACTGAGGGAAGAAAGCATGCCACGGATGTAAGATGGTGTCGCATGAGGGAGTATGTCGGTGAGGGCATTCATCATGTCATTTCATGCTTGCATTAATAACAGTATCTAAGAATGTCTGATTGTTTGCTTTACTATTATCACGTGATTGATTTGATAACATGCTAATCTTTGCTCTATGATTCCACTGAGTTGATCACTCACTCCCATGTTACGGGACGGTGTTTGCAACACCTACCAGACTCTGTCTTAGATGCAGGTTGTGAGGAGATTCAGGAGCCGGAGCCGAACTACTTCAAGGACCAGGACGAGTTCTCGTATATGCAGTTCTCTGATGGCTTTGTCTAGGTGGCCTGGATCGACGGAACTTGCTAGTTGGACCATATGACATTTTAATTTTTAATTTATTATATGTATTTGTGACTCAGAGATGTATTCATACTTTGGAGATAGTTCGAGAATATTTTGTTTTCCCATACAGTGATATATATTCTTCAGTCTTCCGCTTGCATTTTACCACTGGATTTGGAGTATGAATTGCAGTTTTGGTATAATCTTACTCATGTTAATGCTCTAACTTAGACAACATTGAATCATAAGCATATTTGTTGCATAAGTGATAGTCTGAAACTCAGGAGTCGGGTTTCTACATGACCCTCGATTTTTAGGGTGTTACAATTTCCCTGATCACACCCGACGACAGTGAGCGTTGGAGTTTGAAGCCTTGGTACAGGGTGATACGATAGTGGCCCAATAAGCGGCTCGCTTTATAGCGCTGTCCAGATTCGCACCTTGGTAGATGATGAGGAGAGGAGAGCCCGTCACTTTGAGGACGACTTGCGTTACGGTCTTCGAGGCCGTTTTATTGGGCATGAGCTCCCAACTTTTGAGGGAGTGGTATGGAAGGCCCAGATTTTTGAGGCTGAGTGGACCGTTTCTCAGTCTGATCGCTGTCAGAGGAGAAACCGGAAGAGGCAGGCTCCTTCTAGTGATTCCCAGTAGTGTCGACCATAGCAAAGGTGCACAGGTCACCCAGCCTTTCGAGCGCTAGCAGCATCTCCAGCACCACCTCCGAGGCAGTTCACCGACACTTATTTTAGGTGCGGTGCGACAAGACACCGATGTGGGAGTGTTTCAGCCCCAAGCAGTAGTAGAGAGGTCCACAGCTACAACAGAGACCCCCACAGCAGCAGTGAGTAGACCCCACCACCGAGGCTACCTCAGCAGCAGCATCAGCATTAGCCTCCAAGGCCGTGGTAGCAGAGGTAGCAGTTTCGACCACCTCAGTGACCCCAGCAGCAGCAGTAACATGGTTAGAGGGGACAGGCACCTCCCCAACCGTCTCAGGCTAGGTTCTATGCGGCTCAGCAGGATCTACAGTCATCTAGAGGAGTTGTTGAGGGTATACTTTCAGTCCCTACATGCATCGCTTGTGTTTTATTTGATTTTAGTGCTTCGTACTCATTTATGTCTGAGGGATTCTGTCGTTCGACTGGATTGTCGACAGAGTCTGATCACGAGGGGTTAGTCGTATCGACGCCCTTGGGGAAGACTACAGTATTAGGCCGCTTCTATCTGTCTTGCCTCGTGTTTGTATGAGAGATTTTCTTGCCCACCGACTTGTACATATTGCCGATGTTAGATTTTGACGTTATCCTGGGCATGGATTGGCTTACTGAGTACTATGCCATATTGGACTCCGCGCGAGGACAGTCATATTTTGTATACCTGGCGTGCCGCATTTTCAGTTCGTTGTAGAGCCTAGAGGAGAGTCATTATCGTGCTTGATGTCCTGTGCCGTTGAGGAGCCTGTTACCACTTGTATCGACCATTTTCCCGTGGTTTGCGATTTTCTCGATGTGTTTCAGGAGATTCTTAGATTACCGCCTCGTCGACTCACAGAGTTTCAGATTGATCTTGTGTCTGGTACCACACTTATTTCGAAGGCCCCGTATCACATGACACCATTGGAGTTATAGGAACTGCAGAAACAGTTGGACAAGTTGCGCGAGTTGGGCTTTATCCGTTCGAGTAGTTCACTGTGGAGAGAGTCGGTACTCTTTGTGAAGAAGAAGGATGGCTCGTTGAGGCTCTGCATAGATTATCGTGAGCTCAACAAAGTCACGATCAAGAATAGGTACCCACTCTCGAGGATTGATGATTTGTTTGATCAACTGCAGGGTGCACAGTTCTTTTGGAAGATTGACCTGCGTTTCTGTTATCATCAGATTCGGATTCAAGATGAGGACATTCCGAAGATGGCATTCAGGAAGCGTTACAGTCATTTTGAGTTTCAGGTCATATCCTTCAGACTGACCAATGCACCCGCGGTCTTCATGCAGTTGATAAACGAGGTCTTCTGCCCATATCTCTATCAATTTGTTGTAGTCTTCATCGACGACATGCCGATCTATTAGAGGACCCGTAAGGAGCATGAACAACATTTGAAGATTTCTTTGCAAACCCTACACGCACACCAGCTGTATGCGAAGCTGGAGAAGTGCGAGTTCTGGTAGGAGGAGGTGAAGTTCCTAAGTCACGTGGTGACGAGGGAGGGCGTCGTAGTGGACCCCTCAAAGGTTGAGGCAGTGCTTCAGTGGGGCCAGCCCATGAACGCGTCTGAGATCCATAGTTTCCTTAGTTTGGTGGGCTATTACCGGCATTTCATTGAGGGCTTCTCTTGTATTGCAGCCCCACTGACCAATTTGACTCGGAAGGGTGTAGAGTTTATTTGGAGTGATACCTGTGAGCGAGCATTTATGGAGTTGAAAGACCGTCTGACGTCCACTCCTATCCTCACTCATTTCTCTGGGAGTAACGGATTTATTGTATTTACTGATGCCTCGCATATTGGTTTGGGTGCTGTCCTGATGCAGCACGGGAGACCAGTGGCCTTCACGTCTCGTCAGCTCAAGGTCCATGAGCTGAACTATCCTATGCATGATTTAGAGCTGGCAGCAGTTGTCTTCGCACTAAAGGTGTGGAGGCACTATCTTTATGGGGTCAGGTTCGAGCTCTTCTCCGACCACAAGAGCTCGAAGTACCTCTTCTCACAGTCTAAGTTGAATATGAGTAGAGGCGCTGGATGAAACTCCTGAAAGACTATGATTTCGATCTCCAGTACCACCCGGGCAAGGTAAACGTGGTGGCAGATGCTCTCAGCCGTCAGCCATGAGGCCTAGTGACTCATATGATGATTCAGGAGTGGTGGATGCTTGAGGATATCACAACGTATGATTTTAAGTTTGGCCTACAGTCTTCTATCATGCAGTTATCGAGCTTGTCGATTCAACCCTCTCTTATCGTAAGGGTGATCGAGGCTCATCAGGCTGATGAGTCGTTGCAGAGTTATATAGCTGAGCCTGCATCTGAGAGTCAGGCAGATTGGTACAGATGGTGGACTTCGCTTCAAAGGCCAATTATGTGTCCCGAATATTCCTGAGTTGCGCAGAGATCTTATGACCGAGGCACATCGATCGCGATTTTCTATCCACCCTGGCTCGACGAAGATGTACCATAACATGAGGCGACAATATTTTTGAGCGGGGATGAAGCGCCAGATTGCTAGTTTTGTGGCCGAGTGTAACGCATACCAGCTGTCAAGACCGATCATTAGAGATCCCCTGGTCTATTGCAGCCGTTGAGCGTCCCAATGTGGAAGTGGGAGCACGTGTTGATAGATTTCATTATGGGCTTATCGAGGACTCAGCGCAATCATGACCCCATTTGGGTTGTTGTGGATCGTCTGACGAAGTCAGCACATTTTCTTGCGATGCGTGCGACTTGGTCTATGGACTGACTTACAAGGTTATTTATCGAGGAGGTTGTGAGACTGCATGGCGTTCCAGTCTCGATCGTTTCTGACTGAGATTCGAGGTTCATGTCTTAGTTTTGGGGGAGCTTCCAGCGAGCGATGAGGACTGATTTGTAGCTCAGCACCACGTACCATCCACAGATTGATGGCCAGATCGAGAGGGTCAACCAGATCCTTGAGGATATGGTTCAGGCCTATGCGATTAATTTTGGGGGTAACTGGGATGAGCATTTGTGATTAGCCGAGTTCGCATACAACAACAGCTATCAGACGACCATCGACATCTTTCCTTTTGAGGCACTATATGGCAGACCATGCAGATCACCGAGTTGTTGGACTGAGGTTGAAAAGCGTTGTCTCCTAGGTCCCAAGCTTGTGCAGGAGACGTCAGAGGCTATTGATATCATCAGGCAGAGGATGCGCATAACTCAAAGCCGGCAGAAGAGTTTTGCTGATCGTCAGCGTCGTCTCTTGGAGTTTGATGTAGGGGACCATGTGTATCTCAAGGTCTCACCCATGAAGGGCGTAGTTCGATTTGGAGCGAAGGGTAAGCTTGTCCCGAGATTTATAGGACCTTTCGAGATCAATGGGCACGTTGGTGTCGTAGCCTATCGGCTTGCCTTGCCATCTCAGTTGTCTGACATCCACAACATTTTCTATGTCTCTATGTTGAGGAAGTGTGGGTCAGACATAGTTCCCGTTATTGATTGGCAGCCGCTGGAGGTTCGTGAGGACGCTTCTTACATCGAGCATCCAGTCCGTATCCTTGATCGGAAGGAACAGGTCCTCCGGACCAAGGTCATTCCTTTGGTGAAGGTTCAGTGGGGTCACCATTCTATAGAGGAGGCTTCTTAGGAGCGAGAGGCCGAGATTCGAGAGCGCTATCCCTATCTCTTTGATGATTGATCATGTGTTGTATTTTGTATGTTATCTCTGATGTTATATGATGATGAGTATGTTTCTTCTTCCTTGTGAGTTATGCTTAGTTACGATGATTGTGTAAATTTTGAGGATAAAATTTTTATTAGGAGGGGAGAGCTGTAAGCTCCATATCCTAGAGCGTACTGTTCCATAGACTTTCACGGTTTTCTCGGTCGAATTTCAGTAACCTTCGACTCTTAACCGATATTTGCGCGTGTCCCTGATTCGTATGCCGTCAACCTGAGTTGACTCAACCCAAGACCTTTACTAAAGCGACCGCGTCGTCGCTGTGGTTCTGATGTCATGACTCGCGTGCCGAGACGATACCCTGGTCAAGAGATGTAGGCCAATGTTCGGTGCGAGAAAAATGTCGCGCGTTGCAAAACCCAAGAGAATCTCTACGACTTGTCACATCAATCATCAATCCATCAATCTCAACATGTCAAGTACATGTCAAGTACACATCAACTTTCACCCATTCCCAAGCAAGCCTCAAAGTTAAAAATTCTCTTACACACCCATGCCTTTCTTACACAAATGGCCACAAAAGTCAAAAAGGTTCTTACACTCATCACTCACCACATCAACACATCCATCATCCATTACTCCTCTCTCTTTACAACTCTCTTTCTCATTTTTTTTTAAAAAAATCATCCTCAAGCAAGAGAAACACCATATGTCCAAGCCTCTCCCTGTCTTTCAAGCTCCAAGTATGGCCCACCTTTCTATCCTAAGATCTCCCATCTTAACCATCCAAACCTTATCTCCTCCGTTGGAATCAAAGTTAAGGAGCTAAGGAAGCCAAGGGAGTAAGAAGATCAAACGGTGGGTGCTCCTATAGCCTAGATTTTGTATTTTTATGATGGGCCAAATGAGGCCTGCCGATCAATGGTATGGATCTCACTTTGGACCCTAAGATGTGGCCGATGGCCCACCTTGATCGTCAATATCATTCCACGATGGGGCCATTCTCCATGGACCCCATCATGATGTTTACTTTCTTAGTTGAATGAGGTCATTTAGACCTTTCATTTTGGTAGAGAGGGGATCTCCACCGTTGATTCTTGATTTAGCAGGCCCACATGCAATGGGACCCACTTGATGTATGATTGGATGCATGGAAGGGAGGGCTCATAGTGGCGGACCCTCCATGCACGTGTGTTCCTCAATCTCTCTCTCCCCTCTTTTTTTTTATATTTTTGTGTAATAATTTGGCCTTGCGGCCCACTTGAATGGAACCCATTATGAAGTAAGTATTTAACCCAAGTCGTCTATGAGTGGGGCCCACCTTATGTGTGTTGTACCCACACCATTCATCATGTGGTGGCCCACTTGAATATAGCCCACCTCTATTGTGAGGACCGTCCAGCATCCAGGGACGCTAGACGTCTCTGTGAAAACACAAATATTAGCTTGGTTACAAGCTCATGAGGTGGCCCACTCATACACACCCTACCTTGATATATGTATTCAGTCCACGCCATCCATCTCTTTCCTTGCTTCATTTTAGGTGTTAGACTGAAAAACATAGTCAATCCGAGGTTCTGGTGAGCCATATCATAGCAAATGATGGTTTTCACCGTTGAAATCTTCCTTGAAATTTTTATACATCAAAAAATACTCAATATTGGGCTCATTGGATTTATTTCGATCCGTGGAATCCTATGACTGGAGTGGATTCACATGGAGCGGCCCCCACACTCAAAAAACCTCAAAAATAAAGGTTTTTTTTAAAAAAAAATTAGGAGCAGCAGCTGCTGCTGCTGCCAGCGCAGGCAGCGCCTCTGGCCTTGTAGACAGGCAGACGCCAGGGAACCCACGGCTCCAGCCGTGGGCCCCACCTTGATGTTTATTTTCATCTAACCCATTCATGAGGTGGACCCCACCCGGAAGTGGGCCCCCTCTGAGTTTTAGCCGCATCCAAAGCTCAAGCAGTCCACACCACATGGAACAGTGTTGATTGAGTGTCTACCATTGGAACCTTTTTGGGGCCCACAGAAGTTTTAGATTAATATGAAATTTATTTTTCCTTTTCATCCAGGTCTGTACGACCTTACCAACAAATTGGATGGAAAATAAACATTAGGGTGGGCCCCACGTGGGACCCACAATGATGTATGTGCCTTATTCCCACTGTCCGCTCGGACGGTGGAGTTGTTTACCATGTCGTCTAGCCATTTTTCAGGCAACTGGACGGCTGGTGGGACCCACCATGATAGATGTGTTGCATCCAGTCCGTCCACCCATTTTGAAAGCTCATAACACGAGCTAATGAGCCAAATCCATAGTCCAAGTGGACCCCACCTTGGCATGTTTTGAGGCCCATCTTAATGTATTTTTGGTAGTCCATTGGGGCCCACTTTGATGTGGATGTAAGGCCCATGTTATGGGGCCATTCGATGTATTTGTGGCTCATGGTTGAGGCCCACTTTGATATATATGTAAGGCCCATGGGTTGAGGCTCATTTGATGTATTAGGGGCCCATGGGTTAAGGCCCATTGAGATGTATTAGGGCCTATGGGTTGTGGTCCATTTGATGTACATATGGGGCCCAATTAGTGTGGCCCATTTGTTACATATAAGACCCATGAGATTAGTATTATTTGATGCATTCTAAGGCCCACTAGTTATGACCCATTGCAATGCACATAAGGTCCATTGGTGCATCCCATTGATGTGGCCCACTTGATGAACATAAGGCCCATATGATATGGCCCATTTGATGTATTTAAGGCCCAATGGGATGTACCTAAGGTCCATTATATTATGTGATCCCAACACGGATTATATAATGATGTTTACGACGGTCATGTCTTGGGAGCAATGTTGGTTTGACGTCCACATTACAAGTATAATGTTGGTTAAATATTCACATTACGACTCTCCCTAGGGCCCATAAATAGGCCCATACTTATTGTGTATAGGCCGTCTAGGCTCATCTGCGTTGTAAGGATAGTTCATTACTTTATTACATGTTTGGTATAGTTCCATGACTCATGATCATATTCATCATTTGTATGCATGATATGAGAAGTGATTGATCATAGCATATGCCTTCGGGCAGATTGTTTATAGGCTCCCAGTTAGGCAGTGTTGCCCTACTTGAGCGCACAATATGTGTAGTATTGTTGCATGACTGGAGAGTGTGATTCATGCATTTCACATTGTGTGACATGGTTACTATACGCCCTAGTGACATCAGGGTCGTAGCCTCTACAAGTGTATTGTGGTTGGTAGGGTTGGATACAGAAAATCTTTTTCTACATGGGGTGCTATAGATATCCCTGGGTGAAAGTCCCTAAACCCTTATAGAACTAAGAGGTTGCTCTAACGTCTAGATTGAGTGGATACAGGCGTGCCAAGTACCAATTACCAGACGATCACTCTTTCCACTCTATCATGGTCGGTTGGAAGGGGGTACGACCTTACCTGCCCGAGAGTAGGGGGCAAAGCTCGGCTTAGTTTGCTAGCTCAAGGAATGGGTCCATTATCGACGAGTCGAGCCTGATATTGGCAGACGGATAGTGAGGTCTCTTCCACTTACCTTATTGCCCGCGATGGAATGACAATTTGGTTTAGAGTGTACTAGACCCCGGTGATATTCCAGATTTGAGCTGTATTGAGATGTGGACTTAGATGAGGATTCGTATGCTTGAGTTACATCTCACATCACATGCCCTGGTATGGTCGATATCATTCAGGTCTTGCATCGCATAGCCTTGGTACAGCTAATGGTATTCATGGATCCATCTGCATATTCTGCATTACTCTGATATTACATGATCATATTACTACCTTGTGCACACACTTTCACCACCCTCTAAGCTTTCTAGAAGCTTTTGCATGACCGTTGTGTGCAGGTGACGTTGGAGCATAGCAACACTGAGGCAGGAGTGCTTTGCAGATTAATTTGGAGTTATCGTCCACTATAATTGTATTTCCTTTTATGCTCATTGTACTTGTAAAGTTTTTTTATCATAGTGGAAATGTAATGAAGTTTTTAGTTGTTGTTTGTGAGTTATGCCTTTGGTTATGCTTATTACGAATCAAACTGACATTGAAAATCCTCCTCGTAGCATCTCAGCATCGGAACCTGGAGAATGGGCACTGGGATCCGAGAATGGGGTTTTAAGGAAGCTGTCGGCGCCTAATTCGGTGATTGAGAATTTTGTGAGCCCGATTTCTGAGTTTGGGGCATGACATTTCATGTGCTTCTTAGCTCCACAAATGGTTGGGGTGAAGGTGTGGTCCAGGATGATGTTTGGTGGGAAATCCTCTCCTTTCATTAGCTTCCTCATGTTAAGTTGGCCCAAGAGGTGAAATATGAAGCTGATTCGCGTTCCACGTGGGCCACATGATCAGCCGATGTGGGGGAAATTATTTATTGTTGGAAAAAGTCTACGTTGGGTATTTGAAAATATGTGGGGAGGACTCCACGCTGGTTGGAGTGATCTTGAGTAGAGGAAAAATGTGATTTCCTAGTCTGAGCATGATTCACTTTGGATAAGGTTTCCACTTGCGGATGTGACACATATGAGAGGCTAAGTCGGGTCCACTATGATGTATTTTTGAAAAATTCATTCCTCTCATCACTTTAGTCATGCCGTGTTTGTAAGACCCGTATCGTAGTCCGTACCATTCCGTAGACTTCTGCGGTCTTACCGGTCGAATTTCGGCAACCTTCGACCCTTAACTGATATTTATGCTCGACCCTGCTTCATATGCCGTAAACTCGTATCGACTCAACCCAAGACTATTACCATAGCGACCGCGCTATCGTTGTGGTTCCGATGTCGCGACTCGCGCGCCGAGGCAATACCCTGGTCAGGAGATGTGGGTCAACGTTCGGTGCTAGAAAAACGCCGCGCATTGCGAAGCCCAAGAGAATCTCTATGAGGTGTCACATTAATCCCATCAATCAATCAAATCCCATCACATTTCATGTCAAGTACACATCACCTTTCAGCCATACCCAAGCAACCATAAAAGTCAAAAAGGTCTTACAAGCCCATACCTTTCTTACACAAAAGGCCACCAAAGTCAACAAAGCCTTACACACCTATCTCTCTCCCATCCATCACTCCATCACCCCATCACCTCACATCTCCTTACAACTCTCTCTTTCTCATTTCTCATCTCATTTTCTCAAGCAACCAAACCCCATACGTATGAGAAATTCTCCAAGCCTTCCAAGCTCCAAGTGTGGCCCACCTTTCCATCCCAAGACCTCCCATACTAGTCATCCATTCCTCATCTCCTCCATTGAAATCAAAGCTAAGGAGCTAAGGAACTCATAGGAGCAAGAAGATCGAATGGTGGGTGCTTGATGATTATAGTTTTCATATTTTTAAGATAGGCCAAGTGAGGCCAATCGATTAATGGTTTGGATCTCACTTGGGACCCTAAGTTGTGGCCGATGGACCACTAGGATCATCATGATCATTCCATGATAGGGCCATTATCCATGGACCCCATCATGATGTTTTCCTTGCATTATAAAGGTCATCTAGACCGTCCATATTGGTGGGGAGAGGATCTCCACCGTTGACTTTCGATCTTGATAAATTCATGTGTAGAGGGATCCATTGATGTATGATTTCATATAAGAGAGGGCTCATAGTGGCGGAGCCCTCCATCACAAGCGTGTCCCACTCTCTATCTCTCTCTCTTCTTTTTTTTTTTGTTATATATTTTTGTATGATGATTTGGGTGTGTGGCCCACTTGGATGGACCCCACCATACAATACGTATTTTATCCAAGTGATCCTTAACTGGGGGCTCCTTTATATGTGTTGTATCTATGCCATTTATCATCCAGTGGCCCACCCGAGCAAGGCCCACTTTGTCTTTTTCACAGACCGTCCACGTCCAGGGACGTCCCTTGACGTGAAATGGAAACACAAATATGAACTTGTTTAAGCTCTTGGGAAGGGCCACTCGCATAGGCCCCACCTTGATGAATGTATTCAATCCACGCCATCTATTCCGTTCCTAAGCCCATTTGAGGCGTTGAGCTGAAAGATGAGGTCCATCCGATCTTCAGGCGGGCCATAACTTGTAAATTAGTAGATTCAACCATTGAAAGACACCCTGGCATTATTATTCGCTGGAAAAACATTGGATATTAGACTCATTGGGACAGCCTTGAGCCACTGAACACAATGGACGGGTTAGATTTACTTGATGTGGCCCCCACCTGTAAAAAACCACAAAAATCAGTTATTTTCAAAAAAAAAAAAAACTTTGAAGCAGTGCTGCTGCTGCTGCTAGCTGCCTGCGGCTTTAACCCACGGGCAGACGTATAGCCCCACGGCTAGGTTGTGGGCCCCACCCTGACATATTTTTTTATATATCGGCACTACCCATTTTGTGGGCCATTAGGGCGGTAGGCTGTCCTCCAATTTTCAGGACCATCCAAATCTCTGGTGGCCCACACCATAAGAAACAGTGGGATTGAACCTCTACCATTAAAAATCCATTTTTGTGGGCCCTAGAAGTTTTGGATCAAGATGAAATTTGTTTCTCCTTTTCACCTAGGTCAGTACAACCTTATCAACACTTTTGATGGTGTATTTACATGGTGGTGGACCCCACGTGGAGCCACAATGATGTATGTGTCCTATTTCCACCGTCCAGTAGACGGTGGAGCCCACTGTGATGTATGCGTTTGGCCCTTTCCGTCCATCTGTTTTGCTGGTGGGGACCACTGTCACCAAGCTACATCAAGTTCTGTGGGTCCCACTCCTAAGGGGGTTTGATATATTATATATGTATATATAGTATATTATATTATATTATATATATATATATATTATATCATATATACATAACAGAGGGTCCTACGTGGGACCCACCATGATGCATGTGTTGCATCCAGTCCATCCACCCATTTTAAAACTCATTACAATTTACCTGAGCTAGAGAATGAGTCAGATCTTTGACTCATGTGGACCCCCCACCGTGAAACATGTGTTGAGTCCAAACCGTCCATCCACTTGAAAATTCTTGGGACCCATGGTCTGAGGCCCATCTCGACTTAATTGTGGCCATCCATTGAGGCCCACCTTGGTATTTATAAGGCCCATGAGATGGGGTTCATATTGTGGTATTTGTGGCCATTGAAGTGGCCCATATGATATGGATATAATGCCCATGGGATTAGACCCATTTTGATGTATTCTAAGCCCATGGGATTAAGCCCACTTGATGTTTTAGGAGCCCATGAGATTAGGCCCATTAAGATATACTAGGGCCTGTGGGTTGAGGCCCATTTGATGTTCATATGGGGCCCAATTGGTGTGGCCCATTTGTTACATATAAGACCCATAAGATTAGGCCCATTTGATGCAATCTAAGGCCCACGGGTTATGACCCATTGCAATGCACATAAGGCCCATTGGTGTGGTCCATTTATGTGGCCCATTTAATGAATAAAAGGCCCATATGACATGGCCCATTTGATGTATTTAAGGCCCAATGGGATGTACCTAAGTTCCATTGCAATGTGTGATCCCAACACCGATTATATAACGATGTTTACGACGATCGTGCCTTGGGAACAATGTTGGTTTGACGTCCACATTGGGAGTGTAATGCTGGTTGGATGTCTAGGCCCAGCTGCGTTATAAGGATAGTGCATTACTTTATAATATGTGCGGTATAGTTCCATGACTCACGATCATATGCATCATATGTATGCTTGATATGAGAAGTGATTGATCATAGCATATGCCTTTGGGCAGACTGTTTATGGGACCCCGATTGGGTGGTGTTTCCCTACATGAGCGCACAATATGCGCAGCATTGCTGCATGATTGGATAGTGTGATTCATGCATTTCACATTGTGTGATATGGTTATTGTACGCCCTAGTGACATTAGGGTTGTAGCCTCCACAGACAGATCGTGGTTGGTAGGATTGGATATCGGAAATCTCATTCTACATGGGGTGTTATAGATATCCTTGGGTGAAAGTCCCTAAACCGTACCAAGAGGTTGCTCCAATGTCTAGACCGAGTGGATAGATGAGCGTTGAGTGCCGATTACCAGATGGCTGCGCTCTCCACCATGTTGTGGTCGGTTGGAAGGGGGTGCGGCCTTATCTGCCCAAGAGTAGGGGGCAATGCTAGGCTGAGTCTGACCAGCTTGAGGAATGAGTTGGCTATCGATGAGTCGAGCCCGATATTGGCAGACAGATAGTGAGGTCTCTTCCACTTACCTTATTACTCGCGATGAGGCAGCGATCTGGTTTAGAGTGTACTAAACCCCGGTGATATCCAAGATTTGAGTTGTATGGATGTGTGGACATAGATGAGGATTTGTATGCTTGAGTTGCATTTCACATCGCATGGCCTTAGGATGGCCGATATCATTCATGTCTTGCATCGTATAGCTTTGGTACAGCTAATGGTTTTCATGGATACATCTGTATATTCCGTATTACTCTGATATTGCATGTTCATATTACTACCTTGCGCACACACTTTCACCACCCTCTAATCTTTTTATAAGCTTATGCACGACCATTGCGTGCAGGTGACGTTGTATCGCAGCAGCTCTAAGGCAGGAGCACCTTACAGATCACTTTGGGGATTTTATTCATTCTCATTGTATTTTTCGTTATGCTCATTGTACTTGTAAAGTTTTTGATCATAGTGGAAATGTAATAGAGTTTTTGGTTGTTGTTTGTGGGTTATACCTTTGGTTATGCTTATTACTAATCAAACTGACGTTGAAAATCCTCCTCGTAGCATCCCAGAATCGAAACCTGGCGAATGGGTGCTAGGAGCCGAAAATGGGGTTTTACGGAGCCTGTCGATGCTGGATTCGGTGATCGAGAATTTTGTGAGCCCGGTTTCTGAGTTTAGGGCGTGACAATGTTGGCCCTTGAACCTAAATATGAAGTAGATTGGAGTCTTACATGAGATAATCTTAGAAATTCTCCTAGTAGGTGTTAAAAAGGACTTGATCTTAATTGATGGTCCGCATTTAATGATTGAGACCTAATTTTGAAAAAAAAATGTGTATTCAAGATAGGTGAATGATTGGATGAAACTTGGTAGTTGATCAATGGTGGAAAAAGGCTCAATCTAAAATATCACCTTTTGCGTCAAAAAGAATTGGCTTCAACGTTCAATGGTGTAGGATCATAGATCGGGGTCTACATTTTGTATGACTTCATAGTCATGTGAGGCCAAGGTATGTTCCAAATTTGAGTTGCGATGGACGGTCGATAGTGGCTAGATTTGAAGATCTAGATTTATATAGAGTGATAATCCTTAAAAGGATAACTTTGCACCTAAGGAAAGCCTACCATCATGGGGTCTTCATATTTCATTCTTGGTCCATATGATGGGCAATCCAAGTCTTTCATATGAAGAAAAATATCCAATTATGACTACTCACGAGGTTTCTTCACTTGATGGACACCAAAATCAATGGTTAAGGGGCTGATCTGTCAATTGGGACATTTTTACAATGATATAAGGGCTAAAATTTGACGTGTATGGTTAATTTATGATATATAGGCATGGTATAAATTTTCTCATCAAGCAGATCATGTGAACCATGTGATCTAGAATTCAGGGGTCTGGGTTAATGTCATTTTCATAATTATTACTGATCTAAGAGTTTTGTGAAATATAATGGTTCTTCCTGGTTCTATGTCCATTTCTAAATAATTCTTACAAAAGAACTTTCTTCTAAATCATTATGGATAAGGAGTTATTCACCAATTCCTTCAAGAGAGCGTACATACATCAAATCACATGATGGATGTTCTCAAAATCAACGGTCAGATTGCTGGATCTATGAATGGAGATCATTCCCAATGGTTCAATTCTTGTCGGGGAATGGATGTAGGGTTAGGATAGATAAGTTGGTGTTACATGCATGCGGATATTATGTTACTTTTCACGGTAATGCTCAAGGACTTTCAATACTCAATATTGAGAAGTTCAGGGTGTTACAATCTACCCCCCTTAAAGAGAATCTCATCCTCGAGATTCAGCAAAATCTATCTTATAGTGTCCGTATGCAACCGTTGGTTTTCTACATTAAGGTTATTTGTATAAGTGCTCATAACTCACCACTAGAATAAGAGTCATTGCAACCTAGCCCCCTTAAAGATATCAAATTTCCAATGTTCAAGATAGCACAAAGATATGATCGTAGTAGGTTTGAGCCCAATACATCAATCATCTGTCTATGCAGGATAAAGGATTTTGGTATCCATTCATAATCCTGTTAAATCTTGATGCTTTACTTGATCAGAGCATTGGAGTCATCAATATTTGCTAGGACTTAGAATTCGAGTCAAACCATGTACGCTTCGTTTAAATATGGTTCCATCAACTCGTGATCCCAATTATTCTTGACCCTTAAATGTCCTGTAATCTTATATTCTCATAAAGGACAAGTTTAGGTGGCCCTTTACGCTTTCACTGCATACTTTGTCTATTTAAGCACTACTTGGAAGTTTCAGGTCCAGGAATTCTGTATGAAACCTAAGTTTCAATTTGTAAAGTTTTATTTGAATTCCTGAATCTAGTTCCCGCATGCCTAGTCTAAGATTAAAATTTTACCCAAAATTCTATAACTTCACATTTAGTTGACCCTAAGTATTGAAATTTATGAGAATCATTGTTTTCCAATTAACAATATGTATCAGGGAATTCAAGTTATAACTTCTAATAAGTTTTCTTAAGTGTAGGGGAACACTTAAATTTAATCTAGTGTACGATATAATTGGTAAAGACTTTCCTAGAATGTCTAAGTTCAATCCATTTGATTATAGCATTATTCTTAACTATGAAAGCTTGGGAAAATTCATTTTATGAATTTCTATAAAATTTTTGTTAGGAAGCCAAGTATAAAAATGTTTTGGTTTAGTCCTTTTTATACATCAAAGTGGGCATTTGTACTTCCATAATTCCTAAGTTTAGTTTCTAAGTTTAATCGCTTATCTGATAGTTGGAGTGGGGGTTTAAGTTTTGTTTCTATGTTGAAATGGCAGTTTTAATGATTTACATGAGAACCAGAGTTTTCACTTCTAAGTTTGAAGGACCAAGCCGATAATTTTCAAGGGAAACTAAGATCATTTCTAGGTCCTAAAATTTTCCCAACAATTTCCCAAGGAGCATACATTTGATCTTCTATATCATCATTTCCTTTCCTATTCTGAGGGATTTCTACATAAGTTGATATCCAAAGGTCTAACCTAAAGATTTCCAAGGGAGCTTAAAGTTGAAGTCTTTATGTTCTCAAATTGTCCTTAGTTTAGATGGAATTCTATATAAGTTTGGATTTCTATCCAAATCACTTCTAAGGGAACCTAAGTTTGGGTCTTTACATTCTCAATCACTCTTCTAAGTCTAAGGAACATTCACCTAAGTTCAATTTCTAATTTCAAATATCCTAACTGAGACATTTAAGGCTTGTATATGATCATTTCCCAAGGCCAAGTTTGTCCAAACTATGTTCTGATTCCAACTGTAACGCCCCAACATTTCAGGACCCAAGTATATGACCCGTTTCCCAAAAACCCAAGTGTTAACTTATAAAGAATCAAATTCGATATATTTTTTTTCATCAAAGTTAAAAAATAAGCGTAGAATGGACAAATCAATCATAAGAAATGATTAGAATTACATTTAGAATATATAAGAGATTGCACATAACGACTTATACAAACCGATGGCTACAAAATAACAAACACATGAATTTTACAATTTATACAAGTGAGAAAACAAAATGCATATAAAATCTGAACTGCAAGTTCGCACAGCTCCTCTTGGCAATACAGCCATGCATTCTTGACCACCAAGATAGCTCCTCATAATTCTAAACTTGCATATCACTTAAGCCACCTATGCTACCGGTACGGTTGTATATTTGATGGATAAGTGGCCAACTCGGTGTGAATTTCCCTCAAGATTACACATCGACGCCTTAGATAAGCATAGTTAAAATGACAAGGAAATCAAAACAATACAAGATATAGTCTTTTTATATGCATGGATGCATAAATGCACATTGACCTAAAGATGTACATCTAATTGGACTTGGGCTCGTCACCCATACAATCATTGACCTGGGAATGATCATCCAATTGGAACAAAGGGTCGATAGTTGGTGGTCTGGGAGTTAACGAAACTAAACCCCAACACCTCTATGAAAGTTCCCTTGCTAGTGCCCTGGTTTGTCAATTAGCGTGTGTTGAGTCAATCGAACTACAGAGCGTCACAGGAAGATCAATTCAAGTGTCTGCCTCAACCGGATGTGTGGAAGCTCGCCATAGGTAAATCTAAGCCTCACATCCCATGTCCCAAAACACCAGGTGAATATAACCCTTAAAACATGTTAGAACATATTAGGGTTTATGGTGAGAAAACCTTTCAAAGAATCAGAACATCTCTAAGTTTTCTTGCCTTGTTGATTGTATCGATGTACAACTCGATATAATCGACCTGCACTGTTGATGTCCTCAAAAGACCAATCGATAGAATCGAATGAGGACTTAATGTGTCCAGCAACCAAATACATATATGGACAAAATTATCAATGTATCGACACACGTATCGATATCATCGATATTTGAATCTCGAGCCCGTCGAAGGCAGCTCGATAATATCAACAGGCAAATCCGGTGCCCTTATTTTTACTAAGGAAAATCATATATTCTTTGATATATCAGAGCCCTCTGTGATACCATCAAAGTTTAAATCTCGATGATATCGGGAGGCTCTCGATATTATTGATCATGGGCACGAAGTTCTCCAACAATATTTTTTCAAGTGGTTTTTTTATCTCAGATCGGGGGTCACTTAATAGAATCGATATTCTAAATATCGATGATATTGGGGCCATATCGATTGCATCGAGAATGGACAAACTTGTCTAGCAAGCTCACTGATAAAATCTTTGGATTTATCGATGCCTCGACACAACCTCCGATATCATCGACATTCAAATTTTGATGATATCGAGTATCCCTCGATCATATCTATTTACCTAAAAAATCTCATGCTAGTTTCTCTCATTTTTTAAATGTCGAGGACTCGACCCTTGTATCGATAATATCGGAGTTCAAAATCCGTTATTATCGACACGAGTCTCGATTTCCTTGATCAATTGGCAGGAAGTTTTTCAAAAGCGTATGACATTGAGTTTGTGTCATCGAGCAGACCATCAATACGATTGAAAGTATATGCTCGATGATATCGAACCTGCTCGATGACATCGAACTCTGTCATAAATGTGACCATTTTATATCCATTGGAACCTTTTTCCTATTTAAAGAGAATTTGTCTCTAGTTGTTGTGAGAGAAAGAAGAGAGTGCTTTTGTGTATTTAACCTTAAATCATATACCCAAAGCCCTTTCTCTCAAGGGAGTTTATCCTCCAATCCACCCTCATCATTGATATTCAATAGAGTGGATTGGGAAATGAACTTCCCCATTCAAAGATCCTCCAGTTACTACCTTAATGGAAAATCATTAAGTTGGGATGCCTTGAATGCTTAGATGATTGGAATCACTCTACCTTTCTAATAGGTAAACCTTTAAAGAGTAGGATTCCATCATAACATTGACCCAACCCATTACATTATATTGGTACATCATTTGTTGTGGATCAAGGGAGCAGAAAACTCTTCATCAATAAGGAGGAGATCTTCGTCATGTGCTGAATGAGACTTATCAACTTATCTGTAAGTATCTAGAGTCCAGAGAACCCTTTGATCATTCCTCTATAGGATTGGGTCTAAGGTGTTTCTCACCCTTGAAGTCCTCAAGGAGGCCTCCGACGGGAGTGTACTTGGTGGGTGCATTGTGTGGACCCTTGATCTGTGAAGAGCATAAATATCTGGTTAGGGGTGAACTAGTAAAACCTTTGGTTTGAGGTGATGTAACGCCCTAAAAATCGGAGGTCGAGCAGAAGCTTAGCTCCCGAGTTCCAACACATCACTTATGCAACAAAGCTAATGATGATTGAATGTTGTTCATATTAGTGCACTAAATATGAGTGGGATTATACCAAAATAGTAATTCATACTCCAGATCAATTTATATAACGTAAGCAGAAGACCGAAAAATGTATCTAAATGTATATGAGTTCAAAGGATCTCTATCGAACCCCAGAGTATGAATACATCACTGAGTCACCATATACATGTATTAGTTCAAAAAAAAATAAATGTGGAGGGATAGTTTCAACTAAGATGAAAAGCCCTGTAGTCTCGTCAATCATAACGGCCTTAGCGAAACCGTCAGAACTGCATATACGAGAACTCATCCTGAGCGTCGTAGTAATCAGGCTCCGCCTCCTGAGTCACATCGTCATCTGCAGCTAAGATAGAGTCTAGTGGGTGTTCAGAACACCATCCTAACATGTGGGAGTAAGTGATCAACTTAGTGGAATTATAGAGAAAAGATTAACATGTTATCAATTCAGTAAAGCAGTAATGATAAAGAAGACATATCAAACATTTCTAGATACTCTTATTAATGTAAGGATGAAATTCTTTCATGATGCACGCCCTCGCCTACACTCCCTTGTGTGACACCATCTTACGTCCACGGCATGCTTTCTTTCCTCCGTGCTCTTCAACCCAGGGCACATGTAGTGTGATGTTATGAACGTGATTATCGAGTTATTATTAGTCCTTTTCATATAACAAGATTGAGAAGCTAAGGTACCTCCCTCATATCATTACCCAAACAATGATCCATTTTAGGGTCGCAGTCCTAGACTGTAACGCCCGGGAAAAATCCGTACTTGGACTCGAGTACCGACTCGACCAGAAATCGCGTAGGATTAATTCCTTTGAAAAATAAGTGTAAGTTAGCTAGCGCAACGCTAGAGTAGCTGGGAAATAGTCCCTGATCACTTTAAATACATTCTACAAGACCCAAATCGAGTAGAACCAATGATGCTATAATACTCTAAAACCTCGGATCAAACTCTAAGTCGGTTTGTTCTCTTGACCTCTTTGAAACTTTGTATTGGATCTAGACCGCGCGTTGAAAGTCTGATACCTACTATCTTAGACCGTTAGAACCGCCTAGCTGGACTTGACAATCATTTCAAAAATCAAGTCCAACCGACATTCGCGGGCTATTTCATTGAGCCTGGACTGAAGAGAGCGAGAATAGGGTTAGATTTGGAATTTGAAATTCAAATCTGGCATACGACTTGACACGTCAGTATTAAGCATTCTGACCGTCAGAATTCACCAAAATTACACCCTCGGATCAGGAAAAATTTCTATTTCATATCATGAGACTTGTAGACCTGATCTACGTGCGGTGACCGCTGAACTGAAACTGGACCGCCACGGGCGATCTACAAACACTGATGGTCTGAAAACGGGATGTGAGCGACATCCGACATGTACGAACTTAAGTCCGATCGCGTTCGGCCAGGGGACCACCAGAAATGTCCTTTTGGACCGAAACAGCCCCGATTTAGATATACCTTAAGTATACTTTGTTCCCAAGCCTATTTTGGGCACCTTTGGGCTTATAAAAGGGGTTGAAACCCTCATTCCTCTCTCCCATCCGAATTTGAGAAAAATCCTAGATTGAGAGAGAGAAAAGGTGAGAGATTGTGAGAGAGAGTAGGAGAGAATTTTCCTACTGCTGCCCTACCTGTTGCACGTGCTTTAGCAACACGCTCCAATCACTTGGCCGATGATTTCTCTGCATTTCTAGGTAAGAAAACAACCCTAATAGTTTCTGATTTGCTGATCCCTTGGTTCCATAGCGAAATAGCTGATAGATATTGTGTATTAGGTTCACAGTTCGCCCTACACGAAGCGTATACGCTCCGTTCGAATTCACACACCCATAAGAGAAAAGGTGCGGATTTTAGACACTTTGATTGACTGTTCCCAACGCTTTCAATGTCGTTTAATAGTAGATTATCGATGGCAACGCCGTTTGACATGTACAACATGTTGTCTGTTTCCTATTTCGTAAATAGACGAAGAATATGAGATTTAGGGCATTTTAGTCATTTGTCAGAAATACTGTTTTCATCCATAATTTTTTGATGTGATTGACATGGCTTATTGTCGCATTAGAATGTTAGGAATACGTGCATAATTAGTTTGGCGAAGAGATTCGCCTAAATGCGCACTTTGAGTCGACATACTATATGTAGACTTAAGTGTGTAGTTAAAGTGTTTGTATAAATGCTTGTATTAGTATGTATTGAATTAAATGGTGTTATGAATTAGTTTGAGATTGATTTCTCAATTGATATGCTGATGTAAATGATTTCCTACATGTTAGCTATATGCAAGATTTCATTGTATGTATGAAATGCATGTGCTTGATGATTTACTTAAGTTGTATGTTATAACATGTGTTAACATGCTCACATAGTTGTATTTCATTTCCAATACTCTTACATGAATTGCTGATGTGGATTCATATATTCTTGGGACTATACCTATTCCAGGCAGTCGGCAACCGAGCAAGTTCGTGGTTGGCCTATCTTTGCCACGAACGACACGTCGATGAACGCGAGCCGTGTTCTGGAGTTGGCGGTAGTGGTTAGGCCACACGAGGTATTTTACGCACTTCATGTCGTTCGACTTGAGATACGATCGTGCTAGTCGAGCCCGTCAAGTAATCCGACTGGCCGTTGTATGTTCACCCTGTATGAGTCATAACTGCATGAACCTAGGGTACTGAACTTACCATTGTAAACCCTGTTAACCATGGTACCTTGATCCACGAAGACTCATGAGCCGGGCAAGGTGGTATGGGACACCGTGGTCAAGCTGTCGGCCTACGCTGGGGCCACAAACCTCCTCGTAGTGACCAGTGAGCACCTATGTCTCGTGAGCAGATTATGGTGGTATGGGACACTATATTCTTGCTGTCGGCCTACACTGATCAGGCGACGAGTCTTTTATAGTGACCGCGAGCGTATTCTGAGTCTACGGGAGGTGACGACCCTTCCGTAGCAGTGAGAGTACAGTATGCCTGTATTGATAAGGCGATGGGGGAGCGGTGCAACGAGTGCTAGCAACAGCCCTGGCAGCCCTTGCAACGACTTACAAAATATACATCGTATGAGATTATTAGGAGTGATGACCCTAGACAGGATCTGTGTTGGGATTGATATAAGGGAAGTACCTTAGTTTCCCAATCTTGTTGTTTGAATGGACTAATAACAACTCGGCAATCATATCACCATTACATTGCATGTGCCTGGAAGATGTGGAGCACTGAGCGGTAGCAAGCATGCCGTGGGTGTAAGATGGTGCCGTAAGAGGGAGAACGTCAGTGAGGGCATCCATCATGTCATGTTATATTGCATTAACAACAGTATTAGGATTGTTTGATTTACTGCTTTACTATTATCGCATGATTGATTTGAGAACATGCTAATCTTTGCTCTATGATTCCACTGAGTTGATCACTCACTCCCACGTTACGGGACGGTGTTTGCAACACTCACCAGACCCTGTCTTAGATGCAGGTGATGCAGTAATCCAGGAGGTAGAGCCGGACTATGATGAGGACCAGGATGAGTTCTCATACATGCAGTACCACGACGGCTTTCCTTAGGTGGCCTGGGTTGACGGGACTTCTCAGTGGGACTCTTTTGAACATTTAGTTTTATTTATTTACATGTATATGAGACTCAGAGATGTATTCATACTTTAGTGACAGTCGAGATCTACTTTGTTTTCCATACAGTGATATATATATTCTTTAGTCTTCCGCTTGCTTTTATCACTGGATCTAGAGTATGAATTGTAGTTTGGTATACTTTTACTCATGTGAATGCTTTAACTCAGACAGCATTGAATCATAATCATTTTTGTTGCATAAGTGACGGTCTGGAACTCGGGAGTTGAGTTTATACACGACCCCCGATTTTCAGGGTGTTACATAGACAATCTCATATGATATTATAGTTTTAGATCACTGTAAAGGGCTCGTCACCAATCAGTACAGGTCTAGTTATATCTTATATACTACAATAAGGCTCGTCGCCCCAATGCAGTTTCAGGATATACTCGAGGTCACTACAAAGGGCTCGTTACCAATCAGATTAGGTCGACAGCTCGAATATAGTGTCCCATACCACCATAATTGGCTCACGAGTCTAGGTTGCTCACTGGTCACTACGGGGAGGCTCGTCCCCCCAATGTAGGCCGAAAGCTCGATCACGGTATCTCATACCACCATGCCCGGCTCATGAGTCTTAGCGGATCGAGGTACCATGATTGATGGGATTACACTGGTAAGTTTAGTACCCTATATTTAAACAGGAGCATCCATACATGGTGAACATACATCGAGTTAATCGGGTTACTTGACGAGCTCGACTAGCACGATCGCACGTTGAGTTGATCGACATGAAATGTATAGCACTTCATGTGGCCAAACCACTGTCGATAACTCTAATACTGCTCGGTTCGTCAAACACGTCTTACGTAACAAATAAATCTCAGCCATGAACTCAAGCCTGTTATCGATTTCCTGGACCATAACATGGTCCCAGTCACATATAATCTCAGTAATAGGCATTTGATTCAAATTCCACATTCATATGAACATGTTATGAAATACAACTTAAACATGAATACAGTACATGGAGGAAATCATACACATAGTTAACATGAATTAAATAGGCTAAACATCTCATGGAAAAAATCATACACACAAGTAAGGTGATTGAGATTCATATCTCAATGCCCTTAAAAATCATACTCTATCAATTTCTAACCCGTTCAGGTATTTACACAAACACTTAGACTACACGATTCAACATACATCACGTATGTTGGCATATTGCATATTTGGGCAAATCCTTTTGCTAAGGAGTTGTCACATACATAACTAGCATGTACTAACAACAATTTATCATGGAAATCACAACATCAGATTTCATATGCATACTAACATTTTAACAAACACATGGAACACTCTACTTACAACATAGACTAAACATATTCGTAAAACAGAACAGATAACGCATTTATAGCATGTGTAATAACTCCCATGTCAGGAATCTATCATTAACCGACATTAAAAGCTTTGAAAACCATAATCTATACACCTATAATCTGCACCTTACGCTGTAGAAGTGTAACGAATATGATTTAAATGGTAAGCCTTCATCAACGATGGATTAACAACCTATAGCACAAACTAGGTTAGCTATTTCATCACTCCAACTATACTAAGCCCTAAAATAGGTTAGGGTTTTTTTTTTCTTACCCAAGTATGAAATTAGAATGGCCAAAATAATGATTCAAATAGGTGGATTAGGCACATAGTGCAGCTGGGAAGAATCCCAGGATGAATCACCAACTTCTCTCTTACTTTCTCTCTCTTTTTCTTCTCTTCCTTAGCTAGGGTTTTAAAATTCGTATGAAATATGTGAGAGAGGGTTTAAGGCCCTTATATAGGTCCAGAACTGACGAAAACAGTCCCATGGCCATGGTATACTTAGGTTATAACCAAATCGGCCTTGTTCCGATCCAACGGAGCAGTTCTGGAGGTCCCTTTGCTGAATGCGGTCGGACTTAAGCTCATAGGTGCTGGATCTTGATCAAGTTAAGTTTTCAGTTCAATCGAGTTTCCAGATAGATCATAGTGGACCAGTTTCAGTTCAGCGGTCATCGAAACGCGATCAGGGCCATAAGTACTTTAACATATGTGGGCCATCATCCCCGATCTGAGAGTGAATTTGGGTAAAAAATCAACCGTCAAAATGCTTATAAATGGCACGCAAGCGACACGACTCAGATTACTTAAATTCATATTTAATTTTATAAAAACCTTCACTTTTTCATACTCTTCACTCCGGACTCAAGGAAATAGTCTTAAGACATCGTTTGGACTCAATTTTTGAGGTGATTGTCAAGTCCAACTAGGCGGTCATAATCGTATAAGTTTATCGCTATCGGACTTTTGACATGCGGTCCTGGCCTAATACGAAGTTTCAAAGTGCTCCCGAGAGCAACTGGGTTTAAAGTTGGATTCTAGATTTTAGGGTAACATAGCGTTACTAATTCTATAGGTTTTGGGTCTTGCAGATCATATTTAAAGTGATTAGTGCTAATTTCACAAGTAATTTAGGTTAACACTTAGTTAATTCTCGTCAAGTTTCTAAAGGATTTAGTCCTGAGGGATTTCTGCCTGAGTTGGTACTCGAGTCTTTGTACGGATTTTTTCGAGTCGTTACAGGTGAACTGTATAAAACCTTGGGTTTGATGTGAACTGATTAAAACCTCTGTTAGGGTCTCAGGAAATATCCTTTGCCAGTTTGCCTAAAAGTGGGTGCGATGTGTTGACCCTTGCACGTAAGAGCATAAACAGTTAGCCTCAGTGTAGGTTGTAAAGGTTGAAAGTGAACCTGATTTAAAACCTTAGGTTAGAGGTGAACCATGTGAAACCTCCTTAGTGAAATCTGGTACACTCAAGGGTTGAGTGCGCTTACCAGGAGTGGCGTAGACAAGTAGTCGAACCACTATAAAAATGATTGTGTTTGCGATTGTTATTCTCCTGTTTGTGTGATTTGCTTTAATATTTTAATATCTGAATATCTGAGATCACACCTCATACACATACATAATCATATCCATCATAAACTAGTTTTCATATTGTTCACTTCTTGAATAGTTTGTGATTGGATCCTCTACTGGGCTTACAAACTAGTAAAGTTATTTTTGAGTAATCCTAATATGTGCTTATTGATAGGATTAATGCAATAGGATTTTTAAATACATCATAAAAATTTTAAAAAGTCCTATTCACCCCCCTCTAGGACATATTGGCATATTCCTACTTCAACTCAAGCGGTCTTCACCGCTATTTCAATTTGTATCAGAGAGGGTCTCTGTAACACCCCGGATTTTGGCCAATCTGGGATTAGACGTCCTTAGGCAATGGGTCAACTAAAACACCTGAAAAATCGCTTAGAACCCAATTCCATAGCCAAAGAAATCACGTAGGATTAATTCCTTTGAAAAATAAGTGTAAGTTAGCTAGCGCGACGCTAGAGTAGCTGTGAAACAGTCCCTGAACACTTTAAATACGTTCTACAAGACCCAAATCGAGTAGAACGTATGACTCCATAATACTCTATAACCTTGGATCAAACTCTAAGCCGGTTTATTCTCTGGACCACTTTGAAATTTTGTATTGGATCTAGACCGCACGTCGAAAGTCCGATACCTCCTATCTTAGACCGTTAGAACCACCTTGCTGGACTTGATAATCATTTCAAAAATCAAGTCCAACCGATAAACACAGGCTATTTCATTGAGCCCGGACCGAAGAGAGTGCGAATAGGGACAGATTTGGAATTTGAAATTCAAATCTGGCACATGACTTGACGTGTCAGTATTAAGCGTTCTGACCGTCAGAATTCAGCCAGATTACACCCTCGGATCAGGAAAAATTTCTATTTCATATCATGAGACTTTCAGCCCTGATCTACGTGCGGTGACCGCTGAACTGAAACTGGCCCGCCACGTGCGATCTGCGAACCCTGCCGGACTGAAAACTTATTACGTGCTAGATCTGGTACGCATGAGCTTAAGTCTGATCGCATTCGACCAGGGGACCACCAGAAAACATCTTTTGAACCGAAACAGCCCCGAATTGGATATGCACTAAGCAAACTTCGTTCCGGAGCCTGTTTTCGGCATTTTTAAGCTTATAAAAGGGGTTGAAACCCTCATTCCTCTCTCCCATCCGAAATTGCAAAAATCCCTAGATTGGGAGAGAGAAAAGGTGAGAGTTTGTGAGAGAGAGTAGGAGAGAATTTCTTGCTGCTCGTGCCACCTGCTGCAAGTGCCTAAGCAACACACTCCAATCACTTTCCCGGCGATTCCAACGCACTTCTAGGTGAGGATAACCTTCAACACTTGCTGATTTAAGCTTTCGTTAATTCCATTAGCGATGTAGCTTATGTAACTTCTGTATTAGGTTCCCTATTCGCCATAGACGAAGCGTATACGCTCCGTTCGAATTTACACATCCATAAGAGACAAGGTGCGGATTTTAGACACTTTGATTGACTGTTTCCAAAGCTTTCAATGTCGTTTAATAGTAGATTCTCGACGGCAACGCCGTTTGACATGTACAACATGCTGTCCGTTTCCTGTTTCGTAAACCAACGAAGAATATGAGATTTAGGGTATTTTAGTCATTTGTAGGAAGTACTGTTTTTATTCATATTTTGCTGATGTGATTGACATGGTTTATTGTCACATTAGAATGTTAGGAATACGTGCATAATTAGTTTGGCAAAGAGATTCGCCTAAATGCGCACTTCGGGTCGACATGCTATATGTAGACTTAAGTGTGTAGTGTAAGTGTTTGTATAAATGTTTGTATTAGTATGTATTGAGTTAAATGGTGTTATGAATTAGTTTGAGATTGATTTCTCGATTAATATGCTGATGAAAATGATTTCCTACATGGTAGCCATATGTACGATTTCATTATATGTATGAAATGCATATGCTTGATGTTATACTCAAGTGGTATGCTATAACATGTACTTGATGATTTCCTTATGATTTAGTTTGAGATTGAATTCTCAATTAATATGTTGATGGAGAGGATTTCCTATATGTTGGCGACATGCGTAATTTCATCATATGTGTGAAAGACATGTGTAAGATGATTTGCTTAAGTTGTATGTAATAACATGTGTTAACATGCTCACATGGTTGTATTTCATTTCCATTACTCTTACACAACTGCCGATGTGATTCTATGATTGTTTGGGACTATGCCTAGTCCAGGCAGTCGGTAACCGAACGAATTCGTGGTTAGCTTATCTTTGCCACGAACGACGCGTCGATGAACGCGAGCCGTGTTCTGGAGTTGGCGGCAGTGGTTAGGCCACACGAAGTGTTTTACGCACTTCATGTCATTCGACTTGAGATGCGATCGTGCTAGTCGAGTCCGTCAAGTAACCCGACTGGCCGTTGTATGTTCACCCTGCATGAGTCATAAATGCTTGAACCTAGGGTACTAAACTTACCATTGTAAACCCTGTCAACCATGGTACCTTGATCCATGAAGACTCATGAGCCGGGCATGGTGGTATGGGACACCGTGGTCGAGCTGTCGGCCTACGATGGGGCCATAAACCTCCCCGTAGTGACCAGTGAGCACCTAAACTCGTGAGCAGATTATGGTGGTATGGGATACTATATTCTTGTTGTCGGCCTACATTGATAAGGTGATGAGGGAGCGGTGCAACGAGTGCGAGCAACAGCCCTGGCAGCCCTTTGTAGTGACCATGAGTGTATTCTGAGTCTACGGGATGCGACGACCCTTCAGTAGCAGTAGAGTACAGTAGGCCTGTATTGATAAGGTGATGGGGGAGCGGAGCAACGAGTGCGTGCAATAGCCCTGGCAGCCCTTGCAGCGACCAACAAAATATACATCGTATGAGATTACTAGGAGTGACGACCCTAGACAGGATCTGTGTTGGGATTGATATAAGGGAGGTACCTTAGTTTCCCAATCCTGCTGTTTGAATGGACTAATAACAACTTAGAAATCATATCACCATAACATTGCATGTGCCTGAAAGATGTGGAGCACTCTAGGGAGTGTGGCATGCCACGGTCGTAAGATGTTACCGTATGAGGGAGATCGTCGGTGAGGGCATACATCACGTCATGTCATATTGCATTAACAACAGTATTAGGATTGTTTGATTTACTGCTTTACTATTATCGCATGATTGATTTGATAACATGCTAATCTCTGCTCTCTCATCCCACTGAGTTGATCACTCACTCCCACGTTACGGGATGGTGTTTCCGGACACCCACCAGTCCCTATTGTGATTGCAGATGATGGCGCAGCCTGCGAGGCGGTGCTGGACTTGATGATGATGAGGAGGATCTCTCCTTTATGCATGATCTGATTGACGGGATTATAGGGAGGTTGATTAGATACCTTGACACTTGTCATTTTATATTTTTAGAACACTCATGTATATCCTTTTGGTTTACTTTTGGAGTATACATGTATGTATATAACCTGGTAACATATTCACACTCTGGAGACATACAACAGTTTATATATGTTATACATACTATCACAGTCTTCCGCTTGTAAATTTAACCGTCTCTGGAGCGTGATATGCTGTTTTAGCTTATTCTCACTCATGTTTAATACATTATCACAGACAACATTCAATCATACATATCTATGTTGCATAAATAACATTTTGGAACTCGGGAGTTGGGTTTTTGCTCGACCCCCCAATTTTCGGGATGTTACAGTCTCTCTTTAAGGGCTTCACCGCCTAGAGAGTGATCTTGACTGAAGTTTGGAATATGGCCAAAGGAGATGGCTCATCAGTCACTAGGCCTCCAGTATTTGATGGTTCAAATTATGCATACTGAAAGGCTAGGATGCATTACTTTTTTGAGATCCTTGGATCATGATGTTTGGGATATAGTTGAAAGAGGATATGTGCCACCATCTGAACAAATCGCACTTGAAAGTAGCACAACCATCACTAAACCTAAACCCAAAGAATAGTGGACGTCATTCGACAAAGAAAAATAAACTACTCAAGCAAAAGCTATGAACGCCATCTATTGTGCCGTGTCCTACGATATTTTTAATCAAATAAGCATGTGTGGGACATTCAAGGAAGCATGGGATCTATTGGAAACAACCCATGAAGGCACAAGCACTGTGAAGAGGTCCAAACTCCAACTTTGGACTTCACAGTTCAAGAATCTCGGAATGAAAGAGCATGAGACATTTATGGAGTTTTTCACCAAGTTAAATATTATTTGTAACTCCATGGGTGGATTGGGAGAAAAAGTTCCGGTACCGAAGATTTGTAGGAAAATTCTAAGATCCCTACCAGAATGATTCAATCCCAAGGTAACAACAATTGAGGAGTGTAGAAATATTGATGAGATGAAAGTAGAAGAACTGGTAGGTTCCGTACAAACTTTTGAATTACACTTCACACAATCCCAAAAATCCAAAAATATTGTCATAAAAACTTCTAAGAAAACAAAACATGAGGACAATGAGAGTGAAAAAGAAGATGAAGATGAGGAAGTGGCCTTGCTGGCACAAAAATTTAGAAGATTCTTTCAGAAGAATCGCGACCGTCCCTCCAAAGCAAGAAATGTGTACAACAAACTCTCTATAGGAAAATTTAGTAAACGGACCAAAAAACCACAATGTTATGCCTGTCATGAGTATGGACACCTGTCTACTGAATGCCCAAATAGAAAAATTAATGGTAAGGAAATGACCGTCATGTGGGATGATACAGAAGAGTCAAATTCAGAATCTAGTGACTCAGAGAGTGATGGATATCAGAAATCATTAAAAATCCATATGGTCTCCACTACTCCAAACATTCCTAGTGAATCTGAGAACGAAATAGAATAGTAAGCCATCAAATCATAGCTGTCTAAGGATGAAGAAACCAGAGAAAAAAAAGAAATTTAAAAGGATAAACTGCAAGATGCTTACAATCAACTGTATATTCATAACATCAAAGTTGTTAAATGACTTGGATTATCTGAGAACAAAAAGGAGTTGTTACAAAAAGATTTGGATAAAACTCTAGAAATTAATACACATCTAATCAATGACTTGCAGCAACATCACTCAGATAATGATAGACTTAAGAGAATTAACTCTTTCCTTAAATCTGAATCCAAAAATCTAAACAAACAGGTTAAGCAGTTAAAAGCTAAAAATATGCTCCTTCAAAATGAAAATCATACACTCCTGTTTGACTTAGAACAGTCTAGAAGAGTTGCCAAGATAAACTGTAAGTTTTCCCAAAGTGGTGAGAAGTTAGAAAAACTTTTAAGAATGGGAAAATCTGGAAATAACAAAAATGGCGTAGGCTATGAGAATGATAGAATAGAAACTAGGTACGGAACACAAATACCTAAAAAATCGGTTACCTCCAATAGCAATATAGGAAGTAACTCAGTTTGTCACGTGAGTGGAAATTTAAATTATGGGTCAAACAAAAGAAATATACATAAATCATCACTCAAACTGATTGACAGAAGAAAGGGATCATTAAATCGAGTGGTTAAAACAAAAGAGAAAATCAAAGTCACCACTAGAAAAAATCCTGTCACAAAATGGGTAATCAAGGAAAAAAAATTGTCTTGTTACTCACCTAAATCATTTAACAGACAATAATTCCAAATGGTACCTTGACAGTGGTTGCTCAAGACATGTTACAGGTGGTAAATCCCTCCTTTTAAGTTTTACAGATATTCATAATGGATTAATCACCTACGGAGACGGAACCACCACTAATGTAATCGAACAGGGAATCATAAGTGGAATTAACTCACTCAAAAATGAGAATGCTCTCTGCATAAAAGGACTAAAACATAATCTATTAAGCATCTCTCATATCTGTGATGATGGACATGTGGTCAAATTCAACAAAGAAGAATGCGAAATCCTAAACTAATCAGGAAAATCAGTAATGAAGGGTCTTCGAACAAATAACCACTACTACCTCATCAAAGGCAAAAGAAGGGCTGATGCCTAAACCTATGCAAATAGAGCATGAAGAAACAAGTCCAGATCATGCATCAAGATCTGGATCCTTGTTGAAATGAATTATTTTTTTTGCTGAGCTTCCCAAGATGTATCTGAGGTTTTCTACCTCACCTTTTTGTGCATAAACATTTCAATGTTTAAATTTTTTTGCTTTGTACAGAACTTGTACAAATTTTTTGGCTGAGAATACCCGTATGTTGAAATTGTTCTATTCTATGCTGGAAAGTCTGTCGGAATACAAGAAAATCTAAAAAATATTCACCTTCGATATGTTCATTAGATTACATGGATTCTCGATTAAATCGATCAAAGTCGATATTATTAACGTCTTTTCAATATTTGAAAAGTCATGAAGTTGAAAAAGATTATTGAAGACGTCGTCGATAACATTGGATAGGACATCTCGATATCATCGAAACACTGGTAGATGATATCAAAATTTACCGCCCAATAAAAGGATGTTGAGCGAAAAATTTTACTTTTTACAGTAGCCAGTTCTGTCTCGCTGCCTGATTATTTCCTTTGGTTTATCTGCTCGAAGTCTTGATGAGAAAATCTCAAACCCCAAATGAAGTAAGGAAATAGTTAACGGGAAAGGTAAGGCTCTCTCATCTGCAAAATCTTTCAAGATTAAGAAAGGAAAAAATACTAGACCACCTCAAAACCAATCTGATTGGGAACAGGTTACGATCATCGACCATACTATTATCACTAGTGTTGTCAAGCTCTCTGGGGTGGATCTCCTGATGGAGATAATTGGGTGGAAGAATATGCTTAATATGGGCGGTCCATATCAGTTTGAAATGATCCAGCAGTTCTTCAACTGTTGTCATATTTTCCAAGTTTATCCACCATATATGTGTCTGGAATTCATGCAACACACCAAAAAAATTACTCCAACAGTCCTTGGTCGTGTTCTAAACATTAAGGTGACAGAAATACTTGTCACTAGTAGATATCTAAATGAATTAGGTAGATAAAGGGAAATTACTCGAGCACTGTGCCAGGGTATGACTATTCCTAGAAATGATGACAATATCCTTCAGGTTAAACATCTAGGAACCTTGTTTAGACTCCTTCATAGTATCTTCAGTACGAATGAATATCCATGTGACGCTAATGACACATACCTAAGTCCCTTTGTACTTAATGTCCTATATGATGTCTATTAAGAGGTCCCTGTATATCTACCAACTCTCATTCTAAATCAGCTAATTAAGGTAGTCAAAAGTGATTATCTTGAAATACTGCCTTTTCGTCCCTTGTTTGCAAGCTCACACACTAGGCTGGACTGCATGAAACATCCGATAAGATATATCCTAAAGTAGGGTTCGACCATGATGTAGCTCAGCAAGTGTATGTCTTTATCTCATCTCATGATAAGAATCCTCCACCTGCTGGAGAGAGTGATCAGGTGCCTAATGAATAAACTCTTTGGGGATCTAACCGGACTCCTGTATGTAGTCCTGCTTCTGTCACTAATCAATGATGTCATGTGCTTGAGCGCCAACTTTTAAACAGCCTCACTGGAACTGACGAGCGGCTCCATAACAACGAACAACGACTGTCAGGAATAGAAGACAAGATGGAAGCTCTCAAAAATTCTGTGCAATAAATTCTTGAGTTATTAACAACTGGCAGACCTTCTATGTGTTAAAAGAAGACAGTTTTGAGGAAAAGTGTGTCTAGACATGAACACTGCTTTTTATTTTGCACCCATTCTTGTTTATTCATTTTCGGTACCCATTCATGGGCTTGATATCTGATCATTGCTAGTTTACTGCTGTCTGGGGTAGTATATTTACTTTTTGTGATATGGCTGAATCTAATTCTCAATTTTTTGCCCTTCTAATATAAATGATTCCCTAGTTTCCCTACTTCCTTGATTATGGAATGTATGTGCGGAAGTGATTGTTTTATCTGTTTTGATAACTGCCTTCATTGATATATGTCTTAACATAATGTCACCTTTCTACATCTATGTCTAATTGGTCCTTTCATATGCTTCTTTACACTTTAGTCAATATCAATTAATACATCTTTGTCAATGACTGACAAAAAGGGGGAGAAAAGTAAAAACACCCCAATTGGAAATTGTATATGTCTGAATGGTGTTGCAGGTGTCAGGGGGAGTAGCTGTACCAAGTAAGGGGGAGCAGATACTGGTTGTGTACATGGGTTCATTAGAAATTGTAAAATTGTGTAAAATACATGTACACACAATTTAGGATGTGTCTATCTAGATATTGTCCTATGGTGTTTTGGATATTTTGTCACGTAATTGATAAAGTGGGAGATTGAAAGTGCCCTTGCTAGTGCCCTGGTTTGTCAATTAGCGTGTGTTGAGTCAGTCGGACTGCAGAGCATCACAGGAAGATCAATTCAAGCGTCTGGCTCAACCAGATGTGTGGAAGCTTGCCATAGGTAAATTTAAGCCTCACATCTCATGTCCCAAAATACCAGGTGAATATAAGCCTTAAAACATGTTAGAACATATTAGGGTTTATGGTTAGAAAACCTTTCAAAGAATCAGAACATCTCTAAGTTTTCTTACCTTATCGATTGTATCGATGTACAACTCGATATAATTGAGCTGCTTTATTGATGTCCTTAGAAGACCAATCGATAGAATCAAATGAGGACTTAATGTGTCCAGTAACCAAATACATATATGGACAGAATTATCGATGTATCGACACACATATCGATATCATCGATATTTGAATCTCGAGCCCATCGAAGGTAGCTCGATAATATCAATAGGCAGATCCAGCGCCCTTATTTTTACTAAGAAAAATCATATATGCTTCGATATATCAGAGCCCTCCCCGATACCATCGGAGTTCAAATCTCGATGATATCGGGAGGTTCTCGATATTATCGATCATGGGCGCGAAGTTCTCCAGTAATATTTTTTTAGGTGGTTTTTTTATCTCAGATCAGGGGTCACTTGATAGAATTGATATTCCAAATATCGATGATATCAAGCCCGTATCGATTGCATTGAGAATGGATAAACTTGTCCAGCAAGCTCACTGATAAAATCTTTAGATTTTTCAATACATCGACACGACCTCCGATATCATCGACATTCAAATTCTGATGATATCAAGTATCCCTCGATCATATCTATTTACCTAAAATATCTCATACAAGTTTTTCTAATTTTTCAAATGTTGAGGACTCAACCCTTATATCAATAATATCAGAGTTTAAAATCTGATGGTATCGACACGAGTCTCGATTTCCACGATCAATTGGCAGAAGGTTTTTCAAAAGCGTATGACATTGAGTTTATGTCATCGAGCAGACCATCGATACGATCGGGAGTATACGCTCGATGATATCGAACCTGCTTGATGATATCGAACTCTGTCATAAACGTGTCTATTTTATATTCGTTGGAACCTTTTGCCCATTTAAAGAGAACTTGTCTCTAGTTGCTGTGAAAGAAAGAAGAGAGTTCTTTTGTGTGTTTAACCTTAGATCATATACCCAAAACCCTTTCTCTTAAGGGAGTTCATCCTTCAATCCACCCTCATAATTGATATTCAATAGAGTGGATTGGGGAATGAACTTCCCCATTCAAGGATCTTCCAGCTACTACCTTAATGGCAAATCATTAAGCTGGGATGCCTTGAATGCTTAGATGATTGGAATCACTCTACCTTCCTAATAGGAAAACCTTTAAAGAGTAGGATTTCATCATAACCTTGACCCAACCCGTTACATTATATTGGTACATCATTTGTTGCGGATCACGGGAGCAGAAGACTCTTCATCAAGAAGGAGGAGATCATGTTCATGTGCTGAATGAGACTCATCAACTTATCTGTAAGTATTTAGAGTCCAGAGAACCCTTTGATCATTTCTTTATAAGATTGGGTCTAAGGTGTTTCTCACCCTTGAAGTCCTCAAGGTGGCCTCCGGAGGGAGTGTTCGTGGTGGGTGCATTGTGTGGACCCTTTCTTTGTAGAGTGCATAAACATCTGGTTAGGAGTGAACCAGTAAAACCTTTGGCTTAAGGTGAACCGTGTAAAATTTTGGGTTTAAGGTGAACCGAGTGAAACATTTGTTAGGATCTTAGGGAAGATCCTTGACCAGTGTGCCTAAAAGTGGGTGCGATGTGTTGACCCTTGCTCGTGAGATCATAAACAGTTAGCCTCAGTGTAAGTTGTAAAGGTTGAAGGTGAACCTGATTTAAAACCTCAGGTTAGAGGTGAACCATGTGAAACCTTCTTAGTAAAATCCAGTATACTTAAGGGTTGAGTGCGATTACTGGGAGTGGAGTAGACAAGTAGTCGAACCACTATAAAAATGAATGTATTTACGATTGTTATTCTCCTGTTTGTGTGATTTGCTTTAATATTTTAATATATAAATATCTGAGATCACACCTCACACACATACACAGTCATATCCATCATAAACTAGTTTGCATATTGTTCACTTCTTGAATAGTTTTTGATTGGATCCTCTATTAGGCTTGGAAGGTAGTAGAGTTATTTTTGAGTAATCCTAATATGTGCTTATTGATAGGATTAGTGCAATAGGATTTTTAAATATATTATAAAAACTTTATAAAGTCCTATTCACCTCGTCTAGGACATATTGGCATATTTCTACTTCAACTCAAGCGGTCTTCACCGCTATTTTACTCTAGGACATGTACTATAACATCTAAAATTAGCCACCCTTCACGCCAACATGCTATGAGTGCATGATTGGCCAACCGTTATTAATATAATTACAATCATCCAATTTGGGTAACTCAATGGTCACTACGGGAGGCTCGTCACCCAGCGTAGGCTGACAGCTCGAGCATAGTTTCCCATGACCACCATCCTCGGCCCATGAGACTTTCCCTATCTTAGGATGTTTAATGGATGCCCGTCGACCAGTGGCCAATCAAATTAATTGAGTGGGGGATTTCATCATATGGTTATAGGCCATCAAAGGCATTTAAGGCAATCACCAAATCATAGGACAGACGTTAAATCGCAGCAGAGAAAGGGTACTCAGTATATTAAATCGAAATGGCAAAGGGGTCAGACAAGAGTAAATCAAATTGGTTAAAGAGGTCATTTCAAGCCATTCAAGCTGTATAACCTATGGATGGTAAATTCCACATTAATATTCCATGCCCCACATAACCTCCAATTGAGGGTCCATTCCATTCCACATTCCATCATGTTACATCCTAAGTATGAGTTCACATACACAAGAGGGCTTACCCACTGATAAGTGTAGTGAATATAGGTCCATAGTGACTTACAATAATTCATGTGAAAATAAACTATTATAGCATGATAGGCATATATTAAGCATAATAATCACAAAGGTCATGATGTGAACTATAAATTAAAATGAGAGCTATCATGTAAGAAACTATCACATGAAATCATGTTTCACCATTATCAACCATAAACCAGATATAAATCATGTAAGAGATCACATGCTATGAATTAACAATTTTAACATTTGATAAAGACTATAACTTAAACCAATTTAGAAATGAAAATCTTAGGGGGAAGAATCATCACCTGACTAGTCGAATCACCAATGCCAACTAATGCCGCTAGGAAGTGTGTGCACCCTTAGAATCGGATCCTATCATGAATTGTGAAGTTGCACATGAGATCAATGTTCTACAAAGTGTCCACGGTCGAGGTTAATATAACCTAGGGTTTGTATAACTTTTTTTTAAGGTTTTGATGTAGACTTAGGGTTTTATCCTAGGGTTTAGTCCTAGACTTAGGTCGTAGGATTTAAATGCTAATCACTATACAACGAAGTATGTATGGTTCAACATAATGTAATAATACAGCTAATTACATTTTAAGCAAATGATAACTTAATATTTGCGACCCTGGTGATAATGAGCATTATAATGGTAATGAAATAGTATAATTTATTATTTAAAGATAATATTTTCAAGTAATGGATACCATGTTAATATCATTAATGGTAGTTTCATTTATAGTGACTAACATTAGCTTGGCGTCCTTAATATTATGGTCTAATATTTATGCTAATATTAAAGAGTAACCAACAATGCAATAGTGTTTAATAATGATATTGTTTTATACGTAATGACTAATACCGTTGTAGGCAATCATATTATTAACGATCCTATTAATAATAGGAATGGAAATTAAAATACTACTATTTAATAGTTGTAATTATGTTTATAATGTTTACCATCAGTGTAAATAGTCTACTAATGGCTGATCATGTTTAATTTATCAAACCAATCACCGTAGTAATAATTTATGGTAAATTAAATAATCTAATTTAGGGAGAAAAGTTTACTTACATTAGTCGACTTCGTAGCTTGACTCGACGTAACTGAGTTGTCCCATCTCGACCTTAGCATCTGGACGAGGCCTAAGCATTGCCCGCCATTAGCGAAGCCCAAACTAGGCCTAGGTAAGTTTCGACCCATTTGGATTAAGTCCCAATCGAATTTGACTCGGTTTCAGCTGAGTTAACTTGGCTCAACTCTTCTTCTCCTCTTCTTTTTGCCTCTTTCTTTCCTTCTCCCTTTTCTTTCTCCTTTGTTCCTTTCTCTTTTATTCCCTCTTCTCCTACTGCTGAAAAATCCCAACAAGGGGACCAACCGATTTGAGTTAGGATTTAAACTGAGTCGAGTCTAATTAACTCGTCAACCAACCTCACTAAATCCCCTGTCTTCCTTCTTCTTCTCTCCCTATCTGTTTCTTTCTCCCATACTACTTATCTCAACTGAGCAACCTAATTTTTTGGGCCCAAAACCTCCATCAGCACTCAAGCCAGCAACTCGGGCTCGGCAGTGAGTCGTGGTGTAGCCCACGCTCGCACCCACTCTCCCATTCTTCTTCTTCTTCCCTTTCTCCTCTCTATCCTTCCTTTTCCTTCTTTTTTTTCTCTTATTTCTATATTTCTCTTACTGGCACACCAGCGCGGCCCTGAACCAAACCCAACTCGGATTGCATTTCGACTGAGTCGGGCTAGTTCGCTCAACAGCAACAACAGTCCCTCTCTTTGATTCTCTTCTCCTTCCTTCTTCCATTTCTTCTTTCTTTTCTTTTCCTTCTTTCACTTTCTTCCTTCCTGTTTGGGAGCTCCAGAGGGTCTGAACGAACCCAAGTTCGAATGGATTCAGTGTGTTGTGGCGTGATAGCAGTCGAGAAAGAAGATCGGCCTCCCATGGTGGATCAAAAACAGGAGCTTCTTCTTCCAATCTACAGACATTTGGTGGTTTGGTCCTGCTCAAGGGAGCTCGTGGAGGCCAGAGCTACAATTTTCCTGATATGAACCCATACTTATCCGAAAGGTCCTAGGGTCTAAAGGCTACCCATTAAGCGATGAGTTATGGGATTTAAGTCCCACATAGTAAGGTCTTATGACTTTTGCTTGAGTGTCATTCATAGCTTGATTTTAAAGTTAATGGACAATGTATTTGGCGATTTAAACATCATAAATGATGCTTGTCTTAGGCCCATGTTGTCCAGGATGTTCTATGGGTTCAAATAGAAGATTTGACCAAAGGTGAGGTGGGCCTAAGGCTTAGGTGGGCCATACTAATAGTCAACGTGGGGATCAGGTTTACCGTTGAACCAAACTAATATGGAAAGTTAGTTATGTGTAATGCACATGATTTCATGTGCTTCTTGGCTTCGTGAATGGTTAGGGTGAAGGTGTGGTCCAGTATGATGTTTGGTGGGAAATCCTCTCCTTTCATTGGCTTCGTCATGTTAAGTTGGCCTAAGAGGTGAAATATGAAGCTGATTCGAGTTCCAGGTGGGCCACATGATCGGCCGACATGGGGGAAATTTTTTTTTGTTGGAAAAATTCTACGTTGGGTATTTGAAAATAGGTGGGGAGGACTCCACGCTGGTTAGAGTGATCTTAAGTAGAGGAAAAATGTGATTTCCAAGTTTGAGCGTGATTCACTTTGGATAAGGTTCCCACTTGCGGATGTGACACATATGAGAGGCTAATTGGGGTCCACTATGATGCATTTTTGGAAAATCCATTCCTCTCATCACTCTAGTCGCGCCATGTTGGTCCATGAACCCAAATATGAAGTAGATTGGAGTCTTACATGAGCTAATCTTAGAAATTCTCCTAGCAGGTGTTAAAAGGGACTTGATCTTAATTGACGGTCCACATTCATTGATCGGGGCCCAATTTTGGGAAAAATTTCTATTCAAGATAGGTGAATGGTTGGACGAAACTTGGTAGTTGATCAATGGTGGGAAAAGGCTAGATCTGAAATATCACCTTTTGCGTCAAAAGGAAGGAACTGACTTTAGCGTTTAATGGTGTAGGATCATAAATCGGTGTCTAAATTTTATATGACATCATAGTCATGTGAGGCCAAGGTTTGTTCCAAATTTGAGTTACGATGGATGGCCGAAAGTGGTTAGATCTAAAGATCTAGATTTATATAGAGTTGATAAGCCTTGAAAGGATAACTTCTCGCCTAAGGAAAGCCTAACAAAGTGGGGTCTTCATATTTCATTATTTATCTATATGATTAGCAATCCAAGTTATTCATATGAAGGGAAATACCCAAATACGACTACCCAGAAGGTTTCTTCACTTGATGGGCACCAAAATCAACGGTTAAGGGGCTAATCTGCCAATTAGGCCATTTTCACATTGATATAAGAGCTAAAATTTGACGTGTACAGTTAATTTATGATACATAGGCATGGTATAATTTTCTCATTAAGCAGATCATGGGAACCATGTGATCTAGAATTCAGGTGTCTAGGTTAATGGCATTTTTATAATTATTACTGATCTAAGATTTTTGTGAAATACAATAGTTCTACTTGGTTCTATGTCCATTTCTAAACAATTCTTACAAAAGAACTTTCGTCTAAATCATTATGGATAAGGAGTTATTCACCAATTCCTTCAAGAAAGCGTACATACATCAAATCACATGATGGATGTTCTCAAAATCAACGGTCAGATTGCTGGATCTATGAATGGAGATCATTCTCAATGGTTCAATTCTTATTAGGGAATGGATGTAGGGTTAGGATAGCTAAGTTGGTGTTACACTCATGCAGATATTATGTTACTTTTCACGGTAACACTCGAGGACTTTCAATACTCGGTATTGAGAAGTTCAGGGTGTTACAATCTACCCCCCTTAAAGAGAATCTTACTGTAACACCCCGGATTTTGGCCAATCTGGGATTTGACGTCCTTAGGCAGTGGGTCAACTAAAACACCTGAAAAATCGCTCAAAACCCAATTCCATAGCCAAAGAAACCACTTAGGATTAATTTCTATGGAAATTAAGCATAAGTTAGCTAGCGCAACGCTAGAGTAGCTAGGAAATAGTCCCTGATCACTTTAAATACATTCTACAAGACCCAAATCGAGTAGAACCAATGACTCTATAATACTCTATAACCTCGGATCAAACTCTAAGCAGGTTTGTTCTCTGGACCACTTTGAAACTTTGTATTAGATCTAGACCGCGCGCCGAAAGTTTGATACCTCCTATCTTAGACCGTTAGAACCGCCTAGCTGGACTTGACAATCATTTCGAAAATCAAGTCCAACCGATAATCACAGGCTATTTCATTGAGCCCGGACTGAAGAGAGTGCGAATAGGGACAGATTTGAAATTTGAAATTCAAATCTGGCACACGACTTGACGTGTCAGTATTAAGCATTCTGACCGTCAAAATTTAGTCAAATTACACCCTCGGATCAGGAAAAATTTCTATTTCATATCATGAGACTTACAGCCCTGATCTACGTGCGGTGATCGCTAAACTGAAACTGGACCGCCACGTGCGATCTGCGAACCCTGCAGGATTGAAAACTTAATGCGTGATAGATCCAGTATGCATGAACTTAAGTCCGATCGCGTTCGGCCAAGCGACCACCAGAAATCATCTTTTGGACCGAAACAGCCCTGAATTGGATATGCCCTAAGTGAACTTTGTTCCTGAGCCTGTTTTGGGCATTTTTAAGCTTATAAAAGGGGTTGAAACCCTCACTCCTCTCTTCCATCCGAATTTGAGAGAAACCCTAGATTGGGAGAGAGAAAAGGTGAGAGTTTGTGAGAGAGAGTAGGAGAGAATTTTTTTGCCTTTGTGCCTCCTGTTGCACGTACTTTAGCAACATACTTCAATCACCTAACCGGCGATTCCTCCGCATTTTCAGGTAAGAAATAGCCCTAGAAGTTGCTGATTTGAGGTTCGCTAGGATTCATAGCATGTTAGCTGACGTATCTTGTAAATTAGGTTCTCTTATCGCCGTAGACGAAGCGTATACGCTCCGTTCGAAACGACACGTTTATAAGAGACAAGGTGCGGATTTTAGACGCTTTGATTGACTGTTTCCAAAGCTTTCAATGTCGTTTAATAGTAGATTATCGACAGAAACGCCGTTTGACATGTACAACATGCTGTCCGTTTCCTATTTCGTAAATCAACGAAGAATATGAGATTTAGGGCATTTTAGTCATTTATAGGAAGTACAGATTTCATTCATATTTTGTTGATGTGATTGAAATAATTTGTTGTCGCATTAGAATGTTAGGAATGCGTGCATAATTAGTTTGGCGAAGAGATTCTCCTAAATGCGCACTTCGGGTCGACATACTATATGTAGACTTAAGTGTGTAGTGTAAGTACTTGTATAAATGTTTGTATTAGTATGTATTGAATTAAATGATGTTATGAATTAGTTTGAGATGGATTTCTCAATTAATATGCAGACGTAAATGATTTCCTACGTGTTGACTATATGCATGATTTCATTATATGCATGAAATATATGTTCTTGAAGATTTACTTAAGTTGTATGTTATAACATGTGTAACATGCTCACATAGTTGTATTTCAATTCCAATACTCTCATATGATTTGCTGATGTGATTCCATAATTGTTTGGGACTATGCTTAGTCCAGGCAGTCGGTAACCGAGCGAATTCGTGGTTAGCTTTTCTTAGCCATGAACGACACGTCGATGAACGCGAGCCGTGTTCTGGAGTTGGCGGCAGTGGTTTGGCCACACGAAGTGTTTTACGCACTTCATGTCTTTCGACTTGAGATGCGATCGCGCTAGTTGAGCCCGTCAAGTAACTCGACTGGCCGTTGTATGTTCACCCTGCATGAGTCATAACTGCTTGAACCTAGGGTACTGAACTTACCATTGCAAACCCTGTTAACCATGGTACCTTGATCCACGAAGACTCATGAGCCGGGCATGGTGTATGGGATACCGTGGTCGAGCTGTCGGCTTACGCTGGGGCCACAAACCTCCCCGTAGTGACCAGTGAGCACCTAGTCTCGTGAGCAGATTATGGTGGTATGGGACACTATATCCTTGCTGTCGGCCTACCCTGATCAGGCGACGAGTCCTTTGTAGTGACCGCGAGTGTATTCTGAGTCTACGGGAGGTGACGACCCTTCAGTAGCAGAGAGTACAGTAGGCTTGTATTGATAAGGTGATGGGGAAGCGGTGAAACGAGTGCGAGCAACAGCCCTGGCAGCTCTTGCAGCGACCTACAAAATATACATCGTATGAGATTACTAGGAGTGACGACCTTAGACAGGATCTGTGTTGGGATTGGTACAAGAGAAGTACCTTAGTTTCCCAATCCTGCTGTTTGAATAGACTAATAACAATTCAAAAATCATATCACCATAACATTGCATGTGCATGGAAGATGTGGAGCACTTAAGGGAGTGTGGCATGCCGCGGTCGTAAGATGGTGCCGTATGAGGGAGATCTTCGGTGAGGGCATACATCAGGTCATGTCATATTGCATTAACAACAGTATTAGGATTGTCTGATGTAACATTCCGAAAATCGGGGGTCGAGCAAAAAGCCAACTCCCGAGTTCCAAAATGTTATTTATGCAACATAGATATGTATGATTGAATGTTGTCTGTGATAATGTATTAAACATGAGTGAAATTAAGCCAGAACAGCATATCATACTCCAGAGACAGTTAAATTAACCAGCGGAAGTCTGTAATAGTATGTATAACATATATAAACTGTTGTATGTCTCCAGAGTGTGAACATGTTACCAGGTTATACACATACATGTATACTCCAAAAGTAGATGAAACGAATATACATGAGTGCGCTAAAAATATAAAATGACAAATGTCAAAGTATCTAATCAACCTCCCTGTAATCCCGTCGATCAGAACACGCATAAAGGAGGGATCCTCCTCATCATCATCAAGTCCGGCTCTGCCTCACAGGCCGCGCCATCATCTGCAATCACAAAAAGGTCTGGTGGGTGTCCGGAACACCGTCCCGTAACGTGGGAGTGAGTAGCTAACTCAGTGGAATAATAGAGCAAGGATTAACATGTTCTCAAATCAATCATGCGATAATAGTAAAGCAGTAAATCAAACAATCCTAATACTGTTGTTAATGCAGTTATGACATGACGTGATGTATGCCCTCACCGACGATCTCCCTCATACGGCATCATCTTACGACCACGGCATGCCGCACTCCCTCAAGTGCTCCACATCTTCCAGGCACATGCAATGTCATGGTGATATGATTACCGAGTTGTTATTAGTCCTTTTCATACAGCAATATTGGAAAACTAAGGTACCTCCCTTATATCAATCCCAACACAGATCCTGTCTAGGGTCGTCACTCCTAGTAATCTCATACGATGTATATTTTGTAGGTCACTGCAAGGGCTGCCAGGGCTGTTGCACGCACTCGTTGCTCCGCTCTCCCATCACCTTATCAATACAGGCCTACTGTACTCTACTGCTACGGAAGGGTCGTCGCCTCCCGTAGACTCAGAATACGCTCGCGGTCACTACAAAGGGCTGCCAGGGCTGTTGCTCGCACTCGTTGCACCGCTCCCCCATCACCTTATTAGTGTAGGCCGACAGCAAGAATATAGTGTCCCATACCACCATAATCTGCTCACGAGTCATAGGTGCTCACTGGTCACTACGGGGAGGTTTGTGGCCCCAACGTAGGCCGACAGCTCGACCACGGTGTCCCATACCACCATGCCCGGCTCATGAGTCTTCGTGGATCAAGGTACCACGGTTAATAGGGTTTACAATGGTAAGTTCAGTACCCTAGGTTCAAGCAGTTATGATACATACAAGGTGAACAAACATCGGCCAGTCGGGTTACTTGACGGGCTCGACTAGCGCGATCGCATCTCGAATTGAACGACATGAAGTGCGTAAAACACTTCGCGTGGCCTAACCACTGCCGCCAACTCTCAACACGAATCACATTCATCGACGCGTCGTTCGTGGCTATGACCAGTCAGCCACGAATTCGCTCGGTTACCGACTGCCTGGACTAAGTCAAGTCCCACACATCTATGGAATTACATTAACACTATAAAAAGGTATTGGAATTGAAATACATCATGTGAGCATGTTAGCACATGTTATAACATTCAACTTAAGCAAATCTTCAAGGCATACTTCCCATGCATATTCAACTTAAGCAAATCCTCAAGCACATACATTCCATGCATGTAATGAAATCATGCATTTTGTCAACATGTAGAAAATCATTTAGGTCAGCATAATAATCGAAAAATCAATCACAAACTATCAAATAACATCATTTAATTCAATACATACTAATACAAGCATTTATACAAACACATACACTACACACTTAAGTCTACAAATAGTATGTCGACCCAAAGTGCGCAACTAGGCGAATCTCTTCGCCAAACTAATTATGCACGCATTCCTAACTTCCTAATGCGACAACAAACCATGTCAATCACATCAGCAAAATATGAATGTAAACAGTACTTCCTACAAATGACTAAAATGCCCTAAATCTCATATTCTTCGTTAGCTTACGAAACGGGAAACGGAGAGCATTTTGTACATGTCAAACGGCGATGCCGTCAAGAATCTACTATTAAACGACATTGAAAGCGTTGGGAACCGTCAATCAAAGCGTCTAAAATCCTCACCTTATGTCTTGTAGACTCGGGAATTGAAACGGAGTGTATATGGTTCGTCTACGGCGAGTAAGGAGCCTAATACATAAGATCCATAAGCTACATCGCTATGGAAAGAAGGAAAACTCAAATCAACAACTATTTAGGATTTTTACTTACCTAGGATTGCGGTGGAATCGTCGGGAAAGCGGTAGAGGAGTGTTGCTTAAGCACGTGCAACACGTAGCACAAGTGGCGGGAAGAACTCTCCCACTCTCTCACAATCTCCCACCTTTTTCTCTCTCCCAAGCTAGGGCTTCTCTCAAATTCGGATGGAAGAGAGGAGTGAGGGTTTCAACCCCTTTTATAGCCTACAACATGCCCAAAATAGGCTTGGGAACAATGTTTACTTGGTGCCTAACCAAATCGGGGCCGTTTCGGTCCAAAAGGGCATTTCTGAAGGTCCCCAGGCCAAATGCGGTCAGACTTAAGCTCATGCATACTGGATCTAGCACACATCCAGTTTTCAGACCGGTTGGGTTCCCAGATCGCGCGTGGCGGCCCAGTTTCAGTTTAACGGTCACCGCACCAAGATCAGGCCTATAAGTCTCGTGATATATAATAGATATTTTTCCTGATCCAAGGGTGTAATTTGGCTGTATTCTGACGGTCAGAATGCTTAATACTGATGCGTCAAATTTGTGTGCCAGATTTGAATTTGAAATTCCAACTGTCCCTATTCACACTCTCTTCGGTCCGGGCTCAATGAAATAGCCTGTGAGTATCGGTTTGACTTGATTTTTGGAATGAGTGTCAAGTCCAGCTAGACGGTTCTAACGGTCTAAGATAGGAGGTATCGGACTTTCAACGTGCGGTCTAGATCCAATACAAAGATTCAAAGTGGTCCAGAGAACAAACCGGTTTAGAGTTTGATTCGAGGCTTTAGAGCATTATAGCACCCTTGGTTCCACTCGCTTCGGGCCTTGTAGAACGTATTTAAAGTGATCAGGGACTGTTTCCCAGCCACTCCAACGTTGCGCTGGCTAACTTATGCTTAGTTTCTAAAGAAATTTATCCTAAGTGGTTTCTTTAGCTATGGAATTGGGTTCTGAACGATTTTTCAGGTGTTTTAATTGACCCACTGCCTAAGGACGTCAAATCCCAGATTAGCCAAAATCCGGGGTGTTACATCTGATTTACTACTTTACTATTATCGCATGATTGATTTGTGAACATGCTAATCTTTGCTCTATGATTCCACTGAGTTGATCACTCACTCCCACATTATGGGATGGTGTTTGCAACACCCACCAGACCCTGTTGTAGATGCAGGTGATGCCGAGATCGAAGAGGCAGAGCCAGACTTTGACGAGGACCAGGACGAGTTCTCATACATGCAGTACCATGATGGCTTTACTTAGGTGACCTAGGTTGATGGGACTTCAGTGGGACTATTTTGAACATTTGATTTTGTTCATGTACATATATATGAGACTCAGAGATGTATTCATACTTTAGAGACAGATGAGATCTACTTTATTTTTCCTTACAGTGATATATGTATTGTTTAGTCTTCCGCTTGCTTTTATCACTGGATCTAGAGTATGAATTGCAGTTTTGGTATACTTTTAATCATGTGAATTCTTTAACTCAGACAACATTGAACCATAATCATTTTTATTGCATAAGTGATGGTCTGGAACTCGGGAGTTGAGTTTATACACGACCCCCGATTTTCAGGGTGTTACAAGTTGGTATCAGAGCATGAATAAGAGTATACTGGGCCTGGGTTATGGTCACGTGTCGTACGCTATCGCTTCCTTTGACTTAGGTGGGTGCGAGAAGGGTCTAAAAACATTTCTAAGATCGCAGATTTGCCAATAGGCGAAGTCTATTCATTTCGATCACGTGATCGAGTCCGTAACGCATCTCGGGTCGCATGAAGCAACCCGAATAGCTCCTAGGTTGTAGGTAGTTGGGCCGAAGTATTCTTTGAACAATTCTAAACCCATGAATGTGAATCCTTGGGCCGCGGGACAACCACAACCCCTGTATTCAATCGCCAGGGCTTAAAAACTCCGTTTCACCAAAAATCTTCAAAATTCTTCCTCTCACCACTCCAATATTCAATTATTCTGATCCTTTTCATTTTAGGCATCAATACTAATATGAAAATAACATAAAATCATACTTTCACAAAATTTTACAGTGAATAGTAAAATTTTATGAAAAATGGCCATAAGGCCATTCTAACTTCAATTTCTTTAGCAAATAATAGGCTAGATGGATGTACTAGATCCTTATACCCCAAAATCATATGTTGCATGATAGGAGTTTGTATTCGGAATTGCAGAATGACTCCGGAAAGCCACGAATTCATGTTTGGGCCTAAATAGGTCAAAATACAATGAACCAAGGTGGGGCCCATAGTTATTTGGGGTCCCTAGACCATGGGGGACCAAACCCATGTGGTCCCACCGCCCGACCGTAGAAAAGCCCTAAATCGTGCACCTCCTTCACAAACAGCCCTCCCCATAGCCTTATTTGCATTTTCCAACTGCTATCTCCAAAATCTGTGATTCCAAACCACCCCTAAATCTATCCTTGGCCAAAACCGACCACTCTACATCAATCTATTTCAGATTACAGCCCTCCCTCTTGAAGATTTCATCTTTTAGAGCTCTAAAAACTCCCAAATCGAGCTGAAATCGTGAGGTGCTCCATTCCCCTTTTTCATTTTCATTTCTCCTTGAAAATACATCCTAGGGGAGCTTGAAGCATCCCTCTACAATGCTTAGATCTCCCTTTTCTAGTTTGGACAGCCACTTCTTCACATTTTCTCCATTTTTCATGGCTTTCGTGGAAGTCATTTTAGGCCTTTTGTCACTCTCCACCATCCTATCTTTGATGGGTAAAAGAAAAACCGTGGCGGATGAGGCTGGGCCAAGTCGCCCTGCTCAATCAAGAAGGCCGCGGGGTGGTACCGCAAGTTCAAGCGCCGCCACAGGTCCAGCTACAGCCCGAGAGTTCCATACAAAGCGGGATTTGGGTCCCCATACTCAACTTGGGCGAGTGATTCTAGCTGAGATGCCTCACGGCCAATACACTGATCAAAAAGTGTTATTTGAGGCGGATGTGGAAGGATGACTATTTGGCAAATTTCTGTTGTTCGAGCGCATTGAAGCTGCGCATTGGGGTCCGATCTTTGAAGCTCGCACTCATGCTAATGTGAGCACCATTCGTACCTTCTACGCTCGTATCCAGAATCCTACCTTAGAGCCATTGCAGTTCAAAATCTATTTTAGTAGAGATCGGATGGCTACGATCGATGTGTGGTTGATTGCGCGGCTTATGAACGTGCCTCTTAGTGATGTTCATCCTAGTGAGAAGAATCTGAGGAGTAGGCGTGAGCGAGATCGTCGTACCAGGTTTCTGTGCGGTAAATTGGTTCCATGGCAGCCTAATAATGGCCTCAAGGTGACGTATATGTCTGATGATTTACGCCTGCTGCACCATATCTGCACGTTCAATGTGTATCCCAGGTCGACGAATCGCATTGAGTGTACGCGCCTTATGGTTGATTTTCTGTATCTGGTGGCCCAGGGAGAGAATGTATGTATGGCCACTTTCATCTTGCGACAGATAATCCTCATAGCCAAGTCAAGAAGAACGTCCGAATCGCTTCCTTTTAGCCGACTGATATGCAAGATCGCTCTTGAGTTTGCTTACAGACTTGGGTCGGAATTGCCAGTTTCGATTCATAGCATTGATGAGTCGACTATGGTCAAGATGAAGATTGGGTCTCAGTACCGTGAGAATCAGCTTGAGGAGGATAACGAGGATGACTTTGATGATGAGGAGGATCCAAGTGAGGGAGAACCTGGAGCAGAAGTTCAGGAAGAGGTCCAGGAAGAGGTAGAAAAGGAGGCTCAGGATACAGATGAGAGCCCTCCTCCTTCTGCTCAGGCTACTGGTGATGATCGCATTGCTCGGATTGAGGAGAGCCAGATCACCTTGCGAAGGGAAGTTCAGGAACTTCGCGTTGAAGTCGAGGATGCTAAGGCCGTTATGAAGAGAAAATTCGGCAAGGTGACTCGCACCTTGAAGGCGATCCTATGCTACTTGCAGGATAAGGGTGCTCCTCCTCTGTCACCCGACTCAGACTAGCGAGATCTATGATGTTGTTATCAGTAGTTAGTCATTTCCTACTTTAAGTTGTGTAAGCCTGTTATGGCTAGTGTTTTGCCTATGTTGCTGTTATAATTTTAACTGTCTTAATTCCTATGTATTTCTCGTCATGATGCTTGTAAGGACATATCCCTTGTATTGTGATAATTTTAATTAAATGAAATGCATGGAATGCTTTTGACTCTTGTGTGAATGATTGTGGTGCATTTGTGCTATTGAGACTGACAAGGTTACACCCTATTTTGAATATAGGAAATACTGCCTAAGGCTACGCGGAGCACGGCTCGGCTTGCATTGACTGAGCCTATGGATCAGGCTCCTTTACAGTCTGACACCCATGCGGACCCTGCTGTGAGCCCGATTCCTGAGACAGTTCGAGCGTCTCAGCCTACTGCTGGTCCTACAGTTGGACCACCGCCGTTCACACCGCCAGTCAGAGAGCCTTATCCTGCGTCTACTTCGACCTAGTACACGCCACAACCTGCTCCACCTCCTGACAGATTTGAGCAGATGATGGCTATGATGCAGCAGCAGCAGCAGCTCCTGATTACCATTGTGGGGACATTATCCCAGGGTGGGGGTGTGACTCCACCTGCACCACCTGCGCATCCAGCTGAGGATGCTGATGCTTATGCCCAGGATGAGGGCATGACTCATCCTATACCACCTGCTTATCCTGCAGGGAATGCCGCAGATACACGGGGCTTGTTAGAGCGATTCTAGGGCTTACGGCCTCCCACTTTTATGAGTTCTCATAGACCCGAGGAGGCCGAGTATTGGCTCGACCGTGTGTCGAAGATACTGCGGATGTTACACTGTACAGAGGATGAGCAGGTAGAGTTGGCTACATTCGTGTTTGAGAGAGAGGCTAGCTTGTGGTGGGACACTATATTACGGACTGTTGCCGCCGACTTTATATGGACATGGGCAGCGTTTGAGTTCTGCTTCCATGAGAAGTATTATCCCCAGACTTACAGGCATGACCGGGAGAATGAGTTTCTCCACCTCAGACAGGGAGCCATGACAGTTACGGAGTATGAGCATCAGTTTATGGAGTTGGGCAGATACGTCTCGACTATTTTGGCTGATGAGCAGATGCGCATACGACGCTTTTTGGAGGGTTTGCGACCGGATATTCGGTCGAAGATGTGTTGCGTGAGCATTCCCTCATATGCAGAGTTGATTCACATGTCTATGCGGGCAAAGCAGGATGTGGATCGACTTGTGCGATCTCGTGGCCCTGTTGCTTCTAGGCCACGACCAGACATGCAGGACAGGCCCTTCGCGGGCAAGAGGCCTCACGTCGACCCTCCTACTAGGGCTACAGCGCCAGTACCACCGTTTCAGCGCCCTGATTTGACATGTACATACTGTGGGAGGTCAGGCCACTTGGCGCAGAGTTATTTTTCTCGGATGTAGGACAGTGGGTTCTCGCCGCCGTAAAAGAATGACCGTGCACATCCACAGGCGATATCAACACCGCCTATATGGTTGGCTCCTGCGCACCCTTCTTTCAGACCTCTGGTATCACAGATCAGACAGCCTCCACGGCCCATGACACAGCGGCCGAACCGGCTACAGCATGCTTGGGTTCATGCATTGACAGTTGAGGCAGCTGCGACACCGACTTCTCAGCATTCGGCCTTCGAGGTCACTGCCCATATTGGAGGTATTCCTATACTCGTGATGGTGGACACTGGTTCCACGATTTCTTTGATATCACGTGCCATAGTCAGACGCATTGGGTTACAGACTATTACTATGGATAGGGTGTGAGTCCTTGCAGCTCATGGAGATTATTCAGATGTTACCCAGATGTGTGAGGGTTGTTTGGTGAATCTAGGAGGCAAGACGATGGCTATTGATCTCGTCGTCGACCCTTCTCTGGTTTATCTCGATGTCATTCTTGGCATGGATTGGTTGACTGCAGCGAGGGCTGAGATTGACTGCGAGACTCGTATAGTGACAGCCTACGAGCCAGAGGGTGCATCTTTCATATTTCCAGTGCGGGTAAATCTCCCTTTCCGCATACTTAGTTACACTACCTTATTGCGCGACGCTGGTGCCCAGATACTTGAGCATACGCCCGTCGTTTTCGAGTTCGGAGATCTATTCAGGAAGATCCCTGGTTTGCCACCTCGACGAGAGATCGATTTCACTATCGATCTGGTTCCTGGTTCTACGCCTGTCTCACTGCCGACGTATCGCATGGTACCGTATGAGATGGAGGAGTTGAGGACGCAGATTGATGGTCTGCTGGAGCTTGGCCTTATATGGCCTAGTGTGTCTCCTTGGGGAGCACCGGTCTTGTTCGTGAGGAAGAAGGATGGTTCGATGCGATTGTGTATTGATTATCGCTGGCTGAACCAGATCACGGTGAAGAACAAGTGCCCTTTACCCAGGATCGATGACTTGTTTGATCAGTTGAGAGGGGCGCAGTACTTCTCGAAGATTGATCTTCAGTTAGGATATCATCAGTTGCGCATCAGGGATGAGGACGTGTAGAAGACAGCATTCAGGACCAGTTTTGGCCACTACGAGTTCCTCATGATGTCGTTCGGTCTCACGAACGCACCAGCCGTGTTCATGGATCTGATGAACCGGGTATTTCGACCTTTCCTCTATCGATTCGTCGTTGTATTCATTGACGATATTTTAGTGTACTCCAGGAGTCGAGAGGAGCATGAGGAGCATTTGCATTTGGTCCTGGATATGCTCAGACAGCATCAGTTGTTCGCACAGTACAAGAAGTGCGACTTCTGGAAGCAGGAAGTGAAGTTCCTGGGATACGTGGTGTCCAAGGATGGCATGGCAGTTGACCTGTCTAAGGTAGCTGCGGTACAGGACTGGGAGCAGCCTGGTTCTGTCACTGAGGTGAGGAGTTTCTTGGGTCTCGCTGGTTACTATCGGCGCTTCATACAGGACTTCTCGAAGATCGCGAGACCCTTGTCTCAGTTGACACGGAAGGACGTGAAGTTCGCCTGGAATGACGAGGCGGAGTCAGCTTTTCAGGAGCTGAAGGACAGACTTACGTCCGCCCCTGTGCTAGTATTGCCAGAGCAAGGGGTTAGATATACTATATATACTGACGCGTCTAGCGTTGGTTTGGGTTGTGTCCTTATGCAGAGGGACAGGGTAATTTCATATGCCTCGAGACAATTAAGGAAGCACGAGGAGAATTACCCTACACACGACCTAGAGTTGGCAGCCATCATATTCGCACTGAGACTCTTGAGACATTACCTCTACAGAGAGGAGTTCGAGCTCTTTTGCGACCACAAGAGCCTCAAGTACATATTCACGCAGCGAAACTTGAATATGAGGCAGCGGCGATGGATGGAGACTTTGAAGGACTTCAAGTTCGAAGTCTCTTACCATCCTGTGAAGGCGAACCTTGTGGCTGAGGCATTGAGCCGTAAGAAGGCGATAGAGTTTGCGGCTCCGCTGATGGTTGCTGAGTGGGATATGGTTGAGTTTTTGCGAGACTTTGAGCAAAAACTCACCGTAGAGGAGTCGTATGAGTTATCGCACATGTACAGGTGCGATCTCAGATCGATGACCGGGTCATCGAGGCACAGAAGGACGATGCGCATCTGACTGAGCTTCGAGAGCAGGCCAGTGACGATGCTGACGCCGAGTAGCGAGTTGGTATGGATGGGGGCTTACGTTATCGTGGCCGCCTATGCGTCACAGACGTCCCTGACTTGAGACAAGAGATTCTCGAGGCTGCGCATTGTACTAGACTCGCGATGCATCCAGGCAGTACGAAGATGTATCGTGACGTGAAGAGGACATATTGGTGAGAAGGTATGAAGACCCACATAGCTGAGTTCATGTCCCGTTGTCTCACTTGTCAACAGGTGAAGGCAGAGCATCACCGACCACCTGAACTTTTGCAGCCTATGCCGATCGCAGAGTGGAAGTGGGATTTCATTTCCATGGACTTCATTTCTGGGCTACCGAAGACGAGGAAGGGACATGATTCTATTTGGGTGATCGTCGACCGTCTGACGAAGTCGGCGCACTTCCTACCGATCAGAGTTACGAACTCTGCAGACGAGCTGGCTAGACTCTACATCAGAGAGATTGTGCATCTGCATGGAGTTTCATTGGAGATCGTGTCGGACAGAGACACGCGGTTCACTTCTATTTTCTGGACTCGCATTCAGGAGGCTATGGGTGTGAAGTTGAAGTTTAGTACTGCTTTTCACCCACAGACAGACGGACAGACAGAGCGGGTGAACCAGATCTTAGAGGATATGTTGCGAGCTTGTGCATTGGGCTTCAAGGACAGTTGGGATGATTGTCTTGCTTATGCGGAGTTTACGTACAACAACATCTTTCAGGCGAGTATCGGTATGGCACCTTACGAGGCGCTGTATGGGCGACCTTGTCACGCACCGCATTGCTAGGCAGAGGTTGGTGAGGGTAGCTTGAATGGCCTAGAGTTGGTGCAGGCGACGTCAGAGAAGATCGATATTATTCGACGTCGGCTTCTTACAGCGCAGAGCAGACAGAAGAGTTATGCCGATACGAGACGACGGCCACTAGAGTTCACAGTTGGGGATCATGTGTTTTTGCGAGTTTTCCCTATGAAGGGAGTCCTTCGGTTCGGGAAGAAGGGGAAGCTGGCACCGCGATTCATTGGTCCATTCCAGATCCTCGATCGTGTGGGAGCAGTGGCTTATCGATTGGCTTTACCCACTGCTCTCGCGAGCGTTCACAACGTATTTCATGTTTCTATGCTGAAGAAGTACGTTGCTGATCCTTCCCATATCATCAGATGGGAGCAGGTGCAGTTAGGAGAGGATGTTACATATATCCTGCGACCGACACGTATTTTAGACAGGAAGGAGCAGGTACTGCGTAGCAAGGTGATTCCCCTTGTGAAGGTATTGTGGACGCATCACTCGGAGGAGGAGGCTACCTGGAAGACAGAAGCCGAGATCAGAAAGAACTACCTACAGCTTCTCGAGGAGTACGAAAAGGTACAAATTTTGAGGATGAAATTATTTATTAAGGGGGGTAGATTGTAACGCCCGTGAAAAAATCCATACTTGGACTCGAGTACCAACTCGACCCGAAATTGCGTAGAATTAATTCCTTTAGAAAATAAGACTAAGTTAGCTAGCGCAACGCTGGAGTAGCTGGGAAATAGTCCCTGATCACTTTAAATACGTTCTACAAGATCCAAATCGAGTAGAACTAACGACTCTACAATACTCTATAACCTCGGATCAAACTCTAAGCAGGTTTGTTCTCTGGACCACTTTGAAATTTTGTATTGGATCTAGACCACACGTCGAAAGTCCGATACCTCCTATCTTAGACCGTGAGAACCGCCTAGCTAGACTTGACAATCATTTCAAAAATCAAGTCAAACCGATAATCACAGGCTATTTCATTGAGCCCGGACTGAAGAGAGTGCGAATAGGGACAGATTTGGAATTTGAAATTCAAATCTGGCACACGACTTGACGTGTCAGTATTAAGCGTTCTGACCTTCAGAATTCAGTCAGATTACACCCTCGGATCAGGAAAAATTTCTATTTTATATCATGAGACTTGCAGCCCTGATCTACGTCCGGTGACCGCTGAACTGAAACTGGTCCGCCACGCGTGATCTGCGAACCCTGCCGGACTGAAAACTTAATACATGCTAGATCTGGTACGCATGAGCTTAAGTCCGATCGCATTCAGCCAGGGGACCACCAGAAAGCATCTTTTGGACCGAAACAGCCCCGAATTGGTTATGCACTAAGTGAACTTTGTACCGGAGCCTATTTTGGATATTTTTAAGTCTATAAAAGGGGTTGAAACCCTCACTCCTCTCTCCCATCCGAATTTGAGAGAAACCCTAATTTGGGAGAGAAAAAAGGTGAGAGTTTGTGAGAGAGATTGGAGGAGATTTTTCCCGTCTTCGTGCCACCTGTTGCGCGTGCTGTAACAACACCTTCTGATCACCAAGCCGGTGATTCTTCTGCGTTTTCAGGTAAGAAACAACCCTAGAAGTTGCTGATTTGAGGTTCGCTAGTATTCATAGCATGTTAGGTGACTTATCTTGTAAATTAGGTTCTCTTATTGCCGTAGACGAAGCGTATACGCTCCGTTCGAAATCACGCATCCATAAGAGATAAGGTGAGGATTTTAGACGCTTTGATTGACGGTTTCCAATGCTTTCAATGTCGTTTAATAGTAGATTATTGACGGCATCGCCGTTTGACATGTACAACATGCTATCCGTTTCCTGTTTCGTAAATCAACGAAGAATATGAGATTTAGGGCATTTTAGTCATTTGTAGGAAGTACTGATTTCATTCATATTTTGCTGATGTGATTGACATGATTTGTTGTCACATTAGAATGTTAGGAATGCGTGCATAATTATTTTGGTGAAGAGATTCGCCTAAATGCGCACTTCGGGTCGACATACTATATGTAGACTTGAGTGTGTAGTGTATGTGTTTGTATAAATGCTTGTATTAGTATGTATTGAATTAAATGATGTTATGAATTAGTTTGAGACTGATTTCTCAATTAATATGCTGACGTAAATGATTTCCTACATGTTGACTATATGTATGATTCTATTATATGCATAAGATGTATGTGCTTGAAGATTTGCCTAAGTTGTATGTTATAACATGTGTTAACATGCTCACATGATTGTATTTCAATTCCAACACTCCTACATAAATTTCTGATGTGAATTCATATGTGTTTGGGACTATACTTAGTCCAGGCAGTCGGTAACCTAGCGAATTCGTAGTTGGTTGGTCTTGGCCACGAACGACGCGTCGATGAACGAGAGCCGTGTTCTGGAGTTGGCGGCAGTGGTTAGGCCACACGAAGTGTTTTAAGCACTTCATGTCGTTCGACTTGAGATGCGATCGCGCTAGTCGAGCCCGTCAAGTAACCCGACTGGCCGATGTATGTTCACCCTGTATGAGTCATAACTGCTTGAACCTAGGGTACTGAACTTACCATTGTAAACCCTGTTAACCATGGTACCTTGATCCACGAAGACTCATGAGCCAGGCATGGTGGTATGGGACACCGTGGTCGAGCTGTCGGCCTACGCTGGGGCCACAAACCTCCCCGTAGTGACCAGTGAGCACCTAGTCTCGTGAGCAGATTATGGTGGTATGAGACACTATATTCTAGCTGTCGGCCTACACTGATGTAACATCCTGAAAATCGGGGGTCGAGCAAAAACCCAACTCCCGAGTTCCAAAATGTTATTTATGCAACATAGATATATATAATTGAATGTTGTCTGTATTAATATATGAAACATGAGTGGGATTACGCCAGAACAGCATATCATACTCCATAGACAGTTAAATTAACCAGCGGAAGACTGTGATAATATGTATAACATATATAAACTGTTGTGTGTCTCTTGAGTGTGAACATGTTACCAGGTTAAACATATACATGTATACCTCAAAATAGAAAGAAAGTATATACATGAGTGCTCTGAAAATATAAAACGAAAAGTGTCAAGACATCTAATCAACCTCCCCGTAATCCTGTCGATCAGAACACGCATAAAGGAGGAATCCTCCTCATCATCATCAAGTCCAGCTCTGCCTCGCAGGCCGCGCCATCATCTGCAATCACAAAAGGGTCTGGTGGGTGTCCGGAAACACCATCCCGTAACGTGGGAGTGAGTAGCTAACTCAGTGGAATAATAGAGCAAGGATTAACATGTTCTCAAATCAATCATGTGATAATAGTAAAGCAGTAAATCAAACAATCCTAAAACTGTTGTTAATGCAATATGACATGACGTGATGTATGCCCTCACCGACGATCTCCCTCATATGGCACCATCTTACGACCGTGGCATGCCACACTCCCTAAAGTGCTCCACATCTTCCAGGCACATGCAATGTAATGGTGATATGATTTTCGAGTTGTTATTAGTCCATTCAAACAGCAGGATTGGAAAACTAAGGTACTTTCCTTATATCAATCCCAACATAGATCCTATCTAGGGTCCTCACTCCTAGTAATCTCATACGATGTATATTTTATAGGTCGCTGCAAGGGCTGACAGGGCTGTTGCACGCACTCGTTACTCCGCTCCCCCATCACCTTATCAATACAGGCCTACTGTACTCTACTGCTACTGAAGGGTCGTCACCTCCCGTAGACTCAGAATACGCTCGTGGTCACTACAAAGGACTCGTCGCCTGATCAGTGTAGGCCGAAAGCAAGAATATAGTGTCCCATACCACCATAATTTTCTCAGGAGACTAGGTGCTCACTGGTCACTATGGGGAGGTTTGTGGCCCCAGCGTAGGCCGACAGCTCGACCATGGTGTCCCATACCACCATGCCCGGCTCATGAGTCTTCGTGGATCAAGGTACCATGGTTAACAGGGTTTACAATGGTAAGTCTAGTACCCTAGGTTCAAGCAGTTATGACTCATACAAGGTGAACATACAATGGCCAGTCGGGTTACTTGACGGGCTCGACTAGCACGATCGCATCTCAAGTTGAACGACATAAAGTGCGTAAAACACTTCGTGTGGCCTAACCACTACCGCCAACTCCAAAACACGGCTCGCGTTCATCGACGCGTCGTTCGTGGCAAAGATAAGCCAACCACGAATTCGCTCGGTTACCGACTGCCTGGACTAAGTACAGTCCCAAACATGTGGAATCACATCAGCAAAGCATGTGGAAGAATTGGAAATGAAATACCACCATATGAGCATGTTAACACATGTTGTAACATACAACTTAAGCAAATCACCTGATACATGCCTTTCACACATATAATGAAATTATGCATATCACCAACATATAGGAAATCATTTCCATCAGAAAATTAATTGAGAATTCAATCTCAAACTAAATCATAATGAAATCACCAAGCACATATTATAACATACACCTTACGTGAATCATCAAGCATATGCATTTCATTCATATAATGAAATCATGCATATGGCTAACATGTAAGAAATCATTCACATCAGCATATCAATTGAGAAACCAATCTCAAACTAATCCATAACATCATTTCATTCAATACATACTAATACAAGCATTAATACAAACACTTACACTACACACTTAAGTTTACATATAGTACGTCGACCCGAAGTGCGCATTTAGGCAAATCTCTTCACCAAACTAATTATGCACGCATTCCTAACATTCTAATACGATAACAAATCATGTCAACCACATCAGCAAAATATGAATGAAATCAGTACTTCCTACAAATGACTAAAATGCCCTAAATCTCATATTCTTCGTCGGTTTACGAAACAGGAAACGGACAGCATGTTGTACATGTCAAACGGCGTTGCCGTCGATAATCTGCTATTAAACGACATTGAAAGCTTTGGAAACAGTCAATCAAAGCGTCTAAAATCTACACCTTGTCTCTTATGGATGTGTAAATTCGAACGGAGCGTATACGCTTCGTCTACAGCGATAAGAGAAACTAATTCACGAGTTACGTCAGCTAACAAGCTATGAATCCTAGTAAACCTCAAATCAGCAACTTTCTAGGGTTATTTCATACCTGAAAAAGTGGAGGAATCATCAGCCAGGTGATTAGAGCACGTGGCACAAGCAGCAGGAAATTCTCTCCCACCTTCTCTCACAAACTCTCACCTTTTCTCTCTCCCAATCTAGGGCTTTTTGCAAATTCGGATGGGAGAGAGGAGTGAAGGTTTCATCCCTTTTTATAAGCCCAAACTTGCCCGAAATAGGCTCGGGAACAAGTTTCACTTGAGGGATAACCAAATCGGGGCGGTTTCAGTCCAAAAGGACATTTCTGGTGGTCCCCTGGTTGAGTGCGGTCAGACTTAAGCTCATGCATACTGGATCTAGCATACATCAAGTTTTCAGTCCGGCAGGGTTCACAGATAGCACGTGGCGGTCCAGTTTCAGTTCAGCGGTCACCGCACGTAGATCAGGCCTGCAAATCTCATGATATGAAATAGAAATTTTTTCTGATCCGAGGGTGTAATTTGGCTAAATTCTGACGGTCAGAACGCTTAATACTGACACGTCAAGTCGTGTGCCAGATTTGAATTTCAAATTCCAATTCTGTCCCCATTCGCACTCTCTTCAGTCCGAGCTCAATAAAATAGCCTGTGATTATCGGTTAGACTTGATTTTTGAAATGATTGTCAAGTCCAGCTAGGCGGTTCTAACAGTCTAAGATAGTAGGCATCGGACTTTCGACGCGCGGTCTAGATCCAATATAAAATTTCAAGGTGGTCCAGAGAACAAACCTGCTTAAAGTTTGATCCGAGGTTATAGAGTATTATAGAGTCATACGTTCTTCTCGATTTGGGTCTTGTAGAACGTATTTAAAGTGATCAGGGACTGTTTCCCAGCTACTCCAACGTTGCGCTAGCTAACTTATGTTTAGTTTCTAAAGGAATTAATCCTAAGTGGTTTCTTTGGCTATGGAATTGGGTTCTGAGCAATTTTCCCGGTGTTTTAGTTGACCCATTGCCTAAGGACGTCTAATCCCAGGTTGGCCAAAATTCGGGGTGTTACAATCTACCCCCCTTAAAACACAATTTCGTCCCCGAAATTGGCGAAGGGTAAAGAGTATCTAGCAAGACTTTAGTCTTGACATTCTAAGAAAGGGTCAATCCTATTTAATGACCTAACCGTATGTACATCCTAACTCAACTGTTTCGATCCTGGGCCAGTGGAAAGAGGCCAAACACTCTTCCGCTGCTCTACTCTGATCGAACGGTAGCATCGACTAACCTAACTGGATTGGACTCAATACGTTCTACCCCCCTTAAAACTTGGTTTTACTTAAGGTTGAAGAATCTTTGCATCGATCCGTATATCGGAACGAGACGCAACTTAGGGGTTATCCTTAACCTAAAATGGAAACAACCTTTCTCTACATGGTTTTCCTTGCTAATGATGCGTTCTATGACATTGGTACCTATGATCATAGAGATGAGCCTAATCTCTATTGTGGTTAAGTTCAGGGGCAGGTATGAATTGGTGGCAAGATGTCGAATCCTCTACTGGCTTTAAGTCCTTAACATTTACCAAGGGCAAAGCAATAACTTGTGGTTGTAGGTGGTCGGGCCAACACAGAATAATAGTTACGTAATAGGTCTGAGCCGGATACACAAACCTTCTGCCCCGTGATGACAGAAAAGTTATCGTATCAGTCCTCAATCCTAGTCGATGCCGATCTTCTGCTTGATCAGAGCATTGGATTCATTGGTAACTACTAGGATTAAGAAGTCGATTCAAACCGCGAATACTTCGCTGATAATTGCATTTTCTTTATTCCGCGTTCCCGAAAGCAATAAGCCCTTGGGGAAGGCAATTCTAAGGGGAGTGCCAGTACATTCTAAGTTCAATCTGATGGATTTATAAATGTTTCCTGAGAGTGAATGGTTCCTTCCTATGGGCAACAACAGAAGTCTATAAGTCATAAGGGGATCTATCGAAGGAATAAGGTTCTACTTCAATCAAATCTAACCTACAATTCCTTAGCATATACAGGCTTTACACTACTTAAGGTAACTAGTAGGCTAGTCTGTAACTCAGTAGCTATAATCCAAAGCCTAAGATTATACAGTAAATGGCTTTCCTATACCATTTATACTACAGGGAATTGTTCTATCGATTAGGGTCAAGATTGTCTAACTGGAATTGAATTTCTTATGTCGTCAGACCCTTCAAATCTAGAAGTGCTAACTCTAGGACCAAAACACCAAGGGCCTATGTGGCCAGCAGCGTTTAGTTGTATCAAATGGAACTGCATTCCTAGTCTCATGGCGGGATTGGAAGTGGCATGCTTGGTAGGAGGGTGGGTTGGGATAAAAATTAATTTGTAGGCTGAATCTTGGGAGTTATAATACTCCCAATCTAGGGACAATACCTAACAAAAAAAAATGAACGACATGCACTCCATTCAACAAATTTCAGCTATATTAAGCTCAAACCACAACACAAACACATTTTCTACCTAACAACAACGAAACACAAAAATTTTAAAACAGTAATCAAACAAGCGAAGAACGTGGAGAAATGGGATGGGTAAGCAGGTTTCCAGGAGTCTGAGGATCAAATAAAAGGGACTTGAGAGAGAGGACGATGGAAAGGGAGGAAAAGCTAAAATAGCCTTAACAATAGGTATGAAAAGCGGAGGAAATGCGGAGAAATGGTTGCCCAAATGGACAGAATGAAATCTAGGCATTATAGAGGGATACTTCAAGCTCCCAAAGGTTGAATTTTCAAAAAGAAAAGAGAAGGAAAAAGGGGAATGGAGCTCCACATGATTTTTAGCCTTCCATGGAGGATGTGGGAGCTCCAAACAACGAAAATGGAGAAGAAGGGAGTGCCAATGGCTATGAGTGATGGAGTAGGGTCGGTTGTGACCGAAAATGAGATTGGGAGAGGTTTGACATTGAGATTTGAGGGGAAGACAGCAAAAATGTGAAGAAAGGAGAGCTTGGAGGGGAATTTTATGAAGGAGGTATGTCTTTTGGGGGGTTTTAAGGTACGACCCATATACCACGGGGCTACCCTAGCCCCCAAACTCCTCCAGCCCAATGGCCAGACCCAACTGATGAGTTTGACCGGCGATGCATCGCCGAATCGGCGATGACATCGCCAGTGAACTTGAAAATTGGCCATTAAGGCCATATGGTATGGATTCCCCCTGCCCTAGGGACTCCAAAAAAGTATGGTTCCCACTTTGGTTCATTGTAGATTGCCCTAGGAAGGCCCAAACATCCATTCAGGGATTTTCGGGGTCAATCTGCAAACCCGAATACAAACCCCTATCATGCAGCATATGATTTTGGGGTAGAAGGAGCTATTACATCCATCTAGCCCATTATTTGCTAAATAAAGTGAAATTAGAATGGACTTATGGCCATTTTTCATAAAATTTTACTATTCACTATAAAATTTTATGAAAGTATGATTTTATGTTATTTTTACATTATTATTGATGCCTAACATGAAATGAATAAGAAATAATTGAAGATTGGAGTGGTGAGATGAAGAATTCTGAAGATTTTGGATGAAACGGGGTTTTTAAGCCCTAGCGATTGAATACAGGGGTCGTGGTTATCCCACGGCCCAAAGATTCACATTTACGGGTTTAGAATCATTCAAAGAATGCCTCAACCCACTTACCTACAACCTAGGAGCTATTCGGGTTGCTTCACGCGACCCTAGATGCGTTACGGACTCGATCACGCGATCGATTGGATTAGTCTTCGCCTATTGGCGAATCTGCGATCATATAGGGGTTCTAGACCCTTCTCGCACCCACCTAAGTCAAAGGAAGCAACAGTGTACATCGCGTGACCATAACCCAGGCCCGGTTTAATCCAAATCATGCTCTGATACCATCTGTAACATCCCGAAAATCGGGGGTCGAGCAAAAACCCAACTCCCGAGTTCCAAAATGTTATTTATGCAACATAGATATGTATAATTGAATGTTGTCTGTATTAATGTATGAAACATGAGTGGGATTACACCAGAATAGCATATCATACTCCAGAGACAGTTAAATTAACCAGCGGAAGACTGATAATATGTATAACATATATAAACTGTTGTGTGTCTCTTGAGTGTGAACATGTTACCAGGTTAAACATATACATGTATACCACAAAATAGAAAGAAAGTATGTACATGAGTGCTCTGAAAATATAAAATGGCAAGTGTCAAGACATCTAATCAACCTCCCTGTAATCCCATCGATCAGAACACGCATAAAGGAGGAATCCTCCTCATCATCATCAAGTTCAGATCTGCCTCGCAGGCTGCGCCATCATCTGTAATCACAAAAGGGTCTGGTGGGTGTCCGGAAACACCATCCCGTAACGTGGGAGTGAGTAGCTAATTCAGTGGAATAATAGAGCAAGGATTAACATGTTCTCAAATCAATCGTGCGATAATAATAAAGTAGTAAATCAAACAATCCTAAAACTGTTGTTAATGCAATATGACATGACGTGATGTATGCCCTCACCGACGATCTCCCTCATACGGCACCATCTTACGACCGCGGCATGCCACACTCCCTAAAGTGCTCCACATCTTCCAGGCACATGCAATGTAATGGTGATATGATTTTCGAGTTGTTATTAGTCCATTCAAACAACAGGATTGGAAAACTAAGGTACTTTCCTTATATCAATCCCAACACAGATCCTATCTAGGGTCGTCACTCCTAGTAATCTCATACGATGTATATTTTGTAGGTCGCTGCAAGGGCTGGCAGGGCTGTTGCACGCAGTCGTTGCTCCTCTCCTCCATCACTTTATCAATACAGGCCTACTGTACTCTACTACTACTGAAGGGTCGTTGCCTCCCGTGGACTCAAAATACCCTCACGGTCACTACAAAGGACTCGTCGCCTGATCAGTGTAGGCCGACAACAAGAATATAGTGTCCCATACCACCATAATTTTCTTAGGAGATTAGGTGCTCACTGGTCACTATGGGGAGGTTTGTGGCCCCAGCGTAGGCCGACAGCTCGACCACGGTGTCCCATACCACCATACCCAGCTCATGAGTCTTTGTGGATTAAGGTACCATGGTTAACAGGGTTTACAATGGTAAGCTCAGTACCCTAGGTTCAAGCAGTTATGACTCATGCAGGGTGAACTTACAACGGCCAGTCGAGTTACTTGACGGGCTCGACTAGCACGATCGCATCTCAAGTTGAACGACATAAAGTGCGTAAAACACTTCGTGTGGCCTAACCACTACCGCCAACTCCAAAACACGGCTCGCGTTCATCGACGCGTCGTTCGTGGCAAAGATAAGCCAACCATGAATTCGCTCGGTTACCGACTGCCTGGACTAAGTACAGTCCCAAACATGTGGAATCACATCAGCAAAGCATGTGAAAGAATTGGAAATGAAATACCACCATATGAGCATGTTAACACATGTTGTGACATACAACTTAAGCAAATCACCTGATACATGCTTTTCACACATATAATGAAATTATGCATATCGCCAACATATAGGAAATCATTTCCATCAGAAAATTAATTGAGAATTCAATCTCAAACTAAATCATAATGAAATCACCAAGCACATGTTATAACATACACCTTACATGAATCATCAAGCACATGCATTTCATTCATATAATGAAATCATGCATATGGGTAACATGTAAGAAATCATTCACATCAGCATATCAATTGAGAAACCAATCTCAAACTAATCCATAACATCATTTCATTCAATACAAACTAATACAAGCATTAATACAAACACTTACACTACACACTTAAGTCTACATATAGTATGTCGACCCAAAGTGCGCATTTAGGCGAATCTCTTCACCAAACTAATTATGCACGCATTCCTAATATTCTAATGTGATAACAAATCATGTCAACCATATCAGCAAAATATGAATGAAATCAGTACTTCCTACAAATGACTAAAATGCCCTAAATCTCATATTCTTTGTCGGTTTACGAAACAGGAAACGGACAGCATGTTGTACATGTCAAACGGCGTTGCCGTCGATAATCTACTTTTAAACGACATTGAAAGCTTTGGAAACAGTCAATCAAAGCGTCTAAAATCCGCACCTTGTCTCTTATGGATGTGTAAATTCGAACGGAGCGTATACGCTTCGTCTACAGTGATAAGAGAACCTAATTCACGAGTTACGTCAGCTAACAAGCTATGAATCCTAGTAAACCTCAAATCAACAACTTTCTAGGGTTATTTCATACCTGAAAAAGCGGAGGAATCATCAGCCAGGTGATTAGAGCACGTGGCACAAGCAGCAGAGAATTCTCTCCCACCTTCTCTCACAAACTCTCGCCTTTTCTCTCTCCCAATCTAGGGCTTTTTGCAAATTCGGATGGGAGAGAGGAGTGAGGGTTTCATCCCTTTTTATAAGCCCAAACTTGCCCGAAATAGGCTCGGGAACAAGTTTCGCTTGAGGGGTAACCAAATCGGGGCTGTTTCAGTCCAAAAGGACATTTCTGGTGGTCCCCTGGCTGAGTGCAGTCGGACTTAAGCTCATGCATACTGGATCTAGCATACATCAAGTTTTCAGTTCGGCAGGGTTCGCAGATCGCACGTGGCGGTCCAGTTTCAGTTCAGCGGTCACCACACGTAGATCAGGCCTGCAAATCTCATGATATGAAATAGAAATTTTTTCTGATCCGAGGGTGTAATTTGGCTGAATTCTGACGGTCAGAACGCTTAATACTGACACGTCAAGTCGTGTGCCAGATTTGAATTTCAAATTCCAATTTTATCCCTATTCGCACTCTCTTCAGTCCGAGCTCAATAAAATAGCCTGTGATTATCGGTTAGACTTGATTTTTGAAATGATTGTCAAGTCCAGCTAGGCGGTTCTAACAGTCTAAGATAGTAGGCATCGGACTTTCGACGCGCGGTCTAGATCCAATATAAAATTTCAAGGTGGTCCAGAGAACAAACCTGCTTAAAGTTTGATCCGAGGTTATAGAGTATTATAGAGTCATACGTTCTTCTCGATTTGGGTCTTGTGGAACGTATTTAAAGTGATCAGGGACTGTTTCCCAGCTACTCCAACGTTGCTCTAGCTAACTTATGTTTAGTTTCTAAAGGAATTAATCCTAAGTGGTTTCTTTGGCTATGGAATTGGGTTTTGAGCGATTTTCCCGGTGTTTTAGTTGACCCATTGCCTAAGGACGTCTAATCCCAGGTTGGCCAAAATTCGGGGTGTTACAACTGATCAAGTGACGAGTCCTTTGTAGTGACCGCGAGCGTATTCTGAGTCTACGGGAGGCGACGACCCTTCAGTAGCAGTAGAGTACAGTAGGCCTGTATTGATAAGGTGATGGGGGAGCGGTGCAACGAGTGCGAGCAACAGCCCTGGCAGCCCTTGCAGTGACCTACAAAATACACATCGTATGAGATTACTAGGAGTGACGACCCTAGACAGGATCTATGTTGGGATTGATACAAGGGAAGTACCTTAGTTTCCCAATCCTGCTATTTGAATGGACTAATAACAACTCAGAAATCATATCACCATAACACTGCATGTGCCTGGAAGATGTGGAGCACTTAAGGGAGTGTGGCATGCCGCGGTCGTAAGATGGTGCCGTATGAGGGAGATCGTCGGTGAGGGCATACATCACGTCATGTCATATTGCATTAACAACAGTATTAGGATTGTCTGATTTACTGCTTTACTATTATCGCATGATTGATTTGTGAACATGCTAATCTTTGATCTATGATTCTGCTGAGTTGATCACTCACTCCCACGTTATGGGATGGTGTTGCAACACCCACCAGACCCTATTGTAGATGCAGGTGATGCTGAGATCCAGGAGGCAGAGCCAGACTTTGACGAGGACCAGGATGAGTTCTCATACATGCAGTACCATGATGGCTTTGCTTAGGTGACCTGGGTTGATGGGACTTCAGTGGGACTATTTTGAACATTTGATTTTGTTCATGTACATGTATATGAGACTCAGAGATGTATTCATACTTTAGAGACAGATGAGATCTACTTTATTTTTCCTTACAGTGATATATGTATTGTTTAGTCTTCCGCTTGCTTTTATCACTAGATCTAGAGTATGAATTGCAGTTTTGGTATACTTTTAATCATGTGAATGCTTTAACTCAGACAACATTGAACCATAATCATTTTTGTTGCATAAGTGATGGTCTGGAACTCGAGAGTTGAGTTTATACACGACCCCCGATTTTCAGGGTGTTACACTCCATCTATCTACATAACTCCTTATCGACTCGTTTTCGCCTTGTCGTACAAAAGCCAACTTAACAATATTGAAGTCGTGACTTGGGGAGAAAAATTGAGATTGAAAAGCATCTTGCATCTGCTTCCAAGTGTGGATAGAACCCGGAGCCAAATTGAAATACCATCGGAATGCACTACCTGTTAGTGATGTCCCGAACAATTGCAAACAATATTGTGGTACTGCAGAGAGATCTCTCATACTGGTAATGAAGTGCATCAAATGTTCTTCTAGGCATCCTTTCCCATCAAACTTTTGAAAGTTTGGACACTTAAAGTTAGCTGGGAAAGGAATGTCATCCACCTCTCTTGGATACGGCGCACGATGGCTATAATGTCCAATATTTTCTTGTTCTCTTTCCGTTCAACCAACTTTTTCAATGACCGTTATTTGAGCTACATTATACATGAAGGTTGTCAAGGCTTCTTTAAGATCTCTGCATTCTTTTATTAATGCATTTTGAGCTTCTGACATTGCATTAAAATGATCCTCTGTAGTTGCTCTATAATTCAGATTTATTCCAGTCATTAATACTGCAGCTTCTCCACTTTTTGCCAAAGTGGTAATTGAAGGAGAGTAAGAGTATGCTGACGTAACAGGGCTCGTAGAAAAAGGAGGGGTCAGAGTTTCATTGGACTTTTTCGTGCCCCCTGTGGCATCAATTAACTGAGTTGACGCTGATACTGGTGAATCTTTCTGGGATGGCATTGATGATTTGATTACCAATTCTTTTCCCTTTTATTCTCTTGTCCGTTCAGCCATTGAACCATTTAAAGCTGGGAAGTCACGTTCTGTCAACTGAGGAACTATTTGTGTGGGATAAATCACCGGAGGAGCAAGTTCAGGATTTCTTTTAACTGTACTTCGTGTTACAGGCCCTCTGATTCTTAATGAAGGCTGATTCATCCTGAAACTTCTAACATTTCATGTTCTTACCTAACGAGAGGTTACAACAGTCCAGCCTGCATTGTCTTCTAATGACTGGGGCAAAGAAGAAATGACTCCAGCTGTTACTTGAGCCCTGTCACTTTCACTTGCACGACTTGGTGTGTATTCTATCACAAACCCTGTCGAGGTGAATCGGAAGTTCACTCTTCTTACGGGAGTCGCCATGAGTAATAAGTCGTAGTCAGATTTTAAAACCTTCAATCATGACAAATTTATAATTAGTAATTGAATCATTAGGGTGATCTATCTTAGAGATGAAGGGGAGGACTTCCCACTAATAGTCTCCATTTTGGTGTCCATAGGACGCCAAACTGTGATAAAAGTTCGTAACGACTTCACTGTTAATATTTAAATAAGACAATAAAATAATAAGTCCCCAGTAGAGTCATCATTTTGTTTCAACAAAGAAATAAATGCATTTGATTTGGGAGATTGCCTTATTCAAACATAACAGAGAAAGAGTATTAGGAACATTCATCACATTTCATTAATACTGGGTTCATTTACATCCTCTTTACATCCCTTGATTCTAAGATAGATCATTTGGAAATAAATAACTTATGCTTTAAGTATCAAAAGTTCATTTCGACAGCCTTTCGGTGCCTCTTTCAACCATCTCCTAGGAGTTAGGAGGAATGTCAATTAGATGGATGATTCTTCAATGAAACAAAGATTTCAGTAGCATAACGACGTCTGTTTCAGTCATCCTTAATACTTAGGGGAAGCATCGATTTAATCGACTAATCTTCTTCCTCTGCACTTAACAATAGGAGAGGGGAGAGTGTTGGAAGGATAAAAGCCTTGAACGGGCATTTTGACAGCATGGCGGCCCTTGAGCTTCACAGACTGCAGGGCAGTTTGGTTGAGCGGACCCACACAACCGATACTGGTTGCGCGGTCCTGCGCAACTGCCAGGAGACTTCTCTCCTACCTTCTGTCTTCTGCTCCTCTTGAAAATCTTCAATTACCTCTAATGAAGGAGGGAAAGGGGTATTTATAGACCCTCACATGTGTGAAGATCCTGATCTTAGCAATGTGGGACTAATTTTTAGTGCTTTAGATCACTCGAAATGAGACCATTTCAGCAACTTGCTTAGAGGTCCTGCATAATTGATATTCTTATTGTGCGGACCTACGCAAAGGAGATTGATTGTGCGGTCCTACGCAACTCACATTGGTTGCGCGTTCCCACACAAACCCTTTGAAACTATCATATTCTGCTTCTTTTCGAGTGTTCCTTTCATTTCCTTATCTCTTCTTGCTTCAATCTTTCGTCATCCTTTTTTATGCCTCAACAAGCCTACGCTGAGGTGACGAGCCCACCCATAGTGACCAGTGAGCAACCTAGGCTCATGAGACAAATACGGTGGTATAGGATGCTATATTCGAGCTGTCGGCCTACACTGATCAGGCGACAAACCCTTTGTAGTGATCTCGAGCATAATCTGAGACTACGTTGAGGTGACGAGTCTTTCTGTAGCCACTAGAGTATAAACTAGGCCTACACTGATCAGGTGATGAGCCCTTTGTAGTGACCTAGAACTACAACATTGTATGAGATTTACTAGGACTGACAATTCTATAATGGATCATTGTTTGGAAATTGATATAAGGGAGGTACCTTAGCTTCTCAATCCTGCTGTATGAAAAAAAACCTATGTAAGAACCGGGCTAAGCATGTGCATGCACCGCACTGCATGTACTTTGGCGAGGAAGAGCACTTTCAGGAGGATTCATATGCGCCGTGAGATGAAGACACTGAGGGAGTGTAGGTGAGGGCATGCATCATTATCGTATATCATTCTTACATTAACAAGAGTATTTAGGATATGATTGTTGTATTGCTTTATCATCACTACTTGAATGAATTGATAACATTTTAACCTTTGCTTTATTGTTCCATTGAGTTGATCACTCACTCCCACATTCTGAGACGGTGTCTTAAACACCAACCAAACCCTGTCTTAGCTGCAGGTGATGACGATGCCTATGAGGCGGAGCCCGACTTCGAGGACGATGAGGAGGTGTTCTCCTATATGCAGTTATCAGGCGGGTTTATGTAGATTGTTCTGATCAATGGGGCTGTAGGGTTTAGGTATTGTAGTTGGACCACCACATTTAGACATTTTATATTTTGAATGATTCATGTAATTGTGTAACTTGGAACATGATTATACTTTGGAGATGTACCACTTCTTACATGCTTTATATATATTTATTACAGTCTTCCGCTGGCATAATTTAAATTTATCTCTGGAGTATGATATGCTACTTTAGTCTAATCTCACTCATATTTAAAGTACTAATGCCGACAACATTTAACTCATCATTATCTATGTTGCTAAGTGATGCGTTGGAACTCGAGAATTGGGCTCCTGCTGGACCCCCGATTTTTAGGGCATTACAAGTTGGTATCAGAGCATTATTGGGTTTAAACTAGACCTGAGTTATAGTCACACGACATACACTAACGTACTTTGACTTAGGAGGGTGCGACAAAATGTAGGAACAGGCATAGGGTTCCCAATTTCATCAATTGACGAAATTAATCAAAATCTACTGTTGAGATCGGGCCCGTACACGCCCGTGATCACTTGAGGCAATCCCGGATCACTTCTAGACCATCAATCGACTGGTTTAGATGAAGATTTAACACATTTCAACCTCAAAAAATCTGGAAAACATGAATGTACATGAGATGGGACCCGAAACAACTCAAAATGGAGTTGGGGGCTAAATTGTACAATTCGGGGGGGGGGGGGGGGGGGGGGGAAGGGGGGTGGTTGCGCCCGGAGGGGTCCCCGCTAGCCGACCGTCCAAGGGGCCCTCCACATACATGTGGAACCCCCCTCTCCTCTTTAAAACCCCATTTTAGGGTGTATTTGTAAAGAACCAACCCCCCTCCTCCCCATGTTCTCACCCAAATCTCTCAAATCTTTTATTCTCTCTATTCCATCTCACAAATCCACCTTCGAAGCTTCAAGTCTTCTTCCATCATCATCACTAAGTGATTTAAACCCCACTAACTCTTTCAATCCCTCCCAAATCTTCTCTAATATCTCCCAAACAGTACCTTTTCCAGCATTTTCACACCATCTCCCTCTTTTCGTCCCATTTGAGTGCATAAACCCACTTGGGTGTCTTACACTTCCAAGACCCACCAACCCATCCTATTTTTCATGGCTTTCTTTGCAGTGGTCATCACCATCTTCTCCATCTCTATGCTCTTGTCTCTCATGGTGAGGAAAAGAGCAGCCCCGGATGAGGCCGGGACAAGCCAACCACATCGTCCTACGAGGAGGGCAGACGTCGAAGAAAGTACCGATGCTGAGAGAGAGCGGAGTTCCAAGTGAGACCTCGATTCGTTGGAGAAATCCTTACTATCGAACATCGGTCTTGGTAGGTTTCGTAATTACAAGGTCGTGTTTGAAGCACACGTTGATGAGAAGATGTCTGGGATGTACCCTGTCATCGAATTTCTCACGGATAACGGGTGGGGTCCCATATTCGAGCAAAGAAGCCTGCAAGCAAGAACACGGTGCGTACCTTCTATGCCCTCATTAGGAACCTACTGTTGAAGCCTCTTCAGTTTTCCATTCCTTTAAGAAGGCAGGAAGTTACGATTGGTGTGGATGACATTGCTCGTGTCATGGGTATTGAAAAGGGATTGGTACATGCTAGCAAGAAGGATTGTGTTAGTGAGCAGGAAAAGAGACTCTGCACACGATTCCTTTATGGCCAGCACGAGTATCAGAGGTGGGGGACTAACCTCTTTACAAGAAAAATGACAAATGACTTTTGTCTGCTCCACAACATATGCACATTTAACGTGTACCCTCAAGCGAAAAACCATACCGAGTGCATGAGGTTCATGGTGGACTTCTTGTTTTGAGCTGGAAAAGGAGAAAAAATATGTCTGTCCACTCTAATCCTGATGCAGATAATCAAGGTGGTGAGGTCTAATAGGGAAAGCACCGCGCTGCCATTTGGCCGATTGATTTGCAAGATTGCCTGCCAATACAACTTTCGACTTCATATGGATGATGTTTCCCCAATCCATATTATCAGTGCCAACACGCTTGACAGTATGGGGATTGGCAAAAGGCAACGCCAAGACCGACATGGGGAGTAGACCGACGACACCGAAGAGGGAAGTGATGAGATCAAGGAGAGAGAAGATGAGGAGCACAATGGCGATGAAGCAGAAGGAAGTGGTGAGGAAGGACAGGTAAGGGAAGAAGAGGAGGCACAAGAGCCGGATGAGGCACCTCCTCCTGCCACACAGGTGCCTGATATGGACCGGGTTTCTTCAGAATCCTGTTGGGCTCGAATTGAGGAGAGCCAAGACGCCTTGCGACAGGATGTCGGACAGGTCTGGGCTGAACTTGGACAGGCCAGAGCCAAGCTCGATGAGACCAAGGCCTTCGTGAAATGGATGTTCAAGAAGGTGTCTCACACTTTAAGGGCTATCCTGTGCTATGTGCAGGATAAGAGTGCACCTCCACCGTCACCGGATTATGACGACTAGTTGTACCTATAGTCATCTTCTATTTTATCTTGTTGCTTGCTTTCTTCTTGTTTATATACGTAACCTTGTTGGGCTTAGTAATATGGTCAAGTAGTTAGCGTGCTTTAATGTTTGAAATCCTGCTCATGTTATTTAACATGCATCTTCTGTCGCGATCCATGTAATACTGCATCTCATGTATTGAGATAATTTTGGTAAATGAAATGCATAAAGTTTTCTTTAAAGATGTGTGTGAATGCTGTGATTGAGTTTGTGAGTATGCTAAATTTGGCTTGGGTTGTACACTATGTTGTATATAGGGAATGCCACCTAAGGCCATACGGAGTTCAGCACGTCTCACCTTTAGCGATTCAACTGACGGGGCACCTCCCCCGAGCGATAGCCAGACGGACCCTAGTACTGGCCTGACTCACGCTACTATGTCGTATTCTCAGCAGGCCACTAGCCCCACTAATGGGCTTGCACCTGTTGCACCATCGGTTCCAAAGCAGAACCGTGCGTCTTCTTCAACGCCGTGCATGCCCTAGTCTACTCCCCCTACTGATAGATTAGAGCAGATGATGCTCTCGATGCAGCATCAGTAGCAGCAACAACAGTTCTTGACCTCCATGGTTGGTATCTTTGCCTAGAGTATGAGCGTGACTCCACCTGCCTCACCTATACACCCTGTTGGGAACACGAGTGCCAGCGGCATATTTGAGCGATTTTAGCGCTTGTGGCCTCTTACTTTCACGGGTACTCATAGACCCAAGGAGGCTGAATATTGGCTTGACCGCATCTCTAATATGCTGAGGCCGCTACACTGTGCTGAGGCAGAGTAGGTTGAGCTAGTCACCTTCATGTTTGAGAAGGAGGCCAGCCTTTGGTGGGACAGTGTCCTACGGACTATTGCGGTCAGATATGTGTGGACATGCGCAGCCTTTGAGACCCGCTTCCAAGAGAAGTACTATCCCCTCGCATATCGCCACTAGAAGGAGAGTGAGTTCCTCCACCTCCGACAGGGAGGGATGACAGTGACAGAGTATGAGAATAGATTCACGGAGCTGGGCAGGTATGCTCCTTTGATATAGGCCGATGAGTCGATGCATATGCGGTAATTTTTTGAGGGTCTATGACCCGATATTCACTCGAAGATGTGCTGCGCTAGAGTACCCAACTATGCTGAGTTAGTGAGCATGTCTATGCAAGCTAAGAAGGATAGGGACAGGCAGTCCCGTATGCAAGCACCCATGGCTCCTAGGCTGCGACCAGACATGCCAAGCAGGCCATTTCTCGACAAGATGCTACGGACAGACTCTCCTCCTAGGCTTACAGCGTTACTAGCTCAACTGGGACAGATAGACTTGTGATGCACATAATGCGGAAAGACAGGTCATATGGATAGGTATTATTTCACCAGGATGAGGGACAATGAATTTTTACCACCTCAGAGGATCAACTGCCAACTTCCTCAGGCCATATCAGCACCGCCTCTACGGTTGGCACTAGCACATCCACCCTTCAGGTCACTTGCTCCTCGTTTTAGGTCGCCTCAATGACCTATGGTACCGCAGCCGAACCGTCAGCAGCAGGCTCAGGTGCATTCACTAACAGCGGGGGTATCTGAGACAGCAGATGCAACACCAATTACTTTTGAGGTCACGGCTCATGTCCAAGGCACTCCAGTCTTTTTATTAGTGGTCACCGGGTCCACTACCTCCATCATATCATGCATGGCAGTCAAGCGACTGGGGTTAGACACTGCTCCTATGAAGGGAGTGAGGGTCCTTACCATTACAAGGACTTTTTCTAATGTTACCCGGATTTGCAAGGGTTGCTCGATAGACTTAGGGAGCAGGATAATACTACTTGACTTGATTATTTCCCCCCTTATATCATTATAACATTATTCTTGGTATGGATTGGCTAGCCAAGATGCGAGCAGAGATTGATTGTAAGGCTAGGGTGGTGACAGCCCATGGACTTGAGGGCACGGCTTTTACTTTCCCTATTCATGTTAGTCACCCTTCCCATTTGAGTTGTTACGCTTCTCTATTAGTGAGTATTGATGGTCCAACGTTGGGAGATATGCTTGTAGTTCAGGACTTCACAGACGTATTCGAGAAGATCCCAGGACTACCTCCTCGGTGCGAGATCGACTTTACTATCCATCTTATGCCTGGTGCGACACCAATCTCATTGCCGACATATTGCATGCGTCCCTGTGAGATGGAAGAACTAAGGAGACAGATTGATGATTTGGTAGAGGCAGGCTTTATATGATCGAGTGTGTCTCCTTGGGGAGCGCCCGTGTTATTCGTGAAGAAAAAGGATGGTTCGCTGTGATTATGTTTTGATTATCGTAGGTTAAACCAAGTAACGGTAAAGAATAAGTATCCTTTGCCTAGGATAGATGATCTGTTCGATCAGTTGAAGGGGGCATGATATTTTTCAAAGATTGACTTATAGTCAGGGTATCACCAATTGCTCATCAGGGAGGAGGACGTGCAGAAGATGGCTTTTAAGAACAGTTTTGGACACAATGAGTTTCTCATAATGTCGTTCATCCTTACGAATGCATCGGCCGTGTTCATGGACCTGATGAATAAGGCGTTCCAGCCATTTCTATTCCGATTCATCATCATGTTTATAGATGACATTCTGATATACTGTAAGAGTCAGGAAGAGCACAAGGAGCACCTGCGAGCAGTCTTCAATACTCTCAGGAAGAACCAGTTGTTTGCACAGTACAAAAAGTAAGACTTCTGGAAAGAGGAAGTCAAGTTCCTGGGACGTGTGGTGTCCAAAGAAGGAATAGCAGTTGACCTTGCTAAGGTAACCGTTGTTCAGGACTGGGAGCAGCTCGGTTCAGTTACTGAGGTGAAGAGATTTCTTGGTCTGGCAGGGTACTACCGTTGATTTATCAAGGACTTCTCTAAGATTGCCAGACCACTATCTCAGTTAACACGGAAGGATTTGAAGTTCTCTTGGAATGAGAAGGTAGAAGTAGCTTTTAAGGAGCTGAAGGACAAGTTGACATCTGTCCCTGTGCTAGTATTTCCAGAGCAAGGGGTCAAGTATACTATATATACCGACGCATATCGCATTAGTTTGGGTTGTGTCCTTATGCAGAAGGACATGGTGATTGCTTACGCCTCGAGGCAGTTGAGGAAACACAAGGAGAATTACCCTACACACGACTTAGAGTTGGCAGTCGTCATCTTTGCATTGAAGCTTTGGGGACATTACCTCTATGGAGAGGAGTTCGAGCTCTCTTTTGCGACCATAAGAGCCTCAGATACATATTCACTCAATGGGACCTGAATATGAGGTAGCGACAATGGATGGAGACCTTGAAGGACTTCAAGTTCGAGGTTTCCTACCATCCGGACAAGGCTAACCTCGTGGCTGATGTGTTGAGCCGTAAGACGACCATAGAGTTTGTGTCTCCGCTGATGATGGCAGAATGGCGTATGGTCGAGTTCATGATAGACTTCGAGCATAAGATCACCGTGGAGAAGCTGTTTGAGATCATCGCACACGTTCGTGTGCAGCCACTTATTGAGGATAGGATCATCGAGGTCTAAAAGGACAACGGACGATTGTCCGAGCTTCGAGAGCAGGCTAATGACATGAGGACACCGAGTGGAGAGTTGGTACGGATGGGGGCTTATGTTACCGTGGTCGCCTATGCATTCCCAACAGTCATGACTTGAGATGGGAAGTTCTTGAGGCAGCCCACAGTTCGAAGCTTGCGATGCATCCTGGTAGCATGAAGATGTATCGATACATGAAGAGATCGTACTGGTGGGACAACATGAAGGTGCACATAGCAGATTATGTGTCCCGTTGTCTCATTTGTCAGTAGTTCAAGGCAGAGTATGGCTAACCTCCTAGACTACTTCAGCTCATGCCCATAGCGGAATGGAAGTGGGACTTCATCTCTATGGATTTCATATCAGGGCTGCCGAAGATAAGGAAGGGACATGACTCCATTTGGGTGATCGTGGACCAGTAGACGAAATCGACCCATTTTCTCCCCATCAGAGTTTCAACCTCTGCAGACGAGTTGACCAGGTTATACATCATGGAATCGTACATCTATATGGAGTTCCCTTAGAGATCGTGTCAGACCGAGACACGCGATTCACATCTATCTTCTGAACGCGCATCTAGGAGGCAATGGGTATAAAATTGAAGTTCAATACCACGTTCCACCCACAGACTGACGGGCAGACGGAATGGGTAAATCAGGTATTAGAAGATATGTTGCTAGCTTGTGTGCTGGATTTTAAGGACAGTTGGGACGACTGTCTCCCTTACGTAGAGTTTTCTTACAACAACAGTTTTCAGGCGAGCATTGGCATGGATCCATATGAGGCCTTATATGGACGTCTTTTTCGAACACCGCATTGCTAGGCAGAGGTTGGTGAGAAGAATCTGATTGGCCCAGAGTTAGTATAGGCGACCTCAGAGAAGATTGATATTATCAGGCGTCGACTTCTGGCAGCACAGAGTAGACTGAAGAGCTATGCTAATACGAGGCGGTGATCGTTAGAGTTTGAGGTTAGAGATCATGTCTTCCTTCGGATTTCCCCCATGAAGGGAGTCCTTCGGCTTGGCAAGAAAGGGAAGCTCACACTGAGATTTATTGGCCCATTGCAGATACTAGATCGAGTGGGGGCGGTAGCGTACCGCCTAGCGTTACCCACACCTCTCTTAGGCGTGCATAACGTATTTCATGTATCTATGTTGAAGAAGTACGTTCTTGATCCTTCGTACATTATCAGATGGGAGTAGGTACAGTTGAGCGAGGATACTACATATGTATTGTGTCCGACGTGCATCCTAGATATGAAGGAGCAGGTGTTGTGCAGTAAAGTGATTCTGCTTGTGAAGGTACTGTGGACACATCACACGGAGGAGGAGGCTACTTGGGAGACGAAAACCGAGGTTTGAAAGAACTACCCTAAGATTCTAGAAGAGTACAAAAAGGTACTAATTTTAAGGATAAAATTTTTCTTTAAGGGGGATAAATTGTAACGTCTCGAAAAAATCCGTATAGAGACCCGAGTATCACCTCAGGCAGAAATCGCTAAGGACCAAATCCTTTAGAAATTAATCGAAACATAACTAGTGCTAAACTAATCACTTTAAATACGATCTGTAAGACCCAAAACTTATAAAATCGTTAATGCTACGTTACCCTAAAATCTAGGATCCATCTCTAAACCCAGTTGCTCTCGGGAGCATCTTAAAACTCCATATTGGACCTGGACCGCGCGTTGAAAGTCCAATAACTACGAAACTATACAATTATGACCACCTTGCTAGACTTGAAACCACCTCGAAAATTAAGTCCTAATAGCACCCAGAAATGCATAACTTGAGCCCGAAGCGAAGTGTATGAGAAACATGAATATTTTTAGGAAATGAACTGAAACTTAAGTGAATTGAGTCGGTTCTCTTGCAGGCCAAATCTAAGGATTCAGACCATCAGAATCTGACCCAATTACACCTTCGGATCAGGAAAAATTTTCAACACATGTTAGTGTACTTGTGGCCCTGATTGAGTACTGGTGACCGTCGAACTAAAACTAGTCCCCCACGAGTAATCTATAAATCTGATCGGACTAAAAACTTAGCTTGACCTATATCCAATTCTAGGGAGCTTAAGTCCGACTGCATTCAGCAAAGGGGCCTCCAGAAGTGCTTCATTGGATTGGAACAGACACTATTTGGCTATAACCTAAGTATACCTTGGCCCTGGGACATTTCCATCAGTCCTGAGCCAATATAAATGGCTAAACCCACCCCATTTCTATTTCATACAAATTCTCTAATACCCTAGGAGAGAGAAGAGAATAAAGAGAAGGAAAGAGAGAGAGAGAGAGAGACTGAGAGAGAGAATTGGAGTTTGTTCATGGGATTCTTTCCTGCTGCTCCACGTGCCGAATCAATCCATCTGTATCTAAATACCGGCGATTCTGATTCCGATTCCGATGTCATGCGCACCATAAGATGAAGACGTTGAGGGAGTGTAGGCGAGGACATGCAACAATGTAACACCCCACATTTTTGCCAACCTGGGATTAGACGTCCTTAGGCAATGGGTCAATCCTAACACCTGATTAACTTTTCAAAACTTAATCCAAAAGTCTCAAATCCCTATTTCCTTCGAAAATCTCACCTTTCACTACTTTATCCTTCAAAATTTACTAGGAGCTTTCATATTAGAAACAAATCTTAAAGTTTAGGTGATGTTAACCAATACTTAAACTAAAAAGTACTATGAATAGTAAATAAATAAATAAAAAGGGTTTTTAACCATTAACCTTTTGTAATCTCACGAAATAAGTAGCTATTTGGATAGATCAGCTTCTCCTACCCCAAAATCATATATTGCATGTCAAAAAACTCATCCCAGGTTCTAAAATACACCCATTTCAAATATCAAACGGCGAAATCACCTCAAACAGGTTAGCGAGCGGCGATGGGATCACCGGTTTGGTGATGCATCGCCGAACCCGTCCGTACAACGGTCTGGCAGGCCGATTTCTGCACTTTTTCCTGTGCATTTCTTTCAACTTTGAAAAATCATATCTCCTTCGTTATAATTCGATTTAGGTGATTCAAACCAGATTGAAGCTAAATGAGTCTAGTTTTATATAAAAATATGTGAAAAATATAATAAAATATTTAATATGGTTTAAAGTAGGTCATTGTGAGCAACTGTCCAAAAATCACTTGTTGGACAGCTGCTGCTTCTGGAATTTTTAAAAATTTTCTACAACTCAAATTCTTATGAAATTTGGTGGAGTCAAGGTAAACTTGATGATGAACTCCTAAAAAAGTAATAAAAATAATATGATAATTAGAAGTGCCCAAAATGGGGCATAGAATGGCCCTAAAACCGTATTCTGCCCTATTAGGGTAGAATTTGGTTAAGTACTAAACTAAATACTCAGTAAAATTAACTTGGATCACTTTAAATATAAACTATAAGATCCAAAATTAATAGGACTGCTAACGCTATATTACCTAGAAACCTAGGATCAAACTCTAAACCGGTTTGTTCTCGAGAACCCTTTGAAAATCCAACTTTTGGGAGCTTGATTCATCCCTCTACAGGGCCTAGATTCTTTTCAACCTATCAGGGCAACCATTTCTCCACATTTTCTCCACTTTCCATGGCTTTTGTTAAGGCTATTTTAGCCTTTTTCTCTCTTTCCACCGTCCTCTCTTGTAAGACTCGTATCTTGGTCCATACCTTTTCGTAGACTTCCACGGTCTTACCGGTCGAATTTCGGCAACTTTCGACCCTTAACCGATATCGACGAGCGACCCTGATTCATATGCCGACAACTCGAGTCGACTCAACCCAAGACCAATACCATAGCAACCGCGCCGTTGTTGTGGTTCCGATGCCGTGACTCGCGCGTCGAGGCGATACCTTGGTCGAGAGTTGTAGGCCAATGTTCAGTGCGAGGAAAACCCCGCGCGTTGCGAAACCAAAGAGAATCTTTACGATGTGTCACATCAATCACATCAATCCCATCAATCAATCAATCCATCAATTCATCACATGTCAAGTACACATCACTTTCATCCCTTTTTCCAAGCAACCACAAAAGTCTTCCTAACCCATACCTTTCTTACACAAATGCTACAAAAGTCTCCCATGCCCATGTCTTTTCTTACACAAAAGGCCACAAAAGTTAAAAGGTGTCTTACACCCCATCACCACATCCATCCATCACTCTCTCTCTCTCCCTTTACAACTCTCTCTCTTTCTCTCTTTCTCATTTCAAATCTCCAAGCAAAAGAGCTCCATACATATGGAATTTCTTCAAGCTTCCTAAACTCCAAGTGTGGCCCACCTCTTCACCCCATGATCTCCCCATCCTAACCTTCCATTCTCCATCTCCTCCATTGAAATCTAAGCTAAGGTGCTAAGAAGCCCATAGGAGCAAGAAGATCAGACGGTGGGTGCCTCTATATAGTAGTTTTTTTCTTATTTTTATGATGGGTCAAGTGAGGCCCACCGATCAATGGTGTGGATCTCACTTAGGACCCTAAGTTGAGGCCGATGGCCCACTTGGATCATCATGATCATTCCATGATAGGGCCATTCTCCATGGACCCCATCATGATGTTTATTTCATTGCAAAAGGTCATCTAGACCGTCCATTTTGGTGGAGAGAGGATCTCCACTGTTGATTCTCGATCTTGGTGGTCCCATGTGTTGAGGGACCCCTTTTATTGTATGATTTGCTTTTAAGGGAGGGCCCATAATGTCGGGGTCCCTCCATCTCAAAGCATGTCCCACTCTCCATGTCTCTTTCCCTTTTTGTTTCTTTTATTTTATTTTATTTTATTTTATGCCATGGGGTTGTGTGGCCCACTTGAATGGACCCCACCTTGAGATATTTATTTTGTTCAAGTTTTATTCAAGTGGGGCCCACCTTATATGTTGTACCCACGTCAAACATCAGTGGTGGGCCACTTCATCAGGGCTCACCACAATATATTTTTAAGAGAACCACACCGTCCAGCGTCTGGGACGCTGGACGTTCCTGTAAAAAAAAAAAAAGGAAAAAGAAAGAAAGAAGAGAATGGAGCTTTGGGGTGAGCCACCTGCATAGGCTCCACCTTGAAGTATTTTTCCAATCTAAGCCGTCCATCCTCTTCCCTACAGTATTTTAGCCGTTGGGTAGAAGTTTGGGGCTGATTGGAAGATCTGGTGGGCCATAGCATCAAAGAACGCATCACTACCATTCAAGGATCCTTTTTCTTATTTTATTTCATTTCTATCATCAAAAAAATTCAAACTTTAGACTCTTTGGGCTCGTCTTGGGCTAGGGAAGCTAGTGAACGGAGTAGATTTATGTGATGCAGGCCTCACACTTGAAAAACCCCAAAAATTTAGTTTTTCCCAAAATTTTGCAAGAGGCATGCCTCGGCCGTCTGACATGCAGCAACAGCAGCTGCACGCTGCTGCGTTCAGCTTCTGGGACGGGCGGACGCTGGACACCCACGGCCCTGCACGTGGGCCCCACAGTGATGTTTATTTGAGATCCAATCTGCTCATGTGGTGGGCCACCTCCTGAAGTGGGCCCCTGCCAAAATTCAGGCCCATCCAAGGCTTAGGTGGACCACACCAGAGGAAACAGTGGTGGCTAAAAGCCTAACCTTAAAGCCATTTTTTTGGCCATGGAAGTTTTGAATCAAGCTGAAATTTACGTTTTCCCTTCATCCAGGTCCGAGTGACCTTATGAACAGGTTGGATGGCATCTAAGCATTACAGTGGGCCCCACATGGGACCCACAATGATGTATGTGTTTTAAGACCACCGTCCAGGCGGACGGTGGCACCCACCACGGTGGCACCCACCTTACGTATGTGTTGTCTCCACCGTCCAGCAGACGGTGGGGCCCTTTGTGATGTATGTGCTCTATCCGCACTGTCCACTGGACAGTGGGACCCACCATGATGCATGTGATGCATCTAGACCATCCATCCACTTGGTGAGATCATTTTAAGGCATGAGTTGCTGATTGGGTGGGCCACTCATGTTTGGGATAGGCCCATTTGATTTATAACAGGCCTATGGGCTAGGCCCATTTGAATTACAAAAGGCCTATGGGTTAGGCCCATTTGATTCATTTAAGGCCTATGGGCTTAGGCCCACTTGAGATGTAAAGCCTATGGGCTTAGGCCCACTTGATATTTAAGGCATATGGGTTTAGGCCCACTTAATATGTTTCAAGTCCATGGGACTAGGCCCATTTGATATACCCCAAGGCCCAGGGGATTGGACCCTTTTGATGTATTCCAAGGCCCATGAATGTAAAGCCTATGGGCTTAGGCCCACTTGATATTTAAGGCCTATGGGTTTAGGCCCACTTGATATGTTTCAAGTCCATGGGACTAGGCCCATTTGATATACCCCAAGGCCCAGGGGATTGGACCCTTTTGATGTATTCCAAGGCCCATGAAATTGGACCCAATTGATGCATTTTTAAAGCCCATGGAAGTAGGCCCATTTAATTCGTATAAGGCCTATGGGTTAGGCCCATTTAATATATGTAACGCCTAGGGGTTTGGGCCCACTTTGATATGCATGCAAGGCCTAAGGGTTAAGGCCCATTTGGCATACATATGAGGTTCAATTGGTGTGACCCATTCGACCCATGAGTTAAGCTCATTTGATGCAATCCAAGGCCCACGGGTTTTGACCCATTGCAATGCACATATGACCCATTGGTGTGACCCATTTATGTGGCCCATTTAATAATTAAAAGGCCCATAAAGATATGGCCCATTTGATATACATGTAAGGCCCAATGGGATGAACCTACAGTCCATTGCAATGTGTAATTTCCATACAGACTAACGAGCGATGTTTACAAAGATTGTGCCTTGGGAGCAATGTTGGTTTGACGTCCACATTGCGAGTGTAATGCTGGTTGGATGTCCACATTACGACTCTCCTTAGGGCCCATTATTAGGCCCGTACTAATTGTGTATAGGCCATCCAGGTCCATCTGCATTGTAAAATAGTTCATTTTATTATAACATGTCTAGTACAGTTCCATGACTCATGATCATACGCATCATATGTATGCTTGACGTGAGAATTGTCTGATCATAGCATTTGCCTTCAGGCAGGTTGTTTATGAGCTCTCGATTAGGCGGTGTTGCCCTACATGAGCGCACGATATGCGCAGGATTTGATGCATGACTGGATGGCGTGAATCATGCATATCGCATTTGTATGACGTCCCACTCATGTTTTCTGCACTAATATGAGCAACATTCACCCATCATTAAAAATGTTTCATAAATGATGTTCTGAAACTCGGGAGTGGAGTTTTTGCTCGACCTCCGATTTTCAGGATGTTACAGTTGGTATCAGAGCATGATTAAGATTAAACTGGACCTGGGTTATGGACACGCGGCATACACTGTCGCTCCTTTGACTTAGGTGGGTGTTAAAGGAACTTAGAAACACTTATAGGATCGCAGTTTCGCCAATAGGGGAAGTCTACTTAAATCGATCGTTTGGATCGAGTCCGTAATGTATTTATGGTCGCGTGAAGCGGCCTAAGTGGCCTCCAGGTTGTTAGTAGGCGGGGTTGAGACGTTCTCAGAAGAATTCTAAACCCAAAAATGAAAATCCTTGGGTTGTGGGGCAACCATAACCCTTACACTTGATCTAAGGGCTTAAAAACCCCGTTTCACCCAATTCCTTCAGAATCCTTCCCTCACCACCCCATTCTCCATTTTTTTCTTAGTCTTTTCACATTAGGCATAAATCCTAATGTGTAGATGACATAAAATCATACTTAGCCAAAAATTTACTATAAATAGTAAATATAGGTGAAAATTGGCCTTTAGGCCATTCCAATTTTGAAATCTTTTGTTACTGATGGGTTAGTTGGATGGATTAGCTCCTCCTACCCCAAAATCATATGTTACATGATGTATAAGTTCATTCTAGTTTACAAACTGGCCTCTGAACATCCCAAATGAAGTTTTGGGCCTCTCTAGGCCAAACCACAATGAACTGGGGTGGGGCCCATATATATCTGGAGTCCCTAGGGCGGGGGAAACATGACCCATGTGGCCGGACCGGCCAGATGTGAAGATGGCCGGCGATGGCATCGTCGATCCGATGTTGCATCGTTGTACAGTGGGCCTCGTTTGCATTGAAAGTTGGGCCGACGACCTTTTAGGGGTAGAGCACCCATCCCATATGCGGTCTGTCTCTTAAAAATCCCTGGAAACCATACTCCCTTCACAAAGAATGCCCCCACGCCCTCCCTTTTGCATTTTCTTGCTGTCACCTCTCAAAACTCGTTCCCAAACCACTCCCAATTCCTTCTCCTGCTAAAATCGACGCCTACCCACCCATTAGTGTCTGTTCATAGCTCTCTCTCTCTCTCCAATTTCGTCGTTTGAAGCTCCCACAACCTCCATTTGTATCTGAAAGTCGGGTGAGCTCTATTCCCACTTATTGTTCTCCTTTCCCTTTGAAAATCTAGCTTTTGGGAGCTTGATTCATCCCTCTACAGGGCCTAGATTCTTTTCAACCCATTAGGGCAACCATTTCTCCATATTTCCTCCACTTTCCATGGCTTTTGTTAAGGCTATTTTAGCCTTTTTCTCCCTTTCCACTGTCCTCTCTCTCATGTCCCTTTTATTTGATCCTCAGACTCGTGGAAACCTGCTTACCCATCTCATTTCTCCATGTTCTTCGCTTGTTTGATTACCATTTGAAGGATTTCTGTGTTTTGTTGTTGTTGAGTCTAGTGAAGTCATTGGTAGAAAGTGTGTTTGTGTTTAGTGGTTTGGACTTAATATAGCCGAATGCGTTCCTGTCATAATTTATGTAAAACTTTATTCCATATATTGTGACATATTTTGTTAAATGAAGTGCATGCCGTTTCGTTCGCTATGAGGTATTGTCCCTAGATTGGGTGTATCCTTTAGTTTCCACTGCCATGTTGCAAACCCCGGGATTAAGCCTACAAAATTAGTTTTTATCCCACCCCACCCTCCTACCAAGCATGCCACTCCCAATCCTGACGTAAAATTAGGAAAACAGTTTCATTTCATACAACTTAATGCTACTGGCCATATAGGCCTTTGGAGTCTTGGACCTAGAGTTAGTGCTCCTAGATTTGAAAGGTTTGACGATATAGGAAATCCAATCCCATTAGGACAATCGTGACCCTAAGCGATAGAGCAATTCCCTGCATTAGTAATGGCATGAAACCATTTGGCGTATAAGCTTAGGCTTTGGATTACAGCTAGTGAGTTACAGACTAGTCTACTAGTTACTTTAAGTAGTGTAAAGCCTGTATATGCTAAGGAATAGTAGGTTAGATTTGGTTGGAATGGGACTCCCTTCCTTGGGTAGGTCCTCATAACATTCATCGGCGTCTTTAGTAACTCTCAGGAGGCTTATTTACCTTATAACCATTCATTCTCAGGGAAAACTTCTACATCCCTAAGATTGAATGTAGAATAAACCAACACACCCCTTAGAATTGCCTTCCCCAAGGGCTTATCGCATTCGGGAACGCGGAGGAAAGGAACTGCATGTAAGCGATGTATTCACGGTTTGAATCGACTTCTAAATCCTAGTAGTTACCAATGAATCCAATGCTCTGATCAAGCAGAAGATCGGCATCGATTCGGATTAAGAATTGATACAATGAGTTTTCTGTCCTGATTAGATAGAAGGTTCAACATATCCGACTCAGACCCACTACAAAACTTTTCTTCCGTGTTAGCTTGACCACATACAACCAAAAGTTATTGCTTTGCCTTTGGGAAATGTTGAGGACATCTAGCCAATAGAGAGTAGGCTTATTTCTACAACCATAGGTACCAATGCCATAGAACGCATCATTAACAAAGAAAAACCAATGTAGTGAGAGGTTGTTTCCCATTTTATGTCAAGGACAGGTCCTAAGTTGTACCTCGTTCTGATATACAGATCGGGACATAGAATCTTGAACCTTAAGTTGAACCAAGTTTTAAGGGGGGTAGAACGTATTGAGCCCAATCTTGATAGGATCAGCCAATGCAACCGTTAGATCAGAGTGGTGCAGCGGAAGCGTGGTTAGCCCCTTCCCCACTGGCCCAGGATCGAAACAATTGATTTAGGTTATACGTAAGGTTAGGTCATCAACTAAGATTTGAAACTTCCTTAGAATGTCAATACGAAGGTCTCTCTAGGTACTCATTACCCTTAGCCAATTTCGGGGACGAAATTGTATTTTAAGGGGGGTAGATTGTAACACCCTGAATTTTTTCCAACCTGGGATTAGACGTCCTTAGGCAATGGGTTAATCCTAACACCTGATTAACTTCTCAAAACTTAATCTAAAAGTTTCAAATCCCTATTTCCTTCGAAAATCTCACCTTTCACTACTTTATCCTTCAAAATTTTCTAGGAGCTTTCTTATTAAACACAAATCTTAAAGTTTAGGTGATGTTAACCAATATTTAAACTAAAAAGTACTATGAATAGTAAATAAATAAATAAATAAGGTTTTTAACCATTAACCTTTTGTAATCTCACGAAATAAGTAGGCTATTTGGATAGATCAGCTTCTCCTACCCAAAATCATATATTGCATGTCAAATAACTCATCCCAGGTTCTAAAATACACTCATTTCAAATATCAGACGGTGAAATCACCCCAAACAGGTCAGCGAGCGGCGATGGGACCGCCGGTTTGGCGATGCATCGCCGAACCCATCCGTACAATGGTCTGGTAGGCCGATTTCCTTCGTTATAACTCCGATTTAGGTGATTAAAAAACCAGATTGAAGCTAAATGAGTCTAGTTTTATATAAAAATATGTGAAAAATATAATAAAATATTCAATATGGTTTAAAGTAGGTCATTGTGAGCAACTGTCCGATAATCACTTGTTGAACAGCTGCTGCTTCTGAAATGTTTAGAATTTTTATACAACTTGAAATCTTATGAAATTTGGTGGAGTCAGGGTAAACTTGATGATGAACTCCCAAAAAAGTAATAAAAATAATATGATAACTATAAGTGCCCAAAATGGGGCATAGAATGGCCCTAAAACTGTATTCTGCCCTATTAGGGTAGAATTTGGTTAAGTACCAAACAAAATACTTAGTAAAATTAACTTGGATCACTTTAAATATAAACTATAAGACCCAAAATTAGTAGGACTGTTAACGCTATGTTACCTAGAAACCTAGGATCAAACTCTAAACTGGTTTGTTCTCGGGAACCCTTTGAAACTTCGTATTGGATCTAGACCGCGCGTCGAAAGTCCGATATCTACCATCTTAGACCGTTATGACCGCTTAGCTAGACTTGACAATTGTTTTGAAAATCAAGGCCAATCGACGTTCAGAGGCTATTTCATTGAGCCTGGAGTAAAGAGAGTAAGAAAGGGGTTAGATTTCAAAATTTTAATCTAAATCTGGCACATGACTTGGCTCGTTATTATTAAGCGTTCTGACCGTCAGAATTCAGCCAAATTACACCCTCGGATCAGAAAAAATTTCTCTTTCATATCATGAGACTTGTAGACCTGATTTAGGTGCGATGACCGTTGAACTGAAACTGGACCGCCACGTGCGATCTGCAAACACTACCGGACTGAAAACTGGGTGTGATCAACATCCAGTGATCATGAGCTAAAGTCCGATCGCGTTCAGCCAGGGGACCTCCCGAAATGCTCTTTTGGACCAGAACAGCCTCGATTTGGTTATACCTCAAGTGAACTTTGTTTCCAAGCCTAATTTGGGAAGGTTTTAGCTTATAAAAGGACTTTAAACCCTCACTTATCTCACCCATCCGAATTTGCTAGAAACCCTAGTTAGAGAGAGAAAAAGTGAGAGATTGTGAGAGAGTGTGGGAGAGATCTTCCCGCCACTTGCTACTGCTACTATATGTGCCTAAGCATCGCGTTCAAATCACTTTGTCGGTGATTTCAACGCATTTCTAGGTAAGGAAAACCCTAACCACTTGCTGATTTAAGGTTCCGTCGATTCCAATAGCGAAGTAGCTTATACATCTTGTGTATTAGTTCGCCTGTTAGCCGTAGACGAAGCGTATACGCTCCGTTCGGAACGATACACATCTAGGGTAAAAAAGTATGGATTTTAGACGCTTTGATTGGCTGATTTCAACGCTTTCAATGTCGTTTAATAGTAGATTATCGATGGCAATGCCATTTGACATGTACAGCATGCTGTCCATTTTCTGTTTCGTAAATGTAAGGAAAATATGAGATTTAGGGCATTTTAGTCATTTGTAGGAAATACTGTATACAAGCATATTTTTCTGAAATAGTTTCTATGGCTATTTGTCGCATTAGGATATTAGGAATGCGTGCATAATTAGTTTGGCGAAGAGATTCGTCCAAATGCGCACTTTGAGTCGACATACACTATGTAGACTTAAGTGTGTAGGCTAAGTGTTTGTATAAATGTTTATATTAGTATGTATTGAGTATATGGTGTTGTGAAATAGTTTTGAGATTGAATTCTAAAGTAATATGCTGATGTAAATGATCTCCATCATGTTGGTTAGATGTATTGATTTCTTTATGTATAAGAAATGTATATGTTGGATGAATTGCTTAAGTGGTATGTTATAACATGTTTCAACATGCTTATATTGTTGTATTTCATTTCCATTACTCTTATATGATTGCTGATGTGGATTCACAAATGTATGGGGCTATACTTAGTCCAGGCAGTCGGTAACAGAGTAAATTCGTGGTTTGCTTGTATTTACCACGAAGGGCGCGTCGATGAACGCGAGTCGTGTTTGATGTTGGCGGCAGTGGTTAGGCCACACGAAGTGTTTTACGCACTTCATGTCGTTCGACTTGCGATGCGCTCGTACTAGTCAAGCCTGTCAAGTAACCCGACTGGCCGTTGATTGTTCACCCTGTATGAGTCATAACTGCTTGAACCTAGGGTACCGAACTTACCATTGAAAACCCTGTCAACCATGGTACCTTGATCCATAAAGACTCATGAGCCAGGCATGGTGGTATGGGACACCGTGATCGAGCTGTCAGCCTACGCTGGGGCCACAAACCTCCCCGTAGTGACCAGTGAGCACCCTACTCTGAGCAGATTATGGTGGTATGGGACACTATATTCTTGCTGTCGGCCTACACTGATTGGTGACGAGCCCTTTGTAGTGACCTTGAGTTTATCCTGACACCGCATGGGGGTGACGAGTCCTGATGCAGTCTTAAGGATAATTAGGCCTGTATTGATAAGGTGATGGGGGAGCGGTGCAACGAGTGCGAGAAAAAGCCCTGACAGCCCCTGCAGCGACCTAAAAATGTAACATCGTATGTGATTTCTAGGAGTGACGACCCTAGACAGGATCTGTGTTGGGATTGATATAAGGGAAGTACCTTAGTTTCCCAATACAGCTGTATGAAAAGGACTAATAACAAATTGGTAATCATATCCACATCGCATTGCATGTGCCTGAAAGATGTGAAGCACTGAGCGGTACGCAAGCATGCTGCGGACGCAGATGGTGCCGTATGAGGGAGAATGTCGGTGAGGGTATCTATCATGTCATCTCATGCATACATTAACAACAGTATCTAGGAATGTTTGATTGTTTGCTTTACTATTAACGCGTGATTGATTTGATAACATGTTAATCCTTGTTTTATGATTCCACTGAGTTAATTACTCACTCCCACATTATGGGACGGTGTTGCGCATACCAAATAGTTCATATCTTAATTGCAAATGATGGCAATGCTTGCGAAGCAGAGCCGGACTTGATGATGATGAGGAGGATCCCTCCTATATGCAAGTTTTGATTGACAGGGTTATAGGGTTACTGATTAGATGCTAATATACTTGGATTTTGCCCTTTTCTTACACACCCATGTATATTCTTTTTATCATTTTTGGAGTATACATCTATATGTTTAACCTGGTAACATGTTCACACTCTGGAGACCCACAACAGTTCATATACTTTATATATCTATTACATTCTTCCACTTGCTAATTTAACTGTCTCTAGAGTATGATATGTTGTTTTGGTCTAATCCCACTCATGTTTTCTGTACTAATATGGGCAACATTCACCTATCATTAAAAATGTTGCATAAATGATGTTCTGAAACTCGGGAGTGGAGTTTTTGCTCGACCCCCGATTTTCGTGATGTTACAAACAATATCGCATATCATTCTTACATTAATAAGAGTATTTATGATATGATTGTTGTACTGCTTTATCATTACTACTTGATTGAATTGATAACATGTTAACCTTTGCTTTATTGTTCCGCTGAGTTTTTCACTCAATCCCACGTTCTGGGATGGTGTCTTAAACACCAAGCAGACCCTGTCTTAACTGCAGGTGATGGCGATGCCTATAAGGTGGAGTCCGACTTCGAGGATGATGAGGAGGCATTCTCCTATATGCAGTTGTCAGGTGAGTTTATGTAAATCGTTCTTATCGATGGGGCTGTAGGGTTTAGATACTGTTGCTAGACCACCACATTTTGACATCTTGTATTTTGAATGATTCATGTAATTGTGTAACCTGGAATATGATTATACTCTGGAGACGTACCACATCTTACATGCTTTATACATATTTATTACAGTCTTCCGCTGGTGAAATTTAAATTTGTCTATGGAGTATGATATGCTACTTTAGTCTAATCTCACTCATGTTTAAAGTACTAATACCGACAACATTTAAATCATCATTATCTATGTTGCATAAGTGATGTTTTGGAACTCAGGAATTGGGCTCCTGTTCGACCCTCAATTTTCAGGGCATTACAACATGAGAACTAAAGTTTTCACTTCTAAGTTCGAAGGACCAAGCCCAGAATTTTCAAGGGAAACTAAGATCATTTTTAAGTCCTAAATTTTTCCCAATAATTTCCTAGGGAGCCTACATTTGATCTTCTATATTATCATTTCCTTTCCTATTCTTAGGGATTTCTACGTAAGTTGACATCTAAAGGTCTAACCTAAAGATTTCCAAAGGAGCTTAAAGTTGAAGTCTCTATGTGTTCAAATTGTGCTTAGTTTAGATGGAATTCTATATAAGTTTGGATTGTTATCCAAATCACTTCTAAGGAAACCTAAGTTTGGGTCTCTACGTTCTTAATCATTCTTCTGTGTCTAAGGGACATTCACCTATGTTCAATTTCTAATTTCAAATATCTTAACTAAGACATTTAAGGCGTGTAGAAGATCATTTTCCAAGGCCAAGTTTGTCTAAACTATGTTGTGATACCAACTGTAATGCCCTAACTTTTCAAGACCCGAGTACACGACCCATTTCCCAAAAGCCCGAGTGTTAACTTATAGAGAATCAAGTTCCATATATTTTTTTCATCAGAGTTAACAAATAAGTGTAGAATGGACAATTCAATCATAAGGAAAGATTACAATTACATTTAGAATATATAAGAGATTGCCCATAATGACTTACACAAACCAATGTCTCTGAAATAACAAATATATGAATTTTACAATTTATACAAGTGAGATAACAAAATGTATATAAAATTTGAGCCGCAACAGCGCGCAGCTCTTCTTGGCAATACAGCTATGTATCCTTGACCACCAAGATGGCTCCTCATCAGTCTGAACCTGCATATCACTTAAGTTACCTATACTACATGTGCGATTGTATATTTGATGGATGAGTGGCCAACTTAGTGTGAATTTTTCTCAAGATTACACATCGCTGCCTTAGCTAATGTAAGACCCGTATCTTGGTCCGTACCTTTCCGTACACTTCCGCGGTCGTACCGGTCGAATTCCGGCAACTTTCGACCCTTAAACAATATCAACGCGCGACCTGGATTCATGTACCGACAACCCGAGTCGACTCAACCCGAGACCAATACCATAGCGACCGCACCGTCGCCGCGGTTCCGATACCGCGACCCGCGCGCCAAGGCGATACCCTGATCAAGAGTTATGGGCCAACGTTCGGTGCGAGAAAACGCCGCGCGTTGCGAAAACTAAGGAAATCTCAATGATGTGTCACATCAATCACATCAATCCCATCAATCAATCACCCATCAAGCCATCACATGTCAAGTACACATCACTTCCATCCCTTTTCCCAAGCAACCACAAAAGTCTCCCAAACTCATACCTCTCTTACACAAAAGCCAACAAAGTCTTCTCAACCCATACCTTTCTTACACAAAAAGCCACAAAAGTCTTCCTAACCCATACTTTTCTTACACAACCATCACTCACCCATCCATCCATCACTCTCTCTCTCCCTTTACATCACTCTCTCTCTTTCTCTCTTTCTCATTCCAAAATTTCCAAACAATAAAAAAAAAAATTTGCAAAGGCTCCCACGTATGGAAATTTCTCAACCTTTCTAAGGTCTAAGTGGCCCACCTTCCTACCTCAAAATCTCCCATCTCAACCCTCCATTCTTCATCTTAGCCATTGAAGTCGAAGATAAGGTGCCAAGGAACCCCTAGGAGCGAGAAGATCGGACGGTGGGTGCATCTATAGGATAGTTTTCCTTATTTTTATGGTGGACCAAGTGAGGCCCACCGATCAATGGTGTGGATCTCACTTGGGACCCTTATTTGTGGCCGATGGACCACTTGGATCGCCATGATCATTCCATGATAGGGCCATTCTCCATGGACCCCATCATGATCCTTATTTTCATTTGAGAAGGGTCATCTAGACCATCCATATCGGTGGGGAAAGGATTCCCACCGTTGATCTTTAGTTTTGATGGTCATATGTGCAAATGACCCATTGATGTATGATTTCATGTATGGGAGGGCCCATAATGACGGGGACCCTCCATCACAAGCCGTGTCCCACTCTCCATGTCTCTCTCTCTCTCTTTTTTATTTTATTTTATTTTATTATATTTTATTTTATTTTATTGTAATAGGATGGTGTGGCCCACTTGAATGGATCACATCTTGATGTATTTATTTTATTCAAGCGGGGCCCACCTTCGACGTTATTCCCATGCCGCCCATCATGTGGTGGCCCACTTCATCAGGGCCCACCTATAAAAAAAATGTGAAAAAGGAACCGTCCAGCGTCTGGGACGCTGGACGTTGTAAAGGGAAGTATGAAAAAGAAAAAAAAGGAAGAAAAGAAGTGTTTGGGGGTGGTCCCCTCGTTTAGGCCCCACCCTGATGTTTATGTTAAATCCACGCCATCCACCATTTTTCCTGGGATATTTTAGGCATTGAGCCAAGGGATGATCTCAATCCAATGATCAGGCGGGCCGTACCAGAGATAATGATACTTTTACACTTCCAAGCCTGCTAATGCCCACTTTGTGGTTTCTACACTCCAAATCAGTGCCAGAGATGAGGTTTGTGTGGCCTGTTTGGGGCCTAGAATCAAGTGGGCGGAGAGGATTCCTCATCAGTGGACCCCACCTGTGTTTTTTTTTAAGCACACAAAAAAAAAAAAAAAAAAACGGAAGGCAGCAGCGCTGCCACCTTTTGAAGGCAGCAGGCGCTGCCTGCGCACCTGGACGGACGGACGTAAGGGGGCCCACGGCCCTGCGTGTGGGCCCCACCATAATGTTTATTTGTCATCCGACCTATTTATGAGGTGGGCCACCCCAGTGGTGGGCCCCCCTCCAAAAATGAGTCAGATCCAAAACTCAGGTGGCCCACACCATGCAAAACAGTGTGAATTGAATTCTACCGTTGAAAAATTTCTGGGGCCCACGGAAGTTTTGGATCAAGCTGAAATTTATGTTTCCCCTTCATCCAGGTCCAAGCGACCTTATGAACAGGTCAGATGGCGTTTAAACATCACTGGGTGGGCCCCACATGGGACCCACATTGATGCATGTGTTATAACCACCGTCCAGGAGGACGGTGGCACTCACCTGACGGATGGACTGCCTCCACCGTCCACGGACGGTGGGGCCCTGTGTGATGAATGTGTTATATCCGCACTGTCCACTGGACAGTGGGACCCACCATGATGTATGTGGTGCATCTAGACCGTCTATCCGCCTAGTGAGATCATTTTAAAATATAGGTTGTTGGTTGGGTGGACCACTCATTTATGGGCTAGGCCTATTTGATTTTAAAACAGGCCTATGGGCTAGGCCCATTTGATTTATGAAATGCTTATAGGATAGGCCATTTGTGTTATTTAAGGCCTATGGGATTGGGCCCATTTGAATTTCAAAAGGGCTATGGGCTAGGCTCATTTGGCTTATGAAATGCTTATGGGTTAGGCCCATTGGATCCACTTAAGGCCTAGGATCCTAGGCCCATGTAATGTACTTCAAGGCCCATGTAATTGACCCTTTTTGTTGAAATTTTAAAGCCCATAGTAGTAGGCCATTTGATATATTATAAGGCCCATGGGACTAAACCCATTTAATTATAAAAGGGCCCATGGGATTAGGCCCATTAGATTTGTTTGAGGCTCATGGGTTAGACTCATTTGATTTGCTTAAGGCCTAGGAATTTAGGCCCATTTGACTCATGTTAGGTCTGTGGGTTGAGGCCCACTTGACCTGCATGTGGGATCCCAATTGGTATGGCCCATTTGATGCATATTAGACTCATATGACTAGGTCCAATTGATGCAATCCAAGCCCATGGGTTTGACCCATTGCAATGCACTTAAGGCCCATTGGTTTGGCCCATTTATGTGGCCCATCTGATGAATGAGATCCCATAGGATATGGCCCATTTGATATATATATATATAAGGTCCAATGGGGACAACCTACGGTCCATTGCAATGTGTAAATCCATTACAGACTGAGTGTTGATGTTTACAAAGATCGTGCCTTGGGAGCAATGTTGGTTTGACGTCCACATTGCGAGTGTAATGTTGGTTGGATGTCCACGTTACGACTCTCCTTAGGGCCCATTACCGGCCGTACTTGCCGTGTATAGGCCATCCAGGTCCGTCTGCATTGTAAAATAGTTCATTTCATTATAACATGTTTAGTATAGTTTCATGACTCATGATCATATGCATCATATGTATGCTTGATATGAGGACTGACTGATCATAGCATATGCCTTCGGGCAGGTTGTTATGGGCTCCTGGTTAGGCAGTATTGCCCTACATGAGCGCACGATATGCGCATGGATTGTTGCATGACTGGACAGCGTGAATCATGCATTTCGCACTTGTGTGACATGGGTATTGTACGCCCTAGCAACATCAGGGCCGTAGCCTCCACAGACGCATCGTGGTTGGCAGGATTGGATCCCGAAAATCTTGTTCTACATGGGGTACTATAGATATCCCTGGGTGAAAGTCCCTAAACCCTTATGGTACCAAGAGGTTGCTCCAACGTCTAGACCGAGTGGGTAGATGAGTACTGCGTGTCGAATACCAGTTGGCTGTGCTCTCCACTGTGTCATGGTCGGTTGGAAGGGGGTGCGGCCTTATCCGCCCGATTGTAGGGGGCAATGCTAGGCTGAGTCTGACCAGCTCGAGGAATGGGTCCGCTATCGATGAGTCGCGCCCGATATTGGCAGACGGATAGTGAGGTCTCTTCCACTTACCTTATTGCGCGCGATGCGGCGGCAATCTGGTTTAGAGTGTACTAGACCCCGGTGATATTCCATACTTTGAGCTGTATTGACGTGTGGACATTGATGAGTATCTGTATGCTTGAGTTGCATTGTACATTGCATGGCCTTGGGATGGCCGATACCATTCATGTCTTGCATTGCATAGCCTTGGTACGGCTCATGACGTTTTGGTTCCATCTGTATATTCCGCATTACTCTGACATTGCATTCATATTACTACCTTGCGCACACACTTTCACCACCCTCTAAGCTTTCTGTAAGCTTATGCACGACCGTTGCGTGCAGGTGACGTTGGACTGCAGCAGCGCTGAGGCAGGAGCACGTTGCTGATCATTTTGGAGTTTTTGTTATTTGCCATTGTATTTCCCTTTATGCCCATTGTACTTGTAAAGTTTTTGATCATAGTGGAAATGTAATAGATTTCTTGGTTGTTGTTTGTGGGTTATGCCTTTGGTTATGCTTATTACGAATCAGACTGACATATAAAATCCTCCTCGTAGCATCCCAGGATCGGAACCTGTCGAATGGGAGCTAGGAGCCGAGAATGGGGTTCTACGGAGGCTGTCGGCGCCGGATTCGGCGATCGGGAATTCTGTGAGCCCGGTTTCCGAGTTTGGGGCGTGACAGCTAAGCATAGTTAAAACGACAAGGCAATCAAAATAACACATGATGTAGTCTTTTTATATGCATGGATGCGTGAATGCACATCGACCTGCGGATGCACATCCAATCGGACTTGGGCTCGTCACCCATGCAATCATCGACCTAGGAATGATCAGCCATTTGGAACAAAGGATCGATAGTTGGTGGTCTGGGAGCTAGCAAAACGATACCCCAGTAACTCTAAGACATGTGCTACAACGTCTAGAATTAACCACCCATCATCGCCAATATGATATGAATGCATGATTAGCCAACCATTATTAATCCAATTACAATCAGCTAATTTGAGTAACTCAATGGTCACTACGGAGGACTCGTCACCCAACGTAGGCCAATAGCTCGAGCATAGTGTCCCATGACCACCATCCTCGGCCCATGAGACTTTCCCTATCTTATGATGTTTAATGGTTGCCCGTCGACCAGTGGCCAATCAAATTAATTGAGTAGGGGATTCCATCACATGGTTATAAGCCATTGAAGGCATGCAAGGCAATCACCAAATCATACGACAGACGTTAAATTGCAGTAGAAAAAGGGTGCTCGATATATTAAATCGAAACGACGAAGGGGTTAGAAAAGAGTAAATCAGAGCAGTTAAAGAGGTCATTTTAAGCCATTCAAGCTGTATAACCTATGGATGGTAAATTCCACTTTAATATTCCATGCCCCACATAAACTCCAATCGAGGGTCCATTCCATTCCACACTCCATCATGTTACATCCTAAGTATGGGTTCACATACACAAGAGGGCTTACCCACTAATAACTGCAGTGAATATAGGTCCATAGTGACTTACAATAATTCATGTGAAAATATACCGTTATAGCATGGCAGGCATATGTTAAGCATAATAATCACAACAGGTCATGATGTAAACTATAAATTAAAATGAGAACTATCATGTAAGCAACTATTGCATGCGATCATGTTTCACCATTATCAATCGTAAATCAGATATAAATCATGTAAGAGATTGCATGCTATGAATTAATAATTTTAACATTTGATAGAGACTATAACTTAAACCAATTTAGAAATGGAAAGCTTAAGGGGAGGAATCATCACCTGACTAGTCGAATCGCCAATGCCAACTATGGCCGCTGGAAGTGCGTGCACCTTTACAATCGGATCCAATAATGAATTGTGAAGTTGCACATGAGATCAATGCTCTACAAAGTGTCCACGGTCAATGTTAATATTACCTAGGGTTTGAATTACTTGTTTTTAGGGTTTTGATGTAGACTTAGGGTTTTATCCTAGGGTTTAGTCCTAGACTTAGGTCCTAGGATTTAAATGCTAATCACTGTTTTACGATGTGTGTGTGGTTCAACACAATGTAATAATATGGCTAATTACATTTTAAGCAAATGATAACTTAATATTTGTGACCCTGGTGATAATGAGCATTACAATGGTAATGAAATAGTATAATTTATTATTTAATGATAATATTTTCATGTAATGGATCCCATGTTAATATCATTAATGGTAGTTTCATTTATAGTGACTAACAGTAGCATGACGTCCTTAATATTATGGTCTACTATTTATGCTAATATTTAAGAGTGACCAACAATGCAATAGTATTTAATAATGATATTGTTTTATATGTAATGACTAATATCAATGTAGGTAAGTTAATAGTTGTAACATCCTGAAAATCGGGGGTCGAGTAAAAACTCCACTCCCGAGTTCCAAAATATCACTTATGCAACATAAATGTGTATGATTGAATGTTGTCTGTGTTAATGTATTAAACATGAGTGGGATTAAGCCAAAGCAACATATCATACTCCAGAGACAGTTAAATTTACAAGCGGAAGACTGTGATAGTATGTATAACATATATAAACTGTTGTATGTCTCCAGAGTGTGAACATGTTACCAGATTATATACATACATGTATGCTCCAAAAGTAAACAAAAAGAATATACATGAGTGCTCTAAAAATATAAAATGACAAGTGTCAAGGCAACAAATCAACCTCCCTGTAATTCCGTCAATCAGAACACGCATAAAGGAGGGATCCTCCTCATCATCATCAAGTCCAGCTCCGCTTCTCAAGCAGCGCCATCATCTGCAACCAGAATAGGGACTGGTGGGTGTTCGAAAATACCATCCCGTAACGTGGGAGTGAGTAGCTAACTCAGTGGAATAATAGAGTAAAGATTAGCATGTTCTCAAATCAATCATGTGATAATAGTAAAGCAATGAATCAAACATTCCTAATACTGTTATTAATGCAATATGACGTGACATGATGGATGCCCTCACCGACGATCTCCCTCAAACGGCACCATCTTCATCCGCGGCATGCTTGCGTACCGCTCAGTGCTCCACATCTTTCAGGCACATGCAATGTGATGGTGATATGATTACCGAGTTATTATTAGTCTATTCATATAGCAAGATTGAAAAACTAAGGTACTTCCCTTATATCAATCCCAACACAGATCCTGTCTAGGGTCGTCACTCCTAGTAATCTCATACGATGTATATTTTATAGGTCGCTGCAAGCGCTGTTAGGGCTGTTGCTCGCACTCGTTGCACCGCTCCCCATCACCTTATCAATACAGGCCTACTTGTACTCTTGTCGCTACGGAAGGGTCGTCGCCTCCCGTAGACTCAGAATACACTCGAGGTCACTACAAAGGGCTGCCAGGGCTGTTGCTCGTACTCGTTGCACCGCTCCCCCATCACCTTATCAATGTAGGCCGACAGAAAGAATATAGTGTCCCATACCACCATAATCTGATCACGAGTCATAGGTGCTCACTAGTCAATACGGGGAGGTTTGTGGCCCCAGCATAGGCCGACAGCTCGACCACGGTGTCCCATACTACCATGCCCAGCTCATGAGCCTTTATGGATCAAGGTACCATAGTTAATAGGGTTTACAGTTGTAAGTTCAGTACACTAGGTTCAAGCAGTTATGACTCATAAAAGGTGAACATACAATGGCCAGTCGGGTTACTTGATGGGCTCGACTAGCACGAGCGCATCTCGAGTCAAACGATATGAAGTGCATAAAACACCTCGTGTGGCCTAACCACTGCCGCCAACTCCAAAACACGACTCGCGTTCATCGACGCGTCGTTCGTGGCAAAGATAAACTAATCACGAATTTACTCGGTTTCCGACTGCCTGGACTAGGTATAGTTGCAAACAATTATGAATCCACATCAGCAATCATATAAGAGTAATGGAAATGAAATACAACAATGTGAGCATGTTAACACATGTTATAACATACAACTTAAGTAAATCATCTAACGCATGCATTTCATACATATAATGAAATCATGCATATAGCCAACATGTAGGAAATCATTTACATCAGCATATTATTTGAGAATTCAATTTCAAACAGTTCATAACACCATTTAATTCAATACATACTAATACAAACATTTATACAAACACTTAGTCTACACACTTAAGTCTACATATAGTATGTCGACTCAAAGTGCGCATTTGGGCGAATCTTTTTGCCAAAATGATTATGCACGCATTCCTAATATCCTAATGCGACAAGAAGCCATGTCAATCATATCAGCAAAATATGGATGAAAACAGTATTTCCTACAAACGATTAAAATGCCCTAAATCTCATATTTTTCGTCTACTTGCAAAACAGGAAACGGACAACATGCTGTACATGTCAAACGGTGTTGCCGTCGATAATCTACTATTAAACGACATTGAAAGCGTTGAAAAAAGTCAATCAAAGCGTCCAAAATCCGTACCTTTTATCCTAGAAGTGTATTGATTCGAACGGAGTGTATACGCTTCGTCTACGGCGAACCGGGAACCTAATACACAAGATATATAAGCTACCATACTAAGGTAGCGAAGGAACGTTAACTCAGCAAGTGTTTGGGGTATTTTCTTACCTAGAAATGTGGCGAAATCACCGGGAAAGTGATTGAGGCGCGTTTCTTAAGCACGTGTAACAAGTAGTGCAAGCAGCAGAAAATTCTCTCCTACTCTCTCTCACAACCTCTCACCTTTTCTCTCACACCAGCTAGGATTTCTAGAAAATTCGGATGGGTGAGAGAAGTGAGGGTTTAAGCCCCTTTTATAACCTAAAACTTGCCCAAAACAGGCTTGGGAACAATGTTTACTTGATGCCAAACCAAATCGGGGCTGTTTCGGTCCAAAAAGACATTTATGGAGGTCCCCTGGCCGAACACGATCGGACTTAAGTTCATGCATACTGGATCTAGCACACATCAAGTTTTCAGATTGGTAGAGATCCCAGATCGCACGTGGCGGTCCAGTTTCAGTTCAGCGGTCATCGCACCTAGATCAAGTCTACAAGTCTCGTGATATGAAATAGAAATTTTTCCTGATCCGAGGGTGTAGTTTGGTTGAATTCTGATGGTCAGAACGCTTAATACTGACGCGCCAAGTCGTGTGCCAGATTTGAATTTCAAATTCCAAATCTAACCCTATTCTCACTCTCTTCACTCCATGCTCAATGAAATAGCCTCTGAATGTCGGTTGGACTTGATTTTTGAAATGATTGTCAAGTCCAGCCAAGCTGTCATAACGGTCTAAGATGGTAGATATCGGACTTTTGACGTGCGGTCAAGATCCAATACAAAGTTTCAAAGAGGTCCCGAGAATAAACCGGTTTAGAGTTTGATCTGAGGTTTTAGAGTATTATAGCGTCATTGGTTCTACTCGCCTTGGGTCTTGTAGAACGTATTTAAAGTGATCAGGGACTATTTCCCAGCTACTCTAACGTTGCGCTAGCTAACTTATGCTTAGTTTATAAAGGAATTAATCCTAAGTGATTTCTTTGATTATGGAATTGGGTTCTAAGCGATTTCCCAGGTGTTTTAGTTGACCCATTGCCTAAGGACGTCTAACCCCAGGTTGGCAAAAATCTGGGGTGTTACAATCTACCCCCCTTAAAATACAATTTCGTCCCCGAAATTGGCTAAGGGTAGTGAGTATCTAACCTGACTTCAGTATTGACATTCTAAGGAAGGGTCAATCCTATTTAATAACCTAATCGTATGTATAACTTAAATCAAATGTTTCGATCCTGGGCCAGTGGGGAAGAGGCTAACCACGCTTCCGCTGTGCCACTCTGATCGAACGGTAGCGTTGTTTGATCTAAATGGATTGGACTCAATACGTTCTACCTCCCTTAAAACTTAGTTCTACTTAAAGTTTAAGAATCTTTGCATCACTCCGTATATCGGAACGAGGTGCAACTTAGGGGCTATCCTAGACATGAATTAGGAAACAACCTCTCATTACATTGGTCTTTCTTTATTAGCGATGCGTTCTATGGCATTGGTACCTATGGTTGTAGAAATAGGCCTACTCTCTATTGGCTAGATGTCCTCAACATTTTTCAAAGGTAAAGCAATAACTTTTGGTTCTAGGTGGTCGGGCCAACACGGAAGAAAAGTTGTGTAGTAGGTCTGAGCCGGATACATAGACTTTCTGTCTAGCTAGGACAGAAGATTTATTGTATCAATTCTTAATCCGCGTCGATGCCGATCTTCTGCTTGATCAGAGCATTGGATTTATTGGTAACCACTAGGATTAAGAAGTCGATTCAAACCGCGAATACATCGCTTACATGCAATTCCTTTACTCCGCGTTCCCGAATGCAATAAGCCCTTGGGGAAGGCAATTCTAAGGGGTGTGTTGGTTTATTCTAAGTTCGACCTGAGGGATTTATAAGTCTTCCCTAAGAGTGATTGGTTCTAAGTTACATAAGCTTCCTGAGAGTTACTAAAGGAGTCTATGGATGTTATGAGGATCTATCCAAGGAAGGGAGTCCCATTCCAATTAGATCTAACCTACTATTCCTTAGCATCTACAGGCTTTACTCTACTCAAGGTAACTAGTAGACTAGTATGTAATCTACAGCCTAAGCTTATATGCTAAATGGTTTCATCCCATTACTAGTACAGGGAATCGCTCTCGCTTAGGGTCACAATTGTGTAAATGGAATTGGATTTCTTATGTCGTCAGATCCTTCAAATCTAGGAGTGCTAACTCTAGATTCAAAACTCCAAGGGCCTATGTGGCCAGTAGCGTTTAGTTGTATTAAATGGAACTGCATTCCTAGTCCCATAGCGGGGATTGGAAGTGGCATGCTTAGTAGGAGGGTGGGGTGGGATAAAAACTAATTTTGTAGGCTTAATCCCATAATTTACAATATGGCAGTGGAAACCATAGGATACACCCAAACTAGGGACAATACCTTACAGTGAACGAAACGGCATGCATTTCATCTAACCAAATTCAGCTATATTAAGCCCAAACCACAACACAAACATTCACATAACAAGCCGAAAAAAAATTCCATGCATTTCATTAAATCAAAATTGCCACAATATAGGAGACATATTCTTACATGTACCATGACAAGAATTGCATGGGAGCTAAGCCAGTCAGCTACTACAGCAACATAAGCAAACTACTAGCCTTATCAGGCTTACACACAAAAAGCAGAAAATAACTAACTACAACCCGCGATATCTGGATCTAGATCACTAGTCTGAGTCAGGCGATGGAGGAGGAGCACCCTTATCCTACAAGCAACACAGGATAGCCTTCAAAGTACGAGTCACCTTGCCGAATTTCTTCTTCAAGACGGCCTTGGTATCCTCAACCTCGGCCCGAAGTTCCCGGACTTCTCTTCGCAAGGTGACCTGAATCTCCTCAATTCGGGCAATGTGATCATCTCTAGTAGCCCGAGTCGCAGGAGGAGGACTCTCATCGGTATCCTGAGCCTCCTCTTCTACCTCTTCCTGGACTTCTTCCTCTACTTCCGCTCCAGGTTCTCCTTCACTTGGATACTCTTCGTCATCAAAATCACCCTCGCTATCCTCATCAAGCTGAGTCTCACGGTACTGAGACCCGATCTTCATCTTGACCATGGTAGACTCATCAATGCGGTGAATTGGAATTGGCAACTCCGACCTAAGTCTATAAGAAAACTCAAGCGCGATCATGCATATAAGCCGGCCAAAAGGAAGCGACTCAGACGTTCTTCTTGATTTCACTATAAAAGTAGCCATACACACATTTTCTCCTTGGGCCACCTGATACAAGAAATCAACCATAAGGTGCGTACACTCAATGCGATTTATCGATCTGGGATACACGTTGAACGTGCAAATGTGGTGCAGCAGGTGCAAATCATCAGACATATGAGACACCTTGAGGCTATTGTTAGGCTACCATGGAACTAGACTACCGCATAGGAACCTGGTACGACGATCTCGCTCACTCCTACTCCTCAAATTCTTTGCACTGGGATGAACATCACCAAGGGGCACGTTCAGAAGTCGCGCTATTAACCGGACATCGACCGTAGCCATCCGGTCTCTACCAAAGGGAATCTTGAACTGCAATGGCTCCAATGTAGGACTCTAGATACGAGCGTAGAAGGCACGAATGGTGCTCACATTAGCATGAGAACGGGCTTCAAAGAGCGGACCCCAATGTGCAGCTTCAATGCGCTCGAATAATAGGAATTTACTGAAGAGTCGCCCTTCCACGTCCGTCTCAAACAACACCTTATGGTCAGTATATTCACTGTAAGGCATCTCTGCTAATATCACTCACCCAATTTGAGCATGGGGATCCAAATCCCGCTTTGTATGAAACTCCCGGGATGTGCTTGGACTTACAGCGGTGCTTGAGCTAGCGGTGCCACCCCTCGGCCTTCTTGATTGTGTAGGGTAACTAGGCCCAGCCTCATCCGCTGCGGTCTTTCTTTTTCCCATCAAAGAGAGGATGGTGGAGAAGGAGAAAAGATCCAAAATGGCTTCAACAATAGCCATGGAAAGTGAGGGAAATGGGGAGAAATGGCTGCCCAAACAGACAGAATGAAATCTAAGCGTTGTAGAGGGATGCTTCAAGCTCCCTTAGGCTGTATTTTTAAAAAGAAAAGAGAAGAAAAAAGGAGAATGGAGCTCCACCCGATTTCAACCATAAATGGAGGTTGTAGGAGCTCCAACAGACGAGATCGGAGAGGGAGAGGATTCCTAATCACCATAGAAGGATGGAAAGGCGTCATTTTTAACAATTGGTGGGATTGGAGGGGATTTGGAGCTGCGGTTTGAGAGAGGGAAGCAGGAAAAATGTGAAAGGGAGGGCGTTTGGGCATTTTTTTTGTGAAGGAGGTACCCTTTCTAAGGGGTTTCGACGGACGAACCACACATGGGAGGGATGCCCTACCCTAAAAACACCCCACACCCGAAACTTAGTGTAAGTGGGGCCCACCCATCGGCGATGCATCGCCGGATCAGCGATGGCATCGCCGGCCATCCCCTGATCCGGCCGGTGGAGCTCCTACAACGATAGGAATGATAGTGTGCCATATATTCATATTTCTTTATTTTCTCCCCTCTATCCTTACTTTTCCTTCTTTATTTTCTCTTATTTCTATTTTTCTCTTACTAGCACACTAGCATGGCCCTAAACCAGACCCAACACGTATTGCGTTTCGACCGAGTCAGGCTGGATCACTTAGCAGCAACAACAGTCCCCCGTTCTGATTCTATTCTTCTTCCTTCCTCCATTTCTTCTTTCTTTTCTTTTCCTTCTTTCACTTTCTTCCTTCCTATTTGGGAGCTCCAGAGGGTCTGAACGAACTCGAGTTTGAATGGATTCAGTGTGGTGTGGTGTGATAGCAGACGAGGAAGAAGATCAGCCTTCCATGGTGGATTGGAAACGGGAGCTTCTTCTTCTGATTCAGAGACATTGGGTGGTTTAGTTCAGCCCAAGGGAGCTCGTGAAGGCTGGAGAATGAAGTTTCAATGGAGCTTGGGTGGTGGATTCAAGGGAAGGAGGAAATGGCTGCTCTTTCTCCGTTTTCTTCCTTTCATTCTCCCTTTTCTTTTTCTTTTATCCATGGTTGGATCAACTGGCATTGGACGGCCAGGATCCCCTTCCCATGGACAGATAAGATCAGCCAAAGAACCTTCACACAGATCGTGCCAGCTTCCTACCAAAAAGATTTCATTTTTAGAATACTATGTTTGCAGGGCATGTTTGCACCCAGAACTATGTACACACGCCAGCATGCCTACACGTGAGGCCTACTAGGTTTTGGTCAACTCCACCAGCTTGATCGGATAGATGGCTTTAATCATCTTGATGGTTACTCATGATGGGCCACAGTGCAAGTAAAACGGAAGTCCTCTGTTTTAAAATCTTGCTTATGGGGGAAAAGCAGAAGAGGCTTTTGCTTCTTTAAGCTAGGCACAGGTCAGACCTGATTTGACCACCCCTATGTTTCGGTACATAGTAAGGGCTCCTACATTATGTACACATGCAACCCAATGTGGGGTCCACAGGTGTATTTTGACGAATTCCACACAGTCCATTCTCTTTAAGGGGCCCAAACCAGGGCATGTGACCACATGTTTGGTAGATCCCAAAGCTTAGGCAGGCCCTATGACTTGATTTGTGTGATAAGGTGATACTTTCTAACAACCTAGTGGCTACAATTTTTCTGATCTTAACTCATACTTATCCAAAAGGTCCTAGGGTCTAGAGGCTACCCATTTAGCGATGAGTTGTGAGATTTAAGTCCCACGTAGTAAGGTCTTATGATTTTTGCTTGTGTGTCATTTATAGCTTGATTTTGAAGTTAATCGACAATGTATTTGGCGATTCAAACCTCACAAATGATGCTTGTCTTATGCTCACATTGTCCAAGATGTTCTATGGGTTCAAATGGAAGATTTGGCCAAAGGTGAGGTGTCAACGTGGGGATCAGGTTCACCATTGAATGAAACCAATATGGAAAGTTAGTTACATGTAATGCACGTGATTTCATGTGCTTCTTGGCTCCGTGAATGGTTGGGGTGAAGGTGTGGTCTAGTATGATGTTTGGTGGGAAATCCTCTCCTTTCATTAGCTTCCTCTTGTTAAATTAGCCTAAGAGGTGAAATATGAAGCTGATTCGAGTTCCAGGTGGGCCACATGGTTCGCCAACATGGGAGAAATTATTTATTGTTGGAAAAAGTCTGTGTTAGGTGTTTGAAAATAGGTGGGGAGGACTCCACGCTGGTTGGAGTGATCTTGAGTAGAGGAAAAACACGATTTTCAAGTTTGAGCGTGATTCGCTTTGGATAAGGTTTCTACTTGCAGATGTGACACATATGAGAGGCTAACTGGGGTCCACTATGATGTATTTTTGGAAAATCCATTCCTCTCATCACTCTAGTCATGCCATGTTGGCCCATGAACCCAAATATGAAGAAGATTGGAGTCTTACATGAGCTAATCTTAGAAATTCTCCTAGTAGGTGTTAAAAAGGACTTGAGCTTAATTGACGGTCCACATTCAATAATTGGGGCCCAATTTTGGGGAAAAAGTGTATTCAAGATAGGTGAATGGTTGGACGAAACTTGGTAGTTGATCAATGGTGGGAAAAGGCTAGATTTGAAATATCATCTTTTGCGTTAAAAGAAAGGAACTAGCTTTAGCGTTCAATGTTGTAGGATTATAGTTCAGGGTATAAATTTTATATGACATCATAGTCATGTGAGGCAAAGGTGTGTTCCAAATTTAAGTTGCGATGGACAACCGAAAGTGGCTAGATCTGAAGATCTAGATTTATATAGAGTTTATAAGCCTTGAAAGGATAACTTCGCACCAAAGGAAAGCCTACTAGAGTGGTGTCATCATATTTTATTCTTAGTCCATATGATGGGTAATCCAAGTTGTTCATATGAAGCTAAATATCCAACTACGACTACATATGAGGTTTCTTCACTTGATGGATGCCAAAATCAACGGTTAAAGGGCTGATCTGTCAATTGGGCCATTTTTACAATGATCTAAGGGCTGAAATTCGATGTGTATGGTTAATTTATGATACGTAGGCTTGGTATAAATTTTCTCATTAATAATTTCATGGGAACCATGTGATCTAGAATTCAGGGGTTTAGATTTGTTGAGACATAAAAAATGATGATAGAAGATTGAAGCAAGAAAAGATACGAAAATGGAAGGAACACTCAAAAAGAAGTAGGATATAATAGTTTTAAAGGGTTTGTGTAGGAACGTGCAACCAATGTCAGTTGCACAGGACCGCGCAATCAATCTTCTTTGCACAGGTCCGCGCAATGAGAATATCAGTTGCGCCGGACCCCGAAGCGTACTGTAGAAATGGTCTTTTTTAGAATGATCTAGAGCACTGAAAATTTATCCCACATCACTAAGATCAGGATTTTCACACGTGCGAGGGTCTATAAATACCCCTTCCCCTCCTTTATTAAGGAGGATTAAATATTTTCAAGAGGAGCAGAGCGGATCGAAAGATTGAAGGTAGGAGAAGAAGTCTCCTGTCAATTGCACAGGACCACACAACCAATATTAGTTACACGGATCCACTCAACCAGGCTATCCTGTAGTCTGTGAAGTTAAGGATCCGTCATGTTGCTGAAATCCATAGGTCAGGCTTCCTTCCTCTGGGCTTTCTTCTATTTTAAGGGTTCAGAAGAGAAGGATTAGTCGATTGAATCGACGTTTCCCCTAAGTTTTAGGGATGGTTGAAACAGGCGTTGTTATGCTGCTGAAATCTCTATTTCATTGAAGATTCATCGATCGAATCGACATTCCTCCTAAGTCCTAGGAGATGATCAAAACAGGCGCCGAAAGGCTGTCGAAATGAATTCTTGATATTCAAAGCATAAGTCATTTAATTTCGCATGATCTATCTTAGAATCAAGGGATGCAAAGAGGATGTAAATGAACTCAGTATTAATGAAATGTGATGAATGTTCTCAATAACCTTTCTCTGTTATGTTTAAATAAGACAATTTCCCAAATCAAACGCATTTGTTTCCTTGTCGAAATAAAATGGTGACTCTGCTGGGGACTAATTCTTTATAGTCTTATTTAAATGTAACAGTGAAATTATTATGAACTTTCATTATAGTTTGGCATCCTGCGGATGCCAAAATGGTGACTCTCAGTGGGAAAATCCTCCCCTTCATCTCTAAGATCGATCACTTTAATCGTTCATCTACTAATTATAACTATGATTTATGTTGAAAGTTTTACAATTCGACTACGAATTACTACTCATGGCAACTCCCGTAAGAAAAGTGAACCTCCAATTCACCTCGACCGGATTCATGATAGAATACACACCAAATCATGCAAGTGAAGGTAGCATGGTTCAGGTGATAGCTGAGGTAATTTCTGCTTCACCCCAATCATCAGAAGGTGACGCGGGCTGGACTGTTGTAACATCTCGTAAGGAAAAAGCACGAAACGTCAGAAATTCTAGGATGAATCAGCCTTCATTAAGAATCAGAGGGCCTGTGACACTTAATACAGTTAAAAGAAATCCCAAACTTGCTCCTCCGGTGATTTATCCTATGCAAACAATTCCCAAATTGACAGCGCATGAATTCCTAGCTTTAAACGCTCCAATGGCTGAATGGACAAGAGAATAAAAAGTAAAAGCACTAGTGATCAGATCACCAGTGTCGTCTCAAGCGAACGCACCAGTATCAACATCACCTCAGTCAGTTGATGCCACAGGGGGCATAGAAAAGCCCAATGAAACTCCATTCCCTCCCTTTTCCATGAGTCCTGTTACGTCAGCTTATTCTTACTCGACTCTAGTTACTGTTTCATCCAAAAGTGGACAAGCTGCAGTGCATATGGCAGGGACGAGTTAAGAACGTGAAGAAACTATAGAGAATCGCATCCATAAAATGGCGAAAGCTCAAAATGCATTAATAAAATAATGCAGAAATCTCAAAGGGGGCTTGACGACTTTTATATATAATGCAGCTCAAATAACAGTTGTTGAAAAAGTTGGCTGAATGGAAAGGGAACATGAAAATACTAGATGTTTCAGATATCGTACGCCGTATCCAAGAGAGGTGGATGATATTCCCTACCCAGCCAGTTTCAAGTGTCCAAACTTTCAAAAGTTTGATGGGAAAGGATCCCCGGAGGAACATTTAACGCACTTCATTAGCAGTATGGGAGATCTTTCTGTAGTACCCCAGTACTGCTTGCAATTGTTCGGGACGTCACTGATGGGTAGAGCATTCTGATGGTATTCCATTTTGGCTACAGGGTCAATCCAGACTTGAGAACAGATGCGATATGTTTTTGCATCTCACTTTTTCTCCCTAAGTCATGACGTTAGTATTGTTCAGTTAGCTTCTGTACGACAAGGCAAAAGCGAGTCAGTAAGGGGTTTTATAGACAAATGGAAGACATTGGGAACTTTGTGCAAACGACTGCTAGGAGAAAGCGAACAAGTCAAGTTGTGTATGAGCTCTATGAAAAGGGAATTCGTAATTGGACTGGCCAGTGCTGACATCAAAACTTTTCAGGATTTGACCGCTAGGGCTCATGCTTTAGATTTGGTAAATCGGAAAGTGCCAACATTCCACCATGATGCATCTCAGGAGGCTCCTAGCAGGACAATAATGAGTACTATTGATCATCATTAACAACATAAAAGTGTAAGAGGTTTAAAGGAAGAAAATGCGAGGAAAAAAGAGGAGTTGATTCAATCAAGAAGAAATAAAAAGGTCAGGACGCTCAATTCGCGTGAGGGGTTTGCATTTGATAAGGAAGATGTCATTCCAATGATGGACCAGTTATTGAAAGTTGGCGCGATAGAATTGTCAGAGACTAAACGCCCCAAGGAGACGATAAGGTGTGGGGAGAAAATTTTTTATCCCTATCACCGCTTATTGGGACATCCAACAGAGAATTGTTATACATTGAAGTGTATTATATAGCGAATGATAGACAAGAATGAGATAATCATTGAAAATAGAATACGGAGGTCATGAAAAGTACGGGTTTCGATTGCAAAGACTACAACGGCTTAAATTACGCGAAAGGAATTCCGATTGGGATCAGCCAGCAAAGGTGAAGAAAATTTAAAGACATGGAGGTAAGGTCATCAGTAAATATGGTTACGGTAAAAGAACCAGTGAAAGAAAGTGCTGAGGTAGTTGAACGTCCTGAGGAAGCTCTGAAGCAAATGGAGGACGGGGGGCAATCGACAATGGACAGTCTGTTAGAAATAAACTTGGGTACGAAAGAAGAACTATAAAACACGTTTATTAGCACCAACCTCTCTAAACAAGATTCTACAAAATATGTTTGACTTCTTTGAGAAAATAAAGACGTGTTCACTTGGACATATGCAGAGATGCCTGGATTGGAGCCTTCTGTGGCATTGCACTGATTGAATATTTCTAAGGAGAAAAGGCCAGTTAAATAAGCGTAAAGGTGATTTTATCCAGACTTAGTTCCCCTCATTGAGGAAGAAGTCAATAAGTTGATAAAGGTTGGGTTTGTTAGAGAGGTCAAATATCGTAAGTGGATATCGAATATTGTCCTAATGAGGAAGAAAAATGGACAGGTTAGGGTATGCGTTGATTTTAGAGACCTAAATGAAGCCTGCCCTAAGGATGATTTTTCGCTCCCAATAACTGAATTACTAATTGATAGTACAACTCGGTATGTCGTTATGTCCTTTATGGACGGTTATGCGGGATATAATTAGATTCGAATGGCCCCTGAAGACGAAGAGGCAACAACATTTAGAACTTCACTGGAAATTTTCTGTTATAAGGTTATGCCGTTTGGACTTAAGAATGCTGGGGGAACATATCAGAGAGCGATGAAAAGCATTTTTCAAGATATGATGCAGAAGCACGTTGAGTGTTATGTTGACGACTTGGTGGTCAGGTCAGGAAGCCATCAGGAACATCATGAACACTTGGCGTCGATTTTTTAGCTACTCGAAAAGAAACAATTGAAGATGAATCCCGCTAAATGCGCATTTGGAGTGTCCTCCAAAAAATTTTTAGGCTTTGTTGTTCGGAATAGGGGCATCTAGAATGACCCCGGAAAAGTCAAGGCTATTCAAGATATGCCACCACCAAACACATTAAAGGAATTAAAGAGTTTGCAAGAAAAATTAGCATACATACGCTGGTTCATTTCGAACCTGGTAGGGAGATGTCAGCCATTTTCTCATTTGATGAAAAGGGATACAGAATTTGTATGGAGTCAAGCTTGTCAAAACGCATTCGACTCGATAAAGGAGTTGATGAAAAAACCACTAGTACTGGCAGCTCCGGTGAAAGGGAAACCGCTTATTTTGTATACATTCGCAATTGAATATTCCTTAGGAGCTTTGTTGGCACAAAAGAAAGAGTTTGGAAAAGAAACAGCTCTTTATTATTTGAGTCGGACCTTGATGGGTGCGAAATGTAATTATTCCCCGATTGAGTAGGAATGCTTAGCGTTAATATTCGCAGTACAGAAATTGAGATATTATTGTATGTCGCACGATATAACATTGGTTTTAAGGACTGACTCGATAAAGTTTTTAATGACAAGACCAATGTTGTCTGGAAGGTTGGCTAAATGGACGTTGTTACTTCCAGAGTATGTTATTACGTACGAATCGGCAAAAGCAGTGAAAGGGCAGGCAGTGGCCGATTTCTTAGCAGCGCACCCCGTGGCAGGATCTGAAGCCATCAATGATGACTTTTCGAATGAGCAAGTCATGCTGACTGAATCACAGAATCCGTGGCAGATGTATTTTGATGGTGCTTCTCGAGTATCAAGAGTAGGGGCAGGAGTGATATTCATTATTCCCCAAGGTGATTTATTACCTTACTCCTTTATATTAGGTACTGAATGTATGAACAATGAGGCTAAGTATAGAGCCCTGATTATTGGAATGGAGATGGCTAAAGAAATGGAGATAAGAGTATTACATATTTTCAGGGATTCTAAATTCATTATAAATCAATTGACGACTGAATTCGAAATAAGAAAGCAAGAACTTTTGCCATACTGTTAGAAAGCACAATAGTTGTTGGAACAGTTTTCCTATGTTGAAATCAAGCATATTCCTCGGTCAGAGAATGCGAAAGCCGATGCCTTGGCTAGTTTGACAACAACTTTGTCTTGCACTAATCGAAGCCCTCTTCGAGTAACTATAGAGGAAAGAAGATTTTTACCATCAGCAGATTTTTACCATCAGCAGAGGTTGTTGAGGAAGTTACTGAAGCCCTTCCTGTATCATGCTTGGAGATTACAACAGATGATTAGCGTCAACCTTTCATAGATTATCTCAAATTCAACATCCTACCAGAAGAGTCCATGCAAAGACAGCAAATCAGACAGCGGTCAAGTAGATTCATCATCTGCAGTGAAGTATTATATAAAAAATCTTACAACGGAGTGTTGCTATGTTGTTTAGATAAGCAAGAAGCAGACCAGGTGTTACGAGAAGCACACTCTGGAGAATGTGGGGCACATCAAGCTGGTCGAAATTTATTTCATCGAGTACATAGAATGGGATATTACTGGCCCACCATGTTCAAAGATGCAATAGATTATGCGAAGTGATGTCATGAATGTCAGATTCATGGGGATGTTATACATGTTCCTCCAGAAGACTTACATCAGTCAATTGCTTCTTGGCCTTTCTCTACATGGGGGCGCGACATTATTAGTCCTATTAATCCACCTTCGTCCAAAGGGAAGCAGTATATATTGTCAGCAACAGTTATTTCTCCAAATGGACCGAAACAGTTGCGTTGCGCAATGTTAAAGAAAAGGATGTAATAAGTTTCATCCGACCTGCGATAATATACTGCCATGGTATTCCAAAGAAAATTGTTATGGACAATGACACCCCTTTCAAAAATAGAGGCATGGAAACGCTGTGTCAGAAATTCAATATCCATCACTCGTTCTCAACGCCTTACTATCCGTCGACTAACGGATTAGCAGAGGCATTCAATAAAATAATAATCAAAATATTGAAGAAGATAGTAACAGGGAACAAACGTGATTGGGATGAAAGGTTACAGGAAGCGTTATGAGCGTACAGAACTATTAATCTAACAGTAACAAGGGTAACACCGTATTAGTTAGTCTATGGTACGGAAGCAGTAATTCCAATTGAAATACAAGTAGCGTCACTAAGAGTGGCAGTGCACCAGTCTATAACTGATGATGATAATGCAAAAATAAGATTGAAGGAACTGGATTTGCTTGACGAGAAACGTATGGCTGCACAACTGCGTCTGCAAGCATATCAAGTGAGAATATCAGCCGCCTTTGACAAGCGAGTTAAATATCGTTCTTTTAAAAAGGGGGACATGGTATTGATGTTGAAAAGACCAATTGTAATCACCCGTAGAGCAGGAGGCAAGTTTGAACCCAAATGGGATGGCTCTTACATAATAAAAGAAGTATTTCCAATGGAGCATATCGAGTTGTGGATCAGTATGGGCAAGGAATCAGTATACCAGTCAATGCTCGCTTCCTTAAGAGATATCGTCCATAAGTATATTTGTTGATTTTGCTCTAGAAAATTATCAGAATAATGATTCTGTATCAAAAGGGGACAAGATGAAGGGAATGAACAAGGAAGAAGTTCGCGAGCATACTAAGATCATATGATAGCAAATATTATTAAAAAAAAAAAGAATGATGAGGAAGTTGAGCGCCATTAAGCGAGATCTATAAAATTTTACCTAAAATTGATACCACCATCACCATCGGGCTGGTATATTATGAACAATACAGACAAACAAGGCATATAAACAGATGGGTATAATTAAAGACACTAGCAGAAGTCATGGTGTATCAATTTCAGTCGGAAAACACCTATGATTTTCTTCGTCTTCCAAGACATTTTAAGACAGCATGTTAAGTCACATGGTGTATCAATTTCAGTCGAAAAACACATATGATTGTCTTCGTCTTCCAAGACATTTTAAGACAGTCACTGCCGAATGAAAAAGTTCTGATGATCGCTGTCAAGCAATAACAATTGCTATCAGCATTGATGATCATCGCCGACGCTAAATATTTCCATCAAAATCACCAGGTATCAATGATTATAAAATAAAAAGAGAGCAACTGTCGCTGTTGCCGATCAATCGTTCATCAAAATTGTCATCATCGCTAAGCTGATACATTATTTTAAACATGATACAAAAAATTCTTATGACATTATTAGCAGCAGCGAAATGTCAATTATTGATCAACCATCTGCTGAAAGTAGAATAAATCATGTAGTCAACTGTATATAAAAATGGTGACAGCGATAGTTGCTTATCGTAAAAAGGCAGTCTAGTCAAGTCCCAAAAAAAAAGGGAAAAAGGCCAAAGTCCTAAAAGGATCAAATCTCAAAAGGGACTAACTACGCATAAGACCTATAATCATAAAAGGTAGCCTAGTCAAGCCAATGGCCCGCTGTGCATGAGACCTATGAAGATCATCATTCGGGCAGCGGTGAGAAGCCAATGGCCCTAAAAAGCCCATGAAGGCCATCGTACACATACCCATGCGGGCAGCTGACGAAGTCAATGACCAAAATCTAAAAGGTCAAAAGTTGACTAAAAGCCAAAAAGCCAAAAAGTCTTCAAATGACCAGAAGCTAAAAGGCCAAAAGTCAACCAAAAGCCAAAGTGTCAAAAGTCCTCAAATGATCAGTCAGTGTAACCCCCATGACGTCTGTATAGCTTTCCGGCAGCGTCACGGGGAATAAAGGACAATGCCCTCCCGTAAATGGGTCCGACCTTACAGACGAAGAAAATGAGGGCTGCAATGTGAGCTTTAAATAGGCCAACCATGCATAAGACCCCCCAAATTTGTGGTTCGATTCCAGTACTAACTCATGAGGAAGGGCTTGAATCTACTCATCGATGGACTGGCAACCATGGATTTGGTACCCCCAAAGTTAGCCTTGCGAGCTCTTTGAACTCTAGAGAGTTGCCGTGGCCAACCCTATGCGCAAAACCAACCAAGTTCACGGCCCCGGTAGCTTCACTAGGCCCCTCTAATGGATCGCGGTTTGTGAACTCCTCAGGCAGTGAGAAGTCCAGTGAGCTCTTAAGAGTTACAGAGGTCATCACGTGAGACTCGACTCTAGCTAGAGTCCAAATAAGTTTGCTCCACTACTCATGAGCTTAAACTATGTGTGCAACTGACTGAATTAAAACTTAGCGCCGCCAATAAAATATAAATAAGATCATCATATAGGAAATTTCGTACTAACAAGCATAAAATGTGGATGTTTTCTAATTAGTTCTGTATTGAATATCATGATAAACTATGTGCAACATTATACATACATATTTCATTTTATATGTTTGTTCAAATATGCAAAGCATAAACTGTGCAATATTTAGAATGTAGCAAATTCATATTTCACTCTAGATATGCTTAAGTGTGCAATCGCCTGATGAAAATTTTAAACATTGATTAGACAAAATGCAAAAATGCATTCCTTTGGAATCAGGTTTAAAATTTCTTTATCAATAAATGCCTCCAAGATATTGGCAATTATATACTCAAGAGCTCAAATCTCTAAGAGTACAATATGAAGAATACAATGTGAAGCACGATGACAGCGCAAAGATTGATTAAATCATATTGTGAATATCATAATCAGCCAAAAATTCTCAATCTATATTAAAATTATCAATGCTTCATAAGGCTACATTAAAAAATTATAATGAAGTAAGATACTAATTCTGATTAATTTGGCAGGAAAGATCATCATTTGAAAGCTTGGGTTATGCAGATCATGAATAAAGGAAATAATTGAAAAAGGAGTTGCGGTCGGAGCAGCGTTAAAGAACAATCCTAAATAAAAAGTTGGAGGAAAGAATTGCTAGAGTTAATCGAAGAGACCGTAATAGCTGCAATGGTGTTGAAAGAGAGTTCTTTAATCAGATCGCTCAGAAAAAAAGTCATCATAGCTGATGAAGAAGCGTGCTTCAATGAAAAGAGAATTTTATCCCCTCTAGTGAAACATCTGCTCGACACTGTTGAATGGGGGCATTCAAGTTTTTCGCTCGAGTGACATCATTCAAGTCTTCCAGTTGGATGCAATCATTCAAGCCCTTCATTCGAGCGCGAGAGCCCTCCGTTCAAGCATGAGCCTTCCGGTCTCCCCTTTGAGCGCCATCATCAATTGCAGTTCATTTAAGTTCCTCAGGTGAAGGAAGATCGATCCTCCATTTGACTTCAAGAATCAATCAAAGAAGGATCGAGGGGACATCTATTGAGACATAAAAAATGATGATGGAAGATTGAAGCAAGAAGAGATAAGGAAATGGAAGGAACACTCGAAAAGAAATAGGATATGATAATTTTAAAGGGTTTGTGTGGGAACACGCAACCAATGTCAGTTGCGCATGACCGCACAATCAATCTTCTTTGCGCAGGTCCGCGCAATGAGAATATCTGTTGTGCGGGACCCTAAAATGTACTGTAGAAATGGTCTTTTTCATAATGATCCAAAGCACTGAAAATTTGTCCTACATCGCTAAGATCAGGATTTTCACATGTGCGAGGGTCTATAAATACCTCTTCCCCTCCTTCATTAAGGAGGATTGAAGATTTTCAAGAGGAGCAGAGTGGAGTGGAAGATTGAAGGTATGAGAAGAAGTCTCCTGTCAGTTACGCAGGACCGCTTAACCAATATCAGTTGCGTGGGTCCGTGCAACCAGGCTGCCCTGTAGTCTGTGAAGTTAAGGAGCCGTCATGTTGCCGAAATCCATGGGCCAGGCTTCCTTCCTTCGGGCTTTCTTCTATTTTAAGGGTTCAGAAGAGAAGGATTAGTCAATTGAATCGACGTTTCCCCTAAGTTTTAGGGATGGTTAAAACAGACGTTGTTATGCTGCTGAAATCTCTATTTCATTGAAGATTCATCGATCGAATCGACATTCCTCCTAAGTCCTAGGAGATGATCAAAATAGGCACCGAAAGGTTGTCGAAATGAATTCTTGATATTCAAAGCATAAGTCATTTATTTTCGCATGATCTATCTTAGAATCAAGGGATGTAAACAGGATGTAAATGAACTCAGTATTAATAAAATGTTATGAATGTTCTCAATATCCTTTCTCTGTTATGTTAAAATAAGACAATTTCCCAAATCAAATGCTTTTGTTTCCTTGTCGAAACAAGGTTAATGACATTTTCATAATTATTGTTGATCTAAGAGTTTTGTGAAATATAATGGTTCTACTTGGTTCTATGTCCATTTCTAAACAATTCTTACAAAAGAACTTTCATCTAAATCATTGTGGATAAAGAGTTATTCACCAATTCCTTCAAGAGAGGGTACATTTTTTTAGGTGCATATTTGTATAAAGTATATATCCTCAATTTTTTAGATGCATATTTGTATAAAGTATATATCCTCATTTTCATATCTTTTCTTCTCCTAGGTTCTCTGGCAGCCAATCAGCCAAATTGGAAGCTACTCGTAAGAAGATAAAGGGTCCAGTCAACTTCACCACCGAAACCGAACTAGCTGCTTTCTTGGCTTATTGGCTAGCTTGGTCGTTCTTCTTAGTTCAAAGTGTTCAGATTCTATTCGACCAACCTTGTTTGTAGTAGCGAGTTCAATGGAAAAAGGCAGGAAGAAGTATTCTCTAGCCCCCCCTGTGTTATGTTTGCTATATAAATCTTTTGAAAATGCTATAGTGCATTGCTCAAGCCCAGCGATTGGAGCTACATCTTCTTTTACCACATGGCATTACTTCTCAGGCTGGCTTGATGTGTATTTCCCTTAGACTTACGATGATCCGGAGAAGGTTTATGTCCATCTTGAACACCTACCCTTATGGTATTTCCTCAAATGGAAGATAGTAAGAAAGGGCTATGAATGGATAGTAGACAAGATTAAAAATACAAAATCCATCAATTTCTTTCTTTTTTATTTGGATTATCAAGCTGAAGACATAAAAGTCAAAGATAACAACTATCTGGAGCCCATTAAAAGGACTTTCTTCCTTTATATCCGTTCTTGTATCTTGCCTATGCGAGGAGTAGAATTCTGAAGAGAGACATATTATCCTAGTAGGTTTGCTAGACAATTTGGTTATGACCAAGCCATGCCTCAGGCAAGAGAAGAAATTACGCGGACAATGAGAAGTTACGGGGTTGGCCCATATAATTGAGCTTTAATATGAAAGCAACTCTTGGCGAGAAACTTTGGCTTTCGTTTCCTCCTCCTCCTCCCAGGGTTCAATCATCGACTGATAGCCTCGTACTCTTAGATGCGATGGTGGACGTACCATTATTACTTAGTGTACGATTGCTTTCTTGTGGACCGTCCTATCTGGGTTCCCCCTCCATAGTTGAGAAACTATAGACTAGAGCAAGGGATTCAATATTTCATTAAGAAGGATCACACTGCTGTTTCGGGGCAACTCTGTCGTAAAGTTTCTGTGGAAGAACCGATCAGAGAGATAAACCACTAAACACTTTGGAGGGATGGATTGTTTTTGGATTTACTATTGAACTTATAAAGTGAAGAGGAAAGTGGGCCTCCCCTGATGAATTTGAAACTCCTAGAGGTATTCTACCTTCCCCTACTTGTGAAAGAGAAGACTAGCCTGATCATCCTATCCCTGCAGTCTCTCCTGCCATAGAGCCCACCGCAATTGTAATTTCTCTTGCCATAGATCGTACAGCGACTGCGGTCTCTCCTGTCATGGGACACACAACAACTGTGATCTCTCCTATTATAGGTCATACAAAAATTGTAATTTCCCCTACCGGAGATCAGGTTGTTGCCATCACATCTCCTATGACTCGCTCACATGCTAAGTCATTATCTACCAAAGTTCTAGCACACCAATTTCCTTCTCCTGTTCGAAGTGCTTGTCTTCTCCCTGTGAAGACTGTTTACAAGGGGAAACAAATAATCTTGGAGGAGGATAGTTCGTTAGACTATTCGGCCAATACTCCAAGCAATGAAACATCTTCCTCCACAAGTTTGACTGATAAAGGGATGTCCTAATGGATCAAGGAGTTGATGCTGAGGTAGACATTAAAGAAGAATGTGAGGTTAGGGCTGGATCTCCATCCCCTAAAATCTAATCCAGTCATCCGGATGCTCCTCCTCCGATTGTGATGACTTCTTTTGAAGAATAAAACTTGACTATGGAGGATTTGGCTATTCTCCTAGAGTGAATATTTTCATTTCTTTTGATGCTTCATATTCTCCATTCATTATAGAAACCGCTGCTGTATCTACTCACGAGGCATCTAGAGTGAGAGAAGCAGAAATCCCTCCATCAGAGATTTAAGTGGGAGTGGAAAATATATTTCTTCTCCAAAGCGCAGAGGTGAGTCAAGACATCGTAGAGGTCCTGCCCGTGGTCACTATAACGTCTGACATTCCTGTTCATGCCGATAGATCTCCTACAATGCGATCTCCTCCTATCCAACTAGTAGCTTGGAGTTTGGAATTCTTTTCTGACCCGATCAATGTTCCAACTCCGACGATTCTTGATTCGAGTATTAGAGGAGCTCAAGTGCTTTCTTTTAATGTTATCGTAGCTAAAGACATACCCATTGTTACACCCCAAACTCAAAAATCGGGCTCACAAAATTCCCGATCACCGAATCCGGCACCAATAGCCTCCATAGTTCCTCATTCTCAGCTCCTGCCACCCATACAACAGGTTCTGATCCTGAGATTCTACAAGGAGGATTTCTAACATTATTTTGATTCGTAATGAGCATAACCATTAGCATAACCCATGAACAATAACTACAAGAACACCATCACAAAATCCACCATGATTAAAAACTTTAAAGTACAATGCGTATAAAGGAAAATATAAGATAATAATAATGGAAACTCCTAAAGCTTGAATGTATGCTCTTACTGTGACTATTCTTTAGCTGCGTCCTGATATCACCTATATTCATCAATCGTGCATAAGCATATAGAAAGATTAGAGGGTGGTATAAGTGTGTGCGCAATATGAGCATGCTCAAAATGCAATATTGGAGTAATGTGGAATCATGCTGATGAGTACGTGAATGCAATCAGCAGTACCAAGGCTATGCGGTGTAAAACACAAATGTTATTGGCCATATCAAGGCCATATAATGCAAGGAGTGAATGATGTCAGCCATACCAAGGCCATGTGATGCGAGATGTAACTCAAGCATACCGGTCCTTATCCGAATCCACATATCAATGCAACTCATTGCTAGAGCATCAAATATCAGTACAGTTCGCATGCTAGACAATCATCGCGGTCTAGTACACTCCACGCCAGCTTGCCGCCCATATCCGAGTGCACAACTGGGTAAGTGGAAGAGACCTCACTATCCTCCTGCCATTATCGGACTCGACTCATCGATAGTGGACCCATTCCTTAAGCTGATCAGACTCAATATAGTTATTGTCACCTCACTTTGGCGGGTAAGGTCACACCCCCTCCCAACCGACCATGACACATTGGGAGATGCGGCCTATTGGTATACGACCCTCATGTGCTCATATATATCCAATCAGTCTAGACATTGAGTCGTCTCCTAATACTAAGAGGGTTTGGGGCTTTTCACCTAGGGCCATCTATGGCAGCCTGATAGTAGAACTAAACATTTTTTATATCCCATCTGTCCATCCACGACATGTCTGTGGAGGCCATGACCCTGATGTCACTAGGGCATACAGTAATCATAATCACACGAATACAAAGTGCATGAGTCATGCAGTCTAATCATGTATCAATCCTACGCATACCGTGCACTTATGTGCAATAACTCTACATATCAGGGGGTCTCATAAACCACCTGCACTATGGAATATGCAATGGCCAATTACATCTCATGATAAATATATAAATGATACGTATGGGTATGTATCATAATGTTATGATTGTTCAAACTCATAATCGGTAATGGTAGCCGATATCGACAATTGATACTGATAATCGACATCGATAATCAATCTCGATGCAAGGCGGGGTCCATAGTTGGACGGTCGATGATAAAATCAATGGGGCCTAAGCATTTGGGTTAACCCACTAGAGAATGATGAGAATGGGCCTATCCAAGCCTAAGGGAAGGTCACAATGTGGACGTTCAACCATCATTGCCCATCAATGTGGTCCTTTAACCAACATTGCTCCCAAGGAGTGGCCCACATAGGGCTAAACATACAGTGGGCCCACGGCCTCACACAAAGGCCTAATATACATCATCATGGGCCTCAATTGTATCTAATGGATTGGATCAAATGGGCTGAATCAAATGGGCCGATTCAAATGGGCCAATCAAATAGGCTGAATCAAATGGGCCGGATCAAATGAGCCGATCACTTGGGCCGAATCAAATAGGCCGATTCCAATGGGCCAATTCAAATGAGTCGATTCAATGGGCTGAGTCGAATATGTCGATTCGAATGAGCCGAGTCAAATAGGCCGAGTCGAATAGGCCGAGTTGAATAAGCCGAGTCAAATGGGCTGAGTCGAATAGGACAAGTTGAATAGGTCAAGTCAAATAGGCGGAGTCCAATACACCATTCATCCATTATTAGAGATCATTATAGTGCATAAAAAAATGAATCATATCTAAAGAATCATCTGGACCATACCATAAATGATAGTGCTGATATTGATTTTCATAGTTAAATTTCTAGTGGGCCCACCATAGTATTAATTTTCCATCCATACTATTCATAAGGTCATAAGGATCTGAAGAGGGAAGGAAAACAAATATTATATTGAATCAAAACTTCTGTAACCTAAAGGGGTTTCAATGGTGGGCATTCCACACCACTGTTTTCTGTATGGTGGTCCACTTGATATTAGATATGCCATATTTTTCTTCTCAAGCCCAAGGACGAGCTTACCAAATGCATGGATGGTTTGGATGAATCACATATATTAAGGTGGGGTCCATATAGGTAGTTGTCCACCAAATGAATAAATGGTTTGGATGTAATATAAACATCAGGGGTGGGGTCCAATATATGGCCCACCAGAGGATTGAATCTGCTCTATTTTTTTATCTCGAGCCAAAGACAAAATTGTCAGATGAATGGACAACGTGGGAACAAATATACATCACAGTGGACTCCACCCGTCAAGATGGTGGATGGATGGCGTGGATACAAACAATATCATGATGGGCTCCACCCATAAAAATGGATGGATGGAATGGCTTACATCATAGTGGGCCACCCATAAAATAGATGGACAGCATGGCTTACTTCAGGGTGGGCCACCCGTAAAATGGATGGACGGCATGGCTATCATGCTAGCTACACCGTCTAGCAATGGGATGGTATAGATATATACATCATGGTGCGGTCCATGTAGTGGCCCACTACAACATATAATATATAATATAATATTATATCTAATATAATAATATATATCATATACGTGTATAGGGGTAGGAGGTGCCCGTATTCACCATCCAGATTCATCTGGACGATGCAGTCATCATATTAAAGGTGGATCCCATGTGGATCTTACCTCTAGTACATGTGTGTGTGTATATATATATATATATATATATATATATATATATATATATATATATATATTATATACAATAATTTATTTATATATTATTTTGTATTATATTTATTTATCATATATAGATTTAAAAAAATGCATCTATTGTCCCTATCCATAACTGGATGGACGACTGGATGTACATACATGATATGGTGAGCTCCACACGCTGTCAAGGTGAGGTCCACATGTATGGATCTAATGCATATACAATGGTGGGTCCACACGTGTGGCCCACTTTAGCCTTGGATCAAACTGATACTTGTGTTTTCCTTCGATCAGGCCCGTCCAAATGGACTGCCAGGTGGGCACACTTGGTGGACGGCATGGATGAAGTACTTACTTCATGATGGGCCACACACACACACCATCCATACAAGAGAGAGAAAAATGGTGAGATAGAGGGACCTCGCCACTATGGGTACCTTTCTACATTGCATACATCAATGTGGGTTTCAGAACAAGTGGGCCCTAAAATTGAAATCAACAGTGGATCACCTACCTATCAGCCATATCCTTTAGCTCCTTTGACTCGTATGCTCCTTGCCTTCAATTTAAACGGAAGTTGATGGAGATTAGAAGGTTGAGATGGGAGATGAGAGACTAGGAAAATGGGCCACACATGTTTTGGGAGAGAGAGCTTGGATGTTGGAAGCTCTCATGGGATTTGGAAAATTTCTACAGAGTGAGAGAGAGAGAGAGAGAAGAATGATGGATTGATATGGGATGGGTGGAATGGGTGTTGTAAGGAAGGGTGATGGGAAATCATGGGTTTGTTGGAAATTTTGGTAAAAGAGGGATGAGTAGGGAGAGAGAGAGTTGACTTAGGAAAAAGGAGGGATGGGTGTTGGTGCTTGGGATAGGGTGAGGTGGAATTGAGGTATGGTGGTGTACTTGATTTGATGTGACATGTTGTAACATCCTGATTCTCGTGACCCGAGGACGGTCGCTCGAGTATGAGAACCCAAGGGTTACGTCATAATATAAAATTACCATTCATCTAATTATCGACACAATTCATAGCAACAAACTATAATCATAACATCAACTAATTAAAGGAGTTCAACATACGTGAATAAGAGTATAGAGTAAAGTAAGTAACGCTAGATGCCACAGCAGGGGATTTTTAATTACAACTTCCAAAGCAAGTAAAATTGAGATAAAGTCTAAAAGCATGAAAGTAAATAATCTTATGTCATTAGTTTAGCTACAACGACTCAACTGGGTCAGCATATTGTTCTTCATTGTCATACTCCGCTTCTATTGCACCAAGAATGTTGTCATAGATACCATTTTCCTTGGTCATACCTGCGTCTATTTGGTGCAACCGCACTATTTGGGTGAGTGAAAACTTAGTGGGAATTTCCCTCATAGATTCAAACATAACACATCAATCCAATCATAGATTAACAATTCTAATTCCTAGGGAAATACAATACATATGCGTTTGCATGAATGTATGAATGTATGTTCAAGTCACAGATTTGGGTATGCAATCCAGCTGTCAAAATAAAAGACCGCCCGTGGTAGGTAGACTACCTGCGAAAGGCCATGAAGGTGAGTGCACCCAAGGACAACCTCCTAGAAAAATACTCGGAGTATGCCCGAGGAGGTATAAAATCCTGGAAAGGCCTCATATAAAGAAAGAGTAGCCCAAAGGAGGTATAAAACCTGATAGTTGCACTTAGGCAATGGAATCTTGCACAACCCAACAAGATGTGACTTATGATGAATACTCAGAAAAGCTCACATGTCATGCATGGATGTTATGCACCATGACACATATATACATTACTTTGATAGAACAGTAATGATCTTCAACTTTCAATAGGAAATATCCAACTATGCATTCCATACGAACTTTCATGATTTCTTTACATTCAAAGGAGGGCTCACCAAGAGTCATGTAAATCTTCAAGTGAGGTCATATCATTCGGATTATCTAAGAGTCCTTCTATGTCCCTTTAGGACTCTTCCCATAATCATTCTTCATACTACTCATAAAGTATAATGAAATAAGAGTTTGTGAAGCTCAAGTCAATCACATTAGAGTTATGTTCATGATATAAAGATACAAGAGGAATTTTGTCTCATTGTAAATAGTAATATTGATGAAAGATGGAATCCCAATCATTCCTTTGTACACTATGTAAACACATTCATATTTGTCATGTTTTAAGAACTATCCACATGATAGGGCCAACTAAATTAGAGATTAGAGAATATAGAAAGTCATGAAGATAATGTTTCATACACAATTCATAGATAATCTAGTGTGGAAACCTTCTTTTCTTAATATGTCTAACAAAGATATATTCATAGGCAAGTGATTATGAATGTGACATGGAGTTTATAAGCAATGCATCACATACATAATTAGAAGGAAATAGGACATTAAAACAATTTCTTCATGAAAATCAAGGTAATTAGGAAATAATAAACCTCTAAAATTCTCTACATTAGAGATGTAATCTACATGGAAATTAGTGAATGGAAGAAGCTATAGGAGATGCTCCTCACCTTGATTGGATGAGGTGAGATTATGAACTCCTGGTTTGAGGTTGCTTGAAGGAAAATGCCCCTTTCAAGAATATCTATTGCAAACAGTCCCTGATCAAATGTTATAGGATCTCCATGAGTCAGTACTGAGTTCACTCAGTCGGGGTTCTTAACTGAGGATCATTTGAGCTTGCTTCAAAGGTTTTGTTAACCACGAGGTAACATCATGGTCTATTGGACCCGATGCTACTCAACGTCATCTACAACTGGTTATTGTTAACTTAATTCAGTGGGAAAACTGACTGAGTCAACTCGGTAAGGAGCATGGAGTCGGTCAGTTGTGAAAGATGATTGCGTCAGTCCCCAAGTCAGATGAGTCGTGATTGCTCCTCACTGGTTTTTAATCAGGGTACCAGCTCCCTAGGCGCACCGAGTTGGGATCGACTCAACAGCTTGTACCTAAGTTGTTAACTTAGTAGCGACTCAGGTGCGAATGGTGCTTTCATCCCCTGTTTTTGGCAGACCAGAGCTTTGCTTGCAGCACCGGACCCAGCTCTAGGGAAAACCGATTACTGCCATGAAGGCAGATCAGGATTTTCATGTTGAGAGGGTACTGAGTCACTCAACTCATAACTGAGTTGAGCTGACAGCGCAATCAATCAATCAGTGGGTGGATTCTATTAAAGACTAGGGGAAAAATGGATGGGTTTACCTGACCAGAGGTTTCTCTTGGATCTGGGAAGGATCTGGACACGATGTGCTAGTTCCAGGTTCATCGGGATTCAAAATGCACCTCCATGACTCGGTTATGATTGCCGTTTCGAGGTGAAATGTTCTATTATAGCAGCAGACTGGGGTCTATTACAAACTGGTTTGGTATGGTTTTAGAACAGGGATGGGAGTTGGTTCCGTTACTTGAATTTTGAAGGTGGATGAGAGCTGTGATTTCTACTCCAGGTGGCCAGATATGGCAAAAATAGCTGCTGGAACTCAGCTCTAGCCGTGACTACCGATTCGTGCCTTCCTCTATTTCTCCCATAACCTTACTTCTCTCTCTCTCTGCTATCTCTCCAATATTCGAATGATATGGACTGAGTTGAGTTGCTATCAAACCAGCAACTCACTCTAGCTGTGCCCGCTTACACTCTCCATTTTTCTCTTTCTATTTCCTTTCTCTTTCATATATTGGGATTCGCCCTAATGCCCGACCCTTTTATAGGCATTCCATTTCTGAAAACATCTCCTGCTAATCGTAAAGATTAGTGGGCTGTTAACCCAAGCCGGTTGAGAGAACACCACCATTAAGATTCTTTGCAAAAGCCGAACGTGTGCATGGATCCAAGTGTCGTTCACGGATGGGTTTTGGATGTGATTGGCCACACGATGTACGTCTCATATGGGTGAATGGGCCACTTGCATTAGATGTGGGTTTCACAGTTGATCGAGGAAGATGACCCTCTGATCATGGCATTTTTTCCATGGTCAATTTATCCATAGATCGGAGGCGTCTAGAAGGATTAGTGTAACATCCCGAAAATCGGGGGGGTCGAGCAAAAACCCAACTCCCGAGTTCCAAAATGTTATTTATGTAACATAGATATGTATAATTGAATATTGACTGTGATAATGTATTAAACATGAGTGAGATTAAGCTAGAACAGCATATCATACTCCAGAGACAGTTAAATTAACAAGCGGAAGACTATGATAGTATGTATAACATATATAAACTGTTGTATGTCTCCAGAGTGTGAATATGTTACCAGGTTTTATACATACATGTATACTCTAAAAGTAAACCAAAAGGATATACATGAGTGTTCTAAAAATATAAAAAGACAAGTGCCAAGGTATCTAATCAACCTCCCTGTAATCCCGTCGATCAGCACACGCATAAAGGAGGGATCCTCCTCCTCATCATCATCATCAAGTCCGGTCCCGTCTCGCAGGACGCGCTATCATCTGCAATCACAAAAAGGTCTAGTGGGTGTCCAGGAACACCGTCCTGTAACGTGGGAGTGAGTAGCTAACTCAATGGAATAATAGAGCAAGGATTAACATGTTCTCAAATCAATCATGCGATAATAGTAAAATAGTAAATCAAACAATCCTAAAACTGTTGTTAATGCAATATGACATGACGTGATGTATGCCCTCACCGACGATCTCCCTCATACGGCACCATCTTACGACCGCGGCATGCAATCGACCCTCAAGTGCTCCACATCTTCCAGGCACATGCAATGGTATGGTGATATGATTTTCGAGTTATTATTAGTCCATTCAAACAGGAAGATTGGGAAACTAAGGTACTTCCCTTATATCAATCCCATCACAGATCCTGTCTAGGGTCGTCACTCCTAGTAATCTCATACGATGTATATTTTGTAGGTCGCTATAAGGGCTGCCAGGGCTATTGCTCGCACTCGTTGCACCGCTCCCCTATCACCTTATCAATACAGGCCAACTGTACTCTACTGCTACTGAAGGGTCGTCACCTCCCGTAGACTCAGAATACGCTCGGGTCACTACAAAGGGCTGTCAGGGCTGTTGCACGCACTCGTTGCTCCGCTCCCCCATCACCCTATCAATGTAGGCCGACAGCAAAAAATAGTGTCCCATACCACCATAATCTGCTCACGAGTCATAGGTGCTCACTGGTCACTACGGGGAGGTTTGTAGCCCCAGCGTAGGCCGACAGCTCGACCACGGTGTCCCATACCACCATGCCCAGCTCATGAGTCTTCGTGGATCAAGGTACCATGGTTAACAGGGTTTACAATGGTAAGTTCAGTACCCTAGGTTCAAGCAGTTATGACTCATGCAGGGTGAACATACAATGGCCAGTCGGGTTACTTGACGGGCTCGACTAGCACGATCGCATCTCAAGTTGAATGACATGAAGTGCGTAAAACAGTTCGTGTGGCCTAACCACTGCCGCCAACTCCAAATACAACTCGCATTCATCGACGTGTCCTTTATGGCGAAGATAAACTAACCACGAATTCGCTCGGTTACCGACTGCCTGGACTAAGTATAGTCCCAAACATGTGGAATCACATCAGTAAAGCATGTGAAAGTTTTGAAAATGAAATACAACCATATGAGCATGTTAACACATGTTGCAACATACAACTTAAGCAAATCACCTGATACATGCCTTTCATACATATAATGAAATTATGCATATCGCCAACATATAGGAAATCATTTTCATCAGCAAATTAATTGAGAATTCAATCTCAAACTAAATCATAATGAAATCATCAAGCACATGTTATAACATACAACTTACGTGAATCATCATGCACATGCATTTCATTCATATAATAAAATCATGCATATGGCTAACATGTAGGAAACCGTTTATACCAGCATATTAATTGAGAAACCAATCTCAAACTAATCCATAACATCATCTAATTCAATACTTACTAATACAAGCAGTTATACAAACACTTACACTACACACTTAAGTCTACATATAGTATGTCGACCCGAAGTGCGCATTTAGGCGAATCTCTTCGCCAAACTAATTATGCACGTATTCCTAACATTCTAATGCGACAATAAACCATTTCAATCACATCAGCAAAATATGAATGAAATCTGTACTTCCTACAAATGACTAAAATGCCCTAAATCTCATATTCTTCGTTGATTTACGAAACAGGAAACGGACAGCATGTTGTACATGTCAAACGACGTTGTCGTCGATAATCTACTATTAAATGACATTGAAAGCTTTGGAAACAGTCAATCAAAGCGTCTAAAATCCACACCTTGTCTCTTATAAACGTGTCGTTTCGAACGGAGCGTATACACTTCGTCTACGGTGATAAGAGAACCTAATTTACAAGATACGTCAGTTAACATGCTATGGAACGAAAGGAATCTTAAATCAGCAACTTCAAGGGTATTTTCTTACCTGAAAATGCGGAGAAATCACATCCAAAGTGATTAGAGCGCGTGGCTTAACCACTTGCAGCATGTGACACAAGCAGTAGGGAATTCTCTCCCACCTTCTCTCACAAACTCTCACCTTTTCTCTCTCCCAATCTAGGGCTTTTTGCAAATTCGGATGGGAGAGAGGAGTGAGGGTTTCAACCCTTTTTATAAGCCCAAACTTGCCCGAAATAGGCTCGGGAACAAGTTTCACTTGAGGGGTAACCAAATCGGGGCTATTTCAGTCCAAAAGGACATTTCTGGTGGTTCCTTGGCTGAATGCGGTCGGACTTAAGCTCATGCATACTGGATCTAGCACACATCAAGTTTTCAGTCCGGCAGGGTTCGCAGATCGCACGTGGCGGTCCAGTTTCAGTTCAGTGGTCACTGCACGTAGATCAGGCCTGCAAATCTCATGATATGAAATAGAAATTTTTCCTGATTCGAGGGTGTAATTTGGCTGAATTCTAACGATCAGAATGCTTAATACTGACACGTCAAGTCGTGTGCCAGATTTGAATTTCAAATTTCAAATCTGTCCCTATTCGCACTGTCTTCAGTCCGGGCTCAATGAAATAGCCTGTGATTATCGGTTGGACTTGATTTTTGAAATGATTGTCAAGTCCAGCTAGGCGGTTCTAACGGTCTAAGATAGCAAGTATCGGACTTTCGACGCGCGGTCTAGATCTAATACAGATTTTCAAAGTGGTCCAGAGAACAAACCTTCTTAGAGTTTGATCCGAGGTTATAGAGTATTATAGAGTCATTGGTTCTACTCGATTTGGGTCTTGTAGAACGTATTTAAAGTGATCAGGGACTATTTCCTAGCTACTCTAGCGTTGCGCTAGCTAATTTATGCTTAGTTTCTAAAGGAATTAGTCCTAAGTGGTTTCTTTGGCTATGGAAGTAGGTTCTGAGCGATTTTCCAGGTGTTTTAGTTGACCCATTACCTAAGGACGTCAAATTCCAGATTGGCCAAAATTCGGGGTGTTACAATTAAATGGTATCCGGGATGACTAAGTGGCCCACCCGACGATGCGTAATAACCGCTGATTACTACATTGATCCGGGAGAGGCGGTGACTCACGTCTAAGCGTCAACTCGTCAAAATCTCGGCGTTGATACGAGATCTTCATACTACCCTAATGCAGACGATCTGGATCTATTCCCAAGAAGCTTCTCGAAGTCGGGGGAGGGCGGAGATCTATCTTACCTAAAATAGAAGTTTTCTTCTGCCTTTCCATCGCATAGGGTGCTATTTCTAGAAATCGCAGGTCTGACTCTAACTTTTTCCACGGATGTGGCCTCCGTCCGACTGTCTCCAACAGTCGGATTCGTTAGAGGTGTGTAAGATGTGGTTGTAGCTTCCCCATCAGCACTTAACTTGTGCGTTTACCACTGGTTTGCTAATAGTAGTGGTGTGGTTGGTTTTCAATTGATAATCTCGACATGGTCGAGGTCATTAGGGTCCGATAGATCAGGTGGATGGTGTGGATTTGGTTTCCATACTCCGAAAATGATCAATGGCCCCGTTGAATGGATGGTCCGCGTTGAGCCAGCGACAGGTGGGAGAATTTCTCTTGAATTCGCTGCTTTGGTGAGTTTCATTAGTCAATGAAAGTTTGACCAGGTCTCTAGGTGCCATGCGCAGCATGAGCATACTATCTGTGTTCACGCATCTATCAAAAACGAGCTCCACGATTTGATCTCGGGTGATCAGCACCGACCATTGGTCTTGGAAGGTTCTTATTTACCCATGGATGTTGTTATTTGGAAATTCTTGATTTCCTTGTGGTGAGATTTAAATCGTCCGGCTCTCAAATAGGGTTTATAACTCATTTTATGCCTATTTCCGCTCTTGTAGAAGCTTGTACTAGGAGTTTTAGTGTTGATTATCTTAGTTAGATAGTTAGCTCTTGTTTAGTTGTGTTAGTTAGTATCAATGGGTGGTTTATAGTTAGTTAGAGGTTATTAGTTGAAATGTTAGTTTCAAATGGGGGTGGTTTGTCCTATTGAATCAAAAATTTATGTAAAGAAAGAATTTATTTTAGGGTCGTTACACATGTTATAGAGATTCTCTCAGAATTCGCAACGCGCTGCATTTCTTCGAAATGAACACTGGCCCATATTTCTTGGACCAGGTATCGGATCGGTACATGAGTCATGGCTTTAGAACTGCGGCGACGGTGCGGTCACTAAGGTACAAGTTTCAGTTCGAGATGACTTTGGTATGTAGGACTCGTCTTAGGATCACACGTAAACGTCAGATACAGGTCGAGGATTGCCAGAATTTGACCTAGAGGACAGTGAAAGCCTATAGAATGGTATGGTTTAGGATACGGGCCTTACAACTCTTCCCTCTAAATAAGAATTTTGTCCTCAAAATTTACACAATCATCGCAACTAGACAACTCATAAAGAAAGTGAAAACAAAGTATCGCCATATAAAATTGGAGACAACATACAAGTTATAACATATAATCAATCATTAAAGAGATGGGGATAGCGTTCTCAAATCTCAGCCTCGTGCTCTGAAGATGCCTCATCAACAAAATGATGACCCCACTAAGCTTTCACCAAGGGAATGATCTTAGTCAGGAGGACCTGCTCCTTCTGATTAAGTATATGAACTGGTTGCTCAATGTAAGAAGTGTCTTTCCGAACCTTCAGCAGCTGCCAGTCGATAACAGGAACAATGTCTGACCCACCCTTCCTCAACATAGAGATAATAAAAATGTTATGGATGCCAGAAAACTGTGATGGCAAGGCAAGCCAATAGGTCACAGCGCCAATGCACCCAGTGATCTCGAAATGTCCTATGAATCTCGGGGCAAGCTTGCCCTTCGCTCCAAATCAAACTACGCCATTCATGGGTAAGACCTTGAGATACACTCTGTCCCTAACAGTAAATCTAAAGGATGATGCTGGCAATCAACAAAACTCTTTTATCGGCTCTGAGCTTGTGCATCCTCTGCCTGATGATATCGATAGCCTCTGACATCTACTGTACAAGCTTGGGACCTAGGAGACGCCACTCTCCAACTTCAGTCCAACAACTTTGAGATCTGCACAGTCTACCATACAATGACTCAAAAGGAGTCATACCAATGGTCGCCTGATAGCTGTTATTGTATGCAAACACAACCAATTACAGATGCTCATCCCAACTACCCTTGAAGTTAATCGCGTAAGCCCGAAGCATATTCTCAAGGATCTGGTTAACCCTCTCCATCTAGCCATCAGTTTGCGGATGATACGCAGTGCTGAGCTGTAAATCAGTGCCCATCACTCTCCGAAAGCTCTCCCAAAACTAAGACGTGAACTTTGGGTCTCGGTCTGAAATGATCGAGACAGGAACATAGTGCAATCTCACGATCTCATCAACAAATAGCTTGGCGAGCCCGTCTGCATGCTAGGTCTCACAAATCGTAAGAATATGTGCCTACTTGGTTAGACGGTCCATGATATCTTAGATGATGTCATGACCGTGCTGAGTCCTTGACAAGCCCATAATGAAATCTGTCAATAAGTGTTCCCACTTCCACATCGGGACGCTCAACGGCTGCAATGGACTAGTGGGTCTCTGATGATCGTCCTTGACACGCTGGAATGTGTCACGCTCGGCCGCAAAATTGGCGATTTGACACTTCATCCCTACCTAAAAATATTATCTCCTCATACCACGATACATCTTTGTCGAGCCCGGGTGGATAAAAAATTGCGATCGATGTGCCTCGGTCATAAGATCTCGGCGCAACTCAGGAATATCCCGGACATACAATCAGCCTTTGAAGCGAAGTCCACCATCAGAACCAATCTACCAATCTGTCTGACTCGTAGATGCCGCCTCTACTCGGTAATCCTATAACGACTTGTCTGTCTATTGAGCCTTAATCGCCCTTGTGACAAGGGAGGGTTAATCGATAGGCTTGATAGCTAAACGATAGAAGATTGCAGACCAAACTTGAAGTCATACTCTGCTATATCCTCAAGCATTCTCCACTCTTAAATCATCATGTGTGTCACCAGGCATCATGGCTGACAGCTGAGGGCATCCACCACCACGTTTGCCTTTCCTAGGTAGTACTAGAAGTCAAAATCTTATTCCTTTAGGAGCTCCATCCAACGCCTCTGCCTCATGTTTAGCTCGGACTAGGAGAATAGATACTTCAAGCTCTTGTGGTCAGAGAAGAGCTCGAGCCTGACCCCATAGAGATAGTGTCTCCACACCTTCGGTGGGAAGAAGACTGCTGCTAACTCCAAATTATGCGTGGGGTAGTTCAGCTCATGAACCTTGAGTTGGCGGGACACGAAGGCCACAGGCACGCCGTGCTGCATCAGGACAACACCTAAACCAATATGTGAGGCATCGGTAAATACAATATATCCATCACTCCAAGAGGGAAGAGTGAGGACAGGGGTGGATGTCAGACAGTCCTTCAGCTCCATGAATGCCTGTTCACATGCGTCAGTGTAAATTAAATCTCCACCCTTCCGAGTCAACCTGGTCAACGGGGCTGCAATACGGGAGAAGCCCTTAATGAAACACCGATAGTAGCCCGCCAAACTAAGGAAACTGCGGATCTCGGACGCAATCATGGTCTAGCCCCACTGACGCACTGCCTCAACCTTCGAGGGGTCTACTGCGAAATCCTTCCTCGTCACCATGTGACCGAGGAACTTCACCTCCTCATACCAAAACTCGCACTTCACCAGCTTCGCATACAGTTGGTGGGCACGGAGGGTCTGCAATGAGATCTCTAGATACTGCATATGCTCCTCATGGGTCCTCGAATATATCTGAATGTCGTTGATGAATACTAAAAAAAATGATCGAGATGCGGATGGAAGACCTCATTCATCAACTGCATGAAGACTGCGGGTGCAATGGTCAGCCCGAAGGACATGACCTGAAACTCAAAATGACCATAACACGTCCTAAAAGATGAAAGTGCCCTGGTTTTTCAATTAGCGTGAGTGTTAAGTCAACTTGACAGAGAAGCTCCATAGGAAGATTAATTAGTTTTCTGCCTCAACCGGATGTGTGCTGAACTCGCCACAAGCAAATCTAAGCCTCACATCCCTTCTCCCAAAACACCAGGTATATAAAACACTTAAAATTAGTTAGAACATCATAGGGTTTTTGAGTTAGAAAACTTTTTTAGAAAATTAAAAAAAAATCTATAAGTTTTCTAGCTCTGTCGATTTATCGATATCAAGTTCAATAAAATTGAGATGTGTTGTCGATGTCCTCGAAAGCTCAACTGATAAAATCAAATAAGGACATAAAGTGTCCAACAACCGCATATACATCTGGACAAAATTATTGATGTATCGATATCCCTATCGATATCCTCGATATTTGAATCTCGAGATTATCGAAGTAGACTCGATATAATTGACAGCAGAGTATTTGTGTCCCTATTTGTTATAGGAAAATCAAGAAGACCTTTGATATATCGAAGTACCCATCGATATCATTAGAATTCAAAAATTGATGATATTGGAAGGCCTTTGATGATATCGATCTTGGATATAGTCTTTCCAACAACAGTTTTTCAGGTGGTTTTTATTTCAGATCGAGGATCATTCGATAGAATTGATATTTAAATATCGATGATATCAAGGCTAGATCGATTGCATCAAAATAGGACATGAAATTGTCCAGCAAATTCACTGATCGTCAGGTGTTTCGATGCCCTCGACCAGCTGGCGAAAAGTTTCAATAGTGTATGACACTTGAGTTTGTGTCATCAAGCGGCCAGTCGATGCAATCGAGAGTATACGCTCAATGATATCGACCCGGCTCGATATCTCGAACTCTATCATAAATGCAACCATTTTATATCTGTTAGAACTTTTTGCTTATATATATAGAGAGCTTGTCTTTAGTTGCAGTGAGAGAAAGAAGAGAGCTTTTGAGTGTTTAACCTTAAATCATTTACCTAAAGCCCTTTCTCTCAAGGGAGTTCATCCTCCTATACACCCTTATTATTGATATTTAATAGAGTGGATTAGCTCATTCAAGGATCCTTCAGTTACCACCTTAATGAAAAATCATTAAGCTGGGATACTTTAAATGCATAGATGATTGGAATCACTCTATCTCTATAGGAAAATATTTGAGAGTAGGATTCCACCATAACCTTGACCCAACCCATCACCATGCATCAGTATATCTTTTGAGTTGCAGTTCAAGGAAGCAGAAGACTCTTCATCAACAAAGGAGAAGATCTTCATCAATGAGCTAAAAAGCGACCCATTCGCTTATTTGTAGGTTATCAAAGTCTAGAGAACCCTTGTGATCATTCCTTTGTTGGATTAGGTCTAATGTCTTTCTCACCCTTGCAAGTCCTCTAGGAGGCCTCCGGCGGGAGTGTACGTGGTGGGTACGTAGTGTTGACCCTTGCACCGTGGAGAGCATAAACTTTCAGTTAAAGGTGAACCTATCTAAAACCTTTGGTTAGAGGTGAACCGTGTGAAACCTCTGTTAGGGTGTTATGGAAGATCCTTGGCCAGTGTGCCTAAAAGTGGGTGTGTATTGTTGACCCTTGATCGTGAGAGCATAAACAGTTAGCCTATGTGTAGGTTGTAAAGGTTAAAGGTGAACTTGATTTAAAACCATGGGTTTAGGGTGAACTATGGGAAACCTCCGTAGTGAAATCTAGTATTGTAACTTCCCAAAAATTGAGGATCGAGCATAAACTTCACTCCCGAGTTTCAGAACATCACTTATGCAAAATTTCAATGATGGATGAATGTTGTTCATATTAGTGCAGAAAACATGAGTGGGATTAGACCAAAACAGCATATCTTACTCCAGAGACAGTTAAGTTTATCAAGCGGAAGACTGTGATAAATATATAAAATGTATAATTGATTGTAAGTTTCCAGAGTATGAACATGTTACCAGGTTAACCAAAAACATGTATACTCAAAAAATGGAAAGAAAAGAATATACATGGGTGTAAATAAAAGGTAAAATACCAAGTGTATTGACATCTAATCAATAACCTTATAACCCCGTCGATCAGAACCTGCATATAGGAGAAATCCTCCTCATCATCATAAAGTTTGGCTCTGCTTCACAAGCATCGTCATCATCTAAAACTAAAATAGGGACTGGTTGGTGTGGCCAACACCGTCTCGTAATGTGGGAGTGATCAACTCAGTGGAAACTATATACAGCAAAGGTTGACATGTTATCAATTCAATCAAGCAGTAATGATAAAGCAGTACAATCAAACATGTCCTAGATACTCTTGTTAATGCAAGAATGATATGAGGTAATGATGATGCCCTCACCACAAACTCCCTCATGCGACATCATCTAACAATCATGGCATGAATCACTACCATTGTGCTCTCACACCAACGTCAATGGCACATGCAGTGCGATGTCATGAGTATAATTATCAAGTTCTTATTAGTCCTTTTCATACAACAGGATTGGGAAGCTAAGGTACCTCCCTTGTATCATTAGCCAAACGGTGATCTATTCTCGGGTCGTCAGTCTGAGATAATCTCATACGATGTTACGGTTCTAGGTCACTGCAAGGGCTGTTAGGGATGTTGCGCGCAATCATTGCTCATCTCCCCCATCACCTTATCAATAAAGGCCTAGTTATATCCCACATATTGCAACAAGACTCGTCGCCCTTATGCACTATCAGGATATAATCGAGGTCATTACAGAGGGCTCGTCACCAATCAATGTAAGCCGATAGCAAGAATATAGTGTCCCATACCACCATAATCTGCTCACGAGTTTAGGTGCTCACTGGTCACTACAAAGGGCTCATCACCAATCAATGTACGCCGACAACACGAATATAGTGTCCCATACCACCATAATCAGCTCATGAGTCTTAGCGGATCGAGGTACCAAGGTTAGAGGAACTTTTCATTGGTAAGTTTGGTACCTTAGGTTCAAGAAGTAACGACCAAACATGGTGAACAAATGTTGGTCAATCAGGTTAGTTGATAAGCTCAACTAGGCCAAGTGCACGTTGAGTTGAATGACATGAAAAGCATAAGAAGTCCGTGTGGCCTAACAACTGCCGAACACTCCTAGCATGACTCAGATTCGTTAAACTCATCCTATGTAGCAAAAATAACCTCAATCACCATTTGGAGTATGATTACCAATTACCTGGACTGTAGCACAACCCCATTCAGATACAAATTCCACAACAGGCATATGAGGCATATCCTACAAACATGTGGACATTCATGAAGTATAACTTAAATGTAAATACAGTACATGGAAGAAATCATATACAACTTTAACATGATTTATCTAAGTTAATCAATTCATAGAGGAAATCATATGCACAGTTAATACGAATAATCTAAGTTACACAATGCATGGAGGAAATCATATACTCAAGTATTGTGATTGAGATTCATATCTCAACAACCTTAGCAATCACATTTTTACTAACTACTAACTCATTCAGACACTACACTTAGTCTGCACATTACTAACTACATATCGTATGTTGATATATCATGTATTTGACCAAATCCTTTCACTAGGGAGTTACCCCATATATCACTTGCATATACCCATGATGGATAATCATGGCATGCATGAATCCGGGTTCCATATTCATTTAAACATTTTCACAAACACGTGAGCTACACACTTTTACATATATAGCGTATATTGGCTGTGGCGTAATTTAGGGCAAGTCCTTTCGCTAAGGAGTTGTCATACCTGTAACAAGCATATATTCACAGCAAATAATCATGTTAAGAATAAATCCAAATTTCATACGTATACAGTATTTTCTACAAATACGAGGAATGCAGTATATTCAACATTATTAACGTATAACTGAAAATCAAAACGGACGACACTTTGTACATGTGAAATAGCATCCTAGGCAAGAATAAATCATTACTTAACATTGAAAGTGTTGAAAATCATAACCTAAATGTATATAGTCCGCACCTTAGACTAGAAAATGCGTATTCGATATGAATCAGACGATGTGTCTTCGTCAACGGCGGATATGCTACCTATGGCATGAAACAGGTTAGCTACAACTTTCCTACAGCTTGTTTAAGCTTCAAAACAGGTTAGGGTTAGATTTCTTACCTAAGGATGGGATCAGAAATGCCAGAATAGCTATACGGATAGGTGGATTAGGCACGTAGCAAAGCTGGGAAGAATTCCAAGAAGAAGCACCAACTTCTCTCTCACTTTCTCTCTCTTTTCTCTCTCTTGGAAAGCTAGGGTTAGGAAACTTGTATGGGATTTGGGAATGAGGATTTAAGGCCTATTTATAAGCCTAAAGTTGATGAAAACAGACTTAAGACCAAGGTATACTTAAGTTACAACCAAATTGGGTCTGTTCTGATCCAACGGAGCACTTCTAGAGGTCCTGTTACTAAATGCAGCCGGACTTAAGCTCTCTAATATCAGATCTAGTCAAGCTAAGTTTTCAGTCTGATCGGGTTTCTAGATCGACCGTGATGGACCAGCTTCAATTCAACGGTTACGGGAACTCAATCAGAGCTACAAGTACTATGACATGTAAGGGCCACTTATCCTGATTTGAGGGTGAATTTGGGTCGAAATCTAATGGTCAGAATGCTTAAAAATAATGCACAAGTGAACCATTCCAGATTTCTTAAAAAATATAATTAATTTTTTAAAAATCTTCCTTTTCCTACTCTCTTTACTCCAGGCTCAATAAAATGGTCTCAGGTCATCGGTTGGGCTTGATTTTCTAGGTGATTGTCAAGTCTAACTAAGCGGTCGTAATGGTCTAAGTTCATAGATATCAAACTTTTGATGCGCGGTCTAAAGCTAATACAAAATTACAAAGCATTCCCAGGAGCAACTGGGTTTAGAGTTAGATCCTAGATTTCAGGGTAATATAGCATCAATGATTATATAGGTTCTGAGTCTTATAGATTGTATTTAAAGTGGTTGGTGCTAATTTTGTAGGAAATCTAGTATAGCGCTGGCTAATTCACGTTAAATTTCTAAAGAATTAGGTTCTAAATGATTTATTTGGCTTTGGAATTGGGTTCTGAGAGATTACCAAGGTGCAATGGTTGACCCATTGCCTAAGGACGTCTAACTCTAGGTTGGTAAAAATTTAAGGTGTTACAATCTACCCCCCTTAAAAAAAATTTTATCCCTGAAATTGGCTAAGGGTAAAGAGTAAAGATTTTATTATTCCTTTTGCCTAACAATATGTTCAATGGTCGACCCATACGGAGAGACGATTGTAGTGGGCTTGATCCTGATACGTCGAATGTCTGCCTGACCAGGGTAGACAACGTTATATCCCTTCCTAATCCCGGTGGATCTTGGTCTTCTGCCCGGTTAAGCAGAAAGTCCATTGGTAGTCTGTCAGGATTGAGAATTGGGTCAAGCCGCGAATGTTTCACCATTGTATATTTCAGTAAGTCCGTAGTCCGATCACTCTAAAAGCTTAGGGAAAGGCAATCACTAAAAGGTTCAAAAGTCCTATTAATAGGGTTGAGCTTTGAGTCTTGATCACCCTATCTAGGTGAGTCCTCGTCTGAATCTATGTCCAAGGTAGGGATTAATAAACACTCTAATAGAGTATCCTAAGGGGTTTCTAATCGTACAGAATCGGCCAAGGCTTTTATTATGCTCGTATTTAACGAGTCGGTTTATGGATACACTGACTTTCGCCCTATTTATTTTCCAAAATTTCCTTCGATCTTGGGCCAGTGGGAAAAGGGCCAACCACGCTGTCGCTGCGCCACTCTGATCTAATGGTTGTATTAACTAGATTGAGCTCATAAGGTTCTACCCTCCTTAAAAATATTTCTACACAAGGGTCAAGAACCTATGTCTCGATCTGTATGTCAGAATGAGGTGTAATTTAGGACCTATCCGTGACATGAAGTGGGAATCAACCTCTCAATACATTGGTTTTCCTTTGCTAATGATGCGTTCTATGGCATTGGTACCTATGGTTGTAGAAATGAGCCTAATCTCTATTGTGGTTGAGTTCAGGGGCAGGTGTGAGTCGGTGGCAAGATGTTTAATTCTCTACTGGCTATATGTCCTTGACATTTTCTAAAGGCAAAGCAATAACTTTTGGTTATAGGTGGTCGGGCCAACACGGAAGAAAATTTGTGTAGTGGGTCTGAGCTGGATACATAGACTTTCTGTCTAGCTAGGACAGAAAATTTGTCGTATTAGTTCTTAATCCTAGTCGATGCGATCTTTTGCTTGATCAGAGCATTGGATTTATTGGTAACTACTAGGATTGAGAATTCGATTCAAACCGTGAATACTTCGCTTATATATAGTTTCTCTACTCCATGTCCCTGATTGTACTAATTCCTTGGGAAGGCAATTCTAAGGGGCGTGCTTGTTTATCCTAGCGTTTTATCTGAGGAGTATATAAGTCTTCCCTACACATGACTAGTTCTAAGTTAAGCAAGCTTCCTGAGGGTTTTTAAAGGAGCCTATGAGTATTATGGGGATCTATCAAAGGAATGAAGTCCTACTCCAACCAAATCTAACCTACTATTCCTTAGCATATACAGGCTTTACACCGCTTAATACAACTAGGAGCCTAGTCTATAACTCACTAGCTGTAATCCAAAGTCTAAGCCTATATGCTAGATGGTTTCATACCATTTCTAATATGAGAAATTTATCCTATCGCTTAGGGTCAAGATTGTCTAATTAGAAATAGGATTTTCTATATTGTCAGATCTTTCGAAATCTAGAAGTACTAATTCTAGGTCCAAAACTATAGATGTCCTAGCACTAGATGGTCACTGTTTATGGACTAAGCTACTGTGTTTGGTCTCACCCGTCGGTAGAAGCGGAGAGATCGAGAAAATGGCTAAATCTAACTCAAAATAGCCTTGGGAAATTGATGAAAATAAAAGGAATGGCTGAGATCTTTGGGTCTCCACGACTTTGGACCTGATATGGGAGTGTAAAGGGTCCAATGAAAGGAAAAGAAGAGGAAGAACAATAAAAGAAAATGGGTTAGAGGACTTACACGAATTTGAGAATCAAATGGGAGATGTGAGAGTTCAAATCAAAGGAAATGGAAGGAGTAGGTGATGGATATGGCTGAGGATGGTAGAGGAGCGTGAACCTTGAAGAAAAATAAGAGAAAGAGAGATTGGAAGGGCGATTTGAAGGAGAATGAAGTAGTTTTGAAAAAAAGGGAAAGCATGGGAGGGTGATTTGTGAAGGAAGTAGTAGAATGGGGATGAAATAGGGGTCGAACCCTGTACCATAGGGTCCCACCAAACCCCTAATTGGCCCGTTGACCGGCGAGGCCCTCACCAACCTCTGAAAAAATTGGTGAGGGCTCGCCATTTGGGCGAGGACCGCCTGCCCCCTAGGCCCCAAAAAGGTCTGGGTCCCACCCTGAAACCCTTCGAAAGTTGATCGTTTAGGCCCCCTCTCCATTTGAGGTAATTTTGGAGCCAATTTGCAAACTGAAATAATTTTATATGATGTGTAACATATAATTTTGGGGTACGAGACGCTAATCTATCCAAATAACCTATTTATTCCATGAGATTCCATAATTTTCATGGTCAAAAGTCCAATTTATACATATATTTACTATTTATAGTAAATTTTTATTGAAGTATTATTATCCATAATTTATACATTAGAATTTATATCTATTATGAAAATACTTAGGAAAAGTTAAAAAATGAGGTGGTGAAAGGAGAGATTTTGAAGGAAATGGGTTAGACTTTAGGATTGAGTCCTGAGAAGTTATTTTCAATATCTTGGTTGATACTTCATGTGAGCAGTGAGAGTGATAAGGGATGTTACTTGTAGAGTAAGAGCTGGATGGATGAAGTGGAAATGTGCCTTTGGAGTTTTATGTGATAGCTGCATACCAAATCAACTAATAGCGAGATCTTCTAAGATAACTATAAAACCATTCATGCTTTATGGACCGAAATCTTAGGCTGTAAACTGCCAACATGTTCATAGGATGTGTAGTTAAAATGGGGATGTTGAGATGGATAGGTGTCAAGATGAGGAATGACAGATATAGAAATGAATGCATTCGAGGGAACTTTGGGGTATCATTCATAGGTAAAGTAGGCATTGATGCTTTGGTCATGTGAGATGGAGTCCGAGAATAACACCGGTTGGGGTGAGTTAGCTTTAAGTTGAAGGTCCTAAAAGTGTAAAGAGAAGGCCCAAAAGGATGCACTTGGAGGCAAAAAGAAATGATTTGATGATCTATGATTTAACTGAGGATGGTCCTGGATAGAGTGGAATGGTGGAACATATGAACTTAAACATTTTCTTTCCTTTGTGGTCCTAGATTTTATTATTGTTGCGATCCTTTGTGTGGCCTACTAAATTACTTAGTAGCAATAGAGATCCAGTCTGTGGTGGTGGTGAGATTGGGGTGTAGCTGGGTATATAAATATCAACAAAACAAATTAGAAGAACTGTAGATTAAATTATAATATTCAGTCTCGCCTGTCGGTGAAACTTGGGATTCTAATGTGGTTTCTAGATTCCATCACCCCCTTCCTAAGTCAGAGTGCATCAGTATGTGTTGTGTTACCTTAACCCAGGTCTAGTTTAATCCAAATCATGCTCTGATACCATCTGTAACAGCCTAAAAATCGGGGGTCGAGCATAAACTCCACTCCTGAGTTCCAGAACATCACTTATGCAAAATTTCAATGATGGATGAATGTTGTTCATATTAGTGCAGAAAATATGAGTGGGATTAGACCAAAACAGCATATCTTACTCTAGAGACAGTTAAGTTTCTCAAGCGAAAGACTGTAATAAATATATAATATATATAATTGATTGTAAGTCTCCAGAGTGTGAACATATTACCAGGTTAACTAAATACATGTATACTCCAAAAATGAAAAGAAAAGAATATACATGGGTGTAAATAAAAGGTAAAATACCAAGTGTATTGACATCTAATCAATAACCCTGTAACCCCGTCAATCAAAACCTGCATATAGGAGAAATCCTCCTCATCATCATAAAGTCCGACTCTACTTCACAAGAATCGTCATCATCTGAAACTAAAATAGGGACTGGTTGGTGTGGCCAACATCATCCCGTAACGTGGAAGTGAGTGATCAACTCAGTGGAAACTATATACAACAAAGGTTAACATGTTATCAATTCAATCAAGCAGTAATGATAAAGCAGTACAATCAAACATGTCCTAGATACTCTTGTTAATGTAAGAATGATATGAGGTAATGATGATGCCCTCACCACAAACTCCCTCATGCGACATCATCTAATAATCGTGGCATGAATCACTACCATTGTGCTCTCACACTAACGCCAATGGCACATGCAGTGCGATGTCATGAGTATGATTACTAAGTTCTTATTAGTCCTTTTCATATAATAGGATTGGGAAGCTAAGGTACCTCCCTTGTATCATTACCCAAACTATGATCCATTCTCAGGTCGTCATTCCGAGATAATCTCATACGATGTTACGGTTCTAGGTCACTGCAAGGGCTGCCAGGGTTTTTGCTCGCAATCGTTTCTCCTCTCCCCCATCACCTTATCAATACAGGCCTAGTTATATCCCACATACTGCAACAAGACTCGTCGCCCTTATGCACTATCAGGATATACTCGAGATCACTACAGAGGTCTCGTCACCAATCAATGTAGGTCGACAGTAAGAATATAGTGTCTCATACCACCATACTCTGTTCACGAGTATAGGGGCTCACTGGTTACTACAAAGGGCTCATCACCAATCAATGTAGGTCGACAACACGAATATAGTGTCCCATAGCACCATAATTGGCTCATAAGTTTAGTGGATCGAGGTACCGAGGTTAGAGGGGCTTTTCATTGGTAAGTTTGGTACCTTAGGTTCAAGCAGTAGCGACCAAACATGGTGAACAAACGTCGGTCAATCGGGTTAGTTGATAAACTCAACTAGGCTAAGTGCACATTGAGTTGAACGACATGGAATGCCAAAGCACTCCGTGTGGCCTAACCACTGCCGAACACCCCGAGCACGACTCAAATTCGTTAAACTCATCCTACGTGGCAAAAATAACCTCAACCACCATTTGGAGTACGATTACCGATTATCTGGACTGTAGCACAACCCCATTTACATACAAATTTCATAACAGGCATATGAGGCATATCCTACAAACATGTGGACATTCATGAAATATAACTTAAATGTAAATATAGTACATGGAAGAAATCATATCCAACTTTAACATGATTTATCTAAGTTAATCAATTCATGGAGGAAATCATATGCACAGTTAATACAAATAATCTAAGTTACATAATGCATGGAGGAAATCATATACTCAAGTATTGTTATTGAGATTCATATCTCAACAACCTTAGCATCACATTTTTACTAACTATTAACTCATTCAGACACTTTTACATACACTTAGTCTACACATTACTAACTACAAATCGTATGTTGATATGTCATGTATTTGACCAAATCCTTTCACTAGGGAGTTACCCCATATATCACTTGCATATACCCACGATGGATAATCATGACATGCATGAATCCGGGTTCTGTATTCATTTAAACATTTTCACAAACACGTGAGCTACACACTTTTACATATATACCGTATATTGGCTGTGGCGTGATTTAGGGCAAGTCCTTTCGCTAAGGAGTTTTCACACTTGTAACAAGCATATATTCATGGAAAATAATCATGTTAAGCACAAATCCAAATTTCATACGTATACGGTATTTTCTACAAATACGAGGAATACAGTATATTTAACATAATTAACGTATAACTGAAAATTGAAACAGACAATACTTTGTACATGTGAAATAGCATCCTAGGTAAGAATAAATCATTACTTAACATTGAAAGTGTTGAAAACCATAACCTAAACGTATATAGTCCGCACCTTAGACAAAAAAAATGCGTATTCGATATGATTCAGACGATGTATCTTCGTCAACGGCGGATACACCACCTATGACATGAAATAGGTTAGCTACAACTTTCCTATAGCTTGTTTAAGCTTCAAAATAGGTTAGGATTAGGATTTCTTACCTAAGAATGGGATCAGAATCGTCGGAATAGCTATACAGATAGGTGGATTAGGCACGTAGCAAAGCTGGGAAGAATCTCAGGAAGAAGCACAACTTCTCTCTCACTTTCTCTCTCTTTTCTCTCTCTTAAAAAGCTAGGGTTTGGAAATTCATATGAGATTTGGGAATGAGGGTTTAAGGCCAATTTATAAGCCTAAAGTTAACGAAAATAGACTTAAGCCCAAGGTATACTTAGGTTATAACCAAATCGGGTCCGTTCCGATCCAACGGAGTACTTCTGGACATCCTGTTACTAAATGCGGTTAGACTTAAGCTCTCTAATATCAGATCTAGGTCAAGCTAAGTTTTCAGTCCGGTCGGGTTTCTAGATCGACCGTGGTGGACTAGCTCCAATTCAACGGTTACGGGAACTCGATCAGAGCTACAAGTACTATAACATGTAAGGGCCACCTATCTTGATCCGAGGGTGAATTTGGGTTGAAATATAATGGTCAGAATGCTTAAAAATAATGTGCAAGTGAACCGTTATATATTTCTTAAAAAATATAATTAATTTTTAAAAAATCTTCCTTTTCCTACTCTCTTTACTCCGGGCTCAATAAAATGGTCTCAGGACATTGGTTGGGCTTGATTTTCTAGGTGATTGTCAAGTCCAACTAAGCGGTCATAATTGTCTAAGTTCATAGATATCAGACTTTTATGCGTGGTCTAAAGCCAATACAAAATTACAAAGCATTCCTGGGAGCAACTAGGTTTAGAGTTGGATCCTAGATTTCAGGGTAATATAGCATCAATGATTCTATAGGTTTTGGGTCTTACAGATTGTATTTAAAGTGGTTGGTGCTAATTTTGTAGGAAATCTAGTATAGTGCTGGCTAATTCACATTAAATTTCTAAAGAATTAGGTTCTAAATGATTTCTTTGTCTTTGAAATTGGGTTCTGAGAGATTACCAAGGTGCTATGGTTGACCTATTGCCTAAGGATGTCTAACTCTAGGTTGGTAAAAATTTAGGGTGTTACAAGTATACTCAAGCGTTGAGTGCGGTTACCGGGAGTGGAGTAAACAAGTAGTCGAACCACTATAAAAATGACTGTGTTTAAGATTTCTATTCATTTGTCTGTGTGATTTACTTTAATATTTTCATATCTGATTATCCGAGATCACACCTCATAACACACACATTCATATCCATCATTTACTAGTTTACATATTGTTAATCTCTCAAACAGTTTGTGATTGGATCCTCTACCGGGCTTGGAATCCAGTAGAGTTACTCTTGAGTAATCCTATTATATGCTTATGGCTAGGATCAGTGTGATAGGATTCTAAATTATCATAAAATTATTAAAAAGTCTTATTCATCCCCCTCTAGGACATACAGGTATATTCCTACTTTAACTAAAGCAGTCTTTACCACAATTTCAATTGGTATCAGAGCAGGTCTCTCTTTAAGGGCTTCACTACCTAGAGAGTGATCTTGACTGAAGTTGGGAATATGGCCAAAGGAGAGGGCTCATCGATTTCTGGACCTCCAGTATTTGATGGATCAAACTATGCATACTGGAAGGCTAAAATGCACTACTTTCTCAGATCCTTGGATCATGATGTTTGGGATATAGTTGAAAGAAGATATGTGCCACCATCTGAACAAATAATACTTGATTATGGCATAACTATCACCAAACCGAAACTTAAAGAGAAGTGGACAGCATTTGATAAGGAAAATCAAACTACTGAGGCTAAAGCCATGAATGCTATCTACTGTGGTGTGTCCTATGATATTTTTAATCAAATCAGTATGTGTGGGACATCCAAGGAAGCATGGGATTTGTTGGAAACAACCCATGAAGGCACAAGCACTGTGAAGAGATCTAAACTACAACTCCTAACTTCACAATTCGAAAGTCTCAGAATGGAAGAGCATGAGACCTTTATGGAGTTTTTCACAAAGTTGAATATCATTTGTAACTCCATGGGTGGATTATGAGAGAAAGTTCCGATACCTAAAACTTGTAGAAAAATTTTAAGATCCCTACCAGAACGATTCAATCCTAAAGTAACAACCATTGAAGAATGTACGAACATAGACGAAATGAAAGTAAAAGAACTGGTAGGTTCTCTATAAACATTTGAACTACACTTCAAACAAACCTAAAAATTTAAAAATATTATCCTCAAAACTTCAAAGAAAACAATAAATGAGGACATTGAAAGTGAAAGAGAAGATGAAGATGAAGAAGTGGCTTTGTTGGCTCAACGATTCAGAAAGTTCTTTCAGAAGAATCGTGGCCATCCTTTTAAATGAAGAAAGGTGGACAATAGACCTTCTATAGGAAAATTTGGCAAAAAGGCTAAAGAACTACAATGTTATGCCTGTCAGAAGTACAGACACCTGTCTACTGAATGCCCAAACAGAAAAACTAAGGGCAAGGCAATGGATGCCACATGGGATGATACAGAGGAGTCAAACTCAAAATCTAGCGACTCAAAGAGCGATGGAAATCAGAAATATTTGAAAATTTTTATGGTCTCCACTGCTCCAATCATTCCCATTAAGACAGAGAATGAGGAACCACAAGCTACTGAATCATTTCGATTAGATAATTAATTAACTGAAATAGAAGAAGAACAAAATAAATTACAAGATACTTACAATCAACTGTACATTCATAGCATCAAAGTTATTAAAAGACTTGGAATATCTGAGAACAAAAAGGAAATGCTGCAAAAATATTTAGATAAAACTCTGGAAATTAATACACATCTGATCAATGATTCACAATAATATCACTCAGATAATGATAGACTTGAAAGAATTAACACCTTCCTTAAATTCGAATATGAAAAACTGAACAAATAGGTTGAGCAATTAAAAGACAAAAACATGTTCCTTCAAAATGAAAATCATACACTCCTATTCGAATTAGAGGAATCCAGAAAAATTGCTAAGCTAAACTGCAAGTTTTCCCAGAGTGGTGAGAAGTTAAAAAAACTCTTAGGTGTGGGAAAACCTGGAAAAGACAAGACGGCATAGGATATGAAAGAAAGACTGGAAACACAGCACCAACAACTGAAAAATCTGCTGCCTTAGGTAGTAATAGAAGAACTACTCCAGTTTGTCATTTATGTGGTGATTCGGGTCATTATCAGGTTGAATGTTTGACACTTAGGAGGACTCAACATAACTCTGGTCAAAAGCATATTGGAAAATTAAAACCAGCTAGAGAAATACAAAATGTCAAGAGTCCACCTAAGAATATGGATAAAATAGATTCACATCCACAACCACCTAAAATGACTAACACAGTGCAATTGAATCAAGTGGTCAAATTGAACAAGAAAAATAAATCTACCATAGTTAAAAATCCTGTCACAAAATGGGTTCCAAAAGAAAAGAAGAATTGTCTGGTTACTCATTCAGACCATATACCATGCAATGAAACAAAGTGGTACCTAGATAGCGGATGTTCAAGACATGTCACAAGTGACAAATCTCTTCTTACAAATTCTTTAGACCTTAATAAAGGGATAGTCACCTATGGAGACAGAAGCACCTCTAAGGTAATTGGATGAAATTATTAAGGGAATACAGTTACTCAAAAATGAGAATGCCTTTTGCATAAAAGAATTAACACACAATATTGTAAGCATTTTTCAAATATGTGACAATGAGCATGTGATTACATTTAATAAAGAAAAATGTGAAATCCGGAACCTCTCAGGAAAATCAGTGATAAAGGGTTCTCGCACAAATAACCACTGCTATGTCATCAAAGGTAAAGGACAAAATGATCCCTATGCCTAGAAATTCTGAGTATTGAAAAACAAGTCCAGGTCATGCATCAAGATTTGGATATTTGTTGAAATGATGCAAGTTCTGCTAAGCTCCTAATGATACATCTTAGGTCTCTCTCCTCAATTTTTTTATATATAAACATCTTAATGTTTATAATTTTTGAGTTTTACAATGCTTGTACAAAAATTTTGTTGTGTATACTATTGATTTATAGATATACTAAAAGTATACATGTAGTATTATCTGAATGTTGAAAATTGAAAATATTTACCTTTAATATACCTGTTGATACATCAAGTGAACGTTTCAATTACATTAATCGTGAATCGAAACCATCGACGAACTCTCGAGAAGCTGAATCATCGGGACAGTTGGACTTCCTTATGATCTTCATTGAAAATATCAATAAGGTACCCCGATGTCATCGAAACAATTTCCGATGATATTGACGGTTACTACTGAATTAAAAATGGAAGAACGGAAAAAGATGCTCACTAGTTGATCTCAGAAGGAGATTACATTTCTCAGAACAGTTTTCTTTCAAACAAAAATGTCTAAAATTTTGGTTCTTCCACAACAAGCATCAATGAAGAGCAAGAAAGGAAAGAATAAAGTAACTAGCTCATCTCCACTTTTCAACTTGAACCTTGTGGTAAAACGGACAGTTCAGAGGAAGAACGTTACACCTTTTGGGATCATCAATCTCTTAAAACTGATTGGATGGGTGAATATCGTGAATCTTAGTGGAGGATTTTAGCATAATCTGGTGCATCAGTTTTTGAGTTTAATCTACAATGTTGAAAATAATCCTCCGATCGTTTTCAGTCGCTATCATAGATCGGACCGAGCACGTCACCCCTAGACTGATAAGACGATTGATTGGGGTAAAGGTCACTAAGATACCTGTATCAAAATGAAATATGAATGGTCTTGGTGTATGGGGTGAAGTTACTCGAGCACTGTGTGATGGTGCTACTATATTGAGAAATGCAAAGAATATTCTTCATGTTAAATATCTCAATCCTGCATACAAAATTCTTCACGGCATTTTTAGCACAAATTTCTATCCCTATGAAGTCTCTGGCAACATTCTTTCTCCATACATTCTAAATATTTTATATGATGTTCATCTCGGTATTCACATCTGCCTACCCAATCTTATTTTACAACAATTAATTCAAGTGTCTTCAGATGAATCCATCACTGCACTTCCATTCCCATGTCTTATGTCCAAGTTATCACAACAATTTGGGCCGCCTCCTACTAACGATCTCCCACACTCATGTGCTTGGTTCAATCAAGAAGACATTGCATGTAACACCTTGAAAATCGGGGGTCGTGTATAAACTCAGCTCCCGAGTTCCAGACCGTCACTTATGCAACAAAAATGGTTATGATTCAATGTTGTCTGATTTAAAGCATTCACATGAGTAAAAGTATACCAAAACTGCAATTCATACTTCAGATCCAGTGATAAAAGCAAGCGGAAGACTAAACAATGTATATATCACTGTATAAAAAAACAAAGTAATCTCATCTGTCTCCAAAGTATGACTACATCTCTGAGTCTCATGTACATAGACATATCAAAAGAATAATGTTCAAAAAGAAAGTCCCACTGATGCCCCCTCGATCCAGGTCACCTAGGGGAAGCCGTCATGATACTGCATATACGAGAACTCATCCTGGTCCTCGTCGATCTCTGGCTCCACCTCCTGAATCTCGTCCTCACCTGTAGCTACAACAGGGTCTGGTGGGTGTTGCAAACACCATCCCGTAACTTGGGAATGAGTGATCAACTCAGTGGAATCATAGAGCAAAGATTAGCATGTTCACAATTCAATCACGCGATAATAGTAAAGCAGTAAATCAGACAATCCTAACACTGTTGTTAATGCAAGATGATATGACGTGATGTATGCCCTCACTGACGATCACCCTCATGCGGCAACATCTTACGACCGCGGCATGCCACACTCCCTAGAGTGCTCCACATCTTCCAGGCACATGCAATGCTATGGTGATATGATTTTCAAGTTGTTATTAGTCCATTCAAACAGCAGGATTGGGAAACTAAGGTACTTCCCTTGTATCAATCCCAACACGGATCTTGTCTAGGGTTGTCACTCCTAGTAATCTCATACGATGTATATTTCGTAGGTCACTGCAAGGGCTGCCAGGGCTGTTGCTCGCACTCGTTGCACCGCTCCCCCATCACCTTATCAATACATGCCTACCGTACTCTACTGCAACGGAAGGGTCGTCGCCTCCCGTGGACTCAGAATACGCTCGCGGTCACTACAAAGGGCTCGTCGCCTGATCAGTGTAGGCCGACAGCTAGAATATAGTGTCCCATACCACCATAATCTGCTCACGAGTTAAGGTGCTCACTGGTCACTACGGGGAGGTTTGTGGCCCCAGCGTAGGCCGACAGCTCGACCACGGTGTCCCATACCACCATGCCCGGCTCATGAGTCTTCGTGGAACAAGGTACCACGGTTAATAGGGTTTACAATGGTAAGTTCAGTACCCTAGGTTCAAGCAGTTATGAAACATACAAGGTGAACAAACATCGGCCAGTCGGGTTACTTGACGAGCTCGACTAGCGCGATCACATCTCGAGTTGAACGACATGAAGTGCGTAAAATACTTCGCGTGGCCTAACCACTGCCGCTAACTCTAAACACGAATCACGTTCATCGACGCGTCGTTCGTGGCTATGACCAGTCAGCCATGAATTTGCTCGGTTACCGACTGCCTGGACTAAGTCTAGTCCCACACATCTATAGAATCATATCAGCACTACATGTTAAAGTATTGGAATTGAAATACATCATGTGAGCAAGTTAACACATGTTATAACATTCAACTTAAGCAATTCTTCAAGGCATACTTCCTATGCATGTAATGCAATCATGCATAAGGTCAACATGTAGGAAATCATTTAAGTCAGCATTTTAATCATGAAATCAATCTCAAACTACTACATAACATCATTTAATTCAATACATACTAATACAAGTATTTACACAAACACATACACTACACACTTAAGTCCACATATAGTATGTCGACCCAAAGTGCGCAACTTGGCGAATCTATTCGCCAAACTGATTATGCAATCATTCCTAACTCTCTAATACGGCGACAAACCATGTCAATCACGTTAGCAAAATATGCATGTAGAACGTACTTCCTACAAATGACTAAAATGCCCTAAATCTCATATTCTTCGTTAATTTACGAAACAGGAAACGGAGAGCATGTTGTACATGTCAAACGGCGATGCCGTCGATAATCTACTATTAAACGACATTGAAAGCGTTGTAAACCGTCAATCAAAGCGTCTAAAATCCTCACCTAGTCTCTTACGGTCGCGGGATTTTGAACGGAGCGTGTACGCTTCGTCTACGGCGGTAGGAAAGCCTGATTTATGGATTATGTTAGCTAACATGTTATACATCTACGTAAACCCTAAATCAGTAAGTTTTTGGGATTATTTTATACCTGAAAAAGGGGAGAAATCACCAGCCAGGTGATTGGAAGGAAGTGCTGAAGCAGCAACTGTCGGTGGCTCGGAAGCGGGAAAAATCCCTTCTTCTCTTTCTCTTAAACTCTCTCTCCTTTTCTCTAGGGTTGCAATTTTCGGATGGAAGGGAGAAATGAGGGTTTCAACCCCTTTTATAAGCTTGAAAACGCCGAAAATAGGCTCCGGGACGAAGTTTACTTGGTGCTTATCCATTTCGGGGCTGTTTCGGTCCAAAAACTACTTTCTGGTGGTCCCCTGGTCGATTGCGATCAGACTTAAGCTCATGTGTACCAGATGTAGCTCGTATTAAGTTTTCAGTCTGGCAGGGTTCGCAGGTCGCACGTGGCGGACCAGTTTCAGTTCAGCGGTCACCGCACGTAGATCAGGGCTGAAAGTCTCATGATAATAAATAGAAATTTTTCCTGATCCGAGGGTGTAATCTGGATGAATTCTGACGGTCAGAACGCTTAATACTGACGCGTCAAGTCGTGTGCCAGATTTGAATTTGAAATTCCAAATCCGTCCCTATTCGCGGTCGCTTCAGTCCGGGTTCAACGAAATAGTCTGTGATTATCGGTTTGACTTGATTTTCGAGATGATTGTCAAGTCCAGCTGGGCGGTCCTAACGGTCTAAGATAGGAGGTATCGGACCTTCGACGCGCGGTCTAAATCCACTACAAAATTTCAATATGGTCCAGAGAACAAACCCGCTTAGAGTTTGATCCGAGGTTATAGAGTATTGTAGAGTTGTTTGTTCTACTTGATTTGGGTCTTGCAGAACGTATTTAAAGTGATCAGGGACTATTTCTCAGCTACTCTAGCGTTGCGCTAGCTAACTTACGCTTAATTTCCATGAAAAATATTTCTACGCGATTTCGAGTCAAATCGGTACTCGAACCCAAGTACGGATTTTTCACGGGCGTTACAATCTACCCCCCTTAACAAATAATTTCGTCCTCGAAATTTGTACCTTTTCGTACTCCTCGAGGAGCTGTGGGTAGTTCTTTCTGATCTCGACTTCTGTCTCCCAAGTAGTCTCCTCCTCAGTATGATGCGTCCATAGTACCTTCACAAGGGGAATCACCTTGCTACGCAGTACCTGCTCCTTCCTGTCTAAGATGCGTGTCGGTCGCAGGATATAAGTAACATCCTCTCCTAACTGCACCTGCTCCCATCTGATGATATGGGAAGGATCAGCAACGTACTTCTTCAGCATAGAAACATGAAATACGTTGTGGACGCTCGCGAGGGGTGTGGGTAAAGCCAATCGGTAAGCCACTGCTCCCACACGATCGAGGATCTGGAATGGACCAATGAATCGCGGTGCCAGCTTCCCCTTTTTCCCGAACCGAAGGACTCCCTTCATAGGGAAAACTCGCAAAAACACGTGATCCCCGACTGTGAATTCTAGTGGCCGTCGTCTCGTATCGGCGTAGCTCTTCTGTCTGCTCTGCGCTGTAAGAAGCCGACGTCGAATAATATCGATCTTCTCTGACGTCGCCTGCACCAACTCTGGGCCGATCAAGCTACGCTCACCGACCTCTAACCAGCAATGCGGTGCGCGACAAGGTCGCCCATACATCGCCTCATAAGGTGCCATGCCGATACTCGCCTGGAAGCTATTATTGTACGCAAACTCTGCATATGCAAGACGGTCATCCCAACTGTCCTTGAAGTCCAATGCGCAAGCTCGTAACATGTCCTCCAGGATCTGGTTCACTCGCTCCGTCTGTCCGTCCGTCTGTGGGTGGAAGGCAGTACTGAACTTCAACTTCACACCCATAGCCTCCTGAATACGAGTCCAGAAAATAGAAGTGAACCGCGTGTCTCTGTCCGACACGATCTCCAACGGAACTCCATGCAGACGCACAATCTCTCGGATGTACAATCTAGCCAGCTCGTCTGCAGAGTTCGTAACTCTGATCGGTAGGAAGTGCGCCGACTTCGTCAATCGGTCGACGATCACCCAAATGGAATCATGCCCCTTCCTCGTCTTCGGCAACCCAGAAATGAAGTCCATGGAAATGAAATCCCACTTCCACTCTGCAATCGGCATAGGCTGCAAAAGTCCAGGTGGTCGGCGATGCTCTGCCTTCACCTGCTGACAAGTGAGACAACGGGACACGAACTCAGCTATGTGGGTCTTCATACCTTCCCACCAATACGTCCTCTTCACGTCACGATACATCTTCGTACTGCCTGGATGCATCGCGAGTCTAGTAGAATGCGTAGCCTCGAGAATCTCTCGTCTCAAGTCAGGGACATCTGGGACGCATAGGCGGTCACGGTAACGTAAGCCCCCATCCATACCAACTCGCCAGTCAGCGTCAGCATCATCACTGGCCTGCTCTCGAAGCTCAGTAAGATGCGCGTCGTCCCTCTGTGCCTCTATGACTCGGTCATCGATCTGGGATCGCACCTGTACGTGTGCGATGAACTCAAATGGCTCCTCTACGGTGAGTTTCTGCTCAAAGTCTCGCAAAAACTCCACCATATCCCACTCGGCAACCATCAGCGGAGCCGCAAACTCTATCGCCTTCTTGCGGCTCAACGCATCAGCCACAAGGTTCGCCTTCCCAAGATGGTAAGAGACTTTAAACTTGAAGTCCTTCAGCGTCTCCATCCATCGCCGCTGCCTCATATTCAAGTCTCGCTGCGTGAATATGTACTTGAGGCTCTTGTTGTTCGCAAAAGAGCTCGAACTCCTCTCCGTAGAGGTAATGTCTCCAGAGTCTCAGTGCGAATATAACGGCTGCCAACTCCAGGTCGTGCGTAGGGTAATTCTCCTCGTGCTTCCTTAATTGTCTCGAGGCATACAAAATTACCCTGTCCCTCTGCATAAGGACACAACCCAAACCAACGCTAGACGCGTCAGTGTATATAGTGTATCTAACCCCTTGCTCTGGCAATACTAGTACAGGGGCGGACGTAAGTCTGTCCTTCAGCTCCTGAAAAGCTGACTCCGCCTTATCATTCCAGGCGAACTTCACGTCCTTCCGTGTCAACTGAGATAAGGGTCTCGCGATCTTCGAGAAGTCCTGAATGAAGCGCCGATAGTAGCCAGCGAGTCCCAAGAAACTCCTCACCTCAATGACAGAACCAGGCTGCTCCCAGTCCTGCACCGCAGCTACCTTAGACGGGTCAACTGCCATGCCATCCTTGGACACCACGTGTCCCAGAAACTTCACCTCCTTCTTCCAGAAGTCGCACTTCTTATACTGTGCGAACAACTGATGTCGTCTGAGCGTATCAAGGACCAAACGCAAGTGCTCCTCATGCTCCTCTCGACTCCTAGAGTATACCAAAATGTCGTCGATGAAGACAACGACGAATCGATAGAGGAAAGGCCGAAATACCCGGTTCATCAGATCCATGAACACGGCCGGTGCGTTCGTGAGACCGAACGACATCACGAGGAACTCGTAGTGGCCAAAACTGGTCCTGAATGCTGTCTTCTGCACGTCCTCATCTCTGACGCGCAGCTGATGATATCCTGACTGAAGATCAATCTTCGAGAAGTACTGCGCTCCTCTCAACTGATCAAACAAGTCATCGATCCTGGGCAAATGGTACTTGTTCTTCACCGTGAGCTGGTTCAGCCTGCGATAATCAATACACAATCGCAGCGAACCATCCTTCTTCTTCACGAACAAGACCGGTGCTCCCCAAGGTGACACGCTAGGCCGTATAAAGCCAAGCTCTAGCAGACCATCAATCTGCATCCTCAACTCCTCCATCTCACATGGTGCCATGCGATACGTCGGCAGTGAGACGGGTGTAGAACCAGGAACCAGATTGATAGTGAAATCGATCTCACGTCGGGGCGACAAACCAGGGATCTTCCTGAACAGATCCCCGAACTCTGAAACAACTGGCGTCTGCTCAAGTATCTGGGCACCAGCGTCGCGCAATAGAGTGGCATAGCTAAGAATGCGGAAAGGAAGATTTACCCGCACTGGAAATGTGAAGGATGCACCCTCAGGCTCGTACGCTGTGACTATACGAGTCTCGCAGTCAATCTCGGCTCTCGCTGCAGTCAACCAATCCATGCCAAGAATGACGTCGAGATAAACGAGCGAGGGATCGACGACCAGATCAAGAGTCATCGTCCTGCCTCCCAGATCAACCAAACAACCCTCACACATCTGGGTGACATCCGAATAATCTCCATGAGCTGCAAAGACTCGCACGCTATCCATAATGATAGTCTGTAACCCGAGACGTCTGACTACGGCACGCGATATCAAAGAAATCGTGGAACCAGTGTCCACCATGACAAGAACGGGAGTACCTCCGATATGGGCCGTGACCTCGAAGGCTGAATGCTGGAAAGTCGGCGTCGCAGCTGCCTCAGCGGTCAATGCATGAACTCGAGCCTGCTGTGGCCGGTTCGGCCGCTATGTCAAGGGCCGTGGAGGCTGTCGAATCTGCGATACCGTAGGTCTGAAAGAAGGATGCGCAGGAGCTGACCGTATAGGCGGTGCTGATATCGCCTGTGGACGTACACGATCAATCTTCTGCGGTGGCGAGAACCCACTGTCCCGCATCCTCGAGAAGCAACTCTGCGCTAAGTGACCCGTCCTCCCACAGTATGTGCATGACAAGTCAGGGCACCGAAACGGTGGTACAGGCGCCGTGGTCCTGGTAGGAGGATCAAAGCGAGGCCTCTTGCCCGCAAAGGGCCTGTCTGGAAAATCCAGTCGCGGCCTAGAAGTAGTCGGGCCTCGAGATCGCGCAAGTCGATCCACGTCCTGCTCTGCCCGCATGGACATGTGAACCAACTCCGCATAGGAAGGGAAACTGACACAGCACATCTTCGACCGAATATCCGGTCGCAAGCCCTCCAAAAAATGCCGTATGCGCATCTGCTCATCAGCTAGAATCGTCGGGATGTACCTGCCCAACTCTGTGAACCGATGCTCATACTTGGTAACTGTCATCGCTGCCTGCCTGAGACAGAGAAACTCATTCTCCCTCTCGTGCCTGTAGGTCTGGGGATAATACTTCTCATGGAAGCGGAACTCAAATGCTGCCCACGTCCATACGAAATCTGCGGCAACAGTTCGCAATATGCTATCCCACCACATACTGGCCTCTCTCTCAAACAGGAAGGTAGCCAGCTCTACCTGCTCAGCCTCGGTACAGTGCAACATCGGTAGAATCTTCGACACTCGGTCAAGCCAGAACTCAGCCTCCTCGGGTCTGTGAGAACCCGTGAAAGTAGGAGGCCACAAGCGCTGAAATCGCTCTAGAAGGCCCCGTGTGTCGACAGGATTCCCCGCGGGGAAAGCAGGCGGCGCAGGATGTGCTATGCCCTCATCCTGGGCGTAAGTATAGGCATCCTCAGCTGGATGCGCAGGTGGCGCAGGTGGAGTAGATGTAGTCGCACCCCCACCCTGGGCTAAAGTCCCAACTATGGTGGTCAGAAGCTGCTGCTGCTGTAGCATCATAGCCATCATCTGCTCGAATCTGTCAGGGGGTGGAGCAGGCTGTGGCGGATGCGGTGTGGAAGTAGACGCGCGATGTGGCTCTCTAACAGATGGTGTAAATGGCGGTGGTCCATCTGTAGGACCAACAGCAGGCTGAGACAATCGAACCGCCTCAGGAATCGGGCCCACAACAGGGTCCGGACGAGTGCCAGACTGAGAGGGAGTCTGATCCATCTGCTCTGACAATGAAAGCCGAACCGCGCTCCTCGTAGTCTTAGGTGGCATTCCCTATATTCAAAATAGGGTGCAACCTTGTCAGTCTCAATTGCACAATTACACCGCAAACATTCACTTAAAGAGTCAAAGGCATTCCATGCATTTCAATTAATCAAAATTGTCACAATACAAGGGATATATCCTTACAAGCATCATGACTAGAATTACATGAAAAATTAAGACAGTTAAGCAACAGCAACATAAGCAAAGCACTGGCCCTAATAGGCTTTACACACATAAAACAGGAAATGGCTAACTACTAATAACAACATCAAAGATCGCGTCGCTAGTCGGAGTCTGGTGACGGAGGAGGAGCACCCTTATCCTGTAAGCAACACAGGATTGCCTTCAAGGTGCGAGTCACCTTGCCAAACTTCTTCTTTGTAACGGCCTTGGCATCAGCGACTTCTGCTCGAAGTTCTTGGACTTCCCTACGCAAAGCGGTCTGACTCTCCTCCATCCGAGCAATGCGGTCGTCGATAGTAGTCTGCGCAGAAGGAGGAGGGCTCTCATCAGTATCCTGAGCCTCCTCTTCTGCTTCTTCCTGAACCTCTTCCTGAACCTCTGCTCTAGGTTCTTCTTCGCTTTGATCTTCCTCTTCATCAAAGTCATCCCCACTATCCCTTTCAAGTTGATTTTCACGGTATTGCGACCCAATCTTCATCTTGACCATTGTCGACTCATCGATGGTGTGAATCGATACCGGCAATTCGGGCCCAAGTCTATAGGCAAACTCAAGTGCAATCTTGCAAATAAGTCGGCCAAAGGGAAGCGATTCAGATGTTCTCCTCGACCTGGCTATGAGAACTATCTGCCGTAAGATGAAAGTGGCCATACATACGTTCTCTCCCTGGGCCACTAGAAATAAGAAATCGACCATAAGACGTGTACATTCAATGCTGTTCGTCGACCTGGGATAAACATTGAACGTGCAGATATGATGCAGTAGGCACAAATCCTCAGACATGTACGTCGCCTTGAGGCTATTATTAGGCTGTCATGGAACCAACTTACCGCACAGAAACCTGGTGCGGCGATCTCATTCACGTCTAGTCCTCAAATTCTTCTCACTAGGATGTACATCACCTAGAGGCACATTGAGAAGTCGGGCAATCAACCGGACGTCGATCGTAGCCATCCGATCTCTACCAAAAGGGATTTTGAACTGCAAAGGCTGCAAGGTAGGATTCTGGATGTTAGCATAGAAGGCACGAACGGTGCTCACATTAGCACGAGCGCGAGCTTCAAAGATCGGTCCCCAGTGCGCAGCTTCAATGCGTTCGAACAACAGATATTCGCCGAACAACCGTCCATCTACGTCCACCTCAAATAACACTCTACAATCAGTGTATTCACCATGAGGCATCTCTGATAAAATGGTTCGTCCAAGGTGTGCATGGGGATCCAAATCCCGCTTTGTACGGCACTCCAGGACTGCAGCTGGACCTGCGGCGGTGCTTGAACTTGCGGCACCACCCCGCGGTCTTCTCGATCGAGCAGGGCGGCTCGGCCCAGCCTCGTCTGTCGCAGTTTTCCTCTTACCCATCAAGATATGATGGATGAGAGTGACAGAAGGCCCAAAATGGCTTCCACAAAAGCCATGGAAAACGTAAAAAATGCGGAGAAATGGCTGCCCAATCTGAGAAAAGGAAATCTAGGCATCGTAGAGGGTTGCTTCAAGCTTCCCAAGGCTGTAGTTTCAAAGAGAAATACAAACAGAAAGATGGGATGGAGCACCTCACGATTTCAGCTATATTTGGGGGATTTTGGAGCTCCAAATGGTGAGATCTTCAAGGAAAGAGGTTGCCAACACCCAATAAGTGATGGGTGGTGGTCGGTTTTGGCCAAGGAGGGTCCTGGAAGTGGTTTGGGAAGTTGGGGTTTGGAGTGGGTTGCTGAAAATCGAAACTAGGGCTATGTAGAGGGCTGTTTGTGAAGGAGGGGTGAGATTTGGGGATTTTCGTGAGGTGGGAGGTATATAGGGAGGGTGTGGACCCCATTTAGGGGCGTACACCCGAAGGACGGCTCAAATGGACACCGCCGGTCGGCGATGGCATCGCCGGCCAACTTTCATGTTGGCTGGTGGGACCCCATGGGTCTGGTCCCCCATGGTCCCAGGGTCCCAAAAAGTTAAGTCTCACCCCCTAGTTCATAGTAATTTGGTCTGTATGAGCCCAAACATGTGTTTGGGGCTTTCTGGGTCCACATTGCAATCCCGAATACCAAACCATATGATGCAGCATATAAATTTGGGGTAGAAGGAGCCAGTACACCTATCTAGATCCTTCGTTGCTAAAGAAAGTGAAGTTAGAATGGCCTTATGGCCATTTTTTATGAAATTTTACTATTCACTGTAAAATTTGATGAATGTACTAATTTGTGTTATTTTCACATTATATTTGATGCCTAATATGAAATGGATAAGAAATAAATAAATATTGGAGTGTTTAGAGGAGGAATTTTGAAGATTTTTGGTGAAACGGGGTTTTTAAGCCCTGGCGATTGATTACTGGAGTCGTGGTCATCCCACGGCCCAAGGATTCACTTTTGCGGTTTAAAACCGCTCATAGGACGTCTCCACCCGACTTCCTAAAGCTTAGAAGTGATTCGGGTTGCTTTACGCGACCCGAGATGCGTTACAGACTCGATCTTGCGATCGATCCTAATAGACTTCGCCTATCGGCGAATCCGCGATCCTAGAAGTGTTTCTAGACCCTTCTCGCACCCACCTAAGTCAAAGGAAGTGACAGCGTACGTCGCAAGACCATAACCCAGGCCCAGTATACTCTCATTCATGCTCTGATACCAACTTGTAACACCCTGAAAATCGAGGGTCGTGTATAAACTCAACTCCCGAGTTCCAGACCGTCACTTATGCAACAAAAATGGTTATGATTCAATGTTGTCTGATTTAAAGCATTCACATGAGTAAAAGTATACCAAAACTTCAATTCATACTTCAGATCCAGTGATAAAAGCAAGCGGAAGACTAAACAATGTATATATCACTGTATAAAAAAACAAAGTAATCTCATCTGTCTCCAAAGTATGACTACATCTCTGAGTCTCATGTAAATATACATATCAAAAGAATAATGTTCAAAAAGAAAGTCCCACTGATGCCCCCTCGATCCAGGTCACCTACGGGAAGCCGTCATGATACTGCATATACGAGAACTCATCCTGGTCCTCGTCGATCTCTGGCTCCACCTCCTGAATCTCGTCCTCACCTGCAGCTACAACAGGGTTTGGTGGGTGTTGCAAACACCATCCCGTAACGTGGGAATGACTGATCAACTCAGTGGAATCATAGAGCAAAGATTAGCATGTTCACAATTCAATCACGCGATAATAGTAAAGCAGTAAATCAGACAATCCTAACACTGTTGTTAATGCAAGATGATATGACGTGATGTATGCCCTCACCGACGATCACCCTCATGCGGCAACATCTTACGACCGCGGCATGCCACACTCCCTAGAGTGCTCCACATCTTCCAGGCACATGCAATACTATGGTGATATGATTTCCAAGTTGTTATTAGTCCATTCAAACAGCAGGATTGGGAAACTAAGGTACTTCCCTTGTATCAATCCCAACACGGATCCTGTCTAGGGTCGTCACTCCTAGTAATCTCATACGATGTATATTTCGTAGGTCACTGCAAGGGCTGCCAAGGCTGTTGCTCGCACTCGTTGCACCGCTCCCCCATCACCTTATCAATACAGGCCTACCGTACTTTACTGCAATGGAAGGGTCGTCGCCTCCCGTGGACTCAGAATACGCTCGCGGTCACTACAAAGGGCTCGTCGCCTGATCAGTGTAGGCCGAAAGCGAGAATATAGTGTCCCATACCACCATAATCTGCTCACGAGTTTAGGTGCTCACTGGTCACTACGGGGAGGTTTGTGGCCCCAGCGTAGGCCGACAGCTCGACCACGGTGTCCCATACCACCATGCCCAGCTCATGAGTCTTCGTGGATCAAGGTACCACGGTTAATAGGGTTTACAATGGTAAGTTCAGTACCCTAGGTTCAAGCAGTTATGATACATACAAGGTGAACAAACATCGGCCAGTCGGGTTACTTGACGGGCTCGACTAGCACGATCGCATCTCGAGTTGAACGACATGAAGTGCGTAAAACACTTCGCGTGGCCTAACCACTGCCGCCAACTCTAAACACGAATCACGTTCATCGACGCGTCGTTCGTGGCTATGACCAGTCAGCCACGAATTCGCTCGGTTACCGACTGCCTGGACTAAGTCTAGTCCCACACATCTATAGAATCATATCAGCACTACATGTTAAAGTATTGGAATTGAAATACATCATGTGAGCAAGTTAACACATGTTATAACATTCAACTTAAGCAATTCTTCAAGGCATACTTCCTATGCATATAATGCAATCATGCATAAGGTCAACATGTAGGAAATCATTTAGGTCAGCATTTTAATCATGAAATCAATCTCAAACTACTACATAACATCATTTAATTCAATACATACTAATACAAGTATTTACACAAACACATACACTACACACTTAAGTCCACATATAGTATGTCGACCCAAAGTGCGCAACTTGGCGAATCTCTTCGCCAAAATGATTAAGAAATCATTCCTAACTCTCTAATACGGCGACAAACCATGTCAATCACGTCAGCAAAATATGCATGTAGATCGTACTTCCTACAAATGACTAAAATGCCCTAAATCTCATATTCTTCGTTAATTTACGAAACAGGAAACAGAGAGCATGTTGTACATGTCAAACGGCGATGCCGTCGATAATCTACTATTAAACGACATTGAAAGTGTTGTAAACCATCAATCAAAGCGTCTAAAATCCTCACCTAGTCTCTTACGGTCGCGGGATTTTGAACGGAGCGTGTACGCTTCGTCTACGGCGGTAGGAAAGCCTGATTTATGGATTATGTTAGCTAACATATTATACATCTACGTAAAGCCTAAATTAGTAAGTTTTTGGGATTATTTTATACCTGAAAAAGGGGAAAAATCACCAGCCAGGTGATTGGAAGGAAGTGCTGAAGCAGCAACTGTCGGTGGCTCGGAAGCGGGAAAAATCCCTTCTTCTCTTTCTCTTAAACTCTCTCTCCTTTTCTCTAGGGTTGCAATTTTCGGATGGAAGGGAGAAATGAGGGTTTCAACCCCTTTTATAAGCTTGAAAACGCCAAAAATAGTCTCCGTGACGAAGTTTACTTGGTGCATATCCATTTCGGGGCTGTTTCGGTCCAAAAACTGCTTTCTGGTGGTCCCCTAGTCGATTGCGATCAGACTTAAGCTCATGTGTACCAGATGTAGCTCGTATTAAGTTTTCAGTTTGGCAGGGTTCGCAGGTCGCACGTGGCGGACCAGTTTCAGTTCAGCGGTCACCGCACGTAGATCAGGGCTGAAAGTCTCATGATAATAAATAGAAATTTTTCCTGATCCGAGGGTGTAATCTGGATGAATTCTGACGGTCAGAACGCTTAATACTGACGCGTCAAGTCGTGTGCCAGATTTGAATTTGAAATTCCAAATCCGTCCCTATTCGCGGTCGCTTCAGTCCGGGTTCAACGAAATAGTCTGTGATTATCGGTTTGACTTAATTTTCGAGATGATTGTCAAGTCCAGCTGGGCGGTCCTAACGGTCTAAGATAGGAGGTATCGGACCTTCGACGCGCGGTCTAAATCCAATACAAAATTTCAATATGGTCCAGAGAACAAACCCGCTTAGAGTTTGATCCGAGGTTATAGAGTATTGTAGAGTTGTTTGTTCTACTTGATTTGGGTCTTGCAGAACGTATTTAAAGTGATCAGGGACTATTTCCCAGCTACTCTAGCGTTGCGCTAGCTAACTTACGCTTAATTTCCATGGAAAATATTTCTACGCGATTTCGGGTCAAATCGGTACTCGAACCCAAGTACGGATTTTTCACGGGCGTTACATTGCAATATCCTTTTCAATGCGCCTTGTGGTGGAAAAATCAATTCAAGTTCAGACAAAAGCTATCACAGCCCCGTCTCTGTTGAAAACATTCAGGATGTCACCAATCGAGACACTATACAAGATCTACTTAATAGACAATCCTACATAATGAAATGGCTGGATAAGTGTGAAGTCTGTCTATTGCAGATCAAAACCATGCTGGCAACTCTATAACATGATATACAAAAAAATTTGAATGTCCTACCAGCTCAGTAGAGGTTTTTTTTTTTATTATCTTTAGTATGACCAATGCATCACATACCTGGATTCTCCCTGAAATGCTTAGGGCATAAATATCTCTTTGAATGCTCTTCGCTCATACATAGGTGTGATGCATTACTAAATTATAAAGTTCAAAAGGTTCTTTTTTGGTGTAATAACCCCTGAGTAAGGAATACTTAGTCTTTGAAGGTTTTCTGTTCTACTACTGTCGAATTGGGGTAGTTAGTGTTTCTGAACATTCTGAATCTGGCTGGTTATAATTCACATCTATTTTCTACCATGATTATGAGTTAAGATCCCCGAATTTATCTAGTTTCTAATATGGAATGCATGTGATGCTTTTAATGATTATGCTATCTTCTTCTATCACTGCTCTGTTTGATCTACATAATTTCTGAAAATGATGTCTGCTTAAACTGATTTAATCATTATACATCTATATCCTATATATGTATGCTCCCTATCTGTTGGGTCTCCCACGTTGTTTTAACTTCAGTCAATATCAACTGATATACCTTTGCCAATGACTGATAAAAAGGGGGAGAACAATTCAAACACCCCACAAGAAAAATTGCATATTTACTTGAATTGTGATACACATGTTAGAGGGAGCAGCAACATCAAGATAGGGGGAGAACACTATTAGGGGGAGCATCTACTGACTTGTGTATGGCTTCACTAGACATTGAAAAATTGTGTAAATTACATGTACACACAATTTAGGATTGGTTTGTCTAGATGTTGTTTTAGGGTGTTTTGGTATTTTCATGTAATTGACAAAGGGGGAGATTGAAAGTGCCCTGGTGTGTCAATTAGCACAAGTGTTGAGTCAACTTGACAGAGAAGCTCCATAGGAAGATCAATTAGCTGTCTATCTCAACCGGATGTGTGCCGAACTTGCCACAGGTAAATCTAAGGCTCACATCCCTTCTCCCAAAACATCAGGTATATAAAACCCTTAAAATTGGTTAGAACATCATAGGATTTTTGAGTTAGAAAACAGTTTTACAAAAGTAGAAAATCTTTAAGTTTTCTAGCTCTGTCGATTTATCGATATAAGGTTCGATAAAATCGAGATGTGTTGTCAATGTCCTCGAAAGCTCAATCGATAAAATCGAATGAGGACATAAAGTGTCCAGCAACTGCATATACATCTAGACAAAATTATCAATGTATCGATACCCCTATCGATATCATCGATATTTGAATTTCAAGTTTATTGAAGTTGACTCGATATAATCGACAGCAGAGTGTTTGTGTCCCTGTTTTTAATAGAAAAATCAAGAAGACCTTTGATATATCGAAGTACCCATCGATATTATCGGAATTCAAAAATTGATGATATCGGAAGGCCTTCAATGATATTGGTGTTGGACACAGTCTTTCCAGCAATAGTTTTTCAGGTGGTTTTTATTTTAGATCGAGGGTCACCTGATAGAATCAATATTCAAATATCGATGATATCAAGGCCAGATCGATTGCATCGATAAAGGACATGAAACTGTCTAGCAAGTTCACTAATAAATTCTATAGATTTATCGATGCATCGACACGACCTAAGATATCATCGACATATAAATTCCGATGATAACGAGTATCTCTCGATCATATCTTTTGACCTGGAAATTTTTAAAGCAAGTCTCTCTCATTTTTCAAATGTCAAGGAATCGATCCTCGTATCAATATTATCGAAGTTCAAAATTCGATGTCATCGACGTGTGTTTCGATGCCCTCTACCAGCAGGAAAAAAGTTTCAATAGTGTATGACACTTGAGTTTATATCATCAATCGGTCAGTCGATGCAATCGAGAATATACACTTGATGATATCGACCCTGCTCGATGATATCAAACTCTGCATTTTGTATCTGTTGGAACTTTTTACCTATATATAGAGAGGTTGTCTTTAGTTGTTCTGAGAGAAAGAAGAGGGAGCTTTTGAGTGTTTAACCTTAGATCATTTACTCAAAGCCCTTTCTCTCAAGGGAGTTCATCCTCCAATCCACCCTCATCATTGATATTCAATAGAGTGGATTAGGGAATGAACTTCCACATTTAAGGATCCTTCAGCTACCACCTTAATGGTAAATCATTAAGCTGGGATGCCTTGAATGAATAGATGATTGGAATCACTCTATCTCCTTTATAGGAAAATATTTGAGAGTAGGATTCCAGGATAACCTTGCCCAACCTGTCACCATGCATCGGTATATCTTCAGAGTTGGCAGTTCAAGAAAGCAGAAAACTCTTTATCAATAAAGGAGGAGATCTTCATCAATGAGCTAAAAAGGGACTTATCGTCTTATTTATAAGTTATCAGAGTCCAGAGGACCCTTATGGTCATTCCTTTGTGAGATTAGGTTTAAGGTGTTTCTCACCCTTGCAAGTCCTCTAAGAGGCCTCCGGCAGGAGTGTACATGGTGAGTACGTAGTGTTGACCCTTGCTCTGTAGAGAGAAAAACTTTTGATTAAAGGTGAACCTATCTAAAACCTTGGGTTAGAGGTGAACCATGTGAAACCTTTGTTAGGGTCTTATGGAAGATCCTTGGCCAGTGTGCCTAAAAGTAGGTGCGTCGTGTTGACCCTTGCTCGTGAGAGCATAAATAGTCAGCCTAGGTGTAGGTTGTAAAGGTAAAAGATGAACCTGAATTAAAACCTTGGGTTTAGGGTAAACCATGGGAAATCTCCTTAGTGAAATTCGGTGCACTCATGGGTTGAGTGCAGTTACCGGGAGTGAAGTAGACAAGTAATGTTACTCGTGAGTAATCCTAATATATGCTTATGGTTAGGGTTAGTGTGATAGGATTTTAAATTATCATAAAATTATTAAAAAGTCCTATTCACCCCCTATCCTGGAAATACTAGCATATTCGTACTTCAACTAAAGTGGTCTTTATCGCAATTTCAAAATCCGTTTTCAGGATTTCCTCCTCTTGGACCCAAATCCGATGATAACCGGAATGCAGGTCAATCTTCGTAAAGAACTGTGTACCCTGCAACTGATCAAACAATTCATCTGTCCTCAGAAGTGGGTACTTATTCTTAGTCATGACTCGGTTGAGCTCGTGGTAATCCATGCAGAGCCTTAGCGAGCCATCCTTCTTCCTGACAAAGAGTACCGACGCTCCCCAAGGCGAACTGCTTGGAAAAATGAATCCTAACTCATGCAACTCGTCCAACTATCGTTACAGCTCCCTCAACTCCATTGGTGTCATACGATAAGGGTCCTTCGAGATAGGCACAGTACTAGGCACACGATCAATCTGTAACTTAATATGACGGCACAGCGGCAATCCCAGAATCTCTTGGAACATGGCGAGGAAATCTCAAATAATTGGCAACTAGTCGATACACAAGGCAATGGGATCCTCAATGTCATAGGACATCAAACAAGACAATGACTCTCCTCTAGGCTCGGCAATGAACTAAAATTGCGGTAAGCTTGGTATGCAGAACGTGACTGTCCTCGTTGAATAGTCTAAGATGGCGTGGTACTCAGTAAGCCAATTCATGCCTAAAAAAACTTCAAAATCTGACATCAGCAAAACGTACAACTCTGCAGGTAAGAAAATCTCTCCTACTAACATGGGATAAGAAGAACAGAAGTGGCCTAATACTGTAGTTTTCCCTAAGGGCATCGATACGGTCAATCCCTCATTAGTAGACTCTGTCGGCAATCCAGTCGATTAGTAAAAATCCTCAGACATGAATGAGTGCGAAGCACCAGAATTAAATAACACTTGCGTGATGCATGTATAGACTAGAAGTATACCCTCAACGACTCCTCTGGAGGATTGTGGGTCTTGCTGAGTAGCGTAGAACCTAGCCTGAGCTGGATGGGGAGGTGCATGTCCCCTCTAAGGTCCCTGGTACTACTATTGCCTCTGTGACGCCTTATATTGTTGTCTTTGCTGCTGCTGGGGCCTCGACGGCTGAGGTGGCTACAGTCGTTGCTGCGCTGGAGGTTGCTGCTACGGACATTGCTGTGCTGGAGGCTGCTACCACAATAGTGGACACTCTCACTAATAGTGTCCTATCCCACTGCATTCATAATAGGCATCGGGAAGCTATCTCTCAGGTGGTGCCACTAGTGCTGTTGGTGCTCTGACGGATGGATGGTTTGTGTGCCTCTGATTCTAACGACCCTACTACTGATGGGAGGTGCTGGAGGGGGCCTACCTCTTTCGATTTCTACTCTGATCACGGTCACTCTGCCTATTATCTCACTGTCTCATAAATCTGAGCCCTCTGCACTACTGCCTGAAAAGTTGGGAGCTCATGTCTAATAACACGATCTCGAAGATCGTAATGCAAACCATTCTCGAAACGATGGGCCTTCCACCCCTCATCATCAACCAAATATGGCACGAACCTCAATAGCGCATTGAAATGAGCCCTGTATTGTGCCACAGACATGTCTCCCTGCACTAGCGTCTCGAACTCTAATTGTAGCTATCGACAAATGTGGTCAGGGAAATACTACTGCTCAAATTGATCTACAAGATCATCCCATATCCAGATGAAGTTGGGCCCTGCATAATGGGTAACAGAGGTCCACCATTGATAGGCGTCACCCTGGAGAAGAAATACTACCAACCGAACTTGCTGTTGGGTCATGCACACCATAGTATCAAAAATCTTCTCCACATCAAAGCACCATCTCTCGGCTGCAATCGGATTTAGATCGCCATAGAAATGTAGAGGATCGAGTTGTCTGAATTCACGAAGAAGGGCGCTCACGTGCTCTTGCTCTGCTTAGGTTGGTGAAATAACTGGGCGCTTGCCCTGTCCCTGGAGTGCAGCCGTCATGTAACATCCTAAAAAGCGGGGGTCGAGCATAAACTCCACTCCCGAGTTCCAGAACATCACTTATGCAATATTTTCAATGATGGATGAATGTCGGCTGTATTAGTGCATAAAACATGAAGTGGATTAAGCCAAAACAGTAAATCATACTCCAAAGATAGTTAAATTTTACAAGCGGAAGACTGTGATGAATATATAAAATGTATAATTTATTGTAAGTCTCTAGAGTGTGAACATGTTACCAGGTTAACTATATACATGTATACTTCAAAAATGAACAAAAAGAATATACATGGGTATTTAAAAAGTGCAAGATAACAAGTGTAATGACATGTAATCAATAACCTTGTAACCCTATCAATCAGAACCTGCATATAGGAGAAATCCTCCTCATCATCATAAAGTCTGACTTTGTTTAGCAAGAAACGCCATCATCTGAAACTAAAACAGGGACTGGTTGGTGTTGCAAACATCGTCCTGTAACGTGGGAGTGAGTAGCTAACTTAGTGGAACAATAGAGTAAAGATTAATATATTATCAAATCAATCAAGTGATAATAATAAAGCAGTATAATCAAACATTCCTAGCTACTCTTATTAATGCAAGGATGAAATGCAATAATGATGCATGCCCTTGCCTACATACTCCCTCATGCGACATCATCTCACGTTCGCGGCATGCTTTCATCCCTCAATGCTCCACATCTTCCAGGCACATGCAGTGCGATATGAACATGATTATCGAGTTGTTATTAGTACTTTTCATACAGCAGCATTGGGAAGCTAAAGTACCTCCCTTGTATCATTTTCCAATAATGATCCAGCCTAGGGTCGTCAGTCCTAGCATATCTCATACGAAGTGTGGTTCTAGGTCACTGCAAGGGCTGTCAGGGCTGTTACACGCACTCGTTACACCACTCCCCCATCACCTTATCAATAGAGGCCTATTTTGTACTCTTATTGCTACGGAAGGGTCGTTGCCTCCACGTAGACTCAGAGTACACTTGAGGTCACTACAAAGGGCTGTCAGGGCTGTTACACGCACTCGTTGCACCACTCCCCCATCACCTTATTAGTGCAAGTTGACAGCTCGAATACAGTGTCACATACCACCATATTCGGCTCACGAGTCTGGGTTGCTCACTAGTCACTACGGGGAGGCTCGTGGCCCCAGCATAGGCCGACAGCTCGACCACGGTGTCCCAAACCACCATGCCTGTCTCATGAGTCATAGCGGATCAATGTACCAAGGTTAACGGAATTTTCACTAGTAAGTTTAGTACTTTAGATTCAAGCAGTAGCGTCCATACATGGTTAACATACATCGGGCTAATCGGGTTACTTGACGAGTTCGACTAGTACGAGCACCCGTTGAGTTAATTGACATGAAGTATATAAGCACCTCGTGTGGCCTAACCACTGTCAACAAGCAACGCACGGCTCGGGTTCGTCAAACACGTCCTACGTGGCGAATAGGTCTCGGCGACGAAGTCAAGGCGTATTACCGATTGTCTGGACTATTCAATAGCCCCAAACACATTCAACTACAACATGATATCCTATGAGATAGTCAAAGCAGTAATAGATCAAGATTACAAATCATTCAATCATATAAACATGTTCTGAAGTGCATTGTAAACATGAATTCACACACATTCAATTCATAATCAAGCAGACATCAAAATAAGTCATACATGGAGGAAATCATATAGATCAATGATGTGGTTGAGAATCATATCTCAACCCGCATACAGGTACATCTTGCTAACTACTAACTCATACAGACACTTTTACAAACACTTAGCCTACACATTACATCATACATATTATGTGTTAATTTGCATACGTATTAGGGCAAATCCTTTCGTCAAAGGGTTGTCGCCCATACAACAATCATATATCCACGACAGTTTATCATGGCGAGCACGAATACAAAGTCTATACTCATTCAGTCATTTTCACAAACACTTAGGCTACACATTCTAAATACATATCGTATGTTGGTATATCATGTATTTGGGTTAAACCTTTAGCCCAGGAGTTATTACACATACATCTAGCATACATAGACGATAGTTAATCATGGAAAACACACTTTCATATTTTATACGTATACAGTATTTTCTACGAATACAGAGAATACACAAAATTTCATATTCTTCGTATTTAACCGAAACGGAAAACGGAAGAATCTATCATTATCCAATATTGAAAGCTTTGAAAAATGACAATCTAAACATCTAAAGTCTGCACCTTATGTCATAGAAGCGTAAAGAAGTCGATGGAATCACTAAGTCTTCGTCAACGTTGATACGACGACTTATAACACGAGGTAAGTCAGCTATTTCACTACTTGCAACTATCGAAACCCTAAAATAGATTAGGGTTAGATTTCCTTACCTAGAAATGAAGTCAGAATCACCGAAAGAATGATTAGATCGTGATGGTTAAGCACGTGCAGCAGTAGGATAGAGTATCAGGGAGATCTTCCCACTTCTCCCACACTTTCTCTCTCTTTACTCTCTCTTCTTTCCTAGGGTTTTCTCAAATTCGTATGGGAGGAAAGAGAGAGGGTTTAAGGTCCTTATATAGGCCCAGAACTCACAAAAATAGACCCTAGGCCATGGTATACTTAGCTTATGTCCAAAGGGAGGTTGTTCTGATCCAACGGAGCACTTCTAGAGCTCCCTTTGCTGATTGCTGTCAGACTTAAGCTCACAAATATTGGATCTTGATCAAGTTAAGTTTTCAGTCTGATCGGATTTTCAGATCGACCGTGGTGGACCAGTTTCAGTTCAGCGGTCACCGAAAGTCGATTAGAGTCATAAGTACTATGACATGTAAGGGCCACCTATCCTGCTACGAGGGTAAATTTGGGTCAAAATCCAACGGTAAGAATGCTTAGAAATAACGCACAAGTGACACGTCTCAGATTTCTTAAAATTATATTTAATTTTTTAAAAATCTTTATTTTCTCACACTCTTCACTCCGGACTCAAGGAAATCATCCCAGAGCATCGTTTGGACGTGATTTTCAAGGTTCTTGTCAAGTCCAACTACGCGGTCAATATCTTCTAAGTTTATTGCTATCGAACTTTCGACGTGCGGTCTAGGTCCGATACAGAGTTTCAAAGTGCTCACGAGAGCAACTGGGTTTAGAGTTGGATTATAGATTTTAGGGTAACATAGCGTTAACAATTCTATAGGTTTTGGGTGTTACAGATCATATTTTAAGTGGTTGGTGCTACTTTCGAAGGTAATCTAGTATAGCACTAGTTAATTTATGTTAAATTTCTAAGGAATTTATTTCTAAATGATTTCTTTGGCTTTGGAATTGAGCTTTAAGAGTGATATGGTTGACCCATTGCCTAAGGACATCTAACTCTATGTTGGCAAAAATCTGGGGTGTTACAATCTACCCTCCTTAAAAAAATAATTTCGTCCCCGAAATTAGCTAAGGGTAATGAGTAATGATTCTATTATTCCTTTCACCTAAGCTTTACTGACTTCAAGTTTATATGCGTGGTGGTGTATACACATCTATACTAGTCTGGCGCATTTTGTGTATCCTCCAAAACATTTACTCTTTATCTCTTACTTATACCCTGATGGTTGGCTACAATTGATTTCTTTATCTATTTGGAGTCTGGACAATGGTTCCCATTTACTTAGAGTAAGATATATGTTTTCAGTAGTTGACCAGTACGAAGAGACGGTTGTAGTAGGCTTGATCCTGATACATTGATCATCTACCTAATCAGGGTAGAAGGCTCATCGTATCCCTTCCTAGTCCTGGTAGATCTTGGTCTTCTACTCGGTCAAAGCAGTGAGTCCACTGGTAGTCTGCCAGGATTGAGAATTGGGTCAAGCCGCGAATGCTTCGCAATTGTATATTTCAATAACTCCGTAGTCCAATCACTCTAAAAGCTTAGGGAAAGCCTATCACCGAAAGGTTCAAATTTCCTATTAATAAGGTTGCCCTTTGGGTCTTGGTCTAGGAGAGTCATCGTTTGAATCTATGTCCAAGGTAGGGGTTAATAAGCATCTTAATATATCATCCTAAAAGGATTTCTAATTGTATAGAGTTGGTCAAGGCTTCTATTATGTTCGTATTTAGCGAGTAGATTTGTGGATACTCTGACCTCCGCTCATCCCATTGTTAGGCCTATGATTTAATATGAATGGGTTTAACACTTAAGCCCTAATTGTTTCCCTATAAAACTTCAGTATTGACATTCTAAGGAAGGCTCAAATCCTATTTACTGACCTAACCTTACGTATAACCTAAATCAATTTCCTTCGATCTTGGGCCAGTGGGGTAGGGGTCCATCACGCTTCTGCTGCGTCATCCTGATCCAAGGGATGCATAAACTGACCTAACTAGATGGGGCTTATAATGCTCTACCCCCCTTAAAAACAATTCTACTCTCAAGACTCAAGACTCTATGTCCCGACCTATATGTCGAAACTAGGTATCCTATAGGATCTATGGCATTGGTACCAATGGTTACAGAAAGGAGCTAAAAATGATGGGTGTTATGGTTAATTCCCTAGGATGGGGGTGCGTCTGTGACAAACTAAAGAAATTTCTTGTGCCTAAAAAGAAAATTCTTTATTGGCTCTATATTCTCAACACTTCTCAAAGACGAAGTAAGAAACTTGAGGTTGTAAGTGGTTGGGCAAACACGGGAGAAAAGTTGTGTAGTGGGTCTGAGTCGGATACATGGACCTTCTGCTTCGCAAAGATAAAAAATTTGTCGTATCAATTCTTAATCCTAGTTAATCCTGACTTTCTGCTTGATCAGAACCTTGAGTTCAAAGACAACTACCAGGATTGAGAATTCGATTCAAACCGTAAATACTTCGCTTATATATAGTTCCTCCACCCCGTGTTCTCGACTATAATAAGTCCTTGAGAAGGCAATTCTAAGGGGTGTATTGATTTGACCTAAGGTTCAATTCGAGAGATATATCAATTTTCTCTGAGCGTAAAGAGTTTCTACGTCAAACAAGCTTCCTAAGAGTTACTAAAGAAGCCGATAAGTAGTAAGGGGATTCAACGAAGGAGGTCTCACTCCAACCTAATTAAGCCAACTAACTATGTCTATTTTTCAATTATCTTACATAATCATTCGTCTACATTCCTTAGTATCACCAGTAGCCTAGTCTTAACTTATGAGTAGTGGTAATCCACTAGTTGAAGTCCAAAGCCTATGTTTATATGCTAGATGATTTCACATCATTTCTAATACAAGGAATTGTTTTATCGCTTAGGGTCAAAGTTTCTTGAGTGGAATTTAAGTTGCCTGAACTTGAATTTGACTACGCTCGAGCACTCCACGTATGCTCATACCCGCTGAGAAGGTCCTAGGGTTCAAGTTATCAATTTATTGGATTCCCATACTGTCAGGTCTTTCGATATCTAGGAGCACCACTCTAGGTCCAAAACTTCAAGGGCCTATGTGGCCAGTGGTCTTAAGTTATGTTAAATGGTACTACTTTTCTACTCCCACCTCAGAATTGGGAGTGACATGTTGGTAGGTGGGTGGGTTGGGATTCAAATCAATTTCATAGGCTTTGGAAAATGGATCTTGTGTTGGATGGGATTTCCAAATCCCATGATGATGAACTCCTAAGTGTAAGTTGAAAGAAAGCCTGAAATTATGTTTAATTGCATACACCAAACATGGTGTTGGAAACCATTTATTGTTGCTTTTACAATTGAATCCATCATAAAACCATTTATGATGGATTGTTAAGTTATGAAGTAGTGAGTCACAAGAGGGGGTTCATGAGCTTGAGGCAAGGAAAAGAAGGAGATGAGAGATGCATGTACCTGTGGAGGGCAGTTGGGAGAATAAAATGTAAAAATAAAAACTTATTTTCTAAGAAGAACAAGGTGGGATATGAAGTTCCCACGCTTTTGAGGCATAAAATGGGGATTTGAGAGGTCAAATGAGAGAGGATGGAGAGTGTAGACAGCAGTGGGGATGGGTTTTGATGGGTAGGGATAGTGGTGCATAAAAATGAAAGAGGAAGTGATTAGAGGGGTGGTTTTTGCCAAAAATTAGATGTTTGGAAGAGAAAGGAGAGCTTGGGGGGTCACTTTGTGAAGGAGGGGCGACTTTTAGGGGGGTTTTATCGAAAAACTATACACCAAGGGGCCACCCTAGCCCCCAAACATGATCGGCCCGAAGGCCCGACCCGTCCTGGCCCGTTGAACGGTGAGTCCCTCACCACTCCCTGGAGTGTTTGGCAAGTGCTCGCCATTTGGGCGAGGCCCTCCTGCCCCGTGGGTCCCAAAAAGGTGTGGGACCCACCCTGGGTCCCTCTGGATTGGCGTGGGTAGGCCCCCGACTCCATTTGAGGCATTTTTGGGGCCAATTTGCAAACCAGAATGAGTTTATATGATGTGTAGCATATGATTTTAGGGTAGGAGATGCTAATCTATCCAACTAACCCATTTATTTTATTATATTGCAAAAGGTTAAGGGTCAAAACCCATTTTATCCATTTATTTACTATTTATGGTAAGTTTTATTTTCGGTATTGTTCTTCCTCATTCATACCCTAAGATTGGTGTGTATTATGAATGTGCTTAAAAATAAATGAAGAATAAAGTGGTGGAGGGTGAGATTTTGAAGGAATTGGATAAAAAGGGGTTTTAGGCTTTGAGATTGAGTGCAAGGTGTTGTGGTTGACCCACAGCCTAAGGACATTCACTTTTAGGTTTATAATTCTTCAGGGAACGACTCAAACCCGTCGACTGATGGCCTAGAGGCGACTTAGGTCGCTTCACGCGACCAAAGATACGTTATGGACTAAATTACCGTATAGTCTCACCTGTCGGTGAAACTTGGGATTCTAATATGGTTTCTAGATTTTATCACCCCCTTCCTAATTTAGAGTGTGTCAGAGTGCGTCGTGTTACCATAACCCAGGTCCGGTTTAATCCAAATCATGCTCTCATACCATCTGTAACGTCCTGAAAATCAGGGGTCGAGCATAAACTCCACTCCCGAGTTCCAGAACATCACTTATGCAACATTTTCAATGATGGATGAATGTCGGCTGTATTAATGCATAAAACATGAAGTGGATTAAGCTAAAATAGTATATCATACTACAGAGACAGTTAAATTTTATAAGCGGAAGACTGTGATAAATATATAAAATGTATAATTTATTATAAGTCTCCGGAGTGTGAACATGTTACCAGGTTAACTATATACATGTATACTCCAAAAAAGAACAAAAAGAATATACATGGGTATTTTAAAAGTGCAAGATAACAAGTGTAATGACATCTAATGAATAACACTGTAACCCCGTCAGAACCTGCATATAGGAGAAATCCTCCTCATCATCATAAAGTTTGGCTCTGCTTCGCAAGCAATGCCATCATCTGAAACTAAAACAGGGACTGGTAGGTGTTGCAAACACCGTCCCGTACCGTGGGAGTGAGTAGCTAACTCAGTGGACTAATAGAGTAAAGATTAACATATTATCAAATCAGTCAAGCGGTAATGATAAAGCAGTACAATCAAACATTCCTAACTACTCTTGTTAATGCAAGGATGAAATGCAATAATGATGCATGCCCTTACCTACATACTCCCTCATGTGACACCATCTCACGTTCACGTCATGCTTTCATCCCTCAGTGCTCCACATCTTCTAGGCACATGTAGTGCGATATGAACATGATTACCGAGTTGTTATTAGTCCTTTTCATACAGCAGGATTGGCAAGCTAAAGTACCTCCCTTGTATCATTTCCCAACAATGATCTAGTCTAGGGTCATCGGTCCTAGCATATCTCATACGAAGTACGTTTCTAGGTCACTGCAAGGACTGTCAGGGCTGTTACATGCACTCGTTACACCACTCCCCCATCACCTTATCAATACAGGCCTAGTTTGTACTCCTGTTACTACGGAAGGGTCGTCGCCTCCACGTAGACTCAGAGTACCCTCGAGGTCACTGCAAAGGGCAGTTACACGCACTCGTTGCATCATTCCCCCATCACCTTATCAGTGTAGGCTGACAGCTCAAATATAGTGTCCAACACCACCATATTCGGCTCACGAGTCTAAGTTGCTCACTGGTCACTACGGGAAGGCTCGTGGCTCCAGCGTAGGTCGACAGCTCGACCACGGTGTCCCATACCACCATGCCCGGCTCATGAGTCTTAGCGAATCAAGGTACTAAGGTTAACGGGATTTTCACTGGTAAGTTTGGTACTTTAGATTCAAGAAGTAGCGTTCATACATGGTTAACATACATCGGGCTAATTGGGTTACTTGATGAGTTCGACTAGTACGAGCGCCCGTTGAGTTGATCGACATGAAGTATATAAGCACCTCGTGTGGCCTAACCACTGTCAATAAGCAACATATGGCTCGGGTTCGTCAAACACGTCCTACGTGGCGAATAGGTCTCGGCTACGAAGTCAAGGCGTATTACCGATTGTCTGGACTATTCAATAGCCCCAAACACATTCAACTACAACATGATATCCTATGAGATAGTCAAAGCAGTAATAGATCAAGATTACAAATCATTCAATCATATAAACATGTTCTAAAGTGCATTATAAACATGAATTCACACACATTCAATTCATAATCCAGTAGACATCAAAATAAGTCATACATGGAGGAAATCATACAGATCAATGATGTGGTTGAGAATCATATCTCAACCCGCATACAGGTACATCTTGCTAACTACTATCTCATTCAGACACTTTTACAAACACTTAGCCTACACATTACATCATACATATCATGTGTTAATTTGCATATGTATTAGGACAAATCCTTTCGTTAAAGGGTTTTTGCCTATATAACAATCATATATTCACAACAGTTTATCATGGCGAGCACGAATACAAAGTCTATAGTCATTCAGTCATTTTCACAAACACTTAGGCTACACATTCTAAATACATATCGTACGTTGGTATATCATGTATTTGGGCTAAACCTTTAGCCCAAGAGTTATTACACATACATCTAACACACATAGACGGCAGTTAATCATGGCAAACACACTTTCATATTTTGTACGTATACGGTATTTTCTACGAATACAGAGAATACACAAAATTCCATATTCTTCGTATTTAACCGAAACAAAAATCGGATAACATGTTCTACATGTGAAATAACATCCATGTCAGGAATCTATCATTATCCGACATTGAAAGCTTTGAAAAATGACAACCTAAGTGTTTAAAGTCCGCACCTTATGCCGTAGAAGCATAAAGAAGTCGATGGAATCTTTAAGTCTTTGTCAACGTTGATATGACGACTTATAACACGAGATAAGTCAGCTATTTCGCTACTTGCAACTATCAAAACCCTAAAACAGATTTTGGTTGGTTTCCTTACCTAGAAACGAAGTCAGAATCACTGGAATAGTGATTAGATCATGATGGTTAAGCACGTGCAGTAGTAGGATAGAGTATCAGGGAGATCTTCCCACTTCTCCCACACTTTCTCTCTCTTTACTCTCTCTTCTCTCCTAGAGTTTTCTCAAATTCGTATGGGAGAAATGAGAGAGGGTTTAAGGTCCTTATATTGGCCCAGAACTCACGAAAATAGACCCTATGCCATGGTATACTTAGGTTATGTCCAAAGGGAGGTTGTTCTGATCCAACGGAGCACTTCTGGAGCTCCCTTTACTGAATGCGGTCGGACTTAAGCTCAAAAATATTGGATCTTGATCAAGTTAAGTTTTCAGTCCGATCGGGTTTCCAGATCGACCGTGGTGGACCAGTTTCAATTCAGCGGTCACCGAAAGTCGATCAGAGCCACAAGTACTATGACATGTAAGGGCCACTTATCCTGATCCGAGGGTAAATTTGGGTCAAAATCCAACGGTCAGAATGCTTAGAAATAACGTGTAAGCGACACATCTTAGATTTTTTAAAATTATATTTAATTTCTTAAAAATCTTCATTTTCTCACACTCTTCACTCCGGACTCAAGGAAATCCTCCCAGAACATCGTTTGGACGTAATTTTGGAGGTGCTTGTCAAGTCCAAGTACGCGGTCAATATCTTTTAAGTTTATCGCTATCGGACTTTCGACGTGCAGTCCAGGTCCGATACAGAGTTTCAAAGTGCTCCCCAGAGCAACTGGATTTAGAGTTAGATTCGCGATTTTAGGGTAACATAGCGTTAACAATTCTATAGGTTTTGGGTCTTACAGATCGTATTTAAAGTGGTTGGTTCTACTTTTGCAGGTAATCTAGTGTAGCGCTAGTTAATTCACTTTAAATTTCTAAGGAATTTAGTTCTAAATGATTTCTTTGGCTTTGGAATTGAGCTTTAAGAGTGATATGGTTGACCCATTACCTAAGGACATCTAACTCCAGGTTGGCAAAAATTCAGGGTGTTACACGTCATAGCTTGCAACATCTGCTGTAATTGGGAGGTACTCACAAGTACGGTCAAATCTGCATCAGTCTCAGGTGGAGGAATAACATCCTCAAGCTGGGGAGCAGGGATCTCTGGGAGTGGAACGAGAGTTGCAGGTGGTGGAGTAGGAATCGCTCGGGTCGTTCCCCAGGGCGGCATGTCCTATAGAAAAGAACAAAGGCGCCTGTCAATCCTTAAAAACTCTCGAAGGCACATTAGGGGACTAAATCAGAAGGTTACGCTCCTGAAACCTAATTGACCTAAAATCATACTAGATATGTGATGTTGCTTTGAGTTGTTCCCAGGTTATTCTATGATATATCAACTTCTATCATGCCCCAAACTTGAAAACCGGGCTCACAAAATTCCTGATCGCTGAATCCGGCATCGACAGCCTCCGTTGTACCCCATTCTTAGCTCCTGGCACCCATACAATAGGTTTTGATCCTGAGATTCTACAAGAAGGATTTTTAACATGATTTTTATTGACAATGAGCATAACCATAAGCATAACCCACGAACAATAACTACAAAATACCATCACAAAATCTGCTATGATAAAAAACTTTAAAGTACAATGCATATGAAGGGAAATACAAGATAATAATTATGAAAACTCTTGAAGCTTAAATGTAAGCTCCAGTTGTAACTATTCTAGGTTACGTCCTGGCGTCACTTGTACGCATCAATCGTGCATAAGATAATAAAAAGCTTAGAGGGTGGTGTAAGTGTGCGCACAATATGAGCGTGCTTAGAATGCAATGTTAGAGTAATGTGGAATCATGCTGATGAGTACATGAATGCAATCATCAGCACGTGAATGCAATCAGCCATACCAAGGCTATGCGGTGTAAAACATGAATGTTATCAACCATATCAAGGCCATACAATGCAAGGAGTGAATGATGTCAGCCATACCAAGGCCATGTGTCCTAGAGGGGGGTGAATAGGACTATGCCAATTTAACATGATAACAGCAGAATAAAACAATAAGATAGCCAAGTAAAGGAAAGATAACAATCCACAATACAGAATGTAAAGAAACCTCAAATTCTAATTGTTTTAGGGAAAACCTTTCACAATAAAAACAAAGGGTTTATGGCAGGACAACCTTACCAGAACAATTAGAGAAACAAAATCTCAAACTAGAAAGGAAATAAAGGAAATAGCAAGAAGGAAATTTTATACTGTTACAACATTCCCCACAATGCTAGAAATGAAAAATTACAACATTCACATCCACACATACGTCCCACAATATTGAATGATAAAAGATATAGAAAATAAATCACACATCCACAAAACACAAAGAGTTATAGTAGTTCGCCTGTGTGTAGCCCAACAGTTAAACAACAACCACATAACTTGTTACTCCACTCCTAATATCCTCACATAGTGGATATTAGCATTCACTATGAAAATAGGTTTTTCTCAGGTTCACCTAAAATCCTCACAATTGTGTCTTTCAAATGGGCTTACACAATTCAAAAACCCACTTTTGAGTTTTCTAGATCTCCTCAGATAACCAATACAATGAGATTTTTCTGACTTAATCTTAAAAGAAACCAAATAACATAGAAGATTTATAAAAATGTAAAATACCTAAATTTCTCTTTTTGTTGTAGCTCGGAAGAACTAAGTCGGAGTAGAAGTTCGAATATAGAAGTTCAATGTCCAATACTCACTTTAAAATGTTTCTAGGTTCTAATTGATTTTAAATTAAACCATTTGGGCTAGCTCTATTTGATTTTGATTCCAAGAAGAAGGAATCCAACAATTCCTCTTTCAAATTAGATTGGAATATAGAAATAAAATCAAATCAACAAAGCTAATAAAAGAGAATATTAAATATGCACAATGCACAATAAAATCAGAGTGATGCCTTGATTTTTCTTGAATTGGATTATCAAACTCTAAAATCCATCGTCTATTTATAGTTGTAGAAACTCATTTATGACTGGTCCTATGGACACTACGACTAGTCGTAACAGAAATGAATTTTTGAATTTTTAAGCACGATCAGATAAAACTGTTCCACGACTGGTCGAAGGATGTCCACGACCGGTCGTGGCATGCTCACAACTGGTCGAAGACAGTCTGATCTAGTCACTATAGATTGAGTCGTAGATCATGGACTGGTTGTAGGATGAGTCGTGCACTGTTCACTCTACTGGTCGAACAAAGTCCGGGACTGGTCGTAGATGAAAATTTTTTTTTAAAAAAATGCAACAAACTTAGGACTGGTCTTAGAATTTCTTGACTAGTCGAGTTGTGCCAAGACTAGTCGAACAGGGTCCAGGAATAGTCTTAGAATAGTCCAAACACTTACAAAGTGATTTAATGCGACTCATGTATACAAAATGACCTACCCTAAGGTCAGTCTAAGGCCATTCATACCTTGAATGTGAAGTATGGACATTGAGTCTTCATATCTTCAGATGATGGATGATCTTTGAAGTTCATGAGGCTTAAGATCTTGACACATGATGAAGCTTGAACTTGAAATCTTTGAAACCTTGAACTTGTAGTTCTTGTAACACCCCAGATTTTTTGTCAACCTGGGATTAGATGTCCTTAGGCAATGGGTCAACCAAAACACCTTGGTAACCGCTCAGAACCCAATTCCATAGCCAAAGAAATTACTTAGGATTAATTCCTTTAGAAACTAAGCATAAGTTAGCTAGCACTACGCTGGAGTAGCTGTGAAATTATCCCTAATCGCTTTAAATATGTTTTACAAGACCCATAACTTGTAGAACCAATGATGCTATAATATCCTAAAACCTTGGATCAAACTCTAAACTCGTTTGCTCTCAGGAACTCTTTGAAACTTTGTATTGGATCTAGACCGCGCGTCGAAAGTCTGATATCTACCATCTTAGACCATTATGACCGCTTGGCTGGACTTGACAATCGTTTCAAAAATCAAGCCTAACCGACGTTCAGAGGCTATTTCATTGAGCCTGGAGTGAAGAGAGTGAAAAAAGGGTTAGATTTGAAAATTTTAATTCAAATCTGGCACGTGACTTGGCGCGTTATTATTAAGCATTCTGACCATCAGAATTCAGCCAAATTACACCCTCGGATCAGGAAAAATTTCTCTTTCATATCATGAGACTTGTAGACCTGATATAGGTGCGATGACCGCTGAACTGAAATTGGACCGCCACATGCGATTTGTGAACTCTGCCGGACTGAAAACTTGATGTGTGCTAGATCCAGTATGCATGAGCTTAAGTCCGAACGCGTTTGGCCAGGGGACCTCCAGAAATGTTCTTTTGGACCAGAACAGCCCCGATTTGGTTAGACCTCAAGTAAACATTGTTCCCAAGCCTAATTTGGGAAGTTTTAAGCTTATAAAAGGGGTTTAAACCCTCACTTCTCTCACCCATCCGAATTTGCTAAAACCCTAGATTGAGAGAGAGAAAAAGTGAGAGTTTGTGAGAGAAGGTGGGAGAGATTTTCCTGCCACCTGCTGCTGCTGCTGCACGTTCTTAAGCAACGTATTTCAACCACTTTGTTGGTGATTCCGACTCTTTTCTAGGTAAGGAAAACCCTCAACACTTGCTGATTTAAGGTTCCATCAATTCCAATAGTAAAGTAGCCTACGAGTCTTGTGTATTAGGTTGTCTGATCGCAGTAGACGAAGCGTATACGCTCCGTTTGGAAGAATACACATCTAAAGTGAAAGGTGCGGTTTTAGACGCTTTGATTGGCTTATTTCAACGCTTTCAATATCGTTTAATAGTAGATTATCGACAGCAACGCCGTTTGATATGTACAACATGCTGTCCATTTCCTGTTTCGTAAGCAGACGAAAAATATGAGATTTAGGGCATTTTAGTCATTTGTAGGAAATACTGTTTGCATCCATATTTTTCTAATATGATTGACATGGCTTTTTATCGCCTTAGGATATTAGGAATGTGTGCATAATCAGTTTGGCGAAGAGATCCGCCCAAATGCGCACTTTAAGTCGACATACAATATGTAGACTTAAGTGTGTAGACTATTTGTTTGTATAAATGTTTGTATTAGTATTTAATAAATTATATGGTGTTGTGAAATAGTTTTGAGATTGAATTCTCAAATAATATGCTGATGTAAATGTTTTCTTTCATGTTGGCTATATGTATGATTTCATCATATGTAAGAAATGCATGTGCTAGATGATTTACATAAGTTGTATATTATAACATGTGTTAACATGCTCACATTGTTATAATGTACTAGGAAGAAAGCATGCCGCAGGCATAAGATGGTGTCGTATGAGGGAGATCGTCGATGAGGGCATCCATCATGTCATGTCATATTGCATTAACAACAGTATTTAGGAATGTTTGATTAATTGCTTTACTATTATAGCATGATTGATTTGATAACATGCTAATCTCTGCTCTATTATTCCACTGAGTTGATCACTCACTCCCACGTTACGGGTTGGTATTTTCGGACACCCACCAGTCCCTATTGTTATTGCAGATGATGGCGCGGCCTGCGAGGCAGAGCCGGACTTGATGATGATGAGGAGGATCCCTCCTTTATGCGTGTTCTGAACGACGTGATTACAGGGAGATTCATTAGATGCCATGACACTTGTCATTTTATATTTTCAGAGCACTCATGTAGATTCTTTCTCTCTCTCTTTTGAGGTATACATGTATATGTTTAACCTGGTAACATGTTCACACTCTAGAGACTTACAATCAATTATATATTATATGTGTATCACAGTCTTCCGCTTGTTAATTTAACTGTCTCTGGAGTATGATATGTTGTTCTGGCTTAATCCTACTCATGTTTAATACATTAACCTAGAGAACATTCAATCATACACATTTATGTTACATAAGTGATGTTCTGGAACTCGGGAGTGGAGTTTTTACTTGACCCCCGATTTTCGGGATGTTATAGTTCTTGAGTTGAATTTCACCTTGAGTCTTGAACAAGATCTCTTAGCTTTAAAGCTCTGAAGTTTTTAGAGAAGAGAACAATGTACTTGTTCTTGCATTTCTTGAAGTAGATCATTGTTCTTGTTTGGAGCATTGTAATGCAATGCCTTGAACATATATACCAATGTCCTACACAAGACACAGATTGAAGTTTTATCAACACAAAATTTGACAACTAAAGGAGTAAGAAACCATAGCACGTACGATCTCCCCCTTTGTCAAATTTGTGACAAAAAACACTCAATAATAATATAACTAATAACCACACAAAGAATTATAATCATGCACCAGTTATAAACGAAAACCAATTATAGCCTGGTTAAAGAATTATTCACCAGTTATCATCAACTAGCACATAGCATCATAAGTAGTCACAACACCTCCTTACTTACTCCCCCTAAGTAATACACATATATTAAAAAAAAAATAATGTTACTCTACTATTATCCACAATCCATCCATATCCATTTCAAACATAATAAAATATTCTCCCCTTTTTTGTTACAATATGACAAAGGAAGCAAGTAAGATATGGAAGGGAAAAAAAAACAAGTAATAAAGGAGTTGACAAGTCAAGATATCCAAGATATATAAGCAAATTTAAAGTTCACATATCATTAACCAGCATAAACCAAAGTCAACCAAAGTAAGTCTCACAAACTCAAAGAAAAAAAATTAGTCTAAGAGTTATTACAGACCATAAGATAAAAACACTTAATAAGATCCTGCAGAAGAAGGAGTAGGTATAGAAGGATGAAGTTGATGAAGGCCCTTGTTTAAGCACCTAAGATACTTGTGCATATATTTAAATTGCACATACCAAGATCAAATTTTAATTTATTAAACCTGCTTTTGTTGAGCGGTTTAGTGAAAATATCGGCAAGTTGATTCTCGGTAGGAATGTAATCCAAAGAGATTATTTTCTCTTCCACTAATTCACGAGTATAGTGATACCTAATGTCAATGTGTTTGGTATATGAATGATGGATTAGATTTTTAGATATATTTATCGCACTGGAATTATCACAATATAACACCATTGAATCCTGTGTAATTCCATAATCGCTAAACATTTTATTCATCCATATAAGCTGAGTACATGCATTTTTAGCTGCAATGTATTCAGCCACAGCAGTTAAAAGTGATACGGACAATTTTCAATATAGAAACAACCACCACTGGTTGATTTTCTATCATCAATATTACCAGCCCAATCAACATCTAAATACCCAGCCAACTGAACACTAGTTACATATGGATACTAGAGACCTAAATTTATAGTACTTGCAACATATCGAATAATCCGCTTAACAACAACTAGATGTGACTCTTTAGGGTCAGATTGATATCTAGTGCAAATACTAACACTAAAAGTAATATCAGGTCTACTTGCAGTTAAATAAAGTAAACTGCCAATCATACTATGATATAATTTAGGATCCACACTTTTACCTGTAGAGTCTTTTGAGAGTCTTAATGTTGTACTCATAGGAGTATCAAACTTCTTACATTCTCAAATCTGAACTTTTTAATCAAGTTCAGAGCATATTTGGTCTGAGAAATAAAAATACCATCAGGTTGTTGTTTTACTTGCTACCCTAGGAAATAATTCAATTCCCTAACCATGCTCATTTCAAACTTAGACTTTATTAAATCTGTAAACTCAATAGTCATGTTAGTACAAGTAGATCCATAAATAATATCATCAACATAGATTTGCACTATTAAGATATGATCGTTATGTTTCTTAATAAAAAGAGTTTTATCAACACTTTCCATTTGAAAATTATGACTTAGTAAAAACTCAGTCGATTTCTCATATCATGCCCTGAGAGCTTATTTTAAATTGTAGAGATCATTTTTTAAGCGATAGATATGATCAGCATTCTTAGGGTCTTCAAAACCCATTTGTTGTTCAACATAAACTTCTTCATAAAGATTGCTATCTAAAAACGCACTCTTTACATCCATTTGATAAATTTTAAACTTTCTAAAGCAATCAATGGATATAAATAGTCTGATTGATTTAAGATGAACTACTGGAGAAAATGTTTCATCATTATCAATGCCTTCAATTTGAGTGTACCCTTGTACAACCAGTCTAGCCTTGTTTCAAATTATAATACCAAGTTCATCAGACTTATTTTTAAAAATCCACTTAGTTCCAATAATATGTTTATCTTTAGGTCTAGGAACAAGATATTAAACATCATTTCTAACAAATTGTTTAAGCTCTTCTTGCATCACAACTATCCAATTTTTGTCAGTAAGAGCTTCTTTTACGTTAGCCGGTTCTATCTGGGATGTAAAACATACATAATTACATGTCTTCAAGTTGTTTATGAGTGCAGACACCAGTGAGAGAGTTTTCAAGAATCTGAGTGGTTGGATGATCTTTAACACTCAGTTCTGAGTTAATTTGATTTGATGAAGTATCTAATTTGTTAATTAAGAGAACATCATTATTTGGACTTGAGACAGGTGTATTTAAGTGATCATCAATGACCACATTGAGGGACTCTTGAATCACACCTGTCCTGTTGTTCAGTACTTAATATGCGCGACTGTTTAAAGAGTATCCTAAAAAGATCCCTTCATCACTTTTAGTATCAAACTTACTCAGATTTTCACGGTCACGTAAAATATAGCACTTGCTGTCAAAAACTCAAAAGTATTTGACAGTAGGATTCTTATCGAACTACATTTCATAAGCCGTTTTATTATTAGATTTACTTGTATAAACCTGATTAATTATATAACAGGTAGTATTTAGGGCTTCAGCCCAAAGATTTTTAGATAGCTTCATACTATTCAACATTACATTAGCCATTTCTTAAAGCACTCTATTTTTTTAACAATTCCATTATGTTTTAGTCTTTTGGGCATAGAGAATTCATGTGATATTCCTTGATCGCTACAAAATTTCTCAAAACTGCTATTCTTAAATTTAAATCCATGATCACCATGAATCTTTCAGACTTGAGAACCTTTTTCCATTTGAATCCGTTTGAGAATCCTTTTTACTTCTTTAAGGATTTCTGATTTATCCCTTAAGAAGGATACCCATGTAAATCTGGTAAAATCATCCATGATTACGAAAATATATTTTTTACTACCTCGACTCTTCGTCCTGGTAGGTCCTATAAGATCCATGTGGATAAGCTCGAGTGGTCTTGATGTAGCATTGGAGTTTACCTTTTTATGAGAGTTCCTTGTTTGCTTGCCAATCTGGCATTCGCCACATATTGTCTACTTTCTTTAATTTAGGTAGACCTCTTATCAGTTCTGTTTTGCTCAATCTATACAAGTTATGGTAGTGTACATGTCCAAGACGTTTATGCCATAACTCAGTCTCATCTGTATGGAACATGTAACATGATTGATTGGATGAGCTGGATTCACTAACAATATAGCAGTTTTCAAAGTTCTACGACCAGTTAATATTATTGAACCCTTATTATTTAGAATTTTACAACCTTGGTTAGAGAATTTTATACTATGATTGTTAACGCATATTTGAGATATGCTTAACAGATTGTGTTTTAACCCTTCAACATAAAAAATATTTTAAACAAAGTGAGGTTATAGAGTTAAACTGTACCTTGGCCAATAATCTTGCAGTTCCTACCATCACCGAATGTGACTGAACCATCAGTCATGTCTTTGAGATCGGTGAATAAACCTTTATCACCAGTCATATGCCTTGAGCATCCACTGTCTAGGTACCACTTTGAATGACTTGTAGCTTTGAAAGTCATGTGGGCAACCAAGCAGGTAACTTTAGGAAACCATTTCATAACTGTTTTGGGTTTAGGAGTATAGTTGGTCTTCTTTTATTTGTAGTTGTTGTAAGAGTGACCTATTGAGTTATATTTTAAAAGCTCCTTGAGTAAATCAACTATTTTTTCTGCAAAAAGGTTTTGGTTCCGATTTTTACAATTGATATAGTTAATTTTAGGTTTTTGACAAGTTTTATTATTTTTAGAAAAATTTTGATTTCTACTTTTTCCTTTTGAGTTTGAGGTCTCTCCTTTTACAAACTTAGGAGGAGTATTCTTCTATTTAGGAGGAATGTTTCTATCATAGCCCAAACCAGATCGGTCACCATATTTTCTTGATCCAGATAAAAGTTTTTCTAACTTTGGATCTTCTTGGGCATACTTTCATGTATCCTTTAAACTCAAAAGTGAAGAGACTTCAAGTTTAAGTTTGTCATTTTCAGGTTTAAGATTTTTAATCAGGGAGGTTTTGAATTCTAAATCGCATTTAGTCTTTTTAGAATAATCTGAAATATGTGATTTTCTAAAATAAGAGACTCAAATTTTCTTTAAGCTCTGAAAATTTTTCTTTTTAAAGTTTAAGTTTCACAGTAATTTTACAACTTTCCTTGTATAGGGCATTATAAGCATCTTGAAGATCATCTTCATTTTTATAATCACTATTCAGATTTTCTTCACTGGTTAAATCATCGTTATCTGAAAAAGTGAACTTTGCTAGAGTTATAAGGGCTTTAACTTCACTGCACGACTCGGTTTCAGAATTTTCTGATTCAGAAGAGGCTTCAAAATCAGAGGATTCATCCCATGTAGCCATCATACTCTTCTTTTTGGGTTTGTCCTTTTTAGGACACTTGTTTGCTAAATGCTCATATTCATGGTAATTGTAACACTAACTGTCTTTTAATGATTTTTGTGTTTTAGGTTTAGATTTCTTCTTATCATTCAATTATTGAAAATTAACCTTCTTTTTACTTTTGAAAATTTTATAAAATTTTTTCACTAAAAGGGCCATATCATCTTTAGAGTTTTCTAAATAATAATCGTTATTATTTTCTTGAAAACTATTTTTAGAAGATTTAAGGGCAATAGATTTACCTTTTGGAGCTTTAAAAGTTAACTCATAAGTCTGTAAAGAGCCAACTAATTCCTTTACCCTCATATTGTCCGTATCACGAAGTTCCTGAATCGTAGTTACCTTAGAATTGAATCGTTCAGGAAGTGAGCGAGTATTTTTGCACATATTTTACTTTTGAAAATTTTATCACCAAGACCCCACATAGAGTTTACAATGTCATTTAATCTAGTATAGAAGTCCATGAACATTTCATTTTCTGCCATATGTATTTCCTTAAATTTGGTTGTGAGGATCTGAATTTTAGATTTCTTAACAATTGATGTTCCCTCGTGTGTCATTTCTAAAATATCCTAGGCTTGCATTGCAGAATCACAGGATATAATTCTTTTGAATTCATTTGGTGATAGTGCGCAAGTAATTGCATTTAGTATTTTTGCATTTGCACTACTCTCACTTTTCTAAAGTGTGGACCAAGAGAAATAAGGTGTAATTCTCATAGATTTGGATCCATCGATTCTAGTTACTTCAGTGGTAGGAGGGGTCCATTCACTCACGGTGGCTAGCCACACACTCTCATCCATGTATTTCAGAAAAATCATCATCCTAGCTTTCCAATAGGCATAATTGATGCCATTAAAAGGTGGAGGCCTAGTGACTGAAAGGCTGTAAAAATTTGTTATCTTATAAATAGCTTAGATCAGTTAGCTTAGGAAATAAATCCAACAATATAACAATTAAAATGATCTATTAGGATTTGATACCACTTAAAAAGGCCAAGCTATATGTCCTAGAGGGGGGATGAAAAGGACTATGCCAAATTTAAAATGATAACAGCAGAATAAAATAATAAGATAGCCAAGTAAAGGAAAGATAACAATCCACAATACAGAATGTAAAGAAACCTCAAATTCTTGTTGTTCTAAAGACAACGTTTCACCATAAAAACCAAGGGTTTATGGTAGGACAACCTTATTAGAACAATTAGAGAAATAAAATCTTAAACTATAAAGGAAATAGCAAGATGGAAATTATACACTATTACAACATTCCCCACAATGCTTGAAATAAAAAATTAAAACATTCACATCCACACATACATCCCATAATATTGAATGATAAAAGATAAAGAAAATAAATCACACATCCAAAAAAACACAAAGAGTTATAGTGGTTCGCCTGTGTGTACATCAACTGTTAAACAACAGCCACACAGCTTGCTACTTCACTCCTAATATCCTCACAGAGTGGATATTAGCATTCACTATGAAATTAGGTTTTTCTCAGGTTCACCTAAAACCCTCACAATTGTGTCTTTTAAATGGGTTACATAATTTAATAACCCACTTCTGAGTTTTTTGGCTCTCCTCAGATAACTAATACAATGAGATTTTTCTTGCTTAATCTCAAAAGAAACCAAATAACATAGAAGATTTACACAAATGTAAAATACCTGAATTTCTCCTTTTGTTCTAGCTCGGAAGAACCAAGTCGGAGTAGAAGTTCGAATATAGAAGTTCAATGTCCAATACTCACTTTAAAATGGTTCTAGGTTCTAATTGATTTTAAATTAAACCAGTTGGGCTAGCTCTATTTGATTTTGATTCCAAGAAGAAGGAATATAATAATTCCTCTTTCAAATCAGATTGGTATATAGAAATAAAATTAAATCAACAAAGCTAACAAAAGATAATATTAAATAAGCACAATGTAGCTTAAAAAGAAGACAAACTTATCTCAAAGTGATGCCTTGATTTTTCTTGAATTGGATTATCAAACTCTGAAATCTGTCATCTATTTATAGTTGCAGAAACTCATCTACGACTGGTCCTATGGACACTACAATTGGTAGTACCAGAAACAAAATTTTGAATTTTAGAGCGTGATCAGATAAAACCGTTCAACGACTAGTTAAAAGATGTCAACAACCGGTCGTGACATGCTCACGACTGGTCGAAGGCAATCCGATTTAGTCACTGTAGTGCTCACGACTGGTCGAAGGCAATCCGATTTAGTCACTGTAGTTTGAGTCGTAGATCCTGAACTGGTCATAGGACGAGCCGTGCACTGTTCACAACACCGTTCGAGCAAAGTCTAGGACTGGTTGTAGATGAACAAAAAATTCTGAAAAATTACAACAAACTTAGGATTGGTCCTGAAATTTCTTAAACTGGTCGAGCCAGTGCTAGGACTAGTCGAATGGGATCCAGGACTAGTCTTATAATAGTCTAAACACTTACAAAGTTATTCACTGCAACTTATTTATACAAAATGACCTACCCTAAGGTCAGTCTAAGGTAATTCATACCTTGAATGTGAAGTATGGACATTGAGTCTTCATATCTTCAGATGATGGATGATCTTTGAGGTTCATGAGGCATAAGATATTAACACATGATGAAGCTTGAACTTAAAATCTTTGAAGCCTTAAACTTGTAGTTCTTGAGTTGTATTTCACCTTGAGTTTTTAACAAGATCTTGTAACTTTAAAACTCTGAAGCTTTTAGAGAAGAGAATAATGTACTTGTTCTTACATTTCTTGAAGTAGATCATTGTTCTTGTTTGGAGCATTGTGATGCAGTGCCTTGAACATATATACTAATGTGCTACACAAGACACAGAATGAAGTTTTGGGACTAAAAAATTTAACAACTAAAGGAGCAAGAAACCATAACACTTACAGAGATGCAACTCAAGCCCACCAGTCCTTATTCGAATCCACATGTTAATGCAACTCATCGCTAGAGCATCAAATATTAGTATAGTTCTCATGTTAAACATTTACCGGGGTCTATTGCACTCCACGCTAGCTTGCCGCCCCTATCTGATCGCATAACTGGGTAAGTGGAAGAGACCTCACTATCAGCCTACCAATATTGGACTCGGCTCGTCGATAGCGGACCCATTCCTCAGGCTGGTCAAACTCAACCTAGTTATTGCCTCCTCACTCAAGCGGTTAAGGTCACACCCCTCCCAACCAACCATGACATAGTGAGAGATGTGGCCTACTGGTATACGGCCTTCATGCGCTCATATATATTCACTCGGTCTAGACATTGGGGAATCTCCTGGTACCAAGAGGGTTTAGGAAATTTTACCTAGGGTCATCTATGGCGACCCGATTGTAAGACCCGTATCCTAGTTCATACTATTTCGTAGGCTTTTGTAGTCATCCCGGTCGAATTTTAGCGACTCGGGATCTGTAACAGGCATTTGCGCGTGATCCTGAGATGGATCCTGTTGATCTGAGTCGGCTCGACCCAAGACTTATATCAGTACGATTGTGCCGTCACCGCGGTTCCGATACCGCTTATTACATGCTGAGGTGATACTCAGGCTAGGAGATGTGGGCCCACGTTTAGTTCGAGAAAATGCTGTGCATTTATGAAATCTTAAGAGAATCTCTACAACTTGTCAAATCAACCAAGTACATGCCACATCACTCAAAAGCAAATCCAAAGTTAACTCTTTCTCTCTCCACCCATCCCTTTCAAGTACACACCTATCACTCCCCATCACTCCTTCACCTCTCACCATGCCTCTCTCATTACATCTTCTCTCTTTCATCTCTCTCTCATTTCCAAGCAACCCACGTCCATGGCTTCCATGGAGAGCATGTGTGGCCCACCTCATACCTCCCATCTCCATCGTCCAAGCTTCATCCCGGCCATTGAATCTCGTCCACTAGAGCTCTAGAATGCGTTGATGGAAGAAGTTCGTGATCAAAGGTGGGTGCTTCTCCCTCTCTCCCTCTGTCTCTTTTTCATTTTTGTGTGATGTGTGGCCCACTAGGATGGACCCCACCTTGATGTATGTCTTATCCAAACCGTCCAAGTCATGTGGACCCTACTCTTGGTGATGGAAGACACAAATATCAAATTGATTTAAATCATGTGGGCCACATCCACGTGGGACCCACCTTGATGAATTTCATATAAACACTATCCATCCAGCGTCCAGGGACGCTGGACGTGTTCATTGGAATTAAGAAAACAGTGATGACTCGTTGCAAGGAAAAAAAAAGTACTTAATTTTTTTTAGCTTTTTGGTGGATTACTCATGCAGGTCCCACTTTGATCCAAGGATTAAATCCACGCCGTCCATTCTACTTCTTAAATCATTTTAGACATTGAGATGAAGTAGAGACAAATCCGATCTTTCTAGCGGGCCCTAGCATGGAAAATAATGATTTTCACCTTTAAAATTTGTTAGGACCCACCTTGATGTTTCTACCCACCCCAAACATACTGCATATTAGACTCATTTGGTCGATCATGAGCCGTAGAATCCAATGGGTGGAGTGGATCCACCTGATGTGGGCCCCACCTAGGAAAATCCTTAAGAAAACATAAAAAAATGTAGGAAAACAAGGTAGCGCCACTGCTACTGCCACCATCAGAGGATGTTAGCAGCCTCCTACTGCGTCTGATGTTAGGGATGGTTGGTCCCACTATTATCTGACGTCAAAAAGTTAGGTGACCCCACCACGATGCAGGTGTTGAATCAGGACCATCCATGCGTCCATTGAGGTGGGGCCAGCATGATGTATATGTTATATTCATACAGTCCATTTGTATTAGACACTGCCACTAGGATGGTTTCACACACCCACACATACATACACAAATAAATATATTGTATATTATATATATAATATTATATATTATAATATATTATATTATATAATATATGCTGTAGTGGGCCACTGTTACGTGTGGCCCCACCATGGCTGCATGCACCATATCTACACCGTCCAGAGCACCCTGGGTCTTGACGGTGGCCCTTTTTGTAATTCATATATAACCTATCTATTATAATATATTATATTGTATTATATGATAATATATTATATTATATAATATATGAATAGTGCATCGCACCATGATGTGTGGCTCTATCTGCATTATCTAGTTGTTGGATGGTGCAGCAAGCATGAAAGCAACAGTCATGTCGTTCATCCATTTTACGTACGGTATAGCCCATGTGATGTGGGTGTTTCACCCACGCTGTCTGTCCCACGGATGGTGGTACCCACCATGCTGGCGTGCTGTAGTTAGTACCATCCATTGATCCCACCATTAAGGTCTGTCTTATATTAGACCATCCATTTATATGATGAGCTCGCATTAGGCTTTTAACGGATATGCAGTGGATTTAAATTTTTTGGTGGGCCATGTATGTGGACCACACACTAATGTGTGTGTTACATCCAGCCGTCTATCCATTTGGCTAGCTTATCTCAAGCTTGAGACCGAAAATGAGACAGACCCTGTTATAAAGTGGACCACACTGCAGAAAATAGTGGTGTTAAATGTCTATCATTACAACCCCAATTTGGGTTGTAGAAGTTTTAGACCAATATAATATTTGTGTTCCTCTAAGATTAGGTCTTTGTGACCTTATGAATAGACTGGATAGGAAATAAATGCTATGGTGGGCCCACTGGAATTTAACAGTGGAAATCCTTATCACCACTATTGTTTGTGGTATGGTCCAGATGATCTTTTGATATGATTAATTTATTTGGATAAGGCTCTAAAAATGATCTCTATAGATGGACGAATGGTGTAGTTATTGTGGCCCATTTGATATGGCCGTTGAATGTACTTGGGGCCCATTTGAAGTAATTAAGGTCTATTATAATGTATTCAGGGCCCATGGGTTGATGCCCATTGTAATGCATTTGGGGCCCATGGGTTGAGACCCATTGTGATATATTTGGTGACTAAGGGTTGCAGCCCACTTGATGTATATAAGGCCCATGAGATGCAACCCTTTATGATGTATATTAGGCCAGTGTTAGAGGCCCATTTTGATGTATATGCATCCTATGTGATGCAGCCCACTTGATGTATATGAGGCCCAATGTGACGTATTTATGGCCATCCATTCCGACCCATCCTGATGCGATTCATAATGGACTCGTATGAGAGGCCCATTGTGATGTGTTTTGGGCAGATGGGTTGTGGTCCATTGTGATATATTCGAGGCCCATGGGACGTAGCCCATCCGATGTATATAGGCCCATGTGATGTGTATTAGGCCCATGTGATGCGGCCCATTATAATTGTATGAGGCCCGTTGTGGTACATTTGAGGGCCAGGCGATGAAGCCCATTGTGATGTATGTCAGGCTCATGTGATGCGGCCCATTATAATTGTATGAGGCCCATTGCGGTGCATTTGAGGGCTAAGCGATGGAGCCCATTGTGATGTATGTTAGGCCCATGTGTAAGGCCCATCGTGATGTGTATTAAACTCTTGAGTGAGGCCCATGGTGTTGTATATTTGGCCCTTGTGTGAGGCCATGGGTCCACTATATGTTAGGCTCTATATAGGCCATTCCTTGGGGCAATGTTAGTTAAATGTCCACATTGTCGAAGCTGATTGTTAAGGCCGGTTATTGACATCGATTTTGAGTATGTGATAGCATAGCACCATGATACATGCCCATACGCATCATTTGCATGTTTGTTATGAGATGGCGTTGACTATTACATATGATATTACGTAGGTTATGAGACGCCCTAATAGGCGGAGGTTATCTCACATGAGTGCACGGTGTGCGCATGATTGATGCTTGACTGGATTGTATGACTCATGCATCTTGCATTGTGTATTGTGATTACTTTACGCCCTTGCGACATCAGGGTCATAGCCTCCACAGGCATATCATGGATGGCCAGATGGGACACTGGAAATGTTTGTTCTAGCATACGGGCACCAATGTTGAGGCCAAGTGGATTCATGAGTGCCCGAGTGTCGAATACCAGGAGGTAGCATCTCCCACTGTGTCGTGGTCGGTTGGGAGGGGGTGTGGCCTTACTCGCCCGAGGGTAGGGGGCATTACTAGGCTGAGTTTGACCATCTCATAAATGGGTCTGCTATCGACGTGCCGGATATGTATTGGCAGACTATTGGCCAGGAGGATAGTGAGGTTTCTTACGCTTACTCGGACTGTGCAGCTGACAGAGCGGTAATGCCATTTGGAGTGTACTAAACCCCGGTGATGATCCCAGAGTGAACCGTACTAATATGTGGACTTATTGAGCAGGAGTTGCATACTCATTCATTCATTCATTCACTATCCACTCGGGCTGGTGGTGCGCAACTAATTGTTACATGTACCTTCGCAATGACCAGGATTTCGATTGGGGTGCGCGACTAACCTGAGATCAAAAGTTTACCACATCGAGTCTGACTATCCAAATTTAGGTATGGGACTGTTTGGATAGAAGTCCCTTATGATGGACCCCATAGCCTACGATATTACGTACTACCATCTCACACTCCAGCATGGTCATTCCATTTGCACTGCATGTTGTATTACATCCACGACATATGGTACGACTGACACTGTTTGTGTTACTCATCAGGAATATATATTGCATTGCATCCTCGACATCTGATATTCTGCTCTCTATGTCTCCTCATATGCATAATTGATTTCTATTGCATATTCTAATATTGTATGACTCATACATCGATCAGTATTTTTACTTACTCTGTTATCGTGTGATTTAGGACTTTGTCAGTATTTCTATTTACTCTGATAATTCCTGATCATGTCAGTATTTCTGTTTACTCTGATAACATGATCTTATCAGTATTTATGCTTATTCAAACATTGTACGATTTATGGATTACCAGTATTTCCAGTATTGTATGATTATGGCATTGTATTGAATATTTGACACTCACCTTGTGCACACACTTACACCACCCTCTAAGCTTTCTATAAGCTTATGCACGATAGATGCGTGTAGGTGATGTTAGGTTGCCGCAGTGTTGAGCTTAGAGCGTGCAGTGGTCTTCTGGAGCTTGATTTTCTATTTATGTATTTCCCTTTCAGTATTGTGCACAAATGATTATATTAGTAGATATGTGATGACGATGTTTCCTTTGTGAATTGGGTAATCTTGTGGTTATGCTTATTAAGAGTTAAATGTACAATGAAAAAAATAATAATAAAAAAAAATCCTCCTTGTAGGATCCCAGGATCAAAATTTAGCATATGAATGCTAGGAGCCGAGAATGGGATACTACGGAGGCTGTCGACACCGGATTCGGCGATCGGGATGCCTATGAATTCGATTTCTAGGTTTGGGGTATGACACCGATGTTAGAACCAAACATTTTCAGTGTCCTATTTGTCCATCCACGACATGTTTATAGAGGTCATGGCCCTGATGTTGCTAGGGCGTACAATAATCACAATCACATGAATGTAAAGTGCATGAGTCACGCTGTCCAATCATGCATCAATCCCGCGTATACGGTGTGCTCATGTGGGATAACTCTACCTATCAAGGGGTCCCATAAACCACCTGACTATGGGATATCTAATGGCCAATTATATCTCATAACAAATATATAGATGATGCATATGGGCATGTATCATAATGCTATGGTGTCACAAACTCATAATCAATAATGGTAGCCGATATCGACAATCGGCATCGATAATCAACCTCGATGCAAGATGGGGTCCATAGTTAGACGGTTGATAATAAACTCAATGGGGCTCAAGCGTTTGGGTTAACCCACTAGAGAATGATGAGAATGGGCCTATCCAAGCCTAAGGGAAGATCACAATGTGGACATTCAACCATCTTTGCCTATCATTGTGGTCCTTTAACCAACATTGCTCCTAAGGAGTGGCCCAGATAGGGCTAAACATATAGTGAACCCATGGTCTCGTACAAGGGCCTAATATACATCATCATGGGCCTTAATTGCATCTAATGGGCCTGATCAAATGGGCCTATTAAATGGGCTAGATCAAATGGGCCAATCAAATGGGCCAATTCGAATGGGTTGGATCAAATGAGCAAATCAAATGGGCCGTTTCAAATGGACCAATTCAAATGAGCTGATTCAATGGGCTGAGTCGAATAGGTCGAGTCGAATGGGCCGAGTCAACGAATAGGCCAAGTCAAATGGACCGAGTTGAATAGGCCGAGTCTAATACATCATTCATCCATTATTAGAGATTATTATAACGTATAAAAAAATGAATCATATCTAAAGGATCATCTGGACCATACCACAAATGATAGTGGTGATAATGATTTCTATAGTTAAATTTCTAGTGGGCTCACCATAAGGTCACAAGGACCTAAACAGGGAAGGAAAACAAATATTATATTAAATCAAAACTTCTGTAGCACAAAGGGGTTTCAATGGTGGGCGTTTAACACTACTATTTTCTGTAGGGTGGTCCACTTGATATTAGATCTGCCTTATTTTTCTTCTCAAGCCCAAGGACGAGCTTACCAAATGCATGGATGATTTGAATGAATCACATATATTAAGGTGGGGTCCACGTAGGTGGCTATCCACCAAATGAATAAACGGTTTACATGTAATATAAACATCATGGGTGGGGTCCACATACGTGGCCCACCAGAGGATTGAATCTGCTCCATTTTTTTATCTCGAGCCAAAGACAAACTTGACAGATGAATGGACGACATGGATATAAATATACATCATGGTACACTCCACTCGTCCAGATGGTGAATGGATGCCGTGGGTACAAATATATATCACAATGGACTCCACCCGTCCAGATGGTGGATGGACGACGTGGATACAAACAATATCACGGTGGGCTCCACCCATAAAAATGGATGGATGGAATGGCTTACATCACGGTGGGCCACCTATAAAATGGATGGACAACATGGCTTACTTCAAGGTGGGCCACCCTTAAAATGGATGGACGACATGGCTATCACGCTAGCTGCACCGTCTAGTAACTGGATGGTACAGATATATACATCATGATGCGGTCCATGTAGTGGCCCACTACAACATATAATATATAATATAATATTATATCTAATATAATAATATATATCATATACGTGTATAGGCAGATTCGTATGGACGGTGCAGTCATCATATTAAAGGTGGGTCCCACGTGAAGCCTACCTCTAGTACATGTATATATATATATATTATAATAATTTATTTATATATTATTTTATATTATATTTATTCATCATATATATATATTTAAAAAAATGCATCTAGCATCCCTGTCCAGGCCTGGACGGATGACTAAATGTACATGCATGATATGGTGGGTCCACATGTGTGGCCCACTTCGGCCTCGTATCAAACTGATACTTGAGTTTTCCTTCGATCACTGTCCAAATAGACTGCTAGGTGGGCCCACTCGGTGGACGACATAGTTGAAATACTTCATGATGGGCTACACACACACACCATCTATATAAGAGAGAGAGGAAGAGAGAGTGAGAGAGAGAGAGAGAGAAACGGTGAGATAGAAGGACCCCGCCACTATGGGTCCCTTTCTACATTGCATACATCAATGTGGGTCCCACAACATGTGGGCCCTAAAATTGAAATCAACGATGGATCACCCACCTAGCGGCCTTATCCTTTGGCTCATTGGACTCGTATGCTCCTTGGCTTCAATTTTAACAGAAATTAATGGAGATTGGAAGGTTGAGATGGGAGATGAGAGAGTGGGAAAGTGGGCCACACATGTTTTGGGAGAGAGAGCTTGGACGTTGGAAGCTCTCATGGGATTTAAGAAATTGCTAGAGAGTGAGAGAGAGGACTGATGCATTAATATGGGATGGGTGGAATGGGTGTTGTAAGGAAGGGTAATGGGAAAGCATGTGTTTGTTAGAACTTTTGGTAAAAGAGGGATGGGTAGGGAGAGAGAGAGTTGACTTAAGAAAAAGGAGGGATGGGTGTTGGTACTTGGGATAGATTGAGGTGGTATTAAGGTATGGTGGTGTACTTGACTTGATTTGATGTCACATGTTGTAGGGATTCTCTTAAAATTCACAACACGTGGGTTTCTTTGGCATGAACGGGGGCCCAAATCTCTCGGCCCGGGTATCAGATCGGTGCACGAGTCATGGTATTAGAACCCGACAATGGTGCAGTCGCTAGGGTACAAGTTTCGGGTCGAGCTGACTTTGGTATGGATGACTCATCTTAGGCTCGGTGCAAACATCAGATACAGGTTGAGGATTGTCAGAATTCGACTAGGAGGACTGCGAAAGCCTATGGAATGGTATAGTCTAGGATACAGTCCTTACACCCACATTTATAAAACTAGGTGTAACACCCCGGATTTTTGCCAACCTGGGATCAGACGTCCTTAGGTAATGGGTCAACCAAAACACCTTGGTAACCCCTCAGAATCCAATTCCAAAGCCAAAGAAATCACTTAGGATTAATTCCTTTAGAAAATAAGCATAAGTTAGCTAGCGCTACACTGGAGTAGCTGTGAAATTGTCCCTGATCACTTTAAATAAGTTCTACAAGACCCAAAACTTATAGAACCAATGATGCTATAATATCCTAAAACCTTGGATCAAAATCTAAACCCGTTTGCTCTCGGGAACTCTTTGAAACTTTGTATTGGATCTAGACCATGCATCAAAAGTCTGATATATACAATCTTAGACCATTATGACCACTTGGCTGGACTTGACAATCATTTCGAAAATCAAGGCCAACCGACGTTCAGAGGCTATTTCATTGAGTCTGGAGTGAAGAGAGTGAGAATAGGGTTATATTTGAAAATTTTAATTCAAATCTAGCACGTGACTTGACGCGTTATTATTAAGTGTTCTGACCATCAGAATTCAGCCAAATTACACCCTCAGATCAGGAAAAATTTCTCTTCCATATCATGAGACTTGTAGACCTGATCTAGGTGCGATGACTGCTGAACTAAAATTGGACTGCCACATGTGATTTGTGAACTCTTCCGGTTTGAAAACTTGATGTGTGCTAGATCCAGTATGCATGAGCTTAAGTCCGATCGCGTTTGGCCAGAGGACCTCCAGAAATGCCCTTTTGGACCAGAACAGCCCCGATTTGGTTAGACCGCAAGTAAACATTGTTCCCAAGCCTAATTTGTGAAGGTTTTAGGTTATAAAAGGGGTTTAAACCCTCACTTCTCTCACCCATCCAAATTTTCTAGAAACCCTAGCTGGTGTGAGAGAAAAAGTGAGAGATTGTGAGAGAGAGTGGGAGAGCTTTTCCTGCTGCTTGCACTACCTGCTGCACGTGTTTAAGCCACGTAATCCAATCACTTTCCTGGTGATTTCGCCGCATTTCTAGGTAAGAAAATACCCTAACTACTTTCTGATTTGATGTTTCGTCGATTCCTTAGCTAAGTAGCTTATACATCTGGTGATATAGATTGCCTGTTCCCCGTAGACGAAGCGTATACGCTCCATTCGAATCAATTCGCCTCTAGGGAAAAGGTGCGGATTTTAGACGCTTTGAATGGCTGTTTTCAATGCTTTCAATGTCATTTAATAGTAGATTATCGACGGCAACGCCATTTAACATGTACAACATGCTGTCCATTTCCTGTTTCGTAAGTAGACGAAAAATATGAGATTTAGGGCATTTTAGTCATTTGTAGGAAATACTGTTTGCATCCATATTTTTCTGATATGATTGACATGGCTTTTTGTCAGCTTAGGATATTAGGAATGCGTGCATAATCATTTTGGCGAAGAGATCCGCCCAAATGCGCACTTTGAGTCGACATACACTATGTAGACTTAAGTGTGTAGACTAAGTGTTTGTATAAATGTTTGTATTAGTATGTATTGAATTAAATGGTGTTGTGAATTTATTTGAGATTGAATTCTCAAATAATATGCTGATGTAAATGATTTCCTTCATGTTGGATATACGTATGCTTTCATTATATGTATGAGATGCATGTGTTAGATGATTTACTTAAGTTGTATGTCAAAATATGTGTTAACATGCTCACATTGTTGTAATGCATTTTCATTACTCTTATATGATTGAAGAAGTGGATTCACAAATGTTTGGGACTATCCCTAGTCCAGGCAGTCGGTAACAGAGTAAGTTCATGGTTTGCTTGTATTTACCACGAAGGACGCGTCGATGAACGCGAGTCGTGTGTGGAGTTGGCGGCAGTGGTTAGGCCACGCGAAGTGTTTCACGCACATCATGTCGTTCGACTTGCGATGCGCTCGTGCTAGTCAAGCCCGTCAAGTAAACCGACTGGCCGTTGATTGTTCACCCTGTATGAATCATAACTGCTTGAACCTAGGGTACTGAACTTACCATTGGAAACTCTGTCAACCATGGTACCTTGATCCATAAAGACTCATGAGCTGAGCATGGTGGTATGGGACACCGTGGTCAAGCTGTCGGCGTACGTGGGGTCCACAAACCTCTTCGTAGTGACCAGTGAGCACCCTACTCTCAGCAGATTATGGTGGTATAGGACACTATATTCTTGCTGTCGGCCTACACTGATCAGGCGACGAGCCCTTTGTAGTGACCTTGAGTTTATCCTGACACCGCATGGGGGCGACGAGTCCTGATGCAGTCTCAAGGATAATTAGGCCTGTATTGATAAGGTGATGGGGGAGAGGAGCAACGAGTGCGTGCAACAGCCCTGATAGCCCTTGCAGTGACCTATAAATATAACATCGTATGAGATTACTAGGAGTGACGACCCTAGACAGGATCTGTGTTGGGATTGATATAAGGAAAGTACCTTAGTTTCCCAATATTGCTGTATGAAAAGGACTAATAATAACTTGGTAATCATATCACCATCACATTGCATGTGCCTGGAAGATATGGAGCACTGTGGGAAGAAAGTATGCCGCGGGCGTAAGATGGTGTCGTATGAGGGAGATCGTCGGTGAGGGCATCTATCATGTCATGTCATATTGCATTAACAACAGTATTTAGGAATGTTTGATTAATTGCTTTACTATTATAGCATGATTGATTTGAGAACATGCTAATCTCTGCTCTATTATTCCACTGAGTTGATCACTCACTCCCACGTTACGGGATGGTATTTTCGGACACCCACCAGTCCCTATTGTAATTGCAGATGATGGCACGGCCTGCGAGGCATAGTCGGACTTGATGATGATGAGGAGGATTCCTCCTTTATGCGTGTTCTGAACGACGGGATTACAGGGAGATTCATTAGATGCCATGACACTTGTCATTTTATATTTTCAGAGCACTCATGTATATTCTTTCTTTCTATTTTGAGGTATACATGTATATGTTTAACCTGGTAACATGTTCACACTCTGGACACTTACAATCAATTATATATTATATGTATGTATCACAGTCTTTCGCTTGTTAATTTAACTGTCTCTGGAGTATGATATGCTCTTCTGGCTTAATCCCACCCATGTTTAATACATTAACACAAACAACATTCAATCATACACAATTATGTTGCATAAATAACATTTTGGAACTCGGGAGTTGGGTTTTTACTCGACCCTCGATTTTCGGGGTGTTACACTAGGAATCTATTATATTAAAGCTACTTCAACAATCGGCTCCAGATAGGGTATATACTCTCTTTTCTTCCTTTCTTCATATTTCTAGATATATGTATCCACTTTTTAATTCATAATTCTTCTCTTGTTTTCAGCTTTAGTTGTACTAACTCCAAGTGGGTCTGAAGGTTCCAATTCGGTAGCCATAGTTTCTGATAGACTTTCATTGGAGAAGATGTCACCTCTCATGCTAGTATCCTTTAAGAATGCAATCTCTGTTATTATAGGTGCTTTTAAGGATCCAGCCCAGTGGCCCTTTTTGGACAGTGCCTTAGTCGCTATTGACCATTTGGCTCGTCTGGCCCATGTCAATGTTCAATCCCTTCATGAATCCTTATCACAGTTCTAGGATTCCACCAAAAATTTAGAAGCAGCACGAGGTGTAGTCATTGCTCCAGAGATTTTGAATCGTCAAAAGAACTAATGCTTCTCAAGAAGAAACTTTCTCGAACAAACGACATCCTCTCTAATTGTAGCGTTATTAATCAATCTCTTCGTGAGAGGTTGAAAGCTTCTAATAGAAATAAGACAATCATTGATGACTAAATGGCCCTTCTAGAGAAAGAGATTATGCTACTCAAGGTTCGAAGAGAAGAAGAGGAATCGAATATTCGTCAAGTCTGGGAGGAGCTTGAAATGAATACTTAGATTACCGACATTGAGAAGGCTGAACAAGTGAAAATAGGGAAGTTGTTGCTTCTTTAGAGTTAGAATTGGCCGACGTTCCTGATCATGCCAAGATTATTCTTGAGGCTGAACATATGACTACTACAACACAAATTCAGTTAAAAGAGGAATTACAGTGCTATGTATCAGTGTTAGGCATGTCTGAGGATTTATAAAATTGTAGTTTTCATGTAAATTTCTTTGCTTCTTTTTGTGTTGTAGTGTACGGATGAATTGTAATGTTTTGTTCAAAGAAAGCATATTCTTGGCAATACAATCATTGATTTTGGGGTACATATGAATGTAATACTTTCATAGTCATGCTTCATTATATCTATAATTCATTATATTTATGAATCATAAAGCATTCCTATCTGATGTTTATTTCAATGGGTGAAACTATTTCTTTTTTAAAGTCAGTAGAGTTAGTTTTGCACACAATTTAAGCTCTTGAGTAGTGGAACAATCACAGTTTTTTAGACTCATAAGTAGTTGTAGTTAAGTCTTATGTGAATGACCTCTGTAACTCTCTAGATTTCACGAGGCTTATCACTGTCGGGGAGTTTATAAATTGCGATCCATCAAAGGGGCCAGTGAAGCTATCGGGGCCATGATTTTGATGGGTTTTACGCGTAGGGTTGGCCACAGTAACTCTCTATAGTTCACGAGGCGCATAAGGCTACCTCTGGTACCAAATCTAAGGCCACTAGTTCATCAAGGAGGGGGTGTTTTTATTAAGACCCTATCCTCATGAGTTACTACTGAAATCAAGCCAGGGAGCTGGGGGTCTTACTCTATTCTCCATTTTTCTTCGTCTATAAGTTCGAACCCATTCATGACAGGGTATTTTCATCCTCGTTCGTGACATTGTTAAAGAGCTTACAAACGACATTGGTCTCACGTGTGACTAGCCGTTGAGGACTTTTTGGCCTTTTGAGGCTTTTAGTTGCTGGCTCTATTTGCTACCCACATAGGTATGCATGTGATGTGGCCTATACAGGATTTTTAGAGCCACTGGCTCTACATTACTGGCCAAATAATAAATAGGTCTTATGCCTAGTTGGTCGTATAGGGCTTGGCTAGGTGGCCTTAAATGATGAGCTTCCATAAAGATCTGCATAAGCTTGGTCGCATAGACTATCCCACTGCCTTGAATGGTGAATCAAGTCCATTACCATGAATGGTGAATCAATAATTAATACATCGTCGTTGCCTGCTAGTGCCGATAGTATTTTGATGATATCTGTCTCTATTATCAAATTAGCTTGGCGATAATAACAATTTTGATAGGCGGTCAGTAATGATAGTGATGGCTACGATTTCAACGATAATCATTAATGGTTAGTCTTGATATGCTTGAGAATTCACCTTTTACTCATCACATATGGGAGGAAGAATACAAGGCTTTGTGTAACGCCCTGAATTTTGAGGGTCGAGCAAAGCTCTACTCCTAAGATCCAGCGCATCACTTATGTAACATGGATAATGATGTTTAGATTTCGTTCATATTAATGAGTTAAACATGAGTGAGATTATACAAAAATAGTGTATCATACTCCGAATATAATTAAATTAAGCAAGTAGAAGTATGAAGTGTATATATTAAAGTGTGTAAGTGTTTCACTACCTTCAGATTATGTGTATGTAACCAGGCTGAATATATACATGTATCATTTCAAAATACACAAAATGTGAAACTATAAGGTATTCAACTAAGCCAAATATCCCAATGTTCCCTGCGTATCGGCACGAGGTCTACATACACCTGCCTAAGAGCTGAAAGCAGGAGAACTCTTCCTCCTCATTCATAAAGTCCTACTCCGTCACATAGACTTCATCAACACCTGTATCTAAACCAGAGTTTGGTTGGTTTTTTAAATCATCATCCTTGGGTGGAAGTGATTGATCAACTCAATGGTATTATAAGGAAAAATTTAACATGTTATCAAGTCAATCAAGTAGTAATGATAAAGCAACTTAAGAATCACATCTCAACTACTCTTGTTAATGCATGAATAGAGTGCAGGTAATGATGTATGCCCCCGCATCAAAGCTCCCTAAAAAAGTGACTCCGACAACCAATTTTGCGTATGATAGCACTCCCTTAAAATAGTGTAACTTCATCGCCAAAAGCACATCCTAACTAATGCAATGTGATGCATGGTCATATTAGCCGGGTAATTTATTAAGCTTATTCATACAGTAGGTTCGGGAAGCTAAGGTACCTCCCTTTATATCATTAACCCGAACCCAAGGATCTATCTAGGGTTGTCAATCCTAGTTAATCACATACGATAGGAAAGTTATAAGGCATCACTCCCAATGAAAAGTAGTCGATAGGTAAATTCAAAAGTTTATACTCACGGTCACTATGGGGAGGCTCATCACCTCACCATAGGCCAACAACACAAAGACAATGTCCCATACCACTGTGCCTAGCTCATGAGTCTTTGTTGCTTATTAGTCACTATGGAAAGGCTCGTCACCCCAGAGTAGGCCGACAGCTCGAACACGGTGTCCCAGACCACCATGCTCGGCTCATGAGTCTTAGCGGATCGTGGTACCATGGTTAGAGTGGGCCTTTACAATGGAGAGGGATACCTCAGATACAAGTAGTGGTGTCCACACATGGTAAACACACAATAAGCCAATCTGTTCATACCCCTTGTGGCCTAACCACTATAGACAATCATCGTGCGACCCGTTTTCATCGAGTTACCCAATGTGGTGAGACTAATTCGGCCACCCGAACAAGGACTGTTACTTGACCCAGTTTCGTTGAACCCCAATCTTACTCATATGTAATAGGTAGCAGATGTGATAATCATGTCAGAATTTAACCAAAAAATTAAATAAATTCCTCATTTGAGCATTTCATTAAACACATTGATCATATTGCCTGATACTTGCATTTTTTTCCATAAATCCCATAGAGACAAATAAGATTTAATGAAGGAAACTATACATATGCATAAGGTAATTGAGACTCCTATGTTAATACTCTAAATAAATATGAATCATCAACAATTTCTCATTCATACAATTTATCAAACACGTAAGGTACACTTCACCAAATACATAGACTGGGTTAGTTACAACGTATATTTTGGCAATTCCTTACATAGAGAGGTCAACGTGCATATAACAACAATGAATCCTAGATCATTAGTCATGGCAGGTACAAATCATGTTTACATGTTCATTCAAACATTTCAAGAAACACATGAGATGCATATTTTGTTCAACATAGTTCATCCATGTAAAATATATCGAAATCGACGTGTATAAGATGATATGGTAGCAATCAAGTTAGACATAAATCATTAACTGACATTGGAAGCATTAAAAACCATAACCTAAGTGTTTATAGTCTGCACCTTTTGTCAGAATACTCGATTCAGACTCGGTTCGAATTCTACGCTCCCGAAAATGGAACGTTGGGCACCTCAATAATGTAAACGGTTAGCTAGTTTTCCAAGTAATTAGCCTGGATCTCTATAATAAGATTAGGGTTAGGGTTTCTTACACAAACTTGTAGCCGAAACAGTGTGTGTAGTGTAATGGGGAGGTAATTCGTTGGTGGAGTCGTGGGAGAGAATCACTGCAACGATCTCCCAAAAGCTTTCTTCTCTCCTTCCTCTTTTCTCTTATTCTCTCTCTCTCACTCTCTCTCTCTCTCTCTCTCTCTCTCCCTTAGGGTTTTAGGGAAATTAGTATATGAGAGAGGTGGGTGATATAAGGGTTATTTATAAGCCAATAAGTGATGTAAATGGCCCTAGGGCCACTATATACATGGGTTATACCCTTTGGGCAGCTATTTTTGACAAACAGGACTCATAGGGAGGCCCACTGCTAGCCTACATCATAGGGTAAGTTCCATGACAATGAATTTATGCCAGGATGTGATTTCAGTGCGATCGGATAAGCTGATTGATCGTGGAGGACCTGTGTCAGATCAACGATCATACTTACTTGATTGGGGCCACAAGTATGCGGATATGGGCAGGAAAATTTCCTTTTCCCATGGGTGAAGTTTGGTTAGAAATTGACGGTCCAAAATCTCCAATTTCATACGCGAGCAAATGGCCCAATTCACTTAAGTTTCAATATATTTTCCAAAGATATTCGCGTTTCTCACACACTTCACTCAGGGCTCAAGTTATGTGTTTCTTGACACTATTTGGGTTAAATTTTCACAATGGTTGTCAAGCCCAGTAGGACGGACGTAATCCTATAGTTTCGTGGTCATCGAATTCTCGATGTGCGGTTTAGGTCTGATATGAGGTTTCAATGTAGTCCCGAGAATGATCGGCTCTTAGAATTTTTCCTAGGTCTTTATGTAGTGTTGAGTTAGTGGTATTAATGCTTTTTAGTCTTCCTGTTTATGGAAATGGTGGGCTAAGCTAAATCCACTGAGTATTTAGTTTAGTACTTAATTAATTTTCATTTAAAATATGACAGGACACGGTCCTTAGGTGGTTCTACCTGAGGTGGTACTCGGGTCCTTGTATGGATTTAAGGGTAGTTCTTATGGACTTCGGCTTCTGTTTCCTAAGTGGCCTCTTCCTCAGTGTGGTGTGTCCATAATACTTTCTTGAGTGAGATAACTTTGCTATGTAGTACTTATTCCTTGCTATTTAGAATACGCATTGTTCACAATACATAGGTAGCATCTTCAGTTAGCTGCACTTGCTCACATTTGATAATATGGGTAGGGACAGGAACATATTTCTTCAACATCGATGCATGAAATACGTTGTACACGCCTGTAAGTGGTGTGGGTAAGGCAAGACGGTACGTTACCACACCCACTCGATCTAAAATCTAGAACGGGCCAATGAACCTCAGCGTGAGTTTCCCTTTCTTGCGAAAAAGGACCCCCTTCATTGGGAAAACTTTAAGGAAAACATGGTCCCCAACTTCAAATTCTAAATGTCTCCGCCTCATATTAGCATAACTCTTCTGCCTACTCTGGGCCATAAGGAGTCAACGCCTGATAATATTGATCTTCTCTGAGGTTTCCTGAACTAGGTCTAGGCCAACCAAGCTCTTCTCATCAACTTCTGCCCAACAATGTGGAGCTCGACATGAGTGCCCGTACAAGGCTTCATAAAGAGTCATGCCAATGCTTGCTTGGAAACTATTGTTATAAGCAAACTCGGCATAAGGGAGACAATCATCCTAGCTATCCTTGAAGTCAAGTACGCATGCTCGCAACATGTCCTTGAGTATCTAATTTACCCGTTCCGTTTTCCCATCATTCTATGGGTGGAACACGGTACTGAACTTCAGTTTCACTCCCATTGCTTCTTGGATTCGGGTCTAGGAAATAGACGTGAATCGCATGTCTCAGTCCGACATAATCTTTATAGGAACCCCATGCAGTTGTACTATCTCCTTGATGTACAACTTAGCTAGATCATCTAGCGAATTAGAAACTCTAATTGGGAGGAAATGGGCCAATTTCGTCAACCTGTCCACAATCTCCCAAATGGTGTCCTGCCCCTTTCTCGTCTTTAGTAACCCAGAAATGAAATCCATAGATATGAAATCCCACTACCACTCAGCTATGAACATGGGCTGAAGTAATCGAGGGGGTCAACGATGTTCGGCCTTGACCTGCTGGCACGTGAAACAACGGGATACAAAATCTGCTATCTGAGCCTTCATGTTGTCCCACCAGTACGAACGCTTCACGTCTCGATACATATTTGTAATACCCGGATGCATCGCCAACTTTAAATTGTGGGCAACCTCTAGAACTTTTCTTCGCAAGTCATGGAGGTTCGAGATGCATAGGCGGCCACAATATCTTAAACCTCCATCTAAGCCAATCCTCCATTCGGATTCTTCGTTGTTGCCTGTATGCTCTCTCATCACTAATAGTTCATCTTCTTTCTGAGCCGCACTGATTCGGCCATTGATAAGTGGCTACACATAGATGTGTGTGATGCTCTCAAATGGCTCCTCCACTGCTAGCTTCTGTTTGAAATCTCGCACGAATTCCACCATATTTCACTCTTCTATTATCAGTGGGGCTATAAATTCTATAGTTTTCTTGCGGCTCAATGTATCGGCCACAAGGTTGGCCTTGCCAGGATGGTAGGAGACCTCAAACTTCAAGTCTTTCAAGGCCTTCATCCGACAGTGTTGCCTCATATTCGGGTCCCTCCATGTAAAGTTGTACTTGAGGATCTTATGGTCGCAAAAGAGCTTGAACTCCTCTCTGTAAAGGTAATGTCTCCAAAGCTTTAATGTGAAAATGACTGCTACCAACTCCAAGGCATGAGTGGGGTAATTGTCTTCGTGTTTCCTCAACTGTCGTGATGCATAGGCGATCACTCTATCCTTCTGTATAAGTACATGACCCAAATTGACTCGAGAGGCGTTGGTGTAAATAGTATATTTGACCCCTTGCTCTGGTAGTACTAGCATGGGTGCGGATGTCAGCTAGTCTTTTAATTCCTAAAAGGCTGCTTCTTCTTTCTCATTCTAAGCAAACTTAAGATCCTTCCAAGTGAGTTGAGACAACAGTTGGGTTATCTTAGAGAAATCCTTAATTAATTGGCGATAATAGCCGACAAGTCTGAGGAAACTCCTCACTTTTGTAACTGAGCCAGGATGCTCCCAGTCTTGCACTGTGGTTATCTTGGCAAGGTCCACGGTGATTCCTTCCTTAGAAACCACGTGTCCTAAGAACTTGACTTCTTCCTTCCAGAAGTCGCATTTTCGGTACTGTGTAAATAAATGGTTCTGCCTAAGACTATCAAAGACTGATCAAAGGTGCTCTTCATGATCTTTCTGACTCTTTGAGTATATCAAAATATCATCTATGAATATGATGATGAATCGGTACAGATACGGTCGAAATACCCTGTTCATGAGATCCATGAATACGGCCAATGCATTTGTAATTCCAAACGGCATCACTAGGAACTCGTAATACCCAAAGCTAGTCCTGAAAGCTGTCTCTGCACGTCTTCATTCCTGACGTGCAACGAATGATAACCGGACTATAAGTCTATTTTAGAGAAATATTGTACCCCCTTCAACTGGTCAAACAGGTCATCTATCTTGGGCAGAGGATACTTGTTCTTCACTGTGACGTGGTTTAACCTACGATAATCTATACACAAGCGCAGCGATTCATCCTTCTTTTTCACAAATAATACAGGTGCTCCCCAAGGAGATACGCTCGTTCATATAAAACTTAAATCCAATAAATCATTAATCTGCTTCCTCAGTTCCTCCATTTCACATGGAGGCATATGGTACATCAATAAGGTGATCAGTGTTGTACCTATCACAAGGTCGATGGTAAAGTCGATCTTGCACTAAGGAGGTAGTCTAGGGATTGCTTTGAACACGTTCATGAAATCTTGTACTATTAGTGTGTCCCTAAGTGATGGACCATCAACATTTTCCAATAAGGAAGCACAATAATGGATGCGGGAGGAACTACTGACCTGAACTGGGAAAGTGAAGGCCATGCCCTCGGGCCCATAGGCTGTCACCAATCTAGTTTCACTGTCAATCTCTGCCTTCAATTCGGTGAGCCAATCCATGTTGAGGGTGACGTTGTAATGATATATCATAGTGACAATTAGGTCAATGCACACCATTCTACTTCCTAAGTCTATCGGGCAATTCTTACAAAGCATCCTACTAATGCGATGACTCTCACCCCAACTATATGGGTAGTGCTTAGCCCTAATTGCTTGACTATAGAGTATGTTATCATTGAAATAATGGACTCGATGTTCACCAACATAAATATTGGTGTATGTTGGATGTGAGAAGTGACTTCAAGGGCTAGCGGTACTGCAACCACAGATTCAGACGCTTCGGCAGTGAGAGCATGTACTTGAGCTTGTTGTGAACGGTTGGGTTGCACTGCCATAGTCGTTGAGGTGGCTTGTTTTGAGGTGCGGGAGGTAGGTTGAATGGCTGTGCTGGTGGTGCAGATCGTAGAGGTGGAGATGAAATAACATGTGGTGGCTTGCAGTTGACCTTTTGAGGTGGCGTAAAGCCACCGTCCTTCATATTGGTAAAATAAAAGGGTTCTGTATGGCCCACCTTGTTACAATAGATACACCAAAGATCAACTTGCCTTTGCTGAGCCAACGAGTCATCAGTTTAGGAAGTGAATTCATATGCGGCCTCTTACTGAGGAACGGTCAGTTCTATAATTTAGGCTAAGGCTTGGGGCCCATTGGCATGCGTGTTCGAGCCACTCTTTCACCATCCTGCTCAACTCGCGGGGACATGTTCACTAGCTCAGCATAGTTGGGAATGCTAGCTCAACACATCCTGGTGCGGATATCAGCCCGCAACCCTTCTGAAAATTACAACATTCTCATTGGCTCGTTTGTTAAAATCAAAAGAACATAGCTGGCTAGCTCCTTGAATCAGTTTTCGTATTCTACCACTTTCATTCCCCCTTGTCCGAGGTGGAGAAATTCACCCTCCTTTTCATTACGATAAGTGAGGGGGAAGTACTTTCCATGAAAATGGGTTTTAAACTAGTCCCACGTCCACGCAAATCCTTTGGGAACGGTTCGTAGGATGTTATCCCAGTAAAGACTAGCCTCCTTTTCAAATATATACGTAACAAGCTTGACTTGTTATGCTTCAGTATAGAGTAATGGCTTCAACATCTTGGATATGCAATCCAACCAGTACTCAACCTCCTCGGGTCTATGAGTACTTACACAAGTGGGAGAATGGAGGTGCTGAAAGCGCTCAAATAGGCCACTTATAGTCATAGTCCTAGTAGGTTGCATGGGTGGCATAGGTGGGGCCACATTCATGTTTTGTGCAATGGCCCCCACTATAGTGGTCAAAACTTATTATTGTTGTTGCATTAGGAGCATCATCTGTTCCAACCTATTAGGGGGAGAGGCCACCTGAGGCATGTGTGGCATCGACGAAGACACACGGTTCTGACCCAGAACCGGTGGTGCACTTGGCGTTGGCCCATTTGGGGGCCAGTGGCAGGTTGTGAATCCGGCAACGTCTCGCTAGTTGAACCAAAAATGGGGTCCTTCTGTCTACCACTTAGATGAGAGGCCCCATCAATCATTCCGCCAAGTGGGAGACGTGCCATGTTCCAAGTAGTTTTAGGAGGCATTCCCTATATACAACATAGGGTGCAACATTTCTAGGATTAGGATAACATTATCCACTTCTCTAAACACTCTACACATTTATAAATAAAAGGAGCTTCATGCATTTCATTTAACCAAAATTTGTCACAATACATTTGATATAACATTACATGAATTATGATAGAGAATGCATGTGAGCTAATTTAACAAAAGGCTTTAACATACACTAACCTAACATCCAAACTAAGCCTATTCAAGGCTATTATAGAAAGTAAGGAAAACAACTACAAATATACAACTGTCCTCCGATTCTAGCGAAGACGGAGGCTCTCACTTATCTTGTATATAGAACAAGAGGGCCTTTAAGGCGCGAGACATTTTCTTAAACTTTTATTTTAGGTAGGCTAGGTTCTCTTCGAACTTCTGTTTCAAGTAGGCCTATTTTTCCTCAATCTTGGCTAGGGTGGACGGATCATGGCGGCCTCACGAGTAGTAGGAGATCCTCCATCTGAGTCATGGGCCTCCTCTTCTTCTTATCGTCCCTTTGCTCTGCTGCGTTCCTCTTCTTCACTACCTTCCTCTTCTTCACTACCTTCCTCTTCTTCACTGGCTTCCTCATCTTCAATTTCTTATTCTATCTTATCCCCGTACTCATCAATTATGGCTTGGCATTTCCTGGGCCCTACCTTCATATTGAAAGTGCACCTATTATGTGCCCTGGTTTGTCAATTACGTTATATGTTGAGTCAGTCAGACAACAGCACCTAACAAGAAGATCAAGTCAAGCGTCTGTCTCATCTGGATGTGTGGAAGCTCACCAAAAGGTAAATCATAGCCTCACATCCGATGTCCCAAAACACCAGGTGATTAAACCCTTAAAAAGAACTAGAACATCTTAGGGTTTATGTGTAAGGAAATTTTTTATCCAAAAGAAAAGTTTCTAAGTTTTTCTTACACTGTTGATTATATCGATTCCACTTTCGATATGATCGACCAGCTCTGTCGATGTCCTCGGCATATCAATCGATACAATCGAGTGAGGACAAAAAGCCTCCAGAAATCAAACAATCTTCTGAACGATTTATCGATATATCGACCTTCTGGTCGATATCATCAATATTCAAAAATCAATCATATCTAAGGTGGATCGATCGTATCGACAGACTGCTTCCGGTGCCCCTATTTTTCTAAAGAAAACTATCAACTACTTCGATATATCGATGACTGTTCGATTCAATCTGAACTCAAATATAGATCATATCAGGAGTCATTCAATCATATCGACTGTGGGGCGCACGTTCTCTCCAGCATGAATTTCAGGTTTCTTTTAATGTTGATCGGGGTGCCTGTCGATAAATCGATATTCATATATCGATCATATCGAGACCAAGTCGAATGGATCGAGTTAGGACATAATTCGTCCAGCAAGCTTACATGTAAAATCTATACGATTTTCGATCCCATCGAATGGTCGCCGATTTGATCGATGTACAAATTCTGATGACATCGACTGGTTCCCCGATCATATCTGTGATCCTGAAATTCTTCAAGACTTCTCTCTTGTTTTTCAACTGTCGATAGAATCAAACCATCACTCGATGGAATCGGAGTTCGAAATCCGATATCATCGATGTGTGTCTCGATCCCATCGACCAGTTGGCAGAAGGTTTCCAAAAGTGAAATGACAATTGAGTTCTTATCATCGAGAGGTCGGCCGATCAATCGAGAGTATACGCTCAATCATATCGACGACTGATCGATGATATCGAACTCCATCATAAATATGACCGTTTATATCCGTTGGAACCTTTTGCCTATAAATAGAGAGAGTTGTCTTCATTGCTGGTAGAGAAAGAAGAGAGTGCTTTAGAGTGTTTTAACCTTCCTATCATTTACCTAAGCCCTTTCTCTCAGGAAGTTCATCCTCCAATCCACCCTCATCATTGATATCTTATAGAGTAGATTGGGGAATGAACTTCCACATTCAAGGATCCTTCAACTACTGCTTTAATGACATATCATTGAGCTGGGATGCCTTGAATGCATAGATGATGGGAACCTCTCTATCTTCCTTATAGGAAAACCTTTAGAGAGTGGTAGTCCATCATAACCTTGACCCAACCTAAGCCTAGCATATATACATCTTCATGTTACGGATCAAGGGAGCTGAAGACTCTTCATCAACAAGTAGGTCTTCATCATTGTGCTGAAAGGGACTCATCAACTTATCTGTAAGTACTAAGAGTCCAGAGGACACTTGCGATCATTCCTTTTTAGGATTAGGTTTTAAGTGTTGCTCACCATTTGAAGTCCTCGAAGGAGGCCTCCGACGGGAGTGTATGTGCGGGGTGTGTTGTGTGGACCCTTGCTCTGTGGAGAGCATAAACATCTGGTTAGGAGTACGCCAGTAAAGCTCCAGGGTTAGAGGTGAACTGAGTAGAAACCTCAGGGTGCATTGTGTGGACCCTTGTCCTGTGTGGGCATAAACATCTGGTTAGGAGTACACCAGTAAAACTCCAGGGTTTGAGGTGAACCGAGTAAAAAACTCTGTAAAGGTTGAAGGTGAACCTAATTTAAAACCTTAGGTTTGAGGTGAACCATGGGAAACCTCCTTAGTGAAATTCGATCACTCAAGGGTTGAGTGTGGAAGCCGGGAGTGGAGTAGACAAGTCATTGAACCACTATAAAATGACTGTGTTTGAGTTTGATATTATCTTTCATTTATGTGATTGACTTGCATGTCTTTATATATGATCACATCCTATGCACACACAGTCATATCCATCACAATCTCATCTATACATTGTTTGTCTTTTAAATAGTTTGTGATTGGATCCTCTATCAGGCTTGGAAGCCAGTAGAGTTAAGGTTGAGTAATCCTAATCAATACTCTATGATATGATTAGTGTGATAAGGATCTTTAATAATTTATAAAAATTTTAAAAAGTCCTATTCACCCCCCTCTAGGATATATTGACCTATTCCTACTTCAACTAAAGCAGTCTTCATCGCAATTTCACATATTGTTGAGTGTATTCTCACTGATGAAGTGGATAGGCCCGAGGTTGTCCATGTGAAGCCTAAACTCGAAATTGCATGCGATCTTGCAGATGAGTCCGCCAAATCGGTGGGATGCATCCCCCCCCCCCCCCCCCCCCCCCCCCCCCCCGAGTTGATCGTGCAGTACTAACTATCTGAGTCAAGGCGAGAGTAGGTAGGCACACTTTTTCTCCCTGTCCAACTCTATACGAAAAGTCCACCATAAATCACTAGCGAGATTAGTATCATTGGCATGTACAACTCCACGTTCTATTCCCATGATACGTGTCATGATATCCACATCGACCTTGGCTTGAGTTCTTCCCAACGGTATGGTAAACTGGAGAGGCTCAAGAGTTGGGTCCTGTATGTGTGCATAGAAGACTCGTACAGTGCATTCACTTGTATGAGTTTTTCCTTCAAATATGGGACCCCACCCAATCTCTAGAAGGAGATCGATCACTAGATATAACCTAAATAACTTCTTGTTAGCATGAGCTAGAAGCATAACCTTGCAATCATGGAACTTACCGAGTTTGACGCTTACCGATAGAGACTTTTCTATTGGGATTCAAGGGTCGAGTCCTGTTTCAACCTTCGCTCGGCGCTTGCACTTGTCTCGGCGCTCATCTTCTTCTTAGAACGGCTTAGGCAACTAGGCTCGGCCTCATTCGGGGTTGCTCTCTTCTTTCCCATAAGGAAAAGGAGTGTTGAAATGGAGAAAATAGTGGTTACAATCTCAAAGAGAGCCATTGAGATGGAAAAAACTTTGAATATGAAGTGGATTGGGGAGTTTGAAGGTTATGAGACACAAAAAGGAGGGTTTTGTGCTTAAATTTATGAGAATAAGGGAGGTGGGAAGATGTAAAGGATAGTTTTAGGGTAATGGTGGTGGATGGGATTATGATATAGAGGAAATGAGAGATTTGAGTGTATGGGAAAGAGGATTTGAGAGAGAAATAGAGTTGTTGGTGGGTTTGGGGTGTTTATGGGGTAGAAATAGGGTAAAATGAGCAAAGGGGGGTATATAGAGGGTTAAAAGGGGCCCCCCACACATGGGAGGGATCCACTTAGGTCGACTGGCGGTGGCGCGCTGTTGATCTCGCGGCGCCGTTGCACCCCTCTAGACCCCCTGGTGGTGCGCCACCGGTCCCCTTTGGGGTGTCTGGTGGTGGCTTCACCCTGGGGTGGTGGCTACCCCCTCTCGAGGTCTTGTTTTGATGTGTGGGACCCCCTGAGCCCCACCAAGTCTGGTGTTTTAGGGTCTTAGGCCTGCACGGTCATTTTCATAGCTTTATGCGTACGTATTTGTGCCTTTTTGGGTTTTTTTTAGGTTTGGAATTTGTCGATTAACGATTCAAATACATCGATTGACAGCCAAGAGGTGACTTAGGTCAATGCACATGATTTAAGTCCCTTAAGTATACACTGTGGACTAAACTATAGCATTTGGTCTCGCCCGTTGGTGAAACCTTGGGATCCTAATATAGTCTGTAAATTCCATCGCCCCCTTCATAAGTCAGAGTGCGTCGTGTTACCTATAACCCAGGTCCAGTTTTATTCAAATCATGCTCTGATAACAACTTGTAATGCCTTGAATTTTGAGGGTCGAGCAAAGCTCTATTCCCTAGATCCAACGTATCACTTATGAAACATGGATAATGATGCTCAGGTTTCATCCATATTAATGAGTTAAGCATGAGTGAGATTATACTAAAACAACATATCATACACCAGATAAAATTAAATTAAGCAAGCAGAAGTCTAAAGTGTATATATTTAAGTGTGTAAGTATTTCACAACCTCCATAGTATGAGTATGTAACTGGGCTGAATATATACATGTATTGTTTCAAAATATATAAAGTGAGGAAATATAAGGTATTCAACTAAGCCAAATATCCCAGCATTCCCTACGTATCAGCACAAGGTATACGTAGACTCGCCTGATAGCTAAAAGTAAGAGAACTCTTCCTCCTCATCTATAAAGTCATACTTCATCACATAAAATTCTTCAACACTTGCATCTAAACCAGAGTTTGGTTGGTGTTTTAAAACACCATCCCAAGGTGGGAGTGAGTAATCAACTCAGTGGTTTTATAAGGCAAAGGTTAACATTTTATCAAGTCAATCAAGCAGTAATGATAAAGCAACTTAACAATCACTACCTAACTACTCTTGTTAATGTAGGAATGGAATGTAGGTAATGATGTATACCCTCGCATCAAAGCACCATCAAAAAGTGACTCTGACAACTAATTTTTCATATGATAACACTCCCTTAAAATAATGTAACTTCATCACCAAATGCACATCCTAACTAATGCAATGTGATGTATGGTCATGTTAGCCGAGTAATTAATTAAAATTATTCATACAATAGGTTTAAGAAGCTAAGGTACCTCCATTTATATCATTAACCTGAACCGAAGGATCCATCTAGGGTCATTAATCCTAGTTAATCACATACAATAGGCAAGTTGTAGGGCATCACTCTTAATGAAAAGTAAGTCGAAAGGAAAATTCAAAAGTTTATACTCGCGATCACTACAGGGAGGCTCATCACCTCAATATAGGCTGAGAGCACAAACACAGCGTCCCATACCACCATGCCCGGTTCACGAGTCTTAATTGCTCATTAGCCACTATAGGGAGGCTCGTCACCCTAACATAGGCCGATAACTCTAACACAGTGTCCCATACCACCATGCCTGGCTTATGAGTCTTAGCATATCGTGATACCATGGTTAGAGTGGGCCTTTACATTAGAGAGGGGTACTTCAGATTCAAGTAGTGGTGTCCATACATGGTAATCACACAATAGGCCAATCAGTTCATTAGGCATGTTTGATTGGTACGGGCACACACTGACTTAATTGACATAGAGTGCATAAGCACCCCTCATGGCCTAACCACTGTCAATAATCGTTGTGCAACCTGGATTCGTCGAGTTACCCAATGTGGCAAGACTAATTCGTCCACTCGAACAAGGACTGTTACTGATTGGCTGGACTACATTGTAGCCCAATCTTAATTAGATGTAATAGGTAGACACGTGTGATAATCATGTCAGCTTTTAACGAACCATCCAAATAAATTCCTCAGTTGAGCATTTCATCAAACACATTGATCATATTACCTAACACTTGCATTTTTTTCCATAAATCGCATAGGGACAAATAAGATTTCATGAAGGAAACTATACATATGCATAAGGTAATTGAGAATCCTATCTTAATACTTTAAATAAATACAAATCATCAACAAGTTCTCATTCAAACAATTTTTCAAACACTTAGGCTATATTTCACCAAATACATAGACTAGGTTAGTTACAACACATATTTTGGCAATTCCTTACACAGAGAGGTCAACATTCATATAACAATAATCAATCCTAGCTCAATAGTCATGGCAAGCACAAATCATGTTTACATGTTCATTCAAACATTTCAGCAAATACATGGGATGCATATTTTGTTCAACATAGTTCGTACATGTAAAATATATCGAAATCGACATGTCTAAGATGATATGCTAGCAATCAAGTCAGACATAAATCATTAGCTGACATTGGAAGCATTGAAAATCATAACCTAAGCATTTATAGTATGCACCTTTCATCAAAATACTTGATTCATACTCGGTTTGAATTCTACATTTCTGAAAATGGAATGTCGGGTACCTAAATAATGTAAACGGTTAGCTAGTTTGCCAAGTAATTAGCCTAGATCTCTATAATAAGATTAGGGTTAGGGTTTCTTGCCCAAAATTGGAGCTGACATTGAGTGTGTAGTGTAACAGGGAGGTGATTCGGTGCGTGGAGTCATGGGAGAGAATCACTACAATTATCTCCCAAAAGCTTTCTTCTCTCCTTCCTCTTCTCTTTTTTTTTCTCTCTCTCTCTCTTTCTCTCCCTTAGGGTTTTAGGGAAATTCGTATATAAGAGAGGTGGGATGATATAAGGGCTATTTATAAGCCCATAAGTGATACAAATGGCCCCAGGGCCACTATATACATGGATTATACCCTTTGGGCAGCTGTTTTGACAAACAGGGCTCACAGGGAGGCCCACTACTCACCTACGCCATAGGATAAGTTCTCTGACAATGGATCTATGCCAGGATGTGATTTCGATGCGATCGGATAAGCTGATTGAGTGTGGAGGATGTGTGTTAGATCAACGATCATACTTACTCGATCGGGGCCACAAGTATACGGATATGGGTAGGGAAATTTTCTTTTCCCATGGGTGAAGTTTGGTCAGAAATTGATGGTCCAAAATCATCAATTTCGGGCATGAGCGAATGGCCTAATTCATTTAAGTTTCAATACAGTTTCTAAATATATTCACATTTCTCACACACTTCACTCAGGGCTCAAGTTATGCATTTTTGGACACTATTTGGTCTTAATTTCCACGGTGTCAAGCCCAGTAGGACGGACGTAATCCTATAGTTTCGCGGTCATCAGATTCTTGACGTGCGGTCCAGGTCTGATATAAGGTTTCAATGTATTCCCGAGAGTGACCGGCTCTTGGGATTTTTCTTAGGTCTTTAGTAGTGTTGAGTCAGTGGTATTATTAGTTTTAGGCCTTCCTGTTTGTAGAAATGGTGGCTCGAGCTAAATCCACTGAGTATTTAGTTTAGTACTTAATTAATTTACATCTAAGTAACGACAAGACACGGTGGTTCTGCCTAAGGTGGTACTCGGGTCCCTGTATGGATTTTTCTAAGACATTACACTCCGCCTTTTAAGGGTGTTTCATCATTTCATCTGTAGATGCCCCCTTTTGATGTAGAAGTATTATTCTGATAATCTTCTGGATCAAAATCTTTTTCGCTGTTAGGGATGATATTTCTTAATGAAGCAGGCGTTGACCAGTATACTGATGCCTCGTCCAACCTGATCTGTTACTCTGTATGCCCCCATTAGAATAAACTTCAGTTATGTTGTACGGCTCATCCCATTTAGGGTCGAACTTGTAAGTGTTATGATTTCATATCCCTTTGGTTGTCAAATTTTGTGGTGCCAAAACCTATATCTATGTCTTGTATATCTTGTGTTTCATGTTTGAGACTATTCATTCCAATCAAGACATCGCATTTCAAGACAAGATCTTAAATGAAGAAAGTTTTCAAGTTATAGATGAAGAATTCAAGTATAGAAGTTTTCAAGTTTGCTTGTTCAAGATTCGATCAAGTTCAAGTTTAGTAGAAAACTATGTTAACTCAAGATCAAGCTCAAGAAGGCCTACTACAAGATTTGCCTATTCTCAAGCTTGTCTTAAGGGTCATCTAAGTGTATAGGCTTTCAATGTCCATCTCACTTTTAAGGTTTGTTTAACCTTAGATTGACCTTAGGATGGGCTTTACTGTAGGTCATTTTGGAAACATATCTCATATATTTTAATATGCTTGTTTGGGTTGTTCTAAGACCAGTCCTAGGGACTTCAAGACCAGTCCTAGCTTTGCTACGAGTCTTAAGTTTTTCAGGACCAGTCCTAGGTTGTTGAAGATTTTTGGATCTTTTTTGCTGTCCTACGACCAGTCCTGGACATCATACGACCAGTCCCGAGAGTTCTACAACTCATCCTTCGACCAGTCGTAGACCTACGACTCAAACTCCAGCAAGCATTTTAGGGGTCCTACAATCGGTCATAGGTGACCCACGACCAGTCGTAGGTGGCCCACGACCGGTCGTAGACCGCCCATGACCGGTCGTGGAATAGAAAATCTTATCCCGCGGAAATCTTTGAAAATCTTTGAAGCTATGACCAGTCCTAGGATTCTAAAACCAGTCGTAGACGGGATTTTTTAGGCTATAAATAGAGCATGAACTTCAGAGTTTTAGCAATTCAATTTTATTCTATTCAAGTAATCTTTAGGCTATTCTCTGAGATAAGTTTGTGTTTATTTTAAGCTACTTTGTGCTTATTTAATATTCCTTTTGCTATCTTATTTTTATTTGGATTTGATCTACATTCCAATCTTATTAGAAAAGAGGAATTTCTGATATTCCTTCTTCTTGGATTCAAAATCAAAAGAACTAGTCCTTTTGATTTAAAATCAATTAGACTTAGAACCATTCTTAAAGTGAGTATTGGACTTTGAACGTTGAATCTTACATCTACTTCGATTAGTTCTACTGGGCTTCTTCAAAAGGTGATTCAGGTATTTTACATTTTTGTAATTTACTTTCTTTGGTTTTGATTGAGATTTGCCAGAAAAATCTCATTGTATTGGTTATCTGAGGAGAGCTAGAAAACTCAGATTGTGGGGTTTTTAGATTGTGTAAGCCCGAGATCAAAGACACAATTGTGAAGGTTTTAGGTAAACCTGTGAAACCTATTTTGATAGTGCATGCTAATATCCCCTGTGTGAGGATATTAGGAGTGGAGTAGCATTCTGTGTGGCTGTTGGATAACAGTTGGTGTACACACAGGCGAACCACTATATATCATTGTGTTGTGGATGTGTTTTACTCTTTCATTCGTTTATTCATTCTGTTTTGTGGAGAGTGTTTGTGGATGAATGTTGTAATCACTTCAAGCAAGTGTGGATGAATGTTGTAATAACTTAGGATTTATTTTCTGCAAGTTATTTTGATTTCCTTGCTTATTATTCCTCATTATGTTGTGATATAAAGGACGTTCTAGAAATAAGGTTGTCCTACCTTAAACCTTTGGTTTTTGGTGTAAGGTTGTCCTCAGAACTGATAAAGTATCAATCTCTTTATTGAGATTACTTTAAATTCAGCATTGTGCTTTATTTCTTTTATTATTCCACTGTTATTAGTTTTATTTGACATTACCCTATTCACCCCCCCTCTAGGGCATATAGCTAGGCCCTTTCAGAACTTTCCCCCTGTCTTGTGGGTGACCACTTTCGATCTTTTCATTATTAGAATCATGTCACCTTTCTTGAAAGATCGATGCTTTACTTTTCTATCAAAGGCGGTGGAAATCCTGTCTTGATACAACTGCAATCACTGTTGAGCCGCTAGTCATTTTTCATCAAGCAAATCTAATTTTATCAGTCTTATTCTTGCATTCTCATCATCAGTAATTGATTGGTGCACTGTTATTCTGAGTGAGGCAACTTGCATCTCTATTGGCATGACAACTTCTACGCTGTAAATCGGTGAATAAGGGGTAGCTTGTGTTGTCATCCAATGAGTGGTATTGTAGGCCCATAAAGCTTCTTGCAACCTTTCATCCCAATCACACTTATTCTCAGTCACTTCTTTTTCAATATTTTCACAGTCGTCTTGTTAAATGCCTCTTTTAATCCATTGGCCGATGGATAGTAGGGTGTTGAGAACGAATGATGAATATTGAATTTGAGACATAGCTTCTCCATGCCCCCTATTCTTAAAAGGAGTGTCATTGTTAGTGATGATTTTCTTCGGGATGCCATGATGATAAATTATTGCATGTCAGATGAAATTAACAACGTCCTTCTCTTTAACACTTCGCAATGCAATTACTTTGGTCCACTTGGAGAAATAGTCTGTTGCTCCCAATATGTATTGTTTTCCTTTAGACGATGGTAGATTTATGGGGCCAATAACATCGAGTCCCCATGTGGCAAAAGGCCAGAAAGTAACTGTCTGATGAAGATCTTCAGGGAGTATATGTATAATATCCCCATGAATCTAACATTTGTGGCATCGCTTCGCATAATCTGTCTTTAAACATTGTGGGCCAATCATATCCCATTTAATGCACTCGATGGAATAAATTTCGCCCATCCTGATGTGCCCCAGATTCCCCGAAATGTGCCTCTCACAATACTTGACTCGCTTCCTCCTTGTATAGACATTGCAATAATATTTCATTGTCAAATCTTCTGTATAACGTTTCGTTATACATAATAAATCTTTTCAATCTCTATTTAATTTGCAATTTCAACACTTGATCTTCTGGTAGGATATCATATTTGAGATAATCAATAAAAGGATGACGCCAATCGTTTTTTATCACCTCTAGACATGATATGGGGAGTGCTTCAATGGCTTCACTGATGATTTCTGCTATGGATAAAAATCTTCTTTCTTCAATTGTCACCTGTAGGGGCTTCATCTGGGCAAGATAGCGTTACTGCTATACTAGCTAAAGCATCTGACTTTGCATTCTCGCACTATGGTACATGCTTGATCTCGACGTGCAGGAATTGTACTAACAAATGTTACACTTTTCGACAGTATGGCAGAAGCTCTTGTTTTCTTATTTTAAACTCAGTCGTCAACTGATTTATAACCAGCTTGGAAGCCCCATAAATTCACAATATCTTTATCTTTAATTCGTTGGATATCTCCATTCCAATGATGAGGGCGTTGTTGAGGCATAAAAATATTGAGAGGCAACTTCTGTTATGCATAAAGGCATTGTGCGCTAATAGGCTAGCTCGCATAGTGAAGGTCGCATAGTGGAGTCCGCACAATGGAGATTGCACATTCGAGTCTGCACAGAGGGGATTGATGCACAATGAATACATAGCATATTCACATGTGTGAGAGGGCTATAAATACCCCGTGACTCCTCTAAAGGGATTATTAGCACCAGGTTCAAGAATAGAAGAAGAAGAGGAGCAGACCTCAGAGAGAAAGAGGTAGAGTTTGCACCTATTGTGAGGAACAAGTGTTGTGCGGTGCACAACACTGTTACTGCACAACAAGTTGTAGCACACAACAAGCTGCAACGCACAGTGTTGCCAGTGTAAAGTGCTGCTAGCGCACAGTGCTGCCAGCACACAGTGCCCTCTAGCATAGTGTTCCAATGCACAATGCTCCTTCGCGAAGTGTTGACAACACACAATGATGTTTCTCCGTTAAAGTGACATATGTGTGATTTCTCCAGCAGTTAAAGATCAACAAAAAGCTTCAGATTTGATCAAAGGAGTGATCAAGATATATTTCACATTTGCTTTGTATTATGGTTTTATGAATATTCTATTCTGGAATTAAAGGAGAGAAAGGATGTAAAAGAATTCAGAATGAATAAATGTTGTGGTTATCTTCTTCATCTTCTTTTTTTAATTATTAAATGAATCAAATCCCCCAAATTGAATGCATTTGTTTCTTGGTTGAAACAAAATGGCGACTCCACTGGGGATATTGTATTAACTTAAGAACTGTGTAGAGGATAATTATTACTGTTTGGTGTCTTTAAGGTGGCAAAATGGTGACTCTCGGTGGGAACATCCTCCCTTTCATCTCCAAAATAGAATATAACTTCATTTAAGTACTAACTTGGGTCGTTTTATGTAATGCCCCGAAAATTGGGAGTCGGGTAGAAACCCAACTCCCGAGTTCCAGAACATCACTTATGCAACATAGATAATGATAATGCATGTTGTCTGTAGAATGGCATTAAACAAGATTGTGACTAAGCCAAAACAACATATCATACTTCAGAGACAGTTAAATTAGCAAGTAGAAGAATGTGATAAATATATAAAATATATAAATGATTGTAAGTCTCCAGAGTGTGAACATGTTACCAGGTTAACTAAATACATGTATACTCCAAAATAGAAAGAAAAGAATATACATGAGTGCTCCAAAAATATAAAATGACAAGTTTCATGACATCTAATCAACCTCCCTGTAATCCCATCGATCAAAACACGGAGGAGAAGTCCTCCTCGGCATCATACAAGTCCAGCTCCTCTCCACAAGCAGTGCCATCATCTGAAACTAAAATAGGGACTGGTGGGTGTCCGGAACACCATCCCATAACGTGGGAGTGAGTAGCTAACTCAGTGGAATCATAGAACAAAGATTAACATGTTATCAAATCCATCACACGATAATGATAAAGCAAACAAAACAAACATTCTTAAATACTGTGATTAATGCATGGATGAAATGACATGATGGATGCCCTCACCGACATACTCCCTCATGCGGCACCATCTGCGTCCGCGACCTGCTTGCGTTCCTCAGTGCTCCACATCTTCCAGGCACATGCAGTGCGATATGAGTAATGATTACCGAGTTATTATTAGTCCTTTTCATATAGTAGGATTGGAAAACTAAGGTACCTCCCTTATATCAATATCCAAACAATGATCCTGTCTAGGGTCGTCACTCCTAGTAATCTCATACAATGATATATTTCTAGGTCATTGCAACGGCTACCAGGGCTATTGCATGCACTCGTTGCTCCGCTCTCCCATCACCTTATCAATATAGGCCTAGTTTATATCCTTAAGACTACATCAGAACTCGTCGCCCCCATGCGGTGTCAGGATAAACTCAAGGTCACTACAAAGGGCTGTCAGGGCTGTTGCTCGCACTCGTTGCTCAACTCCCCCATCACCTTATCAATGTAGGCCGACAGCAAGAATATAGTGTCCCATACCACCATAATCTGCTTAAAGTAGGGTGCTCACTAGTCACTACGGGGAGGTTTGTGGCCCCAGCATAGGCCGACAGCTCGACCACGGTGTCCCATACCACCATGCTCGGCTCATGAGTCTTAGTGGATCAAGGTACCACAGTTATCAGGGTTATCATTGGTAAGTTCAGTACCCTAGGTTCAAGTAGTTATGACAAATACAAGGTGAACATACAATGGTCAATCAGGTTACTTGATGAGTCCGACTAGCACAAGCGCACGTTGAATCGACCGACATGAAGTGCACAAGCACTTCGCGTGGCCTAACCACTGTCGACGACTCTAGTACAACTCGAGCTCGTCATACACATCCTTCGTGGTGAATAGAATCCTACCACGAATTCTAAACTGTTACCGACTGCCTGGACTAGAGTATAGCCCCAAGCACAAAGATGTGAACCAGTAATCATATGAGATAAACAAAATTGAAATAACAAGTAATCCAAGCATATTATCAGCATGTTATAACATACATCAGAAGCAGTTAACCATACATGAGTATTTCACAAATAAGGTAATCAATTCAATACAACAAACATGGAGGAATTCATGTACATCATCAAATTAGTTGAGAATCCAATCTCAACTCTAATCTATAACACCATTTACTCAATACTTAGCAATACATACATTTATACAAACTCTTAGACTATACAACACCAACGTACTTGACGTATGTTAATTTCAACATATAATATGACAAATCCTTACATCAAGGAGATGTCTAATACACAACAATCATGTTCTTACATTCGATACATATGACAGGCATAAATCATATTGATTTAGGCATTTCAACAAATACTTAGTCTACACACATTATAGCATATGTCGGCCAATATGTGCATTAGGACGAATCTCTTCGCCAAACAGCTCATACACGCATAACTAGTATAGGTACACGACAAATATTCATGGCAATCATATTGGTAAAATACGTACGTGTACAGTATTTCCTACAAATACCTAAAATACCCTAAATCTCATATTCTTTGTGCGTATTCGAAATGAAAAATGGACAGCATGTTGTACATGTCAAACAACATCCTCATCAGCAATCTACCATTAAACGACATTGAAAGCTTTGAAAAATGGTAATCTAAGCGTCTAAAATCTACACCTTAAACCAGAAATGCGTAGTCGTTAGGATTCAGACGATGTGTCTTCTCCAACGGCAGATACGCCACCTATGGCAAGAAACAGGTTAGCTAGAACTCTTCTACAGCTAGTCTACGCTTCAAATCAGGTTAGGGTTAGGTTTTTCTTTACCTAGAACGAAACCAGAATCGTCGGAAGAACGATGCAGGTGGGTGGCTTTGGCACGTGGAGCAGCAGGGAAGAATCCCAGGAGAAAGCTCCAACTTCTCCCTCACTTTCCCTCTCTTTTCTCTCTTCTCTCTCCAAATTTGTATGAAATGAAAGAGCAAGGGTTTAAGCCCCTTTTATAAGTCCAAAAGTGATGAAAATAGACTTAGGGCCAAGGTATACTTATTTTATAACCAAAGTGGGCTTGTTCTGATCCAACGGAGCACTTCTGGAGGTCCTGTTACTAAGTGCGGTCGGACTTAAGCTCTCTGACATTGGATCTAGGTCAGGCAGAGTTTTCGGTCTGGTTGGATTTCCAGATCGACCGTGGCGGACCAGTTTCAATTCGACGGCTACCGGTACTCGATCAGGGCCACAATTGCGTTGACATGTAAGGGCCACCTAACCTGATCCGAGGGTAAATTTTGATTGAATTCTGATGGTCAGAACGCTTAGAAAATGTCACACAAGCGACACGTGTTAGATTTCATAAATTATATTAATTTCTAATATTTCTCACACTCTTCACTCTGGACTCAAGGAAATTGTCGTGGGACATCATCTTGACTTGATTTTCGAGGTGATTGTCAAGTCCAACTAGGCGGTCAGGATTGTCTAAGTTAGGGGTAATCGAACTTTCGATGTTCGGTCCAGAGCCGATACAAAGTTTCAAGGTGCTCCCGAGAGCAATCGGGAATAGAGTTTGATCGTAGGTTATACGGTATTGTAGCGTCACCTATCCTATACGTTTTGACTCTAGCAGATCGTATTGAAAGTGATTGGTGAGAATTTCATAGGTCATCTAGTGCAGCGCTAGTTGATTCTCGTTAGATTTCTAAAGGAAGTATCCTTTATTGATTTTTGTTTGAGATGAGATTTGAAGGGTGGAGTGGGGGTGCTTGGAAACGGAAGAAGGATGAGTTTGGAGGGGTGGTTTTTACCAAAAATTAGACGTTTGGGGGAGAAAGGAGAGCCTGGGGGGTCACTTTGTGAAGGAAGTACTAGATTGGAGGGGTTTTAACGGACGACCCACATACTAGGGGGCTACCCTAGCCCCCAAACACCTCCGGACCGAAGGCCTGACCAAGAGGGGCCCACTGTATGGCGAGGTCCTCACCGGCCAAAGTCAAATTCGGCGAGGCCCGGCCTATGGGGCGTGGTCCCCCTATCCCCTAGGTCCCAAATGTATGTGGGGCGCACCTTAGATCATTGTGGATTAGCGTGGGTAGGCCCACGACTTCGTTTCTCCCTATTTCAGGTAATTTTATAAATCAAAATTAGTTTATGTATCATGTAGCATATGATTTTGGGGTAGGAGAGGCTAATCCATCCAACTAAACCATTTATTCCATGAGATTCCATGATTGAAATGTTCGGAAGTCCAATTTATACATATATTTACTATTTGTAGTAAATTTTTGCTTAAGCCTGATTCTCCATCATTTACACACTAGGATTTATGTCTAGTGTGAAAGGACTTAGAAAAAGTTGAAGAATGGGATGGTGAAAGGAGAGATTCTAAAGGAATTGGATGAAAAGGGATTTCAGGCCTTGAGACTGAGTGTAAGGGTTGTGGTTGACCTACCACCTAAGGACATTCATTTCTAGGTTTGGAATGGAATGAAACATGGCCTAAACCCTTCGATTGACAGTCTAGAGGTGATTTGGGGTCGTTGGGTGTGATCAGGAATGTGCACGGACTCGATCTCGGCGACCGTTTACATTGAGTTTTAGTTTAAGTATAGTTCTTCACTATTTAAACTTGAGGATTCATGTCTAATATGAAAGTACTTAGAGAAGTTGAAGGAAATGGGTTGAAAAGTGATTTCTTTGGCTTTGGGATTGAGCTTTGAGAGTGTTATGGTTGATCCATTGCCTAAGGATGTCTAACTCCAAGTTGGCAAAAATCTGGGGTGTTACAATCTACCCCCCTTAAAATAAAATTTCATCCCCGAAATTCATCTAAGGATAATAAGGAAAGATTAATCATTTCCTTTACCTAAGTTTTATTGATTTCATGTTTCTATACGTGGTAGGGTGTATACGATCTATATAAGTTTAGTTCCTTTTGGTCTACCCCCCTTAAAACTTACTTCTTTATGCATTACTTATACCCTAACGGTTTGCTACAATTTATTTCCTTACCCATTTGGAATCTTGGCGACAATTCCCATCTACTCAGAGTAAGATATATATTTTCAGTGGTTGACCAGTACAGAGAGACGGTTGTAGTGGGCTTGATCCCGATACGTCGAATGTCCTCCTGGTCAGGGTAGACAACGTTGTATCCCTTCCTAATCCTGGTGGATCCTGGTCTTCTACTCGGCTAAGCTGTGAGTCCATTGGTAGTCGTCCAGGATTGAGGATTTGGGTCAAGTTGCGAATATTTCACAGTTATATAATTTAGTAACTCCGTAGTCCGATCACTCTAAAAGCTTAGGGAATGCCCATCACTGCAAGGTTCAAATTTCCAATTTGGGTCTTGGTCTAAAGAGTCATCGTCTTAATTTATATCCATGGTGGGAGTTAAGAGTTTCTATCTTTTCGTCTAACCTTGACCAGTTTCTTTCGATCCTGGGCTACTGGGGAAGGGGCCAACTATGTTTCTGCTGCGCCACTCTGATCTAATGGTTGCATTGACCGACCTAACTAGATTGGGCTCAAAATGTTTTACCCTCCTTAAAAATAAAGTTCTACTTAAGGCTCAAGAATATATGTCTTGATCCGTATATCGGAACGAGGCGTAATTTAGGACCTATCATGAGTGTTGTGGTTAATTCCAGGGACGGGTGAGAGCTTTGTGGAAAGATACCTATACCCTATGGCTAGATGTTCTTAACACTTTTCAAGGGCGAAATAATAAACTTTTGCTTGTAGGTGGTCGGGCCAACACGGAAGAAAAGTTGCATAGTGGGTCTGAGCCGGATACATTGACCTTCTGTCTAATCAGGACAGAAAATTTGTTGTATCAGTTCTTAATCCGAGTCGATGCCGATCTTTTACTTGATCAGAGCATTGGATTTATTGGCAACAACCAGGATTGAGAAGTCAATTCAAACCGCGAATACTTCGCTTATATATACAGTTTCTTTACTCCGCGTTCCTGAATGCAATAAGCCCTTGGGGAAGGCAATTCTAAGAGGCGTGCTGGTTTATTCTAAGTTCAATCTTAGGGATGTATAAGTTTTCCCTGAACGTGAATGGTTCTAAGTCAAATAAACTTTCTAAAAGTTATTAAAGAAGCCTCTAAGCATTAGGGGAATTCAACGAAGGAATGAGGTCTCACTCCAACCTAAGCAAGTCAACTAACTAAGTCTACCTTTCAATTATCTTGGCATAATTAGTCTTTTACATTCCTCAATATAACTAGTAGTCTAGTCTTAACTTATGAGTAGCGGTAATCCACTAGTTGTAACCTAAAGCCTATGTTCATACGCTAAGTGATCTCATACCCTTCCTAATTCAAGAAATTTATTTTATCGCCTAGGGTCAGAAGTTGTCTAGTTGAATTTGAGTTACCCAAACTTGAATTTACCTACGCTCAAGCACTACAGCTATTCACATACCAGCTAAGAAGGTCCTAGGGCTCATGTTTTTAATCTATTGAATTTTCTACACCACCAAATCCTTTGAAGTCTACGAGTCCAACTTTAAGTATAAAACTCAAAGTTGTATTAAATGGATTTCGTTGTTAATCCTACCTCGAGATTTGAATTGGTAAGTTGGCAGGAGGGTGGGAGGGTATTAAAATGTAATCCTATAGGCTTTGGAAAATGAGTCTTGTGTCGAGAAACGTGGTGTTGAGAAGTGTGGAATGGGATTTCCAAATCCCATGATGATAAAATTCTAAGTGAAATTTGAAAGAAATCCTGGGATTTACTTTTAATTATATACATTCTGAACATGGTGTTAGAAACCATGAGATACACCTAATCTAGGGGCAATACCTTACACATACATTTATTGTTACTTTTACAATTCCATCCGCCCTAAGCACACCTAATGCAGTTGGTTGAACGAGCCTTACATGTCCTAACATTTGGAGGTTGAGAAGGTTATGGGACTCAAAGGTGTGGGTTCTGTACCCACAGGCGCGGGGGGGGGGGGGGGGGGGGGGGGGGTTATAAAGAAGGTGAAGAGTTGTAAAGAATAGTGGTGGATGGGTGTAGAAGACGGAAGCTTGAGTGAATAGAAGTGGGGATATGAGATCATTTCACATGGTCTCGGTTACGTATGAGCTATTCTACGGTAGTTAATCTCGCCCGCCGACGACACTTGGGATGCTAATGTAGTTTATAGATTCCTTTGCCCCCTTCCTAAGTCAGAGTGCGTCAGTGTGCGTGGTGGGCCCATAACCCACAGGTCCCAGGATCGAAACCTGGCTCTGATACCATTTGTAACGCCCCAAAAATCGGGGGTCGGGTAGAAACCCAACTCCCGAGTTCCAGAACATCACTTATGCAACATAGATAATGATAAATGTATGTTGTCTGTAGAATGACATTAAACAAGACTGAGATTAAGCCAAAACAACATATCATACTCCACAGACATTTAAATTAGCAAGCGGAAGAATGTGATAAATATATAAAATATATAAATGATTGTAAGTCTCCAGAGTGTGAACATGTTACCAGTCAAGCATATCTGCCGGTGAACAAGCTGAATGCGTACCTTAAACCAGATACGCTTGATTTTGAATATGCCGATGAACAAGCTGAATGTCGCAAAAGAAGAGCAGTGTCAATCAAGCGTACAAAATCATAGGCAGTTGTTGCCATCGTAACTGCTTTGCCAACAACACAGGAAGAAAGAGATGACTGGATCGTTATTACTCAGAGAAGGACAAGGACCCAGAACATCACTGTTGTAGGAACAAGTTCACACTGAGAAGAGCCAGGGGATCGATAACGCGAAATATAGCCAAGAAACATCCCGAACTTGCTCCAACAACAATTTACCCTAGGCAAGTTGTCATTCCTTCAACGATACAAAATTTTCTTTCTCTGCCTGTTAAGAACTCCCAGTGGACAAGAGAGAAAAAGAGAAGATCATACAGGATCCACACCACCAATCTCCACATCCCCTCGATCAACTGACTACCACGAAAATACGTGAAGATCATACAAGTCTCCTCTTTCGGCAACCCCTATAATGTCAATACACTCTCATTTGACCTTGAATACCGCCTCGTTAGGGAATGGAGAGGCTGCTATTTACATGGATGGAATAAATCGAGGATTTTCCCCAACTACAGAGGATCGCATAGCTAAAATGACAGAGGTACAGAAAGCACTAATGGAGGAATATAGAAACCTCCAGGAGGCTTTGGGGACTCTTGCGCATAATGTAGCGTGGATGAAAACACCACCAATGACCAATGACACAAATGAAATAAAATAACACCCGAAGGGTCACAACCGCTGAGGACTGGGTGGCCCCATGATGAGAGTAGTGACATAAGAAAAGGTATGACAAATTGTTGAAGAAGCAGTCAAGTTAAAAAGAGAACGCGAGGGCACAGGAAGGTTCCGATATCGAACGCCATACCCGAAATAAATAGAAGATATCTCGTTCCCAAACAACTTTAAGCATCCTGATTTTCAGAAATTCAACATGGATGGATCACTAAAAGAACATCTGATGCATTTTATTACCAGCAAGGAAAATTTCTCAATAGTGCCCCAGTATTGCCTCCAGTTATTTGGGTCTTCTCTGAAAAATAAAGTGTTCATATGGTATTCTAGCTTAGCACTAGGTTCAATAAGGACCTGGGAAGAGATGCAAGACGCGTTCATGTCAAATTTTTTCTCATCAGAGTGAGATGTTAGTATCACAGAACTAGCTTCGGTACGACAGAGAGAGGGAGAGTGTCACGCCCCAAACTCAGAAATTGGGCTCACAAAATTTTTAATCAGCGAATTCGATGCCGACAGCCCTTGTAGTACCCCATTCTCGACTCTTAGCATCCATACGCTAGATTCTGATCCTGAGATCTTACAAGGAGGATTTTTCAATGTACATTTACTCGTAATAAACATAACCACAATTTTACCCAAATCACAAAGGCAACATCATCATCACATATCCACTAACATAAACATTTGAATACAATGTTGAAAGGAAACAACATATGTTAAAATCAAAGCTACAGAAGTCAGCTACATGCTCCAAGCTCTACGCTGCTGCAAACTAACATCCTTGCATGCATCTATCATGCATAAGCTTATAGAAAGCTTAGAGGGGTGGTGTAAGTGTGCGCACAAGGTAAGTATCAACTATTCAATACAATATCATAATCATACAATATCAAAAATACTTGCGCGATCATGAATCATACGATATCAAAGTGAGTAGAAGTACTGACAAGTCCTATAAAATATCATCAACCTAATCTAGGATATGCGATGAAAAGACATAACAAGCCATTGTCATATACTGAGAAAGTAACTTAGGTCAATTATGCAATGCAGAGACATAATGAGTCATATATCAAATATTAATAATACAATACCACATGCAATTCTGAAGAGCTACGAATACCACTAGCCTCATCTAAGTCATATGAATGTAAAAACATAGCAACCCACAATGCCATATGCCAAGGATGTGATCTAATATGCAATATGTAGTGAGAATTAAATGACCAAGCTGTAGTGTGAAGTCGGGATGATAGTATGTGATATCGTAGGCTATGGGGCCTATCACAAAGGACTTCTATCCAAACCAGTCTCATACCTAATTTTAGATAGATAGACTCAATGTGGTAAGCTCCTAATCTCAAGTTAGTCGCGCATCCCAACCGAAATCCTAGCCATTCCGAAAGCACACATAACAATTAGTTACGCACCACCAGCCCGAGTGGATAGTGAATGAATAAATGAATGAGTATATGTTGAGTATACAACTCCTGCCCAATCAGTCCACAATTCAGTATTGTACATCTATGGGATCATCACAGGGGTCTATGTAAGTGCTATGATTTCATATCCCTTTGGTTGTCAAATTTTTTGGTGCTAAAGCCTATATCTATGTCTTGTATATCTTGTGTTTCGTGACTATTCATTGCTTCAAGATATCGTATTTCAAGACACGAACTTAAATGAAGAAAGTTTCAAGTCATGGATGAAGAATTCAAGAATAGAAGTCTCCAAGTACGCATGTTCAAGATTCAAACAAGTACAAGTATAGAAGAAGACTTTATCAAATCAAGAAAGGATCAAGCTCGAGAAGGCCTACAACAAGATTCGTAAATTCTCAAGCTTCTCTTAAGGGTCATCTGAGTGTACAGACTATCAATGTCCATCTCACTTTTGAGGTTTGTTTGACCTTAGATTGACCTTAGGATGGGTTTTACTGTAGGTCATTTTGGATACATAATTCGTATATTTTAATATGCTTGTTCGGGCTGCTCTAAGACCAGTCCTAGCTCTGCTACGACCAGTCTTGAGTTTTTCAGGACCAGTCTTAGGTTGTTAAAGATTTTTAAATTTTTCTTGTTGTCTTACGACCAGTCCTGGACATCCTACAACCAATCCTGTGAGCTGTTCGACATGTCCTTCGACCAGTCTTATCCCTACGACTCAAACTCCAGCAACTGAACTGGGGGTCCTACGACCGGTCGTAGGTGATCCACGACCGGTCATAGGCTATCCAGGACCAGTCGTGGAATAGCTAATCCTTATCCCGCGAAAATCTTTAAAAATATTTAAAACTACGACCAGTCCTAGGATCCTAAGACTAGTCGTAGATGGGATTTTTCTGGCTATAAATAGAGCACGAACTTCATAGTTTTTTCAATTCAATTCAAATCAATTCAACCAATCTTTAGGCTATACTCTGAGATAAGTTTGTGTTTGTTTTTAAGCTACTTTGTGCTCATTTAATATTCCTTTTGCTAGCTTGTTTATTATTTGATTTTGATCTACATTCCGATCTTATTTGAAAAGGGGAATTTCTGATATTCCTTCTTCTCGGATTCAAAATCAAATAGAACTAGCCCTTTTGATTTAAAATCAATTAGACTTAGAACCATTCTTAAAGTGAGTATTGGACTTTGAATGTTGAATCAAACTTTTACTCCGATTGGTTCTACCGAGCTACTTCAAAAGGAGATTCAGGTATTTTACATTTTTGTAATTTACTTTCTTTGGTTTTGTTTGAGATTTGTCAGAAAAATCTCATTGTTTTGATTATCTGAGGAGAGCCAGAAAACTCAGATTGTGTGGATTTTTGGATTGTGTAAGCCCGAGAAAAAAAGACACAATTGTGAAGGTTTTAGGTGAACTTGTGAAACCTATTTTGATAGTGCATGCTAATATCCCCTGTGTGAGGATATTAGGAGTGGAGTAGCATTCTGTGTGGTTGTTGGATAACAGTTGGTGTACACACAGGCGAACCACTATATATCGTTGTGTTGTGGATGTACTTTATTCTTTCATTCCTTTATTCATTCAGTTCTATGGATTGTATATTGTGGATGAATGTTGTAATCATTTTATTTCAAGCAAGTGTGGGGAATGTTATAATAACTTAGGATTTATTTCTGCAAGTTATTTTTATTTCTTTGCTTTTTATTCCTCATTTGTTCGTGATACAAAGGACGTTCTAGAAATAAGGTTGTCCTACCTTAAACCTTTGGTTTTTAGTGTAAGGTTGTCCTTAGAACTGATATAGTATCATTCTCTTAAATCTAGTTTATTGAGATTGATTTTTAATTCAGCATTGTGCTTTATTTCTTTTATTATTCTGTTGTTTTAAGTTTTATTTAGCATTGCCCTATTCACGCCCCCTCTAGGGCATATAGCTGGGCCCTTTCAAGTGGTATCAGAGCCTAATAGCTCATTCTTATTGTTTATTTATTGGATTTATTTCATGAGCTAATGATCTAAGCTATATTAAGATGTCAAATTTTGATAGCCGATCAGTCACTAGGCCACCACCCTTTAATGGCACAAACTATGCCTATTGGAAAGCCAGGATGAGGATCTTCCTCAAATCCTTGGATGAAATTATGTGGCTGGCCACAATGAATGAATGGAACCCTCCTATCACTGAAGTAACTAATGACGATGGTTTAAAATCAATGAAAGTAACAACTTATTCTCTTTGGACCACACTTCAGAAAAGTGAGAGTAGTGCCAATGCAAAAGCACTAGATGCAATTACTTGTGCATTATCACCAGATGAATTCAAAAGAATCATCTCTTGTGAAAATGCAAAATAAGCATGGGATGTATTAGAAATGACACACGAGGGTACATCAATTGTCAAGAAATCTAAAGTCCAACTCCTCACAACTAAATTTGAAGAAATTCATATGGAGGAGAATGAGATGTTTATGGACTTCTACACTAGATTGAATGACATTGTGAACTCTATGTGGGGTCTTGGTGATAGAATCTCAGAAAGTAAAGTGTGCGCAAAGATACTACGCTCACTTCCTGAACAGTTCAATTCTAAAGTGACCGCGATTCAGGAACTTCGTGATACGGATACCATGAGGGTTGAGGAACTAGTTGGCTCACTTCAAACCTACGAGTTGTCCTTTAAAGCTCCTAAAGGAAAATTAATTGCTCTCAAATCATCTAAGAAAGTTTCACAAGAGAGTACTTCGGATTTAGAAAATTCCAAAGATGATATGGCGCTTTTAGCAAAAAAGTTTTACAAAATTTTCAGAATCAAGAAAAAAGTTGATTTTTAAAAGTCAAATGATAAGAGACGATCTAAACCTAGAGCTCGAAAATCTTTGAAAGATAGTTAATGTTACAACTGTCAAGAGTATGGGCACTTAGCTAAAAAATGTCCTAAAAAGGACAAATCAAAAAGGAAAAGCATGATGCCTACTTGGGATGAATCGTCTGATTTTGTATCCTCTTCTAAATCAAAAGATTCTAAAATCGAGTCGGGCGATGATGTTAAAGCCCTTATGACTCTAGCCACGATCACTTTTTCAGATAATGATGATATATCTAGTGAAGAAAATCTGAATAGTGATTGCGATAATGAAGATGATCTTCAAGATGCTTATAATGCCCTTTATAAGGAGAGTTATAAAATTGCCGTCAAGCTTAAATTACAAAAAGAAAAATTTTATAAGCTTAAGGAAGAATATAAGTCTCTCGTTTTAGAAAAGTCTCATATTTCTGATTCTTTTGAAAAGATCAAATGTGATTTAGATTTTAAAACCTCCAAAATTGAAGATTTGAGATGCGAAAATAAGAAACTCAAAAATGAGTAGCTTCTCTTCTGAGTTTGAAAGACACATGGAGATATGCCCAAGGTGATCCTAAATTGGAAAAATTATTGTCCGGATCAAGAAAATGTGGCGATCGATCCGGGTTGGGCTATGATAAGAATACATCTCCTAAAAAAAAGAACATTGCTCCTAAATTTGTAAAAGGAGAGTCTTCAATCTCAAAAGAAAAGAATACTTATCAAGGTTTTTCTAAAAATTCAAAGACTTTTTAAAAACCTAAATGTAGCCATGTCAACTTTGATTTTCAAAATTGAAATCCATTGGCTGAAAAAATAATTGATCTACTCAAGGAGCTATTAAAGTCTAACTCTATAGGTCTCTCCTATAACAACAGAAAGAAAAAGACCATCTATACTCCTAAACCCAAAACAGTTCTGAAATGGGTTCCTAAAGTTGCCTGCTTGGTTGCCCACACTGCTTTCAAAGTTACAAGTCATTCAAAGTGGTACCTAGATAGTGGTTGCTCCAAGCATATGACAGGTGACAAGGCTTTATTCACTGATCTAAAAGATATGACTAATGGGTCAGTCACATTTGGGGATGGAAGCAATTGCAAGATCATTGGCCAAGGTACGGTTCAGCTTTATAACCTTCCCTTATTTAAGAATGTTTTATATGTTGAGAGCTCGAAACACAACCTACTAAGCATTTCTCAGATATGCGATAACAACCATAGTGTGAAGTTTTCTAATCAAGGTTGTGAGATACTTAATAAAAAGGGTTCTGTTGTATTAACTGGTCGCAGAACTTCTGAAAACTGTTACATCGTTAGTGATGCAAGCTCATCTACTCAATCATGTTACATGGTCCATACCGATAAGATTGCTTATGAATTATGGTTTGTAATGAAACCTACTGTCAAATACTTTCAGGTTTTTGGCAGCAAGTGTTATATTTTACGTGATCGTGAAAATTTGGAAAAGTTTGATACGAAGAGTGATGAAGGTATTTTTCTTGGTTATTCTTTGAACAGTCAAGCTTATAGGGTTCTAAATAAGAGAACTGGTTTGATTCAAGAGTCCATCAATGTGGTCATTGATGATCATTTGAATACACCAGCTCCGAGTTTAGATGATGATGAAGCTCTTATTATTGACAATCAAGATACCTGATCAAGTCAAAAAGAGTCTGAACTAAGGATTGTCAAAGATCATCCAACCAATCAAATTCTTGGAAACCCTCTCACTGGAGTTCGTACTCGCAAACAACTTGAGAATATATGTAATTATGTTTGTTTTACATCCCAAATAGAACCGGTCAATGTGAAAGAAGCACTTTCTAAAGAAAATTGGATAATTTCTATGCAGGATGTACTTAATCAATTTGTTCGTAATGATGTCTGGTATCTTGCTCCTAGACCTAAAGATAAACACATTATTGGAACAAAATGGATCTTTAAAAATAAGTCTGATGAACTTGAAAATATAATATGAAACAAGGCTAGACTGATTGTACAAGGGTACACTCAGATTGAAGGCATCGATTACGATGAAACCTTTGCTCTAGTCGCTCGCCTTGAATCAATCAGACTTTTTATTTCCATCGTATGCTTTAGAAAATTTAAGATTTATCAGATAGATGTAAAGAGTGCCTTCTTGAATGGCGATTTACAAGAAGAGGTGTATGTTGAACAACCTTCAGGGTTTGAAGACCCCAAGTTATTTGACCATGTATTTCGTCTCAAAAAGGCTCTATATGGTCTAAAACAAGCGCCCAGGGCATGGTATGAGAAATTGACTAAATTCTTACTTAGTCATAGTTTTCAAGTAGGAAGTGTTGATAAGACGCTCTTTGTTAAGAAACATAACAATGTATTTTGATGGTTCAAATTTATGTTGATGATATTATTTATTGATCAACTTGCTCTGACATGTCTATTGAGTTTGCAGAGTTAATGAAATCAAGGTTCCAAATGAGCATGGTTGGAGAACTAAACTATTTCGGTTGTAAGTAAAATAACAACCTAATGAAATTTTCATTTCCCAGACCAAATATGCTTCAAACTTGGTTAAAAGGTTTGGATTTGTGAATGGTAAGAACTTTGAGTACAATGTTAAGACTTTCAAAGGACTCTGCAGGTAAAGATATAGATCCTAAACTATATCGTAGTATGATTAGTAGTTTGTTGTATCTAACTGCTAGTTGACCTGATATTACGTTAAGTGTTGGTATTTGTGCAAGATATCAGTCTAATCCTAAGGAATCATATCTTACTGCTGTTAAATGAATTATTAGATATATCGCAAGTATTATAAATCTGGGTCTTTGGTATCCTTTTGATACTAATGTTCAATTAGTCGGGTACTCAGATGCTGATTGGGCCAGTAATATCGATGATAGAAAATCAACCAGTGGTGGTTGTTTTTACATTAGAAATTTCTTAGTATCTTAATTCAGCAAAAAGCAAAGCTCAATATCACTCTCCACTGCTGAGGATGAGTATATTGTAGCTGGACATGCATGTACTCAACTAGTTTGGATGAAACTCATGCTAAGCGACTATGGAATTAATCAAGATTCAATAATCTTACATTGTGATAATTCCAGTGCTATAAATATTTTCAAAAATCCAATCCAGCATTAACGTACTAAGCACATTGACATTAGGTATTATTACATTCATGAGTTAGTTGAAGAAAAAGTTATTTCCCTGAAATATATATGTAACACCCTGAAAATCGGGGGTCGAGCATAAAACTCCACTCCCGAGTTCCAGAACATCACTTATGCAACATTTTCAATGATGGATGAATGTCGGCTGTAATAGTGCATGAAACATGAAGTGGATTAAACCAAAACAACATATCATACTCCAGAGACAGTTAAATTAGCAAGCGGAAGAATGTGATAGATATATAGAATATATGAACTGTAGTAGGTCTCCAGAGTGTGAACATGTTACCAGGTTAAACATATACATGTATACTCCAAAATAGAAAGAAAGGATATACATGGGTGTGTAAATAAAAAGTAAAATACCAAGTGCATTAGCATCTAATCAGCAACCTTGTAACCCCGTCAATCAGAACCTGCATATAGGAGGAATCCTCCTCATCATCATAAATTCTGGCCCTGCTTCGCAAGCATCGCCATCATCTAAAACTAAAACAGGGTCTGGTGGGTGTCCGGAACACCGTCCCGTAACGTGAGAGTGAGTAGCTAACTCAGTGGAATCATAGAATAAAAGATTAGCATGTTATCAAATCAATCACGTGATAATGGTAAAGCAAGCAATCAAATATTCTTAAACACTATGATTAATGCAAGAATGAAATGACATGATGGATGCCCTCGCTGACATACTCCCTCATGCGACACCATCTTACATCCACGGCATGCTTTCTTGCCTCAGTGCTCCACATCTTCCAGGCATATGCAGTGCGATATGAATATGATTACCGAGTTATTATTAATCCTTTTCATATAGCAGGATTGTCAAAACTAAGGTACTTCCCTTATATCATTCCCAACAAGGATCCTGTCTAGGGTCGTCACTCCTAGTAGTCTCATACGATGATATATTTTTAGGTCGTTGTAAGGGCTGCCAAGGCTGTTGCACGCACTCGTTGCTCCGCTCCCCCATCACCTTATCAATACAGGCCTAGTTGTACTCTTATTGCTACGGAAGGGTCGTCGTCTCACATAGACTCAGAGTACGCTCGAGGTCACTGCAAAGGCTGTCAGGGCTGTTGCTCGCACTCGTTGCATCTCTCCCCCATCACCTTATTTGTGTAGGCCGAAAGCTCGAATATAGTGTCCCATACCATCGTAATAGGCTCACGAGTCTGGGTTGCTCACTGGTCACTACGGGGAGGTTTGTGGCATTAGCGTAGGCCGACAGCTCGACCACATTGTCCCATACCACCATGCCCTGCTCATGAGTCTTAGTGGATGAAGGTACCACGGTTATCAAGGTTATCACTGGTAAGTTCAGTACCCTAGGTTCAAGCAGTTATGATGAATACAAAGTGAACATACAACGGTCAATCGGGTTACTTGATGAGTCCGACTAGCACGAGCGCACGTTGAATCGACCGACATGAAGTGTACAAGCACTTTGTGTGGCCTAACCACTGCTGACAACTCTAGTATAACTCGGGTTCGTCATACACATCCTTCGTGGTGAATAGAATCCAACCACGAATTCAAATCTGTTACCGACTGCCTGGACTATAGTATAGCCCCGAACACTTGTAATCTAAATCAATAATCATGTGAGAGAGACCGAATTGAAATAAAAGAAATTCCTACATGTTATCAGCATGTTATAACATACATCATAAGCAGTTACCCATACACGAGTACTTCACACATAAGGTAATCAATTAAAATACAACAAGCATGGAGGAAATCATGTACATCATCAAATTAGTTGAGAATCTAGTCTCAACGCTAATCTACAATACCATTTACTCAATACTTACTAATACATACATTTATACAAACACTTAGACTACTCAATTCCAACGTACTTAACATATGTTGATTTCAACATATAATATGACAAATCCTTATATCAAGGAGTTGTCTAATACACAACAATCATGTTCTTACATTCAAAACATATGACAGGCATAAATCATATTGATTTACGCATTTCAACAAACACTTAGACTACACTTAATAACATACATAGTGTTCGTTGGCCGAAACATGTATTAGGGCGAATCCTTTCGTCAAATAGATCATACATCCATAACTAGCATATATGCATGGCAAATACTCATGGCAATCTGTAACACCCCAGATTTTTGCCTACTTGGAATTAGACGTCCTTAGGCAATGGGTCAACCATAGCACCTTGGTAGCTTCTCAAAATTTGATTCCAAAGCCAGAGAAATCATTTAGAACCTAATTCTTTAGAAATTTAACGTGAATTAGCCAGCGTTACACCAGATTTCCTGTAAAATTAGCACCAACCACTTTAAATATGATCTGTAAGGCCCAAAACCTCTAGAATTGTTACCGCTACATTACCCAAAAATTTAGGATCCAACTCTAAGCCCAGTTGCCCTCGAGATCATTTGGAAACTCCATATCAGACCTGAACCGCACGTCGAAAGTCTGATATCCATAATCTTAGACCATTATGACTACCTAGTTGGACTTGACAATCATTTCAAAAACCAAGCCCAACCGATATCTTGAGACCATTTTACTGAGTCCGGAGTGAAGAGAGTGAGAAAAAGAAAATATTTAGAAAATTAATTCAATTTTTAATAAATCTGGCACGTGTCGCTTACGTGACATTTTTAAGAGTTCTGGCCGATGGAATTCGATCAAATTTCACCCTCGAATCAGGATAGGTGGCCCATACATGTCATAACACTTGTGGCCCTGATCGAGTTTCGGTGACCACTGAACTGAAACTGGTCCACCACGGTCGATCTGGAAACCCGACCAGACTGAAAAATTAGCTTGACCTAGATCCAATATTAGAGAGATTAAGTCCGACCGCATTTAGTAACAGGACCTCCAGAAGTGCTCCGTTGGATCGAATAGACCCGATTTGGATATAACATAAGTATACCTTAACTTAAAGTCTGTTTTGGTTATGTTTGAGCTTATAAAAAGGGCCTTAAACCCTTAGCTTTCTAATCCATATAAATTTGGAAAAAACCCTAGGAGAGAGAGGAGAGAAAAGAGAGAGAAAGTGAGAGAGAGTTGGAGTTTCTCCTAGGGATTCTTCCCTGCTGCTCCACGTGCCAAAGCCATCCACCTGCATCGTTATTTTGATGATTCTAGTTTCATTCTAGGTAAGAAAACCCTAATCCTAACCTTCTTTAAGGCTCCTATGGGTACAAGTAGCTAAGTAGGTGACTCACCTTGTGTTATAGGTTGTCATATCGACGTTGACGGAAGCGTAGAGTACCTATTCAATTCATTACGCTTCTACGGCATAAGATGCATATTTTAGACGCTTAGATTACCTGTTTTCAAAGCTTTCAATGTCGTTTAATGGTAGATTGTTGATAAGAACACTATTTCACATGCAGAACATGCCGACCGATTTCTATTTCGAATACGTACGAAGAATATGAGATTTAGGGTATTTTAGGTATTAATAGGAAATACTGTATATGTACGTATTGTTTTGATATGATTACCATGAGTATTTACCGTGCATATAGGCTAGTTATGGATGTATGATCTATTTGAAGAAAGGATTCGCCCAAATACATGTTTCGGCCAACGTACGCTATGTATGTTATTTAGAGTAGTCTAAGTGTTCGTTGAAATGCCTAAATCAATATGATTTATGCCTGTCATATGTTTTGAATGTAAGAACATAATTGTTGTGTATTAGACAACTCCTTGATATAAGGATTTGTCATATTATATGTTGAAATCAACATACGTCAAGTACGTTTGAATTGAGTAGTCTAAGTGTTTGTATAAATGTATGTATTTGTAAGTATTGAGTAAATGGTATTGTAGATTAGTGTTGAGACTGGATTCTCAACTAATTTGATGATGTACATGATTTCTTCCATGCTTGTTGTATTTCAATTGATTACCTTATGTGTGAAGTACTCGTGTATGGTTAACTGCTTATGATGTACGTTATAACATGCTGATAACATGCTGGAATTACTTATATTTCAATTCTATCTCTCTAAATGAGTACTGATTCACATTACATGTGCTTGGGGCTATACTTTAGTCCAGGCAGTCGGTAATAGTTCAGAATTCGTGGTTGAATTCTATTCACCACAAAGGATGTGTGTGATGAACCCGAGTCGTACTAGAGTCGTCAGCAGTGGTTAGGCCACACGAAGTGCTTGTGCACTTCATGCCGGTCGATTCAACGTGCGTTCGTGCTAGTTAGACTCATCAAGTAACCCGATTGACCGTTGTATGTTCACCTTGTATTCGTCATAACTGCTTGAACCTAAGGTACTGAACTTACCAGTGATAACCCTGATAACCGTGGTACCTTGATCCACTAAGACTCATGAACCATGCATGGAGGTATGGGACACCGTGGTCGATCTGTCAGCCTATGCTGGGGCCACAAACCTCCCCGTAGTGACCAGTGAGCAACCCAGACTCATGAGCCAATTATGGTGGTATGGGACACTATATTTGAGCTGTCGGCCTACACTGATAAGGTGATGGGGGAGCGGTGCAACGAGTGCGAGCAACAACCCTGATAGCCTTTTGTAGTGACCTCGAATGTACTCTGAGTCTACGTGAGGCGAAGACCCTTCCGTAGCAATAAGAGTACAACTAGGACTGTATTGATAAGGTGATGGGGGAGCGGAACAAGTGCGTGCAACAGCTCTGGCAGCCCTTGCAGTGACCTAAAAATATATCATCGTATGAGACTACTAGGAGTGACGACCCTAGACAGGATCCTTGCTGGGAATGATATAAGGGAAGTACCTTAGTTTCCTAATCCTACTATATGAAAAGGACTAATAACAACTCAGTAATCATATTCATATCGCATTGCATATGCCTGGAAGATGTGGAGCACTGAGGGAAGAAAGCATGCCGCGGACGTAAGATGGTGTCGCATGAGGGAGTATGTCGGCGAGGGCATCCATCATGTCATTTCATTCTTGCATTAATCAGAGTGTTTAGGAATGTTTGATTGCTTGCTTTACCATTATCGCTTGATTGATTTGATAACATGTTAACCTTTGCTCTATGATTCCACTGAGTTAGCTACTCACTCCTACGTTATGGGACGGTGTTCCAGACACCCACCAGACCCTGTTTTAGTTTCAGATGATGGCGATGCTTGCGAACCAGAGCCAAACTTTATGATGATGAGGAGGATTCCTCCTATATGTAGGTTCTGATCGACGGAATTACAGGGAGGTTGATTAGACGCCATGACACTTGTCATTTTATATTTTTGGAGCACTCATGTATATTCTTTTCTTTATATTTTAGAGTATACATGTATTTAGTTAACCTGGTAACATATTCACACTCTGGAGACTTATAAACAGTTCATATATTTTATATATCTATCACATTCTTTCACTTGCTAATTTAACTATCTCTAGAGTATGATATGTTGTTTTGGCTTAATCCACCTCATGTTTTATCCACTATTACAGCCGACATTCATCTATCAATGAAAATGTTGCATAAGTGATGTTCTGGAACTCGGGAGTGGATTTTATGCTCGACCCCTGATTTTCAGGGCGTTACAGATGGTATTAGAGCATGATTTGGATTAAACTGGACTTGGGTTATGGTCACACACTGCATGCTGATGGTAATTTAATGTAGGAGAGTACGAGAATAATCTAGAAATAAGTTTTAGACCCCCAGTTTGTTTGTCGGTGAAAGTTTACTGAAAATGATCACCGTGATCGAGTCCGTACACACTCCTGATCACACACAAGGACCCCAAATCACTCCTAGACCATATATCGATGGGTCTAGAGCCCTATTGATCCTATCCCAGCCTCCATAAATCGCTAAAGGTGATTATACTTCAGAAATGACCTAAACTAGCCCGAATAGGCTCAAAACAGAGGTAGGGCCCAATCGGGGCAGTTTTAGGGGGACCCAGTGGGGGACCCACATCATTTTGGACCTAAGGGGGGAGGAGGACCTCGCCCAAACGGTGAGGCCTCATCGATTTTTCAAGTGGGTGGCGAAGACCTTGCCGACCAAAGGGCTCGGTCGGGCCGAAGGAGTTTGGGGGTTAGGGTGACCCCCTGTTGTGTGGGTCGTCCCTTAAAACACCCCTGATTAACCACTTCCTTCACAAAGCACCCCTCCAAGCTCTCCTTTCTCCACAAAGTTTCTAATTTTTCATAGAAAATGCCCCTCCAATCACTCCTTCCTTCATTTTTCGTTATTCCTTTCACCCCTCCATCATTTACAGCGATACCCAGCACCTACTCCTTCCATTTTCTTTGATTTGAGCTCTCACATTTCCCATTTGAGTCTCAAATTTGTGTGAGTCCTCTAACCCATCCTCTTTTACTGTTCTTCCTTTTCTTCCCTTTCATTAGACCCTTTACACTCCCATATCAGGTCTTAATTTGTGAAGACCTAAAGATCTCAGCCCTTCCCTTCATTTCCTTCATTTTTTATGGCTCTTTATGAGCTAGTTGTAGCCATCTTCTCGATCTTTATGCTTTTACCGTCGGGTGAGACCTAACACAGTAACTCAGTCCATAAACAGTGACCATCTAATGCCAGGACATTTAAAGTTTTGGACCTAGAGTTAGTACTCCTAGATTTGAAAGATCTGACGATATAGGGAATCCAATTTCAATTAGATAATCTTGACCCTGAGCGATAGAACAATTCCCTGTAGTCGAAATGGTATGAAACCATCTAGCGTATAAGCTTAGACTTTAGATTACAACTAGTGAGTTACAGACTAGCCTACTAGTTATATTAAGTAGTGTAAAACCTGTATATGCTAAGGAAGAGCAGGTTAGATTTGGTTGGAGTAGAACCTCATTCCTTCGATAGATCCCCTTAATACTTATAGACTTCTGTTATAACCCTTAGAAAAGTTGTTTTAACTTAGAACCATTCACTCTCAGGGAAAACTTAGAAATTCCTCAGATTGAACTTAGAATAAACCAGCACGCCCCTTTGAATTACCTTCCCCAAGGGCTTATTGCATTCGGGAACGCGGAGTAAAGGAACTGTATATATAAGCGAAGTGTTCGCGGTTTGAATCGAATTCTCAATCCTAGTGGTTACCAATAAATTCAATGCTCTGATCAAGCAGAAGATCGGCATCGACTCAGATTAAGAACCGATACGGTAAATTTTCTATCCTGGCTAGACAAAAAGTCTATGTATCCGTCTCAGACCCACTACACAACATTTCTTCCGTGTTGGCCCAACCACCTACAACCAAAAGTTATAGCATTGTTTTTGGGAAATGGCAAGGACTTATAGCCAGTAGAGAATTAGATATCTTGCCACCAACTCACACCTGCCCCCGAAATCAACGACTCATTTCTATCACCATAGGTACCAATGCCATAGAACGCATCATTAACAAAGGAAGACCAATGTAGTGAGAGGTTGTTTCCCATTTCATGTCAAGGATAGGCCCTAAGTTACACTTCGTTCTGATATACGGATCGAGAAATAGATTCTTGAACCTTAAGTAAAACAAAGTTTTAAGGGGCGTAGAACGTATTGAGCCTAATCTTGTTAAGATTAGCTAATGCAACCGTTGAATCAGAGTAGCGCACCAGAAGCGTGGTTGGCCTCTTCCCCACTGGCCTAGGATCGAAGAAGTTAATTTAGGTTATACGTAAGGTTAGGTCATTAAATAGGATTTGAACCTTCCTTAGAATGTCAATACTAAAGTTTCTCTAGGGACTCATTACGCTTAGCCAATTTCGGGGATGAAATTTTATTTTAAGGGGGGTAGATTGTAACACCCCGAATTTTTTCCTACATGGAATTACACGTCCTTAGACAATGGGTCAACCATAGCACCTTGGTAGCTTCTCAAAATTTGATTCCAAAGCCAGAGAAATCATTTAGAACCTAATTCTTTAGAAATTTAACGTGAATTATCCAGCGTTACACTAGATTTCCTACAAAATTAGCACCAACCACTTTAAATATGATCTGTAAGACCCAAAACCTCTAGAATTGTTACCGCTACGTTACCCAAAAATTTAGGATCCAACTTTAATCGCAGTTGCCCTCGAGATCATTTGAAAACTCCGTATCAGACCTGGACCGCACTTCGAAAGTCCGATATCCATAATCTTAGACCATTATGACCGCCTAGTTGGACTTGACAATCATTTCGAAAATCAAGCCCAACCGATATCCTGAGACCATTTTACTGAGTCTGGAGTGAAGAGAGTGAGAAAAGAAAAATCTTTAGAAAATTAATTCAATTTTTAATAAATCTAGCATGTGTCGCTTGCGCGACATTTTTAAGCGTTCTGGCCATTGGAATTCGACCAAATTTCACCCTCGGATCAGGATAGGTGGCCCTTACATGTCATAGCACTTGTGGCCCTGATCGAGTTTCGGTGACCGCTAAACTAAATCTGGTCTGCCACGGTCGATCTGGAAACTCGACCAGACTGAAAACTTAGCTTGACCTAGATCCAATATTAGAGAGCTTAAGTCCGACCGAATTTAGTAACAGGACTTCCAGAAGTGCTCCGTTGGATTGAAACAGACTCGATTTGGTTATAACTTCAGTATACCTTGACTTCAAGTCTGTTTTGGTCATGTTTGGGCTTATAAAAGGGCCTTAAACCCTTAGCTTTCTAATCCATATGAATTTGCGAAAAACTCTAGGAGAGAGAGGAGAGAAAAGAGAGAAAGTGAGAGAGAGTTAGAGTTTCTCGCTGGGATTCTTCCCTGCTGCTCCACGTGGCAAAGCCATCCACCTGCATTGTTATTCCGGCAATTTTGGTTTCGTTCTAGGTAAGAAAACCTTAACTTTAACCTATTTTAAGGCTCCTATGGGTATAAGTATGTAAGTAGCTGACTCACCTTATGTTATAAGTCATCATATTGACGTTGACAGAAGCGTATAGTACCTATTCAATTCATTATGCTTCTACGGCATAAGGTGTGAATTTTAGACACTTAGATTACCTATTTTCAAAGCTTTCTATGTCATTTAATGGTAGATTGTTGACAAGAATGCTGTTTCACATGTAGAACATGCCGACCAATTTCTATTTCGAATACGTACGAAGAATATGAGATTTAGGGTATTTTAGGTATTAATAGGAAATAAATGCTTACGTACGTATTTTGCTGATATGATTGCCATGAGTATTTGCCATGCATATATGCTAGTTATGGATGTATGATCTATTTGGCGAAAGGATTCGCCCTAATACATGTTTCGGCCAACGTACGCTATGTATGTTATTTAGTGTAGGCTAAGGGTTCGTTGAAATGCCTAAGTCAATATGATTTATGCCTGCCATATGTTTTGAATGTAAGAACATGATTATTGTGTATTAGACAACTCCTTGATACAAGGATTTGTCATATTATATGTTGAAATCAACATATGTCAAGTACGTTGGAATTGAGTAGTCTAAGTGTTCGTATAAATGTATGTATTAGTAAGTATTGAGTAAATGGTATTGTAGATAAGTGTTGAGACTGGATTCTCAACTAATTTGATGATGTACATGATTTCCTCCATGCTTGTTGTATTTCAATTGATTACCTTATATGTGAAGTACTCGTGTATGATTAACTGCCTATGATGTATGTTATAACATGCTGATAACATGCTGAAATTTCTTGTATTTCAATTCGGTCTCTCTCACATGATTATTGATTTAGATTACAAGTGTTTGGAGCTATACTCTAGTCCAGGCAGTCAGTAATAGATTTGAATTCGTGGTTGGATTCTATTCGCCACGAAGGATGTGTATGACGAAATCAAGTCGTACTAGAGTCGTCGGTAGTGGTTAGGCCACACGAAGCGCTTAAGCACTTCATGCTGGTCGATTCAACGTGCGCTCGCGCTAGTCAGACTCATCAAGTAACCCGATTGACCGTTGTATGTTCACCTTGTATTCGTCATAACTACTTGAACCTAGGGTACTGAACTTACCAGTGATAACCCTGATAACCGTGGTACCTTGATCCACTAAGACTCATGAGCCGGGCATGGTGGTATGGGACAACATGGTTGAGCTGTCGGCCTACGCTGGGGCCATAAACCTCCCCGTAGTGACCAGTGAGCAACCCAGACTCGTGAGAGGATTATGGTGGTATGGGACACTATATTCGAGCTGTTGGCCTACATTGATAAGGTGATGGGGGAGCGGTGTAACGAGTGCAAGCAATAGCCCTGGACGCCCTTTGTAGTGACCTCGAGCGTACTCTAAGTCTAAGTGAGGCGACGACCCTTCCGTAGCAATACGAGTACAACTAGTCCTGTATTGATAAGGTGATGGGGGAACGGAGCAACGAGTGCGTGCAACAGCCCTCGCAGCCCCTGCAGCGACCTAGAAAAATATCATTGTATAAGACTACTAGGAGTGACGACCCTAGACAGGATCCGTGTTGGGAATGATATAAGGATAGTACCTTAGTTTCCCAATCCTGCTGTATGAAAAGGACTAATAACAACTCGGTAATCATATTCATATCACACTGCATGTGCCTGAAAGATGTGGAGCACTGAGGGAAGAAAGCATGCCGCGGACATAAAATGGTGTCGCATGAGGGAGTGTATCGACGAGGGCATCCATCATGTCATTTCATTCTTGCATTAATCAAGTGTTTAGGAATGTTTGATTGCTTGCTTTACCATTATCGCTTGATTGATTTGATAACATGTTAACCTTTACTCTATGATTCCACTGAGTTAGCTACTCACTCCCACGTTACGGGACGGTATTCTGGACACCCACCAGACCCTGTTTTAATTTCAGATAATGGCGATGCTTGCGAACGAGAGCCAGACTTTATGATGATGAGGATTCCTCCTATATGCAGGTTCTGATCGATGGAATTATAGAGAGGTTGATTAAACGCCATGATACTTGTCATTTTATATTTTTGGAGCACTCATGTATATTCTTTTCTTTCTATTTTGGAGTATACATGTATTTAGTTAACCTGGTAACATGCTCACACTCTGGAGACTTACAAACAGTTCATATATTTTATATATCTATCACATTCTTCCACTTGCTAATTTAACTGTCTCTGGAGTATGATATGCCGTTTTGGCTTAATCCACCTCATGTTTTATGCACTATTACAGCCGACATTCATCTATCATTGAAAATGCTGCATAAGTGATGTTCTGGAATTCGAGAATGGAGTTTATGCTCGACCCCCGATTTTTAGGGCGTTACACAATCATATCCGCAAAATACATACGTATACAGTATTTCCTAATAATACCTAAAATATCCTAAATCTCATATTCTTCGTACGTATTTGAAATAAAAATCGGTCGGCAAGTTCTACATGTGAAACAGTGTTCTTGTCAACAATCTACCATTAAACGACATTGAAAGCTTTGAAAATAGGTAATCTAAGCGTCTAAAATCTACACCTTACGCTGTAGGAGAGTAATGAATCGAATATGAACTCTACCTCATCGTCAACGACTGATTAGTAACCTACAACACAAGGTGAGTCAGCTACTTAGCTACTTGTACCCATAGGAGCTTTAAAACAGGTTAGGGTTAGGGTTTTCTTACCTAGAACGAAACCAAAATCGCCGGAATAACAATGCAGGTGGATGGCTTTGGCATGTGGAGCAGCAGGGAAGAATAGCAGGAGAAAGCCCCAACTTCTCCCTCACTTTCTCTCTCTTTTCTCTCTTCTCTCTCTGTAACGCCCGTGAAAAAATCCATACTTGGGCTTGAGTACCAACTCGACCCGATATTGCGTAGAATTCATTCCTTTAAAAAAAAATGACTAGGTTAGCTAGTGCAACGTTAGAATAGCTGGGAAATGGTCCCTGATCACTTTAAATACGTTCTACAAGGCCCGAAGCGAGTGGAACCAAGGGTGCTATAATGCTCTAAAGCCTCGGATCAAACTCTAAACCGGTTTGTTCTCTGGACCACTTTGAATCTTTGTATTGGATCTAGACCGCACGTCGAAAGTCCGATACCTCCTATCTTAGACCGTTAGAACCGTCTAGTTGGACTTGACACTCATTCCAAAAATCAAGTCAAACCGATAATCACAGGCTATTTCATTGAGCCCGGACCGAAGAGAGTGAGAATAGGGTTAGAATTGGAATTTGAAATTCAAATCTGGCACACAATTTGACGCATCAGTATTGAGCGTTCTGACCGTCAGAATACAGCCAAATTACACCCTTGGATCAGGAAAAATATCTATTATATATCACGAGACTTATAGGCCTGATCTTGGTGCGATGACCGTTAAACTGAAACTGGGCCGCCACGTGCGATCTGGGAACCCAACCGGTCTGAAAACTGGATGTGTGCTAGATCCAGTATGCATGAGCTTAAGTCCGACCGCATTTGGCCAGGGGACCTTCAGAAATGCCCTTTTGGACCGAAACGGCCCCGATTTGGTTAGGTACCAAGTAAACATTGTTCCCAAGCCTATTTTGGGCATGTTGTAGGCTATAAAAGGGGTTAAAACCCTCACTCCTCTCTCCCATCCGAATTTGAGAGAAGCCCTAGCTTGGGAGAGAGAAAAAGGTGGGAGATTGTGAGAGTGTGGGAGAGTTCTTCCTGCCACTTGTACTACGCGTTGCACGTGCTTAAGCAACACACCTCTACCGCTTTCCCGGCGATTCCACCGCGATCCTAGGTAAGTAAAAACTCTAAATAGTTGTTGATTTGAGTTTCCCTTGTTTCCATAGCGATGTAGCTTATGGATCTTGTGTATTAGGCTCCTTATTCGCCGTAGACGAAGCGTATACGCTCCGTTTCAATTTTCGAGTCTACAAGACATAAGGTGAGGATTTTAGACGCTTTGATTGATGGTTCCCAACGCTTTCAATGTCGTTTAATAGTAGATTCTTGACGGCATCGCCGTTTGACATGTACAAAATGCTCTCCGTTTCCCGTTTCGTAAGCTAACGAAGAATATGAGATTTAGGGCATTTTAGTCATTTGTAGGAAGTACTGTTTACATTCATATTTTGCTGATGTGATTGACATGGTTTGTTGTTGCATTAGGAAGTTAGGAATGCGTGCATAATTAGTTTGGCGAAGAGATTCGCCTAGTTGCGCACTTTGGGTCAACATACTATATGTAGACTTAAGTGTGTAGTGTATGTGTTTGTATAAATGCTTATATTAGTATGTATTGAATTAAATGATGTTATTTGATAGTTTGTGATTGATTTTTCAATTATTATGCTGACCTAAATGATTTTCTACATGTTGACTAAATGCATGATTTCATTACATGCATGGAATTTATGTGCTTGAGGATTTGCTTAAGTTGAATGATATAACATGTGTTAACATGCTCACATGATTGTATTTCAATTCCAATGCTCTTACATAACTTGTTGATGTGATTCCATAAGTGTTTGGGACTAGACTTAGTCCGGGCAGTCGGTAACCGAGCGAATTCGTGGCTGACTGGTCATAGCCACGAACGACGCGTCGATGAACGTGATTCGTGTTGAGAGTTGGCGGCAGTGGTTAGGCCACGCGAAGTGTTTTACGCACTTCATGTCGTTCAGCTTGAGATGCGATCGCGCTAGTCGAGCCCGTCAAGTAACCTGACTGGCCGATGTTTGTTCACCTTGTATGTATCATAACTGCTTGAACCTAGGGTACTGAACTTACCATTATAAACCCTATTAACCGTGGTACCTTGATCCACGAAGACTCATGAGCCGGGCATGGTGGTATGGGACACCGTGGTCGAGCTGTCGGCCTACGCTGGGGCCACAAACCTCCCCGTAGTGACCAGTGAGCACCTTGACTCGTGAGCAGATTATGGTGGTATGGGACACTATATTCTAGCTGTCGGCCTACACTGATCAGGCGACGAGCCCTTTGTAGTGACCGCGAGCGTATTCTGAGTCCACGGGAGGCGACGATCCTTCCGTTGCAGTAGAGTACGGTAGGCCTGTATTGATAAGGTGATGGGGGAGCGGTGCAACGAGTGCGAGCAACAGCCCTGGCAGCCCTTGCAGTGACCTACGAAATATACATCGTATGAGATTTCTAGGAGTGACGACCCTAGACAGGATCCGTGTTGGGATTGATACAAGGGAAGTACCTTAGTTTCCCAAATCCTGCTGTTTGAATGGACTAATAACAACTTGGTAATCATATCACCATAGCATTGCATGTGCCTGGAAGATGTGGAGCACTCTAGGGAGTGTGGCATGCCGCGGTCGTAAGATGTTGCCGCATGAGGGTGATCGTCGGTGAGGGCATACATCACGTCATATCATCTTGTATTAACAACAGTATTAGGATTGTCTGATTTACTGCTTTACTATTATCGCGTGATTGAATTGTGAACATGCTAATCTTTGCTCGATGATTCCACTGAGTTGATCACTCATTCCCACGTTACGGGATGGTGTTTGCAACACCCACCAGACCCTGTTGTAGTTGCAGGTGAGGACGAGATCCAGGAGGTGGAGCTAGATGATGACGAGGACCAGGATGAGTTCTCGTATATGCAGTATCATGACGGCTTCCCGTAGGCGACCTGGATCGAGGGGACATCAGTGGGACTTTTCTTTTTGAACATTATTCTTTTGTTATGTATATGTACATGAGACTCAGTGATGTAGTCATACTTTGGAGACAGATGAGATTACTTTGCTTTTCCATACAGTGATATATACATTGTTTAGTCTTCCGCTTGCTTTTATCACTGGATCTGAAGTATGAATTGCAGTTTTGGTATACTTTTACTCATGTGGATGCTTTAAATCAGACAACATCGAATCATAACCATTTTTGTTGCATAAGTGACGGTCTGAAACTCAGGAGTTGAGTTTATACACGACCCCCGATTTTCAGGGTGTTACACTCTCCTAGGGTTTTCTCCAAATTCGTATGGGTTAGAAAACTAAGAGTTTAAGGCCCTTTCATAAGCCCAAACATGACCAAAATAGACTTAAAGTCAAGGTATACTTAAGTTATAACCAAATCGAGTCTGTTCTGATCCAATGGAGAACTTCTGGAGGTCCTGTTACTAAATTCGGTCGGACTTAAGCTCTCTAATATTGGATCTAGGTCAAGCTAAGTTTTCAGTCCGGTTGGGTTTTCAGATCGACCGTGGCAGACCAGTTTCAGTTCAGCGGTTACGGGAACTCGATCAGAGCCACAAGTGCTATGACATGTAAGGGCCTCCTATCCTGATCCGAGGGTGAAATTTGGTTGAATTCCAATGGTCAGAGCGCTTAAAAATGTTGCCCAAGCGACACGTGCCAGATTTATTAAAAATTGAATTAATTTTTTAAATATTTTCCTTTTCTCATTCTCTTCACTCCAGACTCAATAAAATGGTCTCAGGATATCGGTTGGGCTTGATTTTCGAAATGATTGTCAAGTCCAGCTAGGCGGTCATAATGGTCTAAGATTATAGATATCAAACTTTCGACGTGCGGTCCAGGTCTGATACAGAGTTTCCAAATGATCTCGAGGGCAACTGGGCTTAGAGTTGGATCCTAGATTTTTGGGTAATGTAGCGGCAACAATTCTAGATGTTTTGGGTCTTACAGATCGTATTTAAAGTGGTTGGTGCTAATTTTACAGGAAATCTAGTGTAGTGCTGGCTAATTCACGTTAAATTTTTAAAGAATTAGGTTCTAAATGATTTCTCTGGCTTTGGAATCAAATTTTGAGAAGCTACCAAGGTGCTATGGTTGACCCATTGCATAAGGACGTCTAATTCCAGGTAGAAAAAAATTTGGGGTGTTACAATCTACCCCCTTTAAAATAAAATTTCATCCTCAAAATTGGCTAAGGGTAATGAGTCCCTAGAAAACTTTTGTATTGACATTTTAAGGAAGGTTCAAATCCTATTTAATGACCTAACCTTATGTATAATCTAAATCAACTTCTTCGATCCTGGGCCAGTGGGGAAGAGGCCAACCACGCTTCCGCTGCGCTACTCTGATCCAACAGTTGTACTAGATTAAGCTCAATACGTTCTATCCCCCTTAAAACTTAGTTTTACTTAAGGCTCAAGAATGTATATCTCGATCCATATATCGGAACGAGGTGTAACTTAGGACCTATCCTTGACATGAAATGGAAAACGACCTCTCGCTACATTGGTCTTCCTTTGTTAATGATGCGTTCTATGGCATTGGTACCTATTGTAACACCCTGGATTTTTGCCAACCTGGAATTAGACGTCTTTAGGAAATGGGTCAACCATAACACTCTGTAACACCCTGGATTTTGGCCAACCTGGGATTAAACGTCCTTAGGCAATGGGTCAACTAAAACACCTGAAAAATCGCTCAGAACCTAATTCCATAGCGAAAGAAACCACTTAGGATTAATTCCTTTAGAAACTAAGCATAAGTTAGCTAGCGCAATGCTAGAGTAGCTGGGAAATAATCCCTGATCACTTTAAATACGTTCTACAAGACCCAAATCGAGTAGAACCAATGACTCTATAATACTCTATAACCTCGGATCAAACTCTAAGCAGTTTTGTTCTCTGGACCACTTTGAAACTTTGTATTGGATCTAGACCACGCATCAAAAGTCCGATACCTGCTATCTTAGACCGTTAGAACCGCCTAGCTGGACTTGACAATCATTTCGAAAATCAAGTCCAACCGATAAACACAGGCTATTTCATTGAGCACGGACTGAAGAGAGTGCGAATAGGGACAGATTTGGAATTTAAAATTCAAATCTGGCACACGACTTGATGTGTCAGTATTAAGCATTCTGACCGTCAGAATTCAGTCAGATTACACCCTCAGATCAGGAAAAATTTCTATTTCATATCATGAGACTTGCAACCCTGATCTACGTGCGGTGACCGCTGAACTAAAACTGGACTGCCACGTGCGATCTGCGAATCCTGCCGGACTGAAAACTTGATGCGTGCTAGATCCTGTATGCTTAAGCTTAAGTCCGATCGCGTTCGGCCAGGGGACCACCAGAAATCATCTTTTGGACCGAAACGGCCTCGATTTGGTTATGCACTAAGTGAACTTTGTACCGAAGCCTATTTTGGGCATTTTTAAGCTTATAAAAGGGGTTGAAACCCTCACTCCTCTCTCCCATACGAATTTAAGAGAAACCCTAGTTTGGGAGAGAGAAAAGGCGAGAGTTTGTGAGAGAGAGTAGGATAGATTTTTCCTGCCTTCGTGCCACCTGTTGCACGTGCTTCAGCAACACATCTCAATCACCTAGCCGGTGATTCCTCTACTTTTTCAGGTAAGAAATAACACTAGAAAGTTGCTGATTTGAGGTTTACTAGGATTCATAGCTTGTTAGCTGATGTAACTCGTGAATTAGGTTCTCTTATCACTGTAGACGAAGCGTATACGCTCCGTTCGAAACGACACGTTTATAAGAGACAAGGTGCGGATTTTAGACGCTTTGATTGACTGTTTCCAACGCTTTCAATGTCGTTTAATAGTAAATTATTGACGGTAATGCCGTTTGACATGTACAACATGCTGTCCGTTTTGTGTTTCGTAAACTGACGAAGAATATGAGATTTAGGGCATTTTAGTCATTTGTAGGAAGTACTGTTTTCATTCATATTTTTTGCTGATGTGATTGACATGGTTTATTGTCGCATTAGAATGTTAGGAATGCGTGCATTATTAGTTTGGCGAAGAGATTCGCCTAAATGCGCACTTCGGGTCGACATACTATATGTAGACTTAAGTGTGTAGTGTAAGTGTTTGTATTAATGCTTGTATTAGTATGTATTGAATTAAATGGTGTTATGGATTAGTTTGAGATTGATTTCTCAATTAATATGCTGTTGTAAATGATTTCTTACATGTTAGCTATACGCATGATTTCATTATATGTATGAAATGCATGTGTTTGATGATTTGCTTAAGTTGTATGTTACAACATGTGTTAACATGCTCATATGGTTGTATTTTATTTCCAATACTTTCACATGCTTTGCTGATGTAATTCCACATGTTTGGGACTATACTTAGTCCAGGCAGTCGGTAACCGAGCAAATTCATGGTTAGCTTATCTTCGCCACGAACGACGCATCGATGAACGTGAGCCGTGTTTTGGAGTTAGTGGCAGTGGTTATGCCACACGAAGTGTTTTACGCACTTCATATCGTTCTACTTGAGATGCGATCGTACTAGTCGAGCTCGTCAAGTAACCCGACTGGCCATTGTATGTTCACCCTGTATGAGTCATAACTGCTTGAACCTAGGGTACTGAACTTACCATTGTAAACCCTGTTAACCATGGTACCTTGATCCACGAAGACTCATGAGCCGGGCATGGTGGTATGGGACACCGTGGTCGAGTTGTCGGCCTACGCTGGGGCCACAAACCTCCCCGTAGTGACCAGTAAGCACCTAGTCTCGTGAGCAGATTATGGTGGTATAGGACACTATATTCTTGCTGTCGGCCTACACTAATCCGGCGACGAGTCCTTTGTAGTGACCGCGAGCGTATTCTGAGTCTACAGGAGGCGACGACCCTTCAGTAGCAGTAGAGTACAGTAGGCCTGTATTGATAAGGTGATGGGGGAGCGGAGCAATGAGTGCGTGCAACAGCCCTGACAGCCCTTGCAGCGACCTACAAAATATACCTCGTATGAGATAACTAGGAGTGACGACCCTAGACAGGATCTGTGTTGGGATTGATACAAGGGAAGTACCTTAGTTTTCCAATCCTGCTGTTTGAATGGACTAATAACAACTCGAAAATCATATCACCATTACATTGCATGTGCCTGGAAGATGTGGAGCACTTAAGGGAGTGTGGCATGCCGCGGTCGTAAGATGGTGCCGTATGAGGGAGATCGTCGATGAGGGCATATATCACGTCATGTCATATTGCATTAACAACAGTATTAGGATTGTCTGATTTATTGCTTTACTATTATCACATGATTGATTTGAGAACATGTTAATCCTTGCTCTATTATTCCACTGACTTAGCTACTCACTCCCACGTTACGGGACGGTGTTCCTGGACACCCACCAGACCCTTTTGTGATTGCAGATGATGGCGCGGCTTGTGAGGCGGAGCCGGACTTGATGATGATGAGGAGGATCCCTCCTTTATGCGTGTTCTGATCGACGGGATTATAGGGTGGTTGATTAGATGCCTTGACACTTGTCATTTTATATCTTCAGAGCACTCATGTATATGCTTTCTTTCTATTTTGAGGTATACATGTATATGTTTAACCTGGTAACATGTTCACACTCAAGAGATACATAACAGTTTATATATGTTATACATACTATCACAGTCCTCCGCTTGTAAATTTAACTATCTCTGGAGTATGATATGCTGTTCTGGTGTAATTCCACTCATGTTTAATACATTATCACAGACAACATTCAATCATACATATCTATGTTGCATAAATAACATTTTGGAACTCGGGAGTTGGGTTTTTGCTCGACCCCCCGATTTTCGGGATATTACACACTCTCAAAGCTCAATCCCAAAGCCAAAGAAATCGCTTTTCAACCCATTTTCTTCAAATCTCATCTTCCACCATCTCATTTTTCAAACTTCTCCAAGTGCGTTTATATTAGACACGAATCCTCAAGTACAAATAGTGAAGAACTATACTTAAACTAAAACTCACTGAAAACGGTCGTCGAGATTGAGTCCGTGCACACTCCTGATCACACACAACGACCCCAAATCACTTTTAGACCGTCAATCGAAGGGTTTAGACTATGTTTCATTCCATTCCAAACCTAGAAATGAATATCCTTAGGTGGTATGTTAACTCCAACATCTTCCACTCAATCTCAAAGCCTAAAACCTCTTTTATCCAATTCCTTCAAAATCTCACCCTCCACCACTTTATTCTTCATTTATTTTTAAGCACATTCATAATACACACAAATCCTAGGGTATAAATGATGAAGAACAATGCTGAAACTAAAACTTACTATAAATAGTAAATAAATGGATAAAATAGGTTTTGACCCTTAACCTTTTGGAATCTAACGAAATAAATGGGTTAGTTGGATAGATTAGCATCTCCTACCCTAAAATTATATGCTACACATCACATAAACTCATTCCATTTTACAAATTGACCCTGAAAATACTTCAAATGGAGTCGGGGGCCTACCCATGCCAATCTAGAGGGACCCAGGGTGGGCCCCACACTTTTTTAGGACCTAGGGGATAGGAGGGCCCCACCCAAATGGCGAGACCTCTCCAACCACTCCAGTGGTAGGCGAGGACCTCACCGAGTCAGCGAGGCCTCACCGGTAAACGGGCCAGGCCGGACGGGCCGCTCGGCTCGATTACATGTGGGGCCTAGTGGGACCCTATGGTATAGGGTTCGACCCCTATTTCTTTCCCATTTTGGTACTTCCTTCACAAACCACCCCTCCAAGCTTTCCATTTCTTGAGAAATCTTTCGAATCTCTCCAAAAATCTTTCTCCAATACTTCCTGGTTCATTTTCATATACCACTCACTCCACCCTTCAAATCCCACCTCAAACAAAAATCATTAGGGGCTACTTCCTTTAGAAATTAGATGAAATTAACTAGAGCTAAACTAGATGACCTATGAAATTGTCACCAATCACTTTAAGTATGATCTGCTAGAGCCAAAACGTGTAGAATAGTTAACGCTACAATATCCTAAAACCTAGGATCAAACTCTAAACCTGGTTGCTCACGGGAGTATTTGAAAACTTTGTATCAGACCTGGACCGCACATCGGAAGTCCGATTAGCCCAAACTTAGACAATCTCGACCGCCTAGTTGGACTTGACAATCACCCCAAAAATCAAGTCCAGATGATGTCCCACGACGATTTTCTTGAGTCCAAAGTGAAGAGTGTGAGAAATGTTAGAAATTAAATAAAATTTATGAAATCTGGCACGTGTCACTTGCGCGACATTTTCTAAGGGTTCTGACCGTTAGAATCTGATCCAATTTACCCTCGGATCAGGGATGATGGCCCACTCATGTCATAGCACTTGTGGCCCTGATCAAGTTTCGGTGACCGCTGAACTGAAACTGGTCCGCAATGGTCGATCTGGAAATCCCATTAGACCAAAAAATCAACCTGACCTAGATTCAATGTCAGAGATCTTAAGTCCGACCGCACGTAGAAAAGGGGCTGCCAGAAGTGCTCCGTTGGATCAGAACAAGCCCATTTTGGTTATAAAATAAGTATACCTTAGCCCCAAGCCTGTTTCCGGCAATTCTGGGCCTATATAAGGACCTTAAAACCCCCCTCTCTCATTTCATACGAATTTCCTAAGCCCTAGGAGAGAGAAGAGAGAAGAGAGAGAGAAAAGGGAGAGAAAGAGAGATTTGGAGCTTTTCTCCTGGGATTCTTCCTTGCTGCTCCATGTGTCAAGCCGTCCATCTGTGTTGCTCTTTCAGCGCTTCCAATGTCATTTTTAGGTAAGAAATCCTACCCCTAACCTGTTTAAGTAATCCATGTAGATGTAGTGTTAATATAGCTAACCTATTTCATGGTATAGATTGTTGTTGAGTCGTTGACGAAGACTTATCGTCTGAATCAACTCCGTTTCATAATTTCCGATTTAAGGTGCGGATTCTAGATGCTTAGATTACCTATTTTCAAAGCTTTCAATGTCATTTAATGATAGATTGTTGATAAGAATGTTGTTTGACATGTAGAACATGCTGTCTGTTTTTCATTTCGAATACGTACGAAGAATATGAAATTTAGGGTATTTGTAGGAAATACTGTATACGTACGTATTTTGCTGATATGATTTCCATGATTATTTACCGTGTACCTATACTAGTTATGCGTGTATGATCTGTTTGGCGAAGAGATTCTCCCTAATGCACATTTTGGCCGACATATGCTATGTAGACTAAAGTGTGTAAACTAAGTGTTTGTATAAATGTTTGTATAATTAAGTATTGCATAAATGAGGTTGTAGATTAGTATTGAGATAGGATTCTCAACTATTTTGATGATGAATATGATTTCTTCCATGGTTGTTATATTTGAATTGATTACCTTATATAAATGAAATGCTTGTGTATGGTTAAATTGCCTATGTTGTATCTTATAACATGTTGCTAACATGCTTGAATTTTTTGTTATTTCAATTTTGTTTAGCTCATATGATTATTGATTCACATTACATGTGCTTGGGGCTATACTCTAGTCCAGGCAGTCAGTAATAATTTAGAATTCGTGGTTGCATTCTATTCGCCATGAAGGATGTGTATGACGAACCCGAGTCGTACTAGAATCGTCGACAATATTTAGGCCACACGAAGTGCTTGTGCACTTCATGTCGGTCTATTTAGTGTGCGCTCGTGCTAGTCGGACTCATCAAGTAACCCGACTGACCATTGTATGTTCACCTTGTATTCGTCATAACTTCTTGAACCTATGATACTGAACTTACCAGTGAAAACCCTGATAACCGTGGTACTTTGATCCACTAAGACTCATGAGCCGGGCATGGTGGTATGGGACACGTGGTCGAGCTGTTGGCCTACGCTGGGGCCACAAACCTCCCCGTAGTGACAAGTGAGCAACCCAGACTCGTGAGCAGATTATGGTGGTATGAGACACTATATTCTTGCTGTCGGCCTACACTGATAAGGTGATGAGGGAGCGGTGCAACGAATGCGTGTAATAGCCCTGACAGCCCTTTGTAGTGACCTCGAGCGTACTCTGAGTCTACGTGAGGTGACGACCCTTCCTTAGCAATAAGAGTACAAACTAGGCCTGTATTGATAAGGTGATGGGGGAGCGGAGCAACGAGTGCATGCAACAGCCGTGACAGCCCTTGGAGCGACCTAGAAATATATCATCGTATGTGACTACTAGGAGTGATAACCCTAGACAGGATCCTTGTTTGAGAATGATATAAGGGAGGTACCCTAGTTTCCCAATCCTGCTGTATGAAAAGGACTAATAACAACTCAGTAATCATATTCATATCACACTGCATGTGCCTGGAAGATGTGGAACACTGAGGGAAGAAAGCATGTCACGGACGTAAGATGGTGTCGCATGAGGGAGTATGTCGGTGAGGGCATCCATCATGTCATTTCATTCTTGCATTAATCATAGTATTTAGGAATGTTTGATTTGCTTGCTTTATCATTATCGATTGATTGATTTGATAACATGTTAACCTTTGCATTATGATTCCACTGAGTTGATCACTCACTCTCACGTTACGGGACGGTGTTGTACACACCAACCAGACTCTGTCTTAGCTACAGGTGTTGGCGATGCTTTGAGGCAGAGTCGGTCTATTCGATGACAAGGAGGTGCTCTCCTATGTCCAACTCTCTGGCGAGTCAAAGCAAACCTGGAGTTACGCTGGCGGGACTATAGGGTTTGGATAGAAAACACTACTTTTCCTTATTGCACATTTCATGTAATTATTTAACCTGGTGATAATCATACTCTGAGAGCTTACCATCATTTTTATATAATTTATATACATACCACAGTCTTCTACTTACATAATTTAATTGCCTCTGAAGTATGATTTGCTGTTTGGCTTAATCTCACTCATGTTTACTGTACTAACAGACAACATTCAATCATCATCATCATATATGTTGCATAAGTGATGTTCTAGAACTTGGGAGTTGGGTTTCTACCTGAGCCCCAATTTTTGGGGCGTTACACCTATGGTGATAGAAATGACCCATTGATTTCAGGGGCAGGTGTGAGTTGGTGGCAAGATATCTAATTCTCTACTGGATATAAGTCCTCGCCATTTTCCAAAGACAAAGTGATAACTTTTGGTTGTAGGTGGTTGGGCCAACATGGAAGAAAGGTTGTGTAGTGGGTCTAAGCCGGATACATAGACTTTCTGTTTAGGTAGGACAAAATTTGCCGTATCACTTCTTAATTCGAGTCGATGCCGATCTTCTGCTTGATCAAAGCATTGTATTTATTTGTAACCACTAGGATTGAGAATTCGATTCAAACCGTGAATACTTCGCTTATATATACAGTTCCTTTACTCCGCGTTCCCGAATACAATAAGCCCTTGGGAAAGGCAATTCAAAGGGGCATGCTGGTTTATTCTAAGTTCGATCTGAGGGATTTATAAGTTTTCCTTGAGAGTGAATGGTTCTAAGTTAAAACAACTTTCCTAAGGGTTATAACAGAAGTCTATAAGTATTAAGGGGATCTATCGAAAGAATGAGGTTCTACTCCAACCAAATCTAACCTACTATTCGTTAGCATATACAGGTTTTGCACTACTTAATATAACTAGTAGGCTAGTCTATAATTCACTAGCTGTAATCCAAAGCCTAAGCTTATATGCTAGATGGTTTCATACCATTTCTACTACAAGGGATTGTTCTATTGCTTAGAGTCAAGATTATCTAATTGAAATTGGATTCCCTATATTGTTAGATCTTTCAAATCTAGGAGTACTAACTCTAGGTCGAAAACTCTAGAAGTCCTAACACTAGATGGTCACTGTTTATGGACTAAGCTACTGTGTTAGGTCTCACCCGTCGGTAGAAGCGGAGAGATCGAGAAGATAACTATAACTAACTCAAAAAGAGCCTCGAAAAAGTGGTGAAATGGAAGAAAAGGCTGACCTATTGGGTTGCCACGAATCTAGGTCTGAGAGAGGAGTGAAATGGGTCCAAGAGGTAGGGATTGAAGAAGGCAAAAGGAAGAAATGTGATGGGTTGAAAGTTCACACGAATTTGAGCCTCAAATGAGAGCTTGGGAGCTCCAATCACAGAAAATGGAGAGTGTAGGTGCTGGTTATGGCAGAGAACGGTAGAGGCATGAAGGAAGTAACAGAAAATGAAGGAAGAAATGATTGGAAGGGAGGTTTGAGAGAAAAACAACAACTTTGTAGGGAAAGGAGAGCTTGGAGGGGTAGTTTGTGAAGGAGGTAGGTGATTGGGAGGGTTCTAATCAAGGAACCGTGGACCAGTGGGGTCCACAAGTCCCCAAACTCGATCGGTCTAACCGGCCCTCTCGGCCGAGCCCGGCGAGGTCATCGCCGGTCTCTGGACTGTCCGGCAAGGGCCCTCCCCCCTCCTAGGGTCCAGATTGATATGGGTCCCCCTAAAAATGCCCCGATTGGGTCCGTGCTCTGATTCGACTTGTTTCGGGTCTTTTCAGAACAAAACTGATACATATTGATATCTACCGATTTCTAACGGCTGTGATGGAATAAAACACAATCTAAACTCATCAATCGATGGTCTAGAAGTGATTTTGGGTCCTTGTGTGTGATCAGGAGTGTGTACGGACTTGATCTCGGTGATCATTTTCAGAAAACTTTCGCCGACAAACAAACTGGGGGTCCTAAACTTATTTTTAGATTGTTCTCACACCCTCGTACATTAAAATGACGTCAGCATGCGGTGTGTGACCATAACCCAGGTCCAGTTTAATCCAAATCATGCTCTGATACCATCTGTAAAACCCTGAAAATTGGGGGTCGAGCATAAAACTCCACTCCCGAGTTCCAGAACATCACTTATGCAACATTTTCAATGATGGATGAATGTCGGCTGTAATAGTGCATGAAACATGAAGTGGATTAAGCCAAAACAGCATATCATACTCCAGAGACAGTTAAATTAGCAAGCAGAAGAACGTGATAGATATATAGAATATATGAACTGTTGTAGGTCTCCAGAGTGTGAACATGTTACCAGGTTAAACATATACATGTATACTCCAAAATAGAAAGAAAGGATATACATGTGTGTGTAAATAAAAGGAAAAATACCAATTGCATTGGCATCTAATCAGTAACCATGTAACCCCGTCAATCATAACCTGCATATAGGAGGAATCCTCCTCATCATCATAAAGTCCAGCCCTGCTTCCCAAGCATCGCCATCATCTGAAACTAAAACGGGGTCTGATGGGTGTCCGGAACACCGTCCGGTAATGTGGGACTGATTAGCTAACTCAGTGGAATCATAGAGCAAAAGATTAGCATGTTATCAAATTAATCACGCGATAATGGTAAAGCAAGCAATCAAACATTCCTAAACACTGTGATTAATTCAAGAATGAAATGACATGATAGATGCCCTCGCCGACATACTCCCTCATGCGACACCATCTTACGTCCGCGGCATGCTTTCTTCCCTCAGTGCTCCACATCTTCCAAGCACATGCAGTGCAATATGAATATGATTACGGAGTTGTTATTAGTCCTTTTCATACAACATGATTGGGAAACTAAGGTATTTTCCTTATATCATTCCCAACAAGGATCCTGTCTAGGGTCATCACTCCTAGTAGTCTCATATGATGAAATAATTCTAGGTCGCTGCAAGGGCTGCCAGGGCTGTTGCACACACTCATTGCACCACTCCCCCATCACCTTATCAATACAGGCCTAGTTGTACTGTTGTTGCTACGGAAGAGTCGTCGCCTCACGTAGACTCAGAGAAATCTCGAGGTCACTACAAAGGGCTACCAGGGCTGTTGCTCGCACTCCTTGCACCGCTCCCCCATCACCTTATCAGTGTAGGCCGACAACTCGAATATAGTGTCCCATACCACCATAATCAGCTCACGAGTTTGGGTTGCTCACTGGTCACTACGGGGAGGTTTGTGGCCCCAGCCTAGGCTGACAGCTCGACCACCCTGTCCCATACCACCATGCCCGGCTCATGGGTCTTAGTGGATCAAGTTACCACGATTATCAGGGTTATCATGGTAAGTTCAGTACCCTAGGTTCAAGCAGTTATGACGAATACAAGATGAAGATACAACGGTCAATCGGGTTACTTGATAAGTCCGACTAGCATGAGCGCACGTTGAATCGACCGACAGGAAGTGTACAAGCACTTCGTGTGGCCTAACCACTGCCGACAACTCTAGTACGACTCGGGTTTGTCATACACATCCTTCGTGGTGAATAGAATCCAACCACAAATTCAAATTTGTTACTGACTTCCTGGACTAGAGTATAGCCCCAAACACTTGTAATCTAAATCAATAATCATGTGAGAGAGACCAAATTGAAATACAAGAAATTTCAGCATGTTATCAGCATTTTATAACATACATCATAAGCAGTTACTCATACACGAGTACTTCACACATAAGGTAATCAATTAAAATACAACAAGCATTGAGGAAATCATGTACATCATCAAATTAGTTGAGAATCTAGTCTCAATGCTAATCTACAATACCATTTACTCAATACTTACTGATACATACATTTATACAAACACTTAGACTACTTAATTCCAACGTACTTGACGTGTGTTGATTTCAACATATAATATGAAAAATCCTTATATCAAGGAGTTGTCTAATACACAACAATTATGTTCTTACATTCAAAACATATGGCAGGCATAAATCATATTGATTTAGGCATTTCAAAAAACACTTAGACTACACTTAATAACATACATAGTGTACGTTGGCCGAAACATGTATTAGGGTGAATCCTTTCACCAAATAGATCATACATCCATAACTAGCATATATGCACGACAAATACTCATGGCAATCATATCTGCAAAATACGTACGTATACAGTATTTCCTATTAATACCTAAAATACCCTAAATCTCATATTCTTCATACCTATTCGAAATAGAAATCAGTCGGCATGTTCTACATGTGAAACAACGTTCTTGTCAACAATCTACCATTAAACGACATTGAAAGCTTTGAAAATGGATAATTTAAGCGTTATAAATCCGCACCTTATGTCGTAGGAGCGTAATGAATCGAATAGGAACTCTACGTTTTCGTCAACGACTGATTGACAACATACAACACAAGGTGAGTCAGATACTTAGCTACTTGTACCTATAGGAGACTTAAAACAGGTTAGGGTTAGGGTTTTCTTACATAGAACGAAACCAGAATCGCCGGAATAACGATACAGGTGGATGGCTTTGGCACGTGGAGCAGCAGGGAAGAATAGCAGGAGAAAGCCCCAACTTCTCCCTCACTTTCTCTCTCTTTTCTCTCTTCTCACTCCTAGGGTTTTCCCCAAATTCGTATGGGTTAGAAAGCTAAGGGTTTAAGGCCCTTTTATAAGCCCAAACATGACCAAAATAGACTTGAAGTCAAGGTATAATTAAGTTATAACCAAATCGGGTCTGTTTCGATCCAACGGAGCACTTCTGGAGGTCTTGTTACTAAATCCGGTCGGACTTAAGCTCTCTAATATTGGATCTAGGTCAAGCTAAGTTTTCAGTCCGGTCGGGTTTCCAGATCGACTGTGGCAGACCAGTTTCAGTTCAGCGGTTACGGGAACTCGATCAGAGCCACAAGTGTTATGACATGTAAGGGCAACCTATCCTGATCTGAGGGTGAAATTTAGTTGAATTCCAATGGCCAGAACGCTTAAAAATGTCATGCAAGCGACACGTGCCAGATTTATTAAAAATTGAATTAATTTTCTAAATATTTTCCTTTTCTCACTCTCTTCACTCTGGACTCAATAAAATGGTCTCAGGATATCGGTTGGGCTTGATTTTCAAAATGATTTTCAAGTCCAACTAGGCGGTCATAATGGTCTAAGATTATAGATATCGGATTTTCGACGTGTAGTCCAGGTCTGATACGGAGTTTTCAAATGATCTCGAGGGAAACTGGGCTTAGAGTTAGATCCTAAATTTTTGGGTAACGTAGCAGTAACAATTCTAGAGGTTTTGGGTATTACAGATCGTATTTAAAGGGGTTGGTGCTAATTTTACAGGAAATCTAGTATAGTGCTAGCTAATTCACGTTAAATTTCTAAAGAATTAGGTTCTAAATGATTTCTCTGGCTTTGAAATCAAATTTTGAGAAGCTACCATGGCGCTATGGTTGACCCATTGCCTAAGGACATCTAATTCCAGGTAGGCAAAAATTCGGGGTGTTACAATATACCAACTGAAACTCAACTTGCTGATATATTTACTAAACCGGTCGATAAAAGCAGGTTTAATAAATTGAAATTTGATCTTGGTATGTGCATTTTACATTGAGTATTCTTGCTTGCATGTATCATAGTGTATTATATTTAGTATTATGTATGTTTAAATTTTAATTTTTTTCAATAAAAATGTATTTTTGGTCGATACTCGACCGGTCGTAGCTATACAAGACCAGTCATGGTACGACCGGTCGTGAACCGCACTCGACCGGTCGTGGAGCTCGTGAACATGATATAATTTGGGAAAAACCTCCTTCTTCTTCATTTCCACTCCGACCTACGACGAGTCGTGGCTCGTCCAGTCATAGAATTTCTTGTATTTCTTCAAGGTTAGTCCTATTTCATCATTTTTCTTGAAGATTCATGCTCTCTAAACTTTGATTTGATCATTGTGTAGCTAGATTTCATCTTTTGTTGGGTTTTGCAAGGGTTTCTTCTCATATTGCTGATCTAGAGAAAACCCATCCTTCTTTTTGTGTATTTTTCTTGCTCTTTGTATATCTTGTTGAAGATGGTTGCTAGAGGGAAGAAGAAAACATCCCGTGGTCCATCCTCATCTAGATCTACACCGATAACAAAACGGCACCTTCGGTCACCCGAAGATGATCCTCAAGATGTACGGGATTTACGTGTCCGTAATGTTATCGTTGAGCATACCGCTGATCTCAATCACATTGCTCCATATGGTATTGTCCCTCTTCTTGAATCTCTTGGCTGGGCTAACATTTTACTTTGGAGTGGGCCTGCATACCAGTCAATTGCACAATCAATGGTTGCATGTATCTCAAACTTCTCCCTTGATAATTTAACTTTTTCAATTGATACTAGTGAAGGGAAATTTGAAGTAGACCGTCATTTGATATCGAGTATTATGGATATACCCGTTAATGATGAAGGTATACCGATTCATACTCTATACGACAAATAATCTGAATTGAAAAAACACATGTTAACTAGAGACTTATGCAAAATTGATGCGCAATGGACACACAAAGGGAATGCGCTCCCTTCAAAGTATCTGTTACCTAGATACAGAGTGTTACATCATTTTTTCATTTTAAATCTGTATCCTTAGTCTGGTAATAAAATCGAGTTGACTTCTTTCATGGTTTGTGTATTGCATTTGATTGCTTCTGGTACTATGGTCTGCCTTCCTTCATTGATCTGTCATTTTATCATCCAATTTCGTCTCCATCCGGGTCATAATGATATTTCGTTTAGTTATCTTATGACTGTGTTAGCCACTCACATGCTTGTCGATAAACCTATTAATGAGGCACCAATTCATCATCTTTTTTTCAACAATTTCAATCTTAATAAGATGAAGCTAGATTTGCTTCCTGGACAAGTAGATGAAGGTGGTGTTGGTGGTGATGGTGGTGACGCCGAAAATGAAGGGGAAGCTGGCGATCTTCCTCAACAGGATATTAATATGGATGAGATAGAATTTGATTCGTCAAATAATCCTGATTACGATCCATCTAGTTATGATGCACGCCTTCGTGCATTGGAGGAGAAGGTTGATAACATGAGTATAGCCCACGATATGCAGTTTAAATATATGTGAAAATATCTTCGTCGCATTAATAGGGGCTTACACCAGATTGATCCTACTATCCATGCTCCCTCCTCTGGATCTGATTAGGTGAATTATCTTTTGGATTGTATAACATTATCTTATCTTTATTTTGGATATTGTATTAACTTGGTTATGGCTTGATGATTCTGGTTTATATTTTGAAATATGCTATCTCATTCCATATTTCTTTTTCATTATCTTCTTTTTATTATTCTCTATATTGTTGTGACTTTCCTATTGTGCCTTTCCCTTGTCATTTTAGTGACAAAAAGGGGGAGTAGTATGGAAAGGGGGAATAATTTGTTTGGATTGATTGATTGAGAAGGATATGTGGATTGAGAGTATGGAGTCTTGATGTTTGCATGTTGTTTATTATTTACATGATCAGTACTCGTATCTCTCAGGGGGAGTAGAGTAATTTGTATGTTGTTACTCTTATTTGTATGATATGTATTTTGTCACAAATTTGACAAAGGGGGAGATTGTAAGTGCTATGATTTCATATCCCTTTGGTTGACAAATTTTGTGGTGCCAAAACCTATATCTATGTCTTATATATCTCATGTTTCATGACTATTCATTGCTTCAAGACATCGTATTTTAAGACAAGAACTTAAATGAAGAAAGTTTCAAGTCATGGATGAAGAATTCAAGAATAGAAGTCTCCAAGTATGCATGTTCAAGATTCAAACAAGTACAAGTATAGAAGAAGACTTTGTCAACTCAAGAAAGGATCAAGCTCGAGAAGGCCTACAACAATATTCGTAAATTCTCAAGCTTCTCTTAAGGGTCATCTGAGTGTAAAGATTATTAATGTCCATCTCACTTTTAAGGTTTGTTTGACCTTAGATTGACCTTAAGCTGGGCTTTACTGTAGGTCATTCTAGATACATAATTCGTATATTTTAATATGCTTGTTCGGGCTGCTCTAAGACCAGTCATAGGGACTTCAAGACCAGTCCTAGCTCTGCTACGACCAGTCTTGAGTTTTTCAGGACCTATCATAGGTTGTTGAAGATTTTCAGATTTTTCTGGTTGTCCTACGACCAGTCCTGGACATCCTACGACCAGTCCTGTGAGCTGTACGACTTGTCCTTCGACCAGTCTTAGCCCTACGACTCAAACTCCAACAACTAAACTGGGGGTCCTACAAGCGGTCGTAGGTGACCCACAACCAGTCGTAGGTGGCCCACGACCGGTCGTGGAGCAACAAATCCTTATCCCGCGAAAATCTTTAAAAATCTTTGAAGCTACGACCTGTAACACCATGAAAATCGGGGGTCGTGTATAAACTCAACTCCCGAGTTCCAGACCGTCACTTATACAACAAAAATGATTATGATTCAATGTTTTCTGAGTTAAAGCATTCACATGACTAAAAGTATACCAAAACTGCAATTCATACTCCAGATCCAGTGATAAAAGCAAGCGGAAGACTAAAGAATATATATATCACCGTATGGAAAATAAAGTAGATCTCGACTGTCTCTAAAGTATGAATACATCTCTGAGTCTCATATACATGTAAATAAACAAAATCAAAATTTTAAAAAGAGTCCCACTGAGAAGTCCCGTCAATCCAGGCCACCTAAGTAAAGCCGTCGTGGTACTGCATGTATGAGAACTCGTCCTGGTCCTCATCATAGTCCGGCTCTGTCTCCTGGATCGCAGCCTCACCTGCATCTAAAACAGGGTCTGGTGGGTGTTGCAAACACCATCCCGTAATGTGGGAGTGAGTAGCTAACTTAGTGGAATAATAGAGTAAAGATTAGTATGTTCACAATTCAATCATGCAATAATAGTAAAGCAGTAAATCAAACAATCCTAATATTGTTGTTAATGCAATATGACATGACATGATGGATGCCCTCACCGACATTCTCCCTCATATGGCACCATCTTACGCCCGCGGCATGCAATCATCCCACAGTGCTCTACATCTTCCAGGCACATGCAATGTAATGTTGATATGATTATCGAGTTATTATTAGTCCTTTTCATACAACAATATTGGAAAACTAAGGTACTTCCCTTATATCAATCCCAACACAGATCCTGTCTAGGGTCGTCACTCCTACTAATCTCATACGATGTATATTTTGTAGGTTGCTGCAAGGGCTGCCAGGGCTGTTGCTCGCACTCGTTGCACCGTTCCCCCATCACCTTATCAATACAGGCCTACTGTACTCTCACAGCTACGGAAGGGTCGTTGCCTCCTGTAGACTCAGAATACGCTCGCGGTCACTACAAAGGACTCGTCGCCTGACAGTGTAGGCCGACAGCAAGAATATAGTGTCCCATACCACCATAATCTACTCACGAGACATAGGTTCTCACTGGTCACTACGAGGATGTTTGTGGCCCCAGCGTAGGCCGGCAGCTCGACCACGGTGTCCCATACCACCATGCCCAGCTCATGAGTCTATGGATTAAGGTACCATAGTTGACAGGGTTTACAATGGTAAGTTCAGTACCCTAGGTTCAAGTAGTTATGACTCATATAGGGTAAACATACAACGGCTAGTCGGGTTACTTGACGGGCTCGACTAGCACGAGCGCATCTCAAGTCGAACGACATGAAGTGAGTAAAATACTGCGCGTGGCCTAAGCACTACTGCCAACTCCAAAACACGGCTCGCGTTCATCGACGCGTCGTTCGTGGCAAAGATAAGCCAACCACGAATTTGCTCGGTTGCCAACTGCCTGGACTAGGTATAGTCCCAAACAATTATGAATCCACATCAACAATCATGTGAGAGTATTGGAAATGAAATACAACCATGTGAGCATGTTAACACATGTTATAACATACAACTTAAGTAAATCTTCTAAGCAAATGCATTTCATACATACAATGAAATCATGCATATAGCTAACATGTAGGAAATCATTTACATTAGCATATTAATTGAGAAATCAATCTCAAACTAATTCATAACACCATTTAATTTAATACATACTAATACAAGCATTTATACAAACACTTACACTACACACTTAAGTCTACATATAGTATGTCGACTCAAAGTGCGTTTTTAGGCGAATCTCTTCGCCAAACTAATTATGCACGTATTCCTAATATCCTAATGTGACAAGAAGCCATGTCAATCACATCAGCAAATTATGGATGAAAACAGTATTTCTTGCAAATGACTAAAATGCCCTAAATCTCATATTCTTCGTCTGCTTATGAAACAGGAAACGGACGGCATGTTGTACATGTTAAACGGCGTTGCCGTTGATAATCTACTATTAAACGACATTGAAAACGTTAGAAACAGTCAATCAAAGCGTCTAAAATCCGCACCTTATCTCCTAGAAGCGTATCGTTGCGAACGGAGCGTATACGCTTCGTCTACGGCGAATTGTGAACCTAATACACAAGATCTATCAGATACTTCGCTATTGAAATGAAGGAACACTAAATCAGCAACTATTTAGGGTATTTTCTTGCTTAAAAATGCGGAGAATTCACCGGCCAAGTGATTGGAGCGTGTTGCTTAGGCACATTTAACAGGTAGTGCAGCAGCAGGAAAATTCTCTCCTACTCACTCTCACAAACTCTCACTTTCTCTCTCACTCTTGCTAAGGTTTCTAGCAAATTCGGATGGGTGAGAGGAGTGAGGGTTTGAAGCCCTTTTATAAGCCCAAACATGCCCAAAACAGGCTTCAGGCCAAGGTATACTTAAGGTATATCCAAATCGGGGCTTTTTCGGTCCAAAAGGACATTTCTGGTGGTCCCCTGGCCGAACGTGATCGGGCTTAAGTTCACACATGTCAGATGTCGCTCACATCCCGTTTTTAGACCAGTAGTGCTCGTAGATCGCACGTGGCGGTCCATTTTCAGTTTAGCGGTCACCGCACATAGATCAGGTCTGCAAGTCTCATGATATGAAATAGAAATTTTTCCTGATCTGAGGGTGTAATTTGGCTGAATTCTGACGGTCAGAACGCTTAATACTGATGCATCAAGTCTTGTGCCAGATTTGAATTTCAAATTCCAAATCTAGCCCTATTCTCACTCTCTTCACTCCAGGCTCAATGAAATAGCCTGCGAATGTCGGTTGGACTTGATTTTTGAAATGATTGTCAAGTCTAACAAGGCGGTTCTAACGGTCTAAGATTGTAGGTATCGGTCTTTCGACGCGCGGTCTAGATCCAATACAAAGTTTCAAAGCGGTCCAGAGAACAAACCGATTTAGAGTTTGATCCGAGGTTTTAGAGTATTATAGCGTCATTGGTTCTACTCGCTTTGGGTCTTGTAGAACGTATTTAAAGTGATCAGGGACTATTTCCCAGCTACTCTAGCATTGCGCTAGCTAACTTACACTTATTTTCTAAATGAATTAATCCTACGCGATTTCTGGTCGAGTTGGTACTCGAGTCCAAGTACGGATTTTTCCAGGGTGTTACAATCTACCCCCCTTAACAAATAATTTCATCCTCGAAATTAGTACCTTTTCGTACTCCTCGAGAAGCTGTGGATAGTTCTTTCTGATCTCGGCTTCTGTCTCCCAGGTAGCCTCTTCCTCAGAGTAATGCGTCCACAATACTTTCACAAGGGGAATCACCTTGCTACGCAGTACCTGCTCCTTCCTATCTAGGATACGCGTCGGTCGCAGGATATATGTAACATCCTCACCTAACTGCACCTGCTCCCATCTGATGATATGGGAAGGATCAGAAACGTATTTCTTCAGCATAGAAACATGAAATACGTTGTGAACGCTCGCGAGAGGCGTGGGTAAAGCCAAACGGTATTCCACTGCTCCCACACAATCGAGGATTTGGAATGGATCAATGAATCGCGGTGCTAGCTTCCCCTTCTTCCCGAACCGAAGGACTCCCTTCATAGGGAAAACTCACAAAAATACATGATCCCCAACTGTGAACTCTAGTGGCCGCCGTCTCGTATCGGCATAACTCTTCTGTCTGCTCTGCGCTGTGAGAAGCTGACGTCTAATAATATCAATCTTCTCCGACATCGCCTGCACTAACTCTGGGCCAATCAAGCTACGCTCACCGACCTCTGCCCAGCAATGCGGTGCGCGACAAGGTCGCCCATACAACGCCTCGTAAGGTGCCATACCGATACTCACCTGAAAACTGTTGTTGTACGCGAACTCCGCATATGCAAGACAATCATCCCAACTGTCCTTGAAGTCCAATGCGCAAGCTTACAACATATCCTCTAAGATCTGGTTCACCCGCACTGTCTGTCTATCTGTATGTGGGTGGAAGGCAGTACTGAACTTCAACTTCACACCCATAGCTTCCTGAATGCGAGTCCAGAAAATAGAAGTGAACGCGTGTCTCTGTCCGACACGATCTCCAATGGAACTCCATGTAGACGCACGATCTCTCTGATGTATAGTCTAGCCAGCTCGTCTGAAGAGTTCGTAACTCTGATCGGTAGGAAGTGCGCCGACTTCGTCAGATGGTCGACGATCACCCATATGGAATCATGTCCCTTCCTCATCTTCGGCAGCCCTGAAATGAAGTCCATGGAAATGAAATCCCACTTCCACTCTGCGATCAGCATAAGCTGCAAGAGTTCAGGTGGTCGGCGATGCTCTGCCTTCACCTGCTGACAAGTGAGACAACGGGACACGAACTCTGCTATGTGGGTCTTCATACCTTCCCACCAATATGTCCTCTTCACATCACGATATATCTTCGTACTGTCTGGATGCATTACGAGTCTGGTACAATGCGCAGCCTCGAGAATCTCTCATCTCAAGTCCGGGATATCTGGGACTCATAGGCGGCCACGATAACGTAAGCCCCCATCCGTGCCAACTCACCACTCGGCGTCTGCATCATCACTGGCTTGCTCTCGAAGCTCAGTCAGATGCGCATCATCCCTCTGCGCCTCGATGACCCTGTCATCGATCTGAGATCGCACCAGTACATGCGCGATGAACTCATACGGCTCCTCTACAGTGAGTTTCTGCTCAAAGTCTCACAAAAACTCAACCATATCCCACTCAGCAACCATCAGCAGAGCCGCAAACTCTATCGCCTTCTTGCGGCTCAACGCGTCAGCCACAAGGTTCGCCTTCCCATGATGGTAAGAGACTTCAAACTTGAAGTCCTTCAAAGTCTCCATCCATCACCGCTGCCTCATATTCAAGTCTCGCTGCTTGAATATGTACTTGAGGCTCTTGTGGTCGCAAAAGAGCTCAAATTCCTCTCCATAGAGGTAATGTCTCCAGAGTCTCAATGCGAATATGACGGCTGCCAACTCTAGGTCGTGTGTAGGGTAATTCTCCTCGTGCTTCCTTAATTGTCTCAAGGCATATGAAATTACCCTGTCCCTCTGCATAAGGACACAACCCAGACCAACGCTAGACGCGTCAGTGTATATAGTGTACCTAACCCCTTGCTCTAGCAATACTAGCACAGGGGTGGACGTAAGCCTGTCCTTCAGCTCCTGAAAAGCTGACTCCGCCTTGTCATTCCAGATGAACTTCACGTCCTTCCGTGTCAACTGAGATAGAGGTCCCGCGATCTTCGAGAAATCCCGAATGAAGCATCGCTAATAGCCAGCGAGACCTAAGAAACTCCTCACCTCAGTGACAGAACCAGGCTACTCCCAGTCCTGAACTGCAGCTACCTTAGACAGGTCAACTGCCATGCCATCCTTGGACACCACATGTCCTAGGAACTTCACTTCCTGCTTCCAGAAGTAGCACTTCTTGTACTGTGCGAACAACTGATGCCGTCTGAGCATATCCAGGACCAAGCGCAAGTGCTCCTCATGCTCCTCTCGACTCCTGGAGTATACCAAAATGTCGTCAATGAACACAACGACGAATCGATAGAGGAAAGGCCGAAATACCCGGTTCATCAGATCCATGAATACGGCTGGTGCGTTCGTGAGACCGAATGACATCACAAGGAACTCGTAGTAGCCAAAGCTGGTCCTGAATGCTTTCTTCTACACGTCCTCATCCCTGACGCGCAACTGATGATATCCTGACTGAAGATCAATCTTCGAGAAGTACTGCGCTCCTCTCAACTGATTAAACAAGTCATCGATCCTGGGTAAAGGGTACTTGTTCTTCACCGTGATCTGGTTCAGCCTGTGATAATCAATACACAATCGCATCAAACCATCCTTCTTCCTTACGAACAGAACTGCTGCTCCCCAAGGAGACACACTAGGCCGTATAAGGCCAAGCTCCAACAGACCATCAATCTGTGTCCTCAACTCCTCCATCTCACACGGTGCCATGCGATACGTCGGCAGTGAGACGGGCGTGGAACCAGGCACCAGATCGATAGTGAAATCAATCTCTCGTCTAGGCGGCAAACCAGGGATCTTCCTGAACAGATCCCCAAACTCACAAACGACTGACATATGCTCACGCATCTGGGCACCAGCATCTCCTAGTAAAGTAGCGTAACTAAGTATGCTGAAGGGGAGATTTACCCACACTGGGAATGTAAAGGATGCGCCCTCCGGCTCATAGGCAGTCACTATATGAGTCTCGCAGTCAATCTCGACCCTCGCTACAGTCAACCAGTCCATGCCAAGAATGACGTCGAGATAAAAAAGAGAGGGGTCGACGATAAGATCAAGAGCCATCGTCTTGCCCCCCATTCCACCAAACAGCCCTCACACATCAGGGTGGCATCTGTAAAGGACCCGTGAACTGTATAAACTTGCACCCCATCCATCCTAATAGTCGGCAACCTAATGCGCCTGACTAGGGCACGTGATATCAATGAAATTTTGGATCCTGTGTCCACCATCATAAGAATAGGAATACCTCCGATGTGGGCGGTGACCTCAAAGGCCGAATGCTGAGAAGTCTCTATCGCAGCTGCCTCAGCTGTCAAGGCATGCACCCGCGCCTGCTGTGGTCGGTTCAGCCGCTGTGCCATGGGCCGTAGAGGCGGCCTGATCAGAGACACCGAAGGTCTGAAGGAAGGGTGCGCAGGAGCTAACCGTAAAGGCAGTGCTGATATAGCCTGTGAGCGTGTACGGTCGATCTTCTGCGGCGGCGAAAACCCACTGTCCCGCATCCGAGCAAAACAACTCTTCGCTAAGTGGCCCATCCTGCCACAATATGTACATAATAAATCGGGGTGCCACATCGGGGGTACTGGCACTGTAGCCCTAGAAGGAGGGTCGGCGCAAGGCCTCTTGCCCGCAAAGGGCCAGTCTTGCAACTCTAGTCGTGGCCTAGGAGCAATAGGGCCACGAGATCGGGTAAGTCGATCCACATCCTGCTCTGCCCGCATGGACATGTGAATCAATTCTGCATAGGAGGGAATGCTCACGCAGCACATCTTCGACCGAATATCCAGTCGTAAACCCTCTGAAAAGCGCCGTATGCGCATCTGCTCATCTGCCAGAATAGTCGGGACGTATCTGCCCAACTCAGTGAACCAATGCTCATACTCAATGACTGTCATGCCTCCCTGTCTGAGGCATAGAAACTCATTCTCCCGATCATGCGTATACGTCTGGGGATAGTATTTCTCGTGGAAGCGAAACTCGAACGCTGCCCAGGTCCATATGTAATCGGCGGCAATGGTCCGCAACACACTGTCCCACCACAAGCTTGCCTCTCGTTCGAACAAGAACGTAGCCAGCTCGACCTGCTTAGCCTCTGAACAATGTAACATCCGTAGTATCTTCGACACACGGTCGAGCCAATACTCGGCCTCCTCGGGTCTATGAGAACCCGTAAAAGTGGGAGGCAGTAAGCGCTGAAATCTCTCCAATAAGCTCCGTGTGTCTGCGGCATTCCCCGCAGGGTAAGCAGGTGGTGCAGGATGAGCCATGCCCTCATCCTAAGAAAAAGTATCGGCATCCTCAGCTGGATGCGCAGTGGTGCAGGTGGAGGCACACTTCCACCCTGAGCTAGTGTCACGCCCCAAACTCGGAAACCGGGCTCACAAAATTCCCGATCGCCGAATCCGGCACCGACAGCCTCCGTAGAACCCCATTCTCGGCTCCTAGCTCCCATTCGTCAGGTTCCGATCCTGGGATGCTACAAGGAGGATTTTAAATATCAGTTTGATTCGTAATAAGCATAACCAAAGGCATAACCCACAAACAACAACCAAGCACTCCATTACATTTCCACTATGATCAAAAATTTTTACAAGTACAATGAGCATAAAGGGAAATACAATGGTAAATAACAGAAAACTCCAAAATGATCAGCGACGCGCTCCTGCCTCAACGCTGCTGCAGTCCAACGTCACCTGCACGCAACGGTCGTGCATAAGCTTACCGAAAGCTTAGAGGGTGGTGAAAGTGTGTGCGCAAGGTAGTAATATGAATGCAATGTCAGAGTAATGCGGAATATGCAGATGGAACCAAAACGTCATGAGCCGTACCAAGGCTATGCAATGCAAGACATGAATGGTATCGGCCATCCCAAGGCCATGCAATGTACAATGCAACTCAAGCATACAGATACTCATCAATGTCCACATATCAGTACAGCTCAGAGTATGGAATATCACCGGGGTCTAGTACACTCTAAACCAGATTGCCGCCACATCGCGCGCAATAAGGTAAGTGGAAGAGACCTCACTATCCGTCTGCCAATATCGGGCGCGACTCGTCGATAGCGGACCCATTCCTCGAGCTGGTCAGACTCAGCCTAGCATTGCCCCCTACTCTCGGGCGGGTAAGGCCGCACCCCCTTCCAACCGACCACGACACAGTGGAGAGCGTAACCGTCTGGTAATCGGCACTCAACGCTCATCTACCCACTCGGTCTAGACGTTGGAGCAACCTCTTGGTACCATAAGGGTTTAGGGACTTTCACCCAGGGATATCTATAGTACCCCATGTAGAACAAGATTTCCGGTATCCAATCCTGCCAACCACGATGCGTCTGTGGAGGCTACAGCCCTGATGTCGCTAGGGCGTACAACAACCATATCACACAAATGCGGAATGCATGAATCACGCTATCCAGTCATGCAACCAATCCTGCGCATACCGTGCGCTCATGTAGGGCAACACCGCCTAACCGGGAGCCCATAAACAACCTGCCCGAAGGCATATGCCATGATCAGTCAATCCTCATATCAAGCATGCATATGATGCGTATGATCATGGGTCATGAAACTATACTAAACATGTTATAATAAAATGCATTATCTTACAATGCAGGTGAGCCTGAACGGCCTAAATACGATAAACATGGTCCAGTAATGGGCCCTAAGGAGAGTCGTAATGTGGACATCCAACCAACATTACACTCGCAATGTGGACATCAAACCAGCATTACTTCCCAGGCACAATCTTCTTAAAACACCGCTACATAATCGGTATTGGGTTTACACATTGCAATGGACCTTAGGTTCCTCCCATTGGGTCTTACATATATGTCAAATGGGCCATATCTTATGGACCTTTTATTCATCAGATGGGCCATATAAATGGGCCACACCAATGGGTTTTAAGTGCATTGCAATGGGTCAAAGCCCGTGGGCCTTGGATTACATCAGTTGGACCTAGTCACATGAGTCTAATATGTAACAAATGGGCCACACAATTGGGCCCCCAAATGTATATCAACTGGGCCTCAACCCAGAGGCCTTATATGAGTCGAATGGGCCTAAATTCCTAGGCTTTAAACAATTCTAATGGGCCTAGTCCATGAGCTTGCATGCATATCCAAGTGGGCATAATCCCATGGACCCTTTCTTAATCAAATGGGTGTAGTCCCATGGGTCTTACAATATAACAAATAGGTCCAATTTTATGGGCTAGAAGTACATCAAATGGCCTAGTCACCTGGCCTTAGATCATATCCATTGGGCCTAAAACCATAGGCCTTGAATATCAAGTTAAGCCCACAGGCTTTACATATCAAGTGGGCCCAAGTTCTTGGGCCTTACATGAATCAAATGGGCCTAGCCCATAAGCATTTTCTAATTTAAATGGGACTAGCCCATAGGCCTTTTATGATACAATGGACCTAGCCCATAGGCCTATTGCAACCCAAAAGGGGCTAACCCATATGTGAATGGCCCACCCAATCAGTGGCACCATGTTATAAAATGATCCCACCAAGGGGATGGACGATCCGGATGCATCACGTGCATCATGGTGGGTCCCACTGTTGCTGGTGAGGGACCAGACATACTCTCCAAGGGGCCCCACCATCTGCTGGACGGTGGATGGGCAGATACAAAACGGTGGGTGCCACCGTCCTCTGGACGGTGGACTTTGTTTCTTTTTTTTTTTTTTTTTTTTTTTTTAAAAAAAAAAAAGAATGTGGGTCCCATGTGGGGCCCACACAGTAATATCTATTTGCCATCCAACCCATTCATAAGGTCACTCGGACCTGGATGAAGGGATGACATAAATTTCAGCCTGATTTGAAACTTCAGTGGGCCCCAGGAAGATTTTTAATGGCAAAAATTCAATTACATTGATTCACTTGGTGTGGGCCACCTGAGCTTTGGATCTAATTCGTTTTTGGAGGGGGGCCCGCCACTGAGGTGGCCCACCTAGTGAACAAATTGGATGACAAAATAAATATTATTGTGGGGCCCACGGCTGGAGCCGTGGGTCCCTAACCGGACGCCACCGCCCGCCAAGGCTACTGCACGCAACAGCGTGCGCTGGTGCCTGACACCCAAAAAAAATGCAGAGGCATTGCCTCTTTTCAATTTTGGAAAAAAAGACTGTTTTCGGGGTTTTTCACCCGCGGGGCCCGCTAAAGCGAAATCCGTCCCAGCCATTGCGATCAGTGGCCCGAGGCCGTCCAATTAAGTCCAAAGTTTGAATTTTTTTGACGCCAGAAAATGAATAAAATGAGAAAATGGTTCCTTGAATGGTCGAGGTACATTATTTGATGATATGGCCCACCAAGTCTTCAAATCAACCCCAAACTTCCACCCAACGGTTAAAACTCTGCAAGTAAGAGGATGGACGGCTCGGATTGAGCATAAACATCAGGGTGGAGCCTATGCAAGGGAGCCACCCAAAAATCCTCTTTTCTTCTTTCCTTTATTCTCCTTTCATTACAACGTCCAGCGTCTGGGACGCTGGACGGTTTTAACTTTTATTTGTATATTTTTTTTTTTTGATGATGGTGGGCCCTGATGAAGTGGGCCATCACATGATGGGCGTCATAGGAGTAACATCTAAGGTGGGCCCCACTTGATTAAAATAAATACTACATTAAGATGGGATCCATTCAAGTGGGCCACACCATCCTTTTTGCAATAAATAAAATAAAATAAAATAAAATAGAGAGAGAGGCATGGAGAGTGGGACACGGCTTGTGATGGAGGGTCCCCGTCATTATGGGCCCTCCCTTGCAATGAAACATACAATAAATGGACCCCTTTGATCATGGGACCATCAAAATTATAAATCAACGGTGGAGATCCATTCTCTACCGTTATGGACGGTCTAGATGACCTTTTGCAATGAAAATAACCATCATGATGGGGTTCATGGAGAATGGCCCCATCATGGAATGATCATGACGATCCAAGTGGTCCATCGGCCACAAATAAGGGTCCCAAGTGAGATCCACACCATGGATCGGTGGGCCTCACTTGGTACACCATAAAAACAAGAAAATCTATCCTATAGAAGCACCCACCGTCCGATCTTCTCGCTCCTAGGGGTTCCTTGGCACCTTGGCTTCAACTTCAACGGTTAGGATGAAGAATGGAGGGTTGAGATGGGGGATTTTGGGGGTAGGAAGGTGGGCCACTTGAAGCTTAGAGGGACATGGGAAATTCCATACGTGGGAGCCCTTTGGAATTGTTGTTGCTTGGAAATTTTGAAATGAGAAAGAGAGAGAGAGAGAGAGTGATGTAAAGGGAGAGAGAGAGAGTGATGGATGGATGGGTGAGTGATGGTTGTGTAAGAAAGGTATGGGTTAGGAAGACTTTTATGGCTTTTTGTGTAAGAAAGGTATGGGTTGAGAAGACTTTGGTGGTTGCTTGGGAAAAGGGATGGAAGTGATGTGTACTTGACATGTGATGGCTTGATGGGTGATTGATTGATGGGATTGATGTGATTGATGTGACACATCGTTGAGATTCCCTTGGTTTTCGCAACGCGGGGCGTTTTCGCGCACCGAACGTTGGCCCATATCTCTTGATCAGGGTATCGCCTCGGCGCGTGAGTCGCGGTATCGGAACCGCAACGACGGCGCGGTCGCTATGGTATTGGTCTCGGGTTGAGTCGACTCGGGTTGTCGGTACATGAATCCAGGTCGCGCGTCGATATTGTTTAAGGGTCGAAAGTTGCCGAAATTCGACCGGTACGACCGCGGAAGTGTACGAAAAGGTACGGACCAAGATACGGGTCTTACAGCTAGAGCCCCCACAATCGTAGTCAGGAGCTGCTGCTGCTGCTGCATCATAGCTATCATCTACTCAAATCTATCGGGAGGTGGAGCAGGCTGTGGCATGTACTGCGTCGAAGAAGACGCGCGGTACTGCTCTCTAACGGGCGGTGGTCCAGCTGCAGGACCAATAGTAGGCTGAGGCACAACACCCAATGTAAGCTGAGTTGTGCTCCGTGTAGCCTTCGGCGACATTCCCTATATTCAAAATAGGGCACAACCTTGTCATTCTCAATAGCACAAACACACCGCAATCATTCACATAAAGAGTTAAAGGCATTCCATGCATTTTATTTAATCAAAATTGTCACAATACAAGGGATATCTCCTTACAAGCATCATGACAGAAAGTACATGGGAACTAAGATAGTTAAAGTTACAACAACAACATAAGTAAAGCACTAACCTTAGTAGGCTTACACAACTTAAAGCAGGAAATGACTAACTACTAACAACAACATCAAGATCTCATCGCTAGTCTGAGTCGGGTGACGGAGGTGGAGCACCCTTATCCTGCAAGCAGCACATGATCGCCTTTAAGGTGCGAGTCACCTTGCCGAATTTCCTCTTCATAACGGCCTTAGTATCCTCGACCTCAGTCCGAAGCTCCTGAACTTCCCTTCGCAAGGTGACCTGGCTCTCCTCAATTCGGGAAATGCGATCAACACCAGTAGCCTGAGTAGAAGGAGGAGGGCTCTCATCGGTATCCTGAGCCTCCTCTTCTACCTCTTCCTGAACTTCTTCCTCAACTTCTGCTCCAGATTCTCCCTCACTTGGATCCTCTTCATCATCAAAATCATCCTCGCTATCCTCCTCAAGCTGAGTCTCACGGTACTAAGACCCGATCTTCATCTTAACCATGGTAGACTCATCAATGCAGTTAATCAGAACTGGCAATTCTGGCCCAACTCTGTAAGAAAACTCAAGCGCGATCTTGCATATCAGTCGGCCAAAAGGAAGCGACTCAGACGTTCTTCTTGATTTCGCTATGAGGATAATCTGTCGCAAGATGAAAGTGGCCATACACACATTCTCTCCTTGGGCCACCTGATACAAGAAATCAACCATAAGGCGTGTACACTCAATGCAATTTGTCGACATGGGATACACGTGGAACGTGCAAATGTGGTACAACAGGCGTAAATCATCAGACATATGAGACACCTTGAGGCTATTGTTAGGCTGCCATGAAACCAGTTTACCGCATAGGAACCTGGTACGGTGATCTCGCTCACGCCTACTCCTCAAATTCTTCGCACTGGGATGAACATCACCAAGGGGCACGTTCAGAAGTCGCGCTATCAACTGAACACTGATCGTAGCCATCTGGTCTCTACCAAAGGGAATCTTGAATTACAATGGCTCTAGTGTAGGATTCTGGATACGAGCGTAGAAGGAACGAACGGTGCTCACATTAGCATAAGCACGAGCTTCAAAGAGCGGACCCCAATGTGCAGCTTCAATGCGCTTGAATAACAGTAATTCGTCGAAGAGTCATCCTTCCACGTTCGCCTCAAACACCACCTTATGGTCAGTGTATTCGCCGTGAGGCATCTCTGTTAATATCACTCGCCCAAGTTGAGTATGGGGATCGAAATCCCGCTTTGTATGGAACTCTCGGGCTGTGCTTGGACTTGCGGCGGCGCTTGAGCTAGCGGCGCCACCCCTCGGTCTTCTTAATTGTGCAGGGAGACTAGGCCCAGCCTCATTCGCTGCGGTCTTTCTCTTTCCCATCAAAGAGAGGATGGTGGAGAGAGACAAAAGGCCCAAAATGGCTTCAACAAAAGCCATGAAAAATGGAAGAAATGTAAGAAAATGGCTGCCCAAACAGAAAAAGGGAGATCTAGGTGTTGTAGAGGGATGCTTCAAGCTCCCTTAGGATGGATTTTCAAAAAGAAAAGAGAATGAAAAAGGGGAATGGAGCTCCTCACGATTTCAGCTCATTTTGGGGGTTGTAGGAACTCCAACGGATGAGATTTGTAAGAGGGAGAGTTGCAAACTACAATGGAGTGATGGAGTGGGGTCATTTTCAGCAAAGAATGGGTTTGGGAGTGATTTGGAGCAAAGATTTGAGAGAGGAGAGCTAGAAAACATGAAATGGAGCTAGGGAAGGGGGCTGTTGTGAAGGAAGTACCCCATTTGGGGGTTTTCTATGGTCGGACCATACATGGAGGGGGGGGGGGGGGGGGGGGGGGGGGTGTACTATCCAAAATACCCCCACGCCCCAACTTTTACAGCAAATGGGCCCCAACGGACGGCGATGCATCGCCTGATCGGCGATGGCATCGCCGACCATATCTCTAGGTGGCCGGTGGGACCACATGGGTTGGGTCCCCCCTAGACCAGGGACCTCAAAAAACTTTGGGCCCCACCTTAGTTCATTCTATATTGCCCTAGGGAGGTCCAAACATGCATTCGGGGCTTTTCGGGGCCAATCTGTAAAACCTAATGAAATATCCTATCATGTAGCATATGATTTTGGAGTAGAAGGAGCTAATAAATCCATCTATCCCATTAGTTGCTAAAGATCACAAACTTAGAATGGCCTAATGGCCAGTTTTCATGAAATTTTACTATTCACTATAAAATTTCATCAAAGTATGATTTTATATCATTTTTATATTAGGATCAATGCCTAACATGAAAAGAATAAGAAAGAATTGAATAATGGAGTGGTGAGAGGAAGAATTTCGAAGAATTTAGGTGAAACGGGGTTTTTAAGCCCTATCGATTGAATACAAGGGTTGTGGTTGTCCCACAACCCAAGGATTCACATTTATGGGTTTAGAATCATTCAAAGAACGTCTCAACCTGCCTACCTATAACCTAGAAGCTACTCAGGTTGCTTCACGTGACCCTAGATGCGTTACGGACTCGATCGCGCGATCGATACGAATAGACTTTGCCTATTAGCGAATCTGCAATCCTATAAGTATTTCTAGACCCTTCTCGTACCCACCTAAGTCAAAGGAAGTGACAGCGTACGTCGCGTGTCCATAACCTAGGCCCGGTATAATCTTATTCATGCTCTGATACCAACTTGTAACACCCTAAAAATCGGAGGTCGTGTATAAACTCAACTCCCGAGTTCCAGACCGTCACTTATGCAACAAAAATGATTATGATTCAATGTTATCTGAGTTAAAGCATTCACATGAGTAAAATTATACCAAAACTGTAATTCATACTCCAGATCCAGTGATAAAAGCAAGCGGAAGACTAAAGAATATATATATCACTGTATGGAAAATAAAGTAGATCTCGACTGTCTCTAAAGTATGAATACATCTCTGAGTCTCATATACATGTAAATAAATAAAATAAAAATTTCAAAAAGAGTCTCACTAAGAAGTCCCGTCAATCCAGGCCACCTAAGCAAAGCCGTCGTGGTACTACATGTATGAGAACTCGTCCTCGTCCTCATCATAGTCCGGCTCTGCCTCCCGGATCGCAGCCTCACCTGCATCTAAAACAGGTTCTGGTGGGTACTGCAAATACCATCCCGTAACGTGGGAGTGAGTAGCTAACTCAGTGGAATAATAGAGCAAAGATTAGCATGTTCACAATTCAATCATGCGATAATAGTAAAGCAGTAAATCAAACAATCCTAATACTGTTGTTAATGTAATATGACATGACATGATGGATGCCCTCACCAACATTCTCCCTCATACGGCACCATCTTACGCCCTCCGCATGCAATCGTCCCACAGTGCTCCACATCTTCCTGGCACATGCAATGTAATGGTGATATGATTATCGAGTTATTATTAGTCCTTTTCATACAGCAATATTGGGAAACTAAGGTACTTTCCTTATATCAATCCCAACACAGATCCTCTCTAGGGTCGTCACTCCTAGTAATCTCATACGATGTATATTTTGTAGGTCGCTGCAAGGGCTTCCAGGGCTGTTGCTCGCACTCGTTGCACCGCTCCCCCATCACCTTATCAATACAGGCCTACTGTACTCTCACTGCTACGGAAGGGTCGTTGCCTCCCGTAGACTCAGAATACGCTCGCGGTCACTACAAAGGACTCGTCGCCTGATCAGTGTAGGCCGACAGCAAGAATATAGTGTCCTATACCACCATAATTTGCTCACGAGACATAGGTGCTCACTGGTCACTACGGGGAGGTTTGTGGCCCCAGCGTAGGCCGACAGCTCGACCACGGTGTCCAATACCACCATGCCCGGCTCATGAGTCTTTGTGGATCAAGGTACCATGGTTGACAGAGTTTACAATGGTAAGTTCAGTACCCTAGGTTCAAGCAGTTATGACTCATACAGGGTGAACATACAACGGCCAGTCGGGTTACTTGACGGGCTCGACTAGCACGAGCGCATCTCAAGTCGAACGACATGAAGTGCGTACAATACTTCGTGTGGCCTAACCACTGCCGCCAACTCCAAAACACGGCTCACGTTCATCGACGCGTCGTTCCTGACAAAGACAAGCCAACCACGAATTTGCTCGGTTGCCGACTACCTGGACTAGGTATAGTCCCAAACAATTATGAATCCACATCAGCAATCATGTGAGAATATTGAAAATACAACCATGTGAGCATGTTAACACATGTTATAACATACAACTTAAGTAAATCTTCTAAGCACATGCATTTCATACATACAATGAAATCATGCATATAGCTAACATGTAGGAAATCATTTACATCAGCATATTAATTGAGAAATCAATCTCAAACTAATTCATAACACCATTTAATTCAATACATACTAATACAAGCATTTATACAAACACTTACACTACACACTTAAGTCTACATATAGTATGTCGACTCAAAGTGCGTATTTAGGTGAATCTCTTCGCCAAACTAATTATGCACGTATTCCTAATATCCTAATGCAACAAGAAGCCATGTCAATCACATCAGTAAATTATGGATGAAAACAGTATTTCCTACAAATGACTAAAATGCCCTAAATCTCATATTCTTCGTCTGCTTATGAAAAAGGAAACAGACGGCATGTTGTACATGTCAAACAGCGTTGCCGTCGATAATCTACTATTAAACGACATTGAAAGCATTGGAAACAGTCAATCAAAGCGTCTAAAATCCGCACCTTATCTCCTAGAAGCATATCGTTTCGAACGGAGTGTATACGCTTCGTCTACAGCGAACTATGAACCTAATACACAAGATCTATCAGCTACTTTGCTATTGAAATGAAGGAACACTAAATCAGCAACTATTTAGGGTATTTCTTACCTAGAAATGCGGAGAATTCACCGGCTAAGTGATTGAAGCGTGTTGCTTAGGCACATGCAACAGGTAGTGTAGCAGTAGGAAATTCTCTCCTACTCACTCTCACAAACTCTCACTTTTCCTCTCACTCTTGCTAGGGTTTCTAGCAAATTCGGATGGGTGAGAGGAGTGAGGGTTTAAAGCCCTTTTATAAGCCCAAACATGCCCAAAACAGGCTTCAGGCCAAGGTATACTTAAGGTATATCCAAATCGGGGCTGTTTCGGTCCAAAAGGACATTTCTGGTGGTCCCCTGGCCGAACGTGATCGGACTTAAGTTCACACATGTCAGATGTCGCTCACATCCCGTTTTCAGACCAGTAGTGCTCGTAGATCACATGTGGCGGTCCATTTTTAGTTCAGCGGTCACCGCACATAGATCAGGTCTGCAAGTCTCATGATATGAAATAGAAATTTTTCCTGATCCGAGTGTGTAATTGTAACATTCCGAAAATCGGGGGGTCGAGTAAAAACTCCACTCCCAAGTTCCAGAACATCACTTATGTAATATAAATGGGTATGATTGAATGTTGTCTGTGTTAATGTATTAAACATGAGTAGGATTAATTCAAAACATCATATCATACTCTAGAGACCGTTAAATTAGCAAGCGGAAGACTGTGATAGTATGTATAACATATATAAACTGTTGTATGTCTCCAGAGTATGAACATGTTACCAGGTTATATACATACATGTATACTCCAAAAGTAAACAAAACGAATATAAATGAGTGCGCTAAAAATATAAAATGACAAGTGTCAAGGCATCTAATCAACCTCCCTGTAATCCCGTCAATCAAAACACGCATAAAGGAGAGATCCTCCTCATCATCATCAAGTCCAGCACCGCCTCGCAGGCCGCGCCATCATCTGCAATCACAATAGGGACTGGTGGGTGTCCGAAAACACCATCCCGTAACGTGGGAGTGAGTGATCAACTCATTGGGATAAGAGAGCAGAGATTAGCAAGTTATCAAATCAATCATGTGATAAAAGTAAAGCAGTAAATCAAACAATCCTAATACTGTTGTTAATGTAATATGACATGACATGATGGATGTCCTCACCGACATTCTCCCTCATACGACACCATCTTACGCTCGTGGCATGCAATCGTCCCACAGTGCTCCACATCTTCCAGGCACATGCAATGTAATGGTGATATGATTACCGAGTTATTATTAGTCCTTTTCATACAGCAATATTAGAAAACTAAGGTACTTCCCTTATATCAATCCCAACACAGATCCTGTCTAGGGTCGTCACTCCTAGTAATCTCATACGATGTATATTTTGTAGGTCGCTGCAAGGGCTGGCAGGGCTATTGCACGCACTCGTTGCACCGCTCCCCCATCACCTTATCAATACAGGCCTACTGTACTCTCACTGCTAGAGAAGGGTCGTCGCCTCCCGTAGACTCAGAATACGCTTGGGGTCAATACAAAGGGCTGTCAGGGTTGTTGCTCGCACTCGTTGCACCGCTCCTCCATCACCTTATCAATGTAGGCCGACAGCAAGAATATAGTGTCCCATACCACCATAATCTGCTCACGAGTCATAGGTGCTCACTGGTCACTACGGGGAGGTTTGTGGCCCCAGCGTAGGCCGACAGCTCGACCATGGTGTCCCATACCACCATGCCCGACTCATGAGTCTTCGTGGATCAAGGTACCATGGTGGACAGGGTTTACAATGGTAAGTTGAGTACCCTAGGTTCAAGCAGTTATGACTCATACAAGGTGAACATACAATGGCCAGTCGGGTTACTTGACGGGCTCGACTAGCATGAGCGCATCTCGAGTCGAACGACATGAAGTGCATAAAATACCTCGTGTGGCCTAACCACTGCTGCCAACTCCAAAACACGGCTCGCATTCATCGACGCGTCGTTCGTGGCAAAGATAAGCCAACCACGAATTCACTCAGTTACCGACTGCCTGGACTAGGTATAGTCCCAAACAATTATGAATCCACATCAGCAATCATGTGAGAGTATTGGAAATGAAATACAACAATGTGAGCATGTTAACACATGTCATAACATACAACTTAAGTGAATCATCAAGCTCATGCATTTCATACATATAATGAAATCATGCATATAGCTAACATGTAGGAAATCATTTACATCAGCATATTAATTGAGAAATCAATCTCAAACTAAATCATAACACCGTGTAATTCAATACATACTAATACAAGCATTTATACAAGCACTTAAACTACACACTTAAGTCTACATATAGTATGTCGACTCAAAGTGCGCATTTAGGCGAATCTCTTCGCCAAACTAATTATGCATGCATTCCTAGTATCCTAATGCGACAAGAAGCCATGTCAATCACATCAGCAAATTATTGATGAAAACAATATTTCCTACAAATGACTAAAATGCCCTAAATCTCATATTCTTCGTCTGCTTACAAAACAGGAAACGGACAGCATGTTGTACATGTCAAACGGCGTTGCCGTCGATAATCTACTATTAAACGACATTGAAAGCGTTGGAAACAGTCAATCAAAGGGTCTAAAATCCTCACCTTTTCTCCTAGAAGGGTATCAATTCGAACGAAGCGTATACGCTTCGTCTACGGCCAACCAGGAACCTAATTTACAAGATGCATCAACTACCATGCTATGGAAACTAAGGAACCTCAAATTAGCAACTATTTAGGGTATTTTCTTACCTAGAAATGCAGCGAAATCACCTGCAAAGTGATTGAGGCGCGTTGCTTAATCACGTGCAACATGTGGCACAAGCAGCAGGAAATTCTCTTCCACTCACTCTCACAATCTCTCACCTTTTCTCTCACTCAATCTAGAGATTTTTCCAAATTCGGATGGGAGAGAGGAGTGAGGGTTTCATGCCCTTTTATAAGCCCAAACATGCCCAAAATAGGCTTGGGAACAATGTTTACTTGGTGCCTAACCAAATCGGGGCTGTTTCGGTCCAAAAAGGTATTTCTGGTGGTCCCCTAGCCGAACGCGATCGGACTTAAGTTCATGCATGTCAGATGTCGCTCACATCAAGTTTTTAGACCGGTAGAGTCCCAGATTGCACGTGGCGATCCAGTTTCAGTTCAGCGGTCATCGCACGTAGATCAGGCCTACAAGTCTCATGATATGAAATAGAAATTTTTCCTGATCCGAGGGTGTAATTTGGCTGAATTCTGAAGGTCAGAACGCTTAATACTGACGCGTCAAGTCGTGTGCCAGATTTGAATTTCAAATTCCAAATCTAACCCTATTCTCACTCTCTTCAGTCCAGGCTCAATGAAATAGCCTGTGAATGTCAGTTGGACTTGATTTTTGAAATGATTGTCAAGTCCAGCTAGGCGGTTATAACGGTATAAGATTGTAGGTATCGGACTTTCGACGCGCGTTCTAAATCCAATACAAAGTTTCAAAGAGCTCCAGAGAGCAAACGGGTTTAGATTTTGATCCAAGGTTTTAGGATATTATAGCACCATTGATTCTACAAGTTTTGGGTCTTGTAGAACGTATTTAAAGCGGTCAGGGACTATTTCCTAGCTACTCTAGCATTGCGCTAGTTAACTTATGCTTAGTTTCTAAAGGAATTAATCCTAAGTGGTTTCTTTAGCTATGGAATTGGGTTCTGAGCGATTTCCCAGGTGTTTTAGTTAACCCATTGCCTAAGGACATCTAATCCCAGGTTGGCCAAAATTCAGGGTGTTACAATCTACCCCCCTTAAAACATAATTTCATCCCCAAAATTGGCGAAGGGTAAGGAGTACTTTTTCTAAGGAAGGTTCAAATCCTATTTAATAACCTCACCTTACGTATATCCTAACTCAAATGTTTCGATCCTGGGCCAGTGGGGAAGAGGCCAACCACACTTTCGCTGCGCCACTCTGATCGAACGGTTGCATTGGCTGAGCTAATTGGATTGGACTCAATACGTTCTACTCCCCTTAAAACTTGGTTCTACTTAAAGTTCAAGAATCTATGCATCGCTCCGTATATCGGAACGAGGTGTAACTTAGGGGCTATCCTTGACATGAATTGGAAAACAACCCCTCATTACAGTGGTTTTCCTTTGCTAATGATGCGTTCTATGGCATTGGTATCTATGGTTGTAGAAATAGGCCTACTCTCTATTGTGGTTGAGTTTAGGGGCTGGCATGAGTTGGTGGCAAGATGTCAAATTCTCTACTGGCTTTAAGTCCTCGCCATTTCCCAAAGGCAATGTGATCACGTTTGGTTGTAGGTGGTTGGGCCATCATAGAAGAAAGGTTGTGTAGTAGGTCTGAGCCAGATACATAGACTTTCTGTCTAGCTAGGAAAGAAGATTTATTGTATCAATTCTTAATCCGAGTCGATGCCGATCTTCTGCTTGATCAGAGCATTGGATTTATTGGTAACCACTAGGATTAAGAAGTCGATTCAAACCGCGAATACATCGCTTACATGCAGTTCCTTTACTCCGCGTTCCCGAATGCAATAAGCCCTTGGGGAAGGCAATTCTAAGGGGTGTGTTGGTTTATTCTAAGTTCGACCTGAGGGATTTATTAGTCTTCCCTAAGAGTGAATGGTTCTAAGTTACATAAGCTTTCTAAGAGTTACTGAAGGAGTCTATGGATGTTATGAGGATCTATCCAGGGAAGGGAGTCCCATTCCAAGTAAATCTAACCTACTATTCCTTAGCATATACAGGCTTTACACTACTTAAGGTAACTAGTAGACTAGTATGTAATCTACAGCCCTATGGAACGGCATTCCTAGTCCCATGTCGGGATTGGAAGTGGCATGCTTGGTAGGAGGGTGGGGTGGGATAAAAATTAATTTGTAGGCTTAATCCCAAGATTTACAATATGGCAGTGGAAACCATAAGATACACCCAAACTAGGGCCAATACCTTACAGCGAACGAAACGGCATGCATTCCATCTAGCCAAATTCGGCTATATTAAGCCCAAACCACAACACAAACATTCACATAACAAGTCAAAAAAGAAAATGCCATGCATTTCATTAAATCAAAATTGCCACAATATAGGAGACATATTCTTACGTGTACCATGACAAGAAATGCATGGGAGCTAAGCCAGTCAACTACTACAGCAACATAAGCAAACTACTAGCTTTATCAGGCTTACACACAAAAAGTAGGAAACAACTAACTACAACCCGCGATATCTGGATCTAGATCACTAGTCCGAGTCGGGCGATGGAGGAGGAGCACCCTTATCCTGCAAGCAGCACAGGATCGCCTTCAAGGTGTGAGTCACTTTGCCGAATTTCTTCTTCATGACAGCCTTGGTATCCTCAACCTCGGCCCGAAGTTTCTGGACTTCTCTTCGCAAGGCGACCTGGCTCTCCTCAATTCGGGCAATGTGATCATCTCTAGTAGCCTGAGCAGAAGGAGGAGGGCTCCCATCTGTATCATGAGCCTCCTCTTCTACCTCTTCCTGGACTTCTTCCTCAACTTCTGCTCCAGGTTCTCCCTCACTTGGATACTCTTCATCATCAAAATCGTCCTCGCTATCCTCCTCAAGCTGAGTCTCACGGTACTGAGACCCAATTTTCATCTTGACCATGGTAGACTCATCAATGCAGTGAATCGGAACTGGCAACTCCGGCCCAAGTCTGTAAGCAAACTCAAGCGCGATCTTGCATATAAGTCGGCCAAAAGGAAGTGACTCAGACGTTCTTCTTGATTTCGCAATGAGGATAATCTGTCGCAACACGAAAGTGGCCATACAGACATTTTCTCCCTGGGCCACCTGATACAAGAAATCAACCATAAGGCGCGTACACTCAATGTGATTTGTCAACCTGGGATACACGTTAAACGTGCAAATGTGGTGCAGCAGGCGCAAATCATCAGACTTATGAGATGCCTTGAGGCTATTGTTAGGCTGCCATGGAACCAGTTTACCGCATAGGAACCTGGTACGGCAATCTCGCTCACGCCTACTCCTCAAATTCTTTGCACTGGGATGAACATCACTAAGGGACAAAAATCAGAAGTCGTGCTATCAACCGAACATCGATCGTAGCCATCCGGTCTCTACCAAAAGGAATCTTGAACTACAATGACTCTAGTGTAGGATTCTGGATACGAGCGTAGAAGGCACGAACGGTGCTCACATTAGCACGAGCACGAGCTTCAAATAGCGGACCCCAATGTGCAGCTTCGATGCGCTCGAATAACAGGAATTCACCGAAGAGTCGTCCTTCCACGTCTGCCTCAAACAACACCTTACGGTCGGTGTATTCGTCGTGAGGCATCTCTGCTAATATCACTCGCCCAAGTTGAATATGGGGATCTAAATCCCGCTTTGTATGGAACTCTCGGGCTGTGCTTGGACTTGCGGCGGCGCTTGAGCTATCGGCGCCACCCCTCGGTCTTCTTGATTGAGCAGGGCAACTAGGCCCAGCCTCATCCGCTGCGGTCTTTCTTTTTCCCATCAAAGAGAGGATGGTGGAGAGAGATAAAATACCCAAAATGGCTTCAACAAAAGCTATGAAAAATGGGAGAAATGGCTGCCCAAACTGAAAAAGGGAGATCTAGGTGTTATAAAGGGATCCTTCAAGCTCCCCTAGGATAGATTTTCAAAGAGAAAAGAGAATGAAAAAGGGAGATGGAGCTCCTCACGATTTCAGCTCGTTTTGGGGGTTGTAGGAGCTCCAACGGACGAGATTTACAAGAGGGAGAGTTGTAAACTACAATGGAGTGATGGAGTGGGGTCGTTTTCAGCAAGGAATGGGTTTAGGAAGGATTTGGGATCATGATTTTGAGAGAGAGCAGCTAGAAAACGTGAAATGGAGCTAGGGAAGGGGGCTCTTGTGAAGGAAGTACCCCATTTAGGGGTTTTCTATGGTCGGACCATACATGCGAGGGGTGTACTACCCAAAATACTCACACGTGCCAAGTTTCACTGCCAGTGGGCCCCATCGGACGGCGATGGCATCGCCGGCCATCTCTCTAGGTGGCCGGTGGTACCACATGGGTCGGGTCCCCCCTAGCCCAGGGACCTCAAAAACCTATGGGCCCCACCTCAGTTCATTGTAGATTGCCCTAGGGAGGCCCAAACATACATTTAGGGATTTCTGGGGCCAATCTGTAAACCTGAATGCAATCTCCTATCATGCAGCATATGATTTTGGGGTAGAAGGAGCTAATACATCCATCTAGCCCATCAGTTGCTAAAGATTACAAACTTGGAATGGCCTAATGGCCAGTTTTCATGAAATTTTACTATTCACAGTAAAATTTTGTCAAAGTATAATTTTATATAATTTTCACATTAGGATCAATGCCTAACATGAAAAGAATAAGAAAGAATTGAAGAATGGAGTGGTGAGAGGAAGAATTTGGAAGATTTTAGGTGAAACGGGGTTTTTAAGTCCTAGCGATTGAATGCAAGAGTTTTGGTTGCCCCACAGCCCAAGGATTCATATTTATGGATTTAGAATCATTCAAAGAATGTCTTAACCCACCTACCTACAACTTAGGAGCTACTCAGGTCGCTTCACGTGACCCTAGATGCGTTACGGACTCGATCGCGCGATCGATACGAATAGACTTCGCCTATTAGCGAATCTCCGATCCTATAAGTGTTTTCAGACCCTTTTCGCACCCACCTAAGTCAAAGGAAGCGACAACGTATGTTGCGTGACCATAACCCAGGCCCGGTTTAATCCAAATCATGTTCTGATACCATCTATAACATCCTGAAAATCGGGGGGTCGAGTAAAAACTCCACTCCTGAGTTCCAGAACATCACTTATGCAACATAAATGGGTATGATTGAATGTTGTCTGTGTTAATGTATTAAACATGAGTAGGATTAATTCAAAACATCATATCATACTCTAGAGACCGTTAAATTAGCAAGCGAAAGACTGTGATAGTATGTATAACATATATAAACTGTTGTATGTCTCCAGAGTATGAACATGTTACCAGGTTATATACATACATGTATACTCCAAAAGTTAAAAAAAAACGAATATACATGAGTGCGCTAAAAATGTAAAATGACAAGTGTCAAGGCATCTAATCAACCTCCCTGTAATCTCATCAATCAGAACATGCATAAAGGAGAGATCCTCCTCATCATCATCAAGTCCAGCACCGCCTCGCAGGCCGTGCCATCATCTGCAATCACAATAGGGACTGGTGGGTGTCCGAAAACACCATCCCGTAATGTGGGAGTGAGTGCTCAACTCAGCGGGATAAGAGAGCAGAGATTAGCATGTTATTAAATCACTCATGCGAAAATAGTAAAGCAGTAAATCAAACAATCCTAATACTGTTGTTAATGCAATATGACATGACATGATGGATGCCCTCACCGACATTCTCCCTCATACGGCACCATCTTACGCCCGCGGCATGCAATCATTCCACAGTGCTCCACATCTTCCAGGCACATGAAATGTAATGGTGATATGATTACCGAGTTATTATTAGTCCTTTTCATACAGCAATATTGGGAAACTAAGGTATTTCCCTTATATCAATCCCAACACAGATCCTGTCTAGGGTCGTCACTCCTAGTAATCTCATACGATGTATATTTTTTATGTCACTGCAAGGGCTGCCAGGGCTGTTGCTCGTACTTGTTGCACTGCTCCCCCATCACCTTATCAATACAGGCCTACTGTACTCTCACTGCTATGGAAGGGTCGTCACCTCCCATAGACTCAGAATACGCTCGCGGTCACTACAAAGGGCTGTCAGGGTTGTTGCTCGCACTCGTTGCACCGCTCCTCCATCACCTTATCAATGTAGGCCGACAGCAAGAATATAGTGTCCCATACCACCATAATCTGCTCACGAGTCATAGGTGCTCACTGGTCACTACGGGGAGGTTTGTGGCCCCAGCGTAGGCCGACAGCTCGACCATGGTGTCCCATACCACCATGCCCGACTCATGAGTCTTCGTGGATCAAGGTACCATGGTGGACAGGGTTTACAATGGTAAGTTGAGTACCCTAGGTTCAAGCAGTTATGACTCATACAAGGTGAACATACAATGGCCAGTCGGGTTACTTGACGGGCTCGACTAGCATGAGCGCATCTCGAGTCGAACGACATGAAGTGCATAAAATACCTCGTGTGGCCTAACCACTGCTGCCAACTCCAAAACACGGCTCGCATTCATCGACGCGTCGTTCGTGGCAAAGATAAGCCAACCACGAATTCACTCAGTTACCGACTGCCTGGACTAGGTATAGTCCCAAACAATTATGAATCCACATCAGCAATCATGTGAGAGTATTGGAAATGAAATACAACAATGTGAGCATGTTAACACATGTCATAACATACAACTTAAGTGAATCATCAAGCTCATGCATTTCATACATATAATGAAATCATGCATATAGCTAACATGTAGGAAATCATTTACATCAGCATATTAATTGAGAAATCAATCTCAAACTAAATCATAACACCATGTAATTCAATACATACTAATACAAGCATTTATACAAACACTTAAACTACACACTTAAGTCTACATATAGTATGTCGACTCAAAGTGCGCATTTAGGCGAATCTCTTCGCCAAACTAATTATGCACGCATTCCTAGTATCCTAATGCGACAAGAAGCCATGTCAATCACATCAGCAAATTATAGATGAAAACAATATTTCCTATAAATGACTAAAATGCCCTAAATCTCATATTCTTCGTCTGCTTACAAAACAGGAAACGGACAGCATGTTGTACATGTCAAACAGTGTTGTCGTCGATAATCTACTATTAAACGACATTGAAAGCGTTGAAAATAGTCAATCAAAGCGTCTAAAATCCGCACCTTTTCTCCTAGAAGCGTATCAATTCGAACGAAGCGTATACGCTCGAGATCAAAGACACAATTGTGAATGTTTTAGGTGAACCTGTGAAACCTATTTTGATAGTGCATGTTAATATCCCCTGTGTGAGGATATTAGGAGTGGAGTACCATTCTGTGTGGCTGTTGGATAACAGTTGGTGTACACACAGGCGAAGCACTATATATCGTTGTGTTGTGGATGTGATTTATTCTTTCATTCCTTTATTGATTCAGTTTTGTGGTTTGTGTTTGTGGATGAATGTTCTAATCATTTTATTTCAAGCAAGTGTGGATGAATGTTGTAATAACTTAGGATTTATTTCTGCAAGTTATTTTGATTTCTTTGCTTTTTATTCCTCATTGGTTTGTGATATAAAGGATGTTCTAGAAATAAGGTTGTCCTACCTTAAACCTTTAGTTTTTGGTGTAAGGTTGTCCTTAGAAGTGATATAGTATCATTCTCTTAAATCTAGTTTATTGAGATTGATTTTTAATTCAGCATTGTGCTTTATTTCTTTTATTATTCCGTTGTTTTAAGTTTTATTTGGCATTGCCCTATTCACCCCCCCTCTAGGGCATATAGCTAGGCCCTTTCAGTCTAGCACACTCTACATGCAATCATCGCCCACTGACGCGTGACCATGCAAGTGGAAGAGATCTCACCTTCTGCCTGGCCAATAGTTAGCCAATATCTACCTGACACGTTGATGGCAGACCCAATCACAAGCTGGTTAAACTCAGCCTAGATATGGTCCCTACTCTCAGGCGGGTAAAGCCACAGCCCCTCCCAATTGACCATGAGACAGTGGGAGACGCGGCCTACTGGTATTCGGCACTCAGGCCCTCATGTATCCACTTAGTCTCGATGTTGGGGTGTCTCTTGGCCATGGAGGTTTAGGGACTTTCACCCACGGACATCCAAAGTGCCCAGATGCTCTAACTAAATATTTTTTGTGTCCCATCTATCCATCCACGACATGCATGTGAAGGCTACGACCTTAATTTCGCTAGGGCGTACAGTAATCACAACACACAATGAAAGATGCATGGGTTATACAATCTAGTCATGCATCAATCCTACGCATACCATGCACTTAAGTGAGATAACCTCTGCCAATCAGGGAGTCTCATAACAACCTGCCCAATGACATATGCAATGGTCAACCACGTCTCATAACAAACATGCAGATGATTTGTATGGCCATGTATCATGATGTTATGCTGTCACATACTCATAATCAGCATCGATAACCAGTCTCGATATCTGTAAGTGCTATGATTTCATATCCCTTTGGTTGTCAAATTTTGTCGTGCCAAAACCTATATCTATGTCTTATATATCTTGTGTTTCATGTTTGAGACTATTTATTGCAATCAAGACATCGCATTGCAAGATAAGAACTTAAATGAAGAACGTTTCAAGCTATGGATGAAGAATTCAAGAATAGAAGTTTTCAAGTATGCATGCTCAAGATACAATCAAGTTCAAGTATACTAGAAGACTGTGTCAAGTCAAGATCAAGCTCAAGAAGGCCTACTACAAGATTTGTATATTCTCAAGCTTCTCTTAAGGGTCATCTGAGTGTACAGACTTTCAATGTTCATCTCACTTTTAAGGTTTGTTTTACCTTAGATTGACCTTAGGGTGGGCTTTACTGTAGGTTATCCTGGATACATAATTCATATATTTTAATATGCTTGTTTGGGCTGTTCTAAGACCAGTCCTAGGAACTTCAAGACCAGTCCTAGCTCTGCTACGACTAGTCTTAAGTTTTTCAAGACCAGTCATAGGTTGTTGAAGATTTTCAGATCTTTCTGGTTGTCCTACGACCAGTCCTGGACATCCTACGACCAGTCCTGTGAGTTCTACGACTCATCCTTCGACCAGTCTTAGCCCTACGACTCAAACTCCACTAACTAAACTGGAGGTCCTGCAACCGGTCGTAGGTGATACACGACCAGTCGTAGGTGGCCCACGACCGGTTGTAGGCCACCCAGGACCGGTCGTGGAACAACAAATCCTTGGTTCTACTCTGAACGTTGAATCGAACTTCTACTCCGATTGGTTCTACCGGGCTACTTCAAAAGGTGATTCAAGTATTTTACATTTATGTAATTTACTTTCTTTGGTTTTTTTTGAGATTTGCCAGAAAAATCTCATTGTATTGGTTATTTGAGGAGAGCCAGAAAACTCAGATTGTGAGGGTTTTTGGATTGTGTAAGCCCGAGATCAAAGAGACAATTGTGAAGGTTTTAGGTGAACCCGTGAAACCTATTTTGATAGTGCATGCTAATATCCCCTGTGTGAGGATATTAGGAGTGGAGTACCATTCTATGTGGCTGTTGGATAACAGTTGGTGTATACACAGGCGAAGCACTATATATCATTGTGTTGTGGATGTGCTTTATTCTTTCATTCCTCTATTCATTCAGTTTTGTGGTTTGTGTTTGTGGATGAATGTTGTAATCATTTTATTTCAAGCAAGTGTGGATGAATGTTGTAATAACTTAGGATTTATTTCTAAAAGTTATTTTGATTTCCTTACTTTTTATTCCTCATTGGTTTGTGATACAAAGGACGTTCTAGAAATAAGATTGTCCTACCTTAAACCTTTGGTTTTTGGTGTAAGGTTGTCCTTAGAACTGATAAAGTATCATTCTCTTTATTTTAGGCTATTGAGATTTCTTTAAATTCAGTATTGTACTTTATTTCTTTTATTATTCCGCTGTTATTAGTTTTATTTGGCATTGCCCTATTCACCCCCCCTCTAGGGCATATAGCTAGGCCCTTTCAAGTGGTATCAAAGCCTAATAGCTCGTGCTTATTGTTTATTGGATTTATTTCCTGAGCTAATGATCTAAGCTATATTAAGATGTCAAATTTTGATAGCCTATCAGTCACTAGGCCACCACCCTTTAATGGCACAAACTATGCTTATTGGAAAGTCAGGATGAGGATCTTCCTCAAATCCTTGCATGAAAGTGTGTGGCTGGCCACAGTGAATGAATGCAACCCTCCTATCACTGAAGTCACTAATGACGATGGTTCAAAATCAATGAAAGTAACGGCTTATTCTCTTTGGACCACACTTCAGAAAAGTGAAAGTAGTGCCAATGCAGAAGCACTAAATGCAATCACTTGTGCATTATCATCAGATGAATTCAAAAGAATCATCTCTTGTGAAAATGCAAAACAAGCATGGGATGTATTAGAAATGACACATGAGGGTACATCTATTGTCAAGAAATCTAAAGTCCAACTCCTCACAACTAAATTTGAAGAAATTCATATGGAGGAGAATGAGATGTTTATGGACTTGTATACTAGATTGAATGACATTGTGAACTGTATGTGGGGTCTTGGTGATAGAATCCCAGAAAGTAAAGTGTGCGTAAAGATACTACGCTCACTTCCTGAACGGTTCAATTCTAAAGTGACCGCGATTCAGGAACTTCATGATACGGATACCATGAGGGTTGAGGAACTAGTTGGTTCACTTCAAACCTATGTGTTATCCTTTAAAGCTCCTAAAGGAAAATCATTTTCTCTCAAATCATCTAAAAATGCTTCACAAGAGAGCACTTCGGATTTAGAAAATTTCGAAGATGATATGGCATTTTTAGCAAAAAAGTTTTATAAAATTTTCAAAAGCAAGAAAAAAGTTGATTTTCAAAAGTCAAATGATAAGAGACGATCTAAACCTAGAACTCGTAAATCCATGAAAGATAGTCAATGTTACAACTGTCAAGAGTATGGGCACTTAGCTAACAAATGTCCTAAAAAGGACAAATCAAAAAAGAAAAGCATGATGGCTACTTGGGATGAATCGTCTGATTCTGAATCCTCTTCTAAATCAGAAGATTCTGAAATCGAGTCGGGCGAAGATGTTAAAGCCCTTATGACTCTAGCCAAGATCACCTTTTCAGAAAATGATGATATATCTAGTGAAGAAAATCTGAATAGTGATTACGTTAATGAAGATGACCTTCAGGATGCTTATAATGCCCTTTATAAGGAGAGTTATAAAATTGCCGTCAAGCTTAAATTACAAAAAGAAAAATTTTCTAAGCTTAAGGAAGATTATGAGTCTCTTGTTTTAGAAAAGTCTCATATTTTAGATTCTTTTGAAAAAACCAAATGTGATTTAGATTTCAAAACCTCCAAAATTGAAGATTTGAGATCCGAAAATGAGAAACTCAAAAATGAGGTAGCTTCTCTTCTGAGTTTGAAAGACACATAGAGATATGCCCAAGGTGATCCTAAATTGAAAAAATTATTGTCTAGATCAAGAAAATGTGGCGATCGATCCGGGTTGGGCTATGATAAGAATACATCTCCTAAACAAAAGAACATTGCTCCTAAATTTGTAAAAGGAGAGTCTTCAATCTCAAAAGAAAAGAATACTTATCAAGGTTTTTCCAAAAATTCAAAGACTTTTCAAAAATCGACAAGTAGCCATGTCAACTTTAATTTTCAAAACTGAATCATTTGGCTAAAAAAATAATTGATCTTCTCAAGGAGCTATTAAAGTCTAACTCGATAGGTCTCTCCTATAACAACAGATAGAAAAAGACCATCTATACTCCTAAATCCAAAACAGTTCTGAAATGGGTTCCTCAGGTTGCCTGCTTAGTTTCCCACACTGCTTTCAAAGCTACAAGCCATTCAAAGTGGTACCTAGATAGTGGTTGCTCTAGGCATATGACAGGTGAGAAAGCTATATTCACTGATCTAAAAGATATGACTAATGGGTCAGTCACATTTGGTGATGAAAGCAATTGTAAGATCATTGGCCAAGGTACGGTTCAGCTTTATAACCTTCCCTTATTTAAGAATGTTTTGTATGTTGAGGGCTTGAAACACAACCTACTTAGCATTTCTCAGATATGCGATAACAACCATAGTGTGAAGTTTTCTAATTAAGGTTGTGAGATTCTTAATAAAAAGGGTTCTGTTATATTAACTGGTCGCGGAACTTCTGAAAAATGCGACATCATTAGTGATGCAAGCTCATCTACTCAATCATGTTACATGGTCCATACCGAGAGACTGAATTATGGCATAAACGCCTTGGACATGTACACTATCGAAACTTATTTAGATTGAGCAAAAGAGAACTAATTAGAGGTCTACCCAAATTGTAAAAAGTAGACAAAATATGTGGTGAATGTCAGTTGGGCAAACAGACTAGGAGCTCTCATAATAAAGTTGTAACACCCTGGATTTTATGCCAACCTAGATTTAGAGGTCCTTAGGCAATGGGTCAATCCTAACACCTGATTAACTTCTCAAAACTCAATGCAAAAGTCTCAAATCCCTATTTCCTTCGAAAATCTCACCTTTCACTACTTTATCCTTCAAAATTTTCTAGGAGCTTTCATATTAGACACAAATCTTAAAGTTTAGGTGATGTTGATCAATACTTAAACTAAAAAGTACTATGAATAGTAAATAAATAATTAAAAAGGGTTTTTAACCATTAACATTTTAGAATCTCATGAAATAAGTAGGCTATTTGGATAGATCAGCTTCTCTTACCCCAAAATCATATATTGCATATCAAATAACTCATCCCAGGTTCTAAAATACACTTATTTCAAATATCAGACGGTGAAATCACCCCAAACAGGTCAGCGAGTGACGAGGGGCTCGCCGATTAACGGGCTTGGCCAGGCCGCAGTTCATCGGCTAGCCCGTTTTCGGCCACATTTTCTGTAATTTTAGTTTAACTTTAAAAAATTATATCACCCTCGTTATAACTCCAATTTAGGTGATTCAAAAGCCAGATTGAATCTAAATGAGTCTAGTTTCATATAAAAATAATTGAAAAATATAATAAAATATTTCATATAGTTAAAAATGGGTCGTTGTGACAACTATTTGGAAAGAATAGTTTTGGACAGCTGCTGCTTCTAGAATTTTTTGAATTTTTCTACAACATGAAATATCATGAAATTTAGTGGAGATGAATTAGACTTGATGATGAAATATTAAAAAAATAATTAAAATAATATACTAATTAAAAATGTCAGGAAAGGGCATAGAACTTCCTAGGAACTTATTCTGTCATAATTAGGTCAGAATTTGGTTAAGTACTGAACTAAATAATCAGTAGAATTAGCTCGAACCACTTTAAATATGATCTGTAAGACCCAAAACCTATAGAATCATTGATGCTACATTACCCTAAAACCTAGGATCAAACTCTAAACCCGTTTGCTCTCAGGAACCCTTTGAAACTTTGTATTGGATCTAGACCGTGCGTCGAAAGTTCGATATCTACAATCTCAGACCATAATGACTGCTTAGTTAGACTTGACAATCATTTTGAAAATCAAGTCCATACGATGTCTTGAGACCATTTTCTTGCGTCCGGAGTGAAGAGTGTGAGAAAAGTGAATTTATTTAGAAATTAAATACAATTTAAATAAATCTGGCACATGTCGCTTGCGTGACATTTTTTAAGCGTTCTGACCGTCGAAATCTAACCCAAATACACCCTTGGATTAGGGAACATTTCCCACTCAGGTCAGTGTACTTGGAATCCTCGATCGAGTCTCAATGACCGATGAACTGAAGCTGATCCGCCACGTGCGATCTGGAAACACTGTCGGACTGAAAACTTAATGTGATCAGGATCCAATATCCATGAGCTTAAGTCCGGCCGCATTCAGTCGGGGGACCTCCAGAAATGCTCCGTTGGATCAGAACAAGCCCGCTTTGGTTATAAAATAAGTATACCTTGGCCCCAAGCCTATTTTCGACAATTCTGAGCCTTTATAAGGAGCTTAAACCCTTAGCCTTCTAACCCATGCAAATTTGGGGAAAACCCTAGCAGAGAGGAGAGAAAAGAGAGAGAAAGTGAGGGAGAAGTTGGGCTTTCTCTTGCGATTCTTCCCTGCGGCTCCACGTGCTAGATCCTTCCACCTGCATCGCTATTCCGGGGATTCCAACGCCGTTCTAGTAAGAAAACCCTAACCTCAAGCTGTTTTAGGGATTCCATCGATACAATTCGTAAAGTAGTTAATTTATCTTGAGGTTTAGGTCGTCATACAGGCGTTGACGAAGCGTAGACTTTCTATTCAAATTGATACACTTCTACGGCGAAAGGTACAAATTTTGGACGCTTAGATTACTTATTTTTAAAGCTTTCAATACCGTTTAATGGTAGATTGTTGATAAGGATGCTGTTTGACATGTAGAACATGCTGTCTGTTTTTCATTTCGAATATGTACGAAGAATATGAGATTTAGGGTATTTTGGGTATTTGTAGGAAATACTGTATATGTACGTATTTTGCCGATATGATTGCCATGAGTATTTGTCATGTACCTATGTTAGTTATACGTGTATGATCTGTTTGGCGAAGAGATTCGCCTTAATGCACGTATTGGTCGACATATGCTATGTAGACTAATGTGTGTAGACTAAGTGTTTGTTGAAATGCCTAAATCAATATGATATATGCCTGCCATATGTTTGAATGTAAGAACATGATTGTTGTGTATTAGATAACTCCTTGATATAAGGATCTGTCATAATATATGTTGAAATCAACATACGTCAAGTACGTTGGAGTTGTGTAGTCTAAGTGTTTGTATAAATGTATGTATTAGTAAGTATTAAGTAAATGGTGTGGATTCTCAACTACTTTGATGATGCACATGATTTCCTCCATGCTTGTTGTATTTAAATTGACTATCTTAGGTGTGAAATACTCGTGTATGGTTAACTGCTTATGATGTACGTTATAACATGCTGATAACATACTGGAATTACTTGTATTTCAATTCTGTCTCTCTCATATGAGTACTGATTCACATTACATGTGCTTGGGGCTATAATTTAGTCTAGGAAGTCGGTAATAGTTCAGAATTCGTGGTTGGATTCTATTCGCCACGAAGGATGTGTGTGATGAACCCGAGTTGTACTAGAGTCGTCGGCAGTAGTTAGGCCACACGAAGTGCTTGTGCACTTCATGTCGGTCGATTCAACGTACGTTCGTGCTAGTCGGACTCATCAAGTAACCCGACTGACCATTGTATGTTCACCTTGTATTCGTCATAACTGCTTGACCTAGGGTACTGAACTTACCAGTGAAAACCCTTATAACTGTGGTACCTTGATCCACTAAGACTCATGAGCCGGGCATGGTGGTATGGGACACCGTGGTCGAGCTGTCGGCTTACGCTGGGGCCACAAACCTCCCCATAGCGACCAGTGAGCACCCTATTCTGAACAGATTATGGTGGTATGGGACACTATATTCTTGTTGTCGGCCTACATTGATAAGGTGATGGGGGAGTAAAGCAACGAGTGCGAAAAACAGCCCTGACAACCCTTTGTAGTGACCTTGAGTTAATCCTTACACCGCATTGGGGCGACGAGTTCTGTTGCAGTCTTAAGGATATAAACTAGGCGGTATTGATAAGGTGATGAGGGAGTGGAGCAACGAGTGCGTGTAACAGCCCTGACAGCCCTTGTAGCGACTTAGAAATATATCATCGTATGAGATTACTAGGAGTGACGACCCTAGACAGGATCCTTTTTGGGAATGATATAAGGAAAGTACCCTAGTTTCCCAATCCTGCTGTATGAAAAGGACTAATAACAACTCCGTAATCATATTCATATCACACTGCATGTGCCTAGAAGATGTGGAGCACTGAGGGAAGAAAGCATGCCACGGACGTAAGATGGTGTCGCATGAGGGAGTATGTCGGTGTGGGCATCCATCATGTCATTTCATGCTTGCATTAATCACAGTATTTAGGAATGTTTGATTTGCTTAATTTATCATTATCACTTGATTGATTTGATAACATGTTAACCTTTTCTCTATGATTCCACTGAGTTAGCTACTCACTCCTACGTTACGGGACGGTGTTGCGCACACCAATCAGTCCCTATTTTAGTTTCAAGTGATGACGCTGCTTGTGAAGCGTAGCCGGACTTGTTTGATGATGAGGAGGATTTCTCCTATATGCTGGTTCTGATCGACTGGTTTACAAGGTTACTGATTAGATGCCAATACACTTGGCGGTTTGCCTTATATTTACACACCCATGTATATTCTTTTCTTTCTATTTTGGAGTATACATGTAATTAGTAACCTGGTAACAGGTTCACACTCTGGAGACTTACAATCATTTATATATTTTATATATTTATCACAGTCTTTCGCTTGCTAATTTAACTGTCTCTAGAGTATGATATGTTGTTTTGGCTTAGTCCCAATCTTGTTTAATGCCATTCTACAGACAACATGCATTCATCATTATCTATGTTACATAAGTGACGTTTTGGAACTCGGGAGTTGGGTTTCTACCCGACCCCCGATTTTCAGAATGTTACAAAAGTGAACTCCAATATCACATCTAGACCACTCGAGCTTCTCCATATGGATCTTATTGGACCAACCAGATCGAAGAGTCGAGGAGGCAAAAAATACATCTTGGTTATCGTAGATGACTATACCAGATTCACTTGGGTATCATTCTTAAAAGACAAAACTGAAACCCTAGATGAAGTGAAAAAAGTCATCAAACGAATCGAAAATGAGAAAGGTTCTCATGTTAGTAAGATCTGTAGTGATCATGGATCCGAATTCGAAAACAGTAGTTTTGAGAAATTCTATAGCGATCAGGGAATATCACATGAATTCTCTGCGCTCAAAACACCGCAACAAAATGGTATAGTTGAAAGAAAAAATAGAGTGCTTTAGGATATGGCTAATGTTATGTTGAATAGCATGAAGCTCTCTAGAAATCTTTAGGCTGAAGCAGTTAATACAACATGTTATATTATTAATCGGGTTTATACCAGTAAATCTAATAATAATACTGCTTATGAATTATGGTTTGAAAAGAAACCTGCTGTCAAATACTTTCAGGTTTTTGGCATCAAGTGTTATATTTTACGTGATTGTGAAAATTTGGAAAAGTTTAATACGAAGAGTGATGAAGGTATTTTTCTTGGTTATTCTTTGAACAGTCGAGCTTATAGGGTTCTAAATAAGAGAACTGGTGTGATTCAAGAGTCCATTAATGTAGTCATTGATGATCATTTGAATACACCAGCTCCAAGTTCAGATGATGATGAAGCTCGTATTATCGACAATCAAGATACCTCATCAAGTCAAAAAGAATCTGAACCAAGGACTGTCAAAGATCATCCAACCAATCATCACTGGAGTTCATACTCGCAAACAACTTGAGAACATATGTAATTATGTTTGTTTTTCATCCCAAATAGAACAAGTCAATGTGAAAGAAGCACTTTCTGACAAAAATTGGATTGTTGCTATGCAGGATGAACTTAATCAATTTGTTCGTAATGATGTCTGGTATCTTATTCCTAGACCTAAAGATAAACACACTATTGGAACAAAATGGATCTTTAAAAATAAGTCTAATGAGCTTGGAAATATAATACGAAACAAGGCTAGACTGGTTGTACAAGGGTACACTCAGATTGAAGGCATCGATTACGATGAAACCTTTACTCCAGTCGCTCACCTTAAATCAATCAGACTTTTTATTTCCATCGCATGCTTTAGAAAATTTAAGATTTATCAGATGGATGTAAAGAATGCCTTCTTGAATGGCGATTTACATGAAGAAGTGTATGTTGAATAACCTTCAGGGTTTGAAGACCCCAAGTTATCTGACCATGTATTTTGTCTCAAAAAGGCTCTCTATGGTCTTAAACAAGCGCCCAGGGCATAGAATGAGAAATTGACTAAATTCTTACTTAGTCATAGCTTTCAAGTAGGTAGTGTCGATAAGACGCTCTTTGTTAAGAAGCATAACAATGATATTTTGATGGTTCAAATTTATGTTGATGATATTATTTATGGATCAACTTGCTCTAACATGTCTATTGAGTTTGCAGAGTTAATGAAATCAAGGTTCGAAATGAGCATGGTTGGCGAACTAAACTATTTCCTAGGGTTTCAAGTAGAACAACAACCTGATGGAATTTTCATTTCCCAGATCAAATATGCTTCAAACTTGGTTAAAAGGTTTGGATTTGAGAATGGTAAGAACTTTGATACTCCTATGAGTACAAAGTTAAGACTCTCAAAAGACTCTGCAGGTAAAGATATAGATCCTAAACTATATCATAGTATGATTGGTAGTTTATTGTATCTTACTGCAAATAACTTGATATTGCGTTAAGTGTTGGAATTTGTGTGAGATATCGATCTAATCCTAAGGAATCACATCTTACTGCTGTTAAATGGATTATTAGATATGTCACAAGTACGATAAATCTAGGTCTATGGTACCCTTTTGATGCTAGTGTTCAATTAGCCGGGTACTCAGATGTTGATTGGGCCAGTAATATCGATGATAGAAAATCAACCAGTGGTGGTTGTTTTTACATTGAAAATTGCTTAATTTCTTGGTTCAGCAAGAAGTAAAGATCAATATCGCTCTCCACTGCTGAGGCTGAGTATATTGCAGCTGGATATGCATGTACACAACTAGTTTGGATGAAACGCACGCTAAGCGATTATGGAATTAATCAAGATTCAATGATCTTACATTTTGATAATTCCAGTACTATAAATATTTTCAAAAATTCAATCCAGCATTCACGTACTAAGCACATTAATATTAGGTATCATTACATTCGTGAGTTAGTTGAAGAAAACGTTATTTCTTTGGAATATATATCAACCGAAAATCAACTTGCTGATATATTTACTAAACCGCTCGACAAAAGCAGGTTTAATAAATTAAAATTTGATCTTGGTATGTGCATTTTACATTGAGTATACTTCCTTGCATGTATCATAGTGTATTATATTTAATATTATTTGTGTTTAAATTTTAATTTTTTTTATTAAAAATGTAGTTTTGGTCGATAATCGACCAGTCGTGGATGTACACGACCAGTCGTGCACCGCACTCGACCGGTCGTGGAGCTCGTGAATATGATATATTTTGGGGAAAATCCCCTTCTTCTTCATTTCCACTCCGACCTACGATGAGTCGTGGCTCGACCAGTCATAGGATTTCTTATTTTTCTTCAAAGTGAGTCCTATTTCATCATTTTTCTTGTAGATTCATGCTCTCTATGCTTTGATTTGATCATTGTGTAGCTAGATTCCTTCTTTTGTTGGGTTTTTTTAAGGGTTTCTTCTCATATTGTTGATCTAGAGAAAACCCATCCTTCCATTTGTGCATTTCTCTTGCTCTTTATATATCTTTTTAAATATGAATGTTAGAGGAAAGAACAAAATATCCTGTGGTCCATCTTCATCTAGATCTACACCGATAACAAAACGGCACCTTCGGTCACTTAAAGATGATTCTCAAGATGTACGAGATTTACGTGTCCGTAATATTATCGTTGAGCATACCACTGATCTCAATCATATTGCCCCATATGGTATTGTCCCTCTCCTTGAATCTGTTGGCTGGACTAACATTTTGCTTTGGGGTGGGCCTGCATACCAGTCCATTGCCCAATCAATGGTAACATGCATCTCAGAATTTTCTCTTGATAATTTAACTTTCTCAATTGATACTAGAGAAGGAAAATTTGAAGTAGACCGTCATTTGATATTAGGTATTATAGATATACCTGTTAATGTTGAAGGTATACCGATTCAAACTTTATACGACAAGCCATCTGAATCGGAAAAATGCATGTTAACAAGAGATTTATGCAAAATTGATGCACAATGGACACAAAAAGGGAATGCGCTCCCTTCAAAGTATTTGTTACCTAGATACAGAGTGTTACATCATTTCTTCATTTCCAATGTGTATCCTCGGTCTAGTAATAAAATCGAGTTGACTTCTTTCATGGTTCATGTGTTGCATTCTATTGCTTATGGTACCATGGTCTGTCTTCCTTCTTTGATTTGTTATTTCATTATACAGTTTCGTCTCCATCCGGGTCATAGTGATATTCTGTTTGGTTATCTAATGACTGTTTTATGCACTCACATGTTTGCGATAAACCTATTAATGAGGTACCAATTCATCATCTTATTTTTAACAATTCCAATCTTAATAAGATGAAGTTGGATTTGCTTCCTGGCCAAGTTGATGAAGGTGGTGTAGGTGGTGATGGTGGTGAAGCCGAAAATGAAGTGGAAGCTGACGATCTTCCTCAACAGGATATTAATATGGATGAGATATTTGATGATATAGAAACTGATTCGCCAAATGATCCTGATTACGATCCATCTAGTCATGATGCACGCCTTTATGCATTGGAGGAGAAGGTTGATAACATGAGTATAGCCCATGATATGCAATTTAAATATATGTAAAAATATCTTCATCGCATCAATAGGGCCTTACACCAGATTGATCTGACTATCCCTGCTCCTTCCTCTGGATCTGATTAGGCGAATTATCTTCTGGATAGTATAACATTATCTTTTATATTGTATTATCTTTTGGATATTGTATTGTGGATTGATAATGACTTGATGTTTCTGGTTTATATTTTGAAATATGCTATGACCTTACATATTTCTTTCTCATTATCTACTTATGATTACTCTCTATGTTGTTGTTCTCTTACCTTTTGTGACTTTCCCTTGTCATTTTGTGACAAAAAGGGGGAGTAGTATGGAAAGGAGGAGTAATTTGTTTGAATTGATTGATTGAGAAGGATATGTGGATGAGAATATGTTATATTGATGTTATTGATTGGTTACATGAGCAGTATTTGTATTACTCAAGGGGAGTAGAGTATTAGTTACATGAGCAGTATATGTATTACTCAGGGGGAATAGAGTAATTTGTGATTTTATGGCTCATGATTCCTTCTTATTCTTTATGCTATGTGTTTTGTCACAAATTTGACAAAGGGGGAGATTGTAAGTGCTATGATTTCATATCCCTTTAGTTGTCAAATTTTGTCGTGTCAAAACCTATATCTATATCTTATATATCTTGTGTTTCATGTTTGAAACTATTTATTGCAATCAAGACATCGTATTGCAAGACAAGAACTTAAATGAAGAACGTTTCAAGCCATGGATGAAGAATTCAAGAATAGAAGTTTTCAAGTATGCATGCTCAAGATACAATCAAGTTCAAGTATAGTAGAAGACTGTGTCAAGTCAAGATCAAGCTCAAGTAGGCCTAATACAAGATTTGTATATTCTCAAGCTTCTCTTAAGGGTCATCTGAGTGTACAGACTTTCAATGTCCATCTCACTTTTAAGGTTTGTTTGATCTTAGATTGACCTTAGGGTGGGCTTTACTGTAGGTCATTCTGGATACATAATTCATATATTTTAATATGCTAGTTTGGGCTATTCTAAGACCAGTCCTAGGGACTTCAAGACCAGTGCTAGCTCTACTACGAATAGTCTTAAGTTTTTCAGGACCAGTCTTAGGTTGTTGAAGATTTTCAGATCTTTCTGGTTGTCCTACGACCAGTCCTGGACATCCTACGACCAGTCCTATGAGTTCTACGACTCATCCTTCGACCAGTCTTAGCCCTACGACTCAAACTCCAGCAACTAAACTGGGGGTCCTACAACTGGTCGTAGGTGGCCCACGACCAGTCGCAGGCCACCCAAGACCGGTCGTGGAATAACAAATCCTTATCCCACGGAAATCTTTGAAGCTACGACTAGTCCTAGGATCCTAAGACCAGTCGTAGATGGAATTTTTTAGGTTATAAATAGAGCACGAACTTCAGAGTTTTAGCAATTCAATTCAACTCTATTCAAGCATTCTTTAGGCTATACTCTGAGATAAGTTTGTGTTTATTTTAAGCTACTTTGTGATTATTTAATATTCCTTTTGCTAGCTTAGTTTTTATTTAATTTTGATCTACATTCCAACTCATTAGAAAAGGGGAATTTTTGATATTCCTTCTTCTTGGATTCAAAATCAAATAGAACTAGCCCTTTTGATTTAAAATTAATTAGACTTAGAACCATTCTTAAAGTGAGTATTAGACTTTGAACATTGAATCAAACTTCTACTCCGATTGGTTCTACTGGGCTATTTCAAAAGGTGATTCAGGTATTTTACATTTGTGTAATTTACTTTCTTTGGTTTTGTTTGAGATTTGCCAGAAAAATCTCATTGTATTGGTTATCTAAGGAGAACCAGAAAACTCAGATTGTGAGGGTTTTTGGATTATGTAAGCCCGAGATCAACGACACAATTGTGAAGGTCTTAGGTGAACCTGTGAAACCTATTTTGATAGTGCATGCTAATATCCCCTGTGTGAGGATATTAGGAGTGGAGTACCATTCTGTGTGGCTGTTGGATAACAGTTGGTGTACACACAGGCGAAGCACTATATATCGTTGTGTTGTGGATGTGATTTATTCTTTCATTCTTTTATTGATTCAGTTTTGTGGTTTGTGTTTGTGGATGAATGTTGTAATCATTTTATTTCAAGCAAGTGTGGATGAATGTTGTAATAACTTAGGATTTATTTCTGTAAGTTATTTTGATTTCCTTGCTTTTTATTCCTAATTGGTTTGTGATACAAAGGACGTTTTAGAAATAAGGTTATCCTACCTTAAACCTTTGGTTTTTGGTGTAAGGTTGTCCTTAGATCTGATAAAGTATCATTCTCTTTATTTTAGGCTATTGAGATTTCTTTAAATTCAACATTGTTCTTTATTTCTTTTATTATTCCACTGTTATTAGTTTTATTTGGCATTGCCCTATTCACCCCCCTCTAGGGCATATAGCTAGGCCATTTCAATATCACGTACTCATATATGGTATCGGTAACTAGCATCAATAATCGGCCTCGACAATCGGAATCGTCCTAACAAAGGGCCTAAGGGGAAGTCATAATGAGGATATTTAACCATCATTGTCTATCAATGTGGACATTAAACCAACATTACTCCCAAGGAGTAGCCCACACAGGGCTTAACATATAGTGGACTCATGACCTCACATAAGGTCCATACATACATCAAGTGGGCCGCATCGCATGGGCCTCTTATACATCACATCAAGCATCGCCATCTGGGCCTCACATACATCACACTAGGCCTCACTCCTGAGCCACATATACAACTCAATAGGCCACGCATATGGGCCAAAAAAACATCACAATGGGTCCTACCAAATGGGTCAGAAATATACCACAAGGGTCATGTCATACGAGTTGAAAATACATCATAATGATCCTCAACGTATGGCTCAAAAATATATCACAATGGGTTAGTCATACGAGCCTAATGTACATCACCATGGGCCACAACCCATGGGCCTAATGCATATCATAATGGGCCTTATTGAATGGGCTACAAAATATCACAATGGCCACGCCATATGGGCCGGGAATGCATCTCAATGGGCCACGACCCATGGGCTCTGGTACATCATAATGGACCACAACCCATAAGCCTCAAATACAACAAGTGGGACGCATTAATGGGTTACACTAATGGGCCTCATATACATCAAGTCGGTCCTCATCATATAGGCCATAAATACATCACATCAAGCCTTGCCCATGGGCCTCTAATACATCACAATGGGCCACAACCCATGGGCTTCAAATACACAATAGGTGAGCTATACACATGGGCCTAATATACATCACAGGTAGGCCTTGCACATGGGCCTCATACACATCAAGTGGGCTGCATCAATGGGCCGCACTAATGGGCCTTATACACATCAAGTGGGCTGCATCAATGGGCCACACTAATGGGCCTCATACACATCAAGTGGGCTGCATCACATGGCTGCACCAATGGGCCTTAACACATGGGCCCCAAAAACATCATAATGGGCCTTAATCCATGGGTCCCAAATACATCACATTGGGCCTTATCATATGAGCTACAAATACAACTCATTGGGCCTCTCAAATTCAATAAGTGGGTGGCACTACTTGGGTTGCACCATCTACACCATTCATCTATTTTTTTAAAGTCATAAAAAATGAATCATATTCAAAGATCATCTAGATCATACCACAAATAACAGTGGTGATAGTGATTAAATGGTCAGTTGGACCATATCATAAATAGTAGTAGAGATAGTGATTTCCACTGTACAAAAAATTTCATAGGGGGGCAACCATAACATGTATTTTCCATCCAGTCTGTTCATAGGGTCACAAGGACCTGAACCAATAGGAAGAATAAATATTATATTGGTCTAGAACTTCGGTGACCCAAAACAGTGTCAATGGTAGGCATTCAATCCCACTATTTAGGTAGTGTGGTCCACTGGATAACTAGATCTGTCTCATTCTTTTTCTCATGCCATAAATGATATCTCAAATGTTTAGATGGTATAGATACAACACATGCATCATGGTAGTGCCCACCGTCAGGTGGGCTGCATGGGATGTAAAATATGTATTACAATGGGGTCCACAAAACTTACCGACATCACCAAATGAATGGACGATGGAAATAACACTGCCTCATAGTGGGCCCCACCATCCAAACAATGGACGGTGTAGATAAAACATATACATCAAGGTATCCCACGTGAGGCCCATTATAATGTTTTATTTTCCATTCAATCTGTTTTAAAGGTCACAACAACCTAAATTAAGAAGAAAAATAAATTTTGTATATATCTAAAACTTCTGGGACTCAAAAAGGGTTTCAATGGTAAACGTTCAATCTGCACCGCTTTGAAGTGTGGACCACCTGAGTCCCATGAGTGGCTGATTTTTGGGGGATCCCAATTCCCAAAGGGGACCCATCAAATGCATGGTGTTGATGATCAACACGCATCATGGTGGGGCTTGAGATGGGGCCCACTGACCCTACCCGTTTCCAAGTAGCAGGATACTGCTTGTTGCAGCGTCCTTTGGACGTAGGTAGCAATAACGTCCAGGGGCTAACGTTGATTTTTTTTATTTTTCTACGAAATTTTATATGTGGGGTCCACATCAGGATAATCTAGTCCATCAGTTGGATTCTATGTCTCATGACGGGCTTAACAAGCCTAATATTCAATATGTTTTGGTGTATTGAAACATTACAGTGGGCCCTAATAGACTTTAACCATAAATATCATTGTTCTCTACAACATGGCCCGCCAGATATTTGGATTGGCTTCATTTTTTGGCTCAACGCCTAAAATGAGGAAATTGGATGGACGGTGGGGATCAGATCAATACATCAAGGTGGGGTCCACATGTGTACCCCACCAAAAATTTTTAGAACAAATTGATATTTGTGTTTTCACTATGTTCAGGGTGCTGGACTCCCAACAACTGGACGTATGAATGCGGCACGCCACCAAAGTGGCCCCATGTCCTGCAATGGATAGATCATGAAACAAGGACATCTGGTGGGTCCCACATGGTGGCCCACTACGGTTTAGATTAAACCGATATTTGTGGTTCCTCTTCATCTGGACCTGTCCAGATGGACAAGCTAGCGGGCTTGCCGCTAGATGGTCCAGCAATGTGGGCCGACACATGGATGGCATGAATATAATACATACCTCATGGTGGGGTGCATCAGAGTGGGCCACACACATCAAAAGAGAGAGAGAGAGAGCGAGAAAGAGAGAGGGAGAAAGAGAGAGGGAGATCAGAGTAACGGAGGGACTCCACCACTATGGGCCCCTCTATATAATGCACACATCATTGTAGGTCCCACTATATGTGGGCCCTAAATTAAAAGAAGAGGTGTTATGGACACCCACCTTTGATCACAGACTTTTCCTTCCATCAATGCATTTTAGAGATCTAATGAATGAGATTCAACGATTGAGATGAAGCTTAGATGGTGGAGATGGAAGGTATAAAGGTGGGCCACACTAAGTTTTCTCATGGAGGTTGGGACATGGGTTGCTTGGAGAATGAGAGAGGGAGAGATGAGAGAGAGAGAGGTTGTAAAGAGAGAGATTGATGGTGAGAGGTGATGGAGTGATGGGTGTGTACTTGACATGTAAAGGAGAGAGTTGACTTTATGGGAGAGGTGGTTGTACTTGGGGATGGTTGCTTGTACTTGACTTGATTTGATTGATTGATGTGATGTGCCATAAAGATTCTCTCAAAATTCATAGCGCAAGACATTTTCTTCAAATTGAATGCGTGCCCACATTTCCTGGCCTGGGTGTCGAAATCGACGCACAAGACGTGTCATTGGAACTATGGCAACGGTGCAGTCATGATGGTACAAGTCTTGGGTCGAGACGATTCATATCGACAGGATACGACTTAGGGTCATGCGCAAACGTTGATTACAGATTGCGGGTTAACAAAATTCAACCGTGGGGACCGCAGAAGCCTAGGGAATGGTATGGTCTAGGATACGGGCTTGACACAGAGCTAGTGGAAAATTTTATAAATAGATGGAAGACCTTGGGGGCTTCATGTAAGTAATTGCAAGAAGAGAAAGAGTAGGTGAACATGTGCCTAAACTCTATGAAAATAGGAGTGGCATTCAGTCTCACCAGTGCCGACATCAGGACCTTCCGCGATTTGGCTACAAAAGTACACGCCCTAGAACCGATGACTCGAAAAATGCCAGCATTCAATTATGAATTAGTTAGAAGAGGACACCAGAAGTTGATCACAAATGTGGTTGAGCATGAAAAGAGAAGCCAGGATGTGAGAGAATACAAAAGCAAGGATGCGAGAGAAGCAATGGGTAAAAGGATAGAAACGAAAGAAGAGTCGAATCGCCCAAGGGAAGGTTTTATGAAAAACTTCGATTGTTAAATTCTCATGAGGGTTTTGTGTTTGAAAAGGAGGATGTACTTCTTATGATGAATCAGTTGCTAAAAGTAGGAACTGCCCATGTCAAAGCATCCTGAAGAGGCATCTAAAATGAAAGAAAGGGACTTCTATCACTATCACCGCATAGTAGGGCATTAGACAGAGAATTGTTATACATTGAAGTGTATCATACAAAGGACGATAAATAGGGGGAAGATAATAATAAAAAAAAATGATACAAAAGAGTGATGACAAACGTACTCACCATTCGCAAAGACTATCAGGGAAGGACAAGGGTGGATAATCAGAAAATAAAGGAAAAAGTTAAAATGACTACCCTGCGATCAGGGAAGAAGATGGGCAACCCACCAAATTTGAAAAGTGAAAAATTAAACATAGGAATAGTCATGAATCACGCCAGCAATAGCAATAGCGGTGAAAAAGAAAAGGGAAAGGAGACAAAGAAAGTGAGTTATGATATTATAAGACATTTAAAAGGCACTCCAGCTTGGTTAAGTGTCTATGATGCTCTGAATTTGTTAGAAGACTCCCGAAAAAGCTTGATTAAAGCCTTATCTAATGAAGATATAAGAGGAGTGTCGCTAACTGAGATGGAGAATGAGAAGCGAGGATATTGTATGCTAGTTATTTCCTTCTCCGATGACGACTTGGTTTATGACGGGGAACCTAATAGGTCGTTGATGATAGTGGGCCACATTCATGGTAAACAAGTAAAGTGAATAATGCTCGATAATGGGTCTACTGTAAACCTGTTGTCATTGACAATGTTGAATGAATGAGGTTATCGATGCTCAAACTTACGCCCTAGTGGAATGATGATACAAGGCTTTAATCAAGATGGACAGCGAGCAATTGGTAAGATCATAATAATGTTGGAAATAGTAGAGTTAACTATGAATGTTATCTGCCACGTTATAAATGCAGTGACGACATATAATCTCATTCTAGGAAGAGCATGGATGCATCAATATGGCATCATACCTTCTACCTTACACCAGTGCTTCAAATACTGCAAAGATGGGGTGTAACACAAACTACTAGCTGATGTAAGACTGTATACAGGAGCTGAAGCCTTTTTTGCAAATGCCAGTTATTATGACGCATTTTCTAATAAAGAAGAAAAGAGAAATGATGAGAACAAGGTTCTAGAAAATGTTTGCATGGAAATAGTGAAGGAAAAAGAAACATAATCTCCTGTAATAGAAAAAGTAAAAAGGAAGTTCTATTTTTAGTAGACGCCAGTTATAACGATAGCCAGGACAACCCCATTGACATTACTATCACTAGAACAGATGGAAATTCTACAGTCTAATTACACGGTGTCGCTCCCATATGCTGAAAGGAGTAAACCATTTTCTCTCATCCTGAAAAGATTTCATGTTAAGTTCAACACAAAATACTCAGAGCTAATTGAATTCTACACCCCCCTCACAAGAAAAGATAGAGGAAGTAGTTAACAGTGATATGAGGAATGAAAAATTAACATCTGAATAGCTTAAAAGATATAGTCCGGCAAGTTAAAAAATTAAGAAGAAAATGGGCTTTGATTACGAAGAATTTGTTAGCTTAAATAGTGGAAAGGGAATTCATATTTCTATCAGAGTTAATCAGAAAAAGCAAGAAAAGTTTTGAGCATTGGGGACAGAAGCTTCAGTAAACATAGTAATAGTCAGCCAGATGGAAGAAACATATTCTAAAATGATCAGAAAGCCTGAGACAGCTCTGAAGAAGATAGAAGACGGGGCAGCCGACGATTGATAGTTTGAGAGAGATAAATTTAGGAACAAAGGAAGAACCACGAAACACATATATAAGTGCTAGTTTGCCAGAGCAAGAAGCTAATCAGTATATCAGTATTTTAAAAGAGAACAAAGATGTCTTTAGTTGGACATATGCAGAAATTTCAGGCCTAGAACCATCAGTGTCAATGCATCAGTTGAATATCTCTAAAGATAAAAAGCCGATCAAGAAAACACAAAGGTGGTTCCATCTAGATCTGGTCCCCAGGATAGAAGAAAAAATAAACAAACTAATGAAGGTCAGATTCATCAAAGAAATCAAATACCCCAAATGGATATCGAATATAGTCCCATTAAATAAGAAAAATGGTCAGATCAGGGTTTGTGTCGACTTCAAAGATTTAAACAGAGCATGCCTGAAAGATGATTTTTCATTACCGATCACCAAACTGTTGGTAAATAGTACCATGCAATATGTTGTCATGTCCTTCATGGATGGCTACACTGGTTACAATCAAATAAGGATGGCATCTGAAGATGAGGAAGCAACAACTTTCAGAACTCCCTTAGGAATATATTATTATAAAGTTATGCCATTCGGTCTCAAGAATACAGGTGCGACGTACCAAAGGGCAATGCAAAAACATGTTGAGTGTTATGTGGACGATTTGGTGATCAGTTCAAACCACCATAAGGAACACTGTGAGCTTTTGGCTTCGGTCTTCTCCCGAATTAGAAAGAAATAGTTAAAGATGAGTGCAACCTAATGTGCATTCGGAGTATCATCAGGAAAATTCCTTGGTTTTGTCGTAAGACATAGAGGCATCAAGATCGATCCCAAAAAAGTTAAGGATATTCGAGATATGCTGCCCCTGAAAATGTTGAAAGAACTAAAAAGCTTGTAAGGTAAACTAGCATATATTCGCCACTTTATCTCAAACCGGGCAGGAAGATGTCGGCCATTTTCTCATTTGATGAAGAAATGAATAGAATTCATATAGGATAAGCCCTGCCAGAATGCCTTTGATTCGATAAAAGAATTGTTTAAATAGCCTCCAGTGTTAATAACCCTGGTGAAAGGAAGACCTCTAATCTTGTACATATCGACAGCCGAAAATTCATTGGGAGCCTTGTTGGTACAAGTAAACGAAAGCAGGAAGGAAGCAACACTCTATTATATAAGTTGAATTTTAATAGGTGCAGAATGCAATTGTACATTAATTAAAAAAGTATGCTTGGCATTGATATTAGCAGTCCAAAATCTAAGACATTATTGTCTATCCCATGAGATAACCATGATATCTAGAGCAGATCCCATTAAGTTTCTAATGACAATGCCAATGTTGTCAGGAAGACTAGCAAAGTGGATGTTACTATTTTCAAAATATGTGATTAGATATGAGCCAACAAAAGCATTAAAAGGGTAAGCGGTGGGAGATTTTCTGGCAGCCATCCTGTGACAGATAGTGAAGCTGTTATTGATGAGTTTCCCGATGAGCATGTCATGATGACTGGATGATGCAGCACAAGCAGCAGTAGGTGCTGGGGTGATACTTATCACCCCCAAGGTGATTTGTTTCCTTAATCCTTCACGTTGGGCACTGCATGCACAAATAACAAAGCTGAATATAATGCCCTTATCATTGGAATGGAAATAACCAATGAGCTAAAAATAATGACACTACGAATTTATAGGGATTCCAAGCTAGTCATAAATTAGTTGATGACCGAGTTTGAAACAAGGAAATAAGAAGTTCTGCCATATTTTCGAAAGGTGCAGCGTTTGTTGGAACAATTCCTGTATGTTGAAATTAAGCATGTACCGTGGTGTGAGAAGGCGAAGGCAAATGCTTTGGCTAGTTTAGAAGCAACACTATCTTGCCCAAATCGAAGCCCCCTACAAGTGACAATTAAAGAAAGAAGATTTTTGTCTTCAGCAGAAATCATCAGTGAAACCATGGAAGCGCTCCCTATATCGTGTTTAGAGGCGACAACAAACGATTGGCGTCAGCCTTTTGTCGATTATCTCAAGTATGATATCCTGCTAGAAGATCCAGAGATGAAGGTGCAGATTAAGGAGAGATTGAAAAGATTCATTATGTGTAACAAGTCATTATACATAAGATCGTATAAAGAAATACTGTTACAATGCCTGAGTGAAGAAGAAGCAGGTCAAGTGCTACGAGAGGCACATTCCGGGGAGTGTGGGGCGCATCAAGCTACGCGAAATTTATTCCACTGAGTGCACTGGATGGGATATTAATGGCCAACAATGTTTAAAGACGCCATAGAGTACGTAAAGCAATCCACAAATGTCAAATCCATGGTGATATTACACATGTACCCCTTGAAGACCTTCATCAAGCGGCTACTTCCTGACATTTTGCTACCTGGGGACTCGATGTCTTTGGCCCCATAAATCCGCCATCGTCTAGAGTAAAATAATATATATTGGTAGCAATGAACTATCTCTCGAAATGGACAAAGGCAATTGCGCTGCAGAATGTTAAAGAGAAAGATGTTATCAATTTCATTCGACACATAATAATCTATCGTTATGGCATCCCAAGGAAAATCATCACAAACAACGACCCTCCTTTCAAGAATAGGGGCATGGAGAGGCTATGTCTCAAGTTCAGTATTCACCATTCATTCTCAACACCTTATTATCCACCAGCTAATGGGTTCGTAGAGGCATTACTAAAATAATTATAAAAATATTAAAGAAAACAGTGATCATGAATAAGCGTGATTGGGATGAAAAGCTGCAAGAAGCTTTATGGGCCTACAGGACCACCCATCGCACAGTGACACAAGCTACCCTGTACTTGTTGGTTTATGGTGTAGAGGCTGTTATGCCAATCAAAATACAAGTCGCCTCACTAAGAATAATAGTGCACCAGCCAATTACAGATGATGAGAACGTGAGAATAAGATTGACAAAATTGGACCTACTTGATGAAAAAAGACTGGCAGCTCAGTAGCGATTGCAGTTATATTAGGCTAGGATGTCCGCCACCTTTGATAAAAAAGTTAAATACTGATCCTTCAAGAAAGGGGATTTGGTTCTGATGTTGAAAAGACCGATAGTGGTCACCCGAAGGATATGGGACAAGTTTGACCTTAAATGGGATGGGCCATACATCATAACTAAAGTCCATTCTAATGGGGAATATAGAGTAACAAATCAAGACGGACGAGGCATCAACATACCGGTCAATGCTCACTTCATTAAGAAATATCGTCTCTAACAGTGGGAAAGGTTTTGATCTAAAAGATTATCAAAACAATACTTCTACACCAAAAGGGGACAATCACAGATGAAATGGTGAAACGGCCTTTAAATGTGGAGCCTTGTATTTTTTCTTCACAAATGATGAATAAAAGGTGAATTCTCAAACATATCAAGAGTAAATATCAATGACTATTGCTAAAGTCACAGCCATCGTTGTCATTATTGGTCACCTAACAAAATTGTTATTATCGCCAAGCTGACTGAATATAAAGATAGATATCATTAGATTATTATGGGAAATAACAAGCAACAATGATATATCAATGATTGATTCACCATTCATGGCAGTAGTGTAACGTCTCGAAAAAATCTGTACAGAGACCCGAGTACCAACTCGATTAGAAATCACTTAGGATTAATTCCTTTAAAAAATAAGCGTAAGTTAACTAGCGCCATGTTAGATTAGCTGTAAAATTAGTACTATTCACTTTAAATACGTTCTACAAGACCCAAAACTTGTGAAATTGTTAACACTATAACGTCCTGAAACTTAGGATCAAACTCTAAACCCGTTTGCTCTCGGGAACCCTTTGAAACTTTCTATTGGATCTAGACTACGCATCGAAAGTCCGATATCTACAATCTCAGACCATTATGAACACTTAGCTGGACTTGACAATCACTTCGAAAATCAAGCCCAACTGATGTCCTGAGGCTATTTCATTGAGCCTGGAGCAAGGAGTGTGAGAAAGAGTGAAATTCTTTGAAAATTAAATGTGATTTAAATAAATCTGGCACGTTTCACTTGCGGGTTAAGTATAAGCATTCAGACCATTGAAATCTGACCCAAATACACCCACGGATCAGGGAACATTTCCCACTCAGGTCAGTATACTTGGAATCCTCGATCGAATCTCAGTGACCGCTGAACTGAAACTGATCTGCCACGTTTGATCTGGGAACACTATCGGATTGAAAACTTAATATGATCAGGATCCAATATCCATAAGCTTAAATCCGACCGCATTTGGTCAGGAGACCTCCAGAAATGCTCTTTTGGATCGAGAAAGACTCGATTTGGCTATAACCTAAGTATACTTTGGTTTAAAGTCTAAATAGGTGACTTTCTAACCTATTTAAGGACCTTAAACCCTCTCATATCCCTCCCATACGAATTTGCTAAAATCCTAGAGAAGAGAAGAGAGAAAAGAGAGAGATTCCGTGAGAGTTGTGAGGAAAGTTTCTTGGCTCTCGATCCTACTTCTACACGTACCTAATCACCATGTTTTAATCACTCTTTCGGTGATTCCAACTTCATTCTAGGTAAGAAAAGCCTAATCTCAATCTATTTTAGGGATTCCATCGATACAATTAGTGAAGTAGCTGATTTATCTTGTGATATAGGTCCTCATACAGACGTTGGCAAAGCGTAGAGTTTCTACTCGATTCGTTACGCTTCTACGACGAAAGGCGAGGATTATAGATGCCTAGGTTAACTATTTTCAAAGATTTCAATGTCGTTTAATAGTAGATTATCGACAAGAACACCGTTTGACATATAGAACATGCTGTCTGTTTTTCATTTCGACTGCGTACGGAGAATATGAGATTTAGGGTATTTTAGGCATTTGTAGGAAATACTGTATACGTCTATATTTTGCTGAAATGATTTCCATGTGTATTTGTCGTGTTATGATATTAGTTAGGCGTGCATGATCTGTTTGGTAAAGAGATTCGCCCTAATGTACACTTTGGGTCGACATACGCTATGTAGACAAATGTGTGTAGACTAAGTGTTTGTATAAATGTTTGTATTAGTATGTATTGAGTAAATGTTGTTGTAGATTAGTTTTGAGATTGAATTCTCAATTAATATGATGATGTACATGATTTCCTCCATGTTTTTATTGAATTGATTTCCTCATATATATGGATTACATGTGTTTGGTTGATTTTCTTACATTGTATGTTATAACATGTTGTTAACATGCTTAGATTGTTTGTACTTCATTTCTGTTACTCTCATATGATCACTGACGTTGATTACAAGTGCTTGGGGCTATGCTCTAGTCCAGGCAATCGGTAATAGATTCAAATTCATGGTTGGTTTCTATTTGCCTCGAAGGACGCATCGACGAATGCGAGTCGTGCTTCGGTTGACGGCAGTGGTTAGGCCACACGAGGTGTTTTATGCACTTCATGTCGTTCATCTTGAGGTGCGCTCGTACTAGTCGAGCTCATCAAGCAACCCGACTGACAGTTGTATAGTCACCTTGTATTGGTCATAACTTCTTGAACCTAGGGTACTAAACTTACCAGAGATAACCCTGATAACCATGGTACCTTCATCCATTAAGACTCATGAGCCAGGCATGGTGGTATGGGACACCGTGGTCAAGCTGTCGGCCTACGCTGGGGCCACAAACCTCCCCGTAGTGACCAGCGAGCACCTTAGACTCGTGAGCCGATTGTGGTGGTATGAGACACTACAATCGAGCTGTCGTCCTACTCTGATTGGTGACGAGCCCTTTGTAGTGACCTCGAGCGTATTCTGAGTCTACGTGAGGCAACGACCCTTCCGTAGCAACAAGAGTACAACTAGGCCTGTATTGATAAGGTGATGGAGGAGTGGTGCAACAAGTGCAAGCAACAGCCCTGACAGCCCTTGCAGTGACCTAAAAATATACCATCGTATGAGATTACTAGAAGTGATGACCCTAGACAGGATCTGTGTTGGGATTGATATAAGGAAGGTACCTTAGTTTCCCAATACTGTTGTTTGAAAGGACTAATAATAACTCGCTAATCATATCCACATCGCACTGCATGTGCCTAGAAGATGTGGAGCACTAAGGGAAGAAAGCATGCCACGGACGTAAGATGGTGTCGCATGAGGGAGTATCTCAGTGAGGGCATCCATCATGTCATTTCATACTTGCATTAACAACAGTATCTAGGAATGTCTGATTGTTTGCTTTACTATTATCGCGTGATTGATTTGATAATGTGCTAATCTTTGCTCTATGATTTCACTGAGTTGATCACCCACTCCCACGTTACGGGACAGTGTTTGCAACACCTACCAGACTCTGTCTTAGATGCAGGTTGTGAGGAGATTCAGGAGCTGAAGCCGGACTACTACGAGGACTAGGACAAGTTCTCTTACATGCAGTTTTCTGACAACTTCGCATAGGTGGCCTGGATCGGCGGGATTCTGCTAGTTGGACTGTTATACGACATTTTATTTTTGGTTTGATATATGTTTATGTGACTCAGAGATGTATTCATACATTGGAGACAGTTCGAGATTGTTTTATTTTTCATACAGTGATATATATATTCTTCAGTCTTCCGCTTACATTTTATCACTAGATCTGGAGTATGAATTGCAGTTTTGGTATAATCTCACTCATGTTAATGTACTAACTCAGACAACATTGAATCATCAGCATATTTATTGCATAAGTGATGGTCTGGAGCTCGGGAGTCAGGTTTCTACACGACCCCCAATTTTTAGGGTGATACAAGTTGGTATCAGAGCATGATTTGGATTAAACTAGACATGGGTTATGGTCATGCGATGTATGTTGTCACCCTTTTGACTTAGGTGGGTGTGAAAAAAACCTAGAAACACTCATAGGATTGCAGTTTCACCAAATTGGCGAAGTTCACTCAAATCGATCGTTATGATCTAGTCCGTGTGCATCCGTGGTCACATGAAATGACCCCGGACCACTTCTAGTTCGTGTGTTGGTGGGTCTAGACCTCTATGGACCCTATCCCAACCGTTAAATATCACTAAATGTGAATATACGTCAGATAGTACCCGTAGTGACCCGAAATAGCTTAAAATGGAGTCGTGGGCCTATCCACGCTAGTCTAGGATGATCTAAGGTGGTACCCCCATATATTTGGGGACCCCAGGGTAGGAGGACCTTGCATAAATGGTGAGGCCTCGCCAATCAGTACAGGGGTGTGTGAGGACCTCGCCGAGTCGGCGAGGCCTCGCCGTACAGTGGGCCCCACTCGGGTGGGTCCTCAGTCCGATGCAGTTTGGGGGTTAGGGTAACCCCCCTATGTATGGGCCATCCGTTAAAAGCACCCCAAACCCCTACCTCCTTCACAAAACACACCCCCAAGCTCTCTTTTCCTCTCCCATTTGCTATTTTCCCTTGTAAATCCCGTTTCCAATCGCTCCCATCATCATTTTTAGCTACAATCCACACCACTCCATCGTTTATAGCCATACACACTCCCCTCTCTCTCCATCCTCATTCATTTGGAGCTCTTACACTCACCATTCGAAGCTCAAATCGTGTAAGCCTCCAACCCAACCCATCTCTTCCTTTTCCTTTCTTTAAAACTGGTTGTTTGGGGCCTTTACAACCTCTGTTGAGTCCCAAACTCGTGGAGAAACAAAAACCTCAGCCCTATCTCCCCCTTTCCTCCATTTTCCATGGCCTTTGTAGAGGCCATTTTAGCCTTTTTCTCCCTTTCCACCATCCTCTCTCTCATGGGAAAGAGGAAGACCGCCGCTGATGAAGCTGGGCCTAGTCGCCCTTTGTGTTCAAGGAAGCCAAGAAGTGGCGCCGCTAGTTCAAGCACCGCCGCAAGTCCAAGTGCCGCTCGTGAGTTTTACACGAAGCGGGATCTTGATCCCCGATCTCCCGCTGGAAGCGCTTGGTTGGCGGAACAACCCCATGGAGTTTATGAGGGCCGTCGGGTCCTTTTTGAAGCTCAGGTGGATGGACGACTCTTCGGAGAATATCAGTTGCTCGAGCTCCTGGAACAAGAACAGTGGGGTCCGCTATTTGATGTCAGACAACGCGCCAATGCAAGCACGGTCTAAGCTTTCTATGCCAACATTCACGAGACTACGCTAGAACCCTTGCAGTTCTGGGTCTTATGTGGAGAAGATTTGTGGGCCACAGTTGACGTCAGGTTGATATCTCGGCTTTTGAATGTGTCCCTTGGCGATGTGCATGCGAGTGCTAAGAATCTGAATAGCATGCGTGAAAGGGACCACCGCTCACATTCCCTTTGTGGCCGACTAGTTGAGTGGCAGCTGAACCGGAGTCTTCTTGCGTCCCATATGACAGATGACTTTCACTTTCTCCACCACATTTTCACATTCAACGTTTACCCCAGGTGGAGTAACCGTAGTGAGTGTACGCACCTTATGGTGGACTTCTTGTATCAGGTGGGGCAGAGGGAAAACCTGTGTGTGCCTTCATTCGTGTTGCGACAGATAGTTTAGGTTGTATGCTCAAGGAGGAGGACTGAGTTGCTCCCATACGGCCGACTCATATGCAGGATTGCACGTGAGTATGGTTATGGCCTTGGTGGGGAGATGTCGGTGCCAGTTCATCATATCAATGAAGCTACCCTCAATCAGATGGAGATCGGGCCACGACAACGCCAAGCTCGACTTGAGGAGAGTGAAGATGAGACTGAGAGTGAAGAAGAAGAGAGTGAAGAAGAAGCTAGGGCCGAGATCCAAGAAGAGGAAGAGCTAGAGGCCCAGAGCACAGATGAGAGCTCCCCTCCTGCGGTACCAGGGCAGGCTTCTCTTCCAGCTCCTTTGGATGCTCGTATAGCTCGCCTGGAGGAGGATCATGCTGCCCTACGACAGGTGTAACACCTTGAATTTTTTACCAACCTGGGTTAGACGTCCTTAGGCAACGGGTCAACGATAGCACCTTGGTAACCTCTCAAAATTCGATTCCAAAGCCAAAGAAATCATTTAGAACCTAATTCTTTAGAATTTAACGTGAATTAGTCATTGCTACACTAGATTACCTGTGAAATTGTCCCTGATCGCTTTAAATACGTTCTGCAAGATCTAAAACTTGTAGAATCAATGACGCTATGATACCCTGAAATCCATGATCAAACTCTAAACCGATTTGTTCTCAGGAACCCTTTGAAACTTTGTATTGGATCTAGACCGCGCGTCGAAAGTCCGATACCTACAATCTTAGACCGTTATGACGGCTTAGCTGGACTTGACAATCGTTTCGAAAATCAAGCCCAACCGATGCTCTGAGGCTATTTCATTGAGCCTAGAGCAGGGAGCGTGAGAAAGAGTGAAATTCATTTAAAATTAAATGGGATTTAAATAAATCTGTCACGTTTCGCTTGCGCGATCAGTATAAGCATTCAGGTCGTCAGAATCTGACCCAAATACACCCTCAGATCAGGAAACATTTCTCACTCAGGTCAGTGTACTCAGAATTCTCGATCGAGTCTCCGTGACCACTGAACTGAAACTGGACCGCCACGTGCAATCTGAGAACTCTACCGGACTGAAAACTTGGTGTGAGCAACATCCAGTGACCATGAGCTTAAGTCCGATCACGTTCGGCCGGGGGACCTCCAGAAATGCTCTTTTGGATCGAAACAGCCCCGATTTGCTTATAACCCAAGTATACTTTGTTCCTAAGTCTAAAAAGGTGAGGTTTTAGCCTATTTAAGGGCCTTAAATCCTCACATATCTCTCCCATCCGAATTTGCTAGAAACCCTAGATTGAAAGAGAGAGAAAGTGAGAGATTGTGAGAGAGTGTGGGAGAGTTTTTCCTACCACTTGTTACGGCTGTTACACGTGCTAAATCCCGGCATTCAAATCACTTTTCGGTGATTTTCAATGCACTTTTAGGTAAGAAAACCCTAACCACTTGCTGATTTAGGGATTCCTTTGATTCAATAGCGAAGTAGCTTACGTATCTTGTGCATTAGGTCACCGTAACGCCGTTGACGAAGCGTATACGTTCAAATCGAATCGATACACGTCTAGGGCAAAAGGTTCAAATTTTAGACGCTTTAATTGACTAATTTCAAAGCTTTCAATGTCGTTTAATAGTAGATTATTGACGAGCATGACGTTTGACATGTAAAACATGCTGTCCGTTTTCTGTTTCGTAAACGTACGGTAAATATGAGATTTAGGGTATTTTAGGCATTTATAGAAAATACTGTATATGTTCGTATTTTGCTGAAATGCCTGACATGTAAATTTATCGTGTTATGATATTATATATGCGTGTATAATCTGTTTGGCGAAGAGATTCACCCTAATGCGCACTTTGGGTCGACATACGCTATGTAGACTAAAGTGTGTAGACTAAGTGTTTGTATAAATGTTTGTATTAGTATGTATTGAGTAAATGGTGTTATAAATTAGTTTTGGGAATGAATTCTCAATCCACCTGATGTTGTATACGATTTCCTACATGTTTGCTATATGAATTGATTTCCTTATATGTATGGAATACATGTGATGGTTGATTTACTTACTTTGTATGCTATAACATGCGTTAACATGCTTGTATTGTTGAACTTTAATTCTATTACTCTCATATGATCACTGGTATGGATTACACATGTTTGGGGCTATGCTTTAGTCCATGCAGTCGGTAATGGATTGAATTAGTGGTGGGCTTCTATTTTTCACAGAGGACGCGTCGATGAACGCGACTCGTGTTTTGAGTTGGCAGCAGTGGTTAGGCCACACGAAGTATTTTATACACTTCATGTCGTTCAACTTGAGATGCGCCCGTACTAGTCGAGCCCCTTAAGTAACTCGACTGGCCACTGTATGTTCACCCTGTATGAGTCATAACTGCTTGAACCTAGGGTACTGAACTTACCATTGGAAATCCTATTAATCATGATACCTTGATCCATAAAGACTCATGAGCCGGGCATGGTGGTATGGGACACCGTGGTCGAGCTTTCGGCCTACGCTGGGGCCACAAACCTCCCCATAGTGACTAGTGAGCACCCTACTCTGAGCAGATTATGGTGATATGAGACACTATATTCTTGCTGTCGGCCTACACTGATCAGGTGACGAGCCCTTTGTAGTGACCTTGAGTTTATCCTGACACCGCATGGGGGTGACGAGTCCTGATGCAGTCTTAAGGATATAACTAGGATTGTATTGATAAGGTGATGGGGGAGAGGTGCAACGAGTGTGAGCAACAGCCCTTGCAGCGACCTCGAAATATAACATCGTATGAAATTACTAGGAGTGACGACCCTAGACAGGATCTGTGTTGGGATTAATATAAGTAAGGTACCCTAGTTTCCCAATCCTACTGTATGAAAAGGACTAATAACAACTCGGTAATCATTATCCATATCGCATTGCATGTGCGTGGAAGATGTGGAGCACTGAGGAACGCAAGTATGCCGTGGGTGTAAGATGGTGCCGTATGAGGGAGTATGTCGGTGAGGGCATCCATCATGTCATTTCATGCATGCATTAACAACAGTATCTAGGAATGTTTGATTGTTTGTTTACTATTAACGCGTGATTGATTTGATAACATGCTAATCTTTGCTCTCTTATCCCACTAAGTTGATCACTCACTCCCACGTTACGGGATGCTGTTTCAAACACCCACAAGTCCCTATTTTAGTTACATGTGATGGCACTGCTTGTGAAGTGGAGCCGGACTTATATGATGATGAGGAGAACTTCTCCTCCGTGTTTTGATCGACGGGATTACAGGGAGGTTAATTAGACGCCTTGACACATGTCATTTTATATTTTTGGAGCACTCATGTATATTCTTTTCTTTCCATTTTTGGAGTATATATGTATTTAATTAACTTGGTAACATGTTCACACTCTGGAGACTTACAATCAATTATATATTTTATGTATTTATCACAGTCTTTCGCTTGTTAATTTAACTGTCTCTGGAGTGTGATATGTTGTTTTGGCTTAGTCTCAATCTTGTTTAATGTCATTCTACAGATAACATGTATTTATCATTATCTATGTTGCATAAGTGATGTTTTGAAACTCGGGAGTTAGGTTTCTACCCGACCCCCTGATTTTCGAGGTGTTACAGATGGTATCAGAGCATGATTTGGATTAAACTGGAACTGGGTTATGGTAACACAACACACACTGATGCACTCTGATGTAAAAATGGGGCGATGAAAACTTAGAAACCACATTAGAATTCTAAGTTTCGTCGACAGGTGAGACTATACGGTAATTGTAACGCCCGTGAAAAATCCGTACTTGGGTTCGAGTACCAACTCGACCCGAAATCGCGTAGAAATAATTTTCATGGAAATTAAGCGTAAGTTAGCTAGCGCAACGCTAGAGTAGATGGGAAATAGTCCCTGATCACTTTAAATACGTTCTGCAAGACCCAAATCGAGTAGAACAAACAACTCTACAACACTCTATAACCTCGGATCAAACTCTAAGCAGGTTTGTTCTCTGGACCACATTGAATTCTTGAATTGGATCTAGACCGCGCGTCGAAGGTCCGATACCTCCTATCTTAGACCGTTAGAACCGCCCAGCTGGACTTGACAATCATCTCGAAAATCAAGTCAAACCGATAATCACAGACTATTTCGTTGAACCCGGACTGAAGCGACCGCGAATAGGGACGAATTTGGAATTTCAAATTCAAATCTGGCACACGACTTGACGCGTCAGTATTAAGCGTTCTGACCGTCATAATTCATCCAGATTACACCCTCAGATCAGGAAAAATTTCTATTTATTATCATGAGACTTTCATCCCTGATCTATGTGCGGTGACCGCTGAACTGAAACTGGTCCGCCACGTGCGATCTGCAGACCCAGCCAGACTGAAAACTTAATACGAGCTACATCTGGTGCACATGAGCTTAAGTCCGATCGCAATCGACCAGGGGACCACCAGAAAGCAGTTTTTGGACCGAAACAGCCCCGAAATGGATAGGCACCAAGTAAACTTCATCCCGGAGCCTATTTTCGGCGATTTCAAGCTTATAAAAGGGGTTGAAACCCTCATTTCTCCCTCCCATCCGAAAATCACAAACCCTAGGAGGAAAAGAGAGAGAGTTTGAGAGAAAGAGAAGAAGAGAATTTCCCCGATTTCGAGCCCCTGACAGTTGCTGCTTCAGCACTTCTTTCCAATCACCTGGCTGGTGATTTTTCCATTTTTCAGGTATAAAATAACCCCAAAAACTTGCTGATTTAGGGTTTACTTAGATGCATAACATGTTAGCTAACGTATTCCATAAATCAGGCTCTCCTACTGCCGTAGACGAAGCGTACACGCTCCGTTCAAAATCCCGCAACCGTAAGAGACTAGGTGAGGATTTTAGACGCTTTGATTGACGGTTTACAACGCTTTCAATGTCGTTTAATAGTAGATTATCGATGGCATCGCCGTTTGACATGTACAACATGCTCTCCGTTTCCTGTTTCGTAAATTAACGAAGAATATGAGATTTAGGGCATTTTAGTCATTTGTAGGAAGTACGGTCTACATGCATATTTTGCTGACGTGATTGACATGGTTTGTCGCCACATTAGGGAGTTAGGAATGCTTGCATAATCAGTTTGGCGAAGAGATTCGCCAAGTTGCACATTTTGGGTCGACATACTATATGTGGACTTAAGTGTGTAGTGTATGTGTTTGTATAAATGCTTGTATTAGTATGTATTGAATTAAAGGATGTTATGTAGTAGTTTGAGATTGATTTCTTGACTAATATGCTGACCTAAATGATTTCCCACATGTTTACCTTATGCATGATTGCATTATATGCATGGAAAGTATGCCTTGAAGATTTGCTTAAGTTGAATGTTATAACATGTGTTAACATGCTCACATGATGTATTTCAATTCCAATACTTTAACCTGTAATGATAATATGATTCCATAGATGTGTGGGACTTGACCTAGTCCAGGCAGTCGGTAACCGAGCGAATTCGTGGCTGACTGGTCATAGCCACGAACGACGCGTCGATGAACGTGATTCGTGTTGAGAGTTAGCGGCAGTGGTTAGGCCACGCGAAGTGTTTTACGCACTTCATGTCGTTCGACTTGAGATGCGATCGCGCTAGTCGAGCACGTCAAGTAACCCGACTGGCCGATGTATGTTCACCTTGTATGTATCATAACTGCTTGAACCTAGGATACTGAACTTACCATTGTAAACCCTGTTAACCGTGGTACCTTGATCCACGAAGACTCATGAGCCGGGCATGGTGGTATGGGACACCGTGGTCGAGCTGTCGGCCTACGCTGGGGCCACAAACCTCCCCGTAGTGACCAGTGAGCACCTAGACTCGTGAGCAGATTATGGTGGTATGGGACACTATATTCTAGCTGTCGGCCTACACTGATCAGGCGACGAGCCCTTTGTACTGACCGCGAGCGTATTCTGAGTCCACGGGAGGCGACGACCCTTCCGTTGCAGTAGAGTACGGTAGGCCTGTATTGATAAGGTGATGGGGGAGCGATGCAACGAGTGTGAGCAACAGCCCTGACAGCCCTTGCAGTGACCTACGAAATACACCATCGTATGAGATTACTAGGAGTGACGACCCTAGACAGGATCTGTGTTGGGATTGATACAAGGGAAGTACCTTAGTTTTCTAATCCTGCTGTTTGAATGGACTAATAACAACTTGGAAATCATATCACCATAGCATTGCATGTGCCTGGAAGATGTGGAGCACTCTAGGGAGTGTGGCATGCCGCGGTCGTAAGATGTTGCCGCATGAGGGTGATCGTTGGTGAGGGCATACATCACGTCATATCATCTTGCATTAATAACAGTATTAGGATTGTCTGATTTACTGCTTTACTATTATCGCGTGATTGAATTGTGAACATGCTAATCTTTTGTCTATGATTCCACTGAGTTAATCACTCATTCCCACGTTACGGGATGGTGTTTGCAACACCCACCAGACCCTGTTGTAGTTGCAGGTGAGGACGAGATCCAGGAGGTGGAGCCAGAGATTGACGAGGACCAGGATGAGTTCTCGTATATGCAGTATCACGACGGCTTCCCGTAGGCGACCTGGATCGAGGGGACATCAGTGGGACTTTCTGTTTTTGAACATTATTCCTTGGTTATGTATATGTATATGACTCAGAGATGTATTCATACTTTGGAGACAGATGACATTACTTTGTTTTTCCATACAGTGATATATACATTGTTTAGTCTTCCGCTTGCTTTTATCACTGGATCTGAAGTATGAATTGCAGTTTTGGTATATTTTTACTCATGTGAATGCTTTAAATCAGACAACATTGAATCATAACCATTTTTGTTGCATAAGTGACGGTCTGGAACTCGGGAGTTGAGTTTATACACGACCTCCGATTTTCAGGGTGTTACAAGTTGGTATCAGAGCATGAATAAGAGTATACTGGGCTTGGGTTATGGTCTTGCAACGTACACTGTCGCTTCCTTTGACTTAGGTGGGTGCGAGAAGGGTCTAGAAACACTTCTAGGATCGCAGATTCGCCGATAGGCGAAGTTTATTAGGATCGATCGCAAGATCGAGTCTGTAATGTATCTCGGGTCGCGTAAAGCAACCCGAATTACTTCTAAGCTGTAGGAAGTCTGGTGGGGACGTCCTATGGGTGGTTTTAAACTGCAAAAGTAAATCCTTGGGCCGTGGGATGACCACGACTCCCATAATCAATCGTCAGGGCTTAAAAACCCCGTTTCGCCAAAAATTCTCAAAATTCCTCCTCTAAACACTCTAATCTTAATTTATTTATTATCCATTTCATGTTAGGCATAAAACCTAATGTGAAAATAACATAAATTAGTACTTTCACAAAATTTTACAGTGAATAGTAAAGTTTCATGAAAAATGGCCATAAGGCCATTCTAACTTCACTTTCTTTAGCAACTAAGGGTTTAGATAGATGTACTGGCTCCTTCTACCCCAAATTCATATGGTGCATAATATAGTTTGGTATTTGGAATTGCGATGTGGACCTGGAAAGCCCCAAACACATGTTTGGGCTCATACAGACCAAAATACTATGAACTAGAGGGTGGGACATGACTTTTTGGGACCCTGGGACCATGGGGGACCAGACCCATGGGGTCCCACTGGCCAACGTGGATGTTGTCCAGCGATGCCATCGCCGGTCGGGCGATGCATCGCCGACCGGCGATGTCCAATGGAGCTGATTTTTGGGCGCACGCCCTTAAATGGCACGTGCACCCTCCCTAGGTACCTCCCATCTCACAAAAACCTCCAAATCTTACCCCTCCTTCACAAACAGCCCTCTACATAGCCCTATTTTCGATTTTCAGCAACCCACTCCAAACCCCAGCGTCCCAAACCACTTCTAGGACCCTCCTTGGCCAAAACCGACCACCACCCATCACTTATTGGGTGTTGGCAACCTCTTTCCCTTGAAGATCTCACCATTTGGAGCTCCAAAATCCCCCAAATAGAGCTGAAATCGTGAGGTGCTCCATTCTATCTTTTTATTTGTATTTTTCCCTGAAACTACAGCCTTGGGAAGCTTGAAGCATCCCTCTACGATGCCTAGATTTCCTTTTCTCAGATTGGGCAGCCATTTCTCCGCATTTTGGGCATTTTTCATGGCTTTTGTGAAAGCCATCTTGGGTCTTTTGTCACTCTCATCCATCCTGTCTTTGATGGGTAAGAGGAAAACCGCGACAGATGAGGCTGGGCTGAGCCGCCCTGCTCGATCGAGAAGACCGCGGGGTGGTACCGCAAGTTCAAGCACCGCCGCAGGTCCAGCTGTAGTCCTGGAGTGCCGTACAAAGCGGGATTTGGATCCCCATGCACACCTTGGACGAACCATTTTATCAGAGATGCCTCATGGCGAATACACTGATCGTAGAGTGTTATTTGAGGCGGATGTAGATGGACGATTGTTCGGCGAATATCTGTTGTTTGAACGCATTGAAGCTGCGCACTGGGGACCGATCTTTGAAGCTCGCGCTCTTGCTAATGTGAGCACTGTTCGTGCCTTCTATGCTAGCATCCAGAATCCTACCTTGGAGCCTTTGTAGTTCAAAATCCCTTTTGGTAGAGATCGGATGGCTACGATCGACGTTCGGTTGATTGCGCGACTTCTCAACGTGCCTCTAGGTGATGTGCATCCTAGTGAGAAGAATTTGAAGACTAGACGTGAACGAGATCACCGCACCAGGTTTCTGTGCGGTAAGTTGGTTCCATGGCAGCCTAATAAAAGCCTCAAGGTGACGTATATGTCTGAGGATTTGCGCCTGCTGCACCATATCTGCACGTTCAATGTCTATCCCAGGTCGACGAACCGCATTGAATGTACACGTCTTATGGTCGATTTCTTATTTCTGGTGGCCTAGGGAGAGAACGTATGTATGGCCACTTTCATCTTACGGCAGATAGTTCTCATAGCCAGGTCGAGGAGAACATCCGAATCGCTTCCCTTTGGCTGACTTATTTGCAAGATTGCACTTGAGTTTGCCTATAGACTTGGGTCTGAATTACCGGTATCGATTCACACCATCGATGAGTCGACAATGGTCAAGATGAAGATTGGGTCGCAATACCGTGAAAATCAACTTGAAAGGGATAGTGGGGACTTTAGCCCAGGGTGGGGGTGCGACTACATCTACTCCACCTGCACCACCTGCGCATCCAGCTGAGGATGCCTATACTTACGCCCAGGATGAGGGCATGGCCCATCCTGCGCAGCCTGCTTTCCCTGCGGGGAATCCTGCCGACACACGGGGCCTTTTGGAGCGATTTCAGCGCTTGCGGCCTCCTACTTTCACGGGTTCTCACAGACCTGAGGAGGCTGAGTTCTGGCTTGACCGAGTGTCAAAGATTCTACGGATGTTGCACTGCACCGAGGCTGAGCAGGTAGAGCTGGCTACCTTCCTATTTGAGAGAGAGGCCAGTATGTGGTGGGATAGCGTATTGCGGACTGTTGCCGCAGATTTCGTATGGACGTGGGCAGCATTTGAGTTTCACTTCCATGAGAAGTATTATCCCCAGACCTACAGGCACGAGAGGGAGAATGAGTTTCTCCGTCTCAGGCAGGCAGCGATGACAGTTACCGAGTATGAGCATCGGTTCACAGAGTTGGGCAGGTACGTCCCGACGATTCTAGCTGATGAGCAGATGCGCATACGGCGCTTTTTGGAGGGCTTGCGACCGGATATTCGGTCGAAGATGTGCTGTGTCAGTTTTCCTTCCTATGCGGAGTTGGTTCACATGTCCATGCGGGCAGAGCAGGATGTGGATCGACTTGCGCGATCTCGAGGCCCGACTACTTCTAGGCCGCGACCGAATTTGCCAGACAGGCCCTTCGCGGGCAAGAGGCCTCGCTTTGATCCTCCTACCAGGACCACGGCGCCTGTACCACCGTTTCGGTGCCCTGATTTGTCATGCACATACTGTGGGAGGACGGGCCACTTAGCGCAGAGTTGCTTTTCGAGGATGCCGGACAGTGGGTTTTCGCCGCCGCAGAAGATTGATCGTGTACGTCCACAGGCGATATCAGCACCGCCTATACGGTCAGCTCCTGCGCATCCTTCTTTCAGACCTACGGTATCGCAGATTCGACAGCCTCCACGGCCCTTGACACAGCGGCCGAACCGGCCACAGCAGGCTCGAGTTCATGCATTGACCGCTGAGGCAGCTACGATGCCGACTTTTCAGCATTCAGCCTTTGAGGTCACGGCCCATATCGGAGGTACTCCCGTTCTTATCATGGTGGATACTGCTTCCACAATTTCTTTGATATCGCGTGCCGTAGTCAGACGTCTCGGGTTACAGACTATCACTATGGATAGCCTGCGAGTCTTTGCAGCTCATGGAGATTTTTCGGATGTCACCCAGATGTGTGAGGGTTGTTTGGTTGATCTGGGAGGCAGGACGATGACTCTTGATCTGGTCGTCGATCCCTCGCTCGTTTATCTCGACGTCATTCTTGGCATGGATTGGTTGACTGCAGCGAGAGCCGAGATTGACTGCGAGACTCGTATAGTTACAGCGTACGAGCCTGAGGGTGCATCCTTCACATTTCCAGTGTGGGTAAATCTTCCTTTCCGCATTCTTAGCTACGCCACTCTATTGCGCCACGCTGGTGCCCAGGTACTTGAGCAGACGCCAGTTGTTTCTGAGTTCGGGGATCTGTTCAGGAAGATCCCTGGTTTGTCGCCCCGACGTGAGATCGATTTCACTATCGATCTGGTTCCTGGTTCTACACCCGTCTCACTGCCGACGTATCGCATGGCACCATGTGAGATGGAGGAGTTAAGGACGCAGATTGATGGTCTGCTAGAGCTTGGCTTTATACGGCCTAGCGTGTCTCCTTGGGGAGCACCGGTCTTGTTCGTGAAGAAGAAGGATGGTTCGTTGCGATTGTGTATTGATTATCGCAGGCTGAACCAGCTCACGGTGAAGAACAAATACCCTTTGCCCAGGATCGATGACTTGTTTGATCAGTTGAGAGGAGCGCAGTACTTCTCGAAGATTGATCTTCAGTCAGGTTATCATCAGCTGCGCGTCAAAGATGAAGACGTGCAGAAGACAGCATTCAGGACCAGTTTTGGCCACTACGAGTTCCTCGTGATGTCGTTCGGTCTCACGAACGCACCGGCCGTGTTCATGGATCTGATGAACCGGGTATTTCGGCCTTTCCTCTATCGATTCGTCGTTGTCTTCATCGACGACATTTTGGTATACTCTAGGAGTCGAGAGGAGCATGAGGAGCACTTGCGTTTGGTCCTTGATACGCTCAGACGACATCAGTTGTTCGCACAGTATAAGAAGTGCGACTTCTGGAAGCAGGAGGTGAAGTTTCTGGGACACGTGGTGTCCAAGGATGGCATGGCAGTTGACCTGTCTAAGGTAGCTGCGGTGCAGGACTGGGAGCATCCTGGTTCTGTCACTGAGGTGAGGAGTTTCTTGGGACTCGCTGGCTACTATCGGCGCTTCATTCAGGACTTCTCGAAGATCGCGAGACCCTTATCTCAGTTGACACGGAAGGACGTGAAGTTCGCCTGGAATGATAAGGCGGAGTCAGCTTTTCAGGAGCTGAAGGACAGACTTACGTCCGTCCCTGTGCTAGTATTGCCAGAGCAAGGGGTTAGATACACTATATACACTGACGCGTCTAGCGTTGGTTTGGGTTGTGTCCTTATGTAGAGGGACAGGGTAATTTCGTATGCCTCGAGACAATTAAGGAAGCACGAGGAGAATTACCCTACACACGACCTGGAGTTGGCAGCCGTTATATTCGTACTGAGACTCTGGAGACATTACCTCTACGGAGAGGAGTTCGAGCTCTTTTGCGACCACAAGAGCCTCAAGTACATATTCACGCAGCGAGACTTGAATATGAGGCAACGGCGATGGATGGAGACGCTGAAGGACTTCAAGTTTGAAGTCTCTTACCATCCTGGGAAGGCGAACCTTGTGGCTGATGCGTTGAGCCGCAAGAAGGCGAAAGAGTTTGCGGCTCCGCTGATGGTTGCCGAGTGGGATATGGTGGAGTTTTTGCGAGACTTTGAGCAGAAACTCACCGTAGAGGAGCCATTTGAGTTCATCGCACACGTACAGGTGCGATCCCAGATCGATGACCGAGTCAACGAGGCGCAGAGGGACGACGCGCATCTTACTGAGCTTCGAGAGCAGGCCAGTGATGATGCTGACGTCGACTGGCGAGTTGGTATGGATGGGGGCTTACGTTACCGTGGCCGCCTATGCGTCCCAGATGTCCCTGACTTGAGACGAGAGATTCTCGAGGCTGCGCATTCTACTAGACTCGCGATGCATCCAGGCAGTACGAAGATGTATCGTGATGTGAAGAGGACATATTGGTGGGAAGGTATGAAGACCCACATAGCTGAGTTCGTGTCCCGTTGTCTCACTTGTCAGCAGGTGAAGGCAGAGCATCGCCGACCACCTGGACTTTTGCAGCCTATGCCGATTGCAGAGTGGAAGTGGGATTTCATTTCCATGGACTTCATTTCTGAGTTGCCGAAGACGAGGAAGGGGCATGATTCCATTTGGGTGATCGTCGACCGATTGACAAAGTCGGCGCACTTCCTACCGATTAGAGTTACGAACTCTGCAGACGAGCTGGCTAGATTGTACATCCGAGAGATTGTGCGTCTGCATGGAATTCCGTTGGAGATCGTGTCGGACAGAGACACGCGGTTCACTTCTATTTTCTGGACTCGTATTCAGGAGGCTATGGGTGTGAAGTTGAAGTTCAGTACCGCCTTCCACCCACAGACGGACGGACAGACGGAGCGAGTGAACCAGATCCTGGAGGACATGTTGCGAGCTTGCGCATTGGACTTTAAGGACAGTTGGGATGACTGTCTTGCATATGCGGAGTTTGCGTACAATAATAGCTTCCAGGCGAGTATCGACATGGAACCTTATGAGGCGCTGTATGGGCGACCTTGTCGCGCACCGCATTGCTGGTTAGAGGTCGGTGAGCGTAGCTTGATCGGCCCAGAGTTGGTGCAGGCGACGTCAGAGAAGATCGATATTATTCGACGTCGGCTTCTTACTGCGCAGAGCAGACAGAAGAGCTACGCCGATACGAGACGACGGCCACTAGAGTTCACAGTCGGGGATCACGTGTTTTTGCGAGTTTCCCCTATGAAGGGAGTCCTTCGGTTCGGGAAGAAGGGGAAGCTGGCACCGCGATTCATTGGTCCATTCCAGATCCTCGATCGTGTGGGAGCAGTGGCTTACCGATTGGCTTTACCCACGCCCCTCGCGAGCGTCCACAACGTATTTCATGTTTCTATGCTGAAGAAGTACGTTGCTGATCCTTCCCATTTCATCAGATGGGAGCAGGTGCAGTTAGGAGAGGATGTTACTTATATCCTGCGACCGACACGCATCTTAGACAGGAAGGAGCAGGTACTGCGTAGCAAGGTGATTCCCCTTGTGAAGGTACTATGGACGCATCATACTGAGGAGGAGGCTACTTGGGAGACAGAAGCCGAGATCAGAAAGAACTACCCACAGCTTCTCGAGGAGTACAAAAAGGTACAAATTTCGAGGACAAAATTATTTGTTAAGGGGGGTAGATTATAACGCCCGTGAAAAATCCGTACTTGGGTTCGAGTACCAACTCGACCCGAAATCGCGTAGAAATAATTTCCATGGAAATTAAGCGTAAGTTAGCTAGCGCAACGCTAGAGTAGATGGAAAATAGTCCCTGATCACTTTAAATACGTTCTACAAGACCCAAATCGAGTAGAACAAACAACTCTACAACACTCTATAACCTCGGATCAAACTCTAAGCAGGTTTGTTCTCTGGACCACATTGAATTCTTAAATTGGATCTAGACCGCGCGTCGAAGGTCCGATACCTCCTATCTTAGACCGTTAGAACCGCCCAGCTGGACTTGACAATCATCTCGAAAATCAAGTCAAACCGATAATCACAGACTATTTCGTTGAACCCGGACTGAAGCGACCGGGAATAGGGACGAATTTGGAATTTCAAATTCAAATCTGGCACACGACTTGACGCGTCAGTATTAAGCGTTCTGACCGTCAGAATTCTTCCAGATTACACCCTCGGATCAGGAAAAATTTCTATTTATTATCATGAGACTTTCAGCCCTGATCTATGTGCGGTGACCGCTGAACTGAAACTGGTCCGCCACGTGCGATCTGCGAACCCAGCCAGACTGAAAACTTAATACGAGCTACATCTGGTGCACATGAGCTTAAGTCCGATCGCAATCGACCAGGGGACCACCAGAAAGCAGTTTTTGGACCGAAACAGCCCCGAAATGGATAGGCACCAAGTAAACTTCGTCCCGGAGCCTATTTTCGGCGATTTCAAGCTTATAAAAGGGGTTGAAACCCTCATTTCTCCCTCCCATCCGAAAATCACAAACCCTAGGAGGAAAAGAGAGAGAGTTTGAGAGAAAGAGAAGAAGAGAATTTCCCCGCTTCCGAGCCCCTGACAGTTGCTGCTTCAGCACTTCTTTCCAATCACCTGGCTGGTGATTTTTCCATTTTTCAGGTATAAAATAACCCCAAAAACTTGCTGATTTAGGGTTTACTTAGATGCATAACATGTTAGCTAACGTATTTCATAAATCAGGCTCTCCTACTGCCGTAGACGAAGCGTACACGCTCCGTTCAAAATCCCGCAACCGTAAGAGACTAGGTGAAGATTTTAGACGCTTTGATTGATGGTTTACAACGCTTTCAATGTCGTTTAATAGTAGATTATCGACGGCATCGCCGTTTGACATGTACAACATGCTCTCCGTTTCCTGTTTTGTAAATTAACGAAGAATATGAGATTTAGGGCATTTTAGTCATTTGTAGGAAGTACGGTCTACATGCATATTTTGCTGACGTGATTGACATGGTTTGTCGCCGCATTAGGGAGTTAGGAATGCTTGCATAATCAGTTTGGCGAAGAGATTCGCCAAGTTGCGCATTTTGGGTCGACATACTATATGTGGACTTAAGTGTGTAGTGTGTGTTTGTATAAATGCTTGTATTAGTATGTATTGAATTAAAGGATGTTATGTAGTAGTTTGAGATTGATTTCTTGACTAATATGCTGACCTAAATGATTTCCCACATGTTTACCTTATGCATGATTGCATTATATGCATGGAAAGTATGCCTTGAAGATTTGCTTAAGTTGAATGTTATAACATGTGTTAACATGCTCACATGATGTATTTCAATTCCAATACTTTAACCTGTAATGCTAATATGATTCCATAGATGTGTGGGACTTGACCTAGTCCAGGCAGTCGGTAACCGAGCGAATTCGTGGCTGACTGGTCATAGCCACGAACGACGCGTCGATGAACGTGATTCGTGTTGAGAGTTGGCGGCAGTGGTTAGGCCACGCGAAGTGTTTTACGCACTTCATGTCGTTCGACTTGAGATGCGATCGTGCTAGTCGAGCACGTCAAGTAACCCGACTGGCCGATGTATGTTCACCTTATATGTATCATAACTGCTTGAACCTAGGGTACTGAACTTACCATTGTAAACCCTGTTAACCGTGGTACCTTGATCCACGAAGACTCATGAGCCGGGCATGGTGGTATGGGATACCGTGGTCGAGCTGTCGGCCTACGCTGGGGCCACAAACCTCCCCGTAGTGACCAGTGAGCACCTAGACTCGTGAGCAGATTATGGTGGTATGGGACACTATATTCTAGCTGTCGGCCTACACTGATCAGGCGACGAGCCCTTTGTAGTGACCGCGAGCGTATTCTGAGTCCACGGGAGGCGACGACCCTTCCGTTGCAGTAGAGTACGGTAGGCCTGTATTGATAAGGTGATGGGGGAGCGGTGCAACGAGTGCGAGCAACAGCCCTGGCAGCCCTTGCAGTGACCTACGAAATACACAATCGTATGAGATTACTAGGAGTGACGACCCTAGACAGGATCTGTGTTGGGATTGATACAAGGGAAGTACCTTAGTTTCCCAATCCTGCTGTTTGAATGGACTAATAACAACTTGAAAATCATATCACCATAGCATTGCATGTGCCTAGAAGATGTGGAGCACTCTAGGGAGTGTGGCATGCCGCGGTCGTAAGATGTTGCCGCATGAGGGTGATCGTTGGTGAGGGCATACATCACGTCATATCATCTTGCATTAATAACAGTATTAGGATTGTCTGATTTACTGCTTTACTATTATCGCATGATTGAATTGTGAACATGCTAATCTTTGCTCTATGATTCCACTGAGTTGATCACTCATTCCCACGTTACGGGATGGTGTTTGCAACACCCACCAGACCCTGTTGTAGTTGCAGGTGAGGACGAGATCCAGGAGGTGGAGCCAGAGATTGACGAGGACCAGGATGAGTTCTCGTATATGCAGTATCACGACGGCTTCCCGTAGGTGACCTGGATCGAGGGGACATCAGTGGGACTTTCTTTTTTTGAACATTATTCCTTGGTTATGTATATGTATATGACTCAGAGATGTAGTCATACTTTGGAGACAGATGACATTACTTTGTTTTTCCATACAGTGATATATACATTGTTTAGTCTTCCGCTTGCTTTTATCACTGGATCTGAAGTATGAATTGCAGTTTTGGTATACTTTTACTCATGTGAATGCTTTAAATCAGACAATATTGAATCATAACCATTTTTGTTGCATAAGTGACGGTCTGGAACTCGGGAGTTGAGTTTATACACGACCCCCGATTTTCAGGGTGTTACAGTAATCTAGGCCGTAATATATCCTTGATCGCGTGAAGCGACCTAAGACTCCTCTAGGTCATCAGTCAATGGGTTTGAGATGTTCCCTGAAGACTTCCAAACCTAAAAGTGAATGTCTTTGGGTTGTAGGGCAACCACAACACCTTACACTCAATCTCAAGGCCTTAAACCCCTTTTTATCCAATTCTTTCAAAATCTCCCTTTCCACCACCCCATTCTTCAACTTTTCTAAGTCCTTTCATAATAGACATAAATACTAAGGTGTAAATGATGGAGAATCATTCTTATACAAAAATTTACTATAAATAGTAAATATAGGTAAAAATTTGACTTTTAGTCATTCCAATTAAGGAATATTGTGGAATAAATAGGTTAGTTGGATGGATTAACCTCTCCTACCCCAAAATCATATGCTACATGATGCACAAACTCATTCCGGTTAGAAATTGACCCTAAAACTCTTCAAATGGAGTCGTGGGCCTATCCATGCTATTACAGAATGAACCAAGGTGGGAACCATACATTTTTGGGGCCCCTAGGGCAGGGGGGACCCAACTCATATGTCCGGCCTCGTCGAAAATGATTTTCATCGGCGATGCATCGACGGTCAAAATGCTCGGTTGGGTCCGGGCTTTGGGCCGGAGGTGTTTGGGGGCTAGGGTAGCCCCCTGGCATGTGGCTCGTCCGTTAGAACCGCTCCGATCTAGTACTTCCTTCACAAACTACCCCCCAAACTCTCCCTTTCTCACATTTTTACTGATTTCTCTCTTAAATCCCAGTTTCAATCACTCCCACCGTCCATTTCTGTCTCAACCCATGCCACTCCACCATTTACAGTAATACACACTCCCCTTCCTCTTCACTTTCATCATTTGGAGCTCTCTCAACCTCCATAGAAGGCTGAAAATTGTGTGAGCCTCCATTCCATCTTATCTTGCTCTTTTTCTTTGGAAAATCCAGCCTTTGGGAGCTTGATTCACCCCTCCACAGGGCCTAGATTCGTTTCAGCCCATTAGGGCAGCCATTTCTCCCCATTTCCTCCAATTTTCATGGCTTTTGTTGAGGCTATTTTAGCCTTTTTCTCCCTTTCCACCATCCTCCCTCTCATGTCCCTATTATTTGAGCCTTTACACTCTTTTTGGTCTCAAAATCATGCAAACCTCAATCCCATTTCTCCATTTTCTTCGCTTGAGGAGTAGTGAGAATACATGGCCGATAGAGCTCTAATGGGCAACTGACAGTATTAAACTAGACAGTACTAGAGAAGGTAAGTCGGGACAGTGGTAGAAGTCCTTTGGTAGAATTAGGCACCTATGCCGTTGTCCTGTAGATTGATTAATTACCATTTTGAGGATTTCTGTGTTTTGTTGTAGTTGGGTCTAGTGATGTCATAGGTAGAAAAATGTATTTGTGTATTGTTTTGGGCTTATCATAGCCGAATGTGTTCCTGTCATAATTCATGTGAAACTTTATTCCATGTATTGTGACAAATTTTGTTAAAAGAAACGCATGCCGTTTAGTTCGCTGTAAGGTATTGTCCTTAGATTGGGTGTATCTTATGGTTTCCACTACCATGTTGTAAATCCCGGGATTAAGCCCACAAAATTAATTTTTATCCCAACCCACCCTCCTACCATGCAAGCCACTCCCAATCCCGACATGGGATTAGGAAAAAAGTCCCATTTAACATAACTTGAGACCACTGGCCATATAAGCCCTTAGAGTTTTGGACCTGGAGTTCATCCTCCTAGATTTTGAAAGATCTGACGATATAGGAGATTCAATTCCATTTAGACAATCTTGACCCTAAGCGATAGAACAATTCCCTGTATTAGAAATGGTATGAAACCATATCGCGTATAAGCTTAGGCTTTGGATTACAGCTAGTGAGTTACAGACTAGTCTACTAGTTACCTTAAGTGGTGTAAAGCCTGTATATGCTAAGGAATAGTAGGTTAGATTTAGTTGGAGTAGAACCTCATTCCTTCGATAGATCTCCTTATTACTTATAGACTTCTGTTCTAACCCATAGGAAAGTTGTTTTAACTTGGAACCATTCACTCTCAGGGAAAAAAAAAAAAAAAAAACAATCCCTCAGATTGAACTTAGAATAAACTAGCACGCCCCTTAGAATTGCTTTCCCAAGGACTTATTGCATTCGGGAACACAGAGTAAAGGAACTGTATATGTAAGCGATGTGTTCGCGGTTTGAATTGACTTCTTAATCCTAGTGGTTACCAATAAATCTAATGCTCTGATCAAGCAGAAGATCGGCATCTACTCGGATTAAGAACCGATACGGCAACTTTTCTGTCCTAGCTAGACAGAAAGTCTATGTATCCGGCTCAGACCCACTACACAACCTTTCTTCCGTGTTGGCCCAACCACCTATAACCAAAAGTTGTCGCTTTGTCTTTGAGAAATGGCGAGGACTTATAGCCAGTAGAGAATGAGACATCTTGCCATCAACTCACATCCGTCCTTGAAATCAACCACAACACCCATCATTTCAGCTCCTTTCTACCACCATAGGTACCAATGCCATTGAACGCATCATTAGCAAAGGAAGACCAATGTAGTGAGAGGTTGTTTCCTATTTTGTGTCAAGGATAGGCCCTAAGTTACACCTCGTTCTGATATACGGATCGAGACATAGATTCTTGAGCCTTAAGTAGGACTATGTTTTAAGGGGGGCAGAATGTATTGAGCCAAATCTAGTTAGAATTAGCTAATGCAACCGTTGGATCAGAGTAGCACAGCGGAAGCGTGGTTAGCCCTTCCCCACTGGCCCAGGATCGAAAGAAGTTGATTTAGATTGTACGTAAGGTTAGGTCATTAAATCGGATTTAAACCTTCCTTAGAATGTCAATGCGAAAGTCTCTCTAGGGACTCATTACCCTTAGTCAATTTTGGGGATGAAATTTTATTTTAAGGGGGGTAGATTGTAACATCCCAAATTTTTTGCCAACCTGGGTTAGACGTCCATAGGCAACGGGTCAACCATAGCACCTTGGTAACCTCTCAAAATTTGATTCCAAAGCTAAAGAAATCATTTAGAACCTAATTCTTTAGAATTTAACGTGAATTAGCCATCGCTACACTAGATTACCTGTGAAATTGTCCCTGATTGCTTTAAATACATTCTGCAAGACCCAAAACTTGTACAATCAATGACGCTATGATACCCTGAAATCTAGGATCAAACTCTAAAGCGGTTTGTTCTCAGGAACCCTTTGAAACTTTGTATTGGATCTAGACCGCGCGTCGAAAGTCCAATACCTACAATCTTAGACTGTTATGACCGCTTAGTTGGACTTGACAATCATTTCAAAAATCAAGCCCAACCGATGCTCTGAGGCTATTTCATTGAGCCTGGAGTAGGGAGTGTGAGAAAGAGTGAAATTCATTTAAAATTAAATGGGATTTAAATAAATCTGGCACGTTTTGCTTGCGCGATCAGTATAAGCATTCAGACCGTCGAAATCTGACCCAAATACACCCTCGGATCAAGAAACATTTCTCACTCAGGTCAGTGTACTCAGAATTCTCGATCGAGTCTCCGTGACCGCTGAACTGAAACTGGACCACCACGTGCGATCTGAGAACTCTACCAGACAGAAAACTTGGTGTGAGCAACATCCAGTGACCATGAGCTTAAGTCCGATCGTGTTCTGCTGGGGGACCTCCCGAAACGTTCTTTTAGATCGAAACAGCCCCGATTTGGTTATAACCCAAGTATACTTTGTTCCTAAGTCTAAAAAGGTGAGGTTTTAGCCTATAAGGGCCTTAAATCCTCAAATATCTCTCCCATCAGAATTTGCTAGAAACCCTAGATTGAAAGAGAGAGAAAGTGAGAGATTGTGAGAGAGCATGGGAGAGTTTTTCCTGCCACTTGCTACGACTGTTACACGTGATAAATCCTGGCATTCAAATCACTTTTCGGTGATTTCCAACGCACTTTTAGGTAAGAAAACCCTAACCACTTGCTGATTTAGAGATTCCTTTAATTCAATAGCGAGGTAGCTTACGTATCTTGTGCATTAGGTCGCCGTAACGCCGTTGACGAAGTGTATACATTCAAATCGAATCGATACACGTCTAGGGTAAAAGGTGCAGATTTTAGACGCTTTGATTGACTAATTTCAAAGCTTTCAATGTCGTTTAATAGTAGATTATCGACGAGCATGCCGTTTGACATGTAGAACATGCTGTCCATTTTCCGTTTCGTAAACGTATGGTAACTATGAGATTTAGGGTATTTTAGGCATTTATAGAAAATATTGTATATGTCCGTATTTTGTTGAAATACTTGACATGTAAATTTATCATGTTATGATATTATATATGCGTGTATAATCTGTTTGGCGAAGAGATTCGCCCTAATGCGCACTTTGGGTCGACATACGCTATGTAGACTAAGCGTTTGTATAAATGTTTGTATTAGTATGTATTGAGTAAATGGTGTTATCAATTAGTTTTCGGAATGAATTCTCAATCCACCTGATGTTGTATACGATTTCTTACATGTTTGCTATATGAATTGATTTCATGTGTTAACATGCTTGCATTGTTGAACTTCAATTCTATTACTCTCATATGATCACTGGTATGGATTACACATGTTTGGGGCTATGCTTTAGTCCATGCAGTCGGTACTGGATTGAATTAGTGGTGGGCTTCTATTTGCCACAGAGGACGCGTCGATGAACGCGAGTCGTGTTTTGAGTTGGCAGCAATGGTTAGGCCACACGAAGTGTTTTATGCACTTCATGTCGTTCAGCTTGAGATGCGCCTGTACTAGTCGAGCCCGTCAAGTAACCCGACTGGCCACTTTATGTTCACCCTGTATGAGTCATAACTGCTTGAACCTATGGTACTGAACTTACCATTGGAAACCCTGTTAACCATAGTACCTTGATCTATAAAGACTCATGAGCCGGGCATTGTGGTATGGGACACCGTGTTCGAGCTGTCGGCCTACGCTGGGGCCACAAACCTCCCCATAGTGACTAGTGAGCACCCTACTCTGAGCAGATTATGGTGGTATGGGACACTATATTCTTACTGTCGGTCTACACTGATCAGGTGACGAGCCCTTTGTAGTGACCTTGAGTTTATCCTGACACCGCATGGGGGCGACGAGTCCTGATACAGTCTTAAGGATATAACTAGGCCTGTATTGATAAGGTGATGGGGGAGAGGTGCAACGAGTGCGAGCAACAGCCCTCGCAGCCCTTGCAGCGACCTAGAAATATAACATCGTATGAGATTACTAGGAGTGCCGACCCTAGACAGGATCTGTGTTGGGATTGATATCAGCAAGGTACCCTCGTTTCCCAATCCTGCTGTATGAAAAGGACTAATAACAACTCAGTAATCATTATCCATATCGCATTGCATGTGCGTGGAAGATGTGGAGTACTGAGGAACGCAAGCATGCCGCGGGTGTAAGATGGTGCCGTATGAGGGAGTATGTCGGTGAGGGCATCCATCATGTCATTTCATGCATGCATTAGCAACAGTATCTAGGAATGTTTGCTTGTTTGCTTTACTATTAATGCGTGATTGATTTGATAACATGCTAATCTTTGCTCTCTTATCCCACTGAGTTGATCACTCACTCCTACATTACGGGATGGTGTTTCGAACACCCACCAGTCCCTATTTTAGTTGCAGGTGATGGCACTACTTGTGAAGTGGAGCCGGACTTATATGATGATGAGGAGAACTTCTCCTCCGTGTTTTGATCGACGGGATTACAGGGAAGTTGATTAGACGCCTTTTTGAGCACTCATGTATATTCTTTTCTTTCCATTTTTGGAGTATACATGTATTTAATTAACTTAGTAACATGTTCACACTTTGGAGACTTACAATCAATTATATATTTTATGTATTTATCACAGTCTTCCGCTTGTTAATTTAACTGTCTCTGGAGTATGATATGTTGTTTTGGCTTAGTCTCAATCTTGTTTAATTCCATTCTATAGACAACATGCATTTATCATTATCTATGTTACATAAGTGACGTTTTGAAACTCAGGAGTTGGGTTTCTACCCGACCCCCCAATTTTTGGGGTGTTACAACAGGGTCAGGTTGCCTTGCGACAGGACATTATAGACCTGCGGGGCTTTGTGAAAGGCAAGTTCAAGAAGGTGACCATCACCTTGAAATCTATCTTGTGTTGTCTGAAAGATAAGGTGCCCCACCTCCTTCGCCAGACTCAGACGAGTGATCAGATTTCAGATGTTTGTAGGTCATATGTAGTTTTTTTGTGTTTCTTCTGTGTGTGAGCCTGTGAAGGCTTAGTAGTTGGTTTATGTTACAGTTGTAGCGTTGGCTAGCTTAATTTCCCATGTGTTTTTTGTCATGATGCATGTAAGGATATATCTCTTGTATTGTGAAAATTTTTGATTGAATGAAATGCATGGAGTTTCTTCGGTTGTTATGTGAATGATTGTGTGGTGTGTTTGTGCTATTGCCAAAACTGACTGGGTTGCATCCTATTTTGAATATAGAAAATGCCACCTAAGGTTACTCAGATCACAGCATGTCTTACGCTGGGTGAGCCGATGGATCGGGTCCCTCCCCAGAGTGATGATCATATGGACCCTGCTGTGGGCCTGATTCATGAGACTGCACATGAGTCTCAGCCTTCTGCAGGTCCTACAATTAGACCACCACCTTTCACACTACCAGTTAGAGAGCAATACCGTGCTTCTTCCTCGACGCAGTATGTGCCTCAGCCTGCTCCACCTCCTGATAGGTTTGAGCAGTTAATGACCATGATGCACCAACAACATCAGCAGCTTTTGACTACTATTGCAGGGACCTTAGCCCAGGGTGGGAGTGCGACTCCACCTATGCCACCTGTGCATCCAGCTGAGGATGCTGGGACTTCGACTCAGGATGAGGGTATGGCTCATCCTGTATCATCTGCTTACCCTACGGGGAATACTGCTGATACCAAAGGCCTACTTGAGCGATTCCAGCGCTTGTGGCCTCCTACTTTTTTATGTTCTCACAGACCCGAGGAGGCCGAGTATTGGCTCGACCATGTCTCGAAGATATTGAGGATGTTGCACTGCTCAGAATCTGAGCAGGTTGAGTTGGCCACGTTCATGTTCGAGAGAGAGGTCAGCTTATGGTGGGATAGTATACTGCGTACGGTTGTAGTTGGCTACATCTGGACTTGGGCAGCATTCGAGTTCCGATTCTATGAGAAATACTATCCCCAGACCTACCGACACGAGAGGGAGAATGAGTTTTTGCTCCTCAGGCAGGGAGGCATGTCAGTTACAGAGTATGAGCATCGATTCACAGAGTTGGGCAGATACGTCCCTATGATACTTGCTGACGAGTAGATGCACATACGACATTTTTCTGAGGGCTTGCGACCTGATATTCGGTCGAAGATGTGCTGTGTCAGCATACCTTCTTATGCCGAGCTGATACATATGTCCATGCGGGTAGAGTAGGATGTAAATCGTTTGACACGTTCTCGTGGCCCTATGGTTACTAGGCCACGACTAGAGGCTCAGGGCAGGCCACTCCTGGGCAAGAGGCCTCGCCTCGACTCTCCTCCTAGGGCTACAGCTCCAGTACTTCTGATGAGGTGCCCAGGTGTGACCTGTACCTACTGTGGGAGACCTGGTCACACTGCAGAGAGCTGTTTTGCTCGGATGAGGGATAGAGGGTTTTCACCACCGCAGAAGCTCGACCATCCTCGCCCACAGGCATTATCCGCTCCATCGCTACAAATCATCTTCTGCGCATCCTTCTTTCAGACCTCCCGCACCTCAGTTCCGGCCGCCTCAACGGCCCATTGTACCGCGGCCGAACCATCCACAGCAGGCACGGGTATATGCATTGACAGAAGAGGCATCCGGGACAGAGACTGCCCAGCCCTTGGCCTTTGAGGTCACAACCGACATTGGAGGTACTCCTACATTCGTGATGGTGGATACAAGATCCACGATTTCATTGATATCGCATTTAGTAGTCAAGCGCCTTGGGCTACCGACTACTCGAATGGATGGGGTGCGAGTTCTCACAGCACACGGGACCTTTTCTGATGCCACTATGATGTGTAAGGGTTGTTTACTGGATCTAGGAAGCAGGACGATGGGTATTGACCTTGTCGTCGACCCCTCTCTCTATTATCTCGACGTCATTCTTGGCATGGATTGGCTGACTGCAGGGAGGGCCGAGATTGACTGTGAGACTCGTATAGTGACAGTCTACAAGCCGGAGGGCACGTCCTTTACATTTCCAGTGTAGGTTAATCTCCCCTTTCGAGTACTTAGTGACGCTTCTTTATTGAGGGATGTTGATGCCCCGACACTTGAGCGCATGCCAATAGTCCGTGATTATGAGGATCTGTTCAGGAAGATTCCTAGGTTGCCACCTCAGCACGAGATTAATTTTACTATCGACCTGGTGCCCGGTTCGACGCCCGTCTCATTGCCGACGTATCGCATGGCCCCATGTGAGATGGAGGAGTTGAGGAAACAGATCGATGATCTGTTGAAGGTTGGCTTCATACGACCGAGTGTGTCTCCTTGAGGAGCACCCATGTTGTTTTTTACGAAGAAGGATGGTTCACTGCGATTGTGTATTGATTATCGTAGGTTGAGTTAGATTACGGTGAAGAATAGATACCCTTTGCCCAGGATTGATGACCTGTTTGATCAACTGAGAGGAGCGCAGTACTTCTCAAAGATTGATCTGCAGTTAGGGTATCACCAGTTGTGTGTCAGGGATGAGGACGTGAAGAAGACAGCTTTCAGGACCAGCTTTGGCCACTACAAGTTCCTCGTGATGTCGTTCGGTCTTAAGAACGCACCAGCCATGTTCATGGATCTGATGAACAGAGTATTTCGACCATTCCTCTATCGATTCTTCATCGTGTTTATAGAAGACATTTTAGTATATTCCAGGAGTCGAGAGGAGCATGAGGAGTACTTGTGATTGGTCCTGGATACACTGAGACAGCACCAGTTGTTCGCACAGTATAAGAAGTGCGACTTTTGGAAGGAAGAAGTCAAGTTCCTGTGACATGTGGTGTCCAAGGATGGGATGGCAGTGGACCTTGCAAAGGTAGCTGCGGTGCAGGACTGGAAGCAGCATGGTTCGATTACCGAGGTGAGGAGTTTTCTGAGTCTTGCTAGCTACTATCGACGGTTCATTCGGGACTTCTCCAAGATAGCCAGACCCTTTACTCAGTTGACATGGAAGGATCTGAAGTTCGCCTGGAATGAGAAGGTGGAGGCAGCTTTTCATGAGCTGAAGGACAGGCTAACGTCTGCCCCTATGCTAGTATTGTCAGAGTAAGGGGTTAAATATACGATATACATCGACGCGTCTAGCATTGGTCTAGGTTGTGTCCTTATGCAGAAGGATAGGGTAATTTCGTATGCCTCGAGACAATTAAGGAAGCACGAGGAGAATTACCCTACACACGACCTTGAGTTGGCTACAGTCATTTTCGCACTGAAGCTCTGGAGACATTACCTCTACGGAGAGGAGTACGAGCTCTTTTGCGACCACAAGATCCTTAGATACATATTCACACAGCGGAACCTAAATATGAGGCAGCGGCGATGGATGGAGACTTTGAAGGACTTTAAGTTTGTAGTTTCCTACCATCCTGGCAAGGCGAACCTTGTGGCTGACGCGTTGAGCCGCAAGAAGGTGATAGAGTTTGCGAGTGGGAGATGGTTGAGTTTTTGCGGGACTTTGAGTAAAAACTCACTATAGAGGAGCCATTTGAGTTTATCGCACATGTTCAGGTGCGACCTCTTATGGATGATAGAGTCATCGCGGCGCAGAGGGATGATGTACATCTCACTAAGCTTCGAGAGCAGGCCAGTGATGATGCAGATGCCGATTGGCGAGTTGGAACGGATGGGAGCTTACGTTATCCTGGCCGCCTATGCGTCCTAGATATCCCTGACTTGAGACGAGAGATTCTCGAGGCTGCACACAATTCTAGACTTGCAATGCATCCGCGCAGCACAAAGATGTATCGCGACGTGAAGAGGACCTATTGGTAGGATGGCATGAAGACCCACATCACAGATTTCGTGTCCCGTTGTCTCACTTACCAGCAGGTGAAGGCAGAGCATCGCCGACCTCCTGGTCTCCTTCAGCCCATGCCTATAGCTCAGTGGAAGTGGGACTTTATTTCTATGGATTTCATTTTCGGACTGCAGAAGACAAGGAAGGGACATGATTCCATTTGGGTGATCGTCGACCGTTTGACGAAGTCGGCACACTTCCTATCGATCAGAGGTACGAACTCTGTAGACTAGTTGGCCAGGCTATATATCAGAGAGATAGTGCATCTGCATGGAGTTTCCTTAGAGATCGTGTCGGACAGAGACACGTGTTTTACTTTTATTTTCTGGACTCGCATCCAGGAAGCTATGGGTGTGAAGTTGAAGTTCAATACTGCTTTCCACCCACAGACGGATGGACAGACAGAGCGGGTGAACTAGATTCTAGAGGACATGCTGCGGGCTTGCGTGTTGGATTTCAAAGACAGTTGGGTTGACTGTCTTGCATATGCGGAGTTCGCGTACAACAACAGTTTTCAGGAGAGTATCGGTATGGCACCTTATGAGGCCTTGTATGAGCATCCTTGCCGAGCACCTCATTGCTGGGCAGAGGTCGGTGAGCGCAGATTGATTGGTCCAGAGATAGTGCAGGCGACCTCAGAGAAGATTGACATCATCAGACGTCGACTTCTTACAGCACAAAGTAGACAGAAGAGTTATGCCAATACGAGGCAGCGCCCGTTCGAGTTCACGGTTGGGGATCACGTATTTTTGAGAGTTTCCCCTATAAAGGGAGTTCTTCGGTTCGGGAAGAAGGGGAAGCTATCACCGTGATTCATTGGTCCATTCCAGATTCTTAACCGTGTTGGTGCAGTGGCATATCGTCTGACTTTGCCTACGCCTCTCGCGAGCGTACACAACGTATTTCATATTTCTATGCTGAAGAAATACGTTCCTGATCCTTCCCATATCATCAGATGGGAGCTGGTGCAGTTAGGTGAGGATGTTACATATATACTGCGACCAACGCGTATACTAGACAGGAAGGAGCAGGTATTGCGTAGCAAGGTCATCCCCCTTGTGAAAGTATTATGGACGCATCACACTGAAGAAGAGGCTACTTGGGAGACAGAAGCCGAAATCAGAAAGAACTACCCATAGCTTCTCGACGAGTACGAAAATGTACAAATTTTGAGGATAAAATTTATTGTTTAAGGGGGGTAGATTGTAACGTCTCGAAAAAATTCGTACAGAGACCCGAGTACCAACTCGATCAGAAATCACTTAGAATTAATTCCTTTAGAAAATAAGCGTTAGTTAACTAGCGCCATGTTAGATTAGCTGTGAAATTAGTACTGTTCGCTTTAAATACGTTTTACAAGACCCAAAACTTGTGGAATTGTTAACGCTATAACATCCTGAAACCTAGGATCAAACTCTAAACCTGTTTGCTCTCGGGAACCCTTTGAAACTTTATATTGGATCTAGACCGCGCGTCGAAAGTTCGATATCTATAATCTCAGACCATTATGACCGCTTAGCTGGACTTGACAATCACTTCGAAAACCAAGCCCAACTGATGTCCTGAGGCTATTTCATTAAGCCTGGAGCAAGCAGTGTGAGAAAGAGTGAAATTCTTTGAAAATTAAATGTGATTTAAATAAATCTGACACGTTTCGCTTACGGGTTAAGTATAAGCATTCAGACCGTTGGAATCTGACCTAAATACACCCTCGGATCAGAGAATATTTCCCACTCAGGTCAGTATACTTGGAATCCTCGATCGAATCTCAGTGACCGCTGAACTGAAACTGATCTGCCACGTGCGATCTGGGAACACTATCGGACTGAAAACTTAATGTGATCAGGATCCAATATCCATGAGCTTAAGTCCGACCGCATTTGGTCAGGGGACCTCCAGAAATGCTCTTTTGGATCGGGAAAGACCCGATTTGGCTATAACTGTCAAGCCCCAAACTTGAAAATCGGGCTCACAAAATTCCCGATCACCGAATCCGGCGCCGACAGCCTCCGTAGTACCCCATTCTCGGCTCCCGGCACCCATATACTAGGTTCCAATCCTGGGATGCTACAAGGAAGATTTTTAATATCCATTTGATTTGTAATAAGTATAACATAAGCATAACCCACGGACAATAACCACAAGAACACCACCACAAAATCCACTATGATCAAAATCTTTAAGTACAATGCGTAGGAAAGGGAAATATAAAATAGTGATAATAATAAAAATTCCAGAAACTCGGCTACACGCTCCAACTTTGGCGAGACTAAGGCTGCGTCTTGGCGTCACCTGCAGCATCAATCGTGCATAAGCTTATAGAAAGCTTAGAGGGTGGTGTAAGTGTGTGCGCAATATAAGCGTGCTCAGAATACAGGATTAGAGTAATGCGGAATCATGCTGATGAATACATGAATGCAATCAGCCGTATTAAGGCTATACAGTGCAACATGTGAATGCGATCGGCCATATCCAGACCATGTGATGCGAGATGCAACTCAAGCATGTCAATCCTCATCATATATCAGTACAGTCCTCATTCTGGATAATCACCGGGGTCTAGTACACTCTACGCCAGCTTGTCGTCCCTATCCGAACGCACAACTGGGAGAGCAGAAGAGACCTCACTATCCGCCTGCCAATATCGGGCCCGGCTCGTCGATAGCTGACCGATTCCTCAAGCTGGTCAAACTCAACCTAGAAGTTTCCCCCTCACTTAGGTGGGTAAGGTCACACCCCTTTCCAACCGACCACGACACAGTGGGAGACGCGGCCTACTGGTATACGGCCCTCATGCGCTCGTATATCCACTTGGTCTCGACGTTGGAGTCATCCTCTGGTACCATCGGGTTTAAGAATTTTCATCCAGAGACATCTATGACGCCCGTATGCTAGAACTAAACATTTCTAGTATCCAATCCAGCCACCCATGATGCGTCTGTGGAGGCTATGAACCTGATGTCGCTAGGGCATACGATAATCACAATCATACAAATGCAAGTGCATGAGTCACACTACCAGTCATGCAACAGTCCTACGTGTACCATGCACTTATGTAGGGCAACTCCGCCTATCAGGGAGCCCATAAACATTCCGCCGAAGGTATATGCTATGATCAGTCACTCCACATATCAGTCATACATATGATGCGTATGATCATGATTCATGGATCTACACTAAACATGTATATAAAGATGGGTCTTGTATATAATAAAAATGGGCCTAGACAGCCTATTCACTACAAGTATGGGCCTACCAATGGGCCTCAGGGAGAGTGACAATGCGGGCATTTAACCGACATCATCCTGACAATGTGGGCATCTAACCATCATTGCTCCCAAGGCTCGGCTCGCCTTAAATATCATTAAATAAATCATGGCGGAATCACACATTGCAATGTGCCTTAGGTACATCCCATTAGGCCTCAAATACATCAAATGGGCCGTATCTCATGGGCCTTATATTCATCAAGTAGGCCACCCCAATAAGCTTCACCCATGGGCCTTAGGTACTTTGCAATGGGCCATCACCCATGGGCCTTGGAATGCATTAAAATGAGCCCAATCACATGAGCTTTACTGTATCAAATGGGTCTATCACATAGGCCTTATATATATATACCAAAGTGGGCCTCAACAATGGGCCACAAATACATCAAATGGGCTTATACACATGGGCCCATATATAACAAAGTGGGTCTTAGTGGGCGGGCCATAAATACATTAAATGGGCCTCTACAATGGCCTTAAGATGATCTCAAAATGGTTGGACGGTTTGGATGAAACTCATGCATCATGGTAGGCTCCCATGTGGGCCCACTATAACATTTATTTTTCATCCAATCCTTGGGCCCACTGAGATGTTTATTTGCCACCCAACCTGTTGTTAAGGCCGTGTGGCAAGGGGCCCACCAAAATGTTTATTTTACATCCCACCTATTGATAAGGCCATGTAGCAAGGGGCCCACCAAAATGTTTATTTTCCATTCAAACCTGTTGATAAGGTTATATAGACCTAGGGCCCACCGTAATGTATATTTTCTACCCAACCTGGGCCCACTGTACTATTTATTTGCATCAAAACTATTCATAGAATCACATGGCGTAGGGCCCACTGTAATGTTTATTGCCATCCAAACCTGTTCATAACGTCACGTGGCCAGGGGCCCACATGATGGACGGCGTGGACACAATACATACATCTGGGTGGGGCCCATGGCCATGCCAGATCGCCCGCTGGGCACTGGCACAGCCTCAGCGGCAGCGTAGGCCCACCGTAATGTTTATTTTCCATTCAATCTGTTGATCGAGTCACAAGGGGCCCATAATGATGTAGACCACAAATCTAGTCCTTCCATTATGTGTGTCCCATCTGGCTGAGGGTCCAGACCAAGTTTCAGCCACATCCAAAACTCAGGTAGGCCCCACCAAGTGTTTTTATATGTTTTAGACAGGTCTTCACATGATTTTAGACGATATGGCCCACTTGAGATCCGTATACGGCTGATTTTTGTCAGAGACCCCACTGCCCTAAGGGGCCACAGGATGAACAGGGTAGATGATCTAGATACATCATGGTGGGGCCCACGGCTGGGGCCGTGGGTCCCTGCCCATACGACCGTTCGCCTCTGGCAGCGCTGTCAGCACAACAGCAACGCTACTGCTTGTTTTGTGAATTTTATATTTTTTTTGAAAAAAATTGTATTCTCGGGCTTTTTAATAGGTAGGGCCCACGTCAAAAAAATCCAGTCCGATCATTGGATCCTACAGCCCTGGATCGACCCAATGAGACCAATAAGCGGCATGTTTTTGGCATAAATAAACGTCGGGGTGGATTTTGAATGGTGGGGCCACTGTTTTGTTTGTTACAGCCCGCAAGATCATTGGATTGGCCCCAAATTTTGACTCAACGCCTAAAATTAGGTGGAGGATGGGATGGACGACGTGGATTAAACCGGTACATCAAGGTGGAGCCTACACAAGTGGCCCAGTCAATAAATTTGAAATCAAACTGATATTTCCATTCTCCATACACTGACGTCCAGCGTCCTAGACGCTGGACGGTTTTGGATATAACACATATTAAGGTGAGGCCCACGTGAACATGGCCCACCCATAGAAATCTGACATTTGGGTTGCCCATCATCTTTAATGTAGGGCCCACATGGCTTGGATGGCCATAGGGTCCACTTGATGGATGGTTTAAATGCCACATACACATCATGTGGGCCACAAAATAAAGAAAGAAAGTGGAGAGAGAGAGAGAGAAATCCTAGTGATGGAGGGACCCCGGTATTATGGGCCCTCCCTTGCATGATCTACAACATCCATTAAATGGGTCCCATTTCATATGGGCCTATCGATCAAAATCAACGGTGAAGATCCTCTGTCCACCGAAATGAATGGTCTAAATGACCATGTTATGCAAGGAAAGTAAACATCATGGTGGGGTCCATGGAGAATGGCCCCATCATGGATAAATCTTGGAATCAAAGTAAGTCATTGGCCACATCAAGGGTCCAAAGTGAAATCCATACCATCGGTTGGTAGGCCTCACTTGGCTCATCATCAAAATAAGAAATCTACACCTATAAAAGCACCCACCGTCTGATCTTCCTGGTCCTTTGGAAAGCCGACCTCCTTGTGCTTCACTTTGATGGAGGGAGATGAAGGATCAAGGGCTAGGATGGAAGATTTTGGGATGGAAAGTGGGCCACACTATTCACTTCTCTTTTTCTCTCCTTGGAAAAATTGTGGACGTGTGAGGCTTATGGTTTGCTTGGGATTTTGATTTTGAGAAAGAGAGAGAGATGTGATGGTTGAGAGAAGTGATGGGTGATGTGGTGGTTGGGTGGAGTGATGTGAAAGTTGACTTTAGGTTGCTTGTGTAAGAGAAAGGTATGGGTTATTGTACTTGACTTGATGTATGATGTGTACTTGATTGATGGGACATTTTATAGAGATTCCCTCGTAATCCGCAACGCGCGGTGTTTCTTCAAATTGAACGCGAGCCTGTATCTTCTACCCTGGGAATCGGGTTGGTGCGCCAGTCGCGGCGTTAGAAGTGCGGTGACCGCGCGGTCGCTAAGGTATAGGTTTTGGGTCGAGTCAACTCTGATATGTGGGACTTGGCTTAGGTTCGAGAGTAAATATCGAATATAGGTCGAAAATTGCCAGAATTCGATCGGAAGGTTCGCGGAAGTCAACGGAACGGTACGGTCTAGGATACGGGTCTTACAATAACCCAAGTATACTTTGGTTTAAAGTCTAAATAGGTGACTTTCTAACCTATTTAAGGACCTCAAACCCTCTCATATCCCTCCCATACGAATTTTCTAAAACCCTAGAGAAGAGAAGAGAGAAAAGAGAGAGATTCCATGAGAGTTGTGAGGAAATTTTCTTGGCTCTCGATCCTGCTTCTACACATACCTAATCACCATGTTCTAATCACTCTTCCGGTGATTCCAACTTCATTCTAGGTAAGAAAACCCTAACCTCAACTGTTTTAGGGATTTCATTGATACAATTAGCGAAGTAGCTGATTTATCTTGTGATATAGGTCGTCATACAGACGTTGACGAAGCGTAGAGTTTCTACTCAATTCGTTACGCTTCTACTGCGAAAGGTGAGGATTCTAGATGCTTAGGTTAACTGTTTTTAAAAATTTTAATGTCATTTAATAGTAGATTATCGACAAAAATGTCGTTTGACATGTAGAACATGCTGTCTTTTTCCCATTTCGACTGCGTACAGAGAATATGAGATTTAGGGTATTTTAGGCATTTGTAGGAAATACTGTATACGTCTGTATTTTGCTGAAATGATTGCCATGTGTATTTGTCATGTTATGATATTAGTTAGGCGTGCATGATCTGTTTGGTGAAGAGATTTGCCCTAATGCACACTTTGGGTCGACATACGCTATGTAGACAAATGTGTGTAGACTAACTGTTTGTATAAATGTTTGTATTAGTATGTATTGAGTAAATGTTGTTGTAGATTAGTTTTGAGATTTAAATCTCAATTAATATGATGATGTACATGATTTCCTCCATGTTGTTATTGAATTAATTTCCTCATATATATGGAATACATGTGTTTGGTTAATTTGCTTACGTTGTATGTTATAACATGTTGTTAACATGCTTGGATTGTTTATATTTCATTTCTGTTACTCTCATATGATCACTGATGTTGATTACAAGTGCTTGGGGCTATGCTCTAGTCCAGGCAGTCGGTAATAGATTCAAATTCGTGGTTGGCTTCTATTTGCCACGAAGGATGCGTCGACGAACGTGAGTTGTGCTTCGGTTGACGGTAGTGGTTAGGCCACACAAGGTATTTTATGCACTTCATGTCGTTCATCTTGAGGTACCCTCGTACTAGTCGAACTCGTCAAGCAACCCGACTGACCGTTGTATGTTCACCTTGTATTGGTCATAACTGCTTGAACCTATGGTATTCAATTTACTAGAGATAACCCTGATAACCATGGTACCTTGATCCATTAAGACTCATGAGCCGGGCATGGTGGTATGGGACACCGTGGTCGAGCTGTCGGCCTACGCTTGGGCCACAAACCTCCCCATAGTGACCAGTGAGCACCTTAGATTCGTGAACCGATTGTGGTGGTATGGGACACTACATTCGAGCTGTCAGCCTACTCTAATTGGTTACGAGCCCTTTGTAATGACCTCGAGTGTATTCTGAGTCTACGTGAGGCGACGACCCTTCCATAGCAACAAGAGTACAACTAGGCCTGTATTGATAAGGTGATGGGGGAGTGGTGCAACGAGTGTGAGCAACAGTCCTGGTAGCCCTTGCAGCAACCTAAAAATATAACATCGTATGAGATTACTAGGAGTGATGACCCTAGACAGGATATGTGTTGGGATTGATATAAGGAAGGTACCTTAGTTTCCCAATACTATTGTTTGAAAGGACTAATACAACTCGGTAATCATACCCACATCGCACTGCATGTGCCTGGAAAATGTGGAGCACTGAGGGAAGAAAGCATGCTACGGATGTAAGATGGTGTCGCATGAGGGAGTATGTCGGTGAGGGCATCCATCATGTCATTTCATACTTGCATTAACAACAGTATCTAGGAATGTCTGATTGTTTGCTTTACTATTATCGTGTGATTGATTTGATAACATGCTAATCTTTGCTCTATGATTCCACTGAGTTAATCACTCACTCTCACATTACGGGATGGTGTTTGCAACACCTACCAGACTCTGTCTCAGATTCAAGTTGTGAGGTGATTCAGGAGTTGGAGCCAGACTACTACGAGGACCAGGATGAGTTCTCGTACATGCAGTTTTCTTACGGCTTCGCATAGGTGGCCTGGATCGGTGGGATTCTGCTAGTTAGACTGTTATACGACATTTTATTTTTGGTTTTTTATATGTACATGTGACTCAGAGATGTATTCATACTTTGGAGACAGTTCGAGATTGTTTTGTTTTTCATACAGTGATATATATATTCTTCAGTCTTTCACTTGCGTTTTATCACTGGATCTGGAGTATGAATTGCAGTTTTGGTATAATCTCACTCATGTTAATGCACTAACTCAGACAACATTGAATCATCAGCATATTTGTTGCATAAGTGATGGTCTGGAACTCGGGAGTCGGTTTCTACCCGACCCTCAATTTTCAGGGTGTTACAAGTAGAATGACATATACAGCCAAGCGCATACAGATTTTAATGACAGAAATGGTTGTCCATCATCTAAGACAGCCTAGCCAAGCCCTATATGGCTAACTACATGTAAGACCTATATATTATCCGGGAAAGCATTGTGGAGCCAGCGTCCTTAAAAAGCCTGTATAGGCCACATCACGTGCATACCCATGCTGGCAGTGGGCGGAACCAGTGACTAAAAGGCTCAAAAGGCCAGAAGTCCTTAACGGCTAGTCACGCGTGAGTCCAATGCCCTTTGTAAGTCCTCTGATAGCATCATAGATGAGGATGAAAATGCCCTCCTGTGAATGGGTCTGAACTTACAGACGAAGAAAAATGGAGAATAGAATAAGACCTTAAGATCCTTGGCTTGATTTCAGTATTAACTCATGAGGACAGGGTCTTAATAAACACAACCTCATTGATGTATTGACGGCCCTGGATTTGGTACTAAAGGTAGCCTTGTGCACCCTGTAAACTCTAGAGAGTTACTGTGGCCAACCCGGCAGGTAAATCCCATTGAGTTCATGACCCCGGTATCTTCACAAGGCCCCTTTGATGGACCGTGGTTTGTGAACTCCCTTGCCGCGATAAGTCCAGGTAACTCAGGAGAGTTTAAGAGACCATTCGCTTAAGACCTGACTTTGACTACTTATGAATATAAAAAACTGTGATTGCTTGACTACTCAAGAGCTTAAACTGTGTGCAAAACTGACTCTATTAATTTTAAAATGAAATAGTTCCGCCCATTGAAATGAACATTACATAGGATCGCTTTACGATACATTAGTATAAATGGTAGATATAATAAAGCATGAATATGAAAGTATTGCATCAACATATATTCCAAAATCAATGATTGTACTATTAAGAATAATATACTTGCTTTGAATAAATCACCACAATCTATCTATACATCACAACACAAAAAGAAAAAAAAATAAGCGAAGAAATTTACATGAACGATGCAATTCTTATATAACCTTAGAGATGTCTAATATTGCTACATAACGCTGTAATTCCTCTTTTAGCTGAATTTGTGCCTTAACGGTCGTGTGTTCATCCTTAAGAATAATCTTAGCCTGATCAAGAACGCTGGCCAATTCTGATTCCAAAAATCCAGCAACTTCCCTATTCTTTGTCTGTTTATCCTTCTCGATGTCGGCAAACTAAGTATTCATTTTAAGTTCCTCCTTGATTTGATGAATATTTAATTTCTTTACTTCTTTTTTACCCTTGAGTAGCATAATCTCTCTCTCTCTCTCTCTAGAAGGGCGATTTGGTCATCAATGATCATCTTATTTCCATCAGAAGCTCTCAACCTCTCATGAAGAGATTGACTAATAACACCACAATTAGAGAGAATGTCGTCCAAATGAGAAAGTTTCTCCTTGAGCAGTGCTAGGTCTTTTGACGGTTCAAAATTTCTGGAGCGATGTCTACACCTCATGCTGCCTCTAAATTTTTGGTGGAGTCATAAAACTATGATAAGGAATCATGAAGGGATTGAACATTGATGTGCGCCTGACGAGCTAAGTGGTCAAGAACGGCTAAGGCACTATCTAAAAAGGGCCACTGGGCTGGATCTTTAAAAAAATTTAAGATGACAGCGATTGCATTCTTCAAGATTCCCAACATGAGAGGTGACGTCACCTTCTCCAACGAAAGTCTATAAAAAACTGTACCTACTGAGTTAGAGCCTTTAGACTCACTTGGAGTTTGTATGACCAAAGCTGGAAACAAAAGAAGAATTATAAATTAAAAAAGAAGATACATATATATAACAATGTAAAGAAAATGAAAAGAAGAAAAGAAAGTGTATACCCTGTCCGGGGGCAGCTGTAGAAGTAACTTGAATAGAACAAGTTCCTGGTGTTGCAGATCTGGGTGCATCTGTAGCCATGACAACGTTGAAAGAAAGCTAATGAGCCCCTCTAGTACTCGAGTCGAGAGTCAGAACGTCAACTGAGTCGGAGAAGAATTCCAAACTCTAAGCTACTAGCTGGATAGGAGGAGGGCGCACAGTAGAAGATTTATCAGCATGAATGGGGGCATCAAATGTTGTGGTCACTATCGGTAAGACTTCTTCTGCACTTTGAGGAAGGAGAAGATTTTCCATCCCTATTTGAATCTCTGATGAATGGGCTTCTACTTCCCTTAGTGTTGATGCTTCACAAACAATTACATCGATGGCTTCCATGAAACATGGAGAATATGAGGTATTAAAAGAAAGAAAGATATTTGAGCCAGGTGAATAGCCAGACTCTCCATAATCAAGTTGTTCTTCTTCTAAGGAGGTCATCGTGATCAAAAGAGGGATATCGGGACGATTGATTTGGGTGTCAGGAGGCAGAGATTTGGCCCTAGCTTCATCCTCTTCTTCAATATCTACTTTGGCCTTGGTTTCTTGATTCATTAAGACGTCCTTCATTAGTCAAGCTTGTAGAAGAAGATGTATCAATGCTTGAAGTGCTAGCTGAGTATTCTGATGAACTATCTTCTTTCGACATGTTTGTTTCCCCTTGTAACTAGTCTTCATAAGGAGAAGATGAGCACTTAAAACAGGAGAAAGGGCTTATTGTGTGAGAACTTCAAGAGATAATGACTTGGCACACGAACAAGTCATAGGAGATGTAGTAATAATGACTCGATTTGCAATAGGGGAAGCTATGACTGTAACATGACTTGTAATAGGAAAGACTATGGCTATTGCATCACCCATGGTAGAGACAACCATGGTGGCTGCATGGTCAATGGCGAGAGAAGTCGTAGTCGCGATAGGCTCTATAACAGGAGAGGTGATAGGAGTAGGATGTTCAGGCTGGTCTCTTCCTTTAGGAGTAGGGGAAGGCAAAATACCACCCGCGGTCTCAAATTCATCACGAGGAGTAGTTGTTCTTTCTCTTCATCTTATCAAGTCCAAAGGAGAGCCGAAAGCAATCCATCCTTCCAGGGTGTTCAACGACTTTATCTCTCTAATTTGTTTTTCTATAAAAATTTTACGGTGAATTTTCCCATAACAACAGCATGGTCTTTCTCAATAAAATACTCGATTCCTTGCTCTGATCTGTAGTTTCTCAGACGTGGAGGAGGAACCCAAATAGGACGATCCAAGGGAAAACAGTTGCGTACTAAGTAGTAATGATGTGTCCACCATCGCATCCAGGAGTAGGAGACTGTTACTCGATGATTATACCCCGGAAGAAGAAAGTGGGAGCCAAAATTTATTGTCAAGAGCTGCTTCCATATCAGAGCCAAATTATAGGGGCTAACTCCGTAGCTTCTCATTATCCGCGTGACCTCCTCTCCTGCCTAAGGTACAGCTTGATCATAGCCAAATTTTCTAGTGAATCTACTCGGTTAGTACGACTCTCTCCAGAACTCTACCCCTTCTCGCATGGGTAGGCTGCAAGAGCAAAAACAAAGAAAGAAGGTCCTCTCAATGGGTTCCAAGTTGTTATTATCTTCGACCTCCCTGTCTTCGGCTCTGTAATCCAAATAGAAAGGAAAGAAGTTAATAGATTCCATGTTTTTGATCTTGTCCACTATCCAGTCATACCCTTTCTTTATCATTTTTTGCTTAATGAAATGCCATAAGGGTAGATATTCAGGGTGGACATAGGCCTTCTCTAGGTCTCCATAAGTCCAAGGGAAATACACGACGGGCTAGCCCAAGAAATAGTGACATGGGGTGAAAGAGGGTGAGGCTCCAATTCCTAGGCTTGAGTAATGCGCCGCAATATGTATAAAAACTCTATATAGCGAACATAATACAGGGGGAGCTAGAGAGTATTTTTTCTTGCCTTCTACCATAGCGCCTGCCGCTACAAATAAGGTTGGTCGAACAAAGTCTGAGCTTTTTGAACTAGGAAGGACGACCGAGCTTAACCAATAAGCCAAGAAAGCAGCTAACTCGGTCTTAGTGGTAAATTTGGTTGGGCTCTTTATCTTTTTGTGAGTTGCTTCCAATTCTGCGCAATGACTGCCAGGGAACCTAAGGGGAAAAAAGGGTGAAATAAGATATATATACATGTGTGAAAATTTTATCTAAAAGAGAACACATATGATGAAATGCTTATAGTAGGTATCATGAGAAATGCGTGAGCCATTGAAGAGGAGATATCTTGTGAACATCTGGGAAGCATGACATCTCGCGGAAGAGTTCAATGGTAGATGTTAAAATCTTAGGCACCCTATTAGGAGCAACGTAAGAAAATTCCTCATTGGTAGAAACGTACTCGCCCAGAAGGGATCCGGAGATAGGTAAACCTACCATCATATGCAGATCCCACAGAGTGATACTTCACCAATCGAGAGGTGAAAAGAATTTGTAGTAGAAGACCAATACTTTAGAAAGCTCTTGTAAATCATGGTGTCCTTATGGAAGAACTCTAACGTAGCTTCTATAGTATAATATATCTTTACCGCAATGAGAGCATCTTTATGCTTCTTTAAGATTGCTTTGGTCCATGTGCTATGGTATGGACGATCGGCCCAAAGACACCGTGTCCTAAATTCATCTTTACCGCATAGGGAGTTGCAATCACGAAAATATTGTTGAATTTTCTCGAAGTAATGAGTGGGGTATATTGCATGAGGGTTGTAACAGGGCGTAAGGAAACACGTGTAGGATATCTGCCCAGTCTTCTAGATTCGGCATTTCTCTGTGAGATAGCCCTCGAGGATTTTTGGCTCTTTGATGACCCAGTTTGATACATACAAGAGTCAGTTTTATGTCATGTAATCGGTCGGTTCACTTTGGAGTATTGACAGATGACACCGGAGATGTAAGGGGATGGTGATAATCTCATCTCTATAGGGATTACAGAATTTGACGGTGTCAGCGTTAGACTTGACCATATCCTATTCTGGAAGCGTCTCTTATTGTGCTCGTAGATTTTCTTTTGGAAGACTTCATCTTTATTCTTTTCCCTTGCTTTCTTCGAAATCGCTGGAGAGGGGGAAGATTCGGCAGGGGCCAGATAGGTGTCGTCTGTTCGAAGATTGGGAGTGGATTTTAGCCAGTCTTCCCAATCAGACTCTTGGCCTTTGGTGGGAGGTCCCTCTATCTCCTTCATTAGAACGGCCGTGCGAATGTGGTCGGGCAGACGTTGGATGCGGTCAACGAAATTGATGATAGGAGTAGGTTCCTTAAAGAAGGAAGAATAACCTTCTGTAGATCTTGGCTTTTTCCAAGTGTGAGTCACAGCTGGTTGCGGGTCCAACAGTATTTGTGCAGGCATGAGGTCTTTTAGAGCTAGCCTTCGGAGATCTGCATAAAAGTCGGTGAACAAAATTAAAATCTAAGAAAGGAGTTTAAAATATGAATAAGAATTATAAGTCCCAGAAGTTGAAAGAGTGGAGCAAATCTTGCTGTGTATAGGGGGGCAAGCAAGTTCTAATCATGTACAAAGTTCATCGTGTGCTAAAGGCAGTGTACAGAAAGTTCACTATGTGTAGAGTTATTGAGCACAAGGAGGCACTGTGCAAAAAGTTCACTCTGCATAGAGTTATTGAGCATAAGGAAGTGTTGTGCATAGAAAGTTCATCATGCACATAGTTATTAAGCGCAAGGAAGTGTTGTGCATAGAAAGGCATTGTGCGTTACCTGTCACTATGTGCAAAACTCCATTGTGTGCAGGGAAGTTCATAACGTAAGAGACTTGGGCGAGTAGGAAGTGAAGCAGATAGTGAAGGAAATGAGCATTGACCCTGTATTTATAGATTGACACGAATCCAGTGTGCGCAACTCATTGCGCGTAAGTCATTGTGCATAAAATTATATAAAGCACTCAGTCAAGAGAAAGGAGTATAATTAAGTAGAATATTGAAGTATTGATCCCACATTTTTTATTTTAGTTTTTATAGATAAAAAATAAAAAATACAGGAACAAGGGGGCATCTATTGATGCATAAAAAGAGAAAGAGAGAGGCAACTTTGTTGTCTGCAAAGGCATTGTGCGCTAATAGGCGACCCGCATAGTGGAGGTCGTACAGTGGAGTCCGCATAGTGGAGCTCCCACAGTGGAGGCCGCACAGTGGAGGCTGCATAGTGGAGTCTGCACAATGGAGTCCGCACAATGGAGATTTCTCATTCGGGTATGCATAGAGGGGATCGGCACACAATTAATACGTGGCATATTCACATGTGTGAGAGGGCTATAAATACCTCGTGACCCCTCTAAAGGGATTATTAGCATCATGTTCAAGAAGAGAGGAAGTAGAGGAGCAGACCTCAGAGAGAAAGAGGTAGAGTTTACACCTATTATGCGGAACAAGTGTTGTGTGACGCACCACACTGTCAGCGTACAACAAGTTGCAGCGCACAGTGCTGCCAGTGCACAGTGCCCTCCATCATAGTGTTCCCATGCACAATGCTCCTGCTCGAAGTGCTGACACCACACAATGATGTTTCTCCGTTAAAGTGACATATGTGTGATTTCTCCAGCAATTAAAAATAATAAAAAAATCATCAGATTTGACCAAAGGAGTGATAAAGAATATGTCACATTTGCTTTGTATTATGGTTTTATGAATATTCTATTTTAGAACTAAATGAGAGAAAGGATGTAAAAGAATTCAGAATGAATAAATGTAGTGGTTATCTTGTTCATCTTCTTTTGTTATACTCAGCTTCATTATTCGTGCATGGTGTACCCAAAGTGAAATAATAAGGTAATAAATCGCCTTGGGGGGTGATAAATATCACTCTCGGACCTACTCCTGTCACTCGTGATGCACCATCAAAAAAATTTGCCATGAATTTGGTGATTCAATCATCATGACTTGCTCGTCGGGAAATTCATCAAGAATGACTTCATTATCTGTTACCGAGTGAGCCGCGAGAAAGTTTACCACCGCCTGACCCTTTACCACTTTCATTGACTCATATGTAATCGTGTATTCTGATAGCAACAACATCCACTTTACCAATCCTCCTGATAACATCAGCCTTATCATTAAAAACTTGATGGGATTTACTCGAGATATAAGGTTTATGTTATGGGATAGACAATAATGTCTTAGCTTCTGGACAGTGAATATCAATGTCAAACATACTTTTTCAATTAGGGTATAATTGCATTCTTCACCTATTAAAGTTTGACTCAGATAATAGAGTGTCACTTTGTAAGTGTTGTGGTTTGAATCCTCTTTAGTTGTCAAATTTTGTGTGTCAAAACCTCTATATGTGTCTTGTGTTTTTATCTTGTTGAATCACAGCTACATTTCGAGACACAACAACGAACTCCTCAAACTATTTCAAGCTACAATTTTGACAATATTCAAGAAAAGTTCAAGTTCAAGACTCACAGTTCATGATCAAGACTCTAGCATAAGTTAGGGAACTGAGCACAACTCATACTGACATTGACTTCAAAGTTTGTGAAGTGTTCGAGCTACAAGAAGAACTCAAGCTTCATAAAGATCAGAGTCTAAGAAATTGAAGGTTCAATATGCTTACTTATTGAGGTTTGATTGACCTTAGGTTGACCTTTAGAGTAGGTCACTTTGGATACATAATTCATATATCTTTTACAAGTGATTTTAGTCTGTTCTAAGACTAGTCCTAGACCTTGTTCGACTAGTGCTGACACTGGTTTGACCAATCCTAGAAATTTCAAGACCAGTCAAAGTTTTGTTGCAAATTATCAGATTTTTCAGTTCGGCTATGACTACTCCTGGAGTCTGCTCGACCGGTCATGGGATGGTCTCGACTCGACCTTCAACCAATCGTGGAGTGATGACTCCAACTCCAGCAACTAATTCAAGGGTCACACGACTAGTCGTGTGAGGGTCTCGACCAGTCGTGGATGACCTTTGACCAGTCGTGGACTGCTTACGACTAGTCGTGTAACGGTTTTATCCGATCGTGCGTGAAAATTCAAAAAATCTGTTTCTTCTTCGACTAGTCGTGGTGACCCTAGGACCAGTCGAAGATGAATTTCTGCAGTATAAATAGCACACGAATTTCAGAGTTAATAATAAAAAATTAAGTGAATTCAAATCTCCACTCTGAGATAAGTTTGTGTCTGTTCTTAAGCTATATTGTGCATAATTTTATTTCTTTTTGTTAGCTTTTTACTATTCTCATTATTCCAATCTGATTTGAAAAGAGGAAATATTGCTTTCATTCTTTTGAGAATTAAAATCAAATAAAGCTAGCCCAGTCTGATTTAATTTAAAATCAATTAGAACTTAGAACCATTATAAAGTGAGTATTGGACATTGAACTTTCATATCTGAACATCTACTCCAATTGGTTCTTCTGAGCTGCTACAAGAGGAGAAATCCAAGTATTTTACAATTCTGTAAAATTTCCATTCTTTTGATTTTTGTTTGGAATTCGTCAGAAAAATTCTATTTGTTGGTTATCTGAGGAGAGCCAGGAAACTCAGAATAGTGTGAGTTTTTGGATTGTGTAAGCCCAAGTTAAAAGACACAATTGTGAAGGTTTTAAGTGAACCTATGAAACCTATTTTAATAGTGAATGCTAATATCCCCATGTGAGGATATTAGGAGTAGAGTGGCATTCTGTGTGGCTGTTGTAAAACAGTTGGTGTACACACAGGCGAACCACTATAACTCCTTGTCTTGTGGATTGAATGCATTCTTAATTCTTTATCTTTCATCATTCAGTTGTGTGGAATGTACATGTGAATGTGAATGCTGTAACTATTTACATTTCAAGCAAGTGTGAGGAATGTTGTAATAATCTAGAGATTTATTTCAGCATTTTATCTCTTGACATACTTTTATCAATCTGTGCTTCAATTTCAGTTGTTATTCTAGTAAGGTAGCCCCGCCATTTTTATGGTGCATGGTTTTCCCTTGAATAATCAATTCTTAAGATTGCATGTAACGCTCGTGAAAAATCCGTACTTGGGCTCGAGTACCAACTCGACCCAAAATCGCGTAGAATTAATTTCTATGGAAATTAAGCGTAAGTTAGCTAGCGCAACGCTGGAGTGGCTGGGAAATAGTCCCTGATCACTTTAAATACGTTCTACAAGACCCAAATCGAGTAGAAAAAATGACTCTATAACACTCTATAACCTCGGATCAAACTCTAAGCAGGTTTGGTCTCTTGACCGCTTTGAATTTTTTGTATTGGACCTAGACCGCACGTCGAAAGTCCGATACCTCCTATCTTAGACCGTTAGAACCGCCTAGTTGGACTTGACACTCATTTCGAAAATCAAGTCAAACCGATAATCACAGGCTATTTCATTGAGCCCGAACCGAAGAGAGTGCGAATAGGGACAGAATTGGAATTTCAAATTCAAATCTGGCACACGACTTGACGCGTCAGTATTAAGCGTTCTGACCGTCAGAATTCATCCAGATTACACCCTCGGATCAGGAGAAATTTCTATTTTATATCATGAGACTTTTAGCCCTGATCTACCCGCGGTGACCGCTGAACTAAAACTGGTCCGCCACGTGCGATCTGCGAACCCTGCCAGACTGAAAACTTAATACGTGTTATATCTGGTACGCATGAGTTTAAGTCCGATCGCATTCGACCAGGGGACCACCAGAAATCATCTTTTGGACCGAAACAGCCCCAAATTGGATATGCACTAAGTAAACTTCGTTCCGGAGCCTGTTTCTGGCATTTTTAAGCTTATAAAAGGGGTTGAAACCCTCATTCCTCTCTCCCATCCGAAAATTACAAAACCTTAGCTTTGGGAGAGAGAAAAGGAGAGAGTTTGAGAGAGAGAGTGGAAGGATTTTTTCCGCCTTCGTGTCGCTGATTGCACGTGCTTCAGCAACTCTTCCCAATCACCTGGCCGATGATTTCTCCACTTTTTCAGGTATGAAACAACCCTAAAAGTTGCTGATTTAGGTCTACTTAGATTCATAACGTGTTAGCTAACGTAACTCGTAAAACAGGTTCTCCTACTGCCGTAGACGAAGCGTATACGCTCCGTTTCAATTCACAAGTCTACAAGGCATAAGGTGAGGATTTTAGACGCTTTGATTGACGGTTTACAACGCTTTCAATGTCGTTTAATAGTAGATTATTGACGGCATCGCCGTTTGACATGTACAACATGCTCTCCGTTTCCTGTTTCGTAAATTAACGAAGAATATGAGATTTAGGGCATTTTAGTCATTTGTAGGAAGTACAGTTTACATTCATATTTTGCTGATGTGATTGACATGGTTTGTTGTCACATTAGGAATTTAGGAATATGTGCATAATTAGTTTGGCGAAGAGATTCACCTAATTGCGCACTTCGGGTTGACATACTATATGTAGACTTAAGTGTGTAGTGTATGTGTTTGTATAAATGCTTGTATTAGTATGTATTGAATTAAATGATGTTATGAATTAGTTTGAGATGGATTTTTCAATTAATATGCTGACCTAAATGATTTCCTACATGTTGACTATATGCATGATTTCATTACATGCATGAAATATATGTGTTTGAAGATTTACTTAAGTTGAATGTTATAACATGTGTTAACATGCTCACATGATTGTATTTCAATTCCAATATTCCTATATAAATTGCTGATGTGATTCCATAATTATTTGGGACTATACTTAGTTCAGGCAGTCGGTAACCGATCGAATTCGTGGCTGGCTGGTCTTGGCCACGAACGATGCGTCAATGAACGCGAGTCGTGTTTGAAGTTGGCGGCAGTGGTTAGGCCACGCGAAGTGTTTTACGCACTTCATGTCGTTCGACTTGAGATGCGATCGCGCTAGTCGAGCCCATCAAGCAACCCGACTGGCCGACGTATGTTCACCTTGTATGAGTCATAACTGCTTGAACCTAGGGTACTGAACTTACCATTGTAAACCCCGTTAACCATGGTACCTTGATCCACGAAGACTCATGAGCCGGGCATGGTGGTATGGGACACCGTGGTCGAGCTGTCGGCCTACGCTGGGGCCACAAACCTCCCCGTAGTGACCAGTGATCACCTGGACTCGTGAGCAGATTATGGTGGTATGAGACACTATATTCTAGCTGTCGGCCTACACTGATCAGGCGACGAGTCCTTTGTAGTGACCGCGAGTGTATTCTGAGTCTACGGGAGGCGACGACCCTTCAGTAGCAGTAGAGTACAGTAGGCCTGTATTGATAATGTGATGGGGGAGCGGTGCAACGAGTGTGAGCAATAGCCCTGGCAGCCCTTGCAGCGACCTACGAAATATACATCGTATGAGATTACTAGGAATGATGACCCTAGACAGGATCTGTGTTGGGATTGATACAAGGGAAGTACCTTAGTTTCCCAATCCTGCTGTTTGAATGGATTAATAACAACTCGAAAATCATATCACCATAACATTGCATGTGTCTGGAAGATGTGGAGCACTCTAGGGAGTGTGGCATGCCGCGGTCGTAAGATGTTGCCGTATGAGGGAGATCGTCGGTGAGGGCATACATCACGTCATATCATCTTGCATTAACAACAGTATTAAGATTGTCTGATTTACTGCTTTACTATTATCGCATAATTGATTTGTGAACATGCTAATCTTTGCTCTATGATTCCACTGAGTTGATCACTCACTCCCACGTTACGGGATGGTGTTTGCAACGCCCACCAGACCTTGTTGTAGATGCAGGTGAGGCTGAGATCCAGGAGGCAAATCCAGACTTCGACGAGGACCAGGACGAGTTCTCGTACATGCAGTATCATGATGGCTTTGCGTAGGTGACCTGGATTGATGGGACTTCAGTGGGACTATTTTGAACATTTCATTTTGTTCATGTATATGTATATGAGACTCAGAGATGTATTCATACTTTAGAGACAGATGAGATTTACTTTGTTTTTCCATACAGTGATATATATATATTGTTTAGTCTTCCGCTTGCTTTTATCATTGGATCTGAAGTATGAATTGCAGTTTTGGTATACTTTTACTCATGTGAATGGTTTAAATCAGACAACATTAAATCATAATCATTTTTGTTGCATAAGTGACGGTCTGAAACTCGGGAGTTGAGTTTATACACGACCCCCGATTTTAAGGGTGTTACAAGTTGGTATCAGAGCGTGAATAAAAGTATACTGGGCCTGGGTTATGGTCTCGCGACGTACGCTGTCACTTCCTTTGACTTAGGTGGGTGCGAGAAGGGTCTAGAAACACTTCTAGGATCACAGATTCACCGATAGGCGAAGTCTATTTGAATCGATCGCACGATCGAGTCTATAACGCATCTCGGGTCCCGTAAAGCAACCCGAATAGCTCCTAGGTCGTAGGAAGTCGGGTTGAGACGTTCTTTGAATGATTTTAAACCTTTAAAAGTAAATCTTTGGGCCGTGGGATGACCACGACTCCTGTATTCAATCGTCAGGGCTTAAAAACCCCGTTTCACCAAAAATCTTCAAAATTCTTCCTCTCACCACTCCAATCTTCACTTATTTCTTATCCATTTCATGTTAGGCATCAAAACTAATATGAAAATAACACAAAATAATACTTTCACAAAATTTTATAGTGAATAGTAAAATTTCATGAAAAATGGCCATAAGGCCATTCTAACTTCACTTTCTGTAGAAATTAAGGGTCTAAATGGATGTACTGGATCCTTCTACCCCAAAATCATATGTTGCATCATAGAGTTTGGTATTCAGAATTACGGAATGGTCCTGGAAAGCCTCAAACATATGTTTGGGCTTACATAGGCCAAAATACAATGAACCAGGGGTCGAACCGTACCTATTTGGGGTCCTTAGACCATGGGGGACCGAACCCATCTGGCCCCACCAACCGGATGCATCGCCGGTCGGCGATGCATCGCCGATCCGGCTATGCATCGCCGTACAGGTGGGCCCATTTGAAGTGAGACTCGGGCGCACGCCCTTAAATCCCATGTACACACTCCCCATATAAGTCCCGTCCAACGTAAACCCCCAAAACATGCCCCTCCTTCACAAACAGCCCTCCCCACAGCCCTATTTTCATTTTTCAGCAACCATCTCCAAAATTCGGGATTCCAAATCATCCCTAGATCCCTCCTTGGCCAAAAATGACCATCATCCATCATTCCTTTGGAGTTGGCAGCCCTTCCTCTTGAAGATTTCATCATTTGGAGCTCCAAAAACCCCCAAATCGAGCTAAATCGTGAGGTGCTCCATTTCACTTTTTTATTTCCATTTCTCCTTGAAAATATATCCTTGGGAAGCTTGAAGCATCCCTCTACGATGCCTAGATCTCCTTTTTTCAGATTGGACAGCCACTTCTCCGCATTTTCTCCATTTTTCATGACTTTCGTGGAAGCCATTTTAGGCCTTTTATCACTCTCATCCATCATATCTTTGATGGGTAAAAGGAAAACTGCAATAGGCGAGGCTGGGCCAAGTCGCCCTGCTTAATCGAGAAGACGGTGGGGTGGTGCCGCAAGTTCAAGCACTGCCGCAGGTCCAGCTACAGCCCTAGAGTGCCGTACAAAGCAGGATTTGGATCCCCATGCTCACCTTGGGCGAGTAATTCTATCAGAGATGCCTCAAGGCCAATACACTGATCGTAAAGTGTTGTTTGAGGTGGACGTGGAAGGGCGACTGTTCGGTGAATTTTTATTGTTCGAGCGCATTGATGTTGCGCATTGGGGTTCGATCTTTGAAGCTCGTGCTCGTGCTAATGTGAGCACCATTCGTGCCTTCTACGCTAGTATCCAGAATCCTACCTTAGAGCCATTGCAGTTTAAAATCTCTTTTGGTAGAGATCGGATGGCTACGATTGATGTGCGACTGATTGCGTGACTTCTGAACGTGCCTCTTGGTGATGTTCATCCTAGTGAGAAGAATCTGAGGAGTAGGCGTGAACGAGATCGCCGCACTAGGTTTCTGTGCGGTAAGTTGGTTCCATAGCAGCCTAATAATAGCCTAAAGGCAACGTATATGTCTGATGATTTACGCCTGCTGCACCATATCTGCACGTACAATGTGTATCCCAGGTCGACGAATCGCATTGAATGTACACGCCTTATGGTTGATTTCCTGCATCTGGTGGCCGAGGGAGAGAACGTATGTATGGCCACTTTCATCTTACGACAGATAATCCTCATAGCCAAGTCAAGAAGAACATCCGAATCGCTTCCTTTTGGCCGACTGATTTGCAAGATTGCGCTTGAGTTTGCCTACAGACTTGGGCCAGAATTGTCAGTTTCGATTCATACCATTGATGAGTCGACTATGGTCAAGATGAAGATTGGGTCGCAGTACCGTGAAAATCAGCTTGAGGAGGACAGCGAGGATGACTTTGATGATGAGGAAGATCAAAGCGAAGAAGAACCTAGAGTAGAAGTTCAGGAAGAAGTTCAGGAAGAGGCAGAAGAGGAGGCTCAAGATACAGATGAGAGCCCTCCTTCTGCGCAGGCTACTAGCGACGATCGCATTGCTCGGATCGAGGAGAGTCAGGTCGCCTTGCGAAGGAAAGTTCAAGAACTTCGCGCTGAAGTCGAGGATGCCAAGGCCGTTACAAAGAAGAAATTCGGCAAGGTGACTCGCACCTTGAAGGCGATCATGTGTTGCTTGCAGGATAAGGGTGCTCCTCCTCTGTCACCCGATTCAGACTAACGATGCGACCTTTGATGTTGTTGTTAGTAGTTAGTCATTTCCTACTTTATGTGTGTAAGCCTGTTAGGGCTAGTTCCTTACTTATGTTGCTGCTGTAATTTTAATTGTCTTAGTTCCCATGTATTTCTCGTCATGATGCTTGTAAGGATATATCCCTTGTATTGTGACAATTTTGATTAAATGAAATGCATGGAATGCCTTTGACTCCTTGGGTGAATGATTGTGGTGTATTTGTGCTATGAGACTGACAAGGTTGCGCCCTATTTTGAATATAGGGAATGCCGCCTAAGGCTACGCGGAGCACGGTTCGGCTTGCATTGACTGAGCATATGGATCAGACTCCTTCGCAGTCTGACACCCATGCAGACCCTGCTATGGGCCCGATTCCTGAGACAGTTCGTATGTCTCAGCCTGCTGCTGGTCCTACAGTTGGACCACCGCTGTTCACACCGTCAGTCAGAGAGCCTCATCGTGCATCTACTTCGACACAGCATTCGCCGCAGCCTGCTCCACCTCCTGACAGATTTGAGAAGATGTTGGCTATGATGCAGCAGCAGTAGCAGCTTCTAACTACCATCGTGGGGACATTAGCACAGGGTGGGGGTGTGACTCTACCTGCACCACCTGCGCATCCAGCTGAGGATGCTTATACATACGCCCAGGATGAGGGCATGGCTCATCCTGCGCCGCCTACTTACCCTGCGGGGAATGCCGCCGATACACGGGGCCTATTAGAGCGATTTCACCGCTTACGGCCTCCCACTTTCACAGGTTCTCATAGACCCGAGGAGGCTGAGTACTGGCTCGACCGTGTGTCGAAGATTTTACGGATGTTACATTGCACAGAGTCTGAGCAGGTAGAGCTGGCTACATTCCTGTTTGAGCGAGAAGCCAGCCTGTGGTGGGATAGCGTACTGCGGACCGTTGCCGCCGACTTTGTATGGACATGGGCAGCGTTTGAGTTCCGCTTCCACGAGAAGTATTATCCCCAGACTTACAGGCACGACAGGGAGAATGAGTTTCTCTGCCTCAGACAGGCAGCCATGATAGTTACAAAGTATGAGCATCGGTTCACGGAGTTGGGCAGATACGTCCCGACGATTTTGGCTGATGAACAGATGCGCATACGGCGCTTTTTGGAGGGTTTACGACCGGATATTCGGTCGAAGATGTACTGTGTGAGCATTCCCTCTTATGCGGAGTTGATTCACATGTCTATGCGGGCAGAGCAGGATGTGGATCGACTTGCACGATCTCGTGGCCCTGTTGCTTCTAGGCCACGACCAGACTTACCAGACAGGCCCTTCGCGGGCAAGAGGCCTCGCGTCGACCCTCCTACTAGGGCTACAGTGCCTGTACCACCATTTCGATGCCTTGATTTGACGTGCACATACTGTGGGAGGTCAGGCCACTTGGCGCAGAGCTGCTTTTCTCGAATACGGGACAGTGGGTTCTCACCGCCACAGAAGATTGACCGTGCTCGTTCACAGGCGATATCAGCACCGCCTATATGGTTAGCTCCTGCGCACCCTTCTTTCAGACCTTCGGTATCGCAGATCAGACAGCCTCCACGGCCCTTGACACAGCGGCCGAACCGGCCACAGTAGGCTCGGGTTCATGCATTGACAGCTGAGGCAGCTGCGATACCGACTTTTCAGCATTCGGCCTTCGAGATCACAGCCCATATTGGAGGTACTCCTATTCTTGTGATGGTGGACACTGGTTCCATGATTTCTTTGATATCGCGTGCTGTAGTCAGGCGTCTTGGGTTACAGACCATTACCATGGATAGAGTACGAGTCCTTGCAGCCCACGGAGATTATTCAGATGTCACCCAGATGTGTGAGGGGTGTTTGGTTGATTTGGGAGGCCGGACGATGGCTATTGATCTTGTCGTCGACCCCTCTCTTGTTTATCTCGACATCATTCTTGGCATGGATTGGTTGAGTGCAACGAGGGCCGAGATTGACTGCGAGACTCGTATAGTGATTGTGTACGAGCCTGAGGGTGCATCCTTCACATTTCCAGTGCGGGTAAATCTTCCTTTCCACATACTTAGTTACGCTACTTTATTGCGCGACGCTGGTGCCCAGGTACTCGAGCATGTGCCAGTCGTTTTCGAGTTCGGGGATCTGTTCAAGAAGATCCCTGGTTTGCCGCCTCGACGAGAGATCGATTTCACTATCTACCTGGTTCCTGGTTCGATGCCATTGTGTATTGATTATCGCAGGCTGAACCAGGTCACGGTGAAGAACAAGTATCCTTTACCCAGGATCGAAGACTTGTTTGATCAGTTGAGAGGAGCGCAGTACTTCTCGAAGATTGATCTTCAGTCAGGATATCATCAGTTGCGCGTCAGGGATGAGGACGTGCAGAAGACAGCATTCAGGACCAGTTTTGACCACTACGAGTTCCTCGTGATGTCGTTCGGTCTCACGAATGCACCAGCCGTGTTCATGGATCTGATGAACCGAGTATTTCGACCTTTCCTCTATCAATTCATCGTTGTATTCATTGACGACATTTTGGTGTACTCCAGGAGTCGAGAGGAGCATGAGGAGTACTTACGTTTGGTCCTGGATATGCTCAGACAGTATTAGTTGTTCGCACAGTACAAGAAGTGCGACTTCTGGAAGCAGGAGGTGAAGTTCCTGGGACACGTGGTGTCCAAGGATGGCATGGCAGTTGACCTGTCTAAGGTAGCTACGGTGCAGGACTGGGAGCAGCCTGGTTCTGTCACTGAGGTGAGGAGTTTCTTGGGTCTCGCTGGCTACTATCGGCCCTTCATTCAGGACTTCTCGAAGATCGCGAGACCCTTATCTCAGTTGACATGGAAGGACGTGAAGTTCGCCTGGAATGACAAGGCGGAGTCAGCTTTTCAGGAGCTGAAGGACAGACTTACGTCCGCCCCTGTGCTAGTATTGCCAGAGCAAGGGGTTAGATACACTATATACACTGACACGTCTAGCGTTGGTTTGGGTTGTGTACTTATGCAGAGGGACAGGGTAATTTCGTATGCCTCGAGACAATTAAGGAAGCACGAGGAGAATTACCTTACACACGACCTAGAGTTAGCAGCCGTTATATTCGCACTGAGACTCTGGAGACATTACATCTACGGAGAGGAGTTCGAGCTCTTTTGCGACCACAAGAGCCTCAAGTACATATTCACGCAGCGAGACTTGAATATGAGGCAGCGACGATGGATGGAGAAGTTGAAGGACTTCAAGTTTGAAGTCTCTTACCATCCTGGGAAGGCGAACCTTGTGGCTGATGCGTTGAGCCGCAAGAAGGCGATAGAGTTTGCGGCTCCGCTGATGGTTGCTGAGTGGGATATGGTTGAGTTTTTGCGAGACTTTGAGCAGAAACTCACCGTAGAGGAGCTGTTTGAGTTCATCGTACATGTACAGGTGCGATCCCATATCGATGACCGAGTCATCGAGGCGCAGAGGGACGATGCGCATCTAACTGAGCTTCGAGAGCAGGCCAGTGATGATGCAGACGCCGACTGGTGAGTTGGTATGGATGGGGGCTTACGTTATCGTGGCCGCCTATGCATCCCAGATGTCCCTGACTTGAGACGACAGATTCTCGAGGCTGCGCATTATACTAGACTCGCGATGCATCAAGGCAGCACAAAGATGTATCGTGACGTGAAGAGGACGTATTGGTGGGAAGGTATGAAGACCCACATAGCTGAGTTAGTGTCCCGTTGTCTCACTTGTCAGCAGGTGAAGGCAGAGCATCGCCGACCACCTGGACTTTTGCAGCCTATACCGATCGCAGAGTGGAAGTGGGATTTCATTTCCATGGACTTCATTTCTGGGTTACCGAAGACGAGGAAGGGACATGATTCCATTTGGGTAATCGTCGACCGTCTGACGAAGTCGGCGCACTTCCTACCGATTAGAGTTACGAACTTTACAGACGAGCTGGCTAGATTGTACATCAGAGAGATTGTGCGTCTGCATGGAGTTCCGCTGGAGATCGTGTCGGACAGAGACACGCGGTTTACTTCTATTTTCTAGAGTCACATTCAGGAGGCTATGGGTGTGAAGTTGAAGTTTAGTACTGCCTTCCACCCACAGACAGACGGACAGACAGAGCGGGTGAACCAGATCTTAGAGGACATGTTGCGAGCTTGTGCATTGGACTTAAAGGACAGTTGGGATGATTGTCTTGCATATGCGGAGTTTGCATACAACAACAGCTTTCAGACGAGTATCGGTATGGCACCTTATGAGGCGCTGTATGGGTGACCTTGTCGCGCACCGCATTGCTGGATAGAGGTCGGTGAGCATAGCTTGATTGGCCCAGAGTTAGTGCAGGTGACGTCAGAGAAGATTGATATTGTTCGACATCGGCTTCTTACAGCGCAGAGCAGACAGAAGAGTTATGCCGATACGAGAGGGAGGCCACTAGAGTTCATAGTTGGGGATCATCTGTTTTTACGAGTTTCCCCTATGAAGGGAGTCTTTCGGTTCGGGAAGAAGGGGAAGCTGGCACCGCGATTCATTGGTCCATTCCAGATCCTCGATCGTGTGGGAGCGGTGGCTTACCGATTGGCTTTACCCACGCCTCTCGTGAGCGTTCACAACGTATTTCATGTTTCTATGCTGAAGAAGTACGTTGCTGATCCTTCCCAAATCATCAGATGGGAGCAGGTGCAGTTAGGAGAGGATGTTACATATATCCTTCAACCGACACGTATCCTAGACAGGAAGGAGCAGGTACTGCGTAGCAAGGTGATTCCCCTTATGAAGGTATTGTGGACGCATCACTCTGAGGAGGAGGCTACTTGGGAGACAGAAGCTGAGATCAGAAAGAACTACCCACAGCTTCTCGAGGAGTACGAAAAGGTACAAAATTTCAAGGATGAAATTATTTGTTAAGGGGGGTAGATTGTAACACCCGTGAAAAATCCGTACTTGGGCTCGAGTACCAACTCTACCCGAAATCGCATAGAATTAATTTCTATGGAAATTAAGCGTAAGTTAGCTAGCGTAACGCTGGAGTGGCTGGGAAATAGTCCCTGATCACTTTAAATACGTTCTACAAGACCCAAATCGAGTAGAACAAACGACTCTATAACACTCTACAACCTCAGATCAAACTCTAAGCAGGTTTGGTCTCTGGACCGCTTTGAATTTTTGTATTGGATCTAGACCGTACATCGAAAGTCCGATACCTCCTATCTTAGACCGTTAGAACCGCCTAGTTGGACTTGACACTCATTTCAAAAATCAAGTCAAACCGATAATCACAGGCTATTTCATTGAGCCCGGACCGAAGAGAGTGCGAATAGGGACAGAATTGGAATTTCAAATTCAAATCTGGCACACGACTTGACGCGTCAGTATTAAGCGTTCTGACAGTCAGAATTCATCCAGATTACACCCTCGGATCAGGAGAAATTTCTATTTTATATCATGAGACTTTTAGCCCTGATCTACGTGCGGTGACCGCTGAACTGAAACTGGTCCGCCACGTACGATCTGCGAACCCTGCAAGACTGAAAACTTAATACGTGTTATATCTGGTACGCATGAGCTTAAGTCAGATCGCATTCGACCAGGGGACCACTAGAAAGCATCTTTTGGACCGAAACAGCCCCGAATTGGATATGCACTAAGTAAACTTCGTTCCGGAGCCTGTTTCTGGCATTTTAAGCTTATAAAAGGGGTTGAAACCCTCATTCCTCTCTCCCATCTGAAAATTGCAAAACCCTAGCTTTGGGAGAGAGAAAAGGAGAGAGTTTGAGAGAGAGAGTGGAAGGATTTTTCTCGCCTTCATGTCGCTGATTGCACGTGCTTCAGCAACTCTTCCCAATCACCTGGTCGGTGATTTCTTCGCTTTTTCAGGTATGAAACAACCCTAAAAGTTGCTGATTTAGGTCTACTTATATTCATAGTGTGTTAGCTAACGTAACTCGTAAAACAGGTTCTCCTACTGCCGTAGACGAAGCGTATACGCTCCGTTTCAATTCACGAGTCTACAAGGCATAAGGTGGGGATTTTAGATGCTTTGATTGACGGTTTACAATGCTTTCAATGTCGTTTAATAGTAGATTATCGACGGCATCACCGTTTGACATGTACAACATGCTCTCCGTTTCCTGTTTCGTAAATTAACGAAGAATATGAGATTTAGGGCATTTTAGTCATTTGTAGGAAGTACAGTTTACATTTATATTTTTCTGATGTGATTGACATGGTTTGTTGTCACATTAGGAAGTTAGGAATACGTGCATAATTAGTTTGGTGAAGAGATTCGCCTAATTGCGCACTTCGGGTCGACATACTATATGTAGACTTAAGTGTGTAGTGTATGTGTTTGTATAAATGCTTGTATTAGTATGTATTGAATTAAATGATGTTATGAATTAGTTTGAGATGGATTTCTCAATTAATATGCTGACCTAAATGATATCCTACATGTTGACTATATGCATGATTTCATTACATGCATGAAATATATGTGTTTGAAGATTTACTTAAGTTGAATGTTATAACATGTGTTAACATGCTCACATGATTGTATTTCAATTCCAATATTCCTATATAAATTGCTGATGTGATTCCATAATTTTTTGGGACAATACTTAGTCCAGGCAGTCGGTAACCGATCGAATTCGTGGCTGGCTGGTCTTGGCCACGAACGACGCGTCGATGAACGCGAGTCGTGTTTGAAGTTGGCGGCAGTGGTTAGGCCACGCGAAGTGTTTTACGCACTTCATGTCGTTCGACTTGAGATGTGATCGCGCTAGTCGAGCCCATCAAGAAACCCGACTGGCCGACGTATGTTCACCTTGTATGAGTCATAACTGCTTGAACCTAGGGTACTGAACTTACCATTGTAAACCCCGTTAACCATGGTACCTTGATCCACGAAGACTCATGAGCCGGGCATGGTGGTATGGGACACCGTGGTCGAGCTGTCGGCCTACGCTGGGGCCACAAACCTCCCCGTAGTGACCAATGAGCACCTGGATTCGTGAGCAGATTATGGTGACATGGGACACTATATTCTAGCTGTCGGCTTACACTGATCAGGCGACGAGTCCTTTGTAGTGACCGCGAGCGTATTCTGAGTCTACGGGAGGCGATGACCCTTCAGTAGCAGTAGAGTACAGTAGGCCTGTATTGATAAGGTGATGGGGGAGGGGTGCAACGAGTGCGAGCAACAGCCCTGGCAGCCCTTGCAGCGACCTACGAAATATACATCGTATGAGATTACTAGGAATGACGACCCTAGACAGGATCTGTGTTGGGATTGATACAAGGGAAGTACCTTAGTTTCCCAATCCTGCTGTTTGAATGGACTAATAACAACTCGAAAATCATATCACCATAACATTGCATGTGCCTGGAAGATGTGGAGCACTCTAGGGAGTGTGGCATGTCGCGGTCTAAGATGTTGCCGTATGAGGGAGATCGTCGGTGAGGGCATACATCACGTCATATCATCTTGCATTAACAACAGTATTAGGATTGTCTGATTTACTGCTTTACTATTATCGCATGATTGATTTGTGAACATGCTAATCTTTGCTCTATGATTCCACTGAGTTGATCACTCACTCCCACGTTACGGGATGGTGTTTGCAACACCCACCAGACCCTGTTGTAGATGCAGGTGAGGCTGAGATCCAGGAGGCAGAGCCAGACTTCGACGAGGACCAGGACGAGTTCTCGTACATGCAGTATCATGATGGCTTTGCGTAGGCGATCTGGATTGATGGGACTTCAGTGGGACTATTTTGAACATTTCATTTTATTCATGTATATGTATATGAGACTCAGAGATGTATTCATACTTTAGAGACAGATGAGATTTACTTTGTTTTTCCATACAGTGATATATATATTGTTTAGTCTTTTACTTGCTTTTATCACTGGATCTGAAGTATGAATTGCAGTTTTGGTATACTTTTACTCATGTGAATGCTTTAAATCAGACAACATTGAATCATAATCATTTTTGTTGCATAAGTGACGGTCTGGAACTCGGGAGTTGAGTTTATACACGACCCCCGATTTTCAGGGTGTTATATTGCAATTCATTGGTATTTATTTCAGATTGAGTTCTTGATTCAAAAGACTTTATAGAAATAAGGTTGTCCTACCATAAGCCCTTGCTTATTATGGTGTAAGGTTGTCCTTAAAACTGAATTTGTATCAACCTCTCAATGCTTGTTTATTGAGATTGATTTAATTTCAGCTTTGTGAATTGATTTATTATTGTAAGGCTATTTCTTTATTTTATTTCGCGGTATTTAATTTTAATTTGGCATAGTCCTATTCACCCCACTTCTAAGACATATAGTTTGGCCATTTCAAGTGGTATCAAAGCCTAATAGCTCGTTCTTATTACTTTTATTTGGATTTTTTTCCTGAGCTAACAATCTAAGCTATATAAAAAAATGTCAAATTTCGATAACCTCTCAGTCACTAGGCCTCCACCATTTAATGGCTCTAACTATGACTATTGGAAAGCTAGAATGAGGATCTTCCTCAAATCATTGGATAAGAGTGTGTGACAAGCCACAGTGACCGAATGGAAACCCCCTACCATTGAAGTGACTGGAACCGATGGTTCAAAAATAATGAGAGTGTCTCCTCATTTCTCATGGACTACACTTCAGAAAAGTGAGAATAGTGCCAATGTTAAAGCACTAAATGCTATCACTTACACACTATCACCAAATGAGTTCAAAAGAATCATATCCTATGATACTGCAAAGCAAGCCTGGGATATATTAGAAATGACACACGAGGGTACATCTATTGTCAAGAAGTCTAAATTCCAACTCCTCACAACTAAATTTGAAGAAATTCATATGGAGGAAAATGAAATGTTTATGGAATTTTACACTAGACTGAATGACATAGTAAACTCAATGTGGGGTCTTGGCGATAAAATCCCAGAAAGCAAAGTGTGTGCAAAGATACTATACTCACTTCCTAAACGTTTCAACTCTAAAGTAACCGCAATCCAGAAACTTCGTGATACGGATAACATGAGGGTAGAAGAACTTGTTGGTTCTTTACAGACCTATGAATTGAACTTTAAAGCTCCTAAAGGTAAATCTATTGCCTTAACATCTTCTAAAGGTATTTCTTAAGAAAACTCAGATTTAGAAAATTCAGAAGATGATATGGCGCTTTTAGCTAAAAAGTTTTACAAGATTTTCAAAAGTAAAAAAAGGGTAGATTTTTAAAAGACAAACGAAAAGAACAGATCTAAACCAAAGTCTCAAACCTGGAAATCTTTGAAAGATAGTAAATGTTACAACTGCCAAGAATATGGGCATTTAGCAAACAAATGTCCTAAAAAGGACAAACTCAAGAAGAAGGGTATATTGGCTACTTGGGACGAATCATCTGATTCTGAAGCCTCTTCTGAATCAGAAGATTCTGAAACCGAGTCGGGGAATGATGTAAAAGCTCTTATGACTCTAGCCAAGTTCACATTCTCAGATCACGATGATTCAACTAATGAAGAAAATTTTCATAGTGATCATGAAAATGAAGAAGATCTTCAAGATGCTTATAATGCCTTATATAAGGAAAGTTGTACAATTGCTGTCAAACTTAAACTTTAAAAAGAAAATTATTTTAAACTCAAAGAAGGTTTCGAGACTCTTGTTTTAGAAAAAGTACAAATTTCAGATTGTCTTGAAAAATCAAAATGTGATTTGGAATTCAAAATCACCCTGATAGAAGATTTGAAATCTGAAAATGAGAAACTTAAGAATGAAGTATCTTCTCTTCTGAGTTTGAAGGAGACATGGAGATATGCCCAAGGTGATCCAAAATTAGAAAAATTATTATCCGGATCAAGAAAATGTGGCGATAGATCCGGGTTGGGCTATGATAAGAATATACCTCCTAAACAGGAGGATACTCCTCTCAAATTTGTGAAAGGAGAAGCCTCAAATTCAAAAGAGAAAAGTACTTATCAAGGTTTTCCTAAAAATACAAAAACTTTTCAAAAACCTAAAAGCATCTATGTTAATTTCAAAAATTAGGTCAGAAATCCTCTAGCGGAAAATATAGTTAATTTACTTAAGGAGCTCTTAAAATATAACTCAATAGGTCATTCTTACAAGTACAATCAAAAGAAGACCAACTATATTCATAAACCCAAAACTGTTCTGAAATGAGTTCCTAAGGGTGCCTACTTGGTTGCCCACACTACTTTTAAAGTAACAAGCCATTCAAAGTGGTACCTAGATAGTGGATGCTCCAGACATATGACAGGAGATAAAGCTTTATTCACTAATTTTAAAGATATGACTGATGGGTCAGTCACATTTGGTGATGGAAGCAATTACAAGATTATTGGGAAAGGTACGGTTCAACTTTACAACCTTCCTTTATTTAAAGATGTTTTATATGTTGAGGGGCTAAAACACAACCTGTTAAGCATATCTCAAATACGCGATAACAACCATAGTGTGAAATTCTCCAATCAAGGTTGAGAGATCATAAATAGAAAGGGTTCTGTAATATTAACTGGTCGCAGAACTTCTGAAAACTGCTATATAGTAAGTGATGATAGCTCATCTAACCAAAAGTGCTACATGGTCCACACCAATGAGACAGAATTATGGCATAAACGCCTTGGACATGTGCACTACCGAAATTTATACATATTGAGCAAAGGAGAACTAATTAGAGGTCTACCTAAGTTATAAAAAATAGACAAAATATGTGGCGAATGCCAGTACGGTAAACAAACTAGGAGCTCTCACAAAAAAGTGAACTCTAATACCACATCAAGACCACTCGAGCTTCTCCACATGGATCTTATAGGACCAACAAGAATGGAACGTCGAGGCGGGAAAAAATACATCTTGGTTATCGTAGATGATTATACAAGATACACTTGGGTTTTATTTTTAAGAGACAAATCAGAAACCCTTGATGAAGTGAAAAAGATCATCAAACGAATTCAAACTGAAAAATTTTCTCAAGTCAGTAAGATCCGTAGTGATCATGGATTCAAATTTAAAAATAGTGGTTTTGAGAAATTTTATAGCGAATAGGGAATATCACATGAATTTTCTGTGCTCAAAACACCACAAAAAAATGGTATTGTGGAAAGAAAAAACAAAGTGCTTCAAGAAATGAGAAATGTTATGTTGAATAGCATGAAGCTCCCTAAAAATCTATGGACTGAAGTAGTAAATGCTGCCTGCTACATTATTAACCGTGTTTATACTTGTGAATCAAATAATAAAATGGCTTATGAAATGTGGTTTGACAAAAAGCCTACTGTCAAATGCTTTCGTGTTTTTGGTAGCAAGTGCTACATTTTGCGTAACTGTGAAAACTTGGGAAAGTTTGACAGTAAAAATGACGAAGGGACCTTTTTTGAAAATTCTTTAAACAGTCATGCTTACCGTATATTGAACAATAGGATTGGTGTGATTCAAGAGTCAATTAATGTGGTCATTGATGATCACTTGAATACACCTGCCCCTAGTTCAGACAATGATGTCGTTATTGTAGTTGAAAAACCAGATACTTCATCAAGTGAAATTAATTCTGAATTAAGGACTGTTAAAGATCATCCAACTACTCAAATTCTTGAAAACCCTCTCACTGGTGTGTGCACTTGTAGACAAATTGAAGACATATGTAATTACATATGTTTTACATCCTAGTTTGAACCGACAAACATAAAAGAAGCACTTTCTGATGAAAACTGGATAGTTGCGATGCAGGAAGAACTTAATTAATTTATTCGTAATGATGTTTGGTATCTTGTTCCTAGACCTAAAGATAAACACATAATTGGAACAAAGTGGATTTTCAAAAATAAGTCTGATGAACTAGGAAATATAATTTGAAACAAGGCAAGACTGGTTGTACAAGGGTACTATCAAATTGAAGGCATCGATTACGATGAAGCGTTTGCACCAGTTGCTCACCTTGAATCAATTATACTTTTTATATCCATCGCATGTTTTAGGAAGTATAAATTTTTTCAAATGGATGTGCAGAGTGCCTTTTTAAATGACGATTTACATGAAAAGGTATATGTTGAACAACCTATAGGGTTTGAAGACCCTAAGTTTACTAATCATGTATACCGCCTTAAAAAAGCTCTCTATGGTTTGAAACAAGCTCCCAGGGCATGGTACGAAAAATTGAAAAAGTTTTTACTGAGCCACAATTTTCAAATGGGCAATGTCGATAAAACGCTCTTTGTTAAGAAACTTAACGATGATATTCTAATGGTTCAAATCTATGGATCAACTTGTACTAACATGACTGTTGAGTTTGTAGATCTAATAAAATTTGAATTCGAAATGAGCATGGTTGGGGAATTAAATTATTTCCTAGGGTTGCAAGTAAAACAACAACATGATGGAATTTTTATTTCTCAAACTAAGTATTGTTTGAACTTGATTAAGAGGTTCAAATTTGAGAATGGTAAAAATTTTGATACTCCTATGAGTACAACTCTAAGACTTTCAAAAGACTCTATAGGTAAAGATGTAGATCCTAAGTTGTATCATAGCATGATTGGTAGTTTGCTTTACCTAACTGCAAGTAGACCTGATATTGCTTTAAGTGTTGGAATTTGTGCTAGATATCAGTCTAATCCTAAAGAATCTCACTTAACTGTTGTTAAGCAAATTATTAGATATGTCGCAAGTTCAGTTAATTTGTGTCTTTGGTATCCTTATGATACTAGTATTCAATTGGCTGGGTATTCAGATGCTGATTAGGCTGGTAATATCGATGATAGAAAATCAACCAATGGTGGTTGTTTTTACATTGGAAACTGCTTGTTTTCTTGGTTTAGCAAGAAGCAAAGTTCCATATCACTCTCAACCGCTAAGGCTGAATACATTGCAGCTGGAAATGCATGTATACAGCTGGTTTGGATGAAACGAATGTTGAGTGATTATGGTATCGCACATGATTCAATGGTTTTATACTGTGATAATTCCAGTGCGATAAACATTTTGAAAAACCTAATCCAGCATTGCAGCTGGAAATGCATGTACACAGCTGGTTTGGATGAAACGAATGTTGAGTGATTATGGTATCGCACATGATTCAATGGTTTTATACTGTGATAATTCCAGTGCGATAAACATTTCAAAAAACCTAATCCAGCATTCACGTACTAAGCACATTGACATTAGATTTCATTATATTCATGAATTAGTGGAAGAAAAAGTAATATACTTAGAATACATACCCACTGAAACTCAACTTTTTAACATATTGACTAAATCGCTCGAAAAAAATAGGTTTAACAAATTGAAATTTGATCTTTGTATATGCAATTTAAAATGATTGATTATGCATCTTTATAGTATAGTGTATATATATTAATATATTAACGATTTTTATTTCAAATTTTGATAAAAATTACATTTTTTTATGGTACGCGACCAATCGAGGACATACTCGACCAGTCGTGCCACGACCGGTCGAGGACGACCCACGACTAGTCGTGTAGCGCGCTGATGTGTTTATTTGGGGAAAGACCTTCTTTCTCTTCATTCTAACCCTCCTCTCTAACAAGCTGAGCTATGACTAGTCGAACCCCTGTGTTCAATTCCTCCAGGTTAGAGCATTTTGCTTATTTTTCTTAAAGAATCATTGTCTTTTATCTTCAATTTCTTGATTGTTGTTAACTATTTCATCTCTTTCTTCAAGTTTTTTGGATTTTCTTCCTCATTTGCTAATTCTAGCCATCTCTATTTTCTTGAAATTCCTTGTATTTCTTCAAGTAAATGGACCCTAGATCTAAAAAAAAGAATCTTAGAGGTGCTTCTTCTTCTAGATCAAATGTTATCACTAGACGCCATCCTAGGGCTGCCGAAGATGATCCACCATATGTTCGTGATTTGCGTATGCACAATATGATTGTAGAAAAACCTGTTGATTTCAACCATATCGCTCCTTTCAATCTTTTTCCTCTCCTTCAATCTGTAGGTTGGAAAAACATTTTACGCTAGGGCAGGCTGGCATACCAGTCCATAGCGCAGGCCATGGTCGCGTGCATTACTGAATTTTCTACTGAACAACTAACTTTCTCTATTGCTACAAGAGAATGGCCTTTTTTCATTGATCGACACTTAATCTCAGGCCTCATGGACATATCAGTAAATGATGATGGTATTCATCCTAGCACACTTGCTGAGAAAGTGTCAGATTCTGAAAAATACATTTTTACGAAAACATTTTGTAACATGGATGCAACATGGAATCAAATTGAGAATGCCCTCACAACCAGATACTTGTTACCCAGATACAGAGTCTCACATCGTATCTTCACCTCTAATCTGTATCCCCGCTCAGGTAACAAGAATGAGTTGACTCTGCTTATGGTTCGTATTTTGTACTCAATTATTACTGGTGCTAATATCTATTTTCCCTCCTTGATTTGTTACTCTATCATTCAATTCCGTATTCATCCTGGTCATAGTGATATTCCATTTGGGTATCTTATGAATGTGCTAGCAACTCACATGTTAGTAGCTATGCCTGTTGGAGAGGCTCCTATCCAACACCTTATATTCAATAACTCCAACAAAAATAAAATGCAGTTGGATTTGGCTCGAGGATAAGTTAATATTGGTGCGGGTGGAGCTGCTGCTAAATCCGGGAATGATGAAGAGGGTGATGCTCCTCCTCCAGATGATATCAATATGGACGATATTTTTAATGAAATTGATTCTGACTCTGGGAATAATCCTGACTATGAGCCATCTGATTTGGATGCACGTCTGAGTGCATTAGAGGAGAAGGTAGAACAGATGAATGTTGGCCACAATGCACAATTTAAAAATATGCGTAAGTATTTTAGGCGCTTACAAAAAGGCCTTCATCAAATTGATCCTACCATACTTGCTCTTTCTTCTGGATCAGATTGAGGATTTTACTCTTTGGTTTGCAATAACTAATAGACTTTGATTTAGCTCTACGTGTGTAACTGAGTTTCTTTGACTTGACTTGATAACGTTTTATGATATGATATTCTGACTCCTCTACTTATCCTATTTTTTAATTCTTCCTTTGTCATATTTTTGACAAAAAGGGGGAGAATTGTGATTAATGATGATTGGTATGATGAATATTGATAAGTGTACTACTCAGGGATAGTTAAACTTGAGTTGAGTTAAGTTGGTAAAATTGACTCAAGTTGAGTTGAGTTGGTAATCTTACAGGATGATGTATTATGCTTGGTACAACAGGAGAATTGTGATTAATGATGATTGGTATGATGAATATTGATAGGTGTACTACTCAGGGGGAGTTAAACTTGAGTTGAGTTGAGTTGGTAATCTTACAGGATGATGTATTTTGCTTGGTACAACTGGTGCATGATTCTTTATTGATGCATGCTTATGATATATGGGTATGTTGTGCATTGAGCTATAGGATTGTGTTTTGTCACAAATTTGACAAAGGGGGAGATTGTAAGTGTTGTGGTTTGAATCCTCTTTGGTTGTCAAAATGTGTGTCAAAACCTCTATATGTGTCTTGTGTTTTTATCTTGTTAAATCACAACTACATTTCGAGACATGACGACGAACTCCTCAAACTAATTCAAGCTACAATTTTGACAATATTCAAGAAGAGTTCAAGTTCAAGAATCATAGTTCACGATCAAGACTCTAGCATAAGTTAGGGAACTGAGCACAACTCATACTAACATTGACTTCAAAGCTTGTGAAGTGTTCAAGCTACAAGAAGAACTCAAGCTTTGTAAAGATCAGAGTCTAAGCAATTAAGGTTCAATGTCCTTACTTATTGAGATTTGATTGACCTTATGTAACACCCCGGATTTTTGCCAACCTGGGATTAGACGTCCTTAGGCAATGGGCCAACCATAATACCTTAGTAACCTCTCAGAACCCAATTCCAAAGCCAAAGAAATCATTTAGAACCTAATTCTTTAGAATTTAACGTGAATTAGCCATCGCTACATAAGATTACCTATTAAATTAGCACTGATCGCTTTAAATACGTTCTGCAAGACCCAAAACTTGTAGAATCAATGACGCTATAATACATTGAAATCTAGGATCAAACTCTAAACCGGTTTGTTCTCAGGAACCCTTTGAAACTTCGTATTTGATTTAGACCGCGTGTCGAAAGTCTGATATCTACAATCTTAGACGGTTGTGACCGCTTAGCTGGACTTGACAATCGTTTCAAAAATCAAGCCTAACCGATGTTCTGAGGCTATTTTATTGAGCTTGGACTGAAGAGAGTGAGAAATGGCTAAAGGTTTAGGAAATTAATTCCAAATCTAGCACTTGTCGTTGCACGTTATTATTAAGCGTTCTGACCATCAGAATTCAGCCAAATTTCACCCTCGGATCAGGAAAAATTTCTCTTTCATATCATGAGACTTGTAGACCTGATTTAGGTACGACGACCGTTGAACTGAAACTGGACCGCCACGTGCGATCTGCGAACTCTACCAGACTGAAAACTTGGTGTGGACAACATCCAGTAATCATGAGCTTAAGTCCGATCGCGTTCGGCCAGGGGACCTCCCGAAATGCTCTTTTGGATCGAAACAGCACCGATTTGGCTATAACCCAAGTATACTTTGTTCCCAAGTCTATTTAGGTTATATTTTAGCCTATATAAGGGCTTTAAACCCTCTCACAACCCTCCCATCCAAATTTACAACAAACCCTAGATAGAGAGACAGAGAGAAAGTGAGAGACTTGTGGGAGAGATTTTCATCCACTTGCACCAGCTTTCGCTCATATCGAAGCACCGCATCCCAATCACTTTTTCGATGATTACCAACGCACTCTTAGGTAAGAAAACCCTAACCACTTGCCGTTTTAGGGATTTCTTCGATTCATTATCGAAATAGCTTATGTATCTTGTGCATTAGGTCGTATTTACGCCCTGGACGAAGCGTATACATTCTATTCGAACCGATACACGTCTACGGCAAAAGGTGAGGATTTTAGACGCTTTGATTGACTGATTTCAAAGCTTTCGATGACGTTTAATAGTAGATTAACGACGAGAACGTCGTTTGACATGTAGAACATGTTGTCCGTTTTCCATTTCGCATACATACGGTGAATATGAGATTTAGGGCATTTTAGCCATTTGTAGGAAATACAGTATACGTCCGTATTTTGCTGAAATGATTGCCATGGCTATTTATCATGTTATGATATTAGAAATGCGTGTATGATTCGTTTGGCGAAGAGATTCGTCCTAATGCGCACTTTAGGTCGACATATGCTATGTAGACTAAACTGTGTAGACTAAGTGTTTATATAAATGTTTGTATTAGTATGTATTGAGTAAATGATGTTGTGAAGTAGTTTTGAGATTGTATTCTCAATTAACATACTGATGTATATGATTTCCACCACGTTGGCTATATGAATTGATTTCATTACATATATGGAATGCATGTGTTAGTTGATTTTCTTACGTTGTGCGTTATAACATGTGTCAACATGCTTGTATTATTTATATTCATTCATGTTACTCACATATGCTTACTGATGTTGATATATAAATGCTTGGGGCTATGACCCAGTCCAGGCAGTTGGTAATGGATCGAATTCGTGGTTGGCTTCTATTTATCACGAAGGACGCGTCGATGAACGCGAGTCGTGTTTTGGGCAGGCGGCAGTCGTTAGGCTACACGAAGTGTTTCATGCACTTCATGTCGCTCAGCTTGAGATGCGCTCGTACTAGTCGAGCCCGTCAAGTAACCCGACTGGCCATTGTATGTTCACCTTGCATGAGTCATAAATACTTGAACCTAGGGTACTGAACTTACCATTGAAAACCCTGTTAACCATGGTACCTTGATCCATAAAGACTCATGAGCCGGGCATGGTGGTATGGGACACCGTGGTCGAGCTGTCGGCCTACGCTGGGGCCGCAAATCACCTCGTAGTGACCAGTGAGCACCCTAGACTCGTGAGCAGATTATGGTGGTATGGGACACTATATTCTTGCTGTCGGCCTACACTAATCAGGTGACGAGCCCTTTGTAGTGACCTCGAACTTATTCTGAGTCTGTGGGAGGCGACGACCCTTCCGTAGCGACAAGTGTACATTAGGCCTGTATTGATAAGGTGATGGGGGAGCGGTGCAACGAGTGCGAGTAATAACCCTGTAAGCCCTTGCAGCGACCTACAAATATAACGTCGTATGAGATTACTAGGAGTGACGACCCTAGACAGGATCTGTGTTAGGATTGATATAAGGAAGGTACCTTAGTTTCCCAATCTGGCAGTATGAAAAGGACTAATAATCACTCGGTAATCACTATCCATATTGCGTTGCATGTGCCTGGAAGATGTGGAGCACTGAGGAACGTAAGCATGCCGCGGGCGTAAGATGGTGTCGTATGAGGGAGTATGTCGGTGAGGACATCCATCATGTCATTTCATTCATGCATTAACAATAGTATCTAGGAATGTTTGATTGTTTGCTTTACTATTAACGCGTGATTGATTTGATAACATGCTAATCTTTGCTCTATTATTCCACTGAGTTGATCACTCACTCCCACGTTACGGGATGGTGTTCCGGACACTCATCAGTCCCTATTTTACTTGTAGATAATGGCACTGCTTGTGAAGTGGAGCCAGACTTGATGATGATGAGGAGGATCCCTCCTTTATGCGTGTTCTAATCAACGGGATCACAGGGAGGTTGATTAGACACCATGACTCTTGTCATTTTTATATTTTTTGAGCACTCATGTATATTCTTTTGATCATTTTTGGAGTATACATGTATATATTTAACCTGGTAACATGTTCACACTCTGGAGACATACAACAGTTTATATATGTTATACATACTATCACAATTTTTCGCTCGCATAATTTAACTGCCTCTGGAGTATGATATGTTATTTTGGCTTAGTCTCATTATTTTTTAATGCCATTCTACAGACTACATGCATTTATCATTATCTATGTTGCATAAGTGACATTTTGGAACTCAGGAGTTGGGTTTTTACCCGACCCTCAATTTTTAGGATGTTACAGATGGTATCAGAGCATGATTTGGATTAAACCGGACCTGGGTTATGGCCACGCGACGTACGCTGTCGCCCCTTTGACTTAGGTGGGTGTGAGAAAAATCTAGAAACACTCGTAGGACTTCAGTTTCGCCAATAGGCGAAGTCTACTCAAATCAATCGTTTTGTTCGAGTCCATAATGTATCTTTGGTCGCGTGAAGCAACCTAAGTCGCCTCTAGGTCGTTAGTTGGTGGGTTTGAGATGATCCCAGAAGAATTCCAAGCCCGAAAATGCATGTCCATGGGTTGTGGGGCAACCACAACCCTTATACTCAATCTCAAGGCTTAAAAACCCCTTTTCATCCAATTCCTTCAAAATCTTTCCTTTCACCACCCCATTCTTCAACTTTTTATAAGTCCTTTCTTACTACACATAAATCCTCATGTGTGAATGATAGTGAATCATGCTTAAATAAAATTTTTACTATAAATAGTAAATATATGTGAGAATTGGACTTTTGGCCATTCCAATTATGGAATCTCTTGTAATAAATGGGTTAGTTGGATGGATTAACCTCTCCTACCCCAAAATCATATGCCACATGATGCATAAAATCATTCCGGTTTATAAACTGGCCCTGAAATGCCCCAAATGGAGTCATGGGCCTATCCAAGCCCAAATACAATGAACCAGGGTGGGTCCCACATATATTTAGGACCTCCAGGGCAGGGGGAACCCAGCCCACATGGCTGGCATTGCCATTTTACAAGTTCACTGGCGAGGGCTCGCCGTATGGTGGGCCCCACTCGGGCTGTGCTTAGGGCCGACGAGCTTTGAGGGATAGAGTAGCCCCCTGGTATGTGGGTCGTCTGTCAAAACCCTCTCAAAGCATTACCTCCTTCACAAAAACCCACCCCATGCTCTCATTTCTTCAAGTTTTTGTTGCCTTCCCCTTCAAAATCCATTTCAAACTACCTCTATTCTCATTTTCGGTCACAACCGACGCCACTCCTCCACTCACAGCCATACAAGCTCCCTCCTCTCCCCATTCTCATCGTTTGGAGCTCTCACATCCTCTGTTGAAGGCTGAAATTCATGTGAGCCTCCATTCCTACCTATCTTTCTCTTTTCCCTTTGAAATCCTAGCCTTTGAGGGCTTGATTCACCCCTCTATAGGACCTAGATTCGTTGTATCCCTTTAGAGCAGCCATTTCATCCCCTTTCCTTCATTTTTCATGGCTCTTTCGAGCTAGTTATAGCTGTCTTCTCGGTCTCTCCGCTTTACCGTCAGGCGAGACCAAATATGGTAGCTATGGACATCTAGAGTTTTTGACCTAGAGTTAGTACTCCTCGATTTGAAAGATCTGACAATATAGGAAATCAAATTTCAATTAGACAATCTTGACTCTAAGCGATAGAACAATTCCCTGTAGTAGATATGGTATGAAACCATCTAACGTATAGGCTTAGGCTTTGAATTACAGCTAGTGAGTTACAGACTAGGCTACTAGTTATAATAAGTAGTGTAAAGACTGTATATGCTAAGGAATAGTAGGTTAGATTTGGTTGGAGTAGAACCTCATTTCTTCGATAGATCCCCTTAATACTTATAGACTCCTGTTATAACCCTTAGGAAAGTTGTTATAACTTAGAACCATTCACTCACAGGGAGAACTTATAAATCCCTCAGATTGAACTTAGAATAAACCAGCACGTCCCTTTGACTTGCCTTTCCCAAGGGTCTATTGCATTAGGGAACGCGGAGTAAAGGAACTGTATATATAAGCGAAGCATTCGCGGTTTAAATTGACTTCTCAATCCTGGTAGTTGCCAATAAATCTAATGCTCTGATCAAGCAGAAGATCGGCATTGTCTAGGATTAAGAACTGATATGGTAAATTTTCTTTTCTAGGTAGAAAGTCTATGTATCCGGCTCAGACCCACTACACAACTATTCTTTCATGTTGGCCCAACCACCTACAACCCAAAATTTATTGCCTTGCCTTGGAAAATGTTAAGGACATACAGCCAATAGAGATTAGACCTCTTACCACAAACTCACATCTGTCCTTGAAATCAACCACAACACCCGTCATTTCGGCTCCTTTCTACAACCATAGGTACCAATGTCATAGAACGCATCATTAACAAAGGAAAACCAATGTAGCGAGAGGTTGGTTCCCATTTCATGTCAATGATAGGCCCTAAGTTACACCTCGTTCCGATATACGGATCGAGACATAGATTCTTGAACCTTAAGTAGAACTAAGTTTTAAGGGGGGTAGAACGTATTGAGCCCAATCTACTTAAGATTATCTAATACAACCGTTGGATCAGAGTACCACAGCGGAAGCGTGGTTAGCCCCTTCCCCACTGGCCTAGGATCGAAACAGTTAGTTTAGGTTATACGTAAGGTTAAGTCATTAAATAAGATTTGAACCTTCCTTAGAATGTCAATACTATAGTCTCCCTAGGGACTCATTACCCTTAGCCAATTTCGGGGATGAAATTTTATTTTAAGGGGGGTAGATTGTAACACCTCGAATTTTTGCCAACCTGGGATTAGACGTCCTTAGGCAATGGGCTAACCATAATACCTTAGTAACCTCTCAGAACCCAATTCCAAAGCCAAAGAAATCATTTAGAACTTAATTCTTTAGAATTTAACGTGAATTAGTCATCGCTACACTAGATTACCTACGAAATTAGCACTGTCACTTCAAATATGTTCTGCAAGACCCAAAACTTGTAGAATCAATGACGCTATAATACCCTGAAATCCAGGATCAAACTCTAAACCGGTTTGTTCTCAGGAACCCTTTGAAACTTCGTATTTAATTTAGACCGTTCGTCAAAAGTTCGATATCTACAATCTTAGACGGTTATGACCGATTAGCTGGACTTGACAATCGTTTCGAAAATCAAGCCCAACCGATGTTCCGAGGCTATTAAATTGAGCCTAGACTGAAGAGAGTGAGAAATGGCTAAAGGTTTAGAAAATTAATTCCAAATCTGGCACGTGTCATTGCCCATTATTATTAAGCGTTCTGACCATCAGAATTCAGCTAAATTTCACCCTCGGATCAGGAAAATTTTCTCTTTGATATCATGAGACTTGTAGACCTGATTTAGGCACGACGACCGCTGAACTGAAACTGGACCACCACGTGCGATCTGCAAGCTCTACCAGACTGAAAACTTAGTGTGGACAACATCCAGTGATCATGAGCTTAAGTCTGATCGCGTTCTGCCAGGGGACCTCCCGAAACGCTCATTTGGATCGAAACAGCCCCGATTTGGCTATAACCCAAGTATACTTTGTTCTCAAGTCTATTTAGGTTATGTTTTAGCCTATATAAGGGCTTTAAACCCTCTCACAACCCTCCCATCCGAATTTGCAACAAACCCTAGATAGAAAGTGAGAGAAAGTGAGAGACTTGTGGGAGAGATTTTCCTCCACTTGCACCAGCTTTCGCTCATATCGAAGCACCGCATCCCAATCACTTTTTTGGTGATTTCCAACGTACTCTTAGGTAAGAAAACCCTGACCACTTGCTGTTTTAGGGATTTCTTCGATTCATTATCGAAATAGCTTATGTATCTTGTGCATTAGGTCGCATTTACGCCGTGGACGAAGCGTATACATTCTATTCGAACCAATACACGTCTAAGGAGAAAGGTGAGGATTTTAGACGCTTTGATTGACTGATTTCAAAGATTTCGATGTCGTTTAATAGTAGATTATTGACGAGAACGCCGTTTGACATGTAGAACATGCTATCCGTTTTCCATTTCGCATACATACGGTGAATATGAGATTTAGGGCATTTTAGTCATTTGTAGGAAATACAGTATACCTCCGTATTTTGCTGAAATGATTGCCATGGCTATTTGTCGTGTTATGATATTAGAAATACCTATATGATCTGTTTAGCGAAGAGATTCTCCCTAATGCGCACTTTGGCTCGACATATGCTATGTAGACTAAAGTGTGTAGACTAAGTGTTTGTATAAATGTTTGTATTAGTATGTATTGAGTAAATGGTGTTGTGAAGTAGTTTTGAGATTGTATTCTCAATTAACATACTGATGTATATGATTTCCACCACATTGGCTATATGAATTGATTTCATTACATATATGGAATGCATGTGTTAGTTAATTTTCTTACGTTGTGCGTTATAACATGTGTCAACATGCTTGTATTGTTTATATTCATTCCTGTTACTCACATATGCTTACTGATGTTGATATAGAAATGCTTGGGGCTATGACCTAGTCTAGGCAGTCGGTAATGGATCGAATTCATGGTTGGCTTCTATTTACCACGAAGGACGCGTCGATGAACGCGAGTCGTGTTTTGGGCAGGCGACAGTGGTTAGGCTACACGAAGTGTTTCATGCACTTCATGTCGCTCAACTTGAGATGCGCTCGTACTAGTCGAGCCCGTCAAGTAACCCGACTGGCCATTGTATGTTCACCTTGCATGAGTCATAAATACTTGAACCTAGGGTACTGAACTTACCATTGAAAACCCTGTTAACCATGGTAACTTGATCCATAAAGACTCATGAGTCGGGCATGGTGGTATGGGACACCGTGGTCGAGCTGTCGGCCTACGCTGGGGCCGAAAACCTCCTCGTAGTGACCAGTGAGCACCTCAGACTCGTGAGCAGATTATGGTGGTATGGGACACTATATTCTTGCTGTCGGCCTACACTGATCAGGTGACGAGCCCTTTGTAGTGACCTCGAGCTTATTCTGAGTCTGCGGGAGGCGACGACCCTTCCGTAGCGACAAGAGTACATTAGGCCTGTATTGATAAGGTGATGGGGGAGCGGTGCAACGAGTGCGAGCAACAACCCTGTAAGCCCTTGCAGCGACCTACAAATATAGCGTCGTATGAGATTACTAGGAGTGACGACCCTAGACAGGATCTGTGTTAGGATTGATATAAGGAAGGTACCTTAGTTTCCCAATCTGGCAGTATGAAAAGGACTAATAATCACTCGGTAATCACTATCCATATTGCGTTGCATGTGCCTGGAAGATGTGGAGCACTGAGGAACGTAAGCATGCCGCGGGCGTAAGATGGTGTCGTATGAGGGAGTATGTCGGTGAGGGCATCCATCATGTCATTTCATGCATGTATTAACAATAGTATCTAGGAATGTTTGATTGTTTGCTTTACTATTAACGCGTAATTGATTTGATAACATGCTAATCTTTGCTCTATTATTCCACTGAGTTGATCACTCACTCCCACGTTACGGGATGGTGTTCCGGACACCCACCAGTCCCTATTTTACTTGTAGATGATGGCGCTGCTTGTGAAGTGGAGTTGAACTTGATGATGATGAGGAGGATCCCTCCTTTATGCGTGTTCTGATCGACGGGATCACAGGGAGGTTGATTAGATACCATGACTCTTGTCATTTTTACATTTTTGGAGCACTCATGTATATTCTTTTGATCATTTTTAGAGTATACTTGTATATATTTAACCTGGTAACATGTTCACACTCTGGAGACATACAACAGTTTATATATGTTATACATACTATCACAATTTTTCGCTCGCATAATTTAACTGCCTCTGGAGTATGATATGCTGTTTTGGCTTAGTCTCAGTCTTTTTTAATGTCATTCTACAGACAACATGCATTTATCATTATCTATGTTGCATAAGTGACATTTTGGAACTCGAGAGTTGGATTTTTACCCGACCCTCGATTTTCGAGATGTTACAGATGGTATCAGAGCATGATTTGGATTAAACCGGACCTGGTTTATGGCCACGCGACGTACACTGTCGCCCCTTTGACTTAGGTGGGTGCGAGAAAAATCTAGAAACACTCGTAGGACTTCAGTTTCGCCAATAGGCGAAGTCCACTCAAATCAATCGTTTTGATCGAGTCCATAATGTATCTTTGGTCGCGTGAAGCAACCTAAGTCGCCTCTAGGTCGTTAGTTGGCGGGTTTGAGATGATCCCAGAAGAATTCCAAGCCCGAAAATGCATGTCCATGGGTTGTGGGGCAACCACAACCCTTACACTCAATATCAAGGCTTAAAAATCCCTTTTCATCCAATTCCAAGCCCGAAAATGCATGTCCATGGGTTGTGGGTCTACATATGCTATGTAGACTAAAGTGTGTAGACTAAGTGTTTGTATAAATGTTTGTATTAGTATGTATTGAGTAAATGGTGTTGTGAAGTAGTTTTGAGATTGTATTCTCAATTAACATACTGATGTATATGATTTCCACCACGTTGGCTATATGAATTGATTTCATTACATATATGGAATGCATGTGTTAGTTGATTTTCTTACGTTGTGCGTTATAACATGTGTCAACATGCTTGTATTGTTTATATTCATTCCTGTTACTCACATATGCTTATTGATGTTGATATACAAATGCTTGGGGCTATGACCTAGTCCAGGCAATCGGTAATGGATCGAATTCGTGGTTGGCTTCTATTTACCACGAAGGACGCGTCGATGAACGCGAGTTATTTTTTGGACAGGAGACAGTGGTTAGGTTACACGAAGTATTTCATGCACTTTATGTCGCTCAGCTTGAGATGCGCTCGTACTAGTCGAGCCCGTCAAGTAACCCGACTGGCCATTGTATGTTCACCTTGCATGAGTCATAACATCTTAAACCTAGGGTACTGAACTTACCATTGAAAATCCTGTTAACCATGGTACCTTGATCCATAAAGACTCATGAGCGGGGTATGGTGGCATGGGACACCGTGGTCGAGCTGTCGGCCTACGCTGGGGCCACAAACCTCCCCGTAGTGACCAGTGAGCAACCTAGACTCGTGAGCAGATTATGGTGGTATGGGGCACTATATTCTTACTGTCGGCCTACACTGATCACGTGACGAGCCCTTTGTAGTGACCTCGAGCGTATTCTGAGTCTTCGGGAGGCGACGACCCTTCCGTCGCGACAAGAGTACATTAGGCCTGTATTGATAAGGTGATGGGGAGCGGTGCAACGAGTGCGAGTAACAGCCCTGACAACCCTTGCAGCGACCTACAAATATAACTTCGTATGAGATTACTAGGACGGACGACCCTAAACAGGATCTATGTTCGGATTGATATAAGGAAGGTACCCTAGTTTCCCAATCTGACTATATGAAAAGGACTAATAACCACTCGGTAATCATTATCCATATTTTTGGAGCACTCATGTATATTCTTTTGATCATTTTTGGAGTATACATGTATATATTTTACCTGGTAACATGTTCACAATCTGAAGACATACAACAGTTTATATATGTTATACATACTATCACAGTTTTCAGCTCGCATAATTTAACTGTCTCTGGAGTATGATATGCTGTTTAGGCTTAGTCTCAATCTTGTTTAATTCCATTCTACAGACAACATGCATTTATCATTATCTATATTGCATAAGTGACATTTTGAAACTCGGGAGTTGGGTTTTTACCCGACCCCCGATTTTCGGGATGTTACACATTAGGTTGACCTTTAGAGTAGGTCACTTTGGATACATAATTCATATATCTTTTACAAGTGATTTTGGTCTGTTCTAAGACTAGTCCTGGACCTTATTCGACTAGTCCTGACACTGGTTCGACCAATCCTAGAAATTTCAAGACCAGTCAAAATTTTGTTGCAAATTATCTGATTTTTCAGTTCGGCTACGACTAGTCCTGGAGTCTTCTCGACCAGTCGTGGGATGGTCTCGACTCGACCTTCGACTAGTCGTGGAGCCATGACTCCAACTCCAGCAACTAATTCAAGGGTTGCACGACTAGTCGTGTGAGGGTCTCGACCAGTCGTGGTGGCCTTCGACCAGTCGTGGACTGCCCACGACCGTTCGTGTAACGGTTTTATCTGATCGCGTTAAAAATTTAAAAATTTGTTTCTTCGACTAGTCGTGGTGACCCTAGGACCAATCGAAGATGAATTTCTGCAGCTATAAATAGCACATGAATTTTAGAGTTATTCATCGAAAATTAAGTGAATTCAAAGCTCCACTGTGAGATAAGTTTGTGTCTGTTCTTAAGCTATATTGTGCGTAATTCTATTTCCTTTTGTTAGCTTTTTACTATTTTATTTGATTCGTTATTCCAATCTGATTTGAAAAGAGAAAATATTGCTTTCCTTCTTTTGGGAACTAAATTCAAATAGAGCTAGCCCAGTCTGATTTAATTTAAAATCAATTAGAACTTAGAACCATTATTAAGTATTGTACATTGAACTTTCATATCTGAACATTTACTCCAATTGGTTCTTTTGGGCTGCTACAAGAGGAGAAATCCAGGTATTTTACAATTCTGTAAAATTTCTATTCTTTTGATTTTTGTTTTGAATTCGCCAGAAAATTTTCATTTATTAGTTATCTGAGGAGAGCCAGAAAACTCAGAATAGTGTGGGTTTTTGGATTGTGTAAGCCCAAGTTAAAAGACACAAATGTGAAGGTTTTAGGTGAACCCGTGAAACCTAGTTTAATAGTGAACGCTAATATCCCTGTGTGAGGATATTAGGAGTGGAGTAACATTCTGTGTAGCTATTGTAAAACAGTTAGTGTACACACAGGCAAACCACTATAACTCGTTTTGTGGATTAAATGCATTCTTAATTCTTTATCTTTCATCATTCAGTTGTGTAGAATGTACATGTGGATGTGAATGCTGTAACTATTTACATTTCAAGCAAGTGTGGGGAATGTTGTAATAATCTAGAGATTTATTTTAGCATTTTATCTCTTGACATACTTTTATCAATCTGTGCTTCAATTTCAGTTATTATTCTAGTAAGGTTGCCCTACCATTTTTATGGTGCATGGTTGTCCCTAGAATAATCAATTCTTAAGATTGCAATTCATTGCTATTTATTTTTAGATTGGGTTCTTGATTCAAAAGACATTCTAGAAATAAGGTTGTCCTACCATAAGCCCTTATTTATTATGGTGTAAGGTTATTCTTAGAACTGAATTTGTATCAACCTCTCAATGCTTGTTCATTGAGATTGATTTAATTTCAGCATTGTGAATTGATTTATTATTGTAGGGCTATTTCTTTATTTTATTCCGCGGTATTTAATTTTAATTTGGCATAGTCCTATTCACCCCCCCTCTAGGACAAATAGCTTGGCCATTTCACGCTTCCTTCCCGCTGTCGTTCACTTGTGCCAACAAGGCTCCTAATGAATTTTTGACTGTTGATATATACAAGATAAGAGGTTTACCCTTCACGTGAGTTGTTAGCACTGGAGGTTGTTTCAACAATTCTTTAATCGAGTCAAATGCATTTTGGAAAGACTTGTCCCATATAAATTCCATTCTTTTCTTCATTAAGTAAGAAAATGGCTGGCATCTTCCTGCTAGATTTGAGATGAAGCGGTGAATATATGCTAATTTGCCTTGCAATCTTTTCAATTCCTTTAACATTCTTATAATGAAACTGATGAATTTCCCTGATGATACTCTAAATACACATTTGGCTACGTTCATGTTTAACTGTTTCTTTCTAAGTATGCAGAATACCGAAGCCAGATGCTCGTGGTGCTCATCATGGTGGTTTGATCTAACCACCAGATCGTCCACGTACCACTCAACATGTTTGTGAATCATGTCTTGAAATTGTGCATCATGTCTTGAAATTTATTCTACATCACCCTCTGATATGTTGCTCCCATATTCTTAAGACCGAACAACATAACTTTATAGCAATATATCCCCAAGGAATTTCTGAAAGTTGTCGCTTCTTCGTCTTCGAGGACCATTCTTATTTGATTATAACCGACATAGTCATCCATGAAGCACATGACAATATACTGCATTGTACTGTTAATTAACAGCTCAGTAATCAGTGATGGAAAATCATCTTTTGGGAAAGCTTCATTTAGATTTTTGAAGTTGACATAAAACCTGAACTGTCCGCTTTTCTTCTTTACTGGGATGACATTCAATATCCATTTAGGATATTTGACTTCTCTGATGAACCTCACTTTTATTAGCTTACTTATTTCTTCTTCTATCCAAGGGACCAGGTCTGGATGAAACCGCCTTTGTACTTATTTGATCGTCCTCTTATCTTTAGAGATATTCAATCAATGCATTGCAGATATTCAATCAATGCATTGCTACTAATGGTTCCAGGGCTGGCATTTCTGCATATGTCTAGGCAAAGACATCTTTATTCTTCTTCAGAAGTTTAATATACGGATCGATTTTATCTTCTAGCAGACTGACACTTATGAATGTATTTCGCAGTTCTTCTTCCGTTCCCAAATTTATTTCTCACAAACTATCAATTGTCACTTTCCCCCCGTCTTCCATCTGCTTCGGTGTTGTTTTAGGATTTCTGACCATTTCAGAGTCTGTTTCGTCTGCCTGGTTGACTGTAACCATTTTTACTAAATCTTCTACCCCCAATCCTCGAAGCTTTTCTCACTTTTTCTAACTCTGATCGGATTCTAAATTCCCTTTTTGTAGTTTAAGCTAACTGGTTCTTCATAATCAGAGCCCATATTCTTCATGATTTTCCTACTTGACGGACTATATCTCTCAAGATCTTCGAATGTTAATTTTTCATGTCTAACATTACCGTCGACTGTTTCTTCTATCTTTACTTCTGAGTGGGCGTAAAATTCAATTGGCTCTGGGTATTTTACGCTGGGCTTGAAGTGAAATCTTTTTGGGATGAGAGGGAATGCTTTACTCCTTTCAGCATACTGGAGAGGCATTATGTAATTAGACTGTAGAATTTTAAACTGTTCCGGTGACAATAATGTTAACGGTGGTTGTCCCAACTGTCGTAGATGCTTTGGTACAAAATAGAAATTCTTTCTCGTCTTTCTTGTTCCAGTCGATTCTGTCTCTTCTTCCTTTACTATTTTCATACAAACATTTTCTAGGGCCTTATTCTCATTGTTTCTCTTTTCTTCCTCTCTTTTCTTCTCAACTTTTGTATATGGCCTCGCATCAACTAACACTTTGTGTTACATCCCATCTTTGCAATATTTGAAGCACTGGTGTAAGGTGGAAGGTATGATGCCATACTAATGCATCCATGGTCTTCCCAGAAGGAGTTTATATGTCGTCACTACATTTATAACGTGGTAGAAAACATTTGTAGTTAACTCTCCTATTTCCAGTGTTATTGTGATCCTACCAAGTGCACGGTGTCTGTCCTGATTAAAGCCCTATATCATCATTCCACTAGGGCACAGGTTTGAACGTCGACAACCCAATTCATTCAACATTGTTAGTGGTAATAAGTTTACTGCAGACCCATTATCGAGCATTATTCGCTTGACCTGTTTACCTCGGATATGACCCACGATCATTAATGGCCTATTATTTCCCCATCACAAATTAGATCATCATCGGAAAAGGAGATAACTAGCATACAATCTCTTTGTTCCTCATTCTCCATATTGGTAAGCAATACTTCCCTAATATCATTGTCAGACAAAGCTTTAATCAAGCTTTTTCGGAAGTCTTCTGATAATCTTAGAGCATCATATACACTCAGCCAAGTTGGTATGCCTTTCCGGTGGCTTATGATGTTTAAATACCCTTCTCTATTTCCTTCTCTTTTCTTTATTGCCATTATTTCCATTGGAGTGGTTCTTGATTACTTCTACTCTTCCTTCTCCACCTTTTAGATATGGTGAACTGGCTATCTTCTTCCCTGATCGTAAGGTAGTCACTGCAACTTTCCCCATTATTTTCTGATTACCTGCCTTTATTCTTCCCTGAGAGTCTTCTCGCATAGTAAGCACATTTGTTGTTGCTCTTTTGTCCCTTTCTTTCTATTTATGGACTATTATCTCCCCTTGTTTAACATCCTCTATATGATACATTTCAGCGTGTTACAATTTTCTGTCGGATGTCCTACTAAACGGTGATAATGATAGAAATCTATTTCATTTATTTTCGATGCTTCTTCGGGGCATTTTGACGGAGGTAGCTCGATTGTTCTAGCTTTCAGCAACTGGTTCATCATGGGGAGCACATCCTCTTTCTCAAACGCAAAACCCTCGTGAGAATTCAATGATTGGAGTTTTTTGTCATAGAACCTTCCTCTGGGACGATTCGACTCTTCTTTCCTTTTTGTTTTCTTGCCCCTTATTTCTCTCGCATCCCGGCTTCTTTTCTCATGATCGACCACATTCGTAATCAGTTTCTGAGGTCCTCTTCTAGCTATCTCATAGTTGAATGCTAGCATTTTTCTAATCATCAGTTCCAAGGCATGGGATTTTGTAGCCAAGTCGTGGAAGGTTTTGATGTCAGCACTAGTGAGATCAAATGTTATTCCTGCTTCCATAGAATTCATGCACATCTTCACTTATTCTTTCTCTTCTGGAAACTGCCTGCAAGAAGCCCCCAAGGTCTTCCATTTGTCTATAAACTTTTTCACCAGCTCTCCTTCTCTTTGTCACACTGAAGCTAGTTCTATAATATTGGCATCATGTTCTAATGAAAAGAAGTTTGACATAAACGCATGTTGCATTTGTTCCTATGTCCTCATCGACCCGGGCGCTAAATTAGAATACCATCTGAATGCCTTGCTCGTCAGGGAAGACCAGAACAGCCGAAAGCAATATTGGGGCATTGTGTAGAAATTCCCCATACTAGTGATAAAATGCATTAGATGCTCCTACGATGATTCATCTCTATTGAACTTTTGAAAATCAGGGTGCGAGAAATTATTCAGGAATGAAACGTCTTCTACCTCTCTTGGATACAGTGTCCAATATCTAAACCTTCCTGTACCCTCACATTCCTTTTTTAACTTAACTGCTTCTTCAACGACTTGTTGTATTTCTTCCCGAGTCATTGCACTTGTAGTAGGGGTAGATCTGTGCTATCTTGTTCTTAACGGCTGTGACCCTTCAGGGTACTGTTCTCGATCATTCGAATTATCAGCCAATGGGGGCACTTCCATTCGAGCCATGTTATGTGTAAGAGTTCTTAGAGCCTCCCAAACATTTCTGCATTTTTCCATCAGCGTTGTTTGTGCTTGTGCCATTTTGGTTATGCGATCTTTTATAGTCGGGGAGGGCCCTTAATTTGTCCTGGTCATATAGACAGCAGCCTCTCCATTCCCTGATGAAGCAGTAGTCGAGGCCGAATGAGAATGCATTAATGTTATGGGGGTTGATCAAAGAGGAGACTCATCTGATCTCCTTGTATTTCTAAAATAACCAATTGATCAGGGTGACATGAAGATTGACAGTGTGGAGATTGGCGAGCCTGTCAGTAAGGACTTACCTTTCTGTTTTCTTGTCCACTGAGAGTTTCTAGTAGGCAGAGCAGGAAAATTATATATCATTGAGGCGATGACAATTCGCTTAAGATAAATTGTTGACGGGGCGAGTTCAGGGTGTTTTCTGGATTTATTTTGTGTTATCGGTCCCTTAACTCTTCTCAATGGTGAACTTGTTCCAGTAGCAATGACATTCCAGGTTCTTTTCCTCCTACGAGTGACAACGATTTAGTCATTTCTTTCTTCTCGTGTAACGCCCTGAAAATTGTGGGTCAAGTAGAAGCTCAGCTCCCGAGTTCCAACATATCACTTATGCAACATAGATAATGATGATTGAATGTTGTTCATATTAGTGCACTAAACATGTAACATCTTAAAAATCAGGGGTCGGGTAGAAACCCAACTCCCTAGTTCCAGAACGTCACTTATGCAACATAGATAATGATAAATGCATGTTGTCTGTAGAATGGCATTAAACAAGATTGAGACTAAGCCAAAACAACATATCACACTCCAGAGACAGTTAAATTAACAAGTGAAAGACTGTGATAAATACATAAAATATATAATTGATTGTAAGTCTCCAGAGTGTGAACATGTTACCAAGTTAATTAAATACATGTATACTCTAAAAATGGAAAGAAAAGAATATACATGAGTGCTCTAAAAATATAAAATGACAAGTGTTAAGGGGTTTAATCAACCTCCCTGTAATCCCGTCGATCAAAACACGAAGGAGAAGTTCTCCTCATCATCATATAAGTCCGACTCCACTTCACAAGCAGTGCCATCACCTTTGCGTCTTGGCTTAATTTATATCCATGGTAGGAGTTAGGGGTTTCTACCTTTTCGTCTAACCTGGACCAGTTTCTTTCGATCTCGGGCCAGTGGGGAGAGGGCCAACCACGCTTCGCTGTGCAGTTCTAACTCAACTGTTGTATTTGCTGACCTTACTAGATTGGGCTCTTAAGGTTCTACCCCCCTTAAAAATTATTTCTACTCTAAAGGCTCAAGGATCCATGTCCTGATCCGTATGTCGAAACAAGGTAGAATTTAGGACTTCTCTTAGGTGTTGTGGTTAATTCCAAGGTCGGGTGTGAGTTTGTGGCAAGATATCTATACCCTATTGGCTAAATGTTCTTAATACTTTCCAAGGGCGAATTAACAAACTTTTGGTTGTAAGTGGTCGGGCCAACATGGAAGAAAAGTTGGGTAGTAGGTCTGAGTCGGATACATAGACTTTCTGCCTAGACTGTGACAAAAAATTCGTCGTATCAGTTCTTAATCCTAGCCGATGCTGATCTTCTGCTTAAGCAGAGCATTGGATTCATTGGCAACTACCAGGATTGAGAAGTCAATTCAAACTGCGAATACTTCGCTTATATATGCAGTTCCTTTATTCCGCGTTCCCGATTGTAATAAGTCCTTGGGAAGACAATTCTAAGGGGGTGTATTGATTTGACCTATTACTAATTCCAAGGGATTTATAAGTTCTCTCCAAGCGTGAATAGTTTCTAATCAAACAACCTCCCTAAGAGTTATTAAAGAAGCCTATAAGTATTATGGGGATTCAACGAAAGAATGAGGTCTCACTTCAACCTAATCAAGCCGACTAACTAAGTCTATATTTCACTTATCTTAGTAAAATCAGTCTTTTATAGTCCTTAGTAACTAGTAGTCTAGTCTTAACTTATGGGTAGTGGCAATCCACTAGTTGTAATCTAAAGTCTACGCTCATAAGCGAGATGATTTGATATCATTTCTAATACACAGAATTTATTTTATCACTTAGGGTGAAAGGTCACCTAATTGGAATTGAGTTGCCCAAACCTAAACGTAACTGCACTCGAGCACTACACATATGCTCATATCAACTAAGGAGGTCCTAGGGTTTACATCATTAATTTATTAGATTTTCTATACTGTCAGATCTTTCAAAATCTAGGAATACCAGCTCTAGGTCCAAAATTCTAAGGACCTGTTTGGGCTAGTGGTATGAAGTTGTATTAAATGGATAGCGTTGATAATCCCACCTCGGGATTATGAATGACATATTTGGTAGGAGGGTGGGTGGGGATTAAAATCGATTCATAGACTTTGAAAAATGAGTCTTGTATTGGGAAGTAGGAGATGGGATTTTCAAATCCCAAGATGAAGAATTTCTAACTGTAATTCATAAGGAAATCCTGGGATTTACTTCTAATTATATACATTCTAAACATGGTATTAAAAATCATAGGATACACCTAATCTAGGGGCAATACCTTACACCTGCATCTATTCTTCGGTAGTTAATCTCGCCCGTCGGTGAAACTTGGGATTCTAATATGGTTTCTAGATTCCATCGCCCCCTTCCTAAGTTGGAGTGCGTCAGTGTGCATCGTGTAATCATAACCCAAGTCCGGTTTAATCCAAATCATGCTTTGAAACCACCTGTAACATCCTGAAAATCAGGGGTCGGGTAGAAACCCAACTCCTGAGTTCCAGAATGTCACTTATGCAACATAGATAATGATAAATGCATGTTGTCTGTAGAATGGCATTAAACAAGATTGAGACTAAGCCAAAACAACATATCATACTCCAGAGATAGTTAAATTAGCAAGCGGAAGACTGTGATGAATACATAAAATATATAAGTAATTATAAGTCTCCAGAGTGTGAACATGTTACCAGGTTAATTAAATACACGTATACTCCAAAAATGGAAAGAAAAGAATATACATGAGTGCTCGAAAAATATAAAATGACAAGTGTCGAGGCGTCTAATCAACCTCCCTATAATCTCGTTGATCAGAACACGCATAAAGGAGGGATCCTCCTCATCATCATCAAGTCCAGATCCGCTTCACAAGCAGCACCATCATCTGAAACTAAAATAGGGACTGGTGGGTGTCCAGAACACCATCCCGTAATATGGGAATGAGTAATCAACTCAGTGGAATCATAGAGTAAAGATTTGCATGTTATCAAATCAATCACGCGTTAATAGTAAAGCAAAAAATCAAACATTCCTAGATACTGTTGTTAATGTATGCATGAAATGACATGATGGATGCCCTCACTAACATACTCCCTCATACGACACCATCTTACGCCCGCGGTATGTTTTTTTCCCGCAGTGCTCCACATCTTCCAGGCACATGCAATGCGATATGGATAATGATTACCAAGTTGTTATTAGTCCTTTTCATACAGCAAGATTAGGAAACTAGGGTACTTTCCTTATATTAATCCCAACACAGATCCTATCTAGGGTCGTCACTCCTAGTAATCTCATACGATGTTATATTTCTAGGTCGCTGCAAGGGCTGTCAGGGCTGTTGCACGCACTCGTTGCTTCACTCCCCCATCACCTTATCAATACAGGCCTAGTTTATATCCTTAAGACTGCATCAGGACTCATCGCCCCCATGCGGTGTCAGGATAAACTCAAAGTCACTACAAAGGGCTGTCAGGGCTGTTGCTCGCACTCGTTGCTCCACTCCCCCATCACCTTATCAATGTAGGCCGACAGCAAGAATATAGTGTCCCATACCACCATAATCTGCTCAAAGTAGGGTGCTCACTGGTCACTATGGGGAGGTTTGTGACCCTAGCGTAGGCCGACATCTCGACCACGGTGTCCCATACCACCATGCCTGGCTCATGAGTCTTTATCGATCAATGTACCATGGTTGACATGATTTTCAATGGTAAGTTCAGTACCCTAGGTTCAAGCAGTTATGACTCATACATGGTGAACATATAATGGCCAGTCGGGTTACTTGACGGGTTCGATTAGTATGAGCGCATCTCAAGCTGAGCGACATGAAGTGCATAAAACACTTCGTGTGGCCTAACCACTGCCGCCAACCCAAAACACAACTCGCGTTCATCGACGCGTCCTTCGTGGCAATCAGAAACCAACCATGAATTCAATTCATTACGAACTGCCTGGACTAGGTCATAGCTCCAAGCATTTGTGTATCAACATCAGTAAGCATATGTGAGTAACAAAAAAAAATATAAAAAATACAAGCATGTTGACACATGTTATATCATACTACGTAAGCAAATCAACCAATACATGCATTCCATATATGTATAATGAAATCGATTCATATAGCCAACATGTGGAAACCATATACATCAGCATATTAATTGAGAATTCAATCTCAAAACTAATTCACAATACCATTTACTCAATACCTACTAATACAAACATTTATACAAACACTTAGTCTACACACTTTAGTCTACATAGCGTATGTTGACTCAAAGTGTACATTAGGGCGAATCTCTTCGCCAAATAGATCATGCACGCATTCCTAATATCATAACATGATAAATAGCCATGGCAATCATTTCAGCAAAATACGGACGTATACTGTATTTCCTACAAATACCCAAAATGCCCTAAATCTCATATTTCCCGTACGTATACGAAATGGAAAACGGACAGCATGTTCTACATGTCAAACAGTGTTCTCTTTGACAATCTACTATTAAACGACATTGAAAGCTTTGAAATCAGTCAATCATAGCGTCTAAAATCCTCACCTTTTGCCCTAGACGCGTATCAGTTCGAATAGGATGTATACGCTTCGTCACCGGCATAAATGCGACCTAATGCACAAAATACATAAGCTATTTCGATAATGAATAGAAGAAATCCCTAAAACAGCAAGTGGTTAGGGTTTTCTTACCGAAGAGTGCGTTGGAAATCAACGGGAAAGTGATTTGAACGCGTTGCTTTGGTATGTGCATAAGCTGGTGCAAGTGGACGAAAATCTCTCCCACAAGTCTCTCACTTTCTCTCTCTCTCTATCTAGGGTTTGTTATAAATTTGGATGGAAGGATTGTGAGAGGGTTTAAAGCCCTTATATAGGCTAAAACATAACATAAATAGACTTGGGAACAAAGTATACTTGGGTTATGGCCAAATCGGGGCTGTTTCGATCCAAAAGAGCATTTCGGGAGGTCCCCTGGCCGAATGCGGTCGGACTTAAGCTCATGTACATTGGATCTAGGTCAGGCAGAGTTTTCGGTCTGGTCGGATTTCCAGATCGACCGTGGCGGACCAGTTTCAGTTCAACGGCTACTGGTACTCGATCAGGGCCACAAGTGCGTTGACATGTAAGGGCCACCTATCCTGATCCGAGGGTAAAATTTGATCGAATTCTAACGGTCAGAACGCTTAGAAAATGTCACGCAAGCGACATGTGCCAAATTTCATAAATTATATTAATTTCTAACATTTCTCACACTCTTCACTCTGGACTCAAGGAAATCGTCGTGGGATATCATCTAGACTTGATTTTTGAGGTGATTGTCAAGTCCAACTAGGCGGTTAGGATTGTCTAAGTTCGGGGTAATTGGACTTCCGACGTGCGGTCCAGAACCGATACAAAGTTTCAAGTTGCTCCCTAGAGAAAACGGGAATAGAGTTTGATCCTAGGTTTCACGGTATTGTAGCGTCACCTATTCTATACGTTTTGACTCTAGCAGATCGTATTGAAAGTGATTGGTGAGAATTTCATAGGCCATCTAATGCAGCACTAGTTGATTCTCGTTGGATTTCTAAAGGAAGTAGCCTTTATTGATTTTTTTTTAGATGAGATTTGAAGGGTGGAGCGAGGGTGTTTGGAAACGGAAGAAGGAAGAGTTTGGAGGGGTGGTTTTTGCCAAAAATCAGGCATTTTTGTGAAAAAGGAGAGCTTGGAGGGTCACTTTGTGAAGGAGATGGTAGATTAGGGCTGTTTTGAGGGACGTCCCACGTATGGGGGAGGTGCCCTAGCCATTTAAGGGCGTCGGCCCGAAGATCAGCCCGAGTGGGGCCCACCGTACGGTGAACCCTAGCCGGTAAAATTGCAAACCGATGATGCTGGCCATATGGGCTGGGTTCCCCTGCCCTAGGGACCCCAAATATATGTGGGACCCACCCTAGTTCATTGTATTTGGGCTTGGATAGGCCCAAGACTCCATTTGGGGTGTTTCGGGGCCAGTTTGTAAATCAGAATGAGTTTATACATCATGTGGCATATGATTTTGGGGTAGGAGAGGCTAATCCATCCAACTAATCCATCTATTTTGTTAGATTCCAAACGGTTAAGGGTCGAAACCCATTTTACCCATTTATTTACTATTCATGGTAATTTTTAGCTTTGGTATTGTTCTTCATCATTAATACCCTAGGATTGGTGTTATTTACTATTTAAACTTGAGGATTCATGTCTAATATGAAAGTACTTGGAGAAGTTTGAAGAATGAGGTGGTGAAAGGTGAGTTTCGAAGGAAATGGGTTGAAGAGTGATTTCTTTGGCTTTGGGATTGAGCTCTGAAAGTGATAAGGTTGACCCATTTCCTAAGGACTTCTAACCCCAGGTTGGCAAAAATTTGGGGTGTTACAAAACATGAGCGGGATTATACCGAAACAGTAATTCATACTCTAGATCAATTTGTATAGTGCAGGCGAAAGACTGTAAGATGTATATAAGCGTATATGAGTCCAAAAGATCACTGTTGAACCCCAGAGTATGAATATATCACCGAGTCACCATATACAGGTAATAGTTCAAAAGAAATCAAAATGTGAAGAGATAGTTTAACTACAATGATAAGCCCTATAGCCCTGTCCATCATAATGGCGTAAGCGAAACCATCGGAGAACTGCATATACGAGAACTCGTCCTGATCGTCATAGAAATCAGACTCCGCCTCCTGCGTCACGTCGTCATCTGCAGCTAAGACAGAGTCTAGTGGGTGTTCAGAACACCGTCTCAGAACGTGGGAGTGAGTGATCAACTCAGTGGAATCATAGAGCAAAGATTAACATGTTATCAATTCAGTTAAGAAGTAATGATAAAGTAGACATATTAGACATTCCTAGATACTCTTATTAATGCAAGGATGAAATGTTTTCATGATGCATGCCCTTGCCTACACTCCCTCGTGCAACACCATCTTACGGTTGTGGCATGCTTTCTTCCCTCTGTGCTCTTCAACCCGGGGCACATGCAGTGCGATGTGATGAGTATGATTATTGAGTTATTATTAGTCCTTTTCATACAGTAGGATTGGGAAGCTAAGGTACCTCCCTTATATCAATACCCAAACAATGATCCATTCTAGAGTCGTCAGTCCTAGACAATCTCATACAATATTATAGTTTTAGATCACTGTAAAGGGCTCATCACCAATCAATACAGGTCTAGTTATATCTCATATACTACAATAAGGCTCGTCACCCCAATGTAGTTTTAGGATATACTCGAGGTCACTACAAAGGGTTCGTCACCAATCAGAGTAGGCCGACAGCTCGAATATAGTGTCCCATACTACCTTAATCAGCTCACGAGTCTAGGTTGCTCACTGGTCACTACGGGGAGGCTCGTTGCCCCTACATATGCAGATAGCTTGACCACAGTGTCCCATACCACCATGTCTAACTCATGAGTCTTAGCGGACCGAGCTACCATGGTTGACGGGATTGCACTGGTAAGTTTGGTACCCTAGATTCAAACAGGAGCTTCCATACATGGTGAACATACATTGGGTCAATCGGGTTACTTGACGAGCTCAACTAGCACAAGCACACGTTGAGTTGATCGACATGAAGTGCGCAAACACTCCGTGTGGCCAAACCACTGTTGACAACTCTAGTATGGCTTGGGTTCGTCAAACACATCCTACGTGGCGAATAAATCTCAACCACAAACTCAAAGCCTTACCGATTACCTGGACCATAACATGGCCCCATACACATTCAACCTTAACTAATAAGCATATGAAGTAGTCAAAACAGGAGTAACCAGGTAGTCTAATCATAATAGAAAAACATGTTATAAGATACAACATAAATAAGAATCCATACACATGCATTTCATAAGTAAAGCGATAAAACTAAACAACTTGCATGGAGGAAATCATACACATCCCTAGGGTAGTTGAGAATCCTATCTTAGCACCCATCTAAAGTACTATCTCCTAAGTACTTACTTATACAAGCATTTTCACAAACACTTAAACTACACTTATTAGCCTTCATAACGTAAGTTGGCCCAAACATGTATTAGGGTGAATTTTCTCACCAAGGAGTTGTTATATGCACAGCTAGAGTATACACAGGGTAGTAATCATGGTAAGCACACTTTCAAATTTCATACATATACGGTATTTTCTACGATTACAAAGAATACGCTAAACTCCACATAGTTTATATATAACTGAAACGCAAAACAGACATCGCATTTTTCATGTGAAATAGCACCCATGTCAGGAATCTATCATTAACCAACATTGAAAGCTTTGAAAACCATAATCTATACATCTATAGTCTGCACCTTACGCTGTAGAAGCGTAACGAATTCGATAGAGACTCTAAGTCTCCGTCAATAATGAAATGACAACCTATAGCACGAGTTAAGTCAGCCATTTCGCTACTTGCAACAATGGAAACCCTAGAACAGCTTAGGGTTACATTTTCTTACCTAAGAATGAAGTCAGAATCGCCGGAATAGCAATTCGGTAATGATGTTTAAGCACAACGAGTAACGGGAATTGAATCCTAGGAGTAGCTCTCACTTCTATCTCACTTTCTCTCTCTTTACTCTCTTCTCTCTCCTAAGTTTTTCTCAAATTCGTATGGAGTGAATGAGAGAGGGTTTAAGGTCTTTATATAGGCCTAAAAATGATGGAATTAGCCCCAGGGCCAAGGTATACTTAAGTTATAGCCAAAGGGTACTTGTTCTGATCCAACGGAGCACTTCTGGAGGTCCTTTTACTGAATGCAGTCGGACTTAAGCTCACAGATGTTGAATCTTGATCAAATTAAGTTTTTAGTCTGATCGGGTTTCCAGATAGACCGTGGCGGACCAGTTTTAGTTCAGCGGTCACCGAAACTCGATCAGGGTCACAAGTATATTGACATGTGTGGGTCATCTTCCTTGATCTGAGGGTGAATTTATGTCAAAATCCAACAAAAGAATACTTATAATTGGTGTGAAAGTGACACGACTCAGATTACTTAAATTCATATTTAATTTCATAAAAACCTTCATGTTCTCGCACTCTTTACTTCGGACTCAAGAAAATAGTCTAAGGAACTCATCTGGACTTGATTTTTGAGGTGATAGTCAAGTCCAACTAGGAAGGCATAATTGTCTAAATTCATCGCTATCGGACTTTTGACGTGCGATCTAGGTCCGATACGGAGTTTCTGAGTGCTCCCGAGAGCAACTGGGTTTAGAGTTGGATCCTAGATTTTAGGGTGATGTAGCATTACTAATTCTATAGGTTTTGGATCTTGCAGATCGTATTTAAAGTGATTAGTGCTAATTTCATAAGTAATCTAGTTTAGTACTTAGTTAAATCTCGTCTAATTTCTAAAGGATTTAGTTCCGAGGGATTTCTACCTGAGGTGGTACTCGGGTCTCTGTACGGATTTTTTTGAGTCGTTACATCTCGTGCTACTGGAAAAACAGTTATGACTGCAATAGCTGTTTGTGTTTTTATGCTCTTGACTAACACTACTTTTCCTATGTGACACTCGGCCTGTTTATTTGCATATTCGATAACAAACCCTGTTGCTGTGAAGTAGAAGATTGTGTTCTTCTGAATGGTTACCATTGGTTGATTGTAATAATTTTTTTTTAAATCTATTTGATCATGAAAGACAGTATAAGTCAGTGTTTGAATTAAATTATATTCTACTTTGGAGATGAAAGGGAGGATGTTCCCGCTGAGAGTCGCCATTTTGACACCTTAACGATGCCAAACATTAGTGACTGCCCTCTGTATAATCCTTAAGTTAGTTTTAAGTGAATAAGTCCCCAACAAAGTCACCATTTTGTTTTGAACAAGAAACAAAAGCATTTAATTTGGGGGATTTCATTCACTCAATAATTAACAAAAGAGGATAAAGAGGATTATCACAATATTATTCATTCTAAATTCATTTACATCCTTTTTCTCCTTTGATTCCAAAGTAGAATGTTTACAAATTACAATATGAAAACATAGCATAATTGAATTATTATTTCAATACGTCTTGATTGGTTGCTCAATCTGAATTGAAGCTTTTCGCTATTATCTGAATGCTAGAGGAGTCTGTGTACATAATTATCACCGGGCACGCGTACATAACTAATTACCGGGCACTGACACACACAGCTGTTATGCAGTGTGCACTGACATGTAATATGCATGCCCATGTGTTGTGCACTGACATAGTTGTCTGCCGCACAACACTTGTTTCTCATAATGGGTGCGGATGATACCTGTATCTGCATGAGATCTTCTTCTCTCCTTTAACCCTTCTCAAACCTTGCAGTAATGAATCATATAGAGGGGTGATGGGGTATATATAGCCTTTCCACATGTGCAAACGTGCAACGTGTCCATTGTACGTTGAACCCTATTGCACAGTCACTTCTTTGTGCGAACACCTCTATGTGCGATCCTATGTGCACACCCCTTTGTACGGACCACCCTTGTGCACTGCCCTTTATATGGACCACCTTTATGCTTTATCTTTTGTGCGGACCACCTTTGTGTGCTGCCCTTTGTGTGGACCACCTTTGCGCACTACCCTTTATGTGGACCACCTTTATGCACCCAGCCTGATGTAGCACATAATGCTCCTGCGCATAATAAAAGTCTCTCTTTTTATGCCTTAACAAACCCCATCTTTATCAAAGAAGCATTTGATTATTGGGGCATTGATTTTATGAGACCATTCCCCCAATCCTATGAAAATCTATATATTTTGCTCTCCGTAGACTATGTCACTAAATGGGTCAAAGTGATTCTGTGAAGAAACAATGAGCATCGAATAGTCATTAAATTCTTAAACAGAAGCATCCTTTCTTGGTTCGAAATGCCTCAAGCCATCATTAGCGATGGGGGCTCACATTTTTGTAATAGACCATTCAAGAATTTAATGAAGAAATATGGTCTCTCTCATAAGGTGAGCACTCCATACCACCCATAAATAAGTGGGCAAGTTGAGATTTCCAATAAGGAGATTAAACACATTTTAGAAATGGTGGTTAACCTTAACCGTAAGGATTGGCTAATTCAATTAACTGATGCTTTATGGGCTTACCATATTACATTTAAAATCCCTATTGGATTGTCTCCCTTTGGACTTATTTATGGTAAAGCCTACCACTTGCCTATGGAGTTGGAACATAGAGACTACTGGGCAATCAAAAATCTGAATTTCAATCTAGACAATGCTGGCTTGCTATGCAAACTTCAGTTAAATGAACTTGAAGAAATGTTGAATGATGCATACGAGAAGTCGAGAATTTATAAGGATACGATGAAGGCATTTCATGACCAACACATTCTTCGAAAATCATTCGCACCGAGTCAGAAATTCCTCTCGTATAATTGTTGGTTACATCTCCTTTCGGGTAAGCTTCGATCTCGTTGGACCGGTCCTTGCACTGTTATCAATGTTTATCCTCATGGGGCCATTGAGATACAAGATCCAAACAATGGAAAAGAGTTTAAAGTAAATGGACATTGATTAGAGCCATTTGTTAAGAAATTTGACTCAGAGGACATGTCCATACCTCTGATTGATCTTGTGTAACAGGATTGATCTCTTAGTCTGATGGAGGTATAGGTAGTTTACTGCTTTCATAGGAGTAGGGTAGTTGGCTTTATGCCGTTAGGATAGTTTTCTTTCCATTTATTTTAGGATAGTTTGCTTTTGTTGGTTTAACTCTTGTATTGAGTCACCTTCACGCTGAGATCTCTTTGGAAAAAGCCATTCGATTTCCCTCGTCAGGTAGTATCTTTCCATCACTTCTCCTTTACTTTCATTGTCTCATGTGCATTGCATGCTTATATCTTTTACATTGAGGACAATGTAGATTTTAGGTTGGGGATGGGAGATTAGGTTACCGAATCAGTGTTTTCTCAGTCTTGAGCAAAAAAATTATGAAATTTTTTTGATTTTTTTCTGAAAATTTTGTGAATTTGAGTAATTTTAAAGGATATTCTTGATTTAAGAAGTATAAGATACGTAATGTTGGTGATTTATAACTCTTGGATTCCATTACTTGTTAGAGTTCACAGTTAAGTTCGAGTTAATAATCCGTGATTAGAAATTTTAAACATTGATTGCGACATGATTACACATGTCACACCTATCTTACACATTAAAGCTTCAGTTCGATATTGAATTGTTAACTTGGTAATCACTAAGCATGGAAGGAACCAACTTGAGGAATTTTTCCATCTCATTCAATGAAAAAAATCCAGCTAAAAAATAGTTGTCATCGAAAACGGTATATGTTAAAGACCTTTAAAATGGTTAACATAGCATGAAGCCGTCAATAGAAAAATCAAAAGTTGGAAGAATAAAAAGGATGAACTATAAGGCAAGTTTCGATTTAGGTTTGGTTATCCGGAATACACCTTTTGGTTACCAATGATATCATGAAAAATGAGAATTGGACCTTTCATTGTGATGACTCGAGATTGCATTATACACTCATGGAACTAAATGTTTAGAATTGTTCTAATTGATGGATTAATACTTTAAACTTGGCCATGAAGTTTACTGTGCGCTTTAGTCTAGGAGAAAGTAAGGCCTAACATTCATGAATCTTAGAATTCTATTAACTGGATTGTTTTTCAAAAACTACTTGAGTTTATAAAAATTATCCCGTAATTCTTAAAATATTTGTTGCATATTTTTGCTCGGGACTAGTAAAATGTTGCTCGGTGATTATATTGAGGGTCAAATATTGCATATTAGACCCTAGTTATTACTTGCTTTTACATACATGATAATGCTTAAACGTTCTATTTTAATCATGTTTTTATTACAAGGTGAATTTAAGAGCTTGGACTGAAAAGGGTGCTAAAAGCATGGATTTGATGCTCAAGTATCACCAAGGCAAGGGACGGATCTTAGGAGACCGAGATTAAAGAATTAACATGCCAAAAATCTAAGAAAACTCAGTAATTGAAGATAAAGAAGCCTGAAAATCATCTCGAATGCAAGATTACAGGGTTTCCACAATCCGTTTGGCTCGAAACTTTATATCTGGCATGAGGACCATAAAGTAACTGTACACGTAAAATTTCAGCCATTGGATCTTTGTGGAAGTGGCCCAACGGACAGATCAACCACTTAATCATTGATTTGAGGCCCACCTGATATTTGGATATGCTTCAATTTTGGTCTCAACTCTTTAAATTAGATGAGAAAGTGGATGGACGGAATGGATTAGCGAAAAACATCACTATGGGGCCCACAGGCGTGATGTGTGTGCACAGCAGGTGCACAACTGCACCGCACTGGACTAGGACTCCTAGTCAAAGTCGGTTAACCCGACGTCTTACGCACAACAAATGGACGTTGTCCGCTGTGGAGTGTACTGACCCACCATGATCACTCGGTTCGATTATCGAAGCAGTCGGTTGTGTCCAGGGGGGTGCCGACCATAACCATGGGGCCCACATGCATCCATGCACATGTACACATGAAGATCATTGTCAAACGCAGGAATGGATGATAGAAGCAAAGATTTCAATGGACCACACCAAATTCGAGTAAAAATGTTCATGTCTGACTAGTTTTTCGAGGAGAATTCAATGAATGGGGTGGATTTCTTTGATGATGTCGACCAGGGGCCCACTGAGATCTCAGTGCATTATGCAACACACGTCCGGATGCTCCAGTTCATTGTACGATCATGGATAGGGTCGGACTGGCAATCCTGGCTATCTAAAACCCTCCCATTGGACATCTGACTAAGGTCAAGATCGCTGAATGGATCAGATCCCAGCAAAGGATTGGCTATCTGCACTAAAAGCAGCCTGAACGCAGGACCATTTGTATTTTTCTTACTGCATAAGTTTTATGCACTCCACCGACTCCTAGCCACTGACTTCCAGCCTTTATAAAAAAGAGAGGGAGAGAAGGACGTGGATATATCCTTCGACGTGGAGGAAAGAACAAGAGAGAGCGTGAGGACGTGTGACCAGTGGCATTAAGTTCTCCTTCCCCTTCTTCTTTACTTATTTTTTCCTTTGAGATTTAGTTAATTATGTCTATGATGAGCTAAACCTCTTAGCTAGGGTTAAGAGGTAAAGCTTGTATCGTGATGGGATGCTTTTTATGGCTTTGATTCATGTTTAAGTTGAACTACCTTTGTTTCCAATTTGATGATAAGGAATGCTTTTAGTTTTTAATGGTTTGTTGTGACTTAAATTACAATGGATCTATAATAGCTTTAAGCATGTTCTTTACATTATCATGATTATGAAATTAGGAACCCTATTGTTCACCATCGCCCCTTGGACATGGTTGGATGATGGAATCCTTCCTAACATTCACAACTCTCTCAAATCGTTGTGGATTGGTTAAATTTTATTGTTTACTTTGTCTCATGGGCATGGTTTTGTGATGGAATCCATTCCAGTTCTCATACTTCTCTTCCATTGAAAACTAGATCAAAGGAAGTTCATATTTGAGTTTTAATGAATTATCTTCTAGTTGGATGAAGATGAGACTCTGATTCCAGTTGTGTTTATGAATCAAGCATAGATCTCCCTGATCTCTGCAAGTGGATCCTTAGAGACCCTAGTTTTCCACCTTTGAATTTTACAAGTTTTAGTTTAGTAATTCGCCATTATTCTCTTAAATTCTCTTGTTTAGATTACATCTTCTTCTAGTTCTAGTTATAGTTACTTTCAGATTACGTACAAGGTTCAATCCCTGTGGATTCGACCTCGGTCTTACCAAGATTATTACTACATCACGACCCTATACTTGGGGTGATGAACATCTCGTCAGTTCATGCCCACAACATGGTTTTGAAATGTGGTGCATAACAATTTTCTTTCACGATGGACTGACCTATCTAGAGAAACCTACGACAAATGATCCTATTTTTAGATGTATTGAGAAAGCACTAGAAAGTACCTTGATTTTTTGCTTTGTACAGCCCTCCAACTTGACTTGGGAAGAAACAAGAAAAGTCACAGTCTAAATAGAAGTGGGCATTGAGGGTTTTAAGTAGTTTGACGTGGCTTGATTTTGGTGGCACCGAAAGTAGGTTTGGTGTCACTGAAATATCCCTGAGATTTAGAATTTTCTATAACAAATTTCATAGTATACATTAAAAAATATTTAGAGGCCAGGAATCCTTAGATTTGTCAGTTTGACATGTCATGAGGCTTAATCCTTTGGTTTGACTTTAATGCTTATATAGGAGGCATGATCCTCATATATACAATATAGCTTGAGTCGACCACTGAGGCCGTTTTTCAATATTATTGAGGAGATAATGTGATGTGAGCCAATAGATTGCATATTTGGCTCTCATTCTTCATTTTTATGCATTTTTCTTCTATTTTGTTCTTTAGGTTGGGAATGACTATGGTGGTAGATGCCATAAGTATTTTTAGTGACTTACGCTCATCATCACTTTTGGACTCACTATTCTCTGAGTTGGAGTCATCTGTGTCATCCCATGTGGCTGCCATGGCTTTTCCTTTTGTTTTCTTTACTAGTCATTCAATGGATATGTGTCAAAATTTTTGGCAGTTATAGCATTGGAGATCTTTGGACTTTCTAAAAGATTTTCCTATCTAGTGTTTGTTGTCCAATTGTTTCTCCTTAAAGGACTTGTTGTGGTTCTTGTTAAAGAATTTTTTCAACCTTTTGTCCAGAAGAGCCACTTCCTCATCATCTTTTTCATTTTCAATTTCTTCATCCTCCACTATAGTTTTGGAGGTTTTGAGGACATTGTGTTTTGATTTTGTGGGAGGTTTGAAATGTAGCTCCAACGTTTGTAATGATCCCACTAGTTCTTCAAATTTCATCTTATTAATGTTCCTACATTTTGCTATTATGGTGACTTTAGAGTTGAACCTTTCCAATAGGGATCTTAAGATTTTCCTACAAATTTTGGGTACTAAAACTATGTCACCTAGTCCTCCCATAGAATTGTATATGACATTCAATTTTGTGAAAAATTCCATGAAGGTTTCAAGTTCTTCCATTCTTATGCTTTTGAATTAGGAGGTTAGCAGTTGTGGCCTTGTACTTTTTACTATGTTGTTTCCTTCATGGGTAGTTTGCAATAAATCACATGCTTCTTTTAAAGTTCCACAAATACTGATTTGATTGAACACTTCTTATGAAACTCCACAGTAAATAGCGTTCATGGCTTTAGCTTAATGTAATTCATTTCTTTATCATATGTAGTCCATTTCTCTTTTGGTTTTGGTTAGGAGAAAGTTGTATTGTTGTCTAGTACTACTTGTTCAGTTGGAGGTACATATCCATTCTTAAAAACTTTCCAAACTTCAATATACAAAGCTTGTAGAAAGTATGACATCCTGGACTTCCAATAAGAGTAATCTGAGCCATCAAAGAGAGGTGGCCGAGAGACAGCTGATTCTTCTTTACTCATTGTTCCAACTTCCTGTTTGAATCTTCCTCTACATTGTTAAGCCTTTCAAGAGGAACCCGCTCTAATACCAATTGAAATTGTAGTTTGTACTACACCAGTAGAAGTATGGAACTGTTCTATTAGTCCCAGAGAGGAGGCGGGGGGGGGGGGGGGGGTTAATAGGACTTTTTAATTGATTGTACCAAATAAAAACTTCTATTGCCTAACTTAAATGATTTACAAATAACCTTAGCAAGGCAATGTAACTCTAATGGCTTCTAAGACAGTTAGAGGGTCCAATCACATAGGCAACTTAAGATATACCAATAAAAGAAACTAGCCTATTTCATAATGTGCTTATGAGCGAGTTATGCTTTTTATCATACTATCACATTCATTCAATCATGTATAAGAATTTAAACATTCAGGCATATATAAGCATGATTAGATGAATGCACAAATGACCATCCCAAACACAAGCATTTATAGTAGTTTAGCCACATGCCTACTCCACTCCCGGCATCCACACTCAATCCAAGAGTGCACCAGATTTCACTATTGATGGTTTTAAATCAGGTTCACCAACAACCTTTACAGTCCTACACTAAGGACAACAATTTATGCTCTTTGCAAAAGCAAAGGTCCTACACCTAGAACCCATGTTTAGGCCCATCGGCCAAGGTCCCACACAAGGCACCTAAGTTTAGGCCCACCGGCCAAGGTCCCACACAAAGCACCCAATCGAGTTTGTCAATGGCAAAATTTTAGCCTCAATCCTACATGAGGAAAGAGACTAAACTTTTAAACCCTTAAAATGACACTTGTTGGATTGAGTTCTCTCTTGTAGCTCGCCTTGGGATGCTTGATCTTCGTGCTTTCATGCTTGAATCGGTTTCCCGGTGCTCCCCCAATCACGTCGCTTGGATTTACCTATCGTCTTAGCTTCACGATCTAGAAAAACCTTGCATATGATATACCTATAGAGGTGACTAAGGTTATGGGGGTTGGTTGAATCTCTAATGAAGGTTATGACTGGGTTTCCTAAGAGATTCAACTGATGGATACACTAGAGTATGATTGAGATCAAGGATATACTTATAGGTTTGGTCTCAATCCTCTAGTGAAGGCTTGAGATCATGTTCTTCATAATTTTGAACTTTGAATGCTCATAAGATGATGAATCATAATTATGAGAGCATAAATCTCATATGGATAGAGTTTAGGTAGGCTAGGATTAGCTTGGGTTGCAATAGGGACTCTTAACATCCTTAATCAATGCTTTTTACAAGTTCCTACAAGCCATTTTTATATATAAAGGCTTCCAATGGATAGAAAATGACTATAAAATGGCTAGTTTATGGTCTACCAAAGTGACGTTTGGTACCACCGAACTTGCTTCGGTAGTACTGAATTATCTATTGGTAGTACCGAATTAAATTTCCAAGTTACTAATTGAAAATAGTCTCTTTCGGTGGCATCAAACTTTGTTCATCGGGGTCAGTTGGTATCACCGACATATCCAGTTGGTGACATCGAATTATCGCTGTAAGCTTGCTGGATTATTTTAAGCCCCTTCGATAACACCGAAGGTGCTTTTCGATGGCACCTACGTCCTGCCGACAATGGATAGATTTTCCTATTTTTCCTGTCTTGTCCAATAAATCTTTCACCAACTTAGGACTTGCTTAAGCTAAGACTATAGGATATAAAATATGGACTTGGGATTGGCTTAGAATAGATGGCCTAGGTGGGTTTTTCTTTTTTAGTTGGGATCATCTATTTGCAAGGTTTAAGATCGTTGAAGCAATCCTTTATCTTCAATGTCGATCGGATTCACAAAACTGCCTCAAATTTACGTAGTCCGCATAACTCTACATAACGCATTCGATGACATCGAACAACCTTCGATGTCATCGAGCGTAAGTTGAATTCCAGGAGTCGCGCCTTTACACATTACATAACTCCTTTCGTACTGCATAAGTCATTATGCCATCGAACCTTCCTTCGATGTCATCGAGAAAACCTCCTATTACATTGAAGGGTGCTCGATCCATCGAGAATGTGTCCAGAACAGTCCGACGAGTTTCTTCAAAATTTTGTAAAAAGATCAATGTCATCGAGCAAGTCTTCGAGTCATTTAATAGATCTTCAATCCATCGAGAAATATGTCCAATTCGTCCAGTGACTAAACTTGATTTTCATGTAATTCTTCGCTATCATCGAGTTGTGGTCGATCTCATCGAACAATGGATTAGATGTCATCGACAAGTGGTCGACGACATAGATTTTGTGGATTTTGCACTTTACACGACGAACTTCCTTCTTCAGTTGGTTTCCTTGGATCTTGGGGTCTTGAAATCTTTAATCTTAGTCTCCAAAGTTCCATTCTTTGCCTTGGAAATTCTTGAGCCTTAAATCCATGCTTTTAGCATTCTTTTCAATCCAAGCTCTTAAACTCACCTTGCAACACAAACATGTATAAAATATACCAGTAAGTCTTATCATATTCATAATACCAAGATATAAATGGGGGAAAATATGCAATATTTGACACTCAACACTGCACTAAACATAGGTGGAGCCCACAATAATTTTTGTGATAAATCTACCCTCATCCATTTGTTTTGTGAACTCATTTTGAGACTTGAGATAAAAAATGAACAAGATCCAAGACTCAAGTGGGCCGCACTAAAGGAAAAGGTGGGTCAAAAAATTCTTACAGTTGAAACCTTCCTGGGTCAACAGTGATGTTTACATGGCATCCATAACATTTATAACATCATTCTTATTGAGATGAACTACAAACACAAATATTAGTTGGATTAAATGCTTCCACGACCGCATGAATATTTCAACTACAAATGTTCAATACTCATGTTTTTTTTCCACTTGAGTCTTATATTTGTTCATTTTTTTTTATATCTCAAGTTCTAAAATGAGCTTACAAAAAGGATAAACGAGCCAGATTTATCACAAAAATCATAGTAGCCCCAACTAGGTTTCTAGTGTAGGAACTTCCTACGAAAGGAGGAAATTCGCATCCTGATTACAGCTCTGGGTTTTAGGTTAATGGACCCAACGACTCCACGGAATACTAAGTGGGATTTGGAAACGGATTGGTTGGTGTACCTCACACCATGAACTGGCTAGAGTGAGTACGTGTGGTGCAAAGACAAATGCTGTCACTTCTCTAGCTCTGAGTTATAGGAAAGGTTCAAAGGAGATTAAAAGAATGTAGCCCTATAGTAATGTATTTATTATATCCACACCATTCATTCATTTTGCAAGATCATTTTCAAGCGTGAACTAAAAAATGATTCATATAATATATACATTACTATGGGGCTACATAAATTTACATAGTTCAAAGGAGATTAAATTTATGTAGCCCTATGAATGTTTTAGCAGTGATAATCATTATCTTCATTGTTATTTGTAGTGTGGTTCATTTAAGCTTTGGATATGAATATTTTTTAGTTCATGCTTTAAAATGATCTTTCAAAATGAATGAACCATGTGGAAATAATAAATACATTACTACGGGGCTATGTAAAATTAATCTCCTTTGAACTGTTCCTATAACATGGAGCTCGAGGAGTGGAAGGTCTTTGCATCACACATACCCACACTAGCCAGATCATGGTGTGAGGTACACCAGCCAATCTACAAATAGGAAGTAGATTGGCAGGTGTACTACACATCACCGATCTTGCTAGTGTGTTGACATCACCAATTTTTATAGGTCCCATTATGAGATACGTGTTATATCAAAACCGTCCATCCATTTGGAGAGCTCGTCATAAGTCTTGAGCCAAAAAAAATAAGACAAATCTAAAGATCAAGTGGACCACACTGTCAAATGCAGTGGGGGATTGAACATTTACCATTAAAACCCTTTTGGGATCACATAATTTTTGGATCAATATGATTCTTTCCTCTTGAACTAGGCCTATGTGACCTTATGAACAAATTGGATGGAAAACAAATGTTATGGTGGGCCCGACGAATGTTTTAATGGTGAAAACACTACAAGAAAAACAGGCAAAGGCTACGGCCAAAAACCGTAGCAAAAGGGCTTTTGTTACGGATATGATCTGTAGCACGTTTGTCGCTATTGGTGGTGTAGCTACAGACTATATCCATAGCAATAGATACCAATAGCTATGGACTATATCCGTAGCAATAAATACCAATAGCTACGGATTATGTTCGTAACAATATCTTTATCTACTCCACCAATAGCGACGGAGTGCTACAGCTTGTATTCGTAGCAAAAGGAATTTTATCCATAACAATAAATACCAATAGCACCAATAATATCCATAGCAATAGATACCAATAGCTACGGATGAAAGCCATAGCTATAGCTATGCTTATATTCATAGTTATTTTTAAAAAAAATTATAATAATGCGACCTGTTTTCATTGCAAGAACCTGTTGTGGTTGATAACTCACCTAAGCTTAATGCTGATAGAAATAATACATAAAATGCAATCAGAAAAAGAAATAAATGCATTTATTACAAATAGCAATCAAATCATACAATGCATCCTACATTCACATTTATAAATAAACAGTATGATCTAGACTCAACCCATCATAAGAATTATAACTAAGGCGTGCCTTGATGTGCAATAAACAAATACACTCTAACATAGTAAACACCCTCCATATGCATTCAATAATGCTCACATTTTTACAGAATTTTCTTCCTTCAGATGATCAATTTCAGCAAATGCAGAAGATAGAGTTTCTTCTTTCCTTGAAACTACAGATATAACTTTTACTTCGACACAAGATCACTTTCAAGTTCTGAAACCCTTCCCTTCAGAAAATGAATTTCATCCTCCACTAACTTCTTTAGCTTGTCAGCCTGTATAAAACAACATTTGTAGACACAATCAAACAAGCATGCCTTTGTACACATCTCAAAAGGAAGAAAGATTAAAAAATACTTATGAATAAAAAAAAAATGTACCTACAAATCTTCTAAACAATGGCAAAATCCAACATGAGTAATGTGTTCAAACCTAGGATAAACTTTTAAACTCAAACTCTAGGTTTAGGTTAAGGTTATAGGTTTAGGTTTAGGTTTAGGTTTTAGGTTTAGGTTTGGTTTAGGTTATAGGTTATAAGTTATAGCTTATAGCTTTAGGGAATTAAAAATAGGTTAAGGTTTAGGTTTAGGAAATTAGGTTTGGGTTCGAGATCAGGTTTAGGTTTGGGTTTTCAAGTTTAGATTTAGGTTTATGTTAGGGAGTTGAGATTAGAATTAGGTGTAGGTTTAGGTTAGGGAGTTGAGATTAGGATTAGGTGTAGGTTTAGGTTTAGGTTAGGGAGTTAAGATTAGGATTATGTGTAGGTTTAGGTTTAAGAATTTGAGAATACATTTAGGTTTTAGGTTTAGGTTTAGGTTTAGGTTTAGGTTTTAGGTTTAGGTTAAGGTTAGGTTATAGGTTATAAGTTTAGGTTATAGGTTATAGGTTAAGGTTTAGGTTATAGGTTTTGGTTTATGTTAAGGTTATAGGTTTAGGTTTAGGTTTAGGAAATTGGGTTCGGGTTTGGGATTGGGTTTAGTTTCAGTTTTCAAGTTTAGGTTTACGTTAAGGAGTTGAGATTAGGATTAAGTATAGGTTTAGGTTTAAGGATTTGAGAATACATTTAGGTTTTAGTTTAGGTTTAGGTTATAGGTTTAGGTTAGGTTTAGGTGTAGGTTATAGGTTATAGGTTATATGTTTTAGTTTTGGTTTAGGTTACAGGTTTTGGGATTTGGGAATAGTTTTAGGTTATAAGTATAGGTTTAGGTTAAGTTATAGGTTTTGGGATTTGATAATGGGTTTAGGTTTAGGTTATAGGTTTTGGTTTTGGTTTAGGTTATAGGTTTTGGTTAAGGTTAGAGGTTATAGGTTTAGGATAATGTTTAGGTATAGGTTTAGGTTATAGATTTTGGGATTTGAGAATGGGTTCGGGTTTAGGTTATAGGTTTTGGTTTTGGTTTAGGTTATGGGTTTTGGGATTTAGGAATGGGTTCGGGTTTAGGTTATAGGTTTTGGTTTTGGTTTAGGCTATAGGTTTTGGTTAGGGTTATAGGTTATAGGTTTAGGTTTAGGCTAAGTTAGGTTTAGGTTATAGGTTTTGGGATTTGGGAATAGTTTTAGGTTATAAGTATAAGTTTAGGTTAGGTTGTAGGTTTTGGGATTTAAGAATGGGTTCAGGTTTAGGTAATATGTTTCGGTTTTGGTTTAGGTTATAGGTTTTGGTTTTGGTTTTGGTTATAGGTTTTGGTTAAGGTTATAGGTTATAGGTTTAGGTTTAGGTTAAGGTTAGGTTTAGGTTATAGGTTTTGGGATTTGGGAATAGTTTTAGATTATAAGTATAGGTTTAGGTTATAGGTTTTAGGATTTGATAATGGGTTCGGGTTTAGGTTATAGGTTTTAGGATTTGATAATGGGTTCGGGTTTAGGTTATAGGTTTTGGTTTTGGTTTAGGTTATAGGTTATAGGTTTAGGATAAGGTTTAGGTTATAGGTTTTGGTTTTGGTTTAGGTTATAGGTTATAGGTTTAGGATAAGGTTTAGGTTATAGGTTTTGGTTTTGGTTTAGGTTATAGGTTTTGGGATTTAGGAATGGGTTCGGGTTTAGATTATAGGTTTTGGTTTTGGTTTAGGCTATAGGTTTTGCTTAGGGTTATAGGTTATAGGTTTAGGTTTAGGCTAAGTTAGGTTTAGGTTATAGGTTTTGGGATTTGGGAATAGTTTTAGTTTATAAGTATAGGTTTAGGTTAGGTTATAGGTTATGGGATTTAAGAATGGGTTCAGGTTTAGGTTATAGGTTTTGGTTTTGGTTTAGGTTATAGGTTTTGGTTTTGGTTTAGGTTATAGGTTTTGGTTAAGGTTATAGGTTATAGGTTTAGGTTTAGGTTAAGGTTAGGTTTAGGTTATAGGTTTTGGGATTTGGGAATAGTTTTAGGTTATAAGTATAGGTTTAGGTTATAGGTTTTGGGATTTGATAATGGGTTCGGGTTTAGGTTATAGGTTTTGGTTTTGGTTTAGGTTATAGGTTTTGGGATTTGAGAATGGGTTCGGGTTTAGATTATAGGTTTTGATTTTGGTTTGGGTTATAGGTTTTGGGATTTGGAAATAGTTTTAGGTTATAAATATAGGTTTAGGTTAGGTTATAGGTTTTGGGATTTGATAATGGGTTTGGGTTTAGGTTATAGGTTTTGGTTTTTGTTTAGGTTATAGGTTTAGGTTTAGGTTATAGGTTATAGGTTATAGGTTTAGGATAAGGTTTAGGTTTAGGTTTGTGTTATAGGTTTTAGAATTTGAGAATGGGTTCGGGTTTAAGTTATAGGTTTTGGTTTTGGTTAAGGTTATAGGTTATAGGTTTGGGTTTAGGATAAGGTTAGGTTTTAGTTATAGGTTATAGGTTTGGGTTTAGGATAAGGTTAGGTTTTGGTTATAGGTTTTGGGATTTGGGAATAGTTTTAGGTTATAAGTATAGGTTTAGGTTAAGGTTTAGGGATAGGTTTTAGTTTTTTAGATTTGGGATTTGAGAATGGGTTCGGGTTTAGGTCATAGGTTTTGGTATTGGTTTAGGTTATAGGTTTTGGGATTTGAGAATGGGTTCGGGTTTAGATTATAGGTTTTAGTTTTGGTTTTGGTTATAGGTGTTGGGATTTGAGAATATTTTTAGGTTATAAGTATAGGTTTAGGTTAGGTTATAGGTTTTGGGATTTGATATTGGGTTCGGGTTTAGGTTATAGGTTTTAGTTTTTGTTTAGGTTATAGGTTTTGGTTTAGGTTATAGGATTTGGTTTAGGTTATAGGTTATAGGTTTAGGATAAGGTTTAGGTTTAGGTTTAGGTTATAGGTTTTGGAATTTGAGAATGGGTTCGGGTTTAAGTTATAGGTTTTGGTTTTAGTTTAGGTTATAGGTTTTGGTTAAGGTTATAGGTTATAGGTTTGGGTTTAGGTTAAGGTTAGGTTTTGGTTATAGGTTTTGGGATTTGGGAATAGTTTTAGGTTATAAGTATAGGTTTAGGTTAGGTTATAGGTTAAGGTTTAGGGATAGGTTATAGGTTTTGGGATTTGAGAATGGGTTCGGGTTTAGGTCATAGGTTTTAGTATTGGTTTAGGTTATAGGTTTTGGGATTTAAGAATGGGTTCGGGTTTAGATTATGGGTTTTGGTTTTGGTTTAGGTTATAGGTTTTGGGATTGGGAATAGTTTTAGGTTATAACTATAGGTTTAGGTTAGGTTATAGGTTTAGGGATTTGATAATGGGTTCATGTTTAGGTTATAGGTTTTGGTTTATGTTTAGGTTATAGGTTTTGGTTTAGGTTATTGGTTAAAGGTTTTGGATAAGGTTTTGGTTTAGGTTTGGTTTATAGGTTTTGGAATTTGAGAATGGGTTCGAGTTTAAGTTATAGGTTTTGGCTTTGGTTTAGGTTATAGGTTTTGGTTAAGGTTATAGGTTTTGGTTAAGGTTATAGTTATAGGTTTGGGTTTAGGTTAAGGTTAGGTTTTGGTTATTTATTTTGGGATTTGGGAATAGTTTTAGGTTATAAGTATAGGTTTAGGTTAGGTTATAGGTTAAGGTTTAGGGATAGGTTATAGGTTTTGGGATTCGAGAATGAGTTCGGGTTTAGGTCATAAGTTTTAGTATTGGTTTGGGTTATAGGTTTTGGGATTTGAGAATGGGTTCGGGTTTAGGTTATAGGTTTTGGTTTTTCTAATAGGTTTTGGTTTAGGTTATAGGTTATAGGTTTAGGTTTAGGTTAAGGTTAGGTTTAGGTTATAGGTTTTGGGATTTCAGAATGGGTTCGGTTTAGGTTATATGTTTTGGTTTTGGTTTAGGTTATAGGTTTTTGGATTTGAGAATCGGTTCGGGTTTAGGTTATAGGTTTTAGTTTTGGTTTAGGTTATAGGTTATAGGTTTATGTTTAGGTTAAGGTTAGGTTTAGGTTATAGGTTTTGGGATTTGGGAATAGTTTTAGGTTATAAGTATAGGTTTAGGTTAGGTTATAGGTTAAGGTTTACGGATAGGTTATAGGTTTTGGGATTTGAGAATGGGTTTGGGTTTAGGTCATAGGTTTTGGTATTGGTTTAGGTTATAGGTTTTGGGATTTGAGAATGGGTTCGGGTTTAGATTATAGGTTTTGATTTTGGTTTGGGTTATAGGTTTTGGGATTTGGAAATAGTTTTAGGTTATAAATATAGGTTTAGGTTAGGTTATAGGTTTTGGGATTTGATAATGGGTTTGGGTTTAGGTTATAGGTTTTGGTTTTTGTTTAGGTTATAGGTTTAGGTTTAGGTTATAGGTTATAGGTTATAGGTTTAGGATAAGGTTTAGGTTTAGGTTTGTGTTATAGGTTTTAGAATTTGAGAATGGGTTCGGGTTTAAGTTATAGGTTTTGGTTTTGGTTAAGGTTATAGGTTATAGGTTTGGGTTTAGGATAAGGTTAGGTTTTAGTTATAGGTTATAGGTTTGGGTTTAGGATAAGGTTAGGTTTTGGTTATAGGTTTTGGGATTTGGGAATAGTTTTAGGTTATAAGTATAGGTTTAGGTTAAGGTTTAGGGATAGGTTTTAGTTTTTTAGATTTGGGATTTGAGAATGGGTTCGGGTTTAGGTCATAGGTTTTGGTATTGGTTTAGGTTATAGGTTTTGGGATTTGAGAATGGGTTCGGGTTTAGATTATAGGTTTTAGTTTTGGTTTTGGTTATAGGTGTTGGGATTTGAGAATATTTTTAGGTTATAAGTATAGGTTTAGGTTAGGTTATAGGTTTTGGGATTTGATATTGGGTTCGGGTTTAGGTTATAGGTTTTAGTTTTTGTTTAGGTTATAGGTTTTGGTTTAGGTTATAGGATTTAGTTTAGGTTATAGGTTATAGGTTTAGGATAAGGTTTAGGTTTAGGTTTAGGTTATAGGTTTTGGAATTTGAGAATGGGTTCGGGTTTAAGTTATAGGTTTTGGTTTTAGTTTAGGTTATAGGTTTTGGTTAAGGTTATAGGTTATAGGTTTGGGTTTAGGTTAAGGTTAGGTTTTGGTTATAGGTTTTGGGATTTGGGAATAGTTTTAGGTTATAAGTATAGGTTTAGGTTAGGTTATAGGTTAAGGTTTAGGGATAGGTTATAGGTTTTGGGATTTGAGAATGGGTTCGGGTTTAGGTCATAGGTTTTAGTATTGGTTTAGGTTATAGGTTTTGGGATTTAAGAATGGGTTCGGGTTTAGATTATGGGTTTTGGTTTTGGTTTAGGTTATAGGTTTTGGGATTGGGAATAGTTTTAGGTTATAACTATAGGTTTAGGTTAGGTTATAGGTTTAGGGATTTGATAATGGGTTCATGTTTAGGTTATAGGTTTTGGTTTTTGTTTAGGTTATAGGTTTTGGTTTAGGTTATTGGTTAAAGGTTTTGGATAAGGTTTTGGTTTAGGTTTGGTTTATAGGTTTTGGAATTTGAGAATGGGTTCGAGTTTAAGTTATAGGTTTTGGCTTTGGTTTAGGTTATAGGTTTTGGTTAAGGTTATAGGTTTTGGTTAAGGTTATAGTTATAGGTTTGGGTTTAGGTTAAGGTTAGGTTTTGGTTATTTATTTTGGGATTTGGGAATAGTTTTAGGTTATAAGTATAGGTTTAGGTTAGGTTATAGGTTAAGGTTTAGGGATAGGTTATAGGTTTTGGGATTCGAGAATGAGTTCGGGTTTAGGTCATAAGTTTTAGTATTGGTTTGGGTTATAGGTTTTGGGATTTGAGAATGGGTTCGAGTTTAGGTTATAGGTTTTGGTTTTTCTAATAGGTTTTGGTTTAGGTTATAGGTTATAGGTTTAGGTTTAGGTTAAGGTTAGGTTTAGGTTATAGGTTTTGGGATTTCAGAATGGGTTCGGTTTAGGTTATATGTTTTGGTTTTGGTTTAGGTTATAGGTTTTTGGATTTGAGAATCGGTTCGGGTTTAGGTTATAGGTTTTAGTTTTGGTTTAGGTTATAGGTTATAGGTTTATGTTTAGGTTAAGGTTAGGTTTAGGTTATAGGTTTTGGGATTTGGGAATAGTTTTAGGTTATAAGTATAGGTTTAGGTTAGGTTATAGGTTAAGGTTTACGGATAGGTTATAGGTTTTGGGATTTGAGAATGGGTTTGGGTTTAGGTCATAGGTTTTGGTATTGGTTTAGGTTATAGGTTTTGGGATTTGAGAATGGGTTCGGGTTTAGATTATAGGTTTTGATTTTGGTTTGGGTTATAGGTTTTGGGATTTGGAAATAGTTTTAGGTTATAAATATAGGTTTAGGTTAGGTTATAGGTTTTGGGATTTGATAATGGGTTTGGGTTTAGGTTATAGGTTTTGGTTTTTGTTTAGGTTATAGGTTTAGGTTTAGGTTATAGGTTATAGGTTATAGGTTTAGGATAAGGTTTAGGTTTAGGTTTGTGTTATAGGTTTTAGAATTTGAGAATGGGTTCGGGTTTAAGTTATAGGTTTTGGTTTTGGTTAAGGTTATAGGTTATAGGTTTGGGTTTAGGATAAGGTTAGGTTTTAGTTATAGGTTATAGGTTTGGGTTTAGGATAAGGTTAGGTTTTGGTTATAGGTTTTGGGATTTGGGAATAGTTTTAGGTTATAAGTATAGGTTTAGGTTAAGGTTTAGGGATAGGTTTTAGTTTTTTAGATTTGGGATTTGAGAATGGGTTCGGGTTTAGGTCATAGGTTTTGGTATTGGTTTAGGTTATAGGTTTTGGGATTTGAGAATGGGTTCGGGTTTAGATTATAGGTTTTAGTTTTGGTTTTGGTTATAGGTGTTGGGATTTGAGAATATTTTTAGGTTATAAGTATAGGTTTAGGTTAGGTTATAGGTTTTGGGATTTGATATTGGGTTCGGGTTTAGGTTATAGGTTTTAGTTTTTGTTTAGGTTATAGGTTTTGGTTTAGGTTATAGGATTTAGTTTAGGTTATAGGTTATAGGTTTAGGATAAGGTTTAGGTTTAGGTTTAGGTTATAGGTTTTGGAATTTGAGAATGGGTTCGGGTTTAAGTTATAGGTTTTGGTTTTAGTTTAGGTTATAGGTTTTGGTTAAGGTTATAGGTTATAGGTTTGGGTTTAGGTTAAGGTTAGGTTTTGGTTATAGGTTTTGGGATTTGGGAATAGTTTTAGGTTATAAGTATAGGTTTAGGTTAGGTTATAGGTTAAGGTTTAGGGATAGGTTATAGGTTTTGGGATTTGAGAATGGGTTCGGGTTTAGGTCATAGGTTTTAGTATTGGTTTAGGTTATAGGTTTTGGGATTTAAGAATGGGTTCGGGTTTAGATTATGGGTTTTGGTTTTGGTTTAGGTTATAGGTTTTGGGATTGGGAATAGTTTTAGGTTATAACTATAGGTTTAGGTTAGGTTATAGGTTTAGGGATTTGATAATGGGTTCATGTTTAGGTTATAGGTTTTGGTTTTTGTTTAGGTTATAGGTTTTGGTTTAGGTTATTGGTTAAAGGTTTTGGATAAGGTTTTGGTTTAGGTTTGGGTTATAGGTTTTGGAATTTGAGAATGGGTTCGAGTTTAAGTTATAGGTTTTGGCTTTGGTTTAGGTTATAGGTTTTGGTTAAGGTTATAGGTTTTGGTTAAGGTTATAGGTTATAGGTTTGGGTTTATGTTAAGGTTAGGTTTTGGTTATTTATTTTGGGATTTGGGAATAGTTTTAGGTTATAAGTATAGGTTTAGGTTAGGTTATAGGTTAAGGTTTAGGGATAGGTTATAGGTTTTGGGATTTGAGAATGAGTTCGGGTTTAGGTCATAAGTTTTAGTATTGGTTTGGGTTATAGGTTTTGGGATTTGAGAATGGGTTCGGGTTTAGGTTATAGGTTTTGGTTTTGCTAATAGGTTTTGGTTTAGGTTATAGGTTATAGGTTTAGGTTTAGGTTAAGGTTAGGTTTAGGTTATAGGTTTTGGGATTTCAGAATGGGTTCGGTTTAGGTTATATGTTTTGGTTTTGGTTTAGGTTATAGGTTTTTGGATTTGAGAATCGGTCGGGTTTAGGTTAAGGGTGTGGTCCCTGCAAATACAAATATAAACACGGCCTGTACAAATGGCCAGGCCCTTCCAATGCCGTCCATTGGAAATGGACAACCTCATCATGGTCATAACAGCGATTTCCATCTTCCAGGGACTCCCGCTCTTCCGGATAGCTCCGATGCACATCCGGGTCTGCTCCATTAATTTCGAGCAAATACATAAACACGGCCTATCCAAATGGTCAGGCCCCTCCAATGTCGTCCATAGGAAATGGACAGCTTCATCGTGGTCATAATTGTGGTTCCCACCTTCCAGGGACCCCCGCTCTTCCGGATAGCTCCGACGCACATTCGTGTCTGCTCCATTAATTTTGAGCAATTACATAAACACGGCCTGTCCAAATGGCTAGGCCCCTCCAATGTCGTCCATAGAAAATGAACAGCTTCATCATGGTCATAATAGTGGTTGCCACCTTTAAGGGACCCCCGCTCTTCCGGATAGCTCCGATGCACATCCGGGTCTGCTCCATTAATTTTGAGCAAATACATAAACACGGCCTATTCAAATGGCCAGGCCCCTCCAATCATGTGCATTCTTGAGTCAAGAGACGTACCAGATGCTTGAATCTAAAATATACATTTACTATCCATGACGACCATACTGTTAAGATCAATCCTCTTATTTGCACTCCCCTAGGTGTGGATTTTGATAAGGATTGCGTTCATATGCTACTTCATAGATCATATTCCGAGATAAAAGGTGTTAATTATATAAAAAATTATAATTCAAAAATAAACAATAAAGAGCACAAATTCTTATTATAAAGGTGATATTTAGAGTTAAGCTTACTGTCATTGTCATGTTGAAACCGTTCCTTGAATATGGGGACGTCTCTTATTGATCCAAAACAGTCAAAGAGAATTACAATTAAAAGAAAGAAAGAAAGAAGAAAAGAAAAGAAGGCAAGCAGGTAATTAAACACTAAAATGCAACCAAAAAGAAAATTATAAACTTATCCTGAAGTGACACCTACACCAACCTGCAACAACAGAAACCAGATCAGTCCCAAATGTGTACTTAGCAATCGAGGTATCAAAAAAATGTAAGAGTACCTTTGGGGTGAGAACCAGCCAGTGTAGCTTTAGCAGATGATCCTACAACACTCAAAACCAGATCTTACAAATAAGAGTACCTCTAGCATCGACATCTTGCTATTTAAATGATTTTAAGATAGCCAGAGTAAAATCATTTACCCTTGAAGTAACTTATAGCCTAATTGCTATCAACACCGCATCTGTCTATTTCTAGAAAGAAAATAGAAATTAAAGAAATGATGCTCATAATAGAGCTCCAAACCTTTCACCTGCATCTGTCAATGCATATATTAGATAAAGGTCTACAATATGATTGCTATCAACACCGTTAGGCATCTAGGCGGCATTATTTTTCTATAAAAAAGTAGATCAATGAAAAACATATATACCAAAGAGCATGGCATCCACCATTAAAAACAATATGAGAAATTAGACCCATTAGCCTACACTTCCTTCCACCACCATAAACCAAATTGACTTTTCTCTCAACCTGGAAAAACTGGCATATACATAAGAGAGACGAAGCCAGACAGTAAAAAATACCAATTTAAAATGCTACTAGCAAAGTAGAATGGAAAATGTACCAATCACTTTCATAGAGAATGATAACATCTGCTGTGGCAAGTTTGATACCCAGAATAATGTATCAAGTAAATGCAATTTTGTTTGAGATGATGCATAACTAAAAAGACCAACAAGTTTCTTTCTCACCCAAAAAATAGACCATTTGTTTCAAAAAGGAAAAAAATAAATCTGAAATGGATCTTTTCTCTATTTTGCCTACTCTTGAGAGGATTTGTGATAAAATGAATGAGAACCATTTCGGATTTATTATTATTATTATTTAAGGTGAATACACACACTCATAGTCTCTTTCCAACTACATTCATAACTAGAATTTGGTGAGTCTTCTAATGCAAAAAAACAATTCATTGACCAGGGAATGATAAACATAAGGGCAAAAAAAAAGTGTCTTACAATCTGATTGTAGCTCAGATTGGGAAAACATGTTTTTAGGGATCCTTGTGCTAATAAAGTTCCTATCAAACAAGAAAGACCATCCACAAGAAAATGTATAAATTGAAGAGACGTGTCTTTCGTATGTTATCAAATGAAACTAATATAAAAAATAAATGAAATTTGCTTGAAGATTTTAAGATAGAAATTACATTTTTTTCTGTTGCAGCAAGACAGGTTACATAAGAGTGTTGGAAAAGTGTATTGGTGCATGTCCCATTAGACAAATGATAGGAAAATATATTTTAGAGCTTTGGGGACCATAAACTTCCTTAGCTTCTCAATTAGCCATTCTTTTCTTTTAGCCTGAGATAGGAAAGAAAAAAAACATCTTTATATGAGCCAAATACAGGATTGTTGGGTGCATAGAAATGGACAAGCATCAACGCAGTAAAAGTTAAAGAAGTGAAGTCCCCTGTTACATAGGAAAAACTAGAAATGAACGGATCCAATCATAATAGCCATGTTGAGCACAGGACTTCTCCTCAGCCAAGGTTTTCGAAAATAAAGGTAAAGAGACCACAAACATAAGCTAAATCTCTACATTGATGGTCACACACACACACACACACATGAATTTCAAAGAGATTTTGACCTGATAAGCCTAAATAAATCAGTAAAAAACTTGAGCTCATATCCAGTCCTAGGCCCCACTCCTTAAAATCTGATGATACTTGAAATAAAGGAAGCTTAACTTGAAGACTCAAGCATGCTTTATATATTCTTGGGTCTAAATTACAAACCTATAAATCAACGGGTCTAGATTACAAACCTATAAAGGGTCTAGATTCAAACCTATAAATTAACGGGTCTAGATTCCTCCTTACTGGGATTCAAACCTATAAAAAATATCTACTGAATCATCATTCGTACAAGTACATGTAACTGAACATTTTACTTAGAATTTCAATGTGCAGTAACAAATGAAAAATTAAATGAAATTTCAGGATATTCTTACCTTTGACCACTAGCTTAATGGTTCTAGATTCACTCCTCTGCTTGAATGACAATTATGGCCTGCCATAGGCCTAACTTGCCCATACAATGTACATAAGCACCGACTTGTTTTGAGCAATCGTTGAACTCTATCGTGATCTCACTGCCAATAGAAAATAACAATTAAATGCCTGAAAAATCACTTCATATGTACATATAAACACAAATTAAAACGCAGAACTGATTGTAACAGTCTCTTCACTCACATTTGTTGTTGCAACTACTACATTTTTCTGGCAAAGCACTCTATTGGGGCTAGCAACCAATACAGACAACAAAAAACACAGCCCCATCACCTAAAAAACAAGACCCATCTTGGGATTCAAATCAATGGAAAGAATTGTTCTATGTCGCATTGAAAGGAAATAGAACAAACATGCTGATGTCACATCAATAAAAGCTCACAAATCCTACTAGGGCTTTCTGCTTTGGAGAGACCCGGCAACATATGACAGATGCACCTAGATCGATCATTATTATAGTTCACCTGTAACTCACTGAGGCTAGATTATGAACAAAAGAAAAAATCCATCAAGAAATTAGAAAGAAAATGACCTGTTAATTTGAATTAATGATAGATGATAAGGCAACACTAACAGCAAAATAAGAAGCAAGTCCGCCATCATATTTGTTATAACGATGTCTAGCTTGATCACATATGGAGCTTCTACCAAAAGCACCAAACAAATCCCTGTGCTGCAAAAACAACGTTAGTAAACTTCATGTGCACAGTCTTTTAAACTAATCCAACTATACATGTTTAATGGCATACCAAACACAATTCAATATGTCCTTAGCAATTCTGACCCCTTAAGGTGGGCCTCACTGCTATCTGATGGATGCCAAGATCCACCATCGAATTAGACATGGGACCCACAACACTTGGATACCACAACATTCAAATAGCCATCTCAGCTACCACTGAGTTAGCTTCCTTGGCTGACTACATATAGATATGCACGTACACATACAACAAATGAAACTTCACTTCCCACCAATGACATTCTGACATCATATGACATCTTAAAAATCCATCTTGGTATCACACAGCCTGTCAGATGATATTTGGAGAACCACCATCAATCATCAAAAGGGCAGATTGGCAATATCACATAAGGAAAATGATGGCCCGCCTGGCCTTCACAAATCAGCTAAATAGTCTTGCAAAAGTTCTTGCATATCTTTCCTAATATGGAAGATCCCACAAAAGACTGTAATCACTGCAATTATGAAGCATGCCAGCTGTCTCCATCAAAATCAAGCTTAAGATGGACTTAATTGGACAGTTTCGATGAGAAATCTCACCAAACCTGGTTGTTAGAACCAATCCTGCAATAGGGTGAAACTTTCAGCTAAAGATGGGTGGCCTTGTCCATAAGGCATCTTGAAGAACAACATATCAAGGATATGACATGATTAAGACATTAATCCCCTACCTATCCCACTACTCATCGATTAAAAACGGCACTTTGCTTCAAGTGACAATATAGAATTTGAAACTTTTATAAGATAGCTATAAGATGAGGCATTCTTTACAGGACAAAAAGTTGGCCAGTTCATAATGCATCAAGTGGTAAGAAAGTGTAGTACCTATTTCACTCTTTGCAACACATCTTTTGCAAGAATAGCTAAGTAGCCAGGAAGATGTTGTTGGAACCATGGATGTTGACAAATCTCAGGAATTGTCATTAGCTTAATTGGATCCACAACAAGTATCCAGGTGATCAAATCACTTGCTCCAACAGAAAAATGGCTAGGAAGGGTGCATTTTCCACTCTGCTGACAAAGAAGGTAACAAGCATATAAAACAACTTGCATTTAAAAATACTGCATGTATTAAAACAACAAGCGTTTTCCAATCATGTTTCTTTCTCAGCATGTTGCATATCTGCATAGACAACAACATCATCCTCCACAAATCTTTAACTACATCTTAGCAATAGTACCCACAGATTTTGTAGTTTCAATACTAAAGAATTGAGTTTAGCCAAGAGGAAGTGATAAAAAATCATGATGAAACCTTAGCTTTCACAGCAAGAAGTAGCTATCAATATCACCACGAGGGATATTTGCATTAACTCAATACAACTCCAGTATTATTTCGCCACTCGAAACTAAAAGCTTGTAGTAAAAATGATATGAAAAATGCTCATGGAAACCAAATCAAATCCCCTATTCATACAGCTAATGCATTTAAATAAATAATAAACAATTAAAAAAATCCCCCGTTATACATGCAACACTCGTCCATCCCAAAAAAGAAATTCATGCCACTCCAAACACTAAGAAGTCTACAAGGGACTCAATGGTGGAAAAGAGATCAACCCCAAAATCATTGCATATGTCTATCAATTTTGAACCATATCATGCTGGTGAAACCACTCCTTCCATAACTAGAACAGAGACAATATACTCCTACAACTATGGCAATCACCTGTATGTTCCTACTAAAGGTTATCCATATATGTTCTAGTTCTTGGTTGTTATGCATCCTATGTATGATGGTTTTGTTTTACTGTCTGCACAAAAAAAAAAAAAAAAAAAAAAAAACAGTAAAGGCTTTGGAATGTGATAGCTAGCCATACAATCAATGGCTCGATAAAAAGGAATGGTTAAAGCAATAGTCCACATTCAAAATATGTAACTAACAACAATTGCATGGCCACATTTGTTAGATCACTCAGATTCTTGGTCTATAGCAAATCCATGCAGTAGCCCACCAGATCAACAGTCAACACAAATGTTCCCCACATTTACAGTGAAAGGAGCTGCATAAAAGTTAGAAGACACACTACATAATTGTTTATAACATTTCTCAAACAGAAACACCAATGTTTAACCTTACAAAGTTTCTCAGTTTCTAAGGGCTGAATGCCAATTTCAACAAATGGCAGATCTAAACCAAAATTGAAAAATGTACGTTTAAATGAAAATCCAAGGACTGTGAGTAGAGTACACGGTGCATATTTTCTGTAGCTATTTTTTTTTATTAGTTGCTCTGCATGTTGGCCTATTGTCGGAGCCTATACTCCACACAGTTGGGCCAAATGAAAATCCAAGGGCAGTGAGTAGAGCACACAATGCTTATTTCTTATAGCTATTGTATCAAACAGTTTCCTTGCATATAGAGCATATGTAAAAAACTCAGTGTTCACCCAATGGGAGCGAAAACAGAACCAATGGGAGCACTATGCAATGTTCAACAAGAGCTAGTGGCATCCATACACCGATTGGTCCATGAGATTCCCTGGGAAACTTAAATGATCAATCTCTTGATCTAATTGCTTTAACGGGACCCACATGACCAGTCAAATGGTTCAAACTATTGGATTGTTGGACCCATAATTCCAAGCAACATCCTTAGTAGATTTGTATACAAGTAGCACATCCCATATAAGGCTATATGGTCGAGCACTTCTGAAGGAATCTTGTTAGTTTGGAATCTTTAATGGTCAGTTTTCTCTTATTACAACTTGTTAGGTAAAGTGCATCTTAATTAGTTAAGGTTTGAAATAATAGGATGCAAGTAGGATTATATATTAATTGGTATTTTTGTTTGAGGAATTTCATCAAACAGCTGACATGCTTGTTGCTCACTGGAATTTCATTAAACAAAGTAACACAAGGAAAAGGATAACTAAGCTAAGGCTGAATGTTACCAAGGTAGGAAGGCTCAAAGGCTTCCCTGATCTCTCGTTTGGGAGATATACTGCTACAGGATGGATTCCTGCGAGATGTTGCATTCGCTCCAAGACATAGTGCCACATCAGCGAAACAACTTTAGCCCACAACCCAGATTCCCCCCTCTCAAATACCCTGCAAGCATGACATTCCAAGAAACCACATTTCTCTCCGACATTACATCAAACAAACTGCGGGCACTAACCAGGTCACCCATCTTTGCATACCCATCAACAATCGAGTTCCAAGAAACCAAATCCCTCACAAGCATTACATCAAACACCTTCCGAGTGCATCCCATGAGCTCGCAAATCGTATACATATGCACAAATGCATTCCTCACATAGACAACCACATCGACCCCATTCTTCATCGCCTGCCCGTGGCACTTCTCGCCATCATCCGCGCACCCCTTCTTCGTGCACGAGCTCACCAATGGTGGGAACGTGTAGCTATTCGGTAAGAACCCTCTCCGTAACATCTCGAAATAGAACTCCATAGCATTGCCAGGATCGGACGACTATGAATATGCCTTGATAACGGTGTTTACGCAGAAAGAGTCGGGGGAATTGATCTGGAGAAATATCAAGAAGATCTTTCCTAAAGCTCTGATTAGGGAACGGGGATAGAGAGAGAGAGTGTGTGTGAAATACGGGCGTTTGGGCGCGGCTCTATTTTGAGCACGCGCCCAAAATTGTGGGTTTTTTTTTACGGATGAACAAAGTGCAATCAGGGGATCCGTGGGGCCCACCATGATGTATTTCGTTAATCCATTTCAATCAATAATTTTAATAAATTATTTTATTTAGGAACACCAACTTTCAGGTATATTGAAGGCCCAAGTGGACCACACCATAAGAAGCAACAATAATTTAATATCAATGTTTCCTACAATGTGGTCCACTTAAGCCTTAGATCTAGCTGATTTTTTTTTTCATCCTCTAAAGTAATATTTACAAATACATAGATGGGTCAGATAGAACAAATAGTTTTTTTAGGCCTCATAGAGCCCCTTATAACACTATTAATTATTAATGGTGTATCAACTTTTTAGCTACAGATTAAAACCATAGTAACTATAGCTAAGGTTTATATCCGTAGCAAAAATGTAATATGGTCTGAATCCTTTGGCCCTTTTTTTGGTAGTGAAATCGTTATTGTTGATGTAGAAATCTGGGTTGCCTTCACTAGACCTAAAACTTGTAGAATCTATGACGCTATAATACCCTGAAACCTAGGATCAAACTCTAAGCCGGTTTATTCTCATGAACCCTTTGAAACTTTGTATTAGATATAGACTGCGCGTCGAAATTCTGATACTTACAATCTTAGACCATTATGACCGCTTAGCTGGACTTGACAATCATTTCAAAAATCAAGCCCAACCGACGTTTAGAGGCTATTTCATTGAGCATAGAGTGAAGAGAGTGAGAAAGGGGTTAGATTTGGAAATTTGAAATTCAAATCTGGCACATGACTTGGCGCGTTATTATTAAGCATTCTGACCGTCAGAATTCAGCCAAATTTCACCCTTGGATCAGGAAAAATTTCTCTTTCATATCACGAGACTTGTAGACCTGATCTAAGTGCGATGACCGCTGAACTGAAACTGGATCGCCACGTACGATCTACGAACTCTACCAGACTGAAAACTGGGTGTGACCAACATCCAGTGACCATGAGCTTAAGTCCGATCGCGTTCGGGCAGGGGACCTCCCGAAATGCTCTTTTGGACCAGAACAACCCCAATTTGGTTATACCTCAAGTGAACTTTGTTCCCAAGCCTACTTTGGAAAGGTTTTAGCTTATAAAAGGGCTTTAAACCCTCACTTATCTCACCCATCCGAATTTGCTAGAAACCCTAGCTAGAGAGAGAGAAAAAGTAACAGATTGTGAGAGAGTATGGGAGAGATCTTCCTGCCACTTGCTGCAGTTACTACACGTGCCTAAGCATCGCGTTCAAATCACTTTGCCGGTGATTCCAACACATTTCTAGGTAAGGAAAACCCTAACCACTTGCTGATTTAAGGTTCCGTCGATTCCAATAGAGAAGTAGCTTATACATCTTGTGTATTAGGTCGCCTGTTCGCCGTAGACGAAGCGTATACGCTCCGTTCGGAAAGATACACACCTAGGGTAAAAAGGTGCAGATTTTAGATGCTTTGATTGGCTAATTTCAACGCTTTCAATGTCGTTTAATAGTAGATTATCGACGGCAACGCCGTTTGACATGTACAACATGCTGTCCGTTTTCTGTTTCGTAAATGTACGGAAAATATGAGATTTAGGGCATTTTAGTCATTTGTAGAAAATACTGTATATATGCATATTTTGCTGAAATGGTTGCCATGGCTATTTGTCGCATTAGGATATTAGGAATGCGTGCATAATTGGTTTGGCGAAGAGATTCGCCCAAATCCGCACTTTGAGTCGACATACACTATGTAGACTTAAGTGTGTAGACTAAGTGTGTGTATAAATGTTTATATTAGTATGTATTGAGTATATGGTGTTGTGAAATAGTTTTGAGATTGAATTCTCAAGTAATATGCTGATGTAAATGATCTCCATCATGTTGGCTAGATGTATTGATTTCTTTATGTATAGGAAATGTATATGTTGGATGAATTGCTTAAGTGGTATGTTATAACATGTTTCAACATGCTTATATTGTTGTATTTCATTTCCATTACTCTTATATGATTGCTGATGTGGATTCACAAATGTTTGGGGCTATACTTAGTCCAGCCAGTTGGTAACAGAGTAAATTCGTGGTTTGCTTGTATTTACCATGAAGGACGCGTCGATGAACGCGAATCGTGTTTGGAGTTGGCGGCAGTGGTTAGGCCACACGAAGTGTTTTACGCACTTAATGTCGTTCAACTTGCGATGCACTCGTACTAGTCGAGCCCGTCAAGTAACCCGACTGGCTGTTGATTGTTCACCCTGTATGAATCATAACTGCTTGAACCTAGGGTACTGAACTTACCATTGGAAACCCTATTAACCATGGTACCTTGATCCATAAAGACTCATGAGCCAGGCATGGTGGTATAGGACACCGTGGTCGATCTGTCGACCTACGCTGGGGCCACAAAGCTCCCTGTAGTGACCAGTGAGCACCTATGACTTGTGAGCAGATTATGGTGGTATGGGACACTATATTCTTGCTGTCGGCCTACACTGATCAGGTGACGAGCCCTTTGTAGTGACCGCGAGCGTATTCTGAGTCTACGGGAGGCGACGACCCTTCCGTAGCAATGAGAGTACATTAGGCCTGTATTGATAAGGTGATGGGGGAGCGGTGCAACGAGTGCGAGCAACAGCCCTGGCAGCCCTTGCAGCGACCTACAAATGTAACATCGTATGTGATTTCTAGGAGTGACGACCCTAGACAGGATCTGTGTTGGGATTGATATAAGGGAAGTACCTTAGTTTCCCAATACGACTTAATGAATGGACTAATAACAACTTGGTAATCATATCCACATCGCATTACATGTTCCTGGAAGATGTGGAGTACTGAGCGGTACGCAAGCATGCCGTGGACGCAGATGATGCCGCATGAGGGAGAATGTCGGTGAGGGCATCCATCATGTCATGTCATATTGCACTAACAACAGTATCTAGGAATGTTTGATTAATTGCTTTACTATTATCGCATGATTGATTTGAGAACATGCTAATCTCTGCTCTATTATTCCACTGAGTTGATCACTCACACCCATGTTACGAGATGGTGTTTGCGATACCCACCAGACCCTGTCTTAGATGTAGGTGAGACGGCGATTTAGGAGGCAGAGCCGGATTACGATGAGGACCAGGACGAGTTCTCATATATGCAGTTTCATGACGGCTTTGCATAGGTGGCCTGGATTGGCGGGACATACTAGTTGGACTTCAGACATTTTAATTTCTGTTTATTACATGTATATGAGACTCAGTGATGTATTCATACTTTAGAGACAGTTGAGATTTATTTTATATTCCATACAGTGATATATATATTCTTCAGTCTTTCGCTTGCGTTTTATCACTGAATCTGGAGCATGAATTACAGTTTTGGTATAATTTTACTCATGTGAATGCTTTAACTCAAAAAACATTGAATCATAATCATATTTATTGCATAAGTGAGGTTTGGAACTCGGGAGTCGAGTTTATACACGACGCTCGATTTTCAGGGTGTTACATGTTGGTATCAGAGCATGATTGAGATTAAACTGGGCCTGGGTTATGGTCACGGGACATACGCTGTCGCTCCTTTGACTTAGGTGGGTGCGAGAAGGATCTAGAAACACACGTAGGACTTCAGTTTCGCCAATAGACGAAGTCTACTCAACTCGTTCGTTTCGATCGAGTTCATAATGCATCTCTGGTCATGTGAGGCGACCTAAGTAGCTAATAGGTTGTTAGTAGGCGGATTTGAGATGATCCTAGGAGAATTCCAAATCCTAAAATACAAATCCTTGGGTTTTGGGGCAGCCACAACCCTTACTCTTGATCTCAGGGCTTAAAAACCCCGTTTCACCCAATTCCTTCAAAATCCTTCCTCTCACCACCCCATTCTTCAATTTTTTCTTAGTCTTTTCACATTAGGCATAAATCCTAACTTGTAAATGACATAAAATCATACTTAGACAAAATTTTACAATGAATAGTAAAAATACGTAAGAATCGGACTTTTGGTCATTCCAATTATGGAATTTCTTGAAGAAAATGGGTTAATTGGATGGATTAGCTTCTCATACCCCAAAATAATATGCTACATGATGCATAAGTTCATTCTGGTTCACAGACTGGCCCCGGAATGCCACAAATAGAGTTTTGGGCCTATCTAGGCCAAAATACAATGATTTGGGGTGGGACCCATGTTTATTTGGGACCTCCAGGGCAGGGGGGAACCAACCCATGTGGGCCGACCAGCGGGATTGATGGCCGACCGGAGATGGCATCGCCGACCGGTGGGCCCCACTTGGTCTGAAATTCTGGTGCACGCCCTTTTTGGGGTAGGGAACCCCTCCCATGTGCGGGTCGTCCCTTAAAAGCCCCTAAATGTCCTACTCCCTTCACAAAAAATGCCCTCAAGCCCTCCATTTTTATTTTTCTTGCTGCCCTCTCTCAAAACCCGGTGCCAAATCCCTTCCAATCCCTTCTTTTGCTAAAAACGATGCCTACCCACCCATTTGTGGCTGTGCATAGAACCCTCTCTCTTCAATATCATTCGTTGAAGCTCCTAAAACCTACATTTATGGCTGAAATCGTGTGGAGCTCCATTCCCTTTTAGTTCTCTTTTTCCTTTGAAAATCTAGCCCTTGGGAGCTTGATTTATCCCTCTACAACGCCTAGATTCACTTCAATCAGATTGGGCAACCGTTTCCCCCCATTTCTTACATTTTCCATGGCCATTGTTGAAGCCATTTTGGCTTTTTTCTCTTTCTCCACCGTTCTCTCTTTGATGGGAAAGAGGAAGACTGCCACAGACGAAGCTGGGCCTAGTTGCCCTTCACAATCAAGAAGGTCGAGAGGTGGCACCGCTAGCTCAAGCGCCACCGCAAGTCTAAGCACGGCTCGTGAGTTTCATACAAAACAGGATTTGGATCCCCATGCTCACATAGGGCGAGTACTGTTAGCAGAGTTGCCCCATGGTGCTTATATTGACCGCAAGGTCCTGTTTGAAGCGTATGTGGATGGGAGGCTCTTTGGTGAATATCTGTTGTTTGAGCGTATTGAGGCTGCACACTGGGGTTCGCTCTTTGAAGCACAGTCTCAAGCAAACTTGAGCACCGTTCGTGCCTTCTATGCTCATATCCGGGATCCTACGTTGGAGCCATTACAGTTCAAGATTCCCTTTGATAGAGACCGGATGGCTACGATTGATGTTCGGCTGATAGCTCGCATTCTGAAGGTGCCTCTTGGTGAAGTTCATCCAAGTGCTGAGAATCTGAAGAGTGTGCGTGAGCGAGATCACCGTACTAGGTTCCTATGTGGTAGTTTGGTTCTGTGGCAGCCTACTAGAAGCCTCTTAGCGTCTCATATGTCGGATGATTTTCGCCTGCTACACCACATTTGTACGTTCAATGTGTATCCCAGGTCGACAAATCGCGTTGAATGTACGCGCCTCATGGTTGACTTCCTGTATCAAGTGGGCCAGGGAGAGAATGTATGTATGGCCACCTTTGTGTTGCAACAGATCGTCCTCATAGCAAGATCAAGAAGAACGTCTGAGTCTCTTCCTTTTGGCCGGCTCATATGCAAGATCACGCTCGAGTTTACTTATAGACTTGGGCCGAAGTTGCCTGTACCGATTCACTTCATCGATGAGACTACCATGGACAGAATGAAGATAGGGCCTCGGCAGCGTGAGGCTCAGCTTGATCATGATAGCGAGGGCAATTATGATAGCGAAGCGGATGTTGGCGAAGAAGAGGCTGGGGCAGAAATAGATGAAGAAGCCCAGGAAGAAGAAGAAGAGGAGGCTCAGGATACTGATGAGATCCCTCCTCCAGTGACGCGGGCTACTAGAGATGCTCACATTGCCCGACTCGAGGAGAATCAGGTTACCTTGCGACGAGAAGTCTAAGAACTTCGGGCCGAAGTTGAGGATACCAAGGCCATCATGAAGAGAAAATTTGGCAAGGTGACTCGCACCTTGAAGGTGATCCTGTGTTGCTTGTAGGATAAGGGTGTTCCTCCTCCATCGCCCGACTCGGATTAGAGATGAGATTCTAGATGTTTGTTGATTGTAGTTGGTTTATTTCCTACTTTCTGTGTGTAAGCCTGATAAGGCTAGTAGTTTACTTAGGTTGCTGTTGTAGCTTGATTGGCTTAGTTTCCCATGTGTTTCTTGTCATGATGCATATAAAGATATATCTCTTGTATTGTGACAGATTTTGATTAAATGAGATACATGAAATGTTTTCAGCTCGTTATGTGAATGATTGTGTGGTGGTGCATATCTGCTATTGCTAAAACTGATAAGGTTGTGCCCTATTTTGAATATAGGGAATGCCGCCTAAGGCTACGCGGAGCACCACACGACTTACATTGGGAGAGCCTATGGATCGGGTTCCTCTCCAAACTGATGTTCCTACGGACCCTGCTGTGGGCCCTATTCCTGAGACTGTGCGTGAGTCTCAGCCTTCCACAGGTCCTTCAGATGGACCACCGCCTTTTACACCACCTGTTAGAGAGCAGTACTGTGCGTCTTCCTCGATGCAGTATGTGCCATAGCCTGCTCCTCCTCTAGATAGATTTGAGCAGTTGATGGCCATGATGCATCAGCAGCACCAGCAGCTCTTGACTACGATAGCAGGGGCTCTAGCCCAGGGTGGGAGTGTGACTCCACCTGCACCCCTTGTGCATCCAGCTGAGGATGCCAGTACTTCTACTCAGGATGAGGGCATGACTCATCCTACACCCTTGGCTTACCCTATGGGGAGTCCTGCTGATACACGGGGCCTACTTGAGCGATTCCAGCGCTTGCGGCCTCTTACTTTCACGGGTTCTCACAGACCCGAGGAGGCTGAGTATTGGCTCGACCGTGTGTCGAAGATTCTGAGGATGTTGCACTGCTCAGAGTCCAAGCAGGTAGAGTTGTCTACGTTCATGTTCGAGCGGGAGGCCAGTCTTTAGTGGGATAGTGTGTTGCAGACCGTTGCAGTTGATTACATCTGGACTTGGGCAGCGTTCGAGTTCCGTTTCCACGAGAAATACTATCCCCAGACGTACAGGCATGAGCGGGAGAATGAGTTTCTACACCTTAGACAGGGAGGCATGACAGTCACAGAGTATGAGCATCGATTCACCGATTTGGGCAGATACGTCCCGACTATACTTGCAGATGAGCAGATGAGCATACGACGCTTTTCGGAGGGCTTGCGACCGGATATTCGGTCGAAGATGTGTTGCGTTAGCATTCCCTCCTACGCTGAGTTGATTCACATGTCCATGAGGGCAGAGCAGGACGTTGATAGACTGGCATGATCTCGTGGCCCTATGGTGTCTAGGCCACGACCAGAGTTACAGGACAGGCCCTTTGCGGGCAAGAGGCCTCGCATCGACCCTCCTCCTAGGGCTACAGCCCCATTGTTACCGACGAGGTGCCCCGATCTGTCGTGTACTTATTGTGGGAGATCGGGTCATTCTGTGGGGAGCTGTTTAGCTCGGATGAGAGAAAGTTGGTTCTCACCGCCATAGAAGATCGACCGTTTACTCCCACAGGCTATATCCGCACCGCCTTTACCATTGGCTCCTGCGCACCCTTCCTTCAGACCTCCCACATCTCAGTTCAGGCCGCCTCTACGGCCTATGATACCGCGATCGAACCGGCCACAGCAGGCTCAGGTTCATGCTTTGACAGTTGAGGTAACCGAGACAGAAACTACTCAGCCTTTGGCCTTTGAGGTCACCGCCCACATCGGAGGTACTCTTATACTTTTGATGGTGGATACTGGATCCACGCTTTCTTTGATATCGTGTTCTATAGTCAGGCGTCTTGGACTACCGACTATTCACATGGATGGAGTGCGAGTCCTTTCAACTCACGGGGATTTTTCTGATGCCACCCTGATGTGTGAGGGTTGCTTGATGGATTTAGGAGGCAGGACCATGTCTATTGATCTTGTCGTCGACCCATCTCTCGTTTATCTCGACTTCATTCTTGGCATGGATTGGCTGACTGCAGCGAGGGTCGAGATTGACTGCGAGACTCGTATGGTGACGATATACGAGCCAGATGGCACGCCTCTTACATTTTCAGTGCGGGTAAATCTCCCCTTCTTCATACTTAGCTACGCTTCTTTACTACGGGACGCTGGTGGCCAGACACTTGAGCATACGCCAGTCGTCCATGATTTTGGGAATCTATTTAGGAAGATCCCTGGTCTGTCTCCTCAGCGAGAGATTGATTTTACTATCGATCTGTTACCTGGTTCCATTCCCGTCTTACTGCCGACGTATCGCATGGCACCGTGTGAGATGGAGGAGTTGAGGATGCAGATTGATGATCTGTTGGAGCTTGGTCTTATTTGACCCAGTGTGTCTCCTTGGGGAGCACCAGTTCTGTTTGTGAAGAAGAAGGATGGTTCGATGCGATTGTGTATTGATTATCGCAAGATGAACCAGATCACGGTGAAGAACAAGTACCCTTTACCCAGGATAGATGACTTGTTTGATCAGTTGAGAGGGGCGCAGTACTTCTCGAAAATTGATCTTCAGTCAGGATATCATTAGTTACGCATCAGGGATGAGGACGTGCTGAAGATAGCATTCAGGACCAGCTTTGGCCACTACGAGTTCCTTGTGATGTCGTTCAGTCTCACGAACGCACCAGCTGTGTTCATGGATCTGATGAACAGGGTATTTTGGCCTTTCCTCTATCGATTCATCGTGGTGTTCATTGACGACATTTTGGTATATTCCAGGAGTCGAGAGGAGCATGAGGAGCACTTGCGCTTGGTCCTGGATACACTAAGATAGCATCAGTTGTTTAGACAGTACAAGAAGTGCGATTTCTGGAAGCAAGAAGTAAAGTTCTTGGGACACGTGGTGTCCAAGGATGGCATGGCAATCGACCTGTCTAAGGTACCTGCAGTTCAGGACTGGGAGCAGCCTGGTTCTGTCACTGAGGTGAGGAGTTTCTTGGGTCTTGCTGGCTACTATCGATGCTTCATTCAGGATTTCTCGAAGATTGCCAGACCTCTATCTCAGTTGACACGGAAGGATATAAAGTTCGCCTGGAATGACAAGGAGGAGTCAGCTTTTCAGGAGCTGAAGGATAGGCTCACATCCGCCCCTGTGTAGTATTGTCAGAGCAAGGGGTTAGATACACTATATGTACTGATGTGTCTAGTGTTGGTTTAGGTTGTGTCCTTATGCAGAGGGACAGGGTGATTTCGTATGCCTCGAGACAATTAAGGAAGCACGAGGAGACTTACCCTACACATGACCTGGAGTTGGTAGCTGTCATATTCGCACTGAGACTCTGGAGACACCTCTATGGAGAGGAGTTCGAGCTCTTTTACGATCACAAGAGACTCAAGAACATATTCACGCAGCGAGACTTGAATATGAGGCAACGGCAATGGATGGAGACTTTGAAGGACTTCAAGTTCGAAGTCTCTTACCATCCTAGTAAGGTGAACCTCGTGGCTGACGCGTTGAACCGCAAGAAGGCGTTAGAGTTTGCGGCTCCGCTGATGGTTGCTGAGTGGGACATGGTTGAGTTTTGCTAGACTTTGAGAAAAAACTCACTGTGGAGGAGCCCTTCGAGTTCATCGCCCATGTGCAGGTGCGATATCAGATCAATGACCGGGTCATCGAGGCGCAGCGGGATGATGCGCATCTGACTGAGCTTCGAGAGCAGGCCAGTGATGATGCAGACACCGAGTGGCGTGTTGGCATGGATGGGGGATTACGTTACCGGGGCCGCCTATGTGTCCCAGACATTCCCGACTTGAGACGAGAGATTCTCCAGGCTGCGCACTGTACCAGACTTGCGATGCATCCGAGCAGCAAGATGTATCGCGACGTGAGGAGGACTTATTAGTGGGAAGGTATGAAGACCCACATTGCAGAGTTCGTGTCCCGTTGTCTCACTTGCCAGCAGGTGAAGATAGAGCATCGCCGACCACCTGGACTCCTGCACCCTATGCTTATCGCTGAGTGGAAATGGGACTTCATTTTCATGGATTTTATTTCCGGGCTGCCGAAGATGAGGAAGGGACATGATTCTATATGGGTGATCGTCGACCGTTTGAAGAAGTCGGCGCACTTCCTACCGATCAGAGTTACGAACTCTGCAGACGAGCTGGCTAGACTGTATATCAGAGAGATCGTGCGTCTGTATGGAGTTCTTTTGGAGATCGTGTCGGACAGAGACACGTGTTTCACTTATATTTTCTAGACTCGCATTCAGGAGGCTATGGGTGTGAAGTTGAAGTTCAGCACCACCTTCCACCTACAGACAGACGGACAAACAGAGCGGGTGAATCAGATTCTAAAGGACATGTTGCGGGCTTGCGCATTGGACTTCAAGGACAGTTGGGATGATTGTCTTGCATATGCGGAGTTCGCGTACAACAACAGTTTTCAGGCGAGTATCGGTATGGCACCTTATGAGGCGTTGTATGGGCGACCTTGTCGAGCACCGCATTGCTAGGTAGAGGTCGATGAGCGTACATTGATCGGCCCAGAGTTAGTGTAGGCGACGTAGGAGAAGATTGACATCATTAGACGCCGGCTTCTTACAGCGCAGAGTAGACAGAAGAGTTATGCAGATACGAGACGGCGCCCGCTAGAGTTCACGGTTGGGGATCATGTATTTTTGCGAGTTTTCCCTATGAAGGGAGTCCTTCGGTTCAAGAAGAAGGGGAAGCTGGCACCGCGATTCATTAGTCCATTCCAGATCCTCGATTGCGGGGGTGCAGTGGCTTATCGTTTGGCTTTACCTACGCCACTCGCGAGCGTTCACAACATATTTCATGTTTCTATACTGAAGAAATACGTTTTTGATCCTTCCCATATCATCAGATGGGAGCAGGTGCAGTTAGGAGAGGATGTTACATATATCCTGCGACCGATGCGTATACTAGACAGGAAGGAGTAGTTACTGCGTAGCAAGGTCATCCCCCTTGTGAAGGTATTGTGGACGCATCACTCTGAGGAAGAGGCTACCTGGGAGACAGAAGCCGAGATCAGAAAGAAGTGCCCACAACTTCTTGAGGAGTACGAAAAGGTACAAATTTCGACGATGAAATTTTTTGTTAAGGGGGGTAGATTGTAACGCCTTGGAAAAATCCGTACTTAGACTCGAGTACCAACTCTATCAGAAATCGCGTAAGATTAATTCCTTTAGAAACTAAGCGTAAGTTAGCTAGCGCTACACTAGAGTAGCTGTGAAATAGTCCCTGATCACTTTAAATACGTTCTGCAAGACCTAAAACTTATAGAATCCATGACACTATAATACCCTGAAACTTAGGATCAAATTCTAAGCCGGTTTGTTCTCATGAACCCTTTGAAACTTTGTATTGGATCTAGACTACGCGTCGAAAGTCCGATACCTACAATCTTAGACCGTTATGACCGCTTAGCTGGACGTGACAATCATTTCGAAAATCAAGCCCAACCGACGTTCAGAGGCTATTTCATTGAGCCTGGAGTGAAGAGAGTGAGAAAGGGGTTAGATTTGGAAATTTAAAATTCAAATCTGGCACATGACTTGGCGCGTTATTATTAAGCATTCTTCCCGTCAGAATTCAGCCAAATTTCACCCTCGGATCAGGAAAAATTTCTCTTTCATATCACGAGACTTGTAGACCTGATATAAGTGCGATGACCGCTGAACTGAAACTGGACCGCCACGTGTGATCCATGAACTCTACCGGACTGAAAACTGGGTGTGAGTAACATCCAGTGACCATGAGCTTAAGTCCGATCGCGTTCGGCCAGGGGACCTCCCGAAATGCTCTTTTGGACCAGAACAACCCCAATTTGGTTATACCTCAAGTGAACTTTGTTCCCAAGCCTAATTTGGGAAGGTTTTAGCTTATAAAAGGGCTTTAAACCCTCACTTATCTCACCCATCCAAATTTTCTAGAAATCCTAGCTAGAGAGAGAGAAAAAGTAACAGATTGTGAGAGAGTGTGGGAGAGATCTTCCCGCCACTTGCTGCAGCTGCTACACGTGCCTAAGCATCGCGTTCAAATCACTTTATCAGTGATTCCAATGCATTTCTAGGTAAGGAAAACCCTAACCACTTGCTGATTTAAGGTTCCGTCGATTCCAATAGCGAAGTAGCTTATACATCTTGTGTATTAGGTCACCTGTTCGTCGTAGACGAAGCATATATGCTCCGTTCGTAACGATACACATCTAGGGTAAAAAGGTGCAGATTTTAGATGCTTTGATTGGATGATTTCAATGCTTTCAATGTCGTTTAATAATAGATTATTGACGGCAATGCCGTTTGACATGTACAACATGCTGTCCGTTTTCTGTTTCGTAAATGTACGGAAAATATGAGATTTAGGGCATTTTAGTCATTTGTAGGAAATACTGTATACATGCATATTTTTCTGAAATGGTTGCCATGGCTATTTGTCGCATTAGGATATTAGGAATGCGTGCATAATTGGTTTGGCGAAGAGATTCGCCCAAATCGGCACTTTGAGTCGACATACACTATGTAGACTTAAGTGTGTAGACTAAGTGTTTGTATAAATGTTTATATTAGTATGTATTGAGTATATGGTGTTGTGAAATAGTTTTGAGATTGAATTCTCAAGTAATATGCTGATGTAAATGATCTCCATCATGTTGGCTATATGTATTGATTTCTTTATGTATAGGAAATGTATATGTTGGATGAATTGCTTAAGTGGTATGTTATAACATGTTTCAACATGCTTATATTGTTGTATTTCATTTCCATTACTCTTATATGATTACTGATGTGGATTCGCAAATGTTTGGGGCTATACTTAGTCTAGGCAATCAGTAACAGAGTAAATTCGTGGTTTACTCGTATTTACCACGAAGGATGCGTCGATGAACGCGAGTCGTGTTTGGAGTTGGCGGCAGTGGTTAGGCCACACGAAGTGTTTTACGCACTTCATGTCATTTGACTTACGATGCGCTCGTAGTAGTCGAGCCCGTCAAGTAACCCGACTGGCCGTTGATTATTCACCCTGTATGAATCATAACTGCTTGAATCTAGGGTACTGAACTTACCGTTGGAAACCCTGTTAACCATGGTACCTAGATCCATAAAGACTCATGAGCCGGGCATGATGGTATGGGACACCGTGGTAGAGCTGTCGGAACTAGGGCCACAAACCTCCTCGTAGTGACCAGTGAGCACCTATGACTCGTGAGCAGATTATGGTGGTATGAGACACTATATTCTTGCTATCGGCCTACACTGAACAGGTGACGAACCCTTTGTAGTGACCGCGAGCGTATTCTGAGTCTACGGGAGGCGATGATCCTTCCATAACAATGAGAGTACATTAGGCCTGTATTGAAAAGGTGATGGGGGAGCGGTGCAACGAGTACGGGCAACAGCCCTGACAGCCCTTGCAGCGACCTAAAAATGTAACATCGTATGTGATTTCTAGGAGTGATGACCCTAGACAGGATCTGTGTTGGGATTGATATAAGGGAAGTACCTTAGTTTCCCAATACGGCTGAATGAATGGACTAATAATAACTTGGTAATCATATCCACATTGCATTGCATGTGCCTGGAAGATGTGGAGCACTGAGCGGTACGCAAGCATGCCACGAAAGCAGATGGTGCCGCATGAGGGAGAATGTCGGTGAGGGCATCCATCATGTCAAGTCATATTGCATTAACAACAGTATCTAGGAACGTTTGATTAATTACTTTACTATTATCGCCTGATTGATTTGAGAACATGATAATCTCTGCTCTATTATTCCACTGAGTTGATCACTCACTCCCACGTTACGGGATGGTGTTTGCGACACCCACCAGACCCTATCTTAGATGCAGGTGAGGCGGCGATTCAGGAGGCAGAACCGGATTACAATGAGGACCAGGATGAGTTCTCATATATGCAGTTTCACAATGGCTTTGCATAGGTGGCTTGGATTGGCGGGACATACTAGTTGGACTTCAGACATTTTGATATCTGTTTATTACATGTATATGAGACTCAATGATGTATTCATACTTTGGAGAGAGTTGAGATTTATTTTGTTTTCCATACAGTGATATATATATTCTTCAGTCTTCCACTTGCGTTTTATCACTGAATCTGGAGCATGAATTACAATGTTGGTATAATTTTACTCATGTGAATGCTTTAACTCAGACAACATTGGATCATAATCATATTTTTTGCATAAGTGATGGTTTGGAACTCGGGAGTCGGTTTTATACACGACCCCCAATTTTCAGGGTGTTACATAAAGTGAGAGGGGAGGAGCGTGCTCGGATCACCGAAGTGTGGTCGGTAAATGCTAGGATGAGATCTTAGAGGTTGATAATCATGCCCGAGTTGCTGCTCAAATCAGGTCTCATTTTATTCTTAATAGGTACATCTTTTAAGAGATAGTTGAAGCTTCTTTTCATCCTCATGTGTTTACTGACCATTCCTTTTTATCATATAAGAATGCCTGACCAAAGGTGTTCGAAGCGCAAGGATCCATTCATGGTAGAGCTCGCCCAGACGAAGCAAAGGTCGGCCCCGAAGAAGAAGGGGGCCGCTGCCTCATCCTTCGTTGGTTGGGAGGGTATGGATGTTGTCCTGGACAATGCTCTTAATGCTGCTCCTTTGTGCCCGCTAGCGGCCTCAGAGGAGTTCGTGGTTAGTACGGGGGTAACCTCCACTAATGAGGCTCGACCTTCAGAGGTCCAGGCAGTTTCTGAGGGTGAAGCTCACTCCCTTTCTCCCTGAGTGGACAGTTCTACCAGTAGCTGATGTGATGAGGCCGAAGTTCTCTCAAATTGACTCGTGTCGTGATGGAGGGCCTCTTACCCTATATAGAGTGTCATGTCCCGGATGCCACTTTCACTAGGGTGATGGACTTTCCTCTAGATGAGGCTATTGGTTAGCTGGTAGTGCTCTTCTTCTTCTTTTGAAAGCAATAGCGGAGATCCCAAGTATTGCTTAAGCTGCTGGAAGGCAAGCTCGCACTCATTTATCCATTCTATCTTTTGTTTCCCTTTTAAATTCTTGAAAAAGGGGAGACATTTATCAATTGCTTAACAGATCAAATGGTTGAGTACGGTCATTCTCCCTATGAGGCATTGAATTTCTTTTATCACCTTACCAAGCTCATGTCCAGTAGAGCTCAAATTTTTTCGGGTTTGCCTCTATCCCCCTTTGGCTGACCAGGAAGCTGAGGAATTTTTGGAGCTAATGCCGGAGGCGCATTTGCTCGGATTTAATTTCATCATGTATTTTCATAGGATTGTGAATGTCTCCTTGAGGTCGGCGGTGTGGCCTGTATTCTAGATGCTTTTGATGAATATGTTGTCAATGTAGACTTCCATGGGTTGTCCGATCTGCTGGACGAACATCTTATTGATGAGCCCTTGATATGTGGCCCTAGCATTCTTCAACCCAAAGGGCATGACCTTATAGCAGTAGTCCTTTGTTGGTGATAAAGGTCATTTTCTGCTTACCGTAGGGATGCATGAAGATTTGATTATATCCTGAGTAAGTATCCATGAAGCTTAGTAGTTTGTGTTAGGCAATACTATCAACCATCTGGTCGATTCATGGGAGGGAAAAATTGTCCTCGGGGTAGGCTTTGTTTAGTTCAGTGTAATCGACACAATCCTGCCACTTCTCATTGGATTTTTTCACCAAAATGACATTGGTTATACAGCCTGGATAGTAAATTATTAAATTATTTTGATAAATCTCTCTTTGAGGAGCTTACTAACCTCTTCCTTGATGATGGCGTACCACTCTGGCTTGAATGTTTATTACTTCTATCTCATTGGTTAATGGTTGGGGTCGCTGTTCAATTTGTGAACCATTACTTTTGGGCTGATGTCGGGCATATCCTGATAAGACCAAGAAAACATGTTGGTGTGCCGTTGGAGGAGATCAATGATCTCATCTTGCAAGGCTGGAGTCAACAATGAGTCGATCTGTACTGTTCGGGTTGGGTCACTTTCGTCGAGTAAGATGGTTATGAGGTCTTCAATCGAGCATCCTCTTTTAGCCAAGTCCTCCCGAGGATCGAGGGAGGTGATGGCCATTGCTTGATGTTGTGTTCCTAGTGCCATGGAATAACATTGAAGAGCTTCTTACAGATCTCCTTTGACTAACCCTACCCTGTGCTCTGTCGGGAACTTCATTGCGAGATGGTATGTTGATACTACTGCACATAGGTGTTGAGAGAAGGTCATCCGAGGATGATGTTATAGACGGAGGGGAAAATGACTACAATAAATTTGATCATAATTGTTGTCTAATTCTTCCCTTCTCCCACTGTGACTGAGAGTTGTATCGACCCTTGAGGTGACTTTGTCTCCAGTGAATTTGAGCAAGGGACTTTTGAAAGGTTGGAGTCGATACCTCCTGACTCCCATTTTGTTGAAGGCTTCAACCAAGAGGATGTCGACTGATCTTCCAGTGTCCACCAATATTCAAAATACTTTCTAGTTGGCTATGGTCATAGTCACCACTAGTGCATCATCATGAGGGTAGTCGACACCTTAAACGTCCTCTTTAGTGAAGGTCAGCTCACTGGATTCTACTTTCTGTTCCTTTGGAGGCTTACTTTGACATGGATTTAATGTTCCGAGCTGCAGTGACTAATACTTCAGGCATGAGCTCTTCATGCTCAGTACGAGTGTATGACCCTAACCCTAGTGTGCAAGGCATTCCTTTAGGTCTTGCAGTCCTACCGGTCGAATTTCAATGACCCGCGACCTATGGGTAGTGTTTGCGGTCGTCCTTGAGTTCGATCATGTAGACCCGACCCGACTTGACCCGAGACCTATGCCTTTGCGACCGCATCATCACCGCGGTTCCAATGTTGTGCCTCGTGCATCTATCCAAGTTATAGATCATAAGATGTAGGCGTGCATCATTTTGAGCCTTTGATCATGTTGGAGGGACCCAACTAGTAGGGTGTGCACGTTTTCCCATGAGGCCCACCCTAATGCACCTTCTCTCATAAAGGCTACCCTAGCTAGCTACCTAGCCTACCTAGAGCCTAGCAACTCATGATGAGTTTTCTTCCCCAAAACCCATCATTTCTTCTCTAAATAAGAAAATCCATCATTTCTTTTTCTTCCCAAAACCTTACATGTAATCATAACTCCCCTACAACAACTCTCTCTCTCTCTCCCTTCTCTTTCATTTTCTCTTCTTTCTTTCGTTACTAGCCTTGGACATCCAGCCCATCTTCCCTCCATTCCAACCCCTTTTTCTTCCTTATTTCCCCTCCATCTTACCACTACAATCCCATCTTGGCCATAGATTCATGACCCTTGAAGCTTGAGGTACATGTTGATGTAGATTTGGAGATTATATCTTTAAAGGTGGGTGCATGTATTTTCTATTTCAGATTTCTTTGTATTGTGGATGTTCTCCATCTTTTCTTTTCATGATTGGAGTATGTGGGCCCCATTAAGAGATGGTGGTAGCCCCAAGACTCCATGGATGTGGCTTGAAGCCCATCCTACGTTGCATGCATGTTACATGTAAGGGGCCATTCTCCAAGGACCCCTTCATGGAATTTTCTTCCTTTGATCAGGGATTCTTGGGTCATATAGACACTTTATCCTTGATGGAGATAGAATCTCTACCATAGATCCCAAGTAGGAATCATATGATCCATGTATATCTTGTGTATCTTGTATAATGGAATGTATATGCATATGTGATGAAGGGAAGGGCCTCAGTGTGGCAGAGACCCTTATCTTGTGGCCGGATATTTGTTTTTCCCTTATAGATAACCTCTAATCATGTGTGTGTGGCCAACCTTGTGGACCTAAAAAAATTCAGACCGTCCATGGAGGTTGGACGTTCATGACACTCCACCTTGGACATGTGGCCCCAAAAATCCACCTAAATAGGGCACATGTAAAGGGTTTTTGTTATTAGGGAAGGTCTGGATGTTTGTGGGGCCCACTGGGGTGGTCCATCCCATGATTTTCTAGGATTAAATCCAATTTTAAATAATGTTTATATTTTATTCTTTTCAGTCATATGTTGCTGTCCAGAATTGTCTGGACAGGTTTTTGGGTCAACTTCAGGCCAGATTTTAGGGCTTTTGGTGGGGATTTTTATGCCGAGTAATATATGATTTTTGAAGGTGTGTGTCCCACCTATAAGCATGCCAAATTTCAGCCTCAACTGATCTCATCTGGGTCTCCAAAAGAGTGGGACAATATGGGTATATTGTAGGATTTCTTTACTGTAAATTTCAGTAACATTGTCTCACATTAAACCATAATTTAAAAATATTTTCTATGATGGTGGGCCATCTTTAAGAACTTTTCCTTGTTGTATACATGATGAGGGACCTTATCCCTAAATTTTCATATTTTTAGTGGCCCTGGACTCACTCCATTGGAGTGCCCAAAGTTGGCACAACAACATACATTGTTGTAATTTTCTATTACCTTGCTGTCCTCTTAAGTTGTACCTGATTTTGGGCCCCAGCCCATTTAGACTTGTGTATGTTTACTAGGGCCTACCTATGATGTATCTGACATCCATGTAGACCATGTATGTGGGGCCAACTAGCTGGACCAGCGTCCCCTACTAGACGTCCAGCACGGTGGACCGTTCATGCGCTGGCCCACCATGATGTATGTTTTGTGTCCACACCGTTCTCCCCTCTGTGGTGGCCCACGTGGAGGGGCCACCCTAGGTTTACATCCCATGTTGGGCCACCTCAGGGATGTGTGGAGCCCATTGATGTGTGTATGGGCCAGGATGCCCAAGCCTTGGGATGCTTAGGCCAAGGGCTGCTCCTAGGCCTGCAGCCCAGCAGCGTGCCCACGTGTTTTGTGTACCACCCTCTTTCTCCATTTGTGGGGCCCCCCTATAATTATTGTTGGCCCTTATGGAAATATTTTTTACATGTTTTAACAAGTATTTGGGCTTCAACAAGCCCAAATTGTTGATGGACTGAAAATTCAGTAAGGGCCCAAATGAATATTGTTTTGGACTTAATTGTATGATATGTGGGGTGCATGGTGCACACCTTATTGAGAAAGCTGGGGTGCATGATGCACACCTATTTTGTAATATTTTGGGCTTGATTAGTGCCCTTTTTGGGCTCGATTAGTGCATAGTTTGGCTACCTCTTTTTATGGTCCTTGTCGAACTAAGTATGACTAGATTTTTAGGACTTCCTAGTGGACCTAGAGTGGGTTGGAACGTCCCACCTTGGCCCAACCATTTGTTGGGTTGATTTCCACCATTTAGATGGACTTGTGGGCTAGATATAGGTAGTTTTGGGCCCTTAGTTGCCCACGTAAATGAGCTAGTTTTTAGGCTGATGTAAAGGAGCTCATTCCACCCAACTTAGACTTGTTTTTGGGCCATGTATTTATGCCCATGGGTTGCCCCTTAAGTTCACCTAAATGTATGGGTCTTATGGCTAATAAGACTTGGGCTTTGGGCCTTGGTTCCCCTCCTTAGGTCATGATTGTTAAAGGTAGTATTGTGCCCACTTGTATCTTTTGTGGGACCTATGTGCATATGGTTTGGATATGGGCCTTAGGACTTATGTTTAAGTGGTTTGTGGATTAGATGCTTTGGGGCAATGGTGGTTGAAAGTCCCCATTTGGACCCCTCTAGGTCCATTAGTTACTAAGTGTCGTTGAATGCCCACCTTAGTCCCTTGTTAAGCATGGTCCAATATTATCTAGGCCCTAGTTTTGTATGTTTAGTCTCATGGGCTACCTCAAGTGAATGGGCCCCCACTAGAGGATGCATTCCCTATGAGGAATTGGTTAAGTACCTAGACCCTTTACGATTAGGTAGAGAGTACATCTTCTCATTCACCTCATTGACACCCTTATTCATCTTCATGGGTCACTCCCATGAGCATCATATGCATGCTTGGTTGAGGTATGATTGGCCATCGTTGTGCCTTTATGTATGACATGTTGGTATCTCCCCGAGGGATGGAGTTTACCCTCTCAAGCATGGTGGATGCTTAGGATTGATGCATGGATGATTGTGTGGATATTCTCCCTTTCTTCATCAGGGCTATAGCCTCCACAAAGATATCATCGATGGCCATTTGTTGACACCAGAAATGATTCTCAAGCATTTGGGGTGCATAGGATATCCCTAGGTGAAAGCTCCTAAACTTTCACGGTACCTAGGGAATGCCTCAACACTGAGACCGAGTGGAAAACATGAGTGCCCGAGTGCCTTACACTGTTAGCCCGCTACTCCCACTATTAGGAGGTTGATTGAGATGGGGTTTGGCCTTACCTGCCTGAGTGAGGGGGTATAGCTAAGCTAAGTTTGAACAGCTCGTGAAATGGGTCTGTTACTATCGAGCCTTGTTGAAGATTGGTTGCCCATAGGCGGGTAGTGAGATCTTCTATGCTCATTTGACTGTGCGGGTCTTGTAGAGTGTAACGACTTAAAAAAATCTATACAAATACCCAAGTACCAACTCAGGTAGAAATCCCTCAAGAGTAAATCCTTTAGAAACTAGACGAGAATTAACTAAAGTGCAAACCTAGATTACCTATGAAATTAGCATTAATCACTTTAAATACAATCTGCAAGACTCAAAACCTGTAGAATTGTTAATGCTATGTTACCCTAAAATTTAGAATCCAACTTTAAACCCAGTTGCTCTTGGGAGCACTTTGAAACTTCGTATCAGACCTGGACCGCACGTCGAAAGTCCGATAGTGATGAACTTATACGATTATGACCGCCTAGTTGGACTTGACAATCACCTCAAAAATCAAGTCCAAACAATTTCCTAAGACTGTTTCCTTGAGTCCGGAGTGAAGAGTGTGAAAAAGTGAAGGTTTTTAAGAAATTAAATATGAATTTAAGTAATTTGAGTCGTGTTGCATACGTGCCATTTATAAGCATTCTGACCATTAGTTTTTGACCCAAATTCATTCTCAGATCAGGGATGATGGCCCACATATGTCAAAGTACTTGTGGCCCTGATCGAGTTTTGGTGACCGCTAAACTGAAACTGGTCCACCACGGTCAATCTGAAAACCCGATCGAACTGAAAACCCGATCGAACTGAAAACTTAACTTGATCAAGATCCAATATCTATGATCTTAAGTCCAACCACATTCAGCATAGGGACCTGTAGAACTACTCCGTTAGATCGGAACAAAGTCGATTTGGTTATAACCTAAGTATACCATGGCCCTGGGACTGTTTTCGTTAGTTCTGGGCCTATATAAGGGCCTTAAACCCTCTCTCACATATACCATACGAATTTTAAAACCCTAGTTAAGGAAAATAAGAAAAAGAGATAGAAAGTAAGAGAGAAGTTAGTGATTCATCCTGGGATTCTTCCCAGCTGCACTACGTGCCTAATCCACCTATTTGAATCATTATTTAAGCGATTCTAATTTCATACTTGGGTAAGAAAATCAAACCCTAACCTGTTTTAGGGCTTAGTATAGTTGGAGTGATGAAATAGCTAACCTAGTTCGTGCTATAGGTTGCTAATCCGCCGTTGACAAAGGCTTACCGTTTAAATCATATTCGTTACGCTTCTACGGCGTAAGGTGCGGACTATAGATGTATAGATTATGGTTTTCAAAGCTTTCAATTTCGGTTAATGATAGATTTTTGACGTGGGTTCTATTACACATGCTAAATGCGCTATCTGTTCTGTTTTATGAATATGTTTAGTCTATGTTGTAAATAGAGTGTTCCATGTGTTTGTTAAAATGTTCACATGCATATGAAATTTGATGTTGTGATTTCCATGATAAATTGTTGTTAGTACATGCTTGTTATGTATGTGACAACTCCTTAGCAAAAGGATTTGCCTAAATATGCAATATGCCAACATATGTGATATATGTTGAATCATGCAGTCTAAGTATTTATGTAAATACCTGAACGGGTTAGAAATTGGTAGAGTATGATTTTTAAGGGCATTGAGATATGAATCTCAATCACCTTACTTGTGTGTATGATTTCCTCCATGAAATGTTTAGCCTATTTTATTCATGTTAACTGTGTGTATGATTTCCTCCATGTACTGTATTCATGTTCAAGTTATATTTCATAACAAGTTCATATGAATGTGGAATTTAAATCAAATGTCTATTACTGAGATTATACGTGACTGGGATCATGTTATGGTCCAGGAAATCGGTAACAAGCTTGAGTTTGTGGCTGAGATTTATTCGCTACGTAAAACGTGATTGACGAACTCGAGCCGTATTAGAGTTGTCGGAATGGTTTGGCCACACGGAGTGCTTATGCATTTCATGTGGATCAACTCAACGTGCGATCGTGCTAGTCGAGCTCGTCAAGTAACCCGATTAACCCGATGTATGTTCACCATGTATGGATGCTCCTGTTTGAATCTAGGATACCAAACTTACTAGTGTAATCCCGTCAACCTTGGTACCTCGATCCGCTAAGACTCATGAGCTGGACATGGTGGTATGGGACACCGTGGTCGAGCTATTGGCCTACACCGGGGTGATGTGCCTCCCTGTAGTGATCAGTGAGCAACCTAGACTCGTGAGCCGATTATGGTGGTATGGGACATTATATTCGAGCTGTTGGCCTACTCTAATTCGTGATGAGCCATTTGTAGTGACCTCGAGTATATCTTGAAATTGCATTGGGCCAACGAGCCTTATTATAGTATAGAGGATATAACTAGACCTATACTAATTGGTGACGAGCCTTTTGCAGTGATCTAGAACTATAATATCATATGAGATTGTCTAGGATAGATGACCCTAAAATGGATCATTATTTAGGTAATGATATGAGGGAGGTACCTTAGCTTCCCAATCCTGCTAGATGAAAAGGACTAATAATAACTCAGTAATCATGTTCATAACATCGCACTGCATGTGTCCCGGGTTGAAGAGCACAGAGGGAAGAAAGCATGCTTTGGACGTAAGATGGTGCCCTAAGAGGGAGTGTAGGCGAGGGCATGCATCATGAAAACATTTCATCCTTGCATTAATAAGAGTATCTAGGAATGTTTGATATGTATGTTTTATCATTACTGCTTGACTAAATTGGTAACATGTTAATCTTTACTCTATGATTCCACTGAGTTGATCACTCACTCCCACGTTGTTCTGAGCACCCACCACACTCTGTCTTAGCTACAGATGACGACGTGACTCAGGAGGCGGAGCCTGATTACTATGATGATCAGGACGAGTTCTCGTATATGCAGTTCTCTGACGATTTCACTTAGGCCATTATGATCGACGGGGCTATAGGGCTTTTCATCCTAGTTGAAACTATCCCTCCACATTTTGATTTTTTTTGAACTAATACATGTATATGGTGACTCAGTGATGTACTCATACTCTGGGGTTCGACAGGGATCCTTTGAACTCATATGCATTTAAATACATTTTTCAGTGTTCCGCTTGCGTTATATAAATTAATCTGGAGTATGAATTACAGTTTTAGTATAATCCCACTCATGTTTAGTGCACTAATATGAACAACATTTAATCATCATTATCTATGTAGCATAAGTGATGCGTTGGAACTCGAGAGCTGAGCTTTTGCTCACCCCCTGATTTTCAAGGCATTACACAGAGCGGTAGTCATCCAATAGTATACTTGACCCCATTGTATTCCTTATTGCAACACCCCAAAAATTGAGGGTCGAGCAAAGCTTAACTCCCGAGTTTCGATACATCACTTATGCAACATAGATAATGATGATTAAATGTTGTCTATATTAGTACATTAAAAATGAGTGGGATTATACCAAATTGATACATCATACTCCAGAGATGATTTAATTTAAGCAAGTAGAAGACTGTGATAGATATATAAAACATATAAACTGTTGTAGGTCTCTAATGTGAGAACATGTTACCAGGTTAAACATATACATGTATACTCCTAAAATGGATAAAATGAATATACATGTGTGTTCCAAGATACAAAATAATAACTGTAATAACATCTAGTCAGCATCCTTATAACCTTGTCGATCATAGTCTACATAGACCCGCCTGATAGTTGCATATAGGAGAACTCCTCCTTGTCATCATAAAAGTCAGGCTCCGTCACGAAGGCCTCGTCATCATCTACAACTACAACAGGATCTAGTTGGTGTTTTAAAACACTATCCCATAGTGAGAGTGAGTAATGAACTCAGTGGAGCTATATGGCAAAGGTTAACATGTTATCAATTCAATCAAGCAGTAATGATAAAGTAATATAACAAGCATTCCTAAGTACTCTAGTTAATGCAAGGATAGTCCCTCTGCAACATCATCTCACAATCACGTCATTCACCCCTTCCTTTGTGCTCAACTTTAAAGCCAAAGGCACATGCAAATGCGGTGCATGTACATGATTAGCCATGTTCTTAATTAGACTTATTCATACAATAGGTTTGGGAAGCTAAGGTGCCTCCCTTTATATCATTTACCCAAACAATGATTCATCTAGGGTCATCAATCCTAGTGAGTCACATACAGTAAATAGTTCTAAATCGCTATGGAGAGGCTCATCACCTCAGTGTAGGCCTGACTTATACTCTAGTTTACTATGGAAAGGCTCGTCACCTCAGCTCAGACCTAGAGTATGCTCAAGGTCACTACGAGGGGTTCGTCACCCGGTGTAGGCCGACAACTAGAATATAGTGTCCCATACCATCGTATTCGGCTCACGAGTCTGGGTTACTCATTGGATACTATGGGGAGGCTCGTCACCCCAGCCTAGGCCGACAGCTCGACCACGGTGTCCCATACCGCCATGCCTGGCTCATGAGTCTTAGCGGATCGAGGTATTAAGGTTAAACGGGTTTTCATTGGTAAGTGGTACCTTAGGTTCAAGCAGTTGCGTCCATACATGGTAAACACAGATTCAAGCCAGTCAGGTTACTTGATAAGCTCGATTAGTACGAACACACGCTAATCAAATCGACATGGAGTGCATATGCACTCCGTGTGTCCTAACCACCGTCGATAGTCACCGTATGACTCAGATTCATCGGACATGTTCGTGTGGTAAAGCTAAGTTAGCCACTCAGTCAGATCCCGTTACCGATGGCATAGACTACGTCATAGTCCCAAACACACTTCAAACAATAGCATTTACATGTGATAGTCAATGAAAACATATGACAACCAATTTCAGAATCAATACCATTTAAGCATTTCAACAAACAAGTAATACATGTGTTATCATACATAGGCATTCCATCTATAAATCGCATAGTAGTAGATAGTTTACAAAAAGGAAACTATAACTATAGATAAGGGAATTGACAAACCTATCCCAATACCCTCATTAACTACATTACAACAAGCATTTTCATATTCATGCATTTTATCAAACACTTAGACTACACATATAGCATATATGTAATAAATTAGTTAAAACACGTATTATAACAAATCCTTCCACATAGGAGTTACCACACGTACAACAATCATGTATTGTCAAACATCAATCATATCAAGCACAAATCATAATCCCATATTCATACCAACATTTAAACAAACACATATAAGGCATTATATTCAATATAGTTTATATATATATATGTCTAATATGTGAAAAACGTTGTATCTATGCACATGTGACAATAATCGAGTCAGTCATAAATCATTACTAATATTGAAGGCCCTGAAAACCATAACATAAATGTTTATAGTCCGCACCTTTCACTAGTAGACTCGTAACGAGCTCAGTTGGAACACAATGACTTTATCTACGGTACAATGACAACCTATATCATGAAACAGGTTAGCTATTTGACTATTTACCCTATTTAGATATATATATAACAGATTAGGGTTGGGATTTTTTACCCAAGAATGGAACTGGAATCGCCAAAATAGTGACACAGAAAGGTTGATTCAGCACGTGGAGTGATGGGATCAAAGGCCATCAACGATCTCCCATTTCTCTCTCACTTTCTCTCTCTTTCCTTCTCTCTTTGCTCTCTTTTCTCTCCTAGGGTTTACAAATTCGTGTCGAATGAGAGAGGGGTGGGTTTAGGTGCTTATATAGGCCCAGAACTGACATCAATGGCCCTAGGGCCACGGTATACTTTGGTTATAACCAAAGAGTGACTGTTTTGGTCCAACGGAGCACATCTGGAGGCCCCTTTTCTGTATACGATTGAGAGTATGCCCCCTGATGATGGATCTACGCTAGGTTAAGATCTTGGTCTGACCGAATTAGTGGATCGACCGCCGAGGACCTGTTTCAGTTTAATGGTCACCGGTACTCGATCAAGGCCACAAGCACACTGACGTGTGCTGAAAATTTTTCCTGATTTGAGGGTGTAGTTAGGTCAGAATCTGATGATATGATCCTTAGATTTGTCTTGCAAGCGAACGGCTCAATTCACTTAAGTTTCAGTTCATTTTCTAAAGATATTCACGTTTCTCAGACACTTTGCTCTGGGCTCAAGTTGTGCATTTTGGAATACTATTAGGACTTGATTTCTGAGATGGTTGTCAAACCTAGTAAGGCAGTTATAATCATATAGTTTTGTGGTAATCAGACTTTCGACGCGCGGTCCAGGTCTGATATGGAGTTTTGTGATGCTCACAAGAGCAACTAGGTTTTGAGTTGGATCCTAAGTTTTTAAGCGATCAAGCGTCAGCGATCCTACTAATTTTGGATCTTGCAGTTCATATTGAAAGCTGACCAAGCTAATTCGACTAGTGATTTAGTTTAGTACTTCATTAATCTTCATCTAATTTCTAAGGGATTTGGTCTTTAGTGATTTCTGCCTAAGATGGCACTCGGGTCCTTCTACGAATTTTCCCTAGACGTTACAATCTACTCCCCTTAAGAAAAAATTTCATCCTCAAAATTAGTACCCTTTCGTACTCATTGAGAATCTGAGGGTAGTTCTTATAGACCTCGACTTCTGTTTCCCAAGTAGTCTCTTCTTCAATGTGAAGTGTCCATAGTACCTTCATAAGTGGAATCACTTTACTGCGCACCACCTGCTCCTTCCTATCTAGAATCCGTGTCAGTCGCAATACATATAGTAGTGTCCTCACTTAACTGCACCTGTTCTCACTTGATAATGTAGGAAGGATCAGTAATGTATTTCTTTAACATCAACACATGAAATACGTTGTGCATGCTTACGAATGGTGTGGGCAAAGCATGGCGTATGGTACCACATCCACTCGGTCTAGAATCTCAAATGGGCCAATGAATCTCGGCGTGAGTTTCCCTTTCATTCCAAACTGGAGGACTCCCTTCATTTGAGAAACCTTCAGGAATACATGGTTCCCAACCTCGAACTTAGCTGTCGCCTCCTCGTATTGGCATAACTCTTTTGTCTGCTCTGTACTGCCAGAAGTCGACGCCTGATAATGTCGATCTTCTCTGAAGTCGCTTGTACAAACTCTGGGCCAATCAAGCTCCTCTCGCCAACCTCTACCCAGTAATGCAGTGCTCAATAGGGGTGCCCATACATGGCCTCATAGGGTGTCATGCTAATACTCACTTGAAAACTTTTGTTATAAGCGAACTCTACATAAGGAAGATAGTCATCCTAGCTGTCCTTGAAATCAAGCACACAAGCTCACAGCATATCTTCCAACATCTAATTTACCCGTTCCATCTGCCCGTCAATCTGTGGATGGAACGCAGTACTGAACTTCAATTTCACAACCATTGCTTCGTAGATAAGAGTCTAGAAAATAGATGTGAATCGTGTGTCTCTATCCGACACTATCTCCATATGAACTCTATGTATACGCATAATCTCCTTGATGTACAACCTAGCCAACTCATCTACTGAGTTCGATACTCTAATAGGGAAGAAGTGAGCCGATTTTATCAACTGGTCCACAATCACCCATATGGAATCATGTCCCTTCCTCTTCTTCGGCAACCCTGAGATAAAATCCATAGAGATGAAGTCCCATTTCTATTCAGCTATGGGCATGGGATGAAGCAGTCCAGGAGGTTGGTGATGCTCTTCCTTGACCTGCTGACATGTGAGATAATGGGACACATAATCTGCTATGTGGGCCTTCATGTTGTCCCACCACTGCGAGAGCTTCATGTCTCAGTACATCTTCGTACTGCCAGGATGCATTGCCATCTTCGAATTGTGAGCAGTTTCAAGAACTTTCCTTCTCAAGTCATGAAGATTTGGGACGCACAGGTGGCCAAGATAACCTAAACCCCCATCCATACCAACTCTCCATTCTGAGTCTTCACTATTGCTAACATACTCTCTCATCTTAGCTAATAATTCATCGTCTCTCTGAGCCGCGATGATACTATCATCAATGAGTGGCTGAACATGAATATGAGTGATGCTCTTGAAGGGCTCCTCTACCATAAGTTTCTGCTCAAATTCTCGCACAAACTCTACCATATCCCATTTTTCTATCATCAGTGGAGCCGCAAATGATATCTTCTTCTTACGGCTCAACGTGTCTGCCACAAGGTTAGCCTTAACAGGATGGTAGGAGACCTTGAACTTAAAGTCCTTCAAGGTTTCCATCCATTGTCGCTGTCTCATATTCAGGTCCCTCTATGTGAATATGTACATAAGGCTCTTGTGGTCACAAAAGAGCTCGAACTCCTCTCCATGGAGGTAATCTCTCCAGAGCCTTAATACAAAGATGAAAGCCACCAACTCTAAGTCACGTGTAGGGTAATTTTCCTCATGTTTCCTCAACTATCGTGATATATAGGCAATAACCCTGTCCTTCTGCATCAGAACACAACCCAAACCAACACGAGATACATTAGTGTATATCGTATACTTGACCTCTTGCTCTGAAAATACTAGCACAGGGGCGGACGTCAACTTGTCTTTCAGCTCCTAGAAAACTGCTTTTGCCTTCTCATTCCAGGCAAACTTGAGATCCTTCTGATTTAGCTAAGACAATGGTCTAGCTATCTTGAAAAATTCTCTAATGAATCGATGGTAGTAACCTACTAGGCCAAGAAAACTCCTCACTTCAGTAACTAAAATGGGTTGCTCCTAGTCCTGAATTGCAGCTACCTTAGCAAGGTCCACAGCTATCCCTTCCTTAGACACCACATGTCTTAGGAACTTGACTCTTCCTTCCAGAAGTCACACTTCTTGTACTGTGCAAGAAGAGTATCGAAGACTGCTCGCAGGTCTTGTAGTCAGATGAGTTCTTGGCAAGTGAAGACTGGCGACGCAACTGGATCAGAAGCATCAAAGCCACATTGAAGACAAAGAACTGCTTATGTGATCTTAACCTTGCAAATAGATGATCCCAGCCCAAATAAAAATACCTACTTAGGTCATCTATTCTAAGACAATCCCAGGTTCATATTTTTTATCCTATAGTCTTGAATTTTGCATATCCCAAGTTGTTGAATGATTAAAAGGACAAAAAAAAGAAATTTTGTCCACCTTTGATAGGAAGAAGGTGTCACTGATTGTCACCTTCGGTATCACCAAAGATACCTTCGTGTTACCGAAGGTGCTCAAAACTATCAAATAACCTCACAAGTATAATTCGGTATCACCGACTGGACAATTCAGTGACACCGACTGCCATCGACGAAAAATGTTCGGTACCACTGAAATGGACATATTTTGATCAACAACTTGAGGTTCTAATTCGGTACTATCGATAGATAATTCGTTACCACCAAAGCAAGATTGGTGACACGGAAGGTCACTTTAGTACAACGTAAACTAGCCATTTTATATTCATTGGAAGCTTTTTTCTATAAAAGTGGCTTATAGAAACTTGCAAAATTAGTGAAAATAGGCACCATAGAGTCTCTAGTGTATACATGTATTATTCCAAAATTTATAAAATATAAACACTACAAGAAAGTAGGCCTTTAGCCTCAGTTCAAAAAAAGGAGGCTAAATATGGTTTTTATCCTCAGTTGTAAGGGAACTGAGGTTAAAAATTCACTTTTTACCTCGATTGATAAGAAACTGAGGGCAAAACTTCCCTATTGCCTCCGTTGGTGAGAAATTAAGGCCAAAAGTCTGCCCTTTTGCCTCGGTTAGTGAGCAACTGAGGTCAAAAGTCTACCCTTTTGCCTTGGTTGGTGAGCAACTGGGGGTAAAAGTGTACCCTTTTACCTCGATTGTCGAGAACTAAGGCTAAAAGTCTACCCTTTTACCTCAGTTGGTGAGCATCTGAGGCTTAAAGTCTGCCTTTTTGCCTCGGTTGTTAAGAACTGAGGCTAAAAATCTGACATATTACCTCAGTTGGTGAGCAACTAAGGCCAAAACTCTGCCCTTTTGCCTCTGTTGGTGAGAAACTAAGGCTAAAAGTTTGTCCTTTTACCTCGGTTGGTGAGCAACCGAGGCTAAAATTCTGCTCTTTTACCTCGGTTGGTGAGTAACTGAGGCCAAAAGTATGCCCTTTTGCCTCAGTTAGTGAGCGACCAAGGCCAAAAGTCTGCCTTTTTGCCTCAGTTGGTGAGCAATTAAGGTCAAAAGTCTGCCCTTTTACCTCGGTTGGTGAGCAACTGAGGCCAAAAGTATGCCCTTTTGCCTTGGTTCATGAGCAACTGAGGCCAAAAGTCTGCCTTTTGCCTTAGTTTGTGAGCAACTGAGGCCAAATGTCTGTCTTTTTACCTTGATTGGTGAGCAATTGAGGTTAAAAGTTTGCCCTTTTGCCTTAGTTGGTAAGAAACTGACCAAATGTCTGCCTTTTTACCTCGGTTGGAGAGCAACTGAGGCTAAAAGTCGGCCCTTTTGCCTCAGTTGGTGACAAACTGAGGCCAAATGTCTGCCTTTTGCCTTGGTTGGTGAGTAACTGAGGCCAAAAGTCTATAAATTAACTTTTTTAAATTAAAATTGTTTAATTAATTTATTTTTATCACTTTTGACCTTTTATCTTTAACCAGTTTTAACAACTGCTAAAGTCGGTCAATCTCAGATTAGTTCTTAAGTCGGACGGCTAGCAACGTGTGATCACTAGACAAGTGTGAGTAGCGATTAACAGGAGACAAGCACTTTTTGGTGGTAGAGTAAGAACAAGGGGGCAGTCTCATAATAAAATTGAAATGAAAGAGCATTTTATTTAATACTAGTCTTCTTCTATTCGCTGCTTGGGCCCAGTCACAACACTTCTACTACTTAAAGAGTCCTTTTTCTCTCTCTCATCGATTCCTTGAAAGAAGAAATAGAAAAATAAATCAAAATCAAAAGCGCTCATATTTTGATCAAACAGAGGCGAGCAATTCAGTCTCGCTTTTCCTTATTTTGGATCTTCGTTTGGAGGAATCGAATCGAAGAAGAAGCTCAATCTTACAGGTTTTCTTGTTGGAATTTCTTTGGGCCCAATTTCTTTACTGAAATCCACCTGATTTATTCTCTTTTTCTTTGGAATGTGTTTAGTGAGATTTTGCTGTGTTTTCTTATTTTTTTGATTATCTGAAGCTTTTTTCCAAATCGATTTGAATCGGATTATTTATGGTTCTTTGCTTGATTTCTTAGTTATTTATCAGAATCGCTCGGTTTTTGCTTCGATCTCCGGATGGGAAGTCAAATTTCCTTTTGACTTTGCTTGCATGCTATGATTTGATGCTTCCTTTAGATTTGTTTTGGGAATTCGCTCGGTAGAAGCTTCGATTTGCCAATCCCTTCTCGAAGTTGGGTCGATAGCTTCCAAGATCCTACTGCAGCTAAGATTTCTGCTTTCAGGTAAGACAAAAGCTCTAAAACACTCTTTCTTTGAAGGATTCCTATCTTTGTATGTCGATACTTCTTGTTGGATCTCTTTTCAGCAGATGATTTCGTTTAATTGTACCTTTTATTTTGGGTATTTTGATGAAATTTCGTTTTAATCTTGCTATGGATCTTTATTTTTTCTATTATTTGCAGTGATTTTGATTTCTATTGTTGTTTTCATTTTGCTGGCTTTTGTTCTTTTAGATCTTGAAGAGAAATTTATTTCTCAAGCGGATCGATCCTTCTTTTATGTTCTTAATTGAGCATCCTGCATTTTATTTCTGCCGATGTGAAACAAGATGATATCTCGACTCAAAACTCTGTGGAGCTTAAATTAGAATTGCATCTTTTCAGGGTGCGTGTATCAAATCTCTTAAGTTAGCAGGGTGTCGTTTGATAATCTGATAGGGTTTGATGGTTGATACTTCACATGATTGCATGTAGAAGTTGCACACAAGGATGCATGTAGCCCAAATTAAAACTTCATATCGTGGGATCCACCATAGATAGGTGATAGGTCATAACCAAAATCAAATGGACTGGATGATCCTAACCTATGATTAATGGACATTGGTTTATTGAACTCAAACCGTTGAGTGTGTTTTCATTTTGACTGTCCATTAGGTGCCCACCAGTTGGATAGGACATCAATTTAAATTTTAGTCTATGACCGAGTTAAAGTGGGGCCACAATTGGATGTTTTAATCTTAGTTACGTGTATGCAATGTGTACAATTTGATTTCATGCACACAGACCATCTCACTAGAGTATCAAAGTTTTTCTCATTTGTAACTGATGATGTTGTGTGGTGTTGACTGTTGACTAACCATGCTCTTGTTTGAATCTCTATGCAAAATGGAACTACTGAAGAAGTGAAGAAAATTGTATCTATGTTGAATGATGGCAAAGTACCCTCGGCGGATACAGTGGGTATGTGTAACGCCCCAAAAATTGGGGGTCGGGTAGAAACCCAACTCCCGAGTTTCAGAACATCACTTATGCAACATTTTCAATGATGGATGAATGTCGGCGGTAATAGTACATAAAACATGAGGTGGATTAAGCCAAAACAACATATCATACTCCAGAGACAGTTAAATTAGCAAGCAGAAGAATGTGATAGATATATAAAATATATAAATGATTGTAAATCTCCAGAGTGTGAGCATGTTACCAGGTTAACTAAATACATGTATACTCCAAAATAGAAAGAAAAGAATATACATAAGTGCTCCAAAAATATAAAATAATAAGTGTCATGGCGTCTAATCAACCTCCCCGTAATCCCGTCGATCAGAACCTGATATAGGAGGGATCCTCCTCATCATCAAGTCCGGATCTGCTTAGCAAGCATCGCCATCATCTGAAACTAAAATGGGGACTGGAGGGTGTCCGGAACACCATCCCGTAATGTGGGAGTGAGTAGCTAACTCAGTGGAATCATAGAGTAAAGATTAACATGTTATCAAGTTAATCAAGTGATAATGATAAAGCAAGTAAAAAAAACATTCCTAAACACTATGATTAATGTAAGGATGAAATGACATGATGGATGCCCTCACCGACATACTCCCTCATGCGACACCATTTTACGTCCGCGGCATACTTTCTTCCCTCAGTGCTCCACATCTTCCAGGCACATGCAGTGCGATATGAATATGATTACTGACTTGTTATTAGTCCTTTTCATACAACAGGATTGGGAAACTAGGGTACTTCCCTTATATCATTCCCAACAAGTATCCTTTCTAGGGTCGTCACTCCTAGTAGTCTCATACGATGATATATTTCTAAGTCACTGCAAGGGCTGTCAGGGCTGTTGCACACACTCAATGCTCCACTCCCCCATCACCTTATCAATACAGGTCTAGTTTTACTCTTGTTGCTACGGAAGGGTCGTCGCCTCATGTAGACTCAGAGTACGTTCGAGGTCACTACAAAGGGCTGTCAGGGTTGTTGCTCGCACTCATTGCACCGCTCCCCCATCACCTTATCAGTGTAGGCCGATAGCAAGAATATAATATCCCATACCACCATAATCTGCTCACGAGTCTGGGTTGCTCACTGGTCACTACGGGGAGGTTTGTAGCCCCAGCGTAGGCCGACAGCTCGACCACGGTGTCCCATACCACCATGCCCGGCTCATGAGTCTTAGTGGATCAAGGTATCACGGTTATCAGGGTTATCACTGGTAAGTTCAGTACCCTAGGTTCAAGCAGTTATGACGAATACAAGGTGAACATACAATGGTCAGTCGGGTTACTGGATGAGTCTGACTAGCAGGAGCGCACGTTGAATCGACCGGCATGAAGTGCACAAGCACTTCGTGTGGCCTAACTACTGCCGATGACTCTAGTATGAGCGCACATTATGACGAATACAAGGTGAACATACAATGGTCAGTCGGTTTACTGGATGAGTCTGACTAGCACGAGCGCACGTTGAAACGACCGGCATGAAGTGCACAAGCACTTCGTATGGCCTAACCACTGCCGATGACTTTAGTATGACTCGGGTTCGTCATACCCATCCTTCATGGCGAATAGAATCCGACCACGAATTCTAAATTGTTACCGACTACTTGGACTAGAGTATAACCCCAAACACTTACAATCTAAATCAATAATCATATGAGAGAGACATAATTGAAATACGAGTAATTCCAGCATGTTATCAGCATGTTATAACATACATCAAAAGCAGTTAACCATACACGAGTATTTCACACATAAGGTAATCAATTCAATACAGTAAACATGGAGGAATTCATGTACATCAATAAATTAGTTGAGAATCCAATCTCAATGCTAATCTACAACACCATTTACTCAATACTTACTAATACATACATTTATACGAACACTTAGACTATACAATTCCAACGTACTTGACGTGTGTTGATGTCAACATATAATATGTCAAATCCTTATATCAAGGAGATGTTTAATACACAACAATCATATTCTTGCATTCAATACATATCGCAGGCATAAATCATATTGATTTAGGCATTTCAACAAACACTTAGTCTACACACATTAGTCTACATAGCATATGTCTGCCAATATGTGCATTAGGGCAAATCACTTCGCTAAACAGATTATACACGTATAACTAGTATAGGTACACGACAAATACTCATGGCAATCATATCGGCAAAATACGTACGTATACAGTATTTCCTACAAATATTTAAAATACCCTAAATCTCATATTCTTCGTACGTATTCGAAATGAAAAACGGACAGCATGTTCTGCATGTCAAACAGCATCCTCATCAGGAATCTACTATTAAACGACATTGAAAGCTTTGAAAACAGGTAATCTAAGCGTCTAAAATCCGCACCTTAAACCAGAAATTGCGAAACGGAGTTGATTCAGACGATAAGTCTTCGTCAACGGCTCAATGACAACCTATACCACGAAATAGGTTAGCTACATCATCACTTATGCTATTTGGAACTCTAGAACAGGTTAGGTTTATGATTTCTTACCTAAGAACGGAGCTGGAATCGCCAAAATCATGATGCAGGTGGATGGCTTTGGCAAGTGGAGCAGCAGTGAAGAATCCCAGGAGAAAGCCCCAACTTCTCCCTCACTTTCTCTCTCTTTTCTCTCTTCCCTCCTAGGGTTTTCCCCAAATTCGTATGGGTTAGAAAGCTAAGGGTTTAAGGCCCTTTTATAAGCCCAAACATAACCAAAACAGACTTTAAGTCAAGGTATACTTGGGTTATAGCCAAATCGGGTCTTTTTCGATCCAAAAGAGCATTTCTGAAGGTCCCCTGACCAAATGCGGTCGGACTTAAGCTCATGGATATTAGATCCTCATCACATTAAGTTTTCGTTCCGATAGTGTTCCCAGATCGTACTTGGTGGACCATTTTCAGTTCAACAGTCACTGAGACTCGATCGAGGATTCCAAGTATACTGACCTGAGTAGGAAATGTTCCCTGATCCAAGGGTGTATTTGGGTCAGATTCCGACGGTCTGAATGTTTATAGTTAACCCGCAAGCGAAACGTGCCAGATTTATTTAAATTACATTTAATTTATAAAGAATTTCACTCTTTCTCACACTCCTTGCTCCAGGCTTAATGAAATAGCCTCAGAACATCAGTTGGGCTTGATTTTCGAAGCAATTGTCAAGTCCAACTAGGCGGTCATAATTGTCTAAGATTATCACTATCGAACTTTCGACGCGCAGTCTAGATCCAATACAAAGTTTCAAAGGGTTCCTGAGAACAAATAGGTTTAGAGTTTGATCCTGAATTTTAGGGTAAGATAGCCTCAATGATTCTATAGGTTTTGGGTCTTACAGATCGTATTTAAAGTGGTTGGTGCTAATTTCACAGGTAATCTAGTGTAGCGCTGACTAATTCACGTTAAATTCTAAAGAATTAGGTTCTAAATGATTTCTTTGGCTTTGGGATTGGGTTTTGAGAGGGTACCAAGGTGTTATGGTCGACCTATTGTCTAAGGACGCCTAACTCCAGGTTGGCAAAAATCTAGGGTTTTACAATCTACCCCCCTTAAAACATAATTTCATCCCTGAAATTGGTTAAGGGTAATGAGTCCTTAGAGAGACTTTCGTATTAACATTCTAAGGAAGGTTCCAATCCCATTTAATGATCCTAGGCCAGTGGGGAAGAGGCCAACCACGCTTCTGCTGCGCTACTCTGATCCAACGGTTGTACTAGATTGGGCTCAATACGTTCTACCCCCCTTAAAACTTAGTTCTACTTAAGGTTCAAGAATCTATGTCTCGATCCGTATATCGGAACGAGGTGTAACTTAGGGCCTATCCTTAACATGAAATGGGAAACAACTTCTCACTACATTGGTCTTCCTTTGCTAATGATACGTTCTATGGCATTGGTACCTATGGTTGTAGAAAGAAGCCTAATCTCTATTGTAATTGAGTTCAGGGGTAGGTGTGGGCTTGCGGCAAGATGTCTAATCTCTATTGGCTATATGTTCTCAACATTTTCCAAAGGCAAAGCAATAACTTTTGGTTGTAGGTGGTTGGGCCAACACGGAAGAAAGGTTGTGTAGTGGTTCTGAGCCGGATACATAGACTCTCTGTCTAGCTAGGACAGAAAATTTGTTGTATTAATTCTTAATCCGAGTCGATGCCGATCTTCTGCTTGATCAAAGCATTGGATTCATTGGTAACTACTAGGATTGAGAATTTGATTCAAACCGCGAGTACTTCGCTTATATATATAGTTCCTTTACTCCACGTTCCCGATTGTAAGAAATCATTGGGAAGACAATTCTAAGGGAAATTCTAAGGGGCGTGCTGGTTTATTCTAAATTTAATCTGAGGGATTTATAAGTTTTTTCTAAGAGTGAATGGTTCTAAGTTAAAATAACTTTCCTAAGGGTTATAACCAAAGTCTATAAGTATTAAGGGGATCTATCGAATGAATGAGGTTTTACTCCAACCAAATCTAACCTACTATTTCTTAGCACATACGGGCTTTACACTGCTTAATACAACTAGTAGCCTAGTCTGTAACTCACTAGCTGTAATCCAAAGTCTAGGCTTATACGCTAGATGGTTTCATACCATTTTCACTACAGGGAATTGTTCTATCGCTTAGAGTTAAGATTGTCTAATGGAAATTTGGATTTCCTATATCGTCCGATCTTTCAAAATCTAGGAGTACCATGGTAAGTCCAAAACTCCAACGGCATAGGTGGCCAGTGGTCTCAAGTTATGTTAAATGGGACCGCATTACTAATCCCATATTGGGATTGGGAGTGGCATGCTTGGTAGGAGGGTGGGGTGGGATAAAAATTAATTTTATAGGCTGAATCCCGGGATTTATAACATGGTAGTGGAAACCATAGGATACACCCAATCTAGGGACAATACCTAACAGCGAACGAAACGGCATGCACTTCATTTAACAAAAATTGTCACAATATATGGAATAAAGTTCCACATGAATTATGACAGGAACGCATGCGGCTATGCTAAGCCCAAACCACTAAACACAAACACATTTTCTACCTATGACATCACTAGACCCAATAACAACAATACACAGAAATTCTTAAAACGGTAATTGAATAATCTACAGGACAACGGCATAGATGCCTAATTCTACCAAAGGACTTCTACCACGGTCCCTACTTACCTTCTTTAATACTGTCTAGTTTAATATTGTCTGTTGCCCATTAGAGCTCTATCGGCCATGTATTTTCACTACTCCTCAAGCGAAGAAAGTGGAGAAATGTGATGGGTAAGTAGGTTTCCACGAGTTTGAGGCTCAAATGAGAGCTTAAGAGATCAAACGAGGGAGAATGGAGAGGATAGGCAGCAATGGAGATGGGTTTTGAATGGGTAGGGACAATGGTGCATGAAAATGAAAGAGGAAGTGATTGGAGGGGTGATTTTTGTCAAAAATCAGACGTTTGGGAGAGAAAGGAGAGCTTGAGGGGTCACTTTGTGAAGGAGGGGCGTGTTTGGGGAGGTTTTAAGGGACGACCCACACATCAGGGGGCTACCCTAACCGCCAAATGTGATCGGCTCGACAGTAAGGCATAAATATCGAGAAGATGGCTAAAACTAGCTCGAAAGAGCCATGAAAAGTGAAGGAAAGGGCTGAGATCTCTAAGTCTCCATGGGTTTGTGTCTAAAATAGAAGTGTAATGGGTGAAAGAAAGGGAAAAATAGGATAGAGAAAAGATCAAGATAGGAGAGGTTGGGGCTGGCACGTTTTACAACTCAAATGGGAGCTATGGGAGCTCCAATCGTAGAAAAGGGAAGAAGTAGGTGCTGGTTATGGCAGAGAACAGTAGAGGGATGAAGGAAATAACAAAAAATGAAGGAAGAACGATTGGAAGGGAGGTTGGAGAGAGAAAACAGCAGCTTTGAAAGAAAAAGAGAGCTTGGGGGGTAATTTTGTGAAGCAAGTAGGTGATTTTGAATGAACGAAGGGTCGGACCCTGGACCATTGGGTCCCACTAGGCCCCAAACTCAATCGGCCCAAAGCCCGGACCCAGCCGAGACCGTTGACCGGCGAGGTCCTCACCGACTTTTGGTCAAACTGGCAAGGGGTCTTCCTTTGGGTGAGGTCCTCCTGCCCCCTAGGCCCCAAAAAAGTTAAGTTCCCACCTCGAAATCCTCTGGAAGTTGATCGTTTGGCCCCCCTCCATTTGAGGCATTTTCAGGACCAATTTACAAACCGGAATGAGTGTATGCATCATGCGACATATGATTTTGGGGTAGGGGACGCTAATCTATCCAACTAATCCATCTATTCCACGAGATTCCATAATTAGAATGGTTAAAAGTACAATTTATATATATATTTACTATTTATAGTAAATTTTTGTTTAAGTATGATTCTCTATCATTTATATGTTAAGATTTATGTCTATGATCAAAGGAATAAGAAAAAGTTGAAGAATGGGGTGGTGGAAGGAGAGATTTTGAAGGAATTGGATGAAAAGGGATTTTAGGCCTTGAGATTGAGTGTAAGGGTTGTGGTTGGCTTACAACCTAAGGACATCCATTTTTAAGTTTGAAATTCTTTAGGGAATGACTTAAACCAGTCGACTGATGACCTAGAGGCGACTTAGGTTGCTTCACGCGACCGAAGATATGTTATGGCCAAGATTACCGTATAGTCTCACCAGTCGGCGAAACTTGGGATTCTAATATGGTTTCTAAGTTCCATCGCCCCCTTCCTAAGTCAGAGTGCGTCAGTGTGCATCGTGTTACCATAACCCAGGTCTAGTTTAATCCAAATCATGCTTTGATACCATCTGTAACGCCCCAAAAATTGGGGATCGGGTAGAAACCGAACTCCCGAGTTCTAGAACATCACTTATGCAACATTTTCAATGATGGATGAATGTCGGCGGTAATAGTACATAAAACATGAGGTGGATTAAGCCAAAACAACATATCATACTCCAAAGACAGTTAAATTAGCAAGCAGAAGAATGTGATAAATATATAAAATATATAAATGATTGTAAATCTCCAGAGTGTGAACATGTTACCAGGTTAACTAAATACATGTATACTCCAAAATAGAAAGAAAATAATATACATGAGTGCTCCAAAAATATAAAATGACAAGTGTCATTCCGTCTAATCAACCTCCCCGTAATCCCGTCGATCAGAACTTGCATATAGGAGGGATCCTCCTCATCATCATCAAGTCCGGCTCTGCTTCACAAGCATCGCCATCATCTGAAACTAAAATGGGGACTGGTGGGTGTCCAGAACACCATCCCGTAATGTGGGAGTGAGTAGCTAACTCAGTGGAATCATAGAGTAAAGATTAACATGTTATTAAGTCAATCAAGCGATAATGATAAAGTAAGCAAAACAAACATTCTTAAACACTGTGTTTAATGCAAGGATGAAATGATATGATGGATGCCCTCACCGACATACTCCCTCATGCGACACCATCTTACGTCGCGGCATGCTTTCTTCCCTCAGTGCTCCACATCTTCTAGGCACATGCAGTTCGATATGAATATGATTACCGACTTGTTATTAGTCCTTTTCATCTAGCAGTATTGGGAAACTAGGGTACTTCCCTTATATCATTCCCAACAAGGATCCTGTCTAGGGTCGTCACTCCTAGTAGTCTTATACGATGATATATTTATAGGTCATTGCAAGGGCTGTCAGGGCCGTTGCACGCACTCGTTGCTCACTCCCTCATCACCTTATCAATACAGGCCTAGTTGTACTCCTGTTGCTAGGGAAGGGTCATCACCTCACGTAGACTCAGAGTATGCTCGAGGTCACTACAAAGGGCTGCCAGGGCGGTTGCACGCACTCGTTGTACCACTCCCCCATCACCTTATCAGTGTAGGCCAACATCAAGAATATAGTGTCCCATACCACCATAATCTCATGAGTTTGGGTTGCTCACTGGTCACTACGGGGAGGTTTGTGGCCCCAGCGTAGGCCGATAACTCAACCACGGTGTCCCATACCACCATACCCGGCTCATGAGTCTTAGTGGATCAAGGTACCACGGTTATCAGGGTTATCACTGGTAAGTTCAGTATCCTAGGTTCAAGCAGTTATGACGAATATAAGGAGAACATACAATGGTCAGTCGGGTTACTGGATGAGTCTGAATAGCACGACCGCACGTTGAATCGACCGACATGAAGTGCACAACCACTTCGTGTGGCCTAACCACTACCGACGACTCTAGTACGACTCGGGTTCGTCATACCCATCCTTTGTGGTGAATAGAATCCGACCACGAATTCTAAATTGTTACCGAATGCCTGGACTACAGTATAACCTCAAACACTTGCAATCTAAATCAATAATCATATGAGAGAGACATAATTGAAATACAAGTAATTCCAGCATGTTATCAGCATGTTATAACATACATCAAAAGTAGTTAACCATACACGAGTATTTCACACATAAGGTAATCAATTCAATACAACAAACATGGAGGAATTCATGTACATCAATAAATTAGTTGAGAATCTAATCTCAATGCTAATCTACAACACCATTTACTCAATACTTACTAATACATACATTTATACGAACACTTAGACTACACAACTCCAACGTACTTGACGTGTGTTGATTTCAACATATAATATGACAAATGCTTATATCAAAGAGATGTCTAATACACAACAATCATGTTTTTACATTCAATACATATCGCAGGCAAAAATCATATTGATTTAGGCATTTCAACAAACACTTAGTCTACACACATTAGTCTACATAGCATATGTCGGCCAATATGTGCATTAGGGTGAATCTCTTCGCCAAACAGATCATACACGTATAACTAGTATAGGTACATGACAAATACTCATGGCAATCATATCGGTAAAATATGTACGTATACAGTATTTCCTACAAATACCTAAAATACCCTAAATGTCATATTCTTCGTACGTATTCGAAATGAAAAACAGACAGCATGTTCTACATGTCAAACAGCATCCTCATCAGGAATCTACCATTAAACGGCATTGAAATCTTTGAAAACAAGTAATCTAAGCATCTAAAATCTACACCTTAAACCAGAAATTGAGAAACGGAGTTGATTCAGACGATAAGTCTTCGTCAATGGCTCAACGACAACCTATACCACGAAATAGGTTAGCTACATCATCACTTATGCTATTTGGAACTCTAGAACAGGTTAGGGTTATGATTTCTTACCTAAGAATGGAGCTGGAATCGCCAGAATCACGATGCAGGTGGATAGCTTTGGCACGTGGAGCAGCAGGGAAGAATCCCACGAGAAAGCCCTAGCTTCTCCCTCACTTTCTCTCTCTTTTCTCTCTTCTCTCCTAGGGTTTTTTCCAAATTCGTATGGGTTATAAAGCTAAGGATTTAAGGCCCTTTTATAAGCCCAAACATAACTAAAACAGATTTTAAGTCAAGGTATACTTGGGTTATAGCCAAATCGGGTCTTTCTCGATCCAAAAGAGCATTTCTGGAGGTCCCCTGACCAAATGCGATCGGACTTAAGCTCATGGATATTGGATCCTGATCACATTAAGTTTTCGTTCCGATAGTGTTCCCAGATCGCACGTGGCGGACCAGTTTCAGTTCAGCGGTCACTGAGACTCGATCGAGGATTCCAAGTATACTGACCTGAGTGGGAAATGTTCCCTGATCCGAGGGTGTATTTGGGTCAGATTCTGACGGTCTGAATGCTTATACTTAACCCGTAAGCGAAACGTGCCAGATTTATTTAAGTCACATTTAATTTATAAAGAATTTCACTCTTTCTCACACTCCTTACTCCAGGCTCAATGAAATAGCCTCAGAACATCAGTTGGGCTTAATTTTTGAAACAATTGTCAAGTCCAACTAAACGGTCGTAATTGTCTAAGATTATCGCTATCGTACTTTCGACGCGTAGTCTAGATCCAATATAAAGTTTCAAAGGGTTCCTGAGAACAAACAGTTTTAGAGTTTGATCCTGGATTTTAGGGTAAGATAGCGTCAATGATTCTATAGGTTTTGGGTCTTACAGATCGTATTTAAAGTGGTTGGTGCTAATTTCACAAGTAATCTAGTGTAGTGCTGGCTAATTCACGTTAAATTCTAAAGAATTAGGTTCTAAATGATTTCTTTGGCTTTGGGATTGGGTTTTGAGAGGTTACTAAGGTGTTATGGTCGACCCATTGCCTAAGGACGCCTAACTCCAGGTTGGCAAAAATTCACGGTGTTATAGTATGATCATCAATAGCCGTTCCTTTTGTCATTTGTTACATTATATTCATCTCGAAATAAGTAGCCTGAATCCCACTTTTTATTTATTTAGATCTTCAATGTTTTGTGAATTTACAAGACACATGGGTGTTTTATTGTTAAAACTACGCCTATTTTTTGCTCAGCTAGTGGATTGTGTGCATAAGCCAGTGGCAGCGATTGCTCTTTGATATGGTTACAGATGATGTCTACGAGCTGTATGTTTTCCTGGATACTTGGTTTCATATAGTTGGTTCATTATGTATGATTTAACATGTACAACTTTTGCCCGAGAGCTGATTTGTAGGTATCCGGAGTTGAGTCAGCTCAGTGAATCTAGTTACCTTTTTTTTTAATTATATATTTTTTTTAAAGTTACCTACTTTCCTAATTCTTTTATTTTTCTAAATTGTTGGGTGAAGAAAGGAGGTGCTTTCACTGGAGTGGTTAGGTGAGATTTGATTTATTCTCAGTGATCTATCCCAACTGATTCTACTGTTTCTCATTTTCATGTTGAGAGTTAGTTTTAAGATTTAACTGATTGGATTTAAAGTTTTAATCACAAAAAAATAAAAGTTGCAATGACTGTGAGCAAGGTCCCATAGTCCTTTGGTCTAATGCTAGAGATCACCCCTTCCACTCCTTCAACTCACTACTGTAGAAAAACAGAAGAACCTCCTCAAAGATTTCCTCTTTGCCTTCTTTATAATGAGTGTTTACAAGATTTCCTCTTGAAGATAATCTGTAACATAATCTAAGGAATCTAAAATTAGGGTCCCTTACTAGCCAAGATCTCTAAAATAAGAAAACCCTTAAAAAAAAATAAAATCCAATTATGCTTATTTCTTAACACAAAGATCTCTAAAATAAGAGAGCACTTAAACAAGAAAATCTAATCATACTTAATTCCTAACAAAGAGATATTTTTCCTAACATAGAAATAGTAAAGAAAGGAACTTGGACACAAGCTAAAAAAAGGAAAGTGGGCATTTTCTTGTGCACACATGTGGAGCGTACACATGTGGGATGTGGGTGATTGCATTAATTTCAGACCATCGATCTAGTCCAAATAATCAATCAAGACAATTTGAACGGTTGGAATTTTCAAATTTTGATCAATCAGCTTGTGTAGCCATTCGGTTGCATTAGTATCTACATGGTGTATTCATCTTTTCAGTTTGTTCAAGTGGGCCAATGGTTCAATGATCCAGTCTATCAATCGGATGCCACAATCTCTGGATGGATGATGACCTCAAAATTTTTCCTTCTCAAATTATTTTCAGAATATAATTTTGAATACAACATATATCTTTTACATTAGAGGGATTCTCATCTCGTTGGATATTCGGGTCCATTTGCATAAACATGGATGGAAATAAAGATCTAACACATGCATATCAAAATGGCATTCGAAATTTCACATTTTGAGATGCTGGTTGATTCTTGCCATCAGTAGTAGCAAATAATAATATTACATCTTCTTCCATATTATAAGCTCAATTGTGGTGAAAAACAAAGGTAAGTTTTAGTGCTTTCTTCCTCTTCTTCTTCTTCTTCTTATTTTTTTAAATGCCTAAGGTTGATCAAAAGAAACCACCTTTGGCCTATGATGTTGAAGACATGGAGGCATTACATTTTTTTGAACTTATTGAGATGTGGTTACAAAATTTTAGTACAGTAATTATTTGATTTAAAATAATTACACTGTTTACACAACACAATTTTTGTGAAATGTGATTTGGTACCACATGTCAATCCTTTTCTAATTGTTAGCTTTGAAGGGCCCACCCCCTTCAAATAAAAGCAATGATGACGCGACACTTCAGAGAAATGGTAGTTTGTTGTTCATATTTTCATGTTTGCATTCCCTCAATTATTCAATCCCCTCGTGGCTTTCTAGCCACTTTATTTTTCTGAGCGCTGCAATTCTTTTGAAGAAGCCTCTCCATGGAAAAATAGGCTTTTAACATTTAAACTGTCCAAGTCAATCTGGTCACTGGTCACACTAACTTTCCAAAAGCTTTATTTGTGTGTTGGACATTGTTGCTTTCATCATTTATATAAGGCCACTTCCTCGATTGTCTAGCCATGTTGTCCTCTCCTAGTCTTGGCTTTTTTCTGCGAATGTGAAGTTCTTTTCCTTTCTTGCTAGGATTACACTTGTCCTTCTATCTACTTTAGAAAAGTTACAATTTGGGGTTAAAGCCTTATGTCTAAGCAGTTAGGGTGCGGTGATCACAAAGGTCACAATGTGAAACATAGTTTAAAAATCAGTTTTGGCAAATTGTATTGTTCACCACCCATTCAAGGTTGGTATCACCCTGTATCATGATCTTTTGGGCCTATACAGCCATATCTTTCACGGATGACACTGGTTGGTATCAGATGATATGTACTAGTTCCAGACCATACTTCAAACCTTGTCATTGGTTTTAGTTACAACTTTTCTTTTGGTGCATGCAAAAAGTGTTTGAAGGCTATGCATGTTTTAAAATAAGTTACCTTGTTTTTCAATGTGATTTATAGAATTTAGAGGAAGCAATTTTTCTTGAGTATGTGTATAATTATCAAGTATGGCAATGATTTGGCTAAGTTGGATCATCAATGTTAAAACTTAGGATCTCCGTCATAGATAGGAAGTGAGAAACCTTTTCTTTCCCATTGAAGAATTATGTTCTCAATTAATTGATTGGTGCGAAGTTCTTCCATTATGATGAAAGATTTATCTGATACTCTGGCTGTGTATGATGCTTTAGTTGGTTTAATTTGATCAATGAGCAGTTGAAATGGCACTCATTAAATATATGAACTCAAATTAAACTAGCTAATTTATGGAGTCCATTGGCTTAGTTACAATCTGAAAATCAGATAGTTCAGACAGTCCCAACCTCTGATTTGTGAACACTTGTTTTTTGAAATAAGACTATTGGATAGTTTTCATTTTGATTGTCCAATAGATGTCCAATAATCTAATAATTAGATAACAAAGTAAAGATAATGTTTGGTTCACGATACATCCAATCTGGTACCCATAAGTTTGGAAGTTTATTATGCACTAAATAGTTGCTTTAATGTATTTGTTGAGAAGATGACTATTTTTTTGTGTATGCAGAAATTTGGTCTTTTTTTGCCTCCATCTAGCTGTGTTTCATGTCAGATGAAAAGAAAGAAAGAAAAGATATAAACTGGAAGATGTGTTTCTCATGTCTATTTTCTCATTGTATTTCCCAACCTTTTGGTCTTCTGATGACATAATACTCACCAGATTCTTGCTTGTCATAGATCTCATAAGAAAGCTGATCCATCATGGGAAGACAAAATATGTTGTTGACTTTACATATGCTTTTGACCTTGTAGACGACTTCCATCCTGGGCCCCTTTTGAAGGCTTACATGAATACATCTAGGAAGGCTACTCAGGAGGTTGTATACCAGTCCTTGTCTTCAGCCTACTGCTATTTGTGTTAAGATTTCAAGTCTCTTGGACTGGGAGAGAAGACCCATCTCGGTTTTTCTTCTATCGTTTTCTTTTCTTTTATTTTTTGATGTTTTATGGATTGGGATTTCAAGTCTATTTGACTGAGAATTGAAAACTCTTTCTGGGTTGGCTTGGGTTTTATTTGAGAGGAAAAATCCATTAAAATATTATAGCTAATGTTGTGGATTTGACTAATTATGCATAAGTTTATGAATGGGTTAAAATCAATGATTTACCCTTAGTTGTTGAGAACTGAGGTTAAAAAGTGACTTTAGCCTCAGTTGATGCCAACAAAGATTAAATTCATCTTTAGTCTTAGTTTTTCCTCGGTTACCTAAACTGAGACTACAAGTCCCGTGGCTAAAGGCTTTAGCCTCGATCGTTGAGAACTGAGGTTAAAAATAGATTTAGCTTCAATTAGAGGCAACTGAGGCTAAAATTTGGATTTAGTCTCAATTGGAAACAATGGAGGCTAAAATTTTGATTTAGCCTCATTTCGAGAAAATTGAAGCTAAAAAAGGTTCTTTTAGCTTCACTTGAAGAATCGTGGCTATAAAAGTCATTTTAGCCTCGGTTACTAAAATTGAGGCTAAAGCCTTTAGCCACGGGGGTTTGAACCTTGGTTTGGACAATTGAGGCAAAACCGAGGCTAAAGGCTATAGGTTCAGTTTTTAATCTTTTTAGCCACAATTTTGAACTGAGGCTAAAGCCCCCTTTTCTTTTAGTTAAAGTGTAAGTACCCAACTAATCCTTATAGTCCCTGTAATCCTGTCGATTAGTACATGGTCTACATAGACCCACCTGATAGCTGAATATAGGATATTCCTCCTCTTCATCTATAAAATCCCAATCAGCAGTGTAGACATCGTTGCCACATTCTTCTACAATAAAGTCTGGTTGGTGCTTTAAAACACCATCCCAGAGTGGGAGTGAGTGATCAACTCAGTGGTACTATAAGGCAAAGGTTAACATATTATCAATTCAATCAAGCAAAAATGATAAAGCAATACAACAATCATGTCCTAAGTACTCTTATTAATGAAGGAATGGTATGCTATAATGATGCATGCCCTCTCTTACACTCCCTCAGTGACACTATCTCGCAGTCAAGTATGGCAACTCCCACTATGCACTTCCTCGCCAAAGCACATGCATGATAGTGTTAGCCAAGTACTTAGTTAGGCTTATTCATACAACAGATTTGGGAAGCTAAGGTACCTCTATTTTATCATTTACCCAAACAATGATCCATCTAGGGTTGTCAATCCTAGTTAATCATGTACGATAGGCTTATAGGGCAACATCATCCCTAATTTAAAAGTAGTGTGTAGGCAAGTTCATGAGTTTACACTCGAGGTCACTACAAGAGGCCCGTCATCATCTGCATAGGCCTATTTTATACTCAAGGCCACTACTAGAGGCTCATCACCTGATTATAGGCTGACAGCTCGAATATAGTGTCCCATACCACCGTATTTGGCTCAAGAGTTTGGGTTGCTCACTGATCACTACGGGGAGGCTCGTCACCCCAGCATAGGCCGACAGCTCGACTACAGTGTCCCATATCACTATGCCCGTTTCATGAGTCTTAGCAGATCGTGGTACCAAGGTTAAACGGGCTTTACATTGGTAAGTGGTACCTTAGATTCATGCAGTGGCATCCATACATGGTAAACACACATTAGGCCAATCGGGTTACTTGATAAGTTTGATTGGTACGAGCACACGGTAATTTAATTGAATGGAGTGCATAGCATTCCTCGTGGCCTAACCATTACCGGTAGTCACCGTACAACTTGGATTCATCGAACAACATTTAACAACCAATTCAAATTAAATCTCATTTGAGCATCTTAGTAAACACATAGTGAACATATTATTATACATGTATTTCGTACACAAATCACGTAGTTGAATTTTTAATTACATGAAGGAATCCATTCATACACCTAAGGTAGTTGAGAATCTTATCTCAACACCCTTAATAAATGCATTTCCTCAATAATTAGTCATTAAGACATTTTATCAAACACTTACACTACACATTTCAACATATATGGAATAAATTAGTTATAACATACATTAGGGCAAATCCTTTCACAAAGGAATTATCATAGATATAACAGTCACGTATTCTAGATTAATAGTCATGGAAAGCACAAGTCATGATTTTACTTTCATTCAAACATTTTAACAAATGCATGGAATGCATTATAGTTCAACATAGTTTACATGTGTAATACATGGAAAACATCATATCTAAGTACATGTGGCAGCAATCAAGTCAGAAATAAATCACTAACTGACATTGAAAGCCTTGAAAACCATAACCTAGAGGTTTATAGTCCGCACCCTTTATCAGTACGCCTATTACAAACTCGCTTCGTACACAATGTCACCGTGTACAGCAGAACGACTACCTAAACATTGAAATAGGTTACCTATTTCACCAATTTATCTATTTGGATTCCTAACACAGATTGGGGTTAAGACATTTTACCCGAAATGGAGTTGAAATCGATGATGTAGTGATATGGGAGAGATAATTCGGTACATGGAGTGGCAGGAGTGAATCTCAGCAACGATCTCTTGATCTCTCACTCTTCTCCTCACTCTTTTCTCCTCTTTTCTCTCTTCTCTCTCCTAGGGTTAGAGAAATTTGTATGGAATGAGAGAGGTAGGTTAAGGGCATTATATAGGCCCAGAAGTGATGTCAATGGCCCTAGGGCCATGATATACTTAGGGTATAGCCAAAGGGTGGCTATTTCGGGCAAACAGGACTCACCTGGAGGTCCATTTCTCACTAAGTCATGGAGTAAATTCTCTGACCATGGATTTAAGTCAAGTTAAGATTTTGATCCGATCGGATCTGTAGATCGATTGTTGAGGACATGTTTCAGTTCAATGGTCATCGTGACTCGATCTGGGACACAAGTATACCAACATATGTAGGGAAATTTTTGTGATCTATGGGTAAAGTTTGGTTAGAAACTGATGGTCTGAAACCTTAAATTTTGGCCATAAGAGAACGATCCAATTCACTCAAGTATGAGTCTTTTTTCTAAAGATATTCGTGTTTCTCACACACTTCACTCAAGACTTAAGTTGTACGCTTCTAGATACTATTTGGGGTCGATTCTCGTGATAGTTGTCAAGCCTAATAAGGCGGTTGTAACCTTATAGTTTTGTGGTAATTGGACTTTCAACGTGCAGTCCAGGTCTAATACGAAGCTTCAATGCACTCTTGAGAGCAACTGGGTTTTGAGATTGGTCCTGGGTTCTTAGGTAATTTTGAGTTAGCGATTCCAGTATTTTAGGTCTTGCGGTTCGTATAGATAGTGGTTTAAGCTAATCCACCGATTAATTTAGTTTAGTAATTAATTAATTTTTATCTAATTTCTAAAGAATTCGGTCTTTAATGATTTTTACCTGAGGTGGTACTCGGGTATTTGTGCGGATTTTTCCGAGACGTTACAATCTATCCCCTTAAAGAAAAATTTCAACCTTGAAATTTATACCTTTTCATACTGCTTGAGAATTTGAGGGCAGTTCTTGCAAACCTCGTTTTCTGTTTTCCAAGTAGCCTCTTCCTCAGTGTGGTGAGTTCACAATACCTTTGCAAACAGAATTACTTTACTACGTAACACCTGTTCCTTCCTGCCTAGGATACGCGTTGGTCACAGCACATAAGTAGCATCTTCACTCAATTGTACTTGCTCCCATTTGATAATGTGGGAAGGATCAGAACATATTTCTTTAGCATCGATACGTGAAATATGTTGTTCACGCCTGCGAGTGGTGTAGGTAAAGCGAGGCAATATGCTACCACATCCACTCGATCTAGAATCCGAAATGGACCAATAAATCGTGCCGTGAGTTTTTCCTTCTTGCCAAACCGAAGGACTGCCTGTCACGCCCCAAACCTAGAAATTGGATTCATAGGAATCTCGATTGTCGAATCCAGTGCCGACAGCCTCCGTAGTATTCCATTCTCGGCTCCTAGCGTCCATACACCAGATTTTGATCCTGGGATCGCACAAGGAGGATTTTTTTTTTTTTTACATTTAACTTGTAATAAGCATAACCACAAGTATGCCCAAATCACAAAGGCAACATCATCATCACATATCCACTAATATAAAGTTGAATACAATGCTGAAAGGAAAATACATATGTCAAAATAAAATCAAAGCTCTATAAGACAGCTGCATGCTCCAAGCTCAACACTGCTGCAACCTAACATCACCTGCATGCATTTATCGTGCATAAGCTTATAGAAAGCTTAGAGCGTGGTGTAAGTGTGTGCACAAAGTAAGTGTCAAGTATTTAATACAATGCCATCATCATATAATACCAAAAATACTGGTAAACCATAAATTGCACAATATCGGAATAAGCAGAAATACTGACAAGATCATGAATCATACTATAACAGAGTAAATAGAAGTACTGACAAGTCCATGAGTTATACAATATTAGAGTATGCAATATAGATCAACTATGCAAAGGAGGAATCATAAAAAGCCAAATGTTAGATGCCGAAGGTACAATGCAATATGTATATCCTACTAAGTCTATCTAGGCCATATAAGTATAGAAACATAGTAACCCAAATTTCTAAGTACTGCGAATACAATGTAATATGCGGTGCGAATGAAATGATCATGCTAGAGTGTGAAGTCGGGATGATAGTACATAGTATCACAGGCTATGGGGTCCACCCCAAGGGGCTTCTATCCAAACCAGTCCCATACCTAAATTTGAATAGTCAGACTCAATGTGGTAAACTCCTGATCTCAGGTTAGTCGCGCCCCCAACCGAAATCCTGGCCATACAAAGGTACTTGTAACTAATAGTTATGCACCACCAGACCGAGTGGATAGTGAATGAATGAGTGAATATGCAATTCCTGCTGAATAAGTCCACGTATCAGTACGGTTACTCTCTAGGAAATCACCGGGGTTTATTACACTCCAAACCAGATTGTCGCCCCATCGCCCGCAACAAGGTGAGTGGAAGAGACCTCACTATCTGCCTATCCATATCGAGCTCGTCTTATCGATAGCAGACCCATTCCTCGAGCTGATCAGGCTCAGCTTAGCATTGCCCCCTCCTCTCGGGCAGGTAAGGCCGCACCCCCTTCTAACCGACCACGACACAGTGGGAGATGCGGACTAACGGTATACGGCCCTCATGCGCTTATGCATCCACTCAGTCTATACATTGGAGCAACCTCTGGAACTAAGAGAGTTTAGAGACTTTCACCCAGAGATATCTATAGCACCCCAAGTAGAATAAATTTTCAGTGTCTCATCTGGCCATCCACGATGTGCCTGTGGAGGCTACGGCCCTGATGTCTCTAGGGCGTACAATAATCATAATGTCAGATGCATGAGTCATACAATCCAGTCATGCATCAATCCTACGCATACCGTGTGCTCATGTGAGATAACCTCCGCCTATCAGGGAGTCTCATAACAACATACTCAATAACATATGCAATGATCAACCACGTCTCATAACAAACATGCAGATGATGCGTATGGGCATGTATCATGATGTTATGCTGTCACATACACATAACGGTATCAATAATAGGCATCAACAATCGACCTTGACAATGTGGACATTTAACCAACATTGCCTCCAAGGAATAGTCCACATAGAGCCTAACATATGGTGGATCCATGGCTTCACACAAGGGTTAAATATACAACACCATGGGCCTTAATCAAAAGCTTAATACACATCATGATGGGCCTTTCATATGGGGCTAATATACATCACAAAGGGTCTCAAATACTGACCGCATATATATCACACTAGGCCCCGACAATCGGAATAGACAATCGGCCACGACAATCGACCAGGACAATAGGAATCGACAATCGACCACGACAATCAGCCATGACAATTAGAATCGGTAGTCGGCCACGACAATCAGCCTCGATCGATAATCGACCTCGATAATCAGAATCGGTATTCGGCCATGACAAATCAGAATCAGTAATCAGCCTCGATCGATAATCGACAATCAGCCACGACAAACTAGAATCGGTAATCAGCCTCAATTGATAATCGGTATTCGACCATGACAAAGCAGAATCGGTAATCGTCCTTGATCGATAATCGGTAATCATCCACGACAAACCAGAATCGGTAATCGGCCTCGATCGATAATCGGTACGGATAATCAAAATCGGTAAACGGCCATGACAATCAGAATCGGTAGTCTGCCACGACAATCGGCCTCGATAGATAATCGACCTCGATAGATAATCGGCCTCGATAATCAGAATCGGCTGAACAAAGCCCACGGAAGGTCACAATGTGGACATTAAACCATCATTGCCTATGAATGTGGCCATTAAACCAACATCGCTCCCAAGGAGTGGCTCACATAGAGCTAAACATAAAATGAGCCCATGGCCTCACACAAAGGCCTAATGTACATCATAATGGGCCTCATACAAGGGCCTCATACAACTACCATGAGCCGTATCAATGGGTCGCATCAACGGGCCTCATATACACAACAGGTGGGCCTTGCTCATGGGCCATAAACACACAATAGGTGAACCCTACACGTGGGCCTCAAATACATTACATGGGCCTCACTAAATGGGTCACATATACATCGTATTGGGCCTCGTCCATGAGCCTCGAATATATCACAATGGACCACAACCCATGGGCTTCAAATACACAATAGATAGACCTTACACCTGGGCCTCATACAAATCAAGTGGGCTACATCCACGGGCCGCACCAAAGGGCCTCCAATATATATTCAGGTGGGCCGTAAATACATCAAGGTAGGGCTCACCATAACATTTATTTCCTATTCAATCTATTTATACAGTCACAAAGGCCTAAATTTAAGAGGAAAATAAATATAATATTGATCTAAAACTCCTGTGACCCAAAGAGGATTCCAATGGTAGCCGTTCAATCTCCACGGTTTTCTACAGTGTGGTCCACCTGATAGATCGATGGTGTGGATCTCACGTATTCAACCAAGGTGGATCTCATCGTCCAACATTCCGGATGGTACAGATACAACAGATACATTAGGGTGGGTCCACAGATGTGACCCACCAGCAAAAAGGATGGACAGTGTGTATACAACACACATGTCAGAGTGAGCGATGTCCCGCCGTTCTGGGGTAGATGGATGGATGCTGGATATAAAACACGTACGTCAAGATGGGTCCCATACAATTTGGACGGCCCAGATAAAATACATAAATCATGGTAGATCCCACAGACCTTCCACTGAACTGTGGTGGATCAAAGCACACGTCAGGTGGCCCGGCAGTTACTAGATAGCATTCCAGCAGCAAGCACAAATAGATGGTCGTGGATAAAACATACATCAGTGGTGGGCCTGTTGTCTGCTGCCCCACACGCTGGCTGTTGTTCCCGGCCTAAAATGATTTGGAAAATTGGATGGGCGGTATGGATGCATCCAGCAATGGTGTGGGGCCCACGCATGTGGACCGGATGGTATGAATAAAAAACTTACATAATGGTGGGTCCCACATTCATACAATAGATGGTGAGGACAGAGCAGATACATCAGGGTGGGTCCTACTGTCCTGGAATGGACAGTAGGTGAAATACATAAATCATGTGTAACGTCTCGAAAAAATCCGTACAGAGACCCAAGTACCACCTCGATCAGAAATCACTTAGGATAAATTCCTTTAGAAATTAAGCGTAAGAAAACTAGCGCTATGCTAGATTAGCTGTGAAATTAGCACTGATCGCTTTAAATACGTTCTGCAAGACCCAAAACTTATGGAATTGTTAACGCTATAACGTCCTGAAACCTAGGATCAAACTCTAAACCCCTTTGCACTCAGGAACCCGTTGAAACTTTGTAATGGATTCTAACCGCGCATCATGAGTCCATTTGCAATGAACCTAGATCGTTATGACTGCATAGTTGGACTTGACAATCACCTCGAAAATCAAGCCCAACTGATGTCTGAGGCTATTTCGTTGAGACTGGGGCAAGGAGTGTGAGAAAGAGTGAAATTCTTTGAAAATTAAATGTGATTTAAATAAATCTGGCACGTGACGCTTGCGGGTTAAGTATAAGCATTCAGACTGTCAGAATCTGACCCAAATACACCCTCGGATCAGGGAACATTTCCCACTCAGGTCAGTGTAGTTGGAATCCTTAATCGAATCTCAGTGACTGCTGAACTGAAACTGGTCCGCCACGTGCGATCTGGAAACCCGATCGAACTAAAAACTTAATGTGATCAGGATCCGACATCCATGAGCTTAAGTCCGACCGCATTTAGTCAGGGGACCTCCAGAAACGTTCTTTTGGATCGGAAGAGACCCGATTTGGCTATAACCCAAGTATACTTTGGTTTAAAGTCTAAATAGGTGACTTTCTAACCTATTTAAGTACCTTAAACCCTCTCATATCCCTCCCATACGAATTTGCAAAATCCCTAGAGAAGAGAAGAGAGAAAAGAGAGATTCTGTGAGAGTTGTGAGGAAAGTTTCCTAGCTCTCGATCCCGCTTCTACACGTACTTAATCATCGTATTCTAATCACTCTTTCGGTGATTTCGACTTCATTATAGGTAAGAAAACCCTAACCTCAACCTGTTTTAGGGATTCTATCGATACAATTAGCGAAGTAGCTGATTTAACTTGTGATATAGGTTGTCATACAGACTTTGATGAAGCGTAGAGTTTCTATTCGATTCGATACGCTTATACGGCGAAAGGTGAGGATTCTAAGTACTTAGGTTAACTGTTTTCAAAGATTTTAATATAGTTTAATAGTAGATTATCGACAAGAACGTTATTTAACATGTAGAACATGCTGTCTGTTTTCCATTTCGATTACGTATGGAGAATATGAGATTTAGGGCATTTTAGGTATTTGTAGGAAATACTGTATACATCCGTATTTTACTAAAATGATTGCCATGTTTATTTATCATGTTATTATACAAGATATGCGTGTATGATCGGTTTAGCGAAGAGATTCACCCTAATGTGTACTTTGGGTCGACATACGCTATGTAGACAAATGTGTGTAGACTAAGTGTTTGTATAAATGTTTGTGTAACACCCTGAAAATTGGGGGTCGTGTATAAACTCAACTCCCGAGTTCCAGATCGTCACTTATGCAACAAAAATGATTATGATTCTATGTTGTCTGAGTTAAAGCATTCACATGAGTAAAAGTATACCAAAACTACAATTCATACTCCAGATCCAGTGATAAAAGCAAGCGGAAGACTAAAGGATATATATATCACTGTATGGAAAAGTAAAGTAGATCTCAACTGTCACTAAAGTATGAATACATCTCTGAGTCTCATATACATATACATGAACAAAATCAAATGTTCAAAATAGTCCCACTGGAGTCCCATCAACCCAGGTTACCTAAGCATTGCCATCATGGTACTACATATACAAGAACTCGTCCTGGTCCTCGTCAAAGTCTGGCTCTGCCTCCTGGATCTCAGCATCACCTGCATCTACAACAGGGTCTGGTGGGTGTTGCAAACACCATCCCGTAACGTGGGAGTGAGTGATCAACTCAGTGGAATCATAGAGCAAAGATTAGCATGTTTACAAATCAATCATGCGATAATAGTAAAGCAGAAAATCAGACAATCCTAATACTGTTGTTAATGCAGTATGACATGACGTGATGTATGCCCTCACCGACGATCTCCCTCATACGGCACCTTCTTACGACCGCGGCATGCCACACTCCCTTAAGTGCTCTACATCTTCCAGGCACATGCAATGTTATGGTGATATGATTTTTGAGTTGTTGTTAGTCCATTCAAACAGTAGGATTGGGAAACTAAGGTACTTCCCTTGTATCAATCCCAACACAGATCCTGTCTAGGGTCGTCACTCCTAATAATCTCATACGATGTATATTTTGTAGGTCGCTGCAAGGGCTGCCAGGGGGCTGTTGCTCGCACTCGTTGCACCGCTCCCCCATCACCTTATCAATACATGCCTACTGTACTCTACTGCTACTGAAGGGTCGTCGCCTCCCGTAGACTCAGAATACGCTCGCGGTAACTACAAAGGACTCGTCGCCTGATCAGTGTAGGCCGACAGCTAGAATATAGTGTCTCATACCACCATAGTCTGCTCACGAGACTAGGTGCTCACTGGTCACTACGAGGAGGTTTGTGGCCCCAGCGTAGGCGGACAACTCGACCACGGTGTCCCATACCACCGTGCCCGGCTCATCAGTCTTCGTGGATCAAGGTACCATGGTTAACAGGGTTTACAATGGTAACTTTAGTACCCTAGGTTCAACCAGTTATGACTCATGCAAGGTGAACATACATCGGCCAGTCGGGTTACTTGACGGGCTCGACTAGCGCGATCGCATCTCAAGTCGAACGACATGAAGTGTGTAAAACACTTCGCGTGGCCTAACCACTGCCACCAACTCCAAACATGGCTCGCGTTCATCGACGCGTCGTTCGTGGCCAAGACCAGCCAGCCACGAATTCGCTTGGTTACCGATTGCCTGGACTAAGTATAGTCCCAAACATTTATGGAATCACATCAGCAAATCATATGAGAGTATTGGAATTGAAATGCAACCATGTGAGCATGTTAACACATGTTATAACATACAACTTAAGCAAGTCTTCAAACACGTACATTTCATGCATATAATGAAATCATGCATATAGTCAACATGTAGGAAATCATTTATGTCAGCATATTAATTGAGAAATCAGTCTCAAACTAATTCATAGCATCATTTAATTCAATACATACTAATATAAGCATTTATACAAACACATACACTACACACTTAAGTCTACATATAGTATGTCAACCCGAAGTGCGCATTTAGGAGAATCTCTTCACCAAACTAATTATGCACACATTGCTAACATTCTAATGCGACAAAAAATCATGTCAATCACATCAGCAAAATATGAATGAAATCAGCACTTCTTACAAATGACTAAAATGCCCTAAATGTCATATTCTTCGTTGATTTACGAAATAGGAAACGGACAGCATGATGTACATGTCAAACGGCGATGCCGTCGATAATCTACTATTAAACGACATTGAAAGCGTTGGAAACCGTCAATCAAAGCATCTAAAATCCTCACCTTATCTCTTATAGATGTGTCGTTTCGAACGGAGCGTATACGCTTCGTCTACGGCGATAAGAGAAACTAATTTACAAGATAAGTCAGCTAACATGCTATGAATACGAGCGAACCTCAAATCAGCAACTTCTAGGGTTGTTTCTTACCTGAAAATGCGGAAGAATCACCATCTTGGTGATCAGAAGGTGTTGCTACAACACGTGCAACAGGCGGTACGAACACGGGAAAAATCTCTCCTACTCTCTCTCACAAACTCTCAACTTTTTCCTCTCCCAAATTAGGGTTTCTCTCAAATTCGGATGGGAGAGAGGAGTGAGGGTTTCAACCCCTTTTATAGACTTAAAAATGCCCAAAACAGGCTCCGGTACAAAGTTCACTTAGTGCATAACCGAATCGGGGTTGTTTCGGTCCAAAAGATGCTTTCTGGTGGTCCCCTGGCCGAATGCGATCGGACTTAAGCTCATGCGTACCAGATCTAGCACGTATTAAGTTTTCAGTCCAGCAGGGTTGGCAGATCGCACGTGGCAGACCAGTTTCAGTTCAGCGGTCACCACACGTAGATCAGGTCTGCAAGTCCCATGATATGAAATAAAAAAATTTCCTGATCCGAAGGTGTAATCTGGATGAATTCTGACAGTCAGTACACTTTGTACTGACACGTCAAGTCGTGTGCCAGATTTGAATTTCAAATTCTAAATCTGTCCCTATTCGCACTCTCTTCAGTCCGGGCTCAATGAAATAGCCTGTGATTATCGGTTGGACTTGATTTTCGAAATGATTGTCAAGTCTAGCTAGGCGGTTCTAACGGTCTAAGATAGGAGGTATCGAACTTTCGACACGCGGTCTAGAACCAATACAAAGATTCAAAGTGGTCCAGAGAACAAACCTGCTTAGAGTTTGATCCGAGGTTATAGAGCATTATAGAGTCATTGGTTCTACTCGATTTGGGTCTTGTAGAACGTATTTAAAGTGATCAGGGAGTCCAGCATTGCGCTAGCTAACTTAGACTTATTTTCTAAAGGAATTAATTCTACGCAATTTCAGGTCGAGTTGGTACTCGAGTCCAAGTATGAATTTTTCACGGGCGTTACAATCTACCCCCGTTAACAAATAATTTCATCCTCGAAATTTGTACCTTTTCGTACTCCTCGAGAAGCTGTGGGTAGTTCTTTCTGATCTCGGCTTCTGTCTCCCACGTAGCCTCCTCCTCAGAGTGATGCGCCCACAATACCTTCACAAGGGGAATCACCTTGCTACGCAGTACCTGCTCCTTCCTATTTAGGATACGTGTCGGTCGCAGGATATATGTAATATCCTCTCCTAACTGCACCTGCTCCCATCTGATGATATGGGAAGGATCAGCAACGTACTTCTTCAGCATAGAAACATGAAATATGTTGTGAACGCTCGCGAGAGGCGTGGGTAAAGCCAATCGGTAAGCCACTGCTCCCACACGGTCGAGGATCTGGAATGGACCAATAAATCGCGGTGCTAGCTTCCCCTTCTTCCTGAACCGAAGGACTCCCTTCATAGGAGAAACTCGTAAAAACACATGATCCCCAACTGTGAACTCTAGTGGCCTCCGTCTCGTATCGGCATAACTCTTCTGTCTGCTCTGCGCTGTAAGAAGCCAACGTCTAATGATGTCAATCTTCTCTGACATCGCCTGCACCAACTCTGGGCCAATCAAGCTACTCTCACCGACCTCTGCCCAGCAATGTGGTGCGCGACAAGGTCGCTCATGCAGTGCCTCGTAAGGTGCCATACCGATACTCGCCTAAAAGCTGTTGTTGTACGCAAACTCCGCATATGCAAGACAATCATCACAACTGTCCTAGAAGTCCAATGTGCAAGCTCGCAACATATCCTCTAAGATCTGGTTCACCCGCTCTGTCTGTCTGTCTGTCTATGGGTGGAAGGCAGTACTGAACTTCAACTTCACACCCATAGCCTCCAGAATGCGAATCCAGAAAATAGAAGTGAACTGCGTGTCTCTGTCCGACACGATCTCCAACGGAACTCTATGCAGACGCACAATCTCTCTGATGTACAGTTTAGCCAGCTCGTCTGCAGAGTTCGTAACTCTGATCGGTAGGAAGTGCGCCGACTTCGTCAGACGGTCGACGATCACCCAAATGGATTCATGTCCCTTCCTCGTCTTCGGCAGCCTAGAAATGAAGTCCATGGAAATGAAATCCCACTTCCACTCAGCGATCGGCATAGGCTGCAAAAGTCCAAGTGGTCGGCGATGCTCTGCCTTCACCTGCTGACAAGTGAGACAACAGGACACGAACTCAGCTATGTGGGTCTTCATACCTTCCCACCAATACGTCCTCTTCATGTCACGATACATATTCGTACTACCTGGATGCATCGCGAGTCTAGTACAATGCGCAGCCTCGAGAATCTCTCGTCTTAAGTTAGGGACATCTGGGACGCATAGGCGGCCACGATATCGTAAGCCCCCATCTATACCAACTCGCCACTCGACGTCAGCATCGTCACTGGCCTTCTCTCGAAGCTCAGTCAGATGCGCATCGTCCCTCTGCGCCTTGATGACCCGGTCATCGATCTGAGATCGCACCTGTACATGTGCGATGAACTCGTACGGCTCCTCTACGGTGAGTTTCTGCTCAAAGTTTCATAAAAACTCAACCATATCCCACTCAGCAACCATCAGCGGAGCCACAAAGTCTATCACCTTCTTGCGGCTCAACACGTCAGCCACAAGGTTCGCCTTCCCAGGATGGTAAGAGACTTCAAACTTGAAGTCTTTCAAAGTCTCCATCCATCGCCGCTGCCTCATATTCAAGTCTCGCTGCGTGAATATGTACTTAAGGCTCTTGTGGTCGCAAAAGAGCTCGAACTCCTCTCCGTAGAGGTAATGTCTCCAGAGTCTCAGTGCGAATATGACGGCTGCCAACTCTAGGTCGTGTGTTGGGTAATTCTCCTCGTGCTTCCTTAATTGTCTCGAGGCATACGAAATTACCCTGTCCCTCTACATAAGGACACAACCCAGACCAACGCTAGACGCGTTAGTGTTTATAGTGTATCTAACCCCTTGTTCTGGCAATACTAGCACAGGGGCGGACGTAAGTCTGTCCTTCAGCTCCTGAAAAGCTGACTCAGCTTGATCGTTCCAAGCGAACTTCATGTCCTTCCGTGTCAACTGAGATAAGGGTCTCGCGATCTTCGAGAAGTCCTGTATGAAGCACCGATAGTAGCCTGTGAAACCCAAGAAACTCCTCACCTCAGTGACAGAACCAGGCTGCTCCCAGTCCTGCACCGCAACTACCTTAGACAGGTCAACTGCCATGCTATCCTTGGACACCACGTGTCCCAGGAACTTCACTTTCTGCTTGCAGAAGTCGCGCTTCTTGTATTGTGTGAACAACTGATGTTGTCTGAGCGTATCCAGGACCAAGCGCAAGTGCTCCTCATGCTCCTCTCGACTCCTGGAGTACACCAAAATATCGTCAATGAATACAACGACGAATCGATAGAGGAAAGGCCGAAATACCCAGTTCATCAAATCCATGAACATGGCTGGTGCGTTCGTGAGACCGAACGACATCACGAGGAACTCGTAGTGGTCAAAACTGGTCCTGAATGCTGTCTTCTGCACGTCCTCATCCCTGACGCGCAACTGATGATATCCTGACTGAAGATCAAACTTTGAGAAGTACTGCACTCCTCTCAACTGATAAACAAGTCATCGATCCTGGGTAAAGGGTACTTGTTCTTCACCGTGATCTGGTTCAGTTTGTGATAATCAATACATAATCGCATCGAACCATCCTTCTTCCTCACGAACAGAACTGGTGCTCCCCAAGGAGACACACTAGGCCATATAAGGCCAAGCTCTAGCAGACCATCAATCTGCGTCCTCAACTCCTCCATCTCACATGGTACCATGCGATACGTCGGCAGTGAGACGGGCGTAAAACCAGGAACCAGATCGATAGTGAAATCGATCTCTCGTCAGGGCGGCAAACCAGGGATCTTCCTGAACAGATCCCCGAACTCTCAAACGACTGGTGTATGCTCAAGTACCTGGGCACCAGCGTCTCGCAATAAAGTGGCGATTGGAAAGGGAGATTTACCCGCACTGAAAATATGAAAGATGCACCCTCTGGCTCGTATGCTGTCACTATACGAGTCTCGCAGTCAATCTCAGCCCTCGCTGCAGTCAACCAGTCCATGCCAAGAATGACATCGAGATAAACCAGAGCGAGGTCGACGATGAGATCTAGAGCCATCGTCTTGCCTCCCAGATCCACCAAAAAACCCTCACACATCTGGGTGGCATCTGTAAAGGACCCGTGAGCTGTATAAACTCGCACCCTATCCATAGTAATGGTCTGTAGCCCAAGACGCCTGACTATAGCACGTGATATCAAAGAAATTGTGGAACCAGTGTCCACCATCATGAGAATAGGAGTACCTCCAATATGGGCAGTGACCTCGAAGGCCGAATGCTGAGAAGTCGGTGTCGCAGCTGCCTCAGCTGTCAATGCATGAACCCGTGCCTGCTGTAGCCGGTTCGGCCGCTGTGTCATGGGCCGTGGAGGCTGTCTGATCTGCGATACCGGAGGTCTGAAAGAAGGGTGCGTAGGAGCTAACCGTATAGGCGGTGCTGATATCGCCTGTGAACGGCACGGTCAATCTTCTGCGGCGGCGAGAACCCACTGTCCCGCATCTGAGAAAAATAACTCTGTGCCAAGTGGCCTGACCTCCCACAGTATGTACATGTTAAATCAGGACACCGAAACAGTGGTACTGGCGTTATAGCCCTAGTAGGAGGATCGACGCGAGGCCTCTTGCCCACGAAGCGCCTGTCCTACATGTCTGGTCGTGGCCTAGAAGCAACAGGGCCACGAGATCGCGCAAGTCGATCCACATCCTGCTCTGCCCGCATAGACATGTGAATCAACTCCGCATATGAGGGAATGCTCACGCAACACATCTTCAACCTAATATCCGGTCGCAAACCCTCCGAAAAGCACCGTATGCGCATCTGCTCATCAGCCAAAATAGTCAGGACGTATCTGTCCAACTCTGTAAACCGATGCTCATACTCTGTAACTGTCATAGCTCCCTGTCTGAGGCGGAGAAACTCATTCTCCCGGTCATGCCTGTAAGTCTAGGGATAATACTTCTAGTGGAAGCGGAATTCAAACACTGCCCATGTCCATATAAAGTCTGTGGTAACGATCCACAATACGCTGTCCCACCACAAGCTGACCTCTCTCTCAAACAGGAATGTAGCCAACTCTACCTGCTCGGACTCCGTGCAATGAAGCATCCGCAATATCTTCGACACACGGTCGAGCCAATACTCGGCCTCTTCGGGTCTATGAGAACCCGTAAAAGTGGGAGGCCATAAGCGCTGGAATCGCTCTAACAAGCCCCGTGTATCTGCGGCATTCCCCGCAGGATAAGCAGGTGGTACTGGATGAGCCATGCCCTCATCCTGGGCATAAGTATCTGCATCCTCAGCTGGATGCGCAGGTGGTGCAGGTGGAGTCACACCCCCACCCTGGGCTAATGTCCCCACAATGGTAGTCAGAAGCTGCTGCTGTTGCTGCATCATAGCCATCATCTGCTCAAATCTGTTAGGAGGTGGAGCAGGCTGTGGCGTGTGCTGCGTCGAAGTAGACGCACGATAAGGCTCTCTGACTGGCGGTGTGAACGGCGGTGGTCCAACTGTAGGACCAGCAGTAGGCTGAGACGCATGAACTGTCTCAGGAATCGGGCCCACAGCAGGGTCCGCATGGGTGTCAGGCTGTGAAGGAGCCTGATCCATAGGCTCACTCAATGTAAGCCGAGTCGTGCTCTGCATAGCCTAAGCCGGCATTCCCTATATTCAAAATAGGGCGCAACCTTGTCAGTCTCAATAGCACAAATACACCGCAATCATTCACACAAGGAGTCAAAGGCATTCCATGCATTTCATTTAATCAAAATTATCAAAATACAAGGGATATATCCTTACAAGCATCATGACGAGAAATACATGGGAACTAAGACAGTTAAAATTTACAACAGCAGCATAAGCAAAGCACTAGCCTTAACAGGCTCACACAACTTAAAGCAGGAAACAACTAACTACTAACAACAACATCAAAGGTCGCATCGCTAGTCTGAGTCGGGTGACGGAGGAGGAACACCCTTATCCTGCAAGCAGCACAGGATCGCCTTAAAGGTACGAGTCACCTTGCCGAATTTTCTCTTCGTAATGGCCTTGACATCCTCGACTTCAGCGCGAAGTTCCTGAACTTCCCTTCTCAAGGTGATCTGGCTCTCCTCAATCCGGGCAATGCGATCATCGCTAGTAGCCTGCACAGAAGGAGGAGGGCTCTCATCTGTATCCTGAGCCTCCTATTCTGCCTCTTCCTGGACTTCTTCCTGAACTTCTGCTCCAGGTTCTCACTCACTTGGATCCTCCTTATCATCAAAGTCATCCTCGCTATCCTCCTCAAGCTGATTCTCATAGTACTAAGACCCAATCTTCATCTTGACCATAATCGACTCATCAATACTATGAATCGGAACTGGCAATTCCGGCCCGAGTCTATAAGCAAACTCAAGCACGATCTTGCATATCAGTCGGCCAAAAGGAAGCGATTCGGACGTTCTTCTTGACTTGGCTATGAGGATTATCTGTCGCAAGATGAAAGTGGCCATACACACATTCTCTCCCTTGGCCACCAGATACAAGAAATCAACCATAAGGCGCGTATACTCAATGCGATTCGTCGACCTGGGATACACATTGAATGTGCAGATATGGTGCAGCAGGCGCAAATCATCAGACATATACGTCACCTTGAGGCTATTATTAAGTTTCCATGGAACCAACTTACCGTATAGGAACCTGGTACGGTGATCTCGCTCACGCCTACTCCTCAAATTCTTCTCACTAGGATGAACATCACCAAGAGGCACGTAGAAGTTGCGCAATCAACCGCACATCAATCATAGCCATTCGATCTCTACCAAAAGGGATTTTGAACTGCAATGGCTCCAAGGTAGGATTTTGTATACGAGCATAGAAGGCACGAACGGTGCTCACATTAGCACGAGCGTGAGCTTCAAAGATCGGACCCCAATGCACAGCTTCAATGCGCTCGAACAACAGAAATTCGTCAAATAGTCATCCTTCTACATCCACCTCAAACAACACTTTATGATTAGTGTATTGGCCGTGAGGCATCTCAGCTAGAATCACTAGCCCAAGTTGAGTATGGGGATCCAAATCCCACTTTATATGGAACTCTCGGGCTGTGGCTGGACCTGCGGCGGTGCTTGAACTTGCGGCACCACCCCGCAGTCTTCTCGATTGAGCAGGGTGACTTGGCCCAGCCTCATCCACTGTGGTTTTTCTTTTACCCATCAAAGATAGGATGGTGGAGAGTGACAAAAGGCCTAAAATGGCTTCCACGAAAGCCATGAAAAACGGAGAAAATGCGAAGAAGTGGCTATCCAAACTGGAAAAGGGAGATCTAGAAATTTTAGAGGGATGCTTCAAGCTTCCCTAGGATGTATTTTCAAGGAGAAATGAAAATCAAAAAGGGGAATGGAGCATCTCACGATTTCAGCTCGATTTGGGGGTTTTTTGAGCTCCAAACGACAAAATCTGTTAGAGGGAGGGCTGCAAACCGAAATAGATTGATGGAGTGGTCAGTTTTGGCCAAGGATGGATTTAGGGGTGGTTTGGAATCACGATTTGGAGGTAGGGCAACTGGAAAATGAGAATGGAGCTATGGGAAGGGATGTTTGTGAAGGAAGTGCAAGATTTAGGGATTTTCTACACACGAACCATACATGGGGGGTGTGTAGTACCCAAAATACCCTCACATCTCAAAGAACACATCCAACGGACAATGGTGGTCGGCGATGCATCGCCGGATTGGCGATGGCATCGCCGACCGATCCCCTATTCGGTCAGTGAGACCACATGGGTTTGGTCCCCCATGGTCCAGGGACCCCAAATAACTATGGGCCCCACCTTGGTTCATTGTATTTTTACCTATATAAGCCCAAATATGAGTTCGGGGCTTTTCGGGACCAATCTGTGATCCAAAATACAAAACCCTATCATGCAGCATATGATTTTAGGGTAGAAGGAGCTAGTACATCCATCTATCCCATTAGTTGCTAAAGAAAGTGAAGTTAGAATGGCCTTATGGCCATTTTTCATGAAATTTTATTATTCACTGTAAAATTTTATGAAAGTATGATTTTATGTTATTTTCACATTAGGATTGATGCCTAATATGAAAAGGATAAGAAGGAATTGAAGATTGGAGTGGTGAGAGGAAGAATTTTGAAGATTTTATGTGAAATGGGATTTTTAAGCCCTGACCATTGAATACAGGGGTCGTGGTTGTCCCACGGCCCAAGGATTCATATTTATGGGTTTAGAGTCATTCAAAGAATATCTCAACCCACTCACCTACAACCTAGAAGCTATTCGGGTTGCTTCACGCAACCCTAGATGCGTTACGGACTCGATCACGCGATCGAAATGAATAGACTTCGCCTATTGGCGAATCTGCGATCTTAGAAATGTTTCTAGACCCTTCTCGCACCCACCTAAGTCAAAGGAAGCGACAGCGTACGTCATGTGACCATAACCCAGGCCCAGTATACTCTTATTCATGCTTTGATACCAACTTGTAACACCCTTAAAATCGGGGGTCGTGTATAAACTCAACTCCCGAGTTCCAGACCGTCACTTATGCAACAAAAATGATTATCATTCAATGTTGTCTGAGTTAAAGAATTCACATGAGTAAAAGTATACCAAAACTACAATTCATACTCCAGATCCAGTGATAAAAGCAAGCGGAAGACTAAAGGATATATATATCACTGTATGAAAAAGCAAAGTAGATCTCAACTGTCACTAAAGTATGAATACATCTCTGAGTCTCATATACATATACATGAACAAAATCAAATGTTCAAAATAGTCCCACTGGAGTCCCATCAACCCAGGTTACCTAAGCATAGCCATCATGGTACTACATATACAAGAACTCGTCCTGGTCCTCGTCAAAGTCTGGCTCTGCCTCCTGGATCTCAGCATCACCTGCATCTACAACAGGGTCTGGTGGGTGTTGCAAACACCATCCCGTAACGTGGGAGTGAGTGATCAACTTAGTGGAATCATAGAGCAAAGATTAGCATGTTTACAAATCAATCATGCGATAATAGTAAAGCAGAAAATCAGACAATCCTAATACTGTTGTTAATGCAGTATGACATGACATGATGTATGCCCTCACCGACGATCTCCCTCATACGGCACCTTCTTACGACCGCGGCATGCCACACTCCCTTAAGTGCTCTACATCTTCCAGGCACATGCAATGTTATGGTGATATGATTTTCGAGTTGTTGTTAGTCCATTCAAACAGTAGGATTGGGAAACTAAGGTACTTCCCTTGTATCAATCCCAACACAGATCCTGTCTAGGGTCGTCACTCCTAGTAATCTCATACGATGTATATTTTGTAGGTCGCTGCAAGGGCTGCCAGGGGGCTGTTGCTCGCACTCGTTGCACCGCTCCCCCATCACCTTATCAATATAGGCCTACTGTACTCTACTGCTACTGAAGGGTCGTCGCCTCCCGTAGACTCAGAATACGCTCGCGGTCACTACAAAGGACTCGTCGCCTGATCAGTGTAGGCCGACAGCTAGAATATAGTGTCTCATACCACCATAGTCTGCTCACGAGACTAGGTGCTCACTGGTCACTACGGGGAGGTTTGTGGCCCCAGCGTAGGCGGACAACTCGACCACGGTGTCCCATACCACCGTGCCCGGCTCATCAGTCTTCGTGGATCAAGGTACCATGGTTAACAGGGTTTACAATGGTAACTTCAGTACCCTTGGTTCAACCAGTTATGACTCATGCAGGGTGAACATACATCGGCCAGTCGGGTTACTTGACGGGCTCGACTAGCGCGATCGCATCTCAAGTCAAATGACATGAAGTGTGTAAAATACTTTGCGTGGCCTAACCACTGCCACCAACTCCAAACACGGCTCGCGTTCATCGACGCGTCGTTCGTGGCTAAGACCAGCCAGCCACGAATTCGCTTGGTTACCGACTGCCTGGACTAAGTATAGTCCCAAAGATTTATGGAATCACATCAGCAAATCATATGAGAGTATTGGAATTGAAATACAACCATGTGAGCATGTTAACACATGTTATAACATACAACTTAAGCAAGTCTTCAAACACGTACATTTCATGCATATAATGAAATCATGCATATAGTCAACATGTAGGAAATCATTTATGTCAGCATATTAATTGAGAAATCAGTCTCAAACTAATTCATAGCATCATTTAATTCAATACATACTAATATAAGCATTTATAAAACACATACACTACACACTTAAGTCTACATATAGTATGTCAACCCGAAGTGCGCATTTAGGAGAATCTCTTCACCAAACTAATTATACACACATTGCTAACATTCTAATGCGACAACAAATCATGTCAATCACATCAGCAAAATATGAATGAAATCAGCACTTCTTACAAATGACTAAAATGCCCTAAATGTCATATTCTTCGTTGATTTACGAAACAGGAAACGGACAGCATGATGTACATGTCAAACGGCGATGCCGTCGATAATCTACTATTAAACGACATTGAAAGCGTTGGAAACCGTCAATCAAAGCATCTAAAATCCTCACCTTATCTCTTATAGACGTGTCGTTTCGAACGGAGCGTATACGCTTCGTCTACGGCGATAAGAGAACCTAATTTACAAGATAAGTTAGCTAACATGCTATGAATACGAGCGAACCTCAAATCAGCAACTTCTAGGGTTGTTTCTTACCTGAAAATGCGGAAGAATCACCGGCTTGGTGTAACACCCTGAAAATTGGGGGTCGTGTATAAACTCAACTCCCGAGTTCCAGACCGTCACTTATGCAACAAAAATGGTTATGATTCAATGTTGTCTGATTTAAAGCATTCACATGAGTAAACGTATACCAAAACCGCAATTCATACTTCAGATCCAGTGATAAAAGCAAGCGGAAGACTAAACAATGTATATATCACTGTATGAAAAAATAAAGTAATCTCATCTGTCTCCAAAGTATGACTACATCTCTGAGTCTCATATACATATACATAACAAAAGAATAATGTTCAAAAAAAGAAAGTCCCACTGATGTCCCCTCGATCCAGGTCGCCTACGGGAAGCCATCGTGATACTGCATATACGAGAACTCATCCTGGTCCTCGTCGATCTCTAGCTCCATCTCCTGGATCTCGGCCTCACCTGCATCTACAACAGGGTCTGGTGGGTGTTGCAAACACCATCCCGTAACGTGGGAATAAGTGATCAACTCAGTGGAATCATAGAGCAAAGATTAGCATGTTCACAATTCAATCACGCGATAATAGTAAAGCAGTAAATCAGACAATCCTAATACTGTTGTTAATGCAAGATGATATGACGTGATGTATGCCCTCACCGACGATCACCCTCATGCGGCAACATCTTACGACCGCGGCATGCCACACTCCCTAGAGTGCTCCACATCTTCCAGGCACATGCAATGCTATGGTGATATGATTCCAAGTTGTTATTAGTCCATTCAAACAGTAGGATTGGGAAACTAAGGTACTTCCCTTGTATCAATCCCAACACAGATCCTGTCTAGGGTCGTCACTCCTAGTAATCTCATACGATGTATATTTTGTAGGTCACTGCAAGGGCTGCCAGGGCTGTTGCTCGCACTCGTTGCACCGATCCCCCATCACCTTATCAATACAGGCCTACCGTACTCTACTGCAAGGGAAGGGTCGTCGCCTCCCGTGGACTCAGAATACGCTCGCGGTCACTACAAAGGGCTCGTCGCCTGATCAGTGTAGGCCGACAGCTAGAATATAGTGTCCCATACCACCATAATCTGCTCACGAGTTTAGGTGCTCACTGGTCACTACGGGGAGGTTTGTGGCCCCACCGTAGGCCGACAGCTCGACCACGGTGTCCCATACCACCATGCCCGGCTCATGAGTCTTTGTGGATCAAGGTACCATGGTTAATAGGGTTTACAATGGTAAGTTCAGTACCCTAGGTTCAAACAGTTATGACACATACAAGGTGAACATACATCGGCCAGTCGGGTTACTTGACGGGCTCGACTAGCGCGATCGCATCTCAAGTCGAACGACATGAAGTGCATAAAACACTTCGCGTGGCCTAACCACTGCCACCAACTCCAAACATGGCTCGCGTTCATCGACGCGTCGTTCGTGGCCAAGACCAGCCAGCCACGAATTCGCTTGGTTACCGACTGCCTGGACTAAGTATAGTCCCAAATATTTATGGAATCACATTAACAACATATGCAAAGGTATTGGAATTGAAATATGATCATGTGAGCATGTTAACACATGTTATAATATTCAACTTACGCGAATCTTCAACCACATACATTCCATGCATGTAATGCAATCATGCATAAGGTCAACATGTAGGAAATCATTTAGGTCAGCATATTAATCAAGAATTCAATCTCAAACTACTACATAACATCATTTAATTCAATACATACTAATACAAGCATTTATACAAACATATACACTACACACTTAAGTCTACATATAGTATGTCGACCCAAAGTACGCAACTAGGCGAATCTCTTCGCCAAACTGATTATGCAAGCATTCCTAACTCCCTAATGCGACAACAAACCATGTCAATCACGTCAGCAAAATATGCATATAGACCGTACTTCCTACAAATGACTAAAATGCCCTAAATCTCATATTCTTCGTTAATTTACGAAACAGGAAACGGAGAGCATGTTGTACATGTCAAACGGCGATGCCGTCGATAATCTACTATTAAACGACATTGAAAGCGTTGTAAACCGTCAATCAAAGCGTCTAAAATCCTCACCTAGTCTCTTACGGTTGCGGAATTTTGAACGGAGCGTGTACGCTTCGTCTACGGCAGTAGGAGAACCTGATTTATGAAGTACGTTAGCTAACATGCCATGAATCTAGGTAAACCCTAAATCAGCAAGTTCTAGGGTTATTTTATACCTGAAAAAGGGAAGAAATCACCAGCCAGGTGATTGGGAAGAAGTGCTGAAGCAGTAGCAGTCGGTGACTCGAAAGCGGGAAAAATCCCTTCTTCTCTTTCTCTCAAACTCTCTCTCCTTTTCTCTAGGGTTTGAAATTTTCGGATGGGAGGGAGAAATGAGGGTTTCAACCCCTTTTATAAGCTTAAAAACGCCGGAAATAGGCTCCGGGACGAAGTTTACTTGGTGCCTATCCATTTCGGGCTGTTTCGGTCTAAAAACTGCTTTCTGGTGGTCCCCTGGTCGATTGCGATCAGACTTAAGCTCATGTGTACCAGATGTAGCTCGTATTAAGTTTTCAGTGTGGCAGGGTTCGCAGATCGCACGTGGTGGACCAATTTCAGTTCAGCGGTCACCGCACGTAGATCAGGGCTGAAAGTCTCATGATAATAAATAGAAATTTTTCCTGATCCGAGGGTGTAATCTGGATGAATTCTGACGGTCAGAACGCTTAATACTGACGCGTCAAGTCGTGTGCCAGATTTGAATTTGAAATTCCAAATCCGTCCCTATTCACGGTCGCTTCAGTCCGGGTTCAACGAAATAGTCTGTGATTATCGGTTTGACTTGATTTTCGAGATGATTGTCAAGTCCAGCTGGGCGGTTCTAACGGTCTGAGATAGGAGGTATCGGACCTTCGACGCATGTTCTAAATTCAATACAAAAGTTCAACGTGGTCCAGAGGACAAACCCGCTTAGAGTTTGATCCGAGGTTATAGAGTATTGTAGAGTTGTTTGTTCTACTCGATTTGGGTCTTGCAGAATGTATTTAAAGTGATCAGGGACTATTTCCCAGCTACTCTAGCGTTGCGCTAGCTAACTTACGCTTAATTTCCATGGAAATTATTTCTACGCGATTTCGGGTCGAGTTGGTACTCGAGCCCAAGTACGGATTTTTCACGGGCGTTACAATCTACCCCCCTTAACAAATAATTTCGTCCTCGAAATTTGTACCTGTTCGTACTCCTCGAGAAGCTGTGGGTAGTTCTTTTTTATCTCGGCTTCTGTCTCCCAAGTAGCCTCCTCCTCAGTATGATGCGTCCATAGTACCTTCACAAGGGGAATCACCTTACTACGCAGTACCTGTTCCTTCCTGTCTAAGATGCGTGTCGGTCGCAGGATATAAGTAACATCCTCTCCTAACTGCACCTGCTCCCATCTAATGATATGGGAAGGATCAGCAACGTACTTCTTCAGCATAGAAACATGAAATACGTTGTGGACGCTCGCGAGGGGCGTGGGTAAAGCTAATCGGTAAGCCACTGCTCCCACATGATCGAGGATCTGGAATGGACCAATGAATCGTGGTGCCAGCTTCCCCTTCATCCCGAACCGAAGGACTCCCTTCATAGGGGAAACTCACAAAAACACGTGATCCCCAACTGTGAACTCTAGTGGCCGTCGTCTCGTATCGGCGTAGCTCTTCTGTCTGTTCTGCACTGTAAGAAGCCGACGTCGAATAATATCAATCTTCTCTGACGTCGCCTGCACCAACTCTGGGCCAATCAAGCTACGCTCACCGACCTCTAACCAGCAATGCGGTGCGCGACAAGGTCGGCCATACAGCGCCTCATAAGGTGCCATGCCGATACTCGCCCGGAAGCTATTGTTGTACGCAAACTCCGCATATGCAAGACAGTCATCCCAACTGTCCTTGAAATCCAATGCGTAAGCTCGCAACATGTCCTCCAGGATCTGGTTCACTCGCTCCGTCTGTCCGTCCGTCTGTGGGTGGAAGGCAGTACTGAACTTCAACTTCACACCCATAGCCTCCTGAATGCGAGTCCAGAAAATAGAAGTGAACCGCGTGTCTCTGTCCGACACGATCTCCAACGGAACTCCATGCAGACGTACGATCTCTCTGATGTACAATCTAGCCAGCTCGTCTGCAGAGTTCGTAACTCTGATCGGTAGGAAGTGCGCCGACTTCGTCAATCGGTCGACGATCACCCAAATGGAATCATGTCCCTTCCTCGTCTTCGGCAACCCAGAAATGAAGTCCATGGAAATGAAATCCCACTTTCACTCTGCAATCGGCATAGGTTGCAAAAGTCCAGGTGGTCGGCGATGCTCTGCCTTCACCTGCTGACAAGTGAGACAACGGGACACGAACTCAGCTATATGGGTCTTCATACCTTCCCACCAATACGTCCTCTTCACGTCACGATACATCTTCGTACTGCCTGGATGCATCGCGAGTCTAGTAAAATGCGCAGCCTCGAGAATCTCTCGTCTCAAGTCAGGGACATCTGGGACGCATAGGCGGCCACGGTAACGTAAGCCCCCATCCATACCAACTCGCCAGTCGGCGTCAGCATCATCACTGGCCTGCTCTCGAAGCTCAGTAAGATGCGCATCGTCCCTCTGCGCCTCGATGACTCGGTCATCGATCTGAGATTGCACCTGTACGTGTGCGATAAACTCAAATGGCTCCTCTACGGTGAGTTTCTGCTCAAACTCTCTCAAAAACTCAACCATATCCCACTCGGCAACCATCAGCTGAGCCGCAAACTCTATCGCCTTCTTGCGGCTCAACGCATCAGCCACAAGGTTCGCCTTCCCAGGATGGTAAGAGACTTCAAACTTGAAGTCCTTCAGCGTCTCCATCCATCGCCGCTGCCTCATATTCAAGTCTCGCTGCGTGAATATGTACTTGAGGCTCTTGTGGTCACAAAAGAGCTCGAACTCCTCTCCGTAGAGGTAATGTCTCCAGAGTCTCAGTACGAATATAACGGCTGCCAACTCTAGGTCGTGTGTAGGGTAATTCTCCTCGTGCTTCCTTAATTGTCTCGAGGCATACGAAATTACCCTGTCCCTTTGCGTAAGGACACAACCCAAACCAACGCTAGACGCGTCAGTGTATATAGTATATCTAACCCCTTGCTCTGGCAATACTAGCACAGGGGCGGACGTAAGCCTGTCCTTCAGCTCCTGAAAAGCTGACTCCACCTTATCGTTTCAGGCGAACTTCACGTCCTTCCGTGTCAACTGAGATAAGGGTCTCGCGATCTTCGAGAAGTCCTGAATGAAGCGCCGATAGTAGTCAGCGAGCCCCAAGAAACTCCTCACCTCAGTGACAGAACCAGGCTGCTCCTAGTCCTGCACCGCAGCTACCTTAGACAGGTCAACTGCCATGCCATCCTTGGACACCACGTGTCCCAGAAACTTCACCTCCTGCTTCCAGAAGTCGCACTTCTTATACTGTGCGAACAACTGATGTCGTCTGAGCGTATCAAGGACCAAACGCAAGTGCTCCTCATGCTCCTCTCGACTCCTAGAGTACACCAAAATGTCGTCAATGAAGACAACGACGAATCGATAGAGGAAAGGCCGAAATACCCGGTTCATCAGATCCATGAACACGGCCGGTGCGTTCGTGAGACCGAACGACATCACGAGGAACTCGTAGTGGCCAAAACTGGTCCTGAATGCTGTCTTCTGCACGTCCTCATCCCTAACGCGCAGCTGATGATATCCTGACTGAAGATCAATCTTCGAGAAGTACTGCGCTCCTCTCAACTGATCAAACAAGTCATCGATCCTGGGCAAAGGGTACTTGTTCTTCACCGTGAGTTGGTTCAGCCTGCGATAATCAGTACACAATCGCATCGAACCATCCTTCTTCTTCACGAACAAGACCGATGCTCCCCAAGGTGACACGCTAGGCCGTATAAAGCCAAGCTCTAGCAGACCATCAATCTGCATCCTCAACTCCTCCATCTCACATGGTGCCATGCGATACGTCGGCAGTGAGACGGGTGTAGAACCAGGAACCAGATCGATAGTGAAATCGATCTCACGTCGGGGCGGCAAACCAGGGATCTTCCTGAACAGATCCCCGAACTCAGAAACAACTGGCGTCTGCTCAAGTACCTGGGCACCAGCGTCGCGCAATAGAGTGGCGTAGCTAAGAATGCGGAAAGGAAGATTTACCCGCACTGAAAATGTGAAGGATGCACCCTCAGGATCGTACGCTGTGACTATACGAGTCTCGCAGTCAATCTCGGCTCTCGCTGCAGTCAACCAGTCCATGCCAAGAATGACGTCGAGATAAACAAGCGAGGGATCGACGACCAGATCAAGAGTCATCGTCCTGCCTCCCAGATCAACCAAACAACCCTCACACATCTGGGTGACATCCGAATAATCTCCATGAGCTGCAAAGACTCGCACGCTATCCATAGTGATAGTCTTTAACCCAAGACGTCTGAATATGGCACGCGATATCAAAGAAATCGTGGAACCAGTGTCCACCATGACAAGAACGGGAGTACCTCCGATATGGGCCGTGACCTCAAAGGCTGAATACTGGAAAGTCGGCGTCGCAGCTGCCTCAGCTGTCAATGCATGAACCCGAGCCTGCTGTGGCCGGTTCGGCCGCTGTGTCAAGGGCCGTGGAGGCTATCGAATCTACGATACCATAGGTCTGAAAGAAGGATGCGCAGGAGCTGACCGTATAGGCGGTGCTGATATCGCCTGCGGACGTACACGGTCAATCTTCTGCGGTGGCGAGAACCCACTGTCCCGCATCCTCGAAAAGCAGCTCTGCGCCAAGTGGCCCGTCCTCCCACAGTATGTACAAGTCAAATCAGGGCGCCGAAACGGTGGTGCAGGCGCCGTGGTCCTAGTAGGAGGATCAATGCTAGGCCTCTTGCCCCCGAAGGGCCTGTCTGGCAAATCCGGTCGTGGCCTAGAAGCAGCCGGGCCTCAAGATCGCGCAAGTCGATCCACGTCCTGCTCTGCCCGCATGGACATGTGAATCAACTCCGCATAGGAGGAAAAACTAACACAGCATATCTTCGACCGAATATCCGGTCGTAAGCCCTCCAAAAAGCACCGTATGCGCATCTGCTCATCAGCTAGGATCGTCGGGACGTACCTGCCCAACTCTGTGAACCGATGCTCATACTCGGTAACTGTCATCGCTGCCTGTCTGAGACGGAGAAACTCATTCTCCCTGTCGTGCCTGTAGGTCTGGGGATAATACTTCTCATGGAAGCGGAACTCAAATGCTGCCCACGTCCATACAAAATCTGCGGCAACAGTCCGTAGTACGCTATCCCACCACATACTGGCCTCTCTCTCAAACAGGAAGGTAGCCAGCTCTACCTGCTCAGCCTCGGTGCAGTGCAACATCCGTAGAATCTTCGACACTCGGTCGAGCCAGTACTCAGCCTCCTTGGGTTTGTGAGAACCCGTGAAAGTAGGAGGCCGCAAGCGCTGAAATCGCTCCAAAAGGCCCCGTGTGTCGGCAGGATTCCCCGCAGGGAAAGCAGGAGGCGCAGGATGAGCCATGCCCTCATCCTGGGCGTATGTATAGGCATCCTCAGCTGGATGTGCAGGTGGTGCAGGTGGAGTAGATGTAGTCGCACCCCCGCCCTGGGCTAATGTCCCCACTATGGTGGTCAGAAGCTGCTGCTGCTGTAGCATCATCGCCATCATCTGCTCGAATCTGTCAGGGGGTGGAGCAGGCTGTGGCGGATGCGGTGTGGAAGTAGATGCGCGATATGGCTCTCTAACTGATGGTGTAAATGGCGGTGGTCCATTTGTAGGACCAGCGGTTGGCTGAGACGATCGAACCGCCTCAGGAATCGAGCCCACAGCAGGGTCCGCATGGGTACCAGACTGCAAAGGAGTCTGATCCATATGCTCTGACAATGCAAGCCGAACCGTGCTCCGCGTAGTCTTAGGTGGCATTCCCTATATTCAAAATAGGGCGCAACCTTGTCAGTCTCAATTGCACAAATACACCACAATCATTCACATAGAGAGTCAAAGACATTCCATGCATTTCAATTAATCAAAATTATCAAAATACAAGGGATATATCCTTACAAGCATCATGACTAGAATTACATGGAAATTAAGACAATTAAGCAACAGCAACATAAGCAAAGCAGTAGCCCTAACAGGCTTACACACATAAAACAGAAAATGACTAACTACTGATAACAACATCAAAGATCGCATCGCTAGTCGGAGTCTGGTGACGGAGGAGGAGCACCCTTATCCTGTAAGCAACACAGGATCGCCTTCAAGGTGCGAGTCACCTTGCCAAATTTCTTCTTTGTAACGGCCTTGGCATCAGCGACTTCTGCGCGAAGTTCTTGGAATTCCCTACGCAAAGCGGTCTGACTCTCCTCCATCCGACCAATGTGATCGTCGATAGTAGTCTGCGCAGAAGGAGGAGAGCTCTCATCAGTATCTTGAGCCTCCTCTTCTGCTTCTTCCTGAGCTTCTTCCTGAACCTCTGCTCTAGGTTCTTCTTCTCTTTGATCTTCCTCATCATCAAAGTCATCCCCACTATCCCTTTCAAGTTGATTTTCACGGTATTGTGACCCAATCTTCATCTTGACCATTGTCGACTCATCGATGGTGTGAATCGATACCGACAATTTCGGCCCAAGTCTATAGGCAAACTCAAGCGCAATCTTGCAAATAAGTCGGCCAAAGGGAAGCGATTCGGATGTTCTTCTTGACCTGGCTATGAGAACTATCTGCCGTAAGATGAAAGTGGCCATACATACGTTCTCTCCCTGGGCCACCAGAAATAAGAAATCGACCATAAGACGTGTACATTTAATGCGGTTCGTCGACCTGGGATAAACATTGAACGTACAGATATGGTGCAGCAGGCGCAAATCCTCAGACATGTACATCGCCTTGAGGCTATTATTAGGCTGCCATGAAACCAACTTACCGCACAGAAACCTGGTGCGGCGATCTCGTTCACGTCTAGTCCTCAGATTCTTCTCACTAGGATGCACATCACCTAGAGGCACGTTGAGAAGTCGCGCAATCAACCGAACGTCGATCGTAGCCATCCAATCTCTACCAAAAGGGATTTTGAACTGCAAACGCTCCAAGGTAGGATTCTGGATGCTAGCGTAGAAGGCACGAACGGTGCTCACATTAGCACGAGCGCGAGCTTCAAAGATCGGACCCCAGTGCCCAGCTTCAATGCGTTCGAACAACAGATACTCGCCAAACAATCATCCATCTACGTCCGCCTCAAATAACACTTTACGATCAGTGTATTGGTCATGAGGCATCTCTGATAAAATTATCCGTCCAAGGTGTGCATGGGGATCCAAATCCCGCTTTGTACGGCACTCCAGGACTACAGCTGGACCTGCGGCGGTGCTTGAACTTGCGGCACCACCCCGCGGTCTTCTCGATCGAGCAGGGCGGCTCGGCCCAGCCTCGTCTGTTGCAGTTTTCCTCTTACCCATCAAAGATATGATGGATGAGAGTGACAAAAGGCCCAAAATGGCTTCCACGAAAGCCATGGAAAACGGTGAAAATGCGACGAAGCGGATGCCCAATCTGAGAAAAGGAAATCTAGGTGTAGTAGAGGGATGCTTCAAGCTTCCCAAGGCTGTACTTTCAGGGAGAAATACAAACAAAAAGATAGAATGGAGCACCTCACGATTTCAGCTCTATTTGGGGGATTTTGGAGCTCCAAATGGTGAGATCTTCAAGAAGAGGGGCTGCCAACACCCAATAAGTGATGGGTGGTGGTCGGTTTTGGCCAAGGAGGGACCTAAAAGTGCTTTGGGATGCCGGAGTTTGGAGATGGTTGCTGAAAATCAAAAATAAGGCTATGGAGAGGGCTGTTTGTGAAGGAGGGGTATGATTTGGGAGTTTTCGTGAGATGGGAGCTACATGGGGATGATGCACGTGCCATTTAAGGGCGTGCGCCCAAAAATCATGGCAAACGGACCCCGCCGATCGGCGATGCATCGCCCGACCGGCGATGGCATCGCCGGCCAACCTCCAATTTGGCCAGTGGGACCACATGGGTCTGGTCCCCCATGGTCCAGGGGTTTCAAAAAAGTATGTCCCATCCCCTAGTTCATCATATTTTGGTCTGTATAAGCCCAAACATGTGTTCAGGGATTTCTGGGTCCAAATCGCAATCCCGAATACCAAACCATATGATGCAGCATATGAATTTAGGGTAGAAGGAGCTAGTACATCTATCTAGATCCTTAGTTGTTAAATAAAGTGAAGTTAGAATGGCCTTATGGACATTTTTCATGAAATTTTACTATTCACTGTAAAATTTTGGGAAAGTACTAATTTATGTTATTTTCACATTAGGTTTGATGCCTAACATGAAATAGATAAGAAAGAACTGAAGGTCGGAGTGTTTAGAGGAGGAATTTTGAGAATTTTTGGCGAAACGGGGTTTTTAAGCCCTGACGATTGATTACAGGAGTCGTGGTCATCCCAAGGCCCAAGGATTCACTTTTGTGGTTTAAAACCGCTCATAGGACGTCTCAACCCGACTTCCTACAGCTTAGAAGTGATTCGGGTTGCCTTACGCGACCCGAGATGCGTTACAGACTCGATCTTGCGATCGATTCTAATAGACTTCGCCTATCAGCGAATCTGCGATCCTAGAAGTGTTTCTAGACCCTTCTCGCACAGACCTAAGTCAAAGGAAGCGACAACGTACGTCGCAAGACCATAACCCAGGCCCAGTATACTCTTATTCATGCTCTGATACCAACTTGTAACACCCTGAAAATCGGGGGTCGTGTATAAACTCAACTCCCGAGTTCCAGACCGTCACTTATGCAAAAAAAATGGTTATGATTCAATGTTGTCTGATTTAAAGCATTCACATGAGTAAAAGTATACCAAAACTGCAATTCATACTTCAGATCCAGTGATAAAAGCAAGCGGAGGACTAAACAATGTATATATCACTGTATGGAAAAATAAAGTAATCTCATCTGTCTCCAAAGTATGACTACATCTCTGAGTCTCATATACATATACATAACAAAAGAATAATGTTCAAAAAAAGAAAGTCCCACTGATGTCCCCTCGATCCAGGTCGCCTACGGGAAGCCGTCGTGATACTGCATATACGAGAACTCATCCTGGTCCTCGTCGATCTCTGGCTCCACCTCCTGGATCTCGGCCTCACCTGCATCTACAACAGGGTCTGGTGGGTGTTGCAAACACCATCCCGTAACGTGGGAATGAGTGATCAACTCAGTGGAATCATAGAGCAAAGATTAGCATGTTCACAATTCAATCACGCGATAATAGTAAAGCAGTAAATCAGAGAATCCTAATACTGTTGTTAATGCAAGATGATATGACGTGATGTATGCCCTCACCGACGATCACCCTCATGCGGCAACATCTTACGACCGCGGCATGCCACACTCCCTAGAGTGCTCCACATCTTCCAGGCACATGCAATGCTATGGTGATATGATTTCCCAAGTTGTTATTAGTCCATTCAAACAGCAGGATTGGGAAACTAAGGTACTTTCCTTGTATCAATCCCAACATAGATCCTGTCTAGGGTCGTCACTCCTAGTAATCTCATACGATGTATATTTCGTAGGTCACTACAAGGGCTGCCAGGGCTGTTGCTCGCACTCGTTGCACCGCTCCCCCATCACCTTATCAATACAGGCCTACCGTACTCTACTGCAACGGAAGGGTCGTCGCCTCCCATGGACTCAGAATACGCTCGCGGTCACTACAAAGGGCTCGTCGCCTGATCAGTGTAGGCCGACAACTAGAATATAGTGTCCCATACCACCATAATCTGCTCACGAGTTTAGGTGCTCACTGGTCACTACGGGGAGGTTTGTGGCCCCAGCGTAGGCCGACAGCTCGACCACGGAGTCCCATACCACCATGCCCGGCTCATGAGTCTTCGTGGATCAAGGTACCATGGTTAACAGGGTTTACAATGGTAAGTTCAGTACCCTAGGTTCAAACAGTTATGACACATACAAGGTGAACATACATCGGCCAGTCGGGTTACTTGACGGGCTCGACTAGCGCGATCGCATCTCAAGTCGAACGACATGAAGTGCGTAAAACACTTCGCGTGGCCTAACCACTGCCGCCAACTCTAAACACGAATCACGTTCATCGACGCGTCGTTCGTGGCTATGACCAGTCAGCCACGAATTCGTTCGGTTACCGAATGCCTGGACTAAGTCAAGTCCCACACATCTATGGAATCACATTAACAACATATGTAAAGGTATTGGAATTGAAATATGATCATGTGAGCATGTTAACACATGTTATAATATTCAACTTACGCAAATCTTCAACCACATACATTCCATGCATGTAATGCAATCATGCATAAGGTCAACATGTAGGAAATCATTTAGGTCAGCATATTAATCAAGAATTCAATCTCAAACTACTACATAACATCATTTAATTCAATACATACTAATACAAGCATTTATACAAATACATACACTACACACTTAAGTCTACATATAGTATGTCGACCCAAAGTGCGCAACTAGACGAATCTCTTCGCCAAACTGATTATGCAAGCATTCCTAACTCCCTAATGCGACAACAAACTATGTTAATCACGTCAGCAAAATATGCATGTAGACCGTACTTCCTACAAATGACTAAAATGCCCTAAATCTCATATTCTTCGTTAATTTACGAAACAGGAAACGGAGAGCATGTTGTACATGTCAAACGGCGATGCCGTCGATAATCTACTATTAAACGACATTGAAAGCATTGTAAACCGTCAATCAAAGCGTCTAAAATCCTCACCTAGTCTCTTACGGTTGCGGGATTTTGAACGGAGCGTGTACGCTTCGTCTACGGCAGTAGGAGAACCTGATTTATGAAGTACGTTAGCTAACATGTCATGAATCTAGGTAAACCCTAAATCAGCAAGTTCTAGGGTTATTTTATACCTGAAAAAGGGGAGAAATCACCAGCCAGGTGATTGGGAAGAAGTGCTGAAGCAGTAGCAGTCGGTGGCTCGAAAGCGGGAAAAATCCCTTCTTCTCTTTCTCTCAAACTCTCTCTCCTTTTCTCTAGGGTTTGGAATTTTTGGATGGGAGGGAGAAATGAGGGTTTCAACCCCTTTTATAAGCTTAAAAACGCTGAAAATAGGCTCCGGGACGAAGTTGACTTGGTGCCTATCCATTTCGGGGCTGTTTCGGTCCAAAAACTTCTTTCTGCTGGTCCCCTGGTCGATTGCGATCAGACTTAAGCTCATGTGTACCAGATGTAGCTCGTATTAAGTTTTCAGTCTGGCAGGGTTCGCAGATCGCACGTGGCGGACATGTTTCAGTTCAGCGGTCACCGCACGTAGATCAGGGCTGAAAGTCTCATGATAATAAATAAAAATTTTTCCTGATCTGAGGGTGTAATCTGGATGAATTCTGACGGTCAGAACGCTTAATACTGACGCGTCAAGTCGTGTGCCAGATTTGAATTTGAAATTCCAAATCCGTCCCTATTCGCGGTCACTTCAGTCCGGGTTCAACGAAATAGTCTGTGATTATCGGTTTGACTTGATTTTCGAGATGATTGTCAAGTCCAGCTGGGCGGTTCTAACGGTCTAAGATAGGAGGTATCGGACCTTCGACGCGCAGTTTAAATCCAATACAAAAGTTCAACGTGGTCCAGATGACAAACCCGCTTAGAGTTTGATCCGAGGTTATAGAGTATTGTAGAGTTGTTTGTTCTACTCGATTTGGGTCTTGCAGAACGTATTTAAAGTGATCAGGGACTATTTCCCAGCTACTCTAGCGTTCCGCTAGCTAACTTACGCTTAATTTCCATGGAAATTATTTCTACGCGATTTCGGGTTGAGTTGGTACTCGAGCCCAAGTACGGATTTTTCACGGGCGTTACACTTGGTGATCAGAAGGTGTTGCTACAACACGTGCAACAGGCGGCACGAACACGGGAAAAATCTCTCCTACTCTCTCTCACAAACTCTCAACTTTTCCCTCTCCCAAATTAGGGTTTCTCTCAAATTCGGATGGGAGAGAGGAGTGAGGGTTTCAACCCCTTTTATAGACTTAAAAATGACAAAACAGGCTCCGGTACAAAGTTCACTTAGTGCATAACCGAATCGGGGCTGTTTCGGTCCAAAAGATGCTTTCTAGTGGTCCCCTGGCCGAATGCGAACGGACTTAAGCTCATGCGTATCAGATCTAGCACGTATTAAGTTTTCAGTCTGGCAGGGTTCGCAGATCGCACGTGGCGGACCAGTTTCAGTTCAGCGGTCACCGCACGTAGATCAGGGCTGCAAGTCCCATGATATGAAATAGAATTTTTTTCTGATCCGAGGGTGTAATCTGGCTGAATTCTGACGGTCAGAATGCTTAATACTGACACGTCAAGTCATGTGCCAGATTTGAATTTCAAATTCCAAATCTGTCCCTATTCGCACTCTCTTCAGTCCGGGCTCAATGAAATATCCTGTGATTATCGGTTGGACTTGATTTTTGAAATGATTGTCAAGTCCAGCTAGGCGGTTCTAACGGTCTAAGATAGGAGGTATCAGACTTTCGACGCACGGTCTAGATCCAATACAAAGATTCAAAGTGGTCCAGAGAACAAAACTGCTTAGAGTTTGATCCGAGGTTATAGAGAATTATAGAGTCATTTGTTTTACTCGATTTGGATCTTGTAGAATGTATTTAAAGTGATCAGGGACTATTTCCCAGCTACTCCAGCGTTGCGCTAGCTTACTTAGACTTATTTTCTAAAGGAATTAATTTTACGCAATTTCGGGTCGAGTTGGTACTCGAGTCCAAGTATGGATTTTTCACGGGCGTTACAGTTTGTATTAGTATGTATTGAGTAAATGTTGTTGTAGATTAGTTTTAAGATTGAATTCTTAATTAATATGATGATGTACATGATTTCCTTCATGTTTTTATTGAATTGATTTCCTCATATATATGGAATACATGTGTTTGGTTGATTTTCTTACGTTGTATGTTATGACATGTTGTTAATATGCTTGGATTGTTTGTATTTCATTTCTGTTACTCTCATATGATCACTAATGTAGATTACAAGTGCTTGGGGCTATGCTCTAGTCCAGGCAGTTGGTAATAGATTCGAATTTGTAGTTGGCTTCTATTTTCCACGAAGGATGCATCGATGAACGCGAGTCATGCTTTGGTTGGCGGCAGTGGTTAGGCCACACGAGGTGTTTTATGCACTTCATGTCGTTCAGCTTGAGGTGCACTCATACTAGTCGAGCTCGTCAAGTAACCTGACTGAACGTTGTATGTTCACCTTATATTGGTCATAACTGCTTGAACCAAGGGTACTGAACTTACCACTGATAACCCTGATAACCATGATACCTTGATCCATTAAGACTCATGAGTCGGGCATGGTGGTATGGGACACCGTGGTTGAGCTGTTGCCCTACGCTGGGGCCACAAACCTCCCTGTAGTGACCAGTGAGCACCTTAGACTTGTGAGCCGATTGTGGTGGTATGGGACACTACATTCGAGCTGTCGGCCTACTCTGATTGGTGACGAGCCCTTTGTAATGACCTCGAGCGTATTCTGAGTCTACGTGAGGCAACAAACCGTCCGTAGCAATAAGAGTACAACTGGGCCTGTATTGATAAGGTGATGGGGGAACGGTGCAACGAGTGCGAGCAACAGCCCTGACAGCCCTTGCAGCGACATAGAAATATATCATCGTATGAGACTACTAGGAGTGACGACCCTAGACAGGATCTGTGTTGGGATTGATATAAGGGAAGTACCTTAGTTTCTCAATCCTGATGTTTGAAAGGACTAATAACAACTCGGTAATCATATCCACATCGCTCTGCATGTACCTGGAAGATGTAGAGCACTGAGGGAAGAAAGCATACCACGGACGTAAGATGGTATCGCATGAGGGAGTATGTCGGTGAGGGCATCCATCATGTCATTTCATTCTTGCATTAACAACAGTATCTAGGAATGTCTGATTGTTTACTTTACTATTATCGCGTGATTGATTTGATAACATGCTAATCTTTGCTCTATGATTCCACTGAGTTCATCACTCACTCCCACGTTATGGGACGGTGTTTGCAACACCTACTAAACTTTGTCTTAGATGCAGGTTGTGAGGCGATTCAGGAGTTGGAGCCGGACTACTTCGAGGACCAGGACGAGTTCTCGTACATGCAGTTCTCTGGCGGCTTCGCATAGGTGGCCTGGATCAGCAGGATTTTTTCTAGTTGGACTATTATACGACATTTTAATTTTGGTTTATTATATGTATTTGTGACTCAGAGATGTATTCATACTTTAGAGACAGTTCGAGATTGTTTTCATTTTACATACAGTGATATATATATCCTTCAGGCTTCCGCTTGCGTTTTATCACTGGATCTGGAGTATGAATTGTAATTTTGGTATAATCTTACTCATGTTAATGCACTAACTCAGACAACATTGAATCATAAGTATATTTGTTGCATAAGTGATGGTTTGGAACTCGGGAGTTGGGTTTCTACACGACCCCCGATTTTCAGGGTGTTACATCATGGTGGGCTACTCCACCGTCCAAGTACGGACAGTGTGGCTTAGAAACACTTACATCAAGGTGGTTCGCACCTCACATGTGGCAAATGTACAAGATGGGCCCCACAACAGTAGATGGGCGGTGTTAGACATAATACATACATCCGGTGACTACCACCGTCCAACACATTTGGATAGTGTAGATGAAATATATAAATCAAGGTGGATCCCACACACGTGGGAGAGATTTCACGCCTAGATGGAATGGCATGGATTTTAGTACATCAGAGGTGGGTCCCACGATTTACACATCATAGCGAATTCTACACATGTATGGGGCCCACGCTACTGGGCCACATAGAAACAACACATATATCATGTGTGACTCACTGTCCATACATCTGGACGGTGAAGATCACATCATAGACATCATGTAGCCCCCACGTGGGGTGGGTCCCAAATCGATGGACGGCATGGATGAAACATATATCACATGGTGGGATCCCCCTGCCATCCAGCAGCCAGCTAAAATGGCTAGACGGCGTATATAAAACACATACATTTAGGTGGGCTCCACCGTCCACAGCAGTGGACGGTGTGAATAGAAACATGCATCACTATGGGTCCCACGTAGGGCCCATCATAATGTTTATATGCCATCCAATCCGTTGATAAGGTCACGTGGACCCAGATGAATAGGAAAAACAAATTTCATAATGTTCCAAAACTTCTGTGACCCAAAAAAGGAGTTTCAATGGTAGATGTTCAATTATACTATTTCTTGTGATGTGGGCCACTTGAGCGTCATATCAGCCCCATATTTGGAGGGGGCCCACCTCACGTGGTGGCTCACCTAATGAATGGTGTGGATGTAAAATATACATCATGGTGGGGCCCACATATAGGGTCGTGGTCCCTGGCCTGTCTGGGCATGCTGCTGTTGTCAGGGGCAGCAGGCGCTGCCCCCTTAGGTATATAATTTTTTTTTAAAAGGAACGTTTTCCTATGGTTTTTCAAAGGTGGGGCCCACATAAAGTAAATCCAACCCGTCCATTGCATTCTGTGGCTTTAGACCATCTAAACGAGTCCAATATCCAATGTTTCTCTAGCGCATAAAAATGTCAGGGTGACTTTCAACGATAAAAACCACTATTTTACAGGTTTTGGCCCGCCTAAAGATCGGATAGACCTCAGTTTTTGGCTCAACGCCTAAAAGGACCTGGAGAATGAAATGGACGGCGTGGATTAAACACATATGTTAAGGTGGAGCCTGCACAAGTGGCCCACCCAAATTGTCCTTTTTTTTTTATTCTTACTAGCGTTAGTGCGCCCACTGCCAACACACACTTCACTGGAAAGCCCGTCTAGCGTCCCTAGACGCTGGACGACTGCATGAAACACATTCAAGGTGGGCCCCACTCATAGAATGCGTTGTCTAGGTGGGCCACCCAAATGGTTGGATTGTGTGGGTAATACACACATCAAAGTGCGGTCCATTTCATGAACGGTTTGGACATTTCACAACTCATTAAGTGGACCACACAATCACATCTTCATACACAAAACAAAGGAAAATGAGAGAGAGAAAGAAAGAAAGAAACACCCACCTTATGATCTTCGCTTCCTTCTTCCACCAATGCAATCTAGGACTCTAAAGGTACGATTTCAACGGTTGGGATTAATTTTGGAGGGTGAGATTGGGTGGTAGGGAGTGGGCCACACTAGTTTTCTCTCCCATGGAAGCCATGGACGGTTGCTTGGAGAGAATGAGGGAGAGGGAGATGAGAGAGAGAGAGGTTGTAAGAGAGAGATGGGTGAGTGATGGATGAATGATGGGAGAGTTGACTTTAGGGATGGAGGTTGTACTTGGGGATAGGTGAGTGATGGATGAGTGATATGTACTTGATTAATGGAATTGATGTGATGGATTCTCGGGATTGCAACGCGCGACGTTTTCCTTGAACTGGACGAGGGCTCACATCTCTTGGCCCAGGTATCGCTTCGGCGTGTAATACGCGGCATCGAAACCGCAGGGACGGCACGGTCGCAATGATATGAATCTCGAGTCGAGCAGACTCAAACTGACAGGATCCATTTCAGGATCATGTGCAGACGTCGATTACAAATCGCGAGTCGTAAGAATTTGACCGAGAGAACTGCGAAGGCATACGGAACGGTACGGGCTAGGATACGGGTCTGACACTGCCTTCATGGGGAAAACCTTAAGAAACATATGGTCCCCAACCTCAAACTCTAGATATCGCCATCTCGTATTGGTGTAACTCTTCTATTTTCTCTATGTTGAAAGAAGTCGACACCTGATAATATCGATCTTTTATGAGGTCGCCCTCACTAACTCTCAGCAAATCAAACTCTTTTCGCCAACCTCTGCCCAGCAATGCGGTGCTCGACATAGACGCCCATACAGTGCTTCATAGGGAGCTATGCTAATACTTTCTTAAAAGATGTTGTTATAAGCGAATCCAGCATAAGGAAGACAATCATCCTAACTATCTTTGAAGTCAAGCACACATGTCCGCAACATATCTTCTAATACCTGATTTACCCGTTCTATCCGCCCATCTGCCTGTGGGTGGAATGCGGTACTGAACTTCAGTTTCACACCCATTGCTTCTTGGATACGGGTCCAAAAGATAGATATGAATCGCATGTCTCGATCTGACACAATCTCCATAGGCACTCCATGCAGACATACTATCTCCTTGATGTATAGCCTAGCCAAATCGTCTGTTAAGTTTAAGACTCTAATTGGGAGGAAATGAGCTGATTTCGTCAATTGGTCCACAATCACCCAAATGGAGCCATGTCCCTTCCTTATCTTCGGCAACCTTAAAATGAAATCCATAGAAATGAAATCTCATTTCCATTCAGCTATAGGCATGGGCTAAAGTAAACCAGGAGGATGGTGATGTTCGACCTTGACCTGTTGGCACGTAAGACAATGAGACACAAAGTCTCCTATGTGGGCCTTTATGTTGTCCCACCACTACAAACGTTTCATATCTCGATATATCTTTGTACTACCAGGATGCATCGCCATCTTCGAATTGTGAGCAACTTTACGAACTTCCCTTCTCAAGTCATGAAGATTTGGGACGCATAGACGGCCACTATAACGCAAACCCCCATTCAAACCAACTGTCCATTCAAAGCCTTCATCTTCACTAGCTCATTTTCTCAACTCCACCAACCATTCATCTTCCCTCTGAGCCACAATGATTCGGTCATCGATAAGTGGCTGCACACGAATATGTGCGACGCTCTTGAATAGCTCCTCTACTGTAAGTCTCTGCTTGAAGTCTCGCACAAATTCTACCATATTCCATTCCTCTATCATCAACGGAGCTGCAAATGCTATTGTCTTCTTGTGGCTCAACGCGTTTGCTACATGGTTGGACTTCCCGGGAAGGTAGGAGACCTCAAACTTAAAGTCCTTCAAGGTTTCCATCCATCGTCGTTGCCTCATATTCAGGTCTCTCTACGTGAATATGTACCCGAGGGTCTTGTGGTCACAAAAGAGTTCAAACTCCTCCCCGTAGAGGTAATGTCTCTAGAGCTTTAATGCAAAGATGATGGCCGCTAACTCCAGGTCATGCATAGGGTAGTTCTCCTCATATTTCCTCAACTATCGTGATGCATAGGCAATCACTTTGTCCTTCTGCATAAGAATACAACCCAAACCAACATGAAAGGTATCGGTGTATATGGAATATCAAACCTCCTGCTCTGGCAATACTAGCATGAGGTACAGACATCAACTTGTCCTTCAGTTCCTGAAAGGCTACTTCCTTCTTCTCATTCCAGGCAAACTTGAGATCTTTTCGAGTGAGCTGAGACAATGGTCTGGCTATCTTGTTAAAGTCCCTAATGAATCAATGATAGTAACCTGTCAGGCCGAGGAAACTCCTCACTTTAGTAACTGAACCGGGTTGCTCCCAGTCCTGAACTGCTATCACCTTAGCAAGGTCCATATTTATTCCTTCTTTGGACACCACATGTCTCAGGAACTTGACTTCTTCTTTCTAGAAGTCGCATTTTTTGTACTGAGCAAATAACTGGTTCTTCTTGAGAGTATCAAAGACTGTTCGCAAGTACTCCTCAGGATCTTTCCAACTCTTGGAGTATATCAGGATGTCATCTATAAATATAATGACGAATCGGTATAAATACGGCCAAAACACCTGGTTCATAAGGTTTATGAACACGGTCGGTGCGTTTGTGAGTCCAAATGACATCACAAGGAATTTGTAGTGCCCAAAGCTGGTTCTGAAGGTTATTTTCTACACGTCCTCATCCCTGACTGTAAGTCGATCTTAGTGAAGTATTGTGCCCCTTTTTAACTGATTAAAAAAATCATCTATACTAGGTAAAAGATACTTGTTCTTCACTGTTACTTACTTCAACCTACGATAATCAATACACAATCACAGTAATCCATCCTTCTTCTTTACAAACAACATGGGTGCTCCCCAAGGAGATACACACAGTCATATGAAGCCTGCATCCAACAAATCATAGATATGTCTCCTCAGTTCCTTCATCTCACATGAAGACATGAAATACATCGGTAGAAATATAGGTGTCGCACCTGGCACTAGATCGATGGTAGAATCGATCTCGTGCTAGGGAGCTAATCCAGATATCTTTTTGAACACGGCTATGAAATCCTGGATTACTGGAATATTCCCAAGTGTCAAACTATCATGATCTTTCAATAAGGAAGCATAACAAGGACCCAAAAAGGGCAACTGACCTGAACTGGGAAAGTGAAGGCTATGCCGTCAGGCCCACGAGCTATCACCAATCTGGTTTCACAATCGATTTCTGCCTTCATATTAGTGAGTCAATCCATGCTGAGGATGACGTTATAATGCTATATCGTGGTGACAATCAGGTCAATGCATTCATTCGGCTCCCTAAATCTATCAAGAAACCCTCACACAGCTTAGTGACATCTGTAAAAGTTCTTGCTACTGCGATAACTCTCACCCCAACCATAGGGGTCATATTCTTCGCTAAGCGCTTGACCGTAGAACATGATATCATCGAAATAGTGGACCCAGTGTCCACTAAATAGAAATGCGGGTGTGCCTTGGATGTGGGCAGTGACCTCCAAGGCTAAAGGCACTGTAGCTGGTGACTCAGACACTTCAACTGTAAGCGCATGTACTTGTTCCTTTTGAAAATAGTTCGGCTGTGGTGTCATAGGTCATTGAGGCAGCCTAAATCGAGGTGCATGTGATCGATAAGATGGCTATGTAACAGGTGTTGATTGTAAAGGTGGAGCTGAGATAGGCTATAACATATGACGGTTGATCATCTGAGGAGGCGTGAGGCTGTTGACCCTCATCTTGGTAAAGCAGTAAGTGTCTATATTTCCCAACCTCTTACAGTAGGTGTACCACACATCTGATCGCCTAAGCTGTGTCAGTGGAGCCATGAGCCTAGGAGGTGAATCTGGACATTGCCTCTTGTCAAGGAATGGTCGGTTCGATAAGTCAACTCAAGGCCTCAAGCCTATGGGCATATGTGTACGAGATAGTCTGTCGCCATCCTGCTCAGCTCGTAAGGACATGCTCACAAGCTCAGTATAGTTGGGAATGCTAGCGCAACACATCTTCGTACGGATCTCAGGCCGCAGACCCTTAGAAAATCACAGCATCTTCATCAGCTCATCCGCTAGTATCAAAAAAGCGTATCTGGCTAGCTCTGTGAAGTGGTTCTCATACTCATCTACGCTTATCCCTCCCTGTCGGAGGCAAAGAAACTCTCTCTCCTTTTCATTACTGTAAGTGAGGGGAAAGAACTTCCCATTGAAGTGAGTCTCAAAAGCTTCCCACGTCCATACATACCCAGTAGCTACTATCCGTAGGATGCTGTCCCACCATAGACTAGCCTCCTTCTTGAACATGTAAGTAACCAACTCAACCTCCTCTGCCTGAATGCAGTGCAACACCTTCAGCATCTTAGAGATGAAATCAAGCCAGTACTCGACCTCTTCAAGTCTGTGAGTACCTGCAAAAGCAGGAGGTCAGAAGCATTGGAAGTGCTCAAATAAATTACTGGCATTCATGTTCCCAACAAGGTGCACAGGTGGTGTAGGAGCGACCACACTCATGTTCTAGGCAAGAGCCCCCGCGATAGTAGTCCAAATTTTCTATTATTTCTACATCAACAATATCATTTACTCCAACCTATCAGGAAGAGAAGCTGCCTGAGGCATTTTATCGTCAAGGTAAACACACGGTTCTGTTTTGGAACCGATGGTACAAAAGGTGTTGGACCATTGGTGGGGCCAGTGGCCGACTGTGAATCTGGCATAGTGTTACTGTCAGGGCCAAAACTGGGGTCCATGTGACTATCGCTTAGGGCAGGTGCCTCGTCAAAGGACCAACCAAGTGCAGGACGTGTTGTATTTCGAGTGACTTTTTGTAACACCCAGAAAATTGAGGGTCGGGTAGAAACCCAACTCTCGAGTTTCAGAACATCACTTATGTAACATTTTCAATGATGGATGAATGTTGTTCATATTAATGCAGAAAACATGAGTGGGATTAAACCAAAACAGCATATCATACTCCAGAGACAGTTAAATTAGCAAGCGAAAGACTGTGATAAATATATTAAACATATAAATGATTGTAAGTCTCCAGAGTGTGAACATGTTACCAGGTTAACTAATTGCATGTATACTCCAATATTAGAAAGAAAAGAATATACATGGGTGTGTAAATAAAAGGCAAACTGCCAAGTGTATTGGCATCTAATTAGTAACCCTGTAAACCCGTCGATCAGAACTAGCATATAGGAGAAATCCTCCTTATCATCAAACAAGTCCGGCACCGCTTCACAAGCAATGCCATCACCTGAAACTAAAATAGGGACTGTTTGGTGTGCGCAACATCGTCCCGTAACGTGGGAGTGAGTAGCTAACTCAGTGAAATCATAGAGAAAATGTTAACATGTTATCAAATCAATCAAGCGATAATGATAAAGCAAGCAAATCAAACACTCCTAAATACTGTGATTAATGCAAGCATGAAATGACATGATGGATGCCCTCACCGACATACTCCCTCATGCGACACCATCTTACGTCCATGGCATGCTTTCTTCCCTCAGTGCTCCACATCTTCTGGGCACATGCAGTGCGATATGAATATGATTTTTGAGTTGTTATTAGTCCTTTTCATACAGCAGGATTGGGAAACTAGGGTACCTCCCTTATATCAATACCCAAATAATGATCCATTCTAGGGTCGTCAATCCTAGCTATCTCATACGAAGTACGGTTCTAGGTCGCTGCAAGGGCTGTTGCACGCACTCGTTGCTCCACTCCCCCATCACCTTATCAATACAGGCCTAGTTTATATCCTCAAAACTGCATCAGGACTCGTCGCCCCCATGCGGTGTCAGGATAAACTCAAGGTCACTACAAAGGGCTGTCAGGGCTGTTTCTTGCACTCGTTGCTCCACTCCCCCATCACCTTATCAATGTAGGCTGACAATAAGAATATAGTGTCCCATACCACCATAATCTGCTCAGAGTAGGGTGCTCACTGGTCACTACGGGGAGGTTTGTGGCCCCAGCGTAGGCTGACAGGTCAACCACGGTGTCCCATACCACCATGCCCAGCTCATGAGTCTTAGGGGATCGAGGTACCAAGGTTAGAGGGGCTTTCCAATGGTAAGTTTAGTACCCTAGGTTCAAGCAGTTATGACGAATACAAGGTGAACATACAATGGTCAGTCGGGTTACTTGATGAGTCCGACTAGCACGAGCGCACGTTGAATCGACCGACATGAAGTGCACAAGAACTTCGTGTGGCTTAACCACTGTCGATGACTCTAGTACGACTCGAGTTCGTCGTACACATCCTTCGTGGCGAATAGAATCCAACCACGAATTCTAAGCTGCTACCGACTGCATGGACTAGAGTATAGCCCCAAGCACATGTAATGTGAATCAGTAATCATATGAGAGAGACAGAATTGAAATACAAGTAATTCCAGCATGTTATCAGCATGTTATAACGTACATCATAAGCAGTTAACCATACACGAGTATTTCACGCCCAAGGTAATCAATTCAAATACAACAAGCATGGAGGAAATCATGTACATCATCAAAGTAGTTGAGAATCCAGTCTCAACGCTGATCTACAACACCATTTACTCAATACTTACTAATACATACATTTATACAAACACTTAGACTATTAAACTCCAACGTACTTGATGTATGTTGATTCCAACATATAATATGAGAGATCCTTATATCAAGGAGTTTTCTAATACACAACAATCATGTTCTTACATTCAGAACATATGGAAGGCATAAATCATATTGATTTGGGCATTTCAACAAGCACTTAGTCTACACACATTAGTCTACACAGCATATGTCGACCAATATGTGCATTAGGGAGAATCTCTTCGCCAAACAGATCATACACATATAACTAGTATAAGTACACGGTAAATAATCATGACAATCATATCAACAAAATACGTACGTATACCGTATTTCCTACAAATACCCAAAATACCCTAAATCTCATATTCTACGTACGTATTCAAAATGAAAAACAGACAGCATGTTCTACATGTCAAACAACATCCTTATCAACAATCTACCATTAAACGACATTGAAATCTTTGAAAAAATGTAACCAAAGCGTCTAAAATCCGCACCTTACGCCGTAGGAGCGTAATGAATCGAATAGGAACTCTACGTCGTCGTCAACGACTGATTGGCACCCTACAACACAAGGTAAGTCAGCGACTTCACTACTTGGATCGATAGAATCCCTAAAACAAGTTAGGGTTAGGGTTTTCTTTCCTAGAACGACGTTGGAATCACCAGAATAGCGATACGGGTGGAAGGATCTGGCACGTGGAGCAGTAGGGAAGAATCCCAGGAGAAAGCCCCAACTTCTCCCTCACTTTCTCTCTCTTTTCTCTCCTCTCTCCTATGGTTTTCTCCAAATTCATATGGGTTAGAAGGCTAAGGGTTTAAGCTCCTTATATAGGCCTAGAATTGCCAAAAATAGGCTTGGGGCCAAGGTATACTTATTTTATAACCAAAGTGGGCTTGTTCTGATCTAACGGAGCATTTCTGGAGGTCCCCTGACTGAATGTGTAACACCCTGAAAATCGAGGGTCGTGTATAAACTCAACTCCCGAGTTTTAGACCGTCACTTATGCAACAAAAATGATTATGATTCAATGTTGTCTGATTTAAAGCATCCACATGAGTAAAAGTATACCAAAACTGCAATTCATACTCCAGATCCAGTGATAAAAGCAAGCGGAAGACTAAACAATATATATATCACTGTAAGGAAAAACAAGTAGATCTCATCTGTCTCTAAAGTATGAATACATCTCTGAGTCTCATATATATATACATGAACAAAATTAAATGTTCAAAATAGTCCTACTGAAGTCCCATCAACCCAGGTCGCCTAAGCAAAGCCATCATGATACTGCATGTATGAGAACTCGTCCTAGTCCTCGTCGAAGTCTGGCTCTGCCTCCTGGATCTCGGCCTCACCTACATCTACAACAGGGTCTAGTGGGTGTTGCAAACACCATCCCATAACGTGGGAGTGAGTGATCAACTTAGTGGAATCACAGAGCAAAGATTAGCATGTTCACAATTCAATCATGCGATAATAGTAAAGCAGTAAATCAGACAATCCTAGTACTGTTGTTAATGCAAGATGATATGACGTGATGTATGCCCTCATCGACGATCTCCCTCATACGGTACCATCTTACGACCGCTGCATGCAATCGACCCTCAAGTGCTCCACATCTTCCAGGCACATGCAATGCCATGGTGATATGATTTTCAAGTTGTTATTAGTCCATTCAAACAGCAGGATTGGGAAACTAAGGTACTTCCCTTGTATCAATCCCAACACAGATCCTGTCTAGGGTCGTCACTCCTAGTAATCTCATACGATGTATATTTCATAGGTCGCTGCAAGGGCTGTCAGGGCTATTGCTCGCACTCGTTGCACCGCACCCCCATCACCTTATCAATACAGGCCTACCCTACTCTACTGCAACGGAAGGGTCGTCGCCTCTGTGGACTCAGAATACGCTCGTGGTCACTACAAAGGACTCGTCGCCTGATCAGTGTAGGCCGACAGCTAGAATATAGTGTCTCATACCACCATAATCTGCTCACGAGTCTAGGTGCTCACTGGTCACTACGGGGAGATTTGTGGCCCCAGCGTAGGCCGACAGGTCGACCACGGTGTCCCATACCACCCTGCCCGGCTCATGAGTCTTCGTGGATCAAGGTACCATGGTTAACAGGGTTTACAATGGTAAGTTCAGTACCCTAGGTTCAAGCAGTTATGACTCATACAAGATGAACATACATCGGCCAGTCGGGTTGCTTGACGGGCTCCACTAATGCGATCGCATCTCAAGTCAAATGACATGAAGTGCATAAAACACTTCGCGTGGCCTAACCACTGCCGCCAACTTCAAACACGACTCGCGTTCATCGACGCGTCGTTCCTGGCCAAGACCAGCCAGCCACGAATTCGATCGGTTACCGACTGCCTGGACTAAGTATAGTCCCAAACAATTATGGAATCACATCAACAATTTATATAAGAATATTGGAATTGAAATACAATCATGTGAGCATGTTAACACATGTTATAACATTCAACTTAAGTAAATTTCAAACACATATATTTCATGCATGTAATGAAATCATGCATATAGTCAACATGTAGGAAATCATTTAGGTCAGCATATTAATTGAGAAATCCATCTCAAACTAATTCATAACATCATTTAATTCAATACATACTAATACAAGCATTTATACAAACACATACACTACACACTAAAGTCTACATATAGTATGTCGACCCGAAGTGCGTAATTAGGCGAATCTCTTCGCCAAACTAATTATGCACGTATTCCTAACTTCCTAATGCGACAACAAACCATGTTAATCACATCAGCAAAATATAAACGTAATCTGTACTTCCTACAAATGACTAAAATGCCCTAAATCTCATATTCTTCGTTAATTTACAAAACAGGAAACGGAGAGCATGTTGTACATGTCAAACGGAGATGCCGTCGATAATCTACTATTAAAGGACATTGAAAGCGTTGTAAACCGTCAATCAAAGCGTCTAAAATCCTCACCTTATGTCTTGTAGACTCGTGAATTGAAACGGAGCGTATACGCTTTGTCTACGGCAGTAGGAGAACCTGTTTTACGAAGTACGTTAGATAACACACTACGAATCCAAGTAAACCCTAAATCAGCAACTTTTAGGGTCGTTTCATACCTGAAAAAGTGGAGAAATCACCGGTCAGGTGATTGGGAAGAGTTGCTGAAGCACGTGCAATTAGTGACACGAAGGCGGGAGAAATCCTTCCACTCTCTCTCTCAAACTCTCTCCTTTTCTCTCTCCCAAAGCTAAGGTTTTGCAATTTTCGGATGGGAGAGAGGAATGAGGGTTTCAACCCCTTTTATAAGCTTAAAAATGCCAGAAACATGCTCCGGAATGAAGTTTACTTAGTGTATATCCAATTCGAGGCAGTTTCGGTCCAAAAGATGCTTTCTAGTGGTCCTCTGGTCGAATGCGATCGGACTTAAGCTCATGCGTACCAGATATAGCACGTATTAAGTTTTCAGTCTGGCAGGGTTCGCAGATCGCACGTGGCGAACCAGTTTCAGTTCAGCGGTCACCGCACGTAGATCAGGGCTGAAAGTCTCATGATATAAAATAGAAATTTCTCCTGATCCGAGGGTGTAATCTGGATGAATTCTGACGGTCAGAACGCTCAATACTGACGCGTCAAGTCGTGTGCCAGATTTGAATTTGAAATTCCAACTATGTCCCTATTCGCACTCTCTTCGGTCCGGGCTCAATGAAATAACCTGTGATTATCGGTTTGACTTGATTTTCGAAATGAGTGTCAAGTCCAACTAGGCGGTTCTAACGGTCTAAGATAAGAGGTATCAGACTTTCGACGTGCGGTCTAGATCCAATACAAAAATTTAAAGTGGTCCAGAGAACAAACCTGCTTAGAGTTTGATCCGAGGTTATAGAGTATTATAGAGTCGTTTGTTCTACTCGATTTGGGTCTTGTAGAACGTATTTAAAGTGATCAGGGACTATTTCCCAGGCACTCCAGCGTTGTGCTAGCTAACTTGCGCTTAATTTCCATAGAAATTAATTCTACGCGATTTCGGCTCGAGTTGGTACTCGAGCCCAAGTACGGATTTTTCACGGGCGTTACAATCTACCCCCCTTAACAAATAATTTCATCCTCAAAATTTTGTACCTTTTCGTACTCCTCGAGAAGCTGTGGGTAGTTCTTTCTGATCTCGGCTTCTGTCTCCCAAGTAGCCTCCTCCTCAGAGTGATGCGTACACAATACCTTCACAAGGGGAATCACCTTGCTACGCAGTACCTGCTTCTTCCTGTCTAGGATACGTGTCGGTCACAGGATATAAGTAACATCCTCTCCTAACTGCACCTGCTCCCATCTGATGATATGGAAAGGATCAGCAACGTACTTCTTTAGCATAGAAACATGAAATACGTTGTGAACGCTCGCGAGAGGCGTAGGTAAAGTCAATTGGTAAGCCACCGCTCCCACACGATCGAGGATCTGGAATGGACCAATGAATCGCGGTGCCAGCTTCCCCTTCTTCCCGAACCGAAGGACTCCCTTCATAGGGAAAACTCGCAAAAACACATGATCCCCAACTGTGAACTCTAGTGGCCTCCGTCTCGTATCGGCGTAACTCTTCTGTCTGCTCTGCGCTGTAAGAAGCCGATGTCGAATAATATCAATCTTCTCTGATGTCGCCTGCACTAACTCTGGGCCAATCAAGCTACGCTCATCGACCTCTATCCAGCAATACGGTGCATGACAAGGTCGCCCATACAGCGCCTCATAAGGTGCCATACTGATACTCTTCTGAAAACTGTTGTTGTACGCAAACTCCGCATATGCAAGACAATCATCCCAACTGTCCTTGAAGTCCAATGCGTAAGCTCGCAGCATGTCCTCTAAGATCTGGTTCACCCGCTCTGTCTGTCCGTCTGTCTATGGGTGGAAGGCAGTACTGAACTTCAACTTCACACCCATAGCGTCCTGAATGCGAGTCTAGAAAATAGAAGTGAACCGCGTGTCTCTGTCCGACACGATCTCTAGCGGAACTCCATGCAGACGCACAATCTCTCTGATTTACAATCTAGCCAGCTCGTCTGCAGAGTTCGTAACTCTAATCGGTAGGAAGTGCGCCGACTTCGTCAGTTGGTCGACGATCACCCAAATGGAATCATGTCCCTTCCTCGTCTTCGGCAACCCAGAAATGAAGTCCATGGAAATGAAATCCCACTTCCACTCTGCGATCGGCATAGGCTGCAAAAGTCCAGGTGGTCGGCGATGCTCTGCCTTCACCTGCTGACAAGTGAGACAACGGGACACGAACTCAACTATGTGGGTCTTCATACCTTCCCACCAATACGTCCTCTTCACGTCACGATACATCTTTGTGCTGCCTGGATGCATCGCGAGTCTAGTACAATGCACAGCCTCGAGAATCTCTCGTCTCAAGTCAGGGACATCTGGGATGCATAGGCGGCCACGATAACGTAAGCCCCCATCCATACCAACTCGCCAGTCGACGTCTGTATCATCACTGGCCTGCTCTCGAAGCTCAGTCAGATGCGCATCGTCCCTCTGCGCCTCGATGACTCGGTCATCGATCTGGGATCGCACCTGTACATGTGCGATGAACTCAAACGGCTCCTCTACGGTGAGTTTTTGCTCAAAGTCTCACAAAAACTCAATCATATCCCACTCAGCAACCATCAGCGGAGCCGCAAACTCTATCGCCTTCTTGCGGCTCAACGCATCAACCACAAGGTTTGCCTTCCCAGGATGGTAAGACACTTCAAACTTGAAGTCCTTCAATGTCTCCATCCATCGCCGCTGCCTCATATTCAAGTTTCGCTGCGTCAATATGTACTTGAGGCTCTTGTGGTCGCAAAAGAGCTCGAACTCCTCTCCGTAGAGGTAATGTCTCCAGAGTCTCAGTGCGAATATAACGGCTGCCAACTCTAGGTCGTGTGTAGGGTAATTCTCCTCGTGCTTCCTTAATTGTCTCGAGGCATAGAAAATTACCCTGTCTCTCTGCATAAGGACACAACCCAGACCAATGCTAGACGCGTCAGTGTATATAGTGTATCTAACCCCTTGCTCTGGCAATACTAGCACAGGGGCGGACATAAGTCTGTCCTTTAGCTCCTGAAAAGCTGACTCCGCCTTGTCATTCCAGGCGAACTTCACGTCCTTCCGTGTCAACTGAGATAAGGGTCTCGCGATCTTCGAGAAGTCCTGAATGAAGCGCCGATAGTAGCCAGCGAGACACAAGAAACTCCTCACCTCAGTGACAAAACCAGGCTGCTCCGAGTCCTGCACCGCAGCTACCTTAGACAGGTCAACTGCCATGCCATCCTTGGACACCACGTGTCCCAGGAACTTCACCTCCTGCTTCCAGAAGTCGCACTTCTTGTACTGTGCGAACAACTGATGCTGTCTGAGCGTATCCAGGACCAAACGTAAGTTCTCCTCATGCTCCTCTCGACTCCTGGAGTACACCAATATGTCGTCAATGAATACAACGACGAATCGATAGAGGAAAGGTCGAAATACCTGGTTCATCAGATCCATGAACACGGCTGGTGCGTTCGTGAGACCGAACGACATCACGAGGAACTCGTAGTAGCCAAAACTGGTCCTGAATGCTGTCTTCTGCACGTCCTCATCCCTGACGCGCAACTGATGATATTCAGACTGAAGATCAATCTTCGAGAAGTACTGTGCTCCTCTTAGCTGATCAAACAAGTCATCGATCCTGGGTAAAGGGTACTTGTTCTTCACCGTGACCTGGTTCAGCCTGCGATAATCAATAAACAATCGCATCGAACCATCCTTCTTCCTCACGAACAAGACAGGTGCTCCCCAAGGAGACACGCTAGGCCGTATAAGGCCAAGCTCTAGCAGACCATCAATCTGCGTCCTCAACTCCTCCATCTCACATGGTGCCATCCGATACGTCGGCAGTGAGACGGGCGTAGAACCAGGAACCAGATCGATAGTGAAATCGATCTCTCGTCCAGGCGGCAAACCAGGGATCTTCCTGAACAGATCCCCGAACTCAAAAATGACTGGCACATGCTCGAGTACCTGGGCACCAGCATCGCGTAATAAAGTGGCGTAACTAAGTATGCGGAAAGGGAGATTTACCAGCACTGAAAACGTGAAGGCGTGCCCTCAGGCTCGTACACCGTCACCATACGAGTCTCGTAGTCAATCTCAGCCCTCGCTGCAGTCAACCAATCCATGCCGAGAATGACGTCGAGATAAACAAGAGAGGGGTCGACGACATGATCAATAGCCATCGTCTGGCCTCCCAAATCAATCAAACACCCCTCACACATCTGGGTGACATCTGAATAATCTCCGTGGGCTGCAAGGACTAGTACCCTATCCATGGTAATGGTCTGTAACCCAAGACGCCTGATCAATAGCCATCGACGACATGATTAATACAGCAAGCGATATCAAAGAAATCGTGGAACCAGTGTCCACCATCACAAGAATAGGAGTACCTCCAATATGGATTGTGACCTCGAAGGCCGAATGCTGAAAAGTCGGTGTCGCAGCTGCCTCAGCTGTCAATGCATGAACCCGAGCCTGATGTGGCCGGTTCGGCCGCTGTGTCAAGGGCCGTGGAGGCTGTCTGATCTGCGATACCGGAGGTCTGAAAGAAGGGTGCGCAGGAGCTAACCGTATAGGCGGTGCTGATATCGCCTGTGAACGAGCACGGTCAATCTTCTACCTCGGTGAGAACCCACTGTCTCGCATCCGAGAAAAGCAGCTCTGCGCCAAGTGGCCTGACCTCCCACAATATGTGCAACATAACTCGGGGCACCGAAACGATGGTGCGGGCGCTATGGCCCGAGTAGGAGGGTCGACGCGAGGCCTCTTTCCCGGGAAGGGCCTGTCCTGCATGTCTGGTCGTGGCCTAGAAGCAACAGGGCCACGAGATCGCGCAAGTCGATCCACATCCTGCTCTGCCCGCATGGACATGTGAATCAACTCCGCATAAGAGGGAATACTCACACAGCACATCTTCGACCGAATATCCGATCGCAAACCCTCCAAAAAGCACCGTATGCGCATCTGCTCATCAGTCAAAATAGTCAGGACGTATCTGCCCAACTCCGTGAACCGATGCTCATACTTTGTAACTGTCATGGCTACCTGTCTGAGGCGGAGAAACTCATTCTCCCTGTCATGCCTGTACGTCTAGGGGTAATACTTCTCTTGAAAGAGGAACTCAAACGCTGCCCATGTCCATACAAAGTCGGCAGCAACGGTCCGCAGTACGCTATCCCACCACAGGCTGGCCTCTCGCTCAAATAGGAATGTAGTCAGCTCTACCTGCTCAGCCTCTGTGCAATGTAACATCCGTAAAATCTTGGACACACGGTCGAGCCAGTACTCAGCCTCCTCGGGTCTATGAGAACCCGTGAAAGTGGGAGGCCGTAATCGCTGAAATCGCTCTAATAGGCCCCGTGTATCTGCGGCATTCCCCGCAGGGTAAGCAGGCGGCGCAGGATGAGCCATGCCCTCATCCTGGGCGTATGTATAAGCATCCTCAGCTGGATGCGCAGGTGGTGCAGGTGGAGCCACACCCCCACCCTGTGCTAATGTTCCCACGATGGTAGTCAGAAGCTGCTGCTGCTGCTGCATCATAGCCAACATCTGCTCAAATCTGTCAGGAGGTGGAGCAGGCTGTGGCGGATGCTGTGTCGAAGTAGATGCACGATGAGGCTCTCTGACTGACGGTGTGAACGGCGGTGGTCCAATTGTAGGACCAGCAGCAGGCTGAGACGCACGAACTGTCTCAGGAATCGGGCCCACAGCAGGGTCCGCATGGGTGTCAGACTGCGAAGGAGTCTGATCCATATGCTCAGTCAATGCAAGCCGAACCGTGCTCCGCGTAGCCTTAGGCGGCATTCCCTATATTCAAAATAGGGCGTAACCTTGTCAGTCTCAATAGCAAAAATACACCGCAATCATTCACACATGGAGTCAAAGGCATTCCATGCATTTCATTTAATCAAAATTGTCACAATACAAGGGATATATCCTTACAAGCATCATGACGAGAAATACATGGGAACTAAGACAGTTAAAATTACAACAGCAACATAAGAAAAGCACTAGCCCTAACAGGCTTACACACATAAAGTAGGAAATGACTAACTACTAACAACAACATCAAAGTCGCATCGCTAGTCTGAGTCGGGTGACGGAGGAGGAGCACCCTTATCCTGCAAGCAACACAGGATCACCTTCAAGGTGCGAGTCACCTTGCCGAATTTCTTCTTTCTAACGGCCTTGGCATCCTCGACTTCAGCGCGAAGTTCCTGAACTTCCCTTCGCAAGGCGATCTGACTCTCCTCGATCCGAGCAATGCGATCATCACTCGTAGCCTGTGCAGAAGGAGGAGGGCTCTCATCTGTATCCTGAGCCTCCTCTTCTGCCTCTTCCTGAACTTCTTCCTGAACCTCTGCTCCAGGTTCTCCCTCACTTGGATCCTCCTCATCATCAAAGTCATCCTCGCTGTCCTCCTCAAGCTGATTTTCACGGTACTGCGACCCAATCTTCATCTTGACCATAGTCGACTCATCAATGCAATGAATCGAAGCTGGCAATTCCGGCCCAAGTCTATAAGCAAACTCGAGCACGATCTTGCATATCAATCGGCCAAAAGGAAGCGATTCAGATGTTCTTCTTGACTTGGCTATGAGGATTATCTATCGTAAGATGAAAGTGGCCATACATACGTTCTCTCCCTGGGCCACCACATACAGAAAATCGACCATAAGGCGTGTACATTCAATGCGATTCGTCGACCTGGGATAAACATTGTACGTGTAGATATGGTGCAGCAGGCACAAATCATCAGACATATACGTCGTCTTTCGGCTATTATTAGGCTGCCATGGAACCAACTTCCGCACAGAAACCTGGTGCGGCGATCTCGTTCACGCCTACTCCTCAGATTCTTCTCACTAGGATGAACATCACCAAGAGGCACGTTCAGAAGTCGCGCAATTAGTCGCACATCAATCGTAGCCATTCGATCTCTACCAAAAGGGATTTTAAACTGCAATGGCTCCAAGGTAGGATTCTGGATACTAGCGTAGAAGGCACGAACGGTGCTCACATTAGCACGAGCGCGAGCTTCAAAGATCGGACCCCAATGCGCAGCTTCAATGCGCTCGAACAACAAAAATTCACCGAACAGTCGCCCTTCCACGTCCGCCTCAAATAACACTTTGCGATCAGTGTATTGGCCATGAGGCATCTCTGATAGAATTACTCGCCCAAGGTGAGCATGGGGATCCAAATCCCGCTTTGTACGGTACTCTAGGGTTGTAGCTGGACCTGCAGCGGCGCTTGAACTTGCGGCACCACCCCGCGGTCTTCTCGATTGAGCAGGGCGACTTGGCCCAGCCTCATCTGTTACGGTTTTTCTTTTACCCATCAAAGATATGATGGATGAAAGTGATAAAAGGCCTAAAATAGCTTCCACGAAAGCCATGGAAAATGGGAAAAATGCAGAGAAGTGGCTGTCCAATCTGGAAAAAGGAGATGTAGGCATCATAGAGGGATGCTTCAAGCTTTCCAAGGATGTATTTTCAAGGAGAAATGGAAATGAAAAAGTGGAATGGAGCACCTCACGATTTCAGCTCGATTTGGGGGTTTTTGGAGCTCCAAATGATGAAATCTTCAAGAGGAAGGGCTGCCAACTCCAAAGGAATGATGGATGATGGTCGTTTTTGGCTAACGAGGGATCTAGGGATGATTTGGAATCTCGAATTTTGGAGATGGTTGCTGAAAAATGAAAATAGGGCTATGGGGAGGGCTGTTTGTGAAGGAGGGGCATGTTTTGGGGGTTTTCTTTGGACGGAACATATATGGGGAGTGTGTACATGGGATTTAAGGGCGTGCGCCCGAAAACCAGTTCAAATGGGCCCACCTGTACGGTGATGCATCGCCGGATCGGCGATGGCATCACTGACCGGTGATGCATTCGGCCGGTGGGGCCAGATGGGTTTGGTCCCCCATGGTCCAAGGACCCCATATATGTACGGTTCGACCCCTGGTTCATTGTATTTTGACCTACATAGGCCCAAACATGTGTTCGGGGCTTTCCGGGACCATTCCGTAATCTCAAATACTAAACCCTATGATGCAGCATATGATTTTGGGGTAGAAGGATCCAGTACATCCATATAGACCCTTAGTTGCTAAAGAAAGTGAAGTTAGAATGGCCTTATGGCCATTTTTTATGAACTTTTACTATTCACTATAAAATCTTGTGAAAGTATTATTTTATGTTATTTTCACATTAGGTTTGATACCTAACATGAAATGGATAATGAAGAAATGAATATTGGAGTGGTGAGAGGAAGAATTTTGAAGATTTTTGGTGAAACGGGGTTTTTAAGCCCTGGCGATTGAATACAGGAGTCGTGGTCATTCCACGGCCTGAGAATTTACTTCTATGGGTTTAAAATCATTCAAAGAATGTCTCAACTAGACTTCCTACGACCAAGGAGCTATTCGGGTTACTTTACGCGCCCCGAGATGCGTTACAGACTCGATCGTGCGATCGATTCAAATAGACTTCGCCTATCGACGAATCTGCGATCCTAGAAGTGTTTCTAGACCATTCTCACACCCACCTAAGTCAAAGGAAGTGACAGCGTACATCGCAAGACCATAACCCAGGCCCAGTATACTTTTATTCACGCTCTGATACCAACTTATAACACCCTGAAAATCGGGGGTCGTGTATAAACTCAACTCCCGAGTTCCAGACCGTCACTTATGCAACAAAAATGATTATGATTCAATGTTTTCTGATTTAAAGCATCCACATGAGTAAAAGTATACCAAAACTGCAGTTCATACTCCAGATCCAGTGATAAAAGCAAGCGGAAGACTAAACAATATATATATCACTGTAAGGAAAAACAAGTAGATCTCATCTGTCTCTAAAGTATGAATACATCTCTGAGTCTCATATACATATACATGAACAAAATCAAATGTTCAAAATAGTCCCACTGAAGTCCCATCAACCCAGGTTGCCTACGCAAAGCCATCATGATACTGTATGTACGAGAACTCGTCATGGTCCTCGTCGAAGTTTGGCTCTGCCTCCTGGATCTCGGCCTCACCTGCATCTACAATAGGGTCTGGTGAGTGTTGCAAACACCATCCCGTAACGTGGGAGTGAGTGATCAACTCAGTGGAATCATAGAGCAAAGATTAGCATGTTCACAATTCAATCATGCGATAATAGTAAAGCAGTAAATCAGACAATCCTAGTACTGTTGTTAATGCAAGATGATATGACGTGATGTATGCCCTCACCGACGATCTCCCTCATACGGCACCATCTTACGACCGTGGCATGCAATCGACCCTCAAGTACTCCACATCTTTTAGGCACATGCAATGGCATGGTGATATGATTTCCAAGTTGTTATTAGTCCATTCAAACAGCAGGATTGGGAAACTAAGGTACTTCCCTTGTATCAATCCCAACACAGATCCTGTCTACGTCACTCCTAGTAATCTCATACGATGTATATTTTGTAGGTCGCTGCATATAACACCCTGAAAATCGGGAGTCGTGTATAAACTCAACTCCCAAGTTCCAGACCGTCACTTATGCAACAAAAATGGTTATGATTCAATGTTGTCTGATTTAAAGCATTCACATGAGTAAAAGTATACCAAAACTGCAATTCATACTTCAGATCCAGTGATAAAAGCCAGAGAAATCATTTAGAAATCATTTACTGGCTATGGGTCAACCATAACACCTTTCTAGCTTCTCAAAATTCGATTCCAAAGCCAGAGAAATCATTTAGAACCTAATTCTTTAAAAATTTAACGTAAATTAGCCAGTGCTACATTAGATTACCTGTAAAATTAGCACCAACTACTTTAAATACGATTTGTAAGACCTAAAACCTATAGAATCATTGACGTTATCTTACCCTAAAATCCAGGATCAAACTCTAAACCTGTTTGTTCTTAGGAACCCTTTGAAACTTTGTATTGGATCTAGACTACGCGTCGAAAGTCTGATAGTGATAATCTTAGACAATTACGACCGCCTAGTTGGACTTGACAATCATTTCAAAAATTAAGCCCAATTGATATCCTGAGACCATTTTACTGAGTCCAGAGTGAAGAGTGAGAAAAGGAAAATATTTAAAAAATTAATTCAATTTTTAATAAATCTGGCACGTGTCGCTTACGCGACATTTTTAAGCATTCTGACAGTTAGGATTCGACCAAATTTCACCCTCGGATCAGGATAGGTGGCCCTTACATGTCATAACACTTGTAGCCCTCATCGAGTTTTGGTGACCGCTGAACTGAAACTGGTCCACCACGGTCGATCTGGAAACCTGACTAAAGTGAAAACTTAGTTTGACCTAGATCCAATATTAGAGAGCTTAAGTCCGACTGCATTTAGTAACAGGACCTCCAGAAGTGCTCCGTTGGATCGGAACAGACCCGATTTGGTTATAACCTAAGTATACCTTGGTCCTAAGTCTATATAGGTGAGTTTTTAGCTTATAAAAAGGCCTTAAACCCTCTCCCATTCAGCCCATATGAATTTGAGAGAAACCCTAAGAGAGAGAAGAGAGAAAAGAGAGAGAAAGTGTGAGAGAAGTGGGAGAACCTTCCTGCTATTCTTCCCTGTTGATCTATGTGTTCACCCATCGCTTTACAATCGCTATCCTGGCGATTCTGGCATCATTCTTAGGTAATAAAAGCCTAGCCCTAACTTATTTTAGGGTTTCCATTAATGCTAGTAGCTAGATAGCTAACCTATCTTGTATTATAGGTTAATATTCCACGTATACGAAGACTTAGAGATTCCATCGACTTCTTTACGCTTCTACGATATAAGGTGTGGATTTTAGATGCTTAGGTTACCATTTTTCAAATCTTTCAATATCATTTAATTGTAGATTGTTGACAAGAATGCTGTTTGACATATAGAACATGCTGTCTATTTTTCATTTCGAATACGTACGAAGAATATGAGATTTAGGGTATTTTGGGTATTTACAGAAAATACTGTATACGTACGTATTTTGCTGATATGATTACCATGATTATTTACCGTGTACCTATACTAGTTATGCATGTATGATCTGTTTGGCGAAGAGATTCGCCCTAATGCACATTTTGGCCGACATATGCTATGTAGACTAATGTGTGTAGACTAAGTGTTTGTATAAGTATTGCATAAGTGAGGTTGTTAATTAGTGTTGAGATAGGATTCTTAACTATTTTGATGATGTATATGATTTCTTCCATGGTTGTTATATTTGAATTGATTATCTTATATATATGAAATGCTTGTGTATGTTTAAATTGCTTATGTTGTATCTTATAACATGTTGCTAACATGCTTGAATTACTTGTTATTTCAATTTTATTTATCTCATATGATTACTGATTCACATTACATGTGCTTGGGGCTATACTCTAGTCGAGGCAGTCGGTAACAGTTTAGAATTCATGGTTGGATTCTATTCACCACGAAGGATGTGTATGACGAATCCGAGTCGTACTAGAGTCGTCGGGAGTGGTTAGGCCACACGAAGTGCTTGTGCACTTCATGTCGGTCGATTCAACGTGCGCTCGTGCTAGTCGGACTCATCAAGTAACCCGATTGACCGTTGTATGTTCACCTTGTATTCGTCATAACTGCTTGAACCTAGGGTACTGAAATTACCAGTGATAACCCTAATAACCGTGGTACCTTGATCCACTAAGACTCATGAGTCGGGCATGGTGGTATGGGACACCGTGGTCGAGCTGTCGGCCTACGCTGGGGCCACAAACCTCCCCGTAGTACTAGTGAGTAACCCAGACTCATGAGCTGATTATGGTGGTATGAGACACTATATTCGAGCTGTCGGCCTACACTGATAAGGTGATGGGGGAGTGGAGTAATGAGTGCGTGCAATAGCCCTGACAACCCTTTGTAGTGACCTCGAGCGTACTTTCAGTCTACGTGAGGTGACGACCCTTCCGTAGTAATAAGAGTACAAACTAGGCCTGTATTGATAAGGTGATGTGTAACGCCCGTGAAAAATCTGTACATGGACTCGAGTACCAACTCGACCAGAAATCGCGTAGGATTAATTCCTATGGAAATTAAGCGTAAGTTAGCTAGCGCAACGCTAGAGTAGCTGGGAAATAGTCCCTGATCGCTTTAAATATGTTATACAAGACCCAAATCGAGTAGAACCAATGACTCTATAAAAATCTATAACCTCGGATCAAACTCTAAGCAGGTTTGTTCTCTGGACCACTTTGAAATTTTGTATTGGATCTAGACCGCATGTCGAAAGTTCGATACCTGCTATCTTAGACCGTTAGAACCGCCTAGCTAGACTTGACAATCATTTCAAAAATCAAGTCCAACCGATAATCACAGGCCATTTCATTGAGCCCGGACTGAAGAGAGTGCGAATAGGGACAGAATTGGAATTTCAAATTCAAATCTGGCACACGACTTGATGTGTCAGTATTAAGCATTCTAATTGTCAGAATTCAGCCAGATTACACCCTCGGATCAGGAAAAATTTCTATTTCATATCATGAGACTTGCAGCCCTGATCTACGTGCGGTGACCGCTGAACTGAAACTGGACCGCCACGTGCGATCTGCGAACCTTGCCGGACTGAAAACTTGATGTATGCTAGATCCAGTATGCATGAGCTTAAGTCCGACCGCATTTGGCCAGGGGACCACCAGAAATCATCTTTTGGACCGAAACAGCCCCAATTTGGATATACCCTAAGTGAACTTTGTTCCTGAGCCTATTCTGGGCACTTTTGGGCTTATAAAAGGGGTTAAAACCCTCACTCCTCTCTCCCATCTAAATTTGAGAGAAACCCTATATTGGGAGAGAGAAAAGGTGAGAGTTTGTGAGAGAGATTGAGGAGAATTCCTTGCCGCTTGTGCTACCCGTTGCAAGTGCCTAAGCAACACACTCCAATCACCTGGCCGGTGATTTCTTCACATTTTCAGGTAAGGAAATACCCTAGAAGTTGCTGATTTGAGGTTACCTTGGATTCATAGCATGTTAGCTGATAAATCTCGTAAAACAGGTTTTCTAGTCGCCGTAGACGAAGCGTATATGCTCCGTTTGAATCACTTCACTTATAAGAGACAAGGTGCGGATTTTAGACGCTTTGATTGGCTGTTTCCAAATCTTTCAATGTCGTTTAATAGTAAATTATCGACAGCAACACCGTTTGACATGTACAACATGCTGTCCGTTTCTTGTTTCGTAAACCGGCGAAGAATATGAGATTTAGGGCATTTTAGTCATTTGTAGGAAGTACTGATTCCATTCATATTTTTCTGATGTGATTGACATGATTTTTTGTCGCATTAGAATGTTAGGAATGCATACATAATTATTTTGGCGAAGAGATTCGCCTAAATGCGTACTACGGGTCGACATACTATATGTAAACTTAAGTGTGTAGTGTAAATGTTTGTATTAATGCTTGTATTAGTATGTATTGAATTAAATGATGTTATGGATTAGTTTGAGATTGGTTTCTCAATTAATATGCTGATGTGAATGATTTCCTACATGTTAGTTATATGCATGATTTCATTGTATGTATGAAATGCATGTACTTGATGATTTACTTAAATTCTATGTTATAGCATGTGTTAACATGCTCACATGCTGATGTGATTCCTTAATTGTTTGGGACTATGCTTAGTCCAGGCAGTCGGTAACTGAGCGAATTCGTGGTTGGCTGATTTTGGCCACGAATGATGCGTCGATGAACGCGAGCCGTGTTCTGGAGTTGGCGGCAGTGGTTAGGCCACACGAAGTGTCTTACGCACTTCATGTCGTTCGACTTGAGATGCGATCGTGCTAGTCGAGCCCGTCAAGTAACCCAACTAGCCGTTGTATGTTCACCTTGTATGAGTCATAATTGCTTGAAACTAGGGTACTGAACTTACCATTGTAAACCCTGTTAACCATGGTACCTTGATCCACGAAGACTCATGAGCTGGGCATGCTGGTATGGGACACCGTGGTCGAGCTGTCGGCCTACGCTGGGGCCACAAACCTCCTCGTAATGACCAGTGAGCACCTAGTCTCGTGAGCAGATTATGGTGGTATAGGACACTATATTCTTGCTGTCGGCCTACATTGATAAGGTGATGGGGAAGCGGTGCAACGAGTGCGAGCAACAACCCTGACAGCCCTTTGTAGTGACCACGAGCGTATTTTGAGTCTACAGGAGGCGACGACCCTTCAATAGCAATAGAGTACAGTAGTCGTGTATTGATAAGGTGATGGGGGAGCGGAGCAACGAGTGCATGCAACAGCCCTGGCAGCCCTTGCAGCAACCTACAAAATATGCCTCGTATGAGATAACTAGGAGTGACGACCCTAGACAGGATCTGTGTTGGGATTGATACAAGGGAAGTACCTTAGTTTCCCAATCCTGCTGTTTGAATGGACTAATAACAACTCGAAAATTACATCACCATTACATTGCATGTGCTTGGAAGATGTGGAGCACTTTAGGGAGTGTGGCATGCCGTGGTCGTAAGATGGTGCCGTATGAGGGAGATCGTCAGTGAGGGCATACATCACGTCATATCATGTTGTATTAACAACAGTATTAGGATTGTTTGATTTACTGCTTTACTATTATCACATGATTGATTTGAGAACATGTTAATCCTTGCTCTATTATTCCACTGAGTTAGCTAGTCATTCCCACGTTATGGGATGGTATTTCCGGACACCCACCAGTCCCTTTTGTGATTGCAGATGATGGCGCTGCTTGAGAAGTGGAGTTGGACTTGATGATGATGAGGAGGATTCCTCCTTTATGCGTGTTCTGATTGACGAGATTATAGGGAGGTTGATTAGATACCTTGACACTTGTCATTTTATATTTTTAGAACACTCATGTATATCCTTTTGGTTTACCTTTGGAGTATACATGTATGTATATAACCTGATAACATATTCACACTCTGGAGACATACAACAGTTTATACATGTTATACATACTATCACAGTCTTCCGCTTGTAAATTTAACCGTCTCTGGAGCGTGATATGCTGTTTTAGCTTAATCTCACTCATGTTTAATACATTATCACAGACAACATTCAATCATACATATCTATGTTGCATAAATAACATTTTGGAACTCGGGAGTTGGGTTTTTGCTCAACCCCTCGATTTTCAGGGTGTTACATGATGGGGGAGCGGAGCAACGAGTGCGTGCAACAGCCCTGACAGCCCTTGCAGCAACCTAAAAATATATCATCGTATGAGACTACTAGGAGTGACGGCCCTAGACAGGATCCTTGTTGGGAATGATATAAGGGAAGTACCTTAGTTTCTCAATCTTGTTGTATGAAAAGGACTAATAACAACTCGGTAATCATATTCATATCGCACTGCATGTGCCTGGAAGATGTGGAGCACTGAGGGAAGAAAGCATGTCGCGGATGTAAAATGGTGTCGCATGAGGGAGTATGTCGGCAAGGGCATCCATCATGTCATTTCATTCTTGCATTAATCACAGTGTTTAAGAGTGTTTGATTGCTTGCTTTACCATTATCACGTGATTGATTTGATAACATGCTAATCTTTGCTCTAAGATTCCACTGAGTTAGCTACTCACTCCCACGTTACGGGACGGTGTTGTACACACCAAACAGTCTCTGTTTTAGTTTCAGATGATGGCGTTGCTTGCGAAGCAGAGACGAACTTTATGATGATGAGGAGGATTCCTCCTATATGCAGGTTCTGATCGATGGGTTTGCAGGGTTACTGATTAGATGCCAATACACTTGGTATTTTGCCTTTTATTTACACACCCATGTATATTCTTTTCTTTCTATTTTGGAGTATACATGTATTTAGTTAACCTGGTAACATGTTCACACTCTGGAGACTTACAATCATTTATATATTTTATAAATTTATCATAGTCTTTCGCATGCAAAATTTAGCTGTTTCTGGAGCATGATATGTTGTTTTGGCTTAGTCTCAATCTTGTTTAATGTCATTCTACAGACAACATGCATTCATCATTATTTGTGTTGCATAAGTGACATTTTGAAACTCGGTAGTTGGGTTTCTACTCGACTCCCGATTTTCAGGATGTTACATGCAACAAGACTCGTGGCCCTTATGCACTATCAAGATATACTCGAGGTCACTATAGAGGGCTCGTCACCAATCAATGTATGCCGACAGCATGAATATAGTGTCTCATACCACCATAATCTTCTCACGAGTATAGGTGCTCACTGGTCACTACAAAGGGCTCATCACCAATCAGAGTAGGCCGACAGCACGAATATAATGTCCCATACCAGCTCATGAGTCTTAGCGGATCGAGGTACCAAGGTTAGAGGGGTTTTTCATTAGTAAGTTTGGTACCTTAGGTTCAAGCAGTAGCGACCAAACATGGTGAACAAACATCGGTCAATCGGGTTAGTTGATAAGCTCAACTAGGCCGAGCGTACGTTGAGTTGAATGACATGGAATGCATAAGCACTACGTGTGGCCTAACCACTGCCGAACACCTCAAGCACGACTCAGATTCGCTAAACTCATCCCGTGTGGTGCAAACAACCTCAACCACTATTTTCAGAACAGTTTCCAATTGCCTAGACTGTAGCACAGCCCCATTCACATACACATACAATAACTAGCATATGATTCATATCCTACATTCACATGAACAATAATGAAGTATAGCTTGAAATGTAAATAGTACATGCAGGAATTTATACACACATTTAACATGATTCAACCAAGTACATAATCCATGGAGGAAATCATACACTCATTTAGCATGGATATTCTAAGTCACATGATTCATGGAGAAAATCATTCACACAAACATTATGGTTGAAATCCATATCCCAACCATCTTAGCAAACACATTTTCTAACCATTATCTCATTTAGACATTTAAACAAACACTTAGCTTACACTATTCAACATACATCACGTATGTCGACACCGTCGCATATTAGGGCAAGTCCTCTTACCAAGGAGTTGCCGTATACATATCAGGCATATAACAACGACCATTAATCATGGCAAGCATATCAACAAATTTCATACGCATACGTTTACTCTAACATGTACATGAAATATGGAATTTACAATATAGAGTATACGTATACAGAAGAAAAAATAGATAGCACATTAGGCATGTGTTATTGCATTCAGAACATGAATAAATCATTAACTATCATTGAAAGTGTTAAAAATCATAACCTAAGCGCATATAGTCCGCACCTTAAACAAGAAAATACGTATTCGATATGATTCAAACGATGTGCCTTTGTCAACGACAGATATGTTACCTATGACATGAAACAGGTTAGCTACTACTTTCCTATAGCTTGTCTTAGCTTCAAAACAGGTTAGGGTTAGGATTTCTTACCTAAGAACGGGATTAGAAACGCTGGAATAACTATACAGATAGGTGGATTAGGCACGTAGCAAAGCTGAGAAGAATCCCAAGAAGCAGCACCAACTTCTCCCTCACTTTCTCTCTCTTTTCTCCCTCTTAAAAAGCTAGGGTTTGAAAATTCGTATGGGATTTGGAATGAGGATTTTAAGCCCTATTTACAAGCCTAAACTTGACAAAAATAAACTTAAAGACAAGGTATACTTAGGTTATAACCAAATCGGGTCTGTTCCGATCCAACAGAGCATTTCTGAAGGTCTTATTGCTAAATGCGGTTGGACTTAAGCTCTCTAATATCAGATCCAGGTCAAGCTAAGTTTTCATTCCGGTCGGGTTTCCAGATCGACCGTGGCGGACCAGTTTCAGTTCAGCGGTTAGGGGAACTCGATCAGAGCTACAAGTACTATGATATGTAAGGGTCACCTATCCTGATCCGAGGGTGAATTTGGGTCGAATTCTAATGGTCAAAATGCTTAAAAATAACGCGCAAGTGAAATGTTCCAGATTCCTTTAAAAATATAATTAATTTTTTTAAAATTTTTCTTTTCCTACTCTCTTCACTCCGGGCTTAATAAAATGGTCTCAGGACATCGGTTGGGCTTGATTTTCTAGGTGATTCTCAACTAAGTGGTCGTAATGGTCTAATTTCATAGATATCAGACTTTCGATGCGTAGTCTAAAGCCAATACAAAATTACAAAGCATTCTCGGGAGCAACTGGGTTTAGAGTTGGATCCTAGATTTTAGGGTAATATAGCGTCAATGATTCTATAAGTTCTAGGTCTTACAGATCGTATTGAAAGTTATTGGTGCTAGTTTTGTAGGAAAACTAGTGTAGCGCTAGCTAATACACGTTAAATTTCTAAAGAATTTGGTTCTAAATGGTCTCTTTGGCTTTGAAATCGAGTTCTAAAAGGTTACCAAGGTGTTATGGTTAACCCATTGTCTAAGGACGTCTAATTTCAAGTTGGCAAAAATTCAGGGTGTTACAAACATACATTGGGACAAATCCTTTCACAAAGGAGTTGTCATATATATAACAGTCATGTATTCTAGATTAATAGTCATGGAAAGCACAAGTATGATTTTACTTTCATTTATACATTTAACATGGAATGCATTATGTTTCAACATAGTTTACATTTATGTAATACATGGAAAACATTATATCTAAGTACATGTGGCAGTAATCAAGTCAGTCATAAATCATTAACTGACATTGAAAGCCTTGAAAACCATAACCTAAATATTTATAGTCTACACTTTTCATCGATACGCCTGTTACGAACTCGGTTTGTACAAAATGTCCCCATGTACAGCACAACAGCTACCTAAACATTGAAATAGGTTAGTTATTTCACCAATTTCTCTATTTGGATTCCTAACACAAATTAGGGTTAGGATTTCTTACCTAAAATGAAGTTAAAATTGACGGTGTAGCGATACGGGAGAGATGATTGGTACGTGGAGTGGTGGGAGTGAATCTCAGCAATGATCTCCTGATCTCTCACTCTTCTCCTCACTCTTTTCTCCTCTTTTCTCTCTGCTCTCTCCTAGGGTTAGAGAAATTCGTATGGAATGAGAGAGGGGTCAGTTAAGGGCATTATATAGACCCATAAGTGATGTTAATGGCCCTAGGGCCATGGTATACTTAGGGTATAGCCAAAGGGTGGCTGTTTCGGGCAAACGAGACACATCCGGAGGTTTATTTCTCACCTAAGTCATGGAGTAAGTTTACTAACCATGGATTTAAGTCAAGTTAATGTTTCAGTCCGATCGGATCAATAGATCGACCGTAGAGGACCTGTTTCAGTTCAACAGTCATCGTGACTCGATTAGGGCCACAAGTATACCGTCAAGTTAGGGAAATTTCCTTGATCCATGGGTAAAGTTTGGTAAAAAATTGACGGCCCACAAGAGAACAGTCCAATTCACTTATGTTTGAGTGTCTTTTCTAAAGATATTCGCGTTTCTCACACACTTCACTCAAGGCTCGAGTTGTGCATTTTTAGATATTATTTGGGCTCGATTCTCGCGATGGTTGTCAAGCCTAATAAGGCAGTCATAACCTTATAGTTTCACGATAATTGGACTTTCGACATGTGGTCCAGGTTCGATACAAAGCTTCAATGCGCTCCCGAGGGCAACTGGGTTTTGAGATTGGTCTTGGGTTCTTGGGTAATGTTGAGTTAGCGATTCTACTAGTTTTGGGTCTTGCAGTTCGTATATATAGTCGTTCAAGCTAATCCACTAATTAATTTAGTTTAGTACTTAAATAATTTTCATCTAATTTCTAAAGAATTTGGTCTTTAGTGATTTCTGCCTGAGGTAGTACTTAGGTCTTTGTATGGATTTTTTCGAGACGTTACAAATTATCCTCACTTCTATTTGTGGTGTGGTCCACTTGAGCTCTGGATATAGCTCATTTTTGGGATCATGCTCTAAAATGATCTTGAAAAATAGATGAATGATGTGGATATAATAAATACATCATTGTGGGGGCCATATTACTTTGATATCCTTTGGACCATTTGTACAACTTGGAGCTCGAGGATTGTCATCACTCATCTACGCACGACATGTACCCACACCAGCCAAGTCAGTGGTGTGAGGTACACTAGCCAATATGTTTCCATGAAAAAGAAGGGAAGTTTAATATATTTTAAGGGTAATCTGCCAATAGGGTTTTAAAAGTTTTTTTAGGACCAAATTACCCTGCATGCCTAAAAAGGTAATGACGATGGAGAGGGAATGAGAACTCCAGGTCTTGTGCTGGATGGTAATGTACCTAGTTTTGGGTTTATTATGATTCAAGTCTTTTATGTACACAGTTCATCCTTTGTACGAGATTATTATAATATATATTCTAAAAAATGAAGCTTACCTATAGATGAAATGGACCACACCACAATAAATAGTGTGAGTTACAAGCTATCGTTGAAAACTACCAAATGGGCCATACATCTTATCGATAAATATGATATTATTTTTTTAATCCATATATCTATGATATTATGAATATGTTAGATGACATATAAACATCATTATGGGCCCTACAGAGCTGAGCATGTACCGTTCTTGGTTAATCGCAAGTAGGTGTAACAAAAACATTCATGAGTGAGAAGCTTCGATCGATACACTTTCCGATGCCCATAAAAAAGATAGATCCAATTCATTAGTAATGTTCGTGGCTTATGATTTTCATGAGAATGTGTGAACTTCATGTTGTTCCAAGCTATCAGTGGCCCATAAGAAGAAAAAAATGCTCAATGGTTTCCTGGAACAATAATACTATTTTGTTACATTGTGGAGCACTAGATCTAAAGATTTTGGTCATTCTTTGAACATTTACCTTTCTTAATATTTCAAACAGAATGGACGGAGGGAATTTGACCAAAATATGAAGATGAAACCCAGAGACATCGTTCGAAATCGAGTTTATAATGCAAACAACAACCGCATGACCCATTTCTAATCCCAAACTTGACCCCACCTCTCAATTTTGAAGTTTCTTCTATAGGACCCACCTCCACTCCCTCTCACACTCTTATTTCGCTGTGATTGCCTCCGACATCATCTTCTCTGGCTTTAACTTCTTGTACTTTCGTAAAACACTTTTTTTCGCAACCAAAAACTATTAAATAACAAACCAAGGTATGTGGACAAAATTTGATTTTTTTAACTTCTTTTTTTTTTGCTATCATAGGTTATGATGATGTGCTTCAAGAATGATGACAACCTGAATCACTTCAAATCAAGGTTGTCAATAGTTGGCATGGTTGAGGTTGACATACAATAATGCTCAAGGTTGTAAATATTTTCTTCAAATCGAAGTTATCAATATTTGGCATGGTCGAGGTTGTCAATATTTCGTATGGTCGAGGTTGGCATATAATAATTGTTGAGGTTGTCAATATTTGGCGTAATCGAGGTTGTCATCCACTAATAGTTGAGATTATCAGTGTGACAACCTCGACCTTAATGGAAGATTGTCAATCTTGACTCTTATTATCCCGCTGTCAACCATGACCTTTAGTGGGTGACATTCTTGACCCTTAGTGGATGATAATCTTGACCTTTACTGTCCCACTGTCAACTTCAAACCTTAATGGATGATAATCTTGACCCTTAGTGGAAGACAATCTCGACCCTTAACCAAGTGGACGACTATCTACCCTTAATTGATGATAATCTCAACACTTATTGTCCCATTGTCAACCTCGACCCTTAACCTAGTGGATGACTATCTACCCTGAGTGGATGATAATCCCAACCCTTATTATAATGTAGGTCGAAAAAACCAAGAAGGATCACCTACTTGAATTATGAGAAGGAAGTAGTCTTTTCAAAGGGTTCCATTCAGTTTTTGAAGGAATGCATGTTAGATGATTTTGACAACAATCATATTTGAAAAGAGATGCCTAGGAAGAGTTATTTTGGACATATATTGGATTTTCCAATGGCTGGATTGAAGGCTCATGGTAAAATAATCCACTTTCTAAAGCAAATGCATTTTGGTTACCTGACTTCTGATGTTTAGGGCACCATCATGAAATTAATCGAGTTGAACTTTGCCCTCATTACGGGTCTAAGGTTTGTGCATGTTAGACTAAATGAGTTTAGAGAGGGTTAAACAATAGGGAAAAATAAAAAGAAGAATTAAAGAGTTTACTTGAAATAAGAAAGTGTGACAAATGATGATTTGAAAGAAACTTGTCTATCGACCAAGGTCGAATCCTTAGGGAATGGGAACACGGCTTCGAGGGTTTTTGAATCAAATAAATAAAATGCTAAGGATCTAGGAATCCACTTATAGCAATCACAATATATAATTTACTGATTCAATTCTTATAACTCAATTGGAATCTAAGTCTTATTCTATCCATTTGGAAGATAGTTGTAACACCCTGAAAATCGGGGGTCATGTATAAACTCAACTCCCGAGTTCCAGACCGTCACTTACGCAACAAAAATGGTTATGATTCATTGTTGTCTGATTTAAAGCATTCACATAAGTAAAAGTATACCAAAACTGCAATTCATACTTCAGATCCAGTGATAAAAGCAAGCGGAAGACTAAACAATATATATATCACTGTATGGAAAAACAAAGTAAATCTTATCTGTCTCCAAAGTATGACTACATCTCTGAGTCTCATATACATATACATAAATAAAAAATAATGTTCAAAATAGTCCCACTGAAGTCCCCTCGATCCAGGTCGCCTACGGGAAGCCGTCGTGATACTGCATATACGAGAACTCGTCCTGGTCCTCGTCGATCTCTAGCTCCACCTCCTGGATCTCGGCCTCACCTGCATCTACAACAGGGTCTGGTGGGTGTTGCAAACACCATCCCGTAACGTGGGAGTGAGTGATCAACTCAGTGGAATCATAGAGCAAAGATTAGCATGTTCACAATTCAATCATGCGATAATAGTAAAGCAGTAAATCAGACAATCCTAATACTGTTGTTAATGAAAGATGACATGACGTGATGTATGCCCTCACCGACGATCACCCTCATGCGGCAACATCTTACGACCGCGGCATGCCACACTCCCTAGAGTGCTCCACATCTTCCAGGCACATGCAATGCTATGGTGATATGAATTCCAAGTTGTTATTAGTCCATTCAAACAGCAGGATTGGGAAACTAAGGTACTTCCCTTGTATCAATCCCAACACAGATCCTGTCTAGGGTCGTCACTCCTAGTAATCTCATACGATGTATATTTCGTAGGTCACTGCAAGGGCTGCCAGGGCTGTTGCTCGCACTCGTTGCACCGCTCCCCCATCACCTTATCAATACAGGCCTACCGTACTCTACTGCAACGGAAGGGTCGTCGCCTCCCGTGGACTCAGAATACGCTCGCGGTCACTACAAAGGGCTCGTCGCCTGATCAGTGTAGGCCGACAGCTAGAATATAGTGTCCCATACCACCATAATCTGCTCACGAGTCTAGGTGCTCACTGGTCACTACGGGGAGGTTTATGGCCCCACCGTAGGCCGACAGCTCGACCACAGTGTCCCATACCACCATGCCCGGCTCATGAGTCTTCGTGGATCAAGGTACCATGGTTAACAGGGTTTACAATGGTAAGTTCAGTACCCTAGGTTCAAGCAGTTATGACACATACAAGGTGAACATACATCGGCCAGTCGGGTTACTTGACGGGCTCGACTAGCGCGATCGCATCTCAAGTCGAACGATATGAAGTGCGTAAAACACTTCGCGTAGCCTAACCACTGCCGCCAACTCTAAACACGAATCACGTTCATCGACGCGTCGTTCGTGGCTATGACCAGTCAGCCACGAATTCGCTCGGTTACCGACTGCCTGGACTAAGTCTAGTCCCACACATCTATGGAATCACATTAGCAATATATGTAAAGGTATTGGAATTTAGATACAATCATGTGAGCATGTTAACACATGTTATAACATTCAACTTAAGCAAATCTTCAAACACATACATTCCATGCATGTAATGGAATCATGCATATGGTCAACATGTAGGAAATCATTTAGGTCAGCATATTAACCAAGAAATCAATCTCAAACTACTACATAACATCATTTAATTCAATACATACTAATACAAGCATTTATACAAACACATACACTACACACTTAAGTCTACATATAGTATGTCGACCCAAAGTGCGCAACTAGGCGAATCTCTTCGCCGAACTAATTATGCAAGCATTCCTAACTCCCTAATGCGACAACAAACCATGTCAATCACGTCAGCAAAATATGAATGTAGACCGCACTTCCTACAAATGACTAAAATGCCCTAAATCTCATATTCTTCGTTAATTTACGAAACAGGAAACGGAAAGCATGTTGTACATGTCAAACGGCGGTGCCGTCGATAATCTACTATTAAACGACATTGAAAGCATTATAAACCGTCAATCAAAGCGTCTAAAATCCTCACCTAGTCTCTTACAGATGCGGGATTTTGAACGGAGCGTGTACGCTTCGTCTACGGCAGCAGGACAACCTGATTTACGAAATACGTTAGCTAACACGCCCTAAATCTGGATAAACCCTAAATCAGCAAGTTCTAGGGTTGTTTTGTACCTGAAAGAACGGAGAAATCACCAGCCAGGTGATTGGAAAGAGTTGCTGAAGCAGCAGCAATCGGTGGCTCGGAAGCAGAAAAAATCCCTTCCAATCTCTCTCTCAAACTCTCTCTCCTTTTCTCTAGGGTTGCAATTTTTGGATGGGAGAGAGAAATGAGGGTTTCAACCCGTTTTATAAGCTTAAAAACGCCGGAAACAGGCTCCGGAACAAAGTTTACTTGGTGCCTATCCATTTCGGGGCTGTTTCGGTCCAAAAGCTGCTTTCTGGTGGTCCCCTGGTCGATTGCGATCAGACTTAAGCTCATGCGTACCAGATGTAGCACGTATTAAGTTTTCAGTCTGGCAGGGTTCGCAGATCGCACGTGGGGGACCAGTTTCAGTTCAGCGGTCACCGCACGTAGATCAGGGCTGAAAGTCTCATGATAATAAATAGAAATTTTTCCTGATCCGAGGGTGTAATCTGGATGAATTCTGATGGTCAGAACGCTTAATACTGACGCGTCAAGTCGTGTGCCAGATTTGAATTTGAAATTCCAAATCTGTCCCTATTCGCGGTCTCTTCAGTCCGGGTACAACGAAATAGTCTGTGATTATCGGTTTGACTTGATTTTCGAGATGATTGTCAAGTCTAGCTGGGCGGTTCTAACGGTCTAAGATAGGAGGTATCGGACCTTCGACGCGCGGTCTAAATCCAATACAAAAATTCAATGTGGTCCAGAGAACAGACCTGCTTAGAGTTTGATCCGAGGTTATAGAGTATTGTAGAGTTGTTTGTTCTACTCGATTTGGGTCTTGTAGAACGTATTTAAAGTGATCAGGGACTATTTCCCAGCTACTCTAGCGTTGCGCTAGTTAACTTACGCTTAATTTCCATGGAAATTAATTCTACGCGATTTCGGGTCGAGTTGGTACTCGAGCCTAAGTACGGATTTTTCACGGGCGTTACAATAGTTCTATTAAACCAAGCATCAACACTAATAAGAATATGAATTCAATTAAATAATTCTCTTATGAAGCACCTGAATCTCAATCGCAAAGAATGAAAAGCATCTACAGCACCCTTAAATAATAATAGATCAATCAATTATACATGTCGAATCCTTCCCTAGTTTGGGGTAAACAATTCTTAAATCAAAGCATTCATTGTATATTTAGTGCATAATAAATTTAGAAATAAACAACTCAAAAACTTCAAAGTAACTCCAAATCTATTTCAATCTACTATCATAATTCAAACTCATATTATTGAATCAAATAAACTAATTGTAAGTGATTTTATATTTAGCACACATGTATTATCAAATTTCATAAGACAAAAGTGCTTTAAGGATAGATCACAAGTGTGGAATCATAACTACTCTACATGCCTAAAGATCAAATTAAGATTGGCTTATTATCAGCTCAAGATTGACACATCTTCTCAAGAAGTAGATGACCAAATTCAAGACAAGATCAAGTCAAAGTTCAAGATAAGTTGTCCCACATAATTGTTAAAACATAGGTGGTATAACCCTAGAAAGACCTTAGGTTTAGGTGCTTTCAAAAAGTCATTAAACTTAGGTTTTAACATTATTTTTCATTTGGAATTCGGCCAACCTAACTTCTAGTTCAACCAGCCTAACTTCCTTGGCTAGCCTAACTTCAAGCCCTAGAAAAATAATAAAAATTTGTTGAAAATATGGCTAGCTTAAGTTTTGGTTCGACTAGCCTAGGCTTGAAATTTGGCTAGCCTGAGAAAGTTTGGGTCAAAATCCAGCAATGTAATCTTTTAAAATTTACAAAAATTCAACCAGTCGAAGCCAGTCTTAGGCTAGCCATATTTTCAACCTCTGTAGCTATAAATAGAGGGTTTCTCTATGTAAGACCCGTAACCGTGACTGCATCGTTCGGTAGACTTCCGTGGTCTTCCCGGTCGAATCCTAGTAACCTCGACCCTTAACCGGCATTTGCGCATGATCCTGATTTACGCACCGTTAACCCGAGTCGATTCAACCCGAGACTTGTACCCTAGCGACCGCGTCGTCGCCGCAGTTCCGATGGCACGTCTCGCGCGCCGAGACGATACCCAGGCCAGGAGATGTGGGCCCGCGTTCAGTTCGAGAAAACACCGCGCGTTGCAAGTATCAAGGGAATCTCTACGAAACATCCCATCAATCCTATCAATCAAAGTACACATCACCAATTAATGCCAAGTACAACCACCCCTCCCCAAAAGTCAACATTTCTTACAACAAAGTACATGCTTACATCACTCACCATTATTTCTCTCCCATCACTCTCTTTCTCTCTCATTTCTCTCTCATTCTCCATACAAGAATCGTCCAAGCCTCCATGAGAGGCCATGTATGGCCCACTTCCTAACTCCCATCTCCACCATCCATGATTCATCTCGACCGTTAAATCTCAACCATTGGAGCTTAAAAAGGCGTTCATGGAAGAAGAAATCCAAGAAGATCAAAGGTGGGTGCTTCTTTCTCCCTTTCTCCCTCTCTTTTTCCTTTGTCTTGTGGGTGATCTTGGATGTTTGTCTTTTATTTATTTATTTATTTATTTATTTATTTTATTTATTTAATGGTCCACATAGGATGGGACCCACCTTGATGTATGTTTGTATTCAATAGGGGCCCATAGTGGCGGGGCCCCTCCGTCATCGCCGATCTCTCTTCCTTCCTCTTTCTCACCCATCTTTCTTTCTCTACTATTGATGGCCCACCTAGGATGTATGTATTTTATCCATGATGTCCAACAAATGAACCATTTTGATCTCTGTTGGGGCCTACATGATCGAACGGTCACATAGGCCCGGACGAGAGGGAAGGACAAATGTCAGCTTGATCGAAACCCCATGGCCCACTACGTGGGACCACCTTGATGCATGAACATCATCCAGCACCGTCCAACTTGCTGGACAGTGGCTGGACACTGGACAGATATTATATAAATATATGTATATATTATGATATTATATTATATTATGATTAGATGATATGATATTATTATATATATAAGATATTTTTTATATATATATGTGCGTGTATTGTATGTCTGGGCCCCACACTTGTTTGAAACGGATGGGATGGTGTACGTGTACAACAGCTGAATAGCTGCTGTATGAACATCACCCAGTAACGTGGGACCCACATTTTTAAGAGATTTGGCGGGCGTGCGTTGGCCAGCAGCCAGCCACACGGCTGCTGTGTGCAGGTGGTTACGGTGGGCCACACCTGGTACCCAACTTGATGATATGTTGTATCCACCGTACAACACATGGACGGTGGATCCAAACCATGACGCCCATGTTTTACCTAGGCCATCAACCGTTTTGATGGGGCCCCACCTAGTGACTGACGTCAGCAAGTTTTGTGGGTCCCGCGTGAGATCCTTGCCGCCCAGACGGTGGGACCCAAGTCCATAGCTCCGGTGGTAGGCTGAGTGAAAGATACCTCCTTTCTACACTGAGGTCATGGCAATGATTCCCTAGCAGGGTGGCTAACAGTGAAGCGTGACTGGATGGTGGGGTCTATGGGACCCATCCACGTTGTTCACCCATTTGTTGGGCCACACCGTGATGCGTGTGGGACATCCACCGTTCTTGGACGGTGGGACCCACCCCACGTGTGGGGCCACCTTGGTGCGTGCGTGCGTGCGTCCAGGCCGTCTAGGGCCTGGACGTGGTGAATGTTATGTACATAATATTAATATATTATATTATATATGATATAGAATATTATATATTATATTATAATATTTTAATATCTTATATATAGATGTGGTGGTGGCCCTACGTGGGACCCACCTCTCTCCCTTTTAATGCATAAAGCTACACTAGCCGCAGCTATACAAATATATTAAATATATATAGTATATTATATACTTTAAGTATATATAACGGTGGGCCCTACGTGGGACCCACCTCTACTTTTCTTAAAAGCAGCTTAGCTGCAAGTGAGGTAGTTACACGACTACCCTTTTTGGCACCAGCAGGTCTGCACCTGCCGTATGTGTGGGAGCAACCCACACCGTCCAGTTATGTGGACCTCACCCCTGGTCACTGTACTGTACCGATGGAAGTAAGTTATGTAGGTCCTACCTGTTCCATCCACGCCGTCTATCTATGGGACCCACCATGATACATGTGTTGTATGCAAACTGTCCAACCATTGGAAATATCATTTTATGGCGTGAGCAAAAGAATGGGTCAGATCTAAAGTTCACGTGAAACCCCACCATTTAAATAGTGGACCGTGACCTCCACCGTTCAAACTTCTAAGGGCCACAGTAGTTTCAATTAAAACTAACAATTATTTCCACTCCATTTATCTCTATGTTAATAGATCGGATCTCAAATATACATAAGGGTGGGCCCGGTTTGATATACATGAGGCCCATCGGTGAGGCCTATTTGATGTACGTAAAGCTCGTTGGCGCGACTCATATAATGCAGCCCCTGTGATGTGGCTCGCTTGACATAAGAGGCCCATTGAGATGCATTCGATGTTCAGGTGCGAGGCCCACCTATTGTGTATTCGAGGCCCGATGAGATGTATGTTGGCCCAGTATGATGAGGCCTATGTGATGTAAATGAGGCCCATCATGATTGTACTTGAGGCCATGGGCCCAATATATGTTTGACCCTATATAGGACACTCATTGGGATCAATGTTGGTTAAAGGTCTATATTGATGGGCAATGATGGTTAGATGTCCACATTGAGACCTTCCCTTAGGCCTTGTTAGGCCCATTATCTTCGTGGGTTAACCCAAATAAGTGGTCTCATTCGCCGTAGACGGATGACTCCGTGTTATCAGATTTGATATAATTACAACCGAGGGTTGATCTTTATACTATAGTTGATTGGCTGATCATCTATGGTCCCCGTTTTAAGTATCGTGGCCGATTGCTGATTCTGTTTATTGTGGCCGATTGACCGATTATCAATCGAGGCCGATTATCGTGGCCGATTACCGATCATGGCAGATTGTCGATTAACGTGGCCAATTTTTGATTCTGCTTGTCATGGCTGATTGACCGATTCTGATCATCGAGGCCGATTACCGATCGAGGCCAATTATTATGGCCAATTGTCGATTCCGATTGTCGTGGCTGATCGCCGATTCCGATTGTCGAGGCCCAATGTGATGTATATGCGGCCCGTTGTGATGTGTATCCAACCCGTGTTTAAGGCTCAATGTGATGTTTATGAGGCTTATGTGATGAGGCCTACTGTGATGCATTTGAGGGCTAGGCGATGGAACCCATTGTAATGTATGTTAGGCCCATGTGAAAGACTCATCGTGATGTGTATTAAACTCTTATGTGAGGCCATGAGTCCACTATATGTTAGGCTTTATGTGAGCCATTCCTTGGGGGACAATGTGGTTAAATGTCCACATGGTCGATGTCGATTGTCAATGTCGGTTATTAATACTGATTATGAGTATTTGACTGCATAGCATCATGATACATGGTCATACGCATCATCTGCATGTCTGTTATGAGATATGATTGACCATTGCATATGTCATAGTGCTGGTTGTTATGAGACTCCCTGATAGGCGGTGATTGTCTCACATGAGCACACGGTATACGTAGGATTGATGCATGATTGGATTGTATGACTCATGCATCTCACATTGTGTGTTGTGATTACTATATGCCCTAGCGATATCAGGGTCGTAGCCTCCACAAGCATATCGTGGATGGTCAGATGGGATACCAGAAATCTGTTCTACATGGGGTGCTATAGATATCCCTGGGTGAAAGTCCCTAAACCCTCTTGGTTCCAGAGGTTGCTCCAACGTCTAGACCAAGTGGGTAGATGGGCGCCGAGTACCGATTGCTAGATGGCTGCGCTCTCCACTGTGTCACGGTCGGTTGGAAGGGGGTGTAGCCTTACCTGCCCGAGAGGAGGGGGCAATGCTAGGCTGAATCTGACCAGCTCGAAGAATGGGTCCGCTATCGACGAGCCGGGCCGATATTGGCAGGCGGATAGTGAGGCTCTTCCACTCGCCTTGTTGTGCGCGATGGGGCGGCAATCTGGTTTGGAGTGTAATAGACCCCGGTGATTTCTCAGAGAGGAACTGTACTGATATGTGGACTTATTGAGTAGGAGATGCATGCTCATTCATTCATCCATTCACTATCCACTCGGGCTGGTGGTGAGCAACTAATTATTTTGTACCTTCGTTATGGCATGGATTTCGGTTAGGCGCACGACTAACCTAAGATCAGGAGTTTACCACGTTGAGTCTGACTATCCAAATTTAGGTATGGGACTGGTTTGGATAGAAGTCCCTTGTGGTGGACCCCATAGCCTGCGATACTACGTACTATCATCCCGACTTCATACTCCGGCATGATTATTTCATACGCATCGCATATTGCATTACATCCTCGGCATCTGATATTTGACTCTTTATGACTCCTTATCGCATAGTTGTTCTATATTGCGTATTCTAATATTGATTAACTCATAGACTTGTCCATACTTCTTCTTACTCCAATAATTCCTGCTCTTGTTAGTGTTTCTGCTTATTTAGACATTGTATGGTTTATGGATTACCAATTTTTTTCGGTATTGTATGATTATAGCATTGTATTAAATACTTGGCACTTACCTTGTGCACACACTTACACCACCCTCTAAGCTTTCTATAAGCTTATGCACGATAGATGCGTGCAGGTGATGTTAGGTTGCAGCAGTGTTGAGCTTGGAGCGTGCAGTGGTCTTCTGGAGCTTGATTTTTATTTATGTATTTCCCTTTCAGTATTGTACTCAAGCGATTATATTAGTGGATATGTGATGATGATGTTGCCTTTGTGAATTGGGTAATCTTGTGGTTATGCTTATTACTAGTTATATGTACAAAAAAAGATCCTCCTTGTCGGATCCCAGGATCGGAATCTGGCATATGAATGCTAGGAGCCGAGAATGGGGTACTACGGAGGCTGTCGGCACCAGATTCGGTAATCGGGATTCTTATGAATCCGATTCCCGAGTTTGGGGCGTGACACTCTAATTCTAAAATACAATGAAATTTTACTATAAGCCTTCTGCAAAAGAGAGAGAGAAGCTCAAGTCCTCAACAAGCTATCTATGTGGTATTTATAATTTAATTTATACCTTATTCAATTCACTTTTCTCAAGATCATTTTAATATTATTCTGAGAGAGTAATTTATACTCTTCTTTAAGATCTAAAGAGAATTGAATTAAGTAGTATTTGGGTTTTTCATTTATAAAATCTATAGAACCCTATACTGTTTTTGTTTGATCGATCACAGCAACATCTGTAATCAAGAAAGAAGTTCTTCTGCTACAAAGCTTCTACCACATCTTCGAATCTACATTTGAAGATAAGTATTTTACAACTTTATTTCATTTTTGGTTTTTCTCAAATGGCCTGTGAAAATCTCAGTGGGTTTTTATTTGTGATAGCCCATTAAAATCACAAAAGTGGTTTTTATAATGGTGAGCCCATGAAAATCACAAGGAAATGTATTAGGTTGTTAAGGTGAGTATGTGAAAACCTTATTACAGTGAAAGTCAAAATTAAAAGGGTGGTAATTTTAGGAGTGGAGTGGGTGTGGTTGTTTTAAGCACCGAACCATTGTAACTCCTTGTGCCTTGTAGTGAATGCTCTAATCTTTTGGTGGTAGATGTTATTTATTATTTCATTCTTTGTGGTGAATGCAATAATAATTTTATCTTCTCTTGCTAGTTTGAAAGATTGATTTTAAATACATTCGTGAAATAAAGTTGTTCTTCCTAATATTTTAGGTGAAGGTTGTCTTACGAATCGTTTAGAATTAAGGTTTCAATACTCATGTAATTGAGATTTTTGTATTCTTTACATATTCCCCATTCATTTTGATTATCTGGCATTGTCCTATTCACCCCCCTCTAGAACATCGCTAGCTCTCCATTTCAAGTGGTATCAAAGAGAGTTACTCTTTTTATTTTTTGAATTTACCTTCTTGAGCTAGATCCAAAGCTACAAGATGTCAAATTTTGAAAGCTTAACTATTACCAGGCTACCTCCCTTTGATGACTCTAATTATTCATATTGGAAAGATAAAATGAGGATCTTCCTCAAATCCATTAATGAAAGTGTGTGGCAAGCCACTGTGACTAAATGGATCCCTCCAATGATGAAAGTGGTAGCCGATGATGGAACCATCTCAATGAAAGAAACCACATATACTTTTTAAACTAATATTCAGAAAAGTGAAAGTAGTGCAAATGCAAAAGCCTTAAATGCAATAACTTGTGTTCTATCGCCAGATAAATTCAAAAGAATCATTTCATGTGATACAACTAAACAAGCATGAGATATTCTTGAAATGATACATGAAGGAACTACCATTGTAAAAAAAATAAATCTAAAATCAAAAAAGAAATGAGACTCTAAAAGAAATTCGTATGGAAGAAAATGAGACTCTAAAAGAAGAATCCTAAGGATTCTGCTCCTACCTTTGTAAAAGGAGAATCCTCAAACTCTAAAGCAGAGACTCTAGAGGAATCATACTATAAAAGAAATGACTTCAAAAATTCAAAACCTTTTCTCTAATATAAAAATAGTGCCAACTGCCAATATCAAAGAAATAATAATAGAAATCCTCATTTAGCTGATAAAATTGTGGACTTTAATAAAGAGTTATTGAAATCCAACTCTGGTAAGATTGGAGTATATAGAAAAAGGAGAACTCCTAACTCCCAAACACAAAAAAAATAAGATATCCTCCTAAACCTAGAACCATAATGAAATGGGTTCTAAAGGTTAAGTATCTTTTAATCCACCCAACTTTCAAAGCAAGTAGCCATTAAAAATGGTACCTGGATAGTGGATGTTCGAGACACAGGACAGGTGATAAGGCTATACTCTCAAACATTAACCAAATAAATGATGGCTCATTTACATTCGGAGATGGAAGCAACTGCAGGATTATTGGCAAAGGTAATGTATAACTTCCCAACTTACCTCTCCTTAAAAGTGTTTTATATGTTGTAGGGCTAAAACATAAGCTTCTAAGTATATCTCAGATATGTGGTAACAAACATAGTGTAAAGTTTTCAGATCACGGATTTGAGATAATTAATGAGAAAGGAAATGCAATATTAAATGGTAGCAAAACTTCTGAAAATTACTATATAATTTATGAGTCTTGCTCAACAAACCATTCGTGTTACATGATCCGAACATATGATACTGAATTATGACATCAATGTCTTGGACATGTAAACTATAGAGATCTATATAAATTGAGCAAAAAAGATCACTTATGTGGCCTACCCAAATTGAAAAAGATAGAAAAAGTATGTGGCGCCTGTCCAATAGGCAAACAAATTAGGAGTAGTCATAAGAAAGTGAACTCCTTAGCCATGGAAAGACCTCTTGAACTTCTCCAAATGGATTTAATCGGACCAACTAGAACAGAGAGTAGAGGTGGAAAGAAATATTTTCTAGTTGTAGTTGATGACTACACTAGATATTCTTGGGTAGTATTTCCAAGAGAAAAATCAAACTCTTGACGAAATCAGAAAACTTATAAAACACATCCAGACTGAAAAGAGTTATCTATGGTCAGAATTTTAAATACTGCAATGATCATGAAATACTATATGAATTCTCTTCTACAAACACCTTAGTAAAATGGGGTTACTAAAAGAAAAAATAGAAATTTACAAGAAATAGCTAGTGTAATGCCAAATAGCATGAACTTACATAAATATTTTTAGGCTGAAGTTGTTAATACTGCATGTTATATAATTAATTGTGCTTTTATTAGAAAAGCTAAAAATAAACAGCTTATGAACTATAGTTTAATAAAAAGCTCACTGTCAAATATTTTCAAACTTTTGGAAGTAAATGATTTATTTTATGTGACCGTGAAAATTTTAAAAATTTTGAAGCTAAAAGGGATGATGAAATATTTCTTAGTTATACTCTAAATAGTCGGGCATACCAAGTACTTAATAAAAGAACTGGGGTTATACAAGAAATGATAATGTCGTAATAGATGATCAACCAATCACACCCAATATTGATTAAGAAGATGATGATATCAATCTGGTTAATCTACTTGAACCTTCATCTAAATTCAACAAAATTGAGTTAAGTTTAGTCAAAGATGTAACACCCCAGAATTTTGCCAACCTGGAGTTAGACGTCCTTAGGAAATGGGTCAACTATATCACTCTCAAAGATCAATCCCAAGGTCTAAAAATCACTTTTCAACCCATTTCTTTCAAAATGTCACCTTTCACCACCTCATTCTTCAAATTTCTCCAAATAATTTTATGTTAGACACAAATCCTAAAGTTTAAAAGGTGAAGAAAAATACTTAAACTAAAACTTACTGTAAATGGTATGTACATGAATAAAATGGGATTTTGACTATTGAATTTTTAGAATTTCATAATTTAGATAGGTTATTTGGATGAATTATCTTCTTCTATCCTAAAATCATATATTGTAGGTCGTGGAACTCATACCGGTTTGCAAATGAGACTCGATAAATGCCTCAACGGACTCGTGGGCCTAAACGACTCACTTCGGGGGGACCTAAGGTGGGTCCCACATGTTTCCGGCATCCCCGGGGGGGGGGGGGGGGGGGGGGGGGGGTGGGGTGGGGTAGGACATCATCCCTAGGACGAGCCCTTGCCAAAACATCCAGTGATCGGCGAGGGGCTCGCCGGTTTGGCGAGGCCTCGTCCGTAAATTGGTTAAGCAGCCCGGTTTCTGTATTTTTTCTACGCATTTCATCCAACTTTGAAAAATCATATCTCTCTCGTTATAAGTCATATTTAGGTGATTCAAAAACTAGATTGAAGCTAAATGAGTATAATTTTATATAAAAATATGTGAAAAATATAATAGAATATTTAATATAGTTTAAAGTAGGTCGTTATGACAACTGTTCGAAAATCACTTGTTGGACAACTGCTGCTTCAGGAATTTTTAGAATTTTTTTACATTACAAAATCTCATGAAATTTGGTGGAGATGGGGTAAACTTGATGATGAACTATTATAAAAATAATTAAAATAATATAATAACTAGAAGTGCCCAAAATGGGGCATAGAATGGCCCTAGGACAGTATTCTGCTATAATTAGGGTAGAATTTGGTTAAGTACTAAACTTAATACTCAGTAGAATTAGCTTGAACTACTTTAAATATGAACTATAAGACCCAAAATGAGTAGGACCAATAATTCTACGTTACCTAGAAACCTAAGATCAATCTCTAAACCCAGTTGCTCTTAGGAGCAACGTGAAACTTCGTATCGGACCTGGACCACACGTCAAAAGTCCGATAGCGACAAACTTAAAAAATTATGACCGCCTAGTTGGACTTGACAATCATCTTGAAAATTACATCCAAATGATGTCCTGAGACCATTTCCTTGAGTCCGGAGTGAAGAGTGTGAGAAAATGAAGTTTTTAAAGAAATTAAATAAAAATTTAAGTAATCTGAGACGTGTCGTTTGCACACCATTTATAAGCATTTTGACCATTGGATTCTAACCTAAATTCACCCTCAGATCAGGGAAGGTGGCCCATACATGTCAAGGCACTTGTGGCCCTGATCGAGTTTTGGTGACCGTTGAATTGAAACTGGTCCTCCACGGTCGATCTATAAACCCGACAGGACTGAAAACTTAGCTTGACGTAGATTCGATATTAGAGATCTTAAGTCCGACCGCATTTAGTAATAGGACCTCCAAAAATGCTCTGTTGGATCGGAACAGACCCGATTTGGTTATAACCTAAGTATACATTGGACCTAGGGCTATTTCCATCACTTTTTAGCTTATAAAAAGGCCTTAAACCCCCATTCTCAAATCCCATACGAATTTTCAACCCTAGCCAATTCAAGAGAGAGAAAAGAGAGAGAAGGTAAGAGAGAACCTATTGTTTCTCCCTGGGATTCTTCCCAGCTCTTCTATGTATCGATCCTACGTATCTGAATCGTTATTCCGGCGATTCTGATTCCGTTCTTGGGTAAGTTAATCAAAACCTAAACTATTTTGAAGCTTTGGATCATTGAAGTGAAGTTGTAGCTAACCTATTTCGTGCTTTAGGTTGTCAATCCGCCGTTGACGAAGACTTACGTCTTAATCATATTTGTTACGTATTTTTCAGTTTAAGGTGCGGATTATAGACGTATAGGTTATGATTTTCAAAGCTTTCAATGTCAGATAATGATTTATAACTGACATGGATGCTATTTTACATGTATAAAGTGTTGTCCGTTTCGCTGTTCAGTTATACGTTAACTGTGTTGAATATACTGTATTCCTCGTATTTTTAGAAAATACCATATACGTATGAAATTCGAATTTGTGCTTGCCATGATTAATTGTTGTCTATGTATGCTAGATGCATGTGTATCAACTTCTGGGTGAAAGGATTAGCCTAATACATATTTTATCAACATATGTTGCGTATGTTATATTGTGTAGTCTAAGTGTTAGTGAAAATGACTGAATGAGTGTAGACTTTGTATTTATGCTCGCCATGATAAACTGTCGTGGATATATGATTATTTTATGGGTGATAACCCTTTGACGAAAGGATTTGCCCTAATACATATGCTAATTAATACATAATATGTATGATGTAATGTGTAGACTAAGTGTTTATAAAAGTGTTTGAACGAGTTAGTAATTAGTAAGATGTACCTGTATGCGGGTTGAGATATGATTCTCAACTACAACAATGATGTGTATGATTTCCTCAATGTATGACTTATTCTGATGTCTGTTTGATTATGAATTGAATGTGTATGAATTCATGTTTACAATACACTTCAGAGCATATTCATATGATTATATGAGTTGTAATATTGATCCATTACTGCTTTGACTATGTCATATGACATCATGTTGTAATTGAATGTGTTTGGGGCTATAACATAGTCTAGGTAATCGGTAACAACCCTTAAACTGGTGATTGAGGTTATTTACGCCACAAAAGATGTGTTCGGCGAATTCGAGTTGTACTTGGGATGTTTGATAGTGATTAGGCCACACGGAGTGCTTATGCATTCCTTGTCGATCATCTCAATGTGCGCTCATGCTAGTCGAACTTGTCAAGTAACCCGATTGATTTGATGTATGTTCACCATGTTTGGACGCTACTGTTTGAACCTAAGGTACCAAACTTACAAGTGCAATGCCCCTCTAACCTTGGTACCTCAATTTGCTAAGACTCATGAGCTAGGCATGGTAGTATGGGACACCGTGGTCAAGCTGTCGACCTATGCTGGGACGATAAGCCTCCCCGTAGTGACATGTGAGCTACCTAGACGCATGAGCTGATTATGGTGGTATGGGACACTATATTCATGTTGTCAGCCTACATTGATTGGTGACGAGCCCTTTGTAGTGACCTCGAGCATACTCTAAGTCTGCGTTGAGGCGACGAGTCTTTTGTAGCATTAGAGTATAGTCAGGCCTACACTGATCAGTTGTCGCATTCTGTGCGTGTGATGTGTTTCCCGCAGGAGTAACACTGATTTGGTGACAAGCCCTTTTGTGGCAACCTAGAACCGCAACATCGTATGAGATTATCTAGGACTGACGACCCTAAAATGGATCATCGTTTGGGTATTGATATAAGGGAGGTACCTTAGCTTTCCAATCCTGATGTATGAAAAGGACTAATAATAACTCGGTAATCATGTTCATATCATCGCACTGCATGTGCTGACGATGAAGTGCACAGAGGGCTGGAAGTATGTCGTGAATGTAAGATGGTGTCGTATGAGGGAGTGTAGGCGAGAGCATGCATTCATGAAACATATCATCCCTGCATTAATTAGAGTATTTAGGAATGGTTAATATGTTTGCTTTATCATTACTGCTTAACTGAATTGATAACATGTTAATCTTTACTCTATGATTCCACTGAGTTGATCACTCACTCCCACGTCACAGGACGGTTTTTGTAACACTAATCAGTCCCTGTTTTAGTTTCAGATAGTGGCAATGCTTACAAGGCAGAGCCGATCTTTTATGCCGATGAGGAGGGTTTCTCCTATATGCAGTTCTCAGGCAGGTTCATGTGAACAATGCCCTGATTAACGGAGATTCAGGGCTATGTTAGTAGTGATTTATCACTTTTTGATATATGTATTTTAAGACATGACTTGTAATTATGACCTTGCAAAGCATACACATCTTGGAAACTTATGTTGATTTATATATGTATTTCAGTCTTTCGCTTGTATTTTCAGACTGTCTCTGAATTATGTTTGTTTTTTTGACTTAATCTACCTCATGTTTTATACCCTAATACCGATAACATTCATCCATCATCAAATAATGTTGCATAAGTGATGTTCTGGAACTCGGGAGCTGAGTTATGCTCGACCCCCAATTTTCAGGGCGTTACAAGATAGTATCAAAGCATGATCTGGATTAAACTGGACTTGAGATATGGTCACACGATGCACGTTGATGCCACTCTAACATAGGAGGGTGCGAGAAAAAAATAATCTAGAAACAGGTTTTGGACTCCCAAATTTGTTTATTGGTGAAAGTTTACTGAAAACGATCGTCGGGATCGAATCCGTGCACACTCCTAATCACACACGACGACCCCAAATAAGTTCTAGACCTTCAACTGATGGGTTTAGATCATGTTTCAATCCATTTCAGCCGTTAAAAATCGCTAAATATCAATATGTATCCGTTTTGTTCTGCAACGACCTGAATCGAGTCAAATCAAAGTAAGGACCCAATCAGGGCTGATTTAGAGGGATCCAGGGTGGGACCCATGTATTTTTGGACCCAAGGAGGGGGGAGGACCTCACCGGTGGGGTGAGCCCTGGCGGGGAGTCGAGTGGCCTCACCGACGGTCGGGCTGGGCCTTCGGGCTGACGCCCTTAAGGGTCTAGTGGGATCCTTTGGTCCATGGTCCTTCATTTAAAACACCCCCAAATATCTACTTCCTTCACAAAACCCACCTCCAAACTCTCCCTTTTCCTCAAAACAGCTCCCTTCTTTCTCAAATTGCCCTTCCAATCTCTCTTTTCCACATTTTCCTTCAAGCCATACATCCTTCCACCGTTCTCAGCAATACCCAGCTTCCAATCCCCTCATTTATTTTGATTTGAGCTCCTACACTCCCCATTTAAGTCTCAAATTTTTGTAAACCCACCAGCCACCCTATTTGTCATTTTTTTTAATCTTTATATCCCCTCCATTTGAGCCTTTACACCCTCTGTTAAGGCTCAAATCCGTGGAGACCCAAATTTCTCATCCCATTCTTCTTTTTTCCCTCCTTTTTCATGGCTCTTTTTGAGCTAGTTATAACCATCTTCTCGATCTCTATGCTTCTACCGACGGGCGAGACCTAACACTGTAGCTTAGTCTACAAACAGTGACCATCTAGTGCTGGGACATCTAGAGTTTTGGACTTAGAGTTTGTATTCCTAGATTTCAAAAGATCGGATAGTATATAACATCTAATAAATTAATAACATAAATCATAGACTCTCCTTAGTTAGTATGAGCATATGTGTAGAGCTCGAGCGTAATTGAATTTAGGTTTGGGCAACTCAATCCTAATCAGGCAACTTTTGATCCTAAGCGATAAAAAAATTTCTAGTATTAGAAATAATATGAAACCATCTTGCGTATAAGCATAGACTTTGGATTACAACTAGTGAAGTGCCGCTACGCATAAATTAAAACTAAGTACTAGTTATACTAAGGTTTGTAAAAGACTGATTTTGCTAAGATAATTGAAATATAGACGTAGTTAGTTATCTTGATTTGGTTGAGTGAGACCTCATTCCTTTGTTAGATTCCCTTAATACTTATAGGCATCCTTAATAACTCTTAGGAAAGATGTTTTGATTTAGAACCTATTCATGCATAGAGAAACTTATACATCCCTTAGATTGAACCCTAGGATAAACCAGCACGCCCCTTAGAATTTCCTTCCTAAGGACTTATTACAATCGGGAACATGGAGTAGGAGAACTATATATAAGTGAAGTATTCGCAAGTCGAATTCTCAATCCTAGTAGTTACCAATAAAACAAATGCTCTGATCAAGCAGAAGATCGGGATCGACTAGGATTAAGAACTAATACGATAATTTTTCTATCATAGTCTAGGCAGAAGGTCTATGTATCTGGCTCAGGCCCACTACACAACTTTCCTTCCGTGTTGGCCCGATCACTTACAACTAAAAGTTTATTAGTTCTCCTTTGGGAAGTTTTAAAAATATATAGTCAAAAGAATTAGGCATCTTGCCACCAACTCATATTCGTCCCTAAAATCAACCTCAACACCCATCATTTTTAGCTCCTTTCTATAATTATAGGTACCAATGTCATAGTATACATCATTAACAAAAGGAAGACCAACGTATTGGGAGATTGTATCCCATATCATGTTAAGGGTGGGTCCTAAATTACACATGGTTTCGACATACAGATCAGGACATAGATTCTTGAGCCTTGAGAGTAGAAATTATTTTTAAGGGGGGTAGAACATTATGAGCCCAATCTAGTTAGGTCAACTAATACAACCGTGAGATCAGTGTAGTGCAGCGAAAGCATGGATTGGCCCCTTCCCTACTGGCCCAGGATCGAAGGAAACTGATTCAGGTTATACATAAGGTTAAGTTATTAAATAGGATCTGAATCCTCCTTAGAATGACACTAATAAAGTCTTTAAAGGAAAACAATTAGGGCTTAAGTGTTGAACCCATTCATATTAACTTATAGGCCTAACAATGGGAACGAGCGGAGGTTAATGTATTCACAAATCTACTCGTTAAATACGAACATAATAGAAGCCTTGGCCAACTCTATACGATTAGAAATCCTTTTAGGATGATCTATTAGGGTGTATATTAACCCCTACCTTGGACATAAATTCAAATGAGGACTCCCCTAAACCAAGATCCAAAGGGAAACCTTATAAGTAGGAAATTGGAACCTTTCAGTGATGGACATTCCTTAAGCTTTGGAGTAATCAGATTATACGGAGTTACTGAAATATATAATGGCGAAGCATTCGTGGCTTGACCCAATTCTCAATCCTGTGAGACTACCAATGGACTCACTGCTTTGACCGAGCGGAAGACCAGGATCTACAAGGACTAGGAAGGGATACGACGAGCCTTCTACCCTAGTCAGGTAGGTGATCGAAGTATCGGGATCAATCCCATTACAACCGTCTCTCCGTATTGATCGACTATTGAAAACATATATCTTACTCTAAGTAGATGGGAATCGTCGTCAAGACTCTAAATAGATAAAGAACTAAATTATAGCAAACCATTAAGGTATAAGCAAGAGATAAAGAGTAAATTTTTAAGGAGGATAGATAAAAATGCGCTAGACTGGTATAGATGTATATATCCCACCACGTATATAAACTTAAAATCAGTACAGCTTAGGTGAAAGGAATAATAGAATCTTTACTCATTACCCTTAGCCAAATTCAGGGATGAAATTATTTTAAAGGGGGGTAGATTGTAACACCTTAGAATTTTTTCAACCTGAAGTTAGACGTCCTTAGGCAATGGGTCAACCATATCACTCTCAAAGATCAATCCCAAGGTTTAAAAATCACTTTTCAACCCATTTCCTTCAAAATCTCACCTTTCACCACCTCATTCTTCAAATTTCTCTAAATACTTTCATGTTAGACACAAATCCTAAAGTTTAAAAGGTGAAGAACTATACTTAAACTAAAACTTACTGTAAATGGTACGTACATGAATAAAATGAGATTTTGACTATTGAATTTTTAGAATTTCATGATGTAGATAGGTTATTTGGATGGATTAGCTTCTTCTACCTCAAAATCATATTGTAGGTCACGTAACTCATTCCAGTTTACAAATGAGACTCGATAAATTCTTTAACGGACTCGTGGGCCCAAACGGTTCACTTTAGGGGGAGCCAAGGTGGGTCCCACATGTTTCCGACATCCTCGCGGGGGGGGGGGGGGGGGGGGAGGAGCCCTCACCAAAAAGTCCAGTGACCGGTGAGGGGCTCACCATTTTGGCGAGGCCTCGTGCGTACAACGGTCAGGCAGCCCGGTTTATGCATTTTTTCTACGCATTTCATCTAACTTTGAAAAATCATATATCCATCATTATAACTCCGATTTAGGCGATTTAAAAATCATATTGAAGATAAATGAGCTAGTTATATATAAAAATATGTGAAAAATATAATAAAATATTTAATATAGTTTAAAGAAGTAGGTCGTTGTGATAACTGTCTAAAAATTACTTGTTGGACAGCTGCTGCTTCAGGAATTTTTAGAATTTTTCTACAACACAAAATCTCATGAAATTTGTTGGTGATGGGGTAAAATTGATGATGAACCACTATAAAATTAATTAAAATAATTTAATAACTAGAAGTTCCCAAAACGGGACATAGAATGATCCTAGGACAGTATTCTGCTATAATTATGGTAGAATTTGGTTAAGTACTAAACTGAATACTCAGTAGAATTAGCTTGAACTACTTTAAATATAAACTACAAGACCCAAAATGAGTAGGGCCGCTAATGCTACGTTACCTAGAAACCTAGGATCAATCTCTAAACCCAGTTGCTCTTGAGAGCATCGTGAAACTTTGTATCGGACCTAGACCGCACGTCGAAAGTCCGATAGCGACAAACTTAAACAATTATGATTGCCTAGTTGGACTTCACAATCATCTCAAGAATCACATCCAAACGATGTCCTGAGACCATTTTCTTGAGTATGGAGTGAAAAGTGTGAGAAAATGAAGTTTTTAAAGAAATTAAATAAAAATTTAAGTAATCTGAGACGTGTCGCTTACACACCATTTATAAGCATTCTGACCGTTGGATTCTAACCCAAATTCACCCTCGAATCAGGGAAGGTGGCCCATACATGTCAAGGCACTTGTGGCCCTGATCGAGTTTTGGTGACCGTTGAATTAAAACTAGTCCGCCACGGTCAATATATAAACCCGACCAGACTGAAAACTTAGCTTGACCTAGATCCGATATTAGAGAGCTTAAGTCCGATCGCATTTAGTAATAACACCTCCAAAAATGCTCTGTTGGATCGAAACAGACCCGATTTGGTTATAACCTAAGTATACATTGGCCTTTGGGCTATTTCCGTCGCTTCTGGGCTTTTAAAAATGCCTTAAACCCCCATTCTCAAATCCCATACGAATTTTCAACCCTAGCCAATTTAAGAGAGAGAAAAGAGAGAGAAGGCAAGAGAGAACCTGTTGTTTCTCCATGGGATTCTTCCCAGCTCTTCTACGTATCGATCCTGCGTATCTGAATCATTATTCTGGTGATTCTGATTCCATTCTTGGGTAAGTTAATCAAACCCTAACCTGTTTTGAAGCTTTGATCGTTGAAGTGAAGTTGCAAGTAACCTATTTCGTGCTTTAGGTTGTAAATCCGCCGTTGATGAAGACTTAACGTCTTAATCATATTCGTTACACGTTTTCCAATTTAAGGTACGGATTATAGACATATAGGTTATGGTTTTCAAAGCTTTCAATGTCAGATAATGATTTATAACTGACATGGATGTTATTTCACATGTATAAAGTGTTGTCTATTTCATTGTTCAGTTATACGTTAACTATGTTGAATATACTATATTCCTCGTATTTGTAGAAAATACCGTATAGCATTAAATTTGAATTTGTGCTTGCCATGATTAATTGATGTCTATGTATGCTAGATGCATGTGTATCAACTTCTGGGTGAACGGATTAACCTAATACATGTTTTATCAACATACGTTGCATATATTATATTGTGTATTCTAAGTGTTTGTGAAAATGACTGAATAAGTGTAGACTTTCTATTCATGCTCGCCATGAAAAACTGTCATGGATATATGATTGTTGTATGGGTGACAACCCTTTGACGAAAGGATTTTCCCTAATACGTATGCTAATTAATACATAATATGTATGATGTAATGTGTAGACTAAGTGTTTGTAAAAGTGTCTGAACGAGTTAGTAATTAGTTATTCTGATGTCTGCTTGATTATGAATTGAATGTGTATGAATTCATGTTTACAATGCACTTTAGAGCACATTCATATGATTGTATGAGTTGTAATATTGATCCGTTATTGCTTTGACTATCTCATAGGATATCATGTTGTAATTGAATATGTTTAGGGCTATAACATAGTCTAGGTAATCGGTAATAGCCCTTAAACTGGTGGTTGAGGTTATTTACGCCACGAAGGATGTGTTCGGCGAATCTGAGTCGTACTTGGGATGTTCGACAGTGGTTAGGCCACACGGAGTGCTTATGCATTCCATGCTGATCATCTCAACGTGCGCTCGTGCTAGTCGAGCTCGTCAAGTAACCCGATTGATCAGATGTATGTTCACCATGTTTGGACGCTATCGTTTGAACATATGGTACCAAACTTATCAGTGCAAAGCTCTTCTAACCTTGGTACCTCGATCCGCTATGACTCATGAGCCAGGCATGGTGGTATGGGACATCATGGTCGAGCTGTCGGCCTATGCTGGGGCGACGTGCCTCCCCGTAGTGACCAGTGAGCAACATAGACTCGTGAGCTGATTATGGTGGTATGAGACATTATATTCGTGCTGTCGGCCTACATTGATTGGTGACGTGCCCTTTGTACTGACCTCGAGCATACTCTGAGTCTGCGTTGAGGCGACGAGTCTTTTCGTAGCATTAGAGTATAACTAGCCTACATTGATCAGGTGTTGTGTCCTGTGCATGTGATGTGTTTTCCGCAGGAGCAACATTGATTTGGTGACAAGCCCTTTTGTGGAGACCTAGAACTGCAACATCGTATGAGATTGTCTAAGACTAACGACCCTAGAATGGATCATCGTTTGGGTATTCATATAAGGGAGGTACCTTAGGTTCCCAATCCTGATGTATGAAATGGACTATTAATAACTCGGTAATCATATTCATATCATCGCACTGCATGTGCCGACGATGAAGTGTACAGAGGGCTGGATACATGTCGCGAACGTAAGATGGTGTCGCACGAGGGAGTGTAGGCAAGGGCATACATTCATGAAACATCTCATCCCTATATTAATAAGAGTATTTAGGAATGGTTGATATGTTTGCTTTATCATTACTGCTTGACTAAATTAATAACATGTTGCGCTTTACTCTATGATTTCACTAAGTTGATCACTCACTCCCACGTTACGGGATAATTTTGCAACACCAACCAGTCCCTGTTTTAGTTTCAGATGGTGGTGATGCTTGCGAGGTAGAGCCGATCTTTTATGCTGATGAGGAGGGTTTCTCCTATATGTAGTTCTCAGGCAGGTTCATGTGAACAATGCCCTAATTGACAGAGATTCAGGGCTATGTTAGTAGTGATTTATCACTTTTTGATATATGTATTTTGAGACACGACTTGTAATTATGACCTTGCAAAGTATACATATCTTGAGGACTTATGTTGATTTATATATGTATTTCAGTCTTCGGCTCGTGTTTTCAGACTGTCCCTGAATTATGTTTGCTATTTTGACTTAATCTACCTCATGTTTTATGCCCTAATACCAATAACATTCATCCATCATCAAATAATGTTGCATAAGTGATGTTCTGAAAATCGTGAGCTGAGTTATGCTCGACCCTCGATTTTTAGGGTGTTACAAAAGACCATCTGTCTAATTAAATACTTGGTAACCCTCACACTGGTGTTCCGACAAGAAGACATTGAAAATATATGTAATCTTGTTTGCTTTACTTCCCAAATTGAATCGTGTAATGTAAATGAGGCACTGGCTGATGAAAGTTGGATAAATGTCATGTAAGATGAGTTAAATCAATTTATTAGAATTGTTGTATGATATTTGGTTTCCATACCTACCGACAAACATGTAATTAGAACCAAGTAGATTTTCAAAATTAAAACTCATGAAATGGGGAACATTAACAGAAATAAACGACAACTAGTTATACAGGATATACTCAGATTGAAGGTATTGATTACGATAAAACCCTTGCACCAGTTACGCATCTTGAATCAATCAGTTTCATCACATGTCATAAAAAATTCAAAATACATCAAATGGATGTAAAAAGTACTTTTCTAAACAGTGATCTAAATGTGGAAGTTTACATTGAACAACCAAAGGGTTTTGAAGATCTCAAACTTCCCAATCATGTTTACCGTCTTAAAAGGCTCTTTATGGTTTAAAAGAAGTTCCTAGAGCATGGTATAAAAAAGTTGACTAAATTCTTACTTAGTCATAATTTTGTTATGGGTAGTGTTGACAAAACACTATTTGTTAAGAAATATAATAATGATATCTTGATTATTCAAATCTATGTTGATGACATTATGTATGGATCTACATGTGCTAATCTATCTATTGAGCTTGTAGATCTTCTGAAATCCAAGTTTTAAATGAGTATAATTGGTGAACTAAACTTTTTTCCTTGGATTACGAGTCAAACAACTTGAAGATGGCATATTCATCTCTCAGACCAAATATGCACTAAAGCTTGTAAAGAGGTTTGATTTTGAAAATGGTAAGAATTTTAATACTTCGATTAGTATGATTCTTAAACTCTTTAAAGATGAATTAGGTAAAAGTATAGACTCTCGACTATACCACAATATGATTGGTAGTCTTCTTTATTTAACTACTAATAGACTTAATATTGCATTTAGTGTTGGCATTTGTGACAGATATCAATCAGATCCTAAAGGATCACACTTATGTGTTGTCAAATGGATAATCATATATGTCACAAGTTCTGCGAACTTAGGCTTATGGTATTCACATGATACGTTTGTACAAATCGCAAGTTATACTGATGCAGACTAGGTAGGTAAAATATATGATAGAAAATCTACCAGTGGTGGATGTTTCTATGTTGGAAACTGCTTAGTATCATGGCTTAGCAAGAAACAAAACTTCATATCTCTTTCTACTGTAGTGGCTAAATATATTGCTATAGGAAATGCTTGTACTCAGCTAATGTGGATGAAAAGATTGCTAGCTGATTTTGGAATTATGCAAGATACGATGACGTTATATTGCCATAATTCTAGTGCAATAAATATCTCAATAAATCTAATTCAACATTCTCGTACAAAGCATATTGACATGCGATGTCACTACATTTGAGAATTAGTCGAATATAAGACTATCATGCCGGAATATATTCAAACTGAGAAGTTGTTTGCAGATATACTGACTAAGCCGCTTGATAGTGTTAAAGTTTTAAATATGAAGTATGATATTGGACAATGTATTGTTAAATAATTATTCTTTTCATTACATTTATGTTTATGTTTATTTGTAATTAAGAAATAAATGAAAAATAAAAATAAATGTTGAAAAAAATATTTTTAATAAAAAAAATTGGGGAATTTTTTACCATCACATTGATGACTAAAAAATTCAACCAGTCGAGCACATGCTCGGGCTAGCCGAAGTTCGCACTGATTAAACAAAAAAGGAAAAAAAAAAAAAAAAACTCAAATTTTTTCATTCTCCACTTCTTCTTCTTTGGCTAGCCGATGCCCCATTCGACCAACCCATCAACCTAACTCTTTCGAAAGTGATTTTATTTCAATTTCCTTCAAGATTTAGGTTTTCTATTCCTAGATTTGCAAGTTCATGTGTTTTTTTCATTTAAAAACCCTTTTCTTGTTGGGTTTTTCTCAAAATATGATCTACATTCTTTCGTGCATTTGTCCTTGTAATTTTCCTTGTGTTTTTAAGATGAAACCAAGAGTAAAACAATCTATTCATGAATCAAGAGCTAGTTCATTTTCCTGATCCATTCCTCTTAGTGTACGATCGTTGCACTCACTGAAGTATGATCTAGAAAATGTCTGAGATTTTCGCATAAGGAATATTATTATTAAAAAAAATTAAAACTAGACAATGTTGCTCATTTTGGTCTTATCAAAATCCTTTTTAAGGTTGGATGGAAAGGAATTTTACATTGGGGTGGAACGGCTTACCGGTCAATTTTGTAACGTATGTATGCCTTCATTTGTGATGTCTCTCCTGAGGATTTATCATTCTTAATTAAATGTTTAAAAGAGACAATCCTTATTACGCCTTCCATTATCTCTGCTTTAATGGACATTGACATTACAGATGATGGAATTCCAATCGCAACACTTTTAGAGAAAATGTTTAACTCTGAAAAGCAGTCGATTACATGGGCATTATGTGGTTTCAATGTTGAATGGCAGTCCGATAATGCCTTATCATCCAACAAGTTATTTCCTAAATACTGCATCTTGCATCGCATCTTTATATCTAATGAATATGCTAGAGTTGGGAATAAGACTGATCTTACTCCCTTTATGGTTTGTGTCTTCCATACTGTTGTCACGGGTATTCGTATTTGTTTACCTTCTTTGATTTGTTACATCATTATTAAATTCTGTTTGCATCCAAAGCACGGGTTAATTCATTCCATTTGGACGTCTTATGTCTAGTCTTGCTTTTCATTACAATGTCTAAGTTCCTATGTTTGAGGCACAGGAATCCAAATTTTCCTTTAATAATTCAAACTTGAATATGATGAACCTCACTCCACTACCTAAATAAAGAGAAGGCGTAAGTGACGGACACCAATATGGAATATATCTTCAATGAATTAGAAGATTCTAATGATCCAACTGATTCTGACTATCATCCCTCTTAATTTGATGAGAGGTTATTTACATTAGAGGAGAACATTGATGCACTACATGTTTTCAAGCATCATTAGCCCAAACCCAAAAGTCTACAATGATGTACATGAAAAAGTACTTCCATCGCATCAATCGAAGTTTATGGCTTAATGATCCTTCGATGCCTACACCATCTTCCTTAGGGTCAGATTGAGCTTGATTTGCTTATTTTCCTTGCTTATATTTGATTTGTAGTAAACTTATTTGATGATTTACTTGGATATTTTGGATAATTTGTTTAATGATATACTATAGTTGTATGAATATTTTGGATATTTTATAGACTATCCTATACAATATTATTTATCTTGATGATATATTTTCTATGATATTCCTGCTAAGTTTTATTCATAACTATTGATATTCATGTTATTTTATCTTACTTTGACATGCTTATTGATATATCATAGAACTTCTTCATTTGTCGACTTATGAAAAAAGGGGGAAAAAATAGTGTTAGTATGTGTGAGGGGTGGAATGAATGCAATGAATTATGCATATGGAATGAATGGAATGTGTGTACTACATGCTACATATTTTTTTTGCATACTATATGTAGAGAGAGCATCAGTTGCGCATCATTAGTTGTGCTATGCACAACTGGTTACAAGGATTACAAGGATGATCATTACAACCTCAATAGGGCAACGTTAAGTTTGTTAAATGTTGTGAACGAATCTATGAATCTTATGAATGAATGTGATCATAAATGTTAGTGGATGTATTGTGTATGTTGTGTGTTTTATCATGAAATTGACGAATGGGGAGATTTTAAGTGCCTTTATGTTTAGCACACATGGATTGTTAAATTTTGTAAGACAAACGTGCTTTACGGACAATCACAAGTATGGAATCACAACTACCCTACATGCTTGAAGATCAGCTCAAGATCGTCTTATGATCAGCTTAAGATCGTCACATCTTCTTAAGAAGTCAACACCCGAATTCAAGACAAGATCAAGTCAATATCCAAGACAAGTTGTCCCATATAATTGCTAAAACACAAGTGGTATAACCTTAGAAAGACATTAGGTTTAGGCACTCTTAAAAAGTCCTTAAACTTGGCTTTTACAGTGTTCTTGCTCTGGAATTAAGCCAGCCTAACTTTTTGTTTTGCCTGCTTAACTCCAAGCCCGAGCAAAATAATAAATTTTGTTAAAAATACGGCTAGCATAAGTTTTGGTTCGACTAGCCTATGCTTGAAATTTGGCTAGCCCGAGAAAGTTTGAGTCAAAATCTAGCAATGTAATCGTTTGAATTTTGTGAAAATTCGACTAGTCGAATTTGACCTCAGGCCTGCCGAATTTTGTATAGATCTTATCCTGCGCAATCTGATAGCCGTTGGAATGAATTCGGAGGAATCCTTCTAGCCGAAGCCAGTCTTAGGCTAGCTAAACTTCCAACCTCTTTGGCTATAAATAGAGAGTTTTCCCATTCTAAAGTTCAACAAAAATTTACTATAATTCTTCTGCAAGAGAGAGAGAGAGAGAGAGAGAGAGAGGCTCAAGTCCTCGGCAAGCTATCTGTGTGCTATTTATAATTTAATTTATAGCTTATTCAATTCCCTTTTCTCAAGATCATTTTAATATTATTTTGAGAGAGTAATTTATACTCTTCTTTGAGATCTAAAGAGAATTGAATCAGGTAGCTTTTGGGTTGTTCATTTATAAAATCTATAGAACCCTATACTCTTTCTGTTTGATTGATTGCTGCAACATCTATAATCAAGAAAGAAGTTCTTCTACTACAGAGCCTCTACCACATCTTCGAATCTACATTTGAGGATAAGTATTTTATTACTTTATTTCATTTTAGGTTTTTCTTAGATAGCCTGTGAAAATCTTAGTGGGTTTTTATTTGTGATAGCCCGTCAAAATCATAAAAGGATTTTTTTTTTTTTTTTTTATGGTAAGCATATGAAAATCACAAGGAAATGTATTAGGTTGTTAAGGTGAATTTGTGAAAACCTAATTACAATGAACGCCAAAATTACGTGGGTACTAATTTTGGGAGTGAAGTAGGTGTGGTTGTTTTAAGCATCGAACCACTATAACTCCTCGTACCTTATAGTGAATGCTTTAATCTTTTGGTGGTGGATGTTATTTATTATTTCATTGTTTGTGGTGAAGGCGATAATTATTTTATCTTCTCTTACTAGTTTAAATGATTGATTTTAAAGACATTCGTGAAATAAGGTTGTCCTACCTAATATTTTAAGTGAAGGTTATCATACGAATCATTTAGAATCAAGGTTTAAATACCCATGCAATTGAGATTTTTGTATTCTTTACATATTTCGCATTTATTTTGATTATTTTGCATTGTCCTATTCAGCCTCTTTTAGGATATCGTTAGCTCTCCACTTCAATTATTTGAAAGATTAATTTTAAAGACATTCATGAAATAAGGTTGTCTTATCTAATATTTTAGGTGAAGGTTGTGCTATGAATCGTTTAGAATCAAGGTTTCACAACTAACAAGATATTCTAGAGGTGTTGAAACAAGTAAAGGTCAACATCCCTCTTCTAGATGTTGTGAAATAAATTCCTTCATATGCCAAATTTCTAAATGACCTATGCACAACCAAGAGGTGGCGAAGTATCAAAAAGAAAATTTTTCTGATAGAAAAGTGAGTGTTATTCTCAAGAAAAATGTGCCACGAAAATATAAAGATCCTGGTAGCCCAACTATCGCTTGTATAATTGAGAATCACCAAATTGAGAACGCACTTCTTGACTTGGGGATGAGTGTAAATCTGATCACTTACTCGATCTACGAACAACTGGGTCTAGGTGAATTAAAATCCACTCGGATCACAATACAACTTGTTGATCGATCAGTTCGTGTACTAAGAGGGATGATTGAGGATGTATTGGTCCAAGTCGATAAATTCTACTATCCAATGTATTTTATCATCCTAGACACTCATCCCATTGCAGACATGAGCACTCAAATCCCTAACATACTTGGCTGCTCGTTCCTTACTACGTACAATGCTATCATCAATTTTAGGAATGGGGTGAGGAATTTGTCTTTTGGAAATATGACGTTGGAGCTCAATATCTTTGTCAACATGATAAGACAGGATGAGGATGATGATGAGGCCCACGACGTTAATATAATATATTCTTTCGTGGAAGATAGAGCTCTGATGACCTAATCCTCTGACCCTCTAGAGACGTGCTTGGCACACTCCCCCAAAATTGGATGATGACATGATTAGAGAGATGGACGCCCTACTTGATATTGCACCGGTACTTGAGGTTAACGGGTGGAGGCCACGATTTGAGAAATTGCCCCAAATCGACGTAATGCTTCTACCATCTAGCCTTAAAGCACCGATGCTTGACGTAAAACCTTTGCCTATTGATCTTAAATATATCTACTTAGGTCAAGTCAAGACATACCCGGTGGTGATTTCTTCCCACCTTGAGCACTCACTACTGTCACTGAACATAAAGGAGCCTTAGGATGGTCAATTACGGATCTCGAGGGAATCGATCCTTTGATTTATACTCACTGCATTCATCTTGAGGATAATGCGAAAACCTACCTGTTGAGGCACAAAAAATATTCCATTACATTGGTTAGAGAATTCCATGGTGTGGATCTTTTTCAGGGTTGTGCACTCCATATTTTGGTAAAAATCAGCATCGGGGATATTTTAGGTATTTTGGTAAAAATCAGCATCCGGGGATATTTTGGTAAAAATCAGCATCTAGGGGTATTTTGGACATTTTCGTAAATATCAGCATCCAGGGGTATTTTAGGTATTTTGGTAAAAATCATCATCCGGGAGTATTTTGGGTATTTTGGTAAAAATCAGCATCAGGGGGTATTTTGGTAAAAATTAGCATTGAGGGGTATTTTGGTAAAAATAGCATTCATGGGTATTTTGGTAAAAATCAGCATCCAGCAGTATTTTGGTAAAAATTAGTGAGTCGGGGTATTTTGGTAAAAAATAGTGAGTTGGGGTATTTTGTTAAAAATCAGTGAGTTGGTGTATTTTGGTAAAAAAGGGTGCACGGGTGTCATTTTAATGGAAAAGAGATGTACACCACCATTTAAAGGAGAGGTTGGTGAACACCACTATGTAAGGAAAGAGATGGAAGTTGTATGAGGAAAAAAGTGGTGGTAAACACCACTGTGTAAGGCAGGAATGCCTATAAATACTCCCTCCCATGCCTCATTTGGACAAGAGAAGAAGGAGATAAGAAAGAGACAAGAGGGGAAAGAATTGAGAAGAAGAGGTTAGAGATGCTCGTCCTTGGGTGTAGATGGTTGGTGCGGCGCACAACCCATGTTCCACACAACCATTTCCATGGGATTTGTGCACAACCACTTCCACAGGATTTGCGCACAACACCATTTCCAGTGGGGATTTGTCTCAATGCCACTCTCCATGGACATTTGTCCTAACACAAAGTATTATCCCACATTCTTCTCTTCCTTGTCCTGAAGTTCTCCATTGTGCACCACATCCTTCTCTTCCTTGTCCTGAAGTTCTCCATTGTGCCCCACATCCTTCTCTCCCTTGTCCTAGCACAAAACATGAAGTTCCGCACAACCCATAATGCACACAACCACTTCCAATAGTCTTTGCGCACAACGCCATTCTTAATGGGGTTCTACTTTCTCTCCTTTGTCCTAGCACACAACCACCTACAAAAGGATTGGTGCACAATGGTCTTCTAAAGGAACTTTGTCCCAACGCCATTTCTTTCTCTTTGTTGTCTTAACTCCATCCATTGTGCGCCACATCATGCTCTCCCATGTCCAAATACCACCATTGTGTGCCACTCCCTTAGGGATTTTGTCCATATACATGACTTTGTACACCACTTTATAAGGGAGAAGCATTGTGTGCCACTTTGAGTGGGCACTTGTCTTAACTCCAAGCATAGTGCACCACTTCTCATGGCGCTTTGTCCCAAGTTGGGTGATGTGTGCCGCTTCTCATGGTGCTTTGTCCTGAAGCTGGGAGATGTGCACCACTTCTCATGGTGCTTTGTCCTGATGCTGGGTGATGTGTGCCACTTCTCATGGTGCTTTACCTTGAAGCTGGGTGATGTGTGCCAATTCTCATGGTGCTTTTTCCTGAAGTTAAGTGATGTGTACCACTTCCTATGGATGCTTTTCCTAACTCCAAGTAGTGTGTGCCAGTTCTGCATTTCAAGGGATGTTCGCTCTACATTTCAAGGGATGATCTCTCAACTTTTTAAGGGATGTTTGCCGCTCCACATTTCAAGAGATGATCGCTCCTCATTTTAAGGGATGATCACCTCTCCACATTTCATGGGATGATTGACGCTCCACAATTCAAGGGATGCGCGCTCCACATTTCAAGGTCACGCACTCCACATTTCAAGTTCGCGTGCTCCACATTTCAAGGAAGTGCACTCCACATTTCAAGGAAGTGCGCTCCACATTTCATGGATGTATGCCAGATCAAGGGCTTCGAGTCCGTACAACTCATCCGCATTTGCGATGAACATTAAAAGCATTGAAATGCTTCCGAAATTGCGATCGGACTGTCTTTTCTTTCATTTATAACACTGATTGATTGTACTTTATTTTCAGAATTAAGGGAATCCAAGGATGTAAATGAACTCAAAATGAATAGATATCTTGTGATCATTGTTCTCTCATTCTTTATTTGTTATCATTGAAAGAAATTCCCCAAATCAAACGTATTTGTTTTCTTGTCGAAACAAAATGGTGACTCTGCTGGGGATTCTTTTCAACGATAATTTAGAAAATATTCAGAGAATATTTATCACTTTTTGGCGTCGTATAGATGCCAAAATGATGACTCTCAGTGGGAACATCCTCCCCTTCATCTTTAAAGACAAAGTACAATTTCATTTAATAAAAATAATTAACACTCTGTTTTGAATGACAAGTATAAGCAATGACTTTTCTCCCAACTAACTTAAAAGGAATTAATGCCCCGTTTAGAAGATTCCCAAATTACTACTACAGAAAGCACCATGAAAGATCAAATCAATTACGATCAAGGACCGACAATGTCAAGTAATATTTGGAATGATTTTTGCTTCACCGATAGCATAGAAAGACGATAAAGGACGAATGATAGTAACACCCAAAAGATGAAGGGTTTGATACTCTCTCACAAAGAATATCGTCCTGCCAAGTCTGTATAACAAGTCGATCCTGCGCAATACTACGAGGCACAATTTTACTTCACTCACTCAATTCATCCTCCTCAACAGCATCAACAATACAGTTTTCACTTTCTCCTTTGATATCAAAACATTCAAAGTGTGCAGGAAAATAGGAAATCAGTATATTCGAAGTCTTCACCAGAAGAGCATGTTACCGAAGAAATTTCCAACTTTCCAACAACGACTACCGTAAACAATAATAAACTTTAAAGAAAGTCTTCAGATGAGAAGTTAGTGCTACTAAATTGGCTGCTTCTTACCAACAAGAAAATGAATTAATTAACAAATTCATCAGCCAATGGAGAACACTGGGGGCATTGTGTTCCCAATCCGACAAAGAAGAAGAATATTTTAAGATTTGATTGTAAAAATTGCAATTTGAAAGGAGTCAAAGTGAAATTGTTTAACTCTCGTATGGATCTGCTATTTCAAAATCTTAAGAGAACAGCAACAGATGATAGAGGCCTTTCGCAATTTAACAGAGTAGAAGAGAAAGTTATGTACAGAATGCATAAAATTAGACATTACGTTAGAACTCAGTGATCTGAATTAGAACTCAATGAACTGAATATATAGATCTTTCAAGATTTAATTATAAAAGTTGGCAATTTAGAAAGAATGAAAGTAAAACTGTTCAACTCTCATATGAATTGGCTATTTGAAAATATTAAGAGAGTGGCAACAAATATTGCCAAAGAAAGAAAAGCAAGATGAAGAATCGTCAAAATAAACGAGAAGAAATTCAAAGAGAGAGAGAGAGAGAGAGAGAGAGAGAGAGAGAGAGAGAGAGAGAGAGAGAGAGAGAGAGAGAGAACCTAGGTGGTTCTACCATTGAGAAAGTAAAGAAAGGGCTCAGACAATTCAAGGACTGCGGGAAATATATGGTTGAAGAAAACAATATACTTTGTACAATGAATCAATTGCTAGCTATAGAGAAAATTGAATTGCCATGACTAAAACATTCAAAGGAAAGGAAGTAAGGAAGGAAAGATATGTATTCTACAGAAGATGACCGATGATAGCAAAATTGTCACGAAGAAGATATATGAAATAAGAGAGTAAGTAATGATATATGGTCCCGATTGGAGATATTCACTCTATAGAAGAACAAGCAAGCAAGAAGGAAACAAGACAAGTATGTCCACCATGTCGATAAATTTTCATCAATATACCTGCCAGTTCAGCAAAGTTTATCATCCCTGAATACTGAGAAGATTCATGGCATTTTGACTCAGAAAATTCACGGCGTAGTTACTCAGGGGGCAGATAAAAGCATACAAAATACATTATCCTTGAAGATAAACTACAGTTTTGATTTCAAAGATTATTAGCATAATACTTCCAAATCAAAGGGGGCAAGATAAGTAAAGTCTCAGAATACAAGTTTTAGAATGCTGATGTCATATATGAATAAAAGGCAGATTCCTAAGCATATCAAGTTGAAGTATATTATTATTGTCGAGCACTGATGATAATTGTTGGATTATATTATCAAAAATACCATTACCATTGCCAAATTACTGACGTGAAGATTATTCTATTATCAAAGTTTATCGAAATTGATATTATTACTAAGCTGAAGCTCTGTTTGGGCTGAATTTTACAATATCACCAACAACAGCAGGGGCGACATATCAATCATTGATCTGTTATTTTCAGTTATTGATTTGTTATCTTCAGCAAAGCCTGTACGATCAACTATCACGTTAGCGACAACAGTTTATCATTTAAGGCAGCCTAGCCAAGCCTATACAGCCAACTACGCATAAAGCCTTTCTCCATGGCCATTCGGGCAGCAGTGATAAGCCAGTGGCCCTAAAAAGCCCATGAAGGCCATCGTATGCACATCCATGCGGGCAACGGATGGAGCCAGTGACTAAAAGACCTAAAAATGCCAAAAAGTCCTCAAGGACAATCATGCGTCACACCCATGCCGTCTATATAACTGTCTAACAGCGTCACGGGGAACGGATGAAATTGCCCTCCCGTGAATGGGTCTGACCTTATAGGTGAAGAAAACGTGGGCCATAGTGTACGCTCTTTGGTCATTGTTCATAGATAGGCCAACCATGCGTAAGACCCCCCAGATCCTTGGCTTGATTTCAGTAGTAACTCATGAAGAAGGGACTAGACCTACTCATTGATGGACTGACGGCCCTAGATTTGGTACCCCAAAGGTTACCTTGTGCACCCTGTGAACTCTAGAGAGTTACTGCGGCTAACCCTGTGCATAAATTCAATTGAGTTAACGACCCCGGTAGCTTCACCAGGCCCTTCTGGTGGATCGTGGTTTGTGAAATCATCAGGTTATGAGAAGTCCAGTGAACTCATAAGAGTTACAGAGACCATCATGTGAGACTTGACTCGACTACTCAAGAGTCTAAAAAACTGCGTGGGCTCCACTAATCAAGAGCTTAAACTATGTGTTGCTCTACTACTCAAGAGCCTAAACTGCGTGTAAGTGTCAGTCCAGTAGTGTCAGTCCAATAGTCTCGGTCCAGTCAAGTCCAGTAGTGTCAGTCAAGTCTAGTTCATTCTAGACTATCAAGTCAAGTCAAGTCTAGTCAGGATAGGTTTAGTCTTGTCCAGTCAAAGTATGGTCAGTCAAAGTACATTAGCTTCACTACTCGAAAAGTATAAACTACGTGTAACATTCAAAATGCTGCAAATATATATTTCCTGATGAAAATTTTAAATATTGAGTAAACAACATACATACAAAAAATGTATTTCTTTTGAATCAGGTTCAAATTACAGCAACAGTAAATGATTTCAAAATATTGGCAATTATTTACTCAAAAAATTCAAATCTTTAAAATCAACTATTAGTCTTCAATTGCAATATATTTGTTCTGCTAACAAGAGTTGTGAGGTCTTTTTGTCTCTTGCCTTCGTGATGATAAAGAAATATTATTGCACAAGATTTTTAATGGCGGTAGAGAATAAACTAGTGAAGAATTATCATTCTCTTTCAGCCAATCTAAAGATTTAGATATATTCTTTAGATTCGTTAAAAGAGCAGTAAAAAATTATCCATCCTTCAAGGGTATCGGCAGGCTTCATTTAAGAAGTACTATCTTCTGAAGAAATCTTTATGCGAAATTGACCTGGAAAGGGGACATGATCTATGTCTTCAAAGTAATATACGCCTTGGTCTTTTTGATAATCTCTTAATCACGGTGGAGGAATTCATATACCAAGAATTATGAAGCATGATTTAGTGTGAACGTTCAAAATTTGCTTCTATATTAAAGCTGGGTTATATGGTCCGATGCCATAACTTCTCATTGTTCTAATAATGATATTGCAAGTCTCTGAGTACTAGATCTGATGGAGACAAAGAACAAACAAAATCATCATCAGTAACTTCTATGATCTTTAAAAAGTAATTAAATCAAAACAGAAAGAAGTCTTATCTATTTTTCAAAGTCAGCAAAAATCTAAGAAAAAGTTTATGCCAAGGAGCACATGATAGAAAAGACTGAGTAAAGAGACTCAACAGTTGAACCTTTGGAGCTGGAGATGACATCTCCAAAAGCACGATATAATGAGCAAAGAATGCAATGTGAAGAATGATGACAAGTACAAAGATGAAATGAATAAATCATTATCATATTGTGAATATCACAATCAGTCTAAAAAGAGGAGAAGTTTTTAATATATTTAAAAAACTTATAAATACTTCATGAAGCTAAAATGAAAAAATTATAATGTCTTGAAATACTAATTCTATTTAATTTGGCACAAAAGACTATCATTCGAAAGCTTGGGTTATGCAGATCATGAATAGAGGAAACAATTGAAAAAGTCATTGTAGCAGGAGCAACATTAAAGAACAACTCCCTAGACATGGAATTCAAAGAAAGAATCGCAGGAGTTGATCAAAGAGACAGTTGCAGTAGGAGCGATGATGAAAGATAGTTCTCTGACCAAGATACTCAGAGATGAAGTCACCACAACTGTTATAGTAACAAGTTTCAATGAAAAGAGAATTCTATCCTCTCTAGTGAAGCATCTGGTCGACGCTGCTGACAGGGGGCATTCAAATCTTACATTCAAGCACGGCCATTCAAATCTTCTTTTTGAGCACGATCATTTAAATCTTCCATTCGAGCGTGATCATTCAAATCTTCTGTTCAAGTACGAACATTCAAGTCTCTCATTCAAGAATGATCATTCGAACTTCTGGCCAAGTATGATCATTCAGTCTTCCATGCAAGCATGATCATCTAGTCATCCTTCAGTTGCAGTTCATTAAGTTCTTTGGTCGGAGGAAGATCGATCCTCCATTTAATATCAGGAATCAATCAAAGAAGGATAGAGGAGGAATCTGTTGAGGCACAAAAAATATTCCATTACATTAGTCGAAGAATTCCATGGAGCAGATCTTTTCCAGGGTTGTGCACTCCGTATTTTGGTAAAAATCAGTGTCCAGGGGTATTTTGGGTATTTGGTAAAAATCAACATCCGAAGATATTTTGGGTATTTTGGTAAAAATCAGCATCTGTGGGTATTTTGTAAAATTCAGCATTGAGGAGTATTTTGGGTATTTTGATAAAAATCAGCATCCAGGGATATCTTGGGTATTTTGGTAAAAATCAGTATTCGAGGTTATTTTGGGTATTTTGATAAAAATTAGTGAGTTGAGGTATTTTGGTAAAAATCAATAAGTTGAGGTATTTCGATAAAAATTAGTGAGTTGGGGTATTTTGGTAAAAATTAGTGAGTTGGGGTATTTTGGTAAAAATCGGTGAGTTGGGGTATTTTGGTAAAACAGGTGAAGAGTGTATTTTGGCAAAAAAGGGTGTGCGGGTGTCATTTTAATGGAGAAGAGATGTACACCACCATTTAAAGGAGAGGTTAGTGAACACCACTATGTAAGGAAAGAGATGGAAGTTGTATGAGGAAAGAAGTGGTGGTGAATACCACTGTGTACGAGAGGAATGCATATAAATGCTCCCTCCCATGCCTCATTTGGACAAGGGAAGAAGGAGACAAGAAAGGGACAAGAGGGAGATAAGAGGGGAGAGAATTGTGGAGAAGAGGTTGGAGATGCACGTCCATGAGCATAGATGGTTGGTGCGGCGCACAACCCATGTTCCACACAACCATTTCCATGGGATTTGTGCACAACCACTTCCACGGGGTTTGCACACAACCATTTCCATGGGATTTGCGCACAACACCATTTCCAGTGGGGATTTGTCCCAATGCCACTCTCCATGGACATTTGTCCTAACACAAAGTATTGTGCCCATATTCTTCTCTTCCTTATCTTGAAGTTCTCCATTGTGTGCCACATCCTTCTCTTCCTTGTCCTGAAGTTCTCCATTATGCACCACATCCTTCTCTCCCTTGACCTAGCGCACTACATGAAGTTTCGCACAACCCATAATGTGCATAACTACTTCCAATAGTCTTTGTGCACAACGCCATTCTTAATGGGGTTTTGTCCTAATGCACAGTACCCCTGCTTTCTCTCCTTTATCCTAGTGCACAACCACCTTCAAAAGGATTGGCGCACAATGGTCTTTGAAAGGAAATTTATTCCAACGCCATTTCTTTCTCTCTATTGTCTTAACTCCATCTATTGTGCACCACATCATTCTCTCCCATGTCCAAATACCACCCTTATACGCCACTCCCTTAGGGATTTTGTCCATATATATGACTTTGTGCGCCACTATATGTAACATCCCAAAAATCGGGGGTTGAGCATAAAACTCCACTCCCGAGTTCCAGAACATCACTTATGCAACATTTTCAATAATGGATGAATGTCGGCTGTAATAGTGCATAAAACATGAAGTGGATTAAGCCAAAACAGCATATCATACTTTAGAGATAGTTAAATTAGCAAGTGGAAGAATGTGATAGACATATAGAATATATAAACTGTTATAGGTCTCCAAAGTGTGAACATGTTACCAGGTTAAACATATACATGTATACTCCAAAAATGATCAAAAAGAATATACATGAGTGCTAAAAAATATATATAAAATGACAAGTGTCATAGCGTCTAATCAACCTCCCTGTAATCCCGTCGATCAGAACCTGCATATAGGAGGAATCCTCCTCATCATCATAAAGTCCAGCTCTGCTTCGCAAGCATCACCATCATCTGAAACTAAAACAGGGTCTGGTGAGTGTCCAGATCACCGTCCCATAATGTGAGAGTGAGTAGCTAACTCAGTGGAATCATAGAGCAAAGATTAACATGCTATCAAATCAATCACGTGATAATGGTAAAACAAGTAATCAAACATTCCTAAACACTGTGATTAATGCAAGAATGAAATGATATGATAGATGCCCTCGCCGACATACTCCCTCATGTGACACCATCTTACGTCCGCGGCATACTTTCTTCCCTCAGTGCTCCACATCTTCCAGGCACATGCAGTGCGATATGAATATGATTACCGAGTTGTTATTTGTCCTTTTCATACAACATGATTGGAAAACTAGGGTACTTCCCTTATATTATTCCCAACAAGGATCCTGTCTAGGGTCGTCACTCCTAGTAGTCTCATACGATGATATATTTATAGGTCACTGCAAGGGCTGTCAGGGCTGTTGTACGCACTCGTTGCTCCACTCCCCCATCACCTTATCAATACAGGCCTAGCTATACTCTTGTTGCTACGGAAGGGTCATCGCCTCACCTAGACTCAGACTACGCTCGAGGTCACTACAAAGGGCTATCAGGGCTATTGCTTGCACTCGTTGCACCACTCCCTCATCACCTTATCAGTGTAGGCCGACAGCTCGAATATAGTGTCCCATACCACCATAATCAGCTCACGAGTCTGGGTTGCTCATTGGTCACTATGGGGAGGTTTGTGGCCCCAACGTAGGCCAACAGCTTGACCATGGTGTCCCATACCACCATGCCCGGCTCATAAGTCTTAGTGGATCAAGGTACCACGATTATTAGGGTTATCACATGTAAATTCAGTACCCTAGGTTCAAGTAGTTATGACAAATCAAGGTGAACATACAACGGTCAATCGGGTTACTTGATGAGTCCGACTAGTGCGAGCACACGTTGAATCGACCGGCATGACGTGCACAAGCACTTCGTGTGGCCTAACCACTGCCGACGACTCTAGTACGACTCGAGTTCGTCATACACATCCTTCGTGGCGAATAGAATCCAACCACGAATTCTAAACTGTTACCGACTGCCTAGACTAGAGTATAGCCCCAAGCACATGTAATCTAAATCAACAATCACATGAGAGAGACAGAATTGAAATACAAGTAATTCCAGCATGTTATCAGCATGTTATAATGTACATCATAAGCAGTTAACCATACACATGTATTTCACACATAAGGTAATCAAATCAAATACAACAAGCATGGAGGAAATCATGTGCATCATCAAATTAGTTGAGAATCCAGTCTAAACGCTAATCTACAGCACCATTTACCCAATACTTACTAATACATACATTTACACAAACACTTAGACTACTCAACTCTAACGTACTTGACGTATGTTGATTTCAACATATAATATGACAGATCCTTATATTAAGGAGTTGTCTAATACACAACAATCATGTTCTTACATTCAAAGCATATGACAGGCATAAATCATATTGATTTAGGCATTTCAACAAACACTTAGTCTACACACATTAGTCTACATATCATATGTCGGCCAATATGTGCATTAGGGCGAATCTCTTCGCCTAACAGATCATACACGTATAACTAGTATAGGTACATGAAAAATACTCATGGCAATCATATCAGCAAAATACGTACGTATACATTATTTCCTACAAATACCTAAAATACCCTAAATCCCATATTCTTCGTACGTATTTGAAATGAAAAACAGACAGCATGTTCTACATGTCAAGCATTCTTGTCAACAATCTACCATTAAACGGCATTGAAAGCTTTGAAAAATGGTAAACTAAGCATCTAAAATCCGCACCTTAAACCAGAAAATACGTATTCGTTAGGATTCAGACGATGTGTCTTCGTCAACGGCCGATACGCTACCTATGACAAGAAACAGGTTAGCTAGAACTCTTCTACAGCTAGTCTAAGCTTCAAATCAGGTTAGGGTTTAGGTTTTCTTACCTAAGAACGGAGTTGGAATCGCCAGAATAGCGATGCAGATGGATGACTTTGGCACGTGGAGCAGCAGGGAAGAATAGGAGGAGGGTTCTCCCACTTCTCTCACACTTTCTCTCTCTTTTCTCTCTTCTCTCTCCTAGGGTTTTCCCTAAATTCGTATGGGTTAGAAAGCTAAGGGTTTAAGGCCCTTTTATAAGCCCAAACATGACCAAAACAAACTTGAAGTCAAGGTATACTTAAGTTATAACCAAATCGGGTCTGTTCCGATCCAACGGAGCACTTCTAAAGGTCCTATTACTAAATCCGGTCGGACTTAAGATCTCTAATATTGGATCTAGGTCAAGCTAAGTTTTCAATCCGGTCGTGTTTCCAGATCGACCGTGGTGGACCAGTTTCAGTTCAGCGGTTATGGGAACTCGATCAGAGCCACAAGTGCTATGACATGTAAGATCCACCTATCATGATTCGAGGGTGACATTTGGTCGAATTCCAACAGCCAGAATACTTAAAAATGTCGCGCAAGCGACACGTGCCAGATTTATTAAAAATTGAATTAATTTTCTAAATATTTTCCTTTTCTCACTCTCTTCACTCTGGACTCAGTAAAATGGTCTCAAGATATCGGTTGGGCTTAATTTTGAAATGATTGTCAAGTCCAACAAGGCGGTCATAATGGTATAAGATTATAGATATCGGACTTTCAACGTACGGTATAGATCCGATACGAAGTTTTTAAATGATCTCGAGGGCAACTGGGCTTAGAGTTGGATCCTAGATTTTTGGGTAACGTAGCGGTAACAATTCTAGAGGTTTTGGGTCTTACAGATCGTATTTAAAGTGGTTGGTGCTTATTTCAAAGGTGACCTAGTGTAGCGCTAGTTAATTCACGTTAAATTTCTAAAGAATTATGTTCTAAAAGATTTCTTTGGCTTTGGAATTGGGTTCTGAGAGGTTACAAAGGTGTTATGGTTGACCCATTGCCTAAGGACGTCTAACCCCAGGTTGGAAAAAATCCAGGGTGCTACACTTTATAAGGGAGAAGCATTATGCGCCACTTTGAGTGGGCACTCGTCTTAAGTCTAAGCATAGTGCACCACTTCTCATGGTGCTTTGTCCTAAAGCTGGGTGATGTGTGCCACTTCTCATGGTGTTTTGTCCTGAAGCTAGCTAATGTGCACCACTTCTCGTGGTGCTTTTTCCTTAAGCTGGATGATGTGTGCCACTTCTCATGGTGCTTTATCCTGAAGCTGGGTGATGTGTGCCACTTCTCATGATACTTTATCCTAAAGTTGGGTGATGTGTGCCACTTCCCATGGATGCTTCTCCTAACTCCAAGCAGTGTGCACCATATCCGCATTTCAAGAGATCTTTGCTCCACATTTCAAGGGATGATCGCTCCACATTTTAAGGGATGTTCGCTACTCCACATTTCAAGGGATGATCGCTCTACATTTTAAGGGACAATTGCCGCTCTACATTTCAAGGGACGATTACCGCTCCACATTTTAAGTGATGTTCCCCGCTCCACATTTAAAGGGATGTTCGTTACTCCACATTTTAAGGGTTGTGTGCTGCCCCACATTTCAAGGGATGATCGCCGCTCCACATTTTAAGGGATGATCGCTCCACATTTAAGGGATGATCGCTCCACATTTCAAGGCATGATCGTTGCTCCACATTTCAATGGATGATCGCTCCACATTTTAAGGGATGATCGCTGCTCCAAAATTTAAGAGATGCGCGCTCCACATTTCAAGGTCGCATGCTCCATATTTCAAGGAAGTGCGCTCCATATTTCATGGGTCACGCGCTCTACGTTTCAAGGATGTACGCTCCACATTTCAAGGATGTACACCAGATCAAGGGCTTCGAGTCTGCACAACTAATCCGCATTTGTGATGAACATCAAAAGCATTGAAATGCTACCTAAATTTTCATCGGACTGTCTTTTCTTTCATTTATAGCATTGATTGATTATACTTTATTTTCAGAATCAAGGGAATCTAAGGATGTAAATGAACTCAAAATGAATAGATATCTTATGATCACTGTTCTCTCATTCTTTCTTTGTTATCATTAAATGAAATCCCCCAAATCAAACACATTTGTTTTCTTGTCGAAACACTCCCGACAACCACAATGTTAATTTAATCTAAACATGAAAGAAATGGTTAAGGGAGAGGTACTTAAATTGTTGGATGTGGCTGTTATTTACCCTATATCCAACAGTCAATGGGTGAGTCCAACTCAGGTGGTTCTTAAGAAATATGAAATCACTATAGTAGCCAATGCCGACAATGAACTTATCCCAACTAGAGTTACTACTGATTGGAGAATGTGTATTAACTATAAAAAATTAAATATCGTCAAAAGGAAGGACCACTTCCCCTTATCCTTCAATGACCAAATCTTGGAAAGGTAACTGGTCATTCTTATTACTACTTCCTTGATGGGTATTCATGCTACAATCAGATAGAGATAGCCCTTGAAGATTGAGAGAAGACAACGTTTACATGTCCTTATGACACTTTTGCTTAACGAGAGATGTCATTTGGACTATGTAATGCCCCTACCACATTTTAGTGATGCATGTTGAGTATTTTTCTAACATGGTAGGAGAATATTTAGAGGTCTTCATGGACGACTTCTTTATTTTTGGTCCATCCTTTAGCAAGTGCTTGAAAAATCTTAAATATGTGTTGAAGTGATGTGAAGAGAAGAATTTGGTTCTGAATTGGGAGAAATGTCATTTCATGGTTCCCAAGGGAATTGTTCTTGGACATATAATTTTGTCTAAGGGAATTGAGGTGGACAAGGCTAAAATTGATCTTATCTCTAACCAACCACCTCCCAAAAGCATATCGACGTGTGATCCATCTTAGGACACACCGAATTTTACAGAGGATTCATAAAGGGCTTTAGTCACCTCTCTCATCCTTTATGTGACATACTTTAAAAGGATGCACCATACGAGTGGACTAAGCAATGCCTGGAAGCTTTTACCAAGCTCAAAGGTAGGTTAACTATCACACCTATCATGCAGCCACCTGATGTGAACATCCCTTTTAAGATCATGTGCGACGCATCTAGCTATGTTATTGGGGTGGTGTTAGGCCAAAAAAAAGAGAAAAAACCCTACATTATTCATTATGTGAGTAGAACTCTAAATTTTGCCTAAGTGAACTACTCTACTATGGAGAAGGAACTCTTAGCCATAGTTTTCACTCTTGTAATACCCTGTACTTTTTAGTACTCGAGTGTTACCATGAGAACCTAATTTAATTTAAATGTAAACCCGAATTATGGGAACATTCGTACACTTTAACTTAGATCTAACGTCAGATGATGACTTATTAAATTTGATTAAGCCTGTAAAATCGGTTTCAAGGCTTAAGTCACTAGTTCACCATTCCTTAGACTTACAACCAATATTTGGGCAATCCATCCCTATAAATCAACTCAATAGATAGATAAAACCCATCCACTGTTAATATCAAACTCCAGGGATCACTGATGGTCAGGTTTAGAATCGATCAGATCGTCAGATGGATGAAAATCATAGTTTGAACCCAAAATCAAATGTTGTGTGATCCATCTGGTTAAAACTAATATCATTTTAAAATAAATAGTGGCCCTGGGTGGTTCACTAGCTAGATGAACGGTTATAATCATAGGACTAGACCAGAAACCACCTCGATATGGTCCACCTAACTCATGGATCTGCCTCATTCTTTGGACTAGGCCCTAATACTGGCTGACAAAATAAATGAATGGAGTAGATCGAATCACAAACATCATGGTGGACCCCACACGAGAGTGTGTGTGCACGGTTGGAGAACACCCAAGGTGCACCAGACCAGGGAGCCCGGTCAAATCGGGTCTGACCAGACGAAAATGGGAATGACGGAGGGAGCTTTCTCCCTGCCTCCTGCCTTCAACACCTTTAAACGGATAGCGTTTGTTTGGACGCGATGAGACCTACTATGATAATCTAAATGATTGATCCAAACTATCCATCTTATAGAGGACCTAAAGACAACCAGAACCATGGTCGATCCACCTGTTGGATTGCACATGTGTGCACACAAGCTCAGACACAAAATGATTTCATGGAGCTGACTATTTCTGAAAGCCAAAAAAAATTTCCATTTTCCCTCTTTCCACACTAGTGATCCGCATGGGTTGCCTCTAAAGCATCTCATCCCTCCACTTTGAGCCATTAGAGCCCCCTAAACTAGGGCTTTCATGATGGTCGTGGCTTGAGCTCTTCCGCTGCCGCCACAAGTGGAAATCAAACTCCATCTTAAGAAGGTTAATAACTGTAACGCCCTGAAAATCGGGGGTCGAACATAAACTCCACTCCCGAGTTTCAGAACATCACTTATGCAACATTTTCAATGATGGATGAATGTAATTCATGTTAGTGCAGAAAACATGAGTGGGATTAGACCAAAACAGCATATCATACTCTAGAGACAGTTAAGTTTCTCAAGCGGAAGATTGTGATAGATATATAACATATATAAACTATTGTAAGTCTCCAGAGTGTGAACATGTTACCAGGTTAAATATCTACATGTATACTCCAAAAAAAATGAACAAAAGAATATACATGAGTGCTCCAAAAATATAAAATGACAAGTGTTATGGCGTCTAATCAACCTCCATGTAATCCCATCGATCAAAACACGGAGGAGAAATCCTCCTCATTATCATACAAGTCCGGCTCCGCTTCATAAGCAGCGTCATCATCTAAAACTAAAACAGGGACTGGTTGGTGTGTACAACACCGTCCCGTAACGTGGGAGTGAGTGGCCAACTCAGTGGAATCATAGAGTAAAGGTTAATATGTTATCAAATCAATTAAGCGATAATGATAAAGTAAGAAAATCAAACATTCCTAAATACTGTAATTAATGCAAGAATAAAATGACATGATGGATGCCCTCGCCAACATACTCCCTCATGCGACACCATCTTACGTCCATGACATGCTTTCTTCCCTTAGTGCTCCACATCTTCCAGGCACATGCAGTGCGATATGAATATGATTGCCGAGTTGTTATTAGTCCTTTTCATACACCAGGATTGGGAAACTTAGGTACTTCCCTTATATCATTCCCAACAAGGATCTTGTTTAGGGTCGTCACTCCTAGTAGTCTCATACGATGATATGTTCTAGGTCACTGCAAGGGCTGTCAAAGCTGTTGCACGCACTCGTTGCACTGTTCCCCCATCACCTTATCAATACAGGCCTAGTTGTACTCTTGTTGCTACGGAAGGGTCGTCGCCTCATGTAGACTCAGAGTACACTCGAGGTCACTACAAAGGGCTGCCAGGGCTGTTGCACGCACTCATTGCACCGCTCCCCCATCACCTTATCAGTGTAGGCCAACAGCTTGAATATAGTTTCCCATACCACCATAATCAGCTCACGAGTCTGGGTTACTCAATGGTCACTACGGGGAGGCTTGTGGCCCCAGCGTAGGCTGACAACTCGACCACGGTGTCCTATACCACCATGCCCAGCTCATGAGTCTTAATGGATCAAGGTACCACGGTTATCAGGGTTATCACTAGTAAGTTCAGTACCCTAGGTTCAAGTAGTTATGACCAATACAAGGTGAACATACAATGGTCATTCGGGTTGCTTGACGAGCTCAACCAGTATGAGCGCACCTCAAGTTGAACGACATGAAGTGTATAAACACCTCGTGTGGCCTAACCACTGCCGTCAACCAAAGCACGACTTGGGTTCGTTGACGCGTCCTTCGTGGTGAATAGAATCCAACCACGAATTCAAATCTTTTACCGACTGTCTGGATTAGAGTATAGCCCCAAACACTTGTAATTTAAATCAATAATCACATGAGAGAGATAGAATTGAAATACAAGTAATTCCAGCATGTTATCAGCAAGTTATAACGTACATCATAAGCAGTTAACCATACACGAGTATTTCACACATAAGGTAATCAATTCAAATACAACAAGCATGGAGGAAATCATGTGCATCATCAAATTAGTTGAGAATCCAATCTCAACGCTAATCTACAACACCATTTACTCAATACTTACTAATACATACATTTATACAAACCCTTAGTCTACACACAATAGTCTACATAGCATATGTCGGCCAATAATGTGCATTAGGGTGAATCTCTTCGCCAAAGAGACATACATGCATAACTAGCATAGGTACACGATAAATACTCATGGCAATCATATCAGCAAAATACGTATGTATACAATATTTCCTACAAATACCTAAAATACCCTAAATCTCATATTCTTCGTACGTATTCGAAATGAAAAATGGACAGCGTGTTCTACATGTCAAACAACATCCTTGTCAACAATCTACCATTAAACGGCATTGAAATCTTTGAAAAATGGTAACCTAAGCGTCTAAAATCTGCACCTTACGCCGTAGAAGTGTAACGAATTCAATAGAGACTCTAAGTCTTTGTCAACGACTAATTGAAAACCTACAGTATGATTTAGGTTAACCGCTTCACCACTTGCACCAATTGAAACCCTAGAACAGGTTAGGGTTAGGCTTTCTTACCTAAGAACGAAGCTGGAGTCGCCGAAAAAGCGATACGGAGGGGTGGATTAGGCACGTAGCAAAGATGGGAAGAATCCCAGGAAGAATCACCAACTTCTCTCCCAGTTTCTCTCTCTTTTCTCTCTCTCACTCTCTAGGGTTTGGAAAATTCGTATGGGTTAGAAAGCTAAGGGTTTAAGGCCCTTTTATAAGCCCAAACATAATGAAAACGGACTCCAAGTCAAGGTATACTTAAGTTATAACCAAATGGGTCTGTTTCGATCCAACGGAGCATTTCTGGAGGTCCTGTTATCAAATGCGGTCGGACTTAAGCTCACTAACATCGGATCTTTAGTTAGTTAGGTTTCAGTCCAATCGAATTTCTAGATCGTCCGTGGCGGACCAGTTTCAGTTCAGCAGTCACCGAAACTCGATCAGGGCCATGAGTGCTATGACATGTAAGGGTCAGCTGTAACGCCCGTGAAAAATCCATACTTGGGCTTGAGTACCAACTCGACCCGAAATTGCGTAGAATTCATTCCTTTAGAAAATATGACTAGGTTAGCTAGTGCAACGTTAGAATAGCTGGGAAATGGTCCCTGATCACTTTAAATACGTTCTACAAGGCCCAAAGCGAGTGGAACCAATGGTGCTATAATGCTCTAAAGCCTCGGATCAAACTCTAAGCCGGTTTATTCTCGAGACCTCCTTGAAACTTTGTATTGGATCTAGACCGCGCGTCAAAAGTCAGATACCTACCATCTTAGACCGTTATGACCACTTAGCTGGGCTTGGCAATCGTTTCGAAAATCAAGTCCAACTGACATTCAGGGGCTATTTCATTGAGCCTGGAGTGAAGAGAGTGAGAATAGGGTTAGAATTGAAATTTGAAATTCAAATCTGGCACACGAATTGACGCATCAGTATTAAGCGTTCTGACCGTCAGAATTCAGTCAAATTACACCCTTGGATCAGGAAAAATTTCTATTACATATCACGAGACTTATAGGCCTGATCTTGGTGCGATGACCGTTAAACTGAAACTGGACCGCTACGTGCGATCTGGGAACCCTACCGGTCTGAAAACTGGATGTGTGCTAGATCCAGTATGCATGAGCTTAAGTCCGACCGTGTTTGGCCAGGGGACCTTCAGAAATGCTCATTTGGACCGAAACGGCCCCGATTTGGTTAGGCACCAAGTAAACATTGTTCCTAAGCCTATTTTGGGCATGTTTTAGGCTATAAAAGGGGTTGAAATCCTCACTCCTCTCTCCCATCCGAATTTGAGAGAAACTCTAACTTGGGAGAGAGAAAAAGGTGAGAGATTGTGAGAGAGTGGGAGAGTTCTTCCTGCCACTTGTGCTACGTGTTGCACGTGCTCAAGCAACGTACCTCTACCATTTTTTCGGCGATTACACCACAATTTTAGGTAAGCAAATACCCTAAATAGTTGCTGATTTGAGTTTCCTTTGTTTCCATAGCGATGTAGCTTATGGATCTCGTGTATTAGGTTCCCTATTCGCCGTAGACGAAGCGTATACGCTCCGTTTCAATTCACGAATCTACAAGACATAAGGTGAGGATTTTAGACGCTTTGATTGACGGTTCCCAATGCTTTCAATGTCATTTAATAGTAGATTCTTGATGGTATCGCCGTTTGACATGTACAAAATGCTCTCCGTTTCCCGTTTCGTAAATTAACGAAGAATATGAGATTTAGGGCATTTTAGTCATTTGTAGGAAGTACTGTCTACATTCATATTTTGCTGATGTGATTGACATGGCTTGTTGTCCCGTTAGGGAGTTAGGAATGCGTGCATAATTAGTTTGGCGGAGAGATTCGCCTAGTTGCGCACTTTGGGTCGACATACTATATGTAGACTTAAGTGTGTAGTGTATGTGTTTGTATAAATGCTTGTATTAGTATGTATTGAATTAAATGATGTTATGTGATAGTTTGAGATTGATTTCTCAATTAATATGCTGACCTAAATGATTTTCCACATGTTGACTATATGCACGATTTCATTACATGCATGGAATATATGTGTTTGAAGATTTTCTTAAGTTAAATGTTATAACATGTGTTAACATGCTCACATGATTGTATTTCAATTCCGTTACTCTTACATAAATTGCTGATGTGATTCCATAAGTGTTTGGGACTAACTTAGTCCAGGCAGTCGGTAACCGAGCAAATTCGTGGCTGACTGGTCATAGCCACGAACGACGCATCGATGAACGCGATTCGTGTTTGGAGTTGGCGGCAGTGGTTAGGCCACGCGAAGTGTTTTACGCACTTCATGTCGTTCGACTTGAGATGCGATCGCGCTAGTCGAGCCCGTAAAGCAACCCGACTGGCCGATGTATGTTCACCTTGTATGAGTCATAACTGCTTGAACCTAGGGTACTGAACTTACCATTGTAAACCTTGTTAACCATGGTACCTTGATCCACGAAGACTCATGAGCCGGGCATGGTGGTATGGGACACCGTGGTCGAGCTGTCGGCCTACGCTGGGGCCACAAACCTCCCCGTAGTGACTAGTGAGCACCTAGACTCGTGAGCAGATTATGGTGGTATGGGACACTATATTCTAGCTGTCGGCCTACACTGATCAGGCGATGAGTCCTTTGTAGTGACCGCAAGCGTATTCTGAGTCCACGGGAGGCGACGACCCTTCCGTTGCAGTAGAGTACAGTAGGCCTGTATTGATAAGGTGATGGGGGAGCGGTGCAACGAGTGCAAGCAACAGCCCTGACAGCCCTTGCAGTGACCTACGAAATATACATCGTATGAGACTACTAGGAGTGACGACCCTAGACAGGATCTGTGTTGGGATTGATACAAGGGAAGTACCTTAGTTTCCCAATCCTGCTGGTTGAATGGACTAATAACAACTTGGAAATCATATCACCATAGCATTGCATGTGCCTGGAAGATGTGGAGCACTCTAGGGAGTGTGGCATGCCGCGGTCGTAAGATGTTGCCGTATGAGGGAGATCGTCGGTGAGGGCATACATCACGTCATGTCATCTTGCATTAACAACAGTATTAGGATTGTCTGATTTATTGCTTTACTATTATCGCATGATTGAATTGTGAACATGCTAATCTTTGCTCTATGATTCCACTGAATTGAACACTCACTCCCACGTTACGGGATGGTGTTTGCAACACCCACCAGACCCTGTTGTAGATACAGGTGAGGCTGAGATCCAGGAGGCAGAGCCAGACTTTGACGAGGACCAGGACGAGTTCTCGTACATGCAGTATCACGATGGCTTTGCGTAGGCGACCTGGATTAATGGGATTTCAGTGGGACTATTTTGGATATTTATTTTGATCATGTATATGTATATGAGACTCAGAGATGTAGTCATACTTTGTAGACAGATGAGATTTACTTTGTTTTTTTCATATAGTGATATATATATTGTTTAGTCTTCCGCTTGGTTTTATCACTGGATCTGAAGTATGAATTGCAGTTTTGGTATACTTTTACTCATGTGAATGCTTTAAATCAGACAACATTGAATCATAATCATTTTTGTTGCATAAGTGACGGTCTGGAACTCGGGAGTTGAGTTTATACACGACCCCCGATTTTCAGGGTGTTACATCAGCTTTCCTGATCCGAGGGTGAAATTTGGTCGAATTCTAACGGTCAAAACGCTTAAAAATGTCGCGCAATCGACACGTGCCAGATTTATTAAAAATTGAATTAATTTTCTAAATATTTTCCTTTTCTCACTCTCTTCACTCCGGACTCAGTAAAATGGTCTCAGGATATCGGTTGGGCTTGATTTTCGAAATGATTGTCAAGTCCAACTAGGCGGTCATAATGGTCTGAGATCATAGATATCGGACTTTCAACGTACGGTCTAGATCCAATACAAAGTTTCAAAGTGCTCCCGAGAGCAATCGGGTTTAGAGATTGATCCTGGATTTCAGGGTAAGGTAACGTCAATGTTTCTATAGGTTTTGGGTCTTACAGATCGTATTTAAAGTGGTTGGTGTTAATTTTACAGGTAATCTAGTTTAGCGCTAGTTAATTCACGTTAAATTTCTAAAGAATTAGGTTCTAAATGATTCCTTTGGCTTTAAAATTGAGTTCTGAGAGTGATATGGTTGACCCATTGCCTAAGGACAATCTACCCCCCTTAAAACAAAATTTTATCCCCAAAATTTGCCTAAGGGTAATAAGGAAAGATGTAATGCCCCAAAAATCAGGGGTCGGGTAGAAACCCAACTCTTGAGTTTCAGAACATCACCTATACAACATTTTCAATGATGGTTGAATGTCGGCGGTAATAGTACATAAAACATGAGGTGGATCAAGCCAAAACAGCATATCATACTCCAGAGACAGTTAATTTAGCAAGCGAAAGAATGTGATAGATATATAGAATATATAAATGATTGAAGTCTCCAAAGTGTGAACATGTTACCAGGTTAACTAAATACATGTATACTCCAAAATAGAAAGAAAATAATATACATGAGTGCTCCAAAAATATAAAATGACAAGTGTTATGGCATCTAATCAACCTCCCTATAATCTCATCGATCAAAACATGGAGGAGAAGTCCTCCTCAGCATCATACAAGTCCAGCTCCGCTCCACAAGCAGCGCCCTCATCTGAAACTAAAATAGGGACTGGTGGGTGTCCGGAATACCATTCCATAACGTGGGAGTGAGTAGCTAACTCAGTGGAATCATAGAACAAAGATTAACATGTTATAAAATCCATCACGCGATAATGATAAAGCAAATAAAATAAACATTCCTAAATACTGTGATTAATGCATGGATGAAATGACATGATGGATGCCCTCACCGACATACTCCCTCATGCGGCACCATCTGCGTCCGCAGCATGCTTTCTTCCCACAGTGCTCTACATCTTCCAAGCACATGCAGTGCGACGTGGATATGATTACCAAGTTGTTATTAGTCCTTTTCATACAGAAAGATTGGAAAACTAAGGTACCTCCCTTATATCAATACCCAAACAATGATCCTGTCTAGGGTCGTCACTCCTAGTAATCTCATACGATGATATATTTCTAGGTCGCTGCAAGGGCTGTCAGGGCTGTTGTACGCACTCGTTGCTCCGCTCCCCCATCACCTTATCAATACAGGCCTAGTTTATATCCTTAAGATTGCATCAGAACTCGTCGCCCCCATGCGGTGTCAGGATAAACTCAAGGTCACGACAAAGGGCTGTCAGGGCTGTTGCTCGCATTCGTTGCTCCACTCCCCCATCACCTTATTAATGTAGGCCGACAATAAGAATATAGTGTCTCATACCACCATAATTTGCTCAGAGTAGGGTGCTCACTGGTCACTACGGGGAGGTTTGTGGCCCCAGCGTAGGCCGACAGCTTGACCACGGTGTCCCATACCACCATGCCCAGCTCATGAGTCTTTATGGATCAAGGTACCATGGTTATCAGGGTTATCACTGGTAAGTTCAGTACCCTAGGTTTAAGCAGTTATGACAAATAAAAGGTGAACATACAATGGTCAATCGGACTACTTGATGAGTCCAACTAGCACAAGCGCACGTTGAATTGACCGACATGAAGTGCACAAGCACTTCATGTGGTCTAACTACTATCGACGACTCTAGTACGACTCAAGTTCGTCATACACATCCTTCATGGCAAATAGAATCCAACCACGAATTCTAAACTGTTACCGACTGCCTGGACTAGAGTATAGCCCCAAGAACAAAGATGTGAATCAATAATCACGTGAGAGAGACAAAATTGAAATACAAGACATTCCAGCATGTTATCAGCATGTTATAACATACATCATAAGTAGATAACCATATACGGGTATTTCAAACATGAGGTAATCAATTCAATACAACAAGCATGGAGTAATTCATGTACGTCATCAAATTAGTTGAGAATCCAGTCTCAACGCTAATCTACAACACCATTTACTCAATACTTACTAATACATACATTTATACAAACACTTAGACTACACAACTCCAACCTACTTAACGTATGTTGATTTCAACATATAATATGATAGATCCTTATATCAAGGAGATGTCTAATACACAACAATCATGTTCTTACATTCAAAACATATGGCAGGCATAAATCATATTGATTTAGGCATTTCAACAAACACTTAGTCTACACACATTAGTCTACATAGCATATGTCGGCCAATATGTGCATTAGGGCGAATCTCTTCACCAAACAGATCATACATCCATAACTAGTATAAATACACGGCAAGTACCCATGGCAATCATATCGGCAAAATACGTACGTATACAGTATTTCCTATAAATACCTAAAATACCCTAAATCTCATATGCTTCGTACGTATACGGAATGGAAAACGGACAGCATGTTGTACATGTCAAATAGCATCCTCATCAGCAATCTACCATTAAACGGCATTGAAAGCTTTGAAAACAGGTAATCTAAGCGTCTAAAATCCGCACCTTAAATTAGAAATGCGTATTCATTAGGATTCAGACGATGTGTCTTCGCCAACGACAAATACGCCACCTATGGAAAGAAACAGGTTAGCTAGAACACTTCTACAGCTAGTCTAAGCTTCAAATCAGATTAGGGTTAGGGTTTTCTTACCTAGAACGAAACCAGAATTGCCGGAATAACGATGCAGGTAGGTGGCTTTGGCACGTAGAGTAACAGGAAAGAATCCCAAGAGAAAGCCCTAACTTCTCCCTCACTTTCCCTCTCTTTTCTCTCTTCTCTCTCCAAATTCATATGGAATGAAAGAGCAAGGGTTTAAGCCCTTTTTATAAATTCAAAAGCGATGAAAATAGACTTGGGGCCAAGGTATACTTATTTTATAACCAAAGTGGACTTGTTCTGATCCAACGGAGCATTTCTGGAGGTCATGTTACTAAGTGCGGTCGGACTTAAGCTCTCTGACATTGGATCTAGGTCAGGCAGAGTTTTCAGTCTGGTTGGATTTTCAGATCGACTATGACGGACCAGTTTCTGTTTGACGGCTACCGGTACTCGATCAGGGCCACAAGTGTGTTGACATGTAAGGGCCACCTATCCTGATCTGAGGGTAAAATTTGATCAAATTCTGATGGTCAGAACGCTTAGAAAATGTTGCACAAGCGACACGTACCAGATTTCATAAATTATATTAATTTCTAACATTTTCCACACTCTTCACTCTGGACTCAAGGAAATCGTCGTGGGACATCATCTGGACTTGATTTTTGAGGTGATTGTCAAGTCCAACTAGGCGGTTAGGATTGTCTAAGTTCGGGGTAATTGGACTTCCGACGTGCGGTCCAGAGCCGATACAAAGTTTCAAGGTGCTCCCAAGAGAAATCAGGAATAGAGTTTGATCGTAGGTTTTACGGTATTGTAGCATCACCTATCTTATACGTTTTGACTCTAACAAATCGTATTGAAAGTGATTGGTGAGGATTTCATAGCCCATCTAGTGCAGCGCTAGTTAATTCTCGTTAGATTTCTAAAGGAAGTAGCCTTTATTGATTTTTGTTTGAGATGAGATTTGAAGGGTGGAGTGGGGGTGCTTGGAAACGGAAGAAGGAAGAGTTTGGAGGGGTGGTTTTTGCCAAAAATCAGATGTTTATGGGAGAAAGGAGAGCTTGGGGGGTCATTTTGTGAAGGAAGTAAGTGATTGGGAGGTTTTTAAGGGACGACCCATGTACCAGGGGGTTTTCCTAACCCCCAAACATGATCAGCCCGAAGGCCCGGCCGAATGGGGCCTATTGTACGGTGAGGCCTCGCCGGCCAAAGTCAAATCCAGCGAGGTCCAGCCTATGGGGCGTGGTCCCCCTGTCCCCTAGGTCCCAAATGTATGTGGGGCCCACCTTAGATTATTGTGGATTAGCGTGGGTAGGCCCACGACTCTGTTTCATACTATTTCGGGTCATTTTACAAACTAAAATTATTTTATGCATCATGTAACATATGATTTTGGGGTAGGAGAGGCTAATCCATCCAACTAACCCATTTATTCCACGAGATTCAATGATCGGAATGATCGGAAGTCCAATTTATACATATATTTACTATTTGTAGTAAATTTTTACTTATGCATGATTCTCCATCATTTACACACTAGGATTTATGTCTAGTATGAAAAGAATTAGAAAAAGTTGAAGAATGGGGTGGTGAAAGGAGAGATTCTGAAGGAATTGGATGAAAAGGGGTTTCAGGCCTTGAGACTGAGTGTAAGGGTTGTGGTTGACCTACCACCTAAGGACATTCATTTCTAGGTTTGGAATGGAATGAAACATGGCCTAAACCCTTCGATTGACGGTCTAGAAGTGATTTGGGGTCATTGGGTGTGATCAGGAGTGTGCATGGACTCAATCTCGGCGACCGTTTACAGTGAGTTTTCGTTTAAGTATAGTTCTTTACTATTTAAATTTGAGGATTCGTGTCTAATATGAAAGTACAAGAAGAAGTTTGAAGAATGAGGTGGTGAAAGGTTAGGGTTTGAAGGAAATTGGTTGAAAAGTGATTTCTTTGGCTTTGGGATTAAGCTTTGAGAGTGTTATGGTTGACCCATTGCCTAAGGACATCTAACTCCAGGTTGACGAAAATCCATGGTGTTACAAAAGATTAATCATTTCCTTTACCTAAGTTTTATTGATTTCGTGTTTCTATACGTGGTAGGGTGTATACGATCGATATAAGTTTGGTTCCTTTTGGTCTACCCCCCTTAAAAAGTTACTTCTTTATGTATTATTTACACCCTGACGGTTTGCTACAATTTATTTCTTTACCTATTTGGCGTCTTGACAACAATTCCCATCTATTTAGAGTAAGATATATATTTTCAGTGGTTGACCAGTACAGAGAGGCGGTTGTAGTGGGCTTGATCCCGATACGTCGAATGTCCGCCTGGCCAGGGTAGACAACGTTGTATCCCTTCCTAATCCTGGTGGATCCTGGTCTTCTACTCGGCTAAGCAGTGAGTCCATTGGTAGTCATCCAGGATTGAGAATTTGTGTCAAGCTGTGAATGTTTCGCATTTGTTCATTTCAGTAACTCCGTAGTCCGATCACTCTAAAAGCTTAGGGAATGTCAATCACTAAAAGGTTCAAAAGTCTTATTTATAAGGTTATGCTTTGGATCTTGATCTAGGAGAGTTCTCGCCTGAATCTATGTCCCAGGTAGGGATTAATAAACACTTTAATAGATCATCTTAAAAGATTCCTATTCGTACAGAATCAGCCAAGGCTTTTATTATGCTCGTATTTAACAAGTAGGTTTATGGATACACTGACCTTCGCCTGCTCACACTGCTAGGCCTATGATTTAATATGAATGGGTTCAACACTTAAGCCTTAATTGTTTCTCTGAATTCCCTTCGATCTTGGGCCAGTGGGGAAAGGGCTAACCATGCTTCCGCTGTGCTACTCTGATCCAACGGTTGTATTAGATAATCCTAAGTAGATTGGGCTCAATACGTTCTACCCCCCTTAAAACATAATTCTACTTAAGGCTTAAGAATCTATGTCACGATCCGTATATCGGAACGAAGTGTAACTTAGAACCTATCCTTGACATGAGATGGGAAACAACCTCTCACTACATTAGTCTTCCTTTGTTAATGATGCGTTCTATGACATTGGTACCTATGATTATAGAAAAGAGCTGAAATGATGGGTGTTGTGGTTGATTTCAAGGACGGATGTGAGTTTGTGGCAAGAGGTCTAATCTCTATTGGCTGTATGTCCTTAACATTATCCATAGGCAAAGCAATAACTTTTGGTTGTAGGTGGTCGGGCCAACATGGAAGAAAAGTTGTGTAGTGGGTTTGAACCGTATACATAGACTTTCTACCTAGCTAGGGCAGAAAATTTATCGTATCGGTTCTTAGTCCTAGTCGATGCCGATCTTCTGCTTGATCAGAGCATTGGATTCATTGGTAACTACTAGGATTAAGAAGTCGATTCAAACTGTGAATACATCACTTACATACAGTTCCCTTACTCCGCGTTCCCGATTGTAAGAAGTCCTTGGGAAGGCAATTCTAAGGGGAATTCTAAGGGGCGTACTGGTTTATTCTAAGTTCAATCTGTGGGATTTATAAGTTTTCCCTGAGAGGGAATGGTTCTAAGTTAAAACAACTTTCCTAAGGGTTATAACAGAAGTCTATAAGTATTAAGGGAATTTATCGAAGGAATGAGGTTCTACTCCAACCAAATCTAACCTATTATTCCTTAGCATATACAGGCTTTACATTACTTAATATAACTAGTAAACTAGCCTGTAACTCACTAGCTGTAATCCAAAGCCTAAGCTTATACGCTAAATGGTTTCATACCATTTCTACTACAGGGGATTGTTCTATCGCTTAGAGTCAAGATTATCTAATTGAAATTGGATTTCCTATATCGTCAGATCTTTCAAATCTAGGAGTATTTACTCTAGGTCCAAAACTCTAGATGTCCAAGTACTAGATGGTCACTGTTTATGGACTAAGCTACTGCGTTCGGTCTCATCCGTGGGTAAAAGCGTAGAGATCGAGAAAATGGCTAAGACGAACTCAAAAAGAGCCATGAAAAATTATTGAAATGGAAGAAAAGGCTAACCTAATGGCTTCCCACGGATCTAGGTCTAAGAGAGGAGGGAAATAGGTCCAAAAGGCAGAGATCAAAGAAGGGGAAAGGAAGAAATGTGATGAGTTGAAAGCTCACACGATTTTGAGCCTCAAAGGAGAGCTTGAGAGCTCCAACCGTAGAAAATGGAGAGTGCAGGTGCTTGGTAGGGGTGAGAACAGTAGAGGGATGAGAGTAATAAGAGAAAATGAAGGAAAGAACGAGTGAAAGGGAGGTTGGAGAGAGAAAACAGCAAGTTTAGAGGGAAGGGAGAGCTTGGAGGGCCAATTTTTGAAGGAAGTATGGGATTTGGAATGAATTAGGGGTCGAACCCTGGACCATTGGGTCCCACTAGGCCCCAAACTCAGTCGGCCCAAAGACCAGACCCAGCCTGGCCTGTTGACCGGCAAGGCCTCGTCGACCTCTGACCTGTTCTGCAAGGGCTCGCCATTTTAATGAGGTCCTCCTGTCCCCCCAGGCCCCAAAAAAGTCTGGGTCCCACCCTGGGTCCCCCTGTAAGTGCTCCGTTTGGCCCTCGACTCTATTTGAGGTATTTTCGGGGCCAATTTGTAAACTGGAATGATTTTATGTGATATGTAACATATGATTTTGGGGTAGGAGATGCTAATCTATCCAACTAACCTATTTATTCCACGAGATTCCATAATTGGAATGGAAAAAGTCCAATTTATACATATATTTACTATTTATAGTAAATTTTTGTTTAAGTATTATTCTCCATCATTTATACGTTAGGATTTATGTCTAGTATGAAAGGACTTAGAAAAATTTGAAGAATGAGGTGGTGAAAGGAGAGATTTTGAAGGAAATGGGTTAGACTTTAAGATTGAGTCCTGAGAAGTTATTTTCAATACCTTGGTTGATACTTCATGAGAGTGGTGAGATTGATGAGGGATGTTGAGATGGATAGGTGTCAAGATGAGGAATGACAGATATAGAAATGAATGCATTCGAGGAAACTTTGGGGTATCATTCATAGGTAAAGTAGGCATTGATGCTTTGGTCATGTGAGATGGAGACCAAGAACAACACCGGTTGGGGGTGAGTTGGCTTTAAGTTGAAGGTTCTAAAAGTGTAAAGAGAAGGCCCAAAAGGATGTGCTTGGAGGCAAAAAGAAATGATTTGATGATCTATGGTTTAACTGAGGATGGTCCTGAATGGAGTGGAACAGTGGAACATATGAACTTAAACGTTTTCTTTCCTTCGTGGTCCTAGATTTTATTATTGTTGAGATCCTTTGTGTGGCTTACTGAATTACTTAGTAGCAATAGAGATTTGGTCTATGGTGGTGGTGAGTTTGGGGTGTAGCTGGGTACATGAATCTCAACAAAATAAATTAGAAGAACTGTGGATTAAATTACAATATTCAGTCTCGCCTGTCGGCGAAACTTAGGATTCTAATGTGGTTTCTAGATTCCATCGCCCCATTCCTAAGTCAGAGTGTGTCAGTGTGCGTCGTGTTACCATAACCCAGGTTTGGTTTAATCCAAATCATGCTCTGATACCATCTGTAACGCCTTGAAAATCAGGAGTCGAGCATAAACTCCACTCCCGAGTTTCAGAACATCACTTATGCAACATTTTCAATGATGGATGAATGTTATTCATGTTAGTGCAGAAAATATGAGTGGGATTAGACCAAAACAACATATCATACTCCAGAGACAGTTAAGTTTCTCAAGCGGAAGACTGTGATAGATATATAACATAAACAAACTGTTGTAAGTCTCCAGAGTGTGAACATGTTACCAGGTTAAATATCTACATGTATACTCCAAAAAAAATGAACAAAAGAATATACATGAGTGCTCTAAAAATATAAAATGGTAAGTGTCATGGCGTCTAATCAACCTCCATGTAATCTCGTCGATCAGAACACGGAGGAGAAATCCTCCTCATCATCATACAAATCCGGCTCCGCTTCACAAGCAACGTCATCATCTGAAACTAAAACAGGGACTGGTTGGTGAGTACAACACCGTCCGTTAACGTGGGAGTGAGTGGCCAACTCAGTGGAATCATAGAGCAAAGGTTAATATGTTATCAAATCAATCAAGCGATAATGATAAAGCAAGCAAATCAAACATTCCTAAATACTACAATTAATGCAAGAATGAATGACATGATGGATGCCCTCGCCAACATACTCCCTCATCTGACACCATCTTACGTCCGCAACATGCTTTCTTCCCTCAGTGCTCCACATCTTCAAGGCACATGCAGTGTAATATGAATATGATTACCGAGTTGTTATTAGTCCTTTTCATACACCAGGATTGGGAAACTAGGGTACTTCCCTTATATCATTCCCAACAAGGATCCTGTCTAGGGTCGTCACTCCTAGTAGTCTCATACGATGATATGGTTCTAGGTCACTCTATGGGCTGTCAGGGCTGTTGCACGCACTCGTTGCACCGCTCCCCCATCACCTTATCAATACAGGCCTAGTTGTACTCTTGTTGCTACGGAAGGGTCGTCGCCTCACGTAGACTCAGAGTACGCTCGTGGTCACTACAAAGGGCTGTCAGGGCTGTTGCACGCACTCGTAGCACCGCTCCCCCATCACCTTATCAGTGTAGGCCGACAGATCAAATATAGTGTCCCATACCACCATAATCAGCTCACGAGTCTGGGTTGCTCACTGGTCACTACGGGGAGGCTCGTGGCCCCAGTGTAGGCCGACAGCTCGACCACGGTGTCCCATACAACCATGCCCGGCTCATGAGTCTCAATGGATCAAGGTACCACGGTTATCAGGGTTATCACTGGTAAGTTCAATACCCTAGGTTCAAGCAGTTATGACCAATACAAGGTGAACATACAATGGTCAGTCGTGTTGCTTGACGAGCTCGATTAGTACGGGCGCACCTCAAGTTGAACGACATGAAGTGTATAAACACCTCGTGTGGCCTAACCACTGCCGTCAACCAAAGCACGATTTGGGTTCGTCGACGCGTCCTTCGTGGTGAATAGAATCCAACCACCAATTCAAATCTGTTACCGACTGCCTGGACTAGAGTATAGCCCCAAACACTTGTAATCTAAATCAATAATCACATGAGAGAGACAGAATTGAAATACAAGTAATTCCAGCATGTTATCAGCATGTTATAACGTACATCATAAGCAGTTAACCATACATGAGTATTTTACACATAAGGTAATCAATTTAAATACAACAAGCATGTAGGAAATCATGTGCATCATCAAATTAGTTGAGAATCCAATCTCAACGCTAATCTACAACACCATTTACTCAATACTTACTAATACATACATTTATACAAACCCTTAGTCTACACACATTAGTCTACATAGCATATGTCGGCCAATAATGTGAATTAGGGCGAATCTCTTCGCCAAACAGATCATACATGCATAACTAGCATAGGTACACGATAAATACTCATGGCAATCATATCAGCAAAATACGTATGTATACAATATTTCCTACAAATACCTAAAATACCCTAAATCTCATATTCTTCGTGCGTATTCGAAATGAAAAACGGACAGCATGTTCTACATGTCAAACATCATCCTTGTCAACAATCTACTATTAAACGGCATTGAAAGCTTTGAAAAATGGTAACCTAAGCGTATAAAATCCGCACCTTACACCGTAGAAGTGTAACGAATTCAATAGAGACTCTAAGTCTTTGTCAATGACTGATTGGAAACCTATAGTATGATTTAGGTTAGATGCTTCACCACTTACACCAATTGAAACCCTAGAACAGGTTAGGGTTAGGCTTTCTTACCTAAGAACGAGGTCGGAGTCACCGGAAAAGCGATACGGAGGGGTGGATTAGGCACGTAGAAAAGATGGAAAGAATCCCAAGAAGAATCACCAACTTCTCTCCCAGTTTCTCTCTCTTTTCTCTCTCTCACACTCTAGGGTTTGGAAAATTCGTATGGGTTAGAAAGCTAAGGGTTTAAGGCCCTTTTATAAGCCCAAACATAACGAAAACAGATTCCAAGTCAAGGTATACTTAGGTTATAACTAAAGTGGGCCTGTTTCGATCCAACGGAGCATTTCTGGAGGTCCTGTTATCAAATGCGATCGGACTTAAGCTCACTAACATCAGATCTTTAGTCAGTTAGGTTTTCAATACAATCAAATTTCCAGATCGTCCGTGGTAGACCAGTTTCAGTTCAGTGGTTACCGAAACTCGATCAGGGCCATAAGTGTTATGACATGTAAGGGCCAACTTTCCTGATCCGAGGGTAAAATTTGGTCGAATTCTAATGGTCAGAATGCTTAAAAATGTTGCGCAAGCGACACGTGCCAAATTTATTAAAAATTGAATTAATTTTCTAAATATTTTCCTTTTCTCACTCTCTTCACTCCGGACTCAGTAAAATGGTCTCAGGATATCGGTTGGGCTTGATTTCGAAATGATTGTCAAGTCCAACTAGGCGGTCATAATGGTCTAAGATTATAGATATCAGACTTTCGATGTGCGGTCTAGATCCAATACGAAGTTTCAAAGTGCTCCCGAGAGCAATCGGGTTTAGAGATTGATCCTGAATTTCAGGGTAAGGTAACGTCAATGATTTTATAGGTTCTGGGTCTACAGATCGTATTTAAAGTGGTTGGTGCTAATTTTATAGGTAACCTAGTAGCTAGTTAATTCACGTTAAATTTTTAAAGAATTAGGTTCTAAATGATTCCTTTTGCTTTGGAATTGAGTTCTGAGAGTGATATGGTTGACCCATTGTCTAAGGACGTCTAACCCCAGGTAGGCAAAAATTCGGGGTGTTACAATAACCATCCATTTGGAGGGTTCCATCGTGATCAGGGGATGAATCCACACGTCTATGAGTGATGGATAGGCAGATTAGCCATCCACTAATGACTTGTCATTAACAGTGGAGTCATCTTCTTCGTTGACAGAAATAACCCACCATCCTTTAGTGGGCTCCATTTGTTGATCTAAAACATCCATCTAGTGGCCCCTATCACCAAATGACCCTTTATATCAATAGATCCCATCCATACACTCAAAACATCCCCTGATTATTCAATCTTTTCGAACCGAGTTCAAAATACATTTGATTAATAACTCAACTAGCTCCTTGTTTAGTTGCATCCAAAGATGATTGCCTGTTAGGGCAACTCATCCAAAAAAAAGGGAGAAAAGAAAAGAAAAGAAAAGAAAGAGAATGAGAGAGAGAGAGAGCTGCTACACACTCACTACCTCATCAGCTCAACTCGTTGAGTTCGGGCAGAGCCTTCACGACCCACTGCTAATTGCCAAATATGAAGAAAATAGAGAGAGATAGAGGGTGGGAGAAGAAAGAAACAGATAGATAGGTAAGAGAGAGAGAGAGAGTGACAGTCGAATGTCGCACTCTCGTCTAAGTTTAGGCCAAGTCTGCTGAGTTTGGGCCACCCCTAAGTTGAGTCCAAACATTGTTGGACCTGTCTAAGTGAGAGGAAGGGAGGGTGAGAGAGGAAATAAAGATGGCATTAGGGGTGGTGCGGCTGCAAAGTTATTGTGTAAGTAAGTTCCGACTCGGTCCGGGCTTGTCCTAGTTCGTCAACTTGCTGAACCATGCCCCAATGTGTTAAGAGTTGGTTTCAGAGTCCAACAAGAAAGAGAAGGAAGAAAATGGGAGATAGGGAGAGAGAGAATTGGGGCTTGGTGGCTACCGAGTCAGCTCACCGAAGGTGAGTTGGGCTTGGACCTAGTTCAGGTCTGGTCCATCTAGACTCATTGTTAGACATTCCAGCAGGAAAGAAAGAAGAAGATAGGAAGAGAGGAAGAGAACAAGAGAGAGAAAGGAGAAAGAAGAAGGGAGAGAGGAAGAGAAACGAGAAGAGAGAGGAGGTGGCTGTGGTTGTTGCCAAGTCGACTCGGTTGGAACTCGCTGAGTCTAGGAAAGTTTAGATAAGTCTGAGATTGTTGGAGTCTAACCAGGTTCAACTGGGCTTGGGTTTGGCTCAGGTCTGATTGGAGTTGGGAGAGAGGATAGGTGCATCCGAGTCACAAACAAGTTGATTCAGTTGGTTCGGCTGAGTTAGTGTCAAATCACCAAGTTAAACCATATGTCAAGGTAAATCAAAGCTCATTTCATTTCTTTGCTACTAAGTTGACTCAGTGAGTCTTCACTAAATTTATTGACCGTACAAGCCAACTATTTACCATTTTCGTTGATATTTTGATTTGGTCATAGTCGCATGTTTATTGATTAGGTTTGACTCAATCGGGCTACATTCGTGTTACCTAGAAGGCCACACACAACTAGGTTGTTTGATCGAGGTGAGGACTCACCCTTTGAGCTTCCCACTTAAATTCATCAATATAAGTCATAGATGATGCTTTGATTTCTCTCATTGAGCTACTTACCTCACTATTGAATATGTTAAATTGTTGTGCAATTATTTCATGTGTTAGATGATAGACATCTCTTTTTAATTATAGCAAGCATAAATGATTCGATGATAACATGCTATCTTTAGTTGTACATTTGTAAATTAATTGTAGCTTTGCCACTTGTGATTAAATGATGGAATGAAGGGAACTTATCATGAACTTACCATCTTGCAGTCCATATTTGACTTACATGGCTTGGATCGCACATTGCCTTATATGGCTTGGATTACATATTTGCCCTATGCGGCTTGAATCGCTTATTTTCCCTTTGTGGCTTAGATGGAGCATTGACGCCCTTTTGTATCTTGTTAGTTATATTCACATATCTCGTTGATTTTCGGGTCATTATGTGGAGTTTGTTATGATTTTCGGGTGGAGCTAAAGTTCGCTTGTCAATTTTCTAGCCATCTTGTAAAGTTCATACAATATTCGAATGACACCAGAGTTCCCATGTTGATTATCTTCTCATCTTGTGGTGTTTAGTCGATGGTGATTTCTGAGTAGCGCTGAAGTTCGTTTATCGACTTTTTAGCCATTTGCGGTGTTCACATACGATATGATTTTCAGGTGAAGTAGAGTTTTGTATGTTAGTTTTCTAGCCATCTTGCGGTGTTCAGCCATACTGTGATTTCTGGGTGGAGCAGGAGTTCATTTATTAATTTTCTAGCCATATTGTGGTGTTCACGTACGATATGATTTTCGGGTGGTCCAGAGTTTGTATGTTGAATCTCTCTTCATCTTGCGGTGTCCAATCCTACTGTGATTTTTAGGTGGAGGAAGAGTTCGCTTATTAATTTTCTAGCCATCTTGCGGTGTTCACTTATGATATGATTTCTGGGTGAAGTAAATGCTTGTATGTTAATTCTCTCTTCATCTTACGATGTTCAGTCATATTGTGATTTTTGGGTTGAATTAAAGTTCACTTATTGATTTTTTATCCATCTTGCGGTGTTCACATACGATATGATTTCTAGGTGAAGTAGAGGTTTAAAGCTTGATTTTCTATTCAATTTACAAAGTTCAGTTATACTGTAATTTTTGGGTGGAGTGTGAGTTTTCTTATCTATTTTCTAGCCATTTTACAGAGTTCGCATACATTATGATTTCTGAGTGCAATAGAAAGTTGTATAATTGATTATTTGGCTATCTGGACACATTCACTTGCATTGCGATTGCTATTATATTTTTCTTATGATAAGATTATGTTGTTTGACTTAATTTTTGAGTATATGATCATGAAGATGAATTGCGCTGCTTAATATATCCATTCTTATGACTTGTGATCTATCCTGGATTATGAATGATGAGTGCGTAATCTTAAAGGGTACTCCTCACTGCGATAATTATTGACGCTATCCAACCGTATTAGTTGATGCAAGTGTAGAGCGAGCCGATGCTGTTCACTGGGTAACTAGAGCAGATCGACTAGCTGAGAAGTTAGACGGGGTCTCTGTGACCCATATTGAGCTCCAACACTGTTCACAACCCCAAGTGTAGGGTCGCTATGTAGTAATAATCTCGGTGAGACCGAGGTCAAATCTACATGAACTAATCTTGTGTGTATTTTAAAAGTAACTAGAACTAAAACTAGATGAAGATGTGAATCTAAATCTGAATTAATTGAGAGAGCAATTATGATTAAAGCGATTAAAACTAATAAATTCAAATGTGGTAACTATGGTTTCTAAGGATCCACTTGTAGGTTCTCAGGATGCTACCTTACTTAATTCAAGTACACAATTGGTGTCGGAGTCCTATCTTATCCAGTTAGTAAGAAGAGATTTGTCAGTTCTCTGAACTTCTCATGGATCTAGTCGTCAATGGATGAGAGCTGTGAGGATTTGGAAGTGATTCCATCACCTAACATGCCCAAGAGATAAGGTAAACAATAGGATTTACCAATCCCACAACCAATCATAAGAGAATTGTGTAGGTTAGGAAGGATTTCATCATCCTACCATACCCAAGGGACGATGGTGAACAATGGGACTTACTAATTCCACAATCTCAAATCAGGAAAAGAAGATACTCAAAGCAATCACAAATCGATTGTAATTTGTCAAAACAAACCATTAAAAACTAAAAATATTCCTTATAATCAAACAAAAATCCAAAAGATTTCAACAAAAAATTAATAAAAATAAAGCAAACATCCTAATCACACTACAAGCTTCACCTCTTAGCCCTAACTAAGAGGTTTATCCAATTATAGACATGATTGAACTAAAATCTCTTAAGAAAAATATAAAAATGACTAAGGAAGGGGAAAAGATACTCTTGGTGATGGCTTCTCCATGCTTATGCTCCACTCCTCAAACCCTATAAGATGCCTAGGAACCCCTATTTATAGTTCTGCAACTCTAACTTTTGCATCGAGTTGAAAAAATCCCAAAATCACCTCAAATTTACACAGTCTGTGTATTGTCTGTGTGACCTTAGACAAGTCAAGGAATTCCTTCGACTGGTCGAGGATGATAGGAATTTAGAGGAATTTGTTGCTGGAGTTCGAGTCGAGGATTCTTCGACTAGTTGAGAGACTAATCAAAGGAGCCAGATTTTTAGGGTTCGTTTTCTTCACTTCAAGTCTTCAATGCTCTTCATTCCTCACTTAGTTTTTTTAGATCTTTGGTATGTGAATTCTTCATTCTTGGTCTTATAAGATCCAACCCTTGCTTTGGTGATTCGTGAGCTTTAAATCCACACTTTTAGCATCCTTTTCAATCCAAGCTCTTAAATTCACCTTGTAACACAAACATTATTAAAATAGAACATTAAGCATTATCATGTTTATAAAACCAAGTAATAAATGGGGAATAATATATAATATTTGACCCTTGACACAATCCTCAACCATCATTTTGCTAGTCCCGAGCAAAGTACGTGAAAAATGAACTTTAATGCACAATGTTCAAACATTTTTCAGAAAGTAATCTTTTGTGTAATCAAGTATGAATGAGTAGCCTCAAGATGAGAAAATGAGATTTTGAAGACCTAGAGTTGAATCACATAAGAAATCAATCAAAAAAGTTCTTTATCCATTAAGTTAGAGAATAGTTCACATATCAAGCTTTTCAATGTACTCAGTGAAAATCATCTTACTTCCATAAAAATACTATCAATTCATCATGTTAGCCATGTTTACCATATTCAGAGTAGTTGAAAATTCATGTACTGATTTCAAACTTATCCCCTTTTCCCTCCTTTTCCAATTTTTTATTTTATATCGATGGTCAGTTTTTATTCATTCTTTTTATTTTTGCATTATTTTCCAGATTTTTCATTCTTTTTATTCTTTTTCATGATCTCTCTGTTGATCTCTTATTTTTTAACTGGTTCTTTTCTTCTTTTAAGGTGGATAAAATTCTCTAGACCTGATTCTCGCCATCTATCAATGATTCACATACTAACAACTAGAACTTCTAGTATATCTTACAAAAGAGAAAATTGAATGTGTTTTGTGATTTAACATGATATTCAAACTTCCTCTTAATCAATTGAGTGCAAGTACTTAGGTGATAAATTACTTAGACGACAAGACTTCAATAATTCAAAATTCAATCTCCATCTTATCATACTCAAATCATTCTTAAGATAATAATTCATTGCCTCTAAACAGATAAACATTGAAAATTTTACAAATTTTGCTCAAAACTAAGAAAGCACTAGTTAGTTTACCTAATCTACCATCCCCAACCTAAAATCTATATTGTCCTCAATGTAAAAGAAATAAGCATGATTTGCAAGAGAGACAATGTAATTGAAGCAAAAGTGATGGAAAGATAGTACCTAATGAAGGAATTTTGAGGCTTTTTCCAAAGGATCTTAGTGTGAATGTGGGTTAGCACAAGAATTAAACCACCATAAAGAAAATAATCTAAACAAACGGAAAGAAAACTATCTTAAAATAGCGGAAGAAAACTATTCTAATCCTAAATTCTATGAAAGTAATAAACCTAATTTTACCTCCATCAGACTAGGAGGTCAATTATGGTAAATAGGATCAATTAGAGGTATGAACATGTCCTCTGAATCAAATTTCTCAACAAATGGCTTCAACCAACTTCCATGTACTTTAAAAATATTACCATTGTTCGAATTCTTTATCTCAACGGCTCCATGAGGATAGACATTAGTAACAGTGAAAGGACGATCCAACTAGATCGGAGCTTACCCGAAGAAAGATGTAACCAAGAATTATACAAAAAGACTTTTGGACCAATTAAGAATGAATTTTGAAGGATGTTCCTATCATGGAACACCTTCATTTTCTCCTTGTAAATTCTCGAATTCTCGTATGCATCATTCTGGATCTCCTCGAATTCATTTAATTATAGTTTGCATAGAGAGCCAGTGTTGTTTAAATTGAAGTTTAGATTTTTAATCGCACAGTAGGCCCTATGTTCCAACTCCACAGGTAAGTGGCAAACCTTCCCAAAGACAAGTATAAAGGGAGACATTCCAATAGGGGTTTTAAATGCAGTACAGTAAGCCTATAAAGCATCGGTCAATCGGATTGACCAATCCTTTCGATCAGGGTTAACATTTTTCCCAAAATGTGTTTAATCTTCCTATTAGAAATCTCAGCTTGCCTGCTTGTCTATGGATGGTATGGAGTGCTCACCTTATAAGAGATGCCATATTTCTTCATTAAGTTTACAAATGGCCTATTAAAGAAATGTGAACCTCCATCACTAATGATAGCTCAAGGTGTTCCGAACTGAAAAAGGATGTTTTCTTTTAAAAACTTAATGACCATTTGATGGTCATTGTTTCAGCATGGAATCACTTCGACCCATTTAGTGACATAGTTTACTGCTAGTAGAATGTATAAATTTCAAAAGGATTGGGGGAATGGTCCCATGAAATCGATGCCCCAAAAATCGAATGCGTCAATGATCAGAATGGGGTTCAAAGGCATCATATTTCGACGAGACAATTCTCCCAACTTCTGACAACGCTCACAAGCTTTGCAAAACTCATGAGTGTCCTTGAACATAGTGGGCCAGAAATAGCCACACTGTAAAATCTTGGCCATGGTCTTTTTAGCAGAAAAGTTACCACCACAAGCCTAAGAGTGACAGAAGGAGATGACACTTTTGTGTTCATTATCTGGCACACATCTCATTAAGATTTGATCTGGGCAATATTTAAACAAATACGCATCATCCTAGAAGAACTTACGAACCTCGGTGAAGAATTTTTTCTTATCTTACACGGTCCAATGTGTCGGTGTGAAACCCGTGGCAAGATAATTAACAATATCAGCAAACCAAGGTGAATGGGAGACTTTGAACAATTGTTCGTCAGGAACAAATCATTTATATGTGTCATCTTAAGGCAATAAGAGAGATCAAGGTGGGAAAGATGGTCAGCCACTACGTTCTCTACTCCCTTTTTATCTTTTATTTTTAAATCTAATTCTTGGAGTAGGAGGATCCATCTTATTAGACGGGTCTTAGCATCAATCTTAGAAAAGAACATACTTGAGTGTTGCATGATTTGTGTAAATCAAGATCTTAGATCCGATCAGGTAGGACCTAAATCTGTCCAAAGTGAACACTATGGTTAAGAGTTCCTTTTTTCGTAGTAGAGTAGTTCACTTAGGCAGGATTTAGAGTTCTACTTGTGTAATGAATAATATAGGGCTACCTTTCTTTTCTCTAGCATAAAACTGCCCCAAGACCATAGTCAAGCGCGTTGTACATAAGTTCAAAAAGGAAGGTTCCAGTCGGGTGGCTGCATGATAGGTGCAGTGGTTAACAACCCCTTGAGCTTAGTAAAATCTTTCTGGCAATGCTTAGTCCACTCATATGTTGTATCCTTTTGAAGTAGATTACATAGAGGATGAGAGAGGTGACTAAAGTCCTTTATGAATCTCTTGTAAAACTCAGCATGTCCTAGGAAGGATCGCACATATCGCATGTTCTTGGGTGGAGGTAGGTTAGAGATAAGAACAATTTTAGCCTTATTTACCTCAATTCCCATGAACGAGATGATCTGTCAAAGGACAATTCCCTTACGAACCGTGAAGTGACACTTTTTCCAATTCAGTACCAAGTTCTTTTCCTCACGTCGCTTCAACACATATTTAAGATTCTCCAAACAATCGCTAAAGGATGGACCAAAAATAGAGAATCGTCCATGAAGACCTCTAAATATTACCCCACAATGTCAGAAAAAATACTCAACATGTATCACTGAAAAGTGGCAGGGGCATTACATAGCCCGAATGACATTCTTCAGTAATCAAAGGTGCCATAGGGACATTTAAACATGGTCTTTTCCTGTTCTTCAAGGGCTATCTCGATCTGATTGTAGCCTGAATAACCATCAAGGAAGCAATAGTAAGAGTGACCAGCTAGCCTCGTGAAGGTATTCAACTTCCTATAGTCAATGCACATTCTCCAACCAGTAGTGACTCTAGTTGGCATGAGTTCATTGTTGACATTAGCTATGATGGTGGTTCCAAACTTCTTAAGAACCAACTGAGTTGGACTCACCGATTGACTATCAAAGATCGGGTATATGATAGCCCCATCCAATTGCTTAAGAACCTTGGCCTTAACCACTTCCTTCATGATCAGATTTAATCTACGTTGTGGTTATCGAGAGGTCTTTGCATTATCCTCAAGATGAATGCGGTGAGTACAAATTAAAGGGTCAATTCCCTTGAGGTTCGCAATCGACCATCTAAGGACTCCTTTATGCTCAATGAGAGTAAATATGAGTATACTCTCCTGTTCTTGCTCAAGGTGGGAAGAAATCACCACCAGGTATGTCTCATCTTAACCTATATAGACATATTTCAAATCAGATGCAAAGGTTTTAAGTCAAGATTTGGTGCCTTGAGGTTAGACAGTACAAGCATTGCATCAATTTGGGTAATTCTTCAAATTGTGGCCTCCACTGATTAACTTCAAGTACCAGCACAGTATCAAGTATGGCCCCTGTCTCCCTAATCATATCATCATCAAAATCATGGGAGTGGGCCAAGCACATTTCTAAAGGGTCAGAGGATAAGGTTAGAAGTGCTCTATCTTCCATGAAAGAATCAAACGGGTTAATGTCATGGGAATCGTCTTCATCCTCTAGCTGTTTGCCTGTGTTGAAAAAGATAGTCAACTCCAATATCATATTCCCAAAAGACATACTCATGACTCCATTCTTGCAATTAATGATCGCATTTGATCTGGCGAGGATGGGCGACTAAGGATGACGAGAATTTCAGTGATCATGTCCATGATAGGTTGAGTATCCAAGGCAATGAAATATACCGAATAGTAGAATTTATCAACTTAGACCAACACATCCTCGATTATCTCTCTCGATATGCAGACTGAGCGATCGACAAGTTATAACGTGGTCCAGGTGGGTTTTAATTCACCTAGACCCAGTAGCTCGTAGACCAAGTATGCGATCCGATTCACGCTTGCTACTAATTCAAGAAGTGCATGCTCAATCCGGTAGTTCCCAATTATGCATGAGATGGTTGGGCTACCAGGATCTTTGTACTTTTATGGTACATTTGTAGGATGGCACTCACTTTTTCTGTTAAAAAAGTTTTCTTTTTGATACTTTGCCACCTCTTAGTCATGCATAAGTCTTTCAGAAATTTAGCATATGAAGGTACTTGTTTAACCACATCCAGTAAAGGAATATTAACCTTCACCCTAAAATGTCCTAAGAGTTAAAGAGAGGTTTAGGTTTTCATGCTATTAACTGTTGAGGAAATGAGGCAATCAGCTTGCCTTGAAGTTTTAGTTCTAACTCTTGTGGGGCAATACTAGGTCTATCATTGTGGTCCTCTTCCGAGTCCTTAGGCCTTTTAGCCCTAACTAGAATGGTTTTGTCAATGGTCTTCTCACTCCTAAGAGTAGTGATAGATTTAGCTTGCTTCATTTGAATTGAAGAGCTCAGGTCACTAACTTCATATTGTGATTTTGGATTGAGAAGAGGTTGAGCTAGAAGGTTCTTCTTATTCCCAATCGTATTCTTTGTGCCAAGCCCTTCTATGGCCTTTGTAAAGTCTTGGAAGGCTTGTAGCATCTCCTGATTGAAAAGCTCTTGATTTTGAAGATGTTTTAAAACTGGATCCTCTTGAGTTTTCACTTGATTTGTAATATGATTGAAGAAACCTTAAGGGGTAGTACTTTGTCCATTCTTCTAACTGAAGTTTAGATGATTTCTCCAACTAGGATTGTAGGTATTGGAGGTATATCCTTTGAAAGGTCTTTGGTAATTATTTACGGCATTGGATTGCTCATTCAACACCTCTTGAAAGGCAGGTATCGTTAGACAATTTTCAGTTGTGTGAACGTTGTAAGCACAAATACCACAAACAGTTTCCTTAACCTTATCTTTCTTTAGTTCTATAGCATCGAATTTCCTTATGAGATTAGACACTTTAGCATTGATATCATCATCCTCTTTCAGAAGGTATAATCCACCCCTCTCCTTTGATTGAGTGGGCCTAGAAGTGTAGATTTTGGGGAGGTGTCCCATGATTGTGCGTTTTCAGCAAATCTGTCCAAGTAGTCCTACAAATCATCGACATCTTTATTCATGAATTCCCCATTGCACATTGTCTCAACCAATTGGTGCATGGAAGATGTCAGACCATCATAGAAAAGGTGTGTAATGCTCCACGTTTCAAAACCAAGTTGTGGGAATGTAACACCCCGAAAATCGGGGGTCGGGTAGAAACCCAACTCTCGAGTTTCAGAACGTCACTTATGCAACATAGATAATGATAAATGCATGTTTTCTATAGAATGGCATTAAACAAGATTGAGACTAAGCCAAAACAACATATCATAGTCCAGAGATAGTTAAATTAGCAAGCGGAAGACTGTGATGAATACATAAAATATATAATTAATTGTAAATCTCCAGAGTGTGAACATGTTACCAGGTTAATTAAATACATGTATACTCCAAAAATGGAAAAAAAAGAATATATATGAGTGCTCCAAAAATATAAAATGACAAGTGTCAAGGCATCTAATCAACCTCCCTGTAATCCCGTCGATCAGAACATGCATAAAGGAGGGATCCTCCTCATCATCATCAAGTCCGGCTCCGCTTCACAAGTAGCGCCATCATCTGAAACTAAAATAGGGACTGGTTGGTGTCCGGAACACCATCCCGTAACGTGGGAATGAGTAATCAACTCAGTAGAATCATAGAGCAAAGATTATCATGTTATCGAATCAATCACGCAATAATAGTAAAGAAAACAAACATTCCTGGATACTATTGTTAATGCATGCATGAAATGACATGATGGATGCCCTCACTGACATACTCCCTCATGCGGCACCATCTGCGTCCGTGGCATGCTTTCTTCCCGTAGTGCTCCACATCTTCCAGGCACATGCAGTGCGATATGAATAATGATTACCAAGTTGTTATTAGTCCTTTTCATACAGTAGGATTGGGGAAACTAAGGTACCTTCCTTATATCAATCCCAACACAGATCCTGTCTAGGGTAGTCAATCCTAGTAATCTCAAACGATGTTATATTTGTAGGTTACTGCAAGGGCTGTCAGGGCTGTTGCTCGCACTCGTTGCACCGCTCCCCCATCACCTTATCAATACAGGCCTATTTATATCCTTAAGACTGCATCAGGACTCCTCGCCCCCATGCGGTGTCAGGATAAACTCAAGGTCACTACAAAGGGCTGCCAAGGCTGTTACTCGCACTCGTTGCTCCACTCTCCCATCACCTTATCAATGTAGGCCGACAGCAAGAATATAGTGTCCCATACCACCATAATCTGCTCAGAGTAGGGTGCTCACTGGTCACTACGGGAAGGTTTGTGGCCCCATCGTAGGCTGACAGCTCAACCACGATGTCCCATACCACCATGCCCGGCTCATGAGTCTTTATGAATCAAGGTACCATGGTTAACAGGGTTTTCAATGGTAAGTTCAGTACCTTAGGTTCAAGCAGTTATGACTCATACATGGTGAACATACAATGGCCAGTCAGGTTACTTAACGGGCTCGATTAGTATGAGCGCATCTCAAGCTGAGCGACATGAAGTGCATAAAACACTTCGTGTGGCCTAACCACTGCCGCCAACCCAAAACACGACTCGCGTTCATCGACGCGTCCTTCGTGGCAATTAGAAACCAACCACGAATTCAATCCATTACCGACTGCCTGGACTAGATCATAGCCCCAAGCATTTATGTATCAACATCAGTAAGCATATGTGAGTAACAGAACAGAATATAAACAATACAAGCATGTTGACACATGTTATATCATACTACGTAAGCAAATCAACCAACACATGCACTCCATATATGTATACTGAAATCGATTCATATAGCCAACATGTGGAAACCATATACATTAGCATATTAATTGAGAATTCAATTCAAAACTAATTCACAACACCATTTACTCAATACCTACTAATACAAACATTTATACAAACACTTAGTCTACACACTTTAGTCTACATAGCGTATGTCGACTCAAAGTGCGCATAAGGGCGAATCTCTTCGCCAAATAGATCATGAACGCATTCCTAATATCATAACATGACAAATAGCCGTGAAAATCATTTCAGCAAAATACGGACATACTTTATTTCCTACAAATACCCAAAATGCCCTAAATCTCATATTTCCCGTACGTATACGAAATGGAAAATGGACAGCATGTTCTACATGTCAAATGATGTTCTCTTCGACAATATACTATTAAACGACTTTAAAAGCTTTGAAATCAGTCAATCAAAGCGTCTAAAATTCTCACCTTTCGCCTTAGACATGTATCGATTCGAATAGAATGTATACGCTTCGTCAACGGCGTAAATGAGACCTAATGCACAAGTACATAAGCTACTTTGCCATTTGAATCGAAGAAATCCCTAAAATAGCAAGTGGTTATGGTTTTCTTACCTAAAAGTGCATTGAAAATCACCAGGAAAGTGATTTGAATGCGTTTCTTTGGTACGTGCAAAGGATGGAGCAAACGGCAGGAAGTTCTCTCACAAAGTCTCTCACAATCTCTCACTTTCTCTCTCTCTCAATCTAGGGTTTTCCCCAAATTCGTATGGGTTAGAAGGCTAAGGGTTTAAACCCCTTTTATAAGCCCAAACATGACCAAACTAGACTCCAAGTCAAGGTATACTTGGGTTATAGCCAAATCGGGACTTTTTCGATCCAAAAGAGCATTTTGGGAGATCCCCTGGCCGAACGCGGTCGGACTTAAGCTCATGCGTATCGGATCCTGCTCACCCGAAGTTTTCAGACCGGTAGATTTCTCAGATCGCACGTGGCAGTCCAGTTTCAGTTCAGCGGTCACGGAGAATCGATCGAGGATTCCAAGTACACTGACCTGAATGAGAAATGTTTCCTGATCCGAGGGTGTAATCGGGTCAGATTCCGACGGTCTGAATGCTTATACTGATCCCGCAAACGAAACGTGCCAGATTTAATTAAATCCCATTTAAATTTTAAATGAATTTCACTCTTTCTCACACTCCCTGCTCCAGGCTCAATAAAATAGCCTCAGAGCATCGGTTGGGCTTGATTTTCGAAACGATTGTCAAGTCCAGCTAAGCGGTCATAACGGTCTAAGATTGTAGGTATCGGACTTTCGACGCGCGATCTAAATCAAATACGAAGTTTCAAAGGGTTCATGAGAATAAACCGGTTTAGAGTTTGATCCTGGATTTTAGGGTAACGTAGCGTCAACGATGCTAGAGGTTTTGGGTCTTACAGATCGTATTTAAAGTGGTTGGTGCTTATTTTACAGGTAATCTAGTGTAGCGCTGGCTAATTCTCATTAAATTCTAAAGAATTTGGTTCTACATGATTTCTTTGGCTTTGGAATTGGGTTCTGAGAGGTTACTAAGGTGTTATGGTTGGCCCATTGCCTAAGGACGTCTAATCCCAGGTTGGCAAAAAATCTGGGGTGTTACAATCTACCCCCCTTAAAATAAAATTTTATTCCCGAAATTGGCTAAGGGTAATGAGTACTTAAAGAGACTTTTGTATTGACGTTCTAAGGAAGGTTCAAATCCTATTTAATGACCTAACCTTACATATAACCTAAATCAACTGTTTCGATCCTGGGCCAGTGGGGAAGAGGCCAACCACGCTTCCGTTACGCCACTCTGATCTAATGATTGCATTAGCTGACTTAACTAGATTGGGCTCAAAATGTTCTACCCCCCTTAAAACTTAGTTCTACTTAAGGTTCAAGAATTTATGTCTCGATCCGTATATCGGAACGAGGTGTAACTTAGGGCCTATCCTTGACATGAAATGGGAAACAATCTCTCGCTACATTGGTCTTCCTTTGCTAATGATGCGTTCTATGGCATTGGTACCTATGGTGATAGAGATGAGCCGTTGATTTCAGGGACAGGTGTGAGTTGGTGGCAAGATATCAAATTCTCTACTGGCTATAAGTCCTCGCTATTTTTCAAAGGTAAAATAATAACTTTCGATTGTTGATTGTCGAGCCAACACGGAAGAAAAGTTGTGTAATGGGTCTGAGCCGGATACATAGACTTTCTGTCTAGCTAGGACAGAAATTTTTTTGTATCAATTCTTAATCCGAGCCGATGCCGATCTTCTGCTTGATCAAAGCATTGGATTCATTGGTAACTACTAGGATTAAAAAGTTAATTCAAACCGCGAATACATCGCTTACATACAGTTCCTTTACTCTATGTTCACGAATGCAATAAATCCTTGGAAAGGCAATTCTAAGGGGTATGCTGATTTATTCTAAGTTCAATCTGAGGGATTTATAAGTTTTCCCTGAGAGTGAAAGGGTCTAAGTTAAAACAACTTCCCTAAGGGTTATAACAGAAATCTATAAGTATTAAGGGGACCTATCGAAGAAATGAGGTCCTACTTCAATCCAATCTAACCTACTATTCCTAAGCATATACAGGCTTTACACTACTTATTATAACTAGTAACCTAGTTTGTAACTTACTAGCTGTAATCCAAAGCCTAAGCTTATACGTTAGATAGTTTCATACCATATCTACTACAGGGAATTGTTCTATCGCTTAAAGTCAAGATTGTCTAATTAAAATTTGATTTCCTATATCGTCAGATCTTCCAAATCTAGGAGTACCACTCTAAGTCCAAAATGCTAGATGTCCTAGCACCAGATGGTCATTATTTGTGGACTAAGCTACCGTATTTGGTCTCGCTCGACGGTAAAGCAGAGAGATCGAGAAGACGGCTATAACTAGCTTGAAAGAGCCATGAAAAATGAAGGAAAGGGGGTGAAAGGGCTGTCCAAATGGGTTGAAACGAATCTAAGCCCTGTAGAGGGGTAGATCAGGCTCCTAAAGGCTGGTTTTTTAAATGGAAAAGAGTAAAATAAGTGGGAATGGAGGCTCACACGAAATTTAGCCTTCAATGGAGGGTGTAGAAGCTCCAATCGACGAGAATGGAGAGAGAGGGGACTTCCTACTGCTATGGATGATGGGTCAGCGTTGGTTTTAGCAGAAAATGGGATGGAAAAGGTTTAACACCGAGATTTGAGAGGGAGGCAGCAAAAAAATGTAAAAAGGAGAGCTTGGGAGGGCTGTTTGTGAAGGAGGTAGGGTATTTGGGAGGTTTCAAGGGATGTCCCACGTGTAGGGGGGGTGCCCTAGCCATAAAAGGGCGTCGGCCCGAAGCACAGCCCGAGTGGGGCCCACCGTACGGCGAGCCCTCGCCGAACCGGCGAGTTTCTCGCTGGTGAACTTGCAAACCGGCAATGCCGGCCATGTGGGCTGGGTTCCCCCTTCCCTTGGGACCCTAGATATATGTGGGACCCACCCTGGTTCATTGTATTTGGGCTTGGATAGGCCCAAGACTCCATTTGGAGCGTTTATGGGCCAGTTTGTAAACCAGAATGATTTTATACATCATGTGGCATATGATTTTAGGGTAGGAAAGCCTAATACATCCAACTAACCCATTTATTACAAGATATTCCATAATTAGAATGGCCAAAAGTCCAATTCTTACATATATTTACTATTTATAGTAAAAATTTTATTTAAGCATGAATCAATATCATTCACACATTAGTATTTATGTGTAGTAAGAAAGGACTTATAAAAAGTTGAAGAATGGGGTGGTGAAAGGAAAGATTCTGAAGGAATTGGATGAAAAGGGGTTTTTAAGCCTTGAGATTGAGTATAAGGGTTGTGGTTACCCCACAACCCAAGGACATACATTTTCGGGCTTGGAATTCTTCTAGGATCATCTCAAACACGCCAACTAACGACCTAGAGGCGACTTAGGTCACTCCACGCAACCAAAGATACATTATGGACTCGTTCAAAATGATCGATTTGAGTAGACTTCGCCTATTGGAGAAACTGAAGTCCTACGAGAGTTTCTAGATTTTTCTCGCACCCACCTAAGTCAAAGGGGCGACAGCGTACGTCGCGTGGCCATAACCCAGGTCCGGTTTAATCCAAATCATGCTCTGATACCATCTGTAATACCCCAAAAATCGGGGGTCGGGTAGAAACCTAACTCCCGAGTTTCAGAACGTCACTTATGCAATATAGATAATGATAAATGCATGTTGTCTATAGAATGACATTAAACAAGATTGAGAATAAGCCAAAACAATATATCATACTCCAGAGACAGTTAAATTAGCAAGCGGAAGACTGTGATGAATACATAAAATATATAATTAATTTTAAATCTCCAAAGTGTGAACATGTTACCAGGTTAATTAAATACATGTATACTCCAAAAATGGAAAAAAAAAGAATATACATGAGTGCTCCAAAAATATAAAATGACAAGTGTCAAGGCGTCTAATCAACCTCCCTGTAATCCCGTCCATCAGAACACGCATAAAGGAGGGATCCTCCTCCTCATCATCAAGTCCGGCTCCGCTTCACAAGCAGCGCCATCATCTGAAACTAAAATAAGGACTGGTGGGTGTCCGGAATACCATCTCGTAACGTGGGAATGAGTAATCAACTCAGCGGAATCATAGAGAAAAGATTAGCATGTTATCAAATCAATCACGCGATAATAGTAAAGCAAACAATCAAACATTCCTACATACTGTTGTTAATGCATGCATGAAATGACATGATGGATGCCCTCATCGACATACTCCCTCATGCGGCACCATCTGCGTCCGCTGCATGCTTTCTTCCCGCAGTGCTCCACATCTTCCAGGCACATGCAGTGCGATATGAATAACGAGTTGTTATTAGTCCTTTTCATACAGCAGGATTGGGAAACTAAGGTACCTTCCTTATATCAATCCTAACACAGATCCTATCTAGGGTCGTCACTACAAGTAATCTCATACGATGTTATATTTGTAGGTCACTACAAGGGTTGTCAGGGCTGTTGCTCACACTCGTTGCACCGCTCCCCCATCACCTTATCAATACAGGCCTATTTATATTCTAAAGACTGCATCAGGACTCGTCACCCCCATGCTGTGTCAGGATAAACTCAAGGTCACTACAAAGGGCTGTCAGGGCTGTTGGTCGCACTCGTTGCTCCACTCCCCCATCACCTTATCAATGTAGGCCGACAGCAAGAATATAGTGTCCCATACTACCATAATCTGCTCAGAGTAGGGTTCTCACTGGTCATTAGGGGGAGTTTTATCGCCCCAGCGTAGGCCGACAACTCGACCACGGTGTCCCATACCACCATGCCCGGCTCATGAGTCTTTATGGATCAAGGTACCATGGTTGACAGGGTTTTCAATGGTAAGTTCAGTACCCTAGGTTCAAGCAGTTATGACTCATACATGGTGAACATACAATGGCCAGTCGGGTTACTTGACAGGCTCAATTAGTACGAGCGCATCTCAAGCCGAGCGACATGAAGTGCATAAAATACTTCGTGTGGCCTAGCTACTGCCGCCAACCCAAAACACGACTCGCGTTCATCGACGCGTCCGTCGTGGCAATTAGAAACCAACCATGAATTCAATCCATTACCGACTGCTTAGACTAGATCATAGCCCCAAGCATTTGTGTATCAACATCAGCAAGTATATGTGAGTAATAGAACAAAATATAAACAATACAAGCATGTTGACACATGTTATATCATACTACGTAAGAAAATCAACCAACACATGCACTCCATATATGTATAATGAAATCGATTCATATAGCCAACATGTGGAAACCATATACATCAGCATATTAATTGAGAATTCAATCTCAAAACTAATTCACAACACCATTTACTCAATACCTACTAATACAAACATTTAGACAAACACATAGTCTACACACTTTAGTCTACATAGCGTATGTCGACTCAAAGTACGCATAAGGGCGAATCTCTTTGCCAAACAGATCATGCACGCATTCCTAATATCATAACATGACAAATAGCCATGTCAATCATTTCAAAAAAATATGGACGTATACTGTATTTCCTACAAATACCTAAAATGCCCTAAATCTCATATTTCCCATACGTATACGAAATGGAAAACTGACAGCATGTTCTACATGTCAAACGACGTTCTCTTCGACAATATACTATTAAACGACATTAAAAGCTTTGAAATCAGTCAATCAAAGCGTCTAAAATCCTCACCTTTCGCCTTAGACCTGTATCAATTCGAATAGAATGTATACGCTTCGTCAACGGCGTAAATGCAACCTAATGCATAAGTACATAAGCTACTTTGCCATTTGAATCGAAGAAATTCCTAAAATAGCAAGTGGTTAGGGTTTTCTTACCTAAAAGTGCATTGAAAATCACCGGGAAAGTGATTTGAATGCGTTGCTTTGGTACGTGCAAAGGATGGATCAAACGGCAAGAAGTTCTCTCACAAAGTCTCTCACAATCTTTCACTTTCTCTCTCTCTCAATCTAGAGTTTTTCCCAAATTCGTATGGGTTAGAAGGCTAAGGGTTTAAGCCCCTTTTATAAGCCCAAACATGACCAAACTAGACTCCAAGTTAAGGTATACTTGGGTTATAGCTAAATTGGGACTTTTTCGATCCAAAAGAGTATTTCAAGAGGTCCCCTAGCCGAACGCGGTCAGACTTAAGCTCATGCGTATCGGATCCTGCTCACCCGAAGTTTTCAGACCGGTAGAGTTCCCAGATCGCACGTGGCGGTCCAGTTTCAGTTCAGCGGTCACGGATAATCGATCGAGAATTCCAAGTACACTGACTTGAATGAGAAATGTTTCCTTATCCGAGGGTGTAATCGGGTCAGATTCCAATGGTATGAATGCTTATACTGATCTCGCAAATGAAACGTGACGGATTTATTTAAATCCCATTTAAATTTTAAATGAATTTCACTCTTTCTCACACTTCCTGCTCCAGGCTCAATAAAATAGCCTCAGAGCATCGGTTGGGCTTGATTTTCGAAATGATTGTCAAGTCTAGCTAAGCGGTCATAACGGTCTAAGATTGTAGGTATCGGACTTTAGACGCGCGATCTAAATCAAATACGAAGTTTCAAAGGGTTCATGAGAATAAACCGGTTTAGAGTTTGATTCTAGATTTTAGGGTAACGTAGCGTCAACAATGCTAGAGGTTTTGGGTCTTACAGATCGTATTTAAAGTGGTTGGTGCTTATTTCACAGGTAATCTAGTGTAGCGCTGGCTAATTCTCGTTAAATTCTAAAGAATTTAGTTCTACATGATTTCTTTGGCTTTGTAATTGGGTTCTGAGAGGTTACTAAGGTGTTATGGTTGGCCCATTGCCTAAGGACATCTAATCCCAGGTTGGCAAAAAATTAAGGGTGTTATAGGGAATGAACTAGCAAGATCCTTGAACCGCTCCTAACATTGGAAAAATGTTTCAACCTCCTTTTGGGCGAAGTTCATGATTAACTTTTGGAGGGTGTTCATTTTATGATGTGGAAAAAATTTCTTTATGAACTCCCTTATCATGTCATTCCATGTGCTAATAGATCGAGGATGTAGTGAATGCAACCACATCTTAGCTTTCTCTTTAAAAGAAAAGGGAAAGAGTTTCAGTCTGACTGTGTCCTCAGACACGTTAGGAAAATATAAAGTGGCTATATTCTCGTCAAACTCTTTCAAGTGCAGATATGGACTTTCAGATTCAAGTCTATAGAATTTTGGAAGGAGTTGGATCACCCGTGACTTAATATTTATGTCCCATATTTTCTAGAAAAACCATACAGGAAGGTGTGCTCACCCCCATCAGTTGTAAATAATCTCGCAAAGTACAAGGCTGGGGTGCTTGATGCACCTCATTCTCATCCTGGACTTCCTCAACCCAAGGTTGAGGTCATCTTCCTGGTTGATTGGTAGTCATCACTTTAATTGACTCTGAGGATCTCAGGTGGTGTCTAGTCCTGTGATGGATAGATAACTCCTTAACTAATCCTCCTTCACTCAAGAGACGTCGAGTGTTGTCACGGGCCCACTTGGGCATGAAACACTATTAGCCCTCAATTTCAGATTCTAAACTTAAACCTAATAAGGAAAGAGGGAATAAGAATTTTGAAAAAAGTAAGGAAGAGAATTAGAAAGAAGTTACCAAATTGGAAGTTCATAAATTAATTAAGATCTTACAAAACAACACATAAGAAATCTATTTCTAAAAATGAAAATTCTAAAATTAGAAAGTTTCTAAAAATAGAAATAAAAAGATGAGTTAGTTTCTTTTTTTTTTTAAAAAAAAAAAATAATCCTAGAATTAGAAAGTTTCTAAAAACTGAAAATAAGCCCTAATCTAGAAATAGAAGAAAGAAAAATTAAAAAGAGATTACTAGATTAGAAGTTTATATATTTGGATCCTACAAAACAGGAAAGTTAAATTAGTTTTTTAAAAAATAAATCTAGAGAACCTTAATCCTAAAAATAAAAAGTAAATAAATCCTAATCTTAACCTATTTCTAAAACTAATCAACCTTAGAAAAATACAGCCGTTAATCCCCAACAATGGTGCCAAAAACTTGTTCACAACCCCAAGTGTAGGGTTGCGATGTAGTAATAATCTCAATGACACTGAGGTCGAATCCACAGGGACTAATCTTGTGTGCATTCTGAAAGTAACTAGAACTAAAGCTAGATGAAGATGTGAATCTAAATCTAAATTAATTGAGAGAGCAATTGTGATTAAAGTGATTAAAACTAATAAATTCAAATGTGCTAACTAGGGTTTCCAAGGATCCACTTTTAGGTTCTTAGGATGTTAACTTACTTGATTCAAGTACACAACTGGAGTCGAAGTCCTATCTTATCCAATTGGTAAGATGAGATTTTTCTGATTTCTGAACTTCTCATGGATCTAGTCATCAATGGACAAGAGCTGTGAGGATTTGGAAGTGATTCTAGCACCTAACCATGCCTAAAAGACAAGGCAAACAACAGGATTTACCAATCCTACAACCAATCATAAGAGAATTGTGTAGGTTACGAAGGATTCCATCATCCTACCATGCCTAAGGGACGATGTTGAACAATAGCACTTACTAATTCTACAATCTCAGATTTGGAAAAGAAGACACTCAAAACAATCACAGATCTATTGTAATTTGCCACAACGAACAATTAAAAACTAAAAATATTCCTTATAATCAAACTAGAATCTAGAAGAGTTCAACAAAATATGAATCAAAATAAAGAAAACATCCCAATCATATTACAAGCTTCACCTCTTAGCCCTAGTTAAGATGTTTAGCCAATCATAAGCATGATTGACCTAAAATCTCTTAAGAAAAACATAAAAATGACTAAGGAAGAGGAAAAAAATCTTGGCAACGGCTTCTCCATGATTTTTCTCCACTCCTCAAACCATAGAAGATTCCTAAGAACATCCTAGGGACCCCTATTTATAGTTTTGCAACTCTAACTTTCTCACCAATTTGAAAAAAATCAGAAACCGCCTCAAATTTACACAGTCCATGTGTTGTCTGCATAACCTTAGACAAGTCAATGAAATCCTTTGACTGGTCAAGGGAAGCTTCTATTGTTTGAGTGTTTCCTTCGACTGGTTGAGGATAACGAGAAATTAAAGGATTTTGTTGCTAGAGTTCGAGTTGAGGATTCTTCGACTAGTCGAAGGAGGTAAATTTTTAGTGTTCCTTTCCTTCACTTCAAGTCTTTAATGCTATTCATTCCACACTTGGTTTCTTGGATCTTTGGCATGAGAATTCTTCATTCTTGGTCTTATAAGATCCATCCCTAGCTTTGCTGATTTGTGAGCGTTAAATCCATGCTTTTAGTATCATTTTCAATTTAAGCTCTCAAATTCACCTTGTAACACAAGCATGATTAAAGTAAAACATTAACCATTATCATGTTCATAAAACCATGTAATAAATGGAGGATAATATGTAATATTTGACCTCAACAATCACTAGTTGATAGATTCCTATTTTTGTTTAATGAATTTTGTTATTTGGGATTGTTGTATGGGCAATATATTTGAAATTTTGTGATGATCAGAATGTTTTTATATAATGCATGGTTTACTCTAGCTACGTTTACTACTAAATCTGATAAATGACAAATCAATTTAAATTTGGACTGAATTTTAAAGGCTAACACTCGGGATTTTGAAAAACAAGTCATATACTCAGGTTTAAAAAATCGGGGTGTTATAGCTCTGGACAAATTTAGGTCCTATTTGATTAGGTCCAAGATCATCATCTACAATGATCATGCGGTGTTAAAATATCTTCTTTTAAAGAATGATGCTAAACCCCACTTGATGAGAAGGATCCTTCTACTCCAATAATTCGACTTAGAAATAAAAGACAAAAAGGGAGTAGAGAACGTAGTGACTGACCATCTCTCGAGACTTGATCTCCCTGATCCCCTTGAGTTAACATCTATAAAGGACATGTTCCTTGATGAATAAATGTTTAAAATCTCCCAACTACCTTGGTTTGTTGACATTGCAAATTATCTTGCTATAAGTTTCACGCCGACATATTGGAATATGCATGATAAGAAAAAATTCTTCGTTGAGCTACGTAAGTTTTCTAGGATAACCTTTATTTTTTTTAATATTGTCCAGACCAATTTCTAAGGAGATGTGTACCAGAAAATGAACACCAAAGTGTCATTTCCTTCTGTCATTCTCAGGCTTGCGGTGACACTTTTCTAGTAAAAAGACCACGACCAAAATCATGTAGTGCAGATTTTACTGGCCCACCATGTTCAAGGATACTCATGAGTTCTGCAAGACTTGTGAGCGTTGTCAGAAATTGGGAGCGTTATCTCGATGAAATATCATGCCTCTAAATCCCATTCTGATCATTGAAGCATTTAATTGCTAATCCATCGATTTTATGTGACCATTCCCTCAATCCTTTGGGAATGAGTACATTTTTTTGGCAGTAGACTATGTCACTAAGTGGGTCAAAGTGATCCTGTGACGAAACAATGACCATCAAATGGTCATTAAGTTCTTAAAAGAAAACATCCTTTCCTAGTTTGGAACTTCTCGGGCCATAATTAATGATGGAGGTAGGCCATTTAAAAATTTAATGAAAAAATATGGCATCTCTCATAAGGTGAGCACTCCATATCACCCGCAAGCAAGCAGATAAGATGAACTTTTCAATAGGGAAATTAAACAAATTCTGGAGAAAATGGTTAACCCTGACTATAAAGATTGGTTAATCCGTTTGATTGATGCTTTATAGGCATACCGTACAGCTTTTAAGACCCCCATTGGAATGTCTCCCTTTAGATTTGTGTATGGGAAAGCTTACCACTTACCTGTGGAACTGGAACATAAAGCCTACTGAGCTATCAAAAATTTAAACTTTAACTTAGATAACACTAGCTTGCGGTGCAAACTTCAGTTGAATGAACTCAAGGAAATTCGGAACAACGCATACGAGAACTTGAGAATTTATAAGGACATGATGAAGGTGTTCCATAACAGGAACATCATTCAAAAATCATTCTTAAACGGTCAAAAAGTCCGTTTGTATAATTCTTGGTTACAATTTTTTTGAGTAAAGTTAGATCTTGTTGGACTAGCCCTTTCACTATTACTAATGTTTATCTTCATGGGGCCATTGAGATAAAGAATCTGAACAATGACAATATTTTTGAAGTAAATGTACATCATTTAAAGCCATTTATTGAAAAGTTTGATTCAAAGGACATGTCCATACCTCTGACTGATCCTGTGTATTAGGATTAACCTCCTAGTTTGATGGAGGTGTAGTTAGTTTTATTACTTTTAAAGGATTCAGGACTAGGATAGTTTTGTTTCAGCTGTTTAGTCATTGTGTTAACCCATCTTTACATTAAGAACTTTGGAAGAGCTGCAATTCGCCTTCTTCAGTTACTACCTTTCCTTCACTTCTCCATTCTTTTCGTTGTCTCATTTGCATTGCATGCACATATCTTTTACATTGAGGAAAATCTAGATTTTAGGTTCGGGGTGTGGATTAGGTAAACTAATCAGTGTTTTTCTTAGTTTTTACGCAAAATTTGTGAAAATTTTCAATTTTTCAAAGTAAAAATCTATTTGAAAACTAATAATTTGTGCATTCTTTAAGAATGATATGAGTATGATAAGAGGAAGATTGAATTCTGAATTGTTGGAGTTTGATCAATTGAGTAGCCTATCACTTAAAATTCTTGCACTCAATTGACTAGGAGAAGTTTGAATATCATGTTGATATAAAAACACAAAGCACATTTAATTCATTTTTTGTGAATTATGCTAAAATGTTGATTGTTGGCATGTGAATCACTGATAGACATTGAGAATTAAATCTGAAGAATTCTATTCACCTTAAAAGATGAAGAGAACCAGTTAAAAAAATTGTGAGATCGACAAGAAGGTCATGAAAAGACTGAAAAAGAATGAAAAATCTGAAAAGAATAAAGATTAGAAGACTACATGAATAAAAAGAGACCGTCGATATAAAATAAAAAATTGGAAAAGGAAGAAGGGGATAAGTTTGGAATCAATACTTTTATTCAATTAATCTGAGGTGATGAGCATGACTAATGAAATAATAGTACTTTTATGGAAAGTTGAAATTCACTAACCACATTGGGAAAACTTAATATGTGAACTTATGCTCCTAAGCAATTGATAAAGATCCTATTGATTGATTGCTCATGTGATTTAGCTCTAGGTTTTCAAATTTTCACTCTAACTTCTTTGACTTATACTCATTCATTATTGTTTACATAAAAGATTATTTTTTTGGAAGAGGCTTGATCATTAAGAATTGAAGATTTCTTCACGCATGTTTTGCTTTGGACTAGAAAAATGTGAGTTGGGGAGTGTTTTAAGTACCAAATATTGCATATATCCCCTATTTATATCTTGGTTTTACAAGCATGATAATGCTTAAGGGTATATTTTATACATGTTTGTGTTGCAAGGTGAATCAGAGAGCTTGGATTGAAAAGAATGCTAAAAGCATGGATTTAATGCTCAAGAATCACCAAACCAAAGGTTGGATCTTAGGAGATCAGGATTGAAGAATTCACATGCTAAAGATCCAAGAAAATAAAGTGAAGAATGAAGAGAATCGAAGACTTGAAGTGAAGAAAAGGAAGCCTAAAGAGTTGCCTACTTCAACTAGTCTAAGCCCTGCTTCGACCAGTCCTAGCTCTAGCTCAACTAGTCGAAGGAAATTTATATCGAACTCTAGCAACATTATCCTTTAAACTTTCATGATCCTCGACTCATTGAAGGTGCCTTTTGACTCATCGAAGATCTGCTTCGACTTGTCGAAGGTTACGCAGATAGCACACGAACTGCGTAAATTTGAGGCGCTTCCAAGGTTAGTTTGTGAATTTTTAAGGTCGGTTCGTAAGAGGGTGTGGCACAACTATCAATAAGAGTCCCTAGATGTTCTTAGGCATCTTCTAGGGTTTAAAGAGTGGAACAAAAGATTGAAGAGCCACCGTTAAGAGTCTTTCTTTTTCTTCCTAAGTTGTTCTTTTAGGCCTTTCTTAAGAGATTTTAGTTCAATCATGTCTATGGTTAGCTAAACTTCTTAGCTAGGGCTAAGAGGTGAAGTTTATAGTGTGATTGGGATGTTTGCTTTGCTTTGATTCATGTTTTTATTAACTTTATGGATTCTAGTTCTTATTTAGGTAATATTTTTAGTTTTTAATGGTTTACTGTGACAAATTATAATAGATCTGCGATTGCTTTGAATATCTTCTTTTCCTGATTTGAGATTGTGAAAGTCCTGTTGTTCACCATCGTCCCTTGGGCATGGTAGGGTGATGGAATCCTTCCTAATATTCACAATTTTCCTATAATTGGTTGTGGGATTAGTATATCATATTGTTAGCCATTGTCTCCTAGGCATGGTTGGATGATGGAATCACTTCCGATCCTCAAAACTCTCATCGATTAAGACTAGATCAATCAGAAGTTCAGAGATTCAATTATCTCTATTTTCCAATTGGATAGGATAGGACTCTAATTCCTGTTGGATTTCCTGAATCAAGCAAGGTAGCATCCTGAGAAACTACAAGTGGATCCTTGGTACCTTAGTTCCTTTTAATTGATAGTTTTCACCTTAATCACAACTATTCTCTTTAATATTCCATATTTAGGTTCACATCTTCTTTTAGTTTTACTTCTAGTTATTTTGAGAAGCATATGAGTTCAGTCCCTGTGGATTTAACTCGGTCTCACCGAGATTATTACTACATCGTGACCCTACAATTGGGGTTGTGAACATTTGCCATTGTCTCCTGGGCATGGTTTGGTGATGGAAACCTTTTCAAATCTTCACAATCCTCTTCCATTGAGGCTAGATCAATGAGAAGTTCAAAGATTTGATCATCTCTCTTTCCAATTAGATAAGATAGGACTCTGATTCTATTTGAATCTATTGAATCAAGTAAGGTAGCATCCCAATAGCTACAAGTGGATCCTATTAGCGCACTTATTTGCACTCATGTTTGTCAATCACGTGACCAGTTGTGTCTTATAGTCGGATGAGTTCTTGACAAATGAAGACTGGCGACACAACCGGAGCTGAAGCGGGAAAAGCTACATTGAAGATGAAAAACTACTTTTGTGATCTTAAAACCGTACAAATAGATGATCCTAACTCAAATAGGAAAACCCTCCTAAGTTATCTATTCTAAGCCAAACCCAAGTCCATATTGAATATCCCATAATCTTGGCTTAAGTAAGTCCTAATTTATTGAACTATTGGACAAAAATAGAAAAATCTGTCCACTATTGGTAGGACGAAGGTGCCACCAAATAGCACCTTCGGTAGCATCGAATATACCTTCAGTGTTACCAAAGGTGCTCAAAACTGTCCAACAAGCTTACAATGTTAAATTCAATATCATCGACTGGGTATTTCGATGACACCGACTACCACCGACGAATAAAGTTCAGTGTCATCGAAAGAGACTATTTTCAGTTAGCAACTTGGGAAATTTAATTCGGTACTACAGAAGGTCACTTCGGTAGCATTGAGAACAAGAATTTTATAGTCATTTTCTATCCGTTGGAAGCTTTTGCCTATGAAAATGGCTTGTAAGAACTTGCAGGAAGCATTGATTAAGGCTGTTAAAAGTCCCTAGTGCAACCTAAGTTTATCCTAGCCTACCTAGACTCTATCCATATGAGATTCATGCTCTCTTCATTGTGATTCATCATCATAAGAGCATTCAAAGCTCTAACTTATAAAGAACATGAAGCCTTCACTAGAGTATTGAGATGAAACCTATAGGTATATCCTTGATCTCAATCATACTCTAGTGTATCCATCATTTGAATCTCTTAGGAAACTCACTCATAACCTTCGTTAGAGATTCAACAAACTCCCACAGCCTTGGTCACCTTTATAGGTATATCATATGTAAAGTTTTTTTATGGTGAAGTTGAGCCAATAGATAAATCTAAGCAATGTGATCGGGGGAGCACTAGGAAGCTGATTCAAACATGAAAGTGAGAAGATCCAGCATCCCAAGATGAGCTACAAGAGAGAACTCAATCCGATAAGTGTCATTTTAAGAGTTTAAAAGGTTAGCCTCCTTCCTTGTGAAGGATTAAGCCTAAGAGTTTGCTATCCACAAACTCGTTTAGGTTCTTAGTGTAGGACCTTAGCCGGTGGGCCTAAATAGTGGGTGCCTTTTGTGGGACCTTGGCCGGTGGGCCTAAGCTTAGGTGCCTTTTGTGGGACCTTGTCTGGTGGGTCTAAATAGTAGGTGCCTAGTGTGAGACCTTTGTCAGTGGACCTAAACAGTAGGTGACTAGTATGGGACCTTGGTCGGTGGGCCTAAATGTGTGTCCTTAGTGCAAGACTGTAAAGGTTGTTAGTGAACCTATTTTAAAACCATCAATAGTGAAATCTGGTGCACTCTGGGATTAAGTGTGGATGACGGGAGTGGAGTGGGCATGTAGCCGAACCACTATAAATGCTTATATTTGGATTTGTCATTGTGCATCTGTTTAATCATGCTTATATATGCTTGAATGTTTAATTTTGTATACATGATTAAATGAATGCGATTCATCAACAGGAAGCACATTCCACACACAAGCACACAACACTAGGCTAGTTATCATATCTACATATCTCTAATAGCCTTTGTGATTGGTTCCTCTAACAAGTTTTTAAATAAGAGGAAATATTTGAAAAGTCCTATTCACCCCCCCCCCCCCCCCCCCCCTCTAGTACTAATAGAACAATTCCATACTTCTACTAGTGTGGTGCAACCACAATTTCAATTAGTACTAGAGAGGGTTCCGCTTCAAGGGCTTAACAATCAAGAGCAAGATCCTAATAAGAAGTTGGAACAATTAACAAAGGAGAAGGTTCATCTGTCTCACGACCTCCTATTTTTTTATGGAAGCAATTATCCATATTCGATGTCCAGAATGTTTTATTTTCTCCAATCTTTAGATACTAAAGTTTAAGAAGTTATTGAGAATGGTTATGTACCACCAACTGAATAGGTGGTACTGGAAAAAACCACAACTGTCCACAAACCAAAACCAAAAGAGAAATGGATTCAATATGACAAAGAAATGAAATCATACGAAGGCAAAGCCATGAATGCTATTTACTGTGGAGTTTCAAAAGAAGTATTCAATCAAATCAGAATGTGTGAAACTTCAAAAGAAGCATGGGACTTATGACAAACAACCCATGAAGGAGCAAACACAATAAAAAGATCAAGGCTGCAGCTGCTAACCTCCCAATTCGAAAGCATAAGAATGGAAGAACATGAGACATTCATGAAAATTTTTGCAAAACTAAATATCATATGTAATTCCATGGGTGGTCTAGGTGAAAAAGTTTTTGTACCCAAAATCTGTAGAAAAATCTTAAGATCCCTACCAGAAAGATTCAACTCTAAAGTCACCACAATAGAGGAATGTAGGAACATTATGAGATGAAAGTTAAAGAGTTAGTGGGATCATTACAAACTTTTGAGCTACATTTTAAACCTCCCACTAAATAAAAAAACAATGTCCTCAAAATCTATAAAAACATAGTGAAGGATGGAGAAACTGAAAATGAAGAAGATGATTAGGAAGTGGCTCTTCTTGTTAAAAGGTTCCAAATTTTCTTTAACAAGAACCGCAACAAGTGCTTTATGGAGAAATAATTGGACAACAAACGCCAGATAAGAAAATCTTTTAGAAAGTCCAAAGATATCCAATGCTACAATTGCCAAAAGTACGGACATATATCAAGTGAATGTACGATTAGGAAATCAAATGGAAAAGCCATGACATCCACATGGGATGACACAGATGACTCCAATTCTAAAAATAGTGAGTACGAAGTGATGATGACCATAAGTCACTGAAAATACTAATGGTATTTACAACTACTATCATTTCTAGAGTAGAAAACGAGATAGAGGATAAGAATACTGAAATGAAGGGTAAGAGGCAAATGAGTAGTACATTGACTCACACCATATCATCCTCTTAGGAATTCTGAATTGTGACCCCATGAGTCCACTTGAGCTGAAGTTGCTACATCTGAGGATCATTCCTCTTATATAAGCATTGAAGTTTAACCAAAAGATTAAACCTTATAACAGGTTAAATTGATAAATTTGAGGATTTCTTGCATCTAAACATTTTTTATAATTCCATGATAAGATCATATCATGAAAATATGTGCATTTTAGGAAAATCTGTTACTACAATCTTTTAGTTGTTGGGATACTTCGGTGACAACGAACTTACCTTCAGTACTACTAAAATTGAGCAATGACAAACTACTTAATATCCCTCATTGCTCAGTTCTGTTTTGTCTGTCACTTCTCTCACTTCTACCCTAGTTCGGTGGAAAGACTATGTAACCAAAATTGACAAAATCTAAAGGTATTCCCTAGTGATTTTTTTTTTCTCATCTAAAAAAGTAGGATCACTTTCCTTTGGTTCATCTCTTCATGATAGGTCTTTACCATTCCTCTTCATTTCCCTAAATGTAGTCATCACCACTTAGAGAAGACAGATCTGAGAAGAAGCATGACAGAGAAGACTCAACCAAATCTAGCCAAAAGCTATGTTCCAAAGCGAGGACAAACTTCTAACCATTTGTCTAGACCTTCACCCTCCTTAAATCCTAACTCTGCAAGTCCTATTACTGTAAAATTCTTAAAGAGAAGGATTGTATGTGAAAGAAAAGTAGATGTGAAATGTCTCTAGAAATCCAAAGTTCAGGAAATTCTTTCACAAAAAGGATGGCTGCAAGTCCTATCGTTTAGAGGACCAGTTAATGAAACCTTGGTCCTATCATTTTTGTCTCATTGCACGTTATATAGGAGTTTCAAGGCTGACTGCAATCGTTGAATAGTTAAAATCTCCCTATATCGCATTTCAACTCTTATATGTATACCATTGAGCTCCAAGCAACCCTCTGAATTACACCTACCCACTGAAATGAAAAGGGATGCTTGGACCAAATTTTTGTGCAATAAAAATAATGTACCTTGGCATCACGAAAATGCATTACGAGCCACAAATATGTCCTATGATTATCGTATACTCCATCTAATTTATATTTCCAACATCTATCCTAGATATGGAAATCATACTGAGTTTACACCTTTTATGGTAGAGACTCTATATCACATTAGTAAAGGGGAACCATTATTCCTGCCTACCATGATATATGATGAAATCGTCTCATTTTTTTTGTCTAACTCCAAAGCAATACCTTCCAAACATTTGCTATGTAAGTTGGCCCATCAATATGGATTTAGGGTGCCTGAAGGAGAATCCATATCAACCCTAGAAATCAATGAGAATAGTATCAGGAAAATTAATCACTTTGCTATGATTGAAACTAATAATCCAATATCACTAGAAGAAGATCTTTTGGGAAAGAAAGATGAAAAGGTTGAAGAAGGCCTAGACACCCATTCACCAACCTGAGATCTTACAATTTCTATACCTCAGAAGAATGCTCTCATGCAACTTTTGGAGGATTAATTAAAACTTGGTGAGAAGATGAAGTCAATGGAAGAAAAGCTCTGCTCACCTCAACAATTGGTGGAACAGATTGCGGCACATCTATTATGTTCTGAAGAAAAATACTGTTGATAGATCTTCTTAAATTAACTATATCAGGATTATTTTTGGTTTATAATTGGAAACTTATTTTTGGTGTATCGATGCATCAATCTTTCATTTTCCAAGGGAATTGTAGTATCCAGTCTTTTGTTTTACAGGTAAATTTATAGTTGATACTTTTGATAAAAGTTTATCTGAAGTTGCATATGAATGAAATATTTCATGTGCATTTAAATGTCATATTTGAAAATCTGAAATTTAGTGTTGTATATACATCTTCATAAACTTAATATCATTATATCTGCTTAATATTTTATTTTATTTTTTAAATATGATTATAGCATAACAATGGTTAGAGACAAGGGCAAGTCTCCTACAAGAGGAAAAAAATCCTCCAGAAGAAATAATTGCTCATATTCAAATCCGATTGAAATGGCTATGTTAAACAAAGCTGTCCATGACAATGTAATCATATCCCTCCTTATTAAACCATATGGGATTGATCCTTACTTAGGATCAATTGGGTGGGATAACCTACTGTATTTTGGAGGAGAGATCCAATATGATCTCATTCATCAGTTCTTAAACTCCTATCAAGACACAGATGATGATCCTCCATCAATTAGCCTTAACTACATGAACAAAGATAAGGAGACTAGTCCTTCAGTGCTAAGCCAACTATTATATCTTAGAGTCACACACACTCCCCCGAATGATCGTCCTTTGAATCATTTGGGAGTCTGGGGATAAATAACCCAAGCTTTGTATAATGGCTCCACAATTCCCCAGAACAAACGAAACTTCATTCATCCCATTTGGACTCAACTATGAAAGTAATGCACAACATTCTAAGATAAATGCATACATTTTTCAATAAGAAAAAAATGCGTTTGACATGGGGATTTATTCAATGATAACAAAGAACTCGATTAGAGAACAATGATCACATTTATTCTGAGTTCATTTACATCCTCGAATTCCCTTGATTCTGAAAATAAAGTACAATCAATTAATGCTATGAAAGAAAAGACAGTCCGATGGAAATTTTGGCAGCATTTCGACACTTTTTTATCATATCTCTAGGGGAGATGAGTTGTGCGGACTTGAAGCCCTTGAAATATGACCGTTGAGATCAGTTTTGATCATCCTTCCATTCATTCTTCCTTGATCTGACCATTGAGATCAGTTCTGATCATCCTTCCTTTTATTCTTCCTTGATCTGACTATTAAAATCATTTCTGATCTTCATTTCGTTCATTCTTCCAATGAAACCCATGAAATGTGGAGCGGTGATCATCCCTTGAAATGGGGAGCGATGATCCCTTGAAATGTGGAGCGATGATCATCCCTTGAAATGTGGAGCAATGATCATCCCTTGAAATGTGGAGTGCAGGACCCTTGCTTTAGGATAAGTCCCCATGGATAAGGGTGCAAGAGGCTTGCTTTAATACATGTTTCCATGAGAAATGGCATGAGAAGCTTGCATTTGGACATGCTCCCATGGATAATGGCGTGAAAGTCATGCTTTAAGACATGTCTCCATGGATAATGGTGTGAAAGCCATGCATTAAGACAAATCTCCATCAGAAGTGGCGCGTAAGCCATGCATTACGAAAAATCTCCATGCAAAGTGGCGCACCAAGGAGTTCCTTCAAGACAAGGTTGCACGCAATCGCCCAAAGGGTCTTTCATTAGGACATCTTCTGCAAGGAGTGGTGTAAAGGGTTTTGTCTTTGGACAATTCCCACAAGGAGTGGTGCAAAGAGGTTTCCCAACTTCAATTGCGCCTTTAAGAGATACTTCCACAATAGGTGGCACAAGACCCTTATGTTTAGACAATTCAATTGTGCCTGAACGCACAAAGCCTAGAGTTCGGATAAGTGCCCACTCCAATTGGCGCATAAAGTCTCATGTCAGGGAAAATGACCATCCAAAGTGGCGCAAGGACATCTCCCATGCAGTTATGCTCAACCGCGCAAAGGCTTCTCCTATGTAGTTGCACGCATCCGTGTAAAGACTTTTACTATGCCATTTCATGCAACCACACAAAGGCTTCCTCAAACATGGCATATTTGTATACCTCTCTTCTATTCTCACCTCTTGTCTTCTTTCTTTCTTGTCCCCCTACAACAGCCCCTCAAATGTGGCATGGGGAGGGGTATTTATAGGCATCTCTCTTACATAGTGGTGATCATCACCACTTCCTCCTTCACATAATATCCAACCTCTTCTCTTAAAAAATGGTGTCTACCAAGCTCTTCCTTAAATGGTGGTGTACAACCACTTCTTCCTCCAGACAAGGCAATACTCATCCACTCTTTATTTTTACCAAAATACCCCAACTCACTCATTTTTACCAAAATACCCCAACCTACTCATTTTTACCGAAATACCCCAACTCACTCATTTTTATGAAAATACCCTCAGTTACTATTTTTTATCCAAATAAGGAGTGAGTGACCCTGGGAAAGATCTGTACAATGGAATTTTCTGACCAATGTAATGGAATATTTTTTGTGCCTCAAAAATACCTATGCAAAGTTTCTGGAGATATGATATCTCCTCTTGTTCTGAATATCCTGTATGACATCCTTCAAGGAATTGAGATCTGTCTACCCACTCTTATCCTAAAATAATTGATCCAAGTAGTCAAGGGCAATCATTGTACTGACCTTCCTTTCCCTAGTGTCATTTGCAAACTCTCAACATTCTTTGGGTTGCCACTTACACATGATACGGTTTATCTTGTCGTATGCTTCACCAAAGAAACTCTAATTCAAATGAATGTTTTTGCAACTAAGCTTGAGGAAAATTAGGAATATAATATTGGCGACGAAGCTCAAGAAACTCCCATGGCCATTGGCTGGAATTCATGTCATACCCCAGTACCTTCGCCAAGTCCATTATCTGTCAGCACTAGGCACCTCCTTCGCCAGAACGATCCAGTTCGTCAACTTCTTGAAGGAAAATTAAATATAAAAGCTCGCCTCCGGTAGTGTGAAAATTGACTATCCAGGATTGAACTGTGTCTTAAAACTCTTCAACATACTAGGGAGCACATCACTAAATTACTTCTGACTCGCCATTCATATATCCCTCCGCATGAGGGTGGATCATCTCGATGATCTTTATTGTGTTATTGTTGAATTATAGTACATTTATTTTTAGATATTTATGCCCTTAAGGGCTCTCTTTTTTTTTGGATTTTTGGATAATGGCTTAATCTACCCAACATTGCAATAGTAATTTTGATAAAGTTTTGGTATTATCTTTTCTGCTTATGTTGGATACTCTCTATATTGTTATCTTTTCTATCTAACATATGAGTTGCCTACTTATGATGATATATTCTTTGCTCGGATAATGCTCTTAGTGCTTATTTCATCATAAGATTTATTTTCTTACCCTCTATTTTATCCATTCTCAAATGTTATTGGAATATTTCTTGACTAACTCTTTGCTAATAACTAACAAAAGGGGGAGAATAAATCTACCCACCAAAACAATTTTATTTCTTGCAGAAATTGTTTGTTTCTGTTATTTGTAAGTAAACCCCAAGGGGGAGGAAAATGACTTTGTATTACATGTTAAGTCTAGAGTTGTAAATTTTATTTTTGATATGTAATCTATATTATTTTGGTATGTCATTGGCATGGACCATGACATGGTTGTAGGTTAGGTTGTTTTTGTTACGTAATTAACAAAGGGGGATATTGTTAGTGGTCAATCACGTGACAAGTTGTATCTTATAGTCGGATGAGTTCTTGGCAAATGAAGATCGGCGATGCAACTGGAGCTGAAGTAGTAAAAGCTACATTGAATATGAAGAACTGCTTTTGCGATCTTAAAACCTTGCAACTAGATGATCCCAACCCAAATAGGAAAACCCTCATAGGTCATCTATTCTATGCCAAACCCAAGTCCATATTGAATATCCCATAATCTTGGCTTAAGCAAGTCTTAAGTTGTTGAACTATTGGACAAAAATAGGAAAATCTATCCACTATCAGTAGGATGAAGGTGCCACCGACTAGCACATTTGGTACCATCGAAGATACCTTCGGTGTTATCGAAGGTGCTTAAAACAGCACAACAAGCTTACAACGTTAAATTCAGTATTATCGACTACCATCAACGAACAAAGTTCGGTGCCACCGAAAGAGATTATTTTCAGTTAGCAACTTGGAAAATTTAATTTGGTACTATCGATAGATAATTTGGTACTATCGAAGCCATTTTAGTGGTACCGAAGGTCACTTCAGTAGCACTAAGAACTAGCCATTTTCTATCCATTTTCTATCCATTGGAAGCTTTTGCCTACAAAATGGCTTGTAAGAACTTGCAGAAAGCATGGATTAAGGCTGTTAACAGTTCCTAGTGCAACCCAAGCTTATCCTAGCCTAGCTAGACTCTATCCATATGAGATTCATGCTCTCTTCATTGTGATTCATCATCTTACAAGCATTCAAAGCTCGAATTCATGAAAAACATGATCTTAAGCCTTCACTAGAGTATTGAGACCAAACCTATAGGTATATCCTTGATCTCAATCATACTCAAGTATATCCATTAGTTGAATCGTTAGAGATTCAACAAACTCCCATAACCTTGGTCACCTTTATAGGTATATCATATGCAAGGTATTGTGAAGCTGAGCCAACAAGTAAATCTAAGTAGCGCGATAGGGGAAGCACCGGGAAGCTGATTCAAGCATGAAAGCTTGAAGATCAAGCATCTTAAGATGAGATATAAGAGAGAACTCAATCTAACAAGTATGTGTCATTTTAAAAGTTCAAAAGGTTAACCTCCTTCCTTGTGAAGGATTGAGCCTACGAGCTTGCTATCCACAAACTCGTTTAGGTTCTTAGTGTAGGACCTTAGCTGGTGAGCCTAAATAGTGGGTGACTTATCTAGGACCTTGGCAGGTGGGCCAAAACTTAGGTGCCTTCTATGGGACCTTGGCCGGTGGGCCTAAATAGTAGGTGCCTCGTACAGGACCTTGGCTGATGGGCCTAAACGGTAGGTGCCTAGTGTGGGACCTTGGCCGATGGGCCTAAACTTGTGTTGTTAATGTAGGACTGTAAAGATTATTGGTGAACCTATTTTATAACCATCAATAGTGAAATCTGGTGCACTCTGAGATTGAGTGTGGACGTTGGGAGTGGAGTAGGCATGTAGCCAAACCACTATAAATGCTTGTGTTTGGACTTATCATTTGTGCATCTATTTCATCATGCTTATATATGTTTGATTATTAAATTTAGCTTACATGATTGAATGAATGCAATTCATCAACAGGAAGCACATTCCACACACAAGCACACAACACTAGGCTAGTTATTATATTTACATATCTTTAATAGCCTTTGTGATTAGATCCTCTAACTGGCTTGGAAGCCATTAGAGTTATATTGCCTTACTTTCTTTAAATTGAATAATTGTTTGAGTTAGGAAATCATGTAAGACATGTATCCTAGTACCATCCCTTCCGTTTAACTCTTGTGATCCTCCCCATCATATTTCAGTGACCTACAACCTGTAAACAACATTTATGCATAACCCTAAGTCGCATCTCGAAGATCTGAGTCGACTCAAGTCAAAACTTGTACAATTGTGACTGTACCATCATTGCGGTTCCAGCGCCGTGTCTTACGCACCAATGCGATACCTAGGTTAGGGGTTATGGGCCTGTCTATATTTCATGGAAAAACTGCGCGTTGCAAATCCCGAGAGATTCTAGTTTGGGAGAGGGAATCTCTACCATACCATCGTAACCTATGTCTAGCCTATGCTTAACCTATGAGTCATCATAGCCTAGCCACCCATGCCTATCCCCCATCATTGCAAGCAACCATTCTTCCCTCTCTCTCATCCAAAGTCAAATCTCCATGTATGCTTCTTACACCACCAACACTCCTCTTACATCTCTTACACAACCCATCATAGCTCCCATCCCATGCCTTCTTACTCTACTCTTCTCCCTCATTTCTCTACCCATTCTCTAGCAACCATTGTAGATAAAATCCTAGGGGAGAAGGAGAACCCGAAGCTCAGCCCATTTCCTACCCCATTCTCATCATCTCAACCATCTAAATCCCATCTTCCACAATTAAAGAGGAAGCTTAAGAGCTAAGGATTCTAAGGAACCAAGAAGGAGATAAAGAGGTGAAAGTTTATAAGGTTATATACTTGTTTGTGTTTCATGGGACAAGTGGGGCCTATCAGTTAATGGTAGGTATCCCATTTTGGACCCAACGTGTGGCAAATAGCCCACCATGATATGCATGTGTAACTATGATGGAGCCATTCTTCATGGACCCTAACATGATGTTTTATTTGATGTCCATCTTGCAAAAGGTCATCTAGACCTTGAGTTTGTGGTGGGAATGGTATCCCCACCTTGATTTCCTTATTTAAGGGCCCACTTGTTTTGGGACCCATCTTGATGTATGTATTATAGCTCAAAGGGAGCTCATGGTGGCGGAGCTCCCTTCCTCCACACGTCTCTATCTCTCTCTCTATCTCTCTATCTCTCTCTCTTTCCCTATTAATGGCCCACCCATGATGAGCATGAATTTTATCCACGCTATCCATTTAGTGGACCAACCTTCTTTCCACCGATGGGGCTTCATCGCTACCTGATTTGTGTCCTGTGTGACCAGTCGATCACACAGGCACAAATGAAGGGAAAATTTTAAATATTAGCTGGATCCCTAGCTACGTGGCCTCATGTGTAGACCCCACCTTGATATATGTACTGTATCCACTCCGTCCAGCCTGTGGGATCATCTCAGGCCCGAGTCCAAATTGGATAGACCCAATGACCAGTTGCCCACTGTGATGCATTGTTTTATCCACCCTGTCCAGCTATTTTTGGTGGAAGTGTGGGATCGGCCAACCTTCTAGACGGCCCACACCTAAGAGGGGACCCACCATGATGAATGGATTGTGTTCACACGACACTTGGGGCTAGCCCATAGCCTAGACAGACCCCGGTTCTGCTAGACTAGCATGTAAGTGCTATGATTTCATATCCTTTTAGTTGTCAAATTTTATGGTGCCAAAACCTATATCTATGTCTTGTATATCTTGTGTTTCATGTTTGAGACTATTCATTGCTTCAAGACATCGCACTTCAAGACAAGAACTTAAATGAAGAAAGTTTCAAGTCATGGATGAAGAATTCAAGAATAGAAGTCTTCAAGTATGCATGCTCAAGATACAATCAAGTTCAAGTATAGTAGAAGACTTTGTCAATTCAAGATCAAGCTCAAGAAGGCCTACAACAAGATTCATAAATTCTCAAGCTTCTCTTAAGGGTCATCTGAGTGTACAGACTATCAATGTCCATCTCACTTTTAAGGTTTGTTTGACCTTAGATTGACCTTAGGATGTGCTTTACTGTAGGTCATTCTGTATACATAATTTGTATATTTTAATATGCTTGTTCGGGCTGTTCTAAGACTAGTCCTAGGGACTTTAAGACCAGTCCTAGCTCTGCTACAACCAGTCTTAAGTTTTTCAGGACCAGTCCTAAGTTGTTGAGGATTTTTGGATCTTTCTGGTTGTTCTACGACAAATCCTGGACATCCTACGACCAGTCCTGTGAGCTGTACGACTCGTCCTTCGACCAGTCTTAGCCCTACGACTTAAAATCCAGCAACTAAATTGGAAGTCCTACGACCAGTCGTAGGTGACCCACGACCAGTCGTAGGTGGCCCACGACCAGTCGTAGGCTACCCAGGACCGGTCGTGGAACAGAAAATCCTTATCCCACGAAAATCTTTGAAGCTACGACCAGTCCTAAGATCCTAAGACCAGTCGTAGATGGGATTTTTTTGGCTATAAATAGAGCACGAACTTTAGAGTTTTAGCAATTCAATTCTATTCTATTCAAGCAATCTCAGGCTATACTCTAAGAAAAGTTTGTATTTGTTTTAAAGTACTTTATGCTAATTTAATATTCCTTTTTCTAGCTTGTTTATTATTTGATTTTGATCTACATTTCAATCTTATTTGAAAAGGGAAATTTTTGATATTCCTTCTTCTTAGATTCAAAATCAAATAGAACTAGCCTTTTTGATTTAAAATCAATTAGACTTAGAACCATTCTTAAAGTGAGTATTGGACTTTGAACGTTGAATCGAACTTCTACTCCGATTGGTTCTACCAGGCTACTTCAAAAGGAGATTCAGGTATTTTACATTTGTGTAATTTACTTTCTTTGGTTTTGTTCGAGATTTGCCAGAAAAATCTCATTGTATTGGTTATCTGAGGAGAGCCAGAAAACTCAGATTGTGTGGGTTTTTGGATTGTGTGAGCCCGAGATCAAAGACACAATTGTGAAGGTTTTATGTGAACCTGTGAAACCTATTTTGATAGTGCATGATAATATCCCCTGTGTGAGGATATTAGGTGTAGAGTAGCATTCTGTGTGGCCATTGGATAACAGTTGGTGTACACACAGGCGAACCACTATATGTCGTTGTGTTGTGGATGTGCTTTATTCTTTCATTCCTTTATTCATTCAGTTTTGTGGATTGTATTCGTGGATGAATGTTGTAATCTTTTTATTCCAAGCAAGTGTGGGGAATGTTGTAATAACTTAGGATTTATTTTTGTAAGTTATTTTGGTTGCCTTACTTTTTATTCCTCATTGGTTTGTGATACAAAGGACGTTCTAGAATTAAGGTTGTCCTACCTTAAACCTTTGGTTTTTGGTGTAAGGTTGTCCTTAGAATTGATATAGTATCATTCTCTTTATTTTAGGCTTTTAAGATTTCTTTCATTTCATCATTGTGCTTTATGTCTTTTATTATTTTGTTGTTTTAGTTTTATTTGGCATTGCCCTATTCACCCCCCCCCCCTCTAGGGCATATAGCTAGGCCCCTTTCAAGTGGTATCAGAGCCTAATAGCTCATGCTTATTGTTTATTTATTGGATTTATTTCCTGAGCTAATGATCTAAGCTATATTAAGATGTCAAATTTTGATAGCCTATCAGTCACTAGGCCACCACCCTTTAATGGCACAAACTATGCCTATTGGAAAGCCAGGATGAGGATCTTCCTCAAATCCTTGGATGAAAGTGTGTGGCTGGCCACAGTGAATGAATGGAACCCTACTATCACTGAAGTAACTAATGTCGATGGTTCAAAATCAATGAAAGTAACGACTTACTCTCTTTAGACCACACTTCAGAAAAGTGAGAGTAGTGCCAATGCAAAAGCACTAAATGTAATTACTTGTGCATTATCACCAGATGAATTCAAAAGAATCATCTCTTGTGAAAATGCAAAACAAGCATGGGATGTATTAGAAATGACACACGAGGGTACATCTATTGTCAAGAAATCTAAAGTCCAACTCCTCACAACTAAATTTGAAGAAATTCATATGGAGGAGAATGAGACGTTTATGGACTTCTACAACAGATTGAATGACATTGTGAACTCTATGTGGGGTCTTGGTGATAGAATCCCAGAAAGTAAAGTGTGCACAAAGATACTACGCTCACTTCCTGAACGATTCAATTCTAAAGTAACCGCGATTCAGGAACTTCGTGATACGGATACCATGAGGGTTGAGGAACTAGTTGGTTCACTTCAAACCTATGAGTTGTCCTTTAAAGCTCCTAAAGGAAAATCTATGCCTCTCAAATCATCTAAAAATGTTTCACAAGAGAGCACTTCGGATTTAGAAAATTCCGAAGATGATATGGCGCTTTTAGCAAAAAAGTTTTACAAAATTTTCAAAAGCAAGAAAAAAGTTGATTTTCAAAAATCAAATGATAAGAGACGATCTAAACCTAGAACTCAAAAATCTTTAAAAGATAGTCAATGTTACAACTGTCAAGAGTATGGGCACTTAGCTAACAAATGTCCTAAAAAGGACAAATCAAAAAGGAAAAGCATGATGGCTACTTGGTATGAATCGTCTAATTTTGAATCCTCTTCTAAATCAGAAGATTCTGAAACTGAGTCGGACGATGATGTTAAAGCCCTTATGACTCTAGCCAAGATCACTTTTTCAGATAATGATGATATATCTAGTGAAGAAAATCTGAATGGTGATTGCGATAATGAAGATGATCTTCAGGATACTTATAATGCCCTTTATAAGGAGAGTTGTAAAATTTCCGTCAAGCTTAAATTACAAAAAGAAAAAATTTCTAAGCTTAAGGAAGATTATGATTCTCTCATTTTAGAAAAGACTCATATTTTCAATTCTTTTAAAAAGACCAAATGTGATTTATATTTCAAAACCTCCAAAATTGAAGATTTGAGATCCGAAAATGAGAAACTCAAAAATGAGGTAGCTTCTCTTCTGAGTTTGAAAGACACATGGAGATATGCCCAAGGTGATCCTAAATTGGAAAAATTATTGTCCGGATCAAGAAAATGTGGCGATCAATCCGGGTTGGGGTATGATAAGAATACATCTCCTAAATAAAAGAACATTGCTCCTAAATTTGTATAAGGAGAGCCTTCAATCTCAAAAGAAAAGAATACTTATCAAGGTTTTCCCAAAAATTCAAAGACTTTTCAAAAACCTAAAGGTAGCCATATCAACTTTGATTTTCAAAACTGAAATTCATTGGCTGAAAAAATAATTGATCTTCTCAAGGAGCTATTAAAGTCTAACTCTATAGGTCTCTCCTATAACAACAGACAGAAAAAGACCATCTATAATCCTAAACCCAAAACAGTTCTGAAATGGGTTCCTAAAGTTACCTGCTTGGTTGCCCACACTGCTTTCAAAGCTACAAGCCATTTAAAATGGTACCTAGATAGTGTTTGCTCTAGGCATATGACAGGTGACAAAGCTTTATTCACCTGTCTAAAATATATGACTGAAGGGTCAGTCACATTTAGTGATGGAAGCAATTGTAAGATCATTGGCTAAGGTATGGTTTAGCTTTATAACCTTCCCTTATTTAAGAATGTTTTGTATGTTGAGGGCTTGAAACACAACCTACTTAGCATTTCTCAGATATGCGATAACAACCATAGTGTGAAGTTTTCTAATCAAAGTTGTGAGATACTTAATAAAAAGGGTTCTGTTATATTAACTGGTCGCAGAACTTCTGAAAACTGCTACATCGTTAGTGATGCAAGCTCATCTACTCAATCATGTTACATGGTCCATACCAATGAGACTGAATTATGGTATAAACGCCTTGGACATGTACACTACCGGAACTTATTTAGATTGAGCAAAAGAGAACTAATTAGAGGTCTATCCAAATTGTAAAGAGTAGAAAAAATATATGGTGAATGCTAGTTGGGAAAACAGACTGTAACACCCTGAAAATCGGGGGTCATGTAGAAACCCAACTCCCGAGTTTCAGACCATCACTTATGCAACAAATATGCTGATGATTCAATGTTGTCTGAGTTAGTACATTAACATGAGTGAGATTATACCAAAACTGCAATTCATACTCCAGATCCAGTGATAAAAAGTAAGCGGAAGACTGAAGAATATATATATCACTGTATGAAAAATAAAATAATCTCGAACTATCTCCAAAGTATGAATACATCTTTGAGTCACATATAAATATATCAAACCAAAAATAAAATATTGTATAACAGTCCAACTAGCAGAATCCCGCCGATCCAGGCCACCTATGCGAAGCCGTCAGAAAACTGCATGTACGAGAACTCATCCTGGTCCTTGTAGTAGTCCGGCTCTAGCTCCTGAATCGCCTCACAACCTGCATCTAAGACAGGGTCTGTTAGGGGTTGCAAACACCATCCCATAACGTGGGAGTGAGTGATCAACTCAGTGGAATCATAGGGTAAAGATTAGCATGTTATCAAATCAATCACGCAATAATAGTAAAGCAAACAATCAGACATTCCTAGATACTGTTGTTAATGAAAGTATGAAATAACATGATGGATGCCCTCACTGACATACTCCCTCATGCGACACCATCTTATGTCCGCGGCATGCTTTCTTCCCTCAGTGCTCCATATCTTCCAGGGACATGCAGTGCGATGTGGATATGATTACCGATTTGTTATTAGTCCTTTCAAACAACATTATTGGGAAACTAAGGTACCTTCCTTATATCAATCCCAACACAGATCCTGTATAGGGTCGTCACTCCTAGTAATCTCATACGATGATATATTTCTAGGTCGCTGCAAGGGCTGTCAGGGCTCTTGCTTGCACTCGTTGCACCACTCCCCCATCACCTTATCAATACAGGCCTAGTTGTACTCTTGTTGCTACGAAAGGGTCGTCGTCTCACGTAGACTCAGAATACGCTCGAGGTCACTACAAAGGGCTCGTCACCAATAAGAGAAGGCCGACAGCTCGAATGTAGTGTCTCATACCACCACAATCGGCTCACAAGTCTAAGGTGCTCACTGGTCACTATGGGGAGGTTTGTGGCCCCAGCGTAGGCCGACAGCTCGACCACGGTGTCCCATACCACCATGCCCGGCTCATGAGTCTTAATGGATCAAGGTACCATGGTTATCAGGATTATCTCTGGTAAGTTCAGTACCCTAGGTTCAAGCAGTTATGACCAATACAAGGTGAACATACAACGGTCAATCGAGTTTCTTGACGAGCTCGACTAGTATGAGCGCACCTCAAGCTGAATGACATGAAGTGCATAAAACACCTCGTGTGGCCTAACCACTGCCGTCAACCGAAGCACGACTCGCGTTCGTCGACGCGTCCTTCGTGGCAAATAGAAACTAACCACGAATTTGAATCTATTACTGACTGCCTGGACTAGAGCATAGCCCCAAGCACTTGTAATTAACATTAGTGATCATATGAGAGTAACATAAATGGAATACAAACAATCCAAGCATGTTAACAACATGTTATAACATACAACGTAGCAAATTAACCAAACACATGTATTCCATATATATGAGGAAATCAATTCAATAACAATATGGAGGAAATCATGTACATCATCATATTAATTGAGAATTCAATCTCAAAACTAATCTACAACAACATTTACTCAATTCATACTAGTACAAATATTTATACAAACACTTAATCTACACACATTTGTCTACATAGCGTATGTCGACCCAAAGTGTGCATTAGGGTGAATCTCTTCGAGAAACAGATCATGCACGCCTAACTAATACCAAAACATGAAAATTACACATGATAATCATTTCAGAAAAATACAGATGTATACAGTATTTCCTACAAATGCCTAAAACACCCTAAATATCATATTCTTCGTACACAGTCGAAATGGAAAACAAACAGCATGTTCTACATGTCAAACGGTGTTCTTGTCGATAATCTACTATTAGACGACATTAAGAGCTTTTAAAATAGTTAACCTAAGCATCTAGAATCCTCACCTTTCGCCGTAGAAGCGTAACGAATCGAGTAGAAACTCTACGCTTCGCCAACGTCTGTATGAGGACCTATATCACAAGATAAATCAGCTACTTCGCTAATTGTATCGATGAAATCCCTAAAACAGGTTGAGGTTAGGGTTTTCTTACCTAGAATGAAGTTGAAATCACCGGAAGAGTGATTAGAACATGGTGATTAAGTACGTGTAGAAGCAGGATCGAGAGCCAGGAAACTTTCCTCACAACTCTCACGGAATCTCTCTTTTTTCTCTCTTCTCTTCTCTAGGGTTTTAGAAAATTCATATGGGAGGGATATGAGAGGGTTTAAGGTCCTTAAATAGGTTAGAAAGTCACTTATTTAGACTTTAAACCAAAGTATACTTGGGTTATAGCCAAATCGGGTCTTTCCCGATCTAAAAGAGCATTTCTGGAGGTCCCCTGACCAAATGCCGTCGAACTTAAGCTCATGGATATTGGATCCTGATCACATTAAGTTTTTAGTCTGATAGTGTTCCCAGATCGCACGTAGCGGACCAGTTTCAGTTCAGCGGTCACTGAGATTCGATCAAGGATTCCAAGTGCACTGACCTGAGTGGGAAATGTTCCCTGATCTGAGGGTGTATTTAGGTCAGATTCCGACGGTCTGAATGCTTATACTTAACCTTCCAGCGAAACGTGCCAGATTTACTTAAATCACATTTAATTTTTAAAAAATTTCACTCTTTCTCACACTCCTTGCTCCAGGCTCAACGAAATAGCCTCAGAACATCAGTTGGGCTTGATTTTCGAAGCAATTGTCAAGTCTAGATAAGCGGTCATAATGGTCTGAGATTGTAGATATCAGACTTTCAACGCGCGGTCTAGATCCAATAGAAAGTTTCAAAGGGTTCCCGAGAGCAAACGGGTTTAGAGTTTGATCATAGGTTTCAGGACGTTATAGCATTAACAATTCCATAAGTTTTTGGTCTTTTAGAATGTATTTAAAGCGGACAGTACTAATTTCATAGCTAATCTAACATGGCGCTAGTTAACTTACGCTTATTTTCTAAAGGAATTAATCCTAAGTGATTTCTGATCGAGTTGGTACTCGGGTCTCTGTACGGATTTTTTCGAGACGTTACACAGACTAGGAGCTCTCACAAGAAAGTGAACTCCAATACCACATCTAGACCACTCGAGCTTCTCCATATGGATCTTATTGGACCAACCAGATTGGAGAGTCGAGGAGGTAAAAAATACATCTTGGTTATCGTAGATGACTATACCAGATTCACTTGGGTATCTTTCTTAAAAGACAAAACTGAAACCCTGGATGAAGTGAAAAAGGTCATTAAACGAATCCAAAATGAGAAAGGTTCTCATGTTAGTAAGATCCGTAGTAATCATGGATCCAAATTCGAAAAAAGTAGTTTTGAGAAATTCTGTAGCGATTAGGGAATATCGCATGAATTCTCTATGCCCAAAACACCGCAACAAAATGGTATAGTTGAAAGAAAAAATAAAGTGCTTCAGGATATGGCTAATGTTATGTTGAATAGTATGAAGCTCTCTAGAAATCTTTGGGCTGAAGCAGTTAATACCGCATGTTATATTATTAATCAGGTTTATTCAAGTAAATCTGATAATAAGACTAATTATGAATTATGGTTTGAAAAGAAACCTATTGTCAAATACTTTCGGATTTTTGGCAGCAAGTGTTATATTTTATGTGATCGTGAAAATTTAGGAAAGTTTGATACAAAGAGTGATGAAGGTATTTTTCTTGGTTATTCTTTGAACAGTCGAGCTTATAGGGTTCTAAATAAGAGAACTGGTGTGATTCAAGAGTCCATCAATGTAGTCATTAATGATCATTTAAATACACCAGCTCCGAGTTCAGATGATGATGAAGCTCTTATCATCGACCAACAATATACCTCATCAAGTCAGAAAGAATCTGAACCAAGGACTGTCAATGATCATCCAACCAATCAAATACTTGGAAACCCTCTCACTGGAGTTCGTACTTGCAAACAACTTGAGAACATATGTAATTATGTTTATTTTACATCCCGAATAGAACCGGTCAATGTGAAAGAAGCACTTTCTGATGAAAATTGGATAGCTGCTATGCAGGATGAACTTAATCAATTTGTTCTTAATGATGTCTGGTATCTTGTTCCTAGACCTAAAGATAAACACATTATTAGAACAAAATGGATCTTTAAAAATAAGTCTGATGAGCTTGAAAATATAACACGAAATAAGGCTAGACTGGTTGTACAAGGGTACACTCAGATTGAAGGCATCGATTACAATGAAACATTTGCTCCAGTCGCTCGTCTTGAATCAATCAGACTTTTTATTTCCATCTCGTGCTTTAGAAAATTTAAAATTTATCAGATGAATGTAAAGAGTGCCTTCTTGAATGGCGATTTATATGAAGTGTATGTTGAACAACCTTCAGGGTTTGAAGACCCCAAGTTATCTGACCATGTATTTCGTCTCAAAAAGGCTCTCTATAGTCTAAAACAAGCGCCCAGGGCATGGTATGAGAAATTGACTAAATTCTTACTTAGTCATAGTTTTCAAGTAGGAAGTGTCGATAAGACGCTCTTTGTTAAGAAGCATAACAATGATATTTTGATGGTTCAAATTTATGTTGATGATATTATTTATGGATCAACTTGCTCTAACATATCTATTGATTTTGCAGAGTTAATGAAATCAAGGTTCAAAATGAGCATGGTTGGCGAACTAAACTATTTCCTAGGGTTGCAAGTAAAACAACAACCTGATGGAATTTTTATTTCCCAGACCAAATATGCTTCAAACTTGGTTAAAAGGTTTGGATTTGAGAATGGTAAGAACTTTGATACTCCTATGAGTACAACGTTAAGACTCACAAGAGACTCTACAGGTAAAGATATAGATCCTAAACTATATCGTAGTATGATTGGTAGTTTGTTGTATCTTACTGCTAGTAGACCTGATATCGCATTTAGTGTTGGTATTTGTGCAAGATATCAATCTATTCCTAAGGAATCACATCTTACTGCTGTTAAACGAATTATTAGATATGTCACAAGTACTACGAATCTGGGTCTTTGGTATCCTTTTGATACTAGTGTTCAATTAGTCGGGTACTCAGATGCGGATTGGGCCGGTAATATCGATGATAGAAAATCAACCAGTGGTGGTTGTTTTTACATTAGAAATTGCTTAGTTTCTTGGTTCAGCAAGAAGCAAAGCTCTATATTGCTCTCCAAGGCTGAGGCTGAGTATATTGCAGCAGGATATGCATGTACTCAACTAGTTTCGATGAAACACATGCTAAGCGATTATGGAATTAATCAAGATTCAATGATCTTACGTTGTGATAATTCCAGTGCTATAAATATTTCCAAAAATCCAATCCAACATTCACGTACTAAGCACATTGACATTAGGTATCATTACATTCGAGAGTTGGTTGAAGAAAAAGTTATTTCCTTGGAATATATATCAATCGAAAATCAACTTGCTAATATATTTACTAAATCATTCGACAAAAGCAAGTTTAATAAATTGAAATTTGATCTTGGTATATGCATTTTACATTGAGTATTCTTGCTAGCATGTATCATAGTGTATTATATTTAGTGTTATTTGTGGTTAAATTTCTATTTTTTACATTGAAAATTTTTTTTTGGTCCATATTCGACCGGTCGTGGATGTACACGACTAGTCGTGGTACAACCGGTCATGAACCACACTCGACTGGTCGTGGAGCTCGTGAATATGATATATTTTGGAGAAATCTCCTTCTTCTTCATTTTCACTCCGACCTACGACGAGTCGTGGCTCGACCAGTCATAAGATTTCTTATATTTCTTCAAGATTAGTCCTATTTCTTCATTTTTCTTGAAGATTCATGCTCTCTATGCTTTGATTTGATCATTGTGTAGCTAGATTTCATCTCTTGTTGGGTTTTTCAAGGGTTTCTTCTCAATTTGTTAATCTAGAGAAAACCCATCATTTCTTTTGTGCATTTCTCTTACTCTTTGTATATCTTTTTGAATATGGATGCTAGAGGGAAAGAAAAACATCCCGTGGTCCATCCTCATCTAGATCTACATTGATAAAAAAACAGCACCTTCGGTCACCCGAAGATGATTCTTAAGATGTACGAGATTTGCGTGTCCGTAATGTTATCATTGAGCATACTGCTGACCTCAATCACATTGCTCCATATGGTATTGTCCCTCTCCTTGAATCTATTGGCTGGGCTAACATTTTGCTTTGGGGTGGGCCTGCATACCAGTCTATTGCCCAATCAATGGTTGCATGCATTTCAGAATTTTCTCTTGATAATTTAACTTTTTCAATTGATACTAGAGAAGGGAAATTTGAAGTAGACCATCATTTGATATTAGGTATTATGAATATACCTGTTAATAATGAAGGTATACCGATTCATACTTTATATGACAAACCATCTGAATCGAAAAAATGCATGTTGACAAGAGATTTATGCAAAATTGATGCACAATGGACACACAAAGGGAATGCGCTCCCTTCAAAGTATTTGTTACCTAGATACAGAGTGTTACATCATTTTTTTTTTATTTCAAATGTGTATCCTCGGTCCGGTAATAAAATTGAGGTGACTTCCTTCATGGTTCGTGTGTTGTATTCTATTGCCTTTGGTACTATAGTCTGTCTTCCTTCTTTGATCTGTCATTTTATTATACAGTTTCATCTCCATCTGGGTTATAGTGATATTCCATTTGGTTATCTTATGAGTGTTTTATCCACTCACATGCTTGTCGATAAACGTATTAATGAGGCACCAATTCATCATCTTATTTTCAATAATTTCAATCTTAATAAGATGAAGTTGGATTTGCTTCCTGGCTAAATTGATGAAGGTGGTGTTGGTGGTGATGGTGGTGAAGCCGAAAATGAAGGGGAAGCGGGCGATCTTCCTCAATAAGATGTTAACATGGAGGAGATATTTGATGAGATAGAAACTGATTCGCCAAATGATCCTGATTACAATCTATCTGGTTATGATGCACGCCTTCGTGCATTGAAGGAGAAGGTTGATAACATGAGTATAGCCCATGATATGCAATTTAAGTACATACAAAATATCTTCGTCGCATCAATAGGGGTTTACAATTGATCCGACTATCCCTGCTCCCTCCTCTGGATCTGATTAGGCGAATTATCTTCTGGATAGTATAACATTATCTTTTATTTAGGATATTGTATTGTCTTTTGGATATTGTATTGTGGATTGATAATGGCTTGATGCTTTTGGGTTATATTTTGAAATATGTTATGTCCTTTCATAATTCTTTCTCATTATCTGCTTATTATTACTCTTTATATTGTTGTTCTCTTTCCTTTTGTGGCTTTCTCTTGTCATTTTGTGACAAAAAGGGGGAGTAGTAAGGTAAAAGGGAGTAGTATAGAAAGGGGGAGTAATGTGTTTGGATTGATTGATTGAGAAGGATATGTGGATTGAGAATATTGAGTCTTGATGTTTACATGTTGATTACTGTTTATATGAGCAGTACTCGTATTACTCAGGGGGAGTAGAGTAATCTGTGCTTGCTTTTATGGCTCATGATTATTTTTTTTGGCAAATGTTGCTCTTATTCTTTATGCTACATGTTTTGTCACAAATTTGACAAAGGGGGAGATTGTAAGTGTTATGATTTCATATCCCTTTGGTTGTCAAATTTTATAGTGCCAAAACCTATATCTATGTCTTGTATATCTTGTGTTTCATGTTTGAAACTATTCATTGCTTCAAGATATCGCACTTCAAGATAAGAACTTAAATGAAGAAAGTTTCAAGTCATGGATGAAGAATTCAAGAATAGAAGTCTTCAATATGCATGCTCAAGATACAATCAAGTTCAAGTATAGTAGAAGACTTTGTCAAGTCAAGATCAAGCTCAAGAAGGCCTATAACAAGATTCGTAAATTCTCAAGCTTCTCTTAAGGGTCATCTGAGTGTACAGACTATCAATGTCCATCTCACTTTTAAGGTTTGTTTAACCTTAGATTGACCTTAGGATGGGCTTTACTGTACGTCATTCTGTATACATAATTTGTATATTTTAATATGCTTGTTCGGGCTGTTCTAAGACCAGTCCTAGGGACTTCAAGACCAGTCCTAGCTCTGCTACGACCAGTCTTAAGTTTTTCAGGTCCAGTCCTAGGTTGTTGAAGATTTTTGGATCTTTCTGGTTATCCTACGACCAGTCCTAGACATCTTACGACCAGTCCTGTGAGCTATACGACTCGTCCTTCGACCAGTCTTAGCCCTACGACTCAAGCTCCAGCAACTAAATTGGGAGTCCTATGACCGGTCGTAGGTGACCCACGACCAGTCTTAGGTGGCCCACGACTAGTCGTAGGCTACCCAGGACCGGTCATGGAACAATAAATCCTTATCCCATGAAAATCTTTGAAAATATTTGAAGCTACGACCAGTCTTAAGATCCTAAGACCAGTCGTAGATGGGATTTTTTATGCTATAAATAGAGCACGAACTTCAGAATTTTAGCAATTCAATTCTATTCTATTCAAGCAATCTTTAGGCTATACTCTGAGATAAGTTTGTGTTTGTTTTAAACTACTTTGTGCTCATTTAATATTCCTTTTGCTAGCTTGTTTATTATTTGATTTTGATATACATTCCAATCTTATTTGAAAAGGGGAATTTCTGATATTCCTCCTTCTTAGATTCAAAATCAAATAGAACTAGCCCTTTTGATTTAAAATTAATTAGACTTAGAACCATTCTTAAAGTGAGTATTGGACTTTGAATGTTGAATCGAACTTCTACTCCGATTGATTGTACCAGGCTACTTCAAAAGGAGATTCAGGTATTTTACATTTGTATAATTTACTTTCTTTGGTTTTATTTGAGATTTGCCAGAAAAATCTCATTGTATTGGTTATCTGAGGAGAGCCAGAAAACTCAGATTGTGTGGGTTTTTGGATTGTGTGAGCCCAAGATCAAAGACACAATTGTGAAGGTTTTAGGTGAACCTGTGAATCCTATTTTGATAGTGCATGCTAATATCCCCTGTGTGAGGATATTAGGAGTGGAGTAGCATTTTGTGTGGTTGTTGGATAACAGTTGGTGTACACACAGGCGAACCACTATATATCGTTGTGTTGTGGATGTGCTTTATTCTTTCATTCCTTTATTCATACAGTTTTGTGGATTGTATTCATGGATGAATGTTGTAATCTTTTTATTCCAAGTAAGTGTGGGGAATGTTGTAATAACTTAGGATTTATTTCTGCAAGTTATTTTGGTTGCCTTGCTTTTTATTCCTCATTGGTTTGTGATACAAAGGACATTCTAGAAATAAGGTTGTTCTACCTTAAACCTTTGGTTTTTGGTGTAAGGTTGTCCTTAGAACTGATATAGTATCATTCTCTTTATTTTAGGCTTTTAAGATTTCTTTCATTTCAGCATTGTGCTTTATTTCTTTTATTATTCCGCTGTTTTAGTTTTATTTGGCATTGCCCTATTCACCCCCCCTCTAGGGCATATAGCTAGGCCCCTTTCATAGCACACAACAGATTGTGGGCCTGCTGTGACACACACACACACACATATACACACGAAGCCCACACTTTTGGTGGACCATCCCCAGATGGGCCCCACTATATATATGTGTTCTACCCAGACCGTCCATCTATGGGACGCCCAAATAGGACTAGCAGCCCAACAGGGCTGACCGTCCAATAGCTACAGGGCCACCATGATATTTGTATTTTATCCACACCATCCAGCCATTTTGTGACCCACCTGGATCGGGCCCACCCCATAGTGGGACGTTTATAGGTGGGGCCCACCTCATGTATGTATTTTATCCATGATATCCACTCGCTGAACATCCAGCTAGGCCAGCAACGTGCTAATGGGTTGACAAACAGGTGGCCCACCCCATTGTATGTGTCCAGTACCAAAAAATTGAGCAAAGGATGCTCACTATGGAAGCTTTTGGATACGGATATAAACTGTAGCTAAATTACTACGAATTTAATCCATAACTAAAACCTCCTTAATCTATAGTTAAAACCTCCCTTCCACCCTTATCTTATTAGAGGTTGGTGGTGTTTGAGGGGCTTCATAGGGCCCATTGGAATATATGTGTTTTATCTAAGCCGTCCATAAATTTTGATATATAATTTTATTGGATGAGCCCAAAAAGTAGGTAGATTTAAGGTCTAAGTGGACCACACCATAAGAAATAATAAAAAATAAAATTGTATCGTTAATATTTTATGTGGTCTTCTTACAGCTTCGTTTTGACTCATTTTTTGGATCAACCCTTAAAATGATCATTTAAAATGAATGGACGGAGTAGATAAGTAACATACATCACGGTGGGCCCCACAAGACCTTAAATTAGGCACATAAAAGTGTCGTCCGTCACCGCCACCCCCCAAAAGAGTCTCGTGCATGCCCATTCCCAACCCAAACCCTGCCGCGCCTCTCCCAAAACCCAAACACTCTCACACTCGCGCACCCTCTCTCTCGATTCTCTCTCTGTCGTGCACCCTCTCTCTCTCTCTCTCGGTCCTCTCTCTCACGCATCCTTTCTCTGTCTCTCTGTCTCTCTCGGTCCTCTCTCGCTCTCACGCATCCTCTCTCTGTCTCTCTCGGTCCTCTCTCACGTATCCTCTCCCTTCCAGTCTCTCTCGCGTCCTCTCTCTCTCTCTCTCTCTCTCTCTCTCTCTCCTCAGAGCTCGGGAACCCTATTTTCTGCGTGGACTCGTGATTGGGGCTCCAACTCAAACAGGAACTTTCTCTCTTCCTCTAAAGCTCGGTTGACCGTGAGGTATCTGTCTCTCTCTCTCTCTCAATCTCTCTTAATCTTAATACCGATTGAAATAATTTGGGGATTTAAGGATTTAGGGATTTGGAGATTTAGGGATTTAAGGATTTAGGGATTTAAGGATTTAGGGATTTGGGGATTTAGGGATTTGGGGACTTGAAGGCCACGGTTGATCAGGTTAGAGACCCAATCTCTCTCAATCTCCCTTGCTTAGAAACTGTTTGAGTAAATGTCTGAATTTGTTTGTTTCAGAATATTCTTACTATCCAAGAAATTTCACTGTAACAGAAAGCATCTAGATCTGCCATGCATTTTTAATTTTTTTTTTTTTTCAGAGATAGATTTTTAGAGCTCTTTTTTCCTCTTCCTCTATATTCTATTGGGGAAGCCAGTTTCTGCACAGACAGTGAAGGTTGTTTTTCCCTCTTCTTTTTCCTTTTTTACGGATTTGATGGATTCTTATGGAAACGACCTATTGATGTTGTTTACAAATTAAGCAATTTGAAAATAACAACATAGATAATAGTAGGGCAGGAAGTACATTGATGCATTCATGAAAAGAAAGGGTCCAGAAGTGGACCCCACTGCTAGCAGTTTGATCTTTGAGGGAAAAGATGGCATCTGATTGGACTATGAGGTCCACAAATCCAATCAGATGGTCCCAATAAAAGGTCAATCCCCATAGTCCAATCAGGAGGTATTCTAGGATTTATGTACAAACTGTAGATGTAAAATAAGGGTTTTATGATGGGGCGATTTCCAAATCTAGATATGTTTACTTGCTCATCCCCAGCATTTGTCCTGTAAGACAGTCTTCGAAATCTAAATATGTTTGCTTGCTTAACTTATAATTGGAGTTGATATAAAATCAGCTCAAAATACTTCTCCCCAATTCATTTTCTACTCAAATACAGTTCTCACACACACACACACACACACACACACACACACACCCACACCCACACCCACACCCACATCTGTCTTCTTTTTCTATGGTCTACACTCAATAACAAGGTTGTTCATCTCAAAATATCTACATTCACCATCATAATTTTCTCATGCTCTTAACCATTGCATGCCTTCTGATTGCATCCATGAGGTAGCTAGTGGTATTTAGTGAAAGTGAACTATGAATTTCTATATCTTTGTTATTTCGTGGGCATTCTTAGTGACCTAGCCTTTACAGATGTGTCTAGACTCGGTAGACATTGCGTCAACTCTCATGTTGATGGATCAAAGACTAGATATAAACATGTGATTGATGGAATAGGCTCTTACTAGGGTGATGAATATCAATTTTAGGGAAAGTGAACTGTGAATTTCCATGTTTATCGACTGACATCCTGTGTTTGTGTTTATTGTCAGTTTCTACAAAAAAAAAAATATTTTCGACTAATCTAAGCTCTTGTTATTTTTCAGTTTTTCAGGTTGTCTATATGCAGTCAACCTATCTCATACAAGCCACCACCTTTAGGCATATACCCTACCTCCTCCAAACATGTGGAAGTGTAACCATTGAAGTAATGTAACGCCCTGGAAAAATCTGTACTTGGACTCGAGTACCAACTCGACCGAAAATCGCGTAGGATTAATTCCTTTGGAAAATATGTGTAAGTTAGCTAGCGCAATGCTAGCGTAGCTGGAAAATAGTCCCTGATCACTTTAAATACATTCTACAAGACCCAAAGCGAGTAGAACCAATGACGCTATAATACTCTAAAACCTCGAATCAAACTCTAAACCGGTTTGTTCTCAGGATCTCTTTGAAACTTTGTATTGGATCTAGACCGCGCGTCGAAAGTCCGATACCTACAATCTTAGACCATTATAACTGCCTAGCTGGACTTGACAATCATTTTGAAAATCAAGTCCAACCGACATTTAGAGGCTATTTCATTGAGCCTGGAGTGAAGAGAGTGAGAATAGGGTTAGATTTAGAATTTAAAATTCAAATCTGGCACACGACTTGACGTGTTATTATTAAGCGTTCTGACTGTCAGTATTCAGCCAAATTACACCCTCGGATCAGGAAAATTTTTTATTTCATATCATGAGACTTGTAGACCTGATCTATGTGGATTGACCGCTGAACTGAAACTGGACCGCCACGTGCGATCTATGAACACTACTGGTTTGAAAATGGGATGTGAACGACATCCGACGTGCATGAACTTAAGTCCTATCGCGTTCGGCCAGGGGACCTCCAGAAATGTCTTTTTGGACCGAAACAGCCCCGATTTGGTTAGGCATCAAGTGAACATTATTTTCAAGCCTGTTTTGGGCAAGTTTTAGGTTATAAAAGGGACTTAAACCCTCACTTCTCTCACCCATCCGAATTTGCTAGAAACCCTAGCTAGTGTGAGAGAAAAGGTGAGAGATTGTGAGAGAGAGTGGGAGAGAATTTCCTGCTGCTTGCACTACTTGTTGCACGTGTTTAAGAAACGCGCCTCAATAACTTTCCCGGCGATTCCACCGCGTTTCTAGGTAAGAAAATACCCCAAATACTTGCTGATATAAGGTTCCTTCGGTTCCTTAGCATGGTAGCTTATAGATCTTGTGTATTAGGTTCTCGGTTCACCGTAGACGAAGCATATACGCTCCGTTCGAATCAATACACTTCTAGGATAAAAGGTGCGGATTCTAGACGCTTTGATTGACTATTTTCAACGCTTCCAATGTCATTTAATAGTAGATTATCGACGGCAATGCCGTTTGACATGTACAACATGCTGTCCGTTTCCTGTTTCGTAAGCAGACGAAAAATATGAGATTTAGGGCATTTTAGTCATTTGTAGGAAATACTGTTTTCATCCATATTTTGCTGATATGATTGACATGGCTTCTTGTCACATTAGGATTTTAGGAATGCATGCATAATCGGTTTGGCGAAGAGATTCGCCCAAATGCACACTTTGAGTCGACATACTATATGTAGACTTAAGTGTGTAGGCTAAGTGTTTGTATAAATGTTTGTATTAGTATGTATTGAATTAAATGCTGTTATGAATTAGTTTGAGATTGAATTCTCAATTAATATGCTGATGTAAATGATTTCCTGCATGTTGGTTATATGCATGATTTCATTACATGTACGAAATGCATGTGTTAGATGTTTTACTTAAGTTGTATGTTATAACATGTGTTAACATGCTCACATTATTGTATTTTGAAAATTACTCTTATATGATTGCTGATGTGAATTCATAAATGTTTGGGACTATACCTAGTCCAGGCAGTCGGCAACCGAGTAAATTCGTGGGTGGCTTATCTTTGCCACGAACGACGCGTCGATGAACGCGAGTCGTGTTTTGGAGTTGGTGGTAGTGGTTAGGCCACACGAGGTGTTTTATGTACTTCATGTCATTCGACTCGAGATGCTCGTGCTAGTCGATCCCGTCAAGTAACCCGACTGGCCATTGTATGTTCACCTTGTATGAGTCATAACTGCTTGAACCTAGGGTAATGAACTTATCATTGTAAACCCTATTAACCATGGTACCTTGATCCATTAAGACTCATGAGCCGGGCATGGTGGTATGGGACACCGTGGTCGAGTGTCGGCCTATGCTGGGGCCACAAACCTCCCCGTAGTGACCAGTGAGCACCTAAAACTCGTGAGCAGATTATGGTGATATGGGACACTATATTCTTGTTGTCGGCCTACATTGATAAGGTGATGGGGGAGCGGTGCAACGAGTGTGAGCAACAGCTCTGACAGCCCTTTGTAGTGACCTCGAGCGTATTCTGAGTCTACGGGAGGCGACGACCCTTCCGTAGCGACAAGAGTACAGGTAGGCCTGTATTGATAAGGTGATGGGGGAGCGGTGCAACGAGTGCGAGCAACAGCCCTGACAGCCCTTACAGTGACCTACAAAATATACATCGTATGAGATTACTAGGAGTGACGACCCTAGACAGGATCTGTGCTGGGATTGATATGAGGGAAGTACCTTAATTTCCCAATCCGACTGTTTGAATGGACTAATAATAACTCGGTAATCATATCACCATCACATTACATGTGCTTGGAAGATGTGGAGCACTGAGCGGTACGTAAGCATGCCACGGACGCAGATGGTGCCGTATGAGGGAGAATGTCGGTGAGGGCATCCATCATGTCATGTCATAATGCATTAACAACAGTATTAGGAATGTTTGGTTTACTGCTTTACTATTATCGCATGATTGATTTGAGAACATGCTAATCTTTGCTCTATTATTCCACTGAGTTAGCTACTCACTCCCACGTTACGGGATGGTGTTTGCAACACCCACCAGACCCTATTTTAGATGCAAGTGAGGTGGCGATTCAGGAGGCAGAGCCGAATTATGATGAGGACCAAGACGAGTTCTCATATATGCAGTACCACGACGGCTTTTCTTAGGTGGCTTGGATTGGTGGGACTTCTCAGTGGGACTATTTTTGATCTTTTGATTCTATATATTTACATGTATATGAGACTCAGAGATGTATTCATACTTTGGAGACAGTTGATATATATTTTATTTTCCATACGGTGATATGTATATCCTTTAGTCTTCCGCTTGCTTTTATCACTGAATCTTGAGTATGAATTGCAGTTTTTGCTATACTTTTACTCATGTGAATGCTTTAACTCAGACAACATTGAATCATAATCATTTTTGTTGCATAAGTGACGGTCTGGAACTCGGGAGTTGGGTTTATACAGGACCCCCGATTTTCAGGGTGTTACAAGTTGGTATCAAAGCATGAATGAGATTATACCGGGCCTGGGTTATGGTCACGCGACATACGCTGTCGCTTCCCTTGACTTAGGTGGGTGTGAGAAAGGTCTAGAAACAGTTATAGGATCACAGATTCGCCAATAGGCGAAGTCTATTCGTATCGATCGCATGATCGAGTCCGTAACGCATCTAGGGTCACGTGAAGCCACCTAAGTAGCTCCTATGTTGTAACTAGGTGGGTTGAGACGTTCTTTGAGCGATTCTAAACTCGTAAATGTGAATCCTTGGGCTGTGGGGCAACCACAACCCTTACATTCAATCGCTAAGGCTTAAAAACCCCGTTTCACCTAATTTCTTCAAAATTCTTCCTCTCACCACTCCATTCTTCAATTCTTTCTTTGAATTTTCATGTTAGGCAATGATACTAATGTAAAAATGATATAAAATCATACTTTAATAAAATTTTACAGTGAATAGTAAAATTTCATGAAAAATGGCCATTAGGCCACTCTAAATTTGTAATATTTAGCAAATAATGGGCTAGATAAATGTATTAGATCCTTCTACCACAAAATAATATGCTACATGATAGGGGAATGCATTCAGGTTTACAGATTGGACTCAGAAATCTCCGAATGGATGTTTGGGCCTCCCTAGGCCAATCTACAATTAACAAAGGTGGGGCCCATACATATTTGGGGTCCCTGAGGTAGGGGGGACCCAACCCATGTGGTCCCACCGGCCGTAGTGGTGACCGGCCGGCGATGCCATCACCGATCGGTGGGCCCCACTTGTAATGAAATTCGGACGCGTGGGGTTTTAGGGGTAGGGCACCCCTCCCATGTGCGGTCCGTCCGTCGAAACCCCTTAAAAAGGGCACCTCCTTCACAAAAATTCCCCTCCCAAGCTCCATTTTCAATTTTCTTGCTGCCCCTTCTCAGATCGATGCTCCAAATCCTTCCCAAACCCATTTCTTACTGAAACCGAATCCATTCCATCACTCCATTATAGTTTACAACTCCTCCTCTTGCATATCTCATCCGTTGGAGCTCCTACAACCCACATTTGTGGCTGAAATCGGGTAGAGCTCCATTCCCCTTTTTTCTTCTCCTTTCTTTTTAAAAATCTAGCCTTAGGGAGTTTGAAGCATCCCTCTACAATGCCTAGATTTCCTTCTGTCCATTTGGGCAGCCATTTCTTCCCATTTTCCTCACTTTTTATGGCTATTGTTAAAGCCATTTTGGGTCTTTTCTCTTTCTCCACCATCCTCTCTTTGATGGAAAAGAGAAAGATCGCAGTGGATGAGTCTGGGCCTAGTCGCCCTGCGTAATCCAGAAGACCGAGGGGTGGCGCCGCTAGCTCAAGCGCCGTTGCAAGTCCAAGCACAGCCCGGGAGTTCCATACACAGCGAGATTTGGATCCCCATGCTCAACTTGGGTGAGTGATATTAGCAGAGATGCCTCACGGTGAATATACTGACCGTAAGGTGTTGTTTGAGGTGGACGTGAAAGGGAGACTCTTCGATGAATTCCTATTATTCGAGCGCATTGAAGCAGTACATTGGGGTCCGCTCTTTGAAGCCCGTTCTCGTGCTAATGTGAGCACCGTTCGTGCCTTCTACGCTCGTATCAAGAGTCCTACATTGGAGCCATTACAGTTCAAGATTCCCTTTGGTAGAGACCAGATGGCTACGGTCAATGTTCGGTTGATAGCGCGACTTCTGAATGTGTGCCTTGGTGATGTTCATCCCAGTGCAAAGAATTTGAGGAGTAGGCGTGAGCGAGATCGCCGTACCAGGTTCCTATACAGTGGTCTAGTTCCATGGTAGCCTAACAATAGCCTCAAGGCGTCTCATATGTCTGATAATTTGTGTCTGCTGCACCACATTTGCATATTCAACGTGTATCCCAGGTCAACAAATCGCATTGAATGTACGCGCCTTATGGTTGATTTCTTGTATCAGGTGGCCCAGGGAGAAAATGTGTGTATGTCCACTTTCATGTTGTGACAGATTATCCTCATAGCGAAATCAAGAAGAACGTCTGAGTCACTTCCTTTTGATCGGATTATATGCAAGATCGCGCTTGAGTTTGCTTACAGACTTGGGCCGGAGTTGCCAGTTCTGATTCACTGCATTGATGAGCCTACCATGGTCAAGATGAAGATCTGGTCTCAGTATCGTGAGACTCATCTTGATGAGGATAGCGAGGGCGATTTTGATGACGAAGAGTATCCAAGTGAGGGAGAACCTAAAGCGGAAGTAGAGGAAGAAGTCCAGGAAGAGGTAGAAGAGGAGGCTCAGGATACTGATGAGAGCCCTCCTCCTTCTGCTCAGGCTACTAGTGATGATCGCATTGCCTGAATTGAGGAGAGCCAGGTCGCCTTACGAAGGGAAGTTCAGGAACTTCGGGCTGAGGTCGAGGATACCAAGGCCGTTATGAAGAGGAAATTCGGTAAGGTGACTCGCACCTTGAAGGCGATCCTGTGCTGCTTGCAGGATAAGGGTGCTCCTCCTCCATTACCTGACTCAGATTAGCGATGAGATTTTAGTTGTTGTTGTTAGTAGTTAGTCGTTTCCTGCTTTATGTTGTGTAAGCCTGTTAAGGCTAGTAGTTTACTTTTGTTGCTGTTGTAACTTTAACTGTCATAGTTCCCATGTACTTCCTGTCATGATGCCTATAAGGAGATATCCCTTGTATTGTGATAATTTTGATTAAATGAAATGTATGGAATGCCTTTGACTCTTTATGTGAATGATTACGGTGTGTTTGTGCTATTGAGACTGACAAGGTTGTGCCCTATTTTGAATATAGGGAATGCCACCGAAGGCTACACGGAGCACAACACGGCTTACATTGGGTGAGCCTATGGATCAGGTTCCTTTTCAGTCTGATGCTCATGCGGACTCTACTGTGGGCCCGATTCCTAAGACAGCACGTGCATCTCAGCCTCCTACTAGTCCTGCAGTTGGACCACCGCCTTTCACACTGCCTGTCAGAGAGCAGTACCGTGCGTCTCCTTCAACACAGGACATGCCACAGCCTGCTCCACCTCCAGATAGATTTGAGCAGATGATGGCCATGATGCAGCAACAGCAGCAGCTCCTGACTACTATAGTGGGGGCTCTAGCCTAGGGTGGGAGTGTACCTCCAACTGCACCACCTACGCATCCAATTGAAGATGCCGATACATATACTCAGGATGAGGGCATGACTCATCCTGTACCACCTACTTACCCTGCAGGGAATGCCGCAGACACACGAAGCTTATTAGAGCGATTACATCGCTTACGGCCTCCCACTTTTATGGGTTCTCATAGACCCGAGAAGGCCAAGTATTGGCTCGACCGTGTGTTGAAGATACTACGGATGCTGCATTGTTCAGAGACTGAGCAGGTCGAGCTAGCTACGTTCTTGTTCGAGCGAGAGGCCAGCTTATGGTGGGACAGTGTGTTGCGGACCGTTACCGCTGACTACATATGGACCTGGGCAGCGTTCGAGTTCCGCTTCCACGAGAAATACTATCCCCAGATGTATAGGCATGACCGGGAGAACGAGTTTCTCCACCTCAGACAGGGAGGCATGACAGTGACTGAGTATGAGCATAGGTTCACTGAGTTGGGTAGATACATCCTGACTATACTTGCAGATGAGCAGATGCGCATACGGCGCTTTTCTGAGGGTTTGTGACCGGATATTCGGTCGAAGATGTGTTGCGTGAGCATCCCCTCCTACGCAGAATTGATCCACATGTCCATGAGAGTAGAGCAGGATGTGGATCGACTTACACGATCTCATGGCCCTATTGCTCCTAGGCCAGGACCGGAGTTGCAGGATAGGCCCTTTGCGAGAAAGAGGCCTCGCGTTGACCCTCCTTCTAGGGCTACCGTGCCAGTACCACCGTTGTGGCACCCCGATTTATCATGTACTTATTGTGGGAGAACGGGCCATTGGACACAGAGTTATTTTGCTCGGATACGGGACAGTGGGTTTTCATCGCCGCAGAAGATCGACCGTACACACCCACAGGCTATATCAGCACCGCCTTTACAGTTGGCTCCTGCGCACCCTTCCTTCAGACCTCCGGTATCTCAGTTCAGGCCGCCTCACGGCCCGTGGCATAGCTGCCGAACAGGCCACAACAGGCACGGGGTGCATGCCTTGACAGTCGAGGCAGCCGAGACAGAGACTTCTCAGCATATGGCCTTTGAGGTCACTGCCCACATCGAAGGTATTCCTATTCTCGTGATGGTGGATACTGGATCTACACTTTCTTTGATATCGCATTCCATAGTCAGGCGTCTTGGACTGCCGACCATTCGTATGGATTGTGTGCGAGTCCTTTCAGCTCATGGAGATTTTTCTGATCCCACCCTGATGTGTGAGGGTTGCTTGGTGGATTTGGGAGGCAGGACGATGGCTCTTGATCTTGTCGTCGATCCCTCTCTTGTTTATCTCGACGTCATTCTTAGCATGGACTGGTTGACTGCTGGGAGGGCCGAGATAGACTGCGAGACTCGTATGGTGACGGTGTACGAGCTAGAGGGCATGCCTTTCACATTTTCAGTTCGGGTAAATTTCCCCTTCCGCATACTTAGCTACGCTTCTTTACTTCGGGACGCTGATGCCCCAATGCTTGAGCATACGCCAGTCATTTGTGAGTTTCGGGATCTGTTCAGGAAGATCGCTGGTTTGTCGCCTCGACGAGAGATTGATTTCACTATCGATCTGGTGCCTGGTTCCACGCCCATCTCACTGCCGATGTATCGCATGGCACCGTGTGAGATGGAGGAGTTGAGAACGCATATTGATGGTTTGCTGGAGCTTGGCCTTATACGGCCTAGTGTGTCTCCTTGGGGAGCACCAGTCCTGTTAGTAAGGAAGAAGGATGGTTCGATGCAATTGTGTATTGATTATCGCAGACTGAACCAGATCACTGTGAAGAACAAGTACCCTTTACCCAGGATCGATGACTTGTTTGATCAGTTGAGAGGAGCGCAGTACTTCTCGAAGATTGATCTTCAGTCAGGATATCATCAGTTGTGCGTCAGGGATCAGGACGTGTAGAAGACAACATTCAGGACCAGCTTTCAGGATATCTCGAGTTCCTTGTGATGTCGTTCAGTCTCACGAACGCACCAGCCATGTTCATGGATCTGATGAACCGGGTATTTCGGCCTTTCCTTTATAGATTCGTTGTTGTGTTCATTGACGACATTTTAATATACTCCAGGAGTCGAGAGGAGCATGAGGAGCACTTGCGCTTGGTCCTGGATACTCTGAGACAGCATCAGTTGTTCCCACAGTACAAGAAGTGTGACTTCTGGAAGTAGGAAGTGAAGTTCCTAGGACACGTGGTGTCCAAGGATGGCATGGCAGTTGACTTGTCTAAGGTAGCTGCAGTTCAGGACTGGGAGCAGCCTGATTCTGTCACTGAGGTGAGGAGTTTCTTGGGTCTCGCTGGCTATTATCGACGCTTCATTCAGGATTTCTCGAAGATCACGATACCTTTATCTCAGTTGACACGGAAGGACGTGAAGTTCGCCTGGAATGACAAGGAGGAGTCAGCTTTTCAGGAGCTAAAGGACAGGCTTACGTCCGCCCCTGTGCTAGTATTTCCAGAGCAAGGGGTTAGATACACTATATACACTGACGCATCTAGCGTTGGTCTGGGTTGTGTCCTTATGCAGAGGGACAGGGTAATTTCATATGCCTCGAGACAATTAAGGAAGCACAAGGAGAATTACCCTACACACGACCTGGAGTTGGCAGCCTTCATATTTGCACTGAGACTCTGGAGACATTACCTCTATGGAGAGGAGTTCGAGCTCTTTTGCGACCATAAGAGCCTCAAGTACATATTCACGCAGCGAGACTTGAATATGAGGCAGCAGCGATGGATGGAGACTTTAAAGGACTTCAAGTTTGAAGTCTCTTACCATCCTGGAAAGGCGAACCTTGTGGCTGACGCGTTGAGCCGTAAGAAGGCGATATAGTTTGCGGCTCTGCTGATGGTTGCTGAGTGGGATATGGTTGAGTTTTTACAAGACTTTGAGCAGAAACTCACTGTAGAGGAGTCGTATGAGTTCATCGCACATGTGCAGGTGTGATCTCAGATCGATGACCGGGTCATCGAGGCCCAGAGGGATGATGCGCATCTGACTGAGCTTCGAGAGCAGGCCAGTGATGATGCAGATGCCGAGTGGCGAGTTGGCACGGATGGGAGCTTACGTCATCGTGGCCGCCTATGCATCCCAGATATCCCTGACTTGAGACGAGAGATTCTCAAGGCTACGCATTGTACCAGACTCGCGATGCATCCAGGAAGTACGAAGATGTATTGTGACATGAAGAGGACCTATTGGTGGGAAGGTATGAAGACCTACATAGCAGAGTTCGTGTCCCGTTGTCTTACTTGCTAGCAGGTGAAGGCAGAGCATCGCCAACCCCTGGGCTTCTTCAGCCTATGCCGATCGCAGAATGGAAGTGGGACTTCATTTCCATGGACTTCATTTCAGGGCTGCCGAAGACGAGGAAGGGACATGATTCCATATAGGTGATCGTCGACCGTCTGACGAAGTCGGCACACTTTCTACCGATCAAAGTCACGAACTCTGCAGACGAGTTAGCTAGACTATACATCAGAGAGATCGTGCGTCTGCATGGAGTTCCATTAGAGATCGTGTCGGACAGAGACACGCGGTTCACTTCTATTTTCTAGACTCGCATTCAGGAGGCTATGGGTGTGAAGTTAAAGTTCAGTACTGCCTTCCACCCACAGACAGACGGACAGACAGAGCGGGTGAACTAGATCTTAAAGGACATGTTGCGAGCTTGCGCATTGGACTTCAAGGACAGTTGAGATGACTATCTTGCATATGCCGAGTTCGCGTACAACAACAGTTTTCAGACGAGTATAGGTATGGCACATTACGAGGCATTGTATGGGCGACCTTGTCGAGCACCGCATTGCTGTGCAGAGGTCGGTGAGCACAGATTGATTAGCCCAGAGTTAGTGCAGGCGACATCGGAGAAGATTGATATTATTAGACGTCGGCTTCTCACAGCGCAGAGCAGACAGAAGAGTTATGCCGATACGAGACGGCGGCCGCTAGAGTTCACGGTTGGGGATCATGTATTTTTACGAGTTTTCCCTATGAACGGAGTCCTTCGGTTCGTGAAGAAGGGAAAGCTGGCACCGTGATTCATTGGTCCATTCTAGATCCTCAATCGTGTGGGAGCAGTGGCATACCGTTTGGCTTTACCCACGCCTCTCGCGAGCGTTCACAACGTATTTCATGTTTCTATGCTGAAGAAATACGTTTCTGATCCTTCCCATATCATCAGATGGGAGCAGGTGCAGTTAGGAGAGGATGTTACATATATCCTGTGACCGACGCGTATCCTAGAAAGGAAGGATCAGGTACTGCGCAGCAAGGTAATTCCCCTTGTGAAGGTATTTTGTACGCATCACTCTGAGGAAGAGGCTACCTGGGAGACAGAAGCCGAGATCAGAAAGAACTACCCACAGCTTCTCGAGGAGTACGAAAAGGTATAAATTTTGAGGATGAAATTTTTTTGTTAAGGGGGGTAGATTGTAACTCCCTGAAAAAATCTGTACTTGGACTCGAGTATCAACTCGACTAGAAATCACGTAGGATTAATTCCTTTGGAAAATATGTGTAAGTTAGCTAGTGCAATGCTAGAGTAGCTGGAAAATAGTCCTTGATCACTTTAAATACGTTCTACAAGACCCAAAGCGAGTAGAACCAATGACGCTATAATACTCTAAAACCTCGGATCAAACTCTAAACCGGTTTGTTCTCAGGATCTCTTTGAAACTTTATATTGGATCTAGACCACGCATCGAAAGTCCGATACCTACAATCTTAGACCGTTATAATCGCCTAGCTAGACTTGATAATTATTTCAAAAATCAAGTCCAACCGAGATTCAGAGGCTATTTCATTGAGCTTGGAGTGAAGAGAGTAAGAATAGGGTTAGATTTGGAATTTGAAATTCAAATCTGACACACGACTTGACGCGTTATTATTAAGCGTTCTGACCGTCAGAATTTAGCCAAATTACTCCCTCGAATCAGGAAAAATTTCTATTTCATATCATGAGACTTATAGACCTGATCTATGTGGATTGACCGCTGAACTGAAATTGGACCGCCACGTGCGACCTATGAACACTACTGGTCTGAAAATGGGATGTGAGCGACATCCGATGTGCATGAACTTAAGTCCGATCGCGTTCGGCCAGGGGACCTCCAGAAATGTCTTTTTGGAGCGAAACAGCCCCGATTTGGTTAGGCATCAAGCGAACATTGTTCCCAAGCCTGTTTTGGGCAAGTTTTAGGTTATAAAAGGGGCTTAAACCCTCACTTCTCTCACCCATCCGAATTTGCTAGAAACCCTAGCTGGTGTGAGAGAAAAGGTGAGAGATTATGAGAGAGAGTGGGAGAGAATTTTCTGCTGCTTGCACTACTTGTTGCACGTGCTTAAGCAACGCACCTCAATCACTTTCCCGACGATTCCACGGCGTTTCTAGGTAAGAAAATACCCCAAATACTTGCTGATATAAGGTTCCTTCGGTTCCTTAGCATGGTAGCTTATAGATCTTGTGTATTAGGTTCTCGGTTCGCCGTAGATGAAGCGTATACGCTCCGTTCGAATCAATACACTTCTAGGATAAAAGGTGTGGATTCTAGACGCTTTGATTGACTGTTTTCAATGCTTTCAATGTCGTTTAATAGTAGATTATCGACGGCAATACCGTTTGATATGTACAACATGCTGTCCATTTCCTGTTTCGTAAGCAGATGAAAAATATGAGATTTAGGGCATTTTAGTCATTTGTAGGAAATACTGTTTTCATCCATATTTTGCTGAAATGATTGACATGGCTTCTTGTCACATTAGGATTTTAGGAATGCATGCATAATCGGTTTGGCGAAGAGATTCGCCCAAATGCACACTTTGAGTCGACATACTATATGTAGACTTAAGTGTGTAGGCTAAGTGTTTGTATAAATGTTTGTATTAGTATGTATTGAATTAAATGCTGTTATGAATTAGTTTGAGATTGAATTCTCAATTAATATGCTGATTTAAATGATTTCCTACATGTTGGCTATATGCATGATTTCATTACATGTACGAAATGTATGTGTTAGTTGTTTTACTTAAGTTGTATGTTATAACATGTGTTAACATGCTCACATTGTTGTATTTCATTTCCATTACTCTTATATGATTGCTGATGTGAATTCGTAAATGTTTGGGACTATACCTAGTCCACGCAATCGGCAACCGAGTAAATTCGTGGTTGGCTTATCTTTGCCACGAACGACGCGTCAATGAACGCGAGTTATGTTTTTGAGTTGGCGGCAGTGGTTAGGCCACATGAGGTGTTTTATGCACTTTATGTCGTTTGACTCGAGATGCGCTCATGCTAGTCGAGCCCGTCAAGTAACCCGACTGGCCATTATATGTTCACCTTATATGAGTTATAACTGCTTGAACTTAGGGTACTGAACTTACCATTGTAAACCCTATTAACCATGGTACCTTGATCCATTAAGACTCATGAGCTGGGCATGGTGGTATGGGACACCGTGGTCGAGCTGTCGGCCTACACTGGGGCCACAAATCTCCCCGTAGTGACCAGTGAGCACGTAAGACTTGTGAGCAGATTATGGTGGTATGGGACACTATATTCTTGCTGTCGGCCTACATTGATAAGGTGATGGGGGAGCGGTGCAACGAGTGTGAGCAACAGCTCTGGCAACCCTTTGTAGTGACCTCGAGCGTATTCTGAGTCTACGGGAGGCGACGACCCTTCCGTAGCGACAAGAGTACAGGTAGGCCTGTATTGATAAGGTGATGGGGGAACGGTGCAACGAGTACGAGCAACAGCCCTGACAGCCCTTGCGGCGACCTAAAAAATATACATCGTATGAGATTACTAGGAGTGACGACCCTAGACAGGATCTGTGCTGGGATTGATATAAGGGAAGTACCTTAGTTTCCCAATCCGGCTATTTGAATGGACTAATAATAACTCGGTAATCATATCACCATCACATTGCATGTGCCTGGAAGATGTGGAACACAGAGTGGTACGCAAGCATGTCGCGGACGCAGATGGTGCCGTATGAGGGAGAATGTCGGTGAGGGCATCCATCATGTCATGTCATAATGCATCAACAACAATATTAGGAATGTTTGATTTACTGCTTTACTATTATCGCATGATTAATTTGAGAACATGCTAATCTTTGCTCTATTATTCCACTGAGTTAGCTACTCACTCCCACGTTACGGGATGGTGTTTGCAACACCCACCAGATCCTGTCTTAGATGCAGCTGAGGTGGCAATTCAGGAGGCAGAGCCAGATTATGATGAGGACCAGGACGAGTTCTCATATATGCAGTACCACGACGGCTTTGCTTAGGTGGCCTGGATTGGCGGGACTTCTCAGTGGGACTATTTTTGACCTTTTGATTCTGTATATTTACATGTATATGAGACTCAGAGATGTATTCATACTTTGGAGACAGTTGAGATATATTTTGTTTTCCATACAGTGATATGTATATCCTTTAGTCTTTCGCTTGCTTTTATCACTGAATCCGGAGTATGAATTGCAGTTTTTGCTATACTTTTACTCATGTGAATGTTTAACTCAGACAACATTAAATCATAATTATTTTTGTTGCATAAGTGACGGTCTAAAACTCGGGAGTTGGGTTTATACACGACCCCCGATTTTCAGGGTGTTACGAGTAAGTTGTAATGTAATTGTGGCAATGATAACCTAAGAGAGAATTTTTGGTGCATTCATCCATGACTTCAACTAGAGGGCTACTTATTTATTTCAGTCCCTTTTTTTTTTCTTTTCAAGTTCCAAAAGCAACTTATTTCCTTCATTTTTGTTGGTGACACAGAAGGTTGATTGCAAAACATTTAACTCAAACCACTAACAATTAACTCAAGCCACAACTAAAAAAAATCTAAGGATTAATTAAAAATACATTAGTTTGTGTTTATCAAATATAAGAGAAATGTGCTCAAGTGGACTAAGACCAAACCACTAACAATTAACTCAAACCACAACTAAAAAAAAAAACTAAGGATTAATTAAAAATACATTAGTTTGTGTTTATCAAATATAAGAGAAATGTGCTCAAGTGGACTAGACCAAACCACTACAATTAACTTTGGTGCTTGCAAGTTATGCTGAGGATGTAGGGGATCCTTATAAAGATCAGATGGAAGATTGTATCAGTTTAATAATGGAAGAATTGAAATCTAGAGGAATTGCCAATAATCACACTCTTGCATACCAGGTAATTCATTTAAAATTTCAGCTTTTGGTTTCGAGCTTTGATTTCCAACTATTAGAAATTTCCCCAAGCTTTTGGTTTTGCAACATGCACACCAATTGAAATTACACAAATAGAAGCATGAATAAGAATATCCTTTTATCCTTTTAGGATGCCATGAAGGCAATTTTTTTTTTTAATGCTCCAACAAGTAAACTTGTTGTAGAAATTTTAGGGGTCATTTGGATGTAGGTGAAATATCACTTGTAAACTCTTTAAACAGGCAAAGAGCTTAATAGGTAAAGACATTCATTCTATCATGTTTGGGTACTAGTGAAGTCTTTACTAGGTAAAGAGGTTCTTGTATTTGGTGAAGTGTTTAAGTATTATAATTTTTTCTTTTATTTCACCATTACAGGTAAACACTTTATCATGTAAAGTGTTACTCATCAATGGATGGATGATGAATGTATTTGCAAATGTAAATAAAAATAAACAACTTATGATATATATATATATATATATATATATATATATATATATATATATATATATATATATATATATATATATATATATATATATATATATATATATATGTATATGTATGTATGTATATGTATGTATGTTATCAATGGAGGATACATTGTTTAGGGGGACATGAAATTCTTGTAGCTTATGGTATGGTGTCCCAATATAAGTTGTATGTTACAATAATGTAGTAGATAATACTAGGTTCAATAGTAGATAATAATAGAGAATACCTAAACCCGATCCGAACCCATAACCGAACCTGATTCCCTAAATCTAGACCTAAACCTAAACCTATGACCTAAACCTACAACCTAAACCTATAACCCAGACCTAAATGTAAACTTATAACCTAAACCCAAACCGAAACCTATAACCCAAACCCATACTTATAACCTAAACCTTAACCAAAAACCTATAACTAAACCTTAACCTAAACCAATTCTGAAATCCCAAAACCTATACTTATAACATAAACCTAAACCTTAACCTATAACCCAAACCGAAACCTTAACCTTAACCTAAACCTATTCTGAAATCCCAAAACCTACACTTATAACCTTAACCTAAACTTATAACCTTAACATAAACCTATTATGAAATCCTAAAACCTATACTTAAAACCTAAACGAAAACCTTAACCTATAACCTACACCTATACTTATAACCTTAACCTAAACCTATAACCTAAACCTAAAATAATAACCTTAACCAACACCTAAAACCTAAATGTATTCTCAAATCCTTAAACCTATAACCTAAACCTAAGCCTAAAACCTAAACCTAAACCTAAAACCTAAATGTATTCTTAAATCCCTAAACCTAAACCTACACCTAATCCTAATCTCAACACCCTAACCTAAACTTAAACCTAAACTTGAAAACCCAAACCTACATCTGATCCTGAACCTGAATCCAATTTCCTAAACCTAAACCTTAACTTATTCTCAATTTCCTAAAACTATAACCTATATAATATAACCCATAACCTAAACCTAAAACTAAACCTATAACCTATAACCTAAACCTAAATGTATTCTCAAATCCATAAACATAAATCTACACCTAAACCTAATTTCAACTCCCTAAACTAAACTTAAACCTAAACTTGAAAACCCAAACCTAAACTCGATCCTGAACCAGAACTCGATTTCCTAAACCTAAACCTTAACTTATTCTATATTCCCTAAACCTATAGCTTATAACCTAAACCTTAACCTTAGCTTAAACCTAAACCTAAAACCTTAACTTAAACTGAAACCTATGACTTAAAACCTTAACCTATAACCGATAACCAAGAATTATAACCTATAACCTAACCTTAACTTAAATCTAAAACCTAAACCTTAACCTATAACCTAAAACCTTAACCTAAACCTAAAACCTTAATGTATTCTCAAATCCCTAAACCTAAAACCTTCACCTAATCCTAATCTCAACTCCCTAACCTAAACTTAAACCTAAACTTGAAAACCCAAACTTAAACCTGATCCCGAACCCGAACCCGAACCCGATTTCCTAAACCTAAACCTTAACTTATTCTCAATTCCATAAACCTATATCTTATAACCTAAACCTTAACCTTAACCTAAACCTAAACCTATGACCTTAACCTAAACCAAAACCTATGACCTAAAACCTTAATGTATAACCTATAACCTAACCTTAACTTAAACCTAAAACCTAAACCTTAACCTATAACCTAAAACCTTAACCTAAAACCTAAATGTATTCTCAAATCTCTAAACCTAAAACCTACACTTAATCATAATCTCAATTCCCTAACCTTAACCTAAACCTAAACTTGAAAACCCAAACCTAAACTCAATCCCGAACCCGAACCCGATTTCTTAAACCTAAACCTTAACCTATTCTCAATTCCCTAAACCTTAACCTATAACCTAACCTAATTCTAAACCTATAACCTAAACCTAAACCTATAACCTACACCTAAGCTTAAAACCTAAACCTAAACCTAAAATCTAAATGTATTCTCAAATCCTTAAACCTAAACCTACACCTAATCCTAATCTCAACTCCCTAACCTAAACTTAAACCTAAACTTGAAAACCCAAACCTAAACTCGATCCTGAACCCGAACCCGATTTCCTAAACCTAAACCTTAACTTATTCTCAATTCCCTAAACCTATAACCTATAACCTAAACCTATAACCTAAACCTAAACCTATAACCTTAACCTAAACCAAAAACCTATGACCTAAAACCTTAACCTATAACCTAAAATTATAACCTATAACCTAACCTTAACTTAAACCTAAAACCTTAACCTATAACCTAAAACCTTAACCTAAACCTAAAACCTAAATGTATTCTCAAATCCCTAAACCTAAAACCTACACATAATCCTAATCTCAACTCCCTAACTTAAACATAAACCTAAACTTGAAAACCCAAACCTAAACCCGATTTTCTAAACCTAAACCTTAACCTATTCTCAATTCCCTAAACCTTAACCTATAACCTAACCTAAACCTAAACCTATAACCTACACTTATAACCTAAACCTAAACCTTAACCTAAACCTATAACCTAAACCTAAACCTTAACCTAAACTAAAACCAAAACCAATAACCTAAACCTTAACATATAACTTATAACCTAAACTTATGACCTATAACCTAACCTTAACCCAAACCTAAAACCTAAACCTATACCTAAACCTAAACCTAAACCTATAACCTAAACCTAAACCTATAACTTAAACCTAAGATTTCCTTTTGTTTATAATATTGTAGCACATGTGATGGGTGCACTAGCCTGACTTTGGGGCCATGACATCTACACAGAGGGACTCACTTGAACCTAATGAAAAGCTTGGATTTCACACAGCAACATTGCCACATGAGATGGTGTGTGGACGGGCTGCTTTATACAAATGTGGAACTAAAAAATTTGTCATGATATGTTATAATTCCCTCTATCCACCACATCATAATATGTTTTTGGCTTTTTGGTAATCCTCTGCTTTTGAGATGACTCTACATTGGGGAGATAAATGGACCCTCCTTGAAACTGTCCATTTCCTATGGACAGCATTGGAGGGGCCTGGCCAAATGACTGCATCTCTGGTTTTATGGTTTTACTTGTACATTCCTGTATTGATTACTCAAGCATGACAATTATGCGCATTCTTTCAGGTGAATGTTGCATGTGGGAGGATTGGACCTGCATATTTCAGATTCAAGCATCTGGTACGACTCTTGTCAAGGATGCACATGTGTAGTTATCATTGTGGTTATAGTTATTAATTATATGATAGGTTTTCAGGTGAGATGAACGAGTTTCAAAAAAAAATGGTCTGCATTTTTGAGAAGCGATTCTCATTGCCATTTTATGTGTTAATACATATTTCAGATTCAAGCATTTGGTACGTCTCTTGTAAAGAATGCACATGATTGGAGTGGCCTGACCATTTGGACAAGCTGTATTTATGTATTTGCTCGAAATTAATGGAGCAGACCCGGATGTGCATCGGAGCTATCCGGAAGAGCGGGGGTCGCTAGAAGGTGGGAACCGCTATTATGACCATGATGAAGTTGTCTATTTTCAATGGACGGCATTGGAGGGGCCTAGCCATTTGGACAGGCCATGTTTATGTATTTGTTTAAAATTAATGGAGCAAACCTAGATGTGCGTCGGAGCTATCCAGATGAGCGGGGGTCCCTAGAAGGTGGGAACTACTATTATGGCCATGATGAAGCTGTCCATTTCCTATGGATGACATTGGAAGGGCCTGGCCATTTAGACAGGCAGTGTCTATATTTGTATTTACAGGGACCACACCTTTAACCTAAACCCGAACCCATTCTCAAATCTAAAAACCTATAACCTAAACCTAAACCTAAACCTTAACCAAAACCAATAACCTATAACCCAAATCAAAACCAAAAGCTAAACCTAAAACCTAAACCTATAATTTATAACCTAAATCAAAACCTATAACCTAAACCTAAACCTATAACTTATAACCTAAATCAAAACTAAAAACTAAAACCTAAACCTATGACTTATAACCTATAACCAAAACCAAAACCAAAATCTATATCTTAAACCCAAACCCATTCTCAAATCATATAACCTATAACCTAAACCTAAACCTAAACTTAAACCTAAACCTAAAACCTAAACCAAAACCTATAACCTAAACTAAAACCAAAACCTATAGCCTAAACCTGAACCCATTCTCAAATCCAAAAACTTGTAACCTAAACCGTAACCTAAATCAAAACCTATAACCTAAAGCAAAACCAAAACCCGTAACCTGAACCCAAACCCATTATCAAATCCTAAAACCTATAACCTAAAACTGAAACCAAAACCTATAACTTAAACCCAAACCCATTCTCAAAACTCAAAACCTAAACCTAAACCTAAACCTAAAACCTAAACTCAAATCCCTAAACCTAAACCTAAACCTAATCCTATAACCTAAACTTAAATCCCAAAACCTTAACCTATAACCTAACCTAAACCTATGCTTATAACCTAAAACTATTTTCAAATCACAAAACCTATAACCTAAACCTAACCTTTCCCTAAACCTATAACCTAAACTCAATTCCCTAAACCTAAACCTAGACCTAAACCTAAACCTATAACCTAAACTCAAATCCCTAAACCTTAACCTATACTTATAACCTAAAACTATTCCCAAACCCTAAAACCTATAATCTAAACCTAACCTTTCCCTAAACCTATAACCTAAACTCAATTCCCTAAAGCTAAACCTACACCTAATCCTAATCTCAACTCCTTAAGCTAAACCTAAACCTAAACTTGAAAACCCAAACTTAAACCCAATCCTGAACCTGAACCCAATTTCCTAAAACCTAAACCATAACCCATTCTCAAGTCCAAAAACCTATAACCTAAACCTAAACCAAAATAAAAAACAATAACCTAAACCCGAACCCATTCTTAAATCCCAAAACCTATAACCTAAACCAAAACCAAAACCTTTAACCTAAACCCGAACCCATTCTCAAATCCCAAAACCTATAACATAAACCTAAACCCGAACCCATTCTCAAATCCCAAAACCTATAACATAAACCCAAACCTTAACCTAAACCTATAACCTATAACCAAAACCTATAACCTAAACCAAAACCAAAACCTATAGCCTAAACCTGAACCCAGTCTCAAATCCTAAAACCTATAACCTATAACCTATAACCTAAACCAAAACTTATAACCTAAACCAAAACCAAAACCTTTAACCTAAACCCGAACCCATTCTCAAATCTCAAAACCTATAACCTAAACCTTAACCTTAACCTAAACCTATGACATATAACCAAAACAAAAACTTATAACCTAAACCCAAACCCATTCTCAAATCTCAAAACCTATAACCTAAGCCTAAACCTAAACCTTAACCTTAACCTAAACCTATAGCCTATAACCTAAATCAAAATTAAAACCTAAACCTAAAACTCGAACCTATAATCTATAACCTAAATCAAAACTTATAACCTAAACCTAAACCTTAACCTAAACCTATAACCTATAACCTAAATCAAAACCTATAACCTAAACCTAAAACCTAAAACTATAACCTAAAACCTAAATTAAAACCTATAACCTAAACTGAAACTAAAACATATAACCTAAACCCGAACCCATTCTCAAAACCCAAAACCTAAACCTAAACCTAAACCTAAAACCTAAACTTAAACCTATAACCTAAACTCAAATCCCTAAACCTAATCCTAAAACCTAAACTCAAATCCCTAAACCTTAACCTATACCTTAACCTACACCTATACTTAAAACCTAAAACTATTCTCAAATCCTAAAACCTATAACCTAAACCTAACCTTTACCTAAACCTATAACCTAAACTCAATTTCCTAAACCTAAACCTACACCTAATCCTAATCTCAACTCCCAAACCTAAACCTAAACCTAAATTTAAACCCAATCCCGAACCTGAACCCGATTTTCTAAACCAAAACCATAACCCATTCTCAAATCCAAAAACCTATAACCTAAACCTAAACCAAAACCAAAACCATTAACCTAACCCGAAACTATTCTAAAATCCCAAAACCTATAACTAAACCTAAACCTATAACGTATAACCAAAACCAAAACCAGAACCTATAACCTAAACCCGAACCCATTCTCAAATAAAAAACCCTATAACCTAAACCTAAACCTAAACCATAACCTAAACTTATAACCTATAACCTAAATCAAAACCAAAACCTAAACCTATAATCTATAACCTAAATCAAAACCTATAACCTAAACCTATACCTTAACCTAAACCTAAAACCTAAAACCTAAATCAAAACCAAAACCTAAACCTAAAACCTAAACCTATAACCCATAACCTAAATCAAAGCCTATAACCTAAACCGAAACTAAAACCTAAAACCTAAGCCTAAACCCACTCTCAAAACCCAAAACCTAAACTTAAACCTAAACCTAAACCTATAACCTAAACTCATATCTCTAAACATAAACCTAAACCTAATCCTATAACCTAAACTCAAATCCCTAAACCTTAACCTATAACCTAACCTAAACCTATACTTATAACCTAAAACTATTCTCAAATCCTAAAACCTATAACCTAAACCTAACCTTTCCCTAAACCTATAACCTAAAATCAATTCTACAAAGCTAAACCTAAACCAAATCCTAATCTCAACTCCCTAACCTAAACCTAAGCCTAAACTTGAAAACCCAAACTTAAACCCAATCCCGAACCTGAGCCCGATTTCCTAAACCTAAACCATAACCCATTCTCAAATCCAAAAACCTATAACCTAAACCTAAACCAAAACCAAAACCTATAACTTAAACCCGAACCCATTCTCAAATCCCAAAACCTATAACTTAAACCAAAACCAAAACCTTTAACCTAAATCAAAACCCATTCTCAAATCCCAAAACCTATAACCTAAACCTAAACCTATAACTTATAACCAAAACCTATAACCTAAACGAAAACTAAAACTTATAGCCTAAACCCGAACCCATTCTCAAATCCCAAAGCCTATAACCTAAACCAAAACCAAAACCTATAACCTAAACCCAAACTCATTCTCAAATCCCAAAACCTATAACCTAAACTTAAACCTTAAAATAAACCTATAACCTATAACCTAAATCAAAACCTGTAACCCAAACCAAAACCAAAACCTATAACCTAAACCCGAACCCATTCTCAAATCCAAAAACCTATAACCTGTCACCTAAACTAAAACCTATAACCTAAACCAAACCCAAAACCTATAACCTAAACACGAACCCATTCTCAAATCCTAAAACCTATAACCTAAACCTAAACCTTAACCTAATCCTATAACCTAAACTCAAATCCTTAAACCTTAACCTATAACCTAACCTAAACCTATACTTATAACCTAAAACTATTCCCAAATCCCAAAACCTATAACCTAAACCTAACATTCCCTAAACCTATAATTTAAATCAAAACCAAAACCTTTAACTTAAACCCGAACCCATTCTTAAATCCCAAAACCTATAACCTAAACCTATAACCTATAACCAAAACCTATAACATAAACCAAAACCAAACCCTATAGCTTAAACCGGAACCCATTCTAAAATCCCAAAACCTATAACCTAAACCTAAACCTATAACCTATAACCTAAACCAAAACCAAAACCTATAACCTAAACCCGAAATCATTCTCAAATCCCAAAACTTATAACCTAAACTTAAACCTTAACATAAACCTGTAACTTATAACCTAAATCAAAACCTATAACCTAAACCAAAAATAAAACCTATAACCTAAACTCGAACCCATTCTCAAATCTAAAAGCCTAAACCTATAACCCATAACCTAAACCAAAACCTATAACCTAAACCAAAACCAAAACTAAAACCTATAACCTAAACCCGAACCCATTCTCAAATCCCAAAACTTATAACCTAAACCTAAACCTTAACCTAATCCTATAACCTAAACTCAAATCCCTAAACTTTAACCTATAACATAACCTAAACCTATACTTATAACCTAAAACTATTTTCAAATCCCAAAACCTATAACCTAAACCTAAACCTTAACCTAAAACTAAACCTATAACCTTAACCTAAACCAAAGCCTATAACCTAAACCTTAACATATAACCTAAATTTAATTATAACTTATAGCCTAACCTTAACCTAAACCTATAACCAAAACCTATAATCATATGGTGAGACCATTTCTTTTGTGTTAATTTCATTCCTCTTTGAGTTTTTTTTTTTTAAATTTTTTTTTTAAAATTCATTAAGAAAAAAAAAGTGGTTATACATGATGCACTTCTTTTACTTTGTCTTTCTTTTCCCCAATAGGCATTCTAACTTATGAATGAGGTGACTGTTTGTAGGATGATGAAATATATGAAGCTGTTAAAATGTCAGGGTGAAGTCAAGCACATTTCTCTAATGAAGTCAAATATTTATATTTTCAGCATTATTGTAATTGTAATTGTAATTGATTGAATGAATTGGATTGTAATTGATTGAATGAAGGATTGTAATTGAAATTGATTGAATGAAGGATTGAAATTGAATGAATGAAGGATTGTAATTGAAATTGATTGAATGAAGGATTGAAATTGAATGAATGAATGATTGTACAAGTGGTAATTGACTGAACAAATGATTATATATAATTTTTTGATGTACAAAATAGCTACAGATATTGACCGTAGCCACTCTGACAAGTGTAGCCTTTTTAATTTTGGCATATTGTTACAGACTTTTAGCTACAAATAATATCTGTAGCTATTTTAAGTTTTCACTATAGATATAATTGCTACAAATTATATCTGTAGCTGTTATAACCTATAGCTACAGACTAAATCCATAGCCATAGGTTCTAGACCTATTATTACGGCACCTACGACTACCGTCTTGCTACGGACTAAAACCGTAGCTATAGGACTATGGCTACGGATTTTATCCGTAGCTTTCACCCATTTTTTTTTGGTACTGGTTATATATCCACGCTGGTTGTCAGCCAGTGGGACCCATTGATGATGTATGAGGCCCACCTTATGTAAGTGTTTTACCCAGGTTGTCCATCAGTAGGACGCCCACCAGGCCCAACCGCTGATAGGCTGGCCACTTGTGGGCTGGTCGTCCAGCAGGCAGCCCACCATGCTATATGTATTGTATATCCTTATTGCCCATTGCTAAGGGACCCATTGATGATGTGTAGGGCCCTCACATCCTCCACTAGACATTCTTAGGGCCCACATAAGGGTAGGGGCCTAGAGTTGATGAATCAGATCCAAATCTAAGGTGGACAACCACCAGGGAATAGCTGGGTTGGGGCGTCCCACCATAGGGCAACCTCATGAGGCGTACCTTGATGTATGTGCTATACACGTTGTTCATCCATTTCCCAAATTAGTAAGGGTCGTGGGCCCCATTGTAGTTTAGATTTTAAACCCAAGTGGACCACACACTAGGAGGCAATGGTGGTTAAATGTCTATATTGTAAACCTCCCTAGGTCCCATTGATAAGCCCATTTCCACCCTTACCTTATTGGGCTATCCCAAATTGTTGGGCCCCCATTAATGTTAGTGTTAATCATTTTCCCCTATTGGGCTACCCCAAACCGTTGGGCCCCATTATTGATGTCGCTTTCCACCATACCTAGTAAGAGAGTACATAATCACTCCTTATCGTAGATGGAAGAATATGTAGTATCAGGTTGGTATATCCACTGTTTAGAACCTATCTTGATATTTGGACTAGATATGTTATCCTTCTATGGACCCCATCATGTGTTTAGGTTTGTTATTGTTTATATATGATAATCATGCTAGTGTACTTAGTCTAGTAGGACACACCAAGAACATGCTTAGTATAACTTCATGATACAAGCCCATACACATCATTTGTATACATGTTGTGAGGAATGATTGATCATAACATATGCCACTAGGCTGAGATGTTTATGGGACTCGTTGTGAGACAGAATTGCCCCACATGAGCATGGTACGCGCAAGTTTGATGCATGACTGGATGGTATGACTCATGCATCTCACATTTTGTGAGACGTGATCACTATACGCCCTAGGGACATCAGGGTTGTGGCCTCCACAAGCATATCATGGGGGCAAGATTGGATACTAAAAATATTTGGTTCTAGCACTATCGGCACTTAGTATGTCCTTGGGTGAAAGTCCCATAACTCTTATAGTACCAGGAGGATGCTCCAACGTCAAGACCGAGTAGATACATGAGTGCACTAGTGTCGAATGCGAGTAGGTCACATCTCCCACTATGTTGTAGTCGGTTGGAAGGGTGTGTGGCCTTATCCGTCCGAGGGTAGGGGCAAAGCTAGGCTGAGTTTGGCTAGTTAATAAATGGGTTTGATATCGGTGAGTTGAGTAGAATTGGCAGCTAACTGGCCAAGCGAGTAGTGAGGTCCAGTTACATGGTTGAGTGTCCAATTTGGGTAGTAATTTGGTATAGAGTGTACTAGACATTGGTGATATTCCAGAGATGAACTATACTGATATATGGATCTTGATGAGGACTGACATGCTTGCGTTGCATCTTACACTTGACATTGGCCACGTAGGCCTTGCACCGCATAGCCTTGGTATGGCTGATAACATTCATGGACTTATCAGTACTTCCACTTACTCTGATATTTATATGATTAGCACATGCATTGCACACACATACACCACCCTCTAAGCTTCGTAGTAAGCTTATGCACGATCGTTGCGTGTAGGTGACGCGAGGACGTAGCTGTTCTGAGGTAGGGTCATGTGGCGATCTTTCTGGAGTTTTGAAATACTTGTATTTCCCTTTCCGCTTTGTACTTAAATGTTTTTTTATTATAGTGGATATGTGGTGGTGTTGTTTGTGACTTTGCTATGCTTGTAGTTATGCTCCTTTACAAAAAAAATCATACTGAAAAATCCTCCTTGTAGGATCTTAGGATCAAAATCTGACATATTGTTACTGAGAGCCGAGAATGGTGTATTACAGAGGCTGTCAGCATCGGATTCAATGATCGGGAATTCTTTGAGCCCAATTTTTGAGTTTGGAGCGTGACAAATCAAGTTTTAAAATAAGTGGAAATATTTAAAATTTCCTATTCACCCCCTCTCTAGGACTAATAGAACAGTTTCATACTTCTACCACCGCAATTTCAGATCCTTGGCACCCTAATTTCCACATCTAAAATCATAAGTTTCAATCAACACAATTACTCCTTTATATTCAAAATTTAAATTTAGATCTTCTTCTAGTTTTAGTTCTAGTTCCTTTCAGAAACTTACAAGATTAGTCCCTATGGATTCAACCTCGGTCTCACCGAGATTATTACTACATCGCGACCCTACACTTGGGGTTATGAACAAGTAATTGTTGATATTATCATCAACCTGGGTCAAGATTAATAGGTTGTTGAGTAAGGATCGAGATTTTCATCCATAACTAGCTGGGATTAACAGGTTTTTTATAAAGGGTCAGGATTGTAATCCAGAATGGGCCGATATTGTCATCTACAATGGGTCAGGATTGATAAAAAGTTGAGTAATGGTTGAGATTGACAAGATGTTGAGTAAGGGTCAAGATTGTCCTTCACAATTAGTTGAGATTGTCATCCATAATTGTTTGAGATTGACTATAAATAAGTCTCGACATACACTTGATGCCAACCTTGAGCTTTATTAGATGATAACAACGAGCTTTAAGTTAAATGATGTACATAGGATGATTCCTTGTCAAGCAAGTTAAGGGTTTTGATTTATAATTTAAAGGTCGAGATTGTTATCCGCAATGAGTCGAGATTAACAGGATGTTGAGTAAGGATCGAGATTTTCATCCAACATGGGTCAAATTGACAAGCTGTCGAGTAAGGGATAAGATTATCATCCATAACTGCTCGAGATTGACAACAGATGAGTCTCTGTATACACTTGATGTGAACCTCAACACTTACTGGATGATAACTGTGAGATTTAAATGAACTGCCAATCAACCTCAATTAATAGATGACAACTCCACATTTATCATTTTCTGATACTAACATATACAATATTGAATTATTACACATCATTTTCATATTTACATAGCCATTGTCAAAAATTAATAAGAGGGCCAATATTTCTGAAAGTCTCAAATATATAAAATAATTTCTGTTAGCCTATAGGGAGGAAGGTGCATCATCATCGATTGTAACATGTTTGTTTGCATATCTAGCATTTAACTGTTGGCCTATCTTGTCATTAAGATGAAATTCAAATATTCTTCAGTCTTCTGACAGATCTTCTCATTTATGGGGGTTTCATATTCTCATTTAATGCTTTCGCTTCGTCTGGAATGTTCCATTAAGTCTTGTCAAGTACTAGGTAAATTGACCCTTGGTATGTTCCTCAATAAATCCTTTTGTATATTTTGAAGAACATTATTTGTAAATATTGAGCTGATACTTATCGCAAGCTGTTATCACATACATAAATGAAACAACATATATTGAACTCACTGCATGTACATTTCATCTTTCTTAGCTTTACTATGTTAGTAATGCCCATTGATGTCACTTGGAGCTCATTCGCAGAAATCCTAGTACGTCATGTCTTTTGTACTTTCAAATGATAAATTTTGCTCAATCTTTTTTTTTTTTTGCCCAAGGAGTGAAAGTTTCCTTACATGTCGATACCTCATCTCTTCTACAGAGGAATAAGTATTGAATTTTAGTCCTTACTACTTTAAGAACTTTGGACACGGGGTACTCTCGTATATCTATGAACAGTTCAACTATGCTCTCGATGATGTTAGTGGTTACGATTTCTTTTGGAAAGAAAGAAAATAATTCATTCTTTCCTTTTCTATACCATTAAGAAATTGAGATGTAGTGGGGTTCACCATTTAAATCTATCACCTATGATGTGCATAATATCTATGGATAGCATAAGGAAAGATGGTAGAGACTTCACTGCTCAACTCTTTATAACGATCTAAAATTAAAACAAGTCCTTGAAGGATCCCGATTGCTTTGTATAAATTGTGACGGAATCACCTCCAACTACTATTGTTCTTCGATTCTCTGATCTCGTATGCTACTGGGAGGACAAGATTACTTTCATCTAATTTCGTAACCGAGATGAGAATACCCTTTTACCTTTCTGTCAATTGTGTTGCATCAACACACAAAAATCTTCGAATGTGCAGCTGGAAGTTTTGGATGCATCGTCCAATTACGATGAAGCATTTTTCTTAACTCCTTGTTTCTTCATTCACCTATAAATATATCACAATCCCTAAATTTTTATTTCTCAACTCATGAAGATACGCCGAAAGATCATTATAAGACTTCTTGTAAGATCTCAAGACTTCTTCCGTTGCATTCTCCTTACCTTTCCATGCTTTGTTATAGTTCATTTCAACCCTATATGTCTCATCCATTCGATGTTAAATTGACTTTAGCGTGCAGGTCAATCTCGAACTTATTCTACTAATGCAAAATTCACTACTTATCAGACTGGTAGCTTGATGACGATCTCTTTCATTTCTCTTTAAAGTTATTATATCATGTCTGCTCTCATCGATAGTTTCCTTGTAATGGTGTATCACCTTAAATGACATGCTACATGTGGGCTTAAAGTTATATATCTTTATTTTGAATATTCCGATGCAATCCACTGTCATTTCATGCAACCTCTAATTATAACTTTCTATAATACACCTAATCATATATCTTTTCTTTATTTTGAATATTCCGATGCAATCCACTGTCATTTCATGCAACCTCTAATTATAACTTTCTATAATACACCTAATCATATATCTTTTCTTGTTTGATTTTATGATCTTATACTGAAATTTGTGGAGCATCACATACTTGCAAAGAAAGTTTTATAATTGGCCTTTGTCCTTAAACATTTTTCCGACATATATTTCATTGGGTTTGTCCACCATTTCTGGATATCCTTGATAATCTACATTAACAAAAGTTACATCGATTATACGTATATCAAGTGAAATGATATCGGATGGAGCAACGAAAGTATCTAGTTGAGATTGTATCGGATGAGTTGATGATTTAGGAATATCTCAATATTCTCCATTGACTAGTAAGCATAAATTTAAGTTTATAGTTGTGAATTAAATTGAATGGAGGGATCATGACACGTGACATTGATGGAAAGGATGGGGATATCACAGTCGTCAACTCTTCCATCCTGACGTTGATCATGGGTTGAAGGGCAAAAAATGTCTAAATTATATTAGCTACCCAGCAATCGAAATAATGGCATATCGTAATCATGAAGTCATTGATCATGACATGTATTATTCCTTCAATAGGCATGTATATCACAATTGTCGAGTTGTCGATCATGACATATATCATTTTTTGAAGGGCTAGGTATATCATAATCGCCAAGTCGTTGATCATGACATGTATCATTCCTTGAAGAACTAGGTATATCATAATCATCGAGTCGTTGATCATGACATATATCATTCCGTGAAGGGTCAGGTATATCGCAATCGTCGAGTCATTAATCATTGCTTGAAGGCTGCATATCAAGGGACCATACGTTTGAATGTAAAGTAGAGTGTATGCTCCTTACTTACACAAGAGATATATTCCTCACTTTCTCTATATATAGTGGTATCTGAGTAGGTGGACTTTATCCGTAGAAGAGCATATATGTCTTGATATCTTCATTATTTTTTATTGTATGAGGAGGGAGTAATCCACGTATTGCCTTACTATATAAAACATTTGTTGATGCAATTTCCCGTTAGACACTTCTTAGACCCTTGGGTGCCTACACATGAAACAAACAAGGAAGACCCCGACTTATGCAGGGGATCCTCCAATGCCAAAGTCAAAGATCTAGGTCTTTGTAGAAATGATATTAAAGGAAAAGAGTCATCATTTTGTAAAAGTTTTTGAGTTGTATTTTAGTTTGTGCCTTTCACCATTTAGGGGCTTCCCTATTTATAATAGAGGGAAGATCACATAGTCAAAAGATTTTTTTGGTTAGAGGGGAGATCACATCATCAGAGATCTTATCTATCAGAAGGAAGATTGCACCATTGGAGATCCTTTCCATTTAGGACTCCTTATATATCAGAGATAATCTCGAAATCTTCGATGTCTGAGATCTCTGGGATTCTGACCCTATCCCTTGAGATCTCAGGAGAGACTTTTGGGTCATTTGCTTTAGATAGGATTGAATGTCAGTCAAAAGCCGATAGACCCATCTTACCCATAAATAAGGTCGGATGGTAGAGGCAGACAACATCTTAGAGACAGACAATACTGAGCTATTAGTAGGTCGGTATTGTTCCGATGATAATACTGACCAAGCACGTTTGAGATGTCCTTGACTTAAGTAGTCTTTAGTTTCCTTGGCTTGGCCTGAAAACCCCACTAAGTTGTTCTTTTGGGAAGTTAGTTAGAGGTCGTGCTGACTTGTGGTCATGCCAACCTATCCTATGGTCGGCCATTCTCTAACAGTAGTTATCTTTTGAGTAGCTTTTCCCATTGGTTTGTGCTGGCTGTTGGTTCAACCTCCCTTCATGGGTCACCCCATTTTTCCCATAAATGTAAGTCCCCTACTTTCGAGTCAGTTGCACAGACTTAGAAAGTAGGTTGGAAGCACCAAGGTCAGACTATGCCACCATAAATGCTGAGTATGATGACCAACATAGGAGTTGAGGCATGTCAGTAATTATGTACGGTGTAGTTGAGGTGGCGCATCGTGGCCTGTCAAGTTGTCATTTTGGTATCTAATTATTGAGTGTCAAATATTGCATATTTCCTCCCTATTTATATCTTGTTTTATGAATATGATAAGGCTTAATGTTATATTTTATACATGTTTGTGTTGCAAGGTTAATTTGAGAGCTTGGATTGAAAAGAATGCCAAAAGCATGGATTTAATGCTCAAGAATCACCAAGGAAAAGATGGATCTTAGGAGACCAAGAATGAAGAATTCACATGACAAAGATCCAAGAAAACCAAATACAATGGATGAAGAAAGGACTTGAAAGAATGCAGAATTCGCAGCAGAAAATAAGATAGTTGGTTCGAACTGAGCCAACTTCGGTTCGACCAAATTCACAGAAAACTGTCTAGCAAGAAATCAGGATTTTTACGCTTAATTTGGTCCGATCTGAGCCAACTTTGGTCCCATCGAAGCTTCAGTTGGAGTCGGTCCGACCTAAATTCGATAAAAATTTTGCACAAGATTTTTCAGCATCAACTTCGTTCCAACCGAAAGCGCGCATAATTGTCCAGTTAGAAAGTGCTATTTTCAACCTTATTTCAATCTGACCGAACCCAACTTTGGTCTGACCGAAGCATGATGCGGGACTTATACAGAGTGCATAAATTCAAGAGTGTTTCTGGAAATTCCAAGGAGTTATGTAAAATGGGGCTTCACAACTATGAATAGGAGTCCCTAGGACGTTCCTATGTATCTTCTAGGGTTTATGGGGTGGAGAGCCGCTGCTAAGAGTCTTTCTTCTTCTTCCTTAGTTGGTGTTTATGTTTTATTTAAGAGTTCTTAGTTCAATCATGTCTATGGTTGGCTAAATCTCTTAGCTAGGGCAAAGAGGTGAAGCTTGTAGTGTGATTGGGATGTTTACTTTTCTTTGATTCATATTTATGTGGAACTTCATTGATTTCTAGTTGATTTTAAGGAATATTTTCAATTTTTAATGGTTTGTTGTAACTCAAATTACAATAGACACTGCGATAGCTTTGAGTATCTTCTTTTCTTATTTGATATTATGGGATTGGTAAATCTTATTGTTTGTCATTGTCTCCTGGGCATAATTTGGTGACAAAATCCCTTCCAAATCTTCAAAATCCTCTTCCATTGAGGCTAGATCAGTCAGAGGTTTAGAGAATGGATCATATCTATTTCCAATTGGATAAGATAAGACTCTGATTCCAATTGGATCTCTTAAATTAAGTAAGGTAGCATTTCAATAACTACAAGTGGATCCTTGGCACCCTAGTTCCTACTTTAAATTCATAAGTTTCAATTACATCATTCACAATTACTCTCTCTAATATTTCTGATTTAAATTTAGTTCTTATTCTTCTAGTTCTAGTTAAATTCAGAAACGTATAAGAATAGTCCCTGTGGATTCAACCTCAGTCTTATCGAGATTATTACTATATCATGACCCTACACTTGGGGTTGTGAACAAGTTTTTGACGTCGTTGCTGGGGACTACAGTTGTGCTTTTTTTAATTTAATTAGTTTTAAAATTAGGTTAAGATTATGATTAACTTTCTATTTTGTTTCTTGGTTATGATTTTTCTAAACTTATTTTCAGAATCTAACTTAGTTTTTAGTTTTGTAGGATTCTAACATAGCAATCTCCAATTAGATAACCCCTTTCTAATTCTCTCTTATTTTATATCTCTTATTTGTTTTAATTTCTCTAGTTTTTTCGTAGGCTTCGGTTTAATTACTTGAAGGCTTCGAGTGTTTCATGCCCAAGTGGGTTCGTGATAACACTCGACGTCTCTTTAGTAAAGGAGGATTGATTGAAGGGTTACCTATTCATCACAGGATTAAACACCACCAGGGATCCTCAGAGTCAATAGAAGTGATGGCTGTAAATCAACCTTAACCTCTAGTTGAGGAAATTCAGGATGAGAATGAGGTGCATAATGCACCCCCGCCTCATACCTTACAAGATTTCTTATAAACGACGGGGGCACTACAAGAAATAGGATTTTTACTGATGAATTTTTTGTTGTAGGTAAAAAAGGACTTTTACCAATGAAAATTTTTGTTAGTAATGGCAGTTTTGAATTTCTGAAAAATATAAAAAAAATTTACTTTTACCGACAAAATTTAATTTTCGCAAGTAAAAGTGTTTTTCCCAACGGACATGAATCGTCAGCAAAAATCTGGTACAATGTAATTACCGATAAAATCTATCTTCGTCACTAAAAGTTTTTCCCAACGGACATAAATCATCGGCATAAATCATCTACAATGTTAATACTGACGAAGACTACTTTCATCGGTACAAGTGTTTTTCTCGATGGACATGAAGCCTTGGCACAAATCTAGTACAATGTTATTACCGATGAAATATAGTTTCTTCAGTAAATGTGTTTTTCCCGATGGACATTAACTGTCGGCAAAAATCTGATACAATGTTATTACCGACAAAAACCACTTTCGTCGGTACTAGTGTTTTCCTCAGTGGACATGAAGCGTCGGAAAAAATCTGGTAAGATGTTAATACCGATGAACACCATCTTCGTCGGTAAAACCGTTTTCCCCGATGGACATCAACTGTTGGCATAAATCCCATACAATGTTATTATCGATGAAAACTAATTTCGTCGATAAAAGTGTTTTTACCGATGGACATGAATCATTGGCACAAATCTGGTGCAATGTTATTACCGACAAAATATATTTTCGTTGATAAAGGTGTTTTTCAGGACGGACGTCAAACGTCGGTAAAAATACGGTACAATGTTATTACCGAGGAACACCATGTTCGTCGGTAAAAGTGTTTTTCCCGACGGACATCAATAGTCGGCAAAAATTTGGTACGATGTTATTATCAACGATAACTATCTTCATCAGTAAGTGTTTCGGTAATATTGTTTATTATCGATGAACTAAAACCGTTGACAAATGGTTCCCGCTAAGGACCATAAATTCCTGCCACGACCAAATGCATGAAACTTTTGGTGACGAACTAAAACTGTTAGGAAAAGGTTCCCACCACGGACCAAAAATTCCCTCCACAACCGAAAACACACTTTTATCGACAATTATTTTCGTAGGTAAAAATAAATATTAAAAGTTTTCTCGACGGCTGATAATCGTTGCTAATTTTTACCGACAAAAAAAAGTCGTCGGTAATAACCCTCTGTTTTGCTGAATATATATATATATATATATATATATATATATATATATATATATATATATATATATATATATATATATATATATATATATATATATATATATATATATATAGTTTTTATATCATATGAGTGGAATTTTTTTATATATTTTTTATGAGTAAAAAGTAATTTTCATATGATTTGTAATCTCACATGAAAATGAATATTGAGAAGTTTAAAATTTTTAACAATGTTTGAGAAAAATTTTGAAAATAAAAATTCAGAATTTATATTTATTTTTTTTTAGAAATAATTTATAATAAAAATGTTATTTTGTTAAAATGTTTTCAAACATATACATTTTGAAAAAGAATGTTATTTTTAAATGGAAATTGAAATTTATGGTTAAAAAAATTACTAAATTATTAGGCACAACCACTAATTGTACCTTTAACCATTTTTGGACAATCTAATCAATCCAGATTAAAGAGTAAAAAACATCAGATGTTTAAATCAAATTTCACTAAAATTGTTGATCAATCTTGTATGCCTAATATCTTTTTTTTATGTAACCTGATCAGGACAAGTAACTAGTGAAATTGAGTATTGATAAGAAAAATAGAGTGAATGATCAAGACATGTAAAATGGGGCAAATATTTTGGTCAAAATTAAGACCTAACTTTATTGACCTCGTGAGAACCTAAGTGCTGATGTTAATAAGTTTTGTGGGCCCCATCATAATGTGTGTCAAACATCAATACCATGAATTTAATGTGTCCCCTTCAGGTTATGAGATATGTAAAAAATCATCCATATACAAAACTCAGGTGGGCCATACCATCTAAACCCATGGGAAGACATCCTAAAAAAAATAAAAGAACTTGGTGGGGCCTACGTGAGTTTTGGATGTTACTGAAACTTGGTCTGACCCCTCATCTAAGGGGGACACACATAATGAGTGGGTTGGATATCTGAATCACATTTAGGCAAACCCAATATATGATTATGAAAGGAAACCCCTCTCCACTCCATTTAGGTGATTTACTAATTACCCTGAGTAAACTCTGTAGGGTCTACCATTAATTATTTATTTTATCCACTCTGTTCATCCATGTTAATAGGTGATTTAGGGTCTAAAGAAAAAAAGGAAGCATATTAAAAGCTCAAGTGGACCACACCACAGGAAATAGTGTGATTGAACCTCTACCATTGAAAAATTATTGGAGGCCATAGAAGTTTTGGATCAAGCTGATGTTTGTGTTTTCTCTTCATTCATATCTTTTTGATATTATGTATAGGTTGGATGACAAATAAACATTACTGTGGGCCCAAGAAAGGTATCAACAGTGGAAATCATTATTCCACATTGTTTCGTGTGTCATGGTCCACTTGAGTTTTCGATTTATCAAAAATTTCGGATCAACCCACACCGTTCATCCATTTTTTGAGATCATTTTAGAGAATTATTCAAAAAATGAATCATATCCAAAGATTAAATGGACCGTACCACAAATAAGGGGAACAAATTGGCTACTTCCCATGACACTATCCAATGACTAGTGGTTGGTGCTATGTGGGCCTCACCATGATGTATGTGTTTTATCCATGCGTCCATCTATTTTTAAAGGTCATCTTATGCCATGAGACCAAAAATGAGGTATATCCCAATTTGAAATGGACCACATTACAGGAAACAGTGTTGAATGAACATCAATTATTAGAAACATTTTGGGGGCCATAAAAGTTTTGGATCAAGATGATTTTTGTTTTTCCCCTTCACCTAGGCATGTATGACCTAATAAACAGATTAGATGTCAAATAAACAGTACAGTGGGCCACATCATAATGTGTGTCGAACATCAACACCGTGAATTTAATGTGTCCCCTTCAGGTTATGAGATATATAAAAAATCATCCATATACGAAACTCAGGTGGGCCATGACATCTAAAACCAAGTGAAGACATCCTTAAAAATATAAAAGAACTCGGTGGGCCCCACGTGAGTTTTGGATATGGCTAAAACTTAGTCTGACCCCTCATCCAAGTGGGACACTCATAACGAGTGGGTTGGATATCTGAATCACATTTTGGCAAACCCAATATATGAATATGAAAGGAAACCTCTCTCCACTCCATTTAGGTGATTTACTAATTACCCTGAGTAAACTCTGTGGGGTCTACCATTAATTATTTATTTTATCCACTCCATTCATCCATGTTAGCAGATGATTTGGGGTCTAAAGAACAAAAAGGAAGCATATCGAAAGCTCAAGTCGACCACACCATAGGTAATAGTGTGATTGAACCTTTACCATTGAAAAATTCTTGGAGGCCATAAAAGTTTTAAATCAAGCTAATGTTTGTGTTTTCTCTTCATTCATAACTTTTTGATATTATGAACAGGTTGGATGAGAAATAAACATTACTGTGGGCCCAAGGAAGGTATTAACGGTGGAAATCATTATTCCACATTGTTTTGTGTGGCATGCTCCACTTGAGTTTTGGATTTACCGAAAATTTGGGATCAACCCACACCGTCCATCTAAAACCAAGTGAAGACATCTAAAACCAAGTGAAGACATCCTTAAAAATATAAAAGAACTCGATGGGGCCCACGTGAGTTTTGGATACGGCTAAAACTTAGTCTGACCCCTCATCCAAGTGGGACACTCATAACGAGTGGGTTGGATATCTGAATCACATTTTGGCAAACCCAATATATGAATATGAAAGGAAACCTCTCTCCACTCCATTTAGGTGATTTACTAATTACCCTGAGTAAACTCTGTGGGGTCTACCATTAATTATTTATTTTATCCACTCCATTCATCCATGTTAGCAGATGATTTGGGGTCTAAAGAACAAAAAGGAAGCATATCGAAAGCTCAAGTGGACCACACCATAGGTAATAGTGTGATTGAACCTTTACCATTGAAAAATTCTTGGAGGCCATAGAAGTTTTAAATCAAGCTAATGTTTGTGTTTTCTCTTCATTCATAACTTTTTGATATTATGAACAGGTTGGATGAGAAATAAATATTACTGTGGGCCCAAGGAAGGTATTAACGGTGGAAATCATTATTCCACATTGTTTTGTGTGGCATGCTCCACTTGAGTTTTGGATTTACCGAAAATTTGGGATCAACCCACACCGTCCATCCATTTTTCGAGATCATTTTAGAGAATTATCCAAAAAATGAATCATATCAAAGATTAAATGGACCGCACCACAAATAAGAGGAATAAATTGGCTACGTCCCCTGACACTAGCCAATGGCTAGTGGTTGGTGCTATGTGGGCCTCACCATGATGCATGTGTTTAATCCATACGTCCATCTATTTTTAAAGATCATCTTATGGCATGAGACCAAAAAATAGGTATATCCCAATTTGAAATGGACCACATTGCAGGAAACAGTGTTGAATGAGCACCAACTATTAAAAACATTTTGGGGGACATAAAACTTTTGGATCGAGCTGAATTTTTTTTCCCCTTCACCTAGGCATGTATGACCTAATAAACAGATTGAATGTCAAATAAACAATACAGTGGTCCCCATCATAATGTGTGTCAAACATCAACACCGTGAATTTAATGTGTCCCCTTCAGGTTATGAGATATGTAAAAAATCATCCATATACGAAACTCAGGTGGGCCATGCCATCTAAAACCATGTGAAGACAACCTCAAAAATATAAAAGAACTTGGTGGGGCCCACGTGAGTTTTGGATACGGCTAAAACTTAGTCTGTCCCCTCATCCAAGTGGGACACTCATAACGAGTGGGTTGGATATCTGAATCACATTTAGGCAAACCCAATATATGAATATGAAAGGAAACCTCTCTCTACTCCATTTAGGTGATTTACTAATTACCCTGAGTAAACTCTGTGGGGTCTACCATTAATTATTTATTTTATCCACTCCATTCATCCATGTTAACAGATGATTTGGGGTCTAAAGAACAAAAAGGAAGCATATCGAAAGCTCAAGGGGACCATACCATAGGAAATAATGTGATTGAACCTTTACCATTGAAAAATTCTTGGAGGCCATAGAAGTTTTGGATCAAGCTAATGTTTGTGTTTTCTCTTCATTCATAACTTTTTGATATTATGAACAGGTTGGATGAGAAATAAACATTACTGTGGGCCCAAGGAAGGTATCAACGGTGGAAATCATTATTCCACATTATTCTGTGTGGCATGGTCCACTTGAGTTTTGAATTTACCAAAAATTTGGGATCAACCCGCACCATTCATCCATTTTTCGAGATCATTTTAGAGAATTATCCAAAAAATGAATCATATCCAAAGATTAAATGGACTGCACCACAAATAAGGTGAACATATTGGCTGCTTCCCCTAACACTAGCCAATGGCTAGTGGTTGGTGCTATGTGGGCCCCACCATGATGTATGTGTTTAATTCATGCCATCCATCTATTTTTAATGATCATATTACGACATGAGACCAAAAATGAGGTATATCCCAATCTGAAATGGACCAAATTACATGAAACAATGTTGAATGAGAATCAACTATTAAAAACATTCTGGGGGCCATAAAAGTGTTGGATCGAGATGATTTTTGTTTTTCCCCTTCACCTAGGCATTTATGACCTAATAAATAGATTAGATGTCAAATAAACAGTACAGTGAACCTTAGAAGGATTTTAATGGTGGATATCCACTCATTATTGTTTTCATGTGGTGTGGTCCACCCAAGATGTACATACCTCTCATTTTTGTAATAAATCCCTAAAATGATCTTTAAAAATGGATGAGATACATACATAATGGTGGGGCCCACAGAGCACCGACCACCATCCACGGGGTTGGTGTCAAGGGGAGCGACACCCACCATTAAACACTTCTATTGGCCATAAAAGTTTTAAATCAAGACATTATTTGTGTTTTCCTTATTTCAAGTATTTTTTTTGTTAAACTTTCGAATATGTTGGATTTCAAATAATCATTACAATGGGCCTCAGGATAGTTTCAGCTGTGGGAATCACTCTCCCCACGGTTTTCTTTGGTGGGGTCCACTAAAGATTTTTATCTGCCCCATTCTTTTGCTCATGACTTAAAATGATATCTCAAATTGGATGGATGGTGTGGATATAACAAATACATCATAGTGGGGCCCACAAAACTTGGGTGACATAACTTAAGAGTACGGTACCATCTCTCTCGCACCCTCTCCCACCTCTCGCTCTTTGTCTCTCTCACCCTCTCCCTCTTTATCTCTTGCACCCTCTCCCTCCTCTCTCTCTCTCTCTTTGTCTCTCGTACCCTCTCCCTCCTCTCTCTCTTTCTCTCTCTCTGTTTCTCTCTTCCTCTCTCTCTCTCTGATCTCTTCACCCTACTGTGCATTGTCGAACACCCTCTGCACCCTATTGCACATTACCGATCGGTTGAAGGTTAGCATTCACAACCGTGAGTATCTCTCTCTCTCTCTCTCAATCTCTCTCAATCTGAATACTGATTTAGGAATTTGAGGATTTAACAATTTGGGGATTTTTGGGATTTGTGGATTTTAGCAATTTGGGGATTACTTGACATTGTTGAGGTGATGCATCCTAACAGCCCTAAGTCACTGGTGGAAAGTCAGGTTCCACAAGCAACACCCTGGGCCCTAAATCACATTGTTATCTCTCTAATAAAAATGCTACTAGTTATATGTGTTGTGTATGGTATTATATGCATATATGAATAAGAGTGCGGATGGGGAATTCCTATGCATTGATTTTAATATTAGGTAGTTCTATCATTTTCTGTGAACTGCAATCTTTGAGCATTTATTTTCCTTTTTTGTCGTCCTTGATGCAGGTTTGTTTTTCCTTTCTCATAATACATGAAGCTTAAAATTTACCATGGACATGTAGGTTCTCATGTCCATTCAGTTGCATTTTTAGTAAATGGTATCATCCATACAAGACCTTTATGGTTGCATTTTTGGTGAAGGATCTAGAACACCTTGGATGAACCATAACCCAACAATTGCATTGATTGAAAGTTTGTAACTCTTTGGCCCATCACTGACTTATTGATGGTCAATAAAAGTTTTGAACAAGGGTTCAGAAAAAAAAGGTTCATGGTTGAATGGTTTGGAACAGGAAGTTGCTACAAAATTTGATAATTGGCACATCCATGAGTTTTTGCCTATCAGTTTGTCAACTTTGATTGATTGATAGATTTAACAATCTTTTATGGGTTGATAAATGGTAGCGGATACACACTGGATAGATCATCCTTTATCAAGATTATATATGAAATTGGGTCCTGAATGGAAAAATCATCAAGCTTCATCTATCAAAACTAACACATGAGGCAGAATTGATTAAAACACTGATGTTCTCTCCTACAACCTTTGGCTTTGGAACATTTTGGAATATGTGCTTGTACATTGATCAAATAATCAAATACTAGTTTATGGTGGGGTCTATTGAGTAGATCAATTTTCCCATAACTTAGGTCAGTCAACGGTTAGGTAAGCTGGACATGTATGGAAACAATGGATAGTTTGAACAACTTTTAAATTTTCCTAAACCATCCCTTGTCTTCACACATGGGTGGCCCACCTTATGGACTAGCTAGATTGTTGCGGCATTGCATATGCAGATTGGGTCCACCTTATGCATGGCACTGATGTCCTGCACACATGTAAAAGATTGCATGTCGGGGTAGCCAACCATTCTGAGGTGGTGCATCCAAACAGCCCTAAATCACTGGCCCAAAGTCAGGTTCCACAAGCTTCTACATGGTTAATTGCTTTGATTCTACATTTAGGAATGAGTTATATTTTGAATTATGTTCATTTAAATTACAAATTTTGATGTGATTGTATATAGATTAGGTACTGTAGTATACATTTATCCATACAGACATACAGTCTTTGTTTGGTACTATAGTATCATGCTTAGTAGCTCTGTTAGGTGTTGTTTGGTCTCTTACAACATGGACTTGAGTCAAACCATGTATTCCTGAAACCCATTACAAATAATCCAATCCAATGTTGAGTCAATGGTGAAGCACACTTCGAGATAAATTCATTAGAAATTTTTGAAAGAGGATAAAAGATCCTAAAGAAGAAACAAGAATCCTTTTTGAAATTAGATTTGCTAGAGAGGTCGGAAAGCCTTTTTGAAAATGGAGGCTTACTCATCTCTAGCATCTCATTCATACATATGGTCATGCTTATGTTCAATTTAAACCATTAATCTGGTGGACCACTCAACTCAAAAATCACATTAACGAAATTATCTTAATCATGGTACTAGTGGCATATGAATGGACTCTTGAGAAAATTTTGAGAAAAGATGGGCATTTGTCATCTTTCAATGGGTAAAAATTACAATGGCCAAATGGCTATGAGTGCCAAATGACCATCAATTTCTTCCATGACTTGTTTAAATGGTGGGCCATTAGATCAATTGTTCCAGTTTAAATAGAAATCCAGCACATGTCTAGTGGAGATACTGGAGATATAATGGTCATGAGCATCTCTAGAAAACCTCTTTTGAAATTTGTAACTTGGGAAGATTGCAAAATGAACATACCTGGAAGACTCTGCAATACTATCCATGCTACTATGCAGCTGTAGGTCATGTTGATTCCTCTCACATCACTGAATATATTTGTTATAAAGATCACAATAATCAGTCCAATTCCCACACACGTCCTGAAATTACAAAGCAATAGAGAATTACTTGAGAAAATAACAGTAAATTATCCCATAGAAGAATTATTCTTAAGCAAAGAATTGTTAACATTTACTGCCTGAGGCATACAGAGATCAACAGTAGGTAGTGGGAACGCATAATATTCACATGTAACAATCCTTTGGGGGCAGGTTTCACCTTTATGTAGAGCCAAAATTTCACGCTGTATGGTCTCACTACAAAGTGAACAAGCTACTTGCCCTTGTAATAATTCAATTACTCACATCATATAAAAACATATCCATATTTGGTATCACTACCAAAACCAAATCTCATCAATGGGCATAGTGAGTTGATATGGAATCATACATCAACATATAACTTTGAGGATTTTTCTTTTATGGTAACTATTTTATTGTAATATCTAGTGATATGGCAATATTTATGGTAATCATCAACATATATTTGTTATAAAGATCACAATAATCAGTCCAATTCCCACACACGTCCTGAAATTACAAAGCAATAGAGAATTACTTGAGAAAATAACAGTAAATTATCCCATAGAAGAATTATTCTTAAGCAAAGAATTGTTAACATTTACTGCCTGAGGCATACAGAGATCAACAGTAGGTAGTGGGAACGCATAATATTCACATGTAACAATCCTTTGGGGGCAGGTTTCACCTTTATGTAGAGCCAAAATTTCACGCTGTATGGTCTCACTACAAAGTGAACAAGCTACTTGCCCTTGTAATAATTCAATTACTCACATCATATAAAAACATATCCATATTTGGTATCACTACCAAAACCAAATCTCATCAATGGGCATAGTGAGTTGATATGGAATCATACATCAACATATAACTTTGAGGATTTTTCTTTTATGGTAACTATTTTATTGTAATATCTAGTGATATGGCAATATTTATGGTAATCATCAACATATATTTGTTATAAAGATCACAATAATCAGTCCAATTCCCACACACGTCCTGAAATTACAAAGCAATAGAGAATTACTTGAGAAAATAACAGTAAATTATCCCATAGAAGAATTATTCTTAAGCAAAGAATTGTTAACATTTACTGCCTGAGGCATACAGAGATCAACAGTAGGTAGTGGGAACGCATAATATTCACATGTAACAATCCTTTGGGGGCAGGTTTCACCTTTATGTAGAGCCAAAATTTCACGCTGTATGGTCTCACTACAAAGTGAACAAGCTACTTGCCCTTGTAATAATTCAATTACTCACATCATATAAAAACATATCCATATTTGGTATCACTACCAAAACCAAATCTCATCAATGGGCATAGTGAGTTGATATGGAATCATTCATCAACATATAACTTTGAGGATTTTTCTTTTATGGTAACTATTTTATTGTAATATCTAGTGATATGGCAATATTTATGGTAATCATCTCTATTCGCCCCGCCCGCCCTCCCCCCAATGTCAACTGCATGTAGTAATGGAAGTTTTGCCAAACTTACGAGATTCATTAACATGAATTTATGATAATGACTTTAAATGCTCTCTATCTAGATTTTGAGGGATCTTATTAGCTGCTACAGCATGGAGAAGTCCAAAAGATTTTCTGCGTATCAGCCTTAGTAGTTGAAAACTCCTATATACTGCTCATATCTTCTCTTTCAATGAAAGCCCTCTTATGATTTGGTTGCCAATTTCTATGGAAATTGGATTTGGATGTACTATATGCTTATCAATATGCTATTATTTTTTGTACAGGTTTATCTTACAATTAATTTTTTGCGCTTGATCGAATTGCGGGCATGAATAGCACTGAAGGTCTAAGTCTTTTTCCATTGCACCGTTGCAAAAATCTGGTTTGTTGTTTTCATGTCCTCTTTTTCTTTCTTTTCTATCTCTTTTTTTTAGCTCATATTCTAACCTGATTTTGAAAAAATAAAAATAAATGATCGTGATGGATAAAATAGATACATCATGATGGCCTTTTGTTTGTAATATGTAGGATTAATTCTCAAGAAGACAGAAGATGGTGATAAATTTCAAATATATAGGTCTGTAGCAAAGAACATTAGTTTCTTTCTCCCGGGATATTTAACAAAAATTATGATAAGCGAGCTTATTTAATTATGTGATGTTTCACAAATCCGACATATATGATCCGGGCTATTCTGAGCAATGCATCAGATCAGATAACATAGGTTGCACACTCCTTGCTCAGAATGTTGTTCATGGTGCCATGGCCGAATACACAGGCTCCATTGTGGGGCTTGTTAATGGTAGACATACTTATATAACTTTCCATGTAAGTTCCATTAACACAATTGTTTCCATTTCAGGATTTGATTAGTGAACAACATGGATTAACATAGTTGTTTCCATTTCGTATAGGTCCTAATGAAAAACTAGGTTGTATCAGGCTATATTGGTTGTATGAGCATATTCGTGTTGTTATAGGCTGATACAACCATAAAGGCCCAAATTTGATTTTTCTTTTTCAAAATTTCTCTCATTTTGCATAGATCATCCTAGCCTATTCAATCAATGACCTGTAATGGATTGCTAAAAAATGGTATATCAAATAACTTGTTCCTCTACAAGTCCTTGTAGAATTGTAAAGTCACTATTGTCTATATGAATTATTCTGTTTTCTTAGTAATTGGATTTTTCTTTTAAACATCCATGCTAATATTTGACTAATCATATTCCTTCTGATTTAAGATGTCTTTAATATTTCCCATTATGAATGTGAAGTAGTAACTGCATAGAAGTAGAGATAATTGAAGTTCTCATGTTGCTGCATCCTTTTAAGAAAAGAATGGATTAATTCTGATCAATATGCACTAAAACAATGACCTTATTGCAAGCTGTTTGGGGTTTACCTTAACTCATGCTCCTAAACAACATTGCTCGGTCAGTGAATGTGGATGGTCCATCTGGCACATATATTTTTAACTGTGGAAAACAGTCTTAGAATCTCCATCATTGGGATGTAATTACTGTGTATATGTAGTTTCTCTTCACTTGTGAATTTACTTCTCTGCCTAGTTTTAAAACTAATGAGTTCTTCGTACTCATTTCATTTAGCATCTCTTGGTATCATCAGATTTTGCCTCCATCATCCCATGCCGCTATCTCTTTGGGACTGATATTAAGTTGTTTTCATGCAATGGATTCAAGACAAATTCCAAATCATCATGGACTTCTTGAGGTACATATTGGTTCATGCATACATACAAATGTTAATATCATTGTTGTAATTATCATTGACATGACAGCCCAGCCTAGCTCGATCGTACTAATTTAAACTTTTGGAATGGGTACTTGACTAGTAGGGCCTGGACCAGACCTGTACCTAGATCTAATCTAAGGGGCCAGCCCAAGCTGGGCTTTAACAGCCACCACCAAGCTTATTCAATCCCTTAAAATAAGTATTGTTTTTATGAGAAATCCCTAAAACAAGTATTATTTCCTGGTAAATATGTGTAATGGTAGCTTTTATAGCTTTTATGAGTGTATGAACCTCTTTGATATCTTGTAGCATGTTCAAATGTGGATTTTGTATAGTTAATTATTTTTAAGCAGTTTTATTTTTGGTGGATAGCTTATTATTCACTAACTTAAATTATGATTTTTAGCTTTTAAATACAAGAAGGATCAAAAGAACAATGTTGAAATTACAGCTACTGTACATAGTGAAATTGCGATAAAGACTGCTTTAGTTGAAGTAGGAATATGCGAAAATGTCTTAGAGGGGGGTGAATAGGACTTTTTAATAATTTTATAATAATTTAAAATCCTACCACTCTAATCATAACAACAAGCATTAACTCTATTAGCTTCCAAGCCCGGTAGAGGATCCAATCACAAACTATTTAAGAGATGAACAATATGTAAACTAGTTTATGATGGACATGACTGTGAGTGTGTGAGGTGTGATCTCAGATAAAAAAATATGAAAGTATTAAAGGAAATCATATAAATAAATGAAAGACAATAGCAATCTCAAACATAGTCATTTTTATAGTGGTTCGACTACTTGTCTGCTCCACTCCCAGTAACTGCACTCAACCCTTGAGTGTACCGGATTTCACTAAGGAGGTTTCCCACGGTTCACCCTAAATACAAGGTTTTAAATCAGGTTCACTTTTAACCTTTACAATCTACACTTAGGTTGACTATTTATGATCTTACGAGCAAGGATCAACACAACGCACCCACTTTTAGACACATTGGCCAAGGATTTTTCCACAGGACCCTAACTTTTTATGCTCTCCATAGAGCAAGGGTGAACACAATGCACCCACTACGTACACTCTCTTCAGAAGCCTCGTAGAAAACTTACAAGGTGTGAGAAACAACTTAGACCCAATCCTACAAAGGAATGATCACAAGGGTCCTCTGAACTCTGATAACTTACAGATAAGCACATAAGTCCCTTTTAGCTCGTTGTTGAAGATCTCCTCCTTTATTGATGAAGAATCTTTTACTTACTTGAACCGCAACTCAGAAGATATACCAATGCATGGTGACGCGTTGGGTCAAGGTTATGATGGAATCCTACTCTCAAATATTTTTCTATAAAGGAAATAGAGTGATTCCAATCATCTATGCATTAAAAGCATCCCAGCTTAATGATTTGCCATTAAGGTGATAGCTGGAGGATCCTTGAATGTGGAAGTTCATTCCCCAATCCATGCTATTGAATATCAATGATGAGGGTGGATTGAAGGATGAACTCCCTTGAGAGAAAGGGCTTTAGGTAAATGATCTAAGGTTAAATAATCAAAAGCACTCTCTTCTTTCTCTACAAGCAACTAAAGACAAGCTCTCTATATATAGGTAAAAAGTTTTAACGGATATAAAACGGTCACATTTATGATAGAATTCGATATCATTGAGCAGGGTCGATATCATCGAGCGTATACTATTAATAGCATTGATTGGCCGCTCGATAACACAAACTCAAATGTCATACGCTTTTGAAACATTTTGCTAGCTGGTTGAGGAAATCGAAACACGTGTCGATGTCATCGAATTTTAAACTCCAATATCATCGACACAAGGATCGATTCCTAGACATTTGAAAATGAGAGAAACAAAACCTTTAAAAAATTTCAGGTCAAGGATATGATCAAGGTATACTTGATATCATCAAAATTTGAATGTCGATGATATCGAAGGCCATGTGGATGCATCAATAAATCCAAAGATTTTATCAGTGAACTTGCTTGACAGTTTATGTCCTTTCTCGAAGCAATCGATCCGGCCTCGATATCATCGATATTTGAATATCAATTCTATCGAGTGACCCTCGATCTGAAATAAAAACCACCTGAAAAATGTTGTTGGAAAACTGTGTCCAAGATCAATATCATCGAAAGCCTTCCAATATCATCAATTTTTGAATTTTTGAGGATATCGAGGAATACTTCAATATATTAGAGGTCTTCATGATTTTCTTTAGAAAAAACAGGGACACAAACTCTCTGCTGTCGATTTTATCAAGTTAACTTCGATAGACTCGAGTTTCAAATATCGATGATATCAATAGGGGTATCGATACATCGATAATTCTATCCAGATGAATATGTGGTTGCTGGACATCTTTTATCCTCATTTTGATGGTATCGATTAATCATCGAGATATTGATAGCAAGACTCGATTTTATCGGACATGATATTGATAAATCAACAGACGTAGAAAACTTAGAGATTTTCTGAATTTGTAAAAAAAAAGTTTTCTAACCCAAAAACCTTATGATATCTTAACCAATTTTAATGGTTTTCTTTACCTGATGTTTTGGGACATGAGATGTGAGGCTTAGATTTACCTATGACGAGTTCGGGTACACATCTGGTTGAGGCAAATAATTGATTAATCTTCCTATGGAGCTTTTCTATCTAGTTGACTCAACAGTCATGCTAATTGACAAACCAAGGCACTTTCAATCTCCCCCTTTGTCAATTACATAATAAAATACCAAAACACCCTAGAACAATATCTAGACAAACGCATCCTAAATTGTGTGTACATGTAATTTACACAATTGTACAATGTCTAGTGAAGCCATGCACACAACTAGTAGCTACTCCCCCTAACACCTATATCACCATTCATAGACAGATATACACAATTTTTCCGTCGAGGTGTTTGATTTACTCTCTCCCTTTTTGTCAGTCATTAGCAAAGATAGATATAGTAGTTGATATTGACTGAAGTTAAAACAACTTGGGAGAACCAACAATTAGAGAGAATACATATATAAAAGATAGATGTATAATAATCACATCAGGTTAATGAGACATCATTTTCAGAGACTATGTATGCATAACAGACCAGATAAATCAATGATATAAGCGGATAGAATAATCATTAAAAAAAAAACATCACATGCATTCCACATATCTGAAACTCGATAAAACCGAGGGATCTTAAGATGTTATCATGGTAGTTAAAATCTGAATTATACCCAGCCATGTCTAAAGAATATCCAAAATGTATATACTGCCCCAGATTGGCAGCAATTCAACAAAGAATCCATGAAAAAAATATTCCTCACGCAGAGGATATTACACCAAAAAGTGACATTTCAAACTTTGTAAGTTAGTAATGCATCACACCTATATATGAGCGAAGGGTAATAAAAAAGATATTTATTTCCTAAGCATTTCAGGGAAAATCCAAATATGTGATGCATTGATCGTACTATAGACAATTAAAAACCTTTACTGCACTGGTAAGACATTCAAAATTTGTTGTGTAACGTATTGTAGAGTCACTAGCATAGTTTTGATCTCCAATAGATAGACTTCAAAGTCATCCATCCATTTCATTATGTAGGATTGTCTATCAAGCAATTCCTGCATAGTGTCTCGTTTGGTGACAGCCTAAATGTTCTCAATAGACACGGGGCTATACACAGGATAGCCTTTATCTGAGGTTGAATCAATTTTTCCCCCATGAGGCGTGTTGGAAACGATATTGCAGATGTCTTCTTGATTGAACCAGGAACACGGGTGTGGGAGATCGTTAGTAGGAGGCAGCCCAAATTGTCGTGATAGCTTGGACACAAGACGTGAGAATGGAAGTAGAGTGATAGATTCGTCTGAAGACACCCGAATTAATTGTTGTAGAATGAGAGTGGGTAGGCAGACGTGAATACCGAGATGAACATCATACAAAACATTTGGAATGTATGGAGAAAGCTTATTCCCAGAGACTTCATAGGGATAAACATTTGTGTTGAAAATGATGTGAAGGATTTTGTATGCAGGATTGAGATATTTAACATGAAGAGAATTCTTTGCATTTCTGGGTATAGCAGCACCATTATATAGTACTCGAGTAACTTCTCCCCATACACTAAGACCATTCATATTTCGTTCTGATACAGGTATCCTAGTGACTTCTACCCCAATCAGGTGATGTGCTTGGTCTGAGGAGAAGAATGTAAAATGTGTTAAAGCGATGTGAGGAGAAGAATTTGGTTATAAATTGAGAGAAATGACATTTCATGGTTCCCAAGGGAATTGTTCTAGGACATATAATTTTGTCCAAGGGAATTAAGGTGGATAAGGACAAAATTGATCTTATCTCTAACCTGCCTCCTTCCAAAAGCATACGCGACATGCGATCCTTCTTAGGACACACTGGATTATATAGACGATTCATAAAGGACTTTAATCACCTCTCTTGTCCTTTATGTAATCTACTTCAAAAGGATGTACCATACGAGTGGACTGAGCCATGTCAAGAAGCTTTTACTAAGCTCAAGGGCATGCTAACTACCGCACCTATTATGCAGTCACCCGGTTAGAGCATCCCTTTTGAGATCATGTAAGATGCATTCGACTATACTATTGGGGTGGTGTTTAATTTTTAATTTAAACCAACCTGATTTAAATGATTTTAAACTCGCAAGTATACGAATCTGTAACACCCCGGATTTTGGCCAATCTGGGATTTGACGTCCTTAGGCAGTGGGTCAACTAAAACACTTGGAAAATCGCTCATAACCCAATTCCATAGCCAAAGAAACCACTTAGGATTAATTCCTTTAGAAACTAAACATAAGTTAGCTAGCGCAACGCTAGAGTAGCTGGGAAATAGTCCCTGATCGCTTTAAATACGTTCTACAAGACCCAAATCAAGTAGAACCAATGACTCTATAATACTCTATAACCTCGGATCAAACTCTAAACAGGTTTATTCTCTAGACCACTTTGAAACTTTGTATTAGATCTAGACCGAGCGTCGAAAGTCCGATGCCTACTATCTTAGACCGTTAGAACCACCTTGTTGGACTTGACAATCATGTCGAAAATCAAGTCCAACCGATAACCACAGGCTATTTCATTGAGCCCGGACTGAAGAGAGTGCGAATAGGGACAGATTTAGAATTTGAAATTCAAATCTGGCACACGACTTGACGCGTCAGTATTAAGCGTTCTGACCGTCAGAATTCAGCCAAATTACACCCTCGGATCAGGTAAAATTTCTATTTTATATCATGAGATTTGCAGGCCTGATCTACGTGCGGTGACTGCTGAACTGAAACTGGACCGCCATGTGCGATCTGCGAACCCTGCCGGACTGAAAACTTGATGTATGCTAGATCCAGTATGCATGAGCTTAAGTCCGATCGCATTCGGCCAGGGGACCACCAGAAATGTCCTTTTGGACTGAAACAGCTCCGATTTGGTTACCCCTCAAGTGAAACTTGTTCCCGAGCCTATTTCGGGCAAGTTTGAGCTTATAAAAAGGGTTGAAACCCTCACTCCTCTCTCCCATCCGAATTTTCAAAAAGCCCTAGATTGGGAGAGAGAAAAGGTGAGAGTTTGTGAGAGAAGGTGGGAGAGAATTCCCTGCTGCTTGTCCCACGTGCTGCAAGTGGTTAAGCCACGCGCTCTAATCACTTTGTCGGTGATTTCTCCACTTTTCAGGTAAGAAATAACCCTAATAAGTTGTTGATTTGGGATTCTTTCCATTCCATAGTATGCAAACTGATAGAACTCGTAAATTAGGTTCTCTTATCGCCGTAGACGAAGCGTATACGCTCCGTTCGAAACAACACGTTTATAAGAGACAAGGTGCAGATTTTAGACGATTTGATTGATTGTTTCCAAAGCTTTCAATGTCGTTTAATAGTAGATTATTGACGGCAACGCCATTTGACATGTACAACATGCTGTCCGTTTCCTGTTTCGTAAATCAACGAAGAATATGAGATTTAGGGCATTTTAGTCATTTGTAGGAAGTACTGATTTTATTCATATTTTGCTGATGTGATTGACATAATTTGTTGTCACATTAGAATGTTAGGAATGTGTGCATAATTAGTTTGGCGAAGAGATTCGCCTAAATGTGCACTTCGGGTCGACATACTATATGTAGACTTAAGTGTGTAGTGTAAGTGTTTATATAAATGCTTGTATTAGTATGTATTGAATTAAATAGTGTTATGAATTAGTTTGAGATTGATTTCTCAATTAATATGTTGGTGTAAATGGTTTCCTACATGTTAGCCATATGCATGATTTCATGATATGAATGAAATGCATGTGCTTGACGATTCGCTTAAGCTGTATGTTATAACATGTGCTTGATGATTTCATTATGATTTAGTTCGAGATTGAATTCTCAACTAATTTGCTGATGGAAATGATTTCTTATATGTTGGCGATATGCATAATTTCATTATATGTATGAAAGGCATGTATCAGGTGATTTTCTTAAGTTGTATGTTACAACATGTGTTAACATGCTCATATGGTTGTATTTCATTTCCAATACTTTCACATGCTTTGCTGATGTGATTCCACATGTTTGGGACTATACTTAGTCCAGGCAGTAGGTAACCGAGCGAATTCGTGGTTGGCTTATATTTTCCATGAACGACGCGTCGATGAACGCGAGCTGTGTTTTGTAGTTGACGGCAGTGGTTAGGCCACACGAAGTGTTTTACGCACTTCATGTCGTCCGACTTGAGATGCGATCTTGCTAGTCGAGCCCGTCAAGTAACCTGACTGGCCGTTGTATGTTCACCCTGCATAAGTCATAACTGCTTGAACCTAAGGTACTGAACTTACCATTGTAAACCCTGTTAACCATGGTACCTTGATCCACGAAGACTTATGAGCCAGGCATGGTGGTATGGGACACCCTGGTCGAGCTATCGGCCTACGCTGGGGCCACAAACCTCCCCGTAGTGACTAGTGAGCACCTAGTCTCGTGAACAGATTATGGTGGTATGGGACACTATATTCTTGCTGTCGGCCTACACTGATCAGGCGATGAGTCCTTTGTAGTGACCGCGAGCGTATTCTGAGTCTACGAGAGGTGACGAACCTTCAGTAGCAGTAGAGTACAGTAAGCCTATATTGATAAGGTGATGGGGGAGCGGAGCAACGAGTGCGTGCAACAGCCCTGGCAGCCCTTGCAGCGACCTACAAAAATATACATCGTATGAGATTACTAGGAGTGACGACCCTAGACAGGATCTGTGTTGGGATTGATATAAGGGAAGTACCTTAGTTTCCCAATCTTGCTGTTTGAATGGACTAATAATAACTCAAAAATCATATCACCATACCATTGCATGTGCTTGGAAGATGTGGAGCACTTGAGGGTCGATTGCATGCCGCGGTCGTAAGATGGTGCCGTATGAGGGAGATCGTCGGTGAGGGCATACATCACGTCATGTCATAATGCATTAACAACAGTTTTAGGATTGTTTGATTTACTGCTTTACTATTATCGCATGATTGATTTGAGAACATGTTAATCCTTACTCTATTATTCCACTGAGTTAGCTACTCACTCCCACGTTACGGGATGGTGTTTCCGGACACCCACCAGACCCTTTTGTGATTGCAGATGATGGCGCGGCCTGCGAGGCAGAGCTGGACTTGATGATGATGAGGAGGATTCTTCCTTTATGCGTGTTTTGATTGACGGGATTACAGGGAGGTTGATTAGATACTTTGACACTTATCATTTTATATTTTTAGCGCACTCATGTATATTCGTTTTGTCTACTTTTGGAGCATACATGTATGTATATAACCTGGTAACATGTTCACACTCTGGAGACATACAACAGTTTATATATGTTATACATACTATCACAGTCTTCCGCTTGTTAATTTAACTATCTCTGGAGTATGATATATTGTTCTAGCTTAATCTCACTCATGTTTAATACGTTATCGCAGACAACATTCAATCATACATATCTATGTTGCATAAATAACATTTTGGAACTCGGGAGTTGGATTTTTGGTCGACCTCCCGATTTTCGGGATGTTACAGAATCAAATGTAGATATGGTATGTATTATGAGATGGTTCCCACGAGGACTGGTTGTCACAATTCGAAATTTATGATTCTTCTTAACTAATCCAACAAATAGTTTAGCAAACTACTGACACATTTCTATGAAAAATAATTGAGAGCAATAGGGAAAATTCAATCAAGGAGAATATTGGGACTTTTGAATCCACCCCTAATTATCCTGACCCTTATTTTACCTGTTAATTAACCCTGATTCAGATTGATATAAATTTAATAAATAAAGCATACTCTATGTCCTTGGTTGGGCATATAGAATGTATAGTCCTTTAAAGCATAAATATCACATCTTTCTATCCATGGTCAGACATGAAGAGATGTAATTCTTATTTCTTTCTCCATAGGAAACCTGTTCATGGTTAGACACAAGCACCTAGAATAAGATTCCAAACAACATCCACATTTAGACTTTGGTTAAGCTCATAGAATGGAGTAGCTCAAAGTTTTCATGTAAGCACACTAGAGATAGAAACAAATCAGTCAATTCAGATAAAATCAACACATAACATGAGTCATTTAGATTAGGGGCTTCATCTCAGCCCTAGCTAAAAGATTAGAAACTCATAGAATTAATTAGAAAAGAACGAAAAATAAAATTTGATTAAAGGAAAACATCCTTCTAGCCCTTCTTTCTTCCTCTCTCTCTCTCTCTCTCTCTCTCTCTCTCTCTCTCTCTCTCTCCTTGGCTCTGGATCTGCTCTCCCCCTAATCCCCCTCTCTCCAAGCTTTTCAGTTCTTTTTATAGCTGATGAAGTCGGTGGAAATTTTGCACAATAAAAATTAGATTCGTGTATAACTCTTACGTAGCAAAAATTGAAGCCTCCCACATCCCATGTTCCTTGCATTATGTCAATAAAATCAACATCCCCTGGGACTTTTTGACTGAGCCACATGATGGACGGATCAGATCTTCCATCTGATCAAAGATGGTGGACCACAACTGCCTGAAAATCCATTATTCACGGATGTGCATAAGCTTATGCATGTGACTGCGCTGATGTGATCGGTGGGCCCCATAGTAGTGTTTTCTGGGAAATCCACCCCGTCCATTGGATTCAGGACAAAATTTTGATTAGGAATGGTTGGTTTTGAATGTCCATTGAGGCAACCCAGAGAAGCAATCCCATTGAGATCTTTCTGAATGTCGTAGGGTAGCCTGTTTATGGCCTCTGTATCGTGCACGTGTGTATTCATGGGTGCCAAAGGTTAGCATTGTTTTAATGTTTGCGAACCCCTCTACAAGGACGGCTTGGATCATCCGTATGGATGATATAGGTGGCCCATTGGCTTCCGTGAAATGGACACTCGTTCATCTTTTACAGAACAGGAAACAACAGTTTCTTTTTTGAGAAGAAGATGCGGGTCAGATTAACGCTGATCCATTCTAGATTCCGGTGCAGCTACTATGTATATATGTGTAGTGTGCACACGTCATGGTATGGGGTCCACCGCGATGTTTCTAAGAAATCCGCACCATCCATCTGTTGTATCACTGAGTTTAAGGGGTTGAGACCAAAGTTAAAGCATTTCCAGATATCAGGTGGGCCCCACTTAATGAATTAAGGGACTGATCTTGTCATTGGGCCACTTCCAGAGATATCCAATGGCTGAAATTTTACATGTACGGTTAATTTATGGCCCCTAGGCCATGTATGAAGTTTCGATCTAATCAGATGGTGGGAACCATATGATCTTGCATTCTGCACCAATTTCGGGCCTCTTTAACATGAACGGCTTGATTTTTTTGGATCCCCGGTGTATAAATCCGTCAATCTAGGTCCTTCGAAATTCGTCCCCTGCTCTGATGACTTTGAAGCGTCAAATCCATGCTTTTAGTACTCTTTTTCAGTCCACACTCCTAATTACTCCCTACAACAAAAACACGATTAAAATTTGACATTAAGCATTATCATGTACGCAAAATCAGGTAATAACTTGGGTCTGATATGCAATATTCAACCCTTATCAGTGTTAGGCTAGAGGAAAGAGAAGAAGCCCTACGTTATTCACTATACAACTAGAGCTCTAAATTCTACCCAAATCAACTACTCTACTATGGAAAAGCAAGTCTAGCTGTAGTGTTCACTTTGGACAAATATAGGTCTTATTTGATTGGATCCAAGATTACCATCTACACTGATCATATGGCGCTGAAATATTTTCTTTCTAAGAATGATGTTAAGCCCCGCTTGATAATACGGATCCTTTTACTCTAGGAATTTGATTAGAAATAAAAGATGAAAAGGGAGTATAAAATGTAGTGGCTGACCATCATTCCTTTAAGAAAACACCTATAAACGACATGTTCCCTGATGAACAACTGTTTAAACTCTCCCAATTACCTTGTTTTGCTAGTATTACTAATTATCTTGCCACAGGTTTCACGCCGACACATTGGATTATGCAAGATAAGAAAAAAAAATTCACCGAGGTACGTAAGTTCTTTTAGTACGATCCACATTTGTTTAAATACTACCTAGATAAAATTCTAACAAGATGTGTATAAGAAAATAAGCACCAAAGTGTCATCTCCATTTTCCATCCTTAGGCCTGTGGTAAACAATTTTCTGCTAAAAAGATCATGGCCAAAATTTTGTAGTGCGGCTTTTACTAGCCCACTATGTTTAAAGACACTCATGATTTTTATAAGGCTTGTAAGCATTGTCAAAAATTTGTAGCATTGCCCTATCGAAATATGATGCCGAAAAATTGTATTCTGATGATTGAAGCATTTGATTGCTGGGGCATAGATTTTATGGGGCCATTCCCCCAATCCTTTGGGAATTCATACATTTTCCTAGCAGTAGACTGTCACTAAGTGGGTCGAAGTGATCCCATGTCGGAACAATGACCATCAAACGGTCGTTTGATTCTTAAAAGAAAATATCCTTTCCCAGTTTGGAACGCCTCGAGCCATCATTAGTGATGGAGGTTCACATTTTTATAATAGTCCATTTACAAATTTAATGAAGAAATATGACATCTCTCATAAAGTGAGCACTCCATTCCACTCACTGACAAGTGGGCAAAGTGAGATTTTCAACAGGAAAATTAAACATATTTTGAAGAAAAAGGTTAACCCCAATCGCAAGGATTGGTCAATCCATTTGGATGATGCTTTATGGGCATATCGTTCAACTTTTAAGACTCCCATTGGAATGTCTCCCTTTAGACTCGTCTGTGGGAAGGCTTGACACTTTCTTATACAGTTAGAACATAGAGCCTACTGGGCTATCAAAAAGTTAAACTTTGACTTGGACAACGCTGGCTCGCTACATAAACTTTAGCTGGATGAACTCGAGGAAATTTGGATGATGCAGCCGAGAACTCGAGAATTTTTAAGGACAGGATAAAGGGGTTCCATGACAGGAACATCCTTCAAAAATCATTCTTAATCGGTCAAAAGGTCCTCCTGTACAATCTCAATTGTACCTTTTTTTTGGGTAAACTCAGATCTCATTAGACTGGTCCTTTCACGATTACTTATGTCTATCCTCATGGGGCTGTCGGGATAAAGAACCCAACAAATGACAATTTTTCAAAGTAAATGGATATCATCTAAAGACATTTGTTGAGAAGTTTGATTTAGAGGACATTTCAATACCTTTCACTGATCTTGTATATCAAGATTAACATCCTAGTCTGATGAGGTGTAGTTAGGTTATTGCTTTCATAAGATTTAGGACTAGGATAATTTTCTTTCAATTGTTTAATCGTTGTGTTAACTCGTTTTCACATTAAGAACTTTGGCAGAGCTGCAATTTGTCTTCTTCAAGAACTACCTTTCCATCATTTATTTTTCACAACCCCAAGTGTAGAGTCATGATGTAATAATAATCTCGATGAGACCGAGGTCGAATCCACTGGGACTGAACGTGTACGCTTCTGAAGGAAATTAGAAGTAGTACTAGAAGAAGATGTGAGTCTAAATCTAAAATTGTAGAGAGAGTAATTATGAATAAAGCGGTTACAAGGATCCACTTGTAGCTCTCAGGATGTTCCTTATTTGATTCAAGGAACACAATTGGAATTGAAGTCCTATCCTATCCAATTGGAAGATATATTAATTAAATCAAATATAAACTTTCATTGACCTAATTCTCAATGAAAGAGAATTATGAGGGTTGAAAGGGATTCCATCACCAAACCATGCCTTGAAGATAATGGCTAACAACAGGATTTACCAACCCCACAATCTCAAAATAAGAAAAAGAAGACACTCGAAGCTATTGTAGATCTATTTTAATTCGAGTCACAACAAACCATTAAAAACTGAAAGTATTCATTAAATATCAAATTAGAATAAAAAAAGTTTAACAAGAATAAGAATCAAAATAAGAAAAAATCCCAACATGCTACATGCTACAAGCTTCAACTCTTAGCCCTAGCTAAGAGATTTAGCCAACCACAAACATGATTGGACTAAAACCTTAGAAGAAAACTTTAAAAATAAACTAGGAAAGAAGAAAAACTCTTGGGAAGCTCCTCGACGCTTTCGCTATGATCCTTGAAACCTTAGATATCCCAAAAATTCCATAGGAAACCTATATTTATATTTTTTTTTCAGTCGGTTTCGCAAAACCATCTCAATTTACGCAGTCCGCGTAGCTCTGCGTAACTCAAGCCTTTAAGCACTTAGCTTTTTCGCATTACATAATTTTTTCGATCAATGAACCTTCCTTCGATGTTATCAAGAAATCCTTTGATGCCATCGAAGGGTCTTCGATCCATTGAGAATGTGTCCAAAACAGTCCAGCGAATTGTTCTAAAATTCTTCAATAAATTCGATGCAATCGAACATACTTCGATGTCATCGAGCAATTCTTCGATTGCATCGAGTAAGGCTTCAAGTACTAGAGAATTGCATCCAATGTATTCTGCAACCAACTTGATTTTCATGTAAAAATTTGATATCATCAAGCTGTGTTCGATGACATCAAACTCTGGCTTCGATGTCATCGAACAGTGGTTGATGATAAGATTAGTTCCAATGTTGTTAATTTTTGCAATTTGTACTACGAACTTCCTTCCTTCTCCACTTAGTTTCTTTGGATCTTGGGGTCTTGAAATCTTCAATCTTGGTCTCCAAAGATCCGTTCCTTACCTTGGTAATTCTTGAGCATTAAATCCATGCTTTTAGCATTCTTTTCAATCCATGCTCTCAAATTCACCTTACAATAAAAACATGTATAAAATAGACCATTAAGCAGTATTGTCTTCATAAAACCAAGATATAAATGAGAAAAATATGCAATATTTAATACTCAACACACTCCCCAACCAACATTTTCCTAGTCTCGAGCAAAATATGCATGAAATAATCTTCAATTTTCAATGTTCTATACCCCTTTTAGAAATCAATCCTTTGTGCAATCAAGAATGAATGAGTAGAATTAAGGTGAGAAAATGGGATTTTGAAAACCTAGAGCCGAATCATATAAGCAATCAATCAAGTAGGTTCTTTATCGATTAAATTAGAGCATAAGTTAATATATCAAGTTTCTGAATGTGCTTAGTGAAATTCCACTTACTTCTCATACATATATTATCTTTTCATAATTTTAGCCATGCTCAACAATTCAAGATTGGTTGAAAAATCTAGTACCGATTCCAAACTCATCCCCTTTTCCTTCTTTTTTTTTTTTTTTTTTTTAAAGAAAAAAATTTATTCATCGACGGTCACTTATATTCATTCTGTCTTTTCATCTTCTCTTTTCTTTCAAATTTTCTCATTCTTTTTCAATCTTTTCTCAGTCTTTTCATCATACATGACATTTTTGTCGATCTCCTATTTTTTAACCTTTTAAGGTGGATAAAATTCTCCAAACTTAATTCTCAATATCTTTCAATGATCATCATACTAACAATCAGAAAATCTAGTATTATTCATAGAAAGCAAATTGAACGTGATTTAGATTAACATGATATTCAAATTTCCTCTTAATCAATTGAGTGTAAGAACCGTAAGTGATAGTTTACGTAGTTGTACAAACTCCAACAATTCAAAATTTTCTTCCTATATTATCATCATACTTAAAGCATTCTTAAATACACAAATTATCAATTTTCAAACAGGTTTTATCTTGAAAAATTAAAAATTTTCCACAATTTTTGCTCATTTTTTACTCAAAACTAAGAAAGCACTGATTAGTTTACCTAATCCACTCCCCAACCTAAAATTTACATTGTCCCCAATGTAAAAGATATGAGCATGCAACGCAAAAGAGGTAATGAAAAGAAAGGGGTAGTGATGGAAAGATAGTACCTGAATAAGGAATTCTGGGGCTTTTTCCAAGGATCTTAACGTAAAGATGGGTTAGCCCAAAATACTAAAACAAGTTGAAAGCAAACTATCCTATTCCTAATTTCTATGAAAGCAAGAAACTTAACTACACCTCTGTCAGACTAGGAGGTCAATCCTAGTAAATAGGATAATTCAGAGGTATAAACATGTCCTTTAAATCAAAATTTTGAATAAATGTCTTTAAACGATGTCCATTCACTTTAAAAGCATTTCCATTGTTCGGATACGTTATCTCAACGGTAACATGAGGATAGACATTAGTAACTATGAAAGGGCCGATCCAACGAAATTGGAGTTTACCCATAAAAAGATATAATCAAGAAGTATAAAAGGACTTTTTGACTAGTTAAGAACGATTCTCAAAGGATGTTCTAGTCATGAAACACCTTCTTCCTAGGCTTGTAAATTCTCGAGTTCTCATATGAGTCATTCTAGATTTCCTCGAGTTCATTTAATTGAAGTTTGCGTAGCGAGACAGCATTGTCTAAATCAAAGTTAAAATTTTAATAGCTCAATAGGCTTCATGTTCCAATTCCACAAGCAGATAGCAAGCTTTCACATAGACAAGTTTAAAGGGACACATTGCAATAGGAGTCTTAAAGGTTGTAGGATAAGCCCATAAAGCATCGGTCAAACAAATTGACCAATCTTTCCAATCCAGGGTAATCATTTTTTTCAAAATATGTTTAATTTTTCTGTTAAAAATCTCAGCTTTCCCACTTGTTTGTTGGTGGTATAGAGTGATCACCTTATAAGAGATGCCATATTTCTTCATTAAATTTGCAAATGGCCTATTATAGAAATGTGAGCCTCCATCACTAATGATGGCCCACGGTGTTCCGAACCAAAAAATGATATTTTCTCTTAGGAATTTATTGACCGTTTGATGGTCATTATTCTGACACAGGATTGCTTTGACCCATTTAGTGACATAGTCTACTGCTAACAAAATATATAAATTCCCGAAGGATTTGGGGAATGGTCCTATAAAATCGATGCCCCAGCAATCAAATGCTTCAATAATAAGAATTTCTCTCAAAGGCATCATATTTAAACTGGATAATGCTCCCAATTTCTAACAATGCTCACAAGTTTTGCAAAACTCATGAGTATCCCTAAACATAGTGGGCCAGTAAAAGCCACACTATAGAATTTTGGCCATGGTCTTTCTAGCAGAAAAATGATTACCACAGGTTTGTGAATGACAGAAAGAAATGACACTTTGGTGTTTATTATGTGGTACACATCTCCTTAAAATTTGGTCTAGGAAATATTTGAACAGGTACAGATCATCTCAGAAAATTTTATGTACTTCAGCGAAGAATTTTTTCTTATCTTGCGCATTCCAATGTGTTAGCATGAAACCTGTGGCAAGATAATTAGCAATATCAGCAAACCAGGGTAAGTAGGAGAGTTTAAACAGTTGTTCGTTGGGAAACATATTGTTTATGGGTGTTATCGTAAGGGAATTAGGAAGTTCAAGACGTGAAAGATGTTAGCCACTACATTTTCAACTTCTTTTTTTATCTTTTATTTCCAAATCAAATTCCTAGAGTAGGAGGATCCATCTTATCAAGCAGTGGTTAGCATCATTCTTAGAAAGAAGGTACTCGAGTGCCGCATGATCAATGTAGATGATGATCTTGGATCCACTTAAGTAGGACTTAAATTTGTTTGGAGGGAATACTACTGCTAAGAGTTCATTTTCTATAGTAAAATAATTCACTTGAGCAGGATTTAGGGTTCTACTTGCATAGTGAATAACTTAAGGCTTCTTTTCTTTTCTCTGTCCTAACACCGCCCCAATAACATAGTTGGACGTGTCACACATAATTTTCCAGTCGGGTGGCTGCATGATAGTTGCAGTAGTTAGCATGCCTTTGAGCTTAGAGAAAGCTTCTTGGCATTGCTCAGTCCACTTGTATGGTACATCCTTTTTAAGTAGATTGCATAAAGGATGAGAGAGGTGACTAAAGTCCTTTATAAATCTTCTATAAAATTCGGCATGTCCTAAGAAGGATCGTATGTTTCTTTTGCTCCTGGGGGGATGTAGGTTAGAGATAAGATCAATTTTTTCCTTGTCCACCTCAATTCCCTTGGATAAGATGATATGTCTAAGAATAATTCCCTTACAAACCATGAAGTGGCACTTCTCCCAATTAAGTACCAAATTCTTTTCCTCTCATCGCTTCAACATACTTTTTAAATTATCCAATCACTCGCAGAAGGATGGACCAAAGACAAAGAAATCGTCCATAAAGACCTCTAAATATTGCCCCACATGTCAGAGAAAATACTTAACATGCATTGCTGAAACATGGCGGGGGCATTACACAGTCCGAATGGCATCCTTCGGCAAGCAAAGGTGCTAAAGGGATATGTGAAAGTGGTTTTTTCTTGATCTTCAAGGGCTATCTCTATCTGATTGTGTAACACCCTAGTTTCTGAAACCTGAGTACACTACTCGTTTTCCAAAAACCCAACTGTTAACCTTTAACGGTGGCTCAAATTTCTCGTATAATTTTTTTTTATCAAAGTTAGTAATCTAGAGGAATAAAAATAATTCGAGTATACGGGGGAGTCCAAATATATATAACCAAGATTTCAAGTGGTTACTCGAAAACTTATACAAATCAATTTCTTAAGGTTTTAAGATATATAACATTACAAATTAAATTTGAATGAAATCAGAAATAGAGAGTCGCAAGATCGTCTGGCTCCTCCTGTTCCACATGAACACCAACATGCGCATCTTATGTGTCTCTTGCACACTGATTACGGTTTAATAGCGTTAATGGCTATCCCAGTGAGGTATAACCCCCGAGATTTATCGTATCATCGAGATAATTAAGCATAGTTATTAGAGACAGTGTATAACAAATATTATACAATGATTATCATGATAATCAGATAAGGTTCATCATATACTCATTTATTAAATAAATTACACAAGATAATCTTATTTAAATGCATGAATGCATGCACATGCTCATAGACCTGGGTATGCACATCTAGCTGGCAAAATGTCATCCAAGGAGAACTAGCCCCTGAAAAAGTACATAAAGGTACGTTACAAGGAGAACTAGCCATCCGAAAAAGACCATCCAATGAGGACACCCAATGTGATCTAGCTTCCTAGAAGAGTACTCTATGTACGTTCAAGGAAGACTAGACACCCGAAAAAGCCCATGAGAAAAGGACAGCCCATGGTAGTCAAATGCACGCAATGAAAACTTAGGATAACTAAGTAAAATACTCTATAGTACAGCCCGTAGTGACCCAAGAAAACCCGTGTCTTGTATCGACCACTCTGTAAAGACTGCATGCTATGAAATAAATTATTAGCCCAACCATTATTATTCCAGTTGCAACTAACCAAATTATGTAAACTCAAAGATCAATGTGAGGGTTCGTCACCCAGCGTAGTTCAATATCTCGGCATAATATAGATCATTAAAGGTCACCTCTTAAACTAGTTGAAATGGCCAAGCTATATGTCCTAGAGGGGGGGTGAATAGGACTATACCAAATTAAAATTAAATACAGCGGAATAAAATAAAGAAATAGCCTTACAATAATAAATCAATTCACAATGCTGAAATTAAATCAATCTCAATAAATAAACATTGAGAGGTTGATACAAATTCAGTTCTAAGGACAACCTTACACCATAATAAAAAAGGGCTTATGGTTGGACAACCTTATTTCTAGAACGTCTTTTGAATCAAGAACTCAATCTGAATAGAAATAAATAAATAGAAAGGAATTGAAATAAATTACAGAAATTTAAATCTAATTTATTACAACATTCCCACACTTGCTTGAAATGTAAATTGTTACAGCATTCTCATCCACATGACATTCCACAAATCTGAATGATAAAAGAAATTAAGCAAGCATTCAATCCACAAGACAAAGAGTTATAGTGGTTCGCCTGTGTGTTCACCAACTGTTAAACAACAGCCACACAGAATGCTACTCCACTCCTAATATCCTCACAGGGATATTAACATTCACTATCAAAATAAGTTTCATAGGTTCACCTAAAACCTTCACAATTGTGTCTTTTTAACATGGGCTTACACATCCAAAAACCCGCACTATTTTCTGAGTTTTCTCATTCTCCTCAGATAACCATACAAATGGAATTTTTTTGGCGAATCCCAAACAAAAACTAAAAGAATGGAAATTTTATAAAATTGTAAAATACCTGGATTTCTCCTCTTGTAGCAGCCCGGAAGAACCAATTGGAGTAGATGTTCGAATATAAAAGTTCAATGTCCGATACTCACTTTATAATGGTTCTAAGTTCTAATTAATTTTAAATTAAATCAAATTGGGCTAGCTCTATTTGATCTTAATTCCAAGAAGAAGGAAACCAATATTTCCTCTTTTTAAAACAGATTGGAATATAGAATAAAATCAAATAGTAAAAAGCTAACAAAAGGAAATAGAATTATGCACAATATAGCTTAAAATCAAACACAAACTTATCTCAAAGTGGAGCTTCAAATTTACTTAATTTTTGATGAAAAACTCTGAAATTCGTGTGCTATTTATAGCTACAGAAATTCATCTTCGACTGGTCCTAGGGTCACCATGACTGGTCGAAGAAGAAATAAATTTTTGAATTTTTGGGCGTGATTGGATAAAGCCATTACACGACCGATCGTGAGCAGTCCACGATTGGTCGAAGGCAGTCCACGACCGGTCGAGACCCCTCTACGACTGGTCGTGCGACACTTGATTTAATAAAGTTTGAGTCTTAGCTCCACTACTGGTCGAAGGTCGAGTCGAGACCATCCCACAACCGGTCGAGAAGACTCCAGGACTGGTCGTAGCCGAATAGAAAAAATCTGATAATTTTCAACAAAACTACAACTGGTCTTGAAATATCTTAGACTAGTCGAACTAGTGCTTGGACTAGTCGAACAGGGTCCAGGACTAGTCTTAGAATAGACCAAAATCACTTACAAAAGATATATGAATTATGTATCTAAAGTGACATACTCTAAAGGTCAAACTAAGGTCTATCAAACCTCAATAAGTAAGGACATTGAACCTTCATTTGCTTAGACTTTGAACTTTACGAAGCTTGAGTTCTTCTTAATGTAGCTTGAACACTTCACAAGCTTTGAAGTTAATGTCAATTTGAGTTGTGCTCAGTTCCCAAACTATGCTTGAGTCTTGATCTTGAATATATGTGAGCTTTGAGTCTTGAACTTGAACTTGAGCTAGAGTCTTCAACTTGAACTCTACTTTAATATTGTAGCTTGAACTAGCTTGAGGAGTTCATCTTCTTGTCTTGAAGTGTTGACGTGGTGTCTCGAACATATTTAACAAGATACAAACACAAGACACATATAGAGGTTTTAACACACAAAATTTGACAATCAAAGAGGATTCAAACCATAGCACTTACACTAGTGGCCAATCATTACGCAATAAGTGGAGTTTACCGTCGCAAAGTCGTACAAAAATGGTTTGTCAAACTACATAGGTAAATGTTCTATCATGATCACAAGGACTAATAGCCCATCCCAACGATGCGATAAAAATGAGATTATCTCCAAAATGCCACAAAGATAACAAACAATCCATGAGATGATAAGTCATCGTCAAATGTTCCATTTAATTTATTAAACAAAATGGCCACTAGTTTTTAAACCTCCAATCATTCCATCAAGTGATCATGACTGAAAAATTGAATTATGTATAATATCGATATAGCACACGCGTATCTAAAACATTCATTTTAAATCAGAATAGAGGTATTTATATCTTACTGCATATTCAAATATTTGATTTAAATCCAATTTATCAATCAACATAAGGAAATAAAATCAACAAGAGCAATGAACTACATTAAGCAATCAATAAAGTAAATGAACAAAGATGAATGAGAAGCTAATTATCAAGATGTAGAAAAGCTTGAAGGGTGATCCTCACCTTTTAAGTTGAATTTTTGTCCAAAAGTGGTTTGTAGGATGCAAGTATTTGATCGAGATTGAATCCAACCCTGGTTACCCAACTAGAATGAATAATTGCACATTAGTTAATGAATCGAACACTCGTATGGAGATTGACATATATGGGATTCCTCATAATAAGATGGCCTAATCTCATTAGTTTCAATCTTCTCGAAATGAAAATTCTTGCAGTTCTTAGTTTTATCTTACCCTATTTAGATTGACTCTATTCTAAATCATCTCGCAATATCAGGATCCATTTGTTACATTGTTGAATCAAAAGCCATTATAAGTTAATCTACTACATTATCTTAACATCGAGGACTTGGTTAATTTGGTGACTCCCATACGTAAGGGAGTTAACCCAGTTAGCTAACTCAGCTCATAATTGAATTGGTTACAGCTGAGTGTAAATGATTCAACAATCTAACAGTAAGTCCATAGGCAAATATTAACAGTCAAAGATGGGCCAACTAAGTGTCGGTGCTTTTATTGAGTCAACTCGACACAAGTTACCATCCTAGACATCTCAGGATTGATCTAGTTTAAAATAGAGGAAAGAATACCTGATGAGTTGAAATGAAGTGCCACAACGGATAGATCAGAGCCCTGATCATTGGCTGACACGGCAAGTTGACTCAGATTGGTCACCCGATCCTCTTCCCTCTTCTTTCTTTCTCCTTTCTTCTTCTTTTCTTCTATTTCTTCTCCTCCTTCCTCTCTAGCTTTCTCCTTCTTTCTCTTCCTTGCAGCCAAACATGCCCTAAACTCAGTCCAGATTCGAGTCGAAACACATGACTCTCACCGAGTCACAACCCAAACTGGACTGAACTTGGTCCAAACTCAGTGCATTAAAGTCTGAGTCTGGCTCTCTCTCTCATTATTTTCCTCCTTCCTGCTCATTGAGCAGGTCCATCACTACCTGGACTTGGCCAGGACTCAGCTCAGACGTATCAGACCCAAACCGACACAGCTCGACTCATCTAAACGTAGCGAGTCGCTCGGGTAACCGTTCTCCCTCTTGATCTCCTCTCATTTTCTCTTCCTTTTCTCTATTTTCTCTTCTTTCTCCATCTCTTTTACTCTTCTTCTTAAGCTTCTCCCTTTTCTCCTCTTCTGTCTTCTCTAGCACTCTAACAATGGACGTCGGACCAGCTTGACTGGACCAGAAACTCAGCTAGACTCGGGCACAAATGCAGAAGTGAGTAGCAACCCTCCGATCTCCTCTTCCATTCTCTCTTCTTTCACTCCATCTTCTTCTTCTCCCTCTCTTTTCTCTAAATCCTATTTTATGACCAGATAGGGGCTGGACTTGGCCCCGATTCGGACTGAGTCACCTAATGTGGCAAGATAGAGAACGGCGCCTACTCTCCTCTCTTTTCAGTTTTCTTTTTGGGAATGGATTTCCCTAAATGGTAGCCTTTTATAAGTCTCTATTAATCCATTCCAGATGGTTCAAATGGTAACTAATCACGGAATAAGTTGTGGTCTTTAATTATATGATCCATGCCATTTTGTAACAATATATCTAAATCATACTTGCATGGTTGAGATCAGACCACATGGGTGGATTTTTGGGACTCTGGCCCACCTAATAGATAACTTAGATAGGAAAGAGGGGCCCACTTGAGTGTGATGGGTTCCCCCAACCAATGGAGAAGATTTCAAGCCTAACAATGGTGAAATGTTGATGGAGGTATGATCCTCTACTCAAAGTCTCCTAGAGGGTTTAGATTGAACCCCAAAACATTTTGGGACCCACCAAATAAATGATTGACCACCATTTCTTGGTGGGTTTCATGATTTTCAGCTGCAGCCACAAACTTCTACACTTACAATTTTTTTATGAGAAATCCAGATCGAAGTGAGATTGTTGAGGCATAAAAAAGAGAAGAGAGAGAAAGAAGAAGGCAATAGCCATTGTGCAGAAAAAAAGTTGAAATCAACTGTTGTGCGGAACTCAGCTGAACTTAGTCATTGTGCGGAAATTAGCATTAAGAAACAAATTACACCACAAGGAGGAGCACACACTAAAGTCCGCACAAAGAGGAGTGCACACCAGAGTCCACACAAAGAGGAGCACACACTGAAGTTTTCATAAAGAGGAGTGCACAACAAAGTCTGCACAAAGGGGGGCGCGTAGTGCTAACATGGCACATTCACACGTGTGAGAGGGCTATAAATACCCCTCGACCCCTCTTAAGGGGTCATTAGCAATCAATTGGAGAGGAGTGGACCAAGGAGAGAGGAGGTAGAGTTCATTGTCCGTTGTGCGGAATAGCCATTGCGTGGTGCACAAAGCCCATTAGTACGCAGATCCCAATAGTGCACAGAGCCTCCAACGCACAGAGCCTCTAACGCACAAAGGCTTCATCCTCCAGTGCACAAAGGCTTCAATGCACAATGGACCCTTTAATCCATAGTGGCTTTCAGTATGATATTTGATATAACCAAATATCTGCTTCCTATTGCAATTTGTAAATATTTAATTTTAGAATCAAAGGAGAATGGGATGTAGAAGAACTTAGAATAAATAAATGAATAAAGTGATTATCTTTCTTGCCTTCTTCTATTAATTATAAAGTGAGTAAATCTCCCCAAACCAAACCTTTGTTTCTTGTCGAAACAAAATGGCGACTCCACTAGGGACTATTTTATACTCACTTGAAAATTAACTTAAGAACTACATGGAAGATAATCACGACTGTTTAGCATCTTCAAGGTGCTAAAATGGTGACTCTCAATGGGAACATCCTACCTTTCATCTCCAAAATAGAAAAGAATTTAATATAAGCACTAATTTTTCTTTATTTCGTGAATATGAATGATATGAGAAGAAGAACATTGCAACCAACCGATCAATGGCATTCATTCAAGGAAATACAATTTTTTACTTCACCACGACAAGATTTGTTGTGGAGTATGCTAATAAACGAATTGGACTTAGTGACGGTAAAGCGGTAACAAACAAGCAAACAGAATCACGAGCAGCTATTACAACTATGACTGCTTCGCCAGTAACTCAAGTAGAAAGAGATGAATGGATCGTTGTCACTCGCAGAAGGATAAAGACTCAGAATGTAACTGCAATAGGAATAAGCTCACTACTGAGTAGAGTTAGGGGGCTGATAACACGAAATGCTACCAGAAAAAATCTTGAAATTTCCCCTCCTGCAATATACCCCGAGCGAACAGTTCTGCAGCTGATGTGGCGTGACTTCCCAGTTTTGATGACCCTGAGAGTCAAATGGACGATAAAGCAAAAAGGTAAAGCGTTAACGACAAGCTCACCAATGTATGTATCTCCCCAATCGATCAATGACACGGGAAGCATAGAGAAGTCAAATGAAACCCTATCCACTCCTCTCTTTGTAAGTCCTATTACTTTGACATATTTCTACCCCACTCCAACTACGGCTTCATCAAAGAGTGGAGAAGCTGCAGTACAGATGGCCGGGACGAATCAAGACAATATGCTGACTACAAAAGATCATATGAATGCAATGGAAGAAGCACAAAGAACACTAATGGAAGAGTGCAGAAATCTCAAAGAGGCTTTAGCGACCCTTGCACATAATGTAGCCCAGATAGCGGCTCCCCCAATGATGGGTACAATGAACGGACAAGAAAACCAGCTCAAAGGCTTTCAACCACAGGGGTAGGATCACGAGGGTCTGTCCCAACAGCGAGAACCGTAACACAAGATGAAGTAAGACAAGTTATTGAAGAAGCTGTCGGAGTAGAAAGAGAACATGAAAATACTAGTCGTTTCAGGTACCAAACACCATATCCAAGAGAGGTAGAAGATATCCCATTCCCAGCCAACTTCAAGCATCCGGATTTCAGAAGTTTAATGGGGAGGGATCGCCAGAAGAACACTTAATACACTTCATTACTAGCAAGGAGAATTTTTTTACGATACCACAGTATTACTTATGATTATTTGGGTCGTCACTGACTCATAAAGCATTTCGATGGTATTCCAACCAAGCTCCAGGATTGATACGTACTTGGAAGCAAATGTAGGACGTATTTTGTCAAAATTCTTCTATTCAGAACGTGATGTTAGTATTATGGAACTGGCCTCTATGCGGCAGAGAGAAGGAGAACCGATAGAAAAGTTTATAGACATATGGAAGATATTGAAAGCCTCATGTAGAAAGCTGCCGGAAGAAAAAGAACAAGTCAAAATGCGTTTAAATTCTATGGAGATGGGAATCGTGTTTGGACTCACCAGCGCTGACATAAAAAATTTTCATGACCTGGCCACTAAGGCTCATGCTTTAGAATTGATGACTCGTAAGATGCCAGCATTTCATCATTAGACAGCTAGGAGAGTGCCTAGTAGAATGACCATAAATACCATCGATCGTGACAAGAGAAGCAAAGATACAAGGGACTCGGGGGAAAAGAGGCCAGAACGAAAAGAAGAATGGAACTAATCAAGAAATAGATACAGTGGAAAGAGGCTTAGGATGCGATATGATGAACTAACTGCTAAAAGATGGTACAATTGAATTACTAGAAGCCAAGCACCCTGAAGATGTGACAAGAACTAGAGAGAGATTTTTGTTGCTATCATCGCCTGGTGGGACATCTAACGGAGAATTGTTATACATTGAAATGTATAATATAATAAATGATAGACAGAGGTGAAATAGTAATTGAAAAAGAGAAGGAAAGGGGTACATTGGCGATGGTGAATATGCTTACAATTTGAGAAAAGGGCCAAGAAAAGACTCGAGATACAAGAGAGAGAGAGAGAGAGAGAGAGAGAGAGAGAGAGAGAGAGAGAGAGAGAGAGAGAGAGAGCCATAAGATAGCAAAGAGGGAAGAGGTGATTACACTATGATCAAGAAAGAAGATGGCAAGCCCTATGAAGTAGAAAGCAGGGGTTCTAAGAAGAGAGGTCATTGAAACGCAAAATGATGATGAAGGGAATGAAAAGAAGAGTGAGACGGTGAAAGTGACTTATGATGTAGTAAGTCATTTGAAGTGCATACCTGCTCGATTAAGCGTCTATGATGCACTTAAGTTGTCAGATGAATTTCAATAGAGCTTGGTCCAAGCATTGTGCAATCACGATTTAAGAGAAACTTTATTGGTAGAACTAGAATGTGAAGAGCACGATAAGGGAGAAAACTACCGGCCAGTTATTTCCTTCTCTGATGATGATTGATCTGTGAGGCAGAGCATAACAGGCCGCCAATGATAGAAGGCCATATCTGTGGAAAGAAGGTCAAGCGGGTTATTATAGATAATGAGTCTATGGTGAACCCCTTGCCACTCTAGATGTTGAGTAAATTAGGTTATCGTTGTTTTGATCTACGCCCTTATGGAATGATGATACAAGGATTCAATTAAGATGGGCAGCGTGCACTTGGTAAGATTACAGTGACGCTAGAAATAAGAGAATTGATTATCGATGTGTTGTGCCACATTATGAACGCAATGACAACATACAATCTCCTCCTCGAAAGATCATGGATCCATTAATGCAGCATTGTACTGTCTACGCTAGATCAATACTTTAAATATTGTAAAGATGGAATACAGTATAAAGTGATGGTCAATGTGAATCTGTATGCAGAGGTCGAGTCCTTCTTTATGGATGCCAATTATTATAAAGGGTTCGCTGAAGATGAAAGAAAGAGTGATGAAAGTGAAGTCCTAAAGGACATTAACGCAAAAGCGGTGAAAGGAGAAACAAAAAAGGCAGAATCATTTAGGACTGCAAAAGCAAAGAAGAAATTCTATTTTGTGCCAAAACATTTGAGACAACCAGTGTAGCTGCCACTAACCCTGCTATCACTAGAACAGTTGAAAATTTTACAGTCTAATTATACAGTACCATTGCCGTATGTTTAGAGAAATAAGCCATTTTCGACACCCCAGGAAGATTTAAGGTGAGCGCTAGTGCAAAATATCTATAACTAATAGAATTTTGCACCTCAGTGGAAGCAAAGTCAGGAGAGGAGGCTAAGAATAATGTATATCACAGTAGGTTAACATCGCAAGATCTCAATAAGTATAGCTTGACAAGTAAGAAGATCATGAAAAACATGGGTTTTAATTATGAAAAACCCACCGGCTTGAATCATGGGAGAGGAATTCAAATTCCTATTAGGGTCGATAAGGAAAAGCGGAGTAAGTTTCAAGGACTAGGGGCAGGATCATCGATGAACGTGGTTACAACCAAGCAACTATTGGAAGAGGATCCTAAAATGGTTGAATATCCTAAAATGACTCCCAAACAAATAGAAGATGGGGGGCAGCTAACAATAGACAGTTTGCATGAGCTAAACCTAGGTACAAAAGAAGAGCCAAGTTTATCAGGGAGGTCAAGTAAGTGCAAAGGCAATTTCATCTGAACTTGGTTCCCCTGATAGAAGAAGAAGTTAGTAAGTTGATAAAAGTCAAGTTTATCAGGGAGGTCAAGTATCCCAGGTGAATATCAAACATTTTCCCCATGAAAAAGAAAAATGGCCAAGTCAGGGTGTGTGTTGACTTTAAAGATCTGGACGAGGCCTATCCGAAAGATGATTTTCCTCTCCCAATCACTAAACTACTGATTGACAGTACGACTCAGTATGTTATTATGTCCTTCATGGATGACTATGCAGGGTATAATCAGATTAGAATGACACCTGAAGACGAAGAAGCAACAACATTCAGAACGTCATTGGGAATTTATTGTTATAAAGTTATGTCGTTCGGTCTTAAAAATGCTGGGGCAACGTATCAAAGGGCAATGCAGACTGTCTTCCAAGACATGATGTATAAGCATGTTGAATGTTATGTCGATGACTTGGTGGTCAGGTCAAGAAGTCATTAAGAGCACCGTGAATATTTAGCATTAGTTTTCTGTTAACTTAAAAAGAAGCAACTGTAAATGAATCCAACTAAATGTGTATTCAAAATATCTTTGAGTAAATTTCTCAATTTTTTCGTCTGGCATAGGGGCATTGAGATAGACCCAGGGAAAGTAAGAGCTATTTAGAATATGTCGCCCCCAAAGACATTAAAGGAATTGAAAAGTTTGCAGGGAAAGCTGATGTATATTCATCGTTTCATTTCGAATCTGGTAAGAAGATGTCATTCATTCTCCCACTTGATGAAGAAAGGTACAAAATTTATGTGGGACCAAGCCTGTCAGAATGCGTTTGACTCAATAAAGGAATTACTGAAACAGTCGCCAGTACTGACAGCTCTGATAAAACGGAAGCCACTAATTTTGTATATATCTGTAGTAGAGAATTCTTTAGGAGCTTTTTTGGCCCAGGTCAATGAATCTAAGAAGGAAACTGCTCTTTACTATTTAAGCCGAACTCTGATGGGTGCAGAATGCAACTACTCTCTGATCAAGAAAGAGTGTCTCGCGCTGATATTTGTGGTTCAGAAATTGAGACATTATTGTCTCTCCCATAATATAACTTTGATCTTAAGAGCACATTCGATGAAGTTTTTGATGACAAGGCCGATGTTGTCTGGAAGACTGGCCAAATGGATGTTGTTGCTCTCAAAGTATATTATTGCGTACGAGCCGAAAAAGATGGTAAAAGGAAAAGCAGTGGACTTCCTTGCAGCGCACCCAGTGGCAGAATGTGAAACCATCAGTGATGACTTTCCAAATGAACAAGTTATGTTGACTGAGTCACAATGCTCGTGGCAGATGTATTTTAATGGTGTTGCTCGAGCATCAGGAGCGGGGGTAGGAGTGTTATTCATTACTCCTCAAGGTGACTTGCTACCTTACTCCTTCACGTTGGGTAATACGTGTACAAACAATGAGGTTGAATACAAAGTTCTCATCATTGGAATGGAAATGGAGATAAAAATGCTGCATATCTTTGTAGATTCTAAATTAATTATAAATCAATTGACGACTGACTTCAAGGTGAGAAAGCAAGAACTTTTACCGTACTTTCGGAAAGCGCAGCAGTTGCTAGAACAGTTCTATCATGTCGAAATCAAGCATGTACCGTGGTCTGAAAATGCAAGAGTAGATGCTTTGACCAGCTTGGCTGCGGCTCTATTCTGCCCAAATCACAGCCCTCTCTGAGTAACTATAGAAGAAAGAAGATTTTACTGTCTTCTGAGGTCATTGATGAAACTATGGAGACACTTCATGTGTCATGTTTAGAGGAAACAATAAATGATTGGCGTCAACCTTTCATCGATTATCTCAAATATGATATCCTACCAGAAAATCCAATGCAGAGACAGCAAATCAGGCAAAGGTCAAGCAAATTCATCATATGCAGTAAAGTGCTATACAAAAAATCTTACAATGGAATGCTGCTACATTGCTTAGATGAACAAGAGGCAGGCTAGACATTACGAGAAGCACACTCTGGAGAATGTGGAGCACATCAAGCTGGTCGAAATCTATTCTATAGAATACATCGAATGGGGTACTATTGGCATACTATGTTCCAAGATGCGATAGATTATGCGAAACGGTGTTATGAATGCCAAATTTATGGAGATGTTATACACGTTACTCTAGAAGATCTCTATCAGTCAGTTACTTTTTGGCCCTTTTCATCTTGGGGACTTGATGTCATTGGTCCTATAAATCTGCCTTCATCTAAAGGAAAGCAGTATATATTAGCAGTAAGAGATTATTTCTCCAAGTGGACGGAAGCAGTGTCATTACGCAAAGTTAAAGAGAGAGACGTGGTCAATTTCATCCGACACGCAATAATATACCGCCATGGGATTCCGAAAAAATTTTTTACAAATAATGACACTCACTTCAAAAATAGAGGCATGGAGAAGGTCTGTCAGAAATTCAGCATTCATCATTCGTTCTCAATACCTTACTATCCACTGGCCAATGGATTAGCAGTGACATTTAATAAAATGATAGTCAAGATACTAAAAAAGATAGTGACAGGGAACAAGCATGATTGGGATGAAAGGTTATAAGAAGCATTATGTGCATATAGAACTATTCATCAGACAGCAACAAGAGCGACATCGTATTCGCTAGTCTATGGTGTAGAAGCAGTAATCACGATTGAAATACAAGTAGTGTCACTCAGAGTGGCTGTACATCAGTCTATTATAGATGATGAAAATGTAAAAATAAGGCTGAAAGAATTAGATTTGCTTGATGAGAAACGCCTGACAGCTAAACAATGATTGCAATTGTATTAGGCAAGGATATTGGTTGCCTTTGATAAACTTGTTAAATATCGCTCTTTCAAAAAGGGGGATTTGGTGTTGATGTTGAAAAGACCTATAGTGGTCACCCGCCGAACAGGGGGCAAGTTCGAGCCTAAATGAGATGGGCCATACATTATACAAGGGGTGTACTCTAATGGCGCATATAGAGTCATGGATCAAGATGGACAAGGAATCAGCATACCGGTCAATGCTCGCTTCATCAAAAGATATCGTCCTTGAAGATACTACTGATTTTGATCCAGAATATTATCAGAATAATAATTTTGTATCAAAAGGGGGAAAAAATAAACAAGACCACCACTATGTACTATTAGATGAATGAATAAAGAATAAATTTACGAGCATATCAAGAATATGCACCAACAAGTATTGTGAAAAGAAAGTGACTATCGTCATCATCAAGTGAGCTCTACAAAATTTTATTGAAATTGTTATCATCACTAAGATGATATATTATAAACATCACATATGATTATTGTCAAAGATATTAGCAAGAGTGGTGATTTATCAGTCTCAGTCAGAAATGTCTATCATCCTCGCGACAATGATGGTTACCTACTATTATCTATTAAGGCAGACTAGCCAAGCCCTAAAATGGCCAACTACGCTTAAGGCCTATCATTTTTGCCATGTCAGGTAGCAATGAGAAGCCAGTAGCCTAAAAAGCCCATGAAGGCCATTATATGCATACCCATGCGGGCAGCTGACGGAGCAATCAACTAAAAGCCTAAAAGGCCAAAAATTCCTCAACAGCTAGTCACTCATGAGACTAATGCCATCTATATAGATTTCTCGCAGTGTCAGGGGGAACGGAGGAAAATACCCTCCCATGAATGGGCTTGACCTTGCAGATGAAGAAAACGTGGGCCGCAGTGTGAGCTCTTTGGCCATGTCCATTGATAGGCCAACCATGCGTAAGACCCCCCAGATCTTTGGCTTAATTTTAGTACTGATTCATGAGGAAGGGCTTAAACCTACTCATTGACGGAATGACAACCCTTTCTTTGGTATCTTAAAGGTTTTCTTACGAGCCCTGTGAACTCTAAAAGTTATTGTGCTAACTCTGTGGGTAATTCCAACCGAATTCACTGCCCCGGTAGCTTCACTAAGCCCCTCTAATGAATCACGGTTTGTGAACTCATCAGGCTATGAGAATTCTAATGAACTCCTAAGAGTTACAGATACCATCATGTGAGGCCCGACTCTGCATGAGTCTAAGAAACTACTTCCTCCACTACTCAAGAGCTTAAACTGTGTGTGAACTAACTCTACTAACTTTAAGACAAAATAGTTCCATCCATTAAAATAAAACACCACATAAGGTTACCATTTAGTATATAAGAAAAAGGTGCAACTTCATTAAAATATTATAGTTCGTTCATATATTGCATTATCAAAAGGAAATCACCAAAAGGAATATAGAAGTATATTAAAAATACTGTAGTTTTTCTTTATAGATCTTCAGTTATGTTCAATGTTGTTATATAGTGTTGTAACTCCTCTTTTAGCCAAATCTGTATTACAAAAGTTGTTTGTTCAGCCTCTAGAATGATCATAGCCTGATCAGGAATGTCTGCCAATTTTGATTCTAAAAGAGTGGCAATTTCTTGATTTTTCATCCATTCAGTTTTTATAAGATCAATGGTCTAGATATTGGCTTCAAGTTCTTCTCTGACTTGATGAATAATCATTTCTTCTGCTTCCTTTTTCTCTTTGAACAGTAATCTCTCTTTCTCAAGAAGGGTAATTTGATCGTCGATAATTGCTTTATTTCTATAAAAAACTTTTAGCTTCTCATGGAGAGTCTGGCTCGTACTTTCATGGGTAGTAAGAACGTCATCCAAACAATAAAGTTTCTCCTTAAGTGATGTCAATTCTTTCTGACAATTAAGGATTTTCGGAGCAACAACAACACTTTGAGTGGCTTTTAAATTTTTAGTCAAATTATAGAATTCTGATAGACAGTCATGGAGGGATTGGACGTTGAAATGCGCAAGGCGATCAGAGTGAGCAAGAACAAGCAAAGCACTATCCAAGAAAAGCCATTGAGTTGGGTCTTTAAAAGCATTAATGATGACCAGGACTGCATTCTTCAATAATCCTAACATGAGAGGCAATACTTTCTCCAATGAAAATCCATCAAAGACTGTAGCCACTGAGTCAGAGCCCTCAGAGCCACTTGAGGTTGGCATAATTGTGGCTGAACAAGAAGGAAAAGAAGATTGTGAGTTTTAAAAAAGGGAATACATCAAATAAGAAAATATATACATATATGTATATACCTCGTTCAGAAACAACGACAAAAGTAGTTTGAGCAGAGCAGGTTGAAGGAACTGTAGATCCTGTTATATCTATAGTTGCAGCAACGTTGAAGGAGAGTTCCTAAGACCCTCTCATACCAGAATCAACAGTTATTGGGGTCGGCACGTCAACAGGGTCTGAAAAGAATTCCAAACTCTGAGCCACTGTTTGAATAAAGGAAAGATGCACTGTGAGAGATTTATCTATACACGAGGAGGAGAATCAAGTAGTGCAGCTGTGGCTAGCAAAATTTCCTCTATGTTGTGATGAAGAGGAGCATCTTCTGTTTCTATTAAAAGTCTTGACGATTGAGCCTCTGTCTCTATTAACATTGGTGCTCCATGAGCAGGTGTGCCGGTGGTCACTACAATCTGCGGAGAATATGCGGCATCGAAGGAGAAGAAAATGTTTGCTCGAGGGGAACATTCGTATTCTCCATAGTCAAGTTGCTCCTCTTTTAAAGAATCCATTATGGTTGGGAGAGGAATATTTGGATTGTTTGGAATATCATGAAGAGGAGATTTAGCCCTGACATCACTTCCTTCTCCAATGTCTACTTCAACATCAGTATTTGCATACTGCAAAGCATCTCCTTCGTCAGTTAAACTTGTAGAAGAAGAAAGATCGTCACTCTCAGTGTTAGCCAAGTATTTTGAAGAACTGTCCTCCACCGATATCGTCTGTTTTTCTTTATAAACAGTTTTCACAAGAAGAAGGCGTGTATTTCGAATTGGAGAAGGGACTAGTTAGGCCAAAACAGTAGGAGTGTAACGACCGTGAAAAATCCGTACTTGGGTTCGAGTACCGATTTGACCCGAAATCGCGTAGGAATAATTTCCATAGAAATTAAATGTAAGTTAGCTAGCGCAACGCTAGAGTAGCTGGAAAATAGTCCCTGATCACTTTAAATACGTTCTACAAGACCCAAATCGAGTAGAACAGACAACTCTACAATACTCTATAACCTTGGATCAAACTCTAAGCAGGTTTGTCCTCTGGACCACATTGAACTTTTGTATTGGATTTAGACCGCGCGTCGAAGGTCCGATACCTCCTATCTTTGACCGTTAGAACCGCCCCGCTGGACTTGACAATCATCTCGAAAATCAAGTCAAACCGATAATCACAGAGTATTTCGTTGAACCCGGACTGAAGCGACCGCGAATAGGGACGGATTTGGAATTTCAAATTCAAATCTGGCACACGACTTGACGCGTCAGTATTAAGCGTTCTGACCATTAGAATTCATCCAGATTACACCCTCGGATCAGGAAAAATTTCTATTTATTATCATGAGACTTTCAGCCCTGATCTATGTGTGGTGACCGCTGAACTGAAACTGGTCCGCCACGTGCGATCTGCGAACCCTGCCAGACTGAAAACTTAATACGAGGTACATCTGGTACCCATGAGCTTAAGTCTGATCGCAATCGACCAGGGGACCACCAGAAAGCAGTTTTTGGACCGAAACAGCCCCGAAATGGATAGGCATTAAGTAAACTTCATCCCGGAGCCTATTTTCGGCGTTTTCAAGCTTATAAAAGGGGTTAAAACCCTCATTTCTTCTTCCCATCCGAAATTCACAAACCCTAGCAAAAGGAGAGAGAGTTTGAGAGAAAGAGAAGAGGAGATTTTTCCCGCTTCCGAGCCCCTGACAGTTGCTGCTTCAACACTTCATTCCAATCACCTGGCTGGTGATTTCTCCACCTTTTCAGGTATAAAATAACCCCAAAAACTTACTGATTTAGGGTTTACGTAGATTCATGGCATGTTAGCTAACGTAATCCATAAATCAGGTTCTCTTACAGCCGTAGACGAAGCGTACACGCTCCGTTCAAAATCCCGCGACCGTAAGAGATTAGGTGAGGATTTTAGACGCTTTGATTGACAGTTTACAATGCTTTCAATGTCGTTCAATAGTAGATTATCGACGGCATCGCCGTTTGACATGTACAACATGCTCTTCGTTTCCTGTTTCGTAAATTAACGAAGAATATGAGATTTAGGGCATTTTAGTCATTTGTAGGAAGTACGGTCTACGTGCATATTTTGCTGACGTGATTGCCATGGCTTGTCGCCGTATTAGAGAGTTAGGAATGTTTGCACAATCAGTTTGGCGAAGAGATTCGCCAAGTTGCGCACTTTGGGTCGACATACTATATGTGGACTTAAGAGTGTAGTGTATGTGTTTGTGTAAATGCTTGTATTAGTATGTATTGAATTAAATGATGTTATGTAGTAGTTTGAGATTGATTTCATGATTAAAATGCTGACCTAAATGATTTCCTACATGTTGACCTTATGCATGATTGCATTACATGCATAGGAAGTATGCCTTGAAGATTTGCTTAAGTTGAATATGCATGGAAGGTATGCCTTGAAGATTTGCTTAAGTTGAATGTTATAACATGTGCTAACATGCTCACATGATGTATTTCAATTCCAATACCTTTGTATATAGTGTTAATGTAATTCCATAGATGTGTGGGACTTGACTTAGTCTTGGTAGTCGGTAACCGAGCGAATTCGTGGCTGACTGGTCATAGCCACGAACGACGCGTCGATGAACGTGATTCGTGTTTAGAGTTGGCGGCAGTGGTTAGGCCACGCGAAGTGTTTTACGCACTTTATGTCGTTTAACTTGAGATGCGATCGCGCTAGTCGAGCCCGTCAAGTAACCCGACTGGCCGATGTTTGTTCACCTTGTATGTATCATAACTGCTTGAACCTAGGGTACTGAACTTACCATTGTAAACCCTATTAACCGTGGTACCTTGATCCACGAAGACTCATGAGCCGGGCATGGTGGTATGGGACACCGTGGTCGAGCTGTCGGCCTACGCTGGGGCCACAAACCTCCCCGTAGTGACCAGTGAGCACCTTGACTCGTGAGCAGATTATGGTGGTATGGGACACTATATTCTAGCTGTCGGCCTACACTGATCAGGCGACGAGCCCTTTGTAGTGACCGCGAGCGTATTCTGAGTCCACGGGAGGCGACGACCCTTCCGTGCAGTAGAGTACAGTAGGCCTGTATTGATAAGGTGATGGGGGAGCGGTGCAACGAGTGCGAGCAACAGCCCTGGCAGCCCTTGCAGTGACCTACGAAATATACATCGTATGAGATTACTAGGAGTGACGACCCTAGACAGGATCCGTGTTGGGATTGATACAAGGGAAGTACCTTAGTTTCCCAATCCTGCTGTTTGAATGGACTAATAACAACTTGAAAATCATATCACCATAGCATTGCATGTGCCTGGAAGATGTGGAGCACTCTAGGGAGTGTGGCATGCCGCGGTCGTAAGATGTTGCCGCATGAGGGTGATCGTCGGTGAGGGCATACATCACGTCATATCATCTTGCATTAACAACAGTATTAGGATTGTCTGATTTATTGCTTTACTATTATCGCGTGATTGAATTGTGAACATGCTAATCTTTGCTCTATGATTCCACTGAGTTGATCACTCATTCCCACGTTACGGGATGGTGTTTGCAACACCCACCAGACCCTGTTGTAGCTGCAGGTGAGGACGAGATCCAGGAGGTGGAGCCGGAGATTGACGAGGACCGGGATGAGTTTTCGTATATGCAGTATCATGACGGCTTCCCGTAGGTGACCTGGATCGAGGGGACTTCAGTGGGACCATTTTGAACTTTATTCTTTTGTTTATTTACATGTATATGAGACTCAGAGATGTAGTCATACTTTGGAGACAGATGAGATTACTTTGTTTTTTTCATACAGTGATATATACATTGTTTAGTCTTCCGCTTGCTTTTATCACTGGATCTGAAGTATGAATTGCAGTTTTGGTATACTTTTACTCATGTGAATGCTTTAAATCAGACAACATTGAATCATAACCATTTTTGTTGCATAAGTGACGGTCTGGAACTCGGGAGTTGAGTTTATACACGACCCCCGATTTTCAGGGTGTTACAAGGAGATAATGACTTAGCACAAGATTGGGTCATAGGAGATATAGTAGCTTGATTTGCAATAGGAAAAATTGAAGTTGTAGTATGATGAGCCACTAGAGAGACTGTAACTGTTGTGGGGCCCGTAGTAGTGTGGACAATATTGGAAGGAGCAACAACGATCACAGGTTCTATGATAGCAGGAACGGCAAAAGTACCATGAATGGGTTGATCTCCCCTAGGAGTTGGAGAAGGTAAAGTACCACCCACAGTCTTAAACTCATCACAAGGAGTAGGGGGCTGTATTCCTCACTTTATCAAATCTAAAAGAGAGCCAAAAGTGAACCATCCTTCTAGGGTATTTAATGGTTTTATCTCTGTAATAGGCTCTTCTAAGGAAATCTTGCAGCAAAGTTATCCAGAAACAGCGGCTTGATCTTTCTTGTGAAAATAACATATTCCCTATTCCGGCCTATAGTTCCTCAAACATGGAGGAGGAATCAAAATGGGACGGTCCACTGGAAAACAGTTGCATACTAAATAGTAATGGTGCGCCCACCATCGCATCCAAGCGTATGAGGCTGTCACTCGATGGTTATATCGTGGTAGAATGAATCGAGAATCGAAATTCTTTACCAAAAGTTGTTTCCATATCAATGCCCAGTTATAAGGGCCAACTCCATAGCTTCACATAATCCAGGTGACATCTTCTTACATTTGTGGCACAATCTAGTCATATCCAAATTACCTGGCAAATCGGTTGGGGTAGTACGGTTATCTCCAAAATTCTACCCCTTCTTGTAAAGGAAGACTGCATGAACAGATGCATAAGAAGAAGGTTCGCTAAATAGGGTCCAGATTTTTGTTATGCTCAACATCCCTGTCTTCGGCCTGATAATCTAAGTAGAAAGGAAAGAAGTCAATGGACTCCAAATTGTCAATCCTGTCTACTATCCAGTCATATGTCTTCTTTATCATTTTTCGTCACTAAAAATACCATAAAGGTAAATGCTCAAGATGGACATAAGCTTTTTCTAGGTCATTATATGTCCAAGGAAAGTAGATGCCTAGCCAACCAGAGAAATATTGCCAGGGAGTGAAAGAAGATGGGCTGGGCTTGAGCAATGTGCCACAACATGTCCAAAAGCTCGGTGCAGCAAGCATAATACAGGATGAGCTAAAGAATATCTTTTTCTACCTTCTGCCATTGCGCCAGCCACAACAAATAAAGTACATTGAATGGAATCTGAGCTTTTTGAACTGGGAAGTATGATCAAGCTCAGCCAGTAGGCTAGGAAAGCAGCCAATTTAGTTTCCGCAATAAATTCAGCAGGGCCCCTTATCCTTCCTTTTTCAATTAGCTTCCAGTTCTGGGTCGTGACTACCAGGAAATCTGAAAAAGGGGAAGAAAGAAGGATTAACAATTTACATAAATAAGTGAGTATCATTGAGAGATGAAGGGAATGATAAGGATACTAACACTAAATATCACAAAAAGTGTGCGAGCCATGAAAGTGGTAATATCTTATGAATGTCAGGAAAATAAGACATCTCTTGAAAAAGTACGATTGTTAAAGAAGTAATCTTGGGGATCTTGTTTGGGGCTACATAAGAGAATTCTTCGTTCGTGGGAATGTATTCGTCCAAGAAAGATCTAGTAATGGGTAGGCCAACCATTCTAAATAGATCCCATAAACTGATGCTTACTTCCTCAATAGGGAGATGGAAGGAATTTGTGTTAGAAGACCAATACTTCAAAAAATCCTTGTAGATCATTGTATCCTTGTGAAAAAATTCAGAGGTAGCTTTTATGGCATTGTAGACTTTGGCTGCAACAAGGACATTTTCATATTTCTTTAAAATTACCTTTGTCCACGCATTGTAGTATGGACAATCTGTCTAAAAACCCCGGGTTCTGAACTCTTCCTTACCCCACAGAGAGTCACGGTGACGAAAGCGTTGTTGGATTGTTTCGAAAAAGTGGGTCGGGTATAAGTCGTGAGGATTGTAACATGGCATGAGGAAGCACATGTATGTTATCTGCCCGATTTTCTGAATCAATCCTTTCTCCGTTAAGTAGCCTTCAAGAAGTTTTGGCTACTTTATTGCCCAGTTTGACAGTACAGAAGTCTATTTTGTGTCATGAAGTCAGTCGGTTCACTCTAAATTATGGATCGATGATGGCGAAGGAGCAAAGGCATGGTGATGGTTTCGTCCTTATAAGGATTGCAAAATTTGATCAAGTCCGGATAAGATTTAATCGAATCTCAAGCGTTCTGGAAGCGTCTTTGATTATGTTCTCGGATCTTCTCTTAGAAGATTTCATCTTTGCTTTTCCCTTTTTTCTTCTTGGTGAAGGCCGCAGTAGGGGAAGTCTCCGTGGCAGGTAATTGGGTGACATCTGTTCAAAGATTGGCTGTGGACTTTAGCTAATTCTTTCAGTTTGACTCTTGTCCCTCCGTTGGGGGTCCCTCTATTTCTCATATTAAAACAGCCATTCGGATGTGGTCAGATAGGCACTGAATATGGTCAATAAAATTGATGATGACAGGGGCCGATTCTTTGAAAAAGGTGGAATAATCTTCAGACCTAGGCCTTTTGTGGGTATGGAACTTAGTTAGTTGAGGATCGGAGGGTTCTTCAGTGTTTATAGAAGTTTGAGGTCTCTTTGACAAGATGGCCATCAGAACCTACACGAGGAGTTAGTAGAAAAATCAGAACTAAAGAGAAGGATTTGCTAAAATTAAAAAATCAAAGATAAAGTATAGGATTGTGTATTGATATTTGTGCATAAAATGATATAGTTGTTATGCACTCGTATTTGTATACAAAAGGACAGAGCCGTGGTGCTCAGAGTGATGAGGTCATTGTTCAATGGTGGTTGCGCGCAAAAAGTTACTTGTCCTTGCATAGAAAGCAGTTGTGCGTAGAAAGGTGTTGTGCATGGAAAACTATTGCACAGGAGAGGTATTGTGTGGTGCACAACGGGGTTAACGCACAACTATCAGAGTGAGAAAAATAATTTGATACTACGTGCAGTGGAAGAGAATGAATTAAAAGAACAAAGTGTGGTATTTATAGGGGAAAAGTGGCCTGTTGTACTCTAACTGTTGTGCGCTAACCATCGAGCGCTAGACGTTGTGTGCCCACAAAATAAAGTATAACTGCATGCAAAGGGTTTAATAATGTGCACAACAGAAGAAATAAAAATAGGAGTAATGGTTAGAATTATTTTTATATTTTTATTATTATTGATCCTACATTATTTTATAGGTATAAAAAATAATGTAGGATTAAGGAGGCATTTGTTGAGGCATAAAAAAAGAGAAGAGAGAGAGAAAGAAGAAGGTAATAGCCGTTGTGTAGAAAAATAGTTGAAATCAACTGTTGTACAGAACTCAGCTGAAATCAGCTGCTGTTCAGAAATCAACTGTTGTGCAGAAATTAACATGGAGAAATAGATTACCGCACAAAGAGGACCGCACACCAGAGTCCGCACAAAGAGGAGCATACACCAGAGTCTACACAAAGAGGAGCACACATGAATTTCGCACAAAGAGGAGAGCACAACAAACTCCGCCCAAAGGGTGGCATGTGGTGCTGACATGGCACATTCACACATGTGAGAGGGCTATAAATACCCCTCGACCCCTCTGAAGGGGTCATTAACAATCAATTAAAGAGGAGTGGACTAAGGAGAGAGGAGGTAGAGTTCATTGTCCGTTATGTGGAACAACCATTGTGCGGCGCACAACTCCTGCTACGCCCAAAGCCCATTAGCACATAAAGCCCATCAACGCACAGAGCCTCCAGTGCACAGAGCCTCAAGTGCACAAAGGCTTCAGCCTCCAGCGCACAATGGACCCTTTAATCCACAGTGGCTTTCAGCATGATAGTTAATATAATCAAATATCTGCTTCCTATTGCAATTTGTAAATATTCTATTTTAGAATCAAAGGAGAATGGGATGTAAAAGAACTTGGAATAAATAAATGAATAAAGTGATTATCTTTCTTGCTTTCTTCTGTTAATTATAAAGTGAGTAAATCTCCCCAAACAAAACCCCTTTGTTTCTTGTTGAAACAGAGATAGCCTTGTTGGCTACCCTAAAACCAATGCCTCGGATGAATCCAAGAAAGTTTTTAAAAGCAAACGGGCAGTCGAGATGGTGTCAGCATCAAATTAAAAAGATTCCCACTGTACGTGTTTCTTCCTCTCTTAGCTGGATGCTCTAGAGTGGATGGTTTGGATGATTTTCATCCAACGGCCAAGGTTATAAGCACTTTGCATTTGCCAACACGACAGGGAGGAACAGAGTTCCATTTTTATCAAAATTGTGCACACGAGGTACTATTTGTGGACGAGGTTGTTCACCCATGTGTGTGAAACTCTTGTGGAAACGCCAATGGTCCTGGTCAGATTCACCTGTTCATCACAATGGACGGTTCAGATTATCCAGACGTGAAGTGTTGGTGGGCCAAGCTCGATCGAACGTAGTTTATTCCATTTTAAATGGGGTTTAGTGGGAAACTAAGGAGAAAGTGAGATTTTCTCCTTCTTTCTTTTTTTTTTTGGAATTTTATCGGGTAAAACGACTTTGACCAAACTATGCAGTCTGGTGTACCGTGGGTGCTCTTGCACTATGTACACGCTCATCTTCAGAGTGGGGTCCATAGTGATGTGTGACCTAATCCACACCATCTATCAGGTTTTGTTTGTCTCATTGGGGCATCTGATAAAGGATGAGGTAGACCCAAGGCTTGAGTGGGCCATCTCGAGTGATTTCATGATTTCAGCTACTTTGTCATTCAGATGGATTTCTAAGTCTAGTCCACCCTGACCAATAGGTTCCCCACATTAATTCGGGTGCCTAGCCAAGGGATGAAGTAGATTCATAGTTCAGGTGGGTCATAATTCTCTTATTTGAGCATTTATGGATGTTTTTTGATAACCCAATGGTGAAATCAATTCCAAATCCGATCTACCTTAAAACCCAGGGTTTCTAAACTTGTTTGAGGCTAGTTAGTGGTGGATTTAATGATTAGATGATTTAATTTAGATGGTAAGTGTTAGATCTTTACATTGAGTGATGTTAGACTAACCATAGGTGGGGTTTTTATCTGATTAGACGTCGATGACTAATAGATGGTGGATCTAATGATCTGGTTCCCAAAATGGAGCTCATACGGCTCTGTCAATCTATCAAAGCTCTAGTTGATGTTTCATCCCTATTGGATTTTCAGAAATTGGTCTTTTACGCTTTGATGTGGGTTCCTTGATGATGTAATAGTCCTTGTAAATCACCGATTGGATGAATTAAGATATGGATGGGGACTACTTTCGACAGTAAAACTTAGACTCGAATGAATGTGAATATCCTAGTATGTTAGGTTACACGGTAACACCCGAGTACTGAAAAGTACGGGGTGTTACAATCTAACTCCCTTAAAAGGAATTTCATCCTCGAAATTCAATGCTTCTAATATGATTAGGGATGATGATAACATAATCTATAGTGATTCCAAGCATTCATTTTTTTCCTATAAAGGTTGTTTATATATACAAATGTATACCATTAGCTAATAGAACTGGGGTTGTTACAATCTCACCCTCGAGATTTGAAATCTCACAGCACAATTAACATTTTAAATAGCAATGTTGTCCTGTTAATGTATTTTATCCCAAATCTTCTCAATTGTTCTCGATTTCTAGGTAGTATTACGAAATTTTCTATTTCTTCATTTAGAGTGCCTGAATTTTATGAGATACAAATTCAAATGACTAGTGTATTTTCACCGTGCAACTAAATGTTCTAGTGCACAACCTAACAATTTTAGGACTTAAGTTCCTACAAGGAGTTGAGTTTGAAATTTACCTAGATTCTTGAATCTAGTACTCATACACCTAGTACAAAGTTTCAACTTTACCCAAAATTATACAACATCACCTCTAGTTAGTTCTAATTGTTGTATTTCTGAGAAAATTATTGTTTTTAGCTACAAGACTCCTAGGGAATTCAAATTACAATTTCTAGTATGATTTTCTAAGTTCACAACTTTTCTAGTAATTTAAAGGGGAACTGAAGTTCTTATTCTTAAGTGCAAATGTCTCACCCTAAAATTTCGAAGGAGCCTAAAGTTTTACATCTCTATATTCCCAATTTTTACTAATTCCAATGAGATTCCATATGAATTTGAATTATTATCCTAATAATCTAAAAGGGAACCTAAGTTTAGTTTCTAAGTTTAATAAATTAAGCTAAAAGAATTTTGATTTCATTAATTCAAAGGGAATTTCAAATAAGTTCGAATAACTATCATAATAATTTCTAAGGAAACTTAAGTTTAGGTCTCTACATTCTCAAATTTCTCTCTAAGGAAAATTTACTTAGGTTCAAATATCTAATTCCAACATCTCCAGTTGAGACATTAAAGGTTTGTATATGTTTGTTTCATAATAGCAAGGTTTGTCTAGACTCTCTCTGATACCATCTTGTAACACCCCGGTTACTGAAACCTGAGTGTTAACCTTTAATTGTGGCTTAAATTTCATGTACATTTTTCTTCTTCTTCTTCTTCTATATATATATATATATATATATATATATATATATATATATATATATATATATATATATATATCTCAAAGTTAGTAATCTAGCGAAATAAAAATAAATCGAGTATAAGAGGGAGTCCAAATATACATAACCAAGATTTCAAGTGGTTACCCGAAAACTTATACAAATCAATGTCTTAAGTTTTAAAGATACATAATAGTACAAATTAAATACGAATGAGATCAGAAATAGAGAGTCGCAAGATCGTCTCGCTCCTCCTATTCCACATGAACACCAGCATGTGCATCCTCTGTGTCTCCTGCGCACTAATTACTGTTTGATAACATCAATGGCTATCCCGGTGTGATATAACCCCTAAGATTTATCGTATCATCAAGATAATTAAACATATTTATCAGAGACAGTATATAACAAATATTACACAATGATTATCATAGTACATAGATAAGGTTCATCAGATATGCATTCATTAAATAAATTACATAAGATAATCATATTTAAATGCATGAATGCGTGCACATGCTCACTGACCTGGGGATGCACATCCAGTTGGCAAAAGGTCACCCAAGGAGAACTAGCCCCCCAAAAAGTACACAAATGTACGCTATAAGCAGAACTAGCAGCTTGAAAAAGACCATGCAACAAGGACACCCAAGGTGGCCTAGCTTCCCGGATGAGTACTCTATATACGTCCAAGGAAGATTAAACACTCGAAAAAGCCCATGCGGAAAGGACAACCCATGGTAGTCGAATGCACACATAAAAAACTTAGGATTACTAGGTAAAATACTTTACGGTACAACCCATAGTGACCTAAGAAAACCCTGCATCTTGTATCGATGACCCGGTAAAGCCTGCATATTATGAAATGAATAATTAGCCAACCATTATTATTCCAGTTACAACCAGCCAAATTATGTAAACTCAAAGATCATTGTGAGGGTTCATGTAACACCCTGAAAATCGGGGGTCGTGTATAAACTCAACTCCCGAGTTCCAGGGTGTTACAAGTTGGTATCAGAACATGAATGACAGTATACTGGGCCTGGGTTATGGTCTTGCGACGTATGCTGTCGCTTCCTTTGACATAGGTGGGTGCGAGAAGGGTCTAGAAACACTTCTAGGATCACAGATTCGCCGATAGGCGAAGTCTATAAGGATCGATCGCAAGATCGAGTCTGTAACGTATCTCGGGTCGCGTAAAGCGACCCGAATCACTTCTAAGCTGTAGGAAGTCGGGTGGAGACGTCCTATGAGCGGTTTTAAACCGCAAAAGTGAATCTTTGGGCCGTGGGATGACCACGACTCCAGTAATCAATCGCCAGGGCTTAAAAACCCCGTTTCACCAAAAATCTTCAAAATTCCTTCTCTAAACACTTCAATCTTCAGTTATTTCTTATCTATTTCATATTAGGCATCAAACCTAATGTAAAAATAACACAAATTAGCACATTCACCAAATTTTATAGTGAATAGTAAAATTTCATGAAAAATGGCCATAAGGCCATTCTAACTTCACTTTATTTAGAAACTAAGGAGCTAGAAAGATGTACTGGCTCCTTCTACCTCAAATTCATATGCTGCATCATATGGTTTGGTATTCGGGATTGCAATGTGGATCCGGAAAGCCCTGAACACATGTTTGGGCTCATAGAGACCAAAATACAATGAACCAAGGGGTGGGACCTGACTTTTTGGGGCCCTGGGACCATGGGGGACCAGACCCATGGGGTCCCACCAGTCAACTTGCGAGTTGACCGGCGATGCCATCGCCGGCCGGGCGATGCATCGCCGGCCGGCGACCTCCGTTGGTGCTGTCCTTCGGGCGCACCCACTTAAATGGCCTCCACATCACCCCTATGTAACTCCCACACCACGAAAACCCCTAAAACCCACCTCTCCTTCACAAACAGCCCCCTTGCATACCCTAGATTCGATTTTCAGCACTCCATTCCAAACCCCGGCAACCTAAACCACTCTTAAACCCTTCCTTGGCCAAAACCGACCACCACCCATCAGTTATTGGGTGTTGGCAGCCCCTTTCCTTGAAGATTTCCCCATTTGGAGCTCCAAAATCCCCTAATTAGTGCTAAAATCGTGAGGTGCTCCATCCCATCTTTTTGTTCTTATTTTTTCCTGAAAGTACAGCCTTGGGAAGCTTGAAGCATCCCTCTACGATGCCTAGATTTCCTTTTTTCAGATTGGGCAGCCATTTCTCCACATTTTTGACGTTTTCCATGGCTTTTGTGGAAGCCATTTTGGGCCTTTTGTCGCTCTCATCCATCATATCTTTGATGGGTAAGAGGAAAACTGCGACAGACGAGGCTGGGCCGAGCCGCCCTGCTCGATCGAGAAGACCGCGGGGTGGTGCCGCAAGTTCAAGCGCCGCCGCAGGTCCAGCTGCAGTCCTGGAGTGCCGTACAAAGCGGGATTTGGATCCCCATGCACATCTTGGACGAACCATCCTATCAGAGATGCCTCATGGTGAATACACTGATCGTAGAGTGTTATTTGAGGCGGACGTAGATGGGCGATTATTCGGCGAATATCTGTTGTTCGAACGCATTGAAGCTGCGCACTGGGGACCGATCTTTGAAGCTCGCGCTCGTGCTAATGTGAGCACTGTTCATGCCTTCTATGCTAGCATCCAGAATCCTACCTTGGATCCTTTGCAGTTCAAAATCCCTTTTGGTAGAGATCGGATGGCTACGATCGACGTCCGGTTGATTGCGCGACTTCTCAATGTGCCTCTAGGTGATGTGCATCCAAGTGAGAAGAATTTGAGGACTAGACGTGAACGAGATCGCCGCACCAGGTTTCTGTGCGGTAAGTTAGTTCCATGGCAGCCTAATAATAGCCTCAAGGCGACGTACATGTCTGAGGATTTGCGTCTGCTGCATCATATCTACACGTTCAATGTTTATCCTAGGTCGACGAACCGCATTGAATGTACACGTCTTATGGTCGATTTCTTATTTCTGGTGGCCCAGGGAGAGAACGTATGTATGGCCACTTTCATCTTACGGCAGATAGTTCTCATAGCCAGGTCGAGGAGAACATCCGAATCCCTTCCCTTTGGCCGACTCATTTGCAAGATTGCGCTTGAGTTTTCCTATAGACTTGGACCCGAATTGCCGGTATCGATTCACACCATCGATGAGTCGACAATGGTTAAGATGAAGATTGGGTCGCAATACCGTGAAAATCAACTTGAAAGGGATAGTGGGGATGACTTTGATGAAGAGGAAGATCAAAGCGAAGAAGAACCTAGAGCAGAGGTTCAGGAAGAGGTTCAGGAAGAAGCAGAAGAGGAGGCTCAGGATACTGATGAGAGCCCTCCTCCTTCTGCGCAGACTACTATCGACGACCGCATTGCTCGGATGGAGGAGAGTCAGACCGCTTTGCGAAGGGAAGTCCAAGAACTTCGAGCGGAAGTCGCTGATGCCAAGGCTATTACAAAGAAGAAGTTTGGCAAGGTGACTCGCACCTTGAAAGCAATCCTGTGTTGCTTACAGGATAAGGGTGCTCCTCCTCCGTCGCCAGACTCCGACTAGCGACGCGATCTTTGATGTTGTTATGAGTAGTTAGCCATTTTTTATTTTATGTGTGTAAAGCCTATTAGGGCTAATGCTTTGCTTATGTTGCTGTTGCTTAACTGTCTTAATTTCCATGTCATTCTAGTCATGATGCTTGTAAGGATATATCCCTTGTATTGCGACAATTTTGATTAATTGAAATGCATGGAATGCCTTTGACTCTTTAGTGAATGATTGTGGTGTATTTGAGCAATTTAGACTGACAAGGTTGCGCCCTATTTTGAATATAGGGAATGCCACCTAAGACTACGAGGAGCGCGGTTCGGCTTTCATTGTCAGAGCAGATGGATCAGGCTCCCTCTCAGTCTGGCACTCGTCCGGACCCTGCTGTGGGCCCGATTCCTGAGACGGTTCGGTCGTCTCAGCCTGCTGTTGGTCCTACAGATGGACCACCGCCATTTACACCATCAGTTAGAGAGCCACAGCGCGCATCTACTTCCGCACCTCATCCGCCACAGCCTGCTCCACCACCTGATAGATTCGAGCAGATGATGGCTATGATGCTACAGCAGCAGCAGCTTCTGACCACCATAGTTGGGACTTTAGCCCAGGGTGGGGGTGCGACTGCATCTACTCCGCCTGCACCACCTGCGCATCCAGCTGAGGATGTCTATACTTATGCCTAGGATGAGGGCATAGCACACCCTACGCAGCCTGCTTTCCCTGCGGGGAATCCTGCCGACACACGGGGCCTTCTGGAGTGATTTCAGCGCTTGCGGCCTCCTACTTTCACGGGTTCTCACAGATCCGAGGAGGCTGAGTTCTGGCTCGACCGAGTGTCGAAGATTCTACCCATGTTGCACTGTACCGAGGCTGAGCAGGTAGAGCTGGCTACCTTCCAGTTTGAGAGAGAGGCCAGTATGTGGTGGGATAGCATATTGCGGACTGTTGCCACAGATTTCGTGTGGACATGGGTAGCATTCGAGTTCCGCTTCCATGAGAAGTATTATCCCCAGACCTACAGGCACGAGAGGGAGAATGAGTTTCTCCGTCTCAGGCAGGCAGCGATGACGGTTACTGAGTATGAGCATCGGTTCACAGAGTTTGGCAGGTACGTCCTGACGATTCTGGCTGATGAGCAGATGCGCATACGGTGCTTTTTGGAGGGCTTGCGACCGGATATTCGGTGGAAGATGTGCTGTGTCAGTTTCCCCTCCTATGCGGAGTTGGTTCACATGTCCATGCGGGCAGAGCAGGACGTGGATCGACTTGGGCGATCTCGAGGCCCGACTACTTCCAGGCCGCGACCGGAGTTGCCAGATAGGCCCTTCGCGGGCAAGAGGCCTCGCATTGATCCTCCTACCAGGACCACGGCGCCAGTAGGACCGTTTCGGTGCCCTGATTTATCATGCACATACTGTGAGAGGACGGGCCACCTAGCGCAGAGTTGCTTTTCGAGGATGCGGGACAGTGGGTTCTCGCCGCCGCAGAAGATTGATCGTGTACGTCCACAGGCGATATCAGCACCGCCTATACAGTTAGCTCCTGCGCATCCCTCTTTCAGACCCACAGTATCGCAGATTCGACAGTCCCCACGGCCCTTGACACAGCGGCCGAACCGGCCACAGCAGGCTCGAGTTCATGCACTGACCGTTGAGGCATCTATGACGCCGAATTTCCAGCATTCAGCCTTCGAGGTCACGGGCCATATCGGAGGTACTCCCGTTCTTGTCATGGTGGACACTGGTTCCACGATTTCTTTGATATCGCGTGCCGTAGTCAGACGTCTTGGGTTGCAGACTATCACTATGGATAGCGTGCGAGTCCTTGCAGCTCATGGAGATTATTCGGATGTCACCCAGATGTGTGAGGGTTGTTTAGTTGATCTGGGAGGCAGGACGATGACTCTTGATCTGGTCGTCGATCCCTCGCTCGTATATCTCGACGTCATTCTTGGCATGGACTGGTTGACTGCAGCGAGAGCCGAGATTGACTGCGAGGCTTGTGTGGTGACGGTGTACGAGCCTGAGGGCACGCCTTTCACATTTTCAGTGCGGGTAAATCTTCCTTTCCGCATTCTTAGCTACGCCACTCTATTGCGCGACGCTGGTGCCCAGGTACTTGAGCAGACGCCAGTTGTTTCTGAGTTCGGGGATCTGTTCAGGAAGATCCCTGGTTTGCCGCCCCGACGCGAGATCGATTTCACTATCGATTTGATTCCTGGTTCTACACCCGTCTCACTGCCGACGTATCGCATGGCACCATGTGAGATGGAGGAGTTGAGGACGCAGATTGATGGCCTGCTAGAGCTTGGCTTTATACGGCCTAGCGTGTCTCCTTGGGGAGCACCGGTCTTGTTCGTGAAGAAGAAGGATGGTTCGCTGCGATTGTGTATTGATTATCGCAGGCTGAACCAGCTCACGGTGAAGAACAAGTACCCTTTGCCCAGGATCGATGACTTGTTTGATCAGTTGAGAGGAGCGCAGTACTTCTCGAAGATTGATCTTCAGTCAGGATATCATCAGCTGCGCGTCAGAGATGAGGACGTGCAGAAGACAGCATTCAGGACCAGTTTTGGTCATTACGAGTTCCTTGTGATGTCGTTCGGTCTCACGAACGCACCGGCCGTGTTCATGGATCTGATGAACCGGGTATTGCGGCCTTTCCTCTATCGATTCGTCGTTGTCTTCATCGATGACATTTTGGTATACTCTAGGAGTCGAGAGGAGCATGAGGAGCACTTGCGTTTGGTCCTTGATACGCTCAGACAGCATCAGTTGTTCGCACAGTATAAGAAGTGCGACTTCTGGAAGCAGGAGGTGAAGTTTTTGGGACACGTGGTGTCCAAGGATGGCATGGCAGTTGACCTGTCTAAGGTAGCTGCGGTGCAGGACTGGGAGCAGCCTGGTTCTGTCACTGAGGTGAGGAGTTTCTTGGGTCTCGCTGGCTACTATCGGCGCTTCATTCAGGATTTCTCGAAGATCGCGAGACCCTTATCTCAGTTGACACGGAAGGACGTGAAGTTCGCCTGGAATGATAAGGCGGAGTCAGCTTTTCAGGAGCTGAAGGACAGACTTACGTCCGCCCCTGTGCTAGTATTGCCAGAGCAAGGGGTTAAATACACTATATACACTGACGCGTCTAGCGTTGGTTTGGGTTGTGTCCTTATGCAGAGGGACAGGGTAATTTCGTATGCCTCGAGACAATTAAGGAAGCACGAGGAGAATTACCCTACACACGACCTGGAGTTGGCAGCCGTTATATTCGCACTGAGACTCTGGAGACATTACCTCTACGGAGAGGAGTTCGAGCTCTTTTGCGACCACAAGAGCCTCAAGTACATATTCACGCAGCGGGACTTGAATATGAGGCAGCGGCGATGGATGGAGACGCTGAAGGACTTCAAGTTTGAAGTCTCTTACCATCCTGGGAAGGCGAACCTTGTGGCTGATGCGTTGAGCCACAAGAAGGTAATAGAGTTTGCGGCTCCTCTGATGGTTGCCGAGTGGGATATGGTTGAGTTTTTGCGAGACTTTGAGCAAAAACTCACCGTAGAGGAGCCATTTGAGTTCATCGCACACGTACAGGTGCGATCCCAGATCGATGACCGTGTCATCGAGGCGCAGAGGGACGACGCGCATCTTACTGAGCTTCGAGAGCAGGCCAGTGATGATGCTGACGCCGACTGGCGAGTTGGTATGGATGGGGGCTTACGTTACCGTGGCCGCCTATGCGTTCCTGATGTCCATGACTTGAGACGAGAGATTCTCGAGGCTGCGCATTCTACTAGACTCGCGATGCATCCAGGCAGTACGAAGATGTATCGTGACGTGAAGAGGACGTATTGGTGGGAAGGTATGAAGACCCACATTGCTGAGTTCGTGTCCCGTTGCCTCACTTGTCAGCAGGTGAAGGCAGAGCATCGCCGACCACCTGGACTTTTACAGCCTATGCCGATTACAGAGTGGAAGTGGGATTTCATTTCCATGGACTTCATTTCTGGGTTACCGAGGACGAGGAAGGGGCATGATTCCATTTGGGTGATCGTCGACCGATTGACGAAGTCGGCGCACTTCCTACCGATCAGAGTTACGAACTCTGCAGACGAGCTGGCTAGATTGTATATTAGAGAGATCGTGCGTCTGCATGGAGTTCCGTTGGAGATCGTGTCGGACAGAGACACGCGGTTCACTTCTATTTTCTGGACTCGCATTCAGGAGGCTATGGGTGTGAAGTTGAAGTTCAGTACTGCCTTCCACCCACAGACGGACGGACAGACGGAGCGAGTGAACCAGATCCTGGAGGACATGTTGCGGGCTTGCGCATTGGACTTCAAGGACAGTTGGGATGACTGTCTTGCATATGCGGAGTTTGCTTACAACAATAGCTTCCAGGCGAGTATCGGCATGGCACCTTATGAGCCGCTGTATGGGCGACCTTGTCGCGCACCGCATTGCTGGTTAGAGGTCGGTGAGCGCAGCTTGATTGGCCCAGAGTTGGTGCAGGCGACGTCAGAGAAGATTGATATTATTCGACGTCGACTTCTTACAGCGCAGAGCAGACAGAAGAGCTACGCCGATACGAGACGACGGCCACTAGAGTTCACAGTCGGGGATCATGTGTTTTTGCGAGTTTTCCCTATGAAGGGAGTCCTTCGGTTCGGGAAGGGGAAGCTGGCACCGCGATTCATTGGTCCATTTCAGATCCTCGATCGTGTGGGAGCAGTGGCTTACCGATTGGCTTTACCCACGCCCCTCGCGAGCGTCCACAACGTATTTCATGTTTCTATGCTGAAGAAGTACGTTGCTGATCCTTCTCATATCATCAGATGGGAGCAGGTGCAGTTAGGAGAGGATGTTACTTATATCCTGCGACCGACACGCATCTTAGACCGGAAGGAGCAGGTACTGCGTAGCAAGGTGATTCCCCTTGTGAAGGTACTATAGACGCATCATACTGAGGAGGAGGCTACTTGGGAGACAGAAGCCGAGATCAGAAAGAACTACCCACAGCTTCTCGAGGAGTACGAAAAGGTACAAAATTTCAAGGACGAAATTATTTGTTAAGGGGGGTAGATTGTAACGCCCGTGAAAAATCCATACTTGGGCTCGAGTACCAACTCGACCCGAAATTGCGTAGAATTCATTCCTTTAGAAAATATGACTAGGTTAGCTAGTGCAACGTTAGAATAGCTGGGAAATGGTCCCTGATCACTTTAAATACGTTCTATAAGGCCCGAAGCGAGTGGAACCAAGGGTGCTATAATGCTCTAAAGCCTCGGATCAAACTCTAAACCGGTTTGTTCTCTGGACCACTTTGAATCTTTGTATTGGATCTAAACCGCACGTTGAAAGTCCGATACCTCCTATCTTAGACCGTTAGAACCGTTTAGCTGGACTTGACACTCATTCCAAAAATCAAGTCAAACCGATAATCACAGGCTATTTCATTGAGCCCGGACCGAAGAGAGTGAGAATAGGGTTAGAATTGGAATTTGAAATTCAAATCTGGCACACAATTTGACGCATCAGTATTGAGCGTTTTGACCGTCAGAATACAGCCAAATTACACCCTTGGATCAGGAAAAATATCTATTATATATCACGAGACTTATAGGCCTGATCTTGGTGCGGTGACCGTTAAACTGAAACTAGGCCGCCACGCGCGATCTGGGAACCCAACCGGTCTGAAAACTGGATGTGTGCTAGATCCAGTATGCATGAGCTTAAGTCCGACCGCATTTGGCCTGGGGACCTCCAGAAATGCCCTTTTGGACCGAAACGGCCCCGATTTGGTTAGGCACCAAGTAAACATTGTTCCCAAGCCTATTTTGGGCATGTTTTAGGCTATAAAAGGGGTTGAAACCCTCACTCCTCTCTCCCATCCGAATTTGAGAGAAGCCCTAGCTTGGGAGAGAGAAAAAGAGTGAGAGATTGTGAGAGAGTGGGAGAGTTCTTCCTGCCACTTGTGCTACGTGTTGCACGTGCTTAAGCAACACTCCTCTACCGCTTTCCCGGCGATTCCACCGCAATCCTAGGTAAGTAAAAACCCTAAATAGTTGTTGATTTGAGTTTTCCTTGTTTCCATAGCGATGTAGCTTATGGATCTTATGTATTAGGCTCCTTACTCGCCGTAGACGAAGCATATACGCTCCGCTTCAATTCCCGAGTCTACAAGACACTAGGTGAGGATTTTAGACGCTTTGATTGACGGTTCCCAACGCTTTCAATGTCGTTTAATAGTGGATTCTTGACGGCATCGCCGTTTGACATGTACAAAATGCTATCCGTTTCCCGTTTCGTAAGCTAACGAAGAATATGAGATTTAGGGCATTTTAGTCATTTGTAGGAAGTACCGTTTACATTCATATTTTGCTGATGTGATTGACATGGTTTGTTGTCGCATTAGGAAGTTAGGAATGCGTGCATAATTAGTTTGGCGAAGAGATTCGCCTAGTTGCGCACTTTGGGTCGACATACTATGTGTAGACTTAAGTGTGTAGTGTATGTGTTTGTATAAATGCTTGTATTAGTATGTATTGAATTAAATGATGTTATTTGATAGTTTGTGATTGATTTTTCAATTATTATGCTGACCTAAATGATTTTCTACATGTTGACAAAATGCATGATTTCATTACATGCATGGAATGTATGTGCTCGAGGATTTGCTTAAGTTGAATATGCATGGGAAGTATGCCTTGAAGATTTGCTTGAGTTGAATGTTATAACATGTGCTAACGTGCTCACATGATGTATTTCAATTCCAATACCTTTGTATAGTGTTAATGTGATTCCATAGATGTGTGGGACTTGACTTAGTCCAGGCAGTCGGTAACCGAGCGAATTCGTGGCTGACTGGTCATAGCCACAAACGACGCGTCGATGAATGTGATTCGTGTTGAGAGTTGGCGGCAGTGGTTAGGCCACGCGAAGTGTCTTACGCACTTCATGTCGTTTAACTTGAGATGCGATCGCACTAGTCGAGCCCGTCAAGTAACCCGACTGGCCGATGTTTGTTCACCTTGTATGTATCATAACTGCTTGAACCTAGGGTACTGAACTTACCATTGTAAACCCTATTAACCGTGGTACCTTGATCCACGAAGACTCATGAGCCGGGCATGGTGGTATGGGACACCGTGGTCGAGCTGTCGGCCTACGCTGGGGCCACAAACCTCCCCGTAGTGACCAATGAGCACCTTGACTCGTGAGCAGATTATGGTGGTATGGGACACTATATTCTAGCTGTCGGCCTACACTGATCAGGCGACGAGCCCTTTGTAGTGACCGCGAGCGTATTCTGAGTTCACGGGAGGCGACGACCCTTCTGTGCAGTAGAGTACAGTAGGCCTGTATTGATAAGGTGATGGGGGAGCGGTGCAACGAGTGTGAGCAACAGCCCTGGCAGCCCTTGCAGTGACCTACGAAATGTACATCGTATGAGATTACTAGGAGTGACGACCCTAGACAGGATCCGTGTTGGGATTGATACAAGGGAAGTACCTTAGTTTCCCAATCCTGCTGTTTGAATGGACTAATAACAACTTGGTAATCATATCACCATCGCATTGCATGTGCCTGGAAGATGTGGAGCACTCTAGGGAGTGTGGCATGCCGCGGTCGTAAGATGTTGCCGCATGAGGGTGATCGTCGGTGAGGGCATACATCACGTCATATCATCTTGCATTAACAACAGTATTAGAATTGTCTGATTTACTGCTTTACTATTATCGCGTGATTGAATTGTGAACATGCTAATCTTTGCTCTATGATTCCACTGAGTTGATCACTCATTCCCACGTTACGGGATGGTGTTTGCAACACCCACCAGACCCTGTTGTAGTTGCAGGTGACGACGAGATCCAGGAGGTGGAGCCGGAGATTGACGAGGACCAGGATGAGTTCTCGTATATGCAGTATCACGACGGCTTCCCGTAGGTGACCTGGATCGAGGGGGACTTCAGTGGGACTATTTTGAACTTATTCTTTTGTCTATTTACATGTATATGAGACTCAGAGATGTAGTCATACTTTGGAGACAGTTGAGATTACTTTGTTTTTCCATACAGTGATATATATATTGTTTAGTCTTCCGCTTGCTTTTATCACTGGATCTGAAGTATGAATTGCAGTTTTGGTATACTTTTACTCATGTGATTGCTTTAAATCAGACAACATTGAATCATAACCATTTTTGTTGCATAAGTGACGGTCTGGAACTCGGGAGTTGAGTTTATACACGACCCTCGATTTTCAGGGTGTTACAGTTCATCACCTAGCGTAGTTCAACATCACGACATAATATAGATCATTAAAGGTCACCTCTTAAACTAGTGCCCAATCATTACCCAACAAGTGGAGTTTACCATCGTAAGGTCATATAAAAATGGTCCGCCAAGCTACATAGGAAATTTTTTTATCAAGATTGCAAGGACCAATAGCCCATCCCAAGGATGCGATAAAAATGAGATTATTTCCAAAAAGCCACAAAGGCAACAAATGATCCATAAGATGATAAGTCCACTCAAATGTTCCATTTAATTTATTAAACAAAATGGCCACTAGTTCTAGAACCTCCAATCATTCCATCGAGTGATCATAAATAACAAATTAAATCATCTATAATATCGATATAGCACATTCATATCTAAAACATTAATTTCAAATTAGAATAGAGGTATTTAGATCTTACCACATATTCAAATATTTTTTAAATCCAATTTATCAATCATCATAAGGAATTAAAGTCAACAAGAACAATGAACTACATTAAGCAATGAATAAAGTAAATGAACAAAGATGAATGAGTAAGCTAATTATAAAGATGTAGAAAAGCTTGAAGGGTGATCCTCACCTTTTAAGTTGAATTTTCGTGCAAAAGTTGTTTATAGGATGCGAGTATTTGAAAGAGATCGAATCCAACCCTGATTACCCAACTAGAATGAATCATTGCACATTAGTTAATGAATTGAACACTCGTATGGAGATTAACATAAATGGGATTCCTCACAACAAGATGGCCTAATCTCATTAGTTTCAATCTTCTCGAAATGAGAATTCCCACAGTTCTTAATTTTATCTTACCCTATTTAGATTGACTCTATTCTAAATCATCCCATTTTATCAGGACCCATTTGCTACATTATTGAATCAAAAGCCATTATAGGATAATCTACAATATTATCATAACATTAAGGACTTGGTTAGTTCGGTGACTCGCATATGTAAGGGAGTTAATCTTGTTAGCTAACTCAGCTCATAGTCGAATTGGTTACAATCGAGTATAAATGATTCAGCAATTAACAGTGAGTCCATAGGCAAATATCAACAGTCAAAGATGGGCCAACTAGGACTCAATGCTTCTAATGAGTCAACTCGACGCAAGTTACCATCCCAGAAATCTTAGGATTGATCTAGTTTAAACTAGAGGAAAGAATACTTAATGAGTTGAATTGAAGTGCCACAATGGATAGATTAGAGCCCTGATCGCTGGCTGACTCAACGAGTCGACTCAAATGGGTCACTCGATCTTCTTCCCTCTTCTTTCTTTCTCTTTTCTTCTTCTTTCCTTCTATTTCTTCTCCTCCTTCCTCCATGACTTTCTCTTTCTTTTTGTTCCTTATAGCCAAATATGTCCTGAACTTAGTCTAGATTCGAGTCCAAACACATGACTCTCACTGAGTCACAACCTAAATTAGACTAAACTCGGTGTAGACTCAGTGCATTAAAGTCTGAGTCTGGTTCTCTCTCTCTCATTATTTTCCTCATTCCTGTTCATCAAGCAGGTCCATCACTACTTGGACTAAGCCAGGACTCGTCTTAAACATATCAGACTCGGACTGACACGACTGACTCGTCTGAACGCAGGGAGTCACTCGAGTAGCCCTTCTCCCTCTCGATCTCCTCTTGTTTTCTCTTCTCTTTCTCTGTTTCCTCTTCTTCCTCCATCTCTTCTCCTCTTCTTCTTAAGCTTCTCCCTTTTGTCCTCTTCTCTCTTCTTTGGTACTCAAGCAATGGACGTCAGACCAGCTTGACTCGGCCCAAAACTTGACTAGACTCGAGCACAAATGCAGCCACGAGTACAAGCCCTCCGATCTCCTCTTCCATTCGCTCTTCTTTCACTCCATCTTCATCTTCTCCCTCATTTTTCTATGAATCCCATTTTACGAGTAGATAGGGGCTGGACTCGGTCCCAATTCAGATCGAGTCACTTAATGTGGTAAGACAGAGAACGACACTTACACTCCATTCTTTTTAATTTTCTTTTTGGGAATGGGTTGCCCTAAATGGAAGCCTTTTATAAGGCTCTATTAATCCATTCTAGATGGTTCAAATGGTAACTATTCACAGAATAACTTGTGGTCTTTAATTATATGATCCGTGCCATTTTACAACAGTATATCTGAATCATGGTTGCATGGTTATGATCTGACTACATGGGTGGATTTTTGGGACTCTAGCCCACCGAATAGACAACATAGATCGAAAAGAGGGGCCCACTTAAGTGTGATGGGCTCTCCCAACCAATGGAGAAGATGACGAGCTTGATTATGGTGAAATGTTGATGGAGAGCTAACCCTCTAAGTCACCTAGAGGGTTTGGATTGAACCCCAAAACTTTGTGGGACCCACCAAATGGATGATTGACCACCATTTCTTGGTGGGTTTCATGATTTTCAGCTACAGCCACAAACTTGTGCACTTGTGAGTTTTTTACGAGAAATCTAGATTGACGCGAGATATCCTTGTTGGTTACCCTAAAACAAATGCCTCTGATGAATCCAAGATAGTTTTTAAAAGTAAACGGGTGGTTGAGATGGTGTCAACGTCAAAGTGAAAAGATTCCCTCCGCGCGTGTTTCTTCCTCTCTTAGCTGGACACTCTAGAGTGGATGGTTGGGATGATTTTCATCCAACAGCCAGGGTTGTAAGCACTTTACATTTGTTAGTGTGGTAGGGAGGAACAGAGTTCCATTTTTAGCAAAATTGTGCGCACGAGGTACTGTGTGTGGATGAGGTTGTTCACCCGTGTGTGTGAAACTCCTTTAGAAATGCTAATGATCCTGGTCAAATTCACCTGTTCATCACGATAGACAGTTCAGATTGTCCCAATGTGAAGTGTTGGTGGACCAAGCTTGATCGAACGGAGCTTGTTTCATTTTGAATGGGGTTCGGTTGGAAACAAGGGAGAAAGTGAGATTTCTCTCTCTTTTTGAATTCTATCGGGTCAAACGACTTTGACCAGACTGTGCAGTCCAGTGTACCGTGGGTGCTCTTGCACTGTGTACATGCTCATCTTTAGAGTGGGGTCCATAGTGATGTGTGATCTAATCGACACCATATATTAGGTTTTGGTTGTCTCATTGGGGCATCTGACAGAGGATGAGGCAGATCCAAGGCTTGAGTGGGCCATCTCGAGTGATTTCATGATTTCCACTACTTTGTCATTCAAATTGATTTCTAAGTCTAATCCACCCCAACTAATAGGTTCCCCACATTAAGTCGGGTCCCTAGACAAGGGATGAAATAGATTTATAGTTTAGGTGAGTTAGAATTCTCTAATTTAAGTGTTTATGGATGTTTTTTAATAACCCAATGGTCAGATCAATTCCAAATCCGATCTACCTTGAAACACAGGGTTTCTGAACTTGTTTAAGGCTAGTTAGTGATGGATTTAATTATTAGATCATTTAATTTAGATGGCCATTGTTGGATATTTACATTGAGTGATGTTAGCCTAACCATAGGTGGGGGTTTTATCTGATTAGACGTAAATGACTAATGGATGGTGGATCTAACGATCTCGTTCCCAAAATGGAGCTCGTATGGCTCAACCAATCTATCAAAGCTCTAGTTGATGTTTCATGCCTATTGGATTTCCAGAATTTGCTCTTTTACGCTTCGATGTGGATTCCTTGATGATGTAATAATCCTTCTTGTAAATTAACAATTGGATGACTTAATATATGGATGGGTACTACTTTCGAGAGTCGAACTTAGGCTCGAATGAATGTGAATATCCAAGTATTTTAGGTTACACGGTAGCTCCCGAGTACTAAAAGTATAAGGAGTTATAGATTGTAGCATGAATATTTATCAAGGAAGCAATAATAGGAGTGACCAGCTAGCCTTTCCAAGATCTGATCAATGAAGGGCAAAGGAAAGTGGTCCTTTCTCATGAATGTATTCAACTTCCAGTAGTCAATGCACATTCTCCAACCGGTAGTTACTCTAGTTGGCACGAGTTCATTCTCACCATTGGCTACAATGGTGATTCTGGACTTCTTGGGAACCACCTGGGTTGGACTCACCCATTGACTATCGTATATAGGGTATATGTTACCCACATCCAATAACTTAAGAACCTCGGCTTTAACCACTTCCTTCATGTTTGGATTTAATCTGCGTTGTGGTTGCCGAGAGGTCTTCGCATTATCCTCAAGATGAATTCGGTGAGTACAAATCAGAGGGTCCACTGCCAAAAAATAGGGTAAGGCCGATGAATGTGTGGCTGTTTCGGAAAATTCATAGTTAAAACACCATAATCCATATCCAAAAGATCAATTTTTAAGGGTGGACGTTCAATCACTATTGTTTTCTTATGGTTGTTCACCAAAGATTTATTTCAACCTGATTTTTTGGTATCAACCTAAAAAGATTGTTTAGAAATGGATGTAAGGTGTGGATTAAACATAAACATCATGGTGGGGCCTGTAGAGCCCTACCAGATCCAAAGCTAAGCTACCATTTTCATTTGTACAGTGAAAAACTGTCAGTTTTGCATTTTTTGTTAAATAGTGGTGACTCACTCATAGAAAATGTGGGTTTGATATATGTCTATCCAGACCATCCAAATAATGGGTCTTGTTGTAGATGGTTTATAGTTATAATTATCTTATGTAATAGTATCTTAACCATCCACTAAATGGACCCTATATTGTACGGCTGTGAATACAATTTTATAAAATATGGAAAACTCACATTTTTCAGATTTGAACTCTTATACCATTTCAAAAGAGCAAATTTCATTTTTCCTCTTTTGACCACCCTTTTCTTTGTCTCCCTTCCCTCTTTTGAGCGCCAGCTTCATTGCTAGTCAATCGCCCTTCTAAGGTGAGTCATTTGATTTCTTATCACAAAATGTTATATGTTTAATCCAAAAGCTCGTATCCATCTGTGATATTCAAAAGCACTCCTAGATTGAAAGATCTTGCCTAACCATTTTCTGGAATTCACAATGTTATATGTTGTGATTTTGTACATCAATTTTTCTAAATTGTTAAAGCAGATTAGGTGTGGCCCTTACCATGGGGCCACCTTGATGTGTTTATTTTATCTATTTTTCCATATCATTTTAAGGTAAGCAAATCTAATTCTTAGGTGGACAATAGCATGGGAAAAGGTGATGATTGACCATTAATTGGCTTCAAAAGTTTTGGATCAAGTTGATTTTTTAAAAAAAATAAATAAATAAATTTATCATTCATGGAGGTTTGTTTGACCTTATTAATATGTTGGATGTCAAATAATAATTACAGAAACATTAGGGGGGGCTGTAGGAAGTTTTTATCGGTAGGGTGTTCAATCACCACTATTTTCGATGATATGGCCCCCCTGAGATTTGGATCTTTATTTTTTGGGCTCATGCCATAAAATAATATGTAAAAATAGATGGACAGTGTAGATATAAAATATATACATCTAGGTGGGCCTCCTGTCTTGGGTGAGGCCTGGTCGCACTTAATCCGCTTAGCCCTCTTGAGTTTTATTTTATTTTATTTATTTATTTATTTCTGACGTGGTCCTTATATCATTGATCCGTTGGAGTAACAATTTGGTTATTATCGTGGGACCCACTTATAAGTGCTTAAGGCTTGGGATGGTACCCATGTCCTGGTTGAGGATCATACCTGAGTTGGGAAGAGTTGTGTAGTTGAATTCCTGTCCCATCGTGGATGGTCCATTGGTTGTAGGGGGGCTGATTCAATGGTTAAGATTATCTAATTTGTAGATTATCAAAGTTCTGGAAGATCCCAACGGTGGTACTATTTACAGTAGTACTTTTTAATCTTCTTTAGAATATTTTAATTTCATGCACAGATTGTAATGGTCACAATCTTCCCTTCAGCATAATTTTAAGGTGGCCCATAAATCATAATAGAGTTACAACATGGATGGTGGCCATTGAGTAGATCACACATATGCTGGACCCTAACTTGTAATAGAGGAAAATTCAATTCTTCCCAATTCCCTGTATTTAGTTGAGAAAAAGAATAGAACTACTCGTGATTTGGGGAAGAGAGAGGGAAAAGAAATTCCTATTTAATGTATATTTCATTTCATGTGGTTCACCAGATCCCTACAAGGTTTTTCTTTTTAAATTTTTTTTTTTTTTTAACATCTATCAGGCATATTCATTTTTCACTTCAGTTCTTAATATTTCCCCTATTATGTTAGTGACAGGAGCTACCTGAATGTTGCCCCTGTTATATAAAACTACATTGACTTCTTAACCATCTTGGTTATTGGAATTACTAGCATAGTTTTACAAAATTTTGGAATTGGGTTTTCCATATCTAGTGAATTTTGAATACAAGTTTGTCAGGATTAATGACACAGTCGTGTTTATTATTATCTTTTAAACACACATTCTATCCAAGGTAAGCTTTTTGCAAAGTATTGTAGAGAAATTGTGGACGGTTTTCAAAGAGCTTATTGTAGGTAACCTAGGGCCAATTTTGAAAATACCCTGGTTTGTCAATTAGCGTGAGTGTTGAGTCAGCATTATAAGTGAGCCCCATAGGAAGATCATTCAAGCATCTGTCTCAACAGGATGTGTCCCCAAACTCGTCACAGGTAAACTTAGCCTCACATCCCCTGACCCAAAACACTAGGTATATAAAATTCTTAAAAATGGATAGAACAACTTAGGGTTTAAGCTGTGAAAATTGGTTTGCAAAATCAAGAAAATCTCTAAGTTTTTATCCTTTCTCAATTTATCAATAAGTGTGTAACATCCTGGAAAAATCCGTACTTGGACTCGAGTACCAACTCGACTAGAAATTGCGTAGGATTAATTCCTTTGGAAAATATGTGTAAGTTAGCTAGCGCAACGCTAGAGTAGCTGGGAAATAGTCCCTGATCACTTTAAATACGTTCTACAAGACCTAAAGAGAGTAGAACCAATGACGCTATAATACTCTAAAACTTAGGATCAAACTCTAAACCAGTTTGTTCTAAGGACCTCTTTGAAACTTTGTATTAGATCTAGACCGCGCGTCGAAAGTCCGATACCTACAATCTTAGACCGTTATAACCGCCTAGCTAGACTTGACAATCATTTCGAAAATCAAGTCCAACCGAATTCAGAGCCTATTTCATTGAGCCTAGAGTGAAGAGAGTGAGAATAGGGTTAGATTTGAAATTCAAAATTCAAATGTAACACCCTAAAAATCGGGGGTCGTGTATAAACTCAACTCCCGAGTTTCAGACCATCACTTACGCAACAAAAATAATTATGATTCAATGTTGTCTGATTTAAAGCATTCACATGAGTAAAAGTATACCAAAACTGCAATTCATACTTCAGATCCAGTGATAAAAGCAAGCGAAAGACTAAACAATATATATATCACTGTATGGAAAAACAAAGTAGATCTCATTTGTCTCTAAAGTATGAATACATCTCTGAGTCTCATAAACATATACATGAACAAAATCAAATGTTCAAAATAGTCCCACTGAAGTCCCGTCAACCCAGGTCGCCTAAGCAAAGCCATCATGATACTGCATGTACGAGAACTCGTCCTGGTCTTCGTCGAAGTCTGGCTCTGCATCTTGGATCTCAGCATCACCTGCATCTACAACAGGGTCTGGTGGGTGTTGCAAACACCATCCCGTAACGTGGGAGTGAGTGATCAACTCAGTGGAATCATAGAGCAAAGATTAGCATGTTCACAAATCAATCATGCGATAATAGTAAAGCAGTAAATCAGACAATCCTAATACTGTTGTTAATGCAAGATGACATGACGTGATGTATGCCCTCACCGACGATCTCCCTCATACGGCACCATCTTACGACCGCGGCATGCCACACTTCCTAGAGTGTTCCACATCTTCCAGGCACATGCAATGTTATGGTGATATGATTTCTGAGTTATTATTAGTCCATTCAAACAGTAGGATTGGGAAACTAAGGTACTTCCCTTGTATCAATCCCAACACAAATCCTGTCTAGGGTCGTCACTCCTAGTAATCACATAAGAGGTATATTTTGTAGGTCACTACAAGGGCTGCCAGGGCTATTGCTCGCACTCGTTGCACCGCTCCCCCATCACCTTATCAATACAGGCATACTGTACCCTACGGCTACTGAAGGGTCGTCGCCTCCCGTAGACTCAGAATACGCTCGCGGTCACTACAAAGGACTCGTCGCCTGATCAGTGTAGGCCGACAGCTAGAATATAGTGTCCTATACCACCATAATCTGCTCACGAGACTAGGTGCTCACTGGTCAATACGGGGAGGTTTGTGGCCCCAGCGTAGGCCGACAGCTCGACCACGGTGTCCCATACCACCATGCCCGGCTCATGAGTCTTCGTGGATCAAGGTACCATGGTTAACAGGGTTTCCAATGGTAAGTTCAGTACCCTAGGTTCAAGCAGTTATGACTCATGCAGGGTGAACATACATCGGCCAGTCGGGTTACTTGACGGGCTCGACTAGTGTGATCGCATCTCAAGTCGAGCGACATGAAGTGCGTAAAACACTTCGCGTGGCCTAACCACTGCCGCCAACTCCAAACACGGCTCGCATTCATCGACGCGTCGTTCGTGGACAAGACCAGCCAACCACGAATTCGATCGGTTACCGACTTCCTAGACTAAGTATAGTCCCAAACAATTATGGAATCACATCAGCAATTTATGTAGGAGTATTGGAATTGAAATACAATCATGTGAGCATGTTAACACATGTTATAACATACAACTTAGGCAAATCTTCAAGCAGATATATTTTATGCATATAATGGAATCATGCATATAGTCAACATGTAGGAAATCATTTACGTCAGCATATTAATTGAGAAATCAATCTCAAACTAATTCATAACATCATTTAATTCAATACATACTAATACAAACATTTATACAAACACATACACTACACACTTAAGTCTACATATAGTATGTCGACCCGAAGTGCGCAATTTGGCGAATCTCTTCGCCAAACTAATTATGCACGTATTCCTAACTTTCTAATGTGACAACAAACCATGTCAATCACATCAGCAAAATATGAATGTAATCAGTACTTCCTACAAATGACTAAAATGCCCTAAATCTCATATTCTTCATTGATTTACGAAACAGGAAATGGATAGCATGTTGTACATGTCAAACGGTGATGCTGTCAATAATCTACTATTAAACGACATTGAAAGCGTTGGAAAACGTCAATCAAAGCGTCTAAAATCCTCACCTTGTCTCTTATAGACGCGTGATTTCGAACGGAGCGTACACGCCTCGTCTACGGCAATAAGAGAACCTGATTTATGAGTTACATTAGCTAACATGCTACGAATCCTAGTAAACCTTAAATCAACAACTTCTAGGGTTGTTTCATACTTGAAAATGCAGAAGAATCACCCGCTTGGTGATCAGGTGGTGTGGCTACAGCATGTGTAACAGGTGGCACGAAGATGGGAAAAATCTCTTCTACTCTCTCTCTCAAACTCTCACCTTTTCTCCCTCCAAATCTAGGGTTTCTCTCAAATTCGGATGGGAGAGAGGAGTGAGGGTTTCAACCCCTTTTATAAGCCCAAAAATGCCGAAAATGGGCTCCGGTACAAGGTTCACTTAGTGCATATCCAATTCGGGGCTGTTTCGGTCCAAAAGATGCTTTCTGGTGGTCCCCTGGCCGAATGCGATAGGACTTAAGCTCATGCGTACCAGATCTAGCACATATTAAGTTTTCAATCCGGCAGGGTTCGCAGATCGCACGTGGCGGACCAGTTTCAGTTCAGCGGTCACCGCACGTGGATCAGGGCTGAAAGTCACATGATATGAAATAGAAATTTTTCCTGATCCGAGGGTGTAATCTGGCTGAATTCTGACTGTCAGAACGCTTAATACTGACGCATCAACTCGTGTGCCAGATTTGAATTTAAAATTCCAATTCTGTCCCTATTCGCACTCTCTTCAGTCCGAGCTCAATGAAATAGCCTGTGATTATCGGTTGGACTTGATTTTTGAAATGATTGTCAAGTCCAGCAAGGCGGTTCTAACGGTCTAAGATAGGAGGTATCGGACTTTCGACGCGCGGTCTAGATCCAATACAAAGATTCAAAGTGATCCAGAGAACAAACCTGCTTAGAGTTTGATCCGAGGTTATAGAGTATTGTAGAGTCATTGGTTCTACTCGATTTGGGTCTTGTAGAACGTATTTAAAGTGATCAGGGACTATTTCCCAGATACTCCAGCGTTGCCCTAGCTAACTTAGTCATATTTTCTAAAAGAATTAATTCTACGCAATTTCGGGTCGAGTTGGTACTCGAGCCCAAGTATGGATTTTTCACAGGCGTTATAATCTACCCCCCTTAACAAATAATTTCATCCTCGAAATTTGTACCTTTTCGTACTCCTCGAGAAGTTGTGGGTAGTTCTTTCTGATCTCGGCTTCTGTCTCCCAAGTAGCCTCCTCCTCAGAGTGATGTGTCCACAATACCTTTACAAGGGGATTCACCTTGCTACGTAGTACCTGCTCCTTCCTGTCCAGGATACGTGTCGGTCGCAGGATATAAGTAACATCCTCTCTTAACTGCACCTTCTCGCATCTGATGATATGGGAAGGATCAGCAACGTACTTCTTCAGCATAGAAACATGAAATACGTTGTGAACGCTCGCGAGAGGCGTGAGTAAAGCCAATCGGTAAGCCACTGCTCCCACACGATCGAGGATCTGGAATGAACCAATGAATCACGGTGTCAGCTTCCCCTTCTTCCTGAACCGAAGGACTCCCTTCATCGGGAAAACTCTCAAAAACACATGATCCCCAACTGTGAACTCCAGTGGCCTCCGTCTCGTATCGACATAACTCTTCTGTCTGCTCTGCGCTATAAGAAGCTGACGTCGAATAATATCAATCTTCTCTGACGTCGCCTGCACTAACTCTGTGTCAATCAAGCTACGCTCACCGACCTCTGCCCAGCAATGTGGTGCGAGACAAGGTCGCCCATACAGCGCCTCGTAAGGTGCCATACCGATACTCGTCTGAAAGCTGTTGTTGTATGCAAACTCCGCATAAGCAAGACAATCATCCTAACTGTCCTTGAAGTCCAATGCGCAAGCTCGCAATATATCCTCTAAGATCTGGTTCACCCGCTCTGTCTGTCCGTCTGTCTATGGGTAGAAGGCAATACTGAACTTCAACTTCACACCCATAGCCTCCTGAATGTGAGTCCAGAAAATAGAAGTGAACCGCGTGTCTCTGTCCGACACGATCTCCAACGGAACTCCATGCAGACGCACAATCTCTCTGATGTACAGTCTAGCCAGCTCGTTTGCAGAGTTCGTAACTCTGATCGGTAGGAAGTGAACTGACTTCGTCAGACGGTCGATGATCACTCAAATGGAATCATGTCCCTTCTTCGTCTTCGGCAACCCAAAAATGAAGTCCATGGAAATGAAATCCCACTTCCACTCTGCGATCGGCATAGGCTGCAAAAGTCCAGGTGGTCGGCGATGCTCTGCCTTCACCTGCTGACAAGTGAGACAACGGTACATGAACTCAGCTATGTGGGTCTTCATACCTTCCCATCAATACGTCCTCTTCACGTCACGATACATCTTCGTACTGCCTGGATGCATCGCGAGTCTAGTACAATGCGCAGCCTCGAGAATCTCTCGTATCAAGTCAGGGACATCTGGGACGCATAGGCGGCCACGATAACGTAAGCCCCCATCCATACCAACTCGCCACTCGGCATCATTATCATCACTGGCCTGCTCTTGAAGCTCAGTCAGATGCCCATCGTCCCTCTGCGCCTCGATGACTCGGTCATCGATCTGAGATCACACCTGTACATGTGCGATGAACTCAAACGGCTCCTCTACGGTGAGTTTCTACTCAAAGTCTCGTAAAAACTCAACCATATCCCACTCAGCAACCATCAGCGGAGCCGCAAACTCTATCGCCTTCTTGCAGCTCAACGCATCAGCCACAAGGTTCGTCTTCCCAGGATGGTAAGAGACTTCAAACTTGAAGTCCTTCAACGTCTCCATCCATCGCCGCTGCCTCATATTCAAGTCTCGCTGCTTGAATATGTACTTGAGGCTCTTGTGGTCGCAAAAGAGCTCGAACTCCTCTCCGTAGAGGTAATGTCTCTAGAGTCTCAGAGCGAATATAACGGCTGCCAACTCTAGGTCGTGTGTAGGGTAATTCTCCTCGTGCTTCCTTAATTGTCTCGAGGCATACGAAATTACCCTGTCCCTCTGCATAAGGACACAACCCAAACCAACACTAGACGCGTCAGTGTATATAGTGTATCTAACCCCTTGCTCTGGCAATACTAGCACAGGGGTGGACGTAAGTCTGTCCTTCAGCTCCTGAAAAACTGACTCCGCCTTGTCATTCCAAGCGAACTTCACGTCCTTCCGTGTCAACTGAGATAAGGGTCTCGCGATCTTCGAGAAGTCCTGTATGAAGCGCCGATAGTAGCCAGCGAGACCCAAGAAACTCCTCACCTCAGTGACAGAACCAGGCTGCTCCCAGTCCTGCACCGCAGCTACCTTAGACAGGTCAACTACCATGCCATCCTTGGACACCACGTGTCCCAGGAACTTCACTTTCTGCTTCCAGAAGTCGCACTTCTTATACTATGCGAACAACTGATGCTGTCTGAGCGTATCCAGGACCAAATGCAAGTGCTTCTCATGCTCCTCTCGACTCCTAGAGTACACCAAAATGTCGTCAATGAATACAACGACGAATCAATAGAGGAAAGGATGAAATACCCGGTTCATCAGATCCATGAACACGGCTGGTGCGTTCGTGAGACCGAACGACATCACGAGGAACTCGTAGTGGCCAAAACTGGTCCTGAATGCTGTCTTCTGCACGTCATCATCCCTGACGCGCAACTGATGATATCCTGACTGAAGATCAATCTTCGAGAAGTACTGTGCTCCTCTCAACTGATCAAACAAGTCATCGATCCTGGGTAAAGGGTACTTGTTCTTCACCGTGATCTGGTTCAGCCTGCGATAATCAATACACAATCGCATCGAACCGTCCTTCTTCCTCACGAATAGGACCGGTGCTGCCCAAGGAGACACACTAGGCCGTATAAGGCCAAGATCTAGCAGACCATCAATCTGCATCATCAACTTCTCCATCTCACACGGTGCCATGTGATACGTCGGCAGTGAGACGGGCGTAGTACCAGGAACCAGATCGATAGTGAAATCGATCTCTCGTCGGGGCGGCAAACCAGGGATCTTCCTGAACAGATCCCCGAACTCGGAAACGACTGGCGTATGCTTAAGTACCTGGGCACCAGCGTCTTGTAAAAAAGTGGCGTAACTAAGTATGCGAAAAGGGAGATTTACCCGGACTAAAAATGTGAAAGGCGTGCCCTCTGGCTCGTACACCGTCACCATACGAGTCTCGCAGTTAATCTCGGCCCTCCCAACAGTCAACCAGTCCATGCCAAGAATGACGTCGAGATAAACAAGAGAGGGATAGACGACAAGACCAAGAGCCATCATCCTGCCTCCCAGATCCACCAAACAACCCTTACACATCTGGGTAATATCTGAATAATCCCCAAGAGCTGCAAGGACTCGTACCCTATCCATAGTAATAGTCTGTAACCCAAGACGCCTGACTACAGCACGTGATATCAAAGAAATAGTGGAACCAGTGTCCACCATCACGAGAATAGGAGTACCTCCAATATGGGCAGTGACTTCGAAGGCCGAATGCTGAAAAGTCGGTGTCGCAGCTGCCTCAGCTCTCAATGCATGAACCCGAGCTTGCTGTGGCCGATTTGGCCACTATGTCATGGGCCGTGAAGGCTGTCTGATCTGCGATACCGGTGGTCTGAAAGAAGGGTGCGCAGGAGCTAACTGTATAGGCAGTGCTGATATCGCCTGTGAACGTGCACGGTCAATCTTCTGCGGCAGTGAGAACCCACTGTCCCACATCTGAGAAAAATAACTCTGCGCCAAGTGGCCTGACCTCCCACAGTATGTACATGTTAAATCAGGGCCCCGAAACAGTGGTACATGCGCTGTAGTCCTAGTAGGAGGATCGACGCGAGGCCTCTTGCACGCGAAGGGCCTGTCCTGCATGGTTGGTAGTGGCCTAGAAGCAACAGGGCCACGAGATCGTGCAAGTCGATACACATCCTGCTCTGCCCGCATAGACATGTGAATCAACTCCGCATATGAGGGAATGCTCACACAGCACATCTTCGACCGAATATCTGGTCGTAAACCCTCCAAAAAGCACCGTATGCGCATCTGCTCATCAGCCAAAATAGTCGGGACGTATCTGCCCAACTCCGTAAACCGATGCTCATACTCCGTGACTGTCATGGCCCCCTGTTGGAGGCGGAGAAACTCATTCTCCTGGTCATGCCTGTAAGTCTGGGGATAATACTTCTCGTGGAAGCGAAACTCAAACGTTGCCCATGTCCATATAAAGTCGGCGGCAACGGTCCGCAATACGCTGTCCCACCACAGGCTGACCTCTCGCTCAAATAGGAATGTAGCCAGCTGTACCTGCTCAGCCTCTGTGTAATGAAGCATCCGCAATATCTTCGACACACGATCGAGCCAATACTCGGCCTCCTCGGGTCTGTGAGAACCCGTAAAAGTAGGAGGCCGTAAGCGTTGAAATCACTCTAATAGGCCCCGTGTATCTGCGGTATTCCCGCAGGGTAAGCAAGTGGTACAGGATGAGTCATGCCCTCATCCTGGGTGTATGTATAAGCATCCCCAGCTGGATGCGCAGGTGGTGCATGTGGAGTCACACCCCCACCCTGGGATAATGTCCCCACAATGGTAGTCAGAAGCTGCTGCTGCTGCTGCATCATAGCCATCATCTTCTCAAATCTGTCAGGAGGTGGAGCAGGCTGTGGCGTGTGCTGCGTCGAAGTAGACGCGCAATAAGGCTCTCTGACTGGCGGTGTGAACGGCGGTGGTCTAACTGTAAGACCAGCAGTAGGCTGAGACGCACGAACTGTCTCAGGAATCGGGCCCACAACAGGGTCCGCATGGGTGTCAGACTGCGAAGGAGTCTGATCCATAGGCTCACTCAATGCAAGCTGAGTCGTGCTCCGAGTAGCCTTAGGCGGCATTCCCTATATTCAAAATAGGGCGCAACCTTATCAGTCTCAATAGCACAAATACACCGCAATCATTCACACAAGGAGTCAAAGGCATTCCATGCATTTCATTTAATCAAAATTGTCACAATACAAGGGATATATCCTTACAAGCATCATGACAAGGAATACATGAAAACTAGGACAGTTAAAATTACAACAGCAACATAAGCATAACACTAGCCTTAACAAGCTTACACAACAAAAGCAAAAAATGACTAACTACTAACAACAGAATCAAAGGTCGCATCGCTAGTCTGAGTCGGGTGACGGAGGAGGAGCACCCTTATCCTGCAAGTAACACAGGATCGCCTTCAAGGTGCGAGTCACCTTGGCGAATTTTCTCTTCGTAACGGCCTTGGCATCCTCGACTTCAGTACGAAGTTCCTAAACTTCCCTTCGCAAGGTGATCTGACTCTCCTCGATTCAAGTAATGCGATCATCGCCAGTAGCCTGAGCAGAAGGAGGAGAGCTCTCATCTGTATCCTGAGCCTCCTCTTCTGCCTCTTCCTGGACTTCTTCCTGAACTTCTGCTCCAGGTTCTCCCTCACTTGGATCCTCCTCATCATCAAAGTCATCCTCGCTATCCTCCTCAAGCTGATTTTCACGGTACTGAGACCCAATCTTCATCTTGACCATAGTCGACTCATCAATGCTATGAATCGAAACTGGCAATTTCGGCCCAAGTCTGTAAGCAAACTCAAGCGCGATCTTGCATATCAGTCGGCTAAAAGGAAGCGATTCGGACGTTCTTCTTGACTTGGCTATGAGGATTATCTATCGCAAGATGAATGTGGCCATACATACGTTGTCTCCCTGGGCCACCAGATACAAGAAATCGACCATAAGGCGTGTACATTCAATGCGATTCGTCGACCTAGGATAAACATTGAACGTGCAGATATGGTGCAGCAGGCGCAAATCATCTGACATATACGTCGCCTTGAGGCTATTATTAGGCTGTCATGGAACCAACTTACTGCACAGAAACCTGGTGCGGCGATCTCGTTCACGCCTACTCCTCAGATTCTTCTCACTAGGATGAACATCACCAAGAGGTACGTTCAGAAGTCACGCAATCAGTCGCACATCAATTGTAGCCATCCGATCTCTAACAAAAGGGATTTTGAACTGCAATGGCTCCAAGGTAGGATTCTGGATACGAGCGTAGAAGGCACGAACGGTGCTCACATTAGCACGAGCACAAGCTTCAAAGATCGGACCCCAATGCGCAGCTTCGATGCGCTTGAACAATAAAAATTTATCGAACAATCGCCCTTCCACGTCCGTCTCAAACAACACTTTGCAATCAGTGTATTGGTCGTGAGGCATCTCAGCTAGAATCACTCGCCCAAGGTGAGTATGGGGATCCAAATCCCGCTTTGTACGGAACTCTCGGGCTGTAGCTGGACCTGTGGCGGCGCTTGAACTTGCGGCACCACCCCGCGGTCTTCTCGATTGAGCAGGGTGACTTGGCCCAGCCTCGTCTACTGTAGTCTTCCTTTTACCCATCAAAGATAAGATGGTGGAGAGTGACAAAAGGCCTAAAATGGCTTCCACGAAAGCCATGGAAGACGGAGAAAATGTGAAGAAGTGGCTGTCCAAACTGGAAAAGGAAGATATAGATGTTGTAGAGGGATGCTTCAAGCTTCCCAAGGACGTATTTTCAAGGAGAAATGAGAGTGAAAAAGTGGAATGGAGTACCTCACGATTTCAGCTCGATTTGGGGGTTTTTGGAGCTCCAAAAGATGAAATCTTCAAGAGGGAGGGCTGCCAACTTTAAAGGAACGATGGAGGGTGGTCATTTTTGGCCAAGGATGGATCTAGGGGTGGTTTGGAATCATAAATTTTGGAGATAGTTGCTGGAAAATAAAAATAGAGCTATGGGGAGGGCTGTTTGTGAAGGAAGTGTAAGTTTTAGGGGTTTTCTACACATGAACCACATATGGGGGGTGTGTAGTACCCAAAATACCCTCAAATACCAAACCACACCTCCAACGGACAAGGGTGGTCGGCGATGCATCGCCGGACCAGCGATGGCATCGCCGACCGATCACCTATTTAGTCGGTGGGACCACATGGGTCTAGTCCCCCATGGTCCAAGGACCCAAAATATGTATGGTCCCAACCTTGGTTCATTGTATTTTGACCGATATAGGCCCAAACATGTGTTCGGGGATTTCCGGGACCAATCCGCAATCCTGAATATAAAACCCTATCATGCAGCATATTATTTTGGGGTAGAAGGAGCTAGTACATCCATCTAGACTATTATTTACTAAATAAAGTGAAGTTAGAATGGCCTTATAGCTATTTTTCATGAATTTTTACTATTCACTGTAAAATTTTGTGAAAGTATTATTTTATGTTATTTTCACATTAATTTTGATGCCTAACATAAAAAGGATAAGAAAGAATTGAAGATTGGAGTGGTGAGAGCTAAAATTTTGAGGATTTTTGGTGAAACGGGGTTTTTAAGCCCTGACGATTGAATACAGGGGTCGTGGTTGTCCCACGGCCCAAGGATTCACATTCACGGGTTTAGGATCGTTCAAAGAATGTCTCAACCCACTCACCAACAACCTAGGAGCTATCCGGGTTGCTTTACGCGACCCGAGATGCATTATAGACTCGATTGTGCGATCGATTCAAATAGACTTCGCCTATCGGCGAATCTGCGATCATAGAAGTGTTTATAGACCCTTCTCACACCCACCTATGTCAAAGGAAGCGACAGCGTATGTCACAAGACCAAAACCCAGGCCCAGTATACTTTTATTCACGCTCTGATACCAACTTGTAACACCCTGAAAATCGGAGGTCGTATATAAACTCAACTCCCGAGTTCCAGACCGTCACTTATGCAACAAAAATGATTATGATTCAATTTTGTCTGATTTAAAGCATTCACATGAGTAAAAGTATACCAAAACTGCAATTCATACTTCAGATCCAGTGATAAAAGCGAGCGGAGGACTAAACAATATATATATATCACTGTATGGAAAAATAAAGTAGATCTCATCTGTCTCTAAAGTATGAATACATCTCTGAGTCTCATAAACATATACATGAACAAAATAAAATGTTCAAAATAGTCCCACTGAAGTCCCGTCAACCCAGGTCGCCTAAGCAAAGCCATCATGATACTGCATGTACGAGAACTCGTCCTGGTCCTCGTCGAAGTCTGGCTCTGCATCTTGGATCTCAGCATCACCTGCATCTACAACAGGGTCTGGTGGGTGTTGCAAACACCATCCCGTAACATGGGAGTGAGTGATCAACTCAGTGGAATCATAGAGCAAAGATTAGCATGTTCACAAATCAATCATGCGATAATAGTAAAGCAGTAAATCAGACAATCCTAATACTGTTGTAATGCAAGATGACATGACGTGATGTATGCCCTCACCGACGATCTCCCTCATATGGCACCATCTTACGACCGCAGCATGCCACACTCCCTAGAGTGCTCCACATCTTCCAGGCACATGCAATGTTACAGTGATATGATTTTCGAGTTATTATTAGTCCATTCAAACAGCAGTATTGGGAAACTAAGGTACTTCCCTTGTATCAATCCCAACACAGATCCTGTCTAGGGTCGTCACTCCTAGTAATCACATACGAGGTATATTTTGTAGGTCGCTGCAAGGGTTACCAGGGCTATTGCTCGCACTGGTTGCACCGCTCCCCCATCACCTTATCAATACAGGCCTACTGTACCCTATTGCTACTGAAGGGTCGTCGCCTCCCGTAGACTCAGAATACGCTCGCGGTCACTACAAAGGACTCGTCGCCTGATCAGTGTAGGCCGACAGCTAAAATATAGTGTCCCATACCACCATAATCTGCTCACGAGACTAGGTGCTCACTGGTCACTACGGGGAGGTTTGTGGCCCCAGCGTAGGCCGACAGCTCCACCACGGTGTCCCATACCACCATGCCCGGCTCATAAGTCTTCGTGGATCAAGGTACCATGGTTAACAGGGTTTACAATGGTAAGTTCAGTACCCTAGGTTCAAGCAGTTATGACTCATGCAGGGTGAACATATAACGGCCAGTCGGGTTACTTGACGGGCTCGACTAGCACGATCGCATCTCAAGTCGGACGACATGAAGTGCGTAAAACACTTCGTGTGGCCTAACCACTACCGCCAACTACAAAACACAGCTCGCATTCATCGACGCGTCGTTCGTGGCCAAGACCAGCCAACCGCGAATTCGATCGGTTACCGACTGCCTGGACTAAGTATAGTCCCAAAAAATTATGGAATCACATCAGCAATTTATGTAGGAGTATTGGAATTGAAATACAATCATGTGAGCATGTTAACACATGTTATAACATACAACTTAGGCAAATCTTCAAGAAGATACATTTTATGCATATAATGGAATCATGCATATAGTCAACATGTAGAAAATCATTTACGTCAGCATATTAATTGAGAAATCAATCTCAAACTAATTCATAACATCATTTAATTCAATACATACTAATACAAACATTTATACAAACACATACACTACACACTTAAGTCTACATATAGTATGTCGACCCGAAGTGCGCAATTTGGCAAATCTCTTCGCCAAACTAATTATGCATGTATTCCTAACTTTCTAATGTGACAACAAACCATGTCAATCACATCAGAAAAATATGAATGTAATTAGTACTTCCTACAAATGACTAAAATGCCCTAAATCTCATATTCTTCGTTGATTTAAGAAATAGGAAACGGATAGCATGTTGTACATGTCAAACGGCGATGCCGTCAATAATCTACTATTAAACAACATTGAAAGCGTTGGAAACCGTCAATCAAAGCGTCTAAAATCCTCACCTTGTCTCTTATAGACGCGTGATTTCGAACGGAGCGTACATGCTTCGTCTACGGCAATAAGAGAACCTGATTTACGAGTTACGTTAGCTAACATGCTACGAATCCTAGTAAACCTTAAATCAGCAACTTCTATGGTTGTTTCATACCTGAAAACGTGGAAGAATCACCCGCTTGGTGATCAGGAGGTGTGGCTACAGCACGTGCAACAGGTGGCACGAAGACAGGAAAAGTCTCTTCTACTCTCTCTCTCACACTCTCACCTTTTCTCCCTCCAAATCTAGGGTTTCTCTCAAATTCGGATGGGAGAGAGGAGTGAGGGTTTCAACCCCTTTTATAAGCCCAAAAACACCGAAAATGGGCTCCGGTACAATGTTCACTTAGTGCATATCCAATTCGGGGCTGTTTCGATCCAAAAGATGCTTTCTGGTGGTCCCCTGGCCGAATGCGATCGGACTTAAGCTCATGCGTACCAGATCTAGCACGTATTAAGTTTTCAGTCCGGCAGGGTTCGCAAATCGCACGTGGTGGACCAGTTTCAGTTCAGCGGTCACCGCACGTGGATCAGGGCTGAAAGTCACATGATATGAAATAGAAATTTTTCCTGATCCGAGGGTGTAATCTGGATGAATTCTGACGGTCAGAACGCTTAATACTGACGCGTCAAGTCGTGTGCCAGATTTGAATTTAAAATTTTAATTCTGTCCCTATTCGCACTCTCTTCAGTCCGGGCTCAGTGAAATAGCCTGTGATTATCGGTTGGACTTGATTTTTGAAATGATTATCAAGTCCAGCAAAGTGGTTCTAACGGTCTAAGATAGGAGGTATTGGACTTTCGACGCGTGGTCTAGATCCAATACAAAGATTCAATGTGGTCCAGAGAATAAACCTGCTTAGAGTTTGATCCGAGGTTATAGAGTATTGTAGAGTCATTGGTTCTACTCGATTTGGGTCTTGTAAAACGTATTTAAAGTGATCAGGGACTATTTCCCAGCTACTCCAGCGTTGTGTTAGCTAACTTAGTCATATTTTCTAAAAGAATTAATTCTACGCAATTTCGGGTCGAGTTGGTACTCGAGCCCAAGTATGAATTTTTCATGGGCGTTACATCAAATCTGGTACACGACTTGACGCGTTATTATTAAGCGTTCTAACCGTCAGAATTCAGCCAAATTACACCCTTGAATCACGAAAATTTTTTATTTCATATCACGAGACTTGTAGACCTGATCTACGTCCGATGACCGCTGAACTGAAACTGGACCGCCACGTGCGATCTACGAACACTACTGGTCTGAAAATGGGATGAGAGTGACATCTGACGTGCATGAGCTTAAGTCTAATTGCGTTCGGCCAGGGGACCTCCAGAAATGTCTTTTTGGACCGAAATAGCCCCGATTTGGTTAGGCATCAAGTGAACATTGTTCCCAAGCCTGTTTTGGGCAAGTTTTAGGTTATAAAAGGGGCTTAAACCCTCACTTCTCTCACCCATACGAGTTTGCTAGAAACTCTAGCTGGTGTGAGAGAAAAGGTGAGAGATTGTGAGAGAGAGTGGGAGAGAATTTCCTGCTGCTTGCACTACCCGTTGCACGTGCCTAAGCAACGCACCTCAATCACTTTCCTGGCAATTTCACCGCGTTTCTAGGTAAGAAAATACCCAAAGCACTTGCTGATTTAAAGTTCCTTCATTTTCTTAACATGGCAGCTTATAGATCTTGTGTATTAGGTTCCCTGTTCACCGTAAACGAAGCGTATACGCTCCGTTCGAATCAATACACTTCTAGGATAAAAGGTGCGGATTTTAGACACTTTGATTGACTGTTTTCAACGCTTTCAATGTCGTTTAATAGTAGATTATCGACGGCAACGCCGTTTGACATGTACAACATGCTGTCCGTTTCCTGTTTCGTAAGTAGACGAAAAATATGAGATTTAGGGCATTTTAGTCATTTGTAGGAAATATTGTTTTCATCTATATTTTGCTGATGTGATTGACATGGCTTCTTGTCGCATTAGGATACTAGGAATGCGTGCATAATTAGTTTGGTGAAGAGATTCGCCCAAATGCGCACTTTGAGTCGACATACTATATGTAACTTAAGTGTGTAGTTTAAATGTTTGTATAAATGTTTGTATTAGTATGTATTGAATTAAATGGTGTTATGAACTAGTTTGAGATTGAATTCTCAAACAATATGCTGATGTAAATGATTTCCTACATGTTGGCTATATGCATGACTTCATTGTATGTATGAAATGCATGTGTTAGATGATTTACTTAAGTTGTATGTTATAACATGTGTTAACATGCTCACGTTGTTGTATTTCATTTTCATTACTCTTATATGATTGTTGATGTGGATACATAATTTTTTGGGACTATACCTAGTCCAGGCAGTCAGTAACTGAGTAAATTCGTGATTGGCTTATCTTTGCCATGAACGATGCGTCGATGAACGCGAGTCGTGTTTTGCAGTTGGCGGCAGTGGTTAGGCCACACGAGGTGTCTTATGCACTTCATGTCGTTTGACTTGAGATGCGCTCGTGCTAGTCGAGCCCGTCAAGTAACCCAACTGGCCATTGTATGTTTACCCTGTATGAGTCATAACTGCTTGAACCTAGGGTACTGAACTTACCACTGTAAACCCTATTAACCATGGTACCTTGATCCATAAAGACTCATGAGTCAGGCATGATGGTATGGGACACCATGGTCGAGCTGTCGGCCTACGCTGGGGCCACAAACCTCCCCGTAGTGACCAGTGAGCACCTATGACTCGTGAGCAGATTATGGTGGTATGGGACACTATATTCTTGCTATCGGCCTACACTGATCAGGCGACGAGTCCTTTGTAGTGACCGCGAGCGTATTCTGAGTCTACGGGAGGCGACGACCCTTCCGTAGCAATGAGAGTACAATAGGCCTGTATTGATAAGGTGATGGGGGAACGGTGCAACGAGTGCGAACAACAGCCCTGACAGCCCTTGTAGCGACCTAAAAAATATACATCGTATGAGATTACTAGGAGTGACGACCCTAGACAGGATCTGTGTTGGGATTGATATAAGGGAAGTACCTTAGTTTCCTAATCCTGCTGTTTGAATGGACTAATAATAACTCGGTAATCATATCACCATCACATTGCATGTGCCTGGAAGATGTAGAGCACTGAGCGGTACGCAAGCATGCCGCAAACGCAGATGGTGCCGTATGAGGGAGAATGTCGGTGAGGGCATCCATCATGTCATGTCATATTGCATTAACAACAGTATTAGGAATGTTTGATTTACTGCTTTACTATTATTGCATGATTGATTTGAGAACATGCTAATCTTTGCTCTATTATTCCACTGAGTTAGCTACTCACTCCCACGTTACGGGATGATGTTTGCAACACCCACCAGACCCTGTCTTAGATGCAGGTGAGGCAGCGATTCAGGAGGCAGAGCCGGACTATGATGAGGACCAGGACGAGTTCTCATATATGCAGTACCACGACGGCTTTGCTTAGGTGGCCTGGATTGGCTGGACTTCTCAGTGGGACTCTTTTTGGACATTTGATTTCTGTTTATTTACATGTATATGAGACTCAGAGATGTATTCATACTTTGGAGACAGTTGAGATCTACTTTATTTTCCATACAGTGATATATATATTCTTTAGTCTTTCGCTTGCTTTTATCACTAAATCTGGAGTATGAATTGTAGTTTTGGTATACTTTTACTCATGTGAATGCTTTAACTCAGACAACATTGAATCATAATCATTTTTATTTCATAAGTGATGGTCTTAAACTCGGGAGTTGGGTTTATACACGACCCTCGATTTTCAGGGTGTTACAAAGTGGTTCGATGAAATCGGACTCTATTATTGATGTCCTTAATACTCACTCAATGTTATCGAAATGAGGACTTCAGATGTCCAACAACCACAATGAATCCTAGACTGAATTATCGATGAATCGATGGCATGCTCGATATCACTGACTTTCTAATCTCGAGTTCATCAAGACGTCTCAATAAAATTGACATCTGGTCAGTTTATGTCCAAAATGTAGTTAAGGAAAATCATATGATTTTTGACATCTCGAAGTGAGTAAAACGCCCTGAAATTCGGGGGTCGAGCATAACTCAGCTCCCGAGTTCCAAAACATCACTTATGCAACATAGTCAATGATGGATGTATGTTGTCTGTGTTAGTGCATAAAATATGAAATAGATCAAGCCAGATCAGCAGACATAATTCAGGGATTTGAGGAAATGCAAGCGAAAGACTTAAATACATATATAATTCAAAAATAATCCCCAAAAGATGCGTGCTCTGCCCAGGAAAATATATACAACTGTGTCTCAAAATACATGTATCAAACTATGCAAAATCGTCATATACATATCCCAAAATCCCCGCTGGTCAGGACAAGGCTCACATGAACCTACCTGAGAACTGCATAAATGGAACGCCTCCTCGTCCTCGTCAAAGTCTGGCTCCACCTCGCCAGCATCACTGTAACGCCTTCGAAAAATCAGTACTGAGACTCGAGTTCTAACTCGACCAGAGATCACGTAGGATTAATTCCTTTAGAAATCAAGAGTAAGTTAGCTAGCGCTATGCTAGGGTAGCTATGAAATTGTCCCTGAACACTTTAAATACGTTCTACAAGACCCAAAACTTGAAGAATCAAGGACGCTATAATATCCTGAAACCTTGGATCAAACTCTAAACCAGTTTGCTCTCAGGAACTCTCTGAAACTTTGTATTGAATTTAGACCGCGCGTCAAAAGTCCGATACCTACAATCTTAGACCGTTATGACCGCTTAGCTGGACTTGACAATCATTTTGAAAATCAAGCCCAACTGACGTTCAGTGGCTATTTCATTGAGCATGGAGTGAAGAGAGTGAGAAAAGGGTTAGATTTGAAAATTTTAATCCAAATTTGGTATGTGACTTGGCGCATTATTATTAAGCATTCTGACCGTCAGAATTCAGCCAAATTACACCCTCGGATCAGGAAAAACTTCTCTTTTATATCATGAGACTGGTAGACCTGATCTAGGTACGATGACCGCTGAACTGAAATTGGACCGCCACGTGCGATCTATGAACTTTGCCGGACTCAAAACTGGGGGTGAGCAACATCCAGTGACCATGAGCTTAAGTCCGATCGCATTCGACCAAGGGACCTCCCGAAATGCTCTTTTGGATCGAAACAGCCCCGATTTGGTTATAACCCAAGTATATTTTGTTCCTGAGTCTAAAAGGGTGAGGTTTTACCCTATATAAGGGCCTTAAACTCTCACATATCTCACCCATCCGAATTTGCTAGCAACCCTAGCTAGAGAGAGAGAGAAAGTGTGAGATTGTGAGAGAGTGTGGGAGAAATCTTCCTGCCACTTGCACTAGTTTTTGCACATGCTAAAGCGACGCGTTCAAATCACTTTCCCAGTGATTTCCAACGCACTCTTAGGTAAGAAAACCCTAACTACTTATTTTTTTGGGGTTTCCTTCGATTCGTTAGCGATGTAGCTTATGTAACTTGTGTATTAGGTCGCCTGTACGCCGTTGACGAAGCGTATATGTTCTAATCGAAACGATACACGTCTAGGGCAAAAGGTGAGGATTTTAGACGCTTTGATTGATTGATTTCAAAGCTTTCAATGTCGTTTAATAGTAGATTATCGACGGCAATGCCGTTTGACATGTACAATATGCTATCCGTTTTCCGTTTTGTAAATGTATGGAAAATATGAGATTTAGGGCATTTTAGTCATTTATAGGAAATACTATTTACATCCATATTTTACTGAAATGTTTGCCATGGCTTCTTGTCATGTTAGTATATTAGGAATGCGTGCATGATTAGTTTGGCAAAGAGATTTGTCCTAATGTGCACTTTGGGTCGACATACGCTATGTAAACTAAAGTGTGTAGACTAAGTGTTTGTATAAATGTTTGTACTAGTATGTATTGAGTAAATGGAGTTTTGAGTGAGTTTTGAGATTGAATTCTCAAGTAATTTGCTAATGTATATGATTTTCACCATGTTGGCTAAATGTATAGATTTCACTATATGTATGAAATGCATGTATTGGATGAATTGTTTAAGTTGTATGTTATAACATGTGACAACATGCTTGTATTTTTGTATTGCATTTCTATTACTCTCAAATGATTAGTGATGCTGATTTACAAATGTTTGGGACTATACGTTAGTCCAGGAAGTCGGTAATGGATCAAATTCGTGGTTGGCTTCTGTTTACCACGAAGGATGCGTCGATGAACGCGAGTCATGTTTTGAGTTGGCGGTAGTGGTTAGGCCACACGAAGTGTTTCACGCACTTTATATCGTTTGACCTGAGATGCGCTCGTACTAGTCGAGCCCGTCAAGTAACCCGACTGGCCGTTGTATGTTCACCATGTATGAGTCATAACTGCTTGAACCTAGGGTACTGAACTTACCATTAGAAACCTTGATAACCATGGTACCTTGATCCATAATGACTCATAAGCCGGGCATGGTGGTATGGGACACCGTGGTTGAGCTATCGGCCTACGCTGGGGCCACAAACCTCCCGGTAGTGACCAGTGAGCACCTATGACTCGTGAGCCGATTGTGGTGGTATGGGACACTACATTCGAGCTGTCGGCCTACACTGATCAGGTGATGAGCCCTTTGTAGTAACCGCGAGCGTATTCTAAGTCTACCGGTGTAACACCCTGAATTTTTATCAACTTGGGGTTAGACGTCCTTAGGCAATGGTTCAACCAAAACACCTTCGTAACCGCTCAAAACCTAATTCCATAGCCAAAGAAATCACTTAGGATTAATTTCTTTAAAAACTAAGCATAAGTTAGCTAGCGCTACACTGGAGTAGCTGTGAAATTGTCCCTGACCGCTTTAAATACGTTCTACAAGAACCAAAACTTGTAGAATCAATGGTGCTATAATACCCTGAAACCTCGGATCAAACTTTAAACCGTTTTGCTCTTAGGAACTCTTTGAAACTTTGTATTGGATCTAGACCGCGTGTCGAAAGTCAGATACCTACAATCTTAGACCGTTATAATGCCTAGTTAGACCTGACAATCATTTCAAAAATTAAGTCCAACCGACATTCAGAGGCTATTTCATTGAGCCTGGAGTGAAGAGAGTGAGAATAGGGTTAGATTTGGAATTTAAAATTCAAATCTGGTACACGACTTGGCGCGTCAGTATTAAGCATTCTGACCGTCAGAATTCAGCCAAATTATACCCTCGGATCAGGAAAAATTTCTATTTCATATCACGGGACTTGTAGACCTGATCTAGGTGCGATGACCGCTGAACTAAAACTTGACTACCACGTGCGATCTGGGAACTCTACGGCTCTGAAAACTTGATGTGTGCTAGATCCAGTATGCATGAGCTTAAGTCCGACCGCGTTCGGCCGGGGGACCTCCAGAAATGCTCTTTTGGACCGAAACAGCCCCGATTTGGTTACCCCTCAAGTAAACATTGTTCCCAAGCCTGTTTTGGGCATGTTTTAGGTTATAAAAGGGGCTTAAACCCTCACTTCTCTCACCCATCTGAATTTGCTAGAAACCCTAGCTAGTGTGAGAGAAAAAGTGAGAGATTGTGAGAGAAGGTGGGAGAGATTTTCCTGCCACCTGCTGCTGCTGCTGTACGTGCTTAGGCGACACACCTCAATCACTTTCCCGATGATTACACCGCATTTCTAGGTAAGAAAAGACCCTAAATACTTGCTGATTTGAGGTTCCATCATTTTCATAGCGAAGTAGCTTACAGATCTTGTATATTAGGTTCCCGGTTCGCTGTAGACGAAGCGTATATGCTCCGTTCGAATCAATACACTTCTATGATAAAAAGTGTAGATTTTAGACGCTTTGATTGGCTGTTTTCAACGCCTTCAATGTCGTTTAATAGTAGATTATCGACAGCAACGCCGTTTGACATGTACAACATGCGGTCCGTTTCCTGGTCCGTTTCCTGGTTTGTAAGCAGACGAAAAATATGAGATTTAGGGCATTTTAGTCATTTGTAGGAAATACTATTTTCATCCATATTTTGCTAGTATGATTGACATGGCTTCTTGTCGCATTAACATATTAGGAATGCATGCATAATCAGTTTGGCGAAGAGATTCGCCTAAATGCGCACTTTGAGTCGACATACTATATGTAGACTTAAGTGTGTAGTTTAAGTGTCTGTATAAATGTTTGTATTAGTATGTATTGAATTAAATGGTGTTATGAACTAGTTTGAGATTGAATTCTCAAATAATATGCTGATGTAAATGATTTCCTACATGTTGGCTACATGCATGATTTCATTACATGTACGAAATGCATGTGTTAGATGTTTTACTTAAGTTGTATGTTATAACATGTGTTAACATGCTCACATTGTTGTATTTCATTTCCTTTACTCTTATATGATTGCTGATGTGAATTCATAAATGTTTGAGACTATACCTAGTCCAGGCAGTCGGCAACCGAGTAGATTCGTGGTTGGCCTAACTTTTCCACGAACGATGCGTCGATGAACGCGAGTCATGTTTTGGAGTTGGCGGCAGTGGTTAGGCCACACGAGGTGTTTTATGCACTTCATGTCGTTCGACTTGAGATGCGCTCGTGCTAGTCGAGCCCGTCAAGTAACCCGACTGGCCATTGTATGTTCACCCTGTATGAGTCATAACTGCTTGAACCTAGGATACTGAACTTACCACTATAAACCCTATTAACCACGGTACCTTGATCCACAAAGACTCATGAGCCGGGCATGGTGGTATGGGACACCGTGGTCGAGCTGTCGGCCTATGCTAGGGCCACAAACCTCCCTGTAGTGACCAGTGAGCTACCCAGACTCGTGAGAAGATTATGGTGGTATGGGACACTATATTCTTGTTGTCGGCCTACATTGATAAGGTGATGGGGGAGCGGTGCAACGAGTGCAAGCAACAGCCCTGACAGCCCTTTGTAGTAACCTCGAGCTTATTCTAAGTCTACGGGAGGCGACGACCCTTCCGTAGTGACAAGAGTACGAGTAGGCAGGCCAGTAGTAATAAGGTGATGGGGGAGCGGTGCAACAAGTGCGAGCAACAGCCCTGGCAGCCCTTGCAGTGACCTACAAAATATACATCGTATGAGATTACTAGGAGTGACGACCCTAGACAGGATCTACGTTGGGATTGATATAAGGGAAGTACCTTAGTTTCCCAATCCCGCTGTATGAATGGACTAATAATAACTCGGTAATCATATCACCATCACATTGCATGTGGCTGGAAGATGTGGAGCACTGAGCGGTACGCAAGTATGCCACGGATGAAGATGGTGCCGTATGAGGGAGATCGTCGGTGAGGGCATCCATCATGTCACGTCATATTGCATTAATAACAGTATTAGGAATGTTTGATTCATTACTTTACTATTATCGCTTGATTGATTTGAGAACATGTTAATCTTTGCTCTATTATTCCACTGAGTTAGCTACTCACTCCCACGTTACGGGATGGTGTTTTCGAACACCCACCAGTCCCTATTTTGGTTGCAGATGATGGCGCTACTTGAGAATCGGAGCTGGACTTGATGATGATGAGGAGGATCCCTCCTTTATACGTGTTCTGATTGACGGGATTATAGGGAGGTTGATTTGTTGCCTTGACACTTGTCATTTTATATTTTTAGAGCACTCATGTATTCTTTTTGTTTATTTTTGGAGCATACATGTATATATATAACCTGGTAACATGTTCACACTCTGGAGACATACAACGGTTTATATATGTTATACATACTATCACAGTCTTCCGCTTGTAAATTTAACTGTCTTTGGAGTATGATATGTTGTTTTGGCATAATCCCACTCATGTTTAATATATTAACACAGACAACATTCAATCATACACATTTATGTTGCATAAGTGATGTTTTGGAACTCGGGAGTGGAGTTTTTACTCGACCCCCGATTTTTGAGATGTTACAACGGGAGGCGACGACCCTTCCGTAGCAATGAGAGTACATTAGGCCTGTATTGATAAGGTGATGGGGGAGCGGTGCAACGAGTGCAAGCAACAGCCCTAACAGCCCTTGCAGCGACCTACAAATGTAACATCGTATGAGATTACTAGGAGTGATGACCCTAGACAGGATCTGTGTTGGGATTGACATGAGGGAAGTACCTTAGTTTCTCAATCTTGCTGTATGAAAAGGACTAATAACAACTCGGTAATCATTATCCATATCGCGTTGCATGTTCCTGGAAGATGTGGAGTACTGAGGAACGTAAGTATGCCGCGAGCGTAAGATGGTGTCGTATGAGGGAGTATGTCAGTGAGGGCATCCATCATGTCATTTCATGCATACATTAACAACAGTATCTAGGAATGTTTGATTGATTACTTTATTCTTATCGCATGATTGATTTGAGAACATACTAATCTTTGCTCTATTATTCCACTGAGTTGATCACTCACTCCCACGTTACGGGATGGTGTTTGCAACACCCACCAGACCATGTCTTAGATGCAGGTGATGCGGTGATTCAGGATGCAGAGCCAGACTACGACGAGGACCAGGACGAGTTCTCATATATGCAGTTTTACGACGGCTTTGCGTAGGTGACCTTGATCGACGGGACTTCTAAGTGGGACTATTTTTGACATTTATTTTTATTTTATTACATGTATATGAGACTCAGAGATGTATTCATACTTTGGAGACAATTGGAGAGCATTTTATTTTCATACAGTGATATATATATCTTTCAGTCTTCCACTTGTGTTTTATCACTGATCTGGAGTATGAATTGCAGTTTTGGTATAATCTTACTCATGAAAATACTTTAACTCAGACAACATTAAATCATAATCATATTTGTTGCATAAGTGATGGTCTGAAACTCGGGAGTCGGGTTTCTACACGACCCCCGATTTTCAGAGTGTTACATGTTGGTATCAGAGAATGATTGAGATTAAACAGGACCTAGGTTATGGCCACGCGACATACATTGTCGCTCCTTCAACTTAAGTGGGTGCGAAAAAAACCTAGAAACACTTATAGGATCGCAGTTTCGCCAATAGGCGAAGTCTACTCAAATCGATCGTTTCGATCGAGTCCATAACGTATCTTTGGTCACGTGAGGCGACCTAAGTTGCCTCTAGGTCATTATTTGGTGGGTTTGGGATGATTCCAGAAGAATTTTGAACCCAAAAATGCAAGTCCTTGGGTTGTGGGGCAACCACAACCCTTACACTCAATTTCAAGGCTTGAAAATCCCGTTTTCTCCAATTCCTTCAGAATCCTTTCTCTTACCACCCCATTCTTTAACTTTTTCTAAGTCTTTTCATACTAGGCATAAATCCTAATTTAAATGATAAAAAATCACACTTAGACAAAAATTTACTATAAATAGTAAATATAGGTAAGAATTAGACTTTTGGCCATTCCAGTTATGGAATCTCTTATAATAAATGGGTTAGTTGGATGTATTAGCTTCTCCTACCCCAAAATCATATGCTACATAATGCATAAGCTCATTATGGTTTACAAATTGGACCTGAAATGACCTAAATAGAGTCTTGGGCCTATCTAGACCAATATGTAATGAACTAGGGTGGGACCCATGTACATTTGGGGCCTACAAGATAGGGGGAACAAATGTTTGGGGGTTCCCATCATCGGATTTCAAGTTGACCGACGATGGCCTTGCCGACCGGTGGGCCCCACTCGGGTCGTGCGTTGGGCGGACGCCCTAAAAGGGTTAGGGGAGGCCTCCTATGTATGGTTAGCATGTCAAAAACCCTCCAAAACCCTATCTCCTTCACAATAGCCCCCTCCAAGCTCTCCCTTTTATGTTTTCTTATTGCTCTCTCCTCAAATCTTGGTGTCAAACCCCTCCTAATCCTATCTTCTACTAAAACTGACGTCTACCCACCCATTGGCAGTTGTTCACAGCTCTCTCTCTCTCCAATCTCATCCGTGGAAGCTCCCACAACCTCCATTCGAGGCTGAAATCGTGTGAGCTTCCATTCCCATTTAGTTTTCTCTTTTTTCTTTGACAATCCAGCCTTTGGGAGCTTGAGTCATCCCTCTACAATGCTTAGATTTATTTTAATCCGTTTGGGCAGCCGTTTCTCCCCATTTTCCTCTTTTCTCATGGCTCTTGTGGAGGCTATTTTGGCCTTTTTCTCCCTTTCCACCATCCTCTCTCTCATGGGAAAGAGGAAGACCGCCGTGGATGAGGCTAGGCCTAGTCGCCCTTCACGATCAAGAAAGCCGAGGGGTGGCGCCACTAACTCAAGCGCCGCCACAAGTCCAAGTACAGTTCGTGAGTTTCACACAAAGCGGGATTTGGATCCCCATGCTCACGTAGGCCAAGTACTATTAGCAGAGTTGCCTCATGGCGCTTATACAGATCGCAAGGTCCTGTTTGAAGTGCATGTGGATGAGCGGCTCTTCGATAAATTTCTGTTGTTTGAGCGAATTGAAGCTGCCAATTGGGGTCCACACTTTGAAGCCCTCTCTCGTGCGAACGTGAGCACCATTCGTGCCTTCTATGCTCGTATCCGGGATCCTACGTTGGAGCCATTATAGTTTAGGATTCCCTTTGATAGAGACCGGATGGCTACGATCGATGTTCGGTTGATAACTCGCATTCTGAAGGTACCTCTTGGTGATGTTCATCCAAGTGCTAAGAATCTGAAGAGTGTTCATGAGTGAAATCGCCACACCAGGTTCTTATGTGGTGATTTGGTTCCGTGGCAACCTAACAGGAGCCTCCTAGCGTCCCATATGTTGGATGATTTTCGCCTGCTGCACCACATTTGTACGTTCAATGTGTATCCCAGGTCGACCAACCGCAGTGAATGTACGCGTCTCATGGTCGATTTCTTGTATCAAGTGGGCCAGGGAGAGAATGTGTGTATGGCCACCTTTGTGTTGCGATAGATCATCCACGTAGCGAAGTCGAGAAGAACGTCTGAGTCACTTCCTTTTGGCCGGCTCATATGCAAGATCGCGCTTGAGTTTGCTTACAGACTTGGACTGGAGTTGCCTGTACCGATCCACTTCATCGACGAGACCACCATGGACAAGATGAAGATCGGGCCTCGACAGCGTGAGGCTTAGCTTGATGAGGATAGCGAGGGCGATTATGATGGCAAAGAGGATGCAAGTGAAGAAGAAGCTGGGGCAGAAATAGAGGAAGAAGCCCAAGGAGAAGAAGAAGAGGAGGCTCAGGATACTGATGAGAGCCCTCTTCCAGTGATTCAGGCTACTAGAGATGCTCACATTACCGACTTGAGGAGAGTCAGGTTACCTTGTGACGGGAAGTCCAGGAACTTCAGGCCGAGGTTGAGGATACCAAGGCCATCATGAATAGAAAATTTGGCAAGGTGACTCGCACCTTGAAGGCGATCCTATGTTGCTTACAGGATAAGGGTGCTCCTCCTCCATCCCTAGACTCGGACTAGTGATCTAGATCCAGATGTTGTTGGTCGTAGTTTGTTGTTTCCTACTTTCTGTGTGTAAGCCTGATAAGGCTAGTAGTTTGCTTATGTTGTGGTAGTAGCTTTGATTGGCTTAGTTTCCCATGTATTTCTTGTCATGATGCATGTAAAGATATATATCTTGTATTGTGACAGTTTTAGTTAAATGAAATGCATGGAATGTCTTTGGCTCGTTATGTGAATGATTGTGTGGTGGTGTGTTTGTGCTATTGTTGAAACTAACAAGGTTGCACCCTATTTTGAATATAGGGAATGCCGCTTAAGGCTACGCGGAGCACGACACGACTTACATTGGGAGAGCCTATGGATCGGGCTCCTCTCCAGACTGATGAGTATACGAACCCTGCTGTGGGCCCGATTCCTGAGACTGCACATGAGTCTCAGCCTTCTACCGGTCCTACAGCTGGACCACCGCCTTTCACACCGCCTGTCAGGGAGCAGTACCGTGCGTCTTCCTCGACGAAGTATGTGCAACAACCCACTCCACCTCCTGATAAGTTCGAGTAGTTGATGGCCATGATGCATCAGCAGCACCAACAGCTCTTGACTACAATTGCAGGGGCTTTAGCCCAGGGTGGGAGTGCAACTCCACCTACACCCCTTGTGCATCCAGCTGAGGATGCCGGTACTTCGACTCAGGATGAGGGCATGGCTCATCCTGCACTGCCTGCTTACCCTACGGGGAATGCCGCTGATACACGAGGCCTACTCGAGCGATTCCATCGCTTGCGGCCTCCTACTTTTACGGGTTCTCACAAACCTGAGAAGGTCGAGTATTGGCTCGACCGTGTGTCAAAGATAATACGGATACTTCACTGCTCAGAGTCCGAGCAGGTAGAGTTGGCTATGTTCATGTTCGAGCGAGAGGCCAGCTTGTGGTGGGATAACGTCTTACGGACTGTTGCTGCTGAATATATCTAGACTTGGGCAGCGTTCGAGTTTCGTTTCCATGAGAAATACTATCTCCAGACTTACAGGCACGAGCGGGAGAATGAGTTTCTACACCTCAAGCAGGGAGGCATGTCTATGACAGAGTATGAGCATTGGTTTACCGAGTTGGGCAGATACGTCCCAACTATACTTGCTGACGAGCAGATGTGCATACGGTGCTTTTCTGAGGGCTTGCGACTGGATGTTCGATCGAAGATGTGTTGAGTCAGCATTCCCTCTTACGCTGACCTGATTCACATGTCTACGCGGGCAGAGCAGGATGTGGATCGACTTACGCGATCTCGTGGCCCTATTGTTCCTAGGCCACGACCGGACATGCAGGATAGGCCATTTGCGGGTAAGAGGCCTCGCATCGACCCTCCTCCTAGGGCTACGGTGCCAGTGCTTCTGATGCAGCGCCTTGATATATCATGTACTTATTGTCGGAGATCAGGCCACGTAGTACAGAGTTATTTCGGTCGGATGCGGGATAACGGGTTTTCACCGCCGCAGAAGATCGACCGTCCACGCCCACAGGCTTTATCAGCTCCACCTTTACGGTTAGATCCTGTGCATCCATCCTTCAGACCTCCCGCATCTCAGTTTCGACTGCCTCAATGGCCCATGGTACCGCGACCGAACTGGCCACAGCAGGCTCGGGTACACGCCTTGACAGCAGAGGCAGCCGAGACAGAGACTACTCAGCCCATGGCCTTTGAGGTCACCACCCATATTGGAAGTACTCCCATACTTGTGATGGTGGATACTAGATCCACGTTGTCATTGATATCGCATTCCATAGTCAGGCGTCTTGGGCTACCGACTATTCGGATGGATGGAGTGCGAGTCCTTTCAGCTCACGGGGATTTTTCTGATGCCACCCTGATGTGTGAGGGTTGCTTGATGGATCTGGGAGGCAGGACCATGTCTATTGATCTTGTTGTCGACCCTTCTCTCGTTTATCTCGATGTCATTCTTGGCATGGATTAGCTGACTGCAGCAAAGGCCGATATTGACTGCGAGACCTGTGTAGTGACGGTATATAAGCCAGAGGGAATGCCTTTTACATTTTCGGTGCGGGTAAATCTCTCCTTCCTCATACTTAGCTACGCTTCTTTACTATGGGGCGCTAATGCCCAAACACTTGAGCATACACCAGTGGTCTGTGATTTTGGGGATCTGTTCAGGAAGATCCCTGGTTTGCCGCCTCACCGAGAGATTGATTTTACTATCGATCTGGTGCCTGGTTTCATGCCCGTCTCACTGCCGATGTATCGCATGGCACCGTGTGAGATGGAGGAGTTGAGGAAACAGATTGATGATCTGTTGGAGGTTGGCTCCATTCGACCGAGTGTGTCTCCTTGGGGAGCACCAGTTCTGTTCGTGAAGAAGAAGGATGGTTCTATGCGATTGTGTATTGATTATCGCAGGCTGAACCAGATTACGGTGAAGAACAAGTACCCTTTACCCAGGATCGATGACTTGTTTGATCAGTTGAGAGGGGCGCAATACTTCTCAAAGATTGATCTTCAGTCAGGATATCATCAGTTGCGCGTCAGGGATGAGGACGTGTATAAGACCGCATTCAGGACCAGTTTTGGCCACTACGAGTTCCTTGTGATGTTGTTCGGTCTCACGAACGCACCAGCCATGTTCATGGATCTGATGAACAGGGTATTTTGGTCATTCCTCTATCGATTCGTCATTGTGTTCATAGACGACATTTTGGTATACTCCAGGAGTCGAGAGGAGCATGAGGAGCACTTGCGATTGGTCTTGGATACACTCAGGAAGCATCAGTTGTTCGCGCAGTATAAGAAGTGCGACTTCTGTAAGCAGGAAGTGAAGTTCCTGGGACACGTGGTGTCCAAGGATGGGATGAAAGTTGACCTGTCTAAGGTAGCTGCAGTTCAGGACTGGGAGTAGCCTGGTTCTGTCACTAAGGTGAGGAGTTTCTTGGGTCTGGCTGGCTATTATAGACGTTTCATTCGAGATTTCTCGAAGATCGCTAGACCTCTATCTCAGTTGACACGGAAGGATGTGAAGTTCGCCTGGAATGACAAGGCGGAGTCATCTTTTCAGGAGCTGAAGGATAGGCTTACGTGCGCCCCTGTGTTAGTATTGCCAGAGCAAGGGGTTAGATACACTATATACACTGACGCGTCTAGCGTTTGTCTGGGTTGTGTCCTTATGCAGAAGGACAGGGTAATTTCGTATGCTCGAGACAATTAAGGAAGCACGAGGAGAATTATCCTACACACGACCTGGAGTTGGCAGCCGTCATATTCGCATTGAAGCTCTAGAGACATTACCTCTATGGAGAGGAGTTCGAGCTCTTTTGAGACCATAAGAGCCTCAAGTACATATTCACGCAGCGAGACTTGAATATGAGACAGAGGCGATGGATGGAGACTTTGAAGGACTTTAAGTTCGAAGTCTCCTACCATCCAGAGAAGGCGAACCTTGTGGCTGACGCGTACAACCGCAAGAAGGCGATAGAGTTTACAGCTCCGCTGATGGTTGCTGAGTGGGACATGGTTGAGTTTTTGAGAGACTTTGAGCAAAAACTCACTGTGGAGGAGCCATATGAGTTTATCGCACATGTGCAGGTGCGATCTTTTACCGATGACAGAGTCATCGCAGCGCAACGGGATGATGCGCGTCTGACTGAGCTTCGAGAGCAGGCCAGTGATGATACAGACGTCGAGTGGCAAGTTGGCACGGATGGGGGCTTACGTTATCATGGCCTCCTATGCATCCCAGACATTCCTGACTTGAGACGAGAGATTCTCGAGGCTGCACACTGTACCAGACTTGCGATGCATCCAGGCAGCACAAAGATGTATCATGATGTGAGGAGGACGTATTGGTGGGAAGGTATGAAGACCCACATCGCAGAGTTCATGTCTCGTTGTCTCACTCGCCAGCAGGTGAAGGCAGAGCATCGCCGACCACTTGGACTCCTTCAGCCTATGCCTATAGCTGAGTGGAAGTGGGACTTCATTTCCATGGATTTTATCTCAGGGCTGCCGAAGATGAGGAAGGGACATGATTCTATTTGGGTGATCGTCGACCGTCTGATGAAGTCGGTGCACTTCCTACTGATCAAAGTTACGAACTCTGTAGACGAGCTGGCTAGACTGTATATCAGAGAGATCGTGCATCTGCATGGAGTTCTGTTGGAGATCGTGTTGGACAGAGACACGCGTTTCACTTTTATTTTCTGGACTCACATTCAGGAGGCTATGGGTGTGAAGTTGAAGTTCAGTATTGCCTTCCACCCACAGACAGATCGACAGACAGAGCGGGTGAACCATATTCTAGAGGACATATTGCGGGCTTACGCATTGGACTTCAAGGACAGTTGGGATGATTGTCTTGCATATGCGGAGTTCGCGTACAACAACAGTTTTCAGGAGAGTATCGGTATGACACCTTATGAGGCGTTGTATGGGCGACCTTACCGACCACCACATTGCTGGGCAGAGGTTGGTGAGCGTAGATTGATTGACCCAGAGTTAGTGCAGGTGACGTCGGAGAAGATTGATATTATTAGACGTCGGCTTCTCACAGCGCAGAGTAGACAGAAGAGTTATGCCGATAGGAGACGGCGCCCGCTAGATTTCATGGTTGGGGATCATGTATTTTTATGAGTTTTCCCTATGAAGGGAGTCCTTCGGTTTGGAAAGAAGGGGAAGTTGGTACTGCGATTCATTGGAGCATTTCAGATTCTCGATCATGTGAGTGCAGTGGCTTATTGCTTAGCTTTGCCCACGCCTCTCACGAGTGTTCACAACGTATTTCATGTTTCTATGCTGAAGAAATACGTTTTTGATCCTTCCCATATCATTAGATGGGAGCAGGTGTAGTTAGGAGAGGATGTTACATATATACTGCGACCGACTCGTATACTAGACAGGAAGGAGCAGGTACTGCGTAGCAAGGTGATCCCCCTTGTGAAGGTGTTGTGGACGCATCACTTTGAGGAAGAGGGTACCTGGGAGATAGAAGCCGAGACCAGAAAGAACTACCCACAGCTTCTCGAGGAGTACGTAAAGGTACAAATTTCGAGGATGAAATTTTTTTGTTAAGGGGGGTAGATTTTAACGCCTTGGAAAAATCCGTACTGAGACTCGAGTTCTAACTCGACTAGAGATTACGTAGGATTAATTCCTTTAGAAATCAAGCGTAAGTTAGCTAGCGCTATGTTAGTGTAGCTATGAAATTATCCCTGAACACTTTAAATACGTTCTATAAGACCCAAAACTTGAAGAATCAAGGACGCTATAATATCCTAAAACCTTAGATCAAACTTTAAACCCGTTTGCTCTTAGGAACTCTCTGAAACTTTGTATTGGATCTAGACCGCGCATCCAAAGTCCGATACCTACAATCTTAGACCATTATGACCGCTTAGCTGGACTTGACAATCATTTTAAAAATCAAGCCCAACCGACGTTCAGGGGCTATGTCATTAAGCCTGGAGTGAAGAGAGTGAGAAAAGGGTTAGATTTGGAAATTTTAATCCAAATCTGGCACGTGACTTAGCGCGTTATTATTAAGCGTTTTGACCGTCAGAATTCAGCCAAATTACACCCTCGGATCAGGAAAAAATTCTCTTTCATATCATGAGATTGGTAGACCTGATCTAGGTATAATGACCGCTGAACTGAAACTGGATCGCCATGTGCGATCTATGAACTTTGCCGGACTGAAAACTGGGGGTGAGCAACATCCAGTGACCATGAGCTTAAGTCCGATCGCGTTCGACCAGGGGACATCACGAAACGTTCTTTTGGATCGAAACAACCCCGATTTGGTTATAACCCAAGTATACTTTGTTCCTGAGTCTAAAAGGGTGAGGTTTTAGCCTATATAAGGGCCTTAAACCCTCACATATCTCACCCATCCGAATTTTCTAGAAACCCTAGCTAGAGAGAGAGAGAAAGTGTGAGATTGTGAGAGAGTGTGGGAGAAATCTTCCTGCCACTTGCACTAGTTTTTGCACGTGCTAAAGCGACGCGTTCAAATCACTTTCCCGGTGATTTCCAACGCACTCTTAGGTAAGAAAACCCTAACTACTTACTGTTTTGGGGTTTCCTTCGATTCGTTAGCGATGTAGCTTATGTAACTTGTGTATTAGGTAACCTGTACGCTATTGACGAAGCGTATACGTTTTAATCAAATGATACACGTCTAGGGCAAAAGGTGAGGATTTTAGACGCTTTGATTGACTGATTTCAAAGCTTTCAATGTCGTTTAATAGTAGATTATCGACGGCAAAGCCGTTTGACATGTACAACATGCTATCCGTTTTTCGTTTGTAAATGTATGGAAAATATGAGATTTAGGACATTTTAGTCATTTGTAGGAAATACTGTTTACATCCATATTTTGCTGAAATATTTGCCATGGCTTCTTGTCGTGTTAGTATATTAGGAATGCGTTCATGATTGGTTTGGCGAAGAGATTTGCCCTAATGCGCACTTTGGGTCAACATACGCTATGTAGACTAAAGTGTGTAGACTAAGTGTTTGTATAAATGTTTATGCTAGTATGTATTGAGTAAATGGAGTTGTGAATGAGTTTTGAGATTGAATTCTCAAGTAATTTGCTGATGTATATGATTTTCACCATGTTGGCTAAATGTATAGATTTCACTATATGTATGAAATGCATGTATTGGATGAATTGCTTAAGTTGTATGTTATAACATGTGACAACATGCTTGTATTGTTGTATTGCATTTCTATTACTCTCATATGATTACTGATGCTGATTTACAAATGTTTAAGGCTATACGTTAGTCCAGGCAGTCGGTAATGGATCAAATTCGTTGTTGGCTTCTGTTTGCCACGAAGGACGCGTCGATGAACGCGAGTCATGTTTTGAGTTGGCTGCAGTGGTTAGGCCACACGAAGTGTTTCATGCACTTCATGTCGTTCGATTTGAGATGTGCTCGTACTAGTCGAGCCCGTCAAGTAACCCGACTGGCCGTTGTATGTTCACCATGTATGAGTCATAACTACTTGAACCTAGGGTACTGAACTTACCATTGGAAACCCTGTTAACCATGGTACCTTGATCCATAAAGACTCATGAGCCGGGCATGGTGGTATGGGACACCGTGGTCGAGCTGTCGGCCTACGCTGGGGCCACAAACCTCCCCGTAGTGACCAGTAAGCACTTATGACTCGTGAGCCGATTGTGGTGGTATGGGACACTACATTCGAGCTGTCGGCCTACACTGATCAGCTGACGAGCCCTTTGTAGTGACCGCGAGCGTATTCTAAGTCTACGGGAGGCGACGACCCTTCTGTAGCAATGAGAGTACATTAGGCCTGTATTGATAAGGTGATGGGGGAGCGGTGCAATGAGTGCGAGCAACAGCCCTGACGGCCCTTGCAGCGACCTACAAATTTAACATCGTATGAGATTACTAGGAGTGACGACCCTAGACAGGATCTGTGTTGGGATTGACATGAGGGAAGTACCTTAGTTTCCCAATCCTGCTGTATGAAAAAGACTAATAACAACTCGGTAATCATTATCCATATCGCATTGCATGTGCCTGGAAGATGTGGAGCACTAAGGAACGTAAGCATGCCGCGGGCATAAGATGGTTTCATATGAGGGAGTATGTCGGTGAGGGCATCCATCATGTCATTTCATGCATACATTAACAACAGTATCTAAGAATGTTTGATTGATTGCTTTTTTATTATCGCATGATTGATTTGAGAACATGCTAATCTTTGCTCTATTATTCCACTAAGTTGATCACTCACTCCCACGTTACGGGATGGTGTTTGCAACACCCACCAGACCCTGTCTTAGATGCAGGTGATGCGACGATTCAGGATGCAAAGCCAGACTACGACGAGGACCATGATGAGTTCTCATATATGCAGTTTTACGACGGCTTTGCGTAGGTGACCTGAATCGACGGGACTTCTTAGTGGGACTTTTTTTTACATTTATTTTTATTTTATTACATGTATATGAGACTCAGAGATGTATTCATACTTTGGAGACAGTTGGAGAGTATTTTATTTTCATACAGTGATATATATATCTTTCAGTCTTCCGCTTGCGTTTTATCACTGGATCTAGAGTATGAATTGCAGTTTGGTATAATCTTACTCATGTAAATACTTTAACTCAGACAAGATTAAATCATAATCATATTTGGTGCATAAGTGATGGTCTGGAACTCAGGAGTCGGGTTTCTACACGACCCCCGATTTTCAGGGTGTTACAATCACCGTCACCTGCAACTAAATCAGAGTCTGGTTGGTGGTTAAGCACCATCCCAGAACGTGGGAGTGAGTGATCAACTCAGTGGTACTATACAGTAAAGGTTAACATGTTATCAATTCAATCAAGTAGTAATGATAAAGCAGTACAATCAAACATGTCCTAGATACTCTTATTAATGCAAGAATGATATGGGGTAATGATGCATGCCCTCACCATAAACTCCCTCATGCGACATCATCTAACGATCGCGGCATGAATCACTACCACTGTGCTCTCACACCAATGCGAATGGCACATGTAGTATGATGTCCTGAATATGATTACCAAGTTCTTATTAGTCCTTTTCAAACAGGAGGATTGGGAAGATAAGACACCATTCTTATATCAATCCCCAAACATTGATGCATTCTAGGGTCCTCAGTCCTAGGAAATCTCATACGATGTTACATTTCTATGTCGTTGCAAGGGCTGTTAGGGCTGTTGCACGGAATCATTACACCACTCCCTCATCACCAAATCAATATGGGTTATATCCTCAATACTACAACAAGGCTCGTCGCCCTTATGCAGTGTCAAGATATACTCGAGGTCACTATAGAGGGATCGTCACCAATTAATGTAGGCCCACAGCAAGAATATAGTGTCCCATACCAACATAATCTGCTCACAAGGGTAGGGTGCTCACTGGTCACTACGGGGAGGCTCGTCGCCCTAGCGTAGGCCGACAGCTCGACCACGGTGTCACATAACACCATGTCCGACTCATGAGTCTTAGGAGATCACGGTACCAAGGTTAACGGGAGTTTCACTGGTAAGCTCGGTATTTTAGATTCAAACAGTAGCAACCAAACATGGTGGATAAACATCAGTCAATCGAGTTAGTTGATAAGCTCAACTAGGCCAAACACAGGTTGAGTTGAACGATATGGAATATATAAGAACTCTGGGTGGCCTGACCATTGTCGAACATCCCAAGCACGACTCAGATTCGTTAAACTCATCCTACATGGTGAAAATGACCTCAACCACTATTTACAGAATGGTTACCGATTACCCGGACTGTGGTACAACCCCAAGCACGTACAAACTCAATAACAGGCATATGATTCATATCCTACCTTCATATGAACATTTATGTCATATAACTGGAACTTAAATACTGTACATGGAGGAAATCATACACATATTTAACATGATTCATCTAAGTTAATCAAACCATGGAGGAAATCATACACACAGTTAATACGAAAAATCTAAGTTACACAATTCATGGAGGAAATCATACACATAATTAAGGTGATTGAGATTTATATCTCAACAACCTAAAACATCACTCTTTACTAACTACTAACTCATTTAGGCATTCTTACAAACACTTAGATTACACTATTCAACATACATTACGTATGTCGACGCCATTACATATTATGGCAAGTCCTTTCACCAAGGAGTTGTCGCAAATGTATCAAGCATATAACAACGACGATTAATCATGGCAATCAAAACAGCATATTCTATACATATACAGGTATTCTAACACGTATATGAAACATGCTATTTATAACATAAAGTATACATATACGTAAATCGAAATGGATTGCGCATTTGGCATGTGTAATAGCAATCATAACATGAATAAATCATTATCTAACATTGAAAGTCTTAAAACCTATAACCTAAATGTATATAGTCTGCACCTTAAACCAGAAAATGCGTATCCGATGTGATTCAGACTATATGTCTTCGTCAACGGTGGATACACTACCTATGGCATGAAATAGGTTAGTTATAACTTCATTTGAACTATTCTAGGCTTCAAAACATGTTAGGGTTGGCTTAGCTTACCCTAAAATTGAATCAGAATCACCAGAAGAATGATTCAGATACGTAGGTTTGATGTATGGATAAACTGGGAAGAATCCTACGGAGAATTAATAGGTTCTCCCACACTTCCTACCCCAAATACTTGCTGATTTAAGGTTCCTTTGGTTCCTTAGCACGGTAGCTGATGCATCTTGTAAAATAGGTTCTCGGTTCGCCGTAGACGAAGCGTACACGCTCCGTTCGAAACAAAACACTTCTAGGATAAAAAGGTGCAGATTTTAGACACTTTAATTGACTGTTTCCAATGCTTTCAATGTCGTTTAATAGTAGATTATCGATGGCAACGCCGTTTGACATGTACAACATGCTGTCCGTTTCCTGTTTCGTAAGCAGACGAAAAATATGAGATTTAGGGCATTTTTGTCATTTGTAGGAAATACTGTTTTCATCCATATTTTTTTGATGTGATTGACATGGCTTCTTGTCGCATTAGGATACTAGGAATGCGTGCATAATTAGTTTGGCAAAGAGATTCGCCTAAATGCACACTTTGAGTCGACATACTATATGTAGACTTAAGTGTGTAGTTTAAGTGTTTATATAAATGCTTGTATTAGTATGTATTGAATTAAATGGTGTTATGAATTAGTTTGAGATTGAATTCTCAATTAATATACTGATGTAAATGATTTCCTACATGTTGGCTATATGCATGATTTCATTATATGTATGAAATGCATGTGTTAGATGATTTACTTAAGTTGTATGTTATAACATGTGTTAGCATGTTCACATTGTTGTATTTCATTTCCAATACTCTTATATGATTGCTGATCTGGATTTATAATTGTTTGGGACTATACCTAGTCCAGGCAATCGGTAACCGAGTAAATTCGTGGTTGGCATATCTTTGCCACGAACGACGCGTCGATGAACGCGAGTCGTGTTTTGGAGTTGACGGCAGTGGTTAGGCCACACGAGGTGTTTTATGCACTTCATGTCGTTCGACTTGAGATGCGCTCGTGCTAGTCGAGCCCGTCAAGTAATCCGACTGGCCATTGTGTGTTCACCTTGTATGAGTCATAACTGCTTGAACCTAGGGTACTGAACTTACCACTGTAAAGCCTATTAACCTTAGTATCTTGATCCATAAAGACTCATGAGCCGAACATGGTGGTATGGGACACTGTGGTCAAGCTGTCGGCCTATGCTGGGGCCACAAACCTCCCCGTAGTGACAAGTGAGCACCTATGACTCGTGAGCAGATTATGGTGGTATGGGACACTATATTCTTGCTGTCGGCCTACATTGATCAGGCGACGAGTCTTTTATAGCGACCGCGAGCGTATTCTGAGTCTACAGGAGGCGACGACCCTTCCGTAGCAGTGAGAGTACAGTAGGCCTATATTGATAAGGTGATGGGGGAGTGGTGCAACGAGTGCGAGCAACAGCCCTATCGGCCCTTACATCAACCTACAAAATATACATCGTATGAGATTACTAGGAGTGACGACCCTAGACAGGATCTGTGTTGGGATTGATATAGGGGAAGTACCTTAGTTTCCCAATCCTGCTGTTTGAATGGACTAATAATAACTCGATAATCATATCACCATCACATTGCATGTGCTTGAAAGAAATGGAGCACCGGTACGCAAGCATGTCGCGGACGCAGATGGTGCCGTATGAGGGAGAATGTCGGTGAGGGTATCCATCATGTCATGTCATATTGCATTAACAACAGTATTAGGATTGTTTGATTTACTGCTTTACTATTAACGCGTGATTGATTTGAGAACATGCTAATCCTTGCTCTATTATTTCACTGAGTTAGCTACTCACTCCCACGTTACGGGATGGTGTTTGCAACACCCACCAGACCCTGTCTTAGATGCAGGTGAGGCAGCGATTCAGGAGGTAGAGCCGGACTATTATGAGGACCAGGACGAGTTCTCATATATGCAGTACCACGACGGCTTTGCTTAGGTGGCCTAGATTGATGAGACTTCTCAGTGGGACTACTTTTGACATTTTAATTTTGCTTATTTACATGTATATGAGACTCAGAGATGTATTCATACTTTGGAGACAGTCGAGATCTACTTTGTTTTCCATACAGTGGTGTATATATTCTTTAGTCTTCCGCTTGCTTTTATCACTGAATCTAGAGTATGAATTACAGTTTTGGTATAATTTTACTCATGTGAATGCTTTAACTCAGACAACATTGAATCATAATCATTTTTATTGCATAAGTGACGGTCTGGAACTCGGGAGTTGGGTTTATACACGACCCCCGATTTTTAGGGTGTTACAAGTTAGAATCAGAGCATGAATGAGATTATACCGGGCCTGAGTTATGGTCACGCGACATACCCTGTCACTTCCTTTGACTTAGGTGGGTGCGAGAAGGGTCTAGAAACACTTATAGGATTGTAGATTCACCAATAGGCGAAGTCTATTCGTATCGATCGAATGATCGAGTCCATAACGCATCTTGGGTCGTGACAAGTGACCTAAGTAGCTCTTAGGTTGCAGATAGGTGGGTTGAGACATTCTTTGAATGATTCTAAACCCATAAATGTGAATCCTTGGGCTGTGGGGTAACCACAACCCTTACATTCAATCGCTAGGGCTTAAAAACCCCGTTTCACCTAATTTCTTCAAAATTCTTCTTCTCACCACTCCATTCTTCAATTATTTCTTTGAATTTTCATGTTAGGCATTGATCCTAATGTGAAAATGATATAAAATCATACTTTGATAAAATTTTATAGTGAATAGTAAAATTTCATGAAAACTCGCCATTAGGCCATTCTAAGTTTACAATATTTGGCAACTAATAGGCTATATGGATGTATTAGCTTCTTCTACCCTAAAATCATATGCTGCATGATAGGGGTTTGCATTTAGGTTTGTAGATTGGCCCTGGAAAGCCTCGAATGGATGTTTGGGCCTCCCTAGGCCAATCTACAATGAACGAAGGTGGGGTCCATACATATTTGGGGTCCCTGAGGTAGGGGGGACCCAACCTATGTGGTCCCACCGGCCAGCTTGTGAGATGGCCGAAGATGCCATCGCCGATCCGGCTATGCATCGCCGTCTGGTGGGCCCCACTTGCTGTAAAATTTGGGCTCGTGTGGTTTTTGGGGTAGGGAACCCCTACCACATGCGGTTCATCCGTAGAAAACTCCTAAATGGGGTACTTCCTTCACAAACAGCCCCTCCCAAGCCTCCATTTTCATTTTTCTTGCTGCCCTATCTTAAACCGCGACCCCAAATCACTCCCAAATCTTTCCATTACTGGAAACGACCCTATCTCATACCTCTAACATGATTAGAAACCCTCTCCCTCTTCGATCTCGTCCGTTGGAGCTCATACAACCTCCAAAATGTGCTGAAATGGTGTGGAGCTCCATTGCCCTTTTTCCTTCTCTTTTCTTTTTAAAAATCCACCCTAGGGGAGCTTGAAGCATCCCTCTATAACACCTAGATCTCCTTTTTTCAGTTTGGGCAGCCATTTCTTTACATTTCCCACATTTTCTATGGCTTTTGTTGAAGCCATTTTGGGTTTTTTCTCTCTCTCCACCATCCTCTCTTTGATGGGAAAGAGAAAAACCACAGCGGATGAGGCTGGGCCTAGTCACCCTGTGAATCCAGAAGACCGAGGGGTGGCACCACCAGCTCAAGCGCCGCCGCAAGTCCTAGCACAGCCCGAGAGTTCCATACAAAGCGGGATTTGGATCCCCATGCTCAACTTGGACGAGTGATATTAGCAGAGATGCCTCACGGTGAATATACTAACCGTAAGGTGTTATTTGAGGCGGACGTAGAAGGGCGACTCTTCAGCGAATTTCTATTGTTCGAGCGCATTGAAGCTGCACATTGGGATCTGCTATTTGAAGCTCGTTCTCGTGCTAATGTGAGCACCGTTCGAGCCTTCTACGCTCATATCCAGAGTCCTACATTGGAGCCATTGCAGCTCAAGATTTCTTTTGGTAGAGACCGGATGGTTACGATCGATGTTCGGTTGATAGCGCGACTTCTGAACGTGCCCCTTGGTGATGTTCATCCCAGTGCAAAGAATTTGAGGAGTAGGCGTGAGCGAGATCACCGTACCAGGTTCCTATGAGGTAGTCTGGTTCCATGGTAGCCTAACAATAGCCTCAAGGCATCTCATATGTTTGATGATTTGTACCTGCTGCACCACATTTGCACGTTCAACGTGTATCCCAGGTCGACAAATCGCATTGAGTGTATGCGCCTTATGGTTGATTTCTTGTATCAGGTGGCCCAGGGAGAAAACGTGTGTATGGGCACTTTCGTATTGCGACAGATTATCCTTATAGCGAAATTAAGAAGAACGTCTGAGTTGCTTCCTTTTGGCCGGCTTATATGCAAGATCGCGCTTGAGTTTTCTTAAAGACTTGGGCCAGAGTTGTCAGTTCTGATTCACTGCATTGATGAGTCTACCATGGTCAAGATGAAGATCGGGTCTCAGTACCGTGAGACTCATCTTGATGAGGATAGCGAGGACGATTTTGATGATGAAGAGGATCCAAGTGAGGGAGAACCTGGAGCGGAAGTAGCGGAAGAAGTCCAAGAAGAGGTAGAAGAGGAGGCTCAGGATACAGATGAGAGCCCTCCTCCTTCTGCTCAGGCTACTAGTGATGATCGCATTGCCCGAATTGAGGAGAGCCAGGTCACCTTGCGAAGAGAAGTTCAGGAACTTCGGACTGAAGTCGAGGATACCAAGGCTGTTATGAAGAGGAAATTCGTCAAGGTGACTCGCACCTTGAAGGTGATCCTGTGCTGCTTGCAGGATAAGGGTGCTCCTCCTCCGTCACCTGACTCAGACTAACAATGAGATTTTAGATGTTGTTTGGTAGTAGTTGTCGTTTCCTGCTTTATGTTTTGTAAGCCTGTTAAGGCTAGTAGTTTACTTGTGTTACTGTTATAGCTTTAACTGTCTTAGTTCCCATGTACTTCCTGTCATGATGCCTGTAAGGAGATATCCCTTGTGTTGTGACAATTTTGATTAAATGAAATGTATGGAATGCCTTTGACTCTTTATGTGAATGATTGCGGTGTGTTTGTGCTATTGAGACTGACAAGGTTGCACCCTATTTTGAATATAGGGAATGCCGCCGAAGGCTACACGGAGCACAGCTCGGCTTACACTGGGTGAGCCTATGGATCAGGTTCCTTTTCAGTCTGATGCTCATGCGGACCCTGCTGTGGGCCCGATTCCTGAGACAGCACATGCGTCTCAGCCTACTACTGGTCCTGCAGTTGGACCACCGCCATTCACATCGCCTGTCAGAGAGCAGCACCGTGCGTCTTCTTCGACACAGTACATGCCACAGCCTGCTCCACCTCCAGATAGATTTGAGCAGATGATGGCTATGATGCAACAGCAGCAGCTGCTCCTGACTACTATAGTGAGGGCTCTAGCCCAGGGTGGGAGTGTGACTCCACTTGTACCACCTGTGCATCCAGCTGAGGATGCTGATACATATGCTCAGGATGAGGGCATGGCTCATCCTGTACCACCTTCTTACCCTGCGGGGAATGTCGGAGACACACGGAGCTTATTAGAGCGATTTCAACGCTTACGGCCTCCCACTTTTACGGGTTCTCATAGACCCGAGGAGGCTGAGTATTGGCTCGACCGTGTGTTGAAGATACTACGGATGCTGCATTGTTCAGAGACTGAGAAGGTTGAGCTGTCTACCTTCTTGTTCGAGCGGGAGGCCAGCTTATGGTGGGACAGTGTGTTGCGGACCATTGCCGCTGACTACATATGGACCTGGGCAGCGTTCGAGTTCCGTTTCCACGAGAAACACTATCCCTAGACGTATAGGCATGATCGGGAGAACGAGTTTCTACGCCTCAGACAGGGAGGTATGACGGTGACTGAGTATGAGCATCGGTTCACTGAGTTGGGCAGATACGTCCCGACTATATTAGCAGATGAGCAGATACACATACGGCGCTTTTCTAAGGGTTTGCGACCGGATATTCGATCGAAGATGTGTTGCGTGAGCATCCACTCCTACGCAGAGCTGATTCACATGTCCATGCGGGCAGAGCAGGACGTGGATCGACTTACGTGATCTCGTGGCCCTATTGCTCCTAGGCCACGACCGGAGTTGCAGGACAGGTCCTTTTCGGGCAAGAGGCCTCGCGTCGACCCTCCTTCTAAGGCTACAGCGCCAATACCACCATTGCAGTGCCCCGATTTATCATGTACTTATTGTGGGAGATCGGGTTATTCGGTATAGAGTTGTTTCGCTCGGATGCAGGACAGTTGGTTTTCGTCACCGCAGAAGATCGACCGTACATGCCCACACGCTATATCAGCACCGCCTTTATGGTTGGCTCCTGTGCACCCTTCCTTCAGACCTCCCATATCTCAGTTCAGGCCGCCTCTACAGCCCACTGCAACCGGTTGAATCGGCCACAGCAGGCGCGGGTTCATGCCTTGACAGCTAAGGCGGCCGAGACTGAGACTTCTGAGCATACGGCCTTTGAGGTCACTGCCCACATCGGAGGTATTCCTATTCTCGTGATGGTGGATACTGGATCCACACTTTCTTTGATATCGCATTCCATAGTCAGGCATCTTGGACTGCCGACCATTCGCATGGATGGAGTGTGAGTCCTTTCAGCTCATAGGGATTTTTCTGATATCACCCTAATGTGTGAGGGTTGCCTGGTGGATCTGGGAGGCAGGACGATGACTCTTGATCTCATCGTCGACCCCTCTCTTGTTTATCTCGATGTCATTCTTGGCATGGACTGGTTGACTGCTGGGAGGGCCGAGATTGACTGCGAGACTCATATGGTGACGGTGTACGAGCCGGAGGGCACGCCTTTCACATTTTCAGTTCAGGTAAATCTCCCCTTCCGCATACTTAGCTACGCTTCTTTACTTCGGGACGCTGATGCCCCGATGCTTAAGCATACGCCAGTCGTTTGTGAGTTTAGGGATTTGTTCAGGAAGATCCCTGGTTTGCAGCCTCGACGAGAGATCGATTTAACTATCAATCTGGTGCCTGGTTCCACGCCCGTCTCACTGCCGACGTATCGCATGGCACCGTGTGAGATGGAGGAGTTGAGGACGCAGATTGATACTCTGCTAGAGCTTGGCCTTATACGGCCTAGTGTGTCTCCTTGGGGAGCACCAGTCCTATTCGTAAGGAAGAAGGATGGTTCGATGTGATTGTGTATTGATTATCGCAGACTGAACCAGATCACGGTGAAGAACAAGTACCCTCTACCCAGGATCGATGACTTGTTTGATCAACTGAGAGGAGCGCAGTACTTCTCAAAGATTGATCTTCAGTCAGGATATCATCAGTTGCGCGTTAGGGATGAGGACGTGCAGAAGACAGCGTTCAGGACCAGCTTTGGCCACTACGAGTTCCTGGTGATGTCGTTCGGTCTCACAAACGCACCAGCCGTGTTCATGGATCTAATGAATCGGGTATTTCGGCCTTTCCTCTATCGAGTCGTCGTTATGTTCATTAATGACATTTTGATATACTCGAGGAGTCGAGCGGAGCATGAGGAGCATTTACGCTTGGTCCTGGATACACTCAGACAGCATCAGTTGTTCGCACAGTACAAGAAGTGCGACTTCTGGAAGCAGGAAGTGAAGTTCCTAGGACACGTGGTGTCTAAGGATGGCATGGCAGTTGACTTGTCTAAGGTAGCTGCAGTTCAGGACTGGGAGTAGCCTGGTTCTGTCACTGAGGTGAGGAGTTTCTTCGGTCTCGCTAGCTATTATCGACGCTTCATTCGGGATTTCTCGAAGATCGCGAGACCTTTATCTCAGTTGACACGGAGGGACGTGAAGTTCGCCTGGAATGACAAGGCAGAGTCAGCTTTTCAGGAGCTGAAGGACAGACTTACGTCTGCCCCTATGCTAGTATTGCCAGAGTAAGGGGTTAGGTACACTATATACACTGACGCGTCTAGCATTGGTTTGGGTTGTGTCCTTATGCAGAAGGATAGGGTAATTTCGTATGCCTCGAGACAATTAAGGAAGCACGAGGAGAATTACCCTACACACAAACTAGAGTTGGCAGCCGTCATATTCGCACTGAGACTCTAGAGACATTACCTCTATGGAGAGGAGTTCGAGTTCTTTTGCGACCACAAGAGCCTCAAGTATATATTCACGCAGCGAGACTTGAATATGAGGCAACGGCGATGGATTGAGACTTTGAAGGACTTCAAGTTCGAAGTCTCTTACCATCCTGGGAAGGAGAACCTTGTGGCTGACGCATTGAGCCGGAAGAAGGTGATAAAGTTTGCGGCTCCGTTGATGGTTGCTGAGTAGGATATGGTTGAGTTTTTGAGAGACTTTGAGCAGAAACTCACTGTAGAGGAGCCGTATGAGTTCATCGTACATGTGCAGGTGCGATCTCAGATCGATGACCGGGTCATCGAGGCGCAGAGGGATGATGCGCATCTGACTGAGCTTCGAGAGCAAGCCGGTGATGATATGGACGCCGAGTGACGAGTTGGCACGGATGGGGGCTTACGTTATCGTGGCCGCCTATGCATCCCAGATATCCCTGACTTGAGACGAGAGATTCTCGAGGCTGCGGATTGTACCAGACTCGCGATGCATCCAGGCAGTACGAAGATGTATCGCGACGTGAAGAGGACCTATTGGTGGGAAGGTTTGAAGACCCACATAGCAGAGTTCGTGTCCCGTTGTCTTACTTGCCAGCAGGTGAAGGTAGAGCATCGCCGACCACATGGACTCTTCCAGCCTATGCCGATCGCAGAGTGGAAGTGGGACTTTATTTCCATGGATTTCGTTTCAGAGCTGCCGAAGACGAGAAAGGGACATGATCCATATGGGTGATCGTCGACCGTCTAACGAAGTTGGCGCACTTCCTACCAATCAGAGTCACGAACTCTGCAGACGAGCTGGCTAGACTATACATCAGAGAGATCGTGCGTCTGCATGGAGTTCCGTTGGAGATCGTGTCGGACAGAGACATGTAGTTCACTTCTATTTTCTGGACTCACATTCAGGAGGCTATGGGTGTGAAGTTGAAGTTCAGTACTACCTTCCACCCACAGACAGACGGATAGACAGAGTGGGTGAAGCAGATCTTAGAGGACATGTTGCGAGCTTGCGCATTAGACTTCAAGGACAGTTGGGATGACTGTCTTGCTGTAACGCCCTGGAAAAATCCGTACTTGGACTCGAGTACCAACTCGACCAGAAATCATGTAGGATTAATTCCTTTAGAAAATAAGTGTAAGTTAGCTAGCGCAACGCTAGAGTAGCTGGGAAATAGTCCCTGATCACTTTAAATACGTTCTACAAGACCCAAAGCGAGTAGAACCAATGATGCTATACTACTCTAAAACCTCGGATCAAACTCTAAGCCGGTTTATTCTCTGTACCTCTTTGAAACTTTGTATTGGATCTAGACCGCGCGTCGAAAGTCCGATACCTACAATCTTAGACCGTTAGAACCGCGTAGCTGGACTTGACAATCATTTCAAAAATCAAGTCCAACCGACATTCGCAGGTTATTTCATTGAGCCTGGACTGAAGAGAGTGAGAATAGGGCTAGATTTGGAATTTGAAATTCAAATCTGGCACACGACTTGACGCGTCAGTATTAAGCGTTCTGACCGTCAGAATTCAGCCAAATTACACCCTCGGATCAGGAAAAATTTCTATTTCATATCATGAGACTTGCAGACCTGATCTACGTGTGGTGACCGATGAACTGAAACTGGACCGCCACGGGCGATCTACGAACACTACTGGTCTGAAAACGGGATGTGAGCGACATCCAACATGTACGAACTTAAGTCCGATCCCGTTCGGCCAGGGGACAACCAGAAATGTCCTTTTGGACCGAAACAACCCTGATTTGGATATACCTTAAGTATACCTTGACCTGAAGCCTGTTTTGGGCATGTTTGGGCTTATAAAAGGGCTTGAAACCCTCACTCCTCTCTCCCATCCGAATTTGGAAAAAGCCCTAGGTTGAGAGAGAGAAAAGATGAGAGATTGTGAGAGAGAGAGGAAGGAAATTTCCTGCCGCTTGTGCTACCTGTTGCATGTGATTAAGAAACACGCTCCAATCACTTGGCCGGTGATTTCTCCACATTTCTAGGTAAGAAAATATCCTAAATAGTTGCTAATCTAGTGTTCTTTCATTTCCATAGCATGTTAACTTATGGATCTTGTAAATTAGGTTGCCTATTCGCCGTAGACGAAGCGTATACGCTCCATTCGATACGCTTCTGTAACATCCCAAAAATCGGGGGGTCGAGCAAAAACCCAACTCTCAAGTTTCAAAATGTTATTTATGCAACATAGATATGTATGATTGAATGTTGTCTATGATAATGTATTAAACATGAGTAAGATTAAGCTAGAACAACATATCATACTCCAGAGACAGTTAAATTAACAAGCGGAAGACTGTGGTAGTAGGTAGAGCATATATAAACTGTTGTATGTCTCCAGAGTGTGAATATGTTACCAGGTTATATACATACATGTATACTCCAAAAATAAACAAAACGAATATACATGAGTGCGCTAAAAATATAAAATGACAAGTGTCAAGGTATCTAATCAACCTCCCTATAATCCCGTCAATCAGAACACACATGAAGGAGGAATCCTCCTCATCATCACCAGGTCCAGCTCCGCTTCTCGAGCAGCGCCATCATATGCAATCACAAAAAGGGACTGGTGGGTGTCCGGAAACACCATCCCGTAACGTGGGAGTGAGTGATCAACTCAGTGGGATAAGAGAGCAAAGATTAGCATGTTATCAAATCAATCATGCGATAATAGTAAAGCAGTAAATCAAACAATCCTAATACTGTTGTTAATGCAATATGACATGACGTGATGTATGCCCTCACCGACGATCTCCTTCATATGACACCATCTTACGACCGCGGCATGCAATCGATCCTCAAGTGCTCCACATCTTCTAGGCACATGCAATGGTATAGTGATATGATTTTCGAGTTGTTATTAGTCCATTCAAACAGCAGGATTGGGAAACTAAGGTACTTCCCTTATATCAATCCCAACACAGATCCTGTCTAGGGTCGTCACTCCTAGTAATCTCATACGATGTATATTTTGTAGGTCGCTGCAAGGGCTGTCAGTGGCTGTCAGAACCCACTGTCCCACATCCGTGCAAAATAACTCTGCGCTAAGTGGCCCGACCTCCCGCAGTATGTACATGATAACTCGAGGAGCTGAAACGATGGTGCTGGCGCTAGAGCCTAAGTAGGAGGGTCGACACGAGGCCTCTTGCCCGCGAAGGGCCTGTCTGGCAAGTCTGGTTGTGGCCTAGAAGCAACAGGGCCACGAGATCGCGCAAGTCGATCCACATCCTACTCTTCCCGCATAAACATGTGAATCAACTCCGCATAGGAGTAAATGCTCACACAGCACATCTTCGACCGAATATCTGGTCGCAAACCCTCCGAAAAGTGCCGTATGCGCATCTTCTCATCAGCCAAAATAGTCGGGACGTATTTGCCCAACTCCGTGAACCGATGCTCATACTCCGTAACTGTCATGGCTCCCTGTCTGAGGCGGAGAAACTCATTCTCCCGGTCATGCCTGTACGTCTGGGGATAATACTTCTCGTGGAAGCGAAACTCAAACGCTGCCCATGTCCATATAAAGTCAGCGGCAATGGTCTGCAATACGCTGTCCCACCACAAGCTGGCCTCTCTCTCAAACAAGAACGTAGCCAACTCTACCTGCTCAGCCTCTGTACAGTGTAACATCCGCAGTATCTTCGACACACGGTCGAGCCAATACTCGGCCTCCTCGGGTCTATGAGAACCCGTAAAAGTGGGAGGCCGTAAGCGCTGAAATCGCTCTAATAAGCCTCGTGTATCTGCGACATTCCCCACAGGATAAGCAGGTGGTACAGGATGAGCCATGCCCTCATCCGGAGCATAAGTATCAGCATCCTCCGCTAGATGCGCAGGTGGTGCAGGTGGTGTCACACCCCCACCCTGGGCTAGTGTCCCCACAATGATAGTCAGGAGCTGCTGCTGCTGCTGCATCATAGCCATCATCTGCTCAAATCTATCAGGAGGTGGAGCAGGCTGTGGCGTGTGCTGCGTCGAAGTAGACGCATGATAAGGCTCTCTGACTGGAGGTGTGAATGGCGGTGGTCCAACTGTAGGACCAGCAGTAGGCTAAGACGCACGCACTGTCTCAGGAATCGGGCCCACAGCAGGGTCCGCATGGGTGTCAGGCTATGAAAGGAGCCTGATCCATAGGCTCACTCAATGCAAACCGAGCCATGCTCCATGTAGCCTTAGGCGGCATTCCCTATATTCAAAATAGGGCGCAACCTTGTCAGTCTCAATAGCACAAATACACCGCAATCGTTTACACAAGAGTCAAAAGCATTCCATGCATTTCATTTAATCAAAATTGTCACAATACAAGGGATATATCCTTACAAGCATCATGACGAGAAATACATGGGAAGTAAGACAGTTAAAATTTACAACAGCAACATAAGCAAGCACTAGCCTTAACAGGCTTACACAACTTAAAGTAGGAAATGACTAACTACTGATAACAACATCATAGATCTTGCTAGTCTGAGTCGGGTGATGGAGGAGGAGCACCCTTATCCTGCAAACAGCACAGGATCGCCTTCAAGGTGCGAGTCACCTTGCCGAATTTTCTCTTCGTAACGGCCTTGGCATCCTCGACTTCAGCGTGAAGTTCCTGAACTTCCCTTCGTAAGGCGATCTGGCTCTCCTCAATCCAGGCAATGCGATCATCGCCAGTAGCCTGAGCAGAAGGAGGAGGGCTCTCATCTGTATCCTGAGCCTCCTCTTCTGCCTCTTCTTGGACTTCTTCCTGAACTTCTGCTTCAGGTTCTCCCTCACTTGGATCCTCCTCATCATTAAAGTCATCCTCGCTATCCTCCTCAAGCTGATTCTCATGGTATTGAGACTCAATCTTCATCTCGACCATAGTTGACTCATCAATGCTGTGAATCGGAACTGGCAATTTCGGCCCAAGTCTGTAGGCAAACTCAAGCGCGATCTTGCATATCAGTCATCCAAAAGGAAGCGATTCGGACGTTCTTCTTGATTTCTCTATGAGGATTATCTGTCGCAAGATGAAAGTGGCCATACATACATTCTCTCCCTGGGCCACCAGATACAAGAAATCAACCATAAGGCGCGTACACTCAATGCGATTCATCGACCTGGGATACACATTGAACGTGCAGATATGGTGCAGCAGGCGTAAATCATCAGACATATACGTCACCTTGAGGCTATTATTAGGCTGCCATGTAACCAACTTACCGCATAGGAACATGGTACGGCGATCTCGCTCACTCCTACTCCTCAAATTCTTCTCACTAGGATGAACATCACCAAGAGGCACGTTCAGAAGTCGCGCAATTAGCCGAATATCAATCGTAGCCATCCGGTCTCTTCCAAAAGGAATTTTGAATTGCAATGGCTCTAATATAGGATTCTGGATACAAGCGTAGAAAGCACAAACGGTGCTCACATTAGCACGAGCGCGAGCTTCAAAGATCGGACCCCAATGCGCAGCTTCAATGCGCTCGAACAATAAAAATTCACCGAACAGTCGTCCTTCCACGTCCGCCTCAAACAACACTTTGCGATCAGTGTATTGGCCTTGAGGCATCTCTGTTAGAATCACTCACCCAAGTTGAGTATGGGGATCCAAATCCCGCTTTGTATGAAATTCTCAGGCTGTGATTGGACCTGTGGCGGTGCTTGAACTTGCGGCACCACCCCGTGGTCTTCTTGATTGAGCAGGGCGACTTGACCTATCCTCATCCGCTGCGATTTTTCTTTTACCCATCAAAGATAAGATGGTGGAGAGTGACAAAAGGCCTAAAATGGCTTCAACAAAAGCCATGGAAGATGAAGAAAATGCCAAGAAATGGCTGTCCAAACTGGAAAAGGGAGATCTAGGCATTGTAGAGGGATGCTTCAAGCTTCCCTAGGATGTATTTTCAAGGAGAAATGAAAATGAAAAAGGGGAATGGAGCACCTCACGATTTCAGCTCGATTTGGGGGTTTTTAGAGCTCCAAAAGATGAAATCTTCAAGAGGGAGGGCAGCAAACTTCAAAGGAACAATGGAGTGTGGTCGTTTTTGGCCAAGGATGGATTTAGGGGTGGTTTGGAATTATGAATTTTGGAGATAGTAGCTGGAAAATGAGAATGGAGCTATGAGAAGTATTGTTTGTGAAGGAAGTGCATGATTTTGGGGTTTTCTACACACAAACCACACATGGGGGGTGTGTAGTACCCAAAATATCCCCAGATCCTAGACCACACATCAAACGGACCACAGTGGTCGGCGATGGAATCGCCGACCATCTCCCTGGTCAGGCGGTGAGACCACATGGATTTGGTCCCCCATGGTCCAGGGACCCCAAATAACTATGGGCCCCACCTTGGTTCATTGTATTTTGACCTATATAGGCCCAAACATGAGTTCAGGGCTTTTCAGGGCCATTCTACAATCCTGAATACAAAAATCTATCATGCAGCATATGATTTCGGGGTAGAAGGAGCTAGTACATCCATCTAGCCCATTGGTTGCTAAATAAAGCAAAGTTAGAATGGTCTTATGGCCATTTTTCATGAAATTTTATTATTCACTATAAAATTTTATGAAAGTATGATTTTATGTTATTTTCACATTAGGATTGATGCCTAATATGAAAAGGATAAGAAGTAATTGAAGATTGGAGTGGTGAGAGGAAGAATTTCTAAGATTTTCGGTGAAACGGGGTTTTTAAGCCCTGACGATTGAATACAGGAGTCGTGGTTGTCCCACGGCCCAAGGATTCACATTTACGGGTTTAGAATTGTTCAAAGAATGTCTCAACCCACTCACCTACAACCTAGGAGCTAATCGGGTTGCTTTACGCGACCCTAGACGCGTTACAGACTCGATTCGAATAGTCTTCGCCTATTGGCGAATCTGCAATCCTAGAAGTGTTTCTAGACCCTTCTCGCACCCACCTAAGTCAAAGGAAGTGACAGCATATGTCGCGTGACCATAACCCTGGCCCAGTATACTTCTATTCATGCTGTGATACCAACTTGTAACACCCTGAAAATCGGGGGTCGTGTATAAACTCAACTCCCGAGTTCCAGACCGTCACTTATGCAACAAAACTGCAATTCATACTCCAGATCCAGTGATAAAAGCAAGCGGAAGACTAAAGAATATATATCACTGTATGAAAAAACAAAGTAGATCTCAACTGTCACTAAAGTATGAATACATCTCTGAGTCTCATATACATATACATGAACAAAATCAAATGTTCAAAATAGTCCCACTGAAGTCCCATCAACCCAGGTCACCTAAGCAAAGCCATCATGGTACTGCATGTACGAGAACTCGTCCTGGTCCTCGTCAAAGTCTGGCTCTGCCTCTTGGATCTCAGCATCACCTGCATCTACAACAGGGTCTAGTGGGTGTTGCAAACACCATCCCGTAACGTGGGAATGAGTTATCAACTCAGTAGAATCATAGAGCAAAGATTAGCATGTTCACAAATCAATCATGCGATAATAGTAAAGCAGTAAATCAGACAATCCTAATACTGTTATTAATGCAATATGACATGACATGATGTATGCCCTCACCGACGATCTCCCTCATACGACACCATTTTACGTCCGCGGCATGCAATCGATCCTCAAGTGCTCCACATCTTCTAGGCACATGCAATGGTATAGTGATATGATTTCAAAGTTGTTATTAGTCCATTCAAACAGCAGGATTGGGAAACTAAGGTACTTCCCTTATATCAATCCCAACACAGATCCTGTCTAGGGTCGTCACTCCTAGTAATCTCATACGATGTATATTTTGTAGGTCGCTGCAAGGGCTGTCAGGGCTATTGCTCGCACTCGTTGCACCGCTCCCCCATCACCTTATCAATACAGGCCTACTGTACTCTACTGCTACTGAAGGGTCGTCGCCTCCCGTAGACTCAGAATACGCTCGCGGTCACTACAAAGGACTCGTCGCCTGATCAGTGTAGGCCGACAGCTAGAATATAGTCTCCCATACCACCATAATCTGCTCACGAGACTAGGTGTTCATTGGTCATACGGGGAGGTTTGTGGCCCCAGCGTAGGCCGACAGCTCGACCACGGTGTCCCATACCACCATGCCCGGCTCATGAGTCTTCGTGGATCAAGGTACCATGGTTAACAGGGTTTACAATGGTAAGTTCAGGACCCTAGGTTCAAGCAGTTATGACTCATGCAGGGTGAACATACAACGGCCAGTCGAGTTACTTGACGGGCTTGACTAGCACGATCGCATCTCAAGTCGAACGACATGAAGTGCGTAAAACACTTCGCGTGGCCTAACCACTGCCGCCAACTCCAAAACACGACTCGCGTTCATCGACGCGTCGTTCGTGGCAAAGATAAGCCGACCACGAATTCACTCGGTTACCTACTGCCTGGACTAAGTATAGTCCCAAACAATTATGGAATCACATCAGCAAATCATATGAGAGTATTGGAATTGAAATACAACCATGTGAGCATGTTAACACATGTTATAACATACAACTTAAGTAAATCTTCAAGCACATACATTTCATGCATATAATGAAATCATGCATATAGTCAACATGTAGGAAATCATTTATGTCAGCATATTAAATGAGAAATCAATCTCAAACTAATTCATAACATCATTTAATTCAATACATACTAATACAAGCATTTATACAAACACATACACTACACACTTAAGTCTACATATAGTATGTCGACCCGAAGTACGCAATTAGGCGAATCTCTTCGCCAAACTAATTATGCACGTATTCCTAACATTCTAATGCGACAAAAAACCATGTCAATCACATTAGAAAAATATGAATGAAATCAGCACTTCCTACAAATGACTAAAATGCCCTAAATCTCATATTCTTCGTTGATTTACGAAACAGGAAACGGATAGCATGTTGTACATGTCAAACGGCGATGCCGTCAATAATCTACTATTAAACGACATTGAAAGCGTTGGAAACCGTCAATCAAAGCGTCTAAAATCCTCACCTTATCTCTTATGGATGTGTGAATTCGAACGAAGCGTATACGCTTCGTCTATAGCGTTAAGAGAACCTAATTTACGAGTTACGTCAGCTAACATGCTATGAATCCTAGTAAACATCAAATCAGCAACTTCTAGGGTCATTTCTTACCTGAAAACGCGGAGGAATCGCCGACTGAGTGATGGAATCGTGTTGCTTAGGCACTTGCAACAGGTGGTGCAAAGGCGGGAAAATTCTCCTCCAATATCTCTCACAAACTCTCACCTTTTCTCTCTCCCAATCTAGGGTTTCTCTCAAATTCGGATGGGAGAGAGGAGTGAGGGTTTCAACCCCTTTTATAAGCTTAAAAATGCCCAAAATAGGCTCAGAAACAAAGTTCACTTAGTGCATAACCAAATCGGGGCTGTTTCGGTCCAAAAGATGCTTTCTGGTAGTCCCCTAGCCGAACGCGATCGGACTTAAGCTCATACATACAGGATCTAGCACGCATTAAGTTTTAAGACCGGCAGGGTTCGCAGATAGCACGTGGCGGTCCAGTTTCAGTTCAGCGATCACCGCACGTAGATCAGGGCTGCAAGTCCCATGATATGAAATAAAAATTTTTCCTGATCCGAGGGTGTAATTTAGCTGAATTCTGACGGTCAGAACGCTTAATACTGACACGTCAAGTCGTGTGCCAGATTTGAATTTCAAATTCCAAATCTGTCCCTATTCGCACTCTCTTCAGTCCGGGCTCAATGAAATAGCCTGTGATTATCGGTTGGACTTTATTTTCGAAATGATTATCAAGTCCAGCTAGGCGGTTCTAACGGTCTAAGATAGTAGGCATCAGACTTTCAACGCGCGGTCTAGATCCAAAACAAAATTTCAAAGTGGTCTAGAGAACAAACCTGCTTAGAGTTTGATCCGAAGTTATAGAGTATTATAGAGTCATTGGTTCTACTTGATTTGGGTCTTGTAGAACGTATTTAAAGTGATCAGGGACTATTTCCCAGCTACTCTAGCGTTGCGCTAGCTAACTTAGTCTTATTTTCTAAAGGAATTAATTCTACGCAATTTCGGGTCGAGTTGGTACTCGAGTCCAAGTATGAATTTTTCCCGGGCGTTACAGACGCGTATCGTAAACAGAAAGGAACAGGTGCTGCGGAGCAAGGTGATTCCCCTTGTGAAGGTATTGTGGACGCATCACTCTGAGGAAGAGGCTACCTGGGAGACAGAAGCCGAGATCAGAAAGAACTACCCACAGCTTCTCGAGGAGTACGAAAAGGTACAAATTTCGAGGATAAAATTTTTTTGTTAAGGAGGGTAGATTGTAACGCCCTGAAAAAATTCATACTTGGGCTCGAGTACCAACTCGACCAGAAATTGCGTAGGATTAATTCCTTTGGAAAATATGTGTAAGTTACCTAGCGCAACGCTAGAGTAGCTGGGAAATAGTCCCTGATCCCTTTAAATACGTTCTACAAGACCCAAAGCAAGTAGAACCAATGACGCTATAATACTCTAAAACCTCGGATCAAACTGTAAACCGGTTTGTTCTCTGGACCTCTTTGAAACTTTGTATTGGATCTAGACCGGGCGTCGAAAGTCCGATACCTACAATCTTAGACCATTATAACCGCCTAGCTAGACTTGACAATCATTTCGAAAATTAAGTCCAACCGACATTCACAGGCTATTTCATTGAGCCTAGAGTGAAGAGAGTGAGAATAGGGTTAGATTTGGAATTTGAAATTCAAATCTGGCACATGACTTGACGCGTTATTATTAAACTTTTTGACCGTCAGAATTCAGCCAAATTACACCCTCGGATCAGGAAAAATTTCTATTTCATATCACGAGACTTGTTGACCTGATCTACGTACGGTGACCACTGAACTGAAACTGGACCTCCACGTGCGATCTACAAACACTAGTGGTCTGAAAATGGGATGTGAGTGACTTCTGACGTGCATGAGCTTAAGTCCGATCGCGTTTGGCCAGAGGACTACCAGAAATGTCTTTTTGGACCGAAACAGCCCCGATTTGGTTAGGCATCAAGTAAACATTGTTCCTAAGCCTGTTTTGGGCAAGTTTTAGGTTATAAAAGGGGCTTAAACCCTCACTTCTCTCACCCATCCGAATTTGCTAGAAACCATAGCTGGTGTGAGAAAAAAGGTGAGAGATTGGGAGAGAGAGTAGGAGAGAATTTCCTGCTGCTTGCACTACGTGTTGCACGTGCTTAAGCATCACCCCTCAATCACTTTCCCGGTGATTTCACCGTGATTCTACATAAGAAAATACCCCAAATACTTGCTGATTTAAGGTTCCTTTGGTTCCTTAGCATGGTAGCTGATGCATCTTGTAAAATAGGTTCCCGGTTTGCCGTAGACAAAGCGTACATGCTCCGTTCGAATCAAAACACTTCTAGGATAAAAGGTGCAGATTTTAGATGCTTTGATTGACTGTTTCCAACGCTTTCAATATCGTTTAATAGTAGATTATCGACGGCAACACCGTTTGACATGTACAACATGCTGTCCGTTTCCTGTTTCGTAAGCAGACGAAAAATATGAGATTCAGGGCATTTTAGTCATTTGTACGAAATATTGTTTTCATCCATATTTTGCTGATGTGATTGACATGGCTTCTTGTCACATTAGGATACTAGGAATGCGTGCATAATTAGTTTGGCGAAGAGATACGCCTAAATGTGTACTTTGAGTCGACATACTATATGTAGACTTAAGTGTGTAGTTTAAGTGTTTGTATAAATGCTTGTATTAGTATGTATTGAATTAAATGGTGTTATGAATTAGTTTGAGATTGAATTCTCAATTAATATGCTGATGTAAATGATTTCCTACATGTTAGCTATATGCATGATTTCATTATATGTATGAAATGCATGTGTTAGATGATTTACTTAAGTTGTATGTTATAACATGTGTTAACATGCTCACATTGTTGTATTTCATTTCCAATACTCTTATATGATTGTTGATGTGGATTCATAATTGTTTGAGACTATACCTAGTCCAGGCAGTCGGTAACCGAGTAAATCCGTGGTTGGCTTATCTTTGCCACGAACGACGCGTCGATGAACGCGAGTCGTGTTTTGGAGTTGGCGGCAGTGGTTAGGCCACGCGAAGTGTTTTACGCACTTCATGTCGTTCGACTTGAGATGCGATCGCGCTAGTCGAGCCCGTCAAGTAACTCGACTGGCCGTTGTATGTTCACCCTGCATGAGTCATAACTGCTTGAACCTAGGGTCCTGAACTTACCATTGTAAACCCTGTTAACCATGGTACCTTGATCCACGAAGACTCATGAGCCGGGCATGGTGGTATGGGACACCGTGGTCGAGCTGTCGGCCTACGCTGGGGCCACAAACCTCCCCGTATGACCAATGAACACCTAGTCTCGTGAGCAGATTATGGTGGTATGGGAGACTATATTCTAGCTGTCGGCCTACACTGATCAGGCGACGAGTCCTTTGTAGTGACTGCGAGCGTATTCTGAGTCTACGGGAGACGACGACCCTTCCGTAGCAGTGAGAGTACAGTAGGCCTGTATTGATAAGGTGATGGGGGAGCGGTGCAACGAGTGCGAGCAATAGCCCTGGCAGCCCTTGCAACGACCTACAAAATGTACATCGTATGAGATTACTAGGAGTGACAACCCTAGACAGGATCTGTATTGGGATTGATATAAGGGAAGTACCTTAGTTTCCCAATCCTGTTATTTGAATGGACTAATAATAACTTGATAATCATATCACCATCACATTGCACGTACCTGGAAGATGTGGAGCACTGAGCGGTACGCAAGCATGCCGCGGACACAGATGGTGCCATATGAGGGAGAATGTCGGTGAGGGCATCCATCATGTCATGTCATATTGCGTTAACAACAGTATTAGGATTGTTTGATTTACTGCTTTACCATTATCGCATGATTGAATTGAGAACATGCTAATCCTTACTTTATTATTCCACTGAGTTAGCTACTCACTCCCACATTATGGGATGGTGTTTGCAACACCCACCAGACCCTGTCGTAGATACAGGTGAGGCAGCGATTCAGGAGGCAGAGCCGGACTATGATGAGGACCAGTACGAGTTCTCATATATGCAGTACCATGATGGCTTTGCTTAGGTGGCCTGGATTGATGGGACTTCTCAGTGGGACTACTTTTGACATTTTGATTTTGTTTATTTACATGTATATGAGACTCAGAGATGTATTCATACTTTGGAGACAGCCGAGATCTACTTTTTTTTCCATACAGTGGTATATATATTCTTTAGTCTTCCACTTGCTTTTATCACTGAATCTAGAGTATGAATTACAGTTTTGGTATACTTTTACTCATGTGAATGCTTTAACTCAGACAACATTGAATCATAATCATTTTTGTTGCATAAGTGACGGTCTGGAACTCGGGAGTTGGGTTTATACACGACCCCCGATTTTCAGGGTGTTACAATATGATTAACAAGTTCTTATTAGTCATTTTCATACAGCAGGATTGGTAAGCTAAGACACCTCCCTTATATCAATCCTCAAACATTAATCCATTATAAGGTCGTCAGTCCTAGGAAATATCATACGATGTTACGTTTCTAGGTTGCTGCCAGGGCTGTTGCTTGGAATCGTTACACCACTCCCCCATCACCAAATCAATACAGGCCTAGTTATGAAAGGGCCTAGCTATATGCCCTAGAGGGGGGGTGAATAGGGCAATGCCAAATAAAACTAATAACAACTGAATAATAAAAAAATTAAAGCACAATGCTGAATTTAAAGTAATCTCAATAGCCTAAAATAAAGAGAATGATACTTTATCATTTCTAAGGACAACCTTACACCAAAAACCAAAGGTTTAAGGTAGGACAACCTTAATTCTAGAATGTCCTTTGTATCACAAACCAATGAGGAATAAAAAGCAAGAAAATTAAAATAACTTACAAAAATAAATCCTAAGTTATTACAACATTCTCCACACTTGCTTGGAATAAAAAGATTACAACATTCATCCACGAATACAAACCACAAAACTGAATGAATAAAAGAATGAAAGAATAATGCACATCCACAACACAACGATATATAGTGGTTCGCCTGTGTGTACACCAATTGTTATCCAACAGCCACACAGAATGCTACTCCACTCCTAATATCCTCACACAAGGGATATTAGCATGCACTATCAAAATAGGTTTCACAGGTTCACCTAAAACCTTCACAATTGTGTCTTTGATCTCGGGCTTACACAATCCAAAAACCCCACAATCTGAGTTTTCTGGCTCTCCTCAGATAACCAATACAATGAGATTTTTCTGGAAAATCTCAAACAAAACCAAAGAAAGTAAATTAAAAAAATTTAAAATACCTGAATCACCTTTTGAAGAAACCCGATAGAACCAATTAGAGTAGAAGTTCGATTCAATGTTCAAAGTCCAATACTCACTTTAAGAATGGTTCTACGTCTAATTGATTTTAAATCAAAAGGGCTAGTTCTATTTGATTTTGAATCCAAGAAGAAGGAATATCAGAAATTCCCCTTTTCTAATAAGATTGGAATGTAGATCAAAATCAAATAATAAACAAGCTAGCAAAAGGAATATTAAATAAGCACAAAGTAGCATAAAACAAACAAAAACTTATCTTAGAGAATAGCCTAAAGATTGCTTGAATAGAATTGAATTGAATTACTAAAACTCTGAAGTTCATGCTCTATTTATAGCCTTAAAAATCCCATCTACGACTGGTCTTAGGATCCTAGGACTGGTCGTAGCTTCAAAGATTTTTAAAGATTTTCGTAGGATAAGATTTACGGTTCCATGACCGGTCCTATGAGGTCTACGACTGGTCGTGGGCCACCTACGACTGGTCGTGGGACACCTACGACCGGTCGTAGGACCCTCAATCTAGTTGCTAGAGTTTGAGTCGCGGGGCTACGACTGGTCGAAGGATGAGTCGTAGAACTCACAAGACTGGTCGTAGGATAGCTAGAAAGATCCAAAAATCTTCAACAACCTAGGACTGGTCCTGAAAAACTTTAGACTGGTCATAGCAGAGCTAGGACTGGTCTTGAAGTCCCTAGGACTGGTCTTAGAACACCCCAAACAAGCATATTGAAATATATGAATTATGTATCCAGAATGACCTACTGTAAAGCCCATCCTAAGGTCAATCTAAGGTCAAACAAACCTTAAAAGTGAGATGGACATTGAAAGTCTGTACACTCAGATGACCCTTAAGAGAAGTTTGAGAATATACAAATCTTGTAGTAGGCCTTTTTGAGCTTGATCTTAACTTGACAAAATCTTTTATTATACTTGAACTTGATTGAATCTTGAACATGCAAACTTGAAGACTTCAATACTTTAATTCTTCATCCATGACTTGAAAACTTCTTCATTTAATATCTTGTCTTGAAATGCGATATCTTGAACTAAAGAATAGTTTCAAACATGAAACACAAGATATACAAGACATAAATATAGGTTTTAGCACCACAAAATTTGACAACCAAAGGGATATGAAATCATAGCACTTACAATCTCCCTCTTTGTCAAATTTGTGACAAAACACATAACAAAGAAGATAATAAGGAATCATGAGCCATAAAATCACAAATTACTCTACTCCCCCTGAGTAATACGAGTACTGCTCATGTAAACAGTCAATAATATATTCTCATCCACATATCCTTCTCAATCAATCAATTCAAACAAATAAAAATAAATTACTCCCCCTTTCCATACTACCCTTTTACCTTACTACTCTCCCTTTTTGTCACAAAATGATAAGGGAAAGTCACAAAAGGAAAGAGAACATAGAGAGTAATAAGTAGATAATGAGAAAGAGATATGAAAGGACAAAGCATATTTCAAAATATAAACCTGAAGCATCAAGCCATCATCAATTCATAATACAATATCCAAAAGATAATGTTATCAAACCATAATCCATAATACATATCCAAAATAAAAAGGTAATGTAATACTATCCATAAGATAATTCACCTAATCTGATCCAGAGGAGGGAGTAGGGATAGTCGGATCAATCTGGTGCAAGCCCCTATTGATGCGACGAAGATATTTTCGCATGTACTTAAATCGCATATCGTGGGCTATACTCATATTATCAACCTTCTCCTCCAATGCACGAAGGCGTGCATCATAACCAGATGGATCATAATCTGGATAATTTGGTGAACCAGATTCTATGTCATCAAAAATCTCATCCATATTAACATCTTGTTGTGGAAGATCACCAGCTTCCCCTTCATTTTCGGCTTCACCACCAACACCTCCATCACCACCAACACCACCTACATCTACTTGGCCAGGAAGAAAATCCAACTTCATCTTATTAAGATTGGAATTGTTGAAAATAAGATGATGAATTGGTGCCTCATTAACAGGTTTATCGACAAGCATGTGAGTGGCTAAAAAAGTCATATGATAACCGAATGGAATATCACTATGACCCGGATGGAGACGAAACTGAATAATAAAATAACAAATCAAAGAAGGAAGACAGACCATGGTACCAAAAGCAATAGAATGCAATACATGAACCATGTAAGAAGTCAACTCAGTTTTATTACCGGACCGAGGATACACATTGGAAATGAAGAAACGATGTAACACTCTGTATCTAGGTAATAGATACTTTGAAGGGAGCACATTCCCTTTGTGTGTCCATTGCGCATTAATTTTGCATAAATCTCTTGTTAACATGCGTTTCTCTGATTCAGATGGTTTGTCGTATAAAGTATGAATCAGTATACCTTCATCATTAATAGGTATATCCATAATACCTGATATCAAATGACGGTCTACTTCAAATTTCCCTTCTCTAGTATCAATTGAAAATATTAAATTATCAAGAGAAAATTCTGAGATGCATGCCACCATTGATTGGTCAATGTGATTGAGATCAGCGGTGTGATCAACGATAATTTTATAGACGCGTAAATCTCGTATATCTTGGGAATCATCTTCGGGTGACCGAAGGTGCCGTTTAGTTATCGGTGCAGATCTATATGAAGATGGACCACGAGATATTTTCTTTTTCCCTCTAGCATCCATATTTAAGAAGATATACAAAGAGCAAGTGAAATGTACAAAAGAAGGGATGGGTTTTCTCTAGATCAGTAAATTGAGAAGAAACCCTTGAAAAACCCAACAAGAGATGAAATTTAGCTACACAATGATCAAATCAAAGCATAGAGAGCATGAATCTTCAAGAAAAATGATGAAATAGGACTCACCTTGAAGAAAAATAAGAAATCCTATGACTGGTCGAGCCATGACTCGTCGTAGGTCGGAGTGAAAATGAAGAAGAAAGGGATTTTCCCCAAATATATCATGTTCACGAGTACCACGACCGGTCGAGTGTAGTGCATGACCAGTCGTACCACGACTGGTCGTGTACATTCACGACCAGTCGAGTATCGACCAAAAAAATACATATTTTATGTAAAAAATAAAATTTAAACAAATATAATATGAAATATAATACACTATGATGCATGCAAGAAAGAATATTCAATGTAAAATGCACATACCAAGGTTAAATTTCAGTTTATTAAACCTACTTTTGTCGAGCGGTTTAGTAAATATATCAGCAAGTTAATTTTCGGTTGATATATATTCCAAAGAAATAACTTTTTCTTCAGCCAACTCACGTGTGTAATGATACCTAATGTCAATGTGCTTAGTACGTGAATGCTGGATTGGATTTTTGGAAATATTTATAGCACTAGAATTATCACAATGTAAGATCATTGAATCTTGATTAATTCCATAATCGCTTAGCATGCGTTTCATCTAAAATAGTTGAGTACATGCATATCCAGTTGCAATATACTCAGCCTCAGCAGTGGAGAGCGATATTGAGCTTTGCTTCTTGCTGAACCAAGAAACTAAGCAATTTTCAATGTAAAAACAACCACCACTGGTTGATTTTCTATCATCGATATTATCGGCCCAATCAGCATCTGAGTACCCGGCTAATTGAACACTAGCATCAAAAGGGTACCATAGACCCAAATTTATAGTTCTTGTGACATATCTAATAATCCGTTTAACAGCAGTAAGATGTGATTCCTTAGGATTAGACTGATATCTTGTACAAATTCCAACACTTAATACAATATCAGGTCTACTTGCAGTAAGATACAACAAACTACCAATCATACTACGATATAGTTTAGGATCTATATCTTTGCCTGTAGAGTCTTTTGAGAGTCTTAACATTGTATTCATAGGAGTATCAACGTTCTTACCATTCTCAAATCCAAACCTTTTAACCAAGTTTGAAGCATATTTGGTCTGGGAAATGACAATTCCATCAGGTTGTTGTTTTACTTGCAACCCTAGGAAAAAGTTAAGTTCGCCAACCATGCTCATTTTGAACCTTGATTTCATTAACTCTGCAAACTCAATAGACATGTTAGAGCAAGTTGATCCATAAATAATATCATCAACATATATTTGAACCATCAAAATATCATTGTTATTCTTCTTAACAAAGAGCGTCTTATCGACACTTCCTACTTGAAAGGTATGACAAAGTAAGGATTTAGTCAATTTTTCATACCATGCCCTGGGCGCTTGTTTTAGACCATAGAGAGCCTTTTTGAGACGAAATACATGGTCAGATAACTTAGGGTCTTCAAACCCTGAAGGTTGTTCAACATACACTTCTTCATGTAAATCGTCATTCAAGAAAGCACTCTTTACATCCATCTGATAAATTTTAAATTTTCTAAAGCATGTGATGGAAATAAAAAGTCTGATTAATTCAAGGCGAGCGACTGGAGCAAAGGTTTCATTGTAATCGATGCCTTCAATTTGAGTGTACCCTTGTACAACCAGTATAGCCTTGTTTCGTATAATATTTCCAAGCTCATCAGACTTATTTTTAAATATCCATTTTGTTCCAATAATGTGTTTATCTTTAGGTCTAGGAACAAGATACCGGACATCATTACGAACAAATTGATTAAGTTCATCCTACATAGCAACAATCTAATTTTCGTCAGAAAGTGCTTCTTTTATGTTGACCGATTCTATTTGGTATGTAAAACAAACATAATTACATATGTTCTCAAGTTGTTTGTGAGTACGAACTCCAATGAGAGTGTTTCCAAGTATTTGATTGGTTGGATGATCTTTAACAGTCCTTGGTTTAGATTATTTTTTACTTGATGAGATATCTTGATTGTCAATAATAAGAGCTTTATCATCATCTGAACTCGGATCTGGTGTGTAATCAAAGGATCATCAATGACCACATTGATGGACTCTTGAATCACACCAGTTCTCTTATTTAGAACCCTATAACCTCGACTGTTTAAAGAATAACCAAGAAAAATACCTTCATCACTCTTTGTATCAAACTTTTTCAAATTTTCACGATCACGTAAAATATAACACTTGCTGCCAAAAACCTGAAAGTATTTGACAGTAGGTTTTTTTTCAAACCATAATTCATAAGCAGTCTTATTATCAGATTTACTGGTATAAACCTGATTAATAATATAACATGCGGTATTAACTGCTTTAGCCCAAAGATTTCTAAACAGCTTCATGCTATTCAACATAACATTAGCCATATCCTGAATCACTCTATTTTTTCTTTCAACTATACCATTTTTTGCGGTGTTTTGGGTGCAGAGAATTCATGTGATATTCCCTGATCGCTATAGAATTTTTCAAAACTACTGTTTTCGAATTCAGATTCATGATCACTACGGATCTTACTAACATGAGAACCTTTCTCATTTTGGATTCGTGTGATGACATTTTTCACTTCATCCAGGGTTTCAATTTTGTCTTTTAAGAACGATACCCAAGTGAATCTGGTATAGTCATCAACGATAACCAAGATGTATTTTTTGCCTCCTCGACTCTCCGATCTGGTTGGTCCAATAAGATCCATGTGGAGAAGCTCGAGTGGTCTAGATGTGGTATTAGAGTTCACTTTCTTGTGAGAGCTCCTAATCTGTTTGCCCAACTGGCATTCACCACATATTTTGTCTACTCTTTGCAATTTAGGTAGACCTCTAATTAGTTCTCTTTTGCTCAATCTAAATAAGTTCCGATAGTTTACATGTCCAAGGCATTTATGCCATAATCCAGTCTCATCGGTATGGACCATGTAACATGATTGAGTAGATGAGCTTTCATCACTAAAGATGTAGCAGTTTTCAGAAGTTCTGCGACCAGTTAATATAACAGAACCCTTTTTATCAAGTATCTCACAACCTTGATTAGAAAACTTCACACTATGGTTATTATCGCATATCTGAGAAATGCTTAATAGGTTCAGTTTTAAGCCCTCAACATATAAAACATTCTTAAATAAGGGGAGGTTATAAAGCTAAGCTGTACCTTGGCCAATGATCTTGCAATTGCTTCCATCACCAAATGTGACTGACCCGTCAGTCACATCTTTTAAATCGGAAAATAAAGTTTTGTCACTTGTCATATGACTGGAGCAACCACTATCTAGGTACCACTTTGAATGGCTTGTAGCTTTGAAAGTAGTGTGGGCAACCAAGCAGTCAACTTTAGAAACCCATTTTAGAACTGTTTTGGGTTTAGGAGTATAGATGGTATTTTTTTGTATATTGTTATAGGAGAGACCTATAGAGTTAGACTTTAATAGCTCCTTGAGAAGATTAATTATTTTTTAAGCCAATGGATTTCAATTTTGAAAAGTAAAGTTGACATGGATACTTTTAGGTTTTTGAAAAGTCCTTGAATTTTTGAAAAAATCTTGATAAGTATTCTTTTCTTTTGAGATTGAAGACTCTCCTTTTACAAATTTAGGAGCAATGTTCTTTTGTTTAGGAGATGTATTCTTATCATAGCCCAACCCGGATCGATCACCAAATTTTTTTGATCTGGACAATAATTTTTGCAATTTAGGATCACCATGGGCATATCTCCATGTGTCTTTCAAACTCTGAAGAGAAGCTACCTCATTTTTGAGTTTCTCATTTTCGGATCTCAAATCTTCAATTTTGGAGGTTTTGAAATTTAAATCACTTTTGGTTTTTTCAAAAGAATTGGAAATATGAGACTTTTCTAACACAAGAGACTCATAATCTTCCTTAAACTTGGAAAATTTTTCTTTTTGTAATTTAAGCTTGACAGTAATTTTACAACTCTCCTTATAAAGGGCATTATAAGCATCCTGAAGATCATCTTCATTATCACAATCACTATTCAGATTTTCTTCACTAGATATATCATCATTATCTGAAAGGGTGATCTTGGCTAGAGTCATAAGGGCTTTAACATCTTCGCCCGACTCGGTTTTAGAATCTTCTGATTTAGAAGAGGATTCATATAACACCCCGAAAATCAGGGGTCGGGTAGAAACCCAACTCCCGAGTTCCAGAACATCTGTAACATCCCAAAAATCGGGGGGTCGAGAAAAAACCCAACTCCCGAGTTCCCAAATGTTATTTATGCAACATAGATATGTATGATTGAATGTTGTATGTGATAATGTATTAAACATGAGTAAGATTAAGCCAGAACAGCATATCATACTCCAGAGACAGTTAAATTCACAAGCGAAAGACTGTGATAGTAGGTATAACATATATAAACTGTTGTATGTCTCCAGAGTGTGAACATGTTACTAAGTTAAATACATACATGTATACTCCAAAAGTAAACAAAAAGAATATACATGAGTTCTCTGAAAATATAAAATGACAAGTGTCAGGGTATCTAATCAACCTCCCTGTAATCCCGTCGATCAGCACACGCATAAAGGAGGGATCCTCCTCATCATCAACATCATCAAGTCCGGCCCCGCCTCACAGGCCGCGACATCATCTGCAATCACAAAAAGGTCTGGTGGGTATCCAGGAACACCGTCCCGTAACGTGGGAGTGAGTAGCTAACTCAGTGGAATAATAGAGCAAGGATTAACATGTTCTCAAATCAATCATGCGATAATAGTAAAGCAGTAAATCAAACAATCCTAATAATGTTGTTAATGCAATATGACATGGCGTGATGTATGCCCTCACCGATGATCTCCCTCATACGGCACCATCTTACGACCGCGGCATGCAATCGACCCTCAAGTGCTCCACATCTTCCAGGCACATGCAATGGTATGGTGATATGATTTCCGAGTTATTATTAGTCCATTCAAACAGCAGGATTGGGAAACTAAGGTACCTCCCTTATATCAATCACAACACAGATCCTGTCTAGGGTCGTCACTCCTAGTAATCTCATACGATGTATATTTTGTAGGTCACTGCAAGGGCTGTCAGGGCTGTTGCTCGCACTCGTTGCACCGCTCCCCCATCACCTTATCAATACAGGCCTACTGTACTTTACTGCTACTGAAGGGTCGTCGTCTCCCGTAGACTCAGAATACGCTCGCGGTCACTACAAAGGACTCGTCTCCTGATCAGTGTATGCCGACAGCAAGAATATAGTGTCCCATACCACCATAATCTGCTCACGAGACTAGGTGCTCACTGGTCACTACGGGGAGTTTTGTGGCCCCAGCGTAGGCCGACAGCTCGACCACGGTGTCCCATACCACCATGCCCGGCTCATGAGTCTTCGTGGATCAAGGTACCATGGTTAACAGAGTTTACAATGGTAAGTTCAGTAACCTAGGTTCAAGCAGTTATGACTCATGCAGGGTGAACATACAATGGCCAGTCAGGTTACTTGACGGGCTCGACTAGCACGATCGCATCTCAAGTTGAACGACATGAAGTACGTAAAACACTTCATGTGGCCTAACCACTGCCGCCAACTCCAAAACACGACTCCCGTTCATCGACGGGTCGTTCGTGGCGAAGATAAGCTAACCACGAATTCGCTCGGTTACCGACTGCCTGGACTAAGTATAGTCCCAAACATGTGGAATCACATCGGCAAAGTATGTGTAAGTATTGGAAATGAAATACAACCATATGAGCATGTTAACACATGTTGTAACATACAACTTAAGCAAATCACCTGATACATGCCTTTCATACATATAATGAAATTATGCATATCGCCAACATATAGGAAATCATTTCCATCAGCATATTAATTGAGAATTCAATCTCGAACTAAATCATAATGAAATCATCAAGCACATGTTATAACATACAGCTTAAGCGAATCGTCAAGCACATGCATTTCATTCATATTATGAAATCATGCATATGGCTAACACATAGGAAACCATTTACACCAACATATTAATTGAGAAATCAATCTCAAACTAATTCATAACACCATTTAATTCAATACATACTAATACAAGCATTTATACAAACACTTACACTACACACTTAAGTCTACATATAATATGTCGACCCAAAGTGCGCATTTAGGCGAATCTCTTCGCCAAACTAATTATGCACGCATTCCTAACATTCTAATGCGACAACAAATCATGTCAATCACATCAGAAAAATATGAATGAAATCAGTACTTCCTACAAATGACTAAAATGGCCTAAATCTCATATTCTTCGCCGGTTTACGAAACAGGAAACGGACAGCATGTTGTACATGTCAAACGGCGATGCCGTCGATAATCTACTATTAAACGACATTGAAAGATTTGGAAACAGTCAATCAAAGCGTCTAAAATCCGCACCTTGGCTCTTATGGATGTGTAAATTCGAACGGAGCGTATACGCTTCGTCTACGGCGATTAGAGAACCTAATACACAAGTTCTATTAGTTACTTCGCTAGGAAACGAAAGGAACCTCAAATCAGCAACTTCTAGGGTATTTTCTTACCTGAAAACGTGGAGGAATTGCCGGGTAAGTGATCGGAGGGCGTTGCCTTAGCACGTACAGCACGTGGCATAAGCAGCAGGGAATTCTCTCCCACCTTCTCTCACAAACTCTCACCTTTTCTCTCTCCCAATCTAGGAATTTTTACAAATTCGGATGGGAGAGAGGAGTGAGGGTTTCAACCCCTTTTATAAGCCCAAACTTGCCCGGCTCCGGTACAAAGTTCACTTAGTGCATGTCCAAATCGGGGCTGTTTCGGTCCAAAAGATGCTTTCTGGTGGTCCCCTGACCGAATACGATCGAACTTAAGCTCACACGTACCAGATCTAGCACGTATTAAGTTTTCAGTCCGGCTGGGTCAGCAGATCGCACGTGACGGACCAGTTTCAGTTCAGCGGTCACCACACGTATATCGGGGCTGAAAGTCTCATGATATAAAATAGAAATTTCTCCTGATCTGAGGGTGTAATCTGGCTGAATTCTGACGGTCAGAACGCTCAATACTGACGCGTCAATTCGTGTGCCAGATTTAAATTTGAAATTTCAATTCTGTCCCTATTCGCACTCTCTTCGGTCCGGGCTCAATGAAATGGCCTGTGATTATTGGTTTGACTTGATTTTCGAAATGAGTGTCAAGTCCAGCTAGGCGGTTCTAACGGTCTAAGATAGGAGGTATCGGACTTTTGACGCGCAGTTTAGATCCAATACAAAATTTCAAAGTGGTCTAGAGAACAAACCTGTTTAGAGTTTGATCCGAGGTTATAGACTATTATAGAGTCATTGGTTCTACTCAATTTGGGTCTTGTAGAACGTATTTAAAGTGATCAGGGACTATTTTCCAGATTGGCCAAAATCTGGGGTGTTACAATCTACCCCCCTTAAAATAAAATTTCATCCCCGAAATTGGCGAAGGGCAAGGAGTACTTTTTCTAAGGAAGGTTCAAATCCTATTGAATAGCCTAACCGTACATATAACCTAAATCAAATGTTTCGATCTTGGGCCAGTGGGGAAGGGCCTAACCATGCTTCCGCTGCGCCACTCAGATCGAACGGTAGCATTGACTAACTAACTGGATTGGACTTAATTCGTTCTACCCCCCTTAAAACTTGGTTTTACTTAAAGTTCAAGAGTCTATGCATCGCTTCGTACATCAGAACGAGGTGCAACTTAAGACCTATCCTTGACATAAATTGGAAAACAACTTCTCTACATGATTTTCCTTGCTAATGATGCGTTCTATGGCATTGGTACCTATGATCATAAAGATGAGCCTAATCTCTATTGTGGTTAAGTTCAGGGGCAGGTATGACTTGGTGGCAAGATGTCGAATTCTCTACTAGCTTTAAGTCCTCGCCATTTCCCAAAGACACTGTGATCCCGTTTGGTTGTATGTGGTCGAGCCAACACGGAAGAAAAGTAGTATAGTGGGTCTGAGCCGGATACATAGACTTTCTGTCTAGCTAGGACAGAAAATTTATTGTATCAATTCTTAATCCGAGTCGATGCCGATCTTCTGCTTGATCAGAGCATTGGATTTATTGGTAACCACTAGGATTAGGAAGTCGATTCAAACCGCGAATACATCGCTTACATGTAGTTCCTTTATTCCGCATTTCCAAATGCAATAAGCCCTTGGGGAAGGCAATTCTAAGGGGCGTGCTAGTACATTCTAAGTTCATTCTAAGGGATTTATAAATGGTCCCTAAGAGTGAATGGCTCCCTCCTATGGGCAACAAAAGAAGTCTATAAGTCATAAGGGGATCTATCGAAGGAAGGGAGTCCCATTCCAACCAAATCTAACCTACTATCCCTTAGCATATATAGGCCTTACACTGCCTAAGACAACTAGTAGCCTAGTCTGTAACTCAGTAGTTATAATCCAAAGCCTAAGTTTATACGTTAAATGGTTCCATACCATTTCTACTACAGGGAATTCTTCTATTGCTTAGGGTCAAGATTATCTAAATGGAATTAGATTTCTTATGTCGTCAGATCCTTCAAATCTATGAGTGCTATCGCTAGGTCCAAAATGCCAAGGGCCTATTGTATGAAACGAAACTACATTCCTAATCCCATGTTGGGATTGGGAGTAGCATGCTAGGTAGGAGGGTGGGTTGGGATAAAAATTAATTTGTAGGCTGAATCTTAGGAGTTACAATACTCCCAATCTAGGGACAATACCTAACAAAAAAAAAATGATCGGCATGCACTCCATTCAACAAATTTCAGCTATATTAAGCTCAACCCACAACACAAACACATTTTCTACCTAACAACAACAAAATACAGAAATTTCAAAACAGTAATCAAACAAGCGAAGAACGTGGAGAAATGGGATGGGTGAGAAGGTTTCCACGAGTCTGAGGATCAAATAAAAGGGACTTGAGAGAGAGGACGATGGAAAGGGAGGAAAAGCTAAAATGGCCTTAACAATAGGCATGAAAAGCGGAGAAAATGCAGAGAAATGGTTGCCCAAATGGACAGAATGAAATCTAGGCCTTGTAGAGGGATGCTTCAAGCTCCCTTAGGATGTATTTTCAGAGAGAAAAGAGAATGAATAAGGGGAATGGAGCACCACACGATTTTCAGCCTTCTATGAAGATTGTGGGAGCTCCAAATGATAAAAGTGGAGAGGAAAGGGAGTGCCAATGGCTGTGAGTGATGGAGTGTGGCCGTTTTTGGCCAAGGAAGGATTTGGGAGTGATTTGAAATCACTATTTTTGGGATAGGGCAGCTGAAAATGAAAATGGGGCTAGGGAAGGGACTGTTTGTGAAGGAAGTACCCATATTTGGGGTTTTCTTCGGACGGACCATACATGGGAGGGGTACACCACCCAAAATAGGGCGTGCACCCAAAGATTACCTCAAGTGGGCCCCACCGGTCGGCGATGCATCGTCGAACCGGCGATGGTATCGCCGGCCATCTTGCACGGTGGCTAGTGGGACCATATAGATCTGGTCCCCCATGGTCCAGGGACCCCAAAAAAGTATGGTTTCCACTTTGGTTCATTCTAAATTGCCCTATGTAGGCCCAAACATGTGTTCGGAGCTTTTCGGGGCCAATCAGCAATCCCGAATACAAAACCTTATCATGCAGCATATGATTTTGGGGTAGAAGGAGATAATACATCTATCTAGCCCATTATTTGCTAAAGAAAGTGAAGTTAGAATGGCCTTATGGCCATTTTTCATGAAATTTTACTATTCACTATCAAATTTTGTGAAAGTATGATTTTGTATTATTTTCACATTAGGATTGATGCCTAACATGAAAAGGATAAGAAATAATTGAATATTGGAGTGGTGAGAGAAAGAATTTTGAAGATTTTAGGTGAAACGGGGTTTTTAAGGCCTGACGATTGAATACAGGGGTCATGGTTGTCCCACGGCCCAAGGATTCACATTTACGGGTTTAGAATCATTCAAAGAACGTCTCAACCCACCTACCTACAACCTAGGATCTACTCAGGTCGCTTCACGCGACCCTAGATGCGTTACAGACTCGATCACGCGATCGATTCGAATAGACTTTGCCTATTGACGAATCTGCGATCCTATGAGTGTTTCTAGACCCTTCTCGCACCCACCTAAGTCAAAATAAGCGACAGCATATGTCGTGTGACCATAACCCAGGCCCGGTTTAATCCAAATCATGCTTTGATATCATCTGTAACATCCCAAAAATGGAGGGGTCGAGCAAAAACCCAACTCCCGAGTTTTCAAATGTTATTTATGCAACATAGATATGTATGATTGAATGTTGTCTGTGATAATGTATTAAACATGAGTAAGATTAAGCCAGAACAGCATATCATACTCCAGAGACAGTTAAATTCACAAGCGGAAGACTGTGATAGTAGGTATAAGATATATAAACTGTTGTATGTCTCCAGAGTGTGAACATGTTACCAAGTTATATACATATATGTATACTCCAAAAGTAAACAAAAAGAACATACATGAGTGCTCTGAAAATATAAAATGATAAGTGTCAGGGTATCTAATCAACCTCCCTGTAATCCCGTCGATCAGCACACGCATAAAGGAGGGATCCTCCTCATCATCAACATCATCAAGTCCGGCCCCGCCTCACAGGTCGCGCCATCATCTGCAATCACAAAAAGGTCTGGTGGGTATCCAGGAACACCGTCCCGTAACGTGGGAGTGAGTAGCGAACTCAGTGGAATAATAGAATAAGGATTAACATGTTCTCAAATCAATCATGCGATAATACTAAAGTAGTAAATCAAACAATCCTAATACTGTTGTTAATGCAATATGACATGAAATGATGTATGCCCTCACCGACGATCTCCCTCATACGGCACCATCTTACGACCGCAGCATGCAATCGACCCTCAAGTGCTCCACATCTTCTAGGCACATGCAATGGTATGGTGATATGATTTTCGAGTTATTATTAGTCCATTCAAACAGCAGGATTGGGAAACTAAGGTACCTCCCTTATATCAATCACAACACTGATCCTGTCTAGGGTTGTCACTTCTAGTAATCTCATACGATGTATATTTTGTAGGTCGTTGCAAGGGCTGCCAGGGCTGTTGCTCGCACTCGTTGCACCGCTCCCCCATCACCTTATCAATACAGGCCTACTGTACTCTATTGCTACTGAAGGGTCGTCGCCTCCCGTAGACTCAGAATACGCTCGCAGTCACTACAAAGGACTCGTCGTCTGATCAGTGTAGGCCGACAGCAAGAATATAGTGTCCCATACCACCATAATCTGCTCATGAGACTAGGTGCTCACTGGTCACTACGGGGAGTTTTGTGGCCCCAGCGTAGGCCGACAGCTCGACCACGGTGTCCCATACCACCATGCCCGGCTCATGAGTCTTCGTGGATCAAGGTACCATGGTTAACAGGGTTTACAATGGTAAGTTCAGTACCCTAGGTTCAAGCAGTTATGACTCATGCAGGGTGAACATACAATGGCCAGTCGGGTTACTTGACCGGTTCGACTAGCACGATCGCATATCAAGTTGAACGATATGAAGTGCGTAAAACACTTCATGTGGCCTAACCACTGCCGCCAACTCCAAAACACGACTCCCGTTCATCGACGCGTCGTTCGTGGCGAAGATAAGCTAACCACGAATTCGCTCGGTTACCGACTGCCTGGACTAAGTATAGTCCCAAACATATGGAATCACATCGACATAGCATGTGTAAGTATTGGAAATGAAATACAACCATATGAGCATGTTAACACATGTTGTAACATACAACTTAAGCAAATCACCTGATACATGTCTTTCATACATATAATGAAATTATGCATATCGCCAACATATAGGAAATCATTTCCATCAGCATATTAATTGAGAATTCAATCTCGAACTAAATCATAATGAAATCATCAAGCACATGTTATAACATACAGCTTAAGCGAATCGTCAAGCACATGCATTTCATTCATATTATGAAATCATGCATATGGCTAACACGTAGGAAACCATTTACACCAACATATTAATTGAGAAATCAATCTCAAACTAATTCATAACACCATTTAATTCAATACATACTAATACAAGCATTTATACAAACACTTACACTACACACTTAAGTCTACATATAATATGTCGACCCGAAGTGCGCATTTAGGCGAATCTCTTCGCCAAACTAATTATGCACGCATTCCTAACATTCTAATGCGACAACAAATCATGCCAATCACATCAGCAAAATATGAATGAAATCAGTACTTCCTACAAATGACTAAAATGCCCTAAATCTCATATTCTTTGTCGGTTTACGAAACAGGAAACGGACAGCATGTTGTACATGTCAAACGGCGATGCCGTCGATAATCTACTATTAAACGACATTGAAAGCTTTGGAAATAGTCAATCAAAGCGTCTAAAATCTGCACCTTGTCTCTTATGGATGTGTAAATTCGAACGGAGCGTATACGCTTCGTCTACGGCGATTAGAGAACCTAATACACAAGTTCTATTAGCTACTTCGCTAGGAAATGAAAGGAACCTCAAATCAGCAACTTCTAGGATATTTTCTTACCTGAAAATGTGGAGGAATTGCCGGGTAAGTGATCGGAGTGCGTTGCCTAAGCACGTACAGCACGTGGCATAAGCAGCAGGGAATTCTCTCCCACCTTCTCTCACAAACTCTCACCTTTTCTCTCTCCCAATCTAGGAATTTTTGCAAATTCGGATGGGAGAGAGGAGTGAGGGTTTCAACCCCTTTTATAAGCCCAAACTTGCCCGAAATAGGCTCCGGTACAAAGTTCACTTAGTGCATATCCAAATCGGGGCTGTTTCGGTCCAAAAGATACTTTCTGGTGGTCCCCTGACCGAATGCGATCGGACTTAAGCTCACGCGTACCAGATCTAGCACGTATTAAGTTTTCAGTCCGGCTGGGTCCGCAGATCGCACGTGGCGGACCAGTTTCAGTTTAGCGGTCACCACACGTAGATCAGGGCTGAAAGTCTCATGATATAAAATAGAAATTTCTCCTGATCCGTGGGTGTAATCTGGCTGAATTCTGATGGTCAGAATGCTCAATACTGACGCGTCAAGTCGTGTGCCAGATTTGAATTTGAAATTTCAATTTTGTCCCTATTCGCACTCTCTTCGGTCCGGGCTCAATGAAATGGCCTGTGATTATCGGTTTGACTTGATTTTCGAAATGAGTGTCAAGTCCAGCTAGGGGGTTCTAACGGTCTAAGATAGGAGGTATCGGACTTTCGACATGCGGTCTAGATCCAATATAAAATTTCAAAGTGGTCCAGAGAACAAACCTGTTTAGATTTTGATCCGAGGTTATAGAGTATTATAGAGTCATTGGTTCTACTCGATTTGGGTCTTGTAGAACGTATTTAAAGTGATTAGGGACTATTTTCCAGATTGGCCAAAATCTAGGGTGTTACAACATCACTTATGCAACATAGATAATGATAAATACATGTTGTCTGTATAATGGCATTAAATAAGATTGAGACTAAACCAAAACAACATTTCATACTCCAGAGACAGTTGAATTAGCAAGCGGAAGACTGTGTTAAATACCTAAAATATATAATTGATTATAAGTCTCCAGAGTGTGAACATGTTACCAGGTTAAATACATACATGTATACGTCAAAAATGGAAAGAAAAGAATATACATGAGTGCTCTAAAAGTAGAAAATGAGAAGTGTCAAGGCATATAATCAACCTCCTTGTAATCCCGTCAATCAGAACACGCATAAAGGAGGGATCCTCCTCATCATCATACAAGTCCAGCTCCGATTCACAAGCAGCGCCATCATCTGCAACTAAAACAGGGACTGGTGGGTGTTGCAAACACCATCCCTTAACGTGGGAGTGAGTAGCTAACTCAGTGGAATAATATAGTAAAGATTAGTATGTTATCAAATCAATCACACGTTAATAGTAAAGTAAATAATCAAACATTCCTAGATACTGTTGTTAATGCATGCATGAAATGATATGATGAATGCCCTCACCGACATTCTCCCTCATGCGGCACCTCTGCTTCCGTGGCATGCTTGCGTACCGCTCAGTGCTCCACATCTTTCAGGCACATGCAATGCGATATGGATAATGATTACCAAGTTGTTATTAGTCCTTTTCATACAGTAGGATTGGAAAACTAGGGTACCTTGCTTATATCAATCCCAACACAGATCCTATCTAGGGTCGTCACTCCTAGTAATCTCATACGATGTTATATTTGTAGGTCGCTGCAAGGGTTGTCGGGGCTGTTGCTCGCACTCGTTACACCGTTCCCCCATCACCTTATCAATACAGGCCTAATTATCCTTAAGACTGCATCAAGACTCGTCGCCCCCATGCGGTGTCAGGATAAACTTAAGGTCACTACAAAGGGCTCGTCACCTGATCAGTGCCGACAACAAGAATATAGTGTCCCATACCACCATAATCTTCTCAGAGTAGGGTGCTCACTAGTCACTATAGGGAGGTTTGTGGCCTCAGCGTAGGCCGACAGCTCGACCACGGTGTCCCATACCACCATGCCCGGCTCATGAGTCTTTATGGATCAAGGTATCATGGTTAACAGGGTTTCCAATGGTAAGTTCAGTATCTTAGGTTCAAGAAGTTATGACTCATACAGGGTGAACATACAATGGCCAGTCGGGTTACGTGACGGGCTCGACTAGCACGAGCGCATCTCAAGCTGAACGACATGAAGTGCATGAAACACCTCGTGTGGCCTAACCACTGCTGCCAACCCAAAACACGACTCGCGTTCATCGACGCGTCCTTTGTGGTACATAGAAACCAACCACGAATTCGATCCAATACTGACTGCCTGGACTAGGTCATAACCCCAAGCATTTGTGCATCAACATTAGTAAGTATATGTGAGTAACAGAAATGAAATACAACATTGTAAGCATGTTGACACATTTTATGACATACAACTTAAGCAAATCATCCCACACATGCATTACATGTATATAATGAAATCAATACATATAGCCAACATGACGGAAATCATTTACATCAGCATATTATTTGAGAATTCAATCTCAAAACTCATACACAACACCATTTACTCAATACATACTAATACAAGCATTTATACAAACACTTAGTCTACACACTTTAGTCTGTATAGCGTATGTCGACCCAAAGTGCACATTAGGGCGAATCTCTTCACCAAACAGACCATGCATGCATTCCTAATATCATAGCATGACAATTAGCCATGACAATTATTTCAGCAAAATACGGACATATACTATATTTCCTACAAATACCCAAAATGCTCTAAATCTCATATTTCCCGTACGTATACGAAATAGAAAACGAACAGCATGTTCTACATGTCAAACGGCGTTGCCATCGATAATCTACTATTAAATGACATTGAAAGATTTAAAATCAGTCAATCAAAGTGTCTAAAATTCGCACCTTTCACTTTAGATGTGTATCGTTTTGAACGGAGCGTATACGCTTCGTTAACGGCGTACAGGCGACCTAATACACAAGTTGTATAAGCTACTTTACTATTTGAATCGACGAAATGCTAAATCAGCAAGTGTTTAGGGTTTTACTTACCTAAAAATGCGTTGAAATCACCGGCAAAGTGATTGGGATGCGTTGCTTAAACACGTGAAGTGGTTGCAGCAAGTGGCAGGAAGATCCCTCCCACACTCTCTCACAAACTCTCACTTTCTCTCTCACTCTAGCTAGGGTTTCTAGAAAATTCGGATGGGTGAGATAAGTGAGGGTTTCAAACCCTTATATAAGCTAAAACCTTCCCAAATTAGGCTTGGGAACAAAGTTCACTTGAGGTATAACCAAATCGGGGCTATTCTGGTCCAAAGAAGCACTTCGGGAGGTCCCCTGGCCGAACGCGATCGGACTTAAGCTCATGGTCACTGGATGTTGTTCACACCCAGTTTTCAGTCTGGTAGAGTTCGTAGATCACACGTGACGGTCCAATTTCAGTTCAGCGGTCATCGCACCTAGATCAGGTCTACAAGTTTCAGGATATGAAAGAGAAATTTTTCCTGATCCGAGAGTGTAATTTGGCTGAATTCTGACGGTCAAAACGCTTAATAATAAGGCATCAAGTCATGTGCCAGATTTGAATTAAATTTTTCAAATCTACCCTTTTCTCACTCTCTTCACTCCAGGCTCAATGAAATAGCCTCTGAACGTCAGTTGGCCTTGATTTTCGAAACGATTGCCAAGTCCAGCCAAGCGGTCATAACGGTCTAAGATGGTAGATATCGGACTTTCGACGCACGGTCTAGATCCAATACAAAGTTTCAAAGGGTTCCCGAGAACAATCCAATTTAGAGTTTGATCCTGAATTTTAGGGTAACGTAGCATCAACGATTCTACAAGTTTTGGGTCTTACAGAACGTATTTAAAGTGATCAGGGATAATTTCACAGCTACTCCAGCATAGCACTAGCTAACTTACGCTTAATTTCTAAAGGAATTAATCCTAAGTGATTTCTTTGGCTTTGGAATTGGGTTCTGAGAGGTTACTAAGGTGTTATGGTTGACCCATTGCCTAAGGACGTCTAATCCCATGTTGGCAAAAATTCGGGGTGTTACAATTCAGAATCAGACGATTCATCCCAAGTAGCCATCATGTTTTTCTTTTTTGATTTGTCCTTTTTAGGACATTTGTTAGCTAAGTGCCCATACTCTTGACAGTTGTAACATTGACTCTCTTTCATGGATTTACGAGTTCTAGGTTTAGATCGTCTCTTATCATTTACTTTTAAAAATTAACTTTTTTCTTATTTTTCAAAATTTTGTAAAACTTTTTTGCTAAAAGCGCCATATCATCTTCAAAATTTTCTAAATCCGAAGTGCTCTCTTGTGAAACATTTTTAGATGATTTGAGAACAATTAATTTTCCTTTAGGAGCTTTAAAGGATAACTCATAGGTTTGAAGTGAACCAACTAGTTCCTCAACCCTCATGGTATCCGTATAACAAAGTTCCTGAATCGCTGTCACTTTAAAATTGAACCGTTCAGGAAGTGAGCTTAGTATCTGTAACATCCCGAAAATCGGGGGGTCGAGCAAAAACCCAACTCCCGAGTTCCAAAATGTTATTTATGCAACATAGAAATGTATGATTGAATGTTGTCTGTGATAATGTACTAAACATGAGTGAGATTAAGCCAGAACAGCATATCATACTCCAGAGATAGTTAAATTTGCAAGCGGAAGACTGTAATAGTATGTATAACATATATAAACCATTGTATGTCTCCGGAGTGTGAACATGTTACCAGGTTATATACATACATGTATACTTCAAAAGTAACCAAAAGAATATACATGAGTGCTCTAAAAATATAAAATGACAAGTGTCAAGGTATTTAAGCAACCTCCCTGTAATCCCGTCAATCAGAACACGCATAAAGGAGGGATCCTCCTCATCATCATCAAGTCCGGCTCTGCCTCACAGGCCGCGCCATCATCTGCAATCACAAAAAGGTCTGGTGGGTGTCCGGAACACCGTCCCGTAACGTGGGAGTGAGTAGCTAACTCAGTGGAATAATAGAGCAAGGATTAACATGTTCTCAAATCAATCATGCGATAATAGTAAAGCAATAAATCAAACAATCCTAATACTGTTGTTAATGCAATTATGACATGACGTGATGTATGCCCTCACCGACGATCACCCTCATACGGCAACATCTTACGACCGCGGCATGCCACACTCCCTAGAGTGCTCCACATCTTCCAGGCACATGCAATGCTATGGTGATATGATTACCAAGTTGTTATTAATCCATTCAAACAGCAGGATTGGGAAACTAAGGTACTTCCCTTGTATCAATCCCAACACGGATCCTGTCTAGGGTCGTCACTCCTAGTAATCTCATACGATGTACATTTCGTAGGTCGCTGCAAGGGCTGCTAGGGCTGTTGCACGCACTCGTTGCTCCGCTCCCCCATCACCTTATCAATACAGGCCTACTGTACTCTACTGCACGGAAGGGTCGTCGCCTCCCGTGAACTCAGAATACGCTCGCGGTCACTACAAAGGGCTGCCAGGGCTGTTGCTCGCACTCGTTGCACCGCTCCCCCATCACCTTATCAGTGTAGGCCGACAGCAAGAATATAGTGTCCCATACCACCATAATCTGCTCACGAGTCATAGGTGCTCACTGGTCACTACGGGGAGGTTTGTGGCCCCAGCGTAGGCCGACAGCTCGACCACGGTGTCCCATACCACCATGCCCGGCTCATGAGTCTTCGTGGATCAAGGTACCACGGTTAATAGGGTTTACAATGGTAAGTTCAGTACCCTAGGTTCAAGCAGTTATGACACATACAAGGTGAACATACATCGGCCAGTCGGGTTACTTGACGGGCTCGACTAGCGCGATCGCATCTCGAATTGAACGACATGAAGTGCGTAAAACACTTCGCGTGGCCTAACCACTGCCGCCAACTCTAAACACGAATCACGTTCATCGACGCGTCGTTCGTGGCTATGACCAGTCAGCCACGAATTCGCTCGGTTACCGACTGCCTGGACTAAGTCTAGTCCCACACATCTATGAAATCACATTAACAATATATGCGAAGGTTTTGGAATTGAAATACAATCATGTGAGCATGTTAACACATGTTATAACATTCAACTTAAGCAAATCTTCAAGCACATACATTCCATGCATGTAATGGAATCATGCATATGGTCAACATGTAGGAAATCATTTAGGTCAGCATATTAATCAAGAAATCATTCTCAAACCACTACATAACATCATTTAATTCAATACATACTAATACAAGCATTTATACAAACACATACACTACACACTTAAGTCTACATATAGTATGTCGACCCAAAGTGCGCAACTAGGCGAATCTCTTCGCCAAACTAATTATACACGCATTCCTAACTTCCTAATGCGACAACAAACCATGTCAATCACATCAGCAAAATATGAATGTAAACAGTACTTCCTACAAATGACTAAAATGCCCTAAATCTCATATTCTTCGTTAGCTTACGAAACGGGAAACGGAGAGCATTTTGTACATGTCAAACGGCGATGCCGTCAAGAATCTACTATTAAACGACATTGAAAGCTTTGGAAACAGTCAATCAAAGCATCTAATATCCGCACCTTATGTCTTGTAGACTCGGAAATTGAAACGGAGCGTATACGCTTCGTCTACGGCGAATAAGGAGCCTAATACACAAGATCCATAAGCTACATCGCTATGGAAACAAGGGAAACTCAAATCAACAACTATTTAGGGTTTTTACTTACCTAGGATCGCGGTGGAATCGCCGGGAAAGTGGTAGAGGAGTGTTGCTTAAGCACGTGCAACACGTAGCACAAGTGGCAGGAAGAACTCTCCCACTCTCTCACAATCTCTCACTCTTTTTCTCTCTCCCAAGCTAGGGCTTCTCTCAAATTCGGATGGGAGAGAGGAGTGAGGGTTTCAACCCCTTTTATAGCCTAAAACATTCCCAAAATAGGCTTGGGAACAATGTTTACTTGGTGCCTAACCAAATCGGGGCCGTTTCGGTCCAAAAGGGCATTTCTGGAGGTCCCCAGGCCAAATGCGGTCGGACTTAAGCTCATGCATACTGGATCTAGCACACATCCAGTTTTCAGACCGGTTGGGTTCCCAGATCGCACGTGGCGGCCCAGTTTCAGTTTAACGGTCACCGCACCAAGATCAGGCCTATAAGTCTCGTGATATATAATAGATATTTTTCCTGATCCAAGGGTGTAATTTGGCTGTATTCTGACGGTCAGAATGCTTAATACTGATGCGTCAAATTTGTGTGCCAGATTTGAATTTGAAATTCCAACTATGTCCCTATTCACACTCTCTTCGGTCCGGGCTCAATGAAATAGCCTGTGATTATCGGTTTGACTTGATTTTCGGAATGAGTGTCAAGTCCAGCTAGACGGTTCTAACGGTCTAAGATAGGAGGTATCGGACTTTCGACGCGCGGTCTAGATCCAATACAAAGTTTCAAGGAGGTCCCGAGGACAAACCGGCTTAGAGTTTGATCCGAGGCTTTAGAGCATTATAGCACCCTTGGTTCCACTCGCTTTGGGCCTTGTAGAACGTATTTAAAGCGATCAGGGACCATTTCCCAGCTATTCTAACGTTGCACTAGCTAACTTAGTCATATTTTCTAAAGGAATTGATTTTAAGTGGTTTCTTTGGCTATGGAATTGGGTTCTAAGCAATTTTCCAGGTGTTTCAATTGACCCATTGCCTAAGGACGTCAAATCTCAGATTGGCCAAAATCCGGGGTGTTACAGTATCTTTGCGCACACTTTACTTTCTGGGATTCTATCACCAAGACCCCACATAGAGTTCACAATATCATTCAATCTAGTATAGAAGTCCATAAACATCTCATTCTCCACCATATGAATTTCTTCAAATTTAGTTGTGAGGAGTTGGACTTTAGATTTCTTAACAATAGATGTATCCTCGTGTGTCATTTCTAATACATCCTATGCTTGTTTTGCATTTTCACAAGAGATGATTCTTTTGAATTCATCTAGTGATAATGCACAAATAATTGCATTTAGTGCTTTTGCATTGGCACTACTTTCACTTTTCTGAAGTGTGGTCCAAAGAGAATAAGCCGTTACTTTCATTGATTTTGAACCATCATCATTAGTTACTTCAGTGATAGGAGGGTTCCATTCATTCACTGTGGCCAGCCACACACTTTTATCCAAGGATTTAAGGAAGATCCTCATCCTGGCTTTCCAATAAGCATAGTTTGTGCCATTAAAGGGTGGTGGCCTAGTGACTGATAGGCTATCAAAATTTGACATCTTAATATAGCTTAGATTGTTAGCTCAGGAAATAAATCCAATAAATAAACAATAAGCACGAGCTATTAGGCTCTGATACTACTTGAAAGGGCCTAACTATATGCCCTAGAGGGGGGGGTGAATAGGGCAATGCCAAATAAAACTAATAACAGCAGAATAATAAAAGAAATAAAGCATAATGCTGAATTTAAAGTAATCTCAATAGCCTAAAATAAAGAGAATGATACTTTATCAGTTCTAAAGACAACCTTACACCAAAAACCAAAGGTTTAAGGTGGGACAACCTTATTTCTAGAACGTCCTTTGTATAACAAACCAATGAGGAATAAAAAGAAAGGAAATGAAAATAACTTGCAAAATAAATCCTAAGTTATTACAACATTCTCCACACTTACTTGGAATAAAAAGATTACAACATTCATCCATGAATACAAACCACAAAACTGAGTGAATAAAAGAATGAAAGAATAATGCACATCCACAACACAACGATATATAGTGGTTCGCCTGTGTGTACACCAACTGTTATCCAACAGCCACACAGAATACTACTCCACTCCTAATATCCTCACACAGGGGATATTAGCATGCACTATCAAAATAGGTTTCACAGGTTCACCTAAAACCTTCACAATTGTGTCTTTGATCTCGGGCTTACACAATCCAAAAACTCCACAATCTAAGTTTTCTGGCTCTCCTCAGATAACCAATACAATGAGATTTTTCTGGCAAATCTCAAACAAAACCAAAGAAAGTAAATTATAAAAATGTAAAATACCTGAATCACCTTTTGAAGAAGCCCGGTAGAACCAATTGGAGTAGAAGTTCGAGTCAATGTTCAAAGTCCAATACTCACTTTAAGAATGGTTCTAAGTCTATTTGATTTTAAATCAAAAGGGCTAGTTCTATATGATTTTGAATCTAAGAAGAAGGAATATCAGAAATTCCCCTTTTCTAATAAGATTGGAATGTAGATCAAAATCAAATAATAAACAAGCTAGCGAAAGGAATATTAAATAAGCACAAAGTAGCTTAAAACAAACACAAACTTATCTCAGAGAATAGCCTAAAGATTGATCGAATAAAATAGAATTGAATTACTAAAACTCTGAAGTTCGTGCTCTATTTATAGCCTAAAAATTCCCGTCTACGACTGGTCTTAGGATCCTAGGACTGGTCGTAGCTTCAAAGATTTTCAAAGATTTCCGCGGATAAGATTTTGCAGTTTCACGACTGGTCCTAGGAGGTCTACGACCGGTCGTGGGCCACCTACGACCGGTCATAGGACCCTCAATTTAGTTGCTAGAGTTTGAGTCGTAGGGCTACGACTGGTCGAAGGATGAGTCGTAGAACTCACAGGACTGGTCGTAGGATGTCCAGAACTGGTCGTAGGACAGTTAGAAAGATCCAAAAATCTTCAACAACGTAGGACTGGTCCTAAAAACTTAAGACTGGTCATAGCAGAGCTAGGACTGGTCTTGAAGTCCCTAGGACTGGTCTTAGAACACCCCAAACAAGCATATTGAAATATATGAATTATGTATCCAGAATGACCTACTGTAAAGCCCATCCTAAGCTCAATCTAAGGTCAAACAAACCTTAAAAGTGAGATGGACATTGAAAGTCTGTACACTCAGATGACCCTTAAGAGAAGCTTGAGAATATACAAATCTTGTAGTAGGCTTTTTTGAGCTTGATCTTGACTTGACAAAATCTTTTAATATACTTGAACTTGATTGAATCTTGAACATGCAAACTTGAAGACTTCAATACTTTAATTCTTCATCCATGACTTGAAAACTTCTTCATTTAAGATCTTGTCTTGAAATGCGATGTCTTGAAGTAAAGAATAGTTTCAAACATGAAACACAAGATATACAAAACATAGATATAGGTTTTGGTACCACAAAATTTGACAACCAAAGGGATATGAAATCATAACACTTACAAGTTATATCCTCAATACTGCAACAGGACTCATCACCCTTATGCTGTGTTAGGATATACTCGAGGTCACTACAGAGGGGTCGTCACCAATCAATGTAGGCCGACAGTAAGAATATAGTGTCCCATACCACCATAATCTGCTCACGAGAGTAGGGTGCTCACTGGTCACTACGGGGAGGCTCGCCGCCCCAGCGTAGGCCGAAAGCTCGACCACAGTGTCCCATACCACCATGTCTGGCTTATGAGTCTTAGGGGATCACGGTACCAAGGTTAACGGGAGTTACACTGGTAAGCTCGGTATCTTTGATTCAAACAGTAGTGACAAAACATGGTGGACAAACATCGGTCAATCGGGTTAGTTGATAAGCTCAACTAGGCCAAGCGCACGTTGAGTTGAACGACATGGAATGCATAAGCACTCTGTTTGGCTTGACCATTGTCGAACATCCCAAGCACGACTCAGATTGTTGAAATTCAAACCTCGATGATATTAACAGATCTTCAATGATATTGGATTGAGACACAAAACTGTCTAGCAAGTTTATAGGAAAATCCTTGAAAAGATCGATGAATTGAAATGGGTATCGCTCTCTTTGATATTTAAAACTAGATGATATCGAGGGATACTCGATCATATCGATGCCTGTTCAGTTTCAATGGCAAGTCTGCTCTTAGGTTTTTAAAATATCGAAGAATCGATCCATGGTTAGGTGTTATCGGAGTTCGAAATCCGATGACATCGAAGCTTGTTTGATTTCCTCGATCTATTTGGCAAAATGTGTTTGACAAATTGAGTTTATGTCATTAGGCGGCCATTCAATGCTATCGATAATATACGCTCGATAATATCGAACTCTGTTAAAAATATGACTGTTTTATTTTCGTTGAAACTTTTTGTAGTTCTTCTTCCCTTCTCCTTAGTTTTTAATGCTTTCTTCTAGGTTTTTAATCCAATTACATCTATGGTTGGCTAGATCCCTTAGCTAGGGCTAAGGGGTGAAGCTTGTAGCGTGGTTGAGATATTTTTCTTATTTGATTCATGTTATTGTTGAACTCCTCTGATTCTATTTTGATATTTAAGGAATGCTTTTAGTGTTTAATGTTTATTGTGATTGAAATTATAATCCATCTACAATTTCTTGAAGTATCTTCTTTTCCTATTTGGAGTTTGTGAAAATAGGAAATCATGTTGTTCTCCATTGTCCCTTGGGCATGGATGGGTGATGGAATCCTCTCTATTCTTCACAATTCTCACATGTTGGTTGTTGGATCGATATACCTTGTTGTCTACCATAGTCTCTTGGGCATGGTTAGGTGATGGAATCACTTCCAATCCTCATGACTTTCATCCGTTGAGAATTAGGTCAATGGAAGTTTAGATCAAATCTTATTGAATATCTTCCAATTGGATATGATAGGACTCCAATTCCAATTGAGTGCCTTGAATCAAATAAGAAAACATCTTAATAGATGCAAGTGGATCCCTAAAAACCCTAGTTTTTCACCTTTAAATTCTTAAGTTTCTAAATTCATCATCTCACAATTAATCTTTAATTTCCTGATTTAGGTTAGATCTTTTCCTAGTTTTGATTCTAATTACTCTTAGAATAAATACACAAGATTAGTCCCTGTGGATTCGACCTCGGTCTCACTGAGATTATTACAACATCGTAACCCTACACTTAGGGTTAAGAATAGTTTTTAGCATCGTTGCTGGGGATTAATGACTTTATTTTTTTGAGAGTGATTCGTCTTGAAAGTAGGTTAAGGATAGCATTTATTTATTTTTTATTTTTTTAGGATTTGGGTTTTTTTGAATTATTTTAGAAACTAACTTTTTATCTTTTTAGAAACTTTCTATTTTCTATTTTTGAAAACTTTCCTTTTTCTTTTTTCTTTTAAAAAAAATAAAAATTAAGTTGCTTTTTTACAAACTTTTCTTTTTACAAACTAGTTTGCTTTCCTAATTTGTTTTTAGAAACTAACTCATCTTTCTATTTTTTTTTTTAGAAACTTTTTAATTTTAGAATTTCTGTTTTTAAAAACTAACTTCTTTCTTTTTACAGGGTCCTAACATAGATCTCCTCCAATCTTGTAACTTCCTTCTAACTTCTCCTCTACTTACTTTCAATATTGTGGTCAGGGTTTTCTTTTATTTATTTATTTTTATTTTTTTTAGGATAAGATTCAGAGTTAGGGTTTCACCATGCAAGAGTGAGAACTTCAGTATGCTGAGATATCTAAGAGACATTGGGAAGGGATGTCAAATGATTATGTTAGAAAACAACCTATGTCTCAAAATTTTTCTGGAAACATCATTAGGAATTAACCGAAATACAATGCTTCACCGGTTATGATGTCCTTACACGATCATATGCAGGAGAATAATTATACCCCACAGATTAAGAAAACAGTACGTGAGTGTTGGGGTTATCATAACTATGGTAGTGAGAATTATTATCACCCATCAGACAAGAAGAAAATAATGACAGATTATATTATGGGTGACAATATATATCAACAACCATCAGATTCTCCCACCTATGATCTGTATGACTATAATCAGTGAAAACATCAATGTTGGGAAGATGAACCAGCTATACATTATAGTGACAATTCTCTTAGGTCCTCTACCTTTGAAACTCACCCAGAAACGATCTAAGATGAGTCACTTCAGGGTTACATAGACAATTTTGTTGGCATCAAAAGAACGATAGAAGTGCTTGAATCGCGCCTCGATAAGCTAATGGAGGCTAGTTCACCCCAGCCTCAACCCAATCCAATTCTTCATTCCCAACATTGGAGAGATGAACCGCCAATTGATTTTAATGACTACTCCTTTTGATTCCCTACTTATGAGATTCAACTGGAAGTAATCTAAGAGGAGTCAATTAAAAAACACATAGATGCGTAAGATCAATTCAATGAATATATCGTACAAGCAATTGCAAGTATGATGAGATCATTAGAGGCGATTGAACCTGCCATTCAAGAACACCAGTCACATCTTAATAAGTAGGAAGAGGTTAGTTCATATCAGCTTTAACCCGATCCAGAAACACAATACGAGGAAAGTGATCCTAACTCGTTTGTGAAGAGTACTAAAATTGAGAATGAAGAGTTGGATTATGTTAATGAGCGCACAGTTTAATTTCTCGAAGAGTTGATCTCGATGACTGTTCAAAGAAATGATCAAGAGACATTGTTAGTTTTCTAATATAATGATACTGACATGCCTGATTTCAATGATGAGGAAGAGGTTAGTTTATTCGAACCTCAATCCAATCTAGAAAAATAATGTCAGGTAAGTGATCTCATTCCACTTGTGAATTATATTGAATTGGATAATGATAAGTATTGGGATGAGAATCATGAGAGTACAGCCCAAGATTCATTTGAAACAACTTCAATTATGGTACAGGAAAGTGATCATGAGGAACAGGAAGTTCTACTCCACCCATATGACATGTTTAATATATATGTGGAGGAAGAGTCTCTTCCAAGTGAATCATCAGACTCTTTTGAGGCATGTTTGGTCTACTCCCCTGATTTAGATTATAATATGATTGGGGAGATGAATTTGAAACCATCCAATTAAGGCCACCATCTGAGTTGTCAACCCTTGACAATGCAATGCCTTTACTAAGTAGTATTGATGAACAAAGTCTTCACATCAATTTTTTTCCTGTTGATCTTCAATCTACATATGAAAGGAAAGATAAGATACATCCGGTGATGATTTATTCTCACAATGATGAATAGCAAGAGATCATCCTTCCATCCACTTGCAGAGACGATGGAATCCTTAGGCAAATCATCACAAACTTTAATGTAGAAAATGAGTCACTCTCAGCTGAATTTCTCAACTCTTTGGATGATTGCTTGACATACTTTACAGATTCAAATGATTTGATAATAAAAGAAATAGTAGATGCCTCACAAGAAAATACCTCAGTAGTTGTCACTGACCGAGAGAACCCTTATTCTGAAACCTATCATTCCTAAGATCCTAAATGTTTACTATTAAAGGAGGAGTTGAAAATTGAACCGGAATCTGAAACTTCGGAATGTGTCGAGGCTACCTTACTTTCTGAGAATTTTTCTAAATTTCATCCATGTGTAGTCCCTGATTCACCATGTTATGCTAACATTGAAACTTTTTCTATCACAGGTGAATCGTATATACTTTGGAAACCTCAAGAGATTAAAAAGAAACCCTATGCTGAGGTCTAAAAATTTCTCTAAAAATTCATGCTCCAGGGTATCTGAGCCTATTGCAAAAAGGGCTTTTAGATAATCTTGTTGAGAAACCTACTGAGAAATTTATCAAGATATTGGCCGAAGGAGGAACCTCGCGGCATGACTGAGTAGCGTTTCCCTTGCTTCCTAGTTTAGGATAGTTTGCTTTATGCTATTTAGGGTAGTTTGCCTCCATTATTTTAGGATAGTTTAGTTATACTTTGTTGAGTTTTGTTTTATGCCAACCCAATTTATGCTGAGATCTGTAGAAAAGCTTCAAATTTCCTTCTTCTAAGTACTATCTTCCCATCACCATTTCCTTTCTTTTCGTTGCCTCATTTGCATTATATGATTATTTCTTGTACATTGAAGATAATGTAGATTTTTGTGCAGGCTGTGGATATTAGGTAACCTAATTAGTTGGGTTTTCTTAGTTTTGAGCAAACTTTTTGAAAATTTTTTAATATTTTGAGTTAAATTCTATTTGGAAGGCAAGAAATTATGTAATTAGGAATGATTGAAGTATGATGAGAAGTGCGATTGGATTCTATATTGTTGGAGCTTGATCATCTAAGTAAAATATCACTCACAATTCTTTCATTCGAATTGATTAAGAAAAAGCTTGAATATCATGTTAATTCAAACCATAAGACACATTTAATTTATTTTCTTAGAGTGTGCTTGAGTTTCTAATAGTTAGTATGTGGATCATTGTTAGATATTGAGAGTTTAGTCTGGAGAATTTTGTTCACCTTACGAGATGAAAAACTAGTTAATAAATAGGAGATCAACAAATAGGTCATAAAGAATGAAGAATGACAACATCTTTGAGGGGATTGAAAAATGTCTTTGAAAATGATGTAATGTTTAAAAAAGAGGAATAAATAATGGTGTGACCATCGATATAAAATCAAAAACTAGAAAAAGAATGAAAAAGGGAAGAGTTTTCAATTAATCATAATATGATGAACATGACTAACATTACGAAACAAAAGTAGTCTTTTAAGAAATAAATTGATTTTCACCAAGCACATTGGAAAACTTGATATTTAAACTTCCATTCTAATTTAATTGATAAAGAACCTACTTGATTAATTACATAGTTGATTTGGCTCTAAGTTTCTAAGATCTCACTATCTCAGTTAATTTTATTCATACATGTTTGATTATACAAAAGATTGTTTTCTAAAAAAAGGATTTTGAACTTGAGATTGAAAGTTATTTATCGCATATTTTGCTTAGGACTAGAAAAATGTTGGTTGGGAGTTGTGTTGAGAGTCAAATATTGCATATTATCTCTCATATATTTCATGGTTTTACAAACATAATATGGCTTAATGGTATATTTTACATGTGTTTGTGTTGCAAGGTGAGTTTAAGGGATTGGATTGAAACGAATACAAAAAGCATGAATTTAGTGCTCAAAAGTCACCAAAGTAAAGAAAGGATCTTTGGAGATAAAGATTGAAGATTTCAAGGTCCTAAGATCCAAAAAAATCAAGTGGAGAAGGAAGGAAGTCGAAATAACAAGTGCAAAAAACACAAAGATTGTGCCATTGAGAACAGTTTGATGACATCGAAGATCCATTTGATGACATTGAACTGGGTCAATGACATCAAATTTATGAGGAAAAATTAAGTTGGCTGCTGGACATATTAGGTGCTTTTCTCAATTAATCGAAGACATGTCGATGACTCGAAGGAAGGTGCTCGATGACATTGAAGATTGCTCGATGACATCGAATTTATTGAAGAAATTCAAGCAACTCACTGGACTATTTTAGGCACATTTTCGATGACTCGAAGACCTGTTGAATGGATTGAAGCTTCACTCGATGACATTTAAGGACGGTTCGATGACACAAAGACTTATCCAGTGCAAAAGAAGAAAAGGCGTGACTTCCAGATTCAAACCTCTTCGATGTCATCGAAGAGTGTTCAATGACATCGAAGGCATTATGCAGTATGCATAAATTAGATCCAGTTTTATAATTTTACGGAACTTTTCTTATAAATAGGTGTCATGTCCCAAATCAGATTCATAGGAATCCCGATTGCAGAAGTGTAACACCCCGAATTTTTGACAAGCCAAATTTAGACATCCTTAGGCAATGGGTCAACCATAACACCTTGGTAACGTCTCATAACCCAAGTTCAAAGCCAAAGAAATCATTTAAAATGAAATTTTTTAGAAATTTAACGTGAATTAATTAGCGCTACACTAGATTACCTGTGAAATAAGCACCAACCACTTTAAATATGATCCGTAAGACCCAGAACCTGTAGAATCAGTAACGCTATGTTATCCTAAAATCCAGGATCAATCTCTAAACCCAGTTGCGCTCGGGAGAACTTTGAAACCTCATATCGGACTTGGACCGCACGTCGAAAGTCTGATAGCGATAAACTTAGAAGATATTAACCGCCTTGTTGGACTTGACAAGCACCACGAAAATCATGCCTAAATGATGTCCTGAGACCATTTTATTGTGTCCGGAGTGAAGAGAGTGAGAAAAGGAAGATATTTAGAAAATTAATTATATTTTTTATGAAATCTGGCACGTTTCACTTGCACATTATTTTTAAGCGTTCTGACTGTTAGAATTCAACTCAAATTCACCCTCAGATCAGGATAGGTGGCCCTTACATGTCAAAGTACTTGTGGCATTGATAGAAGTTGGGTGACCGCTGAATTAAAACTGGTCCTCTAAGTGTGATCTAAAAGTCCGACTGGGACGAAAACTTAACTCCACCTAGATCTAATATTGGTGAGCTTAAGTCCAACTGCATTTAGTAACAAGACCTCCAAAAGTGCTCCGTTGAGACGGAACAGTCCGTATTCAGACATAACCTAAGTATACCATGGCCCTGAGTCTAATTTGGAGAGTTTTGGGCCTATATAAGGACCTTAAACCCTCACTCTCTCATCCCATACGAATTTGAGAAAACCTAGGAGAGAGAAGAGAGAAAAGAGAGAGAAACTGTGAGAATCTTCCTGTCATTCTACCCTGTTATTCTACGTGCTTAACCATCACGATCTAATCGCTTTTTCGGTGACTCCGGCTTTGTTCCTAGGTAAGAAAACCCAAACCCTAACCTGTTTTAGAGCTTAGAATAGTCTAAGTGATATTGTAGCTAACCTGTTTCATGCCTTAGGTAGCCTATTCGCCATTGACAAAGACTTATCATCTGAATCATATCCATTTCGCATTTTTTGGTTTAAGGTGTGGACTATATATGTTTAGGTTATGGTTTTCAAGACTTTCAGTATCAGTTAATGATATATTACTGACGTGGATGCTATTTCACATGTATAAAGTGTTGTCCGTTTTATTTATCAGTTATACGTTAACTATGTTGATTATACTGTATTCCTCATATTTGTAGAAAATACCGTATACGTATGAAATATGAATTTGAGTTTGCCATGATTAATTGCTGTATATGTATGCTAGATGCATGTTCATCAACTTCTGGGTGAACGGATTAGCCTAATACATGTTTTATCGACATACGTTGGGCATGTTATATTGTGTAGTCTAAGTGTTTGTGAAAATGACTGAATGAGTATGGAATTCTCTTTCGTGCTCGCCATGACTAACTGTCATGGATATATGATTGTTGTATAGGCGATAACCCTTTGATGAAAGGATTTGCCCTAATACGTATGCTAATGGGTACATGATATATATGATGTAATGTGTAGACTAAGTGAATGTAACAGTGTCTGAATGAGTTTGGAATTAGTAAGATGTACCTGTATGCGGGTTAAGATATGATTCTCAACTACATCAATGATGTGTATGATTTCCTCCATGACTTGTGTAACTTAGATTATCCATGTCCACTACGTGTATGATTTCCTCCATGTATTATATTTACGTTCAAATCATATTTCATGATTGTTCATATGAATGTAGGATATGAATCATATGCCTGTTATTGAGCTTGTACATGATTGGGGCTGTACTATAGTCCAGGTAATCGGTAATCATACTTCAAATGGTGGTTGAGGTTATTTTCACCACATAGGATGAGTTTAGCCAATCTGAATAGTGCTTGGGGTGTTCGGCAGTGGTTAGGCCACATGGAATGCTTATGCATTCCATGTCGTTCAACTCAACGTACGCTTGGCCTAGTTGAACTTATCAACTAACCTGATTGACCGATGTTTGTTCACCATGTTTGGTCACCACTGTTTGAATCTAAGGCACCGAACTTACCGGTGAAACTCCCGTTAACTGTGGTACCATGATCCCCTAAGACTTATGATTTAGACATGGTGGTATGGGACACCGTGGTCGAGCTGTGGGCCTACGCTGGGGCCACAAACCTCCCCGTAGTGACTAGTGATCACCCTACTTTGAAAAGATTATGGTGGTATGGGACACTATATTCTTGCTGTCAGCCTGCACTAATTAGTGACGAGCCCTTTGTAGTAAACTTGTGTTTATCCTGACACTGCATAGGGGTGACGAGTCCTGTTGCAGTCTTGAGGATATAAGTAGGCCTGTATTGATAAAGTGATGGGGGAGTGGTGTAACGATTGCACGAAACAGCCCTGACAGCCGTTGCAGCGACCTAGAACCGTAACATCGTATGAGATTCCTTAGGACTGACGACCCTATAATGGATCAATGTTGAGAATTGATACAAAGGAGGTGTCTTACCTTCCCAATCCTGCTGTATGAAAAGGACTAATAAGAACTTGGTAAGCATGTTCATCTCATTACATTACATGTGTTAATGGGGTTGGTGATAGAGCACTGAGGAAGTGATTTATGCCGCGATCCTTAGATGATGTCACAGAGGGGATTGTGGTAAGGGCATGCATCATTCCTTCATATCATCCTTGCATTAACAAGAGTATCTAGGACCTGTTTGATTATACTACCTTATCAGTACTGCTTGATTGAATTGATAACATGTTAACCTTTGCTGTATAGTTTTCACTGAGTTGATCACTCACTCCCACGTTACGGGATGATGTTGTACACACCAACCAGTCCCTGTTTTTGTTTCAGATGGTGGCCATGCTTGCGGAGCAGAGCCGGACTTTATAATGATGAGGAGGATTTCTCTTATATGCAGGTTCTGATCGACGGGGTTACAGGGTTACTGATTAAATGCCAATACACTTGGTATTTTGCCTTTTTTTTAAACACCCATGTATATTCTTTTCTTTCCATTTTTAGAGTATACGTGTATTTAGTTAACCTGGTAACATGTTCACACTCTGGAGACTTACAACAGTTTATATATGTTATATATACTATAATAGTCTCCCGCTTGCATAATTTAACTATCTCTGGAGTATGATATGCTATTTTGGCTTAATCCCACTCATGTTTAATACATTAACATAGACAATATTCAATCATAAGCATTTATGTTGCATAAGTGATGTTTTGGAACTCGGGTGTTGAGTTGCTACTCGACCCTCGATTTTTAGGATGTTACACATGGTATCAAAGCATGATTTGGATTAAACCGGACCTGAGTTTTGGTCACACAATGCACGCTGACACTTTTCAATTTAGGTGGGTGTGAGAAAAATGTAGAAACATTCATAGGATTTTCGGTTTCACCAAATGGAGAAGTTCATCGAAAATGGTCACCGAGATCGGGTCCATACTCATCCATGATCTCATGAGCCGACCCCAAAGCACTTCTAGACCATCAAACGATGGGTTTAGATCACAACTCACCCCATCTCAGCCGTCAAAAGTCGGTAAATACAAGTATGTAACAGAAACTTCCCAAAACGACCCGAAACGCCTCAAAACGGAGTCGTGGACCTACCCACGCTAATTTAGAGGGACCCAGGGTGGGACCCAGACTTTTTAGGGCCTAGTGGGCAGGAGATCCTCTCTCAAATGGTGAGTCCTTGCCAGACACTCCAGGGAGTGGCGAGGACCTCACCGGTTCGGCGGTCACTGGCCCAGGACGGGTCGAGCCTTCGGGCCGATGGAGTTTGGGGGTTAGGGTGACCCCTTGATGTGTAGGCCGTCCCTTAAAACATCCCCGATCAGTCACTTCCTTCATAAAATGCACCTCCAAGCTCTCCCTTTCTCTCAAACTTGTTGTTTTCTCTCTCAAATCTCCCCTCAAATCATTCCCTTTTCCATTTCTATGCACCATCTCCATTTCCCAGCTATAGACCCTTCACCATTGCTCCCTACCCTCTCCATTCTATCTTATTTGAGCTCTTACATCCCCCATTTGAGGCTCAAAATCGTGTAAGCTCTCTAACCCATCCAATCTCTTCATTTTCCTTCTTCAATCCCTGTCATCTGAGCCTTGACACACCCTTCAGGGGCTCAAATCCGTGGAGACCTAAAGACTCCAACTCTTTTCTCCCTTTTCTTCACTTTTCATGGCCTTAGTCGAGCAACAATAAATGTCTGTGTAAGGTATTGTCCCTAGTTTGGGTGTAGCCTATGGTTTCCAACACCATGTTTGGTGTATGCAATTAAAAGTAATTTCGGGCTTTTCGTTCGACTTCCACTAAGGAATGTATCATCATGGGATTTGGAATTCCCATCTCACACTTTCCACCAGAAGGCCCATGTTCTAAAGCCTATGAAATTGATTTTAATCCCAACCCACCCTCCTACCAAACATGTTATTCCCAATCCCGAGGTGGGATTAACAATGTAGTCCCAATACCTTAGTTGGTATGGGCAGAGGTGAAGTGCTCAAGCGCAGCCAAATTCAAGTTTAAGCAACTCAATTTCAATTAGACGACCTTTGACCCTGAGTAATAAAATAATTTTTTTGTATTAAAAATTGTATGAAAGCATCTAGCGTATAAACATAGACTTTGGATTACAACTAGTGAATTGTTGCTACGCATAAGATAGGACTAAGTTACTACTTATACTGAGGAATGTAAAAGACTGATGTTGCTAAGGTATTTGGAATATAGACGTAGTTAGTTGTCTTGCTTTAGTTAGAATGAGACCTCGTTCCCTTGTTGGATTCCTTTGATATTTATAGGCTCCTTTAGTAACTCTCAGAAAGCTTGCTTGACTTAGAACTTAACTTATTTACCCCTCAGATTAAATGCTAGGATAAACCAACATGGCCCTTAGAATTACCCTTCCAAGGACTTACTGCAATCGAGAATGCAGAGTAAAGGAACTGTATATAGCGATGTGTTCGCAGTTTGAACTGAATTCTTAATCCTGGTAGTTACCAATGAACTCAATGCTCTTATAAAGTAGAAGATTGAGACCAACTAGGATTAAGAATTAATACGACAAGTTTTCTGTCCTAGCTAGATAGAAAGTCTAAGTATCCGGCTCAGACCCACTACACAACTTTTCTTCCGTGTTGGCCCTACTACCTGTAACCAAAAGTTATTGCTTTACCCTTGAGAAATGTTAAGGACATATAACCAGTAGAATAGCTAGTAGAGAATTAGATATCTTGTCACCAACTCACACCTGCCCCTGAAATTAACCACAATAGAGACTAGGCTCATTTCTATAACCTTAGGTGCCGATGCCATAGTATACATCGTCAATGAAAGGAAGACCAATATATTGAGAAGTTGTTTTCCATTTCATGTCAAGGATAGGTCCTAAATTACACCTCATTCTGACACACAGATCGAGACAGATTCTTGAGCCTTAAGAGTAGAAATAATTTTTTTTAAGGGGGGTAGAACATTATGAGCCAAATCTAGTTAGGCTAGCTAATACAACCCTTGGGTTAGAATAACACAGCGGAAGCGTGGTGGACCCCTACCCCACTAGCCCAGGATCGAAGGAAGTTGATCTAGGTTGTGCGTAAGGATAGGTCCTGAATCTTCCTTAGAATGTCAATAATGAAGTACTGGAATAACAACAATTAGGGTTTAAATGTTTAACCAATTCATAACATTAGGTATGAGTTGAAGTACAATAGCCGAGGTCAGTGTGTCCACAAATCCGCTCGTCACATACAAACCTAATAGAAGTCTTAGCACATGATGCGATTAGAAACCTTTTAAGGTGATCTAGTAAGATATTTGTAAGCCCCTACCTTGGACAAAGGTTAAAATGAGGACTCTCTTAAACTAAGACCCAAAGGATAACCTTCTACATAGGAAATTTAAACAATTTCATGATGGGTACTCCCTAAGTTTTTAGAGTGATCGGACTATGGAGTTACTGAACTATACAACTGCGAAATATTCGCAGCTTGACCCAATTCTCAATCCTAGGTGACTACCAATGGACTCACTGCTTGACCGAGCAGAAGACCAGGAGCCACCAGGACCAGGAAGGGATACGATGAGCCTTCAACCCTGATCAGGTAGGTGATCAAGTATCTGGGATGAAGCCACTACAACCGTCTCTCCGTATTGGTTGACCATTGAAAACATATATTCTTACTCTATATAATTGGGAATTGTCATCAAGACTCCAAATAGGTAAAGAAATAAATTATAGCAAGCCATCAGGGTGTAAGAAATGGATAAAGAAGTAAGTTTTAAGGGGGATAGACCAAAAGAGACCAGACTAATATAGATCGTATACACCCTACCACGTATAGAAACCTGAAATCAACAAAACTTAAGTAAAAGAAATAATTAATCTTTCCTTATTACCCTTAGGCAATTTCGGGGATGAAATTTTATTTTAAGGGGGGTAGATTGTAACACCCCATATTTTTGCCAACCCGAATTTAGACGTCCTAAGGCAATGGGTCAACCATAACACCTTGGTAACGTCTCATAACCCAAGTTCAAAGCCAAAGAAATCATTTAGAACGAAATTCTTTAAAAATTTAACGTAAATTAACTAACGCTACACTAGATTACCTGTGAAATAAGCACCAACCATTTTAAATACGATCTGTAAGACCCAAAACCTGTAGAATCAGTAATGTTACGCTATCCTAAAATCCAGGATCAATCTCTAAACCCAGCTGCTCTCGGGAGCACTATGAAACCTCGTATCGGACATGGACCGCACGTCGAAAGTCTGATAGTGATAAAATTTAAATATATTGACCGTGTTATTGGACTTGACAAGCACCGCGAAAATCATGCCCAAACGATGTCCTGATACCATTTTATTGCGTCCAGAGTGAAGAGAGTGAGAAAAGGAAGATATTTAGAAAATTAATTATATTTTTTATGAAATCTGGCATGTTTCACTTGCATGTTGTTTTTAAGCATTCTGACCATTAGAATTCGAATCAAATTCACCCTCGGATCAGGATATGTGGCCCTTACATGTCAAAGTACTTGTGGCCTTGATAGAAGTTCGGTAATCGTTGAATTGAAAATGGTCCCCCACGTGCGATCTGGAAGTTCGATTGGGATGAAAACTTAACTCCACCTAGATCTAATATTGGTGAGCTTAAGTCCGACCGCATTTAGGAACAGGACCCCCAGAAGTGCTCTGTTGAGATGAAACAGTCCGTATTTGGACATAACCTAAGTATACCATGGCCCTGAGTCTAATTTGGAGAGTTTTGGGCCTATATAAGGACCTTAAACCCTCACTCTCTCATCCCATACGAATTTGATAAAACCTATGAGAGAGAAGAGAGAAAAGAGAGAGAAAGTGTGAGAATCTTCCTGCCATTCTACCCTGCTATCCTACGTGCTTAACAATTACGATCTAATTGCTTTTCTGGCGACTCTGACTTTGTTTCTAGGTAAGAAAACCCAAACCCTAACCTGTTTTGGAGCTTAGAATAGTCTAAGTGATGTTGTAGCTAACCTATTTCATGCCTTAGGTAGCCTATTCGCCGTTGACAAAGACTTATCGTCTGAATCATATCCATTTTCGCATTTTCTGGTTTAAGGTGCAAACTATATATGTTTAGGTTATGGTTTTCAAGACTTTCAGTGTCAGTTAATGATATATTACTGACGTGGATGCTATTTCATATGTATAAAGTGTCGTACTCTAAATGGTGGTTGATGTTGTTTTCACAACATAGGATGAGTTTAACGAATCTGAGTCGTGCTTGGGGTGTTCGACAGTGGTTAGGCCACACGGAGTGCTTATGCATTCCATGTCGTTCAACTCAACGTACGCTTGGCCTAGTTGAGCTTATCAACTAACCCGATTGACCGATGTTTGTTCACCATGTTTAGTCGCCACTATTTGAATCTAAGGCACCGAGCTTACCAGTGAAACTCTCGTTAATCGTGGTACCATGATCCCCTAAGACTCATGAGCCAAACATGGTGGTATGGGACACCGTGGTCGAGCTGTCGGCCTACGCTGAGGCCACAAACCTCCCCATAGTGACCAGTGAGCACCCTACTCTGTACAGATAATAGTTGTATGGGACACTATATTCTTGCTGTCGGCCTACATTGATTGGTGACGAGCCCTCTGTAGTGACCTTGAGTTTATCTTGACACTGCATAGGGGCGACGAGTCGTGTTGCAGTCTTGAGGATATAAGTAGGCCTGTATAGATAATGTGATGGGGGGTGGTGTAACGATTGCACGCAACAACCCTGACAGCCCTTGCAGCGACCTAGAACCTGTAAGTGCTATGATTTCATATCCCTTTGGTTGTCAAATTTTGTGGTGCCAAAACCTATATCTATGTCTTGTATATCTTGTGTTTCATGACTATTCATTGCTTCAAGACATCGTATTTCAAGACAAGAACTTAAATGAAGAAAGTTTCAAGTCATGGATGAAGAATTCAAGAATAGAAGTCTCCAAGTGTGCATGTTCAAAGATTCAAACAAGTACAAGTATAGAAGAAGACTTTGTCAACTCAAGAAAGGATCAAGCTCGAGAAGGCCTACAACAAGATTCATAAATTCTCAAGCTTCTCTTAAGGGTCATCTGAGTGTACAGGCTTTCAATGTCCATCTCACTTTTAAGGCTTGTTTGACCTTAGATTGACCTTAGGCTGGGCTTGACTGTAGGTCATTCTAGATACATAATTCGTATATTTTAACATGCTTGTTTGAGATGTTCTAAGATCAGTCCTAGGGACTTCAAGACCATTCCTAGTTCTGCTACGACCAGTCTTGAGTTTTTCAGGACCAGTCCTAAGTTGTTAAAGATTTTTAAATTTTTCTGGTTGTCCTACGACCAGTCCTAGACATCCTACGACCAGTCCTGTGAGCTATACGACTTGTCCTTTGACCAGTCTTAACCCTACGACTCAAACTCAGCAACTAAACTGGGGGTCCCACGACCGGTCGTAGGTGACCAACGACCGGTCGTAGGTGGCCCATGACCGGTTGTAGTCTACCTAGGACTAGTCGTGGAACAGCTAATCCTTATCCCGTAGAAATCTTCAAAAATCTTTGAAGCTACGACCAGTCCTAGGATCCTAAGACCAGTCGTAGATGAGATTTTTCAGGCTAAAAATAGAGCACGAGCTTTAGAGTTTTTCAATCCAATTCAAATAATTTCAAGCAATCTTTAGGTTATACTCTGAGATAAGTTTGTGTTTATTTTTAAGATACTTTGTGCTCATTTAATATTCCTTTTGCTAGCTTGTTTATTATTTGATTTTGATCTATATTCCAATCCTATTTGAAAAGGAGAATTTCTGATATTCCTTCTTCTTGGATTCAAAATCAAATAGAACTAGCCCTTTTGATTTAAAATCAATTAGACTTAGAACCATTCTTAAAGTGAGTATTGGACTTTGAACGTTGAATCGAACTTCTACTCCGATTGGTTCTACCGGGCTACTTCAAAAGGAGATTCAGGTATTTTACATTTGTGTAATTTACTTTCTTTGGTTTTGTTTGAAATTTGCCAGAAAAATCTCATTGTTTTGTTTATCTAAGGAGAGCCAGAAAACTCAGATTGTGTGGGTTTTTGGATTGTGTAAGCCCGAAATAAAAAGACACAATTGTGAAGATTTTAGGTAAACATGTGAAACCTATTTTGATAGTACATGCTAATATCCCCTGTGTGAGGATATTAGGAGTGGAGTAGCATTCTGTGTGGCTGTTGGATAACAGTTGGTGTACACACAGGAGAACCACTATATATCGTTGTGTTGTGGATGTGCTTTATTCTTTCATTTCTTTATTCATTCAGTTTTGTGGATGATTGTTGTAATCATTTTATTTCAAGTAAGTGTGGGGAATGTTGTAATAACTTAGGATTTATTTCTGCAAGTTATTTTGGTTGCCTTACTTTTTATTTTTCATTGGTTTGTGATACATAGGACGTTTTAGAAATAAGGTTGTCCTACCTTAAACCTTTGGACCTTTGGTTTTTGGTGTAAGGTTGTCCTTAGAACTGATATAGTATCATTCTCTTAAATCTAGTTTATTGAGATTGATTTTTAATTCAGCATTGTGCTTTATTTCTTTTATTATTCCATTGTTTTAAGTTTTATTTGCCATTGCCCTATTCACCCCCCATCTAGGGCATATAGATAGGCCCTTTCAAGTGGTATCAGAGCCTAATAGCTAGTGCTTATTGTTTATTTATTGGATTTATTTCCTAAGCTAACGATTTAAGCTATATTAAGATGTCAAATTTTGATAGCCTATCAGTCACTAGGCCACCACCCTTTAATAGCACAAACTATGCCTATTGGAAAGCCAGGATGAGGATTTCCTCAAATCCTTGGATGAAAGTGTGTGGTTGGCCACAGTGAATGAATGGAACCCTCCTATCACTGAAGTAACTAATGACGATGGTTCAAAATCAATGAAAGTAACAACTTATTCACTTTGGACCACACTTCAGAAAAGTGAGAGTAGTGCCAATGCAAAAGCACTAAATGTAATTACTTATGCATTATCACCAGATGAATTCAAAAGAATAATTTCTTGTGAAAATGTAAAATAAACACGGGATGTATTAGAAATGACACACGAGGGTACATCAATTGTCAAGAAATCTAAAGTCCAACTCCTCACAACTAAATTTGAAGAAATTCATATGGAGGAGAATGAGATGTTTATGGACTTCTAGACTAGATTGAATGACATTGTGAACTCTATGTGGGGTCTTAGTGATAGAATCCCAGAAAGTAAAGTGCGCATAAAGATACTACGCTCACTTCCTGAATGGTTCAATTATAAAGTGACAGCGATTCAGGAACTTCGTGATACGGATACCATGAGGGTTGAGGAACTAGTTGGTTCACTTCAAACCTACGAGTTGTCCTTTAAAGACTCTAAAGGAAAATCAATTGCTCTTAAATCATCTAAAAATGTTTCACAAGAGAGCACTTCGGATTTAGAAAATTTTGAAGATGATATGGCGCTTTTAGCAAAAAAGTTTTACAAAATTTTCAAAAGAAAGAAAAAGTTGATTTTCAAAAGTCAAATGATAAGAGACGATCTAAACCTAGAGCTCGAAAGTCTTCGAAAGATAGTCAATGTTACAATTGTCAAGAGTATGGGCACTTAGCTAACAAATGTCCTAAAAAGGACAAATCAAAAAGAAAAAGCATGATGACTACTTGGGATGAATCGTTTGATTCTGAATCCTCTTCTAAATCAGAAGATTCTGAAACCGAGTCGGGCGATGATGTTAAAGCCCTTATGACTCTAGCCAAGATCACTTTTTCAGATAATGATGATATATCTGGTGAAGAAAATCTGAATAGTGATTGTGATAATGAAGATGATCTTCAAGATGCTTATAATGCCCTTTATAAGGAGAGTTGTAAAATTTCCGTCAAGCTTAAATCACAAAAAGAAAAATTTTCTAAGCTTAAGGAAGATTATGAGTCTCTCGTTTTAGAAAAGTCTCATATTTCCGATTCTTTTGAAAAGAAAAAATGTGATTTAGATTTCAAAACCTCTAAATTGAAGATTTGAGATCCAAAAATGAGAAACTCAAAAATGAGGTAGCTTTTCTTCTGAGTTTGAAGGACACATGGAGATATGCCCAACGTGATCCTAAATTGGAAAAATTATTGTCTGGATCAAGAAAATGTGGCGATCGATCCGGTTGGGCTATGATAAGAATACATCTCCTAAACAAAAGAATATTACACCTAAATTTGTAAAAGGAGAGTCTTCAACCTCAAAAGAAAAGAATACTTATCAAGGTTTTTTCAAAAATTCAATGACTTTTCAAAAACCTAAAGGTAGCCATGTCAACTTTGATTTTCAAAACCGAAATCCATTGGCTGAAAAAATAATCAATCTACTCAAGGGGCTATTAAAGTCTAACTCTATAGGTCTCTCCTATAACAACAGACAGAAAAAGACCATCTATACTCCTAAACCCAAAACAGTTCTGAAATGGATTCCTAAAGTTGCCTGCTTGGTTGCCCACACTACTTTCAAAGCTACAAGCCATTCAAAGTGGTACCTAGATAGTGGTTGCTCCAGGCATATGTCAGGTGACAAGGCTTTATTCACCGATCTAAAAGATATGACTGACGGGTCAGTCACATTTGGTGACGGAAGCAATTGCAAGATCATTGGCAGAGGTACGGTTCAGCTTTATAACCTTTCCTTATTTAAGAATGTTTTATACGTTGAGGGCTTGAAACACAACCTACTAAGCATTTCTTAGATATGCGATAACAACCATAGTGTGAAGTTTTCTAATCAAGGTTGTGAGATACTTAATAAAAAGGGTTTTGTTATATTAACTGGTCGCAGAACTTCTGAAAACTGCTACATCATTAGTGATGCAAGCTCATCTACTCAATCACGTTACATGGTCCATTCCAATAAGACTGAATTATGACATAAACGCCTTGGACATGTACACTACTGGAACTTATTTAGATTGAGCAAAAGATAACTAATTAGAGGTCTACTCAAATTGCAAAAAGTAGACAAAATATGTGGTGAATGCCAGTTGGGCAAACAGATTAGGAGCTCTCACAAGAAAGTGAACTCCAATACCACATCTAGACCACTCGAGATTCTCCACATGGATCTTATTGGACCAACCAGAACGGAGAGTCGAGGAGACAAAAAATACATCTTGGTTATCGTAGATGACTATACCAGGTTCACTTAAGTATCATGCTTAAAAGATAAAACTGAAACCCTGGATGAAGTGAAAAAGGTCAATAAACGAATCCAAAATGAGAAAGGTTCTCATGTTAGTAAGATCTGTAGTGATCATGGATCCGAATTCAAAAATATTAGTTTTGAGAAATTCTGTAGTGATCAGGGAATATCTCATGAATTCTCTGTGCCTAAAACACCACAACAAAATGGTATAGTTGAAAGAAAAAATAGAGTGCTTCAGGATATGGCTAATGTTATGTTGAATAGCATGAAGCTCTCTAGAAATCTTTGGGCTGAAGCAGTTAATACCGCATGTTATATTATTAATCGGGTTTATACCAGTAAATTTGATAATAAGACTGCTTATGAATTATGATTTAAAAAGAAACCTACTGGCAAATACTTTTGGGTTTTTTGGCAGCAAGTGTTATATTTTACGTGATCGTGAAAATTTGGGAAAGTTTGATACGAAGAGTGATGAAGGTATTTTTCTTGGTTATTCTTTGAACAGTCGAGCTTATAGGGTTCTAAATAAGAGAACTGGTGTGATTCAAGAGTCTATCAATGTGGTCATTGATGATCATTTGAATACACCAGCTTCGAGTTCAAATGATGATGAAGCTTTTATTATCGACAATCAAGATACCTCATCAAGTAAAAAAGAATCTGAACCAAGGACTGTCAAACATCATCCAACCAATTAAATTCTTAAAAACCCTCTCACTGGAATTCGTACTCGCAAACAACTTGAGAATATATATAATTATGTTTGTTTTACATCCCAAATAGAACCAGTCAATCTGAAAGAAGCACTTTCTGACAAAAATTGGATAATTGCTATGCAGGATGAACTTAATCAATTTGTTTGTAATGATGTCTGGTATCTTGTTCCTAGACCTAAAGAAAAACACATTATTGGAACAAAATGGATCTTTAAAAATAAGTCTGATGGACTTGGAAATATAATGTGAAACAAGGCTAGACTGGTTGTACAAGGGTACACTCAGATTGAAGGCAACGATTACAATGAAACCTTTGCTCCAGTCGCTCTCTTTGAATCAATCAGACTTTTTATTTCTTTCGCATGCTTTAGAAAATTTAAGATTTATCAGATGGATGTAAAGAGTGCCTTCTTAAATGGCGATTTACAAGAAGAGGTGTATGTTGAACAACCTTCAGGGTTTGAAGACCCCAAGTTATCTGACCATATATTTCGTCTCAAAAAGGCTCTCTATGGTCTAAAACAAGCGCCCAGGGCATGGTATGAGAAATTGACTAAATTCTTACTTGGTCATAGTTTTCAAGTAGGAAGTGTTGATAAGACGCTCTTTGTTAAGAAACATAACAATGATATTTTGATGGTTCAAATTTATGTTGATGATATTATTTATGGATCAACTTGCTCTAACATGTCTATTGAGTTTATAGAGTTAATGAAATCAAGGTTCGAAATGAGCATGGTTGGAGAACTAAACTATTTCCTAGGGTTGCAAGTAAAATAATAACCTGATGAAATTTTCATTTTCTAGACCAAATATGCTTCAAACTTGGTTAAAAGGTTTGGATTTGAGAATGGAAAGAACTTTGATACTCCTATGAGTACAACATTAAGACTTTCAAAGGATTCTGCAGGTAAAGATATAGATCCTAAACTATATCGTAGTATGATTGGTAGTTTGTTATATCTAACTGCTAGTAGACCTGATATCGCGTTCAGTGTTGGAATTTGTGCAAGATATTAGTCTAATCCTAAGGAATCACATCTTACTACTGTTAAACAGATTATTAGATATGTTGCAAGTACTATAAATCTGGGTCTTTGGTATCCTTTTGATACTAGTGTTCAATTAGCCGGGTACTCAGATGTTGATTGGGCCGGTAATATCGATGATAGAAAATCAACCAGTGGTGGTTGTTTTTATATTGGAAATTTCTTAGTTTCTTGGTTCAGCAAAAAGCAAAGCTCAATATCGTTCTCCACTGCTGAGGCTGAGTATATTGCAGCTAGATATGCATGTACTCAACTAGTTTGGATGAAACGCATGCTAAGCGATTATGGAATTAATCAAGATTTAATGATCTTACATTGTCATAATTCCATTGCTATAAATATTTTTAAAAATCTAATCCAGTATTCACGTACTAAGCACATTGACATTAGGTATCATTACATTCGTGAGTTGGTTGAAGAAAAAGTTATTTCCTTGGAATATATATCAACTGAAAATCAACTTGCTGATATATTTACTAAACCGATCGACAAAAGCAGGTTTAATAAATTGAAATTTGATCTTGGTATGTGCATTTTACATTGAGTATTCTTGCTTGCATGTATCATAGTGTATTATATTTAGTAGTATTTATGTTTAAATTTTAATTTTTTTCATTAAAAATGTATATTTGGTCAATACTCGACTGGTCGTAGCTGTACACGACCAGTCATGGTACGACCGGTTGTGAACCACACTCGTCTAGTCGTGGAGCTTGTGAACATGATATAATTTGAGAAAAATCTCCTTCTTCTTCATTTCCACTCCGACCTACGATGAGTTGTGGCTCGACCAGTCATAGGATTTCTTGTATTTCTTCAAGGTTAGTCCTATTTCATCATTTTTCTTAAAGTTTGATGCTCTCTATGCTTTGATTTGATCATTGTGTAGCTAGATTTCATCTTTTGTTGGGTTTTTCAAGGGTTTCTTCTCAAATTGCTGATCTAGAGAAAACATATCCTTCTTTTTGTGCATTTCTCTTGCTCTTTGTATATCTTGTTGAAGATGGATGCTAGAGGAAAGAAGAAAACATCCCGTGGTCCATCCTCATCTAGATCTACACCGATAACAAAACGGCACCTTCGGTCACCCGAAGATGATCCTCAAGATGTACGGGATTTGCGTGTCCGTAATGTTATCGTTGAGCATACCGCTAATCTCAATCACATTGCTCCATTTGGTATTGTCTCTCTCCTTGAATCTGTTGGCTAGGCTAACATTGTGCTTTGGGGTGGCCCTGCATACCAATCAATTGCACAATCAATGGTTGCATGTATCTCAGAATTCTCCCTTGACAATTTAACTTTTTCAATTGATACTAGAGAAAGGAATTTTGAAGTAGACCGTCATTTAATATCGGGTATTATGGATATACCCGTTAATGATGAAGGTATATCGATTCATACTCCATACGACAAACCATCTGAATCGGAAAAATGCATGTTAACTAGAGACTTATGCAAAATTGATGCGCAATGGACACACAAAGGAAATGCGCTCCCTTCAAAGTATCTGTTACCTAGATATAGAGTGTTACATCATTTTTTCATTTCAAATCTGTATCCTCGGTCCGGTAATAAAACCGAGTTAACTTCTTTCATGGTTCGTGTGTTGCATTCTATTGCTTCTGGTACTATGGTCTGCCTTCCTTCATTGATCTGTCATTTTATCATCCAGTTTCGTCTCCATCCGGGTCATAGTGATATTCCATTTGGTTTTCTTATGACTGTGTTAGCCACTCACATGCTTGTCAATAAACCTATTAATGAGGCACCAATTCATCATCTTTTTTTCAACAATACCAATCTTAATAAGATGAAGTTAGATTTGCTTCCTGGCCAAGTAGATGAAGGTGATGTTGGTGGTGATGGTGGTGAAGCCGGAAATGAAGGGGAAGCTGGCGATCTTCTTCAATAGGATGTTAATATGGATGAGATATTTGATGAGATAGAAACTGATTCGCCAAATGATCCTGATTACGATCCATCTAGTTATGATGTACGCCTTCGTGCATTGGAGGAGAAGGTTGATAACATGAGTATAGCCCACGATATGCAGTTTAAATATATGCGAAAATATCTTCGTCGCATTAATAAGGACTTACACCAGATTAATCCTACTATCCCTGTTCCCTCCTCTGGATCTAATTAGGCGAATTGTCTTTTGGATTGTATAACATTATCTTATCTTTATTTTGGATATTGTATTAACTTAGTTATGGCTTGATGATTCTAGTTTATATTTTGAAATATGCTATGTCATTCCATATTTCTTTCTCATTATCTTCTTTTTATTATTCTCTATGTTGTTGTGACTTTCCTCTTGTAACTTTTCCTTGTCATTTTATTATAAAAAGGGGGAGTAGTATGGTAAAGGGGAGTAGTATGGAAAGGGGGAGTAATTTGTTTAGATTGATTGATTGAGAAGGATATGTGGATTGAGAATATGGAGTCTTGATGTTTACATGTTGTTTATTATTTACATGAGCAGTACTCGTATCTCTCAGGGGGAGTAGAGTAATTTGTATGATGTTGCTCTTATCTGTATGATATGTGTTTTGTCACAAATTTGACAAAGGGGGAGATTCTAAGTGCTATGATTTCATATCCCTTTGGTTGTCAAATTTTATGGTGCCAAAACCTATATCTATGTCTTGTATATCTTGTGTTTCATGACTATTCATTGCTTCATGACATCGTATTTCAAGACAAGAACTTCAATGAAGAAAGTTTCAAGTCATGGATGAAGAATTCAAGAATAGAAGTCTCCAAGTATGCATGTTCAAAGATTCAAACAAGTACAAGTATAGAAGAAGACTTTGTCAACTTAAGAAAGGATCAAGCTCGAGAAGGCCTACAACAAGATTCGTAAATTCTCAAGCTTCTCTTAAGGGTCATCTGAGTGTACAGACTTTCAATGTCGATCTCACTTTTAAGGTTTGTATAACCTTAGATTGACCTTAGGATGGGCTTTACTGTAGGTCATTCTGGATACATAATTCATATATTTTAATATGCTTGTTCGGGCTGTTCTAAGACCAGTCATAGGGACTTCAAGACCAGTCCTAGCTCTGCTACGACCAGTCTTGAGTTTTTCAGGACCAGTCCTAGGCTGTTGAAGATTTTTAGATTTTTCTTATTATCCTACGACCAGTCCTGTGAGCTGTACGACTTGTCCTTCGACCAGTCTTAGCCCTATGATTCAAACTCCAGCAACTAAATTGGGGGTCTTACGACCGGTCGTAGGTGACCCATGACCAGTCGTAGGTGGCCCACTACCGGTCGTAGTCTACCTAGGACCAGTCATGGAACAGCTAATCCTTATCCCGCAGAAATCTTTGAAAATCTTTGAAGCTACGACCAGTCCTAGGATCCTAAGACCAGTCGTAGATGGGATTTTTCAGGCTCTAAATAGAGCACGAACTTCAGAGTTTTTCAATCCAATTCAAATCATTTCAAGCAATCTTTAGGCTATACTCTGAGATAAGTTTGTGTTTGTTTTTAAGCTACTTTGTGCTCATTTAATATTCCTTTTGCTAGCTTGTTTATTATTTGATTTTGATCTACATTCTAATCTTATTTGAAAAGGAGAATTTCTGATATTCCTTCTTCTTGGATTCAAAATAAAATAGAACTAGCCCTTTTGATTTAAAATCAATTAGACTTAGAACCATTCTTAAAGTGAGTATTGGACTTTGAACGTTGAATCGAACTTCTACTTCGATTGGTTCTACCGGGCTACTTCAAAAGGAGATTCAGGTAATTTACATTTGTGTAATTTGCTTTCTTTGGTTTTGTTTGAGATCTGTCAGAAAAATCTCATTATTTTGGTTATCTGAGGAGAGCCAAAAAACTCAGATTGTGTAAGCCCGAGTTAAAAAGACACAATTGTGAAGGTTTTAGGTAAACCGGTGAAACCTATTTTGATAGTACATGTTAATATCCCCTGTGTGAGGATATTAGGAGTGGAGTAGCATTCTGTGTGGCTGTTGGATAACAGTCGGTGTACACACAGGCAAACCACTATATATCGTTGTGTTGTGGATGTGCTTTATTCTTTCATTTCTTTATTCATTCAGTTTTGTGGATTGTATTTGTGGATGATTGTTCTAATCATTTTATTTCAAGCAAGTGTGGGGAATGTTGTAATAACTTAGGATTTATTTCTGCAAGTTATTTTGGTTGCCTTGCTTTTTATTTGTCATTGGTTTATGATACATAGGACGTTTTAGAAATAAGGTTGTCCTACCTTAAACCTTTGGTTTTTGGTGTAAGGTTGTCCTACCTTAAACCTTTGGTTTTTGGTGTAAGGTTGTCCTTAAAACTGATATAGTATCATTCTCTTAAATCTAGTTTATTGAGATTGATTTTTAATTCAGCAATGTGCTTTATTGCTTTTATTATTCCGTTGTTTTAAGTTTTATTTGGCATTGCCCTATTCACCCCCCTTCTAGGGCATATAGCTAGGCCCTTTCAGTACCGTAACACAGTATAAGATTCCCTAAGACTGACGACCCTAGAATGGATCAACGTTGGGAATTGATACAACGGAGGTGTCTTTGCTTCCCAATCCTACTGTATGAAAAGGACTAATAAGAACTTGGTAAGCATGTTCATCTCATCGCATTGCATGTGCTAACGGGGTTGGTGATAGAGCACTGAGGAAGTGATTCATGCCGCAATCGTTAGATGATGTCGCAGAGGAGATTGTGGTGAGGGCATGCATCATTCCTTCGTATCATCCTTGCATTAACACGAGTATCTAGGACCTGTTTGATTGTACTTCCTTATCATTACTACTTGATTGAATTGATAACATGTTAACCTTTGCTGTATAGTTTTCACTGAGTTGATCACTCACTCCCACGTTACGGGACGATGTTGTACACACCAACCAGTCCCTGTTTTAGTTTCAGATGGTGGCGATGCTTACGAAGTAAAGTCGGACTTTATGATGATGAGGAGGATTTCTCCTATATGCCGGTTCTGATCGACGGGGTTACAGGGTTACTGATTAAATGCCAATACACTTAGTATTTTGCCTTTTTTTTTAAACACCCATGTATATTCTTTTATTTCTATTTTTGGAGTATACAAGTATTTAGTTAACCTGGTAACATGTTCACACTCTGGAGACTTACAACGGTTTATATATGTTATATATACTATCACAGTCTTCTGCTTGCATAATTTAACTGTCTCTGAAGTATGATATGTTGTTTTGGCTTAATCCCACTCATGTTTAATACACTAACATAGAAAACATACAATCATAAGCATTTATGTTGCATAAGTGATATTTTGGAACTTGGGTGTTGAGTTGCTACTCAACCCCCAATTTTCAGAATGTTACACGAAGCCAGTGCAGACAGCCTCCGTAGTGCCCCATTCTCGGCTCCCAGCACAGCATACGTCAGATTCCAATCCTAGGATCCTACAAGGAGGATTTTTCAATGTACATTTGTCTTGTAATAAGCATAACCACAAGTTTACCCAAATCATAAAGGCAACATCATCATCACATATCCACTAATATAAACAGTTTAATACAATGCTTGAAAGAAAATACATATGTATCAAAATCAAAGCTCCTGAAAATCGTTGCATGCTCCAAGCTCAACGCTGCTGCAACCTAACGTCACCTGCACGCATCTATCGTGCGTAAGCTTACAAAAGCTTAGAGGGTGGTGTAAGTGTGTGTAAGGTAAGTGCCAGGTATACAATAAAGCTCATAAATCATACATCATTAGGATAAGCAGAAATAATGACAAGACAATGAATCATACGATATCAGAGTGATGCGAAAATATGCGGTAAGTCTATGAATACAATCAGTTGTACCAAAGCTATGTGATGTAAGGCATGAATGCTATTGGCCATACTAGGGTCATGCAATGCAAAACTTAATAAGACAATAACAGATGCTGAGGATGCAATGCAATATGAAAATCTAGATGAGTCATAAATACCATCAATCTCATCTAGGCCATATAAGTGTAAAATATCGTAACCCAAAATATTAAGTACGGAGGATGCAATGTAATGTGAGCTGCGAATGAAATGACCATGCTGGAATGTGAAGTCGGGATGATAGTATGAAGTATCGCAGGCTATGGGGTCCATTACAAGGGACTTCGATCCAAACTAGTCCCATACCTAAATTTAGATAGCTAGATACAATGTGGTAAACTCCTGATCTTAGGTCATTCGTGCGCCCAACCGAAATCGCGGCCATGTGATGGTACACTTAACAAATAGTTACGCACCACCAACCCGAGTGGATAGTGAATGAATGAATGAATGGATATGCAATTTCTGCTCAATAAGTTCACATATCAGTACGGTTGCTCTCCGGGAAAATCACTGGGGTCTATACACTCCACGCCGACTGCCTTCTCCCTAACTGCATAGCCCCATGAGCATAATAGACCTCACTATCTGCCTGATTAGTAGTTTGTCAATACCTACTCGGCTCGTCGATAGCGGACCCATTTACGAGTTGGTCATACTCAGCCTAACTTATAGCCCCCTCACTCAGGAAGATAAGGCCACACCCCCTTCCAACTGACCACGACATAGTGGGAGACACAACCTCATGATATAGGCACCAACGCTCATATTCCACTCAGTCTAGACGTTGGAACAACTCCTGGTACCAATGAGGTTTTGGAATTTTGACCCAAGGACATCCTAAGTGCCCACAGTGCTAGAACCAATTATTTTCGGTGTCCCATCTAGCCATCCACGATATGCCTTTGGAGACCACAACCCTGATGTCACTAGGGCATATAATGATCAAGTCACATATATGCAAGATGCATGAGTCACATTATCCAGTCATGCAGCAATCCTGTGCGTACGGCGCGATAATATGGGCACTCCATCTCATAAGGAGTCCCATAAATAGTCTGCCCAATGACATATGCTATGATTAAATAATCCTCATATCAGGCATACATATGATGCGTATGGGCATGAATCATGGAGTTACACTAAGTATGTTATGAGGTGATGAACTACTCTCACAACGAAGATGGGCCTAGACGGCCTACACATAACAAGTATGGGCCTATCGATGGGCCCTAGAGAGAGTCATAATGCGGACATTGAACCAACATTATTCTTACAATGTGGACGTCAAACCAACATTGCTCCCAAGGCATGGCCCGCCATAAATGTCATTACATAACCCATGGTGAAATCACACTACAATGGGCCTCAACCCATAGGTTTCAAATACATCACACTGGGCCTCAACCCATGGGTCCTATACACATCACGGTGGGTCTCAACCCACGGGCCTTTATACATCACAATGGGTCTCATCCCATGGGCCCTAATACATCACAATGGGCCTTAACCCATGGGCCCTAGAATACATCACAATGGGCCTTAACCTATTGGCCCTAATACATCACAATGGGCCTCAACCCATGGCCCCAAATTCATTACAATGGGCCTCAACCCATAGGCCATCAACACACCAAAGGTGGGCCTCAACAATGGGCCTTAAACATGGTAAGTGGGACACATCACATGGGCCATATGCATATCAAATCGGCCACACCAATAGATAAGTAGTGGTAATGATTTCCACCATTAAAATTCCTAGGCGTCCTATTAAACGGGCCTAAAAACCCATCGAGAGTGTAAGATTACGTTGTTACCACCATCCAATCAGCTCAAAACTTTATATACAACCTTGAGACCACAAATTATCCGTACATGTCAAATTTTAGCTCCTGGATCCTTCTAGAAATGGCTAAACTGATAGATCAGCCCTTGAAATCATGATTTGAGGCCCGCCTGATATCTGGATAAGCTTCAAATTCGGTCTCAACGCTTTAAATGAGCTGACAATGCAGATGGACGGAGCAGATTTCTCACGATCATCACCGTGGACCTATATATACATTGCATGCACATCACGTACATGCATGACATCTTCTCATTTAAGTGTTTACACTGTGCATTTAAAATTTTCTTAGTACGGCTACTCCACATTTAAATCATCAATCCGTACTGTCTATTGTGTTCAGAAGGAAGATTTAACCCTTGCCAAAGTGGCATTCTGAAACCATGCAGCTGTTGCAACATCCTAGCCGTTAAATATAAGATGGACGACGAAGTAGACAAACCCGTGGATTGCACGGATTTTACTCCAAAAATAGTCCTTTTCGGATGGTTTTTCATCCTGAAATCAATGAATGGAGTGGATAAAACACATATATATCATGGTGGGTTCCACCTCATGATGGATAGCATGAAAGAAACACATATCATGGTGGGTTCCAACTGAACCTTAGATCTGACTCTTTTTTTTACTCTCAAACCCTAAAATGGGCTTTCAAAATGGTTGGACGGTCGGGATGCAACACATGCATCATGGTGGGTCCCACCATCCAGATGTGGACAGTGTGGATAAAACACATAAATCACGGTGGGTTCCACCGCCCACTGCTGTGGACGGTGTGAATAAAACAAACACATTACTGGTGGTTCCCACCAAATGGATGATGGTGTGGGTACACACATACATCAGTGGGTCCCACGTGGGGCCCACCATAATGTTGATTTTCCATCCAAGCCATTAACAAGGTCATGCAGAGAAAAAAATCAAATTTCATATTGACCCAAAACTTCTGTGAAGAACCAAATGCGTTTCAATGGCAGCCATCCAATCACTATTGTTTCCTATGATGTGGGCCACCTGAGTTACGTATACAACTGAGATTTGGAGGGGGTCCCACTTCCCTAAGGGGCTAACAAATGCACGGTGTTGATGTGAGGTCCACAACACGGTGGGGCCCACAGTTGGGGGGCCACGGTCCCTGGCCGACCGTCCCAGCGCCCAGCGCGCCAGCTACATGTCCAGAGGACGTCAACGGGGGCAGGGTTGCTGCTTATATATTTTTATTTTTTAAAAAAATGGGTTTTTCCCTAGTTTTTCATATATGGGGCCTGCATTAGGTAAATCCACCCTGTCCAATGGCCCCTATGGCTTAAGACCAACCAAATGAGTCTAATATTCAATGTTCTTTTGGTGTGTGGAAACCTCAAAGCTGGTTTTAATGGTTAAAACCATGGTTTTCTATGTTATGGCCCACTAGATAGTCAGATTTGCTTTATTTTCAGCTCAACGCATAAAATGAGCTGTAGAACGGAATAGACGGTGTGGATTGGATTGATGCATCAAAGTGGGGCTTGCATGAGTGGCCCTCTCCAAAAGCTCAAAAAACTAGGTTTTATATATATTTGCTGGTCAGTACACCTACTGACTGTCCACATTCCACAACATGTCCAGCCTCCAGGGAGCTGAATGGTGTGAAGGTAACTCAACCAGGTGGGTCTCACATGGACGTGGCCCACTTGGACCAATATGATATTTTTGGTTCCCCATCTTCATTAAGGTAGGACCCACATGGTTGGATGACTTGAATGTAACACATAACATCAAGTGGGTCCCACAAAGGTGGATGAAAAATGTATACATCAAGGGGCCAACAACAAGGGAAAAGAGAGAGAAAGAGAGAGATCGAGTGATAGAGGGACCCCGCCACTATGGGCCCTCCCTTGCATGATTTACAATATACATCAAGTGGGTCCCAATACATGTGGGCCCACTAAATCAAAAATTAATGGTGAAAATTACTTCTCCACCAAGATGGAAGGTCTAGATGACCTCTTTTTAAACTAGAAATAAACATCATGATGGGGTCCATTGTAACACCCCGGATTTTGGCCAATCTGGGATTTGACGTCCTTAGACAGTGGGTCAATTAAAACACCTGAAAAATCGCTTAGAACCCGATTCCATAGCCAAAGAAATCACTTAGGGTTAATTCCTTTAGAAACTAAGCATAAGTTAGCTAGCGCAACGCTGGAGTAGCTGGGAAATAGTCCCTGATCATTTTAAATACGTTCTACAAGGCCCAAAGCGAGTGGAACCAATGGTGCTATAATGCTCTAAAGCCTCGGATCAAACTCTAAACCGGTTTGTTCTCGGGACCTCTTTGAAACTTTGTATTGGATCTAGAACGCGCGTCGTAAGTCAGATGCCTACCATCTTAGACCGTTATGACCACTTAGCTGGGCTTGGCAATCGTTTCGAATATCAAGTCCAACTGACGATCACAGGCTATTTCATTGAGCCCGGACCGAAGAGAGTGTGAATAGGGACATAGTTGGAATTTCAAATTCAAATCTGGCACACAAATTTGATGCATCAGTATTGAGCATTCTGACCGTCAGAATACAGCCAAATTACACCCTTGGATCAGGAAAAAATTCTATTACATATCACGAGACTTATAGGCCTGATCTTGGTGCGGTGACCGTTAAACTGAAACTGGGCCGCCACGTGCGATCTGGGAACCCTACCGGCCTGAAATCTGGATGCGTGCTAGATCCAGTATGCACGAGCTTAAGTCCGACCGCATTTGGCCAGGGGACCTCCAGAAATGCTCTTTTGGACCGAAATAGCCCCGATTTGGATATACTTTAAGTATACCTTGACTTGGAGCCTATTTTGGGCATGATTAGGCTTATAAAAGGGGTTGAAACCCTCACTCCTCTCTCCCATCCGAATTTGCAAAAATTTCCTAGATTGGGAGAGAGAAAAGGTGAGAGTTTGTGAGAGAGATTGGAGGAGAATTCCTTGCCGCTTGTGCTACCTGTTGCAAGTGCCTAAGCAACGCAACTCAATCACGTTGCCGGTGATTTCTTCACTTTTCTAGGTAAGTAAATACCCTAAATAGTTGTTGATTTGAGTTTCCCTTGTTTCCATAGCGATGTAGCTTATGGATCTCGTAAATCAGGTTCTCTATTCGTCGTAGACGAAGCGTATACGCTCCGTTCGAATTCTCATCCCTAAAAGGGAAAAGGTGCGGATATTAGACGCTTTGATTGACTGTTTCCAAAGCTTTCAATGTCGTTTAATAGTAGATTCTTGACGGCAACGCCGTTTGACATGTACAACATGCTCTCCATTTCCTGTTTCGTAAATTAACGAAGAATATGAGATTTAGGGCATTTTAGTCATTTGTAGGAAGTACAGTTTACATTCATATTTTGCTGATGTGATTGACATGGTTTGTTGTCGCATTAGGAAGTTAGGAATGCGTGCATAATTAGTTTGGCGAAGAGATTCGCCTAAATGCGCACTTCGGGTCGACATACTATATGTAGACTTAAGTGTGTAGTGTAAGTGTTTGTATAAATGCTTGTATTAGTATGTATTGGCTTAAATGGTGATATGGATTAGTGTGAGATTGATTTCTCAATGAATATGTTGATGTGAATGATTTCCTACATGTTAGCCATATGTACGATTTCATTATATGTATGAAATGCATGTGCTTAATGATTCATTTAAGTGGTATGTTATAATATGTGCTTGATGAGTTTCTTATGACTTAGTTGGAGATTGAATTCTCAATTAATACGCTGATGGTGATGATTTCCTATATGTTGGCGATATGTATGATTTCATTATATGTATGAAAGGCATGTGTTTGAAGACTTGCTTAAGTTGTATGTAATGACATGTGTTAACATGCTCACATGGTTCCATTTCATTTCCATTACCCTTACACAACTACTAATGTGATCCTATGATTGTTTGGGACTATGCCTAGTCCAGGCAGTCGGTAACCGAAAGAATTCGTGGTTAGCTTATCTTGGCCACGAAGGACGTGTCGATGAACGCGAGTCGTGTTGGAGTTGGCGGCAGTGGTTAGGCCACGCGAAGTGTTTTACGCACTTCATGTCGTTCGACTTGCGATGCGCTCGTGCCAGTCGAGCTCGTCAAGTAACCCGACTGGCCGTTGTATGTTCACCTTGTATGAGTCATAACTGCTTGAACCTAGGGTACTGAACTTACCATTGTAAACCCTGTTAACCATGGTACCTTGATCCATAAAGACTCATGAGCCGGGCATGGTGGTATGGGACACCGTGGTCGAGCTGTCGGCCTACGCTGGGGCCACAAACCTCCCCGTAGTGACCAGTGAGCACCTAGACTCGTGAGCAGATTATGGTGGTATGGGACACTATATTCTAGCTGTCGGCCTACACTGATCAGGCGACGAGCCCTTTGTAGTGACCGCGAGCGTATTCTGAGTCCACGGGAGGCGACGACCCTTCCGTTGCCGTAGAGTACGGTAGGCCTGTATTGATAAGGTGATGGGGGAGCGGAGCAACGAGTGCGTGCAACAGCCCTTGCAGCGACCTACAAAATATACATCGTATGAGATTACTAGGAGTGACGACCCTAGACAGGATCTGTGTTGGGATTGATATAAGGGAGGTACCTTAGTTTCCCAATATTGCTGTATGAAAAGGACTAATAACAACTCGGTAATCATATCACCATGACATTGCATGTGCCTGGAAGATGTGGAGCACTTGAGGGAGTGCGGCATGCCGCGGTCGTAAGATGTTGCCGCATGAGGGTGATCGTCGGTGAGGGCATACATCACGTCATGTCATAATTGCATTAACAACAGTATTAGGATTGTTTGATTTATTGCTTTACTATTATCGCGTGATTGATTTGAGAACATGTTAATCTTTGCTCTATTATTCCACTGAGTTAGCTACTCACTCCCACGTTACGGGACGGTGTTCCTGGACACCCACCAGACCTTTTTGTGATTGCAGATGATGGCGCGGCCTGTGAGGCGGAGCTGGATTTGATGATGATGAGGAGGATCCCTCCTTTATGCGTGTTCTGATTGACGGGATTACAGGGAGGTTGATTAGATACTTTGACACTTGTCATTTTATATTTTTAGCGCACTCATGTGTATTCGTTTTGTCTACTTTTGGAGTATACATGTATGTACATAACCTGGTAACATATCCACACTCTGGAGGCATACAACAGTTTATATATGTTATACATACTATCACAGTCTTCCGCTTGTTAATTTAACTGTCTCTGGAGTATGATATGCTGTTCTAGCTTAATCTCACTCATGTTTAATGCGTTATCACAGACAACATTCAATCATACATATCTATGTTGCATAAATAACATTTTGGAACTCGGGAGTTGGGTTTTTGCTCGACCCCCCGATTTTCGGGATGTTACAGATGGTATCAGAGCATGATTTGGATTAAACCGGGCCTGGGTTATGGTCACGCGACGTACGATGTCGCTTCCTTTGACTTAAGTGGGTGCGAGAAGGGTCTAGAAACACTTCTAGGATCCCAGGTTCGCCAATAGGCGAAGTCTATTCATTTCAATCGCGTGATCGAGTCCGTATCGCATCTAGGGTCGCGTAGAGCAACCCGAATAGTTCCTAGGTTGTAGGTAAGTGGGTTGAGCTGTTCTTTGAACAATTATAAACCCGTTAATGTGAATCCTTGGGCCGTGGGACAATCACGACCCCTGTATTCAATCGCCAGGGCTTAAAAACCCCGTTTCACCGAAAATCTTCAAAATTCTTCCTCTCACCACCCCAATCTTCAATTATTTATTATCCATTTCATGTTAGGAATCAATCCTAATGTGAAAATAACATAAAATCCTACTTTCACAAAATTTTACAGTGAATAGTAAAATTTTATGAAAAATGGCCATAAGGCCATTCTAACTTCACTTTATTTAGAAAATAATAATGGTCTAGATGGATGTACTAGATCCTTCTACCCCAAAATCATATGCTGCATGATAGGGTTTTGTATTCGGGATTGAAGATTGTACCCGAAAATCCTCGAATGGATGTTAAAAATGTATTGGCCTCCCTAGGGCAATCTACAATGAACTAGAGTGTGCACCATACCTTTTTGGAATCCCTGGGGCAATAGGAATCCATCCCATATGGCCTCAGAGGCCAGTTTGCAACTTCACCGGCGATGCCATCGCCGGTTCGGCGATGCATCGCCGGTCAAACTTGTCGGATGGGCTTGATCTTTGGGCTGGAGGAGTTTGGAGGCTAGGGTAGTCCCCTGGTATGCGGTCCGTACCTTGAAACTCTCTAAAAGATGTACTTCCTTCACAAAAGTCCTCTTCCCTAGCCCCATTTTCGTTTTCTTGCTACCCTAACCCAAAACTGTGGTTCCAAACCACCCCTAGATCCATTTCCTGCCAAAAACGACCACCCTCCATCATTCCTTTGAAGTTGGCAGCCCTCCCTCTTGAAGATTTCATCGTTTGGAGCTCTTACAACGCCCAAATCGAGCTGAAATCGTGAGGCGCTCCATTCCCCTTTTTCATTCTCTTTTGTTTCTGAAAATACATCCTAGGGGAGCTTGAAACATCCCTCTACAACGCCTAGATCTCCCTTTTCTAGTTTGGTTAGCCATTTCCTTGCATTTCCCCCATTTTTCATGGCTATTGTTAAGCCGTTTTAGCCTTTTTCTCTCTTTTCACCATCCTCCCTCTCAATCCTATTTCTCCATTTTCTTTGCTTAAGGGATACTGAAAATATATGGCTGAGAGACCTCTAGTGAGCAACAGACAGTATTAGACTCGACAGGGATAAAGAAGGTAAGTCGGGACTGTGGTAAAGTCCTTTGGTAGAGTTAGGCATCTATGCCTTTGCCCTGTAGATTGTTTAATTTTTATTTTAAGGATTTCTGTGTTTTGTTGTTGTTAGGTTTAGTGAAGTTACAGGTAGAAACTGTGTTTGTGTTGTGGTTTGGCTTTATCATCGCCGAATTTTGTTGAATGAAATGCATGCCGATTCATTTTGTGGTGAGGTATTGTCCCTAGATTGGGAGTATTATAACTCTCGGGATTCAGCCTACAAATTAGATTTTTATCCCACCCCACCCTCCAACCAAGCATGCCACTCCCTATCCCGCTATGGGACTAGGAATGCGGTTCCATTTAAGACAACTAAGCGCTACCGGCTACATAGGCCCTAGGCATTTTTGGATCTAGTGTTAGCACTCCTAGATTTGAAGGATCTGACGACATAAGAAATCCAATTCCAGTTAGACGAATCTTGACCCTAAGCAATAGAAGAATTCTCTGTAGTAGAAATGGAATAGAAAGCCATTTACCGTATAATCTTAGGCTTTGGATTATAGCTACTGAGTTACAGACTAGCCTACTAGTTACCTAGAGTAGGGTAAAGCCTGTATATGTTAAGGAATGATAGATTAGTTTTGATTGGAATGAGACTCCCTTCCTTGGATAGATCCCCTTATGACTTATAGACTCCTGTTGTTGCCCATAGGAAGGAACCATACACTCTCAGGGAACATTTATAACTCCCTCAGATTGAACTTAGAATGAACTAGCACGCCCCTTAGAATTGCCTTTCCCAAGGACTTATTGCATTCGGGAACGCAGAGTAAAGGAACTACATGTAAGCGATGTATTCGCGGTTTGAGTCGATTTCTTACTCCTAGTGGTTACCAATGAATCCAATGCTCTGATCAAGCAGAGGATCGGCATCGACTTGGATTAAGAACTGATACAACACATTTTCTGTCCTGATTAGACAGAAGGTTCAACGTATCCGACTTAGACCCACTACACGACCTTTCTTCTGTGATGGCCCAACCATCTACAACTAAACAGGATCACATTGTCTTTGGGAAATGGCAAGGACTTAAAACCATGTAGAGAAAGGTTAAGGATAGCCCCTAAGTTGCGCCTTGTTCCGATATACGGATCGATGCAACGATTCTTAGACTTTAAGTAGAACCAAGTTTTAAGGGGGGTAGAACGTATTAAGTCCAATCCAGTTAGGATTAGTCAACACTGCCGTTCGATCAGTGTGGCGCAGCGGAAGAGTGGTTGGCCTCTTTCCCACTGGCCCAGGATCGAAACATTTGATTTAGGTTATATGTACGATTAGGTTATTAAATGGGATTTGAACCTTCCTTAGAAAAAGTACTCCTTGCCCTTCGCCAATGTCGGGGACGACATTGTGTTTTAAGGGGGGTAGATTGTAACACCCCGAATTTTGGCCAATCTGGGATTTGATGTCCTTAGACAGTGGGTCAATTAAAACACCTGAAAAATCGCTTAGAACCCGATTCCATAGCCAAAGAAATCACTTAGGGTTAATTCCTTTAGAAACTAAGCATAAGTTAGCTAGCGCAACGTTGGAGTAGCTGGGAAATAGTCCCTGATCATTTTAAATACGTTCTACAAGGCCCAAAGCGAGTGGAACCAATGGTGCTATAATGCTCTAAAGCCTCGGATCAAACTCTAAATCGGTTTGTTCTCGGGACCTCTTTGAAACTTTATATTGGATCTAGACCGCGCGTCGTAAGTCAGATGCCTACCATCTTAGACTGTTATGACCACTTAGCTGGGCTTGGCAATCGTTTCGAATATCAAGTCCAACTGACGATCACAGGCTATTTCATTGAGCCCGGACCGAAGAGAGTGTGAATAGGGACATAGTTGGAATTTCAAATTCAAATCTGGCACACAAATTTGATGCATCAGTATTGAGCATTCTGACCGTCAGAATACAGCCAAATTACACCCTTGGATCAGTAAAAAATTCTATTACATATCACGAGACTTATAGGCCTGATCTTGGTGCGGTGACCGTTAAACTGAAACTGGGCCGCCACGTGCGATCTGGGAACCCTACCGGCCTGAAATCTGGATGCGTGCTAGATCCAGTATGCACGAGCTTAAGTCCGACCGCATTTGGCCAGGGGACCTCCAGAAATGCTCTTTTGGACCGAAATAGCCCCGATTTGGATATACTTTAAGTATACCTTGACTTGGAGCCTATTTTGGGCATGATTAGGCTTATAAAAGGGGTTGAAACCCTCACTCCTCTCTCCCATCCGAATTTGCAAAAATTTCCTAGATTGGGAGAGAGAAAAGGTGAGAGTTTGTGAGAGAGATTGGAGGAGAATTCCTTGCCGCTTGTGCTACCTGTTGCAAGTGCCTAAGCAACGCAACTCAATCACGTTGCCGGTGATTTCTCCGCTTTTCTAGGTAAGTAAATACCCTAAATAGTTGTTGATTTGAGTTTCCCTTGTTTCCATAGCGATGTAGCTTATGGATCTCGTAAATCAGGTTCTCTATTCGTCGTAGACGAAGCGTATACGCTCCGTTCGAATTCTCATCCCTAAAAGGGAAAAGGTGCGGATATTAGACGCTTTGATTGACTGTTTCCAAAGCTTTCAATGTCGTTTAATAGTAGATTCTTGACGGCAACGCCGTTTGACATGTACAACATGCTCTCCATTTCCTGTTTCGTAAATTAACGAAGAATATGAGATTTAGGGCATTTTAGTCATTTGTAGGAAGTACAGTTTACATTCATATTTTGCTGATGTGATTGACATGGTTTGTTGTCGCATTAGGAAGTTAGGAATGCGTGCATAATTAGTTTGGCGAAGAGATTCGCCTAAATGCGCACTTCGGGTCGACATACTATATGTAGACTTAAGTGTGTAGTGTAAGTGTTTGTATAAATGCTTGTATTAGTATGTATTGGCTTAAATGGTGATATGGATTAGTGTGAGATTGATTTCTCAATGAATATGTTGATGTGAATGATTTCCTACATGTTAGCCATATGTACGATTTCATTATATGTATGAAATGCATGTGCTTAATGATTCATTTAAGTGGTATGTTATAATATGTGCTTGATGAGTTTCTTATGACTTAGTTGGAGATTGAATTCTCAATTAATACGCTGATGGTGATGATTTCCTATATGTTGGCGATATGTATGATTTCATTATATGTATGAAAGGCATGTGTTTGAAGACTTGCTTAAGTTGTATGTAATGACATGTGTTAACATGCTCACATGGTTCCATTTCATTTCCATTACCCTTACACAACTACTAATGTGATCCTATGATTGTTTGGGACTATGCCTAGTCCAGGCAGTCGGTAACCGAAAGAATTCGTGGTTAGCTTATCTTGGCCACGAAGGACGTGTCGATGAACGCGAGTCGTGTTGGAGTTGGCGGCAGTGGTTAGGCCACGCGAAGTGTTTTACGCACTTCATGTCGTTCGACTTGCGATGCGCTCGTGCCAGTCGAGCTCGTCAAGTAACCCGACTGGCCGTTGTATGTTCACCTTGTATGAGTCATAACTGCTTGAACCTAGGGTACTGAACTTACCATTGTAAACCCTGTTAACCATGGTACCTTGATCCATAAAGACTCATGAGCCGGGCATGGTGGTATGGGACACCGTGGTCGAGCTGTCGGCCTACGCTGGGGCCACAAACCTCCCCGTAGTGACCAGTGAGCACCTAGACTCGTGAGCAGATTATGGTGGTATGGGACACTATATTCTAGCTGTCGGCCTACACTGATCAGGCGACGAGCCCTTTGTAGTGACCGCGAGCGTATTCTGAGTCCACGGGAGGCGACGACCCTTCCGTTGCCGTAGAGTACGGTAGGCCTGTATTGATAAGGTGATGGGGGAGCGGAGCAACGAGTGCGTGCAACAGCCCTGGCAGCCCTTGCAGCGACCTACAAAATATACATCGTATGAGATTACTAGGAGTGACGACCCTAGACAGGATCTGTGTTGGGATTGATATAAGGGAGGTACCTTAGTTTCCCAATATTGCTGTATGAAAAGGACTAATAACAACTCGGTAATCATATCACCATGACATTGCATGTGCCTGGAAGATGTGGAGCACTTGAGGGAGTGCGGCATGCCGCGGTCGTAAGATGTTGCCGCATGAGGGTGATCGTCGGTGAGGGCATACATCACGTCATGTCATAATTGCATTAACAACAGTATTAGGATTGTTTGATTTATTGCTTTACTATTATCGCGTGATTGATTTGAGAACATGTTAATCTTTGCTCTATTATTCCACTGAGTTAGCTACTCACTCCCACGTTACGGGACGGTGTTCCTGGACACCCACCAGACCTTTTTGTGATTGCAGATGATGGCGCGGCCTGTGAGGCGGAGCTGGATTTGATGATGATGAGGAGGATCCCTCCTTTATGCGTGTTCTGATTGACGGGATTACAGGGAGGTTGATTAGATACTTTGACACTTGTCATTTTATATTTTTAGCGCACTCATGTGTATTCGTTTTGTCTACTTTTGGAGTATACATGTATGTACATAACCTGGTAACATATCCACACTCTGGAGGCATACAACAGTTTATATATGTTATACATACTATCACAGTCTTCCGCTTGTTAATTTAACTGTCTCTGGAGTATGATATGCTGTTCTAGCTTAATCTCACTCATGTTTAATGCGTTATCACAGACAACATTCAATCATACATATCTATGTTGCATAAATAACATTTTGGAACTCGGGAGTTGGGTTTTTGCTCGACCCCCCGATTTTCGGGATGTTACATCCATGGAGAATGGCCCCATCATAGAATGATATCAATAATCAAGGTGGGTTATCGGCCACATCTTAGGGTCCAAAGTGACATCCATACCATTAATCGGTAGGCCTCACTTGACCCATCTTAAAAACATAAAAAACTATCCTATTAAAGCACCCACCTATCGATCTTCTTGGTCCGTTGGAAAGCCTATCTCCTTGTGCTTCTCTTTGATGGTGGAAGATGAAAAATGGCTGGCTAGGATGGAAGTTTTTGGGAAGGGAAAGGTGGACCACACAACTCACATTTCTCACTTGGAATGCTTGGACGTCCACCTCTCTTTCTCTCCTTTGTTGCTTGGAAAATGGTATAGAGAAAGAGAGAGAGAGAGAGATGGGATGTAAGGAGAGAGAATGATGGATGTAAGTGATGGGTGAGGTGATGGATGTGAGGTGAGTGGTGGGTGAGGTGAGAGATGGGTTCACTTGGTGGTTGCTTAACTTGTGGAGAAAGGAAGCATGGGTACTTTGTAATTGACATGAGAGGTGAATGATGGGATTGATTTGACATATTGTAGAGATTCTCTTGGGATTGTAAATGCGTGGCATTTTCTTCAAAATAAACGCTGACCCACATCTCTTAGTCAGGATATCAGATCGGTATGTGAGTCGTGGCATTGGCACCGCAGTGACGGTGCGGTCGCAATGGTACAAGTCTTGGATTAAGCCGACTCAAATCAATGGGGTACAACTTAGGGTCATGCGCAAACATTGATTACTGGTTGCGGATTGTCAAAATTCGACGGGAAGGATCGCGGCAGTCGACGGAATAGTACGGACTAGGATACGGGTCTTACAGCTCAAAATTTAAACCATAACATAACCAATACAAAGCTTATCAAGGGAGAGAAACCACACCAGTATATATATATATATATATATATATATATATATATATATATAATCAGAACACAACATACCAACATAATCAAACATCTAATGGATGGGGATAACACCCACAAATCCCAAGCCCTAACTCCTAGGATGCCTTATTCATGAACAATCTAGGAAGACGGTGTAGGGGCCAAGTCACACAAATCGAAGGCGACTCCTCCTAAGGTCTGAGGATCCTGCTGCTACTGCTGAGGATAGGGATACTCGCTCCTACGATGTCTTATCCCACCTCACCCAAAGCAAGCACCAAAGAACAATCTGGGTGGCAGGGGCTCCCGAGGGTGGGGGCACTTCCAAATGCGGTGCCCCGTCACACCACATCTGAAGCATACACTTGAGGACTGACGTTTAGGTGGTGCAAATGCTCGGAAGGATGGACGGTTCTTATGCCTCTGTGGCCGCCGACATCGCTACACCTGGGAACTACCGGAAGGGGCCTTCCTCTTCCGGTTTTCTTTCTGAAGAATGGCGATCATGGCTTGCAACATCTGTTGTAACTGGTCTGAACTTACGTACACGGTCGGTGCTGCGCTGTACTCGGATGGGGGTGCAAAAGTCTTAGGTGGGGGAACAGGAATCTCAGGCGAGGAAATGAAAGTCACTAGGGTCACTCTCTTAGGTGCCATGTCCTACAGGAAGGAACAAGGGCTTATCATACTTGGGAACTCTCGAATGCACACATGATAAGGAGCTATATCAGGGAGTTTCTAAGTTATTCAAACTCGTGGGTCTAACCATTCTAAGTTCTCAACAATCACATAGTGAAGGGTAGTTATCAGTAGATATGTGATGTTATCTTCAGGTATTCCCAAGTTATGCTCTGATACCAACTTCTGTCACGCCCTAAACCCAGAAATCGTATTCACAGGAATCTCGTTTGCTGAAGCCAGTGTTGACAGCCTCCGTAGTGCCCCATTTTCGACTCCCAGTGTAACATACACCAGATTTCGATCCTTGGATCCTACAAGGAGGATTTTCCAATATACATTTGTCTTGTAATAAGCATAACCACAAGTTTACCCAAATCATAAAGGCAACATCATCTTCAAATATCCACTAATATAAACAGTTTAATACAATGTGGGAAGGAAAATACATATGTATCAAAATCAAAGCTCCTGAAAATCGCTGCATGCTCCAAGCTCAACGTTGCTGCAACCTAACGCCACCTGCACGCATCTATCATGCATAAGCTTATAAAAGCTTAGAGGGTGGTTTAAGTGTGTATAAGGTAAGTGTCAGGTATATAATAAAGCTTATAAATCATACATCATCAGGATAAACAGAAATACTGACAAGATAATAAATCATAAGATATCAGAGTGATGCGAAAATATACGGTAAGTCCATGAATACAATCAGTTGTACCAAAGTTATGTGATGTAAGGCATGAATGCTATTGGCCATACTAAGGCCATGCAATGCAAAACTTAATAAGATAATAATAGATGATGAGGATGTAATGCAATATGCAAATTCAGACGAGTTATAAATACCATCAATCTCATCTAGGCCATATAAGTGCAAAACATCGTAACCCAAAATACTAAGTACAGAGGATGCAATGTAATGTGAGGTGAGAATGAAACGACCATGTTGGAATGTGAAGTCGGGATGATAGTACGAAGTATCGTAGGATATGGGGTCTATCACAAGGGACTTCTATCCAAACCAGTCCCATACCTAAATTTGGATAGCCAGACATAATGTGGTAAACTCCTGATCTCAGGTTAGTCGAGTGCATAACTGAAATCCTAGCCATGTGATGGTACACGTAACAAATAGTTACGCACCACCAGCCCGAGTGAATAGTGAATGAATGAATGAATGGATATACAATTCCTGCTCAATAAGTTCACATATCAGTACGGTTGCTCTCTGGAGAAATCACCGGGGTCTATTATACTCCATGCCGATTGCCTCCTCCCTAGCTGCATAGCCACACGAGTAGAATAGACCTCACTATCTGCCTGACTAGTAGTCTTCCAATACCTACCCGGATCATCGATAACAGACCCATTTATGAGCTGGTCATATTCAGCCTAGCTTATAACCCCCTCACTCGGGCGGATAAGGCCACACTCCCTTCCAACCGACCACGACACAGTGGGAGACACGACTGCATGATATAGGCACCGGCGCTCATATTCACTCAGCCTAACTTATAGCCCCCTCACTCGGGCCTATCTCCTTGTGCTTGTCTTTGATGGTGGAAGATGAAAAATGGATGGCTAGGATGGAGGTTTTTGGGAAGGGAAAGGTGGATAACACAACTCACATTTCTCACTTGGAATGCTTGGACGTCCACCTCTCTTTCTCTCCTTTGTTGCTTGGAAAATGGTATAGAGAAAGAGAAAGACAGAGAGAGAGAGAGAGAGAGAGAGAGAGAGAGAGAGAGAGAGAGAGAGAGCGATGGGATGTAAGGAGAGAGAGTGATGGATGTGAGTGATGGGTGAGGTGATGGATGTGAGGTGAGTGATGGGTAAGGTGAGAGATGGGTTGACTTGGTGGTTGTTTAACTTGTAGAGAAAGGAAGCATGAGTGCTTTATACTTGACATGAGAGGTGATTGATGGGATTGATTTGACATATTATAGAGATTCTCTTGAGATTGCAAATGCATGACATTTTCTTCAAAATAAACGCCGACCCACATCTCTTATTCTAGGTATCGGATCGGTATGTGAGTCGCGGCGTTGGAACCGCGGCGACGGTGCGGTCGCATTGGTACAAGTCTTAGATTAAGCTGACTCAAATGTATGAGGTACGACTTAGGGTCATGCAAAAACATTGATTACTAGTCGTGGATTGCTGAAATTTGATGGGAAGGATTGCAGCAGTCGACATAACAGTACGGACTAGGATACGGATCTCACAATAGGGGTTTCCTGGTACTTTTTAGGATATCTAGGGTTTGGAGGAGGAGAGTAAAATGACAGAGCCACTTTCCAAGAGTTCTTCTTTCCTTTCCTTAGTTTTTAATGCTTTCTTCTAGGGTTTTTAATCTAATCATGTCTATGGTTGCCTAAATCCCTTAGATAGGGGTAAGGGATGAACCTTGTAGCATGGTTGAGATGTTTTTCTTGTTTGATTCATGTTATTGTTAAACTCCTTTGATTCTATTTTGATGTTTAAGGAATGCTTTTAGTGTTTAATGGTTTATTCTGATTGAAATTACAATGGATCTACAATTGCTTGAAGTGTCTTCTTTCTTGTTTGGAGTTTGTGAAAATAGGAAATCATGTTGTTCTCCATCGTCCCTTAGGAATGGATGGGTGATGGAATCCTCTCTATTCTAAACAATTCTCCCATGTTGGTTCTTGGATCAGTATGCCCTGTTGGCTACCATAGTCACCTGGGCATGGTTAGGTGATTAAATCACTTCCAATCCTCACGACTTTCATCTGTTGAGAATTAGGTCAATGGAAGTTCAAATCGGATCTTATTGAATATCTTCCAATTGGATAGTATAGGACTCCAATTCTAGTTGAGTACCTTGAATCAAATAAGGAAACATTTTAATAACTGCAAGTGGATCCCTAGAAACCCTAGTTTCCCACCTTTAAATTCTTAAGTTTCTAAATTCATCATCTCACAATTACTCTCTACTTTCCTTATGTATGTTAGATCTCTTTTCCTAGTTTTGATTCTAATTACTCGTAGAATAAATACACAAGATTAGTCCCTGTGGATTCGATCTCAGTCTCACCGAGGCTATTACTACATCGCAACCCTACACTCGGAGTTGTGAACAATTAGATAGTCGTACGTTCTGAAATAATGCAAATTGAACTCTCACCACTGAAAATTTATTATGGGTCATCCTGATGATGTATTAGATATTCAACCCATCCAGCCTATGTATTGGGTCCCTTTAGGCCATTGTCCCAAAGACTAGTCAATCCGACCTGAAATGGATCACACATTACTAGACTATGAGAATGAATGCCTAACTATTGAATCCAACGTAAGACCACCATGATGTATCTATTTAATCCATGCGAACCATCCACTTCCTCATATTATTTTAGGATCTGCACTAAAATTAAAGCAGACCCAAGTCTTAAGTGTGTCACGCATAGCTGAGTTCCACTGCATAGAACCCATTGTAAATTTCATTAATGTGTTCACAATGGTATTAGAGTAGTGGGCCTAAAAAAATGTTAAGGCCCATTTTGAGTGAATGCCATATGGGCCCATTAGTGGTAGCCTTGTTTGGCCAACCATTGGGCCTCTTTGACAAGAGTTTGTGATCTCCATGTGTTGAATGTATTCTATCTTGAATCATGTAAAATTGTGTTGTGTGTACGGTCAGACCAAAATTGTGTGGGATTGGATTATTACCCTAGATTACCTAATTATATAACGAGTGCATAGCCCTTGACCACTTAGCACTTTGGTTAGAGTACAACCCTAAATAGTAGGATCATATGACATGTGTTAAAACCCATAAACGTGTTCGATTATAGCAAATGTGTGGACTCTAGTGATGTGAGGGTGCAATGGATATAATTTTCTAGCCCTTAATCATGGGGTCATGTGGCGTAAGTATGGCCACCTAATCATGCGCAATGGTGGTGTATATGCATGTACCATATAACTGTATGGTTGTAAAATGTGCACATGGTCACGTAGCCACATGAGATCTAGTAGCATTGATGGCCATCCAACAACTCAACTACATGCTTATGAACATAGGCATGGCCACTGAAATCATGTACAATCAAATTGTAAATGTGGATTTTTTAAGTCATGTGAATTATGATGTACAACTTGATGATAAAGTGGACATCAATTCGGTATAGCGTGACATAATTAAAGGCCTTATATTATGCTCATTAATATGTTAGAAGTGGGGACCACTAAACTATATGTGATGTGATTAAATGTGTCCCTTGGTCCATTCATCATGTGACGCTAAATCGGGATTATTAGTTGTGTGAAGTGTGAAGTGGTTGTTGCCTAAGACTTAGCATAATTAATATAGCCATGCATTTGTGTGCAGAATTATGATTGTTCAATTACATTTGGATATTTTGAAATGTGGACACTAGATCATGATAGTAATCATATATATACTAAACTATGTGAAATTGTAGTACTGGTAGCCTCACCATGTGAAAATTTAACAAAGTGGTTGCCCCATTATGTGAGCTATGATGTAATGAAAGTACATAACCATCTAACCTTAAGTCCTTTATTATAATAAGTAGAGTGACATTTTTTGGCCTCTTAACCATATGGACTTTTTATAACAGAGTGGCCATAAGACCATGTGGACATATGAGAATTGTATGGTTACTCAAACTAGCGAACTATGCTGATGGTGTAACCTTTTGTGTATGTGAACTTTGGACGTGTGTCAAATTGATTGTTGGACCCATATTACTAAGAGTATTAGGCTTGATCTGTGGAATCTGCTAATATGTTCACAATGGCATTAGAGTGGTGGGCCTATTAGTCTTAAAGCCTACCTTGAGTGGACACCTTTTGGGCCCATTAGTGGTAAACCTATCGGGCCCATAGGTTACTTCCTCTTATTAAGAACGTAAGAGAAGTGCATATTAGGCCTATGTTTAGGCTTCTTGGTAAGTGCATGAGACTCCTTGTGATGTATGTTTGCCAAGTCCCATTTGGGCCTTGTGAATAGTTATGATTGAGTCATCGAATGAATTATTTACAGTAATCAAATGGACCACCCAATAAGCTAGAAGGTTAGGATGTAGCGACTCACTAACTAGCCCATTCAAGTGGGACAATGAACTGAGCCTTCGTCCACTTGAAACGATATCTAGACATGTTGAGGTGTTGGATTGAAATTAAACTATGCATGTGGTGAAGGCACATGTGCGGTGATTGTGTAATGTGATAATTGTGGTGATGATGATGCGTGTATGGTTAAATGCGATGATTGTATTGTATGGTAATGCTAATTTATTTTTATATGCTTGGAAGGTGTTCAATTGAACGTAAGGACTAAGTGGACCACCATATGTTTTGCCTCGAATCTAGATAGTGCACCTAGCGCCGTATAATGACGTGACACTTATGCACCTACTTCCTTCAAAACTAATAAGGTGAACCACTAAACTATTAACCGTGAATGAGTATTATGTTGGTGATAATAACTAGATTTTGAATAACTATGGATCTTTATATGTGGATGTAACGCCTCGGAAAAATCCGTATAGAGATCCGAGTACCAACTCGATCAGAAATCACTTAGGATTAATTCCTTTAGAAATTAAGCGTAAGTTAACTAGCGCTATGCTAGATTAGCTATGAAATTGTCCCTGATCACTTTGAATACATTCTGCAAGACCAAAAACTTGTAGAAGCAATGACGCTATAATACCCTGAAATCTAGGATCAAACTCTAAACCCGTTTACTCACAGAAACCCTTTGAAACTTCATATTGGATTTAGACTGCGCGTCGGAAGCCCGATATCTACAATCTCAGACCATTATGACCGCTTAGCTGGACTTGACAATCACTTCAAAAATCAAGCCCAACCGATGTTCTGAGGCTATTTCATTGAGCCTGGAGTAAGGAGTGTGAGAAAGAGTGAAATTCATAAAAATTTAAATGTCATTTAAATAAATCTGGCATGTTTCACTTGTGGGTTAAGTATAAGCATTTAGACTATCAGAATCTGACCCAAATACACCCTTGGATCAGGGAACATTTCTCACTCAGGTCAGTGTACTTGGAGTCCTCGATCGAGTCTCCGTGACCGCTGAACTGAAACTGGTCCGCCACGTGTGATCTGGGAACACTACCGGACTGAAAACTTAATGTGATCAACATCCAGTATCCATGATCTTAAGTTCGACCGCATTCGGCCAGGGGACCTCCCGAAATGCTCTTTTGGATCGAAAAAGACCTGATTTGGTTATAACCCAAGTATACCTTGGTCCCAAGTCTAAATAGGTGAGTTTCTAACCTATTTAAGGGCCTTAAACCCTCTCATATCTCTCCCATCCAAATTTGTAAGAAACCCTAGAAAGAGAAGAGAGAGAAAGAGAGAGATTGTGAGAGAGTTGTGAGAGAAACTTCCTGTCATTTGATCCTGCGTTTGCACGTGCCGAATCACTGTATTCTAATCACTCTTCTGGTGATTCCGACTCATTTCTAGGTAAGAAAACCCTAAGCTCAACCTGTTTTAGGGATTCCTTCAATACAAGTAGTGAAGTAGCTGATTCATCTTGTGATATAGGTCGTCATATCGCCGTTGACGAAGCGTAGACTTTCTATTCGAATCAATACGCGTCTACGTCGAAAGGTGAGAATTTTAGATGCCTAGATTGACTATTTTTAAAGTTTTCAATGTCATTTAATAGTAGATTATCGATAAGAACATTGTTTGACATGTAGAACATGCTGTCTGTTTTCCATTTCGACTGTGTACAAAAAATATGAGATTTAGGGTATTTTAGGTATTTATAGGAAATACTGTATACGTCTATATTTTGCAAAAATGATTGTCACATTTATTTGTCGTGTTATTATACTAGTTATGCGTGCATGATCTGTTTGGCGAAGAGATTCGCCCTAATGCGCTCTTTGGGTCGACATACGCTATGCGGACAAAAGTGTGTAGACTAAGTGTTTGTATAAATGATTGTATTAGGATGTATTGAGCTAATGTTGTTGTAGGTTAGCTTTGAGAATGAATTCTCAATTTATATGATCATGTATACGATTTCTTCCATGTTGTTATATGAATTGATTTCCTCATATATGTGAAATACTTGTGTTGGATGATTTGCATACGTTGTATGTTATAACATGTTGTTAACATGCTTGTATTGTTTGCATTTCATTTCTGTTACTCTCACATGATCACTGATGTTGATTTCAAATTCTTGGGGCTATACATTAGTCCAGGCAGTCGGTAACAGATTGAATTCATGGTTGGCTTCTATTTGCCACGAAGGACGCGTCGATGAGCGTGAGTCGTGTTTTGAGTTGATGGCAGTAGTTAGGCCACACGAAGTGTTTTATGCACCTCATGTCGCTCAGCTTGAGATGCGCTCGTACTAGTCGAGCTCGTCAAGTAACCCGACTGACCGTTGATTGTTCACCTTGTATGAGTCATAACTGCTTGAACCTAGGGTACTGAACTTACCGGTGGAAACCCTGTTAACCATGGTACCTTGATCCACAAAGACTCATGAGCCGGGCATGGTGGTATAAGACACCGTGGTCGAGCTGTCGGCCTACGCTGGGGCCACAAACCTCCCCATAGTGACTAGTGAGCACCTTTGACTCGTGAGCCGATTGTGGTGGTATGGGACACTACATTCGAGCTGTCGGCCTACACTGATTGTTGACGAACCCTTTGTAGTGACCTCAAGCATATTTTGAGTCTGCGGGAGGCGACAACCCTTCCGTAGCAATAAGGATACACTAGGCCTGTATTAATAAGGTGATGGGGGAGCAGTACAATGAGTACGAGCAACAGCCCTGGCAGACCTTACAGCGACCTATAAATATAACATCATATGAGATTACTAGGACTGATGACCCTAGACAGGATCTGTGTTGGGATTGATATGAGGAAGGTACCTTAGTTTCCTAATACTGCTGTATGAAAGGACTAATAATAACTCGGTAATCATTTCCACATCGCACTGCATATGCCTGGAAGATGTGGAGCACTGAGGGAAGAAAGTATGCCGCAGACATAAGATGGTGTCACATGAGGGAGTTTGTCGGTGAGGGCATCCATCATGTCATTTCATGCTTGCATTAACAACAGTATTTAAGATTGTCTGATTGTCTTCTTTACTATTATCGTGTGATTGATTTGATAACATGCTAATTTTTGCTCTATGATTCCACTGAGTTGATCACTCACTCCCACATTACGGGATGGTGTTTGCAATACCTACCAGACTCTATCTTAGATGCAGGTTGTGAGGAGATTCAGGAGCCGGAGCCAGACTACTTCGAGGACCAGGACGAGTTCTCGTTTATGCAGTTCTCTGACGGCTTTACGTAGGTGGCCTGTATCGGTGGGACTTGCTAGTTGGACCATATGACATTTTGATTTTTAGTTTATTGTATGTATTTATGACTCAGAGATGTATTCATACTTTGGAGATAGTTCGAGATTATTTTGTTTTCCATACAGTGATATATATATATATATATTCTTCAGTCTTCCGCTTGCGTTTTATCACTGGATCTGGAGTATGAATTGCAGTTTTTGTATAATCTTACTCATGTAAATGCTCTAACTCAGACAACATTGAATCATAATCATATTTGTTGCATAAGTGATGGTCTGGAACTCGGGAGTCGGGTTTCTACACGACCCCCGAATTTCAGGGTGTTACAGTGGATTTAATACATGTTATGGCATGTGTGTATTCCTTACACTTGTTTGATATACAATCTGTTGTAGTGACATAATATGAGGTTTCAGCCATGGGATTGGTGTCGAGTGTTGGATTGATCCTTGTTGTGTTATTGTGTGGTTGGTGCACACTTGTGACATGGAAGTGTGGACACTCGCATAGCCCCATGATCATGAGGGAGAATGCACATTATACCACTGTTTTTCCATGTTGGTACCATGATAATTTTTTATTGGTCTTATGATATTTATGCATATTGCATCTGCGCACACATATACATCTACATGCATCATGGATGAGGAGTGTAGGTTGTGCATAGTTTAATCATGCGGAGATCATATGCATGTGGTAGAGGATGTTGGTGTGGGGTGCACATGATGGAGTATGTGGTAGAGGATGTTGGTGTGGGGTGCACATGATGGAGTATGTATAGATGTTATCTGGTCTGATAGACCATGGGCTTAGTCCCTGGGTTGAAGTCCCTAAGCCAATATATCAGGCACAGTCCCTGGGTTGAAGTCCTAACTCAATATATCAGGAACGGTCCCTGGGTTGAAGTCCCTAAAGATCACTTGATGCTACGTTGTAATTTATGTTTATGCCAATACTGATATTATAGTATATCCTTTCCATGATGAGCGTGGATTGCAGATTGGATGTGGTTGGCAAAGGAGCACGATTGGTATTAGGGTTTCCTCGTATGCATATGTGGCTTACATGCATAACATTGATTGAGTGCAATTATACTTCCTATCATGCTTGTGGATTATCATTACATTTTGCATAGCATCCTCATGAGATGGATTGAACACCACAACAACATCATGGTTATACTGATGAGACCACCACAACGGCATCATGGTTGGTATTAATGGACATCGGAAATTTTAGTTTCTTATATTGGGTCTAAAACCCCTAGGTGAAATTTCCTAAATCTCGAGTGGTACCCTTGAGCCTCATCGTTAAGACTGGGTAGATGTCATGGGTCACCTGGTGCCGAAAACCATTGTAGGCCTGACTCTCGTCAACGCAGTCAGGTGAGAAGAGGTTTGACCATGCCTAGCTGAAGAGTTGGACCGAATGTGGTTAGGTTTGACCAGCCCCTGAAATGGGTCCGCTATCGGCATGTCGGGTGGGTATTGGCATTGCTATAGCACTCCCCCCCCCCCCCCCCCCAACTGACAAGGCGGGTATGCAAGACCTCTATTCAACAAGTTTCAGACTTGCTATGGATACCAAGCCCCGGTGATTTTCAGTGATGATAAATATATTATGATGTGGACTTTTAGAGAAGGATTTGCATGCCTGCATACACCTGGCATACTTTTGCATATCATCTCTTGCATTGCATCATGCCCTCTTCGCTTATGTATCATTACTCGGTCACCTTGCTTCAGTTTGTGTACTTTGATATTTCGATTGTTACTGCATGCTTGTACACTACACACACACGAGTGTACTCACTAGGCTTTTTCCTAAGTTTCCTATTTCTCTTTTTTTTAAGGGCAAGAGTTACTTGGAGGGTATATCTTTCTTGATGCATTGCATTTATTTTATAATTTGGCAATATTGACGTTGTGTATATTTTGGAAAAGCATTGTACTTGTAACCATCAGGATTTATACTGGAGGCTGTTGCTTTGCATTGTGATTATGGATCATCATGCTTAGGTATTATTATTAAAAAATTTAGTAAAAAATCTTCCTTGTAGTGTACTGAACTTGGGACTTGGTGTATGGAAATCGAGTGTCAGATTCAGAGCATTACGGAGGCTGTCCATCCCTAGATTTGGGGAGTGATACTCCCTCCCCCCTCCCTCTAGGACATCTTAAGCTCTCCTTTTCAGTCATTATGACCACGAGCGCATCGTCGTGCAGATGGTGGACTCCTCAGGCGTCCTCTTCTATGAATGTCAGGTTGCAGGTTTTTATTTTTTATTCTTTCAAAGGCCTTCTGGTGGTAAGGACTTCTAGTTCTAATTCGAGATGACTGATGCTCCTTGTGTGGGCTCTCCAAGCTCTATTCGAATCTCCTCCACCAGCAGGGCCTCCGAAAATGGTGTGGATTTCCTTGGCCAGTTTGTTATTGATGGGTTATTTATCTTTTAAAGCAGCCCGATCTCCTCGATAATTAACATAATCCCCAAGGTTCCCGCTATGGATGAGTGCCTCGATCTCTTTTTTAAGGTCGAAACAATCGCTCGTCGAATGACCATGATCCTGATGAAAATGGAAGTATTTTTTTACTCCTTTTACCAGGATCATATTTCAACTTGCTTAACCACTTGAGGATGCGTTTATCATGAATCTCCATCTGGACTTGTTCAAGTGTCTTATTAAGAGGAGTGTACATTCCGAACTTATTGTCGGGTTGCTTATTCTGACGCTGATTATCTCATGATCGGTCATCCTTCCTCTTCTTGCTTCCACTGGCTGAGCTAGGCTCTACTTTTGGTTGCTCTTCATTGCCCGTCGTTCCTTTACTCCGGAAGGCCTTTCATAGGGTAGAGGCTTCCTCGTCATTGGAATATTTTTTAGATCTGTTTAGTAGGTCGGCCATTGTTGTTGGCGGGTTCTTATCCAGTGATAAGAGAAACTTGGGATCCCTTAATCCTCCCATTTTCGTGGTCATAACAAGTTTTTCGGAGTGCCTTCGTACTTGCATCACTTCGAGATTGAAGCGCTTGATGTAGTCTTTCAACAACCCTCCTTCTTTTTAAATGACGCAGAGAAGGTGAGAAGCCGGTTTAAATCTTTCCTTCCCTCGATAAAGTTCGTAACGAACATTTGACTGAGTTGGGAGAACGAGCTGATGGAGTTCGGTTTCAATTATTTAAACCATAGTCGGGCAGCTCCAGTTAGGGTTAATGAGAATGCTTAGCACATCACTGCAACGAACGCATTGTGGAGCTCCATCCAGACGATGAAGAACTCCAGGTGTTCGGACGGGTCTTTAGCTCCCGAGAAGGGAGTGATTTATGACATATGAAACCAATTCGTCAGTCGCTCCTACATAATGTCAGCAATGAATGGAGGCTTGGTTTCCTCCATTATTACTTCTATTGGAGTCAGAGCATTTACACGGTAGGCTTGTTGTATGTCCCTAATCTGACCTCGCAAGTCCTTAAGCTCAGCATCCCATGGTTTGCCACTTTCGACCATAGTTTCAACCGGAGCTTTGTCGCACTTCTTTTGGTCCATCTCATAGCGTAGATCAAAATCGGGTAAAGCTGCAGTCCTAGAAACATGAGAAGGGGTTGTGTAACACCCCAGATTTTTATCAACCTGGAGTTAGACGTCCATAGGTAATGGGTCAACCATAGCACCTTGGTAATCTCTCAAAACCCAATTCCAAAGCTAAAGAAATCATTTAGAACCTAATTCTTTAGAAATTTAATGTGAATTAGCCCGCGCTATACTAGATTTCCTGCATAATTAGCACCAACCACTTTAAATACAATCTGTAAGACCCAGGACAGATAGAATCATTGACGCTATATTACCCGAAAATCTAGGATCCAACTCTAAACCCAATTGCTCCCGGGAATGCTTTGTAATTTTATATTGGCTTTAGACCGCGCATCAAAAGTCTGATATCTACGAACTTAGATCATTACAACTGCTTAGTTGGACTTGACAATCACCTAGAAAATTAAGCCCAACCGATGTCCTGAGACCACTTTATTGAGCCCGGAGTAAAGAGAGTAGGAAAAGGAAGTTTTTTAGAAAATTAATTATATTTTTTAAGAAATCTGGAACGGTTCACTTGCGTGTTATTTTTAAGTTTCTGACCATTAGATTTCGACCCAAATTCACCCTCAGATTAGGATAGGTGGCCCTTACATGTCATAGTACTTGTAGCTCTTATCGAATTCTCATAACCGTTGAACTGAAACTGGTCCACCACGGTCGATCCGAAAACCCGATCGGACTGAAAACTTAGCTTGACCTAGATATGATATTAAAGAGCTTAAGTCCAACCGCATTTAGTAACAGGACCTCCAGAACTGCTCCGTTGATCAAAACAGAGCTAATTTGGTTATAACCTAAGTATACTTTGGCCTTAAGTCTATTTTTGTCAAATTTATGCTTATAAATAGGGCTTAAAACCCACATTCCAAATCCCATACGAATTTCCAAACCCTAGCTTTCCAAGAGGGAGAAAAGAGAGAGAATGTGAGGGAGAAGTTGGTGATTCTTCCTGGGATTCTTCCCAGCTTTACTACGTGCCTAATCCACCTATCCGTTTCACTATTCCAGCGTTTATGATTCCATTCTTGGGTCAAAAATCCTAACCCTAACCTGTTTTAGGGTTTATTATAGTTTAAGTGATGATGTAGCTAATCTATTTCATGTTCTAGGTTGTCAATCCGCCGTTGACAACGACTTATCATCTGAATCATATCCATTTCGCATTTTCTAGTTTAAGGTGCGGACTATATGCGCTTAGGTTATGGTTTTCAACACTTTCAATGATAGTTAATGATTTATTCATGTTGTGGATGCAATTACACATGCCAAATGTGTTATACGTTTTTCTTTTCGTATACGTATATTTTATATTATAAATACCGTATTTCATGAATATGTTAGAATACCTATATCTATACGGAATCTATTGTTTTAGTTTCCATGATAACTTGTCATTATTATATGTTTGATATGTATACGGCAACTCCTAGGTGAAAGGTCTTACCCTAGTACACAACGGTGTCGACATACGTGAGGTATGTTGGAGAGGGTAAGCTAAGTGTTTGTTTAAATGTCTGAATGAGATGGTAGTTAGTATAATGTGCATGTTAAGATGGTTGAGATATGAATTTCAACCATAGTGTTCGTGTGTATGATTCCCTCCATGAATCATGTAACTTAGGTTATCCATGCTAAAATGAGTGTATGATTTCCTTCATGGATTGTGTACTTAGTTGAATCATGTTACATGTGTGTATGATTTCCTGCATGTACTATTTACATTTAAGTTATACTTCATGATTGTTCATATGAATGCAGGATATGAATCATATGCTAGGCATTAGATTTGTATGTGAATGGGTCTGTGCTATAGTCCAGGTAATCGGTAATCGTACTCCAAATGGTTGTTGAGGTTGATTTTACCACGTAGGATGAGTTTAATGAATCTGAGTCGTGCTTGGGGTGTTTGACAGTGGTTAGGCCACACGGAGTGCTTATGCATTCCATGTCGTTCAATTCAACATGCGCTTGGCCTAGTTGAGTTTATCAACTAACCCGATTGACCGATGTTTATTCATCATATTTGGTTGCCACTGCTTGAACCTAAGGTACCAAACTTACCAATGAAAAGTCCCTCTAACCTTGGTACCTCGATCCGCTAAGACTCATGAGACGATTATGGTGGTATGGGACACTATATTCGTGCTGTCGGCCTACATTGATTGGTGACGAGCCCTTTGTAGTGACCAGTGAGCACCTATACTCGTGAACAGATTATGGTGGTATGGGACACTATATTCTTGTTGTCGGCCTACATTGATTGGTGACGAGCCCTCTGTATTGACCTCGATATATCCTAATAGTGCATAAGGGCGACGAGTATTGTTATAGTATTTGGGATATAATTAGGCCTATATTGATTTGGTGATGGGGGAGTGGTATAATGATTGCACGCAATAGCCTTGGCAGCCCTTACAGCGACCTAGAACCGTAACATCGTATGAGATTATCTCGGACTGACGACCCGATAATGGATCACCATTTGGGTAATGATACAAGGGAGGTACCTTAGCTTTCCAATCCTGCTGTGTAAAAAGGACTAATAAGAACTTGGTAATCATACTCATGACATTGCACTGCATGTGCCATTGGCATTGGTGTGAGAGCACAGTGGTAGTAATTCATGCCGCGATCGTTTGATGATGTCGCATGAGGGAGTTTGTGGTGAGGACATGCATCATTACCTCATATCATTCTTGCATTAATAAGAGTATTTAGGACATGTTTGATTGTACTGCTTTATCATTACTTCTTGATTGAATTAATAACATGTTAACCTTTACTGTATATAGTTTCCACTGAGTTGATTACTCATTCCCACGTTACGGGACGGTGTGGGCCATACCAACTAGTCCCTGTTTTAGTTTCAGATGGTGACGATGCTTGCGAGGCAGAGTCGGTCTTTCTTGATGATGTTGAGGAGGATTTCTCCTATATGCAGGTTCTGATCGACGGGTTTATAGGGTTACTGATTAGATGCCAATACACTTGGTATTTTTACTTTTTATTTAAACACTCATGTATATTCTTTTCTTTCCATTTTGGAGTATACATGTATTTAGTTAACCTGGTAATATGTTCACACTCTGGAGACTTACAATCAATTATACATTTTATATATTTATCACAGTCTTCTGCTTGTGAAATTTAACTCTCTCTAGAGTATGATATGTTGTTTTGGTCTAATCCCACTCATGTTTTCTGCACTAATATGAACAACATTCATCCATGATTGAAAATGTTGCATAAGTGATGTTTTGAAACTTGAGAGTAGAGTTTATGCTCGACCTCCGATTTTTGAGATGTTACAAATGGTATCAGAGCATGATTTGGATTAAATTAGACCTTGGTTATGGTAACACAACGCACAATGACTTAGGAAGGGGGCGATGGAATCTAGAAACCACATTAGAATTCTAAGTTTCGCCGACAGGCGAGACTGAATATTGTAATTTAGTCCACAGTTCTTCTAATTTATTTTGTTGAGATTCATATACCCGGCTACACCCTAATCTCACCACCACCACAGATCAGATCTCTATTGCTACTAAGTAATTCAGTAGGCCACACAAAGGATCGCAACCATAATAAAATCTGGGGCCACAAAGGAAAGAAAACGTTTAAGTTCATATGTTCCACCATTCCTAAAAGGGCCTAGCTATATGCCCGAGAGGGGGGGTGAATAGGGCAATGCCAAATAAAACTAATAACAGCGGAATAATAAAAGATTTAAAGCACAATGCTGAATATAAAACAATCACAATAGCCTAAAATAAAGAGATTGATACTTTATCAGTTCTAAGGACAACCTTACACCAAAAACCAGAGGTTTAAGGTAGGACAACCTTATTTCTAGAACGTCCTTAGTATCACAAAATAAAGAGGAATAATAAGTAATGAAATCAAAATAACTTGCGAAAAATAAATCCTAAGTTATTACAACATTCATCCACACTTTCTTGAAGTGATTACAACATTCATCCACACTTGCTTGAAGTGATTACAACATTCATCCACAAACACAAACCACAAAACTGAATGAATGAAGGAATGAAAGAATAAAGCACATCCATAACACAACGATATATAGTGGTTCGCCTGTGTGTACACCAACTGTTATCCAACAGCCGCACAGATTGCTACTCCACTCCTAATATCCTCACACAGGGGATATTAGCATGCACTATCAAAATAGGTTTCACAGGTTCACCTAAAACCTTCACAATTGTGTCTTTGATCTCGGGCTTACACAATCAAAAAACCCCACAATCTGAGTTTTCTGGCTCTCCTCAGATAACCACTACAATAAGATTTTTCTGGGGAATCTCAAACAAAAATCAGAGAAAGTAAATTACAAAACATGTAAAATACCTGAATCACCTTTTGAAGAAGCCCGGTAGAACCAATCAGATTAGAAGTTCGATTCAACGTTCAAAGTCCAATACTCACTTTAAGAATGGTTCTAAGTCTAATTGATTTTAGATCAAACGGGCTAGATCTATTTGATTTTGAATCCAAGAAGAAGGAATATCAGAAATTCCCCTTTTCTAATAAGATTGGAATGTAGATCAAAATTAAATAAAAATAAGCTAGCAAAAGGAATATTAAATAAGCACAATGTAGCTTAAAATAAATACAAACTTATCTCAGAGAATAGCCTAAAGAATGGTTGAATAGAATTGATTTGAAGTACTAAAACTCTGAAGTTCGTGCTCTATTTATAGCCTGAAAAATCCCGTCTACGACTGGTCTTAGGATCCTAGGACTGGTCGTAGCATCAAAGATTTTTGAAAGATTTTCGTGAAATAGAATTTTCAGTTCCACGACCGGTCCTGGGTTGTCTACGACTGTTCGTGGGTCATCTACAACTGGTCGTGGGACACCCACGACCGGTCGTAGGACCCCAAAAATGGTTGCTGGAGTTTGAGTTGCCGGGCTAGGACCGGTCGAAGTATTAGTCGTAGAACTTTCAAGACTAGTCGTAGGATATCCAGGGCTGGTCGTAGGATAGTAAGAAAGATCCGAAAATCTTCAACTACCTAGGACTGGTCTTGAAAAACTTAAGACTGGTCGTAGCAAAGCTAGGACAGGTCTTGAAGTCCCTATGACTGGTCTTAGAACACTCCAAACAAGCATATTAAAATATATGAGTTATGTATCTGGAATGACCTATAGTAAAGCCCATCCTAAGGTCAATTTAAGGTCAAACAAACCTTAAAAGTGAGATGGACATTGGAAGTCTATTCGCTCAGATGACCCTTAAGAGAAGCTTGTGAATATACAAAACTTATAGTAGGCCTTCATGAGCTTGATCTTGACTTGATAAAGTCTTCTAGTAAACTTGAACTTAATCAAATCTTGAACATGCAACCTTAAAAACTTCTATTCTTGATTTCTTCATCCAAGACTTGAAAACTTTCTTCATTTAGGATCTTGTCTTAAAATGCGATGTCTTGATATATCTTGATTGCAATGACTAGTCTTCAAACATAAAACACAAGATATACAAGACATAGATATAGGTTTTGGCACCACAAATTTTGACAACTAAAGGGATATGAAATCACAACACTTATAATCTCCCCCTTTGTCAAATTTGTGACAAAACACATAGCATCAAAGATAATAAGGAATGATAAGTCATGAAATCACAAATTACTCTACTCCCCCTGAGTAATACGAGTATTGCTCATATAATCAATACACAACATGAAAACCTCAAGACTTCAATCCACATATCCATCAATCCACATATCCTTCTCAATCAATACAAATAAATTTACTCCCCCTATCCGTATTACTCCCCTTTTAACAATGCTTACTACTCCCCCTTTTTGTCACAAAATGACAAGGGAAAGGCACAATAGGAAGAAGAACATAGAGAGTAAAAAGAAAATAATGAGAAAGAGATATGAAAGGACATCATATAAATCTTAAGCATCAAGTCATAATCCATACTACAATATCCAAAAGACAATGTTATGAAACCATAATTCATAATACATACCCAAAATAAAAGGAAATGACATACTATCTAGAAGATAATTCACTTAATCTGATCCAGAGGAGGGAGCAGGGATAGTTGGATCAATCTGGTGTAAGCCCTTATTTATGCGACGAAGATATTTTCGCATGTACTTGAATCTCATATCATGGGCTATATTCATATTATCAACTTTTTCCTCCAGTACACGAAGGCGTGCATCAAAAACAGAAGGATCATAATCTGAATCATTAGGTGAATCAGTTTCTATATCATCAAATAAGTCATCCATATTAACATCTTGTTGTGAAAGATCGCCAGCTTCCTCTTCATTTCCAGCAACACCACCAACACCTCCATCACCACCTTCCTTAACTTGGCCAGGAAGCAGATCCAATTTCATCTTATTAAGATTGGAATTGTTGAAAATAAGATGAAGAATTGGTGCCTCATTAACAAGTTTATCGACAAGCATGTGAGTGGCTAAAATAGTCATAAGATAACCGAATGGAAATCACTATGACCCGGATGGAGACGAAATTGTATAATGGAATGACAAATCAAAGAAAGAAGACAGACCTTGGTTCCAGAAGCAATAGAATGCAACACACGAACCATGAAAAAAGTCAACTCGATTTTATTACCGGATCGAGGATATACATTGGAAATGAAGAAATGATGTAATATTCTGTAACTGGGTAACAAATACTTTGCAGGGAGCGCATTCCCTTTGTGAGTCCAATGCACATCATTTTTGCATAAATCTCTGGTTAACATGGGTTTTTTCGATTCTGAAGGTTTGTCGTATAAAGTATGAATCGGTATTCCTTCATCATTAACAGGTATATCCATAATACCTGATATCAAATGACGGTCAACTTCAAATTTTCCTTCTCTAGTATCAATTGAAAATGTTAAATTATCAAGGAAAAAAATCTGAAATGCATGCTACCATTGATTGTGCAATGGACTGGAATGCAGACCCACCCCAAAGAAAAATGTTAGTCCAGCCTACAGATTCAAGAAGGGGAATGACACCATATGGAGCAATGTGATTTAGATCAGCGGTATGCTCAACGATAATGTTACGGACATGCAAATCCCATACATCTTGAGTATCATCTTCGGGTGACCGAATGTGCCGTTTAGTTATTGGTGCAGATCTTGATGAAGATGGACCACAGGATGTTTTCTTTTTCCCTCTAACATCCATATTCAAAAAGATATACAAAGAGCAACCAAGATGCACAAAAGAAAGATGAGTTTTCTCTAGATCAACAAATTGAGAGGAAACCCTTGAAAAACTTAACAAGAGATGAAATCAAGCTGTACTATGAACAAATCAAAGCATAAAGATCATGAATCTTCAAGAAAAATGATGAAATAGGACTTACTTTGAAGAAAAATAAGAAATCCTATGACTGGTCGAGCCACGACTCGTCGTAGGTCGGTGTGGAAATGAAGAAGAAGGGGATTTTCCCCAAATTATATCACATTCACGAGATCCACGACCGGTCGAGTGTGGTTCATGACCGGTCGAACCACGACTGGTCGTGTACAACCATGACCGGTCAAGCATCGACCAAAAATACATTTTTAATAAAAAAAATTAAAATTTAAACAATTATAATATGAAATATAATACACTATGATACATGCAAGAAAGAATATTTAATGTAAAATGTACATACCAAGATCAAATTTCAATTTATTAAACCTTCTTTTATTGAGCGGTTTAGTAAATATATCAGCAAGTTGAGTTTCGGTTGGTATATATTCCAATGAAATAACTTTTTCTTCAACCAACTCATGAATGTAATGATACCTAATGTCAATATGCTTAGTACGTGAATGCTAGATTGGGTTTTTGAAAATGTTTATAGCACTGAAATTATCACAATGTAAGATCATTGAATATTGATTAATTCCATAATTGCTAAGCATGCGTTTCATCCAAACTAGTTAAGTACATGCATATCCAGCTGCAATATATTCAGCCTCAGCAGTAGAGAGCGATATTGAGCTTTGTTTCTTGCTGAACCAAGAAAATAAGCAATTTCCAATGTAAAAACAACCACCATGGGTTGATTTTCTATCATCAATATTTTCGGTCCAATCAGCATCTGAATACCCGGCTAATTGAACATTAGTATCAAAAGAATACCAAAGTCCCAAATTTATAGAACTTGCGACATATCTAATAATTCGTTTAACAGCAATAAGATGTGATTCCTTAGGATTAGACTGATATCTCGCACAAATACCAACACTAAATGCGATATCAGGTCTACTAGCAGTAAGATATAACAAACTACCAATCATACTGCGATATAATTTAGGATCTATATCTTTACCTGAAGAGTCTTTTGAGAGTCTTAATGTTGTACTCATAGGAGTATCAAAGTTCTTACCATTCTCAAATCCAAACCTTTTAACCAAGTTTGAAGCATATTTGGTCTGGGAAATGAAAATTCCATCAGGTTGTTGTTTTACTTGTAACCCTAGGAAATAGTTAAGTTCGCCAACCATGCTCATTTCGAACCTTGATTTCATTAACTATACAAACTCAGTAGACATGTTAGAACAAGTAGATCCATACATAATATCATCAACATATATTTGAACCATCAAAATACATTGTTATTCTTTTTAACAAAAAGTGTTTTATCGACACTACCTACTTGAAAGCTATGACTAAGTAAGAATTTAGTCAATTTTTCATACCATGCCCTGGGTGCTTGTTTCAGACCATAGAGAGCCTTTTTGAAACGAAATACATGGTCAGATAACTTAGGGTCTTCAAACCCTTAATGTTGTTCAACATACACTTCTTCATGTAAATCGCCATTCAAGAAAGCACTCTTTACATCCATCTGATAGATTTTAAATTTTCTAAAACATGCGATGGAAATAAAAAGTTTGATTGATTTAAGACGAGCGACTGGAGCAAAGGTTTCATCGTAATCGATGCCTTCAATCTGAGTGTACCCTTGTACAACCAGTCTAGCCTTGTTTCGTATAATATTTCCGAGTTCATCAGACTTATTTTTAAAGATCCACTTTGTTCTAATAATATTTTTATCTTTAGGTCTAGGAACAAGATACCATACATCATTACGAACAAATTGATTAAGTTCGTCCTGCATAGCAACTATCCAATTTTCATCAAAAAGTGCTTCTGTTACGTTGACCGGTTCTATTTGGGATGTAAAACAAACATAATTACATATGTTCTCAAGTTGTTTGCGAGTACGAACTCCAGTGAGAGGATTTTCAAGTATTTGATTGATTGGATGATCTTTAACAGTCCTTGGTTCAGATTCTTTTTGACTTGATGAGATATCTAGATTGTCAATAATAAGAGCTTCATCATCATCTGAACTTGGGGCTGGTGTATTCAAATGATCATCAATGACCACATTAATGGACTCTTGAATCACACCAGTTCTCTTATTTAGAACCCTATAAGCTCGACCGTTCAAAGAATAACTAAGAAAAATTCCTTCGTCACTCTTCGTATCAAACTTACCCAAATTTTCACGATCCCGGAAAATATAACACTTGCTACCAAAAACTCGAAAGTATTTGATAGTAGGTTTCTTTTCAAACCATAATTCATAACCAGTCTTATTATCGGATTTACTAGTATAAACCCGATTAATAATATAACATGCGGTATTAACTGCTTCAGCCCAAAGATTTCTAGAGAGCTTCATGCTATTCAACATAACATTAGCCATATCCTGAAGCACTATTTTTCCTTTCGACTATACCATTTTGTTACGGTGTTTTGGGCGCTGAGAATTCATGTGATATTCCCTGATCACTACAAAATTTCTCAAAACTACTGTTTTCGAATTTAGATCCATGATCACTACGGATCTTCCTAACATGAGAACTTTTCTCATTTTGGATTCGTTTGATGACGTTTTTTACTTCATCTAGGGTTTCAATTTTTTCTTTTAAGAATGATACCCAAGTGAATCTGGTATAGTCATCTACGATAACCAAGATGTATTTTTTACCTCCTCGACTCTCTGATCTGGTTGGTCAAATAAGATCCATATGGAGAAGCTCGAGTGGTCTAGATGTGGTATTGGAGTTCACTTTCTTGTGAGAGCTCCTAATCTGTTTTCTCAACTAGCATTCACCACATATTTTGTCTACTTTTTGCAATTTGGGTAGACCTCTAATTAGTTCTCTTTTGCTCAATCTAAATAAGTTCCGATAGTGTACATTTCCAAGGCGTTTATGCCATAATTCAGTCTCATCGGTATGGACCATGTAACATGATTGAGTAGATGAGCTAGCATCACTAACGATGTAGCAGTTTTCAGAAGTTCTGCGACCAGTTAATATAACAGAACTCCTTTTATTAACTATCTCACAACCTTGATTAGAAAACTTTACACTATGGTTGTTATCACATTCTGAGAAATGCTTAATAGGTTGTGTTTTAAACCCTCAACATATAGGACATTCTTAAATAAGGGAAGGTTATAAAGTTGAACCGTACCTTGGCCAATAAACTTACAATTGCTTCCATCACCAAATGTGACTGACCCGTCAGTCATATCTTTAAGATCAGTGAATAAAGCTTTGTCACCTGTCATATGCCTAGAGGAACCACTATCTAGGTACCACTTTGAATGACTTGTTGCTTTGAAAGCAGTGTGGGCAACCAAGCTGCCAACTTTAGGAACCCATTTCATAACTGTTTTGGGTTTAGGAGTATAGATGGTCTTTTTTTATCTATTGTTATAGGAATGACCTATAGAGTTCGACTTTAATAGCTCCTTGAGAAGATCAATAATTTTTTCAGCTAATTGATTTCGGTTTTAAAAATTAAAGTTGACATGACTACTTTTAGGTTTTTGAAAAGTTTTTAAATTTTTATAAAAACCTTGAAAAGTATTCTTTTCTTTTGAGTTTGAAGACTCTTTTACAAATTTAGAAGCAGTGTTCTTTTGTTTAGGAGATGTATTCTTATCATAGCCCAACCCGGATCGATCGCCACATTTTCTTGACCCGGACAATAATTTTTCCTGTTTCGGATCACCTTGGGCATATCTCCATGTGTCTTTCAAACTCAGAAGAGAAGCTACCTCATTTTTGAGTTTCTCTTTTTCGGATTTCAAATCTTCAATTTAGGAGTTTTGAAATCTAAATCATTTTTGATTTTTTCAAAAGAATCAGAAATATGAGACTTTTCTAAGACAAGAGACTCATAATCTTCCTTAAGCTTAGAAAATTTTTCTTTTTGTAATTTAAGCTTGACAGCAATTTTACAGCTCTCTTTATAAAGGGCATTATAAGCATCTTGAAGATCATCTTCATTATCACAATCACTATTCAGATTTTCTTCACTAGATATATCATCATGATCTGAATAGGTGATCTTGGCTAGAGTCATAAGGGCTTTAACACCATCGCCCGACTCGTTTTCAGAATCTTCTGATTTAGAAGAGGATTCAGAATCAGATGATTCATCCCAAGTAGTCATCGTGCTTTTCCTTTTTGATTTGTACTTTTTAGGACATTTGTTAGATAAGTGCCCATACTCTTGACAGTTGTAACATTGACTATCTTTCAAGGATTTACGAGTTCTAAGATTAGGTTCTCTTATCATTTGATTTTTGAAAATCAACCTTTTTCTTGTTTTTGAAAATTTTGTAAAACCTTTTTGCTAAAAGTGTCATATCATCTTTGGTATTTTCTGAATCCGAAGTACTCTCTTGTGAAACATTTTTAGATGATTTGAGAGCAATTGATTTTCCTTTAGGAGCCTTAAAGGATAACTCATAGGTTTGAAGTGAACCAACTAATTCCTCAACCCTCATGGTATCCGTATCACGAAGTTCCTGAATTGCGGTCACTTTAGAATTGAACCGTTCAGGAAGTGAATGTAGTATTTTTGCGCACACTTTATTTTCAGGGATTCTATCACCAAGACCCCACATAGAGTTTTCAATGTCATTCAATCTAGTGTAGAAGTCCATAAACATCTCATTCTCCTCCATATGAATTTCTTGCGCACATTTTATTTTCAGGAATGAAAGAATAAAGCACATCCACAACACAACGATATATAGTGGTTCGCCTGTGTCTACACCAACTATTATCCAACAGCCGCACAGATTGCTACTCCACTCCTAATATCCTCACACAGGGGATATTAGCATGCACTATCAAAATAGGTTTCACAGGTTCACCTAAAACCTTCACAATTGTGTCTTTGATCTTAGGCTTACACAATCAAAAAACCCCACAATCTGAGTTTTCTGGCTCTCCTCAGATAACCACTACAATGAGATTTTTCTAGGGAATCTCAAACAAAAACCAGAGAAAATAAATTACAAAACATGTAAAATACCTGAATCACCTTTTGAAGAAGCCCGGTAGAACCAATCAGAGTAGAAGTTCGATTCAACGTTCAAAATCCAATACTCACTTTAAGAATGGTTCTAAGTCTAATTGATTTTAGATCAAACGGGCTAGATCTATTTGATTTTGAATCCAAGAAGAAGGAATATCGAAAATTCTCCTTTTCTAATAAGATTGGAATGTAGATCAAAATCAAATAAAAATAAGCTAACAAAAGGAATATTAAATAAGCACAATGTAGCTTAAAATAAACACAAACTTATCTCAGAGAATAGCCTAAAGAATGCTTGAATAGAATTGATTTGAAGTACTAAAACTCTAAAGTTCGTGCTCTATTTATAGCCTGAAAAATCCCGTCTACAACTGGTCATAGGATCCTAGGACTGGTCGTAGCATCAAAGATTTTTGAAAGATTTTCGCGAGATAGGATTTTCAGTTCCACGACCGGTCCTGGGTGGTCTACGACCGGTCGTGGGTCATCTATGACTGGTCGTGGGACACCTACGACCGGTCGTAGGACCCCAAAAATGGTTGCTGGAGTTTGAGTCATAGGGCTACGACCGGTCGAAGTATGAGTCGTAGAACTTCCTGGACTGGTCGTAGGATGTCTAGGACTGGTCGTAGGATAGCCAGAAAGATCTGAAAATCTTCAACTACCTAGGACTGGTCCTGAAAAACTTAAGACTGGTCGTAGCAAAGCTAAGACTGGTCTTGAAGTCCCTAGGACTGGTCTTAGAACACTCCAAACAAGCATATTAAAATATATGAGTTGTGTATCCGGAATGACCTACAGTAAAGCCCATCCTAAGGTCAATTTAAGGTCAAACAAACCTTAAAAGTGAGATGGACATTGAAAGTCTCTTCTCTCAGATGACCCTTAAGAGAAGCTTGTGAATATACAAAACTTGTAGTAGGCCTTCATGAGCTTGATCTTGACTTGACAAAGTCTTCTAGTAAACTTGAACTTGATCAAATCTTGAACATGCAACCTTGAAAACTTCTATTCTTGATTTCTTCATCCAAGACTTGAAAACTTTCTTCATTTAAGATCTTGTCTTGAAATGCGATGTCTTGATATGTCTTGATTGCAATGACTAGTCTTCAAACATAAAACACAAGATATACAAGACATAGATATAGGTTTTGGCACTACAAAATTTGACAACTAAAGGGATATGAAATCATAACACTTACAATTCCACTCTATCCAGGACCATCCTCAGTTAAACCATAGATCATCAAATCATTTCTTTTTGCCTCCAAGTGCATCCTTTTGGGCCTTCTCTTTACACTTTTAGGACCTTCAACTTAAAGTCAACTCACCCCAACCGGTGTTGTTCTTGGTCTCCAACTCACATGACCAAAGCATCAATGCCTACCTTACCTATGAATGATACCCCAAAGTTCCTTCGAATGCATTCATTTCTATATTTGTCATTTCCTCATCTTGACACCTATCCATCTCAACATCCCCATTTGAACTACACATCCTGTGAAGATGTTTTCGGTTGACAGCCTAAGATTCTGGTTCATAAAGCATGAATGGTCTTATAGTTATCCTAGAAGATCTCGCTATTAGTTGATTTGGTATGCGGCTATCACATAAAACTCTAAAGGCATATTTCCACTTCATCCATCCAGCTCTTACTCTACAAGTAACATCCCTCATCACTCTCACCACTCTCATGAAGTATCAATCAAGATATTGAAAACAACTTCTCAAGACTCAATCCTAAAGTCTAACCGATTTTCTTCAAAATCTCTCCTTTCGCCATCTCATTTTTCAACTTTTTCTAAGTCCTTTCATACTAGACATAAATCCTAATGTATAAATGATGGAGAATAATACTTAAATAAAACTTTACTATGAATAGTAAATATATGTATAAATTGGACTTATGACCATTCAAATTATGGAATCTCATAGAATAAATGGGTTAGTTGGATAGATTAGTGTCTCCTACCCCAAAATCATTTGCTACACATCATATAAACTCATTTTGATTTACAAATTGGCCCCAAAAATGTCTCAAATAGAGGGGAGCCTAAACGATCAACTTTCAGGGGGTAACAGAGTGGGACCCCAACTTTTTCTGGACCCAAGGGGTAGGAGGGCCTCACCCAAATGGTGAGGCATCACCAGTTTGTCCAAGGAGTGGCAAGGGCCTCGCCGGTCAGTGGGCTCGGCGGGTTGGGCCGCCCAGGCCGATGCAGTTTGGGGTTAAATGGGACCCCTCCATATAGGGTTCGACCCTCCGTTTATTCAAAATCCCCTACTTTCTTCATAAAATACACCCCCAAGCTCTCCCTTTCCTTCACTATTGTTGTTTTCTCTCTCAAACTGCCCCTCCAATCACCCATTCTGTCATTTTTCTGCTATAACCTACACCCCTCTGTCGTTTACAGCAAACCTCACTCCCTTATCCTCTCCATTTTCTCTCATTTGAGCTTCACATCCTCCTTTTGAGGCTCAAAATCATGTAAGCTCTCAACTCATCCCATTTCTTCCTTTTCCCTTCTTCAATCCCTATCTTTTGGGCCTATTTCTTTCCTCTTTCGGACCTAGATCCGTGGAGACCCAAAGATCTCAGCCCTTCCCTTCATTTTCTTCATTTTTCATGGCTCTTTATGAGCTAGTTATAGTCATCTTCTCGGTCTTTATGCATTATCGTCGGGCGAGACCAAACACAGTAGCTTAGACCATAAACACTGACCATCTAGTGCTAAGACATCTAGAGTTTTGGACCTAGAGTTAGTATTCTTAGATTTAGAAAGATCTGACAGTATAGGAAAGCTAGTAATTAAAAACGTAAACCCTAGGACCTCCTTAGCTAGTGTAGACATATGTGAAGTGCTTGAGCATCATTAAATTTATTAAGACTAGGCTACTGGTTATGCTAAGGAATGTAAAAGACTGATTTTTCTAAGGTAATTGGAATATCGACATAGTTAGTTGTCTTGATTTAGTTAGAGTGAGACCTCGTTCTTTTGTTGGATTCCCTTGACACTTATAGGCTACTTTATTAACTCTTAGGAAGCTTGCTCGACTCAAAACTAGTTACGCTTAGAGAAAACTTATATATCCCTCGGATTGAACGCTAGGATAAACTAGCATGCCCCTTAGAAGTGCCCTCCCAAGGACTTATTTCAATCCGGAACGCGGAGTAAATGAACTGTATATGAGCGATGTATTCGTGATTTGAACTGAATTCTTAATCCTGATAGTTACCAATAAATCCAATGCTCTGATCAAGCAGAAGATCGGCATCGATTAGGATTAAGGACTAATATGATAAATTTTCTGTCAAAGACTAGGCAGAAAGTCTATGTATCTGGCTCAGACCTACTACACAACTTTCCTTCTGTGCTGGCCCGATTACCTATAACATAAAGTTATTGCTTTACCCTTGGAAAATGTTAAGGACATATAGCCAATAGAGTAGCCAGTAGAGAATTAGATATCTTGCCACCAAGTCACACCTGTCCCTGAAATCAACCATAATAGAAACTAGGCTCATTTCTATAACCATAGGTGCCAATGCCATAGTATACATCGTCAATGAAAGGAAGACTAATGTAGTGAGAGGTTTTTTCCCATTTCATGTCAAGGATAAGTCCTAAATTACACCTCATTCTAACATACGGATCGAGACATAAAATCTTGAGCTTTGAGAGTAGAAATAATTTTTAAGGGAGATAAAACCGTATTGAGCCCAATCTAGTTAGGATTAATTAATACAACCATTAGATCAGAGTGGCGCAGCGACAGCGTGGTTGGCCCTTTCCCCACTGGCCCAAAATCGAAGGAAATTCAGGGAAACAAATAGGGTGAAAGTCAGTGTATCCATAAACCTACTCGTTAAATATGAGCATAATAGAAGCCTTGGCCGATTTTGTACGATTAGAAACCCCTTAGGATACTCTATTAGTGTTTATTAATCCCTACCTTCGACATAGATTCAGACGAGGACTCTCCTAGATAGGGTGATCAAGATCCAAAGCTCAACCCTATTAATAGGACTTTTGAACCTTTTAGTGATTGCCTTTTCCTAAGATTTTAGAGTGATCGGACTACGGAGTTACTGAAATATACAATGGTGAAACATTCGCGGCTTGACCCAATTCTCAATCCTTGCAGACTACCAATGGACTTTCTTCTTGACCAGGCAGAAGACCAAGATCCACCAGGATTAGGAAGGGATACAACATTGTCTACCCTAGTCACAGGGACATTCGACGTATCGGGATCAAGCCCACTACAATCGTCTCTCCGTATGGGTTGACCATTGAACATATTGTTAGGCAAAAGGAATAATAGAATCTTTACTCTTTACCCTTAGCCAATTTTTGGGATGAAATTATTTTTAAGGGGGGTAGATTATAACACCCTAGATTTTTACCAACCTAGAGTTAGACGTCCATAGGCAATGGGTTAACTATAACACCTTGGTAATCTCTCAGAACCCTATTTCAAAGCCAAAGAAATCATTTACAACCTAATTCTTTAGAAATTTAACGTGAATTAGCCAGCGCTATACTAGATTTTCTGCAAAATTAGCACCAACCACTTTAAATATAATCTGTAAGACCTAGAACCTATAGAATCATTGACATTATATTACCCTGAAATCTAGGATCCAACTCTAAACCCAGTTGCTCCCGGGAATGCTTTGTAATTTTGTATTGGCTTTAGACCGTGCATAAAAAATCTGATATCTACGAACCTAGACCATTACGACCGCTTAGTTGGACTTGACAATCACCTAGAAAATCAAGCCCAACCGATGTCCTGAGACCATTTTATTGAGCCCGGAGTAAAGAGAGTAGGAAAAGGAAGATTTTTAGAAAATTAATTATATTTTTTAAGAAATCTGGAATGGTTCACTTGCGCGTTATTTTTAAGCATTCTGACCATTATATTTCGACCCAAAATCACCCTCGAATCATGATAGATGGCCCTTACATGTCATACTACTTGTAGCTCTGATCGAATTCCCGTAATCGTTGAACTGAAACTGGTCCGCCACGGTCGATCCGAAAACCCGACTGGACTGAAAACTTAGCTTGACTTAGATATGATATTAGAGAGCTTAAGTCCGACCACATTTAGTAACAGGACCTCAAAAAGTGCTCCGTTGGATCGGAACAGACCCGATTTGGTTATATCCTAAGTATACCTTGGCCTTAAGTCTATTTTTGTCAAGTTTAGGCTTATAAATAGGGCTTAAAACCCTCATTCCAAATCCCATACAAATTTTTAAACCCTAGCTTTCCAAGACGGAGAAAAGAGAGAGAAAGTGAGGGAGAAGTTGGTGATTCTTCCTGGGATTCTTCCCAGCTTTACTACGTGCCTAATCCACCTATCCGTATCGCTATTCCAGCGTTTCTGATTCCATTCTTGGGTAAGAAATCCTAACCCTAACCTGTTTTAGGGTTTAGTATAGTTTAAGTGATGATGTAGCTAATCTATTTCATGTTCTAGATTGTCAATCCGTTGTTGACAACGACTTATCATCTGAATCATATCCATTTCTCATTTTCTAGTTTAAGGTGCGGACTATATGCGCTTAGGTTATGGTTTTCAACACTTTCAATGATAGTTAATGATTTATTCATGTTGTGGATGCAATTACACATGCCAAATGTGTTATACATTTTTCTTTCCATATACGTATATTTTATATTATAAATACCGTATTTCATGAATATGTTAGAATACCTATATATATACGGAATCTATTGTTTTAGTTTCCATGATAACTTGTCATTATTATATGTTTGATATGTATACGGCAACTCCTAGGTGAAAGGTCTTACCCTAGTACACAACGGTGTCGACATACGTGAGGTATGTTGGATAGGGTAAGCTAAGTGTTTATTTAAATGTCTGAATGAGATGGTAGTTAGTATAATGTGCATGTTAAGATGGTTGAGATATGGATTTCAACCATAGTGTTCGTGTGTATGATTTCCTCCATGAATCATGTAACTTAGGTTATCCATGCTAAAATGAGTGTATGATTTCCTCCATGGATTGTGTACTTAGTTGAATCCTGTTACATATGTGTATGATTTCCTGCATGTACTGTTTACAATTAAGTTATACGTCATGATTGTTCATATGAAAGCAGGATATGAATCGTATGCTAGATATTAGATTTGTATGTGAATGGGGCTGTGCTACAGTCCAGGTAATCGGTAATCGCACTCCAAATGGTGGTTGAGGTTGTTTTTACCACGTAGGATGAGTTTAACGAATCTGAGTCATGCTTGGGGTGTTTGCCAGTGGTTAAACCACACGGAGTGATTATGCATTCCATGTCATTCAACTCAACGTGCGCTTAGCCTAGTTGAGCTTATCAACTAACCTGATTGACTGATGTTTGTTCACCATGTTTGGTCGCTACTGTTTGAACCTAAGGTACCAAACTTACTAATGAAAAGCCCCTCTAACCTTGGTACCTCGATCCTCAAAGACTCATGAGCCGATTATGGTGGTATGCGACACTATATTCATGTTGTCGGCATACATTGATTGGTGACAAGCCCTTTGTAATGACCAGTGAGCACCTATACTCGTGAGCAGATTATGGTGGTATGGGACACTATATTCTTGTTGTCAGCCTACATTGATTGGTGACGAGCCCTCAGTAGTGACCTCGAGTATATCCTAATAGTGCATAAGGGCGACGAGTCTTATTGCAGTATTTGTGATATAATTAGGCCTGTATTAATTTGGTGATGGGGGAGTGGTGTAACGATTGCGCGTAACATCCCTGACAGCCCTTGTAGCGACCTAGAATCGTAACATCGTATGAGATTATCTCGGACTGACGACCTGAGAATGGATCACCGTTTGGATAATGATATAAGGGAGGTACCTTAGCTTCCCAATCCTGCTGTATGAAAAGGACTAATAAGAACTTGGTAATCATACTCATGACATTGCACTGCATGTGCCATTGGCGTTGGTGTGAGAGCACAAGGGTAGTGATTCATGTCGCGATCGTTAGATGATGTCGCATGAGGGAGTTTGTGGTGAGGGCATGCATCATTACCTCATATCATTCTTGTATTAATAAGAGTATCTAGGACATGTTTGATTGTACTGCTTTATCATTACTGCTTGATTGAATTGATAACATATTAACCTTTACTGTATATAGTTTTCACTGAGTTGATCACTCATTCCCACGTTACGGGATGGTGTTGGCCACACCAACCAGTCCCTATTTTGGTTTTAGATGGTGACGATGCTTGTGAGACAGAGTCGGTCTTTCTTGATGATGTTGGGAAGGATTTCTCGTATATGCAGGTTCTGATCGACGGGTTTAAAGGGTTATTGATTAGATGCCAATACGCTTGGTATTTTTACTTTTTATTTAAACACTCATGTATATTCTTTTCTTTCCATTTTGGAGTATACATGTATTTAGTTAACCTGGTAACATGTTCACACCCCGGAGACTTACAATCAATTATACATTTTATATATTTATCACAGTCTTCTGCTTGTAAAATTTAACTGTCTCTGGAGTATGATATGCTGTTTTGGTCTAATTCCACTCATGTTTTCTGCACTAATATGAACAACATTCATCCATGATTGAAAATGTTTCATAAGTGATGTTCTGGAACTCGGGAGTGGAGTTTATGCTCGACCCCTGATTTTCGAGATGTTACAGGTTGGCTTGGTTGATCTAAGTTTCCAACTTCTTTGAGAGGTGGAAGGCATGTTGGAAGGCTGAGAAGGGTTATGGCGCACTTGTTCAACTTCTTAGATGGTCCTCTGCACTTGTTGGGGCTGTAGTTGTTCTAACAACTGTCTTATGGCGTTCATGTTATTATTTAGCATTTCGACCTGTTGCTAAGGGAATTCAACCACCCTCCCCTATTGCGAGATCGCTGAGCTTGATTTGTACGACAGGATTCAGTTAGTTGTTTGGAGGTGGAGCCTCAGTGACTGTTAGACTGTTTTGGTGGCATAAGATTAGGTGTAACAAGGAAAGTCTGGTTTTCTTCTTCCCTCTAGCCATCGTGATTTATCTGGAAAAGAAGGAAATGACTTTGATGTCAGTTCCTACAGATGGCAACAAACTGTTAATGCAATTTCCCAATAGACACTTCTCAGATCCATGGATGCCTACACTTGAAACAAACAAGGAATACCTTGGCTTATGCAGGGGACCCTCTGATGCCAAAGTAATAAAGTCATCAATGTGTAGGTCTTTGTAGGTCATCAAGGAAGACCTTGACTTGTCTAGGTCTTTGTAGAAATGATCTTAAAGGAATAAAGTCATCAATGTATAAAAGTTTTTGAGTTGTATTTTAGTGCGTACCTTTCATCATTTAGGGGCTTCTCTATTTATAATAGAGGGAAGATCACATAGTCAAAAGAACTTTTTTGTTAGAGGGAAGATATCACCGTCAGAGATCTTGTCTATTTAAGGGAAGATCACACCATTGGAGATCCTTTCCGTATAGGACTCTTCAAATATCACAGATAATCCTGAGATCTTCGACGTCCAAGATCTCTGGGATTCTAACCCTATACCCCGAGATCTCAGGAAGACCTTCGGGTCATTTACTATGTCAATTGAAAGCCGATAGACCCGTCCAACCCATAAATAAGGTCGGATGGTAGATGCAGACAACATCTTGGAGATGGACAATACTAAGGTATCAGTAGGTTGATATGGTTCTGATGGTAATACTGACCAAGAACGTTTGGGATATCCTTGACTCTAGTAGTCTTTAGCTTCCTTCGCTGGGCCTGAAAACCCCATTAAGTTGTTCTCCTGGGAAGTTTGTTAGAGGTCATGCTACTAGTGGTCGTACCGACCTATGGTCATACCGACCTGTGGTCGTGCTGACCTATCCTATGGTCAGTCCGTCTCTGATAGTAGTTATCTTTCGAGTAGCTGGACCCATTAGTTTGTGTTGGCTATTTGTTCGACCTCCCTTCATGGGTCACCCCATTTTTCCCATAATAGCATTCATTCTCAAATTAGATTCATCCGGTGTTGTCTTCGTAAGCTGATGCATTTTAACTAGGAGCTCCTGATATATAATATCATCCCTCACAACAGCCTCCTTGGAGTTCCCACCCATGTACAAGAAAGCCCTATTTTCATATACACCCTCCCCATCATAATAACATAGGATGGGCTGACGAGAATAATCTTATAATATTGGTTAGCCTGCAATAAAAATAGATAGGTAGAAATTGTCAAATTGAATGGTTTAGGTTGTCAAATGTGGAGGGTCTAGGTTGTCATCTATTAATGGTCGAGCTTGTCAAAATACCGTGAATAGTCATGGTTGTCAAATGTGAAGGGTCTGGGTTGTCATCGACTAGAGTTAAGGTTGTCAAAACAACATGAATGGTCGTGGTTATCAAATGTTAAGGGCCATGGTTGTGTCACACCCCAAACCCAAAAATTGAATTTATAGGAATCCCGATTGCCGAACCTGGTGCCGACAATCTCTGTAGTTCCCCATTCTCGGCTCCCAACATCTATACACCAAGTTCCGATCTTGGGATCCTACAAGGAGGATTTTTCATCGTACATTTTTTTTCATAAGAAGCATAACCACAAGTATACCCAAATCATAAAGGCAACATTATCATCACATATCCACTAATATAATCATTTGAATATAATGTTGAAAGGTAAATATATATATAGAAATCAAATCTCCAAAAGTCTGTTGCACGCTCCAAGCTGAACGCTTCTGCAACCTAAAGCCACCTGCACGCATCTATTATGCATAAGCTTATAGAAAGCTTAGAGGGTGGTGAAAGTGTGTGCACAAGATAAGTGCCAAGTAAGCAATATTAGAGTAATCAAAGTAAGCGAAAATACTGATAAATTCATAATCATATAATATCAGAATACCGACAAGATCATAAATCATATAATATCAAAGTAATGCGAAAACATGCTGATAGGACCATAAATACCACAAGACTTATCCAGGCTATGCGATGTAAAAATATAGTAAAACAATATCATATATTGATGAAATAAGGTAGATCAGCTATACGAATGAGAAGTCATCGAGAACCAAATATCAGATGACGTATCTAGACCATAAGAGGAAACACAGTAACCCAAAATGACATATACAACGGATGTAATGCAATATGTGGTGTAATGGAATGACTATGATGGAGTGTGAAGTCAGGATGATAGTACGTAGTATCGTAGGCTATGAGGTCTACCACAAGGGACTTCTATCCAAACCAGTATCATACCTAATTTTGGATATTCAGACTCAATGTGGTAAACTCCTAATCTCAGGTTAGTCGCACGCCCATCTGAAATCCTGACTATTGCGAAGGTACACATAACAAATCATTACGCACCACTAGCCCGAGTGGATAGTGAATGAATGAATGAATGAGTGTGCAACTCCTACTCAATAAGTCCACATATCAGTACGGTTCCTCTCTGGGATCATCACCGGAGTCTAGTACACTCAACACCATCTGCCGCCCCATCAAGCGCATAACTGGGTAAGTGGAAGAGACCTCACTATCCGCTTGACTAGTAGTCTGCCAATACCTACCCGACTCGTCAATAGCAGACCCATTCCTCAAGCTGGTCAAACTCAGCCTAGTTATGACTACTCCCTTGGGCGGGTAAGGCCGCACCCCCTCCCAACCGACCACGACACAGTGGGAGACGTAGCCTCCTGGTATTTAGCACTCAGGCGCTCATGTATATCCACTCGGTCTCGACGTTGGGGCATCCTCTGGTACCAAGAGAGTTTTAAGAATTTTTACCCAGGGCCATCTATGGTAGCCCGATGCTCGAACCAAACATTTTCGATGTCCCATTTGGCCATCCACGATATGACTGTGGATGCTACGACCCTGATGTCGCTAGGGCGTACAGTGATCACAACACACAATGCAAGATGCATGAATCACACCGTCAAATCATGCAGCAATTCAGCGTGTACCGTGTGATCATGTGGGGCACTCTGTCTCATAAGGAGTCCCGTAAATGTCTCAGCCTAACCGGCTTATGCTATAATCAAACATTCCTCATATCAAGCATACATATGATGCGTATGAGCATGAATCATGAGATTATACTAAGCATGTTATAAAGTAATGAACTCTCCTTACAACGCAGATGGGCTTAGACGGCCTGCACACAACAAGTATGGGCCTATCAATGGGCCCTAGGGAGAGTCATAATGCAGACATTTAACTAACATTATACTTACAATGTGGATGTTAAACCAATATTGTTCCCAAGGCATGACCCACCATAAATGTCATTATATAGCCCATGGTGGAATCACATAATGCAATAGACCTTGTATACATCCCATTAGGCTTCGACCCATGGGCCTCAAATACATCAAATGGGCCTCATCATATAGTCCTTATATATGTCAACGTGGGCCTCAACAATGAGCCTCATATACATTCTAGTGGCCTCAATAACGGGCCTCATACACATCAAGGTGGGCCTCAAATAACGGACTTTGAATACATCACAATGGGCCTCAACCCATGGGCCCTAATACATCACAATGGGCCTTACCAAATGGGTTAGAAATATATCACAATGGGCCGCACCACCTGGTCCTTGAATGCGTCACAATGGGCCATAACCCATGGGCCTCGATACATCACAATAGGCGACAACCCATGGGCCTCGATACATCATAATAGGCCACAACCCATGGACCTCGATACATCACAATAGGCCATAACCCATGGGCCTTAAACACATTACAATTGGCCTCTCATGCGGGTCAATATACATCAAGTGGGCCACAATATATGGGCCACACCAAATGGGCTACACGAACATTACAATAGGCCTTACCCATGTGCCACAAAGACATCATAGTGGGTCTAATCTCCTAGGCCTCAATTACATCATACTGGGCTACAACCCATGGGCCTCATATACATCAAGTTGGGCCTTATCGCGTGGGCCACACAAACAACCCATTTAGGCCGAACATATGGGCTATACAAATATCAAATTGGGCTGTCACATATGGGCCATACAAACATCTCATTGGGCTGCACATATGGGCCACAAAATGCACCACAATAGTCCTTACGTACATCACTTTGGGCCTCAGTAATCAGACCCCATAAACACTATGTTAAGGTGAGCATTATGCGTCTCAGATGGGCCCCACCAAAATGGGTAGCTTAGGTTAACATATACATCATATAGGAGCCACGTGAATGGGTGGCATTAATACACAATCCTCACAAGGTAGGTCTCAGGTTGGCAGCCAAGATAGGTGGACGGCGTGGCTAGAAGGTTCATCAAGGCGGGTCCACCATCAGGACGGTGAAATCACATCGCATACATCATGGTGGGCCTCACCCGTCCAGCAAACAAGGTGGACTGCATGGCTACATTCACACACATCAAGTGCGGCCACATGCCACACACATTCAGATGGAAGTGTGGATAAACATATAGATTAAGGGGATCCCACTTGCCCACACGTGTCACACGTGTGGTGTGGGCCCACCATACAAAACTGATGGACAACATGTATGGAATACATACACCAAGTAGGGCCTCACCCATCCACCGTCCAGACGGGTGGCATGGGTCACAGAATACATACATCTAGGTGGGTCCCACCTGCCACACATATTCAGACGTGTGGGGTGGGCCCACCCTCTCATCAGATGGACGGCCTGAATAATACACATATATCATGCGACCCATAGAACTAGGTGACGTCATTACACCAACTTGATAGCTGATGCGAGGCACGTCAGCCAATCAGCTTCCACAACTGGTGGGTCCCACGTAGGGCCCACCATACCTATAAGGTATTATATTATTATAATAGGTTTATTTTTATTACAGGGACCAGCGCCCAGCCAATCACCATCCATAGATTGGACGGTGATGGTGCAATACATAGGGGTGGGTCCCACCTGTCCAAGGTGTTGGATGGCATGACTGGAACACGTACATCATAGTGGGCTTCCACCGTCCGCCTGGACAGTGAATAAAACACATACATCACTGTGAGTCCCACGTGAGGCCCACCATAACTTTTATATGTCATCCAATCTGTTGATAAGGTCAGGCACGGACCTGGATGAAAAGGAAAAATAAATTTCAAATGAATCCAAAACTTCTATGGCACCCAAAAGGGTTTTCAAGGGCAGACGTTCTGTAACATTTGAAAAATTGGGGGTCGAGGATAAACTCCACTCCCGAGTTCCAGAACATTACTTATGCAACATTTTCAATGATGAATGAATGTTGGCTGTAATAGTGCATAAAATATGAAGTGGATTAAGCCAAAACATCATATCATACTTCAGAGACAGTTAAATTAGCAAGCGGAAGAATGTGATCGATATATAAAATATATGAACTGTTGTAAGTCTCCAGAGTGTGAACATGTTACCAGGTTAAACATGTATACTCCAAAATAGAAAGAAAGGAATATACATAGGTGTGTAAATAAAAAGGAAAAATACCAAGTATACTGGCATCTAATCAGTAACCCTGTAACCCCGTCAATCAGAACCTACATATAGGAGGGATCCTCCTCATCATCATCAAGTCCGGCTCTGCTTCGCAAGCATCGCCATCATCTGAAATTAAAATAGGAACTGTTTGGTGTGTACAACACCATCCCGTAACATAGGAGTGAGTAGCTAACTCAATAGAATCATAGAGAAAAGGTTAACATGTTATCAAATTAATTAAGCGATAATGATAAAGCAAGCAAATCAAACAATCCTAAATACTGTGATTAATGCAAGGATGAAATGACACGATGGATACCCTCTCCAACATACTCCCTCATGCGACACCATCTTAAATTCGCGACATGCTTTCTTCCCTCAGTGTTCCACATCTTCCGAGCACATGCAGTGCAATATGAATATGATTACCGAGTTGTTATTAGTCGTTTTCATACAGAAGGATTAGAAAACTAGGGTACTTCCCTTAAATCATTCCCAACAAGGATCCTGTCTAGGGTTGTCACTCCTAGTAGTCTCATACGATGATATATTTTTAGGTCGCTGTAAGGGCTGTTAGGGCTGTTGCACGCACTCGTTGGTCCACTCCCCCATCACCTTATCAATACAGGCCTAGTTGTACTCTTGTTGCTACGAAAGGGTCGTCGCCTCACGTAGACTCAGAGTACGCTTAAGGTCACTATAAAGGGCTGTCAGGGTTGTTGTACACACTCGTTGTTCACTCCCCCATCACCTTGTCAGTGTAGGCCGACAGCTTGAATATCGTGTCCCATACCACCATAATCGGCTCACGAGTCTGGGTTGCTCACTGGTCACTACGGGGAGGCTCGTGACCCCGGCGTAGGCCGACAGCTCGACCACGGTGTCCCATACCACCATGCCCGGCTCATGAGTCTTAGTAGATCAAGGCACCACGATTATCATGGTTATCATTGGTAAGTTCAGTACCTTAGGTTCAAGCAGTTATGACGAATACAAGGTGAACATACAACGGTCAATCGGGTTACTTGATGAGTCCGACTAGCATGAGCGCACGTTGAATCGACCAACATGAAGTGCACAAGCACTTCGTGTGGCCTAACCACTTCCGACGACTCTACTACGACTCGGGTTCGTCATACACATCCTTCGTGGTGAATAGAATCCAACCACGAATTCTAAGCTATTATCGACTACCTATACTAGAATATAGCCCCAAGCACTTGTAATCTAAATCAATGATCATATGTGAGTGACAGAAATGAAACACAATTAATCCAAGCATGTTAACAACATGTTATAACATACAACATAAGCAATTCAACCAAACACAAGCATTTCATATATATATAAGGAAATCAATTCAATATAACAAACATGGAGGAAATCATGCACATCGTCATATTAGTTGAGAATCCAATCTCATCGCTAAACTACAGCAACATTTACTCGATACTTATACAAAATTTTATACAACCCGTTAATCTACACACATTAGCCTACAAAGCGTATGTTGGCCAATAATGTGCATTAGGGGGAATCTCTTCGCCGAACAGATCATACATGCATAACTAGCATAGGTACATGATAAATACACATGGCAATCATATTAGCAAAATACGTATGTATACAGTATTTCCTACAAATACCTAAAATACCCTAAATCTCATATTCTTTGTACGTATTATGAATGAAAAACAGACAGCATGTTCTACATGTCAAACAGCATTCTCGTCAACAATCTACCATTAAACGACATTGAAAGCTTTGAAAACAGGTAATCTAAGCGTCTAAAATCCGCACCTTAAACCAAAAATTGCGAAACGGAGTTAATTTAGACGATAAGTCTTCGTCAACGGCTCAACGGTAACCTATACCATGAAATAGGTTAGCTATATTAACACTACAGCTACATGGATTATCTAAACAGGTTAGGGGTAGGATTTCTTACCTAAAAACGACATTGGAAGCACTGAAAGAGAAACACAGATGGACGGCTTGACACATGGAGCAGCAGGGAAGAATCCTAGGCGAAAAGCTCCAAATCTCTCTCTTTCTCTCCCTTTTCTCTCCCTCTCTTCTCTCTTCTCTCTTCTCTCTCCTAGGGCTTAGGAAATTCGTATGGAATGAGAGAGAGGGGTTTTAAGGTCCTTATATAGGCTCAGAATTATCGAAAATAGGCTTGGAGCAAAGGTGTACTTATTTTATAACCAGAATGCGTTTGTTCTGATCCAACGGAGCACCTATGGCAGCCCCTTTTCTACGTGCGGTCAGACTTAAGCTCTTTGACATTGGATCTAGGTTAGGCTGAGTTTTCGATCCAATCAGATTTCTAGATCGACCGTGGCAGACCAGTTTCAGTTCAGCGGTCACTGAAACTCGATCAGGGCCACAAGTACTATGACATCTAAGGGCCAACTATCCTGATCCGAGGGTGAAATTTGGTCGAATTCTAATGGTCAGAACGCTTTAAAAATGTCGCGCAAGTGACACGTGCCAGATTTCATAAATTATATTTAATTTCTAAATAAATTCACTTTTCTCACACTCTTCCCTCCGGACACAAGGAAATGGTCTCAGGACATCGTATGGACTTGATTTTTGAGATAATTGTCAAGTCCAACTAGGCGGTCAGGATTGTCTAAGTTCAGGATAATCGGACATCCGATGTGCTGTCCAGGTCTGATATAAAGTTTCCAAATGCCCCCGTGAGCAACCGGGTTTAGAGTTTGATCCTAGATTTTAGGGTATTGTAGCATCACCTATTCTACACGTTTTGGCTCTAGCAGATCATATTTAAAGTGATTGGCGACAATTTCACAAGTCGTCTAATCTAGCACGTAGTTAGTTTCATCTAATTTCTAAAGGAAGTAGCCTTTAATGATTTTTGCTTAAGGTGAGATTTGAAGGGTAGTGTGAGTGGTATATGAGAATGAACAAGGAAGTGTTTGAAGAAGGATTTTGGGGGCGAATCGAAAGATTTTTCAAGAAAAGGAAAGCTTGGAGGTGAACTTTGTGAAGGAAGTAGGTGATTCGAGAGGAAAGGAGGGTCGAACCCTGCATTAAGGGGGTCCATAAGTCCCCACATGACGTTGGCCCGACCGGCCCGCCAGGCCGAGCCCGTTGACCGGGCGAGGCCTTGCCGACCACTGGAGTGGTTGGCGAGGTCTCGCCATTTGGGAGGGGCCCTCCTGTCCCCTAGGTCTCAAAAAAGTGTGGGGCCTACCCTGGGTCCCTTTGGATTGGCGTGGGTAGGCCCCCGACTCCATTTGAGGCATTTTCGGAGCCAATTTACAAATCGAAATGAGTTACGCGACGTACAATGTATGTTTTTGGGGTAGAAGAAGCTAATCCATCCAAATAACCTATCTACATCATGATATTCTAAGAATTCCGTAGTCAAAATCCTATTTTATGCATGTATGTACCATTTACAGTAAGTTTTCATTTAAGTATAGTTCTTCACCTTTTAAACTTTAGGATTGTGTCTAATATAAAAGTACTTGGAGAAATTTGAAGAATGAGGTGGTGAAAGGGGATATTTTGAAGGAAATGGGTTGAAAGGCGATTTCTAGACTTTAGAATTGATCTATGAGAGTGATATGGTTGACCCATTGCCTAAGGACGTCTAACTCCAGGTTGGTAAAAATTCAGGGTGTTACACGTTTAATCCCATAACTTCCCATGATGTGGGCCATATGAAACTCAGATCAGCTTGATATTTGGAGGGGGCCCACCTTAGGAGTTGGCGTACCATATGAAAGGTGTGAATATTAAACATATATCATGGTGAGGCCCATGGCTAGGATTGTGGGTCCCTGTCCATTTTCGTCCACAACCCTCTTCCCTCTCTCTCTCTCTCTCTCTCTCTCTCTCTCTCTCTCTCTCTCTTTGAAAAATAGTTTCCCTATGATTTTTCACAGGTGGGGCCCATATCCAGAAAATCCATCCCAGCCATGAGATTCTACGGCTCATGACAAGATAAATGAGTCCAATGTTCGAGATTTTTGGGTGTAAGTGATGGGTGTAAGAGACTTTTTAACTTTTGTGGCAATTTGTGTAAGAAAGGCATGTGTGTGTAAGAGACTTTTTGACTTTAAGAGTTTCTTGGGGAAGGGTGAGAGGTGATGGTGTACTTGAAATGTACTTGTCATGATGGGATTGATTGATGTTACAAGTCATAAAGATTCTTTAGGAATTCACACGCGCAGCGTTTTCCTTGCACCGAACGCTGGCCCACATTTCCTGACCAGGGCATCCCCTCGGCGCACAAGACGCGACATCGGAACCGTAGCGATGGCGTAGTCTCTATGGTACAAGTCTTGGGTTGAGTCAACTCAGGTTAACGGCATGTGAATCAGGGTCGCACACAAATACCAGTTAAGGGTCGAAGGTTGCTGAAATTTGACCGGAAAGATCGAGAAAGTCTACGGAATGCTACGGCCTAGGATACGGAGCTTACAGGTTGTCCTTAACTAAAGGTCGAGGTTGTTAAAACAACATGAATGGTCATGGTTGTTAAATGTTAAGGGTCGTGGTTGTCAACTTTCCCGGTTGTCAACCTCGACCCTTCACGCCGCCTAATCTCAATCCTTCACATTTTGACTATTAAGCTCGACCCTTATTGGATGTTAATCGTTACCTTTATTGGATGATAACCATAACCATATTGGTTGACATTTTACATTATTACCACTTCTCTACTTCGACCATCCTTAAAATAATTCCAAAATACATCACAACTTAGTCGCTTAAAAAAATAACCTTGGCAATGCCAAGATTTAAGGTTTTATTTACCTTTATAAATGACTAATAGTGTAGTTTACTATGATAGTAGGGACATCAAATAATTACACAATCGTAGTGGTGGGAGTGGTAGACGAATCTTCAATGAAGAGAAATTTTGGGATGAACACCGGAGAATACTAGATAGACGTCTGAGGAGATAAATGGCAAAGAGAAATGAAGGACTTCAAAGAAGAGGGGTTTTTGGATGAATGCCAGTGAATGCCAGATACACGCTGGATGAGAAAAATGCCAGAGAGAAACAACGGAGAGAAAGTGGTAGTGGGTCACATGATCTTTGGTTTTCTAAGAAAGAAGTACCTCTACAAAAAGTGTAAAAATGCAACATTGGCCCTTTTCATGGGCGTTCGTATAAAATATATGAGGTCCACTATCTCATTTGTGTGGAATCCACTTCATCCATTAACCTCATAATCTTATAAAAGGTCATGCTTGGAAGCATGATTAACATATGCCAGTCACGTTGAACATATTAAAAGAAAATAATTTGTATCGAGAGGACATTATTATAGGTTATCAGGATTTGTGAGCCATACAGAGATCGTGTCAGCAAGAAGTTAATATCTTCCTATATAAATAAAGAGTTATAAAGAAAATGAATTGATTAGATATTTGTTTCCATAGGCCAATAACAAATCTCGTCCATGTCATTTTTCGGGATTGAATAGTACATAACTTCTTCTTCAGTCAAAATATGTAACATTGTTGATTCAAGAACATGACAATTTGGTCTAAAAATACTTGTCAGTGGCCACTCTGGGAATATTTTAAACTTTCCTTCTTTTTTGGGATTTTGACCGTACCTGGAAGCTAGTACGGTCAAAATCCCATGTTAAGGTCTAGTTCCCGTGCAAAATATTCTCAAATGAGTTGGGTCCAGCATCCCTCCAAATTTTTTGTAACCCGATCGACTTACATTGGTTGTTAATATTGTGCAAGATCGATATGGGCCACATAAAAATAGACCCGACTCAAATGTACCATTGAAATTCTTTCAGCTAAGGGCCCGTTAGATTTTAAATTTTAAATTTTAATTTTTTTTTTGAAAGCCACAAAAGGGGATTTCCCACAACTCCATGGGTTAGGATTTATTTTAGCAAGTAAGCCTTTTAACTATATCGATGAGTGGAGAATTTACGTGACTTTATTAAAGTGAATTCAAACACACAACACCCAGCTAGTTTTCTAAGGAAAACATTCTTGTGTGCTTAGAGAGCCTATTATAGATAAGAGAATTATAAATTGGACCAACTCAAACATAGACCAATCCACATTTAAGAGAGAGGTTTGATAATCTTTACACTTTCTAAGTGTAAATCCACAACCTTGTATGACATCATGACTGAACAGGGAAATCACAATTAGTCTATGGGATAGCTAGTGGCAATCAATTTCTTAAAAAATGTCGTATTCTCAATGTCTCTTGTCATTTCTCAACAAATTATCAACAACAGAAACATGTCCCTTTTTATTCAATCACCTACATGTCCCATTCCTTCACATACTATCCCACTTCTTACAGGAAAAGGGTTGGAATCTTTCAATGGGTTGTTCGGATAAGGCTATATGGCCACAAATGTGCCAACATGAAGAACCCAATCTACACCCTAAATTATGTGCCTAAGCAGCGAATATGTGATCAGATCCCATCTAGATGAAGTCCTTGACAAAAAATGATGTGACGTTCATTCAACATTGTTTCCTGTAATGTGGTCCACTTGAGATTGGGATATATCTCATTTTTGGTCTCATACCATAAAATGATCAATAAAAATAGATGAACTTCATGGATGAAACACATACATCATGGTAGGGCCCACAGAGCACTGACCAGCAGCCATTGGCTAGTGGCAGGGGGCAATAGCCAATCCGTTCGCCTATGTTATACCCCGTGTAAAAAGACCAGACCCATCTTTGATTCATGTGAACCACACAATTGGAGAAAGTGTAGATAGAAAGCTTACCCTCCAAACTCCTTACCTTGGTGTGGCCTACTTGAATTATTTATGTGCCTGATTTTGGTTCCAAGGCTTAAAATTTGGTGTGGCGGCTAATAGTTGGAGTAGATTTTACATGCTCATCATGGTTGGACCTCTAAAAATCAAGGTGAGATGTATCTCCTGTATCTTCCAATTTATATGACCCATTTAAATCATTACTTAGCCTGATTGTTTGGCTCTGAGCCAAACATGGCATTACAGATCTAATGACTGACGTGGAACTCACAAACACATCATGATGGGCCCTTCTAAAAAATGAAAAGTGGATGTCCATCAAACGATGGTTAGTTCCCGTAAATGAAAGGTCCTATAATTTCTCTCTAGGAAGTGGATTAGGTGTTACCCTAGCAACATGGGCAGCGAGTGTTTATCTAATTATAGGATCCACCATGATATATGTTCTGTATGTCTATGTCATTCGTCAGTTTTTACAAATCATTTTAGCATGACTTCCTAAAAATGTGGTAGATCTGAATCTTAAGTGGACCACACCACAAGAAATAGTGGATAGTGAATAGATATTGTTGATGCAAAAAACCGGTGAGCCCTCCCTCGTCCTACCACCTGCACAGGAAGGAAATAAAGGAGACCCTGGCTAGAGCCGGGGACCCTCCAATGCTTAAATCAGTGTTAGGAGCGTAAAAAGGGTTTTTTAAAAGGGTTTTTTACGTACCTTTGAGTTAGGAGGTTCCTGTTTTTATAGGACGTGCAGGGATTCTTTTCTTCTTTTTATTTTTTAGAGATTTGATTTTGATCCGTTTTTGGTCTCTACTCGATCCCGAGATCCTCGAGGTCGGGGATCCTTTTACGAGATTTTTGGGACAGCGTTGTTGTTTACACCGTCTTTTCCTTGCCCGGTCCAGTTTTGGCCAACTCTAATAATGAGTTAATCTGGACTAGATTTATGGATCAAGTTGCTTTGCCATGTATCGGGTGAGACGGGGCCGATCCGTAATCGACATCCTCTTTTACTCCAATAGTCGATCTTTTAACCGAACTATTTGGATCGATTTTACGGTTGGTCGGGCGGCTTCTGAATTTTAGGCCTTAGTCGGCCTTTTAGATGTTGCTGGCTCATTTTTCGAGTCAACTTCATGCATCTTATGTACTTTGTACTTTGCCATTAGCTCATGACTTTTTAAATCTCAGTGGGGGTTTTATTCCTCGCGATCCGAGCTAAATCTCCTTGAGGCTTTTAATTCTTTTGCCTTAGATTCCCAGGCCTTGTCTGTAGAGTTGGTCCATTCCATAACCGAGTCTTTGAGACTTGTCATATTTTTTCCCAACAATAAGTCCCCTTACTCATTGTGTTAACTGTGTTGATACTAAGGAGTATAGTTTTAAGTTGGATTGGACCGGAGATCGATATTATGATGGAGCATTTAATGCTCTTGTATTATCCTAAATATGCGTCAATTCATTGGTCAAGGCCGCACGTGCAAGAAGTCATTAGAGCATTTCTTCGGTTAATGAGCTTGGGACACGTGGCGGGGTGACGTATCAGTCAGTCAGCGTGTGCCACATGTCAGGCGAGGGAGTTGAAATGACCGTCGATTCGACTCCTCTGTAAATGCCCTTGCCACGTGGCTGGGCTATATAAGGAGGATTAAGAGGCCCCTCTTCCATTTTTCACGCGCACTCTTCTCTCCTTCCTATTCACGTTTTCATTGTCCTCCCGCCTCTAGCCATTTTTGTCTTCCTCTTTGATTTTTTCTTTCACACTCACTCCTTTTCCGGTTTGAATCGCTATCTACGGTGAGTTTCCAAACTCTCTCCCTCCTTTTTTTTCTTTTGATTTTCAATGGCAATGCACGGTTCTCAGAGCCCCTGGGAGGGAGCTTCCGGCGACGAGGGCGAAGCTAGACGTTTTTGGAATGTCTCAGAATCGCCCTCACTATTGGCGGAGATGGCCATTGGTGCCGATGAGGCCTTTCGGTACTCTGAAAGGGAAACTGGGTCCTCAGTGAAGTGCCCTACTTCTGTGGGTCTCTCTTGTGGAGAGTCGTCACTAATGACTACCCTTGGTCGACCTAATCCTCCTGAGGAAGAATTGGAGGAAGAGGATGAAGAGATTGAAGGGGCCAGTGAGTCAATCCCTACGCGGAGATCGATAAGAGTTGTTGAATATGCGGTCGAAGGAGGAGAGGTTGGAGATGAGTAGAAGGGTCCGGTTCCCTCAGTCTTGACCGAGGTGGACCTGTGGACAGGATTAGGGCCGGGTATCATGTCTAGGACTCGGTCATCTTTCGCCTTCCCTTGCCGAGTGAGTTACCCGACCATCCTCCAGCTGTGATGGTCACAATCTTCCAGGTTGCTTTACAATGCGGTTTACATCTGCCCCTCTAGAGCATTGCTCGGGATTTACTTTCTCGACTCCAGATTTCACCGGGGCAGATAGTTCCGAATGGATGGAGGAACTTACTCGGATGCTCAGTGTCGTGGGCTGAGACAGAGCAACCCCCATTAACTATCGATGAGTTTCTCCATCTGTATCAAGTACGGCCGAATCTACAGCAACCCAATTAGTAATTTTTGTGTGCTTGGCAAAAAAAGGGTGACCCTTTGATAACTGACCCTCCTTCCTCCAACAAACACTAGAGAGATAGATGGTTCTGGGCGTGTGGTCGCTGGGAGACTACCAAGCCACGACTCTTTGAACCTCTCATTCCTAGGGCGTTCTCCCAAGCAGGTGACTCGACATGTGTTTTTCCTTTATTTCCTTACACTGTTGAGTCTTTGAGTCTGACTAAATGTGCCTTGTAAATATTCCTGCACGTAGGTCGAAGCTAGGAGCTGACACCCTAGAGCGGATCAAGGATCTGAGAGCATTGGATCCGGAAGAGCGATCTTGGAAGAAACTTCTTCAGCCAGAGCATCTTATTCTCTCAGGTTTAGACTCGCCCGTAACAGGTAACTTCCAAATGTCCGGTGGGATTTTCCTCAAACTGGTCTTAACTCGTCTTGCTTTTCCTAATGTAGAGATTGTTGAAGTAAGGCCCATTCTTTGTTCGCCTTCGAAGATGAAGGCTCCTCCATGGGCGAAAACTTTTTTAGAGGTTCATCCTCTAAAGAGACCAAAGACGGTCTTGAAGATAAAGGGGCAAGCCACATCAGTCATCCTGATCGAGGTCTCGACCATTGACTTGGAGGAAGGGGTGGACGTGGTAGACGCGGTGGCTCCCGAGCCTTAGGTGGCTCTCGAGGCAGGACCCGTTGCAGAGAGGGTCTCTGAACAAAGAGAGGAGCAGAGAGGGGAGCCCTCATGAGGGGAGATGACTCAACAGGAGGCATTCTTCCATTAGGTCATGTTGGACATGGTCTCTTGGGCACTTTCCCATGGGACGAGAAGGAGTTCGCTACCCTCTTCGAAGCTCCTCAGAGGTGGATTCTCTCTCAAGTTACCAAGATTCTCCTTAAGGTACGACTCGGACTTTTCGCTTGTCTTGTTGTCTTCTTTAAGGTACCAAGATTCTCCTTAAGGTAGCTCGGATCTGGCTGAGGCTCATAATCGAGCGATGGATGATGAAGCAAATCAAAAACGAGCAAAGGAGGCAGAAGCATATCTTGAAGCTAGCATGGTTCAGGTCAGCCGACTGTCTAGCAAATTAGGGCTTGCCTAGAAGGCCACTGAAGATGCTAAGGCCAAGTGTGCTTACATGGGCTCGCTATTGAAAGAGGCCCAGGAAGAGAATCGGCAGATGTAACACCCCAGATTTTGGCCAACCTGGGATTAGACGTCCTTAGGCAATGGGTCAACTAAAACACCTGGAAAATCTCTCAGAACCCAATTCCATAGCCAAAGAAACCACTTAGGATTAATTCCTTTAGAAACTAAGCATAAGTTAGCTAGCGCAACGCTAGAGTAGCTGAAAAATAGTCCCTGATCACTTTAAATACGTTCTACAAGACCCAAATCGAGTAGAACTAATGACTCTATAATACTCTATAACCTTGGATCAAACTCTAAGCAGGTTTGTTCTCTGGACCACTTTGAAACTTTATATTGGATCTAGACCGCGTGTCGAAATTCCGATACCTGCTATCTTAGACCGTTAGAACCGCCTAGCTGGACTTGACAATCATTTCAAAAATCAAGTCCAACCGATAATCACAGGCTATTTCATTGAGCCCGGACTGAAGAGAGTGCGAATAGGGACAAATTTGGAATTTGAAATTCAAATCTGGCACACGACTTGACGCGTCAGTATTAAGCATTCTGACTGTCAGAATTCAGCCAAATTACACCCTCGGATCAGGAAAAATTTCTATTTCATATCATGAGACTTGCAGGCCTGATCTACGTGCGGTGACCGCTGAACTGAAACTGGACCGCCACGTGCAATCTGTGAACCCTGCCGGACTGAAAACTTGATGTCTACTAGCTCCAGTATCCATGAACTTAAGTCCAATCGCGTTCGGCCAGGGGACCACCAGAAATGATCTTTTGGACCGAACCAGCCCCGCTTTGGATAAACATCAAGTGAACTTTGTTCCTGAGCATATTTTGGGCATTTTTAGGCTTATAAAAAGGGTTGAAATCCTCACTCCTCTCTCCCATCCGAATTTGAGAAAAACCCTAGATTGGGAGAGAGAAAAGGTAAGAGTTTGTGAGAGAGAGTAGGAGAGAATTTACCTGCCGTTGCACCACCTGTTGCAAGTGCCTAAGTAACACACCTCAATCACCTAGCCGGTGATTCCTCCGCATTTTCAGGTAAGAAAATACCCTAGAAAGTTACTGATTTGAGGTTCCCTTGGATTCATAGCATGTTAGCTAATAGAACTTGTGTATTACGTTCTCTATTCGCCGTAGACGAAGCGTATACGCTCCGTTCGAATCACTTCACCTATAAGGGATAAGGTGTGGATTTTAGATGCTTTGATTGACTGTTTCCAACGATTTCAATGTCGTTTAATAGTAGATTATCGACGGCAACGCCGTTTGACATGTACAACATGCTGTCCGTTTCTTGTTTCGTAAACCGACGAAGAATATGAGATTTAAGGCATTTTAGTCATTTGTAGGAATTACTGTTTTCATTCATATTTTGCTGATGTGATTGACATGGTTTATTGTCGCATTAGAATATTAGGAATACATGCATAATTAGTTTGGGAAGAGATTCGCCTAAATGCGCACTTCGAGTTGACATACTATATGTAGACTTAAGTGTGTAGTTTAAGTGTTTATATAAATGCTTGTATTAGTATATATTGAATTAAATGGTGTTATGAATTAATTTGAGATTGATTTCTCAATTAATATGCTGATGTAAATGGTTTCCTACATGTTAGCCATATGTACGATTTCATTATATGTATGAAATGCATATGCTTGATGTTTCACCTAAGTGGTATGTTATAACATGTGCTTGATGATTTCCTTATGATTTAGTTTGAGATTGAATTCTCAATTAATATGCTGATGGAGAGGATTTCCTATATGTTGGCGATATGCATAATTTCATTATATGTGTGAAAGACATGTGTAAGATGATTTACTTAAGTTGTACGTTATAACATGTGTTAACATGCTCACATGTTTGTATTCCATTTCCAATACTCTTACCTGATTGCTGATGTGGATTCATAATTGTTTGGGACTATACTTAGTCCAGGCAGTCGATAACAGAGAAAATTCGTGGATAGCTGGTATTTGCCACGAAGGACGCGTCGATGAACGCGAGTCGTGTTTGGAGTTGGCGGTAGTGGTTAGGCCATGCGAAGTGTTTCACGCACTTCATGTCGTTCGACTTGCGATGCGCTCGTGCTAGTCGAGCCTGTCAAGTAACCCGACTGGCCGTTGTATGTTCACCCTGCATGAGTCATAACTACTTGAACCTAGGGTACTGAACTTACCATTGTAAACCCTATTAACCATGGTACCTCGATCCACGAAGACTCATGAGCTGGGCATGGTGGTATGGGACACCGTGGTCGAGCTGTCGATCTACGCTGGGGCCACAAACCTCCCTGTAGTGACCAGTGAGCACCTAGTCTCGTGAGCAGATTATGGTGGTATGGGACACTATATTCTTGCTGTCGGCCTACACTGATCAGGCGACAAGTCCTTTGTAGTGACCGCGAACGTATTCTGAGTCTACGGGAGGCGACGACCCTTCCGTAGCAGTAGAGTACAGTAGTCCTGTATTGATAAGGTGATGGGGGAGCGGTGCAACGAGTGCGAGCAACAGCCCTGGCAGCCCTTACAGCGACCTACAAAATATACATCGTATGAGATTACTAGGAGTGACGACCCTAGACAGGATCTGTGTTAGGATTGATATAAGGAAAGTACCTTAGTTTCCCAATCTTGCTGTTTGAATGGACTAATAACAACTCATAAATCATATCACCATAACATTGCATGTGCCTGGAAGATGTGGAGCACTTGAGGGTTGATTGCATGCCGCGGTCGTAAGATGGTGCAGTATGAGGGAGATCGTCTGTGAGGGCATACATCACGTCATGTCATATTGCATTAACAACAGTATTAGCATTGTCTGATTTACTTCTTTACTATTATCGCATGATTGATTTGAGAACATGTTAATCTTTACTCTCTTATCCCACTGAGTTGATCACTCACTCCCACGTTATGAGATGGTGTTTTCGGACACCCACCAGTCCCTATTGTGATTGCAGATGATGGCGCGGACTGCGAGGCAGAGCTGGACTTGATGATGATGAGGAGGATTCCTCCTTTATGCGTGTTCTGATTGACGGGATTACAGGGAGGTTGATTAGATACCTTGACACTTGTCATTTTATATTTTTAGAACACTCATGTATATCCTTTTGGTTTACTTTTGGAGTATACATGTATGTATATAACCTGGTAACATATTCACACTCTGGAGACATACAACAGTTTATATATGTTATACATACTATCACAGTCTTCCGCTTGTAAATTTAACCATCTCTGGAGCGTGATATGCTGTTTTAGCTTAATCTCACTCATGTTTAATACATTATCACAAACAACATTCAATCATACATATCTATGTTGCATAAATAACATTTTGGAACTCGGGAGTTGGGTTTTTGCTCGACCCCTTGATTTTCGGGATGTTACAGCAGAATCGTCTGGCCTGTGCCTCTTCCGAGGAGAAGTTGGCTCAGCTTAAAGTCAAAACCAGAGCTGTCCTTGAGGCGGCCAAGGAAGAGGCCAGGGACCAGGCCGTAAAGGCCTTCCTCGAATCCCCGGAGTACTTGGCTGAAGGGGATCGCTTGTTCTAAGACAGCTACACCAAGTGTGTCAGACTAATGAAGGAAGCCTTCCCTAACCTTGATCGCTTGTTCTGGCCCGTGCCTCTTCTGAGGCAACTGGGTCTACTGACGTAGTGACTGGTATCGAAGTCAAGTCTGAGGCAGCTCTGGAGGTCACTCTGAGCAGTGGTAGCAGTTGAGTCAGAGCCAACTCTTATGTTAGCTCCTGATGAACCTTAGAGCTGGTTTGAATATGTTAAGAACTTTAAGCACACCAAGCTTCAAGCACTTTAAGCACACCAAGCGGGCTTGGGAGCATCTATAACTAAGAGGGGACATGAGGTATCACGGTCGACTCTTTCTGCTTTTATCCAGCGATGTAATTTCACAGAAGACAATTATGTAATCTAATGTAAAAGTCATTTGATGAATGAATATACATAGTCTTTTTGCTCATTTGACTCAGCATTTTGACTTAGCTTATAGGTTTTTCCATTTTTTTAAATTGAGTCATCACAAATGCTCAACAGTTGACCTAGGGATAATATATCTTTAGATGCTCGGCATTCCAAGGATGAGGCAATAATTGCCTGGTTAGGTCTTCCAACCGATAAGTCCCAAGTCAGATGGTACTCAAGACAACATAGGGTCCTTCCTAATTAGGTTCTAGTGTGCCCGCACCAACTTCCTTAGTGTTTAGGAACATTTTTCGAAGGACCGTGTCTCCCACTTGGAAGCACCCAATCTTAACTCGAGCATTGTAGAACCGAGCTACTTGGGATTGTTGAGCCATCATTCGTAGCCGAGCTTTTTCCCTTTGTTTTGCCACAAGATCGAGTCCGAGAGCTAGCAATTCTTCGTTGTTATCTTCATTAAATAAGCTAACTTGGTCTGAAGGCAACCCGATCTCAACCGGGGTCATGGCTTCCGAGCCATATGTAAGGGAGAAAGGAGTTTCTCTCGTGGCCGTCCGTGTAGTGGTTCGGTATGCCCACAGTATTTTAGGAAGCTCTTCAGCATATGCACTTTTAGCTCAGTTGAGTTTGGTTTAGAGATGTTATTTGATGATCTTGTTAACTGCCTTGACCTGTCCATTCGTCTAAGGATGATACGAAGACGCATAAACATTTCTGATCCCGAGATTACTGCACATATATTGTTGAATTGCTTCTTATTGTCAGTAACAATGGTTTGGGGTATCCCGAACCAGTAGACAATATTTTTCCATAGAAAGTTTGTGATCTTTTGTTTAGTTATCCTAGTCAATGGCTCAGCCTCAGCCCATTTTATGAAGTAGTCCACTACAACAACGACAAACTTGGTTTGTCCCTTCCCCAAGGGGAGTGGTCCGATGATGTCAATTCCCTATTATGCAAATGGCCAAGGGCTAGTCATTGGAATCATTTCCTCAGGAAGCTGTCACGGAATGGCGGTAAATCATTGGCATTTATCGCAGCATTGGACGAACCTCTAACCGTCATGTTGTATAGTCGACTAGTAGTATCCTTGTCGTAAGACCATATGTGCAAGTGATCGTCCTCCTGAGTGATTTTCATAGATCCCTTCATGGATTTCTCATAACACATAATCGGCCTAATCAGGACTTAAGCATTGTAACAAGGGAGTGAAGAATCCTTTCTTATACAATATTCCATTGAGTACGGTGTAACGAGAGTCTCAGATTTTCAATTGTTGGGCCTCGGCACGATCCTCAGAAACTCCCCACTGCTGAGATATTGGATGATCGGGTCAAGCCAAGTTGGTCCCAAATCAATTGCATGTACAACCCAGTTAACTGGGTAATCGATACTTGGCTTAGTGACGTACTCTGTCGAGACGGACCTAGGTATGTCATCTTCATTGGCAAAGGCAAGCTTTACTAGTAGATCGACCTTAGCATTTTCTGTTTGAGGGATCTGAGTCACGATACATAGTCGAAAACCATTGATCAACTCTTTGTCTTTCTTCATGTATGCTTTCAGTTGCTCTTTTCATGTTTGATACACATTGGTGACTTGGTTGACGACCAATTGCAGGGGATTGGGTCAAGCGAAGACTCAGGAGGAGTATTCGTCGATTTTTCAGTTCCATGCTCGATAAGTGAGTCGATTATGGTGTAACTTCAGTGATAAAGTCGGCCACGGATTGTCCTTTTATCACTACTCTCGGCTCGTACTGAATATCGAATTCACTTAGCTCGATTGCCCGCTTCATTAGTCGACCAGAAGCTTTTAGTTTCTGAAGGATCTGACGCAGTGAGAGATCGGTCATGACAATGATAGTGTGGACTTGAAAGTATGACCAAAGTCATTGTGAAGAGACGACTAGGATTAGGGCCACCTTCTCCAGAGGTGGATATCTCGTTTCTACTAGTAATAATGCTTTGCTAACATTACACCAGCAGTTACTTTCCTTCATATTCGTGTATCAAAGCCGAGCTTACAGCTGTGTCAAAAAATGCCAGGTACAATAGCAAAGGTTCCCCTGGCTCGAGTTTTGATAATACAGGTGGAGATCTGAGGTATAACTTCAACTGCTGGAATGCTGCCTCACACTCTTCTGTCCATTCTACCGTTTGCCGACCCTTAAGTTGTTTGAAGAACGAGAGGCATTTATCGGTAGCTCGGGAGAGGAAGCAGTTGAGTGCGGCTACTCATCTAGTTAGTCTTTGTATATCCTTGATCATTTTTTGGATTCCATATCGAGTAATGCTTTGATTTTCTCTGGGTTTACCTCGATTCCCCATTGGCTGACCAAAATCTGAGAAATTTATTTGAGCCAACCTTAAAGGCACACTTACTTGAGTTTAACTTCATTTGATTCTTGCGAAGGACGAAAAACATCTCTTCTAAGTCATTAATATGATCGATTGCGTGTATACTTTTGACGAGCATGTCATCAATGTATACTTCTATGGTTCGGCTGATCTGCCAAGCAAACATTTTATTTACTAACCATTGGTATGTCGCTCCTAATTCTTTAGACCAAATGACATCACTCGGTAACAGTAAAGTCCTTTGTCTGTGATAAAGGTAGTCTTAGATTTATCTGATTAATGTATTATAATATGATTGTACACAGAATAAGCATCCATAAAACTAAGTAGTTCATGCCCTACCGTGCTACTACCAGCTGATCGATCTTAGGAAGAGGGAAGTTATCATTTGGGCAGGCTTTGTTTAAGTCGGTATAATCAATATAGACTCGCCACTTTCCATTTTCTTTCTTCATGAGGATGACATTGACTTCCCATTCTGGATAGTAGACCTCCTTGATGAATTTAGCCCTGAGAAGTTTGTTGACCTTTCCTTCAATGATGGCATACCTTTTAGGGCTGAGCGGATGTTACTTCTGTCAAATTGGCCAGTAGGTCGGATCGATTTTGAGTCAGTGAGTCATCATTGAGGGGTCGATCCCTCGTATGTCTTCATGATTCCATGTAAATACATCAGTGTATCGTTAGAGTAGTGATATCAGCTTGTCTTTCAGAGGTGACTGCAGAGAGGAGCCAATCTGTGCCATTTTTGAATCGTTTGTCTCAACTAAGGGTACTTGAATAAGATCTTCTACCGGCTGACCTCGCTCGTATTTCTTAGCCCGAGGGTCTAATGATTCAATCATGGTTACCTCAGTCGGAGCTTTCATAGCTATTACGTAGCAGTGCCGTGAATCTTGTTGATTGCCTTTTTTGACTCCTATTCCTGATTAAGTCAGGAATTTCATGGAGAGATGGTATGTTGATACCACAGCTTGGAGAAGGCTCAGAGAGGGTTAGTCGATATAGCAATGTAGACTGATGGTTGGTCAATTATCAAGAAGTCAACCATTATTGTTGTTTGATGCAGAGAGTTACCAGCAGTGAGTGGCAAGGAGATGACTCCCTTGGGGAGCATTCGTCCACCAGAGAAACCAATCAAGGGGGTGTGAACCGGTCGTAATGTTGATCGTTCAAAACCCATTTTATCAAACACTTGTGTGAATAATACATCGGCAGATGATCCTGTATCAACGAGAATGCGAAATACCTTATGGTTCACTATTATAAGAGTAACGACTAATGCGTCATTGTACAGATGATAAATGCCTCGAGCGTCTTCATCGGGGAATGATATTCAATATTTCTCCCTTTTCTTTTCTTTTGAAGGTCGAGCTAATATCAGGATTTCAGACTCGGGCCGAATGATGCTCCTGGCATGGTTTTTTCGAGCATTATTTGAGTCACCTCCACCTCAGGGACCACCGACAATAGTTTGAATTTCCTCCGTGGGTCGGTTGTCGCTTGGGCGTTTTTCCATTGTCCTAGTTCTCTCGATGTGCTCTCTGACACGACCTTCTCTGATAAGTCACTTGATTTCTTCTTTCAAGTGATAGTAATCAGTTGTATTATGCCCATAATCACAATGGTAGTGACAATACTTGCTTTTGCTCCATCGGTTTGAATTGCTTTGGAGCCTATCCAGCCAATTGACAAATCCTTCACCCTTAATTTCCATTAACACCTGTTCTTGCGGCTTGTTGAGCGGGATATATGTCGAAAACTTACAATTCGGCCATTTACCTAACTTATGCTCATCACGTGTTCGATCATTCCTATGCTTCTTTCCACTAGCCGAGTCAACCTCTTTCTTTGCTGACTCTTTGGCTGGGACTTTTGCATTTTAGGCAGCTTCACGCATGATTCGGGTCTCTTCGGCATCCGCATACTTATCTTACCGGGACATGAACTCAGCCAGAGTAATAGACGGGTTTTTGTCCAGGGATGTCAGAAATGGCTTGTCTCTGATGCCTTGCATAAGCAAATTGAGTGTTATTTCATCCAAATGTTTCCAAACTTGGAGTGACTCGAAGTTGAAATGCTTGATATAGTCTTTCAACAATTCTCTCTCCTTTTGCACTATGTTATTGAGGTGCACAGGTGGTTTCAAGTTTTTCTTCCTGCCAATGAAATTGGTGAGGAAGACATCGCTAAGCTCTGTCAATGAGCTAATGGACTTAGGTTTCAACTGCTTGAACCAAAGTCGAGCTACGTCGGCTAACATGAGGGGGAAGAATCGACGCATTACTGCATCCGAGGCATCATGTAGTTCCATATATGTTCAGTTGGATCGATCTTACTAGTAAAGGGTGTGATCTGTGAAAGACGGAATCATTCTGGTAGCCGAGCTTGTATTATCTCTTCTATGAAGGGAGATGTTTTTGCCTCAGGCCTCGTCTGATATGTGTCGCAACCCTTCTTCATATCTACAATCTCTTCCCGCACTTCTCATAAAGTCCTGAACATCGGCTTTCCAGGGTCCGTCACTATCTGTTGTACCCTCAACCGGAGGCCTACTGTGCCTTCTCCGATCTATTTTACGTCGTAGATCGGAGGTTTGCAGTGGGGAAATCATGGAATGAGAGGGCGTAGGCTTGGCCGGACCCTGGTTCTGACTTAGCTAAGGGATAGATCACTGAGTGACGGGCTGAGGGTCGATGAATTGTTGTGGAACATTCGCCTGACTGCTATCACATGGAGGTGGAACTTGCTGGCGATGGATCTGCTCCATCATCTACTTCATATAGTTTAGGTTAGTTTTGAGCTCTTGGGCTTCTCTATCCAGCCGACTATTTCCTCGGTTCCGTGGGTTTTGCCTAGTTGAAACGGAGGATGCTAGTTGGAGAGCAGGGCCTTGTCGATTGTCGGGTTGGTTCTAAACCCCTTGGGTCTAGTTCGCACCCAATGGACCTTCAAATGCCGACAGAGCAGGTTCCTGTTTTTATAGGAATGGGAGGGTCCCATCGTGCAAGGATTCTTTCCCTATTTTTTTTTATAGATTTGATTTTGATCCATTTTTGGACTCTACCCGATCCCGAGATCCTCGAGGTCGGGGATCCTTTTACAAGATTTTTTGAACAATGTTGTTATTTACTCCATTTTTTCCTTGCTTGGTCCAGCTTTGGCCGACTCTAATAATGAGTTAGTCTTGAGTGACTTTATGGATCAAGTTGCTTTGCCGTCTATCAGGTGAGACGGGGCTGATCCGTAATCGACATCCTTTTTTACTCCGATAGCCAATCTTCTAACCAACATAATTGGATCAATTTTACGATCAGTCGGGCGGCTTCTGAAGTTTAGGCCTTAATCGGTATTTTAGATGTTGCTGCCTCATTTTCTAAGTCAACTTCAAGCATCTTATGTACTTTGTACTTTACCATTGGCTCATGACTTTATAAATCTCGATCGGGGTTTTATTCCGCATGTAAGATCCGTATCCTAGCCTGTACTATTTTGTCGACTCCCGCGATCCTTCATGACGAATTCTGGCGACATGTGACCTATAATCGATGTTTGTGAACAACCCTAAGTCTTATCCTAAAGAACTGAATCTGCCTAATCCGAGGCTTGTACCATTGTGACCGCATCGTCGTCGTGGTTCCAACGCCGTGTCTTGCACACAGATCCGATACCCTGACAAGAAGATGCGAGCCGACATTTATTTTAAGAAAACAATACGCTTTTATGATTCCAAGAGAATCTCTACAACATGTCCCATCAATAAATCAATCAAATCCATCAATCAATCATCTCATGTTAAGTACAAAGCAACCCATACTTTCTTTCTCCACAAGTCAAGCAAACCCTAAAGTCAACCAATCCATCACCTCACCTATCACTCACATCCATCACCCACCTCCCATCACTTCTCTTACAACCACCCTCTCTCCGTCTCTTTCTCTTCACATTTTTCAAGCACCAAATGAGCTCACGTCCAAGCATTCCATATGAGGGAGAAAAGTGACTTTGTGTGGACCACCTTTCCCACCCCAAAAACCATCACCTTAGCCATTCAAACCTCATACCCCCCATCAAAGTGAAGCATAATGATATTGACTTTCCAACGAACCGAGAAGATCAAACGGTGAGTGCTTCCATAGGCTAGATTTCATTGTTTTGATGATAAGCCAAGTGAGGCCTACCGATCGATGGTATGGATCTCACTTTGGATCCTAAGATGTGGCCGATGGTCCACCTTGATTATCAATATCATTCCATGATGGGGCCATTCTCCATGCACCCCATCATGATGTTTACTTTCCTAGATTGAATAGAGGTCATCTAGACCGTCTATTTTAGTGGAGAAGAAATCTCCACAGTTGGATTTTGATTTAATGGGCCCACATATATTGAGACCCACTTGATGTATGATTGATTTCAAGGGAGGGCTCATAGTGTCAGGGTCCCTCCACCATGCGTGTCCCACTCTTGTTCTCTCTCTCCCTCTCTTTTTCATTTTCTTTTCATGTGATAATGATGTAGTTGTGTGGCCCATCAAGATGGAACCCACCATAAGGCATGTACTTTATATATATTGTATCCACACCATTCATCATTTAGTGGCCCACCTGAGCAAGGCCCACCTTGCTACATGTGTTTTGCACAGATCGTCCATGTCCAGGGACGTCCCTGGACGTGAAACAAAAACACAAGTATAAGCTTGTTTTAAACTCTTGGGAAGGGTCACTTGTATAGGTCCCATATTGATGTATGTTTGTAATCCAAGCCGTCTATTCCATTCATTAGATCATTTTAGACATTGAGCAAAAAATTGAAGCTGATCCGAATTTCTGATGGGCCATAGCATTGAAAACAGTGTCTACCGTTTAAATCCACCCCGATGTTTTGATACACCAAAATATATTCAATATTGGGCTTGTTTAACTTGTCCAGAGCTATGGAGACCAATGGGTGGGGTGGATTTTGTTGATGCGGGCCAGACCAAAGAAATACCTGTCTTAAAAATAATAATAATAATAGAAAAACATATAGCAGCAGCATTGCTGCTGTTGCTGTCAGACGCGCAGGCGCTGCCTGCTGTGTATGGGCAGACGGGCCAGGGACCACGGCCCCACATGTGGGCCCCACCATGATGTGTGTATGACATCCAAACCGTTCATTAGGTGCGTCCCCTCTTGGAGTGGGCCCCCTCCAAAAATCAACCACGTCCAAAGCTCAGGTGGCCCAGATCACAAGAAATAATGATGATGATTGTTTACCATTGAAACCCTTTTCTAGGTCACGGAAGTTTTGGATCCAATATGAAATTTATTTTTCCTAATCATCTAGGTCCGTGGGACCTTATCAGCAGATTGGATGTCAAATAAGTGTTATGGTGGACCCCACGTGGGACCCACAATGATGCATGTGTTTTATACCACACCGTCCACGACTGTGGACGGTGGAACCGAGCATGGTGTTTGTGTTTTGTCACCACCGTCCACACCACTGGATGGTGGGACCTCCCACGTGATGTATGTGTTTTACACATGCCATCCACCTGTTCTGATGGTGGGACCCATTGTCATATGGTGCAAGCAAGTGCTGCGGGTCCCACTACTAAATAGTATTTTTTATTATATATATTATATATTATATATACTATATGATATATGCATGGTGATGGGCCCTACGTGGTACCCACCTTTGCCTTCTTAAGTACAGCCAGCTGCCTGTGCAGCAACCATCTAGTTGCTCCTTTGTTGGCAGCAGGCCCCACATTGATGTATATCGACACCATTCACTACTTGAGCATGTGGGAAGATTGTTCACCTTGATGTATTTTTGTGGCCATCAGTTGAGGCCCACCTGCTATGTATTTGGGGCCCATTGTGATGTATTTAGGGTCCATGGGTTGAGGCCCATTGTGTTGCATTTGAAGCCCATGGGTTGAGGCCCATCGTGATGTATTAAGGCCCATGGGTTAAGGCTCATTGTGATGTATTTGGAGCCCATGGGTAGAGGCCATTGTGATATATTTTCGGCCCATTTGGTAAGGCCCACTATGATGTATTAGGGCCCATCAGTTGAGGCCCATTGTATGGGTTGAGGCCCATTGTGATGTATAAAGGCCTGTGGGTTGAGGCCCATTGTGATTTATTAGGGCCCATGGGTTAAGGTCCATTGTGATGTATTTAGAGCCCATGGGCAGTGGCCATTGTGATATATTTCTGGCCCATTTGGTAAGTCCTATTGTGATGTATTAGGGCCCGTGAGTTGAGGCCCATTGTGATATAATTGGGGCCCATAGGTTGAGGCCCATTGTGATGTATAAAGGCCCGTGGGTTGAGGCCCATTGTGATGTATTCAAGGCCCGTTATTGGGGCCCACCTTAATGTGTATGAGGCTTGTTATTGAGGCCTACCATGATGTTTATGTGTAACATCCCGAAAATCGGGGGTCGAGTAAAAACCCAACTCTCGAGTTTCAAAATATTATTTATGCAACATAGATATGTATGATTGAATGTTGTCTGTGTTAATGTATTAAACATGAGTGGGATTACGCTAGAACAGCATATCATACTCCAAAGACAGTTAAATTAACAAGCGAAAGACTGTGATAGTATGTATAACATATATAAACTTTTGTGTGTCTTCAGAGTGTGAACATGATACCAAGTTAAACATATACATGTATACCTCAAAATAGAAAGAAAGAATATACATGAGTGCTCTAGAAATATAAAATGATAAGTGTAAAGGCAACAAATCAACCTCCATGTAATCCCGTCAATCAGAACACGCATAAAGGAGGGATCCTCCTCATCATCATCAAATCCAGCTCCGCTTCTCAAGCAGCGCCATCATCTGCAACCAAAATAGGGACTGGTGGGTGTCTGAAAACACCATCCCGTAACGTGGGAGTGAGTAACTAACTCAGTGGAATAATAGAGCAAGGATTAACATGTTCTCAAATCAATTATGCGATAATAGTAAAGCAATGAATCAAACATTCCTAATACTATTGTTAATGCCATATGACATGAAATGATGGATGCCCTCACCGATGATCTTCCTTATACGGCACCATCTTCGTCCGCGGCATGCTTATGTACCGTTAAGTGCTTCACATCTTCCAGGCACATGCAATGTGATGATGATATGATTACCGAGTTATTATTAGTCCATTCATACAGCAGGATTGGGAAACTAAGGTACTTCCCTTATATCAATCCCAACACAGATCTTGTCTAGGGTCGTCACTCCTAGTAATCTCATACGATCTATATTTTGTAGGTCGCTGCAAGGGATGCCAGGGCTGTTGCTCGCACTCGTTGCACCGCTCCCCCATCACCTTATCAATACAGGCCTACTGTACTCTCACCGCTACGGAAGGGTCGTCGCCTCCCGTAGACTCAAAATATGCTCGCGGTCACTACAAAGGACTCGTCGTCTGATCAGTGTAGGCCGACAGCAAGAATATAGGGTTCCATACCACCATAATCTGCTCACGAGTCATAGGTGCTCACTGGTCACTACGGAGAGGTTTATGGCCCCAGCGTAGGCCGACAGCTCGACCACGGTGTCCCATACCACCATGCCCGGCTCATGAGTCTTTGTGGATCAAGGTACCATGGTTGATAAGGTTTTCAATGGTAAGTTCAATACCCTAGGTTCAAGCAGTTATGACACATACATGGTGAACATACAATGGCCAGTCGGGTTACTTGACGGGCTCGACTAGCACGAGCGCATCTCAAGTCGAACGACATGAAGTGCATAAAATACCTCGTGTGGCCTAACCACTGCCGCCAACTCCAAAACACGACTCGCGTTCATCGACGCGTCGTTCATGGCAAAGATAAGCCAACCACGAATTTACTCGGTTGCCGACTGCCTGGACTAGGTATAGTCCCAAACAATAATGAATCCATGTCAGCAATCATATAAGAGTAATGGAAATGAAAATACAACAATGTGAGCATGTTATCACATGTTACAACATACAACTTAAGTAAATCATCTAACACATGCATTTCATACATATAATGAAATCATGTATATAGCCAACATGTAGGAAATCATTTACATCAGCATATCATTTGAGAATTCAATCTCAAACTGATTCATAACACCATTTAATTCAATACATACTAATACAAACATTTATACAAACACTTAGACTACACACTTAAGTCTACATATAGTATGTTGACTCAAAGTGTGCATTTAGGCGAATCTCTTCGCCAAACTGATTATGCACGCATTCCTAATATCCTAATGTGACAAGAAGTCATGTTAATCATCTCAGCAAAATATGGATGGAAACAGTATTTCCTACAAATGACTAAAATGCCCTAAATCTCATATTTTTCGTCTGCTTACGAAACAGGAAACGGACAGCATGTTGTACATGTCAAACGGCGTTTCCGTCGATAATATACTATTAAACAACATTGAAAGCGTTGAAAACAATCAATCAAAGCGTCTAAAATCCGCAACTTTCACTTTATATATGTATCGTTTCGAACGGAGCGTATACGCTTCGTCTACGGCGATCAGGCAACCTAATTCACAAGTTATATAAGCTGTATAGCTTATGGAATCGACGAAATGCTAAATCAGTAAATGGTTAGGGTTTTCCTTACCTCAAAGTGCGTTGGAATCGACAGGAAAGTGATTGGAGTGCATCGCCTAAGCACGTGCAGCAGTAGCAGCAGGTGGCACGAAAAGCCCTCCCACACTCTCTCACAATCTCTCACTTTTTCTCTCACTCTGCTAGGGTTTCTAACAAATTCGGATGGGTGAGAGGAGTGAGGGTTTAAACCCTTTTTATAACCTAAAACTTGCCTAAAACAGGCTTGGGAACAATGTTCACTTGATGCCTAACCAAATTGGGGCTGTTTCGGTCCAAAAGAGCATTTCTGGAGGTCCCCCGGCCGAACGCGATCGGACTAAAGTTCATGCACATCGGATGTCACTCACATCCCATTTTCAGACCAGTAGCGTTCATAGATCGCACGTGGCGGTCCAGTTTCAGTTCAGCGATCACCCCACGTAGATCAGGCCTACAAGTCTCATGATATGAAATAGAAATTTTTCCTGATCCGAGGGTGTAATTTGACTGAATTCTGACGGTCAGAACGCTTAATACTGACGCGTCAAGTCGTGTGCCAGATTTGAATTTCAAATTCCAATTCTAACCTTATTCTCACTCTCTTCACTCCAGGCTCAATGAAATAGCCTGTGAATGTCGGTTGGACTTGATTTTTGAAATGATTGTCAAGTCCAGCTAGGCGATCATAATGGTCTAAGAGGGTAGATATCGGACTTTTGACACGCATTCTAAATCCAATACAAAGTTTCAAAGAGGTCCTGAGAGCAAACCGGTTTATAGTTTGATCCGAGGTTTCAGGGTATTATAGCACCATTGATTATACAAGTTTTGGGTCTTGTAGAATGTATTTAAAGCGGTCAGGGACAATTTCCCAGCTACTCCAGCGTAGCGTTAGCTAACTTATGCTTAGTTTCTAAAGGAATTAATCCTAAGTGATTTCTTTAGCTATGGAATTGGGTTCTGAGCGGTTACGAAGGTGTTTTGGTTGAACCATTGCCTAAGGACGTCTAACCCCAGGTTGGCAAAAATCCGGGGTGTTACAATCTACCCCCCTTAAAACACAATTTCATCCCCGAAATTAGCGAAGGGTAAGGAGTATCTAGCAAGACTTCAGTCTTGACATTATAAGGAAGGGTCAATCCTATTTAATGACCTAACCGTACGTATAGCCTAAATCAAATGTTTCGATCCTGGGCCAGTGGGGAAGAGGCCAACCACACTTCCGCTGCACCACTCTGATCGAACGGTTGCATTGGCTGAGCTAACTGGATTGGACTCAATACGTTCTACCCCCCTTAAAACTTGGTTCTACTTAAAGTTCAAGAATCTTTGCATCAATCCCTATATCGGAACGAGACGCAACTTAGGGGCTATCCTTGACATGAATTGGGAAACAGCCTCTCATTACAGTGGTTTTCCTTTGCTAATGATGCGTTCTATGGCATTGGTATCTATGGCGATAGAGATGAGCCTAATCTCTATCGTGGTTAAGTTCAGGGGCAGGCATGAGTTGGTGGCAAGATGTCTAATTCTCTACTGGCTTTAAGTCCTCGCCATTTTTCAAAGGCAATGTGATCACGTTTGGTTGTAGGTGGTTGGGCCATCACAGAAGAAAGGTTGTGTAGTAGGTCTGAGCCGGATACATAGACTTTCTGTCCAGCAAGACAGAAGATTTATTGTATCAATTCTTAATCCGAGTCGATGCCGATCTTCTGCTTGATCAGAGCATTGGATTTATTAGTAACCACTAGGATTAAGAAGTCGATTCAAATCGCGAATACATCGCTTACATGCAGTTCCTTTACTCCACGTTACCAAATACAATAAGCCCTTGGGGAAGGCAATTCTAAGGGGTGTATTGCTTTATTCTAAGTTCGACCTGATGGATTTATAAGTCTTCCCTAAGAGTGAATGGTTCTAAGTTACATAAGCTTCTTGAGAGTTACTAAAGGAGCCTATGAATGTTATGAGGATCTACCCAAGGAAGGGAGTCTCATTCCAACCAAATCTAGCCTACTATTCCTTAACATATACAGGCTTTACACTACTTAAGGTAACTAGTAGACTAGTCTGTAATCTACAGCCTAATGGAACGGCATTCCTAGTCCCATGTCGAGATTGGAAGTGGCATGCTCGGTAGGAGGGTGGGTTGGGATAAAATAAATTTTGTAGGCTTAATCCCGGGATTTACGATATGGCTGTGGAAACCAAAGGATACACCCAAACTAGGGATAATACCTTACAGTGAACGAAACGACCTGCATTCCATCTAACCGAATTCGGCTATATTAAGCCCAAACCACAACACAAACATTCACATAATAAGCCAAAAAAAAAACGCCATGTATTTCATTAAATCAAAATTGCCACAATATAGTAGACATATTCTTACATGTACCGTAACAAGAAATGCATGGGAGCTAAGCCAGTCAGCTACTACAGCAATATAAGCAAACTACTAGCCTTATCAGGCTTATACACAAAAAGCAGGAAACAACTAACTACTAACAACAACAACTAAATCTCATCGCTAGTCTGAGTCGGGTGATGGAGGAGGAGCACCCTTATCCTGCAAGAAATACAGGATAGCCTTCAAAGTACGAGTCACCTTACCGAATTTCTTCTTCATGACGGCCTTGGTATCCTCAACCTCGACCCGAAGTTCCTGGACTTCCCTTCGTAAGGTGACCTAGCTCTCCTCAATTCGGGCAATGCGATCATCACTAGTAGCCTGAGCAGAAGGAGGAGGGCTCTCATCTGTATCCTGAGCCTCCTCTTCTACCTCTTCCTGGACTTCTTCCTTTACTTCCGCTCCAGGTTCTCCTTCACTTGGATACTCTTCGTCATCGAAATCGCCCTCGCTATCGTCATCAAGCTGAGTCTCACGGTACTGAGACCCGATCCTCATCTTGATCATGGTAGACTCATCAATGCAATGAATCGAAACTAGCAACTCCAGCCAAGTCTGTAAGCAAACTCAAGCGCGATCTTGCATATAAGCCTGCCAAAAAGAAGGCTTATACACACATTTTCTCCCTGGGCCACCTGATACAAGAAATCAACCATAAGGCGCGTACATTCAATGCGATTTGTCGACCTGGGATACATGTTGAACATGCAAATATGATGCAGCAGGCTCAAATCATCAGACATATGAGATGCCTTGAGGCTATTGTTAGGCTGCCATGAACCAGACTAACGCATAGGAACCTGGTACGGCGATCTCACTCACGCCTACTCCTCAAATTTTTTACACTGGGATGAACATCACCAAGGGGCACGTTCAGAAGTCACGCTATCAACCGAACATTGATCGTATCCATCCGATCTCTACCAAAGGGAATCTTGAACTGTAATGGCTCCAATGTAGGACTATGGATACCAGCGTAGAAGGCACGAACGGTGCTTACATTAGCACGAGAACGGGCTTCAAAGAGAGGACCCTAATGTGCAGCTTCAATGCGCTCAAATAATAGGAATTCACCGAAGAGTCTCCCTTCCACATCCGCCTCAAACAACACCTTACGGTCAGTGTATTCGCCGTGAGGCATCTCTGCTAATATCACTCGCCCAATTTGAGCATGGGGATCTAAATCCCGCTTTGCATGGAATTCTCGGGCTGTGCTTGGACTTGCGACAGTGCTTGAGCTAGCGGCGCCACCCCTCGGTCTTCTTGATTGTGCAGGGCGACTAGGCCCAGCCTCATCCGCTGTGGTCTTTCTCTTTCCCATCAAAGAGAGGATGGTGGAGAGAGAGAAAAAACCCAAAATGGCTTCAACAAAAGCCATGAAAAATGTGGGAAATATAGAGAAATGGCTGCCCAAACAGAAAAAAGGAAATCTAGGTGTTGTAGAAGGATGCTTCAAGCTCCCAAGGGCTGGATTTTCAAAAAGAAAAGAGAAGGAAAAAGGGGAATGGAGCTCCACACGATTTCAGCACATTTTGGGGGTTGTAGGAGCTCCAACAAACGAGTTTTGAAAAAGAAGGAGTAGTAAATCACTTTGAAGGGATGGGATAGGGTCATTTTTAGCAATGAGAGGATTTGGGAGTGATTTGGGGTCGCGGTTTTGAGATGGGCAGCAAGAAAAACATAAATGGAGGCTTGGGAGGGGCTGTTTGTGAAGGAAGTACCCTTTTTAGGGATTTTCGACGGTCGGCCCACACATGGGAGGGGTGTACTACCCAAAAAAACCACACGCGCCAAGTTTCACATCAAGTGGGGCCCACCGGACGGTGATGCATCGCCGGATCGGTGATGGTATCGCCGGCCATATCGCAAGGTGGCAGGTGGGACCACATGGGTCGGGTCCCCCCTGGCCTAGGGACCTCAAAAATATATGGGCCCCACCTTAATTCATTCTAGATTGCCCTAGGGAGGCCCAAACATCCATTCGGGGATTTCAGGGGCCAATCTGAAAACCTGAATGTAATCTCCTATCATGTAGTATATGATTTTTAGGTAGAAGGAGCTAATAAATCCATCTAGCCTATTAGTTTCTAAATATTGCAAACTTAGAATGGCCTAATGTCCAATTTTTATGAAATTTTACTATTCACTGTAAAATTTTGTCAAAGTATGATTTTATATCATTTTCATATTAGGATCAATGCTTAACATGGAAAGAATAAGAAAGAATTGAAGAATGGAGTGGTGAGAGGAAGAATTTTAAAGAATTTAGGTGAAACGGGGTTTTTAAGCCCTAGCGATTGAATGCAAGGGTTGTGGTTGTCCCACGGCCCAAGGATTTATATTATGGGTTTAAAACTATTCAAAGAACGTCTCAACCCTCCTACCTATAACCTAGAAGCTACTTAGGTCGCTTCACGCGACCCAAGATGCGTTACGGACTCGATCGCGCGATCGATATGAATAGACTTCACCTATTGGCGAATCTGTGATCCTATAAGTATTTCTACACCTTCCTCGCACCCACCTACTTCAAAGGAAGCGACAGCATACGTCGCGTGACCATAACGCAGGCCCGGTATAATCCAAATCATGCTCTGATACCATATGTAACATTTCGAAAATCGAGGGTCGAGTAAAAACCCAACTCCCGAGTTCCAAAATGTTATTTATGCAATATAGATGTAACACCCCGGATTTTGGCCAACCTAGGATTGGACATCCTTAGGCAATGGGTCAACTAAAACACCTGGAAAATCGCTCAGAACCTACTTCCATAGCCAAAGAAATCACTTAGGATTAATTCCTTTGGAAAATGAGAGTAAGTGAGCTAGCGCAACGCTAGAGTTGCTGGAAAATAGTCCCTGATCACTTTAAATATGTTCTACAAGACCCAAATCGAGTAGAACCAATGACTCTATAATACTCAAAAACCTCGGATCAAACTCTAAGCCGGTTTGTTCTCTGGACCACTTTGAAACTTTGTATTGGATCTAGACCGCGCGTCGAAAGTCTGATACCTGCTATCTTAGACCGTTGGAACCGCCTAGCTGGACTTGACAATCATTTCGAAAATCAAGTCCAACCGACATCCGCAGGATATTTCATTGAGCCTGGACTGAAGAGAGTGCGAATAGGGACAGATTTGGAATTTGAAATTCAAATATGGCACACGACTTGACGCGTTAGTATTAAGCATTCTGACCGTCAGAATTCAAGCAAATTACACCCTCGGATCAGGAAAAATTTCTATTTCATACCATGAGACTTGCAGACCTGATCTACGGGCGGTGACCGCTGAACTGAAACTGGACCGCCACGTGCGATCTGCGAACCCTGCCGGACTGAAAAATTGATGTATGCTAGATCCAGTATGCATGAGCTTAAGTCCGATCGCGTTCGGCCAGGGGACCATTAGAAATGCTCTTTTGGACCGAAACAGCCCCGATTTGGATAAACCTCAAGTGAACTTTGTTCCCGAGCCTATTTCGGGCATTTTTGAGCTTATAAAAGGGGTTGAAACCCTCACTTCTCTCTCCCATCCGAATTTGAGAAAAACCCTAGATTGGGAGAGAGAAAAGGTGAGAGTTTGTGAGAGAGAGTAGGAGAGAATTTACCTGCCGTTGCACCACCTGTTGCAAGTGCCTAAGCGACATACCTCAATCACCTGGCCGGTGATTCCTCCGCATTTTCAGGTAAGAAAATACCCTAGAAGTTGCTGATTTAGTATTTCTTCGTTTCCGTACCTAGATAGTTGATGTATGTTGTAAAATAGGTTCTCTATTCGCCGTAGACGAAGCGTATACGCTCCGTTCGAATTCACACACCTGTAAGAGATAAGGTGAGGATTTCAGACGCTTTGATTGACTGTTTCCAACACTTTCAATGTCGTTTAATAGTAAATTATCGACGGCATCGCCGTTTGACATGTACAACGTGCTGTCCGTTTCCTGTTTCGTAAGCCGACGGAGAATATGAGATTTAGGGCATTTTAGTCATTTGTAGGAAGTACTGTTTTCATTCATATTTTTCTGATGTGATTGACATGGTTTATTATCACATTAGAATGTTAGGAATGTGTGCATAATTAGTTTGGTGAAGAGATTCGCCTAAATGCGCACTTCCAGTCGACATACTATATGTAGACTTAAGTGTGTAGTTTAAGTGTTTGTATAAATGCTTGTATTAGTATGTATTGAATTAAATGGTGTTATGGATTAGTTTGAGATTGATTTCTCAATTAATATGCTGATGTGAATGATTTCCTACAGGTTAGTTATATGCATGATTTCATTGTATGTATGAAATGCATGTGCTTGATGATTTACTTAAGTTCTATGTTATAACATGTGTTAACATGATCATATGGTTGTATTTCATTTCCAATACTCTTACATGAATTGCTGATGTGAATTCATATGTGCTTGGGACTATACCTAGTCCAGGCAGTCAGTAACTGAGCGAATTCGTGGTTGGCTTATCTTTGCCACGAAGGACGCGTCGATGAACGCGAGTCGTGTTTGGAGTTGGCGGCAGTGGTTAGGCCATGCGAAGTGTTTCACGCACTTCATGTCGTTCGACTTGCGATGCGCTCATGCTAGTCGAGCCCGTCAAGTAACCCGACTGGCCGTTGTATGTTCACCCTGCATGAGTCATAACTGCTTGAACCTAGGGTACTGAACTTACCATTGTAAACCCTGTTAACCATGGTACCTTGATCCACGAAGACTCATAGCCGGGCATGGTGGTATGGGACACCGTGGTCGAGCTGTCGGCCTACGTTGGGGCCACAAACCTCCTCGTAGTGACCAGTGAGCACCTAGTCTCGTGAGCAGATTATGGTGATATGGTACACTATATTCTTGCTGTCGGCCTACACTGATCAGGCGACGAGTCCTTGTAGTGACCGCGAGCGTATTCTGAGTCTACGGGAGGTGACGACCCTTCAGTAGCAATAGAGTACAGTAGGCCTGTATTGATAAGGTGATGGGGGAGTGGAGCAACGAGTGCGTGCAATAGCCCTGGCAGCCCTTGCAGCGACCTACAAAATATACATCGTATGAGATTACTAGGAGTGATGACCCTAGACAGGATGTGTGTTGTGATTGATATAAGGGAAGTACCTTAGTTTCCCAATCCTGCTGTTTGAATGGACTAATAATAACTCAGAAATCATATCACCATTACATTGCATGTGCTTGGAAGATGTGGAGCACTTAAAGGAGTGTGGAATGCCGCGGTCGTAAGATGGTACCGTATGAGGGAGATCGTCGGTGAGGGCATACATCACGTCATGTCATATTACATTAACAACAGTATTTGGATTGTTTGATTTACTGCTTTACTATTATCGCATAATTGATTTAAGAACATGTTAATCTTTGCTCTCTTATCCCATTAAATTGATCACTCACTCCCACGTTACGGGACAGTGTTCCTGAAAACCCACCAGACCCTTTTGTGATTGCAGCTGATGGCGCGGCCTGCGAGGCAAAGCCGGACTTGATGATGATGATGAGGAGGAGGATCCCTCCTTTATGCGTGTTCTGATCGACGGGATTACAGGGAGGTTGATTAGATACCTTGACACTTGTCATTTTATATTTTTAGAACACTCATGTATGTCCTTTTGGTTTACTTTTGGAGTATACATGTATGTATATAACCTGGTAACATATTCACACTCTGGAGACATACAACAGTTTATATATGTTATACATACTATCACAGTCTTCCGCTTGTAAATTTAACTGTCTCTGGAGCGTGATACGCTGTTTTAGCTTCAGCTCACTCATGTTTAATACATTATCACAGACAACATTCAATCATACATATCTATGTTGCATAAATAACATTTTGAAACTCGGGAGTTGGGTTTTTGCTCGACCCCCCGATTTTCAGGATGTTACAGATGGTATCAGAGCATGATTTGGCTTAAACCGGGCCTGGGTTATGGTCACGCGACGTACGCTAGCGCTTCCTTTGACTTAGGTGGGTGCGAGAAGGGTCTAAAAACACTTATAGGATCACAGATTCACCAATAGGCGAAGTTTATTCATATCGATCGCGCGATCGAATCCGTTACGCATCTTGGGTCGCATGAAGCGACCTGAATAACTCGTAGGTTGTAGGTAGTTGGGTTGAGACATTCTTTGAACGATTCTAAACCCGTAAATATAAATCCTTGGGCTGTGGGACAACCACAACCCCTGTATTCAATCGCTAGGGCTTAAAAACCCTGTTTCACCTAAAATCTTCAAAATTCTTCCTCTCACCACTCCAATCTTCAATTATTTCTTATCCTTTTCATATTGGGAATCAATATTAATGTGAAAATGACATAAAATCATACTTCGATAAAATTTTACGGTGAATAGTAAAATTTCATGAAAAATGGCCATAAGGCCATTCTAACTTTGTTTTCTTTAGCAACTAATGGGCTAGATGGATGTACTATATTATTCTACCTCAAAATCATATGCTGCATGATAGGGGATTGTATTCGAAATTACAGATTGGTCCCAAAAATCCCCGAACACATGTTTGGGCCTATATAAGGCAATCTAGAATGAACCAAGGTGGGAACCATACGTTTTTGGGGTCCCTGGACCATGGGGGACCAGACCCATGTGGTCCCACTGACCAATGTGATGGACGGTCGACGATGCATCGTCGTTCGGTAGGGCCCACTTGATGTGATTTTTGGGCGCACGCCCTATTTTGGGTAGTGTACCCCCTCCATGTAAGGTTCGACCAAAGAAAACCCTAAAAAGAGGCACTTCCTTCACAAACAGCCCCATCCCTAGCTCCATTTGAGTTTTCTAGCTGCCCTCTCCCAAATTCGTGGTTCCAAACCACTCCCAAATCCATTCCCTGTTGAAAACGATCCCACTCCATCACTCCATAGTGATTTGAAGCCCTCCCTCTTGAAAATCTTATCGTTTGGAGCTCTTACAACCCCCAAAACGAGCTGAAATCGTGAGGAGATCCATTCCCCTTTTTCCTTCTCTTTTCTTTTTGAAAATCTAGCCATTGGGAGCTTGAAGCATCCCTCTACAATGCCTAGATTTCATTCTGTCCATTTGGGTGACCATTTCTCCGCATTTCCTCCGCTTTCCATGGCTATTGTTTAAGCTGTTTTAGCCTTTTTCTCTATTTCCAGCATCCTCCCTCTTAATCCTATTTCTCCATTTTCTTTGCTTAAGGGATACTGAAAATATATGGCCGAGAGAGCTCTAGTAAGCAACAGATAGTATTAGACTCGACAGTGATAAAGAAGGTAAGTCGAGACTGTGGTAGAGTCCTTTGGTAGCATTAGGCATCTGTGACGTTGTCTTGTACATGTTTGATTACCGTTTGAGATCTCTGTGTTTTATTGTTGTTAGGTTTAGTGACGTCAGAGGTAGAAAGTGTGGAACTTTGTTCCATGTATTGTGACTAGCATGCCACTCCCAATCCTAACATGGGATTAGGAATGTAGTTTCGTTTCATAGGCCCTTGGCGTTTTGGACCTAGTGTTAGCACTCCTAGATTTGAAGGATCTGACGATATAGGAAATCCAATTCTACTTAGATAATCTTGACCCTAAAGCGATAGAGAAATTTTCTATATTAGTAATGGTATGGAACCATTTAGCGTATAATCTTAGGCTTTGGATTATAGCTACAGAGTTATAGACTAGCCTACTAGTTACCTAAAGTAGTGTTAAAGCCTGTATATGCTAAGGAATTGAAGGTTAGATTTGGTTGAAGTAGAACCTTATTCCTTCGATAGATCCCCTTATGACTTATAGACTTCTGTTGTTGTCCATAGGAAAGAACCATTCACTCTCAGGGAACATTTATAAATCCCTCAAATTGAACTTAGAATGTACTAGCACGCCCCTTAGAATTGCCTTCCCCAAGGGCTTATTGCATTCGGGAACGAGGAATAAAGGAAATGCAATTATCAGCGAAGTATTCGCGGTTTGAATCGACTTCTTAATCCTAGTGGTTACTAATGAATCCAATGCTCTGATCAAGCAGAAGATCGGCATCGACTAGGATTGAGGACTGATACAACAACTTTTCTGTCATTGCGGGGTAGAAGGTTTATGTATCCGGCTCAGACCCATTACACAACTATTCTTCCATGTTGGCCCGACCATCTACAACTACAAGTTATTGCTTTGCCCTTGGTAAATGGCGAGGACTTAAAGCCAGTAGAGAATTCAAAATCTTTCCACCAACTCATACCTGCCCCTGAGCTTAACCACAATAGAGATTAGGCTCATCTCTATGATCATAGGTACCAATGCCATAGAACGCATCATTAGCAAGGAAAACCATGTAGAGAAAGGTTGTTTCCCAATTCATGTCAAGGATAGGTCTTAAGTAGCGCCTCGTTCGGATATACGGATCGATGCAAAGATTCTTGAACTTTAAGTAAAACCAAGTTTTAAGGGGGGTAGAACGTATTAAGTCCAATCCAGTTAGGATTAGTCAACGCTACCGTTCGATCAGAGTGGCACAGCGGAAGCATGGTTAGCCTCTTTCCCACTGGCCCAGGATCGAAACATTTGAGTTAGGATGTACGTACAGTTAGGTCAATAAATAGGATTGACCCTTTCTTAGAATGTTAGTACTAAAGTCTTAATAGATGCTTCTTACCCTTCGCCAATTTCGGGGACGAAATTGTGTTTTAAGGGGGGTAGATTGTAACACCCTGAATTTTAGCCAACCTGGGATTGGACGTCCTTAGGCAATGGGTCAACTAAAACACCTAGAAAATCGCTCAGAACCTACTTCCATAGCCAAAGAAATCACTTAGGATTAATTCCTTTGGAAAATGAGAGTAAGTGAGCTAGCGCAACGCTAGAGTAGCTGGGAAATAGTCCCTGATCACTTTAAATACGTTCTACAAGACCCAAATCGAGTAGAACCAATGACTCTATAATACTCAAAAATCTCGGATCAAACTCTAAGCCGGTTTGTTCTCTGGACCACTTTGAAACTTTGTATTGGATCTAGACCGCGCGTTGAAAGTTCGATACCTGCTATCTTAGACCGTTAGAACCGCCTAGATGGAGTTGACAATCATTTCAAAAATCAAGTCCAACCGACATCCGCAGGCTATTTCATTGAGCCTGGACTGAAGAGAGTGCGAATAGGGACAGATTTGGAATTCAAATATGGCACACGACTTGACGCATCAGTATTAAGCGTTCTGACCGTCAAAATTCAGCCAAATTATACCCTCGGATCAGGAAAAATTTCTATTTCATACCATGAGACTTGCAGACCTGATCTACGTGCGGTGACCGCTGAACTGAAACTGGACCGCCACGTGCGATCTGCGAACCCTGCCGGACCGAAAACTTGATGTATGCTAGATCCAGTATGCATGAGCTTAAGTCCGATCACGTTCGGCCAGGGGACCATCAGAAATGCTCTTTTGGACCGAAACAGCCCCGATTTGGATAAACCTCAAGTGAACTTTGTTCCTGAGCCTATTTCGGGCATTTTTGAGCTTATAAAAGGGGTTGAAACCCTCACTTCTCTCTCCCATCCGAATTTGAGAAAAACCCTAGATTGGGAGAGAGAAAAGGTGAGAGTTTGTGAGAGAGAGTAGGAGAGAATTTACCTGCCGTTGTACCACCTGTTGCAAGTACCTAAGCGACACACCTCAATCACCTGGCCGTTGATTCCTCCGCATTTTCAGGTAAGAAAATACCCTAGAAGTTGCTGATTTAGTGTTTCTTCATTTTCGTAGCTAGATAGCTGATGTATGTTGTAAAACAGGTTCTCTATTCGCCGTAGACAAAGCGTATACGCTCCGTTCGAATTCACACACCTGTAAGAGATAAGGTGAGGATTTTAGACGCTTTGATTAACTATTTTCAACACTTTCAATGTCGTTTAATAGTAGATTATCGACGGCATCGCCGTTTGACATGTACAACATGCTGTCCGTTTCCTGTTTCATAAACCGACGGAGAATATGAGATTTAGGGCATTTTAGTCATTTGTAGGAAGTACTGTTTTCATTCATATTTTTCTGATGTGATTGACATGGTTTATTGTTGCATTAGAATGTTAGGAATGCGTGCATAATTAGTTTGGCGAATAGATTCGCCTAAATGCGCACTTCCAGTCGACATACTATATGTAGACTTAAGTGTGTAGTTTAAGTGTTTGTATAAATGCTTGTATTAGTATGTATTAAATTAAATGGTGTTATGGATTAGTTTGAGATTGATTTCTCAATTAATATGCTGATGTGAATGATTTCCTACAGGTTAGTTATATGCATGATTTCATTGTATGTATGAAATGCATGTGCTTGATGATTTACTTAAGCTCTATGTTATAACATGTGTTAACATGCTCACATGGTTGTATTTCATTTCCAATACTCTTACATGAATTTCTGATGTGAATTCATATGTGCTTGGGACTATACCTAGTCTAGGCAGTCGGTAACTGAGCGAATTCGTGGTTGGATTATCTTGGCGACGAAGGACGCGTCGATGAACGTGAGTCGTGTTTGGAGTTGGCGGTAGTGGTTTGGCCACGCGAAGTGTTTCACGCACTTCATGTCGTTCGACTTGCGATGCGCTCGTGCTAGTCGAGCCCGTCAAGTAACCCGACTGGCCGTTGTATGTTCACCCTGCATGAGTCATAACTGCTTGAACCTATGGTACTGAACTTACCATTGTAAACCCTATTAACGATGGTACCTTGATCCACGTAGACTCATGAGCCAGGCATGGTGGTATGGGACACCGTGGTAGAGCTGTCAGCCTACGTTGGGGCCACAAACCTCCCCGTAGTGACCAGTGAGCACCTAGTCTCGTGAACAGATTATGGTGGTATGGGACACTATATTCTTGCTGTCGGCCTACACTGATCAGGCGACGAGTCCTTTGTAGTGACCGTGAGCTTATTCTGAGTCTACGGGAGGCGACGACCCTTCAGTAGCAGTAGAGTACAGTAGGCCTGTATTGATAAGGTGATGGGGGAGCGGAGCAACGAGTGCGTGCAACAGCCCTGACAGCCCTTGCAGCGACCTACAAATTATACATCGTATGAGATTACTAGGAGTGACGACCCTAGACAGGATCTGTGTTGGGATTGATATAAGGGAAGTACCTTAGTTTCCCAATCCTGCTGTTTGAATGGACTAATAACCACTCAGAAATCATATCCCATTACATTGCATGTGCCTGGAAGATGTGGAGCACTTAAAGGAGTGTGGCATGCCGCGGTTGTAAGATGGTGCCGTATGAGGGAGATCGTCAGTGAGGGTATACATCACGTCATGTCATATTGCATTAACAACAGTATTAGGATTGTCTGATTTACTGCTTTACTATTATCGCATAATTGATTTAAGAACATGTTAATCTTTGCTCTCTTATCCCACTGAGTTGATCACTCACTCCCACGTTACGGGACGGTGCTCCTGGACACCCACCAGACCCTTTTGTGATTGCAGATGATGGCGCGGCCTGCGAGGCGGAGCCGGACTTGATGATGATGATGATGAGGATCCCTCCTTTATGCGTGTTCTGATCGATGGGATTACAGGGAGGTTGATTAGATACCTTGATACTTGTCATTTTATATTTTTAGAACACTCATGTGTGTCCTTTTGGTTTACTTTTGGAGTATACATGTATGTATATAACCTGGTAACATATTCACACTCTGGAGACATACAACAGTTTATATTTGTTATACATACTATCACAGTCTTCCGCTTGTAAATTTAACCGTCTCTGGAGCATGATATGTTGTTTTAGCTTAATCTCACTCATGTTTAATACATTATCACAGACAACATTCAATCATACATATCTATGTTGCATAAATAACATTTTGGAACTCCGAAGTTGAGTTTTTGCTCGACCCCCCGATTTTTGAGATGTTACAATAGATATGTATGATTGAATGTTGTCTGTGTTAATGTATTAAACATGAGTGGGATTACGCCAGAATAGCATATCATACTCCAGAGACAGTTAAATTAACAAGCGGAAGACTGTGATAGTATGTATAACATATATAAACTTTTGTGTGTCTCCAGAGTGTGAACATGTTACCAGGTTAAACATATATATGTATACCTCAAAATAGAAAGAAAGAATATACATGAGTGCTTTAGAAATATAAAATGATAAGTGTCAAGGCAACAAATCAACCTCCTTGTAATCCTATCAATCAGAACACGCATAAAGGAGGGATCCTCCTCCTCATCATCAAGTCCAGCTTCGCTTCTCAAGCAGTGCCATCATCTGCAACCAAAATAGGGACTGGTGGGTGTCCGAAAACACCATCCCACAATGTGGGAGTGAGTAGCTAACTCAGTGGAATAATAGAGCAAGGATTAACATGTTCTCAAATCAATCATGCGATAATAGTAAAGCAATGAATCAAACATTCCTAATACTATTATTAATGCAATATGACATGACATGATGGATGCCCTCACCGACGATTTCCTTCATACGGCACCATCTTCATCCGCGGCATGCTTGCGTACCGCTCAGTACTCCACATCTTTCATGCACATGCAATGTGATGATGATATGATTACCGAGTTATTATTAGTCCATTCATACAGTAGGATTGGGAAACTAACGTACTTCCCTTATATCAATCCCAACACAGATCCTGTCTAGGGACGTCACTCCTAGTAATCTCATACGTTCTATATTTTGTAGGTCGCTGCAAGGGATGCCAGGGCTGTTGCTCGCACTCGTTGCATCGCTCCCCCATCACCTTATCAATACAGGCCTACTGTACTCTCACCGCTACGGAAGGGTCGTCGTCTCCCGTAGACTCAGAATATGCTCGCGGTCACTACAAAGGACTCGTCGCCTGATCAGTGTAGGCCAACAACAAGAATATAGTGTCCCATACCACCATAATCTGCTCACGAGTCATAGGTGCTCACTGGTCACTATGGGGAGGTTTGTGGCCCCAGCATAGGCCGACAGCTCGACCACGGTGTCCCATACTACCATGCCCGGCTCATAAGTATTTGTGGATCAAGGTACCATGGTTGACAGGGTTTTCAATGGTAAGTTCAGTACCCTAGGTTTAAGCAGTTATGACACATACATGGTGAACATACAATGGCCAGTCGGGTTACTTGACGGGATCGACTAGCATGAGCGCATCTCAAGTCGAACGACATGAAGTGCATAAAACACCTCGTGTGGCCTAACCACTGCCGTCAACACCAAAACATGACTCGCGTTCATCGACGCGTCGTTCGTGGCAAAGATAAGCCAACCACGAATTTATTCGGTTGCCGACTACCTGGACTAGGTATAGTCCCAAACAATAATGAATCCACGTCAGCAATCATATAAGAGTAATGGAAATGAAAATACAACAATGTGAGCATGTTATCACATGTTACAATATACAACTTAAGTAAATCATCTAACACATGCATTTCATACATATAATGAAATCATGTATATAGCCAACATGTAGGAAATCATTCACATCAGCATATCATTTGAGAATTCAATCTCAAACTGATTCATAACACCATTTAATTCAATACATACTAATACAAACATTTATACAAACACTTAGACTACACACTTAAGTCTACATATAGTATGTCGACTCAAAGTGTGCATTTAGGAGAATCTCTTCGCCAAACTGATTATGCACGCATTCCTAATATCCTAATGCGACAAGAAGTCATGTTAATCATCTCAGCGAAATATGGATGGAAACAGTATTTCCTACAAATGACTAAAATGCCCTAAATCTCATATTTTTCGTCTGCTTACGAAATAAGAAACGGACAGCATGTTGTACATGTCAAACGGCGTTGCCGTCGATAATCTACTATTAAACGACATTGAAAGCGTTGAAAATAATCAATCAAAGCGTCTAAAATCCGCACCTTTCACTTTATATATGTATCGTTTCGAACGGAGCGTATACGCTTCGTCTACGGCGATCAGGAAACCTAATTCACAAGTTATATAAGCTGCATCGCTTATGGAATCGACGGAATACTAAATTAGCAAATGGTTACGGTTTTCCTTACCTCAAAGTTCGTTGAAATCGCCAGGAAAGTGATTGGAGTGCATCGCCTAAGCATGTGCAGCAGTAGCAGCAGGTGGCAGGAAAAGCCCTCCCACACTCTCTCACAATCTCTCACTTTTTCTCTCACTCTGCTAGGGTTTCTAGAAAATTCGGATGGGTGAGAGGAGTGAGCGTTTAAACCCTTTTTATAACCTAAAACTTGCCCAAAACAGGATTGGGAACAATGTTCACTTGATGCCTAACCAAACCAGGGCTGTTTCGGTCCAAAAGAGCATTTCTGGAGGTCCCTCGGCCGAACGCGATCGGACTAAAGTTCATGCACATCGGATGTCGCTCACATCCCATTTTCAGACCAGTAGCGTTCGTAGATCGCACGTGGCGGTCCAGTTTCAGTTCAGCGGTCACCGCAGGTAGATCAGGCCTACAAGTCTCATGATATAAAATAAAAATTTTTCCTGATCCGAGGATGTAATTTGACTGAATTCTGACGGTCAGAACGCTTAATACTGACGCGTCAAGTCGTGTGCCAGATTTGAATTTCAAATTTCAATTCTAACCCTATTCTCATTCTCTTCGCTCTAGGCTCAATGAAATAGCCTGTGAATGTCGGTTGGACTTGATTTTCGAAATGATTGTCAAGTCCAGCTAGGCGGTCATAACGGTCTAAGATGGTAGATATCGGACTTTCGACGCGCGGTCTAAATCCAATACAAAGTTTCAAAGAGGTCCTGAGAGCAAACCGGTTTAGAGTTTGATCCGAGGTTTCAGAGTATTATAGCACCATTGATTCTACAAGTTTTGGGTCTTGTAGAATGTATTTAAAGCGGTTAGGGACAAATTCACAGCTACTTCAGCGTAGCGCTAGCTAACTTATGCTTAGTTTCTAAAGGAATTAATCCTAAGTGATTTCTTTGGCTATGGAATTGGGTTCTGAGCGGTTACGAAGGTGTTTTGGTTGAACCATTGCCTAAGGACGTCTAACCCCAGGTTGGCAAAAATTCAGGGTGTTACATTATGAGTACCATAGGATGAGGCCCATTTTGATGTATTCTAAGGCCCATGGGTCAAGGCCCAATGGGATGTATACAGGGTCTATTGTATTGTGTGATTCCACCATGGGTTATGTAATGACATTTATGGTGGGCTACCTTGGAAGCAATGTTGGTTTGACGTACACATTGTAAGAATAATGTTGGTTAAATGTCCGCATTATAACTCTCCCTAGGGCCCATTGATAGGCCCATACTTGTTGTGTGTAGGCTATCTAAGCCCATCTTCATTGTGAGGATAGTTCATTACCTTATAACATGCTTAGTATAATTCCATAACTCATGCCATGTGCATTATATGTATGCTTGAGATGAGTAGTAACTGATCATAGCATACCATTGGGTAGATTATTTATGGGACTCACTGATAGGAGTTACCCACATGAGCGCGTGGTATGCGCAGGATTGTTGTATGACTGGACAGTGTAACTCATGCATCTCACATATGTGTGACATGATTATTATATGCCCTAGTGACATCAGAGTCGTGGCCTCTACAGACATGTCACGCGCCAAATCCAGAAATGGGATTCACAGGAATCCCGATCGCTGAATCCGGTGCCAACAGCCTTTATAGTACCCCATTCTCGGCTCTTAGCATCCATATGCCATATTTCAAACCTAGGATCATACAAGGAGAATTTTTTTTTGTACATTTATCTTGTAAGACATAACCACAAGATTACCCAATTTACAAAGGCAACATCATCATCACATATCCACTAATATAATCATTTGAGTACAATGCTGAAAGGGAAATACGTAAATTAAAAAATCAATTCCAATAGACCACTGAACGCTCCAAGCTCAACACTGCTGCAACCTAACATTATCTGCACACATCTATCATGCATAGGCTTATAGAAAGCTCAGAGGGTGGTGTAAGTGTGTGCAAAAGGTAAGTGCCAAGTATTTAGTACAATGCCATAATCATACAATACCAAAAATACTAGTAATCCATAAATCGTCTAATGTTGAAATAAGCAAAAATGCTGATAAGATCATGAATTATCAGAGAAAACAGAAGTACTAATAAGTCATAAATCACATGATAACAGAGTAAGCGAAAATACTGACAAGTGCATGAGTCATACAATATTAAAATAGGCAATAGAAATCAGCTATGAAAATGAGGAGTCATAGAGAGCCAAATAGAAGATGCAGAGGATGCAATGTAATATACATTCTTGATGAGTAACATAAACAGTGTTAGTAGTACCATATGCCGCAGATGTAATGCAACATGCAGTGTGAATGAAATGACCATGCTGTAGTGTGAAGTCGGGATGATAGTACGTAGTATCGCAGGCTATGGGGTCCATCACAAGCGACTTCTATCCAAACCAGTCCCATACCTAAATTTAGATAGTCAGACTCAAAGTGGTAAACTCCTGGTCTTAGGTTAGTCGCGCGCCCCAACTGAAATCCTGAACATTGCAAAGGTACACGTAATAAATAATTACGCACCACCAGCCTGAGTGGATAGTGAGTGAATGAATGAATGAGTATGCAACTCCTGCTCAATAAGTCCATATATCAGTACGGTTCATCTCTGGGATCATCACCGGGGTCTAGTACACTCTACGCTAGCTTATCGTCCCTATCCGAACGCACAACTGGGAGAGTGAAAGAGACCTCACTATCTTCTTGCCAACATCAGGCCCTGCTCATCGATAGTGGACCGATTCCTCAAGCTGGTCAAACTCAACCTAAAAGTTGCCCCCTCACTCAGGCGGATAAGGTCACACTCCTTTTCAACCGACCATGACACAGTAGGAGACGTGGCCTACTAGTATACGACCCTCATGCGCTCATATATCCACTCGGTCTTAACGTTGGAGTCATCTCCTGGCCACGGAGGTTTAGGGATTTTCACCCAGGGACATCTATGGTGCCCGTATGCTAGAACCAAACATTTTCGATGTCCCTTCTGGCCATCCACGATATGCTTGTGGAGGCTACCACCCTGATGTCGCTGGGGCGTATAACACACAATGCAAGATGCGTGAGTCATACAATCAAGTTATGTATCAATCCTGTGCATGTCGTGCGCTCATGTGAGATAACCTCCGCCTATGAGGGAGTCTCATATCAATATGCTCAATGACATATGCAATGATCAACCACATCTCATAATAAACATGTAGATGATGCCTATGGGCATGTATCATGATGCTATGCTATCGCATACTCATAATCAGTATCAACAATCGGCATTGACAATGTGGACATTTAACTAACATTGCCACCAAGGAATGGCCCACATGAATCAAACATATAATGGACCCACGGCCTCACACAAAGGCCTAATATACGACACATTGAACAATACTCAAGGGCCACATATACACAATAGGTGGGCCCTACTCATGGGTCTCAAATACATGACATGTGGGCCCTGCACATGGGTCTCAAACACATCAAATAGGCCATGCATCATGGGCCTAATATACATCACAATGGGCCTTGCCCATAGGTCATGAATACATCACAATGGGCCTTGCCCATAGGCCTAATATACATCACAATGGGCCTTAAACACGGGCTTAATACACATCACAGCGGGCCTCAAATACGGGTCGCATATACATCACATTGGGCCCCAACAATCGGAATCGACAATCGGCCACGACAAATCAGAATCGGTAATCGATAATCGACACAAGGCAGGGTCCATAAATGGAAGACCGATGATGGTCCAAGCATTATCAATGGGGCCCATTCGTTTGGGTTAACCCACTAGAGAATGATGAGAATGGGCCTAACCAGGCTTAAGGGAAGGTTACAATGTGGACATCCATCCATCATTGCCCATCAATGTGGACATTTAACCAACATTGATCCTAAGGAGTAGCCCACATAGAACCAAACACATAGTGGGCCCCACAGCCTCGCATAAGGGCCTAATATACATAAAATAGGCCACACCATATGGACCTCGAACACATCACAATGGCCTGACTTATGGTCCTCATATACACCACAGATGGGCCCTACACATGAGCTTTAAATACATAACATGTGGCTCTACATATGGGTCCATTATGCATTAAATGGGCCACGCATCTGGGCCTTGAATACATCAGGTGTGCTGCATCATATGGACCTAGAATACAACTCAATGGGCCACGCCAAAAAAGGCCATAAATACAAAAAAGGCGGGCCCTGCACATGGGCCCAACATACATAACAGGTGGGCTCTACACATGGACCTAATGCATATTGCTATGGGGCTGCATCATATGGGTTGGGAATACATCTCAATAGGCCTCATCATATGAACAGGCATATATCACAATAGGCCTCACCAAATGGGCCGAAAATATATCACAATGGGTCTCGCCCACGAGCCTCGAATACATCACATTGGGCCTTGCCCATCGGCCTCGAATACATCACATTGGGCCTTGCCCATGGGCCTCAAATACATTACATCGGGCCTCAACCCATGGGCCCCAAATACATCAAGATGGGTTTCATCAATGGGCCGCACCAATGAGCCCCATACATCACATCGGGCCTCACCACTTGGGCCTGATATACACCACACATGACCCTCACATATGGGCCTCAAATATACATCAAGTAGGCCGCATCAATGGGCCAGAAATACATCACATGGGCCTGATTCAAAGGCTATAAATACATCATGACGGGCCATACACAAGGGCCTTATATGCATCGTATCGAGGTGGGCGCTACACATTCCAAATGGGCTCCATACACATCATCTGGGCCTCATGGATGGACCATAAAAATACATCAAGTGAGCCTGACGGATGGGCCACAAAATACACTAAAGTGGGCCTGGCGAATGGGCCATAAAATACATCAGGGTGGGCCTCATATATAGGCCCCAAATACATTATAATGGGGCGGCCCAACAACCAGTCCAACACTTTTCTGAAATCGGGCCCAAACCATGAATATAAGACTCTTACATTGAGGCAAGTCCACAACCCAACCCAATACACATAACATTGTGGGCCCACAGATAGATGGCCATTCGAACAACCGTGTAGTTTCAATGGTGTGGCCCACATGAGTTTTAAATTTACTTTATCTAAGGCCCATGCCTAATGAGTGGGTCCACTAGCAAGGCTGGGCCACATTACAAATGAGCTGAAGAGAATGGACAACAAAATGGAGCATTCATCAGGGTGTGGTCCACTCGTCCAAGGACGGTGGATAAATCCCATAATCGCGTTGGATTTCCAGCACTGGAGGACCCGACTCCCTTCATCTTATTATTATATTATTATTTTTAGACAGGTTTGGATGACCTTGGGTGGAAAATGAGCATTATGAATGGCTCTGGAAGATTTGAATGGTGGTGGCCCCTGACCACTGTCATGTACGGTATGACCCACCTGAGATTTGCATTGGTCCATCCTAGTCCGGGATCTACGCTGATCTTGGGACCATCACCTAACATGAGCTGGTGATAAATATTTTCAGCATGGATAATACACATATAATCAAGGTGGGTCCCACAAAAACTTGTTGACGTCAATACTGCTCATATAATCAAGGTGGGTCCCATATAAACTCGCTGACGTCAATACTAGTGGGTCTTCACAGCAGTTGACGGTGTGACCTCACACCGGAGAGGCGGGTCCCACATACTGCTGACGTCTCATATCAGCTGAAAAGCTGGTGTGAGATACACTATCCAATCCATTCCTCTTAGCAGGTGGGTCCCACGTGGGGCCCACCATAACGTTACCTGTCGTCCAACCTGCTCATAAGGTCACACTGACCTGGATGGAAGGAAAAGAAAAATTAATATTGATTCAAAACTTCTGCCAATCCAAAAAAGTTCCAATGGTGGACGTTTAATCAACATTGTTTCCTGCTGTGTGGCCACCTGATCAATGGCTGGATGGAGTGGATAGAACACGTACATCACGATGGGTCCCACCGTCTAAACAATGGACGGTGTGGATCAAATACATAATTATGATGGGATCCACTAGCCATCTAGCTACTACTGGACGGTGCTAATAAAGGACATACGTCTGGGTGGGCTCCACCGTCTGCCTGGACAGTGAGAGTAAAACACATGCATCACTGTGGGTCCCACGTGGGGCCCACCTTAATGTTTACTATCCATCCAAACCGTTCATAAGGTCACATGTACCTGGTTTGAAAGGGAAAAACAAATTTCATATTAATTCAAAACTTCTGTGACCCAGAAAGGGTCTCAATGGCAGTCGTTCAATGCCACTGTTTCCTATGATGTGGGCCACTTGAGCGTTGGATGTGGTTGGAATTTGGGAGAGGTCCACCTTAGGGAGTGGCTCACCTCATGAGTGGATTGGATGGTGTAAATGCATCATGGTGGGGCTCACATGTAGGACCGTGGCCCTGGCTCGTCTGCCCATACACGTGCAGCGTGTAGCTGCTATTGTCAGGGGCAGCAGGCGCTGCCCCTTATGCATGTACTTTTTATTTATTTATTTTTAAAAAATATTAATTCCTGTGGTTTTTCACAGGCAGGGCCTACATCAAGTAAATCCAACCCGTCCATTGCATTCTGTGGCTCAAGACTGTCCAAACGAGTGCATTATCCGGTGTTTTTTGGGCATATAAAGATATCAGGGTGACTTTCAACGGTAGAAACCACTATTTTATAGGCTATGGCCCACCTGAAGATCGGATAGACCTTATTTTTCGGCTCAACGCCTAAAATGAGCCAGGGAATGAGATGGATGGCATGGATTTAATCAATACATCAAGGCAGGCCTTGCATGAGCAGCCCACCCAAAATGCTTGTAAATCAAGCTGATATTTATGTTTTCCTTACACATCCGGCGTCCCTGGACGCTGGACGGTTTGTCACAACACATACTCACGGTGGGCCCTACTCAGGTGGGCCACCAAATGATGGATGGTGTGGATATAATACATATGAAGTGGGTCCCCCCTATAAATGGCTTGGATAGATTACATGAACCATGGTGGGGTCCATCCAGGTGGGCCACATGGCCATATCATCACACCAAAATAATATAGAGAGAGAAAGAGAAAGAAGCATCCACATCATAAAAAAAATGGAGAAATTTAACTTAAAGATGCACCCACCTTTGATCGCCTATTCCTTCTTCCGCCTATGCACTCTAGAGCTGTAAGATGACATTTTCAATGGTTGAGATGATGATCCAAGGATTGGATTTGATGATAGGAAGGTGGGCCACACAAGCTCTTCCATGGAAGCTTTCTTGGACATGGGATGCTTACTTGGAGAATGAGAGGGATGAGAGAGAGGTGTAAGAGAGAGATATGGGTGTGATGTGTACTTGTGTAAGAAAGAGTTGACTTTAAGGGGAGGGGTTGTTATACTTAGGGATGGGAGAGTGATGGAGTTGATGTGTACTTTGATTGATGGGATTGATGGGATTGATGTGATGGATTCTCTCAAGATTGTAACGCGCGGCATACATACTTTAATGCGTACTCGTGAACCACTATTTCGACAAGGAAACAAATGCGTTTCATTTGGGGGATTTATTCAATGATAATAAAGAATGAATGAGAGAACATTCATCACATTTATCTGAGTTCATTTACATCCTTTGATTCCCTTGATTCTGAAAATAAAGTACAATTAATACAATGTACTGAATGAAAGAGAAGATAAATCGATGGAAATTTTGGCATCGTAACAACACTATTTTGGTCATCTCCTATGTACTTAGGAGGAATTGCTGATTTGATCAGCTAGTCTTCCAATGAGATAGAAATTTCGGCAGCACTCTGACGCTATTTTGGTCATCTCCTAGGTACTTAGGAGGAATTGCTGATTTGAACAGCCAGTCTTCAATGAGATGGAGCATTCTTCTGGTCATTCTTTCTTAAAATATGAAGCAGCTCGTTGCAATGTGTCCAGGCCCTGAGAAAATCAGGCCGATCATGTTAGACGGGCCTGAAAAGTCTCCTAGAATGTAAGATCAGGGGGTTTCCACTGTCCGTTCAAACCGAAACTTTATGTACAGCCTTAGAACCAAAAATTAGCCATACACGTCAAATTTCAGCTTCTGAATCATTATAGAAATGGCTGAACTGACAAATAAGCCCCTGAGATCATAGTTTGGGGCCTGCTTGATATCTGGACATGCTTCAGATTTTGTCCCAACGCATTAAATGAAATACCAAAGCGGATGGACGAAACAGATTTCCCGCAAACATCAAGGTGGAGCCTACATGTACATCGCATGTACATAGTGTACGTGCATAAACCGTGCACCGTTATAGCCAAAGTCGATCAGCAGGCGCTGACCCACATTTTCTTCTCAAATCCATGAAAACGGGCAGCGTCTTTACAACGGCTGCGATTTTTGTGTAGTGGGGCCAACTCATTACTCTGTTGAATGATCAGAGCCGTCCATCCTCTTCAGATGATGGGAATTAGCCTTGCCTAGCTCTCCTTTTGTCTTCATGCAATGGATTACAAGATCTTAACCGTTGAATACGGAATGGACGGCGGTTTAAATGATCATGTGGACCACACTAATTCTACTCTAGAAATAGTCTATCCCGAACGGTTTTTCATCCTCAACCCAACGGACGGAGTGGATTTTCCAAAACACTCCAGTAAATGGGCCCTCAAAAATCACAGAGTCGACGTACGTCGACTCTGTTCAAAACAGAGCTTCTGTCCGTGCTTAGTGGGCAACCATCACGAAGGGAGGGACTGATCCGAGCCATCTATCAGATAGAGGGAGAAATCCATGGTTACCTTTGGGGTACCAAATCCATGGTTGTCAGTCCATCGATGAGTATGTTTAAGCCGTTCCTCATGAGTTAGTTCCGGAATCAAACCACAAATCTGGGGGGTCTTATGCATGGTTGGCCTGTCTAAAGCTCGCACTGCGGCCTTTATTTTCTTCGTCTGCAAGGTCAAGCCCATTCACGGGAGGGCATTGTCCTCCGTTCCCCGTGATGCTACCGAAAAGCTATACAGACAACATGGGGGTTACGCTGACTGGCCATTTGAGGACCTTTGACCCTTTGGCTTCGTCAGCTACCCACATGGGTATGCGTACGATGGCCTTCACGAGATTTTTAGGGCCACTGGCTTCTCGCCGCTGCCCGAATGATGATCTTGATAGGTCCTATGCATAGCTGGTCCCTTTTAAGACTGGATCCTTTTAGGACTTAGCCTTTTTCTAGGACTTGGCTAGACTGCCTTAAATGATTATAGGTCTTATACGTAGTTGGCTAGGCTACCTTGAATGATAAGCAACCATCACTGTCGTCAACTTTATATGTGGTTGGCTATATAGTTTATTCCACTGCCAAAAGATGACGATCAATAATTGACATCTCAGATCAATAATTGATATTTCGCCGCTGATGATAATGCTCTAAGAACATTCATATTATGTTTGAAATCATGTATCAGCTTGGCGATGATAGCAATTTCGATAAACGATTGGTGACGACAGCAATAGTTGCCAATCTGGGTGATAGTTATCGGTACTTACTAATGAAAATCTTTGGCGGCCAATGCTTGACAGCTATCATCAATGTCTGGTGGCTTGACAGCAATCATCAATGCTTGACAGCGATCATCAACGCTTGGTAGCGATCATCAACGCTTGGTAGCTATCATCAATGCTTGGTAGCGATCATCAGCAGCGCTTTGTGTTTAACAATGACTTGATATGCTTGAAAGCCTGTCTTTCATTCAAATATACAAAAGAAATGCATTTTATGGTGAGAAACATATTTCACGGCTTTTTCTCACTCGTCTTGCTTACCTATCTTGCCCCCTTTTGATTAGGAAGCATTGCTCTGGGAATCTTCGTAATCAAAATCACGATGTTGCGACCTTTAATCAATATACTGACGTCGCATCATCTCATATGTTTGCTCAGGATCAGCTTTGCCCCCAGTCTTGAACTAGTCAAGCCTGTGTACTCTCTTTTTTTATGTCATATACCTTAACAATTTTTCTTTTATCAATCTTCTTCTGTAACTTGTTCTTCAAGCCATTCTCTTTTCTTTCTTCTTCAATTATATCTTCTGAATTTCTCTTGAAATTTGGAGTTAATTGAAAATTTGTGCTTTAATTCATTCGCATAAGGAAGAGTACATGACCTTGTCTTTCACAATCCTTTTGCTCTTTGAATTGTCGATAACCATCGTCAATGCTTAATAGCATTCATCAATTTCTTTTGCCCCAACTTTACCCTGCGAAAATTGATATAGACAATTATTATAAACAATTATCATTTCGGGGAGTTAACAATTACCTCATTTGGGATTATGAGATTTTGTCATTTTGAGACTTTGCTTATCTTTCACCATTTTTTTTTAAAGCATCAGAACTGTAGCTTATCTTAAAGGATAACGTATCCTGTATGCCTTTGTCTGCCCCCTGAATAATTGTGTTATGAATCTTTTGAATCAACATGCTGTGAATCCTTTGGATATTCATGGATGATATTTTTCACTGAACTGGCAGATATATTGATGAAGATTTGCCCCCATGATGAATATACTTGTCTTGGTTTCTTTTTGCCTATTCTTCTTTTCTTCTTTGTTTTATTTCCTTTAATACTTTAACTATGACAATTTAATTTCCTTTACAGCTAACGATTGATTCCTCATAAGTCATATATCGCCTTCGTCAGCTTTAATAATTCCTTATTTTGCTTTCTTTCTTTAGCAATATCGGAACACAGCAACACAACATTGTTGTTCCCCTAAGACTCTTGAAATAGCTGATTCATATAAGAGTGGAGCAAATTTACTTTAACTTTTGCTCTTCTAATTTGGAAAGTTATGACGATGGCCCCACGGTTCTCTATTAACTGATGAATTCATTAATTCATTAATTAATCCGCTTACTTGTTGGCGATCAACGCCTGATTTAGTCAAACTGACTTCTCCTCTGAGGGTTTTCCTTCAAGCTTTACCGTTGTTCCCAATAGTCACTGTTGGAAGAGTAAAGCTATAACACCTCGTACTTTACAGTACTCAGGTGCTATCGTGGAAATCTAATTTAGTAACGTAAGCCTAGTTCATTGAACATTCACCTTCATTAGGTTCGCAATGTTTCAATGATCGATCTCTAAAAATCAACCATAAACCTTTGGAGTAGTGTGGGCACACATGGCTTGATATGGAACTATTCAAATGATTTACAACTTCGATTAAAGGAAAATCCTACAAGGAAAATTAAATAGATAAATAAACAAAATAAAGTATTTAGGAATACACATATAATAGTGATGCATACAATAAGTACTTTAATAATAATAATGTAAAATCATGAAGTATGTAATCCTAATAATGGAGCAGGACCCACGACACGATTAATAGTGCACACATATGAAGCTAATAATAATAAAAAAAAAAAAGAATGATAATAATAATAATAATGGGAAACATTAAAACTTGTTTTAATAATAACAACTAATGTCCTAAAATCAAATTATTGGTAGACCCAGTTGTCTAATAAATTCTTGGGACCATTCTAGCCGTTGACGTTCAGTTTCAAGCCAATCCGACCATTAGATTATCGGGAAACCACCCTTAAGACTATAGATCAAGTGGTGGGCCCCACCAGGACCTTGGATCCGTCCCATCTTTTGTCTGGGGCCCTAAATGGACCCTTAGAACCTAGTGGACAGAATGGATTAATCACAGACATCAGTGTGGACCCCACTCACATGAGGCGTGTGCACAGTGCATGTGCACATGCGGTGCGCCGGACCACTGACTCGGGTCAGACGCAGCAGACCCGTGCCTAGCCAAAAAAGGGAGTTTCTCTCTCCCTCTGCTCCCGCCTACGGGCTGGTTTTGAAAAATGAAGGGCGTCTGTTTGATGCAAGTGTGGCCCACCATGATCACCCAACTGGGGGATCCGATCTGTCCATCAGCTTCAGGGAGAGGGTCTGACCATAACCTGACTGCTATATCATGTTTCCCGACACGTATGAACAAAGAAACTACGCTGCAAAACGAGCCTACAAACACAAAAAAATTTAAAAGTAGAAAGCCCTACTTTTCTTCCAGCTCAGCGATCCGCGTCCGCCCTCAGCCTCGAATCTCAGCCGTTGGTATGAGTCTATCTTAGCCATCCATTGCTGATTCGCACGGGTTGGAAACCAATGCAAGAAAACCACCGTTTGGCCCATGGTTTTGAAAAAACCGGGCAGTAGGATTCAATTTGGGCCGTGCACTCTCCATCCGACTGTCTCAGATACGTTAGGGCTCCAAGGTTAGGGCATTTATTGCAATAGGGCCGCTGCCTTGCAGTCGCACTCCCTAAACTCATTGTCTCTTTCAAATCTCGCACCCACCACCAAAACGGTCTAGGAGCTTCGAAATCTCCCTCCTACTAGCCTCCTTGGATTGAGTCCTACCACCCACACGACTCGGATTGGAGAATGCTTTGTCAGATGGCAATCCACCATTGAAGCTCGAGCTTCTTCCCCGAGAGCACTGCTGCATTTGTTGGGTTCTAGATAAGCTGGGATCGAGTCCATCAAAGTCTATAGGTCGTTTGACTTCTAACAGAAGGAAGGAGGAGAAAGGAAACGTAAGTGAGGGAGTACTTGTTGAGTCGGGTCAGTCGGTTGGTGCGGCACCTGGCTGCTGCCCAAGCTGCGAGCCTCGGTCGTTGGGTTGTTGCAGGTCATGTTTGGATGCAGTTGGGGTGAGGGGAATGTGGAGAAGAAAGAAACAAAAGAAAGGAAAGAAAGAGAGAAGAAAAAGGAAAGGAAAAATGGAGGAAGAAGATGTGGCTGTTGTGCGGCTGCTGCTCCACCTACGACTCGGGCCGAGTCTGAGAAAACTGCTCATCTCACTGGTGGTTGGGTCTAGTTCACCCAGGGTAGAGAGCAAGTGAAATCAGGGAGAAGAGAAAGAAGAAGCATCTAAGGAAAGAAAAATGTGAGAGAGGAAAGAAGAAGGAAGTATGGAGAAATGAGAAAGAAGTCATGGATTGGTGCTGCTGCTGTTGCTGTCGTCGTGCCACACCACATGCATGATAGGCCACACCTGTGATGGAGGTTGGTGGGCCGAGCCCTGACTGATAGGGGTGGCAACAAGCATGCTGCTCAAGCGCAGTGGGCCCCATCGAGTTTAACAACTCAATGAGGCCTCATCTGATGCAAAGTGGGCCACACTTAAGGCCTGGTATTGGCCAACCTCCTTTGTGCATTGGAGTGGGCCATGTCCCGGTGGACCTCACCAAACTTTTCTATGGGCCACACTCTAGCAGCAAGGGGGGCTGCTGAGTTGGGTTGAATAAGGCCTAATGCATGACCACTTTTGGGCCTTCTATTTCCTAGGATAGAGACGACCTAAACCAGCCCCATTTGGGCCCTTGTTGGACACAAAACTCTGTTGGGCCTGACCCACTCAACTCAGGTAAGTCAACTTCCAATCCTTTTATTCACTTGGATTGTTAAAATAGAATCATCATTAGAAATTGTTGTTAGGTACTATTAACTATAATACACGATTTTTTAGTATGAGATATAAACATCTATTACTATTAATATTATTCTTATGATGTCACTAGTAGATTAATTATTATAAGGTTAGTGTTGATAGCATTAACTAACAATTATTACTTATCATTACTTCATTTGTAATATTATCATAAATTTATGAACTAGATTTCTAACCCTAAGCTAAAGCCCAAAAGTAGAATAGTGGATGGAACTCCAAATAATCCAAACCATTAGTAAATGATCCCTAGTTATCCTAGACAAGAAAATAAAATAATATCATTACTAATTGCTGGTGTAGCATTTTATAATGGTAGACCATAATATTAATTATCATCATAATAACTATTATTAACATGTTATGCTAATGATAGTCACTGTAAATGAAGCTTTCATTAATGATACTAACATGGAATCCATCACTAAAATATATTACCTTTAATGATGGGTTATACTGTTTTATTAGAATACTTACTACTACCATGATTGAAAATACTAATATTTTCATTAACATTAAACCATAACTGACCATATTATTACACCGGGTAAGTTACACATGTATTATAGTTCAACCCCTAGGACTAAACCCTAGGATGGAAAGCCTAAATTCTACATCAAAACCATAGGATAAATAATCCAAACCCTAGGCTATGACATTAAACCTAGGTGATATGCAGAACTTGAATCTCATGGTACTAGTTGACGTTTTATGGTAGGGTTCAATTCTAAAGGCGCAAGCACTTAGCGACACTAGAAGGGGATTCAAAGGATAAGGTGATGATTCTTCCCCTTGAGCTTTCTATCTTCTCATTAGCTTAAGCCATAGCTTTTATTTAAATTCATAATCGATATCTCCCTTTATACTTACATGTGATTACTGGCAGAAATTGAATTGTTGTATTACATGATTTATGATTATCTTGTATATTTGTTCGTGCTTGTGGATTGTTTGTGGATTGCTTATGAACTTTAAACTGGAACATCAATGGAAAACCCCCACTTATAAATGTACACCCATACTTGGGATGTAGACTTGACTAGTTATGATCGTAATGGACGTTCGACTTAGTGGTTATTGAGTGGTGGTCTAGATGGATCATTGATGTGGGCCTACCATCCAGGGTTGTTGTGTCCGATAGTTTTCAAGGATGGTCTTTTATCGTATGGTTATAATACTCGCCCTATGTGGCCTACTTTGATATCGCCCTATGTGGCTTTGTTCTAGTATTTTTCCTATATGGGTTGGATGTCTTATACGGTACAACTATGCGATGGTAAGCCCCACATTCTGTAATATGATTGGTCACTAGTCGACGGGTTTCCAATAAACATCCTAAGATGGTAGTCTCATGGGCCAGGAATGGTGGAATAGGACACTATGCCCGAGCCGTCGGCCTACGCTGGGTCATGTGCTCCCCGTAGTGACCGTGAGCTTATTTAAATTAGCTGGTTACAATTGGACTAATAACGGGTTCACTAATCATGCATGCATGGCATAGACTAGCATCTATTGATGTTATACAAAACATACAGATTCGCCTGTCTGGATGTTTTACCCGAGGCACCAACCATCATCTGTTGTTATCGTACATTGCTTTCATACATAACATATAGATTCGCCTGTCTGGATGTCTTACCCAAGGCACTAACCATCATCTGTTATTATCGTACATATCTGCCTATCTGGATGTTTAACTCGAGGCACAGACTGTCTGGATGTCTTACCCGGGTCGATGATTGCATGGGTGACGACCCCTATGTCCCTCTGGATGTTTTACCCGGGACTGATTGCATTCACGCATTCATGCATCTAATAAGACTGCATTTACTCTGTTTTGATTGTCTGGATGTTTTATACTATTTCTTACCTAATGCGGCGGTGTGTAATCTTGAGGGGAGTTCACACTGAGTTGGCCACTCATCCATCAAATATATAACCGTACAGGTAGTACAGGTGGCCCTGATGATGTTCACATTCATATTGGTTAGGAGCAGGCTATGTTTGACAAGAGTGCATGATTATATTTGCTAAGGGTTGCTGCAGGATTTCATATCTCAAATTTGTTGTAATTTCCTTTATTTCACATGTAATATTATTTCACTTTGTAATTGTAAGAATGGAGACATCGGTTTGTATAAGTCATTATGGGCAATACTTTATATTCTAAATTAAAATTTGAAATTTTCTTTTATGCTTACTTGCCCATTCTACGCTCATCTGCTTACTCTGATAAAAGAAAAATAATATATACTCAACTTTGACCATCTTCTAAGGTTAACACTTGGGTCCTGAAAAGTCGGGGCGTTACAGTTGGTATCAGAGCATAGTTTGGACAAACTTGGCCTTAGGAAATGATCTTATACAAGTCTTAAATATCTCGAGTTAGGATGTTTGAAATTAGAATGTTGAACTTAGGTGAATTCCCTCAGACTTAAAAGAGTTTTGAGAATGTAGAAACCAAAACTTAGGTTCCCTTATAAATTATTAAGATAGTCATTTGCATTTATGTGGGATCCCTTAAAAGAAGGGGACATTGATAAAATAGAGGCTCACAATCTTAGGTCCCCTTAGAAATTATAGAACAACCATTTAAACTTATGAGAAATCCCTTTGTAACTAGGAGAAATTGAGAACATAGAAACTTGAGGTTCTACGCTCCCTGTGGAATTGTTTGGATGGTCGTAGGACCTAGAAATGAAGTTAGGTTCCTTAAGATATTAAGCTTAGTCATTTGAACTTAGAAACGAAAACTTCGGGTTCCTTGTAAACTACCAAAATGGTTGTTTGGACTTAGTAATTAAATATGTGTACCAAGTACTCATCATAATGTACACGAGGCTACACAAGAGCGTTTCCTATATTTGACTTCCAAAGGAAATTTATTTTTTTTCTAGAAATCTAGGATCTGAATTTTTCTAAGACCACATTAATTAGAAGTAACACTGTCATACTTTCAGCATATGAAGTAGACTTAGTCATCGTAGCAAGATCCTTACCCACCGTATTGTACAAACATAGGAACTTCATGAATCTAAGAGAATCGTACTAAGAATTGCAATTTGATTCCCCTAAACGCATCTTATTAGATAGAAATGATGACTTTCATAAATTTCAGCACTTATGATTAGGTAAAAGCGAGGTATAAGAATTTAGGTAAGAAAATGTTGACCCTAGGCTAAGCATTGAAATTAGGTTAAAAATCTGGAATGAACTTGGCAACCTTTAAACCTAGGTTCCATGTAACGATCCTTGTCTTGAAACTTCCAAGTAGTACTTAGATAATCAGAGTGCTCAGTGGAAGCGTAATGGGCCACATAGTCTTATCCGTTATGGAGGTAGCAAGGTAATTAATATCTCCCAGGAGTTTAGAATAACCAAAATCGCGGGTTGATGGAACTACATTTAAGAGAAGTTGCGTTGTTTGATCCGAACCTCATATCCTAGAAGATTTCAATGATCTCAATGCCCTGATCAGGCAGAAGATCAAGATTTACCAGGGTTAGGGATTGATATAGAAAATCCTCTGTTTTGCGTAGGCAAAGGGTCAATGTATCGGGTTCAAACCTACTATGACCATATATTCATGTTACCCTTAACGCTGAAAATAGAAATTGCTAATACACTTTGAATAGTTAGGGACTATCATTAGAAGTAAAAGAAAATAAAGAGAAAGGTAAAATATTATCATTAGTGGTCGCCTAACTCTTAGTGGATCGATGAGACATTTGATGTAGGTAAACCTTTAAACAAATTCTTAGTATTGGTTAACACTAGAACGATTCCAAATGTTTAGTATGAATTGATATGCTAGACTAGATGCGTAGGGATGTGGTACGTTTAAATATGGCTTGTTGACAAATCTCGAGACAAGATTTCTGTTAAGGGGGGTAGATTGTAACGCCCCGTACTTTACAGTACTCAGGTGCTATCATGGAAATCTAATTTAGTAACGTAAGCCTAGTTCATTGAACATTCACCTTCATTAGGTTCACAATGTTTCAATGATCGATCTCTAAAAATCAACCATAAACCTTTGGAGTAGTGTGGGCACACATGGCTTGATATGGAACTATTCAAATGATTTACGACTTCGATTAAAGGCAAATCCTACAAGAAAAATTAAATAGATAAATAAACAAAATAAAGTATTTAGGAATACACATATAATAGTGATGCATACAATAAGTACTGTAATAATAATAATGTAAAATCATGAAGTATGTAGTCCTAATAATGGAGCAGGACCCACGACATGATTAATAGTGCACACATATGAAGCTAATAATATAAAAAAAATAAAATAAGAATGATAATAATAATAATAATGGGAAACATTAAAACTTGTTTTAATAATAACAACTAATGTCCTAAAATCAAAATATAGTTAGACCCAGTTGTCTAATAAATTCCTGGGACCATTCTAGCCGTTGACGTTCAGTTTCGAGCCAATCCGACCATTAGATTATTGCGAAACCACCCTTAAGACTATAGATCAAGTGGTGGGCCCCACCAGGACCTTGGATCCGCCCCATGTTTTGTCTGAGGCCCTAAATGGACCCTTAGAACCTAGTGGACAGAATGGATTAATCACAGACATCAGTGTGGACCCCACTCACATGAGGCATGTGCACAGCGCATGTGCACATGCGGTGCACCAGACCACTGACTCGGGTCAGACGCAGCCGACCTGTGCCTAGCCAAAAAAAGGGAGTTTTTCTCTCCCTCTGCTTCCACCTACGGGCAGTTTTTGAAAAATAGAGGGTGTCCGTTTGATGCAAGTGTGGCCCACCATGATCACCCAACTGGGGGATCCGATCCGTCCATCAGCTTCAGGGAGAGGGTCTGACCATAACCTGACTGCTATATCATGTTTCCCGACACGTATGAACATACAAACTACGCTGCATAATGAGCCTACAAACACAAAAAATTTTAAAAGTAGAAAGCCCTACTTTTCTTCCAGCTTAGCGATCCGCGTCCGCCCTCAGCCTCAAATCTCAGCCGTTAGTATGAGTCTATCTTAGCCATCCATTGCTGATTCGCACGGCTTGAAAACCAAAGCAAGAAAACCACCGTTTGGCCCATGGTTTTGAGAAAACTGGACAGTGGGATTCAATCCGGGTCGTGCACTCTCCATCCGATGGTCTCAGATACGTTAGGGCTCCAAGGTTAGGGCATATATTGCTATATGGCCACTGCCTTGCATTCGCACTCCCTAAACTTGTTGTTTCTTTCAAATCTCGAACCCACCACCAAAACGGTCTAGGAGCTTCGAAATCTCCCTCCTACTAGCCTCCTTGGATTGAGTCCTACCACCCACATGGCTCGAATTGGAGAATGCTTTGTCAGATGGCAATCCACCATTGAAGCTCGAGCTTCTTCCTTGAGAGCACTACCGCATTTTTTGGGTTCTAGATAAGCTGGGATCGAGTCCATCAGAGTCTATAGGTCGTTTGACTTCTAACAGAAGGAAGGAGGAGAAAGGAAACATAAGTGAGGGAGTACTTATTGAGTCAGGTTAGTCGGTTGGTGCGGCACCTAGCTGCTGCCCGAGCTGCGAGCCTCGGTCGTTGGGTTGTTGTAGGCCATGTTTGGATGCAGCTGGGGTGAGGGGAATGTGGAGAAGAAAGAAACAAAAGAAAGGAAAGAAAGAGAGAAGAAAAAGGAAAGGAAAAACGGAGGAAGAAGATGCGGCTGTTGTGCGGATGCTGCTCCACCTGCGACTCGGGCCGAGTCTGATCAAGCTGCTCATCTCACTGGTGGTTGGGTCCAGTTCACCTAGGGTAGAGAGCAAGAGAAATCAGGGAGAAGAGATAGAAGAAGCATCTAAGGAAAGAAAAATGTGAGAGAGGAAAGAAGAAGGAAGTATGGAGAAATGAGAAAGAAGTCATGGATTGGTGCTGCTGCTGTTGCTGTCGTCGTGCCACACTACATGCATGATGGGCCACACCTGTGATGGAGGTTGGTGGGCCGAGCCCTGACTGATAGGGGTGGCAGCAAGCATGCTGCTCAAGCGCAGTGGGCCCCACCAAGTTTAACAACTCAATGAGGCCTCATCTGATGCAAAGCGGGCCACACTTAAGGCCTGGTATTGGCCAACCTCCTTTGTGCATTGCAGTGCGCCATGTTCCGGTGGACCTCACCAAACTTTTCTATGGGCCACACTCTGGCAGCAAGGGGGGCTACTGAGTTGGGTTGAATAAGGCCCAATGCATGACCACTTCTGGGCCTTCCATTTCCTAGGGTAGAGACGACCTAAGCCAGCCCCATTTGGGCCCTTGTTGGACACAAAACTCTGTTGGGTCTGACGCACTCAACTCAGGTAAGTCAACTTCCAATCCTTTTATTCACTTGGATTGTTAAAATTGAATTATCATTAGAAATTGTTGTTAGGTACTATTAACTATAATACTCGATTTTTTAGTATGAGATATAAACATCTATTACTTCATTTCTATGATGTCACTAATAGATTAATTATTATAAGGTTAGTGTTGATAGTATTAACTAAAAATTATTACTTATCATTACTTCATTTGTAATATTATCATAAATTTATGAACTAGATTTCTAACCCTAAGATAAAGCCCAAAAGTAGAATAGTGGATGGAACTCCAAATAATCCAAACCATTAGTAAATGATCCGTAGTTATCCTAGACAAGAAAATAAAATAATATCATTACTAATTGCTAGTGTAGCATTTTATAATGGTAGACCATAATATTAATTATCATCATAATAACTATTATTAACATGTTACGCTAATGATAGTCACTATAAACGAAACTTTCATTAATGATACTAACATAGAATCCATCACTAAAATATATTACCTTTAATGATGGGTTATACTATTTTATTAGAATACTTACTATTACCATGATTGCAAATACTAATATTATCATTAACATTAAACTATAACTAACCATATTATTACACTGGGTAAGTTACACATGTATTATAGTTCAACTCCTAGGACTAAACCCTAGGATGAAAACCCTAAATTCTACATCAAAACCCTAGGATAAATAATCCAAACCCTAGGCTATGATCTTAAACCTAGGTGGTATGCAGAACTTGAATATCTTGGAACTAGTTGACGTTTTATGGTAGGGTTCAATTCTATAGGCGCAAGCACTTAGCGACACTAGAAGGCGATTCAAAGGATAAGGTGATGATTCTTCCCCTTGAGCTTTCCATCTTCTCATTAGCTTAAGTCATAGCTTTTATTTAAATTCATAATCGATATCTCCCTTTATACTCACATGTGATTGCTGGTAGAAATTGAATTGTTGTATTACATGCTTTATGATTATCTTGTATATTTGTTCATGCTTGTGGATTATTTGTGGATTGCTTATGGACTTTAAACTGGTACATCAATGGAAAACCCCCACTTATAAATGTACACCCATACTTGGGATGTAGACTTGACAAGTTATGATCGTAATAGACCTTCGATTTGGTGGTTATTGAGTGGTAGTCTAGATGGATCATTGATGTGGGCCTACCATCCAGGGTTGTTATGTCCGATGGTTTTCAAGGATGGTCTTTTATCGTATGGTTATAATACTCGCCCTATGTGGCCTACTTTGATATCGCCCTATGTGGCTTTGTTCTAGTATTTTTCCTATATGGGTTGGATGTCTTATACGGTACAACTATGCGATGGTAAGCCCCACATACTGTAATATGATTGGCCACTAGTCAACAGATTTTCATTAAACATCCTAAGATGGTAGTCTCATGGGCCAGGAATGGTGGAATGGGACACTAAGCCCGAGCTGTCGGCCTACGCTGGGTCATGTGCTTCCCGTAGTGACCGTGAGCTTATTTAAATTGGCTGGTTACAATTGAACTAATAACAGGTTGACTAATCATACATGCATGGCACAGACCAGCATCTATTGCTGTTATACGAAACATACAGATTCGCCTGTCTAGATGTCTTACCCGAGGCACCAACCGTCATCTGTTGTTATCGTACATTGCTGTCATACGTAACATACAAATTCGCCTATCTGGATGTCTTACCCGAGGCACTAACCATCATCTGTTGTTATTGTACATATTTTCCTGTCTGGATGTTTTACCCGAGGCACAGACCGTCTGGATGTCTTACCCGGGTCGATGATTGTATGGGTGACGACCCCTATGTCCGTCTGGATATTTTACCCGGGATTGATTGCATTCACGCATTCATGCATCTAATAAGACTGCATTTACTCTGTTTTGGTTGTCCGGATGTTTTATACTATTTCTTACCTAATGCGGCGGTGTGTAATCTTGAGGGGAGTTCACACTGAGTTGGTCACTCATTCATCAAATATATAACCGTACAGGTAGTACAGGTGGCCCTGATGATGTTCACATTCATATTGGTGAGGAGAAGGCTATGTTTGACAAGAGTGCATGATTATATTTGTTAGGGGTTGCTACAAGATTTCATATCTCAAATTTGTTGTAATTTCCTTTATTTCACATGTAATATTATTTCACTTTGTAATTGTAAGAATGGAGACATCGGTTTGTATAAGTCATTATAGGCAACACTTTATATTCTAAATTAAAATTTGAAATTTTCTTTTATGCTTACTTGTCCATTCTACGCTCATCTGCTTACTCTGATAAAAGAAAAATAATATATACTCAACTTTGACCATCTTCTAAGGTTAACACTCGGGTTTTTGGGAAACGAGTCATGGACTCGGGTCCTGAAAAGTCAGGGCGTTACAAAAGCCCTTCAATGACACCTTCATTTGGTGAAGGATGATTAATATCTGATGGCGATTTTTCTATTTTTTGTCCACTCTGAATGTACTGTTATTTGTACTCGGCAGGATGATATTCTTTTCACCAAGTCTCAGTCGTCTCTGTCAACTTAATCTAAACACCATTGTCTTTGTATGCATAGTACCCTATAACTTTCTCGCAGGTCTCATTCTTCTTTACATATCCATTCTTCCTAATCTTTTTTCTTCCTTCTTTCTTGTCTCCAATACCTTCTTATTTCTCAAAGGCAATGTATGATGGGAACTTTGTATACTTTTGGATGTTAACACACTATCATCTGTCCTTCATTATTTCGCCATGCTACTGATGAAGCAAAAACTACTTTCGACACTACCTAGCATTATCTATTTCTTAATCGCAGCTGATTTGATCTTCCCTAATACTTTTTGGCATTGGTTTTATTTCTAATACTTTCGACATTACCTTGCCATCAGGAATATAACTTCATCCTCAACAATGCCGTGAAAGATGCATACTTAGGCAATGAATTGTAACCTGTCATTAAAAGCTGACAAATCAGAGAAATCTCCTGAAAGTTTCATCTGCCTTGTTCGTTCGGCGATATCATTCAATTATCTTTTGATAGCATTGTGCCAATATTTCATTGATTGGACGTGCTATAATTGAATCGATAGCTAATTCCAGATGTTTCCTTTTCCTAGCCTTGGAAGATTCACAAGTGCTCCACCCTTTCTCTACTCGATCCATTAACTGGCCATGTGTGGGAGCCACACAACACTCTTGAAGAAGTCTTTCATCTGTGTAACGCCTCGAAAAAATCCATACAGAGACCCGAGTACCAACTCGATCAGAAATCACTTAGGATTAATTCCTTTAGAAATTAAGCGTAAGTTAACTAACGCTATGTTAGATTAGCTGTGAAATTAGCACTGATCGCTTTAAATACGTTCTACAAGACCCAAAACTTGTAGAAACAATGACGCTATAATACCCTGAAATCTAGGATTAAACTCTAAACCAGTTTGCTCTCAGGAACCCTTTGAAACTTCGTGTTGGATTTAGACCGCGGGTCGGAAGTCCGATATCCACAATCTTAGACCATTAGGACCGCTTAGCTGGACTTGACAATCATTTCGAAAATCAAGGCCAACAGATGTTCTGAGGCTATTTCATTGAGCCTGGAGCAAGGAGTGTGAGAAAGAGTGAAATTCATTAAAAATTAAATAAGATTTAAATAAATCTGGCATGTTTCGCTTGCGGGTTAGGTATAAGCATTCAGACCATCGGAATCTGACCCAAATACACCCTCGGATCAGGGAACATTTCTCACTCAGGTCAGGGTAATTGGAATCCTCGATCGAGTCTCCGTGACCGCTAAACTGAAACTGGTCTGCCACGTGTGATTGGGAACACTACTGGACTAAAAACTTGATGTGAGCTGGATCTAGTATTCATGAGCTTAAGTCCGATCGCGTTCGGCCAGGGGACCTCCCGAAATGTTCTTTTGGATCGGAAAAGACCTGATTTGGTTATAACCCAAGTATACCTTGGTTTCAAGTCTAAATGGGTGAGTTTCTAACCTATTTAAGGGCCTTAAACCCTCTCATATCTCTCCCATCCAAATTTGTAATAAATCCTAGAAAGAGAAGAGAGAGAAAGTGAGAGAGTTGTGGAAGAAACTTCCTGCCACTTGCTACAGCTTCTACACGTGTTTAATCACCGCATTCAAATCACTTTTCCGGTGATTCCAAATCATTTCTAGGTAAGAAAACCCTAACCTCTACCTGTTTTAGGGATTCCATAGATACAATTAGCGAAGTAGCTGATTCATCTTGTGATATAGGTCGACGTATCGTCGTTGACGAAGCGTAGACTTTCTATTCGAATCAATACGCGTCTACGGCAAAAGGTGAGGATTTTAGACACTTAGATTGTCTGATTTCAAAGCTTTCAATGTCGTTTAATAGTAGATTATTGACGAGAGCGTCGTTTGACATGTAGAACATGCTGTCTGTTTTCCATTTCAACTGCTTACGGTGAATATGAGAATTAGGGTATTTTAGGCATTTATAGGAAATACTATATACATCTGTATTTTGCTAAAATGATTGTCATGTTTATTTATCTTGTTATTATACTAGTTATGCGTGCATGATCTATTGGTGAAGAGATTCGCCCTAATGCGCACTTTGGGTCGACATACGCTATGTAGACTAAAGTGTGTAGACTAAGTGTTTGTATAAATGTTTGTATTAGTATGTATTGATTAAATGTTGCTGTAGATTAGTCTTGAGATTGAATTCTCAATTAATATGATGATGTGTATGATTTCCTCCATGTTGTTATTGAATTGATTTCCTCATATGTATGGAATGCATGTGATTGGTTGAATTGCTTACATAGTATGATATAACATGTTGTCAACATGCTTGTATTGTTTGTATTTCATTTCTGTTACTCTCATATGATTACTGATGTTGATTTACAAATGGTTGGGGCTATAACCTAGTCCAGGCAGTCAATAATGGATTGCATTCGTGGTTGGCTTCTAATTGCCACGAAGGATGCGTCGACGAACGCGAGTCGTGCTTTGGGTTGGCGGCAGTGGTTAGGCCACACGAAGTGTTTTATACACTTCATGTCGCTCAGCTTGAGATGCGCTCGTACTCTTCGAGCTCGTCAAGTAACCCGACTGACCGTTGATTGTTCACTGTAAAACCCGTATCCTAATTCGTACTGTTCCTTAGGCTTTCGCGGTCATTCCGATCGATTTCCGGTGACTCGCGATCTGCAACCGACGTTGCGCGCAATCCTGAGACGGATGTTGTCGGTCTGAGTCAGTTCGACCCGAGACTTGTACCAGTGCGACCGCGGTTCCGATGCCGCGTCTCACGCGCCGAGGCGATACCCAGGCCAGAAGATGTGGGCCCGCGTTCAGTTCGAGAAAACACCGCACGTTGCAAGTATCAAGGGAATCTCTATGATATGTCCCATCAATCACATCAATCATAAGTCAAGTACATCCCATCACAAGCCATCACTCATCCTTACCTCTCCTTACCCAAAGTCAATGTAACCCATGCTTAGCCCATTCTCTTCTTACAAAAAGTCAAAAGAACCCATCCCTTTCTACTCCATCACTACTCTCTCTCTCTCTCTCTCTCTCTCTCTCATTTCTCCCAAGCACCATGAGAGCTTGGACTTCTATGGCTTTCATGGAGAGAAAATGTGGCCCACTTTCCTATCTCCCATCTCCACCATCCTAAGTCGATCTCAACCGTTGAAGTGCCTCCATTGAATCTCTGGCATACATTGATGGAAGAAAAAGTCCAAAAAGATCACAGGTGGGTGCTTCTTTCTCTCTCTCTCTCTCTCTCCCTCTCTCTCTCTCTCCCTTTCTCTCTTGTGTGATGTCCTGTGCCCACCACGGTGCAAGACAATCTTGACCATCCGATCGTAAGGCCCACCTTGTAGCGGGTTCATTGGACTGCTAAGATGAAGGGAAAACACAAATATCATGTTGTCCTAAGCTGGTGGGCCACGTACACGTGAGACCCACCACAATACCTGTGTTGAATTCCATCTGTCCAGCGTCCAGGGACGCTGGACGTGCCCAGCCGCCTTGGGGCGTGCCTAACAGGGAAGTGTGAACTTACGTTGGGTGTATTAACCCACTGGCTTGGGGGTAGGCTACTCATGGAGGCCCCACCTTGATGAATGTATATAATCTACGCCGTCCATCCCGTTTCCAAGCACATTTTAGGCGTTGAGCCAAAAAAAAATGAAGCCATTCATATCATCTGGCGGGCCATAACTAAAAAATAGGAAGTTTCATCATTAAAATATACTTTGAAGTCTTCTATATGTCAAAATACTTTCGATATTGGGCTCATTTAGCCTGTAATGAGCTGTAGGATCCAATGAGTGGGATGGATCCATCTGCTGCAGGCCCCACATGAGAAAAACCATGAAAAAATTCATTTTCAAGGAAAACATAAAATAAAATAAAAGAGGTGGAGAAGTTACTGCCAACGACCACATGATGTGCAGCATCCTGCTGCGCCTAGGACGGTCCCAACCATAGGCTACATGGGCCGCACGTGACGTACGTGTGGGGCTACGAGTGATGTAAGTGATTTATCCCAGCCGTCCAGCAACGTCTGGACGGTGGGACACCATCATGATGCATTTGTTTTATCCCAACCGCGGACCCACTTGATGGACGTGTGTATCCACACCTTCCATCCAATGAAGCATATTCAAATCTCAGGTGGACCCACCATGATTTCATCACTAGATCAGCACCGTCCAGAGTACCCTGGGGTCTGGACGGTGGCTTTTTGTAATTCATGTATGGTATGTATATTATAATATAATATATTTTATTACGTGATATTATATTCTATTATATTAATATATCATATTTTTTGTATACTGTAGCTGACGTCTGCAGCTTGTAGGTCCCACCAGGTGCGTGCAACATCAAGCCGTCCATCCATCTGCCCACCTTGATGCTTGTGTTGCATATCAACCGTCCTTCCATTTTTACTGTATTTGTGGGCCACGTGGGCTGGACCCCACCTAATGGTGATTTTTATCTCACCATCCATCTGAGGACGGTGGGAAATCACTTTGACGTTGTTTATCCCCACCATCCATCCAATCTCTGGACGGTGGGAGTGGATCAGCTAATGTACTTTACTACCACACGTCAATAGGTCCAGTGGGCCCTCACTCAGTGGGCCCCCACTCATGATATATGTGATTCATCCATGCTGCAGGACAACTGTGGGACCCACGCATGTGTGGACTCCACATGCATGTGAATATCAAGCCGTCCATCTGTCCAGCGTCCAGGTTTGGACAGTGGAACCTATTTTCCAAAAAAAAAAAAAGAGAAAAAAAAAAGAAAGAATAAAGAAAGATAAAGTAATATAATATAATATTATATATTTATATATATGTCTAGTGGGCCCCATGTAGTACCCACCTTGATGTACGAATTTTAAATCCAAGACGACCGTCCGTTTGAGGATGTGGTCCCCACCGTTTGATGTATTATATCCAAGCCATCCATTTGAGGATGTGGACCAGTCATGATGTGTGTTTTATTCCACACCGTCTAGATAGGATGGACGGTGAAGTGTGCATGATGTATGTGTATCCACAGGTGGGACCCACCTTGATTTCATCTAGATCTTCTAAACTAGGGACGGTGGGTCCCTAGTGGGTCCCATGCAACTAGTGTTGCTGTTTGACATCAGCCAGTCATGTGGGCCTGATCAGAGGTATGTGATTCATACCGGCCGTCCATTTGAGGACGTGGACTAGCCATGATGTATGTACTATATCTATACCGTCCATTTGGATGAGGTACATGTAACATCGTGGGTCCATAGAGCACCATTTAGTAGTGATGTGGTCCCATGCCTTTTGTGGGAGACAGATTGCATGTATGCATGTCATGTTGAATGACTTAAATGCATGGCATGTGTGTATGTACGCGTGAGATGCATCACAGGTTAGTACCTGTAATAGTTGTATGCGTGCGTACCTGTCTGATGAGTGTGTGATAAGGTGCATGACACTACGTTACCTGTTATACATGCATGAATGCAAGTAAGATATGCATGAGTGATGGGTTGTGTGTTATACATGCATGGATGCAAGTGATACATGCATGAGTGATGGATTACGTTGAATGCATATGTGACATATATGGGATGGACACCTGATCTGCGCATGACCTAAACTATGGTAGGAAGGTATGTGTGAGGCTTGAGGTCGAGTGAGCACTCCCAGGTAATATTATTTGAAAGCATGCTTGCACAAGAGCTTAGCCGTACATGTGAGTGCATTGCACGCACCTTCACGGCCCTGTCAATGAGATGTATTTGAGGCCCACTTTGATATATTTATAGCCATCCATGACGCCCGACGTGTTGTATAGGAGGACCATGTAATGCGGCCCACTTGATACTTATGTGGCCCATGTGGTGTGCTTGAGGGCCCATGAGTAGGGCCCACCTATCGTGTATATGAGACCCATTGATGCAGTTCACTCAACATTTATGAGGCCTATTGGTGCGACCCATTTGATTTGGCCCATTGACTCGGCTCATTTGTATCGGCCCATTTGACTTGGCCCATTGACTCGACCCAACTGATTCGGCCCATTTGTACCAGCCTATTTGAGTCGGCCCATGTGATTCGACCCATTGATACGGCCCGATATTATATACATTGACCCATGGGTGAGGCCTAATGTGATGCGTGTATGCCTCATAAGCGGGGCCCATGATGATGAGTATTAGACCCTTGTTTGAGACCGTGGACCCATTATACGATTGATCCTATATGGGTCATTCCTTGGGAGCAATGTTAGTTGAATGTCCACATTGATGGACAATGATGGTTAAATGTCCACATCGTGACCTTCCCTTAGTCCTTGTTAGGCACATTCTTATCGAGGCCGATTATCGTGACTGATTACTGATTCTGATTTGTCGTGGCCGATTGCCGACTCTGCGTGTCATGGTCGATTGACCGATTACCGATCGAGGCCGATTATCGAGACTGATTACCGGTCGAGGCCGATTATCGAGACTGATTACCGATCGAGGCCGATTACCGTGACCGATTATCGATCGTGGCCGATTATCGTGACCGATTACCGATCGTGGCCGATTATCGGTTGACGTGGTCGATTGCCGACTCTGCGTGTCATGGCCGATTGACCGATTACCGATCGAGGCCGATTATCGAAACTGATTACCGGTCGAGGCCGATTATCGAGACTTATTACCGATCGAGGGTTATTATCGTGGCCGATTACCGATTATGATTACCGTGGAGGCCGATTATTGTGGGCGATTACCGATTATGATTATCATGGCCGATTGTCGATTCCGATTGTCAAGGTTCAATGCGATTTATATGCGGCTCGTATTTAAAGCCTGTTGTGATGTGCATTCTACCCGTCCTTAAGGCCCATTGTGATGTATGTTAGGCCCTTTTGAGAGGCCCATGTGACGTATATTAAACTCTTGAGTGAGGCTCATGGTGTTGTATATTAGGTCCTTGTGTGAGGCCATGGGTTCACTATTTGTTAAGCTCTATGTGGGCCCTTCCTTGGGGACAATGTTGGTTAAATGTGCATATTGTAGAGGTCGATGGTTGATGCCGGTTATTGATATCAATTATGAGTATGTGACAGCATAACATCATGATACATGCCCATACACATCATCTGCATGTTTGTTATGAGATGTAATTGACCATTGCATATGTCATAGGGCGAGTTGTTCATAGGGCCCCCTGATGGGCGGAGTTGCCCCACATGAGAGCATGACATGCACAGGATTGATGCATGATTGGACTGTGTGACTCATGCATTCTACATTTTGTGTGACATGACCACTATATGCCCTAATGACATCAGGGCCGTAGCCTCTACAGGTATTTCGTGGATGGCCAGATGGGACACCGGAAATCTGTTCTACATGGGGTGCTATAGATATCCCTGGGTGAAAGTCCCTAAACCCTCTTGGTTCCAGAGGTTGCTCCAACGTCTAGACCGAGTGGGTAGATGAGCGTTGAGTGCCGATTACCAGATGGTTACGCTCTCCACTGTGTCGTGGTCGGTTGGAAGGGGGTGCGCCTTACCCGCCCGAGAGTAGGGGGTAATGCTAGGCTGAGTCTGACCAGCTCGAGGAATGGGTCCGCTATCGACGAGTCGAGCCCGATATTGGCAGACGGATAGTGAGGTCTCTTCCACTTACCTTATTGCGCGCGATGTGGCGGCGATCTGGTTTAGAGTGTAATAGACCCCGGTGATTTTTCAGAGAGGAACCGTACTGATATGTGGACTTATTGAGTAGGAGTTGCATACTCATTCATTCATTCATTCACTATACACTCGGGCTGGTGGTGCGCAACTAATTGTTGTGTACCTTCGTTATGGCAAGGATTTCGGTTGGGCGCGCGACTAACCTGAGATCAGGAGTTTACCACGATGAGTCTGACTATCTAAATTTAGGTATGGGACTGGTTTGGATAGAAGTCCCTTGTGGTGGGCCCCGTAGCCTGCGATACTACGTGCTATCATCCCGACTTCACACTCCAAGCATGGTCATTTCATTCGCATCGCATATTGCATTACATTCGCAGGCATATGACATTTTGAGTTGCTATGTTTCTGCCCTTATATGGCCTAAATAGACTTAGCAAGATTTGTATATTGCATTGCATCCTTGGCATCTGATATTTAGCTCTTTATGATTCTTTATTGCATAACTGTTCTATATTGTGTATTCGGATATTTATTAATTTATGGACTTGTCAGTATTTCTGCTTATTTCGATGATGTACGAATTATAAATTATCAGTGTTTTTGGTATTGTATGATTATGACATTGTGTTGAATACTTGACACTTGCCTTGTGCACACACTTACACCACCCTCTAAGCTTTCTATAAGCTTATGCACGATAGATGCGTGCAGGTGATGTTAGGCTGCAGCAGTGTTGAGCTTGGATCGTGCGGTGGTCTTCTGAAGCTTGATTCTCTATTTATGTATTTCCCTTTCAGTATTGTACTCAAATGATTATATTAGTGGATACGTGATGATGATATTGCTTTTGTGATTTGAGTAATCTTGTGGTTATGCTTATTACTAGTTAAATGTACATTTCAAAAAAAATATATATATATATATAAAATCCTCCTTGTAGGATCCCAGGATCGGAATCTGGCGTGTGAATGCTAGGAGCCGAGAATGGGGTACTATGGAGGCTGTCGGCACCGGATTCGGCAATCGGGATTCTTGTGAATCCGATTTCCGGGTTTGGGGCGTGACATTCACCTTGTATGAGTCATAACTGCTTGAACCTAGGGTACTGAACTTACCGGTGGAAACCCTGTTAACCATGGTACCTTGATCCATTAAGACTCATGAGCCAAGCATGGTGGTATGGGACACCGTGGTTGAGCTGTCGGCCTACGCTGGGGCCACAAACCTCCCCGTAGTAACCAATGAGCACCTTTGACTCGTGAGCCAATTGTGGTGGTATGGGATACTACATTCGAGCTATCGGCCTACACTGATTGGTGACGAGCCCTTTATAGTGACCTTGAGCGTATTCTGAGTCTACAGGAGGCGACGACCCTTCCATAGCAACAAGAGTACACTAGGCCTGTATTGATAAGGTGATGGGGGAGCGGTGCAACGAGTGCGAGCAACAGCCCTAGTAGCCCTTACAACGACCTATAAATATAACATCGTATTAGACTACTAGGAGTGACAACCCTAGACAGGATCTGTGTTGGTATTGATATAAGGAAGGTACTTAGTTTCCCAATACTGCTGTATGAAAGGACTAATAACAATTTGGTAATCATATCCACATCGCACTGCATGTGCCTGGAAGATGTGGAGTACTGAGGGAAGAAAGCATGCCGCGAACGTAAGATGGTGTCGCATGAGGGAGTATGTCGGTGAGGATATCCATCATGTCATTTCATGCTTGCATTAACAACAGTATATAGGAATGTTTGTTTGCCTGCTTTACTATTATCGCGTGATTGATTTGATAACATGCTAATCTTTGCTCTATGATTCAACTGAGTTGATCACTCACTCTCACGTTACGGGACGATGTTTGTAACACCTACTAGACTCTGTCTTAGATACAGGTTGTGAGGAGATCCAAGAGCTGGAGCCGGACTTCTACGAGGATCAGGACGAGTTCTCGTATATGCAATTCTCTGACAGCTTTACGTAGGTGGCCTGGATCAGTGGGACTTGCTAGTTGGACCATATGACATTTTGATTTTTTGTTTATTATATGTATTTGTGACTCAGAGATGTATTCATACTTTGGAGACAGATCGAGATTATTTTATTTTCCATACAGTGATATATGTATTCTTCAGTCTTCCGCTTGCATTTTATCACTGGATCTGGAGGATGAATTGCAGTTTTGGTATAATCTTACTCATGTAAATGCTCTAACTCAGACAACATTGAATCATAATCATATTTGTTGCATAAGTGATGGTCTAGAACTTGGGAGTCGGGTTTCTACGCGACCCCCGATTTCAGGGTGTTACAATCTGAGACTATCTTGCACAAGCATTTCAGCATATCTTGATATTCATCAAGTGAAATAGAAGAGGAAAGCTATGGAAGGAACTGCCATCATATTCATAGGTATGCTGCAAAAGAACTGCCAGATCAAGGCAGCCTGTTCCTCTTCCTTAGACATGTACTGACTAGCTGATGTTTGAATCGCTCCAGTACAAGAAGTTAGCTTTCTTCAGTAACTGCCATCGTTCTAGCATTAATTGTCTTTGACCGAAACTGATTTGATCATTCAGAACAGAGCGTTAGTCAATTTATTAAGTAAAATCATAACTTATTTTCAGAGATGAAGGGGAGGATGTTCCCATTGAGAGTCGCCATTTTGGCGTCTATACAGACGCCAAAAAAGTGATAAATGTTCTCTTAATATTTTTTAAGTTACCATTGAATAATAAAAGTTCCCAGTGGAGTCGCCATTTTATTTCGACAAGGAAACAAATGCGTTTCATTTGGGGGATTTATTCAATGATAACAAAGAATGAATGAGAGAACATTCATCACATTTATCTGAGTTCATTTACATCCTCTGATTCCCTTGATTCTGAAAATAAAGTACAATTAATAAAATGGACTGAATGAAAGAGAAGATAGCTCAATGGAAATTTCGGTAGCGTAACAACGCTATTTTGGTCATCTCCTAGGTACTTAGGAGGAATTGCTGATTTGATCAGCTAGTCTTCCAATGAGATAGAAATTTCGGCAGCACTTCGGCGCTATTTTGGTCATCTCCTAGGTACTTAGGAGGAATTGCTGATTTGATCAGCCAGTCTTCAATGAGATGGAGCATTTTTCTGGTCATTCTTCCTTAAAATATGAAGAAGCTCATTACAGTGTGTCCAGGCCCTAAGAAAATCAGGCCGATCATGCTAGATGGGCCTGAAAAGTCTCCCAAAATGTAAGATCAGGGGGTTTCCACTATCCGTTCAAACCGAAACTTTATGTGCAGCCTTTGAACCACAAATTAGCCATACACGTCATATTTCAGCTTTTGAATAATTGTAGAAATGGCTGAACTAACAAATCAGCCCCTGAGATTGTGAGTTGGGGCCCGCCTGATATATGGACATGCTTCGGATTTTGTCCCAACGCGTTAAATGAGATACCAAATCGGATGGATAGAACAGATTTCCCACGAACATCAAGGTGGAGCCTACATGTACAATGCATGTACATAGTGTACGTGCACAAGCCATGCACCGTTATAGCCAAAGTCGGTCAGCAGGCGCTGACCGACATTTTCTTCTCAAATCCATGAAAATGGACAGCGTCTTCACAGTGGCTGCCATTTTTGTGTAGTGGGGCCCACTCACTACTCTGTTGAATGATCAGAGCCGTCTAACCTCTCCAGATGATGGGAATTAGCCTCGCCTAGCTCTCCTTTTGTCTTCATGCAAGTGATTGTAAGATCTTAACGGTTAAATACGGAATGGACTGTAGTTTAAAAGATCATGTGGACCACACCAATTCTACTCTAGAAATAGTCTATCCCGGACAGTTTTTCATCCTCAACCCAACGGATGGAGTGGATTTTCCATAACACTCCAGTAAATGGGCCCTCAAAAATTACAGAGTCGACGTACGTCGACTCTGTTCAAAACAGAGCTTCTGTCCATGCTTAGTTGGCCATCATCATGCAGGGAGGATCTAAGCCGTCTATCAGATAGAGGGAGAAAAACCAATCGAGGTGATGCTGAGCTTTGACGACCATGTCCAGTCATATGATCTCTACAGTGATTGAAAAAGGACCGTTCAACGGCTTTCAAGGCTTGATTATCCAGGTGGGCCGCATCATCAGTTGATCAAAACTAGTCTTTTACGGTCAAAATTCCAAGCGGACGACATTGGACAGTGTGGATCTCTCAAGAAATGACCGTTTTGGGCTCCACCAACAACGCAATAGAAGGCAAAAAGCTTTCGTCAATCTTCACACGTCTGCAGCTCTGCCCGGTTGCGCGTGTATGCGTAGGCAGCTACTATAGCTGTGCGGGTACGCTCAAGCAGCAACGTAGCTGCATGGGTATGTGCAAAGACCCTCTTCCTTGCTTCTCTCTTATTTCTTCGGCCCACCAACTGATCCCATCAGATCCAACCCCTCTAATGGAGTGGGAGTAGGGTATTTATTGGCCCTACCACTCTTATAGAGTGGTGATCACCACCACCTATCTCTTCACATATGGACTTTCTCTTTCCTTTAACCATGGTGACCACCAAGCTCCCTCTTAAATGGTGGTGTACCACCTTTCTCCTTTCAAATGACACCTTTACACCCTTCTTTATCAAACTACCCCTTCCAATGCTTTTTTAGCAAAATACCTAAACTACCCCTGGAGCTGGAATTTTACCAAAATACCCAAACTACCCTTGGAGCTGAAATTTTACCAAAATACCTAAACTACCCTTGAAACTGGATTTTACTAGAATACCTAAACTATAAAAGCATTGGAACTTATCGCTCACTCCATGTCGATTAAGTCAACATGCGCCCGTACCAATCGAGCCTGCCTAACAAATTGGTTGACCTATTGTGTGTTTACCATGTATAGACATGACTGTTCGAATCTAAGGTACCCCTCACCAATGTAAAGATCCACCTTTAACCATGGTACCACGATCCTCAAGACTCATGAGCCGAGCATGGTGGTATGGGACACCGTGTTTGTGTTGTCAGCCTACGCTAGGGTGACGAACCTCCCCATAGTGACCGTGAGCACCACTTCTTGCAACTTGCCTTTCGAATGTTTTTAACTAGGAGTGACAAACCTAGATGGATCCTAAACACAGGAATAAGACCGCTATAGTTGTCTAATGCCTAATGTTCGATTTAGGTCGATATTAAAAAGGGAGGTACCCTTGCTTCCCAAACTTGTTGTTTGAATGAGCATAATTAAGCACTTGGCTACTATGACCATGCATCACACTACATTAGTTAGGATGTGGTAAAAAGGTATTTGTAACACCCCGGATATTGGCCAACTTGGGATTAGACGTCCTTAGGCAATGGTTCAACCAAAACACCTCCGTAACCGCTCAGAACCCAATTCCATAGCCAAAGAAACCACTTAGGATTAATTCCTTTAGAAACTAAGCATAAGTTAGCTAGCACTACGCTAGAGTAGCTGGGAAATAGTCCCTGATCACTTTAAATACGTTCTACAAGACCCAAAGTGAGTAGAACCAATGACGCTATAATACTCTAAAACCTTGGATTAAACTCTAAGCCGGTTTGTTCTCTGGACCACTTTGAAACTTTGTATTGGATCTAGACCGCGCGTCGAAAGTCCGATACCTACTATCTTAGACCGTTAGAACCGCCTAGCTGGACTTGACAATCCTTTCGAAAATCATGTCCAACCGACATACACAGGCTATTTCATTGAGCCTGGAGTGAAGAGAGTGAGAATAGGGTTAGATTTGAAATTTAAAATTCAAATCTGACACATGACTTGACGCGTCAGTATTAAGCGTTCTGACCGTCAGAATTCAGCCAAATTACACCCTCGGATTAGGAAAAATTTCTATTTCATATCATGAGACTTGTAGACCTGATCTACGTGCGGTGACCGCTGAACTGAAACTGGACCGCCACGGGCGATCTACGAACACTGATGGTCTGAAAACGGGATGTGAGCGACATCCGACATGTACGAACTTAAGTTCGATCGTGTTCGGCCAGGGGACTACCAGAAATGTTCTTTTGGACCGAAACAGCCCCGATTTGGATATACCTTAAGTATACTTTGTTCCCAAGCCTGTTTTGGGCACATTTGGGCTTATAAAAGGGGTTGAAACCCTCATTCCTCTCTCCCATCCAAAATTGGAAAAAGCCCTAGATTGAGAGAGAGAAAAGGTGAGAGATTGTGAGAGAGAGTAGGAGAGAATTTTTTTGCTGCTGCACTACCTGTTGCACGTGCTTTAGTAACACGCTCCAATCACTTGGCTGATGATTTCTCCGCGTTTCTAGGTAAGAAAACATCCCTAATAGTTGCTGATTTGAGGTTCCCTTGGTTCCATAGCGAAATAGCTGATAGATCTTGTGTATTAGGTTCACAGTTCGCCGTAGACGAAGCGTATACGCTCCGTTCGAAACGATACGCCTCTAGGGTAAAAGGTGCGGATTTTAGATGCTTTGATTGACTGTTTCCAACGCTTTCAATATCATTTAATAGTAGATTATCGACGGCAACACCGTTTGACATGTACAACATGCTGTCTGTTTCCTGTTTCGTAAGCAGACGAAGAATATGAGATTTAGGGCATTTTAGTCATTTGTAGGAAATACTGTTTTCATCCATAATTTGCTGATGTAATTGACATGGCTTCTTGTCACATTAGAATGTTAGGATTACGTGCATAATTAGTTTGGCGAAGAGATTCGCCTAAATGCGCACTTTGAGTCGACATACTATATGTAGACTTAAGTGTGTAGTGTAAGTGTTTGTATAAATACTTGTATTAGTATGTATTGAATTAAATGGTGTTATGATTTAGTTTGAGATTGATTTCTCAATTAATATGCTGATGTAAATGATTTCCTACATGTTAGCTATATGCATGATTTCATTATATGTATGAAATGCATACGTTGGAAGATTTACTTAAGTTATATGTTACAACATGTGTTAACATGCTCACATTATTGTATTTCCTTCCCAATACTCTTACATGATTGCTGATGTGATTTCATAATTGTTTAGGACTATACCTAGTCCAGGAAGTCGGCAATCGAGCAAATTCGTGGTTGGCTTATCTTTGCCACGAACGACGCGTCGATGAACGCGAGTCGTGTTTGGAGTTGGCGGCAGTGGTTAGGCCACACGAAGTGTTTTACACACTTCATGTCGTTCGACTTGAGATGCGATCGTGCTAGTCGAGCCCGTCAAGTAACCCGACTGGCCGTTGTATGTTCACCCTGTATGAGTCATAATTGCTTGAACCTAGGGTACTGAACTTACCATTGTAAACCCTGTCAACCATGGTACCTTGATCCACGAAGACTCATGAGCCGGGCATGGTGGTATAGGACACCGTGGTCGAGCTGTCGGCCTACGCTGGGGCCACAAACCTCCCTGTAGTGACCAGTGAGCACCTATGTCTCGTGAGCAGATTATGGTGGTATGGGACACTATATTCTTGCTGTCGGCCTACATTGATAAGGCGATGGGGGAGCAGTGCAACGAGTGCGAGCAACAGCCCTGGTAGCCCTTTGTAGTGACCGCGAGCGTATTCTGAGTCTACGGGAGGCGACGACCCTTCCGTAGCAGTGAGAGTACAGTAGGCCTGTATTGATAAGGTGATGGGGGAACGGTGTAACGAGTGCGAGCAACAGCCCTGACAGCCCTTGCAGCGACCTACAAAATATACTTCATATGAGATTACTAGGAGTGACGACCCTAGACAGGATCTGTGTTGGGATTGATATAAGGGAAGTACCTTAGTTTCCCAATCCTGCTGTTTGAATGGACTAATAATAACTTGGTAATCATATCACCATTACATTGCATGTGCCTGGAAGATGTGGAGCACTGAGCGGTACGCAAGCATGCCACGGGCATAAGATGGTGCCGTATGAGGGAGAACGTCGATGAGGGCATCCATCATGTCATGTTATATTGCATTAACAATAATATTAGGACTGTTTGATTTACTGCTTTACTATTATCGCATGATTGATTTGATAACATGCTAATCTCTGCTCTCTTATCCCACTGAGTTGATCACTCACTCCCACGTTACGGGATGGTGTTTTCAGACACCCACCAGTCCCTATTTTGGTTGCAGATGAAGGCGCTGCTTGAGAAGTGGAGCTGGACTTGATGATGATGAGGAGGATCTCTCCTTTATGCGTGTTCTGATTGACGGGATTACAGGGAGGTTGATTAGATGCCTTGGCACTTATCATTTTATATTTTTAGCGCACTCATGTATATTCGCTTTGTCTACTTTTGGAGTATACATGTATGTATATAACCTGGTAACATGTTCACACTCTGGAGACATACAACAGTTTATATATGTTATACATACTATCACAGTCTTCCGCTTGCTAATTTAACGGTCTCTAGAGTATGATATGATGTTTTGGATTAATCCCACTCATGTTTAATGCATTAACACAAACAACATTCAATCATACATATTTATGTTGCATAAGTGATGTTCTGAAACTCGGGAGTGGATTTTTTACTCGACCCCCCAATTTTCGGGATGTCATAGTATTGGAGTTGTACATTTGACGAATTGTTGTCATATGTAAAATAGGTGGTCGGAGTCACGTGTTGAGGGAGTGTTGATGAGTGAAGGCATGTATCATTACTTACACTTCATTCCTGCGTTAAACAGAATAGTTAGGAAGTGATTGTTATGATTGCCTTATCATTACTTCTTTGATTGACTTGATAACATGTGTAACTTTTGCCTTATAGAACCACCGAGTTGATCATTCACTCCCACTCTGGGATGGTATTTTAAAACACCAACTGAACACTGATGTAGATGCTGGTAAGGATGACATCTATGCAATAGTACAAGACTTTTTAGTGAGGAGTTCTCCTAATTCCAACTCTTGAGCTGACCGATGTAGGCTACGTACCATTATGCAGGGATCACTAGGCATCAGGGCTTTGTTGAACATATTTACACTACCACATTTTGTATATTTTGATATTTTACATGTATATATTGAACCCAATCACATACTCATACTCTAGAAGAAATTTTGTGCAACACCTATATATTTAGATAGACATGTTTTAGAATTTCGCACTTATTTAACTTCATTAAATCCGAAGTACGATGTGTTGTTTAGTATAATCCCATGCATGCATAATTCATGAATATGAAAGAAATTTGAATATCATTATCCACATGACATAAGTGATGCTCGAAATCTCGGGAGTAGAGCTTTACTCGACCCTCGAAATTCAAGGCATTATAAACAGGAATGGAGAAATTTTGTGAAATGTTATATTTTTTTGTGAATGATGTCTTGTATAAAATTCATGGTGAATGAAAACTTGTTTGTGAATTGTTAATTAATGTATTTGAGAAATATCGATTTCAATGTGAAAGGTGATTTTCTTGTGAATTGTTTTGATTTATCCGACTTCCTCAGTCAATTTCATTATGTTCTCATTCACTTCAACGCTGTAATCAATCAAAGAAAGAGTCTATTACACTGTTATCAGTCAATTTCACTCGCGTATCGGTCAATTTCCCTAACTTCTCGAACAATTTCACTCAGTTGGTGGCCAATTTCACTCAATTCACTGTCAATTTCACTCACTTAGCGGCCAATTTCACTAACATCACAGTCAATTTCTGTAACGTCTCGAAAAAAATCGTACAGAGACCCGAGTACCACCTTAGGCAGAACCACCTAAGGATCATATTCGGTCATAACTTAGGTGAAATTTAGTTAAGTACTGAATTGAATAATCTGTGGATTAAGCTTGGGCCACCATTTTCACACATAAGAAGGCCTAAAACCATTAATACCACTAACTCAATGTCACTTAAAGACTCAGGAGAAATCCCAAGAGCCTGTTGCTCTCGGGAGTACAATGGAACTCTGTATCGGACCTAGACTGCACGTCGAGGGTCCGATGACCTCAAAACTATAGGACTATATCTGTCCTACTAGGCTTGACAACCATCGCAGGAATCAAGCCCACATATTGTCCAGAAATGTACAACTTGATCACTGAGTGAAGTGTGTGAGAAACGTGAATATCTTTAGAAAATGAACCTAAACTTAAGTGAATTGGGCCATTCACTCTCACGCAAAATTGAGGATTTCAGACCGTCAGTTTCTGACCAAACTTCACCCATGGGAAAAGAAAATTTTCCTGCACATATTTGTATAACGGTTGCCCCGATTGAGTAAGTATGAACGTTGATTTGACACAGGTCATCCACAGTCAATCGGCTTATCCGATTGCACCAAAATCATGTCCAAGAATAGATCCATTCTGAGGGAACGCACCCTATGACGTAGGTGAGTAGTGGGCCTCCCTGTGAGCCCTATTTGTCAAAAACAGCTACCCAAAGGGTATAACCTATGTATATAGTGGTCGTGGGCCATTTGCATCACTTATGGACTTATAAATAGGCCTTATAACACCCCACCTCTCTCATATATGAATTTCTATAGAACCCCAAGGGAGAGACAAGAGAGAGAGAGAGAGAGAGAGAGAGAGAGAGAGAGAGAGAGAGAGAGAGAAGAAGAAGAAGAGAAAAGAGGAAAGAGAGAAGAAGGCATTTGGGAGATTGTTGCAGGAATCCTCTCCCACAACACCATGCACCGAATCACCTCCCCGTTACGCTACAAAACCTGTTTTGGCTATGATTTTGGGTAAGAAACTCTAACCCTGATCTTGTTGTAGAGATCCAGGTTAATTATTTGTCAAACCAGCTAACCTATTACGTCAATTAGGTGTCCTACGTTCTGTTTTCAAAAATGTAAAGTTTAGACCGAGTTTAAATCAAGCATCGTAACGAAAAGTATGGACTATAGACGCTTAGGTTATGGTTATCAATGCTTAAAATGTCAACTAATGATTTATGTCTAACTTGATTACTACCATATTGTCTTAGTTATGTTGATTTCTGTATGACATACTTATATGGATTGTGATGAGTGAAAGATGCATCCCATGTGTTTGTTGAAATGTTTGAATGAACATTTTCCATGATTACTGATCTAGGATTCATCCTTGTCATATTCATGATGATCTCTCTATATGATGAATTGTTAAATTATATGTTGTAACTAACCTAGTCTATATATTTGGTTAAGTGTAGTCTAAGTGTTTGATGAATTATCTGAATTAGAAATTGTTGTTGATTTATTTTTATTAAGAGTATTAAGATAGGATTCTTAATTACCTTATTCATATGTATAATTTCTTTCATGTAATCATATGTGCTGCTACGCAATTTATGGATAAAATGCAAGTGTTTGATGAAATGCTCAAATGAGGAATTTACTTCGGTTATTTGTTAAATGTTGAAATGATTATCACATGTGTTTACCTACTGCATTTGAGTAAGATTGAGGCTATAATGTAGCTCAGGCAATCAGTAACAATCCCTATTCAGGTGGCTGAATTAGTCTTGCCAATTGGGTAAACTCGATGACACCAGGTCGCACGATGATTTGTCGACATTATTTAGGCCACAAAGAGTGCTTATGCACTCTATGTCGATTAAGTCAGCGCGTGCTCGTACCAATCGAACTTACCTAACAAACCAAATGGCCTATTTTTTATTTAGCATGTATGAACACTACTGTTTGAATCTAAGGTACCCCTCACCAATGTAAATGCCTACTTTAACCATGGTACCACAATCCGCTAAGACTCATGAGCCGAGCATAATAGTGTGGGACACCGTGTTCGAGCTGTTGGCTTACGTTGGGGTGACGAGCTTCCCCGTAGTGACCAGTGAGCAACGAACACTCGTGAGCTGGGCATGGTGGCATGAGACATCGTGTTCGTGCTGTCGGCCTAAGCTGAGGCGACGAGCCTCCCCATAGTGACCGCGAGTATAAACTTTTAAATTTGCCTATCAACTGCTTTTCATCAGGAGTGATGACCCTACAATTTCCTATCGTATGTGCTTAACTAGGAGTGACGAACCGAGATGGATCCTTCGGTTTGGGTCTATGATATAAAAGGAGGTACCTTAGCTTCCCAAATCTACTGTATAGATATGCTTAATTAATTACTTGGCTAACATGACTATGCATCGCACTGCATTAGTTAGGACGTGTTTTTAAGGCGATGAAGTCACACTGGAGGTAGTGATATCATATGGGAAATAGGTTGTTGGAGTCGCTTTTGAGGGAGCATTGATGTAAGGGCATACAATATTACTTGCACTTCATTCTTACATTAACAAGACTGGTTAGGAAGTGATTGTTATGTTGTTTTTTCATTACTAATTGATTGACTTGATAACATGTTAACTTTTTCCTTATACTACCACTGAGTAAGCCACTCATTCCCACTATGGGATGGTGTTTTAAAACACAATCAGACTCTAGTTTAGATGCAGGTGTTGATGAAGTTTATGAAATGGAGCAAGACTTTATGGATGATGATGAGGAGTTCTCCTACTTTCAGCACTCGGGTTGGTCGATGTAGACCTTGTGCCGATGCGCAGGGACTACAAGGATATTTTTCTTAGTTGGACACATCTACTTTTCCTTATTTTATTTATTTTGAAACAGTACATGTATATATTGAGCCCAGTTACATACTCATACTCTGGAGGTTGTGAAACACTTACATGCTTATATATACATTTCAGACTTCTTCTTGCTTAATTTAATTATATTCGAAGTATGATATGTTGTTTTAGTATAATCCCACTCATGTTTAACTCATTAGTATGGGAGAAATCTGAACATCATTATCCATATTGCATAAGTGATGTGCTGGATTTTGGGAGTAGAGCTTTGCTTGACCCTTGAAATTTAGGGCGTTACATGTTGGTATCAGAGCATGATTTGGATTAAACTGGACCTGAGTTATAGGTAACATGATGCACTCTAACGCACTCTGACGTAGGAAGGGGGTGAAGACATTTAGATACGACATTAGAATCCTAAAAATTTCACCGATAGGTGAGACCAAACATTGTAATGGAGTTTTCAACGTATAATTGAGAGACTTAGATCATGTAACACCTCGAATTTTTTCCAATCTGGAGTTAGATGTCCTTAGGCAATGAGTCAATCATAATACTTTAATTAACTTCTTAGAACTCAATCCTAAAGCCTCAAATCCCCTTTTCAACCTATTTCCTTCAAAATCTTACCTTTCACCACCTCATTCTTCAAATATTTCTAAGTAATTTTATATTAGATACTAATACTAAAGTTTAAATGATGAAGAACAATAATGAAATTAACATTTACTCTAAATATTGAATATATAACTAAATTGGCTTTTTAACCTTTATCCTTTCAGAATCTCTAAATATAAATAATTTATTTGGATAGATTAGCTTCTCCTACCTAAAAATCATATATTACACGTCATGTAACCCGTTCTAGATTGAAAGATAAACTCATTTTACATATCAGATTGACGAAACCACATCAAATGGACTCGGGAGCCCAAACGACTTAAATCGGAGCGATTCGAGGTGGGTCCCGTGCGTTTTCGATGTCTTCGGGGGGGAATAACATCCCCAAAATGGGGAGGCATCCTCAAAATGTCCAGCGAGTGGCAATATCATCCCCGAATCGGGGATGCATCCCCGCCTAGTAGGCTGAGCGGGCCACAACGGGCTGGGCGGCCAGTTTGCCGCCCCATTTTCAGTAATTTTTCCTCTGACTTTGAAAAGTCATATCTCCCTCGTTATAACTCTGATTTAGGTAATTCAAAATTTATATTAAAGATTGATAAGTTAGTTTCATATAAAAATAAGTGAAAAATATAATAAAAATTTTAATATAATTAAATATAGGTCGTTGTGACAACTATCCAAAAATTATTAGTTTAGACAGCTGCTGCTTCTAGAATTTATTTTTTTTTTTTCTATAATAGAAAATATAATGAAATCTGGTAAAAATGAACTAAACTTGATGATGAACTACTAAAAAAATAATTAAAATGATATACTAATTAAAAGTGCTAGAAAGGGGCGTAGAACTTCCCTATGACCTTATTATGTCGTAATTAGGTCATAATTTAGTTAAGTACTAAACTAAATACTCAGTAGAATTAGCGTGAACTACTTTAAATATGATCTATAAGATCTAAAACTTATAGAATCATTAACGCTACGTTATCCTAAAATCTAGGATCCATCCCTAAACCCATTTGATCTCGGGAGCATCATGAAATTCCGTATCGGACCTGGACCACACGTTGAAAATCTGATAGCGACGAAATTAGACAAATACGATCGTCTTGTTAGACTTGAAGACTACCTAAAAAATCAAGTCCAGATGGTGTCCCATGACTATTTACTTGAGCCCGGAGCAAAGTGTGTGAGAAACATGAATATTTTTAGAATTAAATATGAATTTAAGTAATCTAATTCGTGTTGCTTGTGGGCCAAATATATGGATTCAGACCATCAAAATCTGACATAAATAGACCCTTGGATCAGGGAAAATGTCCCACACATGCCATTGTACTTGTGGCCCTGATCTGATACCAGTGATCGTATAACTGAAACTAGTCTGCCATGGGTGATCTGCAAACCTGATCAGACCAAAAACTTAGCCTGACCTAGATCCATGGTCAGGGAGCTTAAGTCTGGCCGCATTCAGCAAAGAGGTCTCTAGAAGTACTCTGTTGGATCAGAACAGGCCCTATTTGGCTATTACCTAAGTATACCTTGGCCTTGAGGCCATTCCCGTCAGTTATAGGCCTATATAAGGTCTTAAAACCCTCATTCTCTCACCCCATATGAATTCCCTAAAACCTTAGGAGAGAGAGGAGAAGAAAGAGAAGGAAAGAGAGAGAAAGTGTGAGCAAGAGTTGGAGTTACTCCTGGGATTCAATCCCCACTACTCCATGTGCTTTACCACCCCTCCTGTATCATTATACAGGTGATACCGATCCCGTTCTTAGGCAAGAAAACCTAACCGTAATCTGTTTTAGGGTTTCAGAAAGTGTATGTTATGAAATAGCTAACCTAAATCATGTTATAGGTTTCCAATCAACGCCTGACAAAGACTAAGTGTCTAAAATGAATCTGTTATGTATTTATAGGCAAAAGGTGCAGAATATATATGTTTAGATTATGGTTTTCAAGGCTTTCAATGCCAGTTAATGATTTATAACTATCAAGGGTGTCATTTCACATGCCAAATGCAAAGTTTGTTTCACTTTACGTAAATACATGAACTATGTTGATTAAGTGCATATCAAGTTTTTGTTGAAATGTCTATATTGGTATGGAATTTGAATTTGTGTTTGCCATGATTATCGATCATGGATTTATGCCTGTAGTAAATACGACAACTCCTTGGTGAAAGGATTTTCCCTAATGCATGTTATAACCAACATACGTTATGTATGTTGGAATGTGTAGACTAAGTGTTTGTAAAAATGTCTGAATGAGCTAGTATTAAGTAAATTATACTTTATGTGCATGTTGAGATATGATTCTCAACTACCTTAACTATGTGTATGATTCCCTCCATGTACCTTTTATTATAGTGTCTGTTTTATTTATAGAATGCATATGTGTGAATTCATGTTTAAGTTGTATTCCATAAAATGCTCAAATGATTGTAGGATCTGAATTATTTATTCATTACTACTTTGACTATCTCATATGATTCCTTGTTTTAATTAAATATTGTTGGGACTATGATAGAGTTCAGACAATCGGTAACAAGCCTTGAATAGGTGGCTGATCTCGTTTCACCACACGGGACGTGCCTGACGAATCCGAGCTGTACTTCGGTCGATGACAGTGGTTAGGCGACACGGAGTGCTTACACACTTCATGTTGTTCAACTCGATATGTGCTCGTGCTAGTCGAGCTCACCGAGTAACCCGATTGGCCCGATGTATCTCCATCGTGTATTGATGCTACTGCTTGAACCTAAGGTACCAAACTCACCAGTGAAAACACTGTTAACCTTGGTACCTTGATCCGCTAAGACTCATGAGCCGGGCATGGTGGTATGTGACACCGCGGTCGAGCTGTTGGCCTACGCCGGGTGACAAGCCCACCCGTAGTGACTAATGAGTGACCCAGACTCATGAGCCGAATATGATGGTATGGGACACTGTATTCGAGTTGTCGGCGTATAACTTGGTGACGAGCCATTAGTAGTGACCTCGAGTGTACTCTGAGTCTGCGTTGAGGTGATGAGCTTTTTCACAACAACTAGAGTATAACTAGGCCTGCATTGATCAGGTGACGAGCCCTTTATATCGACCTAGAACCGTAACATCGTATGAGATTGTCTAGGATTGACGACCCTAGAATGTATCATTGTTTTGGAATTGATATAAAGGAGGTACCTTAGCTTCTCAATCCTGCTGTATGAAAAGGACTAATAAGAACTTGGTAATCACGTTCATGCACTGCATTGCATGTGCCATTTGGTGTTAGCCAGAGTACTGAGGAAGTGACTGACATACACGACCGTGAGATGAAGATCGCAGAGGGAGTGCATCGAGGGCATGCATCATAACTACATCCCATTATTACATTAATCAGAGTACTTAGGATTGATTGTTGTACTGCATTATCATTACTACTTGACTGAATTGATAACATGTTAACCTTTACTTTATTGTTCCACCGAGTTGATCACTCACTCCCACATTACGGGACGGTTTCTCCTATATGAAGCTACCAGGCGAGTCTATGTAGACCATGTTCTGATCGACGGGGTTACAGGGATGCTGATTAGATGTCATTTACACTAGATATTTTACACTTTTGGAACACCCATGTGTATTCATTTTGTTCATTTTTAGAGTATACATGTACATATTTAACCTGGTAACATGTTCACACTTTAGAGACTTACAACGGTTTATATATTTTATATATCTATCATAGTCTTCCACTTGCAAAATGTAACTCTCTAGAGTATGATATGCTATTTTAGTATAATCCCACTCATGTTTAATGCACTAATATGAATAACATTCAATCATCATTATCTATGTTGTATAAGTGATGCGTTAGAACTTGGGAGCTGAGCTTCTTCTTGATGCCCGATTTTCAGGGCGTTATAGATCACGTGCATTGACCAAAGTCATCTCTGGGCCGTCAGTCGACTGGTTTGAGTCGTTAGTGATGATTTTTAAACCTGAAATGGATCCAAATTGTGTGAATACGGGTGCATTGGTGTTCACTCCCCAAGTGCAGGGTTGTGATGTAGTAATAACTCGGTAAGACCGAGGTCGAATCCCAAGGGACTGAAACTTGTACGTTATCTGAAACTAACTGGAAATAGAACTAGAATAAGATGAAATCTAAATGGAGTTGTAATTTGAAGAATGATTATGAAATATTAATCTAAAACTTAGGAAAAATCAGAGATGGGAAACTAGGGATTCAGAGGATCCACTTGTAGAGATCAAGGAGAACTTATGCTTGCATCAAAAATCATGGAAATTACTGAACTGCCGTTGATCTAGTTTTCAAAGAGATGAAAGGTAGATAAATTAGAATGGGTTCCATCACCAAACCATGCCAAAAGACTATGGCAAACAACAGAATTAAACTAATTACCACCCAATCACATGTATGCAAGTTAAGAAGGGTACCGACATCCAACCATGCCCAGGAGACTATGGTGAACAACAGGGCTTCCTGACATCATAAATATTCAAAGCCATTGCAGACCCATTGTAATTTCAGTCACAATAGACCATTAAAAACCTAAAACATTCCCATATTAATTAACTAAAATCAATGTCAATTCATGCATTAAAATTTAAATAAAATCAAATCTCCCATCTCACTACAAGCTTCACCTCTTAGCCCTAACTAGGAGGATTTAGCCTGCCATGGATGGGCTCAATCCAAATAAATAAAGAGAAAAAGAAAAGGAAAAGAAAAGGGAAAGAAAAAAACCAACCTCCTCTCTCTCTCCTCTGCCCACGTTGAAACCCAAGCTTGAGCCCTCTGTTCTTCCTCCCCAGACCCTGAATGAATGCTCCCCACGTCCAAAAACCTCTTTTTATAGCTGCTGGAAGGCTGGAGTCAGTGACAGAGTTGTAGCAGGACACGGAGTGCAATTTTCGCAGCCAAGTTCGGTACCATGAAACACGCCACTTTCCTCGCTCAAATTCTAAAGAAACACCGTCCCTTAGTACTTTCTTGGGTCCTCTACATGATAGACGGTTCAGATCTACCATATGATCAAAGATGGTGGGCCAAAACTGTCCGGAAAAGTCAGTTTTCACGGATGTGCGAAACCTTTCGTACCATTTCGCTGTTGTGATCGGTGGGCCCCACAGAAGCATTTTCTGAAAAATTTACCCCGTTCATTGGATTCAGAACGAAATTTCAGTCAAGAATGGGTAGTTTTGAACGTTCATTGACGTGTCCCAGAGAAGAAATAACTAAAAGATCAGATTTGAACGCTACCGGGCAGCCCTTTTGTGGCCTCTATATCTCACACGTGTGCACGCATGGGTGCAAAAGGTCAGCATGGTTTTGTAGTTCTCGAAGCCCTCTACACGGTGGACGGATCAGATTGGCCAAACGAGCAATGGGTGGGGCCCACTAACGTTCGCAAAAACGGCCAGCGGCCGTGCGTCCGCTGTGCGATTTATTTTATTTTTTTTTATTTAAGAAGAAAGTCGGTCAGCGTCTTGCTGACCGACTTAACTCGTTTGGTGCACGACGAGTGTACATGTGCACTGTACACACTCATCTCATATGGGGTCCATTGCACTGTTTAGGAGAAATCTGCACCGTCCATCTGTTTTGACTCCTCATTTAAGGCGTCAATAATAATTTTGAGACAGTTCCAGATATCAGGTGGGCCCAGAATCAACGGTTTATGGGCTGATCTGTCAGTTGGGGCACTTCCCGAGATCTTCAATGGCTGAAATTTTATATGTACGGTTAATTTATGGTCCTCAGGCAACGTATGAAGTTTCGAGCCGAACGGATGGTGGGAACCTCGTGATCTTGCATTCTGGACGTTCTTCAGGCCGCTTGAGCTTCAATTTCAAACTTTTCTCGAATTTCTGACCGTGTATATTTGTCAATCTTGGTCCCCTGGAGTGTGTCCCTTGCCTTTGGCGTCATCAGATCGTTAAATCTCAACTTTTAACGTCCTTTTTCCATCCATGCTCATAAAATCACTTTGCCACACAAGAATGAGAAAACGAGCCATTAGACAGCATTATATTCGTAAATCCAGACAATATCTGGGGTCTAACATGCAATATTTGACCCTCAACACAATCCCCAACCAGCATTTTGCTAGTCCCGAGCAAAGTATGCGAAAAATAAGTTGAGAATTATAGGAGAACTTTCTATGAAATCAAGTGAGATTTTGAACAAAATATGAGAAATTTAATATTCATGAATGTTAGAAATTGTATTCTCCTGAGCTCAAGCGCACCGTAGACTTCATAATCAAGTGTAAAGCATTAATCCATCAATTAGAAAAATTTTAAACATTGAGATCCATGGATGTATAGTGTAATCTCAGCTAATCACATTAAGATTGAATTTGTTATTTCAGGATCTCATTGGTAACCAGCAAGAGAATTCATGATAACCAAACTTGCCTCATAAATTTCATCTTTTGATCTTTTCAACTTTTTATTTTTCCATTAATAGTCATGCCAAAAAGAGGAATCAAATCCTTACCAATAGGGAGCAAACCTATGGCAAAAGACCAATTACCTAATAAAATTTTTTTTTTGAATGTTTAACCTTGGGGAATCAAACCTTCACCTGTAGGGAGCAAACCCATGGTGAAGATTAATTGCCTAACCTGTTCAATTTTTATACCCTGATGGCAAGATATTTCAGACTGGTTCCCTTCGTGCTTAGTGATTACCAAGTTAATCCTTCGATATGGAACTGAAATCTTAATGTGTAAGCAAGACGTGTCCTGAAATCATGATTCAATCAATGTTTACAACTTCTAATCATGGATTAATAATTCACTTAACTATGAAATCTAACAGATACGGAATTCAAGAGTCATAAATCTAACATTATTTATCTTGAACTTCTAAATCAAGGGTATCCATCAAAATCACTTTGAATTCATAAAAATTTTCAGAAAAATTTTAAAATTTTTCACAATTGTTGCTCAAGACCAAGAAAATACGGATTAGGAAGCCTAATCTCCCACCCCCAACCTAAAATCTACATTGTCCTCAATGTAAAAGATATGAACATGCCATACACATGGAACAACGAAAGTAAAGTGATGGGAAGATAGTACCTGGATAACGAATCAAGAGAGAGACTTTCCAAGAGATCACGGCATGGAAGCTTGTCAGCATGAGAGAGAAAGTAGAACAAAAATAACGAAAATAAAATCCTACCTATACCACTTTCGCAGGTGCTCTCGATTGCATTTAGCGAATGCAACAAGCCTTTAAACCCCTAGGTTACCCCTAGTGGACGAGTTGTAGTCTCGTGAGGGTTTGCAGTAATGTTACCCACAAACATTGAATCGATCATCCCGCAAGGTTCCCCTTCCGGCCAATATCTTGATAAGTCTCTCAGTAAGCTTCTCAATAGGATCATCCAAAAGCCCTTTTTACAATAGGCTTGGATGCCCTGGAGTTTGACTTTCCAGAGAAACTTATTTACCTCATTAAAAATGTGTTGATGATTCGCCTGAGGTATCCAAAGTATAAATGATTCACCTGTGTCAAAAAAAGTTTCAGAGTTAGTATCCCATGGTGAATTAGAGACTACAGATAGATCAAGTTGAGAAAAATTTTCAGGAAGTGGTGTAGTCTCAACACTTTCCGAAGTATCAGACTTCGGTTCAATTTTCAGCTCCTCCTCCCCTAATGGTAAACATTCAGGATCTGTGGAAGAAAGGGCTTCAGAGTAAGGGTTCTCTCGGTCAGTGCTGACTGCCGAGATGTTGTCTTGCAAGGCATTCACTATGTCTCTTATCATGGGATCATTTGAATCTGCAAAGTATGCCAAGCAATCATCAAAAGAGTTGGGACATTCTTCTGAGAGTGACTTATTTTTCACCTTGGAGCTCGTGATGATCTGCTCAAGGAATCCATCATCCTTAAAAGTGGACAGATGTATGCTCTCTTGCTCCAGCCCTGCACAGACAGATTGAGGGTCAGTATGCGAAACATTGATATGATCAATCTGTTCATTGAAGTTACTCAGAAGAGGCATTGAATCGTCCACATTCAACAGTTTAGATGGTGGCCTCAACTGGGTGGTTTCAAATTCCAGAGTCGTAGCGCGCAACTCCTCTTTCTCCCGAATCATATCATCATTCAATTCAGGGGAGTGGTCCAAATATGTTTCACAAGAGTTATAAGGGTTGGTCATAAGGGGCTCCTCCACTTTTAGATCAGACATGTCAGGTGAGTGAAGTATCTCATTATGACCGTTCTCTTCGCGTACTTCTTGATCATTAACTTGGACCAAACTTGAGATTAGTTCCAGGAGAATTGTGGTTATACATTCAGGATTGTCATCCCAATAGTCATCATATTTTGGTTCAGTGCAGTGCACACTTGAGATGAAATCACTTTCCTCATATTCTTCACCTAGAATGGGTTGAGATTCGCATAAACTAACATCTTCATCATCATTAGAATCTAGTGTGTCATGTGATTGAAGTGTATCATTATATTTGAAAGACAGCCATGTCTCTTCCCCATTCTTTTGAACAGTCATAGAAATCGACTCATCGGTAAATTGGACCATATGCTCGTTAATGGAATCCAACTCCTCATTCCAAATTCCGGATTCTTTTAAAAGTGGGTGCGGATCACTTTTTTCGCATTGTTTTTCTAGATTAGGTCGTGGCTGGGATGACCGAGCCTCCTCTATCCTATCAAGACGCGCATCGAGTCCTTTCATTGTTTCCATTACTTTTCTCATTTCTACAAGACAGGCCGAAAGATTACGCTGATACGAATCCTCTTGGATCGTTTCTGGATGGATTTCAAAGGTAGGGGATCCAAGAGAATAATCATTATAACATGTTATTGGTTCATCTTCACAGCTTTGATGTTTCCATTGGTTATAGTCATACTGATCATACATGGGAGAATATGATGACTGATAATAATCCTCGTTCCCATAATTACGATCGTATACAGCCCTATTAACTGATGGAAGATAACGTTCTAGTCGGTTCTCAATGTCTGTTTGTGATGGAGAAAAATCTTGAGGTATACGTTGAATTCCACAACCCTCGGGCATTCCCCAATATCTCCTATCCATCTCAGCGTATGCATGTACCCATGATTCCATGGTAGAATCCTGACTCTGAGTCTAATCCTAGAACAAAAGAAAAGTCCTATAGAAATATGGAAAGAAAGAGAAGAAGTTAGAAGAGTGTTACCAAATAAGAAGTTCCTATGTTAAGATCCTGCAGAAAAAAAACAAAACAAGTTTGTTTCTAAAACAGTTAGTCTAAGATTATAAAATTTCTAAAAACCCTAATAGAAAAAAAATAAAGAAATTAGAAAAGATATCACCAAATTAGAAGTTTCTATCTCAGAATCCTACAAAACAGGAAAGACAAGTTAGTTCAAAAAAAATAGAAAAATCTAAACCTAAAACTGAAGTTAGTAAAAATCCTAATCTTAAACTAATCCTAAAACTAATTAATTTCAGAAAAACGTAGCCGACAGTCCCCGGAAATGGCGCCAAAAACTTGTTCACTCCCCAAGTGCAGGGTTGTGATGTAGTAATAACTCGGTAAGACCGAGGTCGAATCCCAAGGGACTGAAACTTGTACGTTATCTGAAACTAACTGGAAATAGAACTAGAATAAGATGAAATCTAAATTGAGTTGTAATTTGAAGAATGATTATGAAATATTAATCTAAAACTTAGAAAAAATCAGAGATGGAAAACTAGGGATTCAGAGGATCCACTTGTAGAGATCAAGGAGAACTTATGCTTGCATCAAAAATCATGGAAATTACTGAACTGCCGTTGATCTAGTTTTCAAAGAGATGAAAGGTAGATAAATTAGAATGGGTTCCATCACCAAACCATGCCAAAAGACTATGACAAACAACAGAATTAAACTAATTACCACCCAATCACATGTATGCAAGTTAAGAAGGGTACCGACATCCAACCATGCCCAGGAGACTATGGTGAACAACAGGGCTTCCTGACATCATAAATATTCAAAGCCATTGCAGACCCATTGTAATTTCAGTCACAATAGACCATTAAAAACCTAAAACATTCCCATATTAATTAACTAAAATCAACGTCAATTCATGCATTAAAATTTAAATAAAATCAAATCTCCCATCTCACTACAAGCTTCACCTCTTAGCCCTAACTAGGAGGATTTAGCCTGCCATGGATGGGCTCAATCTAAATAAATAAAGAGAAAAAGAAAAGGAAAAGAAAAGGGAAAGAAAAAAACCAAGCTCATCTCTCTCTCCTCTGCCCACGTTGAAACCCAAGCTTGAGCCCTCTGTTCTTCCTCCCCAGACCCTGAATGAATGCTCCCCACGTCCAAAAACCTCTTTTTATTGCTGCTGGAAGGCTGGAGTCAGTGACAGAGTTGTAGCAGGACACGGAGTGCAATTTTCGCAGCCAAGTTCGGTACCATGAAACACGCCACTTTCCTCGCTCAAATTCCAAAGAAACACTGTCCCTTAGTACTTTCTTGGGTCCTCTACATGATAGACGGTTCAAATCTACCATATGATCAAAGATGGTGGGCCAAAACTGTCCGAAAAAGTCAGTTTTCGCGGATGTGCGAAACCTTTTGTACCATTTCGCTGTTGTGATCGGTGGGCCCCACAGAAGCATTTTCTGGAAAATTCACCCCGTCCATTGGATTCAGAACGAAATTTCAGTCAAGAATGGGTAGTTTTGAACGTTCATTGATGTGTCCCAGAGAAGAAATAACTAAAAGATCAGATTTGAACGCTACCGGGCAGCCCTTTTGTGGCCTCTATATCTCACACGTGTGCACGCATGGGTGCAAAAGGTCAGCATAGTTTTATAGTTCTCGAAGCCCTCTACACGGTGGACGGATCAGATTGGCCAAACGAGCAATGAGTGGGGCCCACTACCGTTCGCAAAAACGGCCAGCGGCCGTGCGTCCGCTGTGCGATTTTTTTTTTTTATTTATTTAAGAAGAAAGTCAGTCAGCGTCTTGCTAACCGACTTAACTCGTTTGGTGCACGACGAGTGCACATGTGCACTGTACACACTCATCTCATATGGGGTCCATTACACTGTTTAGGAGAAATCTGCACCGTCCATCTGTTTTGACTCCTCATTTAAGGCGTCAATAATAATTTTGAGACAGTTCCAGATATCAGGTGGGCCCAGAATCAACGGTTTATGGGCTGATCTGTCAGTTGGGGCACTTCCCGAGATCTTCAATGGCTGAAATTTTATATGTACGGTTAATTTATGGTCCTCAGGCAACATATGAAGTTTCGAGCCGAATGGATGGTGGGAACCTCGTGATCTTGCATTCTGGAAGTTCTTCAGGCCACTTGAGCTTCAATTTCTAACTTTTCTCGGATTTCTGACCGTGTATATTTGTCAATCTTGGTCCCCTGGAGTGTGTCCCTTGCCTTTGGCGTCATCAGATCGTTAAATCTCAACTTTTAACGTCCTTTTTCCATCCATGCTCATAAAATCACTTTGCCACACAAGAATGAGAAAACGAGCCATTAGACAGCATTATATTCGTAAATCCAGACAATATCTGGGGTCTAACATGCAATATTTGACCCTCAACAATTGGGTCACGAAAATGGACCGTATGGGCCTAAGACCCCAAAGCACGAGGTTTGGTGGGGCCCTTGGGGTCCCACGTACCAAAACATGGCCCCAGGAGGGGATGGCCACCGTCCCAAGGTGGAGCCATCATCAAACCCTTTAGATGGGTTTGGCGGCACCGCCCAATCAACGGCGCACCGCCGATCGGTCTATAGGGGCGCGGCGACGCCACCGGCCGACCACGTGTGGGAGCCCCCTTTTAACCCTCCTAACACCCTTCTTTCTTCATTTCCCCCTTTTCCTACCCCACGAACACCCCCAAACCCTCCAAAAACTCTCTTTCTCTCTCAAATCCTCATTTCCATACACTCAAATCCCTCATTTCTTCTACATCCTACACCCCTCCACCACTATTCCACTAAAATTATCCCTTACATCTTCCCATCTTCCTTATTCTCACCCACTTGAGCACAAAACCCTCCTTTTTGTGTATCATAACCTTCATACTTTCAAATCCACTTCGTATTCAAAGTTTTTCCATCTCAATTTTTCTCTTTGAGATTATGACTGCCATCTTCTACATTTCAACACTCCTTTCCCTTATGGGAAAGAAGAGAGCGGCCCTAAATGAGGCTAGGCCTAGTCGTTCAAGCCGTTCTAAGAAGAAGACGAGTGCTCAGACAAGTGCAAGCGCCGAACGAAGATCAAAACGGGACCTCGACCCTCGAATCCCGATAGAGAGGTCGCTACCAGCGAGCATCGAACTCGAAAAGTTCTGTGATCGCAAGGTTGTGTTTGAAGCTCACATTAATGAGAAGTATTTAGGTTATATCCATTGATCGACATCTTCTAGAGAATGGGTGGGGTCCCATATTTAAAGGAAAAACACATGCTCGTGAAGGCGCTGTACGAGCCTTCTATGCACTGTAACATCCCGAAAATCGGGGGGTCGAGCAAAAAACCCAACTCCCGAGTTCCAAAATATTATTTATGCAACATAGATATGTATGATTGAATGTTGTCTGTGATAATGCATTAAACATGAGTGAGATTAAGCTAGAACAACATATCATACTCCGGAGACAGTTAAATTAGCAAGCGAAAGACTGTGATAGTATGTATAACATATATAAACTGTTGTATGCCTCCAGAGTGTGGATATGTTACCAGGTTATATACATACATGTATACTCCAAAAGTAGACAAAACGAATATACATCAGTGCGCTAAAAATATAAAATGACAAGTGTCAAAGTATCTAATCAACCTCCCTGTAATCCCGTCAATCAGAACACGCATAAAGGAGAGATCCTCCTTGTCATCATCAAGTCCGGCTCCGCCTCGCAGGCCGCGCCATCGTCTGCAATCACAAAAGGGTCTGGTGGGTGTCCAGGAACACCGTCCCGTAATGTGGGAGTGAGTAGCTAACTCAGTGAAATAATAGAGCAAGGATTAACATGTTCTCAAATCAATCATGCGATAATAGTAAAGCAGTAAATCAAACAATCCTAATACTGTTGTTAATGCAATTATGACATGACGTGATGTATGCCCTCACCGACGAACTCCCTCATACGGCAACATCTTACGACCGCGGCATGCCACACTCCCTAGAGTGCTCCACATCTTCCAGGCACATGCAATGCTATGGTGATATGATTTTCAAGTAGTTATTAGTCCATTCAAACAGCAGGATTGGGAAACTAAGGTACTTCCCTTGTATCAATCCCAACACAGATCCTGTCTAGGGTCGTCACTCCTAGTAATCTCATACGATGTATATTTCGTAGGTCACTGCAAGGGCTGCCAGGGCTGTTGCTCGCACTCGTTGCACCGCTCCCCCATCACCTTATCAATACAGGCCTACTGTACTCTACTGCAACGGAAGGGTCGTCGCCTCCCGTGGACTCAGAATACGCTCGCGGTCACTACAAAGGACTCGTCGCCTGATCAGTGTAGGCCGACAGCTAGAATATAGTGTCCCATACTACCATAATCTGTTCACGAGTCTAGGTGCTCACTGGTCACTACGGGGAGGTTTGTGGCCCCAGCGTAGGCCGACAGCTCGACCATGGTGTCCCATACCACCATGCCCGGCTCATGAGTCTTCGTGGATCAAGGTACCATGGTTAACAGGGTTTACAATGGTAAGTTCAGTACCCTAGGTTCAAACAGATATGACTCATGCAGGGTGAACATACAACGGCCAGTCGGGTTACTTGACGAGCTTGACTAGCACGAGCGCATCGCAAGTCGAACGACATGAAGTGCGTAAAACACTTCGCGTGGCCTAACCACTGCTGCCAACTCTAAACATGACTCGTGTTCATCGACACATCGTTCGTGGCAGGATAGGCTAACCACGCTATTTCTTGGTTACCGACTGCCTGGACTACGTATAGTCCCAAACACATATGAATCCACGTCAGCGATCATGTGAGAGCATTGGAAATGAAATACAACCATGTGAGCATGTTAACACATGTTATAACGTACAACTTAAGTAAATCATCCTACACACGTCTTTCACACATATAATGAAATTATGCATATCGCCAACATATAGGAAATCCTTTCCATCAGCAAATTAATTGAGAATTCAATCTCAAACTAAATCATAAGGAAATCATCAAGCACATGTTATAACATATAACTTACATGAATCATCAAGCACATGCATTTCATTCATATAATGAAATCATGCATATGGCTAACATGAAGGAAACCATTTAAACCAGCATATTTATTGAGAAACCAATCTCAAACTAATCCATAACATTATTTAATTTAATACATACTAATACAAGCATTTATACAAACACTTACACTACACACTTAAGTCTACATATAGTATGTCGACCCGAAGTACGCATTTAGGCGAATCTCTTCGCCAAACTAATTATGCACGCATTCCTAACATTCTAATGCGACAATAAACCATGTCAATCACATCAGCAAAATATGCATGAAAACAGTACTTCCTACAAATGACTAAAATGCCCTAAATCTCATATTCTTTGTTAGTTTACGAAACAGGAAACGGACAGCATGTTGTACATGTCAAACGGTGTTGCCGTCAAGAATCTACTATTAAACGACATTGAAAGCTTTGGAAACACTCAATCAAAGCGTCTAAAATCCGCACCTTGTCTCTCATGGATGTTGAAATTCGAACGGAGCGTATACGCTTCGTCTACAGCGATAAGAGAACCTGTTTTACGAGATTTACTAACTATCAAGCTATGGAACAGAAGAAACATCAAATCAGCAACTTTCTAGGGTTTTTCTTACCTGAAAACGGGGAGGAATCACCGAAAAAGTGATCGGAGTGCATTGCCTAAGCACGTACAGCAGCAGCAACAGGTGGCAGGAAGATCTCTCCCACCTTCTCTCACAAACTCTCACCTTTTCTCTCTCCCAATCTAGGGTTTTTGCAAATTCGGATGGGAGAGAGGAGTGAGGGTTTCAAGGCCTTTTATAAGCCCAAACTTGCCCGAAATAGGCTCGGGAACAAGTTTCACTTGAGGGGTAACCAAATCGGGGCTGTTTCGGTCCAAAAGATGCTTTCTGGTGGTCCCCTGGTCGAATGCGATCGGACTTAAGCTCATGCATACCAGATATAGCACGTATTAAGTTTTCAGTCTGGTAGGGTTCGCAGATCGCACGTGGCGGACCAATTTCAGTTCAGCGGTCACTGCACGTAGATCAGGGCTGAAAGTCTCATGATATAAAATAGAAATTTTTCCTGATCCGAGGGTGTAATCTGGCTGAATTCTGACAGCGAGAACGCTCAATACTGACGCGTCATGTCGTGTGCCAGATTTGAATTTGAAATTCCAATTCTGTCCCTATTCGCACTCTCTTCGGTCCGGACTCAATGAAATGGCTTGTGATTATCGGTTTGACTTGATTTTCGAAATGAGTGTCAAGTCCAGCTAGGCGGTTCTAACGGTCTAAGATAGGAGATATCGGACTTTCGACGCGCGGTCTAGATCCAATACAAGATTTCAAAGTGGTCCAAAGAACAAACCGGCTTAGAGTTTGAACCGAGGTTATAAAGTATTATAGAGTCATTGGTTCTACTCGATTTGGGTCTTGTAGAATGTATTTAAAGTGATCAGGGACTATTTCCCAGCTACCCCAGCGTTGCGCTAGCTAACTTACGCTTATTTTCCAAAGGAATTTATCCTACGTGATTTCTTTGGCTATGGAATTGGATTCTGAGCGATTTCTCAGGTGTTTTAGTTAACCCATTGCCTAAGGACGTCTAATCCTAGATTAGCCAAAATTCGAGGTGTTACAATCTACCCCCCTTAAAACACAATGTCGTCCCCGACATTGGCGAAGGGTAAGGAATACTTTTCTAAGGGAGGTTCAATCCTACTTAATAACTTAATTGTACGTATATCCGAACTCAAAGGTTTCGATCTTGGGCTAGTGGGGAAGAGGCCGACCATGCTTCCGCTACACCACTCTGATCGAACGGGAGCATTGACTAACCTAACCGGATTGGACTCCATACGTTCTATCCCCCTTAAAACTTGGTTTTACTTAAGTTCAAGAATCTATGTGTCGCTCCGTACATCAGAACGAGGTGCAACTTAAGACTTATCCTTGACATAAATTGGGAAACAACTTCTCTACATGGTTTTCCTTGCTAATGATGCGTTCTATGGCATTGGTACCTATGATCATAAAGATGAGCCTAATCTCTATTGTGGTTAAGTTCAGGGGTAGGTATGACTTGGTGGCAAGATGTCGAATTCTCTACTGGCTTGAAGTCCTCGCCATTTCCCAAGGACACTGTGATCCCGTTCGGTTGTATGTGGTTGAGCCAACACGGAAGAAAAGTAGTATAGTGGGTCTGAGCCGGATACATAGACTTTCTGTCTAGCTAGGACAGAAGATTTATTGTATCAATTCTTAATCCGAGTCGATGCCGATCTTCTGCTTGATCAGAGCATTGGATTTATTGGTAACCACTAGGATTAGGAAGTCGATTCAAACCGCGAATACATCGCTTACATGTAGTTCCTTTATTCCGTGTTCCCGAATGTAATAAGCCCTTGGGAAAGGCAATTTTAAGGGGCGTGCTAGTATATTCTAAGTTCAATCTGAGGGAGTTATAAATGTTCCCTGAGAGTGAATGGTTCCTTCCTATGGGCAACAACAGAAGTCTATAAGTCATAAGGGGATCTATCGAAGGAATAAGGTTCTACTTCAACCAAATCTAACCTACAATTCCTCAGCATATATAGGCCTTACACTGCCTAAGACAACTAGTAGCTTAGTCTGTAACTCAGTAGTTATAATCCAAAGCCTAAGTTTATACGTCAAATGGTTCCATACTATTTCTACTACAGGAAATTCTTCTATTGCTTAGGGTCAAGATTATCTAAATGGAATTGGATTCTCCTATCTCGTCAGATCTTTCAAATCTAGGAGTGCTATCTCTAGGTCCAAAACGCCAAGGGCCTATGTGGCCAGTAGCGTTTAGTTGTATCAAATGGAACTGCATTCTTAGTCCCATGGCGGGATTGGAAGTGGCATGCTTGGTAGGAGGGTGGGTTGGGATAAAAATCAATTTGTATGCTGAATCCCGGGAGTTACAATACTCCCAATCTAGGGACAATACCTTACAGCGAAATGAAACGGCATGCATTCCATTCCACAAATTTCGGCTACATTAAGCCCAAACCACAACACAAACATTCACATAACAAGTCGAAAAGCATCATGCATTTCATTAAACTAAAATTGTCATAATACAAGGGATATCTCCCTACAAGTATCATGACAAGAAGTACATGGGAGCTATGTCAGTCAGCTACTACAGCAACATAGGTAAACTACTAGCCTTATCAGGCTTACAAAACATAACTTAAAACAGGAAATGACTAACTACAACCCGCGATACCTGGATCTAGATTACTAGTCCGAGTCGGGCGATGGAGGAGGAAATGCAAAGAAATCGTTGCCCATATGGACAGAATGAAATCTAGGTGTTGTAGAGGGATGCTTCAAGCTCCCCTGGGATGTATTTTCAAGGAGAAATAAAAATGAAAAAGGGGAATGGAGCACCTCACGATTTCAGCTCGATTTGGGGGTTTTTAGAGCTCCAACGGACGAAATCTTCAAGAGGGAGGGCTACCAACTTCAAAGGAACGATGGAGGGTGGTCGTTTTTGGCAGGGAATGGATTTGAGAGTGGTTTGGAACCACGGTTTTGGGTTAGGGCAGCAAGAAAACAGAAATGGGGCCAGGGAAGGAGACTTTTGGGAAGGAAGTACCCCTATTTGGGGTTTTCTATGGATGAACCACCCATGGGGGGGGGTGTACAGGCCACATGAGGGCGTGCGCCCGAATTTTACATCAAGTGGGCCCACCTGTACGGCGATGCATCGCCGGATCAGCGATGGCATCGCCGGCCATCTTGAACGGTGGCCGGTGGGACCACATGGGTTGGGTCCCCCTTGGTCTAGGGACCCCAAATATGTACGGTTCTCACTTTGGTTCATTCTATATTGCCCTATGGAGGCCAAAAAATGCATTCGGGGCTTTTTAGGGCCAATCTGAAATCCTGAATACAAAACCCTATCATGCAGCATATGATTTTGTGGTAGAAGGATCTAGTACATCCATCTAACCCATTAGGTGCTAAAGAAAGCGAAGTTAGAATGGCCTTATGGCCATTTTTCATAAAATTTTACTATTCACTGTAAAATTTTATGAAAGTATTATTTTATGTTATTTTCACATTAGGTTTAATGCCTAACATGAAATTTATAAGAAAGAAATGGAGATTGGAGTGGTGAGAGGAAGAATTTTGAGGATTTTTGGTGAAACGAGGTTTTTAAGCCCTGGCAATTGAATACCGGGGTTGTGGTTGTCCCACGGCCCAAGGATTCACAATAACGGGTTTGAAATCATTCAAAGAACATCTCATCCCAACTACCTGCAACCTAGGAGCTATTCGGGTTGCTTCACGCGACCCTAGACGCGTTACGAACTCGATCACGCGATCGATTCGAATAGACTTCGCCTATTGGCGAATCTGCGATCATATAAGTGTTTTTAGACCTTTCTCGCACCCACCTAAGTCAAAGAAAGTGACAGCGTACATCGCGTGACCATAAACCAGGCCCGGTTTAATCCAAATCATGCTCTGATACCATCTGTAACATCCCGAAAATCGGGGGGGTCGAGCAAAAAACCCAACTCCCGAGTTCCAAAATGTTATTTATGCAACATAGATACGTATGATTGAATGTTGTCTGTGATAATGCATTAAACATGAGTGATATTAAGCTAGAACAACATATCATACTCCGGAGACAGTTAAATTAGCAAGCGAAAGACTGTGATAGTATGTATAACATATATAAACTGTTGTATGCCTCCAGAGTGTGGATATGTTACCAGGTTATATACATACATGTATACTCCAAAAGTAGACAAAACGAATATACATCAATGCGCTAAAAATATAAAATGACAAGTATCAAAGTATCTAATCAACCTCCCTGTAATCCCGTCAATCAGAACACGCATAAAGGAGAGATTCTCCTTGTCATCATCAAGTTCGGCTCCGCCTCGTAGGCCGTGCCATCATCTGCAATCACAAAAGGGTTTGGTGGGTGTCCAGGAACACCGCCCCGTAACGTGGGAGTGAGTAGCTAACTCAGTGGAATAATAGAGCAAGGATTAACATGTTCTCAAATCAATCATGCGATAATAGTAAAGCAGTAAATCAAACAATCCTAATACTGTTGTTAATGCAATTATGACATGACGTGATGTATGCCCTCACCGACGAACTCCCTCATACGGCAACATCTTACGACCGCGGCATGCCACACTCCCTAGAGTGTTCCACATCTTCCAGGCACATGCAATGCTATGGTGATATGATTTCTAAGTTGTTATTAGTCCATTCAAACAGCAGGATTGGGAAACTAAGGTACTTCCCTTGTATCAATCCCAACACAGATCCTGTCTAGGGTCGTCACTCCTAGTAATCTCATACGATGTATATTTCGTAGGTCACTGCAATGGCTGCCAGGGCTGTTGCTCGCACTCGTTGCACCGTTCCCCCATCACCTTATCAATACAGGCCTACTGTACTCTACTGCAACGGAAGGGTCGTCGCCTCCCGTGGACTCAGAATACGCTCGCGGTCACTACAAAGGACTCGTCGCCTGATCAGTGTAGGCCGACAGCTAGAATATAGTGTCCCATACCACCATAATCTGCTCACGAGTCTAGGTGCTCACTGGTCACTACGGGGAGGTTTGTGGCCCCAGCGTAGGCCGACAGCTCGACCACGGTGTCCCATACCACCATGCCCGGCTCATGAGTCTTCGTGGATCAAGGTACCATGGTTAACAGGGTTTACAATGGTAAGTTCAGTACCCTAGGTTCAAACAGATATGACTCATGCAGGGTGAACATACAACGGCCAGTCGGGTTACTTGACGAGCTCGACTAGCACGAGCGCATCGCAAGTCGAACGACATGAAGTGCGTAAAACACTTCGCGTGGCCTAACCACTGCCGCCAACTCTAAACATGACTCGTGTTCATCGACACGTCGTTCGTGGCAAGGATAGGCTAACCACGCTATTTCTTGGTTACCGACTGCCTGGACTACGTATAGTCCCAAACACATATGAATCCACGTCAGCGATCATGTGAGAGCGTTGGAAATGAAATTCAACTATGTGAGCATGTTAACACATGTTATCACGTACAACTTAAGTAAATCATCCTACACACGTCTTTCACACATATAATGAAATTATGCATATCGCCAACATATAGGAAATCCTTTCCATCAGCAAATTAATTGAGAATTCAATCTCAAACTAAATCATAAGGAAATCATCAAGCACATGTTATAACATATAACTTACATGAATCATCAAGCACATGCATTTCATTCATATAATGAAATCATGCATATGGCTAACATGAAGGAAACCATTTACACCAGCATATTTATTGAGAAACCAATCTCAAACTAATCCATAACATCATTTAATTTAATACATACTAATACAAGCATTTATACAAACACTTACACTACACACTTAAGTCTACATATAGTATGTCGACCCGAAGTACGCATTTAGGCGAATCTCTTTGCCAAACTAATTATGCACGCATTCCTAACATTCTAATGTGACAATAAACCATGTCAATCACATCAGCAAAATATGCATGAAAACAGTACTTCCTACAAATGACTAAAATGCCCTAAATCTCATATTCTTCGTTAGTTTACGAAACAGGAAACGGACAGCATGTTGTACATGTCAAAAGGCGTTGCCATCAAGAATCTACTATTAAACGACATTGAAAGCTTTGGAAACAGTCAATCAAAGCGTCTAAAATCCGCACCTTGTCTCTTATGGATGTTGAAATTCGAACGGAGCGTATACGCTTTGTCTACAGCGATAAGAGAACCTGTTTTACGAGATTTACTAACTATCCAGCTATGGAACAGAAGAAACATCAAATCAGCAACTTCTAGGGTTTTTCTTACCTGAAAACGCAGAGGAATCGCCAGGAAAGTGATCGGAGTGCATTGCCTAAGCACGTACAGCAGCAGCAACAGGTGGCAGGAAGATCTCTCCCACCTTCTCTCACAAACTCTCACCTTTTCTCTCTCCCAATCTAGAGTTTTTGCAAATTCGGGTGGGAGAGAGGAGTGAGGGTTTTAAGCCCTTTTATAAGCCCAAACTTGCCCGAAATAGGCTCGGGAACAAGTTTCACTTGAGGGATAACCAAATCGGGGCTGTTTCGGTCCAAAAGATGCTTTCTGGTGGTCCCCTGGTCAAATGCGATCGGACTTAAGCTCATGCGTACCAGATATAGCACGTATTAAGTTTCCAGTCTGGCAGGGTTCACAGATCGCACGTGGCGGACCAGTTTCAGTTCAGCGGTTACTGCACGTAGATCAGGGCTGAAAGTCTCATGATATAAAATAGAAATTTCTCCTGATCTGAGGGTGTAATCTGGCTGAATTCTGACGGCCAAAACGCTCAATACTGACGCGTCAAGTCGTGTGCCAGATTTGAATTTGAAATTCCAATTCTGTCCCTATTCGCACTCTCTTCGGTCCGGGCTCAATGAAATGGCCTGTGATTATCGGTTTGACTTGATTTTCGAAATGAGTGTCAAGTCCAGCTAGGCGGTTCTAACGGTCTAAGATAGGAGATATCGGACTTTCGACGCGTGGTCTAGATCCAATACAAGATTTCAAAGTGGTCCAGAGAACAAACCGGCTTAGAGTTTGATCCGAGGTTATAAAGTATTATAGAGTCATTGGTTCTACTCGATTTGGGTCTTGTAGAACGTATTTAAAGTGATCAGGGACTATTTCCCAGCTACCCCAGCGTTGCGCTAGCTAACTTACGCTTATTTTCCAAAGGAATTTATCCTACGTGATTTCTTTGGCTATGGAATTGGGTTCTGAGCGATTTCTCAGGTGTTTTAGTTAACCCATTGCCTAAGGACGTCTAATCCCTGATTAGCCAAAATCTGGGGTGTTACATGCACACATAAGGGACATAACTCTGAAGCCTCTCCAGTTTAGCATTCCATTGGGGAGAACTGAAACTAGATTCAATGTAGATGTAATGGCCCGTATCATGGGAATAGAGCATGGTGTGGTGCATGCCAGTGATACTAATCTTGCTAGTGGACGAGAGGGAGATATCACCGCACACGTTTCCTTTGTGGCCAACTTGTTAATTGGAGGCGAGGGAGTAGCCTCACATCGACAAGTATGACGGAGGATTTCCGCCTACTCCACCATATATGCATGTACAATGTGCATCCCAGATAGAACAACTGCATAGAATGCACTAGATTTTTGGGGGACTTCATGTACCGAGTTGGACAGGGAGAAAAAGTGTGCCTGACTCTCGCCTTGACTCAGTTAATTAGTGTTGTATAATCTACTTAGGGGGGACGCATCCCTCCCATTTGGCCGACTCATCTGCAAGATCGCTCGTAACTTCAAATTTAAACTTCACATGAATAACCTCACACCTATCCACTTCATCAATGAGACGACACTCAACATTTTGAAGATAGGCCCCAGGCAAAGCCAAGTCAGAATTGATGAGAATGGGAATGAGATAGAATAAAAGATCGAAGATGAGGAAGGCAGTGAAGAAGAGGAAGGCAGCAGAGAAGAGGGACAGGAAGAAGAAGGGGAGGCCCAGGACTCAGATGGGGGACCTCCTATTGCTCGTGAGGATCGCCAAGACCAGGCCACTCTAGAAGCCCGCATGGCTAAGATTGAGGAAAATTAGGCCTACTTAAAGTAGAAGCTCGAAGAGAACCAGGCCTACCTGAAATAAAAGTATAAGAAAATGTCTCGCACCCTAAAGGCCCTCCTGTGCTGTATGCAGGATAAGGGAGTTGTCACGCCCCAAATTCAGAAATTGGATTCACAGGAATCTCGATCGCCGAACCCAGTGCTGAAAGCCTCGTAGTACCCCATTCTCGTCTCTCAGCGCCAGTATGCCAAGTTCCGATCCTGAGATTCTACAAGGAGGATTTTTCAACGTACATTTGTCTCATAAGAAGCATAACCACAAGTATACCCAAATCACAAAGGCAACATCATCATCATATATCCACTAATATAATCATTTGAATACAATGCTGAAAGGGAAATACATATATCGAAACCAAAGCTCCAGAAGACATCTGCATGCTCCAAGGACATTGCTGCTACAACCTAACGCCACTTGCACGCATCTATCATGCATAAGCTTATTGAAAGCTTAGAGGGTGGTGGAAGTGTGTGCATTGGATAAGTGCCAAGCATACCATAAAGCCCACAATTCATACATCATCGGAATAAGCAAACAAGATCATGAATCATATGATATCAGAGTAATCAAAAATATACTGGTAAGTCCATGAATGCTATCAGCCATACCATGGCTATGCGATGTAAAATATAAAAAGACAATAACAGATGCTGAGGATGCAATGCAATATACGGTGCGAATGAAATGACCATGCTGAAATGTGAAGTATGGATGATAGTACGTAGTATCATAGGCTACGGGGTCCACCACAAGGCACTTCTATCCAAACCAGTCCCATACCTAAATTTGGATAGTCTAACTCAATGTGGTAAACTCTTGATCTTAATTTAGTCACGCGCCCAACCGAAATCCTGGCCATGCGAATGTACACGTAACAAATAGTTACGCACCACCATCCTGAGTGGATAATGAATGAATGAATGAATGGATATGCAATTCCTGCTCAATAAGTCCACATATTAGTACGGTTGCTCTCTAGGATCATCATCGAGGTCTAATACACTCCACGCCACCTGCCGCCCCATCAAGCTCACAACTGGGTAAGTGAAAGAGACCTCACTATCCACCTGGCCAGTAGTCTGCCAATACCTACCTGACTTGTCGATAGCGGAGCCATTTCTCGAGCTGGTCAAACTCAACCTAGTTATGCCTACTCCCTCGGGCGGGTAAGACCATACCCCCTCCCAACTGACCACGTCATTGTGGGAGACGCAGCCTCCTGGTATTAGATACTCGGGCGCTCATGTATATCTACTCAGTCTTGATGTTGGGGCGTCCTCTGGTACCAAGAGGATTTTAGGGATTTTTACCTAGGGCCATCTATGGCAGCCCGATGCTTAAACAAAACATTTTTAATGTCCCATTTGGCCATCCACGATATGACTGTAGAGGCTACGACCCTAATGTCGCTAGGGTGTATAGTAATCACAACACACTATACAAGATACATGAGTCATACAATCCAGCCATGCATCAATCCTGCGCATACTGTGTGCTCATGTGAGATAACCTCTGCCTATCAGGGAGTCTCATAACAACCTGCCCAATGACATATGCAATGGTCAACCACATCTCATAACAAACATGCAGATGATGCGTATGGGCATGTATCATGATGCTATGCAGTCACATACTCATAATCGGTATCAATAATCGGCATCGACAAGCAACCTCTACAATGTGGACATTTAACCAACATTACCCCAAAGGAATGGCCCATATAGAGCTTAACATATAGTGGACTCATGGCCTCTCATAAGGGCCAGATATACAACACCATGGGCCTCACTCAAGAGCTTAATACACATCACGATGGGCCTCACTCATGGGCCACATATACATTAAGTCGGGCCCCATCATATGGGTTAGAAATATATCACAATGGGCCACGCCCCATGGTCCTCAAATACATCACGATGGGCCTCGCTCATGGGCCTCATATATAATAGGTGGGATGCATCAATGGGTCGCACTAATGGGCCTCATACACATCAAGTGGGTTGCATCAATGGGGCGCACTAATGGGCCTTATACACATCAAGTGGGTTGCATCAATAGGGCGCACCAATGGGCCTCATATACATCAAGTGGGTTGCATCAATAGGCTACACTAATGGGCCTCATACACATTAAGTGTGTTGCATCAATAGGCCTCAAGTATCTCAAAGTGGGCCTCTTCACATAAGCCTCACATGCATCACATTAGTACTCACACAAGGCCATATGTAACATCATAATGGTCCCCATACACAAGCCGCATGTACATTACAATGAACCATATCCCATGAGCCCCGAATACATCGTAATGGGCCACATCTCATGGGCCTCGAATACACCACATTGGGCTACGTCCCATGGGTCTTAAATATATCACAATGGGCTACAACCCATGGGCTTTAAATACACAATAGGTGGGCCCTACACATAAGCCTAATATACATCAAAGGTGGGCCCTTCACATGGGCTTCATACACAACAAGTTGGGCCTATCAATGGGCCCTAGGGAGAGTGATAATGTAAACATTTAGCCCACATTAATCTTATAATGTGGACGCCAAACCAACATTGCTCCCAAGACATGGTTTGCCATAAACATCATCATATAACCAATTTGGAATCACGTATTGCAAAGGGCCATATCCACATCCCATTGGGCCTCGACCAATGGGCCTTAGATACATCAAATGGGCAGCATAACATGGGCCTCATATATTTTAAGGTGGGCCTCAACAATGGACCAAAAATACATCAAGATGGGCCTAATCACATGGCCACAAAATACGTCAAGGTGGCCCTACGTGCATCAGGGCCTACCGTCCCATGCACATGGATAGTGTGGATAAAATATATATCAAGGTGGGTCTCCTCACATAACTACAGTAGTTAATTAGCTGGTTTGCACCAGCCAACCACGTTCAGAAGAATGGATAGTGGGTAATACACCCACATCAGTGGATCCCATCGTCATTGATGGACGGAGCTGATAAAATACATAGATCATAGTGGATCCTGTTGTCCCTAATGGACAGTGAGGATATAACCAATACATCAGGGTTGGGTCCCACTACATGTGTGGGGCCCAAGAAATGATAGTATACATATATTGTGTGTGTGTGTGTATATATATATATATATATATATATATATATATATATATATATATATATATGTACTATATATATATATTTAAATATTGAATCCGGTAACGTCCAGGCCCTAGACGGACGGCCTAGACGTGGTACACATACAACGTAGTGGTCCCCACTACACGTGTGGGTCCCATGGATGAATGGATGAATAGTGTGGAGAGAACACAACCATCAAGGGTGGGGCATACTGCCTGGACGAAACACATGCATGGTGGGTTCCACTGTCCACTGCCGTGGATGGTGAGAATAAAATACATACATCCTTGGATCCCACGTGGGGCCCACCATAATGATTTATTTTCCATCCAATATGTTGATAAGGTGACACGGACCTGGATGAAAAGGAAAAATAAATTTCAGATGGATACAAAACTTCTACGGCACCCAAAAGGGAATTCAAGGGCAGATGTTCAATCTCACTGTTTCCTGTGACGTGGGCCACCTGAGCTTGATATATGGCTAATTTTTGGATGGAGCCCACTGCCCTAAGGGGCCTACCACATGCACGGTGTGGATGTCAATAAACATCACGGTGGGGTCCACGCATGGGATCACGTCCCTACCTTGCACTAGACGTACTGCATGTTCAGAGGACGGTCAGAGGAAACAACGCCTGCTGCTGCCCTCTCTCCCCTTTTTTTTTAATTTTGGGTTTTCCTGGGGTTTTTCCTAGGTGGGGCTCACGTCTAGAAAATCCAACCCATGCATTGAATTCTACTGCTCATAACAGATCTAACAAGTCCAATATTGAGTATGTTTTGGGGTATATCAAGATTAAAGTGAATTTAAACGGTGAAGATCATTATTTTCAAAGGTATGGCCCGCTTGATTATCGAATCGGATTCATTTTTTGAATCAATGCCTAAAATGATATGGGGAACGGGATAGACGGCGTGGATTAGAATCATACATCAAAGTGGGGCTTGCATGAGCAGACCACTCCAGGGATTGAACCAAGCCAATATTTTTTGTTTCATTTCACGACCAGCGTCTCTGGACACTGGACGGCTTGGCCATAACACATGCATTTAAGGCGGGCCTTGTTCAGGTGGGCCACCAAATGCACTGACGGTGTGGATATGATAAAAATATAAAGTGGGCCCCACCTACAAATGGCTTGGATCAAATACATGCTTCATGGTGGGGTCCATCCGTGTAACGCCCTAAAAATCGAGGGTCGTGTAGAAACTCGACTCCCAAGTTCCAGACCATCACTTATGCAAAAAATATGTTGATGATTTAATGTTGTCTGAGTTACTGCATTAACATGAGTAAGATTATACCAAAACTGCAATTCATACTCCAGATCCAGTGATAAAACGCAAGTGGAAGACTGAAAAATATATATATCACTGTACGTAAAACAAAAACAATCTCGATCTATCTCTAAAGTATGAATACATCTCTGAGTCAGATATACATATATCAAACTAAAAATCAAAATCTCATATGGTCCAACTAGCAAGTCCCGCCGATCCAGGCCACCTACGCAAAGCCGTCGAAAAACTACATATATGAGAACTCATCCTGGTCCTCGTCGTAGTTCAGCTCCGCATCCCGAATCTCCTCGCAACCTACATCTAAGACAGAGTCTGATAGGTGTTGTAAACACCGTCTCGAAATGTGGGAGTGAGTGATCAACTCAGTGGAATCATAGAGTAAAGATTAGCATGTTAACAAATCAATCACGCGATAATAGTAAAGCAAGCATATCAGACATTCCTAGATACTATTGTTAATGCAAGCATGAAATGACATGATGGATGCCCTCACCGACATACTCTCTCATGCGACACCATCTTACGTCCGCGACATGCTTTCTTCCCTCAGTGCTCCACATCTTCCAGGCATATGCAGTGCGATGTGGATATGATTATCATGTTGTTATTAGTCCTTTCAAACAACAGTATTAGGAAACTAAGGTACTTCCCTTATATCAATCCCAACACGGATCCTGTCTAGGGTCGTCACTCCTAGTAATCTCATACGATGGTATATTTCTAGGTCGCTGCAAGGGCTATCAGGGCTGTTGCTCGCACTCGTTGCACCGCTCCCCCATCACCTTATCAATACAGGTCTAGTTGTACTCTTGTCGCTACGGAAGGGTCATCGCATCACGTAGACTCAGAATACACTCGAGGTCACTACAAAGGGTTCGTCACCAATCAGAGTAGGCCGACAACTCGAATGTAGTGTCCCATACCACCACAATCGACTCACGAGTCTAAAGTGTTCACTGGTCACTACGGGGAGGTTTGTGGCCCCAGCGTAGGCCGACAGCTCGACCACAGTTTCCCATACCACCATGCCCGGCTCATGAGTCTTTACGGATCAAGGTACCATGGTTACTAGGATTTCCACTGGTAAGTTCAGTACCCTAGGTTCAAGCAGTTATGACCAATACAAGGTGAACATACAACGGTCAGTCGGGTTACTTGACGGGCTCGACTAGCACGAGCGCACCTCAAGCTGAACGACATGAAGTGCATAAAACATCTCGTGTAATCTAACCACTGCCGCCAACCCAAAGCATAACTCGCGTTCATCGACGCGTACTTCCTGACAATTTGAAGCCAACCACGAATTCAAATCTATTACCGACTGCGTGGACTAGGATATAGCCCCAAGCACTTGTAATTCTACAATAGTGATTATGTCAGAATGACAGAAATGAAACACAATTAATCCAAGCATATTAACAACATGTTATAACATACAACATAGGCAAATCAACCAAACACATGTATTCCATATATATAAGGAAATCAATTCAATATAACAACATGGAGGAAATCATGTACATCATCATATTAATTGAGAATTCAATCTCAAGACTAATCTACAACAACATTTACTCAATACATACTAGTACAAACACAGTCTACACACTTTAGTCTACATAGCGTATGTCAACCGAAAGTGCGCATTAGGGCGAATCTCTTCGCCAAACAGATCATACACGCATATCTTGTATAATAACACGACAAATAGACATGGCAATCATTTTGGCAAAATATGGACGATACAGTATTTCCTACAAATGCCTAAAATACCCTAAATCTCATATTCTTCGTACGTAGTCAAAAATGGAAAATAGACAGCATGTTCTACATGTCAAACGGCGTTCTTGTCGATAATCTACTATTAAACGACATTGGAAGCTTTGAAATTAGTCAACCCAAGCATCTAGAATCCTCACCTTTCACCGTAGAAGCGTAACGAATCGAATAGAGACTTTATGCTTCGTCAACGTCTGTATGACAACCTATATCCGAAGATGAATTAGCTACTTCACTAATTGTATCGATGGAATCCCTAAAACAGGTTGAAGTTAGGGTTTTCTTACCTAGAATGAAGTCGGAAGCATAGGAAGAATGATTGGAACACGATAGGTAAGCTCATGTACTAGCAGGATCGAATGGCGAGGACTTTCTCTCACAAACTCTCACTTTCTCTCTCTTCTCTTTCTAGGGTTTCTTGTCAATTCGTAGGTGAGAGATATGAGAGGGTTTAAGGCCCTTATATAGGCTAAAAACTTACCTACATAGACTCTAAACCAAGGTATACTTGGGTTATAACCAAATCGGGTATTTTTCGATCCAAAAGGACACTTCTGGAGGTCCCCTGGCTAAATGCGGTTGAACTTAAGCTCATGGATATTGGATCCTGATCACATCAAGTTTTCAGTCCGGTAGTGTTCCCAGATCGCACGTGGCAGACCAGTTTCAATTCAGCATAAGGCTCGGAGATCGCACATGAGTTTCTACGAGACTTTGAGCAGAAACTCACTTGAACATGTGCGATAAACTCAAATGGCTCCTCCACGGTTAGTTTCTGCTCAAAGTCTCATAAAAACTCAACCATGTCCCACCCAGCTACTATCAGCGGAGCCACAAACTCTATCGCCTTCTTGCAGCTCAACGCGTCAACCACAAGGTTCGCCTTGCCAGGATGGTAGGAAACTTTGAACTTAAAGTCCTTTAAAGTCTCCATCCATCGCCACTGCCTCATATTCAGGTCCCGCTACGTGAATATGTACTTGAGGCTCTTGTTGTCGCAAAGGAGCTCGAACTCCTCTTCGTAGAGGTAATGTCTTCAGAGCTTCAATGCGAAAATGATGGCTGCCAACTCAAGGTCGTGTGTAGGGTAATTCTCCTCGTGCTTCCTTAATTGTCTCGAGGCACAAGAAATTACCCTGTCCTTCTGCATAAGGACACAACCCAGACCAACGCTAGACGCGTTAGTGTATATCGTGTATTTAACCCCTTGCTCTGGAAATACTATCATAGGGGCAGACGTCAGCCTGTCCTTAAGCTCCTGAAAAGCTTCCTCCACCTTCTCATTCCAGGCGAACTTCAAATCCTTCTGTGTCAACTGAGTTAAGGGTCTGACTATCTTGGAGAAGTCCCAAATGAATCGTCGATAGTAGCCTGCCAATCCCAGAAAGCTCCTCACCTCAGTGATAGAGCCAGGCTGCTCCCAGTCCTGCACTACGGCTACCTTAGCAAGGTCCACCGCCATCCTATCCTTGGACACTACATGTCCCAGGAACTTGACTTCCTCCTTACAGAAGTCGTACTTCTTATACTGTGCGAACAACTGGTGCTCTCTCAGTGTATCCAGGACCAATCACAAGTGCTCCTCATGCTCCTCTCGACTCCTGGAATATACTAAAATGTCGTCTATAAACATGATGACGAATCGATAGAGGAATGACTGAAATACATTGTTCATCAGATCCATGAACACGGCTGGTGCGTTCGTAAGACCGAACGACATCACGAGGAACTCGTAGTGGCCAAAGCTGGTCCTGAAAGCTGTCTTCTGCACGTCCTCATCCCTGACGTGCAGTTGGTGATACCCTGACTGCAGATCAATCTTCGAGAAGTACTGCGCTCCTCTCAGCTGATCAAACAGGTCATCAATCCTGGGTAAAGGGTATTTATTCTTCACCATAATCTGATTCAACTTGCTATAATCAAAACACAATCACAGTGAACCATCCTTCTTCTTCACAAACAACACGGGTGCTCTCCAAGGAGACACACTCGGCCGTATGAAACCAACCTCCAACAGATCATCGATCTGTTTCCTTAACTCCTCCATCTCACACGGGGCCATGCGATACGTCGGCAGTGAGACGAGCATCGAACCAGGTACCAGGTCGATCGTAAAATCGATCTCATGCTGAGGTGGTAACCTAGGAATCTTCTTGAACAGATCCTCATAGTCACGAACTACTGGCATGCGCTCAAGTGTCGAGGTATCAACATCCGTCAATAAGGAAGCATAATACAGTACTCGGAAGGGGAGATTAACCCGCACTGAAAATGTAAAGGACGTGCCCTCCGGCTCGTAGACTGTCACTATGCGGGTCTCACAGTCAATCTCGGCCCTCCCTGCAGTCAACTAATCCATGCGAAGAATGACGTCGAGATAAACAAGAGAGGGGTCGACGACAAGGTCAGGAGTCATCATCCTGCCCCCTAGATCCACCAAACAACCCTCACACATCATGGTGGCATCAGAAAAAGTCCCATGCACTGTAAGAACTCACACCCCATCCATTCGAGTAGTAAGTAGCCCAAGGCGCTTGACTACTGAATGCGATATCAATGAAATCGTGGATCCTGTATCCACCAACATGAATATAGGAGTACCTCCAATGTGGGCTGTGACCTCAAAGGCCAAGGGCTGAGTAGTCTCTGTCCCGGATGCCTCTACTGTCAATGCATGTACCCGTGCCTGCTGTGGACGGTTCGGTCGCAGTACCATGGGCCGTTGAGGTGGCCGGAACTGAGGTACTGGAGGTCTAAAAGAAGGATGCGCATGAGCTGATCATAAGGGAGGAGCAGATAAATCCTGTGGGCGAGGACGGTTGATCTTCTGCGGGGGAAAAAACCCGTTATCCCTCATCCGAGCAAAACAACTCTCTGTAGTGTGACCAGGTCTCCCACTGTAAGCACAAGTCACACCTGGGCACCTCATCGAAAGTACTGGCGCTGTAGCCCTAGGAGGAGGGTTGATGCGAGGCCTCTTGCCATGGAATGGCCTGTCCTGAGTATTTGGTCATGGCCTAGCAACCACAGGGCCACGAGAACGTGCCAGTCGATCAACATCCTGCTCTGCTCTCATGGACATATGTATCAGCTCTGCATAGGAGGGTATGCTGACATAACACATCTTCGACCAAATGTCAGGTTGTAAGCCCTCAGAAAATTGTCGTATGCGCATCTGCTCATCGGCAAGTATCGTAGGGACATATCTGCCCAACTCTGTGAACCGATGCTCATACTCTGTAACTGACATGCCTCCCTACCTGAGGCACAGAAACTCATTCTTCCTCTAGTGCCGGTAGGTCTGGGGATAGTATTTCTCATGGAATCAGAACTCGAATGCTGCCCAAGTCCAGACGTAGCCAACAACAACCGTCCACAACACACTATCCCACCACAAACTGGCCTCTCACTCGAACACGAAAGTGGCCAACTCAACCTGCTCAGACTCCGAGCAGTGCAGCATCCTCAGTATCTTTGAGACAAGGTCAAGCCAATTCTTGGCCTCCTTGGGTCTGTGAGAACCTGTAAAAGTAGGAGGCCGCAAGTGCTGGAATCGCTCAAGTAGGCCCCGAGTATCAGCAGTGTTCCCTATAGGGTAAGAAGGCGGTGCAGGATGAGCCATACCCTCATCCTGAGTCAAAGTCCCAGCATCCTCAGCTGGATGCACAGGTGGTACAGGTGGAGTCGCACTGCCACTCTGGGCTAAGGCCCCTACAATAGTAGTCAAAAGCTGCTGATGCTGCTGGTGCATCATGATCATCAACTGCTCAAACCTATCAGGAGGTGGAGCAGGCTGAGGCACATACTGTGTCGAGGAAGACGCACGATACTGCTCTCTAACTGGCAATGTGAAAGGTGGAGGTCCGGCTGTAGGACCTGTAGAAGGCTGAGACTCAGGTACAGTGTCACGAATCAGGCCAACAGTAGGGTCCATATGATCATCACTCTGGGGAGGAACTCGATCCATAGGTTCACCCAGCGTAAGACGTGTCGTGCTCCGAGTAACCTTAGGCGGCATTCCCTATATTCAAAATAGGGTGCAACCTAGTCAGTTTCAGCAATAGCACAAACACACCACAATCATTCACATAACAAACTGAAAAAACTCCTTGCATTTCATTAAATCAAAATTTGTCACAATACAAGAGATATATCTTTACATGCATCACGACAAGAAAAATATGGGAAACTAAGTTAGCCAAGGCTACAACTGCAACATAAAGCAACTACTACGCCTTCTCAGGCTCACACACAGAAAACAGAAAATAACCTAACTGCAACTAACATCCATCTGAAACCTAATTACTCGTCCGAGTCTGGCGATGGAGGAGGGGCACCCTTATCCTGCAGACAACATAGGATGGCCTTCAAGGTGCGATTACCTTGCCAAATTTTGGCTTCATGACGGCCTTGGTATCCTCAAGCTCTTGTTTTACCTCGGCCCAGAGTTCTTGGACTTTTCGTCGCAAAGCAACCTGACTCTCCTCAAGTCGGGCTACGTGAGCATCCCTAGCAGCCCGAGTCGCAGGAGGAGGACTCTCATTAGTATCCTTAGCCTCCTCTTCTTCTTCTTCTTGACTTTCTTCCTCTATTTCTGCTCCACCTTCTTCTTCACTTTCATCTTCCTCGCTATCATATTCACCCTCACTGTCATCATCAAGCTGGGCCTCACGCTGTCGAGGCCCTATCTTCATCTGGTTCATGGTAGCCTCATCAATGAAATGAATCGTCATAGGCAACTCCGACCCAAGTCTATAAGAAAACTCATGCGCAATCTTGCATATGAGCCGGCCAAAGGGAAGCGACTCAAACGTTCTTCTCGATTTCTCTATGAGGATGATCTGTCGTAGCACAAACGTGGGCATGCACACATTCTCTCCCTGGCCCACCTGATACAGAAAATTAACCATGAGACGCGTACATTCACTACGGTTGGTCGACCTGGGATACACATTAAACATGCAAATGTGGTGTAACAGGAAAAAATTATCCGATACGTGGGTCGCTAGGAGGCTCTTGTTACGCTGCCACTCAATTAAACCACCACATAGAAACCTGGTGTGGCGATCTCATTCATGAACACTCCTCAGGTTCTTAGCACTTGGGTGTACCTCACCAAGAGGCACGTTTAGAAGTCGAGCTATCAACTGGACATCGGTCGTGGCTTCCCGATCTCTATCAAAGGGAATCCTAAACTGCAGTGGCTCCAACGTAGGGTCTCGAATATGAGCATAGAAGGCATGAACAGTGCTCACGTTTGCACGAGACTGGCCTTCAAAGAGCAGACCCCACCTGGCAGCTTCGATGCACTCAAACAACAAAAACTCACCAAAGAGCCACTTATCCACATGCGCCTCAAACAGAACCTTGTGATCAGTATACGTGTCGTGGGCCAAGTTTGCCAACAGTGCTCTCCCTATGTGAGTGCAGGGATCCAAATCCCGCTTCGTGTGTAGCTCTCTCCCAACACTTGGAGTAGCAGCCGCGCTTGAACTAGCGGCGCCACCTCTTGGCTTCCTTGAACGTGAAGGGCAACTAGGCCCAGCTTCGTCAGCGGCGGTCTTCCTCTTTCCCATGAGAGAGAGATGGTAGAAAGGGAGAAAAAGGCTAAAATAGCCTCTATAAAGATCATGGAAAATGAAGGGAAGGGGGAGAAATGGCTGACCTAGTAGGCTAACACGAATCTAGGTCCTATAGAGGAGTGAAACAGGCCCCCAAATGCTAGGATTGCAAAGGGAAAAGGGTGAGATGGGTTGGGTTTGAAGCTCACACAATTTGAGCTTCAAATGGGGGGTGTAAGAGCTCCTAGAGAGAGAGAATGGAAAGAGAAGGAAGTGTGTATAGCTGTAAACGATGGAGGGGCGTCAGTTGTAGCAGAAAATGACAATGAGAGTGATTGAAAACGGGATTTTAGAGGGAAGATAGCAAAAACGTGAGAAAGGGAGAGCTTGGGAGTAGTTTTTATGAAGGAAGTAGTGATTTGGGAGGGTTTTAACGACCGGCCCACACTTAGGGGGGTTACCCTAACCCCCAAACAGCGTCGGCCCGAAGGCCCGCCCGAACGGGGCCCATTGTACGGAGAGGCCTCGTCGACCATTTTCACTTTCGACGATGCCTCACCATTTGGGCGAGATCCCCTTGTCCTAAGGGTCCCAAATACATGTGGTTCCCACCTTAGATCATTTTGTATTAGCGTGGGTAGGCCCACGACTCCGTTTTGATCCGTTTCGGGTCATTTCGGGTGCTAACTGCTGCATATTCACATTTAGCGACTTTTACAGTTGGGATTGGGTCAATAGAGGTCTAGACCCATCCACGCATGAATTAGAAGTGGTCCGAGGTTGTTTCATGCGACCACGGACTGGATCAAAATGATCGATTTGCGTGAACTTCACCAATTGGCGAAACTGCGGTCCTATGAGTGTTTCTAGGTTTTTCTCGCACCCACCTAAGTCAAAAGGGCGATAGCGTATATCGCGTGTTCATAACCCAGGTCCAGTTTAATCTAAATCATGCTTTGATAACAACTTATAACGCCCTGAAAATCGGGGGTCGTGTTGAAACTCGACTCCCGAGTTCCACACCATCACTTATGCAACAAATATGCTGATGATTTAATGTTGTCTCAGTTAGTGCATTAACATGAGTAAGATTATACCAAAACTGCAATTCATACTCCAGATCCAGTGATAAAACGTAAGCGAAAGACTGAAAAATATATATATCACTGTACGTAAAATAAAAATAATCTCGATCTGTCTCCAAAGTATGAATACATCTCTGAGTCAGATATACATATATCAAACTAAAAATCAAAATGTCATATGGTCCAACTAGTAAGTCTCACCGATCCAGGCCTCCTACGTAAAGCCGTCGAAAAACTGCATGTACGAGAACTCGTTCTGGTCCTCGTCGTAGTCCAGCTCCGCATCCTGAATCGCCTCGCAACCTGCATCTAAGACAGAATCTGGTAGGTGTTACAAACACTGTCTCGAAACGTGAGAGTGAGTGATCAACTCAGTGGAATCATAGAGTAAAGATTAGCATGTTATCGAATCAATCACGCGATAATAGTAAAGCAAGCATATTAGACATTCCTAGATATTGTTGTTAATGCAAGCATGAAATGACATGATGGATGCCCTCACCGACATACTCCCTCATGCGACACCATCTTACGTTCGCGGCATGCTTTCTTCCCTCAGTGCTCCACATCTTTCAGGCACATGCAGTGCGATGTGGATATGATTACCGAGTTGTTATTAGTCCTTTCAAACAGCAGTATTAGGAAACTAAGGTACTTCCCTTATATCAATCCCAACACGGATCCTTTCTAGGGTCGTCACTCCTAGTAATCTCATACCATGGTATATTTTTAGGTTACTGCAGGGGCTGTCAGGGCTGTTGCTCGCACTCGTTGCACCGCTCCCCCATCACCTTATCAATACAGGCCTAGTTGTACTCTTGTCGCTACGGAAGGGCCGTCACCTCACGTAGACTCAGAATACGCTCGAGGTCACTACAAAGGGCTCATTACCAATCATAGTAGGCCGACAGCTCTAATATAGTGTCTCATACCACCACAATCGGCTCACGAGTATAAAGTGCTCACTGGTCATTACGGGGAGGTTTGTGGCCCCAGCGTAGGCCGACAGCTCGACCACGTTTTCCCATACCACCATGCCCGGCTCATGAGTCTTTACGGATCAAGGTACCATGGTTATTAGGATTTTTGCTGGTAAGTTCAGTACCCTAGGTTCAAGCAGTTATGACCAATACAAGGTGAACATACAACGGTCAGTCGGGTTACTTGACGGGCTCAACTAGCACGAGCGCACCTCAAGTTGAACGACATGAAGTGCATAAAACACCTCGTGTGGCCTAACCACTCCCACCAAACCAAAGCACGACTCACGTTCATCGACGCGTCATTCGTGGCAATTTGAAGCCAACCACGAATTCAAATCTATTATCGACTGTCTGGACTAGGATATAGCCCCAAGCACTTGTAATTCTACAACAATGATCATGTGAGAATTAAAGAAATGAAACACAATTAATCCAAGCATATTAACATGTTATAACATACAACATAGGCAAATTAACCAAACACATGTATTCCATATATATAAGGAAATCAATTCAGTATAACAACATGGAGGAAATCATGTACATCATCATATTAATTGAGAATTCAATCTCAAGACTAATCTACTACAACATTTACTCAATACATACTAATACAAACATTTATACAAACACTTAGTCTACACACTTTAGTCTACATAGCATATGTCGACCCAAAGTGCGCATTAGGGCGAATCTCTTCACCAAACAGATCATACACGTGTATCTTGTATAATAACACGACAAATAAATATGACAATCATTTTGGCAAAATACGAACGTATACAGTATTTTCTACAAATGCCTAAAATACTGTAAATCTCATATTCTCCGTACGTAGTCGAAATGGAAAACAGACAGCATGTTCTACATGTCAAACGGCATTCTTGTCGATAATCTACTATTAAACGACATTAGAAGCTTTGAAATCGGTCAACCTAAGCATCCATAATCCTCACCTTTCACCGTAGAAGCGTAACGAATCGAATAGAGACTCTATGCTTCGTCAACGTCTGTATGAAAACCTATATCGCAAGATGAATTAGCTACTTCGCTAATTATATTGATGGAATCCCTAAAATAGGTTGAAGTTAGGATTTTCTTACCTAGAATGAAGTCGGAAGCACTGGAAGAATAATTGGAACACAATAGGTAAGCTCATGTACTAGCAGGATCGAATGGAGGGGACTTTCTCTCACAACTCTCTCACAAACTCTAACTTTCTCTTTCTTCTCTTTCTAGGGTTTCTTGCAAATTCATAGGTGAGAGATATGAGAGGGTTTAAGGCCCTTATATAGGCTAAAAACTTACCTACATAGACTCTAAACCAAGGTATACTTAGGTTATAACTAAATCGGGTATTTTTCGATCCAAAAGGACACTTCTGGAGGTCCCCTGGCTAAATGCGGTCGGACTTAAGCTCATGGATATTGGATCCTGATCACATCAAGTTTTCAGTCCGGTAGTGTTCCCAGATCGTACGTGGCGGACCAGTTTCAATTCAGCGGTCACGGAGATTCGATCAAGGATTCCAAGTACACTGACCTGAGTGAGAAATGTTCCCTGATCCGAGGGTGTATTTGGGTCAGATTTCGAAGGTCTGAATGCTTATACTTAACCCGCAAGTGAAACGTACCAGATTTATTTAAATCTCATTTAATTTTTTATGAATTTCACTCTTTCTCACACTCCTTGCTCCAGGCTCAATGAAATAGCCTCAGAACATCAGTTGGGCTTGATTTTCGAAGCGATTGTCAAGTCCAGCTAAGCGGTCATAATGGTCTAAGATTGTAGATATCGAACTCTCGACGCGTGGTCTAGATCCAATATAAAGTTTCAAAGGGTTCCTAGGAGCAAACGGGTTTAGAGTTTGATCCTAGGTTTTAGGACATTATAGCGTCAACGATTCCACAAGTTTTCGGTCTTGCAGAACGTATTTAAAGTGAACAGTGCTAATTTCACTGCTAATCTAACATTGCGTTAGTTAACTTACGCTTAATTTCTAAAGGAATTAATCCTAAGTGATTTCTGATCGAGGTGGTACTCGAGTCTCTGTACGGATTTTTCTGAGATGTTACAATCCGGGTGGGCCACACGACCACATCAATCACATACAATAGAAAATGAAAGAGTGAGAGAGGCAGAGAGAGTGAGAGAGATAAACAGTGATGATGGGAGGAGCTCCGCTACTATGAGCTCCTCCATGATACAATGGATACATCAAGATGGGTCCCACCACAAGTGGAACCTCAAATCATCAAAATAACACAACCAAAATCTAGAAAAGAAACACCACCCTTTGATCTTCTCCTCCTTCTGCCAAAGCATCCTAGAGCTCCAAAGGATGAACTTCAACGGTTAAGATTGGTTTTGGAGGATAGGGATGGGAGATAGGAAGTGGGCCACACAAACTTCTCTCCTCTCCCTTGAGAAGCCATGGACGATTATTCTCTCTTGCTTGGGAGAATGGGAGAAAGAGAGATGAGAGAGAGAGGTTGTAAGAGAGAGGGATGGGTGTGATGGGTGAAAAGGTGAGTGATGGGTGATGTGTACTTGACATGTGAGGGATGGGTTGCTTTGACTTTGGGGTTGCTTGGGGATGGGGTTTTGTAATTGATATGAGAGGTGATTGATTGATTGATTGAGGTGACATATCGTAAAGATTCTCTTGGGTTTTGTAACCCGCGGTGTTTTCCTTGAACTGAAAGCGAACCCACGTCTTCTGACCAGGGTATCGAATCCGCATGCGAGTCGTGGCATCAGAACCGCGGCGACGGCGCGGTCGTTAGGGTACAAGTCTTGGGTTGACGGCGTGTGACTCAGGGTCACGCATAAGTATCTGTTAAGGGTCGAAGGTTGTCGAAATTTGACCGGAAAGATCGCGGAAGATGACGAAACAATATGAATTAGGATACGGGCTTTACAAGAGTGCCTCCACCTTTGCCAGAATCGAAGGACTAGTCATATACTTGTAGTTATTTTTCTTATTTTTTATAATAACATTAGATAGGCTTAGTATGGATGTTAGGTTAGTAAGTGTTCTGTAACACCCTGAATTTCGAAGGTCAATCAAAGCTCTACTCCAGAGATCCAGCACATCACTTATGTAACATGGATAATGATGTTCAAATTTTTTCCATATTAATGAGTTAAACATGAGTGGGATTATACTAAAATAACATATCATACTCCAAATATAATTAAATTAAGCAAGTGAAAGTCTGAAGTATAAATATTTAAGTAAGTGTTTCACAACATTCAGAGTATGAGTATGTAACTGGGCTGAATATATACATGTATTGTTCAAAATATACCAAATGTGGAAATGTAAGGTGTCCAACTAAGCCAAGTATCTCAGTGTTCCCAGTGAATCGACACGAGGTCTACATAGACCCACCCAAGAGCTGAAAGTAGGAGAACTCTTCATCCTCATATATGAAGTCCTGCTCCGTCACATAGACCTTATCAACACTTGCATCTAAACCAGAGTCTAGTTGGTATTTTAAAACACCATCCCAGGGTGGGAGTGAGTGATCAACTCAGTGGTACTATAAGGCAAAGGTTAACATGTTATCAAGTCAATCAAGCAGTAATGATAAAATAAATAAAAAATTACTTCCTAACTACTCTTGTTAATGCAGGAATGAAATTGTAACGACTCAAAAAATTCCATACTAAGACCCGAGTACCACCTCGATCAGAAATCACTTAGGAATAATTCTCTTAGAAATTAAGCATAAGTTAACTAGTGCTAAGTTAGACTGGCTGTGAAATTAGTATTGTTCCCTTTAAATACGTTCTGCAAGACTTAAAACTTATGGAATCATTAACGCTACAATACCCTAAAATCTAGGATCAAACTCTAAACCCAGTTGTTCCCGGGAATGCTTTGTAACTTTGTATTGACTCTAAACCGCGCATCGAGAGTCTGATAGCTATGAACTTAGACCATTTAGACCGCCTAGTTGGACTTGACAATTGCATATAAAATCAAGCCCAAACGATATCATTAGACCATTCTATTGAGTCCGGAGTGAAGAGAGTGAGAAAAGGAAAATATTTAGAAAATTAAATATATTTATCAGTAATCTGGCACGTGTCACTTGTGTGACATTTTTAAGTATTCTGACCGTTAGATTTTGACCAAATTTTACCCTCGGATCATGAAATTTGGCCCTTACATGTCCAAGTACTTGTGGCCTTGATCGAAGTTCGGTAACCGTTGAATTGAAGCTGGTCCACCACGGACGATCTGGAAATCCGATCGGACTGAAAACTTAACTTACTAAAGATCTGATGCTAGTGAGCTTAAGTTCGACCGCATTTGATGAGAGGACCTCCAGAAGTGCTCCGTTGGATTAGAAAGATCCCGATTTGGTTATAACCTAAGTATACCTTGACTTAAAGTCTGTTTCCATCATGTTTAGGCTTATAAAAAGGCCTTAAACCCTTAACTTTCTAACCCATACGAATTTCCCAAACTCTAGAGTTTTAAGAGAAAGAAAAGAGAGTGAAAGTGTGGGAGAATCAGTGGAAACTCCGTAGGATTCTTCCTAACCCATCTATACATTGTACTAGCTTTTCTGAATCATTTTCCTAGTAAATCCGATTCCATTTTTGGGTAGGTTAAGCTAACCCTTACCTGATTTAAGACCTAGAAGAGTATAAGTGACATTATAGTTGTTTGTTTCATGCCATAGGTAGCATATCCACCGTTGACGAAGACACATCGTCTGAATCATCTTGAATACGTCTTTTCTGGTTTAAGGTGCAGACTATATAAGCTTAGGTTATGGTTTTCAACACTTTCAATGTTAGATACTGATTTATTCATGTTGTGATTTCCGTTACACATGCCAAATGTGCTATCTTTTTTTCTTTTCGCATACGTATACTTTATGTCATAAATATCGTATTTCATGTATATGTTAGAATACACGTATGCGTATGAAATCTGTTGATTTACTTGCCATGATAAATTGTCGTTATTATGTGCTTGATATGTATGTGGCAACTCCTTGGTGAGAGGGCTTGCCCTAATATGCGACGGTGTCGACATACGTGATGTATGTTGAATAGTGCAAGGTAAGTGTTTGTTTAAATGTCTAAATGAGATAGTAGTTAGTAGAATGTGCTTGTTAAGATGGTTGAGATATGGATTTCAACCATAATGTCAAACGTGCTATCTGTTTTTCTTTCCGCATACGTATACTTTATGTCGTAAATACCGTATTTCATGTATATGTTAAAATACATGTATGCGTATGAAATCTGTTGATTTACTTGCCATAATAAATTTTCGTTATTATATGCTTGATATGTATGCGGCAACTTCTTGGTGAGAGGACTTGCCCTAATATGCGACGGTGTCGACATACGTGATGTATGTTGAATAGTGTAAGCTAAGTGTTTGTTTAAATGTCTAAATGAGATAGTAGTTAGTAGAATGTGCTTGTTAAGATGGTTGAGATATGGATTTCAACCATAATGTTTGTGTGTATGATTTCCTCCATGAATCATGTAACTTAGGTTGTCCATGCTAAATGTGTGTATGATTTCCTCCATAGATTATGTACTTAGTTGAATCATGTTACATGAGTGTATGATTTTCTGCATGTACTGTGTTTAAATTCAAGTTGTATTTCATGATTGTTCATATGAACGTAGGATATGAATCATATGCTAGTTATTAGATTTGTATGTGAATGGGACTATACTACAGTCTAGGTAATCGAAAACCGTTCCGTAAATAGTGGTTGAGGTTGTTTTCGACACATAGGATGAGTTTAGCGAATCTGAGTCATGCTTGGACTGTCCGACAGTGGTTAGGCTACACGAAGTGCTTATACATTCCATGTCGCTCAACTCAACGTGCGCTTGGCCTGGTTGAGCTTATCAACTAACCCGATTGACCGATGCTTGTTCACCATATTTAGTCACTACTGTTTGAATCTAAGGCACTAAGCTTACCAGTGAAACTCTCGTTAACCATGGTACTAAGATCCTCTAAGACTCATGAGCCGGGTATGGTGGTATGGGATACCGTGGTCAAGCTGTCGGCTTACGCTAGGGCCACAAACCTCCCCATAGTGACCAGTGAGCACCCTACTTTGAGCAGATTATGGTGGTATGGGACACTATATTCTTGTTGTCGGCCTACACTGATTGGTGACGAGCCCTCTCTAGTGACCATGAGTTTATCCTGACACTGCATAGGGACGACGAGTCCTGTTATAGTCTTAAGGATATAAATAGGCCTGTATTGATAAGGTGATGGGGGAGTGATGTAACGATTGGGCACAACAGCCCTGATGGCCCTTGCAGCGACCTAGAACCATAATATCATATGAGATTCCCTAGGACTGACGACCCTAGAATGGATCAAAGTTGAAAAATGATACAAGGGAGGTGTCTTAGCTTCCCAATCCTGCTGTATGAAAAGGACTAATAAGAACTTAATAAGCATATTCATAACACCGTATTGCATGTACTAACGGAGTTGGTGATAGAGCACTGAGGAAGTGAGTCATGCCACGATCGTTAGATGATTTCGCAGAGGGGATTGTGGTGAGGGCACGCATCATTCTTCATGTCATCCTTGCATTAACAAGAGATCTAGGACCTGTTTGATTGTACTACCTTATCATTACTACTTGATTGGATTGTTACCATGTTAACTTTTGCTATATAGTCCCACTGAGTTGATCACTCACTCCCACATTTTAGAACGGTGTTTAAACACCAACTAGACTTTGACTTAGCTGCAGGAGATGGCGATGCTTGCGAGGCGGAGCCAGACTTCGACGAGACGAGGAGGCATTCTCTGGTGGGTTCATGTGAGCCTCGTCCTGATCAGTGAGGATTATTTTTGGGAAATGTATTGGATCATTTTGAATAGTTCATGTATGTATTTTGAGACACAGATGTATTTAAATTTCCCTAGGCAGAGAACGCATCATTTGGGGATTTATTTTGAATTATATATGTATTTAAGTCTTCCGCTTGCATTTCCTCAATATCCCTAAATTATGTTTGCTAATTTGGCTTAATCTATTTCATGTTTTATGCATTAATACAGACAACATACAATCATCATCAAATATGTTGCATAAGTGATGTTTTGGAACTCGGGAGGTGAGTTATGCTCGACCCCTGAATTTCAGGCTTTACAAGTTGGTATCAGAGCATGATTTGGATTAATTTGGACCTGGGTTAGGGTCACACAGTGCACGTTGATACCACTATAATGTAGGAGGGTGCGAGAACAATTTAAAAACAGAACTAGGACTCTCAGTTTGTCATTCGACGAAAGTTTATTGAAAATGATCACCGAGATCGAGTCCGTGCACACTCCTGATAACACACGGTGTCCCTAAATCACTTCTAGACCGTAAATTGACGTGTATAGACCACATTTCATTCCATTCTAGCCGTTAGAAATCGCTAATTTTGAATAGAGATCAGATTAGTTCTGAAATGACCCGAAACAGCTCAAATTGGAAGAGGGGGCCAATCGATCATGTTTTAGAGGGTTCCAATGTGGGAACCTGACCTTTTTGGACCTAGAGAAGGGTGAGGACCTTGCCCATTTGGCGAGGCCTCGCCAGACTGTCCAGAGAGTGGCTAAGACCTCGCCGGTCAGCGGGCTCGGCATGCTAGGCCGCCCGGGCCGATGGTGTTTGGGGTCTAATGGAACCCCTTCATACAGGGTTCGACCCTCCCTTTATTCTAAATCCCCTACTTCCTTCATAAATTAGCCCCCCAGGCTCTCCTTTCCTTCTAAAATTTTTGGTTTCTCTCTCAAACCTCCCTTCCAATCACTCCTTCATTTTTCATTATTTTCTTCATTCCTCTAATGTTCTCAATCATATCTAGCACCTACACTCTTCATTTTCTGCGATTGGAGCTCCCAAGCTCTCATTTGAAGCTCCAAAATGTGGTAACCCTCAACCTCTCTTGTCTTTGGCCTTTCTCTTCTTCTATTTCTTCTTTTCTTGGCCCATTGTACCCCTGTATATGACCCAAACTCGTGGGAACCCATTAGGTCAGCCCTTTCTCTTCCCTTTCATCATTTTTCCATGGCCTTTGTAAAGGCTATTGTGGCCTTTTTCTCATTTTCCACCATCCTCTTGTTGATGGGCAAGAAACGTGCCCCTGCGGACAAGGCTGGGCCTAGTCGTCCTGCTCATTCGAGGAGGCCTAGAGGAGCTACTGCGAGTCCAAGGGTTGGAAGAGAAATACATACGAAGCGGGATTTGGATCACTAAGCACCTTTTCGAAGGGCATTGTTGGCAGAGTTGGCTCATGGCGCGTATACGGATCACAGGGTTCTTTTTGAAGCGCATGTGGATGGGCGGCTCTTTGGTGAGTATTTGTTGTTTAAGCGTATCGAAGCTGTCGGGAGGGGTACGCTATTTGAAGACGAGTCTCGTGCTAATGTGAGCACTGTTCATGCCTTTTATGCTCATATTCGGGACCCTAAGCTGGAGCCACTGCAGTTCAAGATCCCCTTTCGCAGAGATCGGGAAGCCACAATCGATGTTAGGTTGAGAGGTCAACCTCTGAACGTGCCACTTGGCGAGGTACATCCAAGTGCTAAGAACCTAAATAATGTTCGCGAGAGAGAATGCCGCACCAGGTTTCTATGTGGTCGTTTATTTGAGTCACAGCGTAACAAGAGCCTCCTAGTGACCCATATATCGGGTGATTTTTGTCTGCTTCATCACATCTGCACGTTCAATGTTTATCCCAGGTGGAGTAATCGCAGTGAATGCACACGTCTCATGGTAGATTTTCTGTATCAAGTGGGGCTGGGAGAGAATGTGTGCATGCCTACGTTTGTGCTACAACAGAACATTCTCATAGCGTGATCGAGAAGAACATCTGAGTCACTTCCCTTTGGCCAGCTCATATGCAAGATTGCGCTTGAGTTTGCTTATAGACTTGGGGCAGAGTTGCCTGCGCCGGTTCATTATATCAATGAGGCTACTCTGAACCAGATTAAGATGGGACCTCGACAGCTTGAGGCCCAACTTGATGATGACAGCGAGGGTGACTATGATAGTGAAGAGGAGGAAAGTGTAGAAGAAGGTGGGACAGAAATAGAGGAAGAAGTCTAGGAAGAAGAGGAGGAGGAGGAGGCTCAGGATACTGATGAGAGTCCTCCTCCTGTGACTCGGGCTACTAGGGATACTCATATAGCCTGACTTGAGGAGAGTTAGGTTGCTTTGCAACAAGAATTCCAAGAACTCCGGGCCGAGGTAAAACAAGAGCTTGAAGAGACTAAGGGCGTCATGAAGTAAAAATTTGGCAAGGTGACCCGCACCTTTAAGGCCATCCTGTGCTGCCTGAAGGATAAGGGTGCCCCTTCTCCATCGCCAGATTCCAATGCATAGGTTTTCTGTAGCCGTTGTTTGTTAGTTTGTTGCTAGTTTTAATGTTTACTTTGGTGTTTGTTTGATAGTCATTTAGTGTTTGTAGTTAGTGTTGTAGCTAGCTTTGAAGTTCGGATGTTTGTTGACATGCTTTCTCTGCTACGATTCATGTGAGGCTATAAATCATATATTGAGACAATTTTGTTAATGAATGCAAGTTGTTCCTTGGCTTGTGAAGTTAATGCGTTGAATGGACTGTGTGAATGCCTAATCTCTTTAGTTGTTACCCTCTGTTGTGTGTAGGTATGCCACCTAAGGGTTCTAGATCTTCGGCCCGTCTCTCTTTGGGTGATTCGCTCGATGGGGCTCTCGCCCTGAGCGGTACTCACATGGACCCCATGCGGGCCCATCTGGTTCAGATCCCTTGTCGAGTTCTCACCCCGCTTCTGACCCTACTGCTGGGCCACCTCCTGTGACACCTTCTGTGGTGCCTCCTATCACACCTGTGCCTCCTGAGCAGCATCCTGCATCTGCGTCGTTGCCTTCTTCATCGCAGTCTGCTCCACCTCTTGATAGGCTAGAGCAAATGATGCTGTAGATGCAGCGACAGCAGCAGCAGCAACACCAGTTCTTGTCCTCCATGGCTGACATTTTTGCTCAGTCGATGGCGGCGAGTCCACCTGCCTCGCCTCTACACCCTGTTGGGCATGCTAGTGCGAGCGGATCTTTCGAGCGATTTCAGTGCTTGAGGCCTCCCACATTTTCAGGTACTCACAGACCTGAGGAGGATGAGTATTGGATAGACTGCATCTTGAAGATGCTGAGACCGTTGCACTATTCTTAGGAGGAACAGGTTGAGCTGGCCACCTTCATGTTTGAGAAGGAGGCTAGCCTATGGTGGGACAGTATTCTCCGCACTGTGGCAGAGGGGTTTGAGTGGACGTGGGCAGCGTTTGAGGCACGCTTCCACGAGAAGTATTTTCCTGTCACGTACCGGCACGAGAAGGAGAGTGAGTTCCTTCACCTTCGCCAGGGAGGCATGTCCGTGACGGAGTATGAAAACAGGTTTACGGAGCTAGGGAGGTATGCTCCTCTGATTCTGAGTGATCAGACGATGAGGATGTGATATTTTTCTGAGGGTTGCGGCCCGAGATCAGATCGAAGAGGTGCTGTGCGAGCATTTCTTCTTATGCAGAGCTGGTGAGCATATCCTTACGTGTAGAGCAGGACAGGGACAGGTCGGCCCGCGTGTGAGCACCTATGGTTCCTAGGCCGCGACCTGAGTTAGAGAGTAGGCCTTTCCTCGCGAAGAGGCCTCGATTTGAGACACCACAGGGGTCTTCTGCATCTCCCGCCTATATGAGGCATCCTGATGTGTGGTGCAGCTATTGTAGGAAGCCTGACCACACCGAGACTACATGTTTTTCTAGGATGCGAGACAGTGGGTTCTTGCCGCCTCAGCGAATTGTTCGTCCGATGCCTCAGACTATTTCACCACCACCTCTACGGACAGTGCCTGCACATCCATCCTTCAGACCTCCAGCACCTCATTTCAGGCCACCGCAACGGCCTATGGTACCATAGCTGAACCATCCTCAGTAAGCTCGGGTGCACACACTGACAGCTGAGCCATCTGAGACAGAGACCGCACCACCTTTGGCCTTTAAGGTCACAGCCCATATTGGAGGTACTCCTATATTTTTGTTGGTGGATATGGGATCCACGGTCTCAGTCATATCTTCTTCAGTAATCAAGTGCCTTAGTTTACAGAATACTCAGATGGTTGGGGTGCGAGTTATTTCAGTACACGGGACCTGTACTGATGCCACTACAATGTGTGAGGGTTGTTTGCTAGACCTAGGCAACAAGACGATGGCTATTGACCTTATCGTCATCTCCGCTCTCTATCATTTAGACGTCATCCTTGGCATGGATTGACTGACTATAGGGTGGGCTGAGATTGACTGCAAGACCCGTTTAGTGACAGTTTACTAGCCGGAGGGCACGTCCTTTACATTTTCGGTGCAGGTTAGTCACCCCTCTCGAGTGCTTTGTTACGCTTCCTTATTAAGGAATGTTGATGTCCAGGCACTTAAAAGCACGCTAGTAGTCCGTGATTATGAGGATGTGTTCAGAAAGATACCTAGGTTGCCACCTCAGCATGAGATTGATTTTACTATCGACTTGGTACCCAGTTCGACACTCATCTCACTGCCAACGTATCTCATGGTCCCATGTGAGATGGAGGAGTTAAGGAAACAGATCGATGATTTACTAGAGGCTGGCTTTATACGACCGAGTGTGTCTCCTTGGAGAGCACTTATGTTGTTCGCGATGAAGAAAGATGGCTCACTGCGGTTGTGTATTGATTACCACAGGCTGAATCAGATTACGGTAAAGAACAAGTACCCTTTGCCCAGGATAGATGACCTATTTGATCAACTGAGAGGAGCGTAGTACTTCTCAAAGATCGATCTACAGTTAGGGTATCACCAGCTGTGCGTCAGGGATGAGGACATGCAGAAGACGGCTTTCAGGACTAGCTTTGGCCATTATGAGTTCCTCATGATGTTGTTCGGTCTTACGAACGCACCAGCCGTGTTCATGGACCTGATGAACCGAGTATTTTGGCCATTCCTCTATCGATTCGTCATTGTATTTATATACGACATTTAGATATACTTCAGGAGTCGAGAGGAGCATGAGGAGCACTTGCGATCGGTCCTAGATACTCTGAGACAACACCAGTTGTTCACACAGTACAAGAAGTGTGACTTCTAGAAGGAGGAAGTCAAGTTCCTGGGACATGTGGTATCCAAGGATGGGATTACGGTGGACCTTGCTAAGGTAACCACGGTGCAGGACTGGAAGCAGCCGGGTTCAGTTACCGAGTTGAGGAGTTTCCTGGGACTTACTGGCTATTATCGACAATTCATTCGAGACTTCTCCAAAATAGCCAGACCCTTGACTCAGTTGACACTGAAGGATCTAAAGTTCGCCTGGAACGAGAAGGCAGAGGCAGCTTTTTAGGAGCTGAAAGGCAGGCTGACGTCTGCCCCTGTGCTATTATTATCAGAGCAAGGGGTTAGATATACGATCTATATGGACGCGTCTCACGTTGGTTTAGGTTGTGTCCTTATGAAGAAGGACAGGATGATTGCATATGCCTCGAGACAATTAAGGAAGCACGAGGAGAATTACCCTACACACGACCTAGAGTTGGCAGCTGTCATCTTCGCATTGAAGCTCTGAAGACATTACCTCTATGGAGAGGAGTTCGAGCTCTATTGCGACCACAAGAGCCTCAAGTATATATTCACGTAGTGAGACCTGAATATGAGGTAGCGACGATAGATAGAGACCTTGAAGGACTTTAAGTTCGAGGTTTCCTACCATCCGGGTAAGGTGAACCTTGTGGCTGACGCGTTGAGCCGCAAGAAAGTGATAGAGTTCGTGGCTCTGCTGATGGTTGTCGAGTGGGACATGATTGAGTTTTTACGAAACTTTGAGCAGAAACTCACTGTGGAGGAGCCATTCGAGGTTATCGAACACGTTTAGGTGCGACCTCTTATCGATAACAGGGTCATCGCGGCGCAGAGTGACGATGAGCGTCTGACTGAGCTTCGAAAGCAGGCCAGTGATGATACAGATGCCGAGTGGCGAGTTGGAATGAATGGGGGCTTACGTTATCGTGGCCGCCTATGCTTCCCAGATGTCCTCGACTTAAGATGAGAGATTCTTGAGGCTGCGCACAATTCTAGGCTTGCGATGCATCCAGGCAGTACGAAGATGTATCGTGACATGAAGAGGGCGTATTGGTGGGATGGCATGAAGACCCACATTGCAGACTTTATGTCCAATTATCTCACTTGCCAGCAGGTGAAGGAAGAGTATTGCCGACCTCCTGGTCTCCTTCAGCCTATGCCTATAGCTGAGTGGAAGTGGGACTATATCTCCATGGATTTCATTTTAGGACTGCCGAAGACGAGGAAGGGATATGTAACGCCTTGAAAATCGGGGGTCAAGTAGAAACCCAACTCCCGAGTTTCAAAACGTCACTTATGCAACATAGATAATGATGAATGCATGTTGTCTGTAGAATGGCATTAAAAAAGATTGAGACTAAGCCAAAACAGTATATCATACTTCAGCGACAGTTAAATTAGCAAGCGGAAGAATGTGATAGATATATAAAATATATGAACTGTTGTAAGTCTCCAGAGTGTGAACATGTTACCAGGTTAACTAAATACATGTATACTCCAAAATAGAAAGAAGAGAATATACATGGGTGTGTAAATAAAAGAAAAAATACCAAGTGTATTGGCATCTAATCAGTAACCTTGTAACCCCGTCAATCAGAACCTGTATATAGGAGGGATCCTCCTCCTCCTCATCAAGTCCGGCTCTTCTTCGCAAGCATCGCCACCATCTGAAACTAAAATAGGGACTAATTGGTGTGCAAAACACCGTCCCATAACGTGGGAGTGAGTAGCTAACTCAGTGGAATCATAGAACAAAGATTAGCATGTTATCAAATCAATTACGCGATAATGGTAAAGCAAGCAATCAAACAGGTCCTAGATACTATGATTAATGCAAGAATGAAATGACATGATGGATGCCCTCGCCGACATACTCCCTCATGCGACACCATCTTACGTCCGCGACATCCTTTCTTCCCTCAGTGCTCCACATCTTCCAGGCACATGCAGTGCGATATGAATATGATTACCGAGTTGTTATTAGTCCTTTTCATACAGCAGGATTGGAAAACTAGGGTACTTCCCTTATATCATTCCCAATAAGGATCCTGTCTAGGGTCGTCACTCCTAGTAGTCTCATACGATGGTATATTTCTAGGTCACTGTAAGGGATGTCAGGGCTGTTGCACTCACTCATTGCTCCACTCCCCCATCACCTTATCAATACAGGCCTAGTTGTACTCTTGTTGCTACGGAAGGGTCGTCACCTCACGTAGACTTAGAGTACGCTCGAGGTCACTACAAAGGGCTGTCAGGGCTGTTGCTCGCACTCATTGCACCGCTCCCCCATTATCTTATCAGTGTAGGCCGATAGCTCGAATATAGTGTCCCATACCACCATAATCGGCTCACGAGTCTGGGTTGCTCACTGGACACTACGGGGAGGTTTGTGGCCCCAGCGTAGGCCGACAGCTCGACCACGGTGTCCCATACCACCATGCCCGGCTCATGAGTCTTAGTGGATCAAGGTACCACAGTTATCAGGGTTATCACTGGTAAGTTCAGTACCCTAGGTTCAAGTAGTTATGACGAATACAAGGTGAACATACAACGGTCTGTCGGGTTACTTGATGAGTCCGACTAGTGCGAGAGCACGTCGAATCGACCGACATGAAGTGCACAAGCACTTCGTCTGGCCTAACCACTGTCGACGATTCTAGTACGACTCGGGTTCGTCATACACATCCTTCGTGGTGAATAGAATCCAACCACGAATTTTAAACTGTTACCGACTGCCTGGACTAGAGTATAGCCCCAAGCGCAAAGATGTGAATCAGTAATCATATGAGATAAAAAGAATTGAAATAACAAGTAATCCAAGCATGTTAGCAACATGTTATAAGATACAACATAAGCAATTTAACCATACACAAGTACTTCACACATAAGGAAATCAATTGAAATACAACAAGCATAGAGGAAATCATATACATCATCAAATTAGTTGAGAATCCATTCTCAACGCTAATCTACAACACCATTTACTCAATACTTACTAATACATACATTTATACAAACGCTTAGACTACTCAACTCCAACGTACTTGACGTATGTTGATTTCAACATATAGTATGACAGATCCTTATATCAAGGAGTTGTCTAATACACAACAATCATGTTCTTACTTTCAAAACATATGGCAGGCATAAACCATATTGATTTAGACATTTCAACAAACACTTAGTCTACACACATTAGTCTACATAGCATATGTCGGCCAATATGTGCATTAGGGCGAATCTCTTCGCCAAACAGATCATACACGTATTACTAGTATAGGTACACGGTAAATACTCATGGTAATCATATCAGCAAAATACGTACATATACAGTATTTCCTACAAATACCTAAAATACCCTAAATCTCATATTCTTCGTATGTATTCGAAATGAAAAACGGACAGCATGTTTTACATGTCAAACAGCATCCTTATCAGCAATCTACCATTAAACGACATTGAAAGCTTTGAAAACAGGAAATCTAAGCGTCTAAAATCCACACCTTACGCCGTAGAAGCATAATGAATTGAATAGGTATTCTACGCTTCTGTCAACGTCAATATGATGACATATAACACAAGGTGAGTCAGCTACTTAGCTACTTGCATCGATGAAAACCCTAAAACAGGTTAGGGTTAGGGTTTTCTTACCTAGAATGAAACCAGAATCTCCAGAATAGCGATGCAGGCGGATAGCTTAGGCACGTGGAGCAGCAGGGAAGAATCCTTAGGAGAAACTCCAACTCTCTCTCACTTTCTCTCTCTTTTCTCTCCTCTCTCTCCTATGGTTTTCACCAAATTCGTATGGGTTAGAAATCTAAGGGTTTAAGGCCCTTTTATAAGCCCAAACATAACCAAAACAGACTTGAGGTCAAGGTATACTTAAGTTATAACCAAATCGGGTCTGTTTCAATCCAACGGAGCACTTATGGAGGTCCTATTACTAAATGCGGTCAGAATTAAGCTCTTTAATATTGGATCTAGGTCAAGATACGTTTTCAGTTTGGTCGGGTTTCCAGATCGACCGTGGCAGACCAGTTTTAGTTCAGCGGCTATGGGAACTCGATCAGAGCCATAAGTGCTATGACATGTAAGCGCCTCCTATCCTGATCCGAGGATGAAATTTGGTCGAATTCCAATGGCCAGAATGCTTAAAAATGTCGTGTAAGCGATACGTGCCAGATTTATTAAAAATTGAATTAATTTTCTAAATATTCCTTTTCTCACTCTCTTCACTCCAGACTCAGTAAAATGGTCTCAGGATATCGGTTGGGCTTGATTTTTGAAATGATTGTCAAGTCCAACTAAGCGGTCATAATGGTCTAAGATTATAGATATCGGACTTTTGACGTGCGGTCTAGATTCAATACAAAGTTTCCAAATGGTCCCGAGGTCAACTGGGCTTAGAGATTGATCCTAGATTTCTAGGTAACATAGCATTAGTAGTCATACTTATTTTGGGTCTTTTAGTTCATATTTAAAGTGGTTTAAGTCAATTCTACTGAGTATTCAGTTTGGTACTTAACCAAATTCTACCCTAAATATGGCAGAATACGGTCCTAGGGCCATTCTATGCCTCATTTTAAAAACTTTTAGGTATCATATTATTTTAATTATTTTTCTAATGGTTCATCATCAAGTTTACCCTAACTCCACTAAATTTTATATGATTTTGAGTTGTATAAAAATTCTAAAAATTCCAGAAGAAGCAGCTGTCCAACAAGTGATTATCGGATAGTTGCTCACAACGACCTACTTTAAACTATATTAAATATTTTATTATATATTTTAAATATTTTTATATAAAACTAGATGCATTTATCTTCAATTTAGTTTTTGAATCACCTAAATCAGAGTTATAACGAAGGAGATATTATTTTTCAAATTTTGACAAAATGCATAGAAAAAGTGCAAAAACCGAGCTGCCTATCCGCTGTACGGACGAGGCCTCGCCGACTCGGCGAGGTCCTCGCAGTTCACTAACCTATTTGGCTTGGTTTCACCCTAGGGGCGAGGTCCTCACCCCCCAGGGATGCTGAAAACATGTGAGGACCACCTTGGATCCCTCCGAATTGAGTCGTTTGGGCCCACGAGTCAGTCGAGACATTTATCGAGTCTCATTTGCAAACCTGAATGAGTTACACTACATACAATATATGTTTTTGAGGTAGAAGAAGATAATCCATACAAATAACCTATCTACATCATGAGATTTCAATAATTCGATAGTCAAAATCCTATTTTATGCATGTACGTACCATTTACGGTAAGTTTTAGTTTAAGTATAGTTCTTCACCTTTTAAACTTTAAGATTGTATCTAATATGAAGGTACTTGGAGAAATTTGAAGAATGGGGTGGTGAAAGGTAAAATTTTGAAGGAAATGGGTTGAAAAATGATTTCTAGACTTTAGGATTGATCTTTGAGAGTGATATAGTTGACCCATTGCCTAAGGATGTCTAACTTCAGGTTGGCAAAAATCTGGGGTGTTACAGGATATGATTCTATTTGGGTGATCATCGACCGCTTGACGAAGTCGGCACACTTCCTTCCGATCAGAGTTATGAACTCTACAGACGAGTTGGCTAGATTGTATATCAGGGAGATTGTTCGTCTGCATGGGGTTCCCTTAGAGATTCTGTCGGATAGAGACACGCGGTTTACTTCTATTTTCTAGACTCATATCCAGGAAGTGATGGGTGTGAAGTTAAAGTTCAGTACTGCATTCCACCCACAGACCGACGGACAAACAGAGCGGGTGAACCAAATTTTGGAAGATATGTTGTGGGCTTGCGTGTTAGATGTCAAGGATAGTTGGGATGATTGTCTTCCATATGCGGAGTTTGTGTATAATAACAGTTTTCAGGTGAGTATCGGTATGACACCTTATGAGGCCTTGTATGGACGTCCTTGTAGAGCACCGCATTGCTGGGCTGAAGTTGGCCAGCAAAAATTGATTGGTCCTGAGTTAGTACAGGCGACCTTAGAGAAGATTGACATAATCAGGTGTTGACTTCTCATAGTGCAGAGCAGGCAGAAGAGTTATGCCGATACGAGGCGGCGACAGCTGGAGTTCGTGGTTGGAGATCACGTATTCTTGAGAGTTTCCACTATGAAGGGAGTTCTTCGGTTCGAGAAAAGGGGAAACTTATGCCGAGATTTATTGGTCCATTCCAGATACTTGATCGTGTGGGTACAGTAGCATACCGTCTAGCTTTACCTACATCTCTCACAAGCGTACACAACGTATTTCATGTTTCTATGCTGAAGAAATACGTTCCTGATCCTTCCCATATCATCAGATGGGAACAGGTGCAGTTGAGCGAGGATGCCACTTATGAACTGCACCCGACACGTATCTTGGATAGGAAGGAACAGGTATTGCATAGCAAGGTCATCCCCCTTGTGAAGGTATTGTGGACACATCATACTGAAGAAGAGGCAACCTGGGAAAAAGAAACCGAGATCAGAAAGAACTACCCACTACTTCTAGAGGAGTATGAGAAGGTACAAGTATCGAGGATGATTTCTTTTTAGGGGGGTAGATTGTAACGACTCGAAAAATTTCGTACCAAAACCCGAGTACCACCTCGATCAGAAATTATTTAGGAATAATTCTCTTACAAATTAAGCATAAGTTAACTAGTGTTAAGTTAGACTGGTTATGAAATTAGTACTGTTTTCTTTAAATACGTTCTGCAAGACTTAAAACTTGTGGAATCATTAACGCTATAATACCTTGAAATCTATGATCCAACTCTAAACCCAGTTGTTCCCGGGAATTCTTTGTAACTTTGTATTGACTCTAGACCGCGCATCGAGAGTCTGATAGCTATGAACTTAGACCATTTCGACCGCATAGTTAAACTTGACAATCACCTAGAAAATCAATCCCAGACGATATCCTGAGACCATTCTATTGAGTCCGGAGTGAAGAGAGTGAGAAAAAAAAAATATTTAGAAAATTAAATATATTTTAAAGTAATCTGGCACGTGCCACTTGCGTGACATTTTTAAGCATTCTGACCATTAGATTTCGACCAAATTTCACCCTCGGATCAGGAAAGTTGGCCCTTACATGTCCAAGTACTCGTGGCCTTGATCGAAGTTCGGTAACCATTGAATTGAAGCTGGTCCACCACGAACGATCTGGAAATCCGATCGGACTGAAAACTTAACTTACTAAAGATCCGATGCAAGTGAGCTTAAGTCCGTCCGCAGTTAATGAGAGGACCTGCAGAAGTGCTCCGTTGGATTAGAAAGATCCCGATTTGGTTATAACCTAAGTATACCTTGACTTAAAGTCCATTTTCGTCATGTTTAGGCTTATAAAAAGGCCTTAAACCCTTAGCTTTCTAACCCATACGAATTTCCCAAACCCTAGAGTTTTAAGAGAAAGAAAAGAGAGAAAGTGTGGGAGAATCAGTGAAAACTCCGTAGGATTCTTCCTAACCCATCTATACATTGCACCAGCTTTTCTGAATCATTTTCCCAGCGAATCTGATTTCGTTATTGGGTAAGTTAAGATAACCCTAACCTGATTTATGACCTAGAAAAGTTTAAGTGACATTATAGCTGATTTTTTCATGCCATAGGTAGCATTTCCGCCGTTTACGAAGACACATCATCTGAATCATCTTAAATATGTCTTTTTTGGTTTAAGGTGCGGACTATATAAGCTTAGGTTATGGTTTTCAACACTTTCAATGTTAGATAATGATTTATTCATGTTGTGATTGCTGTTACACATGTTAAATGTGCTATCTATTTTGCTTTCCACAAACGTATACTTTATGTCGTAAATACCGCATTTCATGTATATGTTAGAATACACGTATGCGTATGAAATCTGTTGATTTTCTTGCCATGATAAATTGTTGTTATTATATGCTTGATATGTATGCGGCAAATCCTTGGTGAGAGGACTTGCCCTAATATGTGACGGTGTCAACATACGTGATGTATGTTGAATAGTGTAAGCTAAGTTTTGTTTAAATGTTTAAATTTGATAGTAGTTAGTAGAATGTGCTTGTTTAGATGGTTGAGATCTGGAATTCAACCGTAATCTTTGCGTGTATGATTTCCTCCATGAATCATGTAACTTAGGTTGTCCATGCTAAATGAGTGTATGATTTCCTCCATGGATTATGTACTTAGTTGAATCATGTTACATGAGTGTATGATTTTCTGCATGTACTGTGTTTACATTCAAGTTGCATTTCATGATTGTTCATATGAATGTAAGATATGAATCATATGTTAGTTATTAGATTTGTATGTGAATGGGACTGTACTGCAGTCCAGGTAATCAGAAACCATTCTGTAAATAGTGGTTGAGGTTGTTTTCGCCACACAGGATGAGTTTATCAAAACTGAGTCGTGCTTGGACTATCCGATAGTGGTTAGGCCACACGGAGTGCTTATGCATTCCATGTCGTTCAACTCAACGTGCGTTTGGCCAAGTTGAGCTTTTTAACTAACCCGATTGACTGATGCTTGTTCACCATGTATGGTCGCTACTGTTTGAATCTAAAGCACTGAGCTTACCAGTGAAACTCCCGTTAACCATGGTACCAAGATTTTCTAAGATTCATGAGCTGGGCATGGTGGTATGGGACAGCGTGGTAGAGCTATCGGCCTACGCTGGGGCTATAAACCTTCCCATAGTGACCAGCGAGCACCCTACTCTAAGAAGATTATGATGGTATGAGACACTATATTCTTGCTATCGACCTGCACTGATTGGTGATGAGCCCTCTGTAGTGACCTTGAGTTTATCCTGACACTGCATAGGGGTGACGAGTCCTGTTTTAGTCTTAAGGATATAAATAGGCTGTATTGATAAGGTGATGGGGGAGTGGTGTAACGATTGTGCGCAACAGCCCTGACAGCCCTTGCAGCTACCTAGAACCATAATATCGTATGAGATTCCCTAGGACTGATGACCCTAGAATGGATCAATATTGGGAAATGATACAAAGTAGGTGTCTTAGCTTCCCAATACTGCTGTATGAAAAGGACTAATAAGAACTTGGTAAGCATATTCATAACACCGTATTGCATGTGCTAACGAAGTTGGTGATAGAGCACTGTGTAAGTGAGTCACATCGCGATCGTTAGATGATGTCGTAGAGGGGATTGTGGTGAGGGCACACATCATTCTTCATGTCATCCTTGCATTAACAAGAGATCTAGGACCTGTTTGATTGTACTGCCTTATCATTATTGCTTGATTGGATTGATAACATGTTAACTTTTGCTATAGAGTACCATTGAGTTGATCACTCACTCTCACGTTCTGGGACGGTGTTTAAACACCAACCAGACTCTGAATTAGCTGCAGGAGATGGCGATGCTTACGAGATGGAGCCAGACTTCGACAAGGACGAGGAGGCGTTCTCATATATGCACTTCTCAGGCGGGTTCATGTGAACCTCGTCCTGACCAGTGGAGATTATTTTTGGAAAATGTATTAGATCATTTTGAACAGTTCATGTATGCATTTTGAGACACAGATGTATATAAATTGCCCTGGGCAGAGCACACATCATTTGGGGATTTATTTTGAATTATATATGTATTTAAGTCTTTCGCTTGCATTTCCTCAATATCCCTGAATTATGTCTGCTAATCTGGCTCGATCTATTTCATGTTTTATGCATTAATACAGACAACATACAATCATGATCAAATATGTTACATAAGTGATGTTTTGGAACTTGGGAGCTAAGTTGTGCTTGACCCCCGAATTTCAGGGCGTTACAGGAATGCAAGTAATGATGTATGCCCTCGCATCAAAGCTCCCCCAACAAGCGACTCTGACACCCAATTTTGCATTGGAAGTGAAGAAAGCTTGAAGGAGGAGATGGGTTAGTGGGTTTTGGGATTTTATGAGACACAAAGGTGGAGAGGAAATTAAGGGGATATGAGGTGGTAGGAGATGGGTTTTGAGGAAAATGGTGGGAGGTGGGTATGTAATGAATAAGAAGAGGAAGATTTGAGAGTAAGAGGGAGATTTAAGAAGAAAAATCAGATTTTGGAGGGGTTGAAAGGGTTTAGAAGCTAGGTGGGTGTGAAATGGAGCTAGGAGGGAAAAATAGAGGGCCCCACATGTGTGAAGAAGGGCGGCGGGCCGCTGGACCTAGGCGTGATACACTGGGTCGGCGCAGTGGTGTCACGGTTCACTAAGTCACGGGCGGTGGCCTCCCCCTCCCGGGGTGCCAAAAATATGCAGGGGATCCCCTAGGTCCCACTGTAAAATGGGGTTTAGGCCTCTACACTCGTTCGAGGTGTTTTCGGGTTCCATCTCGTGTATATTCAGGCTTTTCGATCATTTGAGTGTGGGATTCACCGAAACATCACCTAAACCCGTCGATTGACGGTGTAGAAAGGAATTGGGATCATTTCACATGACCGCAGATGTATACGGTCACATTTCAACGATTAGTTTCGCCAGTCGGTGAAAATTGGAATCCTATGTTCATTTCTACTTTTTATCACCCCCACATAAGTCAAAGTACGTCAGTGTACATCGTGTTACCATAACCTAGGTCTAGTTTAATCCAAATCATACTCTGATACCAACTTATAATGCCCCAAATTTTGAGGGTCAAGCAAAGGCCGACTGCTTGAACACAATGTCCCATTCCATAAAATCTGGCTCATGAGTCTTAGCAGATCATGGTACCATGGTTGAGACGAGTTTTACATTGGTAAGCAGTACCTTAGATTCAAGCAGTAGTGTCCATACATGGTAAACACACATTAGACCAATTGGGGTACTTGACAAGTTGGTACGAGCACATGCTGAAGTAATCGACACGTAGCCCAAAATCTCTCCATGTGGCCTAACCACTGTCGATAATCATCGTATGACTCGGATTCATAGAACATATCTAAGGAGGCGAGGATAGTTCGGCCAGTCGATCAAAAACTATTACCGATTGCCTGTACTCTGTAGTAGTCCCAATCACACTCAAATGAAATAGATAGTCACATGTGATAATCATAATAGCATTTATTAGACAATTCAAAAACGAATCTCATATGAGCATTCTATCAAACACATAGAGCATGTTATTATACATATGTATGTTCTACATAAATCACGTAGTTGAAATCAAAGTTACATGAAGGAATTTACACACATCGCTAAGGTAGTTTAGAATCCTATCACAACACCCTTTGTAAATGCAATTCATCAAACAATTACTCATTCAGACATTTTATCAAACACTTAGCCTACACATTATTACATACATGACCTAAAGTAGTTAAAGCATATATTATGGCAAATCCTTTTGTAAGGGAGTTTTTCTACATACAACAAAAATATAACCTAGATTTATAGTCATGGCAAGCATAAATCATAATAACAATTTCACTTAAACGTCTCAACAAACACATGGAATGCATTATATATTCAACACAGTTCATACATGTGTGATATATGGAAAGCGTCATATCTAAGTATATATGGTAGCAATCAAGTCAGTCATAAATCATTAACTAACATTGAAAGCCATGTAAATCACAACCTAAATGTTTATAGTCTGCACCTTCCATCGGCACGCCACTATGAACTCGGTTCGTACACTACATCCCCGTCTATAGTAGAACGACTACCTAAATCATGAAATAAGTTAGTTATTTCGATGAGTACTCTATTTGGATTCTTAAAATAAGATTAGGGTTAGGATTTCTTACCAATGTCGAAGCTAGAATCGACGGTGTAGCGACGGTGGGGAGGTGATTTGGTACATGGTGTAGTGGGAGTGAATCCTAGCCACGAGCTCTCTTTCTCACTCTCTTCTCCTCACTCTTTCCTCCTTTTTACTCTCTTCTCTCTCCTAGGATTAGAGAATTCATATGGAATGAGAGAGGGGTGATTTAAGGTCCTTAAATAGGCCCAAAACTGGTCCAAATGGCCGTAGGGCCATGGTAACTTAAGGCATAGCCAAAAGGTGACCGTTTCGGGAAAACAGGAGTCATCTGGAGGTCCATTACCTGTCAATGTTACAACATAAGTTCTCTGAACATGGATCTAGGCCAGGATATGATTTTGGTCTGATCGAATTTGTGGATCGACCGTGGAGGACCTACATCAGTTGAACAGTCATCGTCACTCGATTAGGGCCACAAGTATACTGATATGAGAAACGAAATTTCCCTTAACCATGGGTATATTTGGGTTAGAATCTGATGGTCCGAAGACTTAAATTTCGCCCACAAGCGAATGGCCCAATTCACTTAAGTTTGAGTCATTTTTCTAAAGATATTCACGTTTCTCACACACTTCGCTCAAGGCTCATGGTGTGCATTTTCGGATACTATTCGGGATCGATTCTCGTGATGGTTTTCAAGCACAATAAGGTGGTCATATCCCTATAGTTTAGCAGTAATCAATATTTTGATGCGCGATCTAGGCCCGATACAGAGTTTCAATGTGCTCTCAAGGGCAACTAGGTTTTGAGATTGCTCCTAGGTTTCTAGGTAATGTTGAGTTAACAATTCTAATGATTTTGAGTCTTGCAGTTCGTATAGATAGTGGTTCTACTAAATCCAGTAATTATTTAGTTTAACACTTAATTAATCTCTTCTAATTTCTAAAGAATTCAGTCCTTAAGGATTTCTACCTGGGGTGGTACTCGGGTCTTTGTACGGATTTTTTTGAGATGTTACAATCTACTCCCCTTAAAGAGAAATTTTATCCTCAAAACTAGTACCTTTTCGTACTCCTCGAGAATCTGAGGGTAGTTCTTACGAACTTTGGCTTCCGTTTCTCAAGTAGCCTCTTCCTTAGTGTGGTGAGTCTACAGTACTTTCACAAGCGGGATAACTTTACTGCGTAACACCTATTCCTTCCTGTCTAAAATACGTGTTGGTCGTAGTACATAGGTAGCATCTTCACTTACCTGCACCTACTTCCACTTGATAATGTGAGTGATATCAAGATCATATTTCTTTAGTATCGATACGTGAAATATGTTGTGTAGGCCAGTGAGTGTTGTCGGCCAGGTGAGACGGTATGGTACCACACTCACTCAATCCAGGATCTAGAATGGGCCTATGAATCTCGTTGTAAGTTTCCCCTTCTTGGCAAAGCGAAGGACTCCCTTCATGGGGGAAACCTTAAGAAACACAGTCTCTAACCTCAAATTCTAGCTGTCATTGTCTGGTATCAGCGTAGCTCTTTTATCTACTTTGTGCTGCAAGAAGTCGACGCCTGATAATGTCGATCTTCTCTGAGGTCACCTGTACTAAATCTAGGCCAATCAGACTCTTTTCACCAACTTCTACTCAACAATGCGGTGTTCGACATGGACGCCCATACAATGCTTTGTAGGGAGCCATGCCAATGCTCGCTTGGAAACTGTTGTTATAAGCGAACTCAGGATAGGGAAGAAAGTCATCCCAACTGTCCATCAAATCGAACACACATGCCCCCAATATATCTTCTAACACCTGATTTACCTGTTCCGTCTGCCCATCAGTTTTTAGGTGGAACGCGGTACTGAACTTCAGCTTCACCCCCATTGCCTCCTGGATTCGAGTCTAGAAGATAGACGTGAATTGCATGTCTCAATCTAACACAATCTCCACAGGAACTCCATGCAGTGAAACAATCTCCTTGATGTACAGTCTAGCTAAATCGTCTACGAAGTTCGAACCTTTAATAGGGAGAAAATGAATCGATTTCATCAATCGGTCCACAATCACCCAAATGGAGTCGTGTCCCTTCCTTGTCTTTGGTAACCCGGTAATGAAATCCATAGATATGAAGTCCTACTTTCATTCAGCTATGGGCATGGGCTGAAGCAATCCAGGAGGTCGGCGATGCTCAGCCTTGACCTGTTGGCATGTGAGACAACGGGATACAAAATCTGCTACGTGGGCCTTCATGTTTCTCACCAGTACGAATGCTTCATATCTCGATAAATCTTTGTACTACCAGGATGCATCGCCATCTTCGAGAACTTTCTTTCCCAATTCATGAAGATTTGGGACTTATAGGTGGCCATGATAACTTAAACCCCCATCAGAACTAACTCTCCATTATGAGTCTTCATTGTCAGTTGCTTTCTCTCTCATTTTCACTAACAGTTCGTCCTCTTTCTGTAATGCAACGATTCGGTCATCAACAAATGGCTGCACACGAATGTGTGAGACACTGTTGAATGGCTCCTCTACTGTAAGCTTCTGTTCGAAGTCTTGCATAAATTCTACCATGTTCCATTCTTCAATCATTAGCGGTGCCTCAAATTCTACTGTCTTCTTGCGGCTCAATGCATCTGCCACAAGGTTAGCCTTGACAGGATGGTAGGAAACTTCAAAATTGAAGTCTTTTAAGGTTTTCATCCATTGTGGCTACCTCATATTCGGGTCCCTCTGTGTGAATATGTACATGGGGCTCTTGTGGTCACAAAAGAGGTCGAACTCCTCTCTATAGAGGTAATGTCTCTAGAGCTTTAATGCGAAGATAACTGCTGCCAATTTCAGGTCGTACGTAGGCAGTTTTCTTCATGTTTCCTCAACTGTCGCGATGCATAGGAAATCACATTGTCCTTTTGCATAAGAACACAACCCAAACCAAAATAAAATGCATCAGTGTATATTATATATCTGACCCCTTGCTCTGGAAATACTAACACAGGTGCAGACGTCAACTTGTCCTTCAAATCCTGAAAGGCTGCTTCTGTCTTCTCATTCTAAGCAAACTTAAGATCCTTTCGAGTAAGTTGAGACAACGGTCTGGCTATCTTAGAAAAATATTTTATGAATCGGCGATAGTAGCCAACAAGTCCCAGAAAATTCCTCACTTCTGTAACCAAACCGAGCTGCTCCTAGTCCTGAACTGCGGCCACCTTGGCAAGGTTTGTAGTGATACCTTCCTTGGACATAATATGTCACAGGAACTTGACTTCTTCCTTCTAGAAGTTGCATTTCTTATAATAAGAAAATAACAGGTTCTTACTGAGAGTATTGAAGACTGCTCGCTAGTGCTCTTCATGATCCTTTCGGCTCCTGGAGTATATCAAAATGTCATCTATAAATATGATGACAAACCGGTACAAGTACAGCTGAAATACCCGGTTCATGAGGTCCATGAACACTACCGGTGCATTTGTGAGTCCAAACGACATCACAAGGAATTCATAGTGCCCAAAACTGGTTCTGAATGTCGTCTTCTACAAGTCTTCATCCATGACGTGCAATTGATGGTACCCGGACTGTAATTCAATGTAACACCCCGAATTTTGGCCAATCTGGGATTTGATGTCCTTAGGCAGTGGGTCAATTAAAACACCTGAAAAATCGTTCAGAACCCAATTCCATAGCCAAAGAAACCACTTAGGATTAATTTCTTTAGAAACTAAGCATAAGTTAGCTAGCGCAATGTTGGAGTAGCTGAGAAACAGTCCCTGATCACTTTAAATACATTCTACAAGACTCAAATCGAGTAGAACCAATGACTCTATAATACTCTATAACCTCGGACTAAACTCAAGCAGGTTTGTTCTCTAGACCACCTTGAAATTTTATATTGGATCTAGACCGCGCGTCGAAAGTCCGATACCTCCTATCTTAGACCGTTAGAACCGCCTTACTGGACTTGAAAATCATTTCAAAAATCAAGTCCAACCGATAAACACAGGCTATTTCATTGAGCCCGGACCGAAGAGAGTGCGAATAGGGACAGAATTGGAATTTCAAATTCAAATCTGGCACACGACTTGACGCGTCAGTATTGAGCGTTCTGACCGTCAGAATTTAGCCAGATTACACCCGCGGATCAGGAAAAATTTTTATTTTATATCATGAGACTTTCAGCCTTGATCTACGTGCGGTGACCGCTGAACTGAAACTGGTCCACCACGTGCGATCTGCAAACCCAGCCGGACTGAAAACTTAATACGTGCTAGATCTGGTACGCGTGAGCTTAAGTCCGATCGCATTCGGCCACGGGACCACCAGAAAGCATCTTTTGGACCAAAACAGCCCCAAATTGGATATGCACTAAGTAAACTTCGTTCCCGAGCCTATTTCGGGCATTTTTAAGCTTATAAAAGGGGTTGAAACCCTCACTCCTCTCTCCCATCCAAAATTGCAAAAAGCCCTAGATTGGGAGAGAGAAAAGGTGAGAGTTTGTGAGAGAGTGGGAGTAATTTTCCTGCCACCTGCTGCTGCTGCTGCACGTGCTTAGGCGACGCACTCCGATCATTTTTTCGGTGATTCCAACGCACTTCTAGGTAAGGAAAATCCTAACCACTTGCTGATTTGGGGATTTCTTCGATTCAAATAGAATAGTAGCTGATGTACATGTGTATCAGGTTGTCTGATCGCCGTAGACGAAGCGTATACGCTCCGTTCGAATCACTTCACCTATAAGAGAAAAGGTGTGGATTTTAGATGCTTTGATTGACTATTTCCAAAGCTTTCAATGTCGTTTAATAGTAGATTATTGATGGCAATGCCGTTTGACATGTACAACATGCTGTCCGTTTCCTGTTTCGTAAACTAGCGAAGAATATGAGATTTATGGCATTTTAGTCATTTGTAGGAAGTATAGATTTCATTAATATTTTTCTGATGTGATTGACATGATATGTTGTCGCATTAGAATGTTAGGAATGCGTGCATAATTAGTTTGGCGAAGAGATTCTCCTAAATGCGCACTTCGGGTCGACATACTATATGTAGACTTAAGTGTGTAGTGTAAGTGTTTGTATAAATGCTTGTATTAGTATGTATTGAATTAAATGATGTTATGGATTAGTTTGAGATTGGTTTCTCAATTAATATGCTGATGTGAATGATTTCCTACATGTTGGTTATATGCATGGTTTCATTATATGTATGAAATGCATGTACTTGATGATTTACTTAAGTTCTATGTTATAACATGTGTTAACATGCTCACATGGTTGTATTTCAATTCCAATACTCTCATATGATTTGCTGATGTGATTCCTTAATTGTTTAGGACTATGCTTAGTCCAGGCAGTCGGTAACCGAGCGAATTCGTGGTTAGCTTATCTTCGCCACGAACGACGCGTCGATGAACGCGAGCCGTGTTCTGGAGTTGGCGGCAGTAGTTAGGCCACACGAAGTGTTTTACGCACTTCATGTCGTCAACTTGAGATGCGATTGCGCTAGTCGAGCCCGTCAAATAACCCGACTGGCCATTGTATGTTCACCCTGCATGAGTCATTACTGCTTGAACCTAGGGTACTGAACTTACCATTGTAAACCCTGTTAACCATGGTACCTTAATCCACGAAGACTCATGAGCCGGGCATGGTGGTATGGGACACCGTGGTCGAGCTGTCGGCCTACGCTGGGGCCACAAACCTCCCCGTAGTGACTAGTGAGCACCTAGTCTCGTGAGCAGATTATGGTGGTATGAGACACTATATTCTTGCTGTCGGCCTACACTGATCAGGCGACGAGTCCTTTGTAGTGACCGCGAGCGTATTCTGAGTCCACGGGAGGCGACGACCCTTCCGTTGCAGTAGAGTACAGTAGGCCTGTATTGATAAGGTGATGGGGGAGCGGTGCAACGAGTGTGAGCAACAGCCCTGACAGCCCTTGCAGTGACCTACAAAATATACCTCGTATGAGATTACTAGGAGTGACGACCCTAGACAGGATCTGTGTTGGGATTGATATAGTTTCCCAATCCTTCTGTTTGAATGGACTAATAATAACTCAGAAATCATATCACCATACCATTGCATGTGCCTGGAAGATGTGGAGCACTTGAGGCTCGATTGCATGCCGCGGTCGTAAGATGGTGCCGTATGAGGGAGATCGTCGGTGAGGGCATACATCACGTCATGTCATATTGCATTAACAACAGTATTAGGATTGTTTGATTTATTACTTTACTATTATCGCATGATTGATTTGAGAACATGTTACTCCTTGCTCTATTATTCCAATGAGTTAGCTACTCACTCTCACATTACGGGATGGTGTTTCCGGACACCCACCAGTCCTTTTTGTGATTGCAGATGATGGCGCGGCCTGTGAGGCGGAGCTGGACTTGATGATGAGGAGGATTCCTCCTTTATGCGTGTTCTGATTGACGGGATTACAGGGAGGTTGATTAGATACTTTGACACTTGTCATTTTATATTTTTAGCGCACTCATGTATATTCGTTTTGTCTACTTTTGGAGTATACATGTATGTATATAACCTGGTAACATGTTCATACTCTAGAGACATACAATAGTTTATATATGTTATACATACTATCACAGTCTTTCGCTGTTAATTTAACTGTCTCTGGAGTATGATATGTTGTTCTAGCTTAATCTCACTCATGTTTAATGTGTTATCACAGAAAACATTCAATCATACATATCTATGTTGCATAAATAACATTTTGAAACTCGGGAGTTGGGTTTTTGCTCGACCCCCCAATTTTTGGGATGTTACAGATGGTATCAGAGCATGATTTGGATTAAACCAGGCCTGGGTTATGGTCACGCGACGTACGCTGTCACTTTCTTTGACTTAGGAGGGTGCGAGAAGGGTCTAGAAACACTTCTAGGATCCCAGATTCGCCAATAGGCGAAGTCTATTCGAATCGATCGCGTGATCGAGTCCGTAACGCGTCTAGGGTCGCGTGAAGCAACCCGAATAGCTCCTAGGTTGTAGGTAGTTGGGCTGAGATATTCTTTGAACGCTTTTAAACCCGTAAATGTGAATTTTTGGGCCGTTGGACAACCACGACCCCTGTATTCAATCGTCAGGGCTTAAAAACCCCGTTTCATCCAAAATCTTCAAAATTCTTCCTCCCACCACTCTTATCTTCAATTCTTTATTAGCCTTTTCATGTTAGGCATCAATAATAATGTGAAAATAACATAAAATCATACTTTCATAAAATTTTACAGTGAATAGTAAAATTTCATGAAAAATGGCCATAAGTCCATTCTAACTTCGCTTTATTTAGCAAATAATGGGCTAGATAGATGTACTAGCTCTTCTACCCCAAAATCATATGCTGCATGATAGGGTTTTATATTCGGAATTGCAGATTGGCCCCGAAAAGCCTCGAATGGGTGTTTGGGCCTCCCTAGGGCAATCTATAATGAACCAAAGGGGGAACCATACCTTTTTGGAATCCCTAGGGCAAGGGGAACCCATCCCATATGGCCTCAATGGCCAATTTGCAACTTTACCAGTGATTCCATCGCCGATTCGGCGATGCATCGCCGGTCAAACTCTTCAAATGGGTCTGGTCTTTGGGATGGAGGAGTTTGGGGGCTAGGGAAGCCCCCTGGTATGCGGTCCGTACCTTGAAACCCCCTAAAAGATGTACTTCCTTCACAAAAGTCCCCTTCCCTAGTCCCATTTTCATTTTCTTGCTGCCCTAACCCAAAACCGTGGTTCCAAACCACTCTCAAATCCATTCTTTGCCAAAAACAACCACCCTCCATCGTTCCTTTGAAGTTGGCAGCCCTCCCTCTTGAAGGTTTCGTCCGTTGGAGCTCCTAAAACCCCCAAATCGAGCTGAAATCGTGAGGTGCTCCATTCCCCTTTTTCATTCTCTTTTCTTTCTGGAAATACATCCTAGGGAAGCTTGAATCATCCCTCTACAACACCTAGATCTCCCTTTTCTATTTTGGTTAGCCATTTCCTTGCATTTCTCCCATTTTCCATGGCTATTATTAAGCTGTTTTAGTCTTTTTCTCTCTTTCCACCATCCTCCCTCTCAATCCTATTCCTCCATTTTCTTTGCTTAAGGGATACTGAAAATATATGGCCGAGAGAGCTCTAGTGAGCAACAGATAGTATTAGACTCGACAGTGATAAAGAAGGTAAGTCGGGACTGTGGTAGAGTCCTTTAGTAGCATTAGGCATCTGTGATGTTGTCTTGTAGATGTTTGATTACTGTTTGAGATCTTCGTGTTTTGTTGTTGTTAGGTTTAGTGACGTCAGAGGTAGAAAATGTGGAACTTTGTTCCATGTATTGTGAATAGCCTGCCACTCCCAATCCCAACATGGGATTAGGAATGTAGTTTCGTTTCATAGGCCCTTGGCGTTTTGGTCCTAGAGTTAGCACTTCTAGATTTGAAGGATCTGACGATATAGGAAACCCAATTCTATTTAAATAATCTTGACCCTGAGTGATAGAACAATTCCCTGTAGTAGAAATGGTATGGAACCATTTAACGTATAAACTTAGGCTTTGGATTATAACTACTAAGTTACAGACTAGGCTACTAGTTGACTTAGGCAGTGTAAGGCCTATATATGCTAAGGGATAGTAGGTTAGATTTGGTTGGAATAGGACTCCCTTCCTTCGGTAGATCCCTTTATGACTTATAGATTTTTGTTGTTGCTCATAGGAAGGAACCATACACTCTCAGGGAACATTTATAACTCCCTCAGATTGAACTTAGAATGTACTAGCACACCCCTTAGAATTGCCTTCCCCAAGGACTTATTGCATTCGGGAACGCAGAGTAAAGGAACTGCATGTAAGCGATGTATTCGCGGTTTGAGTCGACTTCTTAATCCTAGTGGTTACTAATGAATCCAATGCTCTGATCAAGCAGAGGATCGGCATCTACTCGGATTAAGAACTGATACAACACATTTTCTGTCCTGATTAGACAGAAGGTTCAACGTATTCGGCTTAGACCCACTACACAACCTTTCTTCTGTGATGGCCCAACCATCTACAACCAAACAAGATCACATTGTCTTTGGGAAATGGCGAGGACTTAAAGCTAGTAGAGAATTCGACATCTTGCCACCAACTCATACCTGCCCCTGAACTTAACCACAATAGAGATTAGGCTCATCTCTATGATCATAGGTACCAATGCCATAGAACGCATCATTAGCAAGGAAAACCATATAGAGAAAGGCTGTTTCCATTTTAGGTTAAGGATAGCCCCTAAGTTGCGCCTCGTTCCGATATACGGATCGATGTAACGATTCTTCAACCTTAAGTAGAACCAAGTTTTAAGGGGGGTAGAACGTATTGAGTCCAATCCAGTTAGGTTAGTCAACACTACCGTTCGATCAGAGTGGCGCAGCGGAAGAGTGGTTGGCCTCTTTCCCACTGGCCCAGGATCGAAACATTTGATTTAGGTTATATGTACGGTTAGGTTATTAAATAGGATTTGAACCTTCCTTAGAAAAAGTACTCCTTGCCCTTCGCCAATTTCGGGGACGAAATTTTATTTTAAGGGGGGTAGATTGTAACACCTCGGATTTTGGCCAATCTGGAATTTGACGTCCTTAGGCAGTGGGTTAATTAAAACACCTGAAAAATCATTCAGAACCCAATTCCATAGCCAAAGAAACCACTTAGGATTAATTTCTTTAGAAACTAAGCATAAGTTAGCTAGTGCAACGTTGGAGTAGCTGGGAAACAGTCCCTGATCACTTTAAATACGTTCTACAAGACTCAAATCGAGTAGAACCAATGACTCTATAATACTCTATAACCTCGGACTAAACTCTAAGCAGGTTTGTTCTCTGGACCACTTTGAAATTTTATATTGGATCTAGACCGCGCGTCGAAAGTCCGATACCTCCTATCTTAGACCGTTAGAACCGCCTTACTGGACTTGACAATCATTTCAAAAATCAAGTCCAACCGATAAACACAGGCTATTTCATTGAGCCCGGACCGAAGAGAGTGCGAATAGGGACAAAATTGGAATTTTAAATTCAAATCTGGCACACGACTTGACGCGTCAGTATTGACCGTTCTGACCATCAGAATTCAACCAGATTACACCCTCGGATCAGGAGAAATTTTTATTTTATAACATGAGACTTTCAGCCCTGATCTACGTGCGGTGACCGCTGAACTAAAACTGGTCCGCCACGTGCGATCTGCGAACCCAGCCGGACTGAAAACTTAATACGTGCTAGATCTGGTACGCGTGAGCTTAAGTCCGATCGCATTCGGCCACGGGACCACTAGAAAGCATCTTTTGGACCGAAACAGTCCCGAATTGGATATGCACTAAGTAAACTTCGTTCCCGAGCCTATTTCGAGCGTTTTTAAGCTTATAAAAGGGGTTGAAACCCTCACTCCTCTCTCCCATCTAAAATTGCAAAAAGCCCTAGATTGGGAGAGAGAAAAGGTGAGAGTTTGTGAGAGAGAGTGGGAGTGATTTTCCTGCCACCTGCTGCTGCTGCTGCACGTGCTTAGGCGACGCACTCCGATCACTTTTTCAGTGATTCCAACGCACTTCTAGGTAAGGAAAACCCTAACCACTTGCTGATTTGGGGATTTCTTTGATTCAAATAGAATAGTAGCTGATGTACATGTGTATCAGGTTGTCTGATCGCCATAGACGAAGCGTATACGCTCCGTTCGAATCACTTCACCTATACGAGAAAAGGTGCGGATTTTAGACGCTTTGATTGACTGTTTCCAAAGCTTTCAATGTCGTTTAATAGTAGATTATCGATGGCAATGCCGTTTGACATGTACAACATGCTGTCCGTTTCCTGTTTCGTAAACTAGCGAAGAATATGAGATTTAGGGCATTTTAGTCATTTGTAGGAAGTATAGATTTCATTAATATTTTGCTGATGTGATTGACATGATATGTTGTCGCATTAGAATGTTAGGAATGCGTGCATAATTAGTTTGGCGAAGAGATTCGCCTAAATGCGCACTTCGGGTCGACATACTATATGTAGACTTAAGTGTGTAGTGTAAGTGTTTGTATAAATGCTTGTATTAGTATGTATTGAATTAAATGATGTTATGGATTAGTTTGAGATTGGTTTCTCAATTAATATGCTGATGTGAATGATTTCCTACATGTTAGTTATATGCATGGTTTCATTATATGTATGAAATGCATGTACTTGATGATTTACTTAAGTTTTATGTTATAACATGTGTTAACATGCTCACATGGTTGTATTTCAATTCCAATACTCTCATATGATTTGCTGATGTGATTCCTTAATTGTTTGGGACTATGCTTAGTCCAGGTAGTCGGTAACCGAGCGAATTCGTGGTTAGCTTATCTTCGCCACGAACGACGCGTCGATGAACGCGAGCCGTGTTCTGGAGTTGGCGGCAGTGGTTAGGCCACACGAAGTGTTTTACGCACTTCATGTCGTCAACTTGAGATGCGATCGTGCTAGTCGAGGCCGTCGAGTAACCCGACTGGCCATTGTATGTTCACCCTGCATGAGTCATAACTGCTTGAACCTAGGGTACTGAACTTACCATTGTAAACCCTGTTAACTATGGTACCTTGATCCACGAAGACTCATGAGCAGGGCATGGTGGTATGGGACACCGTGGTCGAGCTGTCGGCCTACGCTGGGGCCACAAACCTCCCCATAGTGACCAGTGAGCACCTAGTCTCGTGAGCAGATTATGGTGATATGGGACACTATATTCTTGCTGTCGGCCTACACTGATCAGGCGACGAGTCCTTTGTAGTGACCGCGAGCGTATTCTGAGTCCACGGGAGGCGACGACCCTTCCGTTGCAGCAGAGTACAGTAGGCCTGTATTGTTAAGGTGATGGGGGAGCGGTGCAACGTGTGCGAGCAACAGCCCTGGCAGCCCTTGCAGCGACCTACAAAATATACCTCGTATGAGATTACTAGGAGTGACAACCCTAGACAGGATCTGTATTGGGATTGATACAAGGGAAGTACCTTAGTTTCCCAACCCTGCTGTTTGAATGGACTAATAATAACTCGGAAATCATATCACCATACCATTGCATGTGCCTGGAAGATGTGGAGCACTTGAGGGTCGATTGCATGCCGCGGTCGTAAGATGGTGCCGTATGAGGGAGATCGTCGGTGAGGGCATACATCACGTCATGTCATATTGCATTAACAACAGTATTAGGATTGTTTGATTTATTGCTTTACTATTATCGCATGATTGATTTGAGAACATGTTAATCCTTGCTCTATTATTCCACTGAGTTAGCTACTCACTCCCACGTTACGGGATGGTGTTTCCGGACACCCACCAGTCCCTTTTGTGATTGCAGATGATGGCGCGGCCTGTGAGGCGGAGCTGGACTTGATGATGAGGAAGAGGATTCCTCCTTTATGTATGTTCTGATTGACGGGATTACAGGGAGATTGATTAGATACTTTGACACTTGTCATTTTATATTTTTAGCGCACTCATGTATATTCGTTTTGTCTACTTTTGGAGTATACATGTATGTATATAACCTGGTAACATGTTCATACTCTAGAGACATACAACAGTTTATATATGTTATACATACTATCACAGTCTTCCGTTGTTAATTTAACTGTCTCTGGAGTATGATATGTTGTTCTAGCTTAATCTCACTCATGTTTAATGTGTTATCACGGACAACATTCAATCATACATATCTATGTTGCATAAATAACATTTTGGAACTCGGGAGTTGGGTTTTTGCTCGACCCCCCGATTTTCGGGATGTTACATTCAATTTTTGAGAAATACTGAGCCCCTTTTAACTGGTTAAACAGATCACCTATCATGGGCAAGGGATACTTGTTCTTGACTGTCACTTGGTTCAACCTGTGATAATCAATACATAATCGTAGTGATCCATCCGTCTTCTTCATAATCAATACAGGTGCTCCCCAAGGAGATACACTTGGTCATATGAAATCTGAATCCAATAATTCATCAATCTGTCTCCTTAATTCCTCCATTTCACATGAAGACATGCGATATGTAGGTAAGGAAATGGGTGTCACACCAGGAACAAGGTCGATAGTAAAGTCGATCTCGTACCGAGGAGGTAATCCGGGTATCGTTCTAAACACGTTCATGAAATCTTGGACTACAGGGGTGTTCCCAAGTGTCGGACCATCAACATTTCCTAACAAGGTAGCATAAAAACTAATGCGGTAGTACCAACTGACTTGAACTGGGAAAGTAATGGCCGTGTCCTCAAGTCCGTTGGTTGTCACCACTCGGGCATCGTAGTTAATCTTTACCTTCATCTCGGTGAGCCAATCCATGCACAAAATGACATCATAATGACATAGTGGGGCAACAATTAGGTCAACGAGTATTATTCTACTTCCTACATTTATCGAACAACCCTTACAAGTCTTGCTAGAGTCTGAGAAAGTCCTTGTGGCAGTAAGGAGTCTCACTCCAATCATAAGAGTAGTTTCCAACCCTAGTTGCTTGACTGCTGAACATGATATTATCAAAATAGTGAACTGTAACACCCTGAAAATCCGGGGTCAAGCATAACTCAGCTCTCGAGTTCAAAATATCACTTATGCAATATTTTCAATGATGGATGAATGTTGGCTGTATTAGTGCATAAAACATGAAGTAGATTAAGCCAAATCAGCAAAATATAATCCAACGGCAGTTGTAATCACAAGCTGAAGACTAAAAGAAATATATAAAGTAGTGTAAGTCCCCAAGATATGTATGCTCTGCCAGGTCATAATTACAAGTATTATAGGCATGATATGAAATTCGGTAGCCCTGATATGAAATTCATGTCCCTTCCTCATCTTTTGTAGCCCTGATATGAAATTCATAGAGATGAAATCTCACTTCCACTCGGTTATAGGCATGGGCTGAAGTAGTCCAGGAGATCAGCGATGCTCTGCCTTAACCGCTGGCAAGTGAGACAACGAGACACAAAGTCTGCAATGTGAACCTTCGTATTATCCCACCAGTACAATCTCTTCATGTCTTAATACATCTTCATGCTACCAGGATGCATCGCAAGCCTCGAACTGTGGGCTAACTCGAGAACCTCCCATCTCAAGTCATGATCTTTTGGGATGCATAGGCGGCCACGATAATGTAAGCCACCATCTGAACCGACACTCCACTCGGAGTCCTCATCTGTACCAACCCTCTCTCTCATCTTTGCTAATAGCTCATCATCTGCCTGAGCTGCAATAATCCTATCGTCAATAAGGGGCTGTACTCGAATATGTGCGATAACCTCGTATGGCTCCTCCATCGTGAGTTTCTGCTCGAAGTCTCACACAAACTCCACCATGTCCCATTATGCTATCATCAGCGGAGCTGCAAACTCTATAGTCTTCTTGCATCTTAACGCATCTGCCACAAGGTTTGCCTTGCCCAGATGGTAGGAACCTCGAACTTAAAGTCCTTCAAGGTTTTCATCCACCGCCCCTGTCACATATTCAAGTCTTGCTGAGAGAATATGTATCTAAGGCTCTCGTGGTCGCAAAAGAGCTCGAACTCCTCTTCGTAGAGGTAATGTCTCCAAAGCTTTAGTGCAAAAATGACAACTGCCAACTTCAGGTCCTGTGTAGGATAATTCTACTCGTGTTTCCTCAACTATCTCGAGGAGTATGCAATCACCCTATCCTTCTGCATAAGGACACAACCCAGACCAACGCAAGAGGCGTCGGTATATATCGTATACTTAACCCCTTGCTCTGACAATACTAACATATGGGCGGACGTCAACTTGTCCTTCAGCTCCTGAAAAGCTACTTCGACCTTCTCATTCCAGGTAAACTTCAGATCTTTTCGTGTCAACTGAGATAGCGGTCTGGCTATCTTGAAGAAATCCCAAATGAATTTTTGATAATAACCTGCTAGACCAAGAAAACTCCTCACCTCAGTAACTGAACCGGGCTTCTTCCAATCCTGAACCGCAGCTACCTTAGCGAGGTCGACTGTTATCCCTTCCTTGGACACCACATGTCCTAGGAACTTGACTTCCTCTTTTCAGAAGTCGCACTTCTTGTACTGCACAAAAAGTTAATTCTTCCTGAGAGTATCCAAGAGCGCTCTTAGATGTTTCTCGTGTTCTTCCCGACTCATGGAGTATATTAAAATGTCATCAATAAATACGATGACGAATCGGTACAGAAACGGCTGAAATACCCTGTTCATCAGGTCCATGAACATGGCCGGTGTGTTCGTAAGGCCGAACGACATCACAGGGAACTCGTAATGGCCAAAGCTGGTCCTAAATGCTGTCTTCTGTACCTCCTCATCCCTGACGCGCAACTGATGATAACCTGACTGCAGATCGATCTTTGAGAAGTATCGTTCCCCCTTCAACTGATCAAATAGATCATCTATATTGGGCAAAGGATACTTGTTCTTTACTGTCCCCTGGTTCAACCTACGACAATCAATACATAACCGCTAGGAACTGTCTTTTTTCTTCACAAATAAGACTGGTGCTCCCCAAGAAGACACACTAAGCTGTATAAAACCGGCGTCCAACAGATCATCGATTTATTTTCTCAGCTCCTCCATCTCACATGGCGGCATGCGATATGTTGGCAACGAGATAGGTGTCGAGCTAGGCGTCAGATCGATAGTAAAAGAAATCTCATGCCGCAGAGGTAAACCAGGTATCTTACTGAACACATCCTAGAAATCTCGAACTACAGGCATAGCTCCAAGTGTTGGGCCTTCCACATTCTTCAACAAGGACATGTAACAATGTAAATAATAGGGCATACTGACTTGAAATGGAAAAGTAAAGGTCATGCCCTTAAGTCCGTAGGTTGTCATAACCCTAGTCTCGCAGTCGATCTCCGCTCACATCGTAATTCCATTTCGGGGCAACGATCAGGTCGACATGAACCGTCTTACCACCTAAGTCTACTAAGTAATCCTTACATATCTTGGTAATGTCTAAAAAAGTTCCTATGGTTGCAAGGAGTCTCACCCCCTTCGTAGGACTAGTTTCCAACCCCAGATGCTTGACTATAGCGCAAGACACTATAGAGGTAGTGGAGCCAGTGTCACTAATAAAAAGATTAGTATACCTTGGATGTGCGTCGTGACTTCGAAAGCTGGTGGTACCATAACTGCTGCCTCGGATGCCTCAACTGTAATTCCATGAACTCGAGCCTACTATGGGTGGTTCGGTGGTGGCACCAAAGGCCGTTGTGGTGGCTTGAAGCGAGGAGAAGATGGCCGGAAGGATGAATGCGCCGGTGCAGTCCTCAGTGGTGGTGCTGATATGGACTAAGGGAACTAGCGGTTGATCCTCTAGGGTGGCGAGAATCCACTATCCCTCATCCTAGTGAAATAAGTCATCTCAGTGTGGCCCGGTCTCTTGCAGTAGTTACACCACATGTTTGGTCGTCTCAGGTGAGTCAGTGGAGCCGTAAGCCTCAGGGGAGAATTTTCCTATGGCCTCTTGCCAAGGAATGGCCTGCTCGGAAGATCAGGTCGTAACCTGAGAGCCATAGGTGCTCGCATACGCGACAACCTGTCCCTATCCTACTCAGCTCACAGGGACATGCTCACCAACTCAACATAAGAAGACATGCTAGCATAGCACATCTTCGACCGAATCTCAAGTCTCAGTCCCTCAGAAAAGTGCAGCATCCACATCGGTTGATCACCTAGAAGTAAAGGAGCATACCTGCCTAGCTCCGTAAACCTGTTCTCATACTCCATCACCGACATCCCTCCCTGACGGAGGTGAAGGAACTCACTCTCCTTCTCCTGTCGGTAGGTGACCAGGAAATACTTCTCATGGAAGCGAGTCTCAAATGCCTCCCACGTCCACAGAAATCCCTCTGCTACAGTGCAGAGAACACTATCCCACCACGAACTAGCCTCCTTCTCAAACATGAAGGTGGCAAGTTCGACTTGCTCCGCCTTAGAACAGTGTAACGGCCTCAGCATCTTAGAGATGCGGTCAATCTAGTTCTCAGCCTCCTCGGGTCTATGAGTACCCACGAATGTGGGAGGCCGTAAGCACTAGAATCACTCAAATGTGCCGCTAGCACTAGCGTTCCCCGATGGGTGCATAGGAGAGGCAGGTGGAGTCGCCCCCATCGTCTAAGCAAAGATTCCAGCCATGGTGGTCAAAAACTGTTGCTGCTACTGTTGCTGGATTTGTTGCTGCTGCAGCAACAACATCATCTACTCTAGCCTATCAGGAGACAGAGCGGGTTGTGATGCATGAGGCGTCGACGTAGATGCATGATTCTGCTCAGGAACCGAAGGTGTGACAAGTGGTACCAGATGGTGTCACAGGCGTCGGCCCAGCAGCAGGGCCAGAAGCTGACTGAGAATCGGGCATATGATCAAAGTGAGACAGGCCCGAACGGGGCTCCGTATAGCTATCGCTCAGGGGAAGGGCTCGGTCAAGCGACTCACATTAAGAGAGACGGGCTGAAGTCCTCGAGCCCTTAGGTGGCATACCCTACATTCAACAAAGGGTGCAACCAATGAGATTAAGCATACTCACAATCCATCCACATAACATTCACATTACAACTCAAGGAAATATCATGCATTTCATTTTACAAAATTGTCACAATACATGAAGTGCATCATTACATGGATCGCAACAGAGAATGCATGTGAGCTAATATAACTAAGCTTCAGATACTAAAACAACAACCAAATTACTACGCCTATAAAGGCCACACACAAGAACAAGCAACAAAGAAAATAAACAATGACTACATATAGAGCTATTCATCAGAATCTGGTGATGGAGGAGGGCCACCCTTATCTTGCAGACAGCACAGGATAGACTTCAAAGTGTGAGTTACTTTCTTAAACTTATGCTTCATGAGACCCCGCAGATTGATAATATCCTGTCGTAAGGTGGCCTAGCCCTCCTTAAGTAACTAAACGGGCTTCCCTATCAGCCCGATCAGCATCATGCTCTCAAGTCGCTAAAGGAGGGCTCTCATCCGTATCCTGGGCCTCCTCTTCTTCTTCGCTCTGCTCTTCTTCTTCTTTTATTTCGGCTCCGCCTTTTTCATCGCTCTCTTCCTCATCGCTCTCGGTCTCATCCTCACTCTCCTTGAGTAGGTCTTGTCGTTACTGAGGCCCAATATCCATCTGATTCAGAGTAGTCTTGGTGATGTAATGGATCGGTGACGACAATTTTACCACAAGTCTGTAGCCAAACTCGAGTGCAATCTTGCATATGAGTTGGCCGAATGAGAGTGATTCAGTCCTTCTATTAGAACGTGCGATAAGGACTATCTGTCACAAGACATATGTAGGCACACACAACTTCTCTCCCTGTCCCACCTGATATAGAAAATCCACCATCAGGCACATGCACTCACTACGATTGCTCCACCCGGGATAGACATTGAATGTGCAGATGTGGTGAAGCAGACAGAAGTCGTCGGTCATATTAGTCCCTAAAAGGCTTTTGTTAGGCTGTCATTCAATCGGACGACCACAAAGGAACAGTGTACGGCGATCCCTTTCACGTGCACTACTCAGATTCTTCTCACTTACATGGACTTCGCCAAGTGGTACATTCAAAAGCTGAGATGGCCTCCCGATCTCTTCCAAATGGAATCTTAAACTACAAGGGCTCCAATGTTGGCTCTTGAATGTGGGCATAGAAATCTTAGACTATACCCACATTTGCACGATGCTCACCCTCAAATAGTGCACCCCACTTGGCTTCTACCAGGTGCTCGAACAACAAAAATTCTCCAAATAGCTGCGCATCTACATGAGCTTCAAAAAGGACCCTACGGCCCTCATAGACTCCATGAGATAACTTTGCCAACAAAGCCCTTCCTGTGGGAGCATGGGAATCTAGATCCCGCTTCGTCTGCAACTCTCAAGTGGTGCTTGAACTCGCGGCGACACATCTCGGCCTTCTAGAACGGGTTGGGCAACTAGGCCTATCTTCATCAACGGGAGCTCTCTTCTTTCCCATGAAAGAGAGAATGGTGGAAATGGAAAATATGGTCATGATAAGCTCGAATAGGGCCATGAAAAAGGAAAGAAAAGAGAGAAATGGGAGTGATGGGGTTTCCACGAATTTAAGACTCAAAGTAGGGATTTGAGTCCTCAAATGGAAAGAAAAGAAAGAGAAATTAGCAATGGAAGTGGGTTTTGAAATGGGTAGAGAGAGGCTGCACGAAAATGGAAGAAGAAAGGGTTTGAAAAGGGATTTTTGTGAAATTTTTGAGGGTTTCTTTAGAAAAGGAAAGCTAGTGAGGGAGATTTGTGAAGGGAAGATGCTATAGAAGGGGTTTTATTTGACCAACCGTGCACCAGTGGGCCACACAAGGCCCTAAAAAAATCAGCCCGATCGGCCCAGCCCGTCTGGGCCCACTGGGCGACAAGGCCTTGCCGGTCTCTGGACTGTCCAGTGATAGCTCCCTAGTGGGGCGAGGTCCTCCCCCCCCCCCCCCCCCCCCCCCTCCCCTAATGTCTAAAAATGCATGGGTCCCAGCCTAGGTCCCCCTGGAAGTGCCCCGATTGGCCCCCTATTCCGTTTTGACTTGTTTCGGGTCATTTCAAATAGAATCTGATGTATATTCAAATTAACCAATTTTTAAACGGTTGGGATTAGATGAAACACGATCTAAACCCATCGATTGATGGTCTAAAAGTGGATTGGGATCATTTTTCATGATAACGGGTGCGAACGGACCCGATCTCGACGATCGATTACAGTAATCCTTCACAAATTAGTGAAACTGGGATTCCTATACTTATTTCTATATTTTTCTCACACCCTCCTATATTATATTGGTATCAGCGTACGTTGTGTGACCATAACCCAGGTCCGGTTTAATCCAAATCATGCTCTGATACCAACTTGTAACGCCCTGAAAATTGGAGGTCGAGCATAACTCAGCTCTCGAGTTCCAAAATATCATTTATGTAACATTTTCAATGATGGATGAATGTTGGCTGTATTAGTGCATAAAATATGAAGTAGATTAAGCCAAATTAGCAAAACATAATCCAGGGACAATTGCAAATACACAAGCAGAAGACTAAAAGAAATCTATAAACTAGTGTAAGTCCCCAAGATATGTACGCTCTGCTAGGTCATTAGGACACGACTACAAACATAACCCTGAATCCCCGTCAATTAGGACACGACTCACATGAACCCGCCTGAATATTGCATGTAGGAGAACGCCTCCTCATCATCCTCATACTCCTACTCCGCCTCATGGGTCGCACCATCATCTGCAACTGAGACAAAGTCTGGTTGGTGTTTAACACCATCCCAGAATGTGGGAGTGAGTGATCAACACAGTGGAGCTATACAGTAAAGGTTAACATGTTATCAATTTAATCAAGCAGTAATGATAAAGCAGTACAATCAAATATGTCCTACATACTCTTGTTAATGCAAGAATGATATGAGGTAATGATGCATGCCCTCGCCTGCACTCCCTCTTGCGACAACATCTAATGATCACGACATGAATCACTACCACTATGCTCTACACCAACGCCAACGACACATGTATTGCGATGTTATGAGCATGATTACCAAGTTCTTGTTAGTCCTTTTCATACAGCAGGATTGGGAAGCTAAGGTACCTCCCTTATATCAATTCTTAATCAATGATCCATTATAGGGTCGTCAGTCCTAGACAATCTCATATGATGTTATGGTTCTAGGTCGCTTCAAAGGGCTCGTCACCAATCAATGCATGCCTAGTTATACCCTAGTTACTACAATAAGGCTCATCGCCTCAATGTAGTGTCAAGGTATACTCGAGGTCATTACAAAGGGCTCATCACCAATAAATGTAGGTCGACAGCACGAATACAGTGTCTCATACCACCGTATTTGGCTCACGAGTCTGGGTTACTCACTGGTCACTACGGGGAGGCTCATCGCCCTAGCGTAGGCCGACAGCTCGACCACAGTTTCCCATACCACCATGTTCGGCTCATGAGTCTTAGCGGATCGAGGTACCAAGGTTAACAGGGTTTTAATAGTGAGTTTGGTATCTTAGATTCAAGCAGTGGCGTGCAAACATGGTGAACATACATCGGTCAATTAGGTTAATTGATAAGCTCGACTACGACGATCACACGTTGAGTTGATCAAGATGAAATGCATAAGCACTTCATGTGGCCTAACCACTGTCGACATCCCAAGTACAGCTCGGATTCGTCGAACACATCCTGCGTGGCGTAAACATTCTCAGCCACCAATTTGAAGACAGTTACTGATTACCTGGACTTTGATATTGTCCCAATCACGTGCAATCACAATGATGAATATTTAAAACAATCCTACAATCATATGAACATGTTATGGAATATAACTTAAATATGAATACAGTACATGGAGGAAATCATACACATATTTAACATGAATAAGTAGGCTATACAGTTCATGGAGGAAATCATACACATAGTTAAGGTAGTTGGGATTTATATCTCTTCTCCCTTATAAATCACACTTTACTAACTACTAACTTATTCAGACATTTTTACAAACACTTAACACTTTTCAACATACATCACGCATGTCGGCCATATTACATATTAGGGCAAATCCTTTTGCCAAGGAGTTGTCGCAGACATAATTTCGCGCTCCAAACTCGAAAATTGGATTCATAGGAATCCCGATTATCGAATCCAGCGCCGACAGCCTCCATAGTACCCCATTCTCAGCTCCTGGCATTCATATGACAGATTTCGATCCTAAGATCCAACAAGGAGGATTTTTTTTTTTGAAATGTACATTTAACTAGTAATAAGCATAACCACAAGATTACCCAATTCACAACGGTAACATCGTCATCACATATCCACTAATATAATCATTTGAATACAATACTGAAAGGGAAATACATAAATAGAGAATCAAGCTCCAGAAGACCACCACACGCTCCAAGCTCAACACTGCAGCAACCTAACATCACCTGCATGCATCTATCGTGCATAAGCTTATAGAAAGCTTAGAGGGTGGTGTAAGTGTGTGCACAAGGTAACTGACAAGTATTCAATACAATGTCATAATCATACAATACCGTAAAACTAGTAATCCATAAACCATACAATATCTGAATAAGCAGAAACACTGACAAGAGAAGGAATTAACAGAGTAAGTAGAAATACTGATAAGATATAACTCACATGATAACAAAGTAAGCGAAAGTATGGACAAGTCTATGAGTCAATCAATATCAGAATACACGATATAGAATAGCTATGCGATAAGGAGTCATAAAGAGCCAAATATCAAATACCGAGGAGGCAATGCAATATACAAATCCTGATAAATCTATTTAGGCCATATAAATGTAGAAATAACAACCCAAGATGCCATATGCCTGCGGATGTAATGTAATATGCTATGCGAATGAAATAACCATGCTGGAGTGCGAAGTCAGGATGATAGTACGTAGTATCGCAGGCTATGGGGTCCACCACAAGGGACTTCTATCTAAACCAGTCCCATACCTAAATTTGGATAGTCAGACTCATCGTGGTAACTCCTGATCTCAGGTTAGTTGCGCACCCAACCGAAATCTTTACCATAATGAAGGTACACAACAATTAGTCGCGCACCACCAGCCCGAGTGGATAGTGAATGAATGAATGAATGAATGAGCATGCAACTCCTACTCAATAAGTCCACATATCAGTACGGTTCCTCTCTGAGAAATCAGTGGAGTTTATTACACTCCATACCAAATTTTTACCCCATCGTGCACAACAAGGTGAGTGAAAGAGACCTCACTATCCGCCTACCAATATCGGGCCCAGCTCATCAATAGCTGACCCATTCCTCGAGCTGGTCAGACTCAGCCTAGCACTGTCCCCTCCTCTCGGGCAGGTAAGGCCGCATCCCCTTCCAACCGACCATGACACATTGGAGAGCGCAACCATCCGGTAATCGGCACTCGGCGCTCATTTACCCACTCGGTCTAGAAGTTAGAGCAACCTCTGGAACCAAGAGGGTTTAGAAACTTTCACCCAGGGATATCTATAGCACCCCATGTAGAACAGATTTCCAGTGTCCCATCTGGCCATCCACGATATGCCTGTGGAGGCTACGACCCTAATGTCGGTAGGGCATACAGTAATCACAGCACATAATGCAAGATGCATGAGTCATACAATCCATTCATGCATCAATCTTGTGCAAACCGTGCGCTCATGTGAGACAATATCCGCCTATCAGGGAGTCTCATAACAACCAGCATTATGACATATCCAATGGTCAATCACATCTCATAACAGACATGCAGATGATGTGTATGGGCATGGATCATGATGCTATGCAGTCACATACTCATAATCGGTATCAATAACCGGATCGGCCTCGACAATGTGGACATCTAACCAACAATGCCCCAAGGAGTGACCCTCACAGATCTAAACGTATAATGGGCCCACGACCTCACACAAGAGCCTAATATACAACACAATGGGCCTTACTCAAGGGTTACATGTACACAACAGGTGGGCCCTGCTCATGGGCCGGACATACATCACCATGGGCTCCTTTGCCTGATTCTCAAATGAATCACAATGGGCCTCATCACCTAGGCCTCAAATACATCACATTGGGCCTTAGACACGGGCTGAATACACATCACATCGAGCCTCAAATACGGGTCGCATGTTCATCACATCGGGCCTCGACAATCAGAATCGACAATCGGCCATGACAATTCAAAATCGGTAATCGGCCTCAATCGATAATCGGCAATCAGCCACGGTAAATCAAAATAGGTAATCAGCCTTGGTCAATAATCAGCCTCGATCGATAATCGGTAATCGGCCTTGATCAATAATCAGCCTCAATCGATAATCGGCAATCGGCCATCAGAATCGGCAATCGGCCATGTCAATCATCAATCGGCCATGAGAATCGGCCCCAATAATCGGAATCAGAATCGAAATCGGCCCCGATGATCGGCCTCGACAATCGGTAATCGGTCAATAGGTCATGACAAGCAGAATTGGCAATCGGCCACGTCAATCGACAATCGACCACGATCGGTAATCAGTCATGATAATTGGCCTCGACAATCGGTAATCGGTCAATCGGCCACGTCAATCGACAATTGGCCACGATCAGTAATCGATCATGATAATCAGAATCAGCAATCGATCACGTCAATCGGAATCGATTGGTAATCAGAGTTGAAAATTCGGTCATGTCAATCGAAATCGACAATCGGTCATGACAATCGAAATCGAACTCGACATATCAGAATCGGTGAGAATGGGCCTAACAAGGCCCAAGAGAAGGTCACAATGTGGACATCCAACCATCATTGTCCGTCAATGTGGACATTTAACCAACATTGCTCCTAGGGAGTGGCCCACATAGGGTCAAACATAAGGTGGGCCCACGGCCTCACATAAGGACCTTATATACATCATCATGGGCCTTACCAAAGATCACGAACACATCACAGTGGGCCGCATGATATGGGCCTAATACACATCACAATGGGCTACATCAATTGGTGGCACTAATGAGCCTCATAGGTGGGTCACAAATACATCAATATGGGCCTCACAGATGGGCCAAAAGTATATCAAAGTGGGCCTAACGGATGGGCAACAAAATACATCAAAGTGGACCTCGAATACACCTCAATGGGCCATGCTAAAAAGGGCCATAAATACACAAAGGTGGGCCCTGCACATGGGCCCAATATACATAACTAGTGGCCCTGCACATGGGTCTTATATGCATCAAACGGGCCGCGACAGTGGGCTGGATAAATGGATGGCATAAATATACAATTCATTCATCACGGCGGTCCGCACAAAAGGACAGTCGTGGATGTAAAATAGACGAGTGGCATGGAATACACCACATAAATCAAGTGGACCCCATGGAACTTGCTCGCATCAATACCTCAACTATCAAGCTAGTGTGAGATACTCTAGTCAATCTGCGTACACCATCCATGGATTGGATGGTGTGGATGCAAGATATTAGATCAAGATGGTCCCCACACACTGCCATGGTGGGGGCAACTTCCAATGAATGGATAGGGTGGAGAAATGCATACATCATGGTGGAATCTCACCGTCCTTGCACTGGACGGTGAGGATACAAAACTTACATTATGGTGTGGTCCACGGATGACGTGGATAAAGTACTTACATCAGGTGGGAACCACGCCTATAGATGGCGTGGATGAAACACTTACATCAAGTGGGACCCACACCATGCATGGATGGGGTGGATTAAAACCCATATATCATGGTGCGCGCCACACCAGTAGATGGACGGCCTAATGAAAAAAAAATGAGGGTGGGCTCCACACAGCACCGTCCATTCCAGGACCGTGCGGTTACAAAATACATATAACAAGGTGGGCCCCACCCCACACGTGCAGGGGTGGGTCATGTCCTCCAGATGGATGGACGGTGTGCTGTAACACATATCACGGTGGTCTGCACCGTCCATGTAAGGACGGTGTAGATATTGAATAAATACATCAAGGTGGGCCACGTTTGGCCATAAAGACATCAAGGTGGCCCCTGGACAGATGGACATTGTGGATACCACACATGCCTCAAATGTGGGGCCCATAGAAACTTGCTGGCGTACCATACAATGGGACCCACAGATCTTGTTGGCGACCTGCAGTTGCTAGCTGCTGCTGGTTCACCATCCATCGGATGAACGGTCCGGATACAGAAGATGGAAAGTGTTGATAAAACACATATATTATGGGGTGGCCCATAGGGCATGCTGGCGTCCTCAGCAGCCATAGGTGTCCAGCCGCCTAATAGATGGATGGTGAAGATTTGGTGGTTCCACACGCATGGACACCTCATACCATCAAGGCGGGGCACATTGTTGATGACTAGCGTGGATAAAATAAATACATCCTGGTGTGGTCCCACCGTATCCTAATGGATGGTGAAGATGGTGGGACCCACAGCGTTTGCTGACGCTATGCATAGCAGCTGGGACTTCCACATATAGCATTCGTATGGCTAAGGCACCCACCCAATCCGCTCCATGCAAGTGGGTCTCACATGGGGCCACATAATGTTTACCTACCATTTAAGTCGTTGATAAGGTCACACAGACCCTGAATGAAAAGGAAAAACCAATCTCCTAATAATCCAAAGCTTTTGTGACTGCATAAAGAGTTTCAACGGCAGACGCACAATCCTCACTATTTCCTGCCGCGTGGGCCACCTGAGTCCCATACGCTGCTGATTTTTAGATGGGGCCCACTGTCCTAAGGGGCCTACCACATGCACGGTGTGGATTTTCCAACACACTTCACGATGGGGCCCACGGCTAAGACGTAGGTCCCTACCTGTTCACGCTAGAGCGCAGGACGCCCTGCGCATCCTGTCAGCGGCAGCAGTGCTACTTCTTTTGTTTATATATATATATTTTAAAAAAAAAGTATTTTGATGTTGTTTTTCACAGGTGTGGTCTGTATTAGAAGAATTCATCCCACCTATTGGATTTTACAGTTTATAACAGATCCATCAAGCCCAATATTGAGCATGTTTCGGTATATAAAAATATCAGAGTGGATTCCAACAGTAGAAAATACTGTTTTCAAAGAAATTGCCCGCCAGATAATCGGACTGGCTCCATTTTTCGGAATAACGCCTAAAATGAGCTGAGGAATGGAATGAATGGAGTGGATAAGATTCATATATCAAGGTCAGGCCTGTATAAGTGACCCACCCAAAAAGCTTAAATCAAGGTGTTTCTTTTCTTCTTCTTGTTTTTTTAACAGATAACGTCCAGAGACACGCTCCCCACTGTTTGTTCACACTTCACTCCTTGGACGGATGGCGTGAACACTTTAATCAAGGTGGGTCCCACATGAATTGTAACACCATGGATTTTTACCAACCTGGGGTTAGACATCCTTAGGCAATGGTTCAACCAAAACACATTGGTAACCGCTCAGAACCCAATTCCATAGCTAAAGAAATCACTTACGATTAATTCCTTTAGAAACTAAGCATAAGTTAGCTAGCGCTACGCTGGAGTAGCTATGAAATTGTCCCTGATCGCTTTAAATACATTCTACAAGACCCAAAACTTATAGAACCAATGATGCTATAATATCCTAAAATCTTGGATCAAACTCTAAACCCGTTTGCTTTCAGGAACTCTTTGAAACTTTGTATTGGATCTAGACCGCGCGTCGAAAGTCCGATACTACAATCTTAGACCGTTATGACCGCTTAGCTGGACTTGACAACCATTTTGAAAATCAAGGTCAACCGACGTTCAGAGGCTATTTCATTGAGCCTGGAATGAAGAGAGTGAGAATAGGGTTAGATTTGAAAATTTTAATTCAAATCTGGCACGTGACTTGACGCGTTATTATTAAGCATTCTGACCGTCAGAATTCAGCCAAATTATACCCTCGGATCAGAAAAAATTTCTCTTTCATATCATGAGACTTGTAGACCTGATCTAGGTGTGATGACCGCTGACCTGAAATTGGACCACCACGTGCGATCTGCGAACTCTTCCAGTCTGAAAACTTGATGTGTGCTAGATCCAGTATGCATGAGCTTAAGTTCGACCGCATTCGGCCAGGGGACCTCCAGAAATGCTCTTTTGGACCAGAACAGCCCCGATTTGGTTATAACCCAAGTAAACCTTGTTCTCAAGTCTATTTTGGGAAGGTTTTGGGCTATATAAGGGCCTTAAACCCTCTCATTTCTCTCCCATCCGAATTTGCTTAAAACCCTAGATTGAGAGAGAGAAAAAGTGAGAGTTTGTGAGAGAGTGTGGGAGAGATCTTCCTGCCACTTGCTGCTGCTGCTACACGTGCTAAAGCAGCGCACTCCAATCACTTTCCTGGCGATTCCAACGCACTTCTAGGTAAGAAAAACCCTAACCACGTACTGATTTAGGGATTTCTTTGATTCAAATAGCAAAGTAGCTGATGTACGTGTGTATTAGGTCACCTGATCGCCATAGACGAAGCGTATACGCTCCGTTCGAAATGATACACATCTAAAGTGAAAGGTGCGGATTTTAGACACTTTGATTGGCTGTTTTCAACGCTTTCAATGTCGTTTAATAGTAGATTATCGACGGCAACACCTTTTTCATGTACAACATGCTGTCCATTTCCTGTTTCATAAGCAGACGAAAAATATGAGATTTAGGGCATTTTAGTCATTTATAGGAAATACTGTTTACATCCATATTTTGCTGATATGATTGATATGGATTTTTATCACCTTAGGATATTAGGAATGCGTGCATAATCAGTTTGGCAAAGAGATTCTCCCAAATGCGCACTTTGAGTCGACATACACTTGTAGACTTAAGTGTGTAGACTAAGTGTTTGTATAAATGTTTGTATTAGTATGTATTGAATTAAATGGTGTTGTGAATTTGTTTGAGATTGAATTCTCAAATAATATACTGATGTAAATGATTTCCTTCATGGTGGCTATATGTATGATTTCATTATATGTATGAGATGCATGTGTTAGCTGATTTACTTAAGTTGTATGTCATAATATGTGTTAACATGCTCATATTGTTGTAATGTATTTCCATTACTCTTATATGATTGAAGAAGTGGATTCACAAATGTTTGGGACTATACCTAGTCCAGGCAGTCAGTAATAGAGTAAGTTCGTGGTTTGCTTGTATTTGTCACGGAGGACGCGTCGATGAACGCGAGTCGTGTTTTGGGTTGGCGGCGGTGGTTAGGCCACACGAAGTATTTTATGCACTTCATATTGCTCAGCTTGAGATGCGCTCGTGCAAGTCGAGCCCGTCAAGTAACCCGACTGGCCGTTGATTGTTCACCCTGTATGAATCACAACTGTTTAAACCCAGGGTACTGAACTTACCATTGAAAACCCTGTTAACCATGGTAACTTGATCCATAAAGACTCATGAGCCGGGCATGGTGGTATGGGACACCGTGGTCGAGCTGTCGGCCTATGCTGGGGCCAAAAACCTCCTCGTAGTGACCAGTGAGCACCCTACTCTAAGTAGATTATGGTGGTATGGGACACTATATTCTTGCTGTCGGCCTACACTGATCAGGTGACGAGCCCTTTATAGTGACCTTGAGTTTATCCTGACACCGCATGGGGGCGACGAGTCCTGATGCAGTCTTAAGGATAATTAGGCCTGTATTGATAAGGTGATGGGGGAGCGGTGCAACGAGTGCGAGCAACAGCCCTGGTAGCCCTTGCAGCGACCTACAAATATAACATCGTATGAGATTACTAGGAGTGACGACCCTAGACAGGATCTGTGTTGGGATTGATATAAGAAAGGTACCTTAGTTTCCCAATCCTGTTGTATGAAAAGGACTAATAACTACTTGGTAATCATATCTACATCACATTGCATGTGCCTGGAAGATGTGGAGCACTGTGAGAAGAAAGCATGTCGTGGGCGTAAGATGGTGCCATATGAGGGAGATCGTCGTGAGGGCATTCATCATGTCATGTCATATTGCATTAACAACAGTATTTAGGAATGTTTGATTTATTGCTTTACTATTATCGCATGATTGATTTGATAACATGCTAATCTCTGCTCTATTATTCCACTGAGTTGATCACTCACTCCCACGTTACGGGATGGTGTTTTCGGACACCCACTAGTCCCTATTTTGGTTGCAGATGATGGCGCTACTTGAGAAACGGAGCTGGACTTGATGATGATGAGGAGGATCCCTCCTTTATGCGTGTTCTGATTGACAAGATTACAGGGAGGTTGATTAGATGCCTTGACACTTGTCATTTTATATTTTTAGAGCACTCATGTATATTCTTTTTGTTTACTTTTGGAGTATACATGTATGTATATAACCTGGTAACATATTCACACTCTGGAGACATACAACAGTTTATACATGTTATACATACTATCACAGTCTTCCGCTTGTTAATTTAACTGTCTCTGGAGTATGATATGTTGTTTTGGCTTAATCCCAATCTTGTTTAATGCCTGTTTACTGACAACATGCATCTAATTTTATCTATGTTGCATAAATTACATTTTGGAACTCGGGAGTTGGGTTTTTACTTGACCCCCGATTTTCGGGATGTTACATGAATGTGGCCCATCTGATTTGGATCACCCTGGTATGTGTGTTTTCCCATCATCCGGACCCTCCAAGAGGGGTAGCAAAGTGGGTTGGTCCCATGTTTGGACAACCATGGAGTTCTATTTGATGGACGGTTGGACATCACATAACCCATTGAGTGGGCCATAAAATAAAGGAAGGAGAGAGAGAGAGAGAAAGAGAGAGAAACACCCACAAAATAAAGGAAAAAGAAAAGGGAGAAAGAGAGAAAGAAACACCCACCTCAAGATCTCTTCTTCCTCCTTCCGCCAATGCAATCTAGAGCTCGAATGGATGGACTTCAACGGTTGAGATCGGACTTGGATGGTGAAAATGGAAGGTAGGAAGGTGGGCCACATTAGTTTCTCTCTCATGGAAGCCATGGATGGTTGCTTGGAGAGAATGAGGGAGATGGAGATGAGAGGTAGAGTGATGTATGGAGAGGGATAGGTGTGATGGGTGAGAGTGATGTATGTACTTGACTAGGTATGGGTTGTGTTGACTTGGGTGAGAGAAGGGTATGGGTTGTGATGGGAGGTGTACTTGACCTTGACTGATGGATGAGATTGATTGATGTGACATTTCTTAGAGATTCCCTCGATACTCGCAACGCGTGTCATTTTCTTCAAACTGAACACGGACCCACATCTCCTGGCCTGGGTACCGCCTCGACGCACGAGACACGGCATCGGAACCGCAATGACACCACGATCGCACTAGTACAAGTCTCAGGTCGAGCCGACTCTAATATATGAGACACGACTCGTGATCGCGTGCAAGCGCCGATAACTAGTCGTGGGTCACTGAAATTTGACCGATAGGATCGTGGGAGTTGACGGAATAGTACGGACTAGGATACGGGTCTTACAGCTCTCCCCACCTAATAAAAATTTCGTCCTCGAAATTTAAATCATAACATAACCAATATAGAGTTCACTAAGGGAGAGACATCCTATTGCTATAGATATAATCTGAACACAACATGCTACATAATCAAACACCTAAAATATGGGCCAACACCCATGAATCTTAACTACTTTCTCCCAAGACGCCTCATCAGCGTTATGATGATCCCACAAATCCTGGGATCCCGGATCAGAAACGATCAGAGCTGATATACTATGCCGCCTCACAATCTCAACAGTAGGGAGCTATATCAGAAAATCTCTAAGTTATTCAAACTCCGGGGATCTAATCATTCTAAGTTCTCAAGAATCATAGAGTGAAGGGTAGCTATCAGCAGATATGTGATGTTATCTTCATGTATTCCTAAGTTATGCTCTGATACCAACTTCTGTCACGCCCTAAACCCAGAAATCGGATTCATAGGAATCCCGATTACCGAATCCAGCACCGACAGCCTCCGTAGTACCCCATTCTTGGCTCCTAGCATTCATATGACAGATTCCGATCCTGGGATCCTACAAGGAGGATTTTTTTTTTGAAATGTACATTTAACTAGTAATAAGCATAACCACAAGATTACCTAATTCACAACGGCGGCATCGTCATCACATATCCACTAATATAATCATTTGAATACAATACTGAAAGGAAAATACATAAATAGAGAATCAAGCTCCAGAAGACCACCACACGCTCCAAACTTAACACTGCAGCAGCCTAACATCACCTGCATTCATCTATCGTGCATAAGCTTATAGAAAGCTTAGAGGGTGGTGTAAGTGTGTGCACAAGGTAAGGGACAAGTATTCAATACAATGTCATAATCATACAATACCGTAAAACTAGTAATCCATAAACCATACAATGTCTGAAAAAGCAGAAACACTGACAAGAGAAGGAATTATCAGAGTAAGCAGAAATACTGATAAGATATAACTCACATGATAGTACGTAGTATCGCAGGCTATGGGGTCCACCACAAGGGACTTCTATCTAAACCAGTCCCATATCTAAATTTGGATAGTCAGACTCATCGTGGTAACTCCTGATCTCAGGTTAGTTGCGCACCCAACCGAAATCTTTACCATAATGAAGGTACACAACAATTAGTCGCGCACCACCAGCCCGAGTGGATAGTGAATGAATGAATGAATGAATGAGCATGCAACTCCTACTCAATAAGTCCACATATCAGTATGGTTCCTCTCTAAGAAATCACCGGGGTCTATTACACTCCATACCAGATTGTCGTCCCATCGCGCGCAACAAGGTGAGTGGAAGAGACCTCACTATCTGCCTGCCAATATCGGGCCCGACTCATCAATAGCGGACCCATTCCTCGAGTTGGTCAGACTCAGCCTAGCATTGCCCCCTCCTCTCGGGCAGGTAAGGTCGCACCCCCTTCCAACCGACCATGACACAGTGGAGAGCGCAACCATCTGGTAATTGGTACTCGGCGCTCATCTACACACTCGGTCTAGATGTTGGAGCAACCTCTGGAACCAAGAGGGTTTAGGGACTTTCACCCAGGGATATCTATAGCACCCTATGTAGAACAGATTTTTGGTGTCCCATCTGGCCATCCACGATATGTCTGTGGAGGCTACGACCCTGATGTCGCTAGGGCATGCAGTAATCACAACACATAATGCAAGATGCATGAGTCATACAATCCATTCATGCATCAATCCTGCGCAAACCGTGCGCTCATGTGAGACAATATCGGCCTATCAAGGAGTCTCATAACAACCAGCATTATGACATATGCAATGGTCAATCACATCTCATAACAGACATGCAAATGATGCGTATGGGCATGGATCATGATGCTATGCAGTCACATACTCATAATCGGTATCAATAACCGGCATCAACAATCAGCCTCGATAATGTGGACATCTAACCAACATTGCCCCAAGGAGTGACCCTCACAGATCCAAACATATAATGGGCCCACGGCCTCACACAAGAGCCTAATATACAACACAATGGGCCTTACTCAAGGGTTACATGTACACAACAGGTGGGCCTTGCTCATGGGCCTGACATACATCACAATGGGCTCCTTTGCATGATTCTCAAATGAATCACAATGTGCCTCATCACCTAGGCCTCAATATACATCACATTGGGCCTTAGACACGGGCTGAATACACATCACGTCGAGCCTCAAATACGGGTCGCATGTTCATCACATTGGGCTTCGACAATTAGAATCGACAATCGGCCATGACAATTCAAAATCGGTAATCGGCATCAATCGATAATCGACAATCAGCCACGACAAATCAAAACAGGTAATCGGCCTTGATCAATAATCATCCTCGATCGATAATCGATAATTGACCTTGATCTATAATCAGCCTCAATCGATAATCGGCAATCGGCCATCAGAATCGGCAATCGGCCACGTCAATCATCAATCGATCATGAGAATCGGCCCCAATAATCGGAATCAGAATCGAAATCGGCCCCGATGATCGGACTTAACAATCGGTAATCAGTCAATCGGCCATGACAAGCAGAATTGGCAATCGGCCACGTTAATCGACAATCGACCACGATTGGTAATCGGTCAAGATAATCGGCCTTAACAATCGGTAATCAGTCAATCGGCCATGTCAATCGACAATTGGCCACGATCATTAATCGGTTACGATAATGAGAATTAGCAATCGGTCATGTCAATCGAAATCGATTGGTAATCAGAGTCGGCAATTCGGTCATGTCGATCGGAATTGACAATCGGTCATGACAATCGAAATCGGAATCGACAAATCAGAATCGGTGAGAATGGTCCTAACAAGGCCTGAGGGAAGGTCGCAATGTGGATATCCAACCATCATTGTCCATCAATGTAGACATTTAACCAACATTGCTCCCAGGGAGTGGCCCACATAGGGCCGAACATAAGGTGGGCTCACGGCCTCACACAAGGACCTTATATACATTATCATGGGCCTTCCCAAAGATCACGAACACATCGCAATGGGCTGCATGATATGGGCCTAATACACATCACAATGGGCTACATCAATTGGCCGCACTAATGAGCTTCATAGGTGGGTCACAAATACATCAATGTGGACCTCACAAATGGGCCACAAGTATATCAAAGTGGGCCTGACGGATGGGCAACAAAATACATTAAAGTGGACCTCGAATACACCTCAATGGGCCATGCTAAAAAGGGCCACAAATACACAAAGGTGGGCCCTGCACATGGGCCCAATATACATAACTAGTGGCCCTGCACATGGGTCTTATATGCATCAAACGGGCCACGCCAGTGGGCTACATAAATGGACGGCATAAATATACAATTCATTCATCACGGCGGTCCGCACAAATGGACGGTCGTGGATGTAAAATATATGAGTGGCTTGGAATACACCACATAAATCAAGTGGACCCCATGGAACTTGCTCGCATCAATACCTCAACTATCAAGCTAGTGTGAGGTACTCTAGTCAATCTGCGTCCACCATCCATGGATTGGACGGTGTGGATGCAATATATTAAATCAAGATGGGCCCCACACACTTTCATGGTGGGGCAACGTCCAATGAGTGGACAGGGTGGAGAAACGCATTCATCATGGTGGAATCTCACTGTCCTTGCACTGGACGGTGAGGATACAAAACTTACATCATGGTGTGGTCCACGGATGACGTGGATAAAGCACTTACATCGGGTGGGAACCACGCCTATAAATGGCGTGGATGAAACACTTACATCAAGTGGGACCCACACCATGCATGGATGGGCTGGATTAAAACCCATATATCATGGTGCGCGCCACACCAGTAGATGAACGGCCTAATGAAAAAAAAAATGAGGGTGGGCTCCACACAGCACCTTCCATTCTAGGACCGTGCGGTTACAGAATACATATAACAAGGTGGGCCCCACCCCACACATGCAGGGGTGGGCCACGTCCTCCAGATGGATGGATGATGTGCTGTAACACATATCACGGTGGTCTGCACCGTCCATGTAAGGACGGTGTAGATATTGGACAAATACATCAAGGTGGCCCACGTTCGGCCATAAAGACGTCAAGGTGGCCCCTGGACAGATGGACATTGTGGATACTGTAAGTGCTATGATTTCATATCCCTTTAGTTGTCAAATTTTGCGGTGCCAAAACCTATATCTATCTCTTGTATATCTTGTGTTTTATGTTTGAAGACTAGTCATTGCAATCAAGACACATCAAGACATCGCATTTCGAGACAAGATCTTAAATGAAGAAAGTTTTCAAGTCTTGGATAAAGAAATTAAGAATAGAAGTATTTAAGTTTGCATGTTCAAGATTTCATTAAGTTCAAGTTTTATAGAAGACTTTGTCAAGTTAAGATCAAGCTCATGAAGGCCTACTACAAGTTTTGAATATTCACAAGCTTCTCTTAAGGGTCATCTGAGTGTATAGACTTTCAACGTCCATCTCACTTTTAAGGTTTGTTTGACCTTAGATTGACCTTAGGATGAGCTTTACTGTAGGTCATTCTGAATACATAACTCATATATTTTTATATGCTTGTTTGGAGTGTTCTAAGACCAATCCTAGGGACTTCAAGACAAGTCCTAGCTTTGCTACGACCAGTCTTAAGTTTTTCAGAACCAGTCCTAGGTAGTTGAAGATTTTTAGATCTTTCTATCTGTCCTACGACCAATCCTGGACATCCTACGACCAGTCCTGTGAGTTCTACGACTCATCCTTCGACCGGTCGTAGCCCTACGACTCAAACTCCAGCAACCATTTTTGGGGTCCTACGACTGGTCGTATGTGTCCACGACCAGTTGTAGGTGGCCCACGACCGATCGTAGACCACCCAGGACCGGTCGTGGAACTGAAAATCTTATCCTGTGGAAATCTTTCAAAAATTTTTGATGCTACGACCAGTCCTAGGATCCTAAGACCAGTCGTAGACGGGATTTTTTAGGCTATAAATTGAGCACGAACTTCAGAGTTTTAGCACTTCAAATCAATTCTATTCAAGCATTCTTTAGGCTATTCTCTGAGATAAGTTTGTGTTTATTTTAAGCTACATTGTGCTTATTTAATATTCCTTTTGCTAGCTTATTTTTATTTGATTTTGATCTACATTCCAATCTTATTAGAAAAGGGGAATTTCTAATATTCCTTCTTCTTGGATTCAAAATCAAATAGATCTAGCCCGTTTGATCTAAAATCAATTAGACTTAGAACCATTCTTAAAGTGAGTATTGGACTTTAAATGTCGAATCGAACTTCTACTCCGATTGGTTCTACCGGGCTTCTTCAAAAGGTAATTCAGGTATTTTACATGTTTTGTAATTTACTTTCTCTGGTTTTTTTTTAAGATTCGCCAGAAAAATCTCATTGTAGTGGCTATCTGAGGAGAGCCAGAAAACTCAGATTGTGAAGTTTTTAGATTGTGTAAGCCCGAGATTGAAGACACAACTGTGAAGGTTTTAGGTGAACCTGTGAAACCTATTTTAATAGTGCATGCTAATATCCCCTGTGTGAGGATATTAGGAGTGGAGTAGCAATCTGTGTGGCTATTGGATAACAGTTGGTGTACACACAGGCGAACCACTATATATCGTTGTGTTGTGGATGTGCTTCATTCTTTCATTCCTTTATTCATTCAGTTTTGTGGTTTGTGTTTGTGGATGAATGTTGTAATCACTTCAAGCAAGTGTGGATGAATGTTGTAACAACTTAGGATTTATTTTTCGCAAGTTATTTTGATTTCATTACTTATTATTCCTCATTGATTTGTGATACAAAGGACGTTCTAGAAATAAGGTTGTCCTACCTTAAACCTCTAGTTTTTGGTGTAAGGTTGTCCTTTGAACTGATAAAGTATCAATCTCTTTATTTTAGGCTATTGTGATTGTTTTATATTCAGCATTGTGCTTTATATCTTTTATTATTCCGCTGTTATAAGTTTTATTTGGCATTGCCCTATTCACCCCCCTCTAGGGCATATAGCTAGGCCCTTTCAGATACCACACATGCCTCAAACGTGGGGCCCATAGAAACTTGCTGGCGTACCATACAATGAGACCCACAGATCTTGTTGGCGACCTGCAGTTGCTAGCTGCTGCTAGTTCACCATCCATCGAATGAACGGTCCGGATACAGAAGATGGAAAGTGTTGATAAAACACATATATTATGGGGTGGCCCACAGGGCATGCTGACGTCCTCAGCAGCCATAGGTGTCCAGCTGCCTAACAGATGGATGGTGAAGATTTGGTGGGTCCACACACATGGATACCTCATACCATCAAGGCGGGCCACATTGTTGATGACTAGCGTGGATAAAATAAATACATCCTGGTGTGGTCCCACCGTATCCTGATGGACGGTGAAGATGGTGGGACCCACAGCGTTTGCTGACGCTATGCATAGCAGCTGGGACTTCCACATACAACAGTCGTATGGCTGAGGCACCCACCCAATCCACTCCATGCAAGTGGGTCTCACGTGGGGCCACATAATGTTTATCTACCATTCAAGTCGTTGATAAGGTCACACAAACCCTGAATGAAAAGGAAAAACCAATCTCCTAATAATCCAAAGCTTCTGTGACCGCATAAAGAGTTTTAATGGCAGACGCACAATCCTCACTGTTTCCTGCCGCGTGGGCCACCTGAGTCCCATACACTGCTGATTTTAGGATGGGGCCCACTGTCCTAAGGGGCCTACCACATGCACGGTGTGGATTTTCCAACACACTTCACGATGGGGCCCACGGCTAGGACGTACACTAGAACGCAGGATGCCCTGCGAGTCTTGTCAGCGGTAGCAATGCTGCTTCTTTTGTTTATATATATATATATTTAAAAAAAGTGTTTCGATGTTGTTTTTCACTGGTGTGGTCCGTATTAGAAGAATTCTTCCCACATATTGGATTTTACAGTTTATAACAGATCCATCAAGCCCAATATTGAGCATGTTTCAGTATATAAAAATATCAGAGTGGATTCCAACAGTAGAAAATACTGTTTTCAAAGAAATGGCCCGCCAGATAATCGGACTGGCTCAATTTTTCAGAATAACGCCTAAAATGAGCTGAGGAATGGAATGAATGGAGTGGATAAGATTCATATATCAAGGTCGGGCCTATATAAGTGACCCACCCAAAAAGCTTAAATCAAGGTGTTTCTTTTCTTCTTCTTCTTTTTTTTTTAACAGATAACGTCCAGAGACACGCTCCCCACTGTCTGTTCACACTTCACTCCTTGGACGGACGGCGTGAACACTTTAATCAAGGTGGGTCCCACATGAATGTGGCCCACCTGATTTGGATCACCCTAGTATGTGTGTTTTCCCATCATCCGGACCCTCCAAGAGGGGTAGCAAAGTGGGTTGGTCCCATGTTTGGACAACCATGGGGTTCTATTTGATGGATGGTTGGACATCACATAACCCATTGAGTGGGCCATAAAATAAAGGAAGGAGAGAGAAAGAGAGAGAGAGAGAGAGAGAGAGAGAGAGAGAGAGAGAGAGAGAGAGAGAGAGAGAAAGAGAGAGAGAGAAATACCCACAAAACAAAGGAAAAAGAAAAGGGAGAAAGAGAGAAAGAAGCACCCACCTCAAGATCTCTTCTTCCCCCTTCCGCCAATGCGATCTAGAGCTCGAATGGAAGGACTTCAACGGTTGAGATCGGACTTGGACGGTGGAAATGGAAGGTAGGAAGGTGGGCCACATTAGTTTCTCTCCCATGGAAGCCATGGATGGTTTCTTGGAGAGAATGAGGGAGAGGGAGATCTAGTTTAGCGCTAATTAATTCTCGTTAAAATTTTAAAAGATTTAGTCCTAAGCGATTTCTGTTTGAGGTGGTACTCGGGTTTTCGTACGAATTTTTTCCAGGACCTTACATGGACTCGATGTCCACTAACAGAAAAATTGGTATACCTTGAATGTGGGCAGTGACTTCGAAGGCTAAAGGCACTGTAGCTGTTGACTCAGATGTTTCAGCTATAAACGCATGCACACGCGCTTATTGAGAATGATTCGGTTACGCTGCTATAGGTCATTGAGGTGGCCTACTTCAAGGTGCTTTCAGTTTATAAAAAGGTTGTGCTGGAGGTGTTGATCGTAGAGGTGGAGCTGAAATGGCCTAAGGTAACTGACGGTTGATCTTCTGAGAAGGCGTAAAGTCGTTATCCCTTATCTTGGTGAAGAAAAAAGTGTCCGTATGGCCCATCCTCTTACATTAGGTGCACCATAAATCTGATCGCCTCGGCTGGGTTGGTGGAGCATTAAGCCTAGGAGGTGAGTCAGCACGTGGCCTCTTGCCGAGGAACGGTTGGTTCGACAAGTCTGGTCAAGGCCTCGTAGCCATGGGCACACGCATATAGGACAGTCTGTCCCCATCCTACTCAGCTTGCAGGGACATGTTCACTAGCTCAGCATAATTAGGAATGCTAGCGCAACACATCTTCGTATGGATATCAGGCCGCAGACCCTTAAAAAATTACCACATCTTCATCAGCTCGTCTGCTAGGATTAAAGGAGCTTATCTGGCTAGCTCCATAAACCTATTTTTATACTCTGACATGGTCATTCCTCCCTATTAGAGGCGAAGAAACTCACCCTTCTTTTCATTACGGTAAGTGAGGGGGAAGTACTTTTCATGGAAGTGGATCTCAAATGGTCCCACGTCCATACGTATCCAAGAGCAACTGTTTGTAGGATGCTATCCCACCAGAGACTGGCCTCCTCAAACATATAAGTGATCAACTTTACCTACTCTGCCTCAGTGCAGTGCAGTGGCTTCAACATCTTAGAGATGCTATCAAGCCAGTATTTGGCCTCCTCGGGCTTGTGAGTGCCTGTAAAGGTGGGAGGTCGGAAACACTGGAAGTGATCGAACAGACTGCTGGCATTCATATTTCTCGCAGGCTACACAGATGGTGTAGTGAGACCACATTCATGTTTTGGGTACGGGCCCCCGCAATCGTGGTCCAAACCTGCTACTACTACTACTACATTAGGAGCATCATCTGCTCCAATCTATCAAGTGGAGGAGTGAAAGGGCCTAGCTGTATGCCCTAGATGGGGGGTGAATAGGGTAATGCCAAATAAAACTAATAACAGCGGAATAATAAAAGAAATAAAGAACAATGCTGAATTTAAAGTAAACTCAATAGCCTAAAATAAAGAGAATGATACTTTATCAGTTCTAAGGACAACCTTACACCAAAAACTAAAGGTTTAAGGTAGGATAACCTTATTTCTAGAATGTCCTTTATATCACAAACTAATGAGGAATAAAAAGTAAGGAAATCAAAACAACTTGCAGAAAATAAATCCTAAGTTATTACAACATTCATCCACACTTGCTTGAAGTGATTACAACATTCATCCACAAACACAAACTACAAAACTGAATGAATAAAGGAATGAAAGAATGAAGCACATCCACAACACAACGATATATAGTGGTTCGCCTGTGTATACACCAACTGTTATCCAACAGCCACACAGATTGCTACTCCACTCCTAATATCCTCACACAGGGGATACTAGCATGCACTATCAAAATAGGTTTCACAGGTTCACCTAAAACCTTCACAATTGTGTCTTTGATCTTGGGCTTACACAATCCAAAAACCCCCACAATCTAAGTTTTCTGGCTTTCCTCAAATAACCAATACAATGAGATTTTTCTGGCAAATCTCAAACAAAACTAAAGAAAGTAAATTACAAAAATGTAAAATACCTGAATCACCTTTTGAAGAAGCCCAGTAGAACCAATTGGAGTAAAAGTTTGATTCAACGTTCAAAGTCCAATACTCACTTTAAGAATGGTTCTAAGTCTAATTGATTTTAAATCAAAAGGGCTAGTTCTATTTAATTTTGAATCCAAGAAGAAGGAATATCAGAAATTCCCCTTTTCTAATAAGATTGGAATGTAGATCAAAATCAAATAATAAACAAGCTAGTAAAAGGAATATTAAATAAGCATAAAGTAGCTTAAAACAAACACAAAATTATCTCAAAGAATAGCCTAAAGATTTCTTGAATAAAATTGAATTGAATTACTAAAACTCTGAAGTTTGTGCTCTATTTATAGCCTAAAAAATTTCGTCTACGACTGGTCATAGGATCCTACGACTGGTTGTAGCTTCAAAGATTTTTAAAGATTTCCACAGGATTGGATTTTCTATTCCACGACCGGTCTTGGGCAGTCTACGACCGGTCGTGGGCCACCTACAACCGGTCGTAGGAACCTTAATTTGGTTACTGGAGTTTGAGTCGTAGGGCTACGACCGATCAAAGGATGAGTCGTAAAACTCACAGGACTGGTCGTAAGATGTCCAAGACTGGTCGTAGGACAACTAGAAAGATCCAAAAATCTTCAACAACCTATGACTGGTCTTGAATAACTTAAGACTGGTCGTAGCAGAGCTAGGACTGGTCTTGAAGTCCCTAGGACTGATCTTAGAACAGCCCAAACAATCATATTAAAATATATGAATTATGTATCCAGAATGACCTACACTAAAGCCCATCCTAAGGTCAATCTAAGGTCAAACAAACCTTAAAAGTGAGATGGACATTGAAAGTCTGTACACTCAGATGACCCTTAAGAGAAGCTTGAGAATATACAAATCTTGTAGTAGGCCTTCTTGAGCTTGATCTTGACTTGACAAAATCTTCTAACATACTTAAACTTGATTAAATCTTGAACATGCAAACTTGAGGACTTGAACTTGATTGAATCTTGAACATGCAAACTTGAATTCTTCATCCATGAGTTGAAAACTTCTTCATTTAAGATCTTGTCTTAAAATGCGATGTCTTGAAGTAAAGAATAGTTTCAAACATGAAACACAAGATATACAAGACATAGATATAGGTTTTGGCACCACAAAATTTGACAACCAAAGGGATATGAAATCATAGCACTTACAATCTCCCCCTTTGTCAAATTTGTGACAAAACACAGCATAGAAGATAATAAGGAATCATGAGCCATAAAATCATAAATTACTCTACTCCCTCTAAGTAATACAAATACTGCTCGTGTAAACTATCAATAACATCAATACAACATATTCTCATCCACATATCCTTCTCAATCAATCAATTCAAACAAATAAATTGCTCCCCCTTTCTATACTACTCCCTTTCTTTACTGTACTACTTCCCCTTTTTGTCACAAAATGACAAGGGAAAGTTACAAAAGAAAAGAGAACATAGAGAGTAATAAGAAGATAATGAGAAAGATATATGAAAGGATAAAGCATATTTCAAAATATAAACCTGAAGCATCAAGCCATCATCAATCCATAATACAACATCCAAAAGACAATGTTATCAAACCATAATCTATAATATATATCAAAAATAAAAGATAATGTTATACTATCCAAAAGATAATTCACCTAATCTGATCCAGAGGAGGGAGCAGGGATAGTCGGATCAATCTGGTGTAACCCCCTATTAATGCGACGAAGATATTTTCGCATGTACTTAAATCGCATATCGTGGGCTATATTCATATTATCAACTTTCTCCTCCAATGCACGAAGGCGTGCATCATAAACAGATGGATCATAATCTGGATCATTTGGTGAATCAGATTCTATCTCATCAAAAATTTCATCCATATTAACATCTTGTTGTGGAAGATCACCAGCTTCCCCTTCATTTCCAGCTTCACCACCAACACCTCCATCACCACCAACACCACCTTCATCTACTTGGCCAGGAAGCAAATCCAACTTTATCTTATTAAGATTAGAATTTTTGAAAATAAGATGATGAATTAGTGCCTCATTAATAGGTTTATCGACAAGCATGTGAGTGGCTAAAACAGTCATAAGATAACCGAACGGAATATCACTATGACCCAGATGGAGAAGAAACTGAATAATGAAATAACAAATTAAAGAAGGAAGACAGACATTGGTACCAGAAGCAATAGAATGAAACACACGAACCATGTAAGAAGTCAACTCGGTTTTATTACCGGACCGAGGATACACATTGGAAATGAAGAAACGATGTAATACTCTGTATCTAAGTAACAGATACTTTGAAGGGAGCACATTCGCTTTGTGCGTACATTGCACATTAATTTTACATAAATCTCGTGTTAACATTCATTTTTCCGATTCAAATGGTTTGTCGTATAAAGTATGAATCGGTATACCTTCATCATTAACAGGTATATCCATAATACCTGATATCAAATGACGGTCTACTTCAAATTTTCCTTCTCTAGTATCAATTGAAAATGTTAAATTATCAAGAGAAAATTCTGAGATGCATGGTATCATTAATTGAGTAATGGACTGGTATGCAGGCCCACCCTAAAGCAAAATGTTAGTCCAATCAATAGATTCAAGGAGAGGAATAATACCATATGGAGCAATGTGATTGAGGTCAGCGGTATGCTCAACAATAATTTTACGGATATGTAAATCTCGTACATCTTGAGAATCATCTTCGGGTGACCGAAGGTGCCGTTTAGTTATCGATGCAGATCTAGATGAAGATGGACCACGGGATTTTTTCTTTTTCTCTCTAGCATCCATATTCAAGAAGATATACAAAGAGCAAACAAAATGCACAAAAGAAGAGATGAGTTTTCTCTAGATCAGCAAATTGAGAAGAAACCCTTGAAAAACCCAACAAGAGATGAAATCTAGCTATACAATGATCAAATCAAAGCATAGAGAGCATGAATCTTCAAGAAAAATGATGAAATAGGACTCACCTTGAAGAAAAATAAGAAATCCTATGACTGGTCGAGCCACGACTCGTAGTAGGTCGAAGTGAAAATGAAGAAGAAGGGGATTTTCTCAAATATATCATGTTCACGAGTACCACGACCGGTCAAGTGTGGTTCACGACCGGTCGTACCATGACTGGTCGTGTACATCCACGATCGGTCGAGTAACGACCAAAAATACATTTTTTATGTAAAAAATTAAAATTTAAACAAATATAATATGAAATATAATACACTATGATACACGCAAGCAAGAATATTCGATGTAAAATGCACATACCAGGATCAGATTTCAGTTTATTAAACCTGCTTTTGTCGAGCGATTTAGTAAATATATCAGCAGGTTAATTTTCAGTTGATATATATTCCAAAGAAATAACTTTTTCCTCAACCAACTCACGTATGTAATGATACCTAATGTCAATGTGCTTAGTACGTGAATGCTGGATTGGATTTTTAGAAATATTTATACCACTGGAATTATCACAATGTAAGATCATTGAATCTTGATTAATTTCATAATCTCTTAGCATGCGTTTCATCCAAACTAGTTGAGTACATGTATATCCAGCTACAATATACTCAGCCTCAGCAGTGGAGAGCAATATTGAGCTTTGCTTCTTGCTAAACCAAGAAACTAAACAATTTCTAATGTAAAAACAACCACCACTGGTTGATTTTCTATCATCGATATTATCGGCCCAATCAGCATCTGAGTACCCAGCTAATTGAACACTAGTATCCAAAGGGTACCATAGACCCAGATTTATAATACTTGCGTCATATCTAATAATCCGTTTAACAGCAGTAAGATGTGATTCCTTAGGATTAGACTGATATCTCGCACAAATTCCAACACTTAACGTAATATCAGGTCAACTTGCAGTAAGATACAACAAACTACCAATCATACTATGATATAGTTTAGAATCTGAACCAAGGACTGTTAAAGATCATCTAACCAATCAAATACTTAGAAATCCTCTCACTGGAGTTCGTACTCGAAAACAACTTGAGGACATATGTAATTATGTTTGTTTTACATCCCAAATAGAACCGGTCAACGTAAAAGAAGCACTTTCTGACGAAAATTGGATAGTTGCTATGCAGGATGAACTTAATCAATTTGTTCATAATGATGTCTGGTATCTTGTTCCTAGACCTAAAGATAAAAATATTATTGGAACAAAGTGGATCTTTAAAAATAAGTCTGATGAACTCAAAAATATTATACGAAACAAGGCTAGACTGGTTGTACAAGGATACACTCAGATTGAAGGCATCGATTACGATGAAACCTTTGCTCCAGTCGCTCACCTTGAATCAATCAAACTTTTTATTTCCATTGCATGTTTTAGAAAATTTAAAATCTATCAGATGGATGTAAAGAGTGATTTCTTGAATGGTGATTTACATGAAGAAGTGTATGTTGAACAACCTTCAGGGTTTGAAGACCCTAAGTTATCTGACCATGTATTTCGTCTCAACAAGGTTCTCTATGGTCTAAAACAAGCACCCAGGGCATGGTATGAAAAATTGACTAAATTCGTACTTAGTCATAGCTTTCAAGTAGGTAGTGTCGATAAAATGATTTTTATTAAAAAGAATAACAATGATATTTTGAAAGTTCAAATATATGTTGATGATATTATTTATTGATCTACTTGTTCTAACATGTCTACTGAGTTTGCAGAGTTAATGAAATCAAGGTTCGAAATAAGCATGGTTGGCGAACTTAACTATTTCCTAGGGTTGCAAGTAAAACAACAACCTGATGAAATTTTCATTTCCCAGACCAAATATGCTTCAAACTTATTTAAAAGGTTTGGATTTGATAATGGTAAGAACTTTGATACTCCTATGAGTACAACATTAAGACTCTCAAAAGACTCTTCAGGTAAAGATATAGATCCTAAATTATATCGCAGTATGATTGGTAGTTTATTATATCTTACTGCTAGTAGACCTGATATCGCATTTAGTATTGGTATTTGTGCGAGATATCAGTCTAATCCTAAGGAATCACATCTTATTGTTGTTAAACGGATTATTAGATATGTCACAAGTTCTATAAATTTGGGACTTTGGTATTCTTTCGATACTAATGTTCAATTAGCCAGGTATTCAGATGCTGATTGGGCGGGAAATATTGATGATAGAAAATCAACCAGTGGTGGTTGTTTTTACATTGGAAATTGCTTAGTTTCTTGGTTCAGTAAGAAGCAAAGCTCAATATCGCTCTCTACTGCTGAGGCTGAATATATTGCAGCTGGATATGCATGTACTCAATTAGTTTGGATGAAACGCATGCTTAGCGATTATGGAATTAATCAAGATTCAATGATCTTACATTGTGATAATTCCAGTGCTATAAACATTTTTAAAAACCCAATTCAGCATTCACGTACTAAGCATATTGACATTAGGTATCATTACATTCGTGAGTTGGTTGAAGAAAAAGTTACTTCATTGGAATATATACCAACTGAAACTCAACTTGCTGATATATTTACTAAACCGCTCGACAAAAGCAGGTTTAATAAATTGAAATTTGATCTTGGTATATGCATTTTATATTGAATATTTTTGCTTCCATGTATCATAGTGTATTATATTTCATATTATAATTGTTTAAATTTTAAATTTTTTCATTAAAAATGCATTTTTGGTCGATGCTCGACCGGTCGTAGTTGTACACGACCAGTCGTGGTTCGACTGGTCGTGAACCACACTCGACCGGTCGTGGTTGTACATGACCAGTTGTGGTTCGACCGGTCGTGAACCGCACTCGACCGGTCGTGGATCTCATGAATGTGATATAATTTGGGGAAAATCCCCTTCTTCTTCATTTCCACACCGACCTACAACGAGTCATGGCTCGACCAGTCATAGGATTTCTAGTTTTTCTTCAAAGTAAGTCTTATTTCATCATTTTTCTTGAAGATTCATGATCTCTATGCTTTGATTTGTTCATAGTATAGCTTGATTTCATCTCTTGTTGAGTTTTTCAAGGGTTTCCTCTCAATTTGCTGATCTAGAGAAAACCCATCTTTCTTTTGTGCATCTTGCTTGCTCTTTGTATATCTTTTTGAATGTGGATGCTAGAGGGAAAAAGAAAACATCCCGTGGTCCATCTACATCCATATCTGCACCGATAACTAAAGGGCACCTTCGGTCACCCGAAGATGATACTTAAGATGTACGGGATTTGCATGTCCGTAACATTATCGTTGAGCATACCGCTGATCTAAATTACATTGCTCCATATGTTGTCATTCCCCTTCTTGAATCTGTAGGCTGGACTAACATTTTACTTTGGGGTGGATCTGCATACCAGTCCATTGCTCAATCAATGGTAGCACGCATCTCATATTTTTCTCTTGATAATTTAACATTTTCAATCGATACTAGAGAAGGAAAATTTGAAGTGGACCGTCATTTGATATTAGGTATTATGGATATACCTATTAATGATGAAGGAATACCAATTCATACCTTATACGATAAACCTTCTGAATCAGAAAAATGCATGTTAACAAGAGATTTATGCTAAATTGATGCACAATGGACTCACAAAGGGAATTCGCTCCCTGCAAAGTATTTGTTACCCAGTTACAGAATATTACATCATTTCTTCATTTCCAATGTATATCCTCGGTCCGGTAATAAAACTGAGTTGACTTCTTTCATGGTTCGTGTGTTGCATTCTATTGCTTCTGGAACTAAGTTCTGTCTTTCTTCTTTGATTTGTCATTCCATTATTCAATTTCGTCTCTATCCGGGTCATAGTGATATTCCATTCGGTTATCTTATGACTGTTTTAGCCACTCACATGCTTGTCGATAAACCTGTTAATGAGGCACCAATTCTTCATCTTATTTTCAACAATTCCAATCTTAATAAGATGAAATTGGATCTGCTCCCTGGACAATTTGATGAAACTGGTGTTAGTGGTGTTGGTGGTGATGGTGGTGATGCTGGAAACGAAGGAGAAGCTGGCGATCTTCCACAATAAGATGTTAATATGGATGACTAATTTGATGACATAGAAACTGATTCACCTAATGATCCAGATTATGATCCTTCTGGTTTTGATGCACGCCTTCTTGCATTGGAGGAAAAAGTTGATAATATGAATATAGCCCATGATATGAGATTCAAGTACATGCGAAAATATCTTCGTCGCATAAATAAGGGCTTACACCAGATTGATCCAACTATCCCTGCTCCCTCCTCTGGATCAGATTAAGTGAATTATCTTCTGGATAGTATATCATTTCCTTTTATTTTGGGTATGTATTATGAATTATGGTTTCATAACATTGTCTTTTGGATAATGGATTATGACTTGATGCTTAAGATTTATATGATGTCCTTTCATATCTCTTTCTCATTTTTTTTTTACTTTCTATGTTCTCCTTCCTATTGTGCCTTTCCCTTGTCATTTTGTGACAAAAAGGGGGAGTAGTAAAGCTAATGCTAAAAGGAGAGTAATACGGATAGGGGGAGTAATTTGTTTGTATTGTTTGAGAAGGATATGTGGATTGTTGGATATGTGGATTGAAGTCTTGAGGTTTTCATGTTGTGTACTGATTATATGAGAAATGCTCGTATTACTCAGGGGGAGTAAAGTATTTTGTGATTTCATGACTTATCATTCCTTATTATCTTTGATGCTATGTGTTTCGTCACAAATTTGACAAAGGGGGAGTTTGTAAGTGTTATGATTTCATATCCCTTTAGTTGTCAAATTTTGTGGTGCCAAAACCTATATTTATGTCTTGTATATCTTGTGTTTTATGTTTGAAGTCTATTCATTGCAATCAAGACATATCAAGACATCGCATTTCAAGACAAGATCTTAAATGAAGAAAGTTTTCAAGTCTTGGATGAAGAAATCAAGAATAGAAGTTTTCAAGGTTGCATGTTGAAGATTTGATCAAGTTCAAGTTTACTAGAAGACTTTGTCAAGTCAAGTCAAGCTCATGAAGGCCTACTACAAGTTTTGTATATTCACAAGCTTCTCTTAAGGGTCATCTGAGAGAACAGACTTTCAATGTCCATCTCACTTTTAAAGTTTGTTTGACCTTAGATTGACCTTAGGATGAGCTTTATTGAAGGTCATTCAAGATACATAATTCTTATATTTTAATATGCTTGTTTGGAGTGTTCTGAGACCAGTCCTAGGGACTTCAAGACCAGTCCTAGATTTGTTACGACCAGTCTTAAGTTTTTCAAGACCAGTCCTAGGTAGTTGAAGATTTTCGGATCTTTCTGGCTGTCCTACGACCAGTCCTGGACATCCTACGACCAGTCCTGGAAGTTCTACGACTCATACTTCGACCAGTCGTAGCCCTACGACTCAAACTCCAGCAACCGTTTTTAGGGTCTTACGACCGGTCGTAGGTGATCCACGACCAGTCGTACGTGACCCAGGACCGGTCGTAGACCACCCAGGACCGGTAGTGGAACTGAAAATCTTATCCCGCGGAAATCTTTTGAAAATCTTTAGTGCTACGACCAGTCCTAGGATCCTAAGACCAGTCATAGACGGAAATTGTCAGGCTATAAATAGAGCACGAACTTCAGAGTTTTAGCACTTCAAATCAATTCTATTAAAGCATTCTTTAGGCTATTCTCTGAGATAAGTTTATGTTTATTTTAAGCTACATTGTGCTTATTTAATATTCCTTTTGCTAGCTTATTTTTATTTGATTTTGATCTACATTCCAATCTTATTAGAAAAGGGAAATTTCTGATATTCCTTCTTCTTGGATTCAAAATCAAATAGATCTAGCCCGTTTGATCTAAAATCAATTAGACTTAGAACCATTCTTTAAGTGAGTATTGGACTTTGAACGTCGAATCGAACTTCTACTCCGATTTGTTCTACCGAGCTTCTTCAAAAGGTGATTCAGGTATTTTACATGTTTTGTAATTTACTTTCTCTGGTTTTTGTTTGAGATTCGCCAGAAAAATCTCAGCCAGGAAACTCAGATTGTGGGGTTTTTGGATTGTGTAAGCCCGAGATCAAAGACACAATTGTGAAGGTTTTAGGTGAACCTGTGAAACCTATTTTGATAGTGCATGCTAATATCCCCTGTGTGAGGATATTATGAGTGGAATAGCAATCTGTGTGGCTGTTGGATAACAGTTGGTGTACACACAGGCGAACCACTATATATCGTTGTGTTGTGGATGTGCTTCATTCTTTCATTCCATTATTCATTCAGTTTTGTGGTTTATGTTTGTGGATGAATGTTGTAATAACTTAGGATTTATTTTCCGCAAGTTATTTTGATTTCATTACTTATTATTCCTCATTGGTTTGTGATACTAAGGACGTTCTAGAAATAAGGTTGTCCTTAGAACTGATAAAGTATCAATCTCTTTATTTTAGGCTATTTTGATTGTTTTATATTCAGCATCGTGCTTTAAATCTTTTATTATTCCGCTGTTATTAGTTTTATTTAGCATTGCCCTATTCACCCCCCCTCTAGGGCATATAGCTAGACCCTTTCAAGTGGTATTTGAGCGTCATAGCTCGTGCTTATTGTTTATTTGTTGGATTTATTTCCTGAGCTAACGATCAAAGCTATATTAAGATGTCACATTTTGGTAGCCTATCAGTCACTAGGCCACCACCCTTTAATGACACAAACTATGCCTATTGGAAAGCCAGGATGAGGATCTTCCTCAAATCCTTGGATGAAAGTGTGTGGCTAGCCACAGTGAATGAATGGAACCCTCCTATCACTGAAGTAACTAATGGCGATGGTTCAAAATCTATGAAAGTAACAGCTTATTCGCTTTGGACCATACTTCAGAAAAGTGAAAGTAGTGCAAATGTAAAAGCACTAAATGCAATTACTTATGCATTATCACCAGATGAATTCAAAAGAATCATCTCTTATTAAAATGTAAAACAAGCATGGGATATATTAGAAATGACATACGAGGGTACATCTATTGTCAAGAAATCTAAAGTCCAACTCCTCACAACTAAATTTGAAGAAATTCATATGGAGGAGAATGAGATGTTTATGGACTTCTACACTAGATTGAATGACATTGTGAACTCTATGTGGGGTCTTGGTGATAGAATTCCTAAAAGTAAAGTGTGCGCAAAAATACTACGTTCACTTCCTGAACGGTTCAATTCTAAAGTGACCGCGATTCAGGAACTTCATGATACGAATACCATGAGGGTTGAGGAATTAGTTAGTTCACTTCAAACCTATGAGTTATCCTTTAAGGCTCCTAAAGGAAAATCAATTGCTCTCAAATCATCTAAAAATGTTTCACAAGAGAGTACTTCGGATTCAGAAAATACCGAAGATGATATGGCACTTTTAGCAAAAAGGTTTTACAAAATTTTCAAAAATAAGAAAAAGGTTGATTTTTAAAAATCAAATGATAAGAGACGATCTAAACCTAGAACTCGTAAATCCTTGAAAGATAGTCAATGTTACAACTGTCAAGAGTATGGGCACTTATCTAACAAATGTCCTAAAAAGGACAAATCAAAAAGAAAAAGCATGATGGCTACTTGGGATGAATCATCCGATTCTGAATCCTCTTCTAAATCAGAAGATTCTGAAACCGAGTCGGTCGATGGTGTTAAAGCCCTTATGACTCTAGCCAAGATCACCTATTCAGATCATGATGATATATCTAGTGAAGAAAATCTGAGTAGTGATTGCGATAATGAAGATGATCTTCAAGATGCTTATAATGCCCTTTATAAAGAGAGTTGTAAAATTGCTGTCAAGCTTAAATTACAAAAAGAAAAATTTTCTAAACTTAAGGAAGATTATGAGTCTCTTGTCTTAGAAAAGTCTCATATTTCTGATTCTTTTGAAAAAATAAAAAATGATTTAGATTTCAAAACCTCCCAAATTGAAGATTTGAAATCCGAAAAAGAGAAACTAAAAAATGAGGTAGCTTCTCTTCTGAGTTTGAAAGACACATAAAGATATGCCCAAGGTGATCCGAAATTGAAAAAATTATTGTCCGAATCAAGAAAATGTGGCGATCGATCCGGGTTGGGCTATGATAAGAATACATCTCCTAAACAAAAGAACACTTCTCCTAAATTTGTATAAGGAGAGTCTTCAAACTCAAAAGAAAAGAATACTTTTCAAGGTTTTTCTAAAAATTCAAAAACTTTTCAAAAACCTAAAAGTAGCCATGTCAACTTTAATTTTCAAAATCGAAATCAATTAGCTGAAAAAATTATCGATCTTCTCAAGGAGCTATTAAAGTCGAACTCTATAGGTCGTTCATATAACAACAGACAGAAAAAGACCATCTATACTCCTAAACCCAAAACAGTTATGAAATGGGTTCCTAAAGTTGCCATCTTGGTTGCCCACACTGCTTTCAAAGCAACGAGCCATTCAAAGTAGTACCTAGATAGTGGTTGCTCCAGGCATATGACAGGTGACAAAGCTTTATTTACCGATCTTAAAGATATGGTGATGGAAGCAATTGCAAGATTATTGGCCAAGGTACGGTTCAACTTTATAACCTTCCCTTATTTAAGAATGTCTTATATGTTGAGGGTTTAAAACACAACCTATTAAGCATTTCTCAGATATGTGATAACAACCATAGTGTAAAGTTTTCTAATCAAGGTTGTGAGATAGTTAATAAAAGGGGTTCTGTTATATTAATTGGTCGCAGAACTTCTGAAAATAGCTACATCGTTAGTGATGCTATCTCATCTACTCAATCATGTTACATGGTCCATACCGATGAGACTGAATTATGGCATAAACGCCTTGGACATGTACACTATCGGAACTTATTTGGATTGAACAAAAGAGAACTAATTAGAGGTCTACCCAAATTGCAAAAAGTAGACAAAATATATGGTGAATGCCAGTTGGGCAAAAAGATTAGGAGCTCTCACAAGAAAGTGAACTCCAATACCACATCTAGACCACTCGAGCTTCTCCATATGGATCTTATTGGACCAATCAGATTAGAGAGTCGAGGAGATAAAAAATACATCTTGGTTATCGTAGATAACTATACTAGATTCACTTGGGTATCATTCTTAAAAGATAAAACTGAAACCCTGGATGAAGTAAAAAAGCTCATCAAACGAATCCAAAATGAGAAAAGTTCTCATGTTAGCAAGATCCGTAGTGATCATGGATCTGAATTCGAAAACAGTAGTTTTGAGAAATTCTGTAGCGATCAGGGAATATCACATGAATTCTCAGCGCCCAAAACACCGCAACAAAATGGTATTGTTGAAAGGAAAAATAGAGTGCTTCAGGATATGGCTAATGTTATGTTGAATAGCATGAAGCTCTTTAGAAATCTTTGGGCTGAAGCAGTTAATACCGCATGTTATATTATTAATCGGGTATATACTAGTAAATCCAATAATAAGACTGGTTATGAATTATGGTTTGAAAAGAAACCCACTATCAAATACTTTCGAGTTTTTGGCAGCAAGTGTTATATTTTATGGGATCGTGAAAATTTGGGTAAGTTTGATACGAAAAGTGACGAAAGAATTTTTCTTGGTTATTCTTTGAACAGTCAAGCTTATAGGGTTCTAAATAAGAGAACTGGTGTGATTCAAGAGTCCATCAATGTGGTCATTGATGATAATTTGAATACACCAGCCCCAAGTTCGGATGATGATGAAGCTCTTATTATTGACAATCTAGATATCTCATCAAGTCAAAAAGAATCTGAACCAAGGACTGTTAAAGATCATTCAACCAATCAAATACTTAAAAATCCTCTCACTGGAGTTCATACTCGCAAATAACTTAGAACATATGTAATTATGTTTGTTTTACATCCCAAATAGAACCGGTCAACGTAAAAGAAGCACTTTCTGACGAAAATGGGATAGTTGCTATGTAGGATGAACTTAATCAATTTGTTTGTAATGATGTCCGGTATCTTATTCCTACACCTAAAGATAAAAATATTATTGGAACAAAGTGGATCTTTAAAAATAAGTCTGATGAACTCGAAAATATTATACGAAATAAGGCTAGACTGGTTGTACAAGGATACACTCAGATTGAGGGCATTGATTACGATGAAACCTTTGCTCCAGTCGCTCACCTTGAATCAATCAGACTTTTTATTTCCATCGCATGTTTTAGAAAATTTAAAATCTATCAGATGGATATAAAGAGTGCTTTCTTAAATGGTGATTTACATGAAGAAGTGTATGTTAAACAACCTTCAGGGTTTAAAGACCCTAAGTTATCTGACTATGTATTTCATCTCAAAAAGGCTCTATATGGTCTAAAACAAGCACCCAAGGCATGGTATGAGAAATTGACTAAATTCTTACTTAGTCATAGCTTTCAAGTAGGTAGTGTGGATAAAACGCTTTTTATTAAAAAGAATAACAATGATATTTTGATGGTTCAAATATATGTTGATGAAATTATTTATGGATCTACTTGTTCTAACATGTCTACTGAGTTTGTAGAGTTAATGAAATCAAGGTTCGAAATGAGAATGGTGGGCGAACTTAACTATTTCCTAGGGTTGCAAGTAAAACAACAACCTCATGGAATTTTCATTTTCCAGACCAAATATGCTTCAAACTTGGCTAAAAGGTTTGGATATGAGAATGGTAAGAACTTTGATACTCTTATGAGTAAAACATTAAGACTCTCAAAAGACTTTTCAGGTAAAGATATAGATCCTAAATTATATCGCAGTATGATTGGTAGTTTGTTATATCTTACTGCTAGTAGACCTGATATCGCATTTAGTGTTGGTATTTGTGCGAGATATCAGTCTAATCCTGAGGAATCACATCTTATTGTTGTTAAACGGATTATTAGATATGTCACAAGTTCTATAAATTTGGGACTTTGGTATTCTTTTGATACTAATGTTCAATTAGCCAGGTATTCAGATGCTGATTGGGCGGGAAATATTGATGATAGAAAATCAACCAGTGGTGGTTGTTTTTACATTGGAAATTGCTTAGTTTCTTGGTTCAGCAAGAAGCAAAGCTCAATATCGCTCTCTACTGCTGAGACTGAATATATTGCAGCTGGATATGCATGTACTCAACTAGTTTGGATGAAACGCATGCTTTGCGATTATGGAATTAATCAAGATTCAATGATCTTATATTGTGATAATTCCAGTGCTATAAACATTTTCAAAAACCCAATTTAGTATTCACGCACTAAGCATATTGACATTAGGTATCATTACATTCGTGAGTTGGTTGAAGAAAAAATTATTTCATTAGAATATATACCAACCGAAACTCAACTTGCTGATATATTTACTAAACCGCTCGATAAAAGCAGGTTTAATAAATTGAAATTTGATCTTGGTATGTGCATTTTACATTGAATATTCTTGCTTCCATGTATCATAGTGTATTATATTTTATATTATAATTATTTAAATTTTAATTTTTTCATTAAAAATGCAATTTTGGTCGATGCTCGACCGGTCGTGGTTGTACACGACCAGTCGTGGTTCGATCGATCGTGAACCACACTCGACCGGTCGTGGATTTCATGAATGTGATATAATTTGGAGAAAATTCCCTTCTTCTTCATTTCCACACCGACTTACGATGAGTCGTGGCTCGACCAGTCATAGGATTTCTAGTTTTTCTTCAAAGTAAGTCCTATTTCATCATTTTTCTTGAAGATTCATGATCTCTATGCTTTGATTTGTTCATAGTACAACTTAATTTCATCTCTTGTTGAGTTTTTCAAGGGTTTTCTCTCAATTTGCTGATCTAGAGAAAACCCATCTTTCTTTTGTGCATCTTACTCGCTCTTTGTATATATTTTTGAACATAGATGCTAGAGGAAAAAATAAAACATCCCGTGGTCCATCTACATCCTAATCTGCACCGATAACTAAACGGCACCTTCGGTCACCCGAAGATGATACTTAAGATGTACGGGATTTGCATGTCCGTAACATTATCGTTGAGCATACCACTGATCTAAATCACATTACTCCATATGGTGTCATTCCCCTTCTTGAATCTGTAGGCTGGACTAACATTTTACTTTGGGGTGGATCTGCATACCAGTTCATTGCTCAATCAATGGTAGCATGCATCTCAGATTTTTCTCTTAATAATTTAACATTTTCAATCGATACTAGAGAAGGAAATTTTGAAGTAGACTGTCATTTGATATCAGGTATTAGGGATATACCTGTTAATGATGAAGGAATACCAATTCATACCTTATACGATAAACCTTCTGAATCAGAAAAATGCATGTTAACAAGAGATTTATGCAAAATTGATGCACAATGGACTCACAAAGGGAATGCGATCCCTGCAAAGTATTTGTTACCCAGTTATAGAATATTACATCGTTTCTTCATTTCCAATGTATATCCTCGGTCCGGTAATAAAACCGAGTTGACTTCTTTCATGGTTCGTGTGTTGCATTCTATTACTTCTGGAACTAAGGTCTGTCTTCCTTTTTTGAATTGTCATTCCATTATTCAATTTCGTCTCCATCCGGGTCATAGTGATATTCCATTCGGTTATCTTATGACTGTTTTAGCCACTCACATGCTTGTCGATAAACCTGTTAATGAGGCACCAATTCTTCATCTTATTTTTAACAATTCTAATCTTAATAAGATGAAATTGGATCTGCTCCCTGGACAATTTGATGAAGCTGGTGTTAGTGGTGTTGGTGGTGATGCTGGTGATACTGGAAACGAAGGGAAAGCTGGCGATCTTCCACAACAAGATGTTAATATGGATGACTTATTTGATGACATAGAAACTAATTCATCTAATGATCCAGATTATGATCCTTCTGGTTTTGATGCACACCTTCGTGCATTGGAGGAAAAAGTTGATAATATGAATATAGCCCATGATATGAGATTCAAGTACGTGCGAAAATATCTTCGTCGCATAAATAAAGGCTTACACCAGATTGATTCAACTATCCCTGCTCCCTCCTCTGGATCAGATTAAGTGAATTATCTTTTAGATAGTATGTCATTTCCTTTTATTTTGGGTATGTATTATGAATTATGGTTTCATAACATTATCTTTTGGATAATGGATTATGACTTGATGCTTAAGATTTATATGATGTCCTTTCATATCTGTTTCTCATTTTTTTTTACTTTCTATGTTCTCCGTCCTATTGTGCCTTTCCCTTGTCATTTTGTGACAAAAAGGGAGAGTAGTAAAGCTAATGCTAAAAGGAGAGTAATACGGATAGGGGGAGTTATTTGTTTGTATTGTTTGAGAAGGATATGTGGATTGTTGGATATGTGGATTGAAGTCTTGAGGTTTTCATGTTGTGTACTGATTATATGAGTAATACTCGTATTACTCAGGGGGAGTAGAGTATTTTGTGATTTCATGACTTATCATTCCTTATTATCTTTGATGCTATGTGTTTCGTCACAAAATTGATAAAGGAGGAGATTGTAAGTGCTATGATTTCATATCCCTTTAGTTGTCAAATTTTGTGGTGCCAAAACCTATATCTATGTCTTGTATATCTTGTGTTTTATGTTTGAAGTTTATTCATTGCAATCAAGACATATCAAGACATCGCATTTCAAGACAAGATCTTAAACGAAGAAAGTTTTCAAGTCTTGGATGAAGAAATCAAGAATAGAAGTTTTCAAGGTTGCATGTTCAAGATTTGATCAAGTTCAAGTTTACTAGAAGACTTTGTCAAGTCAAGATCAAGCTCATGAAGGCCTACTACAAGTTTTGTATATTCACAAGCTTCTCTTAAGGGTCATCTGAGAGAACAGACTTTCAATGTCCATCTCACTTTTAAGGTTTGTTTGACCTTAGATTGACCTTAGGATGGGCTTTATTGAAGGTCATTCTGGATACATAACTCATATATTTTAATATGCTTGTTTGGAGTGTTCTGAGACCAATCCTAGGGACTTCAAGACCAGTCCTAGCTTTGCTACGACCAGTCTTAAGTTTTTCAGGACCAATCATAGGTATTTGAAGATTTTTGGATCTTTCTGCCTGTCCTATGACCAGTCCTGGACATCCTACGACCAGTCCTGAAAGTTCTACGACTCATACTTCGACCGGTCGTAGCCCTATGACTCAAACTCCAGCAACCATTTTTGGGGTCCTACGACCGGTTGTAGGTGATCCACGACCAGTCGTACGTGACCCACGACAGGTCGTAGACCACCCTGGACCGATCGTGGAACTAAAAATATTATCCCACGGAAATCTTTTAAAAATCTTTGATGCTACGACCAGTCCTAGGATCCTAAGACTAGTCGTAGACGGAATTTTTCAGGCTATAAATAGAGCACGAGCTTCATAGTTTTAGCACTTCAAATTAATTCTGTTCAAGCATTCTTTAGGATATTCTCTGAGATAAGTTTATGTTTATTTTAAGCTACATTGTGCTTATTTAATATTCCTTTTGCTAGCTTATTTTTATTTGATTTTGATCTACATTCCAATCTTATTAGAAAATGAGAATTTCTGATATTCCTTCTTCTTGGATTCAAAATCAAATAGATCTAGCCCTTTTGATCTAAAATTAATTAGACTTAGAACCATTCTTTAAGTGAGTATTGGACTTTGAACGTCGAATCGAACTTCTACTCCGATTGGTTCTACCGGGCTTCTTCAAAAGGTGATTCAGGTATTTTACATGTTTTGTAATTTACTTTCTCTGGTTTTTGTTTGAGATTTGCCAGAAAAATCTCATTGTAGTGGTTATCTGAGGAGAGCCAGAAAACTCAGATTGTGGGGTTTTTGGATTGTGTAAGCCCGAGATCAAAGACTCAATTGTGAAGGTTTTAGGTGAACCTGTGAAACCTATTTTAATAGTGCATGCTAATATCCCCTGTGTGAGGATATTAGGAGTGGAGTAGCAATCTGTGTGGCTGTTGGATAACAGTTGGTGTACACACCGGAGAACCACTATATATCGTTGTGTTGTGGATGTGCTTCATTCTTTCATTCCTTTATTCATTCAGTTTTGTGGTTTATGTTTGTGGATGAATGTTGTAATCACTTCAAGCAAGTGTGGATGAATGTTGTAATAACTTAGGATTTATTTTTCAAAAGTTATTTTAATTTCATTACTTATTATTCCTCTTTGGTTTGTAATACTAAGGACGTTCTAGAAATAAGGTCATCCTTAGAACTGATAAAGTATCACTCTCTTTATTTTAGGCTATTGTGATTGTTTTATATTCAGCATTGTGCTTTAAATCTTTTATTATTCCGCTGTTATTAGTTTTATTTGGCATTGCCCTATTCACCCCCCCTCTAGGGCATATAGCTAGGCCCTTTCACTTTTAACCAAATTTGAAGCATATTTGGTCTGGAAAATGAAAATTTGATCAAGTTGTTGTTTTACTTGCAACCCTAGGAAATAGTTAAGTTTGCCAACCATGCTCATTTCGAACCTTGATTTCATTAACGCTGCAAACTCAATAGACATGTTAGAGCAAGTTGATCCATAAATAATATCATCAACATATATTTGAACCATTAAAATATCATTGTTATTCTTCTTAACAAAGAGCGTCTTATCGACACTTCCTACTTGAAAGCTATGACTAAGTAAGAATTTAGTCAATTTCTCATACCATGCCCTGGGCGCTTGTTTTAGACCATAGAGAGCCTTTTTGAGACGAAATACATGGTCAGACAACTTGGGGTCTTCAAACCTTGAAGGTTGTTCAACATACACCTCTTCATATAAATCACCATTCAAGAAAGCACTCTTTACATCCATCTGATAAATTTTAAATTTTCTAAAGCATGCAATGAAAATAAAAAGTCTTATTGATTCAAGGCGAGCGACTGGAACAAAGGTTTCATCATAATCGATACCTTCAATTTGAGTGTACCCTTGTACAACCAATCTAGCCTTGTTTCGTATAATATTTCCAAGCTCATCAGACTTATTTTTAAAGATCCATTTTGTTCCAATAATGTGTTTATCTTTAGGTCTAGGAACAAGATACCAGACATCATTATGAACAAATTGATTTAGTTCATCCTGCGTAGCAACAGTCCAATTTTCGTCAGAAAGTGCTTCTTTTACGTTGACCGGTTCTATTTGGGATGTAAAACAAGCATAATTACATATGTTCTCAAGTTGTTTGCGAGTACGAACTCTAGTGAGAGGGTTTCCAAGTATTTGATTGGTTGGATGATCTTTAATAGTCCTTGGTTCAGATTCTTTTTGACTTGATGAGATATCTTAATTGTCAATAATAAGAGCTTCATCATCTTCTGAACTCGGAGCTGGTGTATTCAAATGATCATCAATGACCACATTGATGGACTCTTGAATTACACCAGTTCTCTTATTTAGAACCCTATAAGCTCGACTATTCAAAGAATAACTAAGAAAAATACCTTCGTCACTCTTCGTATCAAACTTACCCAAATTTTCACGATCACGTAAAATATAACACTTGCTGTCGAAAACCCGAAAGTATTTGACAGTAGGTTTCTTTTCAAATCATAATTCATAAGCAGTCTTATTATCAGATTTATTGGTATAAACCTGATTAATAATATAACATGCGGTATTAACTGCTTCAGCGTAAAGATTTCTAGAGAGCTTCATGTTGTTCAACATAACATTAGCCATATCCTGAAGCACTCTATTTTTTCTTTCAACTATACCATTTTGTTGTGGTGTTTTGGGTGCAGAGAATTCATGTGATATTCCCTGATCGCTACAGAATTTCTCAAAACTACTGTTTTCGAATTCGGATTCATGATCACTACGGATCTTACTAACATGAGAACCTTTCTCATTTTGGATTCGTTTGATGACCTTTTTCACTTCATCCAGGGTTCCAATTTTATCTTTTAAGAATGATACCCAAGTGAATCTGGTATAGTCATCTACCATTACCAAGATATATTTTTTTCCTCCTCGACTCTCCGATCTGGTTGGTCCAATAAGATCCATGTGGAGAAGCTCGAGTGGTCTAGATGTGGTATTGGAGTCCACTTTCTTGTGAGAGCTCCTAATCTGTTTGCCCAACTGACATTCACCACATATTTTATCTACTCTTTGCAATTTGGGTAGACCTCTAATTAGTTCTCTTTTGCTCAATCTAAATAAGTTTCGATAGTGTACATGTCCAAGGCGTTTATGCAATAATTCAGTCTCATCGGTATGGACCATGTAACATGATTGAGTAGATGAGCTAGCATCACTAACGATGTAACAGTTTTCAGAAGTTCTGCGACCAGTTAATATAACAGAACCCCTTTTATCAAGTATCTCACAACCTTGATTAGAAAACTTCACATTATGGTTGTTATCGCATATCTAAGAAATGGTTAATAGGTTGTGTTTTAAGCCCTCAACATATAAAACATTCTTAAATAAAGGAAGGTTATAAAGCTGAATCGTACCTTGGCCACTAATCTTGCAATTGCTTCCATCACCAAATGTGACTAACCCGTCAGTCATATCTTTTAGATCGATGAATAAAGCTTTGTCACCTGTCATATGCCTGGAGCAACCACTATCTAGGTACCACTTTAAATGGCTCGTAGCTTTGAAAGCAGTGTGGGCAACCAAGCTGGCAACTTAGGAACCCATTTTAGAACTGTTTTGGGTTTAGGAGTATAGATGATCTTTTTCTGTCTATTGTTATAGGAGAGACCTATAGAGTTAGAATTTAATAGCTCCTTGAGTAGATCAATTATTTTTTCAGCCAATGGATTTCAGTTTTTAAAATTAAAGTTGACATGGCTACTTTAAGGTTTTTGAAAAGTCTTTGAATTTTTGGAAAAATCTTGATAAGTATTCTTTTCTTTTGAGATTGAAGACTCTCCTTTTACAAATTTAGGAGCAATGTTCTTTTGTTTAGGAGATGTATTCTTATCATATCCCAACCCGGATCGATCGTCACATTTTCTTGATCCGGACAATAATTTTTTCAATTTAGGATCACCATGGGCATATCTCCATGTGTCTTTCAAACTCTGAAGAGAAGCTACCTTATTTTTGAGTTTCTCATTTTCGAATCTCAAATCTTCAATTTTGGAGGTTTTAAAATCTAAATCACTTTTGGTTTTTTCAAAAGAATAAAAAATATGAGACTTTTCTAACACAAGAGACTCATAATCTTCCTTAAGCTTAAAATTTTTTTCTTTTTGTAATTTAAGCTTGACAACAATTTTACAACTCTCCTTATAAAGGGCATTGTAAGCATCCTGAAGATCATCTTCATTATCGCAATCACTATTCAGATTTTCTTCACTAGATATATCATCATTATCTGAAAGGGTGATCTTGGCTAGAGTCGTAAGGGCTTTAACATCTTTGCCCGACTCGGTTTCAGAATCTTCTAATTTAGAAGAGGATTTAGAATCAGACGATTCATCCCAAGTAGCCATCATGCTTTTCTTTTATGATTTGTCCTTTTTAAGACATTTGTTAGCCAAGTGCCCATACTCTTGACAGTTATAACATTGACTATCTTTTAAGGATTTTCGAGTTCTAGATTTAAATCGTCTCTTATCTTTTGACTTTTAAAAATCAACTTTTTTCTTTTTTTTTAAAAATTTTGTAAAACTTTTTTGCTAAAAGCGCCATATCATCTTCAAAGTGCTCTCTTGTGAAACATTTTCCTTGTGAAACTTTTTTTTCTAAATCCGAAGTGCTCTCTTGTGAAACATTTTTAGATGTTTTGAGAGCAATTAATTTTCCTTTATGAGCCTTAAAGGACAATTCATAGGTTTTAAGTGAACCAACTAGTTCCTCAACCCTCATGGTATCTGTATCACGAAGTTCCTGAATCGCGGTCACTTTAGAATTGAACCGTTCAGGAAGTGAGCATAGTATCTTTGCACACACTTTACTTTTTGGGATTCTATCACCAAGACCCCACATAGAGTGCACAATGTCATTCAATCTAGTATAGAAGTCCATAAACATCTCATTCTCCTCCATATGAATTTCTTCAAATTTGGTTGTGAGGAGTTGGACTTTAGATTTCTTGACAATAGATGTACCCTCGTGTGTCATTTCTAATACATCCCATGCTTGTTTTACATTTTCACAAGAGATGATTCTTTTAAATTTATTTGGTGATAATTCACAAGTAATTGCATTTAGTACTTTTGCATTGGCACTACTTTCACTTTACTGAAGCGTGGTCCAAAGAGAATAAGTCGTTACTTTCATTGATTTTGATCCATCACTATTAGTTACTTCAGTGATAGGAGGGTTCCATTCATTCACTGTGACCAGCCACACACTTTCATCCAAGGATTTAAGGAAGATCCTCATCATAGATTTCCAATAAGCATAGTTTGTGCCATTAGATGGTGGTGGACTAGTGACTGATACGCTATCAAAATTTGACATCTTAATATAGTTTAGATCGTTAACTCAGGAAATAAATCTAATAAATAAATAATAAGAATGAGCTATTAGGCTCTGATACCACTTGAAAGGGCCTAGCTATATACCCTAGAGGGGGGGTGAATAGGGCAATGCCAAATAAAACTAATAACAAAGGAATAATAAAAGAAATAAAGCACAATGCTGAATTTAAAGTAAACTCAATAGCCTAAACTAAAGAGAATGATACTTTATCAGTTCTAAGGACAACCTTACACCAAAAACCAAAGGTTTAAGGTAGGACAACCTTATTTCTAGAACGTCCTTTGGATCACAAGCCAATGAGGAATAAAAAGCAAGGAAATCAAAATAACTTGCAGAAAATAAATCCTAAGTTATTACAACATTCATCCACACTTGCTTGAAGTGATTACAACATTCATCCACAAACACTCTCCACAAAACAGAATGAATAAAAGAATGAAAGAGTAAAACACATCCACAACACAACGATATATAGTGGTTCTCCTGTGTGTACACCAACTGTTATCCAACAGCCACACAGAATGCTACTGCACTCCTAATATCCTCACGCAGGGGATATTAGAATGCACTATCAAAATAGGTTTCACAGGTTCATCTAAAACCTTCACAATTGTCTTTGATCTCAGGCTTACACAATCCAAAAACCCCCACAATCTGAGTTTTTTGGCTCTCCTCAGATAACCAATACAATGAGATTTTTCTAGCAAATCTCAAACAAAATTAAAGAAAGTAAATTAAAAAAATGTAAAATACTTGAATCACATTTTGAAGAAGCTTGGTAGAACCAATCGGAGTAGAAGTTCGATTTAACGTTCAAAGTCCAATACTCACTTTAATAATGGTTCTAAGTCTAATTGATTTTAAATCAAAAGGGCTAGTTCTATTTGATTTTGAATCCAAGAAGAAGGAATATCAAAAATTCCCCTTTTCTAATAAGATTGGAATGTAGATCAAAATCAAATAATAAACAAGCTAGAAAAAGGAATATTAAATAAGTACAAAGTAGCTTAAAACAAACACAAACTTATCTCAGAGAATAGCCTAAAGATTGCTTGAATAGAATTGAATTGAATTACTAAAACTCTGAAATTCGTGCTTTATTTATAGCCTAAAAAATTCCGTCCACGACTGGTCTTAGGATCCTAGGACTGGTCGTAGCTTCAAATATTTTTAAAGATTTCAGCGGGATTGGATTTTCTATTCCACGACCGGTCCTGGGCGGTCTACGACCGGTCGTGGGCCACCTACGACTGGTCGTGGGTCACCTACGACCGGTCGTAGGACCCTCAATTTGGTTGCTGGAGTTTAAGTCGTAGGGCTACGACCGGTCGAATGATGAGTCGTAAAACTCACAGGACTGGTCGTAGGATGTCCAGGACTAGTCATAGGACAGCTAGAAAGATTCAAAAATCTTCAACAACCTAGGACTGGTCCTGAGAAACTTAAGACTAGTCGTAGCAGATATAGGACTGGTCTTGAAGTCCCTAGGACTGGTCTTAGAACAGCCCAAACAATTATATTAAAATATATGAATTATGTATCCATAATGACCTACATTAAAGCCCATCTTAAGGTCAATCTAAGGTCAAACAAACCTTAAAAGTGAGATGGATATTGAAAGTCTGTTCACTCAGATGACCCTTAATAGAAGCTTGAGAATATACAAATCTTGTAGTAGGCTTTCTTGAGCTTGATCTTGACTTGACAAAATCTTCTAACATACTTGAACTTGATTGAATCTTGAACATGCAAACTTGAAGACTTGAACTTTATTGAATCTTGAACATGCAAACTTGAATTCTTCATCCATGAGTTGAAAACTTCTTCATTTAAGATCTTGTCTTGAAATGCGATGTCTTGAAGTAAAGAATAGTTTCAAACATGAAACACAAGATATACAAGACATAGATATAGGTTTTGGCACCACAAAATTTGACAACCAAAGGGATATGAAATCATAACACTTACAAGGAGCTGCCTGAGGCATGTGTGGCGTCGAGCTAGATACACGGTTCTATTCTGGAACCGGTGATGTACTAGGTGTTGGCACATTGGTAAGGCCCGTGGCCGGTTATGAATCCGGCATGGTGTCACTATCAGGGCCTAAACAGAGGTCTGTGTGGCTATCTCTTAGGGTAGGTACCCCGTCAAACGATCTTCCAAGTGCAAGATGTGTAGTGCTCCGAGTGCACTTAGGTAACATTCCCTATATACAACATAGGGTGCAACACTTGTAGGATTTTAAATGACAACATTCAAAAGTTTCCAAGCATTCTACACATTCCAAATCAGAAGAAGCTTCATGCATTTCATTTTATCAAAATTATCAAAATACATGAGATGTAGTCTTACATGGATCATGACAAAAGATACATGTGAGCTAATCTAAACAAAGCTTTAAACAGTAAGCAAACTAACATACCACTAGCCTATCAAGGCTACTACATGGAAAGACAAGAAATAAAGAAAATACATAGATGACCACAACATATGACAAGTTATCTGACTCTGGTAATGGTGGAGGAACACCCTTGTCCTGTATACAGCACAAGAGAGCCTTCAAGGTGCGAGACTTCTTCTTAAATTTCTTTTTCATATAATCTTAATTCTCTTCTAGCTTCTGCTTCATTCAGCCTGGGTCTCCTTGACCTCCTGTCTCAGGGTGGCTTGACTTTCTTCAATTTGAGCCATGCGGGCTTCTATGGTGGCCCGATCACGTCGATGCTCATGTGTAGAAGTAGGAGGTCCCCCATCAGAGTCTTAGGCTCCCTCCTCATTCTCACTACTCTCCTCTTCATTTCCCTCCTCAAACCCTTCCTCTTCACTACCTTCTTCATCATTGCCTTCCTCATCTTCACTCTCTTCTTCATCTTCACTTTCTTCCTCTATCTCATCTCCATATTCATCGAGACGGGCTTGCCGTTGTAGTTGGCCGATTCCCATGTAGCTGAGTGTAGTGCCATTTATGAAATGGATCAGGACAAGCTCATCCATGTTAAGTCCGTAGCCAAACTCACGAGCAATATTGCATATACGTTGATCGAATGGGAGTGAGATATCTGTCCTAACAGAGCATGTGGTCTGGACTATCTGTAGTAGGATGTATGTAGGCATACACAACTTGTCTCCTTGCCCAGCTTTGTATAAGAAGTCCACCATCAAGCGAGTGTATTCAGTATGGTTTCTCACCTAGGCTACATATTGTACGTAAAGATGTGGTGGAGTAGATGGAAGGTTGTCGTCATCTCAATCACTGGGAGGTAATTGCCTTGCTTTCAGTGAACTAGTCGACCACAAAGAAACCGTGTGCGGGGATCTCTTTCAGGTGCACTCTTGAAATGAGATTCACTAGCATGTACCTCACCACATGCAATCCCCATAATTTGAGCCACCACATCGACATTAACTATTGCTTCCTGCCTTTCCATGGAGATAGTGAACTATAGAGGTTTCAGTAGTAGATCCCGTATACGGGCATAAAAGGTAAGGACAATTCTTTCACATGCATGAGACTTGCCCTAAAATATGGGACCACACCTGCATTCCAACAGGAGGTCCATTACCAGATATAGCCCAGATAACCTTTCAACCACATGTGCTTCAAACACGACTTTACGGCCACTAAACTTACCATGTCCAATGCCTGGCGGTAGCGCTCTTTCGAGTGGAATCTGGGGATCGAGATCCATCTTCGTCCTTTGCTCTCTCTCTCTTGGTGCTTATGATTGCTTCATCACTTATTTTCTTCCTTAGATGGGTTTGACAGCTAGGCTCAGCTTCATCTGTGGACGCCCTACTCTTTCCCATGAGGGAAAGGAATGTAGAAATGAAAAGATGGTAACCACTCGCTTACAAAGAGACATGGAAGTGAAGAAAGCTTAAAGGAGGAGATGGGTTGGTGGGTTTTGAGATTTTATGAGACATAAAGGTGGACATGTGTGCTCAAATGAGAGAAAATTAGGGAGATAGGAGGTGGTAGGAGATGGGTTTGAGGAAAATGGTGAGAGGTGGGTATGTAATGAAGAAGAAGAAGATTTGAGAGTAGGAGGGAGATTTGAGAAGAAAAATCAGATTTTAGAGGGGTTGTAAGGGTTTAAAAGCTAGGTGGGGGGTTAAATGGAGCTAAGAGAGTAAAATAAAGGGCCCCACATGATTTTCATGGCCCCACATGTGTGGAGAAGGGCAGCGGGTCCACCGTAGCCTGCTGGACCAAGGTACGAAGCGCCGCGGTACCACGGTGCACTGGGCCATGGGCAGTGGCCTCCCCCTCCTAGAGTGTCAAAAATATGTGGGGGACCACCTGGGTCCCACCGCAAAATGGGGTTCCGGCCCCTACACCCGTTCGAGGTGTTTTTGGGTTCTATCTCACGCATATTCACACTTTCTGGGTATTTGGGCATGAGATTCACTGAAACATCATCCAAACCCATCTATTGACAGTCTAAAAAAGAATTCGGATAATTTCACATCACCGTAAATGCATACAGGTCACATTTCACGATCAGTTTCGCTTAATGGTGAAACTTGGAATCCTATGTTCATTTCTATGTTTTATCACCCCCAACTAAGTTTAAGTACATCAGTGTGCCTCGTGTTATCATAACCTAGGTCCAGTTTAATCCAAATCATACTTTGATATCAACTTGTAATGCCCCAAATTTTGAGGGTCGAGCAAAGGATCAACTCCCGAGATCTGATGCATCACTTATGCAACATAGATAATGATGTTTAAATATTGTCAATACTAGGGCATTAAACATGAGTGGGATTATTCTAAAATAACATGTCATACTTTGGGTGTAATTAAATTAAGAAAGCAGAAGACTTAAGTACTTGAATTAAAACATGAGAGTGTTTCACCATCTAGAGTATGAATCTATTCTAGGTAAATATATATAAGTGTTTGTTCTAAAAGTTATAAAATATCAAAATGTAACTGTCCAACTAATCCATGTAACCTTATAATCCCGTTGAATCAGAATAAGGTCTACAGAGACCTGCCTGATAGCTAAACATAGGAGAATTTCTCCTCCTCATCCATGAAGTTCATATCAGTTACATGGCTTTATCATCACCCGTATCTATAATAGAGTCTGGTTGGTGTTTTAAAACACCATCCAAAATTGGGAGTGAGTGATCAACTCAGTGGTACTATAAGGCAAATGTTAACTTGTTATCAATTTAGTCAAGAAGAAATGATAAAGTAATACAACAATCATATCCTAAGTACTCTTTTTAATGCAGGAATGGTATGTTATAGTAATGCATGCCGTTGCCTACACTCCCTCAGCGACATCATCTCACGATCGTGCATAACAAACTCCCTAAACGTGCGCTTCCTCTCCAAAGAACATGCAATGTGGTGCATGGTCACGTTAGCCAATACTTAATTTGGTTTATTCATACAAGATATTCATAAAGCTGAGGTACCTCCCTTTATATCATTTACCCAAACAAGGATCCATCTAGGGTCGTCAATCCTAGTTTGTCACATACGATAGGCAAGTTGTAGGGCATCACCCCTAATAAAAATAGTGGATAGGTAAGTTCACAAGTTTACACTTGATGCAACTATGGAGAGGCTCGTCAGCATCAGTGTAAGCCTATTTTATACTTGAGGTCACTACGGGAAGGCTTGTCACCTTAGCATAGGCCAAAAGCTCGAATATATTGTCCCATACAAACATAGTTAGCTCATGAGTTTGGGTTGCTCATTGGTCATTATGGGGAGGCTAATCACCCCAGCATAGGCTGACAGCTTGACCACGGTGTCCCATACCACCATGTCCAACTCATGAGTCTTAGTGGATCATGGTACTATGGTTGAGACAGGTTTTATATTTGTAAGCGGTACCTTAATTCAAGCAGTAGCGTCTATACATGATAAACACACATTAGGCCAATCGGGTTACTTTACAAGTGCGATTGGTATGAGCGCAGGATGAATTAATTGACATAGAGCATATAAGCTCTTCACGTGGTCTAACCACTATCGACAATCATCGTACGACTCGAATTCATTGAACGTATCTAAGGTGGCGAGGATAGTTCGGCCACTTGATCGAAAACTATTACCGATTGCCTAGACTACGTAGTAGTCCCAATCACACTCAAATGAAATATATAGTCACATGTGATAATCATAATAGCATTTAATAGACAATTTAAAAATGAATCTCATATGAGCATTCTATCAAACACATAGAACATGTTATTATACATATGCATGTTCTATGTAAATCACGTAGTTAAAATCAAAGTTACATGAAGGAATTTACACACATCGCTAAGGTAATTAAGAATCCTATCTCAACACCCTTAGTAAATGAAATTCATCAAACAATTACTCATTCAGACATTTTATCAAACACTTAACCTACACATTATTACATACTTGAACTAAAGTAGTTAAAGCATATATTATGGCAAATCCTTTCGAAAGGGAGTTGTCCTACGTACAACAAACATATAACCTAGATTTATAGTCATGGCAAGCACAAATCATAATAGCAATTTCACTTACACATTTCAATAAACACATGAAATGCATTATATATTCAACATAGTTCATACATGTGTGATATATGGAAAGCGTCGTATCTAAGTGTATATGGCAGCAATCAAGTCAATCATAAATTATTAACCGACATTGAAAGCCATGAAAACCATAACCTAAACATTTATAATTTGCACCTTCCGTCGATACGCCTCCTACGAACTCTGTTCGTACACTGCATCCCCGTCTACAGCACAACGGCTACCTAAATCATGAAATTGGATAGTTATTTTGACGAGTACTTTATTTGGATTTCTAAAAAAAGATTAGGATTAGAATTTCTTACCTAAGTTGAAGATAGAATTGACGGTGTAGTGATGTTGGAGAGGTGATTCGGTACATAGAGTAGTGGGAGTGAATCCCAACCACGATCTCTCTATCTCACTCTCTTCTCCTCACTCTTTCCTCCTCTTTTCTCTCTTCTATCTCCTAGGGTTAGAGAATTCGTATGGAATGAGAGAGGGGTGATTTAAGGTCTTTATATAGGCCTAAAATTGGTCCAAAAGGCCCCATGGCCATCATATACTTAGGGCATATCCAAAAGGTGTCTGTTTCGGGCAAACAGGACTCATCTAGAGGTCCATTACCTATCAATGTTACATCGTAAGTTCTTTGACCATGGATCTAGTCTAGGATATGATTTCAGTCCAATCGGATTTATGGATCGACCGTGGAGGACCTATATCAGTTCAATGGTCATCATCACTTGATCAGGACCACAAGTATACTAATATGAGCAACGAAATTTCCCTGACCCATGGGTATATTTAGGTCAGAATCTGATGGTCAGTGAATGGCTCAATTCCTTAAGCTGAGTCCTTTTTCTAAAGATATTCACATTTCTCACACACTTTACTCAAGGCTCAAGTTGTGTGTTTTCGGATACTATTCAGGTTCGATTCTCGTGATGGTTTTCAAGCCCAATAAGGCGGTCATATCCCTATAGTTTCGAGGTAATCGGACTTTCGACGCGCAATCTAGGTCCGATATGGAGTTTCAATGTGCTCCCAAGAGCAACTAGGTTTTGATATTGCTCCTAGGTTTCTAGGTAATGTTGAGTTAGCGATTCAATGGTTTTGGGTCTTGTAGTTCGTATATGTAGTGGTTCTACTAAATCCAGTGATTATTTAGTTTAACACTTAATTAATTCTCATCTAATTTCTAAAGAATTCGGTCCTTAAGGATTTCTGCCTCGGGTGGTACTCAGGTCTTTGTATGGATTTTTCTAAGAGGTTACAATTCTCAACCTAAAAGTAGTAGAATTCCTTCTTCAAATGGGAAGCAAATTATGATCAAAGAAGTATAAGAAGGAGAAATGGAAGAAGACAGTTCTCAAGCTTCTTTGTCTGAAGGCATTGCGTCTGCTGAATATGATACCGAAGGGGAAATGAAGATGATGATTATGAAGAGGGAGATGTTGATATCGATGGTGAGGATGATGTTCTTACGAAAGGCATCCTTAATAGTGAAGAACATCCTTCACTAGCTCATGAAGCTCAAGAAGATATTATCATCCCCACAAAGACCCAGGCCATCATATAGGAAGAGGAGGAGCCTCTAGATTATGGAGAATATGGATATTCACCGAGTAAAGAACTTTTGCAGTCTTATATATATATAGATTATGATACTTATCTTATTATTATTATTATATTCTTTATTTCAGGAGCTCGCGTTGTCAACACTAGGAGTAAAGATACTTCTCCTATGGATCTTCCTCCTGCTGCACCAATAATCTTATTAAGGGTTTCCTTGACTCCCTTGGTGGCATCAAAGGTGGTGGTTCGTGAAATTGTCTTTCCAGTAGAGCCAACTGATTTACCCACTTTGACGACCATAGACTCAAGTACTGAGGCCAGAGCGCCTTCTTTTGCTGAGATGATAGGATCTGGTCCTTCCTCTGTTAAGGAGATGCAATCTCCTTTTGCTCAAGTCTTGGCGGAAGGTATATTCCTTTCTTTATTTATGATTTTTATATTGCTTGCCCTTGTGATTCTCACTATAACTCTTTCCTTTTTATTATATGACAGGAAATCTGCCTCAAAGTGGCATGGCTAGCTCTAGCTCTGTTGCTACTGTATCGGATATATTATCTTTAGAGAAGGTTCCGGAAAACAAGTTGACATTGATGAGGAATTCTATGTCAGCAGCTGTCGAGATGTTTTGAGATCATGAACAATGGTCGGATCTAGCTGTTGCTATGGACGTCTTAAACAGCACTACGAGAATGACTAAGATCAACATCTCCCTTGTATGCGATGCTCTTTCAAGATTTCATAATTCCGTAATTTCTTTGAAGTCGGCTGAGAGTATAGTTGTCTTGCCAGAAGTTTTGAAGTATGGAAGATAACTAACATCTTCTAGAGAGAAAGCTCCCGAGATCACCTCGATCATCCCCGTGCATGATCAGGAGCAATTACTTTTCAAGAGCAATTGAAGGCTTCTACTGATAACAAAATACTCATTCAGAGCTAGATTGCTCTTTTAAAATAAGAGTTTGTCCAGCTGGAGATAAAGGATTTGGAAGAAGATCTGACAATAAAGAAGATATGGGAAAAGATGGAATCCAGTCTTCATTCTGCTGATGTTGAGCAGTATAAACTAACAAAGAATGAAGAACTAATTATCTCGTTAAAAAGGAAGTTAGTTGGCATTCCATATCATACTAGAATCATTTTTGAAGCTAAATCAGAACATGTTGCTGCTCAAGTACATCTTAAAGAGAATTTACAAAAATATCTAGCAGTGCTAGGCATAGCAGAAGAATTGTAAAGTTTTTGCCTTATTTTCTTTTATCACCATATGTACCCTTTTGAATTGCAAGACATGAATATATTATAATATTTTGAGGATGAATGTCTCTTTTGAATTTTCTTTTATTTTCTTTCTTTCTTTCTTTCTTCTTTTTTTTTTTTACAATTTATTCTAGACACACGTGTCCATGCAATTATTTGATTGATGCATTGTGCTTTATTATATTTTATTATGATTGTTAGTAGGGGGTTCCCTATATGATTTTGTTTTGGTTGTCGGAACTAAGTTTCAATTTAGTTAGATAGCCACACACAGTTTAAGCTCTTGAGTAGTTGGAGCAGCACAGTCTAAGCTCTTGATAGTTGGAGCAGCATGGTTTTTTAGACTCTTAAGTTATTGGAGTCGGGTCTCACTTGATGGTCTCTGTAATTCCTATGAGTTTGCTGGACTTTTCACCGCCTAGTGAGTTCACAGACCGCGATCCATCAAAGGGGCCTAGTGAAACTACCGAGGCCGTGAACTCAGTTGGATTTATGCACGAGGTTAGCCACAATAACTCTTTTGAATTCACGGGGCTCATAAGGCTACCTTTGGGGTACCAAATCTAAGGCTGTCAGTCCATTAATGAGTAGGTTTAAGCCCTTCCTTATGAATTACTACTGAAATCAAGCTAGAGATTTAGGGGGTCTTATGCATGGTTGACCTATCTATGGACATGGCCAAAGAGTGCACACTGCAGCCTATGTTTTCTTCTTCTGCAAGGTCAGACCCATTCCCGGGAGGGCAATTTTATTCATCCCCCATGACACTGTCGGAAAGCTATACAGATGGCATTGGTGTTACGCGTGACTGATCGTTTTAAGATTTCTTGGCCTTTTAGGGCTCTCAGTCGTTAGCTTCATCCGCTACTAGCATAAGTATGCACATGATAGCCTAGACGGGCTTTTTAGGCCCATTGGCTTCTCGCTGCTACTCGAAATTTCTTTTAATGGCGATAGGCCTTATGCATGGTTGGCCTTATAGGCTTGGCTAGGCTGCCTTAAATGATAAGCTGCCATCGCTGCCGTGATAACAATAGACGTCTTGATTGATATATCACCACTACTGTCATTTGACTATATTCACGCTATACTCATAATAATATATCGGCTTGGTGATGATACCAATTTCAACAAGGTTTAGCTAATCTTGTTTTGATGATGACGGCGATGGCTACTTTCTTTTTTGTTCTTTTTTTTTATATAATCATTGATATATAATTTTGATATGCTTGGAATTCCTTCTCTTATTCGATTATTTGAAGAAGAATACATGACTTCACTTGTACTTGCCCCCTTTTGATATAGGAGCATTATACTGATAATCTTCTGGATCAAAATTGTAACTATATTTAGGGATGATACTTCTTGACGAAGAAAGCATTGACTGGTATGTTAATACCATATCCATCTTGATCCACCACTCTATATGCTCCATTAGAATATACTTCTTTTATGATGTATCACCCATCCAACTTTGGCTCAAACTTTCCCCCTACCTTATAGGTGACCACTATCTATCTTTTCAACATTAGCACCATGTCACCTTTCTTGAATGAGCGATACTTGACTCATTTATCAAAGGCAGCCGATATTCTTTCCTGATATAACTGTAAGCGTTGTTGAGCTGCTAGGCGTTCTCATCGAGTAGGTCCAGTTCTTTCAACCTTATTTTTGCATTTTCATCAATTGTAATTGACTGATGTACTGCCACTTTGAGTGACGCTACCTGTGTTTCAATCGGGATGATCGCCTCTATGTCGTAAATAAATGAATACGGCGTTGCTCTTGTTGTCATTCGGTGGGTAGTCCTGTACACCCATAATGCTTCTTACATTCTTTCATCCCAATCATGCTTGTTTTCAATCACCATCTTCTTTAGTATTTTTACAATTGTTTTGTTGAATGCCTCCACTAATCCATTAGCCAGTGAATAGTAAGGTGTTGAAAACGAAAGGTGAATACTAAACTTTTGACGCAACTTTTCCATGCCTCTATTCTTGAAGGGGGTGCCATTGTAAGTAATGTTTCTCTTTGGGATGCCATGTTGATATATTATCGCGTGCCGGATAAAATTGACCACGTCTTTTTCCTTGATATGGTGTAACGCGACTGCTTCTGTCCACTTGGATAAATAATCTATTGCTGCCAGAATTATTGTTTTCCTTTGGATGAAGATGAATTTATTGGACTGATAACATCGAGTCCTCAAGCAGAGAAAGGCCAAGAAGTCACTATTTGATGGAGCTCTTCAAGAGGCACATGCATGATATCTCCATGGATTTGACATTTGTGGGACTACTTCACGTAGTCTATTGCATCTTTAAACATTGTGGGCCAATAATACCCCATTCGATGTATCCGATGGAATAAATTCTGACCAGCTTGATGTGCTCCGCATTTCCTAAAATGAGCTTCTTGCAACGTTTGACTTTCTTCTTGTTCATTTAGACAACGCAGTAACATCCCATTATAAGATTTTCTGTACAACACTTCGCTACATATAATAAATTTGATCGCTCTCTACTTCATTTGTTATTTTTGTGCTGGATCTTCCGACAAGATATCATATTTGAGAAAATCTGTGAAAGGTTGGCGCCAATCATTTTTTGTCACTTCTAAACATGATATGGGGAGAGCCTTGATGATTTCATTAATAACTTTTGAAGAGGGCAATAACCTCCTTTCCTCTATGGTTACTTAAAGAGGACTTCGATTTGGACAAGACAAGGCTGCTGCCAAACTTGATAAAACATCCACCTTCACATTTTCAGATCGTGGTACATGCTTAACTTTGACGTGACTGAATTATTCTAGCAACTGTTGTGCCTTTCAACAGTATGGCAAGAGCTCTTGTTTTTGTATTTCAAACTCGGTTGTTAGCTGATTTATAATCAACTTGGAATCTCTGAAAATCTGCAGCGTCTTTATCTTCATTTCTTGGGCAATTTCCATTCCGATGATAAGAGCTTTATATTCAACTTCAGTATTCAAGCACGCGGTACCCAGTGTGAAAGAATTTGGTAACAGATCACCCTGAGGAGTAATGAATATTACTCTTGCGCCTGCTCCTGAGGATCGAGAAGCACCATCAAAATACATCTGCCATGAATCTTGTGACTCTGCCATCATAGCTTGTTCATCAGGAAAATCATTGCTAATGGTCTCACTTTCTGTTACAAGATGTGATGCCAAGAAATCTGCTACAGCTTGCCCCTTTATGGCTTTCACCAGCTCATAGGTAATTGTGTATTCTGAAAGCAACATCATCTATTTGGCTAATCTTCCTGATAACATCGGCCTTGTCATTAAAAATTTTATCGGATCTGCTCTCGAGATTAGGATTATATCATGGGAAAGGAAATAACGTCTCAACTTCTGTACTGTAAATATAAGTGTCAGGCAATCTTTCTCGATCGGAGAATAATTGCATTCTGCCCCTATTAGAGTTTGGCTCAGATAATAAAGAGTTGTTTCTTTTCCATCTTCATTTACCTGTGCTAGTAATGCTCCTAATGAATTTTCAGCTGCAGCTATATATAAAATAAGTGGCTTACCCTTTATAAGAGTTGTTAGTACTAGAGGCTATTTCAGCAATTCCTTTATTGAGTCAAACACATTCTGACAGTCTTTGTGCCATACGAATTCTGTTCCTTTCTTCGTCTGATGAGAAAATAGCTAACATCTCCCTACTAGATTTGAAATAAAATGATGAATATATGCCAGTTTTCCTTACAAGCTTTTTAATTCTTCCAATGTTTTCAGAGGCGGTATATCTTGGATGGCCTTAACTTTCCCTGGGTCAATCTTGATTCCCCTGTGCCCAATAACAAAACCGAGAAGCTTTCCTGATGACACTCCTAATGCACACTTAGCCGGATTCATCTTCAGTTGTTTCTTTCTGAGTCGACGGAAGACTGATGTCAGATGTTCACGATGTTCCTCATGACTACTTGACCTGACCGTCAAATCGTCTACGTAATAATCGACATGCTTATGCATCATATCTTGAAAGATAATCTGCATTGCCCTTTGATACGTTGCTCCGACATTCTTGAGACCAAACAACATAACCTTATAACAGAAGATTCTTAACAAAGTATTAAATGTTATTGCCTATTCTTCTTCAGGAGCCATTCTAATTTGATTATGTTGGAGCATAAAAAATCATCATCAAGAAAAGATGAAGATCAGAAATCAAATATTGAGTTAAGAAAGTAGAAAGAACTAAGAAACCTTGTTTAGCAGTTGCGTGGGGCGCACAACAAGTGATGGTTGCATGGGTCATGCAACGTGTCGAAGAACTTGCGCGGGTGGCACAAACTGTTTAACATGTACAAAGAAGATTTCAGCCTTACGCGGGTCATGTAATTGATTGTACGTTGCGCGGATCGTGCAACTGACTTTTCTGTTGCGCGAGTAGCATAATTAAGAGCAAAGAAAGATCATGATGAACAGTCTGATCTGATGCAAAGTGGACCCCATGGTATGAAGATCGAGAGCTGGCACGTGTGGGAGCCTATAAATACCCCACTCCTCTCATTTGAGAGAGAGAGAAATTCTGAAAGAAGAAAGCAGAGCTCTGAAGGTGAGGAGCGGAGAAGGGGTCCATTGCGCGAGCCACGCAACCCACTCATCAGTTGTGCGAGCCGCACAACCCAAGCATTTAGTTGGGCTGACCATGCAACCCACTCATTAATTGAGCCGATCGTGCAACCGAGAAAATAGTAGCATAAGTCGCGTAACCAAGTCACTATGTGGTCAGTTATGAATAGGGGCCGAAGTGCTACTGAAATTGCCGAGAGCATTCAAAATCAATCTACGTTACTTCCGGCTCTTTCCTCCTACAAGAGAGATTGGTCGATCAATTCGACATTCCTCCTAGGTCCTAGGAGATGATCAAAATAGCTGTCGAAATGCTGCCAGATTCGACATTCCTCCTAAGTCCTATGAGATGATCGAAACAGCTATCAAAATGATGTTGGATTCGACATTCCTCCTAAGTCCTAGGAGATGATCAAAACTGCTATCGAAATGCTGTCAGATTCGAGATTCAACACATGAATTTTGTTAATTACAATTCATTTATTTTAAATAATCTATCTTAGAATCAAGGGTTGTGGAAGGGATGTAGATAAACTCAGAATTAATAATACAATGATTGTTCTATATGCTCTCTTTATTACATTCGAATGAAATAATTTCTTCAAACGAAATGCATTTGTTTCTTCTTCGAAACAAAATAGCGACTCCACTAGGGCCTATTATTTTATTTTGATAACAACATTGAGAGTATTATAGAATTTTAATTATACTTTGGCATCTTTTGATGCCAAAATGGTGACTCTTAGTGAGAACATCCCCCCTTTCATCTCTAAGATAGATTATTTACTTTTTGAATACTAATTATAATTACATTTTGTAATTGAAGGTTTTTGAATTTAACTACAAGTTACAGCTAATGGCAACTCCCGTGAGAAAAGTGAACTTTCATTTTACCTCAACAGGGTTCATGATAGAATACACACTGAACCAACCCCCAGAGTCTATGACTCGACTTCCTATAAGAAAAAATAACATGACTCGAGTGACTGATGGGGTTGTATCTTGTAACATCCCGAAAATCGGGGGGTCGAGCAAAAACCCAACTCCCGAGTTCCAAAATGTTATTTATGCAACATAAATATGTATGATTGAATGTTGTCTGTGATAATGTATTAAACATGAGTGAAATTAACCTAGAACAGCATATCATACTCCAGAGACAGTTAAATTAACCAGCGGAAGTCTGTAATAGTATGTATAACATATATAAACTGTTGTATGTCTCCAGAGTGTGAACATGTTACCAGGTTATACACATACATGTATACTCCAAAAGTAGATGAAACGAATATACATGAGTGCGCTAAAAATATAAAATGACAAATGTCAAAGTATCTAATCAACCTCCCTGTAATCCCGTCGATCAGAACACGCATAAAGGAGGGATCCTCATCATCATCATCAGGTCCAGCTCCGCCTCACAGGCCGCGCCATCATCTGCAATCACAAAAGGTCTGGTGGGTGTCCAGGAACACCGTCCCGTAACGTGGGAGTGAGTAGCTAACTCAGTGGAATAATAGAGCAAAGATTAACATGTTATCAAATCAATCATGCGATAATAGTAAAGCAGTAATTCAAACATTCCTAATACTGTTGTTAATGCAATTATGAGATGACGTGATGTATGCCCTCACCGACGATCACCCTCATGCGGCAACATCTTACGACCGCGGCATGCCACACTCCCTAGAGTGCTCCACATCTTCCAGGCACATGCAATGCTATGGTGATATGAATTCCAAGTTGTTATTAGTCCATTCAAACAGCAGGATTGGGAAACTAAGGTACTTCCCTTGTATCAATCCCAACACAGATCCTGTGTAGGGTCGTCACTCCTAGTAATCTCATACGATGTATATTTTGTAGGTCACTGCAAGGGCTGCCAGGGCTGTTGCTCGCACTCGTTGCACCGCTCCCCCATCACCTTATCAATACAGGCCTACTGTACTCTACTGCAACGGAAGGGTCGTCGCCTCCCGTGGACTCAGAATACGCTCGCGGTCACTACAAAGGGCTCGTCGCCTAATCAGTATAGGCCGACAGCTAGAATATAGTGTCCCATACCACCATAATCTGCTCACGAGTCTAGGTGCTCACTGGTCACTACGGGGAGGTTTGTGGCCCCAGCGTAGGCCGACAGCTCGACCACGGTGTCCCATACCACCATGCCCGGCTCATGAGTCTTCGTGGATCAAGGTACCATGGTTAACAGGGTTTTCAGTGGTAAGTTCAGTACCCTAGGTTCAAGCAGTTATGACTCATGCAGGGTGAACATACAATGGCCAGTCGGGTTACTTGACGGGCTCGACTAGCACGATCGCATCTCAAGTTGAACGACATGAAGTGCGTAAAACACTTCGTGTGGCCTAACCACTGCCGCCAACTCCAGAACACGGCTCGCGTTCATCGACGCGTCGTTCGTGGCGAAGATAAGCTAACCACGAATTCGCTCGGTTACCGACTGCCTGGACTAGGCATAGTCCCAAACAATCATAGAATCACATCAGCAGTTGTGTAAGGGTAATGGAAATGAAATACAACCATGAGAGCATGTTAACACATTTTATTACATACAACTTAAGCAAATCATCGTACACATGTCTTTCACACATATAATGAAATTAAGCATGTCGCCAACATATAGGAAATCCTCTCCATCAACATATTAATTGAGAATTCAATCTCAAAGTAACTCATAAGGAAATCATCAAGCACATGTTATAACATAGAGCTTAAGCGAATCGTCAAGCACATGCATTTCATTCATATCATGAAATCATGCATATGGCTAACATGTAGGAAACCATTCACACCAGCGTATTAATTGAGAAATCAATCTCAAACTAATTCATAACACCATTTAATTCAATACATACTAATACAAGCATTTATACAAACACATACACTACACACTTAAGTCTACATATAGTATGTCGACCCGAAGTGCGCATTTAGGCGAATCTCTTCGCCAAACTAATTATGCACGTATTCCTAACATCCTAATGCGACAACATATCATGTCAATCACATCAGCAAAATATGAATGAAATCTATACTTCCTACAAATGACTAAAATGCCCTAAATCTCATATTCTTTGTTAGTTTACGAAACAGGAAACGGACAGCATGTTGTACATGTCAAACGGCGTTGCCGTCAAGAATCTACTATTAAACGACATTGAAAGCTTTGGAAACAGTCAATCAAAGCGTCTAAAATCCGCACCTTGTCTCTTATGGATGTTGAAATTCGAACGGAGCGTATACGCTTCGTCTACAGCGATAAGAGAACCTGTTTTACGAGATTTACTAACTATCAAGCTATGGAACGGAAGAAACATCAAATCAGCAACTTTCTAGGGTTTTTCTTACCTGAAAACGCGGAGGAATCGCCGGGAAAGTGATCGGAGTGCGTTGCCTAAGCACGTACAGCAGCAGCAACAGGTGGCAGGAAGATCTCTCCCACCTTCTCTCACAAACTCTCACCTTTTCTCTCTCCCAATCTAGGATTTTTGCAAATTCGGATGGGAGAGAGGAGTGAGGGTTTCAAGCCTTTTTATAAGCCCAAACTTGCCCGAAATAGGCTCGGGAACAAGTTTCACTTGAGGGGTAACCAAATCGGGGCTGTTTCTGTCCAAAAGATGCTTTCTGGTGGTCCCCTGGTCGATTGCGATCAGACTTAAGCTCATGCGTACCAGATGTAGCACGTATTAAGTTTTCAGTCTGGCAGGGTTCGCAGATCGTACGTGGCGGACCAGTTTCAGTTTAGCAGTCACCGCACGTAGATCAGGGCTGAAAGTCTCATGATAATAAATAGAAATTTTTCCTGATCCGAGGGTGTAATCTGGATGAATTCTGACGGTTAGAACGCTCAATACTGACGCATCAAGTCGTGTGCCAGATTTGAATTTGAAATTCCAATTCTGTCCCTATTCGCGGTCGCTTCAGTCCGGGTTCAATGAAATAGTCTGTGATTATCGGTTTGACTTGATTTTCGAGATGATTGTCAAGTCCAGCTGGGCGGTTCTAATGGTCTAAGATAGGAAGTAACGGACTTTCGACGCGCGGTCTAAATCCAATACAAGAATTCAAAGTGGTCCAGAGAACAAACCCGCTTAGAGTTTGATCCGAGGTTATAGAGTATTATGGAGTCATACGTTCTACTCGATTTGGGTCTTGTAGAACGTATTTAAAGTGATCAGGGACTATTTCCCAGCTACTCCAGCGTTGCGCTAGCTAACTTACGCTAAATTTTCATAGGAATTAATCCTAAGTGGTTTCTTTAGCTATGAAATTGGGTTCTGAGCGATTTTTCAGGTGTTTTAGTTGACCCATTGCCTAAGGACGTCAAATCCCAGATTGGCCAAAATCCAGGGTGTTACAATCTACCCCCCTTAAAACACAATGTCGTCCCCGACATTGGCGAAGGGCAAGGAGTACTTTTTCTAAGGAAGGTTCAAATCCTATTTAATAACCTATCCGTACCTACAACCTAACTCAAATGTTTCGATCCTGGGCCAGTGGGAAAAAGGCCAACCACTCTTCCGCTGCGCCACTTTAATCGAACGGTAGCGTTAACTAATCTAACTGGATTGGACTTAATTCCTTCTACCCCCCTTAAAACTTGGTTTTACTTAAGGTTGAAGAATCTTAGCATCGATCTGTATATCGGAACGAGGCGCAACTTAAGACCTATCCTTGACATGATTGGGAAACAACCTCTCATTACAGTCGTTTTCCTTTGCTAATGATGCGTTCTATGGCATTGGTACCTATGATCATAGAGATGAGCCTAATCTCTATTGTGATTGAGTTCAGGGGCAGGTATGAGTTGGTGGCAAGATGTCGAATTCTCTACTGGCTTTAAGTCCTTAACATTTATCAAGGGCAAAGCAATAACTTATGGTTGTAGGTGGTCGAGCCAACACGGAAGAAAAGTAGTATAGTGGGTCTGAGCCGGATACATAGACTTCCTGTCTAGCTAGGATAGAAGATTTATTGTATCAATTCTTAATCCGAGTCGATGCCGATCTTCTGCTTGATCAGAGCATTGGATTTATTGGTAACCACTAGGATTAGGAAGTCGATTCAAACCGCGAATACATGTTTACATGTAGTTCCTTTATTCCGCATTCCCGAATGCAATAAGCCCTTGGGGAAGGCAATTCTAAGGGGTGTGCTAGTACATTCTAAGTTAAATCTGAGGGAGTTATAAATGTTCCTTGAGAGTGTATGGTTCCTTCCTATGGCAACAACAGAAGTCTATAAGTCATAAAGGGATCTACCGAAGGAAGGGAGTCCCATTCCAACCAAATCTAACCTACTATCCCTTTGCATATATAGGCCTTACACTGCCTAAGTCAACTAGTAGCCTAGTCTGTAACTCAGTAGTTATAATCCAAAGCCTAAGTTTATACGTTAAATGGTTTCATACCATTTCTACTACAAGGAGTTGTTCTATCGCTTAGGGTCAAGATTATCTAAATGGAATTGGATTTCTTATGTCGTCAGATCCTTCAAATCTAGGAGTGCTAACACTAGGTCCAAAATGCCCAAAGGCCTATATGGCCAGTAGCATTAAGTTGTATTAAATGGAACAACATTCCATTCCATAAATTTCGGCTACATTAAGCCCAAACCACAACACAAACATTCACATAACAAGTCAAAAAGCATCATACATTTCATTAAACTAAACTTGTCATAATACAAGGGATATCTCCCTACAAGTATCATGACAAGAAGTACATGGGAGCTATGTCGGTCAGCTACTACAGCAACATAGGTAAACTACTAGCCTTATCAGGCTTACAAAACACAACTTAAAACAGGAAATGACTAACTAAAACCCGCGATACCTGGATCTAGATTACTAGTCCGAGTCGGGCGATGGAGGAAGAAATACAAGGAAATCGTTGCCCAAATGGACAGAACGAAATCTAGGCGTTGTAGAGGGATGCTTCAAGCTCCCGTAGGATGTATTTTCAAGGAGAAATGAAAATGAAAAAGGGGAATGGAGCACCTCACGATTTCAGCTCGATTTGGGGATTTTTAGAGCTCCAAAAGATGAAATCTTCAAGAGGGAAAGCTGCAAACAGAAATGGAATGAAGGAATGTGGCCGTTTTTAGCAGGGAATGGGTTTAGGAATGATTTGAAGCCACGGTTTGGAGGAGGGCAGCAGAAAAATGTGAAATGGGGCTAGGGATGGGGCTGTTTGTGAAGGATGTACCCCTATTTGGGGTTTTCTATGGACGGGACCTGCCTGGGAGGGGTATACTACCCAAAATAGGGCGTGCGCCCAGTTTTCACATCAAGTGGGCCCCACCGGACGACGATGCATCGCCCGACCGGCGATGGCATCGCCGGCCAACTTCCAAGTTGGCCGGTGGGACCACATGGGTATGGTCCCCCATGGTCCAGGGGTTTCAAAAATATATGGCCCACCCCCTAGTTCATTGTACTTTGGTCTGTATGAGCCCAAATATATGTTTGTGGATTTTCAGGACCACATCGCAATCCCGAATATCAAACCATATGATGCAGCATATGAATTTGGGGTAGAAGGAGCCAGTACATCTATATAGATCCTTATTTGCTAAAGAAAGTGAAGTTAGAATGGCCTTATGGCTATTTTTCATGAAATTTTACTATTCACTATAAAATTTTGTGAAAGTAGGATTTTATATTATTTTCACATTAGGATTGATGCCTAACATGAAATGGATAAGAAAGAATTGAAGATTGGGGTGGTGAGAGGAAGAATTTTGAAGATTTTTGGCGAAACGGGGTTTTTAAGCCCTGGCGATTGAATACGGGGGTCGTGGTTGTCCCACGGCCCAAGGATTCACATTTACGAGTTTAGAATTATTCAAAGAACGTCTCACCCCACTCACCTACAACCTAGGAGTTATTCGGGTTACTTTACGCGACCCTAGATGCGCTACGGACTCGATCCCGCGATCGAAATGAATAGACTTCGCCTAATGGCGAATCTGCGGTCCTGAAAATGTTTCTAGACCCTTCTCGCACCCACCTAAGTCAAAGGAAGCGACAGCGTACGTCGCGTGACCATAACCCAGGCCCGATTTAATCCAAATCATGCTCTGATACCATCTGTAACATCCCGAAAATCGGGGGGTCGAGCAAAAACCCAACTCCCGAGTTCCAAAATGTTATTTATGCAACATAGATATGTATGATTGAATGTTGTCTGTGATAATGTATTAAACATGAGTGAAATTAATCTAGAACAGCATATCATACTCCAGAGACAGTTAAATTAACCAGCGGAAGTCTGTAATAGTATGTATAACATATATAAATTGTTGTATGTCTCCAGAGTGTGAACATGTTACCAGGTTATACACATACATGTATACTCCAAAAGTAGATGAAACGAATATACATGAGTGCGCTAAAAATATAAAATGACAAATGTCAAAGTATCTAATCAACCTCCCTGTAATCCCGTCGATCAGAACACGCATAAAGGAGGGATCCTCATCATCATCATCAGGTCCGGCTCCGCCTCACAGGCCGCGCCATCATCTGCAATCACAAAAGGTCTGGTGGGTGTCCAGGAACACCGTCCCGTAACGTGGGAGTGAGTAGCTAACTCAGTGGAATAATAGAGCAAAGATTAACATGTTATCAAATCAATCATGCGATAATAGTAAAGCAGTAATTCAAACATTCCTAATACTGTTGTTAATGCAATTATGAGATGACGTGATGTATGCCCTCACCGACGATCACCCTCATGCGGCAACATCTTACGACCGCGGCATGCCACACTCCCTAGAGTGCTCCACATCTTCCAGGCACATGCAATGCTATGGTGATATGAATTCCAAGTTGTTATTAGTCCATTCAAACAGCAGGATTGGGAAACTAAGGTACTTCCCTTGTATCAATCCCAACACAGATCCTGTGTAGGGTCGTCACTCCTAGTAATCTCATACGATGTATATTTTGTAGGTCACTGCAAGGGCTGCCAGGGCTGTTGCTCGCACTCGTTGCACCGCTCCCCCATCACCTTATCAATACAGGCCTACTGTACTCTACTGCAACGGAAGGGTCGTCGCCTCCCGTGGACTCAGAATACGCTCGCGGTCACTACAAAGGGCTCGTCGCTTAATCAGTGTAGGCCGACAGCTAGAATATAGTGTCCCATACCACCATAATCTGCTCACGAGTCTAGGTGCTCACTGGTCACTACGGGGAGGTTTGTGGCCCCAGCGTAGGCCGACAGCTCGACCACGGTGTCCCATACCACCATGCCCGGCTCATGAGTCTTCGTGGATCAAGGTACCATGGTTAACAGGGTTTTCAGTGGTAAGTTCAGTACCCTAGGTTCAAGCAGTTATGACTCATGCAGGGTGAACATACAATGGCCAGTCGGGTTACTTGACGGGCTCGACTAGCACGATCGCATCTCAAGTTGAACGACATGAAGTGCGTAAAACACTTCGTGTGGCCTAACCACTGCCGCCAACTCCAGAACACGGCTCGCGTTCATCGACGCGTCGTTCGTGGCGAAGATAAGCTAACCACGAATTCGCTCGGTTACCGACTGCCTGGACTAGGCATAGTCCCAAACAATCATAGAATCACATCAGCAGTTGTGTAAGGGTAATGGAAATGAAATACAACCATGAGAGCATGTTAACACATGTTATTACATACAACTTAAGCAAATCATCGTACACATGTCTTTCACACATATAATGAAATTAAGCATGTCGCCAACATATAGGAAATCCTCTCCATCAACATATTAATTGAGAATTCAATCTCAAAGTAACTCATAAGGAAATCATCAAGCACATGTTATAACATAGAGCTTAAGCGAATCGTCAAGCACATGCATTTCATTCATATCATGAAATCATGCATATGGCTAACATGTAGGAAACCATTCACACCAGCGTATTAATTGAGAAATCAATCTCAAACTAATTCATAACACCATTTAATTCAATACATACTAATACAAGTATTTATACAAACACATACACTACACACTTAAGTCTACATATAGTATGTCGACCCGAAGTGCGCATTTAGGCGAATCTCTTCGCCAAACTAATTATGCACGTATTCCTAACATCCTAATGCGACAACATATCATGTCAATCATATCAGCAAAATATGAATGAAATCTATACTTCCTACAAATGACTAAAATGCCCTAAATCTCATATTCTTTGTTAGTTTACGAAACAGGAAACGGACAGCATGTTGTACATGTCAAACGGCGTTGCCGTCAAGAATCTACTATTAAACGACATTGAAAGCTTTGGAAACAGTCAATCAAAGTGTCTAAAATCCGTACCTTGTCTCTTATGGATGTTGAAATTCGAACGGAGCGTATACGCTTCGTCTACAGCAATAAGAGAACCTGTTTTACGAGATTTACTAACTATCAAGCTATGGAACGGAAGAAACATCAAATCAGCAACTTTCTAGGGTTTTTCTTACCTGAAAACGCGGAGGAATCGCCGGGAAAGCGATCGGAGTGCGTTGCCTAAGCACGTACAGCAGCAGCAACAGGTGGCAGGAAGATCTCTCCCACCTTCTCTCACAAACTCTCACCTTTTCTCTCTCCCAATCTAGGGTTTTTGCAAATTCGGATGGGAGAGAGGAGTGAGGGTTTCAAGCCCTTTTATAAGCCCAAACTTGCCCGAAATAGGCTCGGGAACAAGTTTCACTTGAGGGGTAACCAAATCGGGGCTGTTTCGGTCCAAAAGATGCTTTCTGGTGGTCCCCTGGTCGATTGCGATCAGACTTAAGCTCATGCGTACCAGATGTAGCACGTATTAAGTTTTCAGTCTGGCAGGGTTCGCAGATCGTACGTGGCGGACCAGTTTCAGTTTAGCGGTCACCGCACGTAGATCAGGGCTGAAAGTCTCATGATAATAAATAGAAATTTTTCCTGATCCGAGGGTGTAATCTGGATGAATTCTGACGGTCAGAACGCTCAATACTGACGCGTCAAGTCGTGTGCCAGATTTGAATTTGAAATTCCAATTCTGTCCCTATTCGCGGTCGCTTCAGTCCAGGTTCAATGAAATAGTCTGTGATTATCGGTTTGACTTGATTTTCAAGATGATTGTCAAGTCCAGCTGGGCGGTTCTAATGGTCTAAGATAGGAAGTAACGGACTTTCGACGCGCGGTCTAAATCCAATACAAGAATTCAAAGTGGTCCAGAGAACAAACCCGCTTAGAGTTTGATCCGAGGTTATAGAGTATTATGGAGTCATACGTTCTGCTCGATTTGGGTCTTGTAGAACGTATTTAAAGTGATCAGGGACTGTTTCCCAACTACTCCAGCGTTGCGCTAGCTAACTTACGCTAAATTTTCATAGGAATTAATCCTAAGTGGTTTCTTTGGCTATGAAATTGGGTTCTGAGCGATTTTTCAGGTGTTTTAGTTGACCCATTGCCTAAGGACGTCAAATCCCAGATTGGCCAAAATCCAGGGTGTTACATATCTACTTCACCTCAACCATCAAAAGAAGATAAGGGCTGGACCGTCGTAATGTCTCGCGGGATGAGAGCATGAAATACAAGAAGCACCGGGATGAATTCGCCTTCGCTAAGAGTTAGGGGGCTAATAACGCGCAATGCAGCTAGAAGGAATCCTGAACTCGCCCCTCCTGCAATATATCCTGAGCGAATAGTCCCATTGTTGGCATCGCAAGACTTTCTGGATTTGGTCACCCTAAGAGTCAGATGGACGTGAGAACGGAATGGTAAAGTGTTAATGACCAACTCACCAATGCCCGTATTACCCCGGGAAAGTCTACCAAAGTCTGTATCACCCTAATTAATCAATAGCATCAAAGGTATAGAGAGGTCAAATGAGACTCCATCCTTTCCTCTCTTCGTGAGCCCTATCACGTCAACATACTCTCGCCCCACCCTAACTACAGCTTCATCGAAAAGTGGAGAAGTTGTGGTACACGTGGGTGGGATAAATTAGGAAAGTATGCTGAATATAGAGGATTGCATGAATGTGATTGCAGAAGCACAAAGAGCACTAATGCAAGAGTGTAGAAACCTCCATGAGGCCTTGGCGACTCTTACACATAATGTATCTTAGATAGTAACTCCCCCAATGATGGGCACAATGAATGGACCAAAAAATCAGCCCGAAGGCTTACAACCACAGGAGGCAAGATCACTGGGGTCTGTTCCAGCGGCAAAAACTATAACACAGGATGAGGTGAGACAAGTCATTGAAGAAGCTGTCAGAATAGAGAGCGGGCATGAAAATACTGGCCACTTCAGATATCAAACACCATATCCAAGAGAGGTGGAAGATGTCTCATTTTTAGCCAACTTCAAACATCTATATTTTCAGAAGTTTAATGGAGAAGGATCGTCAGAACAACACTTAATGCACTTCATTATTAGCATGGAGAATTTTTCTACGATACCACAGTATTGCTTACGATTATTTGGGTCATCACTCGCACACAAAGCATTCTGATGGTATTGTAGCTTGACACCAGGGTCGATACGTACTTGGGAGTAAATGCAGGATGCCTTCATGTCAAACTTCTTCTCTTTGGAGCATGAGGTTAATATAATAGAATTGGCTTCCATACGACAGAGAGAAGGAGAACCAGTAGAAATGTTTATCAACAGATGGAAGAATTGGGAGCCTCGTGTAGACAGCTGCCAGAAGAAAAGGAATAAGTTAAGATGTGTCTAAACTCTTTGGAGACAGGGATCGCGTTTGGACTCACTAGTGCCGACATCAGAACTTTTCATGACCTGGCCACCAAGGCTCATGCTTTGGAATTGATGACCCGTAAGATGCCCGCATTTCACCGTGAGACAGCAAGGAGAGTGCCTAGCAGGATGGCCATAAATACTGTCAATCGTGACAAGAGAAGCAAAGATACAAGGGACTCAAGGGAAAAGAGGTAGGAACGAAAAGAAGAATGGAGTCAATCAAGAAATGGATACAATGGAAAGAGGTCTAGGATACTCAATTCTCACAAAGGATTCGCATTTGACAAGAAAGATTTCATTCCCATGATGAACCAATTATTAAAGGTCGGCACGATTGAATTACCAGAACCCAAGCACCGTGAAGATGTGATAAAAATCAGAGAAAGATATTTTTGCCACTATCATCGCATGGTGGGACATTCGACAGAGAATTGTTATACATTGAAGTGTAAAATACAATGGATGATAGACAAGGGTGATATAGTAATCGGAAAAGAAAAGAAAAGGGGTACAATGGCAACGGTGAATATGATTACGATTCGAGAAAGGGGCCGTAAAATAAGAAAGGAAGAGGACTATAAGATGACAGTGATTACACTATGATCGGGAAGGAATATAACAAGCACTGTGAAGTAAAAAATAGATATCACAAGGAGAGAAGTCATTGAAAAGCTGAATGTTGACGGCGAGAAAGAAAAGAAGAGCGAAATGGCAAAAGTGACTTATGATGTAGTGAGTCATTTGAAGGGCATACCGGCTCCATTAAGCGTTTATGATGCGCTTAAGTTGTCAGAGGAATTTTGGCAGAGCTTGATCCAAGCATTGTCCAATCACGACACCAGAGAAACTTTATTAGTAGAACTAGAACATGGAGGGTATGATGAGCCAGAAAACTGCTTGCTGGTCATTTCCTTTTCTGATGATGATTTGATTTATGAGACAAGGCATAATAGACTGTTAATGATGGAAGGCTATATTTGTGGGAAGAAAGTTAATCAAATTATGATAAATAATGGGTTAGTGGTGAACCTCTTACCACTCTCAATGTTGAGTAAACTAGGTTATCGTTGTTCTGATCTACACCCTAGTGGAATGATGATACAAGGCTTTAATCAAGATGGGCAACGCACACTTGGCAAAATTAAAGTGATGCTGGAATAGGTGAGCTAATTATTGACGTCATGTGCCACGTTATAAATGTTGTGATGACATATAATCTTCTCCTTGAAAAATCATGGATTCATCAATACAACATCGTACCCTCCACGCTGCACCAATGCTTTAAATGCTACAAAGAGGGAATACAATATAAAGTGATGGCTAATGCGAAGCCATATATAGAGGCTGAATCCTTCTTTGCGGATGCTAGTTACTATAAAGGGTTCACCGAAGATGAAAGACAATGATGAAAGTAAAGTCTTAAAGGACATTCATGTAAATGTGATCAAAGAAGAGAGAAAAGGCAGAATCATCAAGGACTGCAGAATCAAAGCAGAAACTTTATTTTGTGCTGAAGCAACTGAGGTAACCAGGGCAGCTACCACTAAATTTGTTATCACCTGAATAATTAAAAAATTTACAGTCTAATTATAAGTGTCACTGTCGTGTGTCGAGAGAAATAAGTCATTTTCGACCGCCCCAAGAAGATTTCAGGTCAAGGCTAGCACAAAACATCCATAGCCAATAGAATTTTTACATCAGTGGAAGCAAAGGTGTAACGCCCTAGAAAAATCCGTACTTGGACTCGAGTACCAACTCGACCAAAAATCGCGTAGGATTAATTCCTTTGGAAAATAAGTGTAAGTTAGCTAGTGCAACGCTAGAGTAGCTGGGAAATAGTCCCTGATCACTTTAAATACGTTCTACAAGACCCAAAATGAGTAGAACCAATGACACTATCATACTCTGAAATCTCGGATCAAACTCTAAACCGGTTTGTTCTCAAGATCTCTTTGAAACTTTGTATTGGATCTAGACCGCACGTCGAAAGTCCGATACCTACAATCTTAGACCGTTATAACCGCCTAGCTGGACTTCACAATCATTTCGAAAATCAAGTCCAACCGACATTCAGAGGCTATTTCATTGAGCCTGGAGTGAAGAGAGTGAGAATAGGGTAGATTCGGAATTTTGAAATTCAAATCTGGCACACGACTTGGCGCGTTATTATTAAGCATTCTGACCGTCAGAATTCAGCCAAATTACACCCTCGGATCAGGAAAAATTTCTATTTCATATCATGAGACTTATAGACCTGATTTACGTGCGATGACCGCTGAACTGAAACTGGACCGCCGCGTGCGATCTACGAACACTACTGGTCTGAAAATGAGATGTGAGCGACATCCGACATGCATGAGCTTAAGTCCGATCGCATTCGGCCAGGGGACCTCCCGAAATATCTTTTTGGACGGAAACAGCCCTGATTTGGTTAAGCATCAAGTAAACATTGTTCTCAAGCCTGTTTTGGGCATGTTTTAGGTTATAAAAGGGGCTTAAACCCTTACTTCTCTCACCCATCCGAATTTTCTAGAAACCCTAGCTGGTGTGAGAGAAAAGGTGAGAGATTGTGAGAGAGAGTGGGAGAGAACTTCCTGCTGCTTGCACTACCTGTTGCACGTGCTTAAGCAACGCACCTCAATCACTTTCTCGGCGATTTCACCGCATTTCTAGGTAAGAAAAGACCCCAAAAACTTATTGATTTAAGGTTCCGTCGGTTCCTTAGCATGGTAGCTTATACATCTTGTGAAATAGGTTGCCTGTTCGCCGTAGACGAAGCGTATACGCTCCGTTCGAATTAATACGCTTCTAGGATAAAAGGTGCGGATTCTTGTAACATCCCAAAAATTGGGGGGTCGAGTAAAAACTCCTCTCCCGAGTTCCAAAATGTTATTTATGCAACATAAATATGTATGATTGAATGTTGTCTGTGTTAATGCATTAACATGAGTGGAATTAATCCAAAACATCATATCATACTCTAGAGACCGTTAAATTAGCAAGCGGAAGACTGTGATAGTATGTATAACATATAAAAACTGTTGTATGTCTCCAGAGTGTGAACATGCTACCAGGTTATATACATACATGTATACTCCAAATGTAAATAAAAAAAATATACATGAGTGCTCTAAAAATATACAATGATAAGTGTCAAGGCATCTAATCAACCTCCCTGTAATCCCGTCAATCAGAACACGCATAAAGGAGAGATCCTCCTCCTCATCATCAAGTCCAGCTCCGCTTTGCAGGCCGCACCATCATCTGCAATCACAATAGGGACTGGTGGGTGTCCGGAAATACCATCCCGTAACGTGGGAGTGAGTGATCAACTCAGTGGGATAAGAGAGCAGAGATTAGCATGTTATCAAATCAATCATGCGATAATAGTAAAGCAGTAAATCAAACAATCCTAATACTGTTATTAATGCAATATGACATGACGTGATGGATGCCCTCACCGACGGTCTCCCTCATACGGCACCATCTTACGACCGCGGCATGCAATCGTCCCTCAAGTGCTCCACATTTTCCAGGCACATGTAATGTAATGGTGATATGATTTTCGAGTTGTTATTAGTCCATTCAAACAGAAGGATTGGGAAACTAAGGTACTTCCCTTATATCAATCCCAACACAGATCCTGTCTAGGGTAGTCACTCCTAGTAATCTCATACGATGTATATTTTGTAGGTCGCTGCAAGGGCTGCCAGGGCTGTTGCTCGCACTTGTTGCACTGCTCCCCCATCACCTTATCAATACAGGCCTACTGTACTCTCACTGCTACGGAAGGGTCGTCGCCTCCCGTAGACTCAGAATACACTCGCGGTCACTACAAAGGGCTGCCAGGGCTATTGCTCGCACTCGTTGCATCGCTCCCCCATCACCTTATCAATGTATGCCGACAACAAGAATATAGTGTCCCATACCACCATAATCTACTCACGAGTCATAAGTGCTGACTGGTCACTATGGGGAGGTTTGTTGCCCCAGCGTAGGCCGACAGCTCGACCACGGTGTCCCATAACACCATGCCTGGCTCATGAGTCTTTATGGATCAAGGTACCATGGTTAACAGGGTTTACAATGGTAAGTTCAGTACCCTAGGTTCAAGCAGTTATAACTCATATAGGGTGAACATACAACGGCCAGTCGGGTTACTTGACGGGCTCGACTAGCATGATCGCATCTCAAGTCGAATGACATGAAGGGCGTAAAACACCTCGTGTGGCCTAACCACTGCCGCCAACTCCAAAACACGGCTCGCGTTCATCGACGCGTCGTTCGTGGCAAAGATAAGCTAACCACGAACTTGCTCGGTTGCTGACTGCCTGGACTAGGTATAGTCCCAAGCATATATGAATCCACATCAGCAAATCATGTAAGAGTATTGGAAATGAAATACAACCATGTGAGCATGTTAACACATGTTATAACATACAACTTAAGTAAATCATCAAGCACATGCATTTCATTCATATAATGAAATCATGCATATAACTAACATGTAGAAAATTATTTACATCAGCATATAAATTGAGAAATCAATCTCAAAATAATTCATAACAACATTTAATTCAATACATACTAGTACAAGCATTTATACAAACACTTACACTACACGCTTAAGTCTACATATAGTATGTTGACTCAAAGTGCGTATTTTGGTGAATCTCTTCGCCAAACTAATTATGCACGTATTCCTAACATCTTAATGAGACAAGAAGCCATGTCAATCACATCAGCAAATTATGGATGAAAACAGTATTTCCTACAAATGACTAAAATGCCCTAAATCTCATATTCTTCGTCTATTTACAAAATAGAAAACGGACAGCATGTTGTACATGTCAAACGGCGTTGCCGTTGATAATCTACTATTAAACGACATTGAAAGCGTTGGAAATAGTCAATCAAAGCATCTAATATCCGCACCTTTTCTCTTATAGGTGTGTGAATTCGAACGGAGCGTATACGCTTCGTCTACAGCAAATAGGGAACCTAATACACAAGATCTATCAACTACTTTGCTTTGAAACTAAGGGAACCTCAAATCAGTAACTATTAGGGTTGTTTTCTTACCTAGAATTGTGAAGAAATCACCGGCCAAGTGATTGGAGCGTGTTGCTAAAGCACGTGCAACAGGTGGCACGATAGCAGGAAAATTCTCTCATACTCTCTCACAAACTCTCACCTTTTCTCTCTCCCAATCTAGGGTTTTTCTCAAATTCGGATGGGAGAGAGGAGTGAGGGTTTCAACCCCTTTTATAAGCCCAAATGTGCCCAAAATAGGCTCGGGAACAATATATACTTGAGGTATATCCAAATCGGGGCTGTTTCGGTCCAAAAGGACATTTCTGGTGGTCCCCTGGCCGAATGCGATCGGACTTAAGTTCGTACTTGTCGGATGTCGCTCACATCCCGTTTTCACTCCATCAGTGTTCGTAGATTGCACGTGGTGGTCCAGTTTCAGTTCAGCGGTCACCGCACGTAGATCAGGTCTACAAGTCTCATGATATGAAATAGAAATTTTTCCTGATCCGAGGGTGTAATTTGGCTGAATTCTAACGGTCAGAACGCTTAATACTGACGCGTCAAGTCGTGTGCCAGATTTGAATTTCAAATTCCAATTTTAACCCTATTCTCACTCTCTTCAGTCCAGGCTCAATGAAATAGCCTGCGAATGTCGGTTGGACTTAATTTTTGAAATGATCGTCAGGTCCAACTAGGCGGTTATAATGGTCTAAGATTGTAGGTATCGGACTTTCGACGTGCGGTATAGATCCAATACAAAGTTTCAAAGAGGTCCAGAGAACAAACCTGCTTAGAGTTTGATCCAAGGTTTTAGAGTATCATAGCACCATGGATTCTACAAGTTTTGGGTCTTGTAGAACGTATTTAAAGTGATCAGGGACTATTTTCCAGCTACTCTAGCGTTGCGCTAGCTAACTCATGCTTAGTTTCTAAAGGAATTAATCCTAAGTGATTTCTTTGGCTATGGAATTGGGTTCTGAGCGATTTCTCAGGTGTTTTAGTTGAACCATTGCCTAAGGACGTCTAATCCCAGGTTGGCCAAAATCCGGTGTGTTACAATTCTAGACGCTTTGATTGAATTTTTTCAATGCTTTCAATGTCGTTTAATAGTAGATTATCGACGGCAACGCCGTTTGACATGTACAACATGCTGTCCGTTTCCTGTTTTGTAAGCAGACGAACAATATGAGATTTAGGGCATTTTAGTCATTTGTAGGAAATACTATTTTCATCCATATTTTGCCGATATGATTGACATGACTTCTTGTCGCATTAGGATATTAGGAATGCGTGCATAATCAGTTTGGCGAAGAGATTCGTCCAAATGCGCACTTTGAGTCGACATACTATATGTAGACTTAAGTGTGCAGACTAAGTGTTTGTATAAATGTTTGTATTAGTATGTATTGAATTAAATGGTGTTATGAATTAGTTTGAGATTGAATTCCCAAATAATATGTTGATGTAAATGATTTCCTACATGTTGGCTATATGCATGATTTCATTATATGTATGAAATGCATGTGTTAGATGATTTACTTAAGTTGTATGTTATAACATGTGTTAACATACTTACATTGTTGTATTTCATTCTCATTACTCTTATGTGATTGCTGATGTGAATTCATAAATGTTTGGGACTATACCTAGTCCAGCCAGTCGGTAACCGAGTAAATTCGTGGTTGGCTTATCCTTGCCACGAACGATGCGTTGATGAACGCGAGTCGTGTTTTGGAGTTGGAGGCAGTGGTTAGGCCACACGAAGTGTTTTATGCACTTCATATCGTTCGACTTGAGATGCGCTCATGCTAGTCGAGCCCGTCAAGTAACCCGACTGACCATTGCATGTTCACCTTGTATGAGTCATAACTACTTGAACCTAGGGTACTGAACTTACCATTGTAAACCCTATTAACCATTGTACCTTGATCCATAAAGACTCATGAGCCGGGCATGGTGGTATGGGACACTGTGGTCGAGCTGTCGGCCTACGCTGGGGCTACAAACCTCTCCGTAGTGACCAGTGAGCACCTATGACTCATGAGCAGATTATGGTGGTATGGGACACTATATTCTTGCTGTCGGCCTACACTGATCAGGCGACGAGCCCTTTTTAGTGACCGCGAGCGTATTCTCAGTCTACGGGAGGCGACGACCCTTCCGTAACAATGAGAGTACAGTAGGCCTGTATTGATAAGGTGATGGGGGAGCGGTGCAACGAGTGCCAACAACAGCCTTGGCTGCCCTTACAGCGACCTACAAAATATACATTGTATGAGATTACTAGGAGTGACGACCCTAGACAGGATCTGTGTTGGGATTGATATAAGGGAAGTACCTTAGTTTCCCAATCCTGCTGTATGAATGGACTAATAATAACTCAGTAATCATATCACCATCACATTGCATGTGCTTGAAAGATGTGGAGCACTGTGGGAAGAAAGCTTGCCGCGGCCGTAAGATGGTGCCGTATGAGGGAGATCGTCGGTGAGGGCATCCATCATGTCACGTCATATTTCATTAAAAATAGTATTAGCAATGTTTGATTTACTGCTTTACTATTATCGCATGATTGATTTGAGAACATATTAATCTTTGCTCTATTATTCCACTGAGTTAGCTACTCACTCCCACGTTATGGGATGGTGTTTGCAACATCCATCAGACCCTTTCTTAGAAGCTGGTGAGGCAGCGATTCAGGAGGCAGAGCCGGATTATGATGAGGACCAGGACGAGTTCTCATATATGCAGTATCACGACAGCTTTGCTTAGGTGGTCTGGATTGGCAGGACTTCTTAGTGGGATTATTTTTGACATTTTCATTCTATTTATTTACATGTATATGAGACTCAGAGATGTATTCATACTTTGGAGACAGTTGAGATCTATTTTGTTTTCCATACAGTGATATGTATATCCTTTAGTCTTTCGCTTGCTTTTATCATTGAATCTGGAGTATGAATTGCACTTTTGGTATAATTTTACTCATGTGAATGCTTTAACTCAGACAACATTGAATCATAAACATTTTTGTTGCATAAGTGACGGTCTGGAACTTGGGAGTCGGGTTTATACACGACCCCCGATTTTCATGGTGTTACAAGTTGGTATCAGAGCATGAATGAGATTATACCGGGCCTGGGTTATGGTCACGCGATGCACGATGTCGCTTCCTTTGACTTAGGTGGGTGTGAGAAAGGTCTAGAAACACTTATAGGATCGCAGTTTCGCCAATAGGCGAAGTCTACTCGTATCGATCGCTTGATCGAGTCCGTAACGCATCTAGGGTCACGTGAAGCGACCTAAGTAGCTCCTTGGTAGTAAGTGGGTGGGTTTGAGACATTCTATGAAAGGTTCTAAATTCATAAATGTGAATCCTTGGGCTGTGGGGCAACCACAACCCTTACTTTTAATCGCTAGGGCTTAAAAATCCCGTTTCGCCTAATTCCTTCAAAATTCTTCCTCTCACCACTCCATTCTTCAATTCTTTCTTAGTATTTTCATGCTATGCATTGATCATAATGTGAAAATGATATAAAATCATACTTAGACAAATTTTTCCAATGAATAGTAGAAATACATGAAAATTGGCCATTTGGCCATTATATATTTGCAATATTTAGCAACTAATGGGATAGATGGATGTATTTGCTCCTTCTACCTCAAAATCATATGCTACATGATAGGAGAATATATTTAGGTTTATAGATTGGCCCTGGAACGCCCTGAATGGAGTTTTGGGCCTCCCTAGGCCAATCTACAATGAACTAAGGTGGGGCCCATACATATTTGAGGTCCCTAGGGTAGGTGGGACCCAACCCATGTGGTCCCACCAGCCATATTGGTGACCGGCCAGCGATGCCATCGCCGATCAGTGGGCCCCACGTGGGCTAAAATTTTGGCGCGTGTGGTTTTTGGGGTCGGGCATCCCTCCCATACAGTGTCCGTCCGTCAAAAACCCCTAAAAGGGGTACCTCCTTTACAAACAGCCCCCTCCCAAGCTCCTTTTCACATTTTTCTTGCTGCCCATCTCAAATTGCTGCTCCAAATCCCTCCCAATCCCATTTCTTGCTAAAACCGAACCCATTCCATCCCTCCATTACAGTTTGCTACTCCTCCTCTTTTAAAACTCATCCGTTGGAGCTCCTACAACCCTCAAATGTGGCTGAAATCATGTGGAGTTCTAAACCCCTCTAGCATTCTCTTTTTTCTTTAAAATTCCAGCCCTTGGAAGCTCGATTTATCCCTCAACAATGCCAAGATTTCCTTTTGTCCATTTGGGCAGCTATTTCTCCCCATTTCCCACATTTTTCATGGCTATTGTTGAAGCCATTTTGGGTCTTTTCTCTTTTTCCACCATCCTCTCTTTGATGGGAAAGAGAAAGACCACAGCGGATGAGGCTGGGCCTAGTCGCCCTGAGCAATCCAGAAGACCGAGGGGTAGCGCCGCTAGCTCAAGCGCCGCTGCAAGTCCAAGCATAGCCCGGGAGTTTCATACAAAGCGGGATTTGGATCCCCATGCTCAAATTGGGTGAGTGCTGTTAGTAGAGATGCCTCACGGTGAATATACTGATCGTAAGGTGTTGTTTGAGGCGGACGTGGAAGGGCGACTCTTCGGTGAATTCTAATTGTTTGAGCGCATTGAAGCTGTATATTGGGGTCCGCTCTTTGAAGCCCGTTCTCGTGCTAATGTGAGCACAGTTTGTGCCTTCTACGCTCGTATCCAGAATCCTACATTAGAGCCATTGCAGTTCAAGATTCTCTTTGGTAAAGACCAGATGGCTATGATCGATGTTCGGTTAATAGCGCGGCTTCTGAACGTGCCCCTTGGTGATGTTCATCCTAATTCAAAGAATTTGAGGAGTAGGCGTGAGCGAGATCGTCGTACCAGGTTCCTATGTGGTAGTCTGGTTCCATGGCAGCCTAACAATAGCCTCAAGGTCTCTCATATGTCTGATGATTTATGCCTGTTGCACCACATTTGCACGTTCAACGTGTATCCCAGGTCGACAAATCGCATTAAATGTATGCGCCTTATGGTTGATTTCTTGTATCAGGTGGCCCAGGGAGAAAATGTATGTATGGCCACTTTCATGTTGCGACAGATTATCCTCATAGTGAAATCAAGAAGAACGTCTGAGTCGCTTCCTTTTGGCCGGCTTATATGCAAGATCACGCTTGAGTTTGCTTACAGACTTGGACCGGAGTTACCAGCTCTGATTCACTTCATTGATGAGTCTACCATGGTCAAGATGAAGATCGGGTCTCAGTATCGTGAGACTCAGCTTGATGAGGATAGCGAGGGCGATTTTGATGACGAAGAGTATCCAAGTGAAGGAGAACCTAGAGCGAAAGTAGAGGAAGAAGTCCAGGAAGCGGTAGAAGAGGAGGATCAGGATACTGATGAGAGCCCTCCTCCTTCTACTCAGGCTACTAGTGATGCTCACATTGCCTGAATTGAGGAGAGCTAGGTCACCTTACGAAGGGAAGTTCAGGAACTTCGGGCTGAGGTCGAGGATACCAAGGCCGTTATGAAGAGGAAATTCGGTAAGGTGACTCTCACCTTGAAGGCGATCCTATGCTGCTTGCAGGATAAGGGTGCTCCTCCTCCATCACCCGACTCAGACTAGCGATGAGATTTTAGATGTTGTTGATAGTAATTAGTCATTTCCTGCTTTATGTTGTGTAAGCCTGTTAAGGCTAGTAGTTTACTTATGTTGCTGTTGGAGCTTTAATTGTCTTAGTTCCTATGTACTTCTTGTCATGATGCCTGTAAGGAGATATCCCTTGTATTGTGAAAATTTTGATTAAATGAAATGCATGGAATGCCTTTGACTCTTTATGTGAATGATTGCGGTGTGTTTGTGCTATTGAGACTAACAAGGTTGCGCCCTATTTTGAATATAGGGAATGTCGCCTAAGGCTACACGGAGCACAGCTCGGTTTACATTAGTTGAGCCTATGGATTAGGTTCCCCTCCGGTTTGATGCTCATACGGACCTTGCTGTGGGCTCGATTCCTGAGACAGCATGTGAGTCTCAGCCTCCTACTGGTCCTGCAGTTGGACCACCGCCTTTCACATCTCCCGTCAGAGAGTAGTACCGTGCGTCTTCTTCGACGCAGTACATGCCACATCCTGCTCCACCTCCAGATAGATTTGAGCAGATGATGACCAAGATGAAGCAGCAGCAGCAGCTCCTGACTACTATAGTGGGGGCTCTAGCCCAGGGTGGGAGTGTGACTCCACCTGCACCACCTGTGCATCCAGCTGAGGATGCCGATACATATGCTCAGGATGAGGGCATGACTCATCCTGCACCACCTGCTTACCCTGTGGGGAATGCCGCAGACACACGGGGCTTACTAAAGCGATTTCAGCACTTACGGCCTCCCACTTTTATGGGTTCTCATAGACCCGAGGCGGCCGAGTATTGGCTCGACCATGTGTCGAAGATACTACGGATGCTGCATTGCTCAGAGACTGAGCAGGTTGAGTTGGCTACGTTCTTGTTTGAGCGGGAGGCCAGCTTATGGTGGAACAGTGTGTTGCGGACCGTTTGCGCTGATTACATCTGGACCTGGGCAGCGTTCGAGTTCCGCTTCCACAAAAAATACTATCCCCAGACATATAGGCATGACCAGGAAAACGAGTTTCTGTGCCTCAGACAGGGAGGCATGATGGTGATAGAGTATGAGCATCGGTTGACTGAGTTGGGCAGATACGTCCCGACTATACTGACAGATGAGCAGATGCGCATATGGTTCTTTTCTGAGGGTTTGCGACTGAATATTCAGTCGAAGATGTGTTGTGTGAGCATTCCCTCCTACGCAGATCTGATCCACATGTCCATGCGGGCAGAGCAGGATGTGGATCGACTTACGCGATCTCGTGGCCCTATTGCTCCTAGGCCACGACCAGAGTTGCAGGACAGGCCATTTGCGGGTAAGAGGCCTCGCGTCGACCCTCCTCGTAGGGCTACAACGCCAGTACCCCCGATGCGGTGTCCTGATTTATCATGTACTTATTGTGGGAGATCGGGCCATTTGGCACAGAGTTGTTTCACTCGGATGAGGGACAGTGGGTTCTCGCAGCCGAAGAAAATCGACCGTACACACCCACAATCTATATCAGCACCGTCTTTACGGTTGGCTCCTGTGCACCCTTCCTTCAGACCTCCCGTATCTCAGTTCCGGCAGGCCTCTACGACCCATGGTACAGCGGTCGAACCAGCCACAGCAGGCGCCGGTGCATGCCTTGACAGCTGAGGCAGCCGAGACAGAGACTTCTTAGCATTCGGCCTTTGAGGTCACTGCCCATATCGGAGGTATTCCTATTCTCATGATGGTGGATATTGGATCCACACTTTCTTTGATATCGCATTCCATAGTCAGGCGTCTTGGACTGCCGACCATTCGTGTGGATGGAGTGCGAGTCCTTTCAGCTCATGGAGATTTTTCTGATGCCACTCTGATGTGTGAGGGTTACTTGGTGGATTTGGGAGGCAGGACTATGGCTCTTGATCTTATCGTCGATCCCTCTCTTGTTTATGGACTGGTTGACTATTGGGAGGGCCGAGATTGACTGCGAGACTTGTATGGTGACGGTGTACGAGCCAGAGGGCACGCCTTTTACATTTTCAGTTTGGGTAAATCTCCCCTTCCGCATACTTAGCTACGCTTCTTTACTTTGGAACGTTAATGCCCCGATGCTTGAGCATATGCCAGTCATTTGTGATTTTGAGGATCTGTTCAGGAAGATCCTTGGTTTGCCACCTCGACGAGAGATTGATTTCACTATCGATCTGGTGCCTGGTTCCGCGCCCGTCTCACTGCCGACATATCGCATGGCACCATGTGAGATGGAGGAGTTGAGGACGCAGATTGATGGTCTGTTGGAGCTTGGCCTTATTCGACCTAGTGTGTCTCCTTAGGGAGCACCAGTCCTGTTTGTAAGGAAGAAGGATGGTTCGATGCGATTGTGTATTGATTATCGCAGACTGAACCAGATCATGGTGAAGAATAAGTACCCTTTACCCAGGATCGATGACTTGTTTGATCAGTTGAGAGGAGCGTAGTACTTCTTGAAGATTGATCTTCAGTCAGGATATCATTAGCTGCGCGTTAGGGATGAGGACGTGCAAAAGACAGCATTCAGGACCAGCTTTGGCCACTATGAGTTCCTTGTGATGTCGTTCGGTCTCACGAACACACCAGCTGTGTTCATGGATCTGATGAACCGGGTATTTTGGCCTTTCCTCTATCGATTCGTCGTCGTGTTCATTGACGACATTTGGTATACTCCAGGAGTCGAGAGGAGCATGAGGAGCACTTGCGCTTGGTCCTGGATACTCTGAGACAACATCAGTTGTTCGCACAGTACAAGAAGTGCGATTTCTAGAAGCAGGAAGTGATGTTCCTGGGACACGTGGTGTTCAAGGATGGGATGGCAGTTGACCTGGCAAAGGTAGCTGCAGTTCAGGACTGGGAGCAGCCTGGTTTTGTCACTGAGGTGAGGAGTTTCTTGGGTCTCGCTGGCTATTATCGACGCTTCATTCAGGATTTCTCGAATATCGCGAGATCTTTATCTTAGTTAACATGGAAGGATGTGAAGTTCGCCTGGAATGACAAGGCGGAGTCAGCTTTTCAGGAGCTGAAGGACAGACTTACGTCCGCCCCTGTGCTAGTATTTCCAGAACAAGGGGTTAGATACACTATATATACTGACGCGTCTAGCGTTGGTCTGGGTTGCGTCCTTATGCAGAAGGAAAGGATAATTTCATATGCCTCGAGACAATTAAGGAAGCACGAGGAGAATTACCCTACACACGACCTGGAGTTGGCAGCCGTCGTATTCACACTGAGAATCTAGAGACATTACCTCTATGGAGAGGAGTTCGAGCTCTTTTGCGACCACAAGATCCTCAAGTACATATTCACGCAGCGAGACTTGAATATGAGGCTACGACGATGGATGGAGACTTTGAAGGACTTCAAGTTCGAAGTCTCTTACCATCCTGGGAAGGCAAACCTTGTGGCTGACACGTTGAGCTGCAAGAAGATGATAGAGTTTGCGGCTCCGCTGATGGTTGCTAAGTGGGATATGGTTGAGTTTTTGTGAGACTTTGAGTAGAAACTCACTGTAGAGGAGCCATATGAGTTCATCGCACATGTGCAGGTGCGATCTCAGATCGATGACCAGGTCATCGAGGCGTAGAGGGATGATGTGCGTCTGACTGAGCTTCGAGAGCAGGCCAGTGATGATGCAGACACCAAGTGGCAAGTTGGTACGGATGGGGGCTTACATTATCGTGGCCGCCTGTGCGTCCCAGATATCCCTGATTTGAGACGAGAGATTCTCGAGGCTGCGCATTGTACCAGACTCGCGATGCATCCAGGCAGTACGAAGATATATCTCGACGTGAGGAGGACCTATTGGTGGGAAGGTATAAAGACCCACATAGCAGAGTTCGTGTCCCGTTGTCTTACTTTCCAGCAGGTGAAGGCAAAGCATCGCTGACCACCTGGACTTCTTTAGCCTATACCGATCGCAGAGTGAAAGTGGGACTTCATTTCTATGGATTTTGTTTTAGGGCTGCCGAAGACGAGGAAGGGACATGATTCCATATGCGTGATCATCGACCGTCTGACGAAGTCGGCGCACTTCCTACCGATCAGAGTCACGAACTCTGCAGATGAGCTGACTAGACTATACATCAGAGAGATTGTGAGTCTGCATGGAGTTCCATTGGAGATCGTATCGGACAGAGACACACGGTTCACTTCTATTTTCTGGACTCGTATTCAGGAGGCTATGGGTGTGAAGTTGAAGTTCAGTACTGCCTTCCACCCATAGACAGAAGGACAAACAGAGCGTGTGAACCAGATCTTAGAAAATATGTTGCGAGCTTGCACATTGGACTTCAAGGACAGTTGGGATGACTGTCTTGCATATGCAGAGTTCGCGTATAACAACAGTTTTCAGGAGAGTATCGGTATGGCACCTTACGAGGCGTTGTATGGGCGACCTTGTCGAGCACCGCATTGCTGGGCAGAGGACGGTAAGCGCAGATTGATTGGCCCAGAGTTAGTGCAGGCGACGTCGGAGAAGATTGATATTATTAGACGTCGGCTTCTCACAGAGCGGAAAGAAGAGTTATGCCGAAACGAGACGGAGGCCGCTAGATTTCACGGTTGGGGATCATGTATTTTTACGAGTTTTTCCTATGAAGGGAGTCCTTTGGTTCGAGAAGAAGGGGAAGCTGGCACCGCGATTCATTGGTCCATTCCAGCTCCTCGATCATGTGGGAGCAGTGGCATACCGTTTGGCTTTACCCACGCCTCTCACGATCATTCACAACATATTTCATGTTTCTATACTGAAGAAATACGTTTCTGATCCTTCCCATATCATCAGATGGGAGCAGGTGCAGTTAGGAGAGGATGTTACATATATCCTGTGACCGACGCGTATCCTAGACAGGAAGGAGCAGGTACTGCGTAGCAAGGTGATTCCCCTTGTGAAGGTATTATGGACGCATCACTCTAAGGAAGAGGCTACCTGGGAGACAGAAGTCGAGATCAGAAAGAATTACCCATAGCTTCTTGAAGAGTACGAAACGGTACAAATTTCGAAGATGAAATTGTTTTATTAAGGGGGGGTAGATTGTAACGCCCTGGAAAAATCCGTACTTGGACTCGAGTACCAACTCGACCAGAAATCGCGTAGGATTAATTCCTTTGGAAAATAAGTGTAAGTTAGCTAGCGCAATGCTAGAGTAGCAGGGAAATAGTCCCTGATCACTTTAAATACGTTCTACAAGACCCAAAACGAGTAGAACCAATGACACTATAATACTCTGAAACCTCGGATCAAACTCTAAACCGGTTTGTTCTCGGGACCTCTTTGAAACTTTGTATTGGATCTAGACCGTGCGTTGAAAGTCCGATACCTACAATCTTAGACCGTTATAACCGCCTAGCTGGACTTGACAATCATTTCAAAAATCAAGTCCAACCGACATTCAGAGGCTATTTCATTGGGCCTGGAGTGAAGAGAGTGAGAATAGGGTAGATTTAGAATTTTGAAATTCAAATCTGGCACACGACTTGGCACGTTATTATTAAGCGTTCTGACCGTCAGAATTTAGCCAAATTACACCCTCGGATCAGGAAAAATTTCTATTTCATATCATGAGACTTATAGACCTGATCTACGTGCGATGACCGCTGAACTGAAACTGGACCGCCACGTGCGATCTACGAACACTACTGGTCTGAAAATGGGATGTGAGCGACATCCGACATGCATGAGCTTAAGTCCGATCGCGTTCTGCCAGGGGACGTCCCGAAATATCTTTTTGGACCGAAACAGCCCCGATTTGGTTAGGCATCAAGTAAACATTGTTCCCAAGCCTGTTTTGGGCATGTTTTAAGTTATAAAAGGGGCTTAAACCCTCACTTCTCTCACCCATCTGAATTTTCTAGAAACCCTAGCTGGTGTGAGAGAAAAGGTGAGAGATTGTGAGAGAGAGTGGGAGAGAATTTCCTGCTGCTTGCACTACCTGTTGCACGTGCTTAAGCAACGTACCTCAATCACTTTCCCGGTGATTTCGCCACATTTCTAGGTAAGAAAAGACCCCAAACACTTGCTGATTTAGGGTCCCGTCGGTTCCTTAGCATGGTAGCTTGTACATCTTGTGAAATAGGTTACCTGTTCGCCGTAGACGAAGCGTATACGCTCCGTTCGAATCAATACGCTTCTAGGATACAAGGTGCAGATTCTATACACTTTGATTAACTATTTTCAATGCTTTCAATGTCATTTAATAGTAGATTATCGACGGCAACGCCGTTTGACATGTACAACATGCTGTCCATTTCCTGTTTCGTAAGCTGACGAACAATATGAGATTTAGGGCATTTTAGTCATTTGTAGGAAATACTGTTTTCATCCATATTTTGCTGATATGATTGACATGGCTTCTTGTCGCATTAGGATATTAGAAATGCGTGCATAATCAGTTTGGCGAAGAGATTCGCCCAAATGCGCACTTTGAGTCGACATACTATATGTAGACTTAAGTGTGTAGACTGTGTTTGTATAAATGTTTGTATTAGTATGTATTAAATTAAATGGTGTTATGAATTAGTTTAAGATTGAATTCTCAAATAATATGCGGATGTAAATGATTTCCTACATGTTGGCTATATGCATGATTTCATTATATGTATGAAATGCATGTGTTAGATGATTTACTTAAGTTGTATGTTATAACATGTGTTAACATGCTCACATTGTTGTATTTCATTCCCATTACTCTTATGTGATTGCTGATGTGAATTCATGAATGTTTGGGACTATACCTAGTCCAGGCAGTCGGTAACCGAGTAAATTCGTGGTTGGCTTATCCTTGCCACGAACGACGCGTCGATGAACGCAAGTCGTGTTTTGGAGTTGACGGCAGTGGTTAGGCCATACGAAGTGTTTTATGCACTTCATGTCGTTTGACTTGAGATGCGCTCGTGCTAGTTGAGCCCATCAAGTAACCTGACTGACCATTGCATGTTCACCTTGTATGAGTCATAACTGCTTGAACCTAGGGTACTGAACTTACCATTGTAAACCCTATTAACCATGGTACCTTGATCCGTAAAGACTCATGAGCCGGGCATGGTGGTATGGGACACCGTGGTCGAGCTGTCGGCCTACGCTGGGGCCACAAAACTTTCCGTAGTGACCAGTGAGCACCTATGACTCGTGAACAGATTATGGTGGTATGAGACACTATATTCTTGCTGTCGGCCTACACTGATCAGGCGACAAGCCCTTTGTAGTGACCGCGAGCGTATTCTGAGTCTACAGTAGCAATGAGAGTACAGTAGGCCTGCAACGAGTGCGAGCAACAGCCCTGACAGCCCTTGCAGCGACCTACAAAATATACATCATATGAGATTACTAGGAGTGACGACCCTAGACAGGATCTGTGTTGGGTTTGATATAAGGGAAGTACCTTAGTTTCCCAATCCTGCTGTATGAATGGACTAATAATAACTCGGTAATCATATCACCATCACATTGAATGTGTTTGGAAGATGTGGAGCACTGTGGGAAGAAAGCATGCCGCGGGCGTAAGATGGCTCCGTATGAGGGAGATCGTCGGTGAGGGCATCCATCATGTCACGTCATATTGCATTAAAAACAGTATTAAGAATGTTTGATTTACTGCTTTACTATTATCACATGATTGATTTGAGAACATGTTAATCTTTGCTCTATTATTCCACTGAGTTAGCTACTCACTCCCACGTTATGAGATGGTGTTTGCAACACCCACCAGAACACGTCAATCAGAACACGCATAGAGGAGAGATCCTCCTCATCATCATCAAGTCCAGCTCCGCCTTGCAGGCCGCGCCCTCATCTACAATCACAATAGGGACTGGTGGGTGTCCGGAAACACCATCCCATAACGTGGGAGTGAGTGATCAACTCATTGGGATAAGAGAGCAGAGATTAGTATGTTATCAAATCAATCATGCGATAATAGTAAAGGAGTAAATCAAATAATCCTAATAATATTGTTAATGCAATATGACATGACATGATGGATGCCCTCACCGACGGTCTCCCTCATATGACACCATCTTACGACCGGGGCATGCAATCATCCCTCAAGTGCTCCACATCTTCCAGGCACATGCAATGTAATGGTGATATGATTTTCGAGTTGTTATTAGTCCATTCAAACAGCAGGATTGGGAAACTAAGGTACTTCCCTTATATCAATCCCAACACAGATCCTGTCTAGGGTCGTCACTCCTAGTAATCTCATACGATGTATATTTTATAGGTCGTTGCAAGGGCTGCCAGGGCTGTTGCTCGCACTCATTGCACCGCTCCCCCATCACCTTATCAATACAGGCCTACTGTACTCTCACTGCTACGGAAGGGTCGTCGCCTCCCGTAGACTCAGAATATGCTAGTGGTCACTACAAAGGGCTGCCAGGGCTGTTGCTCGCACTCGTTGCACCGCTCCCCCATCACCTTATCAATGTAGGCCTACAGCAAGAATATAGTGTCCCATACCACCATAATCTTTTCACGAGTCATAGGTGCTCACTGGTCACTATGGGGAGGTTTGTGGCCCTAGCGTAGGCCGACAGCTCGACCACAGTGTCCCATACCACCATGCCCGGCTCATGAGTCTTCGTGGATCAAGGTACCATGGTTGACAGGGTTTATAATGGTAAGTTCAGTACCCTAGGTTCAAGCAGTTATGACTCATACAAGGTGAACATACAATGGCCAGTCGGGTTACTTGACGGGCTCGACTAGCACGAGCGCATCTCAAGTCGGACGGCATGAAGTGCGTAAAACACCTCGTGTGGCCTAACCACTGCCGCCAACTCCAAAACACGGCTCGCGTTCATCGACGCGTCGTTCGTGGCAAAGATAAGCCAACCACGAACTTGCTTGGTTGCCGACTTCCTGGACTAGGTATAGTCCCAAACAATTATGACTTCACATCAGCAATCATGTGAGAGTAATTGGAAATGAAATACAACCATGTGAGCATGTTAACACATGTTATAACATACAACTTGAGTGAATATTCTAATACTTGCATTTCATGCATATAATAAAATCATGCGTATAGCCAACATGTAAGAAATCATTTACATCAGCATATAAATTGAGAAATCAGTTTCAAACTAATTCATAACACCATTTAATTCAATACATACTAATACAAGCATTTATACAAACACTTAAACTACACACTTAAGTCTACATATAGTATGTCGACTCAAAGTGCGCATTTAGGCGAATCTCTTCGCCAAACTAATTATGCATGCATTCCTAGTATCCTAATGCGACAAGAAGCCATGTCAATCACATCAGCAAATTATGGATGAAAACAGTATTTCCTACAAATGACTAAAATGCCCTAAATCTCATATTCTTCTTCTGCTTTCGAAACAGGAAACGGACAGCATGTTGTACATGTCAAACGGCGTTGCCGTCTATAATCTACTATTAAACGACATTGAAAGCGTTGAAAATAGTCAATCAAAGCGTCTAAAATCCGCACCTTTTTCCTTATAGGTGAAGCGATTCGAACGGAGCGTATACGCTTCGTCTACGGTGAACTGTGAACCTAATACACAAGATCTATCAGCTATTTCGCTATGGAACCAAGGGAACCTCAAATCAGAAACTTTTTAGGGTATTTTCTTACCTAGAAACGTGGAGAAATCACTGGCCAAGTGATTGGAGCGTGTTGCTAAAGCATGTGCAATAGGTAGGGCAGCAGCAGGAAAATTCTCTCCTACTCTCTCTCACAAACTCTCACCTTTTCTCTCTCCCAATCTAGGGTTTTTCTCAAATTCTGATGGGAGAGAGGAGTGAGGGTTTCAACCCCTTTTATAAGCCCAAATGTGCCCAAAATAAGCTCGGAAACAATATATACTTGAGGTATATCCAAATCGGGGCTGTTTCGGTCCAAAAGGACATTTCTGGTGGTCCCCTGGCCGAATGCGATCAAACTTAAGTTCGTATTTGTCGGATGTCGCTCACATCCCGTTTTCACTCCATCAGTGTTCGTAGATCGCACGTGGCGGTCCAGTTTCAGTTCAGCGGTCACCGCACGTAGATCAGGTCTACAAGTCTCATGATATGAAATAGATATTTTTCCTGATCCGAGGGTGTAATTTGGCTGAATTCTGACGGTCAGAATGCTTAATACTGACGCGTCAAGTCGTGTGCCAGATTTGAATTTCAAATTCCAAATCTAACCCTATTCTCACTCTCTTCACTCCAGGCTCAATGAAATAGCCTCTGAACGTCGGTTGGACTTGATTTTCAAAATGATTGTCACGTCCAGCTAGGCGGTTATAACGGTCTAAGATTATAGGTATCAGACTTTCGTCGTGCAGTCTAGATCCAATACAAAGTTTCAAAGAGGTCTAGAGAACAAACCTGCTTAGAGTTTGATCCAAGGTTTTAGAGTATTATAGCACCATGGTATCTACAAGTTTTGGGTCTTGTAGAATGTATTTAAAGTGATCAGGGACTATTTCCCAGCTACTCTAGCGTTGCGCTAGCTAACTTATGCTTAGTTTCTAAAGGAATTAATCCTAAGTGGTTTATTTGGCTATGGAATTCGGTTTTGAGCGGTTACGAAGGTGTTTTGGTTGAACCATTGCCTAAGGACGTCTAATCCCAGGGTGGCCAAAATTCGGGGTGTTACAAAGCGTGATTGGGATGAAAGATTAAAATAAGCATTATGGGCATACAGGACTACTCACCAAATAGCAACGGGAGCAACACCAGATTCATTAGTCTATGGTGCAGAAGTGGTGATCCCAATTGAAATACAAGTGGCGTCATTCAGAGTGGCACTACACCAGTCTCTTACAGATGATGAAAATGCAAAAATAAGGCTGAAAGAGATGGATTTACTTGATAAGAAATGTCTCCCAGCCCAAGGGTGTTGGTCGCCTTTGATAAACGAGTTAAATATCGCTCTTTTAAAAAAGGAGATCCAGTGCTGATGTTGAAAAGACCTATAGTGGTCACCCACCGAACAGGGGATAAGTTCGAGCCTAAATGGGATGGGTCATATATAATAAAAGAGGTGTACACCAATGGCACATACATAGTTGTGGATCAAGATGGACAAGGTATCAGTATACTGGTCAATGCTCTCTTCACAGAAGATATCGTCCCTAAAGACACTACTATTCTTTGATCCAAAATATTATTAGAATAATGATTCTGCATCAAAAGGGGGTAAGAATAACCAAGACCACAGCTATTTACAATTAGATAAATGAATAAAGAAGAAATTTTTAAGCATATCAAGACCATGTGCCAATAAGTATCATGAAAAATGACCATTGTCAGCATCAAGCGAGCCCTGTAAAATTCTGTCAAAATTGGTATCGTCACTAAGCTGATATACTATGAACAACATAGATGGATCCTCTTGAAGATATTATCAGGAGTGGTGACATTTCAATCTCGGTCAGAGATGTCTATCATTCTTACAGCAACGATGACCACGCCTATTATTGTCCTTCGAGGCATTTTAAGGCTATCTAGTTAAGCCCTAAAAGGGCCAGCTATGCATATGACTCATCATTTTCACCATTCGGGCAACAATGAGAAGCCAATGGCCCTAAAAATCCCATGAAGGTTATCATATGCATACCCATGCGGTAGCTAACGAAGCCAGTGACTAAAAGCTTAAAAGGCTAAAAAAGTCCTCAACTGCTAGTCATGCATGAGACCAATGTTGTCTATATAGCTTTCCGACAGCATCACGGGGAATGGAGGAAAATACCCTCCCGAGAATGGGCCTGACCTTGCAAATGAAGAAAACACGGGTTGTAGTGTGAGCTATTTGGCCATGTCCATGGATAGGCCAACCATGCAAAGACCCCCCAGATCTTTAGCTTAATTTCAGTACTAACTCATGAGGAAGTGCTTAAACCTAGTCATTGATGGACTGATGGCCCTAGATTTGGTACCCCAAAGGTCGCCTTGTGAGCCCCATGAACTCTAGAGAGTTACTGCAGCCAAACCTATGCATAATTCCAACCAAGGTTACAACTCTGGTAGATTAACTGGGCCCCTCTGATGGAATGCAGTTTGTGAACTCCCCAGGCTATGAGAAGTCCAGTGAACTCCTAAGAGTTACAAAGACCATCACATGATACCCAACTCTACTACTCAAGAGTCTAAAAAACTACATGGGCTCCACTACTCAAGAGCTTAAACTGTACGTGACTAACTAAATTAAAAGTTAGTACCGCCAACTAAGATAAGGATCATCTAGGAAATCCCTTACTAACAAAACATAAGAGGATAAAACAAAAAGCATAATACATCAATCATAAAGTGTTAATTAAAATATTGTGTAAATCAAACAAGAGCATCATTGTCAAAATATCATGAGATACTTGTATAACTTGCAATCCTGAAAGTATTTACAGTAGCGAAATAAAAAAGAAGATATCAAAGTTATACATCCTATAGTTCCCCTGTAATGCCTAGCATTGCTAAGTATTGTTGCAAATTTTTATGAAGATTAACTTGAGGAGCCGCATGTTCTAGTCTGGCATCCGAGATCATTCTTGTAGGATATGGGATGCCAGCTAACTTTTCTTCCAAAGAGGTAATTCGTTCTTCATTCTTTTCCAATTCAGATTTTTCAGAGTCTACAGAATGAAGCTGCACTCTTTTGATGTTCAAACCCACCTTCGAACTTTGCTTCTCCAACTGTGTGATTTCTTGCTTTAAAAGAGTAATGCGATCCTGGATAACTGTCTTGCATTGGTAAAGGTCATCAGTTGCTCTCACAAAGATAATTGTTCTTGATCATGGTGAGAGACAATCTGAGTAATCTGAGAAACTTTCTCTTTAGAATACGCACGCTGCTTCTTGTATTCCAAAATTTTAGGCAGAATGGTCATGGTTTCAGCTGATGACAGAGCGGCTATCGAATTATGGAATCTCAAAAGAGCATTGCGTACGGAAGAAACATCAACTTTGGCCATCTGTGTAGCACTATCCAGGACATTTAAAGAAGCAGCCAAATTGGACCATTGACAGGATCTTTGAACATCTCAACAATAGCCAATATGGAGTTTTTGATCAGTGCCAATTTGTACGCAGAGACCTTCTTAAAGGATAGCATGTTTGATGAAGTCCCAATAGAGCCAAAACTTGCTGCACCGTTTTAAGGTACGTTTCCTATTAAGAAATAAGAAACATAAAGTTATAATAAAATTGTATGTGTAGGCAATATAGAGAGTGTAAACAGGAAAAAGATATACTTTCTGTGGGTTGCGAAATATTAAGCAGTTGTATCTCTCTAGCAAGAGAAGGATTAGGTTCTACCATCTCAGCAAAAGATGGAGCCCTAGTTTTAGTATTCGAAGTAATAGTAGTGGGAGTGGGTAAATCAGTCGGCTCCATTAGAAATGTAATTTTGCGTGTTACCGTTCATGGAGGTATTGAGAATCTTGGTGAAGCCGTTGGTGTAAAATGGGGTAAATATAGAGGAGGAGCACTATCTACCTCTGTATTTTCCGCATGATTGCCTGAAATAAAATGTGTAAGATAAGAAAGAAGAAAAGAATACAAGTAAACAATGATAGTAAGATTTTCTTACGAGGCGAATATCCGTATTCCCCATAATCTAGGGGTTCTTCTTCCCCTACGATAGGTGAAGCTTTTGCAGGTATAGCCTCAGAGGTAGGGAGGATATGTCCCTAATTAGCAGGAGCATCTTCCATAGCTGTATCATTTTCATTGCTGATATCAACTTCTCCTCCCTCATAATCATCATCTTGATCTTCTCCTTCCGTTTCGCTCTCATCGGAAATAGTATGTCCAAATGAAGAAGTTGTGTTTCCACTACTCGAATCTCCTTCACTCGACTCCTCAACAACAACTTTTTTCCCTTTGGAAGGAAGAGACTAGTGACTAGCTGGTTAAGTATCTATGGTGGCCAAAATTGGAGAAGCAATAGTAGTGGTCTCTTCCTAGGGAGAAGCTTGGGCGCGTGTTTGGGACCTTGTCATCGAAGAAGAAGTTGGCTGTTATTAAGAGAGATTAGTACTGGAGACGGGAGAAGAAGTTGGCTACTGTTGAGAGAGATTAGTCTTAAGGACAGGAGAAGAAGTTGGCTACTATTGAAGGCGATTAGTCCTAGAGACCGGAGAAGAAGTCTGCTGTTGCTGAGGATGAGTAGAAGAAGAGGGCTGATCTTGAGGCTTGGTAATATTCTCTAGCTGAGGTAAAGCCTCTTCTGCAACCTCTTCTCTTTGTAGATGATGTAGAGGAATTTGTTCAAATATACGAGTATCACCATATGTTGTCCATCCTTCGAGAGTATTATCAGGTTTTACTTCACGAATAGGTTCGTCCATAGAAATCTGGACGCAGTGATGATCAGCAGAGCGTGCATGACTAGTTTCTGCGATGAAACCGACTCCCGCCTCAATAGTGCGACCCTTAAGTCAGGGGAGGGGGGGGGAGTCATATGGACCTAGTCACTGGAAGGCCTTTTCTAACCAAGTATGATTGGTGCGCCCACTATCTCATATGGTTGTATGATGCCCTAGGAGTATGATCGCAGCCTGGAATAATGAAGGAAGAATTAGCTCGGCCCAATATTTACTTCCAAATCATTGCCCAATTAAATGGGCCAATGCCATAACTCTGCATTCTTTGAGTAACCAGCCCACAATCTTCTGGCACTGCCTGATCGAAGCCGAATTGATGGGAAAAATGGCTAGGATAATATGGTTCTTGCTAAAATTTGGTGCCTTCTCTGAGCGGGGGACTACATGATCTAATCGGTATAAAAAATCTTGTTTCTGCTGGAGAGAGTGATTCGGTGTACACTTTCTCCATATCTGTAATGTAACGAGGTAGATAGAAGTGGAAGTAGTTTATCTTGGCATCAGAGGAAATGGTATCTTTTGTCCAGTCGTAAGATCTCTTTACTATGGATCTCTTTTTTAAAAAGTATAGAGGAACTTAGGAATGGTGGACATAAGCCTTTTCTGGTACTTCGAAAGTCGAGGGGAAGTAAACACCAAACCAACCAAGAAAGTAATACCATGGCATGTAGGTTAAAGTAAAACCGACAGAAGGACTTTTTACATGAGAAGAAATCTCTCTGAAACCTCTATAAATCGAGCAAAGAATAGGGGGAGCAAGAGAAATCTTAACTCCCTTGGCCATAGCACCCGCTGCAACAAACAATGAAGGACGAATGACATATACTGATTTAGAGCTCTGGAAGACCCCTACGCTTAGCCAATAAGAAATGAATGCCACAAGCTCCCCATAATCAGAAGACTCAACATGATTTCTTATGCCATTCCGAAGGCGTTCCAACTCTCATGAATGATTACCATTAAACCTAGAAGAAGAAAACAGAAGATGAGTAAATGAAGTTTAGAATATATATCGAGATGCCATAAAGGAGTTAATTAAATAGGAAGGAAATTACTTAAGAGCTCTGCTGAAGTGAGCTAGCCATTGCATGTGGTGGATCTTATGGATGTTCAAAAATTTTGACATTTCCTTAAAAAGTTCGGTGGTTGATTCTGAGATAGAAGGGATGCGGTTAGGTGAAGAGATGAAGGTAACATCCTCATTGGTAGGGACAAACTTATCAAAGAATTTTTTAGTTATTGGCAAACCGGTAATCCTGTGGATATCCCAAAGTGTGACGCTCTTTTCGTCTTCATGAAGATGGAAAGAATTGGTGGAAGGGCACCAATAGTTAAGGAATGCCTTCAAAATAGAAGATTCCTTATAAAAGGGATGCGACGTTGCTTCAATTGCATGGAGAATGTTAATCTTTGACAAGGTTGTAATATTTTTCCAGAATTGAGGTAGCCCATTTAGAATAGTAATTGCAAGGAGTCAGAAGACCTCTTGTTCTAAATTCTTTCGAGCTCCAGATGAGGTGGGGATGGATGAAGTGTTGCTTGAGCATTTTGTAAAAGCAGGTTAGATATAGACTATGAAGGTCGTAGGAAGGGACGAGGAAAATCATGGAATGGATGTCGCCAATTTGCTGTCTTGGTTTCGGCGGCTGCAAAATGCCTTCTAGTAATCTTGGTTCTCTGAACAACCAAGACTTTGTGTAGGCCAATCTTTCTGTGGTCAAGTGATCCTTGGGTTCACAAATCAACATGGAGTAATGACAATGAATACTAATTGGAATTGTTACGAAGCCCTATTTGTAGGGATTGTCAAATTTTATGGTACCTTGAACGACACAGATTGATTCCCAAAAGTTATAGAGTTTCTTCCTGTTATGTTCTTTAATTTTCTCCTAAAACTCTTGGGCTTCGTTGCAACAGTGCTTTTTCAATCTAGCGGGTGGAGGAGTATCTTCTCTAGTTAACGGCTTCTGGCTGATCGTCTGAAGATGCACCATTGTTTTCAACCATTTATCCCAGTCGTATTCATGACCATGCCGTGGAGGCTTTTCCAGATCACCCATGGCGATGGCCCTATGATGGGGGATGACAGCATCTTAATGCATCGAGTGAAGTCTAATGTGAGAAGTACTAGTTCTTTTATGTAAGCGATGCGTCTAGCAGTAGTTTTGAATTGCTTACATAGGGGCTACGCTGGAGATGATGGGGATTCTATTGCTTGAGGTGCTGTAGCTTGAAAAGGTTCAGTGTTTGGCAGCTCTTGGTGGGAAGGTTGATTAGTAGGAGTATTGATAGCAATGAAAGTTCTCTTGGTTTGGGCCATGTTGAAAATGAAGAAATTTTGCTAATCCTAGAAGTTGTCAAAGGAGGCAGTTGCACGGGTCGCGCAACGTTTTTGTATTGCATGGGCAGCATAATAGTTCAAAGCCTTGCTTGACGAAAAAATCATTGCATAGGTCGCACAACAACTATTAGTTATGTGGGGGAGAAGAAAAATTGAAAAAACGGAGTTTGGCTGCGAAATACGAAAGTGAAGAAATGAAGTCTAGTGAGCTATTAATAAGAGTTTGGGTCGAGTACCAAACTCGGGCGTTCATTGCGCAAGTCGCGCAATGACCTGAAGAAATACAGAATTTATTTAGAAGATTGATCCTAATTCTTTGCTCCAGAGGAACAAAGAACGGATTAAGAGGGCATCTGTTAGAGCATAAGAATTCATCATCAAGAAAAGATGAAGATAAAAAAATAGATATTAAGTGAATAAAGAAGAAAGAACTAAGAAACCTTGTTTAGCAGTTGCGTGGGTCTCACAACAAGTGATGGTTGTGGGGGTCGCGCAATGTGTTGAAGCACTTACGTGGGTGGTTCAAACCGTTTAACATGTAAAAAGTAGATTTCATCCTTACACGGGTCGCATAATTGATTGTACGTTGTGTGGATCTTGCAACTGACTTTTCTGTTGCGCAAGTAGTGTGATCAAGAGCAGAGAAAGATCATGATGAACAGTCCGATCTGATACAAAGTGGGCCCCATGGCATGAAGATCGAGAGTTGGCATGTGTGGGGTCCTATAAATACCTCACTCCTCTCATTTGAGAGAGAGAGAGAAATACCAGAAGAAGAGAGCAGAGCTCTGAAGGTGAGGATGGGAGAAGGGGTCTGTTGCGCGAGCCGCGCAATCCATTCATCAGTTATGCAAGCCGCATAAACCAAGCGATTAGTTGTGTTGACCACACAACCCACTCATCAGTTGCGTCGATCACGCAACTAAGAAACTAGTAGCGTGAGTCGCGCAACCAGGTCACTATGTGGCCAGTTCTGATTAGGGGCCGAAGTGCTGCTGAAATTTCCAAGAGCATTCAAGCTCAATCTTCGTTACTTCTGGCTCTTTCCTCCTACAAGAGATATTGGTCAATCAATTCGACACTCATCCTAAGTGCTAGGAGATGATCAAAATAATTGTCCAAATGCTGTTGGATTCGACATTCCTCCTAAGTCCTAGGAGATGATCAAAACAGCTGTCGAAATGTTGCCGGATTTAACATTCCTCCTATGTCCTATGAGATTATCGAAACAACTGTCGAAATGTTGCTGGATTCGAGTTTCAACACATGAATTTTGTTAATTACAATTCATTTATTTTAAACAATCTATCCTGGAATCAAGGGCTGTGAAAGGGATGTAGATAAACTCAAAATTATTAATATAAGAATTATTCTATATGCTCTCTTTGTTACATTCGAATGAAATAATTTCTCCAAACGAAATGCATTTGTTTCTTATTCGAAACATATTGTAACCGGCGTATCCATCCATGAAGGACATGACGACATACTATGTCGTACTGTCGATTAACAACTCAGTGATTGGCAATGAAAAGTCATCTTTTGGGCAAAATTCATTTAAGTCTCTGAAGTCGACAGAAACAAGTCGACACAAACCCTTATCTGTCCACTTTTCTTTTTACTGGGATGACATTTGATATCCACTTGGGATATTTAACCTCCCTGATGAACCTGACTTTTATTAGTTTTCTTACTTCTTCTTCTATCATAGTGTAACGTCCTGGAAAAATCCGCTCATTGATCCGAGTACCACCTCTAGCAGAAATCCTTTAAAACCTAATCCTTTATAAATTTAGCATGAATTAACTAGCGCTAAATTCGATTACTTGTGAATTTAGCACCAACCACTTTAAATGCGATCTGTAAGACCCAAAACCTATAGAATTGTTAATGCTACATTACCCAGAAATCTAGGATCCAACTCTAAGCCCAGTTGCTCTCGGGAGCATTCGAAAACTTCGTATCAGACCTGGACTGCATGTCGAAAGTCCGATAGCGATGAAATTAGATAGTTATGACCGCCTAGTAGGAATTTACTATCACCTCAAAAATCAAGACCAAACGATGTCCTGAGACTATTTCCTTGAGTCTGGAGTGAAGAGTGTGAGAAAGTAAAGTTTTTTATAAAATTAAATAAGAATTTAAGTAATATGAGTTATGTCACTTGTGTGCCTTTTATAAGAGTTTTGACTGTCATAATTTGACCCAAATTCACCCTCGGATCAGGGAAGATGGCCCATACATACTTGTGGCCTTGATCGAGTTTCGGTGATCGTTGAATTGAAACTGGTCTGCCACGGTCGATCTAAAATCCTGATCAGACTAAAAAATTAACTTGCTTAAGATCCAATATTAGTGAGCTTAAGTCTGACCGTATTTAATAAAAGGACCTTTAGAAATGTTCCATTGGATCAGAAAAAGCCCGATTTGGTTATAACCTAAGTATACCTTGGCCCTAAGGCTATTTCGTCGGTTCTGGGCCTATATAAGGGCCTTAAACCCTCTCTCACATATGCCATACGAATTCTAAACCCTAGCTAATATAAGAGAGAGTAAAGAGAGAGAAAGTGAGAGAATAGTTGGTGTTTTATCTTGGGATTCTTCCCAGTTCCTCTACGCATCAAATCCATCGATCTGGATAGTTATTTCGGCGATCCTAATTCCATATTTGGGTAAGACAATCAAACCCTAACATATTTTAGAGCTTAGAATAGTCTAAGTGTTGATGTAGCTAACATAATTCATGCCTTAGGTTACGTATCCACAGAAGACGAAGACTTAGTGTCTAAATCATATCCGTTACGAGTTTTTCGGTTTAAGGTACGAACAATATACGTTTAGGGTATGGTTTTCAAGACTTTTAATGTTAGATAATGATTTGTTACTGACGTGGATGCTATTACACATGCCAAATGAGCTATCTGCTTTGCTTTACGTATATATATAACCTATATTGTAAATAGAATATTTCATGTGTATGTTGAAATGTTTGTATGCGTGAGAAATCTGATGTTGTGATTTTCATGATTAATTGTCATTAGTATATAATTTTTATGAATGTGACAACTCCTTGGCAAAAGGATTCGCCCTAATATGTAATATAGCCGACATACGTAATGTATGTTAAATAGTGTAGTCTAAGTGTTTGTATAAATGCCTGAATGGGTTAGTATTTAGTAAAGTATGATTTTTAAGGGGTATTGAGATATGAATCTTAATTACCATACTTGTGTGTAGATTTTCTCCATGAACTGTTTAGTCTATTTATTCATGTTAACTGTGTGTATGATTTCCTCCATGTACTATATCCATGTTTAAGTTATATTTCATAACATGTTCATATTAATGTAGGATTTGATTTAATTTTTTATTATTAAGATTGTACGTAGTTGGGACTGCATTATAGTCTATGTAATTGGTAATTGTTCTCGAACTGGTGGTTGGAGTCATTTACGCTACGCAGGATGTGTTAGATGAATCCGAGTCGTACTTGGAATGTTAGACAGTGGTTAGGCCACACGAAGTGCTTATGCATTCTATGTTGATCAACTCAACGTGTGCTTGGCCTAGTTCAGCTTATCCACTAAACTGATTGACTGACTTATGTTCCCCATGTTTGGACGCTACTGTATGAATCTAAGGTACCAAACTCACTAGTGAAAATCCTGTTAACCTTGGTAGCACGATCCGTTAAGACTCATGAGCTAGACATGGTGGTATGGGACACCGTGGTCGAGCTGTCATCCTACGCTGGGACGACGAGCCTCCCCGTAGTGACCAGTGAGCAACCTAGACTTGTGAGCCGATTATGGTGGTATGGGACACTATATTCGTGTTGTCGGCCTACTCTGATTGGTGAAAAGCCCTTTGTAGTTTCCTCTAGTATATCCTGAGACTGCATTTAGGCGACGAGCCTTATTGTAGTATCTAGGATATAACTAGACCTGTATTGATTGGTGACGAGTCCTTTACAGTGATTTAGAACTATAACATCGTATGAGATTGTCTAGGACTGATGACCCTATAATGGATCATTGTTTGGAAATTGTTATAAGGGAGGTAACTTAGCTTCCCAATCCTACTGTATAAAAGGGACTAATAAGAACTTGATAATCATGCTCATAACATTACACTGCATGTGTCATTGGCATTGGTGTAGAGCACAGTGGTAGTAATTCATGTTGCAATCGTCAGATGTTGTCGCAAGAGGGAGTTTGTGGTGAGGGCATGCATCATTTCCTCATACCATTCTTGCATTAACAAGAGTATCTAGGACATGTTTGATTGTACTGCATTATCATTACTACTTGATTGAATTGATAACATGTTAACCTTTGTTGTATAGTATCACTAAGTTGATCACTCACTCTCACGTTCTGAGATGGTACTTAAACACCAACCAGACTCTGTTTTAGCTGCAGATGATGATAATGCCTACGAGGTGGAGCCGGAGTTCGATGAGGATGAGGATGCATTCTTGTTCATGCAGTTCTCAAGTGGGTTCATGTGAGCCATGTCCTGATTGATGGGGATTCAGGATTATGTTGTAGTGATTTATCACATTTTGATATATGTATTTTGAGACATGACTTGTAATTATGACCTAGAAGAGCATACATACCTTGGGGACTTATGTTGGTTTATATATCTATTTCAGACTTCCTCTTGTGTATTCTACTTGTCCCTGAATAATGTTTGCTAATTTGGCTTAATCTACCTCATGTTTTTTGCACTAATATAGACAACATACATCCATCATTAAATATGTTGCATAAGTGATGTTTTGGAACTCGGGAGCTAAGTTAAGCTCGACCCCCAATTTTTAGGGCATTACAAGTTGATATCAGAGCATGATCTAAATTAAAATGGACCTGGGTTATGGTCACACGATGCATGTTGACGCCACTTTAGTGTAAGAGGTTTAAGACTCCCAGTTTTGTCAAGTGGCGAAAGTTTACTGAAAATGATTGACAAGATTGAGTCCGTGCACACTTCTGATCACACACGATGGCCCCAAATCACATCCAGGCCATCAATTGACAGGTATAAACCATGTTTCATCCCATTCGAGCCATTAAAATATCGGTAAATGTGAATATGTATCAGATTTGTTTCGAAACGATCTGAAATGAGTCGAATCGGGGTAGGGGCCCAATCGGGGCATTTTTCGGGGGACCCAGGGTGGGACCCACATCATTTTAGACCCAAGGGTGGGGGGAGGACCTCGTCGGAATGTGCAGTGGAGGGTGAGGCCCTCGTCATTTCGGCAAGGCCTCGCCAAGCAGCGGGCCAGATTGGGGCGGGCCATCGGGCCGACGCCTATAAGGACCTAGTGAGGCCCATTGGTCCATAATTTCTCATTTAGAACCCCCCTAAATATCCCCTCTCTTCACAACCTAACCCTCCAAGCTTTCCTTTTCCTTCAAAACCTCTCATTTTCCTCTCAAATCTCCCTTTTAATCCCTTTTTCCCTCATTTTTCTTCAAGCCTTGCATCCCTCCACGACATCGACCACAGCAGGCTCGGGTTCATGCACTTACAGCTGAGGCGCCCGAGGCAGTTTCAACACTAACATCTTTTGAGGTTCCCGCTCATATTCTAGGTACGCCTGTCTTCTTATTGGTGGACACTGGGTCCACTATTTTGATCATCTCTTGTGCTGCGGTCAAGCGGCTAGGTTTGGTCACGACTCCTATGAAGGGAGTGAGACTCACTATAGCTACAGTGACCACTTCAGATATCACTCGGCCCTATGAGTCTTTCTCAGTAGATCTGGGTAGCAGGACAGTGGTCGTCGACCTGATTGTCGCCCCACTGTGTCTCTATGACGTTATATTCGGGATGGATTGGCTTACAAAGATAAGAGCAGAGATTGACTGCGAGGCCAGAGTCGTGATAGCCTACGGACCTGAGGGCACGGTCTTTACATTTCTAGTACAGGTCAGTTGGTCTTGTCGTGTTAGCAGCTACACTTCTTTGTTAGAGGGTTCTTATGATCCGACGTTGGGAGTTATGCCTATGGTTCAAGATTTTCCCATTGTGTTTGAAAAGATCCCGGGACTTCCTCCTCGTCACGAGATTGACTTTATTATCGATCTTGTGCCCGGCGCAACACCTATTTCCTTATCGACGTATCGTATGCTTCCATGTGAGATGGAGGAACTGAGGAGACAGATTGATGTATTGTTAGAGGTAGGCTTTATTCAACAGAGTGTGTCACCTTGGAGAGTGCTTCTATTGTTTGTGAAGAAGAAAGACGGTTCCCTGCGATTATGTATTGATTATCATAGGTTGAATCAGGTGACGGAGAAGAACAAGTATCCCTTGCCCAAGATTGATGATCTGTTTGATTAGTTGAAGGGGGCACGTTATTTTTCAAAGATAGATTTGCATTTTGGGTATAATCAGTTGCTCATTAGGGATGAGGACGTGCAGAAGACTGCATTCAGGACTAGTTTTGTTCATTATGAGTTCCTTGTGATGTCGTTTGGACTCACAAATGCTCCGACCATGTTCATAGATCTAATGAACAAAGTGTTTCGGCCATTTCTATTTCGATTCATCATCGTCTTTATTGATGACATTTTGATATACTCCACGAGTCGGGAAGAGCACGAGGAGCAACTGAGAGCAGTATTGAATACTCTCAAGGAGAATCAGCTTTTTGCGCAGTATAAGAAGGGTGGGAAGAAGTCAAGTTCCTGGGACATGTGGTGTCCAAGGAAGGTATAGCAGTCAACCTCGCTAAGGTAGCTGCGGTTCAGGATTGGAAGTAGCCCGGTTCAGTTACTGAGGTGAGGAGTATTCTGGGTTTGGCAGGCTATTATCGACAATTCATTCGAAACTTTTCCAAGATTGCTAGACCGTTGTCTCAGTTAACACGGAAAGACTTGAAGTTTTCCTGGAATGAGAAGGCCGAAACAGCTTTTCAGGAGCTGAAGGACAAGTTGACGTCCACCCCTATGCTAGTATTTCCAGAGCAAGGGGTTAAGAATACTATATATACTGACACCTCTTGCATCGGTCTGGGTTGTGTCCTTATGCAAAAGGATAGAATGATTGCTTATGCCTTGAGACAGTTGAGGAAGCACGAGAAAAATTACCCTACATATGACCTAGAGTTGACAACTGTCATTTTTACATTAAAGCTCTGGAGACATTACCTCTACAGAGAGGAGTTCAAGCTCTTTTACGACCACAAGAGCCTTAGATATATATATTCTCACAGCGAGACTTAAATATGAGGCAGCGCCGATGTATGGAAACCTTAAAGGACTTTAAGTTTGAGGTCTCCTACCATCCGAGCAAGGCAAACCTTGTGGCAGATGTGTTGAGCCGTAAGAAGACTTTAGAGTTTGCTGCTCCTCTTATGATTGCAGAATGGGACATGGTGGAGTTCGTGTGAGACTTTGAGCAGAAACTCACGGTAGAGGAACCGTATGAAGTGGTTGCACATGTTCGTGTACAACCCCTCATTGATGGAAGGATTATTGAGGCTCAGGCAGACGATGAGCTTTTGGTGAAGATGAAAGAGCGGGTTGGTACAGATGAGGACTCAGAGTGGACTATTCGTACGGATGGGGGCTTACGTTATTGAGGCTGCCTATGCATCCCAAACATTCCTGACTTGAGACAAGAGGTTCTCAAGTCAGCCCATAGTTTGAGGCTTGCGATGCATCCAGGTAGCACGAAGATGTATCAAAACATGAAAAAATTGTACTGGTGGGACAATATGAAGGTTCACATTGCTGAGTTCGTATCCTGATGTCTCACGTGTCAGCAGGTTAAGGCAGAGCATCATCGACCTCCTGGATTGCTTCAACCCATGCCCATAGCTGAATGGAAGTGGGACTTCATTTCTATGGATTTTATTTCTGGACTGCCGAAGATAAGAAAGGGACATGACTTTATTTGGGTGATTGTTGATAGGTTGACGAAGTCGGCTCATTTCCTACCTATCAGAGTCACGAATTCTGCAGAAGAGTTGGCCAGATTGTACATCAAGGAGATTGTACATCTGCATGGATTCCCTTGGAGATTATGTCAGATCGAGACACGCGATTCACATCTATCTTTTAGAATCGTATCCAGGAAGCGATGGGTGTGAAGTTGAAGTTCAGTACCGCGTTCCATCGACAGATAGACGGGCAGACGGAGCATGTAAATCAGGTGCTATAAGACATGCTGCGAGCTTATGTGTTGGATTTTAAGGACAGTTAAGATGACTATTTTCCTTATGCAGAGTTCGCATATAACAACATCTTACAGGTGAGTATTGGCATGGCTCGCTATGAGGCATTGTATGTTCGCCCGTGTAGAGCATCGCATTGTTGGATAAAAGTGGGCGAGAAGACTCTGATTGGCCCAAAGATGGTTTAGGAGACCTTAGAGAAAATTGACATTATTAGACGTCGACTGCTTTCAGCACAGAGCAGGAAAAAAAGTTACGCCGATATGAGACGGCGACCACTTGAGTTTGAAGTTGGGGACCATATTTTCCTTAAGGTTTTCCCCATGAAGGGAGTTCTTCGGTTTGGTAAGAAATGGAAGCTCACGCCAAGATTCATTGGCCCTTTTCAGATACTTGATAGAGTGGGGGCAGTAGCATATCACCTTGCTTTGCCCACACCACTCGCAGGCATGGATAATGTGTTCAATGTGTCCATGTTGAAGAAGTACGTTCCTGATCCTATTATCAGATGGGAGCAAGTGCAGTTGAGTGAGGATGCCACATATGAACTTAGACCGACGCGTATTTTGGATGGGAAGGAGCAGGTATTGCGTAGCAAGGTTATCCCACTTTATAAGCATTCTGACCGTCAGAATCTGACCTAAATTCACCTTCGGATCAGGGAAGTTGGCCCATACATGTCAAAGTACTTGTGGCCCTGATCGAGTTTCGATGACCGTTGAATTGAAACTGGTCTACCACGGTCGATCTGAAAACCCAATCTTAATAAAAACTTAACTTGCTTAAGATCCAATATTAGTGAGCTTAAGTTCGATCACATTTAATAAAAGGACCTCCAGAAATGTTTCGTTGGATCAGAAAAAGCCTGATTTGGTTATAACTTAAGTATACCTTGGCCCTAGGGCTATTTCTGTTGGTTCTGGGCCTATATAAGGGCCTTAAACCCTCTCTCACATATCCCATACGAATTCTAAACCCTAGCTAATATAAGAGAGAGTAGAGAGAGAGAGAAAGTGAGGGAGTAGTTGGTGTTTTATCTTGGGATTCTTCCCTGTACCTCTACGCATCAAATTCATCATTCTGGATCGTTATTCTGGTGATCCTAATTCCATCTTTGGGTAAGACAATCAAACCCTAACCTATTTTGGAGCTTAGAATAGTCTAAGTGTTGATGTAGCTAACCAAATTCATATCTTAGGTAGACGAAGACCTAGTGTCTAAATCATATTCGTTACAAGTTTTCTGATTTAAGGTGCGGACTATATACATTTAGGTTATGGTTTTCAAGACTTTCAATGTTAGATAATGATTTATTACTGACGTGGATGCTATTACACATGCCAAATGCGTTATCTGCTTTGCATTACATATATATAACTTATGTTGTAAATAGAATATTTCATGTGTATGATGAAATATTTGTATGCGTGAGAAATCTGATATTGTGATTGTCATGATTAATTGTCGTTAGTACATAATTGTTATGAATGCGACAACTCCTTGGCAAAAGGATTCACCCTAATATGTAATATACCCAACATATGTGATGTATGTTAAATAGTGTAGTCTAAGTGTTTATATAAATGCCTGAATGGGTTAGTATTTAGTAAAGTATGATTTTTTAGGGGTATTGAGATATGAATCTTAATTATCGTACTTGTGTGTATGATTTCCTCCATGAACTGTTTACTTTATTTATTCACATTAACTGTGTGTATGATTTCCTCCATGTACTGTATCCATGTTTAAGTTATATTTCATAACATATTTATATTAATGTAGGATTTGATTTAATTGTTTATTATTGAGATTGTACGTAGTTGGGACTGCATTACAGTACAGGTAATCGGTAATTGTTCTCAAACTAGTGGTTGGAGTCATTTACACCATGCAGGATGTGTTCGACGAATCCGAGTCGTACTTGGGATGTTCGACAGTGGTTAGGCCACACGGAGTGCTTATGCATTCTATATCGATTAACTCAACGTGCTCTTGGCCTAGTTAAGCTTATCAACTAAATCGATTGACTGATGTATGTTCACCATGTTTGGACGCTACTGTATGAATCTAAGGTACGAAACTCACTAGTGAAAATTCCGTTAACCTTAGTACCATGATCCGCTAAGACTTATGAGCCAGACATAGTGATATGGGACATCGTGGTCGAGCTGTCAGCCTACGCTGGGGCGAAGAGCCTCCTCGTAGTGACCAGTGAGCAACCTAGACTCATGAGCCAATTATGGTGGTATGAGACACTATATTCGTGCTGTCGGCCTACTCTAATTGATGACGAGCCCTCTGTAGTGTCCTCGAGTATATCCTCTGACTGCATTTAGCCAACGATCCTTATTATAGTATTTAGGATATAACTAGACCTGTATTGATCGGTGACGAGCCCTTTACAGCGATCTACAACTACAACATTCTATGAGATTGTCTAGGACCGATGACCCTAGAATGTATCATTGTTTGGAAATTGATATAAGGGAGGTACCTTAGCTTCCCAATCCTGCTGTATGAAAAGGACTAATAAGAACTTGATAATCATGCTCATAACATTGCACTGCATGTGTCGTTGGAGTTGGTGTAGAGCACAATGGTAGTGATTCATGCCGCGATCATCGGATGTTGTCGCAAGAGGGAGTTTGTGGTGAGGGCATGCATCATTTCCTCATACCATTCTTGCATTAACAAGAGTATCTGGGACATGTTTGATTGTACTACTTTATCATTATTGCTTAATTGAATTGATCACATGTTAATCTTTACTGTATAGTTCCACTGAGTTGATCACTTACTCCCACATTCTGGGATGGTACTTAAACACCAACTAGACTCTGACTTAGCTGCAGGTGATGGTGATGCCTGCGAGGCGGAGCCGGAGTTCGATGAGGACGAGGATGCATTCTCGTTCATGCAGTTCTCAGGCGTGTTCATGTGAGCCATATCCTGATTGACGGGGATTCAGGACTATGTTGAAGTGATTTATCACATTTTGATATATGTATTTTGAGACACGACTTGTAATTATGACCTAGCAGAGTATAATACATTAGGGACTTATGTTGGTTTATATATCTATTTCAGACTTTCGCTTGCGTATTCTACTTGTCCTTAAATTGTGTTTGTTGATTTGGCTTAATCTACCTCATGTTTTATGCACTAGTACAGACAACATACATCTATCATTAAATATGTTGCATAAGTGATGTTTTGGAACTCGAGAGCTGAGTTATGCTCGACCCCCAATTTTTAGGGAGTTACACAGAGGCACCAGGTCCGGATGAAATTGCCTTCATGCTTGCTTAATCAGCCTTTTATATTTTGAAATGTTGAATCGATGCATTACTACTGAAGGTTCTAGACTTGACATTTTTGCATACGTCCAAGCGAAGACGTCTTTATTCTCTATCAAGAGTTGGATGTATTTTTTAGCTTCTTGCTCGGGGAGGCCGGCACTTATGAACGTGTTATGTGGCTCTTCTTTTGTTCCTAGACTTATTTCTTGTAAAGTATCGATTGTTGGTTGCCCCTCATCTTTTATATGCTTTGGAGCTGTCTCAGGATGCTTGACTATTTCAAAATCTATCTCTGGTAGTTGTTTAACAGTATCCATGTTCAGTGAAGACTCTGCCCCCAACCCCTGAAACTTTCCTCGCCTTTTCTGGCCAACCCCTATAAGGATCTAGATTCTTTTCCCATAATTTAGGCCACTGGGTTCTTTGTAATCAAAATCCATGCTTTTCATGATCTTCTTGCTAGCTGGGTTATACTTCTTAAAATTTGGTGATGTCAGCTTTCTGTGATATACATTGTTTTCGCCCTCTCTTTCTATCTTCGCTTCCACAGGGGCGTAAAATTCAATCGATTCCGAGTACTTTGCACTGGCTTTGACATGAAATCTTTTTGGAATAGCCGAGAATGGCTTGTTTCTTTCAGCATATGGTAATGGTATTATGTAATTTGACTGTAGGATTTTCAGGTGTTCAAACGATAATAATGTTAAGGGCAGCCGACCTGGTTGTCTGAGATGTTTCGACACGAAATAAATTTTTTTTCTTTTCTGGTGAAGTTTCAGACAATCACACCTTTTCAGTTTCTTCTTTCATTACTTTCGTATGAGCATTTTCTAGGGCTTTCTTCTTGTCACTCTTTCTCTCGTCCTTTCTGGCAAACCCATCATAATAACTGGCATCTACGAAGAAGACTTTGGCTTCTGTATATGGTCTTGCATCGACAATCACTTTGTGTTGCACCCCATCGTTATAGTACTTGAAACAGTGGTGTAAGATAGAAGATATGATGCCATACTGATGCATCCATGGCCTTCCCAAGAGGAGATTATAGGTCGTCACTACATTACTGACATGACAAACAACATCAGCAACCAATTCTCCTATTTCTAAGGTTACTATAATTTTATCGAGCACATGTTGCCCATCCTGATTGAAGCCCTGTATCATCATTCCACTAAGGCATAGATTAGAATGACGATAACCTAATTTATTCAACATTGTGAGTAAGAATAGATTCACCGCAGACCCATTGTCCAGCATAATCCTCTTTACTTCCTTGCTGCAAATATGGTCAACTATCATCAATGACCTATTATGTCATGCATCACAGGTCAGATCATCGTCAGAGAAGGAAACCACTGGAATGCAATCCTCTCATTCTCTGCGTTCTTCATTTTCCATTTGTATAATCAATGTTTCTCTGACATCACGGTTGGATAATGCTTAAATCAGGCTTTCCCAAAAATCCTCTGATAGCTTTAGTGCATCATAAATGCTTAATCGAGCTGGTATATCTTTCAAATGACTTACTGCATCATAAATTACCTTTGCCACCTCATTCCTCCCTTCTCTTTTATCATTATCACGCTTATCCTTGATGACTTTTATTCTCGTGGTTCCAGCTTTCTGTCTTGGGGGACTTGTCTTTCTTCTCCCTAATCGAAGTGTGATTACTGCAGCCTTGCCTATCATCTAATGATTTTCCTCCTCTATTCTCTCACGACTATTTTCCCAAGTTGTTAGTACATTCACTGTCGCCTTTGCATTTATTTCTTTTTCTTTCCCAATCACTATCTCTCCCCTGTTTATCATTCTTTATATTATAGATTTTATCGTGCAACAATTTTCTGTTGGGTGCCCTATCAAACGATGGTACTGGAAAAAATCCCTCTCTCCTGTTCTCATTGCATCTTCAAGGCGCTTGGATGGAGGTAATTCTATCGTACCAACTTTCAGCAATTGGTTCATCATAAGGACTACATCTTTCCTATCAAATGTGAACCCATCATGGGAGTTACGTGATCTGAACTTTTTTCTTCTGAATCTGTTTCTAAGACGGCTTGATTCTTCCTTGTGCTCCATTCTTTTCTCTCTTGATTCTCTCTCTCTCTCTCTCTCTCTCTCTCTCTCTCTCTCTTGTATCCTGACTTCTTTTCTCTTAATCCACGGTATTTACAACCAATCTACTGGGCCCTCTCCTTGTAGTATCACAATTGAATGCTGGCATTTTTCACGTCATCAATTCTAAGGCATGGGCTTTGGTGGCCAAGTCACGAAAAGTCTTGATATTAAAACTAGTGAGCCCAAATGTGGTTCCTGTTTCCATGAAGTTCAAGTACATCTTGACCTGCACTTTCTCTTCTAGTAAATGTCTGTAAGAAGCTCCCAATGTCTTCCATTTGTATATAAATTTCTCCACAGGTTATCCTTCTCTTTGTCGTACTGAAGCCAACTGTATAATACTGACATTGCATTCAGATGAGAAGAAATTTGACATAAATGCGTCCTACATTTGTTCCCAAGTGTGCATCAATCCCGAGGCCAGGCTGGACTACCAGCAAAATACCTTACTCGTTAAGGAGCCAAACAATTGAAGGCAATATTGTGGTACTGTAGAGAAATTTTTCATACAAATGATAAAATGCATCAAATGCTCTTCCAGCGATCCATCTCCATTAAATTTATGAAAATTCGGCTGTTTGAAATTAACTGAAAAAGGAACATCTTCCACCTCTCTTGGGTATGGTGTTTGATATCTGAATCTACCGACATTTTCGTGTTCTCTTTCTGTCTTGACAGCTTCTTCCACAACTTGTCGCATTTCCTCTTGCATTATCACCCTTGCTACGGGAGCCAACCCAAGCGATCCTAGTCCTGGGGGCTGCGAGCCTTCGGATTGCGGTTCTCACTCGTTCATATTACCCATCATCGAAGGTACTGTTATCTAGGCCCAATTATGTGTGAGAGTTGTTAAAGCTTCCCAAAGATTTCTACGTTGTTTCATCAGCATTCTCTGTGCTTGTTCCATCTCAGCCATACGATCTTTGGCAGTCGACAGAGGTCCCTGACTTGTCCCGGCCATATATAAAGTTGCCTCTCTGCTTCCTGATGAAGCTGTGCTTGGGGTAGAGTATGAATATATTGATGTGATGGGGCTTACGAAAAGAGGAGTTTCGTTAGATTTCCCGCTACTTCCGTAGTAATCGGGAGATTGGAGCGATACCAGAGCTGGTGAGCCTACGAACAACATTTTACCCTCCTACTCTCTTGTCTGTCGAACTTCTACAATAGGCAGAGCCAAAAAATTCTATGCTGTCAAGGGGGAAATGGATTTCCCTGGGTATAACACGGGAGGAGTTAATTCAGGATTTTTCTTAGCGGCATTTCATGTCACTAGTCCTCTGATTCTTCGTACAGGTGAGTTCACTCTGGTTGTTACCACATCTCGAGCCCTTTTCTTTTGAGACGTAACGACAATCCAATCTTGATCGCTGTGTTGTGTTGTGGGCGAAGCGGATATGACTTTGGCCATTGCTGAAGACTTATCACTTTTACTTGCAAGAGATTAGATGTTACGATCTGATACTTTATTTGCTGCATATTCCACCACGAACCCAGTCATAGTGAAATACAAGTTAACGTTCTTCATCGAGTTTGCCATTGATTGTAAATTGTAGTTTTATCTTCTTACCTTCAAGATAAAACATAAAACTTGAATTGGTATTCAAATGATACGGTAACCTATCTAAGAGATGAAGGGGAGGATGTTCCCACTGAGAGTCGCTATTTTGACATCAAGAAGATACCAAACTATGACAAAAGTCCTATAACCCTTTCAACATTAATATGAAATAAGATATTCCCCAGCAGAGTCACCATTTTGTTTTGAACAAGAAATAAAGGTATTTGATTTTGAAGATTATCTTGTTTAAACATAAAAGAGAGAGTGTATCAAGAATGATCATCATATTATTAATATTGAGTTCATTTACATCCTCATATATCCCTTGATTCTGAGATAGATTTTTCAAAATACAACAAATTAACAAAGTTCGAATAGTGGATCTGAATATCAAATTTGGCAGCACTTCGACTTGTGATTTGATTATCTATTCGAGAGGAATGTTGTGCATATTTGATCGTTTGATTTCTCTTTCTGAAGCTTGTACAAAAGGAGAACTGGAGCCTGATCACTTCAATAGCATTTCAGCCCTTATCATTATTGATTGTATAATAGTTTGGTTGCGCAGACCCACGCAAACCCTAGCTTCTCTTCTATTCCTACCTTCAGTCTTCTCTATAACTCTGCTCTTCTTCTAAAATCTTCAATCACCCTAAATGAGAGGGCGAGTGGGGTATTTATAGGCCTCCGTAAGTGTGAACCCTCAATCTTTGTGCCATGGGACCCACCTTCTATCAAATCTAATCATCTAATCAAAACACATCAGTGGATCCTTTGCGCGGACCCGCACAACTAATGTAACAGTTTGCGTGGACCTGCACAATAAATATGGTGTACACGGAACTGCGTAAACCCTATGAATCTGCACTTCATATCTTTGGTGGCACTTTTCTTTGTGATTCCTTTATATTTTAATCTCTTCTTTCTCCATTCTTTTCTTCTCTTTTTATGCCTCGACACCTGGTTTGTCAATTAGCGCGTAAGTTGAGTCGGTGAGCCTCATATGAAGATTGATCACGTTATCGCCTCAACCAGATGTATGTTCCGAGCTCGTCACAAGTAAATCAAGCCTCACATCCCAAATCCCAAAACACCTTGGTAAACAAAAGCTCTAAAAGACTAATAATGACATAGGATAAAATAATCTGAAAACTTAAGTTTCAAACCAAAAAATCTTCTAAGTTTTTAAGCAAAGTTCGATGATATCGAGTCTATGTTAATGTCTTCGAACACTCTTGTTCGATGACATCGAACAGTTCTCAATGATATTGAATTAGGCCTTTTATGTCCAGCAACCACAAAGTAATTCAGAAAAAATGTTCCATAAATCAAACATACATTCGATGATATCGACCAGCAGTTATCGATGACATCAAAGGTCAGTCCATTATACAGATAGACTTAGAGCATTATCCAGCAAAGTCTTGGAAAACATTTTGATACTGCTCGAGGAATCGAAATGGAATCAATGTCATTGATATTCAAATCATGATGTTATCGATAGGATCTCGATAACATCAAATCAGGATAAGTTTTGTCCAGCAAGCTTCAGAGGAAAATCATATAAAATGTTCAAGGGATCGATACATTACTCGATGTCATTGAAATTCAAATCATGATGATATTGATGGAGTCTCGATGACATCGATCTGGTCAAAAATATTCAAGCAAGCTTATGAGGAAAACATGTGAAAATGATTAAGAAAACTATAGAGTCTCGATGTCATTGTAATTTAAAAATTGATGATATCGAGATAGGATCATGTCATCAATCCTCAACTAGAAAAGTTCCAAGTTTATCTTCAGTTGAGTTCATATCATTGAGCCTAGATTCGATGCCATTGAAAGTATATGTTCGATGATATCGATAAATGTTCGATGACATTGAACTTAGTCCATCTCTAACAACATTATTACCACTGGAAATTTTTATCTACATAAGGAAAGCTTGCTCTTGGTTGCTAGGGTGAGAAAAAGTGAGAGAGCTTTGAGAGAGTAATTGCATCCCACTTACCCTAAGCCCTTTTTCTCATGGCAGTTCATCCTTCAATCCACCCTCATCATTGACATTCAATAGAGTGGATTAGTGAATGAACTTCCTCATTCAAGGATCATCCAACTACCATCTTAATGGTAAATAATTGAGCTGGGATCCCTTGAATGCTTAAGATCTTGGAATTACTCCATCTCTCAAATGAGTAATATTCATTAGAGTAGATTTCAACATAACCTTCACCCAACCTGTCACCTTACATTGGAGCATCATCAGTGTTGCGGACCAAGGGAGCTGAAGAATCTTCGTCATCAAAGGAGGAGATCTTCATCAATGTGCAGAACTAGGCTCAACTACTTATTTCTAAGTTATTAGAGTCTAGAGACCCTATTGATCATGCCTTGTGTAGGATTGGGTCACAGGTACATCTCACCCTTTCAAGCCCTCATAGGTGGCTTCCGACCGGAGAGTACGTTTGGGTACAGTGTGTTGACACTTGCTCTTGTGTAGGGCATAGACTCAGGTCCTTTGTGTAGGTCCTTGGCCTGTGTGGCCTAAATTAAGGTTCTTGTGAGAGTCATTGGCCTGTGTAGCCTAAAATAGGGTCTTTCTATGGATCCTTAGCTTGTGTGGCCTAAAACCTAAGTTCCTTGTGTGGATCCGTAGCCTGTGAGGCCTAAACCCAAGGTTCCTTGTGTAAATGCTCTGCTCTTGTGTAGGGCATAAAACACAGGTGCTTCATGTGGACCTTTGCTCTTGTGCAGGGGGTAAACTTGCGCCTTGTGTAGGCATGTCTAGGTTCTTTATGTAGGTCCTAGATTCGACCTTGTGTGGGTTGTAAAGGTTAGAGGTGAACTTGATTTAATACCTCCGTTAGTGAAATTTGGTATAGTCAAGGGTTGAGTGCATCAACCGGGAGTGGAGTAGCCACATAGCTGAACCACTATAAACGATTATGTCTGGGATTGATGTTTGCATATTCATTTATTATGCTTACTTTGAATGATTACATGAAACATGCTAACATGAATGTTTAGAATTTTTAAGAATCACATCCCACACACATAGTCACATTATTCAACCATCATAGACTAGTTGCTAAATCATGTTTAAATATTAAGTAGTCTTGTGATTAGATCCTCTACTTGGCTTGGGAGCCATTAGAGTTAAAGTAAGTATATCATAATAGTCTCACATTATATCAAGATTAGGTTAATAGGATTTTTAATTATCGAGAAAACTTTATAAAGTCCTATTCACCCCCCTCTGGGACACTTTTGCAAATTCTAACTTCTACTACTGTGGTCGTTATGGCAATTTCAATTGGTATCAAAGCAGGTCTCTCTTAAGGGCTTAACCGCCTAGAGAGTGATCTTGACTGAAGTTGGAATTATGGCCAAAGGGGAGGGCTCATTTGTGACTAGACCTCCTATATTTGATGGTTCAAATTATGCATACTAAAAGGCTAGGATGCACTACTTTCTGAGATCTTTCAATCATGACATTTGGGACATTGTTGAAAATAAATATGTGCCCCCAACCGAACAAATAGTACTTGAAAATGACACAACTATCTCCAAATCAAAATCTAAAGAAATGTGGACTGCATTCGATAAAGAAAAACAAACTTCTGAAGCTAAAGCAGTAAATGCTATTTACTGTGTTGTGTCTCAAGAAGTATTCAATCAAATTAATATGTGCATCACATCAAAACAAGCTTATGATTTATTGGAAACAACTCATGAGGGAAACAACATAATGAAAAGCTCCAAGCTACTGCTCCTAACATCACAATTTGAACACCTCAGAATGGAGGAGCATGAGACATTTATGGAATTCTTTACAAAGCTAAACATCATCTGTAATTCCATGGGTGGATTGGGAGAAAAGTTCTAGTCCCAAAAATTTATGGGAAGATTCTAAGATCTCTCCCGGAATGTTTCAACTCAAAAGTAACAACTATTGAAGAATGTAGGAAAATGGACGAAATGAAAGTAGAAGAACTAGTAGGTTCCCTACAAACATTTGAACTTCACTTCAAACCAACCTCTAAATCCAAAAGCAATGCCCTCAAAGCTGTAAAACACACCATCACTAATGAGGAGGAGAGTGAGAGAGAAAATGAAGACGAGGAAGTGGGTCTCTTGGCTTAAAGGTTCAAGAAGTTTTTAACAAAAATCGTGGCCAGCCATACAGAGGTAAAAATTTGGACAACAAGCATCATATAAGTAAAACTTCTAAAAAGTCTAAAAAGCCTCGATGCTACAACTATAGGAAATTTGGTCACTTGTCCATTGAATGCCCTACCAAAAAGACAAAGGGAAAGCCCATGACAGCCACATGGGATGACACTGAAGAAGCAAACTCAGAATTCAGTGACTCAGAGAGTGATGGTGACCAGAAATCCTTAAAAATTCTCATGGCCTCCGCATCTCCAACATTCCAATAGAAACTGAGAAAATTGATGAACCACGAGTCGAAGAGACATTTCCATCAGATGATGAAAAAGAAGAAGAAGAAGAAGAAAAGGATAATATACAAGATGCGTTTGATCAACTCTATATACATAACATCAATATCCTTAAAAGACTTAGAATCAATGAGAATAAGAATAAATTGCTGCAAATGGATTTTGATAAAACTTTAGAGATCAATACATGCCTGATTAGTGATCTTTTACAATATCACTTAGATAATGATAGGATAGAAAGAATCAATTCATTTCTCAAACCTGAGTTGGGAAAACTAAACAAACATATTGAACTATTAGAAGATGAAAACATGCATCTTGAGAATGAAAATCACAAACTTATCTTTGATGTAGAAAAATCTAAAAAAATCTGTTGAGCTCAGTTACAAATTCTCCCAAAGTAGTGAAAAATTAGAAAGACTATTAGGGATGGGAAGACCACAAAAAGACAAGAGAGGACTGGAATATGAAAATTTCAAACCAAGTCCCACTCTTGCGGCTCTAATGATTAAGAAAACTGCTGCATCTAGGAGTAATACAAGAGTTACTCCTATCTTTCACTCATGTGGATACTTAGGACATTATAAGTTTGAATGCCTTACTTTTGGCAAGACTAATTTGATTTCAGTGTGAACATTTCTAGTAAATATAAACCAACCAAAAGAACAATGTAAAACTTCAAGAGTCCACCAAAATACATGCCAAGGAGTAAGAAATATCCGTCTCCACCCAGAATGATAAAAAGAATGGAAGAACTACTGACTCAAGTGGCTGAACTAAATTAGAAAATAAAAGAGTTAATGAAACAAGGAAATGTGATTCAGTTACCTAACATGCCCAAACATGCCCATAGTGAAGGAAAAACAACATCTCCTAGGAAAACTGTCACTAAATGGGTAGTGAAAAATAAGAGAAATTGTCTAGTAACTCATTCATTTTCAAAAATAGATAATGATGTTAAATGGTACCATGAGACCAGGTGCTCAAGACATGTCACAGGTGACAAATCACTTCTCTCAAATTATTCTAATATTGATGATGGGAAGGTCATCTTTCGAAATGGATGCACAACTAAAGTAATAGGACATGGGACTATTATTGGATTAGAAATGCTAAAAAATGAGAATGCTCTATGCGTAAAAGGGTTGACTCACAATCTTCTAAGAATTTCTCAAGTATGTGACAATAAACATGTGGTAACATTTTCCAAACAGGAGTGAAAGATCTTGAAACTATCAGGTAAATTAATTATGAAGGGTCTTCACATTAGTGACCACTGCTATGTTGTCAAAGGCAAGAGCAAGGATGATCCCTCTGTCTGATATCACTAGAGCACAGATAATAAGTTCAGGTCAGGCCCAGACATGTGTGTGAAATGATGCACTTTTGTGATTACTATGTTACATCTAAGGTTTGTATAGCTCGTCAAATTCTTTTTGATAATGAACATAAAAATGTTCATACGTTTGAGTCCCATAACTTTTTGTACAAATTTTGTAGTGTATAAAAGCTGATAAGAAAACACTTTATGATATACATATTTGAGAAGTTAACGAAGTCCGCAAATCAATGTCAACGAATCGAATGACTCGTAGATATCATCGAGGACATCTCGATGTCATTGACCACCTCTCATAATCTAAAACGTCGTAACGGATAGTCTGTCATTAAACACTTCTTCGATAGCATCGATTAGGGTCTATCGGTATCATCGAATCTAATTCGATGATATCGAATATGGCCGCTTGATAAAAGACGGGCGAGCGAGAATTTTTTTTATATTTTGGTTTTGGGCGTTTCCTCCTCCCTAGATTTTCTTGATGCCATTGACGGTTTGGGTGACCGTTTATAGCTCAAATCCAGAGGATTCCTAAGTCTACTTCACATCTTTTCAAGATATTCCTCATTGTGATTAGTTTAACGTACGTTGATAAAGGTTTCTCTTTTGTTGATCTTCATCAATTCTTCCTTGTCTAAAATGTTTACTTGGTTTCTAGTTATTTTATCATCTTGCATTATCTTTGAGTGCCTAATCGATCATGTCAAGAGATAAAGGAAAAGCCCTAATAGTTGGAGAATCCTCTCAACCTACCGGACAAAAGTCTCTAGCTCCACGAGAAAGAGCCAGACCTCCCGAAGCACTTGTGCGCCGCCGTGGAACCATCACCAGACAGTCGTAACGGGGTGAGGCTCCATCTGCACCACCCACACCTCCTCCCACTATAACATTTCCTTCGCCACATGCCAATGTATTGGAAAAATATTTGAGTCTTGTGCATGAACGTCAGGTAGATAGGGAATGTATTTGTCCTTTCGACCTAGAATCCTTATTGTTTGTAGTTGATTGGTCAACCATCTTGGATTTTGGTGGACCATGTCACGATGAAAGGACCTATCACTTTCTTGCCTATTATCATTCTCCAGTCCTTAAGCCTCCCTCGATCACAGTCACAGTTGGGGAGATGAATGTGGAAATCACTGCCGACTCTATCCCAAATCTGTTTGGTCTCATTCTTTCTCTGATCGGTATGTCCGACCTTAATATGGATGATCCCACTGTCCGATCCCAGGCCACCAAATTCCTGTGTCATGGAAGAGATGTTCCTTGGTATTAAGGAAATGCACTTAAAGCTAAATACATGCAACTAAAATATCAAGTTCTACATGGGATCTTCTCCATAAATGTGTATCCAAGGGGAACTAATCGAGCCGATCTTACCAGCTTTATGGTCCTCATTTTGTACAACATTGCATCTGGTGTCAAACTGTGTCTGACCACTCTTATAGTCCATCAGTTGGCTATTGTTGTCCACACTTCTTTCGCAGCTTATCTCCCATTTCCTCATATCCTTCATCTATTGAGTAGTGAGTTGGGACTACCTGTGATGGATGAACCTAAACGTCCTTTACAACATTTTAATGAAGTTAACATCCGCAAGATGGGCCTCAAGTTCCATCCAGTCACAGAAGGGCAGACTGAGGAAGAGACTCAAGGTGACACTGACATAGGGGAGGCAGTGGCACCAGATGAATGAGAGATGCAAGGACCACGGGTAACTCGAACCACACCTCACTCCTCACAAACACTGAGACAAAAGCGGCATCAGCATTGGGTGGTGCTTCTTGAAGATAGATTTGATCGATCGGAGCGAATCTCAGGCTTGGAGAAAATGGTGGATGCTTTGCATCGCACGGCTCAGCATATAGTTAATTTACTCACTTACCGTCGTGACGACACTGCTCTAGCCAGCTCAGCGCTGTAGTTCTGTTAATTGCCCCATCACATACACATGTTCATCACTCATACTTAGGACATGGTATCTTTTTTATTATCCTAAGTACTTAGAATGTATGTGATGGTCTACTGACTTGTATAGTCTTACAGTTTAGTGTGTTTATCTCGTCCTTGGTATTGGGATATTTTTGATTGGTTGAATATTGCCCATGGATGGGCAACATAGTTGGAATGTTTTTTTTTAAAGGGTAAATGTGCCCAAGAATGGGCTGGATGGTTTTTTTTTTTTGGGATACGACATATGCCCATGGTTGGGCCTGCTGACATTTCTTTTTGGATACTTTAAAATATTCATACTGCCAAGCTTGGGTAGTTTCTGTGCTTTCATGAATGATGATATTTCTCAAGCTTGAAATTAAGTTGTCTATGAGAATCGATCTTGTATGCAGGATGCCGAATTTTACATATTATATGCTTGTAGAAATGAATACTAACACTGGGATGATGATTAGTTTATCACTGGTTATATGCTCATGAAAGGATTGAATCTTAATGGAGGAATGGTGATTGTTTACTTTCTCCTTATGCTCGTGGTAGTATTTAAATATGTTGTTAAATGTTGATTGTTAATGATCCATTTTCTAAATGCATACGTGCTTATAATGCCTCTTTCGAAATGTTGTATTTCCTGCTATCTATATTATGTATTTCGGAGGTGTGGTTACATATTTTAGAGTGAAGTCTGTCGCCCTTATGTTATGAGGCTTCCCTTTATGGCCCTCCTACTATATTGATTCTCCCAGTGTTTTCCAAATCAACTTCAGTCAATATGTTTTCGATTGGAATATTCTAACCTTTACCAATGACTAAAAAAAGGGGAGAACAAATCCCACCATGAGAACAATTGTGTATAGTTTATATGCATGGTGATATAAGTGATAGGGGGAGCAGCTGCAAGGAGATATGGGGAGTAGTTACATGAAGACTTTATTTTATGTGAGAAGTCTGTTATGTAAAATTGTTTAAAAGTTCATGTAAACACAATTTATGGTGTTGTTCTATGCATTGTTCTAGGTGTTTTGTTTTTTGTCATGTAATTGACAAAGGGGGAGATTGAATGTGCCCTACTTTGTTAATTAGCAAGTAAGTTGAGTCGGTGAGTTAGGTGAGCATCATATGAAGATTGATCACGCTATCACCTCAGCCAGATGTGTGTTCTGAGCTCGTCACAAGTAAATTAAGCCTCACATGCCAAATCCCAAAACACCCAGGTAAACAAAGCTCTAAAAGACTTAAAACAAGATAGGATGAAATAGTCTGAAAACTTAAGTTTCAAACAGGAAAATATTCTAAGTTTTCTAACAAAGTGCAATGATATCGAGTTTGTGTTAATTTCATTGAACACTCTTGTTCAATGACATCGAACAGTTCTTGATGATATTGAAGTAGGTCTTTTATGTCCAACAACCACAAAGTAATTTGGACAAAATGTTCGATAAATCGAACATACATTCGATGATATCGACCACTAGCTATTGATGACATTGAAGGATAGTCAATTATATCGATAAACTTAGAGCATTATCCAGCAGTATTGGAAAATATTTTGATACTGCTCGAGGAATCGATGTCATCGATATTCAAATCATGATGTCATCAATAGGATCTTGAAAACATCGAATCGGTATAAGTTTTGTCCAGCAAGCTTCAGAGGAAAATCAACTAAAATGTTTGGGGAATCGACACATTACTCGATGTCATAAAAATTCAAATCATGATGATATCGAGGGAGTTTGGATGGCATCGAATTTGGTCAAAACTATTCTAGAAAGCTTATGAGGAAAAATATGTTTAAATGATCGAGGAATCGATAAAGCCTCAATGTCATCGAATTTCAAAAATCGATGATATCGAGATAGGATCGATGTCATCGATCCTTAGAAAAGTTCCAAGTTTACCTTCTGTTAAGTTCGTATCATCGATCCTAGATTCGATGTCATCAAAAGTATATGTTCGATGATATCATATAAGGTCCGATGACATCGAACTCAGTCAGTCTCTAACAACATTATTACCGTTGGAACTTTTTGTCTATATAAGGAAAGCTTGCTCTTGCTTGCTAGGGTGAGAAAAAGTGAGAGAGCATTGAGAGAGTACTTGCATACCACTTACCCTAAGCCCTTTTTCTCATGGCAGTTCATCCTTTAATCCACCCTCATCATTGATATTCAATAAAGTGGATTGGTGATTGAACTTCCTCATTCAAGGATCATCCAGCCACCATCTTAATGGTAAATCATTTAGCTAGGATCCCTTGAATGCTTAAGGGGTTGGAATTACTCCATCTCTCAAATGAGTAATATTCATTAGAGTAGATTCCAATATAACCTTCACCTAACCTGTCCTTTACATTGGAGCATCATTAGTGTTGCGGATAAAGAGAGCTGAAGAATCTTTGTCATCAAAGGTGGAGATCTTCATCAATGTGCAGAACGGAGCTCATTTACTTATCTATAAGTCATTAAAGTCCAGAGACCCTGCTGATCATTCCTTTTGTTAGATTGGGTCACAAGTACATCTTACCCTTTCAAGCCCTCATAGGAGGCCTCCAATGGGAGTGTATATTTGAGTGTTGTGTGTTGACCCTTACTCTTGTGTAGGGCATAAACTCAGGTCCTTTGTGTAGGTCCTTGTCTTGTGTGGCTTAAATTAGAATCCTTATGTGAGTCCTTGGACTGTGGGCCTAAACTAGGGTCCTTGTGTGGATCCTTGGCCTGTGTGGCCTAAAACCTAAGTTACTTGTGTGGATCCTTAGCCCACAGGCCTAAACTCGAGGTTCCTTTTGTGGATCCTTTGCTTGTGTAGGGCATAAACTTGTACCTTGTGTAGGCATGTCTAGGTTCCTTGTGTAGGTCCTAGAGTTAACCTTGTGTAGGTTGTAAAGGTTAGAGGTGAACCTGATTTAAAACCTTCGTTAGTGAAATCCGGTATACTTAAGGGTTGAGTGCATCCACCGAGAGTATAGTAGGCACATAGTCGAACCATTATAAACGATTGTGTTTGGGATTGATGTTCGTGTATTCCTTTATTATGCTTACTTTGAATGATTACATGAAACATGATAACATGAATGTTTAGAATTACTAAGAATCACATCCCACACACATTGTCACATTATTCATCCATCATAGACTAATTGTTAAATCATGTTTAAATATTAGTAGTCTTGTGATTGGATCCTCTACTTGGCTTGGAAGCCATTAGATCAGGTTAATATGATTTTAAATTATCGAGAAAAGTTTATAAAGTCTTATTCACCCCCCTCTAGGACACTTTCACCTATTCCAACTTCTATTACTATGGTCTTTATCACAATTTCAACAACCAGCCCACAAGGCCTAACACAATGGATGGGCAACACTTGTATATGAAGAAGCGTTAAGGTTGGACATCCAAACCATCTGGGCCTGCCTGGACATCCAAAAATCTAGACAGGGTAGTCCTCATTCAATCTGATGGTTAATGGCTCGTACAAGGTATAAACGGGGCCTATAGTTTCAGAAAATACATGGATGGTGTGTATACAAAATACCCCCAATTTGGTGGGCCTCGCTACTACAACATATTCATCTAATATGCAAAAACTTTGGGCCTTTGCTGGACATCTAGCCCACCCAACTTTCTGGGCTTGCTGGGGTCCAACAATAGGTCATCTGAGTAAAATAAATACTTTATGGTAGCCCTTAAACATTATAGTGGGCCCCACCAGATGGAAGTCAAGGATACAACATATAAATCAAGGTGGGCCTGCAAGTCCAACAACACCCAACCAGCATGGACATCCCAAGAGGCCTAGACAGCTGGCCCAAAATGCACTTAGAGTGGGCCACAACTCTAGACGTCACACCAGGGGTGGGCCACGTCCAAGTGGGCCACACAATGGAGGACAACATGGATATAGCACATCAATAAGGTGGGGCCCACACATAAGTGGACCACCCCATCATAGAGGAAAAATAAGCTGACAAACATGGCTAAACTTCATTTAAACAATCAGCAACATGGGCCTAGAAAAAGAAATTTGGACAAAAACATGTAACTGCTCATAGCAGCCCATGAAACTTGCTAGATAGATAATATTCATCACATAAATTAAGCTATGACTACCTGAGTGGGCCAAAGGGACCCCAGACCAACTGATACTTGTATTTTTCCTTACATGTCAAAATGGACAGCAAGGTGGGCCATCCAACGTCCAGAAAATGGACAGCATGACCGTCCCACCTTGCTAGATGGTTTAGGTGCCCTCAACACACCAGGTGGGCCACTACATCAGGGGAAAAGAAGAGAAAATGAGAGAGAAAAAGAGAGAAAGAGAGAGGGACCCACGACTATGGTAGGGGGCTCTGCACTATAAGACCCTCCTAGCAATCCGAACATAGAATCAATACATCCATGGGTTCCATGCATGCATGGACCCTACATACAAAAAAATAAGAATAAAAAAAAATTGAGGTGGGGATGCCATCCCCACCATGGGTCTAGACGACCCATCAAAGGTATGGATTCAAAGGAGACATCATGATGGCGTCCAAGGAGAATGGCCCCCATCATGGCTTATTCATGCATCAAGGGCGGGCCATTAGCCACACCTAAGGGGTCAATAAGATCTCCACAATTGATTGGTGGGTCCTACATGATCCTATGTAAGAAAATTCAAAGATCTAAAGAAGAAAAATGAAAGATCTACTCCTTGGAATGGTACCTACCTAAGATCTTCTTCTCCTTCCACCTTGGGTCTTCTTAGCTTCAAAGGATGGATTTTAATGATTGAGATAGGTTCTTAAGAGTTGGATTAAGGAGGCTAGAGCTTGCAATGGGGTTGGGCATGAAGGTTGCTTGGACGGTTGGGGGATTGCTAGCAAGGAAGAAATGAGGGAGAAAAGAGAGAGGGAGAGAGATAAGGAGAGAGAGAGGAGAGGTAGCTAGGCTAAGCAATGATTGTTAGGGTAATCATTACACATGGGGAAGAGGATAGCATGCTTAGCATGATTATAAGCATGCTTGCTAGGGTGATGTCACCCCTGGGCTAGTAGACTAGGGTGATATCATCTTAATGATGATTCCTATGAATGTTCAATATCTGGAATAGTTATGGCCCCACAACTTGTGGTCTACGGCCATGATGATGCGTGGGCCATAACTCTCAATCTAAGGGTCGCATTGGCTCATAAGAGGCGGCGTTGGAATCACAGCAATGGTGCGATCGTAATGGCATAGGTCTTGGGTTGAGTTGCCTTAGTTCATAGGACATAACTCAGGGTTGCTCACAGACTCTATCTACAGGTCACGGGTCACTAAAATTCGACGGGGTGGACTGTGGGATCCTAAGGAATGGAATGGTGCTAGGACACTGTCTTGACAAGTATTGTAATACCCCGATACTTCTACCCTAGCGACCACACAGGTATTACGATTGCAATGTCACACGACATGCCCCATTTCGACCCTTAGATTAGAAGTTAGAATTTTGACACAAACTGAGGTGGGTCACGGAATGCACGAGGTCCCTGCTTCCACAAATCCCCATATTGTCAAAACCATCAATCCATCAATCAATCCATTAATCATGTTATCCATCACTCATGTCACTCTCTCCCTATTGGTAAAACACGCCCATGTCTTTCTCATGCAACCCATACCCCTACCTTTGCTAGCAATTATTCTTTTCTTATTTTTTCCCCATTTTACCCCTCCATCTTCCCCTTATTCCCTCCCTATCCTAAAATATATACCACAAAAACTCCATAACTTCCTCTCATTTCTACTAATTTCTAGCAGGAGTAAAGAGGGATTTAGAGAGAGAGAGAGAGAGAAATATTAGAAAGATTAGGGAGAGATTAAGAGAGTGTTTAGGAGAGATTGTGTAACACCCTGAAAATCGGGGGTCGTGTAGAAACTCAATTTTCGAGTTCCAGACTGTCACTTATGCAACAAAAATAATTATGATTCAATGTTGTCTGAGTTAAAGCATTCACATGAGTAAAAGTATACCAAAACTGCAATTCATACTCCAGATCCAGTGATAAAAGAAAGCGAAAGACTAAAGAATATATATATCACTGTATGGAAAAACAAAGTAGATCTCAACTGTCACTAAAGTATGAATATATCACTGAGTCTCATATACATGTAAATGACAGAAATAAATGTCCAAAAGAGTCCCACTATGAAGTCCCGTCAACCCAGGTCGCCTAAGCAAAGCCATCATGGTACTGCATGTATGAGAACTCGTCCTGGTCCTCATCAAAGTCTGGTTCTGCCTCTTGGATCTCAGCATCACCTGCATCTACAATAGGGTCTGGTGGGTGTTGCAAACACCATCCCGAAATGTGGGAATGAGTAGCTAACTCAGTGGAATAATAGAGCAAGGATTTACATGTTCTCAAATCAATCATGTGATAATAGTAAAGCAGTAAATCAGACAATCCTAATACTTTTGTTAATGCAATATGACATGACGTGATGTATGCCCTCACCGACGATCTCCCTCATACGGCACCATCTTACGACCGCGGCATGCAATCGTCCCTCAAGTGCTCCACATCTTCCAGGAACATGCAATGTTATGGTGATATGATTTTTGAGTTGTTATTAGTCCATTCAAACAGCAGGATTGGGAAACTAAGGTACTTCCCTTGTATCAATCCCAACATAGATCCTGTCTAGGGTCGTCACTCCTAGTAATCTCATACGAGGTATATTTTGTAGGTCGCTGCAAGGGCTGTCATGGCTGTTGCACGCACTCGTTGCTCTGCTCCCCCATCACCTTATCAATACAGGCCTACTGTACTCTACTGCTACTAAAGAGTCGTCGCCTCCCGTAGACTCAGAATACGCTCGCGGTCACTACAAAGGACTCGTCGCCTAATCAGTGTAGGCCGACAGCAAGAATATAGTGTCCCATACCACCATAATCTGCTCACGAGACTAGGTACTCACTGGTCACTACGGGGAGGTTTGTGGCCCCAGCGTAGGCCGACAGCTCGACCACGATGTCCCATACCACCATACCCGGCTCATGAGTCTTCGTGGAACAATGTACCATGGTTAACAGGGTTTACAATGGTAAGTTCAGTACCCTAGGTTCGAGCAGTTATGACTCATGCAGGGTGAACATACAACGGCCAGTCGGGTTACTTGACGGGCTCGACTAGCGCGATCGCATCTCAAGTCGAACGACATGAAGTGCGTAAAACACTTCGTGTGGCCTAACCACTGCCGCCAACTCCAGAACACGGCTCGCATTCATCGGCGCGTCGTTCGTGGCCAAGATTAGCCAACCACGAATTCACTCGGTTACCGACTGCCTGGACTAAGTATAGTCCCAAACATGTGGAATCACATCAGCAAATCATATGAGAGTATTGGAATTGAAATACAACCATGTGAGCATGTTAACACATGTTATAACATAGAACTTAAGTAAATCATCAAGTACATGCATTACATACATACAATGAAATCATGCATATAACTAACATGTAGGAAATCATTCACATCAGCATATTAATTGAGAAACCAATCACAAACTAATCCATAACATCATTTAATTCAATACATACTAATACAAGCATTTATACAAACACTTACACTACACACTTAAGTCTACATATAGTATGTCGACCCGAAGTACACATTTAGGTGAATCTCTTCTCCAAAATAATTATGCACGCATTCCTAATATTCTAATGCGACAACAAATCATGCCAATCACATCAGCAAAATATGAATGAAATCAGTACTTTCTGCAAATGACTAAAATGCCCTAAATCTCATATTCTTCACCGGTTTACGAAATAGGAAACAGACAGCATGTTGTACATGTCAAACGGCGTTGTCGTCGATAATCTACTATTAAACGACATTGAAAGCTTTGGAAACAGTCAATCAAAGCGTCTAAAATCCGCACATTATCTCTTATAAACGTCTGAATTCGAACGGAGCGTATACGCTTCGTCTACAGCGATAAGAGAACCTAATTTACAAGATACGTCAGCTAACATGCTATGAATCCTAGCGAACCTCAAATCAGCAACTTCTAGGGTTATTTCTTACCTGAAAACGTGGAGAAATCACCGGCCAAGTGATTGAGGTGGGTTGCTGAAGTACGTGCAACAGGTAGCACAAAGGCAGAAAAATTCTCTCCTACTCTCTCTCACAAACTCTCACCTTTTCTCTCTCTCAATCTAGGATTTCTCTCAAATTCGGATGGGAGAGAGGAGTGAGGGTTTCAACCCCTTTCATAAGCTCAAAAACATCCAAAATAGGCTCAGGAACAAAGTTTACTTAGGGCATATCTAATTCGGGGCTGTTTCGGTCCAAAAGATGATTTCTGGTGGTCCCCTGGCCGAACGCGATCGGACTTAAGCTCACACGTATAGGATCTAGCACGCATCAAGTTTTCAGTCCGGCAAGGTTCGCAGATCGCACGTGGCGGTCCAGTTTCAGTTCAGCGGTCACCGCACGTAGATCAGGCCTGCAAGTCTCATGATATGAAATAGAAATTTTTCCTGGTCCGAAGGTGTAATTTGACTGAATTCTGATGGTCAGAACGCTTAATACTGACACGTCAAGTCGTGTGCCAGATTTGAATTTTAAATTCTAAATTTGTCCTTATTCGCACTCTCTTCAGTCCGGGCTCAATGAAATAGACTGTGATTATCGATTGGACTTGATTTTTGAAATGATTGTCAAGTCCAGCTGGCGGTTCTAACGGTCTAAGATAGCAGGTATCGAACTTCCGACGCGCGGTCTAGATCCAATACAAAGTTTCAAAGTGGTCCAGAGAACAAACCTGCTTAGAGTTTGATCCGAGGTTATAGAGTATTGTAGAGTCATTGGTTCTACTCGATTTGGGTCTTGTAGAACGTATTTAAATTGATCAGGGACTATTTTCCAGCCACTCTAGCATTACACTAGTTAACTTACGCTTAATTTCCATAGGAATTAATCCTAGGCGATTTCTGGTCGAGTTGGTACTCGAGTCCAAGTACGAATTTTTCACGGGCGTTACAATCTACCCCCCTTAACAAATAATTTCATCCTCGAAATTTGTACCTTTTCATACTCCTCGAGAAGCTGTGGGTAGTTCTTTCTGATCTCGGCTTCTATCTCCCAGGTAGCCTCTTCCTCAGAGTGATGCGTCCACAATACCTTCACAAGGGGAATCACCTTGCTATGCAGTACCTGCTCCTTCCTGTCTAGGATACGTGTCGGTCGCAGGATATATGTAACATCCTCTCCTAATTGCACCTGCTCCCATCTGATGATATGGGAAGGATCAGCAACGTACTTCTTCAGCATGAAAACATGAAATACGTTGTGAACGCTCGCGAGAGGCATGGGTAAAGCCAATCGGTAAGCCACTGCTCCAACACGATCGAGGATATGGAATGGACCAATGAATCGCGGCGCTAGCTTCCCCTTCTTTCTGAACCGAAGGACTCCCTTCATAGGGGAAACTCGCAAGAATACATGATCCCCAACTGTGAACTCTAGTGGCCTCTATCTCGTATCGGCATAACTCTTCTGTCTGCTCTGTGCTGTGAGAAGCTGACATCTAATAATATCAATCTTCTCTGACGTCGCCTGCACCAACTCTGGGCCTATCACGCTACGCTCACCGACCTCAGCCCAGCAATGCGGTGTGCGACAAGGTCGCCCATAAAGTGCCTCGTAAGGTGCCATACTGATACTCGCCTGAAAGCTGTTGTTGTACGTAAACTCCGCATATGCAAGACAATCATCCCAACTGTCCTTGAAGTCCAGTGCGTAAGCTCGCAACATATCCTCTAAGATCTAGTTCACCCGCTCTGTCTGTCCATCTGTCTGTGGGTGAAAAGCAGTACTGAACTTTAACTTCACACCTATAGCCTCCTGAATGCGAGTCCAGAAAATAGAAGTGAACCGCATGTCTCTGTCCGACACGATCTCCCATGAAACTCCATGCAGATGCACAATCTCTCTGATGTACAGTCTAGCCAGCTCGTCTACAAAGTTCATAACTCTGATCGGTAGGAAGTGCGCCGACTTCGTCAGACGGTCGACGATCACCCAAATGGAATCATGTCCCTTCCTCGTCTTCGGCAGCCCAGAAATGAAGTCCATGGAAATGAAATCCCACTTCCACTCTACAATCGGCATAGGCTGCAAAAGTTCAGGTGATCGGTGATGGAAATGAAATCCCACTTCCACTTCCACTCTGCCTTCACCTGCTGAAAAGTGAGACAACGGGACACGAACTCTGCTATGTGGGTCTTCATTCCTTCCCACCAATATGTCCTCTTCACGTCACGATACATCTTCGTACTGCCTGGAGGCATCGCGAGTCTGGTACAATGCGCAGCCTCGAGAATCTCTCATCTCAAGTCAGGGACATCTGGGACGCAAAGGCGGCCATGATAATGTAAGCCCCCATCCATACCAATTCGCCACTCGGCGTCCGCATCATCACTGGCATGCTCTCGAAGCTCAGTCAGATGCGCATCGTCCCTCTGCGCCTCGATGACCCGGTCATCGATCTGAGATCGCACCTGCACATGTGCGATGAACTCATACGGATCCTCTATGGTGAGTTTCTGCTCAAAGTCTCACAAAAACTCAACCATATCTCACTCAGCAACCATCAGCGGAGCCACAAACTCTATCGCCTTCTTATGGCTCAACGCGTCACTACAAGGTTCGCCTTCCCAGGATGGTAAGAGACTTTAAACTTAAAGTCCTTCAACGTCTCCATCCATCGTTGCTGCCTCATATTCAAGTCTCGTTGCGTGAATATGTACTTGTGGCTCTTGTGGTCGCAAAAGAGCTCGAACTCCTCTCCATAGAGGTAATGTCTCCAGAGTCTCAGTGCAAATATGACGGCTGCCAACTCTAGGTCGTGTGTAGGGTAATTCTCCTCGTGCTTCCTTAATTATCTCGAGGCATACGAAATTACCCTGTCCCTCTGCATAAGGACACAACCCAGACCAACGCTAGACGCGTCAGTGTATATAGTGTACCTAATCCCTTGCTCTGACAATACTAGCACAAGGACGGACGTAAGTCTGTCATTCAGCTCCTGAAAAGCTGACTCCGCCTGGTCATTCCAGGCGAACTTCACTTCCTTCCGTGTCAACTGAGATAAGGGTCTCGCGATCTTCGAAAAGTACTGTATGAAGTGCCGATAGTAGCCAGCGAGACCCAAGAAACTCCTCACCTCAGTGACAGAACCAGGCTGCTCCCAGTCCTGAACTGCAGCTACCTTAGACAGGTCAACTGTCATGCCGTCCTTGGACACCACGTGTCCAAGGAACTTCACTTCCTGCTTCTAGAAGTCACACTTCTTGTACTGTGCGAACAACTGATGCTGTCTAAGCATATCCAAGACCAAACGCAAGTGCTCCTCATGCTCTTCTCGACTCCTAGAGTACACCAAAATGTCGTCAATGAATACAACGACGAATCGATAGAGGAAAGGCCTAAATACCGGGTTCATTAGATCCATGAACACGGCTGGTGCGTTCGTAAGACCGAACGACATCACAAGGAACTCGTAGTGGCCAAAATTGGTCCTGAATGCTGTCTTCTGCACGTCCTCATCCCTGACGCGCAACTGATGATATCCTAACTGAAGATTAATCTTCGAGAAGTATTGCGCTCATCTCAACTGATCAAAAAAGTCATTGATCCTGGGTAAAGGGTACTTGTTCTTCACCGTGATCTGGTTCAGCCTGCGATAATCAATACACAATCGCATCGAACCGTCCTTCTTCCTTACGAACAGGACCGGTGCTCCCCAAGGAGACACACTAGGCCGTATAAGGCCAAGCTCTAGCAAACCATCAATCTGCGTCCTCAACTCCTCCATCTCACATGGTTCCATACGATACGTCGGCAGTGAGACGGGCGAGGAACCAGGAACCAGATCGATAGTGAAATCGATCTCTCGTCGGGGCGGCAAACCAGGGATCTTCCTGACCAGATCTCCAAACTCACAAACGACTGGCGTATGCTCAAGTATCTGGGCACCAGCGTCTCGCAATAAGGTGGCGTAACTAAGTATGCGGAAAGGGAGATTTACCCGCACTGGAAATGTGAAGGATGCACCCTCTGGCTCGTACGCAGTCACTATACGAGTCTCACAGTCAATTTCGGCCCTCGCTGCAGTCAACCAATCCATGCCAAGAATGACTTGGAGATAAACAAGAGAGGGGTCGATGACAAGATCAATAGCCATCGTCTTGCCTCCCAGATCTACCAAACAACCCTCACACATCTGGGTGACATCTGAATAATCCCCATGAGCTACAAGGACTCGCACCCTATCCATAGTAATAGTTTGTAACCCAATGCGTCTGACTATGGCACGTGATATCAAAGAAATCGTGTAACCTGTGTCCACCATCACGAGAATAGGAATACCTCCAATGTAGGCAGTGACCTCGAAGGCTGAATGCTGAGAAGTCTGTGTCGCAGCTGCCTTAGCTGTCAAGGCATGCACCCGTGCCTGTTGTGGCCGGTTCGGCCGCTGTGTCATGGGCCGTGGAGGCTGCCTGATCTGCGATACCAGAGGTCTGAAGGAAGGGTGCACAGGAGCCAACCGTAAAGGCGGTGCTGATATCGCCTGTGTGCGCGTACGGTCGATCTTCTGCGGCGGCGAGAACCCACTGTCCCGTATCCTGGAAAAACAACTTTGCCCCAAGTGGCCCTCTCTCCCACAATATGTACATAGTAAATCAGAGCGCCGCATCGGGGGTACTGGCACGGTAGCCATAGTAGGAGGGTCGAAGCGAGGCCTCTTGCCCGCAAAGGGCCTATCCTACATCTCTGGTCGTGGGCTAGATGCAACAGGGCCACGAGATCGGGTAAGCCGATCCACATCCTGCTCTGCCCGCATGGACATGTGAATCAGCTCTGCATAAGAGGGAATGCTCATGCAGCACATCTTCGACCGAATATCCGGTCGCAAACCCTCTGAAAAGCGCCGTATGCACATCTGCTCATCAGCCAGAATAGTCGGGACGTATCTGCCCAACTCGGTGAACCGATGCTCATACTCCGTGACTGTCATGCCTCCTTGTCTGAGGTGGAGAAACTCATTCTCCCGGTCATGCCTGTACGTCTGGGGATAGTATTTCTCGTGGAAGCGGAACTCGAATGCTGCCCATGTCCATACGTAATCGGCGACAACGGTCCACAATATACTGTCCCACCACAAGCTGGCCTCTCGCTCAAACAGGAATGTGGCCAACTCGACCTACTCGGCCTTTGTACAATGAAGCATCCGCAGTATCTTCGACACACGGTCGAGTCAATACTCGGCCTCCTCGGGTCTATGAGAACCCGTAAAAGTGGGAGGCCGTAAGCACTGGAATCGCTCTAACAAGCCCCGTGTATCTGCGGCATTCCCCGCGGGATAAGAAGGTGGTATAGGATGAGTCATGCCCTCATCCTGGGCATATGTATCAGCATCCTCAGCTGGATGCGTAGGTGGTGCAAGTGGAGGCACACTCCCACCCTGGGTTAGTGTCCCCACAATAGTAGTCAGGAGCTGCTGCTGCTGCTGCATCATGGCCATCATCCGCTCAAATCTGTCGGGAGGTGGAGCAAGTTGTGGCGTGTGTTGCGCCGAAGAAGATGCGCGATACGGCTCTCTGACTGGCGGTGTGAACGGCGGTGGTCCAACTGTAGGACCAGCAGTAGGCTGAGACGCACGCACTGTCTCAGGAATCGGGCCCACAGCAGGGTCCGCATGGGTATCAGACTGCGAAGGAGCGTGATCCATAGGCTCACTCAATGCAAGCCGAGCCGTGCTCCGTATAGTCTTCGGCGACATTCCCTATATTCAAGATAGGGCGCAACCTTATCAGTCTCAATAGCACAAACACCGCAATCATTTACACAAGAGCCATAAGCATTCCATGCATTTCATTTAATCAAAATTGTCACAATACAAGGGATATATCCCTACAAGCATCATGACGAGAAATACATGGGAACTAAGACAGTTAAAATTTTACAACAGTAACATAAGCAAAACACTAGCCTTAACAGGCTTACAAAACACAAAGCAGGAAACGACAAACTACTAACAACAACATCTACAATCATCGCTAGTCTGAGTCCGGTGACGGAGGAGGAGCACCCTTATCCTGCAAGTAGCACAGGATCGCCTTCAAGGTGTGAGTCACCTTGCCGAATTTCTTCTTCGTAACGGCCTTGGTGTCACGCCCCAAACTCGAAAACCGGGCTCACAGAATTTCTGATTGCCGAATCCGGCGCCGACAGCCTCCTTAGAACCCCATTCTCAGCTCCTAGCTCCCATTCGCCAGATTCCGATCCTGGGATGCTATGAGGAGGATTTTATATGTCAGTCTGATTCGTAATAAGCATAACCAAAGGCATAACCCACAAACAACAACCAAGAAATCCATTACATTTCCACTATGATCAAAAACTTTACAAGTACAATGGGCATAAAGGGAAATACAATGGCAAATAACAAAAACTCCAAAATGATCAGCAACGTGCTTCTGCCTTAGCGCTGCTGCAGTCCAACGTCACCTACACGCAACGGTCGTGCATAAGCTTACAGAAAGCTTAGAGGGTGGTGAAAGTGTGTGCGCAAGGTAGTAATATGAATGCAATGTCAGAGTAATGCGGAATATACAGATGAAACCAAAACGTCATGAGCCGTACCAAGGCTATGCAATGCAAGACATGAATGGTATCGGCCATCCCAAGGCCATGCAATGTACAATGCAACTCAAGCATACAGATACTCATCAATGTCCACACGTCAATACAGCTCAAAGTATGGAATATCACCGGGGGTCTAGTACACTCTAAACCAGATTGTCGCCGCATCGCGCGCAATAAGGTAAGTGGAAGAGACCTCACTATCCGTCTGCCAATATCAGGCGCGACTCGTCGATAGCGGACCCATTCCTCGAGCTGGTCAGACTCAGCCTAGCATTGCCCCCTACACTCGGGCGGGTAAGGCCGCACCCCCTTCCAACTGACCACGACACAGTGGAGAGCACAGTCAACTGGTATTCGGCACTCAGTACTCATCTACCCACTCGGTCTAGACGTTGGAGCAACCTCTTGGTACCATAAGGGTTTAGGGACTTTCACCCAGGGATATCTATAGTACCCCATGTAGAACAAGATTTTCGGGATCCAATCCTGCCAACCACGATGCGTCTGTGGAGGCTACGGCCCTGATGTTGCTAGGGCGTACAATACCCATGTCACACAAGTGCGAAATGCATGATTCACGCTGTCCATTCATGCAACAATCCATGCGCATATCGTGCGCTCATGTAGGGCAATACTGCCTAACCAGGAGCCCATAACAACCTGCCAGAAGGCATATGCTATGATCAGTCAGTCCTCATATCAAGCATACATATGATGCATATGATCATGAGTCATGAAACTATACTAAACATGTTATAATGAAATGAACTATTTTACAATGCAGACGGACTTAGACGGCCTATACACGGTAAGTACGGCCGGTAATGGGCCCTAAGGAGAGTCGTAACGTGGACATCCAACCAACATTACACTCGCAATGTGGACGTCAAACCAACATTGCTCCCAAGGCACGATCTTTGTAAACATCAACACTCAGTCTGTAATGGATTTACACATTACAATGGACCGTAGGTTGTCCCCATTGGACCTTATATATATATCAAATGGGCCATATCCTATGGGCTCTCATTCATCAGATGGGCCACATAAATGGGCCAAACCAATGGGCCTTAAGTGCATTGCAATGGGTCAAACCCATGGGCTTGGATTGCATCAATTGGACCTAGTCATATGAGTCTAATATGCATCAAATGGGCCATACCAATTGGGATCCCACATGCAGGTCAAGTGGGCCTCAACCCACAGACCTAACATGAGTCAAATGGGCCTAAATTCCTAGGCCTTAAGCAAATCAAATGAGTCTAACCCATGAGCCTCAAACAAATCTAATGGGCCTAATCCCATGGGCCCTTTTATAATTAAATGGGTTTAGTCCCATGGGCCTTATAATATATCAAATGGCCTACTACTATGGGCTTTAAAATTTCAACAAAAAGGGTCAATTACATGGGCCTTGAAGTACATTACATGGGCCTAGGATCCTAGGCCTTAAGTGGATCCAATGGGCCTAACCCATAAGCATTTCATAAGCCAAATGAGCCTAGCCCATAGCCCTTTTGAAATTCAAATGGGCCCAATCCCATAGGCCTTAAATAACACAAATGGCCTATCCTATAAGCATTTCATAAATCAAATGAGCCTAGCCCATAGGCCTGTTTTAAAATCAAATAGGCCTAGCCCATAAGTGAGTGGTCCACCCAACCAACAACCTATATTTTAAAATGATCTCACTAGGCGGATAGACGGTCTAGATGCACCACATACATCATGGTGGGTCCCACTGTCCAGTGGATAGTGCGGATATAACACATTCATCACACAGGGCCCCACCGTCCGTGGACGGTGGAGGCAGTCCATCCGTCAGGTGAGTGCCACCGTCCTCCTGGACGGTGGTTATAACACATGCATCAATGTGGGTCCCATGTGGGGCCCACCCAGTGATGTTTAAACGCCATCTGACCTGTTCATAAGGTCGCTTGGACCTGGATGAAGGGGAAACATAAATTTTAGCTTGATCCAAAACTTCCGTGGGCCCCAGAAAATTTTCAACGGTAGAATTCAATTCACACTATTTTGCATGGTGTGGGCCACCTGAGTTTTGGATCTGACTCATTTTTGGAGGGGGGCCCACCACTGGGGTGGCCCACCTCATAAATAGGTCGGATGACAAATAAACATTATGGTGGGGCCCACACGCAGGGCCGTGGGCCCCCTTACGTCCGTCCGTCCAGGTGCGCAGGCAGCGCCTGCTGCCTTCAAAAGGTGGCAGCGATGCTGCCTTCCGTTTTTTTTTTTTTTTTTTTGTGTGCTTAAAAAAAAACACAGGTGGGGTCCACTGATGAGGAATCCTCTCCGCCCACTTGATTCTAGGCCCCAAACAGGCCACACAAACCTCATCTCTGGCACTGATTTGGAGTGTAGAAACCACAAAGTGGGTATTAGCAGGCTTGGAAGTGTAAAAGTATCATTATCTCTGGTACGGCCCGCCTGATCATTGGATTGAGATCATCCCTTGGCTCAACGCCTAAAATATCCCAGGAAAAATGGTGGATGGCGTGGATTTAACATAAACATCAGGGTGGGGCCTAAACGAGGGGACCACCCCCAAACACTTCTTTTCTTCCTTTTTTTTTTCTTTTTCATACTTCCCTTTACAACGTCCAGCGTCCCAGACGCTGGACGGTTCCTTTTTCACATTTTTTTTATAGGTGGGCCCTGATGAAGTGGGCCACCACATGATGGGCGGCATGGGAATAACGTCGAAGGTGGGCCCCGCTTGAATAAAATAAATACATCAAGATGTGATCCATTCAAGTGGGCCACACCATCCTATTACAATAAAATAAAATAAAATATAATAAAATAAAATAAAATAAAAAAGAGAGAGAGAGAGACATGGAGAGTGGGACACGGCTTGTGATGGAGGGTCCCCGTCATTATGGGCCCTCCCATACATGAAATCATACATCAATGGGTCATTTGCACATATGACCATCAAAACTAAAGATCAACGGTGGGAATCCTTTCCCCACCGATATGGATGGTCTAGATGACCCTTCTCAAATGAAAATAAGGATCATGATGGGGTCCATGGAGAATGGCCCTATCATGGAATGATCATGGCGATCCAAGTGGTCCATCGGCCACAAATAAGGGTCCCAAGTGAGATCCACACCATTGATCGGTGGGCCTCACTTGATCCACCATAAAAATAAGGAAAACTATCCTATAGATGCACCCACCATCCGATCTTCTCGCTCCTAGGGGTTCCTTGGCACCTTATCTTCGACTTCAATGGCTAAGATGAAGAATGGAGGGTTGAGATGGGAGATTTTCGGGTAGGAAGGTGGGCCACTTGGAGCTTAGAAAGGTTAAGAAATTTCCATACGTGGGAGCCTTTGCAATTTTTTTTTTTGTTGTTTGGAAATTTTAGAACGAGAAAGAGAGAAAGAGAGAGAGTGATGTAAAGGGAGAGAGAGAGTGATGGATGGATGGGTGAGTGATGGTTGTGTAAGAAAAGTATGAGTTAGGAAGACTTTTGTGGCTTTTTGTGTAAGAAAGGTATGGGTTGAGAAGACTTTGTTGGCTTTTGTGTAAGAGAGGTATGGGTTTGGGAGACTTTTGTGGTTGCTTGGGAAAAGGGATGGAAGTGATGTGTACTTGACATGTGATGGCTTGATGGGTGATTGATTGATGGGATTGATGTGATTGATGTGACACATCGTTGAGATTCCCTTAGTTTTCGCAACGCGCGGCGTTTTCTCGCACCTAACGTTGGCCCATAACTCTTGATCAGGGTATCGCCTTGGTGCGCGGGTCGCGGTATCGGAACCGCGGTAACGGTGCGGTCGCTATGGTATTGGTCTCGGGTTGAGTCGACTCGGGTTGTCGGTACATGAATCTAGGTCGCGCGTCGATATTGTTTAAGGGTCGAAAGTTGCCGGAATTCGACCGGTACGACCGCGGAAGTGTACGGAAAGGTACTAACCAAGATACGGGTCTTACACTTGGCATCCTCGACTTCAGCGTGAAGTTCCTGAACTTCTCTTCACAAGGTGACCTGGCTCTCCTTAATTCGGGCGATGCGATCATCGCCAGTAGCCTGAGCAAAAGGAGGAGGGCTCTTATCTGTATCCTGAGCCTCCTCTTCTATCTCTTCCTGGACTTCTTCCTCAACTTCTGCTCCAGGTTCTCCCTCACTTGGATCCTCCTCATCATCAAAGTCATCCTCGCTATCCTCCTCAAGCTGATTCTCACGGTACTAAGACCCAATCTTCATCTTGACCATAGTTAACTCATCAATGCTGTGAATCGGAACTGGCAATTCCGGCCCAAGTCTGTAGGCAAACTCAAGCGCGACTTCGCTATGAGGATTATCTGTCGCAAGATGAAAGTGGCCATACACACATTCTCTCCCTGGGCCACCAGATACAAGAAATCAACCATAAGGCGCGTACACTCAATGTGATTTGTCGACCTGGGATACACGTTGAACGTGTAAATGTGGTGCAGCAGGCACAAATCATCAGACATGTGAGTCACCTTGAGGCTATTATTAGGCTACCATGGAACCAGTTTACCGCATAGAAACCTGGTACGGTAATCTCGCTCGCGCCTACTCCTCAGATTCTTCTCACTAGGATGAACATCACCAAGAGGCACGTTTAGAAGTCGCGCAATCAACCAAACATCGATCGTAGCCATCCGGTCTCTACCAAAAGGAATTTTAAACTGCAATGGCTCCAAGGTAGGATTCTGGATACGAGCGTAGAAGGCACGAATGGTGCTCACATTAGCATGAACACGAGCTTCAAAGATCGGACCCCAATGAGCATCGGGGGTACTGGCACGGTAGCCATAGTAGGAGGGTCAATTTCGGCCCTCGTCGCCTGATCAGTGTAGGCCGACAGCAAGAATATAGTGTCCCATACCACCATAATCTGCTCATGAGACTAGGTGCTCACTGGTCACTATGGGGAGGTTTGTGGCCCCAGCGTAGGCCGACAGCTCGACCAAGGTGTCCTATACCACCATGCCCGGCTCATGAGTCTTCGTGGATCAAGGTACCATGGTTAACAGGGTTTACAATGGTAAGTTCAGTACCCTAGGTTCGAGCAGTTATGACTCATGCAGGGTGAACATACAACGGCCAGTCGGGTTACTTGACGGGCTCGACTAGTGCGATCGCATCTCAAGTCGAACGACGTGAAGTGCGTAAAACACTTCGTGTGGCCTAACCACTGCCGCCAACTCCAGAACACGGCTCGCGTTCATCGGCGCGTCGTTCGTGGCCAAGATTAGCCAACCGTGAATTCGCTCGGTTACCGAGTGCTTGGACTAAGTATAGTCCCAAACATGTGGAATCACATCAGAAAATCATATGAGATTATTGGAATTGAAATACAACCATGTGAGCATGTTAACACATGTTATAACATAGAACTTAAGTAAATTATCAAGTACATGCATTACATACATACAATGAAATCATGCATATAACTAACATGTAGGAAATCATTCACATCAGCATATTAATTGAGAAACCAATCTCAAACTAATCCATAACATCATTTAATTCAATACATACTAATACAAGCATTTATACAAACACTTACACTACACACTTAAGTCTACATATAGTATGTCGACCTGAAGTGCGCATTTAGGGGAATCTCTTCGCCAAAATAATTATGCACGCATTCCTAACATTATAATGGGACAATAAATCATGTCAATCACATCAGCAAAATATGAATGAAATCAGTACTTCCTACAAATGACTAAAATGCCCTAAATCTCATATTCTTCGCCGGTTTACGAAACAGGAAACGGACAGCATGTTTTACATGTCAAACGGCGTTGCCGTCAATAATCTACTATTAAACGATATTGAAAGATTTGGAAACAGTCAATCAAAGCGTCTAAAATCCGCACCTTATCTCTTATAGACGTCTGAATTCGAACGGAGTGTATACGCTTCGTCTACAGCGATAAGAGAACCTAATTTACAAGATACGTCAGCTAACATGCTATGAATCCTAGCGAACCTCAAATCAGCAACTTCTAGGGTTATTTCTTACCTGAAAATGTGGAGAAATCACCGGCCAGGTGATTGAGGTGGGTTGCTGAAGTACGTGCAACAGGTAGCACAAAGGCGGGAAAATTCTCTCCTACTCTCTCTCACAAACTCTCACCTTTTCTCTCTCCCAATCTAGGGTTTCTCTCAAATTCAGATGGGAGAGAGGAGTGAGGGTTTCAACCCCTTTTATAAGCTTAAAAATGCCCAAAATAGGCTCAGGAACAAAGTTTACTTAGGGCATATCCAATTCGGGGCTATTTCGGCCCAAAAGATGATTTTCGGTGGTCCCCTGGCCGAACGCGAGCGGACTTAAGCTCACGCGTACAGGATCTAGTACGCATCAAATTCGACAAGGTTCGCAGATCGCACGTGGCGGTCCAATTTCAGTTCAGCGGTCACCGCACGTAGATCAGGCCTGCAAGTCTCATGATATGAAATAGAAATTTTTCCTGATCTGAGGGTGTAATTTGACTGAATTCTGACGGTCAGAATGCTTAATACTGACACGTCAAGTCGTGTGCCAGATTTGAATTTCAAATTCCAAATCTGTCCCTATTCGCACTCTCTTCAGTCCGGGCTCAATGAAATAGCCTGTGATTATCGGTTGGACTTGATTTTTGAAATGATTGTCAAGTCCAGCTAGGCGGTTCTAACGGTCTAAGATAGCAGGTATCGGACTTCCGACGCGCGGTCTAGATCCAATACAAAGTTTCAAAGTGGTCCAGAGAACAAACCTGCTTAGAGTTTGATCCGAGGTTATAGAGTATTGTAGAGTCATTGGTTCTACTCGATTTGGGTCTTGTAGAACGTATTTAAAGTGATCAGGGACTATTTCTCAGCCACTCTAGTGTTGCGCTAGCTAACTTACGCTTAATTTCATAGGAATTAATCCTACGCGATTTTTGGTCGAGTTGGTACTCGAGTCTAAGTATGGATTTTTCACGGGCGTTACAGATTGAAAAGAGAGCTTAAGGGAGGTTTATGAGGGATCAAGAGAGTAAGTGAAAGAGAAAAGTGAGATTAAAGAATATTAGGGGTGAAGAGGAGTTTGATGGGTCATCCGATCGTCAATCTGAGATGATCCAACCATCCATCTTTCTAAGTGAGTGCATGGGAGGGTCAAAACCCTCCTTTTCTTTGTGATTTTTCTATTTTGATGAGCCCAAAAGGGTCAGACCTACCTTGATCATGTATTGAGTATGTGGTGGACCCCATAGTGGCGGGCGGCCACCCCTGTGGCCAGATTTCTTTCCCTTTCTTTGCTTACTCTCATGGTGTTATGAGACCCATAAGTGAGTCATGTTGTTTAAGAGCATGTTCTACATGCTATCATAGTGTGGACTATTCACAACCCCAAGTGTAGGGTCGTGATGTAGTAATAATCTCGGTGAGACCGAGGTCGAATCCATAGGGACTAATCTCATAGGCTTCTAATAGTAATTAGAACTAGAATTAGAAGAAGATGTAAACCTAATTTTAAAATATTTGAGAGAGTAATTGTGATTGAAGTAATTAAAACTAGTGAATTTAAAGGTGGGAACTAGGATGTCAAGGATCCACTTGTAGCAATTGGGAAGCTACCTTGCATGATTCAAGGACACAACTGGAATTAGAGTCCCATCCTATCCAATTGGTAAGAAGAGATTTGACAAATCTCTGAACTTCTCATAGATCTAATTATCAATGGATGAGACTTGTGAGGATTTGGAAGTGATTTCATCACATAACCATGCCCAAAAGACAAGGAAAACAACAGGATTTACCAATCCCACAACCAATCGTTAGAGAATTATGAAGGGTAAGAAGGATTCCGTCATCCTACCATGCCCAAGGGACGTTGGTGAACAACGTGATTTCCTAATTTCACAATCTCAATTTAGGAAAAGAAGATATCTCAAGATATCGCAGATCTATTATAATTTGTTACAACAAACCACTAAAAACTAAAAATATTCCTTCATAACCAAACTAGAATCCAAGATAGTTCAACAAAATATGAATCAAAACAAAGCAAACATCCTAACCATACTACATGCTTCACCTCTTAGCCCTAGGTAAGAGGTTTAACCAACCATAGATATGATTGAACTACAGGCCCTTAAACAAAATAAAAAGATCAACTAAAGAGGAAGAAGAAGAACTCCCAGACGGAGACTCCACCCTTTTGCGCCACTCCTCAAACCCTAGAAGATGCCTAGGAACATCCTAGGGATCGCTATTTATAGTTTTGCAACTCCAACTTTCGAACTAAGTTTGAAAAATCTAGAAACCGCTTCAAAATTTCGTAATTCGTGTGTTTTCTGTGTAACCTTAGACTAGTCGGGGACAACCTTCGACTGGTCGAGGATGATGGAATTTTTGAGAGTTTTATTGTTGGAGTTTAAGTCGAGGAATATTCGACTAGTTGAGCAGGTTCCTTCGAAAGAGGGCTTAGACTGGTCGAAGTAGACAGATTTTTAGGGCTTTGTTTCTTCACTTCAAGTCTTCAATTATCTACATTCCTTAACTTGGTTTTCTTGGATCTTTAGCTTATGAATTCTTCATTTTTGGTCTTCTAAGATCCAAATGTTTATTTTCTATTTAAACCAATTGATTGTGTAAGCACACTTTGATGGTGAAAATATACCAAAAATTGATGTGATCGAAAGCTTCTCGGTCCCATCATGAGTTGGCCATTCAAATGGATGGAGTAGATTTCCTAGGTGCACCCTGACTCACCCTTAAAATACAAGAGAGAGAGAGAGAGGGGCAGTGACACTATCGCTGGACACAACAACATCTGGAGATAGTGCTTGCACTGTCTACCTCCCAAGGCCACTATGTGGGATTCCCTTGCAGACCACATCATGATGTATATATGTCATCCACACCATCCATCCAATTTCCCTCCTCATTTTAGATGTTGATCTAAAAAATGAAACTAATCAGAATCTCAGGTGGGCCATACCACAAATACTGAGGGGTTGGGTTACCCAATATCGTTACTTGCTTTGTATGGGTGGTTTGGAGTGATTTTTCATTCGTGGTACCCAGATTGATGTATTTCTTAGATCCACACTATCCATCCATCTCTTGGCTCATTTTAGCCTTAGACCCCAAAAATCTAGCCAATCTAACCATCACGTGGACCATTCCACAATCGACGGTGAGGTTAGAAGCACCCCTCACATCAACCATTTGGATGTGTGGTGGGGGCATCCCAGTCGTAGACCCCACCTTAATGTATATGTTTAATCCACACCCTCCACCAGTTTCTCCATATTATTTTAGGCCACGGGGTAAAAAATGGGGCATATCCAAGCCTCGAGTGGACTACAATAAGGCAAACAAAGTCCCACTACTGGAACTTTCTAAGGCCGTTTATTGTGTGTGTAGGTGATGGACCATTGAGTGTTAAATATTACATAATTTCCCCTATTTATATATTGGTTTTATAAACATGATAAGGCTTAATGGTATATTTTATACATGTATGTTGTTGCAAGGTGAATCTGAGAGCTTATATTGAAAAGAATGTTAAAGCATGGATTTAATGCTCAAGAATCACCAAGGCAAAAGATTGATCTTAGGAGCCCAAGAATGAAGAATTCACATGCCAAATATCTAAGGAAAATAAGAACAAAAGATGAAAAAAGGACTCGAAAGATTACAAAAAGCAGACATGTTCGGTTCGACCGAAGGGAGGATTCAATGTAACCAAAAGTGCACAAATTGCTCCAACGCTGAAAGGAGTTAATTCGGTTTGACTGAAGATTAATTTGGTCTAACTGACACTTAAGTTTGGTCTGACTGAAATAGGAAAATTGCTGAAACAGAATCCTTTCCAAATTCAAACTCAATTTTAAATTCAACTTTGGTCCGACCGAAGTGTAACACAAAAAAGCTACAGACTGCGTAATTCAAGTTGGTTTGCGGAAACTCCAAGTCGGTGAGTAAAGTGGAGCTTCCCAACTATAAATAGGAGTCCCTAGGATGTTTCAAGGCATCATCTAAGATTTAAGGAGTGAAGCACAAAGGTGGAGAGCCACCACCAAGAGCTTTCTTCTTCTTCCTTAGTTTGTTTTTATATTTTTCTTAAGAGTTCTTAATTCAATCATGTCAATGGTTGGCTAAATCTCTTAGCTAGGGCTAAGAGGTGAAGCTTATAGAATAATTGTGATGTTTACTCTACTTTGATTCACGTTTATTTTGAACTTAATTGATTTCTAGTTGATTTTAAGGAATATTTTCAGTGTTTAATGGTTTGATGTGACTCAAATTATAATAGATCTGTGATAGCTTTAAATATCTTCTTTTCTTAATTGAGATTGTGGAATTGGTAAATCGTATTATTTTTCATCGTCCCTGGGGCATGATTGGGTGACGCAATTCCCTCTAAATCTCCACAATTCTCCTTCCTTGAGACTGAATCAATGAGAAGTTTAGAGACTTGACCATCTCTTTCTCCAAGTGGATAAGACAAGACTCCGATTCTAGTTGGATCTCTTGAATCAAGTAAGGTATCATCCCAAGAGATACAAGTGGATCCTTGGCACCTTAGTTTCCACCTTTAAATTCACAAGTTTTAAGTACATCATTCACAATTACTCTCTCTAATATTTCAGATTTATATTTAAATCTTCTTCTAGTTCTAGTTCTAGTTACTTTTAGAATACGTATGAGTTTAATCCCTATGGATTCGACCTCGGTCTTACCAAGATTATTACTACATCACTTGGAGTTGTGAATAAGTTTTAGGTTAAGATTATGATTAACTTTTTACTTTGTTTTTAGGTTAGGATTTTCTCTAGATTTTTTTTGTTTTAGGAACTAACAGTATTTTTTGATCTTATAGGATCTTCAACTCTAGTTCTCCTCTTTTGGCAACTTCTCCCCTCTACTCACTTTCCATATTTTTGTAGGATTTTCTCTTACCTTTTAGAATAAAATTAGAATTAAGGTTTCACCATGAACATGCAAGAGTGGGCACGTAAGTATGCTAATTTATTTCTAGAAAACGAGAGGTTCTATGAGGAAGTGTTAGATAGTTATGTTTAGAAATAACTTGTGTCTCAAAAGTTTTCTAAAAGCATTATCGAGAACCAACCAAACCATGATATTCCACCAGTTAAGAAATTTATGCGTGGTCATATGAGGGAGAATATTTACACTTCATAGATTAAGAAAATAGTACGTGATTATTGGAGTGAGAACGATTATCACCCATTAGGCAATAAGAAAACATTCTGTGATTATATTACGGGTGATAACACATACCAATAGCCACCAAACTCTCCCACATATGACCCGTATGACTATGATAAGTGCAAATATCAAAATTGGAGTGATGAACCAACAATCAATTCTAGTGACTATTCTCTTGGATTCCCTACCTTTGAGATCCAAACAGAAACAATCCAAAAGAATTCACTTCAGAATTCCACACACACTGAAGAGTTCACCCAACAAAGTACACTCCAAGCAATATAAGAAGTTTCAAAAGTTATGCAAGAGATAAGTACACACTTTACGAGTAGGCAAAATACTGAAATTAAAAATGAGGAGTTGGATTTTATTAATGAGCATATGGCTCAATTTCTCGAAGAGTCAATCTCGATGATTGTCCAAAGGAATGATTGAGAGGCATAAGTATCTTTCAAATATAATGATGCTGACACACTCCACCCATATGACACACTTGATCTCAATAAGGAGGAAGAGGCTAATTTATTCAAGCCTTAATCCAACATAGAAATACAGTGTGAGGAAAGTGATCTTAAATCACTTGTGAACTGTACTGAATTAGACAATGATGAGGATTGGGATGATAATCATGAGTTTACAGTCCAAAATTCTCTGCAATTGATTCCAATTATGGTCCAGGTAAATGATCACAAGGTATAAGAAATTGTCAACCCTAATGATCTACTCCACCTATTTGACACACTTGATTTAAATGCGGATGATGAGTTCCTTCCAATTGAACTGCATGACTCTTTTGAGGTGTGCTCAGCCCACTCCCCTTATTTTAATGATGATTTGATTAGGGAGAGGGACAACTCACTTGATATGACTCCGTTATTCGAAACTAGCTAGCAGAGGCCATCATGTGAATAATTTTCTCTTGACAATACAAAGTCTCTACTGATTAGTATCAAAGAATCGAGTCTTATCCTTCAATCTTAGCCTATTGATTCATAATTTGTCTATGCAGGGCAAGGTGAGATGCTTCCGGTGATAATTGACTCTCACTAAGATGAAAAGCAAGAGAACATGTTTCCCTCTATTCTAAGAAAAGATGAAGGAATCCTTGGGCATATCATTACAAATCTCAATGTCAAAAACAATCCCCTCTCAACTGAATCATTTCACTCTCTGGAAGATTGCATGGCATACTTTATAAATTCTAATGATGCTATGATACAAGACATAGTCAATGCCTTGCGAGACAATACCTCGGTAATTGTTACTAACTGAGGGAACTCTTATTCTGAAGAACCTCCTTTCAAAAATCCTAAATGTTTACCATCGAAGGAAGAGGAACTAAAAATTAAATCGAAGTCTGAAACTTTGGAATGTGTTAAGACTACACCACCTACTGAGAATTTTTCTGAATATCATCTACTTGCAGTCTCTGATTCACTGCGATATACTAACTTTGAAAATTTGTCTGCCACAGGTGAATCATATATACTTTGGACACCTCAGGCGATTCATCGATGATTTTTTGTTAAGGTTCATAAATTTCTCTGGAAATTCATGATCTAGGGTATCCAAGCCTATTGCAAAAAGGGATTTTGGGTGATCTAGTAGAGAAATCTACTAAGAAATTTATCAAGATACTAGCCGAAGGAGGAACCTTGCTGCATGATTGAGTAGTTTTCTCGTGCTTTCCTATTTTAGGATTAGAATTTATTACTTTCATAGGATTTAGGACTAGGATAGTTTACTTTCAGTTTGTTTAATCTTCTTACTGACCTATCTTCACATTGAGATCCTTGGAATAGCTTCAATTCGCCTTCTTCAGGTATTACCTTTCCATCACTTCTCCTTTCTTTTTGTTGCCTCATATGCATTGTATGCATATATCTCTTACATTGAGGACAATGTAGATTTTAGATTGAGGGTGTGGATTAGGTAAACTAATCGGTGTAATCAGTGTTTTTCTTAGTTTTTGAGCAAAATTTGTGAAGATTTTCAAATTTTCAAAGTAAAAACCTATTTGAAAAGTGATAGTTTGTGCATTCTTTAAGAATGTTTTGGGTATGATAAGATGAAGATTGAATTCTGAATTGTTGGAGTTTGATCAATTGAGTAGTCTATCATTTAAAGTTCTTGCACTCAATAGATTAAGAGGATGTTTAAATATCATGTTGATCTAAATCACAAGACACATGCAATTTATTTTCTGAGAGTTGTGCTAGAATTACTAATTGTTGGCATGTGAATCACTGATAAATGTTGAGAATTAAGTCTGGAGAATGTTTTCCACCTTAAAAGGTGAAAAGAACTAGTTAAAAAATAATGAGATTGACAAAAAGGTCATGTATGATGAAAAGACTGTAAAAGAATGAAAAAGAATAGAAAGTCTGAAAAGAATAAATAAATAAAAAGAGATAGTAAATATAAAATCCAAAACTGAAAAAAGAAGGAGAAGGAGATAAGTTCAGAATCAGCAACACTTGAGTTTTTAACCACTCTTAATATGATAAACATGGGGAACGTTATGAAATGATAGTATTCTCATATGAAGAAATTGATTTTCATTAAACACATTGAGAAACATGTTATAAGAACTTATACTCTGAAGAAATTCATAAACAATAGATTTAATTGACTGTTTCTATGATTTAACTATAGGTTTTTAAAGTCCCACTCTCTTGTCTTAATTCTACTCATTCATACTCAATTGCACAAAATATTATTTTCTGAAAAAGGCTTAAACATTGATAATTGAGTTTCACTTCACGCATGTTTTGCTCACGACTAGTAAAATGCCAGTTAGGGATTGTGTTGAGAGTCAAATATTACATATTTTTCCTTATTTGTATCTTGATTTTATGAACAGGATAAGGCCTAATGGTATATTTTATACATTTCTGTGTTGTAAGGTGAATCTGAGAGCTTGGATTGAAAAAAATGCTAAAAGCATGGAATTAATGCTCATGAATCACCAAGGAAAAAGATGGATCTTAAGAGCCCAAGAATGAAGAATTCACATGTCAACGATCTAAGAAAACTAAGTGCAAAAGCTGAAGAAAGGACTCGAAAGATGGCAGAATCTATAGCAGAAAATAGACAAGTTTAGTCCGAGCAAAACCTAGTTTGGTCCAAACGAAGGGAGGATTTGGTGCTACCGAAAGTGCATGAATTGCTCTAGCGCTAAAAGGAGTTAATTAGGTTCGACCGAAGATTAATTTGGTCTGACCAACGATTTAAGTTTGGTCCATGCGAAACCATCTCAGTCTGACCGAAATCGGGCAACTGTTAAAACAAAATCCTTTCAAAATTCGGACTTGATTTCGAATTGACTTCAGTGTGATCGAAGCATAACGCAGAAAAGTTGCGGACTGCGTAATTCAAGTCAGTTTGAGGAAATTCTAAGTCGATGTGAAGGTGGAGGTTTACGACTAAAAATAAGAGTCCTTAGAACGTTCCTAGGCATCATCTAGGGTTTAAGGAGTGGAGTACAAGAGTGGAGAGCCGCCGCCAAGAGCTTTCTTCTTCTTCCTTAGTTTTTTTTATATGTTTTTCTTAAGATTTCTTAGTTCAACCATGTTTATAGTTGGCTAGATCTCTTAGCTAGGGCTAAGAGGTGAAGCTTGTATCGTGATTGGGATGTTTACTTTACTTTGATTCATGTTCATGTTAAACTTCATTGATTTTTAGTTGATTTTAAGGAATATTTTCAATTTGCAATGGTTTGTTGTGACTAAAATTACAATAGGCGTTGTGATAGCTTTGAATTATATCATTGCAAATTGAAAGCTTTGAAGTAAGGTAGCATCCCAAGAGCTGCAAGTGGATCCTTGGCACCTTAGTTCACACCATTAAATTCACAAGTTTCAATTATATCATTCACAATTACTCTCTGTAATATTTCAGATTTAGATTTAGATTTAGATCTTCTAATAATTCTAGTACTAGTTACTTTTAGAATACGTACAAGTTTAGTCCCTGTGGATTCAACCTTGGTCTTACCGAGATTATTACTACATCATGACCCTACACTTAGGGTTGTGAACATGGACCTACCCAAAATTGGACTTCTTTGGTCCACAGAGATCTTGTCGATATAATGGACGAAATGGATTATCCTTTAGTGGATCCCACATAGCATAAAATAAAAAATAAATAAAGGAAGAAAAAAAGGGTCACTAGGCGTTATTAACACTGATGTGAGGGGTAGAAGCCTCATTGGGCTATCCCACTCATGGACCCCACTATGATGTATATGTTTAATCCACACCGTCCGCCATCTACACCAGATAATTTCAGGAAAATGGCCAAAATTTGAGGTAGATCTATGTCTCGAGCGGGCCGTACTAAGGAGAATAATGCCTATTTGTCCCAATCAGAGTCTATTTGACCTCATTTGAGGTGGGCAAGATGGTGGACTGATTAGATCATCCACTTGGGGCCTACCTTAATAGTGTACACAAAACATACAACAAATATAATAATAATAATAAATTTATAAATGCCATGCAGTGGGGCGGTAACCCATTCTTGGCCAATTTTAGCTCTCACAAGTGAGACCCCATTCTGATGTTTATATTAAATCCGCACTGACCACCAACTTCTTAAGATCATTTTAGGCCATAGGTCGAAAGATGAGACATATTCGAGTCTCAAGTGGGCCATAATAAGGGAAACAAACCATCACAGTTGAAATCTTCCAAGGCCCACTGAGGAGTCCCTGTTCGTCTAAATCAACCCAAATTAGAGCCCATTAACCAGCTTGAGATGGACTATGCTGTGAACATAGTAGAATATCCATGTGGGGCCTGCATTGATAGTGTATAAAAAATAAAAAAATGGATAAAATAAAATGTCAACACACGGGTGGACGCCCATGCTGGGTGTTGAAGTGGGGCCCACATATGGGACCTTACATGATGTATGTATCCTATCCACTCCATTCATCCATCTTATCAAACCATGTTAGGCCATGAGCCCAAAACTCAGGGTAATCCAGATTTAAGGTGAGCCGCACCATAAGGAAATGTGGGGCTAGAAACCTCTTAAACTTGGGATTTCTTAGTTTTGAGAATCCCTGGTTTTGGGATACCTTAGACTTTGGAATCCACATTTTTAGGATTCCTTGGGTCTTTGGTTATGTTTTGGCATCTTGGATTCAATCCCTAAATTAGTAGGTGTGTGAATTAAATCCATTTAAGCATATACTTTGCCTGAACTGATGATATCCAAGGACTCAGATGGGCCATGAGCAGATGATCACATCCTAGTGAGTAACTAATGATCTGTAACTGTCGATTTGCATTAGTAATGATTAGATATTGTAGATCATGCTATTAAAGTGATTATATTAATGTTATTGATAATCCGATTATTTTCTAAACATCATTAGTGGGTCATATGCCCAAATGGATTAGTAGCCTAGTGACCATGTGTTGTACATGTCGGTGTCCATCCAAGTCACTCCTGGTGGATGCTGCCTTGGTGTATGTATTTACCCATGCCTAATAGGCTACATGAGGAGCTGATTTTAGTCTTGAGTGGGCCATGCCACATGGACCTTTACATTTGTAGTGAGGCTTGCCATTCTGTTCCAACTCTTTGCATATGATGTGTCAATTAAGGCCGATCATCTCATGCATGTCTGATAAAATGTCATGTATTTAGCCTGGTAGGATACACTAATAACATGCTTAGTATACTGGATATCATGCCCAATTATATGCCCATACGCATCATTTGTATGCCTGTTGTGGATGACGATTGTTCATAGTATATGTCACTCGGCTTGAGACACTTAGGGGACTCTATATGAGATAGGGTCGCCCTACATGATTCGCGTAATACACGTAAGTTTAATGCATGCTTTGGATAGGGTGATTCATGCGTTCTACACTATGTGTGACACGTACATCTACTCCCTAGAGACACTAGGGAGATGGTCCCGTAGCCTTGTTGTGGCTGGAGAATGATGGACATAAAAAATTACTGAGGTTACAAGGTGTCACAGGAATCCCTCGGTGAAAGTCCCTAAAACCCTTAGTACTAGTATGATGCTCCAATGTCTAGACCGAGTGGATTCATGATTGCACAATGGCTGGATACTAGTAGGCTGCATCTCCCATTGTGTTAGGGTCGATTAAAAGGGGGTTTAACCTTACCCGCTCGTGTACAAAGGGTTATATGCTAGGTTGAGTTTGACCAGCTCGTGAAATGGGTTCGTTATAAACGAACCGAGTGATTTTTATGTACCACTAATGAGGCGGATAGTGAGGTATTTTGCACTCGCTTTGTCTTATGCGCAATGAGTGGCAACAAGTTTCAAAAGTGTACTAGACCCTGGTGATGATCCAATTGAGAATTATTTGGACATGTGGACTAGTGGAGGATTGACACATTGCATTGCATCTTTATAATATGACATTTAGCCATGTAGGCCTTCCCAACGCATAGCCTAGGTATGTCTGATAACATTTATAGAATTGTCAGTTCAGCCCTTCATTTTCGCTTACTCTAATTTTTGTATGCTTGGCACATGTATTGCACACACATGCACACACTCTTTAAGCTTTGTAGTAAGCTTATGAACGTTGTTTATGTACAGGTTATGCTAGACCACAACAACATTGAAGCAGGACCATGTGCCTGATCATTTAAAATTTTGTTATATCATGTATTTCCCTTTTAGCATTGTGCTTAAAGATTATATTAGTGAACATATGGTGATGATGTTTTATGACTTGGGTACACTTGTGGTTATGCTCCTTTACAAAAGAAAATCACCCTGAAAATCCTCCTAGTAGCATCCCTAGATCTGAATCTAGTGCATGGGGGCTGGGAGCCGAGAATGGGGTAGTATAGAGGCTGTTTGCATCGAATTTGGTGACCAAAAATTTTATGAGTCTGATTCCCGAGTTTGAGGCGTGACATTTTCAAGCCAAACTCGCTGGACAATTTGAATAAGTTCTGATGGCATCGAAGACACTTCGATGACATCAAATGTCACACATGTTTTGCTTGAGACTAGCAAAATGCTGGTTAGGGGTGTGTTAAGACGCAAATATTACATATTTAACCCTTCAATTACAATAGTTTTCCTGGTATTTAATTGATAATTTGGTTTAATTATATACGTTTCTGTCATGCGAGGTAATTTGGAAGCTTATGATGAATATGCGCTTAAAATGATGGATTTAGAGCTCAACAGAAGATAATAAAGAATTGAAGATTTGGAAGTCATTAATGAAGAATTCGCATGCCAAGGATCCAAGAAAACTAAGTGATGAATGAAGAGAATCAAAAAATTGAAGTGAAGAAAAGGAATATTGAAAATTGGCTTGAAAAAGGATATTTCAAAATTCTGGGGCCAGAAAAACATAGTTCTGAAAAATTACAAAAATCCATCAAAGACACTTCGATGACATCGAAGTAAGTTATCATTGCAGTCGAAGCTAGTTCGATGCAATCGAGATTTTTAGGATTTTTCAAGCCAAACTCTCTAGACAGTTCTAGACAAGTTTCGATGACATTAAAGACACTTCGATGTCATCAAATGTGCAATTGAAGACACTTCAATGGCATCGAAGTTTGCCATCGAAGATGCACAGAGTGCATAAATTTAAGGCAGTTTTCTAAGTCAGCCAAACAAAGCCTATATATTTGGGTTCTCTAATGAGTTCTAAACATGAATTAGGGTTTTAGGAGCAGATCAAAAGGGTATAGTAGTTTCTCAAGATTTTTTCTTCTTCCGTAATTTATTTTTAACGTTTTGTTTAAGGGATTTGGCTTTAATCACGTCAATGGTTAACTAAACCTCTTAACTAGGTCTAACAGGTGAAGCTTGTAGTTTGTTGGAATTTTTATCTTGCTTTAATTCATGTTTATGTTAAAATTCATTGATTTTTAGTTTGAATTAAGATATATTTTCAGTTTTCTATGATTTATTGTGACTCAAATTACAATAGATGCGGAGATACCTTTAAATTTCTTCTTATCTATTTTCATATTGTTGAGATAGGTAAAAATCGTGATTCACCATCGTCTACTGGGCATGGTGGATGGTTGGATTCCCTTCTAATCATCTCCACAATGGTTCTTCATCTGTGAAGTATTTCAACGAGAAGTTCAGACTATGCTTCAATTATTTTATCTTCTAAACTGGATAAGATATGACTCTGATTCTAGTTGTGTTTATTGAATCATGGAAGGTAGTATCTTAATAGCTACAAGTAGATCCTTAGCGCTCTAATTCCACTTTTAATTGATAATTCTTTCACAATTATTCTCAACTATTCCAAATTTTAGTTTTAATTTCGATTCTAGTTCTAGTTCTACTTACTTTTAGAATACATACAAGTATAGTCCATGTGGATTCGACCTCGGTCTTAGCGAGTTATTACTACATCGCGACCCTGGACTTGGGGCTGTGAATACAATGCTACTTCCCTTTTTACTGTCGATCGAGACAATTAGTTGACATCTTCTTCTTAAGAATGCATTGTCATAGCTAGCTTAGAAATCTCCTCTTTGTCTTTGAGGTGCTCAATGCACTTTTTAGCTAGATTCTACCTCAATGTAATCAGCTCAGCCTCCAAAGCTACGATTCTAACTTCAAAGTTCTTGATTTCCATCTCAAAGGCCTTCACTACAATATTCTTGGCCGCGAGTTCTTGGACGACCTCTTGCACACAAGTATTCTTGAAATTGGCTGCTTGTGTTTTAGCTATGATACGCGCAACGACCGCATCAGCTTGATAATACATATCAAGTATTCCCTGAAGCTCTAAGATAGGTGGTACCTTAGCTACCAAAGTTGGATCCGATTGAGACATCATGTAGGCCAAATCAACCAATCAGCCGACCCTATCGACCAATTCGGCATCAAAGGATTCAGATAACCCTTTTTGGAGGAGATCGTTTAACTCTACTTGTAAACTTTATAAATTATCAAGATGAAGAGGAGATTTTTCTATAGACATCTTCTAGCCAGTGCTTTCTCGAATGACATAAGAATGTTGTCGACAGGAGGGAGGTCGATGGAAGAAGGTGCATCATCTCCAAAGATGACCACTGGGGAGGTCAATAGAGTAGAGCTAACATCGACCATTTCGAGTTTAGCCGACGCTGTAGGGATCTCAATTGAGATAACTTCAACTGGTTGAGAATATTAACTGATTGCAGTTCTACATCCACAATCAAGGCCGGTCCTACCACTTTTGTCGAAACTTTAGCAGTTGTATCCTCCTCAGTAGTAACCTTATCTATTTTAACCAATCCTTCTAGCACCGTTGCCTCAACCACTATTGTAGGATCGACTGAAGCTGGATCCACCTCGGTCGTTGTAGGTAATGGAAGAGGCAAAGTTGGAGAAAACTTAAAGTTAAAAGGTTAAGTGGGAGATACAAAAATGTAACGCCCTGAAAATCGGGGGTCGAGCAGAAGCTCAGTTCCCGAGTTCCAAAACATTACTTATGCAACATTTTTGATGATGAATGAATGTTATCGGCATTAGGGCATAAAACATGAGACAGATTAAACCAAAACAACAAACATAGTTCATGGATAGTCAGAAAGCACGAGCGGAAGACTGAAATATATATATATATATATATATATATATATATATATATATATATATATATATATATATATATATATCAACATAAGTCCCCAAGCTATGTATGCTCTGCCAGGTCAAAATTATAAGTCGTGTCTCAAAATACCTATATCAAAAGTGATATCACTACCAACATAGCCCTGAATTCCCGTCAATCAGAGCATTGTTCACATGAACCTGTCTGAGAACTCCATATAAGAGAAGCCCTCCTCATCGGCTTAAAAGACCGCTCTGCCTCGCAAGCATCGTCACCATCTAAAACTAAAATAGGGACTGGTTGGTGTTGCCAACACCATCCCGTAACGTGGGAGTGAGTGATCAACTCAGTGGTAACTATATAACAGAGGTTAACATGTTATCAATTTAATCAAGCAGTAATGATAAAGCAGTACAATCAAACATGTCTTAGATACTCTTGTTAATGCACGAATGTTATGAAGGAATGATGCATGCCCTCACCCTCCCTCTGCGATCTTCATCTTATTATCGCGCATGTCAGTCACTTCCTCAGTGCTCTTACACCAATACCGATAGCACATGCAATGCAATGATGTGAGCATGCTTACCAAGTTCTTATTAGTCCTTTTCATATAGCATGATTGGGAAGCTAAGAACCTCCCTTATATCAATTTTTAAATATTTATCTAGTCTAGGGTCATCAATCCTAGCATATCTCATATGAAGTACGGTTCTAGGTCGCTGCAAGGGCTGCCGGGGCTGTTACACGCAATCATTACACCACTCCCCCAACAGCAAATCAACACAGGCCTAGTTTGTAATCTTGTTGCTATGGAAGGGTCGTCGCCTCCACGTAGACTCAGAGCACGTTCGAGGTCACTACAAGGGCTGTCAGGGCTGTTACACGCAATCGTTTCACCACTCCCCCATCACCAATCAATGTAGGTCGACAGCTCGAATACAGTGTCCCATACCACCATATTCGGCTCACAAGAATAAGGTGCTCACTGGTCACTACGGGGAGGCTCGTCGCCCCAGCGTAGGCCGACAGCTGGACCACAATGTCCCATACCACCATGTCCAGCTCATGAGTCTTAGGGGATTACGGTACCACGGTTAACGAGAGTTTCACTGGTAAGCTCTTTGTCTTAGATTCAAATAGTAGCGACCAAACATGGTGAACAAACATCGGTCAATCGGGTTAGTTGATAAGCTCAACTAGGCCAAGCGCACGTTGAGTTGAATGACATGGAATGCACAAGGACTCCGTGTTGCCTAACCACTGCCGAACATCCCAAGTACGACTTATATTTGTTCAACACATCCTGTGTGGCGAAACAAACTCAACTACCACTTGAAGAACGGTTATCGATTACCTGGACTATACAATAGCCCCAATCACATTCAGTTATGACATGTTATCCAATGATATAGGCAAAGCAGTAAATGGATCATATTTCTAATTATACAATCAAAGGTCCGATATTGTCCGCTTTATGTATTAGGGCAAGTCCTTTCGTCAAAGGGTAGTCGCCCATACAACAATCATATATCCATGACAGATTGTCATGACAAGCACGAATACAAAGTCTATACTCATTCTGTCATTTTCACATACACTTAGGCTGCATATACTAAATACATATCATATGTTGGTATATCATGCATTTAGACTAAACCTTTAGCCTAAGAGTGTTACACATACATCTAGCATACATAGATGGCTGTTAATCATGACAAATTCAAATTCATATTTCATAAGTATACGGTATTTTCTACAAATATAAGGAATATAGTATATTCAACATAGTTAACGTATAACTGAAAAATGAGGCAGACAACACTTTGTACATGTGAAATAGCATACACGTCAGTAATATATCATTAATCGACATTGAAAGTCTTGAAAACCATAAGTCCGCACCTTAAACCAGAAAACGCGAAATGGATACGATTCAAACGATAAGTCTTCATCAACGGTGGATACGCTACCTATGGCATGAAACAGGTTAACTATAATGTCATTGGAACTATTCTAGGCTTCAAAACAGGTTAGGGTTAGGATTTCTTACCCATGAATGGAATCAGAAACATCGTAATAGCGATACGGTAGAGGTGTTGAAGCACATGGAATGGCAGGGTGGGATCCCTGAGTGAATTCCTACTCTCTCTCTCTCTTTCTCTCTCTTTTAGCTAGGGTTTGAAATTCGTATGAGATTTGGAAATGAGGGTTTAAGGCCTTTTTATAAGCCTAAAAGTGATGAAAATAGACTTAGGGCTAAGGTATACTTAGGTTATAACCAAATCGGGCTCTTTCTGATCCAACAGAGCACTTCTAGAGGTCCTATGTAACGCCCTGAAAATTGGGGGTCGTGCAGAAACCCGACTCTCGAGTTTCAGACCATCACTTATGCAACAAATATGCTGATGATTCAATGTTGTCTGAGTTAGTGCATTAACATGAGTGATATTATACCAAAACTGTAATTCATACTTCAAATCCAGTGATAAAATGCAAGCGGAAGACTGAAGAATATATATATCACTGTATGAAAAATAAAACAATCTCGAACTGTCTCCAAAGTATGAATACATCTCTGAGTCACATATACATAAATCAAACCAAAAATAAAATGTCATAAGATAGTCCAACTAGCAAAAACTCGCCGATCCAGGCCACCTATGCGAAGCCATCAGAGAACTGCATGTACGAGAACTCGTCTTGGTCCTCGAAGTAGTCCAGCTCCAACTCCTGAATCGCCTCACAACTTGCATCTAAGACGGAGTCTGGTAGGTGTTGCAAACACCGTCCCGTAACGTGGGAGTGAGTGATCAACTCAGTGGAATCATAGAGCAAAGATTAGTATGTTATCAAATCAATCACGTGATAATAGTAAAGAAAAAAATCAGACATTCCTAGATACTGTTGTTAATGCAGGTATGAAATAACATGATGGATGCCCTCACCGACATACTCCCTCATGTGACGCCATCTTATGTCCGCGGCATGCTTTCTTCCCTCAGTGCTCCACATCTTTCAGGCACATGCAGTGCAATGTGGATATGATTACCAAGTTGTTATTAGTCCTTTCATACAGCAGTATTGAGAAACTAAGGTACTTCCCTTATATCAATCCCAACACAGATCCTGTCTAGGGTCGTCACTCCTAGTAATCTCATACGATGTTATATTTCTAGGTCACTGCAAGGGCTGCCAGGGCTGTTGCTCGCACTCGTTGCACCACTCCCCCATCACCTTATCAATACATGCCTAGTTGTACTCTTGTTGCTATGGAAGGGTCGTCGTCTCACGTAGACTCAGAATACGCTTGAGGTCTCTACAAAGGGCTCCTCACCAATCAGAGTAGGCCGACAGCTCGAATGTAGTGTCCCATACCACTATAATCGACTCACGAGTCTAAGGTGCTCACTGGTCACTACGGGGAGGTTTGTGGCCCCAGCGTAGGCTGACAGCTCGACCACGGTGTCCCATACCACCATGCCTAGCTCATGAGTCTTAATGGATAAAGGTACCATGGTTATCAGGGTTTTCACTGGTAAGTTCAGTACCCTAGGTTCAAATAGTTATGACCAATACAAGGTGAACATACAATGGTCAGTCGAGTTGCTTGACGAGCTCGACTAGTACGAGCGCACCTCAAGCTGAACGACATGAAGTGCATAAAATACCTCATATGGCCTAACCACTACCGCTAACCCAAAGCACGACTTGCGTTCATCGACGCGTCCTTCATGGCAAATAGCAGCCAACCACGAATTCGAATCTATTACCGACTACCTGGACTAGAGTGTTGCCCCAAGCACTTGTAATCTATATTAGTGATCATATGAGAGCAACAGAAATGAAATACAAACAATCCAAGCATGTTAACATGTTATAACATACAATGTAAGCAAATCAACCACACACATGTATTCCATATATATGAGGAAATTAATTCAATAACAACATGGAGGAAATCATGTGCATCATCATTTTAATTGAGAAACCAATCTTAAAACTAGTCTACAACAACATTTACTCAATACATACTAATATAAACATTTATACAAACACTTAGTCTACACACATTAGTCTACATAGCGTATGTCAATCCAAAGTGTGCATTAGGGCGAATCTCTTCGCCAAACAGATCATGCACGCCTAACTAATATCATAACACGACAAATACAAATGGAAATCATTTTAGCAAAATACAGACGTATACAATATTTCCTACAAATGCCTAAAATATCCTAAATCTCATATTCTCCGTACGCAGTTGAAATGGAAAACAGACAGCATGTTCTACATGTTAAACGGAGTTCTTGTCGATAATCTACTATTAAACGACATTGAAAGCTTTGAAAAAAGTTAACCTAAGCATCTAGAATCCTCACCTTTCGTCGTAGAAGGGTAACGAATCGAATAGAGACTCTACGCTTCGTCAACGTCAGTATGACGACCTATGTCACATGATAAATCAGCTACTTCACTAATTGTATCGATGGAATCCCTAAAACAGGTTGAGGTTAGGGTTTTCTTACCTAGAATGAAGTTGGAATCACCGAAAGAGTGATTAGAACACGGTGATTAAGCACGTGTAGAAGCCGGATCGAGTGGCAGGAAGTTTCCCTCACAACTCCCACCGAATCTCTCTCTTTTCTAGGTCTTTTTACAAATTCATATGGGAGGGGTGTGAGAGGGTTTAAGGTCCTTAAATAGGTTAGAAAGTCACCTATTTAGACTTTAAACCAAAGTATACTTGGGTTATAGCCAAATCGGGTCTTTCCCGATCCAAAAGAGCATTTCTGGAGGTCCCCTTACCAAATGCGGTCGGACTTAAGCTCATGGATATTGGATCCTGATCACATTGAGTTTTTAGTCCGATAGTGTTCCCAGATCGCACGTGGCAGACCAGTTTCAGTTCAGCGGTCACTGAGACTCGATAGAGGATTCCAAGTACACTGACCTGAGTGGGAAATGTTCCCTGATCCGAGGGTGTATTTGGGTCAGATTCCGATGGTCTGAATGCTTATACTTAACCTGCAAGCGAAACATGTTAGATTTATTTAAATGACATTTAATTTTCAAAGAATTTCACTCTTTCTCACACTCCTTGCTCCAGGCTCAATGAAATAGTCTCAGAACATCAGTTGGGCTTGATTTTCGAAGCGATTGTCAAGTCCAGCTAAGCGGTCAGAATGGTCTAAGATTGTAAATATCAGACTTTCGACGCGCAGTCTAGATCTAATAGAAAGTTTCAAAGGGTTCCTGAGAGCAAACAGGTTTAGAGTTTGATCCTAGGTTTCAGGACGTTATAGCGTTAACAGTTCCACAAGTTTTGGGTCTTGTAGAACGTATTTAAAGTGAACAGTGCTAATTTCACAGCTAATCTAGCATAGCGCTAGTTAACTTACGCTTATTTTCTAAAGGAATTAATCCTAAGTGATTTCTGATCGAGTTAGTACTCGGGTCTCTGTATGGATTTTTCTGAGACGTTACATCCTATTGCTAAATGTGGTCGGACTTAAGCTCTCTAATATCGGATCTAGGTCAAGCTAAGTTTTCAGTCCGGTCGGGTTTCCAAATCGACCGTAGCGGACTAGTTTCAGTTCAACAGTCACCGAAAGTCGATCAGAGCCACAAGTGCTATGACATGTATGGGCCACCTATCCTGATCCGAGGGTGAATTTGGGTTGAAATCTAACGGTCAGAATGCTTAGAAATAACACGCAAGCGAAACGTTCTAGATTACTTAAAATTATATTTAATTTTCTAAAAACCTTTGTTTTCTCACTCTCTTTACTCTAGACTCAATGAAATGATCTCAGGGTCTCGTTTAGGCTTGATTTTCGAGGTGATTGTCAAGTCCAACTTGGCGGTCATAGTTGTCTAAGTTCATAGTTATCAAACTTTCGACGTGCGGTCCAGGTCCGATACGAAGTTTCCAAATGATCTCGAGGGTAACTGGGCTTAGAGATTGATCCTAGATTTTAGGGTAATATAGCCTCAACAATTCTATAGGTTTGGGTCTTACAGATCGGATTTAAAGTGGTTGGTGCTAATTTTATAGGAAATCTAGTGTAGCGCTAGTTAATTAACTTTAAATTTCTAAAGAATTTAGTCCTAAATGGTTTCTTTGGCTTTGGAATGAGTCCAGAGAGGTTACCAAGGTGTTATGGTTGACCCATTTCCTAAGGACGTCTAACTCTAGGTTGGCAAAAATCCGGGGTGTTACAATCTACCCCCCTTAAAAAAATAATTTTGTCCCTGAAATTGGCTAAGGGTAATGAGTTCCTAGAAAGACTTCAGTATAAGGAAGGTTCAAATCCTATTGAATGACCTAACCTTACGTATAACCTAAATCAATTTCTTCGATCTTGGGCCAGTGGGGAAGGGGCCAACCACGCTTCTGCTGCGCTACTCTGATCCAACGGTTATATTAGCTGACCTAACTAGATTGGGCTCATAATGTTCTACCCCCCTTAAAAACTTATGTCTACTCTCAAGGCTCAAGAATCTATGTCCTGATCCATATGTCGGAACGAGGTGTAATTTAGGACCTATCCTTGACATGGAATGAGAAACAACCTCTCAATACATTGGTCTTCCTTTGTTAATGATGCGTTATATGGCATTGGTACCTATAATTATATAAAGGAGCTAAAAATGATGGGTGTTGTGGTTGATTCCAGGGACGGGTGTGAGCTTGTGGCAAGATGTCTAATCTCTATTGGCTAGATGTCCTTAACACTTCCCAAAGGCAAAGCAATAACTTTTGGTTATAGGTGGTCAGGTCAACACGGAAGAAAAGTTGTGTAGTGAATCTAAACCGGATACATAGACTTTCTGCCTAGCTAGGACAGAAAATTTATTGTATCAATTCTTAATCCTAGTTAATCCTGATCCTCTGCTTGATCAGAGCAATGAGTTCATTGGTAACTAGTAGGATTGAGAATTTGAGTCAAACCGTGAATACTTCTCTTATATACAATTCCTTTAGTCCGCGTTTTCGGTTGTAAGAAGTCCTTGGGAAGGCAATTCTAAGGGGCGTGGTGGTTTATCCTAGCGTTTAATCTAAGGGATATATAAGTTTTCTCTGAACGTGACTAGTTCTAAGTCAAGAAAGTTTCTCGAGAGTTACTAAGGGAGCCTTTGAGTATGATGGGGATCTATCGAAGGACTGAAGTCCTATTCCAACCAAATCAAACCTACTAAATCAAATCTACTATTCCTTAGTATAGTCAGTCTTTACACTACTTAAAAGAACTAGTAGCCTAGTCTGTAACTCACCAGCTGTAATCCAAAGTCTAAGCTTATATACTAGATGGTTTCATATCATTTCTACTACAAGGAATTGTTCTATCACTTAGGGTTAAGATTGTCTAATTGGAATTAGATTTCCTATCTTGTCAGATCTGTCGAAATCTAGGAATACTATCTCTAGGTCCTAGCAATAGATGGTTACTGTTTATAGACTAAGCTATTGTGTTAGGTCTCACCCATCGGTAGGAGCAGAGAGATTGAGAAGATGGCTATAACTAACTCAAAAAGAGCCATGGAAAAGGAGGGACATAAGAAGAATGGGATGGGAAACTTGGGTCTCCACGGATTTGGGTCTGAAATAGGAGTGTAATGAGCCAAAGAGAGGGAAAATAAAAGAAAGAAAAGATCAAGTAAGAGGGATTGGGGGCTGGCACGTTTTGGAGCTTAAATAAGAGCTTTGGGAGCTCCAACACAGAAAACAGAAGGAGTAAATGTTGGGTATGGCTAAGAACGGTGGAGGGATGAAGAAAATAATGAAAAATGAAGGAAGGAGTGATTGGAAGGGAGGTTTGAGAGAGAAAATAGTAACTTTATAGAAAAAGGAGAGCTTGGGGGGTCACTTTGTGAAGTGAGGGTTTTGGAATGAAAGGAGGGTCGAACCCTGTACCATAGGGTCCTACTAGGCCCTAAACTTGATCGGCCTAGACGGCCTAGCCCATAGGGCCCGCTGACCGGCGAGGCCCTCGCCGACCACTGGACCATCTGGCGAGGGCTCGCCAATGGAGCGAGGTCTTCACCATCCCCTGGGTCCAAAAAAGTTACGGTCCCACCCTGGAACCCCCTAAAACTTGATCGATTGGTCCCCTCTTTCGATTTGAGCTGTTTCGGGTCATTTCGGAACGAATCTGATCGCTATTCACTATTACTAATTTCTAACGGCTAGAATGGGATGAAATGCAGTCTATACCCATCAATTAACAATTTAGAAGTGATTTGGGGTTGTCATGTGTGATCAGGAGTGTGCACAGACTCGAGTCAAGGATTTTGACTCTAAGGTGAAGATCTACCCCCAAGTTTCTACTTGGTATTTTAAAATAATTAAATACATTTATTTACTATTTGATTAATAACATGTGAAAAAATAAAAGAAAAACTAAAATATCTACTAGAACCCCATAAAGAAATTGAAGTGGAAGAAGGTTGTTGGCAATCTACCTAAGCCTTCTCTCCCTTTCTAAATCCTAAAAGATGATTTGGGACGTCCTAGGGACTCCAAGTTATAGTTTCAAAACTTTAACTTTCACACTGCCTCTAAAAATTTACAAACTGACTTTGAATTTATGCAGTCGCGAGCACCATTGATGGAACCTCAATAGCATCAAAGCTCCCTTGATGGTATCGAAGAACATGTCCAGCAACTAACTTGTAAAATTCATTATTTTGTCGATGGACTCAGATGGTTCGATGGAATCAAAGTTGCCTTTGATGGCATCACACATGTCCTCGATGGCATCAAAGGGTTGTTTTTACAATTTTTAAGGATTTTGTCTTTCTAGCCCTGGAATTTCAAAACATGATTTTTATGGCCTTGATTTTCAGGATTCTTTTTCCTTGGTTTATTCAATTCAAATCTTCGATTTCCTTCCTTTCTCACTTGGTTTCTTTAAATCTTAGGTACTTGAATTCTTCAATATCATCCTCCATAGATCCAATTCTTCATTATCTTCTTTTGAGCTCTAAATCCATCATTTTAAGCACAAATTCATCTTATGCTTCTGAATCACCTCGCATAATGAAAATATATATAATTAAATTGAATTAACACTTAAATGACAGCAAAACTAATGTATTTGAAGGGTTAAATATGCAATATTTAAGTCTCAATAGGTTCTGAGATTTTTGTGCCACTACTTATGATGCTAGCTGAGACTAGGTGTCATGCCCCAAACTCGAAAACCGGGCTCACAGAATTCCAGATCGGCAAATCCGGTGCCTACATCCTCCGCTGTACCCCATTCTCGGTTCTCAACGCCTATACGCCAGATTCCGATCCTGGGGTTCTACAAGGAGAATTTTCTAATGTATATTTATCTCGTAAGAAGCATAACCACAAGTTCACCGGTAACTCTCTGAATTTCAAGGGTCAAGCAAAGCTCTACTCCAGAGATCCAACACATCACTTATGCAATATGGATAATGATGTTTAGATGTTGTCCATATCAATGTATTAAACATGAGTGAGATTATACTAAAACATCATATAATACTCCAGATGTAATTAAATTTAGCAAGGAGAAGACTGAAACACATATAATTGAACAAGTAAATGTTTTACAACCTCCAGAGTATGATTATGTAGCCGGGTTAAATATATACATGTATTGTTTCAAAATAGATAAAATATTAAAATGTAAAGTGTCCAACTAATCCATATGTCCCTGTAATCCCGTCGGATCAGCACGAGGTCTACATAGACCCGCCTAAGAGCTGAATGTAGGAGAATTCTTCCTCCTCATATATGAAGTCCAACTCTGCAGCATAGGCTTCCCATCACCAGCATCTAAACCAGAGTTTGGTTGGTGTTTTAAAACACCGTCCCAGGGTAGGAGTGAGTGATGACCTCAGTGGTACTATAAGGTAAAGGTTAACATGTTATCAAGTCAATCAAGCATAAAGTAATGCAACAATCACTTCCCACATACTCTTGTTAATGCAGGAATGGTGTGCAGTAATGATGCATGCCCTCACAGATTATTGCATGCCCTCACACAAAGCACCCTTACAAGTGACTCCAACAACGAAGTTCACGCATGACGACCTCCCTAAAGTGCAACTTCCTTGCCAAAGAATATGCAATGCGGTGCATGGTCATGTTAGCTGTGTACTTAATTAAGCTTATTCATATAGAAATTTTGAGAAGCTAAGGTACCTCCATTTATATCATTAACCCAAACCGAAGGATCCATCTAGGGTCGTTAATCCTAGTTATTCACATATGATAGGAAAGTTGTAGGGCATCACCCCTAATAGAAAGCAGTCGATAGAAAAATTTATTGTTTATACTCACAGTCACTACGGGGAGGCTCGTCACCTCAGCGTAGGCCGACAGCTCAAACACGGTGTCCCATACCACTATGCCCGGCTCATGAGTTTCGATTGCTCACTGGTCACAATAGGGAGGCTCGTCACCCCAACGTAAGCTAACAGCTCGACCATGATGTCCCATACCACCATGTCTGGATCATGAGTCTTAGTGGATCGTGGTACCATGGTTGAAATGGGCTTTTACATTAGTAAGGGGTAACTTAGATTCAAGCAGTGATATTGATGCATGGTAAACACACAATAGGCTAATTGGTTTGTTTAGTAAGTTCGATTAATATGAGCACACATTGACTTAATTGACATGGAGAGGATAAGCACCCCTTGGAGCCTAACCACTGTCGATAATTGTCATACGACACATATTCGTCGAGTTACCCAATGTGGCAAGACTAATTCAGCCACCTGTACAAGAATAGTTACCGAACGCCTAGGCTAGGTTGTAGCCCTAAATCTTACTAAGTTGCAATAGGTAGACACATGTGATAATCATATCAACATTTAACAATCAATCTAAATAAATCCCTCATTCACCAAGCACTTGCATTTTATCCATAAATTGCATAGCGACAAATATGATTACATGAAAGAAACTATACATATGATTAAGGTAACTGAGAATCATATCTTAATACACTTAATAAATACAACTCATCACCATTTTCTCTTTCAGGCATTTTATCAAACACTTAAGTTACACTTCACCAAATACATAGCTTAGATTAGTTATGACATATATTATGACAATTCCTTATACAAAGAGATCATCATGCGTATGACAAACATGTATCCTAGATTAATAGTCATGGCAAGAACAAATCACGATTTCATGTTCATTCAAACATTTCAACAAACACATGGGATGCATCTTGTATTCAACATAGTTCACACATGCATAATATATCGAATACATCGTATCTAAAACAATATGACAGCAATCAAGTCAGAAATAAGTCATTAGCTGACGTTGAAAGCCATAACCTAAACATTTATAGTCCACACCTTTTGTCGGAGTACATGATTCAGACTCAGTTTAAACACTACGTTCACGAAAATGGAACGTTGGACACCTAAACAATGAAATAGGTTACCTATTTCGTCGATTACCCTATTTGGATCTCCAAATTAAGATTAGGGTTAGGATTTCTTACCCAAAACTTAACCGAAAATGATTGTGTAGTGAAACAGGAAGGAGATTCAGTGCATGGAGTATTGGGAGAGAATCCCAACAACGATCTCTTAAAGCCTCTCTCCTCTCCTTCCGCTTTTCTCTTCTTTTCCTCTCTTCTCTCTCCTATGGTTAGAGAAATTCGTATGGGATAGCCTTATATAGGCCCATAACTGATGCAAATGGCCCCAGGGGCATGGTGTACTTAATTTATAACCTAAGGGTGCCTATTTTTGACAAACCGAGCTAGTAAGAATGCCCATTACTCACCTACATCATAGAGTAAGTTCCTTGACAATGGATCTATGCTACGATGTTATTTCGGCACGATTAGATAGGCCGATCAACCGTGAAAGACCCGCGTCAGATCAACGGTCATGCTTGCTCGATCGTGGCCACAAGTATACAGATATGAGCAAGGAAATTTCCTTTTTCCCTAGGTGAAGTTTAGTCAAAATCTGACGGTCTGAAATCTTCAATTTTGCATGTAAGCAAATGGCCCCATTTACTTAAGTTTCAATACATTTTCTAAAGATATTCGTGTTTCTCACACACTTTACTCAGAGCTCAAGTTATGCTTTTTCGGTTACTATTTAGGCCTGATTCTCATAATAGTTATCAAGCCCAATATGGCAGACATATCCCTATAGTTTCATGGTCATCAAACTTTCAATGTGCGGTCCAGGTCCAATACAGAGTTTCAATGTATTCCTGAGATCGACAGGTTCGTGGGATTTCTCCTAGTTTTTTAGTGTTGAGTTAGCAATTTTGATGGTCTTGGGTTTTGCCATTTGTGTATATGGTGGTTCGAGCTAAATTCACTAATTAATTTAGTTCAATACTTAATTAATTTTTGCCTAAATTTCTATAGAATATGGTCCTTAGGGATTTTTGCCCGAGGTGGTACTCGGGCCTTTGTATGGATTTTTTTCAAGACGTTACAATCTACCCCCCTTAAAGAAATATTTCGCCAACAAAATTAATACCTTTTCATATTCTTCGAGGATCTAAGGGTAGTTCTTATAAACTTTGGCTTCTATTTCCCAAGTAGCCTCTTCCTCAGTGTGGTGCGTCCACAGTACCTTCACAAGTGAGATTACTTTGCTGTGTAACACTTGTTCCTTCCTATCGAGAACATGTGTTGGTTGCAATACTTAGGTAAGATCTTCACTTAGCTACACTTGCTGCCATTTGATAATGTGGGTAGGGTCAGGAACATATTTTTTTCAACAAGGACACGTGAAATACGTTTTACACGCCGGCGAGTGGTGTGGGCAAAGCAAGGCTGTATGTCACCACACTCACTCAGTCTAGAATTTGGAATGGGCCAACAAATCATGGCGTAAGTTTTCTTTTATTGCCAAAATGAAGGACTCTGTTCATTGGGGAAACCTTAAGAAATACATAGTCCCCAACATCAAATTCTAGCTACCTCCGTCTCGTATCAACGTAACTTTTCTACCTGCTCTGGGCTGCAAGAAGTCATCGCCTAATAATATCAATCTTCTTTGAGGTCACCTATACTAAATCTAGGCCAACCAGGCTCTTCTCACCAACTTCTGCCCAACAATGTGGAGCTCAACATGGGGGCCTATACAAGGCTTCATAAGGAGCCATGCCAATTCTTACTTGAAAGCTGTTATTATAAGCAAACACAGCATAGGGGAGACAGTCATCCCAACTGTCCTTGAAATCAAGCACACATGCTCACGACATATCTTCTAATATCTTATTTACCCGTTCCATCTATAACACCTGATCCATCTTATAAGTACGACCGACTGGTTTGTAGGTGAGACTCACCTTCCAAAAAAAAAATTGATAATGCCTGCATAAACAATTCAAATACTCAAAAGACCCCTTATAGTACACCCCTCATAATGCGACCATAAATAACTGAAACCGATACCATGATGACCACCCTGACCATTCCATACCATTTTCTATGCCTATATGCACGATGATCGACACTTTTGATTAGACTTAGATCAGCCATGCATAGTACACTTGACTAACCGGAACCACAAGCTTCGAAACTTTTTCTATATCAACCACCACACTTATTCTGTATCAACCACCACATCGTTGCGATCGCGGAGGTACCACCCGTGCATTTGTGCAATGCTTCGTTAGTGAGATATGCTGTAAAGAATCATCATTGTAGCATGTGCGCATGGCGCCATATAACACGTGCACAACACATGCTCCCACACATGTACCATACCACACATGGGTGAGAGAATCTCTACCCATGTGTGTGATGTCACACACCCATACCCCTCCCTCTCTCATGTACACCCTAAAGTCAACTCTTTTCCATACCATCTCTCATGTATGACATCATCACACCATGTCATCCCATGCCCCTTTAATCCACATTAATTCTTAATCATATACAAATTCTCATAATCTTAGCCTAAGCCAAGAATAATCACATTAGCTTAACCTAACCATTATCTTATTCATTTCTCTACATAAACCCCTCCACCCCATAACATTTTCACCATTTTTTTCTACAACAAGAGAGAGAGAGAGAGAGAGAGAGAGAGAGAGAGAGGAGTGATCTTGGGGGGCCATTAATCCCATCCCTTCCATCCATCTCAACCATCCATTCCATCAATTTCATCCCTTCCATCCATCTCAACCGTCCATTCTATCAATTTCATCCCTTCCATCCATCTCAACCGTCCATTTAATCCATCGAGGTAAGCACACCCTCCTCACTTATTCTTATTTTATTTTTTTGTGTTTATGTATAGTGGAGATGATGATGATGATCTAGATAATTATAATGATCTTGATGATGTGATTAATGGTATGGATGCATAGAAAAAGAAAAAAATTGCAAAATCAAATTGTTAAGGACTTCATATGGGACCCACTGACAGTGGGCCCCACCATAATGTTTCCATGCCACCCAAACTATCCATGTATAGGGCTAAACTCACACACATATCTCTCACACACTACACAAAAAGTTAGAAATAAAATAATAATAATAATAATAATAATAATAATAATAATAACAACAACAAATATATATATATATATATATATATATATATATATATATATATATATATATATGAGAGTGGACGCTGACAGCGTCTAGGAGTGTGTGGAGTGTGTGTGTGTGTGTGTAAAATTTAAAAAGAAAGAAAAAAAAAAGACAGCGTCTGGGAGACGCTGCAGAAGCAGCGTTCAAGCTGCTTTGATAAAGCAGGGGGTTGTGGGCCCAAAACACCCCCAACATAGCTTATGTATCTGATCCACATCGTCCATCCAATTTTCTAGATCATTTTAGGCATTAAGTCAAAAAAATGAATCCAATTCGAATCACTAGCGGGCCACATTATAGAAGACAGTGATAATTATGGTTAAAGTCTGTTAGGGCCCATTGTAATGTTTCTGCACTTCAAAAACACTGAATATTGGTCTCATTTGACCTGTCCTGAGCCACAGGACCCAGTAGATGGATTAGATCATTCTGATGTAGGCCCCACCACTGAAAAACCATAAAAATTAAAAAAATACAGCAGATGCTGTTGCTGCTGTTAGCATCCTCTGGACGCTGCATCCAGCAGCGTCCTGCCGCTGGACGTCAGAGGAAGAGTGGGTCCCACCACTGGTCCCACCTTGATGTATGTAGACTATCTACACCGTCCATTTGATGAGTCCCCTTTAAAAATTAGGTCATCCCAAAAATCAGCTGTAAATGGAACTAAGTGGCCCACACCATCTAAAATTAGGTGAAGACATGTTAAAACATATAAAAGCACTCGCTAGGCCCCACCTGAAATTTGGATGTATCTGAAACTTGGACTGATCTCTTAATCAAGTGGGACACACATAATGGATGGACTGGATTCGTGAAACACACCTTGGTGGGCTTAACAAAAGATTAAGGATGTTTTAACAAATGATTAAGGATGTTTGAAGGAAGGGTGACCCCCTCGTCCTTTGCGTATGGTGTGCCTGACACAAGTCCTTAGTGGACTTGATTTTTAAACCCTAGGCCCACCATGTAACGGTGCATCTAACTGATGAGGCAGATGATCGACAAGCATCACGCTGGATCCACATAGTTGTCTAAGTGTTGGGGCCAAGCATTCAACATGCATCAAGATGGGCCCACACAGTTCGATTATGTTGGGCCCACACATCACAACCTCATGGCAAGTCCCCATGTGGTGGACTACTTAGAACCTTTTCCTAATATTTTAGCTGGTTAGTACACCCCACCATTAGTCCACACTTCACTATTAACCACCCCCACTAGGGATCCATACCAAGACCTAAGTGTTGAAATGAGGTATCTTTCACTCAGTTTACCACTTAAGCTATGGATCAGGGTGTATATACATAATACATATATGGTGAAACTAAAATTTGGGCCTCTCAATAACTATATGTTCTCCTTAGCAAAGCCCAATCTAAAGCCCATATAAGCCCACCATGAATATTTCATTGTGTATTGGACTTAAGGTCACCCTATATGACAGGAATTTGTGGCCCAATTTCATAATTATCTTAAATAGTCATACTAGGCATGTAAATCACCTAATACAATGCAATGATCAAATCGTGGAGTCTGCAATTATATTGTTAGTATGATATTCATACATATGAAGGGATGTTAATTCATAGAGAGAAGTAATAACTAAAATTTTGATCAAGTACCCAAGTTTAAAAATTACAAGGAATACAATTTAATTATTCATGATTAAGAAAGAAGAGAAAAGTATTTTGTAGTAGGAAGTATCAAGCTACGAGGTCACAAGTTAACAGCATCATGTAGGAATTGGTTACCCAGGTACGCAGCTCTTTAATAATCCTACACCCTGCATATCGGCATATGTTGTGTTCTAGTTATCATTGAATCACTTGTCATTAGCATCACTATATATTCCATGACATGATATATGATGAGAAAAACTAAATTTTTCACAACATCATGGATTGACCGTATTACGATAAGGATGAGGATATTAAATCATGGACACCGGAAATATGAAAATAGTAGGGGATGATGTGCCCCTTAGGTTGAGAGACCCTAAACCCTAATGGTACCTTGGGATGCCTTGCCGTTGGGCCGAGTGGATACATGGGCCATGGATTTGACTCCCACTAACAAGGCCAGGTCGAGAAGGGGTATGTCTGACCCGCCTTAGGGCTGAGGTGGCAGATGGGGACTGGTTTGACTTGCCGGTGAGGAGAAGCTCGAATGAGGTCGGCTACTCATGTACACAATGTTGGTTGTAACCCCATTAGTGGGTAGTGAGGTTGATTGCTGGTGTCTGGTGCATGGGCATCGACCCTAGTGGATCCTAAGTTCCAACAATATATTGATCATAGTCGATACGATGATGTTCAGGAGTAGTGCGGTCAAGTTTGTGGTGAGAGGACTAATTGGCACGTGTTTCTACAGTTAGCATACAATTATTTTATGCATTTCACAAATGATCACACTCTATCATTCATTAAAAACATCGCTTTGCACAATTTATTACTTTTGGCAGTTCTTTTATTACATCTTTTATATTAATTTAGCTTACGTACTTATCATGAGGACTTTGCACTCGTTAATTATATCTTTTATGTTAACCTATCTTGAGTACTCACCATGAAGTCTTTGCACTTGTTAAATTATAAGACTTACTTGTCTTTCAACCACTCAGGTAAAGGATCTTAAAAAAAAACAAGTAGCGACTACGAGTTAGTTGCCACGTCATGGGAATTGATTTTACTTTTGAAATTTTGAATTGTACATGATGTAGATATATATCACACAGACAGATGTTGACCTTTTAAAATTTTATAGTACCCATTTTACTTGTATGAAGATGTTACTTATCTTATCTCTGATGATTCTTTTGTGAAGAATGAATGGTGAGATTTATCCTTTACATTACCTTGCTGGACGCAGAGATTGGGACTTAGTGTGTGAGCATTGGGTACTAATCCCTGAGTTTGGCTTGTCACGCGCCAGACCTGATAGATATAGCTGTATTCTAAGACTATTAGGTCTGGGCTGTGACACCGTCTGCCCATCGATTTGTGGGTGGAATGCAGTACTGAACTTCAATTGCACTCCCATTGCTTCTTGTATTTGAGTCCAGAAAATAAACGTGAATCGCATGTCCTGATCTGACACAATCTCCATATGAACTCCATGCAGCCATATAATCTCCTTAATGTACAACATGGCTAAATCATCTATTGAGTTTGAAACTCTAATCAGGAGGAAATGAGCCAATTTCGTCAATCAGTCCACAATCACCCAAATAGAGTCATGCCCCTTTCTCGTCTTCAGTAACATAGAAATGAAATCCATAGATATGAAATCTCATTTCCATTCAACTATGGGCATGGACTGAAGTAAACCAGGAGGTGAGCGATGTTCGGCCTTGACTTACTGGCATGTGAGACAATGAGATACATAATCTACTATATGGGCCTTCATGTTGTCCCACCAATCCGAACGTTTCATATCTCGATACATCTTCGTACTGGCTGGATGTATTGCCATCTTTAAATTGTGTGTGGCTTCTAAGACTTCCCTTGTCAAGTCATGGAGATTCGGGACATAGGCGGCCACGATATCTCAAACCTCTATATAAGTCAATCCTCCATTCGGATTCTTCACTGTCACTCGCACTCTCTCATTTTCACCAATAGTTCATCTTGTTTCTGAGTCATAATGATTCGGTCATTAATAAGTGGTTATATGTGGATGTGTGTGACGCTCTCGAATGGCCCCTTTATAGTAAACTTCTATTTGAAGTCTCGCACAACTCTACCATATTTCACTCTTCTACTATTAGCGGAGCCACAAATTTTATTGTTTTCTTGCGGCTCAACGCATTGGCCACAAGGTTGGCCTTGCCAAGATGGTAGGAGACCTCAAACTTGAAGTCTTTCAAGGTTTTCATCCAACGTCGTTGCCTCATGTTCAAGTCTCTCTAAGTAAAGATGTACTTGAGGCTTTTGTGGTTGCAAAAGAGGTCGAACTCCTCTCCGTAGAGGTAATGTCTCTAGAGGTTTAATGCAAAAATGACTATCGTTAGTTTCATGTCATGCGTGGGGTAGTTTTTTTTATGTTTCCTCAACTATTACGATGCATAAGCAATCACTCTATCCTTCTGAATAAGTACACAACCCAAACCAACATGAGACGCGTCGATGTATATAGTATATCTAACCCCTTGTCGGCAATACTAGCATGGGTGCGGACATTTGCTTGACCTTTAATTCCTGAAAGGCTACTTCTGCTTTCTCGTTCCAGGCAAACTTAAGATTCTTTCGAGTGAGTTGAGACAACAGTTTGACTATCTTGGAAAAATCTTTAATGAATCAGCGATAGTAGCTAGCATGTCTGAAGAAACTCCTCACTTTTGTAACTAAGCCAAGATGTTCTCAGCCCTGTACTGCAGCCACCTTGGCAAGGTCCATGACAATTCCTTCCATGGACACCACATGTCCCAAAAACTTGATTTCTTCTTTCAAGAAGTCGTATTTCTAGTATTGTACAAACAACAAATTCCTCTTGAGTGTATCGAAGACTACACGCAGGTGTTCTTCGTGATCTTTCTGACTCTCAGAGTATATCCAATTGTCATCTATAAACATGATGATGAATTGGTACTAGTACGACCGAAAAACTCGGTTCATGAGGTCCATGAACAAGGTCGGTGCATTTGTAAGCCCAAATGGCATCATGAGGAACTCGTTGTGTCCAAAACTAGTTTTGAATGTTGTTTTATACACGTCTTCATTTCTGACGTGCAACTGATGATACCCGGATTGTAGGTCGATTTTTCAAAAATATTGTGCCCCTTTCAACTGGTCGAACAGGTCATCTATCCTGGGCAAAAGATACTTGTTCTGGATGGTGATGTGATTTAGTTTGTAATAATCAATACAAAATCGTAGTGATCCATCTTTCTTCTTTACAAACAATAGAGGTGCTCCCCAAAGGAGATACGCACAATCGTATGAAACCTGAATTCAAAAGGTCATCAATCTGTCTCCTCCACTCCTTCATTTAACATGGAGGCATGCGATATGTCAGTAAAGAGATAGGTTTTGCACCTGACACTAGGTCGATGGTAAAATTGATCTCGCACTGAAGAGGTAGCCCAGGGATCTTTCTGAACACGTCCGTGAAGTCTTGGACTACTAGCGTGTTCCAAGTGTCGGACCCTCAACATTTTTCAATAAGGAAACATAACAACGGACGCGAAATGGGCAATTGACCTAAACTGAGAAAGTGAAGGTTATGCCCTCGGGCCCATGTGTCGTCACTAATTTGGTTTTACAGTCGATCTCAGCCTTCATCTCAGTGAGCCAATCCATGCTGAGGATGACGTCGTAATGATATATCATGGTGTAATACCTCAGATTTTGGCCAACCTGGGATTAGACATCCTTAGGCAATGGGTCAACTAAAACACCTGGGAAATCACTCAGAACCCAATTCCATAGCCAAAGAAATCACTTAGGATTAATTTCTTTAGAAACTAAGCATAAGTTAGCTAGCGCTACGCTGGAGTAGCTGTGAAATAGTCCCTGACCACTTTAAATACGTTCTACAAGACCCAAAACTTGTAGAATCAATGGTGCTATAATACTCTAAAACCTCGGATCAAACTCTAAACCGGTTTGCTCTCTGGACCTCTTTGAAACTTTGTATTGGATCTAGACCGCGCATCGAAAGTCCGATACCTACAATCTTAGACCGTTATAACCGCCTAGCTGGACTTGACAATCATTTCGAAAATCAAGTCCAACCGACATTCGCAGGCTATTTCATTGAGCCTGGACTGAAGAGAGTGAGAATAGGGTTAGATTTGGAATTTGAAATTCAAATCTGGCACACAACTTGACGCGTCAGTATTAAGCGTTCTGACCGTCAGAATTCAGCCAAATTACACCCTTGGATCAGAAAAAATTTCTATTCCATATCATGAGACTTGTAGACCTGATCTACGTGCGGTGACCGCTGAACTGAAACTGGACCGCCACGTGCGATCTACGAACACTGTTGGTCTGAAAATGGGATGTGAGTGACATCCGACATGCATGAACTTAAGTCCCATCACGTTCGGCCAGGGGACCACCAGAAATGTCTTTTTGGACCGAAATAGCCCCGATTTGGTTAGGCACCAAGTAAACATTGTTCCCAAGCCTATTTTGGGCATGTTTGGGCTTATAAAAGGGCTTGAAACCCACACTCCTCTTACCCATCCGAATTTACTAAAAACCCTAGCAAGAGAGAGAGAAAGTGAGAGTTTGTGAGAGAGAGTGGAAGAGTATTTTCTGCTGATTGTGCTATCTGTTGCACATGATTAAGCAACGCAATCTAATCACTTTGCCGGTGATTTCTCCGCATTTCTAGGTAAGAAAATACCCTAAATAGTTGCTGATTTACTATTCCCTCATTTCCATAGCGAGGTAGCTTATGGATCTTGTGTATTAGGTTGCCTATTCGCCGTAGACGAAGCGTATACGCTCTGTTCGAATTAACACACCTATAGGAGAAAAGGTGCGGATTTTAGACGCTTTGATTGACTGTTTCCAACGCTTTCAATGTCGTTTAATAGTAGATTATCGACGGCAACGCCTACAACATGCTGTTCGTTTCCTGTTTCGTAAGCAGACGAAGAATATGAGATTTAGGGCATTTTAGTCATTTGTAGGAAATACCGTTTTCATCCATAATTTGCTGATGTGATTGACATGGCTTCTTATTACATTGGGATACTAGGAATGTGTGCATAATTAGTTTGGCAAAGAGATTCGCCTAAATGCGCACTTTGAGTCGACATACTATATGTAGACTTAAGTGTGTAGTTTAAGTGTTTGAATAAATGCTTGTATTAGTATGTATTGAATTAAATGGTGTCATGAATTAGTTTGACATTGATTTCTCAATTAATATACTGATGTAAATGATTTCCTACATGTTAGCTATATGCATGATTTCATTATATGTATGAAATGCATGTGCTTGATGATTGAATTAAGTTGTGTGTTATAACATGTGCTAACATGCTTACATGGTTGTATTTCATTTCCATTACTCTTACATGATGGTTGATGTGAATTCATAATTTTTTGGGACTATACTTAGTCCAGGCAGTCGGTAACTGAGTAAATTCGTGGTTGGCTTATCTTTGCCACGAACGACGCGTCGATGAACGCGAGTCGTGTTTTGGAGTTGGCGGCAGTGGTTAGGCCACACGAGGTGTTTTATGCACTTCATGTTGTTCGACTTGAGATGCGCTCGTGCTAGTCGAGCCCGTCAAGTAACCCGACTGGCCATTGTATGTTCACCTTGTATGAGTCATAACTGCTTGAACCTAGGGTACTGAACTTACCATTATAAACCCTGTCAACCATGGTACCTTGATCCACAAAGACTCATGAGCCGGGCATGGTGGTATGGGACACCGTGGTCGAGCTGTCGGCCTACGCTGGGGCCACAAACCTCCCCGTAGTGACTAGTGAGCACCTTTGCCTCGTGAGCAGATTATGGTGGTATGGGACACTATATTCTTGCTGTCTGCCTACACTGATCAGGCGACGAGTCCTTTGTAGTGACCGCGAGGGTATTCTGAGCCTACGGGAGGCGACGACCCTTCCGTAGCAGTGAGAGTACAGTAGGCCTGTATTGATAGGGTGATGAGGGAGCGGTGCAACGAGTGCGAGCAACAGCCCTGACAGCCCTTGCAGCGACCTACAAAATATACATCGTATGAGATTACTAGGAGTGACGACCCTAGACAGGATCTGTGTTGGGATTGATATAAGGGAAGTACCTTAGTTTCCCAATTCTGCTATTTGAATGGACTAATAATAACTCGGTAATCATATCACCATCACATTGCATGTGCCTGGAAGATGTGGAGCACTATGGGATGATTGCATGCCGCGGGCGTAAGATGGTGCCGTATGAGGGAGATCGTCGGTGAGGGCATCCATCATGTCATGTCATATTGCATTAACAACAGTATTAGGATTGTTTGATTTACTGCTTTACTATTATCGCATGATTGAATTGTGAACATGCTAATCTTTGCTCTATTATTCCACTGAGTTAGCTACTCACTCCCACGTTATGGGATGGTGTTTCTGGACACCCACTAATCCCTATTTTGATCGCAGATGATGGCGCTGCTTGAGAAGCGGAGCTGGACTTGATGATGATGAGGAGGATCCCTCCTTTATGCGTATTCTGATTGACGGGATTATAGGGAGGTTGATTAGATACCTTGACACTTGTCATTTTATATTTTTAGAGCAATCATGTATATTCTTTCTTTCTATTTTGAGGTATACATGTATATGTTTAACCTGGTAACAGTTCACACTCTGGAGACACACAAAAGTTTATATATGTTATACATACTATCACAGTCTTCCGCTTGTTAATTTAACTGTCTCTAGAGTTGATATGCTGTTCTGGCGTGGTCCCACTCATGTTTAATACATTAACACAGACAACATTTAATCATACATATCTATGTTGCATAAATAACATTTTGGAACTCGGGAGTTGGGTTTTTTACTCGACCTCCAATTTTTGGGATGTTACACATGGTGACAATCAGGTCAATGCACACCACCCCGCTTCATAAGTCTATCAGGCAATCTTTACAAAGCTTCTTGGCATCAGTAAAATTTTCTGCTGATGCGATGACTCTCACTCCAACCATAGGAGTAGTTTTCAGACCTAATCGCTTACTGTGGAGTATGCGATCATTGATATAGTGGACCTGGTATACACCAACAGAAAAAATGGTGTACCTTGGATATGGGCAGTGACTTTGAAAGCTAATGGTACTGTAGTTGCTAACTCAGATGCTTTAGTTGCAAGTACATGTACACAGGCTTATTGTAGATGATTTGGTTGCACTACCATAAGTCATTGTGGTGACCTATTTCAATGTACGGGTGGTCGATAAAATGGCTGTGCTGGCAGTGCTGATCGTAGAGGTGGAGGTGATATAACTTGTGGTGGCTGGTGGTTGATCTTCTGGGGTGACGTAAAACCATTGTCCCTCATCTTAATAAAGCAAAAGGGCTTGTTATGGCCCTTTTTCTTATAGTAGGTGCACCAAAGATCTAATCACCTCTACTGGGTTGGTGGAGCCATTAGCCTGGGAGGTGAATTTGTACACGGCCTCTTGCCAAGGAATGGTCAGTTCGGCAATTCAGGCCAAGGCCTTGGGCCCATTAGTATATGTGTCGAGACACTCTGTCTCCATCTTGCTCATCATAATTGGGATTGCTAGCGCAACACATCTTAGTGCGAATATCAGGCCGCTGACGCTTTGAAAATCGTCGCATTCTCATCAGCTCATTTTTTAAGATCAATGGAGCATACCTGGCCAGCTCCATGAAGTGGTTCTCGTATTTAGCCACTGTCATCCCCCCCTTGTCGGAGGTGAAGAAATTCATCCTCCTTTTCATTTCGGTAAGTGAGGGTGAAGTACTTTATATGGAAATGAACTTTGAACACGTCCCATGTCCACATGTATCCTGTGGGAACGGTTCATAGGATGTTGTCCCAACAAAGACTAGTCTCCTTCTCAAACATATAAGTAATAAGCTCCACTTGTTCTGCCTCAGTACAGAGCAACGGCTTCAGCATATTGGATATACGATCTAACCAATACTCAGCTTCCTCTGGTCGGTGAGTACCTACGAAAGTAGGAGGACAGAAGCACTGAAAGCGCTTGAATAAGCCACTCGTACCTATAATTCCAGCAGGCTACATAGGTGATATATGTGGGACCATGCTCATGTTTTGGACAATGGCCCCCGCTATCGTGGGCAAGACCTTTTGTTATTGCTGCATTAGGAACATCAACTGCTCCAAACTATTAAGAGGAGGAGCCGACAAATGTATGTGTGGCATTGACAAAGATGCACGGTTCTGTCCCAGAACCGGTAGTGCATTCGGTGTTAGCCCATTTGTAAGGTCAGTGACCCACTGTGAATTCAGCATAGTCTCGATATCTGAGCCCAAACTGGGGTCTGTATGGCTCTCGCTCAGGGGAGGTGACCTGTTAATCGATCCGGCAAGTGTGGACGTGGGTGGGCCCTACTCAATCGGCCAGACAACGGTGCGCCGCCGCTCATGTGGTGTCACCTCGCCTCGCTAGGGAGGCGAACAGTGCACCGCCGCACCCCCCTAGGGTGTCTGGTGGTGGCTCTACGCTGGGGCAATGTCCACCCCCTCCTGGGGTGCCGAATACATGTGGGGGACCCCCTATACCCCACCGAAAATTATGATTTGGGCCCCTATGTCTGCAAGGTCCACTTTCACAGTCTAATACGCATGTACTCGCACTTTTGGCACATTTCACCTTTGAGATTCACTGACTTATAGTCCAAACCCGTCGATTGACGGCCTAAAAGGGTCTGAGATCATTTTACAAGATCTAAGATGCGTACGGGCTACAATTGATGGTCAATCTCACCCGTCGGTGAAACTTTGGGATCCTACTATCATTTCTATATTTCATTGCCCCCTTCCTAAGTCAGAGTGCGTTTAGAGTGCATTGTGTTACCTATAACCCAGGAACGGTTTAATCAAATCACACTCTAATACCAACTTTTAACACCCTGGATTTCGAGGGTTGAGCAAAGTTCTACTCCTGAGATCCAACGCATCACTTATGCAATGTGGATAATGATGTTTAGATGTTGACCATATCAACAACATATCAAACTCCAGATGTAATTAAATTTAGCAAGCGGAAGACTAAAGCACATATATATCTAAACAGGTAAATGTTTTACAACATCCAAAGTATGATTATATAACGGGGTTGAATTTATACATGTATTGTTTCAGAATAGATAAAATATCAAAATGTAAAGTGTCCAACTAATCCATGTCCCTGCAATCTCGTCGAATCAGCACGAGGTCTACATAGACCCGCCAAAGAGCTGAACGTATGAGAATTCTTCCTCCTCATATATGAAGTCCAACTCCACAACATAGGCTTCCCCATCACCTGCATCTAAACCAGAGTCTGGTTGGTGTTTTAAAATACCGTACCAGGGTGGGAGTGAGTGATTAGCTCAGTGGTACTATATGGCAAAGGTTAACATGTTATCAAGTCAATCAAGCAGTAATGATAAAGCAATACAACAATCACTTTCTAGCTACTCTTGTTAATGCAGGAATGGTGTGCAGTAATAATGAATGCCCTCGTACAAAGCTCCCTCACAAGCGACTTTAACAACCAAGTTTGGGCATGACAACCTCCCTAAAGTACAACTTCCTCACCAAAGCACCCTCACAAGCGACTTCAACAACCAAGTTTAGGCATGAAACCTTCCTAAAGTACAACTTCCTCGCCAAAGCACGTGCAATGCGGTGCATGGTCGTGTTAGCTAGTTACTTAATTAAGCTTATTCATACAACAGATTTGAAAAGCTAAGGCACCTCCCTTTATATCATTAACCCAAATGGAAGGATCCATTTAGTGTCGTCAATCCTAGTTATTCACATACGATAGGCAAGTTGTAGGGCATCACCCCTAATGAAAAGTAGTTGTTAGAAAAATTCATTGTTTATACTACCAGTCACTACGGGGAGGCTTGTCACCTCAGCGTAGGACGACAGCTCGAATACAGTGTCTCATACTCCCATTCCGACTCATGAGTTTGGGTTGCTCGCTGGTCACTACGAGGAGGCTCATCACCCCAGCGTAGGCCGACGACTCAACTACAGTGTCCCATCCACCATGCCTAGCTCTTGAGTCTTAGTGAATCGTGGTACCATGGTTCAAACGAGCATTTACATTGGTAAGTGGTATCTTAGATTCAAGAAGTGATGTCCATACATAGTAAATGAACAATAGGCTAATCGGTTTATTTGGTAAGTTCGATTGGTACGAGCACACGTTGACTTAATCGACATAGAGTGCACAAGCACCCCTTGTGGCCTAACCTTTGTTGACAATTGTTGTGTGACACTGATTCGTTGAGTTACCCAATGTGGCACTACTAATTCAGCCACTTGTATAAGAATTGTTACCGATCGCCTGGGCTTGGTTGTAGCCCTAATTTTTACTCAGATACAATAGGTAAACACATGTGATAATCATATCAGTATTTAACAAACAATCCAAATAAATCTCTCATTTGAACATTTCATCAAACACAATGAACATGTCACCAAGCACTTGTATTTTATCCATAAATTGAGTAGCGACAAATATGATTACATGAAAGAAACTATACACATGATTAAGGTAATTAAGAATCCTATCTTAATACACTTAATAATTACAAATCATTAACATTTTCTCATTCAGGAATTTTATCAAACACTTAAGTATATTTCACCAAATACATAAACTAGATTAGTTACGATATATATTATGACAATTCCTTACACAAAGTGATCATCATGCGTACGATAAACATGTATCCAAGATTAACAGCCGTGACAAGCACAAATCACAATTACAAGTTTATTCAAATATTTTAGCAAACACATGAGATGCATCTTGTATTCAACATAGTTCACACATGCATAATATATCAAATATGTTGTATCTAAAATAATATGGAAGCAATCAAGTCAGACATAAATCATTAGCTGACATTGAAAGCATTGAAAACCATAACTTAAACGTTTATATTTTGCACCTTTCGTCGGAATACTTGATTCGGACTCGGTTCAAATACTACGTTCCCAAAAATAGAACCTTGGGCACCTAAACAATGAAATAGGTTAGCTATTTCATCGATTATCATATTTGGATCTCCAAATCAAGATTAGGGTTAGGATTTCTTACCCAAATCATAACCGAAAATGATTGTGTAGCGAAACAGGAAGGCGATTCAGTGCGTGGAGTAGTGGGAGAGTATCCCACCAACGATCTCCCAAAGTCTCTCTCCTCTCCTTCCTCTTTTCTCTTCTTTTCCTCTCTTCTCTCTCCTAGGGTTAGAGAATTTCGTATGGGATCGAAATGGGGTGGTTTAAGGGCTTTATATAGGCATAGAATTGATGTAAATGGCCCCAGGGCCATGATATACTTAATTTATAACCTAAGGGTGCCTGTTTTTGACAAACTGGGCTTGTAGGAAGGCCTATTACTCACTAACATCAAAGAGTAAGTTCCTTAACAGTGGATCTATGCCAGGATGTGATTTCGGCGTGATTGGATAGGTCAATCATCTGTGAAAGACTAACGTCAGAACAACAGTCATGCTTACTCGATCGAGGTCATAAGTATACGGATATGAGCAAGAAAATTTCCTTTTTCCCTGGGTGAAGTTTAGTCAGAATCTGACGGTCCAAAGTCCTCAATTTCACGCGTAAGAGAACTGCCCAATTTACTTAAGTTTCAATACTTTTTCTAAAGATATTCATGTTTCTCACACACTTTACTTAGAGATCAAGTTATGCATTTTTAGATCTCCAGATACTATTTGAGTTTGATTCCTGCAATGGTTGTCAAGCTTAGTGGACAAACATATTCTTATAGTTTCACGGTCATCGTACTTTCGACGTGTGGTCCAGGTCCAATATGGAGTTTCATTGTATTCCTGAGAGCGATAGGCTTATGAGATTTCTTCTAAGTTTTTAAGTAATGTTGAGTTAGCAATTTTGATGGTTTTGGGTCATGCCATTTGTGTAAATGGTGGTTCGAGCTAAATCCATCGATTAATTTAGTTCAATACTTAAATTAATTTTTTCCTAAATTTCTACAGAATACGGTCCTTACAGATTTCTGCCTAAGGTGGTACTCGGGCCTTTGTACAAATTGTTTCTCGAGACGTTACAATCTAGTCCCCTTAAAGAAATATTTCGTCCCCAAAATTAATACCTTTTCATATTCTTCGAGGATCTGAGGGTAGTTCTTGTAGACTTCGGCTTTTATTTCTCAAGTAGCCTCTTCCTCAGTGTGGTGCGTCCACAGTACCTTCACAAGTGGGATTACTTTACTGCATAGCACTTGTTCCTTCCTATCGAGAACATGTGTTGGTCACAATACATAGGTAGCATCTTCACTTAACTGCACTTACTGCCATTTGATATTGTGGGTAGGGTCAGGAACATATTTCTTTAACATGGACACGTGAAATAGGTTGTGCATTCCAGCGAGTGGTGTGGGAAAAGTGAGGCAGTATGCCACCACACCCACTTGGTCTAAAATCTGGAATGGGCCAATAAATTGTGGCGTAAGTTTCCCTTTTCTTGCCAAAATGAAGGATTCTCTTCATTAGGGAAACTGTAACGCCCGTGAAAAATCCATACTTGGGCTCGAGTACCAACTCGACCCGAATTTGCGTAGAATTCATTCCTTTGGAAAATTTGACTAGGTTAGCTAGTGCAACGTTAGAATAGCTGGGAAATGGTCCCTGATCACTTTAAATACGTTCTACAAGGCCCGAAGCGAGTGGAACTAAGGGTGCTATAATGCTCTAAAGCCTCGGATCAAACTCTAAGCCGGTTTGTTCTCTGGACCACTTTGAATCTTTGTATTGGATCTAGACCGCACGTTGAAAGTCCGATACCTCCTATCTTAGACCGTTAGGACCGTCTAGCTGGGCTTGACACTCATTCCAAAAATCAAGTCAAACCGATGATCACAGGCTATTTCATTGAGCCCGGACCGAAGAGAGTGTGAATAGGGACATAGTTGGAATTTCAAATTCAAATCTGGCACACAAATTTGACGCATCAGTATTAAGCATTCTGACCGTCAGAATACAGCCAAATTACACCCTTGGATCAGGAAAAATATCTATTATATATCACGGGACTTATAGGCCTGATCTTGATGCGGTGACCGTTAAACTGAAACTGGGCCGCCACGTGCGATCTGGGAACCCAACCGGTCTGAAAACTGGATGTATGCTAGATCTAGTATGCATGAGCTTAAGTCCGACCGCACTTGGCCTGGGGACCTCCAGAAATGCCCTTTTGGACCGAAACGGCCCCGATTTGGTTAGGCACCAAGTAAACATTGTTCCCAAGCCTATTTTGGGAATGTTTTAGGCTATAAAAGGGGTTGAAACCCTCACTCCTCTCTCCCATCCGAATTTGAGAGAAGCCCTAGCTTGGGAGAGAGAAAAAGAGTGAGAGATTGTGAGAGAGTGGGAGAGTTCTTCCCGCCACTTGTGCTACGTGTTGCACATGCTTAAGCGACACTCCTCTACCGCTTTCCCGGCGATTCCACCGCAATCCTAGGTAAGTAAAAACCCTTAATAGTTGGTGATTTGAGTTTTTCTTGTTTCCATGGCGATGTAGCTTATGGATCTTATGTATTAGGCTCCTTACTCGCCGTAGACGAAGCATATACACTCCGCTTCAATTCCCGAGTCTACAAGACACTAGGTGAGGATTTTAGACGCTTGGATTGACGGTTCCCAATGCTTTCAATGTCGTTTAATAGTAGATTCTTGACGGCATCGCCGTTTGACATGTACAAAATGCTCTCCGTTTCCCCTTTCGTAAGCTAACGAAGAATATGAGATTTAGGGCATTTTAGTCATTTGTAGGAAGTACTGTTTGCATTCATATTTTGCTGATGTGATTGACATGGTTTGTTGTCGCATTAGGAAGTTAGGAATGCGTGCATAATTAGTTTGGCGAAGAGATTCGCCTAGTTGCATACTTTGGGTCGACATGCTATATGTAGACCTAAGTGTGTAGTGCATGTGTTTGTATAAATGCTTGTATTAGTATGTATTGAATTAAATGATGTTATTTGATACTTTGTGATTGATTTTTCAATTATTATGCCGACCTAAATGATTTTCTACATGTTGACAAAATGCATGATTTCACTACATGCATGGAATGTATGTGCTTGAGGATTTGCTTAAGTTGAATATGCATGGGAAGTATGCCTTGAAGATTTGCTTAAGTTGAATGTCATAACATGTGCTAACATGCTCACATGATGTATTTCAATTCCAATACCTTTTATAGTGATTCCATAGATGTGTGGGACTTGACTTAGTCCAGGCAGTCGGTAACCGAGCAAATTCGTGGCTGACTGGTCATAGCCACGAATGACGCGTCGATGAATGTGATTCGTGTTGAGAGTTGGCGGCAGTGGTTAGGCCACGCGAAGTGTTTTACGCACTTCATGTCGTTCAGTTCGAGATGCGATCGCGCTAGTCGAGCCCGTCAAGTAACCCGACTGGCCGATGTTTGTTCACCATGTATGTATCATAACTGCTTGAACCTAGGGTACCGAACTTACCATTGTAAACCCTATTAACCGTGGTACCTTGATCCACGAAGACTCATGAGCCGGGCATGGTGGTATGGGACACCGTGGTCGAGCTGTCGGCCTACGCTGGGGCCACAAACCTCCCCGTAGTGACCAATGAGCACCTTGACTCGTGAGCAGATTATGGTGGTATGGGACACTATATTCTAGCTGTCGGCCTACACTGATCAGGCGACGAGCCCTTTGTAGTGACCGCGAGCGTATTCTGAGTTCACGGGAGGCGACGACCCTTCCGTGCAGTAGAGTACAGTAGGCCTGTATTGATAAGGTGATGGGGGAGCGGTGCAACGAGTGCGAGCAACAGCCCTGGCAGCCCTTGCAGTGACCTACGAAATGTACATCGTATGAGATTACTAGGAGTGACGACCCTAGACAGGATCCGTGTTGGGATTGATACAAGGGAGGTACCTTAGTTTCCCAATCCTGCTGTGTGAATGGACTAATAATAACTTGGTAATCATATCACCATAGCATTGCATGTGCCTGGAAGATGTGGAGCACTCTAGGGAGTGTGGCATGCCGCGGTCGTAAGATGTTGCCGTATGAGGGTGATCGTCGGTGAGGGCATACATCACGTCATATCATCTTGCATTAACAACAGTATTAGGACTTGTCTGATTTACTGCTTTACTATTATCGCGTGACTGAATTGTGAACATGCTAATCTTTGCTCTATGATTCCACTGAGTTGATCACTCATTCCCACGTTACGGGATGGTGTTTGCAACACCCACCAGACCCTGTTGTAGTTGCAGGTGACGATGAGATCCAGGAGGTGGAGCTAGATGATGACGAGGACCAGGATGAGTTCTCGTATATGCAGTATCATGACGGCTTTCCGTAGGTGACCTGGATCGAGGGGACATCAGTGGGACTTTTATTTTTGAACATTATTCTTTTGTTATGTACATGTATATGAGACTCAGAGATGTAGTCATACTTTGGAGACAGTTGAGATTACTTTGTTTTTCCATACAGTGATATATATCTTGTTTAGTCTTCCGCTTGCTTTTATCACTGGATCTGAAGTATGAATTGCAGTTTTGGTATACTTTTACTCATGTGAATGCTTTAAATCAGACAACATTGAATCATAACCATTTTTGTTGCATAAGTGACGGTCTGGAACTCGGGAGTTGAGTTTATACACGACCCCCGATTTTCAGGGTGTTACAAGTTGGTATCAGAGCATGAATGAGAGTATACTGGGCCTGGGTTATGGTCTTGCGATGTACGCTGTCGCTTCCTATGACTTAGGTGGGTGCGAGAAGGGTCTAGAAACACTTCTAGGATCACAGATTCGCCGATTGGCGAAATCTATAAGGATCGATCGCAAGATCGAGTCTGTAACGTATCTCGGGTCGCGTAAAGCGACCCGAATCACTTCTAAGCTGTAGGAAGTCGGGTGGAGACGTCCTATGAGCGGTTTTAAACCGCAAAAGTGAATCTTTGGGCCGTGGAATGACCACGACTCCAGTAATCAATCGCCAGGGCTTAAAAACCCCGTTTTGCCAAAAATTCTCAAAATTCCTTCTCTAAACACTTCAACCTTCAGTTCTTTCTTATCCATTTCATGTTAGGCATCAAACCTAATGTGAAAATAACACAAATTAGTACATTCACCAAATTTTACAGTGAATAGTAAAATTTCATGAAAAATGGCCATAAGGCCATTCTAACTTCACTTTCTTTAGCAACTAAGGAGCTAGAAAGATGTACTGGATCCTTCTACCCCAAATTCATATGCTGCATCATATGGTTTGGTATTCGGGATTGCGATGTGGACCCGGAAAGCCCCAAAAACATGTTTGGGCCCATAGGGACCAAAATACTATGAACTAAGGGGTGGGACTAGACTTTTTGGGACCCTGGGACCATGGGGGACCAGACCCATGGGGTCCCGCTGGCCAACCTGGAGGTTGGCCGGCGATGCCATCGCCGGCCGGGCGATGCATCGCCGGCCGGCCACCTCGGACGGTGCTGCCCTTTGGGCGCACCCACTTATATGTCTCCCACAACACCCCTAGGTACCTCCCATCCCACGAAAACCCCTAAAACACCCCTCTCCTTCACAAACAGCCCCCTTGCATGCCCTATCTTCGATTTTCAGCGCTCCATTCCAAATCCCGGCGACCCAAACCCCTCCTAATCCCTTCCTTGGCCAGAACCGACCACCACCCATTGATTATTGGGTGTTGGCAGCCCCTTTCCTTGAAGATTTTCCCATTTGGAGCTCCAAAATCCCCCAAATAGTGTCGAAATCGTGAGCAGCTCCATTCCACCTTTTTGTTCTTATTTTTCCCTGAAACTACAGCCTTGGGAAGCCTGAAGCATCCCTCTACGACGCCTAGATTTCCTTTTGTCAGATTGGGCAGCCATTTCTCCGTATTTTCGGCGTTTTCCATGGCTTTCGTGGAAGCTATTTTGGGTCTTTTGTCACTCTCATCCATCCTGTCTTTGATGGGTAAGAGGAAAACTGCAACAGACGAGGCTGGGCCGAGCCGCCCTGCTCGATTGAGAAGACCGCGGGGTGGTGCCGCAAGTTCAAGCGCCGCCGCAGGTCCAGCTGCAGTCCTGGAGTGCCGTACGAAGCGGGATTTGGATCCCCATGCACACCTTGGACGAACCATCCTATCAGAGATGCCTCATGGTGAATACACTGATCGTAGAGTGTTATTTGAGGCGGACGTAGATGGGCGATTGTTCGGCGAATATCTGTTGTTCGAACGCATTGAAGCTGCGCACTGGGGACCGATCTTTGAAGCTCGCGCTCGTGCTAATGTGAGCACTGTTCGTGCCTTCTATGCTAGCATCCAGAGTCCTACCTTGGAGCCCTTGCAGTTCAAAATCCCTTTTGGTAGAGATCGGATGGCTACGATCGACGTCCAGTTGGTTGCGCGACTTCTCAACGTGCCTCTAGGTGATGTACATCCAAGTGAGAAAAATTTGAGGACTAGACGTGAACGAGATCGCCGCACCAGGTTTCTGTGCGGTAAGTTGGTTCCATGGCAGCCTAATAATAGCCTCAAGGCGACGTACATGTCTGAGGATTTGCGTCTGCTGCATCACATCTGCACGTTCAATGTTTATCCTAGGTCGACGAACCGCATTGAATGTACACGTCTTATGGTCGATTTCTTATTTCTGGTGGCTCAGGGAGAGAACGTATGTATGGCCACTTTCATCTTACGGCAGATAGTTCTCATAGCCAGGTCGAGAAGAACATCCGAATCCCTTCCCTTTGGCCGACTCATTTGCAGAATTGCGCTTGAGTTTGCCTATAGACTGGGACCCGAGTTGCCGGTATCGATTCACACCATCGATGAGTCGACGATGGTTAAGATGAAGATTGGGTCGCAATATCGTGAAAATCAACTTGAAAGGGATAGTGGGGACGACTTTGATGAAGAGGAAGATCAAAGCGAAGGAGAACCTAGTGCAGAAGCTCAGGAAGAGACTCAGGAAGAAGCAGAAGAGGAGGCTCAGGATACTGATGAGAGTCCTCCTCCTTCTGCGCAGACTACTATTGACGATCGCATTGCTCGGATGGAGGAGAGTCAGACCGCTTTGCGAAGGGAAGTCCAAGAACTTCGAGCAGAGGTCGCTGATGCCAAGGCCGTTACGAAGAAGAAATTTGGCAAGGTGACTCGCACCTTGAAGGCAATCCTGTGTTGCTTACAGGATAAGGGTGCTCCTCCTCCGTCGCCAGACTCCGACTAGCAACGCGATCTTTGTTGTTGTTATGAGTAGTTAGCTATTTTCTGTTTCATGTGTGTAAAGCCTATTAGGGCTAGTGCCTTGCTTTTGTCGCTGTTGCTTAACTGTCTTAATTTTCATGTCATTCTAGTCATGAGGCTTGTAAGGATATATCCCTTGTATTGTGACAATTTTGATTAATTGAAGTGCATGGAATGCCTTGACTCTTTAGTGAATGATTGTGGTGTATTTGTGCAATTGAGACTGACAAGGTTGCGCCCTATTTTGAATATAGGGAATGCCACCTAAGACTACGAGGAGCGCGGTTCGGCTTTCATGGTTAGAGCAGATGGATCAGGCTCCTTCTCAGTCTGGTACTCGTCCGGACCCTGCTGTGGGCCCGATTCCTGAGACTGTTCGATCGTCTCAGCCTGCTACTGGTCCTACAGATGGACCACCGCCATTTACACCATCAGTTAGAGAGCCACAGCGCGCATCTACTTCCGCACCTCATCCGCCACAGCCTGCTCCACCACCTGATAGATTCGAGCAGATGATGGCTATGATGCTACAGCAGCAGCAGCTATTGACTACTATAGTCGGGACTTTAGCCCAGGGTGGGGGTGCGACTGCATCTACTCCGCCTGCACCACCTGCGCATCCAGCTGAGGATGCCTATGCTTACGCCCAGGATGAGGGCATAGCACTTCCTGCGCAGCCTGCTTTCCCTGCGGGGAACCCTGCCGACACTCGGGGCCTTCTGGAGCGATTTCAGCGCTTGCGGCCTCCTACTTTCACGGGTTCTCACAGACCCGAGGAGGCTGAGTTTTGGCTCGACCGAGTGTCGAAGATTCTGCGCATGTTGCACTGCACTGAGGCAGAGCAGGTAGAGCTGGCTACCTTCCAGTTTGAGAGAGAGGCCAGTATGTGGTGGGATAGTGTATTGCGGACTGTTACCGCAGACTTCGTGTGGACATGGGCAGCATTCGAGTTTCGCTTCCATGAGAAGTATTATCCTCAGACCTACAGACACGAGAGGGAGAATGAGTTTCTCCGTCTCAGGCAGGCAGCGATGACGGTCACCGAGTATGAGCATCGGTTCACAGAGTTGGGCAGGTACGTCCCGACGATTTTAGCTGATGAGCAGATGCGCATACGGCGCTTTTTGGAGGGCTTGCGACCGGATATTCGGTCGAAGATGTGCTGCATCAGTTTCTCCTCCTATGCGGAGTTGGTTCACATGTCCATGCGGGCAGAGCAGGACGTGGATCGACTTGCGCGATCACGAGGCCCGACTACTTCTAGGCCGCGACCGGAGTTGCCAGATAGGCCCTTCGCGGGCAAGAGGCCTCGCATTGATCCTCCTACCAGGACCACGGCGCCAGTAGGACCGTTTCGGCGCCCTGATCTATCATGCACATACTGTGGGAGGACGGGCCACCTAGCGCCGAGTTGCTTTGCGAGGATGCGGGACAGTGGGTTCTCGCCGCCGCAGAAGATTGATCGTGTACGTCCACAGGCGATATCAGCACCGCCTATACGGTCAGCTCCTGCGCAGTCCTCTTTCAGACCCACAGTATCGCAGATTCGACAGCCCCCACGGCCCTTGACACAGCGGCCGAACCGGCCACAGCAGGCTCGAGTTCATGCACTGACCGCTGAGGCAGCTACGACGCCGACTTTCCAGCATTCAGCCTTCGAGGTCACGGGCCATATCGGAGGTACTCCCGTTCTTGTCATGGTGGACACTGGTTCCACGATTTCCTTGATATCGCGTGCCGTAGTCAGACGTCTTGGGTTGCAGACTATCACTATGGATAGCGTGCGAGTCCTTGCAGCTCATGGAGATTATTCGGATGTCACCCAGATGTGTGAGGGTTGTTTACTTGATCTGGGAGGCAGGACGATGACTCTTGATTTGGTCGTCGATCCCTCGCTCGTATATCTCGACGTCATTCTTGGCATGGACTGGTTGACTGCAGCGAGAGCCGAGATTGACTGCGAGGCTCGTGTGGTGACGGTGTACGAGCCTGAGGGCACGCCTTTCACATTTTCAGTGCGGGTAAATCTTCCTTTCCGCATTCTTAGCTACGCCACCCTGTTGCACGACGCTGGTGCCCAGGTACTTGAGCAGACGCCGGTTGTTTCTGAGTTCGGGGATCTGTTCAGGAAGATCCCTGGTTTGCCGCCCCGACGTGAGATCGATTTCACTATCGATCTGATTCCTGGTTCTACACCCGTCTCACTGCCGACGTATCGCATGGCACCATGTGAGATGGAGGAGTTGAGGACGCAGATTGATGGTCTACTAGAGCTTGGCCTTATACGGCCTAGCGTATCTCCTTGGGGAGCACCGGTCTTGTTCGTGAAGAAGAAGGATGGTTCGCTGCGATTGTGTATTGATTATCGCAGGCTGAACCAACTCACAGTGAAGAACAAGTACCCTTTGCCCAGGATCGATGACTTATTTGATCAGTTGAGAGGAGCGCAGTACTTCTCGAAGATTGATCTTCAGTCAGGATATCATCAGTTGCGCGTCAGAGATGAGGACGTGCAGAAGACAGCGTTCAGGACCAGTTTTGGTCACTACGAGTTCCTCGTGATGTCGTTCGGTCTCACGAACGCACCGGCTGTGTTCATGGATCTGATGAACCGGGTACTACGGCCTTTCCTCTATCGATTCGTCGTTGTCTTCATCGACGACATTTTGGTATACTCTAGGAGTCGAGAGGAGCATGAGGAGCACTTGCGTTTGGTCCTTGATACGCTCAGACAGCATCAGTTGTTCGCACAGTATAAGAAGTGCGACTTCTGGAAGCAGGAGGTGAAGTTTCTGGGACACGTGGTGTCCAAGGATGGCATGGCAGTTGACCTGTCTAAGGTAGCTGCGGTGCAGGACTGGGAGCAGCCTGGTTCTGTCACTGAGGTGAGGAGTTTCTTGGGTCTCGCTGGCTACTATCGGCGCTTCATTCAGGATTTCTCGAAGATCGCGAGACCCTTATCTCAGTTGACACGGAAGGACGTGAAGTTCGCCTGGAATGATAAGGCGGAGTCAGCTTTTCAGGAGCTGAAGGACAGACTTACGTCCGCCCCTGTGCTAGTATTGCCAGAGCAAGGGGTTAAATACACTATATACACTGACGCGTCTAGCGTTGGTTTGGGTTGTGTCCTTATGCAGAGGGACAGGGTAATTTCGTATGCCTCGAGACAATTAAGGAAGCACGAGGAGAATTACCCTACACACGACCTGGAGTTGGCAGCCGTGATATTCGCACTGAGACTCTGGAGACATTACCTCTATGGAGAGGAGTTCGAGCTCTTTTGCGACCACAAGAGCCTCAAGTACATATTCACACAGCGGGACTTGAATATGAGGCAGCGGCGATGGATGGAGACGCTGAAGGACTTCAAGTTTGAAGTCTCTTACCATCCTGGGAAGGCGAACCTTGTGGCTGATGCGTTGAGCCGCAAGAAGGCGATAGAGTTTGCGGCTCCGCTGATGGTTGCCGAGTGGGATATGGTTGAGTTTTTGCGAGACTTTGAGCAGAAACTCACCGTAGAGGAGCCATTCGAGTTCATCGCACATGTTCAGGTGCGATCTCCGATCGATGACCGTGTCATCGAGGCGCAGAGGGACGACGCGCATCTTACTGAGCTTCGAGAGCAGGCCAGTGATGATGATGACGCCGACTGGCGAGTTGGCATGGATGGGGGTTTACGTTACCGTGGCCGCCTATGCGTTCCTGATGTCCCTGACTTGAGACGAGAGATTCTCGAGGCTGCGCATTCTACTAGACTCGCGATGCATCCTGGCAGCACGAAGATGTATCGTGACGTGAAGAGGACGTACTGGTGGGAAGGTATGAAGACCCACATTGCTGAGTTCGTGTCCCGTTGTCTCACTTGTCAACAGGTGAAGGCAGAGCATCGCCGACCACCTGGACTTTTGCAGCCTATGCCGATTGCAGAGTGGAAGTGGGATTTCATTTCCATGGACTTCATTTCTGGGTTGCCGAAGACGAGGAAGGGGCATGATTCTATTTGGGTGATCGTCGACCGATTGACGAAGTCGGCGCACTTCCTACCGATCAGAGTTACGAACTCTGCAGACGAGCTGGCTAGATTGTATATTAGAGAGATCGTGCGTCTGCATGGAGTTCCGTTGGAGATCGTGTCGGACAGAGACACGCGGTTCACTTCTATTTTCTGGACTCGCATTCAGGAGGCTATGGGTGTGAAGTTGAAGTTCAGTACTGCCTTCCACCCACAGACGGACGGACAGACAGAGCGAGTGAACCAGATCCTGGAGGACATGTTGCGAGCTTGCGCATTGGACTTCAAGGACAGTTGGGATGACTGTCTTGCATATGCGGAGTTTGCATACAACAATAGCTTCCAGGCGAGTATCGGCATGGCACCTTATGAGGCGCTGTATGGGCGACCTTGTCGCGCACCGCATTGCTGGTTAGAGGTCGGTGAGCGCAGCTTGATTGGCCCAGAGTTGGTGCAGGCGACGTCAGAGAAGATTGATATTATTCGACGTCGGCTTCTTACAGCGCAGAGCAGACAGAAGAGCTACGCCGATACGAGACGGAGACCACTAGAGTTCACAGTCGGGGATCATGTGTTTTTGCGAGTTTCCCCTATGAAGGGAGTCCTTCGGTTCGGGAAGAAGGGGAAGCTGGCACCGCGATACATTGGTCCATTTCAGATCCTCGATCGTGTGGGAGCAGTGGCTTACCGATTGGCTTTACCCACGCCCCTCGCGAGCGTCCACAACGTATTTCATGTTTCTATGCTGAAGAAGTACGTTGCTGATCCTTCTCATATCATCAGATGGGAGCAGGTGCAGTTAGGAGAGGATGTTACTTATATCCTGCGACCGACACGCATCTTAGACCGGAAGGAGCAGGTACTGCGTAGCAAGGTGATTCCCCTTGTGAAGGTACTATGGACGCATCATACTGAGGAGGAGGCTACTTGGGAGACAGAAGCCGAGATCAGAAAGAACTACCCACAGCTTCTCGAGGAGTACGAAAAGGTACAAAATTTCGAGGACGAAATTATTTGTTAAGGGGGGTAGATTGTAACGCCCGTGAAAAATCCATACTTGGGCTCGAGTACCAACTCGACCCGAATTTGCGTAGAATTCATTCCTTTGGAAAATTTGACTAGGTTAGCTAGTGCAACGTTAGAATAGCTGGGAAATGGTCCCTGATCACTTTAAATACGTTCTACAAGGCCCGAAGCGAGTGGAACTAAGGGTGCTATAATGCTCTAAAGCCTCGGATCAAACTCTAAGCCGGTTTGTTCTCTGGACCACTTTGAATCTTTGTATTGGATCTAGACCGCACGTTGAAAGTCCGATACCTCCTATCTTAGACCGTTAGGACCGTCTAGCTGGGCTTGACACTCATTCCAAAAATCAAGTCAAACCGATGATCACAGGCTATTTCATTGAGCCCGGACCGAAGAGAGTGTGAATAGGGACATAGTTGGAATTTCAAATTCAAATCTGGCACACAAATTTGACGCATCAGTATTAAGCATTCTGACCGTCAGAATACAGCCAAATTACACCCTTGGATCAGGAAAAATATCTATTATATATCACGGGACTTATAGGCCTGATCTTGATGCGGTGACCGTTAAACTGAAACTGGGCCGCCACGTGCGATCTGGGAACCCAACCGGTCTGAAAACTGGATGTATGCTAGATCTAGTATGCATGAGCTTAAGTCCGACCGCACTTGGCCTGGGGACCTCCAGAAATGCCCTTTTGGACCGAAACGGCCCCGATTTGGTTAGGCACCAAGTAAACATTGTTCCCAAGCCTATTTTGGGAATGTTTTAGGCTATAAAAGGGGTTGAAACCCTCACTCCTCTCTCCCATCCGAATTTGAGAGAAGCCCTAGCTTGGGAGAGAGAAAAAGAGTGAGAGATTGTGAGAGAGTGGGAGAGTTCTTCCCGCCACTTGTGCTACGTGTTGCACATGCTTAAGCGACACTCCTCTACCGCTTTCCCGGCGATTCCACCGCAATCCTAGGTAAGTAAAAACCCTTAATAGTTGGTGATTTGAGTTTTTCTTGTTTCCATGGCGATGTAGCTTATGGATCTTATGTATTAGGCTCCTTACTCGCCGTAGACGAAGCATATACACTCCGCTTCAATTCCCGAGTCTACAAGACACTAGGTGAGGATTTTAGACGCTTGGATTGACGGTTCCCAATGCTTTCAATGTCGTTTAATAGTAGATTCTTGACGGCATCGCCGTTTGACATGTACAAAATGCTCTCCGTTTCCCCTTTCGTAAGCTAACGAAGAATATGAGATTTAGGGCATTTTAGTCATTTGTAGGAAGTACTGTTTGCATTCATATTTTGCTGATGTGATTGACATGGTTTGTTGTCGCATTAGGAAGTTAGGAATGCGTGCATAATTAGTTTGGCGAAGAGATTCGCCTAGTTGCATACTTTGGGTCGACATGCTATATGTAGACCTAAGTGTGTAGTGCATGTGTTTGTATAAATGCTTGTATTAGTATGTATTGAATTAAATGATGTTATTTGATACTTTGTGATTGATTTTTCAATTATTATGCCGACCTAAATGATTTTCTACATGTTGACAAAATGCATGATTTCACTACATGCATGGAATGTATGTGCTTGAGGATTTGCTTAAGTTGAATATGCATGGGAAGTATGCCTTGAAGATTTGCTTAAGTTGAATGTCATAACATGTGCTAACATGCTCACATGATGTATTTCAATTCCAATACCTTTTATAGTGATTCCATAGATGTGTGGGACTTGACTTAGTCCAGGCAGTCGGTAACCGAGCAAATTCGTGGCTGACTGGTCATAGCCACGAATGACGCGTCGATGAATGTGATTCGTGTTGAGAGTTGGCGGCAGTGGTTAGGCCACGCGAAGTGTTTTACGCACTTCATGTCGTTCAGTTCGAGATGCGATCGCGCTAGTCGAGCCCGTCAAGTAACCCGACTGGCCGATGTTTGTTCACCATGTATGTATCATAACTGCTTGAACCTAGGGTACCGAACTTACCATTGTAAACCCTATTAACCGTGGTACCTTGATCCACGAAGACTCATGAGCCGGGCATGGTGGTATGGGACACCGTGGTCGAGCTGTCGGCCTACGCTGGGGCCACAAACCTCCCCGTAGTGACCAATGAGCACCTTGACTCGTGAGCAGATTATGGTGGTATGGGACACTATATTCTAGCTGTCGGCCTACACTGATCAGGCGACGAGCCCTTTGTAGTGACCGCGAGCGTATTCTGAGTTCACGGGAGGCGACGACCCTTCCGTGCAGTAGAGTACAGTAGGCCTGTATTGATAAGGTGATGGGGGAGCGGTGCAACGAGTGCGAGCAACAGCCCTGGCAGCCCTTGCAGTGACCTACGAAATGTACATCGTATGAGATTACTAGGAGTGACGACCCTAGACAGGATCCGTGTTGGGATTGATACAAGGGAGGTACCTTAGTTTCCCAATCCTGCTGTGTGAATGGACTAATAATAACTTGGTAATCATATCACCATAGCATTGCATGTGCCTGGAAGATGTGGAGCACTCTAGGGAGTGTGGCATGCCGCGGTCGTAAGATGTTGCCGTATGAGGGTGATCGTCGGTGAGGGCATACATCACGTCATATCATCTTGCATTAACAACAGTATTAGGACTTGTCTGATTTACTGCTTTACTATTATCGCGTGACTGAATTGTGAACATGCTAATCTTTGCTCTATGATTCCACTGAGTTGATCACTCATTCCCACGTTACGGGATGGTGTTTGCAACACCCACCAGACCCTGTTGTAGTTGCAGGTGACGATGAGATCCAGGAGGTGGAGCTAGATGATGACGAGGACCAGGATGAGTTCTCGTATATGCAGTATCATGACGGCTTTCCGTAGGTGACCTGGATCGAGGGGACATCAGTGGGACTTTTATTTTTGAACATTATTCTTTTGTTATGTACATGTATATGAGACTCAGAGATGTAGTCATACTTTGGAGACAGTTGAGATTACTTTGTTTTTCCATACAGTGATATATATCTTGTTTAGTCTTCCGCTTGCTTTTATCACTGGATCTGAAGTATGAATTGCAGTTTTGGTATACTTTTACTCATGTGAATGCTTTAAATCAGACAACATTGAATCATAACCATTTTTGTTGCATAAGTGACGGTCTGGAACTCGGGAGTTGAGTTTATACACGACCCCCGATTTTCAGGGTGTTACAGAAACCTTAAGGAATACATGGTCCCCAACATCGAATTCTAGCTACCTCTGTCTCATATCAGCATAACTTTTCTTCCTGCTCTGGGTTGCAAGAACTCACCGCGTAATATTATTAATCTTCTCTGAGCTTGCTTGTACTAAATCTGGGCCAACTAAACTCTTCTCGCCAACTTCTACCCAACAATGTGGAGCTCGACATGGGCGCCCATACAAGGCTTCATAAGGAGCCATATTAATGCTCACTTAGAAGTTGTTCTAATAAGCAAACTCGACATAGGGGAGACAGTCATCCCAACTGTCCTTGAAATCAAGCACACATGCTCGTAACATATCTTTTAATATCTAATTTACCCATTTTTTCTGCCCATCAATCTTCGGTGGAATGTGGTATCGAACTTCAGTTGCACTCTCATTGCTTCTTGGATTCAAGTCTAAAAAATAGACATGAATCACATGTCTTAATCCGACACAATCTCCATAGGAACTCCATGCAGCCGTACAATCTCCTTGATGTACGTCATGGATAAATCATCTGCTGAGTTTGAAACTCTAATTGGGAGGAAATGAGCTGACTTCGTCAATTAGTCCACAATCACCCAAATGGAGTCATGCCCCTTTCTTATCTTCGGTAACCTGAAAATGAAATCCATAGATATGAAATCTCATTTCCATTCGACTATGGGCATGGGCTGAAGTAAACCAGGGGGTCATTAATGTTTGGCCTTGACCTACTGGCATGTGAGACAATGGGATACATAATCTGATATGTGAGCCTTCATGTTGTCCCACTAGTTCAAAAATTTCATATCTCGATACATCTTCGTACTACCCGGATGTATCGCTATCTTCGAATTGTGTGCGGCTTCTAGGACTTTCCTTCTCAAGTCATGGAGATTCACGACGAATAGGCGGCCACGATATCTCATACCTCCATCTAAGCTAATCCTCCATTCAGATTCTTCACTATAGCTCGTACGCTCTCTCATTTTCACCAACAGTTCATCTTCTTTCTGAGCCATAATGATTTAGTCATCAATAAGTGGTTATACGTGGATGTTTACAACACTCTCGAAGAACTCCTCTACTTTAAGCTTCTGTTCAAAGTCTCTCACAAACTCTACCATATTCCACTCTTCTATCATCAGCGGAGCCATAAATTCTATTATTTTCTAGCGGCTCAACGCATCGGCCACAAGGTTGGCCTTGCCAGTATGATAGGAGACCTCAAACTTAAAGTCTTTTAAGGTTTTCATCTAATGTCGTTGGCTCATGTTCAGGTCTCTCTGAGTAAAGATGTACTTGAGGCTTTTATGGTCATGAAAGAGCTCGAACTCCTCTCCGTAGAGGTAATGTGAAAATGACTACCGTTAGTTTTAGGTCATGCATGGGGTAGTTTTTTTTGTGTTTCCTCAACTGTCGTGATGTATAGGCAATCACTATAACCTTTTGTATAAGTACACAACCCAAACGAACACGAGATGCGTCTGTGTATATAGTATATCTGACCCCTTACTCTGGCAATACTAGCACGGGTGCGGACATCAGCTTGACCTTTAATTCTTGAAAAGATACTTCTACTTTCTCATTCCAGGAAAACTTAAGATCCTTTCAAGTTTGTTAAGACAATGGTTTGGCTATCTTGGAACAATCTTTAATGAATCGGCAATAGTAGCCAGCAAGTCCAAGGAAGATCCTCACTTTTGTAACTGAGCTGGCTGTTCCTAGTCTTGTATCGCGGCCACATTGGTAAGGTCCACGGTAATTCCTTCATTAGACACCACGTGTCCCGAAAACTTGACTTCTTCTTTCCAGAAGTCGCATTTTTGGTATTGTACAAACAACTGATTCTTCCTGAGAGTATCGAAGACTGCTCGTAGGTGTTCTTCGTGATATTTTCGACTCTTAGATTATATCATAATGTCATCTATAAACACGATGATGAATCGGTACAGATACAGCCAACACACCCAGTTCATGAGGTTAATGAACATGCTCTATGCATTTAGATAGCTAGATTTAATGTGATAGACTCCTAATCTAAGGTTGGTTGCGTGCCCCAACTAAAATACTGGCCATTGCAAAGGTATACAAAATAATTAGTTACTCACCACCAACTCAAGTGGATAGTGAATGAATGAATGAATGAGTAAAATGTTGAGTATGCAACTCCTACTCAATAATCCACATATCAGTAGCATACATCTCTGAGATCATCACCGAGGTCTAGTAACTCAACACCACCTATTGCCCCATCAAGCTTACAACTAGGTAAGTGGAAGAGACCTCATTATCTGCTTACCAACAATATACCAATGCCTACCTGACTCATCGATAGCTGACCCATTTCTGAGCTGGTCAGACTCAGCCTAATATTTTCTAATCCCTCAGGCGGGTAAGGCCACACTCCTCCCAACCAATCACAAGACTGTGGGGGACGCGACCTACTGGTATTCGACACTCAGGCACTCATGTATTCACTTGGTCTCGATGTTGGAGCATCTTCTGGTACCTAGAGGGTTTAGGGACTTTCACCTAGGGATATCTATGGCACTCTATGTAGAAAAAGATTTTTAGTATCTCATCTGCCCATCCATGATATGCCTATGAAGGTTACAACCCTGATGTCAGTAGGGCATATGGTAGTTATATCACAAAATGTGAGATGCATAGGCCAAAAAATCTAGTCATGCATCAACCCTACGTGTACTGCGTGCTCATGTGGGATAACTCCGCTTTTCAGGGAGCCCCATAACAACTTGCCCAATGGTATATGCAATGGTCAACCACATCTCATATCAAACATGCAAATGATGCATATGGGTATGTGTCATGATGCTATACTATCAGGTACTCACAATCGGTATCAATAATCGGCCTAATAAAGGGCCTAAGGGAAGGTCACAATGTGAATATTTAACCATCATTGTCCATCAATGTGGACATTTAACCAACATTGCTCCCAAGGAGTGGCTCACATAGAGCCAAATGTATAGTAGACCCATGGCCTCACACAAGGGCTTAATAGACATCACCATAGGCCTCACTCAAAGGCTTAATACACATCACGATAGGCCTCACTCATGGGCCACATATGCATCACATTAGCCCTCACTCTTGGGCCTCATATACATCACATCGGGCCTCATCATATGGGCCTCACATACATTAAATGCACTGCAATACATGGGCCTCATTTACATCAAATGGGCTGCAATACATGGGCCCTGAATACATCACAATGAGCCTCTCATACGGGTCCAATATGCATCACATCAAGGTGGGGCTTAAAGGATGGGCCATAAATACGTCAGGGTGGGCCTTATGGATGGGCTACAATACGTCAAGCTGGGCCTCATGGATGGGCCACAAATACATCAAGGTGGGCCTCATCACATGGGCCACACCATCTATATCATTCATCTATTTAACAGATCATTTTAGAGCATTACCCAAAAATGAATCACATCGGAAGATCATCTGGACCATGCAAATAATAACAGTGGAGATAACGATTTCCACTGTTAAACAATTCACTAGGCTGGGGCCCGCCATCACATTTATTTCCATCTAATTTGTTCATACAGTCACAAGGACCTGAATTAAGTGGAAAAACAAATTTCATACTGATCTAAAACCTCTCGAATAACAAAAGGATTTTAATGGTAGTCATTCAATCCTCCATTATTTTCTGTAATGTGGTCCACCTGATATATGGATCCGCCTCATTTTTGGTCTCAATCCTTAAAACAAGCTCACCATTAGGATTGATGATTTGGATGTAACACACGCACACCAAGGTGGACCACCGTCCAAGCAATGGATGGTGGGTACAACACTTACATCATGCAGGGGCCCCAACACTTGTTGGCATCATCACATCAGCTACATGCTGCGGGGGCCCACAAAACTGACGTCAACACATCAGCTATATAGCTGGTTTGGGTACTCCAGCAATCCTGTCCAGTAGGTGGGTCTGACATGGGGCCCACTATTTACGTAGTGTGTGTGTGTATATATATATCACATGTATATATATAATATAATATTATATTATATATATTTTTTAAAAAAAGGGTCCAACGTCAAGACCTGGACGTTGGACGGTAAGACAGTGTGAATTTAAATTACAACCATCAAGGTGGGCCCACCCCCACATGTGTGGCATGTGTGGGTGGGTCCCACATCCACATTCAAGGAGAATGGGATAGATCTAAATTTCATGTGAGACCCACATAGCTTGCCGACATGAAATACAATAGCCTCCTAGCTACGTGGGTCCCACTTGCTAATGCAATATAGCAGCTACATGGCTGCGTGGGTCGCACCATCCTGGCTTCAGCAGATGGTGTGGATCAACACATTATCATGGTGGGTCCACACGTGTGGCGTTATGTAGTCCACGAGAGTGTAGCCCACCCAAGCTTTGGATCAACTGATATTTTTGTTCTTACTTCACCCATTGCAACAAGATGGGGTCCAACATATAGACGGTGGGCCCTACCTACAAATCAAGGTCCTATGCTACGATCACCTACCAATTAACCTTCTTCATTAGCTCTTTGGAATGTTAATATCCTAAGCTCCTTCTTTGATTTTGATGGAGGTGATGAAGATTGAAGGGTTAGGATGAAAGATAAGAGGGTAGGAAGGTGGGCCACACTCTTAGATCTCTCTTGGGAGGCTTGGACGTTTCTCTCCTTGGGTTGCTTGAAAAAATGGCAGAAAGAATGAGAGTACAAAGATGTAAGGAGAGAGGGATGGGTGATGGATGGAGTGATCTGTGATATGGGTTATGTAAGAGAGAGTTGACTTGGGGAATGGCATGTGTACTTGGGGATGGGATAAAGTGATGGGTTGTACTTTGATTGATTGATGTGATGGATTATAGAGATTCTCTCCAGATTCACAACGTGCGACGTTTCTTCAAAATATACGCGGGTCCACAACTCCTGGCTTGGGTATCACACAGCGTGCGAGATATTTCATTGGAACCACGGTGATGACGTGGTCGCAAGGGTATAAGTTTCGAGTCAAGTTGACTCAGATATACGAGATGCGGCTTAGGGTCGAGCACAAATGCCAATTACAGGTCGCGGGTCACCGAAATTCAACTAGGAGAATCGCAGAACTCTAAAGAATAATATAGGCTAGGATACGGGCCTTACACTAGGGGGCCAACTACAAGGCCTACGCATTCTCAGGCTGCTCCCCGTGAGTAGATTCAGCCATATTCGGTGCATTACCCTTCTTGTTGGATATCAAGGGGGAGGAAGGGGGATAATAACTCATGTTAAAGTTGATGAGAACTTGACTTTATAATCGTTCCCATAGATGGCGCCAATCTGTTATTGTTTAAATCTGTGTGAATAGATACAGATTGGTTATGAAGGCAAGTCCACTAATGTAACTATGAAGATAAGATGAAGAAGATAACTGAAAGTGCCCTTGTTTGTCAATTAACATGAAGTCCGAGTCTTATAGTCAAATGAGCCCTAATGAAGATACAAGACCAAAGGCTCAGCAAGTTAGAAGCTTTAAATGCAAAGCTAAGGTAAACTAAGCCTCACAAACCTAGTTAAACCCTACACAAAAACTTCCAAAATATAGACCATATTTGACCAAAAACATCCAGGTATAACCCTTGTTAAGTATGCAAAAGGTTTAAGTTGGTAGCTTATGGAGTTAAAAGATCCATCTGAAATTCAGCTATATTCAATGTCTTCGAGGTGACATCGAACTGTCTTTGATGTCATCGAAGATAGCTTGATGACATCGATATTAAGCCTAAACAGTCTAGTAACCAAACTCATATATCTTAGAAAATTTTTATGACATCGAACCCAGTTCAATGACATCAAATTCCTAATTTGATGACATCAAACCTAGTCTGATAACATCGTAAATGGCTCAAAATACTGCAGCATGCCTTTAAGAAAAATCACGTATGCTCGATGACATCGAACTTAGGATCAATGACATTGTAAATCAGCATGAGTATCTAGTGAGTTTTCAAGGTAAATCAGGATATCTTCGATGACATCGAAGCCCCTTCGATAACATCGAAACTTAAGTTTCAATGACATCAAACCTAGCTTCGATGACATCGAGTCACCCTTATATCGAAGGTCTATTCGATGTCATCATAAATGCACCCAATCTATTCCAGCAACCATAGGTCATTTTTACAAAAATTCCCAATGGCATCGAGCCATCCTTCGATGACATCGAAAGACTCTCGATAACATCAAACAAAAACTGTCCAACAACTAATTGAATATCTTGTTGTGTGGTACGATACAATCGAAGAAGGTTCGATGACATTGAAGGTAACTTTGATGACATTGAAAATCCTTCGATGACATTGAACTTGAGAGTTTTTTGCCTGCTTTTTTACTGTTGGGATTTTATTCTATAAAGCTTTTGAGGTTGCTTCCTAGATTTTTAAGTGAAAATTGAAGAGAGATTTGACAGTTATTACAAGAGCAAATACCCTTCCTATCAAGCCCTCTTTCCTCATAGGAGTTCATCATTCAATCCATGTCTTAAATGCAATCATTGACAAACATTCAAAGCTTAGATTGAACAATGAACTTTGACATTCATAATGGTTTTGCAACTCTCTTTAATGGTAAATCTATATGTTGAATATATTGAATGCTTTTCTTTTGGGTTTCCTTCTAGATCTTAAAGAGCAATCATTATCTGGATACGATTTACCCAAACCCTTGATCTATTAACCTCTACATCAACATTGGAGCATCAATCTTGCGGTTGCGGTACAAGGGACCTGAAGACTCTTTAACAACCTGAAAGATCATCACCAACTTTGCTTAATGGGGTTCACTCACTTGTAGGTAAGTACATGAATCCACTTTGTGTCTGAAAACCTTTCCTTGTGTAGGATTGGAATTAAGAGTTTGTCTTTCCTCAAACTTGCCAAGTCCTTTCGTATGCCTCCGACGGGAGAATACGTATAATGTCCTTGTGTATGATAGTTTTAGTTCTTGTGTAAGATTTGTCAACTTCTTGTGTAGGAAAATTAGTAACCTTGCATAGATTGTAAAGGTTTATGATTAACCTTATTTAAAACACACCCTAATCTATAGCTCAAGTGGTAGACTAAGTGAAATATACCTTGTCTCAACACTGAGGTCTTGGTATCGATCTCTAGTAGGGGTGGCCAACAGTGAAGTGTGAACTGACTGTGGGGTGTACTAACAAGCTAACAGGAAAAGAAAAATAAAATAAAATAAAAAATAACCCTCATTTAAAACCATTGCATAGTGAAATCTGGCACACTCTAGGAGAGAGTGGGTCAGTTGGGAGTGGAGTAGGCACATAGCTGAACCACTATATATCATTGTGTTTCATGATAAATGCTTTGTTTCATATTTTGTGTTCATTGATTCTCTTCCACGCTTTATTCATTTTTTGATATTTGATAAAATGCCACTACAATGTATATCATTGTCTTAATTTTGTTTGTTCACTTATTCTTGTTTAAATCTTTGTACTTAATTGATTAGAAGTAAGTGTATGCAAAAAGAGCAATTAAATTTTGAAAAGTCATGTTCACCCCGCTCTAAGACGATTAGACATATCACCAATCTCGCTTCTAGTGGTTTAGCCGCAATTTCAACAAAAGGGGTGCCGATCACAGATGTAGACCCTCTGATGCCTAAGTCTGGCAATTAGACTTGGGTTGAAAAATGCTTGAGCTAAGGTTTTGGTTGCTTACCTCTCTTTAATCACAGTGGGGGTACTTATAGGGTCCCTCAGGCAGTGTTGCGTTCTATGTATCCTGTGGGATTCGATAAAATCGCTGGAAAATCCTATTCAAATATGAATCTTCCCCTGAATTTTTAACCTAGTTCGCCTTGTCCAGCATTATTTTATGGCTGAATCATATTAAATTTGTTCTCTTAATTTGAGGTGGAGTTTTTTCCGAGATCCTCGTCCCGCCCTAACCGTGGTCAATCTTCTCAGCTCGATGGATAACTCTTGTAACCGATTTCCGCCCTTAGGCAGCTCAACTTGGGGTATACTCGGGGCGATCTCTACGTCGGAAGAATTATTAACTACATCCTCCGAGCTCTGTTCATCCAGGCATTTTTTAGTTAGCTCAACTATAATACATCTTCCGATATGCTCCGAGTGGATACGGGGCGATCTATGCCCTTTGGCAACTTTAATACATCTTCCTCGCTGTCGATCACATTTTTTGTGAGGTGTACCAGTTCGATCGGTTTCCCCCTCAATAGAGTTTATTATACAATTCTCATCTCTGCATGTGGAATATTACTATTTCCTCGAAATCAAGCAAGGATTTATACTTCCCCTTTAACCTTCGATGAAATCTTAACCGTTCATTCAATGTGCTGTACTATGTTTGCCATTTATTGAAGCATTAGAGAAATTCATTGCACCGATTGTGCAATCCTAACCATTTGTAGCACATAAATGGACATAAGAGGCATAAAACTTGCAAATATACACATTGAATGGTTAATAAGGGCTCTGATCAGATAGTATGCATCTTCATATCAAATCATTTTAGGTTGGCAACGAATCCATGGTGGAGCATATAAGATTGACAGTTGGGATCATCACAAACATGTAGAATGTGTACTTAATAGATATGGATGGTGACAACTCCTACGATCATCGAGATTAGTTAATTCAAAAGTATCCCATGCACTATTTATGCGATTGAATGTATAAAAGGAGTAGAAGAATGCATGCAATATGTAGTGAGAGGCTGAAGAAACATTATAAGAAGAAGTCACAATTATTATATGATATTCAAAGCAAAAGCACTTGTATTGCTGGCTTGTGTACTTTCTTTTAATATTTTCGCCACTTGAAAGGAAAAATAAAAAATAAAAAATAGAGAGAAATCTTCCAAACCTATTTATAATAGAAAAATGATCCAGTGCCTTATTAACTGATCAATTCTGGTTGTGCGTTATTTCAGCACGATTGTTTCATGGGTTTCCGTGGAAAAACCACACTAATCTTTCTAATCATCTGATCTACCACATTAAAAATGGATGGTCAGGATCATGTTTGTAAAATAGGTGCAATCTATGAATGGTTCGGATCATCCAATGGGTGTGTTTATTTGCATGATAGCTCATGAAATGTTTAGTAAACCTAGTGGATCGTCTAGATTGGATGATCAGATTGTCCAAGTGTCAATGCAACTTGGAGCCACTATAACAGTATAACTTATGATCATCTGTAATATTTTATAATATCATTTACAGACTAATCACTCATCTAGTGAGTGTCATTATCATGGGTGGTTTTTCTTACTTAGGTTGAGGTCATCGCTTTCAAATTATGATATTTATCTCACTAGTGAAAGGATATAAAAATGGCAAAGGGACAAGAAAAAACGAAACATCTTTACGCCATCAGATTTTGGAACGATTCTTACACTAGCTTTTCATCTTTGATTAAATTAAGGTAGTGGTTAGGGTTAAGTTACAACAATGAATACTCTGAATGGGGTAGGGCCCATCATAGTCACCCACATCTATTTACACGTCAAATGAATGAACATCAGCTCGGGCAATCTGAAACGTGGGCCCCAGAGTGGATACGGTGTGGCCCACCAATCAAAGTTAATCAATTATCTTTGTTTATAACTAATTATCGTTTCCTGCACGTAGTTTACTGGATCTCGGTTCCATTGACCGATTCAAGTTTGAATTCATAGTTGTAGTTTGTTAGTTATTGAAATTACTCAGGTCGTTGGGGCAAGCTCTTTTAATTAGTTCGTTCTTCAATTTCCCTTGTTATAAATTCCAATTTGCCTATTTCAATAGATTCATTATTTCAATTCTCGTGGTTTAACTATTTCAAGTTATGTATCAATGAGGACTGCCCATCTACTGAGTTCTACCATAGATGGCCCATGTCCATGAAACACACCAGTCTATCCAACAATTTGCCAAGGACCATGCTGGAGTCACATTACTCCAATGCCAGAGAGAGATGTCCGAACTACTAATTTCCCAATAAGTAATCAAGGATTCCTTTCTTATATCCACCTAATGAACAGATTTAATTTCTGTAGTAAACACATTTATTACAATTTGAGATTCTAAACTGCTAAAAAGGAAGCTAGCTCCACTACAGGTTCTTGCAGAACAAGTACGTGGGGCCACTAAGGTGTGTGCATGCCGACCTACCCGTTGAGCACCATCACGAAAGATGGACGCCCGCAAAATGAAGCTGAATAACTATTATGTGGGTGGACACAAGAATTTCGAGGTTTTAAGACCATTGTGCATTATTTTCCATGGTGTGGCCCACCCTATGATTGGAGATTACTTGATGAATGGGTTGGATGGCTTGTACGCAACTCGATGAGCCCTGTCATTAAAAAATAGAAATAAAAATAGTAATTTACAACCATTCAAAAACCTCTAAATGTATATTGTGGCACAGAAGAAGGTTGGATCAGCCTGATTTTTGACATTTAACTTTCATGGTGGGCTGAACCTGATGAACAGGTTGGGTGCCATAAACATACTCTATTGCGATCGCGTCCAACTTCGAGCTTTACTTGCAATTGTGTGGGGTCACTTTTTAGCAAGGGGGAGGGTGCTCCTGGCAGCCCCATATATGGGCTTCAAAAGACCCGAGGTAAGCCCTACTAACACTACAAGAAAAGAGGGCTTTAGCGTCGGTTCAAAATTAAGGCTAAAAAGTTAAAAAATGAGGCTAAAGCCTTTAGCCTCAGTTTTGCCTCAGTTATCCAAACCGAAGTTGAAACCCCAGTGGCTTAAGGCTTTAGCCTCGGTTTTAGCAACTAAAGCTAAAATAACTTTTATAGCCTCGGTTCTTCAAGTGAGGCTAAAAGACCTTTTTAGCTTCAGTTTTATTGAAAATGAGGCTAAATCAAAATTTTAGCCTCCATTGTTTCCAACTGAGATTAAATCCAAATTTTAGCCTCAGTTGCCTCCAATTGAAGCCAAATCTGTATTTAACCTCGGTTCTCAACAACCAAGGCTAAAGCCTTTAGCCACGGGAATTTTAGCATTGGTTTTCAACAACCGAGGCTAAATCCAAGCCTCAGTTACAAATTGAGGCTAAAAATGTTTAATTTTTTAAAATATTTATTTAAACTACTAATCCATTCATTCAATCCACTCGTGAAACAATCAATCATGAAAGCCATAAGACCAACAAAATACTTAACTAAATCAAACAATCAATCTCACTTGTTTACTATTTCAAGTTTTCAAAACAAACTCAATCAAACTATTACACAATATTAGGTTCCACAAATAATTCAAAGTCACAATGCAAGATTTGAGTATGACTTTTTCTTGGTTGATGAACAACTACAACTTGTTTGGTTGTCTGAAAGCATCTGCAAAGAAGAAGAACTCGCCGTTAGCAATAATTTATTATGGAGTCCATCATATCGACAGTTCAAATCGCTCCACTGGCATGTCCCTGGCTCCTAATTTTACTTTTTAACGGCTCTAGAGGTTTCTCAGCATTTAAATGTCAAAAAGGCAAAGTTACCATATGAAGTCTAAAATAGACTTGTTTAACACATGTACAAGCATATGGATATCCGAGAAAAAACATATGAGAAAAAAATAAATGAAAGAAACCTTCATTACTACTTTGCAATAAGACAGAAACATCAATATCATTGTGATATCTGTCAAAAATGGTACAGATCTTCAGTGGGGGGAAATGTTATTCAATCCAATAGTCAGTTTATGGATGCTAGCAGAATTGTAACATCCCGAAAATCGGGGGGTCGAGCAAAAACCCAACTCCCGAGTTCCAAAATGTTATTTATGCAACATAGATATGTATGATTGAATGTTGTCTATGATAATGTATTAAACATGAGTGAGATTAAGCTAAAACAGCATATCATCCTCCAGAGACAGTTAAATTTACAAGCGGAAGACTGTGATAATATGTATAACATATATAATCTGTTGTATGTCTCTAGAGTGTGAATATGTTACCGGGTTATATACATACATGTATACTTCAAAAGTAAACAAAAGAATATACATGAGTGCTCTAAAAATATAAAATGACAAGTGTCAAGGCATCTAATCAACCTCCCTGTAATCCCGTCGATCAGAACACACATAAAGGAGGGATCCTCCTCATCATCATCAAGTCCAGCTCCGCCTCGCAAGCCGCGCCATCATCTGCAATCACAAAAAGGTCTGGTGGGTGTCCAGGAACACCGTCCCGTAACGTGGGAGTGAGTAGCTAACTCAGTGGAATAATAGAGCAAGGATTAACATGTTCTCAAATCAATCACGCGATAATAGTAAAGCAATAAATCAAACAATCCTAATACTGTTGTTAATGCAGTTATGACATGACGTGATGTATGCCCTCACCAACGATCACCCTCATGCGGCAACATCTTACGACCGCGGCATGCCACACTCCCTAGAGTGCTCCACATCTTCCAGGCACATGCAATGCTATGGTGATATGAATTCCAAGTTGTTATTAGTCCATTCAAACAGCAGGATTGGGAAACTAAGGTACTTCCCTTGTATCAATCCCAACACAGATCCTGTCTAGGGTCGTCACTCCTAGTAATCTCATACGATGTATATTTCGTAGGTCACTGCAAGGGCTGCCAGGGCTGTTGCTCGCACTCGTTGCACCGCTCCCCCATCACCTTATCAATACAGGCCTACCGTACTCTACTGCAACGGAAGGGTCGTCGCCTCCTGTGGACTCAGAATATGCTCGCGGTCACTACAAAGGGCTCGTCGCCTGATCAGTGTAGGCCGACAGCTAGAATATAGTGTCCCATACCACCATAATCTGCTCACGAGACTAGGTGCTCACTGGTCACTACGGGGAGGTTTATGGCCCCAGCGTAGGCCGACAGCTCGACCACGGTGTCCCATACCACCATGCCCGGCTCATGAGTCTTTATGGATCAAGGTACCATGGTTAACAGAGTTTACAATGGTAAGTTCAGTACCCTAGGTTCAAGCAGTTATGACTCATACAAGGTGAACATACATCGGCCAGTCGGGTTACTTGACGGGCTCGACTAGCGCGATCGCATCTCAAGTCGAACGACATGAAGTGCGTAAAATACTTCGCGTGGCCTAACCACTGCCGTCAACTCCAAACACGACTCGCGTTCATCGACGTGTCGTTCGTGGCAAAGATAAGCTAACCACGAATTCGCTCGGTTACCGACTGCCTGGACTAGGCATAGTCCCAAACAATCATAGAATCACATCAGCAGTTGTGTAAGGGTAATGGAAATGAAATACAACCATGAGAGCATGTTAACACATGTTATTACATACAACTTAAGCAAATCATCGTACACATGTCTTTCACACATATAATGAGATTAAGCATGTCACCAACATATAGGAAATCCTCTCCATCAACATATTAATTGAGAATTCAATCTCAAAGTAACTCATAAGGAAATCATCAAGCACATGTTATAACATACAGCTTAAGCGAATCGTCAAGCACATGCATTTCATTCATATCATGAAATCATGCATATGGCTAACATGTAGGAAACCATTCACACCAGCATATTAATTGAGAAATCAATCTCAAACTAATTCATAACACCATTTAATTCAATACATACTAATACAAGCATTTATACAAACACATACACTACACACTTAAGTCTACATATAGTATGTCGACCCGAAGTGCGCATTTAGGCGAATCTCTTCGCCAAACTAATTATGCACATATTCCTAACATCCTAATGCGACAACATATCATGTCAATCACATCAGCAAAATATGAATGAAATCTATACTTCCTACAAATGACTAAAATGCCCTAAATCTCATATTCTTCGTTAGTTTACGAAACAGGAAACGGACAGCATGTTGTACATGTCAAACGGCGTTTCCGTCAAGAATCTACTATTAAACGACATTGAAAGCTTTGGAAACAGTCAATCAAAGCGTCTAAAATCCGCACCTTTTCCCTTTTAGGGATGAGAATTCGAACGGAGCGTATACGCTTCGTCTACGGCGAATAGAGAACCTGATTTACGAGATTTATCAACTAACAAGCTATGGAACTAAAGAAGCATCAAATCAGCAACTTTCTAGGGTTATTTCTTACCTAGAAACGAGGAGAAATCATCGGCAAAGTGATTGGAATACGCCGCTTAAGCATGTGCAGCAGCAGCAGGAAAAGCTCTCCCACCTTCTCTCACAAACTCTCACTTTCTCTCTCACTCTAGCTAGGGTTTCTAGCAAATTCGGATGGGTGAGAGAAGTGAGGGTTTCAACCCCTTTTATAAGCTCAAATGTGCCCAAAACAGGCTTGGGAACAAAGTATACTTGAGGTATATCCAAATCGGGGTTGTTTCGGTCCAAAAGGGCATTTCTGGTGGTCCCCTGGTCGAATGCGATCGGACTTAAGCTCATGCGTACTAGATCTAGCGCGCATTAAGTTTTCAGTCCGATAGGGTTCGCAGATCGCACGTGGCGGACCAGTTTCAGTTCAGCGGTCACCGCACGTAGATCAGGGCTGGAAGTCTCATAATAATAAATAGAAATTTTTCCTGATCCGAGGGTGTAATCTGGATGAATTCTGACGTTCAGAACACTTAATACTGACGTGTCAAGTCATGTGCCAGATTTGAATATGAAATTCCAATTCTGTCCCTATTCGCGGTCTCTTCAGTCCGGGCTTAATGAAATAGTCTGTGATTATCGGTTTGACTTGATTTTTGAAATGATTGTCAAGTCCAGCTGGGCGGTTCTAACGGTCTAAGATAGGAAGTAACGGGCTTTCGACGCGCAGTCTAAATCCAATACAAGAATTCAAAGTGGTCCAGAGAACAAACCCGCTTAGAGTTTGATCCGAGGTTATAGAGTATTATGGAGTCATACGTTCTACTCGATTTGGGTCTTGTAGAACGTATTTAAAGTGATCAGGGACTGTTTCCCAGCTACTCCAGCGTTGCGTTAGCTAACTTACGCTAAATTTCCATAGGAATTAATCCTAAGTGGTTTCTTTGGCTATGAAATTGGGTTCTGAGCGATTTTCCAGGTGTTTTAGTTGACCCATTGCCTAAGGACGTCAAATCCCAGATTGGCCAAAATCTGGGGTGTTACAAGAATATATCAACCTGTATGCATGCACATGAACATAGTACACGTGGCACAACATGCGGCAATTGAATAGTAGAAAGAGTGCTAGTATCAATAGACAAAAATATCACCAGGAATAAACAAATATACTAAAGAGGAATAAAATAGCAAGTTGGTTCAAGTCATGTACTTAATAAGGTAGACATTTTGTGTGCGACTGTCCATGTGTCAAATGAACACAACTCCCCATGATATCTTCCCTAATATAACCCAAGAAAGTGACTGAACCTAAAAACAAAAATAGAAATAACTCTGCTTTTAACCTTTTGGAACATCAGGTCAATGGAATCTTGGCAATGGTTAAGTGAGATGTGTGCAGTACCTTCTTGAACACATCTCACTCAAGTTTATTCAATGAACACCATGGTTCTTCACATACCATTTATAGGAAGGTAATTTTTTCTAGTCCCTGTATGGTGGAGCATACTAGTTCAATTGTGCTTATAACCATCCAAATCTCAGAGGACATGTAATTTTATGGACACTTACAGCAGGAGAAAAAAAAAACCATAGCAACAGTAGATGATTAAAACTCACTATGGAAGGGATTCCTGGATAGGTGAGAACATAAGCATATCCTTGCATGACTTTAGCTGAAGGGAATGCCCATAACTATTGTGTGGATCCTATATCATGATCGTCGACGAATGTGACACTCTTTTCTGGCCACAATCCAATCATTCTGGGCGGCCTCCCATCCACGTCCTTCATCCGCCACAATTCCCCTTGCAGTGCAGCTTGGAGAACCCCTTTAATTGTAAAATCAAAGGCTGTCGCAATCCACCAGCTGTTTGAACCCAATCCTTGCCACTACAGCTTGGAGAACCCCTTCCCTTAGCTTCACCACAAGTGCCTGAAATGTGACAACCTCACTAGATGAGATGACATACATTTAGCTTGTACTAAGGACCAAATCACTGAGTTGAACCTTTGCATCAGAGCAATGTATGGAAGAGAAAAGTTGTGATTTGAATATTTCAAAGATAATGATGTGAAACAAATAAAAGGGCATCCATTTCCCCATAAATCAATAATATTATTGGCAAGTAGATATCTTTCAGATTACCTTTGCTCAAGATGCATCAACAATTGTATGAGATGGCAACGAAGTGTAGGCAGAACATATGCTAGATTCTTTTTAGACGATCTTCCAACAGCTGATATAGCAAACTCTCGAACATCAAAACCCTATGACAAGGAAAAGAAGAAAAAAAAAGATAGTGAACACACCCCTATGTTCATAAACATTTTTCAAATAAAGATAGCAGTTCAAATGCTCATAGAAGAGCCATTGGCAGGTTGTAAAGATTGAACTGCAGGAGAGGAGATAATGGTCCAACAAAAAGCGAGAGAAAAAAGAAATTCAACCGTTCAATATATGGGCTTCACTTCTTAAACAATAGAATAGATCATAGGCCTGAAATTGACTGAAGAACAGGTCCCCCAAGTCAAAATCAGTGTGCATAAAAAGGTACAAACTCCACAAAAGAGAACTGATCACCAGCAGCCAGCTACATGCTAACTTAGCAGGTAGCCCCATCTCAACTGCCTGCATGTCACATCAGTGGGAGATCGGATCCATGCAAACTGAGACCCATGATGAAGGTCACCTGTCTTAAAAATCAGACCAATCCACTCATTAGGTGGGCCGCACCTGTGTTGTATCAGCACATCAACCCAGAACTCTAGGTGCAGTAAATTAAATTAAACTCGACAGAGCTAAGTTCTTCCAAGCCTGGGGCAGATCATGCAATTAAGGCTTTGTTTCCATTGACATAAAATTCCCAGGACTTCTTTTATTTAGTTATCTACAACTTCGTCTGAAACTAAGAAATATTCTAACTGATTTTACGGTAGCATATGGTATTCTGGTTGGAATTCTGCTGATGGAACAATCTTTTGAAACATAACCCCAAAAAATTCAACTAAGACCATTTATCTACAAGTAACGGTTCACAGGAAAAAGGAAAACTAACAATTTATAACTACAAAAGATAGAATGAGGCCCACCTGATGAACCACCCACATCTCGCGCACATGTGCCACATTGACATGTGATAGAGTGAGAATTTTAGAGATTCAGTCTATTGGCCAGGCAAGCCTCACCAAGGAAGAGCCACTGTAAAACAAAATCAGGACAACCATGAAGTTGAATAGCTGAATTTTAGTATTGACTGTGGACCATCAGTCAACACTTCTTTTCCACTATCCATCTTTTTCCTCATATACAGTGGTTAGGATTGTCCAAACTGGCCGATTTTTCGATCAAGGCACATCCATAGTGGGATTGCCATGATTAGCGAACAATTCTTTGCACTCTTGAAACCTTTACAAGTGGGTGATGATAAAAACCAATCTTCACTGCAAAAATCCACAATCATTCATGATAATTCACAAAACAAAGAAACTCATCAACCCATTGCACAAGAATCACAGAAAAAATAGAAATTGAGACTTTAGAATTTAGGAAAACTGTTATGACCCCAGTAACTGATTTCACAATAATCAAAGATAAAATAGAAATTAAGAGCAGAATTCAGGAAAATTGTTATGACCCATTTCATAAAAGAATCGAAATTTAAAGAAAATTGTGAAAACCTGAATAGCAGAGGCATTATCCAACTACATTTTGGGCCAGAGCTCCTGGAAAACTTCGCTGCTGTGGTACAGAGAACCGGGGAGGTACTGGGGACGATTGGTGATGGAAAATGTCCCAGCGCACATTAGCATGCCAAAAATGTAAAAGAGTGGCAAGAGGACAAAAAACCAAATACGCAGCTAGAAAAGGAACCCAACGAAGATATCCAAAGTTGCATGAGCCTTGCTCAGATACCGGCGACGGAAATGCGGGGCCTGCGATGGGTGGTGAGGGGAGGAAGGTTGACTAGGACTGGGAGAGCTGCTTTCACTGCTGGAGCCATTGGTAAGATGATTTTGGTGGGTTTTGGTTTTCATGGCTGAGAAGGCTTTTCTAATCCATGTAAGGGGAGAGAGAGAGAGAGAGAGAGAGAGAGAGAGAGAGAGGGAGAGAGAGAGAGAGAGAGAGAGAGAGAGAGAGAGAGAGCGTCTGTTTTTTATCTTTTATTGTTTCCTTTTCAAGGGGATTTGTATATGGGTTTTGTTCTTAGGAGCTAAAAAAGCTAGGTAAAAGGCACGTGAGAGAGAGAGAGAGAGAGAGAGAGAGAGAGAGAGAGAGAGAGAGCATGTTCAAAATGGTTACCTCAAACGTTATCCTGTCTAATTCTATTGCATTGTTCACTTCTTCAACATTTCTCATATCCACAAAAGCAAACTTCTTCTCGTGCTTGATGTGCACATTAACCACAACATTTCCTATAAAAGCAAATGCCTTAAATCAGTTCCGTTCTATATTCCATGAAAAAAAGGTATGATCTCAAAATATGAATAGAAGAAAGAAACTGCAATACTAATACAATATACCGACCAGGAAGAAAGAAGCCGCAATACTAACACAAGATACCAACTAGGACCAGCACTGTTTCCTCCAATAGCAGACATAACACATCTAAAAAATGTTGCAATTGTCTGTTACAAAACCAATAGAAGAAAATGAATAGTTAGAGCATTTTAAAAATTTGGACTAGTTGTTGAAAGTTTGTTGATATAAGAAGTCAACATAATAACCAGCTACAAGCCACTAGCTAATGGAGTTCATTAGCAAACATAGCATGAAGTAAAAAATCATGGCCCACCTTTTTCCCATCTGTAATCCTCATTTCAAGACCATCACTAAGGAAAATGGCCATCAGCAACAACAACAACTCCTTCTCATCCTTCTCAACAACTTTATGTGAATCAGGAGCTCTTGGATTCTTTCGCGTGTCAAACACATACATACACATAAATACGACTTGACCTGAAAAAGAAAGGGCCAACTATTCAATGATGGTGAACTACAAAATATAAATGGTTCACAAAACCCATGATAGTGAACTACAAAAAACTCATGAAATGCAACAAAACATAAATATATATGTAAAAGATCACACATAAATGAATCCCAAAAAAAAACTACCTATTGATTATTTGGCCCCTTCGACTGAGGTCCCTCAGCCTCGGGTATATCCATAGGAGTGGATACTGAGTCGGCCTCTACATTTAGTACATTCCCCGAAGTTTGGTCCGTTGCTGCCAATGAGTTCATAGTATCTCTCATTTGTGTCATCATCTGCTTTGTTATTCGCTCTGTCATCCGTTGCTCCATCTACACTGTTATTCAGTCTGTCATCCGTTGCTCCATCTACTCTAGATTCTTAGCCATTTGTTCTTTCATTCGCTCCTCCACCAGTTGCTCTACCCGCTCATTCATTTGTCGTCGTAACTCATCAGTCTCCCTCCTGAGTTCTGCAATGGTATTTCTCATGCCTCATAACGTGGAAGTTGTGGGACCTAACCCCATCATGTGGACCCAACTTGGATGCTCTGGTCCCAATATCTGGGATAAGAGATCATCTCAGGCAGTGCTATTCTAAGAGGACTCAGCAATCTGAGTTGCCTGTAACTCCTCAATCATTTCCTATAGTGTAGAAAAACATTAATAAGTTGTTCAATATCATGACTTAATGAAAAATATTAACTGAGATGTCAATGATTGATAAATTTATATATACAATAACATGAGCCGACTACTCATTCATAACACTTCCATCTTTCTTCCAATGGGTCATTATGAACAACGTTGCCTGATCAGGAGACTCTCCACCAAGATTCTTTGCCCGTTTTTTCCATGTAAAAACAAATGAGTTGATAACAACCATATTAAAGTAGAATATTGGTATTTCAAGTTTAGAAATCAAAGAAGAATTTATCTCTTCTTCACGCACTTGCACGAAGCTCCTTGAGCCGGCAGTTTGGGCCATACGATGCTTGTTGCGGTTGATTTTAATCTATTGAGTGCGGGCCTACAATGTGACATAGTAAAATAACTAAATTTTAATATAAATAACAATATACACCAACATGGATATAATTTTTCGTTATGTTTAATTTTTACCTATCCTTCATCACTTGACCAATAGGTGACGAGCCACTTCCAGTGTGTCGGCTCCACTCAATCAGGACAGTGAGCTATTCATTCCTCATTAGTCAAATATCGGTTGTAGTGTTCTTTTTTTAACCTTTTCTTCCACTCCTTCCATGAAGCTCCGATGGACTTCATTACCCAATTTCGACACTCCTCGTCGATATTCCACTTGATCTGGAATACATCAATTATTGATTATACTTGGTATGTAAAAATACAAAAAGCGTAATTGAATGTTTGATTTCATAGTACCTTCACTTCATTCCAAATCTCGTTCTTGTTGGAAAGTGGCACATGATGCCAACTATCATGATCAAGAGGCACTAAGCCCCATTCCTAGATAAAATGCCCAACCACCTTATAAATTCATTGTACTTGTGTCCAATGGGCTGCCCATACTTATTCCAACTTATATTCAACTACTTATTAGGCGGCAAGTTCACCACCTCGCTGATGACTGTAAGGCCTTGAAATCATCTATTATGAATACCACCCTCTTTATGAAACAAAACAATATATATGAGCATTCTAAATATTTTAAATATAATATCTACATTTAATTAAATCAAGAAAAGAGCAAAACTATGAAAATTAAAAGCTTAACTTCACTTCACTTTAATTATTTATTTATATATCCGGAGTCAATGCTAAACTATCTAAACTCTGTCTGACCTGGTTGGTGGTCGAGACCGGGTCAATAAAGCTCGAATGATGATGGTCGAAGGTCGACATCTTCATTTCCTTCACAATATGAAAATAATATATATAATGAGATTGGAGTTAACCAAATAATTGTGAGCATTAAAAAAATAAAAATAAAGAAGCATGCATCAAATTAAATAAGTTTTGTGGAGTGTTAACTTCATTTTCCTCCACATTTGTCCTATTTCAGCTCACACTATCATCATTGGCAAGCATAGTCACTTCCAATGTATGATTAATGCAAGGCAAGCTCCGAAGGTATCTATCATTATCAACAAATGAATCATTCATGCCCATTTGGAACAAATCCCTCGATTTTGACCGGATAACAACATGCCAATCATGATCTATGGGATCGAGGACATAGAATACCTGTTGTACTTGGGTTGCTAAAACATATGGTTCATCATACGGGTTCTGACTAGTATGCCATAATTGTTTGAAATTCACGAGCGTGAACCCAAATTCATCCGTCTTAATTCCCATTCATCATACAGGTTTCGACCAGTCAATGAAGAAGATACCTCCCAATGGAACACCCAACGGGGTGTAGTTTGGCATAAGTCCCTCACACATAAGATGATCTATCACTTCTCTATGAGCACACCAAAAGAGGTTGATGCACTTTACACATGGACATAGGATCTTCCCCTCGCTAGCAGCATTGTTGAATGCAAACTCAATGAATTCCTTCATGCCCTTAACATATTCCAAGCTCACCCTATATTGTCCAAGGAAACAAAGGGAACTCTTAAAACAATACAAATTCGAAGGAGATAGTATTGCTTAACACATTACCTTAACTTTTGCATCCAGCTCTTATCCATCACTTATATCCAACTTTGAACAATGCAATACTCTGCCCAAAACTCATGTCAATCCACTGTAATTATTACTCTACTCAACATTGGTCCTGCTACTATCTTATATTCTAGTATAAATTGGTCGCCAAGGCTTTAAGACTCCTCTAGAGTCACCAACACATCCCTTCAACTAGACTAGTGGAAGAGGAAAATAGAAATGGCACAAAGAGAAATTTTATTCTAAAATGAAATGCAATTATGGCAGTTATACCCTTTCACAAATAAATAAAAAAATAAATTATTTTTATTATTATTATTTTGTGAAATGAAAGCTTCACTAAAGATGATGAAATTCAGTGATGTGCATGGATAGCCAAAGTCGGCCAATGAAACCGTTGTGAAAAATTAACACCACCCAATGTTTCTGATGAAATAAAACCACAAAGACAATTAGGAAGAAAATAAAACCATTGTGTTACCTCTTCTACCAAACGGGCTGTTATTATAGAGAAATTTAAACTAAATAATACAATTAGAAATACTACCAAACGAAGGTTTTTATTTATTTTATAATAAGAAATTCATTTGCAAATATTAGAGAAGAACTAGCAAGTATGGAGAAAATGGTGTACTTCTACTCATCTTGAGAAAACATCTACTAGAACTGTACCTTCTATAATTAACAAAACACAGCTAGTCTAGCCAATTCATAATAAAATGCATTAAAACTGAAGAAACAGATTTCAAATTTTGTATAGGTAAAATCTAAATAATTAACCTCGTATATCTAATATATACTAGTAACTTACAAGCAATATTAGGGCACCAAACCATAGGCTACAAGAATATCATGTTCCCTTAAAAAATGAATTCTCCAGGAATATAACACACACACACACACATACATATATATATATATATATATATATATATATATATATATATATATATATATATATATATATATATATATATATATATATATATTAATATATCTATTTACATTTTTAATCACAAGTACCATTCATCATCCAACCAAATATTAAGAGCATTTATACAAATAAAAGATATCCAACCATGTACACCAACTTGCAACTTAACCTACTAGGAACTGTCATACACTGTGATGTCTTACAGTAGAGTGGGTTCTGAGAAGTTACAAGTTGGACCTCTGAGAAAGAATGTAAATGATGCCACTAAAATATAAATTAAACAAGATCAATTAAGAACATGCAACAGACCAATTAAATGATAAAGAAATTAACAATAAAAGAACAAAAATTTTCAACTTGTGCACCTGATATGCGATATGTTGATTAAGGAAATAAGAACTATTACACTACCATAAAGACAAAAATCAATACATAGTATAAAACTAATGCAACAGTTACCTAATGATAGCCTATCATGCTTAAAAGGCTAAATAGATCACCATACATGTTAAAAAGGCTTATATGACATAGTCTCAAATGTTAAGGGCATGAAGGCTTGAAATAAGATGACTTTTTTTTATTCTAGATGTGGCAAATGGTCAGCTGCATCAAATCAATGTGGAAAATTTCCACGAAAAAGCTTCAGAAAAATGGCATGCGAAAAAGGTAGAAAGAAAAGAACAGCAAAAAAGAAGACGAAAGGAGAGGAAAATAGAATGTTTGGATGAAAGGAGAAAAGCTACCTAGGTTCTAGCCCAATTTTCTATTTATATAAATGGAACTTCAGAAAAATACAAATAGGCCTTTATTCCATCCCATATTACAAAAAGGCTTTTATGACAGTCCATATTAAAGGGCATTGATCAAATCTTAAATTGGGTTGTTTGGGATGGGTTTTTTAAAGACCCACATATTTTCATAGAACTACCGAAATGCCATTATATTGGGTTGGTAATGTGTGGGCTTGTTAGTTTGTTGGGTGATGCTACCACTAGATGTTCTCAAGCCCATGGCCCAGGAAAATTAGATTTGAATTCAAGGCTAGCATGGGCCACCAAAATAAACGAACGACTAATCTATGATGGGTAGAGCTTGGGCCCAGCTTCAGGCCATTGGGTGATGAATGGCCTAAATTTCAGAACCCAATTTCTAACGAGCTTGGCTCAAGATATCTGAGAAGGGTGTCTTAGTAAATTCAACAAAGAGAGGGATATTTTGGGAAGAAACGTATATTGGAGAGTGTGGAACTTTACTTTGGAGTGAAGGTGGAACTTGCGGACCAAATATATATCAAGCTAATCAATGAAGCCTTCATTTGAATGGGTGCCATAACTGAGAAAATTGTAATCTTGGTATGCAACAAAAGTCCCATATAGTGTAAAAACTCGGCCTAACTCGACTCAACCATATTTCATCAAGAATAGAGAAAAACTCAGATTGGTCATGACATGATCAAAACATAAGAAAACATGACTTGGCTTAAGAAAACTAAGGACAAAAAAGCATTATTTTCAGGATTTCTAACATGAAATCAATGGAAAGGGAAGACAAGCTCCAGATTTTCAACAAAAGAAAAAAAAAAAACCCCCAATGATGAAAAATGTTAAACCAATTATATTATCTTATATTGCATGAAAATGTGGGACTTTTCTTTTACTTTTGGTAATCTCGTGCATGCACCACATAGTAACGAGCATGCTTTGTCGATGAACCATGATTCATTAAAATCATATAAATCTCGTGTCTTGATCTAAGTGGACCGTGGCCCATACGTGGATTATGGCAATTAGAAGATTACAAGACAGCCCATTAAAATACGAATTGGAGCTCATGTGTTCCAAGTTGTTGGTTTGGTATAAGCGGGATGGTGTTGCACTGAAACAAGTTACAGGACAAAGTGTAGGAAGAGAAAATTCAGCAAATGTCTTCCCACATTGATTAAGTTGTGAATTGGCAACAGTTTTGATAACAAGGAAGCATGAGGAGAGATAATTTCTAACATGAGATCAGAGTCACATGTACTTCTAGTAGATAAGAAGCAATTGAAGGTTCCTAAGAATCTATGTTTTATTGCAGGTTCATGAATGACAAGATACTGGGGAGGTTGATGTTCTCACCAAAGGTACCAAATATTTGGAATCTGGAAAAATTTATATTAGATGATGATCACTAATATCATAAGTAGTAATTTGATGATCTTGACAAGGGAATCATTTTCATACTTGCAATTTGCAAACCAATTTTTTAAAAACGCAACTAGTTGATTCGTGAATCGTTATCTCTACTCAGATCAGCATTAAAATGGTCTGATTTTGTCTATAACTCTGTACGTCATGTAACTTGTTTGATTCTTTCTGAACTTTCCTAAGTTTTGCACTTACTTGGTGGACCAGCCCAAGTTGTGTAAGTTGGGTAAGTGCATGTTTAGATTTGTTGAAATTGAAGAACTCTTCAATTTCAATTTCGTCCAATAGTCTCCTGCTCATTAGATGAGCTGTTAGTGAATGCAGTGTCTGTGAGTGATCTAGAGTTCAATCACTGGTAGTGTTACCTTAAAAAAAATAATTAAAAAATAAAAAAATAAAAAAATCCAATGTTGCTTCTTTTTATCCAATTTAGGTGGAAAATTGCCCCTTTTCAATTTTCATTTTGAAACCTAAGAAATACAACTTTCTCACTTGAGAGGAAAATTCATTTCCCTTCTCCTTCCCCATCTCATCCTCTATCCTTCACCATTTAGATCATCATAACCATGTATGGAAAACATCTGAATTTATATTCCAAATCACCAAAAGAAACAGAAAATCCAATGAAATTTGAAAATGTAATTCAAATACATGATATTACATAAATTAAAGCTAAATATCTAAAATCTAAATACAAAAACCTAAATTGTGACTTAAATCAGCAAGAATCAAAATAAAATCCAATGAAATCTCTAAGAATAAAGAGACATAAGTTGGATCAAGATCAAAACAAATCAAACACCAGAAATCAAGAAAAAATTACAAAAACCAAACCCTTCCTCTGTCCTCAAATAACGCCAACTGTAAATCTGAGTAACTTCTTTAAATGAATAATCGAACTAAGAAAAAATCAAAAAGGAAGGCAATATGCATCACCAACTCAAAACAAAAATAAAAAAGTAAAGATCCAACCAATGAGATCCAAAAGGAAAATAGATCTATCTGCAAGAATCGAATCAAAATCCAATGGAATCTCTTAGAATTGAGAGACATAAGCTATATTCATATTAAAATAGATTAAGCACTAAAAATTGAGAAAAGAAACCATAAGTGGAAAAAAATTAGAAAAAAGCTCACTGCCTTTTGAGGATCTGATGATTGGAGAGAGAGAGAGAGAGAGAGAGAGAGAGAGAGAGAGAGAGAGAGAGAGAACGAGAGAGATGGCAGATCTAATGAAGACGAGAGAAATATTGGAGAAGATAGAGAGAAGAGCTAGGGTTCAGTTCGGTGAGGAGCTGCAATCAGTGTATATGCCCCTTATTTATCTAGCTTCCACGGAAATAGGCAATGGAGGAGCAGATTTTGAAGTAGAGAATCAAAAACCAAACCCTAATCGCTGATATTGCAATGCAGAAACTGCTCAAATCTAGCAAATGAGCTAGAAACAATAGGATTTTCCATTTCCAGAGCAAGATTTCAGTGAAATTAGCAAAAAACCTCCACGGATAGAACTAAAAAAAAAAAAGAAGAAGTGGAAATTGGATTTTGAATGGCCAAATGAGGAAAGCGCATGAAAATGAGAGATTTTTACCCCGATTTCTGATTTTCGGGAGGATTTCAGTTGAGAAATCAGTAGAAAAAAAAGAAAGAAAGAAAGAGAGAATGAGTACCTAAAATTGGTGAAGAGATTGCTGGTGTGGAGGACAATATTTCCTTTTGGAGCTTAGGGATTTTAAGAGAGAGACCTTCTTCGAGAGCCCCTTTTATAACGCCACACACTAATTACTTCTTAAGCTTTTGAAAATCGGATTTGGTCGGCTCTCCGGTTGAGCCGGGCTTATTCAATCACGTGTTATGAGTGGATTATTGGAGATCCAAGCTTTCCATCTGGACGGCCTGGAAGGACCGACCAACTTTATTTTTAGCTGTCCATTTCTTTGGTACTCCATATGGCATCTATTCAGTGGTCGGATCCTATTTATAACATCTGTAAAATAAGTTTAAATTTTATAGGGCCCACTAGGATGTAAGTACTACATTTACTCATAAGGTGGGCTTGTTCTGTATCTTAAAAATCAGGTCGGCATAAAAAACTGGTGGGCCACACCGCATGTAGACCAATGAGTACTCAGTGCTGAAATATAGTATCCATGCTCTAATGCAATGGGCAGATGAATATTCACCGTTTAATGATAGGCCTAAATGGAAGTAGTTTGGGAAGGGCTAAGATCAGGCTGTTTATCACTTTGCATAAAAACAAAAGCTATCTGGATTTCACTGAAGGGCCCAACTTCTATAATTAATTCATGAATGGGCCTAGATCATGCCACTGGGCCTATTATTCCTTGCAAGAAATGTCATAAAACCTAAGCCTAGGCCTAGGACCAAACCATATTCATCTAGCATAAATTTTAAGCCCAGGACCAAATTACAGGCCCAAGAATCAATGCCAAGCATGCTATCCACACGCCAACATGCAAATGGGCGGTTAGATCGTATGGCCAAAAAATACTGTTGTTTGGTAAAAGGTGAGCCGAGATGTACAAAACAAACAGTTAAATAAATCTCCCAAGCCATCCATTCATTTTGTGAAGTGGATTCTGAGAAGTCAAATGGTCCTAATTTATAGGATAGAATACGTAAAGAGTGTGAATCACCTGATGGATAGATCGAACCAATCGACAAGCACTTATAAATTGCTCATTTTAGGAAATGAAATTCAAGTGGGCCATAGGAGATGAAACAGTGGTGAAAGGAATACTTACCATTGAAACCTTCCTACCTCGACTTTTCGCCTCGGTTCCTATGCAACTATGGCTAGAAAGTATGCTTTTTGACTTGATTACTATTCAACTGAGGTTAAAATGTAGACTTTTGGCCTCGATTCCTATGCAATTGAGGCTAAAAAGTAGACTTTTGGCCACAGTTCCTATGCAACTGAGGTTAAAATGCAGACTTTTGGCCTTGGTTCCTATGGAACTGAGGCTAAAAATTAGACCTTTCGCCTCAGTTCTTATGCAACTGAGGCTAAAATGTAGACCTTTCGCCTCAGTTCCTATGTAACTAAGGCCAAAAATTTAAATTTTTGCCTCAGTTCCTATGCAACTGAGGCTAAAAAGTAGACTTTTGGCCTCGGTTCCTATGCAACTGAGGCTAAAAAGTAGACCTTTCGCTTCGGTTCCTATGCAACTGAGGCTAAAAAGTTGACTTTCATCTCGGTTCCTATGCAACTGAGGATAAAAATTAGAATTTTCGTCTCAGTTCCTATTTAACTAAGGCTAAAAAGTAGACCTTTCATCTCGGTTCCAATGCAACTGAGGCTAAAAAGTAGACCTTTCGTGTAACGACTCGAAAACATTTTGTACTAAGACCCGAGTACCACCTCGATTAGAAATCATTTAGGATTAATTCTCTTAGAAATTGAACCTAAGTTACCTAGCGCTAAGTTAATCTGGCTGTGAAATTAGTGTTGTTCGCTTTAAATATGTTCTGCAAGACTTAAATCTTGCAGAATCAATGACGCTATAATACCTTAAAATCTAGGATCCAACTCTAAATCCTATTGTTCCCGGGAATGTTTGGTAACTTTGTATTGATTCTAAACTGCGCATCGAGAGTCTGATATCTATAATCTCAGACCGTTATGACCGCTTAGTTGGACTTGACCATCCTTTAAAAAATCAAGCCCAACTTATGTCCTGACACCATTTTACTAAGTCCGGAGTGAAGAGAGTGAGAAAAGGAGAAAATATTTAGAAAATTAATTATATTATTATGAAATCTGGCACGGTTCACTTGCGCATTATTTTTAAGCATTATGACCGTTGGAATTCGAACAAATTTCACCCTCGGATCAGGAAAGTTGGCCCTTTCATGTCATAGAGCTTGTAGCCCTGATTTAGGTTCGGTGACCGTTGAATTGAAACTGGTCCACCATGGACAATCTGGATATCCGATCGGACTGAAAACTTAACTTACTAAAGATCTGATACTAGTGAGCTTAAGTCCGACTGCATTTGATCAGAGGACCTCCAGAAATGCTCCGTTGGATCAGAAAGGACCCAATTTGGGTATAACCTAAGTATACCTTGACTTAAGGTCTGTTTTGGTTATGTTTAGGCTTATAAAAGGGCCTTAAACCCTTAGATTTCTAACCCATACGAATTTCCCAAACCCTAGAGATTTGAGGGAAAGAAAAGAGAGAGAAAGTATGGGAGAAGTAGGTGAAAATCTGTAGGATTCTTCCTAACCCATCTATACTTTGAACCGGCGTTTCTGAATTGTTCTTCCGGCGATTCTGATTTCATTTTTGGGTAAGTTAATCTAACCCTAACCTGTTTTGAAGCCGAGACTAGTTGAGGTAGAGTTATAGCTAAACTGTTTCATGCCATAGGTAGCATACCCGCCGTTGACAAAGACAAATCGTTTGAATCATCCTAGATACGTCTTTTCTTGTTTAAGGTGCGGATTATATACGCTTAGGTTATGGTTTTCAACCCTTTCAATGATGGTTAATGATTTATTCATGTTATGAATGCAATTACACATGCCAAATATGCTATCCGTTTTACTTTCCGTATATGTATATTGTATATTGTAAATACCGTATTTCATGTATATGTTAGAATACACGCATGCGTATGGAATTTTCTGATTTCCTTTCGATCATAAATTGTCATTGTGATATGCCTAATATGTATGCGGAAACTCCTTAATGAGAGGACTTGCCCTAATTTGCAACGGTGTCTACATACGTGATGTATATTGAATAGTGTAAGCTAAGTGTTTGTATAAATATCTGAATGAGATGGTAGTTAGTATAATGTGCATGTTAAGATGGTTGAGATATGGATGTCAACCATAGTATTTGTGTGTATGATTCCCTCCATGAATCATGTAACTTAGGTTGTCCATGCTAATTGAGAGTATGATTTCTTCCATAGATTGTGTACTTAGCTAAATCATGTTAAATGTGTGTATGTATTCCTGCATGTACTGCTCACATTCAAGTTATACTTCATGACTGTTTATATGAATACAAAATACGAATCATATGCTAGCTATCAGCTTCTTTGTGAATGGGGCTGTACTACAGTCCAGGCAATCGGAAAACATTCTGTAAATAGTGGTTGAGGTTGCTTTCACCACATAAGATGAGTTTAGCAACTCTGAGTCGTGCTTGGGGTGTTCGGCAGTGGTTAGGCCACACGGAGTGCTTATGCATTTCACGTCATTCAACTCAACGCACACTTGGCCTAGTTGAGCTTATCAACTAACCCGATTGACCAATGCTTGTTCACCATGTTTGGTTACCACTGTTTGAATCTAAGGCACTGAGCTTACAAGTGAAATTCCCGTAACCATGGTACCAAGATTTTTTAAGACTCATGAGCTGGGCATGGTAGTATGGGACACCGTGGTCGTGCTGTCGGCCTACGCTGGGGCTACAAACCTGCCCGTAGTGACCAGTGAGCACCCTACTCTGAGCAGATTATGGTGATATGGGACACTATATTCTTGTTGTTGGCCTACACCGATTGGTGACGAGCCCTCTGTAGTGATCTTGAGTTTATCCGGACACCGAATGGGGACGACGAGTCCTGATGCAGTCTCAAGGATATAAATAGGCCTGTATTGATAAGGTGATGGGGGAGAGGAGCAACGATTGCGCGCAACAACCCTGACAGCCCTTGCAGCGACCTAGATCCATAATATTGTATGAGATTTCTAAGACTGACGACCCTATAATGGATCAGTGTTGGGAAATGATACAAGGGAGATGTCTTAGCTTCCTAATCCTGCTGTATGAAAAGGACTAATAAGAACTTGGTAATCATATTCATAACACCGCATTACATGTGCTAACGGCGTTGGTGATAAAGCACTGAGGAAGTGAGTCATGCCGCGATCGTTAAATGTTGTCACAGAGGGGATTGTGGTGAGGGCTTGCATCCTTCTTCATATCATCTTTGCATTAACAAGAGATCTAGGACTTGTGTGATTGTACTGCCTTATCATTACTGCTTGATTAGATTGATAACATGTTAACTTTTTTTATATAGTACCACTGAGTTGATCACTCACTCCCACATTTTGGGACGATGTTTAAACACCAACCAGACCCTGACTTAGCTGCAGGAGATGGCGAAGCTTGCGAGGCAGAGCCAGACTTCGACGAGGACGAGGAGGCGTTCTCTTACATGCAGTTCTCAGGCGAGTTCATGTGAGCCTTGTCCTGACCAGTGGGGATCATTTTCTGGATATGTATTGGATTAGTTTGATCAGTTCATGTATGTATTTTGAGACACAGTTGTATGTATATTGCCTTGGGCAGTGCACACATCATCTAGGGATTTACTTTGAATTATATATGTATTTAAGTCTTCTGCTTGCATTTCCTTGATATCCCTGAATTGTTTCTACTATCTAGCTCGATCTATTTCATGTTTTATGCATTCTTACAGTCAACATACAATTATCATCAACTATGTTACATAAGTGATGTTTTGGAACTTGAGAGCTGAGTTATGCTCGACACCCGAATTTTAGGGCATTACAAGTTGGTATCAGAGCATGATTTGGATTAATCTGAACTTGGATTAGGGTCACACACTACATGTTGACACCATTATAGCATAGGAGGGTGTGAGAATAATTTAGAAACAGAACTAGGACTCCCAGTTTGTCATTTGGCAAAAGTTTACTAAAAAAGATCACCGAGATCGAGTCCGTACACACTCCTGATCACACACAGTGACTCCAAATCACTTCTAGACCATCCATTGATGGGTATAGTCTGCATTTTAGTCCATTCTAGCCATTAGATATCTCTAATTTTGAATAGGGATCAGATTTCTTCGAAACTATCTGAAATGGTTCGAAACGGAGGTAGGACTGAAATCCACCGCATCCAGGGGGACCCACGGTGGGCGCCACATATTTTTGGCCTTAGGAGGGTAGGAGGACCTCACCCCTTTGGTGAGGCCTCGCCAGTTGGTCTAAAGGACGGCGAGGCCTCACCGGTCAGCGGGCTGGTCGGGCCGGGTCGCTCGGGCCGATGTCATTTAGGGTTAAATGGGACCCCTCCATACAGGGTTTGCCCCTTAGTTCATTTAAAATCACATACCTCCTTCACAAATCATCCCTTCAAGCTCTCCTTTCCCTCTGCACTTACTGCTTTCTCTCTCCAACCTCCCTTTCAATCGTCCCTCCTTTCATTATCTGTTATTTCCTTTAGCCCTCTATTGTTCTCCACCATATCCAGCAGTCACTTTATACATTTTCTGCGAGTAAAGCTCCCAAGCTCTCATTTGAGGCTCAAAATCGTGTGGGGCTTTCAACCCCTCACGTTTCTTCCTTTTCCCTTTTCAATCCCAGCCTTTTTGGGCCTATTTCCCTCCTCTCTTAGACCTAGATCCGTGGTAACCTATTAGGTCAGCCCTTTTTCTCCCTTTCATCCCATTTTCATGGCTTTTATAGAGGCTATCATAGCCTTTTTCTCCTTTTCCACCGTCCTCTCTCTTATGGGAAAGAGGAAGGGTGCCGCTGATGAAGCTGGGCCTAGTCGCCCTTCACGTTCAAGGAAGCCAAGAGGTGGTGCCGCTAGTTCAAGTGTCGCCGCTAGTCCAAGTATTGGGAGAGAAATACATACGAAGCAGGATTTGGATCCCCACGCTCCGCTAAGAAGAATACTGTTGGCAGATTTGGCTCATGGTGCGTATACGGACTATAGGATTCTTTTTGAAGCGCATGTGGATGGGCAGCTCTTTGGTGAGTATCTGTTATTGGAGCATATTAAAGCTGTCAGGTGGGGTCCATTATTTGAAGGCCAGTCTCGTGTGAACATGAGCACTGTTCGTGCCTTTTACGCACATATTCGGGACCCTACGCTGGAGCCGCTGCAATTCAAGATTCCCTTTGGCAGAGATCGGGAAGCCACGATCAATGTTCGGTTGATAGCTCGACTTCTGAACGTACCACTTGGTGATGTACATCCAAGTGCTAAGAATCTGAACAGTGTTCGTGAGCGAAATCACTGCACCAGGTTTCTATGTGGTCGTTTATTTGAATGGCAGCCTAACAGGAGCCTTTTAGTGACCCACATGTCAGATGATTTCCATTTGCTTCACCATATCTGTACGTTCAATATTTATCCCAGGTGGAGCAACCGTAGTGAATGTACGCGTCTCATGGTAGATTTTCTGTACCAAGTAAGGTCGAGAGAGAACGTGTGCATGCCTACCTTTATGTTGCGACAGATCATCCTCATAGCACGATCGAGAAGCACGTCTGAGTCACTTCCCTTTAGCCGGCTCATCTGTAAGATTGTGCTCGAGTTTGGCTATAGACTTGGGGCAGAGCTGCCTGTGCTGATTCATTTCATCAATGAGGCTACTATGAACCAGATGACGATAGGGCCTCGGCAGCGTGAGGCCCAGCTTGATGATGACAGCGAGGGTGAATACGATAGTGAAGAAGAAGGTGGGGCAGAAATAGAGGAAGAAGTTCAGGAAGAAGAGGAAGAGGAGGCTCAGGATACTGATGAGAGTCCTCCTGTTGTGACTCGGGCTGTTAGGGATGCCCATATAGCCTGACTTGAGGAGAGTCAGGTCGCCTTGCGACAAGAAGTCCAAGAATTCTGGGCCGAGGTAAAACAAGAGCTTGAAGATACCAAGTTCGTCATGAAGCGAAAATTTGGCAATGTGACTTGCACCTTGAAGGCCATCCTATGTTGCCTGAAGGATAAGGTTGCCCCTTCTCCATTGCCAGATTCCGATGCATAAGCTTTTTGTAGCCGTTGTTTGTTAGTTTGTTGCTTATTTTAGTGTTTACTTTGGTGGTTGTTTGATAGTTGTTTGGTGTTTGTAGTCAGTGTGGAAGCTTCGTGTGTGGAGCTTAAGTGTTTTGTTCACACGCTTTCTCTATCGCGATTCATGTAATGCTGTAAATCATGTATTGTGATAATTTTGTTAATGAAATGCATGTGGTTTCCTTGGTTTGTGAAGTACGGACTGTGAATGAATTGTGTGAATGCCTAATTTCTTTGGTTGCTACCCTCTGTTGTGTGTAGGGTATGCCACCTAAGGGTTCGAGATCTTCGGTCCGTCTTTCTCTGGGAGATTCTCTTGATGGGGCCCTTGCCCTGAGTGAGACTCCTATGAACTCCCATGCGGGCCCATCCAGTGTTGATCCCAGACTGAGTTCTCAGTCGGCTTCTAGCCCTGCTGCTGGGCCACCTCCTATGACACCTTTTGTGGTGCCTTCGGTCACACCTGTGCCTCCTGAGCAGCATCGTGCGTCTGCATCGATGCCCTCTACATCACAGTCTACTCCGTCTTTTGATACACTTGAGCAGATGATGCTGTTGATGCAGCAGCAGTTCTTGTCCTCCATGGCTGGCATTTTTTCTCAGTCGATGGCAGCGACTCCACCTGCCTCACCTCTGCACCCTGTTGGGAAGACTGGTGCGAGCAGATCTTTCGAGCGATTTCAGCGCTTGAGGCCTCCTACATTTTCATGTACTCACATACCTGAGAAGGCTGAGTATTGGATAGACCGCATCTCGAAGATGCTGAGACCATTGCACTGTTCTGAGGCGGAACAGGTTGAGTTGGCCACTTCATGTTTGAGAAGGAGGCTAGCCTATGGTGGGACAACATTTTTGCACAGTTACGGAGGGGTATGAGTGGACGTGGGCAGCATTTGAGGCATGCTTCCATGAGAAGTATTTCCCTGTTACGTACCAACACGAGAAGGAGAGTGAGTTCCTTCGCCTTCGCCAGGGAAGCATGTCGGTGACAGAGTATGAAAATCGGTTTACAGAGCTAGGGAGGTATGCTCCTTTGATTCTGAGTGACCAGCCGATGATGATGCGGCATTTTTCTGAGGGCTTGTGGCCCGATATTAGGTCGAAGATGTGTTGAGCAAGCATTTCTTCCTATACAGAGTTAGTGAGTATGTCCTTACGTGCAGAGCAGGACGGGGATAGGTCAGCCCATACACAAGCACCTATGGTTCCTAGGTCGCGACTTGAGTTCGAGAGTAGGCCTTTCCTCGCCAAGAGGCCTCGGTTTGAGACACCGCAGGGGTCTTCTGCACCTCTTGCCTATGTGAGGCATCCTGATGTGCAGTGCGGCTATTATAGGAAGCCTGGCCACACCGAGACTACTTATTTTTTCAGGATGTGAGACAGTGGGTTCTCGCTGCCTCACAGGATTATTCAACCGATGCCTCAGACCATTTCACCACCACCTCTACGTACATCACCTGCTCATCCATCCTTCAGACCTCCAGCATCTCACTTTAAGCTGCCGCATTAGCCTATGGTACCGTAGCTGAACCGTCCTCAGTAGGCTCGGGTACACGCACTGATAGTGAAGCCATCAGGGACAGAGACCACACCACCTTTGGCCTTCTAGGCCACCGCTCACATTGAAGGTACTCCCATATTCTTGTTGGTGGATACAGGATCAACGATCTCAGTCATATCTGCTTCAGTAGTCAAGCGTCTTGGGCTATAGACTACTCGTATGGTTGGGGTGCGGGTTATTTCAGCACACGGGACTGCACTGATGCCACTATGATGTGTGAGGGTTGTTGGCTAGATCTAGGGAACAAGACGATGACCATTGACCTTATCGTCGACCCCTCTCTCTATCATTTCGACATCATTCTTGGCATAGATTGGCTAATTGCGGGGAGAGATGAGATTTATTGCGAGACCCGTATAGTGACAGTTTACGAGCCGGAGGGCATATCCTTTACATTTCCAGTGCAGGTCAGTCACCCCTCTCGAGTAATTTTTTATTCTTCCTTATTGAGGGATGTTGATGTCTCGACACTTGAGAGCACACTAGTAGTCCGTGATTATGAGGATATGTTCAGGAAGATACTTGGGTTGCCACCCCAGCGTGAGATCGATTTTACTATCGACCTGGTACCTGGTTCTACGCCCATCTTATTGCTGACATATTGCTTGGCCCCATGTGAGATGGAGGAGTTAAGGAAACAGATCGATGATTTATTAGAGGTTGGCTTCATACGACCGAGTGTGTCTCCTTGGGGAGCACCTATGTTGTTCGTGACGAAGAAAGACGGTTCATTGCAGTTGTACATTGACTACCGCAGGCTGAATCAGGTTACGGTGAAGAATAAGTACCCATTGCCCAGGATAAATGACTTGTTTGGTCAACTAGTGGGGCGCAATACTTCTCGAAATTTGATCTACAGTCAGGGTATCACCAGCTGCGCGTTAGGAATGAGGACGTACAGAAGACGGCTTTTAGGACTAGTTTTGGCCATTATGAGTTCCTCGTGATGTCGTTCGGTCTTACGAACGCACCAACCATGTTCATGGACCTGATGAACCATGTATTTCGGTCGTTCCTCTATCGATTCGTCATCATCTTTATAGACGACATTCTGATATACTACAGGAGTCGGGAGGAGCATGAGGAGCACTTGGGATTAGTTCTAGATACTCTGAGACAACATCAGTTGTTCGCACAGTACAAGAAGTGCGACTTCTGAAAGGAGGAAGTCAAGTTCCCGGGGCACGTCGTCTCTAAGGATGGGATAATAGTGGACCTTGCTAAGGTAGCCGCGGTGCAGGATTAGAAGTAGTCTGGGTTCGGTTACCGATGTGAGGAGTTTCCTGAGACTTGCTGGCTACTATCGACTCTTCATTCAGGATTTGTCTAAGATAGCCAGACCATTGTCTCAGTTGACACGCAAGGATTTGAAGTTCACCTGGAATGAGAAGGCAGAATCAGCTTTTCAGGAGCTGAAAGACAGGATGACGTCTACCCCTGTGCTAGTATTGCCAGAGCAAGGGGTTAGATATACGATCTATATGGACGCGTCTCACATTAGTTTAGGTTTTGTCCTTATGCAGAAGGACATGGTGATTGCATATGCCTCGAGACAATTAAGGAAACATGAGGAGAATTACCCTACACATGACCTAAAGTTGCAGCGGTCATCTTCGCATTGAAGCTCTGGAGACATTACCTCTATGGAGAGGAGTTCGAGCTCTTTTGAGACCTCAAGAGCCTCAAGTATATATTCACATAGCGAGACCTGAATATGAGGCAGCGACGATGGATGGAGACCTTGAAGGACTTTAATTTCGAGGTTTCCTACCATCCGGGCAAGGCCAACCTTGTAGCTGATGCGTTGTGTCGCAAGAAGGTGATAGAGTTTGCAGCTCCACTGATGGTTACCGAGTGGGACATGGTTGAGTTTTTACGAGACTTTGAGTAGAAACTCACTGTGGAGGAGCCATTTGAGGTTATCGCACACGTTCGCGTACAACCTCTTATCGATGACATGGTCATTGCGGCGCAGAGGGACGACGAGCGTCTAACTGAGCTTCGAGAACATGCCAGTGATGATACAGATGCCGAGTGGTGAGTTGGAACGGATGGGGGCTTTCGTTATCATGGCCGCCTATGCATCCCAGATGTCCCTGACTTGAGATGAGAGATTCTCGAGGCTGCGCACAATTATAGACTTGTAATACATCTGGGTAGTACGAAGATGTATCGTGACATGAAGAGGACGTACTGGTGGGATGGCATGAAGACCCACATTGCAGATTATGTATCTCGTTGTCTCACTTACCAGCAGGTGAAAGCAGAGCACTGCCGACCTCTTGGTCTCCTTCAGCCTATGACTATAACTGAGTGAAAGTGGGACTATATCTCTATGGATTTCATTTCGGAACTGCCGAAGATGAGGAAGGGACATGATTTTATCTGGGTGATCGTCAACCGTTTGACGAAGTCGGCACACTTCATTTTGATCAGAGGTACGAACTGTGTAGACGAGTTGGCTAGATTATACATCAGGGAGATGTTCGTCTGCATGGAGTTCCCTTGGAGATCGTGTCAGATAGAGACACGCGGTTTATTTCTATTTTCTGGACTCACATTCAGGAAGCGATGTGTGTGAAGTTGAAGTTCAGTACTGCATTCCACCGACAGACAGACGGACAGACAGCGGGTGAACCAGATTTTAGAAGACTTGTTGCGAGCTTGTGTATTGGATTTCAAGGACAGTTGGGATGATTGTCTTCCATATGCGGAGTTCGCATACAATAATAGTTTTCAGGCGAGTATCGGTATGGCACCTTATGAAGCCTTGTATGGACGTCCTTTTAGAGCACCGCATTGCTGGGTTGAAGTCGGCGAGCAGAAATTGATTGGTCCTGAGTTAGTACAGGTGACCTCAGAGAAGATTGACATCATCAGGCATCGACTTCTCACAGCGCAGAGCAGGAAGAAGAGTTATGCCGATACGAGGCGACGACCGCTGGAGTTCACGGTTGGAGATCACGTATTCTTGAGAGTTTCTCCTATGAAGGGAGTCCTTCGATTCGGGAAGAAAGGGAAGCTCACACCGAGATTTATTGGCCCATTTCAAATACTTGATCGAGTGGGAGCAGTAACATACTGCCTAGCTTTACCTACGCCTCTCGTGAGTGTACACAACATATTTCATGTTTCTATGGTGAAGAAATACGTTCCTGATCCTTCTCATATCATCAGATGGGAGCAGGTGCAGTTGAGCGAGGGTGCCACTTATGAACTGCTCCAGACGAGTATATTAGACAGGAAGGAGCAGGTATTGCGTAGCAAGGTCATCCCCCTTGTGATGGTATTGTGGACGCATCATACTAAAGAAAAGGCTACCTGGGAGATAGAAGCCGAGATTAGAAAGAACTACCCACAGCTTCTCGAGGAGTATGAGAAGGTACGAATTTCGGAGACGAATTTTTTTACGGGGGTAGATTGTAACGACATAGAAAAATTTCGTACTAAGACCCGAGTATCACCTCGATCAGAAATTATTTAGGATTAATTCTCTTAGAAATGGAACCTAAGTTACCTAGCGCTAAGTTAGTCTGGCTGTGAAATTATTGCTATTTCGCTTTAAATATGTTCTGCAAGACTTAAATCTTGCAAAATCAATGACGCTATAATACCCTGAAATCTAGGATCTAACTCTAAACCCTGTTATTCCTGGAAATGTTTTGTAACTTTGTATTGATTCTGGACCGCGCATCGAGAGTCCGATATCTATAATCTCAGACCGTTATGACTGCTTAGTTGGACTTGACCATCCTTTAAAAAATCAAGCCCAACTGATGTCCTGACACCATTTTACTGAGTCCGGAGTGAAGAGAGTGAGAAAAGGGGAAAATATTTAGAAAATTAATTATATTATTATGAATTCTGGCACAGTTCACTTGCGCATTATTTTTAAGCGTTCTGATAGTTGGAATTCGACCAAATTTCACCCTCGGATCAGGAAAGTTGGCCCTTTCATGTCATAGAGCTTGTAGCCCTGACTTAGGTTCGGTGACCGTTGAATTGAAACTGGTCCGCCACAGACAATCTGGATATCCGATCAGACTGAAAACTTAACTAACTAAAGATCCGATGCTAGTGAGCTTAAGTCCGACCGCATTTGATCAGAGGACCTTCAGACATGCTCCGTTGGATCAGAAAGGACCCGATTTGGGTATAATGTAACACCCTGAAAATTGAGGGTCGTGTATAAACCCGACTCTCGAGTTCCAGACCATCACTTATGCAATAAGAATGAATATGATTTAAAGTTGACTGAGTTAGAGCATTCACATGAGTAAGATTATACCAAAACTGCAATTTATACTCCAGATTCAGTGATAAAATGCAAGCGGAAGACTGAAGATTATATATATCACTGTATAGAAAACAAAATAAATCTCAATTGTCTCTAAAGTATGAATACATCTCTGAGTCTCATATACATGTAATAAAATAAAAATCAAAATGTCTGAAGTCCAACTAGTATGTCCCACCAATCCAGGCCACCTATGTAAAGTCATCGTGAAACTGCATATATGAGAACTCGTCCTGGTCCTCATCATAATCCAGCTCTGCCTCCTGAATCGCCGCCTCACCTGCATCTAAGACAGGGTCTGGTGGGTGTTGTAAACACCATCCCGTAACGTGGGAGTGAGTGATCAACTCAGTGGAATATTAGAGCAGAGATTAACATGTTCTCAAATCAATCATGCGATAATAGTAAAGCAATAAATTAAATATTCCTAAATACTGTTGTTAATGCAATATGACATGACATGGTGGATGCCCTCACCGACATTCTCCCTCATACGGCACCATCTGCGTCCGCGGCATACTTGCATACCTCTCAGTGCTCCACATCTTCCAGGCACATGCAATGTGATATGGATATGATTACCAAGTTGTTATTATTCCTTTTCATACAGCAGTATTGGGAAACTAAGGTACTTCCCTTATATGGGAGGCCCGTATATGGGAGGGGTGCCCTACCCCAAAAAGGGCGTGCGCCCGAATTTCAGCGCACGTGGGGCCTGATGTACGGCGATCCATCACCGGCCGGCCACCAATCCGGCCGGTCGGGCCACATAGGTTGTGTCCCCCCTGCCCTAGGGACTACAGATATATGTGGGCCCCACCCTAGAGAGGCCCAAAACTCCATTTGGGGTGTTTCGGGGCCAGTCTGTGAACTTGAATGTATCTAGGCATCATGTAGCATATGATTTTGGGACAGGAGGAGCTAATCCATCCAACTAACACATCTGTTACAAAAGATTTCTAAATTGGAATGGCCAAAAGGCCAATTTTCACCTATTTTTACTATTTATAGTAAAATTTTGTCTAAGTATGATTTTATATCATTTTCACATTATGATCAATGCCTAACATGAACAGACTGAGAACAAATTGAAGAATGGGGTGGTGAGAGGAAAGATTTTGAAGGAATTGGGTGAAACGGGGTTTTTAAGCCCTAGCGATTAAATGTAAGGGTTGTGGTTGCCCCATGACCCAAAGACACCCATTTTCGGGTTTGGAAATGCTTCTGAGAACATCTCAAACCCATCAACTAACAACCTACTGGCTATTTAGGTCGCCTCACACGACCTAAGATGCATTATGGACTCGATCGAAGCGAACGAGTTGAGTAGACTTCGCCTATTGACGAGACTGTAATCCTACGAGTGTTTCTACACCTTTCTCGCACCCACCTAAGTCAAAGGAGCGACAGCGTATGTCGTGTGTCCATAACCTAAGTCCGGTTTAATCTCATTCACGCTCTGATACCAACTTGTAACACCCTGAAAATCGGGGGTCGTGTATAAACCCGACTCCCGAGTTCCAGACCATCACTTATGCAATAAGAATGAATATGATTTAAAGTTGACTGAGTTAGAGCATTCACATGATTAAGATTATACCAAAATTGCAATTCATACTCCAGATTCAGTGATAAAACGCAAGCGAAAGACTGAAGATTATATATATCTCTGTATAGAAAATAAAATAAATCTCAACTGTCTTCAAAGTATGAATACATCTCTGAGTCTCATATACATGTAATAAAATCAAAATCAAAATGTCTGAAGTCCAACTAGTATGTCCCGCCAATCCAGGCCACCTATGCAAAGCCGTCGTGAAACTGCATATATGAGAACTCGTCCTGGTCCTCATCGTAATCCGGCTCTGCCTCCTGAATCGCTGCCTCACCTGCATCTAAGACAGGGTCTGGTGGGTGTTGTAAACACCATCTCGTAACGTGGGAGTGAGTGATCAACTCAGTGGAATAATAGAGCAAGGATTAACATATTCTCAAATTAATCATGCGATAATAGTAAAGCAATAAATCAAACATTCCTAATTACTGTTGTTAATGCAATATGACATGACATGATGGATGCCCTCATCGACATTCTCCCTCATACGGCACCATCTGCGTCCGCGGCATGCTTGCATACCGCTCAGTGCTCCACATCTTCCAGACACATGCAATGTGATGTGGATATGATTACCAAGTTGTTATTATTCCTTTTCATACAACAGTATTAGAAAACTAAGGTACTTCCCTTATATCAATCCCAACACAGATCCTGTCTAGGGTCGTCACTTTTATAAATCACATACGATGTTACATTTGTAGGTCGCTGCAAGGGCTGCCACGGCTGTTGCTCGCACTCATTGCACCGCTCCCCCATCACCTTATTAATACAGGCCTAATGTACTCTCATTGCTACGGAAGGGTCGTCGCCTCCCGTAGACTCAGAATACGCTCGCGGTCACTACAAAGGGCTCGTCACCAATCTGTGTAGGTCGACAGTAAGAATATAGTGTCCCATACCACCATAATCTGCTCACGAGTCATAGGTGCTCACTGGTTACTACGGGGAGGTTTGTGGCCCCAGCGTAGGCCGACAGCTCTACCACGGTGTCCCATACCACCATGATCGGCTCATGAGTCTTTATGGATCAAGGTACCATGGTTAACAGGGTTTACAATGGTAAGTTCAGTACCCTAGGTTCAAGCAGTTGTGACTCATACAAGGTGAACAATCAACTGCCAGTTGGGTTACTTGACGAGCTCGACTAGTACAAGCGCATCGCAAGTCGAATGACATGAAGTGTATAAAACACTTCGTGTGGCCTAACCACTGCCGCCAACTCCAAACACGACTCGCGTTCATCGACACGTCTTTCGTGGTAAATATAAGCCAACCACGAATATACTCCGTTACCGACTTCCTGGACTAATCATAGCCCCAAACATTTGTAAGTCAACATAAGTAATCATAAGTGAGTAATAGAAATGAAATACAACACTATAAGCATGTTGAAACATGTTATAACATACAACTTAAGCAAATCATCTAACACATGCATTTCATACATACAATGAAATCCATATATATCGTCAACATGATGGAAATCATTTATATCAGCATATTACTTGAGAATTCAATCTCAAAACTATTTCACAACACCATATACTTAATACATACTAATACAAACATTTATACAAACACTTAGTCTACACGCTTAAGTCTACATAGTGTATGTCGACTCAAAGTGCGCCTTTGGGCGAATCTCTTTGCCAAACCAATTTTGCACGCATTCCTAATATCCTAATGCGATAAATAGCCATGACAAACAATTCAGCAAAATATGGATGCAAACTGTATTTCCTACAAATGACTAAAATGCCCTAAATCTCATATTTCCCGTACGTTTACGAAACAGAAAACAGACAGCATGTTGTACATGTCAAACGGCGTTTCAGTCGATAATATACTATTAAACGACATTGAAAGCGTTGAAATCAGCCAATCAAAGCGTCTAAAATCCTCACCTTTTACCCTAGATGTGCATCGTTTCGAATGGAGCGTATACACTTCGTCTACGGTGAACAGGCGACCTAATACACAAGATGTATAAGCTACTTCGCTATTGGAATCGACGGAACCATAAATCAGCAAGTGTTTATGGTTTTTCTAACCTAGAATTGCAGCGGAATCACCAACGAAGTGATTGGGATACGTTGCTTAAGCACGTGCAAATTCTAGTGCAGGTGGCAGGAAGATCTCTCTCACACACTCTCAATCTCACACTTTTTCTCTCTCTCTAGCTAGGGTTTCTAGAAAATTCGGATGGGTAAGATAAGTGAGGGTTTAAAGCCCTTTTATAGCCTAAAACCTTCCCAAATTAGGCTTGGAAACGATGTTTACTTAAGGTGTAACCAAATCGGGACTGTTCTAGTCCAAAAGAGTAGTTCGGGAGGTCCCCTGGCCAAACGCGATTGGACTTAAGCTCATGGTCACTGGATGTTGCTCACACCCAGTTTTCAGTCCGGTAGAGTTCGTAGATCGCACGTGGCGGTCCAGTTTCAGTTCAGCAGTCATCGCACTTACATCAGGTCTACAAGTCTCGTGATATGAAAGAGAAATTTTTCCTGATCCGAGGGTGAAATTTGGCTAAATTCTGACGGTCAGAACGCTTAATAATAACGCGCCAAGTCATGTGCCAGATTTGGATTAAAATTTCTAAATCTAACCCTTTTCTCACTCTCTTCACTCCAGGCTCAATGAAATAGCCTCTGAACGTCGGTTGGGCTTGATTTTTGAAATGATTGTCAAGTCCAGCTAAGCGGTCATAACAGTCTAAGATTGTAAGTATCGGACTTTCGACGTGCGGTCTAGATCCAATACAAAGTTTTAGAAGGTTCCTGAGAACAAACCGGTTTAGAGTTTGATCCAAGGTTCAGGATATTATAGCATCATTGGTTCTACAAGTTTTGAGCCTTGTAGAACGTATTTAAAGTGATCAGGGATGATTTCACAGCTACTCTAGCGTTGCGCTAGCTAACCTATGCTTATTTTCTAAAGGAATTAATCCTACGGGATTTCTGGTCGAGTCAGTACTCGAGTTCCAGTATGGATTTTTCCAGGGCGTTACATATAACCTAAGTATACCTTAACTTAAGGTCTGTTTTGGTTATGTTTGGGATTATAAAATGGCCTTAAACCCTTAGATTTCTAACCCATACAAATTTTCCAAACCCAAGAGATTTGAAGGAAAGAAAAGAGAGAGAAAGTATGGGAGAAGCAGGTGAAACTCCGTAGGATTCTTCCTAACCCATCTATACTTTGAACCGACATTTCTAAATCATTCTTCCAGCGATTCTGATTCCATTTTTAGGTAAGTTAATCTAACCCTAACCTGTTTTGAAGCCTAGACTAGCTGAGGTAGAGTTCTAGCTAACCTGTTTCATGCCATAGGTAGCGTACCCGCCGTTGACAAAGACACATCATCTGAATCATCTTAGATACGTCTTTTTTGGTTTAAGGTGCGGATTACATACGCTTAGGTTATGGTTTTCAACCCTTTCAATGATGTTTAATGATTTATTCATGTTGTGAATGCAATTACACATGCCAAATATGCTATCCGTTTTACTTTCCGTATACGTATGCTATATTTTGTAAATACCGTATTTCATGTATATGTTAGAATAGACGTATGCATATGAAATTTGCTGATTTTCTTGCCATGATAAATTGTCATTGTGATATGCCTAATATGTATGTGGCAACTCCTTGGTGAGATGACTTTCCCTAATTCGCAACGGTGTCGACATACGTGATATATGTTGAATAGTGTAAGCTAAGTGTTTGTATAAATATCTGAATGAGATAGTAGTTAGTATAATGAGCATGTTAAGATGGTTGAGATATGGATTTCAACCGTAGTATTTGTGTGTATGATTCCCTCCATGAATCATGTAACTTAGGTTGTCCATGCTAATTGAGTGTATGATTTCCTCCATGGATTGTGTACTTAGCTAAATCATGTTAAATATGTGTACGTATTCCTTCATGTACTGCTCACATTCAAGTTATACTTCATGATTGTTTATATGAATACAAAATATGAATCATATGCTAATTATCAGCTTTATTTTTAAATGGGGCTGTACTACAGTCCAGGCAATCGAAAAACGTTCCGTAAATAGTGGTTGAGGTTGCTTTCGCCACACAAGATGAGTTTAGCGACTCTGAGTCGTGCTTGGGGTGTTCGGCAGTGGTTAGGCCACACGGAGTGCTTATGCATTCCATGTCGTTCAACTCAACGTACACTTAGCCTAGTTGAGCTTATCAACTAACCCGATTGACCAATGCTTATTCACCATGTTTGGTCGCCACTGTTTGAATCTAAGGCACTGAGCTTACAAGTGAAATTCCCGTAACTATGGTACCAAGATCCCCTAAGACTCATGAGCCGGGCATGGTGGTATGGGACACCGTGGTCATGTTGTCGGCCTACGCTAGGGCCACAAACCTCCCCACAGTGACTAGTGAGCACCCTACTCTGAGCAGATTATGGTGGTATGGGACACTATATTCTTACTGTCGGCCTACACCGATTGGTGACGAGCCCTCTGTAGTGACCTTGAGTTTATCCTGACACCGCATGGGGGCGATCAGTCCTAATGCTATCTCAAGGATATAAATAGGTCTGTATTGATAAGGTGATGGGGGAGATTCGCAATGATTGCGTGCAACAGCCCTGACAGTCCTTCCAGCTACCTAGAACCATAATTCGTATGAGATTCCTAGGACTGACGACCCTAGAATGGATCAATGTTGGGAAATGATACAAGGGAGGTGTCTTAGCTTCCTAATCCTGCTGTATGAAAAGGACTAATAAGAACTTGGTAATCATATTCATAACACCGCATTGCATGTGCTAAAGGCGTTAGTGATATAGCACTGAGGAAGTGAGTCATGCCACGATCATTAGATGTTGTCGCAGAGGGGATTGTGGTGAGGGCATGCATCATTCTTCATATCATCCTTGCATTAATAAGAGATCTAGGACTTGTGTGATTGTACTGCCTTATCATTACTGCTTGATTGGATTGATAACATGTTAAATTTTTCTATATAGTACCACTGAGTTGATCACTCACTCCCACATTCTGGGATGGTGTTTAAACACCAACCAGACCCTGACTTAGCTGCAGGAGATGGCGATGCTTGCGAGGCGGAGCCAGACTTCGACGAGGACGAGGAGGCATTCTCTTACATGCAGTTCTCAGGCAGGTTCATGTGAGTCTTGTCCTGACCAGCGGGGATAATTTTCTGGGATATGTATCGGATTAGTTTGATCAGTTCATGTATGTATTTTGAGACACAGTTGTATATATATTGTCCTGGGCAGAGCACACATCATTTGGGGATTTACTTTGAATTATATATGTATTTAAGTCTTCCACTTGCATTTCCTTAATATTCCTGAATTGTGTCTGCTATCTGGCTTGATCTATTTCATGTTTTATGCATTCTCACAGTCAACATACAATTATCATCAAATATGTTGCATAAGTGATGTTTTAGAACTCAGGAGCTGAGTTATGCTCGACCCCCGAATTTTAGGGCGTTACATTTTGCCTCGGTTTCTATGCAACTGAGGGTAAAATGTAGACTTTTTGTCTCGATTCCTATGCAACTGAGACTAAAAAGTTGACCTGTCACCTCGGTTCCTATGCAACCGATGCTAAAAAGTAGACTTTTCGCCTCGGTTACTATGAAACTGAGGCTAAAAATTAGACTTTTAGCGTTAGTTCCCTAGCAACTAAGGTGAAAAATAAACTTTTAGCCTCAGTTCCTTAGCAATCGAGGCTAAAAAACACATTTATCCTCCATTTTTTTAACTGAGGCTAAAAATTTGGGGCTAAAGGCCTACTTTCTTGTAGTGGATGAAACGGACAAGTAATTGGTGGGCAAGGGAGGTACATCTTGTCGGAGGAATAGGGCTCCCTCCAGAAGATCTTCCCCAAAGCTCAGCCTACATCTGAGAGCGAGGTCACCCAAGAGATCAACTATCTTGGGTGAACGAATAATCTCACTTCGTGGTAGGGTTTCAACTTATTTGTGGATAACGTCCCTTTTGACTGCTCTTACGTAGATATGTGGAATATCTTCGGCAAATATGGGAAGGTGGTAGATGTGTTTATCCCTTGGTTCCCAGATTCCATTGAACCTAGGGGGTTTACGTTTGTTCAGTTCCAATACGAGAAAGATGCCAAGAACGCCAAGAACGTCCTGGATGGTCGGAGAATCGATGGCAGAGTAGTAATTATCAAGATAGCAAATCCAAGGGTCTCGACTCTCTGCCCAGTTGATCAGATCATACCCAAGGCGACCGTAGTTACATTTCCAGATTCATTTGTGAAGGCAGTTACTGCTGGGAAACAAGAGCGACATTTTCAGTTAGATAACTTTGAAGATCATATGACAATAGAAGCTTCGAGAGCGATGGCTTACAAATTGGAAGAACTAAAATCGGGATTGGTGGGCGCAACATCAAATCCCAATGTATCTATTTTATGATTGTGGAAAGTGATTGGGAGTCCAAATTTCAAGCTTCAGCTACTGATTTAGCTAGAATATCCCCAATTTCCTTTCTAATATCCTTAAAGTCAAATACTGAACTACTTAAATTCCTTGAAAACACCCCCTTTATTCTCAAGATGAGATAGGTATCAGTGACTCCTTGGCCCTCAGACATAGTTCATGGCGCATACGGGACATGGATCAGACTATTCAGAATTCTGACCCACTCCTAGTTTGAAACAGTTATTTTAGATCTTGGAAATTATTTCGGTAAGGTAACGCGACTTGACACCAATAGTAAGCATGGTATTTTTCAGGTTTTTACAAGAGTTAAGGTCATTCTCAGTCCGAGAATTGATATTAATCACGTCCTCAAACTCCTTGTAGCTGACAGAATGTATCCTATTCATGAGAAATTGGAATCGCCATCCAGACATTATGCAATCAATTTAGGACAATACACATCTGTTACTTCTAAGGGTGATTACAAGACCACCAAAGATCGGGTTGTTAAGCGTTTCCACAAAGCTCTTGCAGCCTCAGAACAGCTCCCTGAAGGTGTTTGTCACATGGCCTCAGTCAATCTAGTAGCAGCGGCAGACTACCATGTCGTAGCCCCACATGCTTGTGATAAGTCCCCTGAGGAACTACACCTACATCCGTCAATAGGTGTTACTCCTATTTGCAGTGCTCAACAACATCTAGACCACTCGTCTAGGCTTCATTTGGAAGATATTAGGCAGCCAGAAAACCAGGAAGAAACCCAGGATAATATCTCTCGACAAGTTACAGTTTGCAAACCTACACCAGTCTCAATCAGTAATCTAAACAACATAGATATTTCTTGCCTGGTTTCTTTTACCCACAAAAACATGGCTCAAAAGAATAACAGACAGATCCACTCTAGATCTGTTGGTAATTCCCCTATTAATTTGGGAGATCGATGAAACGATATGGGAAAACCAACGTGTCCCTTAATCTTCCCGGACCCTCCAACACAGGTTATAACCTTTTTACAGACGTCAGATATTACTCCTCAGCTACTTCGGAAGAACTCTAGGCCCCATCCACATTTGTTGAAATCTTCAGAGCGCAGCTCGGGATTCTAAATAGATCTCACTCCCTACTTCAATAGAGCCTGATTTGCAGATGAAGAGGAGGAAGTAGATTCCTTAGATGATCAGCCTGAATCATCAGTGAGGGGTCACCCGCTACAACCAACTGAGCATTTTTAAATTGAATTAGAATGAGAGGATGATTAGGCCTCATAGTGGTTGAAAGAGTTCACGGAGGTCGTACAAATTCAAGAACAGGAAACTATTCCTAGATCAAGAATAGAAATTTTTAAACAAAAGTAGGTGAATGATATTTCTTCCAGTGGAGAATGTGAATCCAGACTTCAAAGATTGAAGCATAGGGCTGTGTTTTCAAAATGTTTAACTAATAGATAAAGTCCTAGTATGGAACGCTTGAGGCATAGGAAATCAGAGGACAGTTAGGACAGTGAGGAGGCTAATCAACATCCACAATCCTTGGATCGTGGTAATCTTAGAACCTATGCTCAGAGAGGCCAAGAGAGTTGGAACAAAGCTCAAACTTGGCTTTCACTCTTCCTGCTTGAATGCAGATGAATGTGGAAAGATATGGGTTTTCTATAATAGTTTAATTGCCTTATCTATTCCGCATAAATCTTCATAATCTCCTAATTGTTGTTATTAATATCTATAATTTCCAAACTCCTATTAACCCTTCATTTGTGTATGCTAGTTGTGATAGGCACCTCAGAAGAAGCCTATGAGATGACATGTCCTCTTTATCCTAATCTTTGCATGGCCTGTAGGCAGTTAGTGGGGATTTCAACACAATTTTAGATGTCTTAGAGAGAAGAAGTAGAAGACCCCAAGACATTCCAAGTTCCTCGAAATTTGCTAAGGCGACAAACAATGCTGGACTCATTGATGCAGGCTTCTTCGGGTCCAGGTTTACTTGGAGTAATAATCAGTTGGGAGCCGACAGAGTTTGGGAAAGATTGGACAGGGTATTGATTTCAAACTCTTGGTCTTACTATTTTCCTTATTTTCAGGTGGAGCACCAAGCTCGAATCAATTCAGATCATGCCCCACTTTTGCTGGTTTTTCTCTGTCAGCCCAGGTCAGTGCTACGACAATTTAGATTTCAACATATGTGGGTTCATCATGCAGATTTTCCAGCAGGTGGTGAAAGCAGCCTAGGTATCATCTAAATCTCATCATCCAATTTTCAAATTTCTCCTCAAGCTTAAAAATGTTAAGAGGGTGCTCAGGTCTTGGAACAAAGATGTCTTTGACAACATTTTCGATCAGGTCAGACAGGCAGAATAGGTCCTAGCAAACATTGAACTCCGTTTGCAGAACCAACCTCAAGGGTTAGGAGAGGACAACAATGGGTAGTCTTAGCTAATCTCAGCCACAGAAAACCTCAATAGACTGGCATTGATGGAAGATTTTTTAAAAATGTTTTGAAGTAAAAGGTTAGGATTAGCTGGTTGGAGGAGGGCGATAGGAACACTAATTTCTTCCACTCTTTAGCTAAGGAAAAGTAAAGGAGGGCCTTTATTAGTAAAATACAGTTGGATGCTGGGCACAGTCTGGAAGATGTGGCAGAAATCAAATATACAACGTGAACCATTTTGAGGGCCTATTTTCACCGGAAAGTACTACCGAAAAGCAAGAAATTCTCGATCTAATTCCCAGTCTGGTGTCGCAGGAGGACAATGATAGTTTGATGGCCCCTCATTCTGCAACACCCCAGATTTTTTCCAATCTAGAATTAGATGTCCTTAGGCAATGGGTCAATCAGAACGCCTTGATAACATCTTAGAACTCAATTTCAAAGCCAAAGAAATCATTTAGAACCAAATTCTTTAGAAATTTATCGTGTATAAACTAGCGCTACACGAGATTTCCTGCCAAATTAGCACCAACCACTTTAAATACGATCTGTAAGATCCAAAACTTATAGAATCATTGAAGCTATCTTATCATGAAATCTAGGATCAATCTCTAAGCCCAGTTACCCTCGAGATCATTTGGAAACTTCGTATCGGACTTGGACTGCACGTCGAAAGTCCGATAGCGATGAACTTAGACCATTACGACCGCTTAGTTGTACTTGACAATCATCTAGAAAATTAAGCCCAACTGATATCCTGAGACCATTTTATTAAGCCCGGAGTACAGAGAGTAGGAAAAGGAAGATTTTTAGAAAAATTAATTATATTTTTAAGAAATCTGGAACGGTTCACTTGCGCATTATTTTTAAGCGTTCTAACCGTTCGAATTTGACCCAAATTCACCCTTGGATCAGGATAGGTGGCCCTTACATATCATAGTACTTGTAACTCTGATCGAGTTCTCGTAACCTTTGAACTGAAACTGGTTCGCCACGGTCGATCTGAAAACCTGACCGGAATGAAAACTTAACTTGACCTAGATCTGATATTAGAGAGCTTAAGTCTGACTGCATTTAGTAACAGGACCTCTAGAAGTGCTCCGTTGGACCGAAACAGACCTGCTTTGGTTATAACCTAAGTATACCTCAACTTAAAGTCCATTTTCGTTATGTTTAGGCTTATAAAAAGGCCTTAAACCCTTAGTTCTCAAACCCATACGAATTTCCCAAACCCTAGAGTTTTAAGAGAGAGAAAAGAGAGAGAAAGTGTGGGAGAATCAGGTGAAACTCCGCACGATTCTTCCTAACCCATCTATACATTGCACCAGTTCTTCTGAATCATTTTCCCGATGAATTCGATTCTGTTTTTGGGTAAGTTAAGATAACCCTAACCTATTTTAAAGCTTAGACTAGTTGTAGTAGAGTTCTAGCTAACCTGTTTCTTGCGATAGGTAGCGTATCCGCCGTTGACGAAGACACATCGTCTGAATCATATCGAATACGCAATTTCTGGTTTGAGGTGCGGACTATATATGTTTAGGTTATGGTTTTCAACACTTTCAATGTTAAGTAATGATTTATTCTTACCTAGGATGCTATTTCACATGTACAGAGTGTTGTCCGTTTCGATTTTCAGTTATACATTAATTATGTTGAATATATGTATTCCTTGTATTTATAAAAAATACCATATACGTATGAAATTTGGATTTGTGCTTAACATGATTATTTGCCATGAATATATGCTTGTTACAGGTGTGACAACTCCTTAGGGAAAGGACTTGCCCTAAATCATGCCACGGCCAATATACGCTATATATGTAAAAGTGTGTAGCTCACGTAGCTCACGTGTTTGTGAAAATGTTTAAATGAATACGAAACCCGGATTCATGCATGCCATGATTATCCGTCGTGGCTATATGCAAGTGATATATGGGGCAACTCCCTAGTGAAAGGATTTCGTCAAATACATGATATATCAACATACGATATGTAGTTAGTATGTGTAGCCTAAGTGTTTGTGAAAATGATTGAATGAGTATGGAATTTGCTTTCGTGCTTGTCATGACTAATATTCATGGAGATATGATTATTGTATGGGCGATGACCCCTTGACAAAAGGATTTTCCCTAATACGTATACTAATGAATACACAATATGTATGATGTAATGTGTAGACTAAGTGTATGTAAAAGTGTCTGAATGAGTTAGTAGTTAGTAAAAATGTGATTGTTAAGGTCGTTGAGATATGAATCTCAATCGCAATACTTGAGTATATGATTTCCTCCATGCATTGTGTAACTTAGATTATTTGTATTAACTGTGTATATGATTTCCTCCATGAATTGATTAACTTAGATAAATCATGTTAAAGGTATATATGATTCCTTCCATGTACTGTATTTACATTTAAGTTATACTTCATGAATGTTCACATGATTGTATGATATGCCTCATATGCCTGTTATGGAATTTGTATGTGATTGGGGCTGTACTACAGTCCAGGTAATCGGTAAGCGTACTCCAAATGGTGGTTGAGGTTGTTCGTCACGTAGGATGAGTTTAACGAATCTGAGTCATGCTTGGGATTTTCAGAAGTGGTTAGGCCACACAGAGTGCTTATGCATTCCATGTCGTTCAACTCAACGTGCGCTTGGCCTAGTTGAGCTTATCAACTAACTCGATTGACCGATGTTTGTTCACCATGTTTGGTTGCAACTGTTTGAATCCAAGACACTGAGCTTACCAGTGAAACTCCCGTTAACCGTGGTACCATGATCCCCTAAGACTCATGAGCCGGGCATGGTGGTATGGGACACCGTGGTCGAGCTGTCTGCCTACGCTGGGGCCACAAACCACCCCGTAGTGACCAGTGGGCACCCTACTCTGAGCAGATTATATTGGTATAAGACACTATATTCTTACTGTCTGCCTACACTGTTTGGTGATGGGGGAGTGGAGCAACGATTGTACGCAACAGCCCTGACAGCCCTCTATAGTGACCTTGAGTTTATCCTGATATTGCATAGGGGCGACGAGTCCTGTTGTAGTCTTAAGGATATAAATAGGCTTGTATTGATAAGGTGATGGGAGAGTGGTGTAACGATTGCGTGCAACAACCCTGACAGCCCTTGCTGCAACCTAGAACCGTAATATCGTATGAGATTTCCTAGGATTGACGACCCTAGAATGGATCAACATTGGGAAATGATATAAGGGAGGTGTCTTAGCTTCCCAATCCTACTGTATGAAAAGGACTAATAAGAACTTGGTAAGTATATTCATAACACCACATTGCATGAGCTAATGGCGTTGGTGATAGAGCACTGAGGAAGTGAGTCATGCCGCGATCGTTAGATGATGTCGTAGAGGGGATTATGGTGAGGGCATGCATCATTCTTCATACCATCCTTGCATTAACAAGAGTATTTAGGACCTGTTTAATTGTACTGCCTTATCATTACTGCTTGATTGAATTGATAACATGTTAACCTTTGGTGTATAGTTTCCACCGAGTTAGCTACTCACTCCCACGTTAAGGGACAGTGTTTGCAACATCAAGCAATCCCTATTTTAGTTTTAGATGATGACGATGCTTGTGAAGCAGAGCGAGACTTTATGATGATGAGGAGAATTTCTCCTATATACAGGTTCTGATCAGCGGGGTTTACAGGGTTATTGATTAGATGCCAATACACTTGGTATTTTTGCTTTTTATTTAAACACTCATGTATATTCTTTTCTTTCCATTTTGGGGTATACATGTATTTAGTTAACCTGGTAACATGTTCACACTCTGGAGACTTACAATCAATTATACATTTTATATATTTATCATAGTCTTCCGCTTGAGAAACTTAACTGTTTTTGGCATATGATATGCTGTTTTGGTCTAATGCCACTCATGTTTTCTGCACTAATATGAACAACATTCATCCATTATTGAAAATGTTGCATAAGTGATGTTCTGGAACTCGGGAGTGGAGTTTATGCTCGACCCCCGATTTTTGGGACGTTACAGATGGTATCAAAGCATGATTTAGATTAAACTGGACCTGGGTTATGGTAACACAACGCACACTGATGCACTCTGACTTAGGAAGGGGGTAATGGAATCTAGAAACCACATTAGAATCCCAATTTTCACCGACAGGCGAGACTGAATATTATAATTTAGTCCACAGTTCTTCTAATTTGTTTTGTTAAGATTCATATACTCAACTACACCCCAATCTCACCACCACCACAGACCGGATCTCTATTGCTACTAAGTAATTCAGTAGGCCACACAAAGGATCGCAACAATAATAAAATCTAGGACCACAAAGGAAAGAAAATGTTTAAGTTCATATGTTCCACCATTCCACTCTATGCAGGACCATCCTCAGTTAAACCATAGATCATCAAATTATTTCTTTTTGCCTCCAAGTGCATCCTTTTGGGCCTTCTCTTTACACTTTTAGAACCTTCAACTTAAAGCCAACTCACCCTCAACTGGTGTTGTTCTTGGTCTCCATCTCACATGACTAAAGCATCAATGCCTACTTTACCTAAGAATGATACCCCAAAGTTCCCTCGAATGCATTCATTTTTATATCTGTCTTTCCTCATCTTGACACCTATCCATCTCAACTCCCTCATCAATCTCACCACTCTCATGAAGTATCAACCAAGGTATTGAAAATAACTTCTTAGGACTCAATCATAAAGTGTAACCCATTTCCTTCAAAATCTCTCCTTTCACCACCTCATTCTTTAACTTTTTCTAAGTCCATTCATACTAGATATAAATCCTAACGTATAAATGATGGAGAATAATACTTAAAAATTTACTATAAATAGTAAATATATGTATAAATTAGACTTTTGACCATTCAAATTATGGAATTTCATGAAATAAATGGATTAGTTGGATAGATTAGCGTCTCCTACCCCAAAATCATATACTACATGTCATATAAACTCATTTCGGTTTGCAAATTAGCCCCAAAAATGCGTCAAACGGGGGGGGGGGGGGGGGGGGGGGGGGGCTAAACGATTAACTTACAGGGGGTTCCAGAGTGGGATCATAACTTTTTCTGGACCCAAGGGGTAGGAAGGCCTCGCCCAAATGACAAGGCATTACCAGTTTTTCCAAGGACTGGCGAGGGCCTCGCCGGTCAGCGGTCTGGGCCGCCCGGGTCGATGTAGTTTGGGGTTAAATGGGACCTCTCCATACAGGGTTCGACCCTCCGTTCATTCAAAATCTCCTACTTCCTTCATAAAATACACCCCCAAGCTCTCCCTTTCCTTCACCATTATTATTTTTCTCTCTCAAACCACCCCTCCAATTACCCATTTCGTCATTTTCTGCTATAACCTACACCCCTCTATCATTTACAGCAAACCTCACTCCCTTATCCTCTCCGTTTTCTCTCATTTGAGCTTCACATCCTCCTTTTGAGGCTTAAAATTGTGTAAGCTCTTAACTCATCCCATTTCTTCATTTTCCTTTCTTCAATCCCTGTCTTTTGGGGCCTTACAACCTCTGTTGAGGCTCAAACCCATGGAGACCCAAATTTTTCATCCCATTTTTCTTATTTCCCTCCTTTTCCGTAGCTCTTTATGAGCTAGTTATAGTCATTTTCTCGATCTTTATGCTTTACCGTCGGGCGAGACCAAACACGGTAGCTTAGTCCATAAACAGTGACCATCTGGTGCTAGGACATGTTGAGTTTTGGACCCAAAGTTAGTACTCTTAGATTTCGAAAGATCTGACGATATAGGAAATCCAATTTCAATTATACAATCTTGACTCTAAGCGATAGAACAATCCTCTATAGTAGAAATGGTATGAAACCATCTAGCGTATAAGCTTAGGCTTTGGATTACAGCTAGTGAGTTACAGACTAGTCTACTAGTTATATTAAGTAGTGTAAAGCTTGTATATGCCAAGGGTTGGAGTAGAACTTCATTCCTTCGATAGATCCCCGTAATACTTAGAGGCGACTTTAGTCACTCTTAGAAAAGATGTTTCGATTTAGAGACTATTCATGCATAGTCAAACCAGCACGCCCCTTAGAATTACTCTCTCAAGGACTTAGTACAATCAGGGACACGGAGTAAAGAAACTATATATAAGTGAAGTATTCACGGTTTGATTCGAATTCTTAATCCTAGTGGTTACCAATAAATCCAATACTCTGATCAAGAAGAAGATCAGCATCGACTCGAATTAGGAACTAATACGGTAAATTTTCTGTCCTAACTAGACAAAAAGTCTATGTATCCGGCTCAGACCCACTACACAACTTTTCTTCCGTGTTGGCCCGACCCCCTATAACCAAAAGTTATTGCTTTGCCTTTGGGAAATGTTGAGGACATATAGCCAATAGAGATTAGACATCTTACCGCCAGCTCACACTTACCCCTGAACTTAACTACAATAGAGATTAGGCCCATTTCTACAACCATAGGTACCAATGCAATAGAACGTATCATTAGTAAAGGAAGACCAATGTAGTGAGAGGTTGTTTCCCATTTCATGTCAAGGATAGGCCCTAAGTTACACCTCATTTCGATATATGGATCGAGACATGGATTCTTGAGCCTTAAGTAGAACTAAGTTTTAAGAGGGGTAGAACGTATTGAGCCCAATCTAGTTAGGATTAGCTAATACAACCGTTGGATCAGAGTAGCGCAGCGGAAGCGTAGTTGGCCTTTTCCCCACTGGCCCAGGATCGAAGAAGTTGATTTAGGTTATACGTAAGGTTAGGTCCTTAAATAGGATTTGAACCTTCCTTAGAATGTCAATACTAAAGTCTTTCTAGGGACTCATTACCCTTAGCCAATTTCGGGGATGAAATTTTATTTAAAGGGGGGTAGATTGCAACACCCCAGATTTTTGTCAACCTGGAATTAGACGTCCTTAGGCAATGGGTCAATCTTAATGCCTGGGTAACCTCTTAGAACTCAATTTCAAAGCCAAAGAAATCATTTAGAACCAAATTCTTAGTGCTACACGAGATTTCCTGCCAAATTAGCTGTAACATCCCAAAAATCGGGGGTCGAGTAAAAAACCCAACTCCCGAGTTCCAAAATGTTATTTATACAACATAGATATGTATGATTGAATGTTGTCTGTGTTAATGTATTAAACATGAGTGGGACTACGCCAGAACAGCATATCATACTCCAGAGACAGTTAAATTAACAAGCGGAAGACTGTGATAGTATGTATAACATATATAAACTTTTGTGTGTCTCCAGATTGTGAACATGTTACCAGGTTAAACACATACATGTATACCTCAAAATAGAAAGAAAGAATATACATGAGTGATCTAAAAATATAAAATGACAAGTGTCAAGGTATCTAATCAACCTCCCTGTAATCCCATCAATCAGAACACGCATAAAGGAGGGATCCTCCTCCTCATCATCAAGTTCAGCTCCGCTTCTCAAGCAGCGCCATCATCTGCAACCAAAATAGGGACTGGTGGGTGTCCATAAACACCACACGTAACGTGGGAGTGAGTGATCAACTCAGTGGGATAAGAGAGCAGAGATTAGCATGTTATCAAATCAATCATGCGATAATAGTAAAGCAGTAAATTAAACAATCCTAATACTATTGTTAATGCAATATGACATGACATGATGGATGCTCTCACCGACGATCTCCCTCATACGGCACCATCTTACGCCCGCGGCATGCTTGCGTCCCGTTCAGTGCTCCACATCTTCTAGGCACATGCAATGTGATGGTGATATGATTGCCGAGTTATTATTAGTCCATTCAAACAGCAGGATTGGAAAACTAAGGTACTTCTCTTATATCAATCCCAACACAGATCCTGTCTAGGGTCATCACTCCTAGTAATCTCATACAATGTATATTTTGTAGGTCGTTGCAAGGGATGCCAGGGCTGTTGCTCACACTCGTTGCACCGCTCCCCCATCCCTTATCAATACAGGCTTACTGTACTCTCACTGCTACGGAAGGGTCGTCGCCTCCCGTAGACTCAGAATACGCTCGCGGTCACTACAAAGGACTCGTCGCCTGATCAGTGTAGGCCGACAGCAAGAATATAGTGTCCCATACCACCATAATCTGCTCACGAGTCATAGGTGCTCACTGGTCACTACGGGAAGATTTTTAGCCCCACCGTAGGCCGATAGCTCGACCACGGTGTCCCATACCACCATGCCCGGCTCATGAGTCTTCGTGGATCAAAGTACCATGGTTGACAGGGTTTACAATGGTAAGTTCAGTACCCTAGGTTCAAGCAGTTATGACTCATACAAGGTAAACAAACAATGGCCAGTCGGGTTACTTGACGGGCTGGACTAGCACAAGCGCATCTCGAGTCGAATGACATGAAGTGCGTAAAATACCTCGTGTGGCCTAACCACTGCCGCCAACTCCAAAACACGGCTCGCGTTCATCGACGCGTCGTTCGTGGCAAAGATAAGCCAACCACGAACTTGCTCGGTTGCCGACTGCCTGGACTAGGTATAGTCCCAAACAATTATGAATCCACATCAGCAATCATGTGAGAGTATTGAAAATGAAATACAACCATGTGAACATGTTAACACATGTTATAACATACAACTTGAGTGAATCATCTAATACTTGCATTTCATGCATATAATGAAATCATGCATATAGCCAACATGTAGGAAATCATTTACATCAGCATATTAATTGAGAAATCAATCTCAAACTAAATCATAACACCATTTAATTCAATACATACTAGTACAAGCATTTATACAAACACTTAAACTACACACTTAAGTCTACATATAGTATGTCGACTCAAAGTGTGCATTTAGGCGAATCTCTTCGCCGAACTAATTATGCACTCATTCCTAATATCCTAATGCGACAAGAAGCCATGTCAATCACATCAGCAAATTATGGATGAAAACAGTATTTCCTACAAATGACTAAAATGCCCTAAATCCCATATTCTTCGTCTGCTTACGAAACAAGAAACAGACAGCATGTTGTGCATGTCAAACGGCGTTGCCATCGATAATATATTATTAAACGACATTGAAAGTGTTGGAAACAGTCAATCAAAGCATCTAAAATCTGCACCTTTTCTCTTATAGGTGTATTAATTCGAACGGAGCATATATGCTTCGTCTACGGCGAACCAGGAACCTAATTTATAAGATGCATCAGCTACCATGCTATGGAAACTAAGGAACCTCAAATCAGTAACTATTTAGGATATTTTCCTACCTAAAAATGTGGCAAAATCACCAGCAAAGTGATTAAGGCGCGTTGCTTAATCATGTGCAACACGTGGCACAAGCAGCAGGAAATTCTCTTCCACTCTCTCTCACAAACTCTCACTTTCTCTCTCACTCTTGCTAGGGTTTCTAGCAAATTCGGAAGGGTGAGAGGAGTGAGGGTTTAAGCCCCTTTTATAACCTAATTTTTGCTCAAAACAGGCTTGAGAACAAAGTTTACTTGATACCTAACCAAATCGGGGCTGTTTCGGTCCAAAAGACCATTTCTGGTGGTCCCCTGGCCGAACGCGATCGGACTTAAGTTCATACATGTCGGATGTCGCACACATCCCATTTTCAGACCAGTAGTGTTCCCAGATCGCACGTGGCGGTCCAGTTTCAGTTCAGCGGTCATCGCACCTAGATCAAGTCTACAAGTACTAAACTAAATAATCAGTGGAATTAGCTTGGACCACTATCTATACGAACTGCAAGACCCAACACTATTAGAATTGCTAACTCAACATTACCTAGAAACCTATGAGCAATCTCAAAACACAGTTGCTCTCGGGAGCACATTGAAACCCCGTATCAGACTTGGACCGCGCGTCGAAAGTCCGATTACCATGAAACTATAAGGTTATGACCACCTTATTGGGTTTGACAACCATCGTGGGAATCGAGCCCAAATAGTATCCAGAAATGCGCAACTTGAGCCTGGAGCAAAGTGTGTGAGAAATATGAATATCTTTAGAAAATGAACTCAAACTTAAGTAAATTGGACCATTCTCTTGTGGGTGAAATTGAAGGTTTCAGACCATCAAATTATGACCAAAACTATACCCTTAGATCAGGGAAATTTTCCTGCACATGTCAGTACAATTGTGACCCTGATCGAGTGACGATGACCGTTGAACTGATACAAGTCCTCCACGGTCGATCCATAGATTTGATCGGATCAAAATTATGACCTGATTTAGATTCATGGTTATAGAACTTACTCCATGACGCAGGTGAGTAATGGGCCTCCAGAGTCCTGTTTGCCCAAAACAGACACCCATTGGCTATAACCTAATTATATCATGGCCCTGGGCCATTGACATCAGTTCTGGGCCCATATAATGCCCTTAAACCACCTCTCTCTCATTCCATACGAATTCTATAACCCTAGGAGAGAGAAGAGAGGAAAGAGGAGAACAGAGTGAGGAGAAGAGAGAGAGATATGTGGATTGTTGTTGTGATTCACTCCCACTATACCACGAACCGAATCATCTCTCCCATGTCACTACACCGTTGATTTAAAATACAATTTAGGTAAGAAATCCTAACTCTAATCTTATTTTACGGATTCAAATAGAGGAAACAATGAAATAGCTAACCTATTTTGTGATTTAGGTAGCCGTTGTGCTATAGACGGAAGCATAGTGTACGAACCGAGTTCGTAAAGAGTAAACTGACGAAAGGTGCGGACTATAAATGTTTAGGTTATGGTTTTCAATGCTTTCAATGTCAAAAATGATTTATGTTTGACTTAATTGATGCCACATGAGCTTCGTTGCGATATATTCAGTAAATTTTACATGTGTGTGTGAACTATGAGAGTATATCATGCATTTTATGTGTTTGTCATAATGTTTGAATGAAAGTGAAATTATGATTTATACTTTTCATAACTATTAATCTAGAATACATGTGTGTTATGTGTATAACAACTCCTTTATGTAAGGATTTACCAAAATATATGCTATAACTAATTTATTTTGTGTATAAAGTATTATGTAGTCTAAGTGTTTGATAAAATCTCTGAATGAGAAAGTGTTTGATAAATTGCTTCTAATAAGGGTGTTGGGATAGGATTCTTAACTACCTTGTCCATAGTCATAGTTTCTTTCATGTAATGTAAATTGCTAATAGTGATTTATGGCTGAAATGCATATGTATAACTATATGTTAAATATGTTCGATAAAATTCTCAATGGGATTATGCGATTGAGGCTACTACGCAGTCCAGGCAATCGGTAATGGTTCCTGAGTGGGTGGTCGAACTAGTTCCACCACATTTGATACGTTCAATGAATCCGAGTCGTACGATGATTGTTGAGAGTAGTTAGGCCACATGGAGTGCTTATGTGCTCCATGTCGATTAATTCAACGTGCGCTCGTACTAATCACACTTGTCAATTAACCCAATTGGGCATTTGTGTGTTCACCATGTATGGACATTGCTGCTTGAATCCAAGGTGCCACTTACCAATGTAAAGCCCATTTAACCATGGTACCAAGATCCACTAAGACTTATGAGCCAGACATGGTGGTGTATGGGACATCGTGGTTGAGTTGTCGACCTATGCTAGGGTGACGAGCCTTCCCGTAGTGACTAGTGAGAAACCTAAACTTGTTAGCCAAATATGGCGGTGTATAGGACACCATATTCGAGCTTTCGGCCTATGTTCAGGTGATGAGTCTCCGGTAGTGACTTCGAGTATAAATTTAGGCCTACACTGAGGTGACGAGCCTCTCCATAATGATCTCGAGTGTGAACTTATGAACTTACCTATCCACTACTTTTTCTCAGGGGTGATGCCCTATAACTTGCCTATCGTATGTGATTAACTAGGACTGACGACCCTCGATGGATCATTGTTTGGGTAAGTTATAAAAAGGGAGGTACCTTAGCTTCCCAAATCTGCTGTATAAATAAACCTAATAAATTACTTGGCTAACACAACCATGCATCGCATTGCATGTGCTTTGGCAAGGAAGCACACATTTAAGGAGTTTTTCATACACGATCGTGAGATGATGTCGTTGAGGGAGTGCAGGGGAGGGCATGCATCATTATGCATATTATTCCTGTATTAAAAAGAGTACTTAGGATATAATTATTGTATTGCTTTATCATTACTTCTTGACTGAATGATAACATGTTAACCTTTGCCTTATAGTACCGCTGCATTGATCACTCACTCGCACTTTAGGAAAATGTTTTAAAACACCAACTAGACTCTGATTTAGATGCAGGATGTGATGCGGCTTACATGACGAAGCCAGACTTCGTGGATGAGAAGGAGGGATTCTCCTATATTTAGCTATCAGGTGGGTCCCTTTAGACCTTGTTCTGATTCGATGGGATTACAGGGTTACATGGATTAGTTGGACAGTTACATTTTTATAGTTTTTAAAGTTTAGAACAAAAACTTGTATTTGTTTAGCATGGTAACATACTTATACTCTGGGGATTGATAAACACTTGCATACTTTATATGTTCATCTCAGCCTTCCACTTTCTCAATTTAAGTAACTCTGGAGTATGATATGCTGTTTTGGTGTAATCTCACTCATGTTTAATACACTAATATAGATAACATTTAATCATCATTATGTATGTTGCATAAGTGATGCATTGGAACTCAGGAGTTGAGGTTTGCTCTACCCCCAAATTTCGGGGTGTTACATATAGTTTTCTTGATGGATATTCCAGATATAACCAAATAGAGATAGCCCTGGAAGACCAAGAGAAAACCATGTTCACTTGTCCAAATAGGGATTGAATTCTAACATGACTGAAACCTATTCGCACGATTAGATCACCACATTAGATGGTATTGAGGATCAAATATTACATATTATCCCCCATTTATTACTTTGTTTTATGAACATGATAATGCATAATGTTCTATTTTAATCATGTTTGTATTACAAACTGAATTTAAGAGCTTAGATTAAAAAGGTCACTCCTTCTATAGTTTTCTTGATGAATATTCCAGATATAAGAGAAAACCACATTCACTTGTACATTTAATAATGATAATGTTATATTTTAATCATGAATTCATACTAAGATTCTTTGAAAAAGCCTCAAAATTCTTTCATTAAGTATTATCTTTCCATCACTTCTCCTTTAATTATGTTGTCTCTTTTACAAATCATGCTCATTTCTTTTACATTGAGGAGAATGTAGATTTTAGGTTGAGGATGGGAAATTAGGTAAACTAATTAGTGTTTTCTCAATTTTGAGCAAAATTTGTAAATTTTTTGAAAAAGTTTCAATGTTTATCTGTTTAGAAGCAATGGATTGTGTACTTAAGAGTGCTTCGAGTATGAGAAGATAGAGATTGAATTTTGAATTGCTAAAGTCTAGTCATCAAAGTATTTTATCACCTAAGTACTTGCACTCAATTTATTAAGAGGAAGTTTGAATATCATGTTAAATCACAAAACACATTCAATTTGTCTTTTGTAAGTGTAACACCCCGGATTTTGGCCAATCTGGGATTTGACGTCCTTAGGCAGTGGGTCAACTAAAACACCTGAAAAATCACTCAGAACCCAATTCCATAGCCAAAGAAACCACTTAGGATTAATTCCTATGGAAATTAAGCGTAAGTTAGCTAGCGCAACATTAGAGTAGCTAGGAAATAGTCCCTAATCACTTTAAATACGTTCTACAAGACCCAAATCGAGTAGAACCAATGACTCTATAATACTCTATAACCTCGGATCAAAATCTAAGCAGGTTTGTTCTCTGGACCACTTTGAAATTTTGTATTGGATCTAGACCGTGTGTCGAAAGTCCGATTCCTCCTATCTTAGACCGTTAGGACCGCCCAGCTAGACTTGACAATCATTTCGAAAATCAAGTCCAACCGATAATCACAGGCTATTTCATTCAGCCCGGACTGAAGAGAGTGCGAATAGGGACAGATTTGGAATTTGAAATTCAAATCTAGCACACGACTTGACGTGTCAGTATTAAGCGTTGTGACCGTCAGAATTTAGTCAGATTACACCCTCGGATCAGAAAAAATTTCTATTTTATATCATGAGTCTTGCAGCCCTGATCTATGTGCGGTGACCGCTGAACTGAAACTGGTCCACCACGTGCGATCTGCGAACCCTGCCGGACTGAAAACTTAATGCGTGTTAGATCTGGTACGCATGAGCTTAAGTCCGATCGCATTCGGCCAGGGGACCACCAGAAAGTATCTTTTTGACCGAAACAGCCCCGATTTGGTTATGCACTAAGTGAACTTTGTTCCTGAGCCTATTTTGGGCACATTTGAGCTTATAAAAGGGGTTGAAACCCTCACTCCTCTCTCCCATCCGAATTTGTAAAAATCCCTAGATTGGAAAGAGAAAAGGTGAGAGTTTGTGAGAGAAGGTGGGAGAGAATTCTCTGCTACTTGTGCCACGTGCTGCAAGTGATTAAGCCACTCGCTCTAATCACTTTGCCGGTGATTTCTCCACTTTTCAGGTAAGAAATAACCCTAATAAGTTGTTGATTTGGGATTCGTTCCGTTCCATAACATGCAAACTGATAGGACTCGTAAATTAGGTTCTCTATTCGTCGTAGACGAAGCGTATACGCTCCGTTCGAAACGACACGTTTATAAGAGACAAGGTGCGGATTTTAGACGCTTTGATTGACTGTTTCCAAAGCTTTCAATGTCGTTTAATAGTAGATTATCGAGGGCAACGCCGTTTGACATGTTCAACATGCTGTCCATTTCCTGTTTCATAAACCGGCGAAGAATATGAGATTTAGGGCATTTTAGTCATTTATAGGAAGTACTGATTTCATTCATATTTTGCTGACGTGATTGACATGATTTGTTGTCGCATTAGAATGTTAGGAATGCGTGCATAATTAGTTTGGCGAAGAGATTCGCCTAAATGCGCACTTCGGGTCGACATACTATATGTAGACTTAAGTGTGTAGTGTAAGTGTTTGTATTAATGCTTGTATTAGTATGTATTGAATGAAATGATGTTATGGATTAGTTTGAGATTGGTTTCTCAATTGATATGCTGATGTGAATGATTTCTTACATGTTAGCCATATGCATGATTTCATTATATGAATGAAATGCATGTGCTTGATGATTCACGTAAGGTGTATGTTATAACATGTGCTTGGTGATTTCATTATGATTTAGTTTGAGATTGAATTCTCAATTAATTTGCTGATGGAAATGTTTCCTATATGTTGGCGATATGCATAATTTTATTATATGTATGAAAGGCATGTATCAGGTGATTTGCTTAAGTTGTATGTTACAACATGTGTTAACATGCTCATATGGTTGTATTTCATTTCCAATTCTTTCACATGCTTTGCTGATGTGATTAGACATGTTTGGGACTATGCTTAGTCCAGGAAGTCGGTAACCGAGCGAATTCGTGGTTGGCTTATCTTTGCCACGAACAACGCGTCGATGAACGCGAGCCGTGTTTTGGAGTTGGTGGCAGTGGTTAGGCCACGCGAAGTGTTTTATGCACTTCATGTCGTTCAACTTGAGATGCGATCGTGCTAGTCGAGCCCGTCAAGTAACCCAACTGGCCGTTGTATGTTCACCCTGCATGAGTCATAACTGCTTGAACCTAGGGTACTGAACTTACAATTATAAACCCTGTTAACCATGGTACCTTGATCCACGAAGACTCATGAGCCGGGCATGGTGGTATGGGACACCGTGGTCGAGCTGTCGGCCTACGCTGGGGCCAAAAACCTCCCCGTAGTGATCAGTGAGCACCTAGTCTCGTGAGCAGATTATGGCGGTATGGGACACTATATTCTTACTGTCGGCCTACACTGATCAGGCGACGAGTCCTTTGTAGTGACCGCGAGCGTATTCTGAGTCTACGGGAGGCGACGACCCTTCAGTAGCAGTAGAGTACAGTAGGCCTGTATTGATAAGGTGATGGGGGAGTGGAGCAACGAGTGCGTGCAATAGCCCTGGCAGCCCATGCAGCGACCTACAAAATATACATCGTATGAGATTACTAGGAGTGACGACCCTAGACAGGATCTGTGTCCGGATTGATATAAAGGAGGTACCTTAGTTTCCCAATCCTGCTGTTTGAATGGACTAATAATAACTCAAAAATTATATCACCATACCATTGCATGTGCCTGGAAGATGTAGAGCACTTGAGGGTCGATTGCATGCCGCGGTCGTAAGATAGTGCCGTATGAGGGAGATCGTCGGTGAGGGCATACATCACGTCATGTCATAATTGCATTAACAACAGTATTAGGAATTTTTGAATTACTTCTTTACTATTATTGCATGATTGATTTGATAACATGCTAATCTCTACTCTATTATTTCACTGAGTTAGCTACTCACTCCCACATTACGGGACGGTGTTCCTGGACACCCACCAAACCTTTTTGTGATTGCAGATGATGGCGCGGCCTGAGAGGCGGGGCCGGACTTTATGATGTTGATGATGAGGAGGATCCCTCCTTTATGCGTGTGCTGATCGACGGGATTACAGGGAGATTGATTAGATACCTTGACACTTGTCATTTTATATTTTCAGGGCACTCATGTATATTCTTTTTGTTTACTTTTAAAGTATACATGTATGTATATAACCTGGTAACATGTTCACACTCTGGAGACATACAACAGTTTATATATGTTATACATACTACCACAGTCTTCCGCTTGTAAATTTAACTGTCTCTGGAGTATGATATGCTGTTCTGGATTAATCTCACTCATGTTTAATACATTAACACAGACAACATTCAATCATACATATGTATGTTGCATAAATAACATTTTGGAACTCGGGAGTTGGGTTTTTGCTCGACCCCCCGATTTTCGGGATGTTACAGTAAGATATACTAGAAGTTCTGATTATTAGTATGTGAATCATTGATAGATGGCGAGAATTAGGCTTAAAGAATTTTATCCACCTTAAAAGAAGAAAAGAACTAGTAAAATAAAAAATAATAATAAAATTAAAAACAACACGAGATCGATAAAGAGGTCATGAAAAAGAATGAAAAATTTGGAAAAGAATACAATTTTTTTAGAAAAATATTTATCGTCGATATAAAATTAAAAACTACAAAAGAAGGAAAAGGGGATAAGTTTTGGAATTAGTACTTAAATTTTTCACAAATCTTTAAGTGATGAGCATGGCTAACTCTCCTCCGAAGGCAGAGTAGTTCCTGGCCTTGGACATGTATCTTGATATTTCAAAACCCCCATGATTTGAATTTTGTTCTTTATACATGTAATTGATGTGTTAAGTGGTATCACAACTTGTGATTCAAGTATTTAATCATAGATGTAATGTGCTCAAGGTTGAGACCCTCTTGATTGACACATAATTTCATGGGTTTTTGGATAGTGGTTGTAAGACCCGTATCCTAATTCGTACCTTTTCTTAGGCTTCCGTAGTCCTCGTGGACAAATTTTGGCGACCCACAGGCTGTTATCGGTGTTTACGCGTGATCCTGAGTCATGTCCTGTATATCAGAGTTAACTCGACTCGAAACTTGTACCCTTGTGACCATGTTGTCGCCACCCTTCCGACGCCACATGTTACGCGTTGAGGCGATACCTGGGCCAGAAGATGTGGTCCCGCGTTTAGTTCGAGGAAAATGCCATGCGTTGCAAATACCGAGAGAACCTCTACGACCCATCACATCAATTAAGTCAAGTACACCCTCCATACCCTAATGCCACCTCACCCTATCCTAAGTATATGCACTCATTCCCTTTTTTTCACAAGTCAACACTCTCTCTCTCCACCCATTCCACCTTTACACCAAAGTCAAACCAACCCATACTTCTTACAACACCCACTCCATCCATTCATTACTCCTTTCTCTCTCTCTCTCTCTCTCTCTCTCTCTCTCTCTCTCTCTCTCTCTCTCTCTCTCTCTCCCTCTCTCATTTCAAACTCAATCTCCCAAGTAACCATGGGAGGTGGACGTCCAAGCTCTCCATGAGAAATAGCTAGGGTGGCCCACCTTCCTATCATCTAATCCTACCCTCTATGATCAATCTCAACCGTTGAAGTACATCCATTAGAGCTCTAACATGCTGTGGCAGAAGGAGGAGAAGATCATTAGTGGGTGCTTTGTTTTTTAGGATTCGTATTGTGCTTTATGGCTTAGATTTGATGATTTCAGGGCTCACTTATGATGGGACCCATTAGATGTATGGTTTGTATCTCCTAGAGGGGCCCATAGTGGAGGGGCCCTCCATTGCCATCCAATCTCTCTCTTCTTCTCTCTTTCCCCCTCTCTCCCTTTTTCTCATTTTTTTTTGATGATGTATGTGGCCCACCTGATGACGTGTTGTGGGGCAGGCTGTCCAAGGCATGGTCGTGGCCAAACTTGATGTATTTTATAACATCCTGAATTTTTGTCAACCTAGAGTTAGACGTCCTTAGGCAATGGGTCAACCATAACACTCTCAGAGCTCAATCCCAAAGTCTAAAACAATCAATTTTTAACTCATTTCCTTCAAAATCTCACCTTTCACCACCTCATTCTTCAAATTTCTCCAAGTACTTTCATATTAGATATAAAAACTAAAGTTTAAATGGTGAAGAACTAAACTTAAACTAAAAATTACTATAAATGGTAAATACATGCATAAAATGATATTTAAACTATTTACTTTTTAGAATTTTATGATGTAAATAAATTATTTGGATGTATTAGCTTCTTCTACCCCAAAATCATATATTGCACATTGCATAACTCATTCCGGTTTGCAAATGAGACTCGATAAACGCCTAGACGGACTCATGGACCCAAACGGCTCAATTCGGGGGGACCCGAGGTGGGTCCCACATCTTTTCGGCATCCCTGGGGGGGAGGGTATCACCCCTGGTCCAAGCCCTCGCCAAATTGGTTAGTGACCGGCGAGGCCTCGTCTGTACAGCGATCAGGCCCGATTTCTATATTTTTTTCGCATTTTATCAAATTTTAAAAAATCATATCTCCCTCGTTATAACTCCAATTTAGGTGATTCAAAAATCATATTGAATATAAATGAGTCTAGTTTTATATAAAAATATGTGAATAATAAAATATTTAATATAGTTTAAATTAGGTCATTGTGACAACTGTCTGAAAATCACTTGTTGGACAGCTATTGCTTTGGGAATTTTTTAAAATTTTCTACAACACAAAATCTCATGAAATTTGGTGAATATGGGATAAAATTGATAATTAACCACTAAAAAAATAATTAAAATAATATAATAACTAAAAGTTCTAAAAATAGGGCATAGAATGGCCCTAGGACAGTTTTCTGCCATAAATAGGAGAGAATTTGGTAAAGTACTAAACTGAATACTCAGTAAAATTAGCCTGAACTACTTTAAATATAAATTAAAAGATCTAAAATGAGTAGGACCGCTATTGCTACATTAACTAGAAACATAGGATTAATCTCAAAACCCAGTTGCTCTCGGGAGCATTCAGAAACTTCGTATCAAACCTGGACCGCATGTTGAAAGTTCGATAACGATGAACTTAGAAAATTATGACCGTTTAGTTGGACTTGAAGACCACCTTGAAAATCAAGACCAAATGATGTCATGAGACCATTTCCTTGAGTCCGGAGTGAAAAGAGTGAGAAAGTGAAGATTTTTAAGAAATTAAATAAAAATTTAAGTAATCTGAGTCATGTCGCTTGCACATTAATTCTAAGCATTCTGACCATTAGATTTTGACCCAAATTCGCCCTCAGATCAGGGAAGGTGGCCCATACATGTCAAAGTACTTGTGGCCCTGATCGAGTTTCGATGACCGTTGAACTGAAACTGGTCCACCACGGTCGATCTGGAAACTCGATCAGACTGAAAACTTAACTTGTTTAAGATCCAATATTAGTGATCTTAAGTCCGACCGCATTTGATAAGAGGACCTCAAAAAGTGCTCCATTGGATTAGAAAGAGCCCGATTTGATTATAACCTAAGTATACCTTGGCCCTAAGGTTGTTTCTATCAATTTTAGGGTTATAAAAAGGCCTTAAACCCTCTCTCACATATCCCATAGGAATTTCCTGTAACGCCCCGAAAAAATCCGTACTTGGACTCGAGTACCAACTCGACCAAAAATCGCGTGGGATTAATTCCTTTAGAAAATAAGTGTAAGTTAGCTAGCGCAACGCTAGAGTAGCTGGGAAATAGTCCCTGATCACTTTAAATACGTTCTACAAGACCCAAAGTGAGTAGAGCCAATGACGCTATAATACTCTAAAACCTCGGATCAAACTCTAAACCGGTTTGTTCTCTGGACCTCTTTGAAACTTTGTATTGGATCTAGACACCACGTCGAAAGTCCGATACCTACAATCTTAGACCGTTATAACCGCCTAGCTGGACTTGACAATCATTTTGAAAATCAAGTCCAACCGACATTCACAGGCTATTTCATTGAGCCTGGAGTGAAGAGAGTGAGAATAGGGTTAGATTTGGAATTTGAAATTCAAATCTGGCACATGACTTGACGCGTCAGTGTTAAGCATTCTGACCGTCAGAATTCAGCCAAATTACACCTTTTGATCAGGAAAAATTTCTATTTCATATCATGAGACTTGTAGGCCTGATCTACGTGGGGTGACCGCTGAACTGAAACTGGACCGTCACGTGCGATCTACGAACACTGCTAGTCTGAAAATGGGATGTGATCGACATCCGACGTGCATGAACTTAAGTCCGATCGCGTTCAGCCAGGGGACCACCAGAAATATCTTTTTGGACCGAAACAGCCCCGATTTGGTTAGGTATCAAGTAAACATTGTTCCCAAGTCTGTTTTGGGCGAGTTTTAGGTTATAAAAGGGGCTTAAACCCTCACTCCTCTCACCCATCCGAATTTGCTAGAAACCCTAGCAAGAGTGAGAGAGAAAGTGAGAGTTTATGAGAGAAGGTGGGAGAGTTTTTCCTGCTGCTGTACTACCTACTGCACGTGTTTAAGCCACGCAATCCAATCACTTTCCCGCTAATTTCTCTACGATTCTAGGTAATCAAATATCCTAAATACTTGCTGATTTGAGGTTCCGTCATTTCCATAGCGAAGTAGCTTATGGATCTTGTGTAATAGGTTCCCGGTTCGCCGTAGACGAAGCGTATACTCTCCGTTCGAATCAATACACTTATAGGAGAAAAGGTGCGGATTTTAGACGCTTTGATTGACTGTTTCCAACGCTTTCAATGTCGTTTAATAGTAGATTATCGACGAAAATGCCGTTTGACATGTACAACATGCTGTCCGTTTCCTGTTTCGTAAGCAGACGAAAAATATGAGATTTAGGGCATTTTAGTCATTTGTAAGAAATACTGTTTTCATCCATATTTTGCTGATGTGATTGACATGGCTTCTTGTCGCATTAAGATACTAGGAGTGCGTGCATAATTAGTTTGGCGAAGAGATTCGCCTAAATGCGCACTTTGAGTCGACATACTATATGTAGACTTAAGTGTGTAGTTAAGTGTTTGTATAAATGCTTGTATTAGTATGTATTGAAATAAATGGTGTTATGAATTAGTTTGAGATTGAATTCTCAATTAATATGCTGATGTAAATGATTTCTTACATGTTAGCTATATGCATGATTTCATTATATGTATGAAATGCATGTGCTTGATGATTTACTTAAGTTGTATGTTATAACATGTGTTAACATGCTCACATTGTTGTGTTTCATTTCCATCACTCTTACATGATTACTGATGTGAATTCATAAATGTTTGGGACTATACTTAGTCCAGGCAGTCGGCAACCGAGAAAGTTCATGGTTAGTTTATCTTTGCCACGAACGACGCGTCGATGAACGCGAGCCGTGTTTTGGAGTTGGCGGCAGTGGTTAGGCCACACGAGGTGTTATACACACTTCATTTCGTTCGACTTGATATGCGCTCGTGCTAGTCGAGCCCGCCAAGTAACCCGACTGGCCATTGTATGTTCACCTTGTATGAGTCATAACTGCTTGAACCTAGGGTACTGAACTTACCATTGTAAACCCTTTTAACCGTGGTACCATGATTCATAAAGACTCATGAGCCAGGCATGGTGGTATGCGACACCGTGGTCGAGCTGTCGGCCTACGCTGGGACCACGAACCTCCCTATAGTGACCAGTGAGCACCTATGACTTGTGAGCAGATTATGGTGGTATGGGACACTATATTCTTGCTGTCGGCCTATACTGATCAGGCGACGAGTCCTTTGTAGTGACCGCGAGCGTATTCTGAGTCTACGAGAGGTGACGACCCTTCCGTAGCAGTGAGAGTATAGTAGGCCTGTATTGATAAGGTGATTGGGGAGCGGTGCAACGAGTGCGAGCAACAGCCCTGACAGCCCTTGCAGCGACCTATAAAATATACATCGTATGAGATTACTAGGAGTGACGACCCTAGACAGGATCTATTTTGGGATTGATATAAGGAAAGTACCTTAGTATCCCAATCCTGCTGTTTGAATGGACTAATAATAACTCGGCAATCATATCACCATCACATTGCATGTGCATGGAAGATGTGGAGCACTGAGCGGTACGCAAGCATATAGCGGGTGTAAGATGGTGCCGTATGAGGTTGAATGTTGGTGAGGACATCCATCATATCATGTCATATTGCATTAACAATAGTATTAGTAATGTTTGATTTACTGCTTTACTATTATCACATGATTGATTTGAGAACATGCTAATCTTTGCTCTATTATTCCACTGAGTTAGCTACTCACTCCCACGTTATGGGATGGTGTTTGCAACACCCACCAGACCCTATCTTAGATAAAGGTGAGGCTACGATTCAGGAGGCAGAACCGTACTATGATGAGGACCAGGACGAGTTCTCATATATGCAGTACCACGACGGCTTTGCTTAGGTGGTCTGGATTGACGGGACTTCACAGTGGGACTATTTTGACATTTGATTTCTATTATTTACATGTATATGAGACTCAGAGATGTATTCATACTTTGGAGACAGTTTAGATCTATTTTGTTTTCCATACAGTGATATGTATATCTTTTAGTCTTTCGCTTGCTTTTATCACTGAATCTGGAGCATGGATTGCAGTTTTGGTATACTTTTACTCATGTGAATGCTTTAACTCAGACAACATTGAATCATAATCATTTTTATTGCATAAGTGACGGTCTGGAACTCGGGAGTTGAGTTTATACACGACCCCCAATTTTCAGGGTGTTACATTTCCAAACCCTAGCTAAGAAAGAGAGGAAAAGAGAGAGAGAGTAGGAGTTTCACCCAGGGACTCTACCATGCCACTCCACGTGCTTCAACACCAATACCGTATTGGTATTACAGCATTTCTGATTCTATTCTTGGGTAAGAAATCCTAACCCTAACCTGTTTTAGAGCTTAGAGAAGTCTAAGTGTTGTTGTCGCTAACCTATTCCATGCTTTAGGTTGTCAATCCGCCGTTGACGAAGACTGAGCATCTTAATCCTATTCGTTTCGCATTTTTCGGTTTAAGGTGTGGACTATATACGTTTAGGTTACGGTTTTCAAGACTTTCAATGTCGGTTAATGATATTTTACTGACGTGGAAGCTATTTCACATGTATAAAGTGTCGTCCATTTCATTTTTCAGTTATACGTTAACTATGTTGAATATACTGTATTCCTCGTATTTGTAGAAAATACCGTATACGTATGAAATTCAGATTTGTGCTTGCCATGATTAATTACTGTCTATGTATGCTAGATGCATGTGTATCAACTTCTGGGAGAACGGATTATCCTAATACACGTTTTATCAACATACGTTGGGTATGTTATATTGTGTAGTCTAAGTGTTTATGAAAATGACTGAATGAGTATAAAATTTGCTTTCGTGCTCGCCATGGCTAACTGTCATGGATATATGATTGTTGTATAGGCGATAACCCTTTGATGAAAGGATTTTCCCTAATACGTATGCTAATGAATACATAATATGTATGATGTAATGTGCAGACTAAGTGTATGTAAAAGTGTCTGAATGAGTTAGTAGTTAGTAAGATGTACCTGTATGCGGGTTGAGATATGATTCTCAACTACATCAATGATGTGTATGATTTCCTCCATGTATTTTTATATTGCATATATGTGGATTCATGTTTAGGTTGTATTCCATAACATGTAGAAACAATGCCGTGAAGGGTGATGGGGGAGTGGTGTAACGATTCCGTGCAACAGCCCTGGCAGTCCTAAAGCGGACAATGTCGGACCTTTGATTGTATAATTTGAAATATGATCCATTTACTGCTTTGACTATATCATTGGATAACATGTCATAATTGAATGTGATTGGGCCTATTGTATAGTCTAGGTAATTAGTAACAGTATTTAAACTGGTGGTTCAGGTTGTTTTCACCACGTAGGATGTGTTCGACGAACCCGAGTTGTACTTGGGATGCTCGGCAGTGGTTAGGCCATACGGAGTGCTTATGCATCCCATGTCGATCATTTCGAAGTGCGATTGGCCTAGTTGAGCTTATCAACTAACCCGATTGACCGATGTATGTTCACCATGTTTGGACACTACTGTTTGAACCTAAGGTACCAAACTCACCATTGAAAAGCCCCTCTAACCTTGGTACCTCGATCTGCTAAGACTCATGAGCCGATTATAATGGTATGAGACACTATATTCGATCTGTCGGCCTACTCTGATTGGTGACGAGCCCTTTATAGTGACCAGTGAGTACCTATACTCGTGAGCCGATTATGGTGGTATGAGACACTATATTCGAGTTATCGGCCTACTCTAATTGGTGATGAGCCCTTTGTAGTGACCTCGAGAATATCCTAAAATTGTAATGGGGAGACGAGCCTCATTGTAGTATATAGGATATAACTAGACCTGTATTGATTGGTGACAATCCCTTTACAGCGATCTAGAACTATACTATCGTATGAGATTGTCTCAGACTGACGACTCGAGAATGGATCATCGTTTGGGTAATGATACAAGGGAGGTACCTTAGCTTCCCAATCTTGTTGTATGAAAAGAACTAATAAGAGTTTGGTAATCATGCTTATAGCATTGCATTGCATGTGTTATCAGTGTTGGTATAAGAGCACTGAGGAAGTGACTGACATGCGCGACCGTAAGATGAAGATCGCAGAGGGAGATTGTGGTGTGGGCATGCATCATCCCCTCATATCATTCTTGCATTAACAAGAGTATTTAGGACATGTTTGATTGTATTGCTTTGTCATTACTGCTTGATTGAATTGATAACATGTTAAACTCTGCTATATAGTTTTCACTGAGTTGATCACTCACTCCCACGTTACGAGACGGTGTTTACAATACCAACTAGTTCCTATTTTAGTTTCAGATGGTGGCAATGCTTGCGAGGTAGAGGCAGTTTTTTATGCCGATGAGGAGGGTTTCTCCTATATGCAGTTCTCAGGCGGGTTCATGTAAGCAATTCTCTGATTGATGGGATTCAGGGCTATGTTGGTAGTGATTTATCACTTTTTGATATATGTATTTTGAGACACGACTTGTAATTATCACCTGGCAGAGCATACATGTCTTGGGGACATATGTTGATTTATATATGTATTTCAGTCTTTCACTCATGTTTTCAAACTGTCCCTGAATTATGTTTGTTGTTTTGGCTTAATTTACCTCATGTTTTATGCCCTAATATAGATAACATTCATCCATCATCAAATAATGTCGCATAAGTGATGTTCTGGAACTCGGGAGCTGAGTTATGCTCGACCCCCGATTTTCTGGGCATTACAAGATGGTATCAAAGCATGATTTGGATTAAACTGGACTTGGGTTATGGTCACACGACGCACTCTGATGCTCTCTGACTTAGAAAGGAGGCGATAGATTTAGAAACCACAGTAGAATCTCAAGATTCACTGACAAGCGAAATTAAATACTGTAATTTAGTCCGCATCGTATCTTCGATCACGTGGATCAACTTAGGTCACCTCTAGGCCGTTAGTCGATGGTTTGAGTCATTATTTGACGAATTCCAAACCTGAAATGGATCCAAATGGCACGAATATGGGCGCATACTTAATCCTAAAGTCAAACATTCCTTGTTAACCCCTTTCCTTCAAAATCTCATATTTCACCACCTTATTTTTCCATTTTTTTTTTGTAATTACGTGCATATTAGACACAAATCCATGATGAAGAATAATACTTAAATAATTTTTTTTTATAAATAGTAACTATATAAATAAAATGGGTTTTTTACCCTTAACCTTATGCAATATCATGAAATAAATAGGTTATTTGGATAGAGTAGCTTCTCCTACCCCAAAATCATATATTTACATGTAATAACTCATTTCAGTTTACAAAATACACCCGTTTCAAATATCGGGTAGCGAAATCATATCAAATGGACTCGAGGGCCTGAACGACCCAATTCGGAGGGATCCGAGGTGAGTCCTGCGTGTATCCGGGGTGCCTTGGGAGGGATATCATCCTCATAATGGGGAGGCATCCCTAAAGTGTCCAGCGAGTAGGGATGGCATTCCCGCATCGGGGATGCATCCCCGAATTGGCCAGCGGGCCTGTCGGGCCACGACCGGGCCGGGCGGGCCGACAAGTTTGGGTTGGTATGGGGCCCACGAAATCAAGTGAGACCTCTCCCATATATTTTTTTAGGGTTCGTATCTTCCCCCCACACCACTCCAAGCTGCCCAAATCCCCTAAACTTTTATTTTTTTCTCTCAAATCCCCCCTATTCTAGCATCTTCTTCATTTTTCTTCATCACCTTCTCTCTCTCCAGCATCCTCTTCAAAGGAAAATGAAAACCCATCTTCTACAACTCTCATTCCTCCTATTCCTTCCACGTTTGGGCATAAAGTTTGTAGCTTTGTGTCTCATCTTTCAAAAAGTCTTCAAATTCAACTTCATTTCTAAGCTATTTAGTTTCCATGGCTCTTTTTGAGCTTGTGGTTGCCATTTTCTCTCTCTCTCCACATTGTTTTCCCTAAGAGAGCTCCTACGGGTGAAGCTGAGCCTAGCCGTCCAAGCCGTTCTAAGAAGAAGACAAGTGTCGGGACTAGTGCAAGCGCCAAGCGAATGTCGAAACGGGATCTCGACCCTCAAATTCTGTTAGAACGGTCTCTACCGATGGGTGAGACCAAACACTATAGCTTAGTCCATAAGCAGTGACCATCTAGTGCTGGGATATCTAGACTTTTGGACCTAGAGCGGGTACTCCTAGAGTTCGAAAGATCAGACAGTATAAAACACCTAATAAATTAATAACGTAAATCCTAGTCCCTCCTTAGCTGACATGAACATATGTGAAGTACTCGAGTGTAATTAAATTCAGGTTCGGGCAACTCAATCCTAATCAGGAAACTTTTGATCCTAAGTTATAAAATAATTCCTTGTATTAGAAATTGTATGAAATCATCTAGCGTATAAACATAGACTTTGGATTACAACTAGAGAATTACCGCTACGCATAAGATATACTAGTTATACTTAGGAACGTAAAAGACTGAATATGTTAAGCAATTGAAAGATATACTAAATTAGTAGGTTTGATTTGGTTGGACTAGGACTTCATTCCTTCGTTAGATCTCCTTGATACTTTAAAGGCTCCTTTAGTAACTCTCAAGAAGCTTACTTGACTTAGAGCTAGTCACGTTCGGAGAAAACTTATATATCCCTTAGATTAAATGCTAGGATAAACCAGCACGCCCCTTAGAATTGCCCTCCCAAGGATTTAGTACAATCAAGAACATGGACTAGAGGAACTATATATAAGAGAAGTATTCGCGGTTTGAATCGAATTCTCAATCCTATTAGTTACCAATAAATCCAATACTCTGATCAAGCAGAAGATCGGGATCGACTAGGATTAAGGACTGATACGACAAAGATTTTGTCCTAGCTAAGCAGAAAGTCTATGTATCCGGCTCAGACCCACTACACAACTTTTCTTCTATGTTGGCCCGACCACCTACAACCAAAAGTTATTGCATTGCCTTTGAAAAGTATTAAGGACATATAGCCAATAGAGATTAGCTTCATTTATACAACCATAGGTACCAACACTATAGTATACATCATCGATGAAAGGAAGACTAATGTATTGGGAGATCGTATCCCATTTCATGTCAAGGATAGGTCCTAAATTACACCTCGTTCCGATATACGGATCGAGACATAGATTCTCGAGCCTTGAGAGTATAAATGATTTTTAAGGGGGGTAAAGCATTATGAGCCCAACCTAGTTCGGTCAGCTAATACAGCCGTTAGATCAAAGTGGCGTAGCGGAAGCGTGGTTGGCCCCTTCCCCATTGGCCTAGGATCAAATAAATTGATTCAGGTTATATGTAAGGTTAGGTCAGTAAATAGGATTTGAACCTTCCTTAGAATGTCAATACTGAAGTCTTTATGTAACATCCTGAAAATCGGGGGTCGGGTAGAAACCCAACTCCCGAGTTCCAGAACATCACTTATGCAACATTTTCAATAATGGATGAATGTCGGCCATAATAGTGCATAAAACATGACATGGATTAAGCCAAAACAGCATATCATACTCCAGAGACAATTAAATTAGAAAGCGGAAGACTATGATAAATATATAAAAAATATAAATGATTGTAAGTCTCCAGAGTGTGAACATGTTACTAGGTTAACTAATTACATGTATACTCCAAAATAGAAAGAAAAGAATATACATGGGTGTGTAAATAAAAGGGAAGATACCAAGTGTACTGGCATCTAATCAGTAACCCTGTAAACCCCGTCAATCAGAACCTGCATATAGGAGGGATCCTCCTCATCATCATCAAGTCCGGTTCTGCTTCACAAGCATCGCCATCATTTGAAACTGAAATAGGAACTGGTTGGTGTGTACAACACCGTCCCGTAACGTGGGAGTGAGTAACTAACTCAGTGGGATCATAGAATAAAGATTAGCATGTTATCAAATCAATCATGCGATAATAGTAAAGAAAACAATCAGACACTCCTAGATACTGTGATTAATGCGAGCATGAAAAGACATGATGGATGCCCTCACTGACATACTCCCTCATGCGACACCATCTTACGTCCGCTGCATGCTTTCTTCCCTCAGTGCTCCACATCTTCCAGGCACATGCAGTGCGATATGAATATGATTACTGAGTTGTTATTAGTCCTTTTCATACAGCAGGATTGAGAAACTAGGGTACCTCCCTTATATCAATACCCAAACAATGATCCATTCTAGGATCGTCAGTCCTAGCATATCTCATACGAAGTACGGTTCTAGGTCACTGCAAGGGCTGTCAGGGCTATTGTACGCACTCGTTGTACCACTCCCCCATCACCTTATCAATACAGGCCTAATTTATATCCTTAAGACTGCATCAGGACTCATCGCCCCCATGTGGTATCAGGATAAGCTCAAGGTCACTACAAAGGACTGTCAGGGCTGTTGCTCGCACTCGTTGCTCCGCTCCCCCAACACCTTATCACTGTAGGCTGACAACAAGAATATAGTGTCCCATATTACCATAATCTGCTCAGAGTAGGATGCTCACTGGTCATTATGGGGAGGTTTGTGGCCCCAGCGTAGGCCGATAGCTCGACCATGGTGTCCCATACCACCATGCCCGGCTCATGAGTCTTATGGGATCGAGGAAGGTACCAAGGTTAGAGGGGCTTTCCAATGGTAAGTTTAGTACCCTAGGTTCAAGCAGTTATGACGAATAAAAGGTGAACATACAATGGTCAATCGGGTTACTTGATGAGTCCGACTAGCATGAGCGCACGTTGAATCGATCGACAAGGACTTCATAAGCACTTCGTGTGTCCTAACCACTACCGACGACTCTAGTGCGACTCGGGTTCGTCATACACATCCTTCATGGCAAATAGAATCCAACCATGAATTTTAAACTTTTACCGACTACTTGGACTAGAGTATAGCCCCAAGCACAAGTAATGTGAATCAGTAATCATATGAGAGAGACAGAATTGAAATACAAGTAATTTCAGCATGTTATCAGCATGTTATAACGTACATCATAAGCAGTTAACCGTACACGAGTATTTCACACCTAAGGTAATCAATTCAAATACAACAAGCATGGAGGAAATCATGTGCATCATCAAGTAGTTGAGAATCCAGTCTCAACGCTAATCTACAACACCATTTACTCAATACTTACTAATACACACATTTATACAAACACTTAGACTACTCAACTCCAACGTACTTAACGTATGTTGCTTCCAACATATAATATGACAGATCCTTATATCAAGGAGTTGTCTAATACACAACAATCCTGTTCTTACATTCAAAAAATATGGCAGGCATAAATCATATTGATTTAGGCATTTCAATGAACACTTAGTCTACACACATTAGTCTACATAGCATATGTCAGCCAATATGTGCATTAGGGTGAATCTCTTCGCCAAACAGATCATACATGTATAACTAGTATAGGTACATGGTAAATACTCATGGCAATCATATCAGTAAAATACATACGTATACAGTATTTCCTACAAATACCTAAAATATCCTAAATCTCATATTCTTCGTACGTATTCGAATTGAAAAATAGACAGCATGTTGTACATGTCAAACAACATCCTGATCAGCAATCTACCATTAAACGACATTGAAAGCTTTGAAAACAGGTAATCTAAGCGTCTAAAATCCACACCTTAAACCAGAAATATGTATTCGTTAGGATTTAGACGATGTGTCTTCGCCAACGGCAGATACGCTACCTATAGCAAGAAACAGTGTAACACCCTGAAAATCGGGGGTCGTGTATAAACCCAACTCCCGAGTTCCAGACCGTCACTTATGCAAAAAAAAATGATTATGATTCAATGTTGTCTGAGTTAAAGCATTCACATGAGTAAAAGTATACCAAAGCTGTAATTCATACTCCAGATTCAGTGATAAAAGAAAGCGTAGGACTAAAAGATATACATATCACTGTATGAAAAATAAAATAGATCTCAACTGTCTCCAAAGTATGAATACATCTCTGAGTCTTATATACATGTAAATAAACAGAAATCAAATGTCAAAATATTCCCACTGAGAAGTCCCGTCAATCCAGGCCACCTATGCAAAGCCGTCGTGGTACTGCAGATATGAGAACTCGTCCTGGTCCTCATCATAGTCCGGCTCTGCCTCCTGAATCGCAGCCTCACCTACATCTAAGACAGGGTCTGGAGGGTGTTGCAAACACCATCCCGTAACGTGGGAGTGAGTAGCTAACTCAGTGGAATAATAGAGAAAGGATTAGCATGTTCTCAAATCAATCATGCGATAATACTAAAGCAGTAAATCAAACATTCCTAATACTCTTGTTAATGCAATATGACATGACATGATGGATGCCCTCACCGACATTCTCCCTCATACGGCACCATCTGCGTCCGCGGCATGTTTGCGTCCCGCTCAGTGCTCCACATCTTCCAGGCACATGCAATGTGATGTTGATATGATTACCGAGTTATTATTAGTCCGTTTCATACAGAAATATTGGAAAACTAAGGTACTTCCCTTATATCAATCCAAACACAGATCCTGTCTAGGGTCGTCACTCCTAGTAATCTCATACGATGTATATTTTATGGGTCGCTGCAAGGGCTGCCAGGGCTGTTGCTCGCACTCGTTGCACCGCTCCCCCATCACCTTATCAATACAGGCCTACTGTACTCTCACTGCTACGGAAGGGTCGTCGCCTCCCGTAGACTCAGAATACGCTCGCGGTCACTACAAAGGACTCGTCGCCCGATCAGTGTAGGCTGACATCAAGAATATAGTGTCCTATGCCACCATAATCTGCTCACAAGTCATACGTGCTCACTGGTCACTACGGGGAGGTTTGTGACCCCAGTGTAGGCCGACAGCTCGACCACGGTGTCCCATACCACCATGCCCGGCTCATGAGTCTTTATGGATCAATGTACCACAGTTAAAAGGGTTTACAATGGTAAGTTCAGTACCCTAGGCTCAAGCACTTATGACTCATACAGGGTGAACATACAATGGCCAATCGGGTTACTTGACGGGCTCGACTAGCACGATCGCATCTCAAGTCGAACGACATGAAGTGCATAAAACACCTCGTGTGGCCTAACCACTGCCGCCAACTCCAAAACAAGGCTCGCGTTCATCGACGCGTCGTTCGTGGCAAAGATAAGCCAACCATGAATTTACTCAGTTACCGACTGCCTGGACTAGGTATAGTCCCAAACATTTATGAATTCATATCAGCAATCATGTAAGAGTAATGGAAATGAAATACAACAATGTGAGCATATTAACACATGTTATAACATACAACTTAAGTAAATCATCTAACACGTGCATTTCATACATATAATGAAATCATGCATATAGCCATCACATAGGAAATCATTTACATCAGCATATTATTTGAGAATTCAATCTCAAACTAATTCATAACACCATTAAATTCAATACATACTAATACAAACATTTATACAAACACTTAGTCTACACACTTAAGTCTACATATAGTATGTCGACTCAAAGTGCGCATTTGGGTGAATCTCTTCGCCAAACTGATTATGCACGCATTCCTAATATCCAAATGCGACAAGAAGCCATGTCAATCACATCGACAAAATATGGACGAAAATAATATTTCCTACAAATGACTAAAATGCCCTAAATCTCATATTCTTCGTCTGCTTGCGAGATAGGAAACGGACCGCATGTTGTACATGTCAAAGGGCGTTGCCGTCGATAATCTACTAGTAAACGACATTGAAATCATTGAAAACAGTCAATCAAAGCGTCTAAAATCCGCACCTTTTCTCCTATAAGTGTATTGATTCGAACGGAGCGTGTACGCTTCGTCTACGGCGAACCGGGAACCTATTTTACAAGATGTATCAGCTACCATGCTAAGGAACCATAGGAACCTTAAATCAGCAAGTATTTGAGGTATTTGCTTACCTAGAATAGCAGTGAAATTTCCCGGGAAAGTGATTGAGGCGCGTTGCTTAAGCACGTGCAACACGTAGTGCAAGCAGCAGGAAATTCTCTCCCACTCTCTCTCACAATCTCTCACCTTTTCTATCACACCAGCTAGGGTTTCTAGCAAATTCAGATGGGTGAGAGAACTGAGGGTTTAAGCTCCTTTTATAACCTAAAACTTGCCCAAAATAGGCTTGGGAACAATGTTTACTTGATGCCTAACCAAATCGGGGCTGTTTCGGTCCAAAAAGACATTTCTGGTGGTCTCCTGGCCGAACGCGATCGGACTTAAGTTCATGCACGTCGGATTCATTCACATCCCATTTTCAGACCAGTAGTGTTCGTAGATCGCACGTGGCGGTCCAGTTTCAGTTCAGCGGTCATCGCACGTAGATCAGGTCTACAAGTCTAGTGATATGAAATAGAAATTTTTCCTGATCCGAGGGTATAATTTGGCTGAATTCTGATGGTCAGAACGCTTAATAATAACGTGTCAAGTCATGTGCCAGATTTGAATTTCAAATTCCAAATCTAACCCTATTCTCACTCTCTTCACTCCAGGCTCAGTGAAATAGCCCCTGAATATCGGTTGGACTTGATTTTCGAAATGATTGTCAAGTCCAGCTAGGCGGTTATAATGGTCTAAGATTGTAGGTATCGGACTTTCGACGCGCGGTCTAGATCCAATACAAAGTTTCAAAGAGGTCCTGAGAACAAACCGGTTTAGAGTTTGATCCGAGGTTTTAGAATATTATAGCGTCATTGGTTCTACTCGCTTTAGGTCTTGTATAATGTATTTAAAATGATCAGGGACATTTCCCAGCTACTCTAGCGTTGCGCTAGCTAACTTATACATAATTTCCAAAGGAATTAATCCTACGCGATTTCTGGTCGAGTTGGTACTTGAGTCCAAGTATGGATTTTTCAAGGGCGTTACAATCTACCCCCCTTAACAAAAATTTCATCCTCGAAATTTATACCTTTTCGTACTCCTCGAGAAGCTGTGGGTAGTTCTTTCTGAACTCGGCTTCTGTCTCACAGGTAGCCTCTTCCTCAGAGTGATGCATCCACAATACCTTCACAAGGGGAATCACCTTGCTACGTAGTACGTGCTCCTTCCTGTCTAGGATACGCGTCGGTCGCAGGATATATGTAACATCCTCTCCTAACTGCACCTGCTCCCATCTGATGATATGGGAAGGATCAGAAACGTATTTCTTCAGCATAGAAATATGAAATACGTTGTGAACGCTCGTGAGAGGTGTGGGTAAAGCCAAACGGTATGCCACTGTTCCCACACGATCGAGGATTTGGAACGGACCAATGAATCGCTGTGCTAGCTTCCCCTTCTTCCCAAACAGAAGGACTCTCTTTATAGGGGAAACTCGTAAAAATACATGATCCCCAACTGTGAACTCTAGCGGCCGCTGTCTTGTATCGCCATAACTCTTCTGTCTGCTCTGCGCTGTGAGAAGCCGACGTCTAATAATATCAATCTTCTCCGACGTCGCCTGCACTAACTCTGGGCTAATCAAGCTACGCTCACCGACCTCTGCCCAGCAATGCAGTGCGCGACAAGGTCACCCATACAATGCCTCGTAAGGTGCCATACTGATACTCGCCTGAAAAATGTTGTTATACGCGAACTCCGGATATGCAAGACAGTCATCCCAACTGTCCTTGAAGTCCAGTGCGCAAGCTCGCAACATGTCCTCTAAGATCTGGTTCACCCGCTCTGTCTGTCCGTCTGTCTATGGGTGGAAGGCAGCACTGAACTTCAACTTCACACCCATAGCCTCCTGAATGCGAGTCCAGAAAATAAAAGTGAACCGCGTGTCTCTGTCCGACACGATCTCCAACAGAACTCAATGCAGACGCACGATCTCTCTGATGTAAAGTCTAGCCAGCTCGTCTACAGAGTTCGTGACTCTAATAGGTAGGAAGTACGCCGACTTCGTCAGACGGTCGACGATCACCCATATGGAATCATGTCTCGTCCTCGTCTTTGGCAGCCCTGTAACGAAATCCATGGAAATGAAGTCCCACTTCCACTTTACGATCGGCATAGGCTGCAACAGTCCAGGTAGTCGGCGATGCTCTGCCTTCACTTGCTGACAAGTAAAACAATGGGACACGAACTCTGCTATGTGGGTCTTCATACCTTCCCACCAATAGGTCCTCTTCACGTCACGATACATCTTCGTACTACCTGGATGCATCGCGAGTCTGGTACAATGCGCAGCCTCGAGAATCTCTCGTCTCAAGTCAGGGATATCTGGGACACATAGGCGGCCACGATAACATAAGCCCCCATCCGTGCCAACTCGCCACTCGGCGTACGCATCATCACTGGCCTGCTCTCGAAGCTCAGTCAAATGCGCATCATCCCTCTGCGCCTCGATGACCCGGTCATCGATCTAAGATCGCACCTGCACATGTGCGATGAACTCATACGGCTCCTCTACAGTGAGTTTCTGCTAAAAGTCTTGCAAAAAGTCAACCATATCCCACTCCACAACCATCAGCGGAGTCGCAAACTCTATCGCCTTCTTGCGGCTCAACGCGTCAGCCACAAGGTTCGTCTTCCCAGGATGGTAAGAGACTTCGAACTTGAAGTCCTTCAAAGTCTCCATCCATCGCCGCTGCCTCATATTCAAGTCTCGCTGCGTGAATATATACTTGAGGCTCTTGTGGTCACAAAAGAGCTCGAACTCCTCTCCATAGAGGTAATGTCTCCAGAATCTCAGTGCGAATATGACGGCTGCCAACTCTAGGTCGTGTATAGGGTAATTCTCCTCGTGCTTCCATAATTATCTCGAGACATACGAAATTACCCTGTCCTTCTGCATAAGGACACAACCCAGACCAACACTAGACGCGTCAGTGTATATAGTGTACTTAACCCCTTGCTTTGGTAATACTAGCACAGGGGTGGACGTAAGTCTATCCTTCAGCTCCTGAAAAACTGACTCCGCCTTGTCATTCCAAGCAAACTTCACGTCCTTCCGTGTCAACTGAGATAAAGGTCTAGCGATCTTTGAGAAATCTCGAATGAAGCGTCGATAATAACCAGCGAGACCCAAGAAACTTCTCACCTCAGTGACAGAACCAGGCTGCTCCCAGTCCTGAACTGCAGCTACCTTAGACAGGTCAACTGCCATGCCATCCTTGGACACCACGTGTCCCAGGAACTTCACTTCCTGCTTCCAGAAGTCGCACTTCTTGTACTGTGCGAACAACTGATGTTGTCTCAGAGTATCCAGGACCAAACGCAAGTGCTCCTCATGCTCCTCTCGACTCCTGGAGTATACAAAAATGTCGTCAATGAACACAACAACGAATCTATAGAGGAAAGGCCGAAATACCCAATTCATCAGATCCATGAACACGGCTGGTGTGTTCGTGAGACCGAACGACATCACAAGGAACTCGTAGTGGCCAAAGCTGGTCCTGAATGCTGTCTTCTACACGTCCTCATCCCTGACGCGCAACTGATGATATCCTGACTGAAGATCAATCTTTGAGAAGTACTGCGCTCCTCTCAACTGATCAAACAAGTCATCGATCCTAGGTAAAGAGTACTTGTTCTTCACCGTGATCTGGTTCAGCCTGCGATAATCAATACACAATTGCATCGAACCATCCTTCTTCCTTACAAACAGGACTGGTGCTCCCCAAGGAGACACACTAGGTCGAATAAGGCCAAGCTCCAACAGACCATCAATCTGTATCCTCAACTCCTCCATTTCACACGGTGCCATGCGATACGTCGGCAGTGAGACGGGCGTGGAACCAGGCACCAGATCGATAGTGAAATTAATCTCTCGTCGAGGCGGTAAACCAGGGATCTTCCTGAATAGATCTCCAAAATCACAAACGACTGGCGTATACTCAAGCATCTGGGCTCCAGCGTCCCATAGTAAAGTTGCATAGCTAAATATGTGGAAGGGGAGATTTACCCACATTGGGAATGTAAAGGATGCGCCCTCTGGCTCGTAGGCAGTCACTATACGAGTCTCGCAGTCAATCTTGGCCCTCGCTGCAGTCAACCAGTCCATGCCAAGAATGACGTCGAGATAAACAAGAGAGGGGTCGACAACAAGATCAAGAGCCATCGTCCTGCCCCCCAGATCCACCAAACAGCCCTCACACATCAGGGTGGCATCTGTAAAGGACCCGTGAGTTATATAAACTCGCACCCCATCCATCCTAATGGTCAGTAGCCCAATGCGCCTGACTATGACATGTGATATCAATGAAATCGTGGATCCTGTGTCCACCATCACAAGAATATGAATACCTCCGATGTGGGCAGTGACCTCAAAGGCCGAATACTAAGAAGTTTCTGTCGCAGCTGCCTCAGCTGTCAAGGCATGTACCCGCGCCTGCTGTAGCCAGTTCGGCCGCTGTGCCGTGGGCCGTAGAGGCGGCCTGAACTGAGATACCGGGTCCTGAAGGAAGGGTACGCAGGAGCTAACCGTAAAGGCGGTGTTGATATAGCCTGTGGGCATGTACGGTCGATCTTTTATGGCGGTGAAAACCCACTGTCCCGCATCCGAGCGAAACAACTCTGTGCCGAATGGCCCGATCTCCCACAATAAGTACATGATAAATCGAGGCACCGCATCGGGGGTACTGATGTTGTAGCCCTAGGAGGAGGGTCAACGCGAGGCCTCTTGCACGCAAAGGGCCTGTCCTGCAACTCTGGTCATGGCCTAAGAGCAATAGGGCCACGAGTTTGCTTAAGTCGATCCACATCCTGCTCTGCCCGCATGGACATGTGAATCAGCTCTGTGTAGGAGGGAATGCTCACGCAACACATCTTCGACCGAATATCCAGTCGCAAACCCTCTGAAAAGCATCGTATGCGCATCTGCTCATCTGCCAGTATAGTCGGGACGTATCTGACCAACTCAGTGAACCGATGCTCATACTCAGTAACCGCCATGCCCCCCTGTCTGAGGCGCAGAAACTCGTTCTCCCGGTCATGCCTATACGTCTGGGGATAGTATTTCTCATGGAAGCGAAACTCGAACGCTGCCCAGGTCCATATGTAGTCAGCGACAAGGGTCCGCAACACACTTTCCCACCATAAGCTAGCCTCCCGCTCGAACAAGAACGTAGCCAACTCGACCTGCTCAGTCTCTGAATAATGCAGCATCCGTAGTATCTTCGACACACGGTCGGGCCAATACTCGGCCTCCTCGGGTCTATGAGAACCTATAAAAGTGGGGGACCGTAAGCACTGAAATTTCTCTAATAAGCTCCGTATGTCTGCGGCATTCCCCGTAGGGTAAGCAGGTGCTACAGGATGAGTCATGCCCTCATCCTGAGCATATGTATCGGCATCCTCAACTGGATGCACAGGTGGTGCAGGTGGAGGCACACTCCCACCCTGGGCTAGAGTCCCCACTATAGTAGTCAGGAGCTACTACTGCTGCTGCATCATAGCCATCATCTGCTCAAATCTATCTGGAGGTGGAGCAGGCTGTGGCATGTACTGCGTCGAAGAAGACGCACGGTACTGCTCTCTAACGGGCGGTGTGAAAGGCGGTGGTCCAATTGCAGGACTAGTAGTAGGCTGAGACGCACGTGCTGTCTCAGGAATCGGGCCCACAGCAGGGTCCGCATGAGCATTAGAATGAAAAGGAACCTGATCCATAGGCTCACCCAATGTAAGCCGAGTTGTGCTCCATGTAGCCTTCGGCGGCATTCCCTATATTCAAAATAGGGCGCAACCTTGTCAGTCTCAATAGCACAAACACACCGCAATCATTCACATAAAGAGTCAAAGGCATTCCATGTATTTCATTTAATCAAAATTATCACAATACAAGGGATATCTTCTTACAGGCATCATGACAGGAAGTACATAGGAACTAAGACAGTTAAAGCTACAACAGCAACACAAGTAAACTACTAGCCTTAACAGGCTTACAAAACATAAAGCAGGAAACGACAACTGCTACCAAACAACATCTAAAATCACCTCGCTAGTTTGAGTCGGGTGATGGAGGAGGAGCACCCTTATCCTGCAAGCAGCACAGGATCGCCTTCAAGGTATGAGTCACCTTGCCGAATTTCCTCTTCATAACAGCCTTAGTATCCTTGACCTCAACCCAAAGTTCCTAAACTTCCCTTCGCAAGGTGACCTGGCTCTCCTCAATTTGGGCAATGCAATCATCACTAGTGGCCTGATCAGAAGGAGGAGGGCTCTCATCTGTATCCTGAGCCTCCTCTTCTACCTCTTCCTGGACTTCTTCCTCAACTTTCACTCCAGGTTCTCCCTCACTTGGATCCTCTTCTTCATCAAAATCATCCTCGCCATCCTCATCAAGCTGAGTCTCACGGTACTGAGACCCGATCTTCATCTTGACCATGGTAGCCTCATCAATGCAGTGAATCGGAACTGACAACTCCGGCCCAAGTCTGTAAGCAAACTCAAGCGCGATCTTGCATATAAGCCGGCCAAAAGGAAGCGACTCAGACATTCTCCTTGATTTCACTATGAGGATAATCTGTCGCAACATAAAAGTAGCCATACACACATTTTCTCCCTAGGCCACCTGATACAAGAAATCAACCATAAGGTGCATACACTCAATGCGATTTGTCGACCTGGGATACACATTGAACGTGCAAATGTGGTGCAGCAGGCGTAAATCATCAGACATATAAGACGCCTTGAGGCTTTTGTTAGACTGCCATGGAACCAGACTACCGTATAGGAACCTGGTACGGCGATCTCGCTCACGCCTACTCCTCAAATTCTTCACACTGGGATGAACATCACAAAGGGGCACGTTCAGAAGTTGCGCTATCAACCGAACATCAATCGTAGCCATCCGGTCTCTACCAAAAGTAATCTTGAACTGCAATGGCTCCAATGTAGGATTCTGAATACGAGCGTAGAAGGCGCGAACGGTGCTCACATTAGCACAAGAACGAGCTTCAAATAGCGGACCCCAATGTGCAGCTTTAATGCACTCAAACAATAGGAATTCACCTAAGAGTCGCCCTTTCACGTTCGTCTCAAACAACACCTTACTGTCAGTATATTCGCTGTGAGGCATCTCTGCTAATATCACTCATCCAAGTTGAGCATGGGGATCCAAATTCTGCTTTGTATGGAACTCTCCGGCTGTGCTTGGACTTGCGACGACGCTTGAGCTAGCGGCGCCACCCCTCGGTCTTCTTGATTGCGCAGGGCGACTAGGCCCAACCTCATCCGCTGCGGTCTTTCTCTTTCCTATTAAAGAGAGGATGGTGGAGAGAGAGAAAACCCAAAATGGCTTCAACAAAAGCTATGAAAAATGTGAAAAATGTAGAGAAATGGCTGCCCAAACAGAAAAAAGGAAATCTAAGTATTGTAGAGGGATGCTTCAAGCTCCCCTAGGCTGGATTTTCAAAAAGAAAAGAGAAGGAAAAAGGGGAATGGAGCTCCACACGATTTCAGCCACAAATGGAGGTCGTAGGAGCTCCAACGGATGAGATCGGAGAGGGAGAGGGTTGCTAATCATGTTGGAGGTATGGGATAGGGTCGTTTTTAGTAATGGGAGGATTTGGGAGTGATTTGGGGTCGCGGTTTTGAGATGGGCAGCAGAAAAATGAGTAAGGGAGCTTGGGAGGGGGCTGTTTGTGAAGGAAGTACTCATTTTAGGGATTTTCTACAGACGGACCGCATGTGGTAGGGGTGCCCTACCCCAAAAACCACACGCGCCCAAGTTTCAGCCCCAACAGGGCTCACCGGACGGCGATGCATCGCCGGATCGGTGATGGCATCGCTGGCCATCTCACAAGCTGGCCGGTGGGACCACATGGGTTGGGTCCCTCCTGCCTCAGGGACCCTAAATATGTATGGGCTCCACCTTCGTTCATTCTAAATTGGCCTAGGGAGGCCCAAACATCCATTCGGGGCTTTCCTGGGCCAATTTGTAAACCTGAATGCAATTCCCCATCATGCAGCATATGATTTTGAGGTAGAAAGAGCTAATACATCCATCTAGCCCATTAGTTGTTAAAGATTGCAAAATTAGAATGGCCTAATGGCTAGTTTTCATAAAATTTTACTATTCACTGTAAAATTTTGTCGAAGTATGATTTTATATTATTTTCACATTAGGATCAATGCCTAACATAAAAAGTCAGAGAAATAATTAAAGAATGGAGTGGTGAGAGGAAGAATTTTGAAGAAATTAGGTAAAACGGGGTTTTTACGCCCTAGCGATTGAATGTAAGGGTTGTGATTGTCCCACAACCCAAGGATTCATATTTACGGGTTTAAAAGTGTTCAAGAACTTCTGAACCCACCTACCTACAACCTAGGAGCTACTTAGGTCACTTCACGCGACCCTAGATGCGTTACGGACTTGATCACGCGATCAATACGAATAGACTTCGCCTATTGGTGAATCTGTGATCCTATAAGTGTTTCTAGACCTTTCTCGAACCCACCTAAGTTAAAGGAAGTGACAGCGTACATCGCGTGACCATAACCCAGGCCCGGTATAATCTCATTCATGCTCTGATACCAACTTGTAACACCCTAAAAATCGGGGGTCGTGTATAAACCCAACTCCCGAGTTCCAGACCGTCACTTATGCAACAAAAATGATTATGATTCAATGTTGTCTGAGTTAAAGCATTCACATGAGTAAAAGTATACCAAAACTGCAATTCATACTCCAGATTCAGTGATAAAAGCAAGAGGAAGACTAAAAGATATACATATCACTGTATGAAAAACAAAATAGATCTCAACTGTCTCCAAAGTATGAATACATCTCTGAGTCTCATATACATGTAAATAAACAGAAATAAAATGTCAAAATAGTCCCACTGAGAAGTCCCGTCAATCCAGGCCACATAAGCAAAGCCGTCGTGGTACTGAATATATGAGAACTCGTCTTGGTCCTCATCATAATCCGGCTCTGCCTCCTGAATCGTTGCCTCACTTGCATCTAAGACAAGATCTGGTGGGTGTTACAAACACCATCCCGTAACGTGGGAGTGAGTAGCTAACTCAGTGGAATAATAGAGCAAGGATTAGCATGTTCTCAAATCAATCATGCGATAATAGTAAAGCAGTAAATCAAACATTACTAATACTGTTGTTAATGCAATATGACATGACATGATGGATGCCCTCACCAACATTCTCCCTCATACGACACCATCTGCGTCCGCGGTATGCTTGCGTACCGCTCAGTGCTCCACATCTTCCAGGCACATGCAATGTGATGTTGATATGATTACCGAGTTATTATTAGTCCTTTTCATACAGCAATATTGGGAAACTAACGTACTTCCCTTATATCAATCCCAACACAGATCCTGTCTAGGGTCGTCACTCCTAGTAATCTCATACGATGTATATTTTGTGGGTCGCTACAAGGAATGCCAGGACTGTTGCTCGCACTTGTTGCACCGCTCTCCCATCACCTTATCAATATAGGCCTACTGTACTCTCACTGCTACGGAAGGGTCGTCGCCTCCCGTAGACTCAGAATACGCTCGCGGTCACTACAAAGGACTCGTCGCCTGATCAGTGTAGGCCGACATCAAGAATATAGTGTCCCATACCACCATAATCTGCTCACGAGTCATAGGTACTCATTGGTCACTGCGGGGAGGTTTGTGGCCCAGCGTAGGCTGAGAGCTCGACCACGGTGTCCCATACCACCATGCCCGGCTCATGAGTCTTTATGGATCAATGTACCACAGTTAAAAGGATTTACAATGGTAAGTTCAGTACCCTAGGTTCTAGCAGTTATGACTCATATAGGGTGAACATATAATGGCCAGTCGGGTTACTTGACGGGCTCGACTAGCACGAGCGCATCTCAAGTCGAACGACATGAAGTGCATAAAACACCTCGTGTGGCCTAACCACTGCCGCCAACTCCAAAACACGGCTCGCGTTCATCGACGCGTCGTTCGTGACAAAGATAAGCCAACCACGAATTTACTCAGTTACTGACTGCCTGGACTAGGTATAGTCCCAAACATTTATGAATTCACATCAGCAATTATGTAAGAGTAATGGAAATGAAATACAACAATGTGAGCATATTAACACATGTTATAACATACAACTTAAGTAAATCATCTAACACGTGCATTTTATACATATAATGAAATCATGCATATAGCCATCACGTAGGAAATCATTTACATCAGCATATTATTTTAGAATTCAATCTCAAACTAATTCATAACACCATTAAATTTAATACATACTAATACAAACATTTATACAAACACTTAGTCTACACACTTAAGTCTACATATAGTATGTCAACTCAAAGTGCGCATTTGGGCGAATCTCCTCGCCAAACTGATTATGCACGCATTCCTAATATCCAAATGTGACAAGAAGCCATGTCAATCACATCGGCAAAATATGGATGAAAACAGTATTTCCTACAAATGACTAAAATGCCATAAATCTCATATTCTTCGTCTGCTTACGAAATAGGAAACGGACCGCATGTTGTACATGTCAAACGGCGTTGCCGTCGATAATCTACTATTAAACGACATTGAAAGCATTGAAAACAGTCAATCAAAGCGTCTAAAATCCGCACCTTTTCTCCTATAAGTGTATTGATTCGAACGGAGCGTGTACGCTTCGTCTACGGCGAACCGAGAACCTATTTTACAAGATGTATCAGCTACCATGCTAAGGAACCATAGGAACCTTAAATCAGCAATTATTTGGGATATTTGCTTACCTAGAATCGCGGCGAAATTTCTCGGGAAAGTGATTGAGGCGCGTTGCTTAAGCACGTGCAACGCGTAGTGCAAGCAGCAGGAAATTCTCTCCCACTCTCTCTCACAATCTCTCACCTTTTCTCTCACACCAGCTAGGGTTTCTAACAAATTTGGATGGGTGAGAGAACTGAGGGTTTAAGCTCCTTTTATAAGCTAAAACTTGCCCAAAACAGGCTTGGGAACAATGTTTACTTGATGCCTAACCAAATCGGGGTTGTTTCGGTCCAAAAAGACATTTCTGGTGGTCCCCTGGCAGAACGCGATCGGACTTAAGTTCATGCACGTCGGATATCGCTCACATCCCATTTTCAGACCAGTAGTGTTCGTAGATCACACGTGGTGGTCCAGTTTCAGTTCAGCAGTCATCGCACATAGATCAGGTCTACAAGTCTAGTGATATGAAATAGAAATTTTTCCTGATCCGAGGGTGTAATTTGGCTGAATTCTGATGGTCAGAACGCTTAATAATAATGCGTCAAGTCGTGTGCCAGATTTGAATTTCAAATTCCAAATCTAACCCTATTCTCACTCTCTTCACTCCAGGCTCAGCGAAATAGCCTCTGAATATCGGTTGGACTTGATTTTCGAAATAATTGTCAAGTCCAGCTAGGCGGTTATAATGGTCTAAGATTGTAGGTATCGGACTTTCGACGCGCGGTCTAGATCCAATACAAAGTTTCAAAGAGGTCCTGAGAACAAACCGGTTTAGAATTTGATCCGAGGTTTTAGAATATTATAGCGTCATTGGTTCTACTCGCTTTAGGTCTTGTAGAATGTATTTAAAGTGATCAGGGACTATTTCCCAGCTACTCTAGCGTTGCGCTAGCTAACTTACACATAATTTCTAAAGGAATTAATCCTACGCGATTTCTGGTCGAGTTGGTACTCGACTACAAGTACGAATTTTTCCAGGGTGTTAGAAACAGGTTAGCTAGAACTCTTCTACAACTAGTCTAAGCTTAAGATCAGGTTAGAGTTAGGGTTCTCTTACCTAGAACGAAACCAGCATCGTCGGAAGAACGATGCAGGTGGGTGGCTTTGGCACGTGGAGCAGCAGGGAAGAATCCCTGGAAGAATCACCTGCTTCTCCCTCACTTTCTCTCTCTTTTCTCTCCTCTCTCCTAAGGTTTTTCCCAAATTCGTATAGGTTAGAAGGCAAAGGGTTTAAGGCCCTTTTATAAGCCCAAACATGACAAAAATAGACTTTAAGTCAAGGTATACTTGGGTTTCAGCCAAATCGGGTCTGTTCCGATCTAAAAGGATATTTCTAGAGGTCCCCTGACTGAATGCGGTCGGACTTAAGCTCATGGATATTGGATCCTGATCACATTGAATTTTTAGATCGATAGGGTTCCCAAATCACACGTGGCAGACCAGTTTCAGTTCAGCGGTCACCGAAACTCGATCAGGAATTCCAAGTACACTGACCTGAGTGGGAAATGTTTCTTGATCCGAGGGTGTATTTGGGTCAGATTCCGACGGTCAGAACGCTTAAAAAATGTCGCGTAAGCGACATGTGCCAGATTTATTTAAATTGAATTAATTTTCTAAATATTTTCCTTTTCTCACTCTCTTCACTCCGGACTCAGTAAAATGGTCTCAGGATATCGGTGAGGCTTGATTTTTGAAATGATTGTTAAGTCCAACTAGGCGGTCATAATTGTCTAAGATTATCGCTATCGGACTTTCGACGCGCGGTCTAGATCCAATACAAAGTTTTAAAGGGTTCCTGAGAACAAACAAGTTTAGATTTTGATCCTGGATTTTACGGTAAGGTAGCGTCCATGATTCTATAGGTTTTAGTTCTTACAGATCGTATTTAAAGTGGTTGGTGCTAATTTTGCAGGAGATCTAGTGTAACGTTGGCTAATTCAGGTTAAATTTTTAAAGAATTAGGTTCTAAATGATTTCTCTGGCTTTGGAATCAAATTTTGAAAATCTACCAAGGTGCTATGGTGGACCCATTGCCTAAAGATGTCTAATTACAGGTTGATAAAAATCCAGGGTGTTACACTTTATAGGAAAACAATTAGGGCTTAAGTGTTGAACTCATTCATATTTAATCATAGGCCTAACAGTGGGAACAAGCGAAGGTCAGTGTATCCATAAACTTACTCATTAAATACGAACATAATAGAACCCTAGGCCGACTCTATACGATTAGAAACCCCTTGGCTGATCTATTAAAGTGTTTATTAATCCCTACCTTGGCCATAGATTCAAACGAGGACTCTCCTAGATCAAGACTTAAAGCACAACCTTATAAATAGGAACTTTGAACCTTTCAGTGATGGGCATTCCCTAAGCTTTTGGAGTGATCGGACTATACGGAGTTACTGAAATATACAACTGCGAAGCATTCGCGGCTTGACCCAGTTCTCAATCCTGGGCAACTACTAATGCACTCACTGCTTTGACCGAGTAGAAGACCAGGATCTACCAGGACTAGGAAGGAATACGATGAACCTTCTACCCTGGTCAGGTAGGTGATCGAAGTATTGGGATCAAGCCCATTACAACTGTCTCTCTGTATTGGTCGACTATTGAAAACATATATCTTACTCTAAGTAGATGAGAATCGTCGTCAAGACTTCAAATAGACAAAGAACTAAATTATAGGAAACCATTAAGGTATAAGCAAGAGATAAAGAGTAATTTTTTAAGGAGGATTGATAAAAATGCACAAGACTACTATAGATGTATATATCTCACCACGCATATAAACTTGAAATCAGTAAAGTTTAGAAGAAAGGAATAATAGAACCTTTACTCATCACTCTTAGTCAATTTCGGGGACGAAATTATTTTTAAGGGGGGTAGATTGTAACATCCCAGATTTTTGCCAACCTAGAGTTAGACGTCCTTAGGCAATGGGTCAACCATAACACTCTCAGAGCTCAATCCCAAAGTCTAAAACAATCGCTTTTCAACCCATTTTCTTCAAAATCTCACCTTTCAGCACCTCATTCTTCAAATTTCTCCAAGTACTTTCATATTAGATATAAAACCTAAAGTTTAAATGGTGAAGAACTATAACTAAACTAAAACTAACCGTAAATGGTAAATACATGCGTAAAATGGGATTTCAACTATTTAATTTTTATAATTTAATAATGTAGATAGGTTATTTGGATGGATTAACTTCTTCTACCCCAAAATCATATATTGTACATCACATAACTCATTTCGGTTTGTAAATGAGACTCGATAAACACCTCGACGGACTCGTGGTCCCAAATGACTCAATTCAGGGGGACCAAAGGTGGGTCCCACATGTTTCCGGCATCCCGGGGGAGAGGGGCGGGGGGGGGGGGGGGGGGGGGGGGGGGAGGACATTGTCCCTGGGGTGAGCCCTCACCAAATTGGTCAGTGATCGGTGAGGCCTCGTTCGTATAGCGGTCAGGTAGCCCGGTTTCTGTATTTTTTCTACGCAATTTATCAAACTTTGAAAAATTATATCTCCCTTGTTATAACTCTGATTTAGGTGATTTAAAAACCAGTTGAAGAGAAATGAGTCTAGTATTATGAAAAAATATGTGAAAAAATATAATAAAATATTTAATATAGTTTAAAGAAGGTCGTTGTGATAACTATTCGAAAATCACTTGTTAGACAACTACTGCTTCAGGAATTTTTAGAATTTTTATACAACACAAAATCTCATGAAATTTGGTGGAGATAAGGGAAACTTGATAATGAACCACTAAAAAAATAATTAAAATAATATAATAATTAAAAGTTCTAAAAATGGTGCATAGAATGGCCCTAGGACAGTATTCTACCATAATTAGGTAGAATTTGGTTAAGTACTAAACTGAATACTCAGTAGAATTATCTTGAACCACTTTAAATATGAACTAAAGGTCCCAAAATGAGTAGGACCTCTAATGCTACATTACCTAGAAACCTACGATCAATCTCTAAACCCAGTTGCTCTCGGGACCATTCAGAAACTTCGTATCGGACCTGTACCACACGTCGAAAGTCCGATAGCGATGAACTTAGACAATTATGACCACTTAGTTGGACTTGACAACCACCTCAAAAATTAAGACCAAAAGATGTTCTGAGATCATTTCCTTGAGTCCGGAGTGAAAAGAGTGAGAAAGTGAAGATTTTTAAGAAATTAAATAAAAATTTAAGTAATCTGAGTCGTGTCGCTTGTGCGTTATTTCTAAGCATTTTGACCATTGGATTTTGACTCAAATTCACCCTCAAATCAGGGAAGGTGGCCCATACATGTCAAAGTACTTGTGGCCCTGATCGAGTTTCGATGATTGTTGAACTGAAACTGATCCGCCACGGTCGATCTGAAAACCTGATTAGACTGAAAACTGAACTTGTTTAAGATCCAATATTACTGAGCTTAAGTCCGACCACATTTGATAAGAGGACCTCCAGAAGTGCTCCTTTGGATCAGAAAGAGCCCGATTTGGTTATAACCTAAGTATACCTTGGCCCTAAGGCTGTTTCCGTCGATTTTAAGGTTATAAAAAGGCCTTAAACCCTCTCTCACATATCCCATACGAATTTACAAACCCTAGCGAAGAAAGAGAGAGAGAGAGAGAGAGAGAGAGAGAGAGAGAGAGTAGGAGTTTCACCTAGGGATTCTACCTTGTCACTCCACATGCTTCAACACCACTACTGTATCTCTATTACGGCATTTCTGATTTCATTCTTGGATAAGAAATCCTAACCCTAACCTGTTTTAGAGCTTAGAGAAGTCTAAGTGTTGTTGTTGCTAACCTATTCCATGCTTTAGGTTGTCAATCCGCCGTTGACGAAGACTGAGTGTCTTAATCCTATTCGTTTTGTGTTTTTCGGTTTAAGGTGCAGACTATATACATTTAAGTTATGGTTTTCAAGACTTTCAATATTGGTTAATGATATTTTACTGACGTGGATGCTATTTCACATGTATAAAGTCTTGTCTGTTTCATTTTTCTGTTATACGTTAACTATGTTGAATATACTGTATTCCTCGTATTTGTAGAAAATACTGTATATGTATAAAATTTGTATTTGTGCTTGCCATAATTAATTACTGTCTATGCATGCTAGATGCATATTTATCAACTTCTGGGTGAACAGATTAGCCTAATACATGTTTTATCAACATACGTTGGGTATGTTATATTGTGTAGTCTAAGTGTTTGTGAAAATGACTGAATGAGTATAGAATTCGCTTTCGTGCTCACCATCGCTAACTGTCATGGATATATGATTGTTGTATAGGCGATAACCCTTTGATGAAAGGATTTGCCCTAATACGTATGCTAATGAATACATAATATGTATGATGTAATGTGTAGACTAAGTGTATGTAAAAGTGTCTGAATGAGTTAGTAGTTAGTAAGATGTACCTGTATGCGGGTTGAGATATGATTCTCAACTACATCAATGATGTGTATGATTTTCTCCATGTATTTTTATATTGCATATATGTGGATTCATGTTTAGCTTGTATTCCATAACATGTAGAAACAATGCCGTGAAGGGTGATGGGGGAGTGGTGGTGGCAGCCCTAAAGTGGACAATGTCGGAGCTATGATTGTATAATTTAAAATATGATCCATTTACTGCTTTGAATATATCATTGGATAACATGTCATAATTGAATGCGATTGGAGCTATTATATAGTCCAGGTAATCGGTAACAGTCTCTAAACTGGTGGTTGAGGTTGTTTCCGCCACGCAGGATGTGTTCAACGAACCCGAGTCGTACTTAGGATATTCGGCAATGGTTAGGCCACACGAAGTGCTTATGTATTCCATGTCGATCATTTTGACGTGCGCTTGGCCTAGGTGAGCTTATCAACTAACCTAATTGACCGATGTATGTTCACCATGTTTAGACGCTACTGTTTGAACCTAAGGTACTAAACTCACCATTGAAAAGCCCCTCTAACCTTGGTACCTCGATCTGCTAAGACTCATGAGCCGATTATGGTGGTATGAGACACTATATTCGAGCTGTCGGCCTACTCTGATTGGTGACTAGCCCTTTGTAGTGACTAGTGAGCACTTATACTCGTGAGCCAATTCTGGTGGTATAGAACCCTATATCGAGTTGTCGGCCTACTGTGATTGGTGACGAGCCCTTTGTAGTGACCACGAGAATATCCTGAAACTGTAGTGGGGCGATGAGCCTTATTGTAGTATATAGGATATAACTAGACCTGTATTGATTGGTGACGAGCCCTTTACAACGATCTAGAACTATACTATCATATGAGATTATCTCCAACTAATGACCCGAGAATGGATCATCGTTTGGGTAATGATACAAGGGAGGTACCTTAGCTTCCCAATCCTGCTGTATGAAAAGGACTAATAAGAACTTGGTAATCATGCTTATAACATTGCATTGCATGTGCCATCGGTGTTGGTATAAGAGCACTGAGGAAGTGAATGACATGCGCGACTGTAAGATGAAGATTGCAGAGGGAGATTGTGGTGTGGGCATGCATCATCCCCTCATATCATTCTTGCATTAATAAGAGTATTTAGGACATGTTTGATTGTACTGCTTTGTCATTACTGCTTGATTGAATTGATAACATGTTAACCTCTGCTATATAGTTTCCACTGAGTTGATCACTCACTCCCACGTTACGGGATGCTGTTTGCAAAACCAATCGGTACCTGTTTTAGTTTCAGATGGTGGCGATGCTTGCGAGGCAGAGCCGGTCTTTTATGCCGATGAGGAGGGTTTCTCCTATATGCAGTTCTCAGGCGGGTTCATGTGAACAATGCTCTGATTGATGGGATTCAGGGCTATGTTGGTAGTGATTTATCACTTTTTGATATATGTATTTTGGGACACAACTTGTAATTTTGACCTGGCAGAGCATACATATCTTGGGGACTTATGTTGATTTATATATCTATTTCAGTCTTCTGCTCGTATTTTTGGACTGTCCCTGAATTATGTTTTCTATTTTGGCTTAATTTATCTCATATTTTATGCCCTAATATAGATAACATTCATCCATCATCAAATAATGTTGCATATGTGATGTTCTGAAACTCGGGAGCTGAGTTATGCTCGACCCCTGATTTTCAGGGCGTTACATATTTATTCTATATCCACTCTGTCCATTTGTCCAGGATGGTGGACCCACTAAAATGTATGTATTTTACACATTATCTGTGGATAGTGGGTGGGGTCTGATCATCCAAACCGTCCATCTACATGGACCCCACCTCGTGTTGTTGCTACTCAGAGTCACCAAGGCCTATGGGTCATCATGAGGTATGTGGTATATCTAAACCATCCATCCAGATTGGACGCTGGACACTGGATGGAAAAACATAAATATCAGCTGATTTAAAACTTTGGTGGGCCACACCATGTGGCCCCCTTGATGTACGTTCCTTGCATCCACACCGTTCAGATGTCTACGGTCTGGATGGTGGATTTGGATAGCCATTTTCTAAATTTATATAAGGTATATATATTATATAATATTATATATATATATATATATATATATATATAATATTATATAATATAATATATTATACATATGTAATGGGTGGGCCACACCACCATGAGGTATGGTTTAATCCACGCCGTCCATCCCTGGACAATGTGCCACGGGACGGACACAACTTGACATATGTTGTGAGTCATGCCGTCCATTTGTTGAGTGCGTAGGCCCGCCCACACGTGTGACACGTGTGGGGGTGGGAACCACCTTGATGTAACTATTTTATATCCACACCGTCCGTATTTATACGGTGGTAGGTGCAGCCCACGTGATGTATGTGCCACACCGTGATGTACGAATTACATCCAAACTTTCCATCCTTCTAACGTGCTAGCCACCCCACCATTGATGTATGTGCTGCATCTATATCGCCCATCGATGGGTCCCACGACACCAGCAAGTCTGTGGAGCCCGCTGGTGTATGTGTTACATCTAAACCGTTCATCCATTTGGCGATCTCGTCTAAATGCCTGAGTCCAAAAATAAGACAGATCTAGTATCAAGAGGACCACACTGCAGAAATAGTGGGATTGAACGTCCATGTAACACCCTGAAAATCGGGGGTCGTGTATAAACTCAACTCCCGAGTTCCAGACCGTCACTTATGCAACAAAAATGGTTATGATTCGATGTTGTCTGATTTAAAGCATTCACATGAGTAAAAGTATACCAAAACTGCAATTCATACTTCAGATCCAGTGATAAAAGCAAGCGGAAGACTAAACAAGATATATATCACTGTATGGAAAAACAAAGTAATCTCAACTGTCTCCAAAGTATGACTACATCTCTGAGTCTCATATACATGTACATAACAAAAGAATAATGTTCAAAAAGAAAAGTCCCACTGATGTCCCCTCGATCCAGGTCGCCTATGGGAAGCCGTCATGATACTGCATATACGAGAACTCATCCTGGTCCTCGTCAATCTCCGGCTCCACCTCCTGGATCTCGTCGTCACCTGCAACTACAACAGGGTCTGGTGGGTGTTGCAAACACCATCCCGTAACGTGGGAATGAGTGATCAACTCAGTGGAATCATAGAGCAAAGATTAGCATGTTCACAATTCAATCACGCGATAATAGTAAAGCAGTAAATCAGACAAGTCCTAATACTGTTGTTAATGCAAGATGATATGACGTGATGCATGCCCTCACCGACGATCACCCTCATACGGCAACATCTTACGACCGCGGCATGCCACACTCCCTAGAGTGCTCCACATCTTCCAGGCACATGCAATGCTATGGTGATATGATTACCAAGTTGTTATTAGTCCATTCAAACAGCAGGATTGGGAAACTAAGGTACCTCCCTTGTATCAATCCCAACACGGATCCTGTCTAGGGTCGTCACTCCTAGTAATCTCATACGATGTACATTTCGTAGGTCACTGTAAGGGCTGCCAGGGCTGTTGCTCGCACTCGTTGCACCGCTCCCCCATCACCTTATCAATACAGGCCTACTGTACTCTACTGCACGGAAGGGTCGTCGCCTCCCGTGAACTCAGAATACGCTCGCGGTCACTACAAAGGGCTCGTCGCCTGATCAGTGTAGGCCGACAGCTAGAATATAGTGTCCCATACCACCATAATCTGCTCACGAGTCTAGGTGCTCACTGGTCACTACGGGGAGGTTTGTGACCCCAGCGTAGGCCGACAGCTTGACCACGGTGTCCCATACCACCATGCCCGGCTCATGAGTCTTTGTGGATCAAGGTACCACGGTTAATAGGGTTTACAATGGTAAGTTCAGTACCCTAGGTTCAAGCAGTTATGTTACATACAAGGTGAACAAACATCGGCCAGTCGGGTTACTTGACGGGCTCGACTAGCGCGATCGCATCTCGAATTGAACGACATGAAGTGCGTAAAACACTTCGCGTGGCCTAACCACTGCCGCCAACTCTCAACACGAATCACGTTCATCGACGCGTCATTCGTGGCTATGACCAGTCAGCCACGAATTCGCTCGGTTACCGACTGCCTGGACTAAGTCAAGTCCCACACATCTATGGAATCACTATAAAAGGTATTGGAATTGAAATACATCATGTGAGCATGTTAGCACATGTTATAACATTCAACTTAAGCAAATCTTCAAGGCATACTTCCCATGCATATTCAACTTAAGCAAATCCTCAAGCACATACTTTCAATGCATGTAATGAAATCATGCATTTTATCAACATGTAGAAAATCATCTAGGTCAGCATAATAGTTGAAAAATCAATCACAAACTATCATATAACATCATTTAATTCAATACATACTAATACAAACATTTATACAAACACATACACTACACACTTAAGTCTACATATGGTATGTCGACCCAAAGTGTGCAACTAGGCGAATCTCTTCGCCAAACTAATTATGCACGCATTCCTAACTTCCTAGTGCGACAACAAACCATGTCAATCACTTCAGCAAAATATGAATGTAAACAGTACTTCCTACAAATGACTAAAATGCCCTAAATCTCATATTCTTCGTTAGCTTACGAAACGGGAAACGGAGAGCATTTTGTACATGTCAAACGGCGATGCCGTCAAGAATCTACTATTAAACGACATTGAAAGCGTTGGGAACCGTCAATCAAAGCGTCTAAAATCCTCACCTAGTGTCTTGTAGACTCGGGAATTGAAGCGGAGTGTATATGGTTCGTCTACGGCGAGTAAGGAGCCTAATACATAAGATCCATAAGCTACATCGCTATGGAAACAAGGAAAACTCAAATCAACAACTATTTAGGGTTTTTACATACCTAGGATTGCGGTGGAATCGTCGGGAAAGCGGTAGAGGAGTGTCGCTTAAGCACGTGCAACACGTAGCACAAGTGGCGGGAAGAACTCTCCCACTCTCTCACAATCTCTCACTCTTTTTCTCTCTCCCAAGCTAGGGCTTCTCTCAAATTCGGATGGGAGAGAGGAGTGGGGGTTTCAACCCCTTTTATAGCCTAAAACATTCCCAAAATAGGCTTGGGAACAATGTTTACTTGGTGCCTAACCAAATCGGGGCCGTTTCGGTCCAAAAGGGCATTTCTGGAGGTCCCCAGGCCAAATGCGGTCGGACTTAAGCTCATGCATACTGGATCTAGCATACATCCAGTTTTCAGGCCGGTTGGGTTCCCAGATCGCACGTGGCGGCCCAGTTTCAGTTTAACGGTCACCGCACCAAGATCAGGCCTATAAGTCTCGTGATATATAATAGATATTTTTCCTGATCCAAGGGTGTAATTTGGCTGTATTCTGACGGTCAGAATGCTTAATACTGATGCGTCAAATTTGTGTGCCAGATTTGAATTTGAAATTCCAACTATGTCCTTATTCACACTCTCTTAGGTCCGGGCTCAATGAAATAGCCTGTGATAATCGGTTTGACTTGATTTTTGGAATGAGTGTCAAGCCCAGCTAGACGGTCCTAACGGTCTAAGATAGGAGGTATCGGACTTTCGGCGCGCGGTCTAGATCCAATACAAAGTTTCAAGGAGGTCCCGAGAACAAACCGGCTTAGAGTTTGATCCGAGGCTTTAGAGCATTATAGCACCCTTGGTTCCACTCGCTTCGGGCCTCGTAGAACGTATTTAAAGTGATCAGGGACCATTTCCCAGCTATTCCAACGTTGCACTAGCTAACCTAGTCACATTTTCTAAAGGAATGAATTCTACGCAATTTCGGGTCGAGTTGGTACTCGAACCCAAGTATGGATTTTTCACGGGCGTTACAATCTACCCCCCTTAACAAATAATTTCGTCCTCGAAATTTTGTACCTTTTCGTACTTCTCGAGAAGCTGTGGGTAGTTCTTTCTGATCTCGGCCTCTGTCTCCCAAGTAGCCTCCTCCTCAGTATGATGCGTCCATAGTACCTTCACAAGGGGAATCACCTTGCTACGCAGTACCTGCTCCTTCCGGTCTAAGATGCGTGTCGGTCGCAGGATATAAGTAACATCCTCTCCTAACTGCACCTGCTCCCATCTGATGATATGAGAAGGATCAGCAACGTACTTCTTCAGCATAGACACATGAAATACGTTGTGGACGCTCGCGAGGGGCGTGGGTAAAGCCAATCGGTAAGCCACTGCTCCCACACGATCGAGGATCTGAAATGGACCAATGTATCGCGGTGCCAGCTTCCCCTTCTTCCCGAACCGAAGGACTCCCTTCATAGGGGAAACTCGCAAAAACACATGATCCCCGACTGTGAACTCTAGTGGTCTCCGTCTCGTATCGGCGTAGCTCTTCTGTCTGCTCTGCGCTGTAAGAAGCCGACGTCGAATAATATCAATCTTCTCTGACGTCGCCTGCACCAACTCTGGGCCGATCAAGCTGCGCTCACCGACCTCTAACCAGCAATGCGGTGCGCGACAAGGTCGCCCATACAGCGCCTCATAAGGTGCCATGCCGATACTCGCCTGGAAGCTATTGTTGTACGCAAACTCTGCATATGCAAGACAGTCATCCCAACTGTCCTTGAAGTCCAATGTGCAAGCTCGCAACATGTCCTCCAGGATCTGGTTCACTCGCTCCGTCTGTCCGTCCGTCTGTGGGTGGAAGGCAGTACTGAACTTCAACTTCACACCCATGGCCTCCTGAATGCGAGTCCAGAAAATAGAAGTGAACCGCGTGTCTCTGTCCGACACGATCTCCAACGGAACTCCATGCAGACGCACGATCTCTCTAATATACAATCTAGCCAGCTCGTCTGCAGAGTTCGTAACTCTGATCGGTAGGAAGTGCGCCGACTTCGTCAATCGGTCGACGATCACCCAAATAGAATCATGCCCCTTCCTCGTCTTCGGCAACCCAGAAATGAAGTCCATGGAAATGAAATCCCACTTCCACTCTGCAATCGGCATAGGCTGCAAAAGTCCAGGTGGTCGGCGATGCTCTGCCTTCACCTGCTGACAAGTGAGACAACGGGACACGAACTCAGCTATGTGGGTCTTCATACCTTCCCACCAATACGTCCTCTTCACGTCACAATACATCTTCGTGCTGCCTGGATGCATCGCAAGTCTAGTAGAATGCGCAGCCTCGAGAATCTCTCGTCCCAAGTCAGGGACATCAGGAACGCATAGGCGGCCACGGTAACGTAAGCCCCCATCCATGCCAACTCGCCAGTCGGCGTCAGCATCATCACTGGCCTGCTCTCGAAGCTCAGTAAGATGCGCGTCGTCCCTCTGCGCCTCGATGACACGGTCGTCGATCGGGGATCGCACCTGAACATGTGCGATGAACTCAAATGGCTCCTCTACGGTGAGTTTCTGCTCAAAGTCTCGCAAAAACTCAACCATATCCCACTCGGCAACCATCAGCGGAGCCGCAAACTCTATCGCCTTCTTGCGGCTCAACGCATCAGCCACAAGGTTCGCCTTCCCAGGATGGTAAGAGACTTCAAACTTGAAGTCCTTCAGCGTCTCCATCCATCGCCGCTGCCTCATATTCAAGTCCCGCTGCGTGAATATGTACTTGAGGCTCTTGTGGTCGCAAAAGAGCTCGAACTCCTCTCCGTAGAGGTAATGTCTCCAGAGTCTCAGTGCGAATATAACGGCTGCCAACTCCAGGTCGTGTGTAGGGTAATTCTCCTCGTGCTTCCTTAATTGTCTCGAGGCATACGAAATTACCCTGTCCCTCTGCATAAGGACACAACCCAAACCAACGCTAGACGCGTCAGTGTATATAGTGTATTTAACCCCTTGCTCTGGCAATACTAGCACAGGGGCGGACGTAAGTCTGTCCTTCAGCTCCTGAAAAGCTGACTCCGCCTTATCATTCCAGGCGAACTTCACGTCCTTCCGTGTCAACTGAGATAAGGGTCTCGCGATCTTCGAGAAATCCTGAATGAAGCGCCGATAGTAGCCAGCGAGACCCAAGAAACTCCTCACCTCAGTGACAGAACCAGGCTGCTCCCAGTCCTGCACCGCAGCTACCTTAGACAGGTCAACTGCCATGCTATCCTTGGACACCACGTGTCCCAGAAACTTCACCTCCTGCTTCCAGAAGTCGCACTTCTTATACTGTGCGAACAACTGATGCTGTCTGAGCGTATCAAGGACCAAACGCAAGTGCTCCTCATGCTCCTCTCGACTCCTAGAGTATACCAAAATGTCGTCGATGAAGACAACGACGAATCGATAGAGGAAAGGCCGCAATACCCGGCTCATCAGATCCATGAACACGGCCGGTGCGTTCGTGAGACCGAACGACATCACGAGGAACTCGTAGTGACCAAAACTGGTCCTGAACGCTGTCTTCTGCACGTCCTCATCTCTGACGCGCAGCTGATGATATCCTGACTGAAGATCAATCTTCGAGAAGTACTGTGCTCCTCTCAACTGATCAAACAAGTCATCGATCCTGGGCAAAGGGTACTTGTTCTTCACTGTGAGTTGGTTCAGCCTGCGATAATCAATACACAATCGCAGCGAACCATCCTTCTTCTTCACGAACAAGACCGGTGCTCCCCAAGGAGATACGCTAGGCCGTATAAAGCCAAGCTCTAGCAGTCCGTCAATCTGCGTCCTCAACTCCTCCATCTCACATGGTGCCATGCGATACGTCGGCAGTGAGACGGGTGTAGAACCAGGAATCAGATCGATAGTGAAATCGATCTCGCGTCGGGACGGCAAACCAGGGATCTTCCTGAACAGATCCCCGAACTCAGAAACAACTGGCGTCTGCTCAAGTACCTGGGCACCAGCGTTGCGCAACAGAGTGGCGTAGCTAAGAATGCGGAAAGGAAGATTTACCCGCACTGAAAATGTGAAAGGCGTGCCCTCAGGCTCGTACACCGTCACCACACGAGCCTCGCAGTCAATCTCGGCTCTCGCTGCAGTCAACCAGTCCATGCCAAGAATGACGTTGAGATATACGAGCGAGGGATCGACGACCAAATCAAGAGTCATCGTCCTGCCTCCCAGATCAAGTAAACAACCCTCACACATCTGGGTGACATCCGAATAATCTCCATGAGCTGCAAGGACTCGCACGCTATCCATAGTAATAGTCTGCAACCCAAGACGTCTGACTACGGCACGCGATATCAAAGAAATCGTGGAACCAATGTCCACCATGACAAGAACGGGAGTACCTCCGATATGGCCCGTGACCTCGAAGGCTGAATGCTGGAAAGTCGGCGTCGTAGCTGCCTCAGCGGTCAGTGCATGAACTTGAGCCTGCTGTGGCCGGTTCGGCTGCTGTGTCAAGGGCCGTGGGGGCTGTCGAATCTGCGATACTGTGGGTCTGAAAGAGGACTGCGCAGGAGCTGACCGTATAGGCGGTGCTGATATCGCCTGTGGACGTACACGATCAATCTTCTGCGGCGGCGAGAACCCACTGTCCCGCATCCTCGAAAAGCAACTCTGCGCTAGGTGGCCCGTCCTCCCACAGTATGTGCATGATAAATCAGGGCGCCGAAACGGTCCTACTGGCGCCGTGGTCCTGGTAGGAGGATCAACGCGGGGCCTCTTGCCCGCGGAGGGCCTGTCTGTCAAATCCGGTCGCGGCCTGGAAGTAGTCGGGCCTCGTGATCGCGCAAGTCGATCCACGTCCTGCTCTGCCCGCATGGACATGTGAACCAACTCCGCATAGGAGGAGAAACTGATACAGCACATCTTCGACCGAATATCCGGTCGCAAGCCCTCCAAAAAGCGCCGTATGCGCATCTGCTCATCGGCTAGAATCGTCGGGACGTACCTGCCCAACTCTGTGAACTGATGTTCATACTCGGTAACCGTCATCGCTGCCTGCCTGAGACGGAGAAACTCATTCTCCCTCTCGTGTCTGTAGGTCTGAGGATAATACTTCTCATGGAAGCGAAACTCGAATGCTGCCCATGTCCATACGAAGTCTGCGGTAACAGTCCGCAATACACTATCCCACCACATACTGGCCTCTCTCTCAAACTAGAAGGTAGCCAGCTCTACCTGCTCTGCCTCAGTACAGTGCAACATGCGCAGAATCTTCGACACTCGGTCGAGCCAAAACTCAGCCTCCTCGGGTCTGTGAGAACCCGTGAAAGTAGGAGGCCGCAAGCGCTGAAATCGCTCCAGAAGTCCCCGAGTGTCGGCAGGGTTCCCCGCAGGGAAAGCGGGCTGCGCAGGAAGTGCTATGCCCTCATCCTGGGCGTAAGCATGGGCATCCTCAGCTGGATGCGCAGGTGGTGCAGGCGGAGTAGATGCAGTCGCACCCCCACCCTGGGCTAACGTCCCAACTATGGTGGTCAGAAGCTGCTGCTGCTGTAGCATCATAGCCATCATCTGCTCGAATCTATCAGGTGGTGGAGCAGGCTGTGGCGGATGAGGTGCGGAAGTAGATGCGCGCTGTGGCTCTCTAACTGATGGTGTAAATGGCGGTGGTCCATCTGTAGGACCGACAGCAGGCTGAGTCGACCGAACAGTCTCAGGAATTGGGCCCACAGCAGGGTCCGGACGAGTGCCAGACTGAGAAGGAGCCTGATCCATCTGCTCTGACAATGAATGCCGAACCGCGCTCCTCGTAGTCTTAGGTGGCATTCCCTATATTCAAAATAGGGCGCAACCTTGTCAGTCTCAATTGCTCAAATACACCACAATCATTCACTAAAGAGTCAAAGGCATTCCATGCATTTCAATTAATCAAAATTGTCACAATACAAGGGATATATCCTTACAAGCATCATGACTAGAATGACATGGAAATTAAGACAGTTAAGCAACAGCAACAAAAGCAAAGCACTAGCCCTAATAGGCTTTACACACATAAAACAGAAAGTGGCTAACTACTCATAACAACATCAAAGATCGCGTCGCTAGTCGGAGTCTGGCGACGGAGGAGGAGCACCCTTATCCTGTAAGCAACACAGGATTGCCTTCAAGGTGCGAGTCACCTTGCCAAACTTCTTCTTCGTAACGGCCTTGGCATCAGCGACCTCTGCTCGAAGCTCTTGGACTTCCCTTCGCAAAGTGGTCTGACTCTCCTCCATCCGAGCAATGCGATCGTCAATAGTAGTCTGCGCAGAAGGAGGAGGGCTCTCATCAGTATCCTGAGCCTCCTCTTCTGCTTCTTCCTGAGTCTCTTCCTGAACCTCTGCACTAGGTTCTCCTTCGCTTTGATCTTCCTCATCATCAAAGTCGTCCCCACTATCCCTTTCAAGTTGATTTTCACGATATTGCGACCCAATCTTCATCTTAACCATCGTCGACTCATCGATGGTGTGAATCGATACAGGCAATTCGGGTCCAAGTCTATAGGCAAACTCAAGCGCAATCTTGCAAATGAGTCGGCCAAAGGGAAGGGATTCGGATGTTCTTCTCGACCTGGCTATGAGAACTATCTGCCGTAAGATGAAAGTGGCCATACATACGTTCTCTCCCTGGGCCACCAGAAATAAGAAATCGACCATAAGACGTGTACATTCAATGCGGTTCGTCGACCTAGGATAAACATTGAACGTGCAGATATGATGCAGCAGACGCAAATCCTCAGACATGTACGTCGCCTTGAGGCTATTATTAGGCTGCCATGGAACCAACTTACCGCACAGAAACCTGGTGCGGCGATCTCGTTCACGTCTAGTCCTCAAATTCTTCTCACTTGGATGCACATCACCTAGAGGCACGTTGAGAAGTCGCGCAATCAACCGGACGTCGATCGTAGCCATCCGATCTCTGCCAAAAGGGATTTTGAACTGCAAGGGCTCCAAGGTAGGGCTCTGGATGCTAGCATAGAAGGCACGAACAGTGCTCACATTAGCACGAACGCGAGCTTCAAAGATCGGTCCCCAGTGCGCAGCTTCAATGCGTTCGAACAACAGATACTCGCCGAACAATCGCCCATCTACGTCCGCCTCAAATAACACTCTACGATCAGTGTATTCACCATGAGGCATCTCTGATAGGATGGTTCGTCCAAGATGTGCATGGGGATCCAAATCCCGCTTTGTACGGCACTCCAGGACTGCAGCTGGACCTGCGGCGGCGCTTGAACTTGCGACACCACCCCGCGGTCTTCTCAATCGAGCAGGGCGGCTCGGCCCAGCCTCGTCTGTTGCAGTTTTCCTCTTACCCATCAAAGACAGGATGGATGAGAGTGACAAAAGACCCAAAATAGCTTCCACGAAAGCCATGGAAAACGCCGAAAATGTGGAGAAATGGCTGCCCAATCTGACAAAAGGAAATCTAGGCGTCGTAGAGGGATGCTTCAAGCTTCCCAAGGCTGTACTTTCAGGGAAAAATAAGAACAAAAAGGTGGAATGGAGCTGCTCACGATTTCAGCACCATTTGGGGGATTTTGGAGCTCCAAATGGGAAAATCTTCAAGGAAAGGGGTTGCCAACACCCAATAATCGATGGATGGTGGTCGGTTTTGGCCAAGGAAGGGTTTAGGAGGGGTTTGGGTCGCCGGGGTTTGGAATGGAGTGCTGAAAATCAAATCTAGGGTATGCAAGGGGGCTGTTTGTGAAGGAGAGGGGTGTTTTAGGGGTTTTCGTGGGATGGGAGGTAGCTAGGAGTGATGGGGGGTGTATTTAAGTAGGTGCGCCCAAAGGGCAGCACCATCGGAGGTGGCCGGCCGGCGATGGCATCGCCGGCCAACCTTCAGGTTGGCCAGCGGGACCCCATGGGTCTGGTCCCCCATGGTCCCAGGGCCCCAAAAAAGTTGGTCCCACCCCTTGGTTCAATGTATTTTGGTCTCTATGAGCCCAAACATGTGTTCGGGGCTTTCTGGGTCCACATCTCAATCCCGAATACCAAACCATATGATGCAGCATATGAATTTGGGGTAGAAGGAGCCATTACATCTTTCTAGCTCCTTAGTTGCTAAAGAAAGTGAAGTTAGAATAGCCTTATGGCCATTTTTCATGAAATTTTACTATTCACTATAAAATTTGGTGAATATATTAATTTGTGTTATTTTCACATTAGGTTTGATGCCTAACATGAAATGGATAAGAAAGAACTGAAGGTTGAAGTGTTTAGAGAAGGAATTTTGAAGATTTTTGGTGAAACGGGGTTTTTAAGCCCCGGTGATTGATTACTAGAGTCGTGGTCATTCCACGGCCCATGGATTCACTTTTGCGGTTTAAAACCGCTCATAGGACATCTCCACCCGACTTCCTACAGCTTAGAAGTAATTCGGGTCGCTTTACGCGACCCGAGATACGTTACAGACTCGATCTTGCGATCGATCCTTATAGACTTCGCCTATCGGCGAATCTGTGATCCTAGAAGTGTTTCTAGACCCTTCTCGCACCCACCTATGTCAAAGGAAGCGACAGCGTACGTCGCAAGACCATAACCCAGGCCCAGTATACTCTCATTCATGCTCTGATACCAACTTGTAACACCCTGAAAATCGGGGGTCGTGTATAAACTCAACTCCCGAGTTCCAGACCGTCACTTATGCAACAAAAATGGTTATGATTCGATGTTGTCTGATTTAAAGCATTCACATGAGTAAAAGTATACCAAAACTGTAATTCATACTTCAGATCCAGTGATAAAAGCAAGCGGAAGACTAAACAAGATATATATCACTGTATGGAAAAACAAAGTAATCTCAACTGTCTCCAAAGTATGACTACATCTCTGAGTCTCATATACATGTACATAACAAAAGAATAATGTTCAAAAAGAAAAGTCCCACTGATGTCCCCTCGATCCAGGTCGCCTACGGGAAGCCGTCATGATACTGCATATACGAGAACTCATCCTGGTCCTCGTCAATCTCCGGCTCCACCTCCTGGATCTCGTCGTCACCTGCAACTACAACAGGGTCTGGTGGGTGTTGCAAACATCATCCCGTAACGTGGGAATGAGTGATCAACTCAGTGGAATCATAGAGCAAAGATTAGCATGTTCACAATTCAATCACGCGATAATAGTAAAGCAGTAAATCAGACAAGTCCTAATACTGTTGTTAATGCAAGATGATATGACGTGATGCATGCCCTCACCGACGATCACCCTCATACGGCAACATCTTACGACCGCGGCATGCCACACTCCCTAGAGTGCTCCACATCTTCCAGGCACATGCAATGCTATTGTGATATGATTACCAAGTTGGTATTAGTCCATTCAAACAGCAGGATTGGGAAACTAAGGTACCTCCCTTGTATCAATCCCAACACGGATCCTGTCTAGGGTCGTCACTCCTTGTAATCTCATACGATGTACATTTCGTAGGTCACTGCAAGGGCTGCCAGGGCTGTTGCTCGCACTCGTTGCACCGCTCCCCCATCACCTTATCAATACAGGCCTACTGTACTCTACTGCACGGAAGGGTCGTCGCCTCCCGTGAACTCAGAATACGCTCGCGGTCACTACAAAGGGCTCGTCGCCTGATCAGTGTAGGCCGACAGCTAGAATATAGTGTCCCATACCACCATAATCTGCTCACGAGTCTAGGTGCTCACTGGTCACTACGGGGAGGTTTGTGACCCCAGCGTAGGCCGACAGCTCGACCACGGTGTCCCATACCACCATGCCCGGCTCATGAGTCTTTGTGGATCAAGGTACCACGGTTAATAGGGTTTACAATGGTAAGTTCAGTACCCTAGGTTCAAGCAGTTATGTTACATACAAGGTGAACAAACATCGGCCAGTCGGGTTACTTGACGGGCTCGACTAGCGCGATCGCATCTCGAATTGAACGACATGAAGTGCGTAAAACACTTCGCGTGGCCTAACCACTGCCGCCAACTCTCAACACGAATCACGTTCATCGACGCGTCATTCGTGGCTATGACCAGTCAGCCACGAATTCGCTCGGTTACCGACTGCCTGGACTAAGTCAAGTCCCACACATCTATGGAATCACTATAAAAGGTATTGGAATTGAAATACATCATGTGAGCATGTTAGCACATGTTATAACATTCAACTTAAGCAAATCTTCAAGGCATACTTCCCATGCATATTCAACTTAAGCAAATCCTCAAGCACATACTTTCAATGCATGTAATGAAATCATGTATTTTATCAACATGTAGAAAATCATCCAGGTCAGCATAATAGTTGAAAAATCAATCACAAACTATCATATAACATCATTTAATTCAATACATACTAATACAAACATTTATACAAACACATACACTACACACTTAAGTCTACATATGGTATGTCGACCCAAAGTGTGCAACTAGGCGAATCTCTTCGCCAAACTAATTATGCACGCATTCCTAACTTCCTAGTGCGACAACAAACCATGTCAATCACTTCAGCAAAATATGAATGTAAACAGTACTTCCTACAAATGACTAAAATGCCCTAAATCTCATATTCTTCGTTAGCTTACGAAACGGGAAACGGAGAGCATTTTGTACATGTCAAACGGCGATGCCGTCAAGAATCTACTATTAAACGACATTGAAAGCGTTGGGAACCGTCAATCAAAGCGTCTAAAATCCTCACCTAGTGTCTTGTAGACTCGGGAATTGAAGCGGAGTGTATATGGTTCGTCTACGGCGAGTAAGGAGCCTAATACATAAGATCCATAAGCTACATCGCTATGGAATCAAGGAAAACTCAAATCAACAACTATTTAGGGTTTTTACATACCTAGGATTGCGGTGGAATCGTCGGGAAAGCGGTAGAGGAGTGTCGCTTAAGCACGTGCAACACGTAGCACAAGTGGCGGGAAGAACTCTCCCACTCTCTCACAATCTCTCACTCTTTTTCTCTCTCCCAAGCTAGGGCTTCTCTCAAATTCGGATGGGAGAGAGGAGTGGGGGTTTCAACCCCTTTTATAGCCTAAAACATTCCCAAAATAGGCTTGGGAACAATGTTTACTTGGTGCCTAACCAAATCGGGGCCGTTTCGGTCCAAAAGGGCATTTCTGGAGGTCCCCAGGCCAAATGCGGTCGGACTTAAGCTCATGCATACTGGATCTAGCATACATCCAGTTTTCAGGCCGGTTGGGTTCCCAGATCGCACGTGGCGGCCCAGTTTCAGTTTAACGGTCACCGCACCAAGATCAGGCCTATAAGTCTCGTGATATATAATAGATATTTTTCCTGATCCAAGGGTGTAATTTGGCTGTATTCTGACGGTCAGAATGCTTAATACTGATGCGTCAAATTTGTGTGCCAGATTTGAATTTGAAATTCCAACTATGTCCTTATTCACACTCTCTTAGGTCCGGGCTCAATGAAATAGCCTGTGATAATCGGTTTGACTTGATTTTTGGAATGAGTGTCAAGCCCAGCTAGACGGTCCTAACGGTCTAAGATAGGAGGTATCGGACTTTCGGCGCGCGGTCTAGATCCAATACAAAGTTTCAAGGAGGTCCCGAGAACAAACCGGCTTAGAGTTTGATCCGAGGCTTTAGAGCATTATAGCACCCTTGGTTCCACTCGCTTCGGGCCTCGTAGAACGTATTTAAAGTGATCAGGGACCATTTCCCAGCTATTCCAACGTTGCACTAGCTAACCTAGTCACATTTTCTAAAGGAATGAATTCTACGCAATTTCGGGTCGAGTTGGTACTCGAACCCAAGTATGGATTTTTCACGGGCGTTACAGTCCACCATTGAAACTCTTTTTTTGGGAGTGCAAAAGTTATGGATCAATGTCAAATTTTTTTCTACACTTAATTCAGATCTTTGTGACCTTATAAATAGACTAGATGAAAAATAAATGCTATGGTGGGCCCAGCGGAGTTTTGACGGTGGAAATAATTATCACCACTGTTGTTTGTGGTATGGTCTAGATGATCTTTTGATATGATTCATTTGTTTGGATAATGCTCTCTATAGATAGATGAATGGTGTAGTTGTTGTGGCCCATTTAATAAAACTTGTTGGATGTATTTGGGGCCTATTTGATGAGGCCTGATGTGACGTAGTTGGGGCCCATTTGGAAGGGCCTGATGTGATATATAGGAGGCCCATGTATAAGGCCCAATATGATGTATCTGGGGCCCATGGGTTGAGGCCCATTGTGATATATTTAAGGCCCATGTGATGTTGTCCAATGTGATGTATGAGAAGCTTGTGTAAGGCTCATTATGATTGTATGAGGCCCATTACGATGCATATTAGGCCTTTGTGTGAGGCTATGAGCCCACTTTATGTTTGGCTCTATGTAGGCCACTACTTGGGAGCGATGTTGGTTGAATGTCCACATTAATGGGCTATGATGGTTAGATGTCCATATCGTCACCTTCCATTAAGCATTGTTAGGCCCATTCTCACCGATTCCAATTATCAAGGCCGATTCTAATTATCGAAGCTAATTCTGATTGTCTAGATTGATTTCAATTGTTGAGTCCGATTCTGATTTCGATTATCGAGGCTGATTCTGATTATCGAGGTCGATTCTAATTGTTGAGGCTGATTAGATTATTGAGGTCGATTTCAATTACCAAGGCCGATTATTGAAGCCGATTTCGATTCTGATTGTCGAGGCAGCTTCTTATTGTCGATACTGATTCCAATTGTAGGCCGATTCTGATTGCTGATACCAACTCTGATTGTTGAGGCCGATTCTAATTGTCTATACCAATTCTGATTATTGAGGCTGATTTCGATTATTGAGGTTAATTCCAATTGTTAAAATAAATTCTGATTATTGAGGCCAAATCTGATTCTGATTGTCGAGGATGATTTTGATTGTCGAGGCTAATTTCAATTGTGGAGGCCGGTTCCGATTCTGATTATTGAGGCTAATTTTGATTGTCGAGGCCGATTCTGATTGTTGAGGCCGATTATGATTGTCGAGGCTGATTCTAATTGTCAAGACCAATTGTTGAGGCCGATTCTGATTCTGATTGTTGAGGCCGATTATCGAAGCCAATTTTGATTATCAAAACCGATTCTGTTTGTCAAGGCCAATTCCAATTGTCGATACCGATTCCAATTGTTGAGGTCGATTCTGATTTTTTATGTCGGTTGTTGAGGCTAATTCTAATTTTGATTGTCGAGACTAATTTCGATTGTCGATGCTGTTTCGATTGTTGATACCGATTTCAATTGTTGAGGCCGATTATCGAGGCCAATTCTAATTATCGATACCGATTTTAATTGTTGAGGCTGATTTCAATTGTCAAGGCCGATTATTGAGACCCATTGTAATGTGTAATTGGCCTGTGTTTGAGGCCCAAAGTGATGTATACGCGGCTCATATCTGAGACCATTATGATGTGTATTCAGCCCGTATTTAAGGCCTAATGTGACGAATATGAGGCCTATGTGATGAGGCCCATTGTGATGCATTTGAGGGCCAGGCAATGGAACCCATTATGTTGTTATTAAGCCCATGTGAGAGGCCCATCGTGACATGTATTAAGCCCTTGCGTGGGGCCCATGATGTTGTATATTAAGCCCTTTGTGAGGCCATGGTTCCACTATACGTTACGCTTTATGTGGGTCACTCCTTGGGGGCACTGTTGATTTAATGTCCACATTGTCAAGGCTGATTGTCGATGCCAATTATCGAGGCCGGTTATTGATATTAATTATGAGTATGTGATAGTATATCATCATGATACATTCTCATACACATCATCTGCATGTTTATTATGAAATGTGATTAACCATTGCATATGTCATAGTTTAGGTGGTTTGTGGGACTCCCTGGTATGTGGAGTTATCTCACATGAGCGCAAGGTATGCGGAGGATTGATGCATGATTGGACTGCATGGCTCATGCATCTCGTATTATGTGACGTTGATTACTGTACGCCCTAGCGACATCAGGGCCGTAGCCTCTACATTCATATCGTGGATGGGCAAATGAGATATCGAAAATCTGTTACTAGTATCGTGCTACCATAGATGGCCTTGGATGAACATTCTTAAACCCTCTTGGTACAAAAGAACGCCCCAACGCCGAGACAGAGTGGATACATGAGCGCCCAAGTGCCAAATAACAGGAGGGCGTGTCTCACATTGTGTCGTGGTTGGTTGAGAAGGATTGTGGCCTTAGCTGCCTGAGAGAGTAGGCAATACTAGGCTCAGTTTGACCAGCTCATAAATGGGTCCTCTATTGACAAGCTAGGATGACATTGGTAGGCGGATAGTCAGGTCTCTTCCACTTATCCAGTTGTGCTCTTGATGGGGTGGTAGGCTGGTGTAGAGTGTACTAGACTCCGATGATGATCCCAGAGATGTACAATACTCATTTGTGGAGTAGGAGTTGCATACTCATCATTATATTCATTCATTCATTCACTATCCACTTGAGCTGGTGGTGCGCAACTAATTGTTATGTATACCTTCGCAATGATCAAGATTTCGGTTGGGGTACACAACTAACTTGAGTTCAGGTGCTTAACACATTGAGCCTATCTATCGAAATTTAGGTATGAGACTGGTTTGGATATAAGTCCTTTTTGATAGGCCCTATAGCGTGTGATACCACGTACTATCATCCCGACTTCACACTGCAGTTTGGTCATTTTATTTGCACCACATACTGCATATTGCATCACATCCTCGGCATATAGCATTTTGTATTATTATATTTCTTCATTTATATGACCTAGATGAGGTTGATGGTATTTGTAGCTCTTCCAAATTGTATATTTTATTATATCCTCGATATTTGATACCTGGTTCATTATGTTTTCATATTACGTAGCCGATTTACATTACTCATTATATGACATTGGCATACTACGTCTTTTCATCACATATCCTGGATAAAGTTGATGACATTTTATGGACTTGTCAGTATTTATTTTTATTCTACTATTTTATGGTTCGTGGAATTAATAGTATTTCCGTTTACTCTAATATTATATTCTGAGCAAGCATATATTGTTCACATAATTACACCACCCTCTAAGCTTTATATAAGCTTATGCACAATAGATGCGTGCAGGTGGCGTTAGGTCACAACAACGTTGAGCTTGGAGCGTGCAGCGGAATCTTGGAGGTTTGATCTTATTTTGACATATGTATTTCCCTTTCAACATTATATTCAAATTTTATATTAGTGAATATGTGATGATGATGTTACTTTTGTGATTTGGGTAAACTTGTGGTTATGTTTCTTATGAGATAAATGTACATTGAAAAATTCTCCTTGTAGGATCCTAGGATCGAAACATGGCATATGGGCACTAAGAGCTGAGAATGGGGTATTACGGAGGTTTTCAACACTGGATTAGGAGATCAGGATTCCAGTAAGTCAGATTTTCAGGTTTAGGGCATGACAGGAGATGGTATCAAAGCATAACTTGAAAATACCTGAAGATAACATCACATATCTGCTGTCAACTGCCTTGCACTCTATGATTGTTGAGAACCTAGAATGGTCAAATCCCCGAGTTCGAATAACTTAGAGATTTTCTGATTTAGCTCCTACCGTTGACTGTGAGGCTGCATACTAAAATAGCGATGAAGACCGCTTTAGTTGTAGGAATATGCCAATATGTCCTATAGGGGGGTGAATAGGACTTTTTAAAGTTTTATGATTTATTTAAAAAATCCTATTACACTAATCTTATCAAAATGCATTCATCGGGATTACACAAAAGTAACTCTACTTGCTTCCAAGCCTAGTAGAGAATCCAATCATAAACTATTCAAGAAATAACAATATGTAACTTAGTTTATGATGGATATGACGGTGTTGTGTGTGAGGTGTGATCTCAGATATACAGATATGAAAGTATTGAAGTAAATCACACACACAAAAGAATAATAATCGCAAACACATTCATTTTTATAGTGGTTCGACTACTTGTCTACTCCACTCCCGATAACCTCACTCAACCCTTGAGTGTATCGGATTTCGCTAAGGAGGTTTCACAGCGGTTTACCTTAAACCTAAGGTTTTAAATCAGGTTCACCTTCAACCTTTACAACCAACACTGAGGCTGATTGTTTATGCTCTTATGAGTAAGGGTCAATACATCACACCCACTTTTAGGCACACTGGCCAAGGATCTTCCATAAGATCCTAACAGAGGTTTTACACGGTTCACCTCAAACCTAAGGTTTTAACTGGATCACCCCTAACTAGATGTTTATGCTCTCTACAGATCAAGGGTCCACACAACACACCCACAACGTACACTCCTGCCGGAGGCCTCCTAGAGGACTTGCAAGGGTGAGAAACACCTTAGATCCAATCCTACAAAGGAATGATCAAAAGGGTCCTTTGGACTCTAGTTACAGATAAGTGGATGAGTCTCATTCAGCACGTTGACGAAGATCTCCTCCTTGTTGATGAAGAATCTTCTACTTCCTTGATTCGCAACTCAAATGATGTGCCCATATATGATGACGGGTTGAGTCAAGGTTATGATGGAATCCCACTCTCTAAATGTTTTCCTATTAGGAAGATAGAGCGATTCCAATAATTTATGCATTCAAGGCATCCCAGCTTAATGATTTGCTATTAATGTAGTAAATGGAGGATCCTTGAATGCAGAAGTTCATTCTCTAATCCACTCATTTGAATATCAATGATGAGGGTGGATTAGAGGATGAACTCCCTTGAGAGAAAGGGATTTGGGTAAATGATCTAAGGTTAAACACTCAAAAGCCCTCTCTTCTTTCTCTACCAATAATAATAGATAAGTTCTCTTTATATAGGAAAAAGGTTCCAACAGATATAAAACGGTCACATTTATAATAGAGTTCGATATCATCGTGCTGGTTTATAAGTGTTATAGTTTATAACCCCTTGTTATTATCAAATTTGTGGGGACAAAGACACTACTTTGAAGCTTTCAAGATCTTAGAAGTGTTCAAGTTCAAGAAGCCTTCAAGTTTAAAGATCTCAGGCTTTGTTACACTCAAAGTCACTTGTCTTCAAGTTTCAATGTCCTTGCTTCACTATTGAGGTAGGACTGACCTTAGGTTGACCTTTAGAGTAGGACATTTTGGATACATAATCCATATGTGTTTTATATGTAAATTTGGTCTGTCCTAAGACTAGTCCTGGACCTTGTTCGACTAGTCCTAGCACTGGTTCGACCAGTCCAAGAAATTCCACGACTAGTCCTATGTTGTTGAGAATTTTTAGAATTTTTTAGTTACTCTTCGACCAGTTGTAGGAACAGTGTCGACTGGTTCTTCGACCAGTCATATACCTTCGACTCAAAGTCCAGCAATGATTTTCATAGGTCTACGACTAGTCGTGTGGAACCAACCATCGGTCGAAGGTAACCTACGACCAGTCGTAGGGTACCCACGACCGGTCGTGAAACTGTCTTATCTTATCCCGCTCGAAATTTCAAAGGTCTGTTAGTTCTAAGACCAGTCGTAGGGGTCTTAAGACCAGTCGAAGACGTGATTTTCTTGCCTATAAATTGAACACGAATTTTAGAGATTTGATATGTAATTCGAGTATATTCAAAGCTCCACTTTGAGATAAGTTTGTGTTCATTTTAAGCTACATTGTGCGTAATTTCTATTCTCTTTTGTTAGCTTTCATTATTTGATTTTGTTCCTAAATTTCAATCTAATTTAAAAAGAGGAATTGTTGTATTCCTTCTTCTTGGAATTAAAATCAAATAGAGCTATGCCCAAATTGGTGTAATTTAAAATCAATTAGAACTAGAACCATTGTAAAGTGAGTTTAGACATTGAACTTGGACATTCAATCATTTACTCTGACTTGGTTCTTCTGGGGTGCTACAATGAAGGAGATATTTAGGTATTTTACATTTAATTGTAAATTCCTTTTTGTTTTGGTTTTGTTTGGGATTTGCTAGAAAATCTCATTGTATTGGTTATCTGAGGAGAGCTAGGAAAACTCAGAAAGTGGGGTTTTTTTAATTGCGTAAGCCCACATAGAAAGACACAATTGTAAGGTTTTGGGTGAACCTATAAAAACCTAATTTGATAGTGAATGCTAATATCCCCCGTGTGAGGATATTAGGAGTGGAGTAGCATTCTGTGTGGCTATTATTGAACAATTAATGAACGCACAGGCGAACTACTATAATCCCTTATCTCGTGGTTGAATGATTTATATTTCATATCTTTTATTTTTCATTTGTAGGATGTATATGTGAATGTGAATGTTGTAATCATTTATTTCAAGCATTGTGGGAATGTTGTAATAATTCAGCTATTATTTCTTTCGATTCCTTTATCAGCATTCTTATTTGTTCTAGTAAGGTTGCCCTGCCATTTTTATGGTGCATGGTCGTCCTCAAAACAGTATATAATTGATTGCAGTTTATTCTTCTATACTGTTAGCATTTAATTTTCTTTTTCTCTTCGATTTGAGTTTTGATACAAAGACCTTTCTAGAAATAAGGTTGTCCTACCATAAACTCTGGTTTTTGGTGTAAGGTTGTCCTTAGAATAACATTTGTATCAACCTCTCAAGATCTGAATTTTGAGGTTGCTTTATATTCTTTACATTCCTACATTGGGATTGGTTTACTTTAATTGTTGGTTATCGTATTTGTTTAATTTCTGCTGTTACAAATTTTATTTAGCATTGTCCTATTCACCCCCCCCCCCCCCCCCCCCCCCCCCTCTAGGACATATAGCTAGGCCTTTTCAAGTGGTATCAGAGGTTAATAGCTCTTTTGTTCTTAATTCTTGGAATTATTTCTTGAGCTAACGATTTAAGCTACTTAAGATGTCAAATTTTGATAGCCTATCAGTCACTAGGCCACTACCCTTTGATGGCTCCAATTATGCTTATTGGAAAGCCAGGATGAAAATATTCTTAAAATCAATGGATGAAAGTGTGTGGTTGGCCACTGTGAATGGTTGGAACCCTCCTACCACTAAAGTAACTGGAGTTGATGGTTCAAAATCAATCAGAATAATACCTTATTTCTCGTGGACCACACTTCAGAAAAGTGAGAGTAGTGCAAATGCTAAAGCACTAAATGCAATCACTTACGCACTATCACTGGATGAATTCAAAAGAATTATATCCTATGATTCTACAAAGCAAGCTTGGGATATATTAGAAATGACACACGAGGGTACCTCAATTGTCAAGAAATCAAAAGTCCAACTCCGTACAACTAAATTTGAAGAATTTCATGTCACGCTCCAAACTCGGAAATCGGGCTCACAAAATTTTTGATCGCCGAATTCGGTGCCGACAACTTGCATAGTACCCCATTCTCGGCTCCCGACACCCATATACCAAGTTTCGATCCTGGGATGCTACAAGGAGGATAATATAAGCATAATATAAGCATAACCCATGAACAATAACCACAAGAACACCATCACAAAATCCACTATGATCAAAAACTTTAGGTACAATGCGTAGGAAAGGGAAATACAAGATAGTGACAATAATAAAAACTCCAGAAGCTCGCTAAGGTTGCGTCTTGGCGTCACCTGCATGCATCAATCATGCATAAGCTTATAGAAAGCTTAGAGGGTGTTTTAAGTGTGTGCACAATATAAGCATGCTCAGAATACAAGCTTAGAGTAATGCGGAATCATGCTGATGAATACATAAATGCAATCAGTCGTACTAAGGCTATGCGGTGCAAGATATGAATCCTATCGGCCATATCCAGACCATGTGATGCGAGATGCAACTTAAGCATGTCAATCCTCATCATATATCAGTACAGTTCTCATTCTAGTTAATCACTGGGGTCTAGTACACTCTAGCCAGCTTGCCGCCCCTATCTAAACGCACAACTGGAAGGGTGGAAGAGACCTCACTATCCACCTGCCAATATTTGGCCCGGCTCGTCAATAGCGGACGGATTCCTCAAGCTAGTCAAACTCAACCTAGAAGTTGTCCCTTCACTAAGGCGAGTAAGGTCTCACCCATTTCCAACTGACCACGACACAGTGGGAGACGTGGCCTACTGGTATACGGCCATTGCGCGCTCATGCATCCACTCGGTCTCGACGTTAGAGTCATCCTCTGGTACCGTAGGGTTTAAGAATTTTCACCTAGGGACATCTATGGAGCCCATATGCTAGAACCAAACATTTTCGGTATCCAATCCTACCACTCACGATGTGTCTGTGGAGGCTATGACCCTGATGTCACTAGGGTATACAGCAACTACAATCACACAACTGCAAGTGCATGAGTCACACTACCAGTCATGCAACAGTCGTACATGTACCATGCGCTCATGTAGGGAAACTTCGCCTATCACGGAGCCCATAAACAGTCCGTCGAAGGCATATGTTATGATCAATCACTCCTCATATCAGTCATACATATGATGCGTATGATCATGAATCATGGATTTATACTAAACATGTAAATAAAGATGGGCTTTGTGTATAATGAAGATGGGCTTAGACGGCTTAATCACTACAAGTACGGGCCTACCAATGGGCCTCAGGGAGAGTGACAATGTGGACATTTAACTAACATTATCCCTACAATGTGGGCGTCAAACCATCATGGCTCCCAAGGCTTGGCTCGCCGTAAATATCATTAAATAAATCATAGCGGAATAACACATTGCAATGTGCCTTAGGTACATCCCATTGGGCCTCAAATACATCAAATGGGTCAATCATATGGGCCTTATATTCATCAAGTGGGCCACATTAATGGGCCACACCAATGGGCCTTATGTACATTGTAATGGGCTAGTGGTACAAGGTTATACTCAAAGATAAACACATCATTGGAACAAAATGGATTTTTAAGAATAAGTCTCATGAGCTTGGAAATATAATTAGGAACAAGGCTAGGCTAGTGGTACAAGGTTATACTCAAATTAAAGGTATTGATTTTGATGAAACCTTTGCACCAGTAGCATGTCTTGAATCAATCAGGCTATTTATATCCATTGCATATTTTAGAAAATTTAAGATTTATCAAATGGATGTGAAAAGTGCTTTCTTAAATGGTGATTTGCATGAGGAAGTTTACGTTGAACAACTAATGGGCTTTGAAGATCCCAAAAATGCTGATCATGTGTATCACCTTAAAAAGACACTTTACGGATTAAAACAAGCTCCCAGGGCATGGTATGAGAAACTAACAAAGTTTCTAGTAAACCACAATTTTCAAATGGGATCTGTTGATAAAACTTTATTTGTTAAAAAATATAATGATCATATTTTAATGATACAGATTTATGTTGATGATATCATTTATGGATCTACCTGTACTGACATGACTACTGAGCTTGCAGATTTGATAAAGTCACAATTTGAAATGAGCATGGTTGAAGAATTGAATTATTTCTTAGGGTTGCAAGTAAAGCAACAACTTGACGGAATATTCATTTCTCAATCTAAATATGCCTTGAATCTTATTAAAAGATTTCGATTTGAAAATGGTAAGAACTTTGATACTCCTATGAGTACTACATTGAAACTCTCAAAATATTCTAAAAGTAAAAATGTTGATCCGAAATTATATCGGAGTATGATTGGTAGCCTATTATATTTAACTACTAGTAGACCTGATATCGCACTAAGTGTTGGTATTTGTGCCATCTATCAATCTGATCTTAAAGAATTTCATTTGATCACTGTCAAGCGGATTATTCGATATGTCACAAGTACTGTGAATCTCGGTCTCTGGTATCCACATGAGACTAGTGTTCAACTAGCTGGGTACTCGGATGCTGATTGGGCAGGTAATCTAGATGATAAAAAATTAACCAGTGGTGGTTGCTTTTATATTAGAAACTGTTTAGTTTCTTAGTTTAATAAGAAACAAAGTTCTGTATCACTTTCAACAACTGAAGCTGAATACATCGCAACTGGTAATGCGTGTACGCAGCTTGTTTGAATGAATCGAATGTTAAGTGATTATGGAATTAAACAAAATTCTATATTATTATATTGTGATAATTCCAGTGCCATAAATATTTCAAAAAATCCTATTCAGCATTCTCGTACTAAGAACATTGATAATAGATTTCATTATATCTGAGAGTTAGTAGAAGAAAAGGTTATATCTTTGGAATATATACCTACCGAGAATCAACGTGCTGATATTTTCACTAAACCTCTCGATAAAGGCAGGTTTAACCAAATAAAATTTGATCTTGGCATGTGCATTTTATGATGATAATTTTTTCCTTTTTGTATTATATTGTATATTCTTGCTAGCTTAGACTTTAATTTTTGGAATTAATACTGAAATATTGTGTAAAAATTAATAGAATACTGCATTTTTGGCTGGTACTTGACCAATCGTGAATATACACGACTAGTCGTGGTATAATCGGTCGTGTACATCCACGACTAGTCGTGAATCGTGTGGATACTTCTTATTTGGGGAAAATCCATCATCTTCCTCATTTTTATTTCACGCTCCAAGGGGCCGAACCTCGACTAGTCGAAGCCAACTTCTAAAATCCTCATGGTTAGTGCTCCATTTTCATTTCTTCTTGTAAATTTTTATTTCTATTGCTTCCATTTCTTTCTTGAAGTTATTTATTTCAAATTTCATTGACATTTGGGGTTTTTCTTTTATAAAATATGATTTGAGAAAACTCACTTCTCAATCATTTATAAATCTTTATTTCTTTGAAATCCTTTTTGCAAATGGCTTCTAGGGGTAGAAAAATAACTTCTCGTGGTCCATCTTCTTTCAGATCGAGCATTATCACTAAGCATCATCTTAAGGCTCCCGAGGATGATCCATCCTTTATTTGGGACATCTGATTGTGTAATGTTATTTTTGAACATCCTGTTGATGTTAATCATACTGCTCCTTTTGATATCCTTCCTATGCTCCAAGCTGTAGGTTGGGATAACTTATTGCATTGGGGTGGGCCTGCATACCGGCCCATTTCTCAATCCATGTTTTCTTGCATAACTGAATTTTTACTGGAAAATCTAACGTTTAAAATTGCCATAAGAGAAGGACCATTTGACGTAAATCGTCACTTGATTTCAGCTCTTATGGAAATTCCTGTGAATGATGAGGGAGTTCCCATTCATACACTATCTGAAAAACCCTCACAGTCTAAAAAACGTATGCTAACAAAGGACTTATGCAATCTGGATGCTCAATGGACACATAAAGGAAATGTGTTCCCCTCAAGATTTTTGTTACCCAAATACAGAGTGCTTCATAAGATCTTTGTGTCAAATTTGTATCCTAGTTCTGATAATAAGATTGAGTTAATAACATTCATGGTTCATGTTCTTCATAATATTTCCAGAGGTGCAAATATCTGCTTACCATCCTTGATTTTTCATTCTATCATTCAGTTTCGACTCCATCCTGGTCATAGTGATATTCCTTTTGGTTATTTGATGACTGTTTTGGCCACCCATATGTTAATTGACATGCCGGTTCGTGAAGCCCCTATCCATCATCTGATATTCAACAACTCTAATATCAATAAGATGAAGCTGGAATTTCTTCCTGGCCAAGTTGATGGTGTTGGTGCAGCTGAAGCTGAACATGAAAAAGAAGCTGGTGATCTTCCTCCTGATGATATTTTTGAAGAAATTGAATCTGACTCTACAAATGATCCAGATTATGAGCCTTCTGTCTTTGATGCTCGACTGAGTGCATTGGAGGAGAAAGTCAAAAATCTAAATGTTAAGATGGAAAACATGTCTGTTGCTCATGATTTACAATTCAAGTATATGCGTAAGTATCTTAGGTATTTGAATAAGGGCATGCATAAACTTGATCCTTCCATCCCTGCTCCTTCATCTGGTTCCGATTAGTACATTTTCTACTTACTGGCCTGTAATAACTATATTTCTACTATGTTCACTTGACTGGATTTGCTATTGTTGATTTAGCTCCGTTCATACATTATATATGTTGCTTATGCTATGCTCTCAATTCTTATCTGCTATCATCTTATTTATCTCCTTAATTATTACTCCTTACCACCTTATTTTGTACTTCCGTTGTCATATTGTGACAAAAAGGGAGAGTAGATTTATATCTGATTTTTATGTGCTGGATTAAATGCTGAATTTGTGAGGATGCCATATTTTTTACATATATGTTACGCAGGGGGAGTATGTGAAGAGATAGAATGAGCATGAGTTTTTGTATGTGGATTATAGGGAGTGAATGAATATTGATTTGCAGGTACATGAAATGTGTGCTAGTTGATATCAACTGGTGCATGATTCTTTAATCAGATATTCGGTGTTATGTATCATAACTTGGATATGTGTTTTGTCATGAATTTGAGAAAGGGGGCGATTGTAAGTGCTATAGTTTATAGCCCCTTGTTATTGTCAAATTTGTGGTGATAAAGACACTACTTTGAAGCTTTCAAGATCTCAGAAGCGTTCAAGTTCAAGAAGCTTTCAAGATTTCAGAAGTGTTTAAGTTCAAGTAGCTCTCAAGATCTCAGAAGTGTTCAAGTTCAAGAAGTCTTTAAGTTCAAAGATCTCAGGCATTGTTACACTCAAAGGTCACTTGTCTTCAAGTTTCAATGTCCTTGCTCACTATTGAGGTAAGACTGACCTTAGGTTGACCTTTAGAGTAGGACATTTTGGATACATAATTCATATGTGTTTTATACGTAAATTTGGTCTGTTCTAAGACTAGTCCTGGACCTTGTTCGACTAGTCCTAGCACTGGTTCGACCAGTCTAAGAAATTTCACGATTAGTCCTAAGTTGTTGAGAATTTTCAAAATTTTTTATTTACTCTTCGACCAGTCCTGGTGACTGTTCGACCAGTCGTAAGAACAGTGTCGACTAGTTCTTCGACCAGTCGTAGACTTTCGACTCAAAGTCCAATAATGATTTTCATAGGTCTATGACCAGTCGTGTGGAACCTACGACCGGTCGAAGGTGACCTACAACCAGTCGTAGGGTACCCATGACCGGTCGTGAAATTGGCTTATCTTATCCCGCTCAAAATTTCAAAAGTCTGTTAGTTGTAAGACCAGTCGTAGGGGTCTTAAGACCAGTCGAAGACGTAATTTGCTTGGTTATAAATTGAACACGAATTTCAGAGATTTAATATGTAATTCAAGTATATTCAAAGCTCCACTCTGAGATAAGTTAGTGTTCATTTTAAGCTACATTGTGCATAATTTCTATTCTCTTTTGTTAGCTTTCATTATTTGATATTGTTCCTGAATTCTAATCTAATTTGAAAAGAGGAATTATTGTATTCCTTCTTCTTGGAATTAAAATCAAATAGAGCTACGCCCAATTTGGTTTAATTTAAAATCAATTAGAACTAGAACCATTGTAAAGTGAGTTTGGACATTGAACTTGGACATTCAATCATTTACTCTGACTTGGTTCTTTTGGGCTGCTACAATGAAGGAGATATTTAGGTATTTTACATTCAATTGTAAATTCCTTTTTGTTTTGGTTTTGTTTGGGATTTGCCAGAAAAATCTCATTATATTGGTTATCTGAGGAGAGCCAGGAAAACTCAGAAAGTGGAGTTTTTTTAATTGTGTAAGCCCACATACAAAGACACAATTGTAAGGTTTTGGGTGAACTTGTAAAAACCTAATTTGATAGTGAACGATAATATCCCCTGTGTGAGGATATTAGGAGTAGAGTAGCATTTTGTGTGGCTGTTATTGAACAGTTGGTGAACACACAAGCGGACTACTATAATCCCTTATGTCTCGTGTTTGAATGATTTATATTTCATATCTTTTATTATTCATTTGTGGGATGTATATGTGAATGTGAATGCTGTAATCATTTATTTTAAGCATTGTGTGAATGTTGTAATAATTTAGCTATTATTTCTTTCGATTCCTTTATCAACATTCTTATTTATTCCAGTAAGGTTGCCCTGCCATTTTTATGGTGTATGGTTGTCCTCAGAACAATATGTAATTGATTGCAATTTATTCTTCTGTACTGTTTGCATTTAATTTTCTTTATCTCTTCGATTTGAGTTTTGATACAAAGACCTTTCTAGAAATAAGGTTGTCCTACCATAAACTCTGGTTTTTGGTGTAAGATTGTCCTTAGAATAAAATTTGTATCAACCTCTTAAGATCTGAATTTTGAGGTTGCTTTACATTCTTTACATTCCTGCATTGAGATTGGTTTACTTTAATTGTTGGTTATCGCATTTGTTTAATTTTCACTGTTACAAATTTTATTTGGCATTGTCCTATTCACCCCCCCCCCCCCCCCCCCTCCTAGATATATAGCTAGGCCTTTTCAAGGTTCGATATCATAGAGCATATACTCTCAATTGTATCGATGGTTTGCTTGATGATACATACTCAATATCATACGCTTTTAAAAACCTCTTGCCAGCTAGTCGAGGAAATCAAGACCCATGTCGATGCCATCAGATTTTGAACTATGATTTTATCGATGCAAGGTTCGTTTCCTCGACATTTGAAGATGAGAGAGACTTGCTAGATATATTTTAGGTTTATAAGAATGATCAAGGGTGGCATGCCCCAAACTCGAAAAATGGGGTCACAAAATTCTCATTCATCGAATCTGGCACCGACAGCCTCTGTACTGCTCCATTTTTGAATCTCGACACTCACATGCCAGATTCCGATCCTGAGATCCTATAAGGAGGATTTTCAGTATGATTTTTTTGGTAATGGAGCATAACCAAGTCATAAAACAATAACACCACATATTCACTATATCAAAAACTTTAAGTACAATGCGAAATGAGAAATACAGGGTGATCAAAAACTCCAAAATAATCTGATGTGCGCTCTTGCCTCAACGCTGCTGCGATGCAATGCCACCTGCACGTAATGGTCATGCATAAGCTTACAAAAGCTTAGAAGGTGGTGTAAGTGTGTGCACAAGGCAAGCGCCAAGTGTGCAATATCAGAGAAATGCAAAAATATGCAGGTAAGTCTGTAAATGCTATTAGCTGTACTAAAGTTATGTGATGCAAGGCATGAATGTTATTGGCCATACAAAGGCCATACGATGTGAGGCCTATGTAGCCAAATGTCATATGCGAGATACAAAGAAGTACACATATCAGTACAGTTCCTCTTTGGATATCATTAAAGTCAAATACACTTCACTCTGACTGCCTCCTCCCTAGCTGCACAGCCAAGCAAGTGGAATAGACCTCACTATCCACCTGACCAGTAGTCTGCCACTACCCGGCTCATCGATAGCGGACTCACTTACAAGCTAATCAAACTCTACCTAGCTTATATCCCCTTTACTCGAGGGGATAAGACCACACTCCCTTTCAACCGACCACGACTTAGTAGGAGACGTGGTCTACTGGTATTCGGCACTCGGGCGCTCGTGTATCCACTTGGTCTAGATGTTTGAGCAACTCCTAGTAGCAAAAAGGTTTTGGGTCTTTCATCCAAGGATAACCTAAGTGCCCACAATGCTAGAACTAAGTATTTTTTGTATCCAATACAACCATTCATGATGTGCCTGTGGTGTCATGGCTTTGATGTCACTAGGTCGTATAATGATCAAGTTGCACATATGCGAGATGCATGAGTCACACTGTACAATCATACAGCAATCCAACATGTACCCCACGATCATGTGGGGCACTCCATCTCATAAGGAGTCCCGTAAATGTCTTAGCCCAACTAGCTTATGCTATGATCAAACATTCCTCATATCAAACATACATATGATGCGTATGGGCATAAGTCATGGGATTATATTAAGCATGTTATAAAGTAATGAATTATCCTTACAATGTAGATGGGCCTAGATGACCTACACACAACAAGTATGGGCCTATCAATGAGCCCTAAGGAGAGTCATAATGTGTACATTTAACCAACATTATTCTTACAATGTGGACGTCAAACCAACATTGCTCCCAAGGCACGACCCCCCATAAATACCATTACATAAACCATGGTGGAATCGCATAATGCAATAGACCTTGTATACATCCCATTGGGCCTTAACCCATGAGCCTCAAATATATTAAGGTGGGCCTTAACAACGGGCCTCGTATAACCCATCGGGCCTAATCAAATGGGCTTAATGAATTCACCGAGTTGAATGGGCCAATTCAAATGGGCCGAATGGAATGGGCCAATTTAAATGGGTCGAGTCCAACTCATCTATTATAGAGATCAATGCAGAGTATTATAAAAATAAATCATATCAAAAGATTGTCTGGACCACACTCCAAATAACTGTGGTGAGAATAATTTCCGCCGTTAAAATCCTATAGGGTCCATCGTTATGTAGTTGTTTTGGGTTCCGACCTATTTATAAGTTAACATGGAGATAGATGGAGTGAGAGCAAAAACATCAGCTCGGTCGGAACTACTGTGGCCCTTAAGAAGTTTTGAACAGTGAATGTCACTGTCCCTACTATTTTTTCAGTGGTGGGGATCCACTTGAACCATGGATCTGACTCATTCTTTAGCTTATGCCACAAAATGAGCTTTCAAAATGGTTAAATGGTTGGATGCATCACATGCATCATGGTGGGTCCCACTGTCCAGGTGTGGATGGTGTGGATAGTACACAAACATCAGGGGTCCACGCTGTACGGACACAGCCTCACACAGGAGCGGCAGCATGGATAAAACACTTACTTCATGGTCGGGTCCACATGTGTGGCCCACCACATTGTTTATCTACCATCTAAACCGTTGATCAGGTCACACGGACCTTGGATGCAGAGGAAAAATATATTTCATATTGACCCAAAACTTTTGTGATACCCAAAAGGGTTCTAATGGTAGACGTTCATCATCACTATTCCCTATGATGTGCGCCACTTGAGTAACGTATATAGCTGATTTTTGGGGTGAGGACCACTGCCCTAAGGGGTCATCAAATGCATGGTGTTGATGTGTCCATACATCATTGTGGGGCCCACAACTGGGACCCGTGTTCCCCTGCCCGACCATCTGTCAACCGCAGTAGAACGTTGTTGTATGCCAGCAACAGTAGCGCCTACTGCTGAGTTATTTTTTTTGAAAAATATGTTTTTGTGTGGTTTTTCACGCTGGGGCCCACATTGGAAGAATCCACCCTACCCACTGGTTTCAACAGTCCATAACAAATCCATCAAGCCCAATATTGGGCATATTTCAGAGTGTAAAAAAATTTAAGTAAATTTAAACAGTGAAAATCACTGTTTGATAAGGTATGACCCATTGGTTAGTTGGATCAGCTTCATTTTTCAGCTTAACGCCTAAAATGAGTTGGGGAAAAGGATGGTCGACTTGGATTGAATCCATACGCCAATGTGGGGCATGTACAAGTGGTCCACCCAAATACTTTAAACCAAGCTAACATACATTTTTTTTGTGTCTATTCCAGCTCACGTCCAGAAGCTGGACTATTCTTGGGCAAAAAAATATATTCAATGTGGGACCTTCTTAGGTGGGCCAGCACATGGTGGATGGGTAGATACAACACTTATAAAGTGAGCCCCACCTACAAATGACTAAGATCAAATACATGCTTCAATGTGGGGTCCATCCAGGTGGGCCACATGGCCATATCATCACATAAAAAGAAAGAGCGAGAGTGAGAGAGAGAGAGATCGAGGGACACATGATGATGGAGGGCTCCGCCACTAAAGCCCTCCCTTGCATTCAATCATACATCAAGTGGGTCCCAATACATGTGGGCGCATCAAATCGAAAATCAACAGTGGAGATCCTTTCTCCACCAAGATGTAAGGTCCAGATGACCCTATTCATGCAAGAAGAATAAACATCATGATGGGGTCCATGGAGAATGGCCCCATCATAAAATGATCATGAGGATCAAGGTGGGCCATCGACGACACCTAGGGTCCAAAGTGAGATCCTTGTCATCAATCAGTAGGCCTCACTTGGCCCTTCATCTAAAAAAATGAAATCTAAGCTTATAGAAGCACCCATTGTTTGATCTTCTCGTTCCAATGGAACGCCGGTCTCCTTGTGCTTCACTTTGATGGTGGAAGATAAGAAATGAATGGCTAGGATGAAGGATTTTGGGTGTAGGAAGTGGGCCACACAACTCACTCTTTTCTCTCCATGGGAAGGCTTAGACGTCCACTTTTTTGCTTAGAATTTTGCTTAAAAAATGTGAAGAGAAATAGAGAGAGAAGGGATGCTTGTAAGGAGAGAGAGTGATGGGTGATGGATGTGAGGTGAGTGATAGGTGAGGTGAGAGGTTGGTTGACTTGGTGGTTGCTTGACTTATAGAGAAAGAAAGTATGAGTGTTTTTGTACCTAACATGAGGTGATCGATTGATTGATTGAGTGATTGATTGATGGGACATATCATAGAAATTCTCTTGGGATTGTAAACATGCGGCATTTTCTTTGAAATAAACGTCGGCCCACATCTCCCTACCAGGGTATCAGATCGGTATGTAAGATGCGGGGTTGGAACCGCGGTGACGGTGTGGTCGCAATGGTACAAGTCTCTGATTAAGAAAACTTAAATCTATAGGATACGACTTAGAGTCATGCGCAAACATCGATTATAGGTCTTGGATTGCCGGACTTTGACGGGAAGGATTGCGAGAGTTGACGAAACAATACAAAATAGGATACGGGTTTTACAGAGGGACATTCAATATCATCAAAATTTGAATGTCGATGATATCGATAGCTGTGCCAAGGCATTGGTAAATCCAGAGGATTTTCATTTTAAAATTGTTGGACAGTTTTTATCCCTATTGGATGATCGATCCACTCATCGATATTATCACTATTTGAATATTGATTTTATCGATTGACCCTCGATCACAGATAAAATAGCCTAAAATATTTGCTAAAAAACTTCACGCCTATGACCGATATCATCGAGAGCCTTCCGATATTATCGAGATTTGAACTTTGATGATAGCGAGGTCAGCTTCGATATATCGAAGCATATATGATTTTCATAAGTAAAAATAGGGGCGCCGAATATCTGCCCGTCGATAATATCGAGTCACCTTCGATTGATAAGATATAGATGTATGAGATAAAAACATTGCAGGCATACATCATTTTCAGAAAGTATGGATGCATATCAGATTGATTAAAGCAATAGATAAAATATTCAGAAAAATCACATGCAATCCATATTAGAGAAGATAAACAAGGGGATCACATATATCATATTGGCAGAAAAGATGAGAATTATATCCAGCCACATTTAACGATATCGCAAAAAAGCACATACTACCCAAGGTTAGCAGTAGTAAAACATCCATCCCAACAAAACTATCAAGCCCATTCATGGGCAACCACAATCAAACATCAGTTTTTAGCCCATCCATGGGCAACTAGAAATAACTAGTAGAAGCAAGACCATACGGGGCATATACAGCATCCACAAAAAAAAAAAAAAAAATTTGTCAAACTATTAGGAGGCTATCACATTCACTCATGAGAGCATAGAGTATTAAAAAGATACTTATGCTCATATGCTAATATAAGTGTGGGTGAATGTGACAGCGTTCAGAGTCTCATACTACGGCGGAGGAGCAGAGATGATGGTGAGTATCGACACGATGACTGGTGATAATCTCGACCAATTGTTGCACTGTCTGCTGCACTCCTTCGACCAACAGTTCAAAGATGGTAAGCCTCTCGTGCACCGAGTGGACATCCTTTTAAATTGCACCAATCCAATCTTGGTGGAACTTAAATCGTTTAGTATGCCTAGGAGCTAATGTTAATGGTGCTTGATGCGGTCTCGAAGCTTCTTCTCCAACTACCTCGGTTCCTTTCATGGGAGCGTCGCCTGCCCCACTTTCCCTCTTAACTCGAATGCCCTCTTCACGTGAATCCTCAGGATATTTATGAAACATCAAATCCATCCTTCGAATGTTACTTTTGTTGAAGGTTTGGGGAAGACATACATGATCATTTGTAGTTGGAAAAGCTATGACATTGCAAATTGTATTTATGATCCAAGGATAAGGTAGGAGGTATCCCTTGCCATATGAAAAGCATAAACCAACTGATACACAATGAGGGTAGGTAGACAAATTTTGATCCCAGAGTCAACCGAATAAATCATCATAGTCATGATGCCCGTGAGATCTGCCCTGTTGGAACCCCAAGAGTAAATATTTGAAGCAAGAATTCCATGCAAGACCCGATAGCGCGGTTCCATGAATCTAACTTTTAGGGCATTCCCTTGGTGCCACTGGACATCACGATCATGGTAGAGGAATTTGGTGACCTTGGACCGAACCTCAATGTTATCAGACGTCATGATCCAAAGATCTCATAAAGTAGTGCATCCTAGACTTCTAGTATGCATAATTTGAACCATCAAATATTAGAGGCCTAGTGAATGATGAGCCCTCTCCTTTGGCCATATTCCAAACTTTAGTCAAGATCACTCTCTAGGCGGTGAAGCGCTTAAAGAGAGACCCTCTTTGGTACCATTTGAAATAGCAGTGAAGACCGCTTTAGTTGAAGTAGGAATATGCCAATATGTCCTAGAGGGGGGTGAATAGGATTTTTAAAAGTTTTATAGTTTAATTTAAAAAATCCTATTACACTAATCTTATCAAAATGCATTCATCGGGATTACTCAAAAGTAACTCTACTGGCTTCCAAGCCTAGTAGAGAATCCAATCACAAACTATTCAAGAAATAACAATATGTAACTTAGTTTATGATGGATATGACGGTGTTGTGTGTGAGGTTTGATCTCAAATATACAGATATGAAAGTATTTAAGTAAATCACACACACAAAAGAATAATAATCGCAAACACAGTCATTTTTATAGTGGTTTAAGTACTTGTCTACTCCACTCCCGGTAACCTCACTCAACCCTTAAGTGTACCGGATTTCACTAAGGAGGTTTCACAGTGGTTTACCTCAAACCTAAGGTTTTAAATCAGGTTCACCTTCAACCTTTATAACCAACACTGAGGCTGACTGTTTATTCTCTTACGAGTAAGGTCAACACATCGCACCCACTTTTAGGCACACCGGCCAAGGATCTTCCATAAAACCCTAACAGAAGTTTTACACGGTTCACCTCAAACCTAAGGTTTTAACTGGATCACCCCTAACTAGATGTTTATGCTCTCTAGAGAGCAAGGGTACACATAATGCACCCACTACATACACTCCTGCTGGAGGCCTCCCAGAGGACTTGTAAGGGTGAGAAACACCCTCAACACAATCCTACAAAGGAATGATCAAAAGGGTCCTCTAGACTCTAGATACTTACAGATAAGTGGATGAGTCTCATTTAGCACATTGACGAAGATCTCCTCCTTATTAATGAAGAATCTTCTACTTGATCCGCAACTCAAATGATGTATCAATATATGGCGATGGGTTGGGTTAAGGTTATGATGGAATCATACTCTCTAAATATTTTCCTATTAGGAAGATAGAGAGATTCCAATCATTTATGCAATTCAAGGCATCCCAGCTTAATAATTTTCCATTAAGGTAGTAGCTGGAGGATCCTTGAATGTGAAAGTTCATTCCCCAATCCACTCTTTTGAATATCAATGATGAGGGTGGATTGGAGGATGAACTCCCTTGAGAGAAAGGGATTTGAGTAAATGATCTAAGGTTAAACACTCAAAAGCACTCTCTTCTTTCTCTACCAGCAATAATAGACAAGTTCTCTTTATATAGGAAAAAGGTTCCAACGGATATAAAATGGTCACATTTATGACAGAGTTCGATATCATCGAGCTTTTACTCTCAATTATATCGATGGTCCGCTCGATGACACAAACTTAATGTCATATGCTTTTGAAAACCTCTTGCGAGCTGGTCGAGGGAATCGAGACCCGTGTCGATGCCATTGGATTTTGAGCTCTGATTTTATCGATGTAAGGTTCGATTCCTCGACATTTGAAAATGAGAAAGACTTGCTAGATATATTTCAAGTTTATAAGAATGATCGAGGGACCTTCGATATCATCGAAATTTGAATGTCGATGATATCCATAGCTGTGTCAAGGCATCAATAAATCCAGAGGATTTTCGTTTTAAGCTTGATGGATAGTTTTTATCCCTGTTTGATGCATTGATCCACCTATCAATATTATCAATATTTGAATATCGATTTTATCGAGTGACCCTCGATCATAAATAAACTAACCTAAAATATTTGCTGGAAAACTTCGCGCTCATGACCGATATCATTGAGAGCCTTCCAATATCATTGAAATTTGATCTTCGATGGTATCGAGGTCGACTTCGATATATCGAAGCATATATGATTTTTATAAGTAAAAAAGGGGCATTGGATATTTGCCTATCAATAATATTGAGTCATCTTCGATTGACTCAAAATTTAAATATCGATGATATCGATAGGTATATCGATACATCGATAATAGCGTCTAGATTTTCATGTGGTTGCTGGACACATTTTTTCCTCATTCTGATGGAATCGATATGTCATCAAGGATATCGACAGCACAGGTCAATCATATCGATATGTGTATTGATAGAATCGATAAAGCAAGAAAAACTTAAAATTTTCTATTTTAAAAAAGTTTTCTCACTTATAAACGCTATAATGTTCTAACATGATTTAAGGGTTTTATTCACCTAGTGTTTTGGGACATGGGATGTGAGGCTTAGATTTACCTATGGCTAGCTTGCACACATCTGGTTGAGGCAGATGCTTGAATTGATCTTCCTATAAGGCTCTGTAGTTTGACTGACCCAACATTCACGCTAATTGACAAACTAGGGCACTTTCACATACTATTCCATTTACTATCATTTCTGATCTGGGATCCGAAGAGTAGTAGGGTCACCATAGTGTTGATGATGCATCATGGGAGCGTGAGGTTGAGATTAGAGAGTGTTATCTTCATCCTTTGGTAGATTAATTGTTCCTTAACTTATATACTTGATGATATTTTCTCTTCCCTTATCTGTTCTATAAAATTTGGGGATGAAATTTTTATTAGGAGGGGAGATTTATAAGACCCGTATCTTAGCCCGTACTGTTTCGTAGGCTTTTGCGGTCCTCCTGGTGGAATTTCGATGACTAACGATCTGTTATTGGCATTTGCGCGTGACCCAAAGTCGTGTCCCATATATTAGAGTCAGCTCGACTTGAAACTTATACCCTTGTGACCACACCATCACCGTAATTTTGACGCCATGTATTACGGGGCGAGGTGATACCCAGGCCAGGAGATGTGGTCCCGCATTTAGTTTAAGGAAAATGCCATGCGTTACAGATACCGATAGAATCTCTACGACCCGTCACATCAATCAAGACAAGTACACCCTCCATACCCAATGTCACCTCACCCAATCTCAAGTACATACACCCATTCACTCTTCTCCATAAGTCAACACTCTCTCTCCCCACCCATTCCACCTTTACACTAAAGTCAAACCAAACCATACTTCTCATTCCCATTCTTACAACACCCACTCCCTCCATCTATCACTCCTCTCTCTTTCTCATTTCAAACTCATTCTCTCACCTTCCTATCATCTAATCCCACCATTCATGTTTGAACGCAACCATTGAAGTCCATCCATTAGAGCTCTAGCATGCTTTAGCGGAAGGAGGAGAAGATCATAAGTGGTTGCTTTTTTTCTAAGATTTGAATTGTGATTTATGGCTTGGATTTAATAATTTGAGGGCCCACTTGTGGTGGGACCCATTTAATATATGGTTTGTATCTTCTAGAGGGGCCCATTATGACTAGGTCCCTCCATCTCCATCCGATCTCTCTCTTCTTCTCTCTTTCTCCCTCTCTACCTTTTTCTCATTTTTTATGATGTTTGTGGTGCACCTGATGACGTGTTGGGGGCCAGGCTGTCCAAGGCATGGACGTGGCCCACCTTGATGTATTTATTCTATGTCCACCCCATCCATCTTTCGAGGATGGTGTACCCACTGTAATGTATGTATTTTACACACTGTCCGTGGACAGTGGGAGGGGCCTAATCATCCAGACCATCCATCTATGTGGTCCCCACCTCTTGCTGTTGCTGTTCAGAGTCAGCAAGGCCTGTGGATCCTCATGAGGTATGTGGTATATCTGAACTGTCCGTCTTGATTGGACGCTAGACGCTGGATGTAAAAACACAAATATCTACTGATTTAAAACTTTGGTGGGCCACACCACCTGGCCACCTTGATGTATGTTCCTTGCATCCACACCGTCCATACGTCCAGGGACTGGACGGTGGATCTGGACAACCATTTATATATATATATTATAATATTAATATATATATATATATATATATATATATATTACAGTGGTTATATATATAATATTATATAATATAATATATTATACATATGTAATAGGTGGGCCACACCACGTGAGACCCACCATGAGGTATGGTTTAATCCACGTTGTCCGTCTCTGAACGATGTGCCATGGGACGGATGCACCTTGATGTTTGTTGTGAGCCATGTCATCCATCTATTGAGAGCGTGGGCCCACCCACACGTGTGAAATGTGTGGGGGGTGGGACCCACCTTAATGTAACTATTTTATATCCACGTTGTCCGTATTTGGACGGTGCTATGTGCAGCCCACATGATGTATGTGTCACATTGTGATGTACGAATTACATCCAAACCTTCCATTCATCTGATGTGCTAGCCACCCCACAATTGATGTATGTGTTGCATCTATATCGCCCATAGATTGGCCCCACGACACCAGCAAGTTGTGAAGCCTGCTAGTGTATGTGTTACATCTAAACCGTTCATCCATTTGGTGATCTCGTCTTAAGGCTTGAGACCAAAAATAAGACAGATCTAGTATCAAGCAGCCCACACTGCAAAAATAGTGGGATTGAACATCCACCACTGAAACCCTTTTTTTAGGAGTGTGAAAGTTATGGATCAATGTGAAATTTGTTTCTCCACTTAATTCAGGTCTTTATGACCTTGTGAATAGATTAGATGAAAAATAAACGTTATGGTGGGCCCAGAGGAGTTTTGACGGTGGAAATCATTATCACCACTATTGTTTGTGGTATGGTCTAGATGATCTTTTGATATGATTCACTTGTTTTGATAATGCTCTGTACAGATGGATGAATCATGTAATTTTTGTGGACCATTTAATGTGGATCGTTAGATGTATTTGGGGCCCATTTTGATGAAGCCTGATGTGATGTAGTTGGGGCCCATTTGGAAGGGGCCGATGTAATGTATATTTGGCCCAATATGATATATTTGGGGCCAATGGGTTGAGGCCCCTTGTGATATATTTAAGGCCCATGTGATGCGGTCCATTATGATGTATAAGACCCTTGTGTAAGGCTCATTATGATTGTATGAGGCCCATTACGATGTATATTAGGCCTTTATGTGAGGCCATGGGCCCACTTTATATTTGGCTCTATGTGGGTCACTGCTTATGAGCGACGTTGGTTGAATGTCTACATTGATGGGCAATAATGGTTAGATGTCCACATTGTGACCTTCCCTTAGGCCTTGTTAGGCCCATTCTCACCGATTTCGATTATCAAGACCGATTGTAGAGGCCGATTCAGATTGTTAACGCTGATTCTGATTCCGATTATCGAGGTCAATTCCAATTTTTGAGGCTAATTCTGATTCTGATTGTCGAGGCCGATTGTTGAGGCTAATTTTGATTGTTGAGGCCGATTTAATTATCAAGGCCGATTGTTGAGGCTGATTCTAATTCTGATTATTGAGGCCAATTTCGATTGTTAATATCAATTTTGATTATCGATGCGGATTATCGAGGCTGATTCTGATTGTTAATACCGATTTCGATTGTTAAGGGCAATTCTGATTGTCAAGGCCGATTATCGAGGCTGATTTCGAATGTCGATATCGATTCTGATTGTTGAGGCCGATTTCAATTTTGATTGTCACGGCTGATTCTGATCGTCTAGATCGATTCAAATTGTCAAGGCCGATTGTCGAGGCCGATTCTGATTGTCGAGGCCGATTTCGATTGTCAAGGCCGATTCTTATTATTGAGGCCGATTCCGATTCCGATTGTCGAGGCCGATTTTGATTGTCAAGGCCGATTCTAATTGTCGAGGCCAATTCCAATTGTTGAGTTTGATTTCGATTATCGAGGATGAATTCAATTGTCAAGGCCAATTGTCGAGGTCGATTATGATTGTAGAGGCCAATTCAGATTGTCGAGGACGATTTTAATTGTCAAGGCCGATTGTTGGGGCTGATTTCAATTTAGATTATCAAGCCTGATTATCGAGGCCAATTCCGATTGTTGAGGCCGATTTCGATTCTAATTGTCAAGGCTAATTATCGAGGCCGATTCTGATTGTCAATACTGATTCCAATTGTTGAGGCCGATTCTGATTCTAAATGTTGAGGCCAATTATCGAGGCCGATTCCAATCGTCGATACCAATTCCGATTGTCAAGGCCGATTTCGATTGTCGATACCGATTCCGATTGTTGAGACCCATTGTGATGTGTATTCGGCCAGTGTTTGAGGCCCAATGTGATGTATATGTAGCCCGTATTTAAGGCCCATTGTGATGTGTATTCAGCCCGTGTTTAAGGTTTAATGTGATGAATATGAGGCCTATGTGATGAGGCCCATTGTGATGCATTTGAGGGCCAGGTGATGGAGCTCATTGTGTTTTATATTAAGCCCATGTGAGAGGCCAATCGTGGTGTGTATTAAGCCCTTTAGTGGGGCCCAGGGTGTTGTATATTAGGCTCTTTGTGATGACATGGTTCTACTATACGTTTGGCTCTATATGGGCCACTCCTTGGGGCAATGTTGGTTAAATGACCACATTGTCATGGCTGATTGTCGATGTCAATTATCCAGGCCAGTTATTGATATCGATTATGAGTATGTGACAGCACAACATCATGATACATGCCCATACGCATCATCAACATGTTTATTATTAAATGTGATTGACCATTCTATACGCCATAGTTGTAACACCCCGGATTTTGGCCAATCTGGGATTTGACGTCCTTAGACAGTGGGTCAATTAAAACACCTGAAAAATCGTTCAGAACCCAATTCCATAGCCAAAGAAACCACTTAGGATAAATTTCTTTAGAAACTAAGCATAAGTTAGCTAGCGCAACGTTGGAGTGGCTGGGAAACAGTCCCTGATTACTTTAAATATGTTCTACAAGGCCCAAAGCGAGTGGAACCAATGGTGCTATAATGCTCTAAAACCTCGGACTAAACTCTGAGCAGGTTTGTTCTCTGGACCACTTTGAATCTTTGTATTGGATCTAGACCGCACGTCGAAAGTCCGATACCTCCTATCTTAGACCGTTAGAACCATCTAGCTGGACTTGACACTCATTCCAAAAATCAAGTCAAACCGATAATCACAGGCTATTTCATTGAGCCCGGACCGAAGAGAGTGAGAATAGGGTTAGAATTGGAATTTGAAATTCAAATCTGGCACACAATTTGACGCATCGGTATTGAGCGTTCTGACCGTCAGAATACAGCCAAATTACACCCTTGGATCAAGAAAAATATCTATTATATATCACGAGACTTATAGGCCTGATCTTGGTGCGGTGACCGTTAAACTGAAACTGGGCCGCCACGTGCGATCTGGGAACCCAACCGGTCTGAAAACTGGATGTGTGCTAGATCCAGTATGCATGAGCTTAAGTCCGACCGCATTTGGCCTGGGGACCTCCAGAAATGCCCTTTTGGACCGAAACGGCCCCGATTTGGTTAGGCACCAAGTAAACATTGTTCCCAAGCCTATTTTGGGCATGTTTTAGGCTATAAAAGGGGTTGAAACCCTCACTCCTCTCTCCCATCCGAATTTGAGAGAAGCCCTAGCTTGGGAGAGAGAAAAAGAGTGAGAGATTGTGAGAGAGTGGGAGAGTTCTTCCTGCCACTTGTGCTACGTGTTGCACGTGCTTAAGCAACACTCCTCTACCGCTTTCCCGGCGATTCCACCGCGATCCTAGGTAAGTAAAAATCCTAAATAGTTGTTGATTTGAGTTTTCCTTGTTTCCATAGCGATGTAGCTTATGGATCTTATGTATTAGGCTCCTTACTCGCCGTAGACGAAGCATATACGCTCCGCTTCAATTCCCGAGTCTACAAGACATAAGGTGAGGATTTTAGACGCTTTGATTGACGGTTCCCAACGCTTTCAATGTCGTTTAATAGTAGATTCTTAACGGCATCGCCGTTTGACATGTACAAAATGCTCTCCGTTTCCCGTTTCGTAAGCTAACGAAGAATATGAGATTTAGGGCATTTTAGTCATTTGTAGGAAGTACTGTTTACATTCATATTTTGCTGATGTGATTGACATGGTTTGTTGTCGCATTAGGAAGTTAGGAATGCGTGCATAATTAGTTTGGCGAAGAGATTCGCCTAGTTGCGCACTTTGGGTCGACATACTATTTGTAGACTTAAGTGTGTAGTGTATGTGTTTGTATAAATGCTTGTATTAGTATGTATTGAATTAAATGATGTTATTTGATAGTTTGTGATTGATTTTTCAATTATTATGCTGACCTAAATGATTTTCTACATGTTGACAAAATGCATGATTTCATTACATGCATGGAATGTATGTGCTTGAGGATTTGCTTAAGTTGAATATGCATGGGAAGTATGCCTTGAAGATTTGCTTAAGTTGAATGTTATAACATGTGCTAACATGCTCACATGATGTATTTCAATTCCAATACCTTTTTATAGTGTTAATGTAATTCCATAGATGTGTGGGACTTGACTTAGTCCAGGCAGTCGGTAACCGAGCGAATTCGTGGCTGACTGGTCATAGCCACGAACGACGCGTCGATGAATGTGATTCGTGTTGAGGGTTGGCGGCAGTGGTTAGGCCACGCGAAGTGTTTTACGCACTTCATGTCGTTCAATTCGAGATGCGATCGCGCTAGTCGAGCCCGTCAAGTAACCCGACTGGCCGATGTTTGTTCACCTTGTATGTATCATAACTGCTTGAACCTAGGGTACTGAACTTACCATTGTAAACCCTATTAACCATGGTACCTTGATCCACGAAGACTCATGAGCCGGGCATGGTGGTATGGGACACCGTGGTCGAGCTGTCGGCCTACGCTGGGGCCACAAACCTCCCCGTAGTGACCAATGAGCACCTTGACTCGTGAGCAGATTATGGTGGTATGGGACACTATATTCTAGCTGTCGGCCTACACTGATCAGGCGACGAGCCCTTTGTAGTGACCGCGAGCGTATTCTGAGTTCACGGGAGGCGACGACCCTTCCGTGCAGTAGAGTACAGTAGGCCTGTATTGATAAGGTGATGGGGGAGCGGTGCAACGAGTGCGAGCAACAGCCCTGGCAGCCCTTGCAGTGTCCTACGAAATGTACATCGTATGAGATTACTAGGAGTGACGACCCTAGACAGGATCCGTGTTGGGATTGATACAAGGGAAGTACCTTAGTTTCCCAATCCTGCTGTTTGAATGGATTAATAACAACTTGGTAATCATATCATCATAACATTGCATGTGCCTGGAAGATGGGGAGCACTCTAGGGAGTGTGGCATGCCGCGGTCGTAAGATGTTGCCGTATGAGGGTGATCGTCGGTGAGGGCATACATCACGTCATATCATCTTGCATTAACAACAGTATTAGGATTTGTCTGATTTACTGCTTTACTATTATCGCGTGATTGAATTGTGAACATGCTAATCTTTGCTCTATTATTCCACTGAGTTAGCTACTCACTCCCACGTTACGGGACGGTGTTCCTGGACACCCACCAGACCCTTTTGTGATTGCAGATGATGGCGCGGCTTATGAGGCGGAGCTGGACTTGATGATGATGAGGAGGATCCCTCCTTTATGCGTGTTCTGATTGACGGGATTACAGGGAGGTTGATTAGATACTTTGACACTTGTCATTTTATATTTTTAGCGCACTCATGTATATTCGTTTTGTCTACTTTTGGAGTATACATGTATGTATATAACCTGGTAACATATCCATACTCTGGAGGCATACAACAGTTTATATATGTTATACATATTATCACAGTCTTCCGCTTGTTAATTTAACCGTCTCTGGAGTATGATATGATGTTCTAGCTTAATCTCACTCATGTTTAACGCGTTATCACAGACAACATTCAATCATACATATCTATGTTGCGTAAATAACATTTTGGAACTCGGGAGTTGGGTTTTTGCTCGACCCCCCCATTTTCGGGATGTTACAATAGTGCAGGTGCACTACCAAAAAAAGGGGCAAAGGTACAAACCACATTAGTTTTTTGCTACGGATACAAACCGTAGCTATAGTTACTACGGTTTTAATCTATAGCAAAAAAGTTGACACCATTAATAATTAATGGTGTTATAAGGGGCTCCATGGGGCCTAAACAAATATATATGCTCTATCTAAGCGGTCCATCTATTTGATAATATTACTTTACATCATGATTTCAAAAATCAGCTAGATCAAATGCTCAAGTGGACCACACGGTAAGAAACATGATGATTAACTCACATTTATTTCCTATGGTGTGGTCCACTTGAGCCTTCAATATATCAATATATCTTAAGTTTAGGATCATAAACTTAAATAATTTAATAAAATTAATGGTCAGAATTGATAAACCAAATACATCATGGTGGGTCCCACGAAGCCCTTGTCAGGACCGTCCATGGTCCACCTAATGAAACGACGCCCAAATTTGGGCACGAGCTCAAAACGGAGCCGCACCCAAAACAGCGTTCTCTCTCTCTCTCTCTCTCTCTCTCCATTTCCCAATCCTCTCTCTTCCTCCCAATCTCTACTCCATCTCTCATTCTCCTCCCTCTCTCTCCAATGCATCTTTGCCATCTTTTCTATCTCTCTCAATTGCAGCAGCCGTGAATCTCTTACCCACACATCGTTAAGCTCCTCTCCATAGGTTTGATATCTTCTTATCTTTTTTTATCTTTCAGATTTGATACATGCTAACTGTTTAATGAAATGGTCTACTATCTGTTTGTTGAAATGGCTGGATGAAATAACATGCTATTTGTTTGATGAAATGGCTAGATTTCATGCATACTATCTGTTTGATGAAATGGCTAGATTTCATGCATGCTATCTATTTGATAAAATTCCTTTGTTTAATATATTATTCTTTTAGAAGATCATTTCTTAAACTACACTTTTTCAGTAGAGAATGGATCACCTTCAAGAAAAATCATTGCCCTTCTGACGCCATACCATCTTTCTTGTCAACATGAAAGTGGTAGTCCCCATCATGAAGTTCACCTGGCATAAAAACCAGGACAGTCTGCTCATCAGATGCGCCAAACTATTGGAATCAATGGACAGACAACAATCTAATTAGACATATTGGTGTGGCCCACCTTGAGCACAGATCAGCAAGAAGGGTGAGGCATACAATGTTCACGGTTTGGATGTTCTACACGAGTGGCAAGTTAGAGAGAGATCATATCAGTTCTCTTTTTCAAACTCATGTTAGTACCCTGATTAAGAAAAATTCCATCTTCCAATCATTGTTTACATGATACAACAACATGGGTGTGAAAACCATGCAAAGCTCCTCACCTTCCTGAGTCTGTTCTTCATAAGGCTACAGCAAAGTCGAGTGAGTTTGAAGCAATATATGGTAAGCACAGGCATGGATCCCAAGGTAAGATATCTAGGTGCGTCAATGATGATGAAGTCACAACCATTCGAGATGTCCTTCATGCTGCCAAAGCATCAAACGCCTATGAGAACATGGACATGGGGTTGTTGAGCAACCTTCAACAGAGCGTAAGATTGTTACTGCAAGGGAACTAAACTCATTTAGGATTTTGGAAGGTTTTGAAATCTTAGAAGTCATAACCATCCGAGATGTCCTTCATGTTGCCAAAGCATCAGATGCTTATGAGAACATGGACATGGGGTTGTTGAGCAAGCTTCAACAGAGAGTAAGATTGTCACTGTAGGGTAACTAAACTCGTTTGGATTTTTGGAAGGTTTTGACATTTTACCTCATGCAACACAATTCTCCTTGCTGGTTTTTTGTCCAAGGGGTTGTGTCCAATCATCCATGAGTTTTTACCCATCTAAAAGGCAAACTATGCTAATTTTCCCATCAAAGCATAGTTTCCATAAGTGAATGTTGCCAATGGAGTAAATCCCTGAAGTCGAGCGATGTGGATCAGTTTGATATTGACATGTGGTGTAGAAAGATGTATTGATGGAGGTTGCAAGATATGAGCAGCATGGTTGTTTCATTAGGTCAATTGCTATTTGCCCGAGCAAAAGCCTCTGGTTTTGCTTGAGCTGCTTTTATTTACTGATGACAACAAAAAGGAAGCAAAAGGATCGTGCATATGTATTTATACCACACACACACACACACACACACACACACACACACACACACACACACACACACACACACACACACATATATATATATATCTTTTGCTATGTAAATGCGGAGTTTTGGTTGTAAATTGTTTGTAGATGCAGTGTTGCCTTATTTTCTTCTTCTTTATATTTTGTTCTACACTCATTGTGAGAATCAATCAGTTTTACTGTGATGTGCATCGCATTAAACAGGATTCTACTATTGAAGTTCTTTAAAAAAAAGGCCTGGTATGTATTCCAAGTTCACATCGAAAATCACTGGACTATTTGGAGCCACTATAGGCCTTCCTGGAGTTGAATTGAGGCCTTTCGGAAAAGCCAACTATTCAAAAAAAAAAGTTATGACTCACAACATAACATTAATATGATGGAATTGGGCGTGTTTGGAATCTGGATAAACTTAATTGTGAATGTTCCCCGTTCAACAATATGGAACAGATTGTAATGGAATGTTCTTTTTCTTTTTTCTTTCTGTCATTCTTTTTTTTTTCTTTCTTAAAAGAGGAAGTAGACTCAAATTGCGGTTGTCATCCTTTCAAGTCTTAGTAGAAAGTAATATAATTGCAATTTCGAGCATGTTTCATTCATATGAATAGTAAGGGCCTAGTTGTAATATTGTTTGTTTCTGTATTTTTTATATGATCATCGATAACTATGCATCCAAACGCAGCAATATTCAATTATAAAGGTAAAATATTGTTGTCCAAATAAAAAAAAATCTTAAAATAATGCATATAATTGTTAAAATTTGATGACTTACAGTTTGACGGTGATCCTTGATAAAGTGGAATGACATAATCAAATTCGTATAGCTGGACTCATCAGTTGGGATAAGGCTTATGTGATGTTGATCGTCATCATCATGAAAGTGCATATAATCATGGTATTAAAACAAGTTATGAAATGGCTATTATGTAATAGTAAAAATTGGATCTGTTATGCGATAAGATGCCTAATGCCATTCTGAAAGGAAAAAAAAAAAAAAAAAGGCTGTAATGAGCTAATACATTTTCTTCCTTTCTACTAGGCACCAATGAATTACACAATTTTTTGTTGTTTGTATTGAGAAGGTAAATAGGCATGCTAGGCAAGTGAAAAATCTTTATTGCAGGCCACCGGTGAGGACTTTTCTGTGGAGAAACAGAGAGCAGGAAGGCATTCCACTCACTCCTTGATGTTGGTTTGATTAAAACAACGACCGACAATCGTGTCTTTAGTGCTCTTAAGGTATTTCTCTCTCTCCATTCTTTTGTAGAATTGTTTTCCAGTTGTGAGTACAATTCTTATAATCTTATCTACTTATCCCTTATTGGTCATACAATCAATCTATTACAATTATGTGCCTTTCATGGTAGTTCAGCATTGATCTATGAACTTGTGATTTAGCTTAATTTTTAATAGGAACATCACCAACTAATTCCATTTAACTAATTTCCATGATTTATCTCCGTTACATCTACCACTGCGATCATTGGTTTGCTTTGGAATCTTTCTGGTCTCAAACATCTCATTAAGTTTCATTTCCCAAGATTCTATAGTTTATTTGATTTGTTGAAAATATTTTAGAGCATTCCTTGTATCTAATGCCTTGTTATCCCCTTAAAGCTATTTATTTCTGGCATTTTTGGGTACATGCGAGCAAGGATAGGTTGATTCTGTTTCATTTTCTTATGCTATTAGTTAATATTAAAATTCTGGTTTAAGCCTGATCAATCATCCTGCGGTCCCAAGAAATGGCTTAGCAACCTTTCTTTTGCTCTCTTCATTTTGAAATATTTGACATGCATCTCGTTATTTTCCTGACAAAAGAAGAATCTTTGGATTCTTGGTGGAAGCGTTAAAAGTTTTCTGTTTAACTTGTATTTGGTTGAAGTAGTTCCTCTTTTATTTTAATTTTTAATTTTTTACCATTTGAAACTAGAATATGTTCCTTTCATTTTAGTCAAATCATTTCTAGTTGTGTAGTAATTTTTATGCATTCTGATAAACAGATGTGGTTTTGGGTCTTTCTTAAGGTGCCTTAGATGGTGGACTTGACATTCCTCGTAATGACAAGAGGTTTGATAGTTTCAAAAAGGAGGACAAACAACTTGATCTTGAGGTTCACCGAAAGTATATCTTCAGTGGTCATGTTGCGTCGTACATGAGGGTTAGATTCAAAACTTGAACCTCTCCTCTAGGAAAACTCTGCTAGTGATTAAAATCACAGTACTAGATCCGAGATAAGATTTAAACACATCCCACCAAGCCTCTAAAAGACCTATAATTTCTTTACTGTTATATCGCCACTAATACGAATGAGAATTTTACAGACGTTGATGGAGGATGAGCCAGAGAAATACCAGTCGCATTTCAGTGAGTACATTAGGAAAGGAATTGAGCTTGATGGTATTGAAGAGCTATACAAGAAGGTCCACGTTGCCATCAAAATTTCCACAGATTGAATGGTTCCCAACAGAATGTCCACAGATTGAATGGTTCCCAATAGAACTTCTAAACTACTGCAGCCTATTTCCTTTGTTGCAGGAGTTACTATACCTGTTTGGATTTGTCATCGACAATAATCTAGATGACTATTTCATGGTAATGCCTTCCAGTACTACTAGCCTTCACATTCCTCCATTAGCTATTTTAGCGATTTTAGCCGCAATTGTGAGGGCGCTAGTACAATTTGAGCTTACCTTCCAGAAAATGCTTATTTGGTCCAATTTCATTCCATCTTATGTTTTGCAGAGTATGATGGAAATTAATATAACTAATCAACATGCAATTGGATGAAAAAATTGGCAATCTGATTACAATTTGGTACAGGTTCATTATCCAATGGAAGCCTTTTAGAGTGTTCCAATATCTAATTTCAAAGTGCAGCTTCTAGAAATACAAGATAGCTTTTTCTCCAAATATTGTTTCCTAGATTTAGTATTTCAATTTTCAGGGAATATTATGCGTATAGTCTAATACTTGGTTTTTATGATTCTGATGAGTGAGAAATGGTTGGAATTAGCTTTCTCTCATCAGAAGTAATTTGTTTTTTATAATATTAATGGATTTGAATCAATCTTACAGAAGGCTGAAGTGAGGTGTCTCTTACCAAGAAGTCTGCTGGATCATGGATTTTTTTTCTAGATTCCCTTTGCATGAAGAATACAAGAATAATAAATCAAATGGCTTATTTTGCAATGTCTTTTTTATGCACCATTAAAATGACCGAAAACTGTTCTTTCTGAGGTGAAAACATGTTTAAGAGGGTTTCATTTGACCATCTAACTAACTGCACCCTTAAGCGTGTGCTGCTTTCCACATTAACACATAGGTGCATATACATAACTAGTGTATGTGTCTCATTCGGTGCCATGTCAAGACACTTAAATGCCAAATGTCTCAGGTGTGCACAGTCCAGAATGATATGAATAATTCAAAAATTCCAAACTAGTGTCCTCTTTAAGTAATCCAACTCTCTGTTACCGAGTAAAAACATTTTGCAACATCCTAAGGAAGAGTTTCCTTGACACTTGGACCTATAAGGGGTTGCTTCAGTAATCTTTCAATGTTAAATGTAAATACAGTTGGGTTCATAACCTTGGGGTACATAAAACTGCAATAGGTGAACTTAAGGTACTATTGTATGGGTAATGCATCCAACTAGGAAAAAAATGCAAGAAATGTCATGAGCTAGGCCCACATATGCTAAATCACTCCTGATGTGGAACACAATGAAACTTCACCACCATCATGCAACTGATCACTATAGTTGCAAGCAACAGAAATGTTTCATGCACAAAAAAACCAGTCATGTTTAGAAATACTCCTATAACAGTCAACTTCACCTCAAAAATCTAAAATCACCATGCTGCAGTTAACACCAAAAATTGCCATATGAACTGTAAGCATTTTCATATCAATATGCATTTTTATAGATTGTGATTTTACTATGCATTTGACACTAAAAATCACTATGCATTTTTATCAGCATTGTGATTTTAGAAATGCATAGTTGACAACTGAATCATAAGAATCCAATACATATAAAAATAAAAGCAAACATGATCCATCAAAGCTTTCAAAAAAATCCTACATGGAGAAAATGAAAATCTACCATCCAACATTATGTCCAAGGGTGGACAGAAAATGTAAGGTGGATGCAACTTTATAGTCAATAGGAAAGTCTGTAATGATTCCAGAATTCCTTCATGCCTATGAAGTATTAACTCTTATGTACTGTCCATGAAAATAACAATAAAAATAATTTCATTTCTTGCAGAGGCACTTAATTCTGTATGAAGCCCAAAGTCTATTGATCGAGATTTTAATCTGAAGGGCACATTGGATGTAGTACCCCAAAAAGCCTCCTATATCAATAAGATAGCCTAAGCATTCAATCAGGGGAAACAATGGTTGACATCCATTGCAAATACATCCAATATCAATAAGAAATCCTAGCCATTGAAAATTGCAGACTATTCTATCCATGTTCAACACTAATACTTCCAACAGAGATGCATTGATATGAGATCCTGGATACAGATGTCTAATGATAGCCAGTGGCTAGTGTCATTGTAACGCCCTGAAATTCGGGGGTCGAGCATAACTTAGCTCCCGAGTTCCAAAACATCACTTGTGCAACATAAACAATAATGGATGTATGTTGTCGGTGTTAGTGCATGAAACATGAAATAGATCAAGCCAGATCAGCAGACATAATTCAGGGATATTGAGGAAATATAAACGGAAGACTTAAATACATATATAAATAAAAAAGAATCCCCAAAATATGCATGCTCTGCCCAGGGAAATATGCATGCTCTGCCAAGGGCAATATATACAACTGTGTCTCAAAATACATGGATCAACTGTGCAAAATCGTCATATACATATCCTAAAAATCTCCGCTTGTCAGGATAAGGCTCACGTGAATCCGTCTGAGAATTGCATAAATGAGAACGCCTCCTCGTCCTCATCAAAGTTTGGCTCCGCCTCGCCAGCATCGCCGTCACCTGTAACTATATCAGGGTCTGGTTGGTGTTTAAGCACCATCCCAGAATGTGGGAGTGAGTGATTAACTCAGTGGTACTATACTGTAAAGGTTAACATGTTATCAATTCAATTAAGCAGTAATGATAAAGTAGTATAATCAAACATGTCCTAGATACTCTTGTTAATGCGAGAATGAATGAGATAATGATGCAAGCCCTCACCACAAACTCCCTCATGCGACATCATCTAACGATCGCGGCATGAATCACTACCACTGTACTCTCACACCAACGTCAATGACACATGCAGTGCGATGTCATGAGTATGATTACCCAGTTCTTATTAGTCCTTTTCATATAGCAGGATTGGGAAAGCTAAGACACCTCCCTTATATCAATCCCCAAACATTGATCCATTCTAGGGTCGTCAGTCTTAGGAAATCTCATACAATGTTACGTTTTTAGGTCGCTGCAAGGGCTGTTACATGGAATCGTTACACCACTCCCCCATCAAAAAATCAATACAGGCCGAGTTATATCCTCAATGTTGCAATAGGACTCGTTGCCCTTTTGCAGTGTCAGGATATACTCAAGGTCACTACAGAGGGCTCGTCACCAATCAATGTAGGCCGACAACAAGAATATAGTGTCCCATACCACCATAATCTGTTCACGAAAGTAGAGTGCTCACTGGTCATTACGGGGAGGCTCGTCGCCTCATCATAGGCCGACAGCTCAACCACAGTGTCCCATACCACCATGTCCGACTCATGAGTCTTAGGGGATCACGGTACCAAGGTTAATGGGAGTTTTACTGGTAAGCTCAGTGTCTTGGATTCAAACAGTAGTGACCAAACATGGTGAACAAACATCGGTCAATCGGGTTAGTTGATAAGCTCAACTAGGCCAAGCACACGTTGAGTTGAACGACATGGAATGCATAAGCACTCCGTGTGGCCTGACTACCGTCGAACATCCCAAGAACGACTCAGATTCGTTAAACTCATCCTGCGTGGTGAAAACGACCTTAACCATTATTTACAGAACGGTTACCGATTACCTGGAATGTAGTACAGCCCCAAGCACGTACAAACTCAATAACAGGCATATGATTCATATCCTACCTTCAAATGAACATTCATATCATATAACTGGAATTTAAATACAGTACATGGAGGAAATCATACACACATTTAACGTTAATAATCTAAGTTACATAATTCATGGAGGAAATCATACACACATTTAACATTGATAATCTAAGTTACATAATTCATGGAGGAAATCATACACACATTTAAGGTGATTAAAATTCATATCTCAACAACCTAAAACATTCCTCTTTACTAACTACTAACTCATTTAAGCATTTATCCAAACACTTAGGCTACCCTATTCAACATACACCACATATGTCGATTCTATTACACATTTGGGCAAGTCCTTTTACCAAGGAGTCGCCGCATGCATATCATGTATAAGCCTACAATAAATAATCATGGAAATCATAACGGAAGATTCCATACGTATATGGGTATTCTAACATATACATGAAATACGCTATTTCTAACATAACTTAAACATATACGTACATCGAAATAGATAGTGTATTTGGCATGTGTAATAGAATTCACGTCATGAATAAATCATTATCTATCATTAAAAGCTTTGAAAACCATAAATTATACATATATAGTCCTCACCTTAAACTAGAATATGCGTATAAGAGGTGATTCAGACGATAAGTCTTCGTCAACGGTGGATACGCTACCTATGGCATGAAACATGTTAGCTATAACGCCATTTAAACTATTCTAGGCTTCAAAATAGGTTAGGGTTGGCTTAACTTATCAAAGAATGGAATCAGAATCGCCGGAAGAACGATTCAGATATGCAAGTTCGATGTATAAATGAACTGGGAAGAATCCTATGGAGAATTAACAGATTCTCCCACACTTTCTCTCTCTTTTCTCTCACTTAGAAAGCTAGGGTTTAGGAAATTCGTATGGAATGTGGGAATAACAGTTTAAGGCCTTTTTATAAGCCTAAACTCGATGAAAATAGTCTTAAGGTCAAGGTATACTTAAGTTATAACTAAATCGGGCTCTTTCTGATCCAACGGAGCACTTCTGGAGGTCCTCTTATCAAATGTGGTCAGACTTAAGCTCACTAGTATTGGATCTTTAGTAAGTTAAGTTTTCAGTCCGATTGGGTTTCCAGATCGTCTGTGGTGGACCAGCTTCAATTCAACGGCTACCGAAATTCGATAAGGGCTACAAGCACTTTGACATGTAAGGGCCGCCTATCCTGATCCGAGGGTGAATTTGGGTCAAAATCTAACATCAGAATGCCTAAAAATAATGCACAAGTGAAACGTTCCAGATTACTTAAAAATATATTTAATTTTTTAAAAATCTTCATTTTCTCACTCTCTTCACTCTGGACTCAATAAAATGGTCTCAGGACATCGTTTGGACTTAATTTTTGAGGTGATTGTCAAGTTCAACTAAGCGGTCATAATAGTGTAAGTTCATAGCTATCAGACTTTCGACGTGCGTTCTAAATCCAATACAAAATTACAAAGCATTCCCAGGAGTAATTGGATTTGAAGTTGGATCCTAGAATTCAGGGTAATATAGCGTCAATGATTCTATAGGTTTTAGGTCTTATAGATCGTATTGAAAGCTATCAGTGCATTTGTTATATGCAATCTAGTTTAGCGCTAGTTAAAACACATTAAATTTCTAAGGGATTTGGTTCTAAATGATTTCTGCTAAAAAATGGTACTCGGGTCTATGCACGGATTTTTCTAGGTCGTTACAGCCATTAATTGTCATATTCTCTCTTTCCAGGTCACGGTTCTTTCTAATGTCGAGGCCAAGAAGAGGTTCGAGTTTTTGGAAGTTGTTAGTGGGGGTAATGGATGCTCACCTTATTCGTTATTTCAAACAAGTACGCATACGATTTTCTTGTTCACTGTCCTATTGAATGTAGTTTTTTGCTCTTCTTTAGTGCTTCTCTAAAATCTTTTGACCTAGTTTTCTTGTAGGGATATGAGCTATTGCATCAGATGGAGCCATATGTCCACCAGGTCTGTTTTTGTTTATGAATTTCCATAGAAAATGTGTAGGGTGCTTAATTTAGCAACTTGAGTTAGTGCATATAGACTAGATGTGATTTACATTCTTCTAGTCAGTTAGAAGACTTTATGGCACAGGTAAAGGGTCTTTTGCCTAGGAATTCGTAGTGACAATTGGGGCATGGATATGGGCTCCAGAAGAATATTTTAGCTCCTTTCTATAGGTCTATTTTTTTTAAAATAATAATAATAATAAATAAATGCTTCTCCACCCTCACACCCAAGTTTGTTGTTGCTTCACTTCATTCTTCGGGCAACGATATTTTGTTTTGAGCATTTTGACAGTTTCTTTACGTATTTTAGGTTTTACAGTCTCATTGGACCTGGAGATACTTTAAATGTGATTGGAGAATTTGATGACCAGGGAAAATGCATTGTGTTCTGTGATGAAAATCTTGTCATCATTCATCCAGACATACTTGTGTCTGGAACACGGGTAATTGTTACCTATAGCTGCTTTAAGTTTCTGGTTCATGGTTCAACTTTTGATCAGTGGTAAAATGAATGGTGGTTTTGGCAATGCCATTTGGAAACTAATTTTTGGATAGGATCATTGTCATCATTCATGTCATGATGGAATTAAAGAATGAATCACTTTCAAGTTGCTGCTAGTTTGACATGCCCAGGACGCACTGTCCTTGATGAGAGGCATAAGTGTAGTGAACATTCAACTGCAACATTAATTGGTACCTTACTTCATCAAAATTTTCAGGTTTTATGTTTAAAAATTGCCTTTTCTGAGAAACAAGATCTACATAAATGGTCCCAAATGTCACTGACTTCACAAACCATAGTTAAAAAAAAGGATCTCATCCAATATGTATCTTTGCTATCTAGATATCTCTCATATTACCAAAGTTGAGGTTGTGTGTGTTGGTTTGCGTAGGGGCCATACTATTATGGTGCCGGAGCTAACAAAGGCATGTTTTCTTGAACCTCATTTGTTTGAAAGTTACAATCCCTATTTTTAGTGTTTTTTTTATCTTTCTTTCTTTTGAGATGTGTACAAAGGCATGCTTGTTTGATTGTGTCTACAAATGTTGTTTTATATAGGCTGACAAGCTAAAGAAGTCACTGGAGGTTAAAATTCATTTTCTCAAGGGAAGGGTTTCAGAACTTGAAAGTGATCTTGTGTCAAAGTCCATAGAAGTTGCATCTGCAGTTTCAGGGAAAGAAGAAGCCCTATCTTCTGCATTTGTTGAAATTGACCGTCTAAAGGAAGAAATTTCTATAAAAATGTGAGCATTATTACGTTATATGGAGGGTGTTTACTGTGTTGGAGTGTATTTGTTTCTTGCACATGAGGGCACGCCTTAGTTGTAATTCTTATGATAGGTTAAGCAAAGTGAAGTACTGTTTATTTAGAAATGTGAATGTGGGATGCATTGTATAATTTGATTGCTATTTGTAAGAAATGCATCATTTTTTTCTTTTTCTGATTGCATTTTATGACCTATTCCTACCAACATTAAGCTTAGATGAGTTATCAATCAAAGCAGGTTCTTGCAATGGAAACATGCATCATTATTATAATTTTTTTAAAAATAGCTACGAATTTTGGTCGTAGCTATTGTTCTGAAAACTGTAGCTACTGCTAACTACAACATATTGCTACAAATTTTATTCCACTTTTAGCTACTGATATTATCCTTAGCCATAGGTACATTTCCTAACAGAAATTATAGCTACTTCTTGATATCTACTACTACAGATCTAATCTGTAGTCATAGGTATATTTCGCTACAGAAAGTATACTTACGACCTTTATCTGTAGCTAGTGATATTTATTGCTACAGATTTAATCTCTAGGTGTAGCTACATTCGTACAAAAATTATAGCTATGGCTTTTGTTCATAGCTAGCGATATCTATTGCTATGGATATAATCCGTAACCATTGGTTTTTTTACCATTAGCTAGCCTACCAATAGCGACGGATGTGCTATGAACTAGATCTGTAGAAAAAGGTTTTTAGCTACAGTTTTTGGCTGTTGCCTTTGCCCATTTTTCTTGTAGTGGTAGTTTATGGGACTACCTGATAGGCAGAGTTATCCTACAAAAGCACACGGTATGTGCAGGATAGATGCATGATTGGACTGCGTGACTCATGTATCTCGAATTATGTGACGATGATTACTATATGCCCTAGCGACATCAGGGTTGTAGCCTCCACATTCATATAGTGGATGGCCAGATGAGACACCAAAAATTTATTACTAGCATCAGGTCGCCATAAATGGCTATGGGTGAAAATTTTTAAACCCTCTTGGTACCAGAGGATGCCCCAACGTTGAGACCGAGAGGATACAAGAGCGCCCGAGTGCCGAATACCAGGAGGTCGCATCTGCCATTGTGTCATGGTCAGTTGGGAAGTGTGTGGCCTGGCCCGCCTAAGGGAGTTGGTAATGCTAGGCTGAGTCTAACTAGCTCGTAAATGGGTTCGTTATCGATGAGCCAGGCTAATATTCATAGGCAGATAGTGAGGTCTCTTTCACTTACCTAGTTGTACTCTTGATGGGACGGCAAGTTGGTGTAGAGTGTATTAGACCCCAGTGATGATCCCAGAGATGTACAATACTATTTTATGGAGCAGGAGTTGCATACTCAGCATTATATTCATTCACTCATTCACTATCCACTTGGGCTAGTGGTGCGTAATTAATTGTTATGTGTACCTTCGTAATGGTCAGGCTTTCGGTTAAGGCGTGCGACTAACCTGAGATCAGGAGCTTGCCACATTGAGTCTATCTATCCAAATTTAGGTATGGGACTGGTTTAGATAGAAGTCCTTTGTGATAGGCCTCATAGCCTGCGATACCACGTACTATCATCCCGATTTCATACTGCAGCTTGGTCATTTCGTTTGCACCACATACTCGGTATATGGCATTTTGGGTTATTATGTTTCTGCATTTATATGACCTAGATAGGGCTAATAGTATTCATATGTCTTTCGAATTGCATATTGTATTGCATCCTCAATATCTGATATCTGATTCATTATGTTTCTGTATTACATAGCTGATTTACATTACTCAGTATATAACATTGGCTTACTATGCCTTTTTATCGCATATCCTGGATGAGGTTGATGATATTTTATGGTCTTATAAGTGTTTCTATTTATTTTGATATTGTATGGTTCATGTACTTACTAGTATTTTTTTTTACTCTACTATTACATTCTGACTATGCAATGCTACTCGCACACTTACACCACCCTCTAAGCTTTCTATAAGCTTATGCACGATAGATGCATGCAGGTGGCATTAGGTCGCAGCAGCGTTGAGCTTAGAGCGTGTAGCGGACTCCTAGAACTTTCATCTTATTTCGACATATGTATTTTCCTTTCAGCATTGTATTCAAATTTTATATCAGTGGATATGTGATGATGATGTTGCTTTTGTGATTTAGGTAAACTTGTGGTTATGCTTCTTATGAGGTAAATGTGCATTGAGAAATCCTCCTTGTAGGATTCCAAGATCGGAACCTATCATATAGGCATTAGGAGCCAAGAATGGGGTACTCTGGAGGCTGTTGGCATTGGATTCGACGATCGAGATTCCTATAAGTCCAATTTCTGGGTTTGGGCTGTGACAGTGGTGCAAAAATCGATACAAGTGATTCGCAATGCGTGTAACATCACTTCTGGGATTAGTTGTCATAAATAATCACTCCATGAACAAATTGTGTCATGTAATTCATCCGACTCATTTGTTGTGTTACCTTGAGGTGTCGACGTAAATCCACGGTAGCTTTATAATGCCGGAAAATATCCATAGTTATGAGATACAGGTTGAGCCGGGTTTTTCATGAATCACATTCCACATTATGATGATCACTACACATGATAAGTCGCACACACTTTGCTAAGCAAGCATCTATTGTAGGTTATTTGCGCATACCAATATCCCTTGTAGTAGTGGAGTACGAGGTGTATCAGAACCTTTATATTACTTTTATATCTCTCTTGAATTGTTGTGAGTCTTAAAGGATAACCATCACTATGAGTGGGGCGTTGAGCCTCTTCCAACATACAAATGATGCAGGTGACATACAGATTGAAGACCTAAATGATAATCTCCCTATGGAAGATTATGTTGAAAGAATAAGAAGATAGTTTTATGATTTAGTTTTGTACTTTCTCTATGAACTCAATAAATGTAATAAGTTCCCATTAAGAGAGCATTTGATTATTCTTTTACTCTGATAAAATAATCGATACAGTCGATTTTATTCTCGTGAATATTACCTTCATGAATATATCTGGATGTGATCCAAATGAAAAAAATAAAATAAGGTATAGTTTTAAAGCATCAAATTTATACATTATTAACACTCGGTTTTCTCGGGCACGAGCATAAACTCTGGCCGTAAAAATTCAGGTTGTTACAATAGTTTCTTAATATGCATATCTTGTGTAGCCTATGTGATTGGATCCTCTATTGGCTTGAAGGCATTAGAGTTATATTGTTTTGTTTGTTTAATTAACAAATTTGTTTTAAATAGGCAATTATTCTTTTAAATAGGTATATATTTTTAATTGGTCCTAACTAACCCCCCCCCCCCCCCCCCCCCCCCCTTCTAGGATTTATCATACATTCTATATCTTTGTCGTATTCTGCGGTTAAATGCATTGCATCCCCGTTACTGCAATTTTACCTTTTTAATGCCATCAAATGATCTTCAATGCCATCGAAATGAACCTTTGATGCTATATAAGTGAAGCTTCGATGTCCTCAAAGGGAACCTTTTTGTTATCCAGAAATAAGATAAAATTATCAATTCTTGTCGGACATATCTAACTTCTTGTTCGATATCATTGAGGGGGACTTCGATCTGCTTGATGGGATCGAGCACCACTTGAAATATGCTATTTTGGGCGTATGTTTTCATAGCACCTTTGCACCTCTTCTAGCCTTACTTATAATGTTCCAATAAGGTTTCTAAGGTCATGGGATGATCAACAATGTTTACCTATTAAGTCAAGATTATCTAAAGGTTTAAGGGTTATTATAGGTCAAGGGTTAGAGTTACCAAGGCACCTCATTTACTTATCATTTGCTCCTTGATATTTTGTTCTCTCATGTCTTCAGTCTTCATCTTCCAAAGGCTCAGCCGTCTACATGGTGTAATGACTCACGTGATTGATAAACAAGATACACAAATCGGTACACTAATAGTCATGCATACTTCTAGCCCATACATGGCTTGTGTTAATGTGTCAACATTTGAGAGTGCACTTGATGAGGTGTCTTAATGGGAGAGTGCATGAGCATGTAGTGGGCTAGGTGGCATGTGCATGTGGTTCTTATGAAGTGAGTGGATGGTGAGGTAATGGGGTAGCTAATGGAGGATGTGACATAAGTTGGATTAATTATTAGAAATGGGTCTAAGGGAATGGGCGTTAAAGTGGGCCTGGTATTCTCGCATATATACGCGTTGTCATATTTCACAATGTATCTCCTAAACTGGATGCCAGATTGATACACAAATGGTACTCATGGAATTGCAAGGATGAGCCAATCGTTGTGGTATAGGTTTTTAGGTCATCAAGGATAGTGCATCCGTGATGTTGTGTATGACATCTGAGTAGTCCGAGTGCTAGCAGGGCACATGGGTGTTCTGCCTAGAATTGGTTCAAGATGAAAACATATGGGGCACTCAAGATGTATTTACAAGTACTCTAGACACACACGAGGGGTTTGTTCTATTCGAACCATAAACCCGGACCCAATCTGGGGTCTTATATGTGCACATGGGCCACTAGGGCAGACACGACTAACTGGCACCTATAATGGAAACAAACGAAAATCTCTACAACAACGTAGCCTGCTAGGTTAGAAGACCATTGGGCAACACTAGGATTCTACACTATGTGAAAAAGAGAAAAAAGGACGAATTTTGAGATGGTTGTGGAAGGTTGTTAACTAGCCAACTTTGTTAGAGAACCTTGCTTATACCAAAGGCATTATATGTTGGTCTTGATACATGAGTTTGGGAATAAGACAGAAGTGGCTAGTGATTTAGAGGTCTATAATGGATTATGAAAGTTGTTATGGATTTGACTTTTGGATATGGAAATGCTAAAAGTTGATTTGGCTAAACACTTGCTAGTAAAAATAGGTTGCCAATATCAAATAATTAAAATTCCAAAACTTTATGAATGCTTCATGGTTGCAAATTCACGTAGACAATAGAACCCATTAATTTAATGGCCTTTTGTTTTATGCTACTAGATTTTATAATGTCATTATACTAGAAGTTTTTATACCGTGAAAGCCATCTCATTAAATGAATATTATTGTTTCTATTTTTTTAAAACACTTTTAATTCATTGATTAGTTTTAATGAGATTGTACATATTTTGTTGCAAAGGAAAAGAAAAGGGCTTGATTAATTTTTGAGCTCTTCTAAGCTTCCTTATCATCCATGTATGGCAATGTAAACCTTTGCTATACTGTAACTCTAATCCAAACTTTGTGCTCAATCTGATCAAGTGCATTAATGGTTCAATCTGATCAAGTACATCAACATCTAATATTCCTGTTAACATATACTACTATCCTATTTCTTTGCAAGAAACATTGCTACATTTATGGACCCTTGTGTTACGATTTTTGTTCTCGTCATCATTGGACTCTTATGTATGAGAATCGAGGAGGTATCCCTTTAACACATGCCCTTTTTACGAAGCTTTAATTTTTGTTGTTGTTTCTACTAACTTGAATTGGAACACTTTTCTGTATTATTTCATTATCCACTTCTATTATTTGCTTGCAATCTATTTTATTTTTAAAAAGGTGAGCTCACTTTAAAAAAAAAAAAAAAAAAAAAAAGCAAATGAAGTTTCTATTTAAGGTTAACAATTCTTCTTAAGTCTGAATTATAACCATGTTTTATTGGTTGAAAATTTTTTTATTAGACGAAAGAAACATAAAAAGAAAATTATTGCTGATTTGTTTTTAATGCAAGAAATGTTCTGACGGCTTTAAGCCGTCTATATTTTTCTAAAATATTCATATTATAGGCAGTCAATAATCGTCTCTATATGTTTTGGTGAGGCGTTAATTGCATACTAACGACGGTCACGGACCATTAGTTTTTTAGACAGTCTATAATTGTCTAAAATTAGAGACGATCCATAACCGTCATTTTTTTAAAGACTATCCACAACAGTCCATTAACTAATACAATTTAGAAAATATGACGGCCCATGCAACGATTCAAAACCATTGTTTATTGAGATTTGAGATGATTTTCAGTTGTCCTTTTTTCACTATTTTAGTGTAGTGCTAGAAATGTAGTTTTGTTTATGATGGTACAAATGCGACATGTGGACATGTACAATATTTATGCATTCAAGCATTCAATATTGTGGATAAGTAAATATAATCCAAGTGATACATAGTCATGGGTCTCGATCCCCAATAAGTATGGGACTATTCGAGATCAGGAGTCTATCATTATATAATCACTTCGCACGTTACGTATGGGACTGACATGGGTTGTGACCGTTGGTGAAAGGCCACTACCAGCCCTTGATACCACATGCTACAATTCAATCATTCATTATGTATTCTTCTGTAATATGCCTACAAATGATACTGTGTCAGTGATGACATGCCTAACATGATTAGTGGTAGGTTATTATGCCTATGTTTGTGACACTTTTCATGATTGGGGAAGGTTAATGATTAGTCGTGGTCACCTTACAACATGCGGTATGATCCATGAACTTATGTGCTCACACCCATGTTTCCTTTTATGCTTTTAAGAAAAAACTAGGCCTGTGGTGTATATAGACATTAATGATGTCCTTCTTATTGCTCTCTCTCTCTCTCTTTTGAATTTTGTGCATGTAAATGTTATGTAGATGTCATGCTTATTGGTCTATTTTTTTAAAATTTTGTGCATGTAAATGTTATGTATTTGGATGATGTTGTGGTGATGTATGGATATGATTTTGGTGACCCTTGTAGGATCAGGTTATCCTTTTTATGGATGTCATGAGGATGCGATGTTTTACATTTCCATTATAAACATAGTGCGCCTAACAAAAAAGAGTTTCTCCTCCGCAAGCCAAATTTATAGTTTAGATATCTAGTGAGCTCGTTAACCAAGTCTAGTACGTGGAAAGGTAGTAAGAGCAACTTGGAATTAGTGGTCGGAAAGTTGGAGAACCTGACTGCTTGTTTCGAAGTGCGACAAGTTGTATATTTTGGACTTAAAGAGTTAGATGGATAAATTACACTCATTTTGTCTTCTCTACTCTCACGCTATCCTCTTAACACTTACTCTTACTCTCTACACTCACTCTCAACATTGATCTAGCACCAAGTTCTAAGTCTGTCTAGTAGTCTTGAAATGAAAGGGTGAGCCTCTACTTATAGAAATTGGCTTGACATTTTAATAATTTGGAGCAACTTGGAGGGCAAACATTGCGACATGGGGATGATTGGAGGGCAAGGGGCACCATTGATCTACTTTGAGAAGCAGTAGAACAGGTAATTTTAGCATTTAGTGGGCTCAAATGGCCATTTTACTTAGGGAGTAGGGATCGCATTGCCGCTTGACCATTGGTTTTCCCAAGCCTCTATCTGGAAAGATCTTGTGTATATGTGTTGGGGGAGATCTCCCAATCTATTCAAATTTACAAAGATTCGGATGGCCATGCCATTCTTACTTATTCTTAATTTTTACACATTCGGTCATAGCGGGTCTTGAGACCTCCTTCCTCGTGTGATCCTGACTAAGTAGGATCAACAAGGTGCCTGACTGACATTGGCAAACCCATGATAGTCCAATATCGTCCATGATGAATGTCATGGGGGCAACGTAGGCCATCCTTGTCATTGTTTACACTCCAAAATGCACATGAACTTACCGAATTAGCTAAGCCTATTGGCCCTTATTATGGTTTTAGGGGTCATGGGTTGACAATGCTAGATTCCTAAGAGTTTTCCAAACTTGTAAGTTACCTCACGTGATTCGGGAAAAGGTGCATCGCTGGGGTGGAATGCATGTCTTCATTATCTCGTGCCAAAAAACCAGTGCCAACTATCATAATAGACCATGGTTAAAGGACTCGACAAGTCAAGTCAAGTCGTGACACATGGTATGACCCAGAGGTGGCTCCAATGAGTCACATCAGACTCGCCAAAGTCTTCAAACCATATACTAGACCCTTTGTATATTATTGATATCTCCAAATTGGGATTTCATCAGATAATCCTAACCTCAGACCAGGAGACATTTGTTTCCCAAATCAGGACCACCAACTATAATCTATTTCTGATGGGGATTTTCTCCTCATTGATGGGTTCGATGTAATCGACCCAGCTTCGATATCATTGAAGCCAGTTCGATAACATTGAAGACTGGTCGATGACATCAAGTATTTTTAGGATTTTCCACCCCTGGTCACTGGACAGTTTTGGTCCATTTTCGATATCATCGAAGGACCTTAGATAATATTGAAGGTTCATCGAAGGACCTTTGATATCATCAAAGAGTTAAGTAGATGCGATTGTAGAAATGCAGATTCTGCGAATTTTGTTTCCTATCTTGATTTTACCTCTTTCTATTCTTATATAAAGGGGTGTATACAGGATTGGGGTGCATTCCAGTGTATTCTAAGATTTTGCTAAAGGTTTTCTAGGAGGGCTTAGGGCTATCAAAGGTGAGAGAGAGAGGAAGCTTGTGGAAGGGAGGTTCTTCTCGTATATGTGATCTACTTCGTAGTCCATGTCTCAGCTCTTCCATGTCCTTGTGATGGGTGAGATCTCTCCGCTTTTCTTTTGTTCACTTGTTGTTCATCCACTCCTGCGTGAGTGAAGAAGGTTTGATCCAAGCAGTGTGTGCTTGTGATCGGTTGTAACGTTCTTCTTTATAGTGGATTGTTGATCGAGACGAGGTCCAATGGTTTTTACCGCTTTGAGGGTTTTTCATGTAAAATTCCCTAGTGTCATGTGGTTTATGCTTTGATTTATTTCATTTCTTTATTATCCCATAATTCTGGTATTTTTGGGAGGCTAGATTCTAGGGTTTTGTGCAATGGCCCCCAACGAAGTGGTATCAGAGATAAGTTCATTGAACGGAGTAGATCAGTTCTGAATTATGGAAGGTGGCTCATTAAGGATGATCAGTGTCAATGGTTCTAATTTGACTATATGGAAGGCTAAGATGGAGGACTTGCTTTATTGCAAGGACTTGTATTTGAAAAGGCTGAGCTATATGTCCTAGAGGGGAGTGAATAGGACAATGCCAAGTTAAAAAATAATAGCAAAATTAAACAATAAGATAGCCAAATGAATTGTAAATAATCAAAGGAAGCAACAACCTCAAAATTCTAATATTGAGAGGTTGATACAAATGTTGTTCTCAAGAGAACTTTACACCATAAAAACTAAAGGTTTATGGCAGGACAACCTTACTAGAACGATTTGTGCATCAAAAACTCAAATTGAAGAGGAATAAAAAAGAAATAGCAAGAAAGGAAATCTAAGTTATTACAACATTCCCCACAATGCTGAAATGTAAAGATTACAACATTCACATCCACAAATACATCCCAGAATCTTGAACCAAAAAGAATAAAAAAAGGAAACCATAAAATCACAAAACATAAAGAATTATAGTGATTCGCTTGTGTGTACACCAACTATTAAAAAATATCCACACAGCTACTCCACTATTAAATAGTGTGTGAAGAACACTTGAGTTGAAGTAGGAATATGCCAATATGTCCTAGAGGGGGGTGAATAGGACTTTTTAAAGTTTTACAGTGTATTTAAAAATCCTATTACACAAATCCTTACAGATAGATAATTATCAGGATTACTCAAATGTAACTCTACTGGCTTCCAAGCCTGGTAGAGGATTCAATCACAAACTATTCAAGAGACAACAATATACAACTTAGTTCATGATGGATATAACTGTGTTTTTATGTGAGGTGTGCTCAGATAAGTAAATATGAAGGCATAAACAAACACACATGTAGATGAATAGCAATCGTAAATACAATCATTTTTATAGTGGTTCGACTACTTGTCTACTCCACTCCCGATAACCGCGCTTAACCCTTGAGTGTACTGGATTTCATTAAGGAGGTTTCACATGATTCACCTCTAACCTAAGGTTTTAAATCAAGTTCACCTTTAACCTTTACAACCTGCATTGAGGCTGACTGTTTATGCTCTCGCGAGCAAGGGTTAACAAATTGCACCCACATTTAGGCACATTGGACAAGGATCTTCCCTAAGACCCTAATAGAGGTTTCACTCAGTTCACCTCAAAACCCAAGGTTTTAGCCGGTTCACCTCAAACTGAAGGTTTTACTGGTTCACCTCTAACCAGATGTTTATGCTCTCCACAGAGCAAGGGTCCACACAATGCACCCACCATGTACACTCCCGTCAGAGGCCTCCTTGAGGACTTCAAGGGTGAGAAACACCTTAGACTCAATCCTACAAAGGAATGATCAAAGGGTCCTCTAGACTCTAGATACTTACAGATAAGTTGATGAGTCTCATTCAGCGCAGTGGCAAAGATCTCCTCCTTGTTGACGAAGAGTCTTCAGCTCCCTTAATCCACAACAAATGATGTACCAATATAAGGCTACGGGTTGGGTCAAGGTTATGATGGAATCCTACTCTCAAATTATTTTTCTATAAAGGAGATAGAGCAATTCCAATCATCCAAGCATTAAAGGCATCCCAGCTTAATGATTTTTCATTAAGATGGTAGCTGAAGGATCCTTGAATGTGGAAGTTCATTCCCCAATTCACTCTATTAAATGTCAATGATGAGAGTGGATTGGAGGATGAACTCTTGTGAGAGAAAGGGCTTTGGGTATATGATCTAAAGGTAAAACACATAAAAGCCCTCTCTTCTTTCTCTACCAGCAATATAAACAAGTCTCTCTTTATATAGGCAAAAGGTTCCAATCGATATAAAATGATCACATTTATGATGGAGTTCGATATCATCGAGAAGTGTTGATATCATCGAGCGTATACTCTCGATAGTATCGACGGTCTGCTCTATGATAAAAACTCACATGTCATACGCTTTTGAAACCTCTTGCCAGCTGGTCGATGGGATTGATTAGGTGTCGATATCATCGAATTTCAAACTCTGATTCTATCGATACTTGGATCGATCTAAGAGAGACTAGTCAAGAAATATTTCAGGTTTTTAGGATATGATCGAGGGTCAACTGATGTCATCAAAATTTGTATATCGATGATATCGAAGGCAGTGTCAATGCATTGATAAATCTCATGAATTTTCTAGTAAGCTCGCTGGACAGTTCGTGTCCAGTATCAGTGCAATCGACGCTGCTTCAATATTATCGACATATGAATAACGATTTCCTCGAGTGACCCTCGATCAAAGATAAAAAGCAACCTGAAATATTTGTTGGAAGACATGCGCGCCCACAATCGATATCATCGATGGACTTCCAATATTATCAAGATTTGATTTAAGATCTTATCGTGAAGAGCATCGATATATCGAAGGATTTTGAGATTTTCTTTGAAAAATAGAGGTGGTGAAAAACCGCCTGTCGATATTATCGAGTCACTTCTGATTGACTCGAGATTCAAATATCGATAACATCAATAGGTGTATCGATATATCAATAATTTTGTCCAAATATGTATGCGATTGTTGGACACATTAAGTCCTCATTTGATATAATCGATTCAGCTTTCGAGGGCATCGACAACGCAGGTCGATTATATCGATATGTGTATCGATACAATCGACAGGCCAAGAAAACTTAGAGATTTTCTGATGTTTAAAGAAGTTCTCTTACCCAAAAATCCTAATATATTTTAACTTATTTTTAAGGGTTTTAATCACCTGATGTTTTGGGACATGGGATGTGAGGTTTAGATTTACCTATGACGAGCTTCCATATATCCGGTTGAGGTAGACACTTGAATAGATCTTCCTGTGAGGCTCTACAGTCCGACTGACTCATCATACATGCTAATTGATAAACCACGGCACTAGCAAGCGTACTTTCAATATCCTCACATAGTGGATATTAGCGTTCACTATGAAACTAAGTTTTCCTAGGTTCACAATTGTGTCTTTCAAGTGGGCTTACACAATTCAAAAAACTCCACACTTTGAGTTTTCTGGATCACCTCAGATAACCAGAACTGAGAGATTTTTCTGGCTTAATCTCAAAAAAACCAAAACAAAGGAAATTACAAAACTGTAAAATACTTGGATATTCTCCTTTTGTTGCAGACTAGAAGAACCAAATCGGAATAAAATTCAATGTTGAAGTTCAATGTCTAAACTCACTTATGAAATAGTTTTAGGTTCTAAATTGATTTTAGATTTAAAGTACCTTGTGCTAGTTTGATTTGATTTTGATTCCAAGAAATGGGAATACAACAATCCCTCTTTCAAATAAAATTGGAATGAGGAAATTCAAAATCAAATGCAAAGAAAGCTAATAAAAGATAATATTAAATATGCACAATATAGCTTAAGAAGTTTACAAACTTATCTCTCAAAGTGGTGTCTTGATTTTACTTGAATTGAATACCAAACTATGAAAATCGTGCTCTATTTATAGTTGAAGAAATCATGTTCACGATTGGTCCTATGGACACTGCGACTAGTCGTATGACCAACAGGTTTTTAAAATTTTGAGCATGATTGGATAAAGTCGTTTCATGACTGGTCGTAGGACCTTCACGACCAGTCGAGGGACCTACACGACTAGTCATGACTTGTTCACGACTTGTCGTTTGGAACTTCAAATAGTTGTTGGAGTTTTCTTTGTAGCTGAAGGATTGTTCATGAACGAGTTGTGCACTGTTCACACAACCGATCGAGTAGTCTCCAGGACTAGTCGTGGCTTAACAAAAAAATTTTAAAAAAAATTAACAAACTTAGGACTGGTCTTATAATTTCTTAGACTAGTCGAGCCAGTGCTAGGACTAGTCAAACAGAGTCCAAGACTAGTCGAGAAACAGAATATTCAACTATAAAATCAATTAATTGAATTATGTATTAAAAATGACCTACCCTAAGGTCAATCTAAGGTCATCCAAACCTTGTTAGTGAAGTATGAACATTGAGCTTCTTTTTCTTTTAGTTGATAATCGTTCTTTGAAGCTGGTGAAGTTTGAGATCTTGTCATAGGATGAAGCTTGACTTGAGACTCTTCGAGCTTGAAACTAACTAACATTGGAGCTTAAAATTGACTAATCATTGAAGCTTGAACTTGAATATGTTATCTTGAAAGCTTGAATTTACTATGACGTTGTACATGAACTAAACAAAAGACCCTTGTTCTCGAACAAAAGACCCTTATTCTTGAGAGATGCACAAAGTTCATTATGAGCTGGATAAGACATAGATTCCAAGAGAGATTTTGACACTACAAACTAAGAGGTTTTGACACTCTAAAAGTTGACAATCATAGGGGCTAGAAACCTTAACACTTACAGTATTCTCTAATTCAAAACATATCAGCAAAGTCAAAAGATATGAGAAATGATGATTAGAAGAAATTAGACCAGAAGGCGGTGAGATTTATTAGAGAATGGTTGGATGATTCTGTATTTCACCATGTGTCTACGAGATCTCAGCCGCTAGCTTATGGCTGAAATTGGAAGGGTTATATGAGAGGAAGACAGTCGATAATAAAATCTTCTTGATACGATGACTTGTGAATCCTGAATTTAAAGATGGTGCTTCTTTAGCTGAGCACATGAATGAGGTCAGCAATATTTTGAACCAACTCTCCACTATGAAAATGGTCCTTGAGGATGAATTACAGGCTTTTCTATTACTTAGCTCATTACCTGATAGTTAGGAGACATTGGTGGTGTCTCTGAGTAACTCCATGCCGGACGAAAATGTATCCATGGAACAGGTAACTAGTTTTCTCTTCAATGAGGAGGCAAGGAGGTAGTCTCAGGGGTCCACTCAACAAGAGGCCCTTATGACATAAGAACGGGGGAGAGGAAAGAACAGAAAGGGCGGGATGGGTCGAGAATAATCAAGATGCAAGTAAAGTACCATAAAGGATATTGAACGATGAAATTTTGGCAAGAAGGTCCACTATAAGCATAAATGTCGTAAGAATAAGAATGAAAAAAAAAAGAAAAAGAAAGGAGAAAGAGGATGAATTATATTCCCCTGCGGTCGCTTCTGATGACTACGTTGTAGTTATTCTTTTAGCAGATCATGATGTTTATCTCACGACTACAAGTCAGGACACCGATTGAGTGATTAACTCAGGAGCTTCTTTTCATGCAACTCCACATAAGGACTTCTTTACAAGTTACAAGTCAGGTGACTTTGGGACCGTGAAGATGAAAAATTTGTAACACCTCAGATTTTTACCAACCTGGAGTTAGGCGTCCTTAGGCAATGGGTCAACCATAGCACCTTGGTAACTTCTCAAAACTAGAGTCCAAAGCCAGAGACATCATTTAGAACCTAATTCTTTAGAAATTTAACGTGTATTATCCAGCGCTACACTAGATTTTCTGCAAAATTAGCACCAACTACTTTAAATACGATCTGTAAGACCCAAAACCACTAGAATTGTTAACACTACATTATCCTGAAATCTAGGATCTAACTCTAAACCCAGTTGCTCTCTGGAATGCTTTGTAACTTTACTTTGGTTCTAGACTGCGCATCGAGAGTCCGATAGCTATGAACTTAGACCATTACGATTGCCTAGTTGGGCTTGTCAATCACCTAGAAAATCAAGCCCAAACGATGTCCTGAGAACATTTTATTGAGCCTGGAGTAAAGAGCGTAGGAAAATGAAGATTTTTAAAAAATTAATTCCATTTTTAAGTAATCTGGAACGTTCTACTTACGTGCTATTTTTAAGCGTTCTGACCGTTAGAATTCGACCCAAATTCACCCTCGGATCAGGATAGGTGGCACTTACATGTCATAGTACTTATAGCTCTGATCGAGTTTCCATAACCGCTGAACTGAAACTGCTCCGCCACGGTCGATCTGGAAACCCGACCGAAATGAAAAATTAGCTTGATCTAGATCCAATATTAGAGAGCTTAAGTCCGACCGCATTTAGCAACAGGACCTCTAGAAATGTAATGTTGGATCGGAACAAACCCGATTTGGTTATAAACTAAGTATACCTTGTCCTTAAGTCTATTTTCATCAAGTTTAGGCTTATAAATAGGGCTTAAAACCCTCATTCCAAATCCCATACGAATTTCCAAACCCTAGCTTTCTACGAGGGAGAAAAGAGAGAGAAAGTGAGGGAGAAGTTGGTGCTGCTTCCTGGGATTCTTCCCAGCTTTACTACATGCCTAATCTACCTATCCGTATAGCTATTCCGGCGTTTCTGATCCCGTTCTTAGGTGAGAAATCCTAATCCTAACCTATTTTGAAGCTTAGACAAGCTGTAGAAAAATTGTAGCTAACCTGTTTCATGCCATAGGTAGCGTATCCACCGTTGACGACAGCACATCGTCTGAATCATATCGAATACGCATTTTCTGGTTTAAGGTGCGGACTTTATGCGCTTAGGTTATGGTTTTCAACACTTTCAATGATAGTTAATGATTTATTCATGTTGTGAATGCAATTACACATGCCAAAAGTGTTATTTATTTTGTCTTCCGTATACGTATACTCTATAATGTAAATACCGTATTTCATGTACATGTTAGAATACATGTATGCGTATGAAATCTGTTGATATGCTTGCCATGATTAATGATTGTTATTATATGCTTGATATGTATGCGGCAACTCTTTGGTGAAAGGACTTGCCCTAATATGCATCGGCGTCGACATACGTGATGTATGTTGAATAGTGTAATTTGAGTGTTTGTTTAAATGCCTAAATGAGTTAGTAATTAGTAAAATGTGATTGCTAAGATGGTTGAGATATAGATTTCAACCATAATATTTGATTGTATGATTTCCTCCATGAATCATGTAACGCAGATTATCCATGTTGAATGTGTGTATAATTTCCTTCATGGATTGATTAACTTAGATGTAACATGTGAAAGATGTATATGATTTCCTCTACATACTGTATTTACATTCAAGTTATATTGGATATATCTCATATGCCTGATATTGAATCTGTATGTGATTGGGGCTGTACTACAGTCCAGGTAATCGGTAAGCGTACTCCAAATAGTGGTTGAGGTTGTTCACCATGTAGGATGAGTTTAACGAATCTGAGTCGTGCTTGGGATGTTCAGCAGTGGTTAGGCCACACGGAGTGCTTATGCATTCCATGCCGTTCAACTCAACGTGCACTTGACCTAGTTAAGCTTATCAATTAACCCGATTGACCGATTTTTGTTCACCATGTTTGGTCACTACTGCTTGAAACTAAGGTACCAAACTTACCATTGAAAAGCCCTCTAACCTCGGTACCTTGATCCGTTAAGACTCATGAGCCGATTATGGTGGTATGGGACACTATATTCGTGCTGTCGGCCTACATTAATTGGTGATGAACCCTTTGTAGTGACCAGTGAACACTTACACTCGTGAGCAGATTATGGTGGTATGGGACACTATATTCTTGCTGTCGGCCTACTCTGATTGGTGACGAGCCCTTTGTAGTGACCTCGAGTATATCCTGATAGTGCATAAGGATGATGAGTCTTGTTGCAGTATGTGAGATATAACTAAGCCTGTATTGATAAGGTGATGGGGGAGAGGAGTAACGATTGTGCGCAACAACCCTTGCAGTGACCTAGAACCATAACATCGTATGAGATTATCTCAGACTGACGACCTGAGAATGGATCACCGTTTGGGTAATGATACAAGGGAGGTACCTTAGCTTCCCAATCCTACTGTATGAAAAGGACTAATAAGAACTTGGTAAGCATATTCATAACACCGTATTGCATATGCTAACGGCGTTGGTGATAGAGCACTGGGGAAGTGAGTCATGCTGCGATCGTTAGATGATGTCACAGAGGGGATTGTGGTGAGGGCATGCATCATTCTTCATATCATCCTTGCATTAACAAGAGTATCTAGGACCTGTTTGATTGTACTGCCTTATCATTACTGCTTGAATGGATTGATGACATGTTAACCTTTACTATATATAGCTTCCACTGAGTTGATCACTCATTTCCACGTTACGGGATGGTGTTGGCCACACCAACCAGTCCCTGTTTTAGTTTCAGATGGCGTCGATGCTTGCAAGGAAGAGTCGGTCTTTCTTGATGATGTTGAGGAGGATTTCTCCTATATGCAGGTTCTGATCGACGGGTTTGCAGGGTTACTGATTAGATGCCAATACACTTGGTATTTTTACTTTTTATTTAAACACTCATGTATATTCTTTTCTTTCCATTTTGGAGTATACATGTATTTAGTTAACCTGGTAACATGTTCACACTCTGGAGACTTACAATCAATTATACATTTTATATATTATCATAGTCTTTCACTCACATAATTTAACTGTCTCTGGAGCATGATATGCTGTTTTGGTCTAATCACACTCATATTTAATACACTAACATAGACAACATTTGATCATAAGCATTTATGTTACATAAGTGATGTTCTAGAACTCGAGAGTGGAGTTTATGCTCGACCCCTGATTTTCGGGATGTTATAAAATTCTAGCGTATCGAAGATCATAGTGATTGGTGATATTTGTATAAAAACTGATGTGGGCTACATATTGGTTCTCAGGGATGTGAAGCATATATTAGACCTTTACCTCAACTTGATGTCGATGGAAAGGTTGGATGAAGATGGCTATGAAAGTCATTTTGTTGATGGGTGTTGGATGCTCATCAAGGGTTTGTTGATCGCAGCTAGAGGAAAGAAGTGTTGCACCCTTTACAAGGTAAGTGTCAGTTTGTGCAAGGGTGGGTTGAACACAGTGGAAGATTCATATATTGACATATGGTACAGGAGTCTAGGCCACATGAGTGAAAAAGGACTTCAGATATTAGCGAGGAAGTGGCTCCTTCCACACGTGATAGGTATACCTCTTTAAACCTGTATTGATTGATTATCAAGGAAACTATATAGAGTTTCATTTGTTAAAACTGCTTCTCATGTTAATCAAGTGCATGCATTGGATTTGGTTTATTCTGATGTTTGTGGTCTTCTGAGGAAAAAAACCTTAGGTGGGGCACTGTATTTTGTCACTTTTATAGATGATGCATCTAGAAGGGTTTGAGTTTTTGATTTAAAATCGAAGGACAAGGTTTTTGTTGTGTTTAAATTGTTTCATGCAATGGTCAAGAGAGAGATAGGTAGATCATTGAAGTGCATCCACACTGACAATGGTGGTGAATACATTGGTGACTTCCATGGGTATTGTAAGTCCCTGGGTATATGGCATGAACAGATAGTTCCCAAGACCCCTCAGCATAACAGTGTGGTTGAGCAAATGAATTGCACCATTATAGAGAGAATCAGATGCATGTTATCCCATGTGAAGTTGTCCGAGATGTTATGGGGAGAAGCAATGCACATGATAGTATATCTGATAAACCGGTCTCCATCAGCCCCGTTGAATGGAGAAGTACCTGGGAAGGTGTGGACTAAACAGGATCCATCGTATAGTCATCTCAGGGTGTTTGAATGCAGGGCATCTGTTCACATACCAAAGGAAGAGAGGTCCAAACTCGGTATAAAGATCAGACAATGTGTGTTCTAGGGGTACGGTGATGAAAAGTTTGGTTATAGATCATGGGATCTGACCGAGAAGAAGCTCGTCAAGAGCAGAGATGTGGTTTTCTTTGAAGATTAGCATATAGAAGACATTTGTAAGTGAGAGAAGAACCAATATAGTTCAGGTGAGCTAGAGGATATGGATCCGGTTATTCCTCCCCTAGTGCCTGATGATGGGGAAGTATAGCAAGGTGTAGAGGATGAGGGAGTTCATACAGAAGATAGACCGGGGGAGCAACCTCCATTTGATCCACCTGTTAATCCATAAGTGAGGAGGTCATCTAGGGACAAACAGCCATCCAAGAGGTACTCATCGTATGAGTACATTATGCTCACTAATGGGGGAGAGCCAGAAGATTATTCTAAAGTTAAACAACATGGGGGGGAGTGGTTGAAAGCTATGCAAGAGGAGATGAAATCCTTGCATAAGAACTACACATATGATATGGTGAAATTACCTAAGGGAAAGAAAGCTTTGAGCAACAAGTGGGTGTTTAGAAAAAAGGATGAGCAGAAGAATTCATAGACAAGGTTCAAGGCCAAACTTATAGTGAAAGGGTTCAAAGGAAAGGTATAAACTTCGAGGAGATATTCTCACAAGTGGTGAAGATGACATCCATATGGGTGACTTCGGTTGACGGCTAGCATGGATATGGAGATAGAGCAGTTAGATGTTAAAACTGTCTCTTCATGGTAACATGGAAGAAGTGTCACGCCCCAAACCAGGGAATCGGATTCATAAGAATTTCGATTATCGAATCTGGTGCCGACAGCCTCCGTAGTATCCCATTCTCGGCTCCTATCATTCATATGCCAGATTCCGATCATGGGATCCTACAAGGAGGATTTTTTTTTTGTACATATAACTAGTAATAAGCATAACCACAAGGTTACCCAATTCACAAAGGTAACATCATCATCACGTATCCACTAATATAATCGTCTGAGTACAAAACTGAAAAGGGAAATACATAAATAAAAATCAAACTCCAGAAGACCACTGCACGCTCCAAGCTCAACACTGCTGCAACCTAACATCACCTGCACGCATCTATCGTGCATAAGCTTATAAAAAGCTTAGAAGGTGGTGTAAGTGTGTGCGCAAGGCAAGTGCCAAGTATTCAATACAATGTCATAATCATACAATACCAAAAACATTGATAATTCATAATTCGTACATCTTCGAAATAAGCAGAAATACTGACAAGTCCATAAGTCAATAAATATCAGGATACGCAATATAGAACAGTTATTCAATAAAGAATCATAAAGAGCTAAATATCAGATGCCAAGGATGCAATGCAATATATAAATCTTGCTAAGTCTATTTAAGCCATATAAGGGCAGAAACATAGCAACTCAAAATGTCATATGCCTGCGGATGTAATGCAATATGCGATGCGAATGAAATGACCATGCTTGGAGTGTGAAGTCGGGATGATAGCACGTAGTATCGCAGGCTACGGGGCCCACCACAAGGGACTTCTATCCAAACTAGTCCCATACCTAAATTTGGATAGTCAGACTCATCGTGGTAAACTCCTGATCTCAGGTTAGTCGCGCGCCCAACCGAAATCCTTGCCATAACGAAGGTACACAATAATTAGTTGCGCACCACCAGCCCGAGTGTATAGTGAATGAATGAATGAATGAGTATGCAACTCCTACTCAATAAGTCCACATATTAGTACGGTTCCTCTCTGGGAAATCACCGGGGTCTATTGCACTCCAAACCAGATTACCGCCCCATCGCGCGCAACAAGGTGAGTGGAAGAGACCTCACTATCCGCCTGCCAATATCGGGCCCGGCTCGTCAATAGCGGACCCATTCCTCGAGCTGGTCAGACTCAGCCTAGCATTGCCCCCTCCTCTCGGGCAGGTAAGGCCACACCCCCTTCCAACCGACCACGACACAGTGGAGAGCGCAGTCATCTGGTAATCGGCACTCAACGCTCATCTACCCACTCGGTCTAGACGTTGGAGTAACCTCTGGAACCAAGAGGGTTTAGGGACTTTCACCCAGGGATATCTATAGCACCCCATGTAGAACAGATTTCCGGTGTCCCATCTGGCCATCCACGATATGCCTGTGGAGGCTACGACCCTGATGTCGCTAGGGCATACAGTAATCACAGCACACAATGCAAAATGCATGAATCATACAATCCAGTCATGCATCAATCCTACGCATACCGTGCGCTCATGTGAGACAATTACCTCATATCAGGGAGTCTCATAATAACCGGCATTATTACGTATGCAATGCTCAATCATATCTCATAGCAAACATGCAGATGATGTGTATGGACATGTATCATGATGCTATGCAGTCACGTACTCATAATCGGTATCAATAACCACCATCAATAATCGGCCTCGACAATGTGGATATCTAACCAACATTGCCCCAAGGAATGACCCTTACTGGGCCAAAACATAATGGGCTGACAACCTCACACAAAGGCCTAATATACAACACAATGGGCCTTACTCAAGGGTTACATGTACACAATAGGTGGGCCCTGCTCATGGGCCTAACATACATCACAATGGGCTCCTTTGCCCGACCCTCAAATGAATCACAATAGGCCTCATCACCTAGGCCTCAATATACATCACATTGGGCCTTAGACATGGGCTGGATACACATCACAATGAGCCGCATGTACATCACATTGGGCCTCAACAATCGGAATCGGCGATCAGCCACGACAATCGGAATCGATAATCGGCCACGACGAATCAGAATCGGTAATCGGCCTCGATCGATAATCAGCCTCGATCGATAATCGGCAATCAGCAGTCAGAATCAACCTCGACACAAGGTGGGGTCCATAGATGGACAGTCAATGATGGATCAAGCAATGTCAATGGGGCCCAAGCGTTTGGGTTAACCCACTAGAGAACGATGAGAATGGGCCTATCTAAGCCTAAGGGAAGGTCACAATGTGGACATCCAACTATCATTGCCCAACAATGTGGCCATTTAACCAACACTGCTCTCAAGGAGTGGCCTATACAAGGGATTCATACACAACTTAATGGGTCATACGTACATCGCACTGGGCCTCGACCATGGGCCTTGAATACAACACAACGGGTCTTGCCCATGGGCCTCAGATTCAAGTCTGTGGGCCCTATCATATGGACCTCGAATATACATCATGATGAGCCTTATCATATGGGCTTCAAACACAAACAAACGAGCCCCATTACATAGGTTAAAAGTATAAATAAGTGGGCCCCGCACATGGGCCAAAACACATCACGATGGGCCTCACGGATGGGCCACAACTATACCACATTGGGCCCCATCATATGGACTGCAAATACATCACTGCGGGCTACGCACATGGACGGCATGGATGTACAATACATACAACACGGCGGAACGCATGAATGGACGTTATAGATATACAATACACACATCACAATGAACCGCATACACGGGCCCAATACACGTTACCAAGGACCACGACCCATGAGCCTCAACTGCATCAAAAGGGCTACAACCCATGGGCCTCAACATACATCAAGCGGGTTACGTCAATGGGCCACACCAATGGGCCATCATATATATATCAAGTGGGCTGTGCTAATGTACCGCACCAACGGGCCATACCAATGGGCCGTAAATGCATCATCATGGGCCCCATACGTGGGCCTCATGTACAGCGTGTGGGTCACGTATCTGGGCCTATGAATAAAAATGGATGGGCCCTGCCCACAGGTCAAAATATATCCTGATGGGCCGCACCAATGGGTCATAAATACATCACATTTTACCTTATATATGAGCTGCAAATACATCTCAATAGGCCTCATGCCTGGGCCCTAATTACATTTCATCGGGTGTCATTAAATGGGTCACATATTCATCAAGGTAGGCCCCATGATTTGGGCGATCTGGGTGATCCAAATGGTTAGACGGTTTGAATACAACACGTACTTCAAAGTAGGCCACATGTCTAAGAGGCGGATGACGGAGATATACAATACATGCACAATGCTAGGCCCCACATGGCACCAACCAAAGATGTACGGTGTAAACATAGCACACATATATCAAGGTGGGTCGCATTGCATGAGATGGACGGCGTGGATAACAGTTACATCACATGGAGTCCGCGACATTATCTAAATACTGTCTATGCAAATCAGCACTATTTAAACATTGGATAGCACCATCCAAATACTATCCATGTGAATCTACACCGTCCAAACATTGGACAACACTGTCCGAACATTGTCCATGCAAATTAGCACGGACCAGGCACCGTACAAACATTGTCCAGCACCATGGTGTGGATGAAATAAATACATCTTGGTGGTGTCCACGTGTAACACCCGTGAAAAATCCGTACTTGGAATCGAGTACCGATTGACCCGAAATCGCGTATAAATAATTTCCATGGAAACTAAACGTAAGTTAGCTAACGCAACGCTAGAGTAGCTGGGAAATAGTCCCTGATCACTTTAAATACGTTCTACAAGACCCAAATCGAGTAGAACAGACAACTCTACAATACTCTATAACCTTGGATCCAACTCTAAGCAGGTTTGTCCTCTGGACCATATGGAACTTTTGTATTGGATTTAGACCGCGCGTCGAAGGTCTGATACCTCCTATCTTAGACCGTTAGAACCGCCCAGCTGGACTTGACAATCATCTCGAAAATCAAGTCAAACCGATAATCACAGAGTATTTCGTTGAACCCGGACTGAAGCGACCGCGAATAGGGACGAATTGGGAATTTCAAATTTAGATCTGGCACACGACTTGACGCGTCAGTATTAAGCGTTCTGACCGTCAGAATTCATCCAGATTACACCCTCGGATCAGGAAAAATATCTATTTATTGTCACGGAACTTTCAGTCCTGATCTATGTGCGGTGACCGCTGAACTGAAACTGGTCCGCCACGTGCGATCTGCGAACCCTGCCAGACTGAAAACTTAATACGAGGTACATCTGGTACCCATGAGCTTAAGTCTGATCGCAATCGACCAGGGGACCACCAGAAATCAGTTTTTGGACCGAAACAGCCCCGAAATGGATAGGCAATAAGTAAACTTCGTCCCGGAGCCTATTTCGGGCGTTTCCAAGCTTATAAAAGGGGTTGAAACCCTCATTCCTTCCTTGCATACGAATTTCCCTAAACCCTAGAAAAGAGAGAGAGAGTTTGAGAGAAAGGGAAGAGGAGATTTTTCCCGCTTCCGAGCCACCAACGGTTGCTGCATCAACGCTTCCTTCCAATCACCTGGCTGGTGATTTCTACACTTTTTCAGGTATAGAAAAACCCCAACAACTTGCTGATTTAGGGTTTATATAGATTCTGAACGTGTTAGCTAACGTCTTCCATAAATCAGGATCTCCCACTGTCGTAGACGAAGCGTACACGCTCCGTTCAAATTCCCGCGACCGTAAGAGATTAGGTGAGGATTTTAGACGCTTTGATTGACGGTTTACAACGCTTTCAATGTCGTTTAATAGTAGATTATCGACGGCATCGCCGTTTGACATGTACAATATGCTCTCCGTTTCCTGTTTCGCAAATTAACGAAGAATATGAGATTTAGGGCATTTTAGTCATTTGTAGGAAGTACGGTCTCCATGCATATTTTGCTGACATGATTGACATGATTTGTCGCCGCATTAGAGAGTTAGGAATGCTTGCATAATCAGTTTGGCGAAGAGATTCGCCAAGTTGCGCACTTTGGGTCGACATACTATATGTGGACTTAAGTGTGTAGGGTATGTGTTTGTATAAATGCTTGTAATAGTATGTATTGTATTGAATGATGTTATGTAGTAGTTTGAGATTGATTTCATGATTAATATGCTAACCTAAATGTTTTCCTACATGCTTACCTTATGCATGATTACACTACATGCATAGAAAGTACGCCTTGAAGATTTGCTTAAGTTGAATATACATGGGAAGTATGCCTTGAAGATTTGCCTTAGTTGAATGTTATAACATGTGCTAACATGCTCACATGATGTGTTTCAATTCCAATACCCTGATGTATAGTGTTAATGTAATTCCATAGATGTGTGGGACTTGACTTAGTCCAGGCAGTCGGTAACCGAGCGAATTCGTGGCTGACTGGTCATAGCCACGAACGACGCGTCGATGAATGTGATTCGTGTTGAGAGTTGGCGGCAGTGGTTAGGCCACGCGAAGTGTTTTACGCACTTCATGTCGTTCAATTCGAGATGCGATCGCGCTAGTCGAGCCCGTCAAGTAACCCGACTGGCCGATGGTTGTTCACCTTGTATGTATCATAACTGCTTGAACCTAGGGTACTGAACTTACCATTGTAAACCCTATTAACCGTGGTACCTTGATCCACGAAGACTCATGAGCCGGGCATGGTGGTATGGGACACCGTGGTCGAGCTGTCGGCCTACGCTGGGGCCACAAACCTCCCCGTAGTGACCAATGAGCACCTTGACTCGTGAGCAGATTATGGTGGTATGGGACACTATATTCTAGCTGTCGGCCTACACTGATCAGGCGACGAGCCCTTTGTAGTGACCGCGAGCGTATTCTGAGTTCACGGGAGGCGACGACCCTTCCGTGCAGTAGAGTACAGTAGGCCTGTATTGATAAGGTGATGGGGGAGCGGTGCAACGAGTGCGAGCAACAGCCCTGGCAGCCCTTGCAGTGACCTACGAAATGTACATCGTATGAGATTACTAGGAGTGACGACCCTAGACAGGATCCGTGTTGGGATTGATACAAGGGAGGTACCTTAGTTTCCCAATCCTGCTGTTTGAATGGACTAAGAACAACTTGGTAATCATATCACCATAGCATTGCATGTGCCTGGAAGATGTGGAGCACTCTAGGGAGTGTGGCATGCCGCGGTCGTAAGATGTTGCCGTATGAGGGTGATCGTCGGTGAGGGCATACATCATGTCATATCATCTTGCATTAAACAACAGTATTAGGATTGTCTGATTTACTGCTTTACTATTATCGCGTGATTGAATTGTAAACATGCTAATCTTTGCTCTATGATTCCACTGAGTTGATCACTCATTCCCACGTTACGGGATGGTGTTTGCAACACCCACCAGACCCTGTTGTAGTTGCAGGTGACGACGAGATCCAGGAGGTGGAGCTAGATGATGACGAGGACCAGGATGAGTTCTCGTTTATGCAGTATCATGACGGCTTCCCGTAGGCGACCTGGATCGAGGGGACATCAGTGGGACTTTTCTTTTTGAACATTATTCTTTTGTCTATTTACATGTATATGAGACTCAGAGATGTAGTCATACTTTGGAGACAGTCGAGATTACTTTGTTTTTCCATACAGTGATATATATATTGCGTAGTCTTCCGCTTGCTTTTATCACTGGATCTGAAGTATGAATTACAGTTTTGGTATACTTTTACTCATGTGAATGCTTTAAATCAGACAACATTGAATCACAACCATATTTGTTGCATAAGTGACGGTCTGGAACTCGGGAGTTGAGTTTATACACGACCCCCGATTTTCAGGGTGTTACAAGTTGGTATCAGAGCATGAATGAGAGTATACTGGGCCTGGGTTATGGTCTTGCGACGTATGCTGTCGCTTCCTTTGACTTAGGTGGGTGCGAGAAGGGTCTAGAAACACTTCTAGGATCACAGATTCGCCGATAGGCGAAGTCTATAAGGATCGATCGCAAGATCGAGTCTGTAACGCATCTCGGGTCGCGTAAAGCGACCCGAATCACTTCTAAGCTGTAGGAAGTCGGGTGGAGACGTCCTATGAGCGGTTTTAAACTGCAAAGGTGAATCTTTGGGCCGTGGAACGACCACGACTCCAGTAATCAATCGCCAGGGCTTAAAAACCCCGTTTTGCCGAAAATTCTCAAAATTCCTTCTCTAAACACTTCAACCTTCAGTTCTTTCTTATCCATTTCATGTTAGGCATCAAACCTAATGTGAAAATAACACAAATTTGTACATTCACCAAATTTTACAGTGAATAGTAAAATTTTATGAAAAATGGCCATAAGGCCATTCTAACTCTACTTTCTTTAGCAGCTAAGGAGCTAGAAAGATGTACTGGATCCTTCTACCCCAAATTCATATGCTGCATCATATGGTTTGGTATTCGAGATTGCGATGTGGACCCGGAAAGCCCTGAACACATGTTTGGGCTCATAGGGACCAAAATATAATGAACCAAGGGGTGGGACCAACTTTTTTGGGACCCTGGGACCATGGGGAACCAGACCCATGGGGTCCCGCTGGCCAACCTGAAGGTTGGCCGGCGATGCCATCGCCGGCCGGCCACCTCCGTTGGTGCTGCCCTTTGGGCGCACCCACTTAAATACCCCCCCCATCACTCCTAGCTACCTCCCATCCCACGAAAACCCCTAAAAACCCCCTCTCCTTCACAAACAGCCCCCTTGCATACCCTAGATTTGATTTTCGGCACTCCATTCCAAACCCCGGCGACCCAAACCCCTCCTAAACCCTTCCTTGGCCAAAACCGACCACCACCCATCGATTATTGGGGGTTGGCAGCCCCTTTCCTTGAAGATTTCCCCATTTGGAGCTCCAAAATCCCCCAAATAGTGCTGAAATCGTGAGCAGCTCCATTCCATCTTTTTGTTCTTATTTTTCCCTGAAAATACAGCCTTGGGAAGCTTGAAGCATCCCTCTACGACGCCTAGATTTCCTTTTGTCAGATTGGGCAGCCATTTCTCCGCATTTTCGGCGTTTTCCATGGCCTTCGTGGAAGCCATTTTGGGTCTTTTGTCACTCTCATCCATCCTGTCTTTGATGGGTAAGAGGAAAACTGCAACAGAAGAGGCTGGGCCGAGCCGCCCTGCTCGATTGAGAAGACCGCGGGGTGGTGCCGCAAGTTCAAGCGCCGCCGCAGGTCCAGCTGCAGTCCTGGAGTGTCGTACAAAGCGGGATTTGGATCCCCATGCACATCTTGGACGAACCATCCTATCAGAGATGCCTCATGGTGAATACACTGATCGTAGAGTGTTATTTGAGGCGGACGTAGATGGGCGATTGTTCGGCGAATATCTGTTGTTCGAACGCATTGAAGCTGCGCACTGGGGACCGATCTTTGAAGCTCGCGCTCGTGCTAATGTGAGCACTGTTCGTGCCTTCTATGCTAACATCCAGAGTCCTACCTTGGAGCCCTTACAGTTCAAAATCCCTTTTGGTAGAGATCGGATGGCTACGATCGACGTCCGGTTGGTTGCGCGACTTCTCAACGTGCCTCTAGGTGATGTACATCCAAGTGAGAAGAATTTGAGGACTAGACGTGAACGAGATCGCCGCACCAGGTTTCTGTGCGGTAAGTTGGTTCCATGGCAGCCTAATAATAGCCTCAAGGCGACGTACATGTCTGAGGATTTGCGTCTGCTGCATCATATCTGCACGTTCAATGTTTATCCTAGGTCGACGAACCGCATTGAATGTACAAGTCTTATGGTCGATTTCTTATTTCTGGTGGCCCAGGGAGAGAACGTATGTATGGCCACTTTCATCTTACGGCAGATAGTTCTCATAGCCAGGTCGAGGAGAACATCCGAATCCCTTCCCTTTGGCTGACTCATTTGCAAAATTGCGCTTGAGTTTGCCTATAGACTTGGACCCGAATTGCCGGTATCGATTCACACCATCGATGAGTCGACAATGGTTAAGATGAAGATTGGGTCGCAATACCGTGAAAATCAACTCGAAAGGGATAGTGGGGACGACTTTGATGAGGAGGAAGATCAAAGCGAAGAAGAACCTAGAGCAGAGGTTCAGGAAGAGGTTCAGGAAGAAGCAGAAGAGGAGGCTCAGGATACTGATGAGAGCCCTCCTCCTTCTGCGCAGACTACTATTGACGATCGCATTGCTCGGATGGAGGAGAGTCAGACCGCCTTGCGAAGGGAAGTCCAAGAACTTCGAGCAGAGGTCGCTGATGCCAAGGCCGTTACGAAGAAGAAATTTGGCAAGGTGACTCGCACCTTGAAGGCAATCCTGTGTTGTTTACAGGATAAGGGTGCTCCTCCTCCGTCACCAGATTCTGACTAGCGATGCGATCTTTGATGTTGATTATTAGTAGTTAGCTATTTCCTGTTTTATGTGTGTAAAGCCTATTAGGGCTAGTGCTTTGCTTATGTTGCTGTTGCTTAACTGTCTTAATTTCCATGTCATTCTAGTCATGATGCTTGTAAGGATATATCCCTTGTATTGTGACAATTTTGATTAATTGAAATGCATGGAATGCCTTTGACTCTTTAAGTGAACGATTGTGGTGTATTTGTGCAATTGAGACTGACAAGGTTGCGCCCTATTTTGAATATAGGGAATGCCACCTAAGACTACGAGGAGCGCGGTTCGACTTTCATTGTCTGAGCAGATGGATCAGACTCCTTCTCAGTCTGGCACTCGTCCGGACCCTGCTGTGGGCCCGATTCCCGAGACTGTTCGATCGTCTCAGCCTGCTGTTGGTCCTACAGATGGACCACCGCCCTTTACACCATCAGTTCGAGAGCCACAGCGCGCATCTACTTCCGCACCTCATCCGCCACAGCCTGCTCCACCCCCTGATAGATTCGAGCAGATGATGGCTATGATGCTACAGCAGCAGCAGCTATTGACCACTATAGTTGGGACTTTAGCCCAGGGTGGGGGTGCGACTACCTCTACTCCACCTGTACCACCTGCGCATCCAGCTGAGGATGCCTATACTTACGCCCAGGATGAGGGCCTAGCACATCCTGCGCAGCCTGCTTTCCCTGCGGGGAATCCTGCCGACACACGGGGCCTTCTGGAGCGATTTCAGCGCTTGCGGCCTCCTACTTTTTCGGGTTCTCACAGACCTGAGGAGGCAGAGTTCTGGCTCGACCGAGTGTCGAAGATTCTACGCATGTTACACTGTACGGAGGCAGAGCAGGTAGAGCTAGCTACCTTCCTATTTGAGAGAGAGGCCAGTATGTGGTGGGATAGTATATTGCGGACTGTTGCCGCAGATTTCGTATGGACGTGGGCAGCATTCGAGTTCCGCTTCCATGAGAAGTATTATCCCCAGACCTACAGGCACGAGAGGGAGAATGAGTTTCTCCGTCTCAGACAGGCAGCGATGACGGTTACCGAGTATGAGCATCGGTTCACAGAGTTGGGCAGGTACGTCCCGACGATTCTGGCTGATGAGCAGATGCGCATACGACGCTTTTTGGAGGGCTTGCGACCGGATATTCGGTCGAAGATGTGCTGTGTCAGTTTCCCTTCCATGCGGAGTTGGTTCATATGTCCATGCGGGCAGAGAAGGACGTGGATCGACTGGCGCGATCTCGAGGCCCGACTACTTCCAGGCCGCGACCGGAGTTGCCAGATAGGCCCTTCGCGGGCAAGAGGCCTCGCTTTGATCCTCCTACCAGGACCACGGCACCCGTACGACCGTTTCGGCGCCCTGATTTATCATGCACGTACTGTGGGAGGACGGGCCATTTATCGCAGAGTTGCTTCTCCAGGATGCGGGACAGTGGGTTTTCGCCGCCGCAGAAGATTGATCGTGTACGTCCACAGGCGATATCAGCACCGCCTATACGGTCAGCTCCTGCGCATCCCTCTTTCAGACCCACAGTATCACAGATTCGACAGCCCCCACGGCCCTTGACACAGCGGCCGAACCGGCCACAGCAGGCACGAGTTCATGCACTGACCGCTGAGGCAGCTACGACGCCGACTTTCCAGCACTCAGCCTTCGAGGTCACGGGCCATATCGGAGGTACTCCCGTTCTTATCATGGTGGACACTGGTTCCACGATTTCTTTGATATCGCGTGCCGTAGTCAGACGTCTTGGGTTGCAGACTATCACTATGGATAGCGTGCGAGTCCTTGCAGCTCATGGAGATTATTCGGATGTCACCCAGATGTGTGAGGGTTGTTTAGTTGATCTGGGAGGCAGGACGATGACTCTTGATCTGGTCGTCGATCCCTCGCTCGTATATCTCGACGTCATTCTTGGCATGGACTGGTTGACTGCAGCGAGAGCCGAGATTGACTGCGAGGCTCGTGTGGTGACGGTGTACGAGCCTGAGGGCACGCCTTTCACATTTTCAGTGCAGGTAAATCTTCCTTTCCGCATTCTTAGCTACGCCACTCTATTGCGCGACGCTGGTGCCCAGGTACTTGAGCAGACGCCAGTTGTGTCTGAGTTCGGGGATCTGTTCAGGAAGATCCCTGGTTTGCCACCCCGACGTGAGATCGATTTCACTATCGATCTGATTCCTGGTTCTATACCCGTCTCACTGCCGACGTATCGCATGGCGCCTTGTGAGATGGAGGAGTTGCGGACGCAGATTGATGGTCTGCTAGAGCTTGGCTTTATACGGCCTAGCGTATCTCCTTGGGGAGCACCGGTCTTGTTCGTGAAGAAGAAGGACGGTTCGCTGCGATTGTGTATTGATTATCGTAGGCTGAACCAGCTCACAGTGAAGAACAAGTACCCTTTATCCAGGATCGATGACTTGTTTGATCAGTTGAGAGGAGCGCAGTACTTCTCGAAGATTGATCTTCAGTCAGGATATCATCAGCTGCGCGTCAGAGATGAGGACGTGCAGAAGACAGCATTCAGGACCAGTTTTGGTCACTACGAGTTCCTCGTGATGTCGTTCGGTCTCACGAACGCACCGGCCGTGTTCATGGATCTGATGAATCGGGTTTTTCGGCCTTTCCTTTATCGATTCGTCGTTGTCTTCATCGACGACATTTTGCTATACTCTAGGAGTCGAGAGGAGCATGAGGAGCATTTGCGTTCGGTCCTGGATACGCTCAGACGACATCAGTTGTTCGCACAGTACAAGAAATGTGACTTCTGGAAGCAGGAGGTGAAGTTTCTAGGACACGTGGTGTCCAAGGATGGCATGGCAGTTGACCTGTCTAAGGTAGCTGCGGTGCAGGACTGGGAGCAGCCTAGTTCTGTCACTGAGGTGAGGAGTTTCTTGGGTCTCACTGGTTACTATCGGCGCTTCATTCAGGACTTCTCGAAGATCGCGAGACCCTTATCTCAGTTGACGCGGAAGGACGTGAAGTTCGCCTGGAATGATAAGGCGGAATCAGCTTTTCAGGAGCTGAAGGACAGACTTACGTCCGCCCCTGTGCTAGTATTGCCAGAGCAAGGGGTTAAATACACTATATACACTGACGCGTCTAGCGTTGGCTTGGGTTGTGTCCTTATGCAGAGGGACAGGGTAATTTCGTATGCCTCGAGACAATTAAGGAAGCACGAGGAGAATTACCCTACACACGACCTGGAGTTGGCAGCCGTTATATTCGCACTGAGACTCTGGAGACATTACCTCTACGGAGAGGAGTTCGAGCTCTTTTGCGACCACAAGAGCCTCAAGTACATATTCACGCAGCGAGACTTGAATATGAGGCAGCGGCGATGGATGGATACGCTGAAGGACTTCAAGTTTGAAGTCTCTTACCATCCTGGGAAGGCGAACCTTGTGGCTGATGCGTTGAGCCGCAAGAAGGCGATAGAGTTTGCGGCTCCGCTGATGGTTGCCGAGTGGGATATGGTTGAGTTTTTGCGAGACTTTGAGCAGAAACTCACCGTAGAGGAGCCATTTGAGTTCATTGCACACGTACAGGTGCAATCTCAGATCGATGACCGTGTCATCGAGGCGCAGAGGGACGACGCGCATCTTACTGAGCTTCGAGAGCAGGCCAGTGATGATGCCGACGCCGACTGGCGAGTTGGTATGGATGGAGGCTTACGTTACCGTGGCCGCCTATGCGTCCCAGATGTCCCTGGTGGGAAGGTATGAAGACCCACATTGCTGAGTTCGTGTCCCGTTGTCTCACTTGTCAGCAGGTGAAGGTAGAGCATCGCCGACCACCTGGACTTTTGCAGCCTATGCCGATTGCAGAGTGGAAATGGGATTTCATTTCCATGGACTTCATTTCTGGGTTGCCGAGGACGAGGAAGGGGCATGATTCCATTTGGGTGATCGTCGACCGATTGACGAAGTCGGCGCACTTCCTACCGATCAGAGTTACGAACTCTGCAGACGAGCTGGCTAGATTGTATATCCGAGAGATTGTGCGTCTGCATGGAGTTCCATTGGAGATCGTGTCGGACAGAGACACGCGGTTCACTTCTCTTTTCTGGACTCGCATTCAGGAGGCTATGGGTGTGAAGCTAAAGTTCAGTACTGCCTTCCACCCACAGACGGACGGACAGACGGAGCGAGTGAACCAGATCCTGGAGGACATGTTGCGGGCTTGCGCATTGGACTTCAAGGACAGTTGGGATGACTGTCTTGCATATGCGGAGTTTGCGTACAACAATAGCTTCCAGACGAGTATCGGCATGGCACCTTATGAGGCGCTGTATGGGCGACCTTGTCGCGCACCGCATTGCTGGTTAGAGGTCGGTGAGCGCAGCTTGATTGGCCCAGAGTTGGTGCAGACGACGTCAGAGAAGATTGATATTATTCGACGTCGGCTTCTTACAGCGTAGAGCAGACAGAAGAGCTACGCCGATACGAGACGGAGACCACTAGAATTCACAGTCGGGGATCATGTGTTTTTGCGAGTTTCCCCTATGAAGGGAGTCCTTCGGTTCGGGAAGAAGGGGAAGCTGGCACCGCGATTCATTGGTCCATTTCAGATCCTCGATCGTGTGGGAGCAGTGGCTTACCGATTGGCTTTACCCACGCCCCTCGCGAGCGTCCACAACGTATTTCATGTTTCTATGTTGAAGAAGTACGTTGCTGATCCTTCTCATATCATCAGATGGGAGCAGGTGCAGTTAGGAGAGGATGTTACTTATATCCTGCGACCGACACGCATCTTAGACCGGAAGGAACAGGTACTGCGTAGCAAGGTGATTCCCCTTGTGAAGGTACTATGGACGCATCACTCTGAGGAGGAGGCTACTTGGGAGACAGAAGCCGAGATCAGAAAGAACTACCCGCACCTTCTCGAGGAGTACGAACAGGTACAAATTTCGAGGACGAAATTATTTGTTAAGGGGGGTAGATTGTAACACCCGTGAAAAATCCGTACTTGGAATCGAGTACCGATTGACCCGAAATCGCGTATAAATAATTTCCATGGAAACTAAACGTAAGTTAGCTAATGCAACGCTAGAGTAGCTGGGAAATAGTCCCTGATCACTTTAAATACGCTCTACAAGACCCAAATCGAGTAGAACAGACAACTCTACAATACTCTATAACCTTGGATCCAACTCTAAGCAGGTTTGTCCTCTGGACCATATGGAACTTTTGTATTGGATTTAGACCGCGCGTCGAAGGTCTGATACCTCCTATCTTAGACCGTTAGAACCGCCCAGCTGGACTTGACAATCATCTCGAAAATCAAGTCAAACCGATAATCACAGAGTATTTCGTTGAACCCGGACTGAAGCGACCGCGAATAGGGACGAATTGGGAATTTCAAATTTAGATCTGGCACACGACTTGACGCGTCAGTATTAAGCGTTCTGACCGTCAGAATTCATCCAGATTACACCCTCGGATCAGGAAAAATATCTATTTATTGTCACGGAACTTTCAGTCCTGATCTATGTGCGGTGACCGCTGAACTGAAACTGGTCCGCCACGTGCGATCTGCGAACCCTGCCAGACTGAAAACTTAATACGAGGTACATCTGGTACCCATGAGCTTAAGTCTGATCGCAATCGACCAGGGGACCACCAGAAATCAGTTTTTGGACCGAAACAGCCCCGAAATGGATAGGCAATAAGTAAACTTCGTCCCGGAGCCTATTTCGGGCGTTTCCAAGCTTATAAAAGGGGTTGAAACCCTCATTCCTTCCTTGCATACGAATTTCTCTAAACCCTAGAAAAGAGAGAGAGAGTTTGAGAGAAAGGGAAGAGGAGATTTTTCCCGCTTCCGAGCCACCAACGGTTGCTGCATCAACGCTTCCTTCCAATCACCTGGCTGGTGATTTCTACACTTTTTCAGGTATAGAAAAACCCCAACAACTTGCTGATTTAGGGTTTATATAGATTCTGAACGTGTTAGCTAACGTCTTCCATAAATCAGGATCTCCCACTGTCGTAGACGAAGCGTACACGCTCCGTTCAAATTCCCGCGACCGTAAGAGATTAGGTGAGGATTTTAGACGCTTTGATTGACGGTTTACAACGCTTTCAATGTCGTTTAATAGTAGATTATCGACGGCATCGCCGTTTGACATGTACAATATGCTCTCCGTTTCCTGTTTCGCAAATTAACGAAGAATATGAGATTTAGGGCATTTTAGTCATTTGTAGGAAGTACGGTCTCCATGCATATTTTGCTGACATGATTGACATGATTTGTCGCCGCATTAGAGAGTTAGGAATGCTTGCATAATCAGTTTGGCGAAGAGATTCGCCAAGTTGCGCACTTTGGGTCGACATACTATATGTGGACTTAAGTGTGTAGGGTATGTGTTTGTATAAATGCTTGTAATAGTATGTATTGTATTGAATGATGTTATGTAGTAGTTTGAGATTGATTTCATGATTAATATGCTGACCTAAATGTTTTCCTACATGCTTTCCTTATGCATGATTACACTACATGCATAGAAAGTACGCCTTGAAGATTTGCTTAAGTTGAATATACATGGGAAGTATGCCTTGAAGATTTGCCTTAGTTGAATGTTATAACATGTGCTAACATGCTCACATGATGTGTTTCAATTCCAATACCCTGATGTATAGTGTTAATGTAATTCCATAAATGTGTGGGACTTGACTTAGTCCAGGCAGTCGGTAACCGAGCGAATTCGTGGCTGACTGGTCATAGCCACGAACGACGCGTCGATGAATGTGATTCGTGTTGAGAGTTGGCGGCAGTGGTTAGGCCACGCGAAGTGTTTTACGCACTTCATGTCGTTCAATTCGAGATGCGATCGCGCCAGTCGAGCCCGTCAAGTAACCCGACTGGCCGATGTTTGTTCACCTTGTATGTATCATAACTGCTTGAACCTAGGGTACTGAACTTACCATTGTAAACCCTATTAACCGTGGTACCTTGATCCACGAAGACTCATGAGCCGGGCATGGTGGTATGGGACACCGTGGTCGAGCTGTCGGCCTACGCTGGGGCCACAAACCTCCCCGTAGTGACCAATGAGCACCTTGACTCGTGAGCAGATTATGGTGGTATGGGACACTATATTCTAGCTGTCGGCCTACATTGATCAGGCGACGAGCCCTTTGTAGTGACCGCGAGCGTATTCTGAGTTCACGGGAGGCGACGACCCTTCCGTGCAGTAGAGTACAGTAGGCCTGTATTGATAAGGTGATGGGGGAGCGGTGCAACGAGTGCGAGCAACAGCCCTGGCAGCCCTTGCAGTGACCTACGAAATGTACATCGTATGAGATTACTAGGAGTGACGACCCTAGACAGGATCCGTGTTGGGATTGATACAAGGGAGGTACCTTAGTTTCCCAATCCTGCTGTTTGAATGGACTAATAGCAACTTGGTAATCATATCACCATAGCATTGCATGTGCCTGGAAGATGTGGAGCACTCTAGGGAGTGTGGCATGCCGCGGTCGTAAGATGTTGCCGTATGAGGGTGATCGTCGGTGAGGGCATACATCATGTCATATCATCTTGCATTAAACAACAGTATTAGGATTGTCTGATTTACTGCTTTACTATTATCGCGTGATTGAATTGTAAACATGCTAATCTTTGCTCTATGATTCCACTGAGTTGATCACTCATTCCCACGTTACGGGATGGTGTTTGCAACACCCACCAGACCCTGTTGTAGTTGCAGGTGACGACGAGATCCAGGAGGTGGAGCTAGATGATGACGAGGACCAGGATGAGTTCTCGTTTATGCAGTATCATGACGGCTTCCCGTAGGCGACCTGGATCGAGGGGACATCAGTGGGACTTTTCTTTTTGAACATTATTCTTTTGTCTATTTACATGTATATGAGACTCAGAGATGTAGTCATACTTTGGAGACAGTCGAGATTACTTTGTTTTTCCATACAGTGATATATATATTGCGTAGTCTTCCGCTTGCTTTTATCACTGGATCTGAAGTATGAATTGCAGTTTTGGTATACTTTTACTCATGTGAATGCTTTAAATCAGACAACATTGAATCACAACCATATTTGTTGCATAAGTGACGGTCTGGAACTCGGGAGTTGAGTTTATACACGACCCCCGATTTTCAGGGTGTTACACCACGTGATGGCCCACCAGAGATTTGGAATCTGCTAGTTTTAGTCTCAAACCTTAAAACAAGCTTGTCAAATGGTTGGACAGTTCTGATATAACATTTACCTCGATATGGGACCCCATGGGCTTGGTGTTATCATCACAGTAGGTGGGTCCCACCATACTGAACGGTATAGACGAAGCACATACATCTTGAGGGACCCACGGAACTCACTGAAGTCACCACAACAGCTTATAGATGTGCGTGGTTAACCAGCCAAGCTGTTCCATTCATCTGGTGGGCCCCACGTGAGGCCCACCACATATATATTATATCCTATATTATTATAATAATATTATTATTTATATTATTATTATTATTATTGAAGGACGTCCATCGTCCAGACCTGGACGCTGGCGGGTTAAAAAAATATATACATTGTATATGGTCCACCGTCCTGGACGTAGTAGCGAAGTGAATGAACAATAAAAGCATCATGGTGGGTCCCACCGTCCAGGTGTGGACGGTGAGGATGAAACACTTGAATCATGGTGGGGTTCACCGTTAGAACACGTACACCAGGTGAGTTCCACCGTCCCGTACTGGGGACGGTGCGAATAAAACACGGACAACATTGTGGGTCCCACATGGCTCCACCGTGATGTTTATCAGCCATCCAATTCATTCAAGAGGTCACGCATACCTGGATGAACAGTGAAAAAAAATTTCATATTGATTTAAAACTTCTTCAAACCAAAAAGGGTTTCCAATGGTAGACGTTCAATTCACGCTGTTTCATGCAGTGTGGGCCACCTAAGTGCCCTGAATGGTTGGTTCTTGGGGTGGCCCACTCGTCAGAGGAGACCCAGCAAATGCACGGTGTTGATGTGGAACGCATGATGTAGCGGGGCCCAGAGCTGGGACCCACAGTCCCTGCCAGCCCAGCGTCAAGGACGCTGCTGCGTCCTGTGGTGCCAGCGGCAGCAGCAGACGCTGCTGCCTAATGAATTCCCTTTTTTTTTTTTTTTTTTTGAAAACCAATATCTTGCAGTTTTTCCATAGATAGAACCTGCTACAGGTAGATCCACTCCACTCATTAGACTCTACTGCTCATGATCGACTAAATGAGTCCAATATGCAGTATATTTGGGCCAAGTAGAACCATCAAGATAGGTCCTCACGGATTTTAAAGGTAAAAATAGCTATTTTACATGATAGGGCTCGCCAAAAAGATCGGATTTGTCTCATACTTCAGATCAACGTCTAAAATGATCTGAGAAGTGGAATGGATGGCATGGATTAGGCCAATGTATCAAGGTGAGGCCTGCACACCTAGCCCACTCCAAAACCTTAAACCAAGCCAATATTTATTTATTTAGCCTCTGTTGGTCTCAGCGCACATCACTGCCCAAATACATTTCTTCATGTAGCCATGTTCAGCGCCCATGGACACCGGACGGACGGTGTAAACACTCTAATCAAGGTGGGTCCCACATGAACATGGCCCATGTGCTTTGGATCAACTTGATATGTGTGTTTACATCATCAGGACCCTCCAAGAGGGGTGGCAAAGTAGGTTGGTCCCCATGTTTAGATAGCCATGGGGTCCATTTGATAGACGGTTGAGACACCACATACACTCATTGAATGGGCCACACAATAAAGGGAGAGAGAGAGAGAGAGAGGCACCCACCTTTCCTTCTTCCTCCCTAGTGCTCTAAGGCTCCTTAGCTTCGATTCCAACGGTAGAGATGAGGTTTGAATGGTTGAGATGGGAGATGGAAGGGTAAGGAAAGTGGGCCACACTTGTGGCTTTCTTGGAGAGGAGGGAAAGCTTGGACGTGAGGTGTGGGTTTGCTTGGAATGAAAATGAGAAATGAGAGAGAGAGGAGTTGTGTAAGGGATATGGCATGGGAAGGTATGGGTTACCTTGACTTTTTGGTAAGAATGGGATGGGATAGGTATGGGTGTTGTTGACTTGAGGGTGAGAGAGGGATGGGTGTGATGGGATATGTATTTGACTTGTACATTGATTGATTGATGTGACGGGTCGTAGAGATTCCCTCGATATTTGCAACGCGCGGCGTTTTTCCTTGAACTGAACGCGGGCCCACATCTCCTAGCCTGGGTATCGCCTCGGGGCGCGAGACGCGGCATCAGAACCACGGCGACGACGCGGTTGCTAGGGTATAAGTCTCGGGTTGAGTCGACTCGGGTTAACGGTGTGTGAATCAGGGTTGCGCGCCAATGCCGGTTAAGGGTCGAGGTTGCTGGAATTCGACTGGGAAGACCGCGGGAGTCTACCGAACGATACGGTCTAGGATACGGGTCTTACAGCTCTCTCCACCAAATAAAAATTTCGTCCTCGAAATTTAAAACACGACACAACCATTACAGAGTTCACCAAGGGAGGGAAATCCTATCCGCACACAATATGCCAACATAATCAAACACCTAAGAGATGAGAACAATGCCTATGAATCCCAATCCCCTGCTCCTAAAATGTCTCACCAACACTACAATGATCCAACAGAACTTCAAATCCTGGATTAGAAGTGATCGAACTGGAATATTATATAGCCCCACAATCTTAATAGTAGGGAGCTATATCAGAAAATTTCTAAGTTATTGAACTCGGGGATCTAACCATTCTAAGTTCTCAACAATCATAGGGTGAAGGGTAGCTATCAGTAGATATGTGATGTTATCTTCAGGTATTCTCAAGTTATGCTCTGATACCAACTTCTGTCACGCCCCAAACCAGGGAATCAGATTCATAAGAATTCCGATTATCGAATCTGGTGCCGACAGCCTCAGTAGTATCCCATTCTCGGCTCCTATCATTCATATGCCAGATTCCGATCCTGGGATCCTACAAGGAGGATTTTTTTTTTGTACATATAACTAGTAATAAGCATAACCACAAGGTTACCCAATTCACAAAGGTAACATCATCATCACGTATCCACTAATATAATCGTCTGAGTACAAAACTGAAAGGGAAAATACATAAATAAAAATCAAACACCAGAAGACCACTGCACGCTCCAAGCTCAACACTGCTGCAACCTAACATCACCTGCACGCATCTATCGTGCATAAGCTTATAGAAAGCTTAGAGGGTGGTGTAAGTGTGTGCGCAAGGCAAGTGCCAAGTATTCAATACAATGTCATAATCATACAATACCAAAAACATTGATAATTCATAATTCGTACATCTTCGAAATAAGTAGAAATACTGACAAGTCCATAAGTCAATAAATATCAGGATACGCAATATAGAACAGTTATTCAATAAAGAATCATAAAGAGCTAAATATCAGATGCCAAGGATGCAATGCAATATATAAATCTTGCTAAGTCTATTTAAGCCATATAAGGGCAGAAACATAGCAACTCAAAATGTCATATGCCTGCGGATGTAATGCAATATGCGATGCGAATGAAATGACCATGCTTGGAGTGTGAAGTCGGGATGATAGCACCTAGTATCGCAGGCTACGGGGCCCACCACAAGGGACTTCTATCCAAACCAGTCCCATACCTAAATTTGGATAGTCAGACTCATCGTGGTAAACTCCTGATCTCAGGTTAGTCGCGCGCCCAACCGAAATCCTTGCCATAACGAAGGTACACAATAATTAGTTGCGCACCACCAGCCTGAGTGTATAGTGAATGAATGAATGAATGAGTATGCAACTCCTACTCAATAAGTCCACATATCAGTACGGTTCCTCTCTGGGAAATCACCGGGGTCTATTGCACTCCAAACCAGATTATCGCCCCATCGCGCGCAACAAGGTGAGTGGAAGAGACCTCACTATCCGCCTGCCAATATCGGGCCCGGCTTGTCAATAGCGGACCCATTCCTCGAGCTGGTCAGACTCAGCCTAGCATTGCCCCCTCCTCTCGGGCAGGTAAGGCCACACCCCCTTCCAACCGACCACGACACAGTGGAGAGCGCAGTCATCTGGTAATCGGCACTCAACGCTCATCTACCCACTCGGTCTAGACGTTGGAGCAACCTCTGGAACCAAGAGGGTTTAGGGACTTTCACCCAGGGATATCTATAGCACCCCATATAGAACAGATTTCTGGTGTCCCATCTGGCCATCCACGATATGCCTGTGGAGGCTACGACCCTGATGTCGCTAGGGCATACAGTAATCACAGCACACAATGCAAAATGCATGAATCATACAATCCAGTCATGCATCAATCCTACGCATACCGTGCGCTCATGTGAGATAATTACCTCATATCAAGGAGTCTCATAATAACCGGCATAATGACGTATGCAATGCTCAATCATATCTCATAGCAAACATGCAGATGATGTGTATGGACATGTATCATGATGCTATGCAGTCACGTACTCATAATCGGTATCAATAACCACCATCAATAATCAGCCTCGACAATGTGGATATCTAACCAACATTGCCCCAAGGAATGGCCCTTACTGGGCCAAACACATAATGGGCTGACAACCTCACACAAAGGCCTAATATACAATACAATGGGCCTTACTCAAGGGTTACATGTACACAATAGGTGGGCCCTGCTCATGGGCCTAACATACATCACAATGGGCTCCTTTGCCCGACCCTCAAATGAATCACAATAGGCCTCATCACCTAGGCCTCAATATACATCACATTGGGCCTTAGACATGGGCTGGATACACATCACAACGAGCCGCATGTACATCACATTGGGCCTCGACAATCGGAATCGGCGATCAGCTACGACAATCGGAATCGATAATCGGCCACGACGAATCAGAATCGGTAATCGGCCTCGATCGATAATCAGCCTCGATCGATAATCGGCAATCAGCAGTCAGAATCAACCTCGACACAAGGTGGGGTCCATAGATGGACAGTCAATGATGGATCAAGCAATGTCAATGGGGCCCAAGCGTTTGGGTTAACCCACTAAAGAACGATGAGAATGGGCCTATCTAAGCCTAAGGGAAGGTCACAATGTGGACATCCAACTATCATTGCCCAACAATGTGGCCATTTAACCAACACTGCTCTCAAGGAGTGGCCTATACAAGGGATTCATACACAACTTAATGGGTCATACGTACATCGCACTGGGCCTCGACCATGGGCCTTGAATACAACACAACGGGTCTTGCCCATGGGCCTCAGATTCAAGTCTGTGGGCCCTATCATATGGACCTCGAATATACATCATGATGAGCCTTATCATATGGGCTTCAAACATAAACAAACGAGCCCCATTACATAGGTTAAAAGTATAAATAAGTGGGCCCCGCACATGGGCCAAAACACATCACGATGGGCCTCACGGATGGGCCACAACTATACCACATTGGGCCCCATCATATGGACTGCAAATACATCACTGCGGGCTACGCACATGGACGGCATGGATGTACAATACATACAACACGGCGGAACGCATGAATGGACGTTATAGATATACAATACACACATCACAATGAACCGCATACACGGGCCCAATACACGTTACCAAGGACCACGACCCATGAGCCTCAACTGCATCAAAAGGGCTACAACCCATGGGCCTCAACATACATCAAGCGGGTTACGTCAATGGGCCACACCAATGGGCCATCATATATATATCAAGTGGGCTGTGCTAATGTACCGCACCAACGGGCCATACCAATGGGCCGTAAATGCATCATCATGGGCCCCATACGTGGGCCTCATGTACAGCGTGTGGGTCACATATCTGGGCCTATGAATAAAAATGGATGGGCCCTGCCCACAGGTCAAAATATATCCTGATGGGCCGCACCAATGGGTCATAAATACATCACATTTTACCTTATATATGAGCTGCAAATACATCTCAATAGGCCTCATGCCTGGGCCCTAATTACATTTCATCGGGTGTCATTAAATGGGTCACATATTCATCAAGGTAGGCCCCATGATTTGGGCGATCTGGGTGATCCAAATGGTTAGACGGTTTGAATACAACACGTACTTCAAAGTAGGCCACATGTCTAAGAGGCGGATGACGGAGATATACAATACATGCACAATGCTAGGCCCCACATGGCACCAACCAAAGATGTACGGTGTAAACATAACACACATATATCAAGGTGGGCCGCATTGCATGAGATGGACGGCGTGGATAACAGTTACATCACATGGAGTCCGCGACATTATCTAAATACTGTCTATGCAAATCAGCACTATTTAAACATTGGATAGCACCATCCAAATACTATCCATGTGAATCTACACCGTCCAAACATTGGACAACACTGTCCGAACATTGTCCATGCAAATTAGCACGGACCAGGCACCGTACAAACATTGTCCAGCACCATGGTGTGGATGAAATAAATACATCTTGGTGGTGTCCACGTGATGGCCCACCAGAGATTTGGAATCTGCCTAGTTTTAGTCTCAAACCTTAAAACAAGCTTGTCAAATGGTTGGACAGTTCTGATATAACATTTACCTCGATATGGGACCCCATGGGCTTGGTGTTATCATCACAGTAGGTGGGTCCAACCATACTGAACGGTATAGACGAAGCACATACATCTTGAGGGACCCACGGAACTCACTGAAGTCACCACAACAGCTTATAGATGTGCGTGGTTAACCAGCCAAGCTGTTCCATTCATCTGGTGGGCCCCACGTGAGGCCCACCACATATATATTATATCCTATATTATTATAATAATATTATTATTTATATTATTATTATTATTATTGAAGGACGTCCATCGTCCAGACCTGGACGCTGGCGGGTTAAAAAAATATATACATTGTATATGGTCCACCGTCCTGGACGTAGTAGCGAAGTGAATGAACAATAAAAGCATCATGGTGGGTCCCACCGTCCAGGTGTGGACGGTGAGGATGAAACACTTGAATCATGGTGGGGTTCACCGTTAGAACACGTACACCAGGTGAGTTCCACCGTCCCGTACTGGGGACGGTGCGAATAAAACACGGACAACATTGTGGGTCCCACATGGCTCCACCGTGATGTTTATCAGCCATCCAATTCATTCAAGAGGTCACGCATACCTGGATGAACAGTGAAAAAAAATTTCATATTGATTTAAAACTTCTTCAAACCAAAAAGGGTTTCCAATGGTAGACGTTCAATTCACGCTGTTTCATGCAGTGTGGGCCACCTAAGTGCCCTGAATGGTTGGTTCTTGGGGTGGCCCACTCGTCAGAGGAGACCCAGCAAATGCACGGTGTTGATGTGGAACGCATGATGTAGCGGGGCCCAGAGCTGGGACCCACAGTCCCTGCCAGCCCAGCGTCAAGGACGCTGCTGCGTCCTGTGGTGCCAGCGGCAGCAGCAGACGCTGCTGCCTAATGAATTCCCTTTTTTTTTTTTTTTTTTGAAAACCAATATCTTGCAGTTTTTCCATAGATAGAACCTGCTACAGGTAGATCCACTCCACTCATTAGACTCTACTGCTCATGATCGACTAAATGAGTCCAATATGCAGTATATTTGGGCCAAGTAGAACCATCAAGATAGGTCCTCACGGATTTTAAAGGTAAAAATAGCTATTTTACATGATAGGGCTCGCCAAAAAGATCGGATTTGTCTCATACTTCAGATCAACGTCTAAAATGATCTGAGAAGTGGAATGGATGGCATGGATTAGGCCAATGTATCAAGGTGAGGCCTGCACACCTAGCCCACTCCAAAACCTTAAACCAAGCCAATATTTATTTATTTAGCCTCTGTTGGTCTCAGCGCACATCACTGCCCAAATACATTTCTTCATGTAGCCATGTTCAGCGCCCATGGACACCGGACGGACGGTGTAAACACTCTAATCAAGGTGGGTCCCACATGAACATGGCCCATGTGCTTTGGATCAACTTGATATGTGTGTTTACATCATCAGGACCCTCCAAGAGGGGTGGCAAAGTAGGTTGGTCCCCATGTTTAGATAGCCATGGGGTCCATTTGATAGACGGTTGAGACACCACATACACTCATTGAATGGGCCACATAATAAAGGGAGAGAGAGAGAGAGAGAGAGGCACCCACCTTTCCTTCTTCCTCCCTAGTGCTCTAAGGCTCCTTAGCTTCGATTCCAACGGTAGAGATGAGGTTTGAATGGTTGAGATGGGAGATGGAAGGGTAAGGAAAGTGGGCCACACTTGTGGCTTTCTTGGAGAGGAGGGAAAGCTTGGACGTGAGGTGTGGGTTTGTTTGGAATGAAAATGAGAAATGAGAGAGAGAGGAGTTGTGTAAGGGATATGGCATGGGAAGGTATGGGTTACCTTGACTTTTTGGTAAGAATGGGATGGGATAGGTATGGGTGTTGTTGACTTGAGGGTGAGAGAGGGATGGGTGTGATGGGATATGTATTTGACTTGTACATTGATTGATTGATGTGACGGGTCGTAGAGATTCCCTCGATATTTGCAACGCGCGGCGTTTTTCCTTGAACTGAACGCGGGCCCACATCTCCTAGCCTGGGTATCGCCTCGGGGCGCGAGACGCGGCATCAGAACCACGGCGACGACGCGGTTGCTAGGGTATAAGTCTCGGGTTGAGTCGACTCGGGTTAACGGTGTGTGAATCAAGGTCGCGCGCAAATGCCGGTTAAGGGTCGAGGTTGCTGGAATTCGACTGGGAAGACCGCGGGAGTCTACCGAACGATACGGTCTAGGATACGGGTCTTACAAGAAGAGATCAACATGCACCAACCAAAGGGGTTCAAAGTCAAGGCCCAGGAGCATATGACGTGTAGGTCAAGGAAGAGTTTGTATGCACTGAAACAAGCTTGTATGACAGAATAGAGTTAGACCACTATATGTTCACGAGCAAGTTCTCGGATGATGATTTCTTAGTTCTGCTATTATACGTTGATGACATGCTCATCATGGGAAAAGACAACAAGGAGATCGACAGGCTGAAACATGAGTTGGTTAAGTCATTCACAATGAAAGACTCGAGACTAGCTAAACAGATCCTAGGAATGGAGATAACCCATGACAGAAGCAGTAGAAAGCTTTGGCTATCACAAGAGTAGTATATTGAGAAAGTCCTAGAGCGGTTTAATATGAATGCAGCGAAGCCGGTCAGTACTCCACTGGATGGTCACTTCAGATTGAGTGACAAGCAGTGTCCCAAGATGAAGGCAGAGGTGGATGAGATGAGGAAGATACCCTACCATCAGCAGTAGAAAGTTTGATATATGCTTGGTGTGTACATGCCCAGATATATCATATGCAATTGGTGTTGTTAGTTGATATATTGCCAATCTTAAAAAAGAACATTGGGCAGTGGTGAAGTGGATATTGCTGTATCTAAGGGGTTCATCCAGGTTGAGCCTATGCTATGGTGATGGAAAACATGTGTTAGAGGGCTCGCAGATGCAGATATGGCAGGCGACATCGACTCTAGGAAGTCTACATCGAGGTTCATGTTCACGTTTGCAGGGAAAGCAGTCTCTCAACAGAGCAAGCTACAGAAGGTTGTAGCATTGTCGACGACAGAGGCTGAGTACATTGTAGTCACAAAGGCATGTAAAGAGATGCTTTGGATGAAGAGGTTCCTACAGAAACTTAACATGAAGTAAGAGCAACACGTGGTCTTTTGCAATAGTCAGTGCTATACACTTGAGCAAGAATCCAAATTAGCACTCCAAGTCAAAGCACATAGAGATTCGGTATCACTGGATCAAGGATACTTTGTGTAACACCCCGGATTTTGGCCAATCTGGGATTTGACGTCCTTAGGCAATGGGTCAACTAAAACACCTGGAAAATCGCTCAGAACCCAATTTCATAGCCAAAGAAACCACTTAGGATTAATTCCTATAGAAATTTAGCGTAAGTTAGCTACCGCAACGCTGGAGTAGCTGGGAAACAGTCCCTGATCACTTTAAATACGTTCTACAAGACCCAAATCGAGTAGAACGTATGACTCCCTAATACTCTATAACCTCGGATCAAACTCTAAGCGGGTTTGTTCTCTCGACCACTTTGAATTCTTGTATTGGATTTAGACCGCGCGTCGAAAGTCCGTTACTTCCTATCTTAGACCGTTAGAACCGCCTAGCTGGACTTGACAATCATTTCGAAAATCAAGTCAAACCGATAATCACAGACTATTTCATTGAGCCCGGACTGAAGAGACCGCGAATAGGGACAGAATTGGAATTTCAAATTCAAATCTGGCACAGACTTGACACGTCAGTATTAAGCGTTTTGACCGTCAGAATTCATCCAGATTACACCCTCGGATCAGGAAAAATTTCTATTTATTATTATGAGACTTCCAGCCCTGATCTACGTGCGGTGACCGCTGAACTGAAACTGGTCCGCCACGTGCGATCTGCGAACCCTGCCGGACTGAAAACTTAATGCGCGCTAGATCTGGTACGCATGAGCTTAAGTCCCATCGCATTCGACCAGGGGACCACCAGAAAGCATCTTTTGGACCGAAACAGCCCCGATTTGGTTACCCCTCAAGTGAAACTTGTTCCCGAGCCTATTTCGGGCAAGTTTGGGCTTATAAAAGGGCTTGAAACCCTCACTCCTCTCTCCCATCCGAATTTGCAAAAACCCTAGATTGGGAGAGAGAAAAGGTGAGAGTTTGTGAGAGAAGGTGGGAGAGATCTTCCTGCCACCTGTTGCTGCTGCTGTACGTGCTTAGGCAACGCACTCCGATCACTTTCCCGGTGATTCCTCTGCGTTTTCAGGTAAGAAAAATCCTAGAAAGTTGCTGATTTGATGTTTCTTCCGTTCCATAGCTTGATAGTTAGTAAATCTCGTAAAACAGGTTCTCTTATCGCTGTAGACGAAGCGTATACGCTCCGTTCGAATTTCAACATCCATAAGAGACAAGGTGCAGATTTTAGACGCTTTGATTGACTGTTTCCAAAGCTTTCAATGTCGTTTAATAGTAGATTCTCGACGGCAACGCCGTTTGACATGTACAACATGCTGTCCGTTTCTTGTTTCGTAAATCAACGAAGAATATGAGATTTAGGGCATTTTAGTCATTTGTAGGAAGTACTGTTTTCGTTCATAGTTTGCTGATGTGATTGACATGAATTGTTGTCGCATTAGAATGTTAGGAATGCGTGCATAATTAGTTTGGCAAAGAGATTCGCCTAAATGCGCATTTCGGGTCGACATACTATATGTAGACTCAAGTGTGTAGTGTAAGTGTTTGTATAAATGCTTGTATTAGTATGTATCGAATTAAATGGTGTTATGAATTAATTTGAGATTGATTTCTCAATTAATATGCTGATGTAAATGATTTCCTACATGTTAGCCGTATGTACGATTTCATTATATGTATGAAATGCATATGTTTGATGTTGCACATAAGTGGTATGCTATAACATGTACTTGATGATTTCATTATGGTTTAGTTGAGATTGAATTCTCAATTAATAGGCTAATGGAGAGGATTTCCTATATGTTGGCGATATGCATAATTTCATTATATGTGTGAAAGACATGTGTAGGATGATTTACTTAAGTTGTAGGTTATAACAGGTGTTAACATGCTCACATGGTTGTATTTCATTTTCATTACTCTTACATGAATGCTGACATGATTCCATGATTGTTTGGGACTATACTTAGTCCAGGCAGTCGGTAACCGAGCGAATTCGTGGTTAGTTTATCTTCGCCACGAACGACGCGTCGATGAACGCGAGCCGTGTTCTGGAGTTGGTGGCAGTGGTTAGGCCACACGAAGTGTTTTACGCACTTCATGTCGTCAACTTGAGATGCGATCGCGCTAGTCGAGTCCGTCAAGTAACCCGACTGGCCATTGTATGTTCACCCTGCATGAGTCATAACTGCTTGAACCTAGGGTACTGAACTTACCATTGTAAACCCTGTTAACCATGGTACCTTGATCCATAAAGACTCATGAGCCGGGCATGGTAGTATGGGACACCGTGGTCGAGCTGTCGGCCTACGCTGGGGCCACAAACCTCCCCGTAGTGACCAGTGAGCACCTAGACTCGTGAACAGATTATGGTGGTATGGGACACTATATTCTAGCTGTCGGCCTACACTGATCAGGCGACGAGTCCTTTGTAGTGACCGCGAGCGTATTCTGAGTCTACGGGAGGCGACGACCCTTCAGTAGCAATAGAGTACAGTAGGCCTATATTGATAAGGTGATGGGGGAGCGGAGCAACGAGTGCGTGCAACAGCCCTGGCAGCCCTTGCAGCGACCTACGAAATATACATCGTATGAGATTACTAGGAGTGACGACCCTAGACAGGATCTGTGTTGGGATTGATATAAGGGAAGTACCTTAGTTTCCCAATCCTGCTGTTTGAATGGACTAATAATAACTCAAAAATCATATCACCATAGCATTGCATGTGCCTGAAAGATGTGGAGCACTCTAGGGAGTGTGGCATGCCGCGGTCGTAAGATGTTGCCGTATGAGGGAGATCGTCGGTGAGGGCATACATCACGTCATGTCATAATTGCATTAACAACAGTATTATGAATGTTTGAATTACTGCTTTACTATTATCGCATGATTGATTTGATAATATGTTAATCTTTGCTCTATTATTCCACTGAGTTAGCTACTCACTCCCACGTTACGGGACGGTGTTCCTGGACACCCACCAGACCTTTTTGTGATTGCAGATGATGGCGCGGCCTATGAGGCGGAGCCGGACTTGATGATGATGAGGAGGATCCCTCCTTTATGCGTGTTCTGATCGACGGGATTACAGGGAGGTTGATTAGATGCCTTGACACTTGTCATTTTATATTTTTAGAGCACTCATGTATATTTTTTTGCTTTTGAAGTATACATGTATGTATATAACCTGGTAACATGTTCACACTCTGGAGACATACAACAGTTTATATATGTTATACATACTATTACAGACTTCCGCTGGTTAATTTAACTGTCTCTGGAGTATGATATGCGGTTCTAGCTTAATCTCACTCATGTTTAATACGTTATCACAGACAACATTCAATCATACATATCTATGTTGCACAAATAACATTTTGGAACTCGGGAGTTGGGTTTTTGCTCGACCCCCCGATTTTCGGGATGTTTCACTTTGGAACAGAAGGTGTTACAGCTTGAGAAGTCCACACAGACGATAATGGATCTGTCACGATGACTAAGGCTTTGCTCAAGGGCAAGTTTGAGGTTTGTAGAAACTAGACTGGCTTAAAGAAGGTGAAATCCTCCTAAGTCAAAATGGAGAGATTTGATGGTGATTTTCTCCTCATTGATGGGTTCGATGTAATCGACCCAACTTCGATATCATCGAAGCCAGTTCAATGACAAAGAAGACTAGTTGATGGCATCGAGTATTTTCAAACATTTTCACCCCTGGTCGCTGGACAGTTTTGTTCCATCTTTGATATCGTCGAAGGACCTTCAATATCATCGAAGAGTTACGCAGATGGGATTGCGAAAACGTAAATTCTGTGAATTTTATTTCCTATTTTAATTCTACTTCTTTCTATTCTTATATAAAGGGATGTATGCAGGATTGGGGTGCATTCCAGGGTATTGTAAGGTTTTTTAAAGGTTTTTTATAAAGGCTTAGGGCTATCAAAGGTGAGAGAGAGAGAAAGAGAGAGGAAGCTTGTAGAAGGGAAGTTCTGCTTGTAGAGGTGATCTACTTTGCAGCCCACGTCTCAGCGCTTCTATGTCCTCGTGATTAGTGAGATCTCTCCATTTTTCTTTTGTTCTCTTATTGTTTATCCACTCTTGCATGAGTGAAGAAGGTTTGAGCGGTGTGTGTTTGTGATCAGTTGTAACGTTCTGCTTTATAGCAGATTGTTGATTTGGATGAGATCCCGTAGTTTTTACGTCTTTGAGGGTTTTCCACGTAAAATTCCCTACTTTCGTGTGGTTTATGCTTTAATTTATTTCATTAATTTACTATGCCATAAGTCTGATGTTTTTGGGAGGCTAGATCCTAAGGTTTCGTGCAATGGCCCCCAGCAGTTTCCACCATCTGAGCCATTAGATGTGCACTGATCTGATAGTTAGGATGTCACTTGCACTGTAACTTTTGGGTTATAACATCTACTGTGGGTCCACTAAATATGGGCAAGGGTAGTTAAAGATGTCCAAAAGGAGAGGTGCCAAAATTTAAATTAAAAAAATAAAGAAAAAAAGAGTTAATTAGTGGTAAGGAAGGATATTGTCAAACGAGACTTTAATTTGAAAGATAATATTAAACCAACAGTACATTGCTTTTTATAACACCAAGAAAATCAGGCAAGGATACTACCAAATTCAAAGCATGGCCACATTTACTACTTCATTAATTACCTTTATTCTTACTTCATTTTATTTTATTCTTTCCAACACATTATCACAAAATATAGAAAGATGGGCTTCTATTTTCCTCAAAACAAAAGGGGAGGTAGTTCTTAGCCACGTAATCCGCAATGACCTCATATGCTTTCTCCACCGAGTGATAACTATCCTAAAACATATACCTTGAAACATCTTGGCATGTTTTTAGACTCAAAGGGTTGCACAATACCACAACCTCCAAATTTCTCATGTCGCAACATCCTTTATTTGACACCTCGAATCCTGATAGAGAAAAGTTCACAAACTAAATAAATAGATGCAGAAAATAATTGTGATTTCTTAACGTGGTTGAAGAGTCAGGTGCTTGTACCTTCAAAAAATCCACCTATCATGCGCAAAAATTTCCACATGCACCAATGTCATGATGAAATTTCAAGACACATTATTAGTGTGGTAGTAGTGATAGTTGTGAAAGTGCCCTGGTTTGTCAATTAGCATGACCGTTGAGTCAGCTAGACAAAGGAGCCCCATAGGAAGATTAATCAAGCATCTTCCTCAACAGGATGTGTGCCCGAACTCGTCACAGGTAAAACTTAGCCTCAGATCCCCATGTCCCAAAACACCAGGTAAATAAAACACTTAAAATTGAATAGAACACCCTAGGGTTTTTGGCTAGAAAACTTTTTTAAACTTCAGGAAAATCTTTAAGTTTTCTACCTTTATCAATTTATCGATAAGTGGTTCGATGAAATCAAACCCTGTTGTCGATGTCCTCAAAGCTCACTCGATCTTATCGAAATGAGGACCTAAGATGTCTAACAACCACAAAGATATCTGTACTGAATTATCGATGGATCGATGGACTCATCGATGTTTGAATCTTGAGTCCATCGAGCTGACTCGTTAAAATCGACATCTGGTCTGTTATGTCCAAAGTTCTGTTAAGGAAAATCATGTAATCCTCGATATATCGAAGAGCTCCTCGATATCCTCAGAATTTAAATCTCGATGATATCAGAAGCCCTTTGATAATATCGGATTAGGAGACAAATCTATAAAGCAAGTTTTAAGGTTATTTTTCTTGGATTGAGAGTCACTCGATAAAATCGATATTAAAATATTGATCATATCGAGGCAAGGTCAATGTCATCGAAAGTGGACATAAACTATCCAGCAAACTTATAGAAAATTTTCTTTGAATTATTGATGAATCAACACTGCCCTCGATATCATCAATATTCAAATTCTGATAATATCGAGTGATGTTCGATCATATCATATACCTGAGATATTTCAAAGGCAAGTGCTCTCACATTTTCAAATGTCGAGGAATCGAACCTTGTGTCGATGAAATAGGAGTTTGAAATTCGATGACATTGACGCATGTTCAATTTCCTCGACCAGTTAGCAAAAAGTTTTTAAGAGCGTTTGATAGTTGAGTTCGTGTCATCGAAAGGTCAGTCGATGTTATCGAGGGTATATGCTCGATGATATCGATCCTACCTATTTAATGAGAGCTTGCCCTTGGTTGTTGGTAGAGAAAATAAGAAGTGCTTTTTTGTGTTTAACCCTAGATCATATACCCTAAGCCTTTTCTCTCATGTAAGTTCATCATCCAATCCACCCTCATTATTGACATTCAATAGAGTGGATTTAGGAATGAACTTCAACATTCAAGGATCCTACAACTACTACCTTAATGGAAAATCATTAAGCTATGATTCCTTGAATGCATAGATGACTAGAATCGCTCTATCTCCCTTATTGGAAAACATTTAATAGAGTAGGATTTCATCATAACCTTAGCCCAATCCATCAACTAATATTGTTATATCTTCTAAGTTACGGTTCAAGGGAGCTGAAGCTTCTTCATCATCAAAGGAGGAGATCTTCATCAACGTGCTTAAGGGGGCTCATCTACTTATTTGTAAGTCATTCGAGTCCAGAGGATCCTTATGATCATTCCTTGTGTAGGATTGGGTCTAAGGTGTTTCTCACCCCTTTCAAGTCCTAATAGGAGGCCTCCGACGGGCGTGTATTTGGGGGTGCTTTGTGTTGACCCTTGCTCTATAAAGAGAATAAACTCTTAGGTCATTGTGTAGGTCCTTAACCTATGTGGTCTAAAAGTCAGGTTCTATGTGTTGACCCTTGCTCATGGGAGCATAAACTGGTGAGGTTCCTTGTGTGGGTCCTTAGCCTGTGTGGCCTAAAACTCGGGTGTTGTGTGTTGACCCTTACTCTTATGTGGGGCATAAAGTGTATCATGTATACACGTTATAGTTAGCCTAGTGTAGGTTGTACTGGTTTGAGGTGAACCTGATTTAAAACATCCAGTTTAAGGTGAACTTGTTGTGAAACCTCCTTTAGTGAGATTCGGTATACTCAAGGGTTGAGTGCATTCGCCGGAAGTGGAGTATACTAGTACTCAAACCACTATGAAAATAACTGTGTTTGAGATTGATATCTTCGATTGCTTGTGTGATTTCCCTAAATGCTTTCATATTTGCTAATCTGAGATTACACCTCAGACACAATCACATCCATCATATAATATTATCCACAAAATGCATTATGGCTGTAAAGAGTGAATCCAAATTATGGCACCAAAGGTTAGGACATGTTCACTACCAAAATTTAGCCAAGCTAAGTTTAAAAAAATTGGTTAGAGGACTCCGCAAGATTAAAAAAGAAGAAAAAGTTGTATGCGGTGATTGTCTTAAAGGAAAACAGATAAAATTCGGTCATAAAAAGACAACCACCATTGCAACAACAAAACCTCTGGATTTGTTATATATGGACCTAGTTGGACTAACTAAAGTGGAAATTCATGGTTAGAAAAGATATTTCCTGGTGGTAGTAGATGATTACACCAGATTTACTTCGGTCGCATTTCTTTGGAAAAAATCAGATCCCTTTGATGAATTTGTAATTTTGGCTAAGCGACTTCAAAATGAAAAAGGATATTGTATAAATCACATCAGGAGTGATCATGGTGGTGAATTTGAAAATGAACGATTTGAAAGATACTATGACGAGAAAGGAATCCGTCATGAATTCTTAGCCCCAAAAACCCCACGGTAAAATGGAGTTGTTAAAAGGAAAAATTGTGTACTGCAAGAAATGGGGTCATTTATGTTAAATGGAAAAGATATGGCAAAGAGTTTTTGGGCTGAAGATATCGACACTGCCTACTACATCATCAATAAAGTCTATCTTCGAGCAGGTTTGAACAAAACTCCATACGAACTATGGTATGGAAAACAATCTAGTGTGAAATACTTTCATGATTTTGGAAGTAAATGTTATATCTTGAGAGACAGAGATCACCTACGGAAATTTGAGCCTAAAAGTGATGATGGTATCTTTCTGGAGTATGCCTTGATAGTCGTGCCTATAGAGTATACAATCTAAGGACCCTTACTATTTAAGAATCAATTAATATAGTGATCGATGACCAGCCCATGAAGAAGTCAGCCCCATGAATGAATTGAAAGATGATGTAGATTCATGCATTCTAGATAAATCAGATAACAAATCTCCATCATCTAATGAACCACTGCCATCATCCAACATGCCCATTGTTAAGGATCACCCTCGAGAGAAAATCATTGGAGATCCTACTGATGGTGTAAGAATTCCACGACAGATAGAAAATATCTATAGTCATTTCTGCTTTACCTAAAAGATTGAAGCTAAGAATATTGTGGATGCTCTTCAAGATGAACACTTGATAAATACTATGCAAGAAGAACTTCAACAATTTCAGAGAAATAAGATATAAAAATTGGTTTCTAGGCCACTCAATACAAATGTCATTAGAACCAAATGGGTTTTCAAGAACAAATTTGATGAATTTGGCAATGTGATCATGAATAAAGCAAGGCCAGTAACTCAAGGGTATTCACAGATAGAAGACATTGATTTTGATGAAACATTTGTTCCTGTAGCTTGTCTAGAATTTATCAGAATGCTCATGTATGTTGCATGTGCATTGAAATTTAAACTATTTCAAATGGATGTAAAAAGTGCATTTCTTAATGGGGATCTTGATGAAGAAGTCTATGTAGAACAACCTATGGGATTTTCAGATCCTAAGTATCCTCATCATGTTTATCATTTGAACAAAGCACTTTATGGTCTCAAATAAGCATCACGTGCTTGGTATGAACGATTGATGAAATTTCTTTTGGACCATAAATTTTGCAGGGGTAGTGCAAATAAAACATTATTCACTCAAAAGACAAAGGATTCATTGCTCATTGTACAAATCTATGTGGATGATATAGTCTTTACTGTAACATATGAAGATTTTGCATACAAATTTTCCAATCTCATTAAATTAGAATTTGAAATGAGTATGGTCGGTGAATTAAACTTCTTTTTATAATTGCAAGTGAAGCAGTTAAATGATGTGATCTTCACATGTCAGACTAAATATGAAAACGACTTGGTGAAAAGATTTGAGCTCGAATCTGGTCGTACTTATCATACTCCTATGAGCACCACACTTAAACTTTCCAAAGATGTTAATGGTAGAAGTGTGGATCATAATCTTTATCAGAGTATGATAGGAAGCCTACTGTATCTCACAGCTAGTCATCCAGATATATCTTTTAGTGTGGGTGTGTGTGCTCGATATCAGGCAGGTCCTAAGGATTCCCACCTAACGGCTGTTAAGAGGATCATCAAATACGTGGCAGGAACAACCTCTTTTGGCCTATGGTATCCATTTGAAACATCCACCACCATTTCTAGATACTCTGATGTTGATTGGGCTAGAAATTTGGATGATCGAAAATTGATGAGTAGAGGATGTTTCTACATTGGGAATTTTCTGGTCTCCTGGCAGAGCAAGAAGCAAAATTCAATATCCTTGTCCAATGCCAAGGCCGAATACATTGCTATAGGTAGTTGTTGTGCACAAATCCTTTGGATGAAACAAATGTTGTTGGATTATGGGATTAACCAACACACAATGAGTCTTTTTTATGAGAACACAAGTGCTATTAACATCTCTAAAAATTCTATTCAACACTCTTAGACCAAGCATATTGACATTCATCATCATTTTATCTGAGAACTTGTTGAAGATAAGATTATTGTGTTGGATTATGTGTCTACAGAAAAGCAATTAGTTGATATCCTAACAAAACTTCTTGATACAAATAGGTTTAGTGATCTTCAAAAATTAATCGAAATATGTGCTCTTTAATAATGTCTCAGCAAAAATGGTTCAAATAGGTAAATCTTCAAATTGAGATATTCATGGTTACTTGTCAGCAACAAGTCTTAAATTCATAAATTAACCATGTTAGCAATGGGAACAAAAATGCTAAATCCTCACATACTCGGTGATATCTAGTTAAGTTCGATATCATCGATATTCAAATATTGATGATATTGACATTCTCCATCGATGAAATCAATGGATCTCGAGAATACAATATTATATTGGTCCTTCCCAATGGTCAAACTGCCTTAATATCTGCTGAATATTTGTGTCTTCCCAAAGGTCATCGGCACAGTCTTCAATATCATTATGAGCCTGATTTCGATGTCATCGATGAAGTATCGATGTCATCGATGACTCTGTTATAAAAGAGAAGCATGCATTTGATTCAAATTAACTTGTACCTTCTCTTCTCTGGCTGCTTCTTCCTACCTTTATTTGTCTTTTTGGGCTCCTCTCACAAACAAACCATGGTAAAAAGTAAAGGTAAGAATCTTCCTCAATCATCAAAATAAAAAAATAAGCAACCTGAATCCATTTAGTCTCAATCGGTGGAAGTTGGTCCAACCATCATAGTTGAACGTCTTGTCCTTAACAGTGCCATTGAGCCATTTAGGGTGGATCTTCTCTTGGAGGTGATAGGGTGGTAGAATATCCTAAATCTAGGTGGTCCCTATCAACTAGGCTTGATTCATAAATTCTTCAATAGCTGTCATATCATTCGTGATAATCCTCCTTGTATTCAAATTGAGCTTGTGCATCACTCAAACTTAAAACTCCCATCACTCTTGCATGCCTTCTTAACCTTGAAGTCACTCACATCTCAATGACAAATCGGAATCTAAATGGGTTGGGTGTTTGAGGATAGATAACGTGCGCATTATGTCATGGCACCACTGTTCCCCGGAATGATGAAAATTCTCTTCACATCAATCACCTTGGACCCTCTTTTAAAGTTCTCCATAACATCCTAGGGACTAATGCGTATCCATGTGATGTAAAGGGCAGTCACCTTACTCCCTTTATACTAAATGTTCTTTATGATGTTTATCAAGAAATCCAAGTGTGCCTTCCAACTCTTCTTCTAGGGCAGCTCATTCGTATCATCCGAATCGATCATCGGGATATGCTGCCATTTCCTGCACTCATATGAAAAATTGCTCATTATGTAGGACTCCCAGCCACATCAGATACCGTTCATCTGGAAGCATGGTTCGATGACAATGCAGTCCAGGAGGCACAACAGTTATGTTTCACTTCCTCTCTTCCAGCGAATAGTTCTCCCGTATATCCAACTGAAAACAATGATCAATCCTCGTATCCACTGATGTCATGAGGATCTAATCATATGCTTTTGATCAGTCCAGAGTCCATCACCAATCGTCGGGATCATCACCTTAAACATCATTTGCTTAATGGTATGGCTGGTATGGAGGAACGCCTTTATAATTGTGAACAGTGCCTCACAACGATTGAAGATAAAGTTGACGCCCTCCAGCATACTAGCTAGCAAGTAGTGTACTTGCTCACAAATGGGAACACTTGCGGAAATTAGGTGCCACCTGAAAGTGTGATGTTCTTGCGGTCGTATCTGAACAGTTCGACTAACTTCTTTTTGGTGTCTGCCTAGACTCCTTCCTTTTGCTATGCTCATGTTTGTGCCAGATTGGAAGGTTTTGTTATTTTTGGAGTGAATGTTGCACACCTTCCAACCTTAGGCAGTACTCATTTTGGACTTTTTTTTGTTATGGCTATTTATAATTAATCTATATTTACTGACATGCTTATTTACTATGCTTACTAGTCTGTCTTGAATGATGCTATCAACTGTGCATCCTCCTCCTGCATAATTCTTGATTGGTTTATGATGTTTTTGTACTCTCCCTTGACCCAATATGCATACTTGTCTTTATCTGTGTTACCTCTTATGCATTTTATTTAGGTCTTGGTTCTCCCATATGCTTCAACATCAGTCAATATCCATTATTATATTATACTTTGCCAATGACTGACAAAAAGGGGGAGAACAAATCCACACCCCAAAGGAAAATTATGTGTATTCGTTTGTGGATGGTGGTGCACGTGTTTGTGGATGGTGGTGTAGGTGTTAGGGAGAGAAGCTGCAAGAAGACAAGGGGAGATTTCTATTAGGGGGAGAAACTACTAAATGTGTGTGTGTGTGTGTGTGAACTAGATAGCTTTGTAAAATTGTGTAAAGTTCATGTACACACAATTTAGGGTGTTAATCTAGAAGTTGTTCTAGGGTGTTTTGGTGTTTTATCACGTCATTGACAAAGGGGGAGATTGAAAGTGCCCTGGTTTGTCAATTAATGTGAGCATTGAGTCACCTAGACAAAGGAGCCCCATAGGAAGATTGACCAAGTATCTACCTCAACAGGATGTGTGCCCGAACTCGTCACAGGTAAAACTTAGCCTCACATCTCCATGTCCCAAAACACCAGGTAAATAAAGCCCTTAAAATTGAATAGAACACCCTAGGGATTTTGGTTAGAAAACTTTTTCAAACTTCAGGAAAATCATTAAGTTTTCTACCTTCGTCGATGTCCTTGAAGCTCACTCGATCTTATCAAAATGTGGAACTAAGATGTCCAGCAACCACAAAGATATCTAGACTAAATTATCGATGGATCGATGGACTCATCGATATCATCAAAGTTTGAATCTCGAGTCCATCGAGCTTACTTGACAAAATCGACAACTGGTCTGTTGTGTCCAAAGTTCTGATAATGCAAATCATATAATCCTCAATATATTGAAGAGCTCCTTGATATCCTCAGAATTCAAATCTTAATGATAACGGAAGCCCTTCGATGATATTGGATTGGGAGACAAATCTATCCAGCAAGTTTTCAAGTTATTTTTCTTAGATCGAGAGTCACTCGATAAAATTAATATTCAAATATCAATCATATCAAGGCAAGGTCGATGTCATCAAAAGTGGACATAAACTGTCCAGCAAGCTTATAGGAAAATTCCATTGAATTATTGATGAATCGACACTGCCCTCGATATCATCGATATTCAAATTCTGATGATATCAAGTGATGCTCGATCATTTCATTACCTGAAATATTTCAAAGGCAAGTGCTCTCACATTTTCAAATGTCGAGGAATCGAACCTTGTGTCGATGAAATCGAAGTTTGAAATTCGATGACATCGACACACGTTCAATTTCCTCAACTAGTTGGAAAAAATTTTTCAAAAGCGTTTGATAGTTGAGTTCATGTCATCGAGCTACCATCAATCCTATCGAGAGTATATACTCGATGATATCGAACTCTGTCAAAAATGTGACTATTTTATATTCGTTGGAACCTTTTGCCTATTAATGAGATCCTGACCTTGGTTGTTAGTAGAGAAAATAGAGAGTGTTTCTGTTTGTTTAACCCTATATCATATACCCTAAGCCTTTTCTCTAATAAAAGTTCATCCTCCAATCCACCCTCATCACTAACATTCAATAGAGTGGGTTGGGGAATGAACTTCCGCATTCAAGGATCCTTCAGCTATTACCTTAATAACAAATCATTAAGCTGGGATGCCTTGAATGCCTAGATGATTGGAATCGCTTTATCTCCCTTATAGCAAAACATTTAATAGAGCAGGATTTCATCATAACCTTGACCCATCCTGTCGCCTTATATTGGTACATCTTCTGAGTTATGGTTAAAGGGAGCTGAAGATTTTTCATCATCAAAGGAGGAGATCTTCATCAACGCGCTAAATAGGTCTCATCTACTTATCTGTAAGTCATTAGAGTACAGAGGACCCTTGTGATTATTCCTTGTGTAGGATTGGGTCTAAGGTGTTTCTCACCCCTTTCAAGTTCTCATAGGAGGCTTCCGGTGGGAGTGTATGCGGGGGTGCTTTTTGTTGACTCTTGCTCTGTGGAGAGAATAAAATCTTAGGTCATTGTGTATGTCATTGACCTGTGTGGTCTAAAAGTCGGGTGTTGTGTGTTGACCTTGTTCATGGGAGTATAAACTGGTGAGGTTCCTTGTGTGTATCCTTGGCCTGTGTGGCCTAAAACTCGGGTGTTGTGTATTGACCCTTACTCCTGTGTGGGGCATAAAGTGTGTCGTGTAGACATGTTAGAGTCAGCCTACTATAGGTTATACTGGTTTGAGGTGAACCTGCTTTGAAATCTCTGGTTTGTGGTGAACCTGATTTGAAATCTCTGGTTTGAGGTGAACCTATTGTGAAACCTCCTTTAGTGAGATCTGGTACACTAAAGGGTTGAGTGCGTCCGTCGAAAATGGAGTAGACAAGTAGTTGAACCACTATAAAAATAATTGTGTTTGAGATTAATATCTTCTTTGATTGCTTGTGTGATTTCCCTAAATGCTTTCAGATTTGCTAATTTGAGATCACACCTCACACACAGTCACATCCATCATATACTATGATTTATATCTTATTTATCTTTCAAATAGTTTTATGACTGGATCCTCTATTTGTCTTGGAAGCCATTAGAGTTACTTTGAAGAAATCCTAATACATGCATATTTCCTTATGATAGGATCGATAGGATTTTAAATTATCATAAAAATACTAAAAAGTCCTATTCACCCCCTTTAGGACATATTGGCGTATTCCCACTTCAACTAAAGTGGTCATTCCCACAATTTCGAGATGTTCTGAGCTCCGGTTATTTTTCATTAGAAAAATTATTGTAATCTCCGTTGTACAAGCAGCAAATGACATATTTGTATTCCTCACTGAATGCTTACTAAAACCAAGTCATGTCAAAAAATTCAACCATGTCCATTAATTTAGTATGCCATACGTTTCGTTATATGATAAGTTGGACCTGCCAAATCTTCTAGTTAGGTCTAAAAGGTCGGACCCACATGAAGAATGAAAGACCCAGACCTCACTCACCTGTGCAACATATCACCACGTCAATCTTGATTCATGTATATTGCCTAAACATCTCTATTTTTATCTCTTTAGCAAGTAAAAGTTAAAAGTTGAAAAAGATAATAATAAAAAATAAAAAATAACAAGTATAATAACAACTAAGACATGGAAGACCAAATTACCATAATTTAATGGGCCCTGAGTAAGGGTATACAAAATGGTGTAGATGTTAGTGTAGATTGTTATAAGAAAAGTGAGCCGATACATGAGAGAAGGTCGAACCAACATCTAGCACAAACTAATGGTCTAAACTACTTGGAGTATAATTAAGGTCAGAGCCGGGATAATAATAGGTTGGCATGATCTTCAACAGTTTTCCCAAAAGGACAACTTAATATGGTTGTCAAGCCCGATGAAGGAAGATAAGGGCTACTGAAGCTAATGATCACAAGGACATCACAAGCTTTCTTGGTTGCTATTATCATCGGAAGGACACCGACCTCCCGATTACTCGGCCTTGTCCACCTCTGAGGAACCTCTACCTTTATCGTTCGATCTTATCTATGGGTTGAACGAGTTTATTAGCTTCCAATTGACCTTTGATCTTATCCAAGGAAACTACCGAAAGATCTCTCCGGAGATCCCGAGGGATAAACTTATAATCCAAGAGATCTCGAGCATCATGGATCTCAGGAAGATCTCCGATATGATATGAGTTCTAATTTAAGTACGATACTTACCTATTAAACGTAAAAGATTGTTCACGGTGTGATCTTCCCTCTATTATAAATAGGGAGGACCTCTAACAATGAAAGACACATGTATACTTTTACACAATGATAACCCCTTTCCTCGCAGACCGTTTCTAGAAGGACCATGATCCTTGACTTTGGCATCAAAGGGTCCCATATATTTGTCAGGGTCTTTCTTATTTGTTTTTTGTGCAAGCACTCGAGGGTCTAAGAAGGGTCTACTAAAAAACTACATCAACTGTTTGGCGCAGTTTGTTAGAAATGACATCAAAGTCATTTCTTACTTTACCATATTGGCGCAATAGCTAAAGGGAAGAAGAAAGCTTAAGTCTCCCCTGTTGCACCTAATCTTACGCCACTGGAACAACCTGAAAGTCACCGGGGCTCCACCTCCCAACAATAGGCTAACTCTGGTATTACGAGGCAAGATCAGTGATCTCGCAATAGAGGAGGGCGGCTGAACTCCATTGAGTAACATGTTGAAATACTGAATAATAACATGATCTCCATGAGACAATTGTTGGAACAGATATAGCCTCAGCATGAATAGAGGAACGCCCATGAAGTTGAGCAAGTGGTCCACAATCCTCCTCAGCCTTCCAACATACCTATCACCTCTCAGAGAAGTCGACAGCTCGGATTGACCAGGCCAACACCTTCTCACATTTTTGGGACTGCAGTTTTACCTGCTTCTAACCTATGCCATGAGTTGGACCGAAGGAAGCGTGACAAAGCTCTAGTTAAAACTACGGCCGAAAGCGACGAACCATGGGAAGCCGAGCTTAAGGACTTGCGAGGTCAGATTAGGGACATACGACAAGCCTACCGTGCAAATGCTCCAACTCCAATGGAAGCAATAATGGGGGAAATAGAACCTCCATTCACTGCTGACATTATGCAAGCTCAGCTGATGGATAGGTTCTGTATCTCACAAATCACCTCCTTTTTGGGAACAACCGACTCGTCCAAATATCCGAAATCCTTCAGGGTTTGCATGGAACTCCATAATGTGTTCGCTGTAGTGATGTGCTGATGTCACGCCCCAAACTCAGAAACCGGCCTCACAAAATTCCCGATGGCCGAATCCGGCGCCGACAGCCTCCGTAGAACCCCATTCTCGGCTACTAGCTCCCATTCGCCAGGTTCCGATCTTGGGATGCTACGAGGAGGATTTTCAACGTCAATTTGTTTCGTAATAAGCATAACCAAAGGCATAACCTACAAACAACAACCAAGAACTCCATTACATTTCCACTATGATAAAAAACTTTACAAGTACAATGAGCATAAAGGGAAATACAATGGTAAAGAAAAAAACTCCAAAATGATCTGCAACATGCTCATGCCTCAGCGCTGCTGCGCCCCAACGTCACCTGCATGCAACGGTCGTGCATAAGCTTATAGAAATCTTAGAGGGTGGTGAAAGTGTGTGTGCAAGGTAGTAATATGATCATGTAATATCAAAGTGATGCGAAATGTGCAGATGGAACCATAATATTATGAGCCGTACTAAGGCTATGCGATGCAAGACATGAATGGTATCGGCCATCCCAAGGCCATACGATGTGCAATGCAACTCAAGCATACAGATCCTCATTTATGTCCACACATCAATACAGCTCAAATATGGAATATCATCGGGGTCTAGTACACTCTAAACCAAATTACCGCCACATCAAGCGCAGTAAGGTAAGTGGAAGAGACCTCACTATCCGTCTGCCAATATTGGGCACGACTCATCGATAGCGGACCCATTCCTTGAGCTGGTCAAACTCAGCCTAGCATTGCCCCCTACTCTCGGGCGGGTAAGGTCGCACCCCCTTCTAACCGACCACGACACAGTGGAGAGCGCGACCGTCTGGTAATCGACACTCAACGCTCATCAACCCACTCGGTCTAGACATTGGAGCAACCTCTTGGTACCATAAGGGTTTAGGGACTTTCACCTAGGGATATCTATAGCACCTCATGTAGAATAAGATTTCTGGTATCCAATCCTGCCAACCACGATGCGTCTGTGGTGGCTACGACCCCGATGTCGCTAGGGCTTACAGTAACCATATCACATGATGCGAGATGTATGAATCACACTATCTAATCATGCAGCAAATCTTAGCACGTATCGTGCGCTCATGCAGGACAACACCGCCTAATCGGGGTCCCATAATCAATCTGCCCGAAGGTATATGCTATGATCAGTCACTCTCATATCAAGCATACATATGATGCGTATGATCATGAGTCATGAGGCTGTATTAAACATGTTATAATGAGATGAACTATCCTTACAATGCAGATGGGCCAGGGCTGCCTATACACAATAAGTACGAGCCTAATAATGGGCCCTAAGGAGAGTCGTAATGTGGACATCCAACCAATATTACACTCGAAATGTGGACGTCAAACCAACATTTCTCCCAAGCCATAACCCGTAATAAACATCATTACATAAGCCAGGTTGGGATCACACATTGCAATAGACCTTAGGTACACCCCATTGGGCCATAAATACATCAAATGGGCCATATCAGATAGGCCTTCCATTCGTCAAGCGAGTCACATCAATGGGCCGAACCAATGGGCCTTATGTGCATTGCAATGGGTCAAAACCCGTGGGCCTTAGATTGTATCAAATGGGCCCAATCTCAAGAGCCTTATACATATCAAATGGGCCTAATCCTATAGGCCTTATATAATTAAAATGGGCCTAAACCATAGGCCTTATATATCAAATGGGCCTAACCCATAGGCCTTATATATCAAGTGGGTCTAAATTCATAGGCCTTATACCAATCAAATGGGCCCTAATATTATATTAAGATGGGGTCCACTCGGACTATGGATCTGGCCCATTCTTTAGCTCAAACCGTAAAATGGGCTTTTAAAATGGATGGACAGGTTGGATGCAGCACTTGCATCAAGAGTGGGGGCCCACATGAAGGTCCACCTTCATTTATAAATAGTATATAATATATATATATATATCATTACATATAGTGTATATATGTATATATAGATATAAATTATTATATATAATATAATATATATATATATATACACACACACACACACACACGCTGCACCCAGTGAGGGTGCGCCCCACCGTCCAGTGAGGACGGTGGGCCAGAACGCATAAATCACGGTGGCCGTCACCGTCCACGGACTGTGGACGGTGTGAATAAAATACATAAATCACTGTGGTCCCATGTGGGGCCCACCATTATGTTTAAATGGCATCCAAGCCATTCATAAGGTCATTCTGACCTGGATGAAGAGAAACTGCAAATATCGTCTTGATCCAAAACTTCTGTGGACCCCATAAGGAGTCCCAATGGTAGATGTTCATTCGCACTATTTCCTATGATGTGGGCCACCTGAGCGTTGGAACAGGCTGATCTTTGGAGGGGGCCCACCTGAGGAGGGGACCCACCTCATGAACGATGTGGATCTAACATATACATCATGGTGGGGCCCATGGCAGCAGTCGTGGGTGGCTGGTTGCCGCCCGCCCACCTAAAACACAGGACGCGCCAGTGTCCTCTCTTCTTCGTCTGACGGCAGCAGCAACCAAGCTGCTGTTGCATTTTTTTTAAAAAAAATGAAAGGTTTTGAGGATTTTTTAGTGTGGGGCCTGTTCCAAGTGGATCCGCTCCAACCATTGTGCTCGGTAGCTCGAGGCCGTCCCAATGAGTCCAGAGTTTGTGATTTTTGGATGTACAGAAATGTCAGAAATTTCATTAATGGTAACCACCAATGGTCCCAATGCTATGGCCCACCAGAAACTCAGATCAGCCCCATTCTTCTACTCAATGGTTAAAATGGCGTGGGTAAGAGGTTGGACGGCTTGGATTGGATATATACATCAAGGTGGGGCCCATGAGAGTGGGTCACTCCCAAGCTTTAAAAAAAAAAAACTGATATTTGTGTTATCATCCATCCCACGTCCAGCGTCCTTGGACGCTGAACGCTACACGTAATTTCACTGGAGGTGGGGCCCATGCTTAGGGTGGGCCACCCCATGGAGGATAGTTTAGGCATAACACGTAAGTTGGGCCCCACTTGAGGATAGCTCAGATCAAATAGATACTTCGAGGTGGGGTCCATTCAAGTGGGCCACATAAAATAAAAAGTAATAAAAAGGGAGAGAGAGAGATGGAGAGTGGGACACTCGTGTAATGGAGGGCTCCGCCACTATGAGCCCTCCCTTGAAGAAATTATACAATCGGATGGGTCCTTTAACACACGGGACCACTAAAATTTAAAATTAACGGTGGGGATCCTTTTCCCACCAATATGGATGGTCTAGATGACCTTTCAAAAGAAAATAAACATCATGATGGGGTCCATGGAGAATGGCCCCATCATGGAATGATCATGCTGATCCTAGTGGGCCATTGGCCACATCTTAGGGTCCCAAATGAGATCCAAACCATTGATCGGTTGGCCTCACTTGGCCCATCCTAAAAACACGAAAAACTACTAATATCTAGCACCCACCGTCCGATCTTCTTGCTCCTATAGGCTCCTTAGCACCTTAGCTTCAACTTTAATGGATGAGATGAGGAATGGATGGCTAGGATGGGAGATGATGGGGTAGGAAAGTGGGCCACCTTGGAGTTTTTGGAAGAGAGAGAGAGACTTGGAGAATGCTCATACGTATGGAGGTGTTGCTTGGATTTTTTTGCAAATGAGAAAGAGAGGAGTTGTAAAGGGAGAGAGAGTGATTGGTGACGGAGTGATGGATGTGGTGGTGATGGGTGTGTAAGACCTCTTTGACTTTTGTGGCCTTTTGTGTAAGAAAAGGCATGGGCATGGAAGACTTTTGTGGCTTACTTGGGAGAGGGTGAAAGTGATGTGTACTTGACATGTACTTGACATGTGATGGATTGATTGATGGGATTGATGGGATTGATGTGACACATCGTAAAGATTCTCTTGGGTTTCGCAATGCGCGGCGTTTTCTTCTCACCGAAAGTTGTCCCACATCTCTTGACCAAGGTATCGCCTCGGCGCACAAGTCGCGGCATCGGAACCGCAGCGATGGCGCGGTCGCTATGGTATTGGTCTCCGGTTGAGTTGGCTCGGGTTGACGGTGTATGAATTAGGGTCGCGCGTCAATATCGGTTATGGGTCGAAGGTTGCGGGAATTGGACCAGTAAGACCGCGGAGGTTTACAGAATGGTACGGACTAAGATACGGGTCTTACAGCTCTCCCCTCCTTATAAAAATTTTATCCTCGAAATTTACACAATCATCGCAAATAAGCATAATTCATGAAGAAGAAGAGACATAACATCACTATATAAAATCAGAGATAAGATACAAAATACATCACATGATCAATCATCAAAGAGATGAGGATAACGCTCTCGAATCTCGGCCTCACGCTCCCAAGAAGCCTCCTCCACGGAATGGTGACCCCACTGCACCTTCACCAACGGAATGACCTTGGTTCTGAGGACCTGCTCCTTTCGATCAAGGATACAGACTGGCTGCTCAATGTAAGAGGCATCCTCACGAGCCTTCAATGGCTTCCAATCAATAACGGGAACTATGTCTGACCCACACTTCCTCAACATGGGGACGTGAAAAATATCGTGGACGCCAGACAACTGAGATGGCAAGGCAAGCCGATAGGGCACGGCGCCAACACGCCCAGTGATCTCAAAAGGTCCTATGAATCTCGGGGCAAGCTTGCCCTCGCTCCAAATCGAACTACGCCCTTCATGGGAGAAACCTTGAGATACACATTGTCCCCCACATCAAACTCTAAGGGATGACACCGATGATCAGCAAAACTCTTCTGTCGGCTCTGAGCTGTGCACATCCTCTGCCTGATGATGTCAATAGCCTCTGGCATTTTGATTTGTTTATTTACATGTATATGAGACTCAGAGATGTATTCATACTTTAGTGACGGTTGAGATCTACTTTGTTTTTCCATTCCGGTCGGGTTTCCAGATCGACCGTGGCGGACCAGTTTCAGTTCAACAGTTACGGGAACTCGATCAGAGCTACAAGTACTATGATATGTAAGCGCCACCTATCCTAATCCGAGGGTGAATTTGGGTCGAATCCTAATGGTCAGAACGCTTAAAAATAGATCGTAATTGGAACGTTCAAGATTACTTAAAAATGGAATTAATTTTCTAAAAATCTTCATTTTCCTACGCTCTTTACTCCGGGCTCAATAAAATGGTCTCAGGACATCGTTTGGGCTTGATTTTTTAGGTGATTGACAAGCCCAACTTTGCGGTCGTAATGGTCTAAGTTCAAAGCTATCGGACTCTCGATGTATGGTATAGAACCAATATAAAGTTACAAAGCATTCTCGAGAGCAACCAAGTTTAAAGTTGGATCCTAAATTTCAGGGTAACGAAGCGTTAACAATTCTACAGGTTTTGGGTCTTACAGATCGTATTTAAAGTGGTCGGTGTTAATTTTACAAGAAATCTAGTTAGCGCTAGCTAATACACGTTAAATTTCTAAAGAATTAGGTTCTAAATGATTTCTCTAGCTTTGGACTCGAGTTTTGAGAAGTTACCAAGGTGCTATGGTTGACCCATTGCCTAAGGACGCCTAACTCCAGGTTGGTAAAAATTCAGGGTGTTACAATCTACCCCCCTTAAAAATAATTTCATCCCCGAAATTGGCTAAGGGTAATGAGTACAGGTTCTATTATTCCTTTTGCCTAAAAACTTGTTCAATGGTTGACCAATACAAAGAGACGGTTGTAGTGGGCTTGATCCCGATACATTGCATGTCCGTCTGACCAGGGTAGACAACGTTGTATCACTTCCTAATCCTGGTGGATCCTGGTCTTCTGCCCGGTCAAGCAGTGAGTCCATTGATAGTCTGCCAGGATTGAGAATTGTGTCAAGCCGCGAATGTTTCGCATTTGTACATTTCAGAAACTCCTTAATCCGATCACTCTAAAAACTTAAGGAAAGCCAATCACTAAAAGGTTCAAAAGTCCTATTAATAGTGTAACGCCCGTGAAAAATCCGTACTTGGACTCGAGTACCAACTCGACCAGAAATCGCGTAGGATTAATTCATATGAAAAATAAGCGTAAGTTAGCCAGCGCAACGCTAGAGTAGCTGGGAAATAGTGCCTGATCACTTTAAATACGTTCTACAAGACCTAAATCGAGTAGAACCAATGACTCTCTAATAGTCTATAACCTCGGATCAAACTCTAAGCAGGTTTGTTCTCTGGACCACTTTGAAACTTTGTATTGGATCTAGACCGCGCGTCGAAAGTCCGATACGTACTATCTTAGACTGTTAGAACCGCCTAGCTGGACTTGGCAATCATTTCGAAAATCAAGTCCAACCGATGATCACAGGCTATTTCATTGAGCCCGGACTGAAGAGAGTGCGAATAGGGACAGAATTGGAATTTGAAATTCAAATCTGGCACACGACTTGACGCGTCAGTATTAAGCATTCTGACCGTCAGAATTCAGCCAAATTACACCCTCGGATCAGGAAAAATTTCTTTTTCATATCATGAGATTTGCAGGCCTGATCTACGTGCAGTGACCACTGAATTGAAACTGGACCGCCACGTGCGATCTGCGAACCCTACCGGACTGAAAACTTGATGTATGCTAGATCTAGTATGCATGAGCTTAAGTCCGACCGCATTTGGCCAGGGGACCACCAGAAATCATCTTTTGGACCGAAACAGCCCCAATTTGGATATGCCCTAAGTGAACTTTGTTCCTGAGCCTATTTTGGGCACTTTTGGGCTTATAAATGGGGTTGAAACCCTCACTCCTCTCTCCCATCCGAATTTGAGAGAAACCCTAGATTGGGAGAGAGAAAAGGTGAGAGTTTGTGAGAGAGAGTAGGAGAGAATTTTCCTGCCTTTGCACAACCTGTTGCACGTACTTTAGCAACACGCTTCCATCATTCAGCCGGTGATTTCTCCACGTTTCTAGGTAAGAAATAATCCTAATAAGTTGCTGATTTGGGATTCTTTTCGTTCCATAGCTTGTTAACTCATAAATCTTGTAAATTAGGTCCTCTATTCGCCGTAGACGAAGCGTATACGCTCCGTTCGAATTCACACGTTTATAAGAGATAAGGTGCGAATTTTAGATGCTTTGATTGACTGTTTCCAACGCTTTCAATGTCGTTTAATAGTAGATTATCGACGGCAACGCCGTTTGACATGTACAACATGCTGTCCGTTTCCTATTTCGTAAACCGGCGAAGAATATGAGATTTAGGGCATTTTAGTCATTTGTAGGAAGCACTGTTTTCATTCATATTTTTCTGATGTGATTGACATGGTTTATTGTCACATTAGAATGTTAGGAATACGTGCATAAGTAGTTTGGCGAAGAGATTCGCCTAAATGCGCACTTCGGGTCGACATACTATATGTAGACTAAAGTGTGTAGTGTAGTATAAATGCTTGTATTAGTATGTATTGAATTAAGTGGTGTTATGAATTAGTTTGAGATTATTTTCTCAATTAATATGCTGATGTAAATGATTTCCTACATGTTAGCTAAATGCATGATTTCATTATATGCATGTGCTTGAAGATTTGCTTAAGTTGTATGTTATAACATGTGTTAACATGCTCACATGGTTATATTTCATTTCCAATACTCTAATATGATTGCTGATGTGATTCTATAATTGTTTGGGACTATACTTAGTCTAGGCAGTCGGTAACTGAGCGAATTCGTGGTTGGCTTATCTTGGCCACGAACGACGCGTCGATGAACGCGAGCCGTGTTCTGGAGTTGGCGGCAGTGGTTAGGCCACACGAAGTGTTTTACGCACTTCATGTCGTTCGAATTGAGATGCAATCGTGCTAGTCGAGCTCGTCAAGTAACCCGACTGGCCGTTGTATGTTCACCCTGCATGAGTCATAACTGCTTGAATCTAGGGTACTCCTCAGTAACCCGTCATACATGCAGTACCACGACGGCTTTGCCTAGGTGGCCTGGGTTGACGGGACTCCTCAGTGGGACTATTTTTGGCATTTTGATTTGTTTATTTACTTGTATATGAGACTCAGAGATGTATTCATACTTTAGTGACAGTTGAGATCTACTTTATTTTTCTATACAGTGATATATATATTCTTTAGTCTTTCGCTTGCATTTATCACTGGATCTGAAGTATGAATTGCAGTTTTGGTATACTTTTACTCATTTGAATGCTTTAACTCAGACAACATTGAATCATAATTATTTTTGTTGCATAAGTGACGGTCTGGAACTCGGGAGTTGAGTTTATACACGACCCTCGATTTTCAGGGTGTTACAAGTTGGTATCAGAGCGTGAATAAGAGTATACTGGGCCTGGGTTATGGTCACGTGACGTACGCTGTCACTTTCTTTGACTTAGGTGGGTGCGAGAAGGGTCTAGATACACTTGTAGGATCGCAGATTCACCAATAGGCGAAGTCTATTCATATCGATCGCGCGATCGAGTCCGTAACGCATCTCGTGTTGCGTGAAGCAACCCGAATAGCTCTTAGATTGTAGGTAGGTGGGTTGAGATGTTCTTTGAACAATTCTAAACCTGTAAATGTAAATCCTTGGGCTGTGGGACAACCACAACCCCTGTATTCAATCGTCAGGGCTTAAAAATCCCGTTTCACCTAAAATCTTCAAAATTCTTCCTCTCACCACTCCAATCTTTAATTCTTTCTTATCATTTTCATGTTAGGCATCAATCCTAATTTGAAAATGATATAAAATCATACTTCAATAAAATTTTACAGTGAATAGTAAATTTTTATGAAAAATGGCCATAAGGCCATTCTAACTTTGCTTTCTTTAACAAATAATGGGCTAGATGGATGTACTAGCTTCTTCTACCCCAAAATCATATGCTGCATGATGGAGGATTGTATTCGGGTTTGTAGATTGGCCCTAAAAAGCCCCGAATGCATGTTTGGGCCTATATAGGGCAATCTACAATGAACCAAGGTGGGGCCCATAGTTATTTGGGGTCCCTGGACCATGGGGGACCAGACCCATGTGGTCCCACCATCCAGATCATCGGACGATCGGGGATGCCATCGCCGACCACCATGGCCCACTTGTTGTGATCTTTGGGCGCATGCCCTATTTTGGGTCGTGTACACCCCCTGTATAGTGTCTGACAGTAGAAAATCCCAAATAGGGCTACTTCCTTCACAAACAGCCCCATCCCTAGCTCTATTTGCATTTTTCAGCTGCCCTCTCCCAAAATCGTGGTTCCAAACTACCCATAAATCCATCCTTGGCCAAAAATGACCACACTCCTTCACTCCATTGTTGTTTGCAGCCTTCCCTCTTGAAGATCTCGTTGTTTGGAGCACTCAAAACCCCCAAATCGAGCTGAAATCGTGAGGTGTTCCATTCTCCTTTTTCATTCTCTTTTCTTTCTGAAATACATCTTGAGGGAGCTTGAAGCATCTCTCTACAATGCCTAGATCTCCCTTTTCCATTTTGGGTAGCCATTTCATGGCATTTTCTCCATTTTCCATGGCTCTTGTTGAAGCCATTTTAGGTCTTTTGTCAATCTCCACCATCCTATCTTTGATGGGTAAAAGAAAGACCGCAGCAGATGAGGCTGGGCCAAGTCGCCCTACTCAATCAAGAAGGCCGCGGGGTGGCGCAGCTATCTCAAGCGCCGCCGCAAGTCCAACCACAGCCCGAGAGTTCCATACAAAGCGAAATTTAGATCCCCATACTCAACTTGGGCGAGTGATTCTAGGAGAGATGCCTCACGGCCAATACACTAACCATAAAGTGTTGTTTGAGGCGGACGTTGAAGGACGACTATTCGATGAATTTCTGTTGTTTGAGCGCATTGAAGCTGTGCATTGGGGTCCGATCTTTGAAGCTCGTGCTCGTGCTAATGTGAGCACTGTTCGTGCCTTCTACGCTCATATCCAGAATCCTACCTTGGAGCCATTGCAATTCAAAATTCCTTTTGGTAGAGACCGGATGGCTATGATCGATGTTCGCTTGGTTGCGCGACTTCTGAATGTGCCTCTTGGTGATGTTCATCCCAGCACGAAGAATTTGAGGAGTAGGCGTGAGCGAGATCATCGTACCAGGTTTCTATGAGGTAAACTGGTTCCATGGAAGCCTAATAATAGCCTCAAGGAGTCTTACATGTCAGATGATTTGTGCCTGCTGCACCACATTTGCATGTTCAATGTGTATCCCATGTCGACAAATCGCATTGAGTGTACGCGCCTTATGGTTGATTTCTTGTATCTGGTGGCCCAGGGAGAGAATGTGTGTATGGCCACTTTTATCTTGCGACAGATTATCCTCATAGTAAAATCAAGAAGAACGTCTGAATCGCTTCCTTTTGGCTGACTGATATGCAAGATCGCGCTTGAGTTTGCTTACAGACTTGGGCCTGAGTTGACAGTTTCGATTCACAGCATTGATGAGTATACAATGGTCAAGATGAAGATCGGGTCACAGTACCGTGAGACTCAGATTGAGGAGGATAGCGAGGACGACTTTAATGAAGAAGACGATCCAAGTGAAGGAGAACCTGGAGCAGAAGTTGAGGAAGAAGTCCAGGAAGAGGTAGAAAAGGAGGCTCAGGACACAGATGAGAGCCCTCCTCCTTCTGCTCAGGCTACTGGCGATGATCGCATCGTCCGAATTGAGGAGAGCCAGGTCACCTTACGAAGAGAAGTGCAGGAACTTCGTGCTGAAGTCGAGGATGCCAAGGCCATTACGAAGAAGAAATTCGGCAAGGTGACTCGCACCTTGAAGGCGATCCTGTGCTGCTTGCAGGATAAGGGTGCTCCTTCTCCGTCACCCGATTCAGACTAGCGATGAGATCTTTGATGTTGTTGTTAGTAGTTAGTCATTTCCTGCTTTATGTTGTGTAAGCCTGTTAAGGCTAGTGCTTTGCTTATGTTGCTGTTGTAATTTTAACTGTCTTGGTTCTCATGTATTTCTCGTCATGATGCTTGTAAGGACATATCCCTTGTATTGTGACAATTTTGATTAAATGAAATGCATGGAATGCTTTTGACTCCTTATGTGAATGATTGCGTTGTGTTTTTATTATTAAGACTGACAAGGTTGCGCCCTATTTTGAATATAGGGAATGCCGCCGAAGGCTACACGGAGCACGGCTCAGCTTGCATTGAGTGAGCCTATGGATCGGGCTCCTTCGCAGTCTGATACCCATGCGGACCTTGCTGTGGGCCTGATTCCTGAGACAGTGCGTGCGTCTCAGCCTACTGCTGGTCCTACAGTTGGACCACCACCGTTCACACCGCCTATCAGAGAGCCTTACCGCGCGTCTTCTTCGACGCAGCACATGCCACAGCCTACTCCACCTCCTGATAGATTTGAGCAGATGATGGCTATGATGCAGCAACAGCACCAGCTCCTGACTACTATTGTGGGGACACTAGCCCAGGGTGGGAGTGTGCCTCCACCTGCACCACCTGTGCATCCAGCTGAGGATGCTGATACATATGCCCAGGATGAGGGCATGGCTCATCTTGTACCACCTGCTTACCCTGCGGGGAATGCCGCAGATACACGGGGCTTGTTAGAGCGATTTCAGCGCTTACGGCCTCCCACTTTTACGGGTTCTCATAGACCCGAGGAGGCCGAGTATTGGCTCGACCGTATGTCGAAGATATTGCGGATGCTTCATTGTACAAAGGCCGAGCAGGTTGAGTTGGCTACGTTCCTGTTCGAGTGAGAGGCCATCTTGTGGTGGGACAGTGTATTGCGGACCGTTGCCGCAGACTTTATATGGACCTGGGCAGCGTTCGAATTTCGCTTCCATGAGAAATATTATCCCCAGATGTACAAGCATGATCGGGAGAATGAGTTTCTCTGCCTCAAATAGGGAGGCATGACAGTCACGGAGTATGAGCATCGGTTCACCGAGTTGGGAAGATACGTCCCGACCATTTTGACAAATGAGCAGATGCGCATATGGCGCTTTTCAGAGGGTTTGTGACCGAATATTCGGTCGAAGATGTGCTGCGTGAGCATTCCCTCTTATGTAGAGCTGATTCACATGTCCATGCAGGCAGAGCAGGTTGTGGATCGGCTTACCCAATCTCGTGGCCCTGTTGCTCTTAGGCCACGACCAGAGATGCAGGACAGGCCCTTTGCGGGCAAGAGGCCTCGCGTCAACCCTCCTATTAGGGCTACTGTGCCAGTACCCCCGATGCGGGGCTCTGATTTACTATGCACATATTGTGGGACAGTGGGTTCTCGCCGTCGCAGAAGATCGACCGTACACGCTCACATGCGATATCAGCACCACCCTTACGGCTGGCTCCTGCGCACCCTTCTTTCAGACCTCCGGTATCGCAGATCAGACAGCCTCCACGGCCCATGGCACAGCGGCCGAACCGGCCACAGCAGGCACGAGTGCATGCCTTGACAGCTGAGGTAGCTGCGACACAAACTTCTCAGCATTCAGCCTTCGAGGTTACTTCCCACATTGGGGGTATTCCTATTCTCATGATGGTGTACAATGGATCCACGATTTCTTTGATATCACGTGCCATAGTCAGACGGATTGGGTTATAGACTATTACTATGGATAGAGTACGAGTCCTTGCAGCTCATGGGGATTATTCACATGTCACCCAGATGTGTGAGGTCTGTTTGGTGGATCTGGGGGGCAAGACGATGGCTCTGGATCTCGTCGTCGACCCTTCTCTGGTTTATCTCGATGTCATTCTTGGCATGGACTGGTTGACTGTAGCGAGGGCCGAGATTGACTGCGAGACTCGTATAGTGATAGCCTACGAGCCAGAGGGCGCATCCTTCACGTTTCCAGTGCTGGTAAATCTCCCGTTCTGCATACTTAGCTACGCTACTTTGCTGCGAGACGCTGTTGCCCAGATACTTGAGCATACACCAGTCATTTCTAAGTTTGGGGATCTGTTCAGGAAGATCCCTGGTTTGTCGCCCCGACGAGAGATCGATTTCACTATCGATCTGGTGCCTGGTTCCTCGCCCGTCTCACTGCCGACGTATCGCATGGCACCGTGTGAGATGGAGGAGTTGAGGACGCAGATTGATGGTCTGCTAGAGCTTGGCCTTATACGGCCTAACGTGTCTTCTTGGGGAGCACTAGTCCTGTTCGTGAGGAAGAAGGACGGTTCGATGCGATTGTGTATTGATTATCGCAGGCTGAACCAGATCACGGTGAAGAACAAGTACCCTTTACCCAGGATTGATGACTTTTTTGATCAGTTGAGAGGAGTGCAGTACTTCCCGAAGATTGATCTTCAGTCTGGATATCATCAGTTGCACGTCAGGGATGAGGACGTGCAGAAGACAGCATTCAGGACCAGTTTTGGCCACTACGAGTTCCTTGTGATGTCGTTCGGTCTTACGAACGCACCAGCCGTGTTCATGGATCTGATGAACCGGGTATTTCGGCCTTTCCTCTATCGATTCATCGTTGTGTTCATTGACGACATTTTTGTGTACTCCAGGAGTCGAGAGGAGCATGAGGAGCATTTGCGTTTGGTCCTGGATACGCTCAAACAGCATCAGTTGTTCGCACAGTACAAGAAGTGCGACTTCTGGAAGCAGGAAGTGAAGTTCCTGGGACACGTGGTGTCCAAGGATGGCATGGCAGTTGACCTGTATAAGGTAGCTACAGTTCAGGACTGGGAGCAGCCTGGTTCTGTCACTGAGATGAGGAGTTTCTTGGATCTCGCTGGTTACTATCGGCGCTTTATTCAGGATTTCTCGAAGATTGCGAGACCTCTATCTCAGTTGACACGGAAGGATGTGAAGTTTTCCTGGAACGACAAGGCGGAGTCATTTTTCAGGAGCTGAAGGACAGACTTACGTTCGCCCCTGTGCTAGTATTGCCAGAGCAAGGGGTTAGATACACTATATACACTGACGCGTCTAGCATTGGTCTGGGTTGTGTCCTTATGCAGAGGGACAGGGTAATTTCGTATGCCTCGAGACAATTTAGGAAGCACGAGGAGAATTATCCTACACACGACCTAGAGTTGGCAGCCGTCATTTTCACCTAGAGTTGGCAGACTTTGGAGACACTACCTCTATGGAGAGGAGTTCGAGATCTTTTGCGACCACAAGAGCCTCAAGTACATATTCACGCAGCAAGACTTGAATATGAGGTAGCAGCGATGGATGGAGACTTTGAAGGACTTTAAGTTCGAAGTCTCTTACCATCCTGGGAAGGCGAACCTTGTGGCTAATGCGTTGAGCCGCAAGAAGGCGATAGAGTTTGCGGCTCCCCTGATGGTTGCTGAGTGGGATGTGGTGGAGTTTTTGTGAGATTTTGAGCAGAAACTCACCGTAGAGGAGCCGTATGAGTTCATCGCACATGTACAGGTGCGATCTCAGATCGATGACCAGGTCATCGAGGCGCAGAGGGACGATGCGCATCTGACTGAGCTTCGAGAGCAAGCCAGTGATGATGCAAACGTCGAGTGGCGAGTTGGTATGGATGGGGGCTTACGTTATCGTGGCCGCCTATGCGTCCCAGATGTCCCTGACTTGAGCCGAGAGATTCTCGAGGCTGCGCATTGTACTAGAGTCGCGATACATCCAGGCAGTACGAAGATGTATCGTGATGTGAAGAGGACTTACTGGTGGGAAGGTATGAAGACCCATATAGCAGAGTTCGTGTTCCATTGTCTCACTTGTCAGCAGGTGAAGGCAGAGCATTGCCGACCAGCTGGACTCTTGGAGCCTATGCCGATCGCAGAGTGGAAGTGGGATTTCATTTCCATGGACTTCATTTCTGGGCTGTCGAAGATGAGGAAGGGACATGATTCCATTTGGGTGATCGTCGACCGTCTGACGAAGTCGGCGCACTTCCTACCGATCAGAGTTACGAACTCTGCAGACGAGCTGGCTAGACTGTACATCAGAGAGATTGTGCGTCTGCATGGAGTTCCGTTGGAGATCGTGTCAGACAGAGACACGCGGTTCACTTCTATTTTCTGGACTCGTATTCAGGAGGCTATGGGTGTGAAGTTGAAGTTCAGTACTGCCTTCCACCCACAGACAGATGGACAGACAGAGCGGGTAAACCAGATCTTAGAGGATATGTTGCGAGCTTGCGCATTGGACTTCAAGGACAGTTGGGATGATTGTCTTGCATATGCGGAGTTCGCGTACAATAACAGTTATCAGGCGAGTATCGGTATGGCACCTTATGAGGCGCTGTATGGGCGACCTTGTCCCGCACCGCATTGCTGGGCAGAGGTCGGTGAGCGTAGCTTGATTGGCCTAGAGTTAGTGCAGGCAACGTTAGAGAAGATTGATATTATTAAACATCGGCTTCTCACAGCGTAGAGCAGACAGAAGAGCTATGCCTATACAAGACGGCGGCCGCTGGAATTCATAGTTGGGGATCACGTATTCTTGCAAGTTTTTCCTATGAAAGGAGTCCTTCGGTTTGGGAAGAAGGGGAAGCTAGCACCGCGATTTATTGGTCCATTCCAGATCCTCGATCGTGTGGGAGCAGTAGCTTACCGATTGGCTTTACCCACGCCTCTCGCGAGCGTTCACAACGTATTTCATGTTTCTATGCTGAAGAAGTACGTTTTTGATCCTTCCCATATCATCAGATGGAGCAGGTGCAATTAGGAGAGGATGTTACATATATCCTGCGACCGACACGTATCCTAGATAGGAAAGAGCAGGTACTGCGTAGCAAGGTGATTCCCCTTGTGAAGGTATTGTGAACGCATCACTCTTAGGAAGAGGCTACCTGGGAGACAGAAGCCGAGATCAGAAAGAACTACCCACAGCTTCTCGAGGAGTAAGCAAAGGTACAAATTTTGAGGATGAAATTATTTGTTAAGGGGGGTAGATTGTAACACCCGTGAAAAATTCGTACTTGGACTCGAGTACCAACTCGACTAGAAATCACGTAGGATTAATTCCTATGAAAAATAAGCGTAAGTTAGCTAGCGCAACGCTAGAGTAGCTGGGAAATAATTCCTGATCACTTAAAATATGTTCTACAAGACCCAAATCGAGTAGAACCATTGACTCTATAATACTCTATAACCTCGGATCAAACTCTAAGCAGGTTTGTTCTCTGGACCACTTTGAAACTTTGAATTAGACCTAGACCGCGCGTCGAAAGTCCGATACGTACTATCTTAGACCGTTAGAACCGCCTAGCTGGACTTAACAATCATTTCGAAAATCAAGTCCAACCGATGATCACAGGCTATTACATTGAGCCCGGACTGAAGAGAGTGCGAATAGGGACAGAATTGAAATTTGAAATTCAAATCTGGCACACGACTTGACGCGTCAGTATTAAGCGTTCTGACCGTCAGAATTCAGCCAAATTACACCCTCGGATCAGGAAAAATTTCTATTTCATATCATGATATTTGCAGGCCTGATCTACGTGTGGTGACCGTTGAACTGAAACTGGACCGCCACGTGCGATCTGTGAACCCTACCGGATTGAAAACTTGATGTATGCTAGATCCAGTATGCATGAGCTTAAGTCCGACCGCATTTGGCCAGGGGACCACCAGAAATCATCTTTTGGACCGAAACAGCCCTGATTTGGATATGCACTAAGTGAACTTTGTTCCCGAGCCTAATCTGGACACTTTTGGGCTTATAAAAGGGGTTGAAACCCTCACTCCTCTCTCCCATCCGAATTTGAGAGAAACCCTAGATTGGGAGAGAGAAAAGGTGAGAGTTTGTGAGAGAGAGTAGGAGAGAATTTTTCTGCCTTTGCACCACCTGTTACACGTACTTTAGCAACACGCTTCCATCATTCATCCGGTGATTTCTCCACGTTTCTAGGTAAGAAATAATCCTAATAAGTTGCTGATTTGGGATTCTTTTCGTTCCATAGCTTGTTAACTCATAAATCTTGTAAATTAGGTCCTCTATTCGCCGTAGACGAAGCGTATACGATCCGTTCGAATTCACACGTTTATAAGAGATAAGGTGCGGATTTTAGACGCTTTGATTGACTGTTTCCAATGCTTTCAATGTCGTTTAATAGTAGATTATTGACGGCAACGCCGTTTGACATGTATAACATGCTGTCCGTTTCCTATTTCATAAACCGGCGAAGAATATGAGATTTAGGGCATTTTAGTCATTTGTAGGAAGTACTGTTTTCATTCATATTTTGCTGATGTGATTGACATGGTTTATTGTCGCATTAGAATGTTAAGAATACGTGCATAATTAGTTTGGCGAAGAGATTCTCCTAAATGCACACTTCGGGTCGACATACTATATGTAGACTTAAGTGTGTAGTGTAAGTGTTTGTATAAATGCTTGTATTAGTATGTATTGAATTAAGTGGTGTTATGAATTAGTTTGAGATTGTTTTCTCAATTAATATGCTGTTGTAAATGATTTCCTACATGTTAGCTAAATGTATGATTTCATTATATGTATGTGCTTGAAGATTTGCTTAAGTTGTATGTTATAACATGTGTTAACATGCTCACATAGTTGTATTTCATTTCCAATACTCTAATATGATTGCTGATGTGATTCCATAATTGTTTGGGACTATACTTAGTCCAGGCAGTTGGTAACTGAGCGAATTCGTGGTTGGCTTATCTTGGCCAGGAACGACGCGTCGATGAACGCGAGCCGTGTTCTAGAGTTGGCGGCAGTGGTTAGGCCACACGAAGTGTTTTACGCACTTCATATCATTCGAATTGAGATGCGATCATGCTAGTCGAGCCCGTCAAGTAACCCGACTGGCCATTGTATGTTCACCATGCATGAGTCATAACTGCTTGAATCTAGGGTACTCCTCAGTAACCCGTCATACATGCAGTACCACGACGGCTTTGCCTAGGTGGCCTGGATTGACGGGACTCCTCAGTGAGACTATTTTTGGCATTTTGATTTGTTTATTTACATGTATATGAGACTCAGAGATGTATTCATACTTTAGTGACAGTTGAGATCTACTTTTTTTTCCATTCCGGTCGGGTTTCTAGATCAACCGTGGCGGACCAGTTTCAGTTCAACAGTTACGGGAACTCAATTAGAGCTACAAGTACTATGACATGTAAGCGCCACCTATCCTAATCCGAGGGTGAATTTGGGTCGAATCCTAATGGTCAGAACGCTTAAAAATAGCTCGTAATTGGAACGTTCAAGATTACTTAAAAATGGAATTAATTTTCTAAAAATCTTCATTTTCCTACGCTCTTTACTCCGGGCTCAATAAAATGGTCTCAGGACATCGTTTGGGCTTGATTTTTTAGGTGATTGACAAGCCCAACTTTGCGGTCGTAATGGTCTAAGTTCAAAGCTATCGGACTCTCGATGCGTGGTATAGAACCAATACAAAGTTACAAAGCATTCTCAAGAGCAACCAAGTTTAAAGTTGGATCCTAAATTTCAAGGTAACGAAGCGTTAACAATTCTAGAGGTTTTGGGTCTTACAGATCGTATTTAAAGTGGTTGGTGTTAATTTTACAAGAAATCTAGTTAGCGCTGGCTAATACACGTTAAATTTCTAAAGAATTAGGTTCTAAATGATTTCTCTGGCTTTGGACTCGAGTTTTGAGAAGTTACCAAGGTGCTATGGTTGACCCATTGCCTAAGGACGCCTAACTCCAGGTTGGTAAAAATCCAGGGTGTTACAATCTACCCCGCTTAAAAATAATTTCATCCCCAAAATTGGCTAAGGGTAATGAGTACAGGTTCTATTATTCCTTTTGCCTAAAAAATTGTTCAATGGTTGACCAATACAAAGAGATGGTTGTAGTGGGCTTGATATCGATGCATTGCATGTCCGCCTGACCAGGGTAGATAACGTTGTATCATTTCCTAATCCCGGTGGATCCTGGTCTTCTGCCCGGTCAAGTAGTGAGTCCATTGATAGTCTGCCAGGATTGAGAATTGGGTCAAGCCGCGAATGTTTCGCATTTGTGCATTGTAGAAACTCCTTAATCCGATCACTCTAAAAACTTAGGGAAAGCCAATCACTAAAAGGTTCAAAAGTCCTACTAATAGTGTAACGCTCGTGAAAAATCCGTACTTGGACTCGAGTACCAACTCGACCAGAAATCGCGTAAGATTAATTCATATGGAAAATAAGCGTAAGTTAGCTAGCGCAACGCTAGAGTAGCTGGGAAATAGTCCCTGATCACTTTAAATACGTTCTACAAGACCCAAATCGAGTAGAACCAATGACTCTCTAATAGTCTATAACCTCGGATCAAACTCTAAGCAGGTTTGTTCTCTGGACCACTTTGAAACTTTGTATTAGATCTAGACCGCGCGTCGAAAGTTCGATACCTACTATCTTAGACCGTTAGAACCGCCTAGCTGGACTTGACAATCATTTCAAAAATCAAGTCCAACCGATGATCACAGGCTATTTCATTGAGCCCGGACTAACGAGAGTGCGAATAGGGACAGAATTGGAATTTGAAATTTAAATCTGGCACACGAATTGACGCGTCAGTATTAAGCGTTCTGACCGTCAGAATTCAGCCAAATTACACCCTCGGATCAGGAAAAATTTCTATTTCATATCATGAGATTTGCAGGCCTGATCTACGTGCAGTGACCACTGAATTGAAACTGGACCGCCACGTGCGATCTGCGAACCCTGCCGGACTGAAAACTTGATGTATGCTAGATCTAGTATGCATGAGCTTAAGTCCGACCTCATTTGGCCAGGGGACCACCAGAAATCATCTTTTGGACCGAGACAACCCCGATTTGGATATGCCCTAAGTGAACTTTGTTCCTGAGCCTATTCTGGGCACTTTTGGACTTATAAAAGGGGTTGAAACCCTCACTCCTCTCTCCCATCCGAATTTGAGAGAAACCTTAGATTGGGAGAGAGAAAAGGTGAGAGTTTGTGAGAGAGAGTAGGAGAGAATTTTCCTGCCTTTGCACCACCTGTTGCACGTACTTTAGCAACACGCTTCCATCATTCAGCCGATGATTTCTCCGCATTTCTAGGTAAGAAATAATCCTAATAAGTTGCTGATTTGGGATTCTTTTCGTTCCATAGCTTGTTAACTCATAAATCTGTAGGTCGCTGCAAGGGCTGCCAGGGTTGTTGCTCGCACTCGTTGCACCGCTCCCCCATCACCTTACCAATACCGGCCTACTGTACTCTCACTGCTACGGAAGGGTCATCGCCTCCCGTAGACTCAGAATACACTCGCGGTCACTACAAAGGACTCGTCGCGTGATCAGTGTAGGCCGACAGCAAGAATATAGTGTCTCATACCACCATAATCTGCTCACGAGACATAGGTGCTCACTGGTCACTACGGGGAGGTTTGTGGCCCCAACGTAGGCCGACAGCTCGACCACGGTGTCCCATACCATCATGCCCGGCTCATGAGTCTTCGTGGATCAAGGTACCATGGTTAAGAGGGTTTACAATGGTAAGTTCAGTACCCTAGGTTCAAGCAGTTATGACTCATACAGGGTGAACATACAACGGCCAGTCGGGTTACTTGACGGGCTCGACTAACACGATCGCATCTCAAGTCGAACGACATGAAGTGCGTAAAACACCTCGCGTGGCCTAACCACTGCCGCCAACTCTAAAACACGGCTCGCGTTCATCGACGCGTCGTTCGTGACAAAGATAAGCCAACCACGAAATTTCTTAGTTACCGACTGCCTGAACTAAGTATAGCCCCAAACAATTACGGAATCACATCAGCAAATCATATGAGAGTATTGGAAATGAAATACAACAATGTGAGCATGTTAACACATGTTATAACAGACAACTTAAGCAAACCTTCCAACGCATGCATTTCATACATACAATGAAATCATGCATATAGCTAACATGTAGGAAATCATTTAATTCAGCATATTAATTGAGAAATCAATCTCAAACTAATTCATAACACCATTTAATTCAATACATACTAATATAAGCATTTATTCAAACACTTACACTACACACTTAAGTCTATATATAGTATGTCGACTCAAAGTGCGCATTTAGGCAAATCTCTTTGTCAAACTAATTATGCACGTATTCCTAACATTCTAATGCGACAATAAGCCATGCCAATCACATCAGCAAATTATGAATGAAAACTGTACTTCCTGTAAATGACTAAAATGCCCTAAATCTCATATTCTCCGTCGGTTTACGAAACAGGAAACGGACAGCATGTTGTACATGTCAAACGGCGTTGCCGTCGATAATATACTATTAAACGACATTGAAAGTGTTGGAAACAGTCAATCAAAGCGTCTAAAATCTGCACCTTATCTCCTAGAAGCATTTCGTTTCGAACGGAGCGTATACGCTTCGTCTATGGCGACTAGACAACCTGATTTACAAGAACTATCAGCTACTTTGTTATGAAACGAAAGGAACATAAAATCAGCAACTAAACAGGGTATTTTCTTACCTAAAAATGTGGAGGAATCACCGACAAAGTGATTGGAGCGTGTTGCTAAAGCACGTGCAACAGCTGGCACGACAACAGGAAAATTCTCTCCTACTCTCTCTCACAAACTCTCACGTTTTCTCTCCCAATCTAGGGTTTTTCTCAATTTCGGATGGGAGAGAGGAATGAGGGTTTCAAACCCTTTTATAAGCCCAAACATGCCCGAAATAGGCTCGGGAACAATGTTTACTTAGGTTATATCCAAATCGGGGCTGTTTCGGTCCAAAAAAACATTTCTGGTGGTCCCCTGGCCAAATGCGGTCGGACTTAAGCTCATGCATACAAGATCTAGCACACATCAAGTTTTCAGTCCGGCAGGGTTCACAAATCGCACGTGGTGGTCCAGTTTCAGTTCAGCGGTCACCGCACATAGATCAGGTCTACAAGTCTCTTGATATGAAATAAAAATTTTTCCTGATCCGAGGGTGTAATTTGGCTGAATTCTGACTGTCAGAACGCTTAATACTGACACGTCAAGTCGTGTGCCAGATTTGAATTTCAAATTCCAAATCTAACCCTATTCTCACTCTCTTCAGTCCAGGCTCAATGAAATAGGCCGTGAATGTCGGTTGAACTTGATTTTCAAAATGATTGCCAAGTCCAGCTAGGCGGTTCTAACGGTCTAAGATTGTAGGTATCGAACTTTCGACGCGCGGTCTAGATCCAATACAAAGTTTCAAAGAGGTCCAGAGAACAAACCGGCTTAGAGTTTGATCTGAAGTTTTAGAGTATTATAGAGTATTGGTTCTACTCGATTAGGGTCTTGTAGAACGTATTTAAAGTGATCGGGGACTATTTCCCAGCTACTCTAGCATTGCGCTAGCTAACTTACACTTATTTTCTAAAGGAATTCATCCTACGCGATTTCTGGTCGAGTCGGTACTCGAGTCCAAGTATGGATTTTTCCAAGGCGTTACAATCTACCCCCCTTAACAAATAATTTCATCCTCAAAATTTGTACCTTTTCCTACTCCTCGAGAAGCTGTGGGTAATTCTTTCTGATCTGGGCTTCTGTCTCCCAGGTAGCCTCTTCCTCAGAGTGATGCGTCCACAATACCTTCACAAGGGGAATCACCTTGCTACGCAGTACCTGCTCCTTCCTATCTAGGATACGCGCCGGTCGCAGGATATATGTAACATCGTCTCCTAACTGCACCTGCTCCCATCTGATGATATGGGAAGGATCAGAAACGTATTTCTTCAGCATAGAAACATGAAATACGTTGTGAACGCTCGCGAGAGGCGTGGGTAAAGCTAATCAGTAAGCCACTGTTCCCACACGATCGAGGATCTGGAATAGACCAATAAATCGTGGTGCTAGCTTCCCCTTCTTCCCGAACCGAAGGACTCCCTTCATAGGGAAAACTCGCAAAAATACATGATCCCCAACTGTGAACTCCAGCGGCCGCTATCTCCTATCGGCGTAACTCTTCTGTCTGCTCTGCGCTGTGAGAAGCCGATGTCTAATAATATCAATCTTCTCCGACGTCGCCTGCACTAACTCTGGGCCAATCAAGTTACGCTCACCGACCTCTGCCCAGCAATGCGGTGGGCGACAAGGTCTCCCAAACAGCACCTCGTAAGGTGCCATACCGATACTCGCCTGAAAACTGTTGTTGTACGCAAACTCCGCATATGCAAGACAGTCATCCCAACTGTCCTTGAAGTCCAGTGCGCAAGCTCGCAACATATCTTCTAAGATCTGGTTCACTTGCTCTGTCTGTCCTTCTGTCTGTGGGTGGAAGGCAGTACTGAACTTCAACTTCACACCCATAGCCTCCTGAATGCGAGTCCAGAAAATAGAAGTGAACCGCGTGTCTCTGTCCGACACGATCTCCAACGGAACTCCATGCAGATGCACGATCTCTCTGATGTACAGTCTAGCCAGCTCGTTTGCAGAGTTCGTAACTCTGATCGGTAGGAAGTGCGCCGACTTCGTCAAACGGTCAACGATCACCAAAATGGAATCATGTCCCTTCCTCGTCTTCGGCAGCCCAGAAATGAACTCCATGGAAATGAAATCTCACTTCCACTCTGCGATCGGCATAGGCTGCAAGAGTCCAGGTGGTCGGTGATGCTCTGCCTTCACCTGCTAACAAGTGAGAAAATGGGACACGAACTCTGCTATGTGGGTCTTCATACCTTCCCACCAATAAGTCCTCTTCACGTCGCGATACATCTTGGTACTGCCTGGATGCATTGCGAGTCTGGTACAATGCGCAGCCTCGAGAATCTCTCGTCTCAAGTCAGGGACATCTGGGACGCAGAGGCGGCCACGATAACGTAAGCCCCCATCTATACCAACTCGCCACTCGGCGTCTGCATCATCACTGGCCAGCTCTCGAAGCTCAGTCAGATGCGCATCATCCCTCTGCGCCTCGATGACCCGGTCATCGATCTGAGATCGCACCTGCACATGTGCGATGAACTCATACGGCTCCTCTACAGTGAGTTTCTGCTCAAAGTCTCACAAAAACTCAACCATATCCCACTCAGCAACCATCAGCGGAGCCGCAAACTCTATCGCCTTCTTGCGGCTCAACGCGTCAGCCACAAGGTTCGCCTTCCCAGGATGGTAAGAGACTTCGAACTTGAAGTCCTTCAACGTCTCCATCCATCGCTGCTGCCTCATATTCAAGTCTCGCTGCATGAATATGTACTTGAGGCTCTTGTGGTCGCAAAAGAGCTCGAACTCCTCTCCATAGAGGTAATGTCTCCAGAGTCTCAGCGCGAATATGACGGCTGCCAACTCTAGGTCGTGTGTAGGGTAATTCTCCTCGTGCTTCCTTAATTGTCTCGAGGCATACGAAATTACCCTGTCCCTCTGCATAAGGACACAACCCAGACCAATGCTAGACGCGTTAGTGTATATAGTGTACCTAAGCCCTTGCTCTGGAAATACTAGCACAGGGGCGGACGTAAGTCTGTCCTTCAGCTCCTGAGAAGCTGACTCCGCCTTGTCATTCTAGGCGAACTTCACGTCCTTCCGTGTCAACTGAGATAAAGGTCTCGCAATCTTCGAGAAATCCTGAATGAAGCGCCGATAGTAGCCAGCGAGACCCAAGAAACTCCTCACCTCAGTGACAGAACCAGGCTGCTCCCAGTCCTGAACTGCAACCACCTTAGACAGGTCAACTGCCATGCCATCCTTGGACACCACGTGTCCCAGGAACTTCACTTCCTGCTTCCAGAAGTCGTACTTCTTGTACTGTGCGAACAACTGATGCTATCTGAGCATATCCAGGACCAAACGCAAATGCTCCTCATGCTCCTCTCGACTCCTGGAGTATATCAAAATGTCGTCAATGACCACAACAACCAATCGATAGAGGAAAGGCCGAAATACCCGGTTCATCAGATCCATAAACATGGCTGGTGCATTCGTGAGACCGAACGACATCACAAGGAACTCGTAGTGGCTAAAGCTGGTCCTGAATGCTGTCTTCTGCATGTCCTCATCCCTGACGCGCAACTGATGATATCCTAACTGAAGATCAATCTTCCAGAAGTACTGTGCTCCTCTCAACTGATCAAACAAGTCATCGATCCTGGGTAAAGGGTACTTGTTCTTCACCGTGATCTGGTTCAGCCTGCGATAATCAATACACAATCGCATCGAACCATCCTTCTTCCTCACGAACAGAACTGGTGCACCCCAAGGAGACACACTAGGCCGTATAAGGCCAAGCTCCAGCAGACCATCAATCTGTATCCTCAACTCCTCCATCTCACATGGTGCCATGCGATACGTCGGCAGTGAGACCGGCGTGGAGCCAGGAATCAGATCGATAGTGAAATCAATCTCTCGTCTAGGCGGCAAACCAGGGATCTTCCTGAACAGATCCCCAAACTCAGAAACGACTGGCGTATGCTCAAGTATCTGGGCACCAGCGTCTCACAGTAAAGTAGCGTAACTAAGTATACGGAAGGGAAGATTTACCCACACTGGAAATGTAAAGGATGCGCCCTCTGGCTCGTACGCAGTCACTATACGAGTCTTACAGTCAATCTCAGCCCCCGCTGCAGTCAATCAATCCATGCCAAGAATGACGTCGAGATAAATAAGAGAGGGGTCGACGACGAGATCTAGAGCCATCGTCTTGCCCCCAGATCCACCAAACAGCCCTCACACATCTGGGTGGCATCTGTAAAGGACCCGTGAGCTGTATAAACTCGCACCCCATCCATAGTAATAGTCTGTAACCTAATGCATCTGACTATAGCACGTGATATCAAAGAAATCATGGATCCAGTGTCCACCATCACGAGTATAGGAATACCTCCAATGCGGGCAGTGACCTCAAAGGCCGAATGCTGAGAAGTCTCCGTCGCAGCTGCCTCAGCTGTCAATGCATGCACCAGTGCCTACTTTGGCCGGTTCGGCCGCTGTACCGTGGGCCGTAGAGGCTGCCTGATCTGAGATACCGGAGGTTTGAAGGAAGGGTGCGCAGGAGCCAACCGTATAGGCGGTGTTGATATGGCCTATGGACATATACGGTCAATCTTCTGCGGCAGCGAGAACCCACTGTCACGCATCTGAGCAAAACAACTCTGTGCCGAATGGCCCGACCTCCCACAGTATGTACACGATAACTCAGGGCACCGAAATAGTGGTGCTGGCACTGTAGCCCTAGTAGGAGGGTCGACGGGAGGCCTCTTGCCCACGAAAGGCCTGTCCTGCATCTCTGGTCGTGGCCTAGGAGCAAAAGGAGTACGAGATCGTGTAAGTCGATCCACATCCTGCTCTGCCCGCATGGACATGTGAATCAGCTCTGCATATGAGGGAATGCTCACGCAACACATCTTCGACCGAATATCCGGTCGCAAACCCTCGAAAAAGCGCCGTATGCGCATCTGCTCATCTGACAAAATAGTTGGGACGTATCTACCCAACTCGGTGAACCGATGCTCATACTCAATGACTGTCATGCCTCCCTGTCTGAGGCACAGGAACTCATTCTCCCGGTCATGCCTGTACGTCTGGGGATAGTATTTCTCGTGAAAGCAGAACTCGAATGCTGTCCAGGTCCATATATAATCGGTTGCAACAGTCCGCAATACACTTTCCCACCACAAGCTGGCCTCTCGCTCGAATAGGAACGTAACCAACTCTACCTGCTTAGCCTCTGAACAATGTAGCATCCGTAGTATCTTCGACACACGGTCGAGCCAATACTCGGCCTCCTCAGGTCTATGAGAACCCATAAAAGTGGGAGGCCGTAAGCGCTGGAATCGCTCTAACAAGCTCCGTGTGTCTGGGGCATTCCCCGCGGGGTAAGCAGGTGGTATAGGATGAGTCATGCCCTTATCCTGAGCATATGTATAGGCATCCTCAGCTGGATACGCAGGTGGTGCAGGTGGAGGTACACTCCCACCCTAGGCTAGAGTCCCCACAATAGTAGTCAGGAGCTGCTGCTGCTGCTGCATCATAGCCATCATCTGCTCAAATCTATTTGGAGGTGGAGCAGGCTATCGCATGTACTACGTCGAAGAAGACGCACGGTACTGCTCTCTGACGGGCAGTGTGAACGGCGGTGGTCCAACTGTAGGACTAGCAGTAAGCTGAGACGCACGCACTGTCTTAGGAATCGGGCCCACAGTAGGGTCCGCATGTGCATCAGACTGCGAAGGGGCCTAATCCATAGGCTCACCCAATGTAAGCCGAGCGGTGCTCCGTGTAGCCTTCGATGGCATTCCCTATATTCAAAATAGGGCGCAACCTTGTCAGTCTCAATAGCATAAACACACCGCAATCATTCACACAAGAGTCAAAAGTATTCCATGCATTTCATTTAATCAAAATTGTCACAATACAAGGGATATCTCCTTACAGGCATCATGACAAGATGTACATGGGAACTAAGACAGTTAAAGTTACAACAGCAACATAAGCAAACTACTAGCCTTAACAAGCTTACACAACATAAAGCAGGAAACGACTAACTACTAACAACAATATCATCAATCATCGCTAGTCTGAGTCGGGTGACAGAGGAGGAGCACCCTTATCCTGCAAGCAGCACAAGATCGCCTTCAAGGTGCGAGTCACCTTGCCGAATTTCCTCTTCATAACGGCCTTAGTATCCTCGACTTCAGCTCGAAGTTCCTGAACTTCCCTTTGCAAGGTGACCTGGCTTTCCTCAATTCGGGCGATGCGATCATCACCAGTAGCCTGAGCAGACGGAGGAGGGCTCTCATCTGTATCCTGAGCCTCCTCTTCTACCTCTTCCTGGACTTCATCCTCAACTTCTGCTCCAGGTCCTCCGTCACTTGGATCCTCTTCATCATCAAAGTCATCCTCGCTATCCTCCTCAAGCTAAGTCTCACGGTGCTGAGACCCGATCTTCATCTTGACCATAGTAGACTCATCAATGCTGTGAATCAGAACTGGCAATTCTAGCCTAAGTCTGTAAGCAAACTCAAGCGCGATCTTGCATATAAGTCGGCCAAAAGGAAGCGACTCGGACGTTCTTCTTGATTTCGCTATGAGGATTATCTGTCACAAGATGAAAGTGGCCATACACACATTCTCTCCCTAGGCCACCAGATACAAGAAATCAACTATAAGGCACATACACTCAATGCGATTTGTCGACGTGGGATACACGTTGAACGTGCAAATGTGGTGCAGCAGGCGCAAATCATCAGACACATGAGACACCTTGAGACTATTATTAGGCTTTCATGGAACCAGTTTACTACATAGAAACCTGGTACGGTGATCTCGTTCACGCCTACTCCTCAAATTCTTTGCACTAGGATGAACATCACCAAGAGGCACGTTCAGAAGTCACGCAATCAACCGAACATTGATCGTAGCCATCCGGTCTCTACCAAAAGGAATCTTGAACTGTAATGGCTCCAGTGTAGGATTCTGGATACGAATGTAGAAGGCATGAACGGTGCTCACATTAGCACGAGCACGACTTCAAATAGCGGACCCCAATGCGCAGCTTCAATGCGCTCGAACAACAGGAATTCACCAAAGATTCGTCCTTTCATGTCCGCCTCAAACAACACCTTACGGTCAGTGTATTCACCGTAAGGCATCTCTGCTAAAATCACTCGCCTAAGTTGAGTATGGGGATCCAAATCCCGCTTTGTATGGAACTCTCGGGCTGTGCTTGGACTTGTGGCGGTGCTTGAGCTAGCGGTGCCACCCCGTGGTCTTCTTGATTGAGCAGGGTGAATAGGCCCAGCCTCGTCCATTGCAGTCTTTCTCTTTCCCATCAAAGAGAGGATGGTGGAGAGTGACAAAAGATCCAAAATGGCTTCAACAAAAGCCATGAAAAAAGGGGGAAATGTGAAGAAATGGCTGTCCAAACTGGGAAAGGAAGATCTAGGCATTGTAGAGGGATGCTTCAAGCTCCCTTAGGATGGATTTTCAGAAAGAAAAGAGAATGAGAAAGGGGAATGGAGCACCTCACGATTTCAGCTCACTTTGGGGGGTTGTAAGAGCTCCAAACGATGAGATTTGCAAGAGGGAGGGCTGAAAATCACTATGGAGTGATGGAGTGGGGTCGTTTCCTATAGAGAATGGGTTTGGGAGTGATTTGAAATCACAGTTTTGGGTTGGGGCAGCAAGAAAATCAAAATGGAGCTAGGGAAGGGAACTTTTGTGAAGGAAGTACCCCTTTTTGGGGTTTTCTATGGACGAACACTACATGGGGGGTGTGTATTACCTAAAACACCCCCACATACGAAATTTCAGATCAAGTGGGCTACCCCGGGCGGCGATGCATCGCCGGATCGGCGATGGCATCGCCGACCGTTCCTCTCTTCGGTCAATGGGACTACATGGGTCTGGTCCCCCATGGTCCAGGGACCCCAAAAATGTATGGGCCCCACCTCAGTTCATTGTATATTGACCTATTGACGCCCAAAAATGCGTTCAGGGCTTTTCGGGGCCAATCTGCAATTCTGAATACAATTTCCTATCATGCAGCATATGATTTTGGGGTATAAGGAGCTAATACATCCATCTAGCCCATTAATTTCTAAATAACGCAAACTTAGAATGTCCTAATGGCCAGTTTTCATAAAATTTTACTATTCACTGTAAAATTTTGTCAAAGTATGATTTTATATCATTTTCACATTAGGATCAATGCCTAACATGAAAATAATATGAAATAATTGAAGAATGGAGTGGTGAGAGCAAGAATCTCAAAGAATTTAGGTGAAACGGGGTTTTTAAGCCCTGACGATTGAATGCAGGGTTGTGGTTGTCCCACAGCCCAAGGATTTACATTTACGGGTTTAGAATCGTTCAAAGAATGTCTCGACCCAACTACCTACAACCTAGGAGCTACTCAGGTCGCTTCACGCGGCCCTACATGCGTTACGGACTCGATCGAGCGATCGATATGAATAATCTTCGCCTATTGGCGAATCTATGATCCTATAAGTGTTTCTAGACCCTTCTCGCACCCACCTAAGTCAAAGAAAGTGACAGCGTACATTGCGTGACCATAACCCAGGCCCGGTATAATCTTATTCATGCTCTGATACCAACTTGTAACACCCTGAAAATCGGGGGTCGTGTATAAACTCAACTCCCGAGTTCCAGACCATCACTTATGCAAAAAAAATGATTATGATTCAATGTTTTTTGAGTTAAAGCTTTCACATGAGTAAAAATATACCAAAACTGCAATTCATACTCCAGATCAAGTGATAAAAGTAAGTGGAAGACTAAAGAATATATATATCACTGTATGGAAAAACAAAGTATATCTCGACTGTCACTAAAGTATGAATACATCACTGAGTCTCATATACATGTAAAAAAATAAAATCAAATGTCCAAACTAGTCCCACTGAGGAGTCCCGTCAACCCAGGTCACCTAAGCAAAGCCGTCGTGGTACTGCACATATGAGAACTCATCCTGGTCCTCATCATAGTCCCGTAGACTCACTGCTACGGAAGGGTCGTCGCCTCCCGTAGACTCAGAATACGCTCGCGGTCACTACAAAGGACTTGTCGCCTGATCAGTGTAGGCCAACAGCAAGAATATAGTGTCCCATACCACCATAATCTGCTCACGAGACATAGGTGCTCACTGGTCACTACGGGGAGGTTTGTGGCCCCAGCGTAGGCCGACAGCTCGACCACGGTGTCCCATACCACCATGCCCGGCTCATGAGTCTTCGTGGATCAAGGTACCATGGTTAACAGGGTTTACAATGGTAAGTTCAGTACCCTAGGTTCAAGCAGTTATGACTCATACAGGGTGAACATACAACGGCTAGTCGGGTTACTTGACGGGCTCGACTAGCACAATCGCATCTCAAGTCGAACGACATGAAGTGCGTAAAATACCTCGCGTGGCCTAACCACTGCCGCCAACTCCAAAACACGGCTCGTGTTCAGCGAAGCGTCGTTCGTGGCAAAGATAAGCCAACCACGAAATTTCTCAATTACCGACTGTCTGGACTAAGTATAGCCCCAAACAATTACGGAATTACATCAGCAAATCATATGAGAGTATTGGAAATGAAATACAACAATGTGAGCATGTTAACACATGTTATAACATACAACTTAAGCAAACCTTCCAACGCATGCATTTCATACATACAATGAAATCATGCATATAGCTAACATGTAGGAAATCATTTACTTCAGCATATTAATTGAGAAATCAATCTCAAACTAATTCATAACACCATTTAATTCAATACATACTAATACAGGCATTTATTCAAACATTTACACTACACACTTAAGTCTACATATAGTATGTCCACTCAAAGTGCACATTTAGGCGAATCTCTTCACCAAACTAATTATGCACGTATTCCTAACATTCTAATACGACAATAAGCCATGTCAATCACATCAGCAAATTATGAATGAAAAAAGTACTTCCTGCAAATGACTAAAATGCCCTAAATCTCATATTCTCCGTCGGTTTACGAAACAGGAAATGGACAGCATGTTGTACATGTCAAACGGCGTTACCGTCGATAATCTACTATTAAACGACATTGAAAGCGTTGGAAACAGTCAATCAAAGTGTCTAAAATCCGCACCTTATCTCCTAGAAGCGTTTCATTTCGAACGGAGCGTATATGCTTCGTCTACGGCGACTAGACAACCTGATTTACAAGATCTATCAGCTACTTTGCTATGAAACGAAAGGAACCTGAAATCAGCAACTAAATAGGGTATTTTCTTACCTAAAAACGTGGAGGAATCACCGGCAAAGTGATTGGAGCGTGTTGCTAAAGCACGTGCAACAGGTGGCACGACGGCAGGAAAATTCTCTCCTACTCTCTCTCACAAACTCTCACCTTTTCTCTCCCAATCTAGGATTTTTCTCAATTTTGGATGGGAGAGAGGAATGAGGGTTTCAACCCCTTTTATAAGCCCAAACATGCCCGAAATAGGCTCGGGAACAATGTTTACTTAGGTTATATCCAAATTGGGGCTGTTTGGGTCCAAAAGAACATTTCTGGTGGTCCCCTGGCCAAATGCGGTCGGACTTAAGCTCATGCATACAGGATCTAGCACACATCAAGTTTTCAGTCCGGCAGGGTTCACAGATCGCACGTGGCGGTCCAGTTTCAGTTCAGCGGTTACCGCACGTAAATCAGGTCTACAAGTCTCATGATATGAAATAGAAAATTTTCCTGATCCGAGGGTATAATTTAGCTAAATTCTGATGGTCAGAACACTTAATATTGACACGTCAAGTCGTGTGCCAGATTTGAATTTCAAATTTCAAATCTAACCCTATTCTCACTCTCTTCAGTCTAGGCTCAATGAAATAGCCCGTGAATGTCTGTTGGACTTGATTATCGAAATGATTGTCAAGTCCAGCTAGGAGGTTCTAACGGTCTAAGATTGTAGGTATCGAACTTTCGACGCGCGGTCTAGATCCAATACAAAGTTATAAAGAGGTCAAGAGAACAAACCGGCTTAGAGTTTGATCCGAGGTTTTAAAGTATTATAGAGTCATTGGTTCTACTCAATTTGGGTCTTGTAGAACATATTTAAAGTGATCAGGGACTATTTCCTAGCTACTCTAGCGTTGCGCTAGCTAACTTACACTTATTTTCTAAAGGAACTAATCCTACGCGATTTCTGGTCGAGTCGGTACTTGAGTCCAAGTATGGATTTTTTCAAGGCGTTACATATATGTTAGTGTATTAAACATGAGTGGGATTAAGCCAAAACAGCATATCATACTCCAGAGACAGTTAAGTTTTTCAAGCGGAAGATTGTGATAAATATATAAAATGTATAATTGATTGTAAGTCTCTAGAGTGTGAACATGTTACCACGTTAAATATATACAAGTATACTCCAAAATTGAACAAAAATAATATATATGGGTGTTTAAATAAAAGGAAAAATACCAAGTGTATTGGCATCTAATTAATAACCCTGTAAACCCCATCGATCAGAACCTGCATATAGGAGAAATCCTCCTCAACATCATCAAGTCCAGACCGACTTTGCCTCGAAAGCATCGTCACCATCTGAAACTAAAACAGGGACTGGTTGTTGTGGCCAACACCGTCCCGTAACGTGGGAGTGAGTTATCAACTCAGTGGAAGCTATATACAACAAAGGTTAACATGTTAATAATCCATTCAAGCAGTAATGATAAGGAAGTACAATCAAACAGGTCCTAGATACTCTAGTTAATGCAATGATGATATGAAGAATGATGCATGCCCTCACCACAATCCCCTCTGTGACATCATCTAACGATCGCGGCATGACTCACTTCCTCAGTGCTCTATCACCAACGCCATTAGCACATGCAATGCGGTGTTATGAATATGCTTACCAAGTTCTTATTAGTCCTTTTCATACAGCTAGATTGGGAAGTTAAGACACCTCCCTTGTATCATTTTTCAATGTTGATCCATTCTAGGGTCGTCAGTCCTAGGGAATCTTATACGATATTATGGTTCTAGGTCGCTGCAAGGGCTGTCAGGGCTATTGCGCGCAATCGTTGCTCCTCTCCCCCATCACCTTATCAATACAGGCCTAGTTATATCCTCAAGACTGCAACATGACTTGTCGCCCCTATGCAGTGTCAGGATAAACTCAAGGTTACTACAAATGGCTCGTCACCAATCAGTGTAGGTCGACAACAAGAATATAGTGTCCCATACCACCATAATCTGCTCAGAGTAGGGTTCTCACTGGTCACTACGGGGAGGTTTGTGGCCCCAACATAGGCTGACAGCTTGACCACGGTGTCCCATACCACCATGCCTGCCTCATGAGTCTTAGGGGATCATGGTACCACTGTTAACGGGAGTTTCACTCGTAAGCTCGGTGTCTTAGATTCAAACAGTTGCGACCAATCATGGTGAACAAACATCGGTCAATCGGGTTAGTTGATAAGCTCAACTAGGCCAAGCGTACATTGAGTTGAATCACATGGAATGAATAAGCACTCCGTGTGGCCTAACCACTGCTGAACATCCCAAGTACGACTCAGATTCGTTAAACTCATCCTATGTGGCGAACAACCTCAACCATCATTTGGAGTACGCTTATCGATTACCTGGACTGTAGTACAGCCCCAATCACATACAAATTCCATAATAGGCATATGAAGCATATCCTACAATCATGTGGACATTCATGAAGTATAACTTAAATGTAAATACAGTACATGGAAGAAATCATATACACCTTTAACATGATTTATCTAAGTTAATCAATTCATGGAGGAAATCATATACACAGTTAATACAAATAATCTAAGTTACACAATGCATGGAGGAAATCATATACTCAAGTATTGATTGAGATTCATATCTCAACAACCTTACCAATCACATTTTTACTAACTACTAACTCATTTAGACACTTTTACATACACTTAGTCTACACATTACATCATACATATTGTATATTCATTAGCATACGTATTAGGGCGAATCCTTTTGTCTAAGGGTTATCGCCCATACAACAATCATACATCCACAATAGTTAGCCATGGTGAGCACGAAAGAAAATTCCATACTCATTCAATCATTTTCACATACACTTTGGCTACACATACTAAATACATATCATATGTTGGCATATCATGTATTTGGACTAAACCTTTAGCTCAGGAGTTGTTACACATACATCTAGCATACATAGATGGCAGTTAATCATGGCAAACACAAATTCATATTTCATACGTATACGGTTTTTTCTACAAATACGAGAAATACAGTATATTCAATATAGTTAACGTATAACTGAAAAATAAAACGGACAACACTTTATACATGTGAAATAGCATCCTAGGCAAGAATAAATCATTACTTAACATTGAAAGTCTTGGAAACCATAACCTAAACGTATATGGTCCGCACCTTAAACCAGAAAATGCATAGAAGATATGATTCAGACGATAAGTCTTCATCAACGGTGGATACACTACCTAAGGCATGAAGCAGGTTAGCTATAATGTTATTGGAACTACTCTAGGCATCAAAACAGGCTAGGGTTTGCTTCACTTAACCAAAAATGGAATCAGAAACGTCGTAATAGTGATACGGTATTGGTGTTGAAGCATATGGAGTGGCAGGGTAGAATCCTTAGGTGAATCTCCTACTCTCTCTCTCTTTCTCTCTCTTTTCTCTCTCTTGATTTGGCTAGGGTTTGAAAATTCGTATGGGATTTGGAATGAGGGTTTTAAGCCCTATTTATAAGCCTAAACTTGACGGAAATAGATTTAAGGCCAAGGTATACTCAAGTTATAACCAAATCGGGTCTGTTCCGATCCAATGGAGAACTTCTGGAGGTCCTGTTGCTAAATGCGGTCAGACTTAAGCTCTCTAATATCAGATCTAGGCCAAGCTAAGTTTTCATTCTGGTCGAGTTTCAGATCAACCGTGGCGGACCAGTTTCAGTTCAACAGTTACGAGAACTCGATCAGAGCTACAAGTACTATGACATGTAAGGGCCACCTATCCTAATCCGAGGGTGAATTTGGGTCGAATTCTAACGGTCAGAATGCTTAAAAATAACACGCAAGTGGAACGTTCCAGATTACTTAAAAATGGAATTAATTTTCTAAAAATCTTCATTTTCCTACGCTCTTTATTCCGGGCTCAATAAAATGGTCTCAGGACATCGTTTGGGCTTGATTTTCTAGGTGATTGACAAGCCCAACTAGGCGGTCGTAATGGTCTAAGTTCATAGCTATCGGACTCTCAATGCCCAGTCTAGAAGCAATACAAAGTTACAAAGCATTCTCGAGAGCAACTGGGTTTAGAGTTGGATCCTAGATTTCAGGATAACGTAGCATTAACAATTCTAGAGGTTTTGGGTCTTACAGATCGTATTTAAAGTGGTTGGTGCTAATTTTGTAGGAAATCTAGTGTAGCACTGGCTAATACACGTTAAATTTCTAAAGAATTAGGTTCTAAATGATTTCTTTGACTTTGGACTCGAGTTTTGAGAAGTTACCAAGGTGCTATGGTTGACCCATTTCCTAAGGACGCCTAACTCCAGGTTGGTAAAAATCCAGGGTGTTACAACCGAGGAAGCCTCTTGTAACATCACGAAAATCGGAGGTCGAGTAAAAAACCCAACTCCCGAGTTCCAAAATATTATTTATGCAACATAGATAATATTAGATGCATGTTGTCAGTAAACAGGCATTAAATAAGATTAAGATTAAGCCAAAACAACATATCATACTCCAGAGACAGTTAAATTTACAAGCGGAAGACTGTGATAGTATGTATAACATATATAAACTATCGTATGTCTCCAGAGTGTGAACATGTTACCAGGTTATATACATATATGTATACTCTAAAAGTAAACAAAAAGAATATACATGAGTTCTCCAAAAATATAAAATGATAAGTGTCAAGGCATCTAATCAACCTCCCTGTAATCCCGTCAATCAGAACACGCATAAAGGAGGGATCCTCCTCCTCATCATCAAGTCCAGCTCCGCTTCTCAAGCAGCGCCATCATCTCCAACCAAAATAGGGACTGGTGGGTGTCCGAAAACACCATCCCGTAACGTGGGAGTGAGTAGCTAACTCAGTGGAATAATAGAGCAAAAATTAGCATGTTCTCAAATCAATCATGCGATAATAGTAAAGCAGTAAATCAAACATTCCTAATACTGTTGTTAATGCAATATGACATGACATGATGCATGCCCTCACCGACATTCTCCCTCATACGCCACCATCTGCATCCGCGGCATGCTTGCGTACCGCTCAGTGCTCCACATCTTCCAGGCACATGCAATGTGATGGTGATATGATTACCGAGTTATTATTAGTCCATTCAAACAGCAGGATTGGGAAACTAAGGTACTTCCCTTATATCAATCCTAACACAGATCCTGTCTAGGGTCGTCACTCCTAGTAATCTCGTACGATATATATTTTGTAGGTCACTGCAAGGGCCGCCAGGGCTGTTGCTCGCACTCGTTGCACCGCTTCCCCATCACCTTATCAATACAGGCCTACTTGTACTCTCGTCGCTACGGAAGGGTCGTCGCCTCCCGTAGACTCAGAATACACTCGAGGTCACTACAAAGGGCTACCAGGGCTGTTGCTCGCACTCGTTGCACCGCTCCCCCATCACCTTATCAATGTAGACCGACAGCAAGAATATAGTGTCTCATACCACCATAATCTGCTCACGAGTCATACGTGCTCACTGGTCACTACGGGGAGGTTTGTGGCCCCAGCGTAGGGCGACAGCTCGACCACGGTGTCCCATACCACCATGCCCGGCTCATGAGTCTTTATGGATCAAGGTACCATGGTTGACAGGGTTTACAATGGTAAGTTCAGTACCCTAGGTTCAAGCAGTTATGACTCATACAGGGTGAACATACAATGGCCAGTCGGGTTACTTGACGGGCTCGACTAGCACGAGCGCATCTCAAGTCGAATGACATGAAGTGTATAAAACACCTCGTGTGGCCTAACAACTGCCGCCAACTCCAAAACACGGGTCGCGTTCATCGACGTGTCATTCGTGGCAAAGATAAGCCAACCACGAATTCACTCGGTTGCCGACTGTCTGGACTAGGTATAGTCCCAAACATTTATGAATTCACATCAACAATCATAAAAGAGTAATGAAAATGAAATACAACAACGTGAGCATGTTAACACATGTTATAACATACAACTTAAGTAAAAAATTTAACACATGCATTTCATACATATAATGAAATCATACATATAGCTAACATGTAGGAAACCATTTACATCAGCATATTAATTGAGAATTCAATCTCAAACTAATTCATAACACCATTTAATTCAATACATACTAATACAAACATTTATACAAACACTTAGTCTACACACTTAAGTCTACATATAGTATGTCGACTCAAAGTGTGCATTTGGACGAATCTCTTCGCCAAACTGATTATGCACGCATTCCTAATATCCTAATGCGGCAAGAAGCTATGTCAATCATATCAGCAAAATATGGATGAAAACAGTATTTCGTACAAATGACTAAAATGCCCTAAATCTCATATTTTTTGTCTGCTTACGAAACAGGAAACGGACAGCATGTTGTACATGTCAAACGGCGTTGCCGTCGATAATCTACTATTAAACGACATTAAAAGCGTTGAAAACAGTCAATCAAAGCGTATAGCTTCGTCTACGGCGAACAAACAACCTAATACACAAGGTTCGTAAGCTACATCGCTAAGGAATCGATGGAACTCCAAATCAGCAAGTGGTTAGGGTATTTTCTTATCTAGAAATGCGGTGAAATCACCGGCAAAGTGATTGGATTGCGTGGCTTAAACACGTGCAACAGGTAGTGCAAGTAGCAGGAAAAGCTCTCCCACCTTCTCTCACAAACTCTCACTTTCTCTCTCACTCTTGCTAGGGTTTCTAGCAAATTCGGATGGGTGAGAGGAGTGAGGGTTTAAACCCCTTTTATAACCTAAAAACTTTCTAGATCAGGCTTGGGAACAATGTTTACTTGAGGGGTAACCAAATCGGGGCTGTTTCGGTCCAAAAGAGCATTTCTTGAGGTCCCCCGGCCGAACGCGGTCGGACTTAAGCTCATGCATACTGGATCTATCACACATCAAGTTTTCAGACCAGTAGAGTTCCCTGATCACACGTGGCGGTCCAGTTTCAGTTCAGCGGTCATCGCACCTAGATCAGGTCTACAAGTCTCGTGATATGAAATAGAAATCTTTTCTGATCCGAGGGTGTAATTCAGCTGAATTCTGACGGTCAGAACGCTTAATACTGATGCGCCAAGTCCCATGCCAGATTTGAATTAAAATTTCTAAATCTAACCCTATTCTCACTCTCTTCACTCCAGGCTCAATGAAATAGCCTCTGAACGTCAGTTGGCCTTGATTTTTGAAACGATTGTCAAGTCCAGCCAAGCGGTCATAACGATCTAAGATTGTAGGTATCGGACTTTCGACGTGCAGTCTAGATCCAATACAAAGTTTCAAAGAGTTCCTGAGAGCAAACGGGTTTAGAGTTAGATCCTAGGTTTTAGAATATTATTGCGTCATTGATTCTTCAAGTTTTAGGTCTTGTAGAATGTATTTAAAGTGGTCCAAGCTAATTCTACTGAGTATTCAGTTTGGTAATTAACCAAATTCTATCATAATTATGGCAGAATACGGTCCTAGGGCCATTCTATCTCCCATTTTAGGAACTTACAGGTATCATATTATTTTTATTATTTTTTTGAGAGTTCATCACCAAGTTTACCCTAACTCCACCAAATTTCATAAGATTTCAAGTTGTAGAAAAATTCTAAAAATTTTAGAAGCAGAAGCTATCCAACAAGTGATTATCGGACAGTTTCTTACAATGACCTACTTTAAACTATATTAAATATTTTATTATATTTTTCACATATTTTTATATAAAACTAGACTCATTTAGCTTCAATATAATTTTTGAATCACCTAAATAGGAGTTATAACGAAGGAGATATGATTTTCAAAGTCAAAAGAAATGTGCAGAAAAAAAGGTACAGAATCCCGCTGTACCGGCGATGGCATCGTCGACCACTGACCTGTTTGGGGTGATTTCACCATCTGATATTTGAAATGGGTGTATTTTAGAACCTAGGATGAGTTGTTTGACATGCAATATATGATTTTGGGATAGGAGAAGCTGATCTATCCAATTAGTCTATTTATTTAGTGAGACTCCAAAAGGTTAATGGTTAAAAACCCTTTTCATTTATTTATTTACTATTCATAGTACTTCTTAGCTTAAGTATTGATCAACATCACCTAAACTTTAAGATTTGTGTCTAATATGAGAGCTCTTAAAAAATTTTGAAGGATAAAGTAGTAAAAGGAGAGATTTTTGAAGGAAATAGGGATTTGAGACTTTTGGATTGAGTTTTGAGAAGTTAATCAAGTGTTAGGATTGACCCATTACCTAAGGACGTTTAATTTCAGGTTGGCAAAAATTTGGGGTGTTACACCTCTACCCTAAAAAAGGTCACCCTGAGCAAAGGAACGACGACCAAAGAACAACAGCCAAAGGTAGAACCCAATTCGGCCAGTGGGAGCAAAAAGAGGAAGGATGACTGATCACGATAGAATTAACGTCCAAGCAAGTGGCCCGACAGAAAGTTCAAGTCATACACTCCCCTTAACAAGACACCCAAACAAGTCTTAATGGAGATTCAGGACAAACGCATCCTCAATTGGCCAAACAAGATGAATTTTGACGAGTAAAAATAAATCTTGCCACTTTCATCAGGATCATGATCATTCGATGGGCGATTGTTTTAACCTTAAGCAGGAGATCGAAGTGTTCATCCGTAGTAAGCACCTTGGAGAATATGTCAATCATCGAGGAGTTCGAGATACCTCAAAAGATGAGAAAACCATCAATAATGAACGAACAGGGGAAATTCACACCATTTTTGGAGGTCCTGCTGGTAGAGGAGATTCGAACTGATCTTAGAGAGCCCACACAAGGGGCATCGGTCACCTCGACTCGGAACGTGAAGTCCTTACCACTAGCAGGCCTTCGAAAGAATAGAAAATAGAAACTTGCAGCCTAACCTTCACCGAAGAGGATGCTTAAGGAGCCCACCTTCCATAAGATGATGCCCTTGTGGTCACAATGACCATAGCCAACCACAAGGTATTTTAAATCCTCATGGATACCGGATCCTTGACTGATAATCTCTTTGTACAGGCGTTCGACAAGATGGGTGATGTAGAAAATCCTCGTTCTAGGTTATTTACGGATGAGTACCTCACCACACACTAGACTTAGTCCCTCTGTCCAATCTTTCAGGCATGAGCATTGCAGCAAAACATATGGTAGACAGGATCATGGGTATTCATGCGGAGGTGCAGACCAAGCTACATGCCTCGAACGAAAAGTATAAGGAGTAAGTGGACAAGAATCGACGACAAAAGGTGTTCGAGGTGGGTGACCAGGTAATGGTCCATCTACAAAAAGAAAGATTTTGGACTGGAACGTACAACAAGTTGAAGAATAAAAAGATTGGACCGGTACCAATCATCTGGAAGATCAACAACATAAGCGTTATCATTGATCTTTTGGATAATTGGTATCAATCCAATCTTTTTATTCTTCAACTTATTATACATTCCAGTTGAAAATCTTTCTTTTTGCAGATGGACCATTACCTGGTCACCCACTTCCACCACCTTTTGTCGTAGATGCTTGTCCGCTTGCTCCTTGTACTTTTCATTCGAGGCATGAAGCTTGGTCTGCACCTCCACATGAATACCCATGATCCTGTCTGTCATATGTTCTATTGTAATGCTCATGCCTGGGAGCTTGGACAGAGGGATCCAGTCTAGTGTGTAGTGAGGTACTCGTCCGTAAATAACCTGGAACGGGTATTTTTCTATCGAGTGGTTCACCATGTTGTTGAATGCAAACTCTGCTTGAGACAAGGCCAAATCCCACTACTTCAGTTTTTCTCCTGAAATACATCGAAGGAGGTTTTCTAACGTGCGATTCACAACCTCGGTTTGACCGTCAGTCTATGGGTTGTAAGACTCGTATCCTAATCCGTACTGTCCTGTCACTTCCCGTGATCCTTCTCGTCAAATTTCGATGACCTGCGACCTGTAATCGACTTTTCACACGACCGTAAGTCGTATCCTATACATTTGAGTTAGCTTAATCTGAGACTTGTATCATTGCGACCGCACCATCGCCGCGGTTCCAACACGGTGACTCACGCACCGATCCGATACCCTGACTAAGAGATGTAAGCCGGCGTTCAGTTCGAGAAAATGCCACGCGTTTGTAATCCCAAGGGAATCTGTACAACATGTCCCATCAATCCCATCAATCAATCCCATCAATCACCTCTCATGTCAAGTACAAAGCACTCATGCTTTCTTTCTCCACAAGTCAAGAAAACCCAAAGTCAACCAATCCATCACCTCACCCATCACTCACATCCATCAACCATCACCCCATCACTCACCTCACATCTCTCCTTACAACTCTCTCTCTTTTTCTCATTTCCTACCCAAAAATTTCAAGTAACCAAGGGTGCACACGCCCAAGGTTTTCTCAAGAGAAAAATGACCTTGTGTGGCCCACCTTTCCCATCCCTTTAACTCTCATCCTAGCCATTCATTTCCCATCTCCACCATCAAAGTGAAGCTCTAGGAGAGTAGCTTTCCAACGGACCAAGAAGATCAAGTGGTGGGTGTTTCCATAGACTACTTTTTCATATTTTTAAGATGGGCCAAGTGAGGCCTACCGATCAATGGTATGGATCTCACTTTGGACCCTAAGATGTGGTCGATGGCCCATCTTGATCATCAATATCATTCCATGATGGGGCCATTCTCCATGGACCCCATCATGATGTTTACTTTCCTTGCATTAAAGAGGTCTTATAGACTGTTCATTTTGGATGGAGAGGGATCTCCACCGTTGATCTTTTATTTGGAGGGCCCATATGCAATGGAACCCATTGATGTAGATTGGATGCTTGAAACAGGGGGCCCATAATGTCGGGGTCCCTCCATCACGCATGTCCCACTCTCCTTCTCCCTCTCTCTTTCTCTCTCTCTCTCTCCCTCCTTTTTTTTTATGATTTTTGTGATGGAATGGCCATGCGGCCCACCCGAATGGACCCCACCATGGAGTATGTTTTGGATTCAAGCTTATCATTAAGTGGGGCCCACTTTATATAGGGGTCGTATCCACCCCTCTTATCATTAGGTGGCCCACGTAAGCAGGGCCCACCTTAACATTTCGTTAAGCCCAAATATTAGCCAGAGACGCTGTCTTTGGACGTCTCTAGACGTAAAGGTAAAACACAAATATTGCCTTGGTTAAGGCATTTGAGGTGGGGCACTTATATAAGCCCCACCTTGATGTATGTTTCTAATCCAAACCATCCATCCTCTTCCCCAACTCATTTTAGGCGTTGAACCGAAAAATGAGGATGATCCGAGTATCTAGTGGGCCATGGTTTTAAAAACATTATCATTACCATTGAAACCTTTCCAGATTTTTTTTAGACGCTGAAAAAGGGCCGATATTGGTCTTGATTGAATGGTTATGGGCAGTGGAATCTAATGGCTGGGATGGATCTGTCTGATGCGGGCCTTACACGTGCAAAACCACAAAAATCTCAATTTTCAAAAAATAAAATAAAGGTGTAAGCAGTAGGGCTACTGCTGCAGGCAACGCAGGTAGCGCCTACTGCCTACGGCGGGCGGGCGGAGAGCAACCCACGACCCCTATCGTGGGCCCCACCTTGATTTTTATTTGTCATCCAATCCATTCATATGGTGGGCCCTTAGCTCAGTAGGCCACCCTCTAAAAATTGGACCCATCCAATGCTCAGGTGGCCCACATGAGAAGAAACAGTGTGAATTGAACTCTAGCATTGAAACCTTTTTGGGGTCCACAGGAGTTTTAAATCAAGCTGAAATTTGTTTTTACTCTTCATCTAGGTCTACGTGACCTTATCAACGGTTTGGATGGCAGGAAAACCTGATGGTGGGCCACACACGTGGATCCCACCATTGATGTATGTGTTTTACTACACCGTCCACAGCCGTGGACGGTGGAGCCCCGGGTGATGCATGTGTTTTATTCTCACTGTCCAAAGACAGTGGGACCCGCTATGATGCGTGTGCTGCATCCCTTCTGTCCATCCATTTGGTGACCGACCCCACCATGATGCACGTGCTGCCTCCCTACTGTCCATCCATTTGGTGATCAGCCCCACCATGATGCATGAGTTGTATCCTAACCGTCCATCCATTTTGAGAGCTAAAAATGAGTCAGATCTACGGTTCAAGTGGGCCCATCTTGGCATGTGTATAGGGCTCTTATTGATTTAACTGTGACCATTCATTGAGGCCTATCTTGGTATATATCTAATGCCCATGGGATTAAGCTCATTTGGCATGTATAAGGCCTATGGGAAAAAGCCCATTTGGCATGTATAAGGCCCATGGGATTAAGCCCATTTGGCATGTGTAAGGCCTATGAGACTAAGCCCATTTGGCATATATAAGGTCTATGGGATCGGGCCCATTTGACATATATAAGGCCTATGGGATTAGGCCCATTCGATAAGGCAATAAGATTAAGCTCATTTGATACATATAAGGCCCAAGTTTTAAGGCCCACTTTGATGTATTTCAAGGCTCATGGGTCATAGACCATTGCAATGTACATAAGGCTCATTGGTGAGGCCCATTAATGCATCCCATTTGATGAATGTAAGGCCCATGTGATACGGCCCATTTAATGTATCTAAGGCCCATGGGTCGAGGCCCAACGGGATGTCCTTAGAGTTCATTGCAATGTATGAATTCCCATGGTTCATGTAATGATATTATGGCAGGCCGTGCCTAGGGAACAATGTTGGTTTGGAGTCCACATTGTAAGTACAATGTTGGTAAAATGTCCGCATTGTAACTCTCCTTAAGGCCCATTGATAGACCCATACTTGTTAATATTCATCGCTCTATAACATGCTTAGTATAATTCCATGACTCATGCCCATACGCATCATATGTATGCTTGATATGAGTAGTGATTGATCATAGCATATGCCATTGGGTAGACCATTTATGGGACTCGTTATGAGATAGAGTGCCCTACATGATCGCGTAGTATGCGCTGGATTTTTACATGATTTGACATGTGATTCATGCATCTCGCATATGTGTGACTTGATCACTGCACGCATTAGCAATGTCAGGGTCGTGGCTCCACAGGTACATCATGGATGGCCGTATTAGATACCGAAAATACTTGGTTCTAGCACTGTGTACACTTAGGATGTCCTTGGGTGAAAGTCCTAAAACCTTTTTGGTACCAGGAGATGCTCCAACGTCTAGACCGAGTGGATATATGAGCGCCCGAGTGCCGAATACCAGTAGGCCGCGTCTCCCACTGTGTTGTGGTTGGTTGGAAGGGGGTGTGGCCTTATCCGCCTGAGTGAGGGGGCTATAAGCTAGGTTGAGTTTGACCAGCTCGCAAATAAGTCCGCTATCGACGAGCCGGGTAGGTATTGGCAGACTACTGGTCAGGCGAATAGTGAGGTTTATTCCTCTTGCTTGGTTGTGTAGCTAGGGAGGAGGCAGTCAGTGTGAGTGTATTAGACCCCAGTGATATCTAGAGAAGAACTGTACTGATATGTGTACTTAATGAGTATCGACTTGCTTGGATTGCATTTCTCATATGACATTCGGCTATGTAGGCCTCGTATTTACATCGGTGTGGCCGATAACATTCATGTCTCGCATCGCATGGCCTTAGTATGGCCGATGGTATTCATGCCTTCTATCACATAGCATTGGTATGGTTGGTTTTATTCATGGACTTACCACATACTTTCGCATTACTCTGATATTATATACTTGGCACTTGCCTTACGCACACACTTATACTACTCTCTAAGCTTTTGTAAGCTTATGCATGACCGTTGCATGCAGGTAGCGTTGGACAGCAGCAGCGCTGAGGCAGGAGTGTGCATTGACTATTTTAGATCTTTTTGATCACCCTGTATTTCCCTTTCCGCATTGTACTTAAAGTTTTTGATATAGTGAATATGTGGTGATGTTGTTTCATGACTTGGTTATGCTGGTGGTTATGCTCCATTATAAAAAAAAAATTATTCTGAAAATCCTCCTTGTAGAATCCCAGGATCAAAATCTGGCATATGATTGTCAGGAGCCAAGAATGGGGCACTACGGAGGCTGTCGGTACCGGATTCGGCAATTGGGATTCATGTGAATCTGATTTTTGGGTTTAGGACATGACATGGGTGGTAAGCACTGTTGAACTAAAGTCATGTATCGAATCGAGTCCAAAAAGTCCGCCAAAAGTGGCTTATGAACTTCGTGTCACGGTCAGAAGTAATAGTCTTGGGAACCCCTTGTAGCCGCATAATTTCTCTGAAGAATATATTTGCCACGTGTTTTGCATCGAGAGTCTTCTTGCATGGAATAAAGTGTGTCATCTTGGAGAAACGATCTACTACCACGAACACCGAATCTATGCTGCATTGTGTTCGTGGGAGACCAAGCACGAAGTCCATAGATAAATCCTCTCAAGGGCAATTAGGCACAGGAAACGGGGTATAGAGGCCCGTATTATGAGATTACCCCTTAGAGGTCTAAAAATATAACAACGTTCTTTCCCATATCCCATACCAATTACGGCCAGTAATACCATTCTTTCACAAGAGCTCGTGTCTTGTCTCGTCCAACATGTCCACTAAGGCCACCTCCATGTAACTCTTGGATTATCTTTTCCTTTAACGAACTGTTGGGGATGCACAATCGATTTCCCTTGAAAAGGAACTCGTCTTACATATGTGAGTCACTGGAGTTACCTTCTTGACATCTAAACCATGCGTCTTTGAAGTCGTCTTCGTCGGCATATATGTCTTTGAGGCGCTCGAACCCGACAACTTCATTACTCATAGTGACTAGCAAAGTTACACGGTGACTCAGCGCATCGACTACCTTATTCTATTGTCTTGATTTATGTTTTAGAATGAACGTGAATTCCTGCAAAAATGAGATCCATCAAGCATGCACATGGTTAATGTTAGCTTGACTATTAACGAATTTGAGAGCTTGATGGTCTATGTAAAGTATGAATTCCATTTGAATCAAATAATGTCACCAGTGTCATAGTGCCTGGACCACCACGTATAACTTGATCTCATATGTAGATCACTTCTTGCATGTATCGCTATGTTTCTCATGGTAGAAGGCTACCGGCCTACCTTCTTAAAATAAAACTCCCCTAATTCCGATATATGAGGCATCACATTTAACTTCAAACAGTTTGTCGAAGTTAGGAAGTACAAGAACCGAGGTCGTGGATAATTTGAGCTTAATTTAGGCAAAGCTCCTGTCGGCTTCGTCAGTCCACTGAAACTGCCCTTTCTTCATGCAATCTTTGATTAGTGACACAATAGTACTGAAATTTCTCACGAACCACGATAAAATGTCGTCAGTCCATGAAAACTTCACACTTAGTAAATATTTGTGGGAATTGGCCATTCTCTAATTGCCTTCACCTTTTCCTCATCCACCCAAATGCCAGTTGATGTTACGATAAAACCTTAAAATAATAGGCTATTAGTCATGAAGTTGTAGTTCTTTAAATTGAGATACAATTTATTTTCAGTAAGCACCTAAAGGACCTTCTTGAGGTGTCCCATATGGGTAGTTTTGTCTTGATAGTATATCAAAATATCATCAAAATAAACCACAACGAACTACCCAATGAAAGGTTTCAGAACTTGGTTCATCAATCTCATGAATGTGTTAGGCGCATTTGAAAGATCGAAGGGCATGATATCCATTCGTACAACCTTCCTTGGTCTTAAAGGCCATTTTTCACTCATTACTTGACTGTATTCGAATCTGATGGTAGCCGCTCCTTAGATCCAATTTAGAGAATATTTTTGTACCCTCTAGCATGTTTAGAAAATCATCTAACTGTGGTATAGGAAACCTGTATTTTATGATGATTTTGTTGATGGCTTGACTGTTGACACACATGCACCAACCCTCATCTTTCTTTGAAGTTAATAGAGCTGGTACAACACATGGACTCATGCTTTATCGAATAAGACCCTTACGGATCCACTCCTCCATTTGCCCTTGAAGAATCTCGCACTCATTCAGACTCATTTAACAATGAGGCCGATTGGGTAGACTGGATCCGGGGACAAAGTCGATATGGTGTTGGATATCCCGCATGGGGGGTAACTCATTGGGAAAGTCATCGGGCCAAATTTATTTGAATTCATGTAGTAAGGGTCTTAGTCTTTCAAGGATGATGGTAGGCTCAAGTTCTTCCCCTTTTATAATTAATGCATAAGCTTGTCCTGTTTCTTTGGATTCTTCCACAAAGTCACATATGGTTAAGAGAAAATGACCCTCTACTTTAGAAGTTTCAGGTGGTCCCTCTGGATCCATACTGGCCAATATGGTCTTCCGGCTGTCCTTGACGAAGATATATATGTTATCTCGCCCTTTATGAGTGACGTCACGGTCAGATTGCCAGGGTCGACCGAGTAGTATATGACATGCTTCCATGTCAACCACATCGCATACTACTTCATCCTTATAATGTCTACCAATTGAAAAGGATATGGTGCACCGTTCAGATACCTTTATTTTGCTGACCTTCTTGATCCAACCGATTGTATATGGACAGGGATGACGCTCCATTTTCAATTACAATTCTCTACCATGACCTTGGAGACAATGTTCTCGCTGCTACCACTATCAATAATCACGTCACAAACCTTTCGATTCACCGTACACCTAGTGTGGAAGATGTTATGCCTTTTTGGATGCACTTCTTTTCTTGGTGCATATAATAGCCGCCTCACGACGAGTGACTCGTCGTGATCTTGTTGAACTCAACTTAATTTATCTGTCTCATCCTCAGTGGTATGCTCCTGTTCTTCAACATCTAGATCTTCATCAGCGTTATCAGAACTACCATCATTGATGGTGAGGTTCACCACCTTTCACTGGGGATAAGTATTTGATAGGTGGCTCGGTTGGCCACAACAATAGTAGTTGTTGGGCTGGGGTCGAGTATAGGGGTTCGAGATTCTACTTGGACTAGCAGCAGTTGATATGCCTCTTTGGAGTTTAGCTTACCCGCTTCCCTGATCTCGGCTCTCATACGTAGGAGGTTGAGTGCGTGCTCCTATGGGTTCCTTCCCCTTAGACTGTGGAGCTCCCTGGGGTAGACTCGCCGCAGTGATCCTTGCGGTAGAATAGGGCCATGTTGTAGGACGTTCAAGTTGCACATCTTCTCGAGTAGCCAACTTGATCGCATCATTCATCATCCAAATGGGCTACATCTGGACCTGATCCTGGATCGCCATACGCAATCCACTGTTAAATCTGGAAACTTACTGTGATTTAGCCTCGACTAAATCGTTATGCACCGCTAGGAGGTAAAATTCTTCTGCATATTCTCTCACCGACTGATTACCCTGTTGACAATTTTAGTATTGTTAGAATAATGCCTGATCGTAATCGCTAGGGAGGAATCGGGCTTGTAGTAGCTACTTCATCCGCTGCTATGTACGGATTGGTGTTTTCATCTGTCTGGTTCATGCAAGTTGCAATTGTTCCCACCAAGTTGAAGCTCCTCCTTTCAACTTGTAGGCCACAAGCTTGACCTTCTTTGCTTCGCGGATGTCCATATAGTCAAAAAATTGCTCAACTTCAAAAAGTCAATCGAGAAAATCCTCAATGTGTAGTTGGCCATTGAAGTTAGGAATATCAACCCGCATCTTGAATTCTTGATCTGTCCGATCTACTCGATCGTCATCTTGTCTGGGGTGTTGAAAGATTATGTCATCGATCTCCTCCTCACTGGAGCCCCCTTCCTCAGGAATGACTTGTGGATGCACCACCGATACTATCCTACAATCAGGGCGATTGTGAGTTTTAGTAATCGGCGGTGGAGGATTACCACCAGGAACACAATGTTACCTTAGAGTTTCCGCCAAGAGATCCGGTATGTGGTCCATTGAAGCCTACAGCCCTTGTATGGCTTGCCGATTCTCTTGTTGCACTGCTTTGAAAGCTGTCACTGTTAAAGGTAAATTCCCTAAAACACTGCCCATGAGATTGTTACCCGACCAGTCGTTAGAAGCCATCGATCCAAGAAGAAACCTCGCTCTGGTACCAAACTGACGCAGGGAAGGATATGAGGTTGAGCACCATTTTTCTCAAGAGGATAATTATTCCGAATCCACAGAACTTCTCTGCACTCCTCACAGAGACTTCTCAAATCCACAAGGAAAGAAAGAAGGAAATAGAAAGAATTTATAATAAATTCAAAATTGATTAGTGAATGAATAAAAATGATTTCACAACCCTTTAAATAAGGGTACCAAGTAATAGGAAAGAAATCAAAAGCAAACTACAACTAAAACTCTTAGAATCTGCAACTTACTATAAATAGTAAACTTACTATTTATAGACGGTCGTGATGTCTACTAGTTCGCAAGGTTTTCAGCCAAAAATGGTAAGTGTCCTATTTGGATTCACCAAACCGTTCTCCTAATTATCCTAAGCACTTTTCATGTTGGACACAACTCCTAAAGCCCAACAGATGAAGAGCTATAATCAAACTAAAACTTACTATTTATAGTAACAACGAAAATAAAACAGGTTAAAGACCGTTGATTAGGGTTTTTTTTATAAATATGGGTTGTGCAACATGGCGTAGCAGGGTTGGTTGGCTAAAGTAGCTTGTTCTACCCCAAAATCATATATTTTACGTCAAATAACTCATTCCGGATTGCGAGATATGCCTAATCTAAGGTTTGATGGTCCGAATCACTTCTGTCATTGACTGTGCCTTTTCTGATCCATCTTGGCCATGAAACTGTCCGCGACCCACTCTACATCAGTCCCCTCCACTTGAAAAGAACTCGTCCTTGAGTTCTCCTCCTGCTCTGGTTCATAATACTCGGTCAGGTCCGCGACGTTAAAAGTCTGTGAGATCGCCATGTCATCTGCAAGATCAATACCATAAGCGTTGTCATTGATCTTTCAGATGATTGGTACCAGTCCAATCTTTTTATTCTTCAACTTATTGTACATTCCAGCATAGTTGAGCCAAAAGAAGATAGACTGTAAATTGACCATAACTTTTGATCTGGGTATCGTTATGGGGTGCACAACTTATTAATCTTTACTGAAACGGGCCATCTGAGGTGAATCGACCCACAGTGTGGGTCGTATCTATCTTTTTCACCATAAAACGCACTCTTTCAGATCAAAAATGAATTTTTAGGAAACTTTTACTATTTTTAGTAATTTTGATTTTTAATTTAAATTTTTTCTATTGTTAGAGTTTTAGATTTTCTTTCCTTTTAGAAATAACTTTTAATTATTCTAGGACTCTTCTTGAGAAAGTTTATTTGAAATTTTTGTTTTTAGAAATTAGGCATTAGAAAAGTTTTATTAGTTATTAGAGTTAGAATTTTGCTATTTTTGGTAATTACGAATTTTAGTTTATTTTTTCTTTATTAATGGGGTAAGGAGAGCATTAAAGATTTATCAATTATTCATTAATTAATTTTAAATTTATTAGAAATTTCTTCTATTTTCTGCTTTCCTTCCTCATGGATTCGAGAAGTCTCTGTGAGCAGTCCAGAGAAGTTCCGTAGATTCGGAATAATTATCCTCTTGAGGAAGAGGGTGCTCGACCTCACGTCCTTCCTGAAAGGGGCCTAGCTATATGCCCTAGAGGGGGGGGGGGGGGGGGTGAATAGGGCAATGCCAAATAAAACTAATAACAGCGGAATAATAAAAGAAATAAAGCACAATGCTGAATTTAAAGTAAACTCAATAGCCTAAAATAAAGAGAATGATACTTTATCAGTTCTAAGGACAACCTTACACCAAAAACCAAAGGTTTAAGGTAGGACAACCTTATTTCTAGAACGTCCTTTGTATCACAAACCAATGAGGAATAAAAAGCAAGGAAATCAAAATAACTTGCAGAAATAAATCCTAAGTTATTACAACATTCTCCACACTTACTTGGAATAAAAAGATTACAACATTCATCCACGAATACAAACCATAAAACTGAATGAATAAAAGAATAAAAGAATAATGCACATCCACAACACAATGATATATAGTGGTTCGCCTATGTGTACACCAACTGTTATCCAACAGCCACATAGAATGCTACTCCACTCCTAATATCCTCACACAGGGCATATTAGCATGCACTATCAAAATAGGTTTCATAGGTTCACCTAAAACCTTCACAATTGTGTCTTTAATCTCCGGCTTACACAATCCAAAAACCCCCACAATCTGAGTTTTCTGACTCTCCTCAGATAACCAATACAATGAGATTTTTCTGGAAAATCTCAAACAAAACCAAAGAAAGTAAATTACAAAAATGTAAAATACCTGAATCACCTTTTGAAGAAGCCCGGTAGAACCAATCGAAGTAGAAGTTTGATTCAACGTTCAAAGTCCAATACTCACTTTAAGAATGGTTCTAAGTCTAATTGATTTGAAATCAAAAGGGCTAGTTCTATTTGATTTTGAATCCAAGAAGAAGGAATATCGAAAATTCTCCTTTTCTAATAAGATTAGAATGTAGATCAAAATCAAATAAAAAATAAGCTAGTAAAAGGAATATTAAATAAGCACAAAATAGCTTAAAACAAACACAAACTTATCTCAGAGAATAGCCTAAAGATTTCTTGAATAGAATTGAATTGAATTGCTAAAACTCTGAAGTTCGTGCTTTATTTATAGCCAAAAAAATCTCGTCTACGACTGGTCTTTGGATCCTAGGACTGGTCGTAGCTTCAAAGATTTTCAAAGATTTCCGCGGGATAAGATTTTGCGGTTCCATGACCGTTCCTGGGAGGTTTACGACCGGTCGTGGGCCACCTACGACTGGTCGTGGGTCACCTACGACTGGTCGTGGGACCCTCAATTTGGTTGCTAGAGTTTGAGTCGTAGGGCTACAACCGGTCGAAGGATGAGTCGTAGAACTCACAGGACTGGTCGTAGGATGTCTAGGACTGGTCGTAGGATAGCTAGAAAGATCAGAAAATCTTCAACAACCTAGGACTGGTCCTGAAAAACTTAAGACTGGTCGTAGCAGAGCTAGGACTGGTCTTAGAACAGCTCAAACAATCATATTAAAATATATGAATTATGTATCCAGAATGACCTACACTAAAGCCCATCCTAAGGTCAATCTAAGGTCAAACAAACCTTAAAAGTGAGATGGACATTGAAAGTCTGTACACTCAGATGACCCTTAAGAGAAGCTTGAGAATATACAAATCTTGTAGTAGGCCTTCTTGAGTTTGATCTTGACTTGACAAAATCTTCTAACATACTTGAACTTGATTGAATCTTGAACATGCAAACTTGAAGACTTGAACTTGATTGAATCTTGAACATGCAAACTTGAATTCTTCATCCATGAGTTGAAAACTTCTTCATTTAAGATCTTATCTTGAAATGCGATGTCTTGAAGTAAAGAATAGTTTTAAACATGAAACACAAGATATACAAGACATAGATATAGGTTTTGGCACCATAAAATTCGACAACCAAAGGGATGTGAAATCATAGCACTTACACTTCCCTGCGTCAGTTTGGTATTAAAGCGAGGTTTCTACTTGGATCGATGGTTTCTAACGATGGTTCAGGCAACAATTCCATGGGTGGTGTTCCAAAAAATTTACCTTTAATGGTCACAACTTTCGAAGTAGCGTAACGAGAGAATCAGCAAGCTATCTAAGGGCTGTAGGCTTCCATCGACCGCATAGCGGATCTCTTGGCTGAAAACCTATGGCAGATCCGTGTTCATTGTGGTGATCTACCACCAACAATTGCTGACATTCGTAATCATGTTGATCGTAGGGCGATGCTATCAACGAACCACAGGATGGTTCAAAAATTCAAGATAAAAGTCGATCTTCCTAGTTTTAATGGTCAACTCTACTTCAAGGACTTTCTTGATTGGTTGCTTAAATTCAAACGTTTCTTCGACTACATGAACATCGTAGAAGAAAAGAAAGTTAAACCCGTAGCCTACAAGTTGACGGGAAGGGCTTTAGATTGGTGGAAACAACTTCAACTTGAGTGGACGAGACAGATGAAGGCGTCAATCCGCACGTGGTCGCGGATGAAGAAGTTATTGTGCATGCGATTCCTCCCTCGAGGTTACGATCAGGTATTATTCCAACAAGACTAAAATTATTACTAGGATAGCCGATCAGTAAAAGGTTTTGCATAAAAATCATATTATTTGTCCAAAAGAAACCACCTTATTAAAACGGAATCGCGACAAGCCACGGGATTCATCAGTTACAAACATATGGCCCCTATGGGAATGGAGAATAAACCTAAGACTTTTGAAGTGAAGGAGAAATATCTCATAACTAAACATACCTTTGTTAAAAAATATGAAGAAATGAGAGATATATATCCATTAGTTGAAAAGAAAAAATATGTAGAGCCTGCGAATATCCTATAGGGTTTAGAACAGGTATCGCAAGAGTTCAAGGGGTTGTACTTGATAAACTACCTAATAAATTGCCTCCCATACGAGATATACAAAATCACGTTAATCCCATCTCAGGGGCAAGTCTGACTAATTGCCCACATTATCAGAAAAATATGAGATCTTGAAGACAGATGGGAAGGAACTGATCAATAATAGTCAAGTCATGGAAAACATGAGTACATGTATTGTGTCACCTCGAGAGCTTAATGCTAAGTACAAAAAAAGGTCTAACAAACATTGGTGTCAGAAATTATCTCAGAATCATGAGCCAAGTCCTTTGAATAACTCGAGGATGAGATTTTTTCAAGTGGAGGGGTCTGATGTAGAACATGTCACAGAGATATTCCTAGCATTTTGAGCCAAAAGAAGATGGACTGTAAATTGACCATAAATTTTGATCCGGGTATTGTTACAGGGTGTACAACCTATCAATCTTTATTGAAACGGGCCATCCGAGGTGAACCGACCCACAAGGTGGGTTGCATCTATCTGTTTCAACGGAAAATGCGCGCTTTCAGTTCAAAAAATCATTTTTAGGAAAATTTTACTATTTTTAGTAATTTTGATTTTTTAAATATTTTTAGAGTTTTAGATTTTCCTTCCTTTTAGAAATAACTTTTAGTCATACTAGGACTCTTCTAGAGAAAGTTTATTTGTAATTTTTATTTTTAGAAATTAGGCCTTAAAAGAGTTTTATTAGAATTAGGATTTTTATTAGAGTTAGAATTTTACTATTTTTGGTAATTATGAATTTTAGTTTATGTTTTTCTTTATTAATGGTGTAAGGAGACGCATTAAACAATTATCAACTATTAATTAATCAATTTCGAATTTATTAGAAATTCTTTCTATTTTCTACCTTGTTTCCTCGTGGATTCGAGAAGTCTCTGTGAGGAGTCCAGAGAAGTTCCGTGGATTCGAAATAATATCCTCTTGAGGAAGACGGTGCTCGACCTCACGTCCTTCCCTGCGTCAATGGGAGTCGGTCGGTCCTGACTTTAAGCTTTTAAAACTCCTTCACTTGGATTCTCAGGTGGCGGAGTCATACCCATAGGGTCAATACAACTCCCGCTCACCAGTGGAGATGGACAAAACCAGGTAACCATGATGATCGACTTTTTGGTGGTGGATTGCCCATCTGTCTACAATGTAATCCTCGGCCAGTCTCGATCTATCACTTGGCAATGAAATTCCCGACTGAGCAGAACGTCAGGTTGGTCAGAGGAGACCAACATGAAGCTCGGTAGTGCTACACGATGGTACTAAGAGCTTCGCATCAGACAATGTCCATGCCTCTCTAGACCCCCGAGAAGATTCTAGACAGAGGGGTTATCCCATGGAGGATCTTATTACCATTCCACTCGACAGCTTTGGTCCATCTAGAATAGTCTAGATCGGGTCATCTCTAACTTCTCCGTTGCAGGACAAGATTATAAAACTCATTCTACAATATGCAGACGTCTTCGCATGGTCCCATGAACACATGCCCGACATCGACCCAATGGTTATTATTCATCGTTTGAATGTCAACCCCGGATCACGAACTGATTCAACAGAAGTGCACACCGCTCGGTCCCGAGCGATACGTAGTGATTGGAGAAGAAGTCAAAAAACTCCTTAAAGCTGGGTTCATCAAAGGAATTTACTATTCGGATTGGATAGCCAGCATCATTTTGGTTAAGAAGTCTAGTGGAAAATGGTGGGTTTGTGTCGACTACACTGACCTAAATAAAGCCTGTTCCTAAGATAATTTTCCTCTTCCCTGAATAAATCAACCTGTCAATAGTATGGCCATGCATGAGCTACTAAGTTTTATGGATGCCTATTCTAGCTATAATCAAATTGCAATCCATCCATATGATAAGTTAAAAACAACCTTTGTCACTAACAAGGGCCTTGACTATTACAGAATTATGCCATTTGGAATAAAAAATGTCGGAGCCATTCATCAGCGGCTCGTCAACAAAATGTTCACCCGTCAAATCGGGCGAATAATGGAAGTCCACGTAGATGACATGCTCTTCAAAATAATTAACACCACAGATCATGTCTCTGATCTCGAGGAAATGTTCCTGTTTCTTCATGAATATCAGATAAAGTTGAACTCAAATAAATGTGCTCTCAGTTAACGAGGAATCGAAGCGAACTTTGAAAAGATCAAAGCTCTGCTAGACATGAATTCATCAAAAATGACTAAAGATGTCCATCACCTTATAAGTAGGAAAGTCGCTTTCAATCGCTTTGTATCTTGGGCTACAAACAAGTGCCTCCCTTCTTCAAACAATTGAAAGGGAAGCAGGTCATAGACTAGACAGAGGAATGTGAGATGGCTTTTCAAAAACTCAAGTGATGCTTAGGATTGCCACTGTTGCTCTCCAAACCCGGACAAGGACAACCGTTGTTGTTGTATTTGGCTGTTTCAGATGCAACAATCATCTTGGCTTTGATTAGGGAGCATGAATTGACACAACTCCTGGTGTACTACGTGAGCAAGGCCTTAGCCTCAGCCAAAACAAGATACTCAAACCTAGAAAAATTGGTCTTGACACTAGTTGTTTCCTCTTGAAGATTGTGACCATACTTTCACGCCCACACCATCATCATCCTGACCAATCAACCTCTTCGCCAAGTACTACAAAAGCCTGAAGTTTCAAGAAGGTTGACGAAGTGGGCAATCGAACTAAGTGAGTTTAACCTCAAGGATTGACCCCAAACAACTATTAAGGCTCAAGAGGAGGCTAACTTTATCGTTGAGCTTACCTCGACATTCGAACAAAGTTCTGATCTCACCATCCAGGCCGATCTAAATGTTTAACCCGAGCTAGAACTTGTTTCGAGCATTTCGCCCATGTAAATATTCGATTATCAGGCTGATCTTGACCTACCCAAATGGACGTTATATGTTGATAGCTCATCCAACTCTAAAGCCATTGGGGTCGGGATAGTCTTGGGGACCCCAAATCGTGCATGTATGAAATATGCCTTGAGAATTTGATTCTAAGCCTCCAACAATGTACAAAATATGAAGCTCTATTTACTAGACTTAGGTTGGCAGCCACCATGGGAACCCAACACCTTGAAGTTTTCAACGATTTAAAAAATGGTTGTCAATCAAATATAGATGAATACCAAGCCAAGAAGGAAGACATGAAAGGATATCTACGAAAAGCTAAAGAAATAATCGGTAAAGTGCAACATAAGCCTGATCCCTCGAACAGAGAACTCCAAGGTTGATATGTTAGCAATTGGCTACCACTGATGAAGATGATATCCCAAGATCAATTCCAATTAAATTCCTTACCAAACTGAGCATTAGTGAATCCAACCTTTCCTAACTCTTTTGGTAAGCTTAAAACCAACTTAGATGGATCCAATTATCGATTTCCTTAAGGAAGATAAGCTACCTGAAGATCAGACGGAAGTGCACAACTGTTGAGTGTAAAATATTGCATATTCTCCCCTATTTATATCTTGGTTTTATGATCATGATAATGCTTAATGGTATATTTTACACATGTTTGTGTTGCAAGGTGAATCTGAGAGCTTGGATTGAAAAGAATAAAGCATGGATTTGATGCTCAAGATTTACCAAGCCAAATGTTGGATTATAACGCCCTGAAAATCGGGGGTCGAGGATAAACTCCACTCCCGAGTTCCAGAACATCACTTATGCAACATTGTCAATGATGGACGAATGTTGTTCATATTAGTGCAGAAAATATGAGTGAGATTAGACCAAAACAACATATCATACTTCAGAGACAGTTAAATTAGCAAGCAGAAGAATGTGATAGATATATAAAATATATATATGATTGTAAGTCTCCAGAGTGTGAACATGTTACCATGTTAACTAAATACATGTATACTCTAAAATAGAAATAAAAGAATATACATGGGTGTGTAAATAAAAGGCGAAATACCAAGTGTATTGGCATCTAATCAGTAACCCTGTAAACCCCGTCAATCACAACCTGCATATAGCAGGGATCCTCCTCATCATCATCAAGTCCGGCTCTGCTTCACAAGCATCGCCATCATCTGAAACTAAAATAGGGACTGGTTGGTATGCACAATACCGTCCCGTAACGTGGGAGTGAGTAGCTAACTCAGTGGAATCATAGAGCAGAGGTTAACATGTTATCAAATCAATCACGCGATAATGGTAAAGCAAGCAAATCAAACATTCCTAAATACTGTGATTAATGCAAGCATGAAATGACATGATGGATGCCCTCACCGACATACTCCCTCATGCGACACCATCTTACGTCTGCGGCATGCTTTCTTCCCTCAGTGCTCCACATCTTCTAGGCACATGCAATGCAATATGAATATGATTATCGAGTTGTTATTAGTCCTTTTCATACAACAGGATTGGAAAACTAGGGTACTTCCCTTATATCATTCCCAACAAGGATCCTTTCTAGGGTCGTCACTCCTAGTAATCTCATACGATGATATATTTCTAGGTCGTTGCAAGGGCTGCTAGAGCTATTGCACGCACTCGTTGCTCTGCTCCCCCATCACCTTATCAATACCGGCCTAGTTTATATCCTTAAGACTGCATCAGGACTCGTTGCCCCCATGCGGTGTAAGGATAAATTCAAGGTCACTACAAAGGGCTGTCAGGGCTGTTGTTCGCACTCGTTGCTCCACTCCCCCATCACCTTATCAATGTAGGCCGACAACAAGAATCTAGTGTCCTATACCACCATAATCTGCTCAGAGTAGGGTGTTCACTGGTCACTACAGGGAGGTTTGTGGCCCCAGCGTAGGCCGACAGCTCGACCACGGTGTTCCATACCACCATGCTCGGCTCATGAATCTTAGTGGATCAAGGTACCACGGTTATCAGGTTTATCACTGGTAAGTTCAGTACCCTAGGTTCAAGCAATTATGACAAATACAAGGTGAACATATAATGGTCATTCGGGTTACTTGATGAGTCCGACTAGCACGAGCGCACGTCTAACCGACCGACATGAAGTGCACAAGCACTTCGTGTGGCCTAACCACTACCGACGACTCTAGTACGACTCGGGTTCGTCATACACATCCTTCGTGGAAAATAGAATCCAACCACGAATTCTAAACTGTTACCGACTGCCTCGACTAGAGTATAGCCCAAGCACATGTAATATAAATTAATAATCATATGAGAGAGACAGAATTGAAATACAAGAAGTTCCAGCATGTTATTAGCATGTTATAGCGTACATCATAAGCAGTTGACCATACGCGAGTATTTCACGCCCAAGCTAATCAATTCAAATACAACAAGCATGGAGGAAATCATGTGCATCATCAAAGTAGTTGAGAATCCAGTCTCAACGCTAATCTACAACACCATTTACTCAATACTTACTAATACATACATTTATACAAACATTTATACTACTCAACTCCAATGTACTTGACGTATGTTGATTCTAACATATAATATGACAGATCCTTATATCAAGGAGTTTTTTAATACACAACAATCATGTTCTTACATTCAAAACATATGGCAGGCATAAATCATATTGATTTAGGTATTTCAACAAACACTTAGTCTACGCACATTAGTCTACATAGCATATGTCGGCCAATATGTGCATTAGGGCGAATCTCTTCGCCAAATAGATCATACACGCATAACTAGTGTAGGTACACGGTAAATACTCATGGCAATCATATCGGCAAAATACGTACGTATATAGTATTTCCTACAAATACCCAAAATACCCTAAATCTCATATTCTACATACGTATTCGAAATGAAAAACAGACAGCATGTTCTACATGTTAAACAACATCCTTATCAGCAATCTAACATTAAACGGCATTGAAAGCTTTAAAAATAGGTAATCTAAGCGTCTAAAATCGCACCTTACTTCGTAGAAGCGTAACGAATCAATTAAAAACTCTACGTTTAGTCAACGTCGATATGACAACCTATACCACAAGATAAGTCAGCTACTTCGCTACTTGTATCGAAGGAATCCCTAAAAAAGGTTGAGGTTAGGGTTTTCTTACCTAGAATGAAGTCGGAATCACTGGAAGAGTGATTAGATCGCGATGGTTAAGTACGTAGATCGGCAGGGAAGAATATCAGGAAGATTCTCCCACGTCTCCCACACTTTCTCTCTCTTTTCTCTCTTCTCTCTCCTAGGCTCCTTATATAGGCTAAAAACTCACCTATATAGACTTAGGACCAAGGTATACTTGGGTTACAGCCAAATCGGGTCTTTTTCGATCCAAAAGGACATTTCTGGAGGTCCCCTGACTGAACGCGGTCGGACTTAAGCTCATGGATGCTGGATCCTGATCACATTAAGTTTTTAATTCGATAGGGTTCCCAGATCGCACGTGGCAGACCAGTTTCAGTTCGACGGTCACCGAAACTCGATCAGGGATTCGAAGTACACTGACCTGAGTGGGAAATGTTCCCTGATCCGAGGGTTTATTTGGGTCAGATTTCGACGGTCAGAACGCTTAAAAAATGTCGTGCAAGCGACATGTGCCAGATTTATTTAAATTGAATTAATTTTTTAAATATTTTCCTTTTCTCACTCACTTCACTCCAGACTCAGTAAAATGGTCTCAGGATATTGGTTGGGCTTGATTTTCGAAATGATTATCAAGTCCAACCAGGCGGTCATAATTGTCTAAGATTATCGCTATCGGACTTTCGACGCGCGGTCTAGATCCATTACAAAGTTTTAAATTCCTGAGAGCAACTGGGTTTAGAGTTGGATCCTAGGTTTTAGGGTAACTTAGCGTCAACGATTCTATAGGTTTTGGGTCTTACAGATCATATTTAAAGTGGTTGGTGCTAATTTTATAGGAAATCTAGTGTAGCGCTGGCTAATTCATATTGAATTTCTAAAGAATTTGGTTCTAAATAATTTCTTTGGCTTTGGAATCGAATCCTAAGAGGTTGCCAAGGTGTTATAGTTGACTCATTGCCTAAGGACGTCTAACCCCAAGTTGGCAAAAATTCGGAGTGTTACAATCTACCCCCCTTAAAACAAAATTTCATCCCCGAAATTAGCTAAGGGTAATAAGTCCCTAGAGAGACTTTAGTATTGATATTCTAAGGAAGGTTCAAATCCTGTTTAATGACCTAACCTGACATACAACCTAAATCAACTTCTTCGATCCTGGGCTAGTGGGGAAGAGGCCAACCACGCTTCCGTACGCTACTCTGATCCAACGGTTGTATTAGATAATCCTAAGTAGATTGGGCTCAATACGTTCTACCCCCCTTAAAACTTAGTTCTACTTAAGGCTCAAGAATCTGTCTCGATCCATATATCGGAACGAGGTATAACTTAAGGCCTATCCTTGACATAAAATGGGAAACAACTTCTCACTACCTTTGTCTTCTTTTGTGAATGATGTGTTCTATGACATTGGTACCTATGGTTATAGAAAGGAGCTGAAATGATGGGTGTTGTGGTTTATTTCAAGGATGGATGTGAGTTTGTGGCAAGAGGTCTAATCTCTATTGGCTATATGTCCTCAACATTTTTCAAAGGCAAAGCAATAACTTTTGGTTGTAAGTGGTCGGGCCAACACAGAAGAAAAGTTGTGTAGTGGGTCTGAGCCGGATACATAGACTTTCTGCCTAGACTCTGACAGAAAATTCGTTGTATCAGTTCTTAATCCGAGTCGATGCTGATCTTCTGCTTGATCAGAGCATTAGATTCATTGGTAACTACTAGGATTAAGAAGTCGATTCAAACCGCGAATACTTCGCTTATATACAGTTTCCTTACTCCGCGTTCCCGAATGCAATAAGCCCTTGGGGAAGGTAATTAAAAGGGGTGTGCTAGTTTATTCTAAGTTCAATCTTAGGGATGTAATAGTTTTCCCTGAGAATGAATGATTCTAAGTGAAAATAACTTTCCTAAGGGTTATAACAGGAGTCTATAAGTATTAAGGGAATCTATCGAAGGAATGAGGTTCTACTCCAACCAATTCTAACCTACTATTCCTTAGCATATATGGGCTTTACACTGCTTAATTCAACTAGTAGCCTAGTCCGTAACTCACTAGCTATAATCCAAAACCTAAGCCTTTACGCTAAATGGTTTCATACCATTTCTACTACAGGGGACTGTTCTATCGCTTAGGGTCAAGATTGTCTAATTGAAATTGGATTTCCTATATCGTCAAGTCTTTCGAAATCTAAAAGCACCACTCTACGTCCAAAATGCCAAGGGCCTATATTGCCAGTGGTATTAGGTTGTATTAAATGGGACCGCATTGCTAATCCCATGCCGGGATTGGGAGTGGCATGCTTGGTAGGAGGGTAGGGTGGGATAAAAAAATCAATTCTTAGGCTTTGGAAAGTGGGCCTTGTGTTGGAAAGTGTGAGATGTAGTATAGCAATACACAATCCCTTAAGCATTCCACATACTTCATAGCAAAAGGGACTGCATACATTTCATTTACCAAAATTTGTCACATTACCTGGAATATAGTGTTACATGAATTAAGATAAAGGATGCATGTGAGCTAATACGACCAAGACTCCCAACATTTAAAACCTTCTACCAACTACTACACTACTAAGCTCATCGACACAAAATCACAAGGATCCTAACATAGCAACAACCAAGCCACAGGGCGGCGGAACCTCTTGGCATTCTTGAATGGGCGGGGCGACTAGGCCTGACTTCAACAACGGGGGCTCTCTTCTTGCCCATAAGAGAGAGAATGGTGGAAAGCAAGGAAACGGTCGTAACAAGTGCGAATAAGGCCATAGAAACGTAAAGGAAAAGTGAAGGAAAGGAGAGAAAGGATTGGGTTGTTTGATTCTCTATGGATTTAGGCCTCAACAAGGGTTGTAAAGGCCCCAACCACAGAGATTGAAGAAGGAAAAAGGAAGAGATGGGTTGGGTTGGAAGCTTACACGAATTTGGAGCTTCAAGGGAGGATGTAAGAGCTCAAACCCAAGAAAATGAGAAGGTAGGGGACTGAGGATAGCTGAGCACGATGAAGGGATATGGGTTGTGGCCGAAAGTGACGAAGTAAGTGATCGAAGGGGGGTTTGAGAGAGAAAACAACAAGTATGAGAGAAAGGGAGAGATTGGGAGTGTTTTGTGAAGGAGGTACTAGTTTGGAGGGGTTTTAAGGTGTGACCCACATACCAGGGGGTTACCCTAACCCCCAAAGGTGATCGACCAGACGGCCAGCCCGAATGGGACCCACTGTATGGCGAGGCCTCGCCGAACCGGTGAGGTCCTAGCCGACCGTTTTGTTTTTCGACGAGGTCCCCCTGCCCTAAGGGTCCCAAATGTATGTGGTTCCCACCTTGGATCATCCTAGATCAGCGTGGGTAGGCTCACGACTCCGTTTGAGGTATTTTGGGGCCAATATGTAAACCGGAATGAGTTTATATGACGTATAATATATGATTTTGGGGTGGGAGACACTAATCTATCTAACTAATCCATTTATTCCATGAGATTCCATAATTTGAATGGTTGAAAGGCCAATTTATACATATATTTACTAGTTATAGTAAATTTTTATTTAAGTATGATTTTCCATCATTTACACATTATGATTTATGTTTATTATGAAAGGACTTAGAAAAAGTTGAATAATGAAGTGGTGAAAGGAGAGGTTTTGAAGGAATTGGGTAAACAAGGGTTTTAGGCCTTGAGATTGAGTGTAAGATGTTGGGGATGACCTACCACCTAAGGAAATTCCTTTTTAGGTTTGGAACTCTTTAGGGAACGACTCAAACCAGTTAACTGATGACCTAGAGGCGACTTAGGTCGCTTTATGCGACCAAAGATATGTTATGGCCTAAATTACCGTATAGTCTCACCCATCGGCGAAACTTGAGATTCTAATATGGTTTCCAGGTTCCATCACCCCCTTCCTAAGTCAGAGAGCGTCAGTTTACGCTGTGTTACCATAACCCAGGTGTGGTTTAATCCAAATCATGCTCTGATACCACCCGTAACGTCCTGAAAATCGGGGGTCGAGGATAAACTCCACTCCCGAGTTCCAGAACATCACTTATGCAACATTTTCAATGATGGATGAATGTTGTTCATATTAGTAAAGAAGACATGAGTGGGATTAGACCAAAACAACATATCATACTCCAAAGACAGTTAAATTAGCAAGTGGAAGAATGTGATAGATATATAAAAAATATATATGATTGTAAGTCTTCGGAGTGTGAACGTGTTACCAGGTTAACTAAATATATGTATAGTCTAAAATAGAAAGAAAATAATATACATGGGTATGTAAATAAAAGGCAAAATACCAAGTGAATTGGCATCTAATCAGTAATCCTGTAAACTCCGTCAATCAGAACCTGCATATAGGAGGGATCCTCCTCATCATCATCAAGTTCAGCTCTGCTTCACAAGTATCGCCATCATCTGAAACTAAAATAGGGACTGGTTGGTGTGCGTAATACCGTCCCATAACGTGGGAGTGAGTAGCTAACTCAGTGGAATCATAGAGCAGAGGCTAACATGTTATCAAATCAATTACGCGAAAATGGTAAAGCAAGCAAATCAAACATTCTTAAATACTGTGATTAATGCAAGCATGAAATGACATGATGGATGCCCTCACCGACATACTCCCTCATACAACACCATCTTACGTCCATGGCATGCTTTCTTCCCTCAGTGCTCCACATCTTTCAGGTACAAGTAGTGCAATATGAATATGATTACCAAGTTGTTATTAGTCCTTTTCAAACAGCAGGATTGAAAAACCAGGGTACTTCCCTTATATCATTCCCAACAAGGATCCTGTCTAGGGTCGTCACTCCTAGTAATCTCATACGATGATATATTTCTAGCTCGCTGCAAGGGCTGTCAGGGCTGTTGCAGGCACTCGTTGCTCCGCTCCCCCATCACCTTATCAATACAGGCCTAGTTTATATCCTTAAGACTGCATCAGGACTCGTCGCCCCCATGCGGTGTCAGGATAAACTCAAGGTCACTATAAAGGGTTGTCAGGGCTGTTGCTCGCACTCGTTGTTCCACTCCCCCATCACCTTATCAATGTAGGCCGACAACAAGAATATAGTGTCCCATACCACCATAATCTGCTCAGAGTATGGTGCTCACTGGTCACTACGGGGAGGTTTGTGGTCCCAGCGTAGGCCGACACTCGACCACGGCGTTCCATACCACCATGCCCGGCTCATGAATCTTAGTGGATCAAGGTACCACGGTTATCAGGGTTATCACTGGTAAGTTTAGTACCCTAGGTTCAAGCAGTTATGACAAATACAAGGTGAACATATAATGGTCATTCGGGTTACTTGATGAGTCCGACTAGCATGAGTGCAAGTTGAACCGACCGACATGAAGTGCACAAGCACTTCGTGTGGCCTAACCACTGTCGACGACTCTAGTACGACTCGGGTTCCAGTGAAGTTCCAGCATGTTGTTAGCATGTTATAACGTACATCATAAGCAGTTAACCATACACGAGTATTTCACTCCCAAGCTAATCAATTCAAATACAACAAGCATGGAGGAAATCATGTGCATCATCAAAGTAGTTGAGAATCCAGTCTCAACGCTAATCTACAGCACCATTTACTCAATACTTACTAATACATACATTTATACAAACACTTATACTACTCAACTCCAACGTACTTGACGTATGTTGATTCCAACATATAATATGACAGATCCTTATCTCAAGGAGTTTTTTAATACACAACAATCATGTTCTTACATTCAAAACATATGGCAGACATAAATCATATTGATTTAGGTATTTCAACAAACACTTAGTCTACACACATTAGTCTACATAGCATATGTCGGCCAATATGTGCATTAGGGCGAATCCCTTCACCAAACAGATCATACACGCATAACTAGTGTAGGTACACGGTAAATACTCATGGCAATCATACCGGCAAAATACGTACGTATATAGTATTTCCTACAAATACCCAAAATACCCTAAATCTCATATTCTACGTACGTATTCGAAATGAAAAACAGACAGCATGTTCTACATGTCAAACAACATCCTTATCAGCAATCTAACATTAAACGACATTGAAAGCTTTGAAAATAGGTAATCTAAGCGTCTAAAATCACACCTTACTCCATAGAAGCATAACGAATCAATTAGAAACTCTACGCTTCATCAACGTCGATATGACGACCTATACCGCAAGATAAGTCAGATACTTCGCTACTTATATCGAAGGAATCTCTAAAAAAGGTTAAGGTTAGGTTTTTCTTACCTATAATGAAGTTGGAATCACCGGAAGAGTGATTAGATTGCGATGGTTAAGTACGTAGATTGGCAGGGAAGAATAGCAGGAAGATTCACCCACTTCTCCCACACTTTCTCTCTCTTTTCTCTTCTCTCTCCTAGGTTTTCTCTCAAATTCGTATGGGCTGATGGAAGAGGGTTTAAGCTCCTTATATAGGCTAAAAACTCACCTATATAGACTTAGGACCAAGGTATACTTAGGTTACATCCAAATCGGGTCTTTTCCGATCCAAAAGGACATTTTTGGAGGTCCCCTGACTGAACGCGGTCGGACTTAAGCTCATGGATGCTGGATCCTGATCACATTAAGTTTTCAGTTCGATAGGGTTCCCAGATCTCACGTGGCAGACCAGTTTCAGTTCGGCGGTCACCGAAACTCGATCAGGGATTCCAAGTACACTGACCTGAGTGGGAAATGTTCCCTGATCCGAGGGTGTATTTGGGTCAGATTTCGACGATCAGAACGCTTAAAAAATGTCGCACAAACGACATGTGCCGGATTTATTTAAATTGAATTAATTTTCTAAATATTTTCCTTTTCTCACTCACTTCACTCCGGACTCAGTAAAATGGTCTTAGGATATCGGTTGGGCTTGATTTTTGAAACGATTGTCAAGTCCAACCAAGCAGTCGTAATTGTCTAACATTATTGCTATCGAACTTTTGACGCGTGGTCTAGATCCATTATAAAGTTTCAAAGGGTTCCTGAGAGCAACTGGGTTTAGAGTTGGATCCTAGGTTTTAGGGTAACGTAGCGTCAACGATTCTATAGGTTTTGGGTCTTACAGATCGTATTTAAAGTGAGTGGTGCTAATTTTGTAGGAAATCTAGTGTAGCGCTGGCTAATTCATGTTGAATTTCTAAAGAATTTGGTTCTAAATAATTTCTTTGGCTTTGGAATCGAATCCTAAGAGGTTACCAAGGTGTTATGGTTGACCCATTGCCTAAGGGCGTCTAACCCCAGGTTGGTAAAAATTCGGGGTGTTACATGGATCTTAGAAGACCAATAATGAAGAATTCACATGTCAAAGATCTAAGGAATCTAAGTACAAAAGATGAAGAAAGGACATGAAAGATTGCATAATCTTGGTAGAAAAAAGACAGGTTTAGACTAACTAAACTTGCACAAAATAGTCTAGCGATAAATAATAGAATTTATAAGTTAATTTGGTTTAACCGATGGGCAATTTGGTCTGACCAAAACCCAGTTCGTTCTGACTGAAGTCAGGATTTGGTGTGACTGAAAGTGTACAAATAGATCTAGCGCCGAAAAGGAGTTAATTCAATTCAACCAACAACTTAAGTTTGGTCCGACCGAAATCAGGCAATTGATGAAAATAAAACCCTTTCCAAATTTGGACTCGACTTCCATCCGACCGAAGTATAATGTGAAAAATCTACGGATTGCGTAATTCAAGTCGGTTTGAAGAAATTCGAAGTCAGTGCGTAAGGTGGAGTTTCACAAGTATAAATAGGAGTCCCTAAGACGTTCTTAGGTATATTCTAGGGTTTAAGGAGTGGAGCAAAAGGTTGGAGAGTCACTGCTAAGAGCCTTTCTTCTTCTTCCTTAGTTGTTTTTATATTTTATTTAAGAGTTCTTAGTTCAATGTAACACCCTGAAAATCAGAGGTCGTGTATAAACTCAACTCCCGAGTTTCAGACCGTCACTTATGCAACAAAAATGATTATGATTCAATGTTGTCTGAGTTAAAGCATTCACATGAGTAAAAGTATACCAAAACTACAATTCATACTCCAGATCCAGTGATAAAAGCAAGCGGAAGACTAAGGAATATATATATCACTGTATGGAAAATAAAGTAGATCTCGACTGTCTCTAAAGTATGAATACATCTCTGAGATTCATATACATGTAAATAAATAAAATCAAAATGTCAAAAGTAGTCCCACTGAGAAGTCCCGTCAATCCAGGCCACCTAAGCAAAGCCGTCGTGGTACTGCATGTATGAGAACTCATCCTGGTCCTCATCATAGTCTGGCTCTGCCTCCTGAATCACTGCCTCACCTGCATCTAAGACAGGGTCTGGTGGGTGTTGCAAACACCATCCCGTAACGTGGGAGTGAGTAGCTAACTCAGTGGAATAATAGAGCAAGGCTTAACATGCTCTCAAATCAATCATGCGATAATAGTAAAGCAGTAAATCAAACATTCCTAATACTGTTGTTAATGCAATATGACATGACATGATGGATGCCCTCACCGACGATCTCCCTCATACGGCACCATCTTACGCCTGCGGCATGCAATCATCTGACAGTGCTCCACATCTTCCAGGCACATGCAATGTGATGGTGATATGATTACTGAGTTATTATTAGTCCATTCAAACAGCAGGATTGGGAAACTAAGGTACTTCCCTTATATCAATCCCAACACAGATCTTGTCTAGGGTCGTCACTCTTAGTAATCTCATATGATGTATATTTTGTAGGTCGCTGCAAGGGCTGCCAAGGCTGTTGCTCGCACTCGTTGCACCGCTCCCCCATCACCTTATCAATACAGGCCTACTATACTCTCACTGCTACAGAATGGTCATCGCCTCCCGTAGACTCAGAATACGCTTGCGGTCACTACAAAGGACTCGTCGCCTGATCAGTGTAGGCCGACAGCAAGAATATATTGTACCATACCACCATAATCTGCTCACGAGTCATAAGTGCTCACTGGTCACTACGGGGAGGTTTGTGGCCCCAGCGTAGGCCGACAGCTCGACCACGGTGTCCCATACCACCATGCCCGACTCATGAGTCTTTGTGGATCAAGGTACCATGGTTGACAGGGTTTACAGTGGTAAGTTCAGTACCCTAGGTTCAAGCAGTTATGACTCATAGAAGGTGAACATACAACGGCTAGTCGGGTTACTTGACGGGCTCGACTAGCACGAGCGCATCTCAAGTCGAACGACATGAAGTGCATAAAATACCTCGTGTGGCCTAACCACTTCCGCCAACTCCAAAACACGGCTCACGTTCATCGACGCGTCGTTCGTGGCAAAGATAAGCCAACCACGAACTTGCTCGGTTGCCGACTGCCTGGACTAGGTATAGTCCTAAACAATTATGAATTCACATCAGCAATCATGTGAGAGTATTGGAAATGAAATATAAAAATGTGAGCATGTTAACACATGTTATAACATACAACTTAAGTGAATCATCAAGCACATGCATTTCATACATATAATGAAATCATGCTTATAACTAACATGTAGGAAATCATTTACATCAGCATATCATTTGAGAATTCAACCTCAAACTAATTCATAACACCATTTAATTCAATACATACTAATACAAGCATTTATACAAACACTTAAACTACACACTTAAGTCTACATATAGTATGTCGACTCAAAGTGCGCATTTAGGCGAATCTCTTCGCCAAACTAATTATGCATGTATTCCTAATATCCTAATGCGACAAGAAGCCAGTCAATCACATCAGCAAAATATGGATGAAAACATTTTTTCCTACAAACGACTAAAATGCCCTAAATCTCATATTTTTCGTCTACTTACGAAACAGAAAACGGACAGCATGTTGTACATGTCAAACGGCGTTGCCATCGATAATCTACTATTAAACGACATTGAAAATGTTGGAAACAGTCAATCAAAGCGTCTAAAATCCACACCTTCTCCTATAGGTGTATTAATTCGAACGGAGCATATACACTTCGTCTACGGCGAATAGACAACATAATACACAAGATCCATAAGCTAACATGCTATGGAAATGACGGAACAACAAATCAGCAAGTGTTTAGGGTATTTGTTTACATAGAAACGCGGTGAAATCACCGGGAAAGTGATTGAGGTGTGTTGATTAGGCACGTGCAACAGGTAGCACAAGCAGCAAGAAATACTCTCCCACCTTCTCTTACAATCTCTCACTTTCTCTCTCACTCTTGCTAGGGTTTGTAGCAAAATCGGATGGGTGAGAGGAGTGAGGTTTTAAGCCCCTTTTATAACCTAAATCTTCTCCAAAATAGACTTAGGAATAATGTTTACTTGATACCTAACCAAATCGGGGCTGTTTCAATCCAAAAAGGCATTTCTGGTGGTCCCCTGGCCGAACGCGATCGGACTTAAGTTCATACACGTCGGATGTCGATCACATCCCATTTTCAGACCAGTAGTGTTCGTAGATCGCCCGTGGCTGTCCAGTTTCAGTTCAGCGGTCACCACACGTAGATCAGGTCTGCAAGTCTCATGATATGAAATAGAAATTTTTCCTGATCCAAGGGTGTAATTTGGCTGAATTCTGATGGTCAGAACGCTTAATACTGATGCGTCAAGTCGTGTGCCAGATTTGAATTTCAAATTCCAAATCTAACCCTATTCTCACTCTCTTCAGTCCAGGCTCAATGAAATAGCCTACGAATGTCGGTTGGACTTGATTTTCGAAATGATTGTCAAGTCCAACTAGGCGGTTTTAACGGTCTAAGATTGTAGGTATCGGACTTTCGACACGTGGTCTAGATCCAATACAAAGTTTCAAAGAGGTCCAGAGAATAAACTGGCTTAGAGTTTGATCCGAGGTTTTAGAGTATTATAGAGTCATTGGTTCTACTCGATTTGGGTCTTGTAGAACGTATTTAAAGTGATCAGGGACTATTTTCCAGCTACTCTAGCGTTGCGCTAGCTAACTTACACTTATTTTCTAAAAGAATTAATCCTACGCAATTTCTGGTCGAGTTAGTACTCGAGTCCAAGTACGGATTTTTTTAGGGCATTACAATTTACCCCCTTAACAAAAAATTTCATCCTCGAAAGTTGTACCTTTTCGTACTCCTCGAGAAGCTGTGGGTAGTTCTTTGTGATCTCGACTTTTGTCTCCCAGGTAGCCTCTTCCTCAGAGTGATGCGTCCACAATACCTGCACAAGGAGAATCACCTTGATACGCAGTACCTACTCCTTCCTATCTAGGATATGCGTCGGTCGCAGGATATATGTAACATCCTCTCCTAACTGCACCTGCTCCCATCTGATGATATGGGAAGGATCAGAAACGTATTTCTTCAGCATAGAAACATGAAATACATTGTGAACGCTCGCGAGAGGCGTGGGTAAAGCCAAACGATATGCCACTGCTCCCACACGATCGAGGATCTGGAATGGACCAATGAATCGTGGTGCCAGCTTCCCCTTCTTTCCGAACTGAAGGACTCCCTTCATAGGGGAAACTCACAAAAATATATGATCCCCAACTGTGAACTCTAGCGGTCACCGTCTCGTATTGGCATAACTCTTCTGTCTGCTCTGCGCTGTGAGAAGCCGAAGTCTAATAATATCAATCTTCTCCGACGTCGCCTACACTAACTCTGGGCCAATCAAGCTACGCTCACCGACCTCTGCCCAGCAATGCGGTGTACGACAAGGTCACACATACAACGCCTCGTAAGGTGCCATACCGATACTCGCCTGGAAACTATTGTTGTACGTGAACTCCGCATATGCAAGACAGTAATCCCAACTGTCCTCGAAGTCCAGTGCGAAAGCTCGCAACATGTCCTCTAAGATCCGGTTCACCCGCTCTGTCTGTCCGTCTGTTTGTGGGTGGAAGGCAGTACTGAACTTCAACTTCACACCCATAGCCTCCTGAATGCGAGTCCAGAAAATAGAAGTGAACCGCGTGTCTCTGTCTGACACGATCTCTAACGGAACTCCATGCAGATGCACGATTTCTCTGATATATAGTCTAGCCAGCTCGCCTGCAGAGTTCGTGACTCTGATCGGTAGGAAGTGCACTGACTTCGTCAGACGGTCGACGATCATCCATATGGAATCATGTCCCCTCCTCGTCTTCGACAGCCCTGAAACGAAATCCATGGAAATGAAATCCCACTTCCACTCTGCGATCGGCATAGGTTGCAAGAGTCCAGGTGGTCGATGATGCTCTGCCTTCACCTGCTGGCAAGTGAGACAACGGGACACGAACTCTGCTATGTGGGTCTTCATACCTTCCCACCAATAGGTCCTCTTCATGTCGCGATACATCTTCGTACTGCCTGGATGCATCGCGAGCCTGGTACAATGCGCAGCCTCGAGAATCTCTCGTCTCAAGTCAGGGACATCTGGGACTCATAGGCGGCCAAGATAACGTAAGCCCCCATCCGTGCCAACTCACCACTCGGCATCTGCATCATCACTGGCCTACTCTCGAAGCTCAGTCAAATGCGCATCATCCCTCTGCGCCTCGATGACCCGATCATCGATCTAAGATCGCACTTGCACATGTGTGATGAACTCATACGGCTCCTCTACAGTGAGTTTCTGCTCAAAATCTCGTAAAAACTCCACCATATCACACTCAGCAACCATCAGCGGAGCCGCAAACTCTATCGCCTTCTTGCTGCTCAACGCGTCAGCCACAAGGTTCGCCTTCCCATGATGGTAAGAGACTTCGAACTTGAAGTCCTTCAAAGTCTCCATCCATCGCCGCTGCCTCATATTCAAGTCTCGCTGCTTGAATATGTACTTGAGGCTCTTGTGGTCGCAAAAGAGCTCGAACTCCTCTCCATAGAGGTAATGTCTCCAGAGTCTCAGTGCGAATATGATGGCTGCCAACTCCAGGTCGTGTATAGGGTAATTCTCCTCATGCTTCCTTAATTGTCTCGAGGCATACGAAATTACCCTGTCCTTCTGCATAAGGACATAACCCAGACCAACGCTAGACGCGTCAGTGTATATAGTGTATCTAACCCCTTGCTCTGGCAATAGTAGCACAGGGGCGGACGTAAGTCTGTCCTTCAGCTCCTGAAAAGCTGACTCCGCCTTGTCATTCTAGGCGAACTTCACGTCCTTCCGTGTCAACTGAGATAAAGGTCTCGTGATCTTCGAGAAATCCCGAATGAAGTGTCGATAATAGCCAGCGAGACCCAAGAAACTCCTCACCTCAGTGACAGAACCACGCTGTTCCTAGTCCTAAACTGCAGCTACCTTAGACAGGTCAACTGCCATGCCATCCTTGGACACCACGTGTCCCAGGAACTTCACTTCCTGCTTCCAAAAATTACACTTCTTGTACTGTGCGAACAACTGATGCTGTCTGAGTATATACAGGACTAAGCGCAAGTGCTCCTCATGCTCCTATCGACTCCTGGAGTATACCAAAATGTCGTCAATGAACACAACGATGAATCGATAGATCATGAACATGGCTGGTGCGTTCGTGAGACTGAACGACATCACAAGGAACTTATAGTGGCCAAAGATGGTCCTGAATGCTGTCTTTTACACGTCCTCATCCCTGACGCGTAACTGATGATATCCTGGCTGAAGATCAATCTTCGACAAGTACTGCACTCCTCTCAACTGATCAAACAAGTCATCGATCCTGGGTAAAGGGTACTTGTTCTTCACCTTGATCTGGTTCAGCCTGCGATAATCAATATACAATCGCATCGAACCATCCTTCCTTACGAATAGGACTGGTGATCCCCAAGGAGACACACTAGGTTGAATAAGGCCAAGCTCTAACAGACCACCAATCTACGTCCTCAACTCCTCCATCTCACATGGTGTCATGCGATATGTCGGCAGTGAGACGGGCGTGGAACCCAGCACGAGATCGATAGTGAAATTAATCTCTCGTCGAGGAGGCAAACTAGGGATCTTCCTGAACAGATCTCTAAAATCATAAACAAACGTAAATGTAAAGGATGCGCCCTCTGGGCACCAACGTCCCATAGTAAAGTAGCGTAGCTAAGTATGAGGAAGGGGAGATTTACCCGTACTGGAAATGTAAAGGATGCGCCCTCTGGCTCGTAGGCAGTCACTATACGAGTCTCGCAGTCAATCTCGGCCCTCGCTGCAGTCAACCAGTCCATGCCAAAAATGATGTCGAGATAAACAAGAGAGATCGACGATAAGATAAAGAGCCATCGTCTTGTCCCCCAGTCCACCAAACAGCCATCACACATCAGGGTGGCATCTGTAAAGGACCCGTGAGCTGTATAAACTTGCACCCCATCCATCCTAATAGTCGGTAGCCCAATGATATCAATGAAATCATGGACCCTGTGTCCACCATCACAAGAATAGGAATACCTCCGATGTGGGCAGTGACTTCAAAGGTCGAATGCTGAGAAGTCTCTGTCGCAGCTGCCTCAGCTTTCAAGGCATGCACCGGTGCCTGCTGTGGCCGGTTCGGCCGCTGTGCCATGGGCAGTAGAGACGGCCTGAACTGAGATACCAGAGGTCTAAAGGAAGGGTGCGCAGGAGCCAACCGTAAAGGCGGTGCTGATATAGCCTGTGGGCGTGTACGGTCGATCTTCTATGGCGACGAGAACCCACTGTCCCGCATCCGAACAAAACAACTCTGTGCCGAGTGGCCCGATCTCCCACAATAGGTACATGATAAATTGGGGTGCCGCAATGGTGGCACTGGCACGGCAGCCCTAGAAGGAGGGTCGACACGAGGCCTCTTACCCGCAAAGGGCCTGTCCTGCAACTCCGGTCGTGGCCTAGGAGCAATAGGGCCACGAGATCGCGGAAGTCGATCCACATTCTACTCTGCCCGCGTGGACATGTGAATCAGCTCTGCGTAAGAGGGAATGCTCACGCAACACATCTTCGACCGAATATCCAGTCACAAACCCTCTGAAAAGTGCCGTATGCGCATCTGCTCATCTGTCAGTATAGTTGGGACGTATCTGCCCAACTCAGTGAACCTGTGCTCATACTCAGTCACTGTCATGCCTCCCTGTCTGAGGCGTAGAAACTCGTTCTCCCGATCATGCCTATACGTCTGGAGATAGTATTTCTCGTGGAAGCGAAACTTGAACGCTGCCCAGGACCATAAATAGTCAGTGACAACGGTCCCAACACACTGTCCCACCAAAGCTAGCCTCCCGCTCGAACAAGAATGTAGCCAAATCGACCTGCTCAGTCTCTGAACAATGCAGCATCCATAGTATCTTCGACACACCGTCGAGCCACTACTCGGCCTCCTCGGGTCTATGAGAACCCGTAAAACTGGGAGGCCGTAAGCGCTGAAATCGCTCTAATAAGCTCCGTGTGTCTGCAGCATTCCCCGCAGGGTAAGCAGGTGGTACAGGATGAGCCATGCCCTCATCCTGAGCATATGTATTGGCATCCTCAGCTGGATGCGTAGGTGGTGCAGGTGGAGGTACATTCCCACCCTAGGCTAGAGCCCCTACAATAGTAGTCAGGAGCTTCTGCTGCTGCTGCATCATAGCCATCATCTGCTCAAATCTATCTGGAGGTGGAGCAGGCTGTGGCATGTACTGCGTCGAAGAAGACGTGCGGTACTGCTCTCTGACTGGCGGTGTGAAAGGCAGTGGTCCAACTGCAGGACCAGTAGTAGGCTGAGACGCACGTGCTACCTCAGTAATCTCATACGAGGTATATTTTGTAGGTCACTGCAAGGGCTGCCAGGGCTGTTGCACGCACTCGTTGCTCTGCTCCCCCATCACCTTATCAATACAGGCCTACTGTACTCTCACTGCTACGGAAGGGTCGTCGCCTCCAGTAGACTCAGAATACGCTTGCGGTCACTACAAAGGACTCGTCGCCTGATCAGTGTAGGTCAACAGCAAGAATATAGTGTCCCATACCACCATAATCTGCTCACGAGTCATAGGTGCTCACTGGTCACTACGGGGAGGTTTGTGGCCCCAGCGTAGGCCGACAGCTCGACCACGGTGTCCCATACCACCATGCTCGGCTCATGAGTCTTTGTGGATCAAGGTACCATGGTTGACAAGGTTTACAGTGGTAAGTTCAGTACCCTAGGTTCAAGCAGTTATGACTCATATAAGGTGAACATACAACGGCCAGTCGGGTTACTTGACAGGCTCGACTAGCACGATCGCATCTCAAGTCGAATGACATGAAGTGTGTAAAACACCTCGTGTGGCCTAACCACTTTCGCCAACTCCAAAACATGGCTCGTGTTCATCGACGCGTCGTTCGTGGCAAAGATAAGCCAACCATGAACTTGCTCGGTTGCCGACTTCCTGGACTAGGTATAGTCCCAAACAATTATGAATCCACATAAGAAATCATGTGAGAGTATTAGAAATGAAATACAATAATGTGAGCGTGTTAACACATGTTATAACATACAACTTAAGTGAATCATCAAGCACATACATTTCATACATATAATGAAATCATGCATATAGCTAACATGTAGGAAATCATTTACATCAGCATATTAATTGAGAAATCAATCTCAAACTAATTAATAACACCATTTAATTTAATACATACTAATACGAGCATTTATACAAACACTTAAACTACACACTTAAGTCTACATATAGTATGTCGACTCAAAGTGCGCATTTAGGCGAATCTCTTCGCCAAACTAATTATGCACGCATTCTTAATATCCTAATGCGATAAGAAGCCATGTCAATTACATCAACAAATTATGGATGAAAACAGTATTTCCTACAAATGACTAAAATGCCCTAAATCTCATATTCTTCGTCTGCTTACGAAACAGGAAACAGACGGCATGTTGTACATGTCAAACGGCGTTGCCGTCGATAATCTACTATTAAACGACATTAAAAGTGTTGAAAATAGTCAATCAAAGCGCTTAAAATCTGTACCTTTTTTCCTATAAGCGTATCAATTCGAACGGAGCGTATACGCTTCGTCTACGGCGAATAGGCAACCTACTACACAACATCCATAAGCTACTTCGCTATAGAAACTAAGAAACTTCAAATCAGCAACTATTTAGGGTATTTTCTTACCTAGAAATGCGGCGAAATCACCGGCAAAGTGATTGGATTGCGTGGCTTCAACACGTGCAGCAGGTAGCACAAGCAGCAGGAAAAACTCTCCCACCTTCTCTCACAATCTCTCACCTTTTCTCTCACTCAATCTAGGGCTTTTTCCAAATTCGGATGGGAGAGATATGAGAGGGTTTAAGCCCCTTTTATATGCCTAAACATGCCCAAAATAGGCTTAGGAACAATGTTTACTTGAAACTTAACCAAATCGGGGTTGTTTCGATCCAAAAGGGCATTTCTGGTGGTCCACTGGCCGAACGCGATCAGACTTAAGTTCTTACATGTCAGATGTCATTCACATCCCATTTTCAGACCAGCAGTGTTTGTAGATCGCACGTGGCGGTCCAGTTTCAGTTCAGCGGTCACCGCACGTAGATCAAGTCTACAAGTCTCATGATATGAAATAGAAATTTTTCCTCATCCAAGGGTGTAATTTGGCTGAATTCTGATGGTCAAAATACTTAATACTGACGCGTCAAGTCGTGTGCCAGATTTGAATTTCAAATTTCAAATCTAACCCTATTCTCACTCTCTTCAGTCCAGGCTCAATGAAATAGCCTGCGAATGTCGGTTGGACTTGATTTTTGAAATGATTGTCAAGTCCAGCTAGGCAGTTTTAATGGTCTAAGATTGTAGGTATCAGACTTTCGACGCACGGTCTAGATCCAATACAAAGTTTCAAAGAGGTCCAGAGAACAAACTGACTTAGAGTTTGATCCGAGGTTTTAGAGTATTATAGCGTCTTTGGTTCTACTCGCTTTGGGTCTTGTAGAACATATTTAAAGTGATCAGGGACTATTTCTCAGCTACTCTAGTGTTGCGCTAGCTAACTTACACTTATTTTCTAAAGGAATTAATCCTACGCAATTTCTGGTCGAGTTAGTACTCGAGTCCAAGTACAGATTTTTCCAGGGCGTTACATTCAATCATGTATATTGTTGGCTAAACCTCTTAACTAGGGCTAAGAGGTGAAGCTTGTAATGTGATTGGGATGTTTACTTTGCTTTGATTCATGTTTATGTTGAAATTCATTCATTTCTAGTTGATTTTAAGGAATATTTTCAGTTTTCAATGGTTTATAGTGACTTAAATTATAGTAAAGCTAGTGAAAGCTTTAAATATCTTCTTTTCTTATTTGAGATTGTCAGATTGGTAAATTTTATTATTTTTCATCATCTCATGGGCATGGTTGGGTGATAAAATCCCTTCCAATCTCCACAATTATCTTTCATTAAGGCTGGATCAATGTTCACAACCCCAAATGTAGGGTCATGATGTAGTAATAATCTCAGTGAGACCGAGGTCAAATCCACAGGGACTAATCTTGTACGTTAACTAACTAGAACTAGAATTAGAAGAAGATGTGAATCTAAATCTGAATTAATTGAAGAGAAATTGTGATTAAAGTGATTAAAACTAATAAATTCAAAGGTGGTAACTAGGGTTTCTAAGGATCCACTTGTAGAGATCAGGGAGACCTCTTACTTGATTCAAGTCACACGATTGGAATTAAAGTCCTATTCTATCCAATTGGAAGATATACAATTAAGATCAATCCAAACTTTCCTCGACCTAATTCTTAATGGAGGAGAATTGTGATAATTGTCATCACCAAACCATGCCCATGAGATGATGGCTAACAACAGGATTTACCAATCCCACAATCTCAAAATCAGGAAAAGAAGATACTCAAAGCTATTCTGGATCTACTGTAATTTGAGTCGCAATAAACCATTAAGAACTGAATCAAAGTAAAAGAAACATCCCATCACACTACAAGCTTCACCTCTTAGCCCTAACTAAGAGCTTTAGCCAACTATAGACATGATTGAACTAAAATCTCTTAAGAAAAGTATAAAAACAACTAGGAAAAAGGAAGAAAAACTCTTGGCGATGGCTTCTCCACCCTTTTGCTTCACTCCTCAAACCCTAGCAGATGCCTCTGAACATCCTAGGGACTCCTATTTATAGATTTACAACTCGAATTGCGCATTGAGTTGAAAAATTTTAAAAACTGCCTCAAATTTACATAGTTTATGTGCTGTCTACGTAACCTTAGATGAGTTAAGGAAAACCTTCAACTGGTCGAGGGCACCTTCGATTGGTTAAGGGTTTCCTTCGACTGGTCGAGGATGATGGAAAATTAGACGATTTCGTTGCTGGAGTTCGAGTTGAGGATTCTTTAACTAGTCGAGCAGGAGCCTTAGACTGGTTGAAGGAGGGCTTAGGCTAGTCAAAGCAGCCATATTTTTAGGGTCCCTTTTCTTCACTTCAAGTCTTCAATTCCCTTAATTCCTCAGTTGATTTTATTGGATTGTTAGCATGTGAATTCTTCATTTTTTATCTTCTAAGATCCAACCTTTGTCCTAGTGATTCTTGAGCGTTAAAATCATGCTTTTAACACCCTATTAAATTCAAGCTCTTAAATTCACCTTGTAACAGAAACATGATTAAAATAGGACATTAAGCATTATCATGTTCATAAAATCAAGTAATAAGTGAAAGTGCCCTGTTTTGTTAATTAGCATGAGTGTTGACTCAACAAGACAAGTGAGCCCTATAGGAAGATCATTCAAGCGTCTGCCTCAACAGGATGTGGCTTTAGATCTCTACAAAGGTAAACTTAGGCTCACATCCCATGTCCCAAAATACTAGGTATATAAAATTCTTTAAAATGGTTAGAACAGCAGAGGGTTTAAGGTGTGAAAACTATTTTGTAAAATCAGGAAAATCTCTAAAGTTTTCAGCCTTTGTCGATTTATCATAGTGCTTTGATGAAATCAGACTTTGTTATTGATGTCCTCAAAAATCACTCAATGTTATCAAAATGAGGACTTCAGATGTCTAATAACCAAAATGAAACTTAGGTTGAATTCTCGATGAATCGATGACATGATCAATATTATTGACTTTCAAATCTTGAGTTCGTTGAACCAGCTCGATAAAATCGACATCTGGTCAATTTGTGTCCAGAAAGTAGTTAAGAAAAATCATGTAATTTTTAATGACTTGAAAAGAGACTCGATATCTTCGAATTTCAAATCTCGATGATATCGATGGACCTTCGATGATGTCGGATTGGGACACAAATCTATCCATCAAGCTTTCAGGTAAACTCTTTTAAATGTTTGAGGTATCGAGAAACACTTGATGATATCGATATTCAAAGATCGATCATATGGAGACCAGGTCGATGTCATCGAAATGAGACACAAAATTGTCCAGCAAGTTTATAGGAAAATTCCTTGAAAAGATCGATAAATCAAAATTGGTATCGATATGATCGTTATTCAAAGCTAGATGATATCGAGGAATGCTCAATCATATCGATGACTGTTCATTTCCAAAGGCAAGTCATCTCTTATGTTTTCAAATGTCAAGGAATTGATCCATGGGTCAATGAAATTGGAGTTCAAAATCTAATGAAATCGAAGCATGTTCGATATCATCGTTCATTTGGCAAAAAGGTTCAAAAGCATTTGACAGATTGAGTTTGTGTCATCGAGAGGCCATTCGATGTTATCGAGAGCATATGCTCAATGATATCGAACTCTTTTAAAAAATATGATTTTTTTATTTTCATTGGAACTTTTTTCCTATCTAATGAGTGCTTGCCTTAGGTTGTTTTCAAGAAAAAATAGATAAAACTTTTGAGTGTTTAATTCAGATCACCTACCCCAAGTCATTTTCTCTCATGGGAGTTCATTCCTCAATCCACCCTTATCATTGATATTCAATAGAGTAGATTGGTGAACGAACTCTCGCATTTAAGGATCCTTCAGCTGCCTCCTTAATGGTAAATCATTAAGCTGAGATTCCTTGAATGCATAGATTGTGGTATTACTTTATCACTCAAATGATTAATCATTTAATAGAGTAATTACCACATAATCTTGACCCAACTTGTTACCTTACATTGGAGCATCATAATTGTTACGGATCAAGGGAGCTGAAGATTTTTCATCATCAAAGGAGGAGATGTTCATCAACGTGCTTAATGGGACTCATCTACTTATATGTAAGTCATTAGAGTTCAGAGACTCTGCTGATCATTCCTTTATGTAGAATTGGGTCATAAGTGATTCTCACCCCTTTCAAGTCCTCATAGGAGGCCTCCGACGGGAGAATACGTATGGGTATTGTGTGTTGACCCTTGCTCTTGGTGAGCATAAACTTAGGTCCTTAGTGTAGGTCCTTGGCCTGTGTGGCCTACAACCCTAGGTGTTGTGTGTTGAACTTTACTCGTGTAGGGAATAAACTTTAGGTTCCTTATGTGGATCATTGGCCTGTGTGGCCTAAAACCGTAGGTCCTTGTGTGGATCCTTTGCTCATGGGTAAAGCATAAAATTTAGGTGTTATGTGTTGACCCTTACTCCTGTGTGGGGCATAAACTTATGTCTCCTGGAGACACGTCTAGGTTCCTTGTGTAGGTCCTAGAGTTGACCTTATGTAGGTTGTGAAGGTTAGCGGTGAACCTTATTTAAAACCTCCTTTAGTGAGATCCGGTACACTCAAGGATTGAGTGCGTCCACCAAAAGTGGAGTAGGCATATTGTAACATACCGAAAATCGGGGGGTCGAGAAAAAACCCAACTCCCGAGTTCCAAAATGTTATTTATGCAACATAGATATGTATGATTGAATGTTGTCGGTGATAATGTATTGAACATGAGTGAGATTAAGCTAGAACAACATATCATACTCCAGAGACAATTAAATTAACAAGCGGAAGACTGTGATAGTATGTATAACATATATAAACTGTTTTATGTCTCCAGAGTGTGAACATGTTACCAGGTTATATACATACATGTATACTCCAAAAGTAGACAAAATGAATATACATGAGTGCGCTAAAAATAAAAATGACAAGTATCAAAGTATCTAATCAACCTCCCTGTAATCCCGTCAATCAGATCACGCATAAAGGAGGGATCCTCCTCCTCATCATCAAGTCCAGCACCGCCTCGCAGGCCACGCCATCATCTGCAATCACAAAAGGGACTGGTGGGTGTCCGGAAACACCATCCCGTAACGTGGGAGTGATTAGCTAACTCAGTGGAATAATAGAGCAAAGATTAACATGTTATCAAATCAATCATGCGATAATAGTAAAGCAATAATTCAAACATTCCTAATACTGTTGTTAATGCAATTATGACATGACGTGATGTATGCCCTCACCGACGATCACCCTTATGCGGAAACATCTTACGACCGCGGCATGCCACACTCCCTAGAGTGCTCCACATCTTCCAGGCACATGCAATGCTATGGTGATATGAATTTCAAGTTGTTATTAGTCCATTCAAACAGCAGGATTGGGAAACTAAGGTACTTCCCTTGTATCAATCCCAACACAGATCCTGTCTAGGGTCGTCACTCCTAGTAATCTCATACGATGTATATTTTGTAGGTCGCTGCAAGGGCTGCCAGGGCTGTTACACGCACTCGTTGCTCCGCTCCCCCATCACCTTATCAATACAGGCCTACTGTACTCTACTGCTACTGAAGGGTCGTCGCCTCCCGTAGACTCAGAATACGCTCGCGGTCACTACAAAGGACTCGTCGCCTGATCAGTGTAGGCCGACAGCTAGAATATAGTGTCCCATACCACCATAATCTGCTCACGAGTCTAGGTGCTCACTGGTCACTACGGGGAGGTTTGTGGCCCCAGCGTAGGCCGACAGCTCAACCACGGTGTCCCATACCACCATGCCCGGCTCATGAGTCTTTATGGATCAAGGTACCATGGTTAACAGGGTTTACAATGGTAAGTTCAGTACCCTAGGTTCAAGCAGATATGACTCATGCAGGGTGAACATACAACGGCCAGTCGGATTACTTGACGAGTTCGACTAGCACGAGCGCATCGCAAGTCGAACGACATGAAGTGCGTAAAACACTTCGCGTGGCCTAACCACTGCCGCCAACTCTAAACACGACTCGTGTTCATCGACACGTCCTTCGTGGCCAAGATAAGCTAACCACGAATTCTTTCGGTTACCGACTGCCTGGACTAGGCACAGTCCCAAACAATCATAGAATCACATCAGCAGTTGTGTAAGGGTAATGGAAATGAAATACAACCATGAGAGCATGTTAACACATGTTATTACATACAACTTAAGCAAATCATCGTACACATGTCTTTCACACATATAATGAAATTAAGCATATTGCCAACATATAGGAAATCCTCTCCATCAACATATTAATTGAGAATTCAATCTCAAAGTAACTCATAAGGAAATCATCAAGCACATGCATTTCATTCATATCATGAAATCATGCATATGGCTAACATGTAGGAAACCATTCACACCAGCATATTAATTGAGAAATCAATCTCAAACTAATTCATAACACCATTTAATTCAATACATACTAATACAAGCATTTATACAAATACATACACTACACACTTAAGTCTACATATAGTATGTCGACCCGAAGTGCGCATTTAGGCGAATCTCTTCGCCAAACTAATTATCACGTATTCCTAACATCCTAATGCGACAACATATCATGTCAATCACATCAGCAAAATATGAATGAAATCTACACTTCCTACAAATGACTAAAATGCCCTAAATCTCATATTCTTCGTTAGTTTACGAAACAGGAAACGGACAGCATGTTGTACATGTCAAACGGCGTTGCCGTCAAAAATCTACTATTAAACGACATTGAAAGCTTTGGAAACAGTCAATCAAAGCGTCTAAAATCCGCACCTTTTCCCTTATAGGTGAAGTGATTCGAACGGAGCGTATACGCTTCGTCTACGGCGACTAAGGAACCTGATTTACGAGATTTATCAACTAACAAACTATGGAACTAAAGAAGCATCAAATCAGCAACTTTCTAGGGCATTTTCTTACCTGCAAATGCGGAGAAATCACCGGCAAAGTGATTGGAATACGCCGCTTAAGCACGTGCAGCAGCAGCAGGAAAAGCTCTCCCACCTTCTCTCACAAACTCTCACCTTTTCTCTCTCCCAATCTAGGGTTTTTACAAATTCGGATGGGAGAGAGGAGTGAGGGTTTCAAGCCCTTTTATAAGCCCAAACTTGCTCGAAATAGACTCGGGAACAAGTTTCACTTGAGGGGTAACCAAATCGGGGCTGTTTCGGTCCAAAAGATGCTTTCTGGTGGTCCCCTGGTCGAATGCGATCGGACTTAAGTTCATGCGTACCAGATCTAGCACGCATTAAGTTTTCAGTCCGGCAGGGTTCGCAGATCACACGTGACGGACCAGTTTCAGTTCAGCGGTCTCCGCACGTAGATCAGGGCTGGAAGTCTCATAATAATAAATAGAAATTTTTCCTGATCCGAGGGTGTAATCTGGATGAATTCTGACGGTCAGAACGCTTAATACTGACATGTCAAGTCGTGTGCCAGATTTGAATTTGAAATTCCAATTCTGTCCCTATTCGCGGTCTCTTCAGTCCGGGCTCAATGAAATAGTCTGTGATTATCGGTTTGACTTAATTTTCGAAATGATCGTCAAGTCCAGCTGGGCGGTTCTAACGGTCTAAGATAGGAAGTAACGGACTTTCGACGCGCGGTCTAAATCCAATACAAGAATTCAAAGTGGTCCAGAGAACAAACCCGCTTAGAGTTTGATCCGAGGTTATAGAGTATTATGGAGTCATACGTTCTACTCGATTTGGGTCTTGTAGAACGTATTTAAAGTGATCAGGGACTGTTTCCCAGCTACTCCAGCGTTGCACTAGCTAACTTACGCTGAATTTCCATAGGAATTAATCCTAAGTGGTTTCTTTGGCTATGAAATTGGGTTCTGAGCGATTTTCCAAGTGTTTTAGTTGACCCATTGCCTAAGGACATCAAATCTCAGATTGGCCAAAATCCGGGGTGTTACACATATAGGTGAACCACTATAAAATGATTGTGTTTGAGATTGTTATTTGCATACTCTTTTATCATGTATACTTTGAATGATCACATGATGCATGATTATTTAGAACTGATAAGTATCACATCTCACACATAGTCACTCTGTCCATCTATCATAGACTAAATTTATGGATTACTTAGATATTGAATAGTCTTGTGATTGGATCCTCTATTTGGCTTGAAAGTCATTAGAGTTAAGATAAAGATATCTTGATAAATTATTATATTAGATCAAGATGATGATGATAAGATTTTAAGCAATCATAAAAATTTATAAAGTCCTATTGACCCCCCTTTAGGATACTTTAACCTATTTATACTTCTACTAGAGTGATCTTTAACGCAATTTTAATTGGTATCAGCATAAGTCTCTCTCAAGGGCTTCACTGCCTAGATAGTGATCTTAACTGAAGTTGGTAATATGGCCAAAGGAGAGGGCTCATCTGTAATTAGACTTCCTGCATTTGATGGATCAAATTATGCATATTGGAAGACTATGATGCATTACTTTCTAAGATCTTTAGATCATGATGTTTGGGACGTCGTTGAAAAAGGATATGTGCCACCAACCAAACAAATAGCACTTGAAAAATGTTACATCTATCTGTAAGTACTATGGTTTTTTACTACTTTGATTGTCAAATTTTGTAGTGCTAAAACAACAATCTGTGTCTTGTGTAGCACATTGATATACATGTTCAAGGTAATGCATCACATGTACAAGGACAATGCTTCAAGTCAAGAACATGATCTACTTCAAAGAAATGCATGATCAAGTACATTGTTCACTCCTTTAAGTTTGAAAGTTCAATGTTTTAAAGCGACATCGAAAGACAAGTCAACTATCTATACTCAAGACTCAAGGTGAAGTACAACTTAAGTACTACAAATTTAAGCTTCAAAAGATTTAAAACTTCATTATGTCTCAAGCTTCATGAACTTCAAAGATCATCTATCATTTGAAGAAAAAGAAGACTCAATATTCATTCTTCACTAACAAGGTTTAGATGACCTTAGATTGACCTTAAGGTAGGTCATTTTGATTGCATAATTCAAATTGAATCATTTTATAAGTGTTTGGTCGGTTCTTCAACCAGTCCTGGACTTTGTTTGAATAGTCCTAACACTAACTCAACCAGTCCAAGAAATTCTAAGACCAGTCCTAAGTTTGTTTGAAATTTTTAAAATTTTTTGTTAAGCCACGACTAGTCCAGAAGACTGCTCGACCGGTCGTGTGAGCAGTTGAAGACTCGTTCACGACCAGTCCTGCAGCTATGACTCAAACTAAAGTAACTATATCAGGCTTCACATGACCAGTTATGGACAGGTCACGACCAGTAGTGGATTTCATACGACCAGTCGTGCAAGGCCTACAACCAGTCGTGGAATGGCTTTATCCGATCACGCTCAAAATTTTAAAAATCTGTTGGTCCCATGACTAGTCGTAGTGTTCATAAGACCAGTCGAAGGTGCGACTTCTGCACCTATAAATAGACGACGAATTTCAAAGTATTTTATTCAATTTAAGTAAAATCAAGACATCAATTGTGCTCATTTAATATTCTCTTTTTGTAGCTTTCTTTGCATTTGATTTTAAAATTTTTCATTTCAATTATATTTGAAAGAGGAATTAAGGTATTCCCATTTCTTGGAATCAAAATCAAATCAAACTAGCCCAAGGTGCTTTAACTCTAAAAACAATTTAGAACCTAGAACCATTTCATAAGTGAGTTTGGACATTGAACTTCTATGTTGAAATTTTACTCCGATTTGGTTCTTCTGGGCTGCAATAAAAGGAGAAATCTAGGTATTTTATATTATTATAATATCCATTATTTTGGTTTCTTTTAAGATTAAGCTAGAAAAATCTCATTATTTTGGTTATCTGAGGAGATCTAGAAAAATCAAAGTGTGGGGTTTTTGAATTGTGTAAGCCCATTTGAAAGACACAATTGCGAGGGTTTTAGGTGAACCTGGAACCTATTTTCATAGTGAACGCTAATATCCATTGTGTGAGGATATTAGGAGTCGAGTAGTTGTGTGGCAGTTGTTTAACAGTTGGTGTACACACAGATAAACCACTATAATTCTTTGTGTTTTGTTGATGTGTGGTTTATTTTCTATATTTTTTATCATTCAAGTTTGTGGGATGTATTTGTGGATGTGAATGTTGTAATCTTTTACATTTTAAGCATTGTGGGGAATGTTGTAATAGTTTAGATTTACTTTCTTATTTTTCCTTTTTATTCCTCTTTAGTTTGAGTTTTTGATACACAAATTGTGTAAGTTCCTTGGTTTGTCAATTAGCGTGAGTGTTGAGTCAGCAAGATAGAGAAGCTCTATAGGTAGATTATTTAACCATCTGCCTTAACTGGATGTGTGCTGAAACTCGCCATAGGTAAATCTAAGCCTCACATCCCATGTCCCAAAACACCAAGTATTTAAAACTGTAAGACCCGTATCCTAGACCATACCGTTCCATAGGCCTTCGCGGTCCTCCCGGTCGAATTTCGACGACCCTTGACCTGTATCCGATGTTTACGCGTGATCCTAAGCCGAGTCCTGCATGTCTGAGTCAGCTCGACCAGAGAGTTGTACCAGTGCGACCGCGCTGTCGCGTCTCACACGCCGATGTGATACCCTGGCTAGGAGATGTGGCCCACGTTCAGTTTGAGGAAAACGCTGCGCGTTGCAAAATCCAAGAGAATCCTTCACATCAATCCCACTAAACCCATCAATCAAGTACACATCACTCTCTCATCACTCACCCATCCCCAAGTACAACTACCCATCCCCAAAGTCAACTCTCCCCATCACCCATCACTCACTCACCATCTCTCTCCCATCACTTCTCTTACATCACACTCTCTCTCATCTCTCTCATCTCTCTCATTCTCCAAGCAAGAATTGTCCAAGCTTCCATGAAAGGCCTTGTGTGTCCCACTTCCTAACTCCCATCTCCACCATCCATGATCCATCTCGACCATTGAATCTCAACCGTTGGAGCCTTAAAATGCGTTGATGGAAGAAGAAATCCAAGAAGATCAAAGGTGGGTGCTTCTCTCTCTCATTCTTTCTCCTTTTCCTTTTCTTGGTGATGATGTGGTTGTGTGGACCACTCGGATGGACCCCACCATGAGGTATGTATTTGATCCAAGCCATTTTGTAGGTGTGGCCCACCTTATATTTGTATTGTATCCACACCATCTGAGTATTTGGTGGCCCACCTGAGCAAGGCCCACTTTAAATGCATGTATTATGGCCATCCGTCCAGCATCCAGAGACGCTGAACGTGAAATGCAATCCAAATATATATATAGGCTTGGTTAAAGCCTCGGAGTGAGTCACTCATGCAGGCCCTATCATGACATATTTTTTCAAATCCAAGCCGTCCATCCCTTTCCTCAGCATATTTTAGGCGTTGAGCCAAAATATGGGGTTGATCCAATTTTCTGACGGGCCGTACTTCAGGAAACAGTGATTTCCACTGTTGAAATCTTCCCTGATATTTCTATGCACTAAAAAAATACTCAATATTGGACTCGTTGGATTTCTTATGAGCTGTGGAATCCAATGGCTGGATTAGATTCACTTGGAGCGGGCCTCACACACGAAAAACCTCAAAAATCAGGTTTTTAAAACAAAAAGAAAGAAGGAAAGGAAGCAGCAGGCCTGCTGCTACAGCGCCTGCGGCCTTGTAGGCGAGCGGACGCCAAGGTGCCCACGGCCCTATACGTGGGCCCCACCATGATGCATATTTTGTATTCACACCATCCATGAGGTGGACCACCCCCTGAGGTGGCTCCCCTCCAAAAATCAAGCCCATTCAGATCTCAGGTGGCCCACACCATAAGAAACAGCGGTGATTGAACTCTATCATTGAAACCCTTTTTTGGCCCACAGAAGTTTTGAATCAATCTGATATTTATTTTTCCTCTTCATTACAGGTCCATACGACCCTACCAACGGGTTGGATGGAAAGCAAACGTTACGGTGGGCCCCACATGGGACCCACAATTATTTATGTGTTTTATTTCCATCGTCCATTTGGACGGTGGAGCCCATAGTGATGCTTGTGCTTCATTCACGCCGTCCAAGCGGACGGTGGAACCCACCTTAAATGTATGTGTTCTATCTGCCATCTACTATCTGGACAGTGGGGCCCCTAGTGATGTATTTGTTTTATATCCACGCTGCCTGTCAGGTGGACCACACAGCAGGATCAATGGGGATTTAACGTCTACCGTTGAAACCTCTTGGTCCAGGGGTTTTGGATCATTATGAAACTTGTTTTTCCTCTTCATCCGATCTATGTGACCCTATCAACAGTTGGATGTCAAATAAATATTATGGTGGCCCCACGTGGGACCCACCAAGGATGTATGTGTCTCATCCTCACCATCCACTATTTGGACGGTGGGACCCACCATGATGGATGTGTTGCATCCAAACCGTCAATCCATTTTGCAAGCTCATTTTGGGCATGAACTAAAGAATGAATTAGATCCATGGTTCATGTGGACCCCCCACCATGATGCATGTAGTGCATATAAGTCATCCAACCACTTGTAAGCTTATTTTAAAGCTTAAGTTCAAAAAATGGGACAGATCTAGGAATAGATGGACCATATTATAGGAAGTAGTGGGTTTGAATATCCACCATTAAGACCCTTGGGCTACTAGGTTTGGGACCAAATATGACATTGGTCTTTCCTTTTAAATTCAGGTATGTGAGGCCTTATAATTAGATTGGATGGGAAATAAATATTATAGTGGGCCTTAGGAATTTTAATGGTAGAAATTAGTACCACCACTTGTATTTGGGTGTGGCCCATTGTCGTGGCCCATTATTGTGGCCCATTTGATGTACATAAGGCCCATGTACGGTGAGCCCATCTTAATGTCTTTGTAGATCGATTGTTGAGGCCCACCCTGATGTACATAAGGCCCATGTGATTAGGCCCATTTGATGTATCTGTGGCCCGTTGTCGAGGGCCACCTTGATGTATATAAGGCCCATGTCATGCTACCTATTGTTATGCATTTAAAGGCCCAAGGGTTATGGCCCATTACAATGTACATAAGGCCCATTGATGTGGCCCACTTGATTTATATAAGGCCCATATGATGCGGCCCATTTGATATATCCAAGGCCCATGGGTCGAGGCCCAACAGGGTGTCCTTAGGGTTCATTGCAATGTGTGATTTCCCCATGGTTTGTGTATTGATATTATGGCGGGCCATGCCTTGGGAGCAATGTTGGTTTGACGTCCACATTGTAAGTACAATGTTGGTTAAATGTCCGCATTGTCACTCTCCTTAGGGCCCATTGATAGGCCCAACTCGTTATGTATAAGGCCCATGTGCAGGGCCTACTTGTGATATATAATAGGCCCATGTGTAGGGCCCACCTATTGCGTGTTTGAAGCCCATGGGTTGTGGCCTACTATATGATGTGTTCGAGGCCCATGGGGTAGGCCCGTGTGATAGGACCCACCTAGCTTGTATTCCGAGGCCCATGTGCAGGGCCCACCTATTGAGTGTTAGGCCCAGCATGATGTAGGTGTTATGTGCACACCGTTTACCATTTTTTTTGGCCATGGGCTGCCCTTATGAGGCCTATTATGATGTATGTATTGCACACGCGGCCCACTCATTATTTTAGGGTTATGGGCCCTTTGTCATGAGGGGCCCACCTTGATGTATTTTATGACCCATTCGTCAGGCCCATTTTGATATACTTGTGACCCATCTACGAGGCCCACATAGATGTATGTATTCGTTATATCCACGCCGTCCATCACGATAAGCCCATGTACTGTTTTAACTAGTTATCGGGCCACCTAATAAGTGATGTGTGGATCGGCCCACCTCTCGGATGGTCCGCTATGTGGATGTTTTGAATCTAGACCATCTGTCCAATTTCTGATACCAATTTTAAACATGGGCCCGAAGATGAGGCAGATCCAAGCTCAGTTGATCCACATTGCAGGAAGCATTGGGCTGGACGTCCAGTCGGTTTCCACCTGTTGTATATGATACCTATACACGTCGTCCATCCACTTTCGGGAGCGTGTGGACTGTCCTATAAGGCCCAAGTATGAGGTCCACTTGATTGTAATAGGCCTTGTTCGACCGATTCCGATTGTTGACGCCGACTCCGATTGTCGAGGCCATTGTTGAGGCCCATGTGATACGACTCACTTGGTGTATATTGAGGCCTATGGGTTACGACCCATTTGATGTATTTGGGGCCCATTTGATGAGGCCCAATGTAATGTATTTGAGGCCCATTGTGATGTATTAGGGCCCATGGTTTGAGGCTCATTGTGATGTACTTGGAGCTCATGGGTGGAGGCCCATTGTGATATATTTGAGGACCATGGGATGTGGCCCATTGTGATATATTCCCATCCCATTTGGCAAGGCACATTGTGATGTATTCCTGACCCATATGAAGAGGCCCATTGTGATATATTCCCATCCCATTTGGCAAGGCCCATTGTGATGTATTCCTGACCCATATGAAGAGGCCCATTATGATATATTTTCATCCTATTTAGCAAGGCCCATTGTGATGTATTTGTGGCCTATGGGCAATGCCCATTGTGATATGTATTAGGCCTATGAAGCACGACACATTTGACGTAGTCGAGACCCATGTGTAGGGCCCACATGTCATGTATTTGAGGCTCACCTGTTGTGTATATGTGGCCCTTGAGTAAGGCCCACTAGACCTTTATGTGAGGCCGCAGGCCCATTATATGTTTGGCTCTACGTGGGCCATTCCTTGGGGGAAATGTTGGTTAAATGTCCACATTGTCGAGGCAAAACGTTGATACCGATAATGAGTACATAGCATCATGATACATGCTCATACGCATCATCTACATGTATGTTATGAGATGTGGTTGATCATTGCATATGTCATTGAGCGTATTGTTATGAGACTCCCTGATAGGTGGAAGTTATCTCGCATGAGCTCACGATATGCGCCGGATTGATGTATGACTGGATTGTATGACTTACGCATCTTGCATTCTGTGCTGTGATTACTGTACACCCTAGCGATATCAGGACTGTAGCCTCCACAGGCATATCATGGATGGCCAGAGGGGACACCGAAAATGTTTGGTTCTAGCATACGTGGCCATAAATGTCCTTGGGTGAAAATTCCTAAACCTTCGTGGCCAATAGACGCCCCAACGTCAAGACCGAGTGGATATATGAGCGTATGAGGGCCGTATACCAGCAGGCCGTGTATCCTACTGTATCATGATCGATTGAGAGGGGGTGTGACCTTACCCACCTGAGTGAGGGGGCAATCTCTAGGTTGAGTTTGACCAGCTTGAGAAATGGGTCCGCTATCAATGAGCCGGACCCGATATTGGTAGGCGGATAGTGAGGTCTCTTCCACTTACCCAGTTGTGCGCTTGGATAGGGGCGACAAGCTGGCGTAGAGTGTAATAGACCCCGGTGATGATCCCGAAGAATAACCGTACTGATATGTGGACTTATTGAGAGGGAATTACAAATCCATTCATTCATTCATTCACTATCCACTCGGGCTGGTGGTGCATAGCTATTGCTACGTATACCTTCGCATGGCCAGGATTTCGGTTGGGCGCGCGACTAACCTGAGATTAGAAGTTTACCACATTGTGTCTGACTATCTAAATTTAGGTATGTGACTGGTTTGGATAGAAGTCCCTTGTGATGGACCCCATAGCCTGTGATACTTCGTACTATCATCCCGACTTCACATTCCAGCATGGTCATTCCATTTGCACTGCATATCACATTACATCTGCAGTACTTAACATTTTGGGTTATTATATTTTTGTACTTATATGGCCTAGATGAGATTGATGGTATTCGTGGCTCGTCAGGATTTACATATTGCATTACATCCTCAGTATCTGTTATTGTCTTATTATGTTTTGCATCGCATAGCCTTGGTACGGCTGATAGCACTCATGAACTTACCAGCATATTTCTGCTTACCCTGATATCATATGATTTATGATCTTACCAGTATTTCTGATATTGTACTCTGACATTGTATAATTTATGGGCTTATCGGTATTTTTCGCTTACTCTGATATTGCTTACTTGACACTTATCTTGTGCATACACTTTCACCACCCACTAAGCTTTCTATAAGCTTATGCATGATAGATGCGTGCAGATGGCGTTAGGTTGCAATAGTGTTGAGCATGGAGTGAGCAGCGGTTATTTGGAGCTTTGATTTTTTTGACATATGTATTTCGTTTTCAGCATTGTATTCAAATGTTATATTAGTGGATATGTGATGATAATGTTGCCTTTGTGATTTGGGTATACTTGTGGTTATGCATATTATGAGTTATATGAATGTTGGAAAATCCTCCTTGTAGGATCCCAAGATCGGAATCTGACATATGGATGCTAAGAGCCAAGAATGGGGTACTACGGAGGCTGTCGACACCAGCTTTTGTGATCGGAATTCTTTTGAATCCGATTTTCAAATTTGGGACGTGACAAAAACCCTTAAAATTTATTAGAATATCTTAAGGTTTTTGGGTTAGAAAACTTTTAAAAATATTAGAAAATCTCTAAGTTTTCTACATCTGTCGATTTATCGATAAAATGATCGATATAATTGAGAAGTGTTTTTGATGTCCTCGATGATCAATCGATACCATCGATATGAGGACAAAAGATGTCCAACAACGACATATTCTTCTGGATGGAATTATCAATGTTTCGATACCCCTATCGACATCATCAAAATTTAAAATTCGAGTCTATTGAATTTCACTCGATATAATAGACAGCAGAGAGTTTGTGTCCCTATTTTTCATAAGAAAATCATAAAGACCTTCAATATATCGATGTACTCATCGATGTCCTCAGAATTCAAAAACCAATAATATCGGAAGGCCTTCGACGATATCGGTCTTAGACACAATTTTTCAGCAACATTTTTATGGTGGTTTTTTCATCTTGGAATGAGGGTCACTCGATAGAATCGATATTCAAATATCAATGATATTGAGGCCGAATCGATTGCATTGAGAAAGGATATAAACTATCCAGCAAGCTCACTGGTAAAATCTTTGAATTTATCGATGCATCGACAAGACTATCGATTCATCGACCTTCAAATTTTGATGATATCGAGTGTACCTTGATCATATCCTCGACCTGAAATATTTTAAAGGCATTGTCTTTCTCATTTTCAAATATCAAGGAATCAAACCTCGTATTGATATAATTGGAGTCTGAAATCCGATGATATCGACACCTGTTTCGATTTCCTCGACCAGCTGACAAAATGTTTCGAAAGCGTATGACAATTGAGCATGTGTCATCGAGCGGCCAGTCGATGCAATTGAGAGTATACGCTCGATGATATCGACCCTGGTTAATGATATCGAACTCGTTCATAAATGTGATCATTTTATATTCATTGGAACTTTTTGCCTATATATAGAAAACTTGTTTGTAGTTACTGGTAGAGAAAGAAGAGAGTGCTTTTGAGTGTTTAACTTTACATCATTTACCCAAAGCCCTCTCTCTCAAGGGAGTTCATCCTCGAATCCACCCTCATCATTGATATTTAATAGAGTGGATTGAGGAATGAACTTTCGCATTCAAGGATCCTTCAACTACCACCTTAATGGAAAATCATTAAGCTGGGATGCCTTGAATGCATAGATGATTGAAATCACTCTCTCCTTTATATGAAAATACTTGAGAGTAGGATTCCATCATAACCTTGACCCAACCCATCACCATGCATTGGTACATCTTCTGAATTCAGGTTTGAGGAAGCAGAAGATTCTTCATCAACAAAGGAAGAGATCTTCGACAACGAGCTAAAAGGGACTCATCTGCTTATCTGAAAATGATCAGAGTTCACAGGATCCTTGTGATCATTCCTTTGTAGGATTGGGTCTAAGGTGTTTCTCACCCCTTGCAAGTCCTCTAGGAGACCTCCAGCGGCAGTGTACATAGTCAGTGCATTGTATTGACCCTTGCTTTATGGAGAGCATAAACAGTTAGGGTCTTATAATAGATCCTTGGCTAGTGTGCCTAAAAGTGGGTGCATTGTGTTGACCCTTTCTTTAATGAGAGCATAAATAGTCAGCCTAGGTGTAGGTTATATTGGTTAAAGGTGAACCAGATTTAAAACCTTAAGTTTATGGTGAACCGTGTGAAACCTCCTTAGTAAAATCCTGTACACTCAAGGGTTGAGTGCGGTTATCGGGAGTGGAGTAGACAAGTAGTCGAACCACTATAAAAATGACTGTTTTGAGATTGTTATTATCTCCAAGTGTGAAACCTTTAAGTGTCATTTATTTATGTGATTTCATTAAATAAATTCATATCTGATTATTTGAGATCACACATCACACACAAGCACAATCATATCCATCATAAACTACTTTGCATATTGTTCAACTCTTAAATAGTTTATGATTGGATCCTCTACCGGGCTTGGAAGATAGTAAAGTTACTCTTGAGAAATCCTAATCAATGCTTGTTGTTAGGATTAGAGTAATAAGATTTTAAATTGTTATAAAATTATTAAAAAGTCCTATTCACCCCCCTCTTGGACATATTGCCATATTTGTACTTCAACTAAAGCGGTCTTTACCGCAATTTCAATTGGTATTAGAGAGGGTATCTCTTTAAGGGCTTCACTGCCTAAAGAGTGATCTTGACTAAAGTTAGGAATATGGCCAAAGGAGAGGGCTCATCGGTCTTTAGACCTCCAGTATTTGATGGATCAAATTATGCATACCGGAAGGCTAGAATGCACTACTTTCTAAGATCTTTGGATCATAATGTTTGGGATATAGTTGAAAGAGGATATGTGCCACCACTTGAACAAATAGTACTTGAAAATGGCTGAATTATCTCTAAACCAAAATCCAAAGAAAAATGGATAGCATTCGATAAGGAAAATCAAACTGCTGAGGCTAAAGCTATGAATGTTATCTACTGTGTTGTGTCCTAAGATATTTTCAATCAAATCAGTATGTGTGGGACAACCAAAAAAGAATGAGATTTCTTGGAAACAACCCATGGAGGTACAAGCACTGTGAAGAGTGAAAGTTCACCTACTAGCCCTGGTTTGTCAATTACGGTGTAATTTGAGTCAGTCAGACAACAATGCCTAACAGGAAGATCAATTCAAGTGTCTTCCTCAACTGGATATGTGGAAGCTCACCACAGGTAAAACATAGCCTCACATCCCACGTCCTAAAACACCAGGTGATTAAAACCCTTAAAACTAAATAGAACATCTTAGGGTTTTATTGTAAGAAAACTTTTTACCAAACAGGAAAATCTTCAAGTATTTCTTACCTTGTCGATTATATCGATTCACCTTTCGGTATGATCGACCTGCTCTGTCGATGTCCTCGGCATCTCAATCGATACAATCGAGTGAGGACAAAAAGTGTCTAGCAAAAAAACATTCATTTGGACGATTTATCGATATATCGAAATCTTAATCGATATCATCGATATTCGAATATCGATCCCATCGAAAGTGGATCGATAATATCGACAGACAGTTTTCTGGTGCCCCTATTTTTCTAAAGAAAACTACTATAAGCTTCGATATATCTATGACTGTCCGATTCAATCTGAACTCAAATATCGATCATATCGGAAGTCATTCGATCATATCGATAGTGGGCGCATGTTTCCTCCAGCATAAATTTCAGGGTGTTTTAAATGTTGATCGGAGGCCATTCGAGGAAATCGATATTCTAATGTCGATATCATCGAGTCCTGGTCGATTGGATCGATTCTGACATAAACTGACCAACGTACTTATAGGTAAATCTATATAATTTATCGATCCTATCGACAAGGTCTCGATATCATCGACAGTCAAATTTCGATGACATCGACTGTTCCCCGATCATATCTTTAGAACCAGAAATTCTTTAAGGCTTGTCTCTCTTGTTTTCACCTGTCGAAAGATCGATCCATCTATCGATGGAATCGGAGTTCAAAATCTGATAACATCGATGTGTGTCTCGATCCCATTGACCAGCCGACAAAAGGTTTCAAAAGTGAATGACATGAAGTTTGTACCATCGAGTGGATCATCGATACAATCGAGAGTATACGCTCGATCATATCGACTCTTGATCGATGATATCGAATTTTGTCATAAATATGACCGTTTTATAGCCGTTGGAACCTTTTATCTATTTAAAGAGAGGCTTATCTTTATTGCTGGTAGAGAAAGAAGAGAGTGCTTCTGACTGCTTTAAACTTCATATCATTTATCTTAAGCCCTTTCTCTCAGGGAGTTCATCCTCCAATCCACCCTCATTATTGATATTTAATAGAGTTAATTAGGGAATGAACTTCCGCATTCAAGGATCCTTCAGTTACTACCTTAATGACAAATCATCAAGCTGAGATGCCTTGAATCCATAGATGATTGGAATCACTCTATCTTCCTAATAGAAAAATCTTTAGGGGGTAGAATTCCATCATAACCTTGACCCGACCAAAGTCGGATATTGGTACATCTTTTGTGTTACGGATCAAGGGAGTTGAAGACTTTTCATCAACAAGAAGAAGATCTTCATCACTACGCTAAAAGGGACTCATCAACTTATCTGTAAGTATCTAGAGTTCAGAGGACACTTGTGATCATTCCTTTATAGGATTGGGTGTAACACCCTGAAAATCGGGGGTCGTGTATAAACCCGACTCCCAAGTTTCAGACCATCATTTATGCAACAAATATAATTATGATTCAAGGTTGACTGAGTTAGAGCATTCACATGAGTAAGATTAAACTAAAACTGCAATTCATACTCCAGATTCAGTGATAAAACGAATGTGGAAGACTAAAGAATATATATATCACCGTATGGAAAACAAAATACTCTCAAACTGTCTCCAAAGTATGAATACATCTCTGAGTCTCATATACATGTCATAAACGAAAAGGAAATGTCAAAAATAGTCCCACTAAGAATTTCTGCTGATCCAGGTCACCTACGCAAAGCCGTCGTAAAACTGTATATACGAGAACTCGTCCTGGTCCTCGTCGTAGTCTGGCTCTGCATCCTGAAACGCCGCATCACCTACATCTAAGACAGGGTCTGGTGGGTGTTGCAAACACCATCCTGTAACGTGGGAGTGAGTGATCAACTCAGTGGGATAATAGAGCAAAGATTAGCATGTTCTCAAATCAATCACGCGATAATAGTAAAACAATAAATCAAACATTCCTAGATATTGTTATTAATGTATGCATGACATGACATGATGGATTCCCTCACCGACATACTCCCTCCTGCGGCACCATGTGCGTCCGCGGCATGCTTTCTTCCCACAGTGCTCCACATCTTCCAGGCACATGTAGTGCAATTTAGATATGATTACCAAGTTGTTATTAGTCCATTCATACAGCAGTATTGGGAAACTAAGGTACTTCCCTTATATCAATCCCAACACAGATCCTGTCTAGGGTAGTCACTCCTAGAAATCTCATACGATGGTATATTTATAGGTCGCTGCAAGGGCTGTCAGGGCTGTTGCTCACACTCGTTGTACCGCTCCCCCATCACCTTATCAATACAGGCCCAATGTACTGTAACATCCCGAAAATCGAGGGGTCGAGCGAAAACCCAACTCCCGAGTTCCAAAATGTTATTTATGCAACATAGATATGTATGATTGAATGTTGTCTGTGATAATGTATCAAACATGAGTGAGATTAAGCTAGAACAGCATATCCTACTCCAGAGATAGTTAAATTAGCAAGTGGAAGACAGTGATAGTATGTATATCATATATAAACTGTTGTATGTCTCCAGAGTGTGAACATGTTACCAGGTTATATGCATACATGTATACTCCAAAAGTAAACAAAATAAATATACATGAGTGTGCTAAAAATATAAAATGACAAGTGTCAAGGTCTAAGATAGGAGGTATCAGACTTTCGACGCGCGGTCTAGATCCAATACAAAGATTCAAAGTGGTCCAGAGAACAAACCGGCTTAGAGTTTGATCCAAGGTTATAGAGTATTATAGAGTCATTAGTTCTACTCGATTTGGGTCTTGTAGAACGTATTTAAAGTGATCAGGGACTATTTCCCAGCTACTCCAGCGTTGCGCTAGCTAACTTACGCTTAATTTCTAAAGGAATTAATCCTAAGTGGTTTCTTTGGCTATAGAAGTAGGTTCTGAGCGATTTTCCTGATGTTTTAGTTGACCCACTACCTAAGGACGTCAAATCCCAGATTGGCCAAAATCCAGGGTGTTACAATCTACCCCCTTTAAAATAAAATTTCGTCCCCGAAATTGGCGAAGGGCAAGGAGTACTTTTTCTAAGGAAGGATCAAATCCTATTTAATAACCTAACCTTACATATAACCTAAATCAAATGTTTCGATCTTGGGCCAGTGGGGAAGAGCCTAACCACGCTTCCGCTGTGCCACTCTGATCGAACGGTAGCGTTGACTAACCTATCTGGATTGGACTTAATTCGCTCTACCCCCCTTAAAACTTGGTTCTACTTAAGGTTGAAGAATCTTTGCATTGATCCGTATATCAGAACGAGGCGCAACTTAGGGGCTATCCTTAACCTAAAATGGAAACAACCTCCCTCTACATGGTTTTCCTTGCTAATGATGCGTTCTATGGCATTGGTACCTATGATCATAGAGATGAGCCTAATCTCTATAGTAGTTAAGTTCAGGGGCAGGTATGACTTGGTGGCAAGATGTCGAATTCTCTACTAGCTTTAAGTCCTCGCCATTTTCCAAAGACACTGTGATCCCGTTCGATTGTATGTGGTCGAGCCGACACGGAAGAAAAGTAGTATAGTGGGTCTGAGCCGGATACATAGACTTTCTGTCTAGCTAGGACAGAAGATTTATTGTATCAATTCTTAATCCGAGTCGATGCCGATCTTCTGCTTGATCAGAGCATTGGATTTATTAGTAACCACTAGGATTAGGAAGTTGATTCAAACCGCAAATACATCACTTACATATAGTTCCTTTATTCCGCATTCCCGAATGCAATAAGCCCTTGGGGAAGGCAATTCTAAGGGGCATGCTAATACATTCTAAGTTCATTCTGAGAGATTTATAAATGGTCCCTAAGAGTGAATGACTCCTTCCTATGGGTAACAATAAAAGTCTATAAGTCATAAGGGGATCTATCAAAGGAATAAGGTTCTACTTCGACCAATCTAACCTACAATTCCTTAGCATATACAGGCTTTACTCCACTCAAGGTAACTAGTAGGCTAGTCTGTAACTCAGTAGCTATAATCCAAAGCCTAAGTTTATACGTTAAATGGTTCTATACCATTTATACTACAGGGAGTTGTTCTATTGCTTAGATTCAAGATTGTCTAAATGGAATTGGATTTCTTACGTCGTCAGACCCTTTAAATCTAGAAGTGCTAACACTAGGTCCAAAACGCCAAAGGCCTATGTGGCTAGTAGCATTAAGTTGTATTAAATGGACCGCATTCCTAGTCCCATGGCGGGATTGGAAGTGGTATGCTTGGTAGGAGGGTGGGGTGGGATAAAAACTAATTTGTAGGATGAATCCCGGGAGTTATAATACTCCCGATCCAGGGACAATACCTTACAGCGAAATGAGACGGCATGCACTCCATTCAACAAATTTTGGCTACATTAAGCCCAAACCACAACACAAACACATTTTCTACCGGTGACATCACTAGACCCAATAACAACAAACACAAAAATCCTTAAAACAAAAATCAAATAATCTATAAGGCAACAGCATAGATGCCTAATTCTACCAAAGGACTTCTACCATGGTCCCAACTGACCTTCCTGAATACGATCTAGTTCAGTACTGTCTGTTGCCCATTAGAGCTCTATCGGCCAGGTATTTTCAATACTTCTCAAACGAAGAAAGTTGAGAAATGGGATGTGAGGTTAGCACGATTTTGAGACTCAAAAAGAGGGTAAAGGCTCAAATAAAAGGGACATGAGAGAGAGGACGATGGAAAGGGAGGAAAAGGCTGAAACAGTCTTAACAATAGCCATGGAAAACGGAAAAAATATGAAGAAATGGTCACCCAAATGGACAGAATAAAATCTAGGCATTGTAGAGGGATGCTTCAAGCTCCCTTAGGATGTATTTTTAGAAAGAAATGAAAATGAAAAAGGGGAATGGAGCACCTCACGATTTCAGCTTGATTTGGGGGTTTTTAGAGCTCCAAAAGATGAAATCTTCAAGAGGGAGGGTTGCAAACAGCAATGGAGTGAAGGAGTATAGTCGTTTTCAACAGAGAAGGGATTTGAGAGTGATTTGAAATCATGATTTTTGGAATAGGGCAGCAAAAATGAAAATAGAGCTTGGAATGGGGGCTGTTTGTGAAGGAAGTAGGGTATATAGGGGGTTTTAAGGTGCAAACCACATATGGGGGAGGTGCCCTAGCTGTATTAGGGCATGCGCCCGAATTTCACTGCAAGTGGGCCCACCTGTACGGCGATGCATCGTCGGATCGGCGATGGCATCGCCGACCAGTGGTGCATTCGGCCAGTGGGACCATATGGATTAGGTCCCCCATGGTCCAAGGGCTCCAGATATGTATGGTCCCAACCTTGGGTCATTGTATTTTGACCTATATAGGCCTAAAAATGTGTTCAGGGCTTTTCAGAGCCAATATGCAATCCCGAATACAAAACCTACCATGCAACATATGATTTTGGGGTAGAAGGAGCTAGTACATCCATCTAGCTCATTAGTTTCTAAAGAAAGAAAATTTATAATGGCCTTAGGGCCCTTTTTCATGGAATTTTACTATTCACTATAAAATTTTATGAAAGTATGATTTTGTATCATTCTCACACTAGGATTAATGCCTAACATGAAAATAAGATGAAAATAAGAGGAAGAATTTTGAAGGTTTTAGGTAAAACGGGGTTTTTAAGCCCTGACGATTGGATACAGGGGTTGTGGTTGCCCCACAGCCCAATGATTTACATTTATGGGTTTAAAATCGTTCAAAGAACATCTCAACCCACTTACCTACAACCTCAGATCTACTCAGGTCACTTCATGCGACCCTAGACGCGCTACGGACTCGATCACGCGATCGAAATGAATAGACTTCGCCTATTGGCGAATCTGCGATCCTAGAAGTGTTTCTAGACCCTTCTCGCACCCACCTATGTTAAAGGAAGCTACAGCGTACATCGCGTGACCATAACCCAGGCCCGGTTTAATCCAAATCATGCTTTGATACCATCTGTAACATCCTGAAAATCGGGGGGTCGAGCGAAAACCCAACTCCCGATTTCCAAAATGTTATTTATGCAACATAGATATGTATGATTGAATGTTGTCTGTGATAATGTATCAAACATGAGTGAGATTAAGCTAGAACAGCATATCCTACTCCAGAGATAGTTAAATTAGCAAGCGGAAGACAGTGATAGTATGTATATCATATATAAACTGTTGTATGTCTCCAGAGTGTGAACATGTTACCAGGTTATATGCATACATGTATACTCCAAAAGTAAACAAAATAAATATACATGAGTGTACTAAAAATATAAAATGACAAGTGTCAAGGTATCTAATCAACCTCCCTGTAATCCCGTCAATCAGAACACACATGAAGGAGGAATCTTCCTCATCATCACCAGGTCCAGCTCCGCTTCTCGAGCAGCGCCATCATCTGCAATCACAAAAAGGGACTGGTGGGTGTCCGGAAACACCATCCCGTAACGTGGGAGTGAGTGATCAACTCATTAGGATAAGAGAGCAGAGATTAGCATGTTATTAAATCAATCATGCGATAATAGTAAAGCAGTAATTCAAACAATCCTAATACTGTTGTTAATGCAATATGACATGACGTGATGTATGCCCTCACCGACGATCTCCCTCATACGGCAACATCTTACGACCGCGGCATGCCACACTCCCTAGAGTGCTCCACATCTTTCAGGCACATGCAATGTTATGGTGATATGATTTTCAAGTTGTTATTAGTTCATTCAAACAGCAGGATTGGGAAACTAAGGTACCTCCCTTATATCAATCCCAACATAGATCTTGTCTAGGGTCGTCACTCCTAGTAATCTCATACGATGTATATTTTGTAGGTCACTGCAAGGGCTGACAGGGCTGTTGCTCGCACTCGTTGCACCGCTCCCCCATCACCTTATCAATACAGGCCTACAGTACTCTGCTGCTACTGAAGGGTCGTCGCCTCCCATAGACTCAGAATACGCTTACGGTCACTACAAAGGGCTGCCAGGGCTGTTGCTCGCACTCGTTGCACCGCTCCCCCATCAACTTATCAATGTAGGCCGACAGCAAGAATATAGTGTCCCATACCACCATAATCTGCTCACGAGTCTAGGTACTCACTGGTCACTACGGGGAGGTTTGTGGCCCCAGCGTAGGCCGACAGCTCGACCACGGTGTCCCATACCACCATGCCTGGCTCATGAGTCTTTATGGATCAAGGTACCATGGTTAAAAGGGTTTACAATGGTAAGTTCAGTACCCTAGGTTCAAGCAGTTATGACTCATGCAGGGTGAACATGCAACGGCCAGTCGGGTTACTTGACGGGCTCGACAGCACGATCGCATCTCAAGTTGAACGACATGAAGTGCGTAAAACACTTCGTGTGGCCTAACCACTGTCGCCAACTCCAAAACACGGTTCTCGTTCATTGACGCGTCGTTCGTGGCCAAGATAAGCCAACCACGAATTCGCTCGGTTACCGACTGCCTGGACTAAGTATAGTCTCAAACAATCATGGAATCACATCAGCATTCATGTAAGAGTAATGGAAATGAAATACAACCATGTGAGCATGTTAACACATGTTATAACGTACAACTTAAGTAAATCATCCTACACATGTCTTTCACACATATAATGAAATTATACATATCGCCAACATATAGGAAACCCTCTCCATTAGCCTATCAATTGAGAATTCAATCTCAAACTAAATCATAAGGAAATCATCAAGTACATGTTATATCATACCACTTAAGTGCAGCATCAAGCATATGCATTTCATACATATAGTGAAATCGTACATATGGCTAACATGTAGGAAATCATTTACATCAGCATATTAATTGAGAAATCAATCTCAAATTAATTCATAACACCATTTAATTCAATACATACTAATACAAGCATTTATACAGACACTTACACTACACACTTGAGTCTACATATAGTATGTCGACCCGAAATGCGCATTTAGGCGAATCTCTTCGCCAAAATAATTATGCACGCATTCCTAACATTCTAATGCGACAACAATTCATGTCAATCACATCAGCAAAATATGAATGAAAACAGTACTTCCTACAAATGACTAAAATGCCCTAAATCTCATATTCTTCGTTGATTTACGAAACTGGAAACGAACAGCATGTTGTACATGTCAAATGGCATTGCCGTCAATAATCTACTATTAAACGACATTGAAAGCTTTGGAAACAGTCAATCAAAGCATCTAATATCTGCACCTTGTCTCTTATGGATGTGTAAATTCGAACGGAGCGTATACGCTTCGTCCACGGCGATCAGGCGACTTAATTCACAAGTTATATAAGCTGCATCACTTATGGAATCGACGGAATGCTAAATCAGTAAATGGTTAGGGTTTTCCTTACCTCAAAGTGCGTTGGAATCGCCGGGAAAGTGATAGGAGTGCGTCGCTTAAGCACGTGTAACGGCAGCAGCAAGTGGCAGTAAAAGCCCTCCCACACTCTCTCACAATCTCTCACCTTTTCTCTCTCCCAATCTAGGAATTTTTGCAAATTCGGATGGGAGAGAGGAGTGAGGGTTTTAACCCCTTTTATAAGCCCAAAAATGCTGAAAATAGGCTCGGGAACAAGTTTCACTTGAGGGGTAACCAAATCGGGGCTGTTTCAGTCCAAAAGGACATTTCTGGTGGTCCCCTGACCGAATGCAATCGGACTTAAGCTCATGCGTACTGGATCTAGCACGTATTAAGTTTTCAGTCCGGCTGGGTCCGCAGATCGCACGTGGCGGCCCAGTTTCAGTTCAGCGATCACCGCACGTAGATCAGGGCTGAAAGTCTCATGATTTAAAATAAAAATTTCTCCTGATCCGAGGGTGTAATATGGATGAATTCTGAAGGCCAGAACGGTCAATACTGACGCGTCAAGTCGTGTGCCAGATTTGAATTTGAAATTCCAATTCTGTCCCTATTCGTACTCTCTTCGGTCCGGGCTCAATGAAATGGCCTGTGATTATCGGTTTGACTTGATTTTAGAAATGAATGTCAAGTCCAGCTAGGCGGTTCTAACGGTCTAAGATAGGAGGTATCAGACTTTCGATGCGCGGTCTAGATCCAATACAAAGATTCAAAGTGGTCCAGAGAACAAACCGGCTTAGAGTTTGATCCAAGGTTATAGAGTATTATAGAGTCATTGGTTCTACTCGATTTGGGTCTTGTAGAACGTATTTAAAGTGATCAGGGACTATTTCCCAGCTACTCCAGCGTTGCGCTAGCTAACTTACGATTAATTTCTAAAGGAATTAATCCTAAGTGGTTTCTTTGGCTATGGAAGTAGGTTCTGAGCGATTTTCCTGGTGTTTTAGTTGACCCACTGCCTAAGGACGTCAAATCCCAGATTGGCCAAAATCCGGGGTGTTACATGTACTCTCATTGCTACGGAAGGGTCGTCGCCTCCCGTGGACTCAGAATACTCTCGCGGTCACTACAAAGGGCTCATCACCAATCACTGTAGGCCGACAGCTTGAATGTAGTGTCCCGTACCACCACAATCAGCTCACGAGTCATAGGTGCTCACTGGTCACTACGGGGAGGTTTAGGGTCCCATCGTAGGCTGAAGCTCAACCACGGTGTCCCATACCACCATGCCCGGCTCATGAGTCTTTATGGATTAAGGTACCATGGTTAACAGGGTTTCCAATGGTAAGTTTAGTACCCTAGGTTCAAGCAGTTATGACTCATGCAGGGTGAACCTACAACGCCCAGTCGGGTTACTTGACGGGCTTGATTAGTATGAGCGCATCGCAAGTCGAATGACACGAAGTGCGTAAAACACTTCGTGTGGCCTAACCACTGCCGCCAACTCAAAACACGACTCGCGTTCATCGACGCGTCCTTCGTGGCAAATAGAAGTCAACCATAAATTTGATCATTTACCGACTGCCTGGACTAGGTCATAGCCCCAAACATTTGTAAATCAGCATTAGTAATCATATGAGAGTAATAAAAATGCAATACAACAATACAAGCATGTTGTCACATGTTATAACATACAACTTAAGCAATTCATCCAACACATGCATTTCATACATATAGAGAAATCTATACATTTGGCCAACATGGTGAAAATCATATACATCAGCATATTACTTGAGAATTCAATCTCAAAACTCATTCACAACTCCATTTACTCAATACATACTAGTACAAACATTTATACAAACACTTAGTCTACACACTTTAGTCTACATAGCGTATGTCGACCCAAAGTGCGCATGAGGGTGAATCTCTTCGCCAAACCGATCATGCACGCATTCCTAATATCCTAACATGACAAAAAGCCATGGCAAATATTTCAGCAAAATATGGAAGTAAATAATATTTCCTACAAATGACTAAAATGCCCTAAATCTCATATTTTCCATACGTTTACAAAATGGAAAACGGACAGCATGTTGTACATGTCAACGGCATTGTCGTCGATAATCTACTATTAAATGACATTGAAAGCTTTGAAATCAGCCAATCAAAGCATCTAAAATTTGCACCTTTTGCCCTAAACGTGTATCGTTTCGATTAGAACGTATACGCTTCGTCAACGGCATACAGGCGACCTAATACATAAGTTACATAAGCTACATCGCTAACGAATCGAAGGAAACCCCAAAACAGCAAGTAGTTAGGGTTTTCTTACCTAAGAGTGCATTGGAAATCACCGGGAAAGTGATTTGAACGCGTCGCTTTAGCAAGTGCAAAAACTAGTACAAGTGGGAGGAAGATTTCTCCCACACTCTCTCACAATCTCACACTTTCTCTCTCTCTCTAGCTAGGGTTTCTAGCAAATTCATATGGGTGAGATATGTGAGGGTTTAAGGCCCTTATATAGGCTAAAACCTCACCCTTTTAGACTCAGAAACAAAGTATACTTGGGTTATAACCAAATCGGGGCTGTTTTGGTCCAAAAGAGCATTTCGGGAGGTCCCCCGGTCGAACGCGATCGAACTTAAGCTCATGGTCACTGGATGTTGCTCACACCCAGTTTTTAGGCTGGTAGAGTTCGTAGATCACACGTGGTAGTCCAGTTTCAGTTCAACGGTCAGCGTACCTAAATCAGGTCTACAGTCTCATGATATGAAAGAGAAATTTTTCCTGATCCGAGGGTGAAATTTGGCTAAATTCTGACGGTCAGAACACTTCATAATAACGTGCCAAGTCATGTGCCAGATTTGGATTTAAATTTCCAAATCCAACCCTTTTCTCACTCTCTTCACTCCAGGCTCAATGAAATAGCCTCTGAACGTCGGTTGGGCTTGATTTTCGAAATGATTGTCAAGTCCAGCTAAGCGATCATAACGGTCTAAGATTGTAGGTATCAGACTTTCGATGCGCGGTCTAGATCTAATACAAAGTTTCAGAGAGTTCCTGAGAGCAAAGGGGTTTAGAGTTTGATCCAAGGTTTCAGGAAATTATAGCGTCATTGATTCTTCAAGCTTTTGGGTCTTGTAGAACGTATTTAAAGTGTTCAGGGACAATTTCATAGCTACTCTAGCGTAGCGCTAGCTAACTTACGCTTGATTTCTAAACGAATTAATCCTACGTGATTTCTGGTCGAGTTAGTACTCGAGTCTCAGTACAGATTTTTCCAAGGCGTTACATTGGGTCTTAAGTGTTGCTCACCCTTTGAAGTCCTCAAAGGAGGCCTCCGGCGGGAGTGTACGCTGCGGGTGCATTGTGTGGACCCTTGCTCTGTGGAGAACACAAACATCCGGGTGCGTTGTGTGGACCCTTGCTCTATGTGAGCATAAACATCTGATAGGAGTGAACCAGTAAAACTTTGGGTTATAAGGTGAACCGTGTAAAACCTCTGTTAGGGTTTTAGGGTAAGATCCTTGGTCAGTGTGCCTAAACCGAGTGCTATGTGTTGACCCTTGCTCGTGAGAGCATAAACAGTCAGCCTCCGTTTAGGTTGTAAAGGATGAAGGTGAACCTGATTTAAAACCTTAGGTTTGAGGTGAACCATGTCAAACCTCCTTAGTGAAATTCGGTACACTCAAGGGTTGAGTGTGGCAGCCAGGAGTGGAGTAGACAAGTAGTCGAACCACTATAAAAATAACTGTGTTTGCGACTGCTATTATTTTGTGCATGTGATTTACTCCCATATTGTTAGATCTATATATGTCTGAAATCACATCTCACACACATACACAGTTATATCCATCATAACTTGAGTTTATATTATTCATACTTCGAAAGTTTGTGATTGGATCCTCTACCAGGCTTGGAAGCCAGTAGAGTTACATTTAAGTAATCCTGATAAATGTATATCTAAAAGGATTAGAGTAATAGGATTTTTAATATAACTCATAAATCTTTAAAAAGTCCTATTCACCCCCCTCTATGACATATTGGCATATTCCTACTTCAACTCAAGTGGTCTTCACCGCTACTTCAATTGGTATCAGAGCGAGTCTCTCTTTAAGGGCTTCACTGCCTAGAGAGTGATCTTGACTGAAGTTGAAACATGGCCAAAGGAGAGGGCTCATCAGTCACTAGTCCTCCAGTATTTGATGGTTCAAATTATGCATACTGGAAGGCTTGAATGCATTACTTCCTGAGATCTTTGGATCATGATGTTTGAGATGTAGTTGAAAAGGGATATGTGGTACCATCTAAACAAATCGTACTTAAAAATGAAACCACAATCACTAAATCCTAACCTAATGAAAAGTGGATGGCGTTTGACAAAGAACAGTGAACTGCTGAAGCAAAAGCAATGAACACCATCTTCTGTGCCGTGTCCCAAGATATATTCAATCAAATAAGTATGTGTGAGACATCCAAGGAAGCATGGGATTTACTGGAAACAACTCATGAAGGCACAAGCACTGTGAAGAGGTATATACTGCAACTTTTAACTTCACAGTTCGAAAATCTCAGGATAGAAGAGGATGAGACATTTATGGAGTTTTTCACCAAATTGAATATCATTTGTAACTCCATAGGTGGATCGGGAGAGAAAGTTCCGGTACCTAAAATATGTAGAAAAATCTTAAGATCCCTACCGAAACGGTTTAATCCCAAACTAACAACAATTGAGGAGTGTAGGAATATTGATGAGATGAAAGTAGACGAACTAGTAAGTTCCCTACAAACTTTTTAACTACACTTCACACAACCCCAAAAATTCAAAAACACTGTCCTAAGAGCGTCAAAGAAAATAAAACATGAGGACAGTGAGAGTGAAAAGGAAGATGAAGATGAGGAAGTGGCTTTGCTGGCACAAAAATTCAGAAGATTCTTTCAGAAGAATCGCGGTCATCCTTCCAGAGGAAGAAAGGTGAACTACAAACCTCTTGTAGGCAAATTTTGTTAGCATACCAAAGAACCACAATGTTATGCCTGTCATGAGTATGGACACCTATTTATCGAATGCCCAAATAGAAAAACCAAGGGTAAGGCGATGGCCGCCACATGAGATGATACAGAAGAGTCCAACTCAGAAAATAGTGACTCCGAAAGTGATGGAGATAAAAAATGTTTGAACATACTCATGGTCTCCACTGCTTCGATCATTTTAACTGAACCTGAGGAAGAAGAACAAGCCACTGAATCATGTTCATCTGATAATGATGAGTCTGAAGAAGAAGAGGAAGAAGTCGAAAAGGATAAACTGCAAGATGGTTATAATCAACTCTATATACATAGCATTAAAGTGTTTAAATGACTTGGTATTTCTGAAAACAAAAAGGAATTGTCGAAATTAGATCTGGATAAAGCTTCAAATATTAATACTCATCTAATTACTGATTTGCAACAATGTCACTCAGAAAATGATAGACTTGAAAGAACTAACATTTCTTTAAAATCTGAGTCAGAAAAATTAAAGAAACAAGTCAAAGAACTAAATGAGGAAAACTAGATTCCTCAGAATAAAAATTATACACTTCAAAATGAATTAGAAGAATCTTAGAAAATAGCCCAACTAAACTGTAAATTTTCCCAGAGTGGTGAGAGGTTAGAAAAACTTTTGGGTATGGGAAAATCTGGAAACAACAAATATGGTTTGGGGTATGAAAAAGCTAGAACAAGAACTGGATATGGAACACATGAAAAAACTGATTTTCCCAGTAACAACAAAGGAAAAAATCGGGCTTGTCAAACAAGTGGTGATTCAAAGGATGTGTTGAACAAAGGATATATACACCTATCACCATCCAAACCATCTGACAGGAAGAAAGACTCAGTGAATCAAGTGGTTGAATCAGATGAGAAGAACAAATCTACCATAAGTAAAACTCCTGTCACAAAGTGGGTGATTAAGGAAAAGACAAATTTCCTTATCACTCATTCAGAGCATTTATCAGGCAATGGGGCTAAATGGTACTTGGATAGTGGTTGCTCAAGACATGTCACAGGTGACAAGTCCCTCCTTTCAAACTATAAAGATCTTCATAAAGGGATAGTCACCTACGGAGATGGAACCACTGCTGAAGTAATTGGACGGAGAATCATAAAAGGAATCAATCTGCTTACAAATGAGAATGCCTTCTGCATAAAAGGTTTAGCACATAATCTCCTAAGCATATCTTAGATCTGTGATAATGGGCATGTGATAAAATTCTGTCATGCCCCAAACTCAGAAATCGGGCTCGTAAAATTCCCGATCGCCGAATCCGGCGCTGACAGCCTCCGTAGAACCCCATTCTCGGCTCCTAGCGCCCATTCGCCAGGTTCCAATCCTGGAATGCTACGAGGAGGATTTTTAATATCAGTTTGATTCGTAATAAGCATAACCAAAGGCATAACCTACAAACAATAACTAAGAACTCCATTACATTTCCACTATGATAAAAAACTTTACAAGTACAATGAGCATAAAGGGAAATACAATGGTAAGGAACAAAACTGCTACATTCCATTCGTAACAAAGAAGAATGTGATATCCTAGATCAATCAGGAAAATCAGTAATTAAGGGTCATCGCACAAACAATCACTGCTACAGTATTATAGGAAAAGAAAGGAGCAATATTGAGAAATACTGAGAGAGAAGAAACTAGTCCAGGACATGCATTGAAATCTGGATACTTGTTGAAATGAGATAATTTTGCTGAGCGTTCATAGAAAAATTTTGAGGTCTCTCACCTCACTTTTTTCACATAAACATTCAAATGTTTATACTTTTAATGTACAAATGTTATACGAATTTCTGCTGTTATTTTTGTTTTCACTAAAAACCTTTATAGATATACTATTCTGTACATGAACAATGGATAGTCAAAAAAATAAAAATAAAAATTCATTCGATATGAGCTTTGATTGATAACTTGTGAATGTCGATTACGTCGACTCATAATCGATATCATCGACGACTCTCCGGGTAACTAAATCGTCAGGACGATTGGGCTTCCGAGAACTCTTAAAATCGAAAAATCAGAGATCTCAGTGTGGAACTGTATCTCTCAGCATTGTTCTTGATGAAAATGCCAAAAGCTAAAGGATCACTTCATCCAAAAAGTGCATTAATGGGAAAGAAGAAAGGTAAGAAGGATGCAATCGCCCCTTCTTCCTTGTTCAACTTAAAGCTTGTGGCAGAACGAAACGTTCATACAAAGAGTATTGAACCTTTTAAAATCATCGATCTTCTGAAAAAGAGTGGATGGGAAAATATTGTAAATCTTGGGGGAACATTTCAACATAATATAGTACATCATTTCTTGAGCTTGATCTTCAATGTTGATAACAACCCTCCAGTAATCTCGGTTGTAGTAGTAAATCGAGTTGAACACATCACACCTAGACTGATAAGTAGGATGGTTGACATGGGAATGACTGGAATACCTATATCAGATCGAAATATGAATGGACTCGGTGTATGGGGAGAAGTTACTCGACCACTGTGTAATGGTACTACAATTCCCAGGAATTCAAAGAATATCCTCCATGTTAAGCATCTTAATCCTACCTATAAGATCCTTCACAATATATTGAGCACAAATGTCTATCCTTGTGAAGTCTCGAGCAATTATCTCTCTCCATACATACTCAACATTTTATATGATATTCATCTTGGAATTCCTCTATGCCTACCAACTCTTCTCCTACGTCAGTTAATCCAAGTGTTCACAGAAGAATCCATCACTACAATTCCATTTCCATGCCTTCTATCTAAGCTTTCATGACAATTCGGTCTACCACCAACTCATGATCTTCCACATCCATGTCTATGGTTCAATTATAAAGACATCCAAGTCTGAATCTCTATGACAGAGTATCTTGTGTTGAAAAAACCAATCAGACCTCAGGCCTTGGAAATTCTCAAGCCATGGAAATTCAAGGTATCCAGGTGCAAGATAATTTACAAAGACTTCTGGATGGTCAATCCTACATGATGAAGAAACTTGATGACTGTGAAGCCTATCTTTCAGACGTCCGACAAAGATTGGGGTCTCTGCAACATGCTACGGAACAGATTCTCAACAGTCTACCTTCTCCATAAAGCCTGTCCAGGGACTCTTTCCATTTATCACACATTAAAAATTCTTCTGGAATACCTTGGCATACGGTTCTTTTTGAATGCTCTGTGATCATATTTATGTGTGTAATAACTTGCTGACTTACAGATTGTGACAAAGTGGCTTCTTGGTTGTCCATACCCCGTGTGGGTCGCTAATATCATAAACTCTTATAACTTGAATGTGTCTTGGTTTGTCTGGTCTGAACATGGGTTGCATTGCTAACTGCTTCATAGTTTCATCCCTGTTTATGTGATCTATGTTTTCAAATGGTTCATGGATATATTGATTATGGCAAGGTATCATAATCTATCTTTTTTGCCCTATGTGATATGAAATGCATGTGTTTCTATTGAATATTCTACCTAATCTATAACTATGAGACTTGTCTGTGTATGCATTCATATCCTATGAATAGTGTTGTATGTTTTAAAATGAGTTCCCCCTTGTTCATCTATATCTAGTGGTTCTCCCATATGCTTAAAATCTTTAGTCAATATCACCTGCTATATCTTTGTCAATAACTGACAAAAAGGGGGAAAAAAGTCAAAAACACCCTGGATGGAATTGTATATCTGCTAGAATGGTGTTGCGGGTGATAGGGGGAGAAGCTGCAACATGAAAGGGGGAGTTTTGAAGTTAGGGGGAGCAATTACTGGTTGTGTACATGGGTGATTAGAATCTGTAAAATTGTGTTATGCATGTACACACAATTTAGGTTGTGTCTATCTTAGATATTATCCTAAGGTGTTTTGGATATTTTATCACGTAATTAAAAAAGGGGGAGATTGAAAGTGCACCTACTAGTGCCCTAGTTTGTCAATTACGGTGTAAGTTGAGTCAGTCAGACAACAGCGCCTAACAGGAAGATCAATTCAAGTGTCTGCCTCAACTGGAAGTGTGGAAACTCGCCACAGGTAAATCATAGCCTCACATCCCATGTCCCAAAACACCAGGTCATTAAAACCCTTAAAACTAAAAAGAACATCTTAGGGTTTTATTGTAAGAAAACTTTTTACCAAACAGGAAAATCTTCAAGTTTTTCTTACATGGTCGATTATATTAATTCACCTTTCTATATGATTGACATGCTCTGTCGATGTCCTCGGCTTCTCAATTGATACAATCGAGTGAGGATGAAAAGCATCCAGCAATAAAAAATTCATCTGGACGATTTATCGATATATCGGAATCTCAATCGATATCATCGATATTCGAATATCGATCCCATCGAAAGTGGATCAATAATATCGACAGACAGTTTTCTGACGCCCCTATTTTTTTAAAGAAAACTACTATAAGCTTCGATATATCGATAACTGTCCGATTTAACCTGAACTCAAATATCGATCATATCAGAAGTCATTCGATCATATCGATAGTGGATGCATGTTTCCTCCAGCATAAATTTTAGGGTGTTTTAAATGTTGATCGGGGGCCATTCAAGGAAATCGATATTTTAATGTCGGTATCATCGAGTCTTGGTCAATTGGATCGAGTCTGGCACAAACTAACCAGCGTGCTTATACGTAAATCTATATGATTTATCGATCCTATCCACAAGGTCTTGATATCATCGACATTCAAATTCTAATGACATCGGTTGTTTTCCGATCATATCTTCAAAACTTGAAATTCTTCAAGGCTTGTCTCTCTTATTTTCACCTGCCGATAGATCGATCTATCTATCGATGGAATTGGAATTCGAAATTGGATAACATCAATGTGTGTCTCGATCCCATCGACGAGCCGGTAAAAGGTTTCAAAAGTGAATGACATGAAGTTTGTACCATCAAGCGTATCATCGATACAATCGAGAGTATACGCTCGATCATATCGACTCTTAATCGATGATATCAATCTTTGTCATAAATATGACTGCTTTATATCCGTTAGAACCTTTTGTCTATTTAAGGAGAGGCTTATTTTTTTTGCTGGTAGAGAAAGAAGAGAGTGCTTCTGAGTGTTTTAAACTTCATATCATTTATCTTAAGCCCTTTCTCTCAGGGAGTTCATCCTTCAATCCACCCTCATCATTGATATTTAATAAAGTAGATTGGGGAATGAACTTTCGCATTTAAGGATCCTTCAGCTACTACCTTAATGGCAAATCATCAAGATGGGATGCCTTGAATGTATAGATGATTGGAATCACTCTATCTTCCTAATAGGAAAATCTTTAGAGAGTAGAATTCCATCATAACCTTGACCCGACCAAAGCCGGATATTGGTACATCTTTTGTGTCATGGATCTAGGGAGGTGAAGACTTTTCATCAAGAAGGAGATCTTCATCACTGCGGTAAAAGGGACTCATCAACTTATCTATAAATATCTAGAGTCCAGAGGACACTTGTGATCATTCCTTTCTATGATTGGGTTTTAAGTGTTGCTCACCCTTTGAAGTTCTCAAAGGAGGCCTCCAGCGGGAGTGTAAGCTGCGGGTGCATTGTGTGAACCCTTGCTCTGTGGAGAGCCTAAACATCCGGGTGCGTTGTGTGGACCCTTGCTCTATGTGAACATAAACATCCGATAGGAGTGAACCAGTAAAACTCTAGGTTATAAGGTGTAGCATGTAAAACCTCTGTTAGGGTCTTAGGGTAAGATCCTTGGCCAGTGTGCCTAAACCAAGTGCTATGTGTTGACCCTTGCTCATGAGAGCATAAATAGTCAGCCTCCGTGTAGGTTGTAAAGGTTGAAGGTGAACCTGATTTAAAACCTTAGGTTTGAGGTGAACCATGGGAAACCTCCTTAGTGAAATCCAGTACACTCAAGGATTGAGTGTGGCAGTTGGGATTGGAGTAGACAAGTAGTCAAACCACTATAAAAATAATTGTGTTTGTGACTGCTATTATTTTGTGCATGTGATTTACTCTCATATTGCTAGATCTATATATGTCTGAAATCACATCTCACACACATACACAGTCATATCCATCACAACTTGAGTTCATATTATTCATACTTCGAAAGTTTATGATTAGATCCTCTACCAGGCTTGGAAGCCAGTAGACTTACATTTGAGTAATCCTAATGAATGCATATCTAAAAGGATTAGAGTGATAGGATTTTTAATATAACTCATAAATCTTTAAAAAGTCCTATTCACCCCCCTCTAGGACATATTGGCATATTCCTACTTCAACTCAAGAGGTCTTCACCGCTATTTGAAAGAGATCTAAACTGCAACTCCTAACTTCACAGTTCGGAAGTCCAGAATGGAAAAGCATGAGTCATTTATGGAGTTTTTCACAAAACTAAATATCATTTATAACTCCATCGGTGTATTCTGTGAGAAAGTTTCGGTCCCAAAAAATCTGTAGGAAAATACTAAGATCCCTACCAGAACGATTCAACCCTAAAGTAACAACCATTGAAAAATGTAGAAACATAGATGAAATAAAAGTAGAAGAACTTTGGACACCTGTCTACGATCAACCAACAATTCAACCCTAAAGTAACAACCATTGAAAAATGTAGAAACATAGATGAAATAAAAGTAGAAGAACTTTCGACACCTGTCTACGAATAACCAAATGAGTTCTTCTACTTTTATTTCTTCTATTAGAAGTTTGGACACCTGTCTACGAAATGCCCAAATAGAAAAACTAAGGTTAAGGCAATGGTTACCACATGGGATGATACTGAGGAGTCAAACTCAGAATCTAGCGACTCAAGGAGCGATGGAGATCAGAAATCTTTAAAAATTCTTATGGTCTCCACCACTCCAGTCATTTCCATTAAAATTGAGAACAAGGGAGAACCACAAGCCACTGAATCATTTCCATCAGATAATGAAGAAACTGAAAAGGAAGAAGAAGAAGAAGAAGAGAATAAACTACAAGACGCTTACAATCAACTTTACACTCATGGCATTAAAGTTGTTAAAAGACTTGGAATGTCTGAGAACAAAAAGGAATTGCTTCAAAAATATATGAAAAAAACTCTGGAAATTAATATACATCTAATCAATGATTTACAGTAATATCACTCAGATAATGATAGACTTGAGAGAATTAACACATTTCTTAAATCCGAGTCTGAAAAACTAAACAAACAGGTTGAGAAATTAAAAGACAAAAGCTTGCTCCTTCAAAATGAAAATCATACACTCTTGTTTGATTTAGAAGAATCCTGAAAAATCTTTAAGCTAAAATACAAGTTTTCCTAGAGTGGCGAGAAGTTAGAAAAACTCTTAGGTATGGGAAGACCTGTAAAGGACAAGAGCAGCTTAGGATATGAAATTCTTAAAACAATGACTGGAAATGTAACACCAATAACTGAAAAATCTGCTACTTCAAGTAGTAATAGAAAAACTACTCCAGTTTGTCATTTATGTGGTGATTCGGGTCATTATACGGTTGAATGCTTGACACCTAGGAGTACTCAGCATAACTCTAGTCAAAATCATATTGGAAAATTCAAACCAACCAGAGAAATACAAAATGTCAAGAGCCTACCTAGGAATATGGATAAAAGAGATTCACATCCACCACCACCTAAAATGACTAACAAAGAGCACTTGAATCAAGTGGTCGAATTAAACAAGAAAACTAAATCTACCACAATTAAAAACCCCGTCACAAAATGGGTTCCAAAAGAAAAGAAGAATTGTCTGGTTACTTATTCAAACCATTTGTCAAGCAATGAAACTAAGTGGTACCTGGATAGCGGATGCTCAAGACATGTCACAGGTGACAAATCTCTCCTTACAAACTATTCGGATCTTAATAATGGGATAGTCACCTATGGAGATGGAAGCACCGCTAAGGTAATTGGACAGGGAATTATTAAAGGAATGCAATTGATAAAAAATGAGAATGCCTTTTACATAAAAGGATTAATACATAATCTTCTAAGCATTTCTCAAATATGTGACAATGAGTATGTGGTTATTTCTAAGAAGGAAAATTGCTAAATCCTGAACTTCTTAGGAAAATCAGTAATGAAGGGTTTAACATAAATAACCACTGTTATGTCATCAAAGGTAAAGGAAAGGATGATCCCTATGCCTATAAATACTGAGCATATGAAAATAAGTCCAGGTCATGCATCAAGATCAGGATATTTGCTGAAATGATATAACTTTTGTTGAGCTCCTAATGATACATCCGAGGTTTCTCTACTCATTCTTTTTGTATATAAACATCTTAATGTTTATAATTTTGATTTGTACAATGCTTGTACAAAATTTTACTGTGTATATTATTGATACATAGATATACTAGTACTATACATGAAGGGTTGTCTGAATGCTAAAAAATAGAAACATTCATCTTTGATATACCTGTCGGTACATCAAGTGAACGGTTCGATTACATAGACCGTGAATCGATACCATTGACGAACTCTCGAGCTGCTAAATCATCGAGTTGGTTGGTCTTCCCTTTGATCTTCAGTGAAAATATTAGATAAGGTATTTCGATATCATCGAAATGATGTTCGATGATATCGAAAGTTACCACTCAATTAAAAATGGAAGAATGGAAAAAGAGGCTCACTTGTTGATCTCAGTATGGCAGTGCATTTCTCAGAAAAGTTTTTTCCTTTTCATCTCAAGAAAAAATGTCTAAAGGACTGGTTCTTCCACAACATTTCTCAACGGAGAGCAAGAAAGGTAAGAAGAATGCAACTGGCTCGTCTCCATTTTTTAACTTAAACTTTGTGGCAGAACGAACAGTTCAGAGAAAATGCATTGAATCCTTTGGTATCATTAGTCTCTTATAACTAATTGGGTGTGGGGAAATATCATGAATTTTGGTGGAGGAAGTGGAGGATTTTAGCATAATCTTGTGCATCAGTTTTTGAATTTAATTTACAATGTTGAAAATAATCCTCCAATCATTTCAGTCTCCGTTATAAATCAGACCGAGCACATCACCCCTAGACTGATAAGTCGACTGATTAGGTAGAAGTCAATAGGATACTTGCATCCAAATGAAATATGAATGGTCTTGGTGTATGGGGAGAAGTTACTCGAGCACTGTGCAATGGTGTTACTATACTGAGAAATGCAAAGAATGTTCTTCATGTTAAATATCTCAATCATGCATATAAAATTCTTCACAGCATCTTCAACAAAAATGTCTATCCCTGTGAAGTCTCTGGCAATTAGCTTTCTCCATGCATTCTAAATGTTCTGTATGATGTTCATCTCAGTACTCATGTCTGCCTACCCACTCTCATTCTACAACAATTAATCCAAGTGTCCTCAGACGAATCCATCACTACGCTTCCATTCTCATGTCTTATGTCCAAGCTATCACGACAATTTAGGTTGCCTCCTATTAATGACTGTAAGTGCTATGATTTCATATCCCTTTGGTTGTCAAATTTTATGTTGTCAAAACCTATATCTATGTCTTGTATATCTTGTGTTTCATGTTTGAAACTATTCTTGACTTCAAGACATCGCATTTCAAGACAAGAACTTAAATGAAGAAAGTTTTCAAGTCATGGATGAAGAATTCAAGAATTGAAGTCTTCAAGTTTGCATGTTCAAGATTCAATCAAGTTCAAGTATATTAGAAGACCTTTTCAAGTCAAGATCAAGCTCAAGAAGGCCTACTACAAGATTTGTATATTCTCAAGCTTCTCTTAAGGGTCATCTGAGTGTACAAACTTTCAATCTTCATCTCACTTTTAAGGTTTGTTTGACCTTAGATTGACTTTAGGATGGGCTTTATAGTAGGTTATTCTGGATACATAATTCATATATTTCAATATGCTTGTTTGGGGTGTTATAAGACCAGTCCTAGGGACTTCGAGACCAGTCCTAGCATTGTTACGACCAGTCTTAAGTTTTTCAGGACCAGTCCTAGGTTGTTGAAGATTTTCGGATCTTTCTCGCTATCCTACGACCAATCCTGGACATCCTACGACTAGTACTGTGAGTTTTACGACTCATCCTTCGACCAGTCATAGCCCTACGACTCAAACTTCAACAACCAAATTGAGGGTCCTACGATCGGTCGTAGGTGACCCACGACCAGTCGTAGGTGGTCCACGACTGGTCGTAGACCACCTAGGACTGGTCGTGGAAGAGTAAAATCTTATCCCGCAGAAATCTTTGAAAATCTTTGAAGCTACGACCAGTCATAGGATCCTAAAACCAGTCGTAAATGGGATTTTTTAGGCTATAAATAGAACACGAACTTCAGAATTTTAGTAATTCAATTCTATTCTATTCAAGCATTCTTTAGGCTATACTTTGAGATAATTTTGTGTTTGTTTTAAGCTACTTTGTGCTTATTTAATATTCCTTTTGCTAGCTTGTTTATTATTTGATTTCGATCTATATTCCAATCTTATTAGAAAAGGAGAATTTCTGATATTCATTCTTCTTGGATTCAAAATCAAATAGAACTAGCCCTTTTGATTTAAAATCAATTAGACTTAGAACCATTCTTAAAGTGAGTATTGGACTTTGAACGTTGAATCAAACTTCTACTCCGATTGGTTCTACCGAGCTTCTTCAAAAGGTGATTCAGGTATTTTACATTTTTATAATTTACTTTCTTTGGTTTTGTTTGAGATTTTCCAAAAAAATTTCATTATATTGGTTATCTGAGGAGAGCCAGAAAACTCAGATTGTGGGGTTTTTGGATTATGTAAGCCCGAGATCAAAGACACAATTGTGAAGGTTTTTGGTGAACCAGTGAAACCTTTTTTGATAGTGCTTGCTAATATCCCCTGTGTGAGGATATTAGGAGTGGAGTAGCAATCTATGTGGCTGTTGGATAACAGTTGGTGTACACACAGGCGAACCACTATACATCGTTGTGTTGTGGATGTGCATTATTCTTTCATTCTTTTATTCATTCAGTTTTGTGGATTGTATTCATGGATGAGTGTTGTAATCTTTTTATTCCAAGCAAGTATGGGGAATGTTGTAATAACTTAGGATTTATTTCTATAAGTTATTTTGATTTCCTTGCTTTTTATTCCTCATTGTCTTGTGATACCAAGGATGTTCTAGAAATAAGGTTGTCCTACCTTAAACCTTTGGTTTTTGGTGTAAGGTTGTCCTTAGAACTGATAAAGTATCATTCTCTTTATTTTAGGCTATTGAGATTACTTTAAATTCAGCATTGTGCTTTATTTCTTTTATTATTCCACTGTTATTAGTTTTATTTGGCATTGCCCTATTCCCCCCCCCCCCCCCCCCCCCCTCTAGGGCATATATAGCTAGGCCCTTTCAAGTGATATCAGAGCCTAATAGCTCGTGCTTATTGTTTATTTAATGGATTTATTTCCTGAGCTAACGATTTAAGCTATATTAAGATGTCAAATTTTAATACCCTATTAGTCACTAGGCCACCACCCTTTAATGGCACAAACTATGCTTATTGGAAAGCCAAGATGAGGATCTTCCTAAAATCCTTGGATGAAAGTGTGTGGTTGGCCACAGTGAATGAATGGAATCCTCCTATCACTGAAGTAACTAGTGATGATGGTTCAAAATCAATGAAAGTAACGACTTATTCTCTTTAGACCACACTTCAGAAAAGTGAAAGTAGTGCTAATGCAAAAGCACTAAATGCAATTACTTGTGCATTATCACCAGATAAATTCAAAAGAATCATCTCTTGTGAAAATGCAAAACAAGCATGGGATGTATTAGAAATGACACACGAGGGTACATCTATTGTCAAGAAATCTAAAGTCCAACTCCTCACAACTAAATTTGAAGAAATTCATATGGAGGAGAATGAGATGTCTATGGACTTTTATACTAGATTGAATGACATTGTGAACTCTATGTGGGGTCTTGGTGATAGAATCCTAGAAAGTAAAGTGTGCGCAAAGATACTACGCTCACTTCCTGAACGGTTCAATTCTAAAGTGACCGCGATTCAGGAACTTTGTGATACGGATACCATCAGGGTTGAGGAACTAGTTGGTTCACTTCAAACCTATGAGTTGTCCTTTAAGGCTCCTAATGGAAAATCAATTGCTCTCAAATCATCTAAAAATGTTTCACAAGAAAGCACTTCGGATTTAGAAAATTCCGAAGATGATATGGCGCTTTTAGCAAAAAAGTTTTAAAAAATTTTTAAAAACAAGAAAAAAGTTGATTTTCAAAAGTCAAATGATAAGAGACGATCTAAACCTAGAACTCAAAAATCCTTTAAAGATAGTCAATGTTACAACTGTCAAGAGTATGGGCACTTAGCTAACAAATGTCCGAAAAAGGACAAATCAAAAAGGAAAAGCATGATGGCGACTTGGGATGAATCGTCTGATTCTGAATCCTCTTCTAAATCAGAAGATTCTGAAACCGAGTCGGGCGAAGATGTTAAAGCCCTTATGACTCTAGCCAAGATCACCCTTTCAGATAATGATGATATATCTAGTGAAGAAAATCTGAATGGTGATTGCGATAATGAAGATGATCTTCAGGATGCTTATAATGCCCTTTATAAGGAGAGTTGTAAAATTGCTGTCAAGCTTAAATTACAAAAAGAAAAATTTTCTAAGCTTAAGGAAGATTATGAGTCTCTTGTGTTAGAAAAGTCTCATATTTCTGATTCTTTTGAAAAAACCAAAAGTGATTTAGATTTCAAAACCTCCAAAATTGAAGATTTGAGATCCAAAAATGAGAAACTCAAAAATGAGGTAGCTTCTCTTCAGAGTTTAAAAGACACGTGGAGATATGCCCATGGTGATCCTAAATTGGAAAAATTATTGTTCGGATTAAGAAAATGTGGTGATCGATCCGGGTTGGGCTATGATAAGAATACATCTCTTAAACAAAAGAACATTGCTCCTAAATTTGTAAAAGGAGAGTCTTCAATCTCAAAAGAAAAGAATGCTTATCAAGGTTTTTCCAAAAATTCAAGGTCTTTTCAAAAACCTAAAAGTAGCCATGTCAACTTTAATTTTCAAAATCAAAATCCATTAGCTGAAAAAATAATTGATCTTCTCAAGGAGCTATTAAAGTCTAACTCTATAGGTCTCTCCTATAACAATAGACAGAAAAAGACCATCTATACTCCTAAACCCAAAACAGTTCTGAAATGGGTTCCTAAAGTTACCAGCTTGGTTGCCCAAACTGCTTTCAAAGCTACAAGCCATTCAAAGTGGTACCTAGACAGTGGTTGCTCCAGGTATATGACAGGTGACAAAGCTTTATTCACCGATCTAAAAGATATGACTGATGGATCAGTCACATTTGGTGATGGAAGCAATTGTAAAATTATTGGCCAAGGTACGGTTCAGCTTTATAATCTTCCCTTATTTAAGAATGTTTTGTATGTTAAGGGCTTAAAACACAACCTTCTTAGCATCTCTCAGATATGTGATAACAACCATAGTGTGAAGTTTTCTAATCAAGGTTGTGAGATACTTAATAAAAGGGGTTCTGTTATATTAACTGGTCGCAAAACTTTTGAAAATGGCTACATCGTTAGTGATGCAAGCTCATCTACTCAATCATGTTACTTGGTCCATACTGATGAGACTGAATTATGGCATAAACGCCTTGGACATGTACACTATCGGAACTTATTTAGATTGAGCAAAAGAGAACTAATTAGAGGTCTACCCAAATTACAAAGAGTAGACAAAATATGTGGTGAATGCCATTTGGGCAAACGAATTAGGAGCTCTCACAAGAAAGTGAACTCCAATACCACATCTAGACCACTCGAGCTTCTCCACATGGATCTCATTGGACCAACCAGATCGGAGAGTTGAGGAGGCAAAAAATACATCTTGTTTATCGTAGATGACTATACCAGATTCATTTGGGTATCGTTCTTAAAAGACAAAACTGAAACCCTGGATGAAGTGAAAAAGGTCATCAAAACGAATCTAAAATGAGAAAGATTCTCATGTTAGTAAGATCCGTAGTGATCATGGATCCGAATTCGAAAACAGTAGTTTTGAAAAATTCTGTAGCGAACAGGGAATATCACTTGAATTCTCTGCGCCCAAAACACCGCAACAAAATGGTATTGTTGAAAGAAAAAATAGAGTGCTTCAGGATATGGCTAATGTTATGTTGAATAGCATGAAGTGAAAGGGCCTAGCTATATGCCCTAGAGGGGGGGGTGAATAGGGCAATGCCAAATAAAACTTATAACAGCAGAATAATAAAAGATATAAAGCACAATGCTGAATATAAAACAATCACAAAAGCCTAAAATAAAGAGATTGATACTTTATCAGTTCTAAGGACAACCTTACACCAAAAACCAGAGGTTTAAGGTAGGACAACCTTATTTCTAGAACGTCCTTTGCATCACAAATCAATGAGGAATAATAAGCAAGAAAATCAAAATAACTTGTAGAAAATAAATCGTAAGTTATTACAACATTCATCCACACTTGCTTGAAGTGATTACAACATTCATCCACAAACACTCTCCACAAAACAGAATGAATAAAAGAATGAAAGAGTAAAACACATCCACAACACAACAATATATAGTGGTTCGCCTGTGTGTACACCAACTGTTATCCAACAACCACACAGATTGTTACTCCACTCCTAATATCCTCACACCTATCAAAATAGGTTTCACAAGTTGACCTAAAACCTTCACAATTGTGTCTTTGATCTCGGGCTTACACAATCCAAAAACCCCACAATCTGAGTTTTCTGGCTCTCCTCAGATAACCAATACAATGAGATTTTTCTGGCGAATCTCAAACAAAAACCAGAGAAAGTAAATTACAAAAAATATAAAATACCTGAATCACCTTTTAAAGAAGCTCGGTAGAACCAATCGGAGTAGATGTTCGATTCAACGTTCAAAGTCTAATACTCACTTTAAGAATGGTTCTAAGTCTAATTGATTTTAAATCAAAAGGGCTAGTTCTATTTGATTTTGAATCCAAGAAGAAGGAATATCAGAAATTCCCCTTTTCTAATAAGATTGGAATGTAGATCAAAATCAAATAAAAATAAGCTAGTAAAAGGAATATTAAATAAGCACAAAGTAGCTTAAAATAAACATAAACTTATCTTAGAGTATAGCCTAAAGAATGCTTAAAAAGAATTGATTTGAAGTGCTAAAACTCTGAACTTCGTGCTATATTTATAGCCTAAAAAATCCCGTCTACAACTGGTCTTAGGAACCTAAGACTGGTCGTAGCTCCAAAGATTTTCAAAAGATTTCCACGGGATAAGATTTTCTGTTCCACGACCGGTCCTGGGCAGTCTACAACCAGTCGTGGGCCATCTACGACTGGTCGTGGGACACCTACGACCGGTTGTAGGATCCCAAAAATGGTTGCTGGAGTTTGAGTCGTAGGGCTACAACCGGTCAAAGGATGAGTCGTAGAACTTACAGGACTGGTCGTAGGATGCCCAGGACTGGTCGTAGGATAGCCAGAAAGATTCAAAAATCTTCAACAACCTAGGACTGGTCCTGAAAAACTTAAGACTGTTCGTAGCAGAGCTAGGACTGGTCTTGAAGTCCCTAGGACTGGTCTTATAACACTCCAAACAAGCATAATAAAATATATGAGTTATGTATCCAGAATGACCTAATGTAAAGCTCATCCTAAGGTCAATCTATGGTCAAACAAACCTTAAAAGTGAGTTGGACTTGAAAGTTTGAACACTCAGATGATCCTTAAGAGAAGCTTGAGAATATACAAAACTTGTAGTAAGCCTTCTTCAGCTTGATCTTGACTTGATAAAGTTTTCTACTAAACTTGAACTTGATCGAATCTTGAACATACAAACTTGAAGACTTCAATACTTGAATTCTTCATCCATATCTTAAAAACTTTCTTCATTTAAGATCTTGTCTTAAAATGCGATGACTTGATTGCAATGAATATAGTCTTCAATCACAAAACATAAGATGTATAAGACATAGATATAGGTTTTGTCACCATAAAATTTGACAACCAAAGGGATATGAAATCTCTCTAGAAATCTTTGGGCTGAAGCAGTCAATACCGCATGTTATATTATTAATCGGGTTTATACTAGTAAATCTGCTAATAAGACTGCTTATGAATTATGGTTTGAAAAGAAACCTACTGTCAAATACTTTCGAGTTTTTGGCAGCAAGTGTTATATTTTACGTGATCGTGAAAATTTGGGTAAGTTTGATACGAAAAGTGACGAAGGTATTTTTCTTGGTTATTCTTTGAACAGTCGAGCTTATAAGGTTTTAAATAAGAGAACTAGTGTGATTCAAGAGCCCATCAATATGGTCATTGATGATCATTTGAATACACCAGCTCTGAGTTCAGATGATGATGAAGCTCTTATTATCGACAATCAAGATATCTCATCAAGTCAAAAAGAATCTGAACCAAGGACTGTCAAAGATCATCCAACCAATCAAATACTTGGAAACCCTCTCACTGGAGTTCGTACTCATAAACAACTTGAGAACATATGTAATTCTGTTTGTTTTACATCCCAAATAGAACAGGTCAACGTAAAAGAAGCACTTTCTGACGAAAATTGGATTGTTACTATGCAAGATGAACTTAATCAATTTGTTCGTAATGATGTCTGGTATCTTGTTCCTAGACCTAAAGATAAACACATTATTGGAACAAAATGGATCTTTAAAAATAAGTCTGATGAGCTTGGAAATATTATACTAAACAAGGCTAGATTGGTTGTACAAGGGTATACTCAAATTGAAGGCATCGATTACAATGAAACCTTTGCTCCAGTTGCTCGCCTTGAATCAATCAGACTTTTTATCTCCATCGCATGCTTTAGAAAATTTAAAATTTATCAGATGGATGTAAAGAGTGCTTTCTTGAATGGCGATTTACATTAAGAGGTGTATGTTGAACAACCTTCAAGGTTTGAAGACCCCAAGTTGTCTGACCTTGTATTTCATCTCAAAAAGGCTCTTTATGGTCTAAAACAAGCGCCCAGGGCATGGTATGAAAAATTGACTAAATTCTTACTTAGTCATAGCTTTCAAGTAGGAAGTGTCATTAAGACGCTCTTTGTTAAGAAGAATAACAATGATATTTTGATGGTTCAAATATATGTTGATGATATTATTTATGGATCAACTTGCTCTAACATATCTATTGAGTTTGCAGAGTTAATGAAATCAAGGTTCGACATGAGCATGGTTGGCGAACTTAACTATTTCCTAAGGTTGCAAGTAAAACAACAACCTGATGGAATTTTCATTTTCCAGACCAAATATGCTTCAAACTTGGTTAAAAGGTTTGGATTTGAGAATGGTAAGAACTTTGATACTCCTATGAGTATAACGTTAAGACTCTCAAAAGACTCTACAGGTAAAGATATAGATCCTAAACTATATCGTAGTATGATTGGCAGTTTGTTGTATCTTACTGCAAGTAGACCTGATATTGCGTTAAGTGTTGGAATTTATGCGAGATATCAATCTAATCCTAAGGAATCACATCTTACTGTTGTTAAACGGATTATTAGATATGTCGCAAGTACTATAAATTTGGGTCTATGGTACCCTTTTGATACTAGTGTTCAATTAGCCGGGTACTCAGATGCTGATTAGGCCGGCAATATCGATGATAGAAAATCAACCAGTGGTGGTTGTTTTTACATTAAAAATTGCTTAGTTTCTTAGTTCAGCAAGAAGCAAAGCTCAATATCACTCTCCACTGCTGAGGCTGAGTATATTGCAGCTGGATATGCATGTACTCAACTAGTTTGGATGAAACGCATGCTAAGCGATTATGGAATTAATCAAGATTCAATGATCTTACATTGTGAAAATTCTAGTGCTATAAATATTTCCAAAAATCCAATCCAGCATTCACGTACTAAGCACATTGACATTAGGTATCATTACATACGTGAGTTGGTTGAAGAAAAAGTTATTTCTTTGGAATATATATCAACCGAAAATCAACTTGCTAATATATTTACTAAATCGCTCGACAAAAGCAGGTTTAATAAACTAAAATTTGATCTTAGTATGTGCATTTTATATTAAAAATTCTTGCTTGCATGTATCATAGTGTATTATATTTCATATTATATTTGTTTAAATTTTAATTTTTTACATAAAATATGTATTTTTTGGTCAATACTCGACTGGTCGTGGATGTACACGACCAGTCGTGGTACGACCGGTCGTGCACCGCACTCGACCGGTCATGGTACTCGTGAACATGATATATTTGGGGAAAATCCCTTTCTTCTTCATTTTCACTCTGACCTACGACGAGTCGTGGCTCGACCAGTCATAGGGTTTCTTGTTTTTCTTCAAGGTGAGTCCTATTTCATCATTTTTCTTGAAGATTCATGCTCTCTATGCTTTGATTTGATCATTGTGTAGATAGATTTTATCTCTTGTTGGATTTTTCAAGGGTTTCTTCTCTATTTTCTGATCTAGAGAAAACCCATCCTTTCTTTTATGCATTTCGCTTGTTCTTTGTATATCTTCTTGAATATGGATGCTAGAGGGAAGAAGAAAATATCGTGTGGTCCATCTTCATTTAGATCTACATCGATAATAAAATGGCACCTTCGGTCACTCGAAGATGATTCTCAAGATGTATGAGATTTACGTGTCCATAATATTATCGTTGAACATACCACTGATCTCAATCACATTGCTCCATATGGTATTATCCATCTCCTTGAATCTGTTGGCTGGACTAACATTTTGTTTTGGGGTGGGCCTGCATACCAATCCATTGCCCAATCAATGGTAGCATGTATCTCAGAATTTTCTCTTAATAATTTAACATTTTCAATTGATACTAGAGAAGAGAAATTTGAAGTAGACCGTCATTTGATATCAGGTATTATGGATATACCTATTAATGATGAAGGTATATCAATTCATACTTTATATGACAAACCATCTGAATCGGAAAAACGCATGTTAACAAGAGATTTATACAAAATTGATGCGCAATGGACACACAAAGGGAATGTGCTCCCTTCAAAGTACCTGTTACCTAGATACAGAGTGTTACATCGTATCTCTTTGATGATGGCTTGATGCTTCAAAATTGATGATGACTTGATGCTTCAGGTTTATATTATGTCCTTTCATATCTCTTTCTCATTATCTGCTTATTACCTTCCGTGTTCTCTTTCCTTTTATGACTTTCCCTTGTCATTTTGTGACAAAAAGGGGGAGTAGTAAGGTAAAAGGGAGTAGTATGGAAAGGGTGAGTAATTTATTTATTTGTATTGATGTTATCGATTGTTTACATGAGCAGTACTCGTATTACTCAGGGGGAGTAGAGTAATTTGAGATTTCATGGCTCATGATTCCTTATTATCTTCTATGCTATGTGTTTTGTCACAAATTTAACAAAGGGGGAGATTGTAAGTGCTATGATTTCATATCCCTTTGGTTGTCAAATTTTGTGGTGCCAAAACCTATATGTATGTCTTGTATATCTTGTGTTTCATGTTTAAAACTATTCTTGACTTCAAGACATCGCATTTCAAGACAAGAACTTAAATGAAGAAAGTTTTCAAGTCATGGATGAAGAATTTAAGAATTGAAGTCTTCAAGTTTGCATGTTCAAGATTCAATCAAGTTCAAGTATATTAGAAGACCTTGTCAAGTCAAGATCAAGCTCAAGAAGGCCTACTACAAGATTTGTATATTCTCAAGCTTCTCTTAAGGGTCATATGAGTGTACAAACATTCAATGTCCATCTCACTTTTAAGGTTTGTTTGACCTTAGATTGACCTTAGGATGGGCTTTACAGTAGGTCATTCTGGATACATAATTCATATATTTCAAAATGCTTGTTTGGGGTGTTATAAGACCAGTCCTAGGGACTTCAAAACCAGTCCTAACTTTGCTACGACCAGTCTTAAGTTTTTCAGGACCAGCCTAGGTTGTTGAAGATTTTTGGATCTTTCTAGCTGTCCTGTGACCAGTCCTGGACATCCTACAACCAGTCCTGTGAGTTTTACGACTCATCCTTTGACCAGTCGTAGCCCTACGACTCAAACTCAAGCAACCAAATTGAGGGTCCCACGACCAGTCATAGGTGACCCACGACCAGTCGTAGGTGACCCACGATCGGTCATAGACCACTCAGGACCGGTCATGGAACAGTAAAATCTTATCCCATAAAAATCTTTGAAAATCTTTGAAGCTACGACCAGTCCTAGGATCCTAAGACCAGTCGTAAACGGGATTTTTTAGGCTATAAATAGAGCACGAACTTTAGAATTTTAGCAATTCAATTCTATTCTATTCAAGCATTCTTAGGCTATACTCTGAGATAAGTTTGTGTTTATTTTAAGCTACTTTGTGCTTATTTAATATTCCTTTTGCTAGCTTGTTTATTATTTGATTTTGATCTACATTCCAATCTTATTAGAAAAGGAGAATTTCTGATATTCCTTCTTCTTGGATTCAAAATCAAATAGAACTAGCCCTTTTGATTTAAAATCAATTAGACTTAGAACCATTCTTAAAGTGAGTATTGGACTTTAAATGTTGAATCAAACTTCTACTCCAATTGGTTCTACCGGGCTTCTTCAAAAGGTGATTCAGGTATTTTACATTTTTGTAATTTACTTTCTTTGGTTTTGTTTGAGATTGCCAGAAAAATCTCATTGTATTGGTTATCTGAGGAGAGCCAGAAAACTCAGATTGTGGAGTTTTTGGATTGTGTAAGCCTGAGATCAAAGCACAATTGTGAAGGTTTTAGGTGAACATGTGAAACCTATTTTGATAGTGCATACTAATATCTCCTGTGTGAGGGAGTAACATTCTGTGTGGTTGTTGGATAACAGTTGGTGTACACACAGGCGAACCACTATATATCGTTGTGTCGTGGATGTGCATTATTCTTTCATTCTTTTATTCATTCAGTTTTGTGGATTGTATTCATGGATGAATGTTGTAATCTTTTTATTCCAAGCAAGTGTGGGGAATGTTGTAATAACTTAGGATTTATTTCTGCAAGTTATTTTGATTTCCTTGATTTTTATTCCTCATTGGCTTGTGATACAAAGGACGTTCTAGAAATAAGGTTGTCCTACCTTAAACCTTTGGTTTTTGGTGTAAGGTTGTCCTTAGAACTGATAAAGTATCATTCTCTTTATTTTAGGCTATTGAGATTACTTTAAATTCAGCATTGTTCTTTATTTCTTTTATTATTCTGCTATTATTAATTTTATTTGGCATTGCCCTATTCACTCCCCCTCTAGGGCATATAGCTAGGCCCTTTCAATGACCTCCCGCGTCCATGTGCCTGGTTCAACTAAGAAGACCTCTACAATCTGAATATCGTTGCTAACGTGCCTCATGGGGGAAAATTTGATTCAATCTCAGGCGAAGGATATCCTGTGCATAACCTCGTCTCGGTTGAGAGTATTCAGGCTGTCAGAGAATGAGATATTATATAGGATCTTCTTGATAGACAATTTTACATGATGAAATGGCTAGATGACTGTGAAGTTTGTCTTTAGGAGATCAAATACATGCTAGCAACTCTGCAACATGCGACACAACAACTTCTGGATTCCCTACCCGCACAGTAAAAGCCTTCATTATCTATAGTATGTTCTTACCTCCATTACACATCTGGAGTCTCCGTGAAATTCTTAGGGCATAAAGATCTTTTTGAATACCCTTTGCTCATATATATGTGTGTGATGCATTACTAACTTACAAAGTTTGAAAAGTTTTTGTGTGATATCCTCTGAGTGAGGAATATACTCTGTCTTTTTTTTATACCCATGGAAGGGCTTTTTTTTATATATGAATGCTATACTACTGCCAATCTTGGACAATATATATGTTTTTGGATATTTTGGACATGGCTGACTATGAATCACTGATATTTACTGCCATGTTTATATCCCCTGTTTTATCTGATCATTGATTAAATAGTGTGGAATGCATGTGATGTTTTGATAATTATTCTATCTACTTCTATCATAGCTCTATTTGGTCTGCTATGCATACATAGTTTCTGAAAACGATGTCTGATTAATTCACTGTTTTGATCTTTATACATCTATCTTTTATATATGTATACTCTCTGAATGCTGGTTCTCCCAAATTGCTTTAACTTTAGTCAATAACAACTGTTATGCATTTGTCAATGACTGACAAAAAAGGGGAGAACAAATCAAACACCTTGACTGAAAATTGTGTGTATCTACTTGTGATTGGTGATGTAGGTGTTAGGGGGAGCAGCTGCACCAAGCTAGGGGAAGAATGATGTTAGGGGGAGTAACTACTTTGACTTATGTGTATGGTTTCACTAGACATTGTAAAATTGTGTAAAATACATGTGCACACAATTTAGGATGTGTTTGTCTAGATGCTATTCTAGGGTGTTTTGGATTTTTGTCATGTAATTGACAAAGGGGGAGATTGTAAGTGCCCTGGTTTGTCAATTAACATGAGTGTTGAGTAAGCATGATAAAGAAGCACCATAGGAAGATTAATCAACTGTCTGCCTCAACCGGATGTGTGCCTGAACTCGCCAAAGGTAAATTTAAGCCTCATGTCCCATGTCTCAAAACACTAGGCATTTAAAGCCCTTAAAAATGATTAGAATATTATAGGATTTTTGGGTTAGAAAACTTTTCAAAATGTTTGAAAATCTCTAAGTTTTCTATCTCTGTCGATTTATCGATAGACTAATCGATATAATCAAGAAGTGATGTCAATGTCCTTGATGATCAATCGATACCATCGATATGAGGACAAAAGATGTCTAGCAACCATATATTCTTCTAAACGGAATTATCGATGTATCGATACGCCTATCGATATCATTAAAATTTGAAACTCGAGTCTATCAAAGTTGACTCGATATAATCGACATTAAAGAGTTTGTGTCCCTGATTTTTAAAGAAAATCATGAAGACCTTTGATATATCGATGTACTCCTTGATATCCTCGGAATTCAAAAACTGATGATATCCAAAGGCCTTTGATGATATCAGTCTTGGACACATTTTTTCAGTAACATTTTTCAGGTGATTTTTTATCTTGGATCGAGGGTCACTTGACAAAATCGATATTCAAATATCGATGATATCAAGGCCGGATTGATTGCATCAAGAAATGACATAAACTGTCCAGCAAGCTCACTGGTAAAATCTTTGGATTTATCGATGCATCGACACGACTATCGATATCATCGACATTTAAATTCCGATGATATCGAGTGTACCTCAATCATATCCTTGACCTGAAATATTTTAAAGGCATTGTCTCTCTCATTTTCAAATGTCGACGAATTGAATCTCATATCGATACAATTGGAGTTCAAAATCCAATGATATCGACACCTGCTTTAATTTTCTCGACCAGTTGGCAAAAGGTTTTAAAAGTGTGTGACATTTGAGTTTGTGTCATCAAGTGGCCAGTTGATGCAATCAGAGTATATGCTTGATGATATCAAACCTGCTCGATGATATCGAACTTTATCATAAATGTGAACATTTTATATCCGTTGAAACTTTTTGCCTATATATAGAGAACTTGTCTTTAGTTGCTGGTAGAGAAAGAATAGAGTGCTTTTGCATTTTTAACCTTAGATCCTTTACCTAAAGCCCTTTTCTCTTAAGGGAGTTCATCCTCCAATCCACCCTCATCATTGATATTCAATAAAGTGGATTGGGGAATGAAATTCCACATTCAAGGATCCTCCATCTACTATCTTAATGGAAAATCATTAAGTTGGGATGCCTTGAATGCATAGATGATTAGAATCACTCTATCTCCTTTATAGGAAAATACTCGAGAGTAGGATTCCATCATAACCTTGACCCAACCCGTCATCATGCATTGGTACATCTTCTGAGTTACGGTTCAAGGAAGCAGAAGATTTTTCATCAACAAAGGAGAAAATCTTCGACAACGAGCTAAAAGGGACTCATTTGCTTATCTGTAAGTTTTCAGAGTCCATAGGACCCCTCCTTGTGATCATTCCTTTGTAGGTTTGGGTCTAAGGTGTTTCTCACCCATTGCAAGTCCACTAGGAGGCCTTCGGTGGGAGTGTATGTGGTGGATGTGTTGTGTTGACCCTTGCTCTATGGAGAGCATAAATAGTTAGGGTCTTGTAGAAGATCCTTAGCCAGTATTCCTAAAAGTGGGTACGTTGTGTTGACGCTTGCTCGTGAGAGCATAAACGAGTTAGGGTCTTGTAGAAGATCCTTAGCCAGTGTGCCTAAAAGTAGGTGCGTTGTATTGACCCTTACTCGTGAGAGCATAAACAGTCAGCCTAGGTGTAGGTTATATTGATTAAAGGTGAACCAGATTTGAAACCTTGGGTTTGGGGTGAACCATGTGAAACCTCCTTAGTGAAATGCGGCACACTCAAGGGTTGAGTGCGGTTACCGAGAGTAGAGTAGACAAGTAGTCGAACTATTATAAAAATGACTATGTTTGGATTATTATTGTCTTTCATTTGTTTATGTAATTTTCTTAAATACTTTCATTTCTGATTCTATAATATCACACCTCACACACAAGCACAGTTATATTCAGCATAAACTATTTTGTGTATTGTTCATCTCTCAAATAGTTTGTGAATGGATCCTCTACCGGGCTTGGAAAGTAGTAGAGTTACTCTTGAGTAATCCTAATATATGCTTGTTGTTAGGATTTTAAATTATTATAAAATTATTAAAAGTCCTATTCACCCCCCTCTAGGACATATTGGCATATTCCTACTTCAACTAAAGCGGTCTTTACCATAATTTTAAATCATTCTAGTAAGGTTGTCCTGTCATAAACCTTTGGTTTTTATGGTGTAAGGTCGTCCTTAAAACAATATTTGTATCAACTTCTCAATACTTGAATTTTGAGGTTGCTTTACATTTTCGTATTGTGGATTGTTTATAGTGCTATCTTTCCTTTAATCGATTAAATTCCGTTGTTATCTTTTTAATTTGGCATAGTCCTATTTACCTCCCCTCTAGGAGATATAGCTTGACCTTTTCAAGTGGTATTAGAGCCTAATAACTCATTTTTAATTATTCTATTTGGATTTATTTCCTGAGCTAATCGATCTGAACTTTGTAAGATGTCAAATTTTGATATCGTATCAGTCACTAGGCCTCCACCATTTGATGGCTCCAATTATCCCTACTAGAAAGACAATTAGGATTTTCTTAAAATTCATGGATGAGAGCATGTGGAAAGCCATAGTGACTGAATGGACCTGTAACACCCTGAAAATCGGGGGTCGTGTCTAAACTTAACTCCCGAGTTCCAGACCGTCATTTATGCAACAAAAGTGATCATGATTCAATGTTGTCTGAGTTAAAGCATTCACATGAGTAAAAGTATACCAAAACTGCAATTCATACTCCAGATCCAGTGATAAAAGCAAGCGGAAGACTAAAGAATATATATATCACTGTATGGAAAAATAAAGTAGATCTCAACTGTCACTAAAGTATGAATACATCACTGAGTCTCATATACATGTAAATGACAGAAATAAATGTCCAAAAGAGTCCCACTATGAAGTCCCGTCAACCCAGGTCACCTAAGCAAAGCAATCATGGTACTGCATGTATGAGAACTCATCCTGGTCCTCATCAAAGTCCGGCTCTACCTCCTGGATCTCAGCATCACCTGCATCTAAAACAGGGTCTGGTGGGTGTTGTAAACACCATCCCATAACGTGGGAGTGAGTGATCAACTCAGTGGAATCATAGAGCAAAGATTATCATGTTCACAAATCAATCATGCGATAATAGTAAAGCAGTAAATCAGACAATCCTAATACTGTTGTTAATGCAATATGACATGACATGATGGATGCCCTCACCGACATTCTCCCTCATACGGCACCCTCTTCGTCCGCGGCATGCGTGCATCAGTGCTCCACATCTTCTAGGCACATGCAATATAATGGTGATATGATTGCCGGGTTGTTATTGGTCCATTTACACAGCAGGATTGGGAAACTAAGGTACTTCTCTTATATCAATCCCAACACAGATCCTGTCTAGGATCGTCACTCCTAGTAATCTCATACGATGTATATTTTGTAGGTCACTGCAAGGGCTGCCAGGGCTGTTGCACGCACTCGTTGCACCGCTCCCCCATCACCTTATCAATACAGGCCTACTGTACTCTACTGCTACTGAAGGTTCGCCTCCTCCCGTAGACTCAGAATACGCTCGCGGTCACTACAAAGGACTCGTCGCCTGATCAGTGTAGGCCGACAGCTAGAATATAGTGTCCCATACCACCATAATCTGCTCACGAGACTAGGTGCTCACTGGTCACTACGGGGAGGTTTGTGGCCCCAGCGTAGGCCGACAGCTTGACCACGGTGTCCCATACCACCATGCCTGGCTCATGAGTCTTTGTGGATCAAGGTAGCATGGTTAACAGGGTTTACAATGGTAAGTTCAGTACCCTAGGTTCAAGCAGTTATGACTCATGCAGGGTGAACATACAACGGCCAGTCGGGTTACTTGACGGGCTCGACTAGCGCGATCGCATCTCAAGTTGAACGACATGAAGTGCGTAAAACACTTCGTGTAGCCTAACCACTGCCGCCAACTCCAAAACATGGCTCGCGTTCATCGACGCGTCGTTGGTGGCAAAGATAAGCCAACCACGAATTCGCTCGGTTACCGACTGCCTAGACTAAGTATAGTCTCAAAAAATTATGGAATCACATCAGCAATCATATGAGAGTGTTGGAAATAAAATATAACTATGTGAGCATGTTAACACATGTTATAACATACAGCTTAGGCAAATCTTCAAGCATATGCATTTCATACATATAATGGAATCATGCACATAGCTAACATGTAGGAAATCATTTACATCAGCATATAAATTGAGAAATCAATCTCAAACTAATTCATAACACCATTTAATTCAATACATACTAATACAAGCATTTATACAAACACTTGCACTACACACTTAAGTCTACATATAGTATGTCGACCCGAAGTGCGCATTTAGGCGAATCTCTTCGCCAAACTAATTATGCACATATTCCTAACATTCTAATGTGACAATAAACTATGTCAATCACATCAGCAAAATATGAATGAAATCAGTACTTCCTACAAATGACCAAAATGCCCTAAATCTCATATTCTTCGTTGATTTACGAAACAGGAAACGGACAGCAAGTTGTATATGTCAAACGGCGATGCCGTCGATAATCTACTATTAAACAACATTGAATGCGTTGGAAACAGTCAATCAAAGCGTCTAAAATCCGCACCTTATCTCTTATAAACGTGTGAATTCGAACGGAGCGTATACGCTTCGTCTACAGCGAATAGAGAACCTAATTTACGAGTTCTATCAGTTTACATGCTATGGAACGGAAAGAATCCCAAATCAGAAACTTATTAGGGTTATTTCTTACCTGAAAATGCGGAGAAATCACCAGCTGAGTGATGGAAGCGTGTTGCTAAAGTACGTGCAACAGGCAGTGGAACGGCAGGAAAATTCTCTCCTACTCTCTCTCACAAACTCTCACCTTTTCTCTCTCCCAATCTAGGGTTTTTCTGAAATTCAGATGGGAGAGAGGAGTGAGGGTTTCAACCCCTTTTATAAGCATAAAAATGCCCAAAATAGGCTTAGGAACAAAGTTTACTTAGGGCATATCCAAATCGGGGCTGTTTCGGTCCAAAAGTACATTTCTGGTGGTCCCCTGGCCGAACGCGATCGGACTTAAGTTCATGCATACAGGATCTAGCACGCATCAAGTTTTCAGTCCGGTAGGATTCGCAGATCGCACGTGGTGGTCCAATTTCAGTTCAGCGGTCACCGCACGTAGATCAAGCCTGCAAGTCTCATGATATGAAATAGAATTTTTTTTTGATCTGAGGGTGTAATTTGGCTGAATTCTGACCGTCAGAACGCTTAATACTGACGCGTCAAGTCGTGTGCCAGATTTGAATTTCAAATTCCAAATCTATCCCTATTCGCACTGTCTTCAGTCCGGGCTCAATGAAATAGCCTGTGATTATCGGTTGGACTTGATTTTCGAAATGATTGTCAAGTCCAGCTAGGCAGTTCTAACGGTCTAAGATAGCAGGTATCGGACTTTCGACGCGCGGTCTAGATCCAATACAAAGTTTCAAAGTGGTCCAGAGAACAAACCTGCTTAGAGTTTGATCTAAGGTTATAGAGTATTATAGAGTCATTGGTTCTACTCGATTTAGGTCTTGTAGAACGTATTTAAAGTGATCAGGGACTATTTTCCAGCTACTCTAGCGTCGCGCTAGCTAATTTACTCTTATTTTCTAAAGGAATTAATCCTACGCGATTTCGGGTCGAGTTGGTACTCGAGTCCAAGTATGGATTTTTCCCGGGCGTTATAGGACCCCTCCTACCACTAAAGTAACTGGTATCAATGGATCCAAATCAATTAGAGTTACACCTTATTTTTCTTGGACCACACTTCAGAAAAATGATAGTGCCAATGCAAAGGCTTTAAATGTCATAACTTGCGCACTATCACCATATGAATTCAAAAGAATTATATCCTATGATACTGCAAAGCAAGCCTGAGATATTTTAGAAATGACACACAAGGGAACATCAATTGTCAAGAAATATAAAGGTCAAATCCTCATAATCAAGTTTGAGGAAATACATATGGAAGAAAATAAAATTTTCATGGACTTCTATACAAGATTAAATGACATTGTGAACTCTATGTGGCGTCTCGGTAATAAAATCTTAGAAAGTAACGTCTGTGCAAAGATACTGCACTCACTTCCTGAACGATTCAATTTTAAGGTAACCGCGATCCAGGAACTTCGTGATACGGATAATATGAGGGTAGAAGAATCAGTTGGTTCTTTACCAACTTATGAGTTAACTTTTAAAGCTTCTAACGGTAAATCTATTACCCTTAAATCTTCTAAAAGTGTTTCTCAAGAAAATAATAGTAATTCTGATTTAGAAAATTCTAAAGATGATATGGCCCTTTTAGCTAAAAAGTTTTACAAAATTTTTAAAAGTAAAAAGAGGGTTGATTTTCAAAAATTAAATGATAAGAAAATGTCCAACATTAAAACTTGGAAATCTTTAAAAGATAGTTAATGTTACAACTAGCAAGAATATAGGCATTTGGCAAACAAGTGTCCTAGAAAGGATAAACTGAAAAGGAAAGGTATGTTGGCTACTTGGGATGAATCTTCTAGCTCTGAAGCCTCTTCTAAATCAAAATTTTTGAAACTGAGTCGGGTAATGAAGTCAAAGCCCTTATGACTCTAGCCAAGTTCACTTTTTCCTATCATGATGATTTAACTAGTGAAGAAAATCAAAATAGTGATCATGAAAATGAAGATGATCTTCAAGACGCTTATAATGCCCTTTATAAGGAAAGTTGTAAAATTGATGTTAAATTAAAACTTCAAAAAAAAAAGTTTTTGAAACATAAAGAAAATTTTGATTCTCTTATTTTAGAAAAATCCCACATTTCAGATTGTTTTGAAAAAACTAAATGTGATTTAGATTACAAAACCTCTCTTATTGAAAATCTTAAATTTGAAAATGAAAAACTTAAACTTGAAGTCTCTTCACTTTTGAGTTTAAAGGATACATGGAGGTATGCCCAAGGTGATCCAAAGTTAGAAAAGATTTTGTCTGGATCAAGAAAATATGGTGACTGATTTGGTTTAGGCTACGATAGAAATATTTCCCCTAAATAGATGAATACTCCTCCTAAGTTCGTGAAAGGAGAGTCTTCAAACTCAAAAGGGAATAGTTTAAATCCAAACTTTTTTAAAAATGCTAAAAGTTTTCTATCTTTAAAACCTAAATGCAACCATATTAACTATAAAAATCATAACCAAAATTCTTTAGCTAAGAAAATAGTTGATTTACTTAAGGAGCTGTTGAAAACTCAGTAGGTCATTCTTACAAAACTATAAACATAAGAAGACCAACTATACTCCTAAACCCAAAATTGTAATGAAATGGGTTCCTAAGGTTACTTGCTTAGTTGCCCACATGACTTTCAAAGCATCAAGCCATTCAAAGTGGTACCTAGACAGTGGATGCTCCAGGCACATGATTGGTGAAAAAGGTCTATTCATCACTCTTAAAGACATGACTGATGGATCAGTCACATTTGTTGATGGTAGTAACTGCAAGATTATTGGCCAAGGTACAGTTCAACTTTTTAACCTCCCTTTATTTAAAAATGTTTTATATGTAGAAGGTTTAAAACATAACTTATTAAGCATTTCTCAAATATGCGATAAAAATCATAGCGTAAAATTTTCTAACCTAGGGTGTGAAATTTTAAATAAAAATAGTTTTATAATTTTAACTGGTCACAGAACTTTTGAAAATTGCTACATTGTAAGTGATTCTAGCTCGTCTAATCAATCGTGTTACATGGTCCATACTGATGAAACTAAATTATGGCATAAACGCATTGGAGATGTACAATACCACAATTTGTACAGATTGAGCAAAAGAGAACTGATAAGAGGTCTACCTAAATTATAGAAGTAGACAAAATATGTGGTGAACGCCAGATTGGCAAACAAACCAGGAGTACTCAAAAAAAGGTGGACTCCATTACCACATTAAAACTGCTCGAACTCCTCCATATGGATCTTATAGGACCAACTAGGATAAAGAGTCGAGGTGGCAAAAAATACATATTGGTAATCGTGGGTGATTACACCAAATTTTCTTGGGTAGCTTTCTTAAGGGATAAATCAGAAACCCTTCATGAAGTAAAAAAGGATTCTCAAATGGATCCAAACAAAAAAAGGTTCTCAAGTCAGTAAGATCCGTAGTGATCATGTATCAGAATTCGAAAATAGCAGTTTTGAGAAATTCTGTTGTGATCAGGGAATATCACATGAATTCTCTGCACCTAAAACACCACAACAAAATGGAATTGTTTAAAAAAAATAGAGTGCTTCAAGAAATGAAAAATGTAATGTTGAATAGTATGAAGCTCCTTAAAAGTATTTGGGCTGAAGCCGTAAATACTGCTTGGTATATAATCAACCGTGTCTATACCAGAAAATCATACGGTCAGACGACTTATGAAATGTGGTTTGGTAAGAAGCCTACTATCAAATGCTTTCGAGTTTTTGGTAGCAAGTGCTATATTTTGCGTGATCGAGAAAATCTGGCAAAGTTTGACACAAAAAGTGATGAAGGAATCTTTTTTAGATATGCTTTGAACAGTCGAGCGTATCGAGTATTTAATAATAGGACCAGTGTAATTCAAGAGTCCATCAATGTGATAATTGACGATCACTTGAATACACCTGCCTCCAATTCAGATAATGATGAAGTTCTTCTAATTAATAAACCAGATACTTCATCAAGTTAAAATAACTCTGAACAGAGGACTGTTAAAGATCATCCAACCACTCAGATTCTTGAAAACCCTCTCATTGGTGTGTGCACTCATACGAAACTAGAAGATATATGTAATTACGTGTGCTTTACATCTCAGATCGAATCAGCTAACATAAAAGAAGCTCTTACTGACGAAAACTAGATAGTTACAATGCAAGAATAGCTTTATCAATTTGTGAGAAATTATGTCTGGTACTTAGTTTCTAGGCCAAAAGATAAACATATTATTGAAACTAAGTGAATTTTCAAAAATAAGTCTGATGAACTTGGTAATATAATTAGAAACAAGGCTAGACTAGTTGCACAAGAGTACAGTCAAATTAAAGGCTTTGGTTATGATGAAACCTTTGCCCTAGTAGCTCGTCTTGAATCAATTAGACTATTTATATTCATTGCTTGCTTTAGAAAATTTAAAATTTATCAAATGGATGTAAAGAGTACTTTTTTAAATGGCAATTTGTATGAAGAAGTGTATGTTGAACAACTAATAGGTTTTGAAGATCCTAAGTATAATGATCATGTCTATCGCATAAAAAAGGCTCTACTGTTTGAAACAAGATCACAGGGCATGGTACGAAAAATTGACTAAGTTTTTACTAAGTCATATATTTTTTAATGGAAAGTGTTGAAAAGACTCTTTTTGTTAAGAAACATAATGGTCATATCTTAATAGTGCAGATTTATGTTGATGATATTATTTATGAATCTACCTGTACTAACATGACTGTTGAGTTTGCAGAGCTTATGAAATCTAAGTTCGAAATGAGAATGGTTAGGGAATTGAATTATTTCCTAGGGTTGCAAGTTAAACAACAACCTGATGTATTCTTCATTTCTCAAACCAAATATGCATTAAACTTAGTTAAAAAGTTCAGATTTTAGAATGGTAAGAATTTTGATACTCCTATGAGTGCTACATTAAGACTCTCAAAGGACTTTACAAGTAAAAGTGTGGATCCTAAATTATATCGTAGTATGATTGACAGTTTACTTAACTGCAAGTACACCTGATATTACTTTTAGTATTAAAATTTGTGTTAGATATTAATTTAATCCTAAAGAGTCATATTTAACTGTTGTTTAGCAGATTATACGATCTGGGTCTTTAGTATCCACATGATACTAGTGTTCAATTAGCTGGTTACACCAATGATGATTGCGTTGGTAACATCGATGATAGGAAATCAACCAGTGGTGGTTGTTTCTATGTTGGAAACTATTTGGTTTCTTGGTAAAGTAATAAATAAAGTTTCGTATCACTCTCAACTACTGAAGCTGAATACATTGCTGTAGGTAATGCATGCACTTAGCTTGTATGGATGAAAAGAATGTTAAGTGATTACGGAATTGCACAGGATTCAATGTTTTTATATTGTGATAATCCCAGTTCAATTAATATATCTAAAAATCAATCCAGTATTCATGAACCAAGTACATTGACATTAGATATCACTACATTCGTGAATTAGTGGAAGAAAAAATAATTTCTTTGGAATACATTTCGACCGAGAAATAACTTGTTCACATTTTCACTAAACCGCTTGACAAAAGCAGGTTTAATAAATTAAAATTTGAACTTAGTATACGCATTTTAAATTGATTATTCATGCATTTCTGTATTATAGTATGTATATTTATTAAAATTTTAAATTTTAAAATTATGTGAAAAATGCATGTTTTTGGCTGTACATGACCAGTCGAGGACGTACTCGACCAGTCGTGGCATGAACTGTAAAGGACGTCCCACGACCAGTCGTGTAGCACACTGGTGCTTTGAATATGGGAAAAAATCTCTTTCTTCCTCATTAGCTCTTTCTCTCCAACGAGTCTAAGGTCGACCTGTCGTACCAAACTTCTTAATTCTTCAAGGTTAGTCCGTTATTTTCATTTTTCTTCTAGATTCAAGTCCATATCACTTCATTTTCATACTTGGAGTGATTTATTTTGTGATTCCTTATGATTTTTGGGATTTTCTTCACTAAAATCTAATTTAGAGAAACCCCACTCTACATCTTTTGCAACCTCTTATTTTCTTGTATTCCTAGTTACAAATGGATGCTAGAGGAAGAAAGAAAAGTTCATGAAGTCCTTCAACATCTAGATCAGCTCCTATCACAAGGCGTCACCTTCAGTCACCCAAAGATGATCCTCCTTATATGCAGGATTTGAGATTGCGCAATTTGATAGTTGAGCGACCTGTGCATGTTGAACATCTTGCTCCTTTTGATCTCTTTCCTTTTCTCTAATCTGTAGGATGGCTAACATTCTACATTGGGGTGGGCCAGCATACTGATTTATTGCACAGGTTATTTATGCTTGTATTTTTAATTTTTTAGCTAAAAATTTAACGTTTATAATAGTAACTAGAGAAGGTCCTTTTGAAGTTGATCGTCATTTGATTTCTGACTTAATGGACACACCTATCAATGATGAAGGTATTCCAATAAGTACTCTAGTTGATAAACCATTTGAATAAAAAAACGTATGCTTACTATAGCATTATGCAACATAGATGTGCAATGGAATCAGAATGGGAATACGCTCGCTTCAAAGTACTTGTTACCTAGATATAGGGTCCTTCACAGGATTTTTATTTCAAATCTTTATCCACATTCTGGTAACAAAACTGAACTCATCTCTTTCATGGTTCAAATTTTACATTCCATCATCTTTGGTACAAATGTTTGTCTTCCTTTTTTAATCTATCATTCTATTATCCAATTCCGTCTCCATCCTAGACACAGTGATATTCCTTTTGCATATCTTATGACTGTGTTAGTCACTCATATGTTAGTAGCTATGCCTGTTGGAGAGGCTCCTATTCATCACCATATTTTCAACAACTTAAATATAAATAAGATGAAGTTGAGGCTGGCTGATGGCCAAGTGGATGTGAGTGGTGGTGGAGCTAAAGTAGTGAATGAAGAAGAAAGTGGCGATTTACCTCTAGATGATATAAACATGGATGATATATTTAAGTAGCTCGAATCAAATTCTGAGGTTGACCCTGATTATCAGCCTCCTGATTTTAGTGAGATGTTGCATTCTCTTGAGGAACGGGTGGCTCATATTCGTGTAACTCAGGATTCTTAATTTGCATATATGCGTAAATATATGAGATGCATTAATAAGGGTTTACACCAAATTGATCCATTTATTCCTGCTCCCTCTTCTAGATCTAATTAGTATTTTTCTAAGTTTGGTTTGTAATAACTCTTATGATACTTTGATTTCTTTCAGTTTGTAAACTGACTTTGGATGAACTTGGTTCATGTTGGTTACTTCTTTGTGAACAGTATTTGCTTATATCTTTCATATCTTGTCTAGTTTACTCACTTAGTGATATTGTGTTCCTCTTCCATATCTTAGTTGCTTCCTTTGTCATATTGTGACAAAAAGGGGGAGAATATTTTATTATTCTTATTTATGGATATGGATATGGATTGTGGGTAGTAGCATTATTTTTATTTTTATTTTGCATGCACTACTCAAGGGGGGTAAGTAAGGAAGGTTTTTTAAACTATTTCATGATGATGTGCTCTAGTTATTGTAACTGGTCCATTATACTCTCTTGTGTATATATGGTGCATGATTCTTTATTGAGCATGTAATGCTTCTCTTATCTTTAATGGAGTGTGCTTTGTCAAAAATTAAACAAAGGGGGAGATTGTAAGTACTATGGTTTCTTGCTCCTTTCATTGTCAAATTTTATAGTGCCAAAACCACAATCTGTGTCTTGTGTAGCACATTGATATATATGTTCAAGGCAATGCATCACATGTACAAGGACAATGCTTCAAGTCAAGAACATGATCTACTTCAAAGAAATGCAAGATCAAGTACATTGTTCACTCCTTTAAGTTTCAAAGTTCAATGTTTTAAAATGACATCGAAAGACAAGTCAACTGTTTATACTCAAGACTCAAGGTGAAGTACAACTCAAGTACTACAAATTCAAGCTTCATTATGTCTCAAGCTTCATGAACTTCAAAGATCATCTATCATCTGAAGAAAAAGAAGACTCAATGTTCATTCTTCACTAATAAGGTTTGGATGACCTTAGATTATCCTTAGGGTAGGTCATTTTGAATACATAATTTAAATTGAATCATTTTATAAGTGTTTGGTCTGTTCTTCGACTAGTCCTGGAATCTGTTCGACTAGTCCTAGCACTAGCTCGACCAGTCTAAGAAATTCCAAGACCAGTCCTAAGTTTGTTTGAAAATTTTAGAATTTTTATTTAAGCCACGACCAGTCTTGAAGATTGCTCGTCCGATCGTGTGAACAGTGCACGACTCATTCACGACCAATCCTGCAGCTACGACTCAAACTCTAGCAACTATATCAGGCTTCACATGACCAGTCGTGGACAGGTCATGACCAGACGTGGAAGTCACACGACTGGTCGTGGAACAACTTTATCCGATCGCGCTCAAAATTTTAAAAATCCGTTGGTCCTAAGACCAGTCGTAGTGTCCATAGGACCAGTCGAAGGTGCGACTTCTACACTTATAAATAGATGATGAATTTAGAGTATTTTATTCAATTCAAGTAAAATCAAGACATCACTCTGAGAGATAAGTTAGTCATTTATTTAGGCTATATTGTGCTAATTTAATATTCTCTTTTTGTAGCTTTCTTTGCATTTGATTTTGAATTTTCGCATTCCAACTATATTTCAAAGAGGAATTGAGGTATTCCTAATTCTTAGAATCAAAATCAAATCAAGCTAGCCCATGGTGCTTTAAATCTAAAATCAATTTAGAACCTAGAAGAATTTCATAAGTGATTTTGGACACTGTACTTCTACATTGGAATTCTACTCCGATTTAGTTCTTTCGGGCTGCAACAAAGGAGAAATCCAAGTATTTTATGTTATTGTAATTTTCATTGTTTTGGTTTTTTAGGAGATTAAGCCAGAAAAATCTCATAATTTTTGAAAACTCAGAGTGTGGGGTTTTTGAATTGTATAGGCCCATTTGAAAGACACAATTGTGAGGGTTTTATGTGAACCTGGAAAAACCTCTTTTCATAGTGAACGCTAATATCCACTGTGTGAGGACATTAGGAGTGGAGTAGTTGTGTGGCTGTTGTTTAATAGTTGGTGTACACACAGACAAACTACTATAATTCTTTGTGTTTTGTGGATGTGTGGTTTATTTTCTATATCTTTTATCATTCACGTTTGTGGGATGTATTTGTGGATGTGAATGTCGCAATCTTTTACATTTTAAGCATTGTGGGGAATGTTGTAATAGTTTAGATTTCCTTTCTTTCTATTTCCTTTTTATTCCTCTTTAGTTTGAGTTTTTGATACACAAATCATTCTAGTAAGGTTGTCCTTCCATAAACCCTTGGTTTTTATGGTGTAAGGTTGTCCTTGGAACAACATTTGTATCAACTTCTCAATACTAGAATTTTGAAGTTGCTTTACATTTTCCTATTGTGGATTGTTTATAGTGCTTTTTTTCTTTTAATTGATTAAATTTCGTTGTTATCATTTTAATTTGGCATAGTCCTATTCACCCCCCCCCCCCCCCCCTGGACATATAGCTCGGCCTTTACACTATCACTAAACCAAAATCCAAAGAAATGTGGATAACATTCAATAAAGAAAAATTAACTTCTGAAGCTAAAACAATGAATTCTATGTACTGCGATGTGTCCCAAGAAGTCTTTAATCAAATTAGTATGTGTGGAACGGCTAAAGAGGCATGAGACTTTTTGGAAACAACTCATGAGGGAACCAGCATAGTGAAAAGATTCAAACTACAATTCCTAACATCATAGTTTGAAAGTCTCAAAATGAAAGAGCATGAGACCTTCGTGTAGTTCTTCACAAAACTGAACATCATCTACAACTCCATAGGTGGATTAGGAGAAAAAGTTTCGGTCCCAAAAATCTATAGGAAATTTCTAAGATCCTTATTGGAATGGTTCAACTCAAAGTTACAAGCATTGAAGAATGTAGAAACATGGATGAAATGAAAGTAGAAGAAATAATACGTTCCCTACAAACATTTGAACTACACTTCAAACAAACTCCTAAAACTAAGAATATTGTTCTCAAAACCTCAAAACACAGCACTAATGAGAAAGAGGAAAGTGAAAAGGATAATGAGGAAGAGGAAGTTGCTCTCTTACCTCAAAGGTTCAAAAGATTTTTCAACAAAAATCGTGGTTGGCCATCAGAGGTAAACAGATGGACAATAAGCACAACATAGGCAAACCTTCTAAAAAGACTAGAGAACCTTAGTGTTATAACAATAAGAAACTTGGACATTTGTCCACTGAATTTCTCAACAGAAAAAACAAAGGAAAGACCATGGTTGCAGCCTAAGATGACACTAAAGATTCAAACTCTCACCTTAGTGATTCAAAAAGTGATGGAGACCAAAAGTCCTTGAAAATACTCATGGCCTCCACATCTACAGACATTTCAGTGATACTTGAGGAAATTAATGAACCTCAGATTGAAGAGACATTTCCATCAGATGATGAGAATGAAGAAGAAGAGGAAGAGAAGGATAAGTTACAGGATGCCTAAAATCAACTTTATATACATAACATCCAGATTCTTAAAAGACTTGGGATGAATGAAACTAAAAATAAATTAATGCAAATGGATCTGGATAAATCTTCAAAAATTAATACTCACATGATTAATGATCTTTAGCAATACAACTCTGAACATGATAAGCTAGAAAGAATCAATTTATCCCTCAAATCAGAATCCTTAAAACTGACTAAACAGATTGAACTATTAGAAGATAAAAATATGCATCTTAAGAGTGAAAAACGCACACTTAGGTTTGATGTAGAACAATCTAGGAAGTCTATTGAACTAAATTACAAAATCTCCCAGAGTAGTGAAAAATTAGAAAAACTCTTAGGGATGGGAAGACCTGGAAAAGACAAGTGTGGATTAGGATATGAAAAATTCAAACCAAGTTCTAAAAACGCAGCCCCAATGATTGAGAAATTAGATGCAACAGGAAGTAAAACAAAAGCTACTTCTATCTGCAATTCATGTGAAGACTTAGGCCATTTTTAATTTGAATGTATTGCCCCTAGGTGGACTCAATCTAATTCCGGCCCGAATCATATTGGTAAATACAGACAAATTGAAAAAATAGTACAGAATGCCAAGAGTTCACTAAACAATATGGCAAAAGGTACAACACATCCATCTCCACGCAGAATGCCCAGGAGAATGAAGGAGCCACTAAATCAAGTGGCTAACTTGAATCAAAAAATAAATGATCTAGTGGAACAAGGGAAAATGATTCAGTTACATAATGTACCTAGACAAGTTCCTGACAGAGTAAAGGAAGCATCCTTAAGAAAATCTGTCATAACATGGGTAGTGAAAGAAAAGAAAAATTGTTTTGTTAATCACTCAAATCATACAACAGGCAATAGTACTAAATGGTACATAGACAGTGGGTGCTCAAGTCATGTCATGAGTGACAAATCTCTTCTCTTAGATTACTTAAATCTTGATGATGGGATAGTCACTTATGGTGATGGAAGCATCGCTGAGGTAGAAGGGTGTGGAACCATAAAAGGAATAGAAATGCTAAAAAATGAGAATGCTTTTTGCATAAAAGGATTGACTCACAATCTTTTAAGAATCTCTCAAATATGTGACAACAAACATGTGGTTACTTTTGACAAACTAAAGTGCAAGATCCTAGACTTATCAAGAAAATTTGTTATTGAGGGTCTTCGAACCAGTGACCATTGTTATATCATCAAAGGCAATGGAAAGGTTGATCCTTTGGCTTAGTAACAATTGAGCATGGAAAACATGTCTAGGGAATGACATCTAGACCTGGATGGATGTGTGAAATGATGTATCCTTGGAAATTATCATGATATATCTGAGGGTTCTACACCTCAAAAATTCTTTTTGCATATAAGCATGGTTGATGTTACAACTTTTTGTAAAGATTTATTTATTATTTATTTTTTTGCATAATGAAGCTAACATGAAAATATTTGAAGATATACACGTATGAAAGATTATCGAAACTAGAGATAACATGTCCTATCCTTCATCTCGATAAGTGAATCATTGAATCGAACGAGTTGTCGATATCATCGAAACCACATCGATTCCATCGACGATCTCTCAAGATTCTGAAACATCGGGTTGATTGGTCTGCCCTCGAACTCGTCATCGATAACATCAATTAGGTATATCAATATCATCGAAACCAAGTTTGATGATATCGAAGGTTACCGCCCGATAAAAGGTGAACAAGCAAGAAAAATTCATTTCTTTACTCAATTCTCATCCTTCTCTCTGTAGCTCATCCTCCTCGGTTGTTTTACATGTTTTTTCATCTGTGAGCCTTCCAAGATCACCCAAATCTAGTAATTCCATGTCTATTATCTTGATTTCTCAAGATCGCATCTTGTGACATTAGGTATTTCTAGATTAGGGTGAGAAGTACTATCTAGAAGATCATCAATTCATGTTCAAATCCTTCAATCTTCTATTAGATCCCACTCTCCATCACCCCATTCTAAGTTGTAAACGTTCAATGGGGAAGGATAAAGGAAAAACTCTTGTTACTAGGGAATCCTTAAGATCCTCCAGACATAAAATCCTTAGACTTAAATAAAGGGCAAAGGCTTTTGATCAAGGGACCCCAACACGCCAGTGAAGTTCTAGACAAACATCACATGGTGGGTCTCAAAGTGCCGCACCTGTTCCTCCTCTTGCTATGGTGGACCCTATTCTAGAAAAATATATTGGAAGATAGTTAGTGCATGAACGCAAAGTTGATGGGGATTGCCTTAAACCTTACAACTTGGAACCTTTGTTGGCTATAATAGATTGGCTGCCTATGCTCGATTTTGGTGGCCCATGTCATAATGAAAGGACCTATAGATTCTTTGCTTCCAGCCATTCTCCTATTGTAGAACCTCCTTCCAAAATTATCTCTGATGGGGATACCGATGTCGAATTTACCTTAAAATCTATTGCAAGTAGTTTTAGTCTCACTCTGTCTCTAGTCGGTATCTTTGATCTAGATCTTGAAAATCTAGTGACTTGATCTAAGATCATGTCATTTCTATGCTAGAGTAGGGATATTCTTTGGTACCAGGGTAATGCATTAACGACAAAATATTTGGCTCCCAAGCACCAAATTCTGCATGGGATATTCACCATAGAGGAAGAAACCAATCTGACCTTATAGGATTCATGGTCATGAACATGTACTGTGTGGCAACTAGGATCAAGCTATGTCTTCCAACTCTAATAATTCACTAGTGGTGTGCGCCATTTACACTTCTAAGACATCCACCTACCCTTCCCTCGAATTGTTCATGTGCTAAGTGATAAGATCGATCTTCCATTGACAAATGATCGGGAGCCTTCTTCAACATTTCAACAAAGTCAATATTAGGAAGATGGATTTAAAGTTTCATCAATATCCAGAAGATCAACCAAAGGAGGAGATTCATCAAGAAGGTGAAATGGGTGAAGAAGCAGCACAAACTGAAGGAGACCCACTCGAATCGCAGCAAGCTCCGCCTCCAATTGACCCTGTTTAGGCTAAAAGATTTAAATTACATCAAGATCGGATCGGGACAACGTTGCAAGAAGAAACTCAGATGAAGGAAACGATGAATGAATGATTCATTGTCCTAGAAAGATTGGTGGCTGGGGTGCAGCAAACGCTGCAGCAACTGCTTGATCTGATGACATGTTGATAAAACGATACCGCACCATCTTCATCAGCCCCTCCACCATAGTGTCAATAGCCTTCGTACCGTCACATACACCAGATACTCATCTTTGCATACAGGCACGAATATCTTTTTGAATGCTCTGCAATCTTGTGAGTGTATGTGATGGCCATCTAAATGTGGACAGTCTAACAAGTTTCTTTTGTTTTGATAATTATCCTCTAGAGGAGGAAAATACGGTGGTTCTTATATGCCCATGGATGGGATAAATGTGTTTTTATGGATTGTTAATTCTGCCAAGCTTTGGGCAGTGTATTTTGGATATTTTATTTTAGATGGTTGGATACTGCAAAACTTGGGCAGTGTGTTCTATTTTGGATATTTTATTTGGCTTGCATGATGATATATATATATATATATATATATATATATATATATATATATATATATATATATATATATATATATCTTTGGTGCCTTTTCTTTGTCGTCTTTATCTGCTCGAGATATTCTAAATCATCTTATTTGAATTTATATCGCATATATGTGGAATGGTGAATGCAACTGGTATATATTACTCTGACTACTATTGTGCGCTATCTTGTGGTTTCTATGTAGTTAAAATCGTTCTATTATTCTTGGGAAATCTCAGCTCTTCTTTAGCCCTATTTCTCCCTGTTTCTTAACTGCTAACTTCAGTCATTCATGTTATTGGTGGTCTTTTTGGGGGAGCAACTGCACAAGGATAGGGGATCAGCTACATTTGTGTGAGCAGTTATATATGTGTGTTTAAACTTGCAGTAGCTTTGTAGAATTGTGTAAAGAGTATGTACATGAAGTTTAGGATACTGTTTTAGGTTGTCTTAGGTGTTTTATCACATAATTGACAAAGGGGGAGATTGAAAGTGCCCTAGTTTGTCAATTAGCATGAGTGTTGAGCTAGCAAGACAAGTGAGGCCCATAGGAAGATCATTTAAGTGTCTACCTCAATTGGATGTGGTTTCAGATCTCTACAATGGTAAAATTAGCCTCACATCCCATGTCCCAAAATACTAGGTATATAAAACCCTTAAAAATGGTTAGAACACCATCAGGTTTAAGGAGTGAAAACTGTTTTGCAAAATCAAGAAAATCTCCAAAGTTTTCAGCCTATGTCGATTTATCGGCAGTGCTTTGATGAAATCAGACTCTGTTATTGATGCCCTCAAAAATCACTCGATGTTATCAAAATGAGGACTTTATATGTCCAACAACCAAAACGAAACTTGGGTTGAATTCTCGATGAATCGATGAAATGATCAATATTATTGACTTTCAAATCTTGACTTCATCGAACCGGCTCGATAAAATTGACATCTGGTCAGTTTATGTCCAGTAAGTACTTAAGGAAAATCATGTAATTTTTGATGACTCAAAAGAGAGCCTCGATATCTTTGAATTTGAAATCTCGATGATATCGATGGACCTTCATGATATCGGATTGGGACACAAATCTGTCCATCAAGCTTTCAGGTAAACTCTTTTAAATGATCGATGTATCGAGAATCACTCGATGATATCGATATTCAAAGATCGATCATATCGAGACCAGGTCGACGTCATGGAATTGGGACATAAAGTTGTTCAACAAGTTTATAGAAAAATTCCTCAAAAAGATAGATGAATCAAAATTGGTATTGATATCATGGATATTCAAAACTAGATGATATCGAGGAATGCTCGATCATATCGATGCCTGTTCATTCCAAAGGAAAGTTTGCTCTCATGTTTTTAAATGTCGAGGAATCGATCCATGGGTCGATGAAATCGGAGCTCGAAATTCGATGAAATCGAAGCATGTTCAATATCATCGTTCAATTGGCAAAAAGGTTTAAAATAGTTTGACAGATTGAGTTTGCATCATTGAGTGGCCATTCAACGTTATCAAGAGTATATGCTTGATGATATTGAAGCCTATTTGATGATATCGAACTCTGTCAAAAAATATGATTGTTTTATTTCCATTGAAATTTTTTGCCTATTCAATGAGAGCTTGCCTTAGGTTGTTTTCAAGAGAAAATAGATAGAGGTTTTGAGTATTTAATTTAGATCACATACCCTAATCCATTTTCTCTCATGGGAGTTCATTCCTTAATCCACTCTCATCATTGATAATCAGTAGATTGGATTGGTGAATGAACTTCCACATTCAATGATCCTTCAACTACCTCCTTACTGGAAAATCATTGAGCTGAGATTCCTTAAACGCATAGATCGTGGTATTACCCTATCATTCTAATGATTAATCATTTAATAGAGTAATTACCAACTTAATCTTGGCCCAACTCATCGCCTTACATTGGAGCATCATAAGTGTTGCGGATTAAGAGAGCTGGAGATTCTTCATCATCAAAGGAGGAGATCTTCATCAATGTGCTTAATAGAGCTCATCTACTTATCTATAAGTCATTAGAATCCATAAACCTTGTTGATCATTGGGCAACAGGTTATTCTCACCCCTTTCAAGTCCTCATAGGAGGCCTCCGACAGGAGAATATGTGTGGGTGTTGTGCGTTGACCCTTTCTCTTGGTGAGCATAAACTTAGGTCCTTAGTGTAGGTCCTTGGCCTGTGTGGCATAAAACCCTAGGTGCTATGTGTTGACCTTTACTCTTATGTAGGGCATAAAGTTTAGGTTCCTTGTGAGGATCCTTGGCCTATGTGAACAAAAACCTTAGGTTCCTTTTTTGGATCCTTTGCTCATGTGTAGAGCATAAAACTTGGGTATTGTGTGTTGACCCTTGCTCTTTTGTGGGGCATAAACTTATGTTTTGTGGAGACACATCTAGGTTCCTTGTGTAGGTCCTAAAGTTGACCTTGTGTAGGTTGAGAAGGTTAGAGGTAAACTTGATTTAAAGCCTCCGTTAGTGAGATCCGATACACGTAAGGGTTGAGTGCGTCCGTCAGAAGTGGAGTAGGCATATAGCCGAACCACTATAGAATGATTGTGTTTGAGATTGTTATTTGAATACTCCGTTATCATGTATACTTTGAATGATTACATAATGCATGATTATTTAGAACTGATAAGTATCACATGTCACACACCGTCACTCTGTCCATCCGTCATAGACTAAATTTCTGTATTGCTTAAATATTGAATAGTCTTGTGATTGAATCCTCTATTTGGCTTGGAAGCCATTATAATTAAGATAAAGATATCTTGATAAATTGTTATAATGGATCAAGATGATGATGATAGGATTTTAAGTTCTCATAAAAATTTATAAAGTCCTATTCATTCTCCTCTAGGAAACTTTTACCTATTCCTACTTCTATTAGAGTGGTCTTTACTGCAATTTCAATAAATGGGGTCCAATATGTAATATTTGACCCTCAACACAATTCCTAACCAACATTTTGTTAGTCCCGAGCAAAGTATGTGAAAAATAAATATCAATGATTAATGTTATAAATCTTTTTCAAAAAATGATCTTTTGTGCACTTAAGGATGAATGGGTAGAATTAAGATAAGAAAGTGAGATTTTGAAAACCTAGAACTTAATCACATAAGCAACTAATCAAATAAGTTCTTTATCCACTAAATTAAAGCATAATTTGTATATCAAGTTTTTCAATGTGCTCAGTGAAAGTCAATTTACTCCCCATACGAATACTATCAATTCATCATGTTGGCTATGCCCATCACTTCAAGATCAGTTTGAAACTTACGTACTGATTCTGAACTTATCCCTCTTTCCTTATTTTTCTAGTTTTTGATTTTTTATTGATGGTCTTTTTTATTTATTCTTTTTTATTTTTGTATTCTTTTCCAGATTTTTCATTCTTTTCATTCTTTTTCATGACCTCTCTGTTGATCTCCTATTTTTTAACTGGTTCTTTTCTTCTTTGAGGTGGATAAAATTCTCCAGACCTGATTCTCACCATCTATCAATGATTCACATACTGATAATCAGAACTTTTAGTATATCTTACAGAAGACAATTGGAATGCATTTTTTGATTTAATATGATATTTAAACTTCGTCTTAATCAATTGAGCGGAAGTACTTAGCTAATAAATTACTAAGATGACTAGACTTCAGTTATTCAAAATTCAATCTCTATCTTATCACACCAAAGCATTCTTAAGTACAAAATTCATCGCTTCCCAAACAGATTTTAACTTGAAATATTGAAAATTTTTAAACATTTTATTCAAAATTGGGAAAACTTGAGAAAACACTAATTAGGTTACCTAATCCCCATTCTCATTTAAAAAATCTACATTATCCTCAATGTAAAAGAAATAAATACGCAATACAAAAGAGACATTGTAAAGAAAAAGGAAAGTGATGGAAAGATAATACCTGAAGAAGAATTCTAAGGCTTTTCCAACTATCTCAGTGTGAAGATGGGTTAGCACAAAAGACTCAAATAGATGATAAGCAAACTATCCTAAAAGAATGAAAAATAAACTATCCTAAAATGGCGGAAAGCAGTAAACCTAATTACACCTCCGTCAGACTAGGAAATCAATCCTAGTAAACAGGATCATTCAGAGGTATGGATATGTCCTCTGAATTAAGTTTTTCAAAAAATGGCTTTAAACGATGTCTATTCACTTTGAAGCCATTGTCATTGTTTAGATTCTGAATCTTAAAGGCCCCATGAGGATAGACATTAGTAACAGTGAAAGGGCGGGTCCAACGGGATAAGTGTTTTTTCAGAAAGAGATGTAACCGAGAATTGTACAAAAGGACCTTCTGACCTGGTGTGAATGATTTTCTGAGAATGTGTTGGTCATGAAGCACCTTCATTCTATCTTTTTAAATTCTCAAATTTTCATATGCATCATTCCAGATTTCTTTAAGTTCATTTAACTAGAGTTTGCACAACGAGCCAGCATTGTCTAAATTGAAGTTCAGATTTTTAATTGCCTAGTAAGCCCTGTGTTCCAAATCCACAGGTAAGTGGCAAGCCTTTCCATAGACATGTCTAAAGGGAGACATTCCAATAGGAGTTTTAAATGCAATACGGTAAGTCCATAAAGCATAGGTCAATTGGATTGACCAATCCTTTTGATCAGGGTTAACCATTTTTTTCAAATTGTGTTTGATCTCCCTAGTAGAAATCTCAACTTTCCCACTTATTTGTGGGTGGCATTGAGTGCTCACCTTGTGAGAGATGTCATATTTCTTCATTAAGTTCGCGAATGACCTATTACAAAAATGTGAGCCCCCATCACTAATGATGGCTCGAGGCATTTAGAAATGGGAAAGGATGTTCTCTTTTAAGAATTTAATGACCATTTGATGGTCATTGCTCTGGCATAGAATCACTTCGACCCATTTACTGACATAGTCTACGACAAACTAAATATATAAATTTTTGAAAGATTGGGGGAATGGTCACATGAAACCGATGCCCCAACAATCAAATGCTTTAATGATCAGAATGGGGTTCAAAGGCATCATATTTTAGTGGGACAATACTCCCAATTTTTTATAACCCTCATAACTTTGCAAAACTCATGAGTGTCCTTAAACATAGTGGGCCAGTAAAAGCCGCACTGTAGAATTTTGGCCGTGGTTTTTTTGGTAGAAAAGCGACTGCCATAGGCCTGAGAATGATAGAAGGAGATGACATGTTGGTATTCATTACCTAACACACATCTCCTCAATATTTGATCTGGGAAATATTTAAATAAATATGAATCATCCTAGAAGAATTTGTGTACCTCGGTGAAGAATTTTTTCTTACCTTGCACAGTCCAATGTGTAGGTATGAAACCTATAACAAGATAATTAGTGATATCTAGAAACAAATGTGAATGGGAGACTTTGAACAGTTGTTCATAAGGGAATATATCATTTATATGTGTCGTCTAGAGGGAATCAGAGAGATGAAGGCAGGAAAGATGGTTAGCCACTACGTTCTCTACTCCATTTTTATCTTTTATTTCCAAATCAAATTCTTGGAGTATGAGGATCCATCTTATCAGGCGGGGCTTATCATCATTCTTAGAAAGAAGATATTTAAGCGTCACATGATCTGTGTAAATGATGATCTTAGATCCAATTAAGTAGGACCTAAATTTGTCTATGAACACTAGGACTAAGAGTTCCTTTTTCGTAATAGAGTAGTTCATTTGGGAAGGATTTAGAGTTTTTCTTACATAATGAATAATGCAGGGTCTCTTTTCTTTCCTCTAGCCTAAAATTGCCCTAAGAGCATAATCAGACACGTTGCATAGAAGTTTAAAAGGTAGGCTCCAGTCAGGTGGCTATATGATAGGTGTAGTAGTTAACATGCCCGTGAGCTTAGTAAAAGCTTCATGGCATTGCTCAGTCAACTTGTATGGTGCATCCTTTTGAAGTATATTGCATAAAGGACAAGAGAGGTGACTAAGGTCCTTTATGAGTCTCATGTAAAAATCGGTGTGTCCTAAGAAGGATCGCACGTCTCGTATGTTTTTGAGTGGAGGTAAGCTGGAGATAAGATCAATCTAAGCCTTATCTACCTCAATTCCCATACGAACCATGAAATGACACTTCTCCCAATTCAATACCAAATTCTTTTCCACACATCGCCTCAACACATATTTAAGATTCTATAAACAATCGATGAAGGATGGACCAAAGACAGAGAAGTCATCCATGAAGACCTCTAAATATTGCCCTACCATGTAAGAAAAAATACTCATCATACATCGCTGAAAAGTGGTAGGGGCATTACATAGTCTAAATGGCATCCTTCGGTAAGTAAAGGTGCCAAAGGGACATATGAATGAGATCTTTTCCTAATCTTCATAGGCTATCTCTATCTGGTTGCAGCCCGAATACCTGTTAAGGAAACAATAGTAAGAGTGACTAGCTAGCCTTTTTAATATTTGGTCAATGAAGGGTAAAGGGAAGTGGTCCTTCCTCATGACGATATTCAACTTCCTGTAGTCAATGCACATTCTCCAACTAGTAGTAACTCTAATTGGCATGAGTTCATTGTTGGCATTGACTACGGTGGTGATTCCAAACTTCTTAGGAACACCTAAGTTGGACTCACCCATTTTCTATCGGATATCGGGTATATGATATCGACATCCAACAGCTTAAGAGCCTCAGCCTTAACTGTTTCCTTCATATTTAGATTTAATCTACGTTGTGGTTTCTAAGAGGTCTTCACATTATCATCTAAATAAATACGGTGAGTAAAAATCAAAGGGTCAATTCCCTTGAGGTCCGCAATTGACCATTCAAGGGCTTCATTGTGCTCAATGAGCGTAAATATGAGCATACTCTCTTATTTTTACTTAAGGTGGGATGAAATCACCACCAGGTATGTCTCATCTTGACCTAAATAGAAATATTTTAAATTAGAGGGAAAAGATTTTAGGTCAAGCTTCAGTGTATTGAGGTTAGACGGTAGAGGCACTACATCAGTTTAGGGTAATTCTTCAAATTGTGGGCTCCACCAGTTAACTTTAAGTACCGGCATTGTATCCAGCATGGTCCCCATCTCCCTAATCATATCATCCTCAAAATCATGGGAGTGGGCCAGGCACGACTCTAGAAGGTCAGAGGAAAAGGTTATCAGAGTTCTGTCCTCCACAAAAGAATCAATTAAGTTAACATCATGGGCATCATCATCATCTTTTAACTATTATCCTGTATTGAAAAAGATATTCAACTCCAACGTCATATTTCTAAAAGAAAAACTCTTGACTTCATTTATGTAATTAATAATTATATTTTAAGTGGCAAGGAATGGGTGACCAAGAATGACTGGAATTTAAGTGCTCATGTCCACGATGAGTTGAGTATCCAGGATGATAAAATCTACTAGGTAGTAGAAATTTTTAACATTGACCAACACATCCTCAATTATCCCTCTCAGTACACAAACTGAGCGATCAGCCAGTTCTAATGTGGTTCGGTTGGGTTTCAATTAACCCAACCCTAGTTATTCGTAGACCGAGTAAGGAATCAGATATATGCTCGCTCCTAAATCAAGAAGTGTGTGTTCAATGTGATAATTCCTAATTACACAAGTAATGGTTGGGCTACCAAGATCTTTGTATTTCTGTGGCACATCTTGCTTTAGGATGACACTCAGTTACAAAGATTTTCTTTTGAATATTTTTTCATCTTTCAGTTGTACATAAGTTTTTTAGAAATTTGGTATATGAAGGTATTTGTTTAACCACATCCAATAAAGGAATATTGACCTTCACTTGTTTTAACACCTCTATAATGTCCTGAGAGTTAGAGAGAGATTTTGGTAAAATCAACTATTGGGGAAATGGTGCAATCGGCTTACTTTGGGGTTCCGGTTCTAACTCATGTGGATTATTGCTAGGTCTATCAGTTCCATCTTCTTCCAGGTCCTTAGGCTTTTCAACCCTTACTGGAATAGATTTGTCAATTATCTTCCTACTCGTAAGAGTGGTGATAGACTTACCATGCTTCATTTGATTTGAAGAGCTTAAATCACTTATTTCATATTGCAGTTTAGGATTGGGGAAAGGTTGGGTTGAAAGAATCCCTTTTTCCCCAATTGAATTTTTTATCTCACGCCCATATATGGCCTTTGAAAGGTCTTGAAGAGTTTGCAATTTACTCTGAGTGATAAGCTCTTGGTTTTGAATATGTTTTCAGACCGAATCCTCTTGAGGTTTCCTTTGATTCAAGAATTGGTTAGGAATTCCTTGAGGAGTAGTAGTTTGTCCATTCATCCAACTAAAGTTCAGATGATTTCTCCAACTAGGATTGTGTGTGTTAGAGATGGGTCCATTGAAAGGTCTTTAGTAGTTGTTTACAATATTCGATTACTTGTTCAGTGCCACTTGAAAAGTAGGTATCATTGGACAATTTTCAGTTGTATGTATGTTACAAGCTGTAACATTCTGAAAATCGGGGGTCGAGCATAAACTCCACTCCCGAGTTCCAGAACATCACTTATGCAACATTTTCAATGATGGATGAATGTTGTTTATATTAGTACAGAAAACATGAGTGGGATTAGACCAAAACAGCATATCATACTCCAGAGACAGTTAAGTTTCTCAAGCGAAAGACTGTGATAAATATATAAAATGTATAATTGATTATAAGTCTCCAGAGTGTGAACATGTTACCAGGTTAACTAAATACATGTATACTCCAAAAATAGAAAGAAAAGAATATACATGGGTGTTTAAATAGAAGGCAAAATACCAAGTGTATTGGCATCTAATCAATAACCTTGTAACCCCATCGATCAGAACCTGCATACAGGAGAAATCCTCCTCATCATCATAAAGTCTGGCTCTGTTTCGCAAGCATCGCCATCATTTGAAACTAAAATAGGGACTGCTTGGTGTGGCCAACACCATCCCACAACATGGGAGTGAGTGATCAACTCAGTGAAAATTATATACAACAAAGGTTAACATTTTATCAATTCAATCAAGCAGTAATGATAAAGTAGTACAATCAAACATGTCCTAATACTCTTGTTAATGCAAGAATGATATGAGGTAATGATGCATGCCCTCACTACTAACTCCCTCATGTGACATCATCTAACGATCGAGGCATGAATCACTACCACTGTGCTCTCACAACAACGCCAATGGTACATGCAGTGCGATGTCATGAGTATGATTACTAAGTTCTAATTAGTCCTTTTCATACAGCAGGATTGGGAAGCTAAGGTACCTCCCTTGTATCATTACCCAAACGGTGATCCATTCTCGGGTCGTCAGTCTGAGATAATCTCATACGATGTTACGATTCTAGGTCACTTCAAGGGCTGTCAGGACTGTTGCACGCAATCGTTGCTCCTCTACCCCATCACCTTATCAATACAGGCCTAATTATATCTCACATACTGCAACAAGACTCGTCGTCCTTATGCACTATCAGGATATACTCGAGGTCACTACAGAGGGATTGTCACCAATCAATGTAGGCCGACAATAAGAATATAGTATCTCATACCACCATAATCTGCTCACGAGTATAGGTGCTCACCGGTCACTACAAAGGGTTCGTCACCAATCAATGTAGGCCGACAACACGAATATATTGTCCCATACCATCATAATCGGCTCATGAGTCTTAGCGGATCGAGGTACTGAGGTTAGAGGAGCTTTTCATTGGTAAGTTTGGTACCTTAGATTCAAGCAGTAGTGACCAAACATGGTGAACAAACGTCGGTGAATCGGGTTAGTTGATAAGCTCAACTAGGTCAAGCGCACGTTGAGTTGAACGACATGGAATGCATAAGCACTCCGTGTGGCTTAACCACTGCCGAACACCCCAAGCACGACTCAGATTCGTTAAACTCATCCTACGTGGAAAAAATAACCTCAATCACCATTTGGAGTACAGTTACCGATTACCTGGACTGTAGCACAACCCCATTCACATAAAAATTTCAAAACAGGCATATGATGCATATCCTACAAACATGTTGACATTCATGAAGTATAACTTAAATGTAAATACAGTACATGGAAGAAATCATATACAACTTTAACATGATTTATCTAAGTTAATCAATTCATGGAGGAAATCATATGCACAGTTAATACAAATAATCTAAGTTACACAATGCATAGAGGAAATCATATAATCAAGTATTGTGATTGAGATTCATATCTCAACAACCTTAGCAATCACATTTTTACTAACTACTAACTCATTCAGACACTTTTACATACACTTAGTCTATACATTACTAATTACATATCGTATGTTGATATATCATGTATTTGACCAAATCCTTTCACTAGGGAGTTGCCCCATATATGACTTGCATATACCCATGACGGATAATCATGGCATGCATGAATCCAGGTTCCGTATTCATTTAAACATTTTCACAAACACATGAGCTACACACTTTTACATATATAGCGTATATTGGCTGTGGCATGATTTAGGGCAAGTCCTTTCGCTAACGAGTTGTCACACCTGTAACAAGCATATATTCACAGTAAATAATCATGTTAAGCACAAATCCAAATTTCATACGTATACAGTATTTTCTACAAATACGAGGAATACAGTATATTCAACATAATTAACGTATAACTGAAAATCGAAACGGACAACACTTTGTACATGTGAAATAGCATCCTAGGCAAAAATAAATCATTACTTAACATTGAAAGTCTTGAAAACCATAACCTAAACGTATATAGTTTGCACCTTAAACCAAAAAATGCGTAGAAGATATGATTCAGACGATGTGTCTTCATCAATGGCGGATACGCTACCTATGACATGAAACGGGTTAGTTACAACTTTCCTATGGCTTGTCTAAGCATCAAAACAGGTTAGGGTTAAGATTTCTTACCTAAGAACGGGACCAGAAATGCCAGAATAGCTATACGGATAGGTGGATTAGGCACGTAGCAAAGCTGGGAAGAATCCCAGGAAGAAGCACCAGCTTCTCTCTCACTTTCTCTCTTTTCTCTCTCTTGAAAAGCTAGGGTTTGAAAATTCGTATGGGTTAGAAGGCTAAGGGTTTAAGGCCTTTTTATAAGCTTAAAAATGATGAAAATAGACTTAAGGCCAAGGTATACTTAGGTTATAACCAAATTGGGTCTGTTTCGATCCAACGGAACACTTCTGGAGGTCCTGTTACTAAATGTTATCAGACTTAAGCTCTCTAATATCAGATCTAGGTCAAGCTAAGTTTTCATTCCGGTCGGATTTCCAGATCGACCGTAGCGGACCAGTTTCAGTTCAACAGTTACGGGAACTCGATCAGAGCTACAAGTACTATGACATGTAAGGGCCACCTATCCTGATCCGAGGGTCAATTTGGGTCAAATTATAATGATCAGAATGCTTAAAAATAACGCTCAAGTGAACCGCTCCAGATTTCTTTAAGATATAATTAATTTTTTTTAAAATCTTCCTTTTCCTACTCTCTTTACTCCAGGCTCAATAAAATGGTCTCAGGACATTGATTGGGCTTTATTTTCTAGATGATTGTCAAGTCTAAATAAGTGGTCATAATGGTCTAAGTTCATCGCTATCGGACTTTCGACGTGCGGTCCAGGTCCGATACGAAGTTTTCAAATGATCTCGAGGGCAACTGGGCGTAGAGATTGATCCTAGATTTTAGAGTAACATAGCGTCAATGATTCTATAGGTTTTGGGTCTTACAGATCATATTTAAAGTGGTTGGTGCTAATTTGGCAGGAAATCTAGTGTAGCGCTAGTTAATACATGATAAATTTCTAAAGAATTTGGTTCTAAATTATTTCTTTGGCTTTGGAATTGAGTTCTGAGAGGTTACCAAGGTGTTATGGTTGACCCATTGCCTAAGGATGTCTAATTCCATGTAGGAAAAAATCCGGGGTGTTACACAAGCATAGATACCACAAACAACTTCCTTAGCCTTATCCTTCTTAAGTTCCATGGCCTCGACCATCCTTGCGAGACTGGCCACTTAAGCATTTATATCATCATCCTCTTTCAGCAGGTATATCCCACCTCTCTCCCTTGCTTGAGTAGGCTTAGATGTGGTGCTAGTTTTTAAGGTGATGTCCCATGATTGTGTTGTTTCAACGAGTTTGTCAAAGTAATGCCACACCTCATGGACATTTTTGTTCATAAATTCCCCATTGCACCTCGTCTTAACGAATTGGTGCATGGAAGATGCCAACCCATTGTCCAACAAAGTTATTATGCACCACATCTCAAAACCCTGTTGTGGGCATGAACTAATGAGATCCTTGAACCGCTTCCAACATTGGAAGAATGTTTCATCTTCCTTTTGGACGAAGTTCATGATTAACTTCCTGATATTGTTCGTCGTATGGTATGAAAAGAATTTTTTTTATGAACTCCTTCATCATGTCATTCCATGTGCCAATAGATCGTGGATGTAGTGAGTGCAACCACTTCTTAGCTTTCTCTTTCAATGAGAAAGGAAAGAGTTTCATCCTGACCATGTCCTCAAATACGTTAGGAAAGTACAAGTGACTATAACCTCATCAAACTCTTACAAGTGCAGCTATGGGGTTTTAGATTCAAATCCAAGGAACTTTGGAGTGAGGTGGATCACTCCGGGCTTGATATCCATGTTTCTTGTGTTTTTTAGAAAAAACATATAAGAAGGGGTGCTCACCCTCGCCGGTTGTAAGTAATCTCATAAAGTATGAGGCAGGGGTGCACGTTGCACCTCATTCTCATCCTAGACTTCCGTAACTCGAGGTTGCAGTTGATTCACCGGTTGATTTACAGGTTGATTTGCATCCATAACCTCAATTAACATTGAAGATCTTAAGTGGTGTCTAACCCTATGATGGATAGATAAGCCCTTAACTAATCCTCCTTCACTCAAAAGATGTCGAGTGTTGTCATGGACCCACTTGGGCATAAAACACTCTCAGCCCTCAATTTCAGAATCTAACCTAAACCTAGAAAGAAAAAAAAGGAAATAGAAATCTAGAAATAGAAAGAGATAGAATTAGAAAGAAGTTACCAAATTAGAAGATTCTATGTTAGGATCCTGCAAAAGAAAAAGGAAAGTGAATTAATTTCTAAAAAGAAATGAGAAAGTTTTTTAAAATAGAATCATAAAGATTAGTTAGTTTTTAAAAATTGATTAAGAAAGTTCTAAACCTAGAATTAGAAATTAAGGTAGTTTCTAAAAATAAATCAGAAAAATCATAACCTAAAAATAGAAAGTAAACAAATCCTAATCTTAACCTATTTTTAAACTAGTTAATCTCATAAAAATGTAACTGTTAGTACCCGACAACGGCACCGAAAACTTGTTCACAACCCCAAGTGTAGGGTCACGATGACAGTAATAATCTCGGTGAGACCGAGGTCGAGTCCACAGGGTCTAATCTTATACATTTCTTGAAGTAACTAGAACTAGAACTAGAAGAAGATGTGAATCTAAATCTGAATTAATTGAGAGAGTAATTGTGATTAAAGTGATTAAAACTAACAAATTCAAAGGTGGTAACTAGGGTTTTCAAGGATACACTTGTAGAGATTAGGGAGCCCTCTTACTTGATTTAAGTCACATGATTAGAATTGGAGTCATATCCTATCTAATTGGAAGATATACAATTAAGATCAATCCAAACTTTCCCTGACATAATTCTCAATGGAGGAGAATTGTGATAATTGGAAGAGATTTTATCACTAAACCATGCCCATGAGACGATGGCTAGCAACATGATTTACCAATTCCACAATCTTAAAATTAGGAAAAGAAGATACTTAAAGCTATTGCAGATCTATTGTAATTTGAGTAACAATAAACCATTAAGAACTGAGAGTATTCTTTTAAAATCAAACTAGAATCAAAGAATGTTCAACATAAACATGAATCAAAGTAAAAGAAACATCCCATCACGCTACAAGCTTAACCTCTTAGCCTTAGCTAAGAGGTTTAGCTAACCATAGACATGATTGAACTAAAATCTCTTAAGTATAAAAATAACTAAGGAAAAGGAATAAAAACTCTTGGCGACGGATTCTCCACCCTTTTTCTTCAATCCTTAAACCCTAGAAGATGCCTAGGAAATCCTAGAGACTCCTATTTATATTTTTGCAACTCCAACTTTCGCACTAAGTTGAAAAAATCTGAAAACTGCCTTAAATTTATGCAGTCTATGTGCTGTCTCCGTAACCTTAGATGAGTCGAGGAGAACCTTCAAATGGTTGTGGGTTTCCTTTAACTGGTCAAGGATGATAGGAAATTAAAGGATTTTGTTGCTGAAGTTCAAGTCAAAGATTCTTCGACTACTTGAGCAGGAGCCTTAGAATGGTCGAAGGAGGGCTTAGATTAGTCGAAGCAGGCAGATTTTAAGGGTCCCTTTTATTCGCTTCAAGTCTTCAATTTTCTTCATTCCTCACTTAGTTTTCTTGGATCTTTGGCATGTGAATTCTTCATTTTTAATCTTCTAAGATCCAACCTTTGGTTTGGTGATTCTTGAGCATTAAATCCATGCTTTTAGTACCCTTTTCAATCCAAGCTCTTAAATTCACCTTGTAACAAAAACATGATTAAAATAGGACATTAAGCATTATCATGTTCATATAACTACGTAATAAATGGGGTCCAATATGCAATATTTGACCCTTAACAATCAATGAGAAGTTCAGAGATTTGATCATCTCTCCTTCCAATTAGATAAGATAGGACTCTGAATCCAATTGGATCTCTTGATTGAAGTAAGGTAGCATCCTAATAGCTATAAGTGGATCCTTGACACCCTAGTTCCCACCTTTAAATTTATAAGTTTCAATTACAATAATCACAATTACTCTCTCTATCAATTCAAATTTAGATTTACATCTTCTTCTACTACTTCTAGTTACTTTCTGAAACATATGAGATTAGTCCTAGTGGATTAGACCTCGGTCTTACCGAGATTATTACTACATCGCGACCCTACACTTGGGGTTATGAATAAGTTTTTGGCACTATTTTTGGGGACTATGGTTGCACTTTTCCCAATTTAATTAGTTTCAGAATTAGGTTAACATTAGGATTAAGTTTCTATTTTATTTTTAGTTTAGGAATTTGTTTGAACTTATTTTTTAGAAACTAACTTTGTTCTTTGTTTTATAGGATCCTAACCTAGAACCTTCTATCTAGTAACTTCGTTCTGTCTCTCTCATACTTCTTATTTGCTATAGTCTTCAATTCTTATATTTTAGGTTAGATTCTAAACTTGAAGGCTGAAAGTGTTTCATGCCCAAGTGGGTCTGTGATAACACTCAATGTCCTTTGAGTGAAGGAGGATTGGTCGAAAGGTTGCCTATCCACCATAGGATTAAACACCTCCAGAGATCTAAAATTACAGTATAACTGCTATAGTAAAAGTATGGAATTGGTTAAAGTGTCCTATAGGGGGGTGAATAGGACTTTTCTTAAATTATGATCTTACTATTATGCAATATTTACCAATTTAAACTTAGTTCAGTAAGTTCATCATAGAATCATTCATATTCATGTTTTAAGACATTGAAGAGATCCAAGTTCAACAAAACATGAATACATCGCATTTACACATATTAATCATTCAAATTAAGAATGCAAGAAACATCACAAACACAGCGATATATAGTGGTTCGGCTACATGCCTACTCCACTCCCGGCTGACTCACTCCACCTTAGAGTATGCCGGATTAACTATGTGATGGTTTTAAATTAGGTTAACCATAAACCTTCACAACCTACACAAGGTATTGTCTACATAAGACACATATATCCTACACAAGAAAATTGTCTACACAAGACACATATATCCTACATAAGAAATACCTACCCAAGGCAACTATAGATGTCTACACAAGACAATCAATCATACATACACAAGGCACTATAGATCATACACAAAGATTCTATACGTATTCTCCCGTCGGAGCTTGTAAAAGATCTTAGTGTGTTTGTAAAATACAACCTGAAAATCTGCCCTACAAAAGGAAGGATCTTCAGATTCTATAGACTCTAGTGATTTACTTGTAAGTAGGTGAGCCCCATTTCTAGCACATGATGAAGATGATCTCCCTTGATAATGAAGAATCTTCAGCTCCCTTGAACCGCAACACTATAAATGCTCCTAATGCAAGTCGTCGGAGTTGGGTCAATATTTTTTGGGGAATATACTCTTTAAAGTATATTGATCCTTAAGAGACAGAGAGTGATTCCAGCGTATTAGACATTCAAGAGATTCCAACACAATGATTTTCCATTAACTAAGTTGTTGGAGGATCCTTGAATGATGAGGTTCATTCTTTAATCCAATCTATTGAATATTCAATGATTGCATTTAAGAAAGGATTGAAAGATGAACTCCTACGAGAAAAAGGTTTATGATGTTAGGTAAGCAATTACTCTCTCAGACCTCACTCTTTTTCCCAATACAAACTCTGAAAACAACCTTCCAAATATAAAGGCAAAAATCTCAATGGTAATAAAATGAGCAGTCTTTCTGCATTCAATGTCATCAAATCACGTTCAATGTCATTAAAGGCCACTGTTGAGGCATAAAAAAAAGAGAAGAAAGAATTGAAGATTGGTAAAATAAATATTAAAAAGAAAGAAGGAAACAGAAGATGAAAAGAAAGCGTAGGTCCGCACAAACCATATCGGTTGTCTGGGTTCGCGAAAACAATGACACCAGTTGCACAGGTTCGCGCAACTAATTTCAGGACATGTTGTCCATGAACGGTCAGAATTGATGAAAGGAGGGTCCCATGGCATGAAGATCGAATGTTTGCACATGTGAAGGTCTATAAATACCCCCCTCCCCCTCTCATTTGGGGGATTGAAGATTTTTGGAAGGAGTGCAGAGCTGCAAAGAAGGCTGAAGGTAGGACTGAAGAGAAGCTTAGCGTTTGCACGGACCCGTGCAAACCATATAGGTTGTGTGGGTCCACGCAATCAGACTGCCTTGTAGTCAATAATAATGGGAGCTGAAATGTTGTTGAAATGATCAAGCACAAGTTTTCATTTCGTACAAGCTTCAAAAAGAGAAATCAGACAATCTAATCTGCACATTTTTCCTCTTAAAGAGATGATCAAATCAGAAGTCGAAGTGCTTCTGAATTTGATATTCATATTCACTATTCAAACTCCATCAATTTATTGTATTTCAAATAATCTATCTCATAATAAAGGGATATCTGATGATGTAAATGAATTCAATATTAATAATATAATGATTATACTTGTTGTACTCTCTCTCTCTGTTATATTTGAATAAGTTAATCTCCCAAATCAAATACATTTGTTTCTTGTTCGAAACAAAATGACGACTCTGCTAGGGAATTTTATCTTATTTTATGACTAACATTGAGAAAGTTATAAGGACTTTTATTGTAGTTTGGCGTCTTTCTAATGCTAAAATGGCGACTCTCAATGGGAACATCCTTCCCTTCATCTCTCAGAAAGATTACATTGCTATTCAAATAATAATTATAATTTTGTGTTTTATTTTGAAGGTAAAAAGATAAAATTGTGAACTATGATTAAATAACAAACCCAATGAGGAAGGTGAAGTTTTATTTTACTGCAACTGGATTCATTGTGGTTTATGGACCAGATCAACATCTAACGTGTGAAACCCATCCTCTCATAAGAAAAAATGACTTAACCCGAATGACAATTGGAGTCATGTCTGCTTTCCCTTGAGCACTGGAAGGTGATGAGGACTGGACTGCAATGACATTCCAAAGGACGAGAGCTTGAAATGCAAGAAACCTCAGAACAGGTCTACCTTCGCTAAGAGTCAGGGGACCAATAACACAGAACGCTGCTAAAAAGAATCCTGAATTAGCCCCTCCTGTAATATATCCTGGGTAAACAATTCCACAGTTAGCATCATGTGACTTCCCAACTTTGATTGCTTCAAGAGTCTGATGGACAAAAGAGCAAAAAGGAAATGCACTACTTGTATGATCACCTACTTCTGTATCACCTCGATCAATCCATTACAGTGAAGACATAGGAAAATTGAACGAGACTCCCTTCTTTGTAAAATCCATCACATCAAAATATTCTCATTCTACTCCAACTACGGCTTCATTAGGAAGTGGGGAAACTACAATACACATGGTCGAAACAGATCAAGGAACTATGCTGATCAGGAAGGACCATATAAATGAAATGGCACAAGCATAGAGAGCGCTAATGGAAGAATGTAGAAATCTCAGGGAGGCTTTAGCAACTCTCGCACAGAACCTAGACCAGATAGCGGCTCCTCTCATGATGGGCACAATGAATGGACAGGAACATCAACCTGAAGGCTTTCAGCCACCGGAGGTAGGATCACTTAGATCTGCTCCAGCAGTGAGAACCATAACTCAAGAGGAAGTGCGACAAGTTGTTGAGGAAGTTGTTAGAATAGAAAGGGAGCGTGAGAATGTCAATCGATTCAGATATAGAACGTCATATCCAAGGGAAGTGAAAGATGTCCCTTTTCCAGTTAACTTCAAGCATCTAGATTTTCAGAATATTAACGAGGACGAATCGCCAGAGGAACATTTAATGCATTTCACCACCGGCATGGGAAATTTCTCCACGATACCACAATACTTCCTATGATTATTCGGATCTTCTCTAACAAGTAAGGCATTCCAATGGCATTCTAGTTTGGCTCCAAGATCGATACGCACTTCGGAACAAAGGCAGGATGCTTTTATGTCGAACTTCTTCTCATTGGAATGTTATGTTAACATTACGGAGTTAGTTTTTGTACGACAGAGAGAAGGGGAACCTGTGGAGAAATTCATAGATAAATGGAAGACATTGGGAGCCTCTTGTAGACAGTTACCGAAAGAAAAAGAATAGGTTAAGATGTTCTTGAACTCCATGGAAACAGGAATTATGTTTGGGGTTACCAGCGCCGATATCAAGACTTTCCATGATCTGGCCACCAAAGCCCACACCTTAGAACTGATGAACAGAAAAATGTCAGTGTTTCACTAGGAAAAGGCCAGAAGAGGACCCAGTAGGTTAATCGCAAATACTATGGACCATGAGAAAAGAAGTCAAGAAACAAGAGATTTAGGAGAAAAAAGAATAGAGCGGAAGGAAGAATCAAGCCGTCCTAAAAGCAGGTTCAGTGGAAAAAGACCCAAATCGCTTAATTCCCACGAAGGGTTCACGTTTGATAGAGAAGATATTGTCCATGATGAACCAACTGTTGAAAGCTGGTAAGATAGAATTACATGTGTCCAAGCGCCCTGAAGATGCAGCAAGAGTAAGAGAAAGAGATCTCTACCGCAATCATCATCTGATAGGGCATCTGATAGAACATTGCTACATGTTAAAATGCATAATATAAAGAATGATAAACAGGGGTGAAATAGTGATTGGAAAAGAAAAAGAGAGGGATGTAAAGGCAACGGTGAACGTACTGACAGTTCATGTAACATCCTGAAAATCGGAGGTCGAGTATAAACTCCACTTTTGAGTTCCAGAACATCACTTATGCAACATTTTCAATGATGGATGAATGTTGGCTGTATTAGTGTATAAAACATGATGTGGATTAAGCCAAAACAGCATATCATACTCTAGAGACAGTTAAATTTCACAAGCGGAAGACTGTGATAAATATATAAAATATATAATTTATTGTAAGTCTCCGGAGTGTGAACATGTTACCAGGTTAACTATATACATGTATACTCTAAAAATGAACAAAAAGAATATGCATGGGTATTTTAAAAGTGCAAGATAACAAGTGTAATAACATCTAATCAGTAACCCTGTAACCCCGTCAATCAGAACCTGCATATAGGAGAAATCCTCTTCATCATCATAAAGTCCGGCTCTTCTTCGCAAGCAACGTCATCATTTAAAACTAAAACAGGGATGGTCGGTGTTGCAAACACCATCCCATAACGTGGGAGTGAGTATCTTAGTGGAACAATAGAGTAAAGATTAACATATTATCAAATCAGTCAAGTGGTAATGATAAAGCAGTACTATCAAACATTCCTAGCTACTCTTGTTAATGCAATGATGAAATGCAATAATGATGCATGCCATTGCCTACATACTCTCTCATGCGACACCATCTCACGTTCGCGGCATGCTTTCATCCCTCAATGTTCTACATTTTTCAGGAACATGCAGTGCGATATGAACATGATTATCAAGTTATTATTAGTCCTTTTCATACAGCAGGATTGGGAAGATAAAGTACCTCCCTTGTATCATTTTTCAACAATGATCAAGTTTAGGGTCGTCAGTCCTAGCATATCTCATACAAAATGCTGTTCTAGGTCACTGCAAGGGCTGTCAGGGCTGTTACACCACTCCCCCATCACTTTATCAATACAGGCCTAGTTTGTTATAACACCCCAGATTTTTGCCTACCTAGAAATAGATGTCCTTAGGCAATGGGTCAACCATACCACTCTTAAAGATCAATTCCAAAGCTAAAGAAATCATTTAGAATCAAATTCTTTAGAAATTTAATGTGTTTTAGCTAGCGCTAAACTAGATTACCTATGAAATTAGCACCAACCACTTTAAATACGAGCTGTAAGACCCAAAACCTCTAGAATTGTTAATGCTATCTTACCCTGAACCTAAGATCAAACTCTAAACCCAGTTGCTCTCGGGAATGCTCTGTAACTTAGTATTGGATCTAGACTACACGTCGAAAGTCTAATATCCATGATCTTAGACTATTATGATCGCTTAGCTAGACTTAACAATCATTTTGAAAATCAAGCCCAAATGATGCTCTAGGACGATTTCCTTGCATTCGGAGTAAAGAGAGTGAGAAAAGGAATATATTTAGAAAATTAAATATGAATTTAAGTAATCTGGCACGTGTCACTTGCGCGCTATTTTTAAGCGTTATGACCGTTAGATTTAGACCCAAATTTACCCTCGGATCAGGATAGGTGGCCCTTACATGTCATAGCACTTATGGCCCTGATCGAGTTTCGGTGACCGTTGAAATGAAACTGGTTCACCACGGTTGATCTGGAAACCCGACCAGACTGAAAACTTAGCTTGACCTAGATCCAATATTAGAAAGCTTAAGTCCGACCGCATTTACTAACAGGACCTCCAGAAGTGCTCCGTTGGATCGGAAGAGGCCCGATTTGGTTATAACCTAAGTATAACTTGGTCCTAAGTCTATATAGGTGAGTTTTTAGCTTATATAAGGAGCTTAAACCCTCTCCCATTCCTCACATACTAATTTGAGAGAAACCCTAGGAGAGAGAAGAGAAAAGAGAGAGAAAGTGTGAGAGAAGTGGGAGAACCTTCCTGCTATTCTTTCCTACCGATCTACATGCTTACCCATCGCTTTACGGTCGCTATCCCGGTGATTCCGGCTTCATTCTAGGTAAGGAAACCCTAACCTTAACCTATTTTAGGATTTCTATCGATAAAAGTAGTGAAGTAGCTGACTTCCCTTGTGTAATAGGCTGTCATATCGATGTTAGCAGAAGCACAGAGTTTCTATTCGATTTGTTACGCTTCTACGGTGTAAGGTGCGGATTTTAGATGCTTAGGTTACCATTCTTCAAAGCTTTCAATGTCGTTTAATGGTAGATTGTTGACAAGAATGTTGTTTCACATGTAGAACATGCCGACCGATTTCTATTTCGAATACATATGAAGAATATGAGATTTATGGTATTTTAAGTATTTGTAGGAAATACCGTATACGTATAAATTTTGCTGATATGATTGCCATGAGTATTTTTCATACATATATGCTAGTTATGGATGTATGATCAATTTGGTGAAAGGATTCGTCCTAATACATGTTTCGGCCAACGTACGTTATGTATGTTATTAAGTGTAGTCTAAGTGTTTGTTGAAATGCCTAAATAAATATGATTTATGCCTGCCATATGTTTTGAATGTAAGAACATGATTGTTGTGTATTATACATCTCCTTAATATAAGGATCTGTCATATTATATGTTGAAATCAACATATGTCAAGTACGTTGGAGTTGTGTAGTCTAATTGTTTATATAAATGCCTGTGTGAGTAAGTACTTAGTAAATGGTGTTGTAGACTAGTGTTGAGATAGGATTCTCAACTATGTTGACGATGTGTATGATTTCCTGCATGTACATTGTTGAATTGATTCCTTATATGTGAAATGCTTGTGTATGCTTAATTGCATATGTTGTACCCTATAATATGTTGATAACAAGCTTAGATTACTTGATATTTCAATTTCGTCTCTCTCATATGCTTACTGATTCAGATTGCAAGTGTCTGGGGCTATGTTATAGTCCACGCAGTCGGTAACAGACTTGAACTCGTGGTTGAATTGTATTTGCCACGTAGGACGTGTTTGACGAACCAGAACCGTGCGTTGCTTGTCGACAGTGGTTAAGCCACACGAGGTGCTTATGCACTTCATGTCGATCAACTCTATGGGCGCTCGTACTAGTTGAACTCATCCAGTAACCCGATTAGCCCGATGTATGTTAACCATGTATAGATGCTACTGCTTGAATCTAAAGTACCAAACTTACCAGTAAAAATCTCGTTAACCATGGTACCTCGATCCGCTAAGACTCATGAGCCGGGCATGGTGGTATGGGACACCGTGGTCGAGCTGTCGGCCTACGCTGGGGCTATAAACCTCCCCATAGTTGTAACACCCCAAATTTTTGCCAACCTGGGGTTAGACGTTCTTAGGCAATGGGTCAACTAAAACACCTGGGAAATCGCTCAGAACCCAATTCCATAGCCAAAGAAATCACTTAGGATTAATTCCTTTAGAAACTAAGCATAAGTTAGCTAGCGCTACACTGGAGTAGCTGTGAAATAGTCCCTGACCGCTTTAAATACGTTTTATAAGACCCAAAACTTGTAGAATCAATGGTGCTATAAAACTCTAAAACCTCGGATCAAACTCTAAACCGGTTTATTCTCAGGACCTCTTTGAAACTTTGTATTGGATCTAGACCGCACGTCAAAAGTCCGATACCTACAATCTTAGACCGTTATAACCGCCTAGCTGGACCTGACAATCATTTCAAAAATCAAGTCCAACCGATGTTCAGAGGCTGTTTCATTGAGCCTGGAGTGAAGAGAGGGAGAATAGGGTTAGATTTGGAATTTAAAATTCATATCTGGCACATGACTTGGCGCGTCAGTATTAAGCGTTCTGACCGTCAGAATTCAGCCAAATTACACCCTCGGATCAGGAAAAATTTCTATTTCATATCACGAGACTTGTAGACCTGATATAGGTGCGATGACCGCTGAACTGAAACTGGACCGCCACGTGCGATCTGGGAACTCTACCAGTCTGAAAACTTGATGTGTGTTAGATCCAGTATGCATGAGCTTAAGTCCGATCGCGTTCGGCCAGTGGACCACCAGAAATATCTTCTTGGACCGAAACAGCCCCGATTTGGTTAGGCATCAAGTAAACATTGTTCTCAAGCCTAATCTAGGAAGTTTTTAGGTTATAAAAGGGTTTTAAACCCTCACTTCTCTCACCCATCCAAATTTTCTAGAAACCCTAGCTGGTGTGAGAGAAAAAGTGAGAGATTGTGAGAGAAGGTGGGAGAGATTTTCCTGCCACCTGCTGCTGCTGCTGTACGTGCTTAAGTGACGTATTCCAATCACATTCCCAGTGATTTCGATGCTTTTCTAGGTAAGAAAAACCCTGTCCACTTGCTAATTTAGAATTCCGTTAAATCAAATAGCAAAGTAGCTGATATAACTTGTGAAATAGGTTGCCTGTTCGCCGTAGACGAAGCGTATACGCTCCGTTCGAAATGATACACATATAAAGTGAAAGGTGCAGATTTTAGACGCTTGATTGGCTATTTTTAACGCTTTCAATGTCGTTTAATAGTAGATTATCAACGGCAACGCCGTTTGACATGTACAACATGCTCTCCGTTTTCTGTTTTGTAAGCAGACGAAAAATATGAGATTTAGGGCATTTTAGTCATTTGTAGGAAATACTGTTTTCATCCACATTTTGTTGATATGATTGACACGGATTCTTGTCACATTAGGATATTAGGAATACGTGCATAATCAGTTTGGCGAAGAGATTCGCCTAAATGCGCACTTTGAGTCCACATACTATATGTAGACTTAAGTGTGTAGTCGAAGTGTTTGTATAAATGTTTGTATTAGTGTATATTGAATTGAATGGTGTTGTGAATTAGTTTGAGATTGAATTCTCAAATAATACGCTGATGTAAATGATTTTCTTCATGTTGGCTATATGTATGATTTCATTATATGTATGAAATGCATATGTTAGATAATTTACTTAAGTTATATGTTATCACATGTGTTAACATGCTCATGTTGTTGTATTTCATTTCCATTACTCTGATATGATTGATGAAGTGGATTTACAAATGATTGGGGCTATACCTAGTCCAGGCAGTCGGTAACCGAATCAATTTGTGGTTGGCTTATCTTTGCCACGAACGACGCGTCGATGAACGCGAGTCATGTTTTGGAGTTGGCAGCAGTGGTTAGGCCACACGAGGTATTTTACGCACTTCATGTCGTTCGACTTGAGATGCGCGCATGCTAGTCGAGCCCGTCAAGTAACCCGACTGGCCATTGTATGTTCACCATGTATGTGTCATAACTACTTGAACCTAGGGTACTGAACTTACCATTAAAAACCCTGTCAACCATGGTACCTTGATCCACAAAGACTCATGAGCCAGGCATGGTGGTATGGGACACCGTGGTCGAGCTGTCGGCCTACGTTGGGGCCACAAACCTCCCCGTAGTGACCAGTGAGCACCTATGACTCATGAGCAGATTATGGTGGTATGGGACACTATATTCTTGTTGTTGGCCTACATTGATAAGGTGATGGGGGAGCGGTGCAACGAGTGCGAGCAACAGCCCTGGCAGCCCTTTGTAGTGACCTCGAGCATATTCTGAGTCTACGGGAGGCGACCACCCTTCCGTAGCAATAAGAGTACAAGTAGGCCTGTATTGATAAGGTGATGGGGGAGCGGTGCAACGAGTGCGAGCAACAGCCCTGACAGCCCTTGCAGTGACCTACAAAATATATATCGTATGAGATTACTAGGAGTGACGACCCTAGACAGGATCTGTGTTGGGATTGATATAAGGGAAGTATCTTAGTTTCCCAATCCTGCTGTATGAATGGACTAATTATAACTCGGTAATCATATCACCATCACATTGCATGTTCCTGGAAGATGTGGAGCACTGAGCGGTACGCAAGCATGCCGCGGACGCAGATGGTGCCGTATGAGGGAGAATGTCGGTGAGGGCATCCATCATGTCATGTCATATTTCATTAACAACAGTATTAAGAATGTTTGATTTACTGCTTTACTATTAGCGCATGATTGATTTGAGAACATGCTAATCTTTTCTCTAGTATTCCACTGAGTTAGCTACTCACTCCCACGTTACGGGATGGTATTTTCGGACACCCACCAGTCCCTATTTTGGTTACAGATGATGACGCTGCTTGAGAAGCGGAGCTAGACTTGATGATGAGGAGAAGGATCCCTCCTTTATGTGTGTACTGATTGACGGGATTATAGGGAGGTTGATTAGATACCTTGACACTTGTCATTTTATATTTTCAGAGCACTCATGTATATTCTTTTTGTTTACTTTTGGAGTATACATGTATGTATATAACCTGTTAACATGTTCACACTCTGGAGACATACAACAGTTTATATATGTTATACATACTATCACAGTCTTTCGCTTGTAAATTTAACTGTCTCTGGAGTATGATATGTTGTTCTGGCTTAATCTCACTCATGTTTAATACATTAACACAAACAACATTCAATCATACACATTTATGTTGCATAAGTGATGTTCTGGAACTCGGGAGTGGAGTTCTTACTCGACCCCCAATTTTCAGGATGTTACAGTAGTGACCAGTGAGCACCTTAGACTCGTGAGCCTATTGTCGTGGTATGGGACACTACATTCGAGCTGTCGGCCTACTCTGATTGGTGACGAGCCCTTTGTAGTGACCTCGAGTGTATTCTGAGTATAGGTGAGGCGACGACCCTTCCGTAGTAACAAGAGTACAACTAGGCCTGTATTGATAAGGTGATGGGGGAGCGGTGCAATGAGTGCGTGCAATAGCCCAGGCAGCCCTTGCAGCGACCTAGAACTATATCATCGTATGAGAATACTAGGAGTGACGACCATAGACTGAATCATTGTTGGGAATTGATATAAGGGAGGTACCTTAACTTCTCAATCCTGCTGTATGAAAAGGACTAATAACAACTCGATAATCACGTTCATATCGCACTGCATGTGCCTGGAAGATGTGGAGCACTGAGGGAAGAAAGCATGCCACGAACGTAAGATGGTGTCGCATGAGGGAGTATGTTTGCGAGGGCATACATCATGTCATTTCATTATTGCATTAATTACAGCATTTAAGGATGTTTGATTTGCTGCTTTATCATTATCGCTTGAATGATTTGATAACATGTTAATCTTTGCTCTATGATTCGACTGAGTTAGCTACTCACTCCCACGTTATGGGACGGTGTTCTGGACACCCACCAGACCCTGTTGTACTTTCAGATGATGGCGCGGCCTGCGAGGTGGAGCCAGACTTCGAGGATGATGAGAAGGCATTCTCCTATATGCAGTATTCAGGCGGGTCTTCTTAGACCTTATCCTGATTCGACGGGGTTGCAGGGCTATATGAGTTAGTTGAACACTTTATTTCCTGGTAATTGGTATAATGTGTCACAAAACATGCATCTATTCAGCCCTGTTACATATTCATATTCTGAGGATTTTGAAACCACTTATGTACTTTATATATTTTACAGTCTTCCGCTTGCCTAATTTAGTCATCCCTGGAGTATGATATGTTATTTTTGGTATAATCTCAATCTTGTTTAATGCCTTTCTACAGACAACATGCATTCATCATTATCTATGTTGCATAAGTGACATTTTGGAACTCGGGAGTTGGGTTTCTACCCGCCCCCGATTTTCGGGGTGTTACAGATGGTATCAGAGCATGATTTGGATTAAACCGGGCCTGGGTTATGGTAACACGATGCACTCTGACATACTCTGAATTAGGAAGGGGGCGATAAAACTTAGAAACCATATTAAAGTCCCAAGTTTCTCCAACAGGTGAGACTATACGGTAATTTAGTCCATAACGTATATTTAATTGCGTGAAGCAACCTAAGTCGCCTCTAGGCCGTCAATCGACGGGTTTGAGTCATTCCCTAAAGAATTTCAAACCTAAAAATGAATGTACTTAGGTTGTGGGTCAACCACAACCCTTACACTCAATCTCAAGGCCTAAAACCCCCTTTTTATCCAATTCCTTTAAAATCTCTCCTTTCACCGCCTCATTTTTCAACTTTTTCTAAGTCCTTTCATACTAGACATAAATCTTAATGTATAAAGGATGAAGAATAATACATAAATAAAAATCTACTATAAATAGTAAGTATATGTATAAATTGGACTTTTTACCATTCAAATTATGGAATCTCATGGAATAAATGGGTTAGTTGGATAGATTAGCGTCTCCTACCCCAAAATAATATGCTACATGTCATATAAACTCATTCTAGTTTATAAATTATCTCCAAAAATGCCTCAAATGGAGTCGGGGGCCAAACGGAGCACTTACAGGGGGACCCAGGGTAGGACCCACATCATTTTGCACCCAAGGTGGGTGGGAGGACCTCGTCGAAATGGCGAGCCCTCGCCGAATAAGTTAGAGGTCAGCGAGGACCTCACCGGTTCGGTGAGGCCTTGCTGGTCAACGGGTCAGGCTGGGTCTGAGCTTCGGGCCAACCAAGTTTGGCGCCTAGTGGGACCCAATGGTCCAGGGTTCGACCCCTAGTTCATTCCAAATCTCATACCACAAAGTGACCCTCCAAGCTTTCTTTTTCCTCCAAACTTGCTGTCGTTCCTCTCAAACCTCCCTTCCAATCATTCCCTCTCTCATTTTTCGTTATTTCCATCATCCCTTCACTGTTCTCAATCATATCCAACAACTACTTAATCCATTTTGTACGATTAGAGCTTCCAAGCTCCCATTTGAAGCTCCAAAATTGTGCCAGCCTCTAACCCCTCCTATCTTGATCCTTCCTATCTTCTATTTTCTCTTTCTTTGACCCATTACACTCCTCCTTCAAACCCAGATTCGTGGCAACCCATTAGGTCAACCTTTTCTTCCATTTCATCAATTTTTCATGACTCTTTTTGAGTTAGTTTTAGCCGTTTTCTCGATCTTCCGCTTTACCGTCGGGCGAGACTAAGCATAGTAGCTTAGTCCATAAATAGTGACCATCTAGTGCTAAGATATCTAAAGTTTTGTACCTGGAGTTAGTACTCATAGATTTTGAAAGATCTGACGATATAGGAAATCCAATTTCAATTAGACAATCTTGACCCTAAGCGATAGAACGATTCCCTATAGTAGAAATGGTATGAAACCATCTAGCGTATAAGCTTAGACTTTGGATTACAGCTAGTGAGTTACAGACTAGGCTACTGGTTATATTAAGTAGTGTAAAGCCTATATATGCTAAGGAATAGTAGGATTGATTCGGTTGGAGTAGGACTCCATTCCTTTGATAGATCCTCATAATATTCATAGGCTCCTTTAGTAACTTTCAGGAAGCTTACATCACTTAGAACTAGTCACGTTAAGGAAAAATTTATATATCCCTTAGATTAAACGCTAGGATAAACCAGCACGCCCCTTTGAATTGCCTTCCCTAAGGGCTTATTGCATTCGGGAACGCAGAGTAAAGGAACTGTATATATAAGCGAAGTATTCGCGGTTTGAATCGAATTCTCAATCCTAGTGGTTACCAATAAATTCAATGCTCTGATCAAGCAGAAGATCGGCATCGACTCGGATTAAGAATTGATACAACAAATTTTCTTTCATCGCGAGGCAGAAAGTTTATGTATCTGGCTCAGACCCACTACACAACTTTTCTTCAGTGTTGTCCCGACCACCTACAACCAAAAGTTATTGCTTTGCCTTTAGAAAATGTTGAGGACATATAGCCAATAGAGATTTTCTAGTGGGCAATAGACAGTTAGGAATTAGGTCGCAAATCACAGACTATTCTGACATACATGTTGTGCTTATGAACTTAGAGAGATAGTTTTCCCATCAACCTGCTTTGGCCAACTTCCTTATGTACTAAAAGAGTGTAAGTCGGGTCTGTAGTAAGAGTCCTCATTGGGTAGAATTAGGCAGCTTGCCACCAACCCACACCTGCCCCTGAACTCAACCACAATAGAGATTAGGCTCATGTCTACAACCATAGGTACCAATGCCATAGAACGCTTCATCAACAAAAGAAGACCAATGTAGCGAGAGGTTGTTTCTCATTTCATGTCAAGGATAGGCCCTAAGTTACATCTCATTTCGATATACGGATTGAGACATAGATTCTTGTGCCTTAAGTAGAACTAAGTTTTAAGGGGGGTATAACGTACCAAGCCTAATCTTGTTAGCATTAGCTAACACAAGCGTTGGATCAGATTAGCACAGCGAAAGCATGGTTTACCTCTTTCCCACTGGCCTAGGATCGAAGAAGCTGATTTATGTTATACGTAAGCTTAGGTCATTAAATAGGATTTGAACCTTCCTTAGATAGTCAATACTAAAGTCTTTCTAGGGACTCATTATCCATAACCAATTTTGGGGATGAAATTAGGTTTTAAGGGGGATAGATTGTAACACCCTAGATTTTTACCTACCTGGAATTAGACGTCCTTAGGCAATGGATCAACCATACCACTCTTAAAGCTCAATTCCAAAGCCAAAGAAATCATTTAGAACCAAATTCTTTAGAAATTTAATGTGTTTTAGCTAGCGCTAAACTAGATTACCTGTGAAATTAGCACTAACCACTTTAAATACGATCTGTAAGACCCAAAACCTCTATAATTGTTAACGCTATCTTACCCTGAAACCTAGGATCAAACTCTAAATCCAGTTGCTCTAGGGAATGCTTTGTAACTTAGTATTGGATCTAGACCGCACGTCGAAAGTCTGATATCCATGATCTTAGACCATTATGATCGCTTAGCTGGACTTGATAATCATTTCGAAAATCAAGCCCAAACGATGCTCTAGGATGATTTCCTTGCGTTTGGAGTAAAGAGAGTGAGAAAAGGAAGATATTTAGATAATTAAATATGAATTTAAGCTATTTTTTAGCGTTCTGACCGTTAGATTTCGACCTAAATTTACCCTCGGATCAGGATAGGTGGCCCTTACATGTCATAGCACTTGTGGCCCTGATCGAGTTTCGGTGACCGCTGAAATGAAACTGGTTCGCCACGGTTGATCTGAAAACCCGACCGGACTGAAAACTTAGCTTGACCTAGATCCAATATTAGAAAGCTTAAGTCCGACCGCATTTAGTAACAGGACCTCCAGAAGTGCTCCGTTGGATCGGAAGAGACCCGATTTGGTTATAACCTAAGTATAACTTGGTCCTAAGTCTATATAGGTGAGTTTTTAGCCTATATAAGGAGCTTAAACCCTCTCCCATTCCTCACATATGAATTTGAGAGAAACCCTAGGAGAGAGAAGAGAGAAAAGAGAGAGAAAGTGTGAGAGAAGTGGGAGAACCTTCATGCTATTCTTTCCTGCCGATCTACGTGCTTACCCATCGCTTTACGGTCATTATCTCGCCGATTCCGGCTTCATTCTAGGTAAGAAAACCCTAACCTTAACCTGTTTTAGGGTTTCTATCGATAAAAGTAGTGAAGTAGCTGACTTCCCTTGTGCAATAGGTTGTCATATCATTGTTGGCGGAAGCATAGAGTTTCTATTCGATTCGTAACGCTTCTACGGCGTAGGTACGGATTTTAGACGCTTAGGTTACCATTTTTTAAAGCTTTCAATGTCGTTTAATGGTAGATTGTTGACAAGAATGCTGTTTCACATGTATAACATGCCGACCGATTTCTATTTCGAATACATACGAAGAATATGAGTTTTATTGTATTTTAAGTATTTGTAGGAAATACCGTATATGTATAAATTTTGCTGATATGATTGGCATGAGTATTTTCCATGCATATATGCTAGTTATGGATGTATGATCAATTTGGCGAAAGGATTCGCCCTAATACATGTTTCGGCCAACGTACGCTATGTATGTTATTAAGTGTAGTCTAAGTGTTTGTGGAAATGCCTAAATCAATATGATTTATGCCTGCCATATGTTTTGAATGTAAGAACATGATTGTTGTGTATTAGACATCTCCTTAATATAAGGATCTCTCATATTACATGTTGAAATCAACATACGTCAAGTACGTTGGAGTTGTGTAGTCTAAGTGTTTGTATAAATCCTTGCTTGAGTAAGTACTTAGTAAATGGTGTTGTAGACTAGTGTTGAGATAGGATTCTCAACTACGTTGATGATGTGTATGATTTCCTGCATGTATGTTGTTGAATTGATTCCTTATATATGAAATGCTTGTGTATGCTTAACTGCGTATGGTGTACCCTATAATATGTTGATAACATGCTTGGATTACTTGATATTTCAATTCCGTCTCTCTCATATGCTTACTGATTCAAATTGCAAGTTTCTGGGGCTATGTTATAGTCCAGGCAGTCGGTAACAGACTTGAACTCGTGGTTGAATTCTATTGGCCACGTAGGACGTGTTTGACGAACCCAAGCCGTGCATTGCTTGTCGACAGTGGTTAGGCCACACGAGGTGCTTATGCACTTCATGTCGATCAACTCTACAGGCGCTCATGCTAGTTGAACTCATCCAGTAACCCGATTAGCCTTATGTATGTTAACCACGTATTGACGCTACTGCTTGAATCTAAAGTACCAAACTTACCAGTGAAAATCTCATTAACCATGTTACCTCGATCCGCTAAGACTCATGAGCCGGGCATGGTGGTATGGGACACCGTGGTTGAGCTGTCGGCCTATGTTGGGGCCATAAACCTCCCCGTAGTGACCAGTGAGCACCTTAGACTCGTGAGCCGATTGTGGTGGTATGAGACACTATATTCGAGCTGTCGGCCTACTCTGATTGGTGACGAGCCCTTTGTAGTGACCTCGAGCGTATTCTGAGTCTACGTAAGGCGACGACCCTTCCGTAGCAACAAGAGTACAACTAGGCCTGTATTGATAAGGTGATGGGGGAGCGGTGCAATGAGTGCGTGCAATAGTCCTGACAGCCCTTGCAGCGTCCTAGAACCATATCATCATATGAGAATACTAGGAGTGATAACCCTAGACTGGATCATTGTTGGGAATTGATATAAGGGAGAAACCTTAGCTTCCCAATCCTATTATATGAAAAGGATTAATAACAACTCGGTAATCACGTTCATATCGCACTGCATGTGTATGGAAGATGTGGAGGACTGAGGGAAGAAAACATGCCGCAGACGTAAGATGGTGTCGCATGAGGGAGTATGTTGGCGAGGGCATACATCATGTCATTTCATTCTTGTATTAATTACAGTATTTAGGGATGTTTGATTTGCTGCTTTATCATTATCGCTTGATTGATTTGATAGCATGTTAATCTTTGCTCTATGATTCCACTGAGTTAGCTACTCACTCCCACGTTACGGGACGGTGTTTTGGACACCCACCAGACCCTGTTGTACTTTCAGATGATGGCGCGGCCTGCGAGGCGGAGCCAGACTTCGAGGATGATGAGAAGGCATTCTCCTATATGCAGTATTCAGGTGGGTCATCTTAGACCTTGTCCTGATTTGACGTGTTTACAGGGCTTTATGAGTTAGTTGAACACTTTATTTCCTGGTAATTGGTATAATGTGACACAAAACATGCATCTATTCAGCCTTGTTACATATTCATATTCTGGAGATTTTGAAACCACTTATGTACTTTATATATTTATCACAGTCTTCCGCTTGCCTAATTTAGTCATCCCTAGAGTATGATATGCTGTTTTTGGTATAATCCCAATCTTTTTTAATGCCTTTCTGCAGACAACATGCATTTATCATTATCTATGTTGCATAAGTGACATTTTAGAACTCAGGATTTGGGTTTCTGCCCAATCCCCGATTTTTGGGGTGTTACATTTGTACTCCTGTTGCTATGAAAGGATCGTCGCCTCCATATAGACTCATAGTACGCTCGAGGTCACTACAAAGGGCTGTCAGGAGTGTTACACACACTCGTTGCACCACTCCCCCATCACCTTATCAGTGTAGGCCGATAACTCGAATAGAGTGTCCCATACCACCATATTCGGCTCACGAGTCTAGGTTGCTCACGGTCACTACGGGGAAGCTCGTGGCCCCAGCATATGCCGACAGCTCGACCACGATGTCACATACCACCATGCCCAGCTCATGAGTCTTAACGGATCAAGGTAGCAAGGTTAACGGGATTTTCACTGGTAAGTTTGATACTTTAAATTCAAGCAGCAGCGTCCATACATGGTTAACATACATCGGTCTAATCGGGTTACTTGACGAGTTTGACTAGTACGATCTCCCGTTGAGTTGATCGACATGAATTGCATAAGTACCTCGTGTGGCCTAACCACTGTCAACAAGCAACACACAGCTCGGATTCGTCAAACACGTCCTACGTGGCGAATAGGTCTCGGCCACGAACTCGAGGTGTATTACCGATTTCCTGGACTATTCAATAGCCCCAAACACATTCAACTACAACATGATGTCCTATGAGATAGTCAAAGCAGTAATGGATGAAGATTACAAATCATTCAAGCATATAAACATGTTCTGAAGTGCATTGTAAACATGAATTCACACACATTTAATTCATAATCAAGCAGACATCAAAATAAGTCATACATGGAGGAAATCATACACATCAATGATGTGGTTGAGAATCATATCTCAACCCGCATACATGTACATCTTGCTAACTACTAACTCATTCAGACACTTTTACAAACACTTAACCTACACATTACATCATATATATTATGTGTTAATTTGCATACGTATTAGGGCAAATCCTTTCGTCAAAGGGTTGTCGCCCATACAACAATCATATATCTACGACAGCTTGTCATGGTGAGCATGAATACAAAGTCTATACTCATTCAGTCATTTTCACAAACACTTAGGCAATACATTCTAAATACATATCGTATGTTGGTATATCATGTATTTGGGCTAAACCTTTAGCCCAGGAGTTATTACACATACATCTAGCATACATAAACGATAGTTAATCATGGCAAACACACTTTCATATTTTGTACGTATACGGTATTTTCTACGAATACAAAGAATACACAAAATTTCATATTCTTCGTATTTAACCGAAACGGAAAACGGATAACATATTCTACATGTGAAATAGCATCCACGTCAGGAATCTATTATTATCTGACATTAAAAGCTTTGAAAAATGACAACCTAAACGTCTAAAGTCCGCACCTTATGCCGTAGAAGCATAAAGAAGTCGATGGAATCTCTAAGTCTTCGTCAACGTTGATATGACGACATATAACTTGAGGTAAGTCAGCTATTTCGCTACTTGCAACTATCAAAACCCTAAAACAGATTAGCGTTAGGTTTCCTTACCTAGAAACGAAGTCAAAATCACCAGAATAGCGATTAGATCGTGATGGTTAAGCACGTGCAACAGTAGGATAAAGTATCAGGGAGATCTTCTCACTTCTCCCACACTTTCTCTCTTTACTCTCTCTTCTCTCCTAGGGTTTTCTCAAATTCGTATGGGAGGAATGAGAGAGGGTTTAAGGTCCTTATATAGGCCCAGAACTCATGGAAATAGACCGCAGGCCATGGTATACTTAGGTTATGTCCAAAGGGAGGTTGTTCCGATCCAACGGATCACTTCTGGAGCTCCCTTTGCTGAATGTGGTCGGAATTAAGCTCACAAATATTGGATCTTGATCAAGTTAAGTTTTCAGTCCGATCGGGTTTCCAGATCGACCGTGGCGGACCAGTTTCAGTTCAGCGGTCACCGTAAGTCGATCAAAGCCACGAGTACTATGACATGTGAGGGCCACCTATCCTGATCCGAGGGTAAATTTGGGTCAAAATCCAACAATCAGAACGCTTCGAAATAACGTGTAAGCGACACGTCTCAGATTTCTTAAAATTATATTTAATTTCTTAAAAATCTTCATTTTCTCACACTCTTCACTCTAGACTCAAGGAAATCGTCCCAAAGCATCGATTGGATGTGATTTTTATGGTGCTTTCCAAGTCCAACTACGCGGTCAATATCTTCTAAATTTATCGCTATCGGACTTTCGACGTGCGGTCCAGGTCCGATACGGAGTTTCATGTAACGCCCTGGAAAAATCCGTACTTGGACTCGAGTACCAACTCGACCAGAAATCGCGTAGGATTTATTCCTTTGGAAAATAAGTGTAAGTTAGCTAGCGTAACGTTAGAGTAGCTGGGAAATAGTCCCTGATCACTTTAAATACGTTCTATAAGACCCAAAGCGAGTAGAACCAATGACGCTATAATACTCTAAAACCTCGGATCAAACTCTAAATCGGTTTGTTCTCATGACCTCTTTGAAACTTTGTATTGGATTTAGACCGCGCGTCGAAAGTCCGATACCTACAATCTCAGACCGTTATAACTGCCTAGCTGGACTTGACAATCATTTCAAAAATCAAGTCCAACCGACATTCAGAGGCTATTTCATTGAGCCTGGAGTGAAGAGAGTGAGAATAGGGTTAGATTTGGAATTTGAAATTCAAATCTGGCACATGACTTGACGCGTTATTATTAAGCATTCTGACTGTCAGAATTCAGCCAAATTACACCCTTGGATCAGGAAAAATTTCTATTTCATATCGTGAGACTTGTAGACCTAATTTACGTGCGGTGACCGCTGAACTGAAACTGGACCACCACGTGTGATCTACGAACACTACTGGTCTGAAAATGGGATGTGAGCCACATCCGACGTGCATGAACTTAAGTCTGATCGCGTTCGGCCAGGGGACCTCCAGAAATGTCTTTTTGGACCGAAACAACCCCGATTTGGTTAGGCATCAACTGAACATTGTTCCCAAGCCTGTTTTAAGCAAGTTTTAGGTTATAAAAGGGGCTTAAACCCTCACTTCTCTAACCCATCCGAATTTGCTAAAAACCCTAGCTGGTGTGAGAGAAAAGGTGAGAGATTGTGAGAGAGAGTGGGAGAGAATTTCCTGCTGCTTGCACTACCGGTTGCACTTGTTTAAGCAACGTGCCTCAATCACTTTCCCGACGATTTTGTCGTGTTTCTACGTAAAAAAATACCCCAAACACTTGCTGATTTAAGGTTCCTTTGGTTCCTTAGCATGGTAGTTTATAGATCTTGTGTATTAGGTTCCCGGTTCGACGTAGACGAAGCGTATACACTCCGTTCGAATCAATCCACTTTTAGGATAAAAGGTATGGATTTTAGACGCTTTGATTGACTGTTTTCAATGCTTTCAATGTCGTTTAATAGTAGATTATCGACGGCAATGCCGTTTGACATGTACAACATGCTGTCCGTTTCCTGTTTCGTAAGCAGACGAAAAATATGAGATTTAGGGCATTTTAGTCATTTGTAGGAAATACTGTTTCCATCCATATTTTGCTGAGATGATTGACATGGCTTCTTGTCGCATTAGGATATTAGGAATGCGTGCATAATCAGTTTGGCGAAGAGATTCGCCCAAATGCGCACTTTGAGTCGACATACTATATGTAGACTTAAGTGTGTAGTCTAAGTGTTTGTATAAATGTTTGTATTAGTATGTATTGAATTAAATGGTGTTAAGAATTAGTTTGAGATTGAATTCTCAAATGATATGCTGATGTAAATGATTTCCTACATGTTGGCTATATGCATGATTTCATTATATGTATGAAATGCATGTGTTAGATGATTTACTTAAGTTTTACGTTATAACATGTGTTAACATGCTCACATTGTTGTATTTCATTTCCATTACTCTTATATGATTGCTGATGTGAATTCATAAATGTTTGGGACTATACCTAGTCCAGGCAGTCGGCAACCGAGTAAATTCGTGGTTGGCTTATCTTTGCCACGAACGACGCGTCGATGAACGCGAGTCGTGTTTTGGAGTTGGCGGCAGTGGTTAGGCCACACGAGGTGTTTTATGCACTTCATGTCGTTCGACTCGAGATGTGCTCGTGCTAGTCGAGCCCGTCAAGTAACCCGACTGGCCATTGTATGTTCACATTGTATGAGTCATAACTGCTTGAATCTAGGGTACTGAACTTACCATTGTAAACCCTATTAACCATGGTACCTTGATCCATAAAGAATCATGAGCCGGGCATGGTGGTATGGGACACCGTGGTCGAGCTTTCGGCCTACGCTGGGGCCACAAACCTCCCCGTAGTGACCAATGAGCAACCTAGACTCGTGAGCAGATTATGGTGGTATGGGACACTGTATTCTTATTGTCGGCCTACATTGATAAGGTGATGGGGGAGCGGTGCAACGAGTGCGAACAACAGCCCTGCAAGCCCTTTGTAGTGACCTCGAGTGTATTCGGAGTCTACAGGAGGCGAAGACCCTTTCGTAGCGACAAGAGTACAAGTAGGCCTGTATTGATAAGGTGATGGGGGAGCGGTACAATGAGTGTGAGCAACAGCCCTGACAGCCTTTGCAGTGACCTACAAAATATACATCGTATGAGATTACTAGGAGTGACGACCCTAGACAGGATCTGTGTTGGGATTGATATAAGGGAAGTACCTTAGTTTCTCAATCCTGCTGTTTGAATGGACTAATAATAACTCGGTAATCATATCACCATCACATTACATGTGCATGAAAGATGTGAAGCACTGAGCGGTACGCAAGCATGCCGCGGACATAGATGGTGCCGTATGAGGGAGAATGTCGGTGAGGGCATCCATCATGTCATGTCATATTGCATTAACAACAGTATTAGAAATGTTTGATTTACTGCTTTACTATTATCGCATGATTGATTTGAGAACATGCTAATCTTTGCTCTATTATTCCACTGAGTTAGTTACTCACTCCCACGTTATGGGATGGTGTTTGCAACACCCACCAGACCCTGTCTTAGATGCAGGTGAGGCAGCGATTTAGGAGGCAGAGCCGGATTATGATGGGGACTAGGACGAGTTCTCATATATGCAGTACCACGACGGCTTTTCTTAGGTGGCATGGATTGGCGGGACTTCTCAGTGGGACTATTTTTGACCTTTTGATTCTGTATATTTACATGTATATGAGACTCAGAGATGCATTCATACTTTGGAGACAGTTGAGATATATTTTATTTTCCATACAGTGATATGTATTCTTTTAGTCTTCCGCTTGCTTTTATCACTGAATCTGCAGTATGAATTGCAGTTTTGGTATACTTTTACTCATGTGAATGCTTTAACTCAGACAACATTGAATCATAATCATTTTTATTGCATAAGTGACGGTCTGGAACTCGGGAGTTGGGTTTATACACGACCCCCGATTTTCAGGGTGTTACATTTAAAGTGCTCCCGAGAGCAACTGGGTTTAGAGTTGGATTTTAGATTTTAGGGTAACATAGCATTAACAATTCTATAGGTTTTGGTTCTTACAGATCGTATTTAAAGTGGTTGGTGCTACTTTCGCAGGTAATCTAATGTAGCGTTAGTTAATTTACGTTAAATTTCTAAGGAATTTAGTTCTAAATGATTTCTTTGACTTTGAAATTAAGCTTTGAGAGTGATATGGTTGACCCATTGCCTAAGGACTCCTAACTCCAGGTTGGCAAAAATCCGGGGTGTTACAGTTCGGGAAAGTGCTCATGAAGGAGTAGAGAAAGAAAATTGTAAGATAACAGGGAAGGCCACGGTAATTATGCTACGGTCGGGGAAAAGAATGACAAGTCCCCCAAGGCAGAAAGTTGGAACTACAAGAATAGAGATCATCTAGGATCAGCATGACAGTGACAAGAGAGAAGAGAAGAATGAAATAACAAAGGTGACTTATGTCGTCGTAAGTCACTTGAAAAGCATAAAAGTTGGAACTACAAGAACAAAGATCATCCGGGATCAGCATGACAGTGACAAGAGAGAAGAGAAGAATGAAACAACAAAGATGACTTATGACATCGTAAGTCACTTGAAAGGCATACCGGCTCGGTTAAGCATTTAAGATGCATTAAAGTTATCAAAGGACTTTAGGCAGAGTCTGATTCAAGCGCTATCCGACCACAATGTTAGAGAAACGTTGCTGGTGGAAATTGAAAATGAAGAATGCAAAGAACGAAAGGACTGCATGCCAGTAGTTTCCTTCTCTGATGATGATCTACCCTATGATACAGGGCACAATAGGCCATTAATGATAGTAGGCCACATTCGCGGCAAGGAAGTAAAAAGGATTATGCTCAACAACGGATCTGCGGTGAACCTGTTACCACTAACGATGTTGAGTAAATTGGGCTACCGTCATTTTGATCTGCACCCTAGTGGAATGATAATACAGGGCTTTAATCGAGATGGGCAGCGTGCGCTTGATAAAATTACGATGACATTGGAAATAGGAGAATTAACTACTGATATTGTTTGCTATGTGATTAATGCACTCACGACATATAATCACTACTAGAAAAAGGAGCAAAGGTTATGGATAAAAATTGTAGCTAAAGACCTATTGCTACGGTTATAGTCCGTAACACAACCGTAACAATTGGTGTGTAGCTAAAAGTCAAGAAAACTATGGCTACGGATTAAATCCGTAGCAATAAATATCAATAGCTATGGATTATATCCATAGCTATACTTTTTATAGCGAAATGTACATGCAGCTATGGATAATATCTGTAGCTAAAAGTATAACAAAAACCATAGCACATTGTTGAAGTTAGTAATAACTACGGTTTTCTAGAATAATTGCTACAGCTAATATCCGTAGCTAATTTCTTTTTTAAAAAAATAAAAATAAATAAATTATAATAATGGTGTCTGTTACCATTGCAAGTATTTGTTGTGATTGATCAACTCATTTAAGCTAATACAATTAATGCTGCTAGAAATAGTACATAAAATGCAATCAGGAAAGAAAATAATGCATTCATATTACAAATAGCAATCAAATCATGTGCAAACACCCTTGTGGTGATTTCCGTTTGACTTACAAAAAGGCAAGAAGGCTTTAGTTCCCAGCACACATGAAAACATGATGTTCTAAGGAATCCTTGAAAGAATGCAAAATATACATTAACTCTTGATATACACTTTACAACCACAAAAACTACATAAGAATAACATACATAACAGAGGAAGAAATCAATTATGCCAGGCGGATTTTCAGAACTATTTTCCCATCAAAGGAGGAAGCTCTGCATAGAGATAGAACCAGTGGAATGTGACTTGCAAAACCTCAATCGACAGGTTATAAACGAATGGAATAGGGATTGACATGAGTGGAACCAAAAGAAAATGGCAGTTCAGCTGAGAGAGTAAGTGGGGCCCGATCCCAACAGCCACTCGAGCTTGGTCCTAAATGCCGGGCATGGTCATTTGCATGTCACGCACGAAGTGAGTCCTCGCTTTTCCATACAGATCATCCCTTGCTACAAAAAGAATGACAACGTGCCACATCATAATCATAAAAGAAAGAAAACAAACTCCATTCATGGACATTTCCATATGCACATGGATGACATACTAGCAAGCTTCTGAGCTCGAAGAATATTCTGTCGTCTTTTCCACCAGCATATGAAACAGATGAAAATAAGGGCAAGTACTATAAATGCCCTCAACGCGATGCCAACCTTAGAGCCAGTGGAGAGGTGAGGCCCACATGTAGGTAGCCCCAGTATACAACAAAGGCCTGCATTGCTGGTAAAACTGTACATGTCAAATAGTGATTTTAATAATACACAACATGAGCTCAAAGAATCTTCAGAAACAAGAATTTAAACAAATGGAGCATGAAAAATGAAGTTCTACATATACAAGAGAAATAAACCACACAACTACAACTTATTGAACATACAACGAAATGAAAACAAAGATGAATACCCGCTTGGCAAGAATACGAGCTTTATCAGGAGTGCCGACACCGACTGCAATTAATTTCATGCTAGCAGAATCAAATGTTGGTTATTTTTTACAGTGTTGAAGCAAGTTCCCAGCTTCAAAAAATAATAATAATATAAAAATAAAATGGTTGAAGGAAGACATGTCAGAAATATATCATGCTTTTCAAAATGAATACCAAATCCTCATGAAAAAAAATAACCATTTAATCAATGTAAGCCTCCTACCTTTCTAGCAAGGGTATCCAAAATGCCTTAAAAGAGTCACCACTACCATTCCCTGCAAAAAAGAAGAAGAAAAAAGCATGTTAATAGTTATTACAGTCTCAAAAAGCATGTTATCCTGTATGTAAAATCCAAAAGTTAGTGAGGGCATGGATCGTGCATGTAATAAAGAAAGAAAAACACAACCAGCAGACAAGTACTGGACGGTTAAAAATGAAAAATATATAACGGTCCTATTTCATCAACCACATGTCCACAAATTAAAGGTTTGGATTGTTCAATGAATCTAATTTTAGGGCTTAACCTCAACAACATATACTTCCACAATCTAGTCAGTTTAATTTGACTTAATTTACATTGCTTGTACAATTTCTGAGTGTCTGTGTATCAAGCGTAGCATGTGGCGGAGGTATCAAATGACTCCCCAAATAGTATCCTGAATACATACCATTATATATATATATATATATATATATATATAGCCCATATACATGTATCCATCACAGTATGTATTTACGCACTAATGTATGCACGTACCTATGTATTTGTGCATGTATGGACAACTTAGAAGTTGATCACAATCGTCCTTCCCCAATGATCTCTTGCAACATTGGCTGAGTGGGTAGAGGTGACCCTTCCGCGTGAATGGACATATTCAAATTTGATGACACGTCACATTGGCTGCTCATGATTCTTCCCACGGACTCTCTGAACATATCATCAGTCCTAAAGCTGTTTAAGTCATTGAATTGCCACTCTATCAAGTAAACGGGCCGTGACAATATGCTGCTCACTTCGATGTGGCCTGGTATCATGGCCACCATATCGGACATAGGTGGCCATAGCATTGGTGATGTCTGAGTGCACAGAAGATCTATTCCAATCATTCGTAGTGCTTCTCCTTCGTCGAAATCGGGCAGCGTTGAATCGATCAATTAAAATAAACAGTTAGCTTCGTGTAGATTCTAAGCCTAACAAATTGTTGTAGATAAGATATTAATAATAAATTGATGAAAGTTTGACAAATCATTGTTTTGAAGGCTAATCAGTGATCATTTAGTAGAATGAATTAAAAAAAAATAATAAATTAAAAAAGTCATTACTTTTTTATTGAAGAAATGCTACTATTTCGACGTTCATTTGCAAACATGAATAGAAACATCTGAGGTGCCAATGTGTCACGTGTGTGAGACAAGGGACGTTCATTAGCCAGGGCCTACTGTAAAGCTAGCCAAAAATCATGGTGGTCCACTGAATAGGTAGGTCATTTGTACATTTGATTTTAACTATTGGCTATCCTTTTCCAATCACTCAATACATTTTGTACAATATAGTCGACTCAAAAGTGTGACATCCTCTATGGTTGCATTTGGATGAACAAGCGTATTGAATTGCAAACCTTCTATTTAACCATGGCAACAAACTGACAGAAGTGAATGAGGTTTCCTAGAGTCCACAGCCAGTAAATACTCAAACTGCAATTACAATTCTTAGTTGTCCAACTCAAAAGTAATGTAACTATAATTTTGTTCCCAGACTTCCAATACGAATGCTAAGGAAATACAATTTCGTTATTTCTGCTATGTTAGTCTAAGGAAATACAATTTAGTTATTTCTACTTTTTTAGTCTCATAATTGCTATTTGAATTATTCTTTTTTTAAAAAAAAAAAAAAAAAAGCTATTCAAATCTAATTGCTTCCAAAAACATCCTCAGTGATCATTATTTGATTCATAAATAATGAAACCTAATCGCTGGAACATGCAAACTGCAAGGAAGATGAAGAATCTTGATAAACCAAAAGTGCATGATTGAATTATGTTCCTATAACACATACATCCTAATGGAAGAATTGAATGACCTGCCTATGGATTCTGATTACTATAAAGTAATTAAAATGTCATACCCATTCAAGGAGATATATCTTGTCTTCATCCAAGCTTGTATCTGCATCGGGCCTTCCGGTAAGAATCTCAAGTGTGAAAACCCCAAATCCGAACACATCTGCCTTTTCCGTCAGATGCCCACGCATGGCATACTCTGGTGCAAGATACCCACTTCAAGAATACAAGAAGCTCAAGGTTATTTTCATATAAACACCTCATAATTAGCGAATTATGATGTGTTTGGATGCTCAATTGCATTAAATTGCAATGATTTAATCAGTAAGATGGTTTTTGGATGCATTAGTGAGTTCAAGAATACAAGAAGCTCACGGTTATTTTCATATAAACACCTCATAATTAGTGAATTATGATGTGTTTGGATGCTCAATTGCATTAAATTGCAATAATTTAATCGGTAAGATGGTTTTTGGATGCATTAGTGAATTCAATTGTGCATATTCAGTTCAGTCAAGAGGAATGAAATGAACTAGTTTGACAAGTATTCACAGTAATGAGATTACAGTTTGGTGTATAGTCATCATATTGATTAAAATAGTCACTTCACTTTGATCATTTCTTAAAAACTGATTCTTGCAATTTAATCCAATTGATCATCCAAACAGACCCAGAGGTGAATGTAAACAATTGATTTAATAATTTCATCTGGGTGCATTGTGAATTGAATTGCAAACCCTCAGTTTAATCAAGACGAATAATAGAAAGAAATAATAATGTTTCCTAATACTCATAGGAAGGCTATTAAAATTTCATTTTTCCACCATTTTGGACCGCAGTTCTAAAATTTAGTGACTCAGCTTGACTTGGCCAAGTTGACTCGATGAGATTTCAGTTGACTCACATGCAAACTTGCCCATGAATGTGAGTTGGTTCCAACTTGGCAAGACTCCTTAAGTCTGCTCGATTTGATGTGGCATGCCACAAACAAGTCGCAGGTGGTGAGTGTATTATTTTTAATAAAAAGGAATGTGAAGAGATTCATGACTGAAAGGAAGTGAATTGAACCCATCCACCAATGCACAAGCGCTATTTTGGGACTTTTTTTTACCCAGTTTTAGTTATATCTTCCATTATGTTGAATATACCTTAAGCCATTTCTTAAATATCTAGTCAAGCCAAACAAAGACTCAGGTGAGTATTCAAGTCAATTTGACCTGGCCAAATAACGAGTATATTTTCCGGGCTTTTGAACTATGTTTTGGACTAAAAATTGCAGGAGGCTAAGACATCAAATTATTTATGAAGAATAGGAAAAAATAAAGATAAAATAAATAGTTAAAAAGTTTACCATTTCAATATTGAACCTTGCAGTGGCTACATTGATCCGTGGGGCTAAAAATACATCAGTTGCATATAAAAATCTCAAGTTAGTTGGGCCTTTGAGGCCCTCGAATGGTAGTAGAAGAAGCCATAACTAAGACATTTTATAGGAAAACTCTTGAAATTAACCATCAAGCATTTTTAAAATGTCTCTTGAATACTCTTGCATCACTGGCTATCTACTCTCTCTATATCTATTAATTTTCAGGCAATGACTAATGTGCATGATTGTGAAGCCTTTTGAGTAACAATACTTATGTGTAACATCTTGAATTTTTACCAACTTGGAGTTAGATGTACTTAGGCTATGGATTGATTATAACACCTTATTTACTTCTCAAAAACTCAATTCCAAAGTTTAAAATTTCTTCTCAACCAATTTCCTTCAAAAATCTCACCTTTCACCACCTTATTTTTCACATTTTTCTAAGTACTTTCATAGTAGATGCTAATCCTAACATTTAAATGATAGAGAACAATACTTAAACTTAAAATTACTATTATAGTAAATATATAAATAAAAATGAGTTTTGGGCCAATAGTCTTATGTAATCTGACAAAATAAATAGGTGATTTGGATAGATCAACCTAGTCTGTCGTAATTAGGCGACACATAGTTAAGTACAAAACTAAATATTCGATGGATTTGACTTGAACCACTTTCTATATAATCTACAAGACTTAAAACCATTAAAATGACTAACTCAATATTACTTAAAAATCTAAGACCAACCTCAAAACCTAGTTGCTCTCGGAAAATAATGAAACTCCTTATCAGACCTGGACCACGCGTCAAAAGTTTGATTACCGCAAAACTATAAAATTATGACCATCTTATTGGGCCTGACAACCATCACGAGAATCGAGTCTAAATAGTTTCCAGAAACGCACAACTTGAGCCTTGAGCGAAGTGTGTGAGAAACGAGAATATCTTTAGAAAATGTATTCAAACTTAAGTGATTTGGGCCATTTGCTTGCAGGAGAAATTGAAGACTTTTGATCGTCAGATTCTAACCTAACTATACCCTTGGATCAGGAAAATTTTTCTACACAGGTCAGTGTACTTGTGGCCCTGATCCAATGACGATAGCCGTTGAACTGAAACTGGTCCTCATTGGTCGATCCACAAATCCGATCGGATCGAAATCTTAACCTGGCTAGATCCATTGTTAGGGAACTTACCCTATGCCGTAGGTGAGTAATGGACCTCCAGTTGCACCCCGTTTATCAGAAACAGACTCCCTTTGGCTATAACCAATGTATACTATGACCATGAGGCCATTTGAACCAGTTCTTGGCCTATATAAGACCCTTAACCCACCCATTCTCTCTCACATACGAATTTGCTCCAAACCCTAGAAGAGAAAAAAGAGGAGAAAAGAGAAAGAGTGGGAGATCATTGTTGGGATTCTCTCCCATAACTCCACGCCTTGATTCACCCTTCCACATCGCTTCATGATCCTCTCCAACTTTGATTTGGGTAAGGAATCCTAACCCTAATCTCGTCTAAGGAATCCAAGTAGAAGAATCAGTGAAATAGCTAACGTCTTTTGTGATTTAAGTAGTCATTGTGTCGTAGACAAAGACGTACGGTTCGAACCGAGTTCATAATTGGCGTACCAACGAAAGGTGCAGACTATAAACATTTAGCTTACGGTTTTCAAGGCTTTCAATGTCAACTAATGATTTATGTCTAACCTGATTACTACCATATGATGTTAGTTATGACATTTTCGATAAATTATATATTTATGTGAACTATGTTGAATATAGATGCATTCCATGTTTTTGTTGAAATACTTGAATGAACGTGAAATCTTGATTTGTGCTTGATATGATTTCTAATGTAAGATCTATGTATGTTACATGCTTTATGACTGATGTTGTGTTATGAATTGCTATGTCACATGTTTTAACTAATTTAATCTATGTATTTACTGAGGTGTAGTCTAAGTGTTTGATAAAATGTCTAACTGAGAAATTGTCTGATGAATTGTATTTATTAAGGGCGTTGAGATAGGATTCTTAACTACCTTATCTCAACGCCCTTATCTGGATGTATAATTTCCTTCATATAGTCTTGATTTCAATTACGTGATATATGTATAATAACATATTCTATGTGTTTGATAAAATGTGTGAATGAGATAGTGTTTGATGAATTCTATTTAATAACGGTGTTGAGATGGAATTCTCAATTACCTTATCTATATATATAATTTCGTTCATATAATCTTAATTTCAATTATGCAATTTATAGATGAATTAAAATGTTCGGAGCATGTTCAATATGTTGATAAAATGCTCAAATGAGTGTTGTACTTGAATTTTTTGTTAAATGCCAATATGATTATCACATATTTCCTCATGCTACATTTGAGTATGATTGAGACTACTACATAGTCCAGGTAATCGGTAACAATTCCTGTTTGAGTGGCCGAATTAGTCTCACCACATTTGATGCGTTCGGTGAATTCGAGTCGTACAATGACGGTCACAGTGGTTAGGTCACGCGGAGTGCTTATGCACCCCATGTCAACTAATTCAGCTTGTACTCATACCAATCGAACTTGTCAAGTAACCCGATTGGCCTATTGTGTGTTTACCATGTATGGACACTACTGCTTGAACCTAAGATATCCCTTACCAATATAAAGACCCATTTCAACCTTGGTACTATGATCCGCTAAAAATTATGAGCAGGGTATGGTGGTATGGGACACTGTGGTCGAGCTATGGGCTTACATTGGGGTGATGAGCCTCCCCGTACTTACTAGTGAGTAATTCTAACTTGTGAGCCGAATACGATGGTATGGGACAATGTATTTAAGCTGTAGGCCTACACTGGCACAGCCTAAATATGGTCCCCAGTCGGGTTGGTGATGAGCACTCAAAAATAGACTGCCAGTTGGTAGGGCGTTGGTGGTGTGACCTCGAGTACAAAATAGGCCTATGCTGACGATGACGAGCTTTTCGTAATGACCTAGACTAAAGGTCTCAAACTTACCTATCATATGTGATTAACTAGGATTAATAACCCTAGATGAATCATTCTTTGGGTAAATGGTATAAAGGGAGGTACCTAAGCTTCCCAAACCTGTTATATGAATAGGTCTAATTAAGAACTTGACTAACACGTACATGCACTGCATTGCATGTGCCTTTGGCGATGGAGTTGAGAACAACGGGAGTGTTGCATGCACGACTGTGAGATGATATCACTGAGGGAGTGAAGGCGAGGGCATGTATCATTATAGATATCATCACTGCATTAACAAGAGTACTTAGGACATGATTGTTGTGTTACTTCATCATTACTGCTTGATTGAATTAATAATATGTTAACCTTTACTTCATAGTTCCACTAAATTAGGTACTCATTCCTACTTGGGACAATATTTTAAACACCCTGAGACTCTAGTTTAGATCCAGGTGATGGCAAGGTTTATACAACAGAGTTGGACTTCGTAGGTGAGAAGGAAGGTTCTCCTACGTTCAACTATGGGGAGGATATGTGTAGATCTCAAACCGATGCGTAGGGATTACTGGGACACCTGTTTAGTTGAACACATTTATTTCTCGCATTCTATATGGTTAGAAACAACACATGTATATATTTAGCTTAGTTTCATACTCATACTCTGAAATTTGTGAAATGTTTTCATAATTAAATACTTATATTTCAATCTTCCACTTTCCAAATTACATTAACTCTAGAGTATAATATTTTGTTTTAGTAGTATAATCTCACTCATCTTTAATGAACTCATATGGACAACATTTAAATATCATTATCTATGTTGGAACTCGAGAGTCGAACTTTGCTCGACCCTCAATTTTTGGGGTGTTAAAAGATGGTATCAGAGTATGATTTGGATTAAACTAGACCTGAGTTATAGTAACACAATTCACTCTGACGCACTCGAATTTAGGAGGGGGCGATGGAATCTAGAAACCACATTAGAATCACAAGTTTCGCTGACGGGTGAAACTGACAGTTGAAGTATGACCCGTAAACACCTGTGATCATAGGAGATGATCCCAATTCCTTTCTAGACCGTCAATCGACTGGTTTATATGATAATTTGGCATATTCCACACTTAAAATACCCAAAAATCATGAATATACACGAGATGGAACCCGAAACCACATCAAACGAATTCGGGGGCCCAAACGATGCAAATTCGTGGGACCCGAGGTGGGTCCCGCACATTTTTGGCACCGCAGGGGGGCTGCCATTGCCCCCAGGGCAATCCATCACCCCAGTGTCTAGCGTACCATAATAGAATTGCGCTTACTACGAGGCCTCGCGATCCAGCGGGCCGGGTGACCCGTTTTCTACAATTTTTGTCCGACTTCAAAAAGTCATATCTCCCTCGATATAACTCTGATTTAGGTGATTCAAAAGCCAGATTGAAGCTTGATAAGTTTAGTTTATTAAAAATAAGTAAAAAATATAATAAAAATTTTAATATAGTTAAAAATAGGTCATTGTGACAACTGTTTGAAAATCATTAGTTTGGACAGCTGCTGCTTCTATAATTTTTAGAATTTTTCTACAACACGAAATCTAATAAATTTTAATGGAGATGAGATAAAATTGATGAAAAAATACTAGAAAAATAATTAAAATAATGTACTAGCTAAAATTTCTAGAAAGGGTATAGAAATATCCTAGGACCTTGGGAATGAGGATTATATAAATCTGATAGTATAGGAAATCCAATAAATTAAGACCTCTTTAGCTGGTATGAGCATATCTTAAGTGCTCGAGTGTAGTTAAATTAAAGTTTGAGCAACTCAATTCTAATCAGACAACTTTTGACCCTAAGCGATAAAACAATTTTCTATATTAGAAATGGTATGAAATCATCTAGCATATGAGAATAGACTTTGGATTACAACTATTAAATTATCGCTATTTCTAAATTAAGGCTAGGCTACTTGTTATACTAAGGAATGTAAAAGACTGATTATACTAAGATAATTGAATGATAAACTTAGTTAGTCAGCTTGATTAGGTTGGAGTGAGACCTCATTCTTTCGTTGGATCCCCTTATACTTATAGGCTTCTTTAATAACTCTTAAGAAAGTTATTTTGACTTAGAAACTAGTCACACTCGGAGAAAACTTATATATCCCTCAGATTGAACAATAGGTCAAGTTAACACACTCCTTAGAATTGCCTTCCCAAGGTCTTATTACAATCGGGAACATGGAGTAAAAGAACTATTTATAAGTGAAGTATTCGCAGTTTGAATTGAATTCTAAATCCTGGTACTTACCAATGAACTCAATGCTCTGATCAAGAAAACGATCGGGATCAACTAGGATTAGGAACTAATATGAAAATTTTTTTGTCATATACTAGGCAGAAGGTCTATGTATTCGATGTAGACCCATTACACAACTTTCCTTCCGTGTTAGCCCGACCACTTACAACCAAAAGTTTATTACTTCGTCTTTAAGAAGTGTTAAGAATATACATCTAATATAAATTTTTCTTTTTAAGCTCAAGAATTTTCTCAAATGGGCAACAAATAGTTAGGAATTAGGTTCCAAACCACAAACCATTTTGACATCCATATTGTGCATATGAACTTGGAAAGATAGTCTGCCTGTTAACCTATTTTTTTCAATTTCCTTATGTACTAATAATGTATAGATTATTTTACTGTATTAAACTGGACATGAAAAGGGGTAAGTCAGGATCGTGGTAGAAGTCCTTCTTTGGTAGAATTAGGCATCTTGCCACAAACTTACACCCGTCCCTAGAATCAACCACAACACCTTTTATATTTTTAACTCATTTCTATAACCATATATAATAATGGCATAGTGCACATCATTGATGAAAGGAAGACCAATATAGTGAGAGATCGTTTCCCATTTCATGTCAAGGATAGGTACTAAATTATTACATATTCTGACATACGGGTCGGGACATAGATTTTTGAGTCTTGAGAGTAGAAATAATTTTAAGGGGGGTAGAACAATATGGGCCCAATCTAGTTAGGTTAGTTTATAAATCCACTTAATCAAAGTGGCACAGCGGAAGCGTGGGGGGGCCCATGCTCCATTGGCTCATGATCGAAAGAAATTGATCCAGGTTATACATAAGGTTAGGTAATTAAATAGAATCTAAATGTTCCTTAGAATGTCAATAATGAAGTCTTCGAAGGAAAGTAATTAGGGTCCAAGTATTGAACGAATTTATATTAAAGAATAAGCCTAACAATGGGTACGATCTAAATTACAATAGCCGAGGTCAGTGTATCTATAAATGTGTTCATTGGATACGAACCCAATAGAACTCTTAGCCAATTTCGGAGACGAAATTATTTTTAAGGGGGGTAGATTGTAACATCCTGGAGTTTTTCCAACTTGGAGTTAGACATTTTTAAGCAATGGATCAATCATAACACCTTATTGACTTCTCAAAAACTCAATCCCAAAGTTTAAAATCCCTTCTCAACCAATTTCCTTCAAAAATCTCACCTTTCACCACCTTATTCTTCACATTTTTCTAAGTACTTTCATAGTAGACGTTAATCCTAATATTTAAATGATGGAGAACAATACTTAACCTTAAATTTACTATTATAGTAAATATATAAATAAAAATTAGTTTTGGGCCATTGGTCTTATAAAATTTGATAAAATAAATAGGTGATTTGGATAGAGCAACCTAATATGTCGTAATTGGGTGACACGTAATTAAGTACTAAACTAAACAATCAATGGATTTGGCTTGAAACACTTTCTATACAATTTACAAGAATCAAAACCATTAAAATCACTAACTTAACATTACTTAAAAATCTAGGAGCAACCTCAAAACCTAGTTGCTCTCGGGAACATAATGAAACTTCGTATCGGACTTGCACCGCACGTTAAAAGTCCGATTACCGTGAAACTATAAAGTTATGATTACCTTATTGGGCTTGATAACCATCATGGGAATTAAGTCTAAATAGTATCCATAAATGCACAACTTGAGCCTTGAGTGAAGTGCGTGAGAAATGCTAATATCTTTAGAAAATGAACTCAAATTTAAGTGATTTGGGCCATTCACTTCTGAAGACTTCGGACCATCAGATTCTCACCCAACTACACCCTTGGATCAGAAAAAATTTTCTACACGGGTCAGTGTACTTGTGGCCCTGATTGAGTGACGATAGTTGTTGAACTGAAACTGGTTCACCATAGTTGATCCACTAATCTAATCAGACCAAAATATTAATATGGCCTAGATCCATTGCCAGAAAACTTACCCTACATAGTAGGTGAGTAATGGACCTCCAGATGGGCCTCTATTTATCAGAAACAGACTCCCTTTGGCTATAACCTAAGTCTACCATGGCCTTGGGGCATTTTGAACCTGTTCGGGGCCTATATAAGACCATTAACTCACCCCTTCTCTCTCACATATGAATTTTCTCCAAACCCTAGGAAAGAGAAGAAAGAAAATAGGAGAAAAGTGTGAGGAGAGAAGAGAAAGAGTGGGAGATCGTTGTTGGGATTCTCTCCCACAACTCCATACCTCGATTCACCCTTCCACTTCACTTCCCGATCGTCTCCAACTTCGATATGGGTAAGGAATTCTAACCCTAATCTCATTTTAGGAATCCAAGTAGAAAAATCAGTGAAATAACTAATCTCTTTTGTGATTTAGGTGGTCGTTGTGCCATAGACAAAGACATAGGGTTTGAACCGAGTTTGTAATCGGCGTACCAACGAAAGGTGTGGAATATAAACATTTAGGTTATGGTTTTCAAGGGTTTCAATATCAACTAATGATTTATGTCTGACTTGATTACTGCCATATGATGTTAGTTACGATATTTTTGATAAATTATATATGTATGTGAACTATGTTGAACATAGATGCATTCCATGTGTTTGTTGAAATACTTGCATGAACGTGAAATCCTGATTTGTTCTTGATATGATTTCTTATGTAAGATCTATGTATGTTACATGCTTTATGACTGATGTTGTGTTATGAATTGCTATGTCACATGTTGTAACTAATTTATTCTATGTATTTATTGAGGTGCAATCTAAGTGTTTGATAAAATGTTTGAATGGAAATTTGTCTGATGAATTGTATTTATTAAGAGCGTTGAGATAGGATTCTCAACTACCTTATCTAGATGTATAATTTCCTTCTTGCAGTCTTAATCTCAACTACGTGATATATGTATAAAATGTATATGTAAAATAACGTGTTCTATGTGTTTGATAAAACGTCTGAATGAGATAGTGTTTGATGAATTGTATTTAATAAGGGTGTTGAGATGAAATTCTCAATTACCATATCTATATGTAAAATTTCCTTTATGTAATCTTAATTTCAATTATACAATTTATGGAGGAATTGAAATGTTCAGAGCATGTTCAATATGTTGATAAAATGCTCAAATGAGTGTTGTACTTGGATTGTTTGTTAAATGTCTATATGATTATCTCATATTTCCACATGCTGCATTTGAGTATGATTGGAACTACTGCTTAGTCTAGGCAATCGGTAAGAATCCTATTTGACTGGCCGAATTACTCTCGCCACATTTGATGCGTTCAGTGAATCCAAGTCGTACGATGATGGTCAATAGTGGTTAGGCCACACGAAATGTTTATGCACTACATGTCGACTAATTCAGCGTGCGTTCATACCAATCGAACTTGTCAAGTAATCTGATTGTCCTTTTGTGTGTTTACCATGCATGGACACTACTGCTTTAATCTAATGTACCCCTTACTAATGTAAAGACCCATTTCAACCTTGGTACCTTGATCTGCTAAGACTCATAAGTCGGGCATGGTGGTATGGGACATCGTAGTTGAGTAATTGGCATACGCAGGGGTGACGAGCCTCCTCGTTGTGACCAGTGAGCAACCCTAACTCATAAGCTGAATACGGTAGTATGAGACACTATATTTGAGTTGTCGGCCTACACTAGCACTGCCTGGCTGTGGTCCCCAGTCGGGTTGTGATGTGCTTTCGAAAATAGACTTTCAGTTGGTAGGGCATTCGTGGTGTGACCTCGAGTACAAAATAGGCCTATGTTGTTGGTGACGAGCCTCTCATAGCGACCTAGAGTGTAAACTCTCGAACTTGCCTACCGTATGTGATTAATTAGGATTGACGACCCTAGATGGATCATTGTTTGGGTAAATGATATAAAGAGAGGTACCTTAGCTTTCCGAACCTGTTGTATGAATAGGTCTAATTAAGAACTTGGCTAACACGCACATGCACCTCATTGCATGTGCCTTTGGCGATGGAGTTGAGCACGGCGGGAGTGTTGCATGCACGACAGTGAGATAATGTCGCTGAGGGAGTGCAGGTGAGGGCATGCATCATTATAGCATATCATCCCTACATTAACAAGAATACTTAGGACATGAATGTTACACTGCTTTATCATTATTACTTGACTGAATTGATAACATGTTAACCTTTACTTTATAGTTCTACTGAATTAGTTACTCATTCCCACCTATGACCACATTTTAAACACAACCTAGACTCTGGTTTAGATGTAGGTGATGGCGAGGTCTATACAGTAAAGTTGGACTTCGTAAGCGAGGAGGAAGTGTTCTCCTACATTCAACTATCGAGTGGATATGTGTAGCTCTCATACCAATGGACAGGGACTACTGGGATACTTATTTAGTTGAACACATTTACTTCCTACATTTTATATGGTTAGAAACAACACATGTATATATTTAGCCCAGTGTCATACTCATACTCCGAAATTTATGAAATATTTTCATAATTAAATGCTTATATTTCAATCTTCCACTTGCCAAATTACATTAACTTTATAGTATGATATGTTGTTTTAGTAGTATATCGCACTCATGTTTAATGCACTCATATGGACAACATTTAAACATCATTATCTATGTTGCATAAGTGATGCATTGGAACTCGGGAGTTGAGCTTTGCTCGACTCCTGATTTTTGGAGCGTTACACTCTGAGTATAAGAGCATCTATAAGCATGTTATAGAACATGATTCCAGTAGAATTGACTTCCCTGGTTCTTCCAGTTGAGATTGTTCAAGAAAATTAATAGATGTTCTAAAAAAATTTAATACTAGTATGAAGTGAAAATTTTCTTACTCACGAGGTAATATTCTTGCCCAGGTAATCGAGAAATGGTAAGCATTTATACTAAGAGAATGCATCAAACTTATGTCTTCCTAAGTTGGATGAGTTGGACAGTTGATTTTCCAATAATGGCTTTCAGTGTTATTGTGAAGATTTGATCCATAAGAAAGATATGCTAATGACTTTTCTGAACAAAAATTTATCATTGAATATAAAAACAACTTAGCTCAATGAATTGCTTTATTAAAACATCTTTAATTCGCATATATATTGCTATATTCTTATTAAAATTGACCTTTTCACTTAGCCATGTTTGAGGTCGAGTAATATAAGACATTTATCAAAGTGGTTATAACCCCTATCTTTGCATAAGATGCTAACTAGGATTCCACATGCCACATTCAATTGTGTGACTTCCTAACTGCATGTAACTACCTTATGTACTTTCCTAACCAAGTCGTGTAATCATGCCTTAGTTATTTTTCTAACTACACCTAACCACTTTAGGTAGTTTCCAAAGCCATATAAATCTTTTATACAATCTTACAAGCTCTAAAAGAAATAAAAATATAACACAACTCTCTTGGCTCATGCTTATAAAAGAGCTAGAAATTTCTCAACCGTCTCTTAATATTCTACAGTGCATGGTCCACATGCCTTTCCTAACAAAATTTTCATGCCACGTGGACTAAAAAATGATTGAACCTTTTCCAAACTTGTTGCATGAGAGATGATGAGAGAGGAAATGTTCGAATCGCCTTAATGCTTCTTCATAATCTTGATTGTGCTAAACTTTGGAATCCTTGTACAATCTATGGAGAAAACACAAACTTTATAACTTTCCATCTCTAAACAGATTGAAATGAAACTTAAACACAACATAAAGATTTGTGAGAAAATTACAGTGGAAATGGGAGAAAATCATAGCCGAAAAGTGCATCTCACACATTTACACCGGTATACAGAAAATCTGATTTTTAATAAGGTTGGAGGATCACCACCATTGTTTGGGCCACTCATCAAACCAACAAAGTATATAGAAGATCTGAACTGTCCAAAATCAAGCCTGAGAGCTCCTACACATGCAGCCTTCCCTTGCTGGGATTGGGCCTGGGCCTTGTGGCACCATGGGCATGGAGACTGAAACATGTATGCAGGCCCATTATAACAATGCTTGCATGGAGGGAATGGATAGATTGCTTTTAACAGTCCATCATGGTAAGGTCTGTCGGGTCAGCTGTTAATTGCGGTATCCACCCCGGTTGAACTTATAATTTTCACATTATTTGGAGCATTGAAATTGATGAGGATTTTTTTAATACAATATTTAGTTGTTTACACGAGAAATCAATGGCAAAGATCTCTCCATCTTTCGTGGTCCATTTCAGGATTCCTACTAAACGTCTAGGGTAATAAGAAAATAGCCAACACACACAGCAGCAAGCACAAACCAACGAACAGATTTACGTCCTGTTAGGGAAAAAGAAAAGGAAAGAATCGGACCTTGGGGAGAATCAACGACTGAGAAGTATTAATCCTCGTAGATCTGACACTCGTCCGTCTCCGGATTATCCTCGCATAACGACTCCAGCGGATCTTTCTTCTCCATCTTCTTTAGAAGATCAGTTTTTGCACAGCTAACTTCCTCATCGGAGCCCTGGTTTCCTTCACAGACCACCTTCGATTCCAGAATCTTCTTCTCTATCATCTCCATCATGTGCTTCTCCCTCATCTGCATCCCTCTAAATTTTGCCACGGCCATCGTCCTCGAAGGGGCCCTTTTCTTGCCGGACGGAATGCAAATGGATGTGGTCTCGAAATAAAGAGCAGATCTTCGGGAAAAAGCAGACGAAAGCTTCGGATCTCTAGATAGAGACGGATAAGGGTTTAGGGACATGAAAAATGCCATTAGAAAAGAGAGATGAGAAGGAAGAAATCGACAATCTGAGAAAGGGATATGAAAATTGTATGGCCCATATCTTAGACCATACCATTCCATCGGCCTCCGCGGTCTTCTCGGTCGAATTCCAATGACCCGCGATCTGTTATTAGCGTTATCGAGCGATCCCGAATCATGTCCCATATATCAAAGTCGGTTTAACTTGAAACTTGTACCCTAGCATTCATTTTGAGATGTGGGCCTGCGTTCATTTCGAGAAAAATACCGTGCATTACAAATACCAAGAGAATCTATCACATCAACTACCTCACCTTTCAAAAGTACACCCATCACTCAACCCATTACTATTCTCATTCCCAAGTGCAAAATTAACCCCAAAAAGTCAACTTTCCCATCACCTCACCATCCTTCTCTCCCATCACTTCTCTTATATCACTCTCTCTTATTCTCTAGCAAATTTCTAACTTCCATTAGAGCTCCAACGTTCAATCTCCTCTCTCCTAAATCTAAGTGTGGCCCGCCTTCTCATCTCCCATCTCAACCTTCCAATGACCATCAACCTCCATCAAAGTTGAAGGCAAGGAGTATAGGAATCCAAGGAGCTAAGAAGAAACCTGATAGGTGGGTGATTTACCATTGATTTTAAATATTAGGCCCACTTGTGGTGGAACCCATCTTGATGTATGTAGGGAGGGCCCATAGTGGTGGGGTCCCTCCCCTCCTCACTCTCTCTCTCTCTCTCTCTCTCTCTCTCTCTCTCTCTCTCTCTCTCTCTCTCTCTCTCTCTCTCTCTCTCTCTCTCTCTCTCCCTCTTATGTCGTGTGGCTCACCTGATGCGTGTATATATCCATGCCATCGATCATGTTGGGCCCACTTTGATGTATGTGGTGTGTCCACACCATCCAACAAGTTGGATGGTGAGACCCACCGCGGCGAATGTGTATCATCCACACCGTCCATCTGTTTGGAGCGTATGGCCCACCCGATGCATGTGCTATACATGCATGCCATCCAGCCCCGTGAACATGGGCCCCACATGATGTATTTGTTTTATCCACGCTGTCTGTCCAGCGGGCAGGATCCTCCTGCCTATCCGTTTGGACAAACCTATATGGAGAGAAAACAAAGATATCAGGTTGATCTAAACTGGTGGGCCATATCACGTGACACCACCCTGATGTATGTGTTTCATCCACCGTCCATCAAGGACGGTGGGACTCAACAATGATGATGTGTTGCATCCAACCATCCGTCCATTTGTTGAACGCTGGACGCTGGATGCTGTCTAGGTGTAAAAAACGAAGAAAGAAATAAAAAAATATAATAATATATATATGTGGGACCCACCACAATGACAAGCTGATTGGCTGATGTGTTGCACGTTAGCAAATACGGTGAACCCCACCATGCGGTATTGTTAATCCATACCATCCGTCCTCTGGTTTTGGTAGGCCACACGTGTGGACCCTACCATGAGGTATGGAATGCATCTCGACCCTCCGTCTAGTGCTGGGGTATGATGATGAGGTATGTGTTAAACCCCAACCGTTCATCTGTTTCATCCAGTTGGGTCATTGATGGATAATGTACGTGCTTATATATATATATATATATATATATATATATATATATATATATATATATATATATATATATATATATTATATAATATTATATGCTATAAATATGAAAGAGACGGCTGTAGTGGGTGGCCCACAACGTGAGACCCACACTTATGTGTTGTATCCACACTTTCCAGATGGCTGGACAGTGGGACCCACGGCTAATGAGGGTGCTCCATCCAAACCATCCATACACTTGGCAAGCTGGTCTTAGGTGGGCCACATACGTGGACCCCCCACCCTGATGTATATGAAACATCCAAACCATCCATCCATTTGATCAACTTGTTCTAGTGCTTGGGATAAAAAATAAAATAGATCTAGTTATCAAGTGGACCACACTGCCAAAAGCGGTGGAGATTAGATATCTACCATAGAAACCCCTTTTCGCTCACAGATGTTTTAGAACAATATGATATTTGCTTCACAGGTTAGTCTAGGTCCCTGTGACTTATGAACAGACTGGATGGAATACATGTTAGGATGGCCCCATGTGATATTTTATACGGTGGAAATCACTGTCTCCACTTATATTTGTGATGTGGTCCAACCGACCTTTTGATCACTCTCACCACTTTTATTTGTGGCATGGTCAAGATGATCTTTTGATATGATTCATTGTTTGGATAATGATCTAAAATGATTTATATAGATGGATAAACGGTGTAGTTGTTGTGGTCCATTTGATATGGCCTATTTGATGTATTTGGGATGGCCCAATGTGATGTACTTGGGGGCCATTTGATAAGGCCTGATGTGATATATGAGAGCCTTGTTGAGGCCCATTGTGATGTATTTGTAGCCTATAGGCAAGGCCCATTGTGATATGTATTAAGCCCATGACATATGACCCTTTTTATGTATTCGAGCCCAGATACGTAGCCTATTTGATGCATATGAGACCCATGTGTAGGGCCCACATGTTATGTATTTGAGGCCAATGAGTTGCAACCCATTATGATGTACTAAGGACTATGGATCATGACCCATTAAGATGTATTTCTGGCCCATATGACGTGGCCCATTGAAATGTATTTTTGGCCCATATGACATGACCCATTGTGATGTATTTCCAACCCATTTGGTAAGGCCCAATGAGATGTATTTCTAGCCCATATAGCGTGGCCAATGTGATGTTTTTGTAGCCCATTTAATGAGGCCATCATGATGTGCATTAGGCTAATGGGCTGTGGCCCGTGCGATGTATCTGCGGCCCATGTGTAGTGCCCACCTATTGTGTTTGTAGCCCTTGTATGAGGCCCATTGTGATGTATATTAGGCCTTTTTATGAGGTCATGGGCTGTCTTTATGTTTGGCTCTATGTGAGACACTTCTTGGGAACAATGATGGTTGAATGTCCACATTAATGGGCAGTGATGCTTAAATGTCCACATTGTGACCTTCTCTTAGACCTTGTTAGGCCCATTCTCACCGATTTTGATTATCGCAGCCGATTATGATTTCTCAAGGATGATTTTATAGGTCGATTTCGATTTGTCGAGGCCGATTGTATAGGTCGATTCTGATTTATCGAGGCCGATTGTATAGGCCAATTCTAATTGTCGAGGCTGAGTAACGAGGCCCGATTCCGATTGTCAAGGCTAAGTATATAGGCCAATTTCGATTGTCGAGGCCGAGTATCATGGCCGATTTCGATTGTCGAGGCCGAGTATCGTGGCCGATTCCGATTTGTCGAGGCGGATTGTATAGGCCGATTCTGATTGTCTAGACCAAGTATCGAGGCCAATTTTGATTTGTCAACGTTAAATTTATAGGCCAATTCTAATTGTCGAGGCTGAGTATCGAGGTCAATTCCGAATTGTCGAGGCTGATTATATATAACAATTCTAATTTGTTAAGGTCGATTGTATAGGCCAATTCCGATTATCGAGGTCGAGTAATGAGCCCGATTCTGATTATCGAGGCCGATTGTATAGACCGATTCCGATTGTCGAGGTCGAATATCAAGGCAGATTCTGAGTGTCGATTTCGATTGTTGAGGCCGATTTTGATTGTTGAGGCCGATTTCGATTGCCAAGGGTAATGGTTAAGACCTATATGATGTATATACGACCTGTAGTTGGAGCCCATTGTAATGTATATTCAGCCCATATGATGTATATGTAGCCCGTGTTTAAGGCCTCGTATGATGAATATGAGGTCTATGTGATGAGGCCCATTGTGATGCATTTGAGGGTCAGGTGATGGAGTCCATTATAATGTATATTAGGCCCACGTGAGAGGCCCATCGTGACGTGTATTAAGCTCTTGAGTGAGGCCTATGGTGTTGTATATTAGGTCCTTATGTGAGGTTATGGGTCCACTATATGTTAGGATTTACGTGGGTCATTCCTTGGGGGTAATGTTGGTTAAATGTCTGCATTGTTGAGACCGATTGTTGATGCTAGTTATTGATACCGATTATGAGTATGTGACACCATAACATCATGATACATGCCCATACACATCATTTACATGTTTGTTATGAGATGTGGTTAACCATTACATATGTCATTAGACGGGTTGTTATGAGACTCCCAGATAGGCGAAGGTTTATCTCACATGAGTGCACAGTAGCGCAGGATTGATGCCTGACTGGATTGTATGACTCATGCATCTTACATTGTGTGTTGTGATTACTGTACGCCCTAGTGACGTCAGGGCCATAGCCTCCACAGGCATATCGTGGATGGCCAGATGTGACATCGAAAATCTGTTACTAGCATCGGGCTGTCATAAATGGCCCTAGGTGAAAATCCCTAAACCCTCTTAGTACCAAAGGACGCTCCAACGTCAAGACCAAGTAGATATATATGAGTGCATGATGGTCGTATACCAGTAGGTCGCGTCTCCCATGGTATCGTGGTCTGTTGGGAGGGGTGTGACCTTACCCACCTGAGTGAGGGGGTAATGTATAGGTTGAGTTTGACCAGCTTTAGGAATGGGTCCGCTATCGATGAGACAGGCCCGATATTGGCAGGCGGATAATGAGGTCTCTTCCACTTAACCAGTTATGCACACGAATAGGAGCGACAAGCTGGCGTAGAGTGTAATAGACTTCGGTGATGATCCCAAAGATGAACTGTACTGATATGTGGACTTATTAAGGAAGAGTTTCATACTCATTCATTCATTCATTTACTATCCACTCAAGTTGGTGGTGCGTAACTACTTGATATGTACCTTCAATATGGCCTGGATTTCTGTTGGGCCACGCGACTAACCTGAGATCAGGAGTTTACCACATTGAGTCTGACTATCTAAATTTAGGTATGAGACTAGTTTGAATAGAAGTACCTTGTAATGGACCTCATAGCCTGCGATACTACATACTATCATCCCAACTTCACACTTTAGCATGGTCATCCCATTTGCACCGCATATTGCATTACATCCGCAGCATATGACATTTTGGGTTTCTATGTTTCTGCATTTATATAACCTAGATAAGGGTGATGGTATCCGTAGCTCTTCCAAATTGTATATTGCAGTGTATCCTTAACATCTGATATTTGGCTCTTCACGACTCTTCATTTGCATAGTTGATCCGTATTACGTACTCTGATATTATATGACTCTTAGACTTGTCAGTACTTCTGCTTACTCTGATATCGTATGATTCATGAACTTGTCAGTATTTCAGCTTACTCTAATATTTACATCCTTGGCACTTACCTTGTGCACACACTTACACCACCCTCTAAGTTTTTATAAGCTTATGCACGATATATGCGTGCAAGTGATGTTAGGTTGCAGCAGCTTGGACCTTGGAGCATGTAGCTGACTTTTAGAGCTTTGATTTTTGATATATGTATTTCTCTTTCGGTAGTGTACTCAAATATTTATATTAGTGGTTAGGTGATGATGATGTTGCCTTTGTGATTTGGGTAAACTTGTGGTTATGCTTATTACAAATTAAATGTACATTGAAAAAAAAATCCTTCTTGTAGGATCCCAAGATCAGAATGTGGTATATGGACGTTAGGAGCCGAGGGTAGGGTACTACGGAGGCTGTCGGCACCGGATTTAGCGATCGAGAATTTTGTGAGCCCGTTTTCTAAGTTTGGGGCGTGACAAAAATGGTGGCTTTTCCGAGATGAAAGAGGAGGGAGAGAGAGGATTAGGGAAAGAAGAGATTAGGGAATGGAGAGATTAGGGAATGGGGGGGGGAGAGAGAGAGAGCGAGAGAGAGAGAGAGAGCGAGCGAGAGAGAGAGAGAGAGAGAGAGAGAGAGAGAGAGAGAGAGAGAGAGAGAGAGAGAACCCTTTTTAGGCGGAGCTCTGTTTTGAGCACACGCCCAAATTTGGGTGTGGTCTCATGAACTAATCGTGAACGGTCCTGATAGGGGCTCCATGGGGTCCACCATGATGTATTTGGTTTATCCATTCGGACTAATAATTTTATTAAATTATTTTAGTTCATGATCTTAAATTTAAGGTATATTGAAGGCCTAAGTGGACCACACCATACGAAACAAATGTGATTTAATATCCATATTTCCTACCATGTGGTCCACTTGTGCCTTCGATCTAGCTGATTTTTTATTTCATGCTCTAAAGTAATATTTCCAAATACATGGATGGCTTAAATAGAACATATATTTTTTAAAGGCCCCAAAGAGCCCCTTACAACACCATTAATTATTAATGGTGCGTCAACTTTTTTGTTGCGGATTAAAACCGTAACAACCATAGCTAAGGTTTATATCCGTAGCAAAAAACTAACGTGGTCTATATCCTTTACCCCTTTTTTGGTAATGAATCTTCTTTGGGGAAGACCATGGATATATCAGTATGGTATTATACCTTCTATCCTTCATTAATGTTTCAAGTACTGTAAGAACGGGATACAGTATAAAGTAATGGCCGATGCTAGGCCATATATAGAAGTCGAAGTCTTCTTTGCAGACGACAGTTATTACAATGAATTTTCCAGAGGAGAAGAGATAAAGAATGATGAAAAGAAAGCCCTAAAAAATACTCATGTGAAAGCGATAAAAGGGGAATTCGAAAAAGCAGGGTCGTCTAGAATTTCAGAAGTAAAAAAGAAATTTTTTCTGAGACAGCCAGGACAACTGCTATTAACATTACTATCGCATGAATAGTTAAAAATACTGCAGTAAAATTATATAGTACCATTGCCATATGCTGAAAGAAATAAGACATTCCCGATTGTTCTAGAAAGGTTTCATGTAGAAGCCAATGCGAAATATCCTGAGTAAATTGAATTTTACGCCTCTTCAGAAGTAAAGATAAAAGAAAGAGCTGAGAATAATGTATATTATAGAAAGCTGACATCTCATGATCTTAAGAAATACAGTCTAGTAAGTAGAAGAATGATGAAAAGGATGGTTTTTGATGATGAAGAACTGACTAGTTTAAATCATGGAAAAGGAATTCAGGCCCCTCTCGGAATTGGTCAGAAGAGACGAGAAAATTTTCAAGGATTGGGGGCAGAGTCTTCAGTCAATATGGTCATAGTTGATCAGCTATCAGAGACAAATCTTAGAATAGTCAAACATCCTAAGACAACTCCGAAGCAAATAGAAGACAGGGGGCAACTGACAATCAATAGCTTGCGAGAAGTAAATTTGGGCACAGAAGAAGAGCTGAGAAATACATTCATAAGCGTCAGTCCTCTTGAGCAAGAAGCCGAAGAATATGTCCAACTGCTAAAAGAAAATAAAGATGTCTTTGCCTTCCTGGACATATGCGGAAATGTCAGGTTTGGAACCCTCAATGGCAATGCATCAATTAAATATTTCTAAGGACAAAAGGCTGATTAAACAAGTGTAAAGGCGATTTCACCTAGACTTGGTTCCTCTAATGGAAGAAGAAGTGAGCAAGCTGATAAAATTCGATTTTATCAGGAGGTCAAATATCCTAAGTAGATATCAAACTTTGTCCTAGTAAAGAATAAAAATGGACAAATCAGGGTGTGTGTAGATTTCAGGGACCTTAATGAGGCTTGCCCAAAGGATGAATTTCCTTTCCCAATAACAGAATTGCAGATTGAAAGTATGACACAATATGTTGTCATGTCTTTCATGGATGACTATGCTGGTTATAATCAAATTAGGATGGCTCATGAAGACGAAGAAGCGACAGCGTTTAGAAAAATTTACTGCTACAAGGTCATGCCATTCAGTCTCAAGAATGCTTGGGCGACATACTAAAGAGCAATATAAAGTATCTTTCAGGATATGATGCACAAAAATGCTAAATGCTATGTAAATGACCTACTGGTTAGGTTAGGTAATCATTAGGAGCATCGCGAGCATTTGACATCAGTCTTCCGTCAGCTCAGAAAGAAGCAGCTAAAGATGAACCTAACTAAATGTGCTTTCGGAGTGTCGTCAGGAAAAATTCTCAACTTTGTTATCAGGCATAAGGGGTATCGAGATTGATCCAGGGAAATTCAAGTCCATCCAAGATATGTTGCCTTTGAAAACATTGAAGGAATTGAAGAGCTTGAAAGGAAAACTGTCATATATTCGCCGTTTTATTTCAAATCTGGCAGGGAGATGTCAGCCATTTTCTCATTTGATGAAGAAAAGAACAGAGTTCGTATGAGATAAAGCCTGTAGGAACGTGTTCAATTCAATAAAAGAACTGCTGAGACACCTCCGGTATTGACAACTCCTATAAAGGGCAAGCCGATAATCTTGTACATATCTACAGCCAAAAATTCGTTGGTTGCCATGTTAGTGCAGGTGAGTGAAGATGGAAAAGAAATAGCTCTTTATTATCTGAGTCGAATTTTGATAGGCGCAAAATGCAATTACTCCCTGATCGAGAAAGAATGTTTGTTGTCAATATTTATAGTACAGAAATTGAGACATTATTGCCTCTCTCATGATATAATTTTGATCTCAAGGGTAAATCCGATAAAGTTTTTAATGACAAGGCCGATATTATTGGGAAGATTGGCCAAATGGATGCTATTACTTTCGGAATATACAATTACTTATGAGCCGATGAAAGCAGTGAAGGGACAAGCAATGGCAGATTTCTTGCCAGCGCATCCCGTAACGGAAAGTGAGACCAGTAGAGATGATTTTCCTGATGAGTAGGTAATGATGGCTGAGCTGTAAAACCCATGGAAGATGTATTTTGATGGTGCTTCTCGAGCATCAGGAATGGGGGCAGGAGTCATATTTATCACCCCTCAGGGTGATTTATTACCCCATTCTTTCACATTGGGTACCGTGTACACGAACAATGAAGCTGAATATCGCACTCTCATCATTGAAATGGAAATTACCTAGGAGATTAAGATAAAAACGCTGCAGATTTTTAGAGATTCTAAGCTGATTATAAATCAACTAACGACTGAGTTTGAAATAAGAAAGCAAGAACTCTTGTTGTATTGTCGAAAAGCATAGCAGTTACTGGAGCAATTTTACCATCTCGAGATCAAGCATGTACCATAGTCTGAAAATGCAAAGGCGGATGCATTGGCTAGTCTAGCAGCAACCCTGTCCTGCCCGAACCGAAGTCCCCTCTAAGTAACTATAGAAGAAAGGAGATTCTTACCCTCTTCAGAAGTTATCAATGAAGTCATAGAAGCGCTCCCTATATCGTGCTTGGATTGACACTAGTCTTTCGTAGAATATTTCAAATGATATCTTGCCGGAAGATCCAGTACAAAGACAGCAAATCAAGCAGAGAGCAAGCAGATTTATCATATCTAGTGAGGTGTTGTACTTGAAATCTTATAATGGGATGTTATTGCATTATCTTGATGAGCAAGAAGCAGGTCAAATATCACGAGAAGCTCACTTTTGAGAGTGTGGGGCACATCAGGCTGGCCAAAATTTATTTCATCAAATACATCAAATGGGTATTACTAGCCTACAATGTTCAAAGACGCGGTAGATTATGTGAAACAATGCCACGAGTCTCAAATCCATGGAGATGTCATACATATTCCCCCTGAAGAACTTCATCAGACGGTCGCTTCTTGGCCTTTCACAGCTTGGGGACTCGATTTCATTAGGCCCATAAATCTACCTTCATCCATATGAAAACAATATATTCTGGCAACAACGGACTACTTTTCCAAGTGAAAAGAAGCGATCGCGTTGCACAATATCAAAGAGAAAGATGTTAATTTCATTTGACACGCGATAATATACCGCCACGGCTTCCTGAAGAAAATCATTACTTATAATGGTACCCCTTTGTTGAGGGTCAAATATTGCATATTAGACCCCAGATATTGTCTGGATTTACGAATATAATGCTGTCTAATGGCTCGTTTTCTCATTCTTATGTGGCAAAGTGATTTTATGAGCATGGATGGAAAAAGAACGTTAAAAGTTGAGATTTAACGATCTGATGACGCCAAAGTCAAGGGACACACTCCAGGGGACCAAGATTGACAAATATACACGGTCAGAAATCTGAGAAAAGTTAGAAATTGAAGCTCAAGTGGCCTGAAGGACGTCCAGAATGCAAGATCACGAGGTTCCCACCATCCGTTCGGCTCGAAACTTCATACGTCGCCTGAGGACCATAAATTAACCGTACATATAAAATTTCAGCCATTGAAGATCTCGGAAAGTGCCCCAACTGACAGATCAGCCCATAAACCGTTGATTCTGGGCCCACCTGATATCTGGAACTGCCTCAAAATTATTATTGACGCCTTAAATGAGGAGTCAAAACAGATGGACGGTGCAGATTTCTCTAAAACAGTGCAATGGACCCCATATGAGATGAGCGTGTACAGTGCACATGTGCACTCACCGTGCATGGCAAGTGTCAGAGACGGCTTGACCGTCTCTGACCGAAAGAAAGAAAAAATAAAAAATAAAAATTTCGCAGCGGACGCACGGCCGCGGCCATTTTTGCGAACGGTAGTGGGCCCCACCCATTGCTCGTATGGCCAATCTGATCCGTTCACCGTGTAGAGGGGCTCGAATACTACAAAAACATGCTGAATTTTTGTACCCATGCGTGCACACGTGTGAGATACAGAGGCCACAAAAGGGCTGCTCGGTAGCGTTCAAAACTGATTCTTTTGTGATTTCTTCTCTGGGCCACGTCAATGGACGTTCAAAACCACCCATTCTTGACTGAAATTTCGTTCTGAATCCAATGGATGAGGTGGATTTTCCAGAAAATGCTTCTGTGGGGCCCACCGACCACAACAGCAAAATGGTACGAAAGGTTTCGCACATCCACGAAAACTGACTTTTTCAGATGGTTTTGGCCCACCATCTTTGATCATATGGCAGATCTGAACCGTCTATCATGTAGAGGACCCAAGAAAGTACTAAGGGACGGTGTTTCTTTGGAATTTGAGCGAGGAAAGTGGCGTGTTTCATGGTACCAAACTTGGCTGCGAAAATTGCACTCCGTGTCCTGCTACAACTCTGTCACTGACTCCAGCCTTCCAGCAGCTATAAAAAGAGGTTTTTGGACGTGGGGAGCATGCATTCAGGGTCTTGGGAGGAAGAACAGAGGGCTCGAGCTTGGGTTTCAACGTGGGCAGAGGAGAGAGAGAGGAGCTTGGTTTTTTTTCTTTCCCTTTTCTTTTCCTTTTCTTTTTCTCTTTATTTATTTGGATTGAGCCCATCCATGGCAGGCTAAATCCTCCTAGCTAGGGCTAGGAGGTGAAGCTTGTAGTGAGATGGGAGATTTTATTTTATTTTAATTTTAATTCATGAATCGACGTTGATTTTAGTTAATTATTATGGGAATATTTTTAGTTCTTAATGGTCTGTTGTGACTAAAATTACAATGGGTCTGCAATGCTTTAAATATTTCTATTTTCTTTTCATGTTTATGACGTCAGGACGTCCTGTTGTCCACCATAGTCTCCTGGGCATGGTTGGATGTCGGTACCCTTCCTAACTTACATACATGTGATTGGGTGGTAATTAGTTTGATTCTGTTGTTTGCCATAGTCTGTGGGCATGGTTTGGTGATGGAATCCATTCTAATTTATCTTCCTTTCATCTCTTTGAAAACTAGATCAATGTCAGTTCAGTTAATTTCCATGAAACATGCATAAGATCTCCCTGATCTCTACAAGTGGATCCTCTGAATCCCTAGTTATCCTTCTCTGATATCTCCCAAGTTTTAGATTAATTAACCTACAATTATTCATCAAATTACATTTAATTTAGATTCCATCTTATTCTAGTTCTAGTTCCAGTTAATTTTAGATAACGTACAAGTTTCAGTCCCTTGGGATTCGACCTCGGTCTTACCGAGTTATTACTACATCACAACCCTGCACTTGGGGAGTGAACAAGTTTTTGGCACCGTTGCCGGGGACTGTCGGCTACGTTTTTCTGAAATTAATTAGTTTTGGGATTAGTTAAGATTAGATTATTTTAACCGTAGATTTTTATTTTTATTTTCCTAATTTCTAGAAACTAACCTATTCTTCCTGTTTTGTAGGATTCTGAAATAGAAACTTCTAATTTGGTGATATTTTTTCTAATTTCTCTATTTTTCTCTATTAGGGTTTTTAAAAATTTTCTAATCTTAGACTAACTGTTTTAGAAACTAACTTGTTTTATTTTTATTATTATTATTATTATTATTATTATTATTATTATTATTTTATTATTATTATTATTTTTTTTTTCAGGATCTTAATATAGGAATATCTAGTCTGGTACATTCTTTCTAAACTTCTCCTCTCTTACTTTCCACTTTGCTATAGGATCTTCTCTTCTATTTTTCATAGGATTAAATTCAGATTAAGGGTTTCATCATGCATATGCACGAGTGGCAACGTCAGTATGCTGAGAAGAATAACTTATTTTGGGATGATGATGATATAAATCAACCTATGTCTCAAAACTTTTCTGAAACAATCATCAAGAACCGATCAAAATATGAAAATCCACCGGTTAAGAAGTCCTTACGTGATTATATGCAGGAGAACAATTACACCCCACGGATTAACAAAACAGTACGTGAGTGTTGGGGTTATCATAACTATGGTTGTGAGAATTATTATCACTCATCCGATAAAACAATGCGTGATTGTATCAGGAGTGATAATAAGTATTACCAACCAGCAGATTCTCCCACTTATGATCAGTATGACTATAACCAGTGGAAACATCAAAATTGGGAAAATGAACCAACTGCATGTTATGATTATTATTCTCTTGGATCCCCTACCTTTGAAATCCATCCAGAAACGATCCAAGAGGATTAATATCAGCGTAATCTTTCAGCCTGTCTTGTGGAAATGAGAAAAGTAATGGAAACAATGAAAGGACTCGATGCGCGTCTTAATAGGATAGAGGAGGCTCGGTCATCCCAGCCACGACCTAATCTAAAAATACAATGCGAAGAAAGTGATCCGCACTCACTTTTAAAAGAATCTGGAATTTGGAATGAGGAGTTGGATTCCGTTAATGAGCATGTGGTTCAATTTTCCGATGAGTCAATCTCGATGACTGTCCGAAAGAATGGTGAAGATACATGGGTGTCTTTTAAATACATTGATGATGACACAGTTTCCTTACATGACACACAAGATTTCAATGATGAGGAAGAAGTTAGTTTATGCAAACCTCAACCCATGTTAGGTGTAGAATGTGAGGAAAGTGATCTCATCCCGAATGTGCACTGCACTGGACTAGACAATGATGCGTATTGGGATGATGGTCATGAATGTGCAGCCCAAATTCTCCCTGAATCAATCTCAAATCTGGTCCAGGTCAATGATCAAGACGTGCACGAAGTGATCGGTCAGGAAGATCTACTCCACTCATCTGACATGCCTGATTTAAATGTGGAGAATGAATCTCTTACAACCGACTCTTCTAACTCTTGTGAGGCATGTTTAGACCACTCCCTTGAATTGAATGATGATATGATTCGGGAGGAGGAGTTGCCCGCTACGACTCTGGAATTTGAAACCACTCAGTTGAGGCCACCATCTGAGCTGCAAACAATTGAGAATTCAGTGCCTCAATTGAGTAATTTCAATGAACAGAGTGATCACATCAATGCTTCACTTACTGATTTTCAATCTATCTGTGCAGGACTGGAGCAAGAGAGCGCACCTCCATCCACTTTCAAAGATGAGGGATTCTTTGCGCAGATCATCACAAGCCACAATAAGTCACACTCAGCTAAATTTCCCAACTCGTGGGATTGCTTGGCACACTTCGCGGTTTCAAACGATCCCATGTTAAAAGATAAAGTGGATGCCTTGCAAGACAACATCTCGGTAGTCATCACTGACCGAGAGAACCCTTACTCTGAAATTCTCTCTTCCCCTGATCCTAAACGTATACTAGTAGAGGAAGAGGAGCTGAATCTAGAACCGAAGTTTGGAGCTTCGGAATATGTTGAGACTACATTACTTTTTAAGAAGCTTTCTAAACTTTATTTACTTGTAGTCTTTGATTCACCATGCAATACTAACGTTGAAACTTCTTCTGTCTTAGGTGAATCGTATAAATTATGGATACCTCAAGCAATTCAATGGAAGATTTTTTATGAGGTACATAAGTCTCTCTAGAAAATCATGCTCCAGGGCGTCCAAGCCTATTGTAAAAAGGGCTTTTGGATGATCCTGTTGAGGAACTTACTGAGAAACTTATCAAGATATTGGCCGGAAGGGAAACCTTGAGGTATGATCGATTCGATGTTTGTGGGTAACATTACTGCAAACCCTCACGAGACTACAACTCGTCCACTAGGGGTAACCTAGGGGTTTAAAGGCTTGTTGCATACGCTAAATGCAATCGAGAGCACCTACGAAAGTGGTATAGGTAGGATTTTATTTTTGTTATTTTTGTTCTGCTTTCTCTCTCATGCTGACAAGCTTCCATGCCGTGATATATTGGAAACTCTCTTGATTCGTTATTCAGGTACTATCTTCTCATCACTTCTCATTTACTTTCGTTGTCCCATGTGCATTGCATGCTCATATCTTTTACATTGAGGACAATGTAGACTTTAGGTTGGGGGCGGGGGATTAGGTAACCTAATCAGTATTTTCTTGGTCTTGAGCAACAATTGTGAAAAAATTTTGAATTTTTCTGAAAATTTTTATGAATTCGAAGTGATTTTGACAGATATCCCTAATTTAAATTTTCAAGGTACATAATGGTGGATTTATGACTCTTGGATTCCGTATCTGTTAGATTTCATAGTTAAGTGAATTATTAATCCATGATTAGAAGTTGTAAACATTGATTGAATCATGATTTCAGGACACGTCTTGCTGACACATTAAGATTTCAGTTCCATATCGAAGGATTAACTTGGTAATCACTAAGCACGAAGGGAACCAGTCTGAAATATCTTGCCATCAGGGTATAAAAATTGAACGGGTTGGGCAATTAATCTTCACCATGGGTTTGCTCCCTACAGGTGAAGGTTTGATTCCCCAAGGTTAAACATTCAAAAAAAAAAAAATTTTTTTTAGGTAATTGGTCTTTTGCCATAGGTTTGCTCCCTATTGGTAAGGATTTGATTCCTCTTTTTGGCATGACTATTAATGAAAAAATAAAAAGTTGAAAAGATCAAAAGATGAAATTTATGAGGCAAGTTTGGTTATCATGAATTCTCTTGCTGGTTACCAATGAGATCTATAAATAACAAATTCAATCTTAATATGATTAGCTGAGATTACACTATACATCCATGGATCTCAATGTTTAAAATTTTTCTAATTGAAGGATTAATGCTTTACACTTGATTATGAAGTCTACGGTGCGCTTGAGCTCAAGAGAATACAATTTCTAACATTCATGAATATTAAATTTCTCGTATTTTGTTCAAAATCTCACTCGATTTCATAGAAAGTTCTCCTATAATTCTCAACTTATTTTTCGCATACTTTGCTCGGGACTAGCAAAATGCTGGTTGGGGGTTGTGTTGAGGGTCAAATATTGCATATTAGACCCCAGATATTGTCTGGATTTACGAATATAATGCTGTCTAATGGCTCGTTTTCTCATTCTTATGTGGCAAAGTGATTTTATGAGCATGGATGGAAAAAGAACGTTAAAAGTTGAGATTTAACGATCTGATGACGCCAAAGTCAAGGGACACACTCCAGGGGACCAAGATTGACAAATATACACGGTCAGAAATCCGAGAAAAGTTAGAAATTGAAGCTCAAGTGGCCTGAAGGACGTCCAGAATGCAAGATCACGAGGTTCCCACCATCCGTTCGGCTCGAAACTTCATACGTCGCCTGAGGACCATAAATTAACCGTACATATAAAATTTCAGCCATTGAAGATCTCGGAAAGTGCCCCAACTGACAGATCAGCCCATAAACCGTTGATTCTGGGCCCACCTGATATCTGGAACTGCCTCAAAATTATTATTGACGCCTTAAATGAGGAGTCAAAACAGATGGACGGTGCAGATTTCTCCAAAACAGTGCAATGGACCCCATATGAGATGAGCGTGTACAGTGCACATGTTCACTCACCGTGCATGGCAAGTGTCAGAGACGGCTTGACCGTCTCTGACCGAAAGAAAGAAAAAATAAAAATAAAAAATAAAAAAATTTTTTGCAGCGGACGCACGGCCGCGGCCGTTTTTGCGAACGGTAGTGGGCCCCACCCATTGCTCGTATGGCCAATCTGATCCGTTCACCGTGTAGAGGGGCTCGAATACTACAAAAACATGCTGAATTTTTGTACCCATGCGTGCACACGTGTGAGATACAGAGGCCACAAAAGGGCTGCTTGGTAGCGTTCAAAACTGATTCTTTTGTGATTTCTTCTCTGGACCACGTCAATGGACGTTCAAAACCACCCATTCTTGACTAAAATTTCGTTCTGAATCCAATGGATGGGGTGAATTTTCCAGAAAATGCTTCTGTGGGGCCCACCGACCACAACAGCGAAATGGTGCGAAAGGTTTCGCACATCCGCGAAAATCGACTTTTTCGGACGGTTTTGGCCCACCATCTTTGATCATATGGCAGATCTGAACCGTCTATCATGTAGAGGACCCATGAAAGTACTAAGGGACGGTGTTTCTTTGGAATTTGAGCGAGGAAAGTGGCGTGTTTCATGGTACCAAACTTGGCTGCGAAAATTGCACTCCGTGTCCTGCTACAACTCTGTCACTGACTCCAGCCTTCCAGCAGCTATAAAAAGAGGTTTTTGGACGTGGGGAGCATGCATTCAGGGTCTTGGGAGGAAGAACAGAGGGCTCGAGCTTGGGTTTCAACGTGGGCAGAGGAGAGAGAGAGGAGCTTGGTTTTTTTCTTTCCCTTTTCTTTTCCTTTTCTTTTTCTCTTTATTTATTTGGATTGAGACCATCCATGGCAGGCTAAATCCTCCTAGCTAGGGCTAGGAGGTGAAGCTTGTAGTGAGATGGGAGATTTTATTTTATTTTTATTTTAATTCATGAATCGACGTTGATTTTAGTTAATTATTATGGGAATATTTTTAGTTCTTAATGGTCTGTTGTGACTAAAATTACAATGGGTCTGCAATGCTTTAAATATTTCTATTTTCTTTTCATGTTTATGACGTCAGGACGTCCTGTTGTCCACCATAGTCTCCTGGGCATGGTTGGATGTCGGTACCCTTTCTAACTTACATACATGTGATTGGGTGGTAATTAGTTTGATTCTGTTGTTTGCCATAGTCTGTGGGCATGGTTTGGTGATGGAATCCATTCTAATTTATCTTTCTTTCATCTCTTTGAAAACTAGATCAATGTCAGTTCAGTTAATTTCCATGAAACATGCATAAGATCTCCCTGATCTCTACAAGTGGATCCTCTGAATCCCTAGTTATCCTTCTCTGATATCTCCCAAGTTTTAGATTAATTAACCTACAATTATTCATCAAATTACATTTAATTTAGATTCCATCTTATTCTAGTTCTAGTTCCAGTTAATTTTAGATAACGTACAAGTTTCAGTCCCTTGGGATTCGACCTCGGTCTTACCGAGTTATTACTACATCACAACCCTGCACTTGGGGAGTGAACACCCTTTTAAGAATAGAGGCATGGAAAAACTGTGTCAAAAGTTCTATATCCACCATTCGTTTTCAACACCTTACTATCCACCGACAAATGGATTAACAGAGGCATTTAACAAAATGATGTGAAAATACTGAAGAAGACGATAACTAGAAACAAGCATGACTAGGACGAAAAGTTACATGAAGAATTATGGGCGTACAAGACTACCCACCGAACAGCAAAAAGAGCAACACTGTATTTATTAGTTTACGGCATAAAGGCGATCATCCCAATTGAAACACAGGTCACATCACTCAGAATTGTGTGCATCAGTCAATTACAAATGATGAAAATATAAAGATAAGGTTGAAAGAATTGGACCTACTCCATGAGAAGTGCCTGGTAGCCCAGCAGTGATTACAATTGTATCAGGAAAGAATATCGACTGCCTTTGATAAATGAGTCACATATTGCTCTTTCAAGAAAGAAGACATGGTGCTAATGTTGAAAAGACCGATAGTGGTAACCAGCAGAATTGTCACGCCCCACACCCAGAAATCGGATTCACAAGAATCCCGATCGTCGAATCCAGTTCCAACAACCTCCGTAGTGCCCCATTCTCGGCTCCTGAAAAACATATGCCAAATTTCGATCCTAGGATCCTACAAGGAGGATTTTCAGAATGAATTTTTATTTTTGTAATGGAGCATAACCACAAGCATAACCAAGTCACAAAACAACATAACCACATATCCACTATATCAAAAACTTCAAGTACAATAGGAAAGAGAAATACAAGGTGATCGAAAACTCCAAAATAGCCAAATGCACACTCCTGCCTCAGCGCTGCTGCTGTCCAACGCTACCTGCACGCAACTGTCGTGCATAAGATTACAAAAGCTTAGAGGGTGGTGTAAGTATGTACACAAGGCAAACGCCAAGTGTACAATATCAGAGTAATGTGGAAGTATGCGGTAAGTCCATGAATACAACCAGTCATACCAAGGCTATGTGATGGAAGGCATGAATGCTATCGGCCATACCATGGCCATGTGATGCGAGACATGAATGTTATTGGCCATACCGATGCAATGCGAGGCCTACGTAGACGAATGTCATATGCGAAATACAATCCAAGAAAATTGGTACTCATCAAGTACAGTTCCTCTCTGGATATCATCGGGGTCTATTACACTCACACTGACTGTCTCCTCCCTAGCTGCACAACTAAGTAAGCAGAATAAACCTCACTATCTGCTTGACGAGTAGTCTGCCAATACTTACCCGGCTTGTCGATAGCGGAATCATTTGCGAGCTGGTCAAAATCAGCCTAGCTTATAGCCCCCTCACTTAGGCGGATAAGGCCACACCCCCTTCCAACCGACCATGACATAGTAGGAGACACGGCCTACTGGTATTCGACACTTGGGCGCTCGTGTATCCACTTGGTCTAGACGTTGGAGCATATCCTAGTACCAAAAAGGTTCAAGGACTTTCACCCAAGGACATTCTAAGTGAACACAGTGCTAGAACAAAGTATTTTCAGTATCCAATACGGCCATCCACGATGTATCTGTGAAGCCACGACCCTGATGTCGTTAGGGCATGCAGTGATCAAGTCACATAAATGCGAGATGCATGAATCACACATCAAATTATGTAAAAATTCAGTCCATACTGCGCGATCATGTGGGACACTCTGTCTCATAAGGAGTCCCGTAAGTGTCTCAGCCCAACGGCTTATGTTATGATCAAATATTCCTCATATTAAGCATACATATGATGCGTATGAGCATGAATCATGGGGCTATACTAAGCATGTTATAAAGTGATGAATTAGTAACAAGTATGGGCCCATCAATGGGCCCTAGGGGGAGTTATAATGTGGACATTTAACTGACATTACTCTTACAATGTGGACGTCAAACCAACATTGCTCCTAAGGCATGGCCCGCCATAAAACCTCATTACACAAACCATGGAGGGATCATACATTGCAATGAACCCTAAGGACGTCCTATTGGGCCTCGGCCCATAGGCCTCGAATACATCAAATGGGCTGCCTCGTATGGGCCTTATATAAATCAAGCGGGCTGCATCAATGGGCCTTATGTACATTGTAATGGGTCATAACCCATGGGGCTTTGAATACATCAAAATGGGCCTCAACCCATGGGCCCTAATACATCAGAATGGGCCTCAACCCATGCGCCCTAATACATCATAATGAGCCTCAACCCATGGGCCCTAATACATCACAATGGGCCCTCATAATATAGGCCTCATATCTATCAAGGCAGGCTTCAACACGGACCTTATACAACCAAGGTGGGCCTTAACAATGGGCCATAAATGTTGTAAGTGGGCTACACCACATGGACCACATGCATACAAAATGGGCCATGCCAAACATAAGTGGTGGTAATGATCTCCACCATTAAAATTCTTAAGGCCCACCAAAAATATATTTTTCCATCCAACCTATCCCTAAATTATCATAGTGATAGATGAAGTGGGAACAATTATTAACTTAATGGGAAACTTACTATGGCCCTTAGAAATTTCTTGAACGGTGGGCGTTATTGTCCACTTATTCACATGGTGGGGTCCATTTGAACTTAAAATCTGCCTCATCCTTTAACTCATGCACTAAAATGTTCTTTTAAAATGGTTGGAGGGATGGGATGCAGCACGTGCATCATGGTGGGTCCCACCAACCGTCCAGTAGCCAAAGAAAATGGCTGGACGGTATGTAAAATACATACATCACAGAGGGCTCCACCGTCCACCCGGACGGTGGGAATAAAACACATGACTTTGTGGGCTCCCTGTAACACCCTGAAAATCGGGGGTCGTGTAGAAACCCGACTCCTGAGTTTCAGACCATCACTTATGCAACAAATATGCTTATGATTTAATGTTGACTGAGTTAGAGCATTAACATGAGTAAGATTATACCAAGACTGCAATTCATACTCCAGATCCAGTGATAAAACGCAAGCGAAAGACTGAAGGATATATATATCACTGTATGAAAATAAAATAATCTCAAACTGTCTCCAAAGTATGAATACATCTCTGAGTCTCAAATACATGTCATAAAGTAAAAATAAATGTCAGGTGATAGTCCAACTAGCACAAGTCCCACTGATCCAGTCCGTCTATGCGAAGCCATCGGAGAACTGCATATACGAGAAGTCATCCTGATCCTCGTAGAAATCTAACTCTGCATCCTGAATCGCCTCGACACCTGCATCTAAGACAGAGTTTGGTAGGTGTTGCAAACATCATCTCGAAACGTGAGAGTGAGTGATCAACTCAGTGGAATCATAGAGCAAAGATTAGCATGTTATCAAATCAATCACACGATAATAGTAAAGCAGGCAATCAAACATTCCTAGATACTGTTGTTAATGTAAGCATGAAATGACATGATGGATGCCCTCACCGACATACTCCCTCTTGTGGCACCATCTGCGTCCGCGGCATGCTTTCTTCCCACAGTGCTCCGCATCTTCCAGGCACATGCAGTGCGATGAGGATATGATTACCGGGTTGTTATTAGTCCTTTCATACAGCAGTATTGGAAAACTAAGGTACCTTCCTTATATCAATCCCAACATAGATCCTGTCTAGGGTCGTCACTCCTAGTATTCTCATACGATGTTACATTTGTAGGTCGCTGCAAGGGCTACCAGGGCTGTTGCTCGTACTCATTACACCACTCCCCCATCACCCTATCAATACAGGCCTAATGTACTCTTGTTGCTACGGAAGGGTCGTCGACTCCCGTAGACTCAGAATACGCTCGAGGTCACTACAAAGGGCTCGTCACCAATCAGTGTAGGCCGATAGTTCGAATGTAGTGTCCCATACCACCACAATCGGCTCACGAGTCAAATGTACTCACTGGTCACTACAGAGAGGTTTGTAGCCCCAGCGTAGGCCGAGAGCTCGACCACGGTGTCCCATACCAACATGCCCGGCTCATGAGTCTTTATGGATCAAGGTACCATGGTTATCAGGGTTTTCAATGGTAAGTTCAGTACCCTAGGTTCAAGCAGTTATGACTCATACATGGTGAACATACAATGGCCAGTCGGGTTACTTGACGGGATCAACTAGTACGAGCGCATCTCAAGCTGAATGACATGAAGTACATAAAACACTTCGCGTGGCCTAACCACTGCCGCCTGCCCAAGACACGACTCGCGTTCATCGACGCGTCCTTCATGGCAAATGGAAGCCAACCACGAATTCGATCCATTACCGACTGCCTGGACTAAGTTATAGCCCCAAGCATTTGTATATCAACATCAGTAAGCATATGAGAGTAACAGAAATGAATATAAACAATACAAGCATGTTGACACATGTTATAACTTACAACGTAAGAAAATCAAGCAACACATGCATTTCATATATATAATGAAATCAATACATATAGCCAACATGATGGAAATCATGAACATCAGCATATTAATTGAGAATTTAATCTCAAAACTAACTCACAACACCATTTACTCAATACATACTAATACAAACATTTATACAAACACTTAGTCTACACACTTTAGTCTACATAGCATATGTAGACTCAAAGTGCGCATTAGGGTGAATCTCTTCATCAATCAAAGCGTCTAAAATCCTCACCTTTCGCCTTAGACGTGTATCGATTCGAATAGAACGGCTAAGCTTCGTCAACGGCGTTAAGGCGACCTATATCACAAGTTACATATGCTACACCACTACTCGCATCAAAGGAATCCCTAAAACAGCAAGAGGGTAGGGTTTTCTTACCTATAAGTGAGTTGAAAATCACCGGGAAAGTGATTTGAATGCGGTGCTTCGGTACGTGCTATAGCTGGTGCAAGTGGCAGGAAATTCTCCCATAAATTCTCTCATTAACTCTCTCTTTCTCTCTCACCACTTTCTAGGGTTTATAGCAAATTTGAATGGGAGAGATATGAGAGGGTTTAAAGCCCTTATATAGGCTAAAACCTAAACTAAATAGACTTGGGAATAAGGTATACTTGAGTTATAACCAAATCGGGACTTTTTCGATCCAAAAGAGTGTTTCGGGAGGTCCCCTAGCCGAACGCTGTCGGACATAAGCTCATGCACATCGGATCCTGCTCACATCAAGTTTTCAGACCGGTAGAGTTCCCAGATCGCACGTGGCGGTCCAGTTTCAGTTCAACGGTCACGGAGACTCGATCGAAGATTCCAAGTACACTGACCTGAGTGAGAAATGTTTCCTGATCCGAGGGTGTATTTGGGTCAGATTCCGACGGTCTGAATGCTTATACTGATCCCGCAAACGAAACGTGCCGGATTCATTTAAATCTCATTTAAATTTTTATAAATTTCACTCTTTCTCACACTCCCTGCTCCAGGCTCAATGAAATAGCCTCAGAACATCAGTTGAGCTTGATTTTCGAAATGTTTGTCAAGTCCAGCTAAGCGGTCTAAGATTGTAGATATCGGACTTTCGACGCGTGGTATAAATCCAATACGAAGTTTCAAAGGGTTCATCAGACCAAACGGGTTTAGATTTTGATCCTAGATTTCATGGTATTGTAGCGTCATTGGTTCTAAAAGTTTTGGGTCTTGCAGAACGTATTTAAAGCGATCAATGCTAATTTCACAGCTAGTCTAGCATAGCGCTAGCTAACTTGCGCTTAATTTCTAAGGAATTAATTTTTAATTTCACAAGGTCTCCCATACAAGGCCTTATAAGGTGACATACCGATACTCGCCTGGAAACCGTTATTGTACCCGAACTCTGCATATGCAAGACAGTCATCCCAACTGTCTTTGAAGTCCAATACGTAAGCCCGCAACATGTCCTCTAGAATCTGGTTCACCCGCTCTGTCTGTCCGTCTGTTTGTGGGTGGAAGGTCGTACTAAACTTCAACTTCATACCCGTAGCCTCCTGAATGCGAGTCCAGAAAATAGAAGTGAAATGCGTGTCTCTATCCGACACGATCTCCAAGAAAACTCCATGCAGACGCACGATCTCTCTGATATACATCCTGACTAACTCGTCTGCAGAGTTCGTAACTCTGATCGGTAGGAAGTGCGCCGACTTCGTCAGACGGTCGACGATCACCCAAATAGAATCATGTCCCTTCCTCGTCTTCGACAGTCCTGAGATGAAATCCATAGAAATGAAGTCCCACTTCCACTCAGCTATAGGCATAGGCTGAAGGAGACCAGGAGGTCAACGATGCTCTGCCTTCACCTGCTGGCAAGTGAGACAACGGGACACGAACTCTGCGATGTGGGTCTTCATACCTTCCCACCAATACGTCCTCTTCACGTCGCGATAGATCTTTGTGCTTCTCGGATGCATCGTAAGTCTGGTACTGTGCGCAGCCTCGAGAATCTCTCATCTCAAGTCGGGGATATCTGGGACGCATAGGCGGCTACGATAACGTAAGCCCCCATCCGTTCCAACTCACCACTCGGTGTCTGCATCATCACTGGCTTGCTCTCGAAGCTCAGTCATACACGCATCATCCCGCTGCGCCGCGATGACCCTGTCATCGATAAGAGATCGCACCTGAACATGTGTGATGAACTCAAATGGCTCCTCCATAGTGAGTTTCTGCTCAAACTCTCGCAAAAACTCAACCATATCTCACTCGGCAACCATCAGCGGAGCCACAAACTCTATCGCCTTCTTGCAGCTCAACGCATCAGCCACAAGGTTTGCCTTACCCGGATGGTAGGAAACTTCGAACTTAAAGTCCTTCAAAGTCTCCATCCATCGCCGCTGCCTCATATTCAGGTCCCGCTGCGTGAATATGTACTTGAGGCTCTTGTGGTCGCAAAAGAGCTCGAACTCCTCTCCTTAGAGGTAATGTCTCCAGAGCTTCAATGCAAAAATGACGGCTGCCAACTCAAGGTCGTGTGTAGGGTAATTCTCCTCGTGCTTCCTTAATTGTCTCGAGGCATACGAAATTACCCTATCCTTCTGCATAAGGACACAACCCAGACCAACGCTAGACGCATCGGTATATATAGTGTACTTAACCCCTTGCTCTGGTAATACTAGCACAGGGGTGGACGTAAGCCTGTCCTTCAGCTCCTGAAAAGCTATCTCTGCCTTTTCGTTCCAGGTGAACTTCACATCCTTCCGTGTCAACTGAGATAGAAGTCTGGCAATCTTTGAAAAATCTCGAATGAAACGTCTATAGTAGCCTGCAAAACCTAAGAAACTCCTCACCTCAGTGACAGAACCAGGCTGCTTCCAGTCCTGAACTGCAGCTACCTTCGCCAGGTCAACTGCCATCCCATCCTTGGACACCACATGTCCCAGGAACTTCACTTCCTGCTTCCAGAAGTCGCACTTCTTATACTGTGTGAACAACTGATGCTGCCTCAGTGTATCCAGGACCAATCGCAAGTGCTCCTCGTGCTCCTCTCGACTCCTGGAGTATACCAAAATGTCGTCTATGAATATAATGACGAATCGATAGAGGAATAGCCGAAACACCCTGTTCATCAGATCTATGAACATGGCTGACGCGTTCATGAGGCCGAACGACATTACGGGAACTCGTAGTGGCCAAAGCTGGTCCTGAAAGCTGTCTTCTGCACGTCCTCATCCCTGATGCGCAACTGGTGATATCCTGACTGCAGATCAATCTTCGAGAAGTACTGCGCCCCTCTCAACTGATCAAACAAGTCATCTATCCTGGGCAAGGGATATCTATTCTTCACCATAATCTGGTTCAGCCTGCGATAATCAATACATAATCGTAATGAACCATCCTTCTTCTTCACAAACAACACTAGTGCTCCCCAAGGAGACACACACGGTCGTATAAAGCTAAGCTCCAACAGATCATCAATCTGTGTCCTCAACTCCTCCATCTCACACGGTGTCATGCGATACGTCGGCAATGAGACGGGCGTGGAATCAGGTACCAGATCGATAGTAAAATCAATCTCTCGCTGATGTGGCAACCCAGGAATCTTCCTGAACAGATCCTCATGTCACGAACTACTGGCGTGCACTCAAGTGTCGGGGCATCAACATCCCGCAGTAAGGAAGCATAGCTAAGTACTCGGAAGGGGAGATTTACTCGCACTGAAAATGTAAAGGATATGCCCTCCGGCTCGTAGACTGTCACTATATGAGTCTCGCAGTCAATCTCGGCCCTCCCTACAGTCAGCCAATCCATGCCAAGAATGACGTCGAGATAGACAAGAGAGGGGTCGACGACAAGATCAATAGCTATCGTCCTGCTCCACCGATCCACCAAACAATCCTCACACATCATGGTGGCATCAGAAAAGGTCCCGTGAGCCGTAAGAATTCGCACCCCATCCATCCGAATAGTCGGTAGCCCAAGACGCTTGACTATGGAATGTAATATCAAAGAAATCGTGGATCCAGTATCCACCATCACAAATATAGGAATACCTCCAATGTGGGCGGTGACCTCAAAGGCCAAGGGCTGAGTAGTCTCTTTCTCAGATGGCTCTGTTGTCAAAGCATGTACCCGAGCCTGCTGTAGACTGTTCGACCGCGATACCATATGCCGTTGAGGCAGACGGAACGGAGGTACTGGAGGTCTGGAGGAAGGATACGCAGGAGCCAACCGTAACGGGGGAGCAGATAAAGCCGGTGGGAGAGGACGGTCGATCTTCTGCGGTGGTGAAAACCTGGTGTCTCTCATCCGAGCGAAGCAGCTCCCCACAATGTGGCCCGATCAGCCATAATAAGTACATGACACATCAGGGCGCCGCATCGGAAGTACTGGCGCTATAGCCCTAGGAGGAGGGTCGATGCGAGGCCTCTTGCCAATAAATGGCCTATCCTACATATCCGGTCGTGGCCTAGCAATCACAGGGCCACGAGATCGAGCAAGTCGATCAACATCCTGCTCTGCCCTCATGGACATATGTATCAACTCTGCATAGGAAGGTATGCTGACGCAGCACATCTTCGACCGAATGTCCGGTCGCAAGCGCTCTGAAAATCGTCGTATGCACATCTTCTCATCAGCAAGTATCGTCGGGACCTATCTGCCCAACTCAATAAACCGATCCTCATACTCTGTGACTGACATGCCTCCCTGTCTGAGGCGTAAAAACTCATTCTCCCTCTCGTGCCTGTAAGTCTGGGGATAGTATTTCTCATGAAAACGGAATTCCAATGCTGCCCAAGTCCAGACGTAATCAGCAGCAACTGTCCGTAATACACTATCCCATCATAAGCTGGCCTCTCGGTCGAACATAAAGGTGGCCAACTCAACCTGCTCAGATTCTGAGCAGTGCAGCATCCTCAAAATCTTTGACACATGGTCGAGCCAATACTCGGCCTCCTCGGGTCTGTGAGAACCCGTAAAAGTAGGAAGCCACAAGTGCTGGAATCATCGAGTAGGCCCCATGAATCAGCAGTATGACCCGTAGGGTAAGCAGATGGTATAGGATGAGCCATCTCCTCATCCTGAGCCGAAGTACCGCCATCCTCAGCTGGATGCTCAGGTGGTGCAGGTGGAGCCGCACTACCACCCTGGGCTAAGGCCCCTGCTATCGTAGTCAAAAGTTGCTGATGCTGCTGGTGCATCATGACCATCAACTGCTCAAACCTATCAGGAGGTGGAGCATGCTAAGGCACATACTGCGTCGAGGAAGACACACGATACTGCTCTCTGATAGGCGGTGTGAGCGGTGGTGGTCTGACTGTAGGACCCGTAAAAGGCTGAGACTCAGGTGCAGTCTCAGGAATCGGGCCCACAGTAGGGTCCATATGAACATCACTCTGGAGAGGAACCCGATCCATAGGCTCTCCCAGTGTAAGTCACGCCGTGCTCCGCGTACCCTTAGGTAGCATTCCCTATATTCAAAATAGGGCGCAACCTCATTAGTTTCAGTAATAGCACAAATACACCACCATACAATCATTCACTTAACAACCGAAGAAATTTCATGCATTTCATTAAATTCAAAATTCGTCACAATACAAGAGATATATCCTTACATGCATCGTGACAAGAAACACATGGGAAACTAAGCTAGTTAAAGCTACAACTGCAACATAAGCTAACAACTAGCCTTCTCAGGCTTACACACAGAAAGCAGGAAACAAACCAACTACTACCATCAAACATCAGGAATCTAATCGTTAATCCGAGTCTGGCGATGGAGGAGGAGCACCCTTATCCTGCAGACAACAAAAGATCTTGTTTCACCTCAGCCCGAAGTTCTTCGACTTCCCGTTACAAAGCAACCTGACTCTCCTCAAGTCGGGCCATGTGGGCATCCCTAACAGCCCGAGTCGCAGTAGGAGGACTCTCATCAGTATCCTGAGCCTCCTCCTCTTCTTCTTCCTCTATTTCTGCTCCAACCTCTTCTTCACTTACATCCTCCTCACTATTATAATCGCCCTCACTGTCATCATCAAGCTAAGCGTCACGCTACTGAGGCCCTATCTTCATCTGGTTCATGATAGCCTCATCAATGAAGTGAATCGGCACAGGCATCTCTGGCCCAAGTCTGTAAGCAAACTCAAGCGCAATCCTGCAAATGAGTCGCCAAAGGGAAGTGACTCAGAAGTTCTTCTCGATTTGGCTATGAGGACGATCTGTTGCAACAAAAAGGTGGCCATGCACACAGTCTCTCCCTAGCCCACTCGATACAGGAAATCGACCATGAGACGCGTACATTCACTGCGGTTGGTCGACCTAGGATACACATTGAACGTGCAAATGTGGTGCAACAGGAGAAAATCATCCGATATATGGGACGCTAAGAGGCTCTTGTTACGCTACCACAGAACCAAACCACCACATAGGAACCTGGTGCGGCGATTTCTCTCACGAACACTCTTCAGATTCTTAGCACTTGGATGTACCTCACCAAGAGGCACGTTCAGAAGGCGAGCTATCAACCGAACATCGATCGTGGCTTTCCGATCTCTGTCAAAGGGAATCCTGAACTGTAATGGCTCCAAGGTAGGAGCCCGAATATGAGCATAGAAGGCACGAACAGTGCTCACATTCTCACGAGACTGGACTTCAAAGAGCGGACCCTAGCTGACAGCTTCGATGCGCTCAAACAACAGAAATTCACCTAAGAGCCGCCCATCCACATGCACCTCAAACAAAACCTTACGGTCAGCATAAGCACCGTGAGCCAAGTCTGCCAACAGTGCTCGCCCTATGTGAGCACGGGGATCCAAATCTCGCTTCGTATGTAGCTCTCTGCCAACACTTGGACTAGTGGAGCTAGCGGCGCCACCTCTCGGCTTCCTCGATCGTGAAGGGCGACTAGGCCCAGCTTCGTCTGCGGCGGTCTTCCTCTTTCCCATGAGAGAGAGGATGGTGAAAAGAGAGAAAAAGGCCAAAATAACCTCAACAATAGCCATGGAAAATGGAGGAAAGGGGAAGAAATGGCTGCCCTAACGGACTGAAATGAATCTAGGCTCTAAAGAGGGGTAAATTAGGTCCTCAATGGCTGAATTTTCAAAGGGAAAAAAGAAAGATAAGTTGGAATGGAGGCTCACCCGATTTTCAGCCTTCTATGGAGGTTGGGAGATCTCCAAATGATAAAAATGGAGAGGAAAGGGAGTGCCAACAGCTGTGGATGATGGGTTGGCGTCGGTTGTGACCGAAAATGGGATTGGGGGCATCTTGAAGTGGGTTTTGAAAGGGAGGACAGCAACAAGAAGGGAAAAGGAGAGCTTGAGGGCTTGAATTGTGAAGGAGGTAGGGCTTTGGGACATTTTTAAGGGATGACCCACATATAGGAGGGGTACCCTACCCATTAGAGGGCGTCGACCTGAAGTACGGCCCGAGTGGGGCCCACCGGACGATGAGGCCTCACCGAACCGACGAGGTCCTCACTGGCGAAAGTCATTTTTGGCGAGGCCGGCCATATGGGCTGGGTCCCCCCTACCCTAGGGGTCCCAAATATATGTGGGTCCCACCTTGGTTCATTGTATTTTAGCCTGGATAGGCCCATGACCCCATTTCGATCCATTTTGGGTCATTTCGGGTACTACCTGATACACATTCGCATTTAGCAATTTCTGACAGCTGAGATTGGGTCCAGAGAGGTCTAGACCCATCCACACATGATCTAGAAGTGGTCCGGGGTCGATTCATGCGACCACAAATGCACACCAACTCGATCAAAGTGATCGATTTGAGTAAACTTCATCAATTGGTGAAACTGCGATCCTATAAGTGTTTCTAGATTTTTTTTCACACCCACCTAAGTCAAAGGGCGATAGCATATGTCATGTGGCCATAACCCAGGTCCGGTTTAATCCAAATCATGCTCTGATACCAACTTATAACACCTTAAAAATTGGGGGTCGTGTAGAAACCCGACTCCCGAGTTCCAGACCATCACTTATGCAACAAATATGCTTATGATTTAATGTTGACTGAGTTAGAGCATTAACATGAGTAAGATTATACCAACACTGTAATTTATACTCTAGATCCAGTGATGAAACGCAAGCGGAAGACTAAAGGATATATATATCACTGTATGAAAATAAAATAATCTCAAACTGTCTCCAAAGTATGAATACATCTCTGAGTCTCAAATACATGTCATATAGAAAAAATAAAAGTCAGGTGATAGTCCAACTAGCACAAGTCCCACTGATCCAGTCTGTCTATACGAAGCCATCGGAGAACTGCATATACAAGAACTCATCCTGATCCTCGTAGAAATCTGACTCTGCGTCCTGAATCGCCTCGACACTTGCATCTAAGACAGAGTCTGATAGGTGTTGCAAACACTGTCCCAAAATGTGGGAGTGAGCGATCAACTCAGTGAAATCATAGAGCAAAGATTAGCATGTTATCAAATCAATCACGCGATAATAGTAAAGCAGGCAATCAAACATTCCTAGATACTGTTGTTAATGTAAGCATGAAATGACATGATGGATGCCCTCACCGACATACTCCCTCATGCAGTACCATCTGCGTCCATGACATGCTTTCTTTCCACAGTGCTCCACATATTCCAAGCACATGCAGTGCGATGTGGATATGATTACCGGGTTGTTATTAGTCCTTTTATACAGCAGTATTGGGAAACTAAGGTACCTTCCTTATATCAATCCCAACACAGATCCTGTCTAGGGTCGTCACTCCTAGTAATCTCATACGATGTTACATTTGTAGGTCACTGTAAGGGCTGTTGCTTGCACTCGTTACACCGCTCCTCATCACCCTATTAATACAGGCCTAATGTACTCTCATTGCTACGAAAGGGTCGTCGCCTCCCATAGACTCAAAATACACTCGAGGTCACTACAAAGGGCTCATCACCAATCAGTGTAGGCTGACAGCTCGAATGTAGTGTCCCATACCACCACAATCGGCTCACGAGTCAAATGTGCTCACTGGTCACTACGAGGAGGTTTGTGGCCCCAGCGTAGGCCGACAGCTCGACCACGGTGTCTCATACTACCATGCCCGGCTCATGAGTCTTTATGGATCAAGGTACCATGGTTATCAGGGTTTTCAATGGTAAGTTCAGTACCCTAGGTTCAATCAGTTATGACTCATACATGGTGAACATACAATGGCCAGTCGGGTTACTTGACGGGCTTGACTAGTACGAGCGCATCTCAAGCTGAATAACATGAAGTACATAAAACACTTCGCGTGGCCTAACCACTGCCGCCTGCCCAAGGCATGACTCGCGTTCATCGACGCATTCATCGTGGAAAATGGAAGCCAACCACGAATTCGATCCATTACCGACTGCCTGGACTAAGTTACAGTCCCAAGCATTTGTATATCAACATCAGTAAGCATATGAGAGTAACAGAAATGAATATAAACAATACAAGCATGTTGACACATGTTATAACTTACAACGTAAGCAAATCAAGCAACACATGCATTCATATATATAATGAAATCAATACATATAGCCAACATGATGGAAATCATAAACATTAGCATATTAATTGAGAATTTAATCTCAAAACTAACTCACAACACCATTTACTCAATACATACTAATACAAACATTTATACAAACACTTAGTCTACACACTTTAGTCTACATAGCGTATGTCGACTTAAAGAGCGCATTAGGGAGAATCTCTTCACCAAACAGATCATATGCGCATTCCTAATATCATAACACGACAAATAGCCATGGCAATCATTTCAGCAAAATATGGATGTAAACAGTATTTCTTACAAATAACTAAAATACCCTAAATCTCATATTTCCCGTATGTAGTCGAAATAGAAAATGGACAGCATGTTCTACATGTCAAATGGCGTTCTCTTCGATAATTTACTATTAAACGACATTGAAAGCATTGAAATCAGTCAATCAAAGCGTCTAAAATCCTCACCTTTCGCCTTAGACGTGTATCGATTCGAATAGAATGTCTAAGCTTCGTTAACGGCATTAAGGCGACCTATATCACAAGTTACATAAGCTACACCGCTACTCGCATCAAAGGAATCCCTAAAATAGCAAGAGGGTAGGGTTTTCTTACCTATAAGTGAGTTGGAAATCACCGGGAAAGTGATTTGAATGTGGTGCTTCGGTACGTGCAATAGCTGGTGCAAGTGGCAGGAAATTCTCCCACAAATTCTCTCACTAACTGTCTCTTTCTCTCTCACCACTTTCTAGGGTTTATAGAAAATTCAGATGGGAGAGATATGAGAGGGTTTAAAGCCCTTATATAGGCTAAAACCTAACCTAAATAGACTTGGGAACAAGGTATACTTAAGTTATAACCAAATCGAGACTTTTTCGATCCAAAAGAGCGTTTCGGAAGGTCCCCTGGCCGAACGCTGTCGGACTTAAGCTCATGCACATCGGATCCTGCTCACATCAAGTTTTCAGACCGGTAGAGTTCCCAGATCGCACGTGGCGGTCCAGTTTCAGTTCAGCGGTCACGGAGACTCGATCGAAGATTCCAAGTACACTGACCTGAGTGAGAAATGTTTCCTGATCCGAGGGTGTATTTGGGTCAGATTCTGACGGTCTGAATGCTTATACTAATCCCACAAATGAAACGTGCCGGATTCATTTAAATCCCATTTAAATTTTTATAAATTTCACTCTTTCTCACACTCCCTGCTCCAGGCTCAATGAAATAGCCTCAGAACATCAGTTGAGCTTGATTTTCAAAATGTTTGTCAAGTCCAGCTAAGCGGTCATAACGGTCTAAGATTGTAGATATTAGACTTTCGACGCGCGGTCTAAATCCAATACGAAGTTTCAAAGGGTTCCTGAGAGCAAACGGGTTTAGAGTTTGATCCTAGATTTCAGGGTATTGTAGCGTCATTGGTTCTACAAGTTTTGGGTCTTACAGAACGTATTTAAAACGATCAGTGCTAATTTCACAGCTAATCTAGCATAGCGCTAGCTAACTTGCGCTTAATTTCTAAAGGAATTTGTCCTACATGATTTCTGATCGAGTTGGTACTCGAGTCTCTGTACGGATTTTTTCGAGGCGTTACACTCCCCGTGGGGCCCACCATAATGTTTATATGACATCCAACCCATTGATAAGGTCCACAGACCTGGATAAAGAGTAAAGAACAAATTTCATATTGATTCCAAAACTTCTGTGGTGCCCAAAAGGGCTCCAATGGTAGCCGTTCAATCACCCTGTTTTCTATGGTGTGGGCTACCTGAGCTTTAGATGTGCCTCATTTTTGGGGAGGGCCCACCTCAGAGGGTGGGCCACCTCATGGACAGGTCAGATGGAAAATAAACATTAAGGTGGGGATCACATGGTCAGTCATGGGACCCCCTGGTGTCCGCCCACAGCGCAGGACGGCTGCGCGTCCTCTCCCAACGTCCAGAGGCAGCAGCCTCTGCTGCTTTTATTTTTATTTTTTTGAAATCGTGGTTTTTCACGATTCATTATGCATGGGGCTATCATCTGATGAATCCACTCTAGTCATTGGATTCCACAGCCCATAACAAGTCTATCAAGACCAATATCGAGCCTTTTTCAGCGTGTAAAAATAATCTGGATAGATTTCAATGGTAATGATACTGTTTTCAACACTATGGCCCACTAGATACTCCGATCAACCTCATTTTTTGGCTCAACGCTTAAAATGAGTCAGGGAGTGAGGTGGATGGTTTGGATTAGAAACATACATCAAGGTGGGTCCTATACAAGTGGCCCACCTCAAATGCCTTAACCAAGGCAATATTTGTGCTTTCACATTCATGTCCAGAGACAATGGCTTCGGACTCTTTTCTTTTTATTTTTAGCCTACACGTATATTAAGGTGGGCCCTACTTATGTGGGTCACCAAATGATAGATGGCGTGGATACCATCCCTATATAAAGTGGGCCCCACCTATAATCGGCTTGGATCTACAACAAGCTTCATGGTGGGGTCCATCAGGGTGAGCCACACAATCACATTTTCACACACAAAAATAAATAAAATCAAGAGAGAGAGAGAGATCAACACGTGTGATGGAGGGACCCCGACACTATGGGCCTTCCTTTGAAATCAACCATACATCGAGTGGGTCCCATTACACGTGGGCCCACCAAATCAAGATCAACGGTGGAGATCCCTTCTCCACCTAAATGAAAGGTCTAGGTGACCTCATTCAACTAAGAAAGAAAATCATCATGATGGGGTCCGTGGAGAATGGCCCCATCATGGAATGATCATGAAGATCAAGGTGGGCCATCGGCCACATCTTAGGGTCCAAAGTGAGATCCACACCATTGAACGGTAGGCCTCACTTGACCCATCATCAAAATGAAATCTAAGCCTATAGAAGCACCCACCGTTTGATCTTCTCGGTCCGTTGGAAAGCCTATCTCCTTATGCTTCTCTTTGATGGAGGAAGATGGGAGATGGATGACTAGGATGGAAGATCTTAGAAAGGGAAAGTGGGCCACACAAACTCTCTCTTCTCTCACTTAGAAGCTTGGACGTGGGATGCTCTTTCTTGGCTTGGAAATGTTGAGAAATGAGAGGGAGAGAGAGAGAGTTGTAAGGAGAGATGTGAGTGATGGGTGATGAAGTGATGGATGTGGTACTTGACATGTAAGGTGGTGTAAGAGAGAGGGTGAGAAAGAGTTGACTTTAGTGGTTGCTTGGGGATGGGGTGAAAGGTGATGTGTACTTGACATGAAGTGATTGATGGATTGATGGGTTGATTGATTAATTGATGGATTGATGGGACATGTTGTAGAGATTCTCTTGAGATTGCAAACACGCGGCATTTTCTCAAAATAAACGCTGTCTCACATCTCTTAATCAGGGTATCAGATCGGTACATGAGTCACGGCGTTGGAACCGCAACGACGGTGCGGTCGCAATGATACAAGTCTCGGATTAAGCTGACTTAAATGTATAGGATATGACTAACGGTCGTGCATAAACGTCAATTATAGGTCTCGAATTGCTGAAATTTGACAGGAAGGATCGCAGGAGTTGACGGAACAGTACGGATTAGGATATGGGTCTTACAAGAATAGAGAAAAAATTTGAGCCTAAATGGGATGGACTATATATCATAAAAGAAGTATATGTTAGTGGAGCATACAGAGTGGTGGATCAAGATGGACAGGGTATCAGTATACTGATCAACGCACGCTTCATCAAGAAGTATCATCCCTGAAGATAGTTACAATTTTGATCTAGATGATTATCGACATAATGCTTCTATATCAAAAGGGGCCAAGGACGAGTGAAGTCATCTACATATATTCTTTTTCAGATGATTGAATAAAGAAGGAATGTCAAGTATATCATCAAAGACTACATATTAGTGGTTTCATAAAAAGAGAGTAACCATTGTTGTCGTTATCAAACAAGCTTTGTCAAACCCGTTGAAATTGGTATCATCACCAAGTCGATATATTATCATGAGCATGGTGTGAATATTATCAAAGTCATTATTAACAATGATGATATATCGATCAAAACGCCTATTACTACCACAACAGCGATAGCAGCTTATCATCATTCAAGGCAGCCTAGCCAAGCCTATACGGCCAACTACGCATAAGGCCTATCACCATCACCATTCGAGCAGTAGTGAGAAGCCAATGGCCCTAAAAAGCTTGTGAAGTCCATCATATGCATACCCATGCGGGCAGCGGATGGAGAAGTGATTGAGAGCCTTAAAAGGCTAAAAAGTCCTCAATGGCTAGTCACACGTAACACTAATGCCATCTGTATAGCTTTCCGACAGTGTTATGGGGAATGAAAGAAATTTTCTTCCTTTGAAGGGTCTGACCTCACAGATGAAGAAAATGTGGGTTGTAGTATGCGCTCTTTGGTCATTGTCCATCGATAGCCAACCATGCAAAAGACCCCCAGAGTCTTGGCTTGATTTCAGTAATAACTCATGAAGGGCCTAAACCTACTCATTGATGGACTAATGGCCCTGAATTTAGTACCCCAAAGTCACCTTATGCACCCCATGAACTCTAGAGAGCTACTGCAGCCAATCCTGTGCATAAATCCAACCAAGTTCACAACCCCAGTAGCTTCACTGGGCCCCTCTGATGGATCATGGTTTATGAACTCACCAGGCTGTGAGAAGTTTAGCGAACTCATAAGAGTTGCAAAGACTATCACGTGAGACCCGACTCTACTGTGTTATTCCACTACTCAAGAGCTTAAACTGTGTGTGATCATCTAACTAAATTGAAATATAGTGCCACCTATCAAAACAAAAATCATATAGGAAATCCCATACTAACAATCATAATATGTTGATATCTTTATCTCAATTCTTCACTAAATATCATGTTGAGACTATTGCAAAAATAAACATGCTTGAAATGATCCATGATTTATAAATTTATAAAGAAGTAAATCATCTCAAGGTATTATTATGTCTTCATTGATATATGCTAAAAATCAAAGGAAGTTACATGTTATAAAAAAACACAAATAAAATAAATTCTTTACAGCTCATCTGTGATTCCTAATATTCCCAAGTATTTTTTGCAACTCTTCCTTCAAATGACTTTGAGTTGCGACATGCTTTGACATTTCTTCGAGAATGATCCTTGCCTCATTAGGAATTGCAGCTAACTTGTTCTCTAGTGATGCGATTATTTCTTCATTTTTGAATAATTCAGATTTCTCATCATCAGTAGATTGAATACTGATACGCATCTTCTCTTTGATCTCCTTCATGGTTGATTTCTTTGCACAGTCTTTCAACTCTAGCTGCAAGATTTCTTCTTTTAGAATATTTCCTCTTTTAAAACCACTATGTGGTTTTGAATAATCATCCAGTCGTCAGCATAAGCCTTTGACTATTCCTAAAGAGTTAATTGTTCTTGATTAAACTCAGAAATAACAGAAGTGATGAGGGAAGCCTTCTCCTTGGAAAGAGCTAGTTGTTTTCCATATTCTAATATCTCAGGAGCGATGGTGACATTTTCAGCGGTTCACCTCAAACCTAAGGTTTTAAATCAGGTTCACCTTCAACCTTTATAACCTACACTGAGGCTGACTATTTATGATCTAACGAGTAAGGATCGACACAAAAAACCCAGTTTTGGCTAAGGATCTTTCATAAGACCCTAACAGAGGTTTTACGTGATTTACCTCAAACCCGAGGTTTCACACAGTTCACCTCAAACCTAAGGTTTTGATTGGTTCACCTTTAACCAGATGTTTATGTTCTCCACATAGCAAGGGTCCATGCAACGCACCCACCATGTACACTCCCGTCGAATGCCTCCTTGAGGACTTGCAAGGGTGAGAAACACCTTAGATCCAATCCAACAAAGGAATGATTAAAGGGTCCTCAGGACTCTAGATACTTACAGATAAGTGGATGAGTCTCATTCAACAAGTTGTTGAAGATCTCCTCATTGTTGATGCAGAATCTTCTACTCCCTTGATCCGTAACTCAAATGACGTACCAATATATGGCGACGGGTTGGGTCAAGGTTATGATGGAATCCTCCTCTCTAAATGTTTTCTTAATAGGAAGATAGAGCGATTCTAATTATTTATGCATTTAAAGCATCCTAGTTTAATGATTTGCCATTAAAGTAGTAGATGTAGGATCCTTGAATGTGAAAATTCATTCCTCAATCCACTCTATTAAATATCAATGATGAGGGTGGATTAGAGGATGAAATCCCTTGAGAGAAAGGGCTTTAGGTAAATGATCTAAGGTTAAACATTCAAAAACACTCTTCTTTCTCTACCAGTAACTAAAGCTAAGCTCTCTTTAAATAGGCAAAAGGTTCCAATGGATATAAAATGATCACATTTATGACAGAGTTCAATATCATCAAGCGGGGTCGATATCATTGAGCGTATTCTCTCGATTGCATCGATGGTCCGCTCGATGACATAAACTCAATGTCATACGCTTTTGAAAACCTCTCGCCAGCTGGTCGAGGGAATTGAAACTCATATCGATGCCATCGAATTTCGAACTCCGATATAATCGATATGAGAATCGAGTCCTCAACATTTGAAAAATGAGAGAGACTTACTTTGAGATTTTTCAGGTCATCAAATATGATCGAGGGATACTCGATATCATTGGAATTTGAATGTCGATGATATTGAAGGTCGTGTCAATGCATCGACAAATCTAAGGATTTTATCATTAAGCTTGCATACAGTTTCTGTCCTATCTCGATGCATTGACACGACCTTCAATATCATCGACATTCAAATTCCAATGATATCGAGTATCCCTCGATCATATCTGATGACCTGAAAAATCTCAAAACAAGTCTCTCTCATTTTTCAAATGTCGAGGACTCGATTCTCATATCAATTATATCGGAGTTCGAAATTCGATGGCATTGATATGAGTTTCAATTCCCTCAACCAGCTGGCAAGAGGTTTTCAAAAGCGTATGACATTGAGTTTATGTCATCGAGCGGACCATCGATGCAATCGAGAGAATACGCTCAATGATATCGACCCCGCTCAATGATATTGAACTCTGTCATAAATGTGATCGTTTTATATCTGTTGGAACCTTTTGCCTATTTAAAGAGAGCTTAACCTTAGTTACTGGTAGAGAAAGAAGAGTGTTTTTGAACGTTTAACCTTAGATCATTTACCTAAAGCCCTTTCTCTCAAGGGATTTCATCCTCTAATCCACCCTCATCACTGATATTTAATAGAGTGGATTGCGGAATGAACTTCCACATTCAAGGATCCTACATCTACTACCTTAATGGAAAATCACTAAACTAGGATGCTTTAAATGCATAAATGATTGAAATCGCTCTATCTTCCTAATTGGAAAACATTTAGAGAGGAGGATTCCATCATAACCTTGACCCAACCCGTCGCCATATATTGGTACATCATTTGAGTTACGGATCAAGGGAGTAGAAGATTCTTCATCAACAATGAGGAGATCTTCGACAACTTGCTGAATGAGACTCATCCACTTATCTGTAAGTATCTAGAGTCCTGAGGACCCTTTAATCATTCCTTTGTAGGATTGGATTTAAGGTGTTTCTCACCCTTGCAAGTCCTCAAGGAGGCCTTCGACGGGAGTGTACATGGTGGGTGCATTGCGTGGACCCTTGCTCTGTGGAGAACATAAACATCTGGTTAAAGGTGAACCAGTCAAAACCTTAGGTTTGAGGTGAACTCTGTGAAACCTCGGGTTTGAGGTAAATCGCGTAAAACCTCTGTTAGGGTCTTATGGAAGATCCTTAGCCAGTGTGCCTAAAACTGGGTGTGTTGTGTCGATCCTTACTCGTTAGAGCATAAATAGTCAGCCTCAGTGTAGGTTATAAAGGTTGAAGGTGAACCTGATTTAAAACCTTAGGTTTGAGGTGAACCGCTGAAAATGTCACCATCGCTCCTGAGATATTAGAATATGAAAAACAACTAGCTCTTTCCAAGGAGAAGGCTTCCCTCATCACTTCTGTTATTTCTGAGTTTAATCAAGAACAATTAACTCTTTAGGAATAGTCAAAGGCTTGTGCTGACGACTGGATGATTATTCAAAACCACATAGTCGTTTTAAAAGAGGAAATATTCTAAAAGAGGAAATCTTGCAGCTAGAGTTGAAAGACTGTACAAAGAAATCAACCATGAAGGAGATCGAAGAGAAGATGCATATCAGTATTCAATCTACTGATGATGAGGAATCTGAATTATTCAAAAATGAAGAAATAATCGCATCCCTATAGAACAACTTAGCTGCAATTCCTAATGAGGCAAGGATTATTCTCGAAGAAATGTCAAAGCATGTCGCAACTCAAAGTCAGTTGAAGGAAGAGTTGCAAAAAATACTTGGGAATATTAGGAATCACAGATGAGCTGTAAAGAATTTATTTTATTTGTGTCTTTTTATAACATGTAACTTCCTTTGATTTTTAGCATATATCAATGAAGACATAATGATACCTTGAGATGATTTACTTCTTTATAAATTTATAAATCATGGATCATTTCAAGCATGTTCATTTTTGCATTAGTCTCAACATGATATTTAGTGAAGAATTGAGATAAAGATATCAACATATTATGATTGTTAGTATGGGATTTCCTATAGGATTTTTGTTTTGATAGGTGGCACTATATTTCAATTTAGTTAGATGATCACACACAGTTTAAGCTCTTGAGTAGTGGAATAACAAAGTTTTTTATACTCTTGAGTAGTAGAGTCGGGTCTCACGTGATAGTCTTTGTAACTCTTATGAGTTCGCTAAACTTCTCACCGCCTGGTGAGTTCATAAACCGTGATCCATCAGAGGGGCCCAGTGAAGCTACCGGGGTTGTGAACTCGGTTGGATTTATGCACAGGATTGGCTGCAGTAACTCTCTAGAGTTCATGGGGCACACAAGGTGAACTTTGAGGTACTAAATTCAGGGCCACCAGTCCATCAATGAGTAGGTTTAGGCCCTTCCTCATAAGTTATTACTGAAATCAAGTCAAGAATCTGGGGGTCTTTTGCATGGTTGACTATCTATGGACAATGGCCAAAGAACGCATACTACAGCCCACATTTTCTTCATCTGTGAGGTCAGACCCTTCAAAGGAAGAAAATTTCTTTCGTTCCCCGTAACACTGTCAGAAAGCTAGACTGACGGCATTAGTGTTACGTGTGACTAGCCATTGAGGACTTTTTGGCCTTTTAAGGCTCTCAATCACTTCTCCATCCGCTGCCCGCATGGGTATGCATATGATGGCCTTCACAAGCTTTTTAGGGTCATTGGCTTCTCACTACTGCTCGAATGGTGATGGTGATAGGCCTTATACGTAGTTGGCCGTATAGGCTTGGCTAGGATGCCTTGAATGATGATAAGCTGCTATCGCTGTTGTGGTAGTAATAGGCATTTTGATCGATATATCATCATTTTTAATAATGACTTTGATGATATTCACACCATGCTCATGATAATATATCGACTTGGTGATGATACCAATTTCAACGGGTTTGACAAAGCTTGTTTGATACCGACAACAATGGTTACTCACTTTTTATGAAACCACTAATATGTAGTCGTTGATGATATACTTGACATTCCTTCTTTATTCAATCATCTGAAAAAGAATATATGTAGATGACTTCACTCGTCCTTGCCCCCTTTTGATATAGAAGCATTATGTAGATAATCATCTAGATCAAAATTGTAACTATCTTCAGGGATGCGATTATTTCTTCATTTTTGAATAAATCAGATTTCTCATCATCAGTAGATTGAATACTGATACTCATCTTCTCTTCGATCTCCTTCATGGTTGATTTCTTTGTACATTCTTTCAACTCTAGCTGCAAGATTTCCTTTTTTAGAAGATTTCCTCTTTTAAAACGACTATGTGGTTTGGAATAATCATCCAGTCGTCAGCACAAGCCTTTGACTATTCCTAAAGAGTTAATTGTTCTTGATCAAACTCAGAAATAACAGAAGTGATGAGGGAAGCCTTCTCCTTGGAAAGAGCTAGTTGTTTTTCATATTCTAATATCTCAGGAGCGATGGTGACATTTTCAGCGGTTCACCTCAAACCTAAGGTTTTAAATCAGGTTCACCTTCAACCTTTATAACCTACACTGAGGCTGACTATTTATGCTCTAACGAGTAAGGATCGACACAACACACCCAGTTTTAGGCACACTGGCTAAGGATCTTCCATAAGACCCTAACAGAGGTTTTACGCGATTTACCTCAAACCCGAGGTTTCACAGAGTTCACCTCAAACCTAAGGTTTTGACTGGTTCACCTTTAACCAGATGTTTATGTTCTCCACAGAGCAAGGGTCCATGCAACGCACCCACCATGTACACTCTCGTCGAAGGCCTCCTTGAGGACTTGCAAGGGTGAGAAACATCTTATATCTAATCCTACAAAGGAATGATTAAAGGGTCCTCAGGACTCTAGATACTTATAGATAAGTGGATGAGTCTCATTCAGCAAGTTGTCGAAGATCTCCTCATTGTTAATGAAGAATCTTCTACTCCCTTGATCCGTAAATCAAATGATGTACCAATATATGGCGACGGGTTGGGTCAAGGTTATGATGGAATCCTACTCTCTAAATGTTTTCCTATTAGGAAGATAGAGCGATTCCAATCATTTATGCTTTTAAAGCATCTTATTTTAATGATTTGCCATTAAGGTTGTAGATGTAGGATCCTTGAATGTGGAAGTTCATTCCGCAATCCACTCTATTAAATATCAATGATGAGGGTGGATTAGAGGATGAAATCCCTTGAGAGAAAGGGCTTTAGGTAAATGATCTAAGGTTAAACATTCAAAAACACTCTTCTTTCTCTACCAGTAACTAAAGCTAAGCTCTCTTTAAATAGGCAAAAGGTTCCAACGGATATAAAACGATCACATTTATGACAAAGTTTAATATCATCGAACGAGGTCGATATCATTGAGTGTATTCTCTCATTGCATCGATGGTCCGCTCGATGACATAAACTCAATGTCATACGCTTTTGAAAACCTCTTACCAGCTGCTCGAGGGAATTAAAACTCATATCGATGCCATCAAATTTCGAACTCCGATATAATCGATATGAGAATCGAGTCCTTGACATTTGAAAAATGAGAGAGACTTGCTTTGAGATTTTTCAGGTCATCAGATATGATCGAGGGATACTCGATATCATTGGAATTTGAATGTCAATGATATTGAAGGTCGTGTCAATGCATCGATAAATCTAAGGATTTTATCATTGAGCTTGCAGTACAGTTTTTGTCCTATCTCGATGCAATCAATCCGACCTCAATACCATTGATATTTGAATATAGATTCTATCGAGTGACCCTCGATCAAAATTGAAAACCACCTAAAAAAAATGTTGCTGGACAACTTCGCGCCCATGACCGATACCATCGAGAGCATTCCGATATCATCGAGATTTGAACTCTGATGGTATCAAGGATGGTTTCGATATATCGAAGCATATATGAATTTCTTAAGTAAAAACAGGGGCACCGAAGATCTGTCCGTCAATATGTCGAGTCACCTTTCGATTGACTCGAAATGAAAATATCGATGATATCGATACATCGATAATTTTGTCTAGATATGTATGTGGTTGCTGGACACTTTTGTCCTCATTCCGATAGTATCGATTTGTTATCGAGGACATCGATAGTGCAGGTCAATCATATCAATACGTGTATTGATAAGATCCACAAAGCAAGAAAACTTAGAGATTTTCTAATTTTTGAAAAAAAATTTCTCAGTTAAAAACCCTATGATGTTCTAACTTGTTTTAAAGGTTTTATTCACCTGGTGTTTTTGGACATGAGATGTAAGGCTTAGATTTTACCTATGGTGAGCTTCCACACATCCGGTTAAAGCAGACACTTTGAATTTATCTTCCTATGCGACTCTGCAGTCTGACTGACCCAACACTCACAGCAATTGACAAACCAAGGCACTTGTAAGAGCACTTTCAATCTCCTCCTTTATCAATTATGTGACAAAATACCAAAACACCTTAGGACAGTATCTAGACAGACACAACCTAAATTTTGTGTACATGCATTTTGCATGATTTTACAAATTCTAGTGAACCACGTACACAACCCAGTATCTGCTCCCCCTAACTGCAGACTCCCCTTCACTTTGTGCAGTTTCTCCCCCTAACACCTGCAACACTATTCAAGCAGATATACAAATTTTTGTTCAGGGTGTTTGAACTGTTCTCCCCCTTTTTGTCAGTCATTGACAAAGATATAGCAGTTGATATTGACAGAAGTTTAAAGACATGTGGCAGAACTAACAAATATAGATGTAAAAGGATTAGATCAGTTTAAGGCATACATCATTTTCAGAAGATATGGATGCATATCAGATTAATTAAAGCAGCAGATAACCAGTGAAAGGACATCAAATGCATTCCATACCAGAAACTAGATAAATTAGGGGATCATATATCAGATTGGCAAAAAATATGAGAATTACATTCAGTCACATTCAACAAAATATCCAACACTCATACTGCACCAAACAACAGCAAAACATTAGTCAGTCCAAATTCTAACAAAACCATCAAGAGACTCAGTCTTCTATACTCAAAGAGTTTTTATACCAAAAAAACACTTTAGTAAAGCATCACACCTATACATGAGCAAAGAGCATTCAAAAAGATATTAATGCCCTCAGCATTTCAGTGAAAATCCAGGTCTGTGATGCATTGGACATTCTACAGATAATCAACAACCTCTACAGTGCTGGCAGATTATCTAGAATTTGTTGTGTATCATGTTGTAGAGTTACCAGCATGGTTTTGATCTCCAGAGGATGAACTTCACACTTATCCAGCTGTTTCATCATGTGAGATTATCTATCAAGCAGATCTTGTATAGTGTTTTTGTAACACCCCAGATTTTTGCCAACCTGGAGTTAGACGTCCTTAGGCAATGGGTCAACCATAACACCTTGATAACTTTACAAAACTCAATTCCAAAGCCAAAGAAATCATTTAGAACCAAATTCTTTAGAAATTTAAAATGTATTAACTAGCGCTACACTAGATTTCCTACAAAATTAGTGCCAACCACTTTAAATGCGATCTGTAAGAAGCAAAACCTATAGAATTGTTGACGCTATATTACCCTGAAATCTAGGATCCAACTCTAAACCCAGTTATTCCCGGGAATACTTTGTAACTTCGTATTGGACTTAAACCGCACGTCGAATGTCCGATAGCGATGAACTTAGACAATTATGACTGCCTAGTTGGACTTGACTATCACCTCGAAAATTAAGGCCATACGATGTCCTGGGACTGTTTCCTTGAGTCCAGAGTGAAGAGAGTGAGAAAGAGAAGATTTTTAAAAAATTAAATATAATTTTAAGTAATCTAGATCATTTCGCTTGCGCATTATTTCTAAGCGTTCTGACCATTAGATTTTGACTCAAATTCACCCTCAGATCAGGATAGTTGGCCCATACATGTCATAGTACTTGTAGCTCTGATCGAGTTCCCGTAACTGTTGAACTGAAACTGGTCCGCCGCAGTCGATCTGGAAACCTAATCGGACTGAAAACTTAGCTTGACCTAGATCCAATATTAGAGAGCTCAATTCCGACCGCATTTAGTAACAAGACCTCCAGAAGTGCTCCGTTGGATCGGAACAGACCCAATTTGGTTATAACCTAAGTATACCTTGGCCCTAAGGCTATTTTCATCACTTTTGGGCTTATAAAAAGGCCTTAAACCCTCATTCCCAATTTCCATACGAATTTTCAAACCCTAGCTAAGAAAGAGAGAGAAAAGAGAGAGAAAGTGAGAGAGAAGTTGGTGATTCTTCCCAGCTTTACTACGTGCCTAATCCACCAATTCATATCGCTATTACGGCGTTTCTGATTCCATTCTTGAGTAAGAAATCCTAACCCTAACTTGTTTTGGAGCTTAGAATAGTTAAGTGTTATTGTAGCTAACATATATTCATGCCTTAGGTTGCCTATCTGCCGTTGACGAAGACTTGTCGTCTAAATCATATCCGTTACGCGTTTTCTGGTTTAAGGTGCAGACTATATACATTTAGGTTATGGTTTTCAAGACTTTCAATGTCCATTAATGATATATTACTGACATGGATGCTATTTCACATGTATAAAGTGTTGTCCGTTTCATTTTTTAGTTATACGTTAATTATGTTGAATATTCTGTATTCCTCATATTTGTAGAAAATACCGTATATGTATGAAATTTGAATTTGTGCTTGCCATGATTAATTTCTGTCTATGTATACTAGATGCATGTGTATCAACTTCTGGGTGAACGGATTAGCCTAATACATGTTTTATCAACATACGTTGCATATGTTATATTGTGTAGTCTAAGTGTTTGTGAAAATGACTGAATGAGTATAGAATTCTCTTTCATGCTCACCATGACTAACTATCATGGATATATGATTGTTGTATAGGCGATAACCCTTTGACGAAAGGATTTGCCCTAATGCGTATGCTAATAAATACATAATATGTATGATGTAATGTGTAGACTAAGTGTATGTAAAAGTGTTTGAATGAGTTAGTAGTTAATAAGATGTACTTGTATGCAGGTTGCGATATGATTCTCAACTACATCAATGATGTGTATGATTTCCTCCATGTATTTTATATTGCATATGTGTGGATTCATGTTTAGGTTGTATTCCATAATATACAGAAAAATTACAGTGAAGGGTGATGGGGAAGTGGTGTAACGATTGCGTGTAACAGCCCTGGCAACCCTTGTAGTGACCTCAAGCGTACTCTGAGTCTACATGGAGGCGACAACCCCATACACCAAGACCGTTCAAATTTCATTCTAATACAGGTATCATTGTGTAACATCCCGAAAATCGGAGGGTCGAGTAAAAACCCAACTCCCGAGTTCCAAAATGTTATTTATGCAACATAGATATATATGATTGAATGTTGTCTGTGTTAATGTATGAAACATGAGTGGGATTACGCCAGAACAGCATATCATACTCAGAGACAGTTAAATTAACCAGCAAAAGACTGTGATAGTATGTATAACATATATAAACTGTTGTGTGTCTCTTGAGTGTGAACATGTTACCAGGTTAAACATATACATGTATACCTCAAAATAGAAAGAAAACATATACATGAGTGCTCTGAAAATATAAAATGACAAGTGTCAAGGCATCTAATCAACCTCCCTGTAATCCCGTCGATCAGAACACGTGTAAAGGAGGGATCCTCCTCATCATAATCAAGTCCGGCTCTGCCTCACAGGCTGCACCATCATCTGCAATCACAAAAGGGTCTGGTGAGTGTCTAGGAACACCGTCCTGTAACGTGAGAATGAGTAGCTAACTCAGTGGAATAATAGAGCAAGGATTAACATGTTCTCAAATCAATCATGCGATAATAGTAAAATAGTAAATCAAACAATCCTAAAACTGTTGTTAATGCAATATGACATGACATGATGTATGCCCTCACCGACGATCTCCCTCATACGGCACCATCTTACGACCGCGGCATGCAATCGACCCTCAAGTGCTCCACAACTTCCAGGCACATGCAATGGTATGGTGATATGATTTTCTGAGTTGTTATTAGTCCATTCAAACAGCAGGATTGAGAAACTAAGGTACTTCCCTTATATCAATCCCAACACAGATCCTGTCTAGGGTCGTCACTCCTAGTAATCTCATACGAGGTATATTTTGTAGGTCGCTGCAAGGGCTGCCAGGGCTATTACACGCACTCGTTGCTCCTCTCCCCCATCACCTTATCAATACAGGCCTACTGTACTCTACTGCTACTGAAGGGTCGTCGCCTCCCATAGTCTCAGAATACGCTCGCGATCACTACAAAGGGCTGCCAGGGCTGTTGCACGCACTCATTGCTCCGTTCCCCCATCACCTTATCAATGTAGGCCGACAGCAAAAACATAGTGTCCCATACCACCATAATCTGCTCACGAGTCATAGGTGCTCACTGGTCACTACGGGGAGGTTTGTGGCCCCAGCGTAGGCCGACAGCTCGACCACGGTGTCCCATACCATCATGCCCGGCTCATGAGTCTTCGTGGATCAAGGTACCATGGTTAATAGGGTTTACAATGATAAGTTCAGTACCCTAGGTTCAAGCAGTTATGACTCATGCAGGGTGAACATACAATGGCCAGTCGGGTTACTTGACGGGCTGGACTAGCACGAACGCATATCAAGTTGACGACATGAAGTGCGTAAAACACTTCGTGTGACCTAACCACTGCCGCTAACTCCAGAACACGGCTCGCGTTCATCGATGCGTCGTTCGTGGTGAAGATAAACTAACCACGAATTCGCTTGATTACCGACTGCCTAGACTAAGCATAGTCCCAAACAATTAAGGAATCACATCAACAAATCATATGAGAGTATTGGAATTGAAATACAACCATGTGAGCATGTTAACACATGTTATAACATAGAACTTAAGTAAATCATCAAGTACATGCATTTCATACATACAATGAAATCATGCATATAACTAACATGTAGGAAATCATTCACATCAGCATATTAATTGAGAAACCAATCTCAAACTAATCCATAACATCATTTAATTCAATACTTACTAATACAAGCATCAATGCAAACACTTACACTACACACTTAAGTCTACATATAGTATGTCGACCCAAAGTGCGCATTTAGGTGAATCTCTTCGCCAAACTAATTATGCACGCATTCCTAACATTCTAACATTCTAATACGACAACAAACCATGTCAATCACATCAAAAAAATATGAATGAAATCAGTACTTCCTACAAATGACTAAAATGCCCTAAATCTCATATTCTTCGTCGATTTACGAAACAGGAAACGGACAGCATGTTGTACATGTCAAACAGCGTTGCCGTCGATAATCTACTATTAAACGACATTGAAAGCTTTGAAAACAGTCAATCAAAGAGTCTAAAATCCGTACCTTATCTCTTATAAACGTATCGTTTCGAACGGAGCGTATACGCTTCGTCTACGGCGACTAGACAACCTGATTTACAACATGCATCAGCTATCTAGCTACGGAAACGAAGAAACACTAAATCAGCAACTTCTAGGGTATTTTCTTACCTGAAAATGTGTGGAAATCGCCAGCCAAGTGATCGGAGCATGTGGCTTAACCACTTGCAGCACGTGGCACAAGCAGCAGGGAATTCTCTCCCACCTTCTCTCACAAACTCTCACCTTTTCTCTCTCCCAATCTAGGGCTTTTTACAAATTCGGATGGGAGAGAGGAGTGAGGGTTTTAATCCCTTTTATAAGCTCAAATGTGTCCAAAATAGGCTCGGGTACAATGTATACTTAATGTATATCCAATTCGGGGCTGTTTCGGTCCAAAAGGACATTTCTGGTGGTCCCCTGGCCGAACGCGATCGGACTTAAGCTCATGCATACTGGATCTAGCATACATCAAGTTTTCAGTCCGGAAGGGTTCGTAGATCGCACGAGACGGTCCAGTTTCAGTTCAGAGATCATCGCACGTAGATCAGGTCTACAATTCTCATGATATGAAATAAAAAATTTTCCTGATCCGAGGGTGTAATTTGGCTGAATTCTGACGGTCAGAACGCTTAATACTGACGCGTCAAGTCGTGTGCCAGATTTGAATTTCAAATTCCAAATCTAGTCCTATTCTCACTCTCTTCGGTCCAGGCTCAACGAAATAGCCTGCGAATGTCGGTGGAACTTGATTTTTGAAATGATTATCAAGTCCAGCGAGGCGGTTCTAATGGTCTAAGATAGTAGGTATCGGACTTTCGACGTGCGGTCTAGATCCAATACAAAGTTTCAAAGTGGTCCAGAGAACAAATCGATTTAGAGTTTGATCCGAGGTTTTAGAGTATCATAGCACCATGGATTCTACAAGTTTTGGGTCTTGTAGAACGTATTTAAAGTGATCAGGGACTATTTCCCAGCTACTCCAGCGTTGCGCTAGCTAACTTATGTTTAGTTTCTAAAGGAATTAATCCTAAGTGATTTCTTTGGCTATGGAATTGGGTTCTGAGCGATTTTCCAGGTGTTTTAGTTGACCCACTGCCTAAGGACATCAAATCCCAGATTGGCCAAAATTTTGGGTGTTACACATTGTAACCTCTACTCCTATCAGCTTGTTTATCAATCTAGGAGTGATGTATTTGGTTCGATTTATGACAGCGACTGAGATGATTGGTGGAGTATTTTCAACATGGTAGATGAAACTTAAGAACTGATGTATCAGATTATGCTGAAATCCTCTACCAAGGTTCATGATATTCCCCCAACCGATCAATTTTAAGAAATTGATGATCCAAAAAGGTGTAATGCTCTTCCTCTAAACTGGCCGTTCTGCTACAAGATTCAAGTTGAAAGTGGAGATGAGTCAGTTGCTTTATTCTTTCCTTTCTTATTCTTCATTGAAGGTTGTTATGGAAGAACTAGATTTTAGACATGTTTATTTGAGAGATCAACCAGTGAGTCTCTTTTTCTATTCTCCCATCTTTAATTTACTTGTAACCGTTGATATCATCGAACATTGTGTTGATGACATCGGGGTGCCTTATTGAGATTTTCAATGAAGATCGGAAGGAAGTTCAATCATTCGGACGATTCAGCTTGTCAAAAGATCGACGATGGTATTGAGTTTTGGTTTATGCAATCGAACTATTCTATATATTTATTGATAGGTGTCTCAAACGTGAATGTTTTCAATTTTCATCATTTAGACAATCTTTCATGTATACTATTAGTATATCTATGTATCAACCGTATTGTATACATAAAAAATTTTGTGCAACAAATGCACACATCAAAATTATAAACATTAAAATGTTTATATACAGAAGATTGAGGTGAGGAATCTTAGATGTCTCATTTAAAGCTCAGAAAAATTGCATCATTTTAGAAAATATGTAGATCTAGATGCATGACTTGGACTTATTTTTCTATGCTCAGTACTTTTAGGCATCAGTTCTCTTTACCTCTGATAATGTAGCAGTGGTTGTTTGTGTGATGAGCCTTCATTACTGATTTTCCTGATTGGTTTAGGATTTCACATTCTTATTTGTTGAATTTGATCACATGCCCATTATCACAGATTTAAGATATGCTTAGGAGGTTATGTGTCAAACCTTTTATGCAGAAGGCATTTTCATTTTTAAGCAGATTAATTCCTTTTATAATTCCCTGTCTAATTACTTTAGCAGTGGTTCCATCTCCGTAGGTGACTATCCCATTATACAGATTCTGATAGTTCGACAGAAGGGACTTGTCACCTGTGACATGTCTTGAGCAACCACTGTGTGTAGGTACCACTTAATGTCATTGCCCGTTAAATGATTTGAGTGAGTAGCAAGACAATTTTTCTTTTCTTTAATTACCCACCTTGTGACCGGATTCTTACTTGTAGTAGATTTAGTTTTCTTATTTGATTCAACTGTTTGATTCGTTTCTTTGTTGCTACTAGAGGCATCAGATTTTTCAAATATTTGTGTTCCATACCTAGCTCTAACTTTCTCATGTCCTAAGCCATTTTTGTCATTTCCATATTTTCCCATACATAAAATTTTTTCTAACTTCTTACCACTCTAGGAAAATTTACAGTTTAGCTTGGCAATTTTTCTAGACTCTTCTAGATCAAACAGGAGTGTATGATTTTCATTTTGAAGGAGCTTATTTTTATCTTTTAACTACTCAACATGTTTGTTTAGTTTTTCAGATTCGGATTTAAGGATAGAGTTAATTCTCTTAAGTCTATCATTATCTGAGTGATGTTGTTGCAAATCATTGATTAGATGTGTATTAATTTCTAGAGTTTTATCCAAATCTTTTTGCAGCAATTCCTTTTTATTCTCAGATATTCCAAGTCTTTTAACCACTTTAATATTATACATATAAAGTTGATTGTAAGCATCTTGCAGTTTATCTTTTTCCACCTCTTCTTCTTCTTCTCCAGTCTCCTCATTATCAGATGGAAATAATTTAGTAGCTTGCTATTCTTCCTTGTTTTCAGATTCTGTGAGAATGATTGGAGTGGTGGAGACCATAAGGATTTTTAAGAATTTTTTATCTCCATCACTTTCTGAGTCACCATTTTCTAAGTTTGACTACTTTGTATCATCCCATATGGCGGCCATTGCCTTGCCCTTAGTTTTTCTGTTTAGGCATTCAGTAGATAGGTGTCCATACTTCTGACAGGCATAACATTGTGGTTCTTTGGTCATTTTACCAAATTTGCCTATAGAAGATTTGTCATCCATCTTTCTACCTCTAACTAGACGGACGGTCACGATTCTTCTGAAAGAATCTTCTGAATCTTTGTGCCAATAAGGCCACTTCCTCATCTTCATCTTCCTTTTCACTTCCACAGTCCTCATGTATTGTCCTCTTTGAAGTTTTTAGGACAGTTTTTTTGGATTTTTGGGTTCGTTTGAAGTGTAGTTTGAAAGTTCGTTAGGAACCTACCAATTCTTCTAATTTCATCTCGTCTATGTTCCTACACTCCTCAATTGTTATTACCTTGGGATTAAATCGTTCCAGTAGGGATCTTAGAATTTTTCTACAAATTTTCAGTTCCGAAACTTTTTCTCCCAATCCACCCATGGAGTTGTAAATGATATTCAACTTGGTGAAAAACTCTATAAACGTCTCATGCTCTTTCATTCTGAGACTTTCGAACTGTAAAGTCAGAAGTTGTAGTTTGGACCTCTTCACAGTACTTGTGCCTTCATGGGTTGTTTTTAATAGATCTCATGCTTCCTTAGATGTCCATGCATACTTATTTGATTGAATATATCTTAGGACACAGCACAATAGATGGAGTTCATAGCTTTTGCCTCAATAGTCTGTTTTTCTTTGTCAAACCTTGTCCACTTTTCTTTGGATTTAGGTTTTGTGATGGTTGTGCTACTATCAAGTACAATTTGTTCAGATGGTGGCACATATCCACTTTCAACTATCTCTCAAAGATCATGATTCAAAAATCTCAGAAAGTAGTGCATCTTAGCCTTTCAGTATGCATAATTTGAACCATCAAATACTGAAGGCCTAGTGACTGATAAGCCCTCTCCTTTTGCCATATTCCAAACTTCAGTAAAGATCACTCTTTAGGTAGTGAAGCCCTTAAAGAGAGACCCGTTCTGATACCAATTAAAATAGCGGTGAAGACCACTTTAGTTGAAGTAGGAATATACCAAGATGTTTTAGAGGGGGGCGAATAAGACTTTTTAAAGTTTTTACAGTTTATTTTAAAATTCTATTTCACTAATCCTCTTAATATGCATTTATCAGGATTACTCAAATGTAACTCTACTGGCTTCCAAGCCCGTCAGAGGATCCAATCACAAACTATTCAAGAGATAACAATATATAATCGAGTTTATGATGGATATGACAGTGCATGTGTGTGAGGTGTGATATCAGATATACATATATGAAAGTATTGAAGTAAATCACACACACAGAATAATTACAAATGCAAACATAGTCATTTTTATAGTGGTTCGACTATTTGTCTACTCCACTCCCGGTACCCGCACTCAACCTTTGAGTGTACCGAATTTAACTGAGGTTTTACAGTGGTTCACCCTAAACCTGAGGTTTTAAATCAGGTTCACGTTCAACCTTTATAATACACTGAGGTTGACTGTTTATGCTCTCACAAGCAAGGGTCAACACAACGTACCCACTTTTAGGCACACTGGCCAAGGATCTTCCATAAGACCCTAACGGAGGTTTTACGCACTTTGCCTCAAACCCAAGGTTTCATACGATTCACCTCAAACTTAAGATTTTGACTGGTTCACCTTCAACCAAATGTTTATGCTCTCCACAAAGTAAGGGTACACACAACGCACCTACCATGTACACTCCTGCCGAAGGCCTCCTTAAGGACTTACAAGGGTGAGAAACACCTTAGACCCAATCCTACAAAGGAATGATCAAAGAGTCCTCCAGACTCTGGATATTTATAGATAAGTGGATGAGTCCCATTTCGCACATTGTCAAAGATCTCCTCCTTGTTGGTGAGGAATCTTCTGCTCCCTTGATCCACAACTCAAATAATGTACCAATATATGGCGACGGGTTGGGTCAAGGTTATGATGGAATCCTACTCTCTAAATGTTTTCCTATTAGGAAGATAGAGCGATTCCAATCATATATGCATTCAAGGCATCCCACCTTAATAGTTTTCCATTAAGGTAGTAGTTGGAGGATCCTTGAATGCGAAAGTTCATTTCCCAATCTACTCTATTGAATATCAATGATGAGGGTGGATTGGAGGATGAACTCCCTTGAGAGAAAGGGCTTTAGGTAAATGATCTAAGGTTAAACACTCAAAAGCACTCTCTTCTTTCTCTACCAGAAACTAAAGCCAAGCTCTCTTTAAATAGGCAAAAGGTTCTAATAGATATAAAATTATCACATTTATGACAAAGTTTGATATCATCGAGCATATACTCTCGATTGTATCGATGGTCCACTCAATGACACAAACTCAATGTCATACGGTTTTGAAAGCCTCTTGCCAGCTGGTTGAGAGAACCGAAACTCGTGTTGATGCCATTGGATTTCAAACTCCGATATTATCAATACGAGAATTCGGTCCTCGACATTTGAAAAATGAGAGAGACTTTCTTTGAGATTTTTCAAGTCATCAGATATGATCTAGGGATACTCGATATCATAAGAATTTGAATGTCGATGATATCGAAGGTTGTGTCGATGCATTGATAAATCTAAGGATTTTATAATTGAGCTTGCTGGACAGTTTATGTCCTTTCTCAATGCAATCAATCCGGCCTCGACACCATCGATATTTGAATATCGATTCTATTGGGTGACCCCCAATTAGAATTGAAAACCACATGAAAAAATATTGCTGGACAACTTCGCGCCCATGACTGATATCATTGAGAGCCTTCCGATATCTTCAAGATATGAACTCCATTGGTATCGAGGATGGCTTTGATATATCGAAACATATACGAATTTCTAAAGTAAAAATAGGGGAGTCGAAAATCTGTCTATCGATATTATCAAGTCACCTTTTGATTGACTCAAGATTCAAATATCGATGATATCGATAGGTATATCGATACATCGATAATTCCATCCAGATATTTATGTGGTTGTTGGACACTTTTATCTTCATTCTGATAGTATCAAATTTTTATCGAGGACATCGACAATGTAGGTCAATCATATCAACACGTGTATTAATAAGATCGACAAAGCAAGAAAACTTAAATATCTTCTGATTTTTAAAAAAAATTTCTCACTTAAAAGCCCTATGATGTTCTAACTTGCTTTATCGGTTTTATTCACCTGCTGTTTTGGGACATGCGATGTGAGGCTTAGATTTTACCTATGGAGAGCTTCTACACATCCGGTTGAGGCAGACACTTTGAATTTATCTTCCTATGCGGCTCTGCAGTCTGACTGACCCAACACTCATGCTAATTGACAAACTAGGGCACTTGCAATAGCACTTTCAACACCGAGCATGCGTTGAGTCAGGAGTGGTTGGATGGACAAGAGGAGGGTGAACCTCATCATCAATGGGGGCTTCTATCTCCCCAACTTCTTTCTCTACTTGAGTGTCAATTCCTTCATGATTTCCCGGTTCAGATGATGGAAGTGGGTGAAATTTCAAGCCTATCCGTTTGATATTGATATGAATGAAATGTTGTAGCAGACGTTCAGGATCATTGGTGTTAGTCAAGCCATACTCTTGACTCAATATATAGACAAGGTGTGGAAATGAAAGTTAAGTTGGTCAAGTGCTATGAACAACTACGATGAGTTGATGAATAATGAAGGACGGAAAACACAACTTAAGACCCGTCGCAATGTTGTATAGGACTAGAAGCATAAACGGGGTAAGATCCACACTATTAGTACCACGATGATAGACGCTTGTGGAGAAGATACAATGGAGGACACGGTATTTAGGAAGCATGTAAATCATTTTGAAGACATTTCCTTGATGCCATAGAACATCTCTTCCACTACACAAGAATTTGGTCATTAAGGTATGGATAGTGGGGTCATCAATGTCCATGTCCGAGAGTCCCACATGAGATGTTGTGAGACTAAACCAACTAGAAAAAGTGTCAGGATGATAACAGAAGTGGTTTTCCCAACAGTAATGGACAAAGATAGTGGGTCCATAATAGGGGTATGACAGTGGGCTAGAAACCTATAGACTTGTGTATCCCGACTGTGTAACATCCTGAAAATCGGGGGGTCGAGTAAAAACCCAACTCCCGAGTTCCAAAATGTTATTTATGCAACATAGATATGTATGATTGAATGTTGTCTGTATTAATGTATTAAACATGAGTGGGATTACGCTAGAACAGCATATCATACTCCAGAGACAGTTAAATTAACAAGCGAAAGACTGTGATAGTATGTATAACATATATAAACTGTCGTATGTCTCCAGAGTGTGAACATGTTACTAGGTTATATACATACATGTATACTCCAAAAATAAACAAAACGAATATACATGAGTGCACTAAAACTATAAAATGACAAGTGTCAAGGCATCTAATCAACCTCCCTGTAATCCCGTCAATTAGATCACGCATAAAGGAGGAATCCTCCTCATCATCATCAAGTCCAGCTCCGCCTCGCAGGCCGCACCATCATCTGCAATCACAATAGGGACTGGTGGATGTCCGGAAACACCATCCCGTAACGTGGGAGTGAGTGATCAACTCAGTGGGATAAGAGAGCAGAGATTAGCATGTTATCAAATCAATCATGTAATAATAGTAAAGCAGTAAATCAGACAATCCTAATACTGTTGTTAATGAAATATGACATGACGTGATGTATGCCCTCACCGACGATCTCCCTCATACGGCACCATCTTACAACCGCGGCATGCAATCCTCCCTCAAGTGCTCCACATCTTCCAGGCACATGTAATGTAATGGTGATATGATTTTCGAGTTGTTATTAGTCCATTCAAACAACAGGATTGAGAAAGTAAGATACTTCCCTTATATCAATCCCAACACAGATCCTGTCTAGGGTCGTCACTCCTAGTAATCTCATAAGATATATATTTTGTAGGTCGCTGCAAGGGCTGTCAGGGCTGTTGCACGCACTCGTTGCTTCACTCTCCCATCACCTTATCAATACAGGCCTACTGTACTCTACTGCTACGGAAAGGTCGTCACCTCCCGTAGACTCAGAATACACTCGTGGTCACTACAAAGGACTCGTCGCCTGATCAGTGTAGGCCGATAACAAGAATATAGTGTCCCATACCATCATAATCTGCTCACGAGACTAGGTACTCACTGGTCACTACGGAGAGGTTTGTAGCCCCAACGTAGGCCGACAGCTCGACCACGGTGTCCCATACCACCATGCCCGGCTCATGAGTCTTCGTGGATCAAGGTACCATGGTTAATAGGGTTTACAATGGAAAGTTCAGTACCCTAGGTTCAAGCAGTTATGACTCATGCAAGGTGAACATACAACGACCAGTCGGGTTACTTGACGGGCTCGACTACCACGAGCGCATCGCAAGTCGAACGACATGAAGTGCGTGAAACACTTCGCGTGGCCTAACCACTGCCTCCAACTCCAAACACGACTCGCGTTCATCGACGCGTCCTTCGTGGCAAATACCAGCTAGCCACGAATTTTCTCTGTTACCGACTGCCTGGACTAAGTATAGTCCTAAACAATTATGAATCCACATCAGCAATCAGGTAAGAGCATTGGAAATGGAATACAAACATGTGAGCATGTTAACACATGTTATAACGTACAACTTAAGTAAATCATCTTGCACATGTCTTTCACACATATAATGAAATTATGCATATCGCCAACATATAGGAAATCATCTCCATCAGCATATTAATTGAGAAATCAATCTCAAACTAAATCATAAGGAAATCATCAAGCACATGTTATAACATACCACTTAAGTGAAACATCAAGCATATGCATTTCATACATATAATGAAATCATGCATATAGCTAACATGTAGGAAATCATTTATATCTGCATATTAATTGAGAAATCAATCTCAAACTAAATCATAACACCATTTAATTCAATACATACTAATACAAGCATTTATACAAACACTTAAACTACACACTTAAGTCTACATATAGTATGTCGACTCAAAGTGTGCATTTTGGCGAATCTCTTCGCCAAACTAATTATGCACTCATTCCTAGTATTCTAATGTGACAAGAAACTATGTCAATCATGTCAACAAATTATGAATGAAAACAGTACTTCCTACAAATGACTAAAATGCCCTAAATCTCATATTCTTCGTCGGTTTACGAAATAGGAAATGGACAGCATATTGTACATGTAAAATGGCGTTGTCATCGATAATCTACTATTAAACGACATTGAAAGTGTTGAAAACAGTCAATCAAAGCATCTAAGATCTTCACCTTTCACTTTATATATGTATCGTTTCGAATGCAGCGTATACGCTTCATCTACGGCGATCAGGTGACCTAATACACAAGCTACATAAGCTACATCGCTAATGAAATTTACGAAAGCTTAAATCAGTAAGTGGTTAGGGTTTTCCTTACCTAGAAGTGCATTGGAATCACCGGGAAAGTGATTAGAGTGCGTCGCCTAAACACATGCAGCAGCAGCAGGTGGCAGGAAAATCCCTCCCACCTTCTCTCACAAACTCTCACCTTTTCTCTCTCCCAATCTAGGGTTTTTCTCAAATTCGGATGGGAGAGAGGAGTGAGGGTTTCAACCCCTTTTATAAGCACAAAAATGTCCGAAATAGGCTCGAGAACAAAGTTCACTTGAGGTTTATCCAAATCGGGGCTGTTTCGGTCCAAAAGAGCATTTCTGGAGGTCCCCTGGACAAATGCGGTTGGACTTAAGCTCATGCATACTGGATCTAGCATACATTAAGTTTTCAATCCGGCAGGGTTCGCAGATCGCACGTGGCGGTCTAGTTTCAGTTCAGCGGTCACCGCACGTAGATAAGGTCTGCAAATCTCATGATATGAAATAGAAATTTTTCCTGATCCGAGGGTGTAATTTGGCTGAATTTTGACGGTCAGAACGCTTAATACTGACGCGTCAAGTCGTGTGCCAGATTTGAATTTCAAATTCCAAATCTAGCCCTATTCTCACTCTCTTCGGTCCAGGCTCAACGAAATAGCCTGCGAATGTCGGTTGAACTTGATTTTTGAAATGATTGTCAAGTCCAGCTAGACGGTCCTAACGGTCTAAGATAGTAGGTATCGGACTTTTGACGCGCGGTCTAGATCCAATACAAAGTTTCAAAGAGGTCCAGAGAACAAACTGGCTTAGAGTTTGATCCAAGGTTATAGAGTATTATAGAGTCATTGGTTCTACTCAATTTGGGTCTTGTAGAACGTATTTAAAGTGATCAGGGACTGTTTCCCAGCTACTCTAGCATTGCACTAGCTAACTTATGCTTAGTTTCTAAAGGAATTAATCCTAAGTGGTTTCTTTGGCTATGGAATTGGGTTCTGAGCGATTCTCCAAGTGTTTTAGTTGACCCATTGCCTAAGGACGTCTAATCCCAGGTTGGCCAAAATCCGGGGTGTTACAGACTGACACCTCCAAACTTCAATGGAGGGGTCTAATCTACTATGACAAGGAGAGGTTCAATCCCAAAGGACTGGATACATTCAACGTTAATCTATCGCTCTTGTATAAGTAATGTCATGAATATTTGTCAACTAAGGTGGCACTTGGAGGAGCAAGATCAGCAGGAGGAGCACTGCTGCAGGAAGTTTGTCGGGTAGGGTTACCACGCCGTGAGGCAGGGGAACCCTGATATGATGAGGCTGTAGGGGCTTTAGCCTACTCTTTAGGAGCTAAGGTTTTATTTCTAGTTGGCCATGAGGTTTCCCCTTTAGCAGGAGCCTTCCCTTTGTCCTTTGCCATAATTCAAAATAGAAATTTCTAGGGAAGTTGAAGAAATCCTAGGAAAAGAGACACACCCAAATCCAATCTATTGATGAAAATGGAGTGGAAAGAGGGAAGATTTACCAAGATAAGAGTTGATTTGAACTCAAGAGGAGCACACGACACCACCGAACCAGAAGGTGAGAAGAAAGGAATGATCGCCCAAAAAGAAACTAAAATGGAGATTTTTGCACTTGCCCGCACTTTTAAAAGTCGTGACACTTTGATGTAATCAAAGTTGGTTTGATGACATCGAACATCCAAAATTTGATGTTATCGAGGAGGTGTTCGATGAGAGTAAGTAATGTCCAATACTTTTGTTCTTAGTATGTCTTCGATGTCATCGAATCCAATTCGATGTCATCGAAGGGTCATTCAAGTCATCGAATGAGACATTGAAGAAAGAGATTTATAATTTTTGAATGCTTTGAATAGATCAAGGAGATTTACAAAATAATATACCTACTTATCATCTTGTACACTCAACAAAATTTATACAAAAAGGATAATAACCAAAATTATAAACATATCCTATGTTTATGTTCAAGACAAATTTGGAGGCCTAAGGTCTTCAGATATATCATTAAACGCACATGAACTATAAAATATATTAGATCGCACATATTTCAAGTGATTAGCGAACTAGTTCCCACACCTCATTTCTTTTAAATGATTGGAGCTCATCTTGCAATCTTAAATTCATCTTGGAGAGCTTCTAAAACATTCTTGGGCTCAATTTTTGAGGTGAAGCAAAAATGACTATAAATACCTTCAAGTTAACGTCAAGTTTTCACACTAACATTAGGATCTCCAATGATTTGATTGAGAGGATGATCATTAATGAATGGTATGTTACTCAATGGCTGAGATTCAAGAGCAGATGAGGATTTGTTATCAGATTTACCTATAATGCATGAATCCGCATCATCCTCGATATCAATCGAAGGACCAGAGTCGGTAAGAGGTTGGTCATCAACAACCACATTAACAGTTTCCTAAATAGTAAGAGCCTTTAGATTGTATACTCTATAAGCACGACTATTGGGGGAATATTCATTAAAAAAAAATACTATCGTCACTCTTAGAGTCAAACTTACCTAGTTGTTTTTTGTCTTTAAGAATGTAACACTTGCTACCAAAGACACAAAAATACTTTACGCTAGGTTAATTTTCATACCATAGTTCATATGGGATTTTATTTAATCCTGCTCTGAGATATACTCTATTAATTATGTAGTAGGTAGTGTTCATAGCTTTGACCCAAAAGGTTTTAGCCATATTTTTGTTGTTTAGCATAACTGAGCCTATTTACAGTAACACCCCATTTTTCCTCTCGGCTACCTCGTTTTGTTGTGGTATTTTTGGGGCTGAGAATTCATGTCGGATTCCATTTTCAATGTAATATATTTGGAATCGATCATTCTCAAATTCCCCACCATGATCACTCCATAAACGTTTTATACAAATTTTTTTAATTTATTTTGGAGTCGCTTAACTATTTTGTGAAATTCTTCAAATGCACCAGATTCTTTCCGAAGAAAAGTGATCTAAGTGAATCTGGAGTAATCATCTACCACTGCCAGGAAATATCTAGTTCCGGTAGTGGACATGTCCAAGCCTTTGGTGTGATAGCTTGGACTCATTATTTACAGCCATTTGGCATCTTGTAAAAAATACATTCTCCCTGGTTCTTTCAATTATGTAGCAATTATCACTTGTGCAAAGACCTTTCATAATGAATTTTCCTGTATGGTCTGAGATCTTAAAGACATCTTTGGAGAACATGACCAAGTGTTCTTTGTCATAGATTTGGGAAATACTAAGGAGATTGTGTTTTAATCCCTCTACACAAGAACATCTTTAATCTTGGGCAATCTAGGGCCAATTATTGTTCCTTGCCCAATTGTCTTGGCGGAGCTCCCATCTCCAAATGTAACCGACCCACCATCAAAGTCTGAATAATCATAAAAATGGGTTTGGTCACTTGTCATGTGTCTGGAGCAACCGCTATCAAGATACCACTTAGAACTATTGCCTAGCTTAAGAGCAGTATGAATTACTAGGCAATTTTGCTTATTTTTTACTACCTATTTGGTGACAATCTTTCTTGCAAAAGGTGCTTTGTTTTCACCATGGGCCTGTTTGGATTTTTTGGGCAACTGAACGAGATTCCTTTATTTCATCAATTTTTTGGTTTTTTGATTCAGTTAAGCCACCTGATTTAATAACTCCTCTGTTTCCTTCCTTCATTTGGTATGTATTTTGAAGGACTCTTGATATTCTGTATTGTTCTTCCAGTTGGTTTGGATTTACTAGAAAAGTTCAACCTAGAAGTGGAGTGAGGCTTACTAAATGTAAGACATTCAAACTTGTAATGTCCTAAGTCTCCACATGAATGACAGATAAGAGTGTCTCTTGTGTTGCTTCTAGTTGCAACATTTTTCTTAATCACAGGTGCTGCAAGAAGGGGGCTAGATTTATAACTTTCATATCCCAAGCCTCTCTTATCCTTCTATGTTCTTCCCATCTTTAGAAGTCTTTCTAATTTTCCATTACTTTGGGAGAACCTATGACTAAGTTCTTCAGATTGTTTTGATTTTTCAGCATATAATCTCAGTTTATGATTTTCGTCTTTCAAACGCATATTCTCAGATTCTAAGTGTTCAATCTATTTGTTTTATTTTTGTGTTTCATATTTAAGGGATGTTGTTTTTCTTTCGAGCTTGTCATTTTTCGTATGGTATTGTCGAGGATCATTTATCAAGTGGGTATTAATTTCTAGAGTTTTATCTAAATCTTTTTGTTACTGTTTGTTTTTATTTTCAGCAATACCTAGTTTCTTAAGGACACTAATGCTATGGATATAAAGTTGATCATAAGTATCATGGATGTTATCCTTTTCTTCTTCTTCTTCTTCTTCTTTTTCTTCATCATCTGAGGGGAGTGTCTATTTGGCTTGTGGTTTGTCCATTTCCTCAGTCCTTTGGATTGGGAATGTGTCCACGACCCCAAGTGTAGGACTAATCTTGTGTGTTTTCTGAAAGTAACTAGAAGAAGAACTAGAAAAAGATGAAAACCTAAATCTTAAAATATAGAGAGTAATTGTGAGAGATTTAATGAAAAACTTAAGAAATTCAAAGGTGGGAAACTAAGGTTTCCAAGGATCCACTTGTAGAGATCAGGGAGATCTATGCTTGATTCAAGGACACAACTGAAATTAGAGTCACATCTTATCCAATTGGAAGATATCTCAGTAAAATCAAATCTGAACTTCCTTTGACCTAGTTCTCAGTGGATGAGAGGTGTGAGAACTGGAAGTGATTCCATCACAAAACCATGCCCATGAGATAAGGCAAACAACATGATTTACCAATATGGGAGAATTGTAAATGTTAGGGAAGATTCTATCACCCGACTATGCCCAAAGGATGATGGTAAATAATAGGATTTCCTAAATTAACAATATCAATACATAAAAAGAACACACTCAAAGCTATCATAGATCCATTGCAATTTAAGTCACAACAAATAATTAAAAACTGAAAGTATTCCTTATAATCGAACTTGAATCAAAGATAGTTCAACTTAAACATGAATCAAAGTAATAGAAAACATCCCATCAAGCTACACACTTCACCTCTTAGCCCTAGCTAAGAGGTTTAGTCAACCATATACATGATTAAACTAAAATCTCTTAATAAAAGCATAAAAACAACTAAGGAAAGGGAAGAAAAGCTCTTGGCGATGGCTTCCCCATGCTTTTGCTCCACTCCTCAAACCCTAGATGATGCTTAGTTTTAAGCCTTAAACTTTTCTTAAACTTTCACACTGAGTGAAAATTTTAGGCCTTTCCTTAGGGACCCCTATTTATAGTTTTAGGCCTTTCCTTAGGTATATCCTAGGGACCCCTATTTATATTTTTAGGCCTTAAACTTTCACACTGAGTGAAAATTTTTAAAAATTGTCTCAAATTTACGCAGTCTGTATAACTTTTGTCTAACCCTCGACTGGTCATGGGATGTCCCTGACCGGTCGTGCACCGCACTCAACTGGTCGAGGACCTCCTTCGAATGGTTGAGAAATACGAAGATTTAAAAGTTTTACATGTTGGAGTTCGAGTCGAGACACCTTCGACCGGTCGAGCCGAGGCTAGGACTGGTTAAGCGTATGTAGGACTAGTCGAGACGGAGCCAGGACAAGTCAAAGATGGCTGAATTTCACTTCAAAAATCTGATTTTTTTTTTCATTCTGGACTTGATTTTCTTGAATCTTCAGTATGTGTATTCTTCATACATGGTTTCATCAGATCCAATCTTGGCTTTGGTGATTCTTGAGTGTTAAATTCATGCTTTTAACATCCTTTTCAATCCAAGATCTTGAATTCACCTAGCAACATAAACATGATTAAAATAAAATATTAAGCATTATCATGTTGTAACACCCTGAAAATCGGAGGTCGTGTATAAACTCAACTCCCGAGTTCCAGACCGTCACTTATGTAACAAAAATGATTATGATTCAATGTTGTCTGAGTTTAAGCATTCACATGAGTAAAAGTATACCAAAACTGCAATTCATACTCCAGATCCAGTGATAAAAGCAAGTGGAAGACTAAAGAATATGTATATCACTGTATGGAAAACAAAGTAGATCTCGACTGTCACTAAAGTATGAATACATCTCTGAGTCTCATATACATGTAAATAAACAAAATCAAAATGTCAAAAGTAGTCCCACTCAGAAATCTCGTCAATCCAGGCCACCTAAGCAAAGCCGTCGTGGTACTGCATGTATGAGAACTCGTCCTGGTCCTCATCATAGTCCAGCTCTGCCTCCTGAATCGCTGTCTCACCTGCATTTAAGACAGGGTCTGGTGGGTGTTGCAAACACCATCCCGTAACGTGGGAGTGAGTAACTAACTCAGTGGAATAAAATAGCAAGGATTAACATGTTCTCAAATCAATCATGCGATAATAGTAAAGCAGTAAATCAAACATTCCTAACGCTGTTGTTAATGCAATATGACATGACATGATGGATGCCCTCACCGACGATCTCCCTCATACGGCACCATCTTACGCCCGTGGCATGCAATCATCCCACAGTGCTCTACATCTTCCAGGCATATGCAATGTGATGGTGATATGATTACTGAGTTATTATTAGTCCATTCAAATAGAAGGATTGGAAAACTAAGGTACTTCCCTTATATCAATCCCAACACAGATCCTGTCTAGGGTCGTCACTCCTAGTAAGCTCATACGATGTATATTTTGTAGGTCGCTGCAAGGGCTTCCAGGCTGTTGCTCGCACTCGTTGCACCGCTCCCCCATCACCTTATCAATACAAGCCTACTGTACTCTCACTACTACGGAAGGGTCGTCGCCTCCCGTACACTCAGAATACGCTCGTGGTCACTACAAAGGACTCGTCGCCTGATCAGTATAGGCTGACAGCAAGAATATAGTGTCCCATACCACCATAATCTTCTCACGAGACTAGGTGCTCACTGGTCACTACGGGGAGGTTTGTGGCCTAAGCGTAGGCCGACAGCTCGACCACGGTATCCCGTACCACCATGCCTGGCTCATGAGTCTTTGTGGATCAAGGTACCATGGTTGACAGGGTTTACAATGGTAAGTTTAGTACCCTAGGTTCAAGCAGTTATGACTCATACAGGGTGAACATACAATGGCCAGTCGGGTTACTTGACAGGCTTAACTAGTACGAGTGCATCTCAAGTCGAACGACATGAAGTGCGTAAAACACCTCGTGTGGCCTAACCACTACCGCCAACTCCAAAACACGGCTCGCGTTCATCGATGCGTCATTCGTGGCAAAGATAAGCCAACCACGAATTCACTCAGTTACCGACTGCCTGCACTAGGTATAGTCCCAAACAATTATGAATCCACATCAGCAATCATGTGAGAGTATTGGAAATGAAATACAACAATGTGAGCATGTTAACACATGTTATAACATACAACTTGAGTGAATCATCAAGCACATGCATTTCATACATATAATGAAATCATGCATATAGCTAACATGTAGGAAATCATTTACATCAGCATATTAATTGAGAAATCAATCTCAAACTAATTCATAACACCATTTAATTCAATACATACTAATACGAGCATTTATACAAACACTTAAACTACACACTTAAGTCTACATATAGTATGTCGACTCAAAGTGCGCATTTAGGCGAATCTCTTCGCCAAACTAATTATGCACGCATTCCTAATATCCTAATGCAATAAGAAACCATGTCAATCACATCAGCAAATTATGGATGAAAACAGTATTTTCTACAAATGACTAGAATGCCCTAAATCTCATATTCTTCGTCTGCTTACGAAACAGGAAACGGATGGCATGTTGTACATGTCAAACGGCGTTGCCGTCGATAATCTACTATTAAACGACATTGAAAGCGTTGGAAACAGTCAATCAAAGCATCTAAAATCTGCATCTTTTTTTCTATAAGCATATCAATTCGAACGGAGTGTATACGCTTCATCTACGGCGAATAGACAACCTAATACACAAGATCCATATGCTACTTCGCTATAGAAACTAAGAAACTTCAAATCAGCAACTATTTAGGGTATTTTCTTACCTAGAAATGCGGTGAAATCACCAGCAAAGTGATTGGATTGCGTGGCTTAAACACGTGCAGCAGGTAGCACAAGCAGCCGGAAAAACTCTCCCACCTTCTCTCACAATCTCTCACCTTTTCTCTCACTCAATCTAGAGAGTTTTTCAAATTCGGATGGGAGAGATATGAGAGGGTTTAAGCCCCTTTTCTAAGCCTAAACATGCCCAAAATAGGCTTAGGAACAATGTTTACTTGATACCTAACCAAATCGTGGCTGTTTCGGTCGAAAAGGGCATTTCTGGTGGTCCCCTGGCCGAACGCGATCGGACTTAAGTTCATACATGTCAGATGTTGTTCACATCCCATTTTCAGACCAGCAGTGTTCGTAGATCGCACGTGGCGGTCCAGTTTCAGTTCAGCGGTCACCGCACGTAGATCAGGTCTACAAGTCTCATGATATGAAGTAGAAATTTTTCCTGATATGAGGGTGTAATTTGGCTGAATTCTGACGGTCAGAACGCTTAATACTGATGCGTCAAGTCGTGTGCCAGATTTGAATTTTAAATTCCAAATCTAACCCTATTCTCACTCTCTTCAGTCCAGGCTCAATGAAATATCCTGCGAATGTCGGTTGGACTTGATTTTCGAAATGATTGTCAAGTCCAGCTAGGCGGTTATAACGGTCTAAGATTGTAGGTATTGGACTTTCGACGCACGGTCTAGATCCAATACACAGTTTCAAAGAGGTCCAGAGAACAAACCAGTTTAGAGTTTGATCCGAGGTTTTAGAGTATTATAGCGTCTTTGGTTCTACTCGCTTTGGGTCTTGTAGAACGTATTTAAAGTGATCAGGGACTATTTCCTAGCTACTCTAGCGTTGCGCTAGCTAACTTACACTTATTTTCTAAAGGAATTAATCCTACGCAATTTCTAGTCGAGTTAGTACTCGAGTCCAAGTATGGATTTTTTCAGGGCGTTACAATCTACCCCCCTTAACAAAAAATTTCATCCTCGAAATTTGTACCTTTGCGTACTCCTCGAGAAGCTGTGGGTAGTTCTTTCTGATCTCGACTTCTGTCTCCCAGGTAGCCTCTTCCTCAGAGTGATGCGTCCACAATACCTTCACAAGGAGAATCACCTTGCTACGCAGTACCTGCTCCTTCCTGTCTAGGATACGTGTCAGTCGCAGGATATACGTAACATCCTCTCCTAACTGCACTTGCTCCCATCTGATGATATGGGAAGGATCAGAAACGTATTTCTTCAGCATAGAAACATGAAATATGTTGTGAACGCTCACGAGAGGCGTGGGTAAAGCCAAACGGTATGCCATTGCTCCCACATGATCGAGGATCTGGAATGGACCAATGAATCACGGTGCTAGCTTTCCCTTCTTTCCGAACCAAAGAACTCCCTTCATAGGGGAAACTCGTAAAAATCAATGATCCCCAACTATGAACTCTAGCGGCCGCCATCTCGTATCGGCATAACTCTTCTATCTGCTCTGCGCTGTAAGAAGCCGACATCTAATAATATCAATCTTCTCCGATGTCGCCTGCACTAACTCTGGGCCAATCAAGCTACGCTCACCGACCTCTGCCCAGCAATGCGGTGTGCTACAAGGTCGCCCATACAACGCCTCGTAAGGTGCCATACCGATACTCGCCTGAAAACTGTTGTTATACGTAAACTCCGCATAAGCCAGACAATCATCCCAACTGTCCTTGAAGTCCAATGCGCAAGCTCGCAACATATCCTCTAAGATCCGGTTCACCCACTCTGTCTGTCTGTCTGTCTGTGGGTGGAAAGCAGTACTGAACTTCAACTTCACACCCATAGCCTCCTGAATGTGAGTCCAGAAAATAGAAGTGAACCGCGTGTCTCTGTCGGACACGATCTCCAACGGAACTCTATGCAGATGCACAATCTCCATAATATATAGTCTAGCCAGCTCATCTATAGAGTTCGTAACTCTGATCAGTAGGAAGTGTGCTGACTTTGTCAGACGGTCGACGATCACCCATATGGAATCATGTCCCTTCCTCGTCTTCGGCAGCCCTGAAACGAAATCCATGGAAATGAAATCCCACTTCCACTCTGTGATCGGCATAGGCTGCAAGAGTCCAGTTGGTCGGCTATACTCTGCCTTCACCTGCTGGCAAGTGAGACAACGGGACACAAACTCTGCTATGTGGGTCTTCATACCTTCCCACCAATAGGTCCTCTTCACGTCACGATACATCTATGTACTGCGTGGATGCATCGCGAGTCTGGTACAATGCGCGGCCTCAAGAATCTCTCGTCTCAAGTCAGGGATATCTGGGACGCATAGGCGGCCACGATAACGTAAGCCCCCATCCGTGCAAACTTGCCACTCGGCGTCTGCATCATCACTGGCCTGCTCTCGAAGCTCAGTCAGATGCGCATAATCCCTCTGCGCCTCGATGACCCGGCCATCGATCTGAGATCGCACCTGCACATGTGCGATGAACTCATACGGCTCCTCTACGGTGAGTTTCTGCTCAAAGTCTCGTAAAAACTCAACCATATCCCACTCAGTAACCATCAGCTGAGCCGCAAACTCTATCGCCTTCTTACGGCTCAATGCGTCAGCCACAAGGTTCGCCTTCCCAGGATGGTAAGAGACTTCGAACTTGAAGTCCTTCAAAGTCTCCATCCATCGTCGCTACCTCATATTCAAGTCTCGCTGCGTGAATATGTACTTGAGGCTCTTGTGGCCACAAAAGAGCTCGAACTCTTCTCCATAGAGGTAATGTCTCCAGAGACTCAGTGCGAATATGACGGCTGCCAACTCTAGGTCGTGTGTACGGTAGTTCTGCTCGTGCTTCCTTAATTGTCTCGAGGCATACGAAATTACGCTGTCCCTCTGCATAAGGACACAACCCAGACCAACGCTAGACGTGTCAGTGTATATGGTATACCTAACCCCTTGCTCTGGCAATACTAACACAGGGGCGGACGTAAGTTTTTCCTTCAGCTCCTGAAAAGCTGACTCCGCCTTGTCATTCCAGGCAAACTTCACGTCCTTCCGTGTCAACTGAGATAAAGGTCTTACGATCTTCGAGAAATCCCGAATGAAGCGTCGATAGTAGCCAGCAAGAACCAAGAAACTCCTCACCTCAGTGACAGAACCAGGCTGCTTCCAGTCCTGGACTGCAGCTACCTTAGACAGGTCAACTGCCATGCCATCCTTGGACACCACGTGTCCCAGGAACTTCACTTCCTGCTTCCAGAAGTCGCACTTCTTGTACTGTGAGAACAACTGATGCTGTCTGAGTGTATCCAAGACCAAGCGCAAGTGCTCCACATGCTCCTCTAGACTCCTGGAGTATACCAAAATGTCATCAATGAACACAACGACGAATCGATAGAGGAAAGGCCGAAATACCCGGTTCATCAGATCCATGAACACGGCTGGTGCGTTTGTGAGACCGAACGACATCACAAGGAACTTGTAGTGGCCAAAGCTGGTCCTGAATGCTGTCTTTTGCACGTCCTCATCCCTGACACGCAACTGATGATATCCTGACTGAAGATCAATCTTCGAGAAGTACTGCGCTCCTCTCAACTGATCAAACAAGTCATCGATCCTGGGTAAAGGGTACTTATTCTTCACCGTGATCTGGTTCAGCCTACGATAATCAATACACAATCGCATCGAACCATCCTTCTTCCTTACAAACAGGACTGGTGCTCCCCAAGGAGATACACTAGGTCGTATAAGGCCAACCTCCAGCAGCCCATCAATCTGCGTCCTCAACTCTTCCATCTCACACGATGCCATGTGATACGTCGGCAGTGAGACGGGCGTGGAACCAGGCACTAGATCGATAGTGAAATCAATCTCTCATCGAGGTGACAAACCAAGGATCTTCCTGAACAGATCCCCAAAATCACAAACAACTGGCGTATGCTCAAGCATCTGGACACCAGCGTCCCGTAGTAAAGTAGCGTAGCTAAGTATGCCGAAGGGGAGATTTACCCGCACTGCGAATGTAAAGGATGCGCCCTCTGGCTCGTAGGCAGTCACTATACGAGTCTCACAGTCAATCTCGACCCTCGCTGCAGTCAACCAGTCCATGCCAAGAATGACGTCGAGATAAATAAGAGAGGGGTCGACGACAAGATCAAGAGTCATCGTCTTGCCCCCTAGATCCACCAAACAACCCTCACACATCAGGGTGACATCTGTAAAGGACCCGTGAGCTGTATGAACTCGCACCCCATCCATCCTAATATTCGGTAGCCCAATGCGCCTGACTATGGCACGTGATATCAATGAAATCATGGACCCTATGTCCACCATCACAAGAATAGGAATATCTCCGATGTGGGCGGTGACCTCAAAGGCCGAATGCTGAGAAGTCTCTATCACAGCTGCCTCAACTGTCAAGGCATGCACCCGTGCCTGCTGTGGCTAGTTTGGCCGTTGTGCCATGGGTTGTAGAGGCGGCCTGATCTGAGATACCGGAGGTCTGAAGGAAGGGTGCGCAGGAGCCAACCGTAAAGGCGGTGCTGATATAGCCTGTGAGCGTGTACGGTGGATCTACTGCGGCGGCGAGAACCCACTGTCCCGCATCCGAGCAAAATAACTCTGTGCCAAATGGCCCGATCTCCCACAATATGTACATGATAAATCGGGGCACCGCATCGGAGGTACTGGCACTATAGCCCTCGAAGGAGGGTCGACGCGAGGCCTCTTACCCGCAAAGGGCCTGTCCTGCAACTCTGGTCGTGGCCTAGGAGCAATAGGGTCACGAGATCGTGTAAGTCGATCCACATCCTACTCTGCCTGCATGGACATGTGAATCAGCTCTGCATAGGAGGAAATGCTCACGCAGCACATCTTCGACCGAATATCCGGTCGCAAACCCTCAGAAAAGTACCATATGCGTATCTGCTCATCTCCCAGTATAGTCAGGACGTATCTTCCCAACTCAGTGAACCGATGCTCATACTCAGTCACTGTCATACCTCCCTGTCTGAGGCGCAGAAACTCGTTCTCCCGATCATGCCTAGACGTCTGGGGATAGTATTTCTTGTGGAAACAGAACTCAAACGCCGCCCAGGTCCATATGTAATCGGCGGCAACGGTCCGCAACACACTGTCCCACCATAAGCTGGCCTCCCACTTGAACAAGAACGTAGCCAACTCGACCTTCTCAGCATCTGAACAATGCAGCATCTATAGTATCTTCGACACACAGTCGAGCCAATACTCGGCCTCCTCGGGTCTATGAGAACCCGTAAAAGTGGGAGGCCGTAAGCGCTGAAATCGCTCTACCAAGCTCCAGGTGTCTACAACATTCCCCGCAGGGTAAGCAGGTGGTGCAGGATGAGTCATGCCCTCATCCTGAGCATATGTATCGGTATCCTCAGCTGGATGCGCAGGTGGTGCAGGTGGAGGCACACTCCCACCCTGGGCTAGAGCCCCCACAATCATATTCAGGAGCTGCTGCTACTGCTGCATCATAGCCATCATCTGCTCAAATCTATCTGGAGGTGGAGCAGGCTGTGGAATGTACTGCGTCGAAGAAGACGCACGGTACTGCTCTCTGACGGGTGGTGTGAAAGGCGATGGTCCAACTACAGGACCAGTAGTAGGTTGAGACGCACGTACTGTCTCAGGAATCGGGCCCACAGCAGGGTCCGCATGAGCATCAGACTGCGAAGGAGCCTGATCCATAGGCTCACCCAATGTAAGCCAAGCTGTGCTCCATGTAGCCTTCGGCGGCATTCCCTATATTCAAAATAGGGTGCAACCTTGTCAGTCTCAATAGTACAAACACACCGCAATCATTCACATAAAGAGTCAAAGGCATTCCATGCATTTCATTTAATCAAAATTGTCATAATACAAGGGATATCTCCTTACAAGCATTACGACAAGAAGTACATGGGAACTAAGACAGTTAAAATTACAACAGCAACATAAGTAAACTACTAGCCTTAACAGGCTTACACAACTTAAAGCAGGAAACGACAACTGCTACCAAATAACATCTAAAATCTTATCGCTAGTCTGAGTCGGGTGACGGAGGAGGAGCACCCTTATCTTGCAAGCAGCACAGGATCACCTTCAAGGTGCGAGTCACCTTGCCAAATTTCCTCTTCATAACGGCCTTGGTATCCTCGACCTCAGCCCATAGTTCCTGAACTTTCCTTCGCAAGGCGACCTGACTCTCCTCAATTTGGACAATGCGATCATCACTAGTAGCCTGAGCAGAAGGAGGAGGGCTCTCATCTGTATCCTGAGCCTCCTCTTCTACCTCTTCCTGGACTTCTTCCTCAACTTTTGCTCTAGGTTCTCCCTTACTTGGATCCTCTTCATCATCAAAATCATCCTCGCTATCCTCCTCAAGCTGAGTCTCACGGTACTGAGACTCGATCTTCATCTTGACCATGGTAGACTCATCAATGCAGTGAATCAAAACTGGCAAATCCGGCCCAAGTCTGTAAGCAAACTCAAGCGCGATCTTGCATATGAGTCGGCCAAAAGGAAGCGACTCAGACGTTCTTCTTGATTTCACTATGAGAATAATCTGTCACAACACGAAAGTGGCCATACACACATTTTCTCCCTGGGCCACCTGATACAAGAAATCAACCATAAGGTGCGTACACTCAATGCGATTTGTCGACCTGGGATACACGTTGAACGTGCAAATGTGGTGTAGCAGGCACAAATTATCAGACATATGAGACGCCTTGAGGCTATTGTTAGGCTACCATGGAACCAGTCTATCATATAAAAACCTGGTACGACAATCTCGTTCACGCCTACTCCTTAAATTCTTCGCACTGGGATGAACATTACTAAGGGGCACATTCAGAAGTCGCGCTATCAACCAAACATCGATCGTAGCCATCCAGTCTCTACCAAAAGGAATCTTGAACTGCAATGGCTCCAGTGTAGGATTCTGGATGTGAGCGTAGAAGGCACGAATGGTACTCACATTAGCACAAGAACGAGCTTCAAATAGCAGACCCCAATGCACAGCTTCAATGCGCTCGAACAACAGGAATTCGTCAATGAGTCGTCCTTCCACGTCCGCCTCAAACAACACCTTACGGTCAGTATATTCACCGTGAGGCATCTCTGCTAATATCACTCGCCTAAGTTGAATATGGGGATCTAAATCCCGCTTTGTATGGAACTCTCAGGCTGTGCTTGGACTTACGGTGGCGCTTGAGCTGGCAGCGCCACCCCTCTGTCTTCTGGATTGAGCAGGGCGACTAGGCCTAGCCTCATCCGCTGTGGTCTTTCTCTTTTCCATCAAAGAGAGGATGGTGGAGAGAGATAAAAGACCCAAAATGGCCTCAACAAAAGACATGAAAAAGGTAGAAAATGTTGAGAAATGGCTATCCAAACTGAAAAAAGGAGTTTTAGGTGTTATAGAGGGATGCTTCAAGCTCCCCTAGGATGAATTTTCAAAAAGAAAAGAGAAAGAAAAAGGGAAATGGAGCTCCACACGATTTCATCTCATTTTGGGGGTTGTAGGAGCTCCAACGGACGAGATTTGCAAGAGGAGGAGTTGCAAACTACAATGGAGTGATGGAGTGGATTCGGTTTCAGCAAGAAATGGGTTTGGGAAGGATTTGGAGCAATGATTTGAAAGAGGGCAGCAAGAAAACGTGAGAAGGAGCTTGGGAAGGGGGCTGTTGTGAAGGAAGTACCCTTTTTAGGGGTTTTCTATTGACGGACCACATGTGGGAGGGGTGTACTACCCAAAATACCACACGTTCCTGAAATTTACATCAAGTGGGCCCCACCGGACGGCGATGCATAGCCAGCCATCTCGCAAGGTGGCCGGTGGGACCACATGGGTTGGGTCCCCCCTGGTCTAGGGACCCCAAAAATATATGGGCCCTACCTTAGTTCAATCTAGATTGCCCTAGGGAGGCCCAAACATGCATTCAGGACTTTTCGGGGCCAATATGTAAACCTGAATGCAATCCCCTATCATGCAATATATGATTTTAGGGTAGAAGGATCCAATACATCCATCTAGACCATTAGTTGCTAAATAGTTTAAACTTAGAATGTCCTAATGTCCAGTTTTCATGAAATTTTACTATTCACTGAAATTTTTTATCAAAGTATGATTTTATATTATTTTCACATTAGGATCAATTCCTAACATGAAAATAATAAGAGAGAATTGAAGAATGGAGTGGTGAGAGGAAGAATTTTGAAGAATTTAGGTAAAACGGGGTTTTTTAGCCCTGGCGATTGAATGCAAGGGTTGTGGTTGTCCCACAGCCTAAGGAGTCATATTTACGGGTTTAGAATCATTTAAAGAATGTCTCAACCCACCTACATACAACCTAGGAGCTACTTAGGTCGCTTCACGCGACCCTAGATGTGCTACGGACTCAATCGAGCGATCGATACGAATAGACTTCGCCTATTGGCGAATCTGCGATCCTATAAGTGTTTCTAGACCCTTCTCACACCCACCTAAGTCAAAGGGAGCAACAGCGTATATCACATGACCATAACCCAGGCCCGATATAATCTCATTCATGCTCTGATACCAACTTGTAACACCCTGAAAATCAGGGGTCGTGTATAAACTCAACTCCCGAGTTCCAGACCGTCACTTATGCAACAAAAATAATTATGATTCAATGTTGTCTGAGTTAAAGCATTCACATAAGTAAAAGTATACAAAAACTGCAATTCATACTCCAGATCCATTGACAAAAGCAAGCAGAAGACTAAAGAATATGTATATCATTGTATGGAAAACAAAGTAGATCTCGACTGTCTCTAAAGTATGAATACATCTCTGAGTCTCATATACATGTAAATAAACAAAATCAAAATGTCAAAAGTGGTCCCACTGAGAAGTCCCGTCAATCCAGGTCACCTAAGCAAAGCTGTCGTGGTACTGCATGTATGAGAACTCGTCCTAGTCCTCATCATAGTCCGGCTCTGCCTCCTGAATCGCTGCCTCACCTGCATCTAAGACAGGGTCTGGTGGGTGTTCCAAATACCATCCCGTAACGTGGGAGTGAGTAGTTAACTCAGTGGAATAATAGAGCAAGGATTAACATGTTCTCAAATCAATAATGCGATAATAGTAAAGCAGTAAATCAAACATTCCTAATACTGTTGTTAATGCAATATGACATAACATGATGGATGCCCTCACTGACGATCTCCCTCATATGGCACCATCTTACGCCTGCGGCATGCAATCATCCCACAGTGCTCCACATCTTCCATGCACATGCAATGTGATGGTGGTATGATTACCGAGTTATTATTAGTCCATTTAAACAGCAGGATTGGGAAACTAAGGTACTTCCCTTATATCAATCCCAACACAGATCCTGTCTAGGGTCGTCACTCCTAGTAATCTCATACGATGTATATTTTGTAGGTCGCTGTAAGGGCTGTCAGGGCCGTTGCTCGCACTCGTTGCACCGTTCCCCCATCACCTTATCAATTCAGGCCTATTGTACTCTCACTGCTATGGAAGGGTCGTCGCCTCCCGTAGACTAAGAATATGCTCGCAGTCACTACAAAGGACTCGTCCCCTGATCAGTGTAGGCCGACAGCAAGAATATAGTGTCCCATACCACCATAATCTGCTCACAAGTCATAGGTGCTCACTGGTCACTACAGGGAGGTTTGTGGCCCCAACGTAGGCCGACAGCTCGACCATGGTGTCCCATACCACCATGCCCAGCTCATGAGTCTTTGTGGATCAAGGTACCATGGTTGACAGGGTTTACAATGTTAAGTTCAGTACCCTAGGTTCAAGCAGTTATGACTCATACAAGGTGAACATACAATGGCCAGTCAGGTTACTTGATGGGCTCGACTAGTATGAGCGCATCTCAAGTCGAACGACATGAAGTGCGTAAAATACCTCGTGTGGCCTAACCACTGCCGCCAACTCCAAAACGTAGCTCGCGTTCATCGACGCGTCGTTCGTGGCAAAGATAAGCCAACCACGAATTCAATCGGTTACCGACTGCCTGGACTAGGTATAGTCCCAAACAATTATGAATCCACATCAGCAATCATGTGAGAGTATTAGAAATGAAATACAACAATGTGAGCATGTTAACACATGTTATAACATACAACTTGAGTGAATCATCAAGCACATGCATTTCATACATATAATGAAATCATGCATATAGCTAACATGTAGGAAATCATTTACATTAGCACATTAATTGAGAAATCAATCTCAAACTAATTCATAACACCATTTAATTCAATACATACTAATACGAGCATTTATACAAACACTTAAACTACACACTTAAGTCTACATATAGTATGTCGACTCGAAGTGCGCATTTAGGCGAATCTCTTTGTAACACCCCAAATTTTGGCCAATCTGGGATTTGACGTCCTTAGGCAGTGGGTTAATCAAAACACCTGAAAAATCGCTCAGAACCCAATTCCATAGCCAAAGAAACCACTTAGGATTAATTCCTTTAGAAACTAAGCATAAGTTAGCTAGTGCAACGCTGGAGTAGCTGGAAAATAGTCCCTGATCACTTTAAATACGTTCTACAAGACCCAAATCGAGTAGAACCAACGACACTATAATACTCTATAACCTCGGACCAAACTCTAAGCAGGTTTGTTCTCTGGACCACTTTGAATCTTTGTATTGGATCTAGACCGCGCGTCGAAAGTCCGATACCTCCTATCTTAGACCGTTAGAACCGCCTAGCTGGACTTGACACTCATTTCGAAAATCAAGTCAAACCGATAATCACAGGCTATTTCATTGAGCCCGGAACGAAGAGAGTGCGAATAGGGACAGAATTGAACTTTCAAATTCAAATCTGGCACACGACTTGACACGTCAGTATTGAGCATTCTGACCATCAGAATTCAGCCAGATTACACCCTCGGATCAGGAAAAATTTCTATTTTATATCATGAGACTTTCAGCCCTGATCTACGTGCGATGACCGCTGAACTGAAACTGGTCCGCTACGTGAGATCTGCGAACTCTGCCGGACTGAAAACTTAATACGTGCTATATCTGGTACGCATGAGCTTAAGTCCGATCGCAATCAACCAGGGGACCACCAGAAATCATCTTTTGGATCGAAACAGCCCCGAAATGGATAGGCACTAAGTAAACTTCGTCCCGGAGCCTGTTTCCGACATTTTTAAGCTTATAAAGGGGGTTGAAACCCTCATTCCTCTCTCCCATCCAAAAATTGTAAAAATCTAGATTTGGAAGAGAGAAAAGGAGAGAGTTTGAGAGAGGAAGTGGGAGGATTTTTCCCGCCTTCGTGCCGCTACTTCCACGTGCTACAGCAACTCTTCCCAATCACCTGGCCGGTGATTTCTCCGCTTTATCAGGTATAAAACAACCCTAGAACTTGCTGATTTAAGGTTTACTTAGATTCATAGCGTGTTAGCTAACGTAACTTGTAAAATAGGTTCTCCTACTGCCGTAGATGAAGCGTACACGCTCCGTTCAAAATCACGCATCCGTAAGACATAAGGTGTGGATATTAGACGCTTTGATTGACTGTTTCCAAAGCTTTCAATGTCGTTTAATAGTAGATTCTTGATGGCAACGCCGTTTGACATGTACAACATGCTGTCCGTTTCCTGTTTCGTAAACCAACGAAGAATATGAGATTTAGGGCATTTTAGTCATTTGTAGGAAGTACTGTTTTCATGCATATTTTGCTGATGTGATTGACATGACTTCTCGTCGCATTAGGATATTAGGAATACGTGCATAATTAGTTTGGCGAAGAGATTCGCCTAAATGCGCACTTCGGGTCGACATACTATATGTAGACTTAAGTGTGTAGTGTAAGTGTTTGTATAAATGTTTGTATTAGTATGTATTGAATTAAATGATGTTATGAATTAGTTTGAGATGGATTTCTCAATTAATATGTTGACGTAAATGATTTCCTACATGTTGATTATATGCATGAATTCATTATATGCATGAAATGCATATGCTTGATGATTTACGCAAGTTGTATGTTATAACATGTGCTTGATGATTTCATTATGATTTAGTTTGAGATTGAATTCTCAATTAATTTGCTAATGGAAATGATTTCCTATATGTTGGCGATATCCATAATTTCATTATATGTATGAAAGGCATGTATGTAACATCCCGAAAATCGGGGGGTCGAGCAAAAACCCAACTCCCGAGTTCCAAAATGTTATTTATGCAACATGGATATGTATGATTGAATGTTGTCTGTGATAATGTATTAAACATGAGTGAGATTAAGCCAGAACAGCATATCATACTCCAGAGACAGTGAAATTTGCAAGCGGAAGACTGTAATAGTATGTATAACGTACATAAACTGTTGTATGTCTCCAGAGTGTGAATATATTACCAGGTTATGCACATACATGTATACTTCAAAAGTAAACAAAATGAATATACATGAGGGCGCTAAAAATTTAAAATGACAAATGTCAAAGTATCTAATCAGCCTCCCTGCAATCCCGTCAATCAGAACACGCATAAAGGAGGAATCCTCCTTCTCATCATCAAGTCCAGCTCCGCCTCACAGGCCGCGCCATCATCTGCAATCACAAAAGGGACTGGTGGGTGTCCGGAAACACCATCCCGTAACGTGGGAGTGAGTGATCAACTCAGTGGGATAAGAGAGCAGGGATTAGCATGTTCACAATTCAATCACGCGATAATAGTAAAGCAGTAAATCAGACAATCCTAATACTGTTGTTAATGCAAGATGACATGACGTGATGTATGCCCTCACCGATGATCACCCTCATGCGGCAACATCTTACGACCGCGGCATGCCACACTCCCTAGAGTGCTCCACATCTTCCAGGCACATGCAATGCTATGGTGATATGATTACCAAGTTGTTATTAGTCCATTCAAACAGCAGGATTGGGAAACTAAGGTACTTCCCTTGTATCAATCCCAACACAGATCCTGTCTAGGGTCGTCACTCCTAGTAATCTCATACGATGTATATTTCGTAGGTCACTGCAAGGGCTGCCAGGGCTGTTGCTCGCACTCGTTGCACTGCTCCCCCATCACCTTATCAATACAGGCCTACCGTACTCTACTGCAACGAAAGGGTCGTCGCCTCCCGTGGACTCAGAATACGCTCGCGGTCACTACAAAGGGCTCGTCGCCTGATCAGTGTAGGCCGACAGCTAGAATATAGTGTCTCATACCACCATAATCTGCTCACGAGTCAAGGTGCTCATTGGTCACTACGGGGAGGTTTGTGGCCCCAGCGTAGGCCGACAGCTCGACCACGGTGTCCCATACCACCATGCCCGGCTCATGAGTCTTCGTGGATCAAGGTACCACGGTTAATAGGGTTTACAATGGTAAGTTCAGTACCCTAGGTTCAAGCAGTTATGATACATACAAGGTGAACAAACATCGGCCAGTCGGGTTACTTGACGGGCTCGACTAGCGCGATCGCATCTCAAGTTGAACGACATGAAGTGCGTAAAACACTTCGCGTGGCCTAACCACTGCCGCCAACTCTCAACCCGAATCACGTTCATCGACGCGTCGTTCGTGGCTATGACCAGTCAGCCACGAATTCGCTCGGTTACCGACCGCCTGGACTAAGTCAAGTCCCACACATCTATGGAATTACATTAACACTATATACCAGGGTATTGGAATTGAAATACATCATGTGAGCATGTTAACACATGTTATAACATTCAACTTAAGCAAATCTTCAAGGCATACCTTCCATGCATATTCAACTTAAGCAAATCTTCAAAGCATACTTCCTATGCATGTAATGCAATCATGCATAAGGTCAACATGTAGGAAATCATTTAGGTCAGCATTTTAAATCATGAAATCAATCTCAAACTACTACATAACATCATTCAATACAATACACACTAGTACAAGCATTTATACAAACACATACACTACACACTTAAGTCCACATATAGTATGTCGACCCAAAGTGCGCAACTTGGCGAATCTCTTCGCCAAACTGATTATGCAATCATTCCTAACTCTCTAATGCGGCGACAAACCATGTCAATCACGTCAGCAAAATATGCATGTAGACCGTACTTCTTACAAATGACTAAAATGCCCTAAATCTCATATTCTTCGTTAATTTACGAAACAGGAAACGGAGAGCATGTTGTACATGTCAAACGGCGATGCCGTCGATAATCTACTATTAAACGACATTGAAAGCATTGTAAACCGTCAATCAAAGCGTCTAAAATCCTCACCTAATCTCTTACGGTCGCGAGAATTTGAACGGAGCGTGTACGCTTCGTCTACGACAGTGGGAGATCCTGATTTATGGAAGACGTTAGCTAATACGTTCAGAATCTATATAAACCCTAAATCAGCAAGTTGTTGGGGTTTTTCTATACCTGAAAAGGTGTAGAAATCACCAGCCAGGTGATTGGAAGGAAGCGTTGATGCAGCAACTGTTGGCGGCTCGGAAGCGGGAAAAATCTCCTCTTCCCTTTCTCTCAAACTCTCTCTCTCTTTTCTAGGGTTTAGGGAAATTCGTATGCAAGGAAGGAATGAGGGTTTCAACCCCTTTTATAAGCTTGGAAACGCCCGAAATAGGCTCCGGGACGAAGTTTACTTATTGCCTATCCATTTCGGGGCTGTTTCGGTCCAAAAACTGATTTCTGGCGGTCCCCTGGTCGATTGCGATCAGACTTAAGCTCATGGGTACCAGATGTACCTCGTATTAAGTTTTCAGTCTGGCAGGGTTCGCAGATCGCACGTGGCGGACCAGTTTCAGTTCAGCGGTCACCGCACATAGATCAGGACTGAAAGTTCCGTGACAATAATTAGATATTTTTCCTGATCCGAGGGTGTAATCTGGATGAATTCTGACGGTCAGAACGCTTAATACTGACGCGTCAAGTCGTGTGCCAGATCTAAATTTGAAATTCCCAATTCGTCCCTATTCGCGGTCGCTTCAGTCCAGTTTCAACGAAATACTCTGTGATTATCGGTTTGACTTGATTTTCGAGATGATTGTCAAGTCCAGCTGGGCGGTTCTAACGGTCTAAGATAGGAGGTATCAGACCTTCGACGCGCGGTCTAAATCCAATACAAAAGTTCCATATGGTCCAGAGGACAAACCTGCTTAGAGTTGGATCCAAGGTTATAGAGTATTGTAGAGTTGTCTGTTCTACTCGATTTGGGTCTTGTAGAACGTATTTAAAGTGATCAGGGACTATTTCCCAGCTACTCTAGCGTTGCGTTAGCTAACTTACGTTTAGTTTCCATGGAAATTATTTATACGCGATTTCGGGTCAAATCGGTACTCGATTCCAAGTACGGATTTTTCACGGGCGTTACAATCTACCCCCCTTAACAAATAATTTCGTCCTCGAAATTTGTACCTGTTCGTACTCCTCGAGAAGCTGTGGGTAGTTCTTTCTGATCTCGGCTTCTGTCTCCCAAGTAGCCTCCTCCTCAAAGTGATGCGTCCATAGTACTTTCACAAGGGGAATCACCTTGCTACGCAGTACCTGCTCCTTCCGGTCTAAGATACGTGTCGGTCGCAGGATATAAGTAACATCCTCTCCTAACTGCACCTGCTCCCATCTGATGATGTGGGAAGGATCAGCAACATACTTCTTCAGCATAGAAACATGAAATACGTTGTGGACGCTCGCGAGGGGCGTGGGTAAAGCCAATCGGTAAGCCACTGCTCCCACACGATCGAGGATCTGAAATGGACCAATGAAGCGCGGTGCCAGTTTCCCCTTCTTCCCGAACCGAAGGACTCCCTTCATAGGGGAAACCCGCAAAAACACATGATCCCCGACTGTAAACTCTAGTGGCCTCCGTCTCGTATCGGCGTAGCTCTTCTGTCTGCTCTGCGCTGTAAGAAGCCGACGTCGAATAATATCAATCTTCTCTGACGTCGCCTGCACCAACTCTGGGCCAATCAAGCTGCGCTCACCGACCTCTAACCAGCAATGCGGTGCGCGACAAGGTCGCCCATACAGCGCCTCATAAGGTGCCATGCCGATACTCGTCTGGAAGCTATTGTTGTACGCAAACTCCGCATATGCCAGACAGTCATCCCAACTGTCCTTGAAGTCCAATGCGCAAGCCCGCAACATGTCCTCCAGGATCTGGTTCACTCGCTCTGTCTGTCCGTCCGTCTGTGGGTGGAAGGCAGTACTGAACTTCAACTTCACACCCATAGCCTCCTGAATGCGAGTCCAGAAAATAGAAGTGAACCGCGTGTCTCTGTCCGACACGATCTCCAACGAAACTCCATGCAGACGCACGATCTCCCTAATATACAATCTAGCCAGCTCGTCTGCAGAGTTCGTAACTCTGATCGGTAGGAAGTGCGCCGACTTCGTCAATCGGTCGACGATCACCCAAATGGAATCATGCCCCTTCCTCATCCTCGGCAACCCAGAAATGAAGTCCATGGAAATGAAATCCCACTTCCACTCTGCAATCGGCATAGGCTGCAAAAGTCCAGGTGGTCGGCGATGCTCTGCCTTCACCTGCTGACAAGTGAGGCAACGGGACACGAACTCAGCAATGTGGGTCTTCATACCTTCCCACCAATACGTCCTCTTTACGTCACGATACATCTTCGTACTGCCTGGATGCATCGCGAGTCTAGTAGAATGCGCAGCCTCGAGAATCTCCCGTCTCAAGTCAGGGACATCAGGAACGCATAGGCGGCCACGGTAACGTAAGCCCCCATCCATACCAACTCGCCAGTCGGCGTCAGCATCATCACTGGCCTGCTCTCGAAGCTCAGTAAGATGCGCGTCGTCCCTCTGCGCCTCGATGACACGGTCATCGATCTGGGATCGCACCTGTACGTGTGCGATGAACTCAAATGGCTCCTCTACGGTGAGTTTCTGCTCAAAGTCTCGCAAAAACTCAACCATATCCCACTCGGCAACCATCAGCGGAGCCGCAAACTCTATCGCCTTCTTGCGGCTCAACGCATCAGCCACAAGGTTCGCCTTCCCAGGATGGTAAGAGACTTCAAAATTGAAGTCCTTCAGCGTCTCCATCCATCGCCGCTGCCTCATATTCAAGTCTCGCTGCGTGAATATGTACTTGAGGCTCTTGTGGTCGCAAAAGAGCTCGAACTCCTCTCCGTAGAGGTAATGTCTCCAGAGTCTCAGTGCGAATATAACGGCTGCCAACTCCAGGTCGTGTGTAGGGTAATTCTCCTCGTGCTTCCTTAATTGTCTCGAGGCATACGAAATTACCCTGTCCCTCTGCATAAGGACACAACCCAAACCAACGCTAGACGCGTCAGTGTATATAGTGTATCTAACCCCCTGCTCTGGCAATACTAGCACAGGGGCGGACGTAAGTCTGTCCTTCAGCTCCTGAAAAGCTGACTCCGCCTTATCATTCCAGGCGAACTTCACGTCCTTCCGTGTCAACTGAGATAAGGGTCTCGCGATCTTCGAGAAATCCTGAATGAAACGCCGATAGTAGCCAGCGAGACCCAAGAAACTCCTCACCTCAGTGACAGAACTAGGCTGCTCCCAGTCCTGCACCGCAGCTACCTTAGACAGGTCAACTGCCATACCATCCTTGGACACCACGTGTCCCAGAAACTTCACCTCCTGCTTCCAGAAGTCGCACTTCTTGTACTGTGCGAACAACTGGTGTCGTCTGAGCGTATCCAGAACCAAACGCAAATGCTCCTCATGCTCCTCTCGACTCCTAGAGTATACCAAAATGTCGTCGATGAAGACAACGACGAATCGATAGAGGAAAGGCCGAAAAACCCGGTTCATCAGATCCAAGAACACGGCCGGTGCGTTCGTGAGACCGAACGACATCACGAGGAACTCGTAGTGACCAAAACTGGTCCTGAATGCTGTCTTCTGCACGTCCTCATCTCTGACGCGCAGCTGATGATATCCTGACTGAAGATCAATCTTCGATAAGTACTGCGCTCCTCTCAACTGATCAAACAAGTCATCGATCCTGGGCAAAGGATACTTGTTCTTCACCGTGAGCTGGTTCAGCCTGCGATAATCAATACACAATCGCAGCGAACCATCCTTCTTCTTTACGAACAAGACTGGTGCTCCCCAAGGAGATACGCTAGGCCGTATGAAGCCAAGCTCTAGCAGACCATCAATCTGCGTCCGCAACTCCTCCATCTCACAAGGCGCCATGCGATACGTCGGCAGTGAGACGGGTGTAGAACCAGGAATCAGATCGATAGTGAAATCGATCTCACGTCAGGGCGGCAAACCAGGGATCTTCCTGAACAGATCCCCGAACTCAGAAACAACTGGCGTCTGCTCAAGGACCTGGGCACCAGCGTCGCGCAATATAGTGGCGTAGCTAAGAATGCGGAAAGGAAGATTTACCCGCACTGAAAATGTGAAAGGCGTGCCCTCAGGCTCGTACACCGTCACCACACGAGCCTCGCAGTCAATCTCGGCTCTCGCTGCAGTCAACCAGTCCATGCCAAGAATGACGTCGAGATATAAGAGCGAGGGATCGACGACCAGATCAAGAGTCATCGTCCTGCCTCCCAGATCAACTAAACAACCCTCACACATCTGGGTGACATCCGAATAATCACCATGAGCTGCAAGGACTCGCACGCTATCCATAGTGATAGTCTGCAACCCAAGACGTCTGACTACGGCACGCGATATCAAAGAAATCGTGGAACCAGTGTCCACCATGATAAGAACGGGAGTACCTCCGATGTGGCCCGTGACCTCGAAGGCTGAATGCTGAAAAGCCGGTGTCGTAGCTGCCTCGGCAGTCAGTGCATGAACTCGTGCCTGCTGTGGCCGGTTCGGCCGCTGTGTCAAGGGCCGTGGAGGCTGTCGAATCTGCGATACCGTGGGTCTGAATGAAGGATGCGCAGGAGCTGACCGTATAGGCGGTGCTGATATCGCCTGTGGACGTACACGATCAATCTTCTGCGGCGGCAAAAACCCACTGTCCCGCATCCTGGAGAAGCAACTCTGCGATAAATGGCCCGTCCTCCCACAGTACGTGCATGATAAATCAGGGCGCCGAAACGGTCGTACGGGCGCCGTGGTCCTGGTAGGAGGATCAAAGTGAGGCCTCTTGCCCGCGAAGGGCCTATCTGGCAACTCCGGTCGCGGCCTGGAAGTAGTCGGGCCTCGAGATCGCGCCAGTCGATCCACGTCCTGCTCTGCCCGCATGGACATGTGAACCAACTCCGCATAGGAAGGGAAACTGACGCAGCACATCTTCGACCGAATATCCGGTCGCAGGCCCTCCAAAAAGCGCCGTATGCGCATCTGCTCATCAGCTAGTATCGTCGGGACGTACCTGCCCAACTCTGTAAACCGATGCTCATACTCAGTAACCGTCATCGCTGCCTGCCTGAGACGGAGAAACTCATTCTCCCTCTCGTGCCTGTAGGTCTGGGGATAATACTTCTCATGAAAGCGGAACTCGAATGCTGCCCATGTCCATACAAAATCTGCAGCAACCGTCCGCAATATACTATCCCACCACATACTGGCCTCTCTCTCGAATAGGAAGGTAGCCAGCTCTACCTGCTCTGCCTCCGTACAGTGTAACATGCGTAGAATCTTCGACACTCGGTCGAGCCAGAACTCTGCCTCCTCAGGTCTGTGAGAACCCAAAAAAGTAGGAGGCCGCAAGCGCTGAAATCGCTCCAGAAGGCCCCGTGTGTCGGCAGGATTCCCCGCAGGGAAAGCAAGCTGCGCAGGATGTGCTATGCCCTCATCCTGGGCGTAAATGTAGGCATCCTCAGCTGGATGCGCAGGCGGTGCAGGTGGGGTAGAGGTAGTCGCACCCCCACCCTGGGCTAAAGTCCCAACTATAGTGGTCAAAAGCCGCTGCTGCTGTAGCATCATGGCCATCATCTGCTCGAATCTATCAGGGGGTGGAGCAGGCTGTGGCGGATGAGGTGCGGAAGTAGATGCGCGCTGTGGCTCTCGAACTGATGGTGTAAAGGGCGGTGGTCCATCTGTAGGACCAACAGCAGGCTGAGACGATCGAACAGTCTCAGGAATCGGGCCCACAGCAGGGTCCGGACGAGTGCCAGACTGAGAAGGAGTCTGATCCATCTGCTCAGACAATGAAAGTCGAACCGCGCTCCTCGTAATCTTAGGTGGCATTCCCTATATTCAAAATAGGGCGCAACCTTGTCAGTCTCAATTGTAAAAATACACCATAATCATTCACTTAAAGAGTCAAAGGCATTCCATGCATTTCAATTAATCAAAATTGTCACAATACAAGGGATATATCCTTACAAGCATCATGACTAGAATGACATGGAAATTAAGACAGTTAAGCAACAGCAACAAAAGCAAAGCACTAGCCCTAATAGGCTTTACACACATAAAATAGAAAATAGCTAACTACTCATAACAACATCAAAGATCGCGTCGCTAGTCGGAGTCTGGCGACGGAGGAGGAGCACCCTTATCCTGTAAACAACACAGGATTGCCTTCAAGGTGCGAGTCACCTTGCCAAATTTCTTCTTCGTGACGGCCTTGGCATCAGCGACCTCTGCTCGAAGTCCTTGGACTTCCCTTCGCAAAGCGGTCTGACTCTCCTCCATCCGAGCAATGCGATCGTCAATAGTAGTCTGCGCAGAAGGAGGAGGGCTCTCATCAGTATCCTGAGCCTCCTCTTCTGCTTCTTCCTGAGTTTCTTCCTGAACCTCTACACTAGGTTCTCCTTCGCTTTGATCTTCCTCTTCATCAAAGTCGTCCCCACTATCCCTTTCAAGTTGATTTTCACGATATTGCGACCCAATCTTCATCTTAACCATCGTCGACTCATCGATGGTGTGAATCGATACCGGCAACTCGGGTCCAAGTCTATAGGCAAACTCAAGCGCAATCTTGCAAATGAGTCGGCCAAAGGGAAGGGATTCGGATGTTCTCCTCGACCTGGCTATGAGAACTATCTGCCGTAAGATGAAAGTGGCCATACATACGTTCTCTCCCTGGGCCACCAGAAATAAGAAATCGACCATAAGACGTGTACATTCAATGCGGTTCGTCGACCTGGGATAGACATTGAACGTGCAGATATGGTGCAGCAGGCGCAAATCCTCAGACATGTACGTCGCCTTGAGGCTATTATTAGGCTGCCATGGAACCAACTTACCGCACAGAAACCTGGTGCGGCGATCTCGTTCACGTCTAGTCTTCAAATTCTTCTCACTAGGATGCACATCACCTAGAGGCACGTTGAGAAGTCGCGCAACCAACCGGACGTCGATCGTAGCCATCCGATCTCTACCGAAAGGGATTTTGAACTGCAAAGGCTCCAAGGTAGGATTCTGGATGCTAGCATAGAAGGCACGAACAGTGCTCACATTAGCACGAGCGCGAGCTTCAAAGATTGGTCCCCAGTGCGCAGCTTCAATGCGTTCGAACAACAGATACTCGCCGAACAATCGCCCATCTACGTCTGCCTCAAATAACACTCTACGATCAGTGTATTCACCATGAGGCATCTCTGACAGAATGGTTCGTCCAAGGTGTGCATGGGGATCCAAATCCCGCTTTGTACGGCACTCCAGGACTGCAGCTGGACCTGCGGCGGCGCTTGAACTTGCGGCACCACCCCGCGGTCTTCTCGATCTAGCAGGGCGGCTAGGCCCAGCCTCGTCTGTTGCAGTTTTCCTCTTACCCATCAAAGACAGGATGGATGAGAGTGACAAAAGACCCAAAATAGCTTCCACGAAAGCCATGGAAAACGCCGAAAATGCGGAGAAATGGCTGCCCAATCTGACAAAAGGAAATCTAGGCATCGTAGAGGGATGCTTCAAGCTTCCCAAGGCTGTACTTTCAGGGAAAAATAAGAACAAAAAGGTGGAATGGAGCTGCTCACGATTTCAGCACTCTTTGGGGGATTTTGGAGCTCCAAATGGGAAAATCTTCAGGGAAAGGGGCTGTCAACACCCAATAATCGCTGAGTGGTGGTCGGTTTTGGCCAATGAAGGGTTTAGGAGGGGTTTGGGTCGCCGGAATTTGGAATGGAGTGCTGAAAATCGAATCTAGGGTATGCAAGGGGGCTGTTTGTGAAGGAGAGGGGAGTTTTAGGGGTTTTCGTGGGATGGGAGGTAGCTAGGAGTGATGGGGGACGTATTTAAGTGGGTGCGCCCAAAGGGCAGCACCGTCCGAGGTGGCCGGCCGGCGATGCATCGCCCGGCCGGCGATGGCATCGCCGGCCAACCTTCAGGTTGGCCAGCGGGACCCCATGGGTCTGGTCCCCCATGGTCCCAGGGCCCCAAAAAAGTTGGTCCCACCCCTTGGTTCATTATATTTTGGTCCCTATGAGCCCAAACATGTTTTTGGGGCTTTCCGGGTCCACATCGCAGTCCCGAATACCAAACCATATGATGCAGCATATGGATTTGGGGTAGAAGGATCCAGTACATCTTTCTAGCTCCTTAGTTTCTAAAGAAAGTGAAGTTAGAATGGCTTTATGGCCATTTTTTATGAAATTTTACTATTCACTGTAAAATTTGGTGAATGTACTAATTTGTGTTATTTTCACATTAGGTTTGATGCCTAACATGAAATGGATACAAAAGAACTGAAGGTTGAAGTGTTTAGAGAAGGAATTTTGAGAATTTTTGGCAAAACGGGGTTTTTAAGCCCTGGCGATTGATTACTGGAGTCGTGGTCATTCCACGGCCCAAAGATTCACTTTTGCGGTTTAAAACCGCTCATAAGACGTCTCCACCCGACTTCCTACAGCTTAGAAGTGATTCGGGTTGCTTAACGCGACCCGAGATACGTTACAGACTCGATCTTGCGATCGATCCTTATAAACTTCGCCTATCGGCGAATCTGTGATCCTAGAAGTGTTTCTAGACCCTTCTCGCACCCACCTAAGTCAAAGGAAGTGTCAGCGTACGTCGCAAGACCATAACCCAGGCCCAGTATACTCTCATTCATGCTCTGATACCATCTTGTAACACCTTGAAAATCGGGGGGTCGAGCAAAAACCCAACTCCCGAGTTCCAAAATGTTATTTATGCAACATGGATATGTATGATTGAATGTTGTCTGTGATAATGTATTAAACATGAGTGAGATTAAGCCAGAACAGCATATCATACTCCAGAGACAGTGAAATTTGCAAGCGGAAGACTGTAATAGTATGTATAACGTACATAAACTGTTGTATGTCTCCAGAGTGTGAATATATTACCAGGTTATGCACATACATGTATACTTCAAAAGTAAACAAAATGAATATACATGAGGGCGCTAAAAATTTAAAATGACAAATGTCAAAGTATCTAATCAGCCTCCCTGCAATCCCGTCAATCAGAACACGCATAAAGGAGGAATCCTCCTTCTCATCATCAAGTCCAGCTCCGCCTCACAGGCCGCGCCATCATCTGCAATCACAAAAGGGACTGGTGGGTGTCCGGAAACACCATCCCGTAACGTGGGAGTGAGTGATCAACTCAGTGGGATAAGAGAGCAGGGATTAGCATGTTCACAATTCAATCACGCGATAATAGTAAAGCAGTAAATCAGACAATCCTAATACTGTTGTTAATGCAAGATGACATGACGTGATGTATGCCCTCACCGATGATCACCCTCATGCGGCAACATCTTACGACCGCGGCATGCCACACTCCCTAGAGTGCTCCACATCTTCCAGGCACATGCAATGCTATGGTGATATGATTACCAAGTTGTTATTAGTCCATTCAAACAGCAGGATTGGGAAACTAAGGTACTTCCCTTGTATCAATCCCAACACAGATCCTGTCTAGGGTCGTCACTCCTAGTAATCTCATACGATGTATATTTCGTAGGTCACTGCAAGGGCTGCCAGGGCTGTTGCTCGCACTCGTTGCACTGCTCCCCCATCACCTTATCAATACAGGCCTACCGTACTCTACTGCAACGAAAGGGTCGTCGCCTCCCGTGGACTCAGAATACGCTCGCGGTCACTACAAAGGGCTCGTCGCCTGATCAGTGTAGGCCGACAGCTAGAATATAGTGTCTCATACCACCATAATCTGCTCACGAGTCAAGGTGCTCATTGGTCACTACGGGGAGGTTTGTGGCCCCAGCGTAGGCCGACAGCTCGACCACGGTGTCCCATACCACCATGCCCGGCTCATGAGTCTTCGTGGATCAAGGTACCACGGTTAATAGGGTTTACAATGGTAAGTTCAGTACCCTAGGTTCAAGCAGTTATGATACATACAAGGTGAACAAACATCGGCCAGTCGGGTTACTTGATGGGCTCGACTAGCGCGATCGCATCTCAAGTTGAACGACATGAAGTGCGTAAAACACTTCGCGTGGCCTAACCACTGCCGCCAACTCTCAACCCGAATCACGTTCATCGACGCGTCGTTCGTGGCTATGACCAGTCAGCCACGAATTCGCTCGGTTACCGACCGCCTGGACTAAGTCAAGTCCCACACATCTATGGAATTACATTAACACTATATACCAGGGTATTGGAATTGAAATACATCATGTGAGCATGTTAACACATGTTATAACATTCAACTTAAGCAAATCTTCAAGGCATACCTTCCATGCATATTCAACTTAAGCAAATCTTCAAAGCATACTTCCTATGCATGTAATGCAATCATGCATAAGGTCAACATGTAGGAAATCATTTAGGTCAGCATTTTAAATCATGAAATCAATCTCAAACTACTACATAACATCATTCAATACAATACACACTAGTACAAGCATTTATACAAACACATACACTACACACTTAAGTCCACATATAGTATGTCGACCCAAAGTGCGCAACTTGGCGAATCTCTTCGCCAAACTGATTATGCAATCATTCCTAACTCTCTAATGCGGCGACAAACCATGTCAATCACGTCAGCAAAATATGCATGTAGACCGTACTTCTTACAAATGACTAAAATGCCCTAAATCTCATATTCTTCGTTAATTTACGAAACAGGAAACGGAGAGCATGTTGTACATGTCAAACGGCGATGCCGTCGATAATCTACTATTAAACGACATTGAAAGCATTGTAAACCGTCAATCAAAGCGTCTAAAATCCTCACCTAATCTCTTACGGTCGCGAGAATTTGAACGGAGCGTGTACGCTTCGTCTACGACAGTGGGAGATCCTGATTTATGGAAGACGTTAGCTAATACGTTCAGAATCTATATAAACCCTAAATCAGCAAGTTGTTGGGGTTTTTCTATACCTGAAAAGGTGTAGAAATCACCAGCCAGGTGATTGGAAGGAAGCGTTGATGCAGCAACTGTTGGCGGCTCGGAAGCGGGAAAAATCTCCTCTTCCCTTTCTCTCAAACTCTCTCTCTCTTTTCTAGGGTTTAGGGAAATTCGTATGCAAGGAAGGAATGAGGGTTTCAACCCCTTTTATAAGCTTGGAAACGCCCGAAATAGGCTCCGGGACGAAGTTTACTTATTGCCTATCCATTTCGGGGCTGTTTCGGTCCAAAAACTGATTTCTGGCGGTCCCCTGGTCGATTGCGATCAGACTTAAGCTCATGGGTACCAGATGTACCTCGTATTAAGTTTTCAGTCTGGCAGGGTTCGCAGATCGCACGTGGCGGACCAGTTTCAGTTCAGCGGTCACCGCACATAGATCAGGACTGAAAGTTCCGTGACAATAATTAGATATTTTTCCTGATCCGAGGGTGTAATCTGGATGAATTCTGACGGTCAGAACGCTTAATACTGACGCGTCAAGTCGTGTGCCAGATCTAAATTTGAAATTCCCAATTCGTCCCTATTCGCGGTCGCTTCAGTCCAGTTTCAACGAAATACTCTGTGATTATCGGTTTGACTTGATTTTCGAGATGATTGTCAAGTCCAGCTGGGCGGTTCTAACGGTCTAAGATAGGAGGTGTCAGACCTTCGACGCGCGGTCTAAATCCAATACAAAAGTTCCATATGGTCCAGAGGACAAACCTGCTTAGAGTTGGATCCAAGGTTATAGAGTATTGTAGAGTTGTCTGTTCTACTCGATTTGGGTCTTGTAGAACGTATTTAAAGTGATCAGGGACTATTTCCCAGCTACTCTAGCGTTGCGTTAGCTAACTTACGTTTAGTTTCCATGGAAATTATTTATACGCGATTTCGAGTCAAATCGGTACTCGATTCCAAGTACGGATTTTTCACGGGCGTTACAATGTATCAGGTGATTTGCTTAAGTTGTATGTTACAACATGTGTTAACCTGCTCATATGGTTGTATTTCATTCCCAATACTTTCACATGCTTTGCTGATGTGATTTCACATGTGTTTGGGACTATACTTAGTCCAGGCAGTCGGTAAGCGAGCAAATTCGTGGTTAGCTTATCCTTGCCATGAACGACGCGTCGATGAACGCGAGCCGTGTTCTGGAGTTGGCGGCAATGGTTAGGTCACACGAAGTGTTTTACGCACTTCATGTCGTCAACTTGAGATGCGATCGCGCTAGTCGAGCCCGTCAAGTAACCCGAATGGCCATTGTATGTTCACCCTGCATGAGTCATAACTGCTTGAACCTAGGGTACTGAACCTACCATTGTAAACCCTGTTAACCATGGTACCTTGATCCACGAAGACTCATGAGCCGGGCATGGTGGTCTGGGACACCGTGGTCGAGCTGTCGGCCTACGCTGGGGCCACAAACCTCCCCGTAGTGACCAGTGATCACCTAGTCTCGTGAGCAGATTATGGTGGTATGGGACACTATATTCTTGCTGTCGGCCTACACTGATCAGGCGACGAGTCCTTTGTAGTGACCGCGAGCGTATTCTGAGTCTACGGGAGGTGACGACCCTTCAGTAGCAGTAGAGTACAGTAGGCCTGTATTGATAAGGTGATGGGGGAGCGGTGCAACGAGTGCGAGCAACAGCCCTGGCAGCCCTTGCAGCGACCTACAAAATATACATCGTATGAGATTACTAGGAGTGACGACCCTAGACAGGATCTGTGTTGGGATTGATATAAGGGAAGTACCTTAGTTTCCCAATCCTGCTGTTTGAATGGGCTAATAACAATTTGGAAATCATATCACCATAACATTGCATGTGCCTAGAAGATGTGGAGGACTCTAGGGAGTGTGGCATGCCGCGGTCGTAAGATGTTGCCGTATGAGGGAGATCGTCGGTGATGGCATACATCACGTCATGTCATATTGCATTAACAACAGTATTAGGATTGTTTGATTTACTGCTTTACTATTATCGCATGATTGATTTGATAACATGCTAATCTCTGCTCTCTTATCCCACTGAGTTGATCACTCACTCCTACGTTTCGGGATGGTGTTTCCGGACACCCACTAGTCTCTATTGTGATTGCAGATGATGGCGCGGCCTGTGAGGCGGAGCTGGATTTGATGATGATGAGGAGGATCTCTCCTTTATGCGTGATCTGATTGACGGGATTACAGGGAGGTTAATTAGATACATTGACACTTGTCATTTTATATTTTTAGCGCCCTCATGTATATTCATTTTGTTTACTTTTGAAATATACGTGTATGTGTATAACCTGGTAATATATTCACACTCTGGAGACATACAACAGTTTATATATGTTATACATACTATTACAGTCTTCCGCTTGCAAATTTAACTGTCTCTGGAGTATGATATGCTGTTCTGGCTTAATCTCACTCATGTTTCATACATTATCACAGACAACATTCAATCATACATATCTATGTTGCATAAATAACATTTTGGAACTCGGGAGTTGGTTTTTGCTCGACCCCCCGATTTTTGGGATGTTACAGATGGTATCAGATCATGATTTGGATTAAACCAGGCCTGGGTTATGGTCTCATGACATACGCTGTCGCTTCTTTTGACTTAGGTGGGTGCGAGAAGGGTTTAGAAACACTCTTAGGATCGCAAGTTCGCCGATAGGCGAAATCTATCCATCTCGATCGCACGATCGAGTCTGTAACGCATCTCGGGTCACGTAAAGCAACCCGAATAGCTTCTAAGCTATAGGAAGTTGGGTTGAGACGTCCGATGGGTGATTCTAAACCCATAAAAGTAAATTCTTAGGCCGTGGGATGACCACGACTCCTGTAATCAATCGTCAGGGCTTAAAAATCCCGTTTCGCCAAAAATCTTCAAAATTCTTCCTCTCACCACTCGAATCTTCATTTCTTTATTATCCAAATCATGTTAGGCATTAAAAATAATGTGAAAATAATATAAAATGATACTTTCATAAAATTTTATAGTGAATAGTAAAATTTCATGAAAAATGGCCATAAGGCCATTCTAACTTCACTTCCTTTAGAAACTAAGGATCTAGATGGATGTACAAGCTCCTTCTACCCCAAATTCATATGCTGCATCATATAGTTTGGTATTCGAGATTACGGAATGGTCCTGGAAAGCCCCGAACACATGTTTGGGCTCACATAGGCCAAAATACCATGAACCAGGGGTCGGACCATATAGATCTGGGGTCCTTGGACCATGGGGGACCAAACCCATCTGGCCTCACCGGCCAGATGCACCACCGGTCGGCGATGCATCGCCATACAGGTGGGCCCCTTTGATGTGATTTTTGGGCGCACGCCCTTAAATGGCACGTGTACCCTCCCCATATAGGTCCCGTCCTATGAAAACCCCTAAAACGTGTATGCCCTTCACAAACAGCCCTCCCTATAGATCCATTTTCATTTTCCAGCAACTATCTCCAAATTTCGTGGTCCCAAATCGCCTCTAGATCCCTCCTTGGCCAAAACCGACCACACTCCATCATCCCATTGAAGTTTTCAGCCTTCCCTCTTGATGATCTCGTTGTTTGGAGCTCTTATAACCCCCGAATCGAGCTGAAATCGTGAGGTGCTCCATTCCCCTTTTTCATTCTCCTTTCTTTCTGAAAATACATCCTAGGGGAGCTTGAAGCATCCCTCTAAAATGCCTAGATCTCCCTTTTCTAGTTTGGTTAGCCATTTCCTTGCATTTCTCTCATTTTTCATGCCTATTGTTAAGCTATTTTAGCCTTTTTCTCTCTTTTCACCATCCTCCCTCTCAATCCTATTTCTCCATTTTCTTTGCTTAAGGGATACTGAAAATATATGGCCGAGAGAGCTCTAGTGAGAAACAGAAAGTATTAGACTCGACAGGGATAAAGAAGGTAAGTCGGGACTGTGGTAAAGTCCTTTGGTAGAGTTAGGCATCTATGCCTTTGCCCTGTAGATTGTTTGATTTTTGTTTTAAGGATTTCTGTGTTTTGTTGTTATTGGGTCTAGTGATGTCACTGGTAGACAATGCGTTGCGTCAGTGGTTTGGGCTTAGCATAGCCGAATGCATCTCTGTCATAATCCATGTGGAACTTTATTCCATATATTGTGACGAAATTTGGTTAGATGGAATACATGCCATTTCATTTCGCTGACAGGTATGGTCCCTAGATTGGGAGTATTGTAGCTCTCGGGATTCAACCTGCAAATTAATTTTATCCCAACCCACCCTCCTACCAAGCATGCCACTTCCGATCCCACTATGGGACTAGAAATGCAGTTCCATTTGATACAACTAAACGCTGCTGGCCACATAGGCCCTTGGCGTTTTGGTCCTAGAGTTGGCACTTCTAGATTTGAAGGGTCTGGCGACATGAGAAATCCAATTCTATTTAGACAATCTTGACCCTAATCAATAGAAGAATTTCCTGTAGTAGAAATGGTATGGAAAGCCATTTACCGTATAATCTTAGGCTTTAGATTATAGCTACTGAGTTACAGACTAGCCTACTAGTTACCTTGAGTAGGGTAAAGCCTGTATATGTTAAGGAATGATAGATTAGATTTGATTGGAATGGGACTCCCTTCCTTGGATAGATCCCCTTATGACTTATAGACTGCTGTTGTTGCCCATAGGAAGGAACCATTCACTCTCAGGGAACATTTATAAATCCCTCAGATTGAACTTAGAATGTACTAGCACGCCCCTTAGAATTGCATTCCCCAAGGGCTTATTGCATTCGGGAATGCGGAATAAAGGAACTATATGTAAGCGATGTATTCGCGGTTTGAGTCGATTTCTTACTCCTAGTGGTTACCAATGAATCCAATGCTCTGATCAAGCAGAGGATTGGCATCGACTCGGATTAAGAACTGATACAACGCATTTTCTGTCCTGATTAGATAGAAGGTTCAACGTATCCGGCTTAGACCCACTACACAACCTTTCTTCTGTGATGGCCCAACCACCTACAACCAAACGGGATCACATTGCCTTTGGAAAATGGCGAGGACTTGAAGCCAGTAGAGAATTCGACATCTTGCCACCAACTCATACCTGCCCCTGAACTCAATCACAATAGAGATTAGGCTCATCTCTATGATCATAGGTACCAATGCCATAGAACGCATCATTAGCAAGGAAAACCATGTAGAGAAAGGTTGTTTCCATTTTAGGTTAAAGATAGCCCCTAAGTTGCACCTCGTTCCGATGTACGGAGCGACGCATAGACTCTTGAACTTAAGGTAAAACCAAGTTTTAAGGGGGGTAGAACGAATTAAGTTCAATCCGGTTAGGTTAGTCAACGCTCCCGTTCGATCAGAGTGGCGCCGCGGAAGCGTGGTCGGCCTCTTCCCCACTGGCCCAAGATCGAAACCTTTGAGTTAGGATATACGTACGATTAGGTTATTAAGTAGGATTAAACCTTCCTTAGAACAAGTATTCCTTGCCCTTCGCCAATTTCGGGGACGAAATTTTATTTTAAGGGGGGTAGATTGTAACACCCCGGATTTTGGCCAATCTGGGATTTGACGTCCTTAGGCAGTGGGTTAATCAAAACACCTGAAAAATCGCTCAGAACCCAATTCCATAGCCAAAGAAACCACTTAGGATTAATTCCTTTAGAAACTAAGCATAAGTTAGCTAGCGCAACGCTGGAGTAGCTGGGAAATAGTCCCTGATCACTTTAAATACGTTCTACAAGACCCAAATCGAGTAGAACCAATGACTCTATAATACTCTATAACCTCGGACCAAACTCTAAGCAGGTTTGTTCTCTGGACCACTTTGAATCTTTGTATTGGATCTAGACCGCGCGTCGAAAGTCCGATACCTCCTATCTTAGACCGTTAGAACCGCCTAGCTGGACTTGACACTCATTTCGAAAATCAAGTCAAACCGATAATCACAGGCTATTTCATTGAGCCCGGACCGAAGAGAGTGCGAACAGGGACAGAATTGGAATTTCAAATTCAAATCTGGCACACGACTTGACGCGTTAGTATTGAGCATTCTGACCATCAGAATTTAGCCAGATTACACCCTCGGATTAGGAAAAAATTCTATTTTATATCATGAGACTTTCAGCCCTGATCTACGTGCGATGACCGCTGAACTGAAACTGGTCCGCTACGTGCGATCTGCGAACCCTGCCGGACTGAAAACTTAATACGTGCTATATCTGGTACGCATGAACTTAAGTCCGATCGCAATCGACCAGGGGACCACCAGAAATCATCTTTTGGATCGAAACAGCCCCGAAATGGATAGGCACTATGTAAACTTCGTCCTGGAGCCTGTTTTCGGCATTTTTAAGCTTATAAAAGGGGTTGAAACCCTCATTCCTCTCTCCCATCCGAAAATTGCAAGAACTTAGATTTGGGAGAGAGAAAAGGAGAGAGTTTGAGAGAGGAAGTGGGAGGATTTTTCCCGCCTTCGTGCCGCTACTTCCACGTGCTACAGCAACTCTTCCCAATCACCTGGCCGGTGATTTCTCCGCTTTATCAGGTATAAAACAATCCTAAAACTTGCTGATTTATGGTTTACTTAGATTCATATCGTGTTAGCTAACGTAACTTGTAAAATAGGTTCTCCTACTACCGTAGACGAAGCGTACACGCTCCGTTCAAAATCACGCATCCGTAAGACATAAGGTGCGGATATTAGACGCTTTGATTGACTGTTTCCAAAGCTTTCAATGTCGTTTAATAGTAGATTCTTGACGGCAACGCCGTTTGACATGTACAACATGCTGTCCGTTTCCTGTTTCGTAAACCAACGAAGAATATGAGATTTAGGGCATTTTAGTCATTTGTAGGAAGTACTGTTTTCATGCATATTTTGCTGATGTGATTGACATGACTTCTCGTCGCATTAGGATATTAGGAATACGTGCATAATTAGTTTGGCGAAGAGATTCGCCTAAATGCGCACTTCGGGTCGACATACTATATGTAGACTTAAGTGTGTAGTGTAAGTGTTTGTATAAATGTTTGTATTAGTATGTATTGAATTAAATGATGTTATGAATTAGTTTGAGATGGATTTCTCAATTAATATGTTGACGTAAATGATTTCCTACATGTTGATTATATGCATGAATTCATTATATGCATGAAATGCATATGCTTGATGATTTACGCAAGTTATATGTTATAACATGTGCTTGATGATTTCATTATGATTTAGTTTGAGATTGAATTCTCAATTAATTTGCTGATGGAAATGATTTCCTACATGTTGACGATATCCATAATTTCATTATATGTATGAAAGGCATGTATCAGGTGATTTGCTTAAGTTGTATGTTACAACATGTGTTAACCTGCTCATATGGTTGTATTTCATTCCCAATACTTTCACATGCTTTGCTGATGTGATTTGACATGTGTTTGGGACTATACTTTGTCCAGGCGGTCGGTAACCGACCAAATTCGTGGTTAGCTTATCCTCGTCATGAACGATGCGTCGATGAACGCGAGCCGTGTTCTGGAGTTGGCGGCAGTGGTTAGGTCACACGAAGTGTTTTACGGACTTCATGTCGTTAACTTGAGATGCGATCGCGCTAGTCGAGCCCGTCAAGTAACTCGACTGGCCATTGTATGTTCACCCTGCATGAGTCATAACTGCTTGAACCTAGGGTACTGAACTTACCATTGTAAACCCTGTTAACCATGGTACCTTGATCCACGAAGACTCATGAGCCGGGCATGGTGGTATGGGACACCGTGGTCGAGCTGTCGGCCTACGCTGGGGCCACAAACCTCCCCGTAGTGACCAATGAGCACCTTGACTCGTGAGCAGATTATGGTGGTATGAGACACTATATTCTAGCTGTCGGCCTACACTGATCAGGCGACGAGCCCTTTGTAGTGACCGCGAGCGTATTCTGAGTCCACGGGAGGCGACGACCCTTTCGTTGCAGTAGAGTACGGTAGGCCTGTATTGATAAGGTGATGGGGGAGCAGTGCAACGAGTGCGAGCAACAGCCCTGGCAGCCCTTGCAGTGACCTACGAAATATACATCGTATGAGATTACTAGGAGTGACGACCCTAGACAGGATCTGTGTTGGGATTGATACAAGGGAAGTACCTTAGTTTCCCAATCCTGCTGTTTGAATGGACTAATAACAACTTGAAAATCATATCACCATAACATTGCATGTGCCTAGAAGATATGGAGCACTCTAGGGAGTGTGGCATGCCGCGGTCGTAAGATGTTGCCGTATGAGGGAGATCGTCGGTGAGGGCATACATCACGTCATGTCATATTACATTAACAACAGTATTAGGATTGTTTGATTTACTGCTTTACTATTATCGCATGATGGATTTGATAACATGCTAATCTCTGCTCTCTTATCCCACTGAGTTGATCACTCACTCCCACGTTACGGGATGGTATTTCCGGACACCCACCAGTCCCTATTGTGATTGCAGATGATGGCGCGGCCTGCGAGCAGAGCTGGATTTGATGATGATGAGGAGGATCTCTCCTTTATACGTGATCTGATTGACGGGATTACAGGGAGGTTAATTAGATACATTGACACTTGTCATTTTATATTTTTAGCGCCCTCATGTATATTCATTTTGTTTACTTTTGAAGTATACATGTATGTGTATAACCTGGTAATATATTCACACTCTGGAGACATACAACAGTTTATATATGTTATACATACTATTAGAGTCTTCCGCTTGTAAATTTAACTGTCTCTGGAGTATGATATGTTGTTCTGGCTTAATCTCACTCATGTTTAATACATTATCACAGACAACATTCAATCATACATATCTATGTTGCATAAATAACATTTTGGAACTCGGGAGTTGGGTTTTTGCTCGACCCCCCGATTTTCGGGATGTTACACTCTTCGCCAAACTAATTATGCATGCATTCCTAATATCCTAATGCGACAAGAAGCCATGTCAATCACATCAGCAAATTATGGATGAAAACAGTATTTCCTACAAATGACTAGAATGCCCTAAATCTCATATTCTTCGTCTGCTTACGAAACAGGAAATGGATGGCATGTTGTACATGTCAAACGGCGTTGCTGTCGATAATCTACTATTAAACGACATTGAAAGCGTTGGAAACAATCAATCAAAGCATCTAAAATCCGCACCTTTTTTCCTATAAGCGTATCAATTCGAACGGAGCATATACGCTTCGTCTACGGCGAATACGCAACCTAATACATAAGATCCATAAGCTACTTCTCTATGGAAACTAAGGAACTTCAAATCAGCAATTATTTAGGGTATTTTCTTACCTAGAAATGCAGCAAAATCACCGGCAAAGTGATTGGATTGCGTGGCTTAAACACGTGTAGCAGGTAGCACAAGCAGCAGGAAAAACTCTCCCACCTTCTCTCACAATCTCTCACCTTTTCTCTCACTCAATCTAGGGTTTTTTCCAAATTCGGATGGGAGAGATATGAGAGGGTTTAAGCCCCTTTTATAAGCCTAAACATGCCCAAAATAGGCTTAGGAACAATGTTTACTTGATACCTAACCAAATCGGGGTTGTTTCGGTCCAAAAGGGCATTTCTTGTGGTCCCCTGGCCGAACGTGATCGGACTTAAGTTCATACATGTCAGATGTCGTTCACATCCCATTTTCAGACCAGCAGTGTTCGTAGATCGCACGTGGCGGTCCAGTTTCAGTTCAGCGGTCACCACACGTAAATCAGGTCTACAAGTCTCATGATATGAAATAGAAATTTTTCCTGATCTGAGGGTGTAATTTGGCTGAATTCTGACGGTCAGAATGCTTAATACTGATGCGTCAAGTTGTGTGCCAGATTTGAATTTCAAATTCTAAATCTAACCCTATTCTCACTCTCTTCAGTCCAGACTCAATGAAATAGCCTGCGAATGTCGGTTGGACTTGATTTTCGAAATGATTGTCAAGTCCAGTTAGGCGGTTATAACGGTCTAAAATTGTAGGTATCGGACTTTCGACGCGCGGTCTAGATCCAATACAAAGTTTCAAAGAGGTCCAGAGAACAAACCGGTTTAGAGTTTGATCCGAGGTTTTAGAGTATTATAGCGTCTTTGGTTCTACTCGCTTTGGGTCTTGTAGAACGTATTTAAAGTGATCAGGGACTATTTCCCAGCTACTCTAGCATTGCGCTAGCTAACTTACACTTATTTTCTAAAGGAATTAATCCTACGCAATTTCTGGTCGAGTTAGTACTCGAGTCCAAGTACGGATTTTTTCAGGGCGTTACACATGTTCATAAAACCAAGTAATAAATGGGTTCTAATATGCAATATTTGACCCTCAACATAATCCCCAACTAGTATTTTGCTCGTCCCGAGCAAAGTATGTGAAAAATGAACCTTAATGCGCAATGTTCAAACATTTTTCTGAAAACGATCTTATGTGTAATCAAGTGTGAATGAGTAGACTCAAGATGAGAAATTAAGATTTTAAAGACCTATAGTTGAATCACGTAAGAAATCAATCAAATAAGTCCTTTATCCATTAGGTTAGAGCGCAGTTCGCATTTCAAGTTTTTCAAAGTGTTCGGTGAAAATATTATCTCTTCATAATGTTAGCCTTGTTCATCACTTCAAGATTGGTTGAAAACACAAGTACTGATTCCAAAATTATCTCCTTTTACTTTTTTTTCTAGTTTTTGATTCTATATTGACAGTAATTTGTATTTATTCTTCTTCTTTGGACATTACATCCTTTTCTAAGACATTTTTCATTCCCCTTAAAGATGTTGTCATTTTTATTCTTTATGACTTCTCTTTCGTCTCATATTTTTTAACTGGTTCTTTTTCTTCTTTTAATGTGGATAAAATTCTCCAAACTCGGTTCTCAATATCTTTCAATGGTCATCATATAAACAATCAGAAAATTTAATACTATACACAAAATACAATTTGAATAACATAATATTCGAACTTTCTCTTAATCAGTTGAATGTGAGAACCATAAGTAATAGGTCACTTAGTTGCTCTAACTCTAACAATTTCAAAATTCTATTTCTATCTTATCTTCATACTCAAAACAGTCTTAAATACACAAATAAACAATGAAATTTTTTTAAAAAAAATTATAAATTTTGCTCAAAACTGAAAAAATACTGATTAAGCTACCTAATCTCTCATCTCCAACCTAAAATCTACATTGTCCTCAATGTAAAAGAAACAAGCATGATTTACAAAAATAGACAACATAATTGAAAGAAAAGTGATGGAAACATAGTATATGATGAAGAGATTTTATAGTTTTTTCTCAAAAATCTCAGCATGAAGGTAGGTTAACACAAGAGTTTAATAACCTAAATGGAAACTATCCTAAACAACGGAAATAAACTATCCTAGAACGGTAGAAGCGCACTATCCTAGAATGGCAGAAGCAAACTATCCTAGAATGGCAGAAGCAAACTATCCTAGAATAGCAAAAAGCAATAAACCTAACTACACCTCCGTCAAACTAGGAGACCAATCCTAATAAACAGGATCATTTAGAGGTATGGACATGTCCTATGAATCAAATTTCTTAACAAATGACTTTAATCAATGTCTATTTACTTTAAACTCATTGCCATTATTTGAATTTTTTATCTCAACGTCCCCATGAGGATAAACACTAGTAACAGTGTCCAACGAGATTGGAGTTTACCCGAAAAGAGATGTAACCAAGAATTGTAAAAGAGGACCTTTTGACCTGGTGTGAATGATTTTTGAAGAATATGTTGGTCATGAAACACCTTCATTTTGTCCTTGTAAATTCTCAAGTTCTTGTACGCATCATTCTGGACTTTTTTGAGTTCATTCAACTAAAGTTTACGTTGTGAGCCGGCATTGTCCAGATTGAAGTTCATATTTTTGATCGCCCAATAAGCCCTATGTTCCAACTCCACAGGTAAGTGGTAAGCCTTCCCATAAATAAGTCTAAAGGGAGACATTCTAATAGGGGTTTTAAATGTAGTACGGTAAGCCCATAAAGCATCGGTCAATCGGATTAACCAATCCTCTAGATCAGGATTAACCGTTTTCTCTAAAATGTGTTTGATCTCCCTATTGGAAATCTCAGCTTACCCACTTATTTGTGGGTGGTATGGAGTGCTCACCTTGTGAGAGATGTAATATTTCTTCATTAAGTTCGCAATTGGTCTATTATAAAAATGTGAGCCCCCATCATTAATGATGGCTCGAGGCATTCCAAACCAGGAAAGAATTTTCTCGTTTAAAAACTTAATGACTGTTTGATGGTCATTGTTTCGACATGAAATCACTTCGACCCATTTAGTGACATAGTATACGGTGAGTAAAATATATAAATTTTCAAAAGATTGGGAGAATAGTCGTATGAAATCAATGCCTCAGTAATCAAAATGCTTCAATGATCAAAATGGGGTTCATAGGCATCATATTTCAATGGGACAATGCTCCCAACTTTTAACAATGCTCACAAGCTTTGCGAAACTCATGAGTGTCCCTAAACATAGTGGGCCAGTAAAAGTCACACTATAGAATCTTGGTCGTTGTCTTTTTAGCAGAAAAGTGACCACCACAGGCCTGAGAGTGATAGAAGGAGATGGCACTTTGTTGTTCATTGTTTGGCACACATCTTGAGATTTGGTTTGGCTAATATTTTAATAAATATGGATCATCCCAGAAGAACTTACGAAGATCGACGAATAATTTTTTCTTATCTTGTGTAGTCCAATGTGTTAGCGTGAAACCTATGGCAAGATAATTAGCAATATCAACAAATCAAGGTGAATGAGAGATTTGAACAATTGTTCATCAGGGAACATGTCATTTATATGTGTCGTCTTAAGGGAATTAGAGAGATCAAGGTGGGAATGATGGTTAGCTGCTACATTCTCTACTCCCTTTTTATCTTTTATTTTCAAATTAAATTCTTGGAGTAGGAGGATCCATTTAATCAGGCGAGACTTAACATCATTCTTAGAAAGAAAATACTTGAACGTCGCATGATTTGTATAAATGATGATCTTGGATCCGATTAAGTAGGACCTAAATTTGTCCAAAGTAAACACTATGACTATGAGTTCCTTTTTTGTAATAGAGTAGTTCACTTGGGCAGGATTTAGAGCTCTACTTGCATAATAAATAATGTAGGGCTTCTTTCTTTTCTCTGGCCTAAAACTGCCTTAAGAGCATAGTCAGACGTGTCACACATAAGTTCAAAAGGAAGGCTCCAATCGGGTGGTTGTAGGATAGGTGTTGTGGTTAACATGTCTTTGAGCTTGGTAAAAGCTTCCTGGCATTGCTCAGTCCACTCTATGGTGCGTCCTTTTGAAGTAGATTTCATAAAGGACGAGAGAGGTGACTAAAGTTGTCATGCCCCAAACCTGGAGATTGGAGTCACAGGAATCCTGATCGTCAAATCCAGTGCCAACAGCCTCTGTAGTACCCCCTTATCAGCTTCGAACATCCATATGCCAGATTCTGATCCTGGGATCCTACAAGGAGAATTTTTCAATATACATTTTTCTCATAAGAAGCATAACTACAAGTATACCCAAATCATAAAGGCAACATCATCACATCATCATCACATATCCACTAATATAAACATTTGAATACAGTGCTGAAAGGGAAATACACATATTGAAAATCAAAGCTCTAAAGGTCCTCTGCATGCTCCAATCTCAACGTTGTTATAACCTAACGCCACCTGCACGCATCTATCGTGCATAAGCTTATAGAAAACTTAGAGGGTGGTGAAAGTGTGTGCACAAGGTAAGTACCAAATATGCAATACAATGTTATAAACTATACAATATTGAAATAAGTGAAAATACCAACAAGATCATGAATCATACGATATCAAAGTAAGCAGAAATACTGATAAGTCCATGAGTCATACAATATCAGAGTACGCAATACAGATCAACTGTACAAATGAGGAGTCATAAAGAGTCAAATATCATATGCCAAGGATACAATGCAATATGTAAATCCTGTTAAGTCCGTTTAGGCCATATAACTGCAGAAACATAACAAACCAAAATGTCATATGCCTGCGGATGTAATGCAATATGTGATGCAAATGAAATGACTAAGCTAGAGTGTGAAGTCGGGATAATAGTACGCAGTATCGCAGACTATGGGGTCTAATATAAGGGACATCTACCTAAACTAGTCCCATACCTGAATTTGGATAGTTAGACTCAATGTGGTAGACTCCTGATCTCAGGTTAATTGCATGCCCCAACCGAAATCATGGTCATTGCAAAGATACACGTAACAAATAGTTGTGACCACCAACCCGAGTGGATAGTGAATGAATAAATGAATGAGTGAATATGCAACTTCTTCTTAATAAGTCCACTTATCAGTACCGTACATCTCTAGAATCCTCACCGGGGTTTAGTACACACCAAGATGGCTACCGCCCCAGCCGACCGTGTAGCCTAGTGAGTAGAAAAGTCCTCACTACCGACCTACCAGTAGTATACTAATGCCTATCCGGCTCGTCGATAGCTGACCCATTTGGGAGCTGGTCAAACTTATACTAGCTTATAGCTCCCTCACTCTAGCAGATAAGGCCACACCCCCTCCCAACCGACCACGACACAGTGGGAAACATGGCCTACTGGTATTTAGCACTTGTGCGCTCATGTATCCACTCGGTTTAGACGTTGGGGCTTCTCCTAGCCTTTGAGGTTTAAGGACTTTCACCTACTGACATCTAAAGTGCCCAAGTGATCAAACCAAACATTTTCAGTGTCCCATCTGGCCATCCACGACATGCGTGTGGAGGTCACAGCCTTGACATTACTAGGGCGTACAATAATCACAATCATACAATGCAAGATGCATGAGTTATGTAGTCCAATCATACATCAATCCTGTGTATACCGTGTGCTCATGTGGGATAACTTCACCTATTAGGGAGTCTCGTAAACCATCTGTACTATGACATATGCAATGGTCAATCACATCTCATAATAAAAATGTAGATGATGCGTATAGGCATGTATCATGATGCTATGATGTCTCATACTCATAATCAGTATCAATAACTGACATCAACAATCGACCTCGACAATGTGGACATTTAATCAACATTACCCCCAAGGAATGCCCCACATAGAGCCTGACATATAGTGGACCCATGGCCTCACACAAGGGCTTAATATACAACACCATGGGCCTTACTCAAGATCTTAATACACATTACGATGGGCCTCTCACATGGGCCTAATATACATTAAATGGGCTCCATAGTTTGGCCCTCAAGTACACCAAGATGGGCCTCATCACATAGGCCTCATATACATCACATAAGCACAGTTTGAATACACATCACAATGGGCCTCAAAAACGGACCGCATATATATCATATTAGGCCTCGACTATCGGAACCAGCCTCGATAATCGACCCATACAATCGACCTTAACAATCAAAATCAGCCTCGATAATTAGAATTGGCCTCGACAATTAGAATTGGCCTTGATAATCGGAATCAGCCTCGATAATTGAAATCGATAATCGGCCTTGATGATCGACCTTGACAATTGGAATCAGCCTCAATAATCAGAATTGGCCTCGAGAATAAGAATTGGCCTCGACAATTGGCCTCGAAAATCGAAATCGATCTCGATAATCAGAATTTGCCTTGACAATCGAAATCGGCTTCAACAATCAAAATCAGCCTAAATAATCGGCCTTAACAATCGAAATCGGCCTTGATAATCAAAATTGGCCTCGACAATTGGAATCAGCCTCGACAATCGGAATCGACCTCGATAATTGGAATCGGCCTCGATAATGAAAATCGGCCTCAACAATCGGAATCGGCTTCAACAATCAGAATCGGCCTCAACAATCGGAATCGGCCTTGATAATCCGAATCAGTAATCGGCCTTGATAATTGAAATCGGTAATCAGCCTCGATGATTAGCCTAACAAAGGGCCTAAGGGAAGGTCACAATGAGGAATCTAACCATCATTGCCCATCAATGTGGACATTTAACCAACATTGCCCCCAAGGAGTGGCCCATACAAGGGATTCATACACAATAAAACGAGCCATACATACATCACATTGGGCCTCAACCATGGGCCTCGAATACATCACAATGGGCCTTGCCAAAAGCCTCAAATACATCATAATGTGCCTTGCCCATAGGCCACGAATACGTCACAATGAGCCTCGTCCATGAGCCTCAAATACCTCACATTGAGCCTCGCCCATGGGCCTTGAATACCTCACATTGGGCCTCGCCCATAGACCTTGAATACATTACATTGAACCACAACCCATGGGCTAAAATTTACATTAGCATGGGAAACCCGCACAACTCGTCTCCCCTGGAGATTTAATGAAAATGCGCTGGAATGCTGCCAAAATTTACATTTTGATTTTATTTGACTTGCGTATTTTTCTCTTTATTAAAGAGATTCTATCCTGGAATCAAAGGATCAAGAGGATGTTAATGACCTCAGAATAAATAAAATTGATGAATATTCTCTTTGTTCCATCTTCATCGATGTTAAATAAGAAATTTTTCCAAATCAAATGCATTTCGTTTCTGGTCGAAACACCGTCCATCTCTGTGGGGCCTACCATGATGGATGTATCGTATCCACACTGTCCAATCCCTGGACGGTGGGAACTAGCTTGGCTGGAGTACCTCACACTAGTTATGTAGTTGATGTATCAACTTCAGCAAGTTCCATGGGTATGATCATGAGGTATGTATGCCAACCGTCCATCTGGACAGTGGGAACCATCCAGCTATATAGCTCCTGGATTGACGTTAGCAAGTTTTGTGGGCCTGATCATGAGGCATGTGTTATATTTAAACTGTCCATTCAGGCCTGGCCCTAGACTGAGGAAGATTCAAATCTCTAGTGGGCCATGCACATGGGACTCACCTTGATGATGGTCATCCAGACCATCCAAGATCATGGGTCTTGCCTTGATGTATCTGTTTATCCCACACCGTCTAGCTGGATGTGTGGGGCCAACCTTGATAGATGCATTACATTCTCATCGTCCATTGATTGGACAAGGGTCCCACCGGATGTATTTGTTGTAATTCCACACCGTCCAGAAGCAACGCTTGTGGGGACCACTGAGATATGTGTTTTGTTCTCATCGTCCATTTCGACAGTGGGGTCCCACTATGTATGTCGTCATATGTATTTTTATCCAACACCGTCCAATACTGACGGTGGGGTCTCACTATGTATGTTCTATCCTCACTGTCTAGCTGGGACGGTGGGATCTACCATGATGTATGTGGTATCCAGCACCATCTAGTACATGGACGGTGGGACACACCATGATGTATATACTTCATCCACACCATCCATCCAGTGTCTGTGAGCCCTCTGCGACATATTATCCAAGTTGTCCAGGGCCAACAGGCCACCTTGATTTATGCATTTCATCCAGGCCATCAGTTAGTGGGGTGACCAGCAGGGCCCACCTGTTGTATGTAGGGCCCACTTGCTGATGTGTGAGGCCGATGTGTTGCGGCACATTGTGATGTATATGTGGCCCATGTATGAGGCCTATTGTGATATATATATGCAGCCTAGATATGAGGCCCATTGTGATGTATATGCAGCCCATGTATAAGGCCCATAGTGAAGTATATATGACCCTTGTGTGAGGCCCAATGTGATGTATACGAGGACCTTATATGAGGCCTAATTATGATGAACACTTCCACCATGATGTATGTATTATATTCACACCGTTCATCCAATTCTCTAAGGCCGTGGACCCTATTGCCTTGAGAGGCCCACCTTAATTTATGGATTGTATGACCACCATGGGCTACCTTGTGAGGCCCATCATGATGTATGTGTTACATACACGATGTCCATCCATTTCCTTGATTTGTATAAGGGTCGTGGGCCCCATAGACAGTTAGATTCAAATCCAAAGTAGACCACACACTAGGAGACAATAGTGGTTAAATGTCAACCATTGAAATCCTCCATAGGGCCCGTTGTTAAGCCCATTACCTTGGGAATAATGATGGTTAAATGTCCATGTCGTAATCTCCGTAAGGCCCATTGTTAGGCCCATTCTTATCCCCTCTTATTGGGCTACCCTAAACGATTGGGCTCCCATTGATGATTATATTACCCACCATCCCTTATTAGTCTACCCCAAACCTTTGGGTCCCCATCAATAATACCCATCTCACCCCACCAGGAAAACCCAAACCTTTGGGCCCCCATTGATGCTAGTGATATGCACCTTTCCCTTAATTAAGCTATCCCAATCCGTTGGGCCCCCATTTGATGATGGTGCTTTCCACCATACCTTGTAGGATTATCCAAACCATGAAGCCCACCTTATGTTCATGTCAGGCCTTCCATAGGAAGTGTGGCACATTTAGATACTTGTGTTTGCCCAAGTTTCGTGACCATACCCAAGGTCCACTTAGGTGTTGGGTGGGCTACCTAATCTACTTGGAAGGACACATAGTCCTAAATGTATGGACCTCACTAAGACACCTTGTGTACGTATCAGGCCCCTCGTAGGAAAGCCCAACTTATTACATGATAAAGAAGGTGTGGAAGCCCACTTGTTGTACATAGATTCACCCTCTTAACTCACCTTATGGTACACCCACTTGACTCACCCCATGAGACATATCTTATCCCTGTATCCAGTTGTTAGGACCTCGGTGTTAGTTTCGAACAAGGAACAAATGCGTTTGATTTGGGAAGCTATCTTATTTACACATAACAGAGAAAGAGTATTTAAAACTATCATCACACTTTATTGATACTGAGTTCATTTACATCCTTTAAGTATCCATTGATTCTAAGATAGATTATTTAAAATAAAGGAATTATTATAAGTTCAACTGTCATAGCCAAATATTAAATCCAGCAGCATTTCGTCAGTAATTTCAGTAATCTCCTAGGACTTAGGAGGAATATATTCTTCTACTGATTATTCTCCTTTAGACTTGCATAGAAGGAACTTGAAGACTTCAAATATTTTGATAGCATAACGGCCTTATTTCTTCATAGATTGCAGGGCAGTCTGGCTGCGTGGTCCCACACAACGGATGTTAGTTGCATGGACCCACGCAAACCACCGCTGCTCTCTCTCTCACCTTCGATCTTCCTCCTTACTCTTCTCTCTTGAAAATCTTCAACCAGTTCAAACGAAGGAGGTGAGGGGGTTTTTATAGGCATTCGCACGTGTGGTACCTCGATTTTGGCACCAAGGGATCCACCTTACAGTCTTTATAACCTTTCATAAAGAATCATTCCTGGAACTCATTGAGCGGACCTGTGCAATGCCCATTTAAGTTGTGCAGTCCCGCGCAACACTTATTTAGTTGCTTGGTCCTGTGCATTGGATATCCTTTGTGTGGACCTGCGCAAACTATCCTCAAGTCAGCTCATTCTTTCTTTCCTTCAATTTTCTTTCTCAATTTCAATCTTCCTTTACTTCACTCCTTCATCATTTTTATGTCTCAATAGATGCCCCCTTGATCCTTTCTTTATTTCTAAAAAAAATTAAAGAAAAATAATCAAATTATTCCCCTTTTCTAGAGTTTGTGCGGACTCTCGCAACGGAAACCCGCACACTGTATGTAACGCCCTGAAAATTGGGGGTCGAGCATAACTCAACTCCCAAGTTCCAAAACATCACTTATGCAACATTTTCAATGATGGATGAATTTCGGCTGTATTAGTGAATAAAACATAAAGTAGATTAAGCCAAATCCGTAAAACATAATCCGAGGACAGTTGTAATACGCAAGTGGAAGACTAAAAGAAATATATAAACTAGTATAAGTCCTCAAGATATGTATGCTCTGCCAGGTCATAATTACAAGTATTATCTCAATATACAAATATCAAAATGTGATAGTCCACTATAAACATAACTCCTGAATCTCTGTCAATTAGGACATAGCTCACATGAACCCACTTGAGAACTGCATGAAGGAGAACGCCTCCTCATCATCCTCATACTCCTGCTCTGCCTCGAGTGTCACATCATCACCTGCAGATAAGTTAAAGTTTGGTTGGTGTTTAAGCACCGTCTTAGAATGTGGGAGTGAGTGATCAACTCAGTGGAGCTATACAGCAAAGGTTAACATGTTATCAATTCAATAAAGCAGTAATGATAAAGTAGTACAATCAAACATGTCCAGATACTCTTGTTAATGCAAGGATGATATGAGGTAATGATATATGTCCTCGCCCGCACTCCCTCTTGTGACAACATCTAACGATCGTGGCATGAATTACTACCACTGTGCTCTAGACCAATGCCAATGACACATATAGTGCGATGTTATGAGCATGATTACCAAATTCTTATTAGTCCTTTTCGTACAGCAGGATTAGGAAGCTAAGGTAACTCCCTTATATCAATACCCAAACAGTGATCTATTCTAGGGTCATCAATCCTAGTAAATCTCATACGATGTTACAGTTCTAGGTCACTGCAAAGGGCTCGTCACCAATCAATGCAGACCTAGTTATACCTTAGTTACTACAAAAGCCTTGTCGCCTCAATGCAGTGTCAAGGTATGCTCGAGGTCACTACAAAGGACTCATCACCAATCAATGTAGGCCGACAGCACGAATACAGTGTCCCATACCACCGTATTTGGCTCACGAGTCTAGGTTGCTTACTGGTCACTACGGGGAGGCCCGTCACCCCAGCGTAGGCCGAAAGCTCCACCACGGTGTCTCATACCACCATGTCTGGGTCATGAGTCTTAGGGGATCATGGTACCAAGGTTAACGGGATCTCACTGGTAAGTTTGTTACTATTGATTCAAGTAGTAGCGTCCAAACATGGTGAACATACATCGGTCAATTAGGTTAATTGTAACACCCTGAATTTTGGCCAATCTGGGATTTGACATCCTTAGACAGTGGGTCAACTAAAACACCTGAAAAATTACTCAGAACCCAATTCCATAGCTAAAGAAACCACTTAGGATTAATTCCTTTAGAAACTAAGCATAAGTTAGCTAGCGCAACGCTAGAGTAGCTGGGAAATAGTCCCTGATTACTTAAAATACGTTCTACAAGACCCAAATCGAGTAGAACCAATGACTCTATAATACTCTATAACCTCGGATCAAACTCTAAGCAGGTTTGTTCTCTGGACCACTTTGAAATTTTGTATTGGATCTAGACCGCGCGTCGAAAGTCCGATGCCTACTATCTTAGACCGTTAGGACCGCCTATCTGGACTTGACTATCATTTCAAAAATCAAGTCCAACCGATAATCACAGGCTATTTCATTGAGCCCGGACTGAAGAGAGTGCGAATAGGGACAGAATTAGAATTTCAAATTCAAATCTGGCACATGACTTGACGCGTCAGTATTAAGCGTTCTGACCGTCAGAATTCAGCCAAATTACACCATCGGATCAGGAAAAATTTCTATTTCATATCATGAGATTTGTAGGCCTGATCTACGTGCGGTGACCGCTGAACTGAAACTGGACCGCCACGTGCGATCTGCGAACCCTGCCGGACTGAAAACTTGATGTATGCTAGATCCAGTATGCATGAGCTTAAGTCCGACCGCATTTGGCCAGGGGACCTCCAAAAATGTCCTTTTGGACCGAAACAGCCCCGATTTGGTTACCCCTCAAGTGAACCTTGTTCCCGAGCCTATTTCGGGAAAGTTTGGGCTTATAAAAGGGGTTGAAACCCTCACTCCTCTCTCCCATACGAATTTGCAAAAATCCCTAGATTGGGAGAGAAAAAAGGTGAGAGTTTGTGAGAGAAGGTGGGAGAGAATTCCCTGCTGCTTGTGCCACATGCTGCAAGTGGTTAAGCCACGTGCTCTAATCACCTGGCCGATGATTCCTTTACTTTTTCAGGTATGAAATAACCCTAGAAAGTTGCTAATTTGAGGTTTACTAGGATTCATAGCTTGTTAGCAGACGTAACTCGTGAATTAGGTTCTCTTATCGCTGTAGACGAAGCGTATACGCTCCGTTCGGATTTACACATCCATAAGAGACAAGGTGCGGATTTTAGACTCTTTGATTGACTGTTTCCAAAGATTTCAATGTCGTTTAATAGTAGATTATCGATGGCAATGCCGTTTGACATGTACAACATGCTGTTCGTTTCCTGTTTCGTAAACCAACGTAGAATATGAGATTTAGGGCATTTTAGTCATTTGTAGGAAGTACTGATTTCATTCATATTTTGCTGAGGTGATTGACATGATTTGTTGTCGCATTAGAATGTTAGGAATACGTGCATAATTATTTTGGCGAAGAGATTCGCCTAAATGCCCGGCTCATGAGTGTGTAGTGTAAGTGTTTGTATAAATGCTTGTATTAGTATGTATTGAATTAAATGGTGTTATGATTTAGTTCGAGATTGAATTCTAAATTAATATGCTGATGGAAATGATTTCCTATATGTTGGCGATATGCATAATTTCATTATATGTATGAAAGGCATGTGTCAGATGATTTACTTAAGTTGTACGATATAACATGTGTTAACATGCTCACATGGTTGTGTTTCATTTCCAATACTCTCATATGAATGCTGATGTGATTCCATAATTGTTTGGGACTATACTTAGTCCAGGCAGTCGGTAACCGAGCGAATTCGTGGTTAGCTTATCTTTACCACGAACGACGCGTCGATGAACGCGAGCCATATTTTGGAGTTGGCGGCAGTGGTTAGGCCACACGAAGTGTTTTACGCACTTCATGTCGTTCGACTTGAGATGCGATCGTGCTAGTCGAGCCCGTCAAGTAACCCGACTGGCCATTGTATGTTCACCCTGCATGAGTCATAACTACTTGAACCTAGGGTACTGAACTTACCATTGTAAACCCTGTTAACCATGGTACCTTGATCCACAAAGACTCATGAGCCGGACATGGTGGTATGGGACACCGTGGTCGAGCTGTCGGCCTACACTGGGGCCACAAACCTCCCCGTAGTGACCAGTGAGTACCTAGTCTCGTGAGCAGATTATGGTGGTATGGGACACCATATTCTTGCTGTCGGCCTACACTGATCAGGCGGCGAGTCCTTTGTAGTGACCGCGAGCGTATTCTGAGTCTACGGGAGGTGACGAGCCTTCAGTAGCAGTAGAGTACAGTAGGCCTGTATTGATAAGGTGATGGGGGAGCGGAGCAACGAGTGCGTGCAATAGCCCTGACAGCCCTTGCAGCGACCTACAAAATATACATCGTATGAGATTACTAGGAGTGACGACCCTAGACAGGATCTGTGTTGGGATTGATATAAGGGCAGTACCTTAGTTTCCCAATCTTGCTGTTTGAATGGACTAATAACAACTCGGAATTCATATCACCATTACATTGCATGTGCCTGGAAGATGTGGAGCACTTTAGGGAGTGTGGCATGCCGCGGTCGTAAGATGGTGCCGTATGAGGGAGATCGTCGCTGAGGGCATACATCATGTCATGTCATATTGCATTAACAACAGTTTTAGGATTGTTTGATTTACTGCTTTACTATTATCGCATGATTGATTTGAGAACATGTTAATCCTTGCTCTATTATTCCACTGAGTTAGCTACTCACTCCCACATTACGGGATGGTGTTTCCGGACACCCACCAGACCCTTTTGTGATTGCAGATGATGGCGCGGCCTGCGAGGCAGAGCTGGATTTGATGATGATGAGGAGGATCTCTCCTTTATGCGTGTTCTGATTGACGGGATTACAGGGAGGTTGATTAGATACCTTAACACTTGTCATTTTATATTTTTAGCGCACTCATGTATATTCGTTTTGTTTACTTTTGGAGTATACATGTATGCATATAACCTGGTAACATGTTCACACTCTGGAGACATACAACAGTTTATATATGTTATACATACTATCACTGTCTTCCGCTTGCTAATTTAACTGTCTCTGGAGTAGGATATGCTGTTCTGGCTTAATCTCACTCATGTTTAATACATTAATACTGACAACATTCAATCATACATATTTATGTTGCATAAATAACATTTTGGAAATAGGGAGTTGGGTTTTTACTCGACCCCCGATTTTCGAGATGTTACATTAATTGATAAGCTCGACTAGGATGAGTGCATGTTGAGTTGATCGACATGAAATGCATAAGCACTTCGTGTGGCATAACCCCAAGTATGGCTCGGATTTATCAAACACACCCTGCGTGGCGAAAAAAATCTCAACCACCAATACAAGTGTAACGCCCTGAAAATCGGGGGTCGAGTAGCAACTCAACACCCGAGTTTCAAAGCATCACTTATGCAACATAAATTCTTATGATTGAATGTTGTCTGTCTTAGTGCATTAATCATGAGTTGGATTATACCAAAATGGTAATTCATACTCCAGATTAATTTATAAAATGCAAGCAGAAGACTGTCAGGGGAATATAACATATAGAAGTCAAAGATCATGTTCGGTCTCCAGAGTATGAATACATCACTGAGCTAGCATATACATGTCATAGTATAAAAATCAAAATGTCAAAAGAATAGTTCCACTAGCATGGTGAACCCTGTAGCCCTGTCAATTTTAATGGCCTAGGCGAAACCATCAAAGAACTGCATATCTGAGAACTCGTCCTGATCATCATAGTAGTCAGGCACAGACTCCTGCGCCTCACCAATACCTGCATCTAAGACAGGGTCTGGTGGGTGTCCAAAACATCGTCCCGTAACGTGGGAGTGAGTAGCTAACTCAGTGGAACAATAAGGCATAGGTTAACATATTATCAATTTAATCAAGCAGTAATGATAAAACAGTACAATCAAACACTCCTAAATACTATAATTAATGCAAGGATGAGATGCAATAATGATGCATGCCCTCACCAACATACTCCCTCATGCGACACCATCTTACGTTTGCGGAATACTTTCGTCCCTCAGTGCTCCACATCTTCCAGGCACATGCAGTGCGATATGGACATGATTATCGAGTTGTTATTAGTCTTTTTCATACAACAGTATTGAGAAACTAAGGTACCTCCCTTGTATTATTCCTAAATAATGATCCATTCTAGGGTTGTCAGTCCTAGATAATCTCATATGATGATGCAGTTATAGGTCGCTGTAAAGGGCTGTCAGGGCTGTTACACGACACTCGTTGCACCGCTCCTCCATCACCTTATCAATACAGGCCTAATTTATACTTTGTTTACTACGGGAAGGCTCGTCACCTCTCTGAAGATTCAGAGTATGCTCGAGGTCACTACAAAGGGCTGTCAGGGCTGTTACACGCACTCGTTGCACCACTCCCCCATCACCTTATCAGTGTAGGCTGACAGCTCGAATACAGTGTCCCATACCACCATATTCAGTTCACGAGTCTGGGTTGCTCACTGGTCACTACAGGGAGGCTCGTGGCCCCAGTGTAGGCCGAAAGCTCGACCACAGTATCCCATACCACCATGCCCGGCTCATGAGTCTTAGCGAATCAAGGTACAAAGGTTAACGGGGATATCACTAGTAAGTTCAGCACCCTAGGTTCAAGCAGTTATGACGAATACAAGGTGAACATACAACAGTCAATCGGGTTACTTGACAAGCTCGACTAGTACGAGCGCATATCGTATCGATCAACGTGAAATGCGTAAGCACTTCGTGTGGTCTAACCACTGCCGTCGACCAACGTACGACTTGGGTTCGTCAAACGTGTCCTACATGGTGAATGAATCTCAGCCCCAAACTCCAAACCTGTTACCAATTGCATGGACCATAACATGGCTCCAAACTCATTCTGTTTCCATGAGTAATCATATGAAACAGTTAAAGCAGTAATGAACAGATAGTTCAATTCTTACAAGCATATGAGCATGTTGTGAAGTGCAACACAAACATGAGTTCACACACATTCATTCCATAAAGAAAGAAGACATCATAATGTAAACATACATGGAGGAAATCATACACATCAGTAAGGTAGCCAAGATTTACATCTCAGCCCTCATACAAGCATAACTTGGTAACAACTAGCTCATTTAGTCAGTTCTACAAACACTTAGACTACACGTAACATCATACATATGGTGTGTTGGCTACACATGTATTAAGCCAAATCCTTTCACTAGGGAGTTGCCCCGTATACCACGCACATATACCCACAACGGATTATCATGGCATGCATGAATCTGAGTTCCATATTCATTTGGACATTTCTACAAACACTTGGGCTACACACTTAGTCACATATAACGTATATTTGCGTGATGTGATTTTGGACAAGTCCTTTCGCTAAGGAGTTGTCGCACATGTATTAGACATATATTTACGACAAATAAACATGTTAAGCGCAAATCCAAATTCCAAACATATTCAAACATTCCAACATATGCATAAAATACACTATATTCTACATAGTTTATGTGAACACGTATAACGAAACAGACGAGGCATTTTTCATGTGTAATCGTACCCTTGTCAGTTATAAATCATTAACCAACATTAAAAGCCTTGAAAACCATAACCTATATGTCTAAAGTCTGCACCTTACGCTGGTAAATGCGTAACGAATTCAGTTTAGACATTGAGTCTTTTCAACGGTGTAATGACAATCTACAATACGAATTAAGTTAGCTATCATGCTACTTGCATTGATGGAAACTCCAAAATAGGTTAGGGTTAGGTTTTCTTACCTAGGAATGAATTCAGAATCACCGGAATAGCGATTAGATCAGGATGGTTAAGTACGTATGATGGCAAGGTAGAGTAACAGGAACTTTCTCCCACAACTCTCACACTATCTCTCTCTTTTCTCTCTTCTCTCTCCTAGGGTTTCTCTCAAATTCGTATGTAAGGAATGAGAGAGGGTTTAAGGTCCTTATATAGGTTAAAAACTCATCAAATTAGACCTAGGGCCAAGGTATACTTATGTTATAACCAAATCGGCCTTATTCTGATCCAACGGAGCATTTCTGGAGGTCCTGTTGTTGTGTACGATCGGACTGAAGCTCATAGATGCTGGATCTTGATCAAGTTAAGTTTTCAGTCCGGTCGGGTTCCTAGATCGACCGTGCGGACCAGTTTCAGTTCAAAGGTTACGGGAATTTGATCAGAGCTACAAGTACTATGACATGTAAGGACCACCTATCCTGATCCGAGGGTAAATTTGGGTCAAAATCCAACGGTCAGAATGCTTAGAAATAACGCGCAAGTGACACGTCTCAGATTTCTTAAAATTATATTTAATTTCTTAAAAATCTTCATTTTCTCACACTCTGAACTCTGAACTCAAGGAAATCGTCCCAGAGCATCGTTTGGACGTGATTTTCGTGGTACTTGTCAAGTCCAACTATGCGGTCAATATCTTCTAAGTTTATCGCTATCGAACTTTCGACGTGCGGTCCTGGTCCGATACGAAGTTTCAAAGTGCTCTTGAGAGCAACTGGTTTAGAGTTGGATTCTAGATTTCAGGGTATTATAGCGTTAACGATTCCACAAGTTTTGGGTCTTGCAAAACGTATTTAAAGCGAATAGTGCTAATTTCACAGCTAGTCTAACTTAGCGCTAGTTAACTTATGTTTAATCTCCAAGGGAATTAATCCTAAGTGATTTCTGCTCGAGGTGGTACTCGGGTCTTGGTACAAAATTTTCTGAGTCATTACAATCTACCCCCCTAAAATAATAAATTTCATCCTCGAAATTTGTACCTTTTTGTTCTCCTCGAGAAGCTGTAGATAGTTCTTTCTAATCTTGGCTTCCGTCTCCCAGGTAGCCTCTTCTTCAGTATGATGCGTCCACATTACCTTCACAAGGGGGATGAGCTTACTACGCAATACCTGTTCCTTCCTATCTAATATACGCGTCGGCTGCAGTATATATGTAACATCCTCACCTAACTGCACCTGCTCCCACCTAATGATATGGGAAGGATCAGGAACGTATTTCTTCAACTTAAAAATATGAAATATATTGTGTACGCTCACGAGAGGTGTAGGCAAAGATAGACGGTATGCTACTGCACCCACACGATCAAGTATTTGGAATGGGCCAATGAATCGCGGTGTGAGCTTCCCCTTCTTCCTGAACCGAAGAACTCCCTTCATATGAGAAACTCTCAAAAATACGTAATCTCTAACCCCGAACTCTAGCTGTCGCCGCCTCGTATCGGCATAACTCTTCTGCCTACTCTGCGCTGTAAGAATTCGATGCCTGATGATGTTAATCTTCTCTAAGGTCGCCTGTACTAACTCAGGACCAATCAAATTCTGCTCGCCAACTTCAGCCTAGCAATGCGGTGCTTGACAAGGACGCCCATACAAGGCGTCATAAGGTGTCATACCGATACTCACCTAAAAATTGTTGTTGTACATGAACTCCGCATATAGAAGAGAATCATCCCAACTGTCCTTGAAATCCAACACGTAAACCCGCAGCATGTCCTCTAAAATCTGATTCACCCGCTCTGTCTGCCCATCGATTTGTGGGTGGAATGTAGTACTGAACTTCAACTTCACACCTATCGCTTCCTGGATGGGAGTCCAGAAAATAGAAGTAAACCGCGTGTCTCTGTTCGACACGATCTCCAAGGGAACTCCATGCAAACGAACAACCTCCCTGATGTAAAGTCTGGCTAACTCGTCTACAGAGTTTGTTACTCTGATCGGAAGAAATTGCGCCGACTTCGTCAAGCAGTCGACGATCACCCAGATAGAATCATGTCCCTTCCTCGGCTTTTGCATTCTCGAAATAAAATCCATAGAAAGAAAGTCCCACTTCCACTCAGCTATAGGCATAGGCTGAAGAAGACCAGGAGGTTGGAGATGCTCTGCCTTCACCTGCTGGCAAGTGAGACAACGGTACACAAAGTCTGCGATGTGGGTCTTCATGCTATCCCACCAATACGTCCTCTTCATATCACGATACATCTTCGTACTGCCCAGATGCATCACAAGCCTAAAACTGTGCACAACCTCGAGAATCTCTCGTCTCAAGTCGGGAACATCTAGGACGCATAGGCGGCCACGATAACGTAAGCCCCCATCCGTTCCAACTCGCCACTTGACATCTGCATCGTCACTGGCCTGCTCTCGAAGCTCAGTCAGACGCTCATCGTCCCTCTGCGCTACGATGACCCTGTCATCGATAAGAGGTCACACCTGAACGTGTGCGATAATCTCGAATGACTCCTCCACAGTGAGTTTCTACTCAAAGTCTCACAAAAACTCAACCATGTCCCTCTCGACAATCAACAGCGGAGGCGCAAACTCTATCACCTTCTTGCGGCTCAATGCGTCAGCCACAAGGTTCACCTTGCCCGGATGGTAGGAAACCTTGAACTTAAAGTCCTTCAAGGTCTCCATCCATCGTCGCTACCTCATATTCAGGTCTCGCTCCGTGAATATGTACTTGAGGCTCTTATGGTAGCAAAAGAGCTCGAACTCCTCTCCCTAGAGGTAATGTCTCTAGAGCTTCAATGCGAAGATGACAGCTGCCAACTTCAGGTTGTGTGTAGGGTAATTCTCCTCGTGTTTCCTCAACTGTCTCGAGGAATATGCAATCACCCTGTCCTTCTGCATAAGGACACAGCCTAAACCAATGCGAGACGTGTCCATGTATATGTTAAATCTAACCCCTTGCTCTGGTAATACTAGCACATGGGCAGATGTCAGCCTGTCCTTCAACTCTTGAAAAGCTGTTTTCACCTTCTCATTCCAGGTGAACTTCAGATCCTTCAGTGTTAACTGAGACAAGAGTCTGGCTATCTTGGAGAAGTCCCTAATGAATCATCGATAGTAGCCAGTAAGTCCCAGGAAACTCCTCACCTCGATAATCGAACCAGGCTGCTTCTAGTCCTGCACCGCGGCTACCTTAACAAGATCCACCACTATCCCATCCTTGGACACCACATGTCTCAGGAATTTGACTTCTTCCTTCCAGAAGTCACACTTCTTGTACTGTGCGAACAACTGGTGCTTTCTAAGAGTATCGAGGACCGCCCTTAGGTGCTCCTTGTGATCTTCCCTACTCTTAGAGTATATCAGGATGTCATCAATAAATACAATGATGAATCGGTATAGGAAAGGCCAAAATACCAGGTTCATCAAGTCCATGAACACGGCCGGTGCGTTCGTAAGATCGAACGACATCACGAGGAACTTATAGTGCCCAAAACAGGTCTTGAAAGCCGTCTTCTGCACGTCCTCATCCTTGACACGCAACTGATGATACCTTGACTGTAGATCAATCTTTGAAAAATACTTCGTCCCCTTCAACTGATCAAAAAGATCATCTATCCTGGGCAAAGGATACTTGTTCTTCACTATCACTTGGTTCAATTTACGGTAAATCAATACACAACCGCAGTGACTCATCTTTCTTCGTCATGAATTACATAGGTGTTCCCCAAGGAGATACACTTGGTCGTATGAAGCCAGCCTCCAACAAATCATCGATCTGTTTCCTCAACTCCTCCATCTCACACTGGGCCATGCGATACGTCGACAGTGAGATGGGTGTCGGATCGGGTACTAGGTCGATAGTAAAATCGATCTCGCGTAGAGGAGGTAATTCAGGTATCTTTCTAAACACATCCTCATAATCACAGACTGCTAGTGTGCTTCCAAGTGTCAGGATGTCAACATTCCTTAATAAGGAAGCATAACAAAGTACTCGAGAGGGGTGACTGACCTGCACTGAAAATGTAAAGGATGTGCCCTCCGGCTCGTAAACTGTCACTAAACGGGTCTCACAGTCAATCTCAGCCCTCCCTGCAGTTAGTCAATCCATGCCAAGGATGACATCGAAATGATAGAGAGTGGAGACGATGATGAGGTTAATGGCCATCGTCCTGTTCCTTAGATCTAGCAAACAACCCTCACACATCGTAGTGGCATCAGTAAAAGTACCGTGTGCTGAAATAACTCACACCCTAACCATCCAAGTAGTCTATAGCCCAAGGCGCTAGACTACTGAACAAGATATCACTAAGACAGTGGATCCCGTATCCACCAACAGAAATATAGGAGTACCTCCAATGTGAGCTGTGACCTCAAAGACCAAGGGTGGTGCAGTCTCTGTCTCGACTGCCTCTGCTATCAGTGCATGTACCTGAGCCTGATGTGGACGGTTCCCCTGTGGTACCATAGGCCTTTGAGGTGGCCAGAAGCGAGGTGCAGGTGGTCTGAAGGACGGATGTGCAGGAGCTGTCCGTAGAGGTGGAGTCGATAAAGCCTGAGGGCGAGGATGATCAATCCTCTGTGGTGGTGAAAATCAGCTATCTCTCATCCGCGTGAAGCAGCTCACCGCGACATGACCTGGCCTCCCACAATAAGCACAAGTCACGTCTGGACGCCTCATCGAAACTACTGGCACCGCAATCTTGGGAGGAGAGTTAATACAAGGCCTCTTGCAGAGGAATGACTTGCTCTAGGTATCTGGTCGTGGCCTAACAACCATAGGACCATGAGAGCGTGTCAGTCGATCTACATCTTGCTCTGCCCGCATAGACTGTAACGTCTCGAAAAAATTCGTACAGAGACCCGAGTACCAACTCGATCAGAAATCACTTAGGATTAATTCCTTTATAAATCAAGCGTAAGTTAACTAACGCCATGTTAGATTAGCTGTGAAATTAGCACTGATCACTTTAAATACGTTCTACAGGACTTAAAACTTGTGGAACTGTTAACACTATAACGTCCTGAAACCTAGGATCAAACTCTAAACCCGTTTGCTCTCAGGAACCCTTTGAAACTTTGTATTGGATCTAGACCGCGCGTCGAAAGTCCGATATCTACAATCTTAGACCATTATGACTGCTTAGCTGAACTTGACAATCATTTTAAAAATCAAGCCCAACCGATGTTCTGAAGCTATTTCATTGAGCCTGGAGCAAGGAGTGTGAGTGTAACACCCCGAAATTTTGCCTACCTGGAGTTAGACGTCCTTAGGCAATGGGTCTACCATAGCACCTTGGGAGCTTCTCAAAATTCAATTCCAAAGCCAGAGAAATCATTTAGAACCAAATTCTTTAGAATTTAATGTGAATTAGTCAGCGGTACACTAGATTACCCGTGAAATAAGCACCAACCATTTTAAATACGATCTGTAAGACCCAAAACCTCTAGAATCGTTAACGCTACGTTACCCTAAAATCCAGGATCAAATGCTAAACCGATTTATTCTTAGGAACCCTTTAAAATTTTGTATTGGATCTAGACCGCGTGTCGAAAGTTCGATATCTGCAATCTCAGACCGTTATGACCGCTTAGCTGGACTTGACAATCATTTCAAAAATCAAACCCAACCAATGCTCTGAGGCTATTTCATTGAGCCTGGAGCAGGGAGTGTGAGAAAGAGTGAAATTCATTTAAAATTAAATGGGATTTAAATAAATCTAGCACGTTTCGCTTGGGGGATCAGTATAAGCATTCAGACCATCGGAATCTGACCCAAATACACCGTCGGATCAGGGAACATTTCTCACCCAGGTCAGTGTACTTGAAATCCTTGATCGAGTCTCCGTGACCACTGAACTAAAACTGGTCTGCCACAGGCGATCTGGGAACTCTACCGGTCTGAAAACTTGATGTGAGCAAGATCCAATGTGCATGAGCTTAAGTACGACCACGTTCGGCCAGGGGACCTCCCGAAACGCTCTTTTGGATCGTAAGAGACCCGATTTGGTTATAACCCAAGTATACCCTTGTCCCAAGTCTATTTAGGTGAGGTTTTAGCCTATATAAGGGCTTTAAACCCTCTCATATCTCTCCCATCCGAATTTGCTATAAACCATAGAAAGAGAGAAAGAGAGAAAGACAGAGATTGTGAGTTGTGGGAGAGATTTCCTACCACTTGCTACAGCTTCTGCCCGTGCTTAAGCACCGCATTCAAATCACTTTCCCGGTGATTCCAACTCACTTGTAGGTAAGAAAACCCTAACCACAAGCTGTTTTAGGGATTCCTTTGTTACAAGTAGCGATGTAGCTTATGTATCTTGTGATATAAGTCGCCATAATGCCGTTGACGAAGCGTAGACGTTCTATTCGAATTGATACACGTCTAAGGTAAAATGTGAGGATTTTAGACGCTTTGATTGACTGATTTTAAAGCTTTTAATGTCGTTTAATAGTAGATTATCGATGAGAATACCGTTTGACATGTAGAATATGCTGACCGTTTTCCATTTCGATTGCGTATGGGAAATATGAGATTTAGGGTATTTTAGTCATTTATAGGAAATACTGTTTACGTCCGTATTTTGCTGAAATGATTGCCATGGGTATTTATCGTGATATGATATTAGAAATGCATGCATGATCTATTTGGCGAAGAGATTCGCCCTAATGCGCACTTTGAGTCGACATACTCTATGTGGACTAAAGTGTGTAGACTAAGTGTTTGTATAAATGTTTGTATTAGTATGTATTGAGTAAATGGTGTTGTGAATTAGTTTTGAGATTGAATTCTCAATTAATATGCTGATGTATGTGATTTTCACCATGTTGGCTATATGAATTGATTTCATTATATATATGGAATGCATGTGTTAGTTGATTTACTTACGTTGTATGTTATAACATGTGTCAACATGCTTGTATTGTTAATATTCATTCCTGTTACTCTCATATGATTACTGATGTTGATTTACAAATGTTTGGGGCTATAACTAAGTCCAGGAAGTCGGTAATGGATTGAATTCGTGGTTGGCTTCTATTTGCCACGAAGGACGCGTCGATGAATACGAGCCGTGTTTTGAGTTGGCGACAGTAGTTAGGCCACACGAAGTGTTTCATGCACTTCATGTCGCTCAGATTGAGATGCGCTCGTACTAATCAAGCCCGTCAAGTAACCCGACTGGCCATTGTATGTTCACCTTACATGAGTCATAACTGCTTGAACCTAGGGTACTGAACTTACCATTGAAAACTCTGTTAACCATGGTACCTTGATCCATAAAGACTCATGAGCAGGGCATGGTGGTATGGGACACCGTGGTCGAGTTTTCGGCCTACGCTGGGGCCACAAACCTCCCCGTAGTGACTAGTGAGTACCTTTGACTCGCGAGCCGATTGTGGTGGTATAGGACACTACATTCGAGCTGTCGGCCTACACTGATTGGTGACGAGCCCTTTGTAGTGACCTCGAGCATATTCTGAGTCTACGGGAGGCGATGACCCTTCCGTAGCGACAAGAGTACATTAGGCCTGTATTGATAAAGTGATGGGGAAGCGGTGCAAGGAGTGCGAGCAACAGCCCTGACAGCCCTTGCAGTGACCTATAAATATAACATCATAGAGATTACTAGGAGTGACGACCCTAGACAGGATCTGTGTTGGGATTGATATAAGGAATGTTTGATTGTTTGCTTTACTATTATCGTGTGATTGATTTGATAACATGCTAATCTTTGCTCTGTGATTCCACTGAGTTGATCACTCACTCCCACGTTACGGGATGGTGTTCCAGACACCCACCAGTCCCTATTTTAGTTTTAGGTGATGGTGATGCTTGCGAAGTGGAGCCGGACTTGATGATGATGAGGAGGATCCCTCTTATATGCAGGTTCTGATTGACGGGGTTACAGGGTTACTGATTAGATGCTAGTACACTTGGTATTTTTCCTTTTATCTTTACATCCATGGATATTCTCTTCTTTCTATTTTGGAGTATACATGTATTTAGTTAACCTAGTAACATGTTCACACTCTGGAGACTTACAACAGTTCATATATTTTATATATCTATCACATTCTTCCGCTTGGTAATTTAACTATCTCTGAAGTATGATATGCTGTTTTGGCTTAATCCACTTCATGTTTTATGCACTATTATGGCCAACATTCATCCATCATTGAAAATGTTGTATGAGTGATGTTCTGGAACTCGGGAGTTGGGTTTCTACCCGACCCCCGATTTTTGGGGTGTTACAGATGGTATCAGAGCATGATTGGGATTAAACTGGACCTGGATTATGATAACACAATGCACACTGACACACTCTGACTTAGGAAGGGGGCGATGAAAACCTAGAAACCACATTGGAATCCCAAGTTTCACCGACAGGTGAGACATACGGTAATTTAGGCCATAACATGTCTTCGGTCCCGTGAAGCGACTTAAGTCGCCTCTAGGTCATCAGTCAATGGGTTTGAGTCATTCCCTAAAGGATTCCAATCCCAAAAATGAATGTCCCTGGGTTGTGGGCCAACCATAACCCTTACACTCAATCTCAAGGCCCAAAAATCCCTTTTCATTCAATTCCTTCAGAATCTCTCCTTCCACCACCCCATTATTCAACTTTTTCTAAGTCCTTTCATAATAGACATAAATACTAATGTGTAAATGATGGAGAATCATACTTAAACAAAACTTTACTATAAATAGTAAATATATGTATAAATTGGACTTTATGCTATTCTAATTGTGAAATCTTGTGGAATAAATAGGTTAGTTGGATGGATTAGCGTCTCCTACCCCAAAATCATATGCTACATGATACATAAAATCATTCCATCTTGTAAATTGTCCCCAAAACGCTTCAAATGGAGTCATGGGCCTACCCACGCAAATCCAGAATGATCCGAGGTGGGGACCACATGTATTTTCGGCCCTTAGGGTAGGGGGACCCAATCCAGATGGGAGGCCATCACCGAAAACCAACTTGGCTGGCGAGGACCTCCCCGGTTCGGCGATGCCTCACCGTACAATGGGCCTGGATCGGGCTGGGCTTCGGGCCGACGTCATTTGGGGGCTAGTGTAGCCCCTGTGCATAGGGGCCGCCCGTTAAGCACCCCTAAAACATCACTTCCTTCACAAGCCATGCTCCTAAGCTCTCCTTTCTTCAAGTTCTGCTGCCTCCTCTCTTAAAACTCATTTCAAATTGCCCCCAATCCCATTTTCTGCTATAACCAATGCTACTCCATCGTCCACAGCAGTAGGCATTCCCTTTCCCTTCCATTTTCATCCGTGGAAGCTCTCTCATCCTCCATTGGAGGCTGAAACTCATGTGAGCCTCCATCCCTACCTATTTTGCTCTTTTTCCTTTGAAATCCTAGCCTTTGAGGGCCTGTTTCACCCCTCTATAGGACCTAGATTCATGGCAGCCCTTTAGGCCAGCCCTTTCTCCCCCTTTCCTTCATTTTCATGGCCTTTATAGAAGTTATTTTAGCTTTCTTCTCCCTTTCCACCGTCCTCTCTCTCATGTCCCTTTCATTTGAGCCTTTACACTCTCTTTTTAGTCTCAAAATCGTGCAAATCTCAAATCTCATTTTCTCCTTCCTAGGAAATTGATTACCTTCATCATTTTATGCTTCCAACTGGCCTCCACTATTGCATTCATCCCCCATCTCCTTTTCCTCACCTTGAGCTCACGAACCCCCTCTTGTGACTCACTATTTCCTAACTTAACAATCCATCATAAATGGTTTTATGATGGATGAAATTGTAAAGCAACAATAAATGGTCTATGAAATTGATTTGAAACCTAACCCACCCACCTACTAAACATGTCACTCCCATTTCTGAGGTGGGAGTAGGAAAGTAGTCCCATTTAATACAATTTGAGACATTGGCCATATATGCCCTTAGAGTTTTGGACCTAGAGTTAGTACTCCTAGATTTGAAAGAGTTGACGATATAGGAAGTCTAATTCCAATTAGACAATCTTGACTCTAAGCGATAGAATAATTCCCTGTAGTAGAATAATCTTAGACTTTGGATTACCACCAGTGAGTTATAGACTAGTTTACTAGATATATTAAGTAGTGTAAAGCCTGTATATGCTAAGGAATAGTAGGCTAGATTTGGTTGGAGTAGAACCTCATTCCTTCGAAAGATCCCCTTAATACTTATTGACTTCTGTTATAACCCTTAGGAAAATATTTTTAACTTAGAACCATTCACTCTCAGGGAAAACTTATAAATCCCTCAGATTGAACTTAGAATAAATCAGCACGCCCTTTAGAATTTCCCTTAGAATTGCCTTCCCAAGGACTTCTTACAATCGGGGACACTTGGTCTCGAAATTTAAATCAACCACAACACCCACCATTTCAGCTCCTTTCTATAGTAATAGGTACCAATGCCATAGAACGCATCATTAGCAAAGGAAGACCAATGTAGTGAGAGGTTGTTTTCCATTTCATGTCAAGGTTAGGTCCTAAGTTATACCTCGTTCCGATATACGGATCGAGACATAAATTCTTGAACCTTAAGTAGAACTAAGTTTTAAGGGGGGTAGAACGTATCGAGCCCAACTTACTTAGGATTATCTAATACAACCGTTGGATCAGAGTGGCGCAGCGGAAGCGTGGTTGGCCTCTTCCCCACTGGGCCAGGATCGAAGAAGTTGGCTTAGGTTGGACGTAAGGATAGGTCATTAGATAAGACCTGAATCTTCAATAGAATGTCGCTAATGAAGTCATTAAGGGAAAGAAATTAGGGCTTAAGTGTTGAACCCATTCATAGCTTTGACCCATCCTATACGATTAGAAACACTTTTAAGATGATCTATTAAAGTGTCTATTAATCCCTACCTTGGACATAGATTCAGGCGAGAACTCTCTTAGATCAAGATCCAAAGCACAACCTTATAAATAGAACTTTTGAACCTTTTAGTGATTGACATTCCTTAAGCTTTTAGAGTGATCGGACTACGGAGTTACTGAACTGAACAAATGTGAAACATTCGCGGCTTGACCCAATTCTCAATCCTGGGTGACTACCAATAGACTCACTGCTTAGCCGAGCAGAAGACCAGGATCCACCAGGATTAGGAAGGGATACAACGTTGTCTACCTTGGCCAGGCGGACATTCGACGTACCGGGTTCAAGCCCACTACAACCGTCTCTCTGTACTGGTCGACCACTGAAAATATATATCTTACTCTAAGCAGATGGGAATTGTTGTCAAGATGTCAAATAGGTAAAGAAATAAATTATAGAAAGCTGTTAGGGTGTAAAGAATGCATAAAGAAGTAAGTTTTAAGGGGGGTAGACCAAAAGGAACCAGACTTATATAAATCATATACACCCTACCACGTATAGAAACATGAAATCAACATAACTTAGGTGAAGCAAATGAAAAATCTTTCCTCATCACCCTTAGCCAATTTCGGGGATGAAATTTTATTTTAAGGGGAGTAGATTGTAACACCCCGGATTTTTACCTACCTGGAGTTAGACGTCCTTAGGCAATGGGTCTACCATAGCACCTTAGAAGCTTCTCAAAATTCAATTCCAAAGCCAAAGAAATCATTTAGAAACAAATTCTTTAGAATTTAACGTGAATTAGCCAGCACTACACTAGATTACCTATGAAATAAGCGCCAACCACTTTAAATACGATCTGTAAGACCCAAAATCTCTAGAATTGTTGACGCTAGGTTACCCTAAAATCCAGGATCAAACGCTAAACCGGTTTGTCCTCAGGAACCCTTTGAAACTTTGTATTGGATCTAGACCGCGTGTCGAAAGTCCGATATCTGCAATCTCAGACCATTATGACCGCTTAGCTAGACTTGACAATCATTTTGAAAATCAAGCCCAACTGATGCTTTGAGGCTATTTCATTGAGCCTGGAGCAGGGAGTGTGAGAAAGAGTGAAATTCATTTAAAATTAAATGGGATTTAAATAAATCTGGCACGTTTCGCTTGCGGGATCAGTATAAGCATTCAGACCGTCGGAATCTGACCCAAATACACCCTCGGATCAGGGAACATTTCTCACCCAGGTCAGTGTACTTGAAATCCTCGATCGAGTCTCCATGACCGCTGAACTGAAAATGGTCCTCCACGTGCGAACTGGGAACTCTACCGGTCTGAAAACTTGATGTGAGCAGGATCCAATGTGCATGAGCTTAAGTCTGACCGCGTTCGGCTAGGGGACCTCCCGAAACGCTCTTTTGGATCGTAAGAGACCCGATTTGGTTATAACCCAAGTATACCCATGTCCCAAGTCTATTTAGGTGAGGTTTTAGCCTATATAAGGGCTTTAAACCCTCTCATATCTTTCCCATCCGAATTTGCTATAAACCCTAGAAAGAGAGAGAGAGAAAGAGAGAGATTGTGAGTGAGTTGTGGGAGAGATTTCCTGCCACTTGCTACAGCTTCTGCCCGTGCTTAAGCACCGCATTCAAATCACTTTCCCGGTGATTCCAACTCACTTCTAGGTAAGAAAACCCTAACCACAAGCTATTTTAGGGATTCCTTTGTTACAAGTAGCTATGTATCTTATGTATCTTATGATACAGGTCGCCATAATGCCGTTGACGAAGCGTAGACGTTCTATTCGAATCGATACACGTCTAAGGTAAAAGGTGAGGATTTTCGACGCTTTGATTGACTGATTTCAAAGATTTTAATGTCGTTTAATAGTAGATTATCGACGAGAACGCCGTTTGACATGTAGAACATGCTAACCGTTTTCCATTTCGATTGCGTACGGGAAATATGAGATTTAGGGTATTTTAGTCATTTATAGGAAATACTGTTTACGTCCGTATTTTGCTGAAATAATTGTCATGGATATTTATCGTGATATGATATTAGAAATGTGTGCATGATCTGTTTGGCGAAGAGATTCGCCCTGATGCGCAATTTGAGTCGACATAAGGTATGTGGACTAAAGTGTGTAGACTAAGTGTTTGTATTAGTATGTATTGAGTAAATGGTGTTGTGAATTAGTTTTTAAATTGAATTCTCAATTAATATTGTCACGCCCCAAACTCAGAAATCGGGCTCACAAAATTTCCGATCGTCGAATCTGGCGCTGACAGCCTCCGTAGTACCCCGTTCTCGGCTCCCGGCACTCATATACAAGGTTCCAATCCCGGGATGCTATAAGGAGGATTCCTAATATCCATTTAATTCGTAATGAGCATAACATAAGCATAACCCACGAACAATAACCACAAGAACACCACCACAAAATTCACTATGAACAAAAACTTTTAAGTACAATGCGTAGAAAAGGAAAATACAAAATAGTGACAATAACAAAAACTCCGTAAGCTCGACTGCACGCTCCAACAATGGCGAGACTAAGGCTGCATCCTGGTGTCACCTGCACGCATCAATTGTGCATAAGCTTATAGAAAGCTTAGAGGGCGGTGTAAGTGTGTGCGCAATACGAGCGTTCTCAGAATGCAAGGTCAGAATAATGCCGTAATGTGCTGATAAGTACATGAATACAATCAGCCGTACCAAGGCTATGCGGTGCAAGATATGAATGCGATCAGCCACATCCAGGCCATGCGATGCAGAATGCAAGTCAAGCATATCAATCCTCATCATATATCAGTACAGTTCTCAATCTGGATGATCACCGGGGTTCAATACACTCCAAATGGCACTGCCGCTCTACTAGCCACACAGTCCAAGCAAGCGTAAGAAACCTCACTATCTGTCTAGCCAATAGTCTGTCAATACCTATCCAGCACGTCAATAGCGGACCCATTCATGAGCTGGTCAAACTCAGCCTAGTATTACCCCCTACCCTTGGGCGAGTAAGGCCACACCCCTTTCCAACCAACCACGACACAATGGGAGACGTGGCCTCCTGGTATTTGGCCCTCGTGCGCTCTTATATCCACTTGGTCTCGAAGTTGGAGTCATCCTCTGGTACCATCGGGTTCAGGGACTTTCACCCAGGGACATCTATGGCGTCCCAATTGCTTATAACAAGGTTTTCGGTATCCAACCAGCCACCCACGGTATGTTTGTGGAGGCTATGGCCCTAATGTCGCTAGGGCATATCACAACCACACATAAGCAAGTGCATGTATCACACTATCAGTCATGCAACCATCCTGCGTGAAGCACGCGCTCATGTAGGGCAACCCCGCCTATCAAGGAGCCCATAAACAGTCTGCCTGAAGGCATATGCTATGATCAGTCACTACTTATCTCAAGCATACATATGATGCGTATGATCATGAATCATGAGACGGTACTAACCTTATGATATGATAGTGGTCTCTGCTTAAAACGAAGATGGGCCTAAATGGTCTGTAGACTACAAATACAGGTCTATCAATGGGCCTTAGGAAAAGTGATAATGTGGACATTTAACCGACATCATCCATACAATGTGGACGTCAAACCATCATTGTTCCCAAGGCTCCGCTCGCCTCAATAAATCATGGCGGAATCACACATTGCAATGTACCTTAGGTACATCTCATTAGGCCGCAAATACATTAAATGGGTCGTATCTCATGGGCCATACATTCATCAAGTGGGCCAGCTCAATGAGCCTTACTAATGGGCCTTAGGTACTTTGCAATGGGTCATAACCCATGGGCCTTGCATACATCACAATGGCCTCACGATATGGGCATTATATACATTAAGGTGGGCCTCAACAACGGACTACAAATACCTTAAGATGGGTCTCTCACATGCCAGGATAGGCCTAAATACATTAGCCCATATATATACCGAAGTGGGCCTCATGTGAGGCTCGCCATAATGTTTATTTTCCTCCCAATCTAGGGCCCAATATAATGTTTATTTTCCATCCAAACTGTCCATAGGGTCACATGGGCCTAGGACCCATTGAAATGACTTATTTACAATCCAATCTATTCACAAGGTCACGTGGACTAGGGTAGGGCCCACTATAATATTTATTTGTCATCCAACCTGTACATAAGGTCACGTGGACCAGGAGCCCACTGCAATGTTTATTTTTCCAACCTTATGTGGCTTAGGGCCCACTGTAATATCTATTTTCCAACCAACCTGTTGGTGAGAGCACATGAACCAGGGGCCCACCTCAAGGTTTATTTTCATCCGGGCCCACCACCATGTTTATTTCCATCCAATCTGTTTATCAAGATACGTGGGCCAGGGGCCCACCACAATGTTTATTTCCCATTCAACTCGTTGATAGGGTCATAGGCCAATGGGACCCTCTGTAATATTTATTTACCACCCAACCTGTTTGTAAGACAACATGGTCAGGGGCTAACAGTGATGTGGTCCACCAATCCAGTCCACTCATAATGCGAGTCCCACCTAGATGAGGGTCCAGACCAAGTTTCAGCTGCATCCAAAAGTCAGGTAGGCCCCACCAAGTGTTTCTATATGGTTTAGGCATGTCTTCACATGATTTTAGATGGTATGGCCCACCTGAGTTCTGTTTATGGATGGAATTTTGAAGGGGGCCCACTGCCCTAAGGGGCCACTAGATGAATGGGATGGATGTTCGAAACACATCACGTGGGGTCCACTGCTGGGGTCGTGAGCCCCAGCCAACTTGTCCGCCCGCCCCAGCACTGGACGTTGGGCGTCCTTAGCACAGCAGCAATAGCTGCTTCTTTCTTTTTCTTTTTTTCTGTTTTAAATATGGGGCCCACAAAAATGATCCAATCCGTCTATTGTGTGTGCCCCACGTGTTGGAGCGTTCAACCCAAATTTAAAATGCATCCAAATTTCAAGTAGGTCCCACCAAGTGCTTTTATAAGTTCAGGCATGTCTCCACATGTTTATAGACGGTATGGCCCACCTGAGATCCATATACGATTTATTTTTGGCATGGACTGCACTGCCCTAAGGGGCCACAGGATGAATGGGGTGGATGATCCACATACATCATGGTGGGGTCTACAACTGGGCCCAATGTGTCCATCTTTTTTCTCCTTTTTTTTTAACGTGGACGTCTCTGGACATCATGGTACAAAGTCATGCCAAAATATATATATATATATATATATATATATATTTATCCTAGGTGGGACCCACGTTAACTAGATCCATCCCGTCCATTGCATGTGTCCCACAAAATTAGGGGTCCAAAACAAGTTTCAAGTGGGTCCAAGCTTCTGGTGGACCCCAGCAATCATTCTTCCAAGTTTCAACGGAAAATACTACCATTGTTAATACCACGGCCTGCCAGATGATTGGATCGGTTTCATTTTTCGGCTCAACGCCTAAAATGATCCCGAGCATAGAATGGATGGCTTGGATCATGTATAAACATCAAGGTGGGGCTTGCATGAGTGGCCCATTCTAAAAGAGTACCTTTTTCTCTTCTTTTTTTTTGCATGCAAGTACACACCCATGTCACTGCACACACTCCAAGTTAACCACACCCGTCCAGTGTCCAGGGACACTGGACGGTATGGATAAAAACATGTATCGTGGTGGGTCCCACATGGGACGTGGCCCACCATATATATATTATTAATATAATATAACATAATATATATATATATATATTATGCATCACTTCACCCAAAAATGTGATGGACCACACCGTTTGATGGATGGAGTAGATTTAACATGAGTTGGTGGGGCCCACTTCATTCTGGGGGAAGGATAAGAGAGAGAGAAAGAAAGAGAAAAGAGAGAGAGAACAAGAGAGATGGTAATGGAGAGGAGGGACCCCTCCACTATGGGCCCTCCATTAATACAACACGTACATCAAGTGGGTCCCATAACAAGTGGGACCTTAAATTATGAAATCAACGGTGAAAATTCAAAGATCACCCACCTCTAAGCCTCCTCCTTGATCCCCTAGGCCCCTTACCTCCTTTTCTTAACTTTTAACGGTGGTAGATGATGGATCAATGGTTGAGATGAGAGATGAGAGAGTAGGGAAGGTGGGCCACACTTGACATTTGGGAGAGGGGGAGAGAGCTTGGACTTGTGAATTTTTGAGTTGCTTGGGAGTTTCTTGGAGAAAATGAGAGAGAAAGAGTGAGGGGATGGGTTAAAGGGATGGGTGATGGAGTGATGTGATGTGATGGGTGATGGGTGGAGTGGTGGGTTGTAAGAAAGTGATGGGTGATGGGAGAGAGAGTTGACTTTGAGTTTGCTTGTGTAAGAGAGAGGTATGGGTTGTTGTACTTGACTTGATATATGATGTGTACTTGATTGATGAGATTGATTGATTGATTGATTGATGGGACATCTCGTAGAGATTCCCTCGTAATCCATAATGTGCGGTGTTTCTTCAAATTGAACGCGAGCCTATATCTTCTACCCTGAGTATCGGGTCGGTGCGCGACTCGCGGCGTTAGAACCGCGACGACGGCGCCGTCGCTAAGGTATAGGTTTCGGGTCGAGTCGACTCTGATATACGGGACTCAGCTCAGGTTTGAGCGTAAACATCGAATATAGGTCGAAGATTGCCTGAATTCGACCGGAAGATTCACGGAAGTCAACGGAATGGTATGGTTTAGGATACGGGTCTTACAACTCTCCCCTCCAAATAAAAATTTTATCCTCAAAATTTGCACAATCATCGTAAGAAAACATAACTCATAATAGAAGGGAAACATAAGGCATCATCATATAAAATCGGAGACAATATACAAGATACAATGTATGATCAATCAATAAAGAGATGGGGATAGCGCTCTCGAACCTCAGCCTCTCACTCCCAAGACACCTCATCAACAGAATGATGACCCCACTGAACTTTTACCAAGGGAATGACCTTGGTCATGAAGACCTGCTCCTTGCAATCAAGGATATGAACTGGATGCTCAATGTAAGAAGCGTCCTGACGAACCTCTAGTGGCTGCCAATCAATAACAGGAACTATGTCTGACCCACACTTTCTCAACATAGAGACGTGAAAAACGTTGTGGACGCCAGAAAACTTAGATGGTAAGGCAAGCCGATAAGCCACGACGCCAACACGCCCAATGATCTTAAAAGGTCCTATAAATCTCGGGGCAAGCTTGCCCTTCACTCCAAATCGAACCACGCCCTTCATGGGAGAGACCTTGAGAAACACTCTGTCCCCTTTATCGAACTCCAAGGGACGACGCCTGCGATCATCAAAACTCTTCTGCCGACTCTGAGTTGTGCGCATTCTCTGCCTGATGATATCAATAGCCTCTGATGTCTCCTGCACAAGCTCGGGACCTAGGAGACGCCGCTCTCCTACCTCGGTCCAACAACTCAGAGATCTGCACGGTCTGCCATACAATGCCTCAAAAGGAGTCATGCCAATGGTCGCCTGGTAGCTGTTGTTGTATGCGAACTGAGCCAATCGCAAATGCTCATCCCAGTTACCCTCGAAATCAATCGCGCAGGCCCAAAGCATATCCTCAAGTATCTGGTTGACCCTCTCGGTCTGACCATCTGTCTGCGGATGAAACGCAGTACTGAGCTGTAAATCAGTACCCATAGCTCTCTGAAAGCTCCCCCAAAACTGAGATGTGAACCTCGGGTCTAGGTCAGAAACGATCGAGACTGGAAAGCCGTGCAGTCTCACTATCTCCTCAACAAATATCCTAGCGAGTCGGTCCATATGCCAAGTCTCACGGATCGTAAGAAAATGTGCCGACTTCGTCAGACGGTCCACGACAACCCAGATAGCGTCATGACCGCGCTGAGTCCTCGGCAAACCCATGACAAAATCGGTAGATACGTGCTCCCACTTTCACATCTGGACGCTTAACAGCTGCAATAAACCAGGTGGTCTCTGATGATCGGCCTTGACATGCTGGCATGTGTCACACTCGACCACAAAACTGAAGATCTGGCGCTTCATTCCTGCCCAAAAATACTGTCTCCTCATGTCCTGATACATCTTCGTAGAACCAGGGTGGATAGAAAACCGCGATCAATGTGCCTCGATCATAAGATTTCTACGCAACTCGAGAATATCCGGGACACATAATCGGCCTCTGAAGCGAAGTCCACCATCAGAACCAATCTACCAATCTGTCTGGCTCTCAGATGCTGCCTCTACTCGGTAATCCTGTAACGACTTATTTGTCTGCTGAGCCTCGATCACCCATGCGACAAGAGAGGGTTGAATCAACAGGCTCGATAACTGAACGATAGAAGACTGTAAACCAAAATTAAAGTCGTACTCTACTATATCCTTGAGCATCCTACACTCCTGAATCATCATATGTGCCACCAGGCCTCGTGGCTGACGGCTGAGGGCATCCTCTACCACGTTCGCCTTGCCTGGGTGGTACTGGAGCTCAAAATCATAGTCCTTCAGAAGCTCCATCCAGCGTCTCTGTCTCATGTTCAGCTCAGACTGAGAGAATATATACTTCAAGCTCTTGTGGTCGGAGAAGAGCTCGAACCTAACCCCATAGAGGTAGTGCCTCCACACCTTCAGTGCGAAGACAACAGCTGACAGCTCCAAATCATGCGTGGGGTAGTTCAGCTCATGGACCTTGAGCTGACGAGACGCAAAGGCTACAGGTCTGCCGTGCTGCATCAGGACAACACCCAATCCAATACGTGAGGCATCGGTAAATACAACAAATCCATCACTCCCAGAGGGAAGACTGAGGACAGGAGCAGACGTCAGATGGTCCTTCAGCTCCACTAATGCCCGCTCACATGCATCAGTCCAAACAAAGTCTGCGCCCTTCCGAGTCAACCTGGTCATCGGGGCAGTAATACGGGAGAAGCCCTCAATGAAACGTCGATAATATCCCGCTAAGCTAAGAAAACTGTGGATCTCGGATACAGTAGTAGGTTGGCTCCACTGACACACTGCCTCAACCTTCGAGGGGTCCACTGCGACACCCTCCCTCGTCACCACGTGACCGAGGAACCTCACCTCCTCCTGCCAAAACTCACACTTCTCCAGCTTCGCATACAGCTGGTGGACATGGAGGGTCTGCAATGTAATCTCTAAATGCTGCATATGGTCCTCACGGGTCCTCGAATATATCAGAATGTCGTCGATGAAGACCACCACAAACTGATCGAGATATGGATGGAAGACCTCGTTCATCAACTGCATGAAGACCCCAGGTGCATTGGTCAATCCGAAGGACATGACCTGAAACTCAAAATGACCATAACACGTCCTGAAAGCTGTCTTCGGGATGTCCTCCTCTCGGACTCGAATATGATGATAACTGAAACGCAGGTCAATCTTCGAAAAGAACTGTGCACCCTGCAGCTAGTTAAACAAATCATCTATTCTCGAGAGCGGGTACTTATTCTTAATTGTGACCCGGTTGAGCTCGCGGTAGTCTATGCAGAGCCTCAAAGAGCCATCCTTCTTCCTGACGAAGAGTACCGGTGCTCCCCAAGGAGAACTGCTCGGACGAATGAATCTCAACTCATGTTACTCGTCCAACTGTCGTTGCAGCTCATGCAACTCCATCGGTGCCATACGGTATGGGGCCTTTGAGATAGGTGCGGTACCGGGCACAAGGTCAATCTGGAACTCAATATGATAGCGCGGCGGCAATCCCGGAATCTCCTAGAACACGTCGGGGAAGTCACAGACAACCAGCAACTGATCGATACAAGCGACGATAGGCTCCTCAATGGCGCAAGACATCAAGCATGATAATGACTCTCCTCTGGGTTCGGTGACAAATTGGAACTGCGGCAAGCCTAGTATGCAGAATGTGACTGTCCTTACGGAGCAATCCAAGATGGCGTAGTACTCGGTAAGTCAATCCATGCCCAAAATAACATTGAAGTATGACATCGGCAACACGTACAAGTCGACAGGCAAAAAGATGTCACCGACCAGAACAGGGCAAGATGAACAGAAACGGCCCAATACTATGGTCTTCCCCAAGGGCATCGATACGATCAATCCCTCACTAGCAGACTCTGTCGGTAATCCAGTCGATCGGCAGAAATCCTCAGACATAAATGAGTGCAAAGCACCGGAATCAAACAGTACATGTGCGATGCATGAAGAGACTGGAAGCATACCCTCTACGATTCCTCCAGAGGTCTGCGGGTTCTGCTGAGCCACATAAAATCTGGCCTGAGCTGGCTGAGGAGGTGCTTGTCCCCTCTGAGGTCCCTTGTGTTGCTGCTGTCTTTACGGCGGCATATACTGTTGTCTCTGCTACTGCTGGGGCCTCGGCGGTTGAGGTGGCTGTGGACACTGTTGATGGGGTCACTGCTGCTGTGGGGGCTGCTGATGAGGTTGCTGCTGCGGTGGAGGCTGCTGTGGCCCCCTCGACTGCTGCAGATGAGGGCAGGTGGGTGGCTCCTGTATCTCTGTGGTCGTCAATGTTGCTGTGAGCCACTAGAGGGGACCTGCCTCTTCTGTCCCCTCCTCTGATCTCGGTCGGCCTGCATGCTGGCCCACTCAGTCTCATAAATTTGAGCTCTCCGCACTACTGCATGGAAAGTCAGGAGCTCATGCCCAATGACACGCCCTCGAAGGCCGTAACATAAGCCGTTCTCGAAATGGCGGGCCTTCCGCCCCTCGTCATCAACCATATACGGTGCAAATCTCGATAGTGCCACAAAACGGGCCGCGTACTGTGCCACAGTCATGTCTCCCTGCACCAGAGTCTCGAACTCTAAAGCTCGCTGACGACGGATATGGTCGGGGAAGTACTGCTCCTCGAATCGGTCAATAAAGTCCTCCCATGTCCAGACATACTCAGGTCCGGCAACACAGGTTACAGAGGTCCACCAATGCTCGGCCTCACCCTGTAAGAGAAATACTACTAACCGGACTCGCTGCACGGTCATACATGACATGGTATCAAAAATCTTCTCCACATCGGAGCGCCATCTCTCTGCTGCAGTCGGATCTGGATCGCCCTGAAAATGTGGGGGATCAAGCCGTCGAAACTTTCGAAGTAAGGTGCTCGCGCGCTCCTGCTCTGCCTGAGCTGGTGAAACAACTGGGGGCCTACCCTGTCCCTGAATTGCGACTGTCACAGCCCGTAACATTTGCTGTAACTGAGAGGCACTCACAGGCACAATCGGCTCCGTATCGACCTCAGGTGGAGGAATGTCGTCCTCATGCAGGGGAGCAGGGATCTCTGGTTGTGGAACGGGAGGTGCGGGTGGTAGAGCTGGAGCCTCGAGTGGTGGATCGGGGTGTGCTCGGGTCGCTCTCCTGGGCGGCATGTCCTATAGGAAAGAACAATAACGCCAATCAACCTTAAGAATCGCGCGTTGGGGAACTAATTCGTAAGGTCGCACGCTTGGAACCTGACCGTCCTAAACTCATAGCAAATATGTGATGTTGTCCACGGTTATTCCCAAGTTATGCTCTGATACCAACTTTTGTCATGCCCCAAACTTAGAAACCGGTCTCACAAAATTCCCGATCGTCGAATCTGGCGCTGACAACCTCCGTAGTACCCCGTTCTCGGCTCCCAACACTCATATACAAGGTTCCGATCCTGGGATATTGTCACGCCCTAAACTCGGAAACTAGGCTCACAAAATTCCCGATCACCAATCCAGTGTCGACAGCCTCCGTAGAATCCCATTCTCGGCTCCCAGCTCCCATTCATCAGGTTCCGATCCTGGGATGCTACGAGGAGAATTTTCAACATCAGTTTGATTCGTAAAAAGCATAACCAAAGGCATAACCTACAAACAACAACCAAGAATTCCATTACATTTCCACTATGATAAAAAAATTTACAAGTACAATGAGCATAAAGGGAAATTCAATGATGATGAATAGAAAATTCAGAGTAATCTGCCACGTGCTCAAGCCTCAGCACTGCTGCGATCCAACGTCACCTGCACACAACGGTCGTGCATAAGCTTATAGAAAAGCTTAGAGGGTGGTGAAAGTGAGTGCGCAAGGTAGTAATATGATCATGCAATATCAGAGTAATGCGGAATATGCAGATGGATCCATAATATCATGAACCGTACCAAGGCTATGCGACACAAGATGCAAGTCAAGCATACAATCCTCATCTTAGTCCACATGTCAATACGGCTCAACTCTGGGATATCACCGGGGTCTAGTACACTCTAAACCAGATTGCCGCCACATCACGCGTAATAAGATAAGTGGAAGAGACCTCACTATCCGTCTGCCAATATCGGGCACGACTCGTCGATAGTGGACCCATTCCTCGAGCTGGTTAAACTCAGCCTAGCATTACCCCCTACACTCGGGCGGGTAAGGCCACACCCCCTTCCAACCGACCACGACACAGTGGATAGCGTAACCATCTGGTATTCGGCACTCAACACTCATCTGCCCACTCGGTCTAGACATTGGAGAAACCTCTTGGTACCATAAGGGTTTAAAGACTTTCACCCAGGGATATCTATAGCACCCTATGTAGAATAAAATTTCTAGTATCCAATCCTACCAACCACGATACGTTTGTGGAGGCTACAACCCTGATGTTACTAGGGAGTAGAATAACCATATCACACAATGCGAAATGCATGAATCACGCTATCCAGTCATGCAATAAATCCTGCACGTATCGTGCGCTCATATAGGGCAACACCACCTAACCGGGAGCCCATAAACAACCTGCCCGAAGGCATATGCTATGATCAGTCACCTCTCATATCAAGCATACATATGATGCATATGTTTATGAGTCATGAAACTATACTAAACATGTTATAATGAAATGAACTATCCTTACCATGCAGATGGTCCTGGACGGCCTATACACAACAAGTATGGGCCTAATAACGGGCTCTAAGGAGAGTCGTAATGTGGACATCCAACCAGCATTACACTCGCAATGTGGACGTCAAACCAACATTGCTCCCAAGGCACGATTGTCGCAAACATCGTTACATAATCAGTGTTGGGATCACACATTGCAATGGTCCTCAGGTACATCCCACTGGGCATTAAATACATCAGATGGGCCATATCATATGGGCCTTATATTCATCAACTGGGCCACATCAATGGGCCGCACCAATGGGCCTTATGTACATTGCAATGAGCTATAACCCTTGGGCCTTGAATACATCAAATGGGCCTAATCACATGGGACCTATGTGTATTAAATGGGTCACATCCATTGGGCCCCGTATGTACATCAAATGGGCCTCAATCCATAGACCCCTAATACATCAAATGGGCCTCAACCCATGGCCTTACATGTATATCAAAGTGGGCCTCAACCATGGGCCACAAATACGTCGAATGGCCTCATGACATAGGCCTTACATCCCCATCAAAGTGGGCCCCAATGAATAACCACAACTAAATCAAGATGGGCCTCATAACATGCCAAGGCGGGGTCCACTTAGACTATGGATCGAGCTAATTCTTTAACTCATATAACATGAGCTTTAAATGGATGGATAGATTGGATACGACACCTACATCCAGGCAGGTCCCATATAAATGGACAGCATGGAGAGAACACATGCATCATAATGGGCCCTACCACCCAAACAACAATCATAGTGGGCCACAAATGGTTGGACGACATTACACAACACACATATTATATGCAATATGGTTGTTGTCAGCTTTATATATAGATATATATATATATATATATATATATATATATATATATATATAATATAATATATGCATAAGTATAGCTGCTGTTTAAGCAGCTTTACGCATATAAAGGGAGAGGTGGGTCCCATGTAGGGCCCACCATTTTATATGAAATGTATGAGTATAAAAATATATATATAAATATTTACTATATATAGAAATCGGTCGCTGTACATGCAGTTTCTGCATTAAGAAGAGAGGTGGGCCCCATGTAGGGCCCACCACAACAAGTATATAAAAAGGGGATATATAATACATATATTATATAATATAATACATAATATATATAATATAATATATTATATAAATAACACATCTAATGTCCAGATGGACGGCTGGACAAACACATACCACGTGGTGGCCCCACACGTGGGGTGGGTCCCACTAGCATGCATCGTGAGGGGGGCATCTAAATGGAAGGTCGGTGTAGGTGGGTCCCATAGACCCCATGCCAGGGTACACCCAAGTCAGCACGCACTCCATGCTAGCCACCATCCTAGGGAATAAGCCCCAGGACCCCAGTGTGAAAGGAGGTATCTTTCACTCGAAATTCCAGCGAGCTAAGGGACTGGGTGGGTCCCAACGTTGAAACAGAGTATCCTTCACTCCATCTGGCACGTGAGCCATGAGGCCCACCGTTTAGACAGCCTGAATCACACGTGGGGGTGGCCCACCATGGTGAATGGACGGTGTAGGTGGGTCCTATAGACCCCACGACATCAGTCCACACCCCACTGTCAGCCACCACGCCAAGACCTCAAGTGTAGAAATGGGACTTCTCCACTTAGTTTAACAGGTGAGCTATGGGCCCCACACGAATGTTGGATTCTTCCGTCAGAATGAAATGGCCAGTTTGGATAATGCACATGCATCTTGGTGTGGCCCATATAGAGGGGTGGAGGATGGGAGTGGGTCCCATGGACCCACCGTCAGTTCACATCAGTGTTAGCCACCCCCTGGCAGCCCACCCATCATTCCAGCACACCTCCAGCGTCCCTGGACGCTGGACCGTGTGGGTGTAACACAAATCTCATGGCAGGTCCCACAGGGACGTGGCCCACCTATGTTTAGAATCAAGCTGATATTTGTGTTCTCCTAAATCCAGGCCCACCAAAGGATGGACTGCAAGGTGGGCCCCACAGATGGGATGGTGTGGGTCATACATGATGGTGAGGGGTGCACAACACATAAGAAAGAGAGAGAGAGAGAGAGAGAGAGAGAGAGAGAGAGAGAGAGAAATTAGCGAGGATGGAGGTGATGGAGGGGCCCCGCCACTATGGGCCCCTCTTTGATACAAAATGTACATCAAGGTGGGACCCACTACATGTGGCCCTTAAATCAAATAAATAAATGAAAACAAAATTCTAAAAATCACCCACCGTTTGATCTTCTTGTTCCCATGGGTTCCTTAGCTCCTTAGCTTGGATTTCAATGGAGGAGATGAGAAATGGAAGGCTAAGATAGGAGATGAAGGGGTAGGAAAGGTGGGCCACAATTAGAGTTTTTTTTTTTGGAAGAGAGGGAGAGCTCTCATACGTAGGGATTTCTTGCTTGAGAGAATGAGATGAGAAATGAGAAAGAGAGAGAGTGTTGTAGAGAGAGATGGGTGATGGATGGATGTGGTGAATGATGGGTGTGTAAGAAAACCTTGACTTTTGTGAGCATTTGTGTAAGAAAGGCATGGGAGGTGTAAGAGATTCTTGACTTTTGAGGCTTTTTGTGTAAGAGAGGTATGAGCTTGTAAGAAAATCTTGACTTTTGTGGTTGCTTGGGAATGGGTGAAAGGTGATGTGTACTTGACATGTACTTGACATGTGGTGGATTGATGGGATTGATGGGACACCTCGTAGAGATTCCCTAGGGTTTCCCAACGCGCGGCGTTTCCTCGCACCTAACGTCGGCCTACAACTCTTGACCAGGGTATCGCCTCGGTGCGTGAGTAGCGGCAATGGAACCGCAGCAATGGCACGGTCACTATGGTATTAGTCTTGGGTTGAGTTGATACATGTTGACGGCATATGAATCAGGGTCGCGCGTCAATATCGATTAAGGGTCGAAGGTTGCTGAAATTCGACTGGTAAGACCGTGGAAGTCTATGGAATGGTACAGACTAAGATATGGGTCTTACAGCTCTCCCCTCCTTATAAAAATTTTATTCTCACAATTTGCATAATCATCGCAACTAAGCATAACTCATGAAGAAGAAGAGACATAACATCACTATATAAAATCAGAGACATCATACAAAATACAATACATGATCAATCATCAAAGATATGAGGATAATGCTCTCGAATCTCAACCTCGTGCTCCCAAGAAGCCTCCTCTATGGAATGGTGACCCCACTGAACCTTCACCAACGGAATGACCTTGGTTCTGAGGACCTGCTCCTTCCGATCAAGGATAAGGACTGGCTGCTCAATGTAAGAAGCGTCCTCACGAACCTCCAACGACTGCCAATCAATAACAGGAACTATGTCTGACCTACACTTCCTCAACATGGAGACATGGAAAATGTCGTGGACGCCAGACAACTGAGATGGTAAGGCAAGACGATAGGCCACGACGCCAACGCGCCCAGTGATCTCAAAAGGTCCTATGAATTTTGGGGCAAGCTTTCCCTTCGCTCCAAATCGAACTACGCCCTTCATGAGCGAGACCTTGAGATACACATGGTCCCCTACGTCAAACTCCAAGGGACGACGCCGATGATCAGCAAAACTCTTTTGTCGGCTCTGAGCTGTGCGCATCCTCTGCCTGATGATATCTATAGCCTCTAATATCTCCTGCACAAGCTCAGGACCTAGGAGACGACGCTCTCCAACCTTGGTCCAACAACTCGGTAATCTGCATGGTCTGCCATATAGTGCCTCAAAAGGAGTCATGTCAATGGTTGCCTGATAGCTGTTATTGTACGCGAACTCATCCAATCGCAGATGCTCATCCCAGCTGCCCTCTAAATCAATCACGCAGGCCCGAAGCATATCCTATAGTATCTAGTTGATCCTCTCGGTCTGGCCATCGGTCTGCGGATGGTACGCGGTGCTGAGCTACAAATCAGTCCCGATCACTCTCTGGAAGCTCCCCCAATAATGAGACTTGAACCTCGAATCTCGGTCAGAAACGATAGAGACCGGAACGCCATGCAGTCTCACAACCTCCTCAATGAATAACCTCGTAAGTCGGTCCATAGACCAAGTCGCACGCATCGTCAGGAAATGTGCCGACTTCGTCAGACGATCCACAACAACCCAAATGGCGTCATGACCGTGCTGAGTCCTCGACAATTCCATAATGAAATCAGTCGACACGTGCTTCCACTTTCACATCAGGATGCTCAATGGCTGTAATAGACCAGGAGGTCTCTGATGATCGGCCTTGACACGCTGGCACGTGTCACACTCGGCCACAAAACTGACCATCTGGCGCTCATCCCTACCCAAAAATACTGTCGCCTCATATCACAGTACATCTTCGTCGAGCCAGGGTGGATAGAAAACCGTGATCGATGTTCCTCGGTCATAAGATCTCTGCGTAGCTCAAGAATATCCGGAACACATAATCGGCCTCTGAAGCGAAGTCCACCGTCTGTACCAATCTGCCAATCAGCCTGACTCTCAGATGCCACCTCAGCCATATAACTCTGCAACGACGCATCAGTATGCTGAGCCTCGATCACCCTTGCGATAAGAGAGGGTTAAATCGACAGGCTCGATAACTGCACAATAGAAGACTGCAGGCCAAACTCAAAATCATACGTTGCGATATCCTCAAGCATTCGCCACTCCTGAATCATCATATGCGCTACTAGGCCTCGTGGCTAATGGCTGAGGGCATCTGCCACCACGTTCGCCTTACCCGGTTGGTACTGGAGATCAAAATCATAGTCCTTCAGAAGCTCCATCCAGCGCCTCTGTCTCATATTTAACTCAGACTGCGAGAAGAGGTACTTCAAGCTCTTATGATCGGAGAAGAGCTCGAACCTGACCCCATAAAGATAGTGCCTCCACACCTTCAGTGCGAAGATAACTGCAGCCAGCTCCAGATCATGCGTAGGATAGTTCAGCTCATGGACCTTGAGCTGACGAGATGCAAAGGCCACTGGTCTCCTGTGCTGCATCAGGACAACACCCAAACCGATATGCGAGACTGTAACGCCCATGAAAAATCCATCCTTGGGCTCGAGTACCAACTCGACCCGAATTTGCGTAGAATTCATTCCTTTGGAAAATTTGACTAGGTTAGCTAGTGCAACGTTAGAATAGCTGGGAAATGGTCCCTGATCACTTTAAATACGTTCTACAAGGCCCGAAGCGAGTGGAACTAAGGGTGCTATAATGCTCTAAAGCCTCGGATCAAACTCTAAGCCGGTTTGTTCTCTGGACCACTTTGAATCTTTGTATTGGATCTAGACCGCACGTTGAAAGTCCGATACCTCCTATCTTAGACCGTTAGGACCGTCTAGCTGGGCTTGACACTCATTCCAAAAATCAAGTCAAACCGATGATCACAGGCTATTTCATTGAGCCCGGACCGAAGAGAGTGTGAATAGGGACATAGTTGGAATTTCAAATTCAAATCTGGCACACAAATTTGACGCATCAGTATTAAGCATTCTGACCGTCAGAATACAGCCAAATTACACCCTTGGATCAGGAAAAATATCTATTATATATCACGGGACTTATAGGCCTGATCTTGATGCGGTGACCGTTAAACTGAAACTGGGCCGCCACGTGCGATCTGGGAACCCAACCGGTCTGAAAACTGGATGTATGCTAGATCTAGTATGCATGAGCTTAAGTCCGACCGCATCTGGCCTGGGGACCTCCAGAAGTGCCCTTTTGGACCGAAACGGCCCCGATTTGGTTAGGCACCAAGTAAACATTGTTCCCAAGCCTATTTTGGGAATGTTTTAGGCTATAAAAGGGGTTGAAACCCTCACTCCTCTCTCCCATCCGAATTTGAGAGAAGCCCTAGCTTGGGGGAGAGAAAAAGAGTGAGAGATTGTGAGAGAGTGGGAGAGTTCTTCCCGCCACTTGTGCTACGTGTTGCACGTGCTTAAGCGACACTTCTCTACCGCTTTCCCGGCGATTCCACCGCAATCCTAGGTAAGTAAAAACCCTAAATAGTTGGTGATTTGAGTTTTTCTTGTTTCCATGGCGATGTAGCTTATGGATCTTATGTATTAGGCTCCTTACTCGCCGTAGACGAAGCATATACACTCCGCTTCAATTCCCGAGTCTACAAGACACTAGGTGAGGATTTTAGACGCTTGGATTGACGGTTCCCAATGCTTTCAATGTCGTTTAATAGTAGATTCTTGACGGCATCGCCGTTTGACATGTACAAAATGCTCTCCGTTTCCCGTTTCGTAAGCTAACGAAGAATATGAGATTTAGGGCATTTTAGTCATTTGTAGGAAGTACTGTTTGCATTCATATTTTGCTGATATGATTGACATGGTTTGTTGTCGCATTAGGAAGTTAGGAATGCGTGCATAATTAGTTTGGCGAAGAGGTTCGCCTAGTTGCACACTTTGGGTCGACATACCATATGTAGACTTAAGTGTGTAGTGTATGTGTTTGTACAAATGTTTGTATTAGTATGTATTGAATTAAATGATGTTATATGATAGTTTGTGATTGATTTTTCAACTATTATGCTGACCTAGATGATTTTCTACATGTTGATAAAATGCATGATTTCATTACAGGCATTGAATGTATGTGCTTGAGGATTTGCTTAAGTTGAATATGCATGGGAAGTATGCCTTGAAGATTTGCTTAAGTTGAATGTTATAACATGTGCTAACATGCTCACATGATGTATTTCAATTCCAATACCTTTTATAGTGATTCCATAGATGTGTGGGACTTGACTTAGTCCAGGCAGTCGGTAACCGAGCAAATTCGTGGCTGACTGGTCATAGCCACGAATGACGCGTCGATGAATGTGATTCGTGTTGAGAGTTGGCGGCAGTGGTTAGGCCACGCGAAGTGTTTTACGCACTTCATGTCGTTCAGTTCGAGATGCGATCGCGCTAGTCGAGCCCGTCAAGTAACCCGACTGGCCGATGTTTGTTCACCATGTATGTATCATAACTGCTTGAACCTAGGGTACTGAACTTACCATTGTAAACCCTATTAACCGTGGTACCTTGATCCACGAAGACTCATGAGCCGGGCATGGTGGTATGGGACACCGTGGTCGAGCTGTCGGCCTACGCTGGGGCCACAAACCTCCCCGTAGTGACCAATGAGCACCTTGACTCGTGAGCAGATTATGGTGGTATGGGACACTATATTCTAGCTGTCGGCCTACACTGATCAGGCGACGAGCCCTTTGTAGTGACCGCGAGCGTATTCTGAGTTCACGGGAGGCGACGACCCTTCCGTGCAGTAGAGTACAGTAGGCCTGTATTGATAAGGTGATGGGGGAGCGGTGCAACGAGTGCGAGCAACAGCCCTGGCAGCCCTTGCAGCGACCTACGAAATGTACATCGTATGAGATTACTAGGAGTGACGACCCTAGACAGGATCCGTGTTGGGATTGATACAAGGGAGGTACCTTAGTTTCCCAATCCTGCTGTTTGAATGGACTAATAACAACTTGGTAATCATATCACCATAGCATTGCATGTGCCTGGAAGATGTGGAGCACTCTAGGGAGTGTGGCATGCCGCGGTCGTAAGATGTTGCCGTATGAGGGTGATCGTCGGTGAGGGCATACATCACGTCATATCATCTTGCATTAACAACAGTTTTAGGACTTGTCTGATTTACTGCTTTACTATTATCGCGTGATTGAATTGTGAACATGCTAATCTTTGCTCTATGATTCCACTGAGTTGATCACTCATTCCCACGTTACGGGATGGTGTTTGCAACACCCACCAGACCCTGTTGTAGTTGCAGGTGACGTTGAGATCCAGGAGGTGGAGCTAGATGATGACGAGGACCAGGATGAGTTCTCGTATATGCAGTATCATGACGGCTTCCCGTAGGTGACCTGGATCGAGGGGACATCAGTGGGACTTTTCTTTTTGAACATTATTCTTTTGTTATGTACATGTATATGAGACTCAGAGATGTAGTCATACTTTGGAGACAGTTGAGATTACTTTGTTTTTCCATACAGTGATATATATCTTGTTTAGTCTTCCGCTTGCTTTTATCACTGGATCTGAAGTATGAATTGCAGTTTTGGTATACTTTTACTCATGTGAATGCTTTAAATCAGACAACATTGAATCATAACCATTTTTGTTGCATAAGTGACGGTCTGGAACTCGGGAGTTGAGTTTATACACGACCCCCGATTTTCAGGGTGTTACAAGTTGGTATCAGAGCATGAATGAGAGTATACTGGGCCTGGGTTATGGTCTTGCGACGTACGCTGTCGCTTCCTATGACTTAGGTGGGTGCGAGAAGGGTCTAGAAACACTTCTAGGATCACAGATTCGCCGATAGGCGAAGTCTATAAGGATCGATCGCAAGATCGAGTCTGTAACGCATCTCGGGTCGCGTAAAGCGACCCGAATCACTTTTAAGCTGTAGGAAGTCGGGTGGAGACGTCCTATGAGCGGTTTTAAACCGCAAAAGTGAATCTTTGGGCCGTGGAATGACCACGACTCCAGTAATCAATCGCCAGGGCTTAAAAACCCCGTTTTGCCAAAAATTCTCAAAATTCCTTCTCTAAACACTTCAACCTTCAGTTCTTTCTTATCCATTTCATGTTAGGCATCAAACCTAATGTGAAAATAACACAAATTAGTACATTCACCAAATTTTACAGTGAATAGTAAAATTTCATGAAAAATGGCCATAAGGCCATTCTAACTTCACTTTCTTTAGCAACTAAGGAGCTAGAAAGATGTACTGGATCCTTCTACCCCAAATTCATATGCTGCATCATATGGTTTGGTATTCGGGATTGCGATGTGGACCCGGAAAGCCCCAAAAACATGTTTGGGCCCATAGGGACCAAAATACTATGAACTAAGGGGTGGGACTAGACTTTTTGGGACCCTGGGACCATGGGGGACCAGACCCATGGGGTCCCGCTGGCCAACCTGGAGGTTGGCCGGCGATGCCATCGCCGGCCGGGCGATGCATCGCCGGCCGGCCACCTCGGACGGTGCTGCCCTTTGGGCGCACCCACTTATATGTCTCCCACAACACCCCTAGGTACCTCCCATCCCACGAAAACCCCTAAAACACCCCTCTCCTTCACAAACAGCCCCCTTGCATGCCCTATCTTCGATTTTCAGCGCTCCATTCCAAATCCCGGCGACCCAAACCCCTCCTAATCCCTTCCTTGGCCAAAACCGACCACCACCCATTGATTATTGGGTGTTGGCAGCCCCTTTCCTTGAAGATTTTCCCATTTGGAGCTCCAAAATCCCCCAAATAGTGTCGAAATCGTGAGCAGCTCCATTCCATCTTTTTGTTCTTATTTTTCCCTAAAACTACAGCCTTGGGAAGCTTGAAGCATCCCTCTACGACGCCTAGATTTCCTTTTGTCAGATTGGGCAGCCATTTCTCCGCATTTTCGGCGTTTTCCATGGCTTTCGTGGAAGCTATTTTGGGTCTTTTGTCACTCTCATCCATCCTGTCTTTGATGGGTAAGAGGAAAACTGCAACAGACGAGGCTGGGCCGAGCCGCCCTGCTCGATTGAGAAGACCGCGGGGTGGTGCCGCAAGTTCAAGCGCCGCCGCAGGTCCAGCTGCAGTCCTAGAGTGCCGTACGAAGCGGGATTTGGATCCCCATGCACACCTTGGACGAACCATCCTATCAGAGATGCCTCATGGTGAATACACTGATCGTAGAGTGTTATTTGAGGCGGACGTAGATGGGCGATTGTTCGGCGAATATCTGTTGTTCGAACGCATTGAAGCTGCGCACTGGGGACCGATCTTTGAAGCTCGCGCTCGTGCTAATGTGAGCACTGTTCGTGCCTTCTATGCTAGCATCCAGAGTCCTACCTTGGAGCCCTTGCAGTTCAAAATCCCTTTTGGTAGAGATCGGATGGCTACGATCGACGTCCAGTTGGTTGCGCGACTTCTCAACGTGCCTCTAGGTGATGTACATCCAAGTGAGAAAAATTTGAGGACTAGACGTGAACGAGATCGCCGCACCAGGTTTCTGTGCGGTAAGTTGGTTCCATGGCAGCCTAATAATAGCCTCAAGGTGACGTACATGTCTGAGGATTTACGTCTGCTGCATCACATCTGCACGTTCAATGTTTATCCTAGGTCGACGAACCGCATTGAATGTACACGTCTTATGGTCGATTTCTTATTTCTGGTGGCCCAGGGAGAGAACGTATGTATGGCCACTTTCATCTTACGGCAGATAGTTCTCATAGCCAGGTCGAGAAGAACATCCGAATCCCTTCCCTTTGGCCGACTCATTTGCAGAATTGCGCTTGAGTTTGCCTATAGACTTGGACCCGAGTTGCCGGTATCGATTCACACCATCGATGAGTCGACGATGGTTAAGATGAAGATTGGGTCGCAATATCGTGAAAATCAACTTGAAAGGGATAGTGGGGACGACTTTGATGAAGAGGAAGATCAAAGCGAAGGAGAACCTAGTGCAGAGGTTCAGGAAGAGACTCAGGAAGAAGCAGAAGAGGAGGCTCAGGATACTGACGAGAGCCCTCCTCCTTCTGCGCAGACTACTATTGACGATCGCATTGCTCGGATGGAGGAGAGTCAGACCGCTTTGCGAAGGGAAGTCCAAGAACTTCGAGCAGAGGTCGCTGATGCCAAGGCCGTTACGAAGAAGAAATTTGGCAAGGTGACTCGCACCTTGAAGGCAATCCTGTGTTGCTTACAGGATAAGGGTGCTCCTCCTCCGTCGCCAGACTCCGACTAGCAACGCGATCTTTGACGTTGTTATGAGTAGTTAGCTATTTTCTGTTTCATGTGTGTAAAGCCTATTAGGGCTAGTGCCTTGCTTTTGTCGCTGTTGCTTAACTGTCTTAATTTCCATGTCATTCTAGTCATGAGGCTTGTAAGGATATATCCCTTGTATTGTGACAATTTTGATTAATTGAAGTGCATGGAATGCCTTGACTCTTTAGTGAATGATTGTGGTGTATTTGTGCAATTGAGACTGACAAGGTTGCGCCCTATTTTGAATATAGGGAATGCCACCTAAGACTACGAGGAGCGCGGTTCGGCTTTCATTGTTAGAGCAGATGGATCAGGCTCCTTCTCAGTCTGGTACTCGTCCGGACCCTGCTGTGGGCCCGATTCCTGAGACTGTTCGATCGTCTCAGCCTGCTACTGGTCCTACAGATGGACCACCGCCATTTACACCATCAGTTAGAGAGCCACAGCGCGCATCTACTTCTGCACCTCATCCGCCACAGCCTGCTCCACCACCTGATAGATTCGAGCAGATGATGGCTATGATGCTACAGCAGCAGCAGCTATTGACTACTATAGTCGGGACTTTAGCCCAGGGTGGGGGTGCGACTGCATCTACTCCGCCTGCACCACCTGCGCATCCAGCTGAGGATGCCTATGCTTACGCCCAGGATGAGGGCATAGCACTTCCTGCGCAGCCTGCTTTCCCTGCGGGGAACCCTGCCGACACACGGGGCCTTCTGGAGCGATTCCAGCGCTTGCGGCCTCCTACTTTCACGGGTTCTCACAGACCCGAGGAGGCTGAGTTTTGGCTCGACCGAGTGTCGAAGATTCTGCGCATGTTGCACTGTACTGAGGCAGAGCAGGTAGAGCTGGCTACCTTCCAGTTTGAGAGAGAGGCCAGTATGTGGTGGGATAGTGTATTGCGGACCGTTACCGCAGACTTCGTATGGACATGGGCAGCATTCGAGTTTCGCTTCCATGAGAAGTATTATCCTCAGACCTACAGACACGAGAGGGAGAATGAGTTTCTCCGTCTCAGGCAGGCAGCGATGACGGTCACCGAGTATGAGCATCGGTTCACAGAGTTGGGCAGGTACGTCCCGACGATTTTAGCTGATGAGCAGATGCGCATACGGCGCTTTTTGGAGGGCTTGCGACCGGATATTCGGTCGAAGATGTGCTGCATCAGTTTCTCCTCCTATGCGGAGTTGGTTCACATGTCCATGCGGGCAGAGCAGGACGTGGATCGACTTGCGCGATCACGAGGCCCGACTACTTCTAGGCCGCGACCGGAGTTGCCAGATAGGCCCTTCGCGGGCAAGAGGCCTCGCATTGATCCTCCTACCAGGACCACGGCGCCAGTAGGACCGTTTCGGCGCCCTGATCTATCATGCACATACTGTGGGAGGACGGGCCACCTAGCGCCGAGTTGCTTTGCGAGGATGCGGGACAGTGGGTTCTCGCCGCCGCAGAAGATTGATCGTGTACGTCCACAGGCGATATCAGCACCGCCTATACGGTCAGCTCCTGCGCAGTCCTCTTTCAGACCCACAGTATCACAGATTCGACAGCCCCCACGGCCCTTGACACAGCGGCCGAACCGGCCACAGCAGGCTCGAGTTCATGCACTGACCGCTGAGGCAGCTACGACGCCGACTTTCCAGCATTCAGCCTTCGAGGTCACGGGCCATATCGGAGGTACTCCCGTTCTTGTCATGGTGGACACTGGTTCCACGATTTCTTTGATATCGCGTGCCGTAGTCAGACGTCTTGGGTTGCAGACTATTACTATGGATAGCGTGCGAGTCCTTGCAGCTCATGGAGATTATTCGGATGTCACCCAGATGTGTGAGGGTTGTTTACTTGATCTGGGAGGCAGGACGATGACTCTTGATTTGGTCGTCGATCCCTCGCTCGTATATCTCGACGTCATCCTTGGCATGGACTGGTTGACTGCAGCGAGAGCCGAGATTGACTGCGAGGCTCGTGTGGTGACGGTGTACGAGCCTGAGGGCACGCCTTTCACATTTTCAGTGCGGGTAAATCTTCCTTTCCGCATTCTTAGCTACGCCACCCTGTTGCACGACGCTGGTGCCCAGGTACTTGAGCAGACGCCGGTTGTTTCTGAGTTCGGGGATCTGTTCAGGAAGATCCCTGGTTTGCCACCCCGACGTGAGATCGATTTCACTATCGATCTGATTCCTGGTTCTACACCCGTCTCACTGCCGACGTATCGCATGGCACCATGTGAGATGGAGGAGTTGAGGACGCAGATTGATGGTCTACTAGAGCTTGGCCTTATACGGCCTAGCGTATCTCCTTGGGGAGCACCGGTCTTGTTCGTGAAGAAGAAGGATGGTTCGCTGCGATTGTGTATTGATTATCGCAGGTTGAACCAACTCACAGTGAAGAACAAGTACCCTTTGCCCAGGATCGATGACTTATTTGATCAGTTGAGAGGAGCGCAGTACTTCTCGAAAATTGATCTTCAGTCAGGATATCATCAGTTGCGCGTCAGAGATGAGGACGTGCAGAAGACAGCGTTCAGGACCAGTTTTGGTCACTACGAGTTCCTCGTGATGTCGTTCGGTCTCACGAACGCACCGGCCGTGTTCATGGATCTGATGAACCGGGTACTACGGCCTTTCCTCTATCGATTCGTCGTTGTCTTCATCGACGACATTTTGGTATACTCTAGGAGTCGAGAGGAGCATGAGGAGCACTTGCGTTTGGTCCTTGATACGCTCAGACAGCATCAGTTGTTCGCACAGTATAAGAAGTGCGACTTCTGGAAGCAGGAGGTGAAGTTTCTGGGACACGTGGTGTCCAAGGATGGCATGGCAGTTGACCTGTCTAAGGTAGCTGCGGTGCAGGACTGGGAGCAGCCTGGTTCTGTCATTGAGGTGAGGAGTTTCTTGGGTCTCGCTGGCTACTATCGGCGCTTCATTCAGGATTTCTCGAAGATCGCGAGACCCTTATCTCAGTTGACACGGAAGGACGTGAAGTTCGCCTGGAATGATAAGGCGGAGTCAGCTTTTCAGGAGCTGAAGGACAGACTTACGTCCGCCCCTGTGCTAGTATTGCCAGAGCAAGGGGTTAAATACACTATATACACTGACGCGTCTAGCGTTGGTTTAGGTTGTGTCCTTATGCAGAGGGACAGGGTAATTTCGTATGCCTCGAGACAATTAAGGAAGCACGAGGAGAATTACCCTACACACGACCTGGAGTTGGCAGCCGTGATATTCGCACTGAGACTCTGGAGACATTACCTCTATGGAGAGGAGTTCGAGCTCTTTTGCGACCACAAGAGCCTCAAGTACATATTCACACAGCGGGACTTGAATATGAGGCAGCGGCGATGGATGGAGACGCTGAAGGACTTCAAGTTTGAAGTCTCTTACCATCCTGGGAAGGCGAACCTTGTGGCTGATGCGTTGAGCCGCAAGAAGGCGATAGAGTTTGCGGCTCCGCTGATGGTTGCCGAGTGGGATATGGTTGAGTTTTTGCGAGACTTTGAGCAGAAACTCACCGTAGAGGAGCCATTTGAGTTCATCGCACATGTTCAGGTGCGATCCCCGATCGATGACCGTGTCATCGAGGCGCAGAGGGACGACGCGCATCTTACTGAGCTTCGAGAGCAGGCCAGTGATGATGATGACGCCGACTGGCGAGTTGGCATGGATGGGGGTTTACGTTACCGTGGCCGCCTATGCGTTCCTGATGTCCCTGACTTGAGACGAGAGATTCTCGAGGCTGCGCATTCTACTAGACTCGCGATGCATCCTGGCAGCACGAAGATGTATCGTGACGTGAAGAGGACGTACTGGTGGGAAGGTATGAAGACCCACATTGCTGAGTTCGTGTCCCGTTGTCTCACTTGTCAACAGGTGAAGGCAGAGCATCGCCGACCACCTGGACTTTTGCAGCCTATGCCGATTGCAGAGTGGAAGTGGGATTTCATTTCCATGGACTTCATTTCTGGGTTGCCGAAGACGAGGAAGGGGCATGATTCTATTTAGGTGATCGTCGACCGATTGACGAAGTCGGCGCACTTCCTACCGATCAGAGTTACGAACTCTGCAGACGAGCTGGCTAGATTGTATATCCGAGAGATTGTGCGTCTGCATGGAGTTCCGTTGGAGATCGTGTCGGACAGAGACACGCGGTTCACTTCTATTTTCTGGACTCGCATTCAGGAGGCTATGGGTGTGAAGTTGAAGTTCAGTACTGCCTTCCACCCACAGACGGACGGACAGACGGAGCGAGTGAACCAGATCCTGGAGGACATGTTGCGAGCTTGCGCATTGGACTTCAAGGACAGTTGGGATGACTGTCTTGCATATGCGGAGTTTGCGTACAACAATAGCTTCCAGGCGAGTATCGGCATGGCACCTTATGAGGCGCTGTATGGGCGACCTTGTCGCGCACCGCATTGCTGGTTAGAGGTCGGTGAGCGCAGCTTGATCGGCCCAGAGTTGGTGCAGGCGACGTCAGAGAAGATTGATATTATTCGCCGTCGGCTTCTTACAGCGCAGAGCAGACAGAAGAGCTACGCCGATACAAGACGGAGACCACTAGAGTTCACAGTCGGGGATCATGTGTTTTTGCGAGTTTCCCCTATGAAGGGAGTCCTTCGGTTCGGAAAGAAGGGGAAGCTGGCACCGCGATACATTGGTCCATTTCAGATCCTCGATCGTGTGAGAGCAGTGGCTTACCGATTGGCTTTACCCACGCCCCTCGCGAGCGTCCACAACGTATTTCATGTTTCTATGCTGAAGAAGTACGTTGCTGATCCTTCTCATATCATCAGATGGGAGAAGGTGCAGTTAGGAGAGGATGTTACTTATATCCTGCGACCGACACGCATCTTAGACCGGAAGGAACAGGTACTGCGTAGCAAGGTGATTCCCCTTGTGAAGGTACTATGGACGCATCATACTGAGGAGGAGGCTACTTGGGAGACAGAAGCCGAGATCAGAAAGAACTACCCACAGCTTCTCGAGGAGTACGAAAAGGTACAAAATTTCGAGGACGAAATTATTTGTTAAGGGGGGTAGATTGTAACGCCCGTGAAAAATCCATCCTTGGGCTCGAGTACCAACTCGACCCGAATTTGCGTAGAATTCATTCCTTTGGAAAATTTGACTAGGTTAGCTAGTGCAACGTTAGAATAGCTGGGAAATGGTCCCTGATCACTTTAAATACGTTCTACAAGGCCCGAAGCGAGTGGAACTAAGGGTGCTATAATGCTCTAAAGCCTCGGATCAAACTCTAAGCCGGTTTGTTCTCTGGACCACTTTGAATCTTTGTATTGGATCTAGACCGCACGTTGAAAGTCCGATACCTCCTATCTTAGACCGTTAGGACCGTCTAGCTGGGCTTGACACTCATTCCAAAAATCAAGTCAAACCGATGATCACAGGCTATTTCATTGAGCCCGGACCGAAGAGAGTGTGAATAGGGACATAGTTGGAATTTCAAATTCAAATCTGGCACACAAATTTGACGCATCAGTATTAAGCATTCTGACCGTCAGAATACAGCCAAATTACACCCTTGGATCAGGAAAAATATCTATTATATATCACGGGACTTATAGGCCTGATCTTGATGCGGTGACCGTTAAACTGAAACTGGGCCGCCACGTGCGATCTGGGAACCCAACCGGTCTGAAAACTGGATGTATGCTAGATCTAGTATGCATGAGCTTAAGTCCGACCGCATCTGGCCTGGAGACCTCCAGAAGTGCCCTTTTGGACCGAAACGGCCCCGATTTGGTTAGGCACCAAGTAAACATTGTTCCCAAGCCTATTTTGGGAATGTTTTAGGCTATAAAAGGGGTTGAAACCCTCACTCCTCTCTCCCATCCGAATTTGAGAGAAGCCCTAGCTTGGGGGAGAGAAAAAGAGTGAGAGATTGTGAGAGAGTGGGAGAGTTCTTCCCGCCACTTGTGCTACGTGTTGCACGTGCTTAAGCGACACTTCTCTACCGCTTTCCCGGCGATTCCACCGCAATCCTAGGTAAGTAAAAACCCTAAATAGTTGGTGATTTGAGTTTTTCTTGTTTCCATGGCGATGTAGCTTATGGATCTTATGTATTAGGCTCCTTACTCGCCGTAGACGAAGCATATACACTCCGCTTCAATTCCCGAGTCTACAAGACACTAGGTGAGGATTTTAGACGCTTGGATTGACGGTTCCCAATGCTTTCAATGTCGTTTAATAGTAGATTCTTGACGGCATCGCCGTTTGACATGTACAAAATGCTCTCCGTTTCCCGTTTCGTAAGCTAACGAAGAATATGAGATTTAGGGCATTTTAGTCATTTGTAGGAAGTACTGTTTGCATTCATATTTTGCTGATGTGATTGACATGGTTTGTTGTCGCATTAGGAAGTTAGGAATGCGTGCATAATTAGTTTGGCGAAGAGGTTCGCCTAGTTGCACACTTTGGGTCGACATACCATATGTAGACTTAAGTGTGTAGTGTATGTGTTTGTACAAATGTTTGTATTAGTATGTATTGAATTAAATGATGTTATATGATAGTTTGTGATTGATTTTTCAACTATTATGCTGACCTAGATGATTTTCTACATGTTGATAAAATGCATGATTTCATTACAGGCATTGAATGTATGTGCTTGAGGATTTGCTTAAGTTGAATATGCATGGGAAGTATGCCTTGAAGATTTGCTTAAGTTGAATGTTATAACATGTGCTAACATGCTCACATGATGTATTTCAATTCCAATACCTTTTATAGTGATTCCATAGATGTGTGGGACTTGACTTAGTCCAGGCAGTCGGTAACCGAGCAAATTCGTGGCTGACTGGTCATAGCCACGAATGACGCGTCGATGAATGTGATTCGTGTTGAGAGTTGGCGGCAGTGGTTAGGCCACGCGAAGTGTTTTACGCACTTCATGTCGTTCAGTTCGAGATGCGATCGCGCTAGTCGAGCCCGTCAAGTAACCCGACTGGCCGATGTTTGTTCACCATGTATGTATCATAACTGCTTGAACCTAGGGTACTGAACTTACCATTGTAAACCCTATTAACCGTGGTACCTTGATCCACGAAGACTCATGAGCCGGGCATGGTGGTATGGGACACCGTGGTCGAGCTGTCGGCCTACGCTGGGGCCACAAACCTCCCCGTAGTGACCAATGAGCACCTTGACTCGTGAGCAGATTATGGTGGTATGGGACACTATATTCTAGCTGTCGGCCTACACTGATCAGGCGACGAGCCCTTTGTAGTGACCGCGAGCGTATTCTGAGTTCACGGGAGGCGACGACCCTTCCGTGCAGTAGAGTACAGTAGGCCTGTATTGATAAGGTGATGGGGGAGCGGTGCAACGAGTGCGAGCAACAGCCCTGGCAGCCCTTGCAGCGACCTACGAAATGTACATCGTATGAGATTACTAGGAGTGACGACCCTAGACAGGATCCGTGTTGGGATTGATACAAGGGAGGTACCTTAGTTTCCCAATCCTGCTGTTTGAATGGACTAATAACAACTTGGTAATCATATCACCATAGCATTGCATGTGCCTGGAAGATGTGGAGCACTCTAGGGAGTGTGGCATGCCGCGGTCGTAAGATGTTGCCGTATGAGGGTGATCGTCGGTGAGGGCATACATCACGTCATATCATCTTGCATTAACAACAGTTTTAGGACTTGTCTGATTTACTGCTTTACTATTATCGCGTGATTGAATTGTGAACATGCTAATCTTTGCTCTATGATTCCACTGAGTTGATCACTCATTCCCACGTTACGGGATGGTGTTTGCAACACCCACCAGACCCTGTTGTAGTTGCAGGTGACGTTGAGATCCAGGAGGTGGAGCTAGATGATGACGAGGACCAGGATGAGTTCTCGTATATGCAGTATCATGACGGCTTCCCGTAGGTGACCTGGATCGAGGGGACATCAGTGGGACTTTTCTTTTTGAACATTATTCTTTTGTTATGTACATGTATATGAGACTCAGAGATGTAGTCATACTTTGGAGACAGTTGAGATTACTTTGTTTTTCCATACAGTGATATATATCTTGTTTAGTCTTCCGCTTGCTTTTATCACTGGATCTGAAGTATGAATTGCAGTTTTGGTATACTTTTACTCATGTGAATGCTTTAAATCAGACAACATTGAATCATAACCATTTTTGTTGCATAAGTGACGGTCTGGAACTCGGGAGTTGAGTTTATACACGACCCCCGATTTTCAGGGTGTTACAGAGGCATCAGTGAGTACAATAAATTCGTCACTCCCAGAGGGAAAAGTGAGACAGGAGCGGACGTCAGACGGTCCTTCAACTTCATAAATACTCGCTCGTAGGCTTCACTCCAATTAACCTCTGCACCCTTCCGAGTCAACCTGGTCAATGGGGCTGCAATACGAGAAAAGCCCTCAATGAAACGTCGATAATAGCCCGCCAAGCCAAGGAAACTATGGATCTCTGTCGCAGTCATGGGCTGACCCCACTGACACACTGCCTCGACCTTCGAGGGGTCCACTGCGACATCCTCCCTCATTACCACATGACTGAGGAACCTCACCTCCTCCTGACAGAACTCGCACTTCTCCAGCTTCGCATACAGCTGGTGTGCGTGGAGGGTCTACAACGTGATCTCCAAATGCTGCTCGTGCTCCTCACGGGTCCTCGAATAGATCAGGATGTCGTCGATGAAGACTACAACAAACTGATCGAGATAAGGGAGAAAGACCCCATTCATCAGCTGCATGAAGATTGCAGGTGCATTTGTTAGTCCGAAGGACATGACCTGAAACTCAAAATGACCGTAATGCGTCCTGAATGCTGTCTTCGGAATGTCCTCATCTCGGACCCGAATCTGATGATAATCGGAACGCAGGTCAATCTTTAAAAAGAACTGTGCACCATGCAACTGATCAAACAAATCATCAATCCTAGGGAGCGGGTATCTGTTCTTGATCATGACTTTGTTGAGCTCGCGGTAGTCAACGTAGAGCCTCAACAAGCCATCCTTCTTCTTCACGAGGAGTACCGGCGCTCCCCACGGCAAACTGCTCAGACGAATAAAACCCAACTCTCGCAACTCGTCCAACTGCTTCTGCAGTTTCCGCAACTCCAACGGTGCCATGCGATATGGGGCCTCCGAAATAGGCACAGTACCGGGCACAAGATCAATCTGAAACTCAGTGAGTCGATGAGGTGGTAATTCCGGAATCTCCTAAAATACATCGAGAAAATTACAAACCATGGGCAACTGATCGATGCTCATAACTATAGGCTCCTCTATGGCACAGGACATCAAACAAGACAACCGCTCTCCTCTTGGCTCAGCAACGAACTAGAACTGCGGCACGCCGGGTATATAAAACTTGACTGTCCTCGTGACGTAGTCCAATATGACATAATACTCGGCGAGCCAATCCATGCCTAGGATGACGTCGAACTCAGACATTGGCAACGCAAACAGATCGATAAGCAAAAAGATATCCCCAACTAGAACGGGGCAAGACGAACAAAATCGACCCAACACTGCAGTCCTCCCCAAGGGAGTCGATACTGATAAGCTCTCACCAGAAGACTCCAACGGTAAGATGGTAGATTGACAGAAGCTCTCAACCACAAAAGAATGTGATGCACCGAAATCAAACAACACACGTGCAATGCATGCAGAAACTAGATGTATACCCTCAACGACTCCTCCAGATGACTGTGGATCTTGTTGAGCCGCATAGAATCTAGCCTGAGCCAGCTTGGGAGGTGCCTGTCCCCTCTGAATGTGCTGCTGCTGCTGCTGGGGTCGCTGAGGCGGTCGAAACTACTGCCTCTGCTGCTGCGACCTCAGAGGATGGTGTTGATGCTGCTACTGAGGTGGCCTCTATGGTGGGGGCTTCTGTCTCTGCTGCGGCTGTGGTGGAGGCTGCTGTGGAGCCCTCTGTTGCTGTGGGCCTCTCTGCTGCTGCTGGGGGCTGGGACACTCCCATGAACGGTGTCCCGATGCACCGTACCTAAAACAATTGCCGGTGAACTGTCTCGGAGGTGATGGTGGAGTTACTGCTGGTGCTGGTGGTGCATGGAAGGCTGGGCGACCTGTACGCCTCTGCTGCTATGGTCATCGCTGATGGAAATCAATGGAAGGAGCCTACCTCTTTCGGTCTCTCCTCTGACTGCGATCAGACTAAGAATCGGCCCACTTAGTCTCAAAAATCTGGGCCTTCAACACCACTTCCTCAAAAGTCAGAAGCTCACGACCAATCACACGGCTGCAAAGACCGTAACGTTGGCCGTCCTCAAAGCGACGAGCTCTCCGTTCCTCGTCATCAACTAGATAAGGTGCAAATCTAGACAGTGCAACAAAGCGAGCTGCATACTGAGCCATTGTCATATCGCCGCACCAGGGCCTCGAACTCCAACGCTCGCTGTCGTCGGATGTGATCTGAAAAATATTGTCGGTCAAACCGATCCATGAAATCCTTCCAAGTTCGCATAAAGTCGACACCTGCTGCTCGAGAAACTGATGCCCACCAGTGCTCAGCCTCACCATGGAGAAGAAATACGGCTAGTCGAACTTGCCGCTCTGTCGCACATCCCATCGTCTCAAATACCTTTTCCACATCGGCACGCCATCTCTTAGCTATAGTCGGGTCCGGCTCACCCTAGAAACGTGGGGGATCGAGCCATCGAAACTCTCGAAGGAGGGCACTCACACGATCCTGCTCTGCCTGTGCCGGTGAAACAACTGGCTGTCTGTCCTTCCCCTGAAGTGCAGCCGTCACAGCCTGTAACATCTGCTGTAACAGTGAGGCACTCACGGATACGGTCGGCTCCGTACCGGTCTCTGGTGGAGGAGCAGCATACTCAGGATGGGCAGTAGGAATCTCTGGTGGTGGAACGGGCATCGCAAGTGGTAATGCAGGAGCGGCAGGTGGTGGAGTGGGATCCTCAGGTGGTGGTGCAGGAGTTGAATGGGTCACACTCCCACGCGTCATGTCCTACAGGAAAGAGTGAATGCACACACACTAAGGGTCTTTAACGGGAGATCGCTAAGCTATCCAAACTTCAGGACTTAGCCATTTCATACTCATAGCAAATATGTAATGTTATTCTTGGTTATTCCCAACCTGGCTCTGATACCAACTTCTGTCACGCCCCAAACTCAAAAACTGGGCTCACAAAATTCCCGATCACTTAATCTAGCACCGACAGCCTCCGTAGAACCCTATTCTCGGCTCCCAGCTCCCATTCGCCAGGTTTCGATCCTGGGATGCTACGAGGAGGATTTTCAATGTCAGTTTGATTCGTAAAAAGCATAACCCACAAACAACAACCAAGAATTTCATTACATTTCCACTATGATAAAAACTTTACAAGTATAATGAGCATAAAGGGAAATACAATAATGATGAACAAAAAATCTGGAGTAATCTGCCACATGCTCAATCCTCAGCGCTGCTGCGATCCAACGTCAGCTACACGTAACGGTCGTGCATAAGCTTATAGAAAAGCTTAGAGGGTGGTGAAAGTGTGTGCGCAAGGTAGTAATATGATCATGCAATATCAGAGTAATGCGGAATATGCAGATGGATCCATAATATCATTAACCGTACCAAGGCTATGCGACGTAAGATGCAAGTCAAGCATACAATCCTCATCTTAGTCCACATGTCAATACAGCTCAACTCTGGGATATCACCGGGGTCTAGTACACTCTAAACCAGATTGCCGCCACATCGTGCAATAAGGTAAGTGGAAGAGACCTCACTATCCGTCTGCCAATATCGGGCACGACTCGTCGATAGCAGACCCATTCCTCGAGCTGGTCAAACTCAGCCTAGCGTTGCCCCCTACACTCGAGCGGGTAAGGCCGCACCCCCTTCCAACCGACCACGACACAGTGGAGAGCGTAACCATCTGATATTCGGCACTTAACGCTCATCTACCCACTCGGTCTAGACGTTCGAGAAATCTCTTGGTACCATAAGGGTTTAGGGACTTTCACCTAGGGATATCTATAGCACCCCATGTAGAACAAAATTTCTGGTATCCAATCCTGCCAACCACGATACATCTGTGGAGGCTACAACCCTGATGTTACTAGGGCGTAGAGTAACCATATCACACAATGCGAAATGCATGAATCACGCTATCCAGTCATGCAATAAATCCTGCGCGTATCATGCGCTCATGTAGGCAACACCGCCTAATCGGGAGCCCATAAACAACCTGCCCGAAGGCATATGCTATGATTAGTCACCTCTCATATCAAGCATACATATGATGCGTAAGATTATGAGTCATGAAACTATACTAAATATGTTATAATGAAATGAACTATCCTTACCATGCAGATGGGCCTGGACGGCCTATACACAACAAGTACGGGCCTAATAACGGGCCCTAAGGAGAGTCGTAATGTGGACATCCAACCAGCATTACACTCGCAATGTGGACGTTAAACTAACATTGCTCTCAAGGCACGATCGTCGCAAACATCGTTACATAATCAGTGTTGGGATCACACATTGCAATGGACCTCAGGTACATCCCACTGGGCCTTAAATACATCAGATGGGCCATATCATATGGGCCTTATCTTCATCAAGTGGGCCACATCAATGGGCCGCACCAATGGGCCTTATGTACATTGCAATGAGGTATAACCCTTGGGCCTTGAATACATCAAATGGGCCTAATCACATGGGACCTATGTGTATCAAATGGGTCACATCCATTGGACCCCGTATGTACATCAAATGGGCCTCAACCCATAGACCCCTAATACATCAAATAGGCCTCAACCCATGGCCTTACATGTATATCAAAGTGGGCCTCAACCATGGGCCACAAATACGTCGAATGGCCTAATGACATGGGCCTTACATCCACATCAAAGTGGGCCCCAATGAACAACCACAACTAAATCAAGATGGGTCTCATAACATGCCAAGGCGGGGTCCACTTAGACTATGGATCTAGCTAATTCTTTAACTCATATAAAATGAGCTTTAAATGGATGGACAGATTGGATATGACACCTACATCCAGGCGGGTCCCATATAAATGGACAGCATGGAGAGAACACATGCATCATAATGGGCCCTACCACCCAAACAACAATCATAGTGGGCCACAAATGGTTGGACGACATTACACAACACACATATTATATGCAATATGGCTGTTGTCAGCTTTATATATACATAAATATATATATATATATATACATAATATATAATATATGTATAAGTATAGCTGCTGTTTGAGCAGCTTTACGCATATAAAGGGAGAGGTGGGTCCCATGTAGGGCCCACCATTTCATATGAAATGTATGAGTATAAAAATATATATATATATAAATATTTACTATATATAGAAATCGGTCATTGTACATGCAGTTTTCTGCATTGAGAAGAGAGGTGGGTCCCACGTAGGGCCCACCACAACAAGTATATAAAAAGGGGATATATAATACATATATTATATAATATAATACATAATATATATAATATAATATATTATATAAATAACACATCTAACGTCCAGATGGACGACTGGACAAACACATACCACGTGGTGGCCCCACACGTGGGGTGGGTTCCACTAGCATGCATCGTGAGGGGGGCATCTAAATGGAAGGTCGGTGTAGGTGGGTCCCATGGACCCCACGCCAAGGTACACCCAAGTCAGCACACACTCCATGCTAGCCACCGTCCCAGGGAAAAAGCCACAGGACCCCAGTGTGAAAGGAGGTATCTTCCACTCGGACTGCCAGCGAGCTAAGGGACTTAGTGGGTCCCAACGTTGAAACGAAGTATGCTTCACTCCATCTGGCACGTGAGCCATGAGGCCCACCGTTTAGACAGCCTGAATCACACGTGGGGGTGGCCCACCATGGTGAATGGACGGTGTAGGTGGGTCTTATGGACCCCACGACATCAGTGCACGCCCCACTGTCAGCCACCACGCCAAGACCTCAAGTGTAGAAGCGGGACTTCTCCACTTAGTTTGATAGGTGAGCTATAGGTCATGACATTGAAGATGGGCCCCACATGAATGTTAGATTCTGCCGTCAGAATGAAATGGACGGTTTGGATAATGTACATGCATATTGGTGTAGCCCATATGGAGGAGTGGAGGATGGGAGTGGGTCCCATGGACCCACCGTCAGTTCACATCAGTGTTAGCCACCCCCTGGCATCCCACCCATCATTCCAGCACACGTCCAGCGTCCCTGGACGCTGGACCGTGTAGGTGTAACACAAATCTCATGGCAGGTCCCACAGGGACATGGCCCACCTATGTTTAGAATCAAGCTGATATTTTTGTTCTCCTAAATCCAGGCCCACCAAAGGATGGACTGCAAGGTGGGCCCCACAGATGGGATGGTGTGGGTCATACATGATGGTGAGGGGTCCACAACACATAATAAAGAGAGAGAGAGAGAGAGAGAGAGAGAGAGAGAGAGAGAAATCGGCGAGGATGGAGGTGATGGAGGGGCCCCGCCACTATGGGCCCCTTTTTGATACAAAATGTACATCAAGGTGGGTCCCACTACATGTGGCCCTTAAATCAAATAAATAAATGAAAAAAAAATTCTAAAAATCACCCACCACTTGATCTTCTTGCTCCTATGGGTTCCTTAGCTCCTTAGCTTGGATTTCAATGGAGGAGATGAGAAATGGAAGGCTAAGATGGGAGATGAAGGGGTAGGAAAGGTGGGCCACACTTAGAGTTTTTTTTTTTTTTGGAAGAGAGGGAGAGCTCTCATACGTAGGGATTTCTTTCTTGAGAGAATGAAATGAGAAATGAGAAAGAGAGAGAGTGTTGTAAAGAGAGATGGGTGATGGATGTATGTGGTGAATGATGGGTGTATAAGAAAATCTTGACTTTTGTGACCATTTGTGTAAGAAAGGCATGGGAGGTGTAAGAGATTCTTGACTTTTAAGGCTTTTTGTGTAAGAGAGGTATGGGCTTGTAAGAAAATCTTGACTTTTATGGTTGCTTGGGAATGGGTGAAAGGTGATGTGTACTTGACATGTACTTGGCATGTGATGGATTGATTGATTGATGGATTGATGGGATTGATGGGACACCTCATAGAGATTCCCTAGGGTTTCGCAACGCGCGGCGTTTCCTCGCACCGAATGTCGGCCTACAACTCTTGACCAGGGTATCGCATTGGAACCGCATCGACGGCGCGGTTGATATGGTATTGGTCTTGGGTTGAGTCGATACAAGTTGACGGCATATGAATCAGGGTTGTGAGTCAATATCGGTTAATGGTCAAAGGTTGTCGGAATTCGAATGGTAAGATCGCGGAAGTCTATGGAATGGTACGGACTAAGATACGGGTCTTACAGATGCTACAAGGAGGATTCCTAATATCTATTTAATTCGTAATGAGCATAACATAAGCATAACCCACGAATAATAACCACAAGAGCACCACCACAAAATCCACTATGAACAAAAACTTTTAAGTATAATGCGTAGGAAAGGGAAATATAAAATAGTGATAATAACAAAAACTCCGGAAGCTCAACTGCACGCTCCAACTGTGGCGAGACTAAGGCTGCATCCTGGCGTCACCTGCACTCATCAATCGTGCATAAGCTTATAGAAAGCTTAGAGGGCGGTGTAAGTGTGTGCGCAATACGAGTGTGCTCAGAATGCAAGGTCAGAATAATGCTGTAATGTGCTGATGAGTACATGAATACAATCAGCCGTACTAAGGCTATGCGGTGCAAGATATGAATGCGATCGGCCACATCTAGGCCATGCGATGTAGAATGCAAGTCAAGCATATCAATCCTCATCATATATCAGTACAGTTCTCAATCTGGATGATCACCGGGGTTCAATACACTCCAAATGGCACTGTCGCTCTCTTACCCGCACAGTCCAAGCGAGCGTAAGAAACCTCACTATCTGCCTAGCCAATAGTCTACCAATACCTATCTGGCACGTCAATAGCGGACCCATTCACGAGCTGGTTAAACTTAGCCTAGTATTGCCCCTACCCTCGGGCGAGTAAGGCCACACCCCTTTCTAACTGACCACGACACAGTGGGAGACGCTGCCTCCTGGTATTCGACCCTCGTGCGCTCTTATATCCACTCAGTCTCGACGTTGGAGTCATCCTCTGGTACTATCGGGTTTAGGGACTTTCACACAGGGACATCTATGGCGCCCCAATTGCTTAGAACAAGGTTTTCGGTATCCAACCAGCCACCCACGGTATGTCTGTGGAGGATATGGCCCTGATGTCGCTAGGGCATCTCATAACCACACATATGCAATTGCATGTATCACACTATCAGTCATGCAACCATCCTGCGTAAAGCACGCGCTCATGTAGGGCAACCCCGCCTATCAAGGAGCCCATAAACAGTCTACCCGAAGGCATATGCTATGATCAGTCACTACTTATCTCAAGCATACATATGATGCGTATGATCATGAATCATGCGACGGTACTAACCTTATGATATGATAGTGGTCTCTGCTTAAAACGAAGATGGGCCTAAATGGTCTATAGACTACAAATACAGGTCTATCAATGGACCTTAGGAAAAGTGATAATGCGGACATTTAACTGACATCATGTAACACCCTAAAAATCGGGGGTCGTGTATAAACTCAACTCTCGAGTTCCAAACCGTCACTTATGCAACAAAAGTGATTATGATTCAATGTTGTCTAAGTTAAAGCATTCACATGAGTAAAAGTATACCAAAACTGTAATTCATACTTCAGATCCAGTGATAAAAGCAAGCGGAAGACTAAAGAATATATATATCACTGTATGGAAAAACAAAGTAGATCTCAATTGTCACTAAAGTATGAATACATCTCTGAGTCTCATATACATGTAACTAAACAAATCAAAATGCTAAAAATAGTCCCACTGAGGAGTCCCATCAACCCAGGCCACCTAAACAAAGCCGTCGTGGTACTGCATGTATGAGAACTCGTCCTGGTCCTCATCAAAGTCCGGCTCTACCTCCTGGATCTCTGCATCACCTGTATCTAAGACAGGGTCTGGTGGGTGTTACAAACACCATCCCGAAATGTGGGAATGAGTAGTTAACTCAGTGGAATCATAGAGCAAGGATTGACATGTTCTCAAATCAATCATGTAATAATAGTAAAGCAGTAAATCAGACATTCCTAATACTGTTGTTAATGCAATATGACATGACGTGATGTATGCCCTCACCGACGATCTCCCTCATACGGCACCATCTTACGACCACGGCATGCAATCGTCCCTCAAGTACTCCACATCTTCCAGGCACATGCAATGTTATGGTGATATGATTTTTGAGTTGTTATTAGTCCATTCAAACAGCAGGATTGAAAAACTAAGGTACTTTCCTTATTTCAATCCCAACACAGATCCTATCTAGGGTCGTCACTCCTAGTAATCTCATACGATGTATATTTTGTAGGTCGCTGCAAGGGCTGTTGCTCGCACTCGTTGCACCGCTCCCCCATCACCTTATCAATACAGGCCTACTGTACTCTCACTGCTACGGAAGGGTCGTCGCCTCCCGTAGACTCTAAATATGCTCGCGGTCACTACAAAGGACTCGTCGCCTGATCAGTGTAGGCCGACAGCAAGAATATAGTGTCCCATACCACCATAATCTGCTCACGAGACATAGGTGCTCACTAGTCACTACGGGGAGGTTTGTGGCCCCAGCGTAGGCCGACAGCTCGACCACGGTGTCCCATACCACCATGCCCGGCTCATGAGTCTTCTTGGATCAAGGTACCATGGTTAACAGGGTTTACAATGGTAAGTTCAGTACCCTAGGTTCAAGCAGTTATGACTCATGAAGGGTGAACATACAACGGCCAGCCGGGTTACTTGACGGGCTCGACTAGCACGATTGCATCTCAAGTCAAACGACATGAAGTGCGTAAAACAATTCGTGTGGCCTAACCACTGCCGCCAACTGCAGAACATGGCTCGCGTTCATCGACGCGTCGTTCGTGACCAAGATAAGCCAACCACGAATTTGCTCGATTACCGACTGCCTGGACTAGGTATAGTCCCAAACACATGAATTCACATCAGCAATTCATGTAAGAGTATTAAAATTGAAATAAAACCATGTGAGCATGTTAACACATGTTATAACATACAACTTAAGTAAATCATCAAGCACATGCATTTCATACATACAATGAAATCATGCATATAACTAACATGTAGCAAATCATTCACATCAGCATATTAATCGAGTAATCAATCTCAAACTAATCCATAACACCATTTAATTCAATACATACTAATACAAGCATTTATACAAACACTTACACTACACACTTAAGTCTACATATAGTATGTCGACCCGAAGTGTGTATTTAGGCAAATCTCTTCACCAAACTAATTATGCACGTATTCCTAGTATTCTAATGCGACAATAAGCCATGTCAATCACATCAAAAAAATATGAATGAAATCAGTACTTCCTACAAATGACTAAAATGCCCTAAATCTCATATTCTTCGTTGGTTTACGAAACAGGAAACAGACAGCATGTTGTACATGTCAAACGGCGATGCCGTCGATAATCTACTATTAAACGACATTGAAAGTGTTGGAAACAATCAATCAAAGCGTCTAAAATCCGCACCTTATCTCTTATTAACGTATCGTTTCGAACGGAGCGTTTACACTTCGTCCACGGCGACTAGACAACCTGTTTTACAAGATGCATCAGCTATCTCGCTACGGAAACGAAAGAACACTAAATCAACAACTTTTAGGGCATTTTTTTACCTGAAAACGCGGAGGAATCACCGGCCAGGTGATTGAAGTGTGTTTCTTAGGCACTTGCAACAGGTGGTGCAACGGTAAGAAAATTCTCTCCTACTCTCTCTCACAAACTCTCACCTTTTCTCTCTCCTAATCTAGGGTTTTTCTCAAATTTGGATGGGAGAGAGGAGTGAGGGTTTCAACCCCTTTTATAAGCCTAAAAATGCACGGAATAGGCTCAGGAACAAAGTTCACTTGATGCTTATCCAAAGCGGGGCTGTTTCGGTCCAAAAGATCATTTCTGGTAGTCCCCTGGCCGAACGCGATCGGACTTAAGCTCATGCATACAGGATCTAGCACACATCAAGTTTTTAGTCCGGCAGGGTTCGCAGATCTCACGTGGTGGTCCAGTTTCAGTTCAGCGGCCACCGCACGTAGATCAGGGCTGCAAGTCTCATGATATGAAATAGAAATTTTTCCTGATCTGAGGGTGTAATTTGGCTGAATTTTGACGGTCAGAACGCTTAATACTGATACATCAAGTCGTGTGCCAGATTTGAATTTCAAATTCTAAATCTGTCCCTATTCTTACTCTCTTCAGTCCAGGCTCAATGAAATAGCCTGCGAATGTCAGTTGGACTTGATTTTCGAAATGATTGTCAAGTCCAGCTAGGCGGTTCTAACGGTCTAAGATAATAGGTATCGGACTTTCGACGCGCGATCTAGATCCAATACAAAGTTTCAAAGTGGTCCAGAGAACAAACCTGCTTAGAGTTTGATCCGAGGTTATAGAGTATTATAGAGTCATTGGTTCTACTCGATTTGGGTCTTGTAGAACGTATTTAAAGTGATCAGGGACTATTTCCCAGCACTCTAGCGTTGCGCTAGCTAACTTACACTTATTTTCTAAAGGAATTAATCCTACGCGATTTCGGGTCTAGTTGGTACTCGAGTCCTAGTACGGATTTTTTTCGGGCATTACAATCTACCCCCCTTAACAAATAATTTCGTCCTCAAAATTTGTACCTTTGCGTACTCCTTGAGAAGCTGTGGGTAGTTCTTTCTGATCTAGGCTTCTGTCTCCCAGGTAGCCTCTTCCTCGGAGTGATGCATCCACAATACCTTCACAAGGGGAATCACCTTGCTACGCAGTACCTGCTCCTTCCTGTCTAGGATACGTGTCGGTCGCAGGATATATGTAACATCCTCTCCTAACTGCACCTGCTCCCATCTGATGATATGGGAAGGATCAGAAATGTACTTCTTCAGCATAGAAACATGAAATACGTTGTGAACGCTCGCGAGAGGCGTGGGTAAATCCAATCGGTAAGCCACTGCTCCCACACGATCGAGGATCTGGAATGGACCAATGAATCGCGGTGCTAGCTTCCCCTTCTTCCCGAACCGAAGGACTCCCTTCATAGGGGAAACTCACAAGAATACATGATCCCCGACTGTGAACTCTAGCGGCCGCTGTCTCGTATCGGCATAGCTCTTCTGTCTGCTCTACGCTGTGAGAAGCCGACATCTAATAATATCAATCTTCTCTGACGTCGCCTACACTAACTCTGGGCCAATCAAGCTACGCTCACCGACCTCAGCCCAGCAATGCGGTGCGCGATAAGGTCGCCCATACAGCGCCTCGTAAGGTGCCAGACCGATACTCGCCTGATAACTGTTGTTGTATGCGAACTCCGCATATGCAAGACAATCATCCCAACTGTCCTTGAAGTCCAATTTGCAAGCCCGCAACATGTCCTCTAAGATCTGGTTCACCCGCTCTGTCTGTCCATCTGTCTGTGGATGGAAGGCAGTACTGAACTTCAACTTCACACCTATAGCCTCCTGAATGCGAGTCCAGAAAATAGAAGTGAACCACGTGTCTCTGTCCGACACGATCTCGAGTGGAACTCCATGCAGACGCACAATCTCTCTGATGTACAGTCTAGCTAGCTCGTCTGTAGAGTTCGTAACTCTGATCGGTAGGAAGTGCGCCGACTTCGTCAGACGGTCGACGATCACTCAAATGGAATCATGTCCCTTCCTCGTCTTCGGCAGCCCTGAAATGAAGTCCATGGAAATGAAATCCCACTTCCACTCTGCGATCGGCATAGGCTGTAAAAGTCCAGGTGATCGGCGATGCTCTGCCTTCACCTGCTGACAAGTGAGACAACGGGACACGAACTCTGCTATGTGGGTCTTCATACCTTCCCACCAATAAGTCCTCTTCACGTCGCGATACATCTTCGTACTGCCTGGATGCATCACGAGTCTGGTACAATACGCAGCCTCGAGAATCTCTCGTCTCAAGTCAGGGACATCTGGGACGCATAGGCGGCCACGATAACGTAAGCCCCCATCCATGCCAACTCGCCACTCGGCGTCTGCATCATCACTGGCCTGCTCTCGAAGCTCAGTCAGATGCGCATAGTCCCTCTGCACCTCGATGACCCGGTCATCGATCTGAGATCGCACCTGCACATGTGCGATGAACTCATACGGCTCCTCTACGATGAGTTTCTGCTCAAAGTCTCGTAAAAACTCAACCATATCCCACTCAGCAACCATCAGCGGAGCCACAAACTTTATCGCCTTCTTGCGGCTCAACGCGTCAGCCATAAGGTTCGCCTTCCCAGGATGATAAGAGACTTCAAACTTGAAGTCCTTCAAAGTCTCCATCCATCGCCGCTGCCTCATATTCAAGTCTTGCTGCGTGAATATGTACTTGAGGCTCTTGTGGTCGTAAAAGAGCTCGAACTCCTCTCCATAGAAGTAATGTCTCCAGAGTCTCAGTGCGAATATGACGGCTGCCAACTCTAGGTCGTGTGTAGGGTAATTCTCCTCGTGCTTCCTTAATTGTCTCGAGGCATACGAAATTACTCTGTCCCTCTGCATAAGGACACAACCCAGACCAACGCTAGACGCGTCAGTGTATATAGTGTATCTAACCCCCTACTCTGGCAATACTAGCATAGGGACGGATGTAAGTCTGTCCTTCAGCTCCTGAAAAGCTGACTCCGCCTTGTCGTTCCAGGCAAACTTCACGTCCTTCCGTGTCAACTGAAATAAGGGTCTCGCGATCTTTGAGAAATCCTGAATGAAGCGCCGATAGTAGCCAGCGAGACCCAAGAAACTCCTCACCTCAGTGACAGAACCAGGATGCTTCCAGTCCTGAACCGCAGCTACCTTAGACAGGTCAACTGCCATGCCATCCTTGGACACCACGTGTCTCAGGAACTTCACTTTCTGCTTCCAGAAGTCGCACTTCTTGTACTGTGCGAACAACTGATGCTGTCTGAGCGTATCCAGGACCAAACGCAAGTGCTCCTCATGCTCCTCTCGACTCCTAGAGTACACCAAAATGTTGTCAATGAATACAATGACGAATCGATAGAGGAAAGGTCGAAATACCTAGTTCATCAGATCCATGAACACGGCTGGTGCGTTCGTAAGACCGAACGACATCACAAGGAACTCGTAGTGGCCAAAACTTGTCCTGAATGCTGTCTTCTGCATGTCCTCATCCCTGACGCGCAACTGATGATATCCTGACTGAAGATCAATCTTCGAGAAGTACTGCACTCCTCTCAACTGATCAAACAAGTCATCGATCCTGGGTAAAGGGTACTTGTTCTTCACCGTGATCTGGTTCAGCCTGCGATAATCAATACACAATCACATCGAACCGTCCTTCCTTACGAACAGAACTGGTGCTCCCCAAGGAGACACACTAGGCCGTATAAGGCCAAGCTCTAGGAAACCATCAATCTGCGTCCTCAACTCCTCCATCTCACATGGTGCCATGCGATACGTCGAAAGTGAGACGGGCGTGGAACCAGGCACCAGATCGATAGTGAAATCGATCTCTTGTCAGGGCAACAAACCAGGGATCTTCCTGAACAGATCCCCAAACTCAGAAACGACTGGCGTATGCTCAAGTATCTGGGCACCAGCGTCTCGCAGTAATGTAGAGTAACTAAGTATGCGGAACGAGAGATTTACCAGCACTGAAAATGTGAAGGATGCGCCCTCTGGCTCGTAGGCTGTCACTATACGAGTCTCGCAGTCAATCTCGGCCCTCGCTGCAGTCAACCAGTCCATGCCAAGAATGACGTCGAGATAAACAAGAGAGGGGTCGATGACAAGATCTAGAGCCATCGTCTTGCCCCCCAGATCCACCAAACAGCCCTCACACATCTGGGTGACATCTGTAAAGGACCCGTGAGCTGTATAAACTCGCACCCCATCCATAGTAATAGTCTGTAGACCAATGCGTCTGACTATGACACGTGATATCAAAGAAATCATAGATCCTGTGTCTACCATCACGAGTATAGGAATACCTCCAAAGTGGGCAGTGACCTCGAAGACCGAATGCTGAGAAGTCTGTGTCGCAGCTGCCTCTGCTGTCAAGGCATGCACCCGTGCCTGCTGTGGCCGGTTCGGCCGCTGTGCCATGGGCCGTAGAGGCTATCTGATCTACGATACCGGAGGTCTGAAGGAAGGGTGCGTAGGAGCCAACCGTAAGGGCGGTGCTGATATCGCATGTGAGCATGTACGGTCGATCTTCTACGGCGGCGAGAACCCACTGTCCCGCATCCGGGTCCTCCCATAATATGTGCATAGTAAATCAGGGCGCCGCATTGGTGGTACTGGCGCTATAGCCCTAGTAGGAGGGTCGACGTGAGGTCTCTTACCCGCAAAGGGCCTATCCTGCATCTCTGGTCGTGGCCTAGGAGCAACAGGGCCACGAGATCAGGTAAGTCGATCCACATCCTGCTTTGCCCGCATGGACATGTGAATCAGCTCTGCATAAGAGGGAATGCTCACGCAACACATCTTCGACTGAATATTCGGTCGCAGATCCTCTGAAAAGTGCCGTATGCGCATCTGCTCATCTGCCAAAATAGTCGGGACGTATCTGCCCAACTCGGTGAACCGATGCTCATACTCAGTGACCGTCATGGCTCCCTGTCTGAGGTGCAGGAATCATTCTCCTGGTCATGCCTGTACGTCTGGGGATAGTATTTCTCGTGGAAGCGAAACTCGAATGCTGCCCAAGTCCATATAAAGTCAGCGGCAACGGTCCGCAATACACTGTCCCACCACAAGCTGGCCTCTCGCTCGAACAGGAACGTAGCCAACTCGACCTGCTCGACCTCTGTACAATGAAGCATACGCAGTATCTTCGACACACGGTCGAGCCAATACTCGGCCTCCTCGGGTCTATGAGAACCCGTAAAAGTGGGAGGCCGTAAGCGTTGGAATCGCTCTAACAAGCCCCGTGTGTCTGCGGCATTCCCCGCAAGGTAAACAGGTGGTACAGGATGAGCCACGCCCTCATCCTGGGCATATGTATCAGCATCCGCAGCTGGATGCGCAAGTGGTGCGGGTGGAGGCACACTCTCACGCTGGGCTAGAGTCCCCACAATAGTAGTCAGGAGCTGCTGCTGCTGCTGCATCATAGCCATCATCTGCTCAAATCAATCTGGAGGTGGAGCAGGCTGTGGCGTGTACTGCGTTGAAGAAGATGCGCGGTAAGGCTCTTTGACGGATGGTGTGAACGGCGGTGGTCCAACTGTAGGACCAGCAGTAGGCTGAGACGCACGCACTGTCTCAAGAATTGGGCCCACAGCAGGGTCCTCATGGGTATCAGACTGTGAAGGAGCCTGATCCATAGGCTCACTCAATGCAAGTCGAGTCGTGCTCCGTGTAGCCTTCAGCAGCATTCCCTATATTCAAAATAGGGCGCAACCTTGTCAATCTCAATAGCACAAACACACCGCAATCATTCACATGAGGAGTTAAAAGCATTCCATGCATTTCATTTAATCAAAATTGTCACAATACAAGGGATATGTCCTTACAAGCATCATGACGAGAAATACATGGGAACTAAGACAGTTAAAATTACAACAGCAACATAAGCAAAACACTAGCCTTAACAGGCTTACACAACATAAAGCAAGAAACGATTAACTATTAACAACAACATCATATATCTCATCACTAGTCTGAGTCGGGTGACGGAGGAGGAGCACCCTTATCCTGTAAGCAGCATAGGATCGCCTTCAAGGTGTGAGTCACCTTACCAAATTTCCTCTTCGTAATGGCCTTGACATCCTCTACTTCAGCTCGAAGCTCCTGAACTTTCCTTCGCAAGGCGACCTGGCTCTCCTCAATTCGGGCGATGCGATCATCATCAGTAGTCTGAGCAGAAGGAGGAGGGCTCTCATCTGTATCCTGAGCCTCCTCTTCTACCTCTTCCTGGACTTCTTCCTCAACTTCTGCTCTAGGTTCTCCCTCACTTGGATCCTCTTCATCATCAAAATCATCCTCGCTATCCTCTTCAAGCTGAGTCTCACGATACTGAGACCCGATCTTCATCTTGACCATGGTAGACTCATCAATGCTGTGAATCAGAACTGGCAACTCCAGCCCAAGTTTGTAAGCAAACTCAAGCATGATCTTGCATATCAGTCAGCCAAAAGGAAGCAATTCAGACGTTCTTCTTGATTTTGCTATGAGGATAATCTATCGCAAGATGAAAGTGGCCATACACACATTCTCTCCCTGGGCCACCAGATAGAAGAAATCAACCATAAGGCGCGTACACTCAATGCAATTTGTCGACCTGGGATACACGTTGAACGTGCAAATGTGGTGCAACAGGCACAAATCATCAGACATATGAGAGCCTTGAGGCTATTATTAGGTTGCCATGGAACCAGTTTACCACATAAAAACCTGGTACGACGATCTCGCTCACTCCTACTCCTCAAGTTCTTCGCACTAGGATGAACATCACCAAGGGGCACGTTTAGAAGTCGTGCAATTAACCGAACATCGATCGTAGCCATCCGATCCCTACCGAAAGGAATCTTGAACTGCAATGGCTCCAGTGTAGGATTCTGGATGCGAGCGTAAAAGGCACGAACGGTGCTCACATTAGCACGAGCACGAGCTTCAAAGATCGAACCCCAATGCGCAGCTTCAATGCGCTCGAATAACAGAAATTCACTGAATAGTCATCCTTCCACGTCTGCCTCAAACAACACCTTACGGTCAGTGTATTGGCCGTGAGGCATCTCTGCTAAAATCACTCACCCAAGTTGAGTATGGAGATCCAAATCCCGCTTTGTATGGAACTCTCGGGCTATGGTTGGACTTGCGGCGGTGCTTGAGCTAGCGGCGCCACCCCGCGGTATTCTCAATTGAGCAGGGTGACTTGGCCCAGCCTCATCCATTGCAGTTTTTCTCTTACCCATCAAAGAGAGGATGGTGGAGAGTGACAAAAGACCCAAAATGGCTTCAACAAAAGCCATGAAAAATGGAGAAAATGCCAAGAAATGGCTGCCCAAACTGAAAAAGGGAGATCTAGGCATTGTAGAGGGATGCTTCAAGCTCCCCTAGGATGTATTTTCAGAAAGAAAAGAGAATGAAAAATGGGAATGGAGCACCTCACGATTTCAGCTCGATTTGGGGGTTTTAAGAGCTCCAAACGACGAGATCTACAAGAGGTAAGGCTGAAAACAGTAATGGAGTGAAGGAGTGTGGTCGTTTTTGGCCAGGAATGGATTTGGGAGTGGTTTGGAACCACGGTTTTGGGTTAGGGCAGCTAGAATACGTAAATGGGACTAGGGAAGGGGCTGTTTGTGAAGGAAGTGCCCCTCTTTGGGGTTTTCTATGGACGAGAACTACGTGGGGGGTGTACACGACCTAAAATAGGGCGTGCGCCCAAAAATCTCATCAAGTGGGTCACTCTGGTCAGATGGTGGGACCATATGGGTCTGGTCCCACATGGTCCAGGGACCCCAAAAATGTATGTTCCCAACCTTGGTTCATTGTATATTGACCTATAGAGGCCCAAACATGTGTTCAGGGATTTTTGGGGCCAGTCTACAAAACTGAATACAATTCCCTATCATGCAGCATATGATTTTGGGGTAGAAGGAGCTATTACATCCATCTAGCCCATTATTTGCTAAAGAAAGCAAAGTTAGAATGGCCTTATGGCCATTTTTCATGAAATTTTACTATTCACTGTAAAATTTTGTCGAAGTATGATTTTATATTATTTTCACATTAGGATCAATGCCTAACATGTAAAGGATAAGAAATAATTGAAGAATGGAGTGGTGAGAGGAAGAATATCGAAGGATTTAAGTGAAACGGGGTTTTTAAGCCCTGACGATTGAATGTAAGGGTCGTGGTTGTCCCACAGCCCAATGATTTACCTTTACGGGTTTAGAATCATTCAAATAATGTCTCAACCCACTTACCTACAACCTAAGAGCTACTTAGGATGCTCCACGCGACCCCAGATGCGTTACGGACTCGATCGCGCGATCGATATGAATAGACTTCGCCTATTGGCGAATCTGTGATCCTACACGTGTTTCTAGACCCTTCTCACACCAACCTAAGTCAAAGGAAGTGATAGCGTATGACGCGTGACCATAACCCAGGCCCGGTATAATCTTATTCATGCTCTGATACCAACTTGTAACACCTTAAAAATCGGGGGTCGTGTATAAACTCAACTCCTGAGTTCCAGACCATCACTTATGCAACAAAAGTGATTATGATTCAATGTTGTCTGAGTTAAAGCATTCACATGAGTAAAAGTATACCAAAACTGCAATTCATACTTCAGATCCAGTGATAAAAGCAAGCGAAAGACTAAAGAATATATATATCACTGTATGGAAAAACAAAGTAGATCTCAACTATCACTAAAGTATGAATACATCTCTGAGTCTCATATACAGGTAAATAAATAAATCAAAATGCCAAAAATAGTCCCACTGAGGAGTCCCCATCACCTTATCAATACAGGCCTACTGTACTCTCACTGCTACGGAAGGGTCGTCGCCTCCCATAGACTCTAAATACGCTCGCGGTCACTACAAAGGACTCGTCGCCTGATCAGTGTAGGCCGACAGTAAGAATATAGTGTCTCATACCACCATAATCTGCTCACGAGACATAGGTTGTAACACCCCGAATTTTGGCCAATCTGGGATTTGACGTCCTTAGGCAATGGGTCAACTAAAACACCTGGAAAATCGCTCAGAACCCAATTTCATAGCCAAAGAAACCACTTAGGATTAATTCCTATGGAAATTTAGCGTAAGTTAGCTAGCGCAACGCTGGAGTAGCTGGGAAACAGTCCCTGATCACTTTAAATACGTTCTACAAGACCCAAATCGAGTAGAACGTATGACTCCATAATACTCTATAACCTCGGATCAAACTCTAAGCGGGTTTGTTCTCTGGACCACTTTGAATTTTTGTATTGGATTTAGACAGCGCGTCGAAGGTCCGATACCTCCTATCTTAGACCGTTAGAACCGCCCAGCTGGACATGACAATCATCTCGAAAATCAAGTCAAACCGATAATCACAGACTATTTCGTTGAACCCGGACTGAAGAGACCGCGAATAGGGACAGAATTGGAATTTCAAATTCAAATCTGGCACATGACTTGACACATCAGTATTAAGCATTTTGACCGTCAGAATTCATCCAGATTACACCCTCGGATCAGGAAAAATTTCTATTTATTATTATGAGACTTCCAGCCCTGATCTATGTGCGGTGACCGCTGAACTGAAACTGGTCCGCCACGTACGATCTGCGAACCCTGCCGGACTGAAAACTTAATGCGCGCTAGATTTGGTACGCATGAGCTTAAGTCCGATCGCATTCGACCAGGGGACCACCAGAAAGCATCTTTTGGACCGAAACAGCCCCGATTTGGTTACCCCTCAAGTGAAACTTGTTCCCGAGTCTATTTTGGGCAAGTTTGGGCTTATAAAAGGGCTTGAAACCCTCACTCCTCTCTCCCATCCGAATTTGCAAAAACCCTAGATTGGGAGAGAGAAAAGGTGAGAGTTTGTGAGAGAAGGTGGGAGAGCTTTCCCTGCTGCTGCTGCACGTGCTTAAGCGGCGTATTCTAATCACTTTGCCGGTGATTTCTCCGCATTTGCAGGTAAGAAAATGCCCTAGAAAGTTTCTGATTTGATGCTTCTTTAGTTCCATAGTTTGTTAGTTGATAAATCTCGTAAATCAGGTTCCTTAGTCGCCGTAGACGAAGCGTATACGCTCTGTTCGAATCACTTCACCTATAGGGGAAAAGGTGCGGATTTTAGACGCTTTGATTGACTGTTTCCAAAGCTTTCAATGTCATTTAATAGTAGATTCTTGACGGCAACGCCGTTTGACATGTACAACATGCTGTCCGTTTCCTGTTTCGTAAACTAACGAAGAATATGAGATTTAGGGCATTTTAGTCATTTGTAGGAAGTATAGATTTCATTCATATTTTGCTGATGTGATTGACATGATATGTTGTCGCATTAGGATGTTAGGAATACGTGCATAATTAGTTTGGCGAAGAGATTCGCCTAAATGCGCACTTCGGGTCGACATACTATATGTAGACTTAAGTGTGTAGTGTATGTGTTTGTATAAATACTTGTATTAGTATGTATTGAATTAAATGGTGTTATGAATTAGTTTGAGATTGATTTCTCAATTAATATGCTGGTGTGAATGGTTTCCTACATGTTAGCCATATGCATGATTTCATGATATGAATGAAATGCATGTGCTTGACGATTCGCTTAAGCTGTATGTTATAACATGTGCTTGATGATTTCCTTATGAGTTACTTTGAGATTGAATTCTCAATTAATATGTTGATGGAGAGGATTTCCTATATGTTGGCGACATGCTTAATTTCATTATATGTGTGAAAGACATGTGTACGATGATTTGCTTAAGTTGTATGTAATAACATGTGTTAACATGCTCTCATGGTTGTATTTCATTTCCATTACCCTTACACAACTGCTGATGTGATTCTATGATTGTTTGGGACTATGCCTAGTCCAGGCAGTCGGTGATCGAGCGAATTCGTGGTTAGCTTATCTTCTCCACAAACTACGCGTCGATGAACGCGAGTCGTGTTTGGAGTTGACGGCAGTGGTTAGGCCACGCGAAGTGTTTTACGCACTTCATGTCGTTCGACTTGAGATGCGATCGCGCTAGTCGAGCCCGTCAACTAACCCGACTGGCCGATGTATGTTCACCTTGTATGACTCATAACTGCTTGAACCTAGGGTACTGAACTTACCATTGTAAACCCTGTTAACCATAGTACCTTGATCCATAAAGACTCATGAGCCGGGCATGGTGGTATGGGACACCGTGGTCGAGCTGTCGGCCTACGCTGGGGCCATAAACCTCCCCGTAGTGACCAGTGAGCACCTAGTCTCGTGAGCAGATTATGGTGGTATGGGACACTATATTCTAGCTGTCGGCCTACACTGATCAGGCGACGAGTCCTTTGTAGTGACCGCGAGCGTATTCTGAGTCTACGGGAGGCGACGACCCTTCAGTAGCAGTAGAGTACAGTAGGCCTGGATTGATAAGGTGATGGGGGAGCGGAGCAACGAGTGCGTGCAATAGCCCTGACAGCCCTTGCAGCGACCTACGAAATATACATCGTATGAGATTACTAGGAGTGACGACCCTAGACAGGATCTGTGTTGGGATTGATATAAGGGAAGTACCTTAGTTTCCCAATCCTACTGTTTGAATGGACTAATAATAACTCGAAAATCATATCACCATAGCATTGCATGTGCTTGGAAGATGTGGAGCACTCTAGGGAGTGTGGCATGCCGCGGTCGTAAGATGTTGCCGTATGAGGGAGATCGTCGGTGAGGGCACACATCACGTCATGTCATAATTGTATTAACAACAGTATTAGGAATGTTTGATTTATTGCTTTACTATTATCGCATGATTGATTTGAGAACATGTTAATCCTTGCTCTATTATTCCACTGAGTTAGCTACTCACTCCCACGTTACGGGACGGTGTTCCTGGACACCCACCAGACCCTTTTGTGATTGTAGATGATGGCGTGGCCTGCGAGGCGGAGCTGGACTTGATGATGATGAGGAGGATCCCTCCTTTATACGTGTTCTGATTGACGGGATTACAGGGAGGTTGATTAGATACTTTGACACTTGTCATTTTATATTTTTAGCGCACTCATGTATATTCGTTTTGTCTACTTTTGGAGTATACATGTATGTATATAACCTAGTAACATATCCACACTCTGGAGGCATACAACAGTTTATATATGTTATACATATTATCACCGTCTTCCACTTGTTAATTTAACCGTCTTTGGAGTATGATATGCTGTTCTAGCTTAATCTCACTCATGTTTAATGCGTTATCACAGACAACATTCAATCATACATATCTATGTTGCATAAATAACATTTTGGAACTCGGGAGTTGGGTTTTTACTCGACCCCCCGATTTTTGGGATGTTACAGATGGTATCAGAGCATGATTTGGATTAAACCGGGCCTGGGTTATGGTCACGCGACGTACGCTGTCGCTTCCTTTGACTTAGGTGGGTGCAAGAAGAGTCTAGAAACACTTCTAGGATCCCAGATTCACCAATAGGTGAAGTCTATTCATTTCGATCACGTGATCGAGTCCGTTGCGCATCTAGGGTCGCGTAAAGCAATCCGAATAGCTCATAGGTTATAGGTAAGTGGGTTGAGATGTTCTTTGAACAATTATAAACCCATAAATGTGAATCCTTGGGCTGTGGGACAACCACGACCCCTGTATTCAATCGCCAGGGCTTAAAAACCCCGTTTCACCGAAAATCTTCAAAATTCTTCCTCTTACCACCCCAATATTTAATTCTTTCTTATCAATTTCATGTTAGGCATCAATACTAATGTGAAAATAACATAAAATCCTACTTTCACAAAATTTTACAGTGAATAGTAAAATTTCATGAAAAATGGCCATAAGGCCATTCTAACTTCACTTTCTTTAGCAAATAATGGGATAGATGGATGTACTAGATCCTTCTACCCCGAAAGAATATGCTGTATGATAGTGTTTTGTATTCGGGATTGAAGATTGGCCCCGAAAAGCCTCGAATGGATGTTACACATATTTTGGCCTCCCTAGGGCAATCTACAATGAAACAAAGTGTGAACCATACCTTTTTAGAATCCCTAGGGCAAGGGTAACCCATACCATATGGTCTCAGTGGCCAATTTGTAACTTCACCAGCGATGCCATCGCCGATTCGGCGATGCATCGCCGGTCAAACTCTTCGAATGGGTCTGATCTTTGGGCTGGAGGAGTTTGGGGGCTAGGGTAGTCCCCTGGTATGTGTTCCGTATCTTGAAACTCCCTAAAAGATGTACTTCCTTCACAAAAGTCCCCTTCCCTAGCCCCATTTTCGTTTTCTTGCTGCCCTAACCCAAAACCGTGGTTCCAAACCACCCCTAGATCCATTCCTTGCCAAAAACGACCACCCTCCATCGTTCATTTGAAGTTGGAAGCCCTCCCTCTTGAAGGTTTCGTCCATTAGAGCTCCTAAAACCCCCAAATCGAGTTGAATTCGTGAGGTACTCCATTCCCCTTTTTCATTTTCATTTCTTTCTGAAAATATATCCTAGGGGAGCTTGAAGCATCCCTCTACAATGCCTAGATTTCGTTCTATCCATTTGGGCAACTATTTCCCTGCATTTCCTCCTCCTTCCATGGCTATTGTTAAGGCTGTTTCAGCCTTTTCCTCACTTTCCATCGTCCTCTCTCTCATGTCCCTTTTATTTGACCATCAGACTCGTGGAAACCTGCTTACCTATCCCATTTCTCCACGTTATTCGCTTGTTTGATTACTGTTTTGAAATTTCTGTGTTTTGTGTTGTTAGGTAGAAAATGTGTTTGTGTTGTAGTTTGAGCTTAATATAGCTAAAAATTGTTAAATGGAGTGCATGTCGTTCATTTTTTTGTTAGGTATTGTCCCTAGATTGGGAGTATTGTAACTCCCGAGATTCAGCCTACAAATTAATTTTTATCCCAACCCACCCTCCTACAAAGCATGTCACTCCCGATCCCAACATGGGATTAGGAATGTAGTTTCATTTCATAGACCCTTGGCGTTTTGGACCTAGTGTTAGCACTCCTAGATTTGAAGGATCTGACGACATAAGAAATCCAATTCCAGTTAGACAAATCTTGACCCTAAGCAATAGAAGAATTCCCTGTAGTAGAAATGGAATGGAAAGCCATTTACCGTATAATCTTAGGCTTTGGATTATAGCTACAGAGTTACAGACTAGGCTACTAGTTGTCTTAGGCAGTGTAAGGCCTATATATGCTAAGGGATAGTAGGTTAGATTTGGTTGGAATGGGACCTCCTTCCTTCGATAAATCCCCTTATGACTTATAGACTTCTGTTGTTACCCATAGGAAGGAACCATATGCTCTCAGGGAACATTTATAACTCCCTCCAATTGAACTTAGAATGTACTAGCACACCCCTTAGAATTGCCTTCCCCAAGTACTTATTGCATTCGGAAATGCGGAATAAAGGAACTACATGTAAGCGATGTATTCGCGGTTTGAATCGACTTCTTAATCCTAGTGGTTACCAATAAATCCAATGCTCTGATCAAGCAGAGGATCGGCGTCGACTCGGATTAAGAACTGATACAACGCATTTTCTGTCCTGATTAGACAGAAGGTTCAACGTATCCGGCTTAGACCCACTACACAACCTTTCTTCTGTGATGGCCCAACCACCTACAACCAAATAGGATCACATTGTCTTTGGGAAATGGCGAGGACTTAAAGCTAGTAGAGAATTAGACATCTTGCCACCAACTCATACCTACCCCTGAACTCAACCACTATAGAGCTTAGGCTCGTCTCTATCACCATAGATACCAATGCCATAGAACGCATCATTAGCAAGGAAAACCATGTAGAGAAATGTTGTTTCCATTTTAGGTCAAGGATAGCTCCTAAGTTGCGCCTCGTTCTGATATACGGATCGATGCTAAGATTCTTCAACCTTAAGTAAAACTAAGTTTTAAGGGGGGTAGAACGTATTGAGTCTAATCCAGTTAGGTTAGTCAACGCTACCGTTTGATCAGAGTGGCGCAGCGGAAGAGTGGTTGGCCTCTTTCCCACTGGCCCAAGATCGAAACCTTTGAGTTCGGATATACATACGATTAAGTTATTAAATAGGATTTGAACCTTCCTTAGAGAAAGTACTCCTTGCTCTTTGCCAATGTCGGGGACGACATTGTGTTTTAAGGGGGGTAGATTGTAACACCCCAGATTTTGGCCAATCTGGGATTTGACGTCCTTAGGCAATGGGTCAACTAAAATACCTGGAAAATCGCTCAGAACCCAATTTCATAGCCAAAGAAACCATTTAGGATTAATTCCTATGGAAATTTAGCATAAGTTAGCTAGCGCAACGCTGGAGTAGCTGGGAAACAGTCCCTGATCACTTTAAATACGTTCTACAAGACCCAAATCGAGTAGAACGTATGACTCCATAATACTTTATAACCTTGGATCAAACTCTAAGCGGGTTTGTTCTCTGGACCACTTTGAATTTTTGTATTGGATTTAGACCGCGCGTCGAAGGTCCGATACCTCCTATCTTAGACCGTTAGAACCGCCCAGCTGGACTTGACAATCATCTCGAAAATCAAGTCAAACCGATAATCACAGACTATTTCGTTGAACCCGGACTGAAGAGACCGCGAATAGGGACAGAATTGGAATTTTAAATTCAAATCTGGCACACGACTTGACACGTCAGTATTAAGCGTTTTGACCGTCAGAATTCATCCAGATTACACCCTCGGATCAGGAAAAATTTCTATTTATTATTATGAGACTTCCAGCCCTGATCTACGTGCGGTGACCGCTGAACTGAAACTGGTCCGCCACGTATGATCTGCGAACCCTGCTGGACTGAAAACTTAATGCGCGCTAGATCTGGTATGCATGAGCTTAAGTCCGATCGCATTCGACCAGGGGACCACCAGAAAGCATCTTTTGGACCGAAACAGCCCCGATTTGGTTACCCCTCAAGTGAAACTTGTTCCCGAGTCTATTTCGGGCAAGTTTGGGCTTATAAAAGGGCTTGAAACCCTCACTCCTCTCTCCCATCCGAATTTGCAAAAACCCTAGATTGGGAGAGAGAAAAGGTGAGAGTTTGTGAGAGAAGGTGGGAGAGCTTTCCCTGCTGCTGCTGCACGTGCTTAAGCGGCGTATTCCAATCACTTTGCCGGTGATTTCTCCGCATTTGCAGGTAAGAAAACGCCCTAGAAAGTTGCTGATTTGATGCTTCTTTAGTTCCATAGTTTGTTAGTTGATAAATCTCGTAAATCAGGTTCCTTAGTCGCCGTAGACGAAGCGTATACGCTCCGTTCGAATCACTTCACCTATAGGGGAAAAGGTGCAGATTTTAGACGCTTTGATTGACTGTTTCCAAAGCTTTCAATGTCGTTTAATAGTAGATTCTTGACGGCAACGCCGTTTGACATGTACAACATGCTGTCCGTTTCCTGTTTCGTAAACTAACGAAGAATATGAGATTTAGGGCATTTTAGTCATTTGTAGGAAGTATAGATTTCATTCATATTTTGCTGATATGATTGACATGATATGTTGTCGCATTAGGATGTTAGGAATACGTGCATAATTAGTTTAGCGAAGAGATTCGTCTAAATGCGCACTTCGGGTCGACATACTATATGTAGACTTAAGTGTGTAGTGTATGTGTTTGTATAAATGCTTGTATTATTATGTATTGAATTAAATGGTGTTATGAATTAGTTTGAGATTGATTTCTCAATTAATATGCTGGTGTGAATGGTTTCCTACATGTTAGCCATATGCATGATTTCATGATATGAATGAAATGCATGTGCTTGACGATTCGCTTAAGCTGTATGTTATAACATGTGCTTGATGATTTCCTTATGAGTTACTTTGAGATTGAATTCTCAATTAATATGTTGATGGAGAGGATTTCCTATATGTTGGCGACATGCTTAATTTCATTATATGTGTGAAAGACATGTGTACGATGATTTGCTTAAGTTGTATGTAATAACATGTGTTAACATGCTCTCATGGTTGTATTTCATTTCCATTACCCTTACACAACTGCTGATGTGATTCTATGATTGTTTGGAACTATGCCTAGTCCAGGCAGTCGGTAACCGAGCGAATTCGTGGTTATCTTATCTTCGCCACGAACGACGCGTCGATGAACGCGAGTCGTGTTTGGAGTTGACGGCAGTGGTTAGGCCACGCGAAGTGTTTTACGCACTTCATGTCGTTCGACTTGAGATGCGATTGCGCTAGTCGAGCCCGTCAAGTAACCCAACTGGCCGGTGTATGTTCACCTTGTATGACTCATAACTGCTTGAACCTAGGGTACTGAACTTACCATTGTAAATCCTGTTAACCATGGTACCTTGATCCATAAAGACTCATGAGCCGGGCATGGTGGTATGGGACACCGCGGTCGAGCTGTCGGACAATGCTGGGGCCATAAACCTCCCCGTAGTGACCAGTGAGCACCTAGTCTCGTGAGCACATTATGGTGGTATGGGACACTATATTCTAGCTGTCGGCCTACACTGATCAGGCGACGAGTCCTTTGTAGTGACCGCGAGCGTATTCTGAGTCTACGGGAGGCGACGAACCTTCAGTAGCAGTAGAGTACAGTAGGCCTGTATTGATAAGGTGATGGGGGAGCGGAGCAACGAGTGCGTGCAACAGCCCTGACAGCCCTTGCAGCGACCTATGAAATATACATCGTATGAGATTACTAGGAGTGACGACCCTAGACAGGATCTGTGTTGGGATTGATATAAGGGAAGTACCTTAGTGTCCCAATCCTGCGGTTTGAATGGACTAATAATAACTCGAAAATCATATCACCATAGCATTGCATGTGCCTGGAAGATGTGGAGCACTCTAGGGAGTGTGGCATGCCGCGGTCGTAAGATGTTGCCGTATGAGGGAGATCGTCGGTGAGGGCACACATCACGTCATGTCATAATTGTATTAACAACAGTATTAGGAATGTTTGATTTATTGCTTTACTATTATCGCATGATTGATTCGAGAACATGTTAATCCTTGCTCTATTATTCCACTGAGTTAGCTACTCACTCCCACGTTACGGGACGGTGTTCCTGGACACCCACCAGACCCTTTTGTGATTGTAGATGATGGCGCGGCCTCCGAGGCGGAGCTGGACTTGATGATGATGAGGAGGATCCCTCCTTTATACGTGTTCTGATTGACGGGATTACAGGGAGGTTGATTAGATACTTTGACACTTGTCATTTTATATTTTTAGCGCACTCATGTATATTCGTTTTGTCTACTTTTGGAGTACACATGTATGTATATAACCTGGTAACATATCCACACTCTGGAGGCATACAACAGTTTATATATGTTATACATATTATCACAGTCTTCCGCTTGTTAATTTAACCGTCTCTGGAGTATGATATGTTGTTCTAGCTTAATCTCACTCATGTTTAATGCGTTATCACAGACAACATTCAATCATACATATCTATGTTGCATAAATAACATTTTAGAACTTGGGAGTTGGGTTTTTGCTCGACCCTCCGATTTTTGGGATGTTACATAGGTGCTCACTGGTTACTACGGGGAGGTTTGTGGCCCCAGCGTAGGCCGACAGCTCGACCACGGTGTCCCATACCACCATGCCCGGCTCATGAGTCTTCGTAGATCAAGGTACCATGGTTAACAGGGTTTACAATGGTAAGTTCAGTACCCTAGGTTCAAGCAGTTATGACTCATACAGGGTGAACATACAACGGCCAGTCGGGTTACTTGACGGGCTCGACTAGCACGATCGCATCTCAAGTCGAACGACATAAAGTGCGTAAAACAATTCGTGTGGCCTAACCACTGCCGCTAACTCCAGAACACGGCTCACGTTCATCGACGCGTCATTCGTGGCCAAGATAAGCTAACCACGAATTCGCTCGGTTACCGACTACCTGGACTAGGTATAGTCCCAAACACATATGAATTCACATCAGCAATTCATGTAAGAGTATTAAAATTGAAATACAACCATGTGAGCATGTTAACACATGTTATAACATACAACTTAAGTAAATCATCAAGCACATGCATTTCATACATACAATGAAATTATGCATATAACTAACATGTAGGAAATCATTCACATCAGCATATTAATTGAGAAATCAATCTCAAACTAATCCATAACACCATTTAATTCAATACATACTAATACAAGCATTTATATAAACACTTACACTACACACTTAAGTCTACATATAGTATGTCGACCCGAAGTGCGCATTTAGGCAAATCTCTTCGCCAAAATAATTATGCACGTATTCCTAGTATTCTAATGTGACAATAAGCCATGTTAATCATATCAACAAAATATGAATGAAATCAGTACTTCCTACAAATGACTAAAATGCCCTAAATCTCATATTCTTCGTTGGTTTACGAAACAGGAAACGGACAGCATGTTGTACATGTCAAACGGAGATGCCGTCGATAATCTACTATTAAAAGACATTGAAAGTGTTGGAAACAGTCAATCAAAGCGTCTAAAATCCGCACCTTATCTCTTATAAATGTATCGTTTCGAACGGAGCGTATACGCTTCGTCCACGGCGACTAGACAACCTCTTTTACAAGATGCATCAGCTATCTCGCTACAGAAATGAAAGAACACTAAATCAGTAACTTTTAGGGCATTTTCTTACCTGAAAACGTGGAGGAATCACCGGCTAGGTGATTGAAGTGTGTTGCTTAGGCACTTGCAACAGGTGGTGCAACGGCAGGAAAATTTTCTCCTAATCTCTCTCACAAACTCTCACCTTTTCTCTCTCCCAATCTAGGGTTTTTCTCAAATTCGGATGGGAGAGAGGAGTGAGGGTTTCAACCCTTTTTATAAGCCTAAAAATGCCCGGAATAGGCTCGGGAACAAAGTTCACTTGATGCTTATCCAAAGCGGGGCTGTTTCGGTCCAAAAGATCATTTCTGGTGGTCCCCTGGCCAAACGCGATCGGACTTAAGCTCATGCATACAGGATCTAGCACACATCAAGTTTTTAGTCCAGCAGGGTTCGCAGATCGCACGTGGTGGTCCAGTTTCAGTTCAGCGGCCACCGCATGTAGATCAGGGCTGCAAGTCTCATGATATGAAATAGAAATTTTTCCTGATCCAAGGGTGTAATTTGGCTGAATTCTGACGGTCAGAACGCTTAATACTGACACGTCAAGTCGTGTGCCAGATTTGAATTTCAAATTCCAAATCTGTCCCTATTCTTACTCTCTTCAGTCCAGGCTCAATGAAATAGCCTGCGAATGTCAGTTGGACTTGATTTTCGAAATGATTGTCAAGTCCAGCTAGGCGGTTCTAACGGTCTAAGATAATAGGTATCAGACTTTCGACGCGCGGTCTAGATCCAATACAAAGTTTCAAAGTGGTCCAGAGAACAAACTTGCTTAGAGTTTGATCCGAGGTTATAGAGTATTATAGAGTCATTGGTTCTACTCGATTTGGGTCTTGTAGAACGTATTTAAAGTGATCAGTGACTATTTTCCAGCTACTCTAGCGTTGCGCTAGCTAACTTACACTTATTTTCTAAAGGAATTAATCCTACGCGATTTCGGGTCGAGTTGGTACTCGAGTCCAAGTACAGATTTTTTCCGGGTGTTACACATCATCCATACAATGTGGACGTCAAACCATCATTGTTCCCAAGGCTCGACTCGCCTCAATAAATCAGGGCGGAATCACACATTGCAATGTACTTTAGGTACATCCCATTAGGCCTCAAATACATCAAATGGGCCGTATCTCATGGGCCATACATTCATCAAGTGGGCCAGCTCAATGAGCCTTACCAATGGGCCTTAGGTACTTTGTAATGGGGCATAACCCATGGGCCTTGCATACATCACAATGGCCTCATGATATGGTGGGCCTCAACAACGGACTACAAATACCTTAAGATGGGTCTCTCACATGCCAGGATAGGCCTAAATACATTAGCCCATATATATACTGAAGTGGGCCTCATGTGAGGCTCGCCATAATGTTTATTTTCCTCCCAATCTATGGCCCAATATAATGTTTACTTTCCATCCAAACTGTCCATAGGGTCACATGGGCCTAGGACCCACTGAAATGTCTTATTTGCAATCCAATCTATTCATAAGGTCACGTGGACTGGTAGGGCCCACTATAATATTTATTTGTCATCCAACCTGTACATAAGGTCACGTGGACCAGGAGCCCACTGCAATGTTTGTTTTTCCAACCTTATGTGGCTTAGGGCCCACTGTAATATCTATTTTCCAACCAACCTGTTGGTGAGAGCACATGAACCAGGGGCCCACCTCAAGGTTTATTTTCATCCAGGCCCACCACCATGTTTATTTCCATCCAATCTGTTTATAAAGATACGTGGGCCATGGGCCCACCACAATGTTTATTTCCCATGCAACTCATTGATAGGGTCACAGGCCAATGGGACCCTCTATAATATTTATTTACCACCCAACCTATTTGTAAGACCACATGGTCAGGGGCTAATAGTGATGTGGTCCACCAATCCAGTCCACTCATAATGCGAGTCCCACCTGGATGAGGGTCCAGACCAAGTTTCAGCTGCATCCAAAAGTCAGGTAGGCCCCACCAAGTGTTTCTATATTATTTAGGCATGTCTTCACATGATTTTAGATGGTATGGCCCACCTGAGTTCTGTTTATGGCTGGAATTTTGAAAGGGGCCCACTGCCCTAAGGGGCCACTAGATGAATGGGATGGATGTTCGAAACACATCACGTGGGGTCCACTGCTGGGGCCGTGAGCCCCAGCCAACTCGTCCGCCCGCCCCAGCGCTGGACGCTGGGCGTCCTTAGCACAGCAGTAATAACTGCTTCTTTCTTTTTCTTTTCTTTTTTTTTTTAAATATGGGGCCCACAAAAATGACCCAATCCGTCTATTGTGTGTGCCCCACGTGTTGGACTGTTCAACCCAAATTTAAAATGCATCCAAATTTCAAGTAGGTCCCACTAAGTGCTTTTATAAGTTCAGGCATGTCTCCAAGTGTTTATAGACGGTATGGCCCACTTGAGATCTGTATACGCTTGATTTTTGGCATGGACCCCACTGCCCTAAGGGGCCACAGGATGAATGGGGTGGATGATCCACATACATCATGGTGGGGTCTACAACTGGGCCCAATGCGGCCATCTTTTTTCTCCTTTTTTTTTAACATGGACATCTTTGGACGTCATGGCACAAAGTCATGCCAAAAAAAATATTTTTTTTTCCTAGGTGGGACCCACGTTAACTAGATCTATCCCATCCATTGCATGTGTCCCACAAAAATAGGGGTCCAAAACAAGTTTCAGGTGGGTCCAAGCTTCTGGTGGACCCCAGCAATCATTCTTCCAAGTTTCAACGGAAAATACTACCATTGTTAATACCACGGCCCGCCAGATGATTAGATCGGTTTTATTTTTCGGTTCAACGCCTAAAATGATCCCAAGAATAGAATGGATGGCTTGGATCATGTATAAACATCAAGGTGGGGCTTGCATGAGTGGTCCATTCTAAAAGAATACCTTTTTCTCTTCTTTTTTTTTTTTCATGCAAGTACACACCCATGTCAGTGCACACACTCCAAGTTAACCACACCCGTCCAGCGTCCAGGGACGCTGGACGGTATGGATAAAAACATGTATCGTGGTGGGTCCCACATGGGACGTGGCCCACCATATATATATTATTAATATAATATAACATAATATATATATATATATATATATATATATATATATATATATATATATATATTATGCATCGCTTCACCCAAAAATGTGATGCACCATACCGTTTGATGGATGGAGTAGATTTAACATGAGTTGGTGGGGCCCACTTCATTCTGGGGGAAGGATAAGAGAGAGAGAAAGAAAGAGAAAAGAGAGAGAGAACAAGAGAGATGGTAATGGAGAGGAGGGACCCCGCCATTATGGGCCCTCCATTAATACAACACGTATATCAAGTGGGTCCCATAACAAGTGGGCCCTTAAATCATGAGATCAACGGTGGAAATTCAAAAATCACCCACCTCTAAGCCTCCTCCTTGCTCCCCTAGCCTCCTTACCTCCTTTGCTTGACTTTTAACGGTGGTAGATGATGGATCAACGGTTGAGATGAGAGATGAGAGAGTAGGGAAGGTGGGCCACACTTGGCATTTGGGAGAGGAGGAGAGAGCTTGGACGTGTGAATTTTTGAGTTTCTTGGGAGTTTCTTGGAGAAAATGAGAGACAAAGAGTGAGGGGATGGGTTAAAGGGATGGGTGATGGAGTGATGTGGTGTGATGGGTGATGGGTGGAGTGGTGGGTTGTAAGAAAGTGATGGGTGATGGGAGAGAGAGTTGACTTTGAGTTTGCTTGTGTAAGAGAGAGGTATGGGTTGTTGTACTTGACTTGATGTATGATGTGTACTTGATTAATGTGATTGATTGATGGGACATCTCGTAGAGATTTCCTCGTAATTCACAACGTGCGGTGTTTCTTCGAATTGAACGCGAGCCTATATCTTCTACCCTAAGTATCGGGTTGGTGTGCGAGTCGCGGCGTTAGAACCGCGGCGACGGCGCGGTCGCTAACGTATAGGTTTTGGGTCGAGTCGACTCTGATATGCCGGACTCGGCTTAGGTTCGAGCGTAAACATCGAATACAGGTCGAAGATTGTCGAAATTCGACCGGAAGGTTCACGGAAGTCAATGGAATAGTACGATTTAGGATACGGGTCTTACAAATATGCCGATGTATATGATTTCCACCATGTTGGCTATATGAATTGATTTCATTATATATATGGAATGCATGTGTTGGTTGATTTGGTTACGTTGTATGTTATAACATGTGTCAACATACTTGTATTGTTAATATTCATTCTTGTTACTCTCATATGATTACTGATGTTGATTTACAAATGCTTGGGGCTATAAGTTAGTCCAGGCAGTCGGTAATGGATTAAATTCGTGGTTGGCTTCTATTTACCACGAAGGACGCGTTGATGAACACGAGCCATGTTTTGAGTTGGCGGGAGTAGTTAGGCCACATGAAGTATTTCATGCACTTCATGTCGCTCAGCTTGAGATGCGATCATACTAGTCAAGCCCGTCAAGTAACCCGACTGGTCATTGTATGTTCACCTTGCATGAGTCATAACTGCTTGAACCTAGGGTACTGAACTTACCATTAAAAACCTTGTTAACCATGTTACCTTGATCCATAAAGACTCATGAGTCGGGCATGGTGGTATGGGACACCGTGGTCAAGCTTTCGACCTACGCTGGGGCCACAAACCTCCCCGTAGTGACTGGTGAGCACCTTTCACTCGTGATCCGATTGTGGTGGTATGGGACACTACATTCAAGCTTTTGGCCTACACTAATTGGTGACGAGCCCTTTGTAATGACCTCGAGGGTATTTTGAGTCTACGGGAGGCGACGACCCTTCCGTAGTGACAAGAGTACATAAGGCCTGTATTGATAAGGTGATGGGGGAGCGGTGCAACGAGTGCGAACAACAGCCCTGACAGCCCTTGCAGCGACCTACAAATATAACATCGTATGAGATTACTAGGAGTGACGACCCTAGACAGGATCTGTGTTGGGATTGATATAAGGAAGGTACCTTAGTTTCCCAATACTGCTGTATGAATGGACTAATAACAACTCGGTAATCATTATCCATATCGCACTGCATGTGCCTGGAAGATGTGGAGAACTGAGGAAAGCAAGCATGTCGCGGGCGTAAGATGGTGCCGCATGAGGGAGTATGTCGGTGAGGGCATCCATTATGTCATTTCATGCTTACATTAACAATAGTATTTAGGAATGTTTGATTGTTTGCTTTACTATTATCGCGTGATTGATTTGATAACATGATAATCTTTGCTCTATGATTTCACTGAGTTGATCACTCACTCCCACGTTACGGGATGGTGTTCCGGACACCCTCCAGTCCCTATTTTAGTCTTAGAAGATGGCGATGCTTGCGAAGCGGAGCCGGACTTGATGATGATGAGGAGGATCCCTCCTATATGCAGGTTCTGATTGATGGGGTTACAGGGTTACTGATTAGATGCCAGTACACTTGGTATTTTACCTTTTATCTTTACATCCATGTATATTTTCTTCTTTCTATTTTGGAGTATACATGTATTAACCTGGTAACATGTTCACACTCTGGAGACTTACAACAGTTCATATATTTTATATATCTATCACATTCTTCCGCTTGCTAATTTAACTGTCTCTGGAGTATGATATGCTGTTTTGGCTTAATCCACTTCATGTTTTATGCACTATTATGGCCAACATTCATCAATCATTGAAAATGTTGCATGAGTGATGTTCTGGAACTCGGGAGTTGAGTTTCTACCCGACCCCCGATTTTCAGAGTGTTATAGTGAGAAAGAGTGAAATTCATAAAAATTTAAATGAGATTTAAATAAATCTGGCACGTTTCACTTGCGGGTTAGGTATAAGCATTCAGACTGTCGGAATCTGATCCAAATACACCCTCAGATCAGGGAACATTTCTCACTCAGGTCAGTGTACTTGGAATCCTTGATCGAATCTCCGTGACCGCTGAATTGAAGCTGGTCCGCCACGTGTGATCTGGGAACACTACCGAATTGAAAACTTAATACGATCAACACCCGGCACCCATGAGCTTAAGTCTGACCGCGTTTGGACAGGGGATCTCCAGAAATGCTCTTTTGGATTGGGAAAGACCCGATTTGGTTATAACCCAAGTATACCTTGGTTTAGAGTCTAAGTAGGTGAGATTTTAGCCTTTATAAGGGCTTTAAATCCTCTCATATCTCTCACCTACGAATTTGTAAGAAACCCTAGAAAGAGAAGAGAGAGAAAGAGAGAGATTGTGAGAGAGTTGTGAGGAAAGTTTCCTGTCACTTGATCCTGCTTTTGCACGCATCGAATCACCGTATTCCAATCACTCTTCCAGTGATTCCAACATCATTCTATGTAAGAAAACCCTAACCTCAACCTGTTTTAGGAATTCCTTGGATACAAGTAGAGAAGTAGCTGATGTATCTTGTGAATTAGGTCGTCATACGGGCGTTGACGAAGAGTAGACTTCCTATTCGATTCGTTCGCTTATACGGCGAAAGGTGAGGATTTTAGATGCTTAGATTGACTGATTTCAAAGATTTCAATGTCGTTTAATAGTAGATTATCGACAAGAACGCCATTTGACATGTAGAACATGTTGTCCGTTTTCTATTTCGACTGCGTACGGAGAATATGAGATTTAGGGTATTTTGGGCATTTACAGGAAATACTGTATACACCTGTATTTTGCTGAAATGATTTCCACGTGTATTTGTCTTGTTATGATATTAGATACGCGTGTATGATCTGTTTGGCGAAGAGATTCGCCCTAATATGCACTTTGGGTCGACATACGCTATGTAGACTAAAGTGCGTAGACTAAGTGTTTGTATTAGTATGTATTGAGTAAATGTTGTTGTAGATTAGTCTTGAGATTGAATTCTCAATTAATATGATAATGAACATGATTTTCCTCCATGTTGTGATATTGAATTAATTTCCTTATATACATGTGTTTGGCTGATTTGCTTACGTTGTATGTCGTCACATGTTGTTAACATGCTTGGATTGAAGTATTTCATTTCTTTTATTCTTACGTGATCACTGTTGTAGAATTATAAGTGCTTGGGGCTATATCCTAGTCCAGGCAGTCGGTAATAGATTCAAACTCATGGTTGGCTTGTATTTGCCACGAAGAACGCGTCGATGAATGCGAGTCGTGCTTTGGGTTGGCGGCAGTAGTTAGGCCACACGAGGTGTTTTATGCACTTCATGTTGCTCAGCTTGAGATGCGCTCGTACTAGTCAAGCCCGTCAAGTAACCCGACAGGTCATTGTATGTTCAACTCGCATGAGTCATAACTGCTTGAACCTAGGGTACTGAACTTACCATTAAAAAATCTATTAACCATGTTACCTTGATCCATAAAGACTCATGAGCCGGGCATGGTGGTATGGGTCACCGTGGTCGAGCTGTCGGCCTACGCTGGGGCCACAAACTTCCTCGTAGTGACCAGTGAGTACCTTTGACTCGTGAACCGATTGTGGTGGTATGGGATACTACATTCGAGTTATCGGCCTACATTGATTGGTGACGAGCCCTTTGTAGTGACCTCGAGCACATTCTGAGTCTACGAGAGGCGACGACCCTTCCGTAGTGACAAGAGTACATTAGGCCTATATTGATAAGGTGATGGGGGAGCGGTGCAACGAGTGCGAGCAACAGCCCTGACAGCCCTTGCAGCGACCTACAAATATAACATCGTATGAGATTACTAGGAGTGACGACCCTAGACAGGATCTGGGTTGGGATTGATATAAGGAAGGTACCTTAGTTTCCCAATACTGCTGTATGAATGGACTAATAACAACTCGGTAATCATTATCCATATTGCACTGCATGTGCCTGGAAGATGTGAAGAACTGAGGAAAGCAAGCATGCCGCGGGCGTAAGATGGTGCCGCAGGAGGGAGTATGTGGGTGAGGGCATCCATCATGTCATTTCATGCTTGCATTAACAACAGTATTTAGGAATGTTTGATTTTCTTTACTATTTTCGCGTGATTCATTTAATAACATGCTAATCTTTGCTCTATGATTCCACTAAGTTGATCACTCACTCCCACATTACGGGATGGTGTTCCGGACACCCACCAGTCCGTATTTTAGTTTTAGATGATGGTGATGCTTACGAAGCGGAGCCGGACTTGATGATGATGGGGAGGATCCCTCCTATATGCAGGTTCTGATTGATGAGGTTATAGGGTTACTGATTAGATGTCAGTACGCTTGGTATTTTACCTTTTATCTTTACATCCATGTATATTCTCTTCTTTCTATTTTGGAGTATACATGTATTTAGTTAAGCTGGTAACATGTTCACAATCTGGAGACTTACAACAGTTCATATATTTTATATATCTATCACATTCTTCCGCATGCTAATTTAACTGTCTCTGGAGTATGATATGCTGTTTTGGCTTAATCCACTTCATGTTTTATGCACTATTATGGCCACCATTCATCAATCATTAAAAATGTTGCATGAGTGATGTTCTGGAACTCGGGAGTTGAGTTTCTACCTGACTCCCGATTTTCGGGGTGTTACATTGAGAAAGAGTGAAATTCAAAAAATTTTAAATGAGATTTAAATAAATCTGGCACGTTTCACTTGCGGGTTAAGTATAATCATTCAAACCATCGAAATCTGACCCAAATATACCCTCGGATCAGGGAACATTTCTCACTCAGGTCAGTGTACTTGGAATCCTTGATCGAATCTCCGTGACCGCTGAATTGAAACTGGTCCGCCACGTGCGATCTGGGAACACAACCGGACTGAAAACTTAATATGATCATCATCCGACACCCATGAGCTTAAGTCTGACCGCATTTGGCCAGGGTATCTCCAGAAATGCTCTTTTGGATCGGGAAAGACCCGATTTGGTTATAACCCAAGTATACCTTGGTTTAGAGTCTAAGTAGGTGAGATTTTAGCCTATATAAGGGCTTTAAATCCTCTCAAATCTCTCACCTACGAATTTGCAAGAAACCCTAGAAAGAGAAGAGAGAGAAAGAGAGAGATTGTGAGAGAGTTGTGAGGAAAGTTTCCTGTCACTTGATCCTGCTTTTGCATGCACCGAATCACCGTATTCCAATCACTCTTCCGGTGATTCCGACATCATTCTATGTAAGAAAACCCTAACCTCAACCTTTTTTAGGGATTCCTTCGATACTAGTAGCGAAGTAGTCGATGTATCTTGTGAATTAGGTCGTCATACGGGCGTTGACGAAGAGTAGACTTCCTATTCGATTCGTTACGCTTATACGACGAAAGGTGAGGATTTTAGATGCTTAGATTGACTGATTCCAAAGCTTTTAATGTCGTTTAATAGTAGATTATCGACAAGAACGCCGTTTGACATGTAGAACATGCTGTTCGTTTTCCATTTTGACTGCGTACGAAGAATATGAGATTTAGGGTATTTTAGGCATTTGTAGGAAATACTGTATACGCCTGTATTTTGCTGAAATGATTGTCATGTGTATTTTTCATGTTATGATATTAGATATGCATGTATGATCTGTTTGGCGAAGAGATTCGCCCTAATACGCACTTTGGGTTGACATACACTATGTAGACTAAGGTGTGTAGACTAAGTGTGTGTATTAGTATGTATTGAGTAAATGTTGTTGTAGATTGGTCTTGAGATTGAATTCTCAATTAATATGATGATGAACATGATTTTCCTCCATGTTGTGATATTGAATTAATTTCCTATATATATGGAATACATGTGTTTGGCTGATTTGCTTACGTTGTATGTCATCACATGTTGTTAACATGCTTGGATTGAAGTATTTCATTTCTTTTATTCTTACGTGATCACTGTTGTAGAATTATAAGTGCTTGGGGCTATATCCTAGTCCAGGCAGTTGGTAATATATTCAAACTCGTGGTTGGCTTCTATTTGCCACGAAGAACGTGTCGATGAACGCGAGTCATGCTTTGGGTTCGCGGCAGTGGTTAGGCTACACGAGGTGCTTTATGCACTTCATGTCGTTTAGCTTGAGGTGCGCTCGTGCTAGTCAAGCCCGTTAAGTAACCCGACTGACTGTTGTATGTTCACCTTGTATTGGTCATAACTGCTTGAACCTAGGGTACTGAACTTACCAGTGAAAGCCCTGTTAACCATGGTACCTTGATCCATAAAGACTCATGAGCCGGGCATGGTGGTATGAGACACCGTGGTCGAGCTGTCGGCCTATGCTGGGGCCACAAACCTCCCCGTAGTGACTAGTGAGCACCTTAGAATCGTGAGCCAATTGTGGTGGTATGGGACACTACATTCGAGCTGTCGGTCTACTCTGATTGGTGACGAGCCCTTTATAGTGACCTCGAGCGTATTCTGAGTCTACGGGAGGCGACGACCCTTCCGTAGCGATAAGAGTACATTAGGCCTGTATTGATAAGGTGATGGGGGGGCGGTGCAACGAGTATGAGCAACAGCCCTGACAGCCCTTGCAGCGACCTAGAAATATACCATCATATGAAATTACTAGGAGTGACGACCCTAGACAGGATATATGTTGGGATTTATATAAGGGAACTACCTCAGTTTTCCAATACTAGTGTACGAAAGGACTAATAACAACTCGGTAATCATTTTCACATCGCACTGCTTGTGCCTAGAAGATGTGGAGCACTGAGGGAAGAAAGCATGCCGCGGACGTAAGATGATGTTGCATGAGGGAGTATGTCGGTGAGGGCATCCATCATGTCATTTCATGCTTGCATTAACAACAGTATCCAGGAATGTCTGATTGTTTGCTTTACTATTATCGCGTGATTGATTTGATAACATGTTAATCTTTGCTCTATGATTCCACTTAGTTGATCACTCACTCCCACGTTATGGGACGGTGTTTGTAACACCTACCAGACTCTGTCTTAGATGCAGGTTGTGAGGAGATCCAGGAGTTGGAGCCGAATTTCTACGAGGACCAGGACTAGTTCTCGTACATGCAGTTTTTCGACTGCTTTGTGTAGGTGGCCTGGATTGGCGGGACTTGCTAGTTGGACCATATGACATTTTGATTTTTGATTTGATATATGTATATGTGACTCAGAGATGTATTCATACTTTGGAGACAGATCGAGATTGTTTTTGTTTTACATACAGTGATATATATATTTTTCAATCTTCCTCTTGCGTTTTATCACTGGATCTGGAGTATGAATTGCAGTTTTGGTATAATCTCACTCATGTTAATGCTCTAACTCAGACAACATTGAACCATAAGCATATTTTTTGCATAAGTGATGGTCTGGAACTCGGGAGTCAGGTTTTTACATGACCCCCAATTTTTAGGGTGTTATATAGACCTGTATCAGCTCGGCTGTAACATCTCAAAAATCGGGGGTCGAGCATAAACTCCACTCCCGAGTTCCAGAACATCACCTATGTAACATTTTCAATGATGGATGAATGTTATTCATATTAGTGCAGAAAACATGAGTGAGATTAGACCAAAACAGCATATCATACTCCAAAGACAGTTAAGTTTCTCAAGCAAAAGACTCTGATAAATATATAAAATGTATAATTGATTGTAAGTCTCTAAAGTGTGAACATGTTGCTAGGTTAACTAAATTCATGTATACTCCAAAAATGGAAAGAAAATAATATACATGGGTGTTTAAATAAAAGGTAAAATACCAAGTGTATTGGAATCTAATCAATAACCCTGTAACCCCATCGATCAGAACCTCCATATAGGAGAAATCCTCCTCAACATCATCAAGTCCGGCTCTGTTTCGCAAGCATCACCATCATCTGAAACTAAATTAGGGACTAGTTGGTGTGGCCAACACCGTCCCGTAACGTGGGAGTGAGTGATCAACTCAGTGGAAACTATATACAGCAAAGGTTAACATGTTATCAATCCAATCAAGCAATAATGATAAAGCATACAATCAAACATGTCCTAGATACTCTTGTTAATGTGAGGATGATATGAAGAATGATGCATGCCCTCACCATAATCCCCTCTGCGACATCATCTAACGATCGTTGCATGACTCACTTTCTTATTGCTCTATCACCAACACCATTAGCACATGCAATGCAGTGTTATGAATATGATTACCAAGTTCTTATTAGTCCTTTTCATACAGCAGGATTGGGAAGCTAAGACACCTCCTTTGTATCATTTTTCAACATTGATCCTTTCTAGGGTTGTTAATCCTTGGATATCTCATACGATGTTATGGTTTTAGGTCGCTGCAAGGGCTGTCAGGGCTGTTGTGCGCAATCGTTACACCACTCCCCCATCACCTTATCAATACAGGCCTAATTATATCCTCAAGACTACAGTAGAACTCGTCGCCCCTATGCAGTGTCAGGATAAACTCAAGGTTACTAGAGAGGGCTCGTCACCAATCAGTGTAGGCCGACAGCAAGAATATAGTGTCCCATACCACCATAATCTTCTCAGAGTAGGGTGCTCAGTGGTCACTACGGAGAGGTTTGTGGCCCAACGTAGGCCGACAGCTCGACCACGGTGTCCCATACCACCATGCCCGGCTCATGAGTCTTAGTGGATCTTGGTACCATGGTTAACAGGAGTTTCACTGGTAAGCTCAGTGCCTTAGATTCAAACAGTAGCGACCAAACATGGTGAACAAGCATTGGTCAATCGAGTTAGTTGATAAGCTTAACTAGGCTAAGCACACGTTGATTGAATGACATGTAATACATAAGCACTCCGTGTGGCCTAACAACTGTCGAACTGCCCAAGCACGACTCAAATTCGCTAAACTCATCTTATGTGGCGAAAGTAACCTCGACCGCTATTTATAGGACATTTTTCGATTACCTGGACTGTAGTACAACCCCATTCACATACAAAACTAATAACTAGCATATGATTCATATCCTGCATTCATTTGTACAATTATGAAATATAACTTAAATGTAAATAGTACATGCAGGAAATCATAAACACATGTAACAGGATTCAACTAAGTACACAACCCATGGAGGAAATCATACACTCGTATAGCTTAGATAACCTAAGTTACATGATTCATGGAAGGAATCATACACACAAATACTATGGTTGAAATCCATATCTCAACCACCTTAGCATGCACATAATACTCACTACCATTTCATTTAGACATTTAAACAAACACTTAGCTTACGCTATTCAACATACATCATGTATGTCAACACCGTTGTATATTAGGGCAAGTCCTTTCACCAAGGAGTTGCCGCATACATATTAGGCATATCACAATGAAAATTTATCATGACAAGCAAATCAACAAATTCCATACACATACGTGTATTCTAACATATACATGAAATACGATATTTACAATACAAAGTATACGTATGCGGAAGACAAAACGGATAGCATATTTGGCATGTGTAACGGCAAGCACAACATGAATAAGTCATTATCTAAAATTGAAAGGGTTGAAAACCATAACCTAAGCGTATATAGTCTGCACCTTAAATCAGAAAAGACGTATTCAAGATGATTCAGACGATGTGTCTTCATCAACGGCGGATACGCTACCTATGGCACAAAACAGATTAGCTATAATGTAATTGAAACTATTCTAGGCTCCAAACAGGTTAGGGTTAGGATTTCTTACCTAAGAATGGGATCAGAAATGCCGGAATAGCTATATGGATAGGTGGATTAGGAACGTAGAAAAGCTGGGAAGAATCCTAGGAAGAAGCACCAACTTCTCTCACACTTTCTCTCTCTTTTCTCTCCTTTGGAAAGCTAGTGTTTGAAAATTCGTATGGGATTTGGGAATGGGGATTTTAAGCCTTTTTATAAGCCCAAAAGTGATGAAAATAGACTTGGGGCCAAGGTATACTTAGGTTATAACCAAATCGGGTCTATTCCGATCCAACAGAGCACTTCTAGAGGTCCTGTTACTAAATACGGTCAGACTTAAGCTCTCTAATATCAGATCTAGGTCAAGCTAAGTTTTCATTCCGATCGGGTTTCCAGATCGACCGTGGCGGACCAGTTCAGTTCAACGGTTACAGGAATTCGATCAGAGCTACAAGTACTATGACATGTAAGGGCCACCTATCCTGATCCGAGGGTGAATTTGGGTCGAATTCTAACGGTCAGAATGCTTAAAAATAATGTGCAAGTGGAACGTTCCAGATTACTTTAAAATGGAAATAATTTTCTAAAAATCTTCATTTTCCTACTCTCTTTACTCCGGGTTCAATAAAATGGTCTCAGGACATCGTTTGGGCTTGATTTTCTAGGTGATTGATAAGCCCAAATAGGCGGTCGTAATGGTCTAAGTTCATAGCTATCAGACTCTCGATGTGCGTTCTAGAACCAATACAAAGTTACAAAGCATTCTCGAGAGTAACTGGGTTTAGAGTTAGATCCTAGATTTTAGGGTAATGTAGCGTTAACAATTCTAGAGATTTTGGGTCTTACAGATCATATTTAAAGTGGTTGGTGCTAATTTTGCAGGAAATCTAGTGTAGCGCTAGCTAATTCACATTAAATTTCTAAAGAATTAGGTTCTAAATGATTTCTCTGGCTTTGGAATCGAGTTTTGAGAAGTTACCAAGGTGCTATGGTTGACCCATTGGCTAAGGACGTCTAATTCTCGGTTAGTAAAAATTCAGGGTGTTACATCGGCATAGGAGGGTATGCTGACACAGCACATCTTCGACCAAATGTCAGGTCGCAAGCCCTCAGAAAAATGTTGTATCCGCATCTGCTCGTCAGCAAGTATCATAGGGACGTATCTGTCCAACTCAGTAAATTGATGCTCGTACTCGATAACTGTCATGCCTCCCTGCCTGAGGCGCAAGAACTCATTCTCCCTCTCATGTCGGTAGGTCTGGGGGTAGTACTTCTCATGGAAACGAAATTCAAAAGCTACCCAAGTCCACACGTAACCAATCACGACCGTCCGTAGGACACTATCCCACCACATACTGGCCTCCTTCTCAACATAAAGGTGCTCAACTCAACCTTCTCTGGCTCAGTATAATGCAGCATCCGTAGCATCTTGGAGATGCGGTCTAGCCAATATTCAACCTCCTCGGGTCTGTGAGAACCTGTAAAAGTAGGAGGCCTCAAGCGCTGGAATCGCTCAAGAAGGCCACTAGTACTTAAATTCCCTGTAGGGTATGCAGTAGGTGCAGGAGGAGGCACATCCTCAACCTGAGCAGAAGGCTCTGCAGTCTCAACAGGAGGTATAGATGGTGAAGGTGAAGTCACACTCCCACCCTGAGATAAGTCCCCTACAATAGTGGTCAAGAGCTGTTGGTGCTGCTGCTGCATCAACATCATCATCTGCTCAAACCTATCAGTGGGTGGGGCAGGCTGAGGTACATACTGCATCAAGGAAGATGCACGGTTCTGCTCGCGAACCAGTGGTGTATACGGTGGTTGCCCAGCTGTAGGACCAGTGGATGGCTGAGATGCAGGTATAACTTCACGATCCAGGCCTAAACTAGGGTCCATATAGTTATCACTCCGAGGAAGTGCCTGATCCATCAAATCACACAATGCTAGGCGTGCCATGCTCCACGTGAATTTAGGTGGCATTCCCTACACAACATAGGGTGCAACCCAGATCAGATTTCATATAATCACAATCCATTCACACAGCATTCACACACAGATTTAAGGTAACTTCATGCATTTTATTACCAAAATTGTCATAATACATGAGACATAGGCTTTACATGGATCACGACAGAAGATGCATGTGAGCTAATACAACTAAGCTCCAAACACTGAGCTATAACATTAAAACAACTACCAAACTAGGAAGCCTACGGAGGCTACACACAAAACTATCAACTACAAATGAACAGCAAACAACTACGAGGAAACAACATGGATGACTAAGCATCCAAATCTAGCGACGGAGAAGGGGCACCCTTATCCTTCAGGCAGCACAGGATAGTCTTCAGTGAGCGGGTTACTTTCTTAAACTTATGCCTCACGAGGGCCCGCAAATCTATTATATCCTGTCGAAGAGAGGCCTGGCCCTCCTCGAGTTGAGCTATGCAGGCATCACTAGCGGCCTGACCCGCGTCCTGCTCCAGTGCCATAAAAGGAGGAATCGCATCAGTATCCTGAGCCTCCTCTTCTTCTTCCTGTTCCTCCGCTATCTCTTCCCTGCCCCCCTGGACGTCAAATGCATGTGGGTCTCACCCTCGGTCCCCCTGGAAGGGTCCCGTTTGGCCCCCGACTCCGTTTTGAGTCGTTTCGGGCCCTCTCGGGTGTTTTCTGATGCATAGCCGCATCTACACATTTAGGGCTGGGATGGAGTGATTTACTGTCTAAACCCGTCGATAGACGGTCTAGGAAAGGTCTGGGGTCGCCTCGAGCGATCACGGAGGTACTCGATCTCTGCAATCGATTTTAATGAACTTCAGTAATTGGCGAAACTGAAAATCCTACTTTTGTTTCTAGATTTTTCTCGCACCCACCTAAGTCGAGTGGTGTCAGCGTACAACGTGTGACCATAACCTAGGCCCGGTTTAATCCAAATCATGCTCTGATACCAACTTGTAACGCACACATCGTATCGATTGACATGAAATGCATAAGCACTTCGTGTAACGCCCTGAAAATCGGGGGTCGTGTAGAAACCCAACTCCCGAGTTCCAGACCATCACTAATGCAACAAATATGCTTATGACTCAATATTGTCTTAGTTAGTGCATTAACATGAGTGAGATTATACCAAAACTGTAATTCATACTCTATATCCAGTGATAAAATGCAAGCGGAAGACTGGAAGATATATATATCAATATCTCTAAAACAAAACAATCTCGATCTGTCTCCAAAGTATGAATACATCTCTGAGTCACATATACATATATCAAACCAAAATTAAAATGTCGTATGATAGTCCAACTAGTAAAATCCCGCCGATCCAGGCCACCTATGTGAAGCCGTCAGAGAACTGTATGTACAAGAACTCGTCCTGATCCTCATAGTAGTCCGGCTCCAGCTCCTGAATCACCTCATAACCTGCATCTAAGATAGAGTCTGGTAGGTGTTGCAAACACCGTCCCCTAACGTGGGAGTGAGTGATCAATTCAGTGGAATCATAGAGCAAAGATTAGCATGTTATCAAATCAATCACACGATAATAGTAAAGCAAACAATCAGACATTCCTAGATACTGTTGTTAATGCAAGTATGAGATACAGTAATGATGCATGCCCTCACCGACATACTCCCTCATCCGACACCATCTTACGTTCGCGACATGTTTTCTTCCCTCAGTGCTCCATATCTTCCAGGCACATGCAGTGCGATGTGAATATGATTACTGAGTTGTTATTAGTCCTTTCAAATAGCAGGATTGGAAAACTAAGGTACTTCCCTTATATCAATCCCAACACAGATCCTGTCTAGGGTCGTCACTCCTAGTAGTCTCATACGATGATATATTTCTTGGTCACTGCAAGGGCTGTCAGGGCTGTTGCTCGCACTCATTGCACCGCCTCCCATCACCTTATCAATACAGGCCTAGTTGTACTCTTGTTGCTACGGAAGGCTTGTCGCCTCACGTATACTCAGAATACACTCGAGGTCACTACAAAGGGCTCGTTACCAATTAGAGTAGGCCAACAGCTCGAATGTAGTGTCCCATACCACCACAATTAGCTCACGAGTCTAAGGTGCTCACTGGTCACTATGGGGAGGTTTGTGGCCCCAACGTAGGCCGACAGCTCGACCACGGTGTCCCATACCACCATGCCCGGCTCATGAGTCTTAATGGATCAAGGTACCATGGTTATCAGGATTTTCACTGGTAAGTTTAGTACCCTAGGTTCAAGAAGTTATGACCAATATAAGGTGAACATACAATGGTCAGTCGGGTTGCTTGACCAAATCGACTAGTACGAGTGCACCTCAAGCAGAATGACATGAAGTGCATAAAACACCTCGTGTGTGAAAGTGCACCTATTACATGCCCTGGTTTGTCAATTACGTTGTATGTTGAGTCAGTCAGATGACGGCACCTAACAAGAAGATCTAGTCAAGCGTCTGCCTCATTTGGATGTGTGGAAGCTCACCAAAAGGTAAATTATAGCCTCACATCCCATGTCCCAAAACACCAGGTGATTAAACCCTTAAAAAGAACTAGAACACCTTAGGATTTATGTGTAAGAAAACTTTTTATCCAAAAGAAAATTTTCTAAGTTTTTCTTACACTGTCGATTATATCGATTCCCCTTTTGATATGATCGACCAGCTCTGTCGATGTCCTAGGCATATCAATCGATACAATCGAGTGAGGACAAAAAGCGTCCAGCAATCAAACAATCTTCTGGACGATTTATCGATATATCGACCTTCTAGTCGATATCATCGATATTCAAAAATCGATCATATCTAAAGTGGATCGATCGTATCGACAGACTGCTACCGGCGCCCCTGTTTTTCTAAAGAAAACTGTCAATTGCTTCGATATATCGATGACTGTCCAATTCAATCTGAACTCAAATATCAATCATATCGGGAGTCAGTCGATCATATCGACTGTGGGGCGCATGTTCTCTCCAGCATGAATTTCAGGTTGCTTTTAATGTTGATCGGGGTGCCTGTCGATAAATCGATATTCATATATCGATCATATCGAGACCAAGTCGATTGGATCGAGTCAGGACATAATTCATCCAGCAAGCTTACATATAAAATCTATACGATTTTCGATCCCATCGAATGGTCGCCGATATGATCGATGTATAAATTTCGATGACATCGACTGGTTCCCCGATCATATCTGTGATCTTGAAATTCTTCAAGACTTCTCTCTTATTTTTCAACTGTCGATAGAATCGAACCATCACTCGATGGAATCGGAGTTTGAAATCCGATATCATCGATGTGTGTCTCGATCCCATCGACCAGTTGGCAGAAGGTTTTCAAAAGCGAAATGACAATTGAATTCTTATCATCGAGAGGTCGGTCGATACAATCGAGAGTATACGCTCGATCATATCAACGACTGATCGATGATATCGAACTCTGTCATAAATATGACCGTTTATATCCGTTGGAACCTTTTGCCTATAAACAGAGAGAGTTGTCTTCATTGCTGGTAGAGAAAGAAGAGAGTTCTTTAGAGTGTTTTAACCTTCCTATCATTTACCTAAGCCCTTTCTCTTGGGAAGTTCATCCTCCAATCCACCCTTATCATTGATATCTCATAGAGTGGATTGGGGAATGAACTTCCGCGTTCAAGGATTCTTCAGCCACTGCTTTAATGACATATCATTAAGCTGGGATGCCTTGAATGAATAGATGATGGGAACCTATCTATCTTCCTTATAGGAAAACCTTTAGAGAGTGGTAGTCCATCATAACCTTGACCCAACCTAAGCCTAGCATATATACATCTTCATGTTGCGGATCAAGGGAGCTGAAGACTCTTCATCAACAAGTGAAGGGCTTTATCATTGTGCTTAAAGGGACTCATCAACTTACCTGTAAGTACTAAGAGTCCAGAGGACACTTGCGATCATTCCTTTTTAGGATTGGGTTTTAAGTGTTGCTCACCATTTGAAGTCCTCGAAGGAGGCCTCCAACGGGAGTTTACGTGCGGGGTGAGTTGTGTGGACCCTTGCTCTATGGAGAGCATAAACATCTGGTTAGGAGTACGCCAGCAAAACTCCAGGGTTAGAGGTGAACCGAGTAGAAACCTCAGGGTGCATTGTGTGGGCCCTTGTCCTGTGTGGGCATAAACATCTGGTTAAGAGTATGCCAGTAAAACTCCAGGGTTAGAGGTGAATCGAGTAGAAACCTCTGTAAAGGTTGAAGATGAACCTGATTTAAAACCTTAGGTTTGAGGTGAACCATGGGAAACCTCCTTAGTGAAATCCGGTCACTCAAGGGTTGAGTGTGAAAGCCGGGAGTGGAGTAGACAAGTCGTCGAACCACTATAAAATGACTGTGTTTGAGTCTGATATTATCTTTCATTTATGTGATTGCCTTGCATGTCTTTATATATGATCACATCCTATGCACACACAGTCATATCCATCACAATCTCATCTATATATTGTTTGTCTTTCAAATAGTTTGTGATTGGATCCTCTATCAGGCTTGGAAGCTAGTAGAGTTAAGGTTGAGTAATCCTAATCAATACTCTGTGATAGGATTAGTGTGATAAGGATCTTTAATAATTTATAAAAATTTTAAAAAAGTCTTATTCACCCCCCTTTAGGATATACTGACCGATTCCTACTTCAACTAAAGCGGTCTTCACCGCAATTTCAATTGGTATCAGAGAAAGGTTTCTCTTTAAGGGCTTCACCGCCTAGAGAGTGATCTTGACTGAAGTAGGAAGCATGATCAAGAAAGTTTCAGAGGATGTGACAAATCAAAACTGCCTTGTAATCCACACCGCTTTGAAAGCTGGTAATTGTTGAAAGTGGTATCTTGATAGTGGGTGTTCCAGACACATGACTGGTGATCGTACTCATTTTTGTTCATACTCAAACTTCGATGGTGGATCAGTCACATTTGGAGATGGTAGCTCGGCTAGAATTGTCGGACAAGGAACAATAGGAGTACCAGGTCTTCCAAAAATTAAAAATGTTCTCTGTGTTGAAGGTCTGAAACATAATCTCCTTAGTATCTCTCAAATCTGTGATAAGGAACATCTGGTCACTTTCTCAAAAGATGTGTGTAAAATAATAGATCTTACAGGAAAATCTCTTATAAAAGGTACACGCACCAGTGATAACTGTTATATGATTGAAAGTACCAACGATAAGGGTCTGTCCACAAAATGTAACATGGCTGTAAAGAATGAATCATGATTATGACATCAAAGGTTGGGACATGTCCATTACCGAAATTTAGCTAGACTTAGCTCAAAAAACTTGGTTAGAGGCCTTCCCAAAATTAGAACAGAAGAAAAAGTAGTGTGTGTGGAATGTCTAAAAGGAAAACAGATAAAAGCCAGACATAAAAAGACAACCACCATAGTCACAACAAAGCCCTTGGATCTACTGCATATGGATCTAGTGGGTCCTACTAAAGTGGAAAGTCATGACAAGAAAAGATAGTTTTTGGTTATAGTAGATGACTACACTAGATTTACTTGGGTTGCATTTCTTCGAGAAAAATCAGATGCTTTTGGAAAATTTGTTGTCTTGGCAAAATAAATTCAAAACGAGAAGGGATATGATATAAAACGTATCAAAAGTGACAATGGTGGTGAATTCAAAAATTACGAATTTGAAAAGTACTGCAATGATAAAGGAATTCATCATGAATTTTCAGCCCCAAAAACTCCTCAACAAAATGGGGTTGCTGAAAGGAAAAATTGAGTATTGCAAGAAATGGGGTCTGTCATGCTAAATGGAAAGGACATGGCAAGAGCTTTTGGGTAGAAGCTGTCAATACCGCCTGCTACATCATAAACAGAGTATATCTTAGAGCAGGTCTGAACAAAACTCCATATGAACTATGGTATGGGAAGCTGCCAAATGTGAAATACTTTCGGGTCTTTGGTAGTAAATGCTACATTTTAAAGGATAGGGATCATCTAGGGAAGTTCGAATCTAAAAGTGTTGAAGGCATTTTTCTTGGATACGCCATGAATAGTCGTGCTTATAGAGTGTTCAACTTAAGAACCCTTACTATTCAGGAATCAGCGAATGTGGTAATAGATGATCATCCTCAAGATATAAATTCTCCTGTGAATGATATAGACGATGATGTAGATTCATGCATACCCAAAAAATCAAATGAAAAATCTTCATTATTGGATGAACCTCAACAATCATCAGACAAACCTGTCATCAAAAATCAGCCTCAAGAGCAAATTATTGGAGACCCTAATGTCGGCGTAAGAACTAGACGACAAATAGACAATGTCTATAGTCACTTCTGTTTTACCTCAAAGATTGAACCCAAAAATATTGTAGAAGCTCTTCAAGATGAATACTGGATAAATGCCATGTAGGAAGAACTTCAACAATTTAAGAGAAATGAGGTGTGAAAACTAGTTCCCAGACCAACAGATACAAATGTAAATAAATCTGACGAATCAAGAAATGTAATTAGAAACAAAGCAAGGTTAGTTGATCAGGGATACTCACAGATTGAAGGAATTGATTTTGATGAAACCTTTGCCCCCGTTGCATGTCTAGAATCCATTAGAATTCTCATGTCTGTTGTAGGTGCACTATAATTCAAATTATTTCAAATGGATGTTAAGAGTGCCTTTCTTAATGGGGATCTTGCTGAAGAAGTATATGTGAAACAACCAAAAGGATTTTCGGACCATAAGCATCCCCATCTTGTTTATCGGTTGGACAAAGCTCTGTATGGTCTCAAACAAGCACCACGTGCTTGGTATGAACGGTTAACGAAGTTTCTTCTAGACCATGAATTTTGTAGAGGAAGTGTAGACAAAACACTGTTCACCCATAGAACAAAGGATTCATTGCTTATAGCGCAGATTTATGTGGATGATATTGTGTTTAGATCAACATGCGAAGATGAGACATTCAAATTCGCCAACCTCATGAAATCAGAATTTGAAATGAGCATGGTTGGTGAATTAAATTTCTTCTTAGGGCTGCAGGTCAAGCAACTGGATGATGGAACCTTCATAAATCAAGCCAAGTATGTAAAAGACCTAGTGAAAAGATTTGGGCTTGAATCTGGTCTCACTTATCACACGCCTATGAGTACTACTCTAAAACTTTCAAAAGATACTAATGGTAAAAGTGTAGACCAACATCTTTATCGAAGCATAATCGGAAGTCTACTATATCTAACTGCCAGTCATCCAGATATATCCTTTAGTATTGGGGTATGTGCTCGTTATCAGGTGGATCCTAAGGAATCTCACCTAACAGCAGTTAAAAGGATTATCAAGTATGTTGGAGGGACAACTACCTTTGGACTATGGTATCCGCATGAAACCTCCACCATCATTGCAGGATATTCAGATGCTGATTGGGCTGGAAATTTGGATGATCGAAAATCAACTAGTGGTGGATGCTTTTATGTTGGCAATTGTTTAGTTTCTTGGTAGAGCAAGAAACAAAACTCAATCTCATTATCCACTGCGGAAGCTGAATATATAGCTGCTGGTAACTGTTGTGCTCAACTCCTCTGGATGAAACAGATGTTATTCGACTACGGGATTGTATAATCCACAATGAGTCTTTTCTGTGACAATACCAGTGCTATCAACATCTCAAAGAACCCAGTTCACCACTCTCAGACCAAGCATATTGACATTCGTCATCATTTTATCCGAGAACTAGTTGAAGAAAAGACCATTGTATTAGAATATGTTACTACTAAAAAGCAACTTGCTGATATCCTTACAAAGCCTCTTGACACAAATAGGTTCTGTGACCTCTAAAAGTCAATTGACGTTTGTTTGCATTGATAATATCTCTGGACTTATGGTACTCACTGAAAATCTTTAAGTCTGTGTTGCTCATGGTTAAAATTCTTACAATCTCGATGATATCTGCACAGTATCGATTTTATAATCGATTCCATCGAAACTGTTCATCGATCCAATCGACGGCTGTCTTGCTATTTTCAAACAACTTTCTGAGAAATTTTTGGGCAAACTTTCTGCGATGCTATCGGTAATTAGGTAATTAATCGATATAATCGATAAGTCTGCTATATAAAGAGAAAGGTGCACTCGAACTCATATTTTTCTTCTCTTTCAATCTTTATCAGCATTTCACCTCCTCAAACATGACCCAAAGGAAAGGTAAGGCTCACTTCCAATCTTTAGATGAGACAAGCATCCAATCAAATTTCCGTAGGTATCATCCTACTCCAAAAGAAAATAGTTCATCTGTCATTAGTGAACGACTAGTGCTCCATAGTGCAGTTGAGCCTTTTCGTGTTGATCTTCTTCTCGAAGTAATTAGCTGGCAAAATATTCTACATCTTGGAGGATCATACCAACTGGGGGTGATACATGAATTCCACAAACACAGCCATATCATTTGTGAAGATCCCCCCAGCATTCGAATTGCTCTTGCACACTATTCAAAGCTTATCACTCCACTGACTGTGGCAAAACTTCTTGATCTTGAGGTCACTAAAATTTCAGTAACCAATCGAAATCTCAATGGATTGGGAGTATGGGGAGAAGTTACTCGCGCATTGTGCCAAGGGACTACAGTTCCGCGAACTGATGAAAATTTACTGCATATCAATCATCTTGGACCTACTTTCAAGATTCTCCACAGCATCCTCTGCTCGAATGTGTATCCATGCGATATCCTTGATGAACATCTTTCTCCATTTGTGATCAATATTCTTTATGATATATATCAAGAAAATCTTATGTGCTTACCCACTCTTCTTCTTACGGAGGTCATTCGTGTCCTCTAAGGATCTCATAATGAGTCACTGTCCTTTCCAATGCTTATATGCAAGCTCGCCCACCATGCTGGAATTCCTGCCACATGTGATGAAGTGCATCCGGAAGCCTGGTTTGATAATGATGCATCACTAGCAGCACAGCGATTCTGTCTTCCTTTGTCTCCCTCAAGGCACTACCCTTCTAGATCCAGATCCGATCATCCACCTACAATGAGGCCCACACAGGGAGGATCAAATCACCCCCCAATTGTCAGTCCCGAGTCAATTACTAATCGCCCAGCTTATCATCTCGAACGTCACCTGCTCAATGGGTTGGTTGTTATAGAGGACAGGCTGAATAATTGTGAAAGGCGTCTCACTCTTATTGAAGAAAAGTTTGATATCCTCCATAGAACTACTCAACACCTGGTAAACTTGATCACCAATGATGTTTCTCGACACCATTAAGAGTCCGGTCAGTTGGCCTTTGCCTATCCTATACATTTTTTATTTTTATTTTTGCATTTCTTCTTAGACAAATAGCGGGACTACTGTCTGTAGCAGTATATACTTTTGATATGGCTAAATCTAATTCATATTTCAGTGTCGTTCTTACTGCTATTACAATAAATATGTTACTTGTTTCTTCCTTGATGTATGCTTTACACTGCTCTCATTCATATGCATCCCATATGCTTCAATCTTCAGTCAATATCACGTCTTATAACTTTGTCAATGACTGACAAAAAGGGGGAGAACATTTCAAAACAACCCCGAGCGGAAATTGTATATCTTTGTTGCAGGTGTTAGGGGGAGAAGCCGCAACAAGAAAGGGGGAGTTTTTGAATTAAGGGGGACAAATTGTTTGTTGTGTACATGGGTGTTTAGAATTTGTAAAATTATATTAATACATGTACACACAATTTAGGATGTATCTGTTTAGATATGTTCCTAGGGTGTTTTGGGGATTTTATCACGTAATTGACAAAGGGAGAGATTGAAAGTGCACCTATTACGTGCCCTGGTTTGTCAATTACGTTGTATGTTGAGTCAGTCAGACGACAACACCTAACAAGAAGATCTAGTCAAGCGTCTGCCTCATCTGGATGTGTGGAAGCTCACTAAAAGGTAAATCATAGCCTCACATCCCATGTCCCAAAACACCAGGTGATTAAACCCTTAAAAAGAACTAGAACATCTTAGGGTTTATGTGTAAGAAAACTTTTTATCCAAAAGAAAATTTTCTAAGTTTTTCTTACACTGTCGATTATATCGATTCCCCTTTTAATATGATCGACCAGCTCTGTCGATGTCCTCGACATATCAATCGATACAATCGAGTGAGGATAAAAAGTGTCCAGCAATCAAACAATCTTCTGGATGATTTATCGATATATCGACCTTCTAGTCGATATCATCGATATTCGAAAATTGATCATATCTAAAGTGGATCGATCGTATCGACAGATTTCTACCGGCGCCCCTGTTTTTCTAAAGAAAACTATCAATTGCTTCGATATATCGATGACTGTCTGATTCAATCTGAACTCAAATATCAATCATATCGGGAATCAGTCGATCATATCGACTGTGAGGCACATGTTCTTTCCAGCATGAATTTTAGGTTGCTTTTAATGTTGATCGGGGTGCCTGTCGATAAATCGATATTCATATATCGATCATATCGAGACCAAGTCGATTGGATCGAGTCAGGACATAATTCGTCTAGCAAGCTTACATGTAAAATCTATACGATTTTCGATCCCATCGAATGGTCGCCGATATGATCGATGTACAAATTCTGATGACATCGACTGGTACCCCGATCATATCTGTGATCCTGAAATTCTTCAAGACTTCTCTCTTATTTTTCAACTATCGATAGAATCGAACCATCACTCGATGGAATCGGAGTTCGAAATCCGATATCATCGATGTGTGTCTCGATCCCATCGACCAGTTGGCAGAAGGTTTCCAAAAGCGAAATGACAATTGAGTTCTTATCATCGAGAGGTCGGCCGATACAATCGAGAGTATACGCTCGATCATATCGACGACTGATCGATGATATCGAACTCTGTCATAAATATGACCGTTTATATCCGTTGGAACCTTTTGCCTATAAACAGAGAGAGTTGTCTTCATTGCTGGTAGACAAAGAAGAGAGTGCTTTAGAGTGTTTTAACCTTCGTATCATTTACCTAAGCCCTTTCTCTCGGGAAGTTCATCCTCCAATCCGCCCTTATCATTGATATCTCATAAAGTGGATTGGGGAATGAACTTCCACATTCAAGGATCCTTCAGCCACTGCTTTAATGACATATCATTAAGCTGGGATGCCTTGAATGCATAGATGATGGGAACCTCTCTATCTTCCTTATAGAAAAACCTTTAGAGAGTGGTAGTCCATCATAACCTTGACCCAACCTAAGCCTAGCATATATACATCTTCATGTTGCGGATCAAGGGAGCTGAAGACTCTTCATCAACAAGTAGAAGGGATTCATCATTGTGCTGAAAGGGACTCTTCAACTTATCTGTAAGTACTAAGAGTCCAGAGGACACTTGCGATCATTCCTTTTTAGGATTTGGTTTTAATTGTTGCTCACCATTTGAAGTCCTCGAAGGAGGCCTCTGACGAGAGTATACGTGCAGGGTGTGTTGTGTGGACCCTTGCTCTGTGGAGAGCATAAACATCTGGTTAGGAGTACGTCAGCAAAACTTCAGGGTTAGAGGTGAACTGAGTAGAAACCTTAGGATGCGTTGTGTGGACCCTTGTCCTGTGTGGGCATAAATATCTGGTTAGGAGTACGCCAGTAAAACTCCAGGGTTTGAGGTGAACCGAGTAGAAACCTCTGTAAAGGTTGAAGGTGAACCTGATTTAAAACCTTAGGTTTGAGGTGAACCATGGGAAACCTCCTTAGTGAAATCCGTTCACTCAAGGGTTGAGTGTGGAAGCCGAGAGTGGAGTAGACAAGTCGTAGAACCACTATAAAATGACTGTGTTTGAGTTTGATATTATCTTTCATTTATGTGATTGCCTTGCATGTCTTTATATATGATCACATCCTATGCACACTCAGTCATATCCATCACAATCTCATCTAACATTATTTGTCTTTTAAATAGTTTATGATTGGATCCTCTATCAGGCTTGGAAGCCAGTAGAGTTAAGGTTGAGTAATCCTAATCAATACTCTGTGATAGGATTAGTGTGATAAGGATCTTTAATAATTTATAAAAAATTTTAAAAAGTCATTTTCACCCCCCTCTAGGATATACTGACCGATTCCTACTTCAACTAAAGCGGTCTTCACTGCAATTTTAGTGTGCCCTAACCACTGCCGTCAACCAATGCACGACTTGGGTTCATCGACGCGTCCTTCATGGCAAATAAAATCCAACCACGATTTCGAATCTGTTACCGACTGCCTAGACTAGAATATAGCCCCAAGCACTTGTAATCTAATTCAATATCATATGAGAGTGACAGAAATGAAGCACAAATAATCCAAGCATGTTAACAACATGTTATAACATACAACATAAGAAAATCAATCAAACCCAAGCATTTCATATACATAAGGAAATCAATTCAATATAACAACATGGAGAAAATCATCTACAACATCATATTAGTTGAGAATCCAATCTCAAAACTACTCAACAACACCATTCATTCAATACTTACTAATACATACTCTTATGCAAACACTTAGTCTACACACATTTGTCTACATAGCATATGTCGACCCAAAGTGTGCATTACGACGAATCTCTTCGCCAAATAGATTATACACACCTAACTAGTATAGTAACATGAAAAATACGTATGGAAATCATTTTAGCAAAATACGGATGTATACAATATTTCCTATAAATACCTAAAATGCCCTAAATCTCATATTCTCCTTACGAAATCAAAATGGAAAACAGACAGCATGTTCTACATGTCAAACAACATCCTTATCGATAATCTACTATTAAACAACATTGAAAGCTTTAAAAACAGTTAACTTAAGCATCTAAAATCCTCACCTTTCACCATAAAATGGTATCGAATCGAATAGGAACTCTACGCTTCGTCAACATCGATATGATGACCTAATTCACAAGTTAAGTCAGCTGCTACTTGTATCGATGTAATCCCTAAAACAGGTTGAGGTTAGGGTTTTCTTACCTAGAATGAAGTCAGAATCACCGAAGGAGTGATTAGAACACGGTGATTAAGTACGTGTAGAAGCAGGATCGAATGAAAGGAACCTTTCCTCACAACTTCCACACAATCTCTCTCTTTTCTCTCTTCTCTTTTATAGGGTTTTTGCAAATTCGTATGGGAGAGATGTGAGAGGGTTTAAGGTCCTTAAATAGGTTAGAAAGTCACCTATTTAGACTTTAAACCAAGGTATACTTGGGTTATAGCCAAATCGGGTCCTTTTCGATCCAGAAGAACGTTTCTGGAGGTCCCCTGACCAAATGTTGTCGGACTTAAGCTCATGGATATTGGATCCTGATCACATTAAGTTTTCAGTTCGATCAGGTTTCCAGATCGAACGTGGCAGACCAGTTTCAGTTTAGCGGTCACTGAGATTCGAACGAGGATTCCAAGTACACTGACCTGAGTAGGAAATGTTTCCTGATCCGAGGGTGTATTTGGGTCAGATTCTGACGGTCTGAATGCTTATACTTAACCCGCAAGCATCACGTGCCAGATTTATTTAAATCACATTTAATTTATAAAGAATTTCACTCTTTCTCACACTCCTTGCTCCAAACGGGTTTATAGTTCGATCCTAGGTTTTAGGATGTTATAGCGTTAACAATTCCACAAGTTTTGGGTCTTGCAGAACGTATTTAAAGCGATTAGTGCTAATTTCACACCTAATCTAACATAGGGCTAGTTGACTTACGCTTAATTTCTAAAGGAATTAATCCTAAGTGATTTCTAATCGAGGTGGTACTCGGGTCTCTGTACAAATTTTTTCGAGACGTTACAATCTACCCCCCTTAAATAATAATTTTTATACTCAAAATTTGTACCTTTTCGTACTCCTCAAGAAGCTGTGGGTAGTTCTTTCTGATTTCTGCTTGTCTCCCATGTAGCCTCCTCTTCCGTATGATGTGTCCACAATACTTTCATAAGGGGGATGACCTTGCTATGCAATACCTGCTCCTTCCTGTCTAATATACGCGTCGGTCGCAGTATATATGTAACATCCTCACCTAACTGCGCCTGCTCCCATCTGATGATATGGGAAGGATCAGGAACGTATTTCTTCAGCATAGAAATATGAAATACGTTATGTACGCTCGTAAGAGGCGTAGGCAAAGCCATACGATATGCCACTGCACCCACACGGTCAAGAATCTGAAACAAACCAATAAATCGCGGTGCTAGTTTTCCCTTCTTCCCAAATCGAAGAACTCCCTTCATAGGGAAAACTCTTAAAAATACGTGATCCCCAACCACAAACTATAGTGGGCGCCATCTCGTATCGGCATAGCTCTTCTGCCTGCTCTGCACTGTAAGAAGTCACCGTCTGATGATGTCAATCTTCTTCGAGGTCGCCTGTACTATCTCTGGGCCAATCAATCTGCGCTCACCAACCTCTGCCCAATAATGCGGTGCTCGGCAAGGACGCCCATACAAGGCCTCATAAGGTGCCATACCGATACTCGCCTGGAAACTGTTGTTGTACGCAAACTCCGCATATGGAAGATAATCATCCCAAGTGTCTTTGAAATTCAACACGCAAGCCCGCAGCATGTCCTCTAGAATCTGGTTCACCCACTCTATCTGTCCGTCCATCTGTGGGTGGAAAGCAGTACTTAACTTCAACTTCACACCCATAGCTTCCTGGATGCGAGTCCAGAAAATAGAAGTAAAGCGCATGTCTCTGTCCGACATGATCTCTAAGGGAACTCCATGCAAACGCACTATCTCCCTGATGTATAGTCTAGCCAACTCATCTGCAGAGTTCGAAACTCTGATCGGTAGGAAGTGCGCCGACTTTGTCAAACGGTCGACGATCACCCAAATGGAATCATGTCCCTTCCTAGTCTTCGGCAGTTCCGAAATGAAGTCCATAGAAATAAAGTCCCACTTCCACTCAGCTATAAGCATAGGCTAAAGGAGACCAGGAGGTCGGCGATGCTTTGCCTTCACCTACTGGCAAGTGAGACAACGGGACATGAAATCTGTGATGTGGGTCTTTATACCATCCCACCAATAGTTCCTCTTCACGTTACGATACATCTTTATGCTGATCGGATGCATCGAAAGTCTGGAACTGTGCACAGCCTCGAGAATCTCTCGTCTTAAGTCAGGGACATCTGGAACGCATAGGTGGCCACGATAACATAAGCCCCCATCCTTTCCAACTCACCACTCAGTGTCTGCATCATCACTGTCCTGCTCTCGAAGCTCAGTTAGACGCTCGTCGTCCCTCTGTGCAGCGATGACCCTGTCATCGATAAGAGATCGCACCTGAACATGTGCGATAAACTCATATGGCTCCTCCACAGTAAGTTTTTGCTCAAATTCTCGTAAAAACTCAACCATGTTCCACTCGGCAACCATCAGCGGAGCTGCAAACTCTATCACCTTCTTGCAGCTCAACGCATCAGCCACAAGGTTCGCCTTGCCAGGATGGTAGGAAACCTCGAACTTAAAGTCTTTCAAGGTCTCCATCCATCGCCACTGCCTCATATTCAGGTCCCGCTGTGTGAATATGTATCTAAGGCTCCTGTGGTCGTAAAAGAGTTCGAACTCCTCTCTATAGAGGTAATGTCTCCTGAGCTTTAATGCGAAAATGACAGCAGCCAACTCAAGGTCGTGTGTAGGGTAATTCTCCTCGTGCTTCCTTAATTGTCTCGAGGCTTACGAAATCACCCTGTCCTTCTACATAAGGACACAACCCAGCCCAACACTAGATGCGTCGGTGTATATCGTGTACTTAACCCCTTGCTCTGGGAATACTAACACAGGGGCGAACGTCAACTTGTCGTTCAGCTCCTGAAAAGCTGCCTCCGCCTTCTCATTCCAGGTGAACTTCAGATCCTTCCGTGTCAACTGAGTCAAGGGTTTGGCTATCTTGGAAAAGTCCCGTATGAATCATCGATGGTAGCTAGCAAGACCTAGGAAACTCCTCACCTCGGTAACCGAACTAGGTTGCTTTCAGTCCTGCACAGCAGCTACCTTAGTAAGGTCCACCGCCATCCCATCCTTGGACACCACATGTCCTAAGAACTTGACTTCCTCCTTTCAAAAGTCACACTTCTTATACTCTGCAAACATCTAATGTTGTCTCAGTGTATCCAGGACCAATCGCAAGTGCTCCTCATGCTCCTCTCAACTCCTAAAATATACCAAAATGTCATCTATAAACACGATGAAGAATCGATAAAGGAATGGTAGAAATACTCTGTTCATCAGATCTATGAACACGGCTGGTGCGTTCGTAAGACTGAACGACATCATGAGGAACTCGTAGTGGCTAAAGTTGGTCCTGAAAGCTGTCTTTTGCATGTCCTCATCCTTGACTCATAACTGGTGATACCTTGACTGCAGATCAATCTTCAAGAAGTACTGCGCTCCTCTCAGTTGATCAAATAGGTCATCAATCCTGGGAAAAGGGTATTTATTCTTCATCGTGATCTGATTCAACCTGCGATAATCAATACATAATCGCAGTGAACCATCCTTCTTTGTCACAAACAACACGGGTGCTCCCCAAGGGGACACACTCGGTCGTATGAATCTAACCTCTAACAAATCATCAATCTGTTTCCTTAACTCCTCCATCTCACACGGGGCCATGCGATACGTCGGCAGTGAGATGGGCATCGAACCGGGTACCAGGTCGATAGAAAAATTAATCTCACGCTGAGGTGGCAACCTAAGAATCTTCTTGAACAGATCCTCATAATCACAGACTACTGGCATGCTCTCAAGTGTCGGGGCATCAACATCCCTCAATAGGGAAGCGTAGCAAAGTAATCGAAAGGGGAGATTAACTGTAACACCCTGAATTTTTGCCAACTTGGGGTTAGACACCCTTAGGCAATGGGACCACCATAGCACCTTGGTAGCTTTTCAAAATTTGATTCCAAAGCTAGAGAAATCATTTAGAACCTAATTCTTTTAAAATTTAACATGAATTAGCCAACGCTACACTAGATCTCCTGCAAAATTAGCACCAACCACTTTAAATACAATCTGTAAGATCCAAAACCTATAGAATCATGGATGCTACCATACCCTGAAATCTAGGATCAAACTCTAAACCTGTTTGTTCTCAGCAACCCTTTGAAACTTTATATTGGATCTAGACCGCGCGTCGAAAGTCTGATAACGATAATCTTAGACAATTACGACCGTCTAGTTGGACTTGACAATCATTTCGAAAATCAAGCCCAACCGATATCCTGAGACCATTTTACTGAGTCTGGAGTGAAGAGAGTGAGAAAAGAAAAATATTTAGAAAATTAATTCAATTTAAATAAATCTGGCACATGTCGCTTGCGCGACATTTTTTAAGCGTTATGACTGTCGGAATCTGACCTAAATACACTCTCGGATCAGGGAACATTTCCCACTCAGGTCAATGTACTTGGAATCCCTGATCGAATATCCGTGACCGCTGAGCTAAAACTGGTCCTCCATGTACGATCTGGGAACCCTATTGAACTGAAAACTCAACCTGACCTAGATCCAACATCCATGATCTTAAGTCCGACCGCATTCAGTCAGGGGACCTCCAGAAATGTCCTTTTGGATCGGAACAGACCCGATTTGGCTGTAACCCAAGTATACCTTGACTTAAAGTCTATTTTGGTCATGTTTGGGCTTATAAAAGGGCCTTAAACCCTTACCCTTCTAACCCATACGAATTTGGGGAAAACCCTAGGAGAGAGGAGAGAAAAGAGAGAGAAAGTGAGGGAGAAGCTAGTGATTCTTCCAGGGATTCTTCCCTGCTACTCCACGTGCCAAAGCCACCCACCTGCATCATTCTTCCAGTGATTCTGGTTTCGTTATAGGTAAGAAAACCCTAACCCTAACCTAATTTGAAGCTTAGACTAGCTGTAGAAGAGTTCTAACTAACATGTTTCTTGTCATAGGTAGCGTATCTACCGTTGGCGAAGACACATCGTCTGAATCCTAACGAATACGCATTTCTGGTTTAAGGTGCGGATTTTAGACGCTTAGATTACCTGTTTTCAAAGCTTTCAATGCCGTTTAATGGTAGATTGCTGATCAGGATGTTGTTTGACATGTAGAACATGCTGTCTATTTTCCATTTCGAATACGTACGAAGAATATAAGATTTAGGGTATTTTGGGTATTTGTAGGAAATACTGTATACGTAAATATTTTTCCGATATGATTGCCATGAGTATTTACCGTGTACCTATACTAGTTATATGTGTATGATTTGTTTGGTGAAGAGATTCGCCCTTGTAACGCCCTGGAAAAATCCGTACTTGGACTCGAGTACCAACTCGACCAGAAATCGCGTAGGATTAATTCCTTTAGAAAATAAGTGTAAGTTAGCTAGCGCAACGCTAGAGTAGCTGAGAAATAGTCCCTGATCACTTTAAATACATTCTACAAGACCCAAAGTGAGTAGAACCAATGACGCTATAACACTCTAAAACCTAGGATCAAACTCTAAACCGGTTTGTTCTCTGGACCTCTTTGAAACTTTGTATTGGATCTAGACCGCACGTCAAAAGTCCGATACCTACAATCTTAGACCGTTAGAACCACCTTGTTGGACTTGACAATCATTTCAAAAATCAAGTCCAACCGACATTCGCAGGCTATTTCATTGAGCCTGGACTGAAGAGAGTGAGAATAGGGTTAGATTTGAAATTTGAAATTCAAATCTGGCACACGACTTGACGCGTTATTATTAAGCGTTCTGACCGTCAAAATTCAGCCAAATTACACCCTCGGATCAGGAAAAATTTCTATTTCATATCATGAGACTTGTAGACCTGATCTACGTGCGGTGACCGCTGAACTGAAACTGAACCGCCACGTGCGATCTACGGACACTAATGGTCTGAAAATGGGATGTGAGCGACATCCGACGTGCACGAACTTAAGTACGATCGCGTTCGGCCAGGGGACCACCAGAAATGGTCTTTTGGTTTGGAACAGTCCCGATTTGGATACAACTTAAGTATACCTTGACCTGAAGCCTATTTTGGGCATGTTTGGGCTTATAAAAGGGATTGAAACCCTCACTCCTCTCACCCATCCAAATTTGTTAGAAACCCTAGCAAGAGTGAGAGAGAAAGTGAGAGTTTGCGAGAGTGAGTGGAAGGGAATTTCCTGCTGCTTGTGCCACCTGTTGCACGTGATTAAGCAACGTGCCTCAATCACTTTTTCGGTGATTTCACCACGTTTCTAGGTAAGAAAACATCGCTAATACTTGCTGATTTAAGGTTCCCTTGATTCCATAGTGAAGTAGCTGATGCATCTTGTGTATTAGGTTGCCTATTCACCGTAGACGAAGCGTAAACGCTCCATTCGAATTAATACACCTATAGGAGAAAAGGTGCGGATTTTAGATGCTTTGGTTGACTGTTTCCAAAGCTTTCAATGTCGTTTAATAGTAGATTATCGACGGCAATGCCATTTGACATGTACGACATGCTGTCCGTTTCCTGTTTCGTAAGTAGACGAAGAATATGAGATTTAGGGCATTTTAGTCATTTGTAGGAAATACTGTTTTCATCCATAATTTGCTGATGTGATTGACATGACTTCTTGTCGCATTAGGATACTAGGAATGCGTGCATAATTAGTTTGGTAAAGAGATTCGCCTAAATGCGCACTTTGAGTCGACATACTATATATAGACTTAAGTGTGTAGTGTAAGTGTTTGTATAAATGCTTGTATTAGTATGTATCGAATTAAATGGTGTTATGAATTAGTTTGAGATTGAATTCTCAATTAATATGCTGATGTAAATGATTTCCTACATGTTGGCTATATGCATGATTTCATTGTATGTATGAAATGCATGCGTTGGAAGATTTACTTAAGTTGTATGTTATAACATGTGTTAACATGCTCACATGGTTGTATTTCATTTTCAATACTCTCACATGATTGCTGATGTGGATTCATAATTGTTTGGGACTATACCTAGTCCAGGCAGTCAGCAACCGAGCAAGTTCGTGGTTGGCTTATCTTTGCCACGAGCGACGCATCGATGAACGCGAGCCGTGTTTTGGAGTTGGAGGCAGTGGTTAGGCCAAGCGAAGTGTTTTACGCACTTCATGTCGTTCGACTTGAGATGCGCTCGTGCTAGTCGAGCCCGTCAAGTAACCCGACTGGCCATTGTATGTTCACCCTGTATGAGTCATAACTGCTTGAACCTAGGGTACTGAACTTACCATTGTAAACCCTGTCAACCATGGTACCTTGATCAATAAAGACTCATGAGCTGGGCATGGTGGTATGGGACACCGTGGTCGAGCTATCGGCCTACGCTGGGGCCACAAACCTCCCCATAGTGACCAGTGAGCACATATGACTCGTGAGCAGATTATGGTGGTATGGGACACTATATTCTTACTGTCGGTCTACACTGATCAGGCGACGAGTCCTTTGTAGTGACTGCGAGTGTATTCTGAGTCTACGAGAGGCGATGACCCTTCCGTAGTAGTGAGAGTACAGTAGGGCTGTATTGATAAGGTGATGGGGGAACGGTGCAACGAGTGCAAGCAACAGCCCTGATAGCCCTTGCAGCGACCTACAAAATATACATCGTATGAGATTACTAGGAGTGACGACCCTAGACAGGATCTGTGTTGGGATTGATATAAGGGAAGTACCTTAGTTTCCTAATCCTGCTGTTTGAACGGACTAATAATAACTCGGTAATCATATCACCATCACATTACATGTGCCTAGAAGATGTGGAGCACTGAGCGGTACGCAAGCATGCTGCGGGCGTAAGATGGTGCCGTATGAGGGAGAACGTCGGTGAGGGCATCCATCATGTCATGTCATATTGCATTAACAATAGTTTTAGGATTGTCTGATTTACTGCTTTACTATTATCGCATGATTGATTTGAGAACATGCTAGTCTTTGCTCTATTATTCCACTGAGTTAGCTACTCACTCCCACGTTACGGGATGGTATTTGCAACACCCACCAGACCCTGTCTTAGATGCATGTGAGGCAGCGATTCATGAGGCAGAGCCGGACTATGATGAAGACCAGGACGAGTTCTCATACATGTAGTACCACGACGACTTTGCTTAGGTGGCCTGGATTGACGGGACTTCTCAGTGGGACTACTTTTGACATTTTAATTTTGTTTATTTACATGTATATGAGACTCAGAGATGTATTCATACTTTAGAGACAGTCGATATCTACTTTGTTTTCCATACAGTGATATATATATTCTTTAGTCTTCCACTTGCTTTTATCACTGGATCTGGAGTATGAATTACAGTTTTGGTATACTTTTACTCATGTGAATGCTTTAACTCAGACAACATTGAATCATAATCATTTTTGTTACATAAGTGACGGTCAGGAACTTAGGAGTTGAGTTTATACACGACCTCCGATTTTCAGGGTGTTACAAGTTGGTATCAGAGCATGAATGAGATTATACCGGGCCTGGGTTATGGTCTCGCGACGTACGCTGTCGCTTTCTTTAACTTAGGTGGGTGCGAGAAAGGACTAGAAACACTTATAGGATTGTAGATTCGCCAATAGGCGAAGTCTATTCGTATCGATCGCACGATCGAGTCCGTAACACATCTAGGGTTGCGTGAAGCGACCTAAGTAGCTCCTATGGTGTAGGTAGGTGGGTTGAGACGTTCTTTGAACGGGTCTAAACCCATAAATATAAATTCTTGGGCTGTGGGACAACCACAACCCTTACATTCAATCGCTAGGGCTTAAAAACCCCGTTTCACCTAAATTCTTTAAAATTCTTCCTCTCACCACTCCATTCTTTAATTATTTCTTATTATTTTCATGTTAGGTATTGATCCTAATATGAAAATGATATAGAATTATACTTTGACAAAATTTTATAGTGAATAGTAAAATTTCATGAAAACTAGCCATTAGGCCATTCTATGTTTGTAATATTTAGCAAATAATGGGCTAGATGGATGTATTAGCTCCTTCTACCCCAAAATAATATGTTGCATGATAGGGGATTGCATTCATGTTTACATATTGGCTCTGGAAAGCCCCGAATGCATGTTTGGGCCTCCCTAGGGCAATCTAGAATGAACTAAGGTGGGGCCCATATATTTTTGGAGTCCCTGGGTCAGGGGGGACCTGACCCATGTGGTCCCACTGGCCACCTAGCAAGATGGTCGGCGATGCATCGCCGTCCAGTGGGGCCCACTTGATGTGAAATCTGGGCGCACGTGGTATTTTGGGTAGTATACCCCTCCCACGTATGGTTCGTCCATCGAAAACCCCTAAATGGGGTACTTCCTTCACAACAGCCTCCTTCCCAAGCCCCTTGCTCATTTTCTTGCTGCCCTCTCTCAAAACCGTGGCTCCAAATCCTTTCCAAACCCATTTCTTACTGAAAACGACTCCATTCCATCACTCCATTGCAGTTTTCAACTCTTACAAATCTCGTCCGTTGGAGCTCCTACAACCCCCAAAATGAGCTGAAATCGTGAGGAGCTCCATTCCCCTTTTTCATTCTCTTTTCTTTTTAAAAATCCATCCTAGGGGAGCTTGAAGCATCCCTCTACAATGCCTAGATCTCCCTTTTTCAGTTTGGGCAGCCATTTCTCTACATTTCTCCCATTTTCCATGGCCTTTGTTGAAGCCATTTTGGGTCTTTTATCTCTCTCCACCATCCTCTCTTTGATGGGAAAGAGAAAGACCGCAGCGGATGAGGCTGGGCCTAGTCGCCCTGCTCAATCCAGAAGACCGAGGGGTGGCACCACCAGCTCAAGCGCCGCCGCAAGTCCAAGCACAGCCCGAGAGTTCCATACAAAGCGGGATTTGGATCCCCATACTCAACTTGGGCGAGTGATATTAGCAGAGATGCCTCACGGTGAATATACTGACCGTAAGGTGTTGTTTGAAGCGGATGTGGAAGGGCGACTCTTCGGCGAATTCCTGTTGTTCGAGCGCATTGAAGCTGTGCATTGGGGTCCGCTATTTGAAGCTAGTTCTCGTGCTAATGTGAGCACCGTTCATGCCTTCTATGCTCGCATCCAGAATCCTACACTGGAGCCATTGCAATTCAAGATTCCCTTTGGTAGAGACTGGATGGCTACGATCGATGTTCGGTTGATAGCGCGACTTCTGAACGTGCCTCTTGGTGATGTTCATCCCAGTGCGAAGAATTTGAGGAGTAGGCGTGAGCGAGATCGCCGTATTAGGTTTTTATGTGGTAGACTGGTTCCATGACAGCCTAACAATAGCCTCAAGGCGTCTCATATGTCTGATGATTTGTGCCTGTTGCACCATATTTGCACGTTCAACTTGTATCCCACGTCGACAAATCACATTGAGTGTACGCGCCTTATGGTTAATTTCTTGTATCAGGTGGCCTAGGGAGAAAATGTGTGTATGGCCACTTTCATGTTGTGACAGATTATCCTCATAGCGAAATCAAGAAGAACATTTGAGTCGATTCCTTTTGGCCGACTTATATGCAAGATCGCGCTTGAGTTTTCTTATAGACTTGGGCCGGAGTTGCCAGTTTCGATTCACTGCATTGATGAGTCTACCATGGTCAAGATGAAGATCGGGTCTCAGTACCGTGAGACTCAGCTTGAGGAGGATAGCGAGGACAATTTTAATGATGAAGAGGATCCAAGTGAGGGAGAACCTGGAGCAGAAGTTGATGAAGAAGTCCAGGAAGAGGCAGGAGAGGAGGCTCAGGATATAGATGAGATCCCTCCTCCTTCTACTCAGGCTACTGGTGATGATCGCATTGCCCGAATTGAGGAGAGCCAGGTCGCCTTACGAAGGCAAGTTCAGGAACTACTGACTGAGGTAGAGGATACCAAGGCCGTTGTGAAGAGGAAATTCGGCAAGGTGACTCGCACCTTGAAGGCGATCCTATGCTGCTTGCAGGATAAGGGTGCTCCTCCTCCTTCACCCGACTCAGACTAGCGATGAGATCTTAGATGTTGTTTGGTAGTAGTTGTCATTTCCTGCTTTAAGTTGTGTAAGCCTGTTAAGGCTAGTAGTTTACTTATGTTGCTGTTGTAACTTTAACTGTCTTAGTTCCCATGTCCATCCTGTCATGATGCCTGTAAGGAGATATCCCTTGTATTGTGACAATTTTAATTAAATGAAATGCATGGATGCCTTTGACTCTTTATGTAAATGATTACGGTGTGTTTGTGCTATTGAGACTGACAAGGTTGCGCCCTATTTTGAATATAGGGAATGCCGCCGAAGGCTACACGGAGCACAGCTCGGCTTACATTGGGTGAGCCTATGGATTAGGCTCCTTCTCAGTCTGATGCTCATGCGGACCCTGCTGTGGGCCCGATTCCTGAGACAGCGCGTGTGTCTCAGCCTACTACTGGTCCTGCAGCTGGACCACCGCCATTCACACAGCCCATCAGAGAGCAGTACCGCACGTCTTCTTCGACGCAGTACATGCCATAGCCTGCTCCACCTTCAGATAGATTTGAGCAGATGATGGCTATGATGCAGCAGCAGCAGCAGCTCCTAACTACTATAGTGGGGGCTCTAATCCAGGGTGGGAGTGTGCCTCCACCTGCACCACTTGCGCATCCAGCTGAGGATGCCGATACATATGCTTAGGATGAGGACATGATTCATCCTACACCACCTGCTTACCCTGTGGGGAATGCCGCAGACACACGAAGCTTGCTAGAGTGATTCCAGCGCTTACGGCCTCCCACTTTTACGGGCTCTCATAGACCCGAGGAGGCCGAGTATTGACTCGACCGTGTGTCGAAGATACTACGGAGCTACATTGTTCAGAGGCTGAGCAGGTCGAGTTGGCTACATTCTTGTTTGAGAGGGAGGCCAGCTTATAGTGGGACAGTGTGTTGCGGTCCCTTGCCGCTGACTACATATGGACCTGGGCAGCGTTCGAGTTTCTCTTCAACGAGAAATACTATCCCCAGACCTAAAGGCATGATCGGGAGAACGAGTTTCTGTGCCTCAGACAGGGAGGCATGACAATGACTGAGTATGAGCATCGGTTCACTGAGTTGGGCAGATATGTTCCGACTATACTGGCAGATGATCAGATGCGCATACGACTCTTTTCTGAGGGTTTCTGACCGGATATTCGGTCGAAGATGTGCTGCGTGACCATTCCCTCCTATGTAGAGCTGATTCACATGTCCATGCGGGTAGAGCAGGATGTGGATCGACTTACGTGATCACGTGGCCCTGTTGCTCCTATGCCACGACCAGAGTTGTAGGATAGGCCCTTTGCGGGCAAGAGGCCTCTCGTCGACCCTCCTTCTAGGGCTACAGCGCCAGTACCCCCGATGCGGTGCCCCGATTGTCCTGTACTTATTATGGGAGATTGGGCCATTTGGCACAGAGTTGTTTTGCTCGGATGCGGGACAGTGGGTTCTCGCCGCCGTAGAAGATCGACCGTACACGCCCACAGGCTATATCAGCACCGCCTTTACGGTTGGCTTCTGCGCACCCTTCCTTCAGACCTCCGGTATCTCAGTTCAGGCTGCCTCTACGGTCCACGGCACAGCGGCCGAACCGGGCACAACAGGCGCAGGTGCATGCCTTGACAGCTGAGGCAGCCGCGACAGAGACTTCTCAGCATTCGGCCTTTGAGGTCACTGTCCACATCGGAGGTATTCCTATTTTGTGATGGTGGACACAGGATCCACGATTTCATTGATATCACGTATCATAGTCAGGCGCATTGGGCTACCGACTATTAGGATGGATGGGGTGCGAGTTTATACAGCTCACGGGTCCTTTACAGATGCCACCCTGATGTGTGAGAGCTGTTTGGTGGATCTGGGGGGCAAGACGATGGCTCTTGATCTTATCGTTGACCCTCTCTTATTTATCTGGACGTTATTCTTGGCATGGACTGGTTGACTGCAGCAAGGGCCGAGATTGACTGCGAGACTCGTATAGTGACTGCCTACGAGCTAGAGGGCGCATCCTTTACATTCCCAGTGCTGGTAAATCTCCCCTTCCGCATACTTAGCTACGCTACTTTACTACGTGACGCTGGTGCCCAGATGCTTGAGCATACCCCACTCGTTTGTGATTATGGGGATCTGTTCAGGCAGATCCCTGGTTTGCCGCCTCGACGAGAGATTGATTTTACTATCGATCTGGTGCCTGGTTCCACGCCCATCTCACTACCGACGTATCGCATGACACCATGTGAGATGGAGGAGTTGAGGATGCATATTGATGGTCTGTTGGAGCTTGGCCTTATACGGCCTAGTGTGTCTCCTTGAGGAGCACCAGTCCTGTTCATAAGGAAGAAGGATGGTTCAATGAGATTGTGTATTGATTATCGCATGCTGAACCAGATCACGGTGAAGAACAAGTACCCTTTACCCAGGATCGATGACTTGTTTAATCAGTTGAGAGGAGCACAGTACTTCTCGAAGATTGATCTTCAGTCAAGATATCATCAGTTGTGCGTCAGGGATGAGGACGTGCAGAAGACAGCATTCAGGACCAGCTTTGGCCACTATGAGTTCCTTGTGATGTCGTTTGGTCTCACGAACGCACCAGCCGTGTTCATGGATCTGATGAACCGGGTATTTCGGCCTTTCCTCTATTGATTCGTCGTTATGTTCATTGACGACATTTTGGTATACTCCAGGAGTCGAGAGGAGCATGAGGAGCACTTACGTTTGGTCCTGGATACACTCAGACAGCATCAGTTGTTCGCACAGTACAAGAAGTCCGACTTCTGGAAGTAGGAAGTGAAGTTCCTGGGACACGTGGTGTCCAAGGACGGCATGGCAGTTGACCTGTCTAAGGTAGCTGCAGTTCAAGACTGGGAGCAGCCTGGTTCTGTCACTGAGGTGAGGAGTTTCTTGGGTCTCACTGGCTATTATCGACGCTTCATTAAGGATTTCTCGAAGATCGCAAGACCTCTATCTCAATTGACACGGAAGGATGTGAGTTCGCCTGGAATGACAAGGTGAAGTCAGCTTTTCAGGAGCTGAAGGACAGACTTACGTCCACCCCTGTGCTAGTATTGCCAGAGTAGGGGGTTAGATACACTATATACACTGACGCGTCTAGCGTTGGTCTGGGTTGTGTCCTTATGCAGAGGGACAGGGTAATTTCGTATGTCTCGAGACAATTAAGGAAGCACGAGGAGAATTACCCTACACACGACCTAGAGTTGGCAGCCGTCATATTCGCACTGAGACTCTGGAGACATTACCTCTATGGAGAGGAGTTCGAGCTCTTTTGCGACCACAAGAGCCTCAAGTACATATTCACGCAGCGAGACTTGAATATGAGGTAGCGGCGATGGATGGAGACTTTGAAGGACTTCAAGTTCAAAGTCTCTTACCATCCTGGGAAGGCGAACCTTGTGGCTGACACGTTGAGCTGTAAGAAGGCAATAGAGTTTGCGGCTCTGCTGATGGTTGCTGAGTGGAATATGGTGGAGTTTTTACGAGATTTTGAGCAGAAACTCACTGTAGAGGAGCCGTATGAGTTCATCGCACATGTACAGTGCGATCTCAGATCGATGACCGGGTCATCGAGTGCAGAGGGATGATGCACGTCAGACTGAGCTTTGAGAGCAGGCCAGTGATGATGCGGACGCCGAGTGGCGAGTTAGCATGGATGGGGGCTTACGTTATCGTGGCCGCCTATGCGTCCCAGATATCCCTGACTTGAGACGAGAGATTCTCGAGGCTGCGCACTGTACCAGACTCGTGATGCATCCAGGCAGTACGAAGATGTATCGCGACATGAAGAGGACCTATTGGTGGGAAGGTATGAACACCCACATAGCAGAGTTCGTGTCCCGTTGTCTTACTTGCCAGCAGGTGAAGGCAGAGCATCGCCGACCACCTGGACTCTTACAGCTTATGCCGATCGCAGAGTGGAAGTGGGACTTCATTTCCATGGATTTCGTTTCAGGGCTGCCAAAGACGAGGAAGGGACATGATTCCATATGGGTGATCGTCGACCGTCTAACGAAGTCGGCGCACTTCCTACCGATCAGAGTTACGAACTCTGCAGACGAGCTGGCTAGACTATACATCAGAGAGATCGTGCGTCTGCATGGAGTTCCGTTGGAGATCGTGTCGGACAGAGACACGTGGTTCACTTCTATTTTCTGGACTCGCATTCAGGAGGCTGTGGGTGTGAAGTTGAAGTTCAGTACTGCCTTCCACCCATAGACAGACGAACAGACAGAGCGGGTGACCCAGATCTTAGAGGACATGTTGCGAGCTTGCACATTGGACTTCAAGGACAGTTGGGATGATTGTCTTGCATATGCGGAGTTTGCGTACAACAATAGTTTCCAGGCAAGTATCGGTATGGCACCTTACGAGGCGTTGTATGGGCGACCTTGTCGCGCACCGCATTGCTGGGCAGAGGTCGGTGAACATAGCTTGATTGGCCTAGAGTTAGTGCAGGCGACGTCAGAGAAGATTGATATTATTAGACGTCGGCTTCTCACAGCGCAAAGCAGACAGAAGAGTTATGCCGATACGAGACGGCGGTCGCTAGAGTTCACAGTTGGGGATCATGTATTTTTATGAGTTTTCCCTGTGAAGGGAGTCCTTCGGTTCGGAAAGAAGGGGAAGCTGGCACCGCGATTCATTGGTCCATTCCAGATCCTCGATCGTGAGGAGCAGTGGCATACCGTTTAGCTTTACCCACGCCTCTCGCGAGCGTTCACAATGTATTTCATGTTTCTATGCATCCTTCCCATATCATCATATGGGAGCAGGTGCAGTTAGGAGAGGATGTTACATATATCCTGCGACCGACGCGTATCCTAGACAGGAAGGAGCAGGTACTGCGTAGCAAGGTGATTCCCCTTGTGAAGGTATTTTGGACGCATCACTCTGAGGAACAGGCTACCTAGGAGACAGAAACCGATATCAGAAAGAACTACCCACAGCTTCTCGAGGAGTATGAAAAGGTACAAATTTCGAGGATGAAATTTTTTATTAAGGGGGGTAGATTATAACGCCCTGGAAAAATCCGTACTTGGACTCGAGTACCAACTCGACCAGAAATTGCGTAGGATTAATTCCTTTAGAAAATAAGTGTAAGTTAGCTAGCGCAACACTAGAGTAGCTGGAAAATAGTCCCTGATCACTTTAAATACGTTGTACAAGACCTAAAGCGAGTAGAACCAATGACGCTATAATACTCTAAAACCTCGGATCAAACTCTAAACCGGTTTGTTCTCTGGACCTCTTTGAAACTTTGTATTGGATCTAGACCGCGCGTCGAAAATCCGATACCTACAATCTTATACCGTTAGAACTGCCCTGTTGGACTTGACAATCATTTCGAAAATCAAGTCCAACCGACATTCGCAGGCTATTTCATTGAGCCTGGACTGAAGAGAGTGAGAATAGGGTTAGATTTGGAATTTGAAATTCAAATCTGGCACACGACTTGACGCGTTATTATTAAGCGTTCTGACCGTTAGAATTCAGCCAAATTACACCCTCGGATCAGGAAAAATTTCTATTTCATATCATGAGACTTGTAGACCTAATCTACGTGCGGTGACCGCTGAACTGAAACTGGACCGCCACATGCGATCTACGGACACTGATGGTCTAAAAATGGGATGTGAGCGACATCCGACATGCACGAACTTAAGTCCGATCGCGTTCGGCCAGGAGACCACCAGAAATGGTCTTTTGGTTTAGAACAGTTCCGATTTGGATACAACTTAAGTAAACCTTGACCTGAAGCCTATTTTGGGCATGTTTAGGCTTATAAAAGAGCTTGAAACCCTCACTCCTCTCACCCATCCGAATTTGCTAGAAACCCTAGCAAGAGTGAGAGAGAAAGTGAGAGTTTGTGAGAGTGAGTGGAAGGAAATTTCCTGCTGCTTGTGCCACCTGTTGCACGTGATTAAGCAACGCACCTCAATCACTTTTCTGATGATTTCACAGCGTTTCTAGGTAAGAAAATATCCCTAATACTTGCTAATTTAAGGTTCCCTTGATTCCATAGCGAAGTAGCTGATGCATCTTGTGTATTAGGTTTCCTATTCGCCGTAGACGAAGCGTATACGCTCCGTTCGAATTCATACACCTATAGGAGAAAAGGTGCGGATTTTAGACGCTTTGGTTGACTGTTTCCAAAGCTTTCAATGTCGTTTAATAGTAGATTATCGACGGCAATGCCATTTGACATGTACGACATGCTGTCCGTTTCCTGTTTCGTAAGCAGACGAAGAATATGAGATTTAGGGCATTTTAGTCATTTGTAGGAAATACTGTTTTCATCCATAATTTGCTGATGTGATTGACATGGATTCTTGTCGCATTAGGATACTAGGAATGCGTGCATAATTAGTTTGGCGAAGAGATTCGCCTAAATGCACATTTTAAGTCGACATACTATATGTAGACTTAAGTGTGTAGTGTAAGTGTTTGTATAAATGCTTGTATTAGTATGTATCGAATTAAATGGTGTTATGAATTAGTTTGAGATTGAATTCTCAATTAATATGCTTATGTAAATGATTTCCTACATGTTGGCTATACGCATGATTTCATTGTATGTATGAAATGCATGCGTTGGAAGATTTACTTAAGTTGTATGTTATAACATGTGTTAACATGCTCACATGGTTGTATTTCATTTCCAATACTCTCACATGATTGCTGATGTGGATTCATAATTGTTTGGGACTATACCTAGTCCAGGCAGTCGGCAACCGAGCAAGTTCGTGGTTGGCTTATCTTTGCCACGAGCGACGCGTCGATGAACGCTAGCAGTGTTTTGGAGTTGGCGGCAGTGGTTAGGCCAAGCGAAGTGTTTTACGCACTTCATTTCGTTCGACTTGAGATGCGCTCGTGCTAGTCGAGCCCGTCAAGTAACCCGACTGGCCATTGTATGTTTACCCTGTATGAGTTATAACTGCTTGAACCTAGGGTACTGAACTTACCATTATAAACCCTGTCAACCATGGTACCTTGATCAATAAAGACTCATGAGCCAGGCATGGTGGTATGGGACACTGTGGTCAAGCTGTCGGCCAACGCTGGGGCCACATACCTCCCCATAGTGACCAGTGAGCACCTATGACTCGTGAGCAGATTATGGTGGTATGGGACACTATATTCTTGCTGTCGGCCTACACTGATCAGGCGACGAGTCCTTTATAGTGACCGTGAGCGTATTCTAAGTCTACGGGAGGCGACGACCCTTCCGTAGTAGTGAGAGTACAGTAGGCCTGTATTGATAAGGTGATGGGGGAGCAGTGCAACGAGTGTGAGCAACAGCCCTGACAACCCTTGCAGCGACCTACAAAATATACATCGTATGAGATTACTAGGAGTGACGACCCTAGACAGGATCTGTGTTGGGATTGATATAAGGGAAGTACCTTAGTTTCTCAATCCCGCTGTTTGAACGTACTAATAATAACTCGGTAATCATATCAACATCACATTGCATGTGCCTAGAAGATGTGGAGCACTGAGCGATACACAAGCATGCCGTGGGCGTAAGATGGTGCCGTATGAGGGAGAACCTCGGAGAGGGCATCCATCATATCATGTCATATTGCATTAACAACAGTTTTAGGATTGTCTGATTTACTGCTTTACTATTATTGCATGATTGATTTGAGAACATGCTAGTCTTTGCTCTATTATTTCACTGAGTTAGCTACTCACTCTCACGTTATGGGATGGTATTTGCAACACCCACCAGACCCTGTCTTAGATGCATGTGAGGCGGCGATTCAGGAGGCAGAGCCGGATTATGATGAGGACCAGGACGAGTTCTCATACATGCAGTACCACGACGGCTTTGCTTAGGTGGCCTGGATTGACGGGACTTCTCAGTGGGACTACTTTTGACATTTTGATTTTGTTTATTTACATGTATATGAGACTCAGAGATGTATTCATACTTTAGAGACAGTCGAGATCTACTTTGTTTTCCATACAGTGATATATATATCTTTAGTCTTCCGCTTGCTTTTATTACTGGATTTGGAGTATGAATTGCAGTTTTAGTATACTTTTACTCATGTGAATGCTTTAACTCAGACAACATTGAATCATAATCCTTTTTGTTGCATAAGTGACGGTCTGGAACTCGGGAGTTGAGTTTATGCACGACCTCCAATTTTCAGGGTGTTACAGCCCTAATGCACATATTGGCCGACATATGCTATGTAGACTAATGTGTGTAGAGTAAGTGTTTGTTGAAATGCCTAAATCAATATGATTTATGCGTGCCATATGTTTTGAATGTAAGAACATGATTGTTGTGTATTAGACAACTCTTTGATATAAGGATATGTCATATTATATGTTGAAATCAACATACGTCAAGTACGTTGGAGTTGAGTAGTCTAAGTGTTTATATAAATGTATGTATTAGTAAGTATTAAGTAAATGGTGTTGTAGATTAGCGTTGAGACTGGATTCTCAACTACTTTGATGATGCACATGATTTCCTCCATGCTTGTTGTATTTAAATTGATTACCTTAGGTGTGAAATACTCGTGTATGGTTAACTGCTTATGATGTATGTTATAATATGCTGATAACATGCTAGAATTTCTTATATTTCAATTCTGTCTTTCTCATATGATTATTGATGTAGATTACATGTGTTTGTGGCTATACTCTAGTCCAGGAAGTTGATAACAGTTTAGATTTCGTGGTTGGATTCTATTCGCCATGAAGGATGTGTATGACGAACCCGAGTCGTACTAGAGTTGTCGGTAGTGTTTAGGCCACACGAAGTGCTGGTGCACTTCATGTCGGTCGATTCAACGTGCGCCGGTGCTAGTAGGACTCATCAAGTAACCCGACTGACCATTGTATGTTCACCTTGTATTCGTCATAACTGCTTGAACCTAGGGTACTAAACTTATCATTGGAAAGCCCCTCTAACTTTGGTACCTTGATCCCTTAAGACTCATGAGTCGGGCATGGTGGTATGGGACATCGTGGTCGAGCTGTCGGCCTACGCTGGGGCCACAAACCTCCTCGTAGTGACCAGTGAGTACCTTACTCTAAGCAGATTATGGTGGTATGAGACACTATATTCTTGCTGTCGGCCTACATTAATAAGGTGATGGGGGAATGGAGCAACGAGTGAGAGCAACAGGCCTGGAAGCCCTTTATAGTGACCTTGAGTTTATCCTGACACCGCATGGGGGCGACGAGTCCTGATGCAGTCTCAAGGATATAAACTAGGCCTGTATTGATAAGGTAATTGGGGAGCGGTGCAATGAGTGCGTGTAACAGCCCTAACCGTCTTTGCAGCGACCTAGAAATATATCATCGTATGAGACTACTAGGAGTGACGACCCTAGACAGGATCATTGTTTGGGTATTGATATGAGGGACTTACCTTAGTTTCCCAATCCTGCTGTATGAAAAGGACTAATAACAACTCGGTAATCATATTCATATCGCACTGCATGTGCCTGGAAGATGTGGAGCACTGAGGGAAGAAAACATGCCGCGGACATAAGATGGCGTCGCATGAGGGAGTATGTCGGTGAGGTCATCCATCATGTCATTTCATACTTACATTAATCACAGTATCTAGGAGTGTCTGATTGTTTGCTTTACTATTATTGCGTGATTGATTTGATAACATGTAACATCCCGAAAATCGGGGGGTCGAGCAAAAACCCAACTCCCGAGTTCCAAAATGTTATTTATGCAACATAGATATGTATGATTGAATGTTGTCTGTGATGATTTATTAAACATGAGTGAGATTAAGCTAGAACAACATATCATACTCCAGAGACAGTTAAATTTACAAGCGGAAGACTGTGATAGTAGGTATAGCATATATAAACTTTTGTATGTCTCCAGAGTGTGAATATGTTACCAGGTTATATACATACATGTATACTCTAAAAATAAACAAAACCAATATACATGAGTGCGCTAAAAATATAAAATGGCAAGTGTCAAGGTATCTAATCAACCTCCCTATAATCCCATCAATCAGAACACACATGAAGGAGGAATCCTCCTCATCATCAGGTCCAGCTTCGCTTCTCGAGCAGCGCCATCATCTGCAATCACAAAAAGGGACTGGTGGGTGTCCGGAAACACCATCCCGTAACGTGGGAGTGAGTGATCAACTCAGTGGGATAAGAGAGTAAAGATTAGCATGCTATCAAATCAATCATGCGATAATAGTAAAGCAGTAAATCAAACAATCCTAATATTGTTGTTAATGCAATATGACATGACGTGATGTATGCCCTCACCGACGATCTCCCTCATATGGTACCATCTTACGACCGCGGCATGCAATCGACCCTCAAGTGCTCCACATCTTCCAGGCACATGCAATGGTATGGTGATATGATTTTCGAGTTGTTATTAGTCCATTCAAACAGCAGGATTGGGAAACTAAGGTACTTCCCTTGTATCAATCCCAACACAGATCCTGTCTAGGGTCGTCACTCCTAGTAATCTCATACGATGTATATTTTGTAGGTCGCTGCAAGGGCTGCCAGGGCTGTTGCTCTCACTCGTTGTACCGCTCCCCCATCACCTTATCAATACAGGCCTACTATACTCTACTGCTACTGAAGGGTCGTCGCCTCCCGTAGACTCAGAATACGCTCACAGTCACTACAAAGGACTCGTCGCCTGATCAGTGTAGGCCGACAGCTAGAATATAGTATCCCATACCACCATAATCTGCTCACGAGACTAGGTGCTCACTGGTCACTACGGGGAGGTTTGTGGCCCCAGCGTAGGCCGACAGCTCGACCACGGTGTCCCATACCACCATGCCTGGCTCATGAGTCTTTGTGGATCAAGGTACCATGGTTAACAGGGTTTACAATGGTAAGTTCAGTACCTTAGGTTCAAGCAGTTATGACTCATGCAGTGTAACACCCTGAAAATCGGGGGTCGTGTATAAACTCAACTCCCGAGTTCCAAACCGTCACTTATGCAACAAAAATGGTTATGATTCAATGTTGTCTGATTTAAAGCATTCACATGAGTAAAAGTATACCAAAACTGCAATTCATACTTCAGATCCAGTGATAAAAGCAAGCGGAAGACTAAACAATATATATATCACTGTATAAAAAAAAAAAACAAAGTAATCTCAACTGTCTCCAAAGTATGACTACATCTCTGAGTCTCATATACATGTAAATAGACAAAAGAATAAGTTCAAAATAGTCCCACTGAAGTCCCCCTCGATCCAGGTCACCTACGGGAAGCCGTCGTGATACTGCATATACGAGAACTCATCCTGGTCCTCGTCAATCTCCGGCTCCACCTCCTGGATCTCGTCGTCACCTGCAACTACAACAGGGTCTGGTGGGTGTTGCAAACACCATCCCGTAACGTGGGAATGAGTGATCAACTCAGTGGAATCATAGAGCAAGGTTAGCATGTTCACAATTCAATCACGCGATAATAGTAAAGCAGTAAATCAGACAATCCTAATACTGTTGTTAATGCAAGATGATATGACATGATGTATGCCCTCACCGACGATCACCCTCATACGGCAACATCTTACGACCGCGACATGCCACACTCCCTAGAGTGCTCCACATCTTCCAGGCACATGCAATGCTATGGTGATATGATTACCAAGTTGTTATTAGTCCATTCAAACAGCAGGATTGGGAAACTAAGGTACCTCCCTTGTATCAATCCCAACACGGATCCTGTCTAGGGTCGTCACTCCTAGTAATCTCGTACGATGTACATTTCGTAGGTCACTGCAAGGGCTGCCAGGGCTGTTGCTCGCACTCGTTGCACCGCTCCCCCATCACCTTATCAATACAGGCCTACTGTACTCTACTGCACGGAAGGGTCGTCGCCTCCCGTGAACTCAGAATACGCTCGCGGTCACTACAAAGGGCTCGTCGCCTGATCAGTGTAGGCCGACAGCTAGAATATAGTGTCCCATACCACCATAATCTGCTCACGAGTCCAAGTGCTCACTGGTCACTACGGGGAGGTTTGTGACCCCAGCGTAGGCCGACAGCTTGACCACGGTGTCCCATACCACCATGCCCGGCTCATGAGTCTTCGTGGATCAAGGTACCATGGTTAACAGGGTTTACAATGGTAAGTTCAGTACCCTAGGTTCAAGCAGTTATGATACATACAAGGTGAACAAACATCGGCCAGTCGGGTTACTTGACGGGCTCGACTAGCGCGATCGCATCTCGAATTGAACGACATGAAGTGCGTAAAACACTTCGCGTGGCCTAACCACTGCCGCCAACTCTCAACACGAATCACATTCATCGACGCGTCGTTCGTGGCTATGACCAGTCAGCCACGAATTCGCTCGGTTACCGACTGCCTGGACTAAGTCAAGTCCCACACATCTATGGAATTACTATAAAAGGTATTGGAATTGAAATACATCATGTGAGCATGTTAGCACATGTTATAACATTCAACTTAAGCAAATCTTCAAGGCATACTTCCCATGCATATTCAACTTAAGCAAATCCTCAAGCACATACATTCCATGCATGTAATGAAATCATGCATTTTGTCGACATGTAGAAAATCATTTAGGTCAGCATAATAATTGAAAAATCAATCACAAACTATCAAATAACATCATTTAATTCAATACATACTAATACAAACATTTATACAAACACATACACTACACACTTAAGTCTACATATGGTATGTCGACCCAAAGTGTGCAACTAGGAAAATCTCTTCGCCAAACTAATTATGCACGCATTCCTAACTTCCTAATGCGACAACAAACCATGTCAATCACATCAGCAAAATATGAATGTAAACAGTACTTCCTACAAATGACTAAAATGCCCTAAATCTCATATTCTTCGTTAGCTTACGAAACGGGAAACGGAGAGCATTTTGTACATGTCAAATGGCGATGCCGTCAAGAATCTACTATTAAACGACATTGAAAGCATTGGGAACCGTCAATCCAAGCGTCTAAAATCCTCACCTAGTGTCTTGTAGACTCGGGAATTGAAGCGGAGTGTATATGGTTCGTCTACGGCGAGTAAGGAGCCTAATACATAAGATCCATAAGCTACATCGCTATGGAAACAAGGAAAACTCAAATCAACAACTATTTAGGATTTTTACTTACCTAGGATTGCGGTGGAATCGTCGGGAAAGCGGTAGAGGAGTGTTGCTTAAGCACGTGCAACACGTAGCACAAGTGGCGGGAAGAACTCTCCCACTCTCTCACAATCTCTCACTCTTTTTCTCTTTCCCAAGCTAGGGCTTCTCTCAAATTCGGATGGGAGAGAGGAGTGAGGGTTTCAACCCCTTTTATAGCCTAAAACATTCCTAAAATAGGCTTGGGAACAATGTTTACTTGGTGCCTAACCAAATCGGGGCCGTTTCGGTCCAAAAGGGCATTTCTGGAGGTCCCCAGGCCAAATGCGGTCGGACTTAAGCTCATGCATACTGGATCTAGCACACATCCAGTTTTCAGACCGGTTGGGTTCCCAGATCGCACGTGGCGGCCCAGTTTCAGTTTAACGGTCACCGCACCAAGATCAGGCCTATAAGTCTCGTGATATATAATAGATATTTTTCCTGATCCAAGGGTGTAATTTGGCTGTATTCTGACGGTCAGAATGCTTAATACTGATGCGTCAAATTTGTGTGCCAGATTTGAATTTGAAATTCCAACTATATCCCTATTCACACTCTCTTCGGTCCGGGCTCAATGAAATAGCCTGTGATCGTCAGTTGGACTTGATATTCGAAACGATTGCCAAGCCCAGCTAAGTGGTCATAACGGTCTAAGATGGTAGGCATCTGACTTACGACGCGCGGTCTAGATCCAATACAAAGTTTCAAGGAGGTCCCGAGAACAAACCGGCTTAGAGTTTGATCCGAGGCTTTAGAGCATTATAGCACCCTTGGTTCCACTCGCTTCGGGCCTTGTAGAACGTATTTAAAGTGATCAGGGACCATTTCCCAGCTACTCCAACGTTGCACTAGCTAACCTAGTCAAATTTTCCAAAGGAATGAATTCTACGCAATTTCGGGTCGAGTTGGTACTCGAGCCCAAGTATGGATTTTTCGCGGGCGTTACAATCTACCCCCCTTAACAAATAATTTCGTCCTCGAAATTTTGTACCTTTTCGTACTCCTCGAGAAGCTGTGGGTAGTTCTTTCTGATCTCGGCTTCTGTCTCCCAAGTAGCCTCCTCCTCAGTATGATGCGTCCATAGTACCTTCACAAGGGGAATCACCTTGCTACACAGTACCTGCTCCTTCCGGTCTAAGATGCGTGTCGGTCGCAGGATATAAGTAACATCCTCTCCTAACTGCACCTGCTCCCATCTGATGATATGAGAAGGATCAGCAACGTACTTCTTCAGCATAGAAACATGAAATACGTTGTGGACGCTCGCGAGGGGCGTGGGTAAAGCCAATCGGTAAGCCACTGCTCCCACACGATCGAGGATCTGAAATGGACCAATGAATCGCGGTGCCAGCTTCCCCTTCTTCTCGAACCGAAGGACTCCCTTCATAGGGGAAACTCGCAAAAACACATGATCCCCGACTGTGAACTCTAGTGGTCTCCGTCTCGTATCGGCGTAGCTCTTCTGTCTGCTCTGCGCTGTAAGAAGCCGACGTCGAATAATATCAATCTTCTCTGACGTCGCCTGCACCAACTCTGGGCCAATCAAGCTACTCTCACCGACCTCTAACTAGCAATGCGGTGTGCGACAAGGTCGCCCATACAGCGCCTCATAAGGTGCCATGCCGATACTCGCCTGGAAGCTATTGTTGTACGCAAACTCCGCATATGCAAGACAGTCATCCCAACTGGTTCACTCGCTCCGTCTGTCCGTCCGTCTGTGGGTGGAAGGCAGTACTGAACTTCAACTTCACACCCATAGCCTCCTGAATGCGAGTCCAGAAAATAGAAGTGAACCGCGTGTCTCTGTCCGACACGATCTCCAACGGAACTCCATGCAGACGCACGATCTCTTTAATATACAATCTAGCCAGCTCGTCTGCAGAGTTCGTAACTCTGATCGGTAGGAAGTGCGCCGACTTCGTCAATCGGTCGACGATCACCCAAATGGAATCGTGCCCCTTCCTCGTCTTCGGCAACCCAGAAATGAAGTCCATGGAAATGAAATCCCACTTCCACTCTGCAATCGGCATAGGCTGCAAAAGTCCAGGTGGTCGGCGATGCTCTGCCTTCACCTGCTGACAAGTGAGACAACGGGACACGAACTCAGCAATGTGGGTCTTCATACCTTCCCACCAATACGTCCTCTTCACGTCACGATACATCTTCGTACTGCCTGGATGCATCGCGAGTCTAGTAGAATGCGCAGCCTCGAGAATCTCTCGTCTCAAGTCAGGGACATCAGGAACGCATAGGCGGCCACGGTAACGTAAGCCCCCATCCATACCAACTCGCCAGTCGGCGTCAGCATCATCACTGGCCTGCTCTCGAAGCTCAGTAAGATGCGCGTCATCCCTCTGCGCCTCGATGACTCGGTCATCGATCTGAGATCGCACCTGTACATGTGCGATGAACTCAAATGGTTCCTCTACGGTGAGTTTCTGCTCAAAGTCTCGCAGAAACTCAACCATATCCCACTCGGCAACCATCAGCGGAGCCGCAAACTCTATCGCCTTCTTGCGGCTCAAAGCATCAGCCACAAGGTTCGCCTTCCCAGGATGGTAAGAGACTTCAAACTTGAAGTCCTTCAGCGTCTCCATCCATCGCCGCTGCCTCATATTCAAGTCCCGCTGCGTGAATATATACTTGAGGCTCTTTTGGTCGCAAAAGAGCTCGAACTCCTCTCCGTAGAGGTAATGTCTCCAGAGTCTCAGTGCGAATATAACGGCTGACAACTCCAGGTCGTGTGTAGGGTAATTCTCCTCGTGCTTCCTTAATTGTCTCGAGGCATACGAAATTACCCTGTCCCTCTGCATAAGGACACAACCCAAGCCAACGCTAGACACGTCAGTGTATATAGTGTATTTAACCCCTTGCTCTGGCAATACTAGCACAGGGGCGGACGTAAGTCTGTCCTTCAGCTCCTGAAAAGCTGACTCCACCTTATCATTCCAGGCGAACTTCACGTCCTTCCGTGTCAACTGAGATAAGGGTCTCGCGATCTTCGAGAAATCCTGAATGAAGCGCCGATAGTAGCCAGCGAGACCCAAGAAACTCCTCACCTCAGTGACAAAACCAGGCTGCTCCCAGTCCTGCACCGCAGCTACCTTAGACAGGTCAACTGCCATGCCATCCTTGGACACCACGTGTCCCAGAAACTTCACCTCCTGCTTCCAGAAGTCGCACTTCTTATACTGTGCGAACAACTGATGCTGTCTGAGCGTATCAAGGACCAAACGCAAGTGCTCCTCATGCTCCTCTCGACTCCTAGAGTATACCAAAATGTCGTCGATGAAGACAACGACGAATCGATAGAGGAAAGGCCGCAACACCCGGTTCATCAGATCCATGAACACGGCCGGTGCGTTCGTGAGACCGAACGACATCACGAGGAACTCGTAGTGACCAAAACTGGTCCTGAACGCTGTCTTCTGCACGTCCTCATCTCTGACGCGCAGCTGATGATATCCTGACTGAAGATCAATCTTCGAGAAGTACTGCGCTCCTCTCAACTGATCAAACAAGTCATCGATCCTGGGCAAAGGGTACTTGTTCTTCACTGTGAGTTGGTTCAGCCTGCGATAATCAATACACAATCGCAGCGAACCATCCTTCTTCTTCACGAACAAGACCGGTGCTCCCCAAGGAGACACGCTAGGCCGTATAAAGCCAAGCTCTAGCAGGCCATCAATCTGCGTCCTCAACTCCTCCATCTCACGTGGTGCCATGCGATACGTCGGCAGTGAGACGGGTGTAGAACCAGGAACCAGATGGATAGTGAAATCGATCTCACGTCGGGGCGGCAAACCAGGGATCTTCCTGAACAGATCCCCGAACTCAAAAACAACTGGCGTCTGCTCAAGTACCTAGGCATCAGCGTCGCGCAATAGAGTGGCGTAGCTAAGAATGCGGAAAGGAAGATTTACCCGCACTGAAAATGTGAAAGGGGTGCCCTCAGGCTCGTACACCGTCACCACACGAGCCTCGCAGTCAATCTCGGCTCTCGCTGCAGTTAACCAATCCATGCCAAGAATGACGTCGAGATATACGAGCGAGGGATCGACGACCAGATCAAGAGTCATCGTCCTGCCTCCCAGATCAACTAAACAACCCTCACACATCTGGGTGACATCCGAATAATCTCCATGAGCCGCAAGGACTCGCACGCTATCCATAGTGATGGTCTGCAACCCAAGACGTCTGACTACGGCACGCGATATCAAAGAAATCGTGGAACCAGTGTCCACCATGACAAGAACGGGAGTACCTCCGATATGGCCCGTGACCTCGAAGGCTGAATGCTGGAAAGTCGGCGTCGTAGATGCCTCAGCGGTCAGTGCATGAACTTGAGCCTGCTGTGGCCGGTTCGGCCGCTGTGTCAAGGGCCGTGGGGGCTGTCGAATCTGCGATACTGTGGGTCTGAAAGAGGACTGCGCAGGAGCTGACCGTATAGGCGGTGCTGATATCGCCTGTGGACGTACACGATCAATCTTCTGCGGCGGCGAGAACCCACTGTCCCGCATCCTCGAAAAGCAACTCTGCGCTAGGTGGCCCGTCCTCCCACAGTATGTGCATGATAAATCAGGGCGCCGAAACGGTCCTACTGGCACCGTGGTCCTGGTAGGAGGATCAACGCGAGGCCTCTTGCCCGCGAAGGGCCTATCTGGCAACTCCGGTCGCGGCCTGAAAGTAGTCGGGCCTCGTGATCGCACAAGTCGATCCACGTCCTGCTCTGCCCGCATGGACATGTGAACCAACTCCGCATAGGAGGGGAAACTGATACAGCACATCTTCGACCGAATATCCGGTCGTAAGCCCTCCAAAAAGCGCCGTATGCGCATCTGCTCATCAGCTAGAATCGTCGGGACGTACCTGCCCAACTCTGTGAACCGATGCTCATACTCGGTAACCGTCATCGCTGCCTGCCTGAGACGGAGAAACTCATTCTCCCTCTCGTGCCTGTAGGTCTGAGGATAATACTTCTCATGGAAGCGAAACTCGAATGCTGCCCATGTCCATACGAAGTCTGCGGTAACAGTCCGCAATACACTATCCCACCACATACTGGCCTCTCTCTCAAACTGGAAGGTAGCCAGCTCTACCTGCTCTGCCTCAGTACAGTGCAACATGCGCAGAATCTTCGACACTCGGTCGAGCCAAAACTCAGCCTCCTCGGGTCTGTGAGAACCCGTGAAAGTAGGAGGCCGCAAGCGCTGAAATCGCTCCAGAAGGCCCCGTGTGTCGGCAGGGTTCCCCGCAGGGAAAGCGGGCTGCGCAGGAAGTGCTATGCCCTCATCCTGGGCGTAAGCATAGGCATCCTCAGCTGGATGCGCAGGTGGTGCAGGCGGAGTAGATGCAGTCGCACCCCCACGCTGGGCTAAAGTCCCGACTATAGTAGTCAATAGCTGCTGCTGCTGTAGCATCATAGCCATCATCTGCTCGAATCTATCAGGTGGTGGAGCAGGCTGTGGCTGATGAGGTGCGGAAGTAGATGCGCGCTGTGGCTCTCTAACTGATGGTGTAAATGGCGGTGGTCCATCTGTAGGACCAACGGCAGGCTGAGACGACCGAACCGCCTCAGGAATCGGGCCCACAGCAGGGTCCGGACGAGTGCCAGACTGAGAAGGAGCCTGATCCATCTGCTCTGACAATGAATGCCGAACCGCGCTCCTCGTAGTCTTAGGTGGCATTCCCTATATTCAAAATAGGGCGCAACCTTGTCAGTCTCAATTGCTCAAATACACCTCAATCATTCACTAAAGAGTCAAAGGCATTCCATGCATTTCAATTAATCAAAATTGTCACAATACAAGGGATATATCCTTACAAGCATCATGACTAGAATGACATGGAAATTAAGACAGTTAAGCAACAGCAACATAAGCAAAGTACTAGCCCTAATAGGCTTTACTCGCATAAAACAGAAAGTGGCTAACTACTCATAACAACATCAAAGATCGCGTCGCTAGTCGGAGTCTGGCGACGGAGGAGGAGCACCCTTATCCTGTAAGCAACACAGGATTGCCTTCAAGGTGCGAGTCACCTTGCCAAACTTCTTCTTCGTAACGGCCTTGGCATCAGCGACCTCTGCTCGAAGTTCTTGGACTTCCCTTCGCAAAGCGGTCTGGCTCTCCTCCATCCGAGCAATGCGATCGTCGATAGTAGCCTGCGCAGAAGGAGGAGGGCTCTCATCAGTATCCTGAGCCTCCTCTTCTGCTTCTTCCTGAGTCTCTTCCTGAACCTCTGCACTAGGTTCTCCTTCGCTTTGATCTTCCTCTTCATCAAAGTCGTCCCCACTATCCCTTTCAAGTTGATTTTCACGATATTGCGACCCAATCTTCATCTTAACCATCGTCGACTCATCGATGGTGTGAATCAATACCGGCAATTCGGGTCCAAGTCTATAGGCAAACTCAAGTGCAATCTTGCAAATGAGTCGGCCAAAGGGAAGGGATTCGGATGTTCTTCTCGACCTGGCTATGAGAACTATCTGCCGTAAGATGAAAGTGGCCATACATACGTTCTCTCCCTGGGCCACCAGAAATAAGAAATCGACCATAAGACGTGTACATTCAATGCGGTTCGTCGACCTAGGATAAACATTGAACGTGCAGATATGATGCAGCAGACGCAAATCCTCAGACATGTACGTCACCTTGAGGCTATTATTAGGCTGCCATGGAACCAACTTACCGCACAGAAACCTGGTGCGACGATCTCGTTCACGTCTAGTCCTCAAATTCTTCTCACTTGGATGTACATCACCTAGAGGCACGTTGAGAAGTCGCGCAACCAACCGGACGTCGATCGTAGCCATCCGATCTCTACCAAAAGGGATTTTGAACTGCAAGGGCTCCAAGGTAGGACTCTGGATGCTAGCATAGAAGGCACGAACGGTGCTCACATTAGCACGAGCGCGAGCTTCAAAGATCGGTCCCCAGTGCGTAGCTTCAATGCGTTCGAACAACAGATATTCGCTGAACAACCGTCCATCTACGTCCGCCTCAAATAACACTCTACGATCAGTGTATTCACCATGAGGCATCTCTGATAGAATGGTTCGTCCAAGATGTGCATGGGGATCCAAATCCCGCTTTGTACGGCACTCCAGGACTGCAGCTGGACCTGCGGCGGCGCTTGAACTTGCGGCACCACCCCGCGGTCTTCTCAATCGAGCAGGGCGGCTCAGCCCAGCCTCATCTGTTGCAGTTTTCCTCTTACCCATCAAAGACAGGATGGATGAGAGTGACAAAAGACCCAAAATAGCTCCCACGAAAGCCATGAAAAATGCCGAAAATGCGGAGAAATGGCTGGCCAATCTGACAAAAGGAAATCTAGGCATCGTAGAGGGATGCTTCAAGCTTCCCAAGGCTGTACTTTCAGGGAAAAATAAGAACAAAAAGATGGAATGAAGCTGCTCACGATTTCAGCACTATTTGGGGGATTTTGGAGCTCCAAATGGGGAAATCTTCAAGGAAGGGGGCTGCCAACACCCAATAACTGATGGGTGGTGGTCGGTTTTGGCCAAGGAAGGTTGTAGAGATGATTTGGGTCACCGGGGTTTGGAATGGAGTGCTGAAATTCGAATCTAGGGTATGCAAGGGGGCTGTTTGTGAAGGAGAGGGGGGTTTTAGGAGTTTTCGTGGGATGGGAGGTAGCTAGGGGTGATGTGGGGGGTATTTAAGTGGGTGCGCCCGAAGGGCAGCACCAACAGAGGTGGCCGGCCGGCGATGCATCGCCCGGCCGGCGATGGCATCGCCGGTCAACTCGAAAGTTGACCGGTGGGACCCTATGAGTCTGGTCCCCCATGGTCCCAGGGTCCCAAAAAAGTTGGTCCCACCCCTTGGTTCAATGTATTTTGGTCTCTATGAGCCCAAACATGTATTCGGGGCTTTCCGGGTCCACATCGCAATTCCGAATACCAAACCATATGATGCAGCATATGAATTTGGGGTAGAAGGAGCCATTACATCTTTCTAGCTCCTTATTTGCTAAAGAAAGTGAAGTTAGAATGGCCTTATGGCCATTTTTCATGAAATTTTACTATTCACAGTAAAATTTGGTGAAAGTGCTAATTTGTGTTATTTTCACATTAGGTTTGATGCCTAATATGAAATGGATAAGAAAGAACTAAAGGTTGAAGTGTTTAGAGAAGGAATTTTGAGGATTTTTGGTGAAACGGGGTTTTTAAGCCCTGGCGATTGATTACTGGAGTCGTGGTCATTCCACGGCCCACGGATTCACCTTTGCGGTTTAAAACTGCTCATAGGACGTCTCCACCCGACTTCCTACAGCTTAGAAGTGATTCGGGTCGCTTTACGCGACCCGAGATACGTTACTGACTCGATCTTGCGATCGATCCTTATAGACTTCGCCAATCGGCAAATCTGTGATCCTAGAAGTGTTTCTAGACCCTTCTCGCACCCACCTAGGTCAAAAGAAGCGACATCTTACGTCGCAAGACCATAACCCAGGCCCAGTATACTCTCATTCATGCTCTGATACCAACTTGTAACACCCTGAAAATCGGGGGTCGTGTATAAACTCAACTCCCGAGTTCCAGACCGTCACTTATGCAATAAAAATGGTTATGATTCAATGTTGTCTGATTTAAAGCATTCACATGAGTAAAAGTATACCAAAACTGCAATTCATACTTCAGATCCAGTGATAAAAGCAAGCGGAAGACTAAACAATATATATATCACTGTATAAAAAAAAAAAACAAAGTAATCTCAACTGTCTCTAAAGTATGACTACATCTCTGAGTCTCATATACATGTAAATAGATAAAAGAATAAGTTCAAAATAGTCCCACTGAAGTCCCCCTCGATCCAGGTCACCTACGGGAAGCCGTCGTGATACTGCATATACGAGAACTCATCCTGGTCCTCGTCAATCTCCGGCTCCACCTCCTGGATCTCGTCGTCACCTGCAACTACAACAGGGTCTGGTGGGTGTTGCAAACACCATCCCGTAACGTGGAAATGAGTGATCAACTCAGTGGAATCATAGAGCAAGGTTAGCATGTTCACAATTCAATCACGCGATAATAGTAAAGCAGTAAATCAGACAATCCTAATACTGTTGTTAATGCAAGATGATATGACATGATGTATGCCCTCACCGACGATCACCCTCATACGGCAACATCTTACGACCGCGGCATGCCACACTCCCTAGAGTGCTCCACATCTTCCAGGCACATGCAATGCTATGGTGATATGATTACCAAGTTGTTATTAGTCCATTCAAACAGCAGGATTGGGAAACTAAGGTACCTCCCTTGTATCAATCCCAACACGGATCCTGTCTAGGGTCGTCACTCCTAGTAATCTCATACGATGTACATTTCGTAGGTCACTGCAAGGGCTGCCAGGGCTGTTGCTCGCACTCGTTGCACCGCTCCCCCATCACCTTATCAATACAGGCCTACTGTACTCTACTGCACGGAAGGGTCGTCGCCTCCCGTGAACTCAGAATACGCTCGCGGTCACTACAAAGGGCTCGTCGCCTGATCAGTGTAGGCCGACAGCTAGAATATAGTGTCCCATACCACCATAATCTGCTCACGAGTCTAGGTGCTCACTGGTCACTACGGGGAGGTTTGTGACCCCAGCGTAGGCCGACAGCTCGACCACGGTGTCCCATACCACCATGCCCGGCTCGTGAGTCTTCGTGGATCAAGGTACCATGGTTAACAGGGTTTACAATGGTAAGTTCAGTACCCTAGGTTCAAGCAGTTATGATACATACAAGGTGAACAAACATCGGCCAGTCGGGTTACTTGACGGGCTCGACTAGCGCGATCGCATCTCGAATTGAACGACATGAAGTGCGTAAAACACTTCGCGTGGCCTAACCACTGCCGTCAACTCTCAACACGAATCACATTCATCGACGCGTCGTTCGTGGCTATGACCAGTCAGCCACGAATTCGCTCGGTTACCGACTGCCTGGACTAAGTCAAGTCCCACACATCTATGGAATTACTATAAAAGGTATTGGAATTGAAATACATCATGTGAGCATGTTAGCACATGTTATAACATTCAACTTAAGCAAATCTTCAAGGCATACTTCCCATGCATATTCAACTTAAGCAAATCCTCAAGCACATACATTCCATGCATGTAATGAAATCATGCATTTTGTCGACATGTAGAAAATCATTTAGGTCAGCATAATAATTGAAAAATCAATCACAAACTATCAAATAACATCATTTAATTCAATACATACTAATACAAACATTTATACAAACACATACACTACACACTTAAGTCTACATATGGTATGTCGACCCAAAGTGTGCAACTAGGCAAATCTCTTCGCCAAACTAATTATGCACGCATTCCTAACTTCCTAATGCGACAACAAACCATGTCAATCACATCAGCAAAATATGAATGTAAACAGTACTTCCTACAAATGACTAAAATGCCCTAAATCTCATATTCTTCGTTAGCTTACGAAACGGGAAACGGAGAGCATTTTGTACATGTCAAATGGCGATGCCGTCAAGAATCTACTATTAAACGACATTGAAAGCATTGGGAACCGTCAATCCAAGCGTCTAAAATCCTCACCTAGTGTCTTGTAGACTCGGGAATTGAAGCGGAGTGTATATGGTTCGTCTACGGCGAGTAAGGAGCCTAATACATAAGATCCATAAGCTACATCGCTATGGAAACAAGGAAAACTCAAATCAAAAACTATTTAGGGTTTTTACTTACCTAGGATTGCGGTGGAATCGTCGGGAAAGCGGTAGAGGAGTGTTGCTTAAGCACGTGCAACACGTAGCACAAGTGGCGGGAAGAACTCTCCCACTCTCTCACAATCTCTCACTCTTTTTCTCTTTCCCAAGCTAGGGCTTCTCTCAAATTCGGATGGGAGAGAGGAGTGAGGGTTTCAACCCCTTTTATAGCCTAAAACATTCCCAAAATAGGCTTGGGAACAATGTTTACTTGGTGCCTAACCAAATCGGGGCCGTTTCGGTCCAAAAGGGCATTTCTGGAGGTCCCCAGGCCAAATACGGTCGGACTTAAGCTCATGCATACTGGATCTAGCACACATCCAGTTTTCAGACCGGTTGGGTTCCTAGATCGCACGTGGCGGCCCAGTTTCAGTTTAACGGTCACCGCACCAAGATCAGGCCTATAAGTCTCGTGATATATAATAGATATTTTTCCTGATCCAAGGGTGTAATTTGGCTGTATTCTGACGGTCAGAATGCTTAATACTGATGTGTCAAATTTGTGTGTCAGATTTGAATTTAAAATTCCAACTATGTCCCTATTCACACTCTCTTCGGTCCGGGCTCAATGAAATAGCCTGTGATCGTCAGTTGGACTTGATATTCGAAATGATTGCCAAGCCCAGCTAAGTGGTCATAACGGTCTAAGATGGTAGGCATCTGACTTACGACGCACGGTCTAGATCCAATACAAAGTTTCAAGGAGGTCCCGAGAAAAAACCGGCTTAGAGTTTGATCCGAGGCTTTAGAGCATTATAGCACCCTTGGTTCCACTCGCTTCGGGCCTTGTAGAACGTATTTAAAGTGATCAGGGACTATTTCCCAGCTACTCCAACGTTGCACTAGCTAACCTAGTCAAATTTTCCAAAGGAATGAATTCTACGCAATTTCGGGTCAAGTTGGTACTCGAGCCCAAGTATGGATTTTTCACGGGCGTTACATGCACGGTGAACATACAATGGCCAGTCGGGTTACTTGACGGGCTCAACTAGCACGATCGCATCTCAAGTTGAACGACATAAAGTGTGTAAAACACTTCGTGTGGCCTAACCACTGCCACCAACTCCAAAATACGGCTCGCGTTCATCGACGCGTCGTTCGTGGAAAAGATAAGCCAACCACAAATTCGCTCGGTTACCGACTACCTGGACTAAGTATAGTCCCAAACACATATGAATCCACATCAACAATCATGTGAGAGTATTAGAAATGAAACACAATCATGTGAGCATGTTAACACATGTTATAACATACAACTTAGGAAAATCTTCAAGCACATACATTTTTTGCATATAATGGAATCATGCATATAGTCAACATGTAGGAAATCATTTACGTCAGGATATTAATTGAGAACTCAGTCTCAAACTAATTCATAACACCATTTAATTCAATACATACTAATACAAACATTTATACAAACACTTACACTACACACTTAAGTCTACATATAATATGTCGACCCGAAGTGCGCATTTAGGCAAATCTCTTCGCCAAACTAATTATGCACGTATTCCTAACATTCTAATAAGACAATAAACCATGTCAATCACATCAGCAAAATATGAATAAAAACAGTACTTCCTACAAATGACTAAAATGCCCTAAATCTCATATTCTTCGTTGGTTTACAAAACAGGAAACGGACAGCATGTTGTACATGTCAAACGGCGATGCCGTCGATAATCTACTATTAAACGACATTGAAAGCTTTGAAAACAGTCAATCAAAGCGTCTAAAATCCGCACCTTTTTCTCCTAGAAGCGTATCAATTCGAACGGAGCGTATACGCTTCGTCTACGGCGAATAGGGAACCTAATACACAAGCTACATAAGCTACATCACTAATGGAATTGACGGAAGCTTAAATCAGCAAGTGTTGAAGGTTTTTCTCACCTAGAAGTGCGTTGGAATCGTCGGGAAAGTGATTGGAGTGCGTTGCTTAGGCACTTGCAGCAGGTGGCACGAGCAGCAAGAAATTCTCTCCTACTCTCTCTCACAAACTCTCACCTTTTCTCTCTCCCAATCTAGGGATTTTTGCAATTTCGGATGGGAGAGAGGAATGAGGGTTTCAACCCCTTTTATAAGCTTAAAAATGCCGAAAACAGGCTCCGAAACGAAGTTTACTTAGTGCATATCCAATTCGGGGCTGTTTCGGTTCAAAAGATATTTTCTGGTGGTCCCCTGGTCGAATGCGATCTGACTTAAGCTCATGCGTACCAGATCTAGCACGTATTAAGTTTTCAGTCCGGCAGGGTTCGCAGATCGCACGTGGCGGGCCAGTTTCAGTTCAGCGGTCACCGCACGTAGATCAGGGATAAAAGTCTTATGATATAAAATAGAAATTTCTCTTGATCCGAGGGTGTAATCTGGATGAATTCTGATGGTCAGAATGCTCAATACTGACGTGTTAAGTCGTGTGCCAGATTTGAATTTAAAATTCCAACTATGTCCCTATTCGCACTCTCTTCGGTCCGAGCTCAATGAAATAGCCTGTGATTATCGGTTTGACTTGATTTTCGGAATGAGTGTCAAGTCCAGCTAGGCAGTTCTAACGGTCTAAGATAGGAGGTATCGGACTTTTGACGCGCGGTCTAGATCCAATACAAAGATTCAAAGTGGTCCAGAGAACAAACCTGCTTAGAGTTTGGTCCGAGGTTATAGAGTATTATAGAGTAGTTGGTTCTACTCGATTTGGGTCTTGTAGAACGTATTTAAAGTGATCAGGGACTATTTCCTAGCTACTCCAGCGTCGCGCTAGCTAACTTACACTTATTTTTTTAAGGAATTAATCTTACGTGATTTCTTTGGCTATGGAATTGGGTTCTGAGCGATTTCTCAGGTGTTTTAGTTAACCCATTGCCTAAGGACGTCTAATCCCAGATTAGCCAAAATTCAGGGTGTTACATAACGTGTTAACCCTTGCTCTATGATTCCACTGAGTTAGCTACTCACTCCCACATTACAGGACAGTGTTGTACACACCAACCAGTTCCTATTTCAATTTCAGATGATGGTGATGCTTGTGAAGTAGAGCCGGACTTGATGATGATGAGGAGGATCCCTCCTATATGCAGGTTCTGATTGACGGGGTTTACATGGTTACTAATTAGATACCAGTACACTTGTTATCTTGCCTTTTATTTACACACCCATGTATATTCTTTCCTTTCTATTTTGGAGTATACATGTAATTAGTTAACCTGGTAACATGTTCACACTCTGGAGACTTACAATCATTTATATATTTCATATATTTATCACATTCTTCCGCTCGCTAATTTAACTGTCTCTGGAGTATGATATGTTATTTTAGCTTAGTCCCTATCTTATTTTATGTCATTCTAAAGACAACATGCATTCATCATTATCTATGTTGCATAAGTAACGTTTTGGAACTTGGGAGTTGGGTTTCTACCCGACTCCCACTTTTTCGGGATGTTACATTAACCTGCACTGGAAATGTAAAGGACATGCCCTCCGGATCTTAGACTGTCACTATACGGGTCTTGCAGTCAATCTCGGCCCTCCCTGCAGTCAGTCAATCCATGCCAAGAATGACGTCTAAATAATACAGAGAGGGGTCGACGACGAGGTCAATAGCTATTGTCCTATCCCCTGGATCCAATAAACAACCCTCACACATCATAGTGGCATCAAAAGCGCTGTAAGAACTCGCACCCCATCCACTCGAGTAATCAGTAGCCCAAGGCGCTTGACTACTGAATGCGATATCAATGAAATCATGGATCCTGTATCCACCATCACGAATATAGGAGTACCTCCAATGTGGGTCGTGACCTCAAAGGCCAAGGGTGGGGCAATCTCTGTCCCGGATGCCTCTGCTGTCAATGCATGTACCTGAGCCTGCTGTGGACGGTTCGGCCGTGGTACCATGGACCGTTGAGGCGGCTGAAACTGAGGTACGGGAGGTCTGAAAGAAGGATGCGTAGGAGCTAACCGTAATGGTGGAGTGGATAATGCCTGTGGGCGAGGACGATCAATCTTCTGCGGTGGTGAAAACTCGTTATCCCTCATCCGAGCAAAACAACTCTCTACAGTGTGACCCGGTCTCCCATAGTAAGTACAGGTCACACCTGGGTGCCTCATCGAAAGTACTGGCACTGTAGCCCTAGGAGGAGAATCAATGCGAGGCCTCTTGCCAAGGAATGTCCTGCCCTAAGCATCTGGTCGTGGCCTAGCAACCATAGGGCCACGAGAACGTGTCAGTCGATCAACATCCTGCTCTGCCCGTATGGACATATGTATTAGCTCAGCCTAAGCGGGTATGCTGACACAACACATCTTCGACCAAATATCAGGTCACAAACCCTCAGAGAATCGTCGTATCCGCATCTGCTCATCTGCAAGTATCGTAGGGACATATCAGCCCAACTCTGTAAATCGATGCTCGTACTCCATAACTAACATGCCTCCCTGCCTGAGGCCCAAAAACTCATTCTCTCTCACGTGTCGGTAGGTTTGCGGATAGTATTTCTCATGGAAACGGAACTCGAATGCTGCCCATGTCCATATGTACCCAACTGCAACTGTACACAGTATACTATCCCACCATAAGCTGGCCTCTCTCTCGAACATGAAAGTGGCCAACTCAACCCGCTCAGACTCTGAGCAGTGCAGCATCCTCAATATCTTCGAGACACGGTCGAGCCAATACTCGGCCTCCTCGGGTCCGTGAGAACCCATAAAAGTAGGAGGCCACAAGCGCTGAAATCGCTCAAGTAGGCCTCTGGTATCAGCATTATTCCCCGTAGGGTAAGCAGATGGTGCAGGATGAGCCATACCCTCATCCTGAGTCGAAGTCCCAGCATCTTCAGCTGGATGCACAGATGGCGCAGGTGGAGTCGCACTCCCACCCTGGGCTAAGGCCCCTGCGATAGTAGTCAAAAGCTGCTGATGCTGCTGGTGCATCATGGTCATCAACTGCTCAAACCTATCAGGAGGTGGAGCAGGCTGAGGCACATACTGCGTCGAGGAAGATACACGGTACTGCTCACGAACTACAGGTGTGAAAGGTGGTGGTCCGATTGTAGGACCTGCAGAAGGCTGAGACTTAGGTGCAGTCTCACAAATCAGGCCCACAACAGGGTCCATATGATCATCACTCTGGGGAGGGACCCGATCCATCGGCTCACCCAGGGTAAGACGTGTCGTGCTCCGAGTAACATTAGGTGGCATTCCCTATATTCAAAATAGGGTGCAACCCAGTCAGTTTCAGCAATAGAACAAACACACCACACAATCTTCACATAACAAATCGAAGAAACTCCATGCATTTCATTTAATCAAAATTTGTCACAATACAAGAGGTATATCTTTACATGCATCATGACAAGAAATACATGAGAAACTACGCTAGCCAAAGCTATAACTGGAACATAAACTAACTACTAAGCCTTCTCAGGCTCACACACAGAAAACACAAAATAACCTACATACAACCAAAAACCATCTGAAATCTAATCACTCGTCCGAGTCTGGTGATGGAGGAGGGGCACCCTTATCTTGCAGACAACACAAGATAAATTTCAAGGTGTTGGTCACCTTCTTGAACTTGCGCTTCACAAAGCCCCGCAGGTCCGTAATATCCTGTCGTAAGGCAACCTGGCCCTGTCGTAGGGCAGCATGATCCTCCTCCAGGTGAGCTATACGAGTATCCCAAGTAGCCTGACCAGAAACCTGCCCTGGTACTGCAGGAGGGGAGCTCTCATCTGTGCTCTGGGCCTCTGGTTCTTCCTCTTCTTGTTCCTCTTCTTGGATCTTGGCCCCAGCTTCTTCTTCACTCTCTTCTTCTTTGCTCTCAGTCTCATCTTCGCTCTACTCAAGTCGAGATTGGCATTGTCGTGGCCCGATTTCCATCTGATTGAGGGTAGCTTCATTGATATGATGAATCGGCACCGGCATCTCCCCACCAAGGCCATAACCAAACTCATGTACAATCCTGCATATGAGTCAACCGTATGGGAGCGACTTAGTCCTCCTCCTCGAGCGTACAACATGAACTATCTATCGCAACACAAACGAAGGCACACACAAGTTTTCCCTCTGCCCCACCTGATACAGGAAGTCTACCATGAGGCGCGTACACTCACTACGGTTGCTCCACCTAGGGTAGATGTTGAATGTGAAAATGTGGTGGAAACGGAAGTCTTCTGTCATACGGGAAGCAAGAAGACTCTGGTTCAACTGCCACTTAACCAGTCAGCCACAAAGGGAACGTGTGCGGCGGTCCCTTTCACGCATACTATTCAGATTCTCAGCGCTCGCATGTACGTCGCCAAGGGGTACATTCAGAAGCTGAGATATCAATCTGACGTCGACTGTGGCCCACAAATCCACTCCACATAAGACCCAGAACTGCAAGGGTTCCAGCGTAGCCTCATGAAAGTTGGCATAGAAAGCTCAGACCATGCTTGCATTGGCGCATTGCCTGACATCAAATAGCGGACCCCACTGGGCCTGTTCCAGGAGCTTGAGCAACTAATATTCCCCAAAGAGTCACCCATTCAACTAAGCTTCAAAAAGGACCCCACGGCCCTCATAAACTCCATGGGGTTGTTCCACCAACCAAGCCCTTCCAGCAGGAGATCGGGGATCAAGATCCCGCTTCGTTTGAAACTCACGAGCAGCACTTGGACTAGCGGTGACGCTTGAACTAGCGGCGCCACCTCTTGACTTCCTTGAATGTGAGGGGTGACTAGGCCCAGCTTCATCAACAGCAGTCTTCCTCTTTCCCATGAGAGAGGACGGTGGAAAGAGAGAAAAAAGCTAAAATAGCCTCTATAAAGGCCATGGAAGATGAAGGAAAGGGGGTGAAAGGGCTGAGCTAATGGGCTGCCACAAATCTAGGTCTGATAGAGGAGGGAAACTGGTCCCAAAAGCTTGGGATTGCAAAGGGAAAAGGATGAAATGGGTTGGGTTAGAAGCTCACACGAGTTAAGCTTCAAATGGAGGATGGGAGAGCTCCAACGAACGAGAATGGAAAGGATAGGGAGTGTGTATAGCTGTAAACGATGGAGTGGTATGGGTTGAGGCAGAAAATAATGATGGAAGTGATTGGGAATGGGGTTTGAGAGAGAAATCAGTAACTAGGAGGGAAAGGGAGAGCTTGGGGGTGTGTTTTGTGAAGGAGGTAGCATTTTGGGAGGGTTTTAATGGACGGCCCAAAGCTAGGGGGGTCACCCTAACCCCAAAACACCGTCGGCCCGAAGGCCAGATCGAATGGGGCCCACTGATCGACCAGGCCTCGCTGACTCGGCGAGGTCCTCGTCACTCACTGTGTTGTTTGGAGAGGCCTCGCCATTTGGGCAAGGTCCTCCTATCCTAAGGGCCCAAAATTCATGTGGGTCCCACCCTATATCATTCTAGGTGAGCGTGGGTAGGCCCACGACTCTGTTTCGAACTATTTTGGGTCATTTCGGGTACTAATTGCTGCATATTCACATTTAGCGATTTTAAATAGGTGGGATAGGGTCAATAGTGGTCTAGTCTCATCCACACACGAACTAGAAGTGGTCTAGGGTCGTTTCATGCGACCATGGATGCACACGGACTCGATCAAAATGGTCAATTTTTGTAAACTTCACCAATTGGCGAAACTGGGGTCCTATGAGTGTTTCTATATTTTTCTCGCACCCACCTAAGTCAAAAAGGTGACAGCGTACATCGCGATACCATAACCCACGTCCGGTTTAATCCAAATCATGCTCTGATACCAACGTGTAACACCCTGAAAATCAGGGGTCGTGTAGAAACCCAACTCTCGAGTTCCAGACCATCACTTATGCAACAAATATGGTTATGATTCAATGTTGTCTTAGTTAGTGCATTAACATGAGTGAGATTATACCAAAACTACAATTCATACTCCAGATCCAGTGATAAAATGCAAGCGGAAGACTAGAAGATATATATATATATATCACTATCTGTAAAACAAAATAATCTCGATCTGTCTCCAAAGCAAACCAAAATTAAAATGTCGTATGATAGTCTAACTAGCAAAATCCCGCTGATCCAGGCCACCTATGCTAAGCCGTCAGAGAACTGCATGTACGAGAACTCGTCTGGTCCTCGTAGTAGTCCGGCTCCAGCTCCTGAATCGCCTCACAACCTGCATCTAAGACAGAGTCTAGTAGGTGTTGCAAACACCGTCCTGTAACGTGGGAGTGAGTGATCAACTCAGTGGAATCATAGAGCAAAGATTAGCATGTTATCAAATCAATCACGTGATAGTAGTAAAGCAAACAATCAGACATTCCTAGATACTGTTATTAATGTAAGTATGAGATGCAGTAATGATGCATGCCCTCACCTACATACTCCCTCATGCGACACCATTTTACGTCCGCGGCATGCTTTCTTCCCTCAGTGCTCCACATCTTCTAGGCACATGCAGTGCGATGTGGATATGATTACCGAGTTGTTATTAGTCCTTTCAAACAGCAGGATTGGAAAACTAAGGTACTTCCCTTATATCAATCCCAGCACAGATCCTGTCTAGGGTCATCACTCCTACTAGTCTCATACGATAATATATTTCTTGATCACTACAAGGGCTTCCAGGGCTGTTGCTCGCACTCATTGTACCGCTCCCCCATCACCTTATCAATACAGGCCTAGTTGTACTCTTGTTGCTATGGAAGGGTCGTCGCCTCACGTAGACTCAGAATACACTTGAGGTCACTACAAAGGACTCGTCACCAATCAGAGTAGGCTGACCGCTCTAATGTAGTGTCTCATACCCCCACAATCGACTCACGAGTCTAAGGTGCTCACAGGTCACTACGGGGAGGTTTGTGGCCCCAGCATAGGCCGACAGCTCGACCACGGTGTCCCATACCACCATGCCTGGCCCATGAGTCTTAATGGATCAAGGTACCATGGTTATCAGGGTTTTCACTGGTAAGTTCAGTACCCTTGGTTCAAGTAGTTATGACCAATACAAGGTGAACATACAATGGTCAGTCGGGTTGCTTGACGAGCTCGACTAGTACGAGCGCACCTCGAGCTGAACGACATGAAGTCCATAAAACACCTCGTGTGGCCTAACCATTGCCGTCAACCAAAGCATGACTCGGGTTCATCGACGCGTCCTTCATGGAGAATAGAATCCAACCATGATATCGAATCTGTTACCGACTGCCTGGACTAGAATATAGCCCCAAGCACTTGTAATCTAATTCATTATTCATATGAGAGTGACAAAAATGAAGCACAAATAATCCAAGCATGTTAACAACATGTTATAACATACAACATAAGAAAACCAATCAAACGCAAGCATTTCATATACATAAGGAAATCAATTCAATATAACAACATGGAGGAAATCATCTACATCATCATATTAGTTGAGAATCCAATCTTGAAACTACTCTACAACACCATGCACTCAATTCTTACTAATACTTACTCTTATACAAACACTTAGTCTACACACATTTGTCTACATAGCATATGTCGACCCAAAGTGTGCATTACGGTGAATCTCTTCGCCAAACAGATTATATACGCCTAACTTGTATAATAACACGACAAATACACATGGAAATCATTTTAGCAAAATACAGACGTATACAGTATTTCCTACAAATACCTAAAATGCCCTAAATCTCATATTCTCCATACGAAATCGAAATGGAAAATAGACAGCATGTTCTACATGTCAAACAGCATCCTTATCGATAATCTACTATTAAACGACATTGAAAGCTTTGAAAACAGTTAACCTAAGCATCTAAAATCCTCACCTTTCACCGTAGAATCGTATCGAATCGAATAGGAACTCTACGCTTCGTTGACGTCGATATGACGACCTAATTCACAAGTTAAGTCAGCTACTTCACTACTTATATCGATGGAATCCCTAAAATAGGTTGAGGTTAGGGTTTTCTTACCTAGAATGAAGTCAGAATCACCGGAGGAGTGATTAGAACACGGTGATTAAGTATGTGTAGAAGCAGGATCAAATGACAGAAACCTTTCCTCACAATTTCCACACAATCTCTCTCTTTTCTCTCTTCTCTTTTCTAGGGTTTTTGCAAAATCGTATGGGAGAGATGTGAGAGGGTTTAAGGTCCTTAAATAGGTTAGAAAGTCACCTATTTCGACTTTAAACGAAGGTATACTTGGGTTATAGCCAAATCGGGTCCTTTCCGATCCAAAATAACGTTTCTGGAGGTCCCCTGACCAAATGCGGTCGCACTTAAGCTCATGGATATTGGATCCTTATCACATTAAGTTTTCAGTTCGATCGGGTTTCCAGATCGCATGTGACGGACCAGTTTCAGTTCAGTGGTCAATGAGATTCGATCGAGGATTCCAAGTACACTGACCTGAGTAGGAAATGTTCCCTGATCCGAGGGTGTATTTGGGTCAAATTCTGACGGTCTGAATGCTTATACTTAACCCGCAAGCATCACGTGCCAGATTTATTTAAATCACATTTAATTTATAAAGAATTTTACTCTTTCTCACACTCCTTGCTCCAGGCTCAATGAAATAGCCTCAGAACACCAGTTGGGCTTGATTTTCAAAACGATTGTCAAGTCCAGCTAAGCGGTCATAATGGTCTGAGATTGTAGATATCAGACTTTCGACGCGCGGTCTAGATCCAATACAAAGTTTCAAAGGGTTCGTGAGAGCAAACGGGTTTAGAGTTTGATCCTAGGTTTCAGGATGTTATAGCGTTTACAATTCCATAAGTTTTGGGTCTTGCAGAACGTATTTAAAGCGATCAGTGCTAATTTCATAGCTAATCTAATATAGCGCTAGTTGACTTAAGCTTAATTTCTAAAGGAATTAATCCCAAGTAATTTCTGATCGAGGTGGTACTCGGGTCTCTGTATGGATTTTTTCGAGACGTTACACTTTGTGTGGTCTAACCACTGTCGTCGACCAACATACGACTCGAGTTCGTCAAACGTGTCTTACATGGTGAATGAATCTCAGCCACGAACTCCAAACCTGTTACCAATTGCCTGGACCATAACATGGCCCCAAACTCATTCCGTTTTCACGAGTAATCATATGAAACAGTTAATGCAGTAATGAACAGATAGTTCGATTCTTACAAGCATATGAGCATGTTGTTAAGTGCAACACAAACATGAGTTCACACACCCATAAAGAAAGCAGACATCATAATGTAAACGTACATAGAGGAAATCATACACATAAGTAAGGTAGCCAAGATTTACATCTCAGCCCTCATACAAGCATAACTTGGTAACAACTAGCTCATTCAGTCAGTTCTACAAACCCTTATACTACACATAACATCATACATATGGTGTGTTGGCTACATATGTATTACGCCAAATCCTTTCACTAGGGAGTTGCCTCGTATACCATGCACATATACCCACAACGGATTATCATGACATGCATGAATCCGGGTTCCATATTCATTTGGACATTTCTACGAACACTTGGGCTACACACTTAGTCACATATAACGTATATCTATCGTGACGTAATTTTGGACAAGTCCTTTCGCTAAGGAGTTGTCGCACATCTATTAGACATATATTCACGAAAAATAAACATGTTAAGCTAAAATCTAAATTCTAAACATATTCAAACATTCCAACATATGCATAGAATGCACTATATTCTACATAGTTCATGTGAACACGTATAACGAAACAGACGGTGCATTTTTCATGTATAATCGCACCCTTGTCAGTTATAAATCATTAACCGACATTGAAAGCCTTGAAAACCATAACCTATACGTCTAAAGTCCGCACCTTACGCCGGTAAACTCGTAACGAATTCAGTTTAGACACTGAGTCTTGTCAATGGTTGAATGGAAACCTACAATACGAATTAATTTAGCTATCATGCTACTTGCATCGATGGAAACCCCAAAACAGGTTATAGTTAGGTTTTCTTACATAGGAATGAAGTCAGAATCGCCGGAATAGCGATTAGATCGGGATGGTTAAGTACGTATGATGGCAAGGTAGAGTAATAAGAACTTTCTCCCACAACTCTCACACTATCTCTCTCTTTTCTCTTTTCTCTCTCCTAGGGTTTCTCTCAAATTCGTATGTGAGGAATGAGAGAGGGTTTAAGGTCCTTATTTAGGCTAAAAACTCACCAAATTAGACCTAGGGCCAAGGTATACTTATGTTATAACCAAATCGGCCTTATTCCGATCCAATGGAGCATTTTTGGAGGTCTCGTTACTGTGTGTGGTCGGACTTAAGCTCATAGATGCTGGATCTTAATCAAGTTAAGTTTTCAGTCTGGTCGGGTTCCCAGATCGACCGTGGCGAACCAGTTTTAGTTCAACAGTTACAAGTGTTCGATCAGAGGTACAAGTACTATGACATGTAAGGGCCACCTATCCTGATCCGAGGGTAAATTTGGGTCAAAATCCAATGGTCAGAACGATTAGAAATAATGCGCAAATGACACGTCTCAGATTTCTTAAAATTATATTTAATTTCTTAAAAATCTTCATTTTCTCACACTTTGAACTCTGAACTCAAGGAAATCGTCCCAGAGCATCGTTTGGATGTGATTTTCGTGGTGCTTGTCAAGTCCAACTACGCGGTCAATATCTTCTAAGTTTATCGCTATCGGACTTTCGAAGTGCGGTCCTGGTCCGATACGAAGTTTCAAAGTGCTCCCGAGAGCAACTGGTTTAGAGTTGGATTCTAGATTTTAGGGTATTATAGCATTAACGATTCTACAAGTTTTGGGTCTTGCAAAATGTATTTAAAGCGAACAGTGCTAATTTCACAGCTAGTCTAACTTAGCGCTAGTTAACTTATGTTTAATCTCCAGGGGAATTAATCCTAAGTGATTTTTGTTCGAGGTGGTACTCGGGTCTTGGTATGAAATTTTTTGAGTCGTTACAACAAGGCCTGTTACCAATGACCTAGACTGTGATATAGTCCCAAACATGTACAATCACAATGATGAATATTTAAATCAATCCTACAATCATATGAACATGTTATGGAATATAACTTAAACATAAATATAGTACATGGAGAAAATCATACACATAGTTAACATGAATAAGTAGGTTATACAATTTATGGAGGGAATCATATACACAGTTAAGGTAGTTAGGATTCATATCTCAACTCCCATATAAATATACTTTACTGATTACTAACTCATTCAGGCATTTTCACAAAGACTTATACTATACTTTTCAACATACATCACGTATGTTGGCCATATCACGTATTAGGGAAAATCCTTTTGCCATGGAGTTGTCGCATACATAACAAGCATATACCTATGACAATTACTCATGAAAACCACAACACCAAATTTCACATGTACACAAACATTTCAACAAATGCATGAATTTTCCTATAGACTACATCGATCATATATCTACGTAAAACGAAACAGATATTACATTTTGCATGTGAAATAGCATCCATGTCAGTAATAAACCATTAACCGACATTGAAAGCCTTAAAAACCATAATCTATACGTATATAGTCTGCACCTTAAATCGAAAAATGCGTTACGGATATGATTTATACACTAAGTCTTCGTCAACGACGGATTTACAACCTAAAACATGAAGTAGGTTAGCTACATCATTACTTAGACTATTGAAAACTCTAGAACAGGTTAGGGTTAAGATTTCTTACCTATGTATGGTATTAGAATCAACGGAATAACGATTCAGATAGGTGGATTAGGCACATAGTGAAGTTGGGAAGAATTCTATGATGAATCACTATCTTCTCTCTCTCTTTCTCTCTCTTTACTCTCTCTTTTCTTAGCTAGGGTTTGGAATTCATATGAAATATGTGAGAGAGGTTTTAAAGCCCTTATATAGGCCCAGAACTGACGAAAATAGTCCCAGGGCCATGGTATACTTAGGTTATAACCAAATCGAGCTTGTTTTGATCCAACGGAGCATTTTTAAAGGTCTTTTTACTGAATGTGGTCGGACTTAAGCTCACAGATACTGGATCTAGGTCAAGCTAAGTTTTCAGTCCGATCGGGTTTCCAGATCGACCGTGGAAGACCAGTTTCAGTTCAATGGCCACCGAAACTCGATTAGGGCCACAAGTATATTGGTATGTGTGGAACATCTTCCCTAATCCGAGGGTAAATTTGGGTCAAATTCTAATAGTCAGAACGCTTATAATCGGCCCACAAGCAACACGACTCAGATTACTTCAATTCATATTTAATTTCATAAAAACCTCCATGTATTCACACAGTTCACTCCGAACTCAATAAAATAGTCTCAGGACATCATCTGGACTCGAATTTCGAAGTGATAGTCAAGTCCAACTAGGCAGTCATAATTATCTAAGTTCATCACTATCAGACTTTGGATGTATTGTTCAGGTCCAGTATGGAGTTTCTGAATGCTCCCGAGAGCAACTGGATTTAGAGTTTGCTCCTAGATTTCAGGGTAATATAGCGTTAACAATTCTACGAGTTTTGAGTCTTGCGGAACGTATTTAAAGTGATTGGTGCTAATTTCATGGTAATCTAGTTTAGCACTCGTTAATTCTCGTTAAATTTATAAAGGATTTGGTCCTAAGTGATTTGTGTTTGAGGTGGTACTTGGGTTTTCGTAAGAATTTTTTCAGGACGTTACAATCTACCCCCCTTAAAGAAAAATTTTGTCCTCAAAATTTATACCTTCTCGTACTCCTCGAGGATTTGAGAGTAGTTCTTTCTGACCTCAGCTTCAGTCTCCTAAGTAGCCTCTTCTTCACTGTGATGTGTCCACAATACCTTCACAAGTGGGATGACCTTACTACGCAGTACCTGCTCCTTCCTATCCAGGATACGTGTTGGTCGCAGTACATAGGTGGCATCCTTGCTCAACTGCACCTGCTCCCAACTGATAATGTGCGAATGATCAGGAACGTACTTCTTCAACATGGACACATGGAATACGTTATGCACCCGTACGAGTGGTGTGGAAAAAGCAAGGTGATATGCTATTGCCCCCACTCGATCAAGTATCTGAAATGGGCCAATGAATCTCGGCGAGAGCTTTCCTTTCTTACCAAACTGAAGGACTCCCTTCATGGGGAAAATCTTAAGGAATACATGGTCCCCAACTTCAAACTCAAGCGGTCACCATCTCGTACCAGTGTAACTCTTCTGCCTGCTTTGTGCTAATAGAAGTTGATGCCTAATAATGTCGATCTTCTCTGAAGTCGCCTGAACTAACTCTGGGCTAATCAGAGTCTTCTGGCCCACTTATGCCCAGCAATGTATTGCTCTACATGGGCGACCATACAGTGCCTCATAAGGAGCCATGTCAATACTCGCTTGACAGTTGTTGTTATACACTAACTCTACATAAGGAAGATAGTCATCCCAACTATCCTTGAAATCTAACACACAAGCTCACAACATATCTTCTAGCACCTGATTCACACGTTCCGTCTGCCTGTCTGTCTGCGGATGGAACGCGGTGCTGAACTTCAATTCCATACCCATCGCTTCCTAGATACGAGTCCAAAAGATAGATGTGAATCACGTGTCTCGGTCTGACACGATCTCCAAGGAAACTCCATGCAGACGTATAATATCCTTGATGTACAACCTAGCCAACTCGTCTGTAAAATTCGTAACTCTGATCGGTAGGAAATGAGCTGATTTCATCAATTGGTCAATGATCACCCAAATGGAGTCATGTCCCTTCCTCGTCTTCGATAGCCCTAATATGAAATCCATAGAAATGAAATCCCACTTCCACGCAACTATGGGCATGGGCTGAAGAAGTCCAGGAGGTTGTCAATGCTCTGCCTTGACCTGCTAGCACGTGAGACAACGAGACACAAAATCTGTAATGTGAACCTTCATGTTATCCCACCAGTATGATCTCTTCATGTCTTGATACATCTTCGTGCTACCTGGACGCATCGCAAGCCTCCAATAGGTGGGCTGACTCGAGAACCTCCCGTCTTAAGTCATGATCATCTAGGATGCATGGGTGGCTACGATAACGTAAGCCCCATCTGAACCAACACTCCACTTGGAGTCCTCATCTGTACCAACCCACTCTCTCATCTTCGCCAATAGCTCATCATCTGCCTGAGCTGCAATAATCCTATCATCAATGAGGGGGTGTACTCGAATGTGTGCGAAACCTCATATGGCTCCTCCACCGTGAGTTTCTGCTCAAAGTCTCACACAAACTCCACCATGTCCCATCCTACTATCATCGGCAGAGTCGAAAACTCTATAGTCTTCTTACAGCTCAATGCATCTACCACAAGGTTTTCCTTGCCCGGATGGTAGGAGACCTCGAACTTAAAGTCTTTTAAGGTTTCCATCCATCGGTGTTGCCTCATATTCAAGTCCTGCTGAGTGAATATGTACCTAAGGCTCTTGTGGTCATAAAAGAGCTTGATCTCCTCTCTATAGAGGTAATGTCTCCAGAGCTTTAGTGCGAAAATGATAACTGCCAACTCTAGGTCGTGTGTAGGGTAATTCTCCTCATGTTTTCTCAACCGTCTCGAGGCATAAGCAATCACCCTGTCCTTCTACATAAGGACACAACCCAGACCAACGCGAGACTCATCAGTGTATATCGTATACTTAACCCTTTGCTCTGACAATACTAGCATAGGGGCAGATGTCAACTTGTCCTTTAGCTCCTGAAAAGCTGCTTCCACCTTCTCATTCTAAAAAAACTTCAGATCTTTCCGTGTCAATTGAGACAGCGGTCTAGCAATCTTGGAGAAATCTCGAATGAATCGTCAATAATAACCTGCCAGACTAAGAAAACCCTTCACCTTAGTAACTGAACCGGGCTACTTCCAGTCCTGAAACGCAGCTACCTTAGCGAGGTCGACTGTTATCCCTTCCTTAGACACCACATGTCCTAGGAACTTGACTTCCTCTTTCCAGAAGTTGTACTTCCTGTACTGTGCAAAAAGTTGTTTCTTCCTGAGAGTATTCAAGACCGCTCTTAGGTGCTCTCGTGCTCTTCCCGACTCATGGAGTATGTCAAAATGTCATCAATAAAGACGATGATGAATCGGTATAAAAACAGCCGAAATACCCTTTTCATCAGGTCCATGAACACGGCCGGTGCATTCGTAAGGCCGAACGACATCACAAGGAGCTCATAATGGCCAAAGCTGGTCCTGAATGATATCTTCTGCATGTCCTCATCCTTGACGCGTAACTGATGATAACTTGACTGTAGATCGACCTTCGAGAAGTATCATGCCCCCTTCAACTGATCAAACAGATCATCTATCTTGGGCAAATGATACTTATTCTTTACCGTCACTTGGTTCAACCTACGATAATCAATACATAACCGGAGGGAACCGTCTTTCTTCTTCACAAATAAGACTGGTGCTCCCCAAGGAGACACACTAGGCCGTATAAAACTGATGTCCAACAGATCATCGATCTGTTTCCTCATCTCCTCCATCTCACATGGAGGCATGAGATATGTTGGCAATGAGATAGGTGTCGCATCAGGCATCAGATCAATAGTAAAAGTAATCTTGCGCCGCGGAGGTAATCCAAGCATCTCGCTGAACACATCCTCAAAATCTCAAACTACAGGCATAGCTCCAAGTGTTGGGCCTTCAACATTCTTCAACAAGGACATGTAACAACGTAAACGACAGGGCATACTGATCTGAACTGGAAAAGTAAAGGTTGTGCCCTCGGATCCATAGGCTGTCACCACCCTAATCTAGCAGTTGATCTCCTCTCGCATCTCTGTGAGCCAGTCCATACCGATAATAACATCGTAATGCTGTACCGGGGCAACAATCAGGTCGACACGAACTGTCCTGCCTCCTAAGTCTACCAAGCAATCCTTACATATCTTTTTAATGTCTGAAAAAGTTCTTATGGATGCAAGGAGTCTCACCCCCTTCGTAGGACTAGTTTTCAACCCCAGACGCTTGATTGTAGCGCAGGACACTATGGAGGTAGTGGTGCCAGTGTCCACTAATAAAAAGACCGGTATACCTTAGATGTGCGTCGTGACTACGAAAGTTGGTGGTACCATAACTGCTACCTCGGATGCCTCAGTTTTAAGCGCCTGAACTCGAGCTTGCTGTGGGCTGTTCGATGGTGGCACCATAAGCCGTTGTGGTGGCATGAAGCGAGGAGTAGATGGCCTGAAGGATGAATGCGTTGGTGCAGTCCTTAGTGGTAGAGTTGATATGGCTTGAGGGAACTGGCGGTTGATCCTCTGGGGTGGCGAGAATCCATTGTCCCTCATCCTAGTGAAACAAGTCGTCTCACTATGGCTCGGTCTCTTGCAGTAGTTACACCACACGTCTGGTCATCTTAGGTGAGTCGGTGGAGCCGTAAGCCTCGACAGAGAATCTGCCCATGGCTTCTTGCCGAGGAATGGTCTACTCAGAAGATCAGGTCACGGCCTGGGAGCCATAGGTGCTCACATACGAGACAACCTGTCCCCATCCTGCTCAGCTCGCAAGGACATGCCCACCAACTCAGTATAAGAAGAGATGCTAGCACAGCACATCTTCGAGCAGATATCAGGCCGCAGACCCTCAGAAAAACATCGCATCTGCATCGGCTGATCACCCAGAAGTAAAGGAGCATACCTTCCTAGCTTCGTGAATCGATTCTCATACTCTGTCACCGACATCCCTCCCTGATGGAGGCGAAGGAACTCACTCTGCTTCTAGTGTCGGTAGGTGACCGGAAAATACTTCTCATGGAAGCGAGTCTCAAATGCCTCCCACATCCACACAAATCTTTCAACAACCGTCTAGAGAATACTATCCCAACACAAACTTGCATCCTTCTCAAACATGAAGGTGGAAAGCTCAACCTGCTCCGCCTTAGAACAGTGTAGTAGCCTCAGCATCTTAGAGATGCGATTAATCCAGTACTCGGCCTCCTCAGGTCTATGAGTACCTGCCAATGTGGGAAGTCGTAAGCGTTGAAATCGCTCAAATGTGCCACTGACACTAGCATTCCCAGATGGGTGCATAGGTGAGGCAGGTGGAGCCTTCCCCATAGTCTGAGCAAAGATACCAGCCATGAAGGTTAAAAACTATTACCGTTGCTACTGCATCAACAACATCATCTGCTCTAGCCTATCAGGAGGCAGAGTGGACTAAGATACGTGCAGCGTCGACGTAGATGCATGGTTCAGCTCAGGAACTGAAGGAGTGATAGGTGGTACCACTGATGGTGTGACAGGCGTAGGCCCAGCAGTGGGGCCAGTAGCCGACTGAGAATCCGACATAAGATTAGAATGAGACGGGCCCAAATGGGGGTCCGTATGTCTATCGCTTAGGGGAGTGGCCCCGTCAAGCGACTCGCCCAAAGAGAAACGGGCCGAAGTCCTTGTGCCCTTAGCTGGCATACCCTGCATTCAACATAGGGTGCAACCCGTGAGATTTAGCATACATAAAATCCACCCACACAGCATTAACAACTCAACTCAAGAAAACATCATGCATTTCATTTAACAAAATTGTCACAATACATGAGATGCAGCATTACATAGATCGCGATAGAGAATGCATGTGAGCTAATATAACTAAGCTTTAAACACTAAAATAAATACTAATCTACTACGCCTATAAAGGCCACACACAACAACAAGCAATAAAGCAAAACAACGACGACTACATATTCAACTATTTGTCAGAATCTGACGATGGGGGAGGGGCACCCTTATCCTGCAGGCAGCATAGGATAGACTTCAAAGTGCGAGTTACTTTCTTAAACTTGTGTTTCACGAGGCCCCGCAGATCGATAATATCCTGTCGTAGAGTGGCCTGGCCCTCCTCAAGTCTAACTAAATGGGCTTCCCTATCAGCCCGATTAGGATCATGCTCTCGAGTCGCAGGAGGAGGACTTTCATCCGTATCCTGGGCCTCCTCTTCTTCCTCGTCCTTCTCTTCTTCTTCTTTTATTTCGGCTCCACCTTCTTCATCACTCTCTTCCTCTTCACTTTCAGTCTCTTCCTCACTCTCCTCAAGTAGGGCATGTCGTTGCCATGGCCCAATATCTATCTGATTGAGAGCAGTCTTGGTGATGTAATGGATTGGCGCTGGCAATTCTGCTCCAAGTCTATAGCCAAACTCAAGTGTAATCCTATATATGAGTCATCCGAATGGGAGCTATTTCGATAAAGAAACAAATGCATTTAATTTTATAAATTATCTTATTCAAACATAACAAAGAAAGAGTATTGGGAACATTCATCACATTTCATTGATGCTAAGATCAATTATATCCTCTTTACATCCCTTGATTCTAAAATAGATCATTTAGAAATAAATAACTTATGCTTTAAGTATCAAAAAATTCATTTCGGCAGCCTTTCGGCGCCTGTTTTGATCATCTCTTATGACTCAGGAGGAATGTCGATCTGATTGACGAATCTTCAATGAAATTTCAGCAGCATAACAACGCCTATTTCAGTCATCCCCTAATACTTAGGGGGAATATCGACCCGATCAACTAATCTTTTTCCTCTGAACCTATCAATAGAAGAAGGCCTGAAGAAGGGAAGCCTTACACATAGATTTTGGTGGCATAACGACCCCTTATCTTCATAGATTGCAGGGCAGTCGGGTTGCGCGAACCCGTGCAATTGATATCGCAACTGACAGGAGACTCCTCTCCTACCTTCGATCTTCTGCTCTGCTCCGCTCCTCTTGAAAACCTTCAATTACCTTTAATGAAGGAAGGGAAGGGGTATTTATAGACCCTCGCACGTGTGAAAATTCTAATCTTAGCGATGTGGGACAAATCTTTCAGTGCTTTAGATCACTCTACAAAGGACCACTTCTGCAGCGTGTTTTGGGATCTAGCGCAACTGACATTTATGTTGCACGGACCTGCACAAGGAATATTGATTACGCAGTATCGCATAACTGACATTGGTCATGCGATCCCGCGTAAACCCTCTAAAGCTGTCTCTTTTTTCTTCTTTTCGAGTGTTCTTTCTATCTCCTTATCTCTTCTTGCTTCAATCCTTCACCATTTTTTATGCCTCAACAGATGCCCCCTCGATCCTTCTTTTATTAGTTTATGAAATCAAATGGAGGATCGATCTTCTTCCACCTGAAGAATCTTAAATGAATTGCAACTAAAGGATGACCAAATGATGATGCTCGCATGGAAGACTGAATGATCAAATGATCACGTTCGAACGAAAGACTGGATGATTGCATTTGAATGGAAGGCTTGCATGATTGCGTTTGACAAAAAGACTTGAATGATGGCACTCGAGCGGAAAACTGGAATGCTCGTACTCGAACGAAGGGCTTGAATGATTGTGTTCGACCAGAAGATTTGAATGATGGCGCTCGAACAAAAGACTTGAATGCCTCCAGCCAGCAATGTTGAGCAGATGTTTCATTAAAGAGGATAAAATTCTCTTTTCATTGAAGCACGCTTCTACAATAGCTGTGACGACTTCGTCCCTGAGCGATTTGATCAGAGAACTTGCTTCCAACACCGTTACTTCTGTAATGGTCTCTTTGATCAATTCTAGTGATTATTTCCTTCTAATCAGCTCTAGTGATTCTTCCTTTAATTCTGTATTTGGGGTTGTTCTTTAATGTTGCTCCTACCGTGACACGTTTTTTTGATTGTTTCCTTTATTCATGATCTGCATAACCCAAGCTTTCAAATGATGATCTTTCTTCTCTTTTTTTTTATTGGGATATCTCTTCCAGTTCCAAAGGTTCATCTACTGATTCTTCTTTTGCTGAGTCTTTTTTAACCTGTGCTCCTTGGCATAAACTTTTTCTTGGATCTTTATGATAATGATTCCGTTTGTTCTTTGTATTCATCAAATCTAGTACTTGAAGTCTATATGACATAATTCTTGGCATATGAATTTCTCCACCGTGCATAAGAGATTACTAGAAAGACCAAAGCATAAATTATTTTGAAGATATAAATCCTGCCCCCCTTTCCCAATCAATGTCACATAAAGATTTCTTTAGAAGATAATATTTTCGAAGTGAATCTTGTTGATATCCCTGTAGGATGGATAATCTTCACTGATTTGAACCTGATTCAAGAGAAACAATTTTTTTTTTTTGCATCTTGTTTACTTAATATTTAAAATGTTCATCGGGCAATTACACATTTGAGCATATATAAAGGGAATATGAATTTGCTACATTTTAAATATTACTCAGTTTATGCGTTGCATATTTGAGCATATATATAAAGTGAAATATGAATTTGCTGCATTTTGAATGTTGCACATGGTTTAACATGATATTCAATAAAAACTAATTATAAAACACCAACATTTTATGCTTATTAGTATGAGATTTCCTATATGATGATTTTATTTATATTTTATTGGCGGCACTAAGTTTCAATTTAATCAATTGCACACACAGTTTAAGCTCATGAGTAGCGGAGTCGGGTCTCACATGATGGCCTCTGTAACTCTTAAGAGTTCTCTAGACTTCTCACTGCCTAGGGAGTTCACAAACTGCTATCCATCAAAGGGCCCCATTGAAGCTATCGGGGCGGTGAACTCGGTTGGAATTACGCATAGGGTTGGCTGCAGTATTTCTCTAGAGTTCACGGGGTACACAAGGTGACCTTTATAGTACCAAATCCATGGTTGACAGTCCATCAATGAGTAGGTTTAAGCCCTTTCTCATGAGTTAGTACCAGAATCGAACCATAAATCTAGGGGGTCTAACACACGGTTGGCTTATCTAAAGCTCACACTGTGGCCCTCGTCTGCAAGGTCAAGTCCATTCATGGGAGGGCATTGTCCTCCATTCCCCGTGATGCTGCCGAAAAGCTATACAGACGGCATGGGGGTTACATTGACTGGCCATTTGAGGACATTTGGCCCTTAGGCTTTTGGTCAACTTTTAGCCCTTAAGCTTTTGGTCATTGACTCCGTCAGCTGCCCGCATAGGTATGCGTACGATGGCCTTCACGGGCCGTTTAGGGCCACTGGCTTCTCACCACTGCCTGAATGGCGATCTTAATAGGTCTCATGCGTAGCTGGCCATTGGCTTGACTGGGCTGCCTTTTTATGATCATAGGTCTCATGCGTAGCTGGCCATATAGGCTTGGCTAGGCTGCCTTTTTATGACCAGTAACCATCACTGTCATCAACTTTATACCTGGTTGACTATATAATTTATTCCACTGCCCAAAAAAAATGGTAGATCAATAATTGATATTTCGTTGCCGCTGATAATGTGAGCACTTTCGTATTATGTTTAAAATAGTGTATCATCCTGGCGATGATAGCAATTTTGATAAGTGATTGATCGGCAACAACGATAGTTGCTATTTATTTATTTTATTTGTTTATTTATGATAATCATTGATACCTGGTGATCTTGATGAAAATATTTGGCGTCGGCGATAATCATCAATGCTTGATAACAATCATTATCGCTTGACAGCGATCATCAACACTTTTCATTTGGCATTGTCTTAATATGCTTAAAAGCCTGCATTTCATCCATATACATTTTATAGTGAGAAATATATTTCATAGTTTGTTACTCACCTGTCTTGCCCCCTTTTGATGCAGGAATTATTATCCTAATAATTTACTAGATTAAAATTAAAATTATTTCACAGACGGTATCTTTTAAGGAAACGAGCATTGACTGGTATGCTTATTCCTTGCCCATCTTGATCTACAACTCTATACGCTCCATTGGAGTATACTTCCTTTATTATGTACAGGCCACCCCATTTAGGATCAAACTTGCCCCCTGTTCGACAAGTGACTACGATAGGTCTCTTCAACATCAACATCATATCCCCCCTTTTAAAAGAACGATACTTAACTTCCTTATCAAAGGTGGCTGATATTCTCACCTGATACGCTTGCAAATGCTGTTGTGCAGCCAGATGTTTCTCGTCAAGAAAATCCAGTTCTTTTAATCTTATTTTTGCATTATCATCATCAGTTATAGACCGGTGCACTGCTACTCTTAGTGACGCTATTTATAATTTTCAATTGGAATTACTGCTTCCACACCATAGACTAGCGAATACGGTGTTGCCCTTCTTGCTATTCGATGAGTAATTTTGTATGCCCATAATGCTTCTTGTAACCTTTCATCCCAATCACGTTTATTCCTTGTTACTGTCTTCTTCAATATTTTGACTATTGTTTTATTGAATGCCTCTGCTAATCCGTTAGCCGGTAGATAGTAAGGCGTTGAGAACGAGTGATGGATATTGAATTTCTGACACAGCTTTTCCATGCCTCTGTTTTTGAAAGGGGTGCCATTGTCTGTAACAATTTTCTTTGGAATACCATGGCGGTATATTATCGCATGTCAGATGAAATTTATTACATCTTTTTCTTTAACATTGCGCAACGCAACTGCTTCAGTCCATTCGGAGAAATAATCTGTTGCTGCCAATATATATTGCTTCCCTTTGGACAGGGGTGGGTTGATAGGACTAATAACGTCGAGACCCCATGCTGAGAAAGGCCAAGAGGCAATTGATTGATGTAAGTCTTCTAGAGGAACATGTATAACATCCCCATGAATCTGACATTCATGACATCGCTTCGCATAATCTATTGCATCTTTGAACATGGTGGGCTAATAATATCCCATTCTATGTACTCGATGAAATAAATTTTGACCAGCTTGATGTGCCCCACATTCTTCAAAGTGTGCTTCTTGCAACACCAGGCTTTCTTCTTACTCACCTAAGTAACGTAGCAACACTCGGTTGTAAGATTTTTTATACAATACTTCACTGCATATGATGAATCTACTTGACCATTGTCTGATTTGTTTCCTCTACACAGATTCTTCTGGTAGGATGTTAAATTTGAGATAATCTAGGAAAGGCTGACGCCAATCATCTATTGTAATCTCTAGGCATGATACAAGAAGAGCTTCAGTAACTTCTTCAACAACCTCTGCTGATGGTAAAAATCTTCTTTCCTCTATATTTACTTGAAGAGGGCTTCGATTAGTGTAAGACAGAGCTGCTGCCAAACTAGCCAAGGTATCCGCTTTTAGGTTTTTTGACGGGGGGATATGCTTGATTTCAACATTGGAAAACTGTTTCAACAACTATTGTGCCTTCCGGTAGTACGGCAAAACTTCCTGCTTTCTTATTTCAAATTCAGTTGTCAATTGATTTATAATCAATTTATAATCCCTAAAAATATGCAGTGTTCTTATCTCGATTTCTTTAGCCATCTCCATTCCAATGATCAAGGCTTTATACTCAGCCTCATTATTCATACACGCAGTACCTAATGTAAAGGAGTAAGGTAGTAAATCACCTTGGGGAGTAATGAATATCACTCCTGCCCCTGCTCCTGATGTTCAAGAAGCACCATCAAAATACATCTGCCACGGGTTCTGCGATTCAGTCAGCATAACTTGCTCATCCTGAAAGTCATCATTGATGGCTTCGGATTCTACTACGGGGTACGCTGCTAGGAAATCTGCCACTGTCTGCCCCTTTACTACTTTTGCCAGTTCGTATGTAATAGCATACTTTGAAAGTAATAGCATCCATTTACCTAACCTTCCAGACAACATCGGTCTTGTCATCAAAAACTTTATCAGGTCAGCCCTTGAAGCCAATGTTATATCGTGCGACAGACAATAATGCCTCAACTTCTGTACTGCGAATGTTAACGCCAAGCATTCCTTCTCAATTGGGGAATAATTGCATTCTGCACCCATTAAGGTCTGACTTAAGTAAGAAAGAGTTGTTTCTTTTCCAAACTCATTCTTTTGTGCCAACAGAGCTCCTAAAGAATATTCAGTTACAGATGTGGACAAAATAAGCAGTTTCCATTTCACTAGAGCTGCCAGTACTGGTGACTTTTTCAGTAATTCCTTTATTGAGTCAAATACGTTCTGACAAGCTTGACTCCATACAAATTCTGTATCCTTTTTCATCAAATGAGAAAACGACTGACATCTCCCTACCAAATTCGAAATGAACCGACGGATGTATGCTAATTTTCCTTGCAAACTCTTTAATTCCTTTAATATTTTTGGCGGTGGCATATCCAGAATAGCCCTGACTTTCCCGGGGTCAATCTCAATGCCCCTATGCTGGACAACAAAACCTAAAAACTTTCCAGAGGACACTCCAAATGTGCATTTAGCGGGATTCATCTTCAATTATTTCTTTCTGAGTTGCTGAAAAACCGACGCCAAGTGTTCACGACATTCCTGTTGGCCTCCTGACCTGACCACCAAGTCGTTAACATAACATTCAACGTGCTTATGCATCATGTCTTGAAAAATTCTTTGCATCGCTCTCTGATATGTTGCCCCAGCATTTTTAAGTCCGAACGACATAACCTTATTGCAGAAGATTCCCAGTGAAGTTCTAAATGCGGTTGCCTCTTCGTCTTCAGGGGCCATTCGAATCTGATTATATCCCACATAACCATCTATAAAGGACATAATTACATACTGAGTTGTACTATCAATTAGTAATTCAGTTATTGGAAGTGGAAAATCATCCTTTGGGCAGGCTTCATTCAGGTCTCTAAAATCGACGCATACCCTGACCTATCCATTTTTCTTCCTTACCGGGAAAATATTCGATATCCACTTAGGATATTCGACTTCTCTAATAAACCCGACCTTTATCAACTTATTAACTTCCTCTTCAATGAGGGGAACCAAGTCCGGATGAAATCGCCTTTGTGCTTATTTAACTGGCCTTTTCTCCTTAGAAATATTTAGTCAATACAACGCTACGGAAGGTTCCAATCCGGGCATCTCTGCATACGTCCATGCAAACGTGTCTTTATTTTCTCTAAGAAGTCGAACGTATTCTGCAGACTCTTATTCAGAAAGATTGGCGCTAATAAATGTGTTTCGTGGTTCCTCTTTCGTACCCAAGTTTATTTCTAATAAACTGTCCGTCGTTGTTTGCCCCCCATCCTCCATTTGCTTCAGAGCTACCTCAGGACGCTCAACTATCTCAGTATTTTCTTTTGCTGGCTCTTTTGTTGTAACCATATTTACTAATGATTGCATCCATGTCTTTAAATGTTCTTCGCCTTTCCTGGCTGATCCCAATCGAAATTCCTTTCTTACAATTTAAGCCGATGTAATCTTCGCAGTCGAAACCCGTACTCTTCATGACCTCCTTGCTTGTTCTATTTTCAATAATTATCTCATTCATGTCTATCATTCGTTGTATGTTTCTTTGTTGGATGTTCCAATAAGCGGTGATAGCGATAAAAATTTTACTTTTCGAGTCTTATCGCCTCCTCAGGGAGTTTAGGTTCTAGCAATTCTATCGCGCCAACTTTCAACAATTGGTCCATCATTGGAATGACATCTTCTTTATCGAATGTAAACCCTTCATACGAATTGAGCATCCTGACCTTTTTATACATTCTTGATTGAATCAACTCTTCTTTTTGCCTTGTATTTTCTTCCTTTAAACCTCTTACACTATTACGCTGCTGATAGCGATCAATAGTATTTACAGTTATTCTGCTAGGAGCCCCCTGAGCTATATCATGGTGAAATGTCAGCACTATCTGATTTACCAATTCCAAAGTATGAGCCTTAGCGGCTAAATCACGAAAAGTTTTGATGTCGTCACTGGCCAATCCAATTACGAATTTCCTTTTCATAGAGTTCAGACACATCTTGACTTGTTTACTTTCTTCTAGCAGCTGTTTGCACGAAGTTCCCAATGTCTTCCATCTGTCTATAAACCTCCTTACTGATTCACCTTCGCCTTATCGCACAAAAGCCAACTTAACAATACTAACATCTTGACTTGGAGAGAAAAAATGATACGCAAAAACATATCGCATCTGCTCCCAAGTGAGGATTGACCCTAGAACCAAACTAGAATACCATCGGAATGTCTTACCTCTCAGCGATGCCCCGAACAACCGTAAGAAATATTGTGATACTGTAGAGAAATCTCCCATACTGGTAATGAAGTGCATTAAATGTTCCTCTGGAGATCCTTTCCCATTAAACTTTTTAAAGTTCGAACACTTGAAACTGGCTGGGAAGGGAATATCATCCACCTCTCTTGGATATGGCATTTGATACCTGTAAGGACCAGTAGTTCCACGTTCCCTTTCTATTCAGACAACTTTTTCAACAACTGTTATTCGGGCTACATTATGTATGAAGGCCGCCAAGGCCTCTTTGAGGTTTCTACATTCTTTCATTAATGCATTTTGGGCTTCTGTCATTTCATTGATGCGATCCTCTGTAGTTGCTTTGTGTTCTTGATTCGTCCCTGCCATATGCACTGGAGTTTTTCTACTCTTTGATGAAACAGTAACTGGAGTCGAGCAAGAATAGGCCGACATGATGGGACTTATGAAGATAGGAGAAGATGGGATTACTTCGGCTTTTCCTATAAACCCCACATCATCAATCTATCATGGTGATACTGACCCTGGTATACTAGCCTAAAGTGGTGCAAACATCGGTGAACCAATCACCAACGCCTTTCCTTTCTGCTCTCTCCACCATTTAGCCTTTGAGGTACGCAAAGATAGGAAATCGTACTCCGTAAATTGTGGTACTATTGGTCCAGGGTATATTGCTGGTGGAGCGAGCTCAGGGTTCCTTTTAACCGCAATGCGCGTTATTGGTCCTCTGATTCTTGGCAAGGGCTGATTAACTCTGAGACTTCCTACATTTTACATCCTTGTCCTACGAGATGTTACAATAGTCCATACCCCATCGCCTTCCAGCGGTTCAGGTAAAGCAGATACTACTCATACTGTTGTTAGGATGTTGCTTTTACTAGTTTCAATAATCTGAGTTGGGTGATTTGGGACCTGATTCGGCGTATATTTTATCACGAATCCCATTGGAGTGAATTGAAAATTCATCTTTCTTACTAAAGTTGCCATGAGTAACAGGTTGTAGTTGGATTTAGAAACCTTCACATATGAAACATGGTTATAGTCAGCATTTTAAAGAATTAAATAATCTATCTTAGAGATGAATGGGAAGATTTTCCCGCTGAGAGTCGCCATTTTCGCGTCCGTAGGACGCCAAACTATGATGAGAGTTCATATCAATTTCACTGTTAATATTTAAATAAGACAATAAATGTTCCCCAGTGGAGTCGTCATTTTGTTTCGACAAAGAAACAAATGCATTTGATTTGGAAAATTGTCTTATTCAAACATAACAGAGAAAGCGTATAGGGAACATTCATCACATTTCATTGATGCTAAGTTCATTTATATCCTCTTTACATCCCTTGATTCAAAAATTGATTATTTAGAAATAAATAACTTATGCTTTAAGTATCAAAAAATTCATTTCGGCAGCCTTTTGGCGCCTGTTTTAATCATCTCCTACGACTTAGGAGGAATGTCGATCTGATCGACGAATCTTTAATGAAATAGAGATTTCAACAGCATAACAGCGCCTGTTTCAGTCATCCCCTAATACTTAGGGGGAATATTGACCCAATCGACTAATCTTTCTCCTCTGAATCTATCAATAGAAGAAGGCCTGAAGAAGGGAAGCCTTGCACATAGATTTTGACGGCATAACAACCCCTTATCTTCACAGACTGCAGGGCAGTGTGGTTGCGCGAACTTGTGCAACTGATATTAGTTGTGCGGTCCTACGTAAATGAAAAGAGACTCCTCTCCTATCTTCAATCTTCTGCTCCGATTTGCTCTTCTTGAAAACCTTTAATTACCTTTAATGAAGGAGGAGAAGGGGTATTTATAGACCCTCGCATGTGTGAAAATCCTAATCTTAGCGATGTGGGATAAATATTTTAGTGTTTTAGATCACTCTGCAAAGGACCACTTCTATAGCGTGTTTTGGGGTCCCACGCAACTGACATTTACGTTGTGCAGACTTGTGCAAGGAATATTAATTGCACAGTACAGCGCAACTGACATTGGTCACGCGGTCCCATGAAAACCCTTTAAAGCTGTCTCTTTCTTCTTCTTTTTGAGTGTTCTTTCTATCTCTTTATCTCTTCTTGCTTCAATCCTTCGCCATTTTTTATGCCTCAACAGGAGCGATTCAGTCCCTCTATTAGAATGTGTGGCGAGGATTATCTGTCGTAGGACATATGTAGGCACACACAACTTCTCTCCCTGCCCCACCTGATACAAGAAGTCCACCATCAGGCATGTGCACTCACTGCGGTTGCTCCACCAAGGAAAGACATTGAACGTGCAGATGTGGTGAAGCAGGCGAAAGTCGTTTATCACATTGGTCGCTAAGAGGCTTTTCTTAGGCTGTCATTCAACCAGACGACGACAAAGGAACCGTGTGCGGTAATCCCTTTCACGTGCACTACTCAGATTCTTCTCACTTGTATGAACTTTGCCAAGTGGCATATTTAAAAGCCGAGATATGAAAGCAACGCTAATTATGGCCTCTCGATCTCTTCCAAATGGAATTTTAAACTGTAAGGGCTCCAATGTTGGCTCTCGAATGTGGGCATAGAAAGTTTGGATAGTGCCCATATTTGCATGGTGCTAACCCTTAAATAGCAGACCCCACTTGGCTTTTATCATGCGGTCGAACATCAAGTATTTTCCAAATAGCCACGCATCTACATGAGCTTCAAAAAGGACCCTACGGCCCTCATAAACTCCATGAGACAACTCTGCCGGCAAATCCCTTCCTATAGGAGCATGGGGATTTAGATCCAACTTCGTTTACATCTCTCGACTAGCACTTGAACTCGGGGCGGCACCTCTCGGCCTCCTGGAATGGGTTGGGCGACTAGGCCTGGCTTTATCTACGAGAGCTCTCTTCTTTCCCATGAAAGAGAAAATCGTGGAAAGGGAGAAGATAGTTGTCACAAGCTCAAAAAGAGCCATTAGAGCGGACTAAAAGGTGGGAATAGGATGGGTTATGGGCTACTAAAAATCGTTGAAGAACACAATGGTACTTGTGTGTTCAAAATGAGAAGGAATGAAGAAAATAGAACAGAGATTATTGGGGTTTGGAATAATGAGCTACCAAAAGGGAATGTGTAGGCTCAAATGAAAGAAAAAGGAGAGAGTAATGGCTGTGAAAGAGGGCTTTGAGGGGGTGGTGTGGAATGGGGCACGAAAATGGAAGGGAAAGTGATTTGAGAGGGATTTTAGGTGGAGATTTTAAGTTTTTTTTTAGAAAAGGAAAGCTAGGGAGGGTATGTTATGAAGAGAAGGTGCTGTAGAAGGGATTTTACTTGACCAACCATGTGCCAGTGGGCCATACAACGCCTTAGAGGTGTCGGGTAGAGCTGGCCTGCTCGGACTAGCTCGCTGGGCTGCGAGGCCCTCGCCGGTCTCTGGACAGCCCGGTGAGGACTCGCCAGTGGGGCAATCTCCTCCTACCCCCTAGGTCCAAAAAAAGGTGTGGATCCCACCATGGGTTGAAAGGGCCTAGCTATATGCCCTAGAGGGGGGGTGAATAGGGCAATGCCAAATAAAACTAATAACAGCAGAATAATAAAAGAAATAAAGCACAATGATGAATTTAAAGTAATCTCAATAGCCTAAAATAAAGAGAATGATACTTTATCAGTTCTAAGGACAACCTTACACCAAAAACCAAAGGTTTAAGGTAGGACAACCTTATTTCTAGAACGTCCTTTGTATCAAAAACCAATGAGGAATAAAGAGCAAGGAAATCAAAATAACTTGCAGAAATAAATCCTAAGTTATTACAACATTCCCCACACTTGCTTGGAATAAAAAGATTACAACATTCATCCACGAATACAATCCACAAAACTGAATGAATAAAAGAATGAAAGAATAATTCACATCCACAACACAACAATATATAGTGGTTCACCTGTGTGTACACCAACTGTTATCTAACAGCTACAAAGAATGCTACTCCACTCCTAATATCCTCACACAGGGGATATTAGCATGCACTATCAAAATAGGTTTCACAGGTTCACCTAAAACCTTCACAATTGTGTCTTTGATCTCGGGCTTACACAATCTAAAAACCCCACAATCTGAGTTTTCTGGCTCTCCTCAGATAACCAATACAATGAGATTTTTCTGGCAAATCTCAAACAAAACCAAAGAAAGTAAATTATAAAAATGTAAAATACCTGAATCACCTTTTGAAGAAGCCCGGTAGAACCAATCGGAGTAGAAGTTTGATTCAAAGTTCAAAGTCCAATATTCACTTTAAGAATGGTTCTAAGTTTAATTGATTTTAAATCAAAAGGGCTAATTCTATTTGATTTTAAATCCAAGAAGAAAGAATATCAGAAATAAGCACAAAGTAGCTTAAAACAAACACAAACTTATCTCAGAGAATAACCTAAAGATTGCTTGAATAAAATATAATTGAATTGAATTGCTAAAACTCTGAAGTTTGTGCTCTATTTATATCCTAAAAAATCCCGTCTACGACTGGTCTTAGGATCTTAGGACTGGTCGTAGCTTCAAAAATTTTCAAAGATTTCTGCAGGATAAGATTTTGGTGTTCCACGACCAATCCGGGGTGGTCTACGACTGGTCAAGGGCCACCTACGACTGGTCGTGGGTCACCTATGACCGATCGTAGGACCCTCAATTTGGTTGCTGGAGTTTGAGTCGTAGGGCTACGACTGGTCGAAGGATGAGTTGTAGAACTCACAGGACTGGTCGTAGGATGTCTAGGGCTGGTCGTAGGACAGCCAGAAAGACTCAAAAATCTTCAACAACCTAGGACTAGTCATGAAAAACTTAAGACTGGTCGTAGCAGAGCTAGGAATATTCTTAAAGTCCCTAGGACTGGTCTTAGAACACTCCAAACAAGCATATTGAAATATATGAATTATGTATCCAGAATGACCTACTATAAAGCCCATCCTAAGGTCAATCTAAGGTCAAACAAACCTTAAAAGTGAAATGAACATTGAAAGTCTGTACACTCAGATGACCCTTAAGAGAAGCTTGAGAATATACAAATCTTGTAGCAGGCCTTCTTGAGCTTGATCTTGACTTGTCATAGTCTTCTACTATACTTGAACTTGATTGAATCTTAAACATGCAAACTTGAAAACTTCTATTCTTGAATTCTTCATCCATAGCTTGAAACATTCTTCATTTAAGTTCTTGTCTTGAAATGCGATGTCTTGAAGTAAAGAATAGTTTCAAACATGAAACACAAGATATACAAGACATAGATATATGTTTTGGCACCACAAAATTTGACAACCAAAGGGATATGAAATCATAGCACTTACAATCTCCCCCTTTGTCAAATTTGTGACAAAACACATAGCATAAAAGATAATAAAGAATCATGAGCCATGAAATCACAAATTACTCTACTCCCCCTGAGTAATACGAGTACTTCTCATGTAAACAATCAATAACATCAATGCAAACGAATAAATTACTCCCCCTTTCCATTTCCATACTACTCCCTTTTACCTTACTACTCCCCCTTTTTATCACAAAATGGCAAGGGAAAGTCACAAAAGGAAAGAGAACATAGAGAGAATAAGCAGATAATGAGAAAGAGATATGAAAAGACATAATATAAACCTGAAGCATCAAGCCATCATCAATCCAAAAGATAATTTTATCAAAACATAATCCATAATACATATCCAAAATAAAAAAGTTATGTTATACTATTCAGAAGATAATTCACCTAATCTGATCTAGAGGAGGGAGCAGGGATAGTCGGATCAATCTGGTGTAAGCCCCTATTGATGCGACGAAGATATTTTCTCATGTACTTAAATCGCATATCGTGGGCTATACTCATATTATCAACCTTCTCCTCCAATGCACGAAGGCATGCATCATAACCAAATGGATCATAATCTGGATCATTTGGTGAATCAGATTCTATCTCATCAAAAATCTCAACCATATTAACATCTTGTTGTGGAAGATCACCAACTTTCCCTTCATTTCCGGCTTCACCACCAACACCTCCATCACCACCAACAACACCTTCATCTACTTGGCCAGGAAGCAAATCCAACTTCATCTTATTAAGATTGGAATTGTTGAAAATAAGATGATGAATTGGTGCCTCATTAATAGGTTTATCGACAAGCATGTGAGTGTCTAAAACAGTCATAAGATAACCGAACGGAATATCACTATGACCCAGATGGAGACGAAACTGAATAATGAAATAACAAATCAAAGAAGGAAGACAGACCATGGTACTAGAAGCAATAGAATGCAACACACGAACCATGAAAGAAGTCAACTCAGTTTTATTACCAGACCGAGGATACATATTAAAAATGAAGAAAAGATGTAACACTCTGTATTTAGGTAACAAATACTTTGAAGGGAGTGCATTCCCTTTGTGTGTCCATTGCGCATCAATTTTACATAAATCTCTTGTTAACATGCGTTTTTCCGATTCAGATGATTTGTCGTATAGAGTTTGAATCGGTATTCCTTCATCATTAACAGGTATATCTATAATACCTGATATCAAATGACGGTCTACTTCAAATTTTCCTTTTCTAGTATCAATTGAAAAAGTTAAATTATCAAGAGAAAAATATGAAATGCATGCTACCATTGATTGGGCAATGGACTGGTATGCAGGCCCACCCCAAAGCAAAATGTTAGTCTAACCAACAGATTCAAGAAGAGGGATAATACCATATGGAGCAATGTAATTGAGGTCAGTGATATGCTCAACGATAATTTTACGGACACGTAAATCTCGTACATCTTGAGAATCATCTTCGGGTGAGCGAAGGTGCCGTTTAGTTATCGATGTAGATCTAGATGAAGATGGACCATGGAATGTTTTCTTTTTCCCTCTAGCATCCATATTCAAGAAGATATACAAAGAGAAAGAGAAATGCACAAAAGAAAGGATGGATTTTCTCTAGATCAGCAAATTGAGAAGAAATCCTTGAAAAACCCAACAAGAGATGAAATCTAGCTATACAATGATCAAATCAAAGCATAGCGAGCATGAATCTTCAAGAAAAATGATGAAATAGGACTCACCTTGAAGAAAAATAAGAAATCCTATAACTGGTCGAGCCACGACTCATCGTAGGTTGGAGTAGAAATGAAGAAGAAGGGGATTTTCCCCAAATATATCATGTTCACGAGTACCACGACCGGTCGAGTGCGGTGCACGACTGGTCGTACCACGACTAGTCATGTACATCCCCGACCGGTCGAGTATCGACTAAAAAATACATATTTTATGTAAAAAATTGAAATTTAAACAAATATAATATGAAATATAATACACTATGATACATGTAAGCAAGAATATTCAATGTGAAATGCACATACCAAGATCAAATTTCAGTTTATTAAACCTGGTTTTGTCGAGCGATTTAGTAAATATATCAATAAGTTGATTTTCGGTTGATATATATTCCAAAGAAATAACTTTTTCTTCAACCAACTCACGTATGTAATGATACCTAATGTCAATGTGCTTAGTACATGAATGCTGGATTGGATTTTTAGAAATATTTATAGCACTGGAATTATCACAATGTAAGATCATTGAATCTTGATTAATTCCATAATCGCTTATCATGCGTTTCATCCAAACTAGTTGAGTGCATGCATATCCAGCTGCAATATACTCAGCCTCAGCAGTGGAGAGTGATATTGAGCTTTTCTTCTTGTTGAACCAAGAAACTAAGCAATTTCCAATATAAAAACAACCACCACTGGTTGATTTTCTATCATCGATATTACCGGCCCAATCAGCATCTGAGTACCCGGCTAATTGAACACTAGTATCAAAAGGGTACCATAAACCCAAATTTATAGTACTTGCGACATATCTAATAATCCGTTTAATAGTAGTAAGATGTGATTCCTTAGGATTAGACTGATATCTCGCATAAATTCTAACACTTAACGCAATATCAGGTCTACTTGCAGTAAGATACAACAAACTACCAATCATACTACGATATAGTTTAGGATCTATATCTTTGCCTGTAGAGTCTTTTGAGAGTCTTAACGTTGTACTCATAGGAGTATCAAAGTTCTTACCATTCTCAAATCCAAACCTTTTAACTAAGTTTGAAGAATATTTGGTCTAGAAAATGAAAATTCCATCAGATTGTTATTTTATTTGCAACCCTAGGAAATAGTTAAGTTCGCCAACCATGCTCATTTCGAACCTTGATTTCATTAACTCTGTAAACTCAGTAGACATGTTAGAGTAAGTTGATCCATAAATAATATCATTAACATATATTTGAACCATCAAAATATCATTGTTATTCTTCTTAACAAAGAGCGTCTTATCGACACTTCCTACTTGAAAGCTATGACTAAGTAAGAATTTAGTCAATTTTTCATACCATGCCCTGAGCGCTTTTTTTAGACCATAGAGAGCCTTTTTTAGGCAAAATACATGGTCAGACAACTTGGGGTCTTCAAACCCTGAAGGTTGTTCAACATACACCTCTTCATGTAAATTGCCATTTAAGAAAGCACTCTTTACATCCATCTGATAAATTTTAAAATTTCTAAAGTATACGATGGAAATAAAAAGTCTGATTGATTCAAGGTGAGAGACTAGAGTAAAGGTTTCATTGTAATCGATGCCTTCAATTTGAGTGTACCCTTGTACAACCATTCTAGCCTTGTTTCGTATAATATTTCCAAGCTCATCAGACTTATTTTTATAGATCCATTTTGTTCCAATAATGTGTTTATCTTTAGGTCTAGGAACAAGATACTAGACATCATTACGAACAAATTGATTAAGTTCATCCTGCATAACAACAATCCAATTTTCATCAGAAAGTGCTTCTTTTACGTTGACCGGTTCTATTTGGAATGTAAAACAAACATAATTACATATGTTCTCAGGTTGTTTGCGAGTACGAACTCCAGTGAGAGGGTTTCCAAGTATTTGATTGGTTGGATGATCTTTAACAGTCCTTGGTTCAAATTCTTTTTGACTTGATGAGATATCTTGATTGTCAATAATAAGATCTTCATCATCATCTGAACTCGGAGCTGGTATATTTAAATGATCATCAATGACCACATTGATGGACTCTTGAATCACACTTGTTATCTTATTTAGAACCCTATAAGCTTGACTGTTCAAAGAATAACCAAGAAAAATACCTTCCGCACTCTTCATATCAAACTTTCCCAAATTTTCACGATCACGTAAAATATAACACTTATTGTCGAAAACCCGAAAGTATTTGACAGTAGGTTTCTTTTCAAACCATAATTCATAAGCAGTCTTATTATTAGATTTACTAGTATAAACCCAATTAATAATATAACATGCGGTATTAACTGCTTCAGTCCAAAGATTTCTAGAGAGCTTCATGCTATTTAACATAACATTAGCCATATCCTGAAGCACTCTATTTTTTCTTTCAACTATACCATTTTGTTGCGGTGTTTTGGGCGTAGAGAATTCATGTGATATTCCCTGTTTGCTACAGAATTTCTCAAAACTGCTATTTTCAAATTCGGATCCATGATCACTACGGATCTTACTAACATGAGAACCTTTCTCATTTTGGATTCGTTTGATGACCTTTTTCACTTCATCCAGGATTTTAGTTTTGTCTTTTAAGAACGATACCCAAGTGAATCTGGTATAGTCATCTACGATAACCAAGATGTTTTTTTTGCCTCCTCGACTCTTCGATCTGGTTGGTCCAATAAGATCCATGTAGAGAAGCTCGAGTGGTCTAGATGTGGTATTGGAGTTCACTTTCTTGTGAGAGCTCCTAATCTGTTTGCCCAACTAGCATTCACCACATATTTTGTCTACTCTTTGCAATTTGGGTAGACCTTTAATTAGTTCTCTTTTGTTCAATCTAAATAAGTTCCGATAGTGTACATGTCCAAGCCGTTTATGCCATAATTCACTCTCATCGGTATGGACCATGTCATATGATTGAGTAGATGAGCTTGCATCACTAACGATGTAGCAGTTTTCAGAAGTTCTACGACCAGTTAATATAACAGAACCCCTTTTATTAAGTATCTCACAACCTTGATTAGAAAACTTCACACTATGGTTGTTATCACATATCTGAGAGATGCTAAGAAGGTTGTGTTTCAAGCCCTCAACATACAAAACATTCTTAAATAAGGGAAGGTTATAAAGTTGAACCGTACCTTGGCCAATGATCTTGCAATTGCTTCCATCACCAAATGTGACTGACCCGTCAGTCATATCTTTTAGATCGGTGAATAAAGCTTTGTCACCTGTCATATGTCTGGAGCAACCACTATCTAGGTACCATTTTGAATGGCTTGTAGCTTTGAAAGCAGTGTGGGAAACCAAGCTGACAACTTTAGGAACCCATTTCAGAACTGTTTTGGGTTTAGAAGTATAGATGGTCTTTTTCTGTCTGTTGTTATAGGAGAGACCTATAGAGTTAGACTTTAATAGCCCCTTGAGTAGATCAATTATTTTTTCAACCAATAGATTTCAGTTTTGAAATTTAAAGTTGACATAGCTACTTTTAGATTTTTGAAAAGTCCTTGAATTTTTGGAAAAACCTTGATAAGTATTCTTTTCTTTTGAGATTGAAGACTCTCTTTTTACAAATTTAGGAACAATGTTCTTTTGTTTAGGAGATGTATTCTTATCATAGCCCAACCCGTATCGATCGCCACATTTTCTTGATCCGGATAATAATTTTTCCAATTTAAGATCACCATGGGCATATCTTCATGTGTCTTTCAAACTCTGAAGGGAACCTACCTCATTTTTGAGTTTCGCATTTTCGGATCTCAAATCTTCAATTTTGGAGGTTTTGAAATCTAAATCACTTTTGGTTTTTTCAAAAGAATCGAAAATATGAGACTTTTCTAAAACAAGAGACTCATAATCTTCCTTAAGCTTAGAAAATTTTTCTCTTTGTAATTTAAGCTTGACAACAATTCTACAACTCTCCTTATAAAGGGCATTATAGGCATCTTAAAGGTCATCTTCATTATCGCAATCACTATTCAGATTTTCTTCACTAGATATATCATCATTATCTGAAAAGGTGATCTTGGCTAGAGTCATAAGGTCTTTAACATCTTCGCCCAACTCAGTTTCAGAATCTTCTGATTTAGAAGAGGATTCAGAATCAGACGATTCATCCCAAGTAGCCATCATGCTTTTCATTTTTGATTTGTCCTTTTTAGGACATTTGTTAGCTAAGTGCCCATACTCTTGACAGTTGTAACATTGACTATCTTTCAAGGATTTTCGAGTTCTAGGTTTAGATCGTCTCTTATCATTTGACTTTTGAAAATTAACTTTTTTCTTGTTTTTAAAAATTTTGTAAAACTTTTTGCTAAAAGCGCTATATCATCTTCGAAATTTTTTAAATCCGAAGTGCTCTCTTGTGAAACATTTTTAGATGATTTGAGAGAAATTGATTTTCCTTTAGGAGCTTTAAAGGATAACTCATAGGTTTGAAGTGAACCAACTAGTTCCTCAACCCTCATGGTATCCGTATCACAAAGTTCCTGAATCGCGGTCACTTTAGAATTGAACCGTTCAGGAAGTGAGCGTAGTATCTTTGCGCACACTTTACTTTCTGGGATTCTATCACCAAGACCCCACATAGAGTTCACAATGTCATTCAATCTAGTATAGAAGTCCATAAACATCTCATTCTCCTCCATATGAATTTCTTTAAATTTAGTTGTGAGGAGTTAGACTTTAGATTTCTTGACAATAGATGTACCCTCGTGTGTCATTTCTAATACGTCCCATGCTTGTTTTGCATTTTCATAAGAGATGATTCTTTTGAATTCATCTGGTGATAATGCACAAGTAATTGCATTTAGTGCTTTTGCATTGGCACTACTTTCACTTTTCTGAAGTGTGGTCTAAAGAGAATAAGCCGTTACTTTCATTGATTTTGAACCATCATCATTAGTTACTTCAGTGATAGGTGGGTTCCATTCATTCACTGTGCCCAGCCGCACACTTTCATCCAAGGATTTAAGGAAGATCCTCATCCTGACTTTCCAATAAGCATAGTTTGTGCCATTAAAGGGTGGTGGCCTAGTGACTGATAGGCTATCAAAATTTGACATCTTAATATAGCTTAGATCGTTAGCTCAGGAAATAAATCCAATAAATAAATAATAAGCACGAGCTATTAGGCTCTGATACCAATTGAAAGGGCCTAGCTATATTCCCTAGAGGGGGGGGGGGGTGAATAGGGTAAAACCAAATAAAACTAATAACAGCGGAATAATAAAAGAAATAAAGCACAATGCTGAATTTAAAGTAATCTCAATAGCCTAAAATAAAGAGAATGATACTTTATCAGTTCTAAGGACAACCTTACACCAAAAACCAAAGGTTTAAGGTAGGACAACCTTATTTCTAGAACGTCCTTTGTATTAAAAACCAATGAGGAATAAAGAGCAAGGAAATCAAAATAACTTGCAGAAATAAATCCTAAGTTATTACAACATTCCCCACACTTGCTTGGAATAAAAAGATTACAACATTCATCCACGAATACAATCCACAAAACTGAATGAATAAAAGAATGAAAGAATAATACACTTCCACAATAAAATGATATATAGTGGTTCACCTGTGTGTACACCAACTGTTATCCAACAGCCACATAGAATGCTACTCCACTCCTAATATCCTCACACAGGGTATATTAGCATGCACTATCAAAATAGGTTTTACAGGTTCACCTAAAACCTTCACAATTGTGTCTTTAATCTCGGGCTTACACAATCCAAAAACCCCACAGTCTGAGTTTTCTGGCTCTCCTCAGATAACCAATACAATGAGATTTTTCTGGCAAATCTCAAAAAAAACCAAAGAAAATAAATTACAAAAATGTAAAATACCTGAATCACCATTTGAAGAAGCCCGGTAGAACCAATTGGAGTAGAAGTTCGATTCAACGTTCAAAGTCCAATACTCACTTTAAGAATGGTTCTAAATCTAATTGATTTTAAATCAAAAGGGCTAGTTCTATTTGATTTTGAATCCAAGAAGAAGGAATATCAGAAATTCCCCTTTTCGAATAAGATTGGAATGTATATCAAAATCAAATAACAAATAAGCTAGCAAAAGTAATATTAAATAAGCACAAAGTAGCTTAAAACAAACACAAACTTATCTCAGAGAATAGCCAAAAGATTGCTTGAATAGAATAGAATTGAATTGAATTGCTAAAACTCTGAAGTTCGTACTCTATTTATAGCCTAAAAAATCCCGTCTACGACTGGTCTTAGGATCCTAGGACTGGTTGTAGCTTCAAAGATTTTTAAAGATTTTCGCGGGATAAGATTTTGGTATTCCACGACCGGTCCTGGGTGGTCTACGACCAGTCGTGGGCCACCTACGACCGGTCGTAGGACCCTCAATTTGGTTGCTGGAGTTTGAGTCGTAGGGCTACGACTGGTTGAAGGATGAGTCGTATAACTCACGGGACTAGTTGTAGGATAGCCAGAAAGATTCAAAAATCTTCAGCAACCTAGGACTGGTCCTGAAAAACTTAAGACTGGTCATAGCAGATCTAGGACTGGTCTTGAAGTCCCTAGGACTGGTCTTATAACACCCCAAACAAGCATATTGAAATATATGAATTATGTATCCAGAATGACCTACTGTAAAGCCCATCCTAAGGTCAATCTAAGGTCAAACAAACCTTAAAAGTGAGATGGACATTGAAAGTCTGTACACTCAGATGACCCTTAAGAGAAGCTTGAGAATATACAAATCTTGTAGTAGGCCTTTTTGAGCTTGAACTTGACTTGAAAAAATCTTTTAATATACTTGAACTTGATTGAATCTTGAACATGCAAACTTAAAGACTTCAATACTTTAATTCTTCATCCATGACTTGAAAACTTCTTCATTTAAGATCTTGTCTTGAAATGCGATGTCTTGGAGTAAAGAATAGTTTCAAACATGAAACACAAGATATAAAAGACATAGATAAAGGTTTTGACACCACAAAATTTGACAACCAAAGGGATATGAAATCATAACACTTACATGGGTCCCCCTAAAGATGTCCCATTAGGCCCCATACTTCGTTTTAACTCATTTTGGGTCATTTCGAGTGATTTCTGATACATATTCACACTTACCAATTTAAAATGGATGGGATGGGATGAAACATGATCTAAACCCATCGATTGACAGTCTAGAAGTGGATTGGGATCATTTTACATAATCAAGGGTGCGAACGGACCCGATCTCGACGAGCATTTACGGTAATCTTTCGCCATTTGGTGAAACTGGGAATCCTAAATTTGTTTCTAAATTTTTATTGCACCCTCCTACATTATATTGGCATCAGCGTACATTGTGTGACTATAACCCAGATCCGGTTTAATCCAAATCATGCTTTGATATCAACTTGTAACGCCCTAAAAATCGAGGGTCGATCATAACTCAACTCCCGAGTTTCAAAACATCACTTATGCAACATTTTTAATGATGGATGAATGTTGGCTGTATTAGTGCAAAAAACATGAAGTAGATTAAGCCAAATCAGCAAAACATAATCTAGGGACAGTTGTAATACGCAAGCGGAAGACTAAAAGAAATATATAAACCAGTATAAGTCCCCAAGATATGTATGTTCTGCCAGGTCATAATTACAAGTATTATCTCAATATACAAATATCAAAATGTGATAGTCCACTACAAACATAACCCCTTAATCCCCGTCAATCAGGACACGACTCACATGAACTCGCCTAAGAACTGCATGAAGGAGAACGCCTCCTCATCATCCTCATACTCCTGCTCTGCCTCGAGTGTCACATCATCACCTGCAGCTAAGTCAGAGTCTGATTGATGTTTAAGCACCGTCCTAGAACGTGAGAGTGAGTGATCAACTCAATGGAGCTATACAGTGAAGGTTAACATGTTATCAATTCAATCAAGTAGTAATAATAAAGCATTGCAATCAAACATGTCCTAGATACTCTTGTTAATGCAAGGATGATATGAGGTAAAGATGCATCCCCTCGCCCGCACTCCCTCTTGCGACAACATCTAACGATCACGGCATGAATCACTACCACTGTGCTCTACACCAACGCCAACGACATATGCAGTGCGATGTTATGAGCATGATTACCAAGTTCTTATCAGTCCTTTTCATACAGCAAGATTGGGAAGCTAAGGTAGCTCCCTTATATCAATACCCAAATAATGATCCATTCTAGGGTCGTCATTCCTAGTAAATCTCATACGATGTTATAGTTTTGGGTCGCTGCAAAGGTCTTGTCACCAATCAATGCAGGCCCAGTTATACCTTAGTTACTACAAAAGCCTTGTCGCTTCAATGTAGTGTCAAGGTATGCTCAAGGTCACTACAAAGGGCTCGTCTCCAATCAATGTAGGCCGACAGCACGATACAGTGTCCGATACCACCATATTTGGCTCACGATTCTGGGTTACTTACTGATCACTAAGGGGAGGCTCATCACCCCAACATAGGCCGACAGCTCGACCACGGTGTCCCATACCACCATGTCTGGCTCATGAGTCTTAGGGGATTGTGGTACCAAGGTTAATGGGATCTCATTAGTAAGTTTTGTACCGTAGATTCAAGCAGCATCGTCCAAACATGATGAACATACATCGGTCAATCGGGTTAATTGATAAGCTTGACTAGGATGAGCGCACATTGAGTTAATTAACATGAAATGCATAAGCACTTCGTTTGGCCTAACCACTGCCGACATCCTAAGTACGGCTCGGATTCATTGAACACATTCTGCATGGCAAAAATAATCTCCGCCACCAATACAAGGCTTGTTACCGATTACCTGGACTGTGATATAGTCCCAAACACATACAATCACAATGATGAATATTTAAATCAATCCTGCAATCATATGAACATATTCTGGAATATAACTTAAACATGAATACTAACATGGAGAAAATCATACACATAGTTAACATGAATAAGTAGGTTATATATTTCATGGAGGGAATCATACGCACAGTTAAGGTAGTTGAGATTCATATCTCAACTCTCTTATAAATCACACTTTACTAATTACTAACTCATTCAGGCATTTTCACAAACACTTATAATATACTTTTCAACATACATCACGTATGTTGGCCATATTACGTATTAGGGCAAATCCTTTTTCCAAGGAGTTGTTGCATACATAACAAGCATATACCTACGACAATTACTCATGACAACCACAACACCAGATTTCACATGTACACAAACATTTCAATAAATGCATGAATTTCTCTATAGACTACATCGATCATATATATACGTAAAACGAAACAGATATTGCATTTGACATGTGAAATAGCATCCATCTCAGTAATAAATCATTAACCGACATTGAGAGCCTTGAAAACCATAACCTATACATATATAGTCCGCACCTTAAACCAAAAAATGCATAACAGATATGATTTATACGTTAAGTCTTCGTCAACGGCGAATTTACAACCTAGAACATGAAGTAGGTTAGCTACATCATTACTTAGACTATTGAAAACCCTAGAATAGGTTAGAGTTAGGATTTCTTACATATGTATGGTATTAGAATCACCAAAATAATGATTCAGATAGGTGGATTAGGCACGTAGTGAAGCTGGAAAGAATTCCAGGATGAATCACCAACTTCTCTCTCTCTCTCTCTTTACTCTCTTTTTTCTTAGCTAGGGTTTGGAATTCATATGGAATATGTGAGAGAGGTTTTAAAGCCCTTATATAGGCCCAGAACTGACAAAAATAGTCCCAGGGCCATGGTATACTTAGGTTATAACTAAATCGGACTTGTTCCGATCTAACGAAGTATTTCTGAAGGTCTCTTTACTGAATGCACTCGGACTTAAACTCACAGATTCTGGATCTAAGTCAAGCTAAGTTTTCAGTCCGATCGGGTTTCCAGATTGACCATGGTGAACCTGTTTCAGTTCAACAGCCACCGAAACTCGATCAGGGCCACAAGTATATTGGCATGTGTGGGACATCTTCCTTAATCCAAGGGTAAATTTAGGTCAAATTCCAACGGTCAGAACAAATATAATCGTCCTGCAAGCGACATGACTCAGATTACTTAAATTCATATTTAATTTCATTAAAACCTTCACGTTCTCACACACTTCACTCTGAACTCAATAAAATAGTCTCAGGACATCATCTGGACTTGAATTTCGAGGTGATAGTGAAGTCCAACTAGGCAATCATAATGGTCTAAGTTCATCACTATCGGACTTTCGATGTGCGGTCTAGGTCCGATATAGAGTTTCTGAATGCTCCTGAGAGCAACTGGGTTTAGAGTTTGCTCCTAGATTTCAGGGTAATATAGCGTTAACAATTCTATGAATTTTGGGTCTTACAGAACGTATTTAAAGTGATTGGTGCTAATTTCACAGGTAATCTAGTTTAACACTTATTAATTCTAGATAAATTTCTAAAGGATTTGGTCCTAAGTGATTTCTGTTTGAGGTGGTACTCGGGTTTTCATATGGATTTTTCCAGGACATTACACTGTACCGGTCTCTAAACATATAAATGCCCCGAACTCTCTTTCATTTGCACGTTTCTTCTACTCACAACAAACTTTCACTTCTCCGATCTTTCCCGCACAACGAATATCTGTTGTGTGGACCCACGCAATAACTTTTCGCACTTGCGCAAGTCTCTCAGCAGTTGCACTATTTCGCGCAAGTGACTTCGATTTTGCGGACCCACACAACCCAGGACTTAGTGATTTTCCTGGCTTCAGTCTTTTCTCCAAAACTTAGACAAAGTTTTAACCTTTGGGTAATAACTTGTCCTTCAATCACCCTCAAGTTTACAATCCCTTGTTCATCATGGTCCGAACCAAGTGAACATATCACATCATGGATCCTCCTACTGACCAACCTTCTTATCAAGACCTGCTAGATTCATCTTCCTTCTATCCCTCTCCTTCTTCGTATCAACCCCCTGCTAAATGCACTAAGACCATAGCCCGCAATCCTGCATATTTCAAAGAACCGATGCTTCCAACTTTTGATTTTATTGATCAAATTGAATCACTACCATCTCCCATTCATCGAGCTATAGTGATGGGAAGCTTAGAGCGGCCTCCGAAGTATGGTCACGAGTATGAATGGGATGAATGGTTAAAGACAACTTCCCACATCCACACAGATAGCGAAAGGCTCCTTTCTCGAGAAGATATGCCTCTCGCTTCACGCTCAATGAAGTTTCTCCGAAATAAGGCGAAGGAATTTGAAGAAAAGATCAAGGAGCACAATAAAAAGAAACTTCAAAATTCATGGGAATCGATTCGAGTCATTGAGGGTATTATGAAGTTTGACAACCCTCCCTTAGAAGGTATGACGGTGATTCCCATCAATGTGCATCGTCATCAATCCATCCTTGATTGCGAGGTGAAGGATTACGTAGACGGAGAGAAGCTGATGTACACTACTTTATGGGCAACGAGAGAGCCACGCATCGCCGAGGGGAGACTAGAAGCGCACAAGCCACGATAAATTATTAAGGAATTTCATCTCATGATCTTTTTGACCCCTTTCATAGTCCACATAACCTTTTTCCTACATATTTTTACGAGACCATCAAACAACGCTTCAGAGATCGCGATCAACTCTGGGGACTAGAAGATTTCCAAACAAGAGGTTTGTTGACTTCTCGACGCTATTATTTCGATTGGGCAGAAGCCATCCTAAAGAAGCACACAAATACTCTTGCCAAGGTCAGACTATATGATGCTATAGAAGTTACATCCAAATACTTCTATAAAGATCCCACTGTGATCAAGGGTTTTCTTGAATACTGGTCACCTACCACCAATTCTTCCCACCTACCATATGGGGAGATGAGCATCATGCTTTGGGATCTGCATCAAATAACAGGCCTTCTATTAACAGGCAAATTTTATGATAAATTTATTCCGTTGAATAGAGAAATGGCATTTGTATCTTCTCCCGATCGCAAACCCTCCATTTTTAAAACTACCATTGAACTTTTTAGAGAGATTGGGAAATATTCGAATTTCCACAAGCTTTCTCCTCTGTAGTGGATAGTGCACTTCTCTAGAATGCTCAGGTATTTTCAAGTCATGTAATCAACTTTCCCTTTTCTATTATACATTCCTTCATAACAATCTTGTATCTTTTTCTACAGATTCCGTAACTGTCGTAGCAAGGACCTAATGGAACTTCGTGATGAAATGAGAGAGAGAGAGTAGATTATAGTTCTTTTGGTGAACTCGCAGCTTTTCTAGCTTATTGGCTAAGCATCGTAGCACTTCCAAGTTCCAAATGGGTAGATGTTATTCGTCCCACAGTATTTGTTGTTGCCAGTGCTCTGGCAGAGGGGCAAAAGTATTCCCTTGCACCTCCAGTGCTATGCTCTATCTACAGAGCCTTTGGAGAAATAGCTACACACATCAAGAACCCCACCATTGGATCTTCTTCGGCATATACTTTGTAGCACTATTTCACTGGCTGGTTGGGAGTTTACTTTCTCTGGACTTTCAAAGTACTAGAGAAGGCATATATTCATCCTATGCATCTCCTAATCTGGTTCTTTCAGCAAAGGGCTATTGCTAAAAGGTCATATGAATGGGTGGCCAAAAAAATTTGAGATGATGATCAAATTGATTTCTTCCAATTCCATCTTCATCGCTACATTGAGGACACTGACATGGTGGATCAAGGAACACTTATTATAGCGGAAAGAGCTTTCTTTCTCTCTGTTCACTCCTGCAGCCTACCTCTCCGAGAAGGGATGGAATTCTGGCAAGAGCCCTATTATTCTAGCTGCTTTGCTCACCAATTCGGTTATGACCAAGCCGTGCCAGAAGACTGCGGATTGGTCACAAAAAAGATGCATTGCTATGGAACTGGTCCTATTAATTATGTCATGATATGGAAGCAATTACTAGGCGGTCGCATTAATTCTTCCTTCATAATTCCCAGCTGCAGCCACACAGTTCGCACTTCACATAGCTGGATGCATTAGTTGGATCATTAGTCATACTTGGTCAACAAGTGTTTACTTGTGGACTCGCCCATCTTTCTTCATCCACCCCGTCTAAGGGGTAAGAAATTTGAGGGCGGAATTGGCTTCATTCTGGAAAAGAGTCATGCATCTCATCACGATGAGATTTGCAAAAAAATATCAATAAAAGAGCCGATCCACGAGAGGAAGCCCATTAATACCCTAGATGGCTGGTTTGCCCACAGGGTTTTGACGGAATTTGAACAAGTCCCTCGTGACTTTGGCGGTCGGGCTATAGAAGATGTTGAAGGAACATCTTCTCCTATTCTTACAAAAACCACAACAGCTCAGGAAGGACCAGTTTAGGATGAACCAGTTCCTCCTGCACAACCTACTCCTCCTGGCTCATCGTCTCCTATGACCAGATCACAATCACACTTGTAGGTGTCACTACCTATTTCTCAGGAAGGGGGCAGGCAGACATCTACAACCCCTTCTGTTCCCACTGACAGGGAGCCTCAACCAGCAAGTAGCTGAGCTGCCTCTTATAAGGGAAAGCAAGTCGTAATTGAAGAAGTGGAAGAGGAGAGCTTAAGGGACGAAATCTCGGCCTCTTCATCAGAGGGTATGTAACACCCTGAAAATCGGGGGTCGTGTATAAACTCAACTCCCGAGTTCCAGACCGTCACTTATGCAACAAAAATGGTTATGATTCAATGTTGTCTGATTTAAAGCATTCACATGAGTAAAAGTATACCAAAACTGCAATTCATACTTCAGATCCAGTGATAAAAGCAAGCGGAAGACTAAACAATGTATATATCACTGTATGGAAAAACAAAGTAATCTCATCTGTCTCCAAAGTATGACTACATCTCTGAGTCTCATGTACATATACATAACAAAAGAATAATGTTCAAAAAGGAAAGTCCCACTGATGTCCCCTCGATCCAGGTCACCTACGGGAAACCGTCATGATACTGCATATACGAGAACTCATCCTGGTCCTCGTCGATCTCTGGCTCCACCTCCTGGATCTCGTCCTCACCTGCAGCTACAACAGGGTCTGGTGGGTGTTGCAAACACCATCCCGTAACGTGGAAATGAGTGATCAACTCAGTGGAATCATAGAGCAAAGATTAGCATGTTCATAATTCAATCACGCGATAATACTAAAGCAGTAAATCAGACAATCCTAATACTGTTATTAATGCAAGATGATATGAAGTGATGTATGCCCTCACCGACGATCACCCTCATGCGGCAACATCTTACGACCGCGGCATGCCACACTCCCTAGAGTGCTCCACATCTTCCAGGCACATGCAATGATATGGTGATATGATTTTCAAGTTGTTATTAGTCCATTCAAACAGCAGGATTGGGAAACTAAGGTACTTCCCTTATATCAATCCCAACACAGATCCTGTCTAGGGTCGTCACTCCTAGTAATCTCATACGATGTATATTTCGTAGGTCTCTGCAAGGGCTGTCAGGGCTGTTGCTCGCACTCGTTGCACCGCTCCCCCATCACCTTATCAATACAAGCCTACTGTACTCTACTGCAACGGAAGGTTCGTCGCCTCCCGTGGACTCAGAATACGCTCGCGGTCACTACAAAGGGCTCGTTGCCTGATCAGTGTAGGCCGACAGCTAGAATATAGTGTCCCATACCACCATAATCTGCTCACAAGTTTAAGTGCTCACTGGTCACTACGGGGAGGTTTGTGGCCCCAGCGTAGGCCGACAGCTCGACCACGGTGTCCCATACCACCATGCCTGGCTCATGAGTCTTCGTGGATCAAGGTACCATGGTTAACAGGGTTTACAATGGTAAGTTCAGTACCCTAGGTTCAAGCAGTTATGACACATACAAGGTGAACATACATCGGCCAGTCGGGTTACTTGACGGGCTCGACTAGCGCGATCGCATCTCAAGTTGAACGACATGAAGTGCGTAAAACACTTCGCGTGGCCTAACCACTGCCGCCAACTCTAAACACGAATCACGTTCATCGACGCGTCGTTCGTGGCTATGACCAGTCAGCAATGAATTTGCTCGGTTACCGACTGCCTGGACTAAGTCTAGTCCCACACATCTATGGAATCATATTAGCACTATATGCAAAGGTATTGGAATTGAAATACATCATGTGAGCATGTTAACACATGTTATAACATTCAACTTAAGCAAATCTTCAAGGCATACTTTCTATGCATGTAATGCAATCATGCATAAGGTAAACATGTAGGAAATCATTTAGGTCAGCATTTTAATCATGAAATCAATCTCAAACTACTACATAACATCATTCAATTCAATACATACTAATACAAGCATTTATACAAACACATACACTACACACTTAAGTCCACATATAGTATGTCGACCCAAAGTGTGCAACTTGGCGAATCTCTTCGCCAAACTGATTATGCAAGCATTCCTAACTCCCTAATGTGGTGACAAACCATGTCAATCACGTCAGCAAAATATGCATGTAGACCGTACTTCCTACAAATGACTAAAATGCCCTAAATCTCATATTCTTCGTTAATTTACGAAACAGGAAACGGAGAGCATGTTGTACATGTCAAACGGCGATGCCATCGATAATCTACTATTAAACGACATTGAAAGCGTTGTAAACCGTCAATCAAAGCGTCTACAATCCTCACCTAGTCTCTTACGGTTGCGGGATTTTGAACGGAGCATGTACGCTTCGTCTACGGCAGTAGGAGAGCCTGATTTATGGAATACGTTAGCTAACATGTTATGCATCTAAGTAAACCCTAAATCAGCAAGTTTTTGGGGTTATTTTATACCTGAAAAATGGAGAAATCACCAGCCAGGTGATTGGAAAGAAGTGCTGAAGCAGCAACTGTCAGGGGCTCGGAAGCGGGAAAATTCTCTTCTTCTCTTTCTCCCAAACTCTCTCTCTTTTTCTCCTAGGGTTTGTGATTTTCGGATGGAAGGGAGAAATGAGGGTTTCAACCCCTTTTATAAGCTTGAAATCGCCGGAAATAGGCTCCGGGACGAAGTTTACTTGGTGCCTATCCATTTCGGGGCTGTTTCGGTCCAAAAACTGCTTTCTGGTGGTCCCCTGGTCGATTGCGATCAGACTTAAGCTCATGTGTACCAGATGTAGCTCGTATTAAGTTTTCAGTCTGGCAGGGTTCGCAGATCGCACGTGGCGGACCAGTTTCAGTTCAGCGGTCACCGCACGTAGATCAGGGCTGAAAGTCTCATGATAATAAATAAAAATTTTTCCTGATCCGAGGGTGTAATCTGGATGAATTCTGACGGTCAGAATGCTTAATACTGACGCGTCAAGTCGTGTGCCAGATTTGAATTTGAAATTCCAAATCCGTCCCTATTCGTGGTCGCTTCAGTCCGGGTTCAACGAAATCGTCTGTGATTATCGGTTTGACTTGATTTTCGAGATGATTGTCAAGTCCAGCTGGGAGGTTCTAACGGTCTAAGATAGGAGGTATCGGACCTTCGACGCGCGGTCTAGATCCAATTCAAGAATTCAATGTGGTCCAGAGAACAAACCTGCTTAGAGTTTGATCCGAGGTTATAGAGTGTTGTAGAGTTGTTTGTTCTACTCGATTTGGGTCTTGCAGAACGTATTTAAAGTGATCAGGGACTATTTCCCAGCTACTCTAGCATTGCGCTAGCTAACTTACGCTTAATTTCCATGGAAATTATTTCTACGCGATTTCGGGTCAAATCGGTACTCGAACCCAAGTACGGATTTTTCACGGGCGTTACAGGGTACAGCCTCTACGGAATATGAGGGTGATGAAGATGGTGCGAGTGATGAGGACAAAGATGATGATTTTGAGGAAGGAGAAGTCAATATAGATGATGTGAGTGATGAGGACAAAGATGATGATTTAAGGAAGGAGAAGTCAATATAGATGAAGAGGAAGATGTAAGTACTAAAAATGTTGTAAAAGTGCACCCTCCTATGGCTTCCAAAATCCTTCCCAGTACCAACATTCCTGTAAAGTCTCCTGTAACAATTGAGGAAGAGGAGGAACCCTTAGATTATGGGGAATACGGATACTCTCCTGGTAAGGGATTTTTTTTAAAAAAAAATTCTTTAGATATTTATATGTATATTTAGTGATAATTATCTCATCATCATTTTTGTATCTTCATTTTAGGCATTCGTGTTGCTAATATTGAAACGGACGATACTCCTTCCTTAATCCTCCTCCAATTGCACCAATGACTTCGCCAAGGGTCCCTCTAATTCCATTGACAGTATCAAAAAGGGTAGCCCGTGAAATTATCTTTCCTGTAGAGACTGTTAATTTACCCACTCCTACTACCAGAGATTCAAGCACAGAGGCCAGAGCGCCTTCTTTCACTGACATGTTAAGAGTCAGCCCCTCTACAATCTAAGAAATCTTTCCTCTTGTTGGTCACATTTCTGCAGCAAGTATATATATATATATATATATATATATATTGATTTTTAGGAACCATAAATCTTCTAACTTGTATTGCTTATCTTAACTTTCTTCCTTCTTCGTAACACAGGGACTCCTCCTTGTAGTGGAATGAAAAGTTTTGAGTCTGTGGCCACTACTTTCGAACTATCATCTCTTGCAAAGATCCCCATCCACAAGATGCTTTTAATGAATAATTCTTTGTTAGTGACAGTTCACATCTTTAAATATCTCGAACAGTGGTCAGACTTGGATATTGCCATTAAAATTTTACAAAGTTCCGCGAGAATGGAAAAAATTAACATCTCTACTCTACGCGATTCTCATCTCAAATTTCGTGATTCAATAATCTATTTAGCTTCAGCGAAGAATGTTACAATTGCTCTGGAGATTCTAAAGGATGGGAAGCAATTTACTCTGTCTAAGGAAAAGGCTTCCCTCATTACTTCCACTATCTCTGAATTTGACTGGGAACGACTAGCTCTCCATGAACTAATGACAAAGTGATTATTCAAGATCGAATCACTACTCTGAAGGAAGAGATCTCGCAACTAGAATTGAAAGGTCAGGAGAAGGAACTAGCCATAAAGGAGATTGAGGGAAAGATCTAAATCAATATTCAGTCTGTCAATACTGAGAAGTCCGAGCTGCTCAAGAGTGAAGAAATGATTGCATCTTTGGAAGGTAAACTGGCTAGTCTTCCTAACCAAGAAAAGATCATACTCGGGGAAAAGTCAAAGCACATTGCAGCTCAGATGCAATTAAAAGAAGACTTGCAAAAGTATATGAGAATAGTAGGGATTATAAAAGAACTTTAACCACGTAATTCCTTTTGTATATATGCTTTTTGAACAAGTAATCTCTTTTGATTTTCTGTGATGATTTTCAATAACCTTTTTCATGCATTTCTACATCATACATTATGTTATTTATGCAGTAATCTTAGTGTAATTACTAACTAATGAATTAATATAAGAACTAGTATTTTATGCTTGCTAGTGCGGGATTTCCTATGCAACTTCATTTATTTATATATTTTTTATTGGTGGTGTTAGATTTTCAATTCAGTTAGTTACACACAGTTTAAGCTCTTGAAAAGTGGAGTCGGGTCTGGCATGATGGCCTCTGTAACTCTTAGGAGTTCACTAGACTTCTCACAGCCTAGGGAGTTCACAAACTGCGATCCATCAGAGGGGCCCATTGAAGCTACCGGGGCCGTGAACTCGGTTGGAATTACGCACATGCAGTAACTCTTTAGAGTTCACGGGATGCACAAGGTAACCTTTGGGGTACTAAATCTAGGGTCATCAGTCCATAATGAGTAGGTTTAAGCGCTTTCTCATGAGTTAGTACTGAAATCAAACCGTAAATCTAGGGAGTCTTATGCATGGTTGGCTTATCTAAAGCTCACACTACGGTCCTCATTTTCTTCGTCTGCAAGGTCGAGCCCATTCACAGGAGGGTATTTTCCACCATTCCTCGTGATGTTGTCGAAAAGCTAAATAGACGACTTGGGGGTTACGCGTGACTGGCCATTAAGAACTTTTGGCCTTTTAGGCTTTTGATTACTGGCTCCGTCAGCTGCCTGCATGGGTATATGTACGATAGCCTTCACAGAGTTTTTAGAGCCACTTGCTTCTCACCGTAGCCCGAATGGCAATCTTGATAGGTCTTATGCGCGATTGGGCATTGGCTTAACTAGGCTGCCTTAAAATGCCTTAAAAGACAATGATAGGTATGATAAGTTGTTATAAGAATGATAGACGTCTCTGACTGAAATTGACACATCACCACTTCTGCCAATATCTTCAATTATACCCATCTGTCTATCCATGTTGTTTACAATATACCAATTTGGTGATAGTATCAATTTCAGACAGAATTTTGTTTGGCTTACTTGATGATGGTGATGTTCACTTTCCTTTCACAATATTTACTATTACATGATCTTGATATGCTCATGAACTTCTTCTTTATTCATTCCATTTATCTTGTCCCTTTTTAATACAGAATCATTATTCCGATGATATTCTGGATCAAAATCAGTAGTATTTTTAGGAACAATATCTTTTGACAAAGCAAGCATTGACCGACATACACTTTTGTTTGCTCCATTGGAGTATACTTCTTTTATTAGGTACATCTTGTCTCAATTTTCCTTGAATTTTCCCCCTGATATGATTGCAGCTACTGTTAGGTGACCAAGTATCTCTTATCAAACGAATCCCACTCTTTCAGCCTTACTTTCGCATTTTCATCGTTTGTTATGAATTGATGTACTAGCGTTACTTTTACTTCAATCAAGATCAATGCTCATGTACTATAGGATCCATGTGGCACTCTCAGCATCTTTGACCCTCTTAATAAATTTGACCTGTATTAACTTATTCATTACTTCTTCTATCAAGGGAACCAAGTCCCGATGGAATCGCCTTTGCATTTGTTTAATCAACTCTTTCTCCATAGAGATACTGAAGTAATGCATTGTCGCAGAAGACTGCACGGCTGTAATCAAATTTACTGATGAGTCTGCCCCCAGTCCTTAAAATTTTCTTCGTTTATCCTAACCAATTCCAATAGGGATTTGAATTCCCTCTCCATTATTCAATCCGGTGGGTTCTTCATAATCGAAACCCATGTCTTTCATAATCTTCTTACTTGCTAGACTATATTTTTTAAGATCTTGCGACGTCAGCCTACCATGGTATACATTATTCTCGGCTTCTTCTCTTGTCTTTACTTCTTCTGAAACATAAAATTCTATTGGTTCAAGGTATTTTGTGCTTGCCTCAACCTGAAATCTCCTTGAAGCGGCTGGAAATGGTTTATTCCTTTCAACATATGGCAGTGGAATTGTTTAATTAGACTGTAAAATTCTCAATTGTTTGGATGACAAAAAAGTTAATGGCGGTTTCCTTGGTTGCCTTAGATGTCTCTGCACAAAGCAGAATTTCTTTTTTATTTCTACAGTTTTGAATGATTCTATCCTTTCCATTTTTTCTTTAATCACACTCACTTGAATGTCCTTTGGGACCTTACTTTCATCATTCTCTCTCATCTATAGAAAACCCTTTATAGTAACTGGCATCCGTGAAGAAGGACTCAGCCTCCATATATAGCTTTGCATTAGCCATTACTTTATACTGTATTCCGTCTTTGCAGTATTTGAAGCACTGATGTAGAGTGGAGGGTATAATGCTATATTGATGTATCCATGGCCTTCCTAGGAGAAGGTTGTATGTTGTTATTGCATTTATAACATCACACACAACATCAATAGTCAATTCTTCTTTTTCCAACGTTACCATAATCTTACCAAGTGCGCGTTGCCCATCTTGATTAAAGCCCTGTATCATCATTCAGCCATGGCGTAGGTCTGAATGACGGTAATTCAATTTACACAACATCGAGAGTGGCAAGAGGTTCACTACAGACCCATTCTTGATCATAATCCGCTTGGCTTTCTTCCCACGGATATGTCCTTCTATCACCAGTGGCTTACGATGTTCTCCCTCACAGATCAAGTCGTTATCAGAGAAAGAATTAACTGGGAGACAATCTTCTTGTTCATCGAGTTTTTCATGCTCTAATTCTACTAGTAAAGTTTCTCTAATGTTGTGATCAGACAACGCTTGAACCAAACTCTGTTGAAATTCTTCTAATAACTTAAGTGCATCATAAACGCTTAATCGAGCTGGTATTCCCTTCAAATGACTTACTACATCATAAGTCACTTTCACCACTTTGCTCTTCTTTTGTCTTGCCATCATTACTCTGTCTTTCAATGACTTCTTTCCTAGTAATTTCTAGTTTCTGTTTCACAGGACTTGTTACCTTTTTAACCGATCGTAACGTGATCACTACTACCTTCTTTATCGTCTTACAATCTTCCTTCTCATTCACATCTCGATCTTTTCCTCGGATTATAAGCACATTCACTGTTGTTATGGTACCCCTTTCCTTTTCCTTACCAAGCACTATTTCACCCCTATCGATCATCCACTGTATTATACATTTCAGTGTATAGCAATTCTCTGTTAGGTATCCCACCAAGTGATGATAACGAAAATAATCCCTTTCTTTGGTTCTCGTCACATCTTCAGGGCATTTGGGCTTTAATAATTCTAACGTGCCGACCTTTAAAAATTGGTCATCATAGGGACGACTTCTTCCTTATCAAACACAAACCCCTCATGAGAATTGAGCATCATGGGTCTTTTTCCACTATATCTATTCCTTGATTGGCTCCATTCTTTTCTTCGATCCGGCTTCTTTTCTCTCAAATCCCTTGTATCTTTGCCTCTTTTGTTACGATCGATAGCATTTATAGCCGTTCTACTAGATACCCTCCTAGCCGTCTCATGGTGGAACACTGGTATCTTACGGATCATCAATTCCAAAGTGTGAGCTTTACTAGCCAGGTCATGAAAAGTTCTAATATTGGTGATGGTGAGCCCAAACACGATTCCTGTCCCATAAATTTGACACATTTAAACATACTTTTTTTCTTCCGGTAACTGCCTGCATGTGGCTCCCAATGTTTTCCATCTATCTATAAATTTTTTTAGCGGTTCTCCTTCTCTCTGCCGTATGGAAGCCAGCTTTATAATACTGACATCGCACTCTAAAGAGAAAAAGTTCGACATAAAAACCTCCTGCATTTATTCCCAAGTACGTATCGACCTGTAGCACCCCAAATTTTTGCCAACCTGGAATTAGATGTCCTTAGGCAATGGGTCAACCATAACGCCTTGGTAACCTCTCTGAAACCAATTCCAAAACCAAAGAACTCATTTAGAACCAAATCTTTTAGAAAATTAATGTGAATTAGCCAGCGCTACACTAGATTTCCTGCAAAATTAGCATCAACCACTTTAAATATGATCTGTAAGACCCAAAACCTATATAATCGTTGATGCTACGTTACCCTAAAACTTAGGATCAAACTCTAAACCCGTTTGCTCTCAGGAACCCTTTGAAACTTTGTATTGGATCTAGACTATGCGTCAAAAGTCCGATATCTACAATCTCAGACCATTATGACCGCTTAGTTGGACTTGACAATTGTTTCGAAAATCAAGTCCATACGATGTCCTGAGACCATTTCCTTGCATCCGGAGTGAAGAGTGTGAGAAAAGTGAATTTATTTAGAAATTAAATACAATTTAAGTAAATCTGGCACATGTCGCTTGCGCAACATTTTATAAGAGTTCTGGCCTTTGGAATTTGACCAAATTTCACCCTCGAATCAGGATAGGTGGCCCTTATATGTCATAGCACATGTGGCCCTGATTGAGTTTCGGTGACCGCTGAACTGAAACTGGTCCGCCACGTGCGATCTGGGAACACTACCAGACTGAAAACTTGATGTGAGAAGGATCCAGTATCCATGAGCTTAAGTCCGACCGCATTCGGCCAGGGGACCTCCCGAAATGCTCTTTTGGATCGGGAAAGACCCGATTTGGCTATAACCCAAGTATACCTTGACTTGAAGTCTATTTTAGTCATGTTTGGGCTTATAAAAGGGCCTTAAACCCTTAGCCTTCTAACCCATACGAATTTGGCGAAAAACCTAGGAGAGAGGAGAGAAGAGAAAGTGAGGGAGAATCTGGTGGTTCTTCCAGGGAGTCTTCCCTGCTGCTCCACGAGCCACATCCACCTGCCTGTATCACTTTTTCAGTGATTCCAACGCTGTTCTAGGTAAGAAAACCCTAACCTCAACCTGTTTTTGGGATTCTAGCAATACAAGTAGCGAAGTAGCTGACCTATCTTGTGAATTAGGTCGCCATATCGACGTTGACGAAGCGTAGACTTTCTATTCGAATTGATACGCGTCTAGAACGGAAGGTGAGGATTTTAGATGCCAGGATTGACTGTTTTCAAAGATTTCAATGTTGTTTAATAGTAGATTATCGACAAGAACGTTGTTTGACATGTAGAACATGCGGTCCGTTTTCCATTTCGACTACGTACGGAAAATATGAGATTTAGGGTATGTTAGGTATTTGTAGGAAATACTGTATACGTCCATATTTTGCTAAAATGATTGCCATGTTTATTTTTCTTGTTATTATACAAGATATGCATGTACGATCGGTTTGGCGAAGAGATTCGCCCTAATGCACATATTGGCCGACATAGGCTATATAGACTAATGTGTGTAGACTAAGTGTTTGTTGAAATGCCTAAATCAATATGATTTATGCCTGCCATATGTTTTGAATGTAAGAACATGATTGTTGTGTATTAGACAACTCCTTGCTATAAGGATTTGTCATATTATATGTTGGAATCGACATACGTCAAGTACGTTGGAGTTGAATAGTTTAAGTGTTTGTATAAATGTATGTATTATTAAGTATTGAGTAAATGGTGTTGTAGATTAGCGTTGAGACTGGATTCTCAACTACTTTGATGATGCACATGATTTCCTCCATGCTTGTATTTGAATTGCCTACCTTAGGTGTGAAATACTCGTGTATGGTTAACTGCTTATGATGTATGTTATATTATGTTGATAACATGCTAGAATTTCTTGTATTTCGATTCTGTCTCTCTCATATGATTATTGATGTAGATTACATGTACTTGGGGCTATACTCTAGTCCAGGCAGTCAGTAAAAGTTTAGAATTCGTGGATGGATTCTATTCGCCACGAAAGATGTGTATGACGAACCCGAGTCATACTAGAGTCGTCGGCAGTGGTTAGGCCACACAAAGTGTCTGTGCACTTCATGTCGGTCGATTCAACGTGTGCTCGTGCTAGTCGGACTCATCAAGTAACCCGACTGACCACTGTGTGTTCACCTTGTATGCGTCATAACTTCTTGAACCTAGGGTACTAAACTTACCATTGGAAAGCTCCTTTAACCTTGGTACCTCGATCTCCTAAGACTCATGAGCCGGGCATAGTGGTATGGGACACCGTAGTCGAGCTGTCGGGCCATACTGGAGCCGCAAACCTCCCCATAGTGACCAGTGAGCACCCTAATCTGAGCAGATTATGGTGGTATGGGACACTATATTCTTACCGTCGGCCTACATTGATAAGGTGATGGCGGAGTGGAGCAACGAGTGCGAGCAATAGCCCTGACAGCCCTTTGTAGTGACCTTGAGTTTATCCTTACACCGCATGGGGGCGATGAGTCCTGATGCAGTCTTAAGGATATAAACTAGGCCTGTATTGATAAGATGATGGGGGAGCGATGCAACGAGTGCGTGCAACAGCCCTGGCAGTGACCTAGAAATATATCATTGTATGAGACTACTAGGAGTGACGACCCTAGACAGGATCATTGTTTGGGTATTAATATGAGGGAGGTACCTTAGTTTCTCAATCCTGTTGTATGAAAAGGACTAATAACAACTCGGTAATCATATTCATATCGCACTGCATGTGCCTGGAAGATGTGAAGCACTGAGGGAAGAAAGCATGCCGCAGACGTAAGATGGTGTCGCATGAGGGAGTATGTCGGTGAGGGCATCCATCATGTCATTTCATGCTTGCATTAATCACAGTATCTAGAAATGTCTGATTGTTTGCTTTACTATTATCGTGTGATTGATTTGATAACATGTTAACCCTTGCTCTATGATTCCACTGAGTTAGCTACTCACTCCCACATTACGGGACAGTATTGTACACACCAACCAGTTCCTATTTCAGTTTCAAATGATGGAGATGCTTGCAAAGTAAAGACGGACTTAGTGATGATGAGGAGGATCCCTCCTATATACAGGTTCTGATCGACGGGTTTGCAGGGTTACTGATTAGATGCCAATACACTTGGTATTTTACCTTTTATTTACACACTCATGTATATTCTTTTCTTTCTATTGTAGAGTATACATGTATTTAGTTAACCTGGTAACATGTTCACACTCTGGAGACCTACAATAGTTCATATATTCTATATATCTATCACATTCTTCTGCTTACTAATTTAACTATCTCTGGAGTATGATATGCTATTTTGGCTTAATCCACCTCATTTTTTATATACTACTGCTGCTGACATGCATCCATCATTGAAAATGTTGCATGAGTGATGTTCTGGAACTCGGGAGTGGAGTTTATGATCGACCCCCGATTTTCAGGATGTTACACGACCCTGGTGCCAAACTAGAATACCATCAAAATGCTTTGTGTGTTAGCGATGACCCGAACAATAGCAAGCAATACTGTGGTATAATAGAAAAATTTTTCATGCTAGTGATGAAGTGCATTAAATTCTCCTCTGGTGATCCTTCCCCGTTAAACTTTTGAAAATCTGGATTCTTGAAATTGGATGGAAAATAAGATATCTTCTACCTCCCTTGGATACAGCGTTTGATGTCTAAATTGACTAGTATTTTCGTACTCTCTTTCTACTCTGACAGCTTCTTCAACCACTTTTCTCACCTCATCCTGTAACGCCCTGAAAATCGGGGGTCGAGCATAACTCAACTCCCGAGTTCCAAAACATCACTTATGCAACATTTTCAATGATGGATGTATGTTGTCTGTATTATTGCATAAAACATGAAGTAGATTAAGCCAAATCAGCAAAACATAATCCAGTGACAGTTGTAGTATGCAAGCAGAAGACTGAAATGAATATATAAACCAATATAAGTCCCCAAAATATGTATGATGTGCTAGGCAAATAGGTACAAGTATTGTTTCAAAATATAAATGTCAAAATATGATAGTCCTCTATAAAGTATGAACCCTGAAGCCCCGATGATTTAGATTGGTCTAAGTGAACCCTCCTAAATACTGTATACACGAGAATGCCTCCTCGTCATCCTCGAACTCCGGCTCTGCCTTAAGGGTCGCATCATCATCTGCAGCTAAGACAGGGTCTGGTTGGTGTTTAAGCACTGTCCCAGAATGTGGGAGTGAGTGATCAACTCAGTGGAACTATGCAGCAAAGGTTAACATGTTATCAATTCAGTCAAGTAGTAATAATAAAGCAATACAATTAAACATCCATAATTACTCCGATTAATGCAAGAATGTATGAAGAAATGATGCATGCCCTCTCCCGCACTCCCTCTATGATCTTCATCTTACAGTTGCGCATGTCAATCACTTCCTCAGTACTCTTCCCAACACTAAACGGCACATGCAATGTAGTGCATGTACATGATTACCAAATTCTTATTAGTGCTTTTCATACAGCAGGATTGGGAAGTTAAGGTACCTCCCTTATGTCAATACCCAAATAATGATCCATCCTAGGGTCGTTAGTCCTAGTAAACCTCATACGATGTTGCGGTTCTAGGTCGCTACAAAGGGCTCGTCATCTATCAATGCAGGACTAGTTATACCCTAGATGCTGCAATAAGGCTCGTCGCCTCAATGTAGTTTCAGGGTATGCTCAAGATCACTATAAATGGCTCATCACCAATCAGAGTAAGCCGAGAGCACGAATACAGTGTCCCATACCACCATATTCATCTCATGAGTCTGGGTTGTTCACTGGTCACTACGGGGAGGCTCATCACCCTGACATAGGTTGACAACTCGACCAGGATGTCCCATACCACCATGTCTGGCTCATGAGTCTTAGCGGATCAAGGTACCGAGGTTAACACGCTTTCACTGGTGAGTTTGGTACCTTAGATTCAAGCAGTAGCGTCCAAACATGGTGAACATACATCGGGTCAATCAGGTTACTTGACGAGATTGACTAGGACGAGCGCACATTGAATTGATCGACACGAAATGCATAAGCCCTTCGTGTGGCCTAACCACTGTCGACATCCCAAGTATGGCTCAGATTCGTCGAACACATCCTGCATGGAGAAAATAACCTTAACCACCAGTTCGAGAACTATTACCGATTACCTGAACTGTGATATAGTCCCAACGATGTACAATCACATCAATGAATATTTAAGTCAAATGCTTCAATCATATGAACATGTTATAGAATATAACTTAAACATGAATACACAGTACATGGAGGAAATCATACACACAGTTAAACATGAATAAGTAGGCTATACAGTTCATGGAAGAAATTATACACACAGTTAAGGTAGTTGGGATTCATATCTCAACTCCCTCATAAATCACACTTTACTAACTACTAACTCATTCAAACATTTTCACAAACACTTAGACTACACCTTTCAACATACATCACCTGTGTTGGCCATATTATGTATTAGGGAAAATCCTTTTGCTAAGGAGTTGTCGCATACATACAACCATGTACCTATGACAATTAATCATGGCAATCACAATATCGGATTCAAAATGCATAAAAACATTTCAACAAACACATGAAATACTCTATTCACAACATAGTTGATACATATATGTAAAACGAAACAGATAGCGCATTTGGCATGTGTAATGGCACCCACGTCAGTAATAAATCATTATTTGACATTGAAAGTCTTAAAAACCATAACCTAAACGTATATGGTCCACACCTTAAATCGATAAATGCATAACAAATATGATTTAGTCATTTAGTCTTCGTCAACGACGGATTGGCAACCTAGAGCACGAATTTGGTTAGCTATATCATCACTTAAACTATTGGAAACCCTAGAATGGATTAGGGTTAGGATTTCTTACCCAATATTGGTATTAGAATCGTCCGAATAACGATTCAGTAGTGATGGATAAGCATATAATGTATTTAAATAAGAAACAAATGCGTTTGATTTGGGAAGCTATCTTATTTAACCATAACAGAGAAAGAGTATTTAAAACTATCATCACACTTTATTGATACTGAGTTCATTTACATCCTTTAAGTATCCCTTGATTCTAAGATAGATTACTTTAAAATAAAGGAATTATTATAAGTTCAACTGTCATAGCCAAATATTAAATCCGACAGCTCCTCAATGATTTCAGTCATCTCCTAGGACTTAAGAGGAATATGTTCTTCTGCTGATTATTCTCCTTTAGACTTGCATAGAAGGAACTTGAAGACTTTAAATATTTTGGCATCATAACGGCCTTCTTTCTTCACAGACTGCAAGGCAATCTCCCGCGCAATGGATGTTGGTTGCACGGACCCGCATAAACCACCGTTTCTCTCTCTCTCTCTCTCACCTTCGATCTTCCTCCTTACTCCGCTTTCTCTTGAAAATCTTTATCCAGTTCAAATGAAGGAGGTGAGGGGGTATTTATAGGCCTTCACGTGTGTGGTACCTCAATTTTGGCACCATGGGATCCACCTTGCAGTGTTTAAGACATTTCATAAAGAATCACTCCTGAAACTCATTGCGCGAACCTGCACAATGTCCATTTAGGTTGGGTGGTCCCGCGCATCAGATATCCTTTGCGCGGACTCGGGCAAACCATCCTTAAGTTAGCTCATTCTCCCTTTCCTTCAATTTTCTTTCTCAATTTCAATCTTCCTTTTACTTCACTCCTTCATCATTTTTATGTCTCAACAGTGTCACGTATTTATCATTTACACCATCCATTTACTTCTCTGGGATAAGTGTGAGGCCTATCCTTGACGTTATTACACCATCAACTCTTTTCGTAGATGGAAGAATATGCAGTACCAGATTTAGTATATCCACTATGTAGAGCCTATCTTAATGTATGGGTTAGATCCGCCGTCCTCCCAGTGGACCCTGTCTGGGGATATATGATATATTAGTACCAGGGAGGCTAATGTTAGTCTAACATTGTACATACCATATGGACTCCTATAGTTGTAAAAGGGGCATGTCGTTTAGTTCCTACCTATTTTTTATGTGATGTAACGGTTAAAGCTGATTATTGTTTTATCTGATAATCATGCTAGTGTACATAGTCTAGTAGGACACATTGAGAACATGCTTAGTATTACATCATGACATATTCATACGTATCATTTGTATGCCTATTGTAAGAAATGTTTGATCATAGCATTATCATTGGGCTGAGATATTTAAGGGACTCCTTGTGAGACGGAGTTACCCCACATGAGCGTGCAGTATGCACAGGTTTAACGCATGACTGGATAGTATGACTCATGCATCTAGCATTTTGTGATATGACCACTATTCACCCTAACGACATCAAGGCTGTGGCCTCCACAGGCATGTCATGGATGGCCAGATGGGAAATCAAAAATATTTAGTTTAAATATCTGGGCTCATTAGTTGTTTGTGGGTAAAAGCCCTTAAACCTCCGTGGACAAGAGATGCTCCAACGTCTACACCAATTGGATACATGAGCACATGAGGAACATACACCATTAGGCCGCATCCCCCACTGTGTCATGGTTGCTTAGAAGGGGGTGTGGCCTTATCAGCTCAAGTGAGGGGGTTATAAGCTTGGCTAAGTTTGACCAGCTCATGAGTGGGTCCACTACCGATGAACTGGGCCGATATGTGTAGGTATGTAGTGAGGTCTCTCTCACTGACTTGGTTGCGTGGCTAGGGAGGTGACGACCAGTGTGGAGTGTACTAGACCTCGGTGATGATCCCAGAGATGTACGATACTGATATGTGGACTCATTGAGTAGGAGTCACATACTTAGCATCTCATTCATTCATTCATTCATTATCCACTTGGGCTGGTGGTGTGTAACTTGATCATTATGTGTACCTCACCATGACTATGAATTCGGTTGGGTACATGAAATGGCCAAGCTATATGTCCTAGAGGGGGGGTGAATAGGACTATGCCAAATTAAAAAAAAAAAATTAACAGTGGAATAAAAGAAAGAGAGATAGCCAAATAAAGAAAAAAATTCACAATGCTGAATTAAAATGCAACCTCAAAATTCATGTCTTGAGAGGTTGATAAAAATGTTGTTCTAAGAAAAACCTTACACCAAAAACCAGAGTTTATGGTAAGAGAATCTTATTTCTAGAAAGATCTTTGTATCAAAAACTCAAACTGATGAGGAATAAATAAATAACAAGGAACTTAAATAAATTGCAGGAATTTATATCTAAGTTATTACAACATTCCCCACTGTGGTTAAAATATAAATATTACAACATTCATATCCACATATACATCCCACATTTCTAAATAATTAAAGATAGGAAATATAAATCACACATCTACAAAACACAAAGAATTATAGTGGTTCACCTGTGTGTACACCAACTGTTATAAAACAGCCACACAGATTGCTACTCTACTCCTAATATCCTCACATAGGGGATATAAGCGTTCACTATCAAAATAGGTTTTCACAGGTTCACCCAAAACGTTCACAATTGTGTCTTTTAGAAAAGAGCTTACACAATCCAAAAACCCTCACATCTGAGTTTTCTGGCTCTCCTCAGATAACTAACACAATGAGATTTTTCTAACTTAATCTCAAATAAAACCAAAATGAAAGGAATTTACAATAAATGTAAAATACTTGGATTTCTCCTTTTATAACAGCCTAGAAGAACAATCAGAGTAGATGATTGAATGTAGAAGTTCAAAGTCCAATACTGACTTTAAAATGGTTTTAGGTTCTAATTGATTTTAAATTAAACCAGTTGGGTTTAGCTCTATTTGATTTTAATTCTAAGAAGAAGGAATATCACAATTCCTCTTTTCAATTAAGATTGGAATGTAGAAACAAAATTGAATTAATAAAGCTAACAAAAAAAATATTAAATGAGCACAATATAGCTTAAAATAAACACGGACTTATCTCAGAGTGATCCCTTGATTTTACTTGAATTTCTCTTCAATCAAACTCTGAAATTCCTAGTCTATTTATAGCTGCAAAAATCACACCTTCGACTGGTCTTGAGGACATATGACTGGTCATAGGAGAACGAATTTTTGAATTTTTTAACATGATCAGATAAAACCATTCCATGACTAGTCATAGGGTGTCTACAACTGGTCGTAACATTCTCACGACTGGTCATAGGACCCAGAGTTTGGTTACTAGATTTTGAGTCGTAGAACCAGGACTGGTCGTAGGACTAGTCAACACTGTTCACATGACCAGTTGAAAAGAATATAGGACTGGTCATGGATGAACAAAAAATTTCAAAAAATTGCAACAAACTTAGGACTAGTCTTGGACTGGTCGTGGATGCACTAGGACTAGTCGAACAAGGTTTAGACTAGTCTTAGAATAGTCCAAATTCATGTAGAATGATTCAATTGAATTATGTTTTCAAAATGACTTATCTTAAGGACAATTTAAGGTCAATCTTACCTTGAAAGTGAGATACGAACTTCGAAACTTCTTATCTTCAAATGGTAGGTGACCTTTGTGAATGAAGCTTCAGATCTTTGAACATCGTGTAACACTTGAAACAAAAGATCTTCTAAAGTTTGAATAACTATTCATCTTTGTGTTGTATGCTGGTTTGAGTCTTGAACAAGATCACTTCTACTGTAGCAGCTAGTACTTGCATTTCTCGAAGTAGTTTGTACTCATATACTTCGGTAGTATTTGAAGTAGTTCTTCGTTCTTGACTTGAAGCACAGTGCTTAGAGTAATGAAGCAATGTCTTGAACATTTATAACAATAAGCTATACAAGACAGATTAAGGTTTTGACACTACAAAATTTGACAACCAAAGGAGCATAAAACTATAGCACTTACAATCTCCCCCTTTCTCAAATTTGTGACAAAACACTCAATAATAATATAACCAATATGAATACAAAGAATTATGCACAGGTTATAAAAGAAAACCAATTATAATCTAGTTAAAGAATCATGCACCAGTGTGGCATGCACCAGATACATCAACAAACACACATCAAGATGAAGTAGGAAAAATATTTACATCCACCTCCTTTCTCCCCCTGAGTAGCACATATTCAGAAAAAGAAAAAAAAAACTTGTTTGTAATGCAATGCTACTACTCACAATCCAAACCATAAATTCTCCCCCCTTTTTGGCACAATATGACAAAGGAAGAAGAAAACAATAGTAAATAAGCAGGAGTAATCTAGGAGTCAAGATATAAAAGTTCAACAAAGCATTAAGATTACAATAATTCAAACCAAAGTCAGTAAACCATTTAAAGTTCACAATCCAACAAAAGTAAACTTAAGGTTATTACAGAACTACTCAATCAAAACTTGAAGACAGAACAGGTATGGTAGGATCAAGTTGATGCATGCCCTTGTTTAAGCGCCTAAGATACTTGCGCATATACTTAAACTGTAAATCATGGGCAACATTCATGTTTTCTACTTTAACATTTATATTTTCTACCTTCTCCTCAAGTACAGGCAAACGCACATCAAACTCAAATGGTTCATAATCAGGATCATTAGTCGAATCAGACTTAATTTCATCAAAAATATCATCCATGTTTATGTCATTATGAGGAAGATCATCAGCTTCTTCTTCATTCCCAACTCCAGCTCCATCATCACTATCCACTTGGCCAGGAGACAATTCCAAGTTCATTTTGTTTATATTTGAGTTGTAAAAAATCAGATTATGGATAAGAGCCTCTCCAACAGACATAGCGACCAACATATGAGAAGCCAACACAGTCAGGAGATAGGCAAACAGTATATCACTATGACCTAGATGGAGGCGAAATTGAATAATGGAATGACAAATTAACGATGGAAGACAAACTTCAGTACCAGAAATAATAAAATGCAAAACACAAACCATAAATGAAGTCAACTTTATTTTATTACAAGACCACGGATATAGATTAGAAGTAAAATTCTGTTAAGGACTCTATATCTGGGTAACAAATACTTTGAGGGGAGTGCATTTCCTCTATGAGTCCATTGCATATTCATGTTACATAATTCTTTTGTGAGCTGTCGTTTTTGTGTTTCTGAGGATTTTTCAATTAGAACATGAATGAGAATCCCTCATCATTAACAGGTATTTCCATAAGGCCAGATATTAGATGATTGTCTACATCAAAAGGGCCTTCTCTAGCATTTATTTTAAATGTTAAATTTTTAGAAGAAAATTCAGAGATACATGCAAACATGGACTGTGTAATAGATTGGTATGCAGGCCCACCCCAATGTAAGATGTTATCCCACCCTACAGCTTGGAGGAGTGGAAAGATACCAAATGGAGCAATGTGGTTAAGATCAACAAATTTTTCAATAATAACCTTGCACAAATGCAAATCCCATACAAATGAGGGATCATCTTCGGGTGAACAAAGATGGCAATGAGTTATTGGAGTTTTTCTAGAGGATGATGGACCATGGGCTATTTTCTTTTTCTCTCTAACATCCATTGCCACAAAGAAATACAAAGGAACAAGAAATCTCAAAGGAAGTAGAGATGGATTTTTCTAGATCAACAAATGGAGAAGAAAAACCCCAAAATCTCCATAAAGCTTGAAATCAAGCACTCTAAAGCAAATAAAGAAGAAAATAGAACTTGAATCTGACAGGTTGACCAATAAAATACACTAACCATGAAGATCAGGTCGGTTAGTTCGACTGGTTGGACGTCAACTTGTTGGAGAGGAAGTTAGAAATGAGGAAGATGAGATTTTTCCCAAATTAAAAACACCCAACATGCTGCATGACCAGTCTTGAGCTGTCCTCGACCGGTTGTACTAGGACCGGACGTGTACACTCACGGCTGGTCATGTACCGACAAAAAATATGCAATTATCATAAAAATTTATAATTTAAACACATAAATACACAAATATATTTACACTATGATACACAAATGCATGAATAATCAATTTTGAACATACATACCAAGATCAAATTTCAATTTATTAAACATACTTTTGTCGAGCGGTTTAGTGAAAATGTTAGCAAGTTGAGTCTCTATCGGAATGTATTCCAAAGATATTATTTTTTCTTCCACTAATTTACGAATATAATGATACCTAATGTCAATGTGCTTGGTACGTGAATGCTGGATTAGTTTTTTTGAAATATTTATAGCACTGGAATTATCATAACGTAAAGCCATTGAATCCTGTGTAATTCCATGATCACTTAACATACGTTTCATCCAAACAAGCTGAGTACATGCATTTCCAACTGTGATGTATTCAGCCTTAGTAGTAGAGAGTGATATAGAACTTTGTTTCTTGCTAAACCAAGAAACTAAAAAATTTCTAATATAAAAACAACCACCACTGGTTGATTTTCTATCATCGATATTTCTAGCCCAATCAACATCAGTATATCCTGCCAACTAAACACTAGTATCATATGATACCAGAGACCCAAATTAACTGTACTTACGACATATCGCATAATCTGCTTAACAACAGTTAAATGTGACTCTTTAGGATTAGACTGATATCTTATGCAAATACCAACACTGAAAGCAATAGCAGGTCTACTAGCAATTAAATAGAGCAAACTACCAATCATGCTACAATACATTTTAGGATCCACATCTTTACCTATAGAATCCTATGAGAGTCTTAAAGTTGTACTCATGGGAGTATCAAAATTCTTACCATTCTCAAATCTAAATCTTTTAATCAAGTTCAGATCATATTTGGTCTGAGAAATAAAAATTCCACCAGATTGTTGTTTTACTTGTAACCCTAGGAAATAATTTAATTCCCCAACCAAGCTCATTTCGAACTTAAATTTCATTAAATTTGCAAACTCAACAGTCATGTTAGTACAAGTTGATCCATAAATAATATCATCAATATAAATCTGAACTATTAAGATATCATCGTGTTTCTTAACAAAGAGCGTCTTATCGACACTGCCCATTTAAAAATTATGATAGAGTAAAAAATTAGTCAATTTCTCGTACCATGACCTGGGAGCTTTTTTTAAAACCATATAGAGCTTTTTTAAGATGATATACATATCAGTAAACTTAGGGTCTTCAAACCCTGTAGGTTGTTCAACATATACTTCTTCATGTAAATCGCCATTTAAGAAGGCACTCTTTACATCCATTTGATAAATTTTAAATTTTCTAAAGCATGCAATAAATATAAAAAATCTAATTGATTCAAGGCGAGCAACTAGTGCAAAGGTTTCATCGTAATCAATGCCTTCAATTTGAGTGTACCCTTGTACAACCAGTCTTGCCATGTTTCGAATTATATTATAAAGTTCATCAGACTTATTTTTGAATATCCACTTTGTTCCAATAATATGTTTATCATTAGGCTAGGAACAAGATATCAGACATCATTTCGAACAAATTAATTAAGTTCTTCCTACATAGAAACTATCCACTTTTCGTCGGAAAGAGCTTCTTTGACGTTTATCAGTTCTATCTGAGATTAAAGCACAAGTAATTACATATGTCTTCTAATTGTCTACGAGTGCGCACACCAATGAGAGGGTTTATAAGAATCTGAGTGGTTGGATGATCTTGAACAGACCTTAATTCAGAATTGTTTTAATTTGATGAAGTATCTGGTTTGTCAATTAAAAGAACTTCATCATGGTCTGAACTTGGGGAAGGTGTATTCAAGTGATCGTCAATGACCACATTAATGGACTCTTGAATCACACCGGTCCTTTTTTTCAGTATACAGTATGCACGACTATTTAAAGAGTAACCTAAAAAGATCCCTTCGTCACTTTTAGTGTCAAACTTTTTCAAATTTCCATGGTCACACAAAATATAGCACTTGCTACCAAAAACTCAAAAGTATTTGACAGTAGGGTTCTTATCGAACCATAGTTCATAAGCCATTTTATTATTAGATTTACATCTATAAACCCAGTTAATAATATAGCAGGCGGTATTCACTGCTTCAACCCAAAGATTTTTAGGGAGCTTCATACTATTCAACATTACATTTCTCATTTCTTGAAGCACTCTATTTTTCCTTTCCACAATTCCATTTTATTGTGGTGTTTTGGGCGTAGAGAATTCATGCGATATTCCCTGATCACTACAGAATTTCTCAAAACTGTTATTCTTAAACTCAGATCCATGATCACTACGAATCTTACTGTCTTGAGAACCTTTTTCAGTTTGAGCTCGTTTGATAATCCTTTTCACTTCATCAAGGGTTTCTGTTTTATCCCTTAAAAAAGCTACCCAAGTGAATCTGGAAAAATTATCTACGATTACCAAGATGTATTTTTTTCCACCTCGACTTTCCGTCCTGGTAGGTCCTATAAGATCCATATGGAGAAGCTCGAGTGGCCTTGATGTGACATTAGAGTTCACCATCTTGTGAGAACTCCTATTTTTCTTGCCTATCTGGCATTCGCCACATATTTTGTCTACTTTCTATAATTTAGGCAAACCTCTAATTAGTTCTCTTTTGTTCAATTTGTATAAATTACGGTAGTGTACATGTCCAAGGCATTTATGTCATAATTCTGTCTCGTCAGTATGGATCATGTAGCACGTTTGAATAGAAGAGCTATCATTGCTTATAATATAATAGTTTTTAGAAGTTTTGCGACCAGTTAATATTACAAATCCCTTTTTGTTTATAATTTCAAAACTTTGATTGGAAAATTTCACACTATGATTGTTATCGCATATTTGAGATATGCGTAACAAGTTATGTTTTAGACCCTCAACATATAAAATTTTCTTGAATAAGGGAAGGTTATAGAGTTGAACCGTACCTTGGCCAATAATCTTGCAGTTGCTGACTAACCCATCAGTCATATCTTTGAGATCGGTGAATAAAGCCTTGTCGCCTGTCATATGCCTGGAGCATCCACTATTTAGGTACCACTTTGAATGGTTTGAAGCTTTGAAAGCAGTGTGGGCAACCAAGCAGGTAACCTTAGGAACCCATTTCAAAACAGTTTTGGGTTTAGTAGTATAGTGGGTTTTCTTTTGATTGTAGTTAAAGTTAGAATGACCCACTGAGTTAAATTTTAAGAGCTCCTTAAGAAGATCAACTATTTTATCAGCTAAAGGGTTTCGGTTCTGATATTTACAATTGTTTTTTAGTTTTTAAAAAGTAATTTTATAAAAAAACTTGATTTGTATTTTTCCCTTTTGAGTTCAAGGTCTCTCCTTTTACAAACCTAGGGACGTATTCTCATGTTTAAAAGGAACATTTTTCTTGTAGCCCAAACCAAATCGATCGCCACATTTCCCTGATCCAAATAAAAGTTTTTCTAACTTTGGATCTCTTTGGGTATACTTCCAAGTATCCTTTAAATTTAAAAGAGAAGAGACTTCAAGTTTAAGATTTTCATTCTCAGATTTCAAACTTTCAATTTGAAAATTTTTGAAATCCAAATCACATTTGCATTGTTCAAAACTGTCAGAAAAATGGGATTTTTCTAAAACAAGGGATTCAAAATTTTCACTAAGCTTTGAAAATCTTTCTTTTCGAAGTTTAAGTTTAACAGCAATTTTACAACTTTCCTTGTATAAGGCATTAAGCATCTTGAAGATCATCTTCATTTTCACATTCAATGTTCAGATTTTCTTCACTTGTTGAATCATTATTTGAAAATGTGAATTTGGCTAAAGTCATAAGGGCTTTAACTTCATTACCCGACTCGGTTTCAGAACCTTTTGAATTAAAAGAGGCTTCAGAATCAGAAGATTCATCCCAAGTAACCAACATACTCTTCTTTTTGCGTTTGTCCTTTTTAGAACACTTGTTTGTTAAATGCCCATATTCTTGGCAGTTGTAACATTGAGACTCTTTTAAAGATTTTCAAGGCTTAGATTTAGATTTTGATCCTTTCTTCTCATTAGCTTTTTGAAAATCAACCCTCTTTTTTCTTTTAAAAATTTTATAAAAAATTTTCACTAAAAGGGCCATATCGTCTTTAGAATTTTCTAAATCAGAATTATTTTCTTAAGAAACATCCTTAGAAGACTTAAGGGCAATAGATTTTCCCTTAGGAACTTTAAAATTTAACTCGTAGGTTTGTAAAGATCCAACTAATTCTTCTACCCTCATAGTATCTGTATCACGAAGTTCCTGGATCGCAGTTACCTTAGAATTAAACCGTTCAGGAAGTGAGCGTAATATTTTTGGACACACTTTACTTTCTGGGATTTTATCTCCAAAACCCCACATAGAGTTTACAATGTCATTTAATCTAGTGTAAAAGTCCATAAACATTTCATTTTCTTCCATATGTATTTCTTCAAATTTGGTTGTGAGGCTTTAAACTTTAGATTTCTTAACAATTGATGTACCCTCGTGTGTCATTTCTAAAATATCTCAAGCTTGCTTTGCAGAATCATAGGATATAATTCTTTTGAATTTATCCAGTGATAGTGCGCAAGTGATTGCATTTAGTGCTTTAGCATTTTCACTGCTCTCACTTTTCTGAAGTGTGGTCCATGAGAAATAAGGTGTTACTCTCGTTGTTTTTGAACCATCGATCCCAATTACTTTACTGGTAGGAGGGGTCCATTCATTCACTACGGCTAGCCACACACTTTCATCCATGGATTTAAGGAAGATCCTCATCCAGACCTTCCAATAGGTATAATTGGTGCCATCGAAAGGTGGAGGCCGAGTGACAGAAAGGCAATCAAAATTTAACATATTAAATATAGCTTAGATTGTTAGCTCAAGAAATAAATCCAAATAAAAAGAATTAAAATGAGTTATTAGGCTCTGATACCACTTGAAATGAACAAGCTATGCCAATTTTTTTATTTTTTTTTTGTTTTAAATAACAGTGGAATAAAAGAAAGAGAGATAGCCAAATAAAGAAATCAATTCACTATCCTGAATTAAAATGCAACCTCAAAATTCAAGTCTTGAGAGGTTGATACAAATGTTGTTCTAAGGACAACCTTACACCAAAAATCAGAGTTTATGGAAGAATAATCTTATTTCTAGGAAGGTCTTTGTATCAAAAACTCAAACTAATAAAGAATAAATAAATAGCAAGGAACTAAAATAAATTGCATGAATTTAAATCTAAGTTATTACAACATTCCCCACTGTACTTAAAATGTAAATATTACAACATTCACATCTACATATACATCCCACAATTCTGAATAATTAAATATAGAAAATATAAATCACACATCCATACAATACAAAGAATTATAGTGGTTCGCTTGTGTGTACACCAACTATTATAAAACAGCCACAAAGATTGTTACTCCACTCCTAATATCCTCCCACAGGGGATATTAGCATTCACTATCAAAATAAGTTTTCACAGGTTCACCCAAAACCTTCACAATTGTGTCTTTTAGAAAAAGGCTTACACAATCCAAAAACCCATATTTCTGAGTTTTCTGGCTCTTCTCATATAACTAACACAAGGAGATTTTTCTGGCTTAATCTCAAATAAAACTAAAATGAAAGGAATTTATAATAAATGTAAAATACCTGGATTTCTCTGTTTGTAGCAACCCAGAAGAACCAATCGGAATAGATGATTGAACGTAGAAGTTCAAAGTCCAATACTAACTTTAAAATGGTTCTAGGTTCTAATTGATTTTAAATTAAACCAGTTGGGCTTAGCCCTATTTGGTTTTAATTCTAAGAAGAAGGAATATCACAATTCCTCTTTTCACTTCAGATTGAAATGCAGAAACAAAATCAAATTAATAAAGCTAACAAAAGAGAATATTAAATGAGCACAATGTAGCTTAAAATAAACACAAACTTATCTCATAGTGATTCCTTGATTTTACTTGAATTTCTCTTCTTTCAAACTCTGAAAATCGTGACCTATTTATAGCTGCAGAAATCGCACCTTCGATTGGTCTTGAGGACACTATGACTGATCATAGGAGAATGGATGTTTGAATTTTTTTAACGCGATCAGATAAAACCGTTCCACGACTAGTCGTAAGCCATCTACGACTGGTCGTAGGACCTAGAGTTTGGTTGCTGGACTTTGAGTTGTAGAACTAGGACTGGTCATAGGACTAGTCGACACTGTTCACACAACCGGTCGAACTGAGTACAGGACTGGTCGTAGACGAACAGAAATTTTTAAAAAATTGCAACAAACTTAGGATTAGTCTTGGAATCTCTTGGACTAGTTGTGGATGCACTAGGACTAATCGAATAAGGTTCAGAGCTAGTCTTAAAATAATCCAAATTCATGTAGAATGATTCAATTGTACTATGTATTCAAAATGACCTATCCTAAGGAGAATCTAAGTTCAATCTTACCTTGAAAGTGAGATACAAACTTCGAAACTTCTTATCTTCAAATGGTAGATGACCTTTGTGAATGAAGCTTCAGACTTTGAACATCATGTAGCACTTGAAACAAAACATCTTCTAAAGTTTGAATAACTATTCATCTTTGTGTTGTATGCTGGTTTAAGTCTTGAACAAGATCACTTCTACTGTTGTAGCTAGTACTTGCATTTCTTGAAGCAGTTTGTACTCGCATACTTCTATACTTTTTGAAGTAGTTCTTCATTCTTAACTTGAAACACAATGCTTAGAGTGATGAAGCAATGTTTGAACATTTATAACAATAAGCTATACAAGACAGATTAAGGTTTTGACACCACAAAATTTAAAAACTAAAGGAGCATAAAACCATTGCACTTACAGTACGTGACTAACATGAGATCAGGAGTTTACCAGTAATCCAAATCAGGTATGGGCCAATTTAGATAGAAGTCTACTACATGCAATCGTCCTGACTTCACACTCTAGCTTGGACATTTCATTCACACCGCATATTACATTACATCCGTGACATATGGTGTAAGGCCCTTATCTTAGCACATACCATTCTATAGGCTTTTGTGGTGTGAGACCCATATCCTAGCTCATACCATTTTGTAGGCTTTTGCGGTCCTCCTGATCGAATTCTAATGACCCGCGATCTGTTATCGGCATTTGCCCGCGATCCTGAGACGTGTCTTGTATATCAAAGTTGGTTCGAACTGAAACATGTACTCTAGCGACCATATCATCACCACGGTTCCAACGACGCGTCTCATGAGCCGAGGCTATACCCTAGCTAGGAGATGTGGGCCCGTATTCAGTTCGAGAAAAAAATGTTACGCGTTGCAATCCGTGGAGAATCCATCACATCAATCACTTCACTTGTCAAAGTACACCCATTACTCTATCTCATCCCCAAGTATAAAAACAACCCTTAAAAGTCAACTCTCTCCCTTACACAAGTACATCCATCCATCCCTCTCTCCCATCACTCCTCTCCCATCATCTCTCTCTCTCTCTCTCTCTTATTCTCTCTCTCATTTTTCCTCCCAAGCAACCCACGTCCAAGCTCCCCATGAGAGAGTTAGTGTTGCCCACATTCCTACCACCCAATCCCACCATCCAAAGTCCATCTCAATTGTTGAAGTTCATCCATTGGAGCTTTAGCATGCTTTGGCAGAAGAAGGAAGAGAAGATCAAAGGTGTGTGATTTTATTATTAGATTTGTGATTTGAGAGCCCACATATGTGGGACCCATCTTAATGTATGTGTTATATCAAAGAGGGACCCATAGCGGCGGGGTCCCTCCGCTGCTCTGATCTCCACATGTTTCTCCTGCTCTTTTTTCTCTCGTTCTTTCTTTATGGTAAGGATGAGGTGTGTGACCCACACATGGACCAACCTTGGCATGTATATTTCATCCACGTCGTCTGTACATCTGGACGTGGACCCACCTGATGGATGTGTGTATCCACACCACCCATCCAACGAAGTGGATTCAAATCTGAGGTGGAAAACCACCCTGATGTGAGTGTTTTTAACTACACCACCCATCTGACGAACAGCACATAGCTGCTATTGTGTAGACGTCAACAAGTTAGGTGGGTCCACAAGCATGATGTGTATGCTTCATCAGGACCGTTCATCACATGGGACGTGACCCCACAATGATGTCTGTATTATATATCCTCCACCGTCTAAATGCTTGAGACGGTGGGGATCATCGTGATGTACGTTGCATCCACGGGTGGGACACACCCTGATGGAGGTGCTATATCTGCACCATCCACACGTGTGGACCCCACACTAGCAGCATAGTTGCGTTGACGTCACCAACTTTTGTGGAAGCACCATGATGTAGTGTGTTATGTCCAACACATGCACGTGGATCCACCCCACACGTGTGGGGGTGGGGTCCACCCTAATGTATGTATTTTATATCCTGGGCGTCTATCCGTTCTGGATGGGCGAGGCCCACATTAATGTATTTATTATATCCCAACCATCTGTTCGTTTTAGGACGATGGACCCCACCCCAGAAATGTATGTGTCTCATCCTTGCCACGTGGGGCCAACTTGATGATGTGTGTGTGGGAAACACACCGTCCATAGACCCCACCTCTAACGTCTTGGCTATACCCACACCATCCATTTCTGAAGCAGAAAGAGGGGCCTGACATGAGGTATGTATTTTATACATACAGTCTATTCATCTGGAGATAGGGGCCCACCCACACGTGTGACACGTGTGGGGGTGGGACCCACATTGATGTAATTGTTTTATATCCACCCCATCTATGCAGGGGACGTGGACCCCACCTTGCTGTAACGTGCTTCATTCCAGACCATCAATTTGTGGTCCTCACCAGTGGCAGCAATTGTTACACACGTCAGCAAGTTCTGTGGGTCCCATCTGAACCGTGGACCTCACATAATGTATGTATTTTGTCCTAACCATCCATCTAGATGGTGAGGACCCCACTCAGCTGCTGTATTAACATCAGCAAGTTATGTGGATCTGATCAGAGGTATGTGTTATATCCAAACCGTCCATCCAATTGGCAAGATCGTCTTGGGCTTGAGACAAAAAAATGAAGCAGATTTAAATCTTTGGTGGGCCATATATGTGAACACTACCATGATGTATTTATTTCATCCACACCAACCAGATTATGTTGGACGATGCTTGACAATGTTTGGATGGTGTTGATTTACATAGACAATGTTTGGATGGTGTTGAATGACATGGGCAATGGTTGGACGGTACTGATTTTCACATCCAATGTTAGACAGTGCTGATCAACATTTGTGGCCATGTGCCAATAGATGATGTGTATAGTGATACATAAGTTGCACTTGTAACTATTGAAATGATTTTAGATGTAATCCAAGCTCTCATCGGTGACGCCCTGTAAGACTCGTACCTTAGACCGTACCGTTCCGTAGACTTTTTCGGTCGAATTTCGGCAACCTTCGACCCATATCTGACATTTGCACGCAATCCTAAGCCGAGCCCTGTCAACCCAAGACTTGTACCCTGGCGACCGCACTGTCGCTGCGATTCCGATGGCGTGACTCGTGCCCCGAGGCGATACCCTGGCCAGGAGATGTGGGCCCGCGTTCAATTCGAGGAAAATACTACACATTGCAAAACCCAAGAGAATCTTTACGACTTGTCACATCAATCAATCAATCAATCAATCTCATCATGTCAAGTACATGTCAAGTACACATCACCTTTCACCCTTCCCCAAGCAACACTTAAAGTCAAAAGTTTCTTACACAAGCTCATACTTTTCTTACACCATCTACCACAAGAGTCGAAAAGGTCTCTTACACATCCATCCATCACCCATCTCTCTCACTTTCTCTCTTTACAACCATCACTCTCTCATTTTCAAACTCACCTCCCAAGCAACACAAAAACTCCATATGTCCAAGCTCCTCCAATCTTTCCCAAGAAACAAGTGTGGCCCACTCTTCCTACCCTCTCATCTTCCATCTCAACCATCCAAACCTCATCTCTTCCGTTAGGATCGAAGCTAAGGAGCAAGGGAAGCCTAGGGAGTAAGAAGCAACGGTGGGTGATCTTGGATCTCTATATCCTTTATTTTATTTTATTATTATTTTTTTTTAATGTAAGGGCCCACTTATGGTGGGACCCACCTTGATGTAGGCTTTATATCAAAGAGGGGCCTATAGTGGCGGGGCCCCTCCATTCTCGCCGTTTTCTCTCTCTATCTCTTCTATGATCAAAGCACACTCATAATGTGGGTATTTTATCCAAGCCATCCATTTTGGTGGGCCACCTTGACCTCTGTTTGTGGCCGACATGACCGGACGGTCACACCAGCCTAGATGAAAGGGAAACACCAATATTAGCCTGATCCCAAACAGGTGGTCCATGTGGGACCCACCTTAATGAGGTGTATACCCTCACTGTCAGTCACAAGTGGAGTGTGGACTGATGTGGGGTGTGGACCACAGTGAGTGTGGTAGCAATGAAGTGTGATCTGACATGGGTGTGCTACCAGTGAAGTGTGTATGGTGGTGAGGTCCATGGGTCCCACCCATAGCGCCCATCCATCTTGGTGGGCCACCCCACATGTGGCCCAGACGGTCCGAATGGTTGGACCCAAATCCATAGTTCACTGGCAGACCAAGTGGAGGTACCTTGTTTCAATGGTGGGCCCCTAGCTCAACTGGCAGACAAAGTGAGAGATACCTCATTCCAACACTTGAGGTCTTGGTGTTGATCCCTAGCTAGGGCAGCTAATATGGTGCGTGTGTACCGACATCACTAAGCTGGTGAATGTGGGCCCCACCACAATGCATGTGTTGCCATCCAACATCCAGGGACACTGGACGTAAGGGTGGCTAATTTGGAGTGCGTGTACTGACTTGGGTGTGAATTACGCCTAACAAAAAAAATAAATAAATAAATAAATGAATATTTCTTTAGGTGGGCCGCTCTTACAGGCCCCACCTTGATGTGTGTACTTAATCCAAGCCGTCCATCTTTTTTTTTTTTACCATTTTAGGCGTTGAACCAAAATATGAAGCTAATCCGATTTATTTTTTTGGCAGGCCATAGCTTAGAAATAAGGATTTCTACTATTTAAATTACTTTGGTGTTTTTACCGGCCAAAATATACTGTATATTGGATTTGTTTAGTCCATCATAAGTCGTAGATTCCAACCAATGGAGTGGATCCACTTGATGCGGGCCCCACCCATCAAATTCCTTAGAAAAAAAATATATAAAATATATATATACACACACACATCAGCAGCAGTGCTGCTGCTGCCAGAGGCACAAGCAGCGCCTGCTGTGCTGAGACGGGCTACTTGGCAAGGACCCACGGTCCCAACCGTGGGCCCCACCATGCTGTCTGTTGAACATCAACACCGTGCACTAGGTGGGCCCCCTTTCAAATGGTGGGCCCCCTCCTTCTATCAGTCGTATACCACTCATGTAACACCCCGGATTTTTGCCAACCTGGGGTTAGACATCCTTAGGCAATGGGTCAACCATTGTACCTTGGTAGTTTCTCCAAATTCGATTTCAAAGTTAAGAAATCATTTAGAACGAAATTCTTTAGAAATTTAACGTGTATAAGCCAGCGCTACGTTAGATTAGCTGTGAAATTAGCACTAATCGCTTTAAATACGATCTGTAAGACCCAAAATCTATAGAACCATTGACGCTACGTTACCCTAAAGTCTAGGATCAAACTCTAAACCCATTTTCTCTCGGGAGCACTTTGTAACTTTGTATTGGATCTAGATCGCACGTAGAAAGTCTAATATCTACAATCTTAGACCATTACGACCGCCTGGTTGGACTTGACAATTGTTTCGAAAATCAAGCCCAACTGATGTTCTAAGGCTATTTCATTGAGCCTGGAGCCAGGAGTGTGAGAATGAGTGAAATTCATTAAAAATTAAATGTCATTTAAATAAATTTGGCACGTTTCGCTTGCGGGATCAGTATAAGCATTCAGACCATTGGACCCTGACCTAAATACACCCTCGGATCAGGGAACATTTCTCACTCAGGTCAGTGTACTTGGAATCCTCGATCGAGTCTCCGTGACCGCTGAACTGAAACTGGTCCACCACGTACGATCTGGGAACTCTACCAGTCTGAAAACCTGATGTGAGCAGGATCCAATGTGCATGAATTTAAGTCCGACCGCATTCGGCCAGGGGACCTCTCGAAATGCTCTTTTGGATCGGAAAAGACCCGATTTGGCTATAACCCAAGTATACCTTGACTTAAAGTATATTTTGGTCATGTTTAGGCTTATAAAAGGGCCTTAAACCCTTAGCTTTCTAACTCATACGAATTTGGAAAAAACCCTAGGAGAGAGGAAAGAAAAGAGAGAGAAAGTGAGGGAGAAGCTGGTGATTCTTCCAGGGAGTCTTCCCTGCTGCTCCACGTGCCAAAGCCACCCACCTGCATCGTTCTTCCGGCGATTCTGGTTTCATTCTAGGTAAGAAAACCCTAACCCTAACCTAATTTGAAGCTTAGACTAGCTGTAAAAGAGTTCTAACTAACCTGTTTCTTGCCATAGGTGGCGTATCTGTCATTTGCGAAGACACATCGTCTGAATCCTAACGAATACGCATTTCTGGTTTAAGGTGCGGATCTTAGACGCTTAGATTACCTGTTTTCAAAGCTGTCAATGCCGTTTAATGGTAGATTGTTGACAAGAATGCTATTTGACATGTACAACATGCTATCCGTTTTCCATTTCGCATACGGACGGTGAATATGAGATTTAGGGTATTTTAGTCATTTATAGGAAATACTGTATACGTCCGTATTTTGCTGAAATAATTGTCATGGGTATTTATCGCATTATGATATTAGAAATGCGTGCATGATCTGTTTGGCGAAGAGACTCGCCCTAATGCGCACTTTGGGTCGATATACGCTATGTAGACTAAAGTGTTTAGACTAAGTGTTTGTATAAACGTTTGTATTAGTATGTATTAAGTAAATGGTGTTGTGAATTAGTTTTGAGATTGAATTCTTAATTACTATGCTGATGTATATGATTTTCACCATGTTGGTTATATGAATTGATTACATTATATACATGGAATGCATGTGTTGGTTGATTCCCTTACGTTGTATGTTATAACATGTGACAACATGCTTGTATTGGTTGTATTTCATTTCTGTCACTCTCATATGATAGCTGATGTTGATTTACAAATGCTTGGGGCTATATCGTAGTCCAGACAGTCGAAAATGGATCGAATTTGTGGTTGGCTTCTATTTACCACGAAGGACGCGTTGATGAACGAGAGTCGTGTTTTGGACAGGCGGCAGTGGTTAGGCCACACGAAGTGTTTCATACACTTCATGTCGCTCAGCTTGAGATGCGCTCATACTAGTCGAGCCCGTCAAGTAACCCGACTGGCCATTGTATGTTCACCTTGTATGAGTCATGACTGCTTGAACCTAGGGTACTGAAGTTACCATTGAAAATCCTGTTAACCATGGTACCTTGATCCATAAAGACTCATGAGCCGGGCATGGTCGTATGGGACACCGTGGTCGAGCTGTCGGCCTACGCTGGGGCCAGAAACCTCCCCGTAGTGACCAGTGAGAACCCTACTCTGAGCAGATTATGGTGGTATGGGACACTATATTCTTGCTGTCGACCTACATTAATAAGGTGATGGGGGAGTGGAGCAACGAGTGCGAGCAACAGCCCTGACAGCCCTTTGTAGTGACCTTGAGTTTATCCTGATACCGCATGGGGGTGACGAGTCCTGATGCAATCTTAAGGATATAAACTAGGCCTGTATTCATAAGGTGATGGGGGAGCGAAGCAACGAGTGCGTGCAACAGCCCTTGCAGCGACCTAGAAATATATCATCGTATGAGATTACTAGGAGTGACGACCCTAGACAAGATCATTGTTTGGGTATTGATATAAGGGAGGTACCTTAGTTTCTCAATCCTGCTGTATGAAATGGACTAATAACAACTCGGTAATCTTATCCACGTCGCACTGCATGTGCCTGGAAGATGTGGAGCACTGTGGGAAGAAAACATGCCACGGACGCAGATGGTGCCGCATGAGGGAGTATGTCAGTGAGGGCATCCATTATGCCATTTCATCCATGCATTAATCATAGTATTTATGAATGTTTGTTTTGTTTGCTTTATCATTATCGTGTGATGGATTTGATAACATGTTAATCTTTGTTCTATGATTCCACTGAGTTAGCTACTCACTCTCACGTTTCGGAATGGTGTTCCAGACACCCACCAATCCCTATTTTAGTTTCAGATGAGGGCGTTTCTTGTGGAGCAGAGCTGGACTTGTATGATGCTGAGAACTTCTTCTCCGTGTTTTGATCGACGGGATTACAGGGAGGTTGATTAGATGCCATGACACTTGTCATTTTATATTTTTGGAGCACTCATGTATATTCTTTTCTTTTTATTTTGGAGTATACATGTATTTAGTTAACCTGGTAACGTGTTCACACTCTGGAGACTTACAATCATTTATATATTTTATATATCATCACATTCTTCCGCTTGCTAATTTAACTATATCTGGAGTATGATATGCTGTTTTGGCTTAGTCTCAATCTTGTTTAATGCCATTCTACACACAACATGCATTTATCATTATCTATGTTGCATAAGTAATGTTCTGGAACTCGGGAGTTGGGTTTCTACCCGACCCCCGATTTTCGGGGCGTTACAACTCAAGTGGTCCACTTCACATGGGAAAGTGGAGATGGAACGTCTGCCATTGAAACCCTTTTTGGTCACAGAAATTTTGTATCAATATGAAATTTATTTTCCCTTCTCATCCAGGGTACGTGTAACCTCCTCAACAGTTTGGATGGTAAATAAACATTATGGTGGGCCCCCGCATGAGACCCACTGATGTATGTATTTTAACCCATACCGTCTCAGGGTGGGACGGTTGGTGTACCCCTCCAGTTGTATAACTACTGTAGTGGCGTCACCAAGCTCTGTGGCCCCACTGCTTCATCCACGCCATTCAATCATGGGACCCACCATGATGCATGTCTTGCATCCAAACCATCCAACCATTTTGAAAGGCCCGTCTTAAGGCTTGAGACTAAAAAAATGAGACATATCTATAATTCAAGTAGACCCCACCATAGAGGGGATAGTGACATTCACCGTTTAAAACTTCTTAAGGGCTGCTATTATTTTATTTGCTTCATCTATCTCCAAGTTAACTTATGAATAGGTCGGATCTTAAATATACATAAGGTTTGGCCCGATTTGATATAAACGAGGCCCCTCAGTGTGGCCTATTTGATATACCTGAAGCCCGTTGGTGTGGCCCATATAATGCGGCCCATGTGATGTGGCCGCTTGACATAAGAGGTCCATAGTGGAATATTTGAGGCCCAGGTGCGAGGCCCACCTGATGCGTATTCGAGACCCGATGCGATGTATGTGAGGCCCATGAATGAGGCCCAATATGATGTATGTGTGGCCACTACATTGTATATGCATTCCCTATATAGGCCACTCCTTGGGAGCGATGTTGGTTAGATGTCCATATTGATGGGCAATGATGGTTAGATATCCATATTGTGACCTTCCCTTAGGCCTTGTTAGGACATTCTCATCATTCCCTTAGTGGGTTAACCCAAATAAGTGGGCCCCATTCGTTGTAGACGAATGACTCCGTGCTATCCAATTTGATATAACCACGGTCGAGTGTCGATCTTTATACTATGGTTGATCGGTCGATCATCTATGAACCCCACTTTATTTATCTACTGATTATTAGTGTTGATTATCGAGGTTGACACCGATTATCAACCCTGATTATCGGTGCCAATGATCGATGCTGATATCGGTGTCAATTGTTGTGACCGATTTGTCAATTTCGATTGTTGAGGCTGATTCCAATTATCGAGGCCTACTGTGATGTATTCGAGGCCCATGGGACGTAGCCCATTGTGATATATTTTTAGCCCATATGGTGAGGCCCGACTTGATGTATATTAGGCCGTGAAAGTGGCCCATTGCAATGTATATTATACCCGTGAGATGTAACCCACTTGATGTATATGTGGCCCATCAGTGAGGCCCATCATGATGTATATTACACTCTTGAGTGAAGCCCATGGTCTTGTATATTAGGCCCTTGTGTAAGGTCATGAGTCCACTATATGATGGGCTCTATGCGGGCCATTCCTTGGAGGCAATGATGGTTAAATGTCCACATTATCGAGTCCGATTGTCGATGTCGGTTATTGGTACCGATTATGAGTATATGACAGCATAGTATCATGATACGTGCTTGTGCGCATCATCTGCATGCTTGTTATGAGATGTGGTTGACCATTGCATATATCATTAGTAGATTGTTATAAGACTCTCGGATAGGCGGAGGTTATCTCACATGAGCGCACGGTATGTGCAGGATTGATGCATGACTGGATTGTATGACTCATACATCTTACATTGTGGGTTTGCGATTACTGTATGCCCTAGCCACATCAGGGTGGTAGCCTCTACGGGCATATCGTGGATGACCAGATGGGACACCGAAAATGTTTGGTTCGAGCATTGGGCTGCCATAGATAGCCCTAGGTGAAAATCCCTAAAATCCTCTTGGTACTAAAGGATGCCCCAACGTTGAGACCGAGTGGATGTACATGAGCGCCCGAGTGTCGAATACCAAGAGGTCGCGTCTCCCACTGTGTCGTAGTCGGTTGGGAGGGGGTGTGGCCTTACCCGCCCGAGGGAGTAGATATAGTTGATTTGTCTTGCTAGTATTTCCGATATTATATGATTTATAGGCTTATCATTATTTTCGCTTACTCTGATATCATATGATTCATGATCTTGTCAGTATTTCTGCTTATCCCGATGATGTATGATTTATGGGCTTTATTGTATACTCGGCACTTATCTTACACACACTTTCACCACCCTCTAAGTTTTCTATAAGCTTATGCACGATAGATGCATGCAGGTGGCATTAGGTTGCAGCAGCGTTGGGCTTGGAGCGTGCAACTGTCCTCTAGAGATTTGATTTTGATATATGTATTTTCCTTTCAACATTGTATTCTAATGATTATATTAGTGGATATGCGATGATGATGTTACCTTTATGATTTAGGTATACTTATGGTTATGCTTCTTAAGAAACAAATGTACGTTGAAAAATCCTCCTTGTAGGATCCCAGGATCGGAACCTGGAGTATGTACGCTGAGATTCGAGAATGGGGTACTACGGAGGCTGTCGGCACCAGGTTCGGCGATCGAGATTCCTGTGAATCCGATTTCTGGGTTTGGGGCGTGATAGGCCCACATCGTTGTATTTTGTGCCCATTTGTCAGGCCCACTTTGACGTATTTTTTTTCCCATTCGAGAGGCCCACCTTGATGTATTATATGGCCCATCTCTAAGGCTCACCTTGGTATATTTGTAGTCCACTTGAGGCCCATTAGTGTGACTCATCCATGAGGCCCATCATGATGTATATTTGAGGCCCATGTGATAGGGCCCATTGTGATGTATTTAAGGCCCATGGATTGCGACCCATTATGATGTACTAAGGCCAATGGGTCGTGACCCAATGAGATGAATTTTTAGCCCATATGGCATGCCCATTATGATGTTTTTTTATAGCCCATTTAATGAGGCCCATTATGATGTGCATTATGCCCATAGGTTGTGGCCTGTGTGACGTATCTGAGGCCCATGTATAGGGCCCACTTGTTATGTATGTAGCCCTCGTATGAGTCCCATTACGATATATATTAGGCCTTTGCATGAGGCCGTGAGCCCACTGTATGTCTAACTCTATGTGGGCCACTCCCTATGAGCAATGTTGGTTGAATGTCCACATTGATGGGCAATGATTGTTTAATGTCCACATTATGACCTTTTCTTAGGCCTTGTTCGACCGATTTGTCAAGGTCGATCATATAGGCCGATTTCGATTATCGAGGTCGAGCATCGATGTTGATTCTGATTTGTCAAGGCCGATTGTATAAGTTAATTTTGATTATCGAGGCCGAGTATTGAGGCCGATTCTGATTTGTCTAGGAATATTGTATATGTCGATTACAGTTGTTAAGGCCGAGTATCAAGGCCAATTTTGATTTGTCGAGGTCGATTGTATAAGCTAATTTCGATTGTCAAGGCCAAGTAGTGAGGCTGATTTCGATTTGTTGAGGTCGAGTATTGAGGTCGATTTCAATTTATCGAGGCCAATCATTTATGCCGATTCTGATTGTCAAGGCCTAGTATCGAGGTCGATTCTAATTTGTCGAGGCCGATTACATAAGCCAATTTTGATTTTCAAGGTGGAGTATTGAGGCCGATTGTATAGGCTAATTCTGATTGTTAAGGTTGATTCCGATTGTCGAGGCCGATTGTTGAGGCCGATTTCGATTGTTGAGGTCGATTTCAATCTATCGAGGCTGATTCCAATTGTCGATTCTGATTGATGACGCCTAATGAGATGCATATGCAGACCGTATTTGAGACCCATTGTGATGTGCATTCAGCCCATGCTTGAGGCCCAATGTGATGTATATGAGAGCCGTATTTGAGGATCGTTGAGATGAGTATTTCAGCCTGTGTTTAAGGCTCAATGTGATGTATATGAGGCATATGTGATGAGGCCCATTGTGATGCATTTGAGGGTCTGGCAATGGAGTCCATTGTGATGAATATTAGGCCCATGTGAGAGGCCCATCGTGATGTGCATTAAGCCCTTGAGTGAGGCCCATGGTGTTGTATATTAGGTCCTTTGTGAGGTCATGGGTCCACTATACATTAGGCTCTACGTGGGCCACTCCTTGGGCCAATGTTGGTTAAATGTCCACATTGTCGAGGCTAACTATCGATGCCGATTATCGAGCCTAGTTATTGGTACCGATTATTAGTATGTGACAACATAGAATCATGATACGTGCACATACACATCATCTGCATGTTTGATATGAGATGTGATTGACCATTGCATATGTCATTGGATAAATTGCAATGAGTCTCCCTGATATGCGGAGATTTCTCACATGAGCCCATGGTATGTGCAGGATTGATACATGACTGGATTGTATGACTCATGCATCTTACATTATGTGTTGTTATTACTATATGACCTAGCGATATTAGGGCCATAGCCTCCACAAGCGTATCGTGGATGGCCATATGGGATACCAAAAATATTTTGTTCTGGCATATAGGTGCCATAGATGTCCCTGGGTGAAAATCTTTAAACTTCTGTGGCCAGGAGATGCCCCAACGTCGAGACCAAGTGGATATATATGAGCGCATTAGGGCCAAATACTAGGAGGCTGTGTCTCCTACTGTTTCTTGGTCAGTTGGGAATGGGTGTGGCCTTTCCAGCCCGAGGGTAGGAGGCATTGCTAGGCTAAGTTTGACCAGCTCGTGAATGGGTCTGCTATCGACGTGCCGGGTAAATATTGGCTGACTAGTGGCTAGGTGGATGATGATGTCTCTTCCACTTGCATAGTCGTATGTCAGTGGGTAGTGATTTGCATATAGAGTGTACTAGACCCCGATGATGATCCCAGAGATGAACGGTACTGATATGTGGACTTATTGAGCATGAGTTGCATACTCATTCATTCATTCATTTACTATTAACTTGGACTGGTGGTCTGCAACTATTTGTTACTTGTACCTTCACAATGGTTAGTATTTTGGTTGGGGGGCGCAACTAACCTAAGATCAGGAGTTTACCACATTGAGTCTGACTATCCAAATTTAGGTATGGGATCAGTTTGGATAGATATCCCTTGTGATGGACCCCATAGCCTACGATACTACGTACTATCATCCTGACTTCACACTCCAGCATGGTCATTCCATTCACACTGCATATCGCATTACATCCGCAGCATATGACATTTTGGGTTACTATGTTTATGCATTTATACGGCCCAAATACGTCTGACGGTATTCATGGACTCATTTGGATTTGTATATTGCATTGCATTATTGACATCTAATATTTTTCTTATTGTCTTCTGTAACATCCCGAAAATCGGGGGGTCGAATAAGAACCCAACTCCCGAGTTCCAAAATTTTATTTATGCAACATAGATATGTATGATTGAATGTTGTCTGTGTTAATGCATTAAACATGAGTGGGATTAATCCAAAACATCATATCATACTCTAGAGACAGTTAATTAGCAAGCGGAAGACTGTGATAGTATGTATAACATATATAAACTGTTGTATGTCTCCCGAGTGTGAACATGTTACCAAGTTATATACATACATGTATACTCCAAAAGTAGACAGAACGAATATACATGAGTGCGCTAAAAATATAAAATGACAAGTGTTAAGGTATCTAATCAACCTCCCTGTAATCCCGTCAATCAGAACACGCATAAAGGAGGGATCCTCCTCATCATCATCAAGTCCAGCTCCGCTTCTCAAGTAGGGCCATCATCTGCAACCAAAATAGGGACTGGTGGGTGTCCGGAAACACCATCCTGTAACGTGGGAGTGAGTGATCAACTCAGTGGGATAAGAGAGCAGAGATTAGCATGTTATCAAATCAATCATGCGATAAAGTAAAGCAGTAAATCAACCAATCCTAATACTGTTGTTAATGCAAGATGACATGACGTGATGTATGCCCTCACCGACGATCTCCCTCATACGGCACCATCTTACGACTGCGGCATGCAATCGTCCCTCAAGTACTCCACATCTTCCAGGCACATGCAATGTAATGGTGATATGATTTTTGAGTTGTTATTAGTCCATTCAAACAACAAGATTGGAAAACTAAGATACTTCCCTTGTATCAATCCCAACACAGATCCTGTCTAGGGTCGTCACTCCTAGTAATCTCATATGATGTATATTTTTGTAGGTCACTGCAAGGGCTGTCAGGGCTATTGCTCACACTCGTTGCACCGCTCCCCCATCACCTTATCAATACAGGCCTACTGTACTCTCACTGCTACGGAAGGGTCGTCAGCTCCCGTAGACTCAGAATAGGCTCGCGGTCACTACAAAGGACTCGTCGCCTGATCAGTGTAGGCCGACAGCAAGAATATAGTGTCCCATACCACCATAATCTGCTCACGAGACATAGGTGCTCACTGGTCACTACGGGGAGGTTTGTGGCCCCAGCGTAGGCTGACAACTCGACCACGGTGTCCCATACCACCATGCCCGGCTCATGAGTTTTCATGGATCAAGGAACCATGATTGACAGGGTTTACAATGGTAAGTTCAGTACCCTAGGTTCAAGCAGTTATGACTCATGCAGGGTGAACATACAACGGCCAGTCGGGTTACTTGACGGGCTCGACTAGCATAATCGCATCTCAAGTCGAACGACATGAAGTGCGTAAAATACCATTGGATCAGTGTGGCGCAGCAGAAGTGTGGTTAGCCTCTTCACCACTGGCCTAGGATCGAAACACATTTTCTCTTATAGGTGTGTGAATTCGAACGGAGCGTATATGCTTCGTCTACGGCGAATAGACAACCTGATTTACAAGATCTATCAGCTAACATGCTATGAAAATGGAGGAACACTAAATCAGCAACTATCTAGGGTATTTTCTTACCTAGAAAGACGGAGAAATCACCAGCAAAGTGATTGAATTATGTTGCTTAGGCACTTGCAACAGGTAGCACAAGCGGCAAGGAATTCTCTCCCACTCTCTCTCACAAACTCTCACCTTTTCTCTCTCCCAATCTAGAGTTTTTCTCAAATTCGGATGGGAGAGAGGAGTGAGGGTTTCAACCCCTTTTATAAGCCCAAATGTGCCCAAAATAGGCTCGGGAACAATGTATACTTGAGATATATCCAAAACGGGGCTGTTTCGGTCCAAAAGGGCATTTCTGGAGGTCCCCTGGCCAAATGCGGTCGGATTTAAGCTCATGCATACTGGATCTAGCACACATCAAGTTTTCAGTCCGGCAGAGTTCACAGATCGCACGTGGCGGTCCATTTTCAGTTCAGCGGTCACCTCAGGTAGATCAGGCCTATAAGTCTCATGACATGAAATAGAAATTTTTCCTGATCCAAGGGTGTAATTTGGTTGAATTCTGACGGTCAGAACGCTTAATACTGACCCGTCAAGTCATGTGCAAGATTTGAATTTCAAATTCCAAATATGTCCCTATTCTTACTCTCTTCACTCCAGGCTCAATGAAATAGCCTGTGAATGTCGGTTGGACTTGATTTTCGAAATGATTGTCAGGTCTAGCTAGGCGGTTATAACGGTCTAAGATTGTAAGTATCGGACTTTCGACGCGCGGTCTAGATCCAATACAAAGTTTCAAAGAGGTCTAGAGAACAAACCGGTTTAGAGTTTGATCCGAGATTTTAGAGTATTATAGCACCATTGATTCTACAAGTTTTGGGTCATGTAGAACGTATTTAAAGTGATCAGGGACTATTTCCCAGCTACTCTAGCATTGCGCTCGCTAACTTATGCTTAGTTTATAAAGGAATTAATCCTAAGTGGATTCTTTGGCTATGGAATTAGGTTCTGAGCGATTACGAAGGTGTTTTGGTTGAACCATTGCCTAAGGACGTCTAATCCCAGGTTGGCCAAAATTCGGGGTGTTACATCTTCGTATTACATAGTTGATCTACATTGCTTATCAGTATATGATATTGTTTTTATTATATTTCTGCATCACATGGCCTAGATAAGGCTTATGGTATTTATGGGCCTATCAGTATGTTTTCGCATTACTCTGATATCGTATGATTTATGAATTTTCCAGTATTTTTATTATTGTATGATCTATGAGCCTGTCAATATTTTCACTTACTCTGATTTCTCTGATATTGCTTACTTAGCACTTACCTTGTACACATACTTTCACCACCCATTAAGCTTTCTATAAGCTTATGCATGATAGATGTGTGCAGGTGATGTTAGGTTACAGCAGTGTTGAGCATGGAGCGTGCAGCGGTCTTTTGGAGCTTTAATTTTGACATATGTATTTCCCTTTCAGCATTCTATTCAAATGCTTATATTAGTGGATATGTGATGATGATGTTGCTTTGTAATTTGGGTAAACTTGGTTATGCTTTTGTAATTTCGTGCCTTCTACTCTAGTATCCAGAATCCTACCTTGGAGCCTTTGCAGTTCAAAATCCCTTTTGGTAGAGATCGGATGGCTACGATCGATGTTCGGTTGATTGCGCGACTTCTCAATGTGCCTCTAGGTGATGTGCATCCTAGTGAGAAGAATTTGAGGACTAGACATGAACGAGATCGCCGCACCAGGTTTCTGTGTGGTAAGTTGGTTCCATGACAGCCTAATAATAGCCTCAAGGTGACGTATATGTCTGAGAATTTACGCCTGCTGCACCATATCTGCACGTTCAATGTTTATCCTAGGTCGACGAACCGCATTGAATGCACACGTCTTATGGTCAATTTCTTATATCTGGTGGCCCAGGGAGAGAACGTATGTATGACCACTTTCATCTTACGGCAGATAGTCCTCATAGCCAGGTCAAGAAGAACATCTGAATCGCTTCCCTTTGGCCGACTGATTTGTAAGATTGCGCTTGAGTTTTCCTATAGACTTGGGCCGGAATTGCCGGTATCGATTCATACCATTGATGAGTCGACAATGGTCAAGATGAAGATTGGGTCACAATACCGTGAAAATCAACTTGAAAGGGATAATGAGGATGACTTTGATGATGAGGAAGATCAAAGCGAAGAAGAACCTAGAGCAGAAGTTCAGGAAGAAGCTCAGGAAGAGGCAGAAGAGGAGGCTCAGGATACAGATGAGAGCCCTCCTCCTTCTGCGCAGGCTACTATCGACGATCGCATTGCTCGGATGGAGGAGAGTCAGACCGATTTGTGAAGGGAAGTCCAAGAACTTCGCGCAGAAGTCGCGGATGCCAAGGCCGTTACAAAGAAGAAATTTGGTAAGGTGACTCGCACCTTGAAGGCGATCCTGTGTTGCTTACAGGATAAGGGTGCTCCTCCTCCGTCACCAGACTCTGACTAGCGATGCGATCTTTGATGTTATTATCCGTAGTTAGTCATTTCCTGCTTTATGTGTGTAAGCCTGTTAGGGCTAGTGCTTTGTTCATGTTGTTGTTGCTTAACTGTCTTAATTCCCATGTATTTCTCGTCATGATGCTTGTAAGGATATATCCCTTGTATTGTGACAATTTTGATTAATTGAAATGCATGGAATGCCTTTGACTCTTTATGTGAATGATTGTGGTGTATTTGTGCAATTGAGACTGACAAGGTTGCGCCCTATTTTGAATGTAGGGAATGCCGCCTAAGACTACGCGGAGCACGGCTCGTCTTGCGCTGACCGAGCATATGGATCAGACTCCCTCTCAGTCTGGCACCCATACGGACCCTGCTTTGGGCCCGATTCCTGAGGCAGTCCGATCGTCTCAGCCTACCGCTGGTCCTATAGATGGACCATCGCCATTTACACCATCGGTCAGAGAGCCATATCGCGCATCTACTTCCACACAGCATCCGCCACAGCCTGCTCCACCCCCTGACAGATTCGAGCAGATGATGGCTATGATGCTGCAGCAGCAGCAGCTTTTGACTACCATCGTGGGGACATTAGCCCAGGGTGGGGGTGCGGCTACATCTACTCCACCTGCACCACCTGCGCATCCAGCTGAGGATGCCTATACATATGCCCAGGATGAGGGCATGGCCATCCTGCGCCGCCTACTTTCCCTGCGGGGAATCCTGCCGATACACGGGGCCTATTGGAGAGATTTCAGCGCTTGCGGCCTCCTACTTTCACGGGTTCTCACAGACCCGAGGAGGCTGAGTACTGTCTCGACCGGGTGTCGAAGATTTTACGGATGTTGCATTGCACCGAGGCCGAGCAGGTAGAGCTGGCTACCTTCCTGTTTGAGAGAGAGGCCAGCATGTGGTGGGATAACGTACTGCGGACCGTTGCAGCAGACTTTGTATGGACGTGGGCAGCATCTGAGTTCCGCTTCCATGAGAAGTATTATCCCCAGACTTACAGGCACGACAGGGAGAATGAGTTTCTCCGCCTCAGACAGGCAGCGATGACAGTTATAGAGTATGAGCATCGGTTCACAGAGTTGGCCAGGTACGTCCCGACGATCTTGGCTGATGAGCAAATGCGCATACGGCGCTTTTTGGAGAGTTTGCGACCGGATATTCGGTCGAAGATGTGCTGTGTTAGCATTCCCTCCTATGCGGAGTTGATTCACATGTCCATGCGGGCAGAGCAGGACGTGGATCGACTTGCGCGATCTCGTGGCCCGGTTGCTTCTAGGCCATGACCAGATTTGCCAGACAGGCCCTTCGCGGGCAAGAGGCCTCGCATTGATCCTCCTACTAGGACTACGGCGCCTGTACCACCGTTTCGGTGCCCCGATTTGACGTGTCCATACTGTGGGAGGTCAGGCCACTTGGCGCAGAGCTGCTTTTCGAGGATGCGGGACAGTGGGTTCTCGCCGCCGCAGAAGATTGACCGTGTACGTCCACAGGCGATATCAGCACCGCCTATACGGTCAGCTCCCGCGCATCCTTCACCGGTATCGCAGATCAGACAGCCTCCACGGCCCTTAACACAGCGGCCGAACCGGCCACAGCAGGCTCGGGTTCATGCATTGACAGCTGAGGCAGCTGCGACGCCGACTTTCAAGCATTCAGCCTTCGAGGTCACGGCCCATATTGGAGGTACTCCCGTTCTTGTGATGGTGGACACTGGTTCCATGATTTCTTTGATATCGCGTGCCGTAGTCAGGCATCTTGGATTACAGACTATCACTATGGATAGCGTGCGAGTCTTTGCAGCTCATGGAGATTATTCGGATGTCACCCAGATGTGTGAGGGTTGTTTGGTTAATCTGGGAGGCAGGACGATGACTCTTGATCTTGTCGTCGATCCCTCGCTCGTTTATCTCGACGTCATTCTTGGCATGGATTGGTTGACTGCAGCGAGAGCTGAGATTGACTGCGAGGCTCGTATGGTGACGGTGTACGAGCCTGATGGCACGCCTTTCACGTTTTCAGTGCGGGTAAATCTTCCTTTCTGCATACTTAGCTATGCCACTCTATTGCGCGATGCTGGTGCCCAGGTACTTGAGCATACGCCAGTTGTTTCTGAGTTCGGGGACCTGTTCAGGAAGATCCCTGGTTTGCCACCCCGACGTGTGATCGATTTCACTATCGATCTGGTTCCTGGTTCTACACCCGTCTCATTGTCGACGTATCGCATGGCACCATGTGAGATGGAGGAGTTGAGGACGCAGATTGATGGTCTGCTAGAGCTTGGCCTTATACGGCCTAGCGTGTCTCCTTGGGGAGCACCGGTCTTGTTCGTGAGGAAGAAGGATGGTTCGATGCGATTGTGTATTGATTATCGCAGGCTGAACCAGCTCACGGTGAAGAACAAGTACCCTTTGCCCATGATCGATGACTTGTTCGATCAGCTGAGAGGAGCGCAGTACTTCTCGAAGATTGATCTTCAGTCAGGTTATCATCAGCTGCGCGTTAGGGATGAGGACATGCAGAAGACAGCATTCAGGACCAGTTTTGGCCACTACGAGTTCCTCGTGATGTCGTTCGGTCTTACGAACGCACCGGCCGTGTTCATGGATCTGATGAACCGGGTATTTCGGCCTTTCCTCTATCGATTCGTCGTTGTATTCATTGACGACATTTTGATGTACTCTAGGAGTCGAGAGGAGCATGAGGAGCACTTACGTTTGGTCCTGGATACGCTCAGACAGCATCAGTTATTCGCACAGTACAAGAAGTGCGACTTCTGGAAGCAGGAGGTGAAGTTTTTGGGACACGTGGTGTCCAAGGATGGCATGGCAATTGACCTGTCTAAGGTAACTGTGGTGCAGGACTGGGAGCAGCCTGGTTCTGTCACTGAGGTGAGGAGCTTCTTGGGTCTCGCTGGCTACTATCGGCGCTTCATACAGGACTTCTCGAAGATCGCGAGACCCTTATCTCAGTTGACACGGAAGGACGTGAAGTTCGTCTGGAATGATAAGGCGGAGTCAGCTTTTCAGGAGCTGAAGGACAGACTTACGTCCGCCCCTGTGCTAGTATTACCAGAGCAAGGGGTTAGATACACTATATACACTGACGCGTCTAGCGTTGGTTTGGGTTGTGTCCTTATGCAGAGGGACAGGGTAATTTCGTATGCCTCGAGACAATTTAGGAAGCACGAGGAGAATTACCATACACACGACCTAGAGTTGGCAGCCGTTATATTCGTACTGAGACTCTGGAGACATTACCTCTACGGAGAGGAGTTCGAGCTCTTTTGGGACCACAAGAGCCTCAAGTACATATTCACGCAGTGAGACTTGAATATGAGGCAGCGGCGATGGATGGAGACGTTGAAGGACTTCAAGTTTGAAGTCTCTTACCATCCTGGGAAGGCGAACCTTGTGGCTGACGCGTTGAGCCGCAAGAAGGCGATAGAGTTTGCGGCTCCACTGATGGTTGCCGAGTGGGATATGGTTGAGTTTTTGCGAGACTTTGAGCAGAAACTCACCGTAGAGGAGCCGTTTGAGTTCATCGCACATGTACAGGTGCGATCTCAGATCGATGACCGAGTCATCGAGGCGCAGAGGGACGATGCGCATCTTACTGAGCTTCGAGAGCAGGCCAGTGATGATGCTGACGCAGATTGGCGAGTTGGTATGGACGGGGGCTTACGTTACCGTGGCCGCCTATGCGTCCCAGATGTCCCTGACTTGAAACGAGAGATTCTCGAGGCTGTGCATTCTACTAGACTCGCGATGCATCCAGGCAGTACAAAAATGTATCGTGACGTGAAGAGAACGTATTGGTGGGAAGGTATGAAGACCCACATAGCTGAGTTCGTGTCCCGTTGTCTCACTTGTCAGCAGGTGAAGGCAGAGCATCGCCGACCACCTGGACTTTTGCAGCCGATGCCGATTGCAGAGTGGAAGTGGGATTTCATTTCCATGGACTTCATTTCTGGGTTGCCGAAGACGAGGAAGGGACATGATTCCATTTGGGTGATCGTCGACCGATTGACGAAGTCGGCGCACTTCCTACTGATCAGAGTTACGAACTCTGCAGACGAGCTAGCTAGATTGTACATCAGAGAGATCGTGCGTCTGCATGGAGTTCCGTTGGAGATCGTGTCGGACAGAGACACGCGATTCACTTCTATTTTCTGGACTCGCATTCAAGAGGCTATGGGTGTGAAGTTAAAGTTCAGTACTGCCTTCCACCCAAAGAAGGACGGACAGACAGAGCGAGTGAACCAGATCCTGGAGGACAGGTTGCGAGCTTGCGCATTGGACTTCAAGGACAGTTGGGATGACTGTCTTGCATATGCGGAGTTTGCGTACAACAATAGCTTCCAGGCGAGTATTGGTATGGCACCTTATGAGGCGTTGTATGGGCGACCTTGTCGCGCACCGCATTGCTGGTTAGAGGTCGGTGAGCGTTGCTTGATTGACCCAGAGTTGGTGCAGGCAACGTCAGAGAAGATTGATACTATTCGAGGTCGGCTTCTTACAGCGCAGAGCAGACAGAAGAGCTACGCCGATACGAGACGGAGGCCACTAGAGTTCACAGTTGGGGATCACGTGTTTTTGCGAGTTTCCCCTATGAAGGGAGTCCTTCGGTTCGGGAAGAAGGGGAAGCTGGCACCGCGATTCATTGGTCCATTCCAGATCCTCGATCGTGTGGGAGCAGTGGCTTACCGATTGGCTTTACCCACGCCCCTCGCGAGCGTTCACAACGTATTTCATGTTTCTATGCTGAAGAAGTACGTTGCTGATCCTTCCCATATCATCATATGGGAGCAGGTGCAGTTAGGAGAAGATGTTACTTATATCCTGCGACCAACACGCATCCTAGACAGGAAGGAGCAGGTACTGCGTAGCAAGGTGATTCCCCTTGTGAAGGTATTGTGGGCGCATCATTCTAAGGAGGAGGCTACTTGGGAGACAGAAGCCGAGATCAGAAAGAACTACCCACAGCTTCTCGAGGAGTACGAAAAGGTACAAATTTTGAGGACGAAATTATTTGTTAAGGGGGGTAGATTGTAAAGCCCGTGAAAAATCCATACTTGGGCTCGAGTACCAACTCTACCCGAAATCGCGTAGAATTAAATTCCATGGAAATTAAGCATAAGTTAGCTAGCGCAACGCCAGAGTAGCTGGGAAATAGTCCCTGATCACTTTAAATACGTTCTACAAGACCCAAATCGAGTAGAACAAACAACTCTACAATACTCTATAACCTCGGATCAAACTCTAAGCGGGTTTGTTCTCTGGACCACATTGAATTCTTGTATTGGATTTAGACTGCGCGTCGAAGGTCCGATACCTCCTATCTTAGACCGTTAGAACCACCCAGCTGGACTTGACAATCATCTCGAAAATCAAGTCAAACCGATAATCACAGACTATTTCGTTGAACCCGGACTGAAGAGACCGCGAATAGGGACAGAATTGGAATTTCAAATTCAAATCTGGCACACGACTTGACGCGTCAGTATTAAGCGTTTTGACCGTCAGAATTCATCCAGATTACACCCTCGGATCAGAAAAAATTTCTATTTATTATCATGAGACTTTCAGCCCTGATCTACGTACGGTGACCGCTGAACTGAAACTGGTCCGCCACGTGCGATCTGCGAACCCTGCCAGACTAAAAACTTAAACGTGCTACATCTGGTATGCATGAGCTTAAGTCCGATCGCAATCGACCAGGGGACCACCAGAAAGCAATTTTTGGACCGAAACAGCCCCGAAATGGATAGGCACCAAGTAAACTTCGTTCCGGAGCCTGTTTCTGGCATTTTTAAGCTTATAAAAGGGGTTGAAACCCTCATTTCTCTCTCCCATCCGAAAATTGCAAACCCTAGAGAAAAGGAGAGAGAGTTTGAGAGAGAGAGTGGAAGGGATTTTTCCCGTCTCCGAGCCACCGATTGCTACTGCTTCAGCGACTCTTCCCAATCACCTGGCTGGTGATTTCTCCATTCTTTCAGGTATAAAACAACCCTAGAACTTTCTGATTTGGGGTTTACTTAGATTCACGACATGTTAGCTAACGTAACTTGTAAAATAGGTTCACCTACTGCCGTAGACGAAGTGTACACGCTCCGTTCAAAATCCCGCATCCGTAAGAGACTAGGTGAGGATTTTAGACGCTTTGATTGACGGTTTACAATGCTTTCAATGTCGTTTAATAGTAGATTATCGACGGCATCGCCGTTTGACATGTACAACATGCTCTCCGTTTCCTGTTTCGTAAATTAACGAAGAATATGAGATTTAGGGCATTTTAGTCATTTGTAGGAAGTACGGTCTACATTCATATTTTGCTGACGTGATTGACATGGTTTGTTGTCGCATTAGGGAGTTAAGAATGCTTGCATAATTAGTTTGGCGAAGGGATTCGCCTAGTTGCGCACTTTGGGTCGACATACTATATGTAGACTTAAGTGTGTAGTGTAGGTGTTTGTGTAAATGCTTGTACTAGTACGTATTGAATTAAATGATGTTATGTAGTAGTTTGAGATTGATTTCTTAGTTAATATGCTGACCTAAATGATTTCCTACATGTTGACCACATGCATGATTCCATTACATGCATGGAATGTATGTGTTTGAAGATTTGCTTAAGTTGAATGTTATAACATGTGTTAACATGCTCACATGATTGTATTTCAATTCCAATACTCTTACTTAGATTGCTGATGTGATTCCATAATTGTTTGGGACTAGACTTAGTCCAGGCAGTCGATAACCGAGCGAATTCGTGGCTGACTGGTCATAGCCACGAATGACGCGTCGATGAACGTGATTCGTGTTTGGGGTTGGCGGCAGTGGTTAGGCCACGCGAAGTGTTTTACGCACTTCATGTCGTTCGACTTGAGACGCGATCGCGCTAGTCGAGCCCGTCAAGCAACCCGACTGGCCGATGTATGTTCACCTTGTATGAGTCATAACTGCTTGAACCTAGGGTACTGAACTTACCACTGAAAACCCTGTTAACCATGGTACCTTGATCCACGAAGACTCATGAGCCGGGCATGGTGGTATGGGATACCGTGGTCGAGCTGTCGGCCTACGCTGGGGCCACAACCCTTCCCGTAGTGACCAGTGAGCACCTAGACTCGTGAGCAGATTATGGTGGTATGGGACACTATATTCTAGCTGTCGGCCTACACTGATCAGGCGACGAGCCCTTTGTAGTGACCGCGAGCGTATTCTGAGTGCACGGGAGGCGACGACCCTTCCGTTGCAGTAGAGTACAGTTGGCCTGTATCGATAAGGTGATGGGGGAGCGGTGCAACGAGTGCAGCAACAGCCCTGGCAGCCCTTGCAGTGACCTACGAAATATACATCGTATGAGATTACTAGGAGTGACGACCCTAGACAGGATCTGTGTTGGGATCGATACAAGGAAAGTACCTTAGTTTCCCAATCCTGCTGTTTGAATGGACTAATAACAACTTGGAAATCATACCACCATAGCATTGCATGTTCCTGGAAGATGTGGAGCACTCTAGGGAGTGTGGCATGCCGCGGTCGTAAGATGTTGCCGTATGAGGGAGATCGTCGGTGAGGGCATACATCACGTCATGTCATCTTGCATTAACAACAGTATTAGGATTGTCTGATTTACTGCTTTACTATTATCTCATGATTGAATTGTGAATATGCTAATCCTTGCTCTATGATTCCACTGAGTTGATCACTCACTCCCACGTTACGGGATGGTGTTTGTAACACCCACCAGACCCTGTTGTAGATGCAGGTGAGGCTGAGATCCAGGAGGTGGAGCCAGACATTGACGAGGACCAGGACGAGTTCTCGTATATGCAGTATCACGACGGCTTCCCGTAGGCGACCTGGATCGATGGGGTTTCAGTGGGACTATTTGGAACATTACATTTTTATTCATGTATATGTATATGAGACTCAGAGATGTATTCATACTTTAGAGACAGATGAGATTTACTTTTTTTTTTTCCATACAGTGATATACATTTTGTTTAGTCTTCCGCTTACTTTTATCACTGGATCTGAAGTATGAATTGCAGTTTTGGTATACTTTTACTCATGTGAATGCTTTAAATCAGACAACATTGAATCATAATCATTTTTGTTGCATAAGTGACGGTCTGGAACTCGGGAGTTGAGTTTATACACGACCCCCGATTTTCAGGGTGTTACAAGTACACTCATCACCCATCCCTCTCTCTCTCTCTCTCTCTCTCTCTCTCTCTCTCTTTACATCTCATCCTCTTTCTCTCTCATTTCTCCATTTTTTCAAGCAAGCAACCCAATCTCCAAGCTCCTCAAATCTCCTGAGAGAGCTTGGTGTGGCCCACCTTCCTTCCACCCAATCCCACCATCCTAAGTCTATCTCAATTGTTAAAAATGTTCCCTTAGAGCTCTAGAGGCTATAGGCGGAAGAAGGAAGAGGAGATCAAAGGTGAGTGAATTTTGTTTGGATTTGATGAATCGACGGACCACCTACATGGGACCCATCTTGATTTATGCATTGGATAGGGAGGGCCAATGGTGGTGGGGTCCCTCCCCTTCTCACGCCCATCTATCTCTCTCTCTCTTTCTCTTTCTCTATTTTTATGGCCCACCTATGATGAATCCATGCTGTCCGCCTATGTGGGACCTACCTGATTTATGTGGTACATCCCACACCATCCATCTATAGAAGGCCAGCAAGATCCGTCGACCCCACCATATATGTGTTGTATGTACACCATCCTGTAGTAGACACTACTGGACATAGGCATAACATAAATATCATCTTGATCTTACAAGCCGATGGGTCCCACACGTGTGGACCCACCTTTATGTATGTGTTTCAGACCACACTATCCATCTATTGTGGTCCAGATGCAGCAGCAGCTGCTGCCACTGATGTTAGCAAGTTTTGTGGGTCCCAGCATGAGGCATGTGTATATATCCTAATCGTCAGTCCACCTTGCTGGACTGGTGGCTCCCACACGTATGGACCCACCTTGGGTGTGGATTGGTTGGAGTACCTTTACGCAGCTATAGCTACTGCTGCACTGACGTAGCAAGTTCCATGGTTCCATCATGAGGTATGGGTGATATCTCAACCATTGGATCCAATGGTGGGATGCATGATGTATGGTTTCATCTAGCCGTCCATTGGCCAGGATGGTGGACTCCACCATGATGTATTGTTATATTCAAACCATCCATCCATCTGGAGGACATGACCCACCCCAGCACGTGTGGGTGGGATATCTTGATATATATGTTATATATCCACTCCATCCACTTTCCTGGATGGTGGTGTGGAACCCCACATCCATGTATGTGTCCCATCCTAGCCATGTGGAGCCAAGCCATGATGCATGGTCCCATCCTCATCGTCCATATGTGCAGGATGGTGGGATCCCATCCATGGTGCATGTATCCCATACACATTGCCCATTCATCAGTCGTGTGGGGCTCACCCCACATGTGCTGCACATGTGGGATGAGACCCACCTTGATGCATTTATTTTATATCCACAGCATCCATATAACATTATGTGGACTCCACTGTAGTGTATGTGTCTTATACACACTGTTCATGTGGGACCCTCTCTAATGTATGTGTCATGTATGTATCCACGCTGTCCATCTGGACAGGGCACGTGAATCCCACCTGGATGTAGTGTTGGGTCCCCTCTATGCATCCATGGTGCCATGTGGGGCCTACCATGATATATGTGTTTTATTCCAAGCTGTCCTTCTATTTCTCTTTCTTTTGGATGTGGCCACCATGATTGGATGGTGGACCCTATCATGATGCATGTGTTCATCCATGCAGTCCACCATCCAGGTATGGATGGTGGGACACATGCAATGTATATGTTTCTCCAAACCGTTCAAATCATGGGGCCCACCCTGGTGTATGTATTCTATATTCACAACGCCACCTTTGGAGGGTGCCACATGGGGCCTACCATTGATGCATGTATTATATATTTATGTCATTCATTTGTGTGGCCTACCATGATGTGTGTGTTGCATGCACACGGTTCATCCACTTTTTTAAGCACATTGGTGCGACCCATGACACCTTCTACTTGATGTATATGAGGCCCACTAGTACAACCCATGTGATATGGCCAACTGGGTATATATAAGGCCCATTGGTGCGGCCCACTTGATGTATAAGAGGCCCATTGGCATGGCCCATTAATGCAGCCCACTTGATTTATACCTGGCCCATGTTTTGGGGCCCAATGTAATGTATTCGAGGCCCATGGGTGAGGCCCAATATGATGTATTTGAGGCATAGGCGAGGCCCAATGTGATGTATTTAAGGCCCATGACTGAGGCCCATTGTGATATATTTGAGGCCCATGAGTGAGGCCTATTGTGATGTATTCGAGGTCCACATGATGCGACTCATAGTGATGTATATGTAGCCCTTGTTTGAGGCCCATTGCGATGTGTATTAAGCCTTAGTATGAGGTCATGGGCCCACTATATGTTTAACCCTATGTGGGCCACTCATTGGGAGCAATGTTGGTTGAATGTCCACATCGATGGACAATGATGGTTGGATGTCCACATTGTGACCTTCCCTTAGGCCTTGTTAGGCCCATTCTCACTGATTGCTGATTCTGTTAGTTGAGGCCGATTCCAATTGTCGAGGCTGAGTTTGATTGACGAGGCTGATTCCATTAGTTGAGGCGGATTGTCAAGGTCGATTCCAATTATCAATTTTGATTATCGAGGCTGAGTCCGATTGACGATATTGATTCCATTGGTCGAGGCTGATTGTCGAGGCTGATTTCGATTGTTGATTTTGATTGTTGAGGCCGATTCTGATTAACGAGGTCGATTCCATTAATCGAGGTCAATTCCGATTGTCGAGGCCGAGTATAATTGACGAAGCCGATTCCATTAGTCCAAGCCAATTCCAATTATCAATTTTGATTATCGAGGCTGAGTACGATTGACAGGGTCAATTCTGATTGTCGAGGTCGATTCTGATTGTCGGGGCCGAGTCTGATTGAAGAGGTGATTCCATGTGTCGAGGCCGATTCTGATTGTTAATTTTGAGTATCGAGGTCGATTCTAATTGTTAAAGCTGAGTTCGAGTATCGAGGCCGATTCTAAGTATCGAGGTGGATTCTAATTATCGAGACCAATTCTGATGTTAAGGCCGATTCTGATAGTTGTGGCCAATTCTAATAGTTGTGATCAATTCTAATTGTCGAGGCCGATTCTGAGTATGTGACAGCATAACATCATGATACATGTCCATACACATCATCTGCATGTTTAATTATACGATATGGTTGGCCATTGCATATGGAAGATTGTTCATGGGACTCCATAATAGGCAGAGTTGCCCCACATGAGTGCATCGTATGCGCAGGATTAATGTATGATTGGACTGTGTGACTCATGCATCTTGCATTGTGTGTTGTGATTACTGTACGCCCTAGGGACATTAGGGTCATAGCCTCCACAAGCATATCGTGGATGGCCAGATGAGACACCTAAAATCTATTCTACATGGGGTGCTATAAAATATCCCTCTATGAAAGTCCCTAAACCCTCTTGGTTTTAAAGGTTGATCTAACGTCTAGACCAAGTGGATGCATGAGCCCACGAGGGCCGTATACTGTTAAGCCGTGTCTCCTGCCATGTCGTGGTCAGTTGGAAGAGGGTGCAGCCTTACCTGCTAGAGAGGAGGGGGCAAAGCTAGGCTGAGTTTGATGAACTCGAGGAATGGGTCCACTATCGACGAGTCGGGCCTGATATTACTAGGAGAATAGTGAGGTCTCTTTCACTCACCTTATTGCGCGTAATAGGGCTGCAATATGGTTTAAAGTGTAATAGACCCCGACGATTTTCCAGAGAGGAACCATACTGATATGTGGACTTATTGAGTAGGAGTTGCATACTCATTCATTCACTATCCACTCGAGATGGTGGTGAACAACTAATTATTATGTACCTTCTCATGGCAAGGATCTTAGTTGGGCACGTGACTAACCTAAGATTAGGAGTCTACTACATTGAGTCTGGCTATCCAAATTTAGGTATGGGATTGGTTTAGATAGAAGTCCCATGTGATGGACCCCATAGCCTGCGATACTACGTATTATCATCCTAACTTCACTCCAGCTTGGTCATTTCATTTGCACCGCATATTGCATTGCGTCTGTGGCATTAACATTTTATGTTACTATGCTTTTGCATTTATACGACCTAAATATGACTGACGGTATTCGTGAACTCATCAGGATTTACATATTACATTGCATCATCGACATCTGATATTTGGCTTTCTGTCTCTGCATTGCATATCTGTTCTACATTGCTTCATCAATGTATGATATTATTTTTATTATATTTCTGCATCCAATAGCTTGGATAAGGCTGATGGTATTTATGGGTCTGTCAGTATGTTTTCGCATTACTCTGATATCATATGATTTATGAACTTGCTAGTATTTCTGATATTGTATGATTTATGAGCTTGTCAGCATTTTCGCTTACTCTGATTTCTTTGATATTTCTTATTTAACACTTACCTTGTGCACATACTTTCACCACCCACTAAGCTTTCTATAAGCTTATGCATGACAGATGCATGTAGGTGGCGTTAGATTGTAGTAGCTTTGAGCATGGAGCATGCAGCGGTTTTCTGGAGTTTGATTTTGACATACGTATTTCCCTTTTAGCATTGTATTCAAATGTGTATATTAGTGGATATGTGATGATGATGTTGCCTTTGTGATTTGGGTAAACTTGTTGCTATGCTTCTTACGAGATAAATGTACATTGAAAAATCCTCCTTGGAGGATCCCATGATAGAAATCTACCATATGAGTGTTCGGAGCCTAAAATGGGGTATTACGGAAGCTGTCAGCATCAGATTCAGCAATTGGGATTCCTGTGAGTCCAATCTTCGGATTTGGGGCTTGACATATGACATGTATTACATCCGTGGCATATGACATTTGGGTTGCTATGTTTCTACATTTATATGGCCTATATGAGGCTAATGGTAATCGTGGTTCGTCAGGAATTATACATTGCATTGCATCCTGAGCATCTGATATTTGGCTCTGTATGACTCTGCATTTGCATAGATGATCTGCATTGCACAATCTGATATTTTATGACTTATGAAATTTTTAGTATTACCGCTTACTCTGATATTTGTGTGCTTGAAACTTATCTTACGCACACACTTACGCCACCCTCTGAGATTTCTATAAGCTTGTGCATAAATGTTGCGTGCAGGCGACATTAGGTCACAATAGCATTCAGGCAGGAGTTTATGGTAGATCACTTTAGAGATTTTATTATTTATGTATTTTCCTTTTAGCATTATACTCGAATGTTTATATTAGTGGATATGTGGTGTTGATGTTATCATTTGTGACTTAGTTATGCTTGTGGTTATGCTCCTTTACAAAAAAAAAATCACATTGAAAAAACCTCCTTGGAGGATCCCAGGATTGGAATCTGGCATATGGGTGCTAGAAGCTGAGAATGGGGTACAACGGAGTTGGATTCGGCGATCTGAAATTTTGTGAGCCCTGTTTTCGAGTTTCGGGCATGATAGAAGTTTGTATCAAGCATAACTTGGTAATACTTGATGATAACATCACATATCTGCCGATAGTTACCCTTCGCCATGTGATTGTTACGAACTTAGAATAATTAGGTCCCCGAGTTCGGATACCTTAAAAACTTTCTGATATAGCTCCCTATCATGTGTTCATTCAAGAGTGCTCAAGGATAATAGGCCCTTATTCGATACTGTAGGACATGATGCCTAAGAGAGTAAGCCAAGCGGCTCCCGCATCTAAGACCAGTGTGGCCCCGACCATATCACTGAGAGCGGATCAGCTTCATCAGATATTGTAGGCAATGATTGCGGTTCTTCAAGGGTAGGGTAGGCAACCTGAGGATACACCCGCCCAAGCTGAGCAGGAGCACGTAAGCTCCCTTTTATGCAACTTCAGGCGACTTGATTCCCCACATTTCTTGAGAGGAGACCAGAAGAGGAAGGTCCCCTCCAGTAGCTCCCCATAGTTGCAACGACGGCCGCAGTGGCATAAGAACCGTCCATTTTTTCAAGCACCAGCAGCACCTCCAGTGCCACCTCCCAAACAGTTCCCAAGTGCTTGCTTTGGATGTGGTGAGATAGGGTGTAAGACCTGTATCCTAGCCTGTACTGTTCCATAGGCTTCCGCGGTCCTCCCGATCGAATTCCGGCAACTCGCGATTTTTAATTGACAGTCGCGCATGACCTTGAGTCATATTTTGTATTCCAGAGTCAGCTTGAACCAAGACTTATACCTTAGCGACTGCACCGTCGCCGCGGTTCTGACGGAGCGTATTACGCACCGAGGTGATACACAGGCCAGAAGATGTGGGCCCGCGTTCAGATCGAGAAAACACCGCGCATTTGCAATCCCAAGAGAATCTCTACAACATGTCAAATCAATCCCATCAATCCCATCAATTACCACATCATGTCAAGTACAACCACCCCTCCCGTAAAGTCAACTCTCTCTTACAAACCCATCCTTTACATGTCAAGTACCCATCACTCATCACTCACACCCATCCCCCTCTCTCTCTCTCTTTCATTCTCTCTCTTTCATCCTCCATGTAAGAAACCATCCATGGCTTCCATGGAGGAGCTAGGTGTGACCCACCTTCCTACCATTAAACCCAACCCTTGGATCATTATCTCAACCATTAAAAATGTCCTCTTGGAGCTCTAGAGTGCATAGGCGGAAGAAGGAATAGGCGATCAAAGGTGGGTGCTTCCTTCTTTCTTTCTCTCTCTCTTTTTCTTTTGCCTTATGGGTGATTTTATGATTTTCGCCGTTGTTTTTATTATGATTTGAGGGCCCACATGGTGGGACCCATCTAAATGTATGCTTTGTATCAAAGAGGGACCCATAGTGGCGGGGTCCCTCCATCACCGCTCATCTTCTCTCTCTCTCATATGTTGTGGACCCCACTGAAATGTATACATCCATGCTGTCCAGCTGTGGACCACCCACTGTCCAGCAGCAGCGCCCACCTTGCTGCTGACCGAAGTGGATGAGAGGAAATATAAATGTCAGCTTGATCGTGGGGTGGCCCACTCACTTGGGACCCACCTAATGTGTTGGGTCCACCGTCCAGCATGTGGGACATGGACCCCACTTTGAAGATGTGTTATATCCAAAACATTCATCTGGGCATGGGGCCCACTTGAGTGGCATCCACGCCATCTATCCATTTGGACCGTAGACCCACCTTGGCTGGCATACCGCACAACAGCTATGTAGTTGCTGTAGATGGGGGTAAATCCTCACCGTCCATTGATAAGGATAGTGGGTTCCAGCAGATGCAAAGCTGCTGTAATATTGATGTCAGCAAATAAGTGGGGCCCACATGCCATGTGCATGAGATCCACCGTCCAGCAGCAAGGCTGCTGCAGTGGGTCCCGTTTGATATATGTGTTCTAACCACACTGTTTATCCAGGACATGGGACCCACTCCACACATGTTGCACATGTGGAGGTGGGACCCACCTTAACGTATTTATTCTGATCCCACTGTCCATCTCTCTCTGGACGGTGGGTGGACACCGTGATGTATGTGATCTGCACCGTCCATCTAGACGGTGCTGTGTGTACAGGCCACTTTGATGTACGTGTTTTATCCACATCAACCACACGTGGACGATGGGCCCTACCCTTTGATGCATGTATTCTATCCCACCATCCACCTCAGGGACATGTGGACCCATCTGGATGGTGGGCCAATAGGCCACACCAAGTAGCAGTAGCTGCCTGTGAAGTCAGCAAGATTTGTGGGTCCCACACATGATCTTGTATATCCACAGTCGTCTGTCCATCTAGACAGAATCGTAGGGCCCTGATGTATTTTCCCATCCACGACGTCCATCCAATTCCCTGGCCCATTCAAATCATTGGTGGGCCACACGTGTGGACCCACCTGATACATATGTTATATCCAGTCCATCCGTCCAGTAAGAGGACGGTGGATGCCCACCTCTGATGTATGCTTTCCATCCATGTAGTCCACCGTCCACACGTGGACGGTGGGACCCATGTGATGCATGTGGATTAAATTCGGGCAGTCCATCCAGATGTGGACCCACCTGATGCAGGGGTTGAATCCAGACCGTCCAAGGTCTGGACGTGGCCCACGCTATGATGTATTTGTTTCATCCACACCGTCCAGACAATCTGGACGGTGCTGGACAGGTTGGAGGGTCCTGTGGGACCACGCCATGATATATGTATTTTGCCTCCACGCCGTCCATTAGTTTTGCATCCCCACTGTCCATCCGTTTTTACTGGTGGGCCAGCAGCCAGCACCTTGCTGTTGCTGTATCATGTCAGCAAGTTTCGGGCCCACCATGATGTAGTGTTGTATTCATACCATCCAAATATAGACAGGTGCTATGTGGGATGCACCGTGATACTTGGATTTCATCCACTCCATCCAACTAACGAGCGTGGGTCCACTTTGATATATGTAGTATATCCACACCATCCATCTTCTGATCAATCAGGGACGCCTATTGGGCTGACCCAATGGCCAGGAGGACCACCCGCCAGCAGGCCTGTTTGATAAGGGGTCTCAATACCCGCTTGATCTTTCGAGTGGGGTGGCCCATCTTCGTAGACCCTCTATTCAAATAGTGGGGACAGTGACATCCACCATTCAAAACTTTTTGAGGGCCACCGTACTTCCAATCAAGCTGATACTTTGTTTTCACTTCATCTATCTCTGTGCTTAACTAACGAATAGGTTGAATCTCAAAATACAACACGGCGGGTCCTATAAATGCTTTAACGGTGGGTGTGGCTGCTCTCACTATTTTCTGTGGTAGACCCTATAAGATTTTAACGGTGAAAATCTTTATCTCCATTGTTAGTTGTAGTATGGTCCAGATGATCTCTTAATACGATTCATTTTGTGAGAATGTGTGCGGCCCACTTGATGTGTAAGGCCCATTAGTGCGGCCCATCATGTTGCATTTTTGGCCCATGTGCGAGGCCCACCTGTTTTGTGTTTGAAGCCTATGTAACGAGGCCCGACTTGCTGTACACGAGGCCCATTGTGACGTGTATTAGGCCTAATTGAGCGGCCTGTTGAGCGGCCTGTTGTGATGTGTATCAGGCCCATTTGGTGAGGCCCACATTGATGTATATATATGGCCCACGTAAGGAGGCCCACCGTGATGTATTAATAACCTTTGACGAGGCCCGACATGAGGTATATGAGAGGCCCATGTGATGAATTTGGGGCCCAGGTGTAGGGCCACCTATTGTATATTTGAGGCTCGTATGATGTATTTAAGGCCCAGGTGTAGGGCCCACCTATTGTGTATCCAAGGCTCGATGTGATGTGTGATTTTGCCATGATATGTGTAATGGTGTTTATGTGGGCCACTCCTTGGGAGCAATGTTGGTTAAATGTCTACATTGATGGGCAATGATGGTTGGATGTCCACATTGTGACCTTCCCCTAAGCCTTGTTAGGCCCATTCTCATCATTCCCTTAGTGGGTTAACCCAAATAAGTGGGCCTCATTCATCGTAGATGGATGACTCGGTGCTATTGGATTTAATATAACCACGGGTGAGTGTCGATCTTTATACTATGGTTGATTGACTGATCATCTATGGACCCCGCCTTATTTATCTACTGATTATTGGTATCAATTTCCAACGCCGGTTATCGACCCTGATTATCGGTGCTGATTATTGACCCTGATTATCAATGCCGACTGTCGATGCTGATTATCGATTACGATTGTCGTAACTGATTTGTTGATTTCGATTAGCGATCGATTTTGATTGTCATGGTAGATTGTCAATTTCGATTGACTTGACCGATTGACCGATTACCGTTCGAGGCTAATTATCGTGACCGATTATCGATCGTGGCCGATTATCGATTGACGTGGCCAATTGCTGACTCTTCTTGTCGTGACCGATTGACTGATTACCGATTGTTGAGGCCGATTATCGTGACCGATTACCAATCATGGCCGATTGTCGATTGACGTGACCGATTACTGATTCCGATCGACGTGACCGATTTATCGATCCTGATTATCGATCGATTCCGATTGTCATGACCGATTGCCTATTCTGATTGTCATGACCGATTGCTGATTCCAATTGACGTGACCGATTTGCTGAGTTTGATTATCGATCGATTTTGATTGTCGTGACCGATTGTCAATTGACGTGACCGATTTGTCGATTCTGACTATCGATCGATCCCGATTATCATGACCGATTGTTGATTCTGAGTGACATAACCGATTTTCTAATTCTGAGTATCGATCGATTTTGGTTGTCATGACAGATTCCGATTACTAAGGCCTACTCCGATTCTGATTTTGATTGCCAAGGCCGATTGCCGAGACCTATATGATGTACATGTGACCTGTAGTTGAGGCTCATTGTGACTCGTATTAGGCCCATGATGCATGACCCATTTGATGTATTCAAGACCCATATGTAGGGCCCACATGTCATGTATTTGGGGCCCATGGGCAAGCCCATTGTGATGTATTCATGGCCCATGGGTAAGGCCCATTGTGATGTATTCATGGCCTATGGGCAAGGCCCATTGTGATCTATGTTAGGCCCATGTGAAAGGCCCATCGTGTTGTATATTAGGCCTTTGTATGAGGCCGTGGGCCCATTATGTGTTTGACTCTATGTGGGTCATCCCTTGGGGTAATATTGGTTAGATGTCCACATTGTCGGGGCTGATTGTGATACCGATTATGAGTATGTGACTGCACAGCATCATGGTACATGCCCATACGCATCATCTGCATGTTTGTTATGAGATGTGATTGATCATTGCATATGTCATTAGGCAGGATGATATGAGACTCCCTAATAGGCGGAGGTTCTCCCACATGAGCGCACGACATGCGTAGGACTGATGCATGATTGGATTATATGACTCATGCATCTTGCATTGTGTTGTGATTACTGTACGCCCTAGTGACATCAGGGTTGTAGCCTCCACAGGCATATCGTGGATGGCCAGATGGGACACCGAAAATCTATTCGAGCATCGGGCTACTGTAGATGGCCCTGGGTGAAAATCCCTAAACACCCTCTTGGTACCAGAGGATGCTTCAACGTCTAGACCAAGTGGGTAGATGAGCGTTGAGTGACGATTCCAGATGGTTGCGCTCTCCACTGTGTCGTGGTCGGTTGGAAGGGGGTACGACCTTATCCGCCCGAGCACAGGGAGCAAAGCTAGGCTGAGTTTGACCAGCTCACGGAATGGGTCCGCCATTGACGAGTCGGGCCAGATATTGGCAAGCGGATAGTGAGGTCTCTTCCACTCACCTTATTGCGCGCGATGGGGCAGCAATCTGGTTTGGAGTGTCATAGACCCTGGTGATTTCTCAAAGAGGAACCATACTGATATGTGGACTTATCAAGTACGAGTTGCATGCTCATTCATTCATTCATTCACTATCCACTCGGGCTGGTGGTGCGCAACTAATTATTGTGTACCTTCGTTATGGCAAGGATTGTGGTTGGATGCGCGACCAACCTGAGATCAAGTGTTTACCACGTTGAGTCTGACTATCCAAATTTAGGTATGAGACTGGTTTGGATAGAAGTCCATTGTGGTAGACCCCGTAGCCTGCGATATTACGTACTATCATCCCGACTTCACACTCTAGCATGGTTATTTCATTCGCATCGCATATTGCATTACATCCGCAGGCATATGGCATCTTAGGTTGCTATTTCTGCACTTATATGGCCTAGACAGATTTAACAGGATTTGTATATTACATTGCATTCTCGGCATCCGATATTTGACTCTCTATGACTCCTTATCGCATAGCTGTTCTATATTGCGTATTCTGATATTGATTGACTTATAGACTTGTTCATACTTCCGCTTACTCTATTATCATATGATTTATATCTTGTCAGTATTTTTACTTATTCAGACATTGTATGGTTTGTGGATTACCAGTTTTTCGGTATTGTATAATTATGGCATTGTATTGAATACTTGGCACTTATCTTGTGCACACACTTGCACCACTCTCTAAGCTTTCTATAAGCTTATGCACGATAGATGCGTGCAGGTGATGTTAGGTTGTAGCAGTGTTGAGCTTAGAGCGTGCAGGGGTCTTTTGGAGCTTGAATTTCTATTTATGTATTTCCCTTTCAGTGTTGTAATCAAATGATTATATTAATGGATATATGATGATGATGTTGCCTTTGTGAATTGGGTAATCTTGTGGTTATGCTTATTACTAGTTAAATGTACATTGACAAAAAAAAAAATCCTCCTTGTAGGATCCCATGATCGAAATCTGACATATGAATGCTAGGAGCCGAGGATGGGGTAGGCTGTCGGCACCGAATTCGGCGATCAAGATTCCTATGAATTTGATTTTCGGGTTTGGGGCGTGACATAGGGCATCGTAGGTGCGAGTGTCCCCATCCTCAGCAGCAACAACGATGATAGTATCTACCACCAAGACCCCAACAGCGGCAATAATAGCCACCGAGGCACTCGCAGCAGCATAGGTCGCCATAGCAGCAGTAGTAGCAACAACCACAGAGGGGACATACACCTCCCCAGTAGGACCCTCAATTGTCAGAAGGAGTCATTGACGATTTGTGCGACCAAGCCTTAGGACCGTCTCAATAAATTATTCATGGAGGAGACATCTTTGAATCGAGAGGCTGAGATTCACGAGCGTTATCCCTGTCTCCTTTGTTGGTTGACTGCATTTGTGTGTTGTGTTTCTGATTTTACATAGTGAAATGATTTCCCTCTTTTGTGAGCTCTAGTTAGTTGTTTGATAGTGTAAATTTTGAGGATAAATTTTATTAGGAGGGGATAGTTGTAAGGCCCATATCCTAGTCTGTACCATTCCTTAGACTCCCACTATCCTCCCCGTCGAATTTTGGCAACATGCGACCTGTAATCGGCATTTGTGCATGACCCTGAGTCACATCCCATAGATTTGAGTCGACTCGACCTGAGACTTGTACTATTGCGACTGCGCCATCACCACGGTCCCAATGCCGCATCTACACACCAATGCGATAACTAGGCTAGGAGTTGTGGGCCCACATTTATTTCAAAGAAAAATGCAGAATGTTACAAATCTCTACCCAAACATCACATCAATCAATCAATCACAAGTCAAGTACAACCCATTACAACCCATACCTAACCCATCCCTCCCTTACCAACAAGGCATGACACCCACCTTCCTCACCCAAAAGTTAACCAAGCCCATACCCTCTATGTCATTTCTTCTTACAACAACCATTCCTCTCTCCCATCTCTCACCCATCCATCTTATCTCCCTCCATTTCCTAACCAACCATGAGAGAAAAATCCTACGAAAAGAAAAGAAGCAATGTGTTAGGCCCACTTTCCTACCTCAAAATCTCACCATCCAACCCTTCAATCTTGATCATCCTCCATCAAAGAGAGAGCTTAGGAGATAAGGAGTCCAAGGAGCTAAAGAAGAATAGAGATTGGTGGGTGTTTATAAGATTACATTGTGATTTTTAATGATGGGCCAAGCGGGGCCTATCGATTAATGGTATGGATCTCACTTTCGACCCTAGGTGTGGCCGATGGCCCACCATAATCCATATGTTCATCCCATGATGGGGCCATTCTCCATGGACCCCATCATGATGTTTATTTTCCTATTGCTTGAAGGTCATCTAGACCTTGCATTTGATTGGTGAAAAAGGGATTTCCACCATTAATTTTTATGATTTGAGGACCCACATTCGGTGGGACCCATTTGATGTATGCATTGTAATTGCCAAAGGAGCTCATAGTGGCGGAGCTCATCTGTCATGCCCTAAACTGGGAAATCGGGCTCACGAAATTCCCGATCGTTGAATCCAGAGCTGATAGCCTCCTTAGTACCGCATTCTCTGCTCCCGGCCCCCATATGTCAGATTCTAATCGTGAGATCCCACAAGGAGGATTTTCAGTCTGAATTTTTTTGTAAGGGAACATAACCAAGTCACAAACCAACATCACCACATATCCACTTTAATTAATCATTCGAGTACAATGCAGAAAGAGAAATATAAGATGATTAAAAAGTTCCAAAATAAATTGCCAAGTGCTCCTACCTCAATGTTGTTGCGTCCTAACATCATCTGCACATAACAATCGTGCGTAAGCTTTTAAAAAGCTTAGAGGGGGTGTAAGTGTGTACGTAAGATAAGTGTCAAGCACACAAATATCGAAGTAAGAGAAAAAAATGGAAAATCCATAAGTAATATAATATCAGAGTATGCAATGCAAATCGGCTATGCAAATGCGGAGTCATAGTGAGTTAAATATTAGATGTCGATGATACAATACAATATCCAATTCTAGATGAACCATGGTTACCATCAACCTCATTTAGGCCATATAAATGTAGAATCATAGCAACCCAAATGCCATATGCCGCGAATATAATGCAATATGCAGATCTTGGTGAGTCCATAATACCATCAACCTTATTCAGGATATGCAATACAGAAGCATGTAAACTAAATGTTGTGTGCTGAGGATGCAATGCAAGGTGCGGTGTGAATGAAATGACCAAGTTTGAGTGTGGAGTCGAGATGATAGTACATAGTATTGCAAGTTGTAGGCTCCATCACAAAAGACTTATATCCAAACCAGTGCCATACATAAATATGGATAGCTAGACTCAATGTGGTAAACTCTTGATTTCTGGTTGGTCGCGCACCCAACCGAAATCCTGGCCATTGTGAAGATTCACATAATGATTTGGTTGCGCACCACCAGCTCAAGTGGATAGTGAATGAATGAATGAATGAGCCAAGTGTTGGGTACACAACTCCTACTCTGCAAGTCCACATATAACCACCACAATGCTTTTGATGTGGAACAAGGTTCCGCCCCACTGTATGCATAGAAGCCTTCCAGCACAGTAACCTGCCAACCACCGGTAGCTCGCTCAGACCCTTAGGTCCCACCGACATCAGCATCCGCCCACTTGTGCAATAGTGACAGGGCGTCACAATATCAGAACCGTACATCTCTGGGATATCACCGGGGTCTAGTACGCTCCACACTGGCTGCCGACTACACAACCCGATGAGAGGAAAAGTCCTCATTACCTACCTGGCCAGTAGTCTACCAATACCTACCCGACTCATCGATAGTGGACCCATTTGCTAGCTGGTTAAACTCAACCTAGCTTACAACCCTCTCACTCAGGTCGATAAGGCCACACTCCCTTCCAACCAACCACGACATAGTGGGAGACACAGCCTACTAGTATTTGGTACTCGTGCGCTCATGTATCCACTCGGTCTGGATGCTGGAGTGTCTCCTGGCTACAGAGGTTTACAAATTTTCACCTAAGGACAACTAACGTGACTGGATGCTCGAACTAAATATTTTCAGCGTCCCATCTGGCCATCCATGACATGCCCGTGGAGGCCACAACACTGATGTCACTAGGGCTAATAGTGATTATACCACATAAAATGAGATGCATGAGTCATGCCATCTAATCATGCATCAAACTTAGGCATAACATGAGATCATGTAGGGTAACTCCATCTCACCGGGAGCCCTAAAATCAACTAGCCTAATGGCATATGTTATGGTCAGTCATTCCTCACAACAAGCGTGCATATGATGTGTATATGCATGTATCATGATGTAATAAAGTACATAAGCATGATTATAAGGTATACAACAATAATCCACAATTGACCTTCTTCGACACATCACATATGAAAAGTATAAACCAAGCAACATACCCCCTTTGCATACTCCCTTTACAACTATAGGAGTCCATGCGGTAGGTTTGACATTAGCCTTCCAAGGCTCTGCATGATCCAGGACGGGGACGGTGGGTCTGTCTCATACGTCGAGATAGGTCTTATACACCTGATACCATATATTCTTCCATCTACAACAAGGAGGTGATGATGATGTACTGATGTTAAGGATGGGCCTTACACTTGTCTCAAAAGTAAATGGATGGTGTGGGTGATACATACATGATATCGTGGTCCTGGCAACTAGATCCAAGGGTAAGATATACCTCATAAGGGAGTCAAGTGGGTATACAACAAGGGGAGTTAAGAGGATGAGTCTGAGTACAACGAGTTGGCTTCCTCATCCTCTCTATTATCTAATAAACTGGGCTATCCTATGGGGCCCAATAAGTACATTAGGTGAGCATTGGTGGGGGTCCATATATCTAGGACTATGTGTCCTTCCAAATGGGTTGGTCGGTCCACTCAACATCTACGTGATCTTAGGATATAGACACTAAACTTTGGGTAGTCACATGTATCTAGGTGGGCCACATCTCCTATGGAAGGCCCGATATGAATACAAGGTGGGCTCTAAGGTTTGGATAATCCTACAAGGTATGGTAGAAAACACCAACATCAAATGGGGGCCAACGGATTGGAATAGCCCAACAAGGAAAAGATAGGTACCACTAGCATCAATGGGAGCCCAATGATTTGGGTTAGCCTGGTAGAGTGAGATAAGTATCATTAATGGGGGCCTAACGGTTTGGGGTAAGCCCAATAATAGGAGATGAGAATAGGCCTAACAATAAGCCTTAGGGAGATTACAACATGAACATTTAACCATCATTTCTCCCAAGGTAATGGGTTTAACAATGGGCCCTAGGGAGGATATCAATAGTGGACATTTAATCACTATTGTCTCCTAGGGTGAGGTCCATTTGGGATTTGAATCTAACTTTATGGGGCATACAATCTTTATACAAATTAGGGAAACGGATGGACATCGTGTTTGTAACACATACATCATGATGGACCTTATAAGGTAGCCCCATGGTGGGCATATAACCCATAAATCAGGGTGGGCCTCTCAAGGCAATGGGGCCCACAGACTTAGATAAATGGATGTACAATGTGAGTATAACACACACATCATGGTGGAATCACTCATCACAATTGAGCCTCATATAAGGGCCTCGTATACATCACTTGGGCCTCATACAAGGGTCTCATATACATTACAATGGGCCACATCCCATGGGCCTCAAATACATCACAGTGGGCCACATCCCATGGGCCTCATATACATTATAATGGGCCACATCTCATGGGCCTCAAATTTATCACATTGGACCTCATCATCCAGGCCTTATACACATCAAAATGGGCCTCAAATACATTAAGTGGGCCCTACATACAGCAGGCGGGCCCTGCACAAAAACCAGGGGGCCTTACATGTAGCAAGAAGGCCCCACCGAGTAGGTAGCGTGGATATGAAACACATACATCATGGTTGATCCCACATACATCAGGGCCCACCATCCCATACGCATGGACGGTGTGGATATACAACACATCAAGGTGGGACATATAAATGGATGACATAGATGAAACACATACAACATGGTGGGTCCTACAATTACATAGTAGGTGGGTTCACTGTTCATGGCCAGACGGTGTGGATCATACAACACATACATCATCGTGGGATCCACGTCCCACATGGACAGTGTGGATGGCCACAGACATGGCTGGCCTCATGTCTAGCCCTGGATGGATGGCCAAGATATACAATACATCAAGGTAGGCCCCATATGGCACCCCTTCCAGAGATGGACGGTGTGAATATATAATACATACATCAATGGTGGGGTGCCAAGTCGCATCCTTGGACGGACGGACAACTGGGATCAAACACATATATCATGGTGCGTCCCACAGCACCATCCATGGATGGACGGTGGGGATACAGAATACATACATTAAGGTGGGCCTCACCCCCACACATGCAGCACGTGTCGGGTAGGCCCCATGTCCAGGGAAAAATGTGCTGAGGCATAAAAAAATTCCATGTCCGGGGGTATTTTGATAATCTTCATGTCCGAGGGTATTTCGATAATTTCCATGTTCGGGGTATTTTGGTAATTTCCACGTCCGAGGATATTTTGGTAATTTCTACGTCTGGGGATATTTCGATAATTTCCAAGTTCGGGGGTATTTCGGTAATTTCCACGTCTGGGGTATTTCGGTAATTTCCATGTTCAAGGGTATTTCTGTAATTTTCACGTCCGAGGATATTTTGGTAATTTCTATGTCCAAGGGTATTTCGGTAGAATTCCGTGTTTGGGGTATTTTGGTAAATTCCATGTCCGGGGGTATTTTGGTAAAAACCAGTTTCAGGGGTTGTTTAGGTATTTTGGTAAAAATCCAGTTCTAGGGATAGTTTAGGTAATTTGAAAACATTCCATGTCCAAGGGGTAGTTTAGGTTTTTGGAAAAAGGAATTGAAAAGGGTAGTTTGGTAAAAAGGGGTGCACATGTGTCATTTTAAGGGAGAAAGGTTGTATACCGCTACTTAAGAGGGAGCTTGGTGGTCACCATGTGTAACACCCTGAAAATCGGGGGTCAAGTAGAAACCCAACTCCCGAGTTCCAAAACGTCACTTATGCAACATAGATAATGATGAATGCATGTTGCCTGTAGAATGACATTAAACAAGATTGAGACTAAGCCAAAATAACATAACATACTCCAGAGACAATTAAATTAGCAAGCGGAAGAATGTGATAGATATATAAAATATATGAACTGTTATAAGTCTCCAGAGTGTGAACATGTTACCAGGTTACACATATACATGTATACTCCAAAAATGATCAAAAAGAATATACATGAGTGCTCTAAAAATATAGAATGACAAGTGTCATGGCGTCTAATCAACCTCCTTGTAATTCCATAGATCAGAACACGCATATAGGAGAAATCCTCCTCATCATCATCAAGTCCGACTCTGCTTCGCAAGCATCGCCACCATCTGAAACTAAAATAGGGACTGGTTGGTGTGCGCAACACCGTCCCGAAACGTGGGAGTGAGTAGCTAACTCAGTGGAATCATAGAGCAAGGATTAACATGTTATCAAATCAATCAAGCGATAATGGTAAAGCAAGCAATCAAACATTCCTAAACACTGTGATTAATGCAATAATGAAATGACATGATGGATGCCCTCGCCGACATACTCCCTCATGCGTCACATCTTACGTCCGCGGCATGCTTTCTTCCCTCAGTGCTCCACATCTTTCAGGCACATGCAGTGCGATATGAATATGATTACCAAGTTGTTATTAGTCCTTTTCATACAGCAGGATTGGGAAACTAGGGTACTTTCCTTTTATCATTCCCAATAAGGATCCTTTCTAGGGACGTCACTCCTAGTAGTCTCATACGATGATATATTTCTAGGTCGCTGCAAGGGCTACCAGGGCTGTTGCATGCACTCTTTGCTCCACTCCCCCATCACCTTATCAATACAGGCCTAGTTGTACTCTTGTTGCTACGGAAGGGTCGTCGCCTCAAGTAGACTCAGAGTACACTCAAGGTCACTACAAAGGGCTGCCATGGCTGTTGCACGCACTCGTTGCACCGCTCCCCCATCACCTTATCAGTGTAAGCCGACAACAAGAATATAGTTTCCCATACCACCATAATATGTCCACGAGTCTGGGTTACTCACTGGTCACTATGGGGAGGTTTGTAGCCCCAACATAGGCCGACAGCTTGACCACGGTGTCCCATACCACCATGCCCGGCTCATGAGTCTTAGTGAATCAAGGTACCACGGTTATCAGGGTTATCACTGGTAAGTTCAGTACCCTAGGTTCAAGCAGTTATGACGAATACAAGGTGAACATACAACGGTCAATCGGGTTACTTAATGAGTCCAACTAGCACGAGCGCACGTTGAATCGACCGACATGAAGTGCACAAGCACTTCGTGTGGCCTAACCACTCCCGACAACTCTAGTACGACTCGGGTTCGTCATACACATCCTTCATGGTAAATAGAATCCAACCACGAATTCTAATCTGTTACCGACTGCCTGGACTAGAGTATAACCCCAAACACTTGTAATCTAAATCAATAATCATATGAGAGAGACAAAATTGAAATGCAAGAAATTTCAGCATCTTATTAGCATGTTATAACATACATCATAAGCAGTTAACCATACACGAGTACTTCACACATAAGGTAATCAATTGAAATACAACAAGCATGGAGGAAATCATGTGCATCATCAAATTAGTTGAGAATCCAATCTCAACGCTAATCTACAATACCATTTACTAAATACTTGCTAATACATACATTTATACAAACACTTAGACTACACAACTCCAACGTACCTGACGTATGTTGATTTTAACATATAATATGACAGATCCTTATATCAAGGAGATGTCTAATACACAACAATCATGTTCTTACATTCAAAACATATGGTAGGCATAAATCATATTGATTTAGGCATTTCAACAAATACTTAGTCTACACACATTAGTCTACATAGCATATGTCGGCCAATATGTGCATTAGGGCGAATTTCTTCGCCAAACAGATCATACACGCATAACTAGTATAGGTACACGGAAAATACTCATGGCAATCATATCGGCAAAATACGTACATATACAGTATTTCCTACAAATACTTAAAATACCCTAAATCTCATATTCTTCATACACATTCAAAATGAAAAACGGACAGCATATTCTACATGTCAAACAACATTCTTGTCAATAATCTACCATTAAACGGTATTAAAAGCTTTGAAAAAAGATAATCTAAGCGTCTAAAATCTGTACCTTTCACCGTAGAAGCATATCGAATCGAATAGGAACTCTACACTTCATCAACGTCGATGTAACGACCTAATTCACAAGATAAGTTAGCCACTTAGCTACTTGTATCGATAAAAACCCTAAAATAGGTTAGGGTTAGGGTTTTCTTACCTAGAACGAAGTTAGAATCGCCAGAATAGCGATGCAGGTGGATGACTTTGACATGTGGAGCAGCAGGTAAGAATCCTTGAGAGAAACTCCAACTCTCTCTCACTTTATCTCTCTTTTCTCTCCTCTCACTCCTAGGGTTCTTCCCAAATTCGTATGGGTTAGAAAGCTAAGGGTTTAAGGCCCTTTTATAAGCCCAAACATAACTAAAACAGACTTTAAGTCAAGGTATACTTAGGTAATGTCCAAATACAGAATGTTCCGTCTCAACAAAGCACTTCTGGAGGTCCTGTTACTAAATGTGGTCGGACTTAAGCTCATGGATGCTGGATCTTGATCAAGTTAAGTTTTTACTCTGGTCGGGTTTCAAGATCGCTCATGGCAGGCTAGTTTTAGTTTAGCGGTCACTGAGATTCGATCAGAGATTCCAAGTACACTAACCTGAGTGAAAAATGTTCCCTAATTCGAGGGTGTATTTGGGTCAGATTCTAACGGTTTGAATGCTTATACTTAACCCGCAAGCGACACGTGCTAGATTTATTTAAATCACATTTAATTTATAAAGAATTTCACTCTTTCTCACACTTCTTGCTCCAGGCTCAATGAAATAGCCTCAGAACATCAGTTGGGCTTGATTTTCGAAATGATTGTCAAGTTCAGCTAAGCGGTCATATTCGTATAAGATTATAGATATCGAACTTTTGATGTGTAGTGTAGATCCAATACAAAGTTTCAAAGGGTTCCTAAGAACAAACAGGTTTAGAGTCTGATCCTAGGTTTTAGGGTAACGTAGCGGTAACAATTATAGAGGTTTTGGGTCTTACAGATCGTATTTAAAGTGGTTGGTGCTAATTTTGCAGGAAATCCAGTATAGCGCTGGCTAATTCACGTTACATCTCTAAAGAATTAGGTTCTAAATGAGTACTCTGGCTTTGGAATCAAATTTTGAGAAGCTACTGAGGTGCTATGGTTGACCCATTGCCTAAGGATGTCTAACTCCAAGTTGGTAAAAATCTGGGGTGTTACAATCTACCCCCCATAAAACATAATTTCGTCCTCGAAATTGGCTAAGGGTAATGAGGAAAGATTAATCATTTCCTTCACCTAAGTTTTGTTGATTTCATGTTTCTATACGTGGTAGGGTGTAACATCCTGAAAATCGGGGGTCGATCATAAACTCCACTCCCGAGTTCCAGAACATCACTTATGCAACATTTTCAATGATAGATGAATGTCAGTAGCAATAGTACATAAAACATGATGTGGATTAAGCCAAAACAACATATCATACTCTAGAGATAGTTAAATTAGCAAGCAGAAGAATGTGATAGATATATAGAATATATGAACTGTTATAGGTCTCCAGAGTGTGAACATGTTACCAGGTTACCTAAATACATGTATACTCCAAAATAGAAAGAAAAGAATATACATGAGTGTGTAAATAAAAGATAAAATACCAAGTGTATTGGCATCTAATCAGTAACCCTGTAAACCCCATCAATCAGAACTTACATATAGGAGGGATCCTCATCATCATCATCAAGTCCGGCTCTGCTTCGCAAGCATCGCCATCATCTGAAACTGAAATAGGAACTGGTTAGTGTGTACAACACCATCCCGTAACGTGGGAGTGAGTAGCAAACTCAGTGGAATCATAGAGCAAGGGTTAACATGTTATCAAATCAATCACGCGATAATAGTAAAGCAAACAATCAGACACACCTAGATACTGTGATTAATGCAAGCATGAAATGACATGATGGATGCCCTCACCGACATACTCCCTCATGCGACACCATCTTACGTTCCCGGGATGCTTTCTTTCCTCAGTGCTCCACATCTTCCAGGAACATGCACTGCGATATGAATATGATTACCGAGTTATTATTAGTCCTTTTCATACAACAGGATTGGGAAACTAAGGTACCTCCCTCATATCAATACCCAAACTATGATCCTGTCTAAGGTCGTCACTCCTAGTAGTCTCATACGATGATATATTTTTAGGTCATTGCAAGGGCTATCAGGGCTGTTGCACGCACTCGTTGCACCGCTCCCCCATCACCGTATAATACAGGCCTAGTTTATATCCTTGAGACTGCATCAAGACTTGTCGCCCCCATGTGGTGTCAGGATAAACTCAAGGTCACTACAAAGGGCTGCCAAGGCTGTTGCTTGCACTCGTTGCTCCACTCCCTCATCACCTTATCAATGTAGGCCGACAACAAGAATATAGTGTCCCATACCACCATAATTTGCTCAGAGTAGGGTGTTCACTGGTCACTACGGGGAGGTTTGTGGCCCCAGCGTAGGGTGACGGCCTGACCACGGTGTCCCATACCACCATGCCCGTCTCATGAGTCTTAGGGGATATAGGTACCAAAGTTAGAGGGGCTTTCCAATGGTAAGTTTATTAGTACCCTAGGTTCAAGCAGTTATGACGAATATAATGTGAATATACAATGGTCAGTCGGGTTACTTGATGAGTCCGACTAGCACGAGCGCACGTTGAATCGACCGACATGAAGTGCACCGGCACTTCGTGTGGCCTAAACACTGCCGACGACTCTAGTACGACTCAGGTTCGTCTTACACATCCTTCGTGGCAAATAAAATCCAAACTGTTACCGACTGCCTGGACTAGAGTATAGCCCCAAACACATGTAATCTACATTAATAATCATATGAGAAAGACAGAATTGAAATACAAGAAATTCTAGCATGTTATCAGCATATTATAACATACATCATAAGCAGTTAACCATACACGAGTATTTCACACCTAAAGTAGGCAATTCAAATACAACAAGCATGGAGGAAATCATGTGCATCATCATAGTAGTTGAGAATCCAGTCTCAACGCTAATCTACAACACCATTTACTCAATACTTACTAATACATACCTTTATACAAACACTTAGACTATTCAACTCCAACGTACTTGACGTATGTTGATTCCAACATATAATATGATAGATCCTTATATCAAGGAGTTGTCTAATACACAACAATCTTGTTCTTACATTCAAAACATATGGCAGGCATAAATCATATTGATTTAGGCATTTCAACAAACACTTAGTCTACACACATTAGTCTACATAGCCTATGTCGGCCAATATGTGCATTAGAGAGAATCTCTTCGCCAAACAGATCGTACACGCATATCTTGCATAATAACACGACAAATAAACATGACAACCATTTTATCAAAATACGGACGTATACAGTATTTCCTATAAATACATAAAATGCCATAAATCTCATATTCTCTGTACGCAGTCGAAATGAAAAACAGACAACATGTTCTACATGTCAAACGGCGATCTTGTCGATAATATACTATTAAACGATATTGAAAGCTTTGAAAACAGTTAACCTAAGCATCTAGAATCCTCACCTTTCACCGTAGAAGCGTATCGATTCGAATAGAAAGTTTACGCTTCGCCAACGTCGATATGGCAACCTAATTCACAATATAGGTTAGCTACTTCACTACTTGTATTGCTAGAATCCCCAAAAAAGGTTGAGGTTAGGGTTTACTTACCTAGAACGGAGTTGGAATAGCTAGAATAGCAATGCAGGTGGAAGGAATTGACACGTGGAGCAGCAGGGAAGAATCCCAGGAAGCTTCTCCCACTTCTCCAACACTTTCTGTCTCCTTTCTCTCCTCTCTCCTAGGGTTTTCTCCAAATTCGTATGGGTTAGAAAGTTAAGGGTTTAAGGCCCTTTTATAAGCCCAAACATGACCAAAATAGACTTTAAGTTAAGGTATACTTGGGTTATAGCCAAATCGGGTCTTTCCGGATCCAAAAGGGCGTTTCTGGAGGTCCCCTGACCAAATGCGGTCGAACTTAAGCTCACAGATGTCAGATCCTGATCACATTAAGTTTTCAGTCTGATAATGTTCCCAGATCGCACGTGGCGGACCAATTTCAGTTCAGCGGTCACTGAGACTCGATCGAGGATTCTAAGTACACTGACCTAAGTGGGAAATGTTCCCTGATCCGAGGGTGTATTTGGGTCAGATTCCGACGGTCTGAATGCTTATACTTAACCCGCAAGCGAAACGTGCCAGATTTATTTAAATCACATTTAATTTATAAAAAATTTCACTCTTTCTCACACTCCTTGCTCCAGGCTCAATGAAATAGCCTCAGAACATCAGTTGGGCTTAATTTTTGAAACGATTGTCAAGTCTAACTAGGCGGTCATAATGGTCTAAGATTATAGATATCGGACTTTCGACGCACAGTCTATATCCAATACAAAGTTTCAAAGCGTTCTTGAGAACAAACCGGTTTAGAGTTTGATCCTGAATTTTAAGGTAACGCAGCGTCAACGATTCTATAGGTTTTAAGTCTTACAGATCGTATTTAAAGTGGTTGGTGCTTATTTTGCAGGAAATTTAGTGTAGCGCTGGCTAATTCACGTTAAATTTTTAAAGAATTAGATTCTAAATGATTCATTTGGCTTTGGAATTGGGTTCTGAGAGATTACCAAGGTGTTATGGTTGACCCATTACCTAAGGGCGTCTAACTTAAGGTTGGCAAAAATCTAGGGTGTTACATAGGGTGTATACGATCTATATAAGTCTGGTTCCTTTTGGTCTACCCCCCTTAAAACTTACTTCTTTATGCATTACTTACACCCTAACGGTTTGCTATAATTTATTTCTTTACCTATTTGGCGTCTTAACGACAATTCCCATATACTTAGAGTAAGATATATATTTTTAGTCGTTGACCAGTACAGAGAGACAGTTGTAATGGGCTTGATCCCGATACGTCGAATGCTTGCCTGGCCAGGGTAGACAACGTTGTATCCCTTCCTAATCCTAGTAGATCCTGGTCTTCTGCTCGACTAAGCAGTGAGTCCATTGGTAGTCGTTCAGGATTGAGAATTTGTGTCAAGCTGTGAATGTTTCGTATTTGTTCATTTCAGTAACTCCGTAGTCCGATCACTCTAAAAGCTTAGGGAATGTCAATCACTAAAAGGTTCAAAAGTTCTATTTATAAGGTTGTGCTTTGGATCTTGATCTAGGAGAGTTGTCGCCTGAACCTATATCCAAGGTAGGGATTAATAAACACTTTAATAGATCATCCTAAAGGGTTCCTAATCATACAGAATCAGTCAAGGCTTCTATTATGCTCGTATTTAATGAGTAGGTTTATAGATACACTAACATTCGCTTGCTCACACTGCTAGGCCTATGATTTAACATGAATGGGTTCAACACTTAAGCCCTAATTGTTTCCCTGAATTTCTTTCAATCATGGGCTAGTGGGGAAAGGGCTGACCATGCTTCCGCTGCGCTACTCTGATCCAACGGTTATATTAGATAATCCTAAGTAGATTAGGCTCAATACGTTCTATCCCCCTTGAAAACTTAGTTCTACTTAAGGCTCAAGAATCTATGTCTCGATCCGTATATCGGAACAAGGTGCAACTTAGGACATATCCTTGACATGAAATGGGAAATAACCTCTCACTACATTGGTCTTCCTTTGTCAATGATGCGTTCTATGACATTAGTGCCTATGATTGTAGAAAGGAGCCTAATCTCTATTGTGGTTGAGTTCAGGGGCAGGTGTGAGCTTGCGGCAAAATGTCTAATCTCTATTGGTTATAAGTCCTTGCCATTTCTCAAAGACAAAGCGATAACTTTTGGTTGTAGGTGGTTGGGCCAACACGGAAGAAAAGTTGTGTAGTAGGTCTGAGCCAGATACATAGACTTTCTTCCTAGCTAGGACAAAAAATTTGTCGTATCAATTATTAATCCGAGTCGATGCCGATCTTCTGCTTGATCAGAGCATTCGATTCATTGGTAACTACTAGGATTAGGAAATCGATTCAAACCGCGAATACATCGCTTACATACAGTTCCCTTACTCTGCGTTCCCGATTGTAAGAAGTCCTTGGGAAGGCAATTCTAAGGGCAATGATGGTTTATCCTAGCGTTTCATCTGAGTGATATATAAGTCTTCCCTATATGTGACCAGTTTTAAGTGAAGTAAGCTTCCTGAGAGTTACTAAAGGAGCCTATGAATATTATGAGGATCTATCAAAGGAATGAAGTCCTACTCCAACGAAATTAATCCTACTATTCCTTAGCATATATAAGCTTTACACTACTTAATACAACAAGTAGCCTAGTCTGTAACTCACTAGTTGTAATCCAAAGTCTATGCTTATACGCTAGATGGTTTCATACCATTTCTACTACAGGGAATCGTTCTATCGCTTAGAGTCAAGATTATCTAATTGAAATTGAGTTTTCTATATCGTCCGATCTTTTAAAATCTAGGAGTACCACTCTAAGTCCAAAACTCCAAGGGCATAGGTGGCCAGTGGTCTCAAGTTATGTTAAATGGGACTGCTTTCCTACTCCCACTTAAAAATTGGGAGTGACATGTTTAGTAGGTGGTGGGTTGGGATTCAAATCAATTTCATAGGCTTTAAAAAATGGATCTTGTATTGAAAAGTGTGAGATGCGATTTCCAAATCCCATGATGATGAATTCCTAAGTGTAAGTTGAAAGAAGGCCCGAAATTACGTTTAATTGCATACACCAAACATGGTATTGGAAACCATTTATTGTTACTTTTACAATTTCATCCATCATAAAACTATTTATGATGGATTGTTAAGTTATGAAGTAGTGAGTCACAAGAGGGGGTTCGTGAGCTCAAGGCAAGGAAAAGAAGGAGATGAGAGATGCATGTACCTGTAGAGGGCCATTGGGAGAATAAAATGGAAAAACAAAAACTTATTTTCTAAGAAGAACAAGGTGGGATATGAAGTTCCCATGCCTTTGAGGCACAAAATGGGGATTTGAGAGATCAAATGAGAGAGGATGGAGAGTGTAACCAGCAGTGGGGATGGCTTTTGAATGGGTAGGGACAGTGGTGCACGAAAATGAAAGAGGAAGTGATTGGAGGGATGGTTTTTGCCAAAAATCAGACGTTTGAGAGAGAAAGGAGAGCTTAGAGGGGTAGTTTATGAAGAAAGTAGGTGATTGGGAGGGTTCTAATCAAGGAACCGTGGACCAGTGGGGTCCACAAGTCCCCAAACTCAGTCGGCCCGACTCGCCCACCCGGCCGAGCCAGCTGGTCGGCAAGGCCTCACCAACTCGGCAAGGTCCTTGCCGGTCTCTGGACTTTTCGACGAGGGCTCGCCATTTCGGCGAGGTCCTCCTGCCCCCTTAGGTCCAAAATGATGTGGGTCCCCCTAAAACTGCCCCGATTGGGCCCTACCTCCGTTTTGAGCTTATTCGGGCTAGTTTGGGTCATTTTTGAAGTATAATCACCTTTAACAATTTCTGGAGGATGGGATAGGATCAATAGGGGTCTAGACCCATCGATAGATGGTCTAGGAGTGATTTGGGATCCTTGTGTGTGATTAGGAGTGTGTACAGACTCAATCTCGGCGATCATTTTCAGTAAACTTTCATCGACAAAAAGACTGGGGGTCCTAAACTTATTTATAGATTGTTCTCGCACCCTCCTACATTAAATTGGCATCAGCGTGCGGTGTGTGACCATAACCCAGGTCCGGTTTAATCCAAATCATGCTCTAATACCATTTGTAACACCCTGAAAATCAGGGGTCGAGTAAAAATCCAACTCCCAAGTTCCAAAATGTCACTTATGAAACATAGATAATGATGAATGCATGTTGTCTGTAGAATGGCATTAAACAAGATTGAGACTAAGCCAAAACAACATATCATACTCCAGAGACAGTTAAATTAGAAAGCGGAAGAATGTGATAGACATATAAAATATATGAACAGTTGCAAGTCTTCAGAGTGTGAACATGTTACCAGGTTAAACATATACATGTATACTCCAAAAATGAAAAAAAATAAATATACATGAGTGCTCTAAAAATATAAAATGACAAGTGTCATGACGTCTAATCAACCTCCCTGTAATCCCGTCAATCAAAACACACATATAAGAGAAATCCTCCTCATCATCATCAAGTCCGACTCTGCTTGGCAAGCATCGCCACCATCTGAAACTAAAATAGGGACTGGTTGGTGTGCGCAACACCATCCCGCAACGTGAGAGTGAGTAGCTAACTCAGTGGAATCATAGAGCAAAGATTATCATATTATCAAATCAATCAAGTGATAATGGTAAAGCAAGCAATCAAACATTCCTAAACACTGTGATTAATGTAAGAATGAAATGACGTGATGGATGCCCTCACCGACATACTCCCTTATGCGACACCATCTTACGTTTATGACATGCTTTCTTTCCTCAGTACTCCACAACTTCCAAGCACATGCAGTGCGATATGAATATGATTATCGAGTTATTATTAGTCCTTTTCATACAGCAGGATTGGGAAACTAGGGTACTTCCCTTTTATCATTCCCGACAAGGATCCGATCTAGGGTCGTCACTCCTAGTAGTCTCATACGATGATATATTTCTAGGTTGCTGCAAGGGTTGTCAGGGCTGTTGCACCCACTCATTGCTCCACTCCCCCATCACCTTATCAATACAGGCCTAGTTGTACTCTTGTTGTTACGGAAGGGTCGTCGCCTCAAGTAGCCTCAGATTACGGTCGAGGTCACTACAAAGGGCTGTCAGGGCTGTTGCACGCACTCGTTGCACCGCTCCCCCATCACCTTATTAATGTAGGCCGATAACAAGAACATAGTATCTCATACCACCATAATCTGCCCACGAGTCTGGGTTGCTCACTGGTCACTACGAGGAGGTTTGTGGCCCCAACATAGGCCGACAGCTCAACCACGGTGTCCCATACCACCATGCCCGGCTCATGAGTCTTAGTGGATCAAGGTACCACGGTTATCAGGGTTATCACTGGTAAGTTCAGTACCCTAGGTTCAAGCAGTTATGACGAATACAAGGTGAACATACAACGGTCAATCGGGTTACTTGATGAGTCCGACTAGCACGAGCGCATGTTGAATCGACCGACATGAAGTGTACAAGCACTTCGTGTGGCCTAACCACTGCCGACAACTCTAGTATGACTCGGGTTCGTCATATACATCCTTCGTGACAAATAGAATCCAACCATGAATTCTAATCTATTATCGACTGCCTGGACTAGAGTATAGCACCAAACACTTGTAATCTAAATCAATAATCTTATGAGAGAGACAAAATTGAAATACAAGAAATTCCAACATGTTATTAGCATGTTATAACTTACATCATAAGCAGTTAACCATACACGAGTACTTCACACATAAGGTAATCAATTGAAATACAACACGCATGGAGAAAATCATGTATATCATCAAATTATTTGAGAATACAGTCTCAACGCTAATCTACAATACCATTTACTCAATACTTGCTAATACATACATTTGTACAAACACTTAGACTACACAACTCTAACGTACTTGACGTATGTTGATTTCAGCATATAATATGATAGATCCTTATATCAAGGAGAGGTCTAATACACAACAATCATGTTCTTACATTCAAAACATATGGCCGACATAAATCATATTGATTTAGGCATTTCAACAAACACTTAGTCTACACACATTAGTCTACATAGCATATGTCGGCCAATATGTGCATTAGGGCGAATCTCTTCGCCAAACAGATCATACACGCATAACTAGTATAGGTACATGGAAAATACTCATGGCAATCAATCGGCAAAATACGTACTTATACAGTATTTCCTACAAATACCTAAAATACCCTAAATCTCATATTCTTCGTACGCATTCGAAATGAAAAATGGACAGCATGTTCTACATGTCAAACAACATTCTTGTCAACAATCTACCATTAAACGGTATTGAAAGCTTTGAAAAAGGGTAATCTAAGCGTATAAAATCCGTACCTTTCGCCGTAGAAGCGTATCGAATCGAATAGGAACTCTATGATTCGTCAACGTCGATGTGACAACCTAATTCACAAGATAAGTCAGGTACTTAGCTACTTGTATCGATAGAAACCCTAAAACAGGTTAGGTTTAGGGTTTTCTTACCTAGAACGAAGTTGGAATCACTTGAATAGCGATGCAGGTAGATGAATTTGGCATGCGGAGCAGCAGGGAAGAATCCTTGAGAGAAACTCCAATTCTCTCACACTTTCTCTCTCCTCTCTCTCCTAGGGTTCTTTCCAAATTCGTATGGGTTAGAAAGTTAAGGGTTTAAGGCCCTTTTATAAGCCCAAACATAACCAAAATAGACTTTAAGTCAAGGTATACTTAGGTTATGTCCAAATACGGACTGTTCTGTCTCAACGAAGCACTTCTGCAGGTCTTGTTATTAAATGCGGTCGGACTTAAGCTCATGGATGCTGGATCCTGATCAAGTTAATTTTTCAGTCCGATCGGGTTTCTAGATCTCACGTGGCGGGCCAGTTTTAGTTCAGCGGTCACTGAGATTCGATCAGAGATTCCAAGTACACTGACTTAAGTGGGAAATGTTCCCTGATTCGAGGGTGTATTTGGGTCAGATTTCAACGGTCTGAATGCTTATACTTAACCCGCAAGCAACACGTGCCAGATTTATTTAAATCACATTTAATTTATAAAGAATTTCACTCTTTCTCACACTCCTTGCTCCATGCTCAATGAAATAGCCTCAGAACATCAGTTGGGCTTGATTTTCGAAATGATTGTCAAGTCCAGCTAAGCGGTCATATTCGTCTAAGATTATAGATATTAGACTTTCAACGTGCGGTCTAGATCCAATAAAAAGTTTCAAAGGGTTCATGAGAACAAACAGGTTTAGAGTCTGATCTTAGGTTTTAGGGTAATGTAGAGGTAACAATTCTAGAGGTTTTGGATCTTACAGATCATATTTAAAGTGGTTGGTGCTAATTTTATAGGAAATCCAGTGTAGCACTGGCTAATTCACGTTAAATCTCTAAAGAATTAGGTTCTAAATGATTACTCTGGCTTTAGAATCGAATTTTGAGAAGCTACCATGGTGCTATGGTTGACACATTGCCTAAGGACGTCTGACTCCAGGTTGATAAAAATCTAGGGTGTTACACCATGGTTTAAGAAAAGAATAAGTCCATAAATGAAGGGATAAGTGGTGGTGATCACCACTCTGTAAGAGTGGTGGGGCCTATAAATACCCCGCTTCTACTCCATTTGAGAGGTTGGATCAGATTGGATCAGTTGGTGAGGTAAAGAAATAAGAGAGAAGCAAGGTAGAAGAGGGCCTTTGTGCCAGCCCATGCAATTGAAGTTGCTTGTGCGTAGCGGCTCAACTGAAGTTGCTTGCTCATGGACGCGCAACTGACGTAAAGATGGCCTTTGCGCCACTTTTCAAGAGAGTTCAGAGAAAACTCTTTGTACAGGATCGCGCAACAGGAATGGGAGTTTTCCCCATGCTTCATATGCCCTAGAAATGTTATCCGAGGGATGCTTTCCCTGCGTGGGACAGGGCAACCGGCCGGACTTTCTGCCATACATGAACAGAGAAAGAAGTTTTTTTCTTTCAACTGTGCTGCTGGTGGGGCCCAATACAACATCCTTTTGAGAAATCTGCACCATTTACTGCCTTCCTCTCAAAATTTAGATCGTGAAAGACTGGTTTCGATCAACTAATGATGTGGCCCACCGTGATAATCAAGCTGCAATGGAAGCTCAAAGGTCCGTTTACGATCGCCATAACGATCACATGGATGAGCATGATCGCCAAAGCTGAACATGACCCTGATTAGTTTTTCTCCCTCTATTTGATAGACGGCTCGGATTAACCTCTCGCTGCGTGATGGTGGCCCACTACGAAGGGACGAAAGCTTTGTTTTAAACAGAGTCGACGTACGTCGACTCTATGATGTTCAGTGGCCCGTTTACTGGAGTTTTCTGGAAAATCCACTCCGTTCACTGGTCTTAGAGAGAAAACCATCAAGGATAGAGTGCTTTTGGAGAAAAATTAGCGTGGCCCACTAGCCTATCTACTCTGCTGTCCATTTCATGTTCAATGGTCACGATTCTACAACATCCTGCATGGTTTCAAATTGCCACATTGACAAGGGTTAAATCTTCCTCCTGCACACAATGGACGGTACGGATCAGCGATTTGAATGTGGAGTGGGCCATACTAAGAAAATTGCAAAGGAACTCTAAAGTCACTGTACATTTTTAGTATTTGAGAAGAAGTTGGTCAGTGCCTGCTGACCGACTTTGGTAAATCTCATGCACGGCTAGTGCACTTGGACACCATGTACATGCGACGTGCATATAGCTCCAACGCGATGTTCGTGAGAAATCTGCTCCATCCATACGCTTTGCCATTGTATTTAACACGTTAGGACCAAATCTGAAGCATGTCCAGATATCAGGCGGGCCCTAAATCATGATCATAAGGGTTGATTTGGCAGTTTGGGCATTTCTACAATGATCCAGAAGCTGAAATTTGACATGTACAGTTAATTATTTGTGGTTCTAATGATGCACATAAAGTTTCGGGCTAAATGGACGGTGGCAACCCCATGATCATATATTCTGGGAGACGTTTCAAGCCCATTTAGCATGATCCGCTTGATTTCCTCAGGGCCTGGCCACACTTCAACGGGCCGCTGTATATTCCAAGGAAGAATGGCTGGAAGGATGCTCCATCTCATTGAAGACTGGTTGATCAGATCAGCAATTCCTCCCAAGTACCTAGGAGATGACCGAAATAGTGCCAGAATGCTGCCAAAATTTCCATCGAGATATCTTCTCTTTAATTGCATTGCATTAATTGTACTTTGTTTTCAGAATCAAGGGAATCAGAGGATGTAAATGAACTCAGATAAATGTGATCAATGTTCTCTCATTAAATTCTTTGTTATCATTGAATAAATCCCCTAAATAGAACACATTTGTTTCTTGTCGAAACAAAATGGCGACTCCACTGGCGATCACTTATTATTCGATGGTTACTTAGTAAACATTCAGAGAAAATTTATCACTTTTTTTGGGCGTCTGCAAAGATGCCAAAATGGCGACTCTCAACGGGAACATCCTCCCCTTCATCTCTAAAAATAAAGTACGACTTTATTTAATAAATTAACTAACATTCTGTTCTAAATGACAGATATACCACGGTGATCTTTCTCTCGACTACTATAATTGTTTACTTCACATTCAAGACTCCTACAAAAAAGTGTCAGAAAATATCAAATCAGTTTCGATCAAAGACAAATAATGCCAGAACGATGATAGTTTCCGAAGAGAGCTAGCTTCTTGTACGGGAATGATTTAAACAGCCATTAGTCAACACATGTCTAAGGAAGAAAAATAGGTTTCTTTGATGTAGTAGTCCTTTTGTAGCATCCCTGTGAATAGTATGGTAGAGTTTCTTCCATGGTCTTCTTCTATTTCCCTTGAGGAGCCTCAAGATCTACTGAAATGCTTGTGTAAGATAGTCCCACAGGAAAAACTTCCTCAAAAGTGCTATGTGGATCCCACACATTGCCAGTTAATAGATCAAATAGAGAAAGGGTGGAGCACTTGTGAATCTTCCGAGACTAGAAAAAGAAACATCCAAAGTCAGCTGTTGATTCAGTTATAGTGCATTCAATTGATGAAATATTGTATTGGCACAATGATATCAAAAGAGAGTTGGATGATATAGTTGAAGGGCAGTAGATGGGGAATTATCGTTTGCTCAGGAGCATGACGAAGAAGAAAACTGATTCAACAATTTTTAGATGCTTGACAGAAAGCATTCAGAGTTCTAGAGCCAATTCAAATTCAGCTGATTTTTATCTAAAGTTGTGCTCACATGCTGACCAAATAATGAGTATCATACAGAACCACTTCCGTGGTGGGGAAGTTGAGGTCCTTCCTCTTGCCCATGAGCATTCCAATCCTACAAAATAGCGAAAGCTTCTGTATGAAAGTTTGTGTGTGATGTCACTAAAATTGGTAGAACGCGTCTTGCCATGGATGGTCGGATCACTTAGTGAAGAAGAAGCAAGGTAACGTCAAAAGCAGATTCTGCTTCATCAGTAGCGCTGTGAGACAATGAAGGACGGATGATAGCGTGTTGGTGCACAGAATGTACAAATCCTTCAAATAAAAAGTTAGTTCAACTAAGCCAAGCGTTGCTCGCCAAAAAGTAAACGGATCAATTAATGAATTAATGAATTCATCAGTCAATAGAGAGCCCTGGGGTCATTGTCACAACTTTCCAGATTAGAAGAGCAAGGGTCAAAGTAAAGCTACTCCATTCTCATATGAATTGACTATTTCAAGAGTCCTAGGGGAACAACAACAGATACGGCCGAAGAAAGAAGGTAAAAAGAAGGATTGTCAAAAAGTAAAAGATTAAATTTCCCACTAAAGAGAACATCGATGATTTTACAAACAAAAAAGTAAATAAAAGGTTCAGAAAATTCAAGGACTACAAGAAACATACAGCTGAAGAAGGTGATATACTGTTTATAAGGAATCAATCGCTAGCTGCAGAGGTAATTAAGTTGTCATAGTTAAAGTATTAAAGGAAATAAAACGAAGAAGAAAATAAGAACAAGCAAGAAGAAAGCAAGACAGTATGTTGATTCAGAAGATTCACTGCACAATTATTCAGGGGGTAGACAAAGGCATATAAAATAAGTAAAGAGCTACAGTTTTGATGTTTCCAAAAAAAAAAGGGCGGCAAGATCAGCAAAGTCTCAGAATGACAAAATCTCAGAATTTCAAATAAGGTAATTTTTGACTCCTCGAAATGATAATTGTTTATAATAATTGTCTATATTAATTTTTACAGGTTAAAGTTAGGGCAAAAGCAAGCATTGATGATTGCTATCAAGCTTTAATGATTGTCGCCAACAAGTAGAGGAGCGAATGGATTTCGAAAGACAAGGTCATGTACTCTTCGTTATACGAATGAATTAAAGAAAAATTTTTCAATTGATTTTGAATTTCAGGAGAAAAAAGAAAAGTGAATGGCTTGAAGAACAAGTTGCAGAAGATAGTTGATAGAGGAGAAATTGTTAAGGTGTACGACATAAAAGAAAAGAAAAAAAAAGAAATAAGACTACACAGACTTGATCAGTTCGAGACTGGGGGCAAAGCTAATCCTGGGCAAAAAGTATGAGGGGATGCAGTGTCAGGGTGCAACATCATGATTTTGATTACGAAGATTCCTATAGTAATGCTTCCTAATCAAAAGGGGGCAAGACAGGTGAGTAAAAAGCTGTGAAATATGTTTCTCACCATAGAATGCATTTCTTTTGTGTATTTGAATGCAAGACAGGCTTTCGAGCATATCAAGTCATTGTCAAATTCGAAGCACTAATGACGATCGCTACCAAGCATTGACGATCACTGTCAAGCATTGACGATCGCTACCAAGCATTGCTGATCGCTATTAAGCATTGATGATCGCTACCAAGCATTGACGATCACTACCAAGCGTTGATGATCGCTGCCAAGCATTGATGATTGCTGACAAGCCACCAAACACTGATGATAACAGTCAACCATTGACCGCCAAAGATTTTCATTAGTAAGTACCAATGATTATCGCACAGATTGACAACTATCGCTGTCATCATCAATCGCTTATCAAAATTGCTATCATCGCCAAGCTGATACACAATTTTAAACATAATATGAATGTTCTTGGAACAGTATCAGTAGCGGTCAAATATCAATTATTGATCTGAGATGTCAATTATTGATCTGAAATATCAATTATTGATCATTTTTTGGCAGTGGAATACACTATATAGCCAACTACATATAAAGTTGATGACAGTGATGGTAGCTTATCATTCAAGGTAGCTTAGACAAACCTATATAGCTAACTACGCATAAGGCCTATCAAGATCTCCATTCGGGCAGCGGCAAGAAACCAGTGGCCCTAAAAAGCCTGTGAAGGCCACTATACGCATACCCATGCGGGCAGCTGATGGAGCCAGGGACTAAAAGTCCTCGATGACCAGTCATGCTATAACGCCCGTGAAAAATCCATACTTGGGCTCGAGTACCAACTCGACCCGAATTTGCGTAGAATTCATTCCTTTGGAAAATTTGACTAGGTTAGCTAGTGCAACGTTAGAATAGCTGGGAAATGGTCCCTGATCACTTTAAATACGTTCTACAAGGCCCGAAGCGAGTGGAACTAAGGGTGCTATAATGCTCTAAAGCCTCGGATCAAACCCTAAGCCGGTTTGTTCTCTGGACCACTTTGAATCTTTGTATTGGATCTAGACCGCACGTTGAAAGTCCGATACCTCCTATCTTAGACCGTTAGGACCGTCTAGCTGGGCTTGACACTCATTCCAAAAATCAAGTCAAACCGATGATCACAGGCTATTTCATTGAGCCCGGACCGAAGAGAGTGTGAATAGGGACATAGTTGGAATTTCAAATTCAAATCTGGCACACAAATTTGACGCATCAGTATTAAGCATTCTGACCGTCAGAATACAGCCAAATTACACCCTTGGATCAGGAAAAATATCTATTATATATCACGGGACTTATAGGCCTGATCTTGGTGCGGTGACCGTTAAACTGAAACTGGGCCGCCACGTGCGATCTGGGAACCCAACCGGTCTGAAAACTGGATGTATGCTAGATCTAGTATGCATGAGCTTAAGTCCGACCGCATCTGGCCTGGGGACCTCCAGAAATGCCCTTTTGGACCGAAACGGCCCCGATTTGGTTAGGCACCAAGTAAACATTGTTCCCAAGCCTATTTTGGGAATGTTTTAGGCTATAAAAGGGGTTGAAACCCTCACTCCTCTCTCCCATCCGAATTTGAGAGAAGCCCTAGCTTGGGAGAGAGAAAAAGAGTGAGAGATTGTGAGAGAGTGGGAGAGTTCTTCCCGCCACTTGTGCTACGTGTTGCACATGCTTAAGCAACACTCCTCTACCGCTTTCCCGGCGATTCCACCGCAATCCTAGGTAAGTAAAAACCCTAAATAGTTGGTGATTTGAGTTTTTCTTGTTTCCATAGCGATGTAGCTTATGGATCTTATGTATTAGGCTCCTTACTCGCCGTAGACGAAGCATATACACTCCGCTTCAATTCCCGAGTCTACAAGACACTAGGTGAGGATTTTAGACGCTTTGATTGACGGTTTCCAATGCTTTCAATGTCGTTTAATAGTAGATTCTTGACGGCATCGCCGTTTGACATGTACAAAATGCTCTCCGTTTCCCGTTTCGTAAGCTAACGAAGAATATGAGATTTAGGGCATTTTAGTCATTTGTAGGAAGTACTGTTTGCATTCATATTTTGCTGATGTGATTGACATGGTTTGTTGTCGCATTAGGAAGTTAGGAATGCGTGCATAATTAGTTTGGCGAAGAGATTCGCCTAGTTGCACACTTTGGGTCGACATGCTATATGTAGACCTAAGTGTGTAGTGCATGTGTTTGTATAAATGCTTGTATTAGTATGTATTGAATTAAATGATGTTATTTGATACTTTGTGATTGATTTTTCAATTATTATGCCGACCTAAATGATTTTCTACATGTTGACAAAATGCATGATTTCATTACATGCATGGAATGTATGTGCTTGAGGATTTGCTTAAGTTGAATATGCATGGGAAGTATGCCTTGAAGATTTGCTTAAGTTGAAAGTTATAACATGTGTTAACATGCTCACATGATGTATTTCAATTCCAATACCTTGTATAGTAATTCCATAGATGTGTGGGACTTGACTTAGTCCAGGCAGTCAGTAACCGAGCGATTTCGTGGCTGACTGGTCATAGCCACGAACGACGCGTAGATGAATGTGATTCGTGTTGAGAGTTGGCGGCAGTGGTTAGGCCACGCGAAGTGTTTTACGCACTTCATGTCGTTCAATTCGATATGCGATCGCGCTAGTCGAGCCCGTCAAGTAACCCGACTGGCCGATGTTTGTTCACCTTGTATGTAACATAACTGCTTGAACCTAGGGTACTGAACTTACCATTGTAAACCCTATTAACCGTGGTACCTTGATCCACGAAGACTCATGAGCCGGGCATGGTGCTATGGGACACCGTGGTCGAGCTGTCGGCCTACGCTGGGGCCACAAACCTCCCCGTAGTGACCAGTGAGCACCTAGACTCGTGAGCAGATTATGGTGGTATGGGACACTATATTCTAGCTGTCAGCCTACACTGATCAGGCGACGAGCCCTTTGTAGTGACCGCGAGCGTATTCTGAGTTCACGGGAGGCGACGACCCTTCCGTGCAGTAGAGTACAGTAGGCCTGTATTGATAAGGTGATGGGGGAGCGGTGCAACGAGTGCGAGCAACAGCCCTGGCAGCCCTTGCAGTGACCTACGAAATGTACATCGTATGAGATTACTAGGAGTGACGACCCTAGACAGGATCCGTGTTGGGATTGATACAAGGGAGGTACCTTAGTTTCCCAATCCTGCTGTTTGAATGGACTAATAATAACTTGGTAATCATATCACCATAGCATTGCATGTGCCTGGAAGATGTGGAGCACTCTAGGGAGTGTGGCATGCCGCGGTCGTAAGATGTTGCCGTATGAGGGTGATCGTCGGTGAGGGCATACATCACGTCATATCATCTTGCATTAACAACAGTATTAGGACTTGTCTGATTTACTGCTTTACTATTATCGCGTGACTGAATTGTGAACATGCTAATCTTTGCTCTATGATTCCACTGAGTTGATCACTCATTCCCACGTTACGGGATGGTGTTTGCAACACCCACCAGACCCTGTTGTAGTTGCAGGTGACGATGAGATCCAGGAGGTGGAGCTAGATGATGACGAGGACCAGGATGAGTTCTCGTATATGCAGTATCATGACGGCTTCCCGTAGGTGACCTGGATCGAGGGGACATCAGTGGGACTTTTCTTTTGAACATTATTCTTTTGTTATGTACATGTATATGAGACTCAGAGATGTAGTCATACTTTGGAGACAGTTGAGATTACTTTGTTTTTCCATACAGTGATATATATCTTGTTTAGTCTTCCGCTTGCTTTTATCACTGGATCTGAAGTATGAATTGCAGTTTTGGTATACTTTTACTCATGTGAATGCTTTAAATCAGACAACATTGAATTATAACCATTTTTGTTGCATAAGTGACGGTCTGGAACTCGGGAGTTGAGTTTATACACGACCCCCGATTTTCAGGGTGTTACAAGTTGGTATCAGAGCATGAATGAGAGTATACTGGGCCTGGGTTATGGTCTTGCGACGTACGCTGTCGCTTCCTTTGACTTAGGTGGGTGCGAGAAGGGTCTAGAAACACTTCTAGGATCACAGATTCGCCGATAGGCGAAGTCTATAAGGATCGATCGCAAGATCGAGTCTGTAACGTATCTCGGGTCGCGTAAAGCGACCCGAATCACTTCTAAGCTGTAGGAAGTCGGGTGGAGACGTCCTATGAGCGGTTTTAAACCGCAAAAGTGAATCCATGGGCCGTGGAATGACCACGACTCTAGTAATCAATCGCCAGGGCTTAAAAACCCCGTTTTGCCAAAAATTCTCAAAATTCCTTCTCTAAACACTTCAACCTTCAGTTCTTTCTTATCCATTTCATGTTAGGCATCAAACCTAATGTGAAAATAACACAAATTAGTACATTCACCAAATTTTACAGTGAATAGTAAAATTTCATGAAAAATGGCCATGAGGCCATTCTAACATCACTTTCTTTAGCAACTAAGGAGCTAGAAAGATGTACTGGATCCTTCTACCCCAAATTCATATGCTGCATCATATGGTTTGGTATTCGGAATTGCGATTCGGACCCGGAAAGCCCCGAACACATGTTTGGGCTCATAGGGACCAAAATATAATGAACCAAGGGGTGGGACCAACTTTTTTGGGGCCCTGGGACCATGGGGGTCCAGACCCATGGGGTCCCGCTGGCCAACCTGGAGGTTGGCCGGCGATGCCATCGCCGGCCGGGCGATGCATCGCCGGCCGGCCATCTCCGATGGTGCTGCCCTTTGGGCGCACCCACTTAAATGTCTCCCCCATCACTCCTAGCTACCTCCCATCCCACGAAAACCCCTAAAACACCCCTCTCCTTCACAAACAGCCCCCTTGCATGCCCTAGATTTGATTTTCAGCGCTCCATTCCAAACCCCGGCGGCCCAAACCCCTCCTAATCCCTTCTTTGGCCAAAACCGACCACCACCCATTGATTATTGGGTGTTGGCAGCCCCTTTCCTTGAAGATTTTCCCATTTGGAGCTCCAAAATCCCCCAAATAGTGCCGAAATCGTGAGCAGCTCCATTCCATCTTTTTGTTCTTATTTTTCCCTGAAACTACAGCCTTGGGAAGCTTGAAGCATCCCTCTACGACGCCTAGATTTCCTTTTGTCAGATTGGGCAGCCATTTCTCCGCATTTTCGGCGTTTTCCATGGCTTTCGTGGAAGCTATTTTGGGTCTTTTGTCACTCTCATCCATCCTGTCTTTGATGGGTAAGAGGAAAACTGCAACAGACGAGGCTGGGCCGAGCCGCCCTGCTCGATTGAGAAGACCGCGGGGTGGTGCCGCAAGTTCAAGCGCCGCCGCAGGTCCAGCTGCAGTCCTGGAGTGCCGTACAAAGCGGGATTTGGATCCCCATGCACATCTTGGACGAACCATCCTATCAGAGATGCCTCATGATGAATACACTGATCGTAGAGTGTTATTTGAGGCGGACGTAGATGGGCGATTGTTCGGCGAATATCTGTTGTTCGAACGCATTGAAGCTGCGCACTGGGGACCGATCTTTGAAGCTCGCGCTCGTGCTAATGTGAGCACTGTTCGTGCCTTCTATGCTAGCATCCAGAGTCCTACCTTGGAGCCCTTGCAGTTCAAAATCCCTTTTGGTAGAGATCGGATGGCTACGATCGACGTCCAGTTGGTTGCGCGACTTCTCAACGTGCCTCTAGGTGATGTACATCCAAGTGAGAAGAATGTGAGGACTAGACGTGAACGAGATCGCCGCACCAGGTTTCTGTGCGGTAAGTTGGTTCCATGGCAGCCTAATAATAGCCTCAAGGCGACGTACATGTCTGAGGATTTACGTCTGCTGCATCACATCTGCACGTTCAATGTTTATCCTAGGTCGACGAACCGCATTGAATGTACACGTCTTATGGTCGATTTCTTATTTCTGGTGGCCCAGGGAGAGAACGTATGTATGGCCACTTTCATCTTACGACAGATAGTTCTCATAGCCAGGTCGAGAAGAACATCCGAATCCCTTCCCTTTGGCCGACTCATTTGCAAAATTGTGCTTGAGTTTGCCTATAGACTTGGACCCGAGTTGCCGGTATCGATTCACACCATCGATGAGTCGACGATGGTTAAGATGAAGATTGGGTCGCAATATCGTGAAAATCAACTTGAAAGGGATAGTGGGGACGACTTTGATGAAGAGGAAGATCAAAGCGAAGGAGAACCTAGTGCAGAGGTTCAGGAAGAGACTCAGGAAGAAGCAGAAGAGGAGGCTCAGGATACTGACGAGAGCCCTCCTCCTTCTGCGCAGACTACTATTGACGATCGCATTGCTCGGATGGAGGAGGGTCAGACCGCTTTGCGAAGGGAAGTCCAAGAACTTCGAGCAGAGGTCGCTGATGCCAAGGCCGTTACGAAGAAGAAATTTGGCAAGGTGACTCGCACCTTGAAGGCAATCCTGTGTTGCTTACAGGATAAGGGTGCTCCTCCTCCGTCGCCAGACTCCGACTAGCAACGCGATCTTTGATGTTGTTATGAGTAGTTAGCTATTTTCTGTTTCATGTGTGTAAAGCCTATTAGGGCTAGTGCTTTGCTTTTGTCGCTGTTGCTTAACTGTCTTAATTTCCATGTCATTCTAGTCATGATGCTTGTAAGGATATATCCCTTGTATTGTGACAATTTTGATTAATTGAAATGCATGGAATGCCTTTGACTCTTTAGTGAATGATTGTGGTGTATTTGTGCAATTGAGACTGACAAGGTTGCGCCCTATTTTGAATATAGGGAATGCCACCTAAGACTACGAGGAGCGCGGTTCGGCTTTCATTGTTAGAGCAGATGGATCAGGCTCCTTCTCAGTCTGGCACTCGTCCGGACCCTGCTGTGGGCCCGATTCCTGAGACTGTTCGATCGTCTCAGCCTGCTACTGGTCCTACAGATGGACCACCGCCATTTACACCATCAGTTAGAGAGCCACAACGCGCATCTACTTCCGCACCTCATCCGCCACAGCCTGCTCCACCACCTGATAGATTCGAGCAGATGATGGCTATGATGCTACAGCAGCAGCAGCTATTGACTACTATAGTCGGGACTTTAGCCCAGGGTGGGGGTGCGACTGCATCTACTCCGCCTGCACCACCTGCGCATCCAGCTGAGGATGCCTATGCTTATGCCCAGGATGAGGGCATAGCACTTCCTGCGCAGCCTGCTTTCCCTGCGGGGAACCCTGCCGACACACGGGGCCTTCTGGAGCGATTTCAGCGCTTGCGGCCTCCTACTTTCACGGGTTCTCACAGACCCGAGGAGGCTGAGTTTTGGCTCGACCGAGTGTCGAAGATTCTGCGCATGTTGCACTGTACTGAGGCAGAGCAGGTAGAACTGGCTACCTTCCAGTTTGAGAGAGAGGCCAGTATGTGGTGGGATAGTGTATTGCGGACTGTTACCGCAGACTTCGTATGGACATGGGCAGCATTCGAGTTTCGCTTCCATGAGAAGTATTATCCTCAGACCTACAGACACGAGAGGGAGAATGAGTTTCTCCGTCTCAGGCAGGCAGCGATGACGGTCACCGAGTATGAGCATCGGTTCACAGAGTTGGGCAGGTACGTCCCGACGATTTTAGCTGATGAGCAGATGCGCATACGGGGCTTTTTGGAGGGCTTGCGACCGGATATTCGGTCGAAGATGTGCTGTATCAGTTTCTCCTCCTATGCGGAGTTGGTTCACATGTCCATGCGGGCAGAGCAGGACGTGGATCGACTTGCGCGATCACGAGGCCCGACTACTTCTAGGCCGCGACCGGAGTTGCCAGATAGGCCCTTCGCGGGCAAGAGGCCTCGCATTGATCCTCCTACCAGGACCACGGCGCCAGTAGGACCGTTTCGGCGCCCTGATCTATCATGCACATACTGTGGGAGGACGGGCCACCTAGCGCCGAGTTGCTTTACGAGGATGCGGGACAGTGGGTTCTCGCCGCCGCAGAAGATTGATCGTGTACGTCCACAGGCGATATCAGCACCGCCTATACGGTCAGCTCCTGCGCAGTCCTCTTTCAGACCCACAGTATCGCAGATTCGACAGCCCCCACGGCCCTTGACACAGCGGCCGAACCAGCCACAGCAGGCTCGAGTTCATGCACTGACCGCTGAGGCAGCTACGACGCCGACTTTCTAGCATTCAGCCTTTGAGGTCACGGGCCATATCGGAGGTACTCCCGTTCTTGTCATGGTGGACACTGGTTCCACGATTTCTTTGATATCGCGTGCCGTAGTCAGACGTCTTGGGTTGCAGACTATTACTATGGATAGCGTGCGAGTCCTTGCAGCTCATGGAGATTATTCGGATGTCACCCAGATGTGTGAGGGTTGTTTACTTGATCTGGGAGGCAGGACGATGACTCTTGATTTGGTCGTCGATCCCTCGCTCGTATATCTCGACGTCATTCTTGGCATGGACTGGTTGACTGCAGCGAGAGCCGAGATTGACTGCGAGGCTCGTGTGGTGACGGTGTACGAGCCTGAGGGCACGCCTTTCACATTTTCAGTGCGGGTAAATCTTCCTTTCCGCATTCTTAGCTACGCCACCCTGTTGCGCGACGCTGGTGCCCAGATACTTGAGCAGACGCCAGTTGTTTCTGAGTTCGGGGATCTGTTCAGGAAGATCCCTGGTTTGCCACCCCGACGTGAGATCGATTTCACTATCGATCTGATTCCTGGTTCTACACCCGTCTCACTGCCGACGTATCGCATGGCACCATGTGAGATGGAGGAGTTGAGGACGCAGATTGACGGTCTACTAGAGCTCGGCCTTATACGGCCTAGCGTATCTCCTTGGGGGGCACCGGTCTTGTTCGTGAAGAAGAAGGATGGTTCGCTGCGATTGTGTATTGATTATCGCAGGCTGAACCAACTCACAGTGAAGAACAAGTACCCTTTGCCCAGGATCGATGACTTGTTTGATCAGTTGAGAGGAGCGCAGTACTTCTCGAAGATTGACCTTCAGTCAGGATATCATCAGCTGCGCGTCAGAGATGAGGACGTGCAGAAGACAGCGTTCAGGACCAGTTTTGGTCACTACGAGTTCCTCGTGATGTCGTTCGGTCTCACGAACGCACCGGCCGTGTTCATGGATCTGATGAACCGGGTATTGCGGCCTTTCCTCTATCGATTCGTCGTTGTCTTCATCGACGACATTTTGGTATACTCTAGGAGTCGAGAGGAGCATGAGGAGCACTTGCGTTTGGTCCTTGATACGCTCAGACAGCATCAGTTATTCGCACAGTATAAGAAGTGCGACTTCTGGAAGCAGGAGGTGAAGTTTCTGGGACACGTGGTGTCCAAGGATGGCATGGCAGTTGACCTGTCTAAGGTAGCTGCGGTGCAGGACTGGGAGCAGCCTGGTTCTGTCACTGAGGTGAGGAGTTTCTTGGGTCTCGCTGGCTACTATCGGCGCTTCATTCAGGATTTCTCGAAGATCGCGAGACCCTTATCTCAGTTGACACGGAAGGACGTGAAGTTCGCCTGGAATGATAAGGCGGAGTCAGCTTTTCAGGAGCTGAAGGACAGACTTACGTCCGCCCCTGTGCTAGTATTGCCAGAGCAAGGGGTTAAATACACTATATACACTGACGCGTCTAGCGTTGGTTTGGGTTGTGTCCTTATGCAGAGGGACAGGGTAATTTCGTATGCCTCGAGACAATTAAGGAAGCACGAGGAGAATTACCCTACACACGACCTGGAGTTGGCAGCCGTGATATTCGCACTGAGACTCTGGAGACATTACCTCTATGGAGAGGAGTTCGAGCTCTTTTGCGACCACAAGAGCCTCAAGTACATATTCACACAGCGGGACTTGAATATGAGGCAGCGGCGATGGATGGAGACGCTGAAGGACTTCAAGTTTGAAGTCTCTTACCATCCTGGGAAGGCGAACCTTGTGGCTGATGCGTTGAGCCGCAAGAAGGCGATAGAGTTTGCGGCTCCGCTGATGGTTGCCGAGTGGGATATGGTTGAGTTTTTGCGAGACTTTGAGCAGAAACTCACCGTAGAGGAGCCATTTGAGTTCATCGCACATGTTCAGGTGCGATCCCCGATCGATGACCGTGTCATCGAGGCGCAGAGGGACGACGCGCATCTTACTGAGCTTCGAGAGCAGGCCAGTGATGATGCTGACGCCGACTGGCGAGTTGGCATGGATGGGGGCTTACGTTACCGTGGCCGCCTATGCGTTCCTGATGTCCCTGACTTGAGACGAGAGATTCTCGAGGCTGCGCATTCTACTAGACTCGCGATGCATCCTGGCAACACGAAGATGTATCGTGACGTGAAGAGGACGTACTGGTGGGAAGGTATGAAGACCCACATAGCTGAGTTCGTGTCCCGTTGTCTCACTTGTCAGCAGGTGAAGGCAGAGCATCGCCGACCACCTGGACTTTTGCAGCCTATGCCTATTGCAGAGTGGAAGTGGGATTTCATTTCCATGGACTTCATTTCTGGGTTGCCGAAGACGAGGAAGGGGCATGATTCCATTTGGGTGATCGTCGACCGATTGACGAAGTCGGCGCACTTCCTACCGATCAGAGTTACGAACTCTGCAGACGAGCTGGCTAGATTGTATATCCGAGAGATTGTGCGTCTGCATGGAGTTCCGTTGGAGATCGTGTCGGACAGAGACACGCGATTCACTTCTATTTTCTGGACTCGCATTCAGGAGGCTATGGGTGTGAAGTTGAAGTTCAGTGCTGCCTTCCACCCACAGACGGACGGACAGACAGAGCGAGTGAACCAGATCCTGGAGGACATGTTGCGAGCTTGCGCATTGGACTTCAAGGACAGTTGGGATGACTGTCTTGCATATGCGGAGTTTGCGTACAACAATAGCTTCCAGGCGAGTATCGGCATGGCACCTTATGAGGCGCTGTATGGGCGACCTTGTCGCGCACCGCATTGCTGGTTAGAGGTCGGTGAGCGTAGCTTGATTGGCCCAGAGTTGGTGCAGGCGACGTCAGAGAAGATTGATATTATACGACGTCGGCTTCTTACAGCGCAGAGCAGACAGAAGAGCTATGCCGATACGAGACGGAGACCACTAGAGTTCACAGTCGGGGATCATGTGTTTTTGCGAGTTTCCCCTATGAAGGGAGTCCTTCGGTTCGGGAAGAAGGGGAAGCTGGCACCGCGATTCATTGGCCCATTTCAGATCCTCGATCGTGTGGGAGCAGTGGCTTACCGATTGGCTTTACCCACGCCCCTCGCGAGCGTCCACAACGTATTTCATGTTTCTATGCTGAAGAAGTACGTTGCTGATCCTTCTCATATCATCAGATGGGAGCAGGTGCAGTTAGGAGAGGATGTTACTTATATCCTGCGACCGACACGCATCTTAGACCGGAAGGAGCAGGTACTGCGTAGCAAGGCGATTCCCCTTGTGAAGGTACTATGGACGCATCATACTGAGGAGGAGGCTACTTGGGAGACAGAAGCCGAGATCAGAAAGAACTACCCACAGCTTCTCGAGGAGTACGAAAAGGTACAAAATTTCGAGGACGAAATTATTTGTTAAGGGGGGTAGATTGTAACGCCCGTGAAAAATCCATACTTGGGCTCGAGTACCAACTCGACCCGAATTTGCGTAGAATTCATTCCTTTGGAAAATTTGACTAGGTTAGCTAGTGCAACGTTAGAATAGCTGGGAAATGGTCCCTGATCACTTTAAATACGTTCTACAAGGCCCGAAGCGAGTGGAACTAAGGGTGCTATAATGCTCTAAAGCCTCGGATCAAACCCTAAGCCGGTTTGTTCTCTGGACCACTTTGAATCTTTGTATTGGATCTAGACCGCACGTTGAAAGTCCGATACCTCCTATCTTAGACCGTTAGGACCGTCTAGCTGGGCTTGACACTCATTCCAAAACTCAAGTCAAACCGATGATCACAGGCTATTTCATTGAGCCCGGACCGAAGAGAGTGTGAATAGGGACATAGTTGGAATTTCAAATTCAAATCTGGCACACAAATTTGACGCATCAGTATTAAGCATTCTGACCGTCAGAATACAGCCAAATTACACCCTTGGATCAGGAAAAATATCTATTATATATCACGGGACTTATAGGCCTGATCTTGGTGCGGTGACCGTTAAACTGAAACTGGGCCGCCACGTGCGATCTGGGAACCCAACCGGTCTGAAAACTGGATGTATGCTAGATCTAGTATGCATGAGCTTAAGTCCGACCGCATCTGGCCTGGGGACCTCCAGAAATGCCCTTTTGGACCGAAACGGCCCCGATTTGGTTAGGCACCAAGTAAACATTGTTCCCAAGCCTATTTTGGGAATGTTTTAGGCTATAAAAGGGGTTGAAACCCTCACTCCTCTCTCCCATCCGAATTTGAGAGAAGCCCTAGCTTGGGAGAGAGAAAAAGAGTGAGAGATTGTGAGAGAGTGGGAGAGTTCTTCCCGCCACTTGTGCTACGTGTTGCACATGCTTAAGCAACACTCCTCTACCGCTTTCCCGGCGATTCCACAGCAATCCTAGGTAAGTAAAAACCCTAAATAGTTGGTGATTTGAGTTTTTCTTGTTTCCATAGCGATGTAGCTTATGGATCTTATGTATTAGGCTCCTTACTCGCCGTAGACGAAGCATATACACTCCGCTTCAATTCCCGAGTCTACAAGACACTAGGTGAGGATTTTAGACGCTTTGATTGACGGTTCCCAATGCTTTCAATGTCGTTTAATAGTAGATTCTTGACGGCATCGCCGTTTGACATGTACAAAATGCTCTCCGTTTCCCGTTTCGTAAGCTAACGAAGAATATGAGATTTAGGGCATTTTAGTCATTTGTAGGAAGTACTGTTTGCATTCATATTTTGCTGATGTGATTGACATGGTTTGTTGTCGCATTAGGAAGTTAGGAATGCGTGCATAATTAGTTTGGCGAAGAGATTCGCCTAGTTGCACACTTTGGGTCGACATGCTATATGTAGACCTAAGTGTGTAGTGCATGTGTTTGTATAAATGCTTGTATTAGTATGTATTGAATTAAATGATGTTATTTGATACTTTGTGATTGATTTTTCAATTATTATGCCGACCTAAATGATTTTCTACATGTTGACAAAATGCATGATTTCATTACATGCATGGAATGTATGTGCTTGAGGATTTGCTTAAGTTGAATATGCATGGGAAGTATGCCTTGAAGATTTGCTTAAGTTGAAAGTTATAACATGTGTTAACATGCTCACATGATGTATTTCAATTCCAATACCTTGTATAGTAATTCCATAGATGTGTGGGACTTGACTTAGTCCAGGCAGTCGGTAACCGAGCGATTTCGTGGCTGACTGGTCATAGCCACGAACGACGCGTAGATGAATGTGATTCGTGTTGAGAGTTGGCGGCAGTGGTTAGGCCACGCGAAGTGTTTTACGCACTTCATGTCGTTCAATTCGATATGCGATCGCGCTAGTCGAGCCCGTCAAGTAACCCGACTGGCCGATGTTTGTTCACCTTGTATGTAACATAACTGCTTGAACCTAGGGTACTGAACTTACCATTGTAAACCCTATTAACCGTGGTACCTTGATCCACGAAGACTCATGAGCCGGGCATGGTGGTATGGGACACCGTGGTCGAGCTGTCGGCCTACGCTGGGGCCACAAACCTCCCCGTAGTGACCAGTGAGCACCTAGACTCGTGAGCAGATTATGGTGGTATGGGACACTATATTCTAGCTGTCGGCCTACACTGATCAGGCGACGAGCCCTTTGTAGTGACCGCGAGCGTATTCTGAGTTCACGGGAGGCGACGACCCTTCCGTGCAGTAGAGTACAGTAGGCCTGTATTGATAAGGTGATGGGGGAGCGGTGCAACGAGTGCGAGCAACAGCCCTGGCAGCCCTTGCAGTGACCTACGAAATGTACATCGTATGAGATTACTAGGAGTGACGACCCTAGACAGGATCCGTGTTGGGATTGATACAAGGGAGGTACCTTAGTTTCCCAATCCTGCTGTTTGAATGGACTAATAATAACTTGGTAATCATATCACCATAGTATTGCATGTGCCTGGAAGATGTGGAGCACTCTAGGGAGTGTGGCATGCCGCGGTCGTAAGATGTTGCCGTATGAGGGTGATCGTCGGTGAGGGCATACATCACGTCATATCATCTTGCATTAACAACAGTATTAGGACTTGTCTGATTTACTGCTTTACTATTATCGCGTGACTGAATTGTGAACATGCTAATCTTTGCTCTATGATTCCACTGAGTTGATCACTCATTCCCACGTTACGGGATGGTGTTTGCAACACCCACCAGACCCTGTTGTAGTTGCAGGTGACGATGAGATCCAGGAGGTGGAGCTAGATGATGACGAGGACCAGGATGAGTTCTCGTATATGCAGTATCATGACGGCTTCCCGTAGGTGACCTGGATCGAGGGGACATCAGTGGGACTTTTCTTTTGAACATTATTCTTTTGTTATGTACATGTATATGAGACTCAGAGATGTAGTCATACTTTGGAGACAGTTGAGATTACTTTGTTTTTCCATACAGTGATATATATCTTGTTTAGTCTTCCGCTTGCTTTTATCACTGGATCTGAAGTATGAATTGCAGTTTTGGTATACTTTTACTCATGTGAATGCTTTAAATCAGACAACATTGAATCATAACCATTTTTGTTGCATAAGTGACGGTCTGGAACTCGGGAGTTGAGTTTATACACGACCCCCGATTTTCAGGGTGTTACACATGCGTAACCGCCATGCCGTCTGTACAGCTTTCTGGCAGCGTCACGGGGAACAGAGGTAAGTGCCCTCCTGTGAATGGGCTCGACCTTGCAGACGAAGAAAATAAGGGCCGCAATGCGAGCTTTAGACAGGCCAACCATGCGTAAGACCCCCCAGATTTAGGGTTATTGATTTCAGTACTAACTCATGAGGAAGGGCTTAAACCTACTCATTGAGGGACTGGCGGTCCTAGATTTTATATCCCAAAGGTAGCCTTGTGCACTTTGTGAACTCTAGAGAGTTACCACAGCCAACCCTATGTATAAATCTAACCAAGTTCACGACCTCGGTAGCTTCACTAGGCCCCTCTGATGGATCGCGATTTGTGAACTCCCTAGGCAGTGAGAAGTCCAGTGAACTCCTAAGAGTTACAGAGACCATCACGTGAGACCCGACTCCTGCATGAGTCTAAGAAACTTCTTGTTCTACTACTCAAGAGCTTAAACTGTGTGTGTAGGTGTCAATCCAGTTAAGTCAAGTAGGTGTCAATCTAGTTGAGTCTAGTAGTGTTAGTCCATTAGGTGTCAGTCCAGTAGTGTCAGTTCAAGTCAAGTCATGTCCAGTCAAAGTATGATCAGTCAAGAGTATACTATCTCCATTGCTTGAAATCACAAATTAAGTTTAGCATTTAAAATGTTGCAGATACATATTTCACTATAGATATGCTCAAACATGCAAAGCGTAAACTATGCATAACATTTAAAATGCTGTAGACACATATTTCAATTTAGATATACTCAAATATACAATTTCCTGATGAAAATTTTAAACATTGATTGGACAACATGCAAAGATGCATTTCTCTTGAATCAAGTTCAAATTACATCAACAGTAAACGCCTTCAAGATATTTGTGATTATCTACTCAAAAGCTCAAGTCACCAAGGTCAATTAATATATTGACAAGAGTTGTGAGGTCTTTTCGTCTCTCGCCTTCTTAATGAATAGAGGCATATTATTGCACAAGGTTCTCAAAAGGGGGCAGAGAATAAACTAGTGAAGAATTATCATTCTCTACCAGTCAATATAAGGACTTGGATATATTCTTTGGAGTCATGAAAAGAGCAGCAAAGATTATTTATTCTTCAGGAGTATCAGAAAGCTTCACATTGGAAATATTATCTTCTAAAGAAATCTTTATGCAAAGCTGACCTGAAAAGGGGGCAGGATTTAATGTCTTCAAAATAATTTGTGCCTTGGTCTTTCTGATAACTTCTTGTGCAAGGTAGAGGAATTCATATGCAGAGTATCATGAATAATAATATTGCAAGACTTCAAGTATCAAATTTGATGGAGACAGAACAAATGAAATCATCATCAAATCAGTAGAGATCTAAGAAAAAGTCTATGAAGAAATGTTAAGGAGCACAAACTAGAGAAGGCTCAGTAAAAGGACTCAGCGGTTGAACCTTTGGAGCTAAAGATGAAATCTCTAAGAGTGCAATATAAAGAGGATAAAGAATACAATGCGAATCACGATGACAAGTGCAAAGATTGATTAAATCATATTGCGAATATCACGCTCAGCCTAAAAAGAGAAGAAACTCTCAATTTATTTAAAAATTATCAATATTGCATAAAGCTAAATTGAAAAATTATAATAAATTGAGATAAGCTTAGATTATGCAGATCATGAATAAAGGAAACAATCAGAAAATGTGTCGTAGTAGGAGCAGCATCAAAGAACAACTTCAGATACAGAGTTGAAGGAAAGATTCGCTGGAGTTGATCAAAAGAAAAGAATCGCTGGAGTTTATCAAAGAGATTGTTATAGCAGCAACGGTGTTGAAAGATAGTTCTCTGATCAAATCGCTCAAAGACGAAGTCGTCACAGCTGTTGCAGAAGCGTGCTTCAATGAAAAGAGAATTTTATCCTCTCTAGTGAAACATCTGCTCGACAGTACTGGCCGGGGGCATTCCAGTCTTCTGTTCGAGTGCCATCAGTCAAGTCTTTTGTTCGAACGTGATCATTCCAAACCTTTCATTCGAGCATGAGCCTTCCGATCTTCCATTCGAGTGTCATCATTCAAGTCTTCTGTTCGAGTGCCATCATTCAAGTCTTCTGTTCGAATGCAATCATTCAATCCTTCCATTCAAGATCATTTAGTCTTCCATTTAAATGTGAGCATTCAAGTCTTCTAATCGAACGTGATCATTCAATCTTCTGGTCAAGTATGATCATCCAGTCTTCCGTTAGAGCGCGAGCATCCAGTATTCCGATCGAACGCGATCATTCAATCTTCTGGTTAAGAATGATCATCTAGTCTGCCATGCAAGAATATTCATTCAGTCATCCTTCAGTTGCAGTTCATTCAAGTTCTTTAGGCGGAGGAAGATCGATCCTCCATTTGATTTCAGGAATCAATCAAAGTAGGATCGAGGGGGCATCTGTCGAGGTATAAAAAAATTCCATGTCCGGGGATATTTCAGTAATTTTCATGTCCTGGGGTATTTTGGTAATTTCCACATCCGGGGGTATTTCGGTAATTTTCATGTTTGGGGTATTTTGGTAATTTCCATGTCGGGCGGTATTTCGGTAATTTCCACGTTTGGGGGTATTTCTGTAATTTTCACGTCCGGGGGTATTTTGGTAATTTTCATGTCTAAGGGTATTTCGGTAAAATTCTATGTCCAGGGTATTATGGTAAATTCCATGTCCGGGGGTATTTTGGTAAAAATCCAGTTCTAGGGGTAGTTTAGGTATTTTGGTAAAAATCCAGTTCCACGGGTAGTTTAGGTATTTTGGTAAAAATTCAGTTCCAGAGGTAGTTTAGGTATTTTAGTAACATTTCATGTCCAAAGGGTAGTTTAGGTATTTTGGTAAAAGAGATTGAAAAGGGTAGTTTGGTAAAAAGGGGTGCACATGTGTCATTTTAAGGGAGAAAGGTTATATACCACCATTTAAGAGAGAGCTTGGTGGTCACCATGGTTTAAAAAAAGAATAAGTTCAAAAATGACGAGATAAGTGGTGGTGATCACCACTCTGTAACAGTGGTGGGCCCTATAAATACCCCACTCCTACTCCATTTTGGAGGTGGATCAGTCGGTGGGCCAAAGAAATGAGAGAGAGAGAGAGAGAGAAGAGAAAGAGAAGGAAGTACTTGCGCGGATTGAAGTTGCTTGCACATAGCTGTGCAACTAAAGTCGCTCGGGTGCAGCCGCGCAACTGAAGAGGAGATGGCCTTTGCGCCACTTTTCAAGGGGACTTAAAAAAGATCCTTTGCGCAGCCCCGCGTAAGAGGAATGGGTGATTTTCCATACACCATGCGTCCCGTAATGCTGTTCAAGCAACCAACGACTGCGTAATGGGCCTGAGTTTCAGCTGGTGTAAACAGAGAAGAAGAAACTGTTTTCTTCTTTCAACTGTACCACTGGTGAGGCCAGTACGGTCATATTTTGAGAAATCTACATCGTCTACTGTCTTCCTCTTAGAATTTTGACCGTGAATAGTAAGCTTTCATCGTCTGTTGACGCGGCCCACCCAAACAATCAAGCCACTAAAGCAGCCGAACGGTCTTCTTTTAATCATTGTAGTGATCATGAGGAAGAACATAACCAAGAAAGATCAACATGTTTGTGAATGGTTTTTCTCCCTCTACCTCAAGGATGCTTCAGATCAAGCTTTTGTTGCACGATGGTGTCCCACTACAAACGGACGGAAGCTCTGTTTCGACACAGAGTCGACGTACGTCGACTCTGTGATGTGTGATGGCCCACTTATGGAAGACGAATGGAAAATCCACATTGCTCATTCGACTCACGACGAAAAACCGTTTAGGAAGGACTAGTTTTGAAGTAAAATCAGCGTGGCCCACGAGCTTGTTCATTTCACCGTCCATTCTATGTTTAACGGTTAAGATTTCAAAAGAGCTCGCATGGTGGCAAAATGCCACCTTAGCAATGGTTAAAACTCCCTTCTGAAGTGAATGGACGGGTTGGATCGTGTAAAGGAGCAGTGCATGGGCCACACTGAGAAAATTGCAAAGTGACTTTAAAAGACGCTGTGTATTTCTTATGTTTGAGAAGAAGATGTTGGTCAGCAGCCACTGACCGACTTTGAGAAATCCCATGCACGGCCGGTGCTCGTGCACACCATGTACATGCGACATACATATAGCTCTAACGCGATGTTCATGAGAAATCTACTCCGTCCATATGCTTTGTCATTGCATTTAACATGTTGGGACCAAATCTAAAGCATGTCCAGATATCAAGGGTCTGATTTGTCAGTTTGGCCATTTCTACAAGGATCTAGAAGCTGAAATTTGACGTGTATGGCTAATTTATGGTTGTAATGTCGTACAAAAAGTTTCGGGTTAAATGGACGGTGGCAACCCCATGATCTTACATTCTGGGAGACGTTTTAGGCCCATTTAACATGATCGACTTGATTTCCTCAGGGTCTGGCCACACTTCAACGGGCTGCTGTATATTCCAAGGAAGAATGACCGGAAGGATGCTCCACCTCATTAAAGACTGGTTGATCAGATCAGCAATTCCTCCTAAGTATCTAGGAGATGACCGAAATAGCGCCGGAATGCTGCCGAAATTTCTATCTCCTTGGAGATTGGCTAATCGATTCCTCAATTCCTCCTAAGTATCTAGGAGATGATTGAATAGCGTTGGAATGCTACCGAAATTTCTATTTGAATATCTTCTCTTTCATTACATTGCATTAATTGTACTTTATTTTCAGAATCAAGGGAATCAAAGGATGTAAATGAACTCAGATAAATGTGATCAATGTTCTCTCATTAAATTCTTTGTTATCATTGAATAAATCTCCCAAATAGAACCCATTTGTTTCTTGTCGAAACAAAATGGACGGATGGTATGGATATAACACATCCTCATGATCAGGCCACATGAAGTGCTGATGTCAAAACAACAACCATAGCTGTTAGTAGGACATCAGATGGATGATTTATATATAACAAACGCCTCATGATCAGGTGTAACGTCTCGAAAAAATCCATACAAGACTCGAGTACCACCTCGATTAGAAATCACTTAGGACTAATTCTCTTAGAAAATGAACCTAAGTTACCTAGCGCTACGTTAGACTGCCTGTGAAATTAGTACTGTTCGCTTTAAATGTGTTCTGCAAGACCTAAAACTTGTAGAATCAATGGCGCTATAATACCCTTAAATCTAGAATCTAACTCTAAACCTAGTTGTTCTAGGGCATGTTTGGTAACTTTGTATTGGATCTAGACCATGCGTTGAAAGTCCGATATCTACAATCTCAGATCATTATGACCGCTTAGTTGGACTTGACAATCGTTTCGAAAATCAAGCCCAACTGATGTCCTGGGACTATTTCATTGAGTCCGGAGTAAGGAGTGTGAGAAAGAGTAGAATTCTTTATAAATTAAATGTGATTTAAATAAATCTGGCACGTGTCGCTTGCGGGTTAATTCTAAGCATTTAGACCGTTGGAATCTGACCCAAATACACACTCGGATCAGGGAATATTTCCCACTCATGTCAGTGTGCTTGGAATCCCTGATCGAGTCTCAGTGACCGCTGAACTGAAACTGGTCCCCACGTGCGATCTGGAAACCCTATCAAACTGAAAACTTAATGTGATCAGGATCCAACATCCATAAGCTTAAGTCCGACCGCATTCAGTCAGGGGACCTCCAGAAATGTTCTTTTGGATCGAAAAAAACTCAATTTGGTTATAACCCAAGTATACCTTGGTTTAAAGTCTAAATAGGTGAGTTTCTAACCTATATAAGGACCTTAAACCCTCTCACATCCCTCTCATACGAATTTGCAAGAAACACTAGGAAAGAGAAGAGAGAAAAGAGAGAGATTGTGTGAGAGTTGTGAGGGAAAGTTCCTGTCACTCGATCCTGCTACAACACGTGCTTAGCCATCGTGTTTTAATTACTCTTCCAATGATTCTGACTTCATTCTAGGTAAGAAAAACCTAACCTTAACCTGTTTTAGGATTTCTATCAATACAAGTACCGAAGTAGCTGACTTATCTTATGATATAGGTCGTCATATTGACGTTGACGAAGCATAGAGTTTCTATTTGATTCATTACACTTCTACGGCGTAAGGTGAGGATTTTAGATGCTTAGATTACCTGTTTTCAAAGCTTTCAATGTCGTTTAATAGTAGATTAGTGACAAGGATGCTGTTTGACATGTAGAACATGCTGCCTGTTTTTCATTTCGAATACGTACGAACAATATGAGATTTAGGGTATTTTAGGTATTTGTTGGAAATACTGTATACGTACATATTTTGCTAATATGATTGCCATGTGTATTTGTCGTGTACCTATGCTAGTTATGCGTGTATGATCTGTTCCGCGAAGAGATTCGCTCTAATGCACATTATTGGCCGACATACGCTATGTAGGCTAATGTGTGTAGATTAACTGTTTGTATAAAGTTTTGTATAAGTATTGAGTAAGTGTTGTTGTAGTTTAGTGTTGAGATTGGATTCTTAACTAATATGATGATGTACATGATTTCCTCCATGTTTGTTATATTGAATTGATTTCCTAATATATATGAAATGCTTGCGTTTTGTTGAATTGCTTATGTTGTATGTTATAACATGTTGCTAACATGCTTGGATTATTTGTGTTTCATTTCTGTCACTCTCATATGATCATTAATTTAGATTACAAGTGCTTGGGACTATATTCTAGTCCAGGCAGTCGATAACAGAATTGAATTTTTGGCTGGCTTCTATTCGCCACGATGGACATGTCGACAAACCCGAGTCGTGCTTTGGTTGACGGCAGTGGTTAGGCCACACGAGGTGCTTCTGCACTTCATGTCATTCAGCTTAAGGTGCGCTCGTACTAGTCGAGGTCGTCAATTAACCCGACTGACCATTGTATGTTCACCTTATATTGATCATAACTGCTTGAACCTAGGGTACTGAACTTACCAGTGAAAACCCTGATAACCATGGTACCTTGATCCATTAAGACTCATGAGCCGGGCATGGTGGTATGGGACACCGTGGTCGAGCTGTCGGCCTACGCTGTGGCGACGAGCCTCCCCGTAGTGACCAGTGAGCACCTTAGACTCGTGAGCCGATTGTGGTGGTATGAGACACTACATTCAAGCTGTCGGCCTACTCTGATTGGTGACGAGCCGTTTGTAGTGACCTCGAGCATATTCTGAGTCTACGTGAGGCGACGACCCTTCCGTAGTAACAAGAGTACAACTAGGCCTGTATTGATAAGGTGATGGGGGAGCGGTGCAATGAGTGCGAACAACAGCCCTGACAGCCCTTGCAGTGACCTAAAAATATATTATCGTATAAGACTACCAGGAGTGACGACCCTAGACAGGATCTTTGTTGGGAATGATATAAGAAAAGTACCTTAGTTTTTCAATCCTGCTGTTTAAAAGGACTAATAACAACTCGATAATCATATCCATATCACACTGCATGTGCCTGGAAGATGTGGAGCACTGAGGGAAGAAAGCATGCCGTGGACGTAAGATGGTGTCGCATGAAGGAGTATGTCGGTGAGGGCATGCATCATTACTGCATCTCATCCTTACATTAATAACAGTATCTTGGAATGTCTGATTGTTTGCTTTACTATTATTGCGTGATTGATTTGATAACATGCTAATCTTTGCTCTATGATTCCACTGAGTTGATCACTCACTCCCACGTTACGGGATGGTGTTTGCAACACCTACCAGACTCTGTCTTAGATGCAGATAGAGAGGCGATTCAGGAGCTTGAGCCGGACTAATACGAGGATCAAGACGAGTTCTCGTTTATGCAGTTTTCTGACGGCTTCGCATAGGTGGCCTGGATCAGCGAGGATTTTTCTAGTTGGACTATCGCATGACTTTTAATTTTTGGTTTGGTATATGTATATGTGACTCAGAGATACATTCATACTTTGGAGACAGAACGAGATTATTTTGTTTTACAGATAGTGATATATATATCTTCTAGTCTTCCGCTTACATTTTATCACTGGATCTAGAGTATGAATTGCAGTTTTGGTATAATCTCACTCATGTTAATGCACTAACTCATACAACATTTAATCATAAGCATATTTGTTACATAAGTGACGTTTTGGAACTCGGGAGTTGGGTTTCTACATGACCCCCGATTTTAAGGGCGTTACAAATGGTATCACAGCATGATTTGGATTAAACCGGACCTGGGTTATGGTCACACGATGTACGCTGTCCCCCTTTAACTTAGGTGGGTGCGAGAAAAACATAGGAACACTCATACGATCCCAGTTTCACTAATTGGCGAAGTTCACCCAAATCGATCATTTTGATCGAGTCCGTGTGCATCCTTAGTGGCATGAAACGACCCCGGACCACTTCTAGTTCATGTATGGATGACCCTAGACCCTTATTGACCCTATCCAAGCTGTTAAACTTCACTAAATGTGGATGTACAACAGTTAGTACCCGAAATGACCCGAAATAGTTCAAAACGGAGTCGTGGGCCTACCCACGCTAATTCAAAATGATCCAAGGTGGGACCCACATGTATTTGGGGCCCTTAGGGCAGGATGACCTCGTCCAAATGGCGAGGCATCGTTGAACACCACAGAGGTCGGTAAAGCCTCGCCGGTTATTGGGCCCGGAACGGTCGAGCCTTCGTGCTGACGACATTTGGGTGTTAGGGTAACCCCTTGGTATGTGGGCCGTTCCTTAAAACCCTTCCAAACTAGAACCTCCTTCACAAAACACACCCCCAAGCTCTCCCTTTCTCTCTTATTTTCTATTTTCCCTCTCAAATCTCGTTTCTAACCACTCCCATCGTTGTTTTCTACCTCAATCCACTCTCCTTCATCGTTTGCAGTGGTACACACTTCCCTCTCTCTCCATTCTCTCACGTTTTGAGCTCTTACATCCTCGTTTGGGGCTTAAAATCGTGTGAGATTCTAAGCCCTCGTGTTTCTTCCTTTTCCCTTTGCAATTCCAACCTTTTGGGGCTTATTTCCCTCCTCTCTTAGACTTAGATTCGTGGCAGCCCATTAGGTCAGCTCTTTCTTTCCCCTTCATCACTTTTTCATGGCCTTTATAGAGGCTATTTTAGCCTTTTTCTCCCTTTCCACCGTCCTGTCTCTCATGAGAAAGAGGAAGAGTGCCGCTGATGAAGTTGGGCCTAGTCGCCCTTCACGTTCAAGAAGGCCAAGGGGTGGCGCCGCTAGTTCAAGTGTCGCCGCTAGTGCCGCTCGAGAATTTCAGACGAAGAGGAATTTGGATCCCCATGCTCCCATAGGGAGAGCACTGTTGGCAGACTTGGCCCATGGTGCGTATACCGATCGTAAGGTTCTTTTTGAGGCGCAGGTGGATGGGCGACTTTTTGAAAAATTTCTGTTGTTCGAGCGCATCGAAGCTGCCGGGTGGGGACCGCTCTTTGAGGGCGAGTCTCATGCTAATGTGAGCACTGTTCATGCCTTTTATGCTCATATTCAGGACCCTACGCTAGAGCCGCTGCAGTTCAGGATCCCCTTTGGCTGAGATCGGCAAGCCACAATCGATGTTAGGTTGATAGCTCGACTCCTGAACTTGCATCTTGGCGAGGTACATCTAAGTGCTAAGAATCTGAAGAGTGTTCATGAGCGAGATCGCCGCACCAGGTTTCTATGTGGTGGTTTAGTTGAGTGGCAGCGTAATAAGAGCCTCTTAGCGACCCACATGTCGGATGATTTTCATCTGCTTCACCACATCTGCATATTTAATGTTTATCCCAGGCGGAGCAATCGCAGTGAATGCATGCGTCTCATGATAGATTTCCTGTATCAAGTGGGCCAGGGAGAGAACGTCTGCATGCCCACATTTGTGCTGCGACAGATCATCCTCGTAGCAAAATCGAGAAGAACGTCTGAGTCACTTCCCTTTGGCCGGCTCATATGCAAGATTACGCTTGAGTTTGCTTACAGATTTGGGTCAGAGTTGCCTGTGCAGGCTCATTACATCAATGAGGCTACTACAAACCAAATGAAGATAGGGCCTCGACAGCGTGAGGCTCAGCTTGATGATGACAGCGAGGGTGAATATGATAGTGAAGAGGATGAAAGTGAAGAAGAAGGTGGGGCAGAAATAGAGGAAGAAGGCTAGGAAGAAGAAGAAGAGCAGGCTCAAGATAATGATGAGAGTCCTCCTCCTGCGACTCGGGCTGCTAGGGATGCTCACATAGCCCGACTTGAGGAGAGTCAGGTTGCTTTACGACAGGAAGTCCAAGAACTCCGGGCCGAGGTAAAACAAGAGCTTAAGGGTACCAAGGCCGTCATGAAGTAGAAGTTTGGCAAGGTGACTCGCACCTTGAAGGCCATCCTGTGTTGCCTGCAGGATAAGGGTGCCCCTTCTCCATCGCCAGACTTGGAAGAGTGATTAGATTGTAGATGTTTGTTGGTCGTATGTAGGTTGTTTTGTGTTTTCCGTGTGTGAGCCTGAGAAGGCTTAGTAGTTGGTTTGTGTTGCAGTTGTAAGTTTCACTAGCTTAGTTTCCCATGCACTTCCTGTCATGATGCATGTAAAGTTATATCTCTTGTATTGTGACAAATTTTGATTAAATGAAATGCATGGAGTTTCTTCAGTTGTTATGTGAATGATTGTGTGGTGTGTATGTGCTATTGCTGAAACTGACTGGGTTGCACCTTATTTTGAATATAGGGAATACCACCTAAGGTTACTCGGAGCACGACACGATGGATCGGATCCCTTCCCAGAGTGATGATCATATGGATCCTACCGTGGGCCTGATTTGTGAGACTATACCTGAGTCTCAGCCTTCTGCGGGTCCTGTAGTCGGACCACCACCTTTCACACCACCAGCTCACGAGCAGTAACGTGTGTCTTCCTCGACGCAGTATGTGCCTCAGCCTGCTCCACCTCCTGATAGGTTTGAGCAGTTGATGACCATGATGCACCAGCAGCATCAGCAGCTTTTGACTACTATCGTATGAGCCTTAGCCTAGGGTGGGAGTGCGACTCCACCTGTGCCATCTGTGCATCCAGCTGAGGATGCTGGGACTTCGACTCAGGATGAGGGTATGGCTCATCCTGCACCATCTGCCTACCCTACGGGGAATGTCGCTGATACCAGAGGCCTACTTGATCAATTTCAGCACTTGTGACCTCCTACTTTTACGGGTTCTCACAGACCCGAGGAGGCCGAGTATTGGCTCAACCGCATCTCGAAGATGTTGAGGATGCTGCACTTCTCGGAGTCTGAGCAGGTTGAGTTGGCCACTTTCATGTTCGAGAGAGAGGCCAGCTTATGGTGGGATAGTATACTGCGGACGGTTGTAGTTGGCTACATATGGACATGGGCAGCATTCGAGTTCCGTTTTCATGAGAAATACTATCCGCAGACCTACCGACATGAGAGGGAGAATGACTTTTGGCACCTCAGGCAGGGAGGCATGTCAGTTACAGAGTACGAGCATCGATTTACAGAGTTAGGCAAATACGTCCCTACGATACTTGCTGATGAGAAGATGCGGATACGATGATTTTCTGAGGGCTTGCGACCTGACATTCGGTCGAAGATGTGCTGTGTCAGCATACCCTCTTATGTCGAGCTGATACATATGTCCATGCGGGCAGAGCAGGATGTAGATCGACTGACACTTTCTTGTGGCCCTATGGTTGTTAGGCCACGACCTGATACCCAGAGCAGGCCATTCCTCGACAAGAGGCCTCGCATCGACTCTCCTCCTGGGATCACAGCGCTAGTACTCCCGATGAGACGGCCGGGTGTGACCTATACTTACTGCTGGAAACCGGGTCACACTGCAGAGAGCTGCTTTGCTCGGATGAGAGATAGCGAGTTTTCACCACCATAAAAGATCGATCGTCCTCGCCCACAGGTATTATCCGCTCCACCGTTACGGTCAGTTCCTGCGCATCCTTCCTTCAGACCTCCAGTACCTCAGTTCTGGCCTCCTCAACGGCCCATGGTACCACGGCCGAACTGTGCATAGCAGGCTCGGGTGCATGCGCTCACAGCTGAGGCATCCGAGGTATCAGACGGTAGTCCTATGGCTTTTGAGGTTACGGCACAGATTGCAGGTATTTTCATTTTCCTAATGGTGGACACTGGGTCCACTACTTCCCTCATTTCATGCACAGCAGTCAAGAGACTGGGATTGGCTACAGCCCCCGCCAAGGGGACGACTCTCATTATGGCTACAGGAGATTTTTTCGACATTACTAGAGTCTGTGAGAGTTGTTTGATAGACTTGGGTAACAGGACAGTGACTGTTGACCTGTTGGTTGTCTTCCTATTCCACTACGACGTCATACATGGTATGGTTTGGCTCACCGAGATTGACTGCGAGACTAGGTTGGTGACAGGTTATGGACCTGAGGGCACAGCTTTCACCTTTCCGGTTCAGGTTAGTCATCCTTCTCAACTGAGTTGTTGCACTACTCTATTGGATTATGATGATGATCCGGGGATGAGAGTCATCCTTGTAGTACGAGATTTTGATGATGTATTCAGGTCGATCCCAGGGCTACCTCCTCGACGTGAGGTTGACTTTACTATCGATCTAACGCCTGGTGCGACACCTATTTCACTACCGACGTATCGTATGCCTCCATGTGAGATGGAGGAACTGAGGAGGCAGATTGATGAGCTGCTAGAGAAGGGTTTCATACGCCCTAGCATGTCTCCTTGGGGAGCGCCCGTGTTGTTTGTAAAGAAGAAGAATGGTACTCTGCGATTATGTATTAATTATCGCAGGCTGAATCAGGTGACGATAAAGAACAAGTATACCTTGTCCAGGATAGATGACTTGTTTGATCAGTTGAGAGGGGCACAGTACTTCTCAAAGATTGATCTTCAGTCAGGGTATCACTAGGTGCGCGTCAGGGATGAGGACATGCAGAATACAGCTTTCAGGACCAGCTTTGGCCATTATGAGTTTCTCGTAATGTCGTTCGGTATTACGAACGCACCAGTCGTGTTCATGGACCTGATGAACAGGGTACTTTGGCCATTCCTCTATCAATTCGTCATCGTATTCATTGATGACATCTTGATATACTCCAGGAGTCGAGAGGAGCATGAGGAGCACTTGCACTCAGTCTTGGATGCTCTTAAACGGCATCAGTTGTTTGCTCAGTTCGGGAAGTGTGACTTCTGGAAGGAAGAAGTCAAGTTCCTGAGATACGTGGTGTCTAAAGAAGGCATATCAGTAGACCTCGCCAAGGTGGCTGCAGTTCAGGGCTAGGAGCAGCCTAGTTCAGTCGCTGAGGTGAGGAGTTTCCTGGGATTGGCAGGCTACTTTTGACATTTCATTCGAGATTTCTCGAAGATCGCCAGACCTCAATCTCAGTTGACATGGAAGGATTTGAAGTTCACCTGGAATGAAAAGGCAGAGGCATCTTTTTAGGAGCTGAAGGACAGGTTGACGTCCGCCCCTGTGCTAGTATTGCCAGATCAAGGGGTTAAGTACACGATATACACCGACGCGTCTAGCGTTGGTCTAGGTTGTGTCCTTATGCAGAAGGATAGGGTGATTGCATATGCCTCGAGACAGTTGAGGAAACACGAGGAGAATTACCCTACACACGACCTAGAGTTGGCAGCAGTCATTTTTGCATTGAAGCTCTGAAGACATTACCTCTACGGAGAGGAGTTCGAGCTCTTTTGCGACTAGAAGAGCCTCAAGTACATATTCACGCAGCGGGACCTGAATATGAGGTAGCGGCGATGGATGGAGACTTTGAAGGACTTTAAGTTCGAAGTTTCCTACCATCCTGACAAGGCCAACCTTGTGGCTGACGCGTTGAGCTGCAAGAAGGTGATAGATTTTACGGCTCCACTGATGGTAGCTGAGTGGGACATGGTTGAGTTTTTGTGAGACTTTGAGCAGAAAATCACTGTGGAGGAGCCATTTGAGGTTATCGCACACGTTCATGTGTGACCTCTTATCGATGACAGGGTCATCGCGATGCAGAGGGATGATGAGCGTCTGACTGAGCTTCGAGAGCAGGCCAGTGACGATGCAGATGCTGAGTGGTGAGTTGGAATGGATGGGGACTTACGTTATCGTGGCTGCCTATGCGTCCCAGATATCCTTGACTTGAGACGAGAGATTCTCGAGGCTGCGCACAGTTCTAGACTTGCGATGCATCCGGGCAGCACAAAGATGTATCGTGACGTGAAGAGGACCTATTGGTGGGATGGCATGAAGACCCACATCGCAGATTTCATGTCCTGTTGTCTCACTTGCCAGCAGGTGAAGGTAGAGCATCGCCGACCTCCTGGTCTCCTTCAGCCTATGCCTATAGCTGAGTTGAAGTGGGACTTTATTTCTATAGATTTCATTTCGGAACTGCCGAAGATGAGGAAGGGACATGATTCTATTTAGGTGATCATAGATCATTTGACGAAGTCAACGCACTTACTACCGATCAGAGTTACGAACTCTGCAGACGAGTTGGCTAGACTATACATCAGGGAGATAGTGTGTTTGCATGGAGTTCCCTTAGAGATCGTGTTGGACAGAGACACGCGCTTTACTTCTATTTTCTGGACTCGCATCCAGGAAGCTATGGGTGTGAAGTTGAAATTCAGTACTGCTTTCCACCGACAGACAGACAGACAGATAGAGCGGGTGAACCGGATTCTAGAGGATATGCTGCGGTCTTGCGTGTTGGATTTCAAAGACAGTTGGGATGATTGTCTTCCATATGCGGAGTTCACGTACAACAACAGTTTTCAGGCCAGTATCGGTATGGCACCTTATGAGGCCTTGTATGGGCATCCTTGTCGAGCACCGCATTGCTGGGCAGAGGTCGGTGAGCACAGATTGATTGGCCCAGAGATGGTGCAGGTGACCTCGAAGAAGATTAATTTCATTAGACGCCGACTTCTTATAGCACAGAGCAGGAAGAAGAGTTATGTCGATACAAGATGGCACCCGCTAGAGTTAGCGGTTGGAGATCACGTATTTTTGAGAGTTTGCCCTATGAAGGGAGTTCTTCATTTCAGGAAGAAGGGGAAGCTAGCACCGCGATTTATTAGTCCGTTCCAAATTCTTGACCGTGTGGGTGCAGTGGCATATCGTCTGGCTTTTCCTATGCCTCTCACGAGCGTACACAACATATTTCATATTTCTATGCTGAAGAAGTACGTTCCTGATCCTTCCCATATCATCAGATGGGAGCAAGTGCAGTTAGGTGAGGATGTTACATATATACTGCGACTGGCGCGTATATTAGACAGGAAGGAGCAACTATTGCATAGCAAGGTCATTCCCCTTGTGAAGGTATTGTGGACGCATCATACTGAAGAAGAGGCTACTTGGGAGACAAAAGCCAAAATCAGAAAGAACTACCCATAGCTTCTCGAGGAGTATGAAAAGGTATAAATTTTGAGGTCAAAATTTATTGTTAAGGGGGGTAGATTGTAACGTCTCAGAAAAATCCGTACCAAGACCCGAGTACCACCTCGATCAGAAATCACTTAGGACTAATTCTCTTAGAAAATGAACCTAAGTTACCTAGCGCTATGTTAGACTGGCTATGAAATTAGTACTGTTCGCTTTAAGTACGTTCTGCAAGACCTAAAACTTGTAAAATCAATGGCATTATAATACCCTGAAATCTAGAATCCAACTCTAAACCCAGTTGTTCTGGGGCATGTTTGGTAACTTTGTATTGGATCTAGACCGCCCGTCGAAAGTCTGATATCTACAATCTCAGACCATTATGACCGCTTAGTTGGACTTGACAATCGTTTCGAAAATCAAGCCCAACTGATGTCCTGGGACTATTTCATTGAGTCCGGAGTAAGGAGTGTGAGAAAGAGTAGAATTCTTTATAAATTAAATGTGATTTAGATAAATCTAGCACGTGTCGCTTGCGGGTTAATTATAAGCATTTAGACCGTTGGAATCTAACCTAAATACACCCTCGGATCAGGGGACATTTTTCACTCATGTCAGTGTGCTTGGAATCCCTTATCGAGTCTCAGTGACCGCTGAACTGAAACTGGTCCGCCACGTGCGATCTAGAAACCCTATCGAACTGAAAACTTAATGTGATTAGGATCCAACATCCATAAGCTTAAGTCCGACCGCATTCAGTCAGGGGACCTCCAGAAATGTTCTTTTGGATCGAAAAAGACCCGATTTGGTTATAACCCAAGTATACCTTGGTTTAAAGTCTAAATAGGTGAGTTTTTAACCTATTTAAGGACCTTAAACCCTCTCACATCCCTCTCATATGAATTTGCAAGAAACCCTAGGAAAGAGAAGAGAGAAAAGAGAGAGATTGTGTGAGAGTTGTAAGGAAAAGTTCCCGTCACTCGATCGTGCTACTACACGTGCTTAGCCATCGTGTTCCAATCACTCTTCCGGTGATTCTGACTTCATTCTAGGTAAGAAAACCCAAACCTTAACCTGTTTTAGGATTTCTATTAATACAAGTAGCGAAGTAGCTGACTTATCTTCTGATATAGGTCTTCATATTGACGTTGACGAAGCATAGAGTTTCTATTTGATTCATTACGCTTCTACGGCATAAGGTGAGGATTTTAGATGCTTATGTTACCTGTTTTCAAAGCTTTTAATGCTATTTAATAGTAGATTAGTGACAAGGATGTTGTTTGACATGTAGAACATGCTGCCTGTTTTTCATTTCAAATACGTACGAAGAATATGAGATTTAGGATATTTTAGGTATTTGTAGGAAATACTATATATGTACATATTTGCTAATATGATTGCCATGTGTATTTGTCGTGTACCTATGTTAGTTATGCGTGTATAATCTGTTCGGCGAAGAGATTCTCCCTAATGCACATTATTGGCCGACATACTCTATATAGGCTAATGTGTGTAGATTAACTGTTTTTATAAGTTTTGTATAAGTAAGTATTGAGTAAGTGTTGTTGTAGTTTAGCGTTGAGATTGGATTCTCAACTAATATGATGATGTACATGATTTCCTCCCTGTTTGTTATATTGAATTGATTTCCTTATATATATGAAATGCTTGCATTTTGTTGAATTTCTTATGTTGTATGTTATAACATGTTGCTAACATGCTTGGATTATTTGTGTTTCATTTCTGTCACTCTCATATGATCATTGATTTAGATTACAAGTGTTTGGGGCTATATTCTAGTCTAGGCAGTCGGTAACAGATTTGAATTCGTAGTTGGCTTCTATTCGCCACGAAGGACGCGTCGATGGACCCGAGTCGTGCTTTGGTTGACGGCAGTGGTTAGGCCACACGAGGTGCTTATGCACTTCATGTCGTTCAGCTTAAGGTGCGCTCGTACTAGTCGAGCTCGTCAAGTAACCCGACTGACCATTGTATGTTCACCTTGTATTGGTCATAACTGCTTGAACCTAGGGTATTGAACTTACCAGTGAAAACTCTGATAACCATGGTACCTTGATCCATTAAGTCTCATGAGCCGGGCATGGTGGTATGGGACACCGTGGTGGAGCTGTCGGCCTACGCTGTGGCGATGAGCCTCCCCGTAGTGACCAGTGAGCACCTTAGACTCATGAGCTGATTGTGGTGGTATGGGATACTACATTCGAGCTATCAGCCTACTCTGATTGGTGACGAGCCCTTTGTAGTGACCTCGAGCATATTCTGAGTCTACGTGAGGCGACGACCCTTCCGTAGCAACAAGAGTACAACTAGGCCTGTATTGATAAGGTGATGGGGGACCGGTGCAATGAGTATGAGGAACAGTCCTGACAGCCCTTACAGTGACCTAGAAATATATTATCGTATGAGACTACTAGGAGTGACGACCCTAGACATGATCTTTGTTAGGAATGATATAAGGGAAGTACCGTAGTTTCCCGATCCTGCTATTTGAAAGGACTAATAACAACTCGGTAATCATAGCCATATCACACTGCATGTGCCTGGAAGATGTGGAGCACTGAGGGAAGAAAGAATGCCGCGGACGTAAGATGGTGTCGCATGAGGGAGTATGTCGGTGAGGGCATGCATCATTACTGCATCTCATCCTTGCATTAATAACAGTTTCTAGGAATGTCTGATTGTTTGCTTTACTATTATCGCGTGATTGATTTGATAATATGCTAATCTTTGCTCTATGATTCCACTGAGTTGATCATTCACTCCCACGTTATGGGACGGTGTTTGCAACACCTACCAGACTCTGTCTTAGATGCAGATAGCGAGGTGATTCAGGAGCTGGAGTCGGACTACTACGAAGACCAAGATGAGTTCTCGTTTATGCAGTTTTCTGACTGCTTTGCATAGGTGGCCTGGATCAGTAGGATTTTGCTAGTTGGACTATTGCATGACTTTTGATTTTTGGTTTGGTATATGTATATGTGACTCAGAGATACATTCATACTTTGGAGACAAATCGAGATTGTTTTGTTTTACAGATAGTGATATATATATCTTCTAGTCTTGCGCTTGCGTTTTATCATTGGATCTGGAGTATGAATTGCAGTTTTGGTATAATCTCACTCATGTTAATGCACTAACTCAGACAACATTTAATCATAAGCATATTTGTTGCATAAGTGACTTTTTGGAACTCGGGAGTTGGGTTTCTACACGACCCCCAATTTTTAAGGCATTACATCAGGCCCACAGAACATGCTGACATCAATACAACAGTCATAGTTTCTTGCGTGACAGCAGATGGATGGTTTAGATATAACACACGCCTCATGATCAGACCCACATAACATGCTGACGTAAATACAAAAGCTATATAGCTGATGTAAGGTACATTAGTCAATCCATTTTCCATAATAGGTGGCTCCTAGATGGGGTCCACCATAAAATAATATTATATTATAATTTTATTATTTTTTTAAACATTCCAGCATCCAGCGCCTTGGACAGATGGCCTGGATGCAAGTTGGGTCACACGAACGGACGGTGTGAATATAACACTCACATCATGTGGGCCCCATGATCTAGACGGTCTGGATGACCCACATCATCAAGGCAGGCCCCACACATGGCAGGTGGGTTCCACCATCCAATTGGTTGGATAGTGTGGATGGGGTGGATGAAACACATGTATCATAGGTGGGTGCACACATGTGGCCCACCTGCTTTGAATAAAGCTGGTATTTGTGTTATCCTTCATCCAGTGTGGTCACCAGCGAGTTGGGCCACTGCTGCTAGACAGAGGGCAGCCCACTACTGGACGACGTGGATATATCATCACAGTGGAGTCCATAACACATGGAAGAGAGAGAGAGAGAGAGAGAGAGAGAGAGAGAGAGAGAGAGAGAGAGAGAGAGAGAGAGAGAGAGAGAGAGAGAGAGAGAGAGAGAGAGAGATGCGGTGGAGGGGAGGGGCTCTTCCACTATGAGCCCTCCCTAGGTGGGCCATGTAAATATACATCAAAATTAGTTCCAAATCAAGTGGGCCCTTGTAACATCCCGAAAATCGGGGATCGAGTAAAAACCCAACTCCCGAGTTCCAAAATGTTATTTATGCAACATAGATATGTATGATTGAATGTTGTCTGTGTTAATGTATTAAACATGAGTGAGATTAAGCCAGAACAGCATTTCATACTCCAGAGACAGTTAAATTCACAAGCGGAAGACTGTGATAGTATGTATAACATATATAAACTGTTGTACGTCTCCAGAGTGTGAACATGTTACCAAGTTATATACATACATGTATACTCCAAAAGTAAACAAAAAGAATATACATGAGTGCTCTGAAAATATAAAATGACAAGTGTCAAGGTATCTATTCAACCTCCCTGTAATCCCGTCAATCAGAACACGCATAAAGGAGAGATCCTCCTCATCATTATCAAGTCCAGCTTCTCTTCTCAAGCAGCGCCATCATCTGCAACCAAGATTGAGACTGGTGGGTGTCCGGAAACACCATCCCGTAACGTGGGAATGAGTAGCTAACTCAGTGGAATAATAGAGCAAGGATTAACATATTCTCAAATCAATCATGTGATAATAGTAAAGCAGTAAATCAAACAATCCTAATACTGTTGTTAATGCAATATGACATGACGTGATGTATGCCCTCACCGACGATCTCCCTCATACGGCACCATCTTACGTCCGCGGCATGCAATCGTCCCTAAAGTGCTCCACATCTTCCAGGCACATGCAATGTAATGGTGATATGATTTTTTGAGTTGTTATTAGTCCATTCAAACAGCAGGATTGGGAAACTAAGGTACTTCCCTTGTATCAGTCCCAACACAGATCCTGTCTAGGGTCGTCACTCCTAGTAATCTCATATGATGTATATTTTGTAGGTCGCTGCAAGGGTTGACAGGGCTGTTGCTCACACTCGTTGCACCGCTCCCGCATCACCTTATCAATACAGGCCTACTGTACTCTCACTGCTACGGGAGGATCGTCACCTCCCGTAGACTCAGAATACGCTCGCGGTCACTACAAAGGACTCGTCGCCTGATCAGTGTAAGCCAACAACAAGAATATAGTGTCCCATACCACCATAATCTGCTCATGAGACATAGGTGCTCACTGGTCACTACGGGGAGGTTTGTGGCCCCAGCGTAGGACGACAGCTTGACCACAGTGTCCCATACCACCATGCCCGGCTCATGAGTCTTTGTGGATCAAGGTACCATGGTTGACAGGGTTTACAATGGTAAGTTCAGTACCCTAGGTTCAAGCAGTTATGACTCATACAGGGTAAACATACAACGGCCAGTCGGGTTACTTGACGGGCTCGACTAGCACTATCACGTCTCAAGTTGAACAATGTGAAGTGCGTTAAACACCTCGTGTGGCCTAACCACTGCCACCAACTCCAGAACATGACTCGCGTTCATCGACGTGTCGTTCGTGGCAAAGATAGGCCAACCACGAATTTGCTCGGTTGCCGACTGTCTGGACTAAGTGTAGTCCCAAACAATTATGAATCCACATCAGCAATCATATGAGAGTATTGGAAATGAAATACAACCATGTGAGCATGTTAACACATGTTATAACATACAACTTAAGTAAATCTTCAAGCACATGCATTTCATACATATAATGAAATCATGCATATAGCTAACATGTAGGAAATCATTTATATCAGCATATTAATTGAGAAATCAATCTCAAACTAATTCATAACACCATTTAATTCAATACATACTAATACAAGCATTTATACAAACACTTAAACTACACACTTAAGTCTACATATAGTATGTCGACTCAAAGTGCGTATTTAGGCGAATCTCTTCGCCAAACTAATTATGCACGCATTCCTAGTATTCTAATGCGACAAGAAGACATGTTAATCACAGCAACAAAATATGAATGAAAACAGTACTTCCTACAAATGACTAAAATGCCCTAAATCTCATATTCTTCGCCGGTTTACGAAACAGAAAACAGACAGCATGTTGTACATGTCAAACGGCGTTGCCGTCGATAATCTACTATTAAATGACATTGAAAGCGTTGGAAACAGTCAATCAAAGCGTCTAAAATCCGCACCTTTTCTCTTATAGGTGTGCGAATTCGAACGGAGCGTATACGCTTCGTCTACGGCGACTAAGCAACCTAATTTACAAGATCTATCAGCTGACATGCTATGGAACGAAAGGATTAGCAAATCAGCAACTAATTAGGGTATTTTCTTATCTAGAAAAGTGGAGAAATCACCGACAAAGTGATTGAGTTGCGTGGCTTAATCGCGTGCAACAGGTGGCACGACAGTAGGAAAATTCTCTCCTACTCTCTCTCACAATCTCTCACCTTTTCTCTCTCTCAAACTAGGGATTTTCCCAAATTCGGACGGGAGAGAGGAATGAGGGTTTCAACCCCTTTTATAATCCCAAATGTGACCAATATAGGCTCGGGAATAAAGTTTACTTGATGTACATCCAAATCGGGGCTGTTTCGGTCCAAAAGGACATTTCTGGTGGTCCCTTGGACGAACGCGGTCGGACTTAAGTTCGTACATGTCGGATGTTGCTCACATCCCGTTTTCAGACCATCGGTGTTCGTAGATCGCACGTGGCGGTCCAGTTTCAGTTCAGCAGTCACCACACATAGATCAGGCCTACAAATCTCATGATATGAAATAGAAATTTTTTTTGATCCGAGGGTATAATTTGGCTGAATTCTGAAGGTTAGAACGCTTAATACTGACGCGTCAAGTCGTGTGCCAGATTTGAATTTCAAATTCCAAATTTAACCCTATTCTCACTCTTTTCAGTCCAGGCTCAATGAAATAACCTGCGAATGTCGGTTGGACTTGATTTTCGAAATGATTGTCAAGTCCAACTAGGCGGTTCTAACGGTCTAAGATTGTAGGTATCGGACTTTCAACATGCGGTCTATATCCAATACAAAGTTTCAAAGTGGTCCAGAGAACAAACCGGTTTAGAGTTTGATCCGAGGTTTTAGAGTATTATAGCATCGTTGGTTCTACTCGATTTGGGTCTTGTAGAACGTATTTAAAGTGATCAGGGACTATTTCCCAGCTACTCTAGCATTGCGCTAGCTAACTTATGCTTAGTTTCTAAAGGAATTAATCCTAAGTGATTTCTTTGGCTATGGAATTGGGTTCTGAGCAATTTTCCAGGTGTTTTAGTTGACCCATTGCCTAAGGACGTCTAATCCCAGGTTGGCAAAAATTCGGGGTGTTACAGCCCTAAATCATAAAAAGTTCAACGGTAGAGATCCCTTTCCACCAAAAATGCAAGGTCTATATGACCTTTTCTTAATTGGAAAATAAACATCATGATGGGGTCCATGGAGAATGGCCACATCACGAGATGATCATATGAATCATGGTGGGCCATTGGCCACACCTAGGGTCCAAAGTAAGATCCATAACATCAATCGGTAGGCCCCACTTGGCCCATCATCAAAACACGAATCTAAGCCTAGAAAACACCCACCAATTACTAATCTTTTAGGCTTCTTAGAATGTTAAGCTACTCTGCTTCAATTTTGATGGAGGATGATAAAGATTGAAGGGCTAGGATGAGAGATGAAGGGGTAGGAAGTGGGCCACACTTGTTCTCCTTGGGGAAATGCTTGGACGATCCTCACTTGGGTTGCTTGGTAAATGGTAAAGAGAATGATATAGGACAGGGTGTTGTAAGAGGAGGTGACATAGAGGGTATGGGCTTTGTTGACTTATGGGGGCATGAGGTGGCATGGTGTAAGTGCTATGTTGTTTGGATTGTCGAATTTTTTTGTGTTAAAACACTTTGGAATGTTCGACTTGTTTTGATATAAGGAAAGTTCACATTTAAGTTGACATAGATGGAAAGTTCACCTTCATTCGAAGAAGAGCTTCATGTTATTTACATCAACATTTAGTGTTCTATAATTATGTATGTTCAACTACGAGAACAAGTTGAAGTTCACCAAGTCCAAATATTCAAGTTTAAGCTTAATGCTCAAGTTCGAGTTTAAAGCTCATGTTCAAGACACAAGTTTGAGACACAAGTTCGAGACACAAGTTCAAGTGTACGAGGTCAAGCTTCATGTGCTTCAAAGTGTCCTATCTACCGTAGCAGTTGATGTTTCAATTTTAATTACTCACATTTAAGGTATTCATGACCCTAAAAAGATGTTAGGATTAGGTCATTAACATTACATGTTTAATTTGAGTCATAGTACTTTTTTTAGGCTTTCCTTCAACTGGTCCTCGTCGTGGTTTGACTAGTCCAGGCACTGGCTCGACCGATCCAGGGTTTTTATCAACCAGTTCAAATTTAAATTCAAAATTTAGGAATTTTTTGGTAGGTCCTTGACTAGTCGAGTACCTTGCGCGACCGGTCGTGGAGACTAATTCGACCAGTCGAGTGTGACTCGACTCGAACTCCAGCAACGCGATTTTTATTCACTCGACTAGTCGAGCGATGTGTAAGACCCCATCTATTCTGTACGAATTTCTATGCTTATGTACACAATGATTGACACCCTTAGGTAGACCTGGATTGACCATTCATAGTACAAACTTAACTGATCGGAACCCCAAGACCTCGAAACCTATCTCATATCGACCGCCCCATCACCGTGATTGTGGAGGTACAACTCGTACGTCTGTACGATACTCCATTTGTGAGATACGCCGTGAAATATAATTAGTGTATCATGTACACATGGAACCATGTACTCCACTCCACACATGTGCACAACATATGTCATACACACATGCACGTGCCACACATGGGTGAGAAAATATCTACCCATGTGTGTGATATCATACACCCATACCTCTCATCTCTCATGTGCATGAAAAGTCAACTCTCCTCCATGTCACACCTCATGCATGACATCATCACACCAAGCCATCCCATTCTCCTTTTTTTCACCATTAATTAAAAGCATTAATTAATTACCATAATCCCAGCCTAAGCTAATATTAATCACATTAGCCTAACTTAACTAAAACTTTATTAATTTCTCTATAAATACACCTCAATCCCTTAGCATTTCCCCATTTTCTACACATGGAGAGAGAGAGAGAGAGAGATCTTGGTGGGCCATCAACTCTATCATGCCCCAAACTCGGAAACCAGGCTCACAAAATTTTCGGTCACCGAATCCGGCGCCGACAGCCTCCATAGAACCCCATTCTCGGCTCCCAGCTCCCATTCGCCAGGTTCCGATCCTGGGATGCTACGAGGAGGATTTTCAACGTCAGTTTGATTCGTAATAAGTATAACCAAAGGCATAACCCACAAACAACAACCAAGAACTCCATTACATTTCCATTATGATCAAAAACTTTACAAGTACAATGAGCATAAAGGAAAATACAATGGTAAAGAACAAAAACTCCAAAATGATCTGCAACGTGCTCCTGCCTCAGCGCTGCTGCACCCCAACGTTTCCTGCACGCAATGGTCGTGCATAAGCTTATAGAAAGCTTAGAGGGTGGTGAAAGTGTGTGCGCAAGGTAGTAATATGATCATGCAATATCAAAGTAATGCGGAATATGCAGATGGATCCATAATATCATGAGTCGTACCAAGGCTATGCGATGCAAGATGCAAGTCAAGCATACAATCCTCATCTAAATCCACATGTCAATACAGCTCAACTCTTGGATGTCACCGGGGTCTAGTACACTTTAAACCAGATCGTCGCCACATTGCGCGTAATAAGGTAAGTGGAAGAGACCTCACTATTAGTTTGCCAATATCGGGCTCGACTCGTCGATAGCGGACCCATTCCTTGAGCTGGTCAGACTTAGCCTAGCATTGCCTCCTACACTCGGGCAGGTAAGGCTACACCCCCTTCTAACCGACCACGACACAGTAGAGAGCGTAACCATCTGGTATTCAGCACTCAACGCTCATCTACCCACTCGGTCTAGACGTTGGAGCAACCTCTTAGTACCATAAGGGTTTAGGGACTTTCACCGAGGGATATCTATAGTACCCCATGTAGAATAAGATTTCCGGTATCCAATCCTACCAACCACGATTTGTTTGTGGAGGCAACGACCCCGATGTCACTAGGGCGTACAATAACCATGTCATACAAATGCAAAATGCATGAATCACGCTATCCAGTCATGCAACAAATCATGCGTATATCGTGCGCTCATGTAGGGCAACACCGCCTAACTGGGAGCCCATAAACAACCTGCTCGAAGGCATATGCTATGATCAGTCAATTCTCATTTCAAGCATACATATGATGCGTATAATCATGAGTTATGGAACTATACTAAACATGTAATAAAGTAATGAATTACCCATACAACGCAAGTGGGCTTAGATGGCCTACACCCAACAAGTACGGGCCTAATAATGGGCCCTAAGGAGAGTCGTAATGTGGACATCCAACTAGCATTACACTTGCAATGTGGACGTCAAACCAACATTGCTCCCAAGGTACGATCGTCACAAACATCGCTACATAATCCGTGTTGGGATCACACATTGCAATGAACCTTAGGTACATCCCATTAGACCTTAAATACATCAAATGGACCTTGTCATATGGGCCTTTTATTCATCAAATGGGCCACATTACTGGGCTTCACCAATGGGCCTTAGGTACATTGCAACGGGTCATAACCCATAGGCCTCAGAGTACATCATAATGGGTCTAATCACATGGGCCTTATGTGACTTAAATGGGCCTAATCCCATAGGCTTTATACATACTAAATGGGCCTAAATCATAGGCCTTATATAGATCAAGTGGGCCTAAACCCATAGACCTTATATAAATCAAATGGGTCTGGTCCCACAGGCCTTGGTATATATCAAATGGTCCGATCCCATGGGCCTTACATCCGCATCAAAGTGGGCCCTAATAAACTGTCACAAATACATTAAGATGAACCTCAAATCATGCCAAGATGGGGTCCACTTGGATTGTGGATATGGCTCATTCTTTGACTCATTCCATAAAATGATCTTTACAATGGATGGACAGATTAGATGCAGCACCTGCATCAATGGTGGGGGCCCACATAAAGGCCCACCATCGTGAATGTTATATATTGTATAGTATATAAACAACATTTATAATATATATACAATATTATATATATATATATAATACAATATAATATATGTATATATGTATATACATATACACACACACACGCTACACACACACGCACGCACACCCACATGCATGCACGCACACAGTGGGCTCCACCGTCCACTGGACGGTGGATGCAAAACACATGCATCAAGGAGGGCACCACCGTCCAGGCAGACGGTGGATTAAAACACATACCTCACTGTGTGTCCCATGTGGGGCCCACTGAAATGTTTATTTAAAATCTAATCCATTGATAAGGTCACACAACCCTGGACGAAAGGGGAAAATAAATTTCAACTTGATCCGAAACTTTTGTGGGCCCCCAAAGGGAGTTTCAATGGTAGAGGCTCAATCCCACTATTTCCTGCGGTGTGGGCCACCTGAGCGTTGGATCGTGCTAAAACTTGGAGGGGGCCCACCTGAGGAGGGGACCCACCTCATGAACAACGTGGATCTAACATATACATCATGGTGGGATCCACGGCAGCAGCCGTGGGTAGCTGCACGGCCGCCCGCTGCTACTGCAGCACGTCAGAGGCAAGGGCCTCTTGCTCTTTTAAAATTTAGAAAAACCCATTTTCTGGGGTTTTTCGCATTTGGGGCCCACATCTAGCAGATCCACCCCGTCCATTGGCTTCAGTGGCTCAAGACCGTCCCAATGAGTCTAATATAGGAATTGTTTTATGTTTAAAAAATAAAAAATAATAAAAAAATGATCTTTGAGTGGTGATGATGTAATCTCTAACGCTATGGCCCACCGGATCTTCCTATCAACCCCAACTCTTGGCTCAACGCCTAAAATGAGATGGGTAAGAAGATGGACGGCTTGGATTTCATACATGCGTCAAGGTGGGGCCTGCATGAGCTGGCCCACCTAAACCTTCCCTTTTTTTTCCTTTTTCTTTTCTTTTGGCAGAGACGTCCAGCGTCCCAGACGCTGGACGGTTGGGCTTCTTTTTTAAAAAAAAAAATACATTGAGGTGGGCCTTGTTGAGGTGGGCCACCACTGATGGATGATGTGGGTACAACATATAAGGTGGGCCCCACTTGAAGAAAGCTAGGATAAAATAAATACTTCAAGATGGGGTCCATTCAAGTGGGCCACACAAACATAACATGATCTAAACAAAGAAAATGAAGTAGAGAGAGAGAGAGATAGAGGGTGGGACATACTTGTGATGGAGGGCTCCACCACTATGAGCCCTCCCTTGTAAGAGATCATACAATAAAATGGGTCCCTCTACACATGGAACTAACAAAAATCGGATTCAATGGTGGAGATCCTTTCTCCACCAATATGGACGGTCTAGATGACCTTTAAATGTAACGAAATAAACATCATGATGGGGTCCATGGAGAATGGCCCCATCATGGATGATCATGATGATCAAAGTGGGCCATCGGCCACATCTTAGGGTCCCAAATGAGATCCAAACCATTGATCGGTTGGCCTCACTTGGCCCATCTCAAAAATATGAAAAACTAGTATTAACTAGCACCCACCGTTCGATCTTCTTGCTCCTAGGGGTCCCTTAGCACCTTAGCTTTGATTTTAATGGAGGAGATGAGGAATGGATGACTAGGATTGAAGATCTTGGGATGGGGAGGTGGGCCACACTTGGAGTTTTTTGAAAGAGAGGGAGAGGTTTGGGAAATTCATACGTATGGATTTTCTCTTTGCCTGAGAAAATGAGATGAGAAATGAGAAAGAGAGAGAGTGTTGTAAAGAGAGAGATGGGTGATGGATGGATGGATGAATGATGGGTGTGTAAGAAAACCTTGACTTTGGTGGCCTTTTGTGTAAGAAAGGCATGGGAGGTGTAAGAGATTCTTGACTTTTGTGGTTGCTTGGGAATGGGTGAAAGGTGATGTGTACTTGACATGTGATGGATTGATGGATTGATTGATTGATTGATGGGATTGATGTGACACATCGTAAAGATTCTCTTGGGTTTTGCAACGCTCAGCGTTTTCCTCGCACCGAACGTTGGCCCACATCTCTTGACTAGGGTATTGCCTCGGCGCGCAAGTCGTGGCATCGAAACCGTAGCGATGGCGCGGTCGCTGTGGTAATGGTCTTGGGTTGAGTTAGCTCAGGTTGACTGCATACGAATCAGGGTCGTGCGTAAATATCGGTCAAGGGTCGAAGGTTGCCGGAGTTCGACTGGTAAGACCGCGGAGGTCTACGGAACGGTACGGACTAAGATACGGGTCTTACAAACTCCATCAATCTCATCCCTTCTATCCATCTCAACCATCCATCTAATTCATCAAGGTGAGTACACCCACTCCACTCTTAGTTTGTTTTCTTTTTTATTATTTCTATGATTGTTAGTGGTGTCAATTTGAGGATAATGATGTGATGAATGGTGTGGATACATAGGAGAGTACATATAAAAAAGATGATTAAAAAATGGTGATGATATGATGATAATGATGTGTTTAATGGTGTGGATTCATGAAAAATACATATAAAAAGATTATTAATAAAAATAATTTATTATAAACTTTATGTGGGACCCATTGATAGTGGGCCCCACCAAAATGTTTGTATGCCATCCAAACTGTCCATGTATGGGGCCAAACTCTCACACACATCTCTCACACACCAGAAAAAAGAAATAAAAATAAATAAATAGATAAATAAATGAAATAAATATGTGTGTGTGTGTGTGTCTGTGCGTGTGTGTGTGGAGAGTGGACGCTGACAGCATCTTGGAGTTGTAACAAGTAGGGTGTAGGCTACTTTTACAAAGGAAGGGGGCTGTGGGCCCATAACACCCCCAATATGATAGACGTATTTGATCCACACCATCCATCCTATTTTCCAGATCATATTAGGCGTTGAGCCGAAAGATGAAGTCAATCCAAGTCTTTGGTAGGCCACACCATCAAAAATATTAATTTAATAGTGATAAATTGGTAGGACCTGCTGTGATGTTTCTGTACTCCAAAAAGTGCTGAATATTTGACTCGTTGGGTCTGTCACGTGCCATAGAATCCAACAGACGGACTAGATCATCTTAATATGGGCCATATATATGAAAATTCATAAGAAAATAAAAAATAAATTGCAAAGGGTGTTGGACGCTGTTGTTGCCAGCGTCCTTTGGACGCTGCAACAAGCAGCGTCTTGCTGCTTAAAATGCTGGAGGGAAGTGGGTCCCATCCATAGGCAACACCATGATATATGTCGAAAATCAACACCGTGCATTTGATGAGTCCCCTTTAAAAATGGGTCACACCCAAAAATCAACCGTACACGGGACTCAGATGGCCCACACCATCAAAAAATAAAAATAAATATGAATATATGAAGCTAAATAAATCAGTAATATTCATGGGGTCTGATCATGAGAACCGTCCATCCATTTGGTGAGCTTGTCTCAAGGCTTGAGAAGAAAAATAAGATAGATCTAACTATCAAGTGGAACACACTACAAAAGCAACAAGGATTGAACGTTTACCATTGGAACCCTTTTCGGGTTAGAGGTTTTGGACCAATATGAAATTTGTTTTTTTTTTTCCTTAATTCAAGTCTTTGTGACCATGTGAACAGATTGGGTGAAAAATAAACGTTATGGTGGGCCCGATGAATGGTTCAATAGTGAAATCATTATCCTGACTGCTAATTGAGGTGAGATCCAGATAATCTTTGGTTATGATTCATTTTTGGATCATTTTCTAAAATAATCTCTAAAAATAAATAAATAAATAGATGAACTCTATAGGTATAATAAATACATCACTTTAGGACCCATGTAACTTTGATCTTCTTGAACCGTTCGTACAACTCGAAGCTCGAGCATATAAAATTTGTTAGGTCCACCTAAAATTTGGTTGTATCTGAAACTTGGTTTGACCCCTCAACCAAGTGGGATACACATAATGGATGGGTTGGATTTATGAACCACATCTTTGTGGGCCCAACAAATGATTATGAATATTTAATGGAGGGTAAACCTCTTAACTTGTGGGTGGTATGGCCCACTTTGATGTAGGTGTTAAGCCACTTAATCCACCATGGTTATGACATGATATATATTTAAGATCTTCGTCATTCATCTAGTTTATCAACCCTTTTGATGATATGTTACGAAGACTTAGGCCCATCCAATGATTAGATAGTCGTACATCCTAAAAAAAATACAAATTGAACTTTCATCATTGAAAATTTGTTATGGGCTATCCTGATGATGTATTAGATATTCAACCCATCTAGCCCATGTACTGGGTCCCCTTTAGGGCATCGTCTCAAAGATCAGTCAATCCAATCTAAATTGGACCATACAATACAAGGTTGTGAGAATAAGTACCTAACTATTGAACCCAACTTAAGACCACCATGGTGTATCTATTTAATCCATGTGGACCATCCACTTCCTTATATCATTTTAGGATGTGGACTAAAATCAAAGCAGACCTAAGTCTTAAGTGGGTCACACACAACTCAACCTCATGGGAAATCCCCATGGACTCCACTACATAGGACCCATTGTGAATTTCATTAGTGTGTGGGCCTAAAAAAATGTTAAGGCCCATTTTAAGTGAATGCCATGTGGGCCCATCAATGGTAGCCTTATTTAGCCAATCATTGGGCCTCTTTGATAGGAGTTTGTAATCTCCATGTGTTGAATGTATGATGAACTGGTATTATAATTTTTAAAGTAATGATGATTAATCCCTTAAATGGGTTGATTGTGGATAACCCTTGGTCACTTGACACTTTGGTTAGAGTGCGGCTTGAAGTAATAGGATCATGTGATTTGTGTTTAAACCCTTAAACATGTTTAATTATAACATATATGTAGACTCTAGTGGTGTCAAGGTGTGATATACCTGTTTGGTCCATTAATCATGTGAGTATTTGACATATGTATAGAAACTTAATCATAAGCAATGGTGAAGTATATGTAGTCATTTAACTGTATGAATGTGAAATATGTACAAAGCCACCTAACCTTATGAAATCAAGTGGCATTGATGGCCATTCAACAATGTAGGTTTGCGCTTATCGATATAGATACCACTACTTGAATCACATATAACTAAGTTGTACAGTAAACCGAATGTGATATAGGGTTATGTTACCCAAGCTAATGCTATCAAGGTTTTAAATTCTATACACCGTGATCTCTAAACCATAAATGGTACGATGAAATGTGGCTCTTAGCCCTTAACCATGCAACACCAAATATGAGCCATTGAATATGTGACGTGTGAAATGGTTGTAGTATAAGACTTATCATAATTGGTGTAGCCACGTATTCATGGCCTATGGGCAAGGCCCATTGAAATATATTTCTGGCCCATATGATAAGGCTCATCGTGATGTATTTTCAGCCCATGTGATGTGGCCCATAGTGATGTGTATTAGGCCTAGGTAGGTGGCCTACCTGTAAAATAGATTTGAGGCCACCTGCAATGTAATCGAGGCCCAATGTGATGTATTTGAGACTCATGGGTGTGGCTCATTGAAATGTATTTTAGGCCCATGGGTTGTGGCTCATTGTGATGTATTTGAGGCCCATGTATAGGGCTCACCTATTGTGAATTTGAAGCCCATGGGTTGTGAAGCCTGATGTGGTGTATTCATGGCCCATGTGCCGAGGCCCATCGCGATGTGTAAGGCCCATATGATATGGCCCAATGTGATGTATATGTGGCCCATGAGTGACGCCCAAATGTGAAGAATGTGTGGCCCTTGTGTGAGACCCGAAGCGATGTATATGAGGACCGATGTGATGTGTGATTTCGCCATGATTTGTGTATTAATTTTTATGTGGTCCACTCCTTGGGAGCAATGTTGGTTAAATGTCCACATTGACAGGCAATAATGGTTGAATGTCTACATTATGACCTTCCCTTAGGCCTTGTTAGGCCCATTCTCACCGATTCCGATTGTCATGGCCTATTATCGATGCCGATTATGAGTATGTGACAGCATAGCATCATGATACATGCTCATACGCATCATCTACATGTTTGTTATGAGAGGTGGTTGACCATTACATATGTCATTGGGCATGATGATTATAAGACTCTCTGATAAGTGGAGATTGTCTCACATGAGTACACGGTATGCGCCGGACTGCTGCATGACGGGATTGTATGACTCATGCATCTTGCATTATGATTATTATACGCCCGAGCAACATCAGCGTCGTAGCCTCTACAAACATATCGTGGATGGCCAGACGGGACACCAAAAATTTGTTCTAGTATCGGGCTGTCATAGATGGCCCTGGGTGAAAATTCCTAAACCCTCTTGGTACCAGAAGATGACTCCAATGTCGAGACCGAGTGGATATATGAGCGCACGAGGGCTGAATACCAGGAGGCCACGTCTCCTACTGTGTCGTGATCAACGTACCGTATATGGGTCTGGTATCAACGTACCATAAGGGGTGTGGCCTTACTAGCCTGAGGGTAGGGGCATTACTAAGCTGAGTTTAACCAACTCGTAAATGGGTCTGGTATCAACGTACCGTATTGGTTTTGACAGCCTATTAGCCAAGCGGATAGTGAGGTTTCTAACGGTCACTTGGACTGTGTTACTGGGAGAGGGGCTGTGCCATTTGGAGTATACTAAACCCCGATGATGATCTCAGTGAGGAACTTTACTGATATGTGGACTTATTAAGCTAAAGTTTCATATTCATTCATTCATTCACTATCCACTCGAGCTAGTAGTGCGTAACTATTTATTACGTGTACCTTCACAATGGCTAGGATTTTGGTTGGGGTGCATGACGAACTTGAGATCAGGAGTTTACCAAATTGAGTCTGACTATCCAAATTTAGGTATGGGACTGGTTTGGATAGAAGTCCCTTGTGATGGACCCCATAGCCTGCGATACTACGTACTATCATCCTGACTTCACACGCCAACATGATCATTCCATTCTCACCGCATATTGCATTAAATCCACGACATATGGCATTTTGGGTTACCTGTGTTTCTGCATTTATATGGTTTAGATACAACATCTGATATTTGACTCTTTATGACTCCTCATTTGTATAGTTGATCTGTATTGCGTATTCTGATATTGTTCCTCATTTGTATAATTAATCTATATTGTGTATTCTGAAATTGTCTGACACATGGACTTGTCAGTATTTCTGATATTGTATAATTATGGCATGACAATATAATGATGATGATGTGATTACGGATGCGTGTAATATGGTTATGACTATAGTATAGGAGATAAAAAATATGACTTTGTGATGCTGGTAGCATTGACTTGGAGTATTACTATGATACATATGAATTGCATTGACATTAATATCATACTTTACGTACTACACGCCTTTCACATGTATGATTTCCTTGTAACATATTTATCTTGCTTGCATGTAAGACACACTACACACACGTGTATACTCACTGGGCTTTTTGCCTAAGCTTCCTATTTCCTATTTTTTTTCAAGGCAAGAGAAGCTTAGAAGACTTAGCTTTCTCGATTTATTGTATCCATTTTTCAATTTGGCAATGTTGATGTCATGTGCCTTTTAGGAAGCATTGTACTTGTAACTATCAGGATTTATAATGAAGAGTATTGATTGGTATTTTGATCATAGATCTTCATGCTCAGGTATTATTATAAAAAAAATTCAATCAAAAATCTTCCTTGTGGTGCGCCGAACTCGAGACTTGGTGTATGGAAGTTGAGTGCCAGATTCGGGGAATCAAGAAAGCTATCCGTCTCCAGATTTGGGGTGTGTGTAACGCCCGTGAAAAATCCATACTTGGGCTCGAGTACCAACTCGACCTGAAATTGCGTAGAATTAATTCTTTTAGAAAATATGACTAAGTTAGCTAGCACAACGCTGGAGTAGCTGGAAAATAGTCCCTGATCACTTTAAATACGTTCTACAAGACCCAAATCGAGTAGAACCAATGACTCTATAATACTCTATAGCCTCGGACCAAACTCTAAGCAGGTTTGTTCTCTGGACCACTTTGAATCTTTGTATTGGATCTAGACCGCGTGTCGAAAGTCCGATACATCCTATCTTAGACCGTTAGAACCGTCTAGCTGGACTTGACAATCATTTCAAAAATCAAGTCAAACCGATAATCACAGGCTATTTCATTGAGCCCGGACCGAAGAGAGTGCGAATAGGGACAGAATTGGAATTTTAAATTCAAATCTGGCACACGACTTGATGTGTCAGTATTAAGCATTCTGACCATCAGAATTCAGCCAGATTACACCCTCGGATCAGGAGAAATTTCTATTTTATATCATGAGACTTTCAGCCCTGATCTACGTGCGGTGACCGTTGAACTGAAACTAGTCCGCCACGTGCGATCTGCGGACCCAGCCGGACTGAAAACTTAATACGTGCTAGATCTGGTATGCATGAGCTTAAGTCCGATCGTATTCGGCCAGGGGACCACCAGAAAGCATCTTTTGAACCGAAACAGCCCCGAATTGGATATGCACTAAGTGAACTTTGTACCGGAGCCTATTTTCGGCATTTTTGGGCTTATAAAAGGGGTTGAAACCCTCACTCCTCTCTCCCATCCGAATTTGAGAGAAACCTTAGATTGGGAGAGAGAAAAGGGAGAGTTTCTGAGAGAGATTAGGGGAGATTTTTCCCGTCTTCGTGCCACCTGTTGCTAGTGCCTAAGCAACACCTCCTGATCACCAAGCCGGTGATTCTTCCACGTTTTCAGGTATGAAACAACCCTAGAAGTTACTGATTTAAGGATCACTAGGATCCATAGTTTTTTAACCAATAGATCTTGTAAAACAGGTTCTCTTATCGCCGTAGATGAAGCCTATACGCTCCGTTCAAATTTACGCATCCATAAGAGACTAGGTGAGGATTTTAGACGCTTTGATTGAAGGTTTTCAATGCTTTCAATATCGTTTAATAGTAGATTATCGACGGCATCGCCGTTTGACATGTACAACATGCTATCCGTTTCCTGTTTCGTAAATCAACGAAGAATATGAGATTTAGGGCATTTTAGTCATTTGTAGGAAGTACAGATTACATTCATATTTTTCTAATGTGATTGACATGGTTTGTTGTCGCATTAGGAAGTTATGAATACGTGCATAATTAGTTTGGAGAAGAGATTCGCCTAATTATGCACTTCGGGTCGACATACTATATGTAGACTTAAGTGTGTAGTGTATGTGTTTGTATAAATGCTTGTATTAGTATGTATTGAATTAAATGATGTTATGAAATAGTTTGAGATTGATTTCTCAATTAATATGCTGACCTAAATGATTTCCTACATGTTGACAATATGCATGATTTCATTACATGCATGAAATATATGTGCTTGAAGATTTACTTAAGTTGTATGTTATAACATGTGTTAACATGCTCACATGATTGTATTTCAATTCCAATACTCCTACATAAATTGTTGATGTGATTCCATAATTGTTTGGGACTAGACTTAGTCCAGACAGTCGGTAACTGAGCGAATTCATGGCTGGCTGGTTGATGAGGGTCAAATATTGCATATCAGACCCCGACTATTACCAGAATTTACCAACAAGATAATGTTTAATGCCATATTTTAATTATATTTTGATTGCAGGAGGAAATCAAGAGCGTGGATTAAAAAGTGATATTAACAAGGTGGATTTGACGTTACAAAGTCACCAGAGCAAGGGACGCACTCCATAGGACCAAGATCAACGGATTTACATGCCATGGATCCAAGAAAATAAAGTCGTTCACCGTTAAAAAGGCCCGAACCTGATCCAAAATGCAAGATCACAGGGTTCCCACCATCCGATTGACCTGAAAATTCATACAGGGGATGAGGGCCATAAATTAACCGTACATGTTAAATTTCAGCCATTAAAGATCTCGGGAAGTGGACCAACGGATAGATCAGCCCATTAATCTTCAATTTGGGACCCACCTGATATCTGGAACTGCCTCAACTTTGGTACTGACGGTTGAAATAATATGATAAAAAAGATGGACGGTGCAGATTTTGCACAAACACTACAGATGGCCCATATGTATAACGTGTATACATGGTGTACACACGTGCCTAGCGTGCACCGGACCAGACACTTGGTCCAAGCCAGCGCTGACCCGACCCTCTCCTTAAAAAAAAATGGAAATTTCTATTTCCAGCTTGACGCACGACCGACGTCCGTTTTGCGGACGGTAGTGGGCCCCACCCATTGCTCGTACGGCCGATCTGATCCGTCCATCTTGTAGAGGGCTTCGAGAGCTACAAAACCATGCTAACCTTTCGTACCCATGCGCACACATGTGTGCGATATAGAGGCCACAAAAGGGCTGCCCTGTATCGTTCAAATTTGATCTTTTAGTTATTTCTTCTCTAAGACATGCCAATGGACATTCAAAACCACCCATTCTTGACTGAAATTTCGTTCTGAATCCAATGGACGGGATGGATTTTCCAAAAAATGCTTCTGTGGGGCCCACCGATCACAACAGCGAAATGGTGCGAAAGGTTTCGCACATCCGCGAAAACTGACTTCTCCAGGCAGTTTTGGCCCACCATCTTTGATCATATGGCAGATCTGAACCGTCTATCATGTAGAGGACATAAGAAAGTCCTAAGGGACGGTGTTTCTTTAAAATTTGAGCGAGAAAAGTGGCATGTTTCGAGGCACCAAACTTGGCTACGAAAAGGCTTTCGCTACGCATGCATAGCATTTCAAATCTGATTTTCACCACTCCAGCAACTATATAAGGAGGTTTTGGACGTGGGGAGGAGTCATTCAGAGCTAGGAAGGAAGATCCAGAGCCAGGGGAGAGCAGACTAGAAGAAGAAAGAGGAAAGAAAAAGAAAGAGAAGAAAGAGAGAGGAAGGAAGAAGGGATGTTTTTCATGCTTCAATCTTATTTTTCTTTCTTTCTCATTAACATTATAAATTGCTAATCTCTTAACTAGGGCTGAGATGAAGCCCCTAATTTGAATAATGCTTGTTATGTGTTGATTTTATTTGGTTTAGATTGATTTGTTTCTTTTGCTAGTGTGCTTAACTGTAATTTTCATATTCATCCATTCTATGAGCTCGACCAAAGTCTAGATATGGATGTTGTTTGGAATATTACTCTAGGTGCTTGTGTCTGACCATGAACAGGTTTCCTATAGAGGAAGAAACAGGATTTACATCTCTCCATGCCTGACCATGGATGGAAAGATGTGATCCATATGCTTTAAAAGATTATACATTCTGTGTGCCCGACCAAGGACATAGGATGTGCTTTGTTTATTAAATTTATATCAATCTGAATTAGAATAAATCAACAGGTAAAACAAGGGTTAGGATAATTAGGGGTGGATTCGAAAGTCCTAGTCTTTTCCTGGATTGAATTTTTCTCATAGTTCTCAATTATTTTTCATAGATTTGTGTTAGTTTACTTATTAGTTTGCTAAAATATTTGTTGGATTAGTTAAGAAGAGTCTTAAGTTTCAAATTGTGACAACCAGTCCTCGTGGGAATGATCTCGTAATACGTACCATATTTACATCTGATTCGTATACTTGCGAGTTAAAATCATTTAAATCAAATTGGTTTTAATTAAAACATCACTGGTCTTGGCCACGAACGACGCGTCGATGAACGCGAGTCGTGTTTGGAGTTGGCGACAGTGGTTAGGCCACGCGAAGTGTATTACGCACTTCATGTCGTTCGACTTGAGATGCAATCGCGCTAGTCGAGCCCGTCGAGTAACCCGACTGGCCGATGTACGTTCACCCTGTATGAGTCATAATTGCTTGAACCTAGGGTACTGAACTTACCATTGTAAACCCTGTTAACCATGGTACCTTGATCCACGAAGACTCATGAGCCGGGCATGGTGGTATGGGACACCGTGGTCGAGCTGTCGGCTTACGCTGGGGCCACAAACCTCCCCGTAGTGACCAGTGAGCACCTAGTCTCGTGAGCAGATTATGGTGGTATGGGACACTATATTCTAGCTGTCGGCCTACACTGATGAGGCGACTTGTCCTTTGTAGTGACCATGAGCGTATTCTGAGTCTACGGGAGGCGACGACCCTTCAGTAGCAGTAGAGTACAGTAGGCCTGTATTAATAAGGTGATGGGGGAGCGATGCAACGAGTGCGAGCAACAGCCCTGACAGCCCTTGCAGTGACCTACAAAATATACATCGTATGAGATTACTAGGAGTGATGACCCTAGACAGGATCTGTGTTGGGATTGATACAAAGGAAGTACCTTAGTTTCCCAATCCTGTTGTTTGAATGGACTAATAACAACTCGGAAACCATATCACCATAACATTGCATGTGCCTGGAAGATGTGGAGCACTCTAGGGAGTGTGGCATTCCGCGGTCGTAAGATGTTGCCGTATGAGGGAGATCGTCTGTGAGGGCATACATCACGTCATGCCATCTTGCATTAACAACAGTATTAGGATTGTCCGATTTACTGCTTTACTATTATCGCATCATTGATTTGTGAACATGCTAATCTTTGCTCTATGATTCCACTGAGTTGATCACTCACTCCCACGTTACGGGATGGTGTTTGCAACACCCACCAGACCCTGTTGTAGATGCAGGTGATGCTGAGATCCAGGAGGTAGAGCCAGACTTCGATGAGGACCAGGACGAGTTCTCGTACATGCAGTATCATGATGGCTTTGCGTAGACGACCTGGGTTGATGGGATTTCAGTGGGACTATTTTGAACATTTGATTTTGTTCATATATATGTATATGAGACTCAAAGATGTATTCATACTTTAGAGACAGATGAGATCTACTTTGTTTTTCCTTACAGTGATATATATATTGTTTAGTCTTTCGCTTGCTTTTATCACTGGATCTGAAGTATGAATTGTAGTTTTGGTATACTTTTACTCATGTGAATGCTTTAAATCAGACAACATCGAATCATAATCATTTATGTTGCATAAGTGACGGTCTGGAACTTGGGAGTTGAGTTTATACACGACCCCCGATTTTCATGGTATTACAAGTTGGTATCAGAGCTTGAATAAGAGTATACTGGGCCTGGGTTATGGTCTCACGACGTACGCTGTCACTTCCTTTGACATAGGTGGATGCGAGAAGGGTCTAGAAACACTTCTAGGATCACAGATTCGCCGATAGGCGAAGTCTATTTGAATCGATCGCACGATCGAGTCTGTAACGCATCTCGGGTCGCGTAAAGCAAACCGGATAGCTCCTAGGTTGTTGGTGAGTGGGTTGAGATGTTCTTTGAATGATCCTAAACCCATGAATGTGAATCCTTGGGCCGTGGGACAACCACGACCCCTGTATTCAATCGTCAGGGCTTAAAAACCCCGTTTCACCAAAAATCCTCAAAATTCTACCTCCCACCACTCCAATCTTTAATTCTTTCTTATCATTTTCATGTTAGGCATCAAACCTAATGTGAAAATAACATAAAATAATACTTTCACAAAATTTTACAGTGAATAGTAAAATTTCATAAAAAATGGCTATAGGGCCATTCTAACTTCACTTTCTTTAGCAATTAATAGTATAGATGGATGTACTAGCTCCTTATACCCCAAAATCATATGTTGCATGATATGTTTTTATATTCGGGATTATGGATTGGTCCCGAAAAGCCCCGAACACATGTTTGGGCCTATATAAGTCAAAATACAATGAACTAAGGTTGGGACCATACATATCTGGGGTCCTTGGACCATGGGGGACCAAATCCATGTGGTCCCACTGGCCGGATGCACCACCGGTCGGCGATGCCATCGCCGATCCGGCGATGCATCGCCATACAGGTGGGCCCGCTTGCTGAAAATTTCAGGTGCACGCCCTATCTTGGGTCGTGTACACCCCCCATGTAGGGTTCGTCCAAAGAAAACCCCTAAAACTTACACTTCCTTCACAAACAGCCCTCCCCATTTCTCCATTTTCATTTTTCAGCAACTATCTCCAAAAATCATGATTCCAAATCACGCCTAGATCCATCCTTGGCCAAAAATGACCACCCTCCATCGTTCCTTTGAAGTTAGCAGCCCTTCCTCTTGAAGATTTCATCTTTTGGAGCTCCAAAAACCCCCAAATAGAGCTGAAATCGTGAGGTGCTCCATTCCACTTTTTTATTTTCATTTCTCCTTGAAAATACATCCTTGGGAAGCTTGAAGCATCCCTCTACGATGCCTAGATCTCCCTTTTCCAGTTTGGACAGTCACTTCTTCGCATTTTCTCCGTCTTCCATGGCTTTCGTGGAAGCCATTTTAGGCCTTTTATCACTCTCCTTCATCTTATCTTTGATGGGTAAAAGGAAGACTGCAGTAGACGAGGCTGGGCCAAGTCACCCTGCTCAATCGAGAAGACCGCGGGGTGGTGCCGCAAGTTCAAGCACCGCCACAGGTCCAACTACAGCCCGAGAGTGCCGTACAAAGCGGGATTTGGATCCCCATACTCACCTTGGGCGAGTAATTCTATCAGAGATGCCTCACGGTCAATACACTGATCACAAAGTGTTGTTTGAGGTGGACATGGAAGGGCGACTATTCGGTGAATTTTTGTTGTTCGAACGCATTGAAGTTGCGCATTGGGGTTCGATCTTTGAAGTTCGCGCTCGTGCTAATGTGAGCACCGTTCGTGCCTTCTACACTTGTATCCAGAATCCTACCTTGGAGCCATTGCAGTTTAAAATCCCTTTTGGTAGAGATCGGATGGCTACGATTGATGTGCGACTGATTGCGCGACTTCTGAACGTGCCTCTTGGTGATGTTCATCCTAGTGAGAAGAATCTGAGGAGTAGGCGTGAACGAGATCGCCGCACCAGGTTTCTGTGCGGTAAGTTGGTTCCATAACAGCCTAATAATAGCCTCAAGGTGACGTATATGTCTGATGATTTGTGCCTGCTGCACCATATCTGCACGTTCAATGTTTATCCCAGGTCGACGAATCGCATTGAATGTATACACCTTATGGTCGATTTCTTGTATCTGGTGGCCCAGGGAGAGAACGTATGTATGGCCACTTTCATCTTACGACAGATAATCCTCATAGCCAGGTCAAGAAGAACATCCGAATCGCTTCCTTTTGGCCGACTGATATGCAAGATCGCCCTCGAGTTTGCTTACAGACTTGGGCCGGAATTGCCAGCTTCGATTCATAGATTGATGAGTCGACTATGGTCAAGATGAAGATTGGGTCTCAATACCGTGAAAATCAGCTTGAGGAGGATAGCGAGGATGACTTTGATGATGAGGAGGATCCAAGTGAGGGAGAACCTGGAGCAAAAGTTCAGGAAGAAGTCCAGGAAGAGGCAAAAGAGGAGGCTCAGGATACAGATGAGAGCCCTCCTCCTTCTGCACAGGCTACTAGCGATGATCGCATTGCTCGGATTGAGGAGAGTCAGATCGCTTTGCGAAGGGAAGTTCAGGAACTTCGCGCTGAAGTCGAGGATGCCAAGGCCGTTACGAAGAGGAAATTTGGCAAGGTGACTCGCACCTTGAAGGCGATCCTGTGTTGCTTGCAGGATAAGGGTGCTCCTCCTCCGTCACCCGACACAGACTAGCGATGCGACCTTTGAAGTTGTTGTTAATAGTTAGTCATTTTCTACTTTTGTTGTGTAAGCTTGTTAGGGCTAGTGCCTTGCTTATGTTGCTGTTGTAATTTTAACTGTCTTAGTTCCCATGTATTTCTCGTCATGATGCTTGTAAGGATATATCCCTTGTATTGTGACAATTTTGTTTAAATGAAATGCATGGAATGCCTTTGACTCCTTGTGTGAATGATTGCGGTGTATTTGTGCTATTGAGACTGACAAGGTTGCTCCCTATTTTGAATATAGGGAATGTTTCCTAAGGCTACGCGGAGCACGGCTTGGCTTGCATTGACTGAGCCTATGGATCAGGCTCCTTTGCAGTCTGACACCCATGCGGACCCTGCTATGGGCCCGATTCCTAAGACAGTTCGTGCGTCTCAGCCTATTGTTAGTCCTACAGTTGGACCACCACCGTTCACACTGCCAGTCAGAGAGCCTTATCGTGCATCTACTTCGACGCAGCACACGCCACAACCTGCTCCACCTCCTGACAGATTTGAGTAGATGATGGCTATGATGCAGCAGAAGCAGAAGCTTCTGACTACCATTGTGGGGACATTAGCCTGGGTGGGGGCATGACTCCACCTACACCACCTGCGCATCCAGCTGAGGATGCTTATACATACGCCCAGGATGAGGGCATGGCACATCCTGTACCGCCTACTTATCCTGCGGGGAATGCCGCAGATACATGGGGCCTATTAGAGCGATTCAGCGCTTACGGCCTCCCACTTTTACGGGTTCTCACAGACCCGAGGAGGCCGAGTACTGGCTCGACTGTGTGTCGAAGATATTGTGGATGCTTCATTGCACAGAGGCCGAGCAGGTAGAGCTGGCTACATTCCTATTTGAGCGAGAGGCCAGCCTGTGGTGGGATAACGTATTGCGGACCGTTGCCGCCGACTTTATATGGACATGGGCAGCGTTTGAGTTCTGCTTTCACGAGAAGTATTACCCCCAGACATACAGGCATGACCGGGAGAATGAGTTTCTCCGCCTCCGACAGGGAGCCATGACAGTCACGGAGTATGAGCATCGGTTTACGGAGTTGGACAGATACGTCCCGACTATTTTGGCTGATGAGCAGATGCGCATACGGCACTTTTTGGAGGGTTTGCGACCGAATATTCGGTCGAAGATGTGCTATGTGAGCATTCCCTCATATGTGGAGTTGATTCACATGTCTATGCGGGCAGAGCAGGATGTGGATCGACTTGCACGATCTCGTGGCCCTGTTGCTTCTAGGCCACAACCAGACATGCAGGAGAGGCCCTTCTCGGGTAATAGGCCTCGCGTCGACCCTCTTACTAGGGCTACAGTGCCTGTACCACCGTTTCGGTGCCCTGATTTGACATGTACATAATGTGGGAGGTCAGGCCACTTGGCGCAGAGCTATTTTTCTCGGATGCGGGACAGTGGGTTCTCGCCTCCGCAGAAGATTGACCGTGCACGTTCACAGGCGATATCAGCACCGCCTATACAGTAGCTCCTGCGCACCCTTCTTTCAGACCTCCGGTATCGCAGATCAGACAGCCTCCACGGCACTTGACACAGCGGCCGAACCGGCCACAGCAGACACGGGTTCATGCATTGACAGCTGAGGCAGCTGCGACACTGACTTTTCAGCATTCGGCCTTCGAGGTCACAATCCATATTGGAGGTACTCCTATTCTCGTGATGGTGGACACTGGTTCCATGATTTCTTTGATATCACGTGCTGTAGTCAGGCGTCTTGGGTTACAGACTATTACTATGGATAGGGTGCGAGTCCTTGCAGCTCATAGGGTTTATTCAGATGTTACCCAGATGTGTGAGGGTTGTTTGGTTGATCTGGGAGGCAGGACGATGGCTATTGATCTTGTCGTCGACCCCTCCCTTATTTATCTTGACGTCATTCTTGGTATGGATTGGTTGATTACAGCGAGGGCCGAGATTGACTGTGAGACTCGTATAGTGACTGTGTACGAGCCAGAGGGTGCATCCTTCACATTTCCAGTGCAGGTAAATCTCCCTTTCCGCATACTTAGTTACGCCACTTTATTGCGAGACGCTGGTGCCCAGGTACTTGAGCATACGCCAGTCATTTCCGAGTTCGGGGATCTGTTCAGGAAGATCCCTGGTTTGCCGCCCCGACGAGAGATCGATTTCACTATCGATCTGGTTCCTGGTTCTACGCCCGTCTCACTGCCGACGTATCGCATGACACCGTGTGAGATGGAGGAGTTGAGGACGCAGATTGATGGTCTGCTAGAGCTTAGCCTTATACGGCCTAGTGTGTCTCCTTGGGGAGCACCGGTCCTATTCGTGAGGAAGAAGGACGGTTCGATGCGATTGTGTATTGATTATCACAGTCTGAACTAGATCACGGTGAAGAACAAGTACCCGTTACCCAGGATCGATGACTTGTTTGATTAGTTGAGAGGAGCACAGTACTTCTCAAAGATTGATCTTCAGTCAGGATATCATCAGTTGCGCGTCAGGGATGAGGACGTGCAGAAGACAGCATTCAGGACTAGTTTTGGCCACTACGAGTTCCTCGTGATGTCGTTCGGTCTCACGAACGCACCGGCCGTGTTCATGGATCTGATGAACCAGGTATTTTGGCCTTTCCTCTATCGATTCATCGTTGTTTTCATTGACGACATTTTGGTGTACTCTAGGAGTCGAGAGGAGCATGAGGAGCACTTACGTTTGGTCTTGGATACGCTCAGACAGCATCAGTTGTTGGCACAGTACAAGAAGTGTGACTTCTGTAAGCAGGAGGTGAAGTTCTTGGGACACGTGGTGTCCAAGGATGGCATGGCAGTTGACCTGTCTAAGGTAGCTGTGGTGCAGGACTGGGAGCAGCCTGGTTCTCTCATTGAGGTGAGGAGTTTCTTGGGTCTCGCTGGCTACTATCGGCGCTTCATTCAGGACTTCTCGAAGATCATGAGACCCTTATCTCAGTTGACACGGAAGGACGTGAAGTTCGCCTGGAATGACGAGGCGGAGTCAGCTTTTCAGGAGCTGAAGGACAGACTTACGTCCGCCCCTGTGCTAGTATTGCCAAAGCAAGGAGTTAGATACACTATATACACTGACGCGTCTAGCGTTGGTCTAGGTTGTGTCCTTATGCAGAGGGACAGGGTAATTTCGTATGCCTCGAGACAATTAAGGAAGCACGAGGAGAATTACCCTACACACGACCTAGAGTTGGCAGCCGTTATATTCGCACTGAGACTCTGGAGACATTACCTCTACGGAGAGGAGTTCGAGCTCTTTTGCAACCACAAGAGCCTCAAGTACATATTCACGCAGCGAGACTTGAATATGAGGCAGCGGCGATGGATGGAGACGTTGAAGGACTTCAAGTTTGAAGTCTCTTATCATCCTGGGAAGGCGAACCTTGTGGCTGATGCTTTGAGCCGCAAGAAGGCGATAGAGTTTGCGGCTCCGCTGATGGTTGCTGAGTGGGATATGGTTGAGTTTTTGTGAGACTTTGAGCAGAAACTCACCGTAGAGGAGCCATTTGAGTTCATCGCACATGTACAGGTGCGATCCCATATCGATGACCGAGTCATCGAGGCGCAGAGGGACTATGCGCATCTGACTGAACTTCGAGAGCAGGCCAGTGATGATGCAGACGCCGACTGGTGAGTTGGTATGGATGGGGGCTTACGTTATCGTGGCCGCCTATGCGTCCCAGATGTCCCTGACTTGAGACGAGAGATTCTCGAGGCTGCGCATTATATTAGACTCGCGATGCATCCAGGCAGTATGAAGATGTATTGTGACGTGAAGAGGACGTATTGGTGGGAAGGTATGAAGACCCACATAGCAGAGTTCGTGTCCCGTTGTCTCACTTGTCAGCAGGTGAAGGCAGAGCATCGCCGACCACCTGGAGTTTTGCAGCATATGCCGATCGTAGAGTGGAAGTGGGATTTCATTTCCATGGACTTCATTTCTGGGTTGCCGAAGACGAGGAAGGGACATGATTCCATTTGGGTGATCGTCGACCGTCTGACGAAGTCGGCACACTTCCTACCGATCAGAGTTACGAACTCTGCAGACGAACTGGCTAGACTGTACATCAGAGAGATTGTGCGTCTGCATGGAGTTCCGTTGGAGATCGTGTCGGACAGAGACACGCGGTTCACTTCTATTTTCTGGACTCGCATTCAGGAGGCTATGGGTGTGAAGTTGAAGTTCAGTACTGCCTTCCACCCACAGACAGACGGATAGACAGAGCGGGTGAACTAGATCTTAGATGACATGTTGTGAGCTTGTGCATTGGACTTCAAGGACAGTTGGGATGATTGTCTTGCATATGCGGAGTTTGCGTACAATAACAGCTTTCAGACGAGTATCGGTATTGCACCTTATGAGGCGCTATATGGGCGACCTTGTCGCGCACCGCATTGCTGGGCAGAGGTCGGTGAGCGTAGCTTGATTGGCGTAGAGTTAGTGCAGGCGACGTCAGAGAAGATAGATATCATTAGGCGTCGGCTTCTCACAGCACAGAGCAGACAGAAGAGTTATGCCGATACGAGACGGAGGCCACTAGAGTTCACAGTTGGGGATCATGTGTTTTTGTGAGTTTCCCCTATGAAGGGTGTCCTTCGGTTCGGGAAGAAGGGTAAGCTGGCACCGCGATTCATTGGTCCATTCCAGATCCTCGATCGTGTGGGAGCAGTGGCTTACCGATTGGCTTTACCCACGCCTCTAGCGAGCGTTCACAACGTATTTCGTATTTCTATGCTGAAGAAGTACGTTGCTGATCCTTCCCATGTCATCAGATGGGAGCAGGTGTAGTTAGGAGAGGATGTTACTTATATCCTGCGACCGACACGTATCCTAGACAGGAAGGAGCAGGTACTGCGTAGCAAGGTGATTCCCCTTGTGAACGTATTGTGGACGCATCACTCTGACGAGGAGGCTACCTGGGAGACAGAAGCCAAGATCAGAAAGAACTACCCACAGCTTCTCGAGGAGTACGAAAAGGTACAAATTTCGAGGATGAAATTATTTGTTAAGGGGGGTAGATTGTAACGCCCGTGAAAAATTCATACTTGGGCTCGAGTACCAACTCGACCCGAAATTGCATAGAATTAATTCTTTTAGAAAATATGACTAAGTTAGCTAGCGCAACGCTGGAGTAGCTGGAAAATAGTCCCTGATCACTTTAAATACGTTCTATAAGACCCAAATCGAGTAGAACCAATGACTCTATAATACTCTATAACCTCGGACCAAACTCTAAGTAGGTTTGTTCTCTGAACCACTTTGAATCTTTGTATTAGATCTAGACTGCACGTCGAAAGTCTGATACCTCCTATCTTAGACCGTTAGAACCGCCTAGCTGGACTTGACAATCATTTCGAAAATCAAGTCAAACCGATAATCATAGGCTATTTCATTGAGCCCGGACCGAAGAGAGTGCGAATAGGGACAGAATTGAAATTTCAAATTCAAATCTGGCACACGACTTGACGCGTCAGTATTAAGCGTTCTGACCGTCCGAATTCAGTCAGATTACACCCTCGGATCAGGAGAAATTTCTATTTTATATCATGAGACTTTCAGCCCTGATCTACGTGCGGTGACCGCTGAACTGAAACTGGTCCTCCACGTGTGATCTGCGGACCCAGCCGGACTGAAAACTTAATACGTGCTAGATCTGGTACGCATGAGCTTAAGTCCGATCGCATTCGGCCAAGGGACCACTAGAAAGCATCTTTTGAACCGAAACAGCCCCGAATTGGATATGCACTAAGTGAACTTTGTACCGGAGCCTATTTTCGGCATTTTTGGGCTTATAAAAGGGGTTGAAACCCTCACTCCTCTCTCCCATCCGAATTTGAGAGAAACCTTAGATTGGGAGAGAGAAAAGGTGAGAGTTTGTGAGAGAGATTAGGAGAGATTTTTCCCGTCTTCATGCCATCTGTTGCTAGTGCCTAAGCAACACCTCCTGATCACCAAGCCGGTGATTCTTCTGCATTTTCAGGTATGAAACAACCCTAGAAGTTGCTGATTTAAGGTTCACTAGGATCCATAGTTTTTTAACCAATAGATCTTGTAAAACAGGTTCTCTTATCGCCGTAGAAGAAGCCTATACGCTCCGTTCGAATTTACGTATCCATAAGAGACTAGGTGAGGATTTTAGACGCTTTGATTGACGGTTTCCAATGCTTTCAATGTCGTTTAATAGTAGATTATCGACGGAATCGCCGTTTGACATGTACAACATGCTATCCGTTTCCTATTTCGTAAATCAACGAAGAATATGAGATTTAGGGCATTTTAGTCATTTGTAGGAAGTACAGATTACAGTCATATTTTGCTGATGTGATTGACATAGTTTGTTGTCGCATTAGGAAGTTAGGAATACGTGCATAATTAGTTTGGCAAAGAGATTCGCCTAATTGTACACTTCAGGTCGACATACTATATGTAGACTTAAGTGTGTAGTGTATGTGTTTGTATAAATGCTTGTATTAGTATGTATTGAATTAAATGATGTTATGAAATAGTTTGAGATTGATTTCTCAATTAATATGCTGACCTAAATGATTCTCTACATGTTGACCATATGCATGATTTCATTACATGCATGAACTATATATGCTTGAAGATTTACTTAAGTTGTATGTTATAACATGTGTTAACATGCTCACATGATTGTATTTCAATTCCAATACTCCTACATAAATTGCTGATGTGATTCCATAATTGTTCAGGACTAGACTTAGTCCAGGCAGTCGGTAACTGAGCGAATTCGTGGCTGGCTGGTCTTGGCCACGAACGATGCATCGATGAATGCGAGTCGTGTTTGGAGTTGGCGACAGTGGTTAGGCCACGCGAAGTGTATTACGCACTTCATGTCGTTCGACTTGAGTTGCGATCATGCTAGTCGAGCCCGTCGAGTAACCCGACTGGCCGATGTACATTCACCCTGTATGTGTCATAATTGCTTGAACCTAGGGTACTGAACTTACCATTGTAAACCCTGTTAACCATGGTACCTTGATCCACGAAGACTCATGAGCCGGGCATGGTGGTATGGGACACCGTGGTCGAGCTGTCGGCTTACGTTGGGGCCACAAACCTCCCCGTAGTGACCAGTGAGCACCTAGTCTCGTGAGCAGATTATGGTGGTATGGGACACTATATTCTAACTGCCGGCCTACACTGATCAGGCGACGAGTCCTTTGTAGTGACCGCGAGCGTATTCTGAGTCTACGGGAGGCGACGACCCTTCAGTGGCAGTAGAGTACAGTAGGCCTGTATTAATAAGGTGATGGGGGAACGATGCAACGAGTGCGAGCAACAGCCCTGGCAGCCCTTGCAGCGACCTACAAAATATACATCGTATGAGATTACTAGGAGTGACGACCCTAGACAGGATCTGTGTTGGGATTGATACAAGGGAAGTACCTTAGTTTCCCAATCCTGCTGTTTGAATGGACTAATAACAACTCGAAAACTATATCACTATAACATTGCATGTGCCTGGAAGATGTGGAGCACTCTAGGGAGTGTGGCATGCCGCGGTCGTAAGATGTTGCCGTATGAGGGAGATCGTCGGTGAGGGCATACATCACGTCATGTCATCTTGCATTAACAACAGTATTAGGATTGTCTGATTTACTGCTTTACTATTATCGCATGATTGATTTGTGAACATGCTAATCTTTGCTCTATGATTCCACTGAGTTGATCACTCACTCTCACGTTATGGGATGGTGTTTGCAACACCCACCAGACCCTGTTGTAGATGCAGGTGATGCTGAGATCCAGGAGGCAGAGCCAGACTTCGACGAGGACCAGGACGAGTTCTCGTACATGCAGTATCATGATGGCTTTGCGTAGGCGACCTGGGTTGATGGGATTTCACTGGGACTATTTTAAACGTTTGATTTTGTTCATGTATATGTATATGAGACTCAGAGATGTATTCATACTTTAGAGACAGATGAGATCTACTTTGTTTTTCCTTACAGTGATATATATATTGTTTAGTCTTCCGCTTGCTTTTATCACTGGATCTGAAGTATGAATTGCAGTTTTGGTATACTTTTACTCATGTGAATGCTTTAAATCAGACAACATCGAATCATAATCATTTTTGTTGCATAAGTGATGGTCTGGAACTCGGGAGTTGAGTTTATACACAACCCCCGATTTTCAGGGTGTTACAGTGTGACACAATGTGCTCGACCAGTCGAGAGTCTATTTTATCCGATCATACCAGAAAATTTAAAAATTAGTTCTGATAGGACTAGTCGAGCCGAAGCTTAGACCAGTCGAGGGAACTGAATTGCAGCCTATAAATAGAGGACATTTTTCAAATTTTTTCATTCATTCCAGGCCAATTCAAGTCATCACTCTAAGAGATAAGTCCCTACTATTGTGAAGTTATTGTGAGGTATTTAAAATTTATTTTAATCACTTTTTGGTTTCTTACTTTCTTGAACTCTTGATTTCATTCTATTTGATATAAAAGGGGTAATGCTTTAACCCTTTTTGAGATCCAAGAAATTAAATCCAATTAGCTAAAGGTTGAATTTAATATAAAATTCATTTAGACCTAAAACCCCTTCATTTGTGAGATTGAACTTTGAACTTCTTCATTTACAAAGAAGTAGTTCTATCGGCTACATCGAAGAACATTCTTCAAATAAGTTTTATATTTCAATTTTCTATTGTTTTGGTTTATGATATTCAACTAGGAAAATCTCTATTTGTGGTTTTAATTGAGATCAGTTAGGAAAATCTTAGCATGGGTTTTTTGTTTGTGTAAGCCCATTGAAAAATACATCGGTAAAGGTTTTACGGTGAACCTTAGAAAACCTTCTTTCTTAGTGAAAGCCACTATCCCTTGGGTGTGGATATTGAGAGTGGAGTAGTTGTGTGGCTATTTCTGTATAGTTGGTGTACACACACGAACCACTATAATTCTTGGAGTTGAGGTGGATGATTGTATTTGATTATGTGTGTGAATGTCGTAATCTATTTTATACTTTTATGGTGAATGTTATAATTGCTAGGTTTATTTCTTTTACCTTTGTATCGATTTGAGTTTTTGATACATTCCGACATTCTAAAAATCAGGTTGTCTTACAATTGATTTTTGGTGTAAGGTTGTCCTTAGAACAACATTTGTATTAACCTCTCAATACTTGTGCATATGAGGTTGCTTTAAATTTCTGTTATCGTGTTATCTTTTCGCATTTTATTTTTATTTGGCAGTCCTATTCACCCCCCACCCCCCCCCCCCCCCCCCCCCCCCTCTAAAACTTGGAGCTCTCCCTTTTCAAGTGGTGTCAGAACCTAATAGCTCATTCCATTGGATTAATTTCCTGAGGTATGCAATCTCAAGCTCCTAATATGTCAAATTTTGATAGTCTTTCTATTACTAGGCCACCACCGTTTGATGGCTCCAATTATGCTTATTGGAAAGTCTGGATGAGAATCTTTCTAAAATTCATTGATGAAAGTGTGTGGCAAGAAACAGTTACCATATGGAAACCACCAATGACTGAAGTTCTAGGCAGTGATGGAACCAAGTCCATGCAAGTATCGCCTCATTATTTATTGACCACACCTCCAAAAAATGAGAGCAGTGCTAATTCCAAAGCTTTAAATGCAATCACTTGTGCACTATCACCAGTGCGTTCAAAAGAATTATATCTTGTGATACTGTAAAATAAGCTTGGAATATCTTAGAAATGACACACGAGAGAACGACTATTGTCAAAAAGTCTAAGGTTCAGATCCTCACCACTAGGTTTGAGGAAATACGTATAGAAGAAAATGAATCATTCATGGACTTCTATACAAAACTGAATGACATAGTCAACTCTATGTGGGGTCTTGGAGATAGCATCCCATAAAGTAAAGTCTTTGCAAAAATACTGCGCTCACTTCCTTAGATATTTAATTCCAAGGTTACTGTCATTTAGGAACTTAGAGACACTGATAATACGAGGGTGGAGGAACTTGTTGGTTCACTTCAAACCTACGAGTTGAATTTCAAAGCTCCAAAAGGTAAATCTATAGCCCGTAAATCATCCAAATGTATTTCTCAAGATAATAATTTTGATTGTGAGAACTCAGAGGATGATATGACTTTATTAGCTAAAAAGTTTTATAAGATTTTTAAATGAAAAAAGAGAGTCAATTTTTAAAAACCCTCTGAGAAGAAAAAGGATAAAACAAAAAATTGGAAATCACTAAAAGACTGCCAATGCTTCAACTGCCATGAATATGGGCATTTAGTAAATAAGTGCCATAAAAGGGACAAGCCAGAGAGAAAAGGCATGTTGACCATGTGGGATGAATCATCCTCCTTTGAAGCTTCTTCTGAGTCAGATGATTCAAAACCTGAATCTACAAGTGAAGTCAAGGCCCTAATGACCCTAGCCAGAGTCACTTCCATAGATAGTTGTGATACATCTAAATATGAAAATTTGAGGAGTGACCCTAAAAATGAAGATGATTTTCAGGATGCCTACAATGCCCTATATAGGGAGAGTTGTAAGATTGTTGTTAAGCTTATACTTCAAAAAGAAAAGTTTCTAAAATTAAAAGAGGATTTTGAAAACATAGTTTTAGAAAAGTCACGTATTTCTAATTATTTTGGAAAAAACTAAATGTGATTTACATTTAAAATATCTTAACTTGAAAACCTAAAATCAGAAAATGAGAAACTAAAAAAGGAAGTCTCTTCCCTCTTGAGTTCAAAGGATAATTGGAGGTATGCCTTGGGAGAACCTAAACTAGAAAAATTATGAACTAGATCAAGAAAGTGTGAAGATAGATCAGGTCTGGACTATGATAAAAACATGCATCTGAAAAATAGAATTACTCCTAAGTTTGTTAAAGGAGAGTCTTCAAACTCAAAAGGGAAAAGCTGAAGTCAAAACTATTTCAAAAATCCTAAAACTTTTCAAGCCACCAAACCTAATGTCAACCATATCTATTGCCCACACTGCCTTCAAGGCTTCAAGTCAATCAAAGCAGTACCTAGATAGTGGTTGCTTTAGACACATGACAAGTGACAGAGATTTGTTCACCAACTGAAAGGGCCTAGCTATATGCCCTAGAGGGGTGTGAATAGGGCAATGCCAAATAAAACTAATAACAGCGGAATAATAAAAGAAATAAAGCACAATGCTGAATTTAAAGTAATCTCAATATCCTAAAATAAAGAGAATGATACTTTATCAGTTCTAAGGACAACCTTACACCAAAAACCAAAGGTTTAAGGTAAGACAACCTTATTTCTAGAACGTCCTTTGTATCACAAACCAATGAGGAATAAAAAGCAAGGAAATTAAAATAACTTACAGAAATAAATCCTAAGTTATTACAACATTCTCCACACTTGCTTGGAATGAAAAGATTACAACATTCATCCACGAATACAAACCACAAAACTGAATGAATAAAAGAATGAAAGAATAATGCACATCCACAACACAACGATATATAGTGGTTCTCCTATGTGTACACCAACTGTTATCCAACAGCCACACAGAATACTACACCACTCCTAATATCCTCACACAGGGGATATTATCATGCACTATCAAAATAGGTTTCACAGGTTCACCTAAAACCTTCACAATTGTGTCTTTGATCTCGGGCTTAGACAATCCAAAAACCTCACAATCTGAGTTTTCTGGCTCTCCTCAGATAACCAATACAATGAGATTTTTCTGGCAAATCTCAAACAAAACCAAAGAATGTAAATTACAAAAATATAAAATACCTGAATCACCTTTTGAAGAAGCCCGGTAGAACCAATCGAAGTAGAAGTTCAATTTAACGTTCAAAGTCCAATACTCACTTTAAGAATAGTTCTAAGTCCAATTGATTTTAAATCAAAAGGGCTAGTTCTATTTGATTTTGAATCCAAGAAGAAGGAATATCAGAAATTCCCTTTTTCTAATAAGATTGGAATGTAGATCAAAATCAAATAATAAACAAGCTAGCAAAAGGAATATTAAATAAGCACAAAGTAGCTTAAAATAAACACAAACTTATCTCAGAGAATAGCCTAAAGATTGCTTGAATAGAATTGAATTGAATTACTAAAACTCTGAAGTTCGTGCTCAATTTATAGCCTAAAAAATCCCGTCTACGACTGGTCTTAGGATCCTAGGACTGGTCGTAGCTTCAAAGATTTTCAAACATTTCCGCGGGATAAGATTTTGCTGTTCCACGATCGGTCCTGGGAGGTCTACTACCGGTCGTGGGACACCTATGTCCGGTCGTAGGACCCTCAATTTGGTTGCTGGAGTTTGAGTCGTAGGACTACGACTAGTCGAAGGATGAGTCGTAGAACTCATAGGACTGGTCGTAGGATGTCCAGGACTGGTCGTAGGATGGCCAGAAAGATCTGAAAATCTTCAACAACCTAGGACTGGTCCTGAAAAACTTAAGACTGGTCGTAGTAGAGCTAGGACTGGTCTTGAAGTCCCTATGACTGGTCTTAGAATACCCCAAACAAGCATATTGAAATATATGAATTATGTATCTAGAATGACCTACTGTAAAGCCCATCCTAAGGTCAATCTAAGGTAAAACAAACCTTAAAAGTGAGATGTACATTGAAAGTCTGTACACTTAAATGACCCTTAAGAGAAGCTTGAGAATATACAAATCTTGTAGTAGGCCTTTTTGAGCTTGATCTTGACTTGACAAAATCTTCTAATATACTTGAACTTGATTGAATCTTGAACATGCAAACTTGAAGCTTCAATACTTGAATTCTTCATCCATGACTTAAAAACTTCTTCATTTAAGATCTTGTCTTGAAATGTGATGTCTTGAAGTAAAGAATAGTTTCAAACATGAAACACAAGATATACAAGACATAGATATAGGTTTTAGCACCAAAAAATTTGACAACCAAAGGGATATGAAATCATAGCACTTACAATCTCCCTCTTTGTCAAATTTTTGACAAAACACATAGCAAAGAAGATAATAAGGAGTCATGAGCCATAAAATCACAAATTACTCTACTCCCCCTGAGTAATACGAGTACTGCTCATGTAAACAGTCAATAACATATTCTCATCCACATATCCTTCTCAATCAATCAATTCAAACAAATAAAAATAAATTACTCCCCCTTTCCATACTACTCCCTTTTACCTTACTACTCCCCCTTTTTATCACAAAATGACAAGGGAAAGTCACAAAAGAAAAAAGAACATAGAGAGTAATAAGTAAATAATGAGAAAGAGATGTGAAAGGACAAAGCATATTTCAAAATATAAACCTGAAGCATCAAGCCATCATCAATCCATAATACAATATCCAAAAGACAATGTTATCAAACCATAATCCATAATACATATCCAAAATAAAAAGGTTATGTTATACTATCCAGAAGATAATTCACCTAATCTGATCCAGAGGAGGGAGCAAGGATAGTCAGATCAATCTAGTGTAAGCCCTTATTGATGCGACGAAGATATTTTTGCATGTACTTAAATCGCATATTGTGGTCTATATTCATATTATCAACCTTCTCCTCCAATGCACGAAGGCGTGCATCATAACCAGATGGATCATAATCTAGATCATTTGGTGAATCAGATTCTATCTCATCAAAAATCTCATCCATATTAATATCTTGTTGTGGAAGATCGTCGGCTTCCCCTTCATTTCCGGCTTCACCACTAACACCTCCATCACCACCAACACCACCTACATCTACTTGGTTAGGAAGAAAATCCAACTTCATCTTATTAAGATTGAAATTGTTGAAAATAAGATGATGAATTGGTGCCTCATTAACAGGTTTATCGACAAGCATGTGAGTGGCTAAAACAGTCATAAGATAATCGAACGGAATATCACTATGACCCGGATGGAGACGAAACTAAATAATGAAATAAAAAATCAAAGAAGGAAGACAGACCATGGTACCAGAAGCAATAAAATGTAACACACGAACCATGTAAGAAGTTAACTCGATTTTATTATCGGACCGAGGATAAATATTGTAAATGAAGAAATGATGTAACACTCTGTATCTAGGTAACAGATACTTTAAAGGGAGCACATTCCCTTTGTGTGTCCATTGCGCATCAATTTTGCATAAATCTCTTGTTAACATACGTTTCTCCGATTCAGATGGTTTTTTGTATAAAGTATGAATCGGTATACCTTCATCATTAACAGGTATATCCATAATACCTGATATCAAATGATGGTCTACTTCAAATTTCCCTTCTCTAGTATCAATTGAAAATGTTAAATTATCAAGAAAAAATTCTGAGATGCATGCTACCATTGATTGGGAAATGGACTAGTATGCAGTCCCACCCCAAAGTAAAATGTTAGTCCAGCCACCAAATTCAAGGAGAGGGATAATACCATATGGAGCAATGTGATTGAGATCAGCGGTGAGCTTAACGATAATTTTACGGACACGTAAATCTCGTACATCTTGAGAATCATCTTCGGGTGACCGAAGGTGCCGTTTAGTTATCGGTACAGATCTAGATGAAGATGGACCACGGGATGTTTTCTTTTTCTCTCTAGCATCCATATTCAAGAAGATATGCAAAGAGCAAGTGAAATGCACAAAAGAAGGGATGAGTTTTCTCTAGATAGCAAATTGAGAAGAAATCCTTGAAAAACCTAACAACAGACGAAATCTAACTATACAATGATCAAATCAAAGCATAGAGAGCATGAATCTTCAAGAAAAATGATGAAATAGGACTCACCTTGAAGAAAAATAAGAAATCCTATGACTGTTCAAGCCATGACTAGTCGTAAGTCGGAGTGAAAATGAAGAAGAAGGGGATTTTTCTTAAATATATCATGTTCACGAGTACCACGACCAGTCGAGTGTGGTGCACAACCAGTCGTACATCCACGACCGGTCGAGTATCGACCAAAAAATACATATTTTATGTAGAAAAATAAAATTTAAACAAATATAATATGAAATATAATACACTATGATACATGGAAGCAAGAATATTCAATGTAAAATGCACATACCAAGATCAAATTTCAGTTTATTAAACTTGCTTTTGTCGAGCGGTTTAGTAAATATATCAGCAAGTTAATTTTCAGTTGATATATATTCCAAAGAAATAACTTTTTCTTCAACCAACTCACATATGTAATGATACCTAATGTCAATGTGCTTAGTACATGAATGTTGGATTGGATTTTTGAAAATATTTATAGCACTGGAATTATCACAATGTAAGATCATTGAATCTTGATTAATTCCATAATCTCTTAGCATGCGTTTCATCCAAACTAGTTGAGTACATGCATATCCAGCTGCAATATACTCAGCCTCAGCAGTGGAGAGCGATATTGAGCATTGCTTCTTATTGAACCAAGAAACTAAGCAATTTCTAATGTAAAAACAACCACCACTGGTTGATTTTTTATCATCGATATTACCAGCCCAATCAGCATCTGAGTACCTGGCTAATTGAACAGTAGTATCAAAAGGGTACTATAGACCTAGATTTATAGTACTTGCGACATATCTAATAATCTGTTTAACAGCAGTAAGGTGTGATTCCTTAGAATCAGACTGACATCTCGCACAAATTCCAACACTTAATGCAATATCAGGTTTACTTGCAGTAAGATACAACAAACTACTAATCATACTACGATATAGTTTAGGATCTATATCTTTGCCTGTAGAGTCTTTTGAGAGTTTTAACGTTGTACTCATAGGAGTATCAAAGTTCTTATCATTCTCAAATCCAAACATTTTAACCAAGTTTGAAGCATATTTGTTCTGGGAAATGAAAATTCCATCAGGTTGTTGTTTTACTTGCAACCCTAGGAAATAATTAAGTTCGCCAACCATGCTCATTTCGAACCTTGATTTCATTAACTCTGCAAACTCAATAGACATGTTAGAGCAAGTTGATCCATAAATAATATCATCGACATATATTTGAACCATCAAAATATCATTATTATTCTTCTTAACAAAGAGCATCTTATCGACACTTCCTACTTGAAAGTTATGACTAAGTAAGAATTTATTCAATTTCTCATACCATGCCCTGGGCACTTGTTTTAGACTATAGAGAGCCTTTTTGAGACGAAATACATGGTCAGATAACTTGGGGTGTTCAAACCCTGAAGGTTGTTCAACATACACCTCTTCATGTAAATCGCCATTCAAGAAAGCAATCTTTACATCCATTTGATAAATTTTAAATTTTCTAAAGCATGGGATGGAAATAAAAAGTCTGATTGATTCAAGGCGATCGACTGGAGCAAAGGTTTCATCGTAATCAATGCCTTCAATTTGAGTGTACTCTTGTACAACCAGTCTAGCCTTATTTCGTATAATATTTCCAAGCTCATCATACTTATTTTTAAAGATCCATTTTGTTCCAATAATGTGTTTATCTTTAGGTCTAGGAACAAGATACCAGACATCATTACGAACAAATTGATTCAGTTCATCCTGCATAACAACAATCCAATTTTCATCAGAAAGTGCTTCTTTTACGTTGACCGGTTCTATTTGGAATGTAAAACAAACATAATTACATATGTTCTCAAGTTGTTCTCAAGTGCTTCTTTTTGACTTGATGAGATATCTTGATTGTCAATAATAAGAGCTTCATCATCATCTGAACTCGAAGCTGGTGTATTCAAATGATCATTAATGACCACATTGATGGACTCTTGAATCACACTTGTTATCTTATTTAGAACCCTATAAGCTTGACTGTTCAAAGAATAACCAAGAAAAATACCTTCCGCACTCTTCATATCAAACTTTCCCAAATTTTCACGATCACGTAAAATATAACACTTTCTGTCGAAAACCCGAAAGTATTTGACAGTAGGTTTCTTTTCAAACCATAATTCATAAGCAGTCTTATTATTAGATTTACTAGTATAAACCCAATTAATAATATAACATGCGGTATTAACTGCTTCAGCCCAAAGATTTCTAGAGAGCTTCATGCTATTTAACATAACATTAGCCATATCCTGAAGCACTCTATTTTTTCTTTCAACTATACCATTTTGTTGCGGTGTTTTGGGCGCAGAGAATTCATGTGATATTCCCTGTTTGCTACAGAATTTCTCAAAACTGCTATTTTCGAATTTGGATCCATGATCACTACGGATCTTACTAACATGAGAACCTTTCTCATTTTGGATTCGTTTGATGACCTTTTTCACTTCATCCAGGATTTTAGTTTTGTCTTTTAAGAACGATACCCAAGTGAATCTGGTATAGTCATCTATGATAACCAAGATGTATTTTTTGACTCCTCGACTATCCGATCTGGTTGGTCCAATAAGATCCATGTAGAGAAGCTCGAGTGGTCTAGATGTGGTATTGGAGTTTACTTTCTTGTGAGAGCTCCTAATCTGTTTGCCCAACTGGCATTCACTACATATTTTGTCTACTCTTTGCAATTTGGGTAGACCTTTAATTAGTTCTCTTTTGCTCAATCTAAATAAGTTCCGATAGTGTACATGTCCAAGCCGTTTATGCCATAATTCACTCTCATCGGTATGGACCATGTAACATGATTGAGTAGATGAGCTTGCATCACTAACGATGTAGTAGTTTTCAGAAGTTCTACGACCAGTTAATATAACAGAACCCCTTTTATTAAGTATCTCACAACCTTGATTAGAAAACTTCACACTATGGTTGTTATCACATATCTGAGAGATGCTAAGAAGGTTGTGTTTTAAGCCCTCAACATACAAAACATTCTTAAATAAGGGAAGGTTATAAAGTTGAACCGTACCTTGGCCAATGATCTTGCAATTGCTTCCATCACCAAATGTGACTGACCCGTCAGTCATATCTTTTAGATCGGTGAATAAAGCTTTGTCACCTATCATATGCCTGGAGCAACCACTATCTACGTACCATTTTGAATGACTTGTAGCTTTGAAAGCAGTGTGGGAAACCAAGCTGACAACTTTAGGAACCCATTTCAGAACTGTTTTGGGTTTAGAAGTATAGATGGTCTTTTTCTGTCTGTTATTATAGGAGAGACCTATAGAGTTAGACTTTAATAGCCCCTTGAGTAGATCAATTATTTTTTCAACCAATAGATTTCAGTTTTGAAATTTAAAGTTGACATGGCTACTTTTAGATTTTTGAAAAGTCCTTGAATTTTTGGAAAAACCTTGATAAATATTCTTTTCTTTTGAGATTGAAGACTCTTTTTTTACAAATTTAGGAAAAATGTTCTTTTGTTTAGGAGATGTATTCTTATCATAGCCCAACCCGGATCGATCGCCACATTTTCTTAATCCGGACAATAATTTTTCCAATTTAAGATCACCATGGGCATATCTTCATGTCTTTCAAACTCTGAAGGGAACCTAGCATTTTCGGATCTCAAATCTTCAATTTTGGAGGTTTTGAAATCTAAATCACTTTTGGTTTTTTCAAAAGAATCAAAAATTTGAGACTTTTCTAAAACAAGAGACTCATAATCTTCCTTAAGCTTAGAAAATTTTTCTCTTTATAATTTAAGCTTGACAACAATTCTACAACTCTCCTTATAAAGGGCATTATAGGCATCTTAAAGGTCATTTTCATTATCGCAATCACTATTCAGATTTTCTTCACTAGATATATCATCATTATCTGAAAAGGTGATCTTGGCTAGAGTCATAAGGTCTTTAACATCTTCGCCCAACTCGGTTTCAGAATCTTCTGATTTAGAAGAGGATTCAGAATCATACGATTCATCCCAAGTAGCCATCATGCTTTTCATTTTTGATTTGTCCTTTTTAGGACATTTGTTAGCTAAGTGCCCATACTCTTGACAGTTGTAACATTGACTATCTTTCAAAGATTTTCGAGTTCTAGGTTTAGATCGTCTCTTATCATTTGACTTTTGAAAATCAACTTTTTTCTTGTTTTTGAAAATTTTGTAAAACTTTTTTGCTAAAAGCGCTATATCATCTTCGAAATTTTTTAAATCCGAAGTGCTCTCTTGTGAAACATTTTTAGATGATTTGAGAGAAATTGATTTTTCTTTAGGAGCTTTAAAGGATAACTCATAGGTTTGAAGTGAACCAACTAGTTCCTCAACCCTCATGGTATCCGTATCACGAAGTTCCTGAATCACGGTCACTTTAGAATTGAACCGTTTAGGAAGTGAGCGTAGTATCTTTGCGCACACTTTACTTTCTGGGATTCTATCACCAAGACCCCACATAGAGTTCACAATGTCATTCAATCTAGTATAGAAGTCCATAAACATCTCATTCTCCTCCATATGAATTTCTTCAAATTTAGTTGTGAGGAGTTAGACTTTAGATTTCTTGACAATAGATGTACCCTCGTGTGTCATTTCTAATATGTCCCATGCTTGTTTTGCATTTTCATAAGAGATGATTCTTTTGAATTCATCTGGTGATAAGGCACAAGTAATTGCATTTAGTGCTTTTGCATTGGCACTACTTTCACTTTTCTGAAGTGTGGTCCAAAGAGAATAAGCCGTTACTTTCATTGATTTTGAACCATCATCATTAGTTACTTCAGTGATAGGTGGGTTCCATTCATTCACTGTGCCCAGCCACACACTTTCATCCAAGGATTTAAGGAAGATCCTCATCCTGACTTTCCAATAAGCATAGTTTGTGCCATTAAAGGGTGGTGGCCTAGTGACTGATAGGCTATCAAAATTTGACATCTTAATATAGCTTAGATCGTTAGCTCAGGAAATAAATCAAATAAATAAATAATAAGCACGAGCTATTAGGCTCTGATACCACTTGAAAGGGCCTAGCTATATGCCCTAGAGGGGGGGTGAATAGGGTAAAACTAAATAAAACTAATAACAGCGGAATAATAAAAGAAATAAAGCACAATGCTGAATTTAAAGTAATCTCAATAGCCTAAAATAAAGAGAATGATACTTTATCAGTTCTAAGGACAACCTTACACCAAAAACCAAAGGTTTAAGGTAGGACAACCTTATTTCTAGAACGTCCTTTGTATCACAAACCAATGAGGAATAAAGAGCAAGGAAATCAAAATAACTTGCAGAAATAAATCCTAAGTTATTACAACATTCCCCACACTTGCTTGGAATAAAAAGATTACAACATTCATCCATGAATACAATCCACAAAATCGAATGAATAAAAGAATGAAAGAATAATACACATCCACAACACAATGATATATAGTGGTTCACCTGTGTGTACACCAACTGTTATCCAACAGCCACACAGAATGCTACTCCACTCCTAATATCCTCACACAGGGTATATTAGCATGCACTATCAAAATAGGTTTTACAGGTTCACCTAAAACCTTCACAATTGTGTCTTTAATCTCGGGCTTACACAATCCAAAAACCCCACAATCTGAGTTTTCTGGCTCTCCTCAGATAACCAATACAATGAGATTTTTCTGAAAAATCTCAAAAAAAACTAAAGAAAATAAATTACAAAAATGTAAAATACCTGAATCACCTTTTGAAGAAGCCCGGTAGAACCAATTGGAGTAGAAGCTCGATTCAACGTTCAAAGTCCAATACTCACTTTAAGAATGGTTCTAAATCTAATTGATTTTAAATCAAAAGGGCTAGTTCTATTTGATTTTGAATCCAAGAAGAAGGAATATCTGAAATTTCGCTTTTCGAATAAGATTGGAATGTATATCAAAATCAAATAATAAACAAGCTAGCAAAAGTAATATTAAATAAGCACAAAGTAGCTTAAAACAAACACAAACCTATCTCAGAGAATAGCCTAAAGATTGCTTGAATAGAATAGAATTGAATTGAATTGCTAAAACTCTGAAGTTCGTACTCTATTTATAGCCTAAAAAATCCCGTCTACGACTGGTCTTAGGATCCTAGGACAGGTCGTGGCTTCAAAGATTTTCAAAGATTTTCACGGGATAAGATTTTGGTATTCCACGACCGGTCCTGGGTGGTCTACGACCAGTCGTGGGCCACCTATGACTGGTCGTGGGCCACCTACGACCGGTCGTGGGCCACCTACGACCGGTCGTAGGACCCTCAATTTGGTTGCTGGAGTTTGAGTCGTAGGGCTACGACTGGTCGAAGGATGAGTCGTATAACTCACGGGACTGGTCGTAGGACAGTCAAAAAGATTCAAAAATCTTCAGCAACCTAGGACTGGTCCTGAAAAACTTAAGACTAGTCGTAGCAGATCTAGGACTAGTCTTAAAGTCCCTAGGACTGGTCTTAGAACACCCCAAACAAGCATATTGAAATATATGAATTATGTATCCAGAATGACCTACTGTAAAGCCCATCCTAAGGTTAATCTAAGGTCAAACAAACCTTAAAAGTGAGATGGACATTGAAAGTCTGTACACTCAGATGACCCTTAAGAGAAGCTTGAGAATATACAAATCTTGTAGTAGGCCTTTTTGAGCTTGAACTTGACTTGAAAAAATCTTCTAATATACTTGAACTTGATTGAATCTTGAACATGCAAACTTAAAGACTTCAATACTTTAATTCTTCATCCATGACTTGAAAACTTCTTCATTTAAGATCTTGTCTTGAAATGCGATGTCTTGGAGTAAAGAATAGTTTCAAACATGAAACACAAGATATAAAAGACATAGATAAAGGTTTTGACACCACAAAATTTGACAACCAAAGGGATATGAAATCATAACACTTACATGGGTCCCCCTAAAGATGTCCCATTAGGCCCCATACTTCGTTTTAACTCATTTTGGGTCATTTCGAGTGATTTCTGATACATATTCACACTTACCAATTTAAAATGGATGGGATGGGATGAAACATGATCTAAACCCGTCGATTGATAGTCTAGAAGTGGATTGGCATCATTTTACATAATCAAGGGTGCGAACGGACCCGATCTCGACGAGCATTTACAGTAATCTTTCGCCATTTGGTGAAACTGGGAATCCTAAATTTGTTTCTAAATTTTTCTTGCACCCTCCTACATTATATTGGCATCAGCGTACATTGTGTGACTATAACCCAGATCCGGTTTAATCCAAATCATGCTTTGATATCAACTTGTAATGCCCTAAAAATTGAGGGTCGATCATAACTCAACTCCCGAGTTTCAAAACATCACTTATGCAACATTTTTAATGATGGATGAATGTTGGCTGTATTAGTGCAAAAAACATAAAGTAGATTAAGCTAAATCAGCAAAACATAATCTAGGGACAGTTGTAATATGCAAGTGGAAGACTAAAAGAAATATATAAACCAGTATAAGTCCCCAAGATATGTATGTTCTGCCAGGTCATAATTACAAGTATTATCTCAATATACAAATATCAAAATGTGATAGTCCACTACAAACATAACCCCTGAATCCTCGTCAATCAGGACACGGCTCACATGAACTCGCCTAAGAACTGCATGAAGGAGAACGCCTCCTCATCATCCTCATACTCCTGCTCTGCCTCGAGTGTCACATCATCACCTGCAGCTAAGTCAGAGTCTGATTGATGTTTAAGCACCGTCCTAGAACGTGGGAGTGAGTGATCAACTCAATGGAGCTATACATTGAAGGTTAACATGTTATCAATTCAATCAAGTAGTAATAATAAAGCATTGCAATCAAACATGTCCTAGATACTCTTGTTAATGCAAGGATGATATGAGGTAAAGATGCATCCCCTCGCCCGCACTCCCTCTTGCGACAACATCTAACGATCACGGCATGAATCACTACCACTGTACTCTACACCAACGCCAACGACATATGCAGTGCGATGTTATGAGCATGATTACCAAGTTCTTATCAGTCCTTTTCATACAGCAGGATTGGGAAGCTAAGGTAGCTCCCTTATATCAATACCCAAATAATGATCCATTCTAGGGTCGTCATTTCTCGTAAATCTCATACGATGTTATAGTTTTGGGTCGCTGCAAAGGTCTTGTCACCAATCAATGCAGGCCCAGTTATACCTTAGTTACTACAAAAGCCTTGTCGCTTCAATGTAGTGTCAAGGTATGCTCAAGGTCACTACAAAGGGCTCGTCACCAATCAATGTAGGCCGACAGCACGATACAATGTCCGATACCACCGTATTCGGCTCACGATTCTGGGTTACTTACTGATCACTAAGGGGAGGCTCATCACCCCAACATAGGCCGACAGCTCGACCACGGTGTCCCATACCACCATGTCTGGCTCATGAGTCTTAGGGGATTGTGGTACCAAGGTTAATGGGATCTCATTAGTAAGTTTTGTACCATAGATTCAAGCAGCATTGTCCAAACATGATGAACATACATCGGTCAATCGGGTTAATTGATAAGCTTGACTAGGATGAGCGTACATTGAGTTAATTAACATGAAATGCATAAGCACTTCGTTTGGCCTAACCACTGCCGACATCCTAAGTACGGCTCGGATTCATCGAACACATTCTGCATGGCAAAAATAATCTCCGCCACCAGTACAAGGCTTGTTACCGATTACCTGGACTGTGATATAGTCCCAAACACATACAATCACAATGATGAATATTTAAATCAATCCTGCAATCATATGAACATATTCTGGAATATAACTTAAACATGAATACTAACATGGAGAAAATCATACACATAGTTAACATGAATAAGTAGGTTACATATTTCATGGAGGGAATCATACGCACAGTTAAGGTAGTTGGGATTCATATCTCAACTCTCTTATAAATCACACTTTACTAATTACTAACTCATTCAGGCATTTTCACAAACACTTATAATATACTTTTCAACATACATCACGTATGTTGGCCATATTACGTATTAGGGAAAATCCTTTTTCCAAGGAGTTGTTGCATACATAACAAGCATATACCTACGACAATTACTCATGACAACTACAACACCAGATTTCACATGTACACAAACATTTCAATAAATGCAGGAATTTCTCTATAGACTACATCGATCATATATATACGTAAAACGAAACAGATATTGCATTTGACATGTGAAATAGCATCCATCTCAGTAATAAATCATTAACCGACATTGAGAGCCTTGAAAACCATAACCTATACATGTATAGTCCGCACCTTAAACCAAAAAATGCATAACATATATGATTTATACGTTAAGTCTTTGTCAACGGCGAATTTACAACCTAGAACATGAAGTAGGTTAGCTACATCATTACTTAAACTATTGAAAACCCTAGAATAGGTTAGGGTTAGGATTTCTTACATATGTATGGTATTAGAATCACCAAAATAATGATTCAGATAGGTGGATTAAGCACGTAGTGAAGCCGGAAAGAATTCCAGGATGAATCACCAACTTCTCTCTCTCTCTCTTTACTCTATTTTTTCTTAGCTAGGGTTTGGAATTCGTATGGAATATGTGAGAGAGGTTTTAAAGCCCTTATATAGGCCCAGAACTGACAAAAATAGTCCCAGGGCCATGGTATACTTAGGTTATAACTAAATCGGACTTGTTCCGATCTAACGAAGCATTTTTGAAGGTCTCTTTACTGAATGCACTCGGACTTAAACTCACAGATTCTGGATCTAAGTCAAGCTAAGTTTTCAGTCCGATCGGGTTTCCAGATTGACCATGGTGAATCACCTTAAACCACATATTTTGTCTACTCTTTGCAATTTGGGTAGACTTCTAATTAGTTCTCTTTTGCTCAATCTAAATAAGTTCCGATAGTGTACATGTCCAAGCCGTTTATGCCATAATTCAGTCTCATCGGTATGGACCTTGTAACATGATTGAGTAGATGAGCTTGCATCACTAACGATGTAGCAGTTTTCAGAAGTTCTGCGACCAGTTAATATAACAGAACCCCTTTTATCAAGTATCTCACAACCTTGATTAGAAAACTTCACACTATGGTTGTTATCGCATATCTGAGAAATGCTTAATAGGTTGTGTTTTAAGCCCTCAGCATATAAAACATTCTTAAATAAGGGAAGGTTATAAAGCTGAACCGTACCTTGGCCAATGATCTTGCAATTTCTTCCATCACCAAATGTGACTGACCCGTCAGTCATATCTTTTAAATCGGTGAATAAAGCTTTGTCACCTGTCATATGCCTAGAGCAACCACTATCTAGGTACCACTTTGAATGGCTTGTAGCTTTGAAAGTAGTGTGGGCAACCAAGCAGTCAACTTTAGGAACCCATTTCAGAACTGTTTTGGGTTTAGGAGTATAGATGGTCTTTTTATGTCTGTTGTTATAGGAGAGACCTATAGAGTTAGACTTTAATAGCTCCTCAAGTAGATCAATTATTTTTTCAGCCAATGGATTTCAGTTTTAAAAATTAAAGTTGACATGGCTACTTTTAGGTTTTGGAAAAGACCTTGAATTTTTAGAAAAACCTTGATAAGTATTCTTTTCTTTTGAGATTAAAGACTCTCCTTTTACAAATTTAGGAGCAATGTTCTTTTGTTTAGGAGATGTATTCTTATCATAGCCCAACCCGGATCGATCGCTACATTTTCTTGATCCGGACAATAATTTTTCCAATTTATGATCAACATGGGCATATCTCCATGTGTCTTTCAAACTTTAAAGAGAAGCCACCTCATTTTTGAGTTTCTCATTTTCGGATCTCAAATCTTCAATTTTGGAGGTTTTGAAATCTAAATCACTTTTGGTTTTTTTAAAATAATCAGAAATATGAGACTTTTCTAACACAAGAGACTCATAATCTTCCTTAAGCTTGGAAAATTTTTCTTTTTGTAATTTAAGCTTGACGGCAATTTTACAACTCTCCTTATAAAGGGCATTATAAGCATCCTGAAGATCATCTTCATTATCGCAATCACTATTCAAATTTTCTTCACTAGATATATCATCATTATCTGAAAAAGTTATCTTAGCTAGAGTCATAAGGGCTTTAACATCATCGCCCGACTCGGTTTCAGAATCTTCTGATTTAGAAGAGGATTCAGAATCAGACAATTCATCCCAAGTAGCCATCATGCTTTTCCTTTTTGATTTGTCCTTTTTAGGACATTTGTTAGCTAAGTTCCCATACTCTTGACAGTTGTAACATTGACTATCTTTCAAAGATTTTCGAGCTCTAGGTTTAGATCGTCTCTTATCATTTGACTTTTAAAAATCAACTTTTTTCTTGTTTTTGAAAATTTTATAAAACCTTTTTTCTAAAAGCGCCATATCATCTTCAAAATTTTTTAAATCTGAAGTGCTCTCTTGTGAAACATTTTTAGATGATTTGAGAGCGATTGATTTTCCTTTAGGAGCTTTAAAGGATAACTCATAGGTTTGAAGTGAACCAACTAGTTCCTCAACCCTCATGGTGTCCATATCACGAAGTTTTAGAATCGCTGTCACTTTAGAATTGAACCGTTCAGGAAATGAGCGTAGTATCTTTGCGCACACTTTACTTTCTGGGATTTTTTCACCAAGACCCCACATAGAGTTCACAATGTCATTCAATTTAGTATAGAAGCCTATAAACATCTCATTCTCCTCCATATGAATTTCTTCAAATTTAGTTGTGAGGAGTTGGACTTTAGATTTCTTGACAATAGATGTACCCTCATGTGTCATTTCTAATACATCCCATTCTTGTTTTGCATTTTCATAAGAGATGATTCTTTTGAATTCATCTGGTGATAATGCACAAGTAATTGCATTTAGTGCTTTTGCATTGGCATTACTTTCACTTTTCTGAAGTGTGGTCCAAAGAGAATAAGCCGTTACTTTCATTAATTTTAAACCATCATCATTAGTTACTTCAGTGATAGGAGGGTTCCATTCATTCACTGTGGCCAGTCACATACTTTCATCTAAGGATTTAAGGAAGATCCTCATCCTGGCTTTCCAATAAGCATAGTTTGTGCCATTAAAGGGCGGTGGCCTAGTGACTGATAGGCTATCAAAATTTGACATCTTAATATAGCTTAGATCATTAGCTCAGGAAATAAATCCAATAAATAAATAATAAGCACGAGCTATTAGGCTCTGATACCACTTGAAAGGGCCTAGCTATATGCCCTAAAGGGGGGGTGAATAGGGCAATGCCAAATAAAACTAATAACAGTGGAATAATAAAAGAAATAGAGCACAGTACTGAATTTAAAGTAATCTCAATAGCCTAAAATAAAGAGAATGATACTTTATTAGTTCTAAGGACAACCTTACACCAAAAACCAAAGGTTTAAGGTAGGATAACCTTATTTCTAGAACGTCCTTTGTATCACAAACCAATGAGGAATAAAAAGCAAGAAAATTAAAATAACTTACAGAAATAAATCCTAAGTTATTACAACATTCTCCAAAATTGCTTGGAATAAAAAGATAACAACATTCATCCACGAATACCAACCACAAAACTGAATGAATAAAATAATGAAAGAATAATGCACATGCACAACACAATGACATATAGTGGTTCGCCTGTGTGTACACCAACTGTTATCCAACAGCCACACAGAATGCTATACCACTCCTAATATCCTCACACAGGGGATATTAGCATGCACTATCAAAATAGGTTTCGCAGGTTCACCTAAAACCTTCACAATTGTGTCTTTGATCTCGGGCTTACACAATCCAAAAACCCCACAATCTGAGTTTTCTGGCTCTCCTCAGATAACCAATACAATGAGATTTTTCTAGCAAATCTCAAATAAAGCCAAAGAAAGTAAATTACAAAAATGTAAAATACTTGAATCACCTTTTGAAGAAGCCCGGTAGAACCAATCGGAGTAGAAGTTCGATTCAATGTTCAAAGTCCAATACTCACTTTAAGAATGGTTCTAAGTCTAATTGATTTTAAATCAAAAGGGCTAGTTCTATTTGATTTTGAATCCAAGAAGAAGGAATATCAGAAATTCCCCTTTTCTAATAAGATTGGAATGTAGATCAAAATCAAATAATAAACAAGCTAGCAAAAGGAATATTAAATAAGCACAAAGTAGCTTAAAACAAACACAAACTTATCTCAGAGAATAGCCTAAAGATTGCTTGAATAGAATAGAATTGAATTACTAAAACTCTGAAGTTCGTGCTCAATTTATAGCCTAAAAAATCCCGTCTACGACTGGTCTTGGGATCCTAGGACTGGTCGTAGCTTCAAAGATTTTCAAACATTTCCGCGGGATAAGATTTTGTTGTTCCACGACCGGTCATGGGATGTCTATAACCAGTCGTGGGCCACCTACGACTGGTCGTAGGACCCTCAATTTGGTTGCTAGAGTTTGAATCGTAAGACTACGACTGGTCGAAGGATGAGTCGTAGAACTCACAAGACTGGTTGTAGGATGTCTAGGACTGGTCGTAGGACAGCCAGAAAGATACAAAAATCTTCAACAACCTAAGAACTGGTCTTGAAAAACTTAAGATTGGTCGTAGCAGATCTAGGACTGGTCTTGAAGTCCCTAGGACTGGTCTTGGAATACCCAAACAAGCATATTGAAATATATGAATTATGTATCCAGAATGACCTACTGTAAAGCCCATCCTAAGGTCAATCTAAGGTAAAACAAACCTTAAAAGTGAGATGGACATTGAAAGTCTGTACACTCAGATGACCCTTAAGAGAAGCTTGAGAATATACAAATCTTGTAGTAGGCCTTTTTGTGCTTGATCTTGACTTGACAAAATCTTCTAATATACTTGAACTTGATTAAATCTTGAACATGCAAACTTGAAGACTTCAATACTTGAATTCTTCATCCATGACTTGAAAACTTCTTCATTTAAGATCTTGTCTTGAAATGCGATGTCTTGAAGTAAAGAATAGTTTCAAACATGAAACAAAAGATATACAAGACATAGATATAGGTTTTGGCACCACAAAATTTGACAACCAAAGGGATATGAAATCATAGCACTTACACCAACTACAAAGAAATGATTGATGGGTCAGTCACATTAGGTGATGGAAGCAATTGTAAAATAATTGGCCAAGGTATGGTTTGACTTTTCAATATTCCTCCTTTTACTTATGTTTTATTCGTAGAGGGTCTTAAGAATAATATTTTAAGTATTTTATAAATCTGTGATAATAAACATAGTGTCAAATTCACTAATCAAGGATGTGAGATCTCTAATAAGAAAGGTTGTGTGATATTGAACGGTCGAAGAACATCTGAAAATTTCTATATTGTAAGTGATTCTAGCTTATCTAAATTATCATGTTACATAGTCTAAACCAATGAGACCGAAATATGGCATAAACGACTTGGACATGTAAACTGCCAGAATTTATATAGACTGTGCAAATTCCATCTAATAAGAGGTCTACCCATATTGAAGAAAATGTATAATATTTGTGGCGAATGTCAAATAGGGAAACAAACAAGGAGTAGTCATAATAAAGTGAACTCCTTCGCCACATCTAAATCCCTTGAACTCCTCCACATGGATCATGTTGTACCAACTAGAACGGAGAGTCGAGGTGGAAAGAATTACTTTCCAGTAATTGTGGATGACTTTACTAGATATACATGGGTAGCTTTCATGAGAGAGAATTTTGAAACTTTCAATGAAATGAAAAGGATACTTAAGCATATCCAAACTGAAAAGAAAACGATTATCTCTAAAATTCGAAGTGACCATGGATCAGAAATTGAGAATAGAAATTTTGAGAAGTTCTGTAGAGATCACGGAATATCACATGAATTTTTTACACCTAAGACACCTCAACAAAATGGAGTTGTTGAAAGGAAAACCCATGTACTTTAAGAAATGGCTAATGTTATGTTAAATAGCATGAAGTTACCTAACAATCTATGGGCTGAAGCTGTGAAAACTGTATGCTATATAATAAACCGTGTTAATATTAGAAAATTAAAAGATAAAATAGTATATGAATTGTGGTTTAACAAGAATCCCATAGTTAAATACTTTCGAGTTTTTGGTAGTAAGTGTTATATTTTACGTGATCGCGAAAATTTAGGAAAGTTCGACACTAAAAGTGACGAAGGAATTTTCCTTGGGTATGCTCTAAATAGTTGAGTGTATCATGGTCTCAACAAGAGAACTGACATCATTCAAGAATCCATAAATGTGGTTATTGATGATCACCTTAATACACCGTCTACAAGTTCTGAAGATAATGAAGTCAATATAATAGATAAACCTGACTCCTCATCTAGGCAAGTCAGCACTGAACTTTGATCAGTTAAAGACCATCCTACTGATCAAATACTATGTAATCCTCTCACTGGTGTGCGTACATGAAAATAATTAGAAAACATATGTAATTATGTGTGTTTTACTTCCCAAATTGAGCCGGCCAATGTAAAAGAGACGTTTACTGATGAAAACTAGATAGTAGCCATGCAAGATGAACTCAATCAATTCATTAGAAATGATGTGTGGCATTTGGTTCCTAAACCAGCTAATAAACATATCATTGAAACCAAGTGGATATTTAAAAATAAATCTAATGAATTAGGGAATATCATAAGAAACAAGGAAAGACTGGTTGTGCAAGGGTACACACAAATAGAAGGAATCGATTATGATGAAACCTTTGCCCCAGTTGCTCATCTTCAATCCATCAGATTATTCATATTCATTATTTGTTTCAAAAAGTTTAAAATTTATCAAATGGTTGTTAAGAGTGCTTTCTTGAATGGTGATTTACATGAAAAGGTTTATATTGAACAACCTAAGGGTTTTGAAGACCCTAAACACACTAATCATGTGTATTGTCTGAAAAAAACACTCTATGGTTTAAAAAAAGATCCCAAGGCATGGTACGAGAAATTGACTAAGTTTTTACTAAGTCATGAATTCGTTATGGGGAGTGTTGATAAAACTCCGTTTGTTAAGAAAATTAATAAACACATACTTACAGTGTAGATATATGTTGATGACATTATCTATGGCTCTACATGTTCTAACCTATCTATTGAGTTTACAGAGTTGATGAAGTCCAAGTTCGAAATGATCATGGTGGGAGAACTGAATTGCATCCTAGGTCTATAAGTGAAAGAACTTAAAGATGGTATTTTCATTTTTCAAACTAAGTATGCTCTAAACTTGGTTAAGATGTTTAGTTTTAAAAGTGGTAAGCACTTTGATACTCCTATGATTATAACTCTTAAGCTTTCTAAAGATGCAATAGGTAAGAGTGTAGATCCTCGATTGCATCACCGTATGATTGGTAGTTTACTATATTTAACTACGAGTCGACCTGATATAGCATTCATCGTAGGTATTTGTGCTAAATATCAATCAGATCCTAAGGAATCTCACCTGATCGCTGTCAAGAAGATTATTAGGTATGTCGCAAGTTTGATTAATTTAGGCCTATTGTATCCACATGATACTAATGTTCATTTAGCTGGTTATTCAGATGCTGATTGGGCTGAGAATATAGACGATAGAAAATCTACTAGCGATGGTTACTTTTATGTTGGGAATTGTCTGGTTTCCTGGCATAGCAAGAAATAAAGTTATGTATCCCTATATATAACTGAGGTTGAATATATCACAGCCGAAAATGCCTGTACTCAGCTTGTGTTGATGAAAAGAATGTTAAATGATTACGACATTATACAAGATACAATGATTCTATTTTGCGATAACTCTAGCGCAATCAATATATGTAATAATCCCATTCAACATTCCCGTACCAAACATATTGACATTTTGTATCACTATATTCAGGAATTAGTGGAAGAAAAAGTTATTTCATTAGACTATATACAAACTGAGAAGCAACTTATGGACATATTCACTAAACCACTTAACAAAAGTAGGTTTCTAAATTAAAAATGGATATTGGTATGTGTCATTCGATCTGAGTTTATCATGTTTTCATGTTCTATTGTTGTATATTTTTTTTGTAAACTTTCATATTTCAAAATTAATAAAATTAGACTGTGATGAAGATGAGGCTGATCCTAATTTTCAGCCTTCTGGTTTTGATGTGCACCTTTGCTCATTGGAAGAGGAGGTGGATAGACTGAAAATTTCCCAAGATAACCAAATGAAGTATACGCATAAGTATTTTAGATGCATCAATAAGAGATTATACCAAATTGATCGATCTATTCCACCTCCCTCTTCATCTGATTCTGATTAGTTATCTTTCTTTTGTGGGACTTGTACTAACTTATTAACTTTACTCTTCTTGATGACTCTTATATTTGGACATGTTTAACTATGTATGATGTTGTTACTCTATTCTATTATATTTTAATTTGCTAACTTTCACACTCTTTCTTACTCTCTTCACATATTTAGATACCACATTCCCATATTTTTCTTTTCTTCCTTTATCATTTTCGTGACAAAAAGGGGTAGAAATTGGTGTTATATATGATTGCTTATTGCTTATTATTATTATTTTTTTTTGGGTTCTGGAGTGGATGTAAAGATGTGGATATGCATGTGGAATTGTGGAATTTTTTTGGATACATATATGTGTGTCTTAATACAGGTCTCTACTGAGTTCAAGTTGAGGGGGAGTTGTGATTGTTGGATTTTATATGAAGGATTTTTTAACTGAGTGAATCTGTGTATTATAATAAGTTAATCTTCTATAAGTTAGTTTTGTCACAAATTTGACAGGGGGGGATTGTAAGTGCTATGTTGTAAATTTACCACCCCGGATTGTTAAATTTTGTTATGTCAAAATACTTTGGAATGTTTTACTTGTTTTGATAGATGGAAAGTTCACCTTCAAGTTTAAATGGATGAAAAGTTCATCTTCATTCGAAGATGAGCTTCATGTTATTTACATCGACATTTAGTGTGCTACAATTATGCATGTTCAACTATGAGAACAAGTTGAAGTTCACCAAGTCCAAATATTCAAGTTCAAGCTTAAAGCTCAAGTTCGATCTTAAAGCTCATGTTCAAGACATAAGTTCTAGTGTACAACGTCAAGCTTCATGTGTTTCAAAGTGTCCTATCTACTGAAGAGATCGATGTTTCAACTTCGATACTCACATTTAAGGTATTCATGACCCTAGAAAGACCTTAGGATTAAGTCATTAACATTACATGTTTAATTTGGGTCATAATACTTATTTTAGGCTTTGCTTCGACTAGTCCCACTCTTTGTTCGACTAATTCAGGAACTAGCTCGACCAGTCCAGGGTTTTTCTTGACCAGTCCAGATTTAAATTCAAAATTTAAGAATTTTCTGGTAGGTCCTCGACTAGTGGAGTAGCCTGCTCAACCGGTCCTGGAGACTGGTTTGACCAGTCGAGTGTGACTCGACTCGAACTCCAGCAACGAGATTTTTATTCACTCAACCAATCGAGTGCTATGCTTGATCAATCAAGAGTTTATTTTATCCGACCATGTCAGAAACTTATAAAATTAGTTCTGTTAGGACCAATCGAACCGAACCTTAGACTAGTCGAGGGAACCAAATTGCAAGCTATAAATAGAGAACATTTCTCAGATTTTTTCATTCATTCCAAGCCAATTCAAGTCATCATTTTTAAGATAAGTCCCCACTATTGTGAAGCTATTGTGAGGTATTTAAAATTTATTTTAATAAATTTTTAGTTTCTTAATTTCTTGATCTTCCGATTCCTTTCTATTTGATATAAAAGGGGACTATGCTTTAACCCTTTTTGAGATTCAAGAAATTGAATTAAAGTACCAAAAGGTTGAATTTAATATAAAATTCGGTTAGACCTAAAACTCCTTCATTTGTGAAATTGAACTTTGAACATCTTCATCTATAAAGAAGCAGTTCTATTGGCTACATCGAAGAACATTCTTCAAATAAGTATTATATTTCAAATTTCTATATTTTTGGTTTGTGAGATTTAGCCAGGAAAATCTCCATTTGTGGTTTTTATTGAGATCAACTAGGAAAATCTCAGCGTGGGATTTTTTTATTGTGTAGGCCCATTGAAAAATACATCATAAAGGTTTTAAGGTGAACCTTAGAAAACCTTCTTTCTTAGTGAAAAACAATATTCCGTGGGTGTGGATATTGAGAGTGGAGTAGTTGTGTGGCTATTTCTGAAAAGTTGGTGTACACACATGAACCACTATAATTCTTGGAGTTGTGGTGGATGATTGTATTTGATTATGTGTGTGAATGTTGTAATCTATTTTATGCTTTTGTGGTGAATGTTGTAATTGCTAGTTTTATTTATTTTTCTCTGTATCAGTTTGAGTTTTTGATACTTACCGACATTCTAAAAATCAGGTTGTCCTACCATAATCAATTGATTTTTGGTGTAAGGTTGTCCTTAGAACAACATTTGTATCAACCTCTCAATACTTGTGCATTTGAAGTTGCTTTAAATTTCTGCTATCGTGTTATCTTTTTGTATTTTTTTTTATTTGACAGTCCTATTCACCCCCCACCCCCTCTAGAACTTGGAGCTCGCCCTTTTCACATGGTGTATGGGTTGCCTTGACTTGTTGATAATAAAGAGATGAGATAGGCATGGGTTCATTTGACTTGGTGAAGAGAGAGGTATGGGTGAGGGATGAGTTGTACTTGATTGATTGATGATATGTTTGGGTAGAGATCCTCTCAGGATTCGTAATGTGCAACGTTTCTTCAAGATAAATGATAGCCCACAACTCCTGGCCTGGGTATCGCATCGGTGCACAAGATGCGGCGTTGGACCCACGGCGATGGTGTGGTCGGATTGGTACAAGTATCGGGTCGAGTCAACTCAAATTTACGGGATGCGACTTAGGGTCACACACAAATGGTGATTAGAGATTGCAGGTTGCTGAAATTCGACCGGGAGGATCGCTTGTGTCATGGCCGAATCTTGAAAATTGGACTCAGAAAATTCCTGATCGCCGAATCTAGTGCCGATAACCTCCGTAGTACCCCATTCTCGGCTCCTAACACCAATATGCCAGATTCTGATCCTGGGATCCTACAAGGAGGATTTTTTAGCATACATTTATCTCGTAAGTAGCATAACCACCAGTTTATCCAAATCACAAAAGCAACATCATCATCATATATCCAATAATATAATCATTTGAATACAATGCTGAAAGGGAAATACATATATCAAAAATCAAAGCTCCAGAGGTTCGTTGCATGCTCCAAGCTCAACGCTGCTACAACCTAACGCCACCTACACGCATCCATCTGGCATAAGCTTATAGAAAGCTTAGTGGGTGGTGAAAGTGTGTACCCAAGGTAAGTGCCAAGTAAGCAATATCAAAGTAATCAGAATAAGCGGAAATATTCACAAGCCTATAAATCATACAAGATCAGAAATACTGGCATGATCATAAATCATACGATATCAGAGTAATGCAAAAACATGCTGATAGGCTCATAAATACCATCAGCCTTATCCAGGCTATGCGATGCAAAAATATAATAAAAATAATATCATATACTGATAAAGCAATGTAGATTAGCTATGCAATGCGGGGATAGTAAGCCAAATATCAGATGCTGAGGATGCAATGCAATATACAAATTTCTGAAGAGTTTACGAATATCGTCGGCCATATCTAAACCATATAAATACGGAAGCACAATAACCCAAAATGTCATATACAATGGATGTAATGCAATATGTGGTGTAAATGGAATGACTATGCTGGAGTATGAAGTTGGGATGATAGTACGTAATATCACAGGCTATGGGGTCCATCACAAGGGACTTCTATCCAAACTAGTCCCATACCTAAATTTGGATAATCAGACTCAATGTGGTATATCCTGATCTCAGGTTAGTCGATCGCCCCAACTGAAATCTTGACCATTGCGAAAGTACACATAACAAATAGTTACACACCACTAGCCTGAGTAGATAGTGAATGAATGAGTATACAACTCCTGCTCAACAAGACCACATATTAATATGACTCCTCTTTGGGATCATCACGAAGGTCTAGTACACTCTACATATAATCGTCGCCCATTGACGCGCGACCATGCAAGTGGAAGAGACCTCACCATTCGCCTGGCTAGTAATCAGTTAATATTTACCCGTTAGGTCGATAGCGGACCCATTTACGAGCTAATCAAACTCAGCCTAACTATTCCTCCTACCCTTGGGCTGGTAAGGCCACACCCCCTCAATCGCCCACGACACGGTAAGAGACGCGGCCTCCTAGTATTCGGCACTCGAGCGCTCATGTAACCACTCGGTCTCGATGTTGGGGCATCTCCTGGCTCGGAGGTTTAGGAATTTTCACCCAGGGCCATTTATGGCAAGCCGATGCTAATAACATATTTTTAATGTCCCATCTGACCATCCACGATATGCTTGTGGAGGCTATGGCCCTAACATCGCTAGGGCGTACAGTAATCATATCATACAATGAAATATGCATTAGTCATATAATCCAGTCATGCATCAATCCTGCACATACCGTGCGCTTATGTGAGATAACCTCCGCCTATCAGGGAGTCTCATAACAACCTACCCAATGACATATGCAATGGTCAACCATATCTCATAACAAACATGCAGATGATGCATATGGGCATGTATCATGATATTATGCTATCACATACTCATAATCAGTATCAATAATCGATAAAAAAATCGACTTCGATAATGTGGACATTTAACCAACATTGCCCCCAAGGAATGACCCACATAGAGCCTAACATATAGTGGACCCATGACCTCACATAAGGGCATAGTATACAATACCATTGGCCTCACTCAAGAGCTTAATACACATCAAGATGGGCCTCTGACATGGGCCTAATATACAGTACAATAGACCCTATCGCCTAGCCCTCAAATGCATCACAATGGGTCTCATCACATAGACCTCATATTCATCACATTTGGCCTTAAACATGGGTTGAATACACATCACAATGGGCCTCAAATACAGGCTGCATATACATCACATTGGGCCTCAAACATGGGCCGCATATACATCACACAGGCTAAATACATATCACGATGGGCCTCAACTACGAGTCGCATATACATCATATAGGTCTTGACAATCAAAATCGCCTATACAATCGGCCTCGACAATCGAAATCGGCTTTAATACTCAACTTCGACAATCGGAATTGACCTCTACAATCGGCCTCGACAAATCGAAATCGGCCTATACAATCGAAATCGGTAATCGGCCTAATTAAAGGCCTAAGGGAAGGTCACAATGAGGACTTTCAACCATAATTGCGCACCAATGTGGACATTTAACCACATTTCTCCCAGGAAGTGGCCCATACAAGGGATTCATACACAATGTAACGGGCCATACATACATCGCATTGGGCCTCAACCATGGGCCTTGACTACATCACAATGAGCCTTGCCCATAAGCCACAAATATGTCTTAATGGTCATTTCCCAAGGGCCTCGAATACATCACAATGGGCCACATCACATAGGCCGAAAACACATCTTAATGGGCCTCACATATGGTCCATAATCACATTACATCTGGCCTTGCCCATAGGCCTCATACACATCAAGCAGACTGCATCAATGGGCCGCACTAATGGGCCTCAAACACATCAAGTGAGCTACATCAATGGGCCAAGCTAATAGGCTTCATACACATCAAGTGCATCAATGGGCCACACTAATGGGCCTCATAAATGGGCTACAAATATATCAAGGTGGGCCTCACAGATGGGCCACAAGATACATCAAGTTGCGCTTGACAGATAAGCCACAAAAATACATCAAGGTGGGCCTCACAGATGGGCCACAAGATACATCAAGGTGGGCTTGACAGATAGGCCACAAAAATACATCAAGGTGGGCCTGATGGATAGGCCACAAAATTACATCATGGTGGGCCTCATCGATGGGAGCCTGGATTACATCTAAAATCATTTCAATAGTTGCAGGTACAACATATGTATCATTGTACACTATCATTCCATGGGGCACATGACCTAATAACGGTGATTAGCACTGTCCAAACATTATCTATGTTAATCAACACCATCCAAACATTGTCTAGCACCGTCCAGATTATACTGTGTGGATGAAATAAATACATTATGAAGGAATCCCACTTGCTGCCATGGTGTGAGGTATACTAGCCAATCTGCACATGTATGAGGCATACTAGCTAATCCACACGTGTGGGGTATATTAGCCAATCCACACACGTATGAGGCATACCATCCAATCTACACACATGTGAGTTATACCAGCCAATCCACATGTGTGAGGTATATAAAATTACATGCATTTGGTGGTTCCACCGTTTAGTCCCCTAGACGGACGATCCAGATTTCAGTACAACCATGCAAGGTGGGTGTTCACTCCTCAAGTGCAGGGTTGTGATGTAGTAATAAACTTGGTAAGACCAAGGTCGAATCCCAAGGGACTAATACCTGTACGTTATCTGAAGCTAACTAAAACTAGAACTAGAATAAGATAAAATCTAAATTAAATATAATTGAGGAATAATGGTGCAATATTAATCTAAAACTTAGGAGAAATCAGAGGTGAGAAACTAGGGATTCAGAGGATCCACATGTAGAGATCAGGGAGATCTTACACTTGTTAAAAAAATCATGAAAATTAAACTGAACTTAATTGATATAGTTTTCAAGAGATGAAAGGTGTATGAATTAGAATGGATTCCATCACCAAACCATGCCCAGGAGACAAAGTAAATAATAGAATTAAACTAATTACCAACCAATCATATGTGTATGAAGGTTAGGAAGGATACCGTCATCCGACCATGCCCAGGAGACGATGGTGAACAATAGGGCTTCTTGACGTCAAAAACATAAAAAGAGTAGGAATATGCTCAAATCCATTGCAGACCCATTGTAATTTCAGTCACAACAGACCATTAAAAACTAAAAACATTCCCCTTAATTAAACTATAATCAAAGTCGTTCATAAATTAAAATTAATTTAATGGCACAAAGTAAGGTCTCCCATCACGCTACAAGCTTCACCTCTTAGCCCTAGCTAAGAGGTTTTACCACACATGAATGGGCTAATCTCTAAATAATAAAAACATAAATAAATAGAAACAAAGGGAAAAAAAACTCTGTTAGAAGCTGCTCCACGTCTCTAGCTCTCCACCCTTCTTTGCATCTCCACAGGTCTGGATTTCCTCCTAAGGTCTGAATGAATGCTATCCATGTCCAAAACCTCCTTTTATAGCTGTTGGAAGGCTGGAGTCAGTGGCAGAGTCGTAGCAGGACACGGAGTGCAATTTTCGCAGCCAAGTTTCAGTGTCTCAAAACTTGCTACTTTCCTTGCTTACTTTCCAAAGAAAAATCGTCCCTTAAGACATTTTTGAGTCCTCTACATGATATACAGGCTCAGATCTGCCATATGATCAAAGATGGTGGGCCACAACTACTTGGAAAAGTCAATTTTTGTGGATGTGCGAAACCTTTCGCACCTCTTCGATGCGTAGCTCGGTGGGCCCCACAGAAGCATTTTTAGGGAAATCCACCCCGACCATTAGATTCAGGATGAAATTCAGTCAAGGATGGGTGGTTTTGAACTTCCATTGACGCGGCCCAAAGAAGAAACTACCAAAAATTTAGTTTTGAATGTCACAAAACTAACCTTTTGTGACCTCTGTATCTCACACGTGTGCACGTATGGAAGTGAACTTTCAGCAATTTTTTATAGTTTGAAGGCCCCTTTACATGATGGATGGCTTAGATCTTTCGTATGAGTGACGTATGGGGACCACAGAGGTCCGTAAAAATGGACAGCCTCCGTTACACGTTGCTGAAACGGAAATAACATTCGCTGTTTTGGGAAGGTGCGGGTCAGTCGGTTCTGATGCACGCGTACGTGCATGTGTGCAGTGTGCACACACCTCATACACAGGGCCCACCATGATGTTTATGAGAAATCTACACCATCCATACTCATTCTCATATTATTTTAACCGTCGAAAATAATTTTGAAGCATATCCAGATAGCGGGTGGGCCTCAAATTGAAAATTAATGGCCTGATCTGTCTGTTGGCCCACTTCTGTAGGATCCAGGCACTGAAATTTGACGTGTATGGCTCATTTGTGGTCCTCAGGTGATGTATGAAATTCGGAGCTAATTAGATGGTGGGAACTCTGCAATCTTGCGTTCTGCACCAATTTCGAGCCTCTTTGACATGAACGGCTGGAATTTCTCTGATTTTCGGCGTGTAAATCCTTGATCTTGGTCCCATAGAGTCTCGTATAATGCCTTGGTGATGCCAGAGCATTAAATCCATGCTTTTAGTATCCTTTTTCAGTCCATGCTTGTAAAATCACCTTGCAACATAAACACGATAAAAATAGGCCGTTAGACAGCATTATGTTCGTAAATCCAGGTAATAACTGGGGTCTGATATGCAATATTTGACCCTCAACACAACCCCTAACCAGCATTTTTCTACTCCCAAGAAAAATATGCGAAAAGTAAGTTGAGAATTATAGGATAATTTTCTATGAAACCGAGTGATATTTTGAAAAACGAATTAGATACGAGAAATCTAAGATTCATGAGTGTTGGAAATTATTTTCTCCTGAACTCAAGCACACAGTAAACTTCATAATAAAGTTCAAGGTATTAAGCCATCAATTAGAAAAATTATAAACACTGAGTTCTATGGGTGTATAGTGAGCTCATCAACATTAAGATTCAATTCGTTATTCCATGATATCATTGGTAACCAGCAAAGCATTCAGGACACCCAAAACCTAAACTAAAACGTGCCTCATAGATCATTCTTTTTAGTCTTTCAACTTTTGATTTTTTTCATTAGCAGCAATGCTAAGAAGGGGAATCAAGCCCTTATAGGGAGAAAATCTATGGTAAAGACCAATTGCCTAATAATTTTAGAATGTTAACCTTGAGGAATCAAACCTTCACCTGTAGGGAGCAAACCTATAGTGAAGACCATTCGCCTAACCCTGGGTATATATATATATATATATATATATATATATATATATATATATATATATATATATATATTCTTCAATTCTTCTCTTTATTTTTCGATTGATCATGATTGACAACTTTTTCAGACTGGTTCCTTTCATGCTTAGTGATTACCAAGTTAATCCTTCAATATCAAACCGAATCCTTAATGTGAAAGTGAGATGTGATATGTGAAATCATGACTCAATCAATGTTTACAACTTCTAATCATGGATTAAGAACTCGATCTTAATTGTGAAATTTAACAGATAACTGAATTCAAGAGTCATACATTACCAACATCACATATCTTGAAAATCTAAATTAAGGATATCCTTCAAAATCACTTCGAATTCACAGGAATTTTAAGAAAATTTTTAAAAAAAATTCACATTTTTTTATTTTTCCTCAAGACCAAGAAAACATTGATTAAGTAACTTAATCTCCCACCCCTAACTTAAAATCTACATTGTCTTCAATGTAAAAGATATAACATGTCAGGCACATGGGACAATGAAAGTAAATGAGAAGTGATGGGAGGATAGTACCTGGATGATGAATCGAGAGAGATTTTTCAAGAGATCGCTGGGAGAGAGCAGGTTAGTACGAGAGTGAAACCAACAAAAATAATAAAAATAAAATCCTACCTATACCACTTTCGCAGGTGCTCTCGATTGCGTTTAGCATATGCAACAAGCCTTTAAACCCCTAGGTTGCCCCTAGTGGATAAGTTGTAGTCTCATGAGGGTTTGCAGCAATGTTACCCACAAACATTGAACTAACTAAAAAAAAGAAATGGAATAACAAGATGGGTTGCCTCCCAGGAGCACTAAGTTTACCATCTTCAGCCAGACAAAATAAATTACTACCCTAGTTCTATGAAAGCGATAAACCTACCTAAACCTCCATCAGATTAGGAGATCAATCCTGGTAAAGAGGAGCAATAAGAGGCATGAACATGTCCTCTGAATCAAATTTCTCGACAAATGGTTTTAATCGATGTCCATTTACCTTAAACTCCTTACCATTGTCGGGATCTCTTATCTCGACGGCCCTATGAGGATAGGTAGCAACAACAATGTAAGGGCCGGTCTAACGAGATCGAAGCTTATCCGGAAATAGATGTAGTCAAGAGTCGTACAAAAGGACTTTCTGACCTAGCGTGAATGATTTGCGCAGAATATGTTGATAATGAAACGCCTTCATCCTGTCATTGTAAATTCTGGAGTTCTCATACCCATTGTTCTGAATTTCTTCAAGTTCATTTAATTGAAGTTTACGTAGCGAGCCAGCGTTGTCCAGATTGAAATTTAAATTTTTGATCGCCCAGTACACTTTATGTTCCAACTCCATAGGAAAGTGACATGCCTTCCCATAGACAAGTCTAAAGGGAGATGTTCTAATAGGGGTTTTAAAAGCAGTATGGTATGCCCATAAGGCATCAGTCAATCGGGTTGACCAATTCTTCTAATCAGGGTTAACTGTTTTCTCCAGGATATGTTTGATCTCTCTATTATAAATCTTAGCTTGTTCACTTGTCTGTTGATGGTATGGGGTGCTCACCTTATGAGAGATACCGTATTTCTTCATTAAGCTCTCGAATAGTCTATTACAAAAGTGTGAGCTCCTGTCACTAATGATGGCTCGAGGCGTTCTGAATTGCGATAGAATGTTTTCTTTTAAAAATTTAATGACCGTGCGATGGTCATTGTTGTGGCACGGAATTGCTTCGACCCATTTAGTGACATAATCTACGGTGAGCAAAATATACAAATTTCTAAAGGATTGGGGGAAAAGTCTCATGAAATCGATGCCCCAGCAATCAAATACTTCTATGATAAGGATGGGATTCAAGGGCATCATATTTCGACAGGACAATGCTCCTAATTTTTGACAACGCTCACAAGCCTTGCAAAACTCATGAGTTTCCGTAAACATGGTGGGCCAATAAAAGCCACATTGTAGAATTTTAGCCGTGTTATTTTTAGCAGAAAAGTGACCACCACAAGCCTGTGAGTGACAGAAGGAGATGACACTTTGATGCTCATCGTCTGGCACACATCTCCTTAGAATTTGGTTTGGACAATATTTAAATAAATATGGATCGTCCAAGAAAAAGTTATGCACCTTAGTAAAGAATTTCTTCTTATCTTGTGATGTCTAGTGTGTCGGTATGGAACCTGTAGCAAGATAATTAGCAATATCAGCGAACCAAGGTGAATGGGAGACTCTGAATAGTTGTTCATCAGGGAACATGTTGTTGATATGGGTCGCCTCAAGTGAATCAGAAGTATTAAGGTTAGAAAGGTGACCGGCCACTACGTTCTCTACTCCCCTTTTATCTTTAATTTTCAAATCAAATTCTTGGAGTAGAAGGATCCATCATATCAAGCGAGGCTTAAAATCATTCTTAAAAAGAAGATACTTAAGTACTGCATGATCTGTGTAGATAATGATCTTGGATCCGATCAGGCATGACCTAAATTTATCCAAAGCGAACACCACGGCTAAGAGTTCCTTTTTCATAGTTGAGTAGTTCACTTGGGCAGGATTTAGAGTCCTACTTGCATAATGGATGACATAAGGCCGCTTATCTTTTCTTTGACCTAGAACTGCTCCAAGAGGCGTCGCACATAAGTTCAAAAGGAAGACTTCAGTCGGGTGGTTGCATGATAGGTGTAGTGGTTAGCATGCTTTAAAGCTTAGTAAAAGCTTCTTGGCATTGCTCAGTCCACTCGTATGATGCATCCTTTTGAAGAAGATTACATAAAAGACAAGAGAGGAGACTAAAGTCCTTTATGAATCGTCTGTAAAATCCCGCGTGTCCTAAGAAGGATCGCACGTCTCTGATGTTCTTGGATAGAGGTAGGTTAGAGATAAGATCAATTTTTACCTTATCTACCTCGATTCACTTGGACGAGATGATATGCTCAAGGACAATTCCCTTCTGAACCATGAAATGACACTTCTCCCAATTAAGTACTAGGATTTTTTCTTCACATCTTTTCAGAACACATTTAAGCCTCTCTAAACATTCACTGAAAGATGAACCGAAAATAGAGAAATCATCCATGAAGACCTCTAAATATTTTCCCACCATGTTAGAAAAGATACTCATCATACATCACTGAAAGGTGGCATGGGCATTACATAACGCGAATGACATCCTTCTGTAAGCAAAGGTGTCATAGGGACATGTAAATGTGGTCTTTTTCTGGTCCTCAGGAGTGATTTCAATCTGATTATAACCTGAATACCCATCAAGGAAACAATAATAGGAATGACCAGAAATCCTCTCTAAAATTTGATCAATGAAGGGCAAAGGAAAGTGGTCTTTCCTTATGACGGTATTCAACTTCTTGTAGTCAATGCACATTCTCTAACTAGTAGTAACTCTAGTTGGCACGAGTTCATTATTGACATTGGCTACGATGGTGATCCTGGACTTCTTAGGAACCACCTGAGTTGGACTCACCCATTTACTATCAGATATGGGGTATATGATACCCACATCCAATAGTTTGAGAACCTCGGCTTTAACTACTTCCTTCATATTTGGATTTAGTCTATGTTGTGATTGCCGAATGGTTTTCGCATTATCCTTAAGATATATGCAATGAGTACAAATTGAGTGGTTAATTCCTTTGAGGTCCGTTATCGTCCATCTAAGAGCTCCTTTATGTTCATTGAGAGTAGAAATGAGCATACTCTCTTTTTTTTTCAGGGTGGGCAGAGATCACCACCGGGTATGTCTCATCTTGACCTAAATAGACATATTTCAAATCAGAGGGAAAAGGTTTTAGGTTAAGCTTTGATGGCTTGAGGTTAGACGGTAGAGGCACTACATCGGTTTGGGGCAACTCTTCAAATTGTGGCCTCCACTGGTTAACTTCAAGTACCGGTGTAGTATCAAGCATGACACACGTCTCCCTAATCATATCATCATCGAGATCATGGGAGTGAGTCAGGCACGTCTTTAAAGGATCAGAGGATAAGGTAAGAGGCATTCTATCTTCCACGAAAGAATCAATCATGTTAATGTCGTGGAAATCGTCATCATCCTCTAAGTTGGTGCCATTATTGAAAAAGATATTTGACTCCAATGTTAAATTTCTAAAAGACATAGTCATGACATCATTCCTGCAATTGATAATTGCATTTGAAGTGGAAAGAAATGGACGACCAAGAATGATGGGAATCTGAGTGCTCATGTCATTGATGAGTTCGGTATTTAAGATGTTAAAGTCTACAGGGTAGTAAAATCTATTGACCTGGACCAACACATTCTCGATTATCCTCTTGGTAACTGAATAGTGCGATCAACAGTTGTAGTATGGTCCGGGTGGGTTTTAATTCACCCAAACCTAACTGTTTGTATACCGAGTAGGGAATTAGATTGACGCTCGCTCCTAAGTCAAGAAGTGCATGATCAATTCGATAGTTTCCGATTACACATAATATGGTTGGGCTACCGGGATCTTTAAATTTTTGTGGCACATCTTGTTTTATGATGCCACTCACTTCTCAGTCAAGGAAATCTTCGTTTGAACACTTTGTCGTCGTTTGGTTGTGCATAAGTCCTTTAGGAATTTGACATATGAAGGTATCCGTTTAACAACATCAAGTAGAGGAATGTTGACTTTCACTTGTTTCAACACCTTTAGGACATCCTGAGAGTTAGAGAGACATTTTTGGTGTAACCAACCGTTGGGGGAACGGAGCAACTGACTTCTCTAGAGGTTCCGGTTCTAATTTTTGTCGGACATCACTAGATCCATCATTGTTGTCCTCTTCTGGTTCTTAAGGCTTTTAGGGCCTAACCGGAAGGATTTTATCAATAATCTTCTGTAAGTGCTATGGTCTCATGCTCCTTTGGTTGTCAAATTTTGTGTGTCAAAACCTCTATATATGTCTTGTGTTTGTTGTGTTTATTTCTAGATAACTATGTTCGAGACACCTCATCAACACTTCAAGTTTAAACTAGTTAAGTACAAGTTAGTTCAAGCTTAAGCTAGTTCAAGCTACAATAAAGAGTTGAAGTTCGAGACTTAAGATAGACCAGGAGACAAGTGCAACTTAAAGTAATACTGAAGCTTGTGATGTGTTCAAGCTACATCAACTTAAAAGTGAAGTTTTCAATGTGCATACTTCATGTCCCAGGTTTGATAGAACTTACTTTGACCTTAGGGTAGGTCATTTTGGATACATAATCCAATTTTTATAATTATGCATGATTCTGGTCTGTCTTAGGACTAGTCTTGAATCTGGTTCGACTAGTCCTAACACTGGTTCGACCAGTCCAAGAAATTCCAAGACCAGTCGTAGTTTTATTATGAATTATCGATTTTTTTCTGTTCGGCTATGACCAGTCCTGGAGTCTGCTCGACCGGTCGTAGGATGGTCTCGACTCGACCTTTGACCAGCCATGGAGCTACGACTCAAACTCCAGTGACTAAATCAAGTCTCGCATGACCAGTCGTAGAGGGCTCTTGACCGGTCGTGGACTGTCTTCGACCAGTTGTAAAATGGTATTATCCGATCGCGCTCAAAAATTTAAAAGCTTGCTTCTTCTTCGACCAGTCGTGGTGACCCTAGGACCAGTCGAAGACGAATTTCTATAGCTATAAATAACACATGAATTTCAGAGTTATTCATCAGAAATTTAAGTAAATTTGAAGCTCTACTTTGAAATAAGTTTGTGTTTATTTTTAAGCTATATTGTAACAACCCATATTTTGGCCAATCTGGGATTTGACGTCCTTAGGCAGTGGGTCAACTAAAACACCTGGAAAATCGCTCAGAACCCAATTCCATAGCCAAAGAAACCACTTAGGATTAATTCCTATGGAAATTAAGCGTAAGTTAGCTAGCGCAACGCTAGAGTAGCTGGGAAATAGTCCCTGATCATTTTAAATACGTTCTACAAGACCCAAATCGAGTAAAACCAATGACTCTATAATACTCTATAACCTCGGATCAAACTCTAAACAGGTTTATTCTCTGGACCACTTTGAAACTTTGTATTGGATCTACACCACGCGTCGAAAGTCTGATACCTAGTATCTTAGACCGTTAGAACCGCCTAGCTGGACTTGACAATCATTTCGAAAATCAAGTCAAACCGATAATCACAGGCTATTTCATTGAGCCCAGACTGAAGAGAGTGCGAATAGGGACTGATTTGGAATTTGAAATTCAAATCTGTCACACGACTTGACGTGTCAGTATTAAGCATTTTGACCGTCAGAATTCAGCCAAATTACACCCTCGGATCAGGAAAAATTTCTATTTCATATCATGAGATTTGTAGGACTGATCTACGTGCGGTGACCGCTGAACTGAAACTGGACCGCCACGTGCGATCTGCGAACCCTGCCGGACTGAAAACTTGATGTGTGCTAGATCTAGTATGCATGAGCTTAAGTCCGACCGCATTCAGCCAGGGGACCACCAGAAATGTCCTTTTGGACTGAAACAGCCCCAATTTGGTTACCCCTCAAGTGAAACTTGTTCCCGAGCCTATTTCGGCCAAGTTTGGGCTTATAAAAAGGGTTGAAACCCTCACTCCTCTCTCCCATCCGAATTTACATAAAAGCCCTAGATTGGGAGAGAGAAAAGGTGAGAGTTTGTGAGAGAAGGTGGGAGAGAATTCCCTGCTGCTTGTGTCACGTGCTGCAAGTGGTTAAGCCACGCGCTCTAATCACTTTGCCGGTGATTTCTCCACATTTTCAGGTAAGAAAATACCCTAGAAGTTGCTAATTTAGTGTTCCCTTGGTTTAATAGCAAAGTAGCTGATAGATCTTGTAAATCAGGTTCTCTATTCGCCGTATACGAAGCGTATACGCTCCGTTCGAATTCACACCCCTAAAAGGGAAAAGGTGCAGATTTTAGACACTTTGATTGACTGTTTCCAAAGCTTTCAATGTCGTTTAATAGTAGATTATCGACGGCAACGCCGTTTGAAATGTACAACATGCTGTCCGTTTCCTGTTTCGTAAATCAACGAAGAATATAAGATTTAGGGCATTTTAGTCATTTGTACGAAGTACAGATTTCATTCATATTTTGCTGATGTGATTGACATAGTTTATTGTCGCATTAGAATGTTAGGAATACGTGCATAATTAGTTTGGCGAAGAGATTCGCCAAAATGCGCACTTTGAGTCGACATACTATATGTAGACTTAAGTGTGTAGTTTAAGTGTTTGTATAAATGCTTGTATTAGTATGTATTGAATTAAATGGTGTTATGAATTAGTTTGAGACTGATTTCTCAATTAATATGCTGGTGTAAATGGTTTCCTACATGTTAGCCATATGCATGATTTCATTATATGAATGAAATGCATGTGCTTGATGATTCACTTAAGTTGTATGTTATAACATGTGCTTGATGATTTCATTATGATTTAGTTTGAGATTGAATTCTCAATTAATTTGCTGATGGAAATGATTTCCTATATGTTAGAGATATGCATAATTTCATTATATGTATGAAAGGCATGTATCAAGTGATTTGCTTAAGTTGTATGTTACAACATGTGTTAACATGCTCATATGGTTGTATTTCATTTCCAATACTTTCACATGCTTTGCTGATGTGATTTCACATGTTTGGGACTATACTTAGTCCAGGCAGTCGGTAACCGAGCGAATTCGTGGTTAGCTTATCTTCGTCACGAATGACGCGTTGATGAAAGCGAGCCGTGTTTTGGAGTTAGCGGCAGTGGTTAGGCCACACGAAGTGTTTTACGCACTTCATGTTGTTCAACTTGAGATGCGATCGTGCTAGTCGAGCTCGTCAAGTAACCCGACTGGCCGTTGTATGTTCACCCTACATGAGTCATAACTGCTTGAACCTAGGGTACTGAACTTACCATTGTAAACCCTGTTAACCATAGTACCTTGATCCACGAAGACTCTTGAGCCGAGCATGGTGGTATGGGACACTGTGGTCGAGCTGTCGGCATACGCTGGGGCCACAAACCTCCCCGTAGTGACCAGTGAGCACCTAGTCTCGTGAGAAGATTATGGTGGTATGGAACACTATATTTTTACTGTCAGCCTACACTGATCAGGCGACGAGTCCTTTGTAGTGACCGCGAGCGTATTCTGAGTCTATGGGAGGCGATGACCCTTAAGTAGCAGTAGAGTACAGTAGGCCTGTATTGATAAGGTGATGGGGGAGCGGAGCAACGAGTGCGTACAATAGCCTTGACAGCCCTTGCAGCGACCTACAAAATATACCTCGTATAAGATTACTAGGAGTGACGATCCTAGACAAGATCTGTGTTGGAATTGATACAAGGGAAGTACCTTAGTTTCCCAATCCTGCTGTTTGAATGGACTAGTAACAACTCAGTAATCATATCACCATAACATTGCATGTGCCTGATGTGGAGCACTTAAGGGAGTGTGACATGTCGTGGTCGTAAGATGGTGCCGTATGAGAGAGATCGTCGGTGAGGGCATACATCACGTCATGTCATATTGCATTAACAACAGTTTTAAGATTATTTGATTTACTTCTTTACTATTATCGCATGATTGATTTGAGAACATGTTAATCCTTGCTCTATTATTCCACTGAGTTAGCTACTCACTCCCACGTTACGGGACGGTGTTCCTGGACACCCACCAGACCCTTTTGTGATTGCAGATGATGGCACGACCTGTGAGGCGGAGCCGGACTTGATGATGATGAGGAGGATCCCTCCTTTATGCGTGTTCTGATCGACAGGATTACAGGGAGGTTGATTAGATGCCTTGACACTTGTCATTTTATATCTTCAGAGCACTCATGTATATGCTTTCTTTCTATTTTGAGGTATACATGTATATGTTTAACCTGGTAACATGTTCACACTCAAGAGACACACAACAGTATATATATGTTATACATACTATCACAGACTTCCACTGGTTAATTTAACTGTCTCTGGAGTATGATATGTGCTGTTCTGGCGTAATCCCACTCATGTTTCATATATTAACATAGACAACATTCAATCATACATATCTATGTTGCATAAATAACATTTTGGAACTCGGGAGTTGGGTTTTTACTCGACCCCCCAATTTTCGGGATGTTACATATATCGTGCATAATTCTATTTCCTTTTGTTAGCTTTTTACTATTTAATTTTATTCTATATTCCAATCTAATTTGAAAAGAGGAATTATTATTTTCCTTCTTCTTGGAATTAAAATCAAATAGAGCTAGCCTAATTTGATTTAATTTAAAATCAATTAGAACTTATAACCATTGTAAAGTGAGTATTGGACATTGAACTTTCATATTTGAACATCTACTCCAATTAGTTCTTCCGGGCTGCTACAAGAGGAGAAATCCAGGTATTTTACAATTTTGTAAATTCCATTCTATTTTGATTTTTGTTTATGATTCGCTAGAAAAATCTCAATTTGGTTGGTTGTCTGAGGTGAGACAGAAAACTCAGAAAATTTTTTTTTTTTTTTTGTGTAAGCCCAAGTGAAAAAGACACAATTGTGAAGGTTTTAAGTGAACCTGTGAAACCTATTTTGATAGTGAACGCTAATATCCCTGTGTGAGGAAACTAGGAGTGGAGTAGCATTCTGTATGGCTGTTGTTTAACAGTTGGTGAACACACAGGCAAACCACTATAACTCCTTGTCTTGTGGATTGAATACTTGCTTAATTCTTTATCTTTTATCATTCAGTTTTGTGGAATGTATATGTGGATGTGAATGTTGTAACAATTTACATTTCAAGAAAGTGTGGAGAATGGTGTAATAGTTTAGAGTTTTATTTCAGCAATTTATCTCTTGTTATTCCTTTATCAATTTGAGCTTCAATTTTTGTATTTATTCTAGTAAGGTTGCCCTGTCATTTTTATGGTGCATGGTTGTCCTTAGAATAAACAATTCTTAAGATTACAATTTATTCTTTTTGAATTTATATTTTCCTCTTTCGGTTTGAGTTCTTGATACAAAGATCTTTCTAGAAATCAGGTTGTCCTACCATAAACCTTTGGTTTTTGGTGTAAGGTTGTCCTTAGAACAACTTTTGTATTAATCTCTCAAGATCTGAATTTTGAGGTTGCATTGTGAATTGATTTATTTTAGTTTGGCTATCTATTTAATTTAATTCCGCTGTATTTAATTTTAATTTGGCATGGTCCTATTCACCCCCCCCCCCCCCCCCCCTCCTCTCTAGGACATATAGCTTGGCCATTTCAAGTGGTATCAGAGCCTAATAGCTCGTTCTTATTGATTTTTATTTGGATTTATTTCCCGAGCTAACGATCTAAGCTATATAAAAAGATGTCAAATTTTGATAGCCTTTTAGTCACTAGGCCTCCACCATTTGATGGCTCCAACTATGCCTATTGGAAAGTCAGAATGAGGATCTTCCTCAAATCAATAGATGAGTGTGTGTGGTAATCTACAGTGACCGAATGGAAACCCCCTACCACTGAAGTTACTGGAACCAACGGTTCAAAAATAATGAGAGTGCCTCCTTATTTCCCATGGACTACACTTTAGAAAAGTGAGCGTAATGCTAATGTTAAAGCACTAAATGCTATCACTTGCGCACTATCACCGGATGAGTTCAAAAGAATCATATCCTGTGATACTGCAAAGCAAGCCTGGGATATATTAGAAATGACACACGAGGGTATGTCAATTGTTAAGAAATTTAAAGTCCAACTACTCAGAACTAAATTTGAAGAAATTCATATGGAGGAAAATGAAATGTTTATGAACTTTTACACTAGATTGAATGACATTGTAAACACAATATGGGGTCTTGGCGATAAAATCCCATAAAGTAAAGTGTGTACAAAGATACTGCGCTCACTTCTTGAACGGTTCAACTCTAATGTAACAGCGATTTAGGAACTTCGTGATACGAATAATATGAGGGTAGAAGAACTAGTTGGTTCTTTACAAACCTATGAATTAAATTTTAAAGCTCCTAAAGGTAAATCTATCGCTTTAAAATCTTCTAAAGGTATTTCTCAAGAAAACTCGGATTTAGAAAATTCAGAAGATGATATGGCGCTTTTAGCAAAAAAGTTTTACAAGATTTTCAAAAGTAAGAAAAGGGTCAATTTTCAAAAAACAAATGAAAAGAAATGATCCAAACCTAAATCTAGAACTTGGAAGTCTTTGAAAGATAATCAATGTTACAACTGCCAAGAATATGGGCATTTAGCAAATAAATGTCCTAAAAAGGACAAACCCAAGAAGAAAGGTATGTTGGCTACTTGGGACGAATCATCTGATTCTGAAGCCTCTTTTGAATCAGAAGATTCTGAAACCGAGTTGGGCAATGAAGTAAAAGCCCTTATGACTCTAGCCAAGTTCACATTTTCAGATCACGATGATTCAACTAGTAAAGAAAATCTGCATAGTGATCATGAAAATGAAGAAGATCTTCAAGATGCTTATAATGCCTTATATAAGGAAAGTTGTAAAATTGTTGTCAAACTTAAACTTTAAAAAGAAAAGTTTTCTAAACTCAAAGAATGTTTTGAGACTCTTATTTTAGAAAAATTACAAATTTCAGATTGTTTTGAAAAATTAAAATGTGATTTGAAATTCAAAACCTCCCTGATTGAAGATTTGAAATCTGAAAATGAGAAACTTGAAAATGAAGTATCTTCACTTTTGAGTTTGAAGGACACATGGAGATATGCCCACGGTGATCTAAAATTAAAAAAAAAAAACTATTATCCGGATCAAGAAAATGTGGTGATCGATCTGGGTTGGGCTATGATAAAAATATATCTCCTAAACAAAAGAATAATCCTCCCAATTTTGTGAAAGGAGAGGTCTCAAGCTCAAAAGGAAAAGGTACTTGTCAAGGTTTTTCTAAAAATATAAAAACTTTTCAAAAATCTAAAAGTAGTTATTTCAAAAATCATATCAGAAATCCACTAGCTGAAAAGATAGTTGATTTACTTAAGGAGCTCTTAAAATCTAACTCAATAAGTATTTCTTACAACTACAATCAAAAGAAGACCAACTATACTCCTACACCCAAAACTGTTCTGAAATGGGTTCCTAAAGTTGCTTGCTTGGTTGTCCCCACTGCTTTTAAAGTAACAAGCCATTCAAAGTGGTACCTAGATAGTGGATACTCTAGGCATATGACAGGAGACAAAGCTTTATTCACCGATCTTAAAGATACGACTGATGGGTCAGTCACATTTGGTGATGGAAGCAATTGTAAGATTATTGGCAAAGGTACGGTTCAACTTTACAACCTCCCTTTATTTAAAGATGTTTTATATGTTGAGGGGCTAAAACACAACCTGTTAAGCATATCTCAAATATGCGATAACAACCATAGTGTGAAATTTTCCAATCAAGGTTGTGAGATCATAAACAAAAGGGGTTCTGTAATATTAAAAGGTCGCAAAACTTCTTAAAACTGCTATATAGTAAGTGATGGTAGCTCATCTAACCAAAAGTGCTACATGGTCCATACCAATGAGACAGAACTTTGGCATAAACGACTTGGACATGTACACTATCAGAATTTATACAAATTGAGCAAAGGAGAACTAATTAAAGGTCTATCTAAATTACAAAAAGTAGACAAAATATGTAGTGAATGTCAGTACGATAAACAAACTAGGAGCTCTCACAAAAAGGTGAACTCCAATGCCACATCAAGACCACTCGAGCTTTTCCACATGGATCTTATAGGACCAACAAGAACGGAAAGTCGAGTTAACACAAAATACATCTTGGTCATCGTAGATGAATATACAAGATACATTTGGGTTTCATTCTTAAGAAAAAAATCAGAAACCCTTGATGAAGTGAAAAAGATCATCAAACAGATCAAAACTGAAAAATGTTCTCAAGTCAGCAAGATCCGTAGTGATCATGGATCCGAATTTGAAAATAGTGGTTTTGAAAAATTTTGTAGCGATCAGGGAATATCTCATGAATTCTCTATGCCCAAAACACCACAACAAAATGGTATTGTGGAAAGGAAAAATAGAGTTCTTCAAGAAATAGGAAATGTTATGTTGAATAACATAAAGATACCAAGAAATCTATGGGCTGAAGCAGTGAATACTGCCTGCTACATTATTAACCGTGTTTATACTTGTAAATCTAATAATAAAATGGCTTATGAAATGTGGTTTGACAAAAAGCCTACTGTTAAATACTTTCGTGTTTTTTGGCAGCAAGTTCTACATTTTGCGTGACCATGAAAACTTGAAAAAGTTCGACACTAAAAGTGACGAAGGGACCTTTTTAGGATATTCTTTAAACAGTCGTGCTTATCGTGTATTGAACAATATGACTGGTGTGATTCAAGAGTCAATAAATGTGGTCATTGATGATCACTTGAATACACCTGTCCCTAGTTCAGATAATGATGAAGTTCTTATAATTGAAAAACCAGATACTTCATTAAGTGAAATTAATTCTGAATTAAGGACTATTAAAGATCATCCAACTACTCAAATTCTTAGAAACCCTCCCACTGGTGTGTGCACTCATAGAAAATTAGAAGACATATGTAATTACGTATGTTTTACATCCCAGATTGAACCGGTAAACGTAAAAGAAGCACTTTCTGATGAAAATTTGATAGTTGCGATGCAAGAATAACTTAATCAATTTGTTCATAATGATGTCTGGTATCTTGTTCTTAGACCTAAAGATAAACACATAACTGGAACAAAATGAATTTTCAAAAATAAGTCCGATGAACTTGGAGATATTATTCGAAATAAAGCAAGACTAGTTGTACAGGGGTACACATAGATTTAAGGTATTGACTATGATGAAACCTTTACTCCTGTAGCTCATCTTGAATCTATCAGACTTTTTATATCCATCGCATGTGTTAGGAAGTTTAAAATTTTTCAAATGGATGTGAAGAGTGCCTTTTGAATGGTGATTTACATGAAGAGGTATATGTGGAACAACCTACAGGGTTTGAAGACCCTAAGTTTACTAATCATGTATATCGTCTTAAAAAGGCTCTCTATGGTCTGAAACAAGCTCCCAGGGCATGGTATGAAAAATTGACTAAGTTTTACTGATTCATAATTTTCAAATGGGTAGTGTCGATAAGACGCTCTTTGTTAAGAAGCATAACGATGATATTCTAATGGTTCAGATTTATGTAGATGATATTATTTATGGATCAACGTGTACTAACATGACTGTTGAGTTTGCAGAGTTAATGAAATCTAAATTCAAAATGAGCATGGTTGGGGAATTAAATTATTTCTTAGGGTTGCAAATAAAACAATAACCTGATGGAATTTTTATTTCTCAAACCAAATACGCTTTGAACTTGATTAAGAGGTTCAGATTTGAAAATGGTAAGAATTTTGATACACCTATGAGTAAAACTCTAAGACTGTCAAAAGACTCTACAGGTAAAGATGTAAATCCTAAATTATATCGTAGCATGATTGGTAGTTTACTTTACTTAACTGCTAGTAGACCTGATATTGCTTTAAGTGTTAGAATTTGCACTAGATTCAATCTAATCCTAAAGAATCTCACTTAACTGTCGTTAAGTGAATTATTAGATATGTTGCAAGTTCAGTTAATTTGGGTCTTTGGTATCCTTATGATACTAGTGTTCAATTGGCTAGGTATTCAGATGCTAATTGGGTTGGTAATATCGATGACAGAAAATCAACCAGTGGTGGTTGTTTTTACATTGGAAACTACTTGGTTTCTTAGTTTAGCAAGAAGCAAAGTACCATATCACTCTCAACTGCTGAGGCTGAATACATTGTAGTTGAAAATGTATGTACACAGCTGGTTTGGATGAAACGTATGTTGAGTGATTATGGTATTGCATAGGATTCAATGGTTTTATACTGTGATAATTCCAGTGCGATAAATATTTTGAAAAACCCAATTCAGCATTCACGTACTAAGCACATTGACATTAGATTTCATTATATTTGTGAATTAGTGGAAGAAAAGATAATATCCTTAAAATACATACCTATTGAGACTCAGCTTGCTGACATATTCACTAAACCGCTTGACAAAAGCAGGTTCAATAAATTGAAATTTGATCTTGGTATGTGCAATTTAAAATGATTGATCATGCATCTCTGTATCATAGTGTATATATATTAAATACTTTAATACATTAAATTTCAAAATTTATAGAAAATTGTATATTTTTTCTGGTACACGACTAGTCGGGAAAGAGCTCGACTAGTCGGGTCACGACCAGTCGAGGACGTCCGCAGACTAGTCGTGAAGCGCGCTGTTTACTTAATTTAGGGGAAAAATCTCATCTTCTTCATTCTATTTCTCTTCTCCAACGAGCCGAGTTACGACCCGTCGAAACCTTCTGTTTGATTCCTTCAGGTTAGAGTATTTTTACTTATTTTCTTGAAGAATCAGTCTTTTCACATAGATTTCTTGATTGTAGCTCTCTATTTTAACTTGTTCTTCTAGATATCGGAGTTTTCTTCCTCTCTTGCTAAATCTAGAGAAACCCATCCCTATTTTCTTAAAATTTTTGGTATTTCTTAAAGAAAATGGACTCTAAAGGTAAAAAGAAAAATCCTAGAGGTGCTTCTTCTTCTAGATCAAACATTATCACTAGACACCATCTTAGGGCTCCCGAAGATGATCCACCATATGTATGTGATTTGTGTATGCGCAATGTGATAGTTGAAAAGGTCATTGATTTAAACCATATCGCTCCTTTCAGTCTTCTTTCTCTCCTTCAATCTGTAGGTTGGGAAAACATTTTATGCTGGGGTGGGCCGGCATACCAGTCCATAGCGCTGGCCATGGTAGATTGCATAACTAATTTTTCTACTGAGCTACTGACTTTTACTACTGCTACTAGAGAAGGGCCTTTTCCTATTGATCGACATTTAATTTTAGGCCTTATAGACATATCAATAAATGATGAAGGTATTCATCCTAGCACACTGGCTGAAAAAGTAACTGAATCAGAAAAATGTATTTTTATTAGAGCATTGTGTAACATAGATGCACCATGGTCTCAAAATGGAAATGCCCTCGCCTCCAGATACTTGTTACCCAGATACAGAGTGTTACATCGTATCTTTACCTCTAATCTGTTTCTCCGTTTTGGAAACAAAACTGAGTTGACTCTTCTTATGGTTCGTATTATGTACTTAATCATTATTGGCGCTAATGTCTGTTTGCCCTCTTTGATTTGTTCCTCTATTATTCAATTTCGTATACATCCTGGTCATAGTGATATTTCATTTAGGTATCTGATGAATGTGTTAGCCACTCACATGTTAGTCGCTATGCCCATCGGAGAGGCTCCTATCCAACACCTTATATTCAACAACTCCAACATAAACAAAATGAAGTTGGAATTGGCTCCAAGACAAGTTGATGTTGGTGCGGGTGGAGATGCGCAGTATTTTAGGCGCCTACAGAAGAGCCTTCATCAAAGTGATCCTAACATACCAGCTCCTTCCTCTGAATCAGATTGAATTTTTTTTTCGTCTGTAATAACTATTATATTTTGTGTGTGAGACTTTATCTGACTTAACTTGTTAACTCCTGATGATCTGTTCTGTACTTTGAACTTTCTATCTTGATATCTATATACTATCTTTCATATATTATCTTTGCTTCTTCCTTTGTCATATATTGACAAAAAGGGGGAGAATTTGTGAATTCTATGGCATTATGGATTATGATGACATTATGGATTATGATGGGATACACTACTCAGGGGGAGTTAAGAAGTTGTATATTACTTATCTTCTTATGACAACTGGTGCATGATTCTTTATTCCACCTGGCTTATAACAGCTTGTGCTTGTGCTTCTCTTACTGATTATTGATAGTGCTATTTTTTATAAGAGCATGTTTTATCACAAATTTGACAAAGGGGGAGATTGTAAGTGCTATGGTCTCATGCTCCTTTGGTTGTCAAATTTTTTGTGTCAATACCTCTATATATGTCTTGTGTTTGTTTCTTGATAACTGTATTCGAGACACCTCATCAACACTTCAAGTTCAAGCTAGTTAAGTACAAGTTAGTTCAAGTTCAAGCCAGTTCAAGCCACAATAAAGAGTTCCAGTTGGAGACTCAAGATAGACAGGGAGACCAGTGCAACTTAAAGTAATACTGAAGCTTGTGATGTGTTCAAGCTACATCGACTTAAAAGTGAAGTTTTCAATGTCCATACTTCGTGTCCCAGGTTTGATAAACCTTAGTTTGACCTTAGGGTATGTCATTTTAGATACATAATCTAATTTTTATAATTATGCATGATTCTGGTCTGTCCTAAGACTAGTCCTCGCACTAGTTCGACCAGTCCAAGAAATTCCAAGACCAGTCATAGTTTTGTTGTGAATTATCAGATTTTTTCTGTTTGGCTACGACCAGTCCTAGAGTCTACTCAACCGGTCAGAGGATGGTCTCGACTCAACCTTCGACCAGTCGAGGAGCTACAACACGAACTTCAGCGACTAAATCAAGTGTCGCATGACCAGTCGTAGAGAGGTCTCGACCGGTCGTGGACTGCCTTCGACCAGTCATGGACTATCTTCAACCGGTCGTAAAACGGTTTTATCTGATCGTGCTCAAAAATTTAAAAATTTGTTTCTTCTTCGACCAGTCGTGGTGACCCTAGGACCAGTCGAAGATAAATTTCTGTAGCTATAAATAACACACGAATTTCAGAGTTATTCAATAAAAAATTAAGTAAATTTGAAGCTCTACTCTGAGATAAGTTTGTGTTTATTTTTAAGCTATATCGTGCATAATTTTATTTCCTTTCGTTAACTTTTTACTATTTAATTTTATTCTATATTCCAATTTGATTTAAAAAGAGGAATTATTGTTTTCCTTCTTCTTGGAATTAAAATCAAATAGAGCTAGCCCGATCTAATTTCATTTAAATTCAATTAGAACTTAGAACCATTGTAAAGTGACTATTGGACATTAAACTTTCATATTCGAACATCTACTCCAATTGGTTCTTCCAGGCTGCTACAAGAGGAGAAATTCAAGTATTTTACAATTTTGTAAATTCCATTCTAATTTAGTTTTTGTTTGGGATTCACTAGAAAAATCTCAATTTGGTTGGTTGTCTGAGGTGAGCCAGAAAACTCAGAAAAAAGGTTTTTTTTTTGTATAAGCCCAAGTGAAAAAGATACAATTGTGAAGGTTTTAATTGAACCTGTGAAACCTATTTTGATAGTGAACGCTAATATCCCTGTGTGAGGATATTAGGAGTAGAGTAGCATTCTGTGTGGATATTGTTTAGCAGTTGGTGAACACACAGGCGAACCACTATAACTCCTTGTCTTGTGGATTGAATGCTTGCTTAATTCTTTATCTTTTATCATTCAGTTTTGTGGAATGTATATGTGGAGGTGAATGTTGTAACAGTTTACATTTCAAGCAAGTGTGGAGAATGTTGTAATAGTTTAGAGTTTTATTTCAGCAATTTATCTCTTGTTATTCCTTTATCAATTTGAGCTTCAATTTCTGTAATTATTCTAGTAAGGTTGCCTTGCCATTTTTATGGTGCATGGTTGTCATTAGAATAATCAATTCTTAAGATTACAATTTGTTCTTTTTGAATTTATATTTTTCTCTTTCGGTTTGAGTTATTGATACAAAAATCTTTTTAGAAATCAGGTTGTCCTACCATAAACCTTTGATTTTTGGTGTAAGGTTGTCCTTAAAATAACTTTTGTATCAATCTCTCAAGACCTGAATTTTGAGGTTGCATTGTGAATTTATTTATTTTAGTTTGGCTATCTATTTAATTTAATTTCGCTGTATTTAATTTTAATTTAGCATAGTCCTATTCACCCCCCCCCTCCCCCCCCCCCCCCCCCCCCCCCCCCCCCCCCCCGCCTCTAGGACATATAGCTTGGCCATTTCATCTTCCCACTCCTAAGAGTGGTGATGGATTTAGCATGCTCCATTTGATTTGAAGAGCTTGGGTCACTAAGTTCATATCGCGGTTTAGGATTGGGAAGAGGTTGAGCTGGGAAGCTCCCCTTACTCCCAATCATAATTTCACCCTTAAATCCTTGTATTGCTTTTGTAAGGTCTTCAAAAGCTTATAGCATACCCTGATTGAAGGCGTCTTACTTTTGAAAGTGTTTTAGAACCAAATACTCTTGAGGTTTCTCTTGAGTTGGAACTTGATTTAGGAAACCTTGAGGTGTAGCGGTTTGTCCATTCCTCCAACTAAAATTGGGACGATTTTTCCAACCAGGATTATACGTGTTAGAGGTCGGTCCATTGAAAGGTCTTTGATAGTTATTTATGGCATTGGATTGTTCATTCAACACCTCTTGAAAGGTAGGTATTGTAGGATAATTTTCTATTGTATGAATGTTGCAATCACAGATGCCACAAACACTTTCATTAACCTTATCCTTCTTTCCTTCCATGGCCTCAAATTTTCTTATGAGCGTAGACACCTTATACTTGAGATCATCATCTTCTTTCAAGAGATACAATTCACCTTTCTCCTTAGATTGAGTTGGCCTAGACGTGGTGTTCGAACTTGGGTAATAGTCTCATGATTGAGTTTTTTCGGCAAGACTATCGAGGTAATCCCACACCTCGTCAACATTTTCATTAATAAATTCTCCATTACACATTGTCTCGACCATTTGGCGCATGGAAGATGTCAGTCTATCGTAGAAAAAATTTATACTGCGCCATGTTTCAAAGCCGTGTTGTGGGCATGAACTGACCAAATCTTTGAACCTTTCCCAACATTGGAGGAATGTTTCATCTTCCTTTTGGGCAAAGTTCATGATTGTTGTTCTGAGGCTAATCGTTTTATGATGTGGAAAAATTTTCTTTATGAATTTCCTCTGCATGTCATTCCATGTGCCAATGGATATAGAACGCCGTGAATGTAACCATGTCTTGGCCTTCTCTTTCAAGGAAAATGGGAAGAGTTTTAGCCTTAATTATATCCTTAGATACATTAAGGATGTATAAGGTGGCTATAATCTCGTCGAACTCTTTTAGATGTAGATATGGTTCTTCAGACTCAAGCCCATAGAACTTAGGAAGGAGTTGGATAACCCTTAACTTGATGTTCATCTGTCCTGTATTTTCAGGAAAAATCATGCATGAGGGCGTACTCACCCCCGCCGATTGTAAAGAATCTCATAAAGTACGAGGCAGGGGTGCTTGATGCACCTCATTCTCAGCTTGTACTTCCTCAACCCTAGGTTGGGGTAGTGCTTGAGGTTGATTCACAGCCATAACCTTAATTAAATTAGAGAAATTCTAGCGGTGTCTAGTCCTGCGATGGACAATAAACCTCTCAACTAATCCTCCTTTGGTTAAGAGACGTCGAGTGTTGTCACGGGCCCACTTGGGCATGAAACACTCACAGCCCTTGATTTAAATTCTAAACTTAGACCTAAGAAAGGAAATAAAACTCTAAAAAGAAGACAGGGTTGGAGAGAAGTTGCCAACTTGGAGTCCCTAAGTTAAAAACCTGCAAAATAAACAAAACAAGTTAGTTTCTAGAAATAGAAAGTCTAAGAATAGAAAATTCCTAATTAAAAGTAAACTAATTTCAAAATAAAAAGAAGAAATTCCTAAAAAAGAAAGTAGAAAATAAATTAGGAAAGTCTTAAACTAGAAAGCAAGTTAATAAAAGGGAATAGAAAGTAAAAATTAGAAAGAGCTTACTGAATTAGAAGTTTCTATCTTAAAATCCTATAAAACAAATAGGTTAGTTTCTATAAATCAACAGAAATAATCTAACCTAAAATTAGAGAAATCCTAATCTTAAACTTATCCTAAAACTAATTAAATTCAGAAATGCAACCGTCAGTCCCCGGCAACGGTGCCAAAAACTTGTTCACTCCCCAAGTGCAGGGTTGTGATGTAGTAATAAACTCGGTAAGACCGAGGTCGAATCCCAAGGGACTGATAGTTGTACGTTATCTGAAGCTGACTAGAACTAGAACTAGAATAAGATAAAATCTAAATTGAATATAATCAAGGAATAATGATGTAATATTAATCTAAAACTTAGGAAAAATCAGAGGTGAGAAACTAGAGATCCAGAGGATCCACTTGTAGAGATCAGGGAGATCTTACACCTGTTGCAAAAATCATGAAAATTAAACTGAACTTAATTGATATAGTTTTCAAGAGATGAAAGGTGTATGAATTAGAATGGATTCCATCACCAAACCATGCCCAAGAGACAAAGTAAACAATAGAATTAAACTAATTACCAACCAATCATATGTGTATGAAGGTTAGGAAGGGTACCGTCATCCGACCATGCCAAGGAGACGATGGTGAACAACAGGGCTTCCTGACATCATAAACATAAAAAGAGTAGGAATATGTTCAAAGCCATTGCGGACCCACTGCAATTTCAGTCACAACAGACCATTAAAAATTAAAATCATTCCCCTTAATCAAACTATAATCAAAGTCGTTCATAAATTAAAATTAATTTAATGGCACAAAGTAAGGTCTCTCATCATGCTACAAGCTTCATCTCTTAGCCCTAACTAAGAGTTTTAGCCACACATGAATGGGCTAATCTCTAAATAATAAAAACATAAATACATAGAAACAAAGGAAAAAAAACTCTGTTAGAAGCTGCTCCACGTCTCTAGCTCTCCTCCCTTCTTTGCTTCTCCACAGGTCTGGATCTCCTCCTAAGGTCTGAATGAATGCTATCCACATCCAAAACCTCCTTTTATACCTGTTGGAAGGCTGGACTCGGTGGCAGAGTCATAGGAGGACACGGAATGCAATATTCGCAACCAAGTTTCAGTGTCTCAAAACTCACCACTTTCCTCACTTACTTTCTAAAAAAATACCACCCCTTAGGACGTTTTTGAGTCCTCTACATGATAGACGGCTCAGATCTTTCATATGATCAAAGATGGTGGGCCACAATTACTTAAAAAAGTCAGTTTTTGTGGATGTGCGAAACCTTTCGCACCTCTTCGCTGCGTAGCTTGGTGGGCCCCACAGAAGCATTTTCAGGGAAATCCACCCCGACCATTAGATTCAGGATGAAATTTTAGTCAAGGATGGGTGGTTTTGACCTTCCATTAACGCGGCACAGAGAAGAAACTGCCAAAAAATTAGTTTTGAACGTCGCAAAACTAACCTTTTGTGACCTCTGTATCTCACACGTGTGCACGTATGGAAGTGAACTTTCAGTAAGGTTTTGTAGTTTTTAGGCCCCTCTACATGATGGACGGCTTAGAGTTTCCGTACAAGTGACGTATGGGCCCCACAGATGTCCGTAAAAATGGACAGCGTCCGTTACACGTTGCTGAAACGGAAACAGCATTCGCTGTTTTCGGAAGGTGCGGGTTAGCAGTCGCTCATAAAATCTGCAGGCGATGTATGAAAACACATGCCCTCATGCATTAAATCCATGCTCATACATAGGTCCCACCATGATGTTAACGAGAAATCTACACCATCCATACTCTTTCTCATATTATTTTAACTGTTGAAAACAATTTTGAAGCATATCCAGATAGTGGGTGGGCCCCAAATTGAAAATTAATGGGCTGATCTATCTGTTGGCCCACTTCTGTAGGGATCCAGGGACTAAAATTTGACATGTACGACTCATTTGTGGTCCTCAAGCGATGTATGAAATTCGGAGCTGATCAGATGGTGGGAACTCTGTAATCTTCCATTCTGCACCAATTTCGGGCCTCTTTGACGTGAACGGCTGAAATTTCTCTGATTTTTGGCATGTAAATCCTCAATCTTGGTCCCATGGAGTCTCGTACAATTCCTTGGTGATGCCTAAGCATTAAATCCATGCTTTTAGTATCCTTTTTCAGTCAATGCTTGTAAAATCACCTTGCAACATAAACACGATAAAAATATGCCATTAAACAGCATTATATTCGTAAATCCAGGTAATAACTGGGGTCTGATATGCAATATTTGACCCTCAACAGTAGGATCCAAAGAAATTGTTAACGGTAAAACACATCCAATAGCTGGTGTGCAGTACCTGAACAATTCATCCAGCAGGTGGGTCCCACATGGGGCCCACCGCATACATATATATATATATACATATAAATATAATATAATATTATATTTTATTATCTGATGGAAGAATTCCAGTGTATAAAACACATGCCCTCATGGGTCCCACTGATCTGGATGGTCTGACCATCCCGACTTATGGACGGTATGGATACCGCATATACATCATGGGTGGGTTGCGTCCTTGCTGGACGGCCTGGTAACTACATCTTCAATAGGTCGGGTCCACAGAACTGGTGACATCACAGCACCAGTAGCTTGTTGCCATGAAATGAACACCATCCAATTTGCTTGGTGGCTCCCACATATGGCCCACCAGATATGATATAATATATTATTATTATTATATATATTTTTTTAAGAAGGGGGTACTCCAGCGTCCAGACCTGGATGGACGATAGGATGCAAAACATATATATAATAGTGGTCCCCATGAGCTGGATGCAGCAGGACATCCAGGTGAGTCCCACATCCCATACACGGATGGTGTGGATGTAATAAAATCATTAATGGGTCCCCACCGTCTATGGCTAGATGGTGGGCTGTATGGATTTGAAACACATACATCATGTGAGCTCCACCATCCCTTGTTGGATGATGGATAGCAGGGATGGAGCACACACATTAGGGTGGGGTCCTCCAGGGTTTTGAATCAAGCTTATATTCGTGTTTTCCCTCCATCCAGACTGCCCATCTGGACGGTCAGTCCAGAAGGGTAGGCAGCAACGCCGTCCCACCAGCTGGAAGGTCTGGATTGTCCCTAGGTGGGCCAACAACCAGGGCGAGAGAGAGAGAGAGAGAGAGAGAGAGAGAGAGAGATATCGGCGATGGAAGGGCCCCGCCACTATGGGCCCCTCATGGTATAAATCATACATCAAGGTGGGTCCTGGCATATGTGGGCCCTTGAATCACAAAGAAATACATAAATAAATAAATAAAAATAACAAAGAAATGTAGATCCTATATCACCCACCTCAAGATCTCTTCTTCCTTCTTTCACCAAAGCATCCTAGAGCTTCATGGAACATGATTTAATGGTGCGGATGAGATTTAGAGGGTGGGATTGGGTGGTAGGAAGGTGGACCACACATGGCTTCTTCTTCTCCTTAGAAAGCCATAGACGTTGGGTTTCTTGGGAGAATGAGAGAGAGATGATGAAATTGCGGTGAGGACTGCTTTCGTTGAAGTAGAAATAAATGGGGGTGAATAGGACTTTTTGACGTTTTTATGGTTTAATTAAAATCCTGTTGCACTAATCCTAACAACAAGAATGTAACATCCTGGAAAAATCCGTACAAAGACCCGAGTACCACCTCAAGAAAAAATCTCTAAGGACTAATTCCTTTAGAAATTTAACACGAATTACCTAGCGTTAAACTAGATTACTTGTGAAATTAGCACTAATCTCTTTTAATATGATCTACAAGACCCAAAACTTGTGAAATCTTTAACGCTACATTACCCTAAAACCCAAGATCAATCTCTAAACCCAGTTGCTCTCGGGAGGATCCAGAAACTTCGTATCAGATCCGGACCGCACGTCGAAAGTCCGATAGCTACGAAACTATACAATTATGACCGCCTAGTTGGACTTGACAATCACCTCAAAAATCAAGTCTAGATGATGTCCTAAGACTATTTACTTGAGTCCAGAGCGAAGTGTGTGAGAAACGTAAATGTTTTTAAGAAATAAATCTGAATTTAAGTAATCTGAGTCATGTCGCTTGCGGGTCAAATATAAGAATTTAGACTGTTAGAATCTGACCTAAATACACCCTCAAATCAGGAAAAATGTCCCACACATGGCAATGTACTTGTGGCCCTGATCGAAAATCGATGACCGTCTCCACGGGCGATCTGTAAATCCGATTAGACTGAAAACTTAGCTTAACTTGGATCCAATATCATGGAGTTTAACTCTGACTGCATTTAGCATAGAGACCTCCAGAAATGCTCCGTTGGATCGGAACAGACCCGACTTGGCTATAACCTAAGTATACCTTGGCCCTAAGGCCATTCTCGTCAGTTCTGGGCCTATATAAGGGATTTAAACCCCCTCTCACATATTCCATACGAATTCTAAAACCCTAGCAAAGAAAGGAGAAGAAAAGGAAGGGAAAGAGAGAGTGAGTTGGAGATTCATCCAGAGATTCTTTCCAGCTACACTACGTGCCAAATCCGTCCATTCGTATCGCTATACGGGCGATCCCAATTCCATACTTGGGTAAGGAAACCATATCCTAACCTATTTTGGGGCTTCATATAGCATAAGTGATGAAATAGCTAACATAACTCATGTTATAGGTTGTCAATCTGCTGTAGACGAAGACTAAACGTCTAAAACAAATTCGTTACGTGTTTTTCGACGTAAGGTGCGGACTATATACATATAGGTTATGGTTTTCAAGGTTTTCAATGTCAGTTAATGATTTATTACTGACATGGGTGTTATTTCACATGCCAAATGCGATGTTTGTTTCGTATTTCAGTTATATATGAACTTTGTTGAGTTTAGTGTATTCCATGTATTTGTACAAAGGATCGTATACATATAGAATTTGAAAGCATGTTTGTGATGATTAATTGTCATATATTTATTCTTGTGGTATACATGATAACTCCTTGGTGAAAGGATTTGTCCTAATATGTAATATAACCAACATCTATCATGTATGTTGTAATGTGTAGTCTAAGTGTTTGTAAAAATGTCTGAATGAGCTAGTATTAAGTAAATTGTACTTTATGTGCATGTTAAGATATGATTCTCAACTACCTTAACTGTGTGTATGATTTTCTCCATGTATTGTGTATTCTGTTTATTCATATTTAACTGTGTATGATTTCCTCCATGAACTGTATATTCATGTTTAACTTATATTTCATAGCATGCTCAAATCATTGTAGGATTTGACTCAAGTATTCTGTACTGCTTTGATCATCTCATATGCTTATTGTTGTGGTTGCATGTGGTTGGGACTATATCATAGTCCAGGCAATCGGTAATAGGCTATACTGTGGTGGCTAAGGTTGTTTTCGCCACACAGGACGTGTTCGATGATTTTGAGCCGTACTTGGGATGTCGACATTGGTTAGGCCACATGGAATGCTTATACACTTCATGTCGATCAACTCAATGTGTGTTCATCCTAGTCGAGCGCGTTAAGTAACCCGATTGGCCCAATGTATGTTCACCATGTTTGGACACTACTGTTTGAATCTAAGGTATCAAACTCACTAGTGAAAACCCTTTAACCTTGGTACCTCGATCCGCTAAGACTCATGAGCCGGGCATGGTGGTATGGACTCCATGGTCGAGCTGTCGGCCTACGCTGGCGTGATGATCCCACCCGTAGTGACCAGTGAACAATCCAGACCATGAGCCAAATACAGTGGTATGGGACACTCTATTAGTGTTGTCAGACTACGACTTGTCGACGAGCCATTTGTAGTGACCTCGAGCATACTCTGAGACTGTGTTGAGGTGATTAGTTTTTCCACAACAATTAGAGAATAACTAGCCTGCATAGATCAGGTGACGAGCTTTTTGCAGCGACCTGGAACTGAAACATCCTATGAGATTGATTAGGATTGACGACCCTAGAATGGATCATTTTTAGGAAAATTGATATAAGGGAGGTACCTTAGCTTCTCAATCCTGCTGTATGAAAAAGGACTAATGAGAACTTGGTAATTACGTTCATGCACCGCACTGCATGTGCCGTTTGGCATTGGGCAGGGCACTGAGGAAGTGACTGACATGCGTGACCATGAGATGAAGATCACAGAGGGAGTGTAGGTGAGGGCATACATCATGACTACATTCCATCTTTGCATTAATCAGAGTACTTAGGACTTGTTTGTTGTACTGCTTTATCATTACTACTTGACTGAATTGATAACATGTTAACCTTTACTATATAGCTCTACTGAGTTGATCACTCACTCCCACATTCTGGGATGGTGTTAAACACCAACCAGACTCTGTCTTAGTTGCATATGATGATGCGACCCATGAGGCAGAGCCGGAGTTTGAGGATGATGAGGAGGCGTTCTCCTATATGCAGTATTCAGGTGGATTCATGTGAGCCGTGTCCTGATTTGACGGGGATTTATGGTTATGTTTGTAGTGGGCTATCACATTCTCTTTTTCACATTTTATATTTGGAAACAACACTTGTAATTATTGACCTAGCAACGCATACATACTTTGGGGACTTATACTAATTTATATATTTATTTCAGTCTTTCGCTTGTATATTACAACTGTCCCTGGATTATGTTTTGCTGATTTGGCTTAATCTAATTCATGTTTTATGCACTAATACAGAAAACATACATCCATCATTAAAAATATTGCATAAGTGATATTTTGGAACTCGGGAGCTGAGTTATGCTCGACCCCCAATTTTTAGGGCGTTATAAGTTGGTATCAAAGCATGATTTAGATTAAACCGGACCCGGGTTATGGTCACACGATGTACGCTGACGCAAATTTGATGTAGGAGGGTGTGAGAAAAATGTAGAAACAAGTTTAGGTTTCCCAGTTCGCCAATTGTCGAAACTTACCGAAAATGATCGCTGAGATCGGGTCCGTACACACCCGTGATCATGTGAAATGATCTCAACCCACTTCTAGACTATCAATTGACGGGTTTAGATCATGTTTTATCTCATCCCAGCCATTTAAAATCGATAAATGTGAATATACATTAGCAAAAGACTTGGAATGACACGAAACGAATCAAACTAAGTAGGGAGCCAAACGAAACACTTCCAGTGGGACCCAAGGTGGGTCTCACACATTTCTGTGACTTAGGGGGGAGGAGGACCTCGCCTCATCGGTGAGTCATCACCGGAACCTTCAAAGATCGGCATGAACCTCACCAGTTTGGCTAGGCTTCGCTGCGCAGCGAGCCGATGACTTTAGGGCTTTGTGTGGCCCACTGATGTTCGTTGGGTCAGTTTTAAACCCTCCCACAATAGCACCCATTCACAAACTACCCCTCCAAGCTCTCATTTCCTCAAGAAAACTTCATATTTTCACAAAATCGCCCCTCCAAGGGCTTCCTTTTTCCATTTTCATGCACCCCTCTCACTACCCATTTCCAATCCCTCCTCTGCTGCTGCTTCCCCCCTTCTTTTCTTTCCATTTGAGCACTCAAATCCCACTTTGAGTCTCAAATCCGTGGGAACCCCATAAACTTTTTCATTTCCCTCTTTTCTTTCCTTTTCCATGGCCTTATTCGAGCTTGTTGCAGCCATCTTCTCCATTTCCACACTTCTTTCCTTTATGAGAAAGAAAAGATCTTCTGTAGATGAAGCCGAGCCTAGTCGCCCTACTCGTTTAAGGAGGCCGAGAGGTGCTGCTATGAGTACAAGCACCAATTAGGAGTTGCTGACCAAGCGGGATCTAGATCCCTAGGCTCCCATAGGAAGGGCTCTATTGGCGAAGCTATCTCATGGAGTTTATGAGGGTCGTAGGGTCCTTTTTGAAGCTCATGTGGACGCGTGGATCTTTGGGGAATACCTGTTGTTCGAGCACCTAGAAGAAGCCAAGTGGGGTCCACTACTTGAGGGTGAGTACAGCGCAAATGTGGGCACTGTCCGAACTTTCTATGCCCACATTTGAGAGCTTACGCTGGAACCCTTACAGTTTAAAATTCCATTTGAAAGTGATCGGGAGGCCACAATTGACGTTGGTTTGATATCTCAGCTTATAAATGTGTCTGTAACATCTCAAAAATCGGGCGGTCGAGTAAAAACTCCACTCCCGAGTTCCAGAACATCACTTATGCAACATAAATGTGTATGATTGAATGTTGTCTGTGTTAATGCATTAAACATGAGTGGGATTAATCCAAAACATCATATCATACTCTAGAGACCGTTAAATTAGCAAGTGGAAGACTGTGATAGTATGTATAACATATATAAACTGTTGTATGTCTCCAGAGTGTGAACATGTTACCAGGTTATATACATACATGTATACTCCAAAAGTAGACAAAACGAATATATATGAGTGCACTAAAAATATAAAATGACAAGTGTCAAGGCATCTAATCAACCTCCCTGTAATCCCATCAATCAGAACACGCATAAAGGAGGGATCCTCCTCATCATCATCAAGTCCAGCTCCGCCTCGCAGGCCGCGCCATCATCTGCAATCACAATAGGGACTGGTGGGTGTCCAGAAACACCATCCCGTAACGTGGGAGTGAATGATCAACTCAGTGGGATAAGAGAGCAGAGATTAACATGTTGTCAAATCAATCATGCGATAATAATAAAGCAGTAAATCAAACAATCCTAATACTGTTGTTAATGCAATATGACATGACATGATGGATGCCCTCACCGACGTTCTCCCTCATACGGCACCATCTTACGCCCGCGGCATACTTGCATCCCGCTCAGTGCTCCACATCTTCCAGGCACATGCAATGTGATGGTGATATGATTGCCGAGTTATTATTAGTCCATTCAAACAGCAGGATTGGAAAACTAAGGTACTTCTCTTATATCAATCCCAACACAGATACTGTCTAGGGTCGTCACTCCTAGTAATCTCATATGATGTATATTTTGTAGGTCGCTGTAAGGACTGTCAGGGCTATTGCTCGCACTCGTTGCACCGCTCCCCCATCACCTTATCAATATAGGCCTACTGTACTCTCACTGCTACGGAAGGGTCATCGCCTCCCGTAGACTCAGAATACACTCGCGGTCACTACAAAGGACTCGTCGCCTGATCAGTGTAGGCCGACAGCAAGAATATAGTGTCCCATACCACCATAATCTGCTCACGAGTCATAGGTGCTCACTGGTCACTACGGGGAGGTTTGTGGCCCCAGCGTAGGCCGACAGCTCGACCATGGCGTCCCATACCACCATGCCCGGCTCATGAGTCTTCGTGGATCAAGGAACCATGGTTGATAGGGTTTACAATGGTAAGTTCAGTACCCTAGGTTCAAGCAGTTATGACTCATACAGGGTGAACATACAATGGCCAGTCGGGTTACTTGATGGGCTCAACTAGCGCGATCGCATCTCAAGTCGAACGACATGAAGTGCGTTAAACACCTCGTGTGGCCTAACCACTGCCGCCAACTCCAGAACACGGCTCGCGTTCATCGACGCGTCGTTCGTGGCAAAGATAGGCTAACCACGAACTTACTCGGTTACCGACTGCCTGGACTAGGCATAGTCCCAAACAATCATGAATCCACATCAGTAAATCATGTAAGGGTATTGGAAATGAAATACAACCATGTGAGCATGTTAACACATGTTATAACATACAACTTAAGTGAATCATCAAGCACAAGCATTTCATACAGATAATGAAATCATGCATATAGCTAACATGTAGGAAATCATTTACATCAGCATATTAATTGAGAAATCCATCTCAAACTAATTCATAACACCATTTAATTCAATACATACTAATACAAGCGTTTATACAAACACTTACACTACACACTTAAGTCTACATATAGTATGTCGACTCAAAATGCGCATTTAAGCGAATCTCTTCGCCAAACTAATTATGCACACATTCCTAACATTCTAATGTGACAATAATCCATGCCAATCACATCAGCAAACTATGGATGAAAAAAGTATTTCCTACAAATGACTAAAATGCCCTAAATCTCATATTCTTCGTCTATTTACGAAACAGGAAACGAACAACATGTTGTACATGTCAAACGGCATTGTCATCGATAATCTACTATTAAAGGACATTGAAAGCATTGAAAACAGTCAATCAAAGCGTCTAAAATCCACACCTTATCTCCTAGAAGCGTATCGTTTCGAACGGAGCGTATACGCTTCGTCTACGGCGACTAGGCAACCTGATTTACAAGATCTATCAGCTACTTTGCTATGAAACCAAGGGAACACTAAATCAGCAACTAAATAGGGTATTTTCTTACCTAAAAACGTGCAGAAATCACCGGCCAAGTGATTGAAGCATGTTGCTAAAGCACGTGCAACAGGTAGCACAACAGCAGAAAAATTCTCCTCCACTCTCTCTCACAAACTCTCAATTTTTCTCTCTCCCAATCTAGGATTTTTTCTCAAATTCGAATGGAAGAGAGGAATGAGGGTTTCAACCCCTTTTATAAGCCCAAATGTGCCAAAATAGGCTTGGGTACAAAGTATACTTAAGGTATATCCAAATCGGGGCCGTTTCGGTCCAAAAGGGCATTTCTGGTGGTCCCCTGGCCGAACGCGATCGGACTTAAGTTCATGCTCATCGGATGTTGCTCACATCCCGTTTTCAGACCAGTAGTGTTCCCATATCGCCCGTGGCGATCCAGTTTCAGTTCAACGGTCACCGCACGTAGATAAGGTTTGCAAGTCTCATGACATGAAATAGAAATTTTTCCTGATCCGAGGGTGTAATTTGGCTGAATTCTGACGGTCAGAATGCTTAATACTGACGCGTCAAGTCGTGTGCCAGATTTGAATTTCAAATTCTAATTTTAACCCTATTCTCACTCTCTTCACTCTAGGCTCAATGAAATAGCCTGTGAATGTCAGTTGGACTTGATTTTTGAAATGATTGTCAAGTCCAGCTAGGCGGTTCTAACGATCTAAGATAGTAGGTATCGGACTTTCGACGCGCAGTCTAAATCCAATACAAAGTTTCAAAGAGGTCCAGAGAACAAACCGGTTTAGAGTTTGATCCGAGGTTTTAGAGTATCATAGCACCATGGATTCTACAAGTTTTGGGTCTTGTAGAACGTATTTAAAGCGGTCAGGGACTATTTCCCAGCTACTCTAGCGTAGCGCTAGCTAACTTATGCTTAGTTTCTAAAGGAATTATCCTAAGTGATTTCTTTGGCTATGGAATTGGGTTCTGAGCGATTTCCCAGATGTTTTAGTTGACCCATTGCCTAAGGACGTCTAATCCCAGGTTGGCAAAAATTCGGAGTGTTACAATCTACCCCCCTTAAAACACAAATTCGTCTCCAAAATTGGCGAAGGGTAAGGAGTACTTTTTCTAAGGAAGGTTCAAATCCTATTTAATAACCTCACCTTACGTATATCCTAAATCAAATGTTTCGATCCTGGGCCAGTGGGGAAGAGGCCAACCACACTTCCGCTGCGCCACTTTGATCGAACGGTAGCGTTGACTAACCGAACTGGATTGGACTCAATACGTTCTGCCCCCCTTAAAACTTGATTCTACTTAAAGTTCAAGAATCCATGCATTGCTCTGTATATCGGAACGAGGCGCAACTTAGGGGCTATCCTTGAAATAAATTAGGAAACAACCCCTCAGTACAGTAGGTTTCCTTTGCTAATGATGCGTTCTATGGCATTGGTATCTATGGCGTTAAAGATGAGCCTAATCTCTATTGTCGTTAAGTTCAGGGGCAGGTATGAGTTGGTGGCAAGATGTCGAATTCTCTACTGGCTTTAAGTCCTCGCCATTTCCCAAAGGCAATGTGATCACCTTTGGTTGTAGGTGGTTGGGCCATCACAGAAGAAAGGTTGTGTAGTAGGTCTCAGCCGAATACATAGACTTTCTGTCTAGCTAGGACAGAAGATTTATTGTATCAATTCTTAATCCGAGTCGATGTCGATCTTCTGCTTGATCAGAGCATTAGATTTATTGGTAACCACTAGGAATAAGAAGTCGATTCAAACTGTGAATACATCGCTTACATGCAGTTCCTTTACTCTGCGTTCCTGAATGCAATAAGCCCTTGGGGAAGGCAATTCTAAGAGGTGTGTTGGTTTATTCTAAGTTCAATCTGAGGGATTTATAAATTTTTCCCTGAGAGTGAATGGTTCTAAGTTAAAACTACTTTCCTATGTGTTACAACAGAAGTCTATAAGTAATACGGGGATCTATCGAAGGAATAAAGTTCTACTTCAACCAAATCTAACCTACAATTCCTTAGCATATACAGGCTTTACACTACTTAAGGTAACTAGTAGGCTAGTCTGTAATCTACAGTCTAATGGATCGGCATTCCTAGTCCCATATCAGGATTGGAAGTGGCATACTTGGTAGGAGGGTGGGGTGGGATAAAACTAATTTTGTAGACTTAATCCCTGGATTTTCAATAGGGCAGTGGAAACCACAGGACACACCTAATCTAGGGACAATACCTTACAGCGAACGAAACGGCATGCATTCCATTCAACAAATTTGCCACACTACATGGAATAAAGTTCCACATGGATTATGACAGGAACACATTCGGCTATGCTAAGGCCAAACCACTAACACAAACACATCTTCTATCTCTGACTTCACTAAACCTAACAACAACAAAACATGAAAATCCTTAAAATAGTAATCAAACAAGCGAAGAACGTGGAGGAATGGGATGAGTAAGCAGGTTTTCACGAGTCTGAGGATCAAATAAAAGGGACACGAGAGAGAGGATGATGGAAAGGGAGAAAAAGAGCTAAAACAGCCTTAACAATAGCCATAGAAAGCGGAAGAAATACAGAGAAATGGTTGTCCAAATGGATAGAATGAAATCTAGGCCCTGTAGAGGGATGCATCAAGCTCCCAAAGGCTGGATTTTCAAAAAAAAAAGAGAAGGAAAAAGGAGAATGGAGCACCTCACGATTTCAGCTCGTTTTGGGGGTTGTAAGAGCTCCAAACGAGGAGATTTGCAAGAGGGAGGGCTGCAAATCACTATAGAGTGATAGAGTGGGGTCGTTTTCAATAGAGAATGGGTTTGGGAGTGATTTGAAGCCACGGTTTGGAGGGAGGGCAGCAAGAAAATGTAAATAGAGCTTGGAAAGGGGGCTGTTGTGAAGAAAGTACCACTCTTTGGGGTTTTCTATGGACGAACCCTACATGGGGGGGGGGGGGGGGGGGGGGGGGGGGAGGGGGGGGTATTACCCAAAATACCCCCAGATCCCAAATTTCAGATCAAGTGGGCCATGTTGGACGGCGATGCATCACCGACCGTTCCTCACGTTGGTTGGTAGGACCACATGGGTCTGTTCCCCCATGGTCCAGGGACCCCAAATAACTATGGGCCCCACCTTCATTCATTGTAGATTGCCCTATGGAGGTCCAAACATGCGTTCGGGGATTTTTGAGGCCAATATGCAAACCTGAATGCAATCTCCTATCATGCAGCATATGATTTTGGGGTAGGAAGAGCTAATACATCCATCTATCCCATTAGTTGCTAAAGAACGCAAACTTAGAATGGCCTAATAGCCAATTTTCATAAAATTTTACTATTCACTATAAAATTTTGTCAAAGTATGATTTTATGTTATTTTCACATTAGGATCAATGCCTAATATGAAAATAATAAGAAATAATTGAAGAATGGAGTGGTGAGAGGAAGAATTTCAAAGAATTTAGGTGAAACGGGGTTTTTAAGCCCTAGCGATTGAATGCAGGGGTTGTGGTTGTCCCACAGCCCAAGGATTCACATTTATGAGTTTAGAAAATTTTAAAGAACGTCTCAACCCACCTACCTACAACCTAGAAGCTACTTAGGTCAATTCACGCGACCCTAGATGCGTTACGGACTCGATCGCGCGATCGATACGAATAGTCTTCACCTATTGGCGAATCCGCGATCCTATAAGTGTTTTTAGACCTTTCTCGCACCCTCCTAAGTCAAAGGAAGCAACAGCGTACGTCGCGTGACCATAACCCAGGCCCGGTTTAATCCAAATCATGCTCTGATACCATCTGTAACATCCCAAAAATCGGGGGGTCGAGCAAAAACCCAACTCCCGAGTTCTAAAACGTTATTTATGCAACATAGATATGTATGATTGAATGTTGTCTGTGATAATGTATTAAACATGAGTGATATTAAGCCAGAACAGCATATCATACTCCAGAGACAGTTAAATTTGCAAGCGGAAGACTGTAATAGTATGTATAACATATATAAACTGTTGTATGTCTCCAGAGTGTGAATATATTACCAAGTTATACACATACATGTATACTTCAAAAGTAAACAAAATGAATATACATGAGGGCGCTAAAAATATAAAATGACAAGTGTCAATGTATCTAATTAACCTCCCTGTAATCTCGTCAATCAGATCACGCATAAAGGAGAGATCCTCCTCATCATCATCAAATCCAGCTCCGCCTCGCAGGCCGTGCCATCATCTGCAATCACAATAGGGACTAGTGGGTGTCCGGAAACACCATCCCGTAACGTGGGAGTGAGTGATCAACTCAGTAGGATAAGAGAACAGAGATTAGCATGTTGTCAAATCAATCATGCGATAATAGTAAAGCAGTAAATCAAATAATCCTAATACTGTTGTTAATGCAATATGACATGACATGATGGATGCCCTCACCGACGTTCTCCCTCATACGGCACCATCTTACGCCCGCAGCATGCTTGTATCCCGCTCAGTGCTCCACATCTTCCAGGCACATGTAATGTGATGGTGATATGATTGCCGAGTTATTATTAGTCCATTCAAACAGCAGGATTGGAAAACTAAGGTACTTCCCTTATATTAATCCCAACACAGATCCTGTCTAGGGTCATCACTCCTAGTAATCTCATACAATGTATATTTTGTAGGTTGTTGCAAGGGCTGTCAGGGCTGTTGCTCGCACTCGTTGCACCGCTCCCCCATCACCTTATTAATACAAGCCTACTGTACTCTCACTGCTACGGAAGGGTCGTCGACTCCCGTAGACTCAGAATACGCTCGTGGTCACTACAAAGGACTCGTCGCCTGATCAGTGTAGGCCGACAGCAAGAATATAGTGTCCCATACCACCATAATCTGCTCATGAGTCATAGGTACTCACTGGTCACTACGGGGAGGTTTGTGGCCCCAGCGTAGGCCGACAGCTCGACCACGGTGTCCCATACCACCATGCCCGGCTCATGAGTCTTCGTGGATCAAGGTATCATGGTTGATAGGGTTTACAATGATAAGTTCAGTACCCTACGTTTAAGCATTTATGACTCATATAGGGTGAACATACAATGGCCAGTCGGGTTACTTGACGGGCTCGACTAGCGCGATCGCATCTCAAGTCGAACGACATGAAGTGCGTTAAACACCTCGTGTGGCCTAACCACTGCCGCCAACTCCAGAACACGGCTCGCGTTCATCGACGCGTCGTTCGTGGCAAAGATAGGCTAACCACGAACTTACTCGGTTACCGACTGCCTGGACTAGGCATAGTCCCAAACAATCATGAATCCACATCAGTAAATCATGTAAGGGTATTGGAAATGAAATACAACCATGTGAGCATGTTAACACATGTTATAACATACAACTTAAGTGAATCATCAAGCACAAGCATTTCATACAGATAATGAAATCATGCATATAGCTAACATGTAGGAAATCATTTACATCAGCATATTAATTGAGAAATCCATCTCAAACTAATTCATAACACCATTTAATTCAATACATACTAATACAAGCGTTTATACAAACACTTACACTACACACTTAAGTCTACATATAGTATGTCGACTCAAAATGCGCATTTAAGTGAATCTCTTCGCCAAACTAATTATGCACACATTCCTAACATTCTAATGTGACAATAAGCCATGTCAATCACATCAGCAAACTATGGATGAAAACAGTATTTCTTACAAATGACTAAAATGCCCTAAATCTCATATTCTTCGTCTATTTACGAAACAGGAAATGGACAGCATGTTGTACATATCAAACGGAGTTGCCGTCGATAATCTACTATTAAACGACATTGAAAGCGTTGAAAACTGTCAATCAAAGCGTCTAAAATCCGCACCTTATCTCCTAGCAGCGTATCGTTTCGAACGGAGCGTATATGCTTCGTCTACGGTGACTAGGCAACCTGATTTATAAGATTTATCAGCTACTTTGTTATGAAACCAAGGGAACACTAAATCAGCAACTAAATAGGGTATTTTCTTACCTAAAAATGTGGAGAAATCACCGGCCAAGTGATTGAAGCGTGTTGCTAAAGCACGTGTAACAGGTAGCACAACGGCAGGAAAATTCTCCTCCACTCTCTCTCACAAACTCTCAGTTTTTCTCTCTTCCAATCTAGGGTTTTTTCTCAAATTCGGATGGAAGAGAGGAATGAGGGTTTCAACCCCTTTTATAAGCCCAAATGTGCCAAAATAGGCTTGGGTACAAAGTATACTTAAGGTATATCCAAATAGGGGCTGTTTCGGTCTAAAAGGGCATTTCTGGTGGTCCCCTGGCCGAACGCGAACGGACTTAAGTTCATGCTCATCGGATGTTGCTCACATCCCGTTTTCAGACCAGTAGTGTTCCCAGATCGCCCGTGGCGGTCCAGTTTCAGTTCAACGGTCACCGCACGTAGATCAGGTCTGCAAGTCTCATGACATGAAATAGAAATTTTTTTTGATCCGAGGGTGTAATTTGGCTGAATTTTGACGGTCAGAATGCTTAATACTGACGCGTCAAGTCGTGTGCCAGATTTGAATTTCAAATTCTAATTTTAACCCTATTCTCACTCTCTTCACTCTAGGCTCAATGAAATAGCCTGTGAATGTCAGTTGGACTTGATTTTTGAAATGATTGTCAAGTCCAGCTAGGCGGTTCTAACGATCTAAGATAGTAGGTATCGGACTTTCGACGCGCAGTCTAGATCCAATACAAAGTTTCAAAGAGGTCCAGAGAACAAACCAGTTTAGAGTTTGATCCGAGGTTTTGGAGTATCATAGCACCATGGATTCTACAAGTTTTGGGTCCTGTAGAACGTATTTAAAGCGGTCAGGGACTATTTTCCAGCTACTCTAGCATAGCGCTAGCTAACTTATGCTTAGTTTCTAAAGGAATTAATCCTAAGTGATTTCTTTGGCTATGGAATTGGGTTCTGAACGATTTCCCAGATGTTTTAGTTGACCCATTGCCTAAGGACGTCTAATCCCAGGTTGGTAAAAATCCGGGGTGTTATAGTGTCGCTTAGCGAGGTACGTGCAAGTGAGAAGAATCTGAGGAGTGCACATGAAAGGGATCGTCGCACACGGTTCATTTGTGGTCGTCTGGTTTAATGGCAGCCAAATAATAGCCTTTTAGTGACCAATATGATGGACAACTTCCACCTACTTCACCACATCTTCACGTTCAACGTCTACCCCAGGTGGAGTTAGTCACCTTTATGATTGAGAAGGAGGCCAAAGGACATGTTTGGTCGTGGGACATATTTGAGACCCACTTTCACCAGAAATATTTTCCTCTCATGTACCGCCATGAGAAGGAGAGTAAGTTTCTTCGCCTTCTCAGGGAGGCATGACAGTAGCGGAGTATGAGAATAGATTTACGGAGCTAGGAAGGTATGCTCCAATGATACTAGGTGATCAGCCGATTCGGATGCGGTAATTTTTAGATAGTCTGCTGCCTGAGATCCGCTCGAAGATGTGTTGTGCTAGCATATCTACCTATGCTGAGTTAGTGGGCATGTCCCTACGAGCTGAGAAGGATGGGGACAGGTTATCTCATATGCGAGCACCTATGGCTCCCAAGCCACGATCTAATCTTCCAAGCAGACCATTCCTCGGTAAGAGGCCACGTGCAGACTCATTGTCGAGGCTCATGGCATCACCTGCCCGGGTGAGGTGACCTGACATGTGGTGTACCTACTGCAAGAAGCCTGGCCACACGGACATAAACTGTTTCACCAGGATGAGAGACAGTGGGTTCTCGCCGCCTCAGAGGATCAACCGTCCATTACCTCAGGCCATTTCCGCTCCACCCCTACGGACAGCACCGGCACATCCATCCTTTAGACCACCAGCTCCTTGCTTCAGACAGCCACAACGGCCTATGGTACCGCAGCCTAACCGTTAGTAGCAAGCTCAGGTACATTCACTGACCGCTGAGGCATCCGAGGCAGTAATTACCGCACCACCCTTGACTTTTGAGGTCACGACTCATATCCAAGGTACTCCAGTTTTCTTATTGGTAGACAATGGGTCCACTACCTCTATTATATCATACACAGCAGTCAAGCGCCTGGGATTAAGCAATGTTCCTACGGAGGGAATAAGGGTCCTCACCACCACCGGGACTTTTTCTGACGTTAATGGGATTTATAAGGGTTGCGTGATAGATTTAGGGAGCAGGACGGTACTAGTCAACATAATGGTCATTCCCCTATTTCATTACGATGTCATTCTTGGCATGGATTGACTCATGAGGATGCGAACAAAGATCGACTGTGGGGCTAGAATGGTGACAGCCCATAGATCTGAGGGAACAACTTTTACTTTCCTGATTCAGGTCAGTCACCCATCCCCATCTGAATTGTTACGTTTTGCTATTGGAAAGTATTGGTGGTCCGACATTAGAGGCTACGCCAGTGGTTTGAGATTTTGAGGACGTATTCAAGACGATTCTTGGATTACCTCCTTGGTGCGAGATTAATTTTACAATCGATCTCATGCCAGGTGCGACACCTATTTCATTGCTCACGTATCGCATGCCTTCGAGTGAGATGAAGGAATTGAGGAGTTAGATTGATGGCTTGTTGAGTTTGGGCTTTTTATGACCTAGTGTGTCCCCTTGGGGAGCACCTGTTCTGTTTTCAAAGAAGAAGGATGGATCACTACGATTATGTTTGATTATCTGTAACACCCCAGATTTTTATCAACCTGGGATTAGACGTCCTTAGGCAATGGGTCAACCATAACACCTTGGTAACCTCTCAGAACCCAATTCCAAATTCAAGAAATCGTTTAGAATGAAATTCTTTAAAATTTTAATGTGAATTAGCCAGCGCTATGTTAGATTAGCTGTGAAATTAGCACTGATCACTTTAAATACGATCTGAAAGACCCAAAACCTATAGAACCATTGATGCTACGTTACCTTAAAATCTAGGATCAAACTCTAAACCCGTTTGCTCTCGGGAGCACTTTGAAACTTTGTATTGGATCTAACCGCGCGTCGAAAGTTTGATAGCGATAATCTTAGACAATTACGACCGCCTTGTTGGACTTGACAATGGTTTCGAAAATCAAGCCTAACCGATGTTCTGGGGCTATTTCATTGAGCCTGGAGTAGGGAGTGTGAGAAAGAGTGCAATTCATTAAAAATTAAATGTCGTTTAAATAAATCTAGCACGTTTTGCTTGCGGGTTAAGCATAAGCATTCAGACTGTTGGAATCTGACCCAAATACACCCTCGGATCAGGCAACATTTCTCACTCAGGTCAGTGTACTTGGAATCCTCGATCGAGTCTCCATGACTGCTGAACTGAAACTGGTCCGCCACGTGCGATCTGGGAACACTGTCGGGCTGAAAACTTAATGTAATCAGGATCCAGTATCCATGAGCTTAAGTCCGATTGCGTTCGGCCAGGGGACCTCCCGAAATGATCTTTTGGATCGGGAAAGACCTGATTTGGCTATAACCCAAGTATACCTTGACTTAAAGTCTATTTCGGTCATGTTTGAGCTTATAAAAGGGCCTTAAACCCTTAGCTTTCTAACCAATACGAATTTGGGAAAAACTCTAGGAGTGAGGAGAGAAAAGAGAGAGAAAGTGAGGGAGAAGTTGGAGCTTTCTCCTAGGAGTCTTCCCTGCTGCTCCACGTGCCAGATCCTTCCACCTGCATCGCTATTTTGGCGATTCCAACTCCGTTCTAGGTAAGAAAACCCTAACCTCAACCTATTTTGGGGATTCTAGTAATACAAGTAGCGAAGTAGCTGACCTATCTTGTGAATTAGGTCGTTATATCGTTGTTGACGAAGCGTAGACTTCCTGTTCGATTCGTTACACTTCTACGGCGAAAGGTGTGGATTTTAGACGCTTAGATTACCTGTTTTCAAAGCTTTCAATGCCATTTAATGGTAGATTGCTGATGAGGATGTTATTTGACATGTACAACATGTTGTCCGTTTTCCATTCCGTATACGTACGAAGAATATGAGATTTAGGGTATTTTAGGTATTTGTAGGAAATACTGTATACGTACGTATTTTGCCGATATGATTGCCATGGGTATTTGTCGTGTATTTATACTAGTTATGGATGTATGATCTGTTTGGCAAAGAGATTCGCCCTAATACACATATTGGCCGATAATGCTATGTAGACTAAAGTGTGTAGACTAAGTGTTTGTTGAAATGCCTAAATCAATATGATTTATGCCTGCCATATATTTTGAATGTAAGAACATGATTGTGTGTACTAGACAACTCCTTGATATAAGGATCTGTCATATTATATGTTGAAATCAACATACGTCAAGTACGCTGGAATTGTGTGGACTAAATGTTTGCATAAATGTTTATATTAGTAAGCATTGAGTAAGTGGTGTTGTAGATTAGCGTTGAGAATGGATTCTCAACTAATTTGATGATGTACATGAATTCCTCCATGTTTGTTGTATTGAATTGATTACCTTATGTGTGAAATACTCATGTATGGTTAACTGCTTCTGATGTATGTTATAATATGCTAATAACATGCTTAGATTACTTGTTATTTCAATTTTGTTTATCTCATATGATTACTGGTTCACATCTTTGTGCTTGGGGCTATACTCTAGTCCAGGCAGTCAGTAACAGTTTAGAATTCGTGGTTGGATTCTATGTGCCACGAAGGATGTGTATGACGAACTCGAGTCGTACTAGAGTCGTCGACAGTAGTTAGGCCACACGAAGTGCTTGTGCACTTCATGTCGGTAGATTCAACGTGTGCTTTTGCTAGTCGGACTCATCAAGTAACCCGATTGACCATTGTATGTTCACCTTGTGTAACATCCCGAAAATCGGGGGTCGGGTAGAAACCCAACTCCCGAGTTCCAGAATATCACTTATGCAACATAAATGATGATAAATGCATGTTGTCTGTAGAATGGCATTAAACAAGATTGAGACTAAGCCAAAACAGCATATCATACTCCAGAGACAGTTAAATTATCAAGCGGAAGAATATGATAGATATATAAAATATATAAATGATTGTAAGTCTCAAGAGTATGAACATGTTATCAGGTTAACTAAATACATGTATACTTTAAAATAGAAAGAAAAGAATATACATGAGTGCTCCAAAAATATAAAATGACAAGTGTCATGGCATCTAATCAACCTCCCTGTAATCCCGTCGATCAAAACACGGAGGAGAAGTCCTCCTCAGCATCATACAAGTCCGGCTCCACTTCACAAGCAGCGCCATCATTTGTAATTACAACCAGGTCTAGTGGGTGTCCGGAAACACCGTCCCGTAACGTGGGAGTGAGTAGCTAACTCAGTGGAATAATAGAGCAAAGATTAGCATGTTATCAAATCAATCACGCGTTAATAGTAAAGCAAACAATCAACCATTCCTAGATACTGTTGTTAATGCATGCATGAAATGACATGATGGATGCCCTCACCGACATACTCCCTCATGCGGCACCATCTGTGTCCGCGGCAAGCTTTCTTCCCGCAGTGCTCCACATCTTCCAGGCACATGTAATGCGATATGGATAATGATTACCAAGTTGTTATTAGTCCTTTTCATACAGCAGGATTGGGAAACTAAGGTACCTTCCTTATATCAATACCCAAACAATGATCCTGTCTAGGGTCGTCACTCCTAGTATTCTCATACGATGATATATTTCCAGGTCGCTGCAAGGGCTGTCAGGGCTATTGCACGCACTCGTTGCTCCTCTCCCCCATCACCTTATCAATACAGGCCTAGTTATCTCCATAAGACTACATCAGGACTCGTCGCCCCCATGCGGTGTCAGGATAAACTCAAGGTCACTATAAAGGGCTCGTCACCTGATCAGTGTAGGCCGACAGCAAGAATATTGTGTCCCATAATACCATAATCTGCTCAAGTAGGGTGCTCATTGGTCACTACGGGGAGGTTTGTGGCCCCAACGTAGGCCGACAACACGACCACGATGTCCCATACCACCATGCCCGGCTCATGAGTCTTTATGGATCAAGGTACCATGGTTAACAGGGTTTCCAATGGTAAGTTTAGTACCCTAGGTTCAAGCAGTTATGACTCATACATGGTGAACATACAATGGCTAGTCGGGTTACTTGACGGGCTCGACTAGTACAAGCTCATCTCAAGCTGAACGATATGAAGTGCATAAAACACTTCGTGTGGCCTAACCACTGCCGCCAATCCAAAACACGACTCGGGTTCATTGACGCATCCTTCGTGAAAAATAGAAGCCAACCACGAATTAATCCATTACCGACTGCCTAGACTAACGTATAGCCCCAAGCATTTATAAACCACATCAATGATCATGTGAGTGTGACATAATTGAAATACAAACAACCAAAGCATATTCACAACATGTGATAGCATACAACGTAAGCAAATCATCCAACACCTGCATTTCATATACATAGTGAAATCAATACGTATAGCCAACATGTAGGAAATCATATACAACATCATATGGATTGAGAATTCATTCTCAAAACTAATCTACAATACCATTTACTCAATACATACTAATACAATCATTTATACAAACACTTAGTCTACACACCTTAGTCTACATAGCGTATGTCGACCCAAAGTGCGCAATAGGGCGAATCTCTTCGCCAAACAGATCATGCATGCATACTGAATATCATAACACGATGAATTTACATGTCAAGCATTTCAGCAAAATACGGATGTATGCGGTATTTCCTACAAATGACTAAAATACCCTAAATCTCATATTTACCGTACGTTTACGAAACGGAAAATGAACAGCATGTTGTACATGTCAAACGGTGTTGCCGTCGATAATCTACTATTAAACGACATTGAAAGCTTTGAAATCAGTCAATCAAAGAGCCTAAAATCCTCACCTTTTGCTGTAGACGTGTATCAATTTGAATAGAACGTCAATGCTTCGTCAACGACATTCTGGCATCCTAATGCACAAGATACATAAGATACTTCGCTATTTGAATCGAAAGGATCCTTAAAACAGTTATAGGTTAGGATTTTCTTACCTAGAACGGAGTTGGAATCACTAGAAGAGCGATGCAGGCAGGTGGATGTGGCACGTGGAGCAGCAGGGAAGACTCCTAGGAGAGAGCTCCAAATCTCCCTCCCTTTCTCTCTCTTTTCTCTCTTCTCTCTCCAAATTCGTATGGAATGAAAGAGCAAGGGTTTAAGTCCTTTTTATAAGCCCAAACATGACCAAAATAGACTTGGGGACAAGGTATACTTATTTTATAACTAAAGTGGGCTTGTTCTGATCCAACGGAGCATTTCTGGAGGTCTTGTGACTGAATGCGGTCGGACTTAAGCTCCCTGACATTGGATTTAGGTCAGGCAGAGTTTTCAGTCTGAGCGGATATCCAGATCGACCGTGGCGGACCAGTTTCAGTTCAACGGTTACGGGAACTCGATCAAGGATTCCAAGTATACTGACCTGAGTGGGAAATATTCCCTGATCTGAGGGTGTATTTGGATCAGATTCTGACGGTCAGAATGCTTAGAAAGAGCGCGCAAGCGGACGTGCCAGATTTCATAAATTATATTTATTTCTCACTCTTCACTCTGAACCCAGTAAAATAGTGTCAGGACATCAGTTAGACTTAATTTTTGAGATGAACATCAAGTCCAACTAGGCGGTCAGGATTGTCTAAGTTCGGGGTAATCGGACTTCCGACGTGCGGTCCAGAGTCGATACAAAGTTTCAAGGTGCTCCAGAGAGCAATTGGGAATAGAGTTTGATCACAGGATTTATGATATTGTAGCGTCACCTATCCTATACGTTTTGGCTCTAGCAGATCGTATCGAAAGTAATTGGTGAGAATTTCACAGGTCGTCTAGTGCAGCGCTAGGTGATTCTCATTAGATTTCTAAAGGAAGTAGCCTATAATGATCTCTGTTTGAGATGAAATTTGAAGGGTGGAGTGAGGGTATTTGGAAACGAAAGAAGGAAGAGTTTGGAGGGGTGATTTTTACTAAAACTTGGACGTTTGGAGCGAAAAGAGAGTTTGGAGGGTCACTTTGTGAAGGAAGTACTTGATTGGGGTGTTTTTAACAAACGACCCATATACTAGGGGGCTACGTTAGCCCCCAAACACCTCCAGCCCAAAGCCCGGACCCAACCGAGGAATTTGACCGGCGATGCATCGCGGAATCGGCGATGGCATCGCCTATGAAAATTATCTCCGGTGAGGCCGGCCATATGGGCTGGGTTCCCCCTGCCCCCTAGGTCCCAAAAATATGTGGGGCCCACGTTAGATCATTGTGGATTAGCGTGGGTGGGCCCATGACTCTATTCGAGGCATTTCGGGGCCGGTTTACAAACCAAAATGAATTTCTACAACGTATAGCATATGATTTTGGGGTAAGAGATGCTAATCTATCCAACTAACCTATCCATCTTGTTAGATTCCAAAATTTTAAGGGTCGAAGCCCATTTTACTCATTTATTTACTATTCATGATAATTTTTAGCTTTGGTATTGTTTTTCATCATGAAGACCTTAGGATTAGTGGTCTTTACTATTTATACTTAAGAATTTGTGTCTAATATGGAAGTACTTAGAGAAATTCGAAGAATGAGGTGGTGAAGGGTGAGATTTTGAAGGAAATAGGGAAATTTTGATTTTTTAGACCTTGGGATTGATCATTGAGAGTGAAATGGTTGACCCATTGTCTAAGGACGTCTAATTCCAGGTTAAAAAAAAATCTGAGGTGTTACACCTTGTATTTGTCATAACTGCTTGAACCTAGGGTACTGAACTTACCAGTGATAACCCTAATAACTGTGGTACCTTGATCCAATAAGACTCATGAGCGGGGCAGGGTGGTATGGGACACCGTGGTCGAGCTGTCGGCCTATGCTGGGGCCATAAACCTCCCCGAAGTGACCAGTGAGCACCCTACTCTGATCAGATTATGGTGGTATGGTACACTATATTCTTACTGTCGGCCTACATTGATAAGGTGATGGGGGAGTGGAGCAACGAGTGCGAGCAACAGCCCTGGCAGCCCTTTGTAGTGACCTTGAGTTTATCCTGACACCGCATGGGGGCAACGAGTCCTGATGCAGTCTTAAGGATATAAACTAGGCCTGTATTGATAAGGTGATGGGAGAGCAGAGCAACGAGTACGTGCAACAGCCCTGACAGCCCTTGCAGCTACCTAGAAATATATCATCGTATGAGATTACTAGGAGTGACGACCCTAGATAGGATCATTGTTTGGGTATTGATATAAGGTAGGTACCTTAGTTTCCCAATCCTGCTGTATGAAAAGGACTAATAACAACTCGGTAATCATATCCATATCGCACTGTATGTGCCTGGAAGATGTGGAGCACTGTGGGAAGAAAGCATGTCGCGGACGCAGATGGTGCAGCATGAGGGAGTATGTTGGTGAGGGCATCCATCATGTCATTTCATCCATGCATTAATCACAGTATTTAGGAATGTTTATTTTGTTTGCTTTATCATTATCGCTTGATGGATTTGATAATATGTTAATCTTTATTCTATGATTCCACTGAGTTAGCTACTCACTCTCACGTTACGGGATGGTGTTCCGGACACCCACCAGTCCCTATTTTAGTCTCAGATGAGGGCGCTGCTTGTGGAGCGGAGCTGGACTTGTATGATGCTGAGGAGGACTTCTCCTCGTCGATGGGATTACAGGGAGGTTGATTAGATGCCATGACACTTGTCATTTTATATTTTTGGAGCACTCATGTATATTCTTTTCTTTCTATTTTGGAGTATACATGTATTTAGTTAACCTAGTGACATGTTCACACTCTGGAGACTTACAATCATTTATATATTTTATATATCTATCACATTCTTCCGCTTGCTAATTTAACTGTCTCTGGAGTATGATATGCTATTTTGGCTTAGTCTCAATCTTGTTTAATGCCATTCTACAGACAACATGCATTTATCATTATTTATGTTGTATAAGTGATGTTCCGGAACTCGGGAGTTGGGTTTCTACCCGACCCCCGATTTTCAGGGTGTTACATTATTGCAGGCTGAACCAGGTGACGGTGAAGAACAAGTACCCTTTACCCAGGATAGATGTCTGTTTGATCAGTTGAAAGGGGCACAGTACTTTTCAGAGATAGACTTTCAGTCGGGGTACCATCAGTTGCGCATCAGGGAAGAGGACGTGCAAAAGATAATATTGAGGACTAGCTTCAGCCATTACGAGTTCCTTGTGATGTCGTTTGGGCTCACAAATGCACCGGATGTGTTCATGGACTTGATGAGTAGAGTGTTTAGGCCATTTCTTTTCCGATTCGTCTTCGTATCTATAGATGACATTTTGATATACTTAAAGAGTCGAGAAGAACATGAAGAGAACTTGAGAGCAGTCTTGGACACTCTCAGGAAGAACCAGTTGTTCACATAGTACAAGAAGTGCAACTTCTGGAAAGAGGAAGTCAAAATCCTGGGGCATGTGGTGTCCAAGGAAGGGATAGCGGTTAATCTCGCTAAGGTAGCAGCGGTTCAGGACTGGAAGCAGCCCGGTTCAATTACTGAGGTGAGGAGTTTTCATGGTCTGACAGGGTACTACCATTGGTTTATTAGGAACTTCTCCAAGATTGTCAGACCGTTGTCTCAGTTGACGAGGAAGAATCTAAAATTTTCCTAGAATGAGAAGGCAGAAGAAGCTTTTTAGGAGCTAAAGGACAAGTTAACGTCTGCCCTTGTGCTAGTATTACCAGAGCAAGGGGTTAGGTACACTATATACACTGACGCGTCTCACGTTGGTCTGGTTTGTGTCCTTATGCAGAAGGACAGGGTGATTGTTTACACCTCGAGACAGTCGAGGAAACACGAGGAGAATTATCCAACACACGACCTAGAGTTGGCAGTCGTCATTTTCCCACCGAAGCTTTAGAGACATTATCTCTATGGAGAGGAGTTCGAGCTCTTTTGTAATCACGAGAGCCTCAGATACATATTCACTCAGCGGGACCTGAATATGATGTAGCGGAGATAGATGGAGACCTTGAAGGACTTTAAGTTCAAGGTTTCCTATCATCCGGGCAAGGCGAACCTTGTGGTAGACGCGTTGAGCTGCAAGAAGACCATAGAGTTTGTGGCTCCGCTAATGATAGCAAAGTGGAACATGTCAGAGTTTGTGCGAGACTTTGAGCAGAAACTCATGGTGGAGGAGCTGTATGAGGTCATCACACATATTTGAGTACAGCCCCTCATTGATGACAGGATTATCGCGGCTCAGGCAGACGATGAGCTATTGATAAAAATGAGAGAGCGAGTTAGTGCAGATGAGGACTCAGAGTGGAGTGTTGGTACAGATGGGGGCTTACGTTATTGCGGCTGCCTATGCATCCCAGACGATCATGACTTGAGACGGAAAGTTCTCGAGGCAGCTCATAGTTCAAAGCATGCGATGCATCTTGGTAGCACGAAGATGTATCTCGACATGAAGAGATCGTACTGATGGGACAACATGAAGGTTCACATTGCAGAGTTTGTGTCCTATTGTCTCACGTGCTAGCAGGTTAAGGCAGAGCATCGCCGACCTCTTGGACTACTTCAACCCATGCCCATAGCGGAATAGAAGTGGGACAATCTCTATGGATTTCATCTCTGGGCTACCAAAGACGAGGAAGGGACATGACTCCATTTGGGTGATCGTTGAAAAATTTACGAAATCGGCTCATTCCCTCCCGATCAGAGTTACGAACTCTACAGACGAGTTGGCCAGGTTGTACATTAAGGAGATCGTACGTCTACATGGAGTTCCTTTGGAGATCATTTAGGACCGAGACACATGATTCACATTTATCTTCTAGACTCGCATTCAGGAGGTGGTGGGTGTGAAGTTGAAGTTCAGTACTGCGTTCTACCCACAGACTGACAGGCAGATGGAACGAGTAAACCAGGTGTTAGAGGACATGTTGCGAGCTTGTGTACTTGATTTAAAGGATAGTTGGGATGACTGTCTTCCTTATGCCGAGTTCACGTATAACAATAGTTTCCAGTTGAGCTTTGGCATGGCTCCATATGAGGCCTTGTATGGGCATCCCTGTCGAGCACCGCATTGCTGGGCAGAGGTTGTTGAGAAGAGTTTGATTGGCCCAGAGTTAGTTCAGGTGACCTCAGAGAAGATCAATGTTATCAGACATCGACTTCTCGCAGCACAGAGCAGATAGAAGAGCTACGCTGATATGAGGCGGCGACCGCTTGAGTTTAAGGTTGGTGATCATGTATTCCTTCGTGTTTCCCCATGAAGGGAGTCTTTCGGTTTGGCAAGAATGGGAAGCTTACGCCGAGATTCATTGGCCCCTTTCAGATACTGGACCAAGTGAGGGCGGTAACATATCGCCTTGCTTTGCCCACGCCACTCGTAGGCTTGCACAACATATTTCATGTATCCATCCTGAAGAAATATGTTCCTGATCCTTCCCACATTATCAGAAGGGAGCATTTGTAGTTGAGCGAGGATGCTACATATGTACTGCTACCGATGTATATTTTGGACAGGAAAGAGCAGGTATTGAGTAGCAAGGTTATCCCACTTGTGAAGGTACTGTGGACGCATCATAGTGAGGAAGAGGCTACTTGGGAAATGGAAGTCGAGGTCAGAAAGAACTCTTGAGGAGTATAAAAAGGTAATAATTTCGAAGAAAAAATTTTTCTTTAAAGGGGGTAGATTGTAACGTCCTGAAAAAATCCGTACAAAGACCCGAGTACCACCTCAGGCAAAAATCTCTAAGGACTAAATCCTTTAGAAATTTAACACAAATTACCTAGCGCTAAACTAGATAACCTGTGAAATTAGTACTAATATCTTTTAATATGATCTGCAAGACCCAAAACTTGTGAAATCGTTAACGTTACATTACCCTAAAACCTAGGATCATTCTCTAAACCCAGTTGCTCTTGGGAGCATCCGAAAACTTCGTACTAGACCCGGACCGCACGTCGAAAGTCCGATATCTACGAAACTATACAATTATGATCGTCTAGATGGACTTGACAATCACCTCAAAAATCAAGTCCAGATGATGTCCTAGGACTATTTACTTGAGTCCGGAGCTAAGTGTGTGAGAAACGTAAATATCTTTAGGAAATAAATATGAATTTAAGTAATCTGAGTCGTGTCACTTGTGGGTCAAATATAAGGATTCAGACCGTTAGAATCTGACCCAAATACACCCTCAGATCAGGGGAAATTTCCCACACATGGCAATATATTTGTGGCCTTGATCGAAAACCGGTGACCGTCGAACTGAAACTAGTCCGCCATGGGTGATTTGTAAATCCGATCGGATTGAAAACTTAGCTTGACCTAGATCCAATATTAGGGAGTTTAAGTCCGATCGTATTTAGCATAGAGACATTCAGAAATGCTCCGTTGGATCGGAACAGACCCGATTTGGCTATAACCTAAGTATACCTTGGCCCTGGGGCCATTCTCGTTAGTTCTGGGCCTATATAGGGGCTTTAAACCCCCTCTATCATATTCCATACGAATTCTAAAACCCTAGCAAAGAAAGGAGAAGAAAATAAAGGGAAAGAGAGAGAGTGAGTTAGAGATTCATCCTAGGGTTCTTCCCAGCTACAATACGTGTCAAATCTATCCATTCATATTGCTATACGGGCAATCCTGATTCCATACTTGGGTAAGGAAACTAAACCCTAACTTGTTTTAGGGCTTCATATAGCATAAGTGATGAAATAGCTAACATAACTCATGTTATAGGTTGCCAACCTGTAGTTGACGAAGACTAAACGTCTAAAACAAATTTGTTACACATTTACCGGCGTAACGTGCGAACTATATACATATAGGTTATGGTTTTCAAGATTTTCAATGTTAGTTAATGATTTATTACTGACATGGGTGCTATTTCACATGTCAAATGCGATGTTTGTTTCGTGTTTCACCTATATATGAACTATGTTGAGTTTAGTGTATTCCATGTATTTGTACAAAGGATCGTATACGTATAGAATTTGAAAGCATATTTACCAAGATTAATTGTCATATGTTTATACTTGTTGTATACATGATAACTCCTCGGTGAAAGGATTTTTCCTAATATGTAATATAACCAACATCTATCATGCGTGTTGGAATGTGTAGTCTAAGTGTTTATAAAAATGTCTGACTGAGCTAGTATTAAGTAAATTGTACTTTGTGTGCGTGTTGAGATATGATTCTCAACTACCATAACTGTGTGTATGATTTCCTCCATGTACTGTATATTCTGTTTATTCATGTTTAACTGTGTATGATTTCCTCCATGAATTGTATATTCATGTTTAACTTACATTCCATAGCATGCTCAAATGATTGTAGGATTTGACTCAAGTATTTTGGACTACTTTGATCATCTCAAATGCTTATTATTGTGGTTACATGCAGTTGGGACTATATCATAGTCCAGACAATTGGTAATAGGCTCTGTTGTGGTGACTGAGGTTATTTTCGCCACACAGGACGTGTTCGATGATTTTAAGCCGTACTTGGGATGTCAATAGCGGTTAGGCCACATGGAGTACTTATGCACTTCTTTTCGGTCAACTTAACGCGCGCTCGTCCTAGTCGAGATCGTCAAGTAACCCGATTGGCCCGATGTATGTTCACCATGTTTGAATGCTTCTGTTTGAATCTAAGGTACCAAACTCACTAGTGAAAATCCTTTAACCTTGGTACCTTGATCTGCTAAGACTCATGAGCTGGGCAAGGTGGTATGTGACACCGTGGTTGAGCTGTCAGCCTACGCCGGGGTGATGAGCCCACTCGTAGTGACCAATGAGCAATCCAGACTCGTAAGCCGAATACGGTGGTATGGGACACTGTATTTGTGCTGTCGGCATACGACTTGGCAACAATCCATTTGTAATGACCTCGAGCATACTCTGAGACTGCGTTGAGGTGACGAGTTTTTCTGCATCAATTAAAGTATAACTAGGCCTGCATTAATTAGGTGACGAGCTCTTTGCAGCGACCTAGAACCGTAACATCGTATGAGATTGACTAGGATTGACAACCCTAGAATGGATGATTGTTGGGAAAATTGATATAAGGGAGGTACCTTAGCTTCCCAATCCTGGTGTATGAAAAATGACTAATAAGAACTTGGTAATCACGTTAATGCACCGCACTGCATGTATCATTTGGCATTTGGTAGGGCACTGAGGAAGTGAATGACATGCGTGACCATGAGATGAAGATCGAAGAGGGAGTGCAGGAGAGGACATGCATCATGACGACATTCCATCCTTGCATTAATCAGAGTACTTAGGACTTGTTTGTTGTACTGCTTTATCATTACTACTTGACTGAATTGATAACATGTTAACCTTTGCTATATAGATCCACTGAGTTGATCACTCACTCCAACATTCTGGGATGTTATTAAACACCAACTAGATTCTGTCTTAGTTGCAGATGACAATGCGACCCACTAGGCAGAGCCAAAGTTCGAAGATGATGAGGAGCCATTCTCCTATATGCAGTATTCAGGCCCGTTCATGTAAGTCGTGTCCTAATTTGACGGGGATTCAAGGTTATGTTTGTAGTGGGCTATCACATTCTCTTTTTGATATTTTTTATTTTGACACAACACTTGTAATTATTGACCTAGCAACGTATACATACTGTCCCTGGATTATGTTTTGCTGATTTGGCTTAATCTAATTCATGTTTTATGCACTAATACAACAACAAACATCCATTATTAAAAATGTTGCATAAGTGATGTTTTGGAACTCGGGAGTTGAGTTATGCTCGACCCCCGATTTTTAGGGCGTTACAAAGTATATATTAGGATTACTCAAAAGTAACTGTACTGGTTTCCAACCCGGTAGAGGATCCTATCACAAACCGTTTAAGAAGTGAACAATATGCAAACTAGTTTATGATGGATATGACTGTGTATGTGTGTGAGGTGTGATCTCAGATATTTAGATATGAAAATATTAAAGAAAATCACACAAATAGAAGAATAACAATCTCAAACACAGTCATTTTTATAGTGGTTCGACTACTTGTCTACTCCATTCCCGGTAACAGCACTCAACCCTTGAGTGTACCAGATTTTAGTAGGGAGGTTTCATAGTAGTTCAACTCAAACCAAAGGTTTTAAATCAGGTTAACCTTCAACCTTTACAACCTACACCTAGGCTGACTGTTTATGCTCCCTGAGAAAGGGTCAACACATAGCACATAGTTTTAGGCACACTTACCAAGGATCCACACAAGGAACCTCACTGTTTATGCTCTCACGAGCAAGGGTCAACACAATGCACCCACTTTTAGGCACACTGGCCAAGGATCTTTCACAAGACCCTAACTGTTTATGCTCTCAATAGTACAAGGGTCAACACAACGCACCCACTATGTATACTTGTCGGAGGCCTCCTTGAGGACTTGTAAGGGGTGAGAAATACCTTAGACCCAATCCTACAAATGAATGATCACAAGGGTCCTCTAGACTCTATTTACTTACAGATAAGTGGATGAGTCTCATTTAGCACGTTGTCGAAGATCTCCTTTTTTGTTGATGAAGAATCTTCTGCTTCCTTGATCTACAACACAGATGATGTACCAATATATGGCGTCAGGTTGGGTCAAGGTTATGATGAAATTATACTCTCTTAAAAAGTTTTCCTATAAGGAAGATAGAGCGATCTCAATCATCTATGCATTCAAGACATCCTGGTTTAATGATTTGCCATTAAGGTAGTAGCTGGAGGATCCTTGAATGCGGAAGTTCATTCCCCAATCCACTCTATTGAATATCAATGATGAGTGTGGATTGGAGGATGAACTCCCTTGAGAGAAAGGGCTTTAGGTATATGATCTAAGGTAAAACACTCAAAAGCACTCTTTTCTTTCTCTACCAGTAATAATAGACAAGTTCTCTTTATATAGGCAAAAGGTTCTAATGGATATAAAACGGTTACATTTATAAAAAAGTTTGATATCATCTACGGTCCGCTCGATGAAATAAACTCAAATATCATATGCTTTTGAAACCTATTACCAACTGGTCAAGGGAATCGAAACACGTGTCGATATCATCAAATTTCGAACTTTGATTTCATCGATGTGAGCTTTAATTCCTCGACGTATGAAAATGAGAGAGACTTACTTTAAAATATTTCAATTTTACAAGAATGATAGAGGGACCTTCAATATCATCGGAATTTATTGTTGATGATATCAATATTATGTTGAGGCATCGATAAATCCAAAGAATTTTTGTTTAAGCTTGCTAGACAGTTTCTGTCCATGTTCAATGCCATTGAAATTGTACTAATATCATCAATATTTGAATATCGAACCTATCGAGTGACCCTTGATCATATATAAACTATCCTAAAATATTTTGTTGAAAATCTTCGCGCCCATGACCGTTACATCGAAAGCCTTCCGATGTCATCGGGATTTGAACTTCAATGGTATCAAGGAGGGTTTCGATATATTAATGCACATATGATATTCTTAAGTAAAAATAGGGGCACCGGAGGTCTGCCTGTCAATATTATCGAGTCACCTTCGATCGACTCGAGATTCAAATATCGATGACATCGATAGTGTTTCGATACATCGATAAATCCGTCCAAAGATATATGTGGTTGCTGGACACTTTTGTCCTCATTCCGATGGAATCGATTTGTCATCGAGGACATCGACAGTGTAGGTTAATCATATCGAGATATGTATCAATAAAATCAACAAGGCAAGAAAACTTTAGAGATTTTCTGATTTTCAAAAAGTTTTCTTAATTTAAAAACCCTATGATGTTCTAACTTTTTTTAAGGGTTTAAATACCTGGTATTTTGGAACTTGGGATGTGAGGCTTAAATTTACCTTTGGCGAGCTTGCACACATCTGGTTGAGGCATGCACTTTGAATTGATCTTCATATGAGGCTCTACGGTCTAGCTGACTCAACACTCATGCTAATTGATAAACCAGGTCACTTTCAATCTCTCCCTTTGTTAATTACGTGACAAAATACCAAAACACCCTAGAACACTTCTATACTGATATCTTAAATTGTGTGTACATGTTCTTTACACAATTGTACAATGTTAATAATGTCATATACACAACACATTCAGAAGCTGCTCCCCCTCGCTTAGTGCAGCTGCTCCCCCTAACACCTGAAACATCATACTCAAGCAAATATATATTTCTTAACAGTGTGTTTGAGTCGTTCTCCCCCTTTTCTTAGTCATTGACAAAGATTGCATTATAGTAGATATTGACTGAAGTTTAAAGACATGTGGGAGAACATCGTGCAATAAGCATACATAGATAGATGGATAATGATTAAATTAGTGTAAGCGTACATCATTTTCAGAAAGTATGGATGCATATCAAATCAATTAGAGTAGTGATAAAAGAAGATAAAATAATCATGAAAATCACATGCACTCCATATCAGAAACTAGCTAAACTAGGGGATCATAAAACATAATTATGGCAGTAAAAATGGGAGTTATACCCAGCCATGTTCAAACTATCCAAAAAAACACAAACTGCCCCAGATTGGCAGTAGTAATAGTTATTAAAAAAAGGCCCATCCATGGGCACCCGGAAGTAACCAGCAGTAGCAAACCCACACGGGGCATATACAACATACAACAACAAAAAATAATAATTTATCAAACTGTTAAGGGGTTATCACATTCAGTCATGAGAGCGTAGAGCATCAAAAAAGATATTTATGCTCATACGCAGAGATAATTGTGGGTGAATGTGATAGCGTTTAGAGTCCTGTACTACGACGGAGGAGCAGAGGTAGATCACGCTGTGTCATCTCACGACAAGTGATTATCTTAACCAATTATTGTACTATCTGCCGCACTCCTTGGACCAGTCGTTCCAAGATGGTAAGCCTCTCCTACACCGAGTAGACATCCCTCTGAATTTCTTCAATCCGATCCTGGTGGAACTTAAAATGTTTAACATGCCAAGGAGCTGATGTTGTTGATGCTTGATGAGGTCCAGAAGCTTCTTATCCAGTGTCTCGGTCCCTTCCGTGGGAGCATCACCTGTCCCACTTTCCCTCTCTACTTGAGTGGCTTCCTCAGGTGGATCCTCAGGATATTTATGAAACTTCAAATCCATCCTTCGAATGTTAATTTTTTTGAAGGTTTGGAGAGTAAGTACAAGATCACTTGTAGTTGAAAAGGTTATGACATTGCAAATTGTATGTATGATCCAGGGATATGGTAAGTGAATATCCCTAGCCATATAAAAAACATAAACCAACTAATGCATGATGAGGGTAGGCAGACAAATCTTAATCCCAGAGGCAAATGAATAAATTATCATAGTCATGAAGCCCATGAGATCTGCCCTTTTAGAACCCCTAGAGTAGATGTTTGAAGCAAGGATACCATGCAAGACCCGATAGCGTGGTTCTATGAATTTGACTTTTAGGGCATTTCCTTAGTGCCACTGGACGTCACGATCATGATAGAGGAATTTGGTGACCTTAGACCGAACCTCAATATTTTTCATGTCCATATCTAGGAGTCCTTCAGGAGATAAGGTAAGATTAAATATCCCTGTGACAGACTCAGGAGTGATCAACACATAATCACCATCGACGTCTACGACGATGGATGGTGGTTCAGATATCGGAGAATGACAAGCGACAAAGAAATTATAGGTCTATTCAAGTTAATATGATCCCCCAAAGTCAAGAACTGGTAACCAATCTATGACGGTAAATAGTGGTTCTAGATTATATGGAATCAGACAACTTCTGTCAACTTTTCTCTCAGGAATAACCTTTCTCCCAGTGAACTTAGCCAAGACCAGATTAACCTGCACCGGTGGAGGTGCCTGAGCCTCAGACTGGGACCCACTCTGTCTCATGCATTGCCTTGTGGGGGTCCCACATTCTAGGGCCTTTACCCTTTCTTTTGAAGTAAGCTCTTTTTGTCGAGCGGATCTCGAAGACTCAACCGGACCGAATACTTTTCCTTTGTCTTTTCCCATGTGGACAAAAGGAGGATTTGGGAAATAGGACAAAATCCAATAGAAATAGAAATACCAAAAATAAATAAATAACTCTTGATGTTTAGAAAGGTATTACTAGATTTATGGAATGGTTGGGGTTGCCTGAAAAAAGGTCTGAGCAGTCCGGTTGAGAGGAGCGAGCAAGGAAGAGGAAAGGAAAACCCTGAAAAAAATCCTTTTTTCGCGTTCCACCGCCTTTTATCAGGCGGCAATCTTCAATATCATCGACCAATGTTTCGATGATATTAATGTGCTTTCCCTGATGCTATCGAGACCGTCTTCGATATCATTCTCAATCATATGGCTTTTCGAGAGGTGTCGATGATATCGACCCTTGATCGATCAATTGGGAATGACTTATCAACAGACATATCGAAGATGAATGTTTTCAATTATCATTATTCAAACAACTCTTCATGTATACTTTTAATATATCTATGAATCAACAGTATAGACAACAAAATTATGTACACTCACTGTACACATCAAAATTATAAACATTATAATGTTTATATACAAAAGATTGAGGTGAGGAATCTCAGGTATATCATTTAACGCTCAGTAAAAATTGCATCATTTCAGCAAATATCCAGATCTAAATGCATAACCCGGACTTGTCTTTTTATGTTTGATATTTTAGGGTATATGGATATAATTAGTTATTAGACAACTCAGTTTTTCTTTTACTATCCATTTTGAGACAGAATTCTTTACTTTGGTAGATTTAGTTTTCATGTTTATCTTACTCACTTAGTCCAATGATTCCTTCATTCTATCTTTCATTTTAGGTGGTGATGGATGAGTGTTTCTCTTAGGTGGACTTTTGACATTCTGTATTTCTCTAGCCGGTTTGAATTTACTAATATGATTTTGACTAGAGTTATGTGAAGTCATTCTAGGTGTCAAGCATTCAAACTTAGAGTGACCCATATCACCACATAAATAACAAACTGGAGTAGTTTTCATATTACTACCTAAAGCAGTAGATTTTTCGATTGTTGGTGCTGCATTTTCAATTCTCTTTTTAGTTTTATCATACCCTAGCCCTCTCTTGTCTTTTCCTTGTCTTCCCATCCCTAACAACTTTTCTATTTTTTCACCACTTTGGGAAAATTTATAATTTATTTCATCAATTTTTTTGGATTTTTCTAAGTCAAAACGGAGTGTGTGATTCTCATTTTTGAGTTGCTAAGTTTCATCTTTTAATAATTCAACTTTCTTATTAAGCTTTGATGATTTCATTTTTAGGGATAGATTGATTTTTTCCAACTTATCATTATTTGAATGATATTGTTGTAAATCATTGATTAACTGTGTATTAATTTCCAAGGTTTTGTCCAAATATTTTTGCAACAATGGCTTTTTATTTTCAGATATTCCAAGTCTTTTAAGGATGTGGATGTTATGAATATAGGTTGATTATAAGCATCTTGCAATTTATCCTGTTTTATCTCTTCTTCTTCTTCTCTAGTTTCCTCATTATCAGATGGAAATTATTCAGTGACTTGCTATTCCTCCTTGGCTTCAAAATTCGTGGGAGTGATTGGAGTAGTGGGGACTATAAGAATTTTCAAGGATTTCTAGTCACCATCACTCTCCGAGTCATCGGATTATGAGTTTGACTCTTTTGTATCATCCCATGTGGTGCCCATTTCCTTACCCTTAGTTTTTCTGTTTGGGCAATCGGTAGACAGGTGTCCATACTTCCGACAGGCATAACTGAAAGGGCCTAGCTATATGCCCTAGAGGAGGGGTGAACAGCGCAACGCCAAATAAAACTTAAAACAGTGGAATAATAAAAGAAATAAAGAACAATGCTGAATTAAAAGTAATCTCAATAACCTAGAATTAAGATAATGATACTATATCAGTTCTAAGGACAACCTTATACCAAAAACCAAAGGTTTAAGGTAGGACAACCTTATTTCTAGAACGTCCTTTGTATCTCAAACCAATGACAAATAAAAAGCAAGGAAACCAAAATAACTTGCAGAAATAAAACCTAAGTTATTACAACATTCCCACACTTGCTTGAAATAAAATGATTACAACATTCATCCACAAATACAATCCACAAAACTAAATGAATAAAGGAATGAAAGAATAAAGCACATCCACAACACAACGATATATAGTGGTTCGCCTGTGTGTACACCAACTGTTATCCAACAGCCACACAGAATGCTACTCCACCCCTAATATCCTCACACAGGGGATATTAGCATGCACTATCAAAATAGGTTTCACAGGTTTACCTAAAACCTTCACAATTGTGTTTTTTTATCTCGAGCTTACACAATCCAAAAACCCACACAATCTAAGTTTTCTAGCTCTCCTCAGAAAATCTTAAGACTGGTCGTAGCAGAGCTAGGACTGGTCATGAAGTCCCTAGGACTGGTCTTAGAACAGCCCGAACAAGCATATTAAAATATACAAATTATGTATCCAGAATGACCTATAGTAAAGCCTATCCTAAGGTCAATCTAAGGTCAAACAAACCTTAAAAGTGAGATGGACATTGATAGTCTATATACTTAGATGACCCTTAAGAGAAGCTTGAGAATTTATGAATCTTGTTGTAGGCCTTCTCGAGCTTGATCCTTTCTTGACTTGACAAAGTCTTCTTCTACACTTGTACTTGTTTGAATCTTGAACATGCATACTTGGAGACTTCTATTCTTGAATTCTTCATCCATGACTTGAAACTTTCTTCATTTAAGTTCTTGTCTTGAAATACGATGTCTTGAAGCAATGAATAGTCTCAAACATGAAACACAAGATATACAAGACATAGATATAGCTTTTGGCACTATAAAATTTGACAACCAAAGGGATATGAAATCATTGCACTTACAATCTCCCCCTTTGTCAAATTTGTGACAAAACACATATCATACAGATAAGAGCAACATCATACAAATTACTCTACTCCCCCTGAGAGATACGAGTACTGCTCATGTAAACAATAAACTACATGTAAACATCAAGACTCCATATTCTCAATCCACATATCCTTCTCAAGTAATCAAAATCCAAACAAATTACTCCCCCTTTCCATACTACTCCCCTTTACCATACTACTCCCTCTTTTTGTCACAAAATGACAAGGGAAAGTCACAACAACATAGAGAATAATAAAAAGTAGATAATGAGAAAGAAATATGGAAGGACATAGCATATTTCAAAATATAAACCAGAATCATCAAGCCATAACCAAGTTAATACAATATCCAAAATAAAAGATAAGATAATGTTATACAATCCAAAAGATAATTCGCCTAATCAGATCCAGATGAGGGAGCAGGGATAGTAGGATCATTCTGGTGTAAGCCCTTATTAATGCGACGAAGATATTTTTGCATATATTTAAACTGCATATTGTGGGTGACATTCATGTTATCAACCTTCTCCTCCAATGCACGAAGGCGTGCATCATAATTAGATGGATCGAAATCAGGACCATTTGGCGAATCAGTTTTTATCTCATCAAATAACTCATCCATATTAACATCCTGTTGAGGAAGATCGTCAGCTTCCCCTTCATTTCCGACTTCACCACCATCACCACCAACACCACCTTCATCAACTTGACCAGGAAGCAAATCCAACTTCATCTTATTAAGATTGAAATTGTTGAAAATAAGATGATGAATGGGTGCCTCATTAATAGGTGTATCGACAAGCATATGACCCGGATGGAGACGAAACTATATGATAAAATGACACATCAATGAAGGAAGGTAGACCTTGGTACCAGAAGTAATAGAATGCAACACACAAACCATGAAAGAAGTCAACTCGATTTTATTACCAGACCGAGGATACAGATTTGAAATGAAAAAATGATGTAACACTCTGTATCAAGGTAATAGATACTTTGAAGGGAGAGAATTCCCTTTGTGTGTCCATTGCACATTAATTTTACATAAGTCTCTTGTTAACATGCATTTTGCCGATTCAGATGGTTTGACGTATAGAGTATGAATCGAAATACCTTCATCATTAACGGGTATATCTATAATACCCGATATCAAATGACGGTCTACTTCAAATTTCCCTTCTCTAGTATCAATTGAAAAAGTTAAGTTGTCAAGGGAGAATTCTAAGATACATGCAACCATTGATTGTGCAATAGACTGGTATGCAGGCCCACCCCAAAGCAGAATGTTAGCCCAGCCAACAAATTCAAGGAGAAGGACAATACCATATGGAGCAATGTGATTGAGATCAACAGTATGCTCAACGAGAACATTACGGACATGTAAATCCTGTATATCTTAAGGATTATTTTCGGGTGACAGAAGGTACCATTTTGTTATCGGTGTAAATCTAGATGAGGATAGATCACGAGATATTTTCTTCTTTTCTCTAGCATTCATCTTCAACAAGATATACTAAGAGCAAGAGAAGTGCACAAAAAGAAGGATGAGTTTTCTCTAGATCAGTAATTTGAGAAGAAACCCTTAAAAAACCCAACAAAAAGATGAAACCAAGCTACATAATGATCAAATCAAAGCATAGAGAACATCAAACTTCAAGAAAAATGAAGAAATAGGACTAACCTTGAAGAAATACAAGAAATCCTATGACTGGTCGAGCCACGACTTGTCGTAGGTCAGAGTGGAAATGAAGAAGGAGGTTTTTCTCAAATTATATCATGTTCACGAGCTCCAAGACCAGTCGAGTGATGTGTACGACCGGTCGTACCACGACTGGTCATGTACAGATACAACCGATTGAACATCGACCAAAAATACATATTTAATGTAAAAAAAATTAAAATTTAAATACAAATAATACTAAATATAATACACTATGATACATGTAAGTAAGAATACTCAATATAAAATGCACATACCAAGATCAAATTTTAATTTATTAAACCTGCTTTTATCGAGCGGTTTAGTAAATATATCAGTAAGTAGAGTTTTGGTTGGTATATATTCTAAGGAAATAACTTTTTCTTCAACCAACTCACGAATGTAATGATACCTAATGTCAATGTGCTTAGTACGTGAATGTTGTATTGGATTTTTGGAAATATTTATAGCACTGAAATTATCACAATGTAAGATCATTGAATTTCGATTAATTCCATAATCGGTTAGCGTGCGTTTCATCCAAACTAGTTGAGTACATGCATATCCAGCTGTAATATACTCAACCTCAGTAGTGGAGAGCAATATTGAGCTTTTCTTCTTGCTGAACCAAGAAACTAAGCAATTTCCAATGTAAAAACAACCACCACTGGTTGATTTTCTATCATCGATATTACCAGCCCAATCAGCATCTGAGTACCCGGCTAATTGAATACTAGTATCAAAAGAATACCAAAGACCCAGATTTAGAGTACTTGCGACATATCTAATAATCCATTTAACAGTAGTTAGATGTGATCCTTAGGATTAGACTGATATCTTGCACAAATACCAACATTTAACGCGATATCAGGTCTATAGCAGTTAGATACAACAAACTACCAATCATACTGCGATATAGTTTAGGATTTATATCTTTACCTGTAGAGTCTTTTGAGAGTCTTAACGTTGTACTCATAGGAGTATCAAAGTTCTTACCATTCTCAAATCCAAACCTTTTAACCAAGTTTGAAGCATATTTGGTCTGGGAAATGAAAATTCCATTAGGTTGTTGTTTTACTTGCAACCCTAGGAAATAGTTTAGTTCACCAACCATGCTCATTTCAAACCTTGATTTCATTAACTCTGAAAACTCAATAGACATGTTAGAGCAAGTTGATCCATAAATAATATCATCAACATAAATCTGAACCATCAAAATATGATTGTTATGTTTCTTAACAAAGAGCGTCTTATCAACACTTCCTACTTGAAAGCTATGACTAAGTAAGAATTTAGTCAATTTCTCATATCATGCCCTGGGATCTTATTTTAGACCATAGAGAGCCTTTTTGAGACGAAATACATGGTTAGACAACTTGGGGTCATCAAACCCTGAAGGTTGTTCAACATACACCTCTTCATGTAAATCCCTATTCAAGAAGGCACTCTTTACATCCATCTGATAAATCTTAAATTTTCTAAAGCATGCAATAGAAATAAAAAGTCTGATTGATTCAAGGCGAGCGACTGGAGCAAAGGTTTCATCATAATTGATGCCTTCAATCTGAGTGTACCCTTGTACAACCAGTCTAGCCATGTTTCGTATTATATTTCCAAGTTCATCAAATTTATTTTTAAAGATCCATTTTATTCTAATAATTTGTTTATCTTTAGGTCTAGGAACAAGATACTAGACATCATTACGAACAAATTGATTAAGTTCATCCTGCATAGCAATTATCCAATTTTCGTCAGAAAGTGCTTCTTTCACATTAACCGGTTCTATTTGGGATGTAAAACAAACATAATTACATATGTTCTCAAGTTGTTTGCAAGTATAAACTCCAGTGAGAGTGTTTCTAAGAATTTGATTGGTTGGATGATCTTTGAAAGTCCTTAGTTCAGACTCTTTTTTACTTGATGAGGTATCTTGATTGTCGATAATAAGAGCTTCATCATCATCTGAACTCAGAGCTGGTGTATTCAAATGATCATCAATGACCACATTGATGGACTCTTGAATCACACCAGTTCTCTTATTTAGAACCCTATAAGCTTGATTGTTCAAAGAATAACCAAGAAAAATACCTTCATCATTCTTCGTATCAAACTTTCTTAAATTTTCACGATCACGTAAAATATAACACTTGCTACCAAAAACTCGAAAGTATTTGACAGTAGGTTTCTTTTCAAACCATAATTTATAAGCAGTCTTATTATCAGATTTACTAGTATAAACTCGATTAATAATATAACATGCGGCATTAACTGCTTCAGCCCAAAGATTTCTAGAGAGCTTCATGCTATTTAACATAACATTAGCCATATCCTGAAGCACTATATTTTTTTTTTCAACTATACTATTTTGTTGTCGTGTTTTGGGCGTAGAGAATTCATGCGATATTCCCTGATCAATACAGAATTTCTCAAAACTATTATTTTCAAATTTGGATCCATGATCACTTCGGATCTTACTAACATGAGAACCTTTCTCATTTTGGATTCGTTTAATGACCTTTTTCACTTCATCCAGGGTTTCAGTTTTGTCTTTTAAGAAAGATACCCAAGTGAATCTGGTATAGTCATCTACGATAACCAAGATGTATTTTTTACCTCCTCAACTCTCCGATCTAGTTGGTCCAATAAGATCCATGTGGAGAAGCTCGAGTGGTCTAGATATGGTATTGGAGTTCACTTTCTTGTGAGAGCTCCTAGTCTGTTTGCCCAACTGGCATTCACCACATATTTTGTCTACTCTTTGCAATTTAGGTAGACCTCTAATTAGTTCTCTTTTGCTCAATCTAAGTAAGTTCTGATAGTGTACATGTCCAAGGTGTTTATGCCATAATTTAGTCTCATCGGTATGGACCATGTAACATGATTGAGTAGATGAGCTTGCATCACTAACGATGTAGCAGTTTTCAGAAGTTCTGCAACTAGTTAATATAACAGAACCCTTTTTATTAAGTATCTCACAACTTTGATTAGAAAACTTCACACTATGGTTGTTATCGCATATCTGAGAAATGCTTAGTAAGTTGTGTTTCAAGCCCTCAACATATAAAACATTCTTAAATAAGGGAAGGTTATAAAGCTAAACCGTACCTTGGCCAATGATCTTGTAATTGCTTCCATCAACAAATGTGACTGACCCGTCAGTCATATCTTTTAGATTGGTGAATAAAGCCTTATCGCCTGTCATATGCCTGGAGTAACCACTATCTAGATACCACTTTGAATGGCTTGTAGCTTTGAAAGCAGTGTGGGCAACCAAGCAGGCAACTTTAGGAACCCATTTCAGAAATGTTTTGGATTTAGGAGTATAGATGGTCTTTTTCTGTTTGTTGTTATAGGAGAGACCTATAGAGTTAGACTTTAATAGCTCCTTGAGTAGATCAATTATTTTTTCAGCCAATGGATTTTGGTTTTGAAAATCAAAGTTGACACGGCTACCTTTAGGTTTTTGAAAAGTCCTTAAATTTTTTAAAAAACCTTGTTAAGTATTCTTTTCTTTTGAGGTTGAAGACTCTCCTTTTATAAATTTAGGAGCAATGTTCTTTTGTATAGGAGATGTATTATTATCACAGCACAACCGGGATCGATCGCCACATTTTCTTGATCTGGACAATAATTTTTTCAATTTAGGATCACCTTGAGCATATCTCCATGTGTCTTTCAAACTCAGAAGAGAAGCTACCTCATTTTTGAGTTTCTCATTTTCGGGTCTCAAATCTTCAATTTTGGAGGTTTTGAAATCTAAATCACATTTCGTCTTTTCAGAAGAATCGAAAATATGAGACTTTTCTAAAACGAGAGACTCATAATCTTCCTTAAGCTTAGAAATTTTTCTTTTTGTAATTTAAGCTTGACGACAATTTTACAACTCTCCTTATAAAGGGCATTATAAGCATCCTGAAGATCATCTTCATTATCGTAATCACTATTCAGATTTTCTTCACTAGATATATCATCATTATCTGAAAAAGTGATCTTGGCTAGAGTCATAAGGGCTTTAACATCATCGCCCGACTCGGTTTCAAAATCTTCTGATTTAGAAGAGGATTCAGAATCAGACGGTTCATCCTAAGTAGCCATCATGCTTTTCCTTTTTGATTTGTCCTTTTTAGGACATTTGTTAGCTAAGTTCCCATACTCTTGACAGTTGTAACATTGACTATCTTTCAAAGATTTTTGAGCTCTAGGTTTAGATCGTCTCTTATCATTTGACTTTTGAAAATCAACCTTTTTTCTTGCTTTTGAAAATTTTGTAACACTTTTTTGCTAAAAGCGCCATATCATCTTCGAAATTTTCTAAGTCCGAAGTGCTTTCTTGTGAAACATTTGATGATTTGAGAGCAATTTATTTTCCTTTATGAGCTTTAAAGGACAACTCGTAGGTTTGAAGTGAACCAACTAGTTCCTCAACCCTTATGGTATCCGTATCACGAAGTTCCTAAATCGCGGTTACTTTAGAATTGAACCGTTCAGGAAGTGAGTGTAGTATCTTTGCACATACTTTACTTTTTGGGATTCTATCACCAAGACCCCACATAGTGTTCATAATGTCTTCAATCTAGTGTAGAAGTCCATAAACATCTCATTCTCCTCCATATGAATTTCTTCAAATTTAGTTTTGAGGAGTTGGACTTTAGATTTCTTGACAATAGATGTACCCTCGTGTGTCATTTCTAATACATCTTATGCTTGTTTTGCATTTTCACAAGAGATGATTCTTTTGAATTCATCTGGTGATAATGCACAAGTAATTGCATTTAGTGCTTTTGCATTGGCACTACTCTCACTTTTCTGAAGTGTGGTCTAAAGAGAATAAGCTGTTACTTTCATTGATTTTGAACCATCGTCATTAGTTACTTCAGTGATAGGAGGGTTCCATTCATTCACTGTGGCCAGTCACACACTTTCATCCAAGGATTTGAGGAAGATCCTCATCTTGGTTTTCCAATAGGCATAGTCTGTGCCATTAAAGGGTGGTAGCCTAGTGACTGATAGGCTATCAAAATTTGACATCTTAATATAGCTTAGATCGTTAGCTCAGGAAATAAATCTAATAAATAAACAATAAGCATGAGCTATTAGGCTCTGATACCACTTGAAAGGGCCTAGCTATATGCCTTAGAGGGGGGGTGAATAGGGCAATGCCAAATAAAACTTAAAACAACAGAATAATAAAAGAAATAAAGCACAATGCTAAATTAAAAGTAATCTCAATAACCTAGAATTAAGAGAATGATACTATATCAGTTCTAAGGACAACCTTACACCAAAAACCAAAGGTTTAAGGTAGGACAACCTTATTTTCAGAACGTCCTTTGTATCATAAACTAATGATAAATAAAAAGCAAGGAAACCAAAATAACTTGCAGAAATAAATCCTAAGTTATTACAACATTCCCACACTTGCTTGAAATAAAATGATTACAACATTCATCCACCAATACAATCTACAAAACTAAATGAATAAAGAAATGAAAGAATAAAGCACATCCACAACACAATGATATATAGTGGTTCGCCTGTGTGTACACCAACTGTTATCCAACAACCACAAAGAATGCTACTCCACTCCTAATATCCTCACACAGGGGATATTAGCATGCACTATCAAAATAAGTTTCACAAGTTTACCTAAAACCTTCACAATTGTATCTTTTTATCTCGGGCTTACACAATCTGAGTTTTCTGACTCTCCTCAGATAACCAAAATAATGAGATTTTTCTGAAAAATCTCAAACAAAACCAAAGAATGTAAATTACACAAATGTAAAATATCTGAATCTCCTTTTGAACTAGCCCGGTAGAACCAATCGGAGTATAAGTTCGATTCAACGTTCAAAGTCCAATACTCACTTTAAGAATGGTTCTAAGTTTAATTGATTTTATATCAAAAGGGCTAGTTCTATTTGATTTTGAATCCAAGAAGAAGGAATATCAAAAATTCCCCTTTTCTAATAAGATTGGAATGTAGATCAAAATCAAATAAAAAATAAACTAGCAAAAGGAATATTAAATGAACACAGAGTAGCTTAAAAACAAACACAAACTTATCTCAGAGTATAGCCTAAAGATTGCTTGAATTGAGTTGAATTGAATTGAAAAACTCTGAAGTTCGTGCTCTATTTATAGCCTGAAAAATCCCATCTACGACTGGTCTTAGGATCCTAGGACTGGTCGTAGCTTCAAAGATTTTTAAAGATTTTTGCGGGATAAGGATTAGCTGTTCCACGACTGGTCCTGGGTAGCCTACGACCGGTCGAAGGACCCCCAGATTAGTTGCTAGAGTTTGAGTCGTAGGGCTAAGACCGGTCAAAGGAAAAGTCGTACAGCTCACAGGACTGGTTGAAGGATGTCCAGGACTGGTCGTAGGACAATCAAAAAAATCTGAAAATCTTCAACAACCTAGGACTGGTCCTGAAAAACTTAAGACTGGTCGTAGTAGAGCTAGGACTGGTCTTGAAGTCCCTAGGACTGGTCTTAGAACAGCCCGAACAAGCATATTAAAATATATAAATTATGTATCTCGAATGACCTACAGTAAAGCCCATCCTAACGTCAATCTAAGGTCAAACAAACCTTTAAAGTGAGATGGACATTGATAGTCTGTATACTTAGATGACCCTTAAGAGAAGCTTGAGAATTTACGAATCTTGTTGTAGGCCTTCTCGAGCTTGATCCTTTCTTAACTTGACAAAGTCTTCTTCTATACTTGTACTTGTTTGAATCTTGAACATGCATACTTGGAGACTTCTATTCTTGAATTCTTCATCCATGACTTGAAACTTTCTTCATTTAAGTTCTTGTCTTGAAATACGATGTCTTGAAGCAATGAATAGTCTCAAACATGAAACACAAGATATACAAGACATAGATATAGGTTTTGGCACCACAAAATTTGACAACCAAAGGGATATGAAATCATAGCACTTACAATTACATTATGGTTCTTTGGTCTTTTTACTAAATTTGCATGTAGAAGGTCTATTGTCCACCTTTCTTCCTCTGGAGGGATGGCCACAATTCTCCTGAAAGTACCTCCTGAATCGTTGTGCCAGAAAAGCCACTTCCTCATCTTCATCTTCTTTTTCACTTTCACTGTCCTCATTTGTCATTTTCTTTGATGTTTTTCGGATAGTGTTTTTGGATTTTTGGGATTGTTTGAAGTGTAGTTCAAATGTTTGTAGGGAACCTAACAGTTCTTCTACTTTTGTTTCATCAATATTCCTACATTCTTCAATAATTTTTTACTTTGGGATTAAACCATTCCAGTAGAGATCTCAGTATTTTCCTACAGATTTTAGGAACTGAAACTTTTTCTTCCAATCCACCCATGGAGTTATAAATGATATTTAACTTTGTGAAGAATTCCTTGAAAGTCTCATGCTCTTCCATTTTGAGATTTTTAAACTGTGAGGTTAGCAGTTGTAGTTCGGAACTCTTCATAGTGCTTGTGCCTTCATGGGTTATTTTCAATAGATCTCATGCCTCTTTAGATGTCCCACACATACTTATTTGATTGAAGATGTCTTGGGACACGACACAGTAGATAGCGTTCATAGCTTTTTCTTCAGCAATCTATTTTTTCTTATTGAACGTTGTCCACTTTTCTTTGGGTTTAGGTTTTATGATGGTTATGCCACTGTCTAGTACAATTTGTTCAAATGGTGGCACATATCCACTTTCAACTATACCCCAAACATCATGATCCAAAGATCTCAGAAAGTAATGCATTCTAGCCTTTCAGTATGCATAATTTGATCAATCAAATACTGGAGGCCTAGTGACTGATGCACCCTCTCCTTTGGCCATAATCTGAACTTTAATCAAGATCACTCTCTAGGCAGTGAAGTCCTTAAAGAGAGACCCACTCTGATACCAATTGAAATAGCAGTGAAGACCGCTTTCGTTGAAGTAGGAATATGCCAATATGTCCTAGAGGGGGGTGAATAGGACTTTTTGAAGTTTTTATGGTTTATTCAAAATCCCATTACACTAATCATAACAACAAGCATATATTAGGAATACTCAAAAGTAACTTTACAGGCTTCCAAGCCCGGTAGAGGATCCAATCACAAACTATTTAAGAAGTGAACAATATGCAAACTAGTTTATGATGGATATGACTGTGTATGTGTGTGAGATGGTATCTCAGATATTCAGATATGAAAATATTAAAGTACATCACACAAACAGAAGAAAAGCAATCTCAAACACAGTTATTTTTATAGAGATTTGACTAACTTGTTTACTCCACTCCTGATAACCGCACTCAAACCTTGAGTGTACCCGATTTTATTAAGGAGGTTTCACAGCGGTTCACCTCAAACCTAAGGTTTTAGATCAGGTTCACCTTCAACCTTTATAACCTACACCAAGGGTGACTATTTATGCTCCCTGCAAGGGTCAACACATAACACCCGGTTTTAGGCACACTGGCCAAGGATTCACAAAAGGAACCTCACTGTTTATGCTCTCATGAGTAAGGGTCAACATAATGCACCAACTTTTAAGCACACTTGCCAAGGATCTTCCACAAGACCCTAACTATTTATGCTCTGCACAGAGCAAGGGTCAACACAACGCACCCACTATCTACACTCCCACCGGAGGCCTCCTTGAGGACTTGCAAGGGCTGAAAAACACCTTAGACTCAATCCTACAAAGGAATGATCACAAGGGTCCTCTAGACTCTAGTTACTTACAGATAAGTGGATGAGTCTCATTCATCACGTTGTCGAAGATCTCCTTTTGTTTTGATGAAGAATCTTCTACTTCCTTGATCCGCAATACAGATGATGTACCAATATGTGGCATCGGGTTGGGTCAAGGTTATGATGAAATCCTACTCTCTTAAAAAGTTTTCCTATAAGGAAGATAAAGCGATTTCAATCATCCATGCATTCAAGGCATCCAAGCTTAATAATTTGCCATTAAGGTAGTAGGCAGAGGGTACTTGAATACAGAAGTTCTTTCCCCAATCCACTCTATTGAATATTAATGATGAGGGTGGATTGGAGGATGAACTCCCTTGAGAGAAAGGGCTTTGCGTATATGATCTAAGGTAAAATACTCAAAAGTACTCTTTTCTTTCTCTACCAACAATGATAGACAAGTTCTCTTTATATAGGCAAAAGGTTCCAACAGATATAAAACGATCACATTTATAACAGAGTTCGATATCATTAAGTGGGATCGATATCATCGAGCATATACTCTCAATATCATCGACGGTTCGCTCAATGACACAAAATCAAATGTCATGCGCTTTTGAAACCTTTTGCCAGCTGGTCGAGGAAATCAAAACATGTGTCGATATCATCGGATTTCGAACTCCGATTTCATCGATGTGATCTTCGATTCCTCAACATTTGAAAATGAGAGAGACTTGCTTTGAAATATTTCAGGTTTACAAGAATGATCGAGGGACGTTAGATATTATCGGAATTTGAATGTCGATGATATCGATATCTGTGTCAAGGCATCGATAAATCCAAAGGATTTTCGTTTAAGCTTGCTAGATAGTTTTGTCCCTATTCAATTTCATTAAAATTGTACCGATATCATCAATTTTTAGTATGGATTCTATCGACTGACCCTTGATCATAGATAAACTATCCTGAAATATTTTACTGGAAATCGCCCATGATCGATATCATTGAGAGCCTTCCGATGTCATCGAGATTTGAATTTCAATGATATCGATGAGGGCTTCGATATATCGATGCATATATGATATTTTTAAGTAAAAATAGGGGCACCGGAGATCTACTGGTCGATATTGTCGAGTCACCTTCGATCGACTCAAGATTTAAATATCAATGATATCGATAGTATATCGATACATCAATAAATCCATCCAGAGATATATGTGGCTGTTGGTCACTTTTGTCCTCATTCTAATGGAATCGATTTGTCATCAAGGACATCAATAGTGTAGGTCGATCATATCGAGATGTGTATCAATAAAATTGACAAGGCAATAAAACTTTAGAGATTTTTTATTTTTTGAAAAAGTTTTCTTAACTTAAAAACCCTATGATGTTCTACTTGTTTTAAGGGTTTAAGTATCTGGTGTTTTGGGACATGGGATGTGAGGCTTAGATTTACCTGTGATGAGCTTGCACACTTCTGGTTAAGTCATACGCTTTAAATTGATCTTCCTAAGAGGCTCTGCAGTCTAGTTGGCTTAACACTCATGTTAATTGACAAACCAGGGCACTTTCAGATGAGAGAGAGTTGTAAGGGGCATAGGGATAGGTGATGGATGGAGTGAGTGATGGGTGAGTGAGTGATGTGTACTTAACATGTAAGGGATAGGTTGCTTTAACTTTGGGGTTACTTTTGGAGATGAGACATGTGAAAGTGCACCTACTGGTGCCCTAGTTTGTCAATTACGGTGTAAGTTGAGTCAGTCGGACAACAGCGCCTAACAAGAAGATCAACTCAAGTGTCTGCCTCAACTGAATGTGTGGAAGCTCACCATAGGTAAATCATAGCCTCACATCCCATGTCCCAAAACACCAGATGATTAAAACCCTTAAAAATATGTAGAACATCTTATGGTTTTTGTGTAAGAAAATTTTTTACAAAATAGGAAAATCTTCAAGTTTTTCTTACACTGTCGATTATATCGATTCATATCTCGATATGATCGACTTGCTCTATCGATGTCCTCGATATCTCAATCGATACAATCGAGTGAGGACAAAAAGAGTCCAGTAATCAAATATTCATCTGGACGATTTATCGATATATCGACGGTTCAGTCGATATCATCGATATTCGTCGATATCATCGATATTCGAATATCGATCCTATTAAAAATGGATCGATAATATCGACAGACATTTTTTCGACGCCCCCTGTTTTTCTAAAGAAAACCACTGTGAACTTCGATATATTGACGATCGTCCGATTTAATTTGAACTCAAATATCGATCATATCAGAAGTCAGTCGATCACATCGATAGTGGGCGCATGTTTTCTCCAGCATGATTTTCAGGATATTTTTAAACATTGATCGGGGTGCCAGTTGAGAAATCGATATTCATATGTCGATCTTATCGAGACCTAGGCGATTGAATCGAGATGGGACACAAATCGTCCAACAAGCTTATAGGTAAATCTATACGATTAATCGATCCCATCGACACGGTCTCCGATATCATCGATATATAAATTCCGATGACATCGACTGTTCCCCGATCATATCTTTAGAACCTGAAAATCTTCAAGGCTTGTCTCTCTTACTTTCACCTGTCAATAAATCGATTCATCTATCGATGAAATCGGAGTTCAAAATCCGATAACATCGATGTGTGTCTCGATCCCATCAACCAGTTAGTAAAGGGTTTCCAAAAGTGAAAATGACATTTGAGTTTTTATCATCGAGAGGAAAATCAATACAATCGAGAGTATACGCTCGATCATATCGACACTTGCTCGATGATATCGAACTCTGTCATAAATATGACCATTTTTAGAACCTTTTACCTATATATAGAGAAGCTTGCCTTTATTGCTGGTAGAGAAAGAAGAGAGTGCTTTTGAGTGTTTTAACCTTCCTATCATTTACCTTAAGCCCTTTCTCTTAGGGAGTTCATCCTCCAATCCACCCTCATCATTGATATTTAATAGAGTGGATTGGGGAATGAACTTCCGCATTCAAGGATCCTCCAGATACTACCTTATTGGCAAATCATTAAGCTGGGATGCCTTAAATGCATAGATGATCAGAACCACTCTATCTTCCTAATAAGAAAATCCTTAGAGAGTGGAATTTCATCACAACCTTGACCCAACCTAAAGACTAGAATAGGTATATCTTTTGTGTTACAAATCAAGGGAGCTGAAGACTCTTCATCAACAAGAAGGAGATCTTCAACATTGCACTGAATGGGACTCATCAACTTATTTGTAAGTATCTACAGTCCAGAGGACACTTGTGATCATTCCTTTCTAAGATTGGGTCTTAAGTGTTGCTCACCCTTTGAAGTCCTCAAAGGAGGCCTCCGACGGGAGTGTACGTCCGGGGTGCGTTGCGTAGACCCTTGCTCTGTGGAGAGCATAAACATCCGGGTGCATTGTGTGGACCCTTGCTCTATGTGGGCATAAACATCTGGTTAGGAGTGCGCCAGCAAAACTCCAGAGTTAGAGGTGAACCGAGTAGAAACCTCCATGTAAAGGTTGAAGGTGAACCTGATTTAAAACCTTAGGTTTGAGGTGAACCATGGGAAACCTCCTTAATAAAATTCGGTCACTCAAGGGTTGAGTGTGGAAGCTGGTAGTGGAGTAGACAAGTAGTTGAACCATTATAAAATGACTGTGTTTGAGATTGATGCTTGTGTTTAATTTTTTTTATGAGATTATATTAACTGCATTTATACTTGCTCACACTTCACACACAGTCACATTCATCGTAGACTATAATTACACCATGATTATCATTTAAATAGCTCTGTGATTGAATCCTCTACTAAGCTTGGAAGCCAGTAGAGTTAACTTTGAGTAATCCTAATCTGTACTCTATGATATGATTAGAGTGATAGGATTTTTAATAATTCATAAAAACTTTAAAAAGTCCTATTCACCCCCGTATAGGACATATTGTCGTATTCCAACTTTAACTAAAGAGGTCTTCACCGCTATTTCAATTGGTATCAGAGCGGGTCTCTCTTTAAGGGCTTCACTGTCTAGAGAGTGATCTTGACTGAAGTTGGAATCATGATCAAGAAATTCCCAAAGGATGTGACAGATCAAAATAATTTCCTTATAATCCACACCACTCTCAAAGATGACAATAGTTCGAAATGGTATCTTGATAGTGGATGTTCCAGACACATGATTGGTGATCGTACTCATTTTTATACATATTCAAACTTCGATGGTGGATCGGTCACATTTGGAGATGGTAGCTCAGCCAAAATCATTGGACAAGGAACAATAGCAGTACCAGGTCTTATAAAAATTAAAAATGTTCTTTGTGTAAAAGATCTGAAACACATTCTTCTCGGTATCTCATAAATCTGTGACAAGGAACATCTAGTCACCTTCTTAAAAGATGTATGCAGAATTGTAGATCATACAGGAAAATCTCTCATAAAGGGTTTCACACTAGCGATAACTGTTATATCATTTAGAGTACCAACGAAAATGAGTTGCCCACAATGTGTAATATGGCTGTAAAGGATGAATCTAAGTTATGGCATCAAAGGTTGGGACATGTTCATTACTGGAATTTAGCTAAACTTAGCTTAAAAAACTTGGTTAGAGGTCTTCTCAAAATTAGAAAAGAAGAAAAAGTTGTATGTGTGGAATGTCTAAAAAGAAAACAGATAAAAGTAGGACATAAAAAGACAACCACCATAACAACAACAAAATTCTTGGATCTGTTGCATATGGATCTGGTAGGTCCTACTAAAGTAGAAAGTCATGGCAAGAAAAGATACTTTCTGGTGGTAGTAGATGACTATACTAGATTTACTTGGGTTGCATTTCTTCGAGAAAAGTCTGATGCTTTTGGAAAATTCATAGTCTTGGAAAAAAAAATTGAAAATGAGAAAGGATATGACATAAAACGCATCAGAAGTGATCATGGTGGTGAATTCAAAAATGATGAATTTGAAAAATATTACCGTGATAAAGGAATTCACCATGAATTTTTAGCCCCAAAAACCCCACAGCAAAATGGAGTTGCTGAAAGGAAAAATCGAGTATTATAGGAAATGGGGTCAGTTATGCTGAATGGAAAGGATATGACAAAGAGTTTTTAGGTAGAAGCTGTCAATACCGCCTGCTACATCATAACAAAGTATATCTTAGAGTAGGTCTGAACAAAACTCCATATGAACTATGGTATGGGAAGCTGCCCAATGTAAAATACTTTCGGGTCTTTGGTAGTAAATGCTACATTTTAAGAGACAGAGATAACTTAGGAAAATTTGGATCTAAAAGTGATGGAGGCATTTTCCTAGGGTACGCCATGAATAGTCGTGCTTATAGAGTATACAACTTAAGAACCCTTACTATTCAAGAATCTGTGAATGTGGTAATTGATGATCATCCTCAAGATGTGAATTCCCTTGCAAATGAGATAGAAGATGATGTATATTCATGCATACCTGAAAAATCAGATGACAAATCTTCATTATTGAATGAACGTCAGCAATCATCTGACACATACCCGTTATCAAAAATCACCCTCGAGAGCTAATTATTGGAGACCCTAATGACGGTGTAAGAACTAGACGACAGATAGACAATGTTTATAGTCATTTCTATTTTACCTCAAAGATTGAACCCAAGAATATTGTAGAAGCTCTTCAAGATGAATACTGGATAAATGCCATGCAAGAAGAACTTCAACAATTCCAGAGAAATGAGGTATGAAAACTGGTTCCTAGACCAACTGATACTAATGTTATTGGAACAAAATGGGTCTTCAAAAATAAATATGATGAATCAGGGAATGTAATTAGAAACAAAGTAAGATTGGTTGCTCAGGGATACTCACAAATTGAAGGAATTGATTTTTATGAAATGTTTGCCCCTGTCGCATGCCTAGAGTCCATTAGAATTCTTATGTTCATTGCATGCGCACTAAAATTTAAATTATTTCAAATGGATGTTAAGAGTGCCTTTCTTAATGGGGATCTTGCCGAAGAAGTATATGTGGAACAACCAAAAGGATTTTCAGATCCTAAGCATCCCAGCATGTTTATTGTTTGGAAAAAGCTCTGTATGGTCTCAAACAAGCACTACGTACTTGGTATGAACGATTAATGAAGTTTCTTTTAGACCATGAATTCTGCAGAGGAAATGTAGATAAGACACTATTCACCCACAAAACAAAGAACTCATTGCTTATTGCACAAATTTATGTGGATGACATAGTGTTTGGATCAACATGCAGAGATGAGGCATCCAAATTCGCCAACCTCATGAAATCAGAATTTAAAATGAGCATGGTTGGTGAATCGAATTACTTCTTAGGATTACAGGTCAAGCAACTGGATGATGGAATTTTCATAAATCAAACCAAGTATGCAAAAGACTTAGTAAAAAGATTTGGATTTGAGTCTGGTCGCACCTATCACACGCCTATGAGTACTACTCTAAAACTCTCAAAAGATACCAACGGCAAAAGCATGGACCAACATCTCTATCGAAGCATGATCGGAAGTCTGCTATATCTCACTACTAGTCATCCAGATATATCCTTTAGCGTTGGTGTGTGTGCTCGTTATCAAGCAGATCCTAATGTAATGCCCTGAAATTCGGGGGTCAAGCACAACTCAGCTCCCGAGTTTCAAAACATCACTTATTCAACATGTTTGATGATGGTTGTATGTTGCCTGTATTAAAGTACAAAACATGAAATAGATCAAGCCAGATTAGAAGACATAATTCAGGGATATTGAGAAAATGCAAGCGAAAGACTTAAATACATATATAATTCAAAATAAATCCCCAAATGATGTGTGCTCTGCCCAGGGCAATTTACATACATCTGTGTCTCAAAATACATACATGAACTGATCAAAATGATCCAATACATATCCTAAAAATAATCTCCGCTGGTCAGGACAAGGCTCACATGAACCCGCCTGAGAACTGTATATATGAGAACGCCTCCTCATCCTCGTCGAAGTCTGGCTCCGCCTCGCAAGCATCGCCATCTCCTACAGCTAAGTCAGAGTCTGGTTGGTGTTTAAACACCGTCCCAGAACGTAGGAGTGAGTGATCAACTCAGTGGTACTATATAGCAAAGGTTAACATGTTATCAATCTAATCAAGCAGTAATGATAAGGCAGTATAATCAAACAGGTCCTATATCTCTTGTTAACGTAAGGATGACATGAAGAATGATGCACGCCATCACCACAATCCCCTCTGCGACATCATCTAACGATCGCGGCATGACTCACTTCCTCAGTGTTCTATCACCAACGCTGTTAGCACATGTAATGCGGTGTTATGAATATGCTTACCAAGTTCTTATTAGTCCTTTTCAAACATCAGTATTGGAAAACTAAGACACCTCCCTTGTATCATTTTCCAACATTGATCCTTTCTAGGGTCGTCAATCCTAGGATATCTCATACGATGTTATGGTTCTAGGTCGCTGCAAGGGCTGTCAGGACTGTTGCACGTAATTGTTATACCACTCTCCCATCACCTTATCAATACAGGCCTATTTATATCTTTAAGACTACAACAGGACTCGTCGCCCCTATGCAGTGTCAGGATAAACTCAAGGTCACTACAGAGGGCTCGTCACCAATCAGTGTAGGCCAACAGTAAGAATATATTGTCTCATACCACCATAATCTGCTCAGAGTAAGGTGCTCACGGTCACTACGTGGAGGTTTGTGGCCCCAGCGTAGGCCGACAGCTCGACCACGATGTCCCATACCACCATGCTCGGTTCATGAGTCTTAGGGGATCACGATTAACGGGAGTTTCACTGGTAAGCTCAGTGCCTTAGATTCAAACAATGGCGACCAAACATGGTGAACAAGCATTGATCAATCGGGTTAGTTGATAAGCTCAACTAGGCCAAGCGCACGTTGAGTTGAACGACATGGAATGCATAAGCACTCCGTGTGGCCTGACCACTGCCGAACATCCCAAGCACGACTCAGATTCGCTAAACTCATCCTGTGTGGCGAAAACAACCTCAACCACTATTTATATAATGATTTTTGATTGCCTGGACTGTAGTACAACCCCATTCACATAAAAATCTAATAACTAGCATATGATTCATATCCTGCATTCATATAAACAAGCATGAAATGCAAATTGAAGGTAAACATAGTACATGTATGAAATCATAAACTCATTTAACATGATTCAACTAAACACACAATCCATGAAGGAAATCCACTCATTTAGAATGGATAACCTAAGTTACATGATTCATGGAAGAAATCATACACACAAACATTATGGTTGAAATTCATATCTCAACCATCTTAGCAAGCACATTCTACTAACTACTATCTCATTTAGACATTTAAATAGACACTTAGCTTACACTATTCAATATACATCACGTATGTCGACACCATCGCATATTAGGGCAAGTCCTCTCACCAAGGAGTTACCGCATACATATCAAGCATATAATAACGACAATTTATTATGGCAAGCAATTCAACAGATTTCATACACATACATGTATTCTAACATATACATGAGATACGGTATTTACAATATAAAGTATACGTATGCGAAAAGAAAAACAGATAGAACATTTGGCATGTGTAACGGCAATCACAACATGAATAAATCATTACTGACATTGAAAGTATTGAAAACCATAACCTAAGCGTATATAGTCCTCACCTTAAACCAGAAAAGATCTATTTAAGATGATTCAGACGATGTGTCTTCGTCAACGGCGGATACGCTACCTATGACAAGAAACAGGTCAGCTATAATATCACTTAAACTCTTCTAGGTCTTAAATCAGGTTAGGGTTAGCTTGACTTGCCCAAAAACAGAATCGGATTCGCCGAGAAAATGATTTAGAAAGGCTGGTGCAATGTATAGATGGGTTAGGAAGAATCTGACAGAGTTTCACCTGATTCTCCCACACTTTCTCTCTCTTTTCTATCTCTTAAAATTCTAGGGTTTGGGAAATTCATATGGGTTAGAAAGCTATGGGTTTAAGGCCTTTTTATAAGCCTAAACATAACGAAAATGGACCTTAAGTCAAGGTATACTTAAGTTATAACCAAATCAGGATCTTTCTAATCCAACGAAGCATTTCTGGAGGTCCTCTTATCAAACGCGGTCGGACTTAAGCTCACTAGCATCGGATCTTTACTAAGTTAAGTTTTCAGTCCGATCAGATTTTCAGATCATTTGTGGTGGACCAGTTTCAATTCAACGGTCACCAAACTTCGATCAAGGCCACAAGTGCTTGGACATGTAAGGGCCAACTTTCCTGATCCGATGGTGAAATTTGGTCAAATTCCAACGGTCAGAATGCTTAAAAATAACACGTAAGTGAACCGTGCCAGATTTCATAATAATATAATTAATTTTCTTAAAATCTCCATTTTCTCACCCTCTTCACTCCGGTCGTAAGAAAATGGTGTCAGGACACCGGTTGGGTTTGATTTTTGAAAGGATGGTCAAGTCCAACTACGCGGTCATAATGGTCTGAGATTATAGATATCAGACTTTCGTCGTGCGGTCTAGATCCAATACAAAGTTACCAAACATTTTCGGGAACAACTGGGTTTAGAGTTGGATCTTAGATTTCAGGGCATTATAGCGTTAACGATTTCACAAGTTTTAAGTCTCGCAGAACGTATTTAAAGCGAACAGTACTAATTTCACAACCAGTCTAACGTAGCACTAGCTAACTTATGGTTAATTTCTAAGAGAATTAATCTTAAGTGATTTCAGATGGAGGTGGTACTCGGGTCTTAGTACGAAATTTTTCGAGTCGTTACTCCTAAGGAATCTCACCTAACAGCAGTTAAAAGGATTATCAAGTATGTTGTAGGGACTACCACCTTTGGACTATGGTATCCATATGAAACCTCCACCATTATTGCAGGGTATTCAGATGCTGATTAGGCTAGAAATTTGGATGATCGAAAATCAACAAGTAGTGGATGCTTTTATATTGAAAATTGTTTGGTTTCCTGGCAAAGCAAGAAACAAAACTCAATCTCATTATCCACTGCGGAGGCTGAATATATAGCCGCAGGTTGCTGTTGTGCTCAACTCCTTTGGATGAAACAGATGTTATTTGACTACGAGATTGCACACTCCACAATGAGTCTCTTCTGTGACAATACCAGTGCTATAAATATCTCGAAGAACCCAGTTCAGCACTCTCGGACCAAGCATATTGACATTCATCATCATTTTATCCGAGAACTAGTCGAAGAAAAAACCATTGTGTTAGATTATGTAACTACTGAGAAACAGCTTGCTAATATTCTTACAAAGCCTCTTGACACAAACAGGTTCAGTGACCTTCAAAACTCAATTGGCGTTTGTTCGCATTAATAATAACTGAGGACCTATGGTATACAATGAAAATATTAAAAGTCTAAGATATTCATGGTCATGGTAATGATCAACAAATGTCAAAATTCTTATAGCCTCGATAATATCCGTACAGTATCTGTAAGACCCGTATCTTTGTCCGTACCTTTCCGTAGACTTCTGCAGTCTTACCGGTCGAATTCTGGCAACCTTTGATCCTTAACCGATATCGATGCGTGACCCTGATTCATACGCCATCAACCCGAGTCGACTCTACCTAAGACCAATACCCTAGCGACCGCGCCGTCGCCGTGGTTCCAATGCCGCGACTCGCGGCCGAGGTGATACCCTGGTCAAGAGTTGTGGGCCGACGTTCGATGCGAGGAAACGCCGCGCGTTGCGAAACCCAAGAGAATCTCTACGATGTGTCACATCAATCACATCAATCCCATCAATCAATCATCCATCAATCCATCACATGTCAAGTACATGTCACGTACACATCACTTTCACCCCTTTTCCCAAGCAACCACAAAAGTCTTCCAAACCCATACCTTTCTTATACAAATGCCACAAAAGTCTTCCATGCCCATGCCTTTTCTTACACAAAAGGCCACAAAAGTGAAAAGGTGTCTTACACCCCCATCACCACATCCATCCATCCATCACTCTCTCTCTCTCTCTCTCTCTCTCTCTCTCTCTCTCTCCCTTTACAACTCTCTCTCTCTTTCTCTCTTTCTCATTTCAAATCTCCAAGCAACAAATCCCTCCATACGTATGGAATTCTCCAAGCATTCCTAAGCTCCAAATGTGGCCCACTTTCCTACCCCACCATCTCCCATCTCAACCCTCCATTCCTCCCCTCATCCATTGAAGTTGAAGCTAAGGTGCCAAGGGACCCATAGGAGCAAGAAGATCGGACGGTGGGTGCCTCTATAGGGTAGTTTTCTTATTTTTATTATGGGCCAAGTGAGGGCCACCGATCAATGGTGTGGATCTCACTTGGGACCCCAAGATCTGGCCGATGGCCCACTAGGATCATCATGATCATTCCATGATGGGGCCATTCTCCATGGACCCCATCATGATGTTTATTTTCTTTTCAAAGGTCATCTAGACCGTCCAGGTTGATGGGGAAAGGATCTCCACCGTTAATTTTACATTTCGGTGGTCCCACATGCTTTAAGGCCCACTTGATGTATGATTCATTGTAAGGGAGGGCCCATAATGTCGGGGTCCCTCCATCACAAGCGTGTCCCACTCTCTATCTCACTCTCTCTACTTCATTTTATATATATATATATATATATATATATATATATATATATATATATATATATATATATATATATATATATATATATTATGTCAATGTGGCCCACTTGAATGGACCTCACCTTAAGGTATTTATTTTGTCCAAGTGTCCCTCAAGTGGGGCCCACCTTGCATGTTGTACCCCCATCATCCATCAGTGGTGGCCCACTTCAATAGGCCCACCACAATGTATTTTTTTAAAAAGGCCAAACCGTACGTCCCTGCACAAAAAAAAAGGACTTTTGGAGTGGTTCACTTGCTTACGCCCCACCTTGATGTATAGTTCTAATCCAAGCCGTCCATCCTCTTACCCATCCTGTTTTAGGCGTTGAGCCAAGTGATGGGGCTGGTTGGAAGGTCTGGTGGGCCATAGCATTAGAGAGTTGCAGCCTTACCATTCAAGATCATTATTTTATTTTATTTTACTTTCTAATCATCAAAAAAATTCAAACTCTAGACTCTTTGGGCTCGTCTTGAGCTAGGGAAACTAATGGACGGAGTGGATTCTCATGATGCGGACCCCACACGACGAAAACCCCAGAAAATTGGGTTTTTCTCATTTTTTTTTGCAAGAGGCGCTGCCTCTGCCTCTCTGACAAGGAGCAGCTGCACGCTGCTGCGTGCAGCGTCAGCGGGCGGGCAGCCAGGTAGCCACCCACCGCTGCTGTCGTGGGCCCCACCATGATGTATATGTTATATCCACACCGTTCATGAGGTGGGTCCCCTCCTCAGGTGGGCCCCCTCCAAATTTCAACTCGATCTAGAACTCAGGTGGCCCACACCACAGGAAACAGTGGAATTGAATATCTACCATTGAAATCTTTTTGGGGCCCACAGAAGTGTTGGATCAAGCTGAAATTTATGTTTTCCCTTCATCCAGGTCCGAGTGACCTTATGAACGGGTTGGATGGCATCAAAACATTACAGTGGGCCCCACGTGGGACCCACGATGATGCATGTATATTGCAATCCACCGTCCAGGTGGATGGTGGAAGGCCACCACGATGTATGCGTTCTATCTCCACCGTCCAGTGGATGGTGGAGCCCACTGTGATGCATGTACTTCATGCACACTGCCCAATGACAGTGGGACCCACCCTAATGCTTGGGCTGCATCCAAACCGTCCATCCATTTGAAAAGCCATTTTATGGCATGGGAGTAAAGAATGAGTTAGATCCATAGCCTAAGTGGACCCCACCTGGGCATGTTTGAGGCCCATCTTAAGGTGTTTGTGGTAGTCCATTGGGGCCCACTTTGATGTGGATCCTAGGCCCATGCAATGGGGCCATTTGGTGTATTATGAGGCCCATGGGAGTGAACCCATTTGATGTATTCCAAGGCCCATGAGATTGGACCCATTTGATGCATTTTTAAAGCCCATGGAAGTAGGCCCATTTGATTCGTATAAGGCCTATGGGTTAGGCCCATTTGATATATGTAAGGCCTAGGGGTTTAGGCCCACTTTGATATGCATGCAAGGCCTAAGGGTTAAGGGCCATTTGGCGTACATATGGGGTTCAATTGGTGTGGCCCATTCGTTACCTTTAAGACCCATGAGTTAAGCTCATTTGATGCAATCCAAGGCCCACGGGTTTTGACCCATTGCAATGCACATAAGACCCATTGGTGTGGCCCATTTATGTGGCCCATTTGATGAATAAAAGGCCCATAAGATATGACCCATTTGATATATATGTAAGGCCCAATGAGATGAACCTAAGGTCCATTGCAATGTGTAATTCCAATACAGACTAAGTAGCGATGTTTACAAAGATCGTGCCTTTGGAGCAATGTTGGTTTGACGTCCACATTGCGAGTATAATGTTGGTTGGATGTCCACATTACGACTCTCCTTAGGGCCCATTGTTGCGCTGTACTTGCTGTGTATAGGCCATCTAGGCCCATCTGCGTTGTAAGAATGGTTCAACACTCATTTACATGTTTAGTATAGTTTCATGACTCATGATCATATGCATCATATGTATGCTTGCTATGAGGATTGACTGATCATAGCATATGCCTTCGGGCAGGTTGTTTATGGGCTCCTGGTTAGACGGTGTTGCCCTACATGAGCGCACGATATGCGCAGAATTTGTTGCATGACTGGATAGCATGAATCATGCATTTTGTATTTGTGTGACATGGTTATTGTACTCCCTAGCGACATCAGGGTCGTAGCCTCCACAGACGCATCGTGGTTGGCAGGATTGGATACCGAAAATCTTGTTGTACATGGGGTGCTATAGATATCCCTAGGTGAAAGTCCCTAAACCCTTATGGTACCAAGAGGTTGCTCCAACGTCTAGACCGAGTAGGTAGATGAGCGTTGAGTGCCGATTACCAGACGGTTACGCTCTCCACTGTGTCGTGGTCGGTTGGAAGGGGGTGCGGCCTTATCCGCCTGAGTGTAGGGGGCAATGCTAGGCTGAGTCTGACCAGCTCGAGGAATGAGTCCACTATCGACGAGTCGTGCCCGATATTGGTAGACGGATAGTGAGGTCTCTTCCACTTACCTTATTACGCGTGATGTGGCGACAATCTGGTTTAGAGTGTACTAGACCCCGGTGATATCCCATATTTGAGCTGTATTGATGTGTGGACATAGATGAGGGTCTGTATACTTGAGTTGCATTGCACATCATATGGCCTTGGGATGACCGATACCATTCATGTCTTATATCGCATAGCCTTGGTACGGCTCATGATATTATGGATCCATCTATATATTTCGCATTACTCTGACATTGCATGATCATATTACTACCTTGCGGACACACTTTCACCACCCTCTAAGCTTTCTATAAGCTTATGCACGACTGTTGCGTGCAGGTGGCGTTGGTTCGCAGCAGCGCTGAGGCAGGAGCACGTTGCAGATTGTTTTGGAGTTTTTGTTCTTTACCATTGTATTTCCCTTTATGCTCATTGTACTTGTAAAGTTTTTGATCATAGTGGAAATGTAATGGAGTTCTTGGTTGTTGTTCGTGGGTTATGCCTTTGGTTATGCTTATTATGAAATAAACTGACGTTGAAAATCCTCCTCGTAGCATCCCAGGATCGGAACCTAGCGAATGGGAGTTAGGAGCCGAAAATGGGGTTCTACGGAGGCTGTCGGCGCCGGATTCGGCGATCGAAAATTTTGTGAGCCCGATTTTCGAGCTTAGGGCGTGACAATATTAATTTTATAATCGATTCCATCAAGATGGTACATCGATTCAATCGACCAACTGTCTTTAATCAGATTGCTGTTTTCCAACAACTCAGTGCAACTTTTGGTGGAAGTCATGACGATGCTATCGATAACTGATCAATATGATCAGGATCGGAACCTAGCGAATGGGAGTTAGGAGCCGAAAATGGGGTTCTACGGAGGCTGTCGGCGCCGGATTCGGCGATCGAAAATTTTGTGAGCCCGATTTTCGAGCTTAGGGCGTGACAATATTAATTTTATAATCGATTCCATCAAGATGGTACATCGATTCAATCGACCAACTGTCTTTAATCGGATTGCTGTTTTCCAACAACTCAGTGCAACTTTTGGTGGAAGTCATGACGATGCTATCGATAACTGATCAATATGATCAATAAGTCTGTTATAAAAAAAAAGGGGGCCATTTGACCTCAAATTTTTTTCTAAATACCTCTTCCAGTTCTTATTAGCTTCTCACCTCTTCAAAACATGATTAAAGGGAAAGGCAAGGCTTACTTTCAATCTTTAGAGGAGAAAAGCATGCAATCCAATTCTGATAGGTATCAACCTACTCCAAAAGAAGGTGGTCCGTCTATCATCACTGAACGATTAGTGCTCAATAGTGCCATTAAGTGTAACGCCTGTGAAAAATCCGTACTTGGGCTCGAGTACCAACTCGACCCAAAATCGCGTAGAAATAATTTCCATGGAAATTAAGCGTAAGTTAGCTAGCGCAACGCTAGAGTAGCTGGGAAATAGTCCCTGATCACTTTAAATACGTTCTGCAAGACCCAAATCGAGTAGAACAAACAACTCTACAATACTCTATAACCACGGATCAAACTCTAAGCGGGTTTATCCTCTGGATCACGTTGAACTTTTGTATTGGATTTAGACAGCGCGTCGAAGGTCCGATACCTCCTATCTTAGAACGTTAGAACCGCCCAGCTGGACTTGACAATCATCTCGAAAATCAAGTCAAACCGATAATCACAGACTATTTCGTTGAACCCGGACTGAAGAGACCGCGAATAGGGACAGATTTGAAATTTCAAATTCAAATCTGGCACACGACTTGACGCGTCAGTATTAAGCGTTCTGACCGTCAGAATTCATCCAGATTACACCCTCGGATCAGGAAAAATTTCTATTTATTATCATGAGACTTTCAGCCCTGATCTACGTGCGGTGACTGCTGAACTGAAACTGGTCCGCCACGTGCGATCTGCGAACCCTGCCAGACTGAAAACTTAATACGAGCTACATCTGGTACACATGAGCTTAAGTCCGATCGCAATCGACCAGGGGACCACCAGAAAGCAGCTTTTGAACCGAAACAGCCCCGAAATGGATAGGCACCAAGTAAACTTCGTTCCGGAGCCTATTTTCGGTATTTTTTAGCTTATAAAAGGGGTTGAAACCCTCATTTCTCTCTCCCATCCGAAAATTGCAACCCTAGGAGAAAAGGAGAGAGAGTTTGAGAGAGAGATTGGAAGGGATTTTTCCCGCTTCCGAGCGGCCGATTGCTGCTGCTTCAGCACTTCTTCCCAATCACCTGGCTGGTGATTTCTCCACTTTTTCAGGTATAAAATAACCCTAGAACTTGTTGATTTAGGGCTTACCTAGATTCATAGCATGTTAGCTAACGTATTCCATAAATCAGGTTCTCCTACTGCCGTAGACGAAGCGTACACGCTCCGTTCAAAATCCCGCAACCGTAAGAGACTAGGTGAGGATTTTAGACGCTTTGATTGATGGTTTACAACGCTTTCAATGTCGTTTAATAGTAGATTATCGACGGCATCGCCGTTTGACATGTACAACATGCTCTCCGTTTCCTGTTTCGTAAATTAACGAAGAATATGAGATTTAGGGCATTTTAGTCATTTGTAGGAAGTACGGTCTACATGCATATTTTGCTGACGTGATTGACTTGGTTTGTTGCCGCATTAGGGAGTTAGGAATGTTTGCATAATCGGTTTGGCGAAGAGATTCGCCTAGTTGCGCACTTTGGGTCGACATACTATATGTAGACTTAAGTGTGTAGTGTATGTGTTTGTATAAATGCTTGTATTAGTATGTATTGAATTAAATGATGTTATGTAGTAATTTGAGATTGATTTCTTGATTAATATGCTGACCTAAATGATTTCCTACATGTTGACCTTATGCATGATTGCATTACATGCATGGAATGTATGTGGTTGAAGATTTGCTTAAGTTGAATATTATAACATGTGTTAACATGCTCACATGATCATATTTCAATTCCAATACCTTTGCATATGTTGCTAATGTGATTTCATAGATGTGTGGGACTTGACTTAGTCCAGGAAGTCGGTAACCGAGCGAATTCGTGGCTGACTGGTCATAGCCACGAACGACGCGTCGATGAACGTGATTCGTGTTTAGAATTGGCGGCAGTGGTTAGGCCACGAGAAGTGTTTTACGCACTTCATGTCGTTCGACTTGAGATGCGATCGCGCTAGTCGAGCCCGTCAAGTAACCCGACTGGCCGATGTATGTTCACCTTGTATGTATCATAACTGTTTGAACCTAGGGTACTGAACTTACCATTGTAAACCCTGTTAACCATGGTACCTTGATCCACGAAGACTCATGAACCGGGCATGGTAGTATGGGACACCGTGGTCGAGCTGTCGGCCTACGCTGGGGCCACAAACCTCCCCGTAGTGACCAGTGAGCACCTAGACTCGTGAGCAGATTATGGTAGTATGGGACACTATATTCTAGCTGTCGGCCTACACTAATCAGGCGACGAGCCCTTTGTAGTGACCGCGAGCGTATTCTGAGTCCACGGGAGGCGACGACCCTTCCGTTGCAGTAGAGTACGGTAGGCCTGTATTGATAAGGTGATGGGGGAGCGGTGCAACGAGTGTGAGCAACAGCCCTGGCAGCCCTTGCAGTGACCTACGAAATATACATCGTATGAGATTACTAGGAGTGACGACCCTAGACAGGATCTGTGTTGGGATTGATACAAGGGAAGTACCTTAGTTTTCCAATCCTGCTGTTTGAATGGACTAATAACAACTTGGAAATCATATCACCATAGCATTGTATGTGCATGGAAGATGTGGAGCACTCTAGGGAGTGTGGCATGCCGCGGTCGTAAGATGTTGCCGCATGAGGGTGATCGTCGGTGAGGGCATACATCACGTCATATCATCTTGCATTAACAACAGTATTAGGATTATCTGATTTACTGCTTTACTAATATCGCGTGATTGAATTGTGAACATGCTAATCTTTGCTCTATGATTCCACTGATTTGATCACTCATTCCCACGTTACGGGATGGTGTTTGCAACACCCACCAGACCCTGTTGTAGATGCAGGTGAGGACGAGATCCAGGAGGTGGAGCTAGAGATTGACGAGGACCAGGACGAGTTCTCGTATATGCAGTATCACGACGGCTTCCCGTAGGCGACCTGGATCGAGGGGACATCAGTGGGACTTTTTTTTGAACATTATTCTTTTGTTTATGTATATGTATATGAGACTCAGAGATGTAGTCATACTTTGGAGACAGATGAGATTTACTTTGTTTTTCCATACAGTGATATATATATTGTTTAGTCTTCCGCTTGCTTTTATCACTGGATCTGAAGTATGAATTGCAGTTTTGGTATACTTTTACTCATGTGAATGCTTTAAATCAGACAACATTGAACCATAATCATTTTTGTTGCATAAGTGACGGTCTGGAACTCGGGAGTTGAGTTTATACACGACCCCCGATTTTCAGGGTGTTACAAGTTGGTATCAGAGCATGAATGAGAGTATACTGGGCCTGGGTTATGGTCTTGCGATGTACGCTGTCGCTTCCTTTGACTTAGGTGGGTGCGAGAAGGGTCTAGAAACACTTCTAGGATCGCAGATTCGCCGATAGGCGAAGTCTATTAAGATCGATCGCAAGATCGAGTCTGTAACGTATCTCGGCTCGCGTAAAGCAACCCGAATCACTTCTAAGCTGTAGGAAGTCGGGTGGAGACGTCCTATGAGCGGTTTTAAACCACAAAAGTGAATCCTTGGGCCGTGGGATGACCACGACTCCTGTAATCAATCGCCAGGGCTTAAAAACCCCGTTTCACCAAAAATCTTCAAAATTCCTCCTCTAAACACTCCAATCTTCATTGCTTTCTTATCCATTTCTTATTAGGCATCAAACCTAATATGAAAATAACACAAATTAGTACTTTCACAAAATTTTACAGTGAATAGTAAAATTTCATGAAAAATGACCATAAGGCCATTCTAACTTCACTTTCTTTAGCAACTAAGGATCTAAATAGATGTACTAGCTCCTTCTACCCTAAATTCATATGCTTCATCATATGGTTTGGTATTCGGGATTGCGATGTGGACCCAGAAAGCCATGAACACATGTTTGGGCTCATACAGACCAAAATACGATGAACTAGGAGGTGAGACATACCTTTTTGGAACCCTTGGACCATGAGGGATCAGACCCATGTGGTCCCACCGGCCAACTTGGAAGTTGGACGGCGATGCCATCGCCGGTCGGGCGATGCATCGCCGACCGGTGGGGCCCATTTGGCATGAAAGTCGGGCACACGCCCTTAAATGATATGTATATCCTCCCTAGGTAGCTCCCATCTCACGAAAACCCCTAAATCATACCCCTCCTTCACAAACAGCCCTCTCCATAGCCCTATTTTCAATTTTCAGCAACCATCTCCAAACTCCGGCTTCCCAAAGCACTTCTAGGTCCCTCCTTGGCCAAAACCGACCACCACCCATCACTTATTGGGTGTTGGAAGCCCCTCTTCTTGAAGATCTCACCATTTGGAGCTCCAAAATCCCCCAAATAGAGCTGAAATCGTGAGGTGCTACATTCTATCTTTTTGTTTGTATTTCTCCTTGAAACTACAGCCTTGGGAAGCTTGAAGCATCCCTCTACGATGCCTAGATTTCCTTTTCTCAGATTGGGCAGCCACTTCTTCGCATTTTTACCGTTTTTCATGGCTTTCGTGGAAGCCATTTTGGGCCTTTTATCACTCTCATCCATCATATCTTTGATGGGTAAGAGGAAAATCGCAACAGACGAGGCTGGGCCGAGCCACCCTGCTCGATCGAGAAGACCGCGGGGTGGTGCCGCAAGTTCAAGCACCGTCGCAGGTCCAGCTGTAGTCCTGGAGTGCCGTACAAAGCAGGATTTGGATCCCCATGCACACCTTGGACGAACAATTTTATCAGAGATGTCTCATGGCCAATACACTGATCGCAAAGTGTTATTTGAGGCGGACGTAGATGGACGATTGTTCGGCGAGTATCTGTTGTTCGAGCGCATTGAAGCTGCGCATTGGGGTCCGATCTTTGAAGCTCGCGCTCGTGCTAATGTGAGCACCGTTCGTGCCTTCTATGCTAATATCCAGAATCCTACCGTGGAGCCTTTGCAGTTCAAAATCCCTTTTGGTAGAGATCGGATGGCTACGATCGACGTTCGGTTGATTGCGTGACTTCTCAACGTGCCTCTAGGTGATGTGCATCCTAGCGAGAAGAGCCTGAGGACTAGACGTGAACGAGATCGCAGCACCAGCTTTCTGTGCGGTAAGTTGGTTCCATGGCAGCCTAATAATAGCCTCAAGGCGACGTACATGTCTGAGGATTTGCGCCTGCTGCATCATATCTGCACGTTCAATGTTTATCCCAGGTCGACGAACCGCATTGAATGTACACGTCTTATGGTCGATATCTTATTTCTGGTGGCCCAGGGAGAGAACGTATGTATGGCCACTTTCATCTTATGGCAGATAGTTCTCATAGCCAGGTCAAGAAGAACATCCGAATCGCTTCCCTTTGGCTGACTTATTTGCAAGATTACGCTTGAGTTTGCCTATAGACTTGGGCCGAAATTGCCGGTATCGATTCACACCATCGATGAGTCGACAATGGTTAAGATGAAGATTGGGTCACAATACCGTGAAAATCAACTCGAAAGGGATAGTGGGGATGACTTTGATGAAGAGGAAGATCAAAGCGAAGAAGAACCTAGAGCAGAGGTTCAGGAAGAAGCAGAAGAGGAGGCTCAGGATACTGATGAGAGCCCTCCTCCTTCTGCGCAGGCTATTATCGACGATCGCATTGCTCGGATGGAGGAGAGTCAGACCGCTTTGTGAAGGAAAGTCCAAGAACTTCGCGCAGAAGTCGCTGATGCCAAGGCCGTTACAAAGAAAAAATTTGGCAAGGTGACTCGCACCTTGAAGGCGATCCTGTGTTGCTTACAGGATAAGGGTGCTCCTCCTCCGTCACCAGACTCCGACTAGCGATGCGATCTTTGATGTTGTTATCAGTAGTTAGTCATTTCCTATTTTATGTGTGTAAGCCTGTTAGGGCTACTTCTTTGCTTATGTTGCTGTTGCTTAATTGTCTTAATTTCCATGTAATTCTAGTCATGATGCTTGTAAGGATATATCCCTTGTATTGTGACAATTTTGATTACTTAAAATGCATGGAATGCCTTTGACTCTCTATGTGAATGATTGTGGTGTATTTGTGCAATTGAGACTGACAAGGTTGCGCCCTATTTTGAATATAGGGAATGCCACCTAAGACTACGCGGAGCACGGTTCGGCTTGCATTGTCAGAGCATATGGATCAGACTCCTTCGCAGTCTGGCACCCATGCGGACCCTGCTGTGGGCCCGATTCCTGAGGCGGTTCGATCGTCTCAGCCTGCCGTTGGTCCTACAGATGGACCACCGCCATTTACACCATCAGTCAGAGAGCCACATCGCGCATCTACTTCCACACCACATCCGCCACAGCCTGCTCCACCCCCTGACAGATTCGAGCAGATGATGGCTATGATGCTACAGCATCAGCAGCTTCTGACCACCATAGTGGGGACTTTAGCCCAGGGTGGGGGGTGCGATTACATCTACTCTACCTGCACCACCTGCGCATCCAGCTGAGGATGCCTATACATACGCCCAGGATGAGGGCATGGCTCATCCTGCACCGCCTGCTTTCCCTGCGGGGAATCCTGCCGACACACGGGGCCTTTTGGAGCGATTTCAGCGCTTGCGGCCTCCTACTTTCACGGGTTCTCACAGACCCAAGGAGGCTGAGTACTGGCTCGACCGGGTGTCGAAGATCTTGCGGATGTTGCACTGCACCGAGGCTGAGCAGGTAGAGCTGGCTACCTTCCTGTTTGAGAGAGAGGCCAGCATGTGGTGGGATAGCGTGCTGCGGACCGTTGCCGCAGACTTTGTATGAACGTGGGCAGCATTTGAGTTCCTCTTCCATGAGAAGTATTATCCCCAAACCTACAGGCACGACAGGGAGAATGAGTTTCTCTGTCTCAGACAGGCAGCGATGACAGTTACCGAGTATGAGCATCGGTTCACAGAGTTAGGCAGGTACGTCCCGACGATCCTAGCTGATGAGCAGATGCGCATACGGCGCTTTTTGGAGGGCTTGCGATCGGATATTCGGTCGAAGATGTGTTGTGTTAGTTTTTCCTCCTATGCGGAGTTGATTCACATGTCCATGCGGGCGGAGCAGGACATGGATCGACTTGCGCGATCTCGAGGCCCGGCTGCTTTTAGGCCACGACCAGATTTGCCAGACAGGCCCTTCGCGGGCAAGAGGCCTCGCATTGATCCTCCTCCTAGGACTACGGCGCCTGTACCACCGTTTCGGCGCCCTGATTTGACATGTACATACTGTGGGAGGACAGGCCACTTGGCGCAGAGCTGCTTTTCGAGGATGCGGGATAGTGGGTTCTCGCCGCCGCAGAAGATTGATCGTGTACATCCACAGGCGATATCAGTACCGCCTATACGGTCAGCTCCTGCGCATCCTTCTTTCAGACCTACGGTATCACAGATTCGACAGCCTCCACGGCCCTTGACACAGCGGCCGAACTGGCCACAGCAGGCTAGAGTTCATGCATTGACAGCTGAGGCAGCTGCGACGGGCACTTCTCAGCATTCAGCCTTCGAGGTCACGGCCCATATCGGAGGTACTCCGGTTCTTGTCATGGTGGACACTGGTTCCACTATTTCTTTGATATCGCGTGCCGTAGTCAGACGTCTTGGGTTACAGACTATCACTATGGATAGCGTGCGAGTCTTTGCAGCTCATGGAGATTATTCGGATGTCACCCAGATGTGTGAGGGTTGTTTGGTTGATCTGGGAGGCAGGACGATGACTCTTGATCTGGTCATCGATCCCTCGCTCGTTTATCTCGACGTCATTCTTGGCATGGCCTGGTTGACTGCAGCGAGAGCCGAGATTGACTGCGAGACCTGTATAGTCACAGCGTACGAGCCTGAGGGTGCATCCTTCACATTTCCAGTGTGGGTAAATCTTCCTTTCCGCATACTTAGCTATGTCACTCTATTGCGCGACGCTGGTGCCCAGGTACTTGAGCAGACGCCAGTTGTTTCTGAGTTCGGGGATCTGTTCAGGAAGATCCCTGGCTTGCCGCCCCGACGTGAGATCGATTTCACTATCGATTTGGTTCCTGGTTCTACACCCGTCTCACTGCCGACGTATCGCATGACACCATGTGAGATGGAGGAGTTGAGGACGCAGATTGATGGTCTGCTAGAGCTTGGCTTTATACGGCCTAACGTGTCTCCTTGGGGAGCACCGGTCTTGTTCGTGAAGAAGAAGGATGGTTCGATACGATTGTGTATTGATTATCGCAGGCTGAACCAGCTCACGGTGAAGAACAAGTACCCTTTGCCCAGGATCGATGACTTGTTTGATCAGTTGAGAGGAGCGTAGTACTTCTCGAAGATTGATCTTCAGTCAGGTTATCATCAGCTGCGCGTCAGGGATGAGGACGTGTAGAAGACAGCATTCAGGACCAGTTTTGGTCACTACGAGTTCCTCGTGATGTCGTTCGGTCTTACGAACGCACCGGCCGTGTTCATGGATCTGATGAACCGGATATTTCGGCCTTTCCTTTATCGATTCGTCGTTGTCTTCATTGACGACATTTTGGTATACTCTAGGAGTCGAGAGGAGCATGAGGAGCACTTGCGTTTGGTCCTTGATACGCTCAGACGGCATCAGTTGTTCGCACAGTATAAGAAGTGCGACTTCTGGAAGCAGGAGGTGAAGTTTCTGGGACACGTGGTGTCCAAGGATAGCATGGCAGTTGACCTGTCTAAGGTAGCTACGGTGTAGGACTGGGAGCAGACTGGTTCTGTCACTGAGGTGAGGAGTTTCTTGGGTCTCGCTGGCTACTATCGGCGCTTCATTCAGGACTTCTCGAAGATCGCGAGACCCTTATCTCAGTTGACACGGAAGGACGTGAAGTTCGCCTGGAATGATAAGGAAGAGTCAGCTTTTCAGGAGCTGAAGGACAGACTTACGTCCGTCCCTGTGCTAGTATTGCCAGAGCAAGGGGTTAGATACACTATATACACTGACACGTCTAGCGTTGGTTTGGGTTGTGTCCTTATGCAGAGGGACAGGGTAATTTCGTATGCCTCGAGACAATTAAGGAAGCACGAGGAGAATTACCCTACACACGACCTAGAGTTGGCAGCCGTTATATTCGCACTGAGACTCTGGAGACATTACCTCTACGGAGAGGAGTTCGAGCTCTTTTGCGACCACAAGAGCCTCAAGTACATATTCACGCAGCGAGACTTGAATATGAGACAGCGGCGATGGATGGAGACGCTGAAGGACTTCAAGTTTGAAGTCTCTTACCATCCTGGGAAGGCGAACCTTGTGGCTGATACGTTGAGCCGCAAGAAGGCGATAGAGTTTGCGGCTCCGATGATGGTTGCCGAGTGGGATATGGTTGAGTTTTTGCGAGACTTTGAGCAGAAACTCACCGTAGAGGAACCATTTGAGTTCATCGCACACGTACAGGTGCGATCTCAGATCGATGACCGAGTCATCGAGGCGCAGAGGGACAATGCGCATCTTTCTGAGCTTCGAGAGCAGGCCAGTGATGATGCTGACGCCGACTGGCGAGTTGGTATGGACGGGGGCTTACGTTACCGTGGCCGCCTATGCGTCCCAGATGTCCCTGACTTGAGACGAGAGATTCTCGAGGCTGCGCATTCTACTAGACTCGCGATGCATCCAGGCAGTACAAAGATGTATCGTGACGTGAAGAGGACGTATTGGTGGGAAGGTATGAAGACCCATATAGCTGAGTTCGTGTCCCGTTGTCTCACTTGTTAGCAGGTGAAGGCAGAGCATCGCCGACCACCTGGACTTTTACAGCCTATGCCGATTGCAGAGTGGAAGTGGGATTTCATTTCCATGGACTTCATTTCTGGGTTGCCGAAGACGAGGAAGGGACATGATTCTATTTGGGTGATCGTCGACCGATTGACGAAGTCGGCGCACTTCCTACCGATCAGAGTTACGAACTCTGCAGACGAGCTGGCTAGACTGTACATCAGAGAGATCGTGCGTCTGCATGGAGTTCCGTTGGAGATCGTGTCGGACAGAGACACGCGGTTCACTTCTATTTTCTGGACTCGCATTCAGGAGGCTATGGGTGTGAAGTTGAAGTTTAGTACTGCCTTCCACCCACAGACGGACGGACAGACGGAGCGAGTGAACCAGATCCTGGAGGACATGTTGCGAGCTTGCGCATTGGACTTCAAGGACAGTTGGGATGACTGTCTTGCATATGCAGAGTTTGCGTACAATAATAGCTTCCAGGCGAGTATCGGCACGGCACCTTATGAGGCGCTGTATGGGCGACCTTGTCGCGCACCGCATTGCTGGTTAGAGGTCGGTGAGCGTAGCTTGATTGACCCAGAGTTGGTGCAGGCGACGTCAGAGAAGATTGATATTATTCGACGTCGGCTTCTTACAGTGCAGAGCAGATAGAAGAGCTACGCCGATACGAGACGAAGGCTACTAGAGTTCACAGTTGGGGATCACGTGTTTTTGTGAGTTTTCCCTATGAAGGGAGTCATTCGGTTCGGGAAGAAGGGGAAGCTGGCACCACAATTCATTGGTCCATTCCAGATCCTCGATCATGTGGGAGCAGTGGCTTACCGATTGGCTTTACCCACGCCCCTCGCGAGCGTCCACAACGTATTTCATGTTTCTATGCTGAAGAAGTACGTTGTTGATCCTTCCCATATCATCAGATGGGAGCAGGTGCAGTTAGGAGAGGATGTTACTTATATCCTGCGACCGACACGCATCTTAGACAGGAAGGAGCAGGTACTGCGTAGCAAGGTGATTCCCCTTGTGAAGGTACTATGTACGCATCACTCTGAGGAGGAGGCTACTTGGGAGACAGAAGCCGAGATCAGAAAGAACTACCCACAGCTTCTCGAGGAGTACAAAAAGGTACAAATTTCGAGGATGAAATTATTTGTTAAGGGGGGTAGATTGTAAAGCCTGTGAAAAATCCGTACTTGGGCTCGAGTACCAACTCGACCCGAAATCGCGTAGAAATAATTTCCATGGAAATTAAGCGTAAGTTAGCTAGCGCAACGCTAGAGTAGCTGGGAAATAGTCCCTGATCACTTTAAATACGTTCTGCAAGACCCAAATCGAGTAGAACAAACAACTCTACAATACTTTATAACCTCGGATCAAACTCTAAGCGGGTTTGTCCTCTAGACCACGTTGAACTTTTGTATTGGATTTAGACCGCGCGTCGAAGGTCCGATACCTCCTATCTTAGAACGTTAGAACCGCCCAGCTGGACTTGACAATCATCTCGAAAATCAAGTCAAACCGATAATCACAGACTATTTCGTTGAACCCGGACTGAAGAGACCGCGAATAGGGACAGATTTGGAATTTCAAATTCAAATCTGGCACACGACTTGACGCGTCAGTATTAAGCATTCTGACCGTCAGAATTCATCCAGATTACACCCTCGGATCAGGAAAAATTTCTATTTATTATCATGAGACTTTCAGCCCTGATTTACGTGCGGTGACCACTGAACTGAAACTGGTCCGCCACGTGCGATCTGCGAACCCTGCCAGACTGAAAACTTAATACGAGCTACATCTGGTACACATGAGCTTAAGTCCGATCGCAATCGACCAGGGGACCACCAGAAAGCAGCTTTTGAACCGAAACAGCTCCGAAATGGATAGGCACCAAGTAAACTTCGTTCCGGAGCCTATTTCCGGCGTTTTTTAGCTTATAAAAGGGGTTGAAACCCTCATTTCTCTCCCATCCGAAAATTGCAACCCTAGGAGAAAAGGAGAGAGTTTGAGAGAGAGATTGGAAGGGATTTTTCCCGCTTCCGAGCCGCCGATTGCTGCTGCTTCAGCACTTCTTCCCAATCACCTGGCTGGTGATTTCTCCACTTTTTCAGGTATAAAATAACCCTAGAACTTGCTGATTTAGGGCTTACCTAGATTCATAGCATGTTAGCTAACGTATTCCATAAATCAGGTTCTCCTACTGCCGTAGACGAAGCGTACACGCTCCGTTCAAAATCCCGCAACCGTAAGAGACTAGGTGAGGATTTTAGACGCTTTGATTGACGGTTTACAACGCTTTCAATGTCTTTTAATAGTAGATTATCGACGGCATCACCGTTTGACATGTACAACATGCTCTCCGTTTCCTGTTTCTTAAATTAACGAAGAATATGAGATTTAGGGCATTTTAGTCATTTGTAGGAAGTACGGTCTACATGCATATTTTGCTGACGTGATTGACATGGTTTGTTGCCGCATTAGGGAGTTAGGAATGTTTGCATAATCGGTTTGGCGAAGAGATTCGCCTAGTTGCGCACTTTGGGTCGACATACTATATGTAGACTTAAGTGTGTAGTGTATGTGTTTGTATAAATGCTTGTATTAGTATGTATTGAATTAAATGATGTTATGTAGTAGTTTGAGATTGATTTCTTGATTAATATGCTGACCTAAATGATTTCCTACAGGTTGACCTTATGCATGATTGCATTACATGCATGGAATGTATGTGGTTGAAGATTTGCTTAAGTTGAATATTATAACATGTGTTAACATGCTCACATGATCATATTTCAATTCCAATACCTTTGCATATGTTGCTAATGTGATTCCATAGATGTGTGGGACTTGACTTAGTCCAGGCAGTCGGTAACCGAGCGAATTCGTGGCTGACTGGTCATAGCCACGAACGACGCGTCGATGAACGTGATTCGTGTTTAGAGTTGGCGGCAGTGGTTAGGCCACGAGAAGTGTTTTATGCACTTCATGTCGTTCGACTTGAGATGCGATTTCGCTAGTCAAGCCCGTCAAGTAACCTGACTGGCCGATGTATGTTCACCTTGTATGTGTCATAACTGTTTGAACCTAGGGTACTGAACTTACCATTGTAAACCCTGTTAACCATGGTACCTTGATCCACAAAGACTCATGAGCCGGGCATGGTGGTATGGGACACCGTGGTCGAGCTGTCGGCCTACGCTGGGACCACAAACCTCCCCGTAGTGACCAGTGAGTACCTAGACTCGTGAGCAGATTATGGTGGTATGGGACACTATATTCTAGCTGTCGGCCTACACTGATCAGGCGACGAGCCCTTTGTAGTGACCGCGAGCGTATTCTGAGTCCACGGGAGGCGACGACCCTTCCGTTGCAGTAGAGTACGGTAGGCCTGTATTGATAAGGTGATGGGGGAGCGGTGCAACGAGTGCGAGCAACAGCCCTGGCAGCCCTTGCAGTGACCTACGAAATATACATCGTATGAGATTACTAGGAGTGACGACCCTAGACAGGATCTGTGTTGGGATTGATACAAGGGAAGATGTTGCCGCATGAGGGTGATCGTCGGTGAGGGCATACATCACGTCATATCATCTTGCATTAACAACAGTATTAGGATTGTCTGATTTACTGCTTTACTATTATCGCGTGATTGAATTGTGAACATGCTAATCTTTGCTCTATGATTCCACTGAGTTGATCACTCATTCCCACGTTACGGGATGGTGTTTGCAACACCCACCAGACCCTGTTGGAGATGCAGGTGAGGACGAGATCCAGGAGGTGGAGCCAGAGATTGACGAGGACCAGGACGAGTTCTCGTATATGCAGTATCCCGACGGCTTCCCGTAGGCGACCTGGATCGAGGGGACATTAGTGGGACTTTTTTTTGAACATTATTCTTTTGTTTATGTATATGTATATGAAACTCAGAGATGTAGTCATACTTTGGAGACAGATGAGATTTACTTTGTTTTTCCATACAGTGATATATATATTGTTTAGTCTTCCGCTTGCTTTTATCACTGGATCTGAAGTATGAATTGCAGTTTTGGTATACTTTTACTCATGTGAATGCTTTAAATCAGATAACATTGAACCATAATCATTTTTGTTGCATAAGTGACGGTCTGGAACTAGGGAGTTGAGTTTATACACGACCCCCGATTTTCAGGGTGTTACATTAAGCCTTTTGGAGTTGACCTCCTTCTTGAAGTAATCGGTTGGCAAAATATTCTACATCTTGGAGGATCATATCAACTGGGTGTGATCCATGAATTCTTCAAACATTACCATGTCATTTGTGAAGATCCCCCCAACATTCGAATTGTTCTTGCCTGTTACTCAAAGCTTATCACTCCAGTCAGCTTGGCAAAACTCCTCAATCTAGAGGTTACTAGAATTTCGGTAACCCACTAAAATCTCAATGGGTTGTGGGTATGGGGAGAAGTAACCTGTGCATTGTGCCAAGGGACTACAGTTCCCATGCAATGATGAAAATTTGCTGCATATCAACCATCTTGGACCCACTTTCAAAATTCATCATAGCATTTTTTGGTCAATGTGTATCCTTATGATGTCATTGGTGATCATCTTTCTCCATCTGTGATCAATGTCCTCTATGATGTATATCAAGAGAATCGTGTGTGCCGGCCAACTCTCCTCCTTAAGCAAATCATTCGTGTAATTCAAGGACATCATGGGGAGACACTGCCCTTTCCCGTGCTCATATGTAAACTCGCACACCATGCTGGGCTTCCTGCCACATCTGATGAAGTGCATCCTGATGCCTGGTTTGATGATGATGCATCACTGACAGCACAACGATTTTGTCTTTCCTTGTCTCCCTCTAAGCTTAGTCCTTCTCTACCAAGGGTGGTCCAACATGTTCCACCCATAATGCGGCCTACACATGGAGGATCAAATCGCACACCCTTGGTCAGTCCGGAGTCAATTACAAATCGCCCAGCTCATCACCTTGAACGTCACCTGCTCAATGGGATGGTTGGTATAGAGGACCATCTGAATAATTGTGAAAGGCATCTCACTATCAATGAAGAGAAGCTCGATGTCCTCCAGGGAACTACTGAGCAAATGGTAGATTTTCTCACGAATGATCTTCCTTGAAGACATTCAGCATCTATCCAGTTGTCTCTTAACTATCCAACGCGTCTGATGTTGTGCTATGGACAAAACTCATGATACTGCTGTATGGGGCAGTATGGTTTTTTTTTTTGGGATAGATGTTTTTGGATGATGAAATTTTTAATCAATATGGCTGCATACAACTCTTATTTTATTGCCATTTCTATGACTGTGCCGATTGCTTCATCCATTTTTCTTCATGTCTAATGATGTATGCTTTACACTGTTTTATTTTTATACATCTATCTGACTATGGTTCTCCCATATTGTAACACCCTGAATTTTTGCCTACCTGGGGTTAGACATCCTTAGGCAATGGGTCAACCATAACACTTTGGTAACCTCTCAGAACCCAATTCCAAAGCCAAAGAAATCATTTAGAACCTAATTCTTTAGAAATTTAACGTGAATTAGCCAGCGCTACACTAGATTTCCTACAAAATAAGTACCAACTACTTCAAATACGATTTGTAAGACCCAAAACTGATAGAATTGTTGATGCTATCTTACCCTAAAATCCAGGATCAAACTCTAAACCTATTTATCCTCAGGAACCCTTTGAAACTTTATATTAGATCTAGACCGCACGTCAAAAGTTCGATATCTATAATCTTAGACCATTATGACCGCCTAGTTGGACTTGACAATTGTTTCAAAAATCAAGCCCAACTGATGTTCTGAGGCTATTTCATTGAGCTTGGAGCAAGGAGTGTGAGAAAGAGTGAAATTCTTTATAAATAAAATGTGATTTAAATAAATCTGGCACGTTTCGCTTGCGGGTTAAGTATAAGCATTCAGACCGTCGGAATCTGACCCAAATACACCCTCGGATCAGGGAATATTTTCCACTCAGGTCAGTGTACTTGGAATCCCTGATTGAGTCTCAGTGACCGCTGAACTGAAACTGGTCCGCTACGTGCGATCTGGAAATCCGATCGAACTGAAAACTTAATGTGGTCAGGATCCAACATCCATGAGCTCAAGTCTGACCGCATTTAGTTGGGGGACCTCTAGAAACGTTCTTTTGGATCGAAAGAGACCCGATTTGGCTATAACCCAAGTATACTTTGACTTAAAGTCTGTTTTGGTCATGTTTGGGCTTATAAAAGAGCCTTAAACCCTTAGCTTTCTAACCTATAAAAATTTGGGGAAAACCCTAGGAGAGAGAGGAGAGAAAGGAGAGAGAGGAGAGAAAAGAGAGAGAAGTGAGAGAGAGTTGGAGCTTTCTCCTGAGATTCTTCCCTGCTGCTCCACGTGCCAAAGCCATCCACCTGCATCGCTATTCTGGTGATTCCAACTCCATTCTTAGGTAAGAAAACCTAAACCCTAACCTGATTTGAAGCTTAGACTAGCTGTAGAAAGTTCTAGCTAACCTGTTTCTTGCCATAGATAGCGTATCTGCCGTTGATGAAGACTTATCGTCTGAATCAACTCTGTTTTACAATTTCTGGTTTAAGGTGCAAATTTTAGATGCTTAGATTACCTGTTTTCAAAGCTTTCAATACCGTTTAATGGTAGATTGCTGATAAGGATGTTGTTTGACATGTAGAACATGCTGTCCGTTTTTCATTTCAAATACGTATGAAGAATATGAGATTTAGGGTATTTTAGGTATTTGTAGGAAATACTGTATACGTACGTATTTTGGTGATATGATTGCCATGAGTATTTACCGTGTACCTATACTAGTTATACGTGTATGATCTGTTTGGCGAAGAGATTCTCCCTAATGCACATATTGGCCGACATATGCTATGTAGACTAATGTGTGTAGACCAAGTGTTTGTTGAAACGCCTAAATCAATATGATTTATGCCTGCCATATGTTTTAAATGTAAGAACATGATTGTTGTGTATTAGATAACTCCTTGATATAAGGATCTGTCATATTATATGTCAAAATCAACATACATCAAGTACGTTGTAGTCGAGTAGTCTAAGTGTTTGTATAAATGTATGTATTAGTAAGTATTGAGTAATTGGTGTTGTAGATTAGCGTTGAGACTGGATTCTCAACTAATTTGATGATGTACATGATTTCCTTTATACTTGTTGTATTTCAATTGATTACCTTATGTGTGAAGTACTCGTGTATGGTTAACTGCTTATGATGTATGCTATAATATGCTGATAACATGGTGAAATTTCTTGTATTTCAATTATGTCTGTCTCATATGATTGTTGATTTAGATTACATATGCTTGGGGCTATACTCTATTCCAGGAGGTCGGTAACAGTTTAGAATTCGTGGTTAGATTCTATTCGCCACGAAGGATGTGTATGACGAACCCGAGTCGTACTAGAGTCATCGACAGTGGTTAGGCCACACGAAGTGCTTGTGCACTTCATGTCGGTCGATTCAACGTGCGCTCGTGCTAATCGGACTCATCAAGCAACCTGACTGACCATTGTATGTTCACCTTGTATTCATCATAACTACTTGAACCCAGGGTACTAAACTTACCAGTGATAACCTTGATAACTGTGGTACCTTGATCCACTAAGACTCATGAGCCTGGCATGGTGGTATGGGACACCGTGGTCGAGCTGTCGGCCTACGTTGGGGCCACAAACCTCCCCATAGTGACCAGTGAACAACCTAGACTCGTGGGCAGATTATGGTGGTATAGGACACTATATTCTTGTTGTCGGCCTACACTGATAAGGTGATGGGGGAGTGGTGCAACGAGTGCGAGCAACAGCCCTGGAAGCCCTTTGTAGTGACCTCGAGCGTACTCTGAGTCTATGTGAGGCGACGACCCTTCCGTAGCAACAAGAGTACAAATAGGCCTGTATTGATAAGGTGATGGGTGAGCGGAGCAACGAGTGCGTGTAACAGCCCTTGCAGCCCTTGCAACGACCTAGAAATATTACAACGTATGAGACTACTAGGAGTGATGACCCTAGACAGGATCCTTGTTGGGATTGATATAAGGGAAGTACCTTAGTTTCCCAATCCTGCTATATGAAAAGGATTAATAACAACTCGGTAATCATATTCATATCGCACTACATGTGCCTGGAAGATGTGGAGCACTGAGGGAAGAAAGCATACCGCGGACGTAAGATGGTGTCGCATGAGGGAGTATGTCGGTGAGGGCATCCATCATATCATTTCATGCTTGCATTAATCACAGTATTTAGGAATGTTTGATTGCTTGCTTTACCATTATCGAGTGATTGATTTGATAACATGTTAATCTTTGCTCTATGATTCCACTGAATTAGCTACTCACTCCCACGTTACGGGACGGTGTTACGCATACCAACCAGTCCCTATTTTAGTTTCAGGTGGTGGCGATGCTTGCGAAGCAGAACCAGACTTGATGATGATGAGGAGGATCCCTCCTATATGCAGGTTCTAATTGACGGGATTACAGGGAGGTTGATTAGACGCCATGACACTTGTCATTTTATATTTTTAGAGCACTCATGTATATTCTTTTCTTTCTATTTTGGAGTATACATGTATTTAGTTAACTTGGTAACATGTTCACACTCTGGAGACTTACAATCATTTATATATTTTATATATCTATTTCATTCTTCCGCTCGCTAATTTAACTGTCTATGGAGTATGATGTGTTGTTTTGGCTTAATCCACCTCATGTTTTATGTACTATTACCTTCGACATTCATCCATCATTGAAAATACTACATAAGTGATGTTCTGGAACTCGAGAGTTGGGTTTCTAACCGACCCCCGATTTTCAGGGCGTTACACATATGCTTCACGTATTCAGTCAATATCACTTGTTATATCTTTGCCAATGACTGACAAATAGGGGGAGAAAAACTACAAACACCCCTGTGGAAAATTGGATATCTGTGATCTTATATGTTGCAGGTGTTAGGGGGAGCAGCCGCAACAAGAAAGGGGAAGTTTTTGAAGAAAGGGGGAGAAATTTCTGGGTGTGTACATGGGTGATTAGAATTTATAAATTGTGTTAATACATTTACACACATTTTAGGATGTATTTGTCTAGATATTTTCCTAGGGTGTTTTTGGGCATTTTATCACGTAATTGACAAAGGGGGAGATTGAAAGTGCACCTACTAGTTCCCTGGTTTGTCAATTACGGTGTAAGTTGAGTCAGTCAGATAACAGCGCCTAACTGGAAGATCAACTCAAGTGTCTGCCTCAACTGGATATATGGAAGCTCGCCATAGGTAAATCATAGCCTCACATCCCATGTCCTAAAACACCAGGTGATTAAAACCCTTAAAAATAACTAGAACATCTTAGGGTTTTTGTGTAAGAAAACTTTTACAAAATAGGAAAATCTTTAAGTTTTTCTTACACTGTCGATTTTATCGATTCATATCTTGATATGATCAACCTGCTTTGTCGATGTCCTCGATATCTCAATAGATACAATCGAATGAGGATAAAAAGCGTCCAGCAATCTGTAAGACCCGTATCCTAATCCGTACTGTTTCGTCGCTTTCCGCGATCATTCTTGTCAAATTACGGTGACGTGCGACCTGTAATCGACTTTGCACATGACTGTAAGTCGTATCCTATACATTTGAGTTGGCTTAATCCGAGACTTGTACCATTACGACTGCACAGTAGCCGCGGTTCCAACGCCTCCACTCATGTACTGATCCAATACCCTGACTAAGAGATGTGAGCCGACATTTATTTTAAGAAAATGTTGCACGTTACAAATCATAATAGAATCTCTACAACATGTCAAATCAATCCCATCAATCACCTCTCATGTCAAGTACAAAGAAACCATGCTTTCTTTCTCCACAAATCTCTCACCTCACCCATCACTCCATCACTCCTTACATCCCATCTCTCTCTCTCTCATTTCTCAATATTTTTCAAGCCAAGCAAGAGGCTCCCACGTCCATGCATTTCCATGAGAGAAAAGTGATTTTGGTGGCCCACTTCCCACTCCAAAACCCATCATCCAAGCCATCCATTTCTCATCTCCACCATCAAAGAGAAGCACAAGGAGACCGGTTATCCAACGGACCGAGAAGATCGATAGGTGGGTGTTTTCCATAGGCCTAGATTTCACTTTTATGATGAAGGACCAAGTGAGGCCTACCGATTGATGGTATGGATCTCACTTGGGACCTTAGGTGCGGTCGATGGTCCACCTTGATCCTCATGATCATTCCATGATGGGGCAATTCTCTATGGACCCCATCATGATGTTTATATTTCCTTGCATAAAGAGGTCATATAGACTGTTCATTTTGGGTGGAGAGGGATCTCCACCGTTGATCTTTTATTTGGAGGGCCCGTATGCAATGGGGCCCATTGATGTATGATTGGATGCTTGGAACGGAGGGCCCATAGTGTCGGGGTCCCTCCATCACGCGTGTCCCACTCTCTCTCTCTCTCTCTCTCTCTCTCTCTCTCTCTCTCTCTCTCTCTCTCTCTCTCTCTCTCTTTCTTTTTCCTATTGTATGAGATGTTGGGGCCATGTGGCCACTCGGATGGACCCCACATTGATGCATGTTTTATCCACACAATTCACACATATGGTGGCCCACCTGGATAGTCTGAAGGTGGGGCCCACCATAAGATGTGTTGTGTCCATATAGAAGAGGAAAAATAAATAAATAAACCGTCCAGCGTCCCTAGACGCTAGACGTCACCTGGATAGAATAAAAATATCAGTTTTCTTTTTTTGAATTTGGGGTGGGCCACTTGTAAAGGCCCTACAGTGATGTATGTATTCAATCCAAGCCGTCCATCCCATTTTTCAAATCATTTTAGGTGTTGAGCTGAGAAATGAAGCTTATCCGAATATATGGCGGCCCATAGTATGGAAGACAGTATTTTTTACCTTTAAAATCATCTTTTGATGTTCTTACATGCCAAGACACATCGCATATTGGACTTGTTTGGTCCCTCTTGAGTCCTGGAAAATGGTGGTTGGGTTAGATTCACTGGATGTGGGCCCACATGGGAAAGACCACGTGAAAACCAATTAAAAAAAAAAACACCATGCAGCAGCTGACGCTGCTGCTGTCAGAGAGGCAAACAGTGCCAGCGCTGCGCTGGCGGGCGGGCCAATGAGCAGGGACCCAGGGTCCAAGCCGTGGGCCCCACCATGATGTATATGTGTTATCCAGCCGTTCATTAGGTGGGTCCCTACCTTAAGTAGGCCCCACTCAAAAACCATCTTGATCCAAATCTCAGGTGGCCCACACCACAAGAAACAACAGTGATTGAACTCTACCATTGAAACTCTTTTTGGGCCCACCGAGGTTTTTGAATCAATCTGAAATTTGTATTTTCTATTCATCCCGGTCTTTGTGACCTTATCAATAAGTTGGATGGTAAGTAACATTATGGTGGGCCCTCACATGGAGCCCACAGTGATGTATGTGTTCCATCCCACCGTCCAGGCGGACGGTGGGAACGAACTATAATGTATGTGTTTTATCATGCCGTCCAGCGGCTGGCGGGCAGACAGAGGCAGACCCACGGCTCCAGCCATGGGCCCCACCCTGATGTTTATTTCCCATCTAAACCGTTGATCTAGTGGGTCCCCTCCTAAGGTGGGTCCCCTCCATAAATGGGGTATATCCAACGCTCAGGTGGCCCACATCTTAGAAAACAGTGTGATTGAATGTCTACCTTTGAAACCCATTTTTGGGTCCCCTGATGATTTGGATCAAAATGAATTTTTTTTTTTTCTTTTTTTCTCTTCATCCAGGTCCATGAGACCTTACCAATGGGTTGGATTGAAAAGGAGCATTATGGTGGGGGCCCCACATGGGACCCACAATAATATATGTGCTTTATCTCCACCGTCCATGCGGACGATGGTGTCCACAGTAATGTATGCATTTTACCATGTCGTATAGCCATTTTACAGGCTGCAGGACGGCTAGTGGGACCCATCATGATGCATGTGTTGCATCCAACCATCCAACCATTTGAAAGCTCATTGCATGAGCTAAAGAATGAGGCAGATCTAAAGTTCAAATGGACCCCACCATTTTAGGTAGTGGTCAATGACGCTCACCGTTCAAAAAGATCTAAGGGTCATTGTAGCTTCCCATTAAGTGGATATTTGTGTCCCACTTCATCTATCACTGTGATAGTTTATGAATAGGTTGGATGGGAAACATATGTCATAGTGGGCCTTAGGAATTTTAATTGCGGAAATATTTTCACCACTCTTATTTGGTGTGGCCCACTTGGTATATTTAAAGCTCTTGTGTGTAAGCCCATTTGATATATTTAAAGCCCATGAGAGTGGCCCATTTGATATATTTAAAGCTCATGTGTGTAGGTCCATTTGATATATTTTTAGCTCATGTGTGTACCCCCATCTTGTAACACCCCGGATTTTGGCCAATCTGGGATTTGACGTCCTTAGACAGTGGGTCAATTAAAACACCTGAAAAATCGTTCAGAACCCAATTCCATAGCCAAAGAAACCACTTAGGATAAATTTCTTTAGAAACTAAGCATAAGTTAGCTAGCGCAACGTTGGAGTGGCTGGGAAACAGTCCCTGATTACTTTAAATACGTTCTACAAGGCCCAAAGCGAGTGGAACCAAGGGTGCTATAATGCTCTAAAGCCTCGGATCAAACTCTAAGCCGGTTTGTCCTCGGGACCTCCTTGAAACTTTGTATTGGATCTAGACCGCGCGTCGAAAGTCCGATACCTCCTATCTTAGACCGTTAGAACCGTCTAGCTGGACTTGACACTCGTTCCGAAAATCAAGTCAAACCGATAATCACAGGCTATTTCATTGAGCCCGGACTGAAGAGAGTGTGAATAGGGACATAGTTGGAATTTCAAATTCAAATCTGGCACACAAATTTGACGCATCAGTATTAAGCATTCTGATCGTCAGAATACAGCCAAATTACACCCTTGGATCAGGAAAAATATCTATTATATATCACGAGACTTATAGGCCTGATCTTGGTGCGGTGACCGTTAAACTGAAACTGGGCCGCCACGTGCGATCTGGGAACCCAACCGGTCTGAAAACTGGATGTGTGCTAGATCCAGTATGCATGAGCTTAAGTCCGACCGCATTTGGCCTGGGGACCTCCAGAAATGCCCTTTTGGACCGAAACGGCCCCGATTTGGTTAGGCACCAAGTAAACATTGTTCCCAAGCCTATTTTGGGAATGTTTTAGGCTATAAAAGGGGTTGAAACCCCCACTCCTCTCTCCCATCCGAATTTGAGAGAAGCTCTAGCTTGGGAGAGAGAAAAAGAGTGAGAGATTGTGAGAGAGTGGGAGAGTTCTTCCCGCCACTTGTGCTACGTGTTGCACATGCTTAAGCAACACTCCTCTACCGCTTTCCCGGCGATTCCACCGCAATCCTAGGTAAGTAAAAACCCTAAATAGTTGGTGATTTGAGTTTTCCTTGTTTCCATAGCGATGTAGCTTATGGATCTTATGTATTAGGTTCCTTATTCGCCGTAGACGAAGCGTATACGCTCCGTTTCAATTTCCGACTCTACAAGACATAAGGTGCGGATATTAGACGCTTTGATTGACTGTTTCCAAAGCTTTCAATGTCGTTTAATAGTAGATTCTTGACGGCATCGCCGTTTGACATGTACAAAATGCTCTCCGTTTCCCGTTTTGTAAATTAACGAAGAATATGAGATTTAGGGCATTTTAGTCATTTGTAGGAAGTACGGTCTACATGCATATTTTGCTGACGTGATTGACATGGTTTGTCGTCGCATTAGAGAGTTAGGAATGATTGCATAATCAGTTTGGCGAAGAGATTCGCCAAGTTGCGCACTTTGGGTCGACATACTATGTGTGGATTTAAGTGTGTAGTGTGTGTGTTTGTATAAATGCCTGTATTAGTATGTATTGAATTAAATGATGTTATGTAGTAGTTTGAGATTGATTTCATGATTAATATGCTGACCTAAATGAATTCCTACATGTTGACCTTATGCATGATCGCATTACATGCATAGGAAGTATGCCTTGAAGATTTGCTTAAGTTGAATGTTATAACATGTGCTAACATGCTCACATGATGTATTTCAATTTCAATACCTTTGTTTAGTGTTAATGTAATTCCATAGATGTGTGGGACTTGACTTAGTCCAGGCAGTCGGTAACCGAGTGAATTCGTGGCTGACTGGTCATAGCCACGAACGACGCGTCGATGAATGTGATTCGTGTTGAGAGTTGGCGGCAGTGGTTAGGCCACGCGAAGTGTTTTACGCACTTCATGTCGTTCAATTCGAGATGCGATTGCGCTAGTCGAGCCCGTCAAGTAACCCGACTGGCCGTTGTATGTTCACCTTGTATGAGTCATAACTGCTTGAACCTAGGGTACTGAACTTACCATTGTAAACCCTGTTAACCATGGTACCTTGATCCATAAAGACTCATGAGCCGGGCATGGTGGTATGGGACACCGTGGTCGAGCTGTCGGCCTACGCTGGGGCCACAAACCTCCCCGTAGTGACCAGTGAGCACCTATGACTCGTGAGCAGATTATGGTGGTATGGGACACTATATTCTTGCTGTCGGCCTACACTGATAAGGTGATGGGGGAGCGGTGCAACGAGTGCGAGCAACAGCCCTGGCAGCCCTTTGTAGTGACCGCGAGCGTATTCTGAGTCTACGGGAGGCGACGACCCTTCCGTAGCAGTAGAGTACAGTAGGCCTGTATTGATAAGGTGATGGGGGAGCGGAGCAACGAGTGCGTGCAACAGCCCTGGCAGCCCTTGCAGCGACCTACAAAATATACATCGTATGAGATTACTAGGAGTGACGACCCTAGACAGGATCTGTGTTGGGATTGATACAAGGGAAGTACCTTAGTTTCCCAATCCTGCTGTTTGAATGGATTAATAACAACTTGGTAATCATATCACCATAGCATTGCATGTGCCTGGAAGATGTGGAGCACTCTAGGGAGTGTGGCATGCCGCGGTCGTAAGATGTTGCCGTATGAGGGTGATTGTCGGTGAGGGCATACATCACGTCATATCATAATTGCATTAACAACAGTATTAGGATTGTTTGATTTACTGCGTTACTATTATCGCATGATTGATTTGATAACATGTTAATCTTTGCTCTATTATTCCACTGAGTTAGCTACTCACTCCCACGTTACGGGACGGTGTTCCGGACACCCACCAGACCTTTTTGTGATTGCAGATGATGGCGCGGCCTATGAGGCGGAGCTGGACTTGATGATGATGAGGAGGATCCCTCCTTTATGCGTGTTCTGATTGACGGGATTACAGGGAGGTTGCTTAAATACCTTGACACTTGTCATTTTATATTTTTAGAGCACTCATGTATATTCTTTTGGTTACTTTTGAAGTATACATGTATGTATATAACCTGGTAGCATGTTCACACTCTGGAGACATACAATGGTTTATATATGTTATACATACTATTACAGTCTTCCGCTTGCAAATTTAACTATCTCTGGAGTATGATATGCTGTTCTGGCTTAATCTCACTCATGTTTAATACATTATCACAGACAACATTCAATCATACATTTCTATGTTGCATAAATAACATTTTGGAACTCGGGAGTTGGGTTTTTGCTCGACCCCCGATTTTCGGGATGTTACAGATGGTATCAGAGCATGATTTGGATTAAACCGGGCCTGGGTTATGGTCACGCGACGTACGCTGTCGCTTCCCTTGACTTAGGTGGGTGCGAGAAGGGTCTAGAAACACTTCTAGGAGCGCAGATTCGCCGATAGGCGGAGTCTATTAGGATCGATCGCAAGATCGAGTCTGTAACGTATCTCGGGTCGCGTAAAGCAAACCGAATCACTTCTAAGCTGTAGGGAGTCAGGTTGAGATGACCTATGAGCAGTTTTAAACCCGTTAATGTGAATCCTTGGGCCGTGGGACAACCACGACCCATGTATTCAATCGCCAGGGCTTAAAAACCCCGTTTCACCAAAAATCTTCAAAATTCCTCCTCTAAGCACTCCAATCTTCATTTATTTCTTATCCATTTCATATTAGGCATCAAACCTAATGTGAAAATAACACAAATTAGTACTTTCACAAAATTTTACAGTGAATAGTAAAATTTCATGAAAAATGGCCATAAAGCCATTCTAACTTCACTTTCTTTAGTAACTAAGGATCTAGATAGATGTACTGGCTCCTTCTACCCCAAATTCATATGCTGCATCATATGTTTTGGTATTCGGGATTGCGATGTGGACCCGGAAAGCTCCGAACACATGTTTGGGCTCATAGAGACCAAATTAGTATGAACCAGGGGGTGGGACCTAACTTTTTGGGACCCTGGGACCATGGGGGACCAGACCCATGTGGTCCCACCGGCCAACTTGGAAGTTGGCCGGCGATGCCATCGCCGGTCGGGCGATGCATCGCCGACCGGTGGGGCCCACTTGCAGTGATTTTTGGGCGCACGCCCTATTTTGGGTCGTGTACCCCTCCCATGTAGGTCCCGTCCATAGAAAACCCCAAATATGGGTACTTCCTTCACAAACAGCCCCTCCCCTAGCCCCATTTTCGTTTTCAGCTGCCCTATCCCAAAAATTCATGATTCCAAACCACCCTAGATCCATTCCCTGCCAAAAACGACCACCCTCCGTCATTCCTTTGAAGTTGGCAGCCCTCCCTCTTGAAGATTTCATCCGTTGGAGCTCCTAAAACCCCAAAATCGAGCTGAAATCGTGAGGTGCTCCATTCCCCTTTTTCATTTTCATTTCTTTCTGAAAATACATCCTAGGGAAGCTTGAAGCATCCCTCTACAACGCCTAGATTTCATTCTGTCCCTTTGGGCGACCATTTCTTCGCATTTCCTCCATTTTCCATGGCTATTGTTAAGGCTGTTTCAGCCTTTTTCCTCCCTTTCCATCGTTCTCTCTCTCATGTCCCTTTTATTTGAGCCTTTACCCTCTTTTTGGGTCTCAGAATCATGCTAACCTCAAATCCCATTTCTCAACTTTCTCCGTTTGAGAAGTATTGAAAACACATGGCCGATAGAGCTCTAATGGGCAACTGACAGTATTGAACTTGATAGTATTCAAGAAGGTCAGTCGGGACCCTGGTAGAAGTCCTTTGGTAGAATTAGGCATCTATGTCGTTGCCCTTTAGCTTGTTTGACTACTGTTTGAAATTTCTGTGTTGTTTTGTTGTTAGGTAGAAAAATGTGTTTGTGTTGTGGTTTGGGCTTAATATAGCCAAAATTTGCCGAATGGAATGCATGTTGTTTCATTTTGCTATAAAATATTATCCCTAGATTGGGAGTATTATAACTCCCTGAGATCCAGCCTACAAATTAATTTTTATCCCCACCCACCCTCCTACCAAGCATACCACATCCAATCCTGCCATGGGACTAGGAATGCAGTTCCATTTAATACCACTAAGCGCTACCGGCCACATAGGCTCTAGGTGTTTTGGTTCTAGTGTTAGCACTCCTAGATTTGAAGGGTCTGACGACATAAGAAATCCAATTCCATTTAGACAATTTTGATCCTAAGCGATAGAGCAATTCCCTGCATTAGAGATGGTATGAAACCGTCTAGTGTATAGGCTTAGGTCTTGAATTATAGCGAATGAAATACAGACTAGCCTACTAGTTACCTTAAGTAGTGTACAGCCTGTATATGCTAAGGACTTGTAGGTTAGATTTGGTTGAAGTAGAACCTTATTCCTTCGACAGATCCCCTTATGACTTATAGACTACTGTTGTTGCCCATAGGAAGGAACCATTCACTCTCAGGGAACATTTATAAATCCCTCAGATTGAACTTAGAATGGACTAGCACGCCCCTTAGAATTGCCATCCCCAAGGGTTTATTGCATTCGGGAACGCAGAGTAAAGGAACTGCATGTACGCGATGTATTCGCGGTTCGAATCGACTTCTTAATCCTAGTGGTTCCCAATAAATCCAATGCTCTGATCAAGCAGAAGATCGGCATCGACTCGGATTAAGAATTGATACAATAAATCTTCTGTTCTAGCTAGACAGAAAGTCTATGTATCCGGCTCAGACCTACTACATAACCTTTATTCTGTGATGGCCCAACCACCTACAACCAAACGGGATCACATTGCCTTTTGGGAAATGGCGAGGACTTAAAGCCAGTAGAGAATTAGGCATCTTGCCACCAACTCATACCTGCCCCTGACCTTAACCACAATAGATATTAGGCTCATCTCTATGATCATAGATACCAATGCCATAGAACGCATCATTAGCAAGGAAGACCATATAGAGAAAGGCTGTTTCCATTTTAGGTTAAGGATAGCCCCTAAGTTGCGCCTCGTTCCGATATACTGATCGATGCAAATATTCTTCAACCTTAAGTAAAACCAAGTTTTAAGGGGGGTAGAAGGAATTAAGTCCAATCCAGTTAGATTAGTTAACGCTACCGTTCGATCAAAGTGGCGCAGCGGAAGAGCGGTTGGCCTCTTTCCCACTGGCCCAGGATCGAAACATTTGAGTTAGGGTGTATGTACGATTAGGTTATTAAATAGGATTTGAACCTTCCTTAGAGAAAGTACTCCTTGTCCTTCGCCAATGTCGGGGACGACATTGTGTTTTAAGGGGGGTAGATTGTAACACCCCGGATTTTGGCCAATCTGGGATTTGACGTCCTTAGACAGTGGGTCAATTAAAACACCTGAAAAATCGTTCAGAACCCAATTCCATAGCCAAAGAAACCACTTAGGATAAATTTCTTTAGAAACTAAGCATAAGTTAGCTAGCGCAACGTTGGAGTGGCTGGGAAACAGTCCCTGATTACTTTAAATACGTTCTACAAGGCCCAAAGCGAGTGGAACCAAGGGTGCTATAATGCTCTAAAGCCTCGGATCAAACTCTAAGCCGGTTTGTCCTCGGGACCTCCTTGAAACTTTGTATTGGATCTAGACCGCGCGTCGAAAGTCCGATACCTCCTATCTTAGACCGTTAGAACCGTCTAGCTGGACTTGACACTCGTTCCGAAAATCAAGTCAAACCGATAATCACAGGCTATTTCATTGAGCCCGGACTGAAGAGAGTGTGAATAGGGACATAGTTGGAATTTCAAATTCAAATCTGGCACACAAATTTGACGCATCAGTATTAAGCATTCTGACCGTCAGAATACAGCCAAATTACACCCTTGGATCAGGAAAAATATCTATTATATATCACGAGACTTATAGGCCTGATCTTGGTGCGGTGACCGTTAAACTGAAACTGGGCCGCCACGTGCGATCTGGGAACCCAACCGGTCTGAAAACTGGATGTGTGCTAGATCCAGTATGCATGAGCTTAAGTCCGACCGCATTTGGCCTGGGGACCTCCAGAAATGCCCTTTTGGACCGAAACGGCCCCGATTTGGTTAGGCACCAAGTAAACATTGTTCCCAAGCCTATTTTGGGAATGTTTTAGGCTATAAAAGGGGTTGAAACCCCCACTCCTCTCTCCCATCCGAATTTGAGAGAAGCTCTAGCTTGGGAGAGAGAAAAAGAGTGAGAGATTGTGAGAGAGTGGGAGAGTTCTTCCCGCCACTTGTGCTACGTGTTGCACATGCTTAAGCAACACTCCTCTACCGCTTTCCCGGCGATTCCACCGCAATCCTAGGTAAGTAAAAACCCTAAATAGTTGGTGATTTGAGTTTTCCTTGTTTCCATAGCGATGTAGCTTATGGATCTTATGTATTAGGTTCCTTATTCGCCGTAGACGAAGCGTATACGCTCCGTTTCAATTTCCGACTCTACAAGACATAAGGTGCGGATATTAGACGCTTTGATTGACTGTTTCCAAAGCTTTCAATGTCGTTTAATAGTAGATTCTTGACGGCATCGCCGTTTGACATGTACAAAATGCTCTCCGTTTCCCGTTTTGTAAATTAACGAAGAATATGAGATTTAGGGCATTTTAGTCATTTGTAGGAAGTACGGTCTACATGCATATTTTGCTGACGTGATTGACATGGTTTGTCGTCGCATTAGAGAGTTAGGAATGATTGCATAATCAGTTTGGCGAAGAGATTCGCCAAGTTGCGCACTTTGGGTCGACATACTATGTGTGGATTTAAGTGTGTAGTGTGTGTGTTTGTATAAATGCCTGTATTAGTATGTATTGAATTAAATGATGTTATGTAGTAGTTTGAGATTGATTTCATGATTAATATGCTGACCTAAATGAATTCCTACATGTTGACCTTATGCATGATCGCATTACATGCATAGGAAGTATGCCTTGAAGATTTGCTTAAGTTGAATGTTATAACATGTGCTAACATGCTCACATGATGTATTTCAATTTCAATACCTTTGTTTAGTGTTAATGTAATTCCATAGATGTGTGGGACTTGACTTAGTCCAGGCAGTCGGTAACCGAGTGAATTCGTGGCTGACTGGTCATAGCCACGAACGACGCGTCGATGAATGTGATTCGTGTTGAGAGTTGGCGGCAGTGGTTAGGCCACGCGAAGTGTTTTACGCACTTCATGTCGTTCAATTCGAGATGCGATTGCGCTAGTCGAGCCCGTCAAGTAACCCGACTGGCCGTTGTATGTTCACCTTGTATGAGTCATAACTGCTTGAACCTAGGGTACTGAACTTACCATTGTAAACCCTGTTAACCATGGTACCTTGATCCATAAAGACTCATGAGCCGGGCATGGTGGTATGGGACACCGTGGTCGAGCTGTCGGCCTACGCTGGGGCCACAAACCTCCCCGTAGTGACCAGTGAGCACCTATGACTCGTGAGCAGATTATGGTGGTATGGGACACTATATTCTTGCTGTCGGCCTACACTGATAAGGTGATGGGGGAGCGGTGCAACGAGTGCGAGCAACAGCCCTGGCAGCCCTTTGTAGTGACCGCGAGCGTATTCTGAGTCTACGGGAGGCGACGACCCTTCCGTAGCAGTAGAGTACAGTAGGCCTGTATTGATAAGGTGATGGGGGAGCGGAGCAACGAGTGCGTGCAACAGCCCTGGCAGCCCTTGCAGCGACCTACAAAATATACATCGTATGAGATTACTAGGAGTGACGACCCTAGACAGGATCTGTGTTGGGATTGATACAAGGGAAGTACCTTAGTTTCCCAATCCTGCTGTTTGAATGGATTAATAACAACTTGGTAATCATATCACCATAGCATTGCATGTGCCTGGAAGATGTGGAGCACTCTAGGGAGTGTGGCATGCCGCGGTCGTAAGATGTTGCCGTATGAGGGTGATTGTCGGTGAGGGCATACATCACGTCATATCATAATTGCATTAACAACAGTATTAGGATTGTTTGATTTACTGCGTTACTATTATCGCATGATTGATTTGATAACATGTTAATCTTTGCTCTATTATTCCACTGAGTTAGCTACTCACTCCCACGTTACGGGACGGTGTTCCGGACACCCACCAGACCTTTTTGTGATTGCAGATGATGGCGCGGCCTATGAGGCGGAGCTGGACTTGATGATGATGAGGAGGATCCCTCCTTTATGCGTGTTCTGATTGACGGGATTACAGGGAGGTTGCTTAAATACCTTGACACTTGTCATTTTATATTTTTAGAGCACTCATGTATATTCTTTTGGTTACTTTTGAAGTATACATGTATGTATATAACCTGGTAGCATGTTCACACTCTGGAGACATACAATGGTTTATATATGTTATACATACTATTACAGTCTTCCGCTTGCAAATTTAACTATCTCTGGAGTATGATATGCTGTTCTGGCTTAATCTCACTCATGTTTAATACATTATCACAGACAACATTCAATCATACATTTCTATGTTGCATAAATAACATTTTGGAACTCGGGAGTTGGGTTTTTGCTCGACCCCCGATTTTCAGGATGTTACACATCTGATATATTTAATGCCCTTGTGAGTAGACCCATTTGTTACATGTACGGCCCATTGTAATGTACACAAGGCCCCTTTAATGCTGCCCACTTGATTTACCAAAGGCCCATTTGATGTATTTAAGGACCATGGGTCGAGGCCCAACGAGTTGTCCTTAGAGTCCATTGCAATGTGCGATTTCTCCATGGGTTGTGTAATGATATTTATGGCGGGCCGAGCTTAGGGAACAATGATGGTTTGACGTCCACATTGTAAATACAATGTTGGTTAAATGGTCGCATTGTAACTCTCCTTAGGGCCCATTGATAGGCCCATACTCGTTAATATTCATCACTTTATAACATGCTTAGTATAATCCCATGGCTCATGCCCATACGTATCATATGTATGCCTGATATGAGTAGTGACCGGTCATAGCATACGCCATTGGGCAGACCATTTACTGGACTCGTTATGAGACAGAGTGCCCCACATGATTACGCAGTACGTGCTGGATTGCTGCATGGTTTGACGATGTGATTCATGCATCATGCATATGTGTGACTCGATCACTGCACGCCCTAGCGACATCAGGGTCGTGGCCTCCACAGGCACATCGTAGATGGCCGTATTGGATACCGAAAATACTTTGTTCTAGCATTGTGGGTACTTAGGATGTCCTTGGATGAAAGTTCCAGAACCTTTTTGGCAACAGGAGATGCTCCAACGTCTAGACCGAGTGGATACATGAGCGCCCGAGTGTCGAATACCAGTAATCCACGTCTCCCACTGTGTCGTGGTTGGTTGGAAGGGAGTGTGGCCTTATCCACCTGAGTGAGGGGGCTATAAGCTAGGCTGAGTTTGACCAGCTCACAAAAGAGTCCGCTATCGACGAACCGGGTAGGTATTGGCAGACTACTGGTTAGGCAGATAGTGAGGTCTATTCTGCTTACTTGGCCGTGCAGTTAGGGAGGAGGCAATCAGTTTGAGTGTATTAGACCCCGGTGATATCTAGAGAGGAACTGTATTGATATGTATACTTAATGAGTACCGACTTGCTTGGATTGTATTTCGCATATGACATTCGGCTATGTAGGTCTCGCATTGCATCAGTGTGGCCAATAGCATTCATGTCTCGCATCGCATGGCCTTGGTATGGCCGATAGTATTCATACCTTACATCATATAGCATTGATATGGTTGGTTTTATTCATGGACTTACCGCATACTTCCGCATTGCTCTGATACTGTATACTTGACGCTTGCCTTACACACACACTTACACCACCCTCTAAGCTTTTGTAAGCTTATGCACGACTGTTACATGCAGGTAGTGTTGGACAGCAGCAGCGCTGAGGAAGGAGTGTGCATCTGACTATTTTGGATCTTTTGATCACCTTGTATTTCCCTTTCCATATTGTACTTAAAGTTTTTGATATAGTGGATATGTGGTGTTATTGCTTTGTGACTTGGTTATGCATGTGGTTATACTCCATTTCAAAAAAAAAAATCATTCTGAAAATCCTCCTTGTAGGATCCCAGGATCGGAATCTGTCATATGATTGTTAGGACCCGAGAATGGGGCACTACGGAGGCTGTCGGCACCGGATTCGGCGATTGTGATTCATGTGAATCCGATTTCCTTGTCTGTGGCGTGACACAATCAAACATTCATCTAGACAATTTATCGATATATTGACGGTTCAGTTGATATCATCGATATTCAAATATCGATCCTATCGAAAATGGATCGATAATATCGACAGACAGTTTTTCGGCGCCCCTGTTTTTTTAAAGAAAACCACTGTGAGCTTCGATATATCGATGACTGTCCGATTCAATATGAACTTAAATATCGATCATATCAGAAGTCAGTCAATCACATCGATAGTGGGCGCATGTTTTCTCCAGCATGATTTTCAGGATATTTTTAAACATTGATCGGGGTGCCAGTCGAGAAATCGATATTCATATGTCGATCTTATCGAGACCTGGTCGATTGGATCGAGATAGGACATAAACTGTCCAACAAGTTTATAAGTAAATCTATACGATTTATCGATCCCATCGACACGGTCTCCGATATCATCGATATACAAAATTTGATGATATCGACTGTTCCCCGATCATATCTTTAGAACTTGAAAATCTTTAAGGCTTGTCTCTCTTACTTTCACCTGTCAATAAATCGATTCATTTGTCGATGGAATCAAAGTTTGAAATCCGATAACATCGATGTGTGTCTTGATCCCATCGACTAGTTGGCAAAAGGTTTCCAAAGTAAAAATGACATTTGAGTTTGTATCATCGAGAGGACAATCGATACAATCGAGAGTATACGCTCGATCATATCGACACTTGCTCGATGATACCGAACTCTGTCATAAATATGACTGTTTTATATCCATTGGAATCTTTTGTCTATATATAGAGAAGCTTGCCTTTAAAGAAGAGAGTGCTTATGAGTGTTTTAACTTTCCTATCATTAACCTTAAGCCCTTTCTCTCAGGGAGTTCATCCTCCAATCCACCCTCATCATTGATATTCAATAAAGTGGATTGGGGAATGAACTTCTGCATTCAAGGATCCTCCAGCTACTACCTTATTGGCAAATCATTAAGCTGGGATGCCTTAAATGCATAGATGATTGGAACCACTCTATCTTCCTAATAAGAAAATCCTTAGAGAGTGGAATTTCATCACAATCTTGACCCAACCTAAAGCCTAGAATAGGTATATCTTTTATGTTACGGATCAAGGGAGCTGAAGACTCTTCATCAACAAGAAGGAGATCTTCAACATTGCGTTGAATGAGACTCATCAACTTATTTGTAAGTATCTAAAGTTCAGAGGACACTTGTGATCATTCCTTTCTAGGATTGGGTCTTAAGTGTTGCTCACCCTTTGAAGTCCTCAAAGGAGGCCTCCAACGGGAGTGTACGTGCGGGGTGCATTGTGTGGACCCTTGCTCTGTGGAGAGCATAAACATCCGGGTGCATTGTGTGGACACTTACTCTATGTAGGCGTAAACATCTGGTTAGGAGTGCGCCAGCAAAACTCCAGAGTTAGAGGTGAACCGAGTAGAAACCTCCATGTAAAGGTTGAAGGTGAACCTGATTTAAAACCTTAGGTTTGAGGTGAACTATGGAAAACCTCCTTAATAAAATTCGGTCACTCAAGGGTTGAGTGTGGAAGCTGGTAGTGGAGTAGACAAGTAGTCGAACCATTATAAAATGACTGTGTTTGAGATTGATGCTTGTGTTTAATTTTTTTTATGAGATTATATTAACTGCATTTATACTTGCTCACACTTCACACACAGTCACATTCATCGTAGACTATAATTACACCATGATTATCATTTAAATAGCTCTGTGATTGAATCCTCTACCAAGCTTGGAAGCCAGTAGAGTTAACTTTGAGTAATCCTAATCTGTACTCTGTGATATGATTAGAGTGATAGGATTTTTAATAATTCATAAAAACTTTAAAAAGTCCTATTCACCCCCGTATAGGACATATTGTCGTATTCCAACTTTAACTAAAGAGGTCTTCACCGCTATTTCAGCATGTACTTGACATGTGACGCGATTGATGTGATTGATTTGACATGTTGTAGTGATTCTCTTAAGATTTTATAAATGCGTGGCGTTTTCTCAAACTGAACGCGGACCCACATCTCCTTGGCTGAGTATAGTCTCGGCGCGTAATATATGGCATTGAAACTACGGTGATGGCATGGTCGGTATCGTACAGGTCTCGAGTTGAGCCGACTCAGGGATGGGGGATATAAGTTAAGGTTTCGCGTAACTACTGATAATAGATCATGGGTCATCAAAATTTGACCGGGAGGACCGCGGAAGTCTACGGAATGATTCGGGTTAAGATACCGGTCTTACAAATAATATAAACAGTTGGATACAGTGCAGAAAGGGAAATACATATATTTATATTCAAAGCTCTAAAAGACATCTGCACGCTCCAAGCTCGACGCTGCTGCGACCTAATACCACTTGCACACATCTATCGTGTATAAGCTTATAGAAAGCTTAGAGGTTGGTGTAAGTGTGTGCGCAACGTAAGTGTCAAGTATACAATATCGGAGCAATGTGGAAACATGTCGGTAAGTTCATAATTACTATCAGCCATATCTAGGCTGTGCGATGAAAAACATAATAAGCCAATATCATATACTGAGGATGGAATGCAATATGTAAATCTTGACGGGTCCATGAATACTGTTAACCTCATCTATGCTATATAAATACAAAAACATAGCAACCCAAAATGCCATATTCTGCGAATGTAATGCAATATGTGGTATGAATGAAATGACCAAGCTGGAGTGCTATGGTTTTATGCTCCTATTTGTAAGTGCTATGGTTTTATGCTCCTTTAGTTGTCAAATTTTATGGTGTCAAAGCCTTAATTTATTTCTTGTGTAGCTCATTGTTATAAATGTTCAAGACATTGCTTCATCGCTTTAAGCACTTTGCTTCAAGTCAAGAACGAAGAACTACTTCAGCTACTACAGAAGAATACGAGTACAAACTGCTTTGAGAAATGTAAGTACTAGCTACAACTATAGAAGTGATTTTGTTCAAGACTCAAGCTAGCATACAACACAAAGATGAATAGTTATTCAAGCTTTAAAAGATCTCTTGTTTCAAGTGCTACATGATGTTCAAAGATCTTAAGCTTCATTCACAAAGGTCATCTACCATTTGAAGATAAGAAGTTTCGAACTTCCTATCTCACTTTCAAGGTAAGATTGACCTTAGATTGTCCTTAAGATAGGTCATTTTGAATACATAATTCAATTGAATCATTCTATATGAATTTGGACTGTTCTAAGACTAGTCCTGAACCTTGTTCAACTAGTCCTAATGCATCCACGACCAGTCCAAGAGATTTCAAGACCAGTCCTAAGTTTATTGCAATTTTTTAAAAATTTCAGTTCGCCCACGACCAGTCTTGGACTTTGTTTGACCATTCGTGTGAACAGTGTCGACTAGTCCTACGACCAGTCCTGGTTCTATGACACAAAATCTAGCAACCAAAATCTGGGTCCTACGACTAGTCGTAGACACCTACGATCAGTCGTGGAATGGTTTTATCTGATCACGTTAAAAAATTCAAAAATCCATTATCCTACGACCAGTCGTAGTGTCATCAAGACTGGTCGAAGGTGCGATTTCTGCAGCTATAAATAGACGATGAATTTCAGAGTTTAATACAATAAAAATTCAAGTAAAATCAAGGGATCACTCTGAGATAAGTCTGTGTTTCATTTAAGCTACATTGTGCTCATTTAATATTCTTTTTTGTTAACTTTATTAATTTGATTTTGTTTCTACATTCCAATCTTAATTAAAAAGGAGAATTGTGATATTCCTTCTTCTTGGATTCAAAATCAAATAGAGCTAAGCCCAACTGGTTTAATTTAAAATCAATTAGAACCTAGAACCATTTTAAAGTGAGTATTGGACCATGAACTTCTACATTCAATCATCTACTCTGATTAGTTCTTCTGGGCTACTACAAAAGGAAAAATCTAGGTATTTTACATTTATTGTAAATTCCTTTCATTTTGGTTTTGTTTGAGATTAAGTTAGAAAAATCTCGTTGTGTTGGTTATCTGAGGAGAGCCAGAAAACTCAGAAGTGAGGGTTTTTGGATTGTGTAAGCCCTTTTCTACAAGACACAATTGTGAAGGTTTTGGGTGAACCTGTGAAAACCTATTTTGATAGTGAATGCTAATATCCCCTGTGTGAGGATATTAGGAGTGAAGTAGTAATCTATGTGGTTGTTTTATAATAGTTAGTGTACACATAGGCGAACCACTATAATTCTTTATGTTTTGTGGATGTGTGATTTATATTTTCTATCTTTTATTATTCAGAATTGTGGGATGTATATGTGGATGTGAATGTTGTAATATTTACATTTTAAGCATAGTGGGGAATGTTGTAATAACTTAGATTTAAATTCCCTTCAATTTATTTTAGTTCCTTGGTATTTAATTATTCCTCATCAGTTTGAGTTTTTGATACAAAGACCTTTCTAAAAATAAGGTTGTCCTACCATAAACTTTGGTTTTTGATGTAAGGTTATCCTTAGTACAACATTTGTATCAACCTCTTAAGACTTGAATTTTGAGGTTGCATTTTAATTCAGCATTGTGAATTGATTTCTTTATTTGGCTATCTCTGTAACACCCTGAAAATCGGGGGTCGTGTATAAACTCAACTCCCGAGTTCCAGACCGTCACTTATGCAACAAAAATGGTTATGATTCAATGTTGTCTGATTTAAAGCATTCACATGAGTAAAAGTATACCAAAACTGCAATTCATACTTCAGATCCAGTGATAAAAGCAAGCGGAAGACTAAACAAGATATATATCACTGTATGGAAAAACAAAGTAATCTCAACTGTCTCCAAAGTATGACTACATCTCTGAGTCTCATATACATGTACATAACAAAAGAATAATGTTCAAAAAGAAAAGTCCCACTGATGTCCCCTCGATCCAGGTCACCTACGGGAAGCCGTCATGATACTGCATGTACGAGAACTCATCCTGGTCCTCGTCATCATCTAGCTCCACCTCCTGGATCTCATCGTCACCTGCAACTACAACAGGGTCTGGTGGGTGTTGCAAACACCATCCCGTAACGTGGGAATGAGTGATCAACTCAGTGGAATCATAGAGCAAAGATTAGCATGTTCACAATTCAATCACGCGATAATAGTAAAGCAGTAAATCAGACAAGTCCTAAAACTGTTGTTAATGCAAGATGATATGACGTGATGTATGCCCTCACCGACGATCACCCTCATACGGCAACATCTTACGACCGCGGCATGCCACACTCCCTAGAGTGCTCCACATCTTCCAGGCACATGCAATGCTATGGTGATATGATTACCAAGTTGTTATTAGTCCATTCAAACAGCAGGATTGGGAAACTAAGGTACCTCCCTTGTATCAATCCCAACACGGATCCTGTCTAGGGTCGTCACTCCTAGTAATCTCATACGATGTACATTTCGTAGGTCGCTGCAAGGGCTGCCAGGGCTGTTGCTCGCACTCGTTGCACCGCTCCCCCATCACCTTATCAATACAGGCCTACTGTACTCTACTGCACGGAAGGGTCGTCGCCTCCCGTGAACTCAGAATACGCTCGCGGTCACTACAAAGGGCTCGTCGCCTGATCAGTGTAGGCCGACAGCTAAAATATAGTGTCCCATACCACCATAATCTGCTCACGAGTCAAGGTGCTCATTGGTCACTACGGGGAGGTTTGTGGCCCCAGCGTAGGCCGACAGCTCGACCACGGTGTCCCATACCACCATGCCCGGCTCATGAGTCTTCGTGGATCAAGGTACCACGGTTAATAGGGTTTACAATGGTAAGTTCGGTACCCTAGGTTCAAGCAGTTATGATACATACATAGTGAACAAACATCGGCCAGTCGGGTTACTTGACGGGCTCGACTAGCGCGATCGCATCTCGAACTGAACGACATGAAGTGCGTAAAACACTTCGCGTGGCCTGACCACTGCCGCCAACTCTCAACACGAATCACATTCATCGACGCGTCATTCGTGGCTATGACCAGTCAGCCACGAATTTGCTCGGTTACCGACTGCCTGGACTAAGTCAAGTCCCACACATCTATGGAATCACTATAAAAGGTATTGGAATTGAAATACATCATGTGAGCATGTTAGCACATGTTATAACATTCAACTTAAGCAAATCTTCAAGGCATACTTCCCATGCATATTCAACTTAAGCAAATCCTCAAGCACATACATTCCATGCATGTAATGAAATCATGCATTTTGTCAACATGTAGAAAATCATTTAGGTCGGCATAATAATTGAAAAATCAATCACAAGGTATCAAATAACATCATTTAATTCAATACATACTAATACAAGCATTTATACAAACACATGCACTACACACTTAGGTCTACATATAGCATGTTGACCCAAAGTGTGCAACTAGGCGAATCTCTTCGCCAAACTAATTATGCACGCATTCCTAACTTCCTAATGCGACAGCAAACCATGTCAATCACTTCAGCAAAATATGAATGTAAGCAGTACTTCCTACAAATGACTAAAATGCCCTAAATCTCATATTCTTCGTTAGCTTACGAAACGGGAAACGGAGAGCATTTTGTACATGTCAAATGGCGATGCCGTCAAGAATCTACTATTAAACGACATTGAAAGCATTGGGAACCGTCAATCAAAGCATCTAAAATCCTCACCTAGTGTCTTGTAGACTCGGGAATTGAAGCGGAGTGTATATGCTTCGTCTACGGCGAGTAAGGAGCCTAATACATAAGATCCATAAGCTACATCGCTATGGAAACAAGAAAAACTCAAATCACCAACTATTTAGGGTTTTTACTTACCTAGGATTGCGGTGGAATCGCCGGGGAAAGCGGTAGAGGAGTGTTGCTTAGGCAAGTGCAACACGTAGCACAAGTGGCGGGAAGAACTCTCCCACTCTCTCACAATCTCTCACTCTTTTTCTCTCTCCCAAGCTAGGGCTTCTCTCAAATTCGGATGGGAGAGAGGAGTGAGGGTTTCAACCCCTTTTATAGCCTAAAACATTCCCAAAATAGGCTTGGGAACAATGTTTACTTGGTGCCTAACCAAATCGGGGCCGTTTCGGTCCAAAAGGGCATTTCTGGAGGTCCCCAGGCCAAATGCGGTCGGACTTAAGCTCATGCATACTGGATCTAGCACACATCCAGTTTTCAGACCGGTTGGGTTCCCAGATCGCACGTGGCGGCCCAGTTTCAGTTTAACGGTCACCGCACCAAGATCAGGCCTATAAGTCTCGTGATATATAATAGATATTTTTCCTGATCCAAGGGTGTGATTTGGCTGTATTCTGACGGTCAGAATGCTTAATACTGATGCGTCAAATTTGTGTGCCAGATTTGAATTTGAAATTCCAACTATGTCCCTATTCACACTCTCTTCGGTCCGGGCTCAATGAAATAGCCTGTAATCATCGGTTTGACTTGATTTTTGGAATGAGTGTCAAGCCCAGCTAGACGGTCCTAACGGTCTAAGATAGGAGGTATCGGACTTTCAACGTGCGGTCTAGATCCAATACAAAGATTCAAAGTGGTCCAGAGAACAAACCGGCTTAGAGTTTGATCCGAGGCTTTAGAGCATTATAGCACCCTTAGTTCCACTCGCTTCGGGCCTTGTAGAACGTATTTAAAGTGATCAGGGACCATTTCCCAGCTATTCTAACGTTGCACTAGCTAACCTAGTCAAATTTTCCAAAGGAATGAATTCTACGCAAATTCGGGTCGAGTTGGTACTCGAGCCCAAGGATGGATTTTTCACGGGCGTTACAATCTACCCCCCTTAACAAATAATTTCGTCCTCGAAATTTTGTACCTTTTCGTACTCCTCGAGAAGCTGTGGGTAGTTCTTTCTGATCTCGGCTTCTGTCTCCCAAGTAGCCTCCTCCTCAGTATGATGCGTCCATAATACCTTCACAAGGGGAATCACCTTGCTACGCAGTACCTGCTCCTTCCGGTCTAAGATGCGTGTCGGTCGCAGGATATAAGTAACATCCTCTCCTAACTGCACCTGCTCCCATCTGATGATATGAGAAGGATCAGCAACGTACTTCTTCAGCATAGAAACATGAAATACGTTGTGGACGCTCGCGAGGGGCGTGGGTAAAGCCAATCGGTAAGCCACTGCTCCCACACGATCGAGGATCTGAAATGGACCAATGTATCGCGGTGCCAGCTTCCCCTTCTTTCCGAACCGAAGGACTCCCTTCATAGGGGAAACTCGCAAAAACACATGATCCCCGACTGTGAACTCTAGTGGTCTCCGTCTCGTATCGGCGTAGCTCTTCTGTCTGCTCTGCGCTGTAAGAAGCCGACGTCGAATAATATCAATCTTCTCTGACGTCGCCTGCACCAACTCTGGGCCAATCAAGCTGCGCTCACCGACCTCTAACCAGCAATGCGGTGCGCGACAAGGTCGCCCATACAGCGCCTCATAAGGTGCCATGCCGATACTCGCCTGGAAGCTATTGTTGTACGCAAACTCCGCATATGCAAGACAGTCATCCCAACTGTCCTTGAAGTCCAATGCGCAAGCTCGCAACATGTCCTCCAGGATCTGGTTCACTCGCTCTGTCTGTCCGTCCGTCTGTGGGTGGAAGGCAGTACTGAACTTCAACTTCACACCCATAGCCTCCTGAATGCGAGTCCAGAAAATAGAAGTGAACCGCGTGTCTCTGTCCGACACGATCTCCAACGGAACTCCATGCAGACGCACGATCTCTCTAATATACAATCTAGCCAGCTCGTCTGCAGAGTTCGTAACTCTGATCGGTAGGAAGTGCGCCGACTTCGTCAATCGGTCGACGATCACCCAAATAGAATCATGCCCCTTCCTCGTCTTCGGCAACCCAGAAATGAAGTCCATGGAAATGAAATCCCACTTCCACTCTGCAATCGGCATAGGCTGCAAAAGTCCAGGTGGTCGGCGATGCTCTGCCTTCACCTGTTGACAAGTGAGACAACGGGACACGAACTCAGCAATGTGGGTCTTCATACCTTCCCACCAGTACGTCCTCTTCACGTCACGATACATCTTCGTGCTGCCAGGATGCATCGCGAGTCTAGTAGAATGCGCAGCCTCGAGAATCTCTCGTCTCAAGTCAGGGACATCAGGAACGCATAGGCGGCCACGGTAACGTAAACCCCCATCCATGCCAACTCGCCAGTCGGCGTCATCATCATCACTGGCCTGCTCTCGAAGCTCAGTAAGATGCGCGTCGTCCCTCTGCGCCTCGATGACACGGTCATCGATCGGGGATCGCACCTGAACATGTGCGATGAACTCAAATGGCTCCTCTACGGTGAGTTTCTGCTCAAAGTCTCGCAAAAACTCAACCATATCCCACTCGGCAACCATCAGCGGAGCCGCAAACTCTATCGCCTTCTTGCGGCTCAACGCATCAGCCACAAGGTTCGCCTTCCCAGGATGGTAAGAGACTTCAAACTTGAAGTCCTTCAGCGTCTCCATCCATCGCCGCTGCCTCATATTCAAGTCCCGCTGTGTGAATATGTACTTGAGGCTCTTGTGGTCGCAAAAGAGCTCGAACTCCTCTCCATAGAGGTAATGTCTCCAGAGTCTCAGTGCGAATATCACGGCTGCCAACTCCAGGTCGTGTGTAGGGTAATTCTCCTCGTGCTTCCTTAATTGTCTCGAGGCATACGAAATTACCCTGTCCCTCTGCATAAGGACACAACCCAAACCAACGCTAGACGCGTCAGTGTATATAGTGTATTTAACCCCTTGCTCTGGCAATACTAGCACAGGGGCGGACGTGAGTCTATCCTTCAGCTCCTGAAAAGCTGACTCCGCCTTATCATTCCAGGCGAACTTCACGTCCTTCCGTGTCAACTGAGATAAGGGTCTCGCGATCTTCGAGAAATCCTGAATGAAGCGCCGATAGTAGCCAGCGAGACCCAAGAAACTCCTCACCTCAGTGACAGAACCAGGCTGCTCCCAGTCCTGCACCGCAGCTACCTTAGACAGGTCAACTGCCATGCCATCCTTGGAGACCACGTGTCCCAGAAACTTCACCTCCTGCTTCCAGAAGTCGCACTTCTTATACTGTGCGAACAACTGATGCTGTCTGAGCGTATCAAGGACCAAACGCAAGTGCTCCTCATGCTCCTCTCGACTCCTAGAGTATACCAAAATGTCGTCGATGAAGACAACGACGAATCGATAGAGGAAAGGCCGTAGTACCCGGTTCATCAGATCCATGAACACGGCCGGTGCGTTCGTGAGACCGAACGACATCACAAGGAACTCGTAATGACCAAAACTGGTCCTGAACGCTGTCTTCTGCACGTCCTCATCTCTGACGCGCAGCTGATGATATCCTGACTGAAGATCAATCTTCGAGAAGTACTGCGCTCCTCTCAACTGATCAAATAAGTCATCGATCCTGGGCAAAGGGTACTTGTTCTTCACTGTGAGTTGGTTCAGCCTGCGATAATCAATACACAATCGTAGCGAACCATCCTTCTTCTTCACGAACAAGACCGGTGCTCCCCAAGGAGATACGCTAGGCCGTATAAGGCCAAGCTCTAGTAGACCATCAATCTGCGTCCTCAACTCCTCCATCTCACATGGTGCCATGCGATACGTCGGCAGTGAGACGGGTGTAGAACCAGGAATCAGATCGATAGTGAAATCGATCTCACGTCGGGGTGGCAAACCAGGGATCTTCCTGAACAGATCCCCGAACTCAGAAACAACCGGCGTCTGCTCAAGTACCTGGGCACCAGCGTCGTGCAACAGGGTGGCGTAGCTAAGAATGCGGAAAGGAAGATTTACCCGCACTGAAAATGTGAAAGGCGTGCCCTCAGGCTCGTACACCGTCACCACACGAGCCTCGCAGTCAATCTCGGCTCTCGCTGCAGTCAACCAGTCCATGCCAAGAATGACGTCGAGATATACGAGCGAGGGATCGACGACCAAATCAAGAGTCATCGTCCTGCCTCCCAGATCAAGTAAACAACCCTCACACATCTGGGTGACATCCGAATAATCTCCATGAGCTGCAAGGACTCGCACGCTATCCATAGTAATAGTCTGCAACCCAAGACGTCTGACTACGGCACGCGATATCAAAGAAATCGTGGAACCAGTGTCCACCATGACAAGAACGGGAGTACCTCCGATATGGCCCGTGACCTCGAAGGATGAATGCTGGAAAGTCGGCGTCGTAGCTGCCTCAGCGGTCAGTGCATGAACTCGAGCCTGCTGTGGCCGGTTCGGCCGCTGTGTCAAGGGCCGTGGGGGCTGTCGAATCTGCGATACTGTGGGTCTGAAAGAGGACTGCGCAGGAGCTGACCGTATAGGCGGTGCTGATATCGCCTGTGGACGTACACGATCAATCTTCTGCGGCGGCGAGAACCCACTGTCCCGCATCCTCGCAAAGCAACTCGGCGCTAGGTGGCCCGTCCTCCCACAGTATGTGCATGATAGATCAGGGCGCCGAAACGGTCCTACTGGCGCCGTGGTCCTGGTAGGAGGATCAATGCGAGGCCTCTTGCCCGCGAAGGGCCTATCTGGCAACTCCGGTCGCGGCCTAGAAGTAGTCGGGCCTCGTGATCGCGCAAGTCGATCCACGTCCTGCTCTGCCCGCATGGACATGTGAACCAACTCCGCATAGGAGGAGAAACTGATGCAGCACATCTTCGACCGAATATCCGGTCGCAAGCCCTCCAAAAAGCGCCGTATGCGCATCTGCTCATCAGCTAAAATCGTCGGGACGTACCTGCCCAACTCTGTGAACCGATGCTCATACTCGGTGACCGTCATCGCTGCCTGCCTGAGACGGAGAAACTCATTCTCCCTCTCGTGTCTGTAGGTCTGAGGATAATACTTCTCATGGAAGCGAAACTCGAATGCTGCCCATGTCCATACGAAGTCTGCGGTAACAGTCCGCAATACACTATCCCACCACATACTGGCCTCTCTCTCAAACTGGAAGGTAGCCAGCTCTACCTGCTCTGCCTCAGTACAGTGCAACATGCGCAGAATCTTCGACACTCGGTCGAGCCAAAACTCAGCCTCCTCGGGTCTGTGAGAACCCGTGAAAGTAGGAGGCCGCAAGCACTGAAATCGCTCCAGAAGGCCCCGTGTGTCGGCAGGGTTCCCCGCAGGGAAAGCAGGCTGCGCAGGAAGTGCTACGCCCTCATCCTGGGTGTAAGCATAGGCATCCTCAGCTGGATGCGCAGGTGGTGCAGGCGGAGTAGATGCAGTCGCACCCCCACCCTGGGCTAAAGTCCCAACTATGGTGGTCAGAAGCTGCTGCTGCTGTAGCATCATAGCCATCATCTGCTCGAATCTATCAGGGGGTGGAGCAGGCTGTGGCGGATGAGGTGCGGAAGTAGATGCGCGCTGTGGCTCTCTAACTGATGGTGTAAATGGCGGTGGTCCATCTGTAGGACCAGTAGCAGGCTGAGACGATCGAACAGTCTCAGGAATCGGGCCCACAGCAGGGTCCGGACGAGTGCCAGACTGAGAAGGAGCCTGATCCATCTGCTCTAACAATGAAAGCCGTACCGCGCTCCTCGTAGTCTTAGGTGGCATTCCCTATATTCAAAATAGGGCGCAACCTTGTCAGTCTCAATTGCACAAATACACCACAATCATTCACTAAAGAGTCAAAGGCATTCCATGCATTTCAATTAATCAAAATTATCACAATACAAGGGATATATCCTTACAAGCATCATGACTAGAATGACATGGAAATTAAGACAGTTAAGCAACAGCGACAAAAGCAAAGCACTAGCCCTAATAGGCTTTACACACATGAAACAGAAAATAGCTAACTACTCATAACAACATCAAAGATCGCGTTGCTAGTCGGAGTCTGGCGACGGAGGAGGAGCACCCTTATCCTGTAAGCAACACAGGATTGCCTTCAAGGTGCGAGTCACCTTGCTAAATTTCTTCTTCGTAACGGCCTTGGCATCAGCGACCTCTGCTCGAAGTTCTTGGACTTCCCTTCGCAAAGCGGTCTGACTCTCCTCCATCCGAGCAATGCGATCGTCAATAGTAGTCTGCGCAGAAGGAGGAGGGCTCTCGTCAGTATCCTGAGCCTCCTCTTCTGCTTCTTCCTGAGTCCCTTCCTGAACCTCTGCACTAGGTTCTCCTTCGCTTTGATCTTCCTCTTCATCAAAGTCGTCCCCACTATCCCTTTCAAGTTGATTTTCACGATATTGCGACCCGATCTTCATCTTAACCATCGTCGACTCATCGATGGTGTGAATCGATACCGGCAACTCGGGTCCAAGTCTATAGGCAAACTCAAGCGCAATTCTGCAAATGAGTCGGCCAAAGGGAAGGGATTCGGATGTTCTTCTCGACCTGGCTATGAGAACTATCTGCCGTAAGATGAAAGTGGCCATACATACGTTCTCTCCCTGAGCCACCAGAAATAAGAAATCGACCATAAGACGTGTACATTCAATGCGGTTCGTCGACCTAGGATAAACATTGAACGTGCAGATGTGATGCAGCAGACGCAAATCCTCAGACATGTACGTCGCCTTGAGGCTATTATTAGGCTGCCATGGAACCAACTTACCGCACAGAAACCTGGTGCGGCGATCTCGTTCACGTCTAGTCCTCAAATTTTTCTCACTTGGATGTACATCACCTAGAGGCACGTTGAGAAGTCGCGCAACCAACTGGACGTCGATCGTAGCCATCCGATCTCTACCAAAAGGGATTTTGAACTGCAAGGGCTCCAAGGTAGGACTCTGGATGCTAGCATAGAAGGCACGAACAGTGCTCACATTAGCACGAGCGCGAGCTTCAAAGATCGGTCCCCAGTGCGCAGCTTCAATGCGTTCGAACAACAGATATTCGCCGAACAATCGCCCATCTACGTCCGCCTCAAATAACACTCTACGATCAGTGTATTCACCATGAGGCATCTCTGATAGGATGGTTCGTCCAAGGTGTGCATGGGGATCCAAATCCCGCTTCGTACGGCACTCCAGGACTGCAGCTGGACCTGCGGCGGCGCTTGAACTTGCGGCACCACCCCGCGGTCTTCTCAATCGAGCAGGGCGGCTCGGCCCAGCCTCGTCTGTTGCAGTTTTCCTCTTACCCATCAAAGACAGGATGGATGAGAGTGACAAAAGACCCAAAATAGCTTCCACGAAAGCCATGGAAAACGCCGAAAATGCGGAGAAATGGCTGCCCAATCTGACAAAAGGAAATCTAGGCGTCGTAGAGGGATGCTTCAAGCTTCCCAAGGCTGTAGTTTCAGGGAAAAATAAGAACAAAAGGGTGGAATGGAGCTGCTCACGATTTCAGCACTATTTGGGGGATTTTGGAGCTCCAAATGGGAAAATCTTCAAGGAAAGAGGCTGCCAACACCCAATAATCGATGGGTGGTGGTCGGTTTTGGCCAAGGAAGGGATTAGGATGGGTTTGGGTCGCCGGGATTTGGAATGGAGCGCTGAAAATCAAATCTAGGGCATGCAAGGGGGCTGTTTGTGAAGGAGAGGGGTGTTTTAGGGGTTTTCGTGGGATGGGAGGTACATAGGGGTGATGGGGGGTGTATTTAAGTGGGTGCGCCCAAAGGGCAGCACCGTCCGAGGTGGCCGGCCGGCGATGCATCGCCCGGCCGGCGATGGCATCGCCGGCCAACCTCCAGGTTGGCCAGCGGGACCCCATGGGTCTGGTCCCCCATGGTCCCAGGGTCCCAAAAAGTCTAGTCCCACCCCTTAGTTCATAGTATTTTGGTCCCTATGGGCCCAAACATGTTTTTGGGGCTTTCCGGGTCCACATCGCAATCCCGAATACCAAACCATATGATGCAGCATATGAATTTGGGGTAGAAGGATCCAGTACATCTTTCTAGCTCCTTAGTTGCTAAAGAAAGTGAAGTTAGAATGGCCTTATGGCCATTTTTCATGAAATTTTACTATTCACTGTAAAATTTGGTGAATGTACTAATTTATGTTATTTTCACATTAGGTTTGATGCCTAACATGAAATGGATAAGAAAGAACTGAAGGTTGAAGTGTTTAGAGAAGGAATTTTGAGAATTTTTTGGCAAAACGGGGTTTTTAAGCCCTGGCGATTGATTACTGGAGTCGTGGTCATTCCACGGCCCAAAGATTCACTTTTGCGGTTTAAAACCGCTCATAGGACGTCTCCACCCGACTTCCTACAGCTTAAAAGTGATTCGGGTCGCTTTACGCGACCCGAGATGCGTTACAGACTCGATCTTGCGATCGATCCTTATAGACTTCGCCTATCGGCGAATCTGTGATCCTAGATGTGTTTCTAGACCCTTCTCGCACCCACCTAAGTCATAGGAAGCGACAGCGTACGTCGCAAGACCATAACCCAGGCCCAGTATACTCTCATTCATGCTCTGATACCAACTTGTAACACCCTGAAAATCGGGGGTCGTGTATAAACTCAACTCCCGAGTTCCAGACCGTCACTTATGCAACAAAAATGGTTATGATTCAATGTTGTCTGATTTAAAGCATTCACATGAGTAAAAGTATACCAAAACTGCAATTCATACTTCAGATCCAGTGATAAAAGCAAGCGGAAGACTAAACAAGATATATATCACTGTATGGAAAAACAAAGTAATCTCAACTGTCTCCAAAGTATGACTACATCTCTGAGTCTCATATACATGTACATAACAAAAGAATAATGTTCAAAAAGAAAAGTCCCACTGATGTCCCCTCGATCCAGGTCACCTACGGGAAGCCGTCATGATACTGCATGTACGAGAACTCATCCTGGTCCTCGTCATCATCTAGCTCCACCTCCTGGATCTCATCGTCACCTGCAACTACAACAGGGTCTGGTGGGTGTTGCAAACACCATCCCGTAACGTGGGAATGAGTGATCAACTCAGTGGAATCATAGAGCAAAGATTAGCATGTTCACAATTCAATCACGCGATAATAGTAAAGCAGTAAATCAGACAAGTCCTAAAACTGTTGTTAATGCAAGATGATATGACGTGATGTATGCCCTCACCGACGATCACCCTCATACGGCAACATCTTACGACCGCGGCATGCCACACTCCCTAGAGTGCTCCACATCTTCCAGGCACATGCAATGCTATGGTGATATGATTACCAAGTTGTTATTAGTCCATTCAAACAGCAGGATTGGGAAACTAAGGTACCTCCCTTGTATCAATCCCAACACGGATCCTGTCTAGGGTCGTCACTCCTAGTAATCTCATACGATGTACATTTCGTAGGTCGCTGCAAGGGCTGCCAGGGCTGTTGCTCGCACTCGTTGCACCGCTCCCCCATCACCTTATCAATACAGGCCTACTGTACTCTACTGCACGGAAGGGTCGTCGCCTCCCGTGAACTCAGAATACGCTCGCGGTCACTACAAAGGGCTCGTCGCCTGATCAGTGTAGGCCGACAGCTAAAATATAGTGTCCCATACCACCATAATCTGCTCACGAGTCAAGGTGCTCATTGGTCACTACGGGGAGGTTTGTGGCCCCAGCGTAGGCCGACAGCTCGACCACGGTGTCCCATACCACCATGCCCGGCTCATGAGTCTTCGTGGATCAAGGTACCACGGTTAATAGGGTTTACAATGGTAAGTTCGGTACCCTAGGTTCAAGCAGTTATGATACATACATAGTGAACAAACATCGGCCAGTCGGGTTACTTGACGGGCTCGACTAGCGCGATCGCATCTCGAACTGAACGACATGAAGTGCGTAAAACACTTCGCGTGGCCTGACCACTGCCGCCAACTCTCAACACGAATCACATTCATCGACGCGTCATTCGTGGCTATGACCAGTCAGCCACGAATTTGCTCGGTTACCGACTGCCTGGACTAAGTCAAGTCCCACACATCTATGGAATCACTATAAAAGGTATTGGAATTGAAATACATCATGTGAGCATGTTAGCACATGTTATAACATTCAACTTAAGCAAATCTTCAAGGCATACTTCCCATGCATATTCAACTTAAGCAAATCCTCAAGCACATACATTCCATGCATGTAATGAAATCATGCATTTTGTCAACATGTAGAAAATCATTTAGGTCGGCATAATAATTGAAAAATCAATCACAAGGTATCAAATAACATCATTTAATTCAATACATACTAATACAAGCATTTATACAAACACATGCACTACACACTTAGGTCTACATATAGCATGTCGACCCAAAGTGTGCAACTAGGCGAATCTCTTCGCCAAACTAATTATGCACGCATTCCTAACTTCCTAATGCGACAGCAAACCATGTCAATCACTTCAGCAAAATATGAATGTAAGCAGTACTTCCTACAAATGACTAAAATGCCCTAAATCTCATATTCTTCGTTAGCTTACGAAACGGGAAACGGAGAGCATTTTGTACATGTCAAATGGCGATGCCGTCAAGAATCTACTATTAAACGACATTGAAAGCATTGGGAACCGTCAATCAAAGCATCTAAAATCCTCACCTAGTGTCTTGTAGACTCGGGAATTGAAGCGGAGTGTATATGCTTCGTCTACGGCGAGTAAGGAGCCTAATACATAAGATCCATAAGCTACATCGCTATGGAAACAAGAAAAACTCAAATCACCAACTATTTAGGGTTTTTACTTACCTAGGATTGCGGTGGAATCGCCGGGGAAAGCGGTAGAGGAGTGTTGCTTAGGCAAGTGCAACACGTAGCACAAGTGGCGGGAAGAACTCTCCCACTCTCTCACAATCTCTCACTCTTTTTCTCTCTCCCAAGCTAGGGCTTCTCTCAAATTCGGATGGGAGAGAGGAGTGAGGGTTTCAACCCCTTTTATAGCCTAAAACATTCCCAAAATAGGCTTGGGAACAATGTTTACTTGGTGCCTAACCAAATCGGGGCCGTTTCGGTCCAAAAGGGCATTTCTGGAGGTCCCCAGGCCAAATGCGGTCGGACTTAAGCTCATGCATACTGGATCTAGCACACATCCAGTTTTCAGACCGGTTGGGTTCCCAGATCGCACGTGGCGGCCCAGTTTCAGTTTAACGGTCACCGCACCAAGATCAGGCCTATAAGTCTCGTGATATATAATAGATATTTTTCCTGATCCAAGGGTGTGATTTGGCTGTATTCTGACGGTCAGAATGCTTAATACTGATGCGTCAAATTTGTGTGCCAGATTTGAATTTGAAATTCCAACTATGTCCCTATTCACACTCTCTTCGGTCCGGGCTCAATGAAATAGCCTGTAATCATCGGTTTGACTTGATTTTTGGAATGAGTGTCAAGCCCAGCTAGACGGTCCTAACGGTCTAAGATAGGAGGTATCGGACTTTCAACGTGCGGTCTAGATCCAATACAAAGATTCAAAGTGGTCCAGAGAACAAACCGGCTTAGAGTTTGATCCGAGGCTTTAGAGCATTATAGCACCCTTAGTTCCACTCGCTTCGGGCCTTGTAGAACGTATTTAAAGTGATCAGGGACCATTTCCCAGCTATTCTAACGTTGCACTAGCTAACCTAGTCAAATTTTCCAAAGGAATGAATTCTACGCAAATTCGGGTCGAGTTGGTACTCGAGCCCAAGGATGGATTTTTCACGGGCGTTACAATCTCTCTTTCTTTTATTCCGCTGTTAATTTTTTTAATTTGGCATAGTCCTATTCACACCCCCCCCCCCCCCCCCCCCCCCCCCCCCCCCTGCAGGACATATAGCTTGGCCATTTCATTATTTTCATGTATGTGATTATAAGTAGAGAGGGGCCCATAGTGGCGGGGTCCCTTTATCTCACACTCTCTCTCTCTTGTGATGGGTGTGGCCCACATGATCTCTGCTCTACAAGGTTGTATGGGATCACCTAAATAGATGTAGCTGGTGGGCCACGCTTAATTAGATCCCCCTTGATGGACGTATTGTCGTCCATGGAGTAATGTCTAGCAGCTGAGGCTACTGGACTGTGTGAAAGGAAACATGTATAAACTTTAATTAAAAAATTGGAGGGTCACACTCACATGGACCCTATCTTGATGTATACATCTAATCTGAACCATCCACCCTTTTTCCCATCTCATTTTAGGCGTTGTGCCGAAAAATAAAATCAATCTAAATCTCTGGCGGGCCATAATGTAAGAAACAATGGTTTTGGATGATTTAAACTGTTAAGGCCCACTGTGACGGTTTATATGCCGAAAAATATTCCATATTGGACTCGTTAGATCTGCTACGAGCTGGGAAGACTAGTAGTTGGTGTGAATTTTCCTGATGCGGGCCCTACCTATCAAAATCCTTAGAATAAAAAGAAATTTAAAAATTAATAATAAAATGAAAGCTCTGGACGCCTGTTACTGCAACACTGTAGCAAGCAGCGTCTAGAGGACGCTGTGCTGGTTCTTGGAACGAGCAAGACCAGTGGGCCCTACCTCAGGCCCCACCATGATGCGTGTTGAACATCAACACCATGTATTTAATAGGTCCCCTTTAATCAGCAGGTCACCTCAAAATTTAGCCGAGGAACCCAGTTGGGCCACACTACGAGAAGCAGCTAGGCATTTAACGTCTACCGTTGAAACCCATTTTGGGTCACAAAAGTTGTGGTTCGATATCAAATTTGTTTTTCTCCTTTAATTTAGGTGTTTGTAATCTTATGAACAGATTAGATGGAAAATCAACGTTATGGTGGACCCACGTGGGACCCACCTACCATGGAACGGAATGGCTGGTGTGCACTGACAACAATGCAGTTGCAACTTTCATGACGTCAGCGTGTCATGTGGAACCCACATGTGATGTATGTTTTGGATACACCCCATCCATGTTTGGGAGCACAATGATTTGGGTTTTGATCCATACCGTCCGGCCTACTAGACGGTGTGAGTATGTGCTCTTTATCCTAGCCGTCCATCTACATCATTCCAGGTCCAGTGATTTGTGGACTGCACTAGCAACAGTAGCACCATCCAGACTACTGACTGTATGGATGACAGGATAACACAGATACCAGCTTAATTCAATTGTTCGTGGGCGATACCGACGTGGAACCACCTCTGATGTATGTGTTTTATCTACCGTCCATCAGGGACGGTGGGACTCCACCTATTAACTGTACATCCAGTTGTCCGTCCATTGCTGGACACTGGATGCTGGATGCTGGATAATAATAATTATTAGAGAAATTTACAACTGTACGACCCATTTAAGGCCCATTTACATTTCCAAGCCCACTTAATTTTTCCTTTCAAAAATACGCCCCACACGTACGGACACCTTGCTAAAGGTCGAAATTGCCCCTTCTTTTTCCTTCAAGCGAATCAGCCGCTGCTCGAAGACAAGCGCTGACACTCCATGAACTCCGAGTTGTACGAACGGCTCAAAAGATATCAAAGTTACATGGGCCCCACAGTTATGTATTTATTATATCCACAACATTCATCCATATTTCGAGATCATTTTGGACTGTTATCCAAAAAAAAATCATATCCAAAGATCAACTAGACCACACCACAAAGAGCAGCAGAAAATTGATTTCACCGTTGAAACTTTTGTAGGGCCCACCGTAACATTTATTTTCCATCCAATCTATTCATAAGGTCACAAAGACCTGGATGAAGAGGAAAAACAAATTTCGTAATGATCCAAAACTTTCGTGACCCCTAAAAGGGTTTCAACGGTAGACCTTCAATCCTCCACTGCCTTTTAGAGTGTGGCATGCAATGCAATGCACCACGTGATGGCTAAATCTGTCTTATTTTTCTTCTCAAGACTTATAACGAGTTCACCAAATAGATGAACAGTTTGGATATAACATATACCTCATAAAAGGACCCACAAAGGCAAAATGGATTACAACAAGGAAAAAAAGAAGAAGTTGGAATCTATCGCTAGGATATAATCCGTAGCCATAACTGCAGCCCATGTATTTTTATTAGTCCTTTGTTATGTCTTCGATTAATCGAAAGACTTTCGATTAATCAAAAAAGGTCCGAAGCTATCCAGTGACATTGCATAAAAAATCCTTTAATTTTCGATATATCGAAGTGTACTCGATATTATCGAAGATATAGCTACGGATTATAGCCGTAGCCATAACTGCAGTCCGTAAAAGTCTGTGCAATTTTTTAAATTTTAATATTTTTATTTTTATTTTATACATAGAAAACTTTATTTTACCTATAATATTCTCTAATACATATTTATATAAATATGTATATATAAGCATATAAAAAAAAATTCTCTCTTTTTATTTATTTCTTTCTTTATTCATTTAACAAGAATATCTTCTAAACCAAAATTAGTTACTTGATGTACCCTATATGATTTTGGGGTAGGAGAAGCTACTTTAGCCAACTAACCTAGTTATTTTCAAAGATTCCATCAGGTCAATGGTCAAAAATCCATTTCATATTCACTTAACGGTCAATTTCAATCAGTTCGTGGTCAATTTCATTCATTTCATTTACTTCATGGTCATTTTCATGCATATCACGGTCATTCCCGCCTATTTTGTGTTGATTCACGGTCCTTTCATCGCATTTCATGGTCAATTCCCTTCACTTCACGGTCATTTCCATGCATTTCACGGTCATTTCCCTTCACTTCACGGTCAATTCCCTTCACTTCACGGTCATTTCCATGCATTTCACAGTCAATTCCCTCACTTCACGGTCATTTCCACGCATTTCATGATCAATTCCCTTCACTTCACGGTCATTTCCACGCATTTCATGATCAATTCCCTTCACTTCACGGTCATTTCCATGCATTTCACGGTCAATTCCCTTCACTTCACAGTCATTTTCATGCATTTCACAGTCAATTCCCTTCACTTCACAGTCATTTTCATGCATTTCACGGTCAATTTCCTTCACTTCATGGTCATTTCCATGCATTTCACGATCAATTCCCTTCACTTCACAGTCATTTCCATGCATTTCACGGTCAATTCCCTTCACTTCACGGTCATTTTCATGCATTTCACGGTCAATTCCCTTCACTTCACGGTCATTTCCATGCATTTCACGGTCAATTTCCACGATTCCGCCTCACTTCACGGTCATTTCCATGCATTTCAGAGTCAATTCCCTTCACTTCACGGTCATTTCCATGCATTTCACAGTTAATTCCCTTCACTTCACAGTCATTTTCATGCATTTCACGGTCAATTCCCGTGATTCCGCCTCACTTCATGGTCATTTCCATGCATTTCACTGTAACACCCTGAAAATCGAGGGTCGTGTAAAAACCCGACTCCCGAGTTACATACCATCACTTATGCAACCAAATGAATATGATTCAATGTTGTCTGAGTGAGAGCATTCACATGAGTAAGATTATACCAAAACTGCAATTCGCACTCCAGATCCAGTGTTAAAACGCAAGCGGAAGACTATCATATATATATCACTGTATGAAAACAAAATAATCTCAAACTGTCTCCAAAGTATGAATATATCTCTGAGTCTCATATACATGTCATAAAGTAAAAATAAATGTCAGGTGATAGTCCAACTAGCATGTCCCGCCGATCCAGGTCACCTACGCAAAGCCGTCAGCGAACTGCATATACGAGAACTCGTCCTGATCCTCGTCGTAGCCCGGCTCTGCGTCCTTAATCGCAGCGCCACCTGCATCTAAGACAGGGTCTGTTGGGTGTTGCAAACACCATCCCGTAACGTGGGAGTGAGTGATCAACTCAGTGGAATAATAGAGCAAATATTAGCATGTTATCAAATCAATCACGTGATAATAGCAAAGCAATCAATCAAACATTCCTAAATTCTGTTGTTAATGTATGCATGAAATGACATGATGGGTGCCCTCACCGACATACTCCCTCATGCGGCACCATCTGCGTCCGCGGCATGCTTGCGTTCCTCAGTGCTCCACATCTTCCAGGCACATGCAATGCGATATGGATAATGATTACCAAGTTGTTATTAGTCCCTTCATACAGCAGTATTGGGAAACTAAAGCACCTTCCTTATATCAATCCCAACATAGATCCTGTCTAGGGTTATCACTCTTAGTAATCTCATACGATGTTATATTTATAGGTCGCTGCAAGGGCTGTCAAGGCTATTGCTCGCACTCGTTGCACCGCTCCCCCATCACCTTATCAATATAGGCCTAATGTACTTTTGTTGCTACGGAAGGGTCGTCGCCTCCCGTAGACTCAGAATACGCTCGAGGTCACTACAAAGGGCTCGTCACCAATCAGTGTAGGCCGACAGCTCGAACGTAGTGTCCCATACCACCACAATCGGCTCATGAGTCAAATGTGCTCGCTGGTCACTACGGGGAGATTTGTGGCCCCAGCGTAAGCCGACAATTCGACCACGGTGTCCCATACCACTATGCCCGGCTCATGAGTCTTTATGGATCAAGGTACCATGGTTATCAGGGTTTCCAATGGTAAGTTCAGTACCCTAGGTTCAAACAGTTATGACTCGTACATGGTGAACATACAATGACCAGTCGGGTTACTTGACGGGCTCGACTAGTACGAAGACATCTTAAGCTGAATGACATGAAGCGCATAAAACACTTCGTGTGGTCTAACCACTGCCGCCAACCCAAAACACGACTCGCGTTCATCGACGCGTCCTTCGTGGCAAATAGAAGCCAACCACGAATTTGATCCATTACCAACTGCCTGGACTGAAACATAACCCCAAGCATTTATAAATCAACATCAGTGTCATATGAGAGTAATAGAAATGAAATACAACAATACAAGCATGTTGACACATGTTATAACATACAACTTAAGTAAATCATTCAACACACACATTTCATATATATAATGAAATTAATACATATAGCCAACATGATGGAATTCATATACATCCACATATTAATTGAGAATTCAATCTCAAAACTAATTCACGACACCATTACTCAATACATACTAATACAATCATTTATACAAACACTTAGTCTACACACTTTAGTCTACATAGCGTATGTCGACTCAAAGTGCGCATTAGGACGAATCTCTTTGCCAAACAGATCATGCACGCATTCCTAATATCCTTACACGACAAATAACCATGGCAAACATTTCAGCAAAATATGGACGTAAACAATATTTCCTACAAATGACTAAAATACCCTAAATCTCATATTTTCCATACGCAGTCGAAATGGAAAACGGATAGCATGTTCTACATGTCAAATGGCGTTCTCTTTGATAATCTACTATTAAACGACATTGAAAGCTTTGAAATCAGTCAATCAAAGTGTGTAAAATCCTCACCTTTCGCCTTAGACGTGTATCGATTCGAATAAAACGTATACGCTTCGTCAACAACGTAAATGAGACCTAATGCACAAGATACATAAGCTATTTCACTATTGTATCAAACGAATCCCTAAAACAGCAAGTGGTTAGGGTTTCCTTACCTAGAAGTGCATTGAAAATCACCGAAAAAGTGATTTGAATGCGATGCTTCGGTACGTGTAATAGCTAGTGCAAGTGGCGGAAAATGTCTCCCACAACTCTCTCACAATCTCTCACTTTTTCTCTCTCTCTTTCTAGGGTTTCAAGGAAATTCGGATGGGAGAGATATGAGAGGGTTTAAGGCCCTTATATAGGCTAAAATCTAACCTAATTAGACTTAGGAACAAGGTATACTTGAGTTATAACCAAATCAGGACTTTTTCAATCCAAAAGGGTATTTCGGGAGGTCCCCTGGCCGAATGCGGTCGGACTTAAGCTCATGCATACTGGATCTTGCTCACACGAAGTTTTCAGACCGATAGAGTTCCCACATTGCACGTGGCGGTCCAGTTTCAGTTCAGCGATCATCGTACCTAAATCAGGTCTATAAGTCTCATGATATGAAAGAGAAATTTTTCCTGATCCGAGGTAAAATTTAGCTGAATTCTGACGGTCAGAACGCTTAATAATAACGCGCAACGACACGTGCCAGATTTGGAATTAATTTCCTAAACCTTTACCCTATTCTCACTCTCTTCATTCCAGGCTCAATGAAATAGCCTCAGAACATCGGTTGGGCTTGATTTTCGAAACGATTGTCAAGTCCAGCCAAGCGGTCATAACGGTCTAAGATTGTAGATATCAAACTTTCGACGCACGATCTAAATCCAATACGGAGTTTCAGAGGGTTCCTGAGAGCAAACGGGTTTAGAGTTGGATCCAAGGTTTCAGGGTATTATAGCGTCATCGATTCTACAAGTTTTGGGTCTTGCAGAACGTATTTAAAGCGATCAGGGACAATTTCACAGCTACTCTAACGTAACGCTAGTTAACTTACACTTATTTTCTAAAGGAATTAATCCTAAGTGATTTCTGATCGAGTTGGTACTCGAGCCTCTGTACTGATTTTTCCGAGGCGTTACATTCGCAGTCAATTCCCTTCACTTCACGGTCATTTCCATGCATTTCACAGTCAATTCCCTCACTTCACGATCATTTTCATGCATTTCACGGTCATTTCCATTCACTTCATGGTCATTTCCACGCATTTCACGGTCAATTCCCTTCACTTCACGGTCATTTACATGCATTTCACGGTCAATTCCCTTCACTTCACGGTCATTTTCATGCATTTCACGGTCAATTCCATTCACTCACGGTCATATCCATGCATTTCATGGTCAATTCCCACGATTCCGCCTCACTTCACGGTCATTTCCATGCATTTCATGGTCAATTCCCTTCACTTCACGGTCATTTCCATGCATTTCACAGTCAATTCCCTTCACTTCACAGTCATTTTCATGCATTTCACGGTCAATTACCATGATTCCGCATCACTTCACGGTCATTTCCATGCATTTCATGGTCAATTCCCTTCACTTCACGGTCATTTTCATGCATTTTACAGTCAATTCCCTCACTTGACGGTCATTTCCATGCACTTCATGGTCAATTCCCTTCACTTCACGGTCATTTCCATGCATTTTACGGTCAATTCCCTTCACTTCATGGTCATTTCCATGCATTTCACAGTCAATTCCCTTCACTTCACAGTCATTCTCATGCATTTCACGTTCAATTCCCTTCACTTCACGGTCATTTCCATGCATTTCACGGTCAATTCCCTTCACTTCACGGTCATTTTCATGCATTTCACGGTCAATTCCCTTCACTTCATGGTCATTTTCATGCATTTCACGTCAATTCCCTTCACTTCACAGTCATTTTCATGCATTTCACAGTCAATTCTCTTCACTTCACAGTCATTTCCATGCATTTCACGGTCAATTCCCTTCACTTCACGGTCATTTTCATGCATTTCACGGTCAATTCCCTTCACTTCACGGTCATTTTCATGCATTTCCCGGTCAATTCTCTTCACTTCACGGTCATTTCCATGCATTTTATGGTCAATTCCCACGATTCCGCCTCACTTCACGGTCAATTACCATGATTCCGCATCACTTCACAGTCATTTCCATGCATTTCATGGTCAATTCCCTTCCCTTCACGGTCATTTCCATGCATTTCACAGTCAATTCCCTCACTTGATGGTCATTTCCATGCATTTCACGGTCAATTCCCTTCACTTCACGGTCATTTCCATGCATTTTACAGTCAATTCCCTTCACTTCACGGTTATTTTCATGCATTACACGGTCAATTCCCTTCACTTCACGGTCATTTTCATGCATTTCACGGTCAATTCCCTTCACTTCACGGTCATTTTCATGCATTTCACGGTCAATTCTCTTCACTTCGCGGTCATTTGCATGCATTTCACGGTCAATTCCCACGATTCTGCCTCACTTCAGGGTCATTTCCATGCATTTCACGGTCAATTCCCTTCACTTCACGGTCATTTCCATGCATTTCACAGTCAATTCCCTCACTTGATGGTCATTTCCATGCATTTCACGGTCAATTCCCTTCACTTCACGGTCATTTCCATGCATTTTACAGTCAATTCCCTTCACTTCACGGTTATTTTCATGCATTACACGGTCAATTCCCTTCACTTCACGGTCATTTTCATGCATTTCACGGTCAATTCCCTTCACTTCACGGTCATTTTCATGCATTTCACGGTCAATTCTCTTCACTTCGCGGTCATTTGCATGCATTTCACGGTCAATTCCCACGATTCTGCCTCACTTCAGGGTCATTTCCATGCATTTCACGGTCAATTCCCTTCACTTCACGGTCATTTCCATGCATTTCACAGTCAATTCCCTTCACTTCATAGTCATTTTCATGCATTTCACGGTCAATTCCCGTGATTCCGCCTCACTTCACGGTCATTTCTATGCACTTCACGGTCAATTCCCTTCACTTCACGGTCATTTCCATTCATTTCACAGTCAATTCCCTCACTTCACGGTCATTTCCATGCATTTCACAGTCAGTTCCCTTCACTTCACGGTCATTTTCATGCATTTTACGGTCAATTCCCTTCAATTCACGGTCATTTCCATGCATTTCACAGTCAATTCCCTTCACTTCACAGTCATTTTCATGCATTTCACGGTCAATTCCCTTCACTTCACGGTCATTTCCATGCATTTCACGGTCAATTCCCTTCACTTCACGATCATTTTCATGGGAATTGACCGTGAAATGCATGGAAATGACCGTGAAGTGAAGGGAATTGACCGTGAAATGCATGAAATTCACCGTGAAGTAAAGGGAATTGACCGTGAAATGCATGGAAATGACTGTGAAGTGAAGGGAATTGACCGTGAAATGCATGGAATTGACCGTGAAGTGAAGGGAATTGACCGTGAAATGCATGGAAATGACCATGAAGTGAAGGGAATTGACTATAAAATGCATGGAAATGACCGTGAAGTGAAGGGAATTGACCGTGAAATGCGCCAAAAGGACCATGAATCAGCTCAAAATAGGCAGGAATGACCGTGATATGCATGAAAATGACCATGAAGTAAATGAAATGAATGAAATTGACCGTGAACTGATTGAAATTGACCGCAAAGTGAATAAGAAATGGATTTTCGACCATTGACCTAATAGAATCTTTGAAATTAACTTGGTTAGTTGGCTAAAGTAGCTTCTCCTACCCCAAAATCATATAGGGTACATCAAGTAACTAACTTTGGTTTAGAAGATATTCTTGTTAAATGAATAAAGAAAGAAATGAATAAAAAGAGAGGAATTTTTTTTTATATGCTTATATATACATATTTATATAAATATGTATTAGAGAAAATTATAGGTAAAACAAATTTCTCCATGTAAAAAATAAAAATTAAAATATTAAAAATTAAAAAATTGCACAGACTTTTTTGGACTGCAGTTATGGTTGCGGCTATAATCCGTAGCTATATCTTCGATAATATCGAGTACACTTCGATATATCGAAAATTAAAGGATTTTTTATGCAAAGTCATTGGACAGCTCTGGACCTTTTTTGATTAATCGAAAGACTTTTGATTAATCGAAGACATAACAAAGGACATAATGAAAATACATGGGCTGCAGTTATAGCTACGAGTTATATTCGTAGCCATAGATTCCAGCTTCTTTTTTTTTTTTTCCCCTTGTTGTAATCCCTTACGCCTTTGTGTGTCCTTTTATGAGATATGTGTTATATCCAAACCATCCATCTATTTGGTGAACTCGTTATAAGTCTTCAGAAGAAAAATAAGACAAATTTAGCCATCAAGTGGACCACACTGTAAAAGGCAATGGAGGATTGAACGTCTATCGTTGAAACTCTTCTAGGGGTCATGAAAGTTTTGGATCATTACGAAATTTATTTTTCCTCTTCATCCAGGTCTTTGTGACCTTATGAATAGATTGAATGGAAAATAAATGTTACGGTGGGCCCTACAAAAGTTTCAATGGTGAAAATCAAATTTCTGCTGCTCTATGTGGTGTGCTCCGGTTGATCTTTGGATATGATTATTTTTTTTGATAACGGTCCAAAATGATCTGGAAATATGGATGAACGTTGTGGATATAATAAATACGTAACTGTGGGGCCCATGTAACTTTGATATCTTTTGAGCCGTTCGTACAACTCGGAGTTCGAGGAGTGTTAGCGCTCGTCTTCGAACCGCGGCCAATCCGCTTGAAGGAAAAAACAGGGGAAATTTCGACCTTTGACAAGGCGTCCGTACGCATGGGACATATTTTTGAAAGGGAAAATGAAGTGGGCTGGAAATGTAAATGGGTCTTAAATGGGTCGTAAAGTCGTAAATTTCTCTAATTATTATTATTATTATAATAATGATGCATTGTAATGTATATTATATATATTCATTGATATAATATATCTGGGTGGGCCCCACGTGGGACCCACCTCTGTAAAGTGGTCTGGCTGGTGCTACTGTAATGCAGCCAACAAGTGGACCCCCCACCTTGATGCCTGTGATTTATCATGGATGGTGTGATGATGTGTGACCCACTTAGATATACATCCAGACCGTCCGTGGTCTGGACGCTTGACTCCAACATGTAATAATAATAATAATAGTCTATATATTATTTTATATGGTGGGCCACATGTGGGACCCACTTTGATGAAGTAGATTGGCTGGTGTATTCCACAACAACTACATAGCTGGCTGTATTGACGTCAACAGGGCCTGTGGGCCCTATCATGAGGTTCGTGCTTTATCTATGTTGTTCAAATCACGGCCCCACTTGTTGGATACGTGTGGTGCATCCACACCGTCTAGCTGCAAGGACGGTGGGGACCCACTTTATTGTATATATCCACACCGCCCGTCCATTTTAATGTACTGGTGCACCACACATGTGGACCATCTTAATGATGTAGATTGGCTGGTGTACCTCTCACCAGTAATATAGCTGTTGTACTCAATACTTTCGTGGCACATCATGATATATGTGCTGTATTTGAGCTGTCCATCTATTGGATGCTTGGCCAACAGCCCAGCGGCTGGACGCTGTAGGGTGAGACCCATCATATAATGTATGGGTTACACCTAAACCGTTAATCCCATTTGGTGAGCTTGTCCTAAGGCTAGAGAGAAAATGAGGTAGATCTATCAGGTGGACCACACCCTAATGTATGTGACGTATGCCAATCGTTTAGACAGCTGGGCGCTGGTCCATGCCATTGATGTATTTATTCTATACTCACGCTGCCTATCAGGTGGACCACGCTGCAAATCAGTGGAGATGGAACATCCACCATTAAAAATCCTTTTAAGGATCACAGCATCTTTAGGTCAAAATGATATTTTTTTTCCTCTCAACTAGGTCCTCGTAAACATATGAACAGATTGAATGGAAAATAAACGTTATGGTGGGCCTTGATAATTTTATTGGTGGAAATCATTATCTCCACTATTATTTGCGATGGTCCAGATGACTTTTTGTTATGATTTACCTTTGGATAAGTGATCTCTAAAAAATAGATGTATCGTGTAGATAGTTCACCTAGAACGGTGGACCCGATTAGATGTACTTGAGGCCACCTATTGTGTATTTGAGGCCCATTATTGCGGCCCATTGATGTGAACCTCTTGTTGTATATAAGGCCCATTGATGCGGTCCACTTGTTGTATATTTGAGACCCATGTGATGGGGCCCACTTGCTGTGTATATGAGGCCCATTGGTGTGACTCGTGGACGCGGTCCACTTAATGCATATGAGGCCTCCTGGAGCGGCTCATGTGATATGGCCGACTCGATATATATGAGGCCCATTGGTGCAGGCCGTGGATGCGATTCACCTGGATGTATTTGTGGCCCATGTGATACGACCCTTAATGATGTGTGTCGGGCCCGTGTGAGTGGCCCTTAATGATGTGTATTAGGCCCATGTGAAGCGGCCCATAATTATGTGCATTAGGCCCATGTGAGTGGCCTATTGCGATGTGTATTAGGCCTTTGTGTGAGGCCATGGGCCGCTATATGTTTAACCTTATATAGGCTACTCCTTGGGAGCAATGTTGTTTGAATGTCCACATTAATGGGCAATGATAGTTAGATGTCCACATTGTGACCTTCCCTTAGGCCTTGTTAGGCTCTTCTCACTATTGACAATTCCATATGTTGAGGCCAATTCCGATTATTGAGACTGATTCTGAATATCAAGGTCGATTCTGAGTATGTGATAACATAACATCATGATTCATGCCCATACGCATCATCTGCATGTTTGATTATGTGATATGGTTGGCCATTGCATATGTTAGTTTGTTCATGGGACTTCTTGATAAGAGGAGTTACCCCACATGAGTGCACGATATGCGCAGGATTGATGCATGATTGGACTGTGTGACTCATGCATCTCGCATTGTGTGATTACTATTACCGTATGTCCTAGCGACATTAGGGTCATAGCCTCCACAAGCATATCGTGGATGGCCAGATGAGACACATGAAATTTTGTCTACATGGGGTGTTATAGATATCCCTGGGTGAAAGTCCATAAACCCTCTTGGTTTTAGAGGTTGGTTCAACGTCTAAACCGAGTGGACACATGAGCGCATGAGGGCCGTACACCATTAGGCTGCGTCTCTCACTATGTCGTGGTTGGTTAAAAGGGGGTGCGGCCTTACCTACACGAGAGGAGGGGGCAAAGCTAGATTGAGTTTGACTAGCTCAAGGAATGGATCTACTATTGACGAGTAGGGCCCAATATTGGGAGGCAAATAGTGAGGCCTCTTCCAATCACATTATTGCGCGTGATGGGGCGGTGATTTGGTTCGGAGTGTAATAGACCCCGGTGATTTTCCAGAGAGGAACCGTACTGTAACGCCCTGGAAAAATCCGTACTTGGACTCGAGTACCAACTCGACCAGAAATCGCGTAGGATTAATTCCTTTAGAAAATAAGTGTAAGTTAGCTAGCGCAATGCTAGAGTAGCCGGAAAATAGTCCCTGATCACTTTAAATACGTTCTACAAGACCCAGATCGAGTAGAACCAATGACTCTAAAATACTCTAAAACCTCGGATCAAACTCTAAGCAGGTTTGTTCTCTGTACCTCCTTGAAACTTTATATTGGATCTAGACCGTACGTCGAAAGTTCGATACCTACAATCTTAGACCATTAGAACCGCCTAGTTGGACTTGACAATCATTTCAAAAATCAAGTCCGACCGACATTCACAGGCTATTTCATTGAGCCTGGACTGAAGAGAGTGAGAATAGGGACAGATTTGGAATTTGAAATTCAAATCTGGCACACGACTTGACGTGTCAGTATTAAGCGTTCTGATCGTCAGAATTCAGCCAAATTACACCCTCGGATCAGGAAAAATTTCTATTTCATATCATGAGACTTGTAGACCTGATCTACGTGCGGTGACCGCTGAACTGAAACTGGACCGCCATGTGGGATCTGCGAATCCTGCCGGACTGAAAACTTGATGTATGCTAGATCCTGTATGCATGGGCTTAAGTCCGATCACGTTCGGCCAAGGGACCTCCAGAAATGTCCTTTTGGACCGAAACAGCCCCGATTTGGATATACCCTAAGTATACTTTGTTCCCAAGCCTATTTTGGACACATTTGGGCTTATAAAAGTGGTTGAAACCCTCATTCCTCTCTCCCATCTGAATTTAAGAAAAACCCTAGATTGAGAGAGAGAAAAGGTGAGAGTTTGTGAGAGAGAGTGGAGGAGAATTTTCCTGCCGTTGTGCTACCTGTTGCACGTGCTTTAGCAACACTCTTCAATCACTTGGCCGATGATTTCTCCACATTTTTAGGTAAGAAAATACCCTATTTAGTTGCTGATTTAGTGTTCCCTTGGTTTCATAGCAAAGTAGCTGATAGATCTTGTAAATCAGGTTGCCTAGTCGCCATAGACGAAGCGTATACGCTCCGTTCGAAACGATACGCTTTTAGGAGAAAAGGTACGGATTTTAGACGCTTTAATTGACTATTTCCAATGCTTTCAATGTCGTTTAATAGTAGATTATCGACGGCAACACCGTTTGACATGTACAACATGCTGTCCGTTTCCTGTTTCGTAAATAGACGAAGAATATGAGATTTAGGGCATTTTAGTCATTTGTAGGAAGTACTATTTTCATCCATAATTTGCTAATGTGATTGACATGGCTTATTGTCGCACTAAAATGTTAGGAATACGTGCATAATTAGTTTGGCAAAGAGATTCGCCTAAATGCGCACTTTGAGTCGACACACTATATGTAGACTTAAGTGTGTAGTGTAAGTGTTTGTATAAATGCTTGTATTAATATGTATTGAATTAAATGGTGTTATAAATTAGTTTGAGATTGATTTCTCAATTAATATGCTGATGTAAATGATTTTCTACATGTTAGCTATATGCAAGATTTCATTGTATGTATGAAATGCATGTGTTTGATGATTTACTTAATTTGTATGCTGTAACATGTGTTAACATGCTCACATGGTTGTATTTCATTTCCAATACTCTCTTATGATTGCTGATGTGGATCCATAATTGTTTGGGACTATACCTAGTCCAGGCAGTCGGTAATCGAACGAATTCGTGGTTGGCTTATATTTGCCACGAACGACGCGTCGATGAACGCGAGCCGTGTTTTGGAGTTGGCGGCAGTGGTTAGGCCACACGAGGTATTTTACGCACTTCATGTCGTTGGACTTGAGATGCGATCGTGCTAGTCGAGCCCGTCAAGTAACCCGACTGGCCGTTGTATGTTCACCCTATATGAGTCATAACTGCTTGAACCTAGGGTACTGAACTTACCATTATAAACCCTGTTAACCATGGTACCTTAATCCACGAAGACTCATGAGCCGGGCATGGTGGTATGTCACACCGTGGTTTAGCTGTCGGCCTACGCTGGGGCCACAAACCTCCCCATAGTGACCAGTGAGCACATGTCTCATAAGCAGATTATGGTGGTATGGGACACTATATTCTTGCTGTCGGCCTACACTGATCAGGCGATGAGTCCTTTGTAGTGATCGCGAGCGTATTCTGAGTCTACGGGAGGCGACGACCCTTCCGTAGCAGTGAAAGTACAGTAGGCCTGTATTGATTAGGTGATGGGGGAGCGGTGCAACGAGTGCGAGCAACAGCCCTGGCAGCCCTTGCAGCGACCTACAAAATATACATCGTATGAGATTACTAGGAGTGACGACCCTAGACAGGATCTGTGTTGGGATTGATATAAGGGAAGTACCTTAGTTTCCTAATCCTGCTGTTTGAATGGACTAATAACAACTCGACAATCATATCACCATTACATTACATGTGCCTGGAAGATGTGGAGCACTGAGCGGGAAGCAAGCATGCCGCGGACGAAGATGGTGCCGTATGAGGGAGAATGTCGGTGAGGGCATCCATCATGTCATGTCATATTGCATTAACAACAGTATTAGGATTGTTTGATTTACTGCTTTACTATTATCGCATGATTGGTTTGAGAACATGCTAATCCTTGCTCTATGATTCCACTGAGTTGATCACTCACTCCCACGTTACGGGATGGTGTTTGCAACACCTACTAGACCCTATCTTAGATGCAGGTGATGCGGAGATCTAGGAGGCAGAGCCGGACTATGATGAGGACCAGGATGAGTTCTCATACATGCAGTACCACGACGGCTTTGCTTAGGTGACCTGGGTTGACGGGACTCCTCAGTGGGACTATTTTGGACATTTGATTTTGTTTCTTTACATGTATATGAGACTCAGTGATGTATTCATACTTTAGTGACAGTCGAGATCTACTTTGTTTTTCCATACAGTGATATATATATATTCTTTAGTCTTCCGCTTGCTTTTATCACTGGATCCGGAGTATGAATTGCAGTTTTGGTATACTTTTACTCATGTGAATGCTTTAACTCAGACAACATTGAATCATAATCATTTTTGTTGCATAAGTGACGGTCTGGAACTCGGGAGTTGAGTTTATACACGACCCCCGATTTTCAGGGTGTTACACGTACTGATATGTGGACGTATTGAGCAGGAGTTGCATACTCATTCATTCATTATTCACTTAGTTGGCGGTGTGCAACTATTTGTTATATATACCTTCGCATGGCTAGGATTTCGGTTGGGTGCGCGTCTAACCTGAGATCAGGAGTTTACTACATTGTGTTTGACTATCCAAATTTAGGTATGAGACTGGTTTGGATAGAATTCTCTTGTGATGGACCTCATAGCCTTCGATACTACGTACTATCATCCCGACTTCACTCGAGCTTGGTCATTTCATTCGCACCACATATTGCATTGCATCCACGACATTATCATTTTGGGTTGCCATGTTTCTGTATTTACATGGCTTAAATATAATTGACGGTATTCGTGTACTCATCAGGATTTGCATATTGCATTGTATCGCATCATCGACATATGATATTTGGCTTACTGCCTCCGTATTGCATTACTGATTTATATTACTTCATCAGTATATGGTATTGTTGCATCGCATTGCCTGGATAAGGCTGATGGTAATTATAGGCTTGTCAGTATTTCGACTTACTCTGATCACTCTGATATTGCTTACTTGACACTTACCTTGTGCACACACTTTCACCACCCTCTAAGCTTTCTATAAGCTTATACATGATAGATGCGTGCAGGTGGCATTAGGTTGTAGTAGCGTTGAGCTTACAACACGCAACGGACCTCTGGAGCTTTGATTTTGATAAATGTATTTCTCTTTCAGCACTATATTCAAATGATTATACTTAGTGGATATGTGGTGATGATGTTGCCTTTATGATTTGGGTATAATTGTGGTTATGCTTCTTATGAGACAAATGTACGTTATAAAATCCTCCTTCTAGAATCTCACGATCGGAACCTAGCGTCTGAACACTGGGAGCTGAGAATGGGGTACTACGGAGGCTATCAGCACTGGGTTCGGCGATCAGAATTCCTGTGAATTCGATTTCTGATTTTGGGTATGACAATCCATCTCTCCCATCCATCACTCTCTCTCTATTTCTCTCTCTCTCTCTCTCTCATTTCTCTCTTCACTCCCAAGCAACCTAATCGTGTGGACGTCCAAGCTAAGGAGAGAGAAGAGAGGAGCCTAGTGTGGCCCACTTCCTACCACCCAATCTCCAATCCTAGCCATCTAACCTTCATCAACTTCCATCAAAGGGAAATCTAAGGATTTAGGAGTCCAAGAAGCCAAGAAGGAGCGAAATTGGTGGGTGTTTTGTAGGAATAGATTTATGCTTTGATGATGGACCAAGTGGGACCTACCGATTAATGGTATGGTCCTATTTGGGACCCCCTTTAATGTATGTTTTATAACCTAGAGGTGCCCATAGTGGCGGGTTCCCTCCTCACTCTCTCTCTCTCTCTCTCTCTCTCTCTCTCTCTCTCTCTCTCTCTCTCTCTCTCTTCCCATGAATGATGGCCCACCTTGATGTATGATCCACACCGTCCAACCTAGAGGACCAAATTGGGCTCACATTGCAGCCACCTCGCTACTCATTTGGGCAACCCCTGTTTTGAAGGGAAACATAAACATCGGCTTGGTCCAACATGTGTGGCCCACCCACATGGGACCACCGTGATGTATGTAATTTATTCACCCTATGCTGGACGATGTGGCCCACCATTAATGTATGTATCTAACATCTAGGTCATCCGGGGCTTGGATGCTGGACTACATATATATATATATATATATATATATATATATATATATATATATATATGGTGGGCCCCACCCACTTGACCATGATGTATGTGTTGTATCTACACCGTTCACCTGGCTGGATGATGGGATCCACACATGTGGAGTCCAGCACCATTCAGTAGGGACAGTGGACCCCATCGTGATATATGTGTTTCATCAATGCCGCCCACCCGTTTTGTATCCAGACCTTCCATCCGAACGGTGGGTCAGCCACCTTGCCAGCAGCACAACTGCTAATAATGTCAGTAGCTCTGTGAGGCCTGTTAATGTATGTATTACATCCAAACAGTCCATCTGTATGGACGCCATCAAGTTCAATGGGTCCCATCTGATACATGTGTTGTATCCACCATCCATCTGTATGGACCACACATAATGTATGCGTTTTACTTGTACCGTCCATTTGCAGGGGACCAACAAGCAGCATAGCTGCTATATTGATGTCTACAAGCCCTGTGGGTCCCATATGATGTATGTGTTATATCCAAACCACCTATTAAGTGGATCACACTATAAAGACCAGTGAGGGATTGAATATCTACCATTGAAATCCCATTGGGGATCTTAGAAGTTTTGCACTAATATAAAATTAGTTTTTCCTCTTAATTCAGGTCTTTTTGACCTTATGAACAGAATGGATAGAAAATAAATGTTATGGTGGGTCTTATGGATTTCAATAAGTGGAAATCATTATCTCCGTTGTTATTTATGGTGTGGTCCAGATGATCTTTCGATCACCATCTCCTCTTCTATTTGTGGTATGGTCCAGATGATCTTGTGATATGATTCATTTTTGAGAAATGCTCTAAAATAGATGAATGGTGTAGATGGACTGGCTAGGTCGGTGGGTCCATTGGTGTGACCCATGTGATGCGGCTCACTTAATGTATATGAGGCCCATTGGTGTGGCTCATGTGATGCGGCCCACTTGATGTATATGAGGCCCATTGGTGTGGCCCAAGTGTTGCGGCCCACTTGATGTATAAGAGGCCCATTGGTGCGACCCATGTGATGTGGCCCACTTGATGTATATGAGGCTCATTCGTGTGGCCCATGTGATGCAGCCCACTTGATATAAATGAGGCCCATTGGTGCGTTCCACGTGATGCGACCCACTTGATGTATATGAGGCCCATTGGTGTTACCCATGTGATGCGGTCCACTTGATGTATATGAGGCCCACTGGTGCGGTTCTTGTGCGGCCCATTTGATGTATATGAGGCTTATTGGTGTGGCCCATGTGACGCGGCCCACTTGATGTATATGAGGCCTATTGGTGCGACCCATGTGATGCGGCCCACTTGATGTATATGAGACCCATTGGTGAGGCCCATGTGATACAACTCACTTGATGTATATGAGGCCCATTGTGATATACATGAGGCCCATGGGATGTGGCCCATTATGGTGTATATGTGATCCATGAGTGAGGCCCATTGTGATGTATTTGAGGCCCAAGTATGAGGCCCAATGTGATCTATATGAGGCCCATGAGTGAGGCCCAATGTGATGTATATAAATCCCTTATTTGAGGCCCATGGTGATGTATATTAGGCCCATTATGATGTGTGATTCCATTAGGATGTATGTAATGATGTTTATGATGCCCATACATGTTCTTAGTTGATACTAAATGGTCCATGCCTTGGGAGCAATGATGGTTTAATGCTCATGTTGTATGACCAGTGATGGTTTAATGTCCACATAATAACTCTCCCTAGGGCCTGTTGTTTAGTCCATTCTCATCTCCCCTTAATGAGCTAACCCAAACAGTTGGGCCCCCATTAATGATTATATTACCCATCTTTCCCTTGATTAGGCTATCCCAATTCGTTGGGCCCCATTTGATAATGATGCTTTCCACCATACCCTGTAGGACCACCCAAGCCTTGGTGCCCATCTTGTGTTCATATAGAGCCTTCCATAGGGAATGTGGTCCACCTTGTGCTTATTGAGCCCTTAGGAAGCCTAAATTGCTATGTGATGGAATGGGCAAGGAAGCCCACTACTTGTTCTTGGGCCCATTCTTGATAGGAGTAGGGCATCTAGGCCCATCCTTTATATGAGGAGAGAACATAGTCACTGTAGATGGAAAGATTGGTAGTATCAGGTTTGGTATATCCACTGTTGAGGACCAATCCTCATGTTATAGATTAGATCCGTTGTCCTTCTATGAACCCCGCCATATATATAGGTCGATTATTGATTACGACTATGATTGATATACACACTGAGTATGTATTAGCATAACATTTTGATTGTACGAGGCCCATTATAACTATGTGAGGCCCATCGTGATTATATGAAGACCATTGTGTGATTGTATGAGGCTCATTGTAATTATATGAGGCTCATTGTGATTATATGAGGCTCATTGTGATTATATGAGGCCCATTGTGATTGTGTGAAGCCCCTCGTATGTGTGAGGCCTAATTGTGATGTGTGAGACCCACCATGCATATGTAATTGTGTGCACTCCACTCGTCCATTATTACGTACCATGGGCCGCCTTATATAGGCCCACCATGATGTATGCGATTATAATCATGCTTAGTATACTTCATGATACATGCCCATACGCATCATTCGCGTGCTTGTTATGAGGAGTGATTGAACATAGCATGTGCCATTGGGCTGATTATTTATGGGACTCCCCGAGAGATGGAGTAGTCCAACATGAGCATGCGATACGCTCATGTTTGATGCATGACTAGATGGTATGACTCATTCATCTTGTATTTTATGACATGATCATTTGGAGCCCTAGCAGCATCAGTGCTACGGCCTCCACAGGCATATCGTGGATGGCCAGATGGGACACCAAAAATGTATGGTTTGAGCATATGGGTACTTTGGATGTCTATGGTGAAAGTCCCTAAACTCCCATGAACAAGGGATGCCCTAATGTCTAGAAAGAGTGAAAGACATGAGTGTCGAGTGCCGAATACTAGGAGGCCTCGCTTCCCAGTGTGTCCTGGTTAGTTGGGAGGGAGTGTGACCTTATCCGCCCAAGTGAGGGGGTTGTAAGCTATGCTGAGTTTGACCAACTCACAAATGGGTCCACTATCGATGAGTTGGGTCGATATTAGCAGGCAGGTAGTGAGGTCTTTTTCACTCGCTGGGTTGCGCGGATGGCAAGGGTGATAGCTAGATTGGAGTGTACTAGACCCCGGCGACGATCCAAGAGATGTATGATACTGATATGTGGACTTACTGAGCAGTAGTTATGTACTCAGCATTTGATTGATTCATTCATTAACTATCCATTCTGGCTGGTGGTGTGCAACTAATTATTGTATACATTCGCAATGGCCAGAATTTTGGTTGGGGCGCGCGACTAACCTAATATCAGGAGTTTACCACATTGAGCCTGATATCCAAATTTAGGTATGAGACTAGTTTAGATAGAAGTCTCTTGTGATGAACTGGATAGCCTGTAATACTACGTACTATCATCTCGACTTCACACTTCAACTTAGTCATTTCATTCACACCGCATATTGCATTACATCCATGAAATATGACATTTTAGGTTGCTATGTTTCTGTATTTATATGGCATAAATGAGATTGATAAAATTCATGGACCCGTTAGGATTTACATATTGCATTGCATCCTCAGTATATGATATTAACTTATTATATTTTGCATCGCATAGCCTGGATAAAACTGGTGGTAATTATGGACTTACCGGCATGTTTCTACATTGCTCTGATATTACATACTTAACACATATCTTGCTCACACACTTACACTACCCTCTAAGCTTTCTATATGCTTATACACGATAGATGCATGCAGGTGACTTTAAGTTGTAGCAACGTCATGCTTGGAGCATGTAGCTGTCTTCTAGAGCTTTGATAATTGATATATGTATTTCTCTTTCAACATTATATTCAACTGTTTATATTAGTAGACATGTGATGATGATGTTGCCTTTGTGATTTGGGTAAACTTATGGTTATGCTTTTCATGAGATAAAGGTGCATTGGAAAATCCTCCTTGTAGGATTAAAAGATCGGAATCTGGCGTATGGGCACTGAAAGCTGAAAATGGGGTACTGCGGAGGCTGTTGGTACCAGATTTGGCAATCGAGAATTTTGTGAGCCCGATTTCTGAGTTTGGGGCATGAAAAAAGTTGGTATCAAATCATAACTTGGGAATACCTGAGGATAACATCACATATCTGCTGATAACTACCTTACACTATGATTGTTGAGAACTTAGAATGATTAGGTCCTGAACTTGAATAACTTAGCGATCTTCTATTATAGACCCTTAACGTGCGTGCCTTTAAGAGTTCTCAAGGTTGATAGGCACCTTTGTTCTTCCCTATAGGACATGCAACCCAGGAGAGTGACTCGAGCGATTTCTACTCCACCACCTTCAGCTCCCACTCCACCACCAGAGACCCCTGCTCCCCAGCCTGAGGATGACGCTCCTCTACTTGAGACCAGTGCGGATCCAACCGTACCCGTGAGTGCTTCCCATTTATAACAGATGTTGCAAGCTGTGACAGCCGTCCGTCAGGAATAGGGTAGGCATCCCCCATTGTTTCACCATCCCAGGTAGAGTAGAAGCGCACGAGTACCCTTTTTTGAGAGTTTCGACAGCTCGATTCCCCACGTTTCCACGAGGAGGCAGACCCGACAGCATTCAAGAGATGATGCTTCGAGGTGCAGAAGATTTTTGATACAATGGGATGTACAACCCAATAGCGGGTCCGGTTAGCCAATTTCTTCTCCAGGGTGAGGCCGAGAACTGGTAGACCTCCATCACCCCTGTTGCAGGAGCTAAATTCATCTGGACATGGGAGGATTTTATTGACCAATTTAACCAACAGTACTTCCCCGACCACTTTCGTTAGTAGCGAGTGTTAGAGTTCGAGACCTTAGTGTAGGGAGACATGTCTATGGCACAGTATGCGGCTCATTTCATGGTGCTATCGAGGTTCGCACCGTAGTTGGTTGATGATGAGGAGTGAAAGGCCCACCATTTTTTAGAATAACTTACGTTTTGCCTCAGGAGCCGTGTCGTCGGACACATGCTCCCGACCTTTGAGCAGGTAGTTCAGAGGGCCAAGATTTATGAGGTAGAATGAATCGATTTGTAGAGAGTCTATGACCACAGATGAGACCAAAAGAGGAAGACCCTCTCTGGTAGTTCCCAGCAGTAGCAGCATCGATGACTGTAGAGGCATAGGAACCGTCCATCCTTTCGAGCGTTAGTAGCACCTTTAACACCACCACAGAGACCATTCACAGGTGTTTGCTTCAGATGTGGTGAGATGGAGCATCATAAGCATGAGTACCGGCATTTTCATCAGTAACGACCTCACCTCCCCAACAGGCCAAGGGTAAGTTTTATGCAGCTCAGCAGGACCCTCAGTCGTCATGAGGATTCGCCAACGATTCGCACGATGAGATGGTGAGGCTGCAAGGTATCCCAATTTCAATCATTTCTGATCCAGGAACTGAGGTTTAGTAGGGGTCACTATAGTGTTGATGAGGCATCTTGGGAGCGTGAGGTTGAGATTAAAGAGCACTTTCCTCATCCTTTTGTAAATTGATTGTTCCTTGATATATATATATATATATATATATATATATATATATATATATATATATATATATGATGCTTCCTCTTCCCTTGTTTACTCTATAAATTTTGAGCATGAGAGGTGAGAGCTGTAAGGCCCGTATCCTAGACCGTACCATTCCTTAGACTTTCACGATCCTCCCCTACTATTTCTAGTAACCCGCGACCTGTAAACAGTATTTGCACCCGACATTGAGTCGCATCTCATAGATCTGAGTCTGCTCGACTCGAAACTTGTACCCTAGCGACCGCGCCATCGCCGCAGTTCTAACGCCGGGTCTTGTGCACCGATGCGATAATTAGGCTAGGAGTTGTGGGCCCATGTTTATTTTGATAGAACACCGCGCAATGTAAATCCCGAGAAGAGAATCTCTACAATCTATCAAATCAATCCCATCAATCATTCAAGTACAACACCCATCCCACTCTTACCAACAAGGCATGGCAACCCATACCTCTCTCATCCAAAGTCAACTCTCTCTCTCTCTCTCTCCACCCATCCGTTCCTTACACCTATCACCATCCCTCTGTCCCATCCATTGCTCTCTTTCTCTCTCATTTCTCTTTTCACTCCCAAGCAACCTAAGAGTGTGGACGTCCAAGCTATGGAGAAAGAAGAGAGGAGCATAGTGTGGCCCACTTCCTACCACCCAATCTCACATCATAGCCATCCAATCTTCATCAACTTCCATCAAAGGGAAAGCCAGGGATTTTAGGAGTCCAAGAAACCAAGAAGGAGAGAAATCGGTGGGTGTTTTGGAGGAATAGATTTATGTTTTGATGATGGACCAAGTGGGGCCTACTGATTGATGGTGTGGATCCTATTTTAGACCCCTTTGATGTACGTTTTGTAACCTAGAGGAGCCCATAGCGGCGGGGTCCCTCCATCTCACCAATCTCTCTCTCTCTATCTTTTTCCATGAATGATGGCCCACCTTGATGTATGATCCACACCATCCAAACTGGAGGACCAAACCGTGCCCACGTAGCAGCCACCTCACTGCTCGTTTTGACAGCCCCAGTTTTAAAGGGAAACATAAACATAGGCTTGGTCCAACACATGTGGCCCACCCAGGTGGGACCACCATGATGTATGTGATTTATTCACACCATGTTGGATGCCGTGGCCCACCATTAATGTATGTATCTGGCATCCAGGCCGTCCGGGGCCTAAACACTGGACTACATAATATATATATATATATATATATATATATATATATATATATATATATATATATATATATATATATATATGTGGTGGACCCCATGTGGGACCCACCTACCATGAGAACGGATTAGCTGGTCTACCACATACCATCTGTATAGTTGTTGTACCATCAGCTGGTCCATGGACCCACCTAACCATGATGTATGTGTTGTATCTACACCGTCCACCTAGCTAGATGGTGGGAGCTGCACGTGTGAAGTCCAGCACCATCCAGCAGGGACGGTGGACCCCACCGTGATATATGTGTTTCATCAATGCCACCCACTTATTTTGTATCTAGACCGTCCATTTGAATCGTGGGCCAGTAATGTCAGTAGTTCTGTGGGGCCCACTGATGTATGTGTTACATCCAAGCCATCCTTCTGTACGGATGTCAACAAGTTCGGTGGGTCCCATCTAATACATGTGTTGTAAGTGCTATGGTTTTATGCTCCTTTAGTACAAACTGCTTTGAAATGGATTTCTCATCAAATGTTAAGATCTAAGGCATGAGAACCCACCTTGTCTACTTCTTCTTAGATCAATGACAAGCTAAGCTCATCGGCTTCGACTTTGACAGAGAATGATGGAGTCTAGATGGTTGAATGGTAGAGATGAGTGGTAAGAAGTGGGCCACACAAAGCTCTCAATTAGAGTTCTCATGCCTTGGATGTTACTTGCTTGAAAATGGGTAAGAGAGAGTGAGAGGATGAGATGCAAAGAGTGAGAGAGAGGGATGGGTGTGAGTGATGGGTGATGTGTACTTGACAAGGGATGGGTTTGTAAGAGAGAGTTATTTTTAGGGGAGGGGTGGTTGTACTTGACATGATGTGGTGATTGATGGGATTGATTTGATATGTTCTCTCTTGGGTTTTGCAACTGCACGGAATTTTCCTTGAACTGAACGCGGGCACACAACTCCTAGCCTGGGTATCGCCTTGGTGCGCGAGGCGTAACGTCAGAACTGTGGTGACGGCGCAGTCGCACTGGTATAAGTCTCAAGTCAGGCCGACTCTGAAATATGGGATATGATTAAGGGTTACGTGCAAATGCTATTTACGTGTCGAGAGTCGCCAGAATTTGACTGGGAGGACCGCAAAAGCCTGCAAAATAGTACAGGTTAGGATATGGGTCTTACAAAGATGGTGATGGGTGTAAGGAAGAGATGGGTGGAGAAAGAGAGTTGAATTTGGATGAGAGAGGTATGGGTTACCATGCATTGTTGGTAAGAGAGGGATGAAAGTTCTACTTGAATGAATGATGGGATTGATTTGATAGATTGTAGAGATTCTCTTCTCGATATTTGTAATTCGCAGCGTGTAAGACCCCATCTATTCCATACAACTTTCTATGCTTATGTACACAATGATCGACGCCCTAAGCTAGACCTGGATTCACCGTTCATAGTACACACCCAACTGACAAGAACCTCAAGACCCTAAAACCTATTTCATATCGACCGCCCCATCGCCGCGATCGTTGAGGTACAACCCGTGCATCTGTACGATACTCCGTTAGTGAGATACGCCATGAAGAATCATTAGTGTATCATGTGTGTAAGGCGCCATGTACTCCATACCACACATGTGCATAACACATGTCATGCACACATGCACATGCCACACATGGGTGAGAGAATCTCTACCCATGTGTGTGATGTCACACACCCATACCCCTCCCTCTCTTATGTACACCTCAAGTCAACTCTTTTCCATGCCACACCTTAAGCATGACATCATCACACCATGCCATCCCATGGTCCTTTAATCCATCATTAATTGTAAATCATGAATTAATTGATATAATCCTAGTCTAAGTTAACCAAGATCACATTAAGTGAATCTAACAACTTTTTAATAATTTCTCTACATATATCGTTTCAACCCTTAAAATTTTACCATTTTCCTAAACATGGAGAGAGAGGGAGAGGGAGAGAGAGAGAGAGAGAGAGAGAGAGAGAGAGAGAGAGAGAGAGAGAGAGATCTTAGTGGGCCATCAACTCCCATCAACTCTATCAATCTCATCCCTTCCATCCATCTCAACCATCCATCTCAACCATCAAGGTGAGTACACCCACTCCACTCTCAATTTGTTTTCCTTTTTGATTATTTGTAAGATTATTAGTGGTGACAATTTGATGTGATCAATGGTGTGGATAAATAGAAGAGCACATATAAAAAGATGATCATAATGGTGATGATATAACAATAATGATATGTTTAATGGTGTGGATTCATCGGAGAATACATATAAAAAGAATGATAATAAAAATATTTTTTTAGACTTTATGTGGGACCCATTGATTATGGGCCCCACAAGAATTTTGTAGGCCATCCAAATCATCCAAAGTGTGGTCCATTGTGTTGGCCAAACACACACACACTCACACCCATGCACACATGTACACACACCTAAAAAAAATATATATACAGGGGATGCTGCAACAGCAGTGTCCAGCTGTTCAAATCAAGGGAAGGGGCTATGGGACCACAGCACGCCCCACCAATAATGTATGTATTCAAACCATACTGTCCATTCACTTTCCCAGCTCATTTTAGGCATTGAGCCAAAAAATGAAGCAGATCTAAATCTCTAGTAGGCCACACCATCAAAAATACTATTTTAATAGTGTTAAACTGTTAGGGCCCACTGTGAGGTTTCTGTATGTCAAAACATGCTGCATATTGGACTTGTTGGATCTATCATGAGCCATAGAATGCTACGGATGAGCTTGATGATCTTGATGTGCAGCCCGCTTATGAAAAACCACAGTAAAATAAATAAATAAAAAAAATTAAATAGGGGCTTGCTACTGACGTCCAGCGTTAGCCCCTTGCTGCTCACGTCTAGCATCATTGACACTGCAGCGTCTACTGGTGGATGTTAAAGGAAGTGGGCCCCACTACATGCCCGACCATGATGCATGTCGAGCATCTGTACCATGCATTTGATGGGTCCCCTTTTAAAATGGGTTATCTCCAAAAATCAGCCATACACGGAACTCAGGTGGCCCACACCATTAAATAAATAAATAAAAATAATATAAAATAATAGGAATATGATCATGAGGTCTGTGTTGTATCCAAACTGTCCATTCATTTGGCGAGTTTGTCTTAAGGCTTGAATAATAATAATAATAATAATAATAATAATAATAATAATAATAATAATAATAAGATAGACCCAACTATCAAGTGGGAGACTATAAAAGTAGCAGGGATTGAATGTCTACCATTGGAACCCTTTTGGGTCAAAAGTCTTGAACCAATATGAAATTTATTTTTTTCCTTAATTCAGGTCCTTATGACCTCATGAACAGATTGGATGGAAAATAAACATTATGGTGGGCCCTGTGAATGGTTTAACGGTGAAATCATTATCCTCACTACTAATTGAGGTGAGGTCCAGATAATCTTTGGTTATGATTCATTTTTTGATAATTCTCTATAATGATCTCTAAATATAGATAAATAGTATAGATATAATAAATGCATCACTTTAAGACCCATGTAACTTTGATCTCCTTGAACCGTTTGTACAACTCGAAGCTCGAACACGTAAAATCACTTGTTAGGTCCATTTGAAGTTTGGACGTCTCTGAAACTTGGTCTGACCCCTCAACCAAATGGGACACACATAATGAATGGGCTAGATTTATGAACCACATCTCTGTGGGCCCAACAAATAATTACGAATATTTAATGGAGGGTAAACCTCTTAACTTGTGTGTGGTATGGCTCACTTTGATGTAAGTGTTATGCCACTTAGTCCACCATGGCTATGACATGATATATATTTAAGATCCTCACTGTATATCGATTTTATCAACCCTTTTGATGGTATGTTACCATGAATTAGGCCCATCCAATGATTAGATAGTCGTACATTATGAAATAATGTAAATTGAACTCTCATCACTAAAAATTTATTATGGGTCATTCTGATGATGTATTAGATATTTAACCCATCTAGCCCATGTACCGGTTCCAGGGAGATTAAGAAAAAGGGTTGATAAGCCAATACAAGTCCCCAAAGTATTCAGAAAAATTAACAAAACATAATCCAGGGACAGCTAGAATACGCAAGCGGAAGACTGAAATGAGTATATAAGTCAATACAAGTCCCTAAAGTATGTATGCTCTACCAGGTCATAAGTTACAAGTCTTGTTTCAAAATAAAAATAACAAAGTGTGAAAGTCCTCTAATAAGCATAAACCAAGAAGCCCCGATGATTCAGAACAGTCTAAGTGAACTCACCTGAATACTGCATACACGAGAATGCCTCCTCGTCATCCTCAAAATCCGGTTCTGCCTCATGCATCACATCCTTATCAGCAACTAAGAAAGAGTCTGGTTGGTGTTTAAGCACTGTCCCAGAATGTGGGAGTGAGTGATCAACTCAGTGGAACTATAATGCAAAGGTTATCATGTTATCAATTCAGTCAAGTAGTAATAATAATGTAATACAATCAAATATCCCTAATTACTCTAATTAATGTAAGAATATATGAAGAAATGATGCATGCCCTCACCTACACTCCCTCTGTGATCTTTATCTTATGGTCGCGCATGTCAGTCACTTCCTCAGTGCTCTGCCTAATGCCAAACAGCACATGCAGTGCGGTGTATGTACATGATTACCAAGTTCTTATTAGTCCTTTTCATACAGCAGGATTGGGAAGCTAAGGTACCTCCCTTATATCACTTCCCAATCAATGATCCATTCTAAGGTCGTCAGTCCTAGTAATTCTCATATGATGTTACAGTTCTAAGTCGGTGCAAAGGGCTCGTCACCAATCAATGCAGGCCTAATTATACCTTAGTTACTACAAAAAGGCTCGTTGCCTCCATGCAGTGTTAAAGTATGCTCGAGGTCACTACAAAGGGCTCGTCACCAATCAATGTAGTCCAACAGCATGAATACAGTGTCCCATACCACCATATTCGGCTCACCAGTCTGGGTTGCTCACTGGTGTAACACCCTGAAAATCGGGGGTCGTGTATAAACTCAACTCCCGAGTTTCAGACCTTCACTTATGCAACAAAAATGATTATGATTCAATGCTGTCTGATTTAAAGCATTCACATGAGTAAAAGTATACCAAAACTGTAATTCATACTCCAGATCCTGTGATAAAAGCAAGCGGAAGACTAAACAATATATATATCACTGTAAGGGAAAACAAAGTAGATCTCATCTGTCTCTAAAGTATGAATACATCTCTGAGTCTCATATACATATACATGAATAAAATCAAATGTTCAAAATAGTCCCACTAAAGTCCCATCAACCCAGGTCGTCTGCGCAAAGCCATCATGGTACTGCATGTACGAGAACTCGTCCTGGTCCTCGTCAAAGTCTGGCTCTGCCTCCTAGATCTCAGCATCACCTGCATCTACAACAGGGTCTGGTGGGTGTTGCAAACACCATCCCATAACGTGGGAGTGAGTGATCAACTCAGTGGAATCAAAGAGCAAAGATTAGCATGTTCACAAATCAATCATGCGATAATAGTAAAGCAGTAAATCAGACAATTCTAATACTGTTGTTAATGCAATATGACATGACGTGATGTATGCCCTCACCGACGATCTCCCTCATACGGCACCATCTTACGATCGCGGCATGCAATCGACCCTCAAGTGCTCCACATCTTCCAGGCACATGCAATGGTATGGTGATATGATTTCTGAGTTGTTATTAGTCCATTCAAACAGCAGGATTGGGAAACTAAGGTACTTCCCTTGTATCAATCCCAACACAGATCCTGTCTAGGGTCGTCACTCCTAGTAATCTCATACGATGTATATTTCGTAGGTCACTCCAAGGGCTGCCAGGGCTGTTGCTCGTACTCGTTGCACCGCTCCCCCATCACCTTATCAATACAGGCCTACTGTACTCTACTGCTACTGAAGGGTCGTCGCCTCCCGTAGACTCAGAATATGCTCGCGGTCACTACAAAGGACTCGTCGCCTGATCAGTGTAGGCTGACAACAAGAATATAGTGTCTCATACCACCATAATCTGCTCACGAGACTAGCTCCTCACTGATCACTACGGGGAGGTTTGTGGCCCCAGCGTAGGCCGACAGCTCGACCACGGTGTCCCATACCACCATGCCCGGTTCATGAGTCTTCGTGGATCAAGGTACCATGGTTAACAGGGTTTACAATGGTAAGTTCAGTACCCTAGGTTCAAGCAGTTATGACTCATACAGGGTGAACATACATCAGCCAGTCGGGTTACTTGACGGGCTCGACTAGCGCGATCGCATCTCAAGTCGAACGACATGAAGTGCGTAAAATACTTCGCGTGGCCTAACCACTGCTGCCAACTCTAAACACGGCTTGTGTTTATCGACGCGTCGTTCGTGGCCAAGACCAGCCAACCACGAATTCGCTCGGTTATCGACTGCCTGGACTAAGTATAGTCTCAAACACATATGAATTCACATCAGCAATTTATGTAGGAGTATTGGAATTGAAATACAATCATGTGAGCATGTTAACACATGTTATAACATACAACTTAGGCAAATCTCCAAGCACGTACATTTTATGCATATAATGGAATCATGTACATAGTCAACATGTAGGAAATCATTTACGTCAGCATATTAATTGAGAAATCAGTCTCAAACTAATTCATAACATCATTTAATTCAATCCATACTAATACAAGCATTTATACAAACACATACACTACACACTTAAGTCTACATATAGTATGTCGACCCGAAGTGTGCAATTTGGCGAATCTCTTCGCCAAACTAATTATGCACGTATTCCTAACTTTCTAATGTGACAACAAACCATGTCAATCACATCAGCAAAATATGAATGTAATCAGTACTTCCTACAAATGACTAAAATGCCCTACATCTCATATTCTTCGTTGATTTACGAAACAGGAAACGGATAGCATATTGTACATGTCAAACGGCGATGCCGTCGATAATCTACCATTAAACGACATTGAAAGCATTGTAAACTGTCAATCAAAGCATCTAAAATCCTCACCTTATCTCTTATGGATGTGTCGTTTCAAACGGAGCGTATACGCTTCGTCTACGGCGATAAGAGAACCTATTTTACGAGTTACGTTAGCTAACATGCTACGAATCCTAGTAAACCTTAAATAAGCAACTTCTAGGATTGTTTCATACCTGAAAACGTGGAAGAATCACCGGCTTGGTGATCAGGAGGTGTTGCTACAGCACGTGCAACAGGTGGCACGAAGACGGGAAAAATCTTTTCTACTCTCTCTCACAAACTCCCACCTTTTCTCTCTCAAATTAGGGTTTCTCTCAAATTCGGATGGGAGAGAGGAGTGAGGGTTTCAACCCCTTTTATAAGCCTAAAAATGCCGAAAATAGGCTCCGGTACAAGGTTCACTTAATGCATATCCAATTCGGGGCTGTTTCGGTCCAAAAGATGCTTTCTGGTGGTCCCCTGGCCGAATGCAATCGGACTTAAGCTCATGCGTACCAGATCTAGCACGTATTAAGTTTTCAATCCGGCAGGGTTCGCAGATCACACGTGGCGGACCAGTTTCAGTTCAGCGGTCACCGCACGTAGATCAGGGCTGCAAGTCTCATGATATGAAATAGAAATTTTTCCTAATCGGAAGGTGTAATCTGGCTGAATTCTGACGGTCAGAACACTTAATACTGACGCGTCAAGTCGTGTGCCAGATTTGAATTTAAAATTCCAATTCTGTCCCTATTCGCACTCTCTTCAGTCCGGGCTCAATGAAATAGCCTGTGATTATCGGTTGGACTTGATTTTCGAAATGACTGTTAAGTCCAGCAAGGTGGTTCTAACGGTCTAAGATAGGAGGTATCGGACTTTCGAAGCGTGGTCTAGATCCAATACAGATTTTCAAAATGGTCCAGAGAACAAACCTTCTTAGAGTTTGATCCGAGGTTATAGAGTATTATAGAGTCATTGGTTCTACTCGATTTGGATCTTGTAGAACGTATTTAAAGTGATCAGGGACTATTTCCCAGCTACTCTAGCGTTGCGCTAGCTAACTTACGCTTAATTTCCATAGGAATTAATTCTACACAATTTCGGGTCGAGTTGGTACTCGAGCCCAAGTATGAATTTTTCACGGGCGTTACAACTGGTCACTACGGGGAGGCTCGTCGCGCCAGCGTAGGCCGACAGCTCGACCACCATGACCCATACCACCATGTCTGGCTCATGAGTCTTAGTGGATCGAGGTACCAAGGTTAACAGGGTTTCACTGGTGAGTTTGGTACCTTAGATTCAAGTAGTAATGTCCAAACATGGTGAACATACATGGGGTTAATCTGGTAAATTAACGAGCTCGACAAGGACGAGCGCACGTTGGGTTGATCGACATGAAATGCATAAGCACTTTGTGTGGCCTAACCACTGTCGATGTCCCAAGTACGGCTTGGATTCGTCGAAAACATCCTTCATGGTGAAAATAATCTCAACCACTAGTTTGAGAACTATTACCAATTACCTGGATTGTGATATAGTCCCAATCACGTACAATCACAATGGTGAATATTTAAATCAAATCCTACAATCATATGAACATGTTATGGAATATAACTTAAACAAGAATATGCAATACATGGAGGAAATCATACACACGATTAACATGAATAAGTAGGCTATACTGTAACACCCTGAAAATCGGGGGTCGTGTATAAACTCAACTCCCGAGTTCCAGACCGTCACTTATGCAACAAAAATGGTTATGATTCAATGTTGTCTGATTTAAAGCATTCACATGAGTAAAAGTATACCAAAACTGCAATTCATACTTCAGATCCAGTGATAAAAGCAAGCGGAAGACTAAACAATATATATATCACTGTATGGAAAAACAAAGTAATCTCAACTGTCTCCAAAGTATGACTACATCTCTGAGTCTCATGTACATGTAAATAGACAAAAGAATAAGTTCAAAATAGTCCCACTGAAGTCCCCCTCGATCCAGGTCACCTACGGGAAGCCGTCGTGATACTGCATATACGAGAACTCATCCTGGTCCTCGTCAATCTCCGGCTCCACCTCCTGGATCTCGTCGTCACCTGCAACTACAACAGGGTCTGGTGGGTGTTGCAAACACCATCCCGTAACGTGGGAATGAGTGATCAACTCAGTGGAATCATAGAGCAAAGATTAGCATGTTCACAATTCAATCACGCGATAATAGTAAGGCAGTAAATCAGACAAATCCTAATACTGTTGTTAATGCAAGATGATATGACGTGATGTATGCCCTCACCGACGATCACCCTCATACGGCAACATCTTACGACCGCGGCATGCCACACTCCCTAGAGTGCTCCACATCTTCCAGGCACATGCAATGCTATGGTGATATGATTACCAAGTTGTTATTAGTCCATTCAAACAGCAGGATTGGGAAACTAAGGTACCTCCCTTGTATCAATCCCAACACGGATCCTGTCTAGGGTCGTCACTCTTAGTAATCTCATACGATGTACATTTCGTAGGTCACTGCAAGGGCTGCCAGGGCTGTTGCTCGCACTCGTTGCACCGCTCCCCCATCACCTTATCAATACAGGCCTACTGTACTCTACTGCACGGAAGGGTCGTCGCCTCCCGTGAACTCAGAATACGCTCGCGGTCACTACAAAGGGCTCGTCGCCTGATCAGTGTAGGCCGACAGCTAGAATATAGTGTCCCATACCACCATAATCTGCTCACGAGTCTAGGTGCTCACTGGTCACTACGGGGAGGTTTGTGACCCCAGCGTAGGCCGACAGCTCGACCACGGTGTCCCATACCACCATGCCCGGCTCATGAGTCTTCGTGGATCAAGGTACCACGGTTAATAGGGTTTACAATGGTAAGTTCAGTACCCTAGGTTCAAGCAGTTATGATACATACAAGGTGAACAAACATCGGCCAGTCGGGTTACTTGACGGGCTCGACTAGCGCGATCGCATCTCGAATTGAACGACATGAAGTGCGTAAAACACTTCGCGTGGCCTAACCACTGCCGCCAACTCTCAACACGAATCACATTCATCGACGCGTCGTTCGTGGCTATGACCAGTCAGCCACGAATTCGCTCGGTTACCGACTGCCTGGACTAAGTCAAGTCCCACACATCTATGGAATTACTATAAAAGGTATTGGAATTGAAATACATCATGTGAGCATGTTAGCACATGTTATAACATTCAACTTAAGCAAATCTTCAAGGCATACCTCCCATGCATATTCAACTTAAGCAAATCCTCAAGCACATACATTCCATGCATGTAATGAAATCATGCATTTTGTCGACATGTAGAAAATTATTTAGGTCAGCATAATAATTGAAAAATCAATCACAAACTATCAAATAACATCATTTAATTCAATACATACTAATACAAACATTTATACAAACACATACACTACACACTTAAGTCTACATATGGTATGTCGACCCAAAGTGTGCAACTAGGCAAATCTCTTCGCCAAACTAATTATGCACGCATTCCTAACTTCCTAATGAGACAACAAACCATGTCAATCACATCAGCAAAATATGAATGTAAACAGTACTTCCTACAATTGACTAAAATGCCCTAAATCTCATATTCTTCGTTAGCTTACGAAACGGGAAACGGAGAGCATTTTGTACATGTCAAATGGCGATGCCGTCAAGAATCTACTATTAAACGACATTGAAAGCATTGGGAACCGTCAATCCAAGCGTCTAAAATCCTCACCTAGTGTCTTGTAGACTCGGGAATTGAAGCGGAGTGTATATGGTTCGTCTACGGCGAGTAAGGAGCCTAATACATAAGATCCATAAGCTACATCGCTATGGAAACAAGGAAAACTCAAATCAACAACTATTTAGGGTTTTTACTTACCTAGGATTGCGGTGGAATCGCCGGGAAAGCGGTAGAGGAGTGTTGCTTAAACACGTGCAACACGTAGCACAAGTGACAGGAAGAACTCTCCCACTCTCTCACAATCTCTCACTCTTTTTCTCTCTCCCAAGCTAGGGCTTCTCTCAAATTCGGATGGGAGAGAGGAGTGAGGGTTTCAACCCCTTTTATAGCCTAAAACATTCCCAAAATAGGCTTGGGAACAATGTTTACTTGGTGCCTAACCAAATCGGGGCCGTTTCGGTCCAAAAGGGCATTTCTGGAGGTCCCCAGGCCAAATGCGGTCGGACTTAAGCTCATGCATACTGGATCTAGCATACATCCAGTTTTCAGGCCGGTTGGGTTCCCAGATCGCACGTGGCGGCCCAGTTTCAGTTTAACGGTCACCGCACCAAGATCAGGCCTATAAGTCTCGTGATATATAATAGATATTTTTCCTGATCCAAGGGTGTAATTTGGCTGCATTCTGACGGTCAGAATGCTTAATACTGATGCGTCAAATTTGTGTGCCAGATTTGAATTTGAAATTCCAACTATGTCCCTATTCACACTCTCTTCGGTCCGGGCTCAATGAAATAGCCTGTGAGTATCGGTTTGACTTGATTTTTGGAATGAGTGTCAAGTCCAGCTAGACGGTTCTAACGGTCTAAGATAGGAGGTATCGGACTTTCAACGTGCGGTCTAGATCCAATACAAAGATTCAAAGTGGTCCAGAGAACAAACCGGCTTAGAGTTTGATCCGAGGCTTTAGAGCATTATAGCACCCTTAGTTCCACTCGCTTCGGGCCTTGTAGAACGTATTTAAAGTGATCAAGGACCATTTCCCAGCTATTCTAACGTTGCACTAGCTAACCTAGTCATATTTTCTAAAGGAATGAATTCTACGCAATTTCGGGTCGAGTTGGTACTCGAGCCCAAGTATGGATTTTTCACGGGCGTTACAATCTACCCCCCTTAACAAATAATTTCGTCCTCGAAATTTTGTACCTTTTCGTACTCCTCAAGAAGCTGTGGGTAGTTCTTTCTGATCTCGGCTTCTGTCTCCCAAGTAGCCTCCTCCTCAGTATGATGCGTCCATAGTACCTTCACAAGGGGAATCACCTTGCTACGCAGTACCTGCTCCTTCCGGTCTAAGATGCGTGTCGGTCGCAGGATATAAGTAACATCCTCTCCTAACTGCACCTGCTCCCATCTGATGATATGAGAAGGATCAGCAACGTACTTCTTCAGCATAGAAATATGAAATACGTTGTGGACGCTCGCGAGGGGCGTGGGTAAAGCCAATCGGTAAGCCACTGCTCCCACACGATCGAGGATCTGAAATGGACCAATGTATCGCGGTGCCAGCTTCCCCTTCTTCCCGAACCGAAGGACTCCCTTCATAGGGGAAACTCGCAAAAACACATGATCCCCGACTGTGAACTCTAGTGGTCTCCGTCTCGTATCGGCGTAGCTCTTCTGTCTGCTCTGCGCTGTAAGAAGCCGACGTCGAATAATATCAATCTTCTCTGACGTCGCCTGCACCAACTCTGGGCCGATCAAGCTGCGCTCACCGACCTCTAACCAGCAATGCGGTGCGCGACAAGGTCGCCCATACAGCGCCTCATAAGGTGCCATGCCGATACTCGCCTGGAAGCTATTGTTGTACGCAAACTCCGCATATGCAAGACAGTCATCCCAACTGTCCTTGAAGTCCAATGCGCAAGCTCGCAACATGTCCTCCAGGATCTGGTTCACTCGCTCTGTCTGTCCGTCCGTCTGTGGGTGGAAGGCAGTACTGAACTTCAACTTTACACCCATGGCCTCCTGAATGCGAGTCCAGAAAATAGAAGTGAACCGCGTGTCTCTGTCCGACACGATCTCCAACGGAACTCCATGCAGATGCACGATCTCTCTAATATACAATCTAGCCAGCTCGTCTGCAGAGTTCGTAACTCTGATCGGTAGGAAGTGCGCCGACTTCGTCAATCGGTCGACGATCACCCAAATAGAATCATGCCCCTTCCTCGTCTTCGGCAACCCAGAAATGAAGTCCATTGAAATGAAATCCCACTTCCACTCTGCAATCGGCATAGGCTGCAAAAGTCCAGGTGGTCGGCGATGCTCTGCCTTCACCTGCTGACAAGTGAGACAACGGGACACGAACTCAGCTATGTGGGTCTTCATACCTTCCCACCAATACGTCCTCTTCACGTCACGATACATCTTCGTGCTGCCTGGATGCATCGCGAGTCTAGTAGAATGCGCAGCCTCGAGAATCTCTCGTCTCAAGTCAGGGACATCAGGAACGCATAGGCGGCCACGGTAACGTAAGCCCCCATCCATACCAACTCGCCAGTCGGCGTCAGCATCATCACTGGCCTGCTCTCGAAGCTCAGTAAGATGCGCGTCGTCCCTCTGCGCCTCGATGACTCGGTCATCGATACGAGATCGCACCTGTACATGTGCGATGAACTCAAATGGCTCCTCTACGGTGAGTTTCTGCTCAAAGTCTCGCAAAAACTCCACCATATCCCACTCGGCAACCATCAGTGGAGCCGCAAACTCTATCGCTTTCTTGCGGCTCAACGCATCAGCCACAAGGTTCGCCTTCCCAGGATGGTAAGAGACTTCAAACTTGAAGTCCTTCAGCGTCTCCATCCATCGCCGCTGCCTCATATTCAAGTCCCGTTGCGTGAATATGTACTTGAGGCTCTTGTGGTCGCAAAAGAGCTCGAACTCCTCTCCGTAGAGGTAATGTCTCAAGAGTCTCAGTGCGAATATAACGGCTGCCAACTCCAGGTCGTGTGTAGGGTAATTCTCCTCGTGCTTCCTTAATTGTCTCGAGGCATACGAAATTACCCTGTCCCTCTGCATAAGGACACAACCCAAACCAACGCTAGACGCGTCAGTGTATATAGTGTATTTAACCCCTTGCTCTGGCAATACTAGCACAGGGGCGGACGTAAGTCTGTCCTTCAGCTCCTGAAAAGCTGACTCCGCCTTATCATTCCAGGCGAACTTCACGTCCTTCCGTGTCAACTGAGATAAGGGTCTCGCGATCTTCGAGAAATCCTGAATGAAGCGCCGATAGTAGCCAGCGAGACCCAAGAAACTCCTCACCTCAGTGACAGAACCAGGCTGCTCCCAGTCCTGCACCGCAGCTACCTTAGACAGGTCAACTGCCATGCCATCCTTGGACACCACGTGTCCCAGAAACTTCACCTCCTGCTTCCAGAAGTCGCACTTCTTATACTGTGCGAACAACTGATGCTGTCTGAGCGTATCAAGGACCAAACGCAAGTGCTCCTCATGCTCCTCTCGACTCCTAGAGTATACCAAAATGTCGTCGATGAAGACAACGACGAATCGATAGAGGAAAGGCCGCAATACCCGGTTCATCAGATCCATGAACACGGCCGGTGCGTTCGTGAGACCGAACGACATCACAAGGAACTCGTAATGACCAAAACTGGTCCTGAATGCTGTCTTCTGCACGTCCTCATCTTTGACGCGCAGCTGATGATATCCTGACTGAAGATCAATCTTCGAGAAGTACTGCGCTCCTCTCAACTGATCAAACAAGTCATCGATCCTGGGCAAAGGGTACTTGTTCTTCACTGTGAGTTGGTTCAGCCTGCGATAATCAATACACAATCGTAGCGAACCATCCTTCTTCTTCACGAACAAGACCGCTGCTCCCCAAGGAGACACGCTAGGCCGTATAAAGCCAAGCTCTAGCAGACCATCAATCTGCGTCCTCAACTCCTCCATCTCACATGGTGCCATGCGATACGTCGGCAGTGAGACGGGTGTAGAACCAGGAATCAGATCGATAGTGAAATCGATCTCGCGTCGGGGCGGCAAACCAGGGATCTTCCTGAACAGATCCCCGAACTCAGAAACAACTGGCGTCTGCTCAAGTACCTGGGCACCAGCGTCGCGCAATAGAGTGGCGTAGCTAAGAATGCGGAAAGGAAGATTTACCCGCACTGAAAATGTGAAAGGCGTGCCCTCAAGCTCGTACACCGTCACCACACGAGCCTCGCAGTCAATCTCGGCTCTCGCTGCAGTCAACCAGTCCATGCCAAGAATGACGTCGAGATATACGAGCGAGGGATCGACGACCAAATCAAGAGTCATCGTCCTGCCTCCCAGATCAACTAAACAACCCTCACACATCTGGGTGACATCCGAATAATCTCCATGAGCTGCAAGGACTCGCACGCTATCCATAGTAATAGTCTGCAACCCAAGACGTCTGACTACGGCACGCGATATCAAAGAAATCGTGGAACCAGTGTCCACCATGACAAGAACGGGAGTACCTCCGATATGGCCCGTGACCTTGAAGGCTGAATGCTGGAAAGTCGGCGTCGTAGCTGCCTCAGCGGTCAGTGCATGAACTCGAGCCTGCTGTGGCCGGTTCGGCCGCTGTGTCAAGGGCCATGGGGGCTGTCGAATCTGCGATACTGTGGGTCTGAAAGAGGACTGCGCAGGAGCTGACCGTATAGGCGGTGCTGATATCGCCTGTGGACGTACACGATCAATCTTCTGCGGCGGCGAGAACCCACTGTCCCGCATCCTCGAAAAGCAACTCTGCGCTAGGTGGCCCGTCCTCTCACAGTATGTGCATGATAAATCAGGGCGCCTAAACGGTCCTACTGGCGCCGTGGTCCTGGTAGGAGGATCAACGCGAGGTCTCTTGCCCGCGAAGGGCCTATCTGGCAACTCCGGTCGCGGCCTGGAAGTAGTCGGGCCTCGTGATCGCGCAAGTCGATCCACGTCCTGCTCTGCCCGCATGGACATGTGAACCAACTCCGCATAGGAGGAGAAACTGATACAGCACATCTTCGACCGAATATCCGGTCGCAAGCCCTCCAAAAAGCGTCGTATGCGCATCTGCTCATCAGCTAGAATCGTCGGAACGTACCTGCCCAACTCTGTGAACCGATGCTCATACTCGGTAACCGTCATCGCTGCCTGCCTGAGACGGAGAAACTCATTCTCCCTCTCGTGTCTGTAGGTCTGAGGATAATACTTCTCATGGAAGCGAAACTCGAATGCTGCCCATGTCCATACGAAGTCTGCGGTAACAGTCCGCAATACACTATCCCACCACATACTGGCCTCTCTCTCAAACTGGAAGGTAGCCAGCTCTACCTGCTCTGCCTCAGTACAGTGCAACATGCACAGAATCTTCGACACTCGGTCGAGCCAAAACTCAGCCTCCTCGGGTCTGTGAGAACCCGTGAAAGTAGGAGGCCGCAAGCGCTGAAATCGCTCCAGAAGTCCCCGAGTGTAGGCAGGGTTCCCCGCAGGGAAAGCAGGCTGCGCAGGAAGTGCTATGCCCTCATCCTGGGCGTAAGCATAGGCATCCTCAGCTGGATGCGCAGGTGGTGCAGGCGGAGTAGATGCAGTCACACCCCCACCCTGGGCTAAAGTCCCGACTATAGTAGTCAATAGCTGCTGCTGCTGTAGCATCATAGCCATCATCTGCTCGAATCTATCAGGTGGTGGAGCAGGCTGTGGCAGATGAGGTGCGGAAGTAGATGCGCGCTGTGGCTCTCTAACTGATGGTGTAAATGGCGGTGGTCCATCTGTAGGACCAACAGCAGGCTGAGACGACCGAACAGTCTCAGGAATCGGGCCCACAGCAGGGTCCGGACGAGTGCCAGACTGAGAAGGAGCCTGATCCATCTGCTCTGACAATGAATGCCGAACCGCGCTCCTCGTAGTCTTAGGTGGCATTCCCTATATTCAAAATAGGGTGCAACCTTGTCAGTCTCAATTGCTCAAATACACCACAATCATTCACTAAAGAGTCAAAGGCATTCCATGCATTTCAATTAATCAAAATTGTCACAATACAAGGGATATATCCTTACAAGCATCATGACTAGAATGACATGGAAATTAAGACAGTTAAGCAACAGCAACAAAAGCAAAGCACTAGCCCTAATAGGCTTTACACACATAAAACAGAAAGTGGCTAACTACTCATAACAACATCAAAGATCGCGTCGCTAGTCGGAGTCTGGCGACGGAGGAGGAGCACCCTTATCCTGTAAGCAACACAGGATTGCCTTCAAGGTGCGAGTCACCTTGCCAAACTTCTTCTTCGTAACGGCCTTGGCATCAACGACCTCTGCTCGAAGTTCTTGGACTTCCCTTCGCAAAGCGGTCTGGCTCTCCTCCATCCGAGCAATGCGATCGTCGATAGTAGCCTGCGCAGAAGGAGGAGGGCTCTCATCAGTATCCTGAGCCTCCTCTTCTGCTTCTTCCTGAGTCTCTTCCTGAACCTCTGCACTAGGTTCTCCTTCGCTTTGATCTTCCTCTTCATCAAAGTCGTCCCCACTATCCCTTTCAAGTTGATTTTCACGATATTGCGACCCAATCTTCATCTTAACCATCGTCGACTCATCGATGGTGTGAATCGATACCGGCAATTCGGGTCCAAGTCTATAGGCAAACTCAAGCGCAATCTTGCAAATGAGTCGGCCAAAGGGAAGGGATTCGGATGTTCTTCTCGACCTGGCTATGAGAACTATCTGCCGTAAGATGAAAGTGGCCATACATACGTTCTCTCCCTGGGCCACCAGAAATAAGAAATCGACCATAAGACGTGTACATTCAATGCGGTTCGTCGACCTAGGATAAACATTGAACGTGCAGATATGATGCAGCAGACGCAAATCCTCAGACATGTACGTCACCTTGAGGCTATTATTAGGCTGCCATGGAACCAACTTACCGCACAGAAACCTGGTGCGGCGATCTCGTTCACGTCTAGTCCTCAAATTCTTCTCAGTTGGATGTACATCACCCAGAGGCACATTGAGAAGTCGCGCAATCAACCGGACGTCGATCGTAGCCATCCGATCTCTACCAAAAGGGATTTTGAACTGCAAGGGCTCCAAGGTAGGACTCTGGATGCTAGCATAGAAGGCACGAACAGTGCTCACATTAGCGCGAGCGCGAGCTTCAAAGATCGGTCCCCAGTGCGCAGCTTCAATGCGTTCGAACAACAGATATTCGCCGAACAATCGCCCATCTACGTCCGCCTCAAATAACACTCTACGATCAGTGTATTTACCATGAGGCATCTCTGATAGGATGGTTCGTCCAAGATGTGCATGGGGATCCAAATCCCGCTTTGTACGGCACTCCAGGACTGCAGCTGGACCTGCGGCGGTGCTTGAACTTGCGGCACCACCCCGCGGTCTTCTCGATCGAGCAGGGCGGCTCGGCCCAGCCTCGTCTGTTGCAGTTTTCCTCTTACCCATCAAAGACAGGATGGATGAGAGTGACAAAAGACCCAAAATAGCTTCCACGAAAGCCATGAAAAACGCCGAAAATGCGGAGAAATGGCTGCCCAATCTGACAAAAGGAAATCTAGGCGTCGTAGAGGGATGCTTCAAGCTTCCCAAGGCTGTACTTTCAGGGAAAGATAAGAACAAAAAGGTGGAATGGAGCTGCTCACGATTTCAGCACTATTTGGGGGATTTTGGAGCTCCAAATGAGGAAATCTTCAAGGAAGGGGGCTGCCAACACCCAATAATCGATGGGTGGTGGTCGGTTTTGGCCAAGGAAGGGTTTCGGAGGGGTTTGGGTCGCCGGGGTTTGGAATGGAGTGCCGAAAATCAATTCTAGGGTATGCAAGGGGGCTGTTTGTGAAGGAGAGGGGGTTTTTAGGGGTTTTCGTGGGATGGGAGGTAGCTAGGAGTGATGTGGGGGGTATTTAAGTGGGTGCGCCCAAAGGGCAGCACCAACGGAGGTGGCCGGCCGGCGATGCATCGCCCGGCCGGCGATGGCATCGCCGGCCAACCTTCAGGTTGGCCAGTGGGACCCCATGGGTCTGGTCCCCTATGGTCCCAGGGTCCCAAAAAAGTTGGTCCCACCCCTTGGTTCATTGTATTTTGGTCTCTATGAGCCCAAACATGTGTTCGGGGCTTTCTGTGTCCACATCTCAATCCTGAATACCAAACCATATGATGCAGCATATGAATTTGGGGTAGAAGGAGCCAGTACATCTTTCTAACTCCTTAGTTGCTAAATAAAGTGAATTTAGAATGGCCTTATGGCCATTTTTCATGAAATTTTACTATTCACTGTAAAATTTGGTGAATGTACTAATTTGTGTTATTTTCACATTAGGTTTGGTGCCTAACATGAAATGGATAAGAAAGAACTAAAGGTTGAAGTGTTTAGAGAAGGAATTTTGAGGATTTTTGGTGAAACGGGGTTTTTAAGCCCTGGCGATTGATTACTGGAGTCGTGGTCACTCCACGGCCCATGGATTCACTTTTGCAGTTTAAAACCGCTCATAAGACGTCTCCACCCGACTTTCTAAAGCGTAGAAGTGATTCGGGTTGCTTTACGCGACCCGAGATGCGTTACAGACTCGATCTTGCGATCGATCCTTATAGACTTCGCCTATCGGCGAATCTGTGATCCTAGAAGTGTTTCTAGACCCTTCTCGCACCCACCTAAGTCAAAGGAAGTGACAGCGTACGTCGCAAGACCATAACCCAGGCCCAGTATACTCTCATTCATGCTCTGATACCAACTTGTAACACCCTGAAAATCGGGGGTCGTGTATAAACTCAACTCCCGAGTTCCAGACCGTCACTTATGCAACAAAAATGGTTATGATTCAATGTTGTCTGATTTAAAGCATTCACATGAGTAAAAGTATACCAAAACTGCAATTCATACTTCAGATCCAGTGATAAAAGCAAGCGGAAGACTAAACAATATATATATCACTGTATGGAAAAACAAAGTAATCTCAACTGTCTCCAAAGTATGACTACATCTCTGAGTCTCATGTACATGTAAATAGACAAAAGAATAAGTTCAAAATAGTCCCACTGAAGTCCCCCTCGATCCAGGTCACCTACGGGAAGCCGTCGTGATACTGCATATACGAGAACTCATCCTGGTCCTCATCAATCTCCGGCTCCACCTCCTGGATCTCGTCGTCACCTGCAACTACAACAGGGTCTGGTGGGTGTTGCAAACACCATCCCGTAACGTGGGAATGAGTGATCAACTCAGTGGAATCATAGAGCAAAGATTAGCATGTTCACAATTCAATCACGCGATAATAGTAAGGCAGTAAATCAGACAAATCCTAATACTGTTGTTAATGCAAGATGATATGACGTGCTGTATGCCCTCACCGACGATCACCCTCATACGGCAACATCTTACGACCGCGGCATGCCACACTCCCTAGAGTGCTCCACATCTTCCAGGCACATGCAATGCTATGGTGATATGATTACCAAGTTGTTATTAGTCCATTCAAACAGCAGGATTGGGAAACTAAGGTACCTCCCTTGTATCAATCCCAACACGGATCCTGTCTAGGGTCGTCACTCCTAGTAATCTCATACGATGTACATTTCGTAGGTCACTGCAAGGGCTGCCAGGGCTGTTGCTCGCACTCGTTGCACCGCTCCCCCATCACCTTATCAATACAGGCCTACTGTACTCTACTGCACGGAAGGGTCGTCGCCTCCCGTGAACTCAGAATACGCTCGCGGTCACTACAAAGGGCTCGTCGCCTGATCAGTGTAGGCCGACAGCTAGAATATAGTGTCCCATACCACCATAATCTGCTCACGAGTCTAGGTGCTCACTGGTCACTACGGGGAGGTTTGTGACCCCAGCGTAGGCCGACAGCTCGACCACGGTGTCCCATACCACCATGCCCGGCTCATGAGTCTTCGTGGATCAAGGTACCACGGTTAATAGGGTTTACAATGGTAAGTTCAGTACCCTAGGTTCAAGCAGTTATGATACATACAAGGTGAACAAACATCGGCCAGTCGGGTTACTTGACGGGCTCGACTAGCGCGATCGCATCTCGAATTGAACGACATGAAGTGCGTAAAACACTTCGCGTGGCCTAACCACTGCCGCCAACTCTCAACACGAATCACATTCATCGACGCGTCGTTCGTGGCTATGACCAGTCAGCCACGAATTCGCTCGGTTACCGACTGCCTGGACTAAGTCAAGTCCCACACATCTATGGAATTACTATAAAAGGTATTGGAATTGAAATACATCATGTGAGCATGTTAGCACATGTTATAACATTCAACTTAAGCAAATCTTCAAGGCATACCTCCCATGCATATTCAACTTAAGCAAATCCTCAAGCACATACATTCCATGCATGTAATGAAATCATGCATTTTGTCGACATGTAGAAAATTATTTAGGTCAGCATAATAATTGAAAAATCAATCACAAACTATCAAATAACATCATTTAATTCAATACATACTAATACAAACATTTATACAAACACATACACTACACACTTAAGTCTACATATGGTATGTCGACCCAAAGTGTGCAACTAGGCAAATCTCTTCGCCAAACTAATTATGCACGCATTCCTAACTTCCTAATGCGACAACAAACCATGTCAATCACATCAGCAAAATATGAATGTAAACAGTACTTCCTACAAATGACTAAAATGCCCTAAATCTCATATTCTTCGTTAGCTTACGAAACGGGAAACGGAGAGCATTTTGTACATGTCAAATGGCGATGCCGTCAAGAATCTACTATTAAACGACATTGAAAGCATTGGGAACCGTCAATCCAAGCGTCTAAAATCCTCACCTAGTGTCTTGTAGACTCGGGAATTGAAGCGGAGTGTATATGGTTCGTCTACGGCGAGTAAGGAGCCTAATACATAAGATCCATAAGCTACATCACTATGGAAACAAGGAAAACTCAAATCAACAACTATTTAGGGTTTTTACTTACCTAGGATTGCGGTGGAATCGCCGGGAAAGCGGTAGAGGAGTGTTGCTTAAACACGTGCAACACGTAGCACAAGTGGCAGGAAGAACTCTCCCACTCTCTCACAATCTCTCACTCTTTTTCTCTCTCCCAAGCTAGGGCTTCTCTCAAATTCAGATGGGAGAGAGGAGTGAGGGTTTCAACCCCTTTTATAGCCTAAAACATTCCCAAAATAGGCTTGGGAACAATGTTTACTTGGTGCCTAACCAAATCGGGGCCGTTTCGGTCCAAAAGGGCATTTCTGGAGGTCCTCAGGCCAAATGCGGTCGGACTTAAGCTCATGCATACTGGATCTAGCATACATCCAGTTTTCAGGCCGGTTGGGTTCCCAGATCGCACGTGGCGGCCCAGTTTCAGTTTAACGGTCACCGCACCAAGATCAGGCCTATAAGTCTCGTGATATATAATAGATATTTTTCCTGATCCAAGGGTGTAATTTGGCTGCATTCTGACGGTCAGAATGCTTAATACTGATGCGTCAAATTTGTGTGCCAGATTTGAATTTGAAATTCCAACTATGTCCCTATTCACACTCTCTTCGGTCCGGGCTCAATGAAATAGCCTGTGAGTATCGGTTTGACTTGATTTTTGGAATGAGTGTCAAGTCTAGCTAGACGGTTCTAACGGTCTAAGATAGGAGGTATCGGACTTTCAATGTGCGGTCTAGATCCAATACAAAGATTCAAAGTGGTCCAGAGAACAAACCGGCTTAGAGTTTGATCCGAGGCTTTAGAGCATTATAGCACCCTTAGTTCCACTCGCTTCGGGCCTTGTAGAACGTATTTAAAGTGATCAGGGACCATTTCCCAGCTATTCTAACGTTGCACTAGCTAACCTAGTCATATTTTCTAAAGGAATGAATTCTACGCAATTTCGGGTCGAGTTGGTACTCGAGCCCAAGTATGGATTTTTCACGGGCGTTACATATACAGTTCATAGAGGAAATCATACACAATTAAGGTAGTTGGGATTCATATCTCAACTCCCTTATAACTCACAATTTACTAACTACTAATTTATTTAGACATTTTTACAAACACTTAGACTGCACTTGTCAACATACATCATGTATGTTGGCCATATTACGTATTAGGGCGAATCCTTTCGCCAAGGAGTTATCGCATACATATCAACCATGTACCTATGATAATTAATCATGGTAATCACAACATCAGATTCCAAATGCATACAAACATTCCAACAATCACATGAAATACTTTATATACAACATAGTTCATACATATACGTAAAACGAAACAGATATCGTATTTGGCATGTGTAATGGTATCCATGTCAGTAATAAATCATTATCTGACATTGAAAGTCTTTAAAACCATAACCTATACGTATATAGTTCGCACCTTAACCCAATAAATGCATAATGGATATGATTTAGACGTTAAGTCTTCGTCAACGGCGAATTAGCAACCTAAAGCATGAATTTGGTTAGCTATATCATCACTTAAACTATACTAAGCCCTAAAACAGGTTAGGTATTGATTTTCTTTTCCAAATATGGAATTACAGTCACCGGAATAACAATTCAGTCACGATGGATAATCCCGTGGAGAGGCAGGGTAGAATCCCTAGCTAAATCTCCAACTCACTCTCTCTCTTTCTCTCTCTTTTCTTCACCTTTTCTTAGCTAGGGTTTAGAATTCGTATAGAATATGAGAGAGAGGGTTTAAGACCTTTATATAGGCCTAGAACTGACGGAAATAGTCCCAGGGCTATGGTATACTTAGGTTATAACTAAATCGGGCTTGTTCCAATCCAACGGAGCATTTCTGGAGGTCCCTTTACTGAATTTGGTCGGACTTAAGCTCACAGATACTGAATCTTGATCAAGCTACATTTTTGGTCTGATTGGGTTTACAGATCGACCGTGGCGGACCAGTTTCAGTTCAACGATCACCGATATTCGATCAGGACCACAAGTACATTGGCATGTGTGGGACATCTTCCCTGATCCGAAGGTGTATTTGGGTCAGATTTCGATGGTTAAAATGCTTATAATCAGCTTGCAAGCGACACGACTCAGATTACTTAAATTTGTATTAAATTTCTAAAAAAACTTCACTTTCTCACACACTTCACTCTGAACTCAAGAAAATAGTCCCAGGACATCATCTGGACTTGATTTTCGAGGTAATTGTCAAATCCAACAAGGCGGTCATAATTGTCTAAGTTCATTGCTATCAGACTTTCGATTTGCGGTCCAGGTCTGATATGAAATTTCATTGTACTCCTGAGAGCAACTGGGTTTAGAGATGGATCCTATTTTTCAGGGTAATGTAGCATTAACAATTATACAAGTTTTGGGTCTTGCAGATCGTATTTAAAGTGATTGGTGCTAATTTCACATGTAATCTAGTTTAACGCTAGTTAATTCTCGTTAAATTTCTAAAGGATTTGGTCCTAAGTGATTTCTACTTGAGGTGGTACTCGGGTCTTCGTACGGATTTTTTTAGGATGTTACAATCTACCCCACTTAAAGAAAAATTTTATCATCAAAATTTATACCTTTTCGTACTCCTCGAGGATCTGAGGGTAGTTTATTCTGACTTTAGCTTCAGTCTCCCAAGTAGCCTCTTCTTCACTGTGATGCATCCACAGTACCTTCACAAGTGGGATGACCTTGCTACGCAATACCCGCTCCTTCCTATCCAGGATATGTGTCGGTTGCAGTACATAGGTGGCATCCTCACTCAACTGCACCTGATCCCAACTGATAATGTGGGAAGGTGTAACATCCCGAAAATCGGGGGGTCGAGCAAAAACCCAACTCCCGAGTTCCAAAATGTTATTTATGCAACATAGATATGAATGATTGAATGTTGTCTGTGATAATGTATTAAACATGAGTGAGATTAAGTCAGAACAGCATATCATACTCCAGAGATAGTTAAATTTGCAAGCGGAAGACTGTAATAGTATGTATAACATATATAAACCATTGTATGTCTCCAGAGTGTGAACATGTTACCAGGTTATATACATACATGTATACTTCAAAAGTAACCAAAAGAATATACATGAGTTCTCTAAAACTATAAAATGACAAGTGTCAAGGTATTTAAGCAACCTCCCTGTAATCCCGTCAATCAGAATACGCATAAAGGAGGGATCCTCCTCCTCATCATCAAGTCCGGCTCCGCCTCACAGGCCGCGCCATCATCTGCAATCACAAAAAGGGTCTGGTGGGTGTCCAGGAACACCGTCCCGTAACGTGGGAGTGAGTAGCTAACTCAGTGGAATAATAGAGCAAAGATTAACATGTTATCAAATCAATCACGCGATAATAGTAAAGCAGTAATTCAAACATTCCTAATACTGTTGTTAATGCAAGATGACATGACGTGATGTATGCCCTCACCGACGATCACCCTCATGCGGCAACATCTTACGACCGCGGCATGCCACACTCCCTCAAGTGATCCACATCTTCCAGGCACATGCAATGTCATGGTGATATGATTACCGAGTTGTTATTAGTCCTTTTCATACAGCAATATTGGGAAACTAAGGTACCTCCCTTATATCAATCCCAACACAGATCCTGTCTAGGGTCGTCACTCCTAGTAATCTCATACGATGTATATTTTGTAGGTCGCTGCAAGGGCTGCCAGGGCTGTTGCACGCACTCGTTGCTCCGCTCCCCCATCACCTTATCAATACAGGCCTACTGTACTCTACTGCTACGGAAGGGTCGTCGCCTCCCGTAGACTCAGAATACGCTCGTGGTCACTACAAAGGGCTGCCAGGGCTGTTGCTCGCACTCGTTGCACCGCTCCCCCATCACCTTATCAGTGTAGGCCGACAGCAAGAATATAGTGTCCCATACCACCATAATCTGCTCACGAGTCATAGGTGCTCACTGGTCACTACGGGGAGGTTTGTGGCCCCAGCGTAGGCCGACAGCTCGACCACGGTGTCCCATACCACCATGCCCGGCTCATGAGTCTTTATGGATCAAGGTACCATGGTTAACAGGGTTTACAATGGTAAGTTCAGTACCCTAGGTTCAAGCAGTTATGACTCATACAAGGTGAACATACAACGGCCAGTCGGGTTACTTGACGAGCTCGACTGGCACGAGCGCATCGCAAGTCGAACGACATGAAGTGCGTAAAACACTTCGCGTGGCCTAACCACTGCCGTCAACTCCAACACGACTCACGTTCATCGACACGTCCTTCGTGGCCAAGATAAGCTAACCATGAATTCTTTCGGTTACCGACTGCCTGGACTAGGCATAGTCCCAAACAATCATAGAATCACATCAGTAGTTGTGTAAGGGTAATGGAAATGAAATGGAACCATGTGAGCATGTTAACACATGTCATTACATACAACTTAAGCAAGTCTTCAAACACATGCCTTTCATACATATAATGAAATTATACATATCGCCAACATATAGGAAATCATCACCATCAGCGTATTAATTGAGAATTCAATCTCTAACCAAGTCATAAGAAAATCATCTAGCACATGTTATAACATACCACTTAAATGAATCATTAAGCACATGCATTTCATACATATAATGAAATCGTACATATGGCTAACATGTAGGAAATCATTCACATCAACATATTCATTGAGAAATCAATCTCAAACTAATCCATAACACCATTTAAGCCAATACATACTAATACAAGCATTTATACAAACACTTACACTACACACTTAAGTCTACATATAGTATGTCGATCCGACGTGCGCATTTAGGCGAATCTCTTCGCCAAACTAATTATGCACGCATTCCTAACTTCCTAATGTGACAACAAACCATGTCAATCACATCAGCAAAATATGAATGTAAACTGTACTTCCTACAAATGACTAAAATACCCTAAATCTCATATTCTTCGTTAATTTACGAAACAGGAAACGGAGAGCATTTTGTACATGTCAAACGGCGTTGCCGTAAAGAATCTACTATTAAACGACATTGAAAGCGTTGAAAACAGTCAATCAATGCGTCTAATATCCGCACCTTTTCCCTTTTAGGGATGAGAATTCGAACGGAGCGTATACGCTTCGTCTACGGCGAATAAGGAACCTAATACACGAGATCCATAAGCTACATCGCTATGGAAACAAAGGAAACTCAAATCAGTAACTATTTAGGGTACTTTCTTACCTAGAAAAGTGGAGAAATCACCGGCAACGTGATTGAGTTGCGTTGCTTAGGCACTTGCAACAGGTAGCACAAGCGGCAAGGAATTCTCCTCCAATCTCTCTCACAAACTCTCACCTTTTCTCTCTCCCAATCTAGGGATTTTTGCAAATTCGGATGGGAGAGAGGAGTGAGGGTTTCAACCCCTTTTATAAGCCTAAACATGCCCAAAATAGGCTCCAAGTCAAGGTATACTTAAAGTATATCCAAATCGGGGCTGTTTCGGTCCAAAAGAGCATTTCTGGAGGTCCCCTGGCCAAATGCGGTCGGACTTAAGCTCGTGCATACTGGATCTAGCACGCATCGAGATTTCAGGCCGGTAGGGTTCCCAGATCGCACGTGGCGGCCCAGTTTCAGTTTAACGGTCACCGCACCAAGATCAGGCCTATAAGTCTCGTGATATGTAATAGAAATTTTTCCTGATCCAAGGGTGTAATTTGGCCGTATTCTGACGGTCAGAATGCTTAATACTGATGCGTCAAATTTGTGTGCCAGATTTGAATTTCAAATTCCAATTCTAACCCTATTCTCACTCTCTTCGGTCCGGGCTCAATGAAATAGCCTGTGATTATCGGTTTGACTTGATTTTTGGAATGAGTGTCAAGTCCAGCTAGACGGTTCTAACGGTCTAAGATAGGAGGTATCGGACTTTCGACGTGCGGTCTAGATCCAATACAAAGATTCAAAGTGGTCCAGAGAACAAACCTGCTTAGAGTTTGGTCCGAAGTTTTAGAGCATTATAGCACCATTGGTTCCACTCTCTTTGGGCCTTGTAGAACGTATTTAAAGTAATCAGGGACTGTTTCCCAGCCACTCCAACGTTGCGCTAGCTAACTTATGCTTAGTTTCTAAAGAAATTTATCCTAAGTGGTTTCTTTGGCTATGGAATTGGGTTCTGAACGATTTTTCAGGTGTTTTAATTGACCCACTGCCTAAGGACGTCAAATCCCAGGTTAGCCAAAATCCGGGGTGTTACAGAAGGATCATGAATGTACTTCTTCAACATGGACATATGAAATACATTATACACGCCTACGAGTGGTGTGGGCAAAGAAAGTCGATGTGCTACCACCCCCACTCGATCAAGTATCTGAAATGGGCCAATGAATCTCAGCGTGAGATTCCCTTTCTTACCAAACCGAAAGACTCCCTTCATGGGAGAAACCGTAAGGAATACATGGTCCCTAACCTTAAACTCAAGTAGTTGTCGTCTCGTATCAGTGTAGCTCTTCTGCCTGCTCTGTGCTGATAGCAGTTGGTGTCTAATAATGTCAATTTTCTCTGAGGTCACCTTGAACCGACTATGGACCAATCAGACTCTTCTCACCCACTTCTGTCTAGCAATGCGATGCTCTACATGGGTAACCATACAGTGCATCATAGGGAGCCATGCCAATACTCACCTAAAAGTTGTTGTTATACGCGAACTCTGCATAAGGAAGACAGTCATCCCAACTGTCCATGAAATCCAACACGCAAGCTCATAACATATCTTCTAACACCTAATTCACATGTTCCGTCTGTTCGTCTTTCTGCAGATGGAATGCGGTACTGAACTTCAACTTCACACCCATCACTTCCTGGATACGAGTCTAGAAGATAGATATGAATCACATGTCTCGGTCCGGCACTATCTCCAAGGGAACTCCATGTAGACGTACAATCTCCTTGATGTACAACCTGGCCAACTCGTCTACAAAGTTCATAACTATGATCGGTAGGAAATGAGCCGATTTTGTCAATCGGTCGACGATCACCCAAATTGAGTCATGTCCCTTCCTCGTCTTCGGTAGCCCTGAAATAAAATCCATAGAGATAAAATCCTACTTCCATTCGACTATGGGCATGGGCTGAAGCAGTCCAAGAGGTTGGCGATGATCTGCCTTGACCTACTGGCACGTGAGACAACGGGACACAAACTCTGCAATGTAAACCTTCATATTGTCCCACCAGTACTATCTCTTCATGTTTTGATACATCTTTATGCTACCAGGATGCATCACAAGCCTCGAACTATGGGTTGTCTCGAGAACTTCCCTTCTCAAGTCAGGAATGTTTGGGATGCATAGGTGGCCACGATAACGTAAACCCCAATCCGTACCAACACTCCACTCAGAGTCCCCATCTATACCGACCTGCTCTCTCATCTTCGCCAATAGCTCATCATCGGCCTGAGCCCCGATAATCCTGCCGTCAATGAGGGGTTGTACTCGAATATGTGCGATAACCTCATACGACTCCTCCACCGTGAGTTTCTGATCAAAGTCTCGCACAAACTCCACCATATCCCATTCTACTATCATTAGTGGAGCAGCAAACTCTGTGGTTTTCTTGTAGCTCAATGTGTCTGCCACAAGGTTTGCCTTACCCAGATGGTAGGAGACCATGAACTTAAAGTCCTTCAAGATTTTCATCCATCGGCGTTGCCTCATATTCAAGTCTCACTTAGAGAATATATATCTAAGGCTCTTGTGGTCGCAAAAGAGCTCGAACTCCTCTCCGTAAAAGTAATGTCTCCAGAGCTTCAGTGTGAAAATGATGGTTGTCAACTCTAGGTCGTGTGTAGGGTAATTCTCCTCGTATTTCCTCAACTGTCTCGAGGCGTATGTAATCAACTTGCCCTTCTGCATAAGGACACAACCTAGACCAATGCGAGAGGCATCAGTACATATCGTATACTTAACCCCTTGCTCTAATAATACTAGTACACGGGCGGATGTTACTTGTCCTTCAGCTCCTGACAAGCTGCTTTCACCTTCTCGTTCCAGGCAAAGTTCAGATCTTTCCGTGTCAACTGAGACAACGGTCTGGCAATCTTGGAAAAGTCCCGAATGAATCGTCGATAGTACCCTGCCAGATCAAGAAAACTCCTCACCTCAGTAATAGAACCAGGCTGCTTCCAATCCTGAACCGCGGTTACCTTAGTGAGGTCGACTACTACACCTTCCTTGGAAGTCACATGTCTCAGGAGCTTAACTTCCTCCTTTCAGAAGTCACATTTCTAGTATTGTGCGAACAACTGGTTCTTCCTGAGAGTGTCGAAGACTGCTCGTAGATGCACTTCATGCTCTTCCTGACTCTTAGAATATATCAGGATGTCATCAATAAACACGATGACGAATCGGAACAAAAATGGCTGAAACACCCTGTTCATCAGGTCCATGAACACGGGCGTAGCGTTTGTAAGTCCAAATGACATCAGAAGGAACTCGTAATGACCAAAACTAGTCCTGAAGGTTGTCTTCTACACATCCTTAGCCCTGACACGCAACTAATAATACCCTGTGTAACACCCTAAATTTTTACCAACCTGGGATTAGACGTCCTTAGGCAATGGGTCAACCAAAACACATGGGAAACCGCTTAGAACCCAATTCCATAGCCAAAGAAATCACTTAGGATTAATTCCTTTAGAAATTAAGCGTAAGTTAGCTAGTGCTACGCTGGAGTAGCTGTGAAATTGTCCCTGACTTCTTTAAATACGTTCTACAAGACCCAAAACTTGTAGAATCAAGGGTGCTATAATACCCTGAAACCTAGGATCAAACTCTAAACCCGTTTGCTCTCATGAACTCTTTGAAATTTTGTATTGGATCTAGACCGCGCGTCGAAAGTCTGATACCTACAATCTTAGACCGTTAGGACCGCTTAGCTAGACTTGACAACCGTTTTAAAAATCAAGGCCAACCGACATTCAGAGGCTATTTCATTGAGCCTGGAGTGAAGAGAGTGAGAATAGGGTTAGATTTGGAAATTTTAATTCAAATCTGGCATGGGACTTGGCGCGTCAGTATTAAGTGTTCTGACCGTCAGAATTCAGCCAAATTACACCCTCGGATTAGGAAAAATTTCTATTTCATATCACGAGACTGGTAGACCTGATCTACGTGCGATGACCGCTGAACTGAAACTGGACTGCCACGTGCGATCTACGAACACTACTGGACTGAAAATGGGATGTGAACAACATCCAGGGACCATGAGCTTAAGTCTGATCGCGTTCGGCCAGTGGACCTCCCGAAATACCTTTTTGGACCGAAACAGCCCCGATTTGGTTACCCCTCAAGTAAACATTGTTCCCAAGCCTAATTTGGGAAGGTTTTAAGTTATAAAAGGGGTTTAAACCCTCACTTCTCTCATCCATCCGAATTTGCTAGAAACCCTAGCTGGTGTGAGAGAAAAAGTGAGAGATTGTGAGAGAGAGTGGGAGAGCTTTTCCTACTGCTTGCACTACATGCTGCACGTGTTTAAGCCACGCAATCCAATCACTTTGCCGGTGATTTCACCGCATTTCTAGGTAAGAAAATACCCTAACTACTTGCTGATTTGATGTTTCGTCGATTCCTTAGCTAAGTAGCTTATACATCTTGTGATATAGATTGACTGTTCGCCGTAGACGATGCGTATACGCTCCGTTCGAATCGATTCGCCTCTAGGAAAAAGGTGTGGATTTTAGACGCTTTGATTGGCTGTTTTCAATACTTTCAATGTCGTTTAATAGTAGATTATCGACGGCAACGCCGTTTGACATGTACAACATGCTATCCGTTTCCTGTTTCGTAAGCAGACGAAAACTATGAGATTTAGGGCATTTTAGTCATTTGTAGGAAATACTGTTTGTATCCATATTTTTCTGATATGATTGACATAGGTTTTTGTCACCTTAAGATATTAGGAATGCGTGCATAATCATTTTGGCGAAGAGATTCACCCAAATGCGCACTTTGAGTCGACATACAATATGTAGACTTAAGTATGTAGACTAAGTGTTTGTATAAATGTTTGTATTAGTATTTATTGAATTAAATGGTGTTGTGAAATAGTTTTGAGATTGAATTCTCAAATAATATGCTGATGTAAATGATTTCTTTCATGTTGGCTATATGTATGATTTCATCATATGTAAGAAATGCATGTGCTAGATGATTTACTTAAGTTGTATGTTATAACATGTGTTAACATGATCACATTGTTGTAATGCATTTTCATTACCTTTATATGATTACTGATGTGGATTCATAAATGTTTGGGACTATACTTAGTCCAGGCAGTTGGTAACCGAGTAAATTCGTGGTTGGCTTATCTTTGTCACGAAGGACGTGTCGATGAACGCGAGTCGTGTTTTGAGTTGGCGGCAGTGGTTAGGCCACACGAAGTGTTTCATGCACTTCATGTCGCTCAGCTTGAGATGCGCTCGTACTAGTCGAGCCCGTCAAGTAACCCGACTGGCCATTGTATGTTCACCATGTATGTGTCATAACTGCTTGAACTTAGGGTACTGAACTTACCATTGGAAACCCTGTTAACCATGGTACCTTGATCCATAAAGACTCATGAGCAGGGCATGGTAGTATGGGATACCGTGGTCGACCTGTCGACATACGCTAGGACCACAAACCTCCCCGTAGTGACCAGTGAGCACCCTACTCTGAGCAGATTATGGTGGTATGGGACACTATATTCTTGCTTTCGACCTACACTGATCAGGTGACGAGCCCTTTGTAGTGACCTTGAGTTTATCCTGACACCGCATGGGGGCGACGAGTCCTGATGTAGTCTTAAGGATAATTAGGCCTGTATTGATAAGGTGATGGGGAAGCGGTGCAACGAGTGCGAGCAATAGCTCTAGCAGCCCTTGTAGCGACCTACAAATATAACATCGTATGAGATTACTAGGAGTGACGACCATAGACAGGATCTGTGTTGGGATTGATATAAGAAAGGTACCCTAGTTTTCCAATCTTGCTGTATGAAAAGGACTAATAACAACTCGGTAATCATATCACCATCACATTGCATGTGCCTGGAAGATGTGGAGCACTGTGGAAAGAAAGCATGCCGTAGGCGTAAGATGGTGCCGTATGAGGGAGATCGTCGGTGAGGGCATCCATCATGTCATGTCATATTGCATTAACAACAGTATTTAGGAATGTTTGATTTATTGCTTTACTATTATTGCATGATTGATTTGAGAACATGTTAATCTCTGCTCTATTATTCCACTGAGTTGATCACTCACTCCCATGTTACGGGAAGGTGTTTTCAGACACCCACCAATCCCTATTTTAATTGCAGATGATGGCGCGGCCTGCGAGGCGAAGCCGGACTTGATGATGATGAGGAGGATCCCTCCTTTATGCGTGTTCTGATTGACGAGATTACAGGGAGGTTGATTAGATGCCTTGACACTTGTCATTTTATATTTTAAAGCACTCATGTATATTCTTTTTGTTTACTTTTGGAGTATACATGTATGTATATAACGTGGTAACATGTTCACACCCTGGAGACATACGACAGTTTATATATGTTATACATACTATCACAGTCTTTCGCTTGTTAATTTAACGGTCTCTAGAGTATGATATGATGTTTTGGATTAATCCCAATCTTGTTTAATGCCTTTTTACAGACAACATGCATCTAACATTATCTATGTTGCATAAATAACATTTTGGAACTCGGGAGTTGGGTTTCTACCCGACCCCCGATTTTCGGGATGTTACACCCTAACTACAAATTTATCTTTGAAAAATACTATGCCCCCTTTTACTGATCAAACAAATCATCAATCATGGGTAAGGGATACTTGTTCTTCACTGTCACCTGGTTCAACCTGCGATAATCAATACATAATCATAGAAAATCGTCCTTCTTCTTCACAAATAATATAGGCACTCCCCAAGGGGACATACTCAATCGAATGAAGCCTGCCTCTAACAACACATCAATCTGTCCCCTTAGTTCCTCCATCTCACATGGAGGCATACGATACGTCGACAAGGAAATAGGTGTCACACTGGGTACAAGGTCGATAGTAATGTCGATCTTGTGCTGAGAAGGAAGTCCTGGGATCTTCTTAAATACGTTTGAGAAGTCCTGAACCATAGGCGTATCCCCCAACATTGGATCATCAATACTTTTTAACAATGAAGCATAGCTACTAACTCGACAGGACCAACTGACCTGAACTAAAAATGTAAAGATCGTGCCCTCTGGTCCGTAGACTGTTACGGCTCTGGCCTCGCAATCAATCTCTGCTCTCATCTTGATAAGCCAATCCATTCAGAAAATAATGTCATAGTGACACAGTGGAGAGACAATCAGGTCAACAACCACTGTCCTGCTACCCAAATCTACTGAGCAAGACTCACAGGTCCGTGTAATATTTGAAAAGGTCCCTGTAGCGGTAGTGAGTCTCACTCCCTTTGTAGGAGCCGTATCCAACCCTAGTCGCTTGACGACAGCGTAAGAGATTATCAAAATAGTGGATCCAGTGTCCACCAATAAGAAGATAGGCGTACCTTGGATATGAAACAAGATCTCAAAAGATCTCGGTGATGTAATGGATCGGCGCCGCCAATTCCGCCCCGAGTCTGTAGCCAAACTCGAGTGCAATCCTGCATATGAATCGGCCAAATGGGAGCGATTCAGTCCTTCTATTAGAACGTGCAATAAGGACTATCTGTCGTAAGGCATACGTAGGAAGACACAACTTCTCTCCCTGCCCCACCTGATACAGGAAGTCCACCATCAGGCGCGTGCACTCACTGCAGTTGCTCCACCCGGGGTAGACGTTAAACATGCAGATGTGGTGAAGCAGGTGGAAGTTGTCCATCATATTGGTCACTAAGAGGCTTTTGTTAGGCTGCCATTCAACCAGACGACCACAAAGGAACCATGTGTGGTGATCCCTTTCACGTGCACTACTAAGATTCTTCTCACTTGCATGTACCTCGCCAAGTGGCACATTCATAAGCTGAGATATGAAAGCAACGTTAATTGTGGCCTCCAGATCTCTTTCAAATGAAATTTTAAACTATAAGAGCTCCAATGTTGGCTCTTGAATGTGGGCATAAAAAGCTTAGACAGTGCCGACATTTGCACGGTGCTCATCCTCAAATAACGGACCCCACTTGGCTTCTACCAGGCGCTCGAACAACAAGTATTCTCTAAATAGTTGTGCATCTACATGAACTTTAAAAAGGACCCTATGACCCTTATAAACTCCATGAGATAACTCCACCAACAAAGCCCTTCCTATGGCTGCTTGGGGATCTAGATCCCGCTTCGTCTGTAACTCTCGATAGACACCTGAACTTGCGATGACACCTCTTGGCCTCCTTGAATGGGTGAGGCGACTAGGCCCGGCTTCATCTACGGAAGCTCTCTTCTTTCCCATGAAAGAGAGAATGGTGGAAATAGAAAATATGGTCGTAATAATCTCAAATAGGGCCATGGAAAATGGAAGAAAGAAAGAAGAATGGGATGAGATGTGGGTTCCCATGAATTTGAGACTCAAAGTAGAGATTTGAGTGCCCAAATGGAAGGAAAAGAAAGGGAAATCAACAATGGAGGTGGGTTTTGAAATGGGTAGAGTGAGGATGCACAAAAATGGAAGAAAGAAGTGTTTAGAGAGTGATTTTTGTGGAGATTTGAGAGATATTTTACAAAAAGGAGAGCTTGGAGGGGTGGTTTGTGAAGGAAAAATAATTTGGGTGCATTTAAAATAGACCCACCGTGCATTAGTGGGCCACACTATGCCCTAGAGGCGTCGGCCCGAGCCGGCCCGCTGGGCGGCGAGGCCTCGCCGAACCGGCGAGGCCCTTGCTGGTCTCTGGAGGTTCCAATGAGGACTCACAGGTGGGGCAACGTCCTCCCCCCTCCTAAAGTCTAAAAAGGTGTGGGTCCCACCCTGGGTCCCCCTGGAAGTGCCCTGATTGGCCCCCTACTCCGTTTCAACTCGTTTCGGGTCATTTCGAATAGAATCTGATGCATATTCACGCTAACCAATTTTTAAACGGCTGGGATGGGACAAAATACAATCTAAACCCGTCTATTGATGGTCTTAAAGTGGATTAGGATCATTTTACATGATCACGGGTGCGAACAGACTTGATCTCAGCGATTGTTTACAGTAATCCTTCGCCAATTGGCGAAACTAGGAAACCTATGCTTGTTTCTAGATTTTTCTCGTATGCTCCTACGTTATATTGGCATCAACGTACGTTATGCGACCATAACCCAGGTCCGATTTAATCCAAATCATGCACTGATACCAACTTGTAACGCCCTGAAAATCGGGGGTTGAGTATAACCCAACTCCCAAGTTTCAAAACATTACTTATGCAACATTTTTAATGATGGTTGTATGTTGTCTGTATTAGTGCATGAAACATGAAGTAGATTAAGCCAAATCAGTAAAACATAATACACGGACAGCTAGAATATGCAAGAGGAAGACTGAAATGAGTATATAAGCCAATACAAGTCCCCAAAGTATGTATGCTCTGCCAGGTCATAAGTTACAAGTCTTGTTTCAAAATACAAATAACAAAATATGAAAGTCCTCTAATAAGCATAAACCAAGAAGCCCCGATGATTCAAAACAATCTAAGTGAACCCGCCTAAATATTGCATACATGAGAATGCCTCCTCGTCATCTTAGAACTCCGACTCTGCCTCATGCGTCACATCCTCATTTACAACTAAGACAGAATCTGGTTGGTGTTTAAGTACCGTCCTAGAATGTGGGAGTGAGTGATCAACTTAGTGGAACTATATTGTAAAGGTTATCATGTTATCAATTCAGTCAAGCAGTAATAATAATGCAATACAATCAAACATCCCTAATTACTCTGATTAATGCAAGAATGTATGAAGAAATGATGCATGCTCTTACCTACACTCCCTCTGCGATCTTCATCTTACGGTCGCGCATGTCAGTCACTTCCTCAGTGCTCTGCCCAATGCTAAACGGCACATGCAGTGCCGTGCATGTACATTATTATCAAGTTCTTATTGGTCCTTTTCATACTACAGGATTGGGAAGCTAAGGTACCTCCCTTATATCAATTCCCAGTCAATGATCCATTCTTGGGTTGTCAGTCCTAGTAATTCTCATATGATGTTACAGTTCTAGGTCGCTGCAAAGGGCTCATCACTAATCAATGCAGGCCTAATTATACCTTAGTTACTACAAAAAGGCTCGTCGCCTCCATGCAGTGTCAAGATATGCTCAAGGTCACTACAAAGGGCTCATCACCAATCAATGTAGGCCTACAGCACGAATACAGTGTCCTATACCACCATATTCATCTCACGAGTCAGGGCTGCTCACTGGTCACTACAGGGAGGCTCGTCACCCCAGCTTAGGCCGACAGCTCGACCACGGTGTCCCATACCACCATGTCTGGCACATGAGTCTTAGAGGATCGATGTACCAAGGTTAAAAGGATTTCACTGGTGAGTTTGGTACCTTAGATTCAAGCAATACGTCCAAACATGATGAACATACATCAGGTTAATCAGGTTAATTGACGAGCTTGACCAGGATGAGTGCACGTTGAGTTGATCAATATGAAATGCATAAGCACTTTGTGTGGCCTAAACACTTTCGATGTCCCAACTACGGCTCGGATTCGTCGAACACATCCTGCATGGCAAAAATAATCTCAACCACCAGTTTGAGAATTATTACCGATTACCTGGACTGTGATATAGTCCCAATCACGTATAATCACAATGATGAATATTTAAATCAAATCCTACAATCATATAAATATGTTATAGAATATAACTTAAATAAGAATACGCAATACATAGAGGAAATCATACACACAATTAACATGAATAAGTAGGCTATACATTTTATAGAGGAAATCATACACAATTAAGGTAGTTGGGATTCATATCTCAACTCCCTCATAACTCACAATTTACTAACTACTAATTCATTTGTACATTTTTACAAACACTTAGACTACACTTGTCAACATACATCACGTATGTTGGCCATATTACGTATTAGGGCGAATCCTTTCACCAAGGAGTTATCGCATACATATCCACCATGTACCTATGACAATTAATCATGGCAATCACAACATCAGATTCCAAATGCATATAAACTTTCCAAGAATCACATGAAATAGTCTATACACAACATAGTTCATACATATACGTAAAACGAAACAGATATCGCATTTGGCATGTGTAATGGCATCCACGTCAGTAATAAATCATTATTTGACATTCAATGTCTTGAAAACCATAACCTATACGTATATAGTCCGCACCTTAAACCAATAAATGCGTAATGGATATGATTTAGATGTTAAGTCTTTGTCAACGGTGGATTAGCAACCTAAAGCATGAATTTGGTTAACTATTTCATCACTTAAACTATACTAAGCCCTAAAACAGGTTAGGGTTTGATTTTCTTACCCAAATATGGAATTAGATTCGCTAGAATAATGATTCAGTCATGATGGATAATCACGTGGAGAGGCAGGGTAGAATCCCTAGGTAAATCTCCAACTCACTCTCTCTCTTTCTCTCTATTTTCTTCACCTTTTCTTAGCTAGGGTTTAGAATTCATATGGAATATGAGAGAGAGGGTTTAAGACCCTTATATAGGCCTAGAACTAACGAAAACAGTCCCAGGGCTATAGTATACTTAGGTTATAACCAAATCAGGCTTATTCTGATCCAACGGAGCATTTCTGGAGGTCCCTTTACTGAATGCGGTCAGACTTAAGCTCACAGATACTGGATCTTGATCAAGCTACATTTTCGATCCGATCGGGTTTACAGATTGACCGTGGCAGACCATTTTCAGTTCAATGATCACCGATATTCGATCAGGGCCACAAGTACATTGGTATGTGTGGGACATCTTCCCTGATCCAAGGGTGTATTTGGATCAGATTTCAATGGTCAGAACGCTTATAATCAACCTGCAAGTGACACGACTCAGATTACTTAAATTCATGTTAAATTTCTAAAAAAACTTCACTTTCTCACACTCTTCACTCCGGACTCAAGAAAATAGTCCCAGGACATCACCTAGACTTGATTTTTGAGGTGATTGTCAAGTCCAATAAGGCAGTCATAATTGTCTAAGTTTATCGCTACCAAACTTTTGATGTGCAGTCCAGGTCCCATACGAAGTTTCATTATGCTCCCGAGAGTAATTGGGTTTAGAGATGGATCCTAGTTTTCAGGGTAATGTAGCGTTAACAATTCTACAAGTTTTGGATCTTGTAGATTGTATTTAAAGTGATTGGTGCGAATTTCATAGGTAATCTAGTTTAGCGCTAGTTAATTCTCATTAAATTTCTAAAGGATTTGGTCCTAAGTGATTTCTGCTCGAGGTGGTACTCGGGTCTTCGTATGGATTTTTTCATGACGTTACATGTTACCTAAGCTAATGCTATCAAGGTCGTGGATTTTATGCGATTTGATCCATAAACCGTAAATGGTATGATGAAATGTGGCTCTTGGCCCCTAACCATGCGACACCAAATATGAGTTATTAACTTTGTGACGTGTGAAGTGATTGTAGTATAAGACTTATCATAATTGGTGTAACCTTGTATTCGTGTGTAGGATTATGATTGCTTGATTATGTTTAAATATTTTGAAATGTGGACACATGTAACCATCTAACCTTAAGTCCCTTATTTTGACTAGTTAAGTACATTTATGTGGCCACTCAACTATATGGACTTCTAATAATGGAGTGGCCATAAGACCATGTGGGCATATGAGGATCGTGTGATTGCTGAGACTCATGGACTATGCTGATGGTGTAACCTCTTGGGTATGTGAACTTAAGACATGTATCAAATTAATTATGGACCCTACTTTGATGTAAGTATTGCATATTTCACCGTTTAGGCTAACTAAATCTAGAACATGATTCCAAAATGACCTAGATCCAATTCCTAACTTCAAACACTTATGAAGCCACTTAATGTACATATTTTATCCGCACTGTTCAATTATTTTTCCAACTGAACAGTTCAATCATGGAGCCTGCAGACGTGTGCCTTGTACATCTGAACTGTTCTTCCTTATACTACCTTAATGTATGTGAGTTACCTATACTATCTAGTTATTGGGAGCCACCGTAATATTTACGTGTGAACCCATATGCTTGTAGTACCACTTGGAAGTAGGACCCACTATGTTGTATAAGATAAACCCGCATTATCCAACCGTGACTAACTCTTATCTGTATATTTTATACTTAGTCGTTCAACTTAGAGCTCACTGTATCTTATGAGGTTTACCTGTGCCTTCCAAACCATTGTAGAACTACTATGATAATTATTTGCAAATCCAACCTACTGATAGCTCACTTGAAGGTGAAGCCTCTACATTATATGACTTTCACCATCACCATCCATCCTGTGACTCATTTGCTATATACCTTTCATTTTGTGACCACTTGGTGCATGTACTTTGCATCACCACCACTCATTAATCATAAGGCCCAGTTAGGGCATAACCATGTGGTCCTAATAGAAGAAATTAATGTTTGGCCAAAGCCACTAATGGAATATCTATCTTGCAAAGGATATGGTGTAATTCTGAATACAATTAATGCTTGTGATTATGATAGGTATGGATGATAATAGTGATGCTAATGATTAAGGTTAATGAAAGTATGTGATTTAATATCTTGATTAATGTTGTTCCATTTCTTGGCATACTAAATTTATTTACTTGACCATGTTAATGATCAAAGTCATGCACCATGGAATGATTGCTTGTTCAAGTATACTTCAATACATTTGTTCATGTGTAAGATATGTCTTCTTCAGTTTAGTCACATGACTATAGATTGATATAGTTGATATTGGCATATGATGACTTGTAACGTCTCAAAAAAATCTGTACAGAGACCCGAGTACCACCTCAGGCAGAAATCACTTAGGATTAATTCCTTTAAAAATTAAGCATAAGTTAACTAGCGCTATGCTAGTTTAGCTGTGAAATTAGCAATGATCACTTTAAATACGTTCTGCAAGACCCAAAACTTGTAGAATTGTTAACGCTATAACGTCCTAAAACCTAGGATCAAACTCTAAACCCGTTTACTCTCAGGAACCCTTTGAAACTTTGTATTGGATCTAGACTGCGCGTCGAAAGTCAGATATCTACAATCTTAGGCCATTATGACCGCTTAGCTGGACTTGACAATCGTTTCGAAAATCAAGCCCAACTGATGTTCTAAGGCTATTTCGTTGAGCCTGGAGTAAGGAGTGTGAGAAAGAGTGAAATTCTTTGAAAATTAAATGTGATTTAAGTAAATCTGGCATGTTTCACTGGCGGGTTAAGTATAAGCATTTAGACCATCTGAATATGACCCAAATACATCCTCGGATCAGGAAATATTTCCCACTCAGGTCAGTGCACTTGGAATCCTTGATCGAATCTCCGTGACCGCTGAACTGAAACTGGTTCGCCACGTGAGATCTGGGAACATTATCAGACTGAAAACTTAATGTGATCAGGATCCAATATCTATGAGCTTAAGTCCGACCGCATTGGGTCAGGGGACCTCTAGAAATGCTCGTTTGGATCGGGAAAGACCCGATTTGGCTATAACCCAAGTATACTTTGGTTTAAAGTCTAAATAGGTGACTTTCTAACCTATTTAAGGACCTTAAACCCACTCATATCCATCCCATATGAATTTACTAAAACCCTAGAGAAGAGAAGAGAGAAAAGAGAGAGATTCCGTGAGAGTTGTGAGGAAAGTTTCCTGGCTCTCGATCCTGCTTCTACACATACCTAATCACCGTGTTCTAATCACTCTTCAGGTGATTCTAACTTTATTCTAGGTAAGAAAACCCTAACCTCAACTTGTTTTACGGATTCCATCGATACAATTAGCGAAGTAGCTGATTTATCTTGTGATATAGGTCGTCATACAGATGTTGGCGAAGCGTAGAGTTTCTACTTGATTCGTTACGCTTCTATGGCGAAAGGTGAGGATTCTATATGCTTAGGTTAACTGTTTTCAAACCTTGCAATGTCGTTTAATAGTAGATTATCGACAAGAACACCGTTTGACATGTAGAACATGCTGTCTGTTTTCCATTTCGACTGCGTACGAAGAATATGAGATTTAAGGTATTTTAGGCATTTGTAGGAAATACTGTATACGTTTGTATTTTGCTGAAATGATTGCCATGTGTAATTGTCATGTTATAATATTAGTTAAGCGTGCATGATCTGTTTGGCGAAGAGATTCGCCCTAATGTACACTTTGGGTCGACATATGCTACGTAGACAAATGTGTGTAGACTAAGTGTTTGTATAAATGTTTATATTAGTATGTATTGAGTAAATGTTGTTGTAGATTAGTTTTGATATTGAATTCTCAATTAATATGATTATGTACATGATTTCTTCCATGTTGTTATTGAATTGATTTCCTCATATATATGGAATACATGTGTTTGGTTGATTTGCTACGTTGTATGTTATAACATGTTGTTAACATGCTTGGATTGTTTGTATTTCATTTCTGTTACTCTCATATGATCACTGATGTTGATTACAAGTGCTTGGGGCTATGCTCTAGTCCAGGCAGTCGGTAATAAATTCAAATTTATGGTTGGCTTTTATTTGCCACGAAGGACGCGTCGACGAATGCGAGTCGTGCTTCGGTTGACGGCAGTGGTTAGGCCACACGAGGTATTTTATACACTTCATGTCGTTCAGCTTGAGGTGCACTCGTACTAGTCGAGCTCGTCAAGCAACCCGACTGACCGTTGTATGTTCACCTTGTATTGGTCATAACTGTTTGAACCTAAGGTACTGAACTTACCAGAGATAACCCTGATAACCATGGTACCTTGATCCATTAAGACTCATGAGCCGGGCATGGTGGTATGGGACACCGTTGTCAAGCTGTCGGCCTACGCTGGGGCCACAAACCTCCCCGTAGTAACCAGTGAGCACCTTAGACTCGTGAGCCGATTGTGGTGGTATGGGACACTACATTCGAGCTGTCGGCCTACTCTGATTGGTGACGAGCCCTTTGTAGTGACCTCGAATGTATTCTGAGTCTACGTGAGGCGACGACCCTTTTGTAGCAAAAAGAGTACAACTAGGCCTGTATTGATAAGGTGATGGGGGAGTGGTGCAACGAGTGCTAGCAACAGCCCTTGCAGTGACCTAGAAATATACCATCGTATGAGAGTACTAGGAGTGACGACCTTAGATAGGATCTGTGTTGGGATTGATATAAGGAAGGTACCCTAGTTTCCCAATACTACTATTTGAAAGGACTAATAACAACTCGGTAATCATATCCACATTGCACTGCATGTGCCTGGAAGATGTGGAGCACTGAGGGAAGAAAGCATGCCGTAGACGTAAGATGGTGTCGCATGAGGGAGTATGTCGGTGAGGGCATCCATCATGTCATTTCATACTAGCATTAACAACAGTATCTAGGAATATCTGATTGTTTGCTTTACTATTATCGCATGATTGATTTGATAACATGCTAATCTTTGCTCTATGATTTCACTGAGTTAATCACTCACTCCCACGTTACGGGACGGTGTTTGCAACACCTACCAGACTCTGTCTTAGATGCAGGTTGTGAGGCGATTCAGGAGCTGGAGCCGGACTACTACGAGGACCAGGACGAGTTCTCGTACATGCAGTTCTCTGACGGCTTCGCATTGGTGGTTTGAATCAGTGGGATTTTTGCTAGTTGGACTATTACATGACACTTGATTTTGGTTTATGATATGTATATGTGAGTCAGAGATGTATTCATACTTTGGAGACAGTTTGAGATTGTTTTGTTTTTCATACAGTGATATATATATTCTTCAGTCTTCCGCTTGCGTTTTATCACTGGATCTGGAGTATGAATTGCAGTTTTGGTATAATCTCACTCATGTTAATGCACTAACTCAGACAACATTGAATCATAAGTATATTTGTTGCATAAGTGATGGTCTGAAACTCGGGAGTTGGGTTTCTACACGATCTCCGATTTTCAGGGTGTTACATGATTGTATGTCATTTTGGCTTAAAGGTTAAGCAGACCCTAAACTCATGGCATTATATGCATACCACATGCACTTGAACATATGCCTTATTATAATTTTTTGAATTCATGTATAATCATGACATACATGATGATCGAAATACCATAGCGTGCCGTATAACATGAGTTACATCTTGACGATGACATTTACATCAATGATGATGACTTGGGTTATCCCTGAAAATGAACTGGACACCGGAAGTGTGGAAATAGTAGGGGATGATGTGCCCCTTAGGTTGAAAGTCCTTAAACCCCTATGTTAGCTAGGGTTACCTCATTGTCAAGCCGAGTGGATACATGGGTCATGGATTTGACTCCCACTTACGAGGTTAGGTTGAGAAGAAGTGGGTCCAACCTGCTTAAGGGCTGAGGTGCAAACAGGGACCGGTCTAACTCGCCGGTGAGAAGAAGCGCGAATGAAGTCCGCTACTAGCATTCCAGGTGGAAGTCCACCATAGGGTGGGCATGTGAGGTCGATTACTAGTGTCTAGTGTATGAGTGTCGACCACGGTGTTTCCCATGATATATAATTGGTGGAAGTCCACCACAGGGTGGGTAAGAGAGGTTGATTACTCGTGTCTGGTGCATAATATCGACCACAGTGCTTTTCGAGATATACAGTTATGATATTGTATGACAATATGATGATGGTGATGTGATTACGGATGCGTGTAATACAATTATGGTTGTGGTATAGGGAAAATGAAAATATGACTTGGTGATGCTGGTAGTATTGACTTGGAGTATTACTACGATGCATATGCATTGCATTAGCATTGGCATCATACCTTACGTGCTGCATGCCTTTCACCATACATGATTTCCTGTTAGCATATTTGTCATGCTTGCATGTAGGACAAAATGCACACACGTGTGTACTCACTAGGCTTTTTGCCTAAGCTTCCTATTTCTCATTTTTTTAGGGTAGGAGTAACTTGGAAAACTTAACTTTCCCGATGCATTGTATCTATTTTTCGATGTGGAAATGTTGATGTCGTGTACCTTTTGGAAAGCATTGTACTTGTAACCATCCAGATTTATAATGGAGAGTGTTGCTTGGTATTTTGATCATGGATCTTCATGCTCAGGTATTATTATATGTATATATAAAAAAGGAAAAATTCAGTCAGAAATCTTCCTTGTGGTGCGCCGAACTCGGGACTTGGTGTATGGAAATCGAGTGCCAGATTCAAGGCATCGTAGAAGCTGTTCGTCCCCGAACTTGGGTCGTGACAGAAGATGGCATCAAAGCATAAGATTTGGGATCACTTACGAGCAAAGCCAGTAACTCGAAAACATAGAAGAACTTAAACCGGGTCTCCCACTATAGTTGATCGAGAACCTAGGTGGTACTAAACCTAGCTGTTATTAGTACCCCTGATTTGTATGAATTTAGAGACATGAATCTAGAATTCTTGGTTTGAGAGCCTAGTCATAATAGGATTCTCTAGTAGAGAACCTAGAGAATATACTTAGCACCCAGATATTAGGCAGAGAGTCATGAGCAATACCCTCACTCGTGGGATGGATGATTGTATTGAATATGTATGATGATACGTATGTTAGATTTTCCATGTTACGATTTTGCTAATGAATTGTGACTAGAAATTTCGAGGACAAAATTTTTATTTGGAGGGTAGATTGTAAGACCTCATCTATTCCGTACGTCTCTCTATATAAACAATGATCGACGCTCTTAGCTAGACCTAGATTGGCCATTCATAGTACATACCCAACTGACAGGAACCTCAAGACCTCGAAACCTATTTCATATCGACCGCCCCATTGCCATGATCATGGAGGTATAACCCATGCGTCTATATGATACTCCGTTAGTGAGATACGCCATGAAGAATTATTAGTGTATCATGTGCTCAAGACGCCATGTACTCCATTCCACACATGTGCACAACACATGTGAAAGGGCCTAACTATATGCCCTAGAGGGGAGGTGAATAGGGCAATGCCAAATAAAACTTAAAACAGCGGAATAATAAAAGAAATAAACCACAATGCTGAATTAAAAATCAATCTCAATAAACTAGATTTAAGAGAATGATACTATATCAGTTCTAAGGAAAACCTTACACCAAAAACCAAAGGTTTAAGGTAGGACAACCTTATTTCTAGAACGTCCTAAGTATCATAAATCAATGACAAATAAAAAGCAAGGCAACCAAAATAACTTGCAGAAATAAATCCTAAATTGTTACAACATTCCCCACACTTGCTTGAAATAAAATGATTACAACATTCATCCACAAATACAATCCACAAAACTGAATGAATAAAGAAATGAAAGAATAAAGCACATCCACAACACAACGATATATAGTGGTTGGCCTGTGTGTACACCAACTGTTATCCAACAGCCACACAGAATGCTACTCCATTCCTAATATCCTCACACAAGGGATATTAGCATGCACTATCAAAATAGGTTTCACAGGTTTACCTAAAACCTTCACAATTGTGTCTTTTTATCTCGGGCTTACACAATCCAAAAACCCACACAATCTGAGTTTTTTGGCTCTCCTCAGATAACAAAAACAATGAAATTTTTTTGGCAAATCTCAAAGAAAACCAAAGAAAGTAAATTACACAAATGTAAAATACCTGAATCTCCTTTTGAAGTAGCCCGGTAGAACCAATCGGAGTAGAAGTTCGATTCAACGTTCAAAGTCCAATACTCACTTTAAGAATGGTTCTAAGTCTAATTGATTTTAAATCAAAAGGGCTAGTTCTATTTGATTTTGAATCCAAGAAGAAGCAATATCAGAAATTTCCCTTTTCAAATAAGATTGGAATGTAGATCAAAATCAAATAATAAACAAGCTAGCAAAAGGAATATTAAATGAGCACAAAGTAGCTTAAAAACAAACACAAACTTATCTTAGAGTATAGCCTAAAGATTGCTTGAAATGATTTGAATTGGATTAAAAGACTCTGAAGTTCGTGCTCTATTTATAGCTTGAAAAATCCCATCTATGACTGGTCTTAAGATCCTAAGACTGGTTGTAGCTTCAAAGATTTTCAAAGATTTTTACGGGATAAGGATTAGCTGTTCCATGACTGGTCCTGAGTAGACTACGACCGGTCGTGGGCCACCTACGACTGGTCGTGGGTCACCTACGACCGGTTGTAGGACCCCCAGTTTAGTTGCTGGAGTTTGAGTCATAGGGCTAAGACTGGTCGTACGACAAGTCGTACAGCTCACAGGACTGGTCGAAGGATGTCCAGGACTGGTCGTAGGACAAATAGAAAAATCTAAAAATCTTCAACAACCTAGGACTGGTCCTGAAAAACTTGAGACTGGTCGTAGCAGAGCTAGGAGTGGTCTTGAAGTCCCTAGGACTGGTCTTAGAATAGCCCGAACAAGCATATTAAAATATACGAATTATGTATCCAGAATGAGCTACAGTAAAGCCCATTCTAAGGTCAATCTAAGGTCAAACAAACCTTAAAAGTGAGATGGACATTGAAAGTCTGTACAATCAGATGACCCTCAAGAGAAGCTTGAGAATTTACGAATCTTGTTGTAGGCCTTCTCAAGATTGATCCTTTCTTGAGTTGACAAAGTCTTCTTCTATACTTGTACTTATTTGAATCTTTGAACATGCATACTTGGAGACTTCTATTCTTGAATTCTTCATCCATGACTTGAAACTTTCATCATTTAAGTTCTTATCTTGAAATGCGATATCTTGAAGCAATGAATAGTCATGAAACACAAGATATACTAGACATAGATATAGGTTTTAGCACCATAAAATTTGACAACTAAAGGGATATGGAATCATAGCACTTACAATCTCTCCCTTTGTCAAATTTGTGACAAAACACATATCATATAGATAAGAGCAACATCATACAAATTACACATATCATAAGAGATTTTTTTTGATATAGCTCCCAACCTTTTAGATTGCTAGACTGCATAGTATTTCAGTCTCGATCGTTTCTGACTAGGGTCTAAGGATCAGTGGGGTCATCGTAGTGCTGATGAGGCGTCTTGGGAGTGAGAAGCTGAGATTTTCGAGTGTTATCCCCGTTTTCTTGTTATTGACTACATTCGAGGGTTGTGTTTTTGATTTTACATAGTGAGATGATTTTCCTCTTTTAATGAGTTATGACTAGTTGCGATGATTGAGTAAATTTTGAGGACAAATTTTTTATTAGGAAGGGAAAGCTGTAAGACCCATATCCTAGACCGTACCGTTCCTGTCACACCCTGAAAATCGGAGGTCGTGTATAAACTCAACTCCCGAGTTCCAGACCGTCACTTATGCAACAAAAATGATTATGATTCAATGTTGTCTGATTTAAAGCATTCACATGAGTAAAAGTATACCAAAACTGCAATTCATACTTCAGATCCAGTGATAAAAGAAAGTGGAAGACTAAACAATATATATATCACTGTATGAAAAAATAAAGTAAATCTCATATGCCTCTAAAGTATGAATACATCCCTGAGTCTCATATACATATACATGAACAAAAATGTAATGTTCAAAATAGTCCCACTGAAGTCCCGCCAATCCAGGTCGCCTACGTAAAGTCATCGTGATACTGCATGTACGAGAACTCGTCCTGGTCCTCGTCAAAGTCTGGCTCTGCCTCCTGGATATCAGCATCACCTGCATCTACAACAGGGTCTGGTGGGTGTTGCAAACACCATCCCGTAACGTGGGAATGAGTGATCAACTCAGTGGAATCATAGAGCAAAGATTAGCATGTTCACAATTCAATTATGCAATAATAGTAAAGCAGTAAATCAGACAATCCTAATACTGTTGTTAATGCAAGATGACATGATGTGATGTATGCCCTCACCGACGATCTCCCTCATACGGCAACATCTTACGACCGCGGCATGCAATCGACCCTCAAGTGCTCCACATCTTCCAGGCACATGCAATGGCATGGTGATATGATTTCCAAGTTATTATTAGTCCATTCAAATAGTAGGATTGGGAAACTAAGGTACTTCCCTTATATCAATCCCAACACAGATCCTGTCTAGGGTCGTCACTCCTAGTAATCTCATACGAGGTATATTTATGTAGGTCGCTGCAAGGGCTGCCAGGGCTGTTGCTCGCACTCGTTGCACCGCTCCCCCATCACCTTATCAATACAAGCCTACCGTACTCTACTGCAACGGAAGGGTCGTCGCCTCCCGTGGACTCAGAATACGCTCGCGGTCACTACAAAGGACTCGTCGCCTGATCAGTGTAGGCCGATAGCTAGAATATAGTGTCTCATACCACCATAATCTGCTCACGAGTCTAGGTGCTCACTGGTCATTACGGGGAGGTTTGTGGCCCTAGCGTAGGCCGACAGCTCGACCACGGTGTCCCATACCACCATGCCCGGCTCATGAGTCTTCGTGGATCAAGGTACCATGGTTAACAGGATTTATAGTGGTAAGTTCAGTACCCTAGGTTCAAGCAGTTATGACTCATACAAGGTGAACATACATCGGCCAGTCGGGTTACTTGACGGGCTCGACTAGCTCGGTCGCATCTCAAGCCGAATGACATGAAGTGCATAAAACACTTCGCGTGGCCTAACCACTGCCGCCAACTCCAAACACGACTCACATTCATCGACGCGTCGTTCGTGGCCAAGACCAGCCAGCCACGAATTTCGCTCGGTTACCGACTGCCTGGACTAAGTCTAGTCCCAAACAATTATGGAATCACATCAGCGATGTATATTGGATATTGGAATTGAAATACAATTATGTGAGCACGTTAACACATGTTATAACATTCAACTTAAATAAATCTTGAAACACATACATTTCATGCATGTAATGAAATCATGCATATAGTCAACATGTAGGAAATCATTTAGGTCAGCATATTAATTGAGAATTCCATCTCAAACTAATTCATAACATCATTTAATTCAATACATACTAATACAAGCATTTATACAAACACATACACTACACACTTAAGTCTACATATAGTATGTCGACCCGAAGTGCGCAATTAGGTGAATCTCTTCGCCAAACTAATCATGCACGTATTCCTAACTTCCTAATGTGACAACAAGCCATGTCAATCACATCAGCAAAATATGAATGTAGACAGTACTTCCTACAAATGACTAAAATGCCCTAAATCTCATATTCTTCGGTAATTTACGAAACAGGAAACGGAGAGCATGTTGTATATGTCAAACGGCGATGCCGTCGATAATCTACTATTAAACGACATTGAAAGCACTGTAAACCGTCAATCAAAGCGTCTAAAATCCTCACCTTATGCCTTGTAGACTCGTGAATCGAAACGGAGCGTATACGCTTCGTCAACGGTAGTAGGAGAACCTATTTTACAAGTTACGTCAGCTTACACGTTATGAATCTAAGTAAACCCTAAATTAGCAAGTTATAGGGTTGTTTTATACCTGAAAATGTGGGAGAATCACCAGCTTGGTGATCAGGAAGTGTTGCTACAGCACTAGCAACCGGTGGCTCGGAGACGGGAAAAATCCCTTCTACTCTTTCTCTCAAACTCTCTCCTTTCCTCTCTCTCTAATCTAGGTTTTTGAAATTTTCGGATGGGAGAGAGGAATGAGGGTTTCAACCCTTTTTATAAGCTTAAAAATGTCGGAAATAGGCTCCGGAATGAAGTTTACTTAGTGCCTATCCATTTCGGGGCTGTTTCGATCCAAAAGATGATTTCTGGTGGTCCCCTGGTCGATTGCGATCGGAATTAAGCTCATGCGTATCAGATATAGCACGTATTAAGTTTTCAGTCCGGCAGGGTTCGCAGATCGCACGTGGCGGACCAGTTTCAGTTCAGCGGTCACCGCACGTAGATTAGGGCTGAAAGTCTCATGATAATAAATAGAAATTTTTCCTGATCCGAGGGTGTAATTTGGCTGAATTCTGACGGTCAGAATGCTTAATACTGACGCGTCAAGTCATATGCCAGATTTGAATTTGAAATTCCAATTCTGTCCCTATTCGCGGTCTCTTCAGTCCGGACTCAATGAAATAGTCTGTGATTATCGGTTTGACTTGATTTTCGAAATGATTGTCAAGTCCAGCTAGGCAGTTCTAACGATCTAAGATAGGAGGTATCGGACTTTCGACGCGCGGTCTAGATCCAATACAGAAATTTAAAGTAGTCCAGAGAACAAACCCACTTAGAGTTTGATCCGAGGTTATAGAGTATTGTAGAGTCACTCGTTCTACTCGATTTGGGTCTTGTAAAATGTATTTAAAGTGATCAGGGACTATTTCCCAGCTACTCTAGCGTTGCGCTAGCTAACTAACGCTTAATTTCTATAGAAATTAATTCTACGCGATTTCGGGTCGAGTTGGTACTCGAGCCCAATTACGGATTTTTCACGGGCGTTACAGTTCCGTAGGCTTCCTCGATCTTTCGGACAAATTTTGGCAACCTTCGACCTTCATCCGACGTTTGCACTCGACCCTGAGATGCATGCCATTAATCCGAGTCGACTCAACCCGAGAGTTGTACCCTAGCGACTGTGCCATCGCTGCTATTCTAATGCGGTGACTCACGCGCCTATTCGATACCCTGGCCAGGAGATGTGGGCCAGCTTTCAATTCGAGAAAAATACCACGCGTTGCAAAATCTAAGAGAATCTCTACGATGTGTTACATCCATCCATCAATCAATCAATCCCATCATGTCAAGTACACATCACCTCTCACACCCTTCCCCAAGCAACCCCAAAGTCAAAAAGTTCTTACACAAGCCACCTTTTTCTTACACACATCACTCACCCCATCCATCACCCATCACTCTTTCTCTCTTTACAACCTTGTAACACCCCGAATTTTGGCCAATCTGGGATTAGACGTCCTTAGGCAATGGGTCAACTAAAACACCTGAAAAATTGCTTAGAACCCAATTCCATAGCCAAATAAATCATGTAGGATTAATTCCTTTGAAAAATAAGTGTAAGTTAGCTAGCGCGACGCTGGAGTAGCTGGGAAATAGTCCCTGATCACTTTAAATACGTTCTACAAGACCCAAATCGAGTAGAACCAACGACTCTATAATACTCTATAACCTCGGACCAAACTCTAAGCAGGTTTGCTCTCTGGACCACTTTGAATCTTTGTATTGGATCTAGACCGCACGTCGAAAGTCCGATACCTCCTATCTTAGACCGTTAGAACCTCCTAGCTGGACTTGACACTCATTCCGAAAATCAAGTCAAACCGATAATCACAGGCTATTTCATTGAGCCCGGACCGAAGAGAGTGCGAATAGGGACATAGTTGGAATTTCAAATTCAAATCTGGCACACGACTTGATGCGTTAGTATTGAGCGTTCTGACCGTCAGAATTCATCCAGATTACACCCTTGGATCAGGAGAAATTTCTATTTTATATCATGAGACTTTCAGCCCTGATCTACGTGCGGTGACCGCTGGACTGAAACTGGCCCGCCACGTGCGATCTGCGAACCCTGCCAGACTGAAAACTTAATACGTGCTAGATCTGGTACGCATGAGCTTAAGTCCGATCGCATTCGACCAGGGGACCAATAGAAAATATCTTTTGAACCGAAACAGCCCCGAATTGGATATGCACTAAGTAAACTTCGTTCCGGAGCCTATTTTCGGCGTTTTTAAGCTTATAAAAGGGGTTGAAACCCTCATTCCTCTCTCCCATCCGAAATTGCAAAAATCCCTAGATTAAGAGAGAGAAAAGGTGAGAGTTTGTGGGAGAGTGTAGGAGAGAATTTCTTGCTGCTCGTGCCACCTGCTGCAAGTGCCTAAGCAACGCACTCCAATCACTTTCCTAGCGATTCCAACGCACTTCTAGGTGAGAAAAACCTTTAACACTTGCTGATTTAAGCTTCCGTCAATTCCATTAGCGATGTAGCTTATGTAGCTTGTGTATTAGGTTCCCTATTCGCCGTAGACGAAGCATATACGCTCCGTTCGAATTTGCACATCCATAAGAGACAAGGTGCGGATTTTAGACGCTTTGATTGACTGTTTCCAAAGCTTTCAATGTCGTTTAATAGTAGATTCTTGACGGCAATGCCGTTTGACATGTACAATATACTGTCCGTTTCCTGTTTCGTAAACCAACGAAGAATATGAGATTTAGGGCATTTTAGTCATTTGTAGGAAGTACTGTTTTTACTTATATTTTGCTGATGTGATTGACATGGTTTATTGTCGCATTAGAATGTTAGGAATACGTGCATAATTAGTTTGGCGAAGAGATTTGCCTAAATGCGCACTTCGGGTCGACATACTATATGTAGACTTAAGTGTGTAGTGTAAGTGTTTGTATAAATGCTTGTATTAGTATGTATTGAATTAAATGGTGTTATGAATTAGTTTGAGATTGATTTCTTAATTAATATGCTGGTGTAAATGGTTTCCTACATGTTAGCCATATGCATGATTTCATGATATGAATGAAATGCATGTGCTTGACGATTCGCTTAAGCTGTATGTTATAACATGTGCTTGATGATTTCATTTTGATTTAATTTGAGATTGAATTCTCAATTAATATGCTGATGGAAATGATTTCCTATATGTTGGCGATATGCATAAGTTCATTATATGTATGAAAGGCATGTGTTAGATGATTTACTTAAGTTGTACGATATAACATGTGTTAACATGCTCACATGGTTGTGTTTCATTTCCAATACTCTCACATGATCGCTGACGTGGATTCATATGTGTTTGGGACTATACTTAGTCCAGGAAGTCGGTAACCGAGCGAATTCGTGGTTGGCTTATATTTACCACGAACGACGTGTCGATGAACGCGAGTCGTGTTGGAGTTGGCGGCAGTGGTTAGGCCACGCGAAGTGTTTTACGCACTTCATGTCGTTCGACTTGCGGTGCGATCGTGCTAGTCAAGCCCGTCAAGTAACCCGACTGACCGTTGTATGTTCACCCTACATGAGTCATAACTGCTTGAACCTAGGGTACTGAACTTACCATTGTAAACCCTGTTAACCATGGTACCTTGATCCACGAAGACTCATGAGCTGGGCATGGTGGTATGGGACACCGTGGTCGAGCTGTCGGCCTACGCTGGGGCCACAAACCTCCCCGTAGTGACCAGTGAGCACCTGTCTCGTGAGCAGATTATGGTGGTATGGGACACTATATTCTTGCTGTCGGTCTACATTGATAAGGTGATGGGGGAGCGGTGCAACGAGTGCGAGCAACAGCCCTGGCAGCCCTTTGTAGTGACCGCGAGCGTATTCTGAGTCTACGGGAGGCGACGACCCTTCCGTAGCAGTAGAGTACAGTAGGCCTGTATTGATAAGGTGATGGGGGAGCGGTGCAACGAGTGCGTGCAACAGCCCTGGCAGCCCTTGTAGCGACGTACAAAATATACATCGTATGAGATTACTAGGAGTGACGACCCTAGACAGGATCTGTGTTGGGATTGATATAAGGGAGGTACCTTAGTTTCCCAATCCTGCTGTTTGAATGGACTAATAACAACTTGGAAATCATATCACCATAACATTGCATGTGCCTGGAAGATGTGGAGCACTCTAGAGAGTGTGGCATGTCGCGGTCGTAAGATGTTGCCGTATGAGGGAGATCGTCGATGAGGGCATACATCACGTCATGTCATATTACATTAACAACAGTATTAGGATTGTTCGATTTACTGCTTTACTATTATCGCATGATTGATTTGATAACATGCTAATCTCTGCTCTCTCATCCCACTGAGTTGATCACTCACTCCCATGTTACGGGATGGTGTTTCCGGACACCCACCAGTCCCTATTGTGATTGCAGATGATGGCGCGGCCTACGAGGCGGAGCTGGATTTGATGATGATGAGGAGGATCTCTCCTTTAGGCATGATTTGATTGACGGGATTACAGGGAGGTTGATTAGATACATTGACACTTGTCATTTTATATTTTTAGCGCCCTCATGTATATTCATTTTGTTTACTTTTGAAGTATACATGTATGTGTATGACCTAGTAATATATTCACACTCTGGAGACGTACAACAGTTTATGTATGTTATACATACTATTACAGTCTTCCGCTTTCAAATTTAATTGTCTTTGGAGTATGATATGCTGTTCTGGCTTAATCTCACTCATGTTTAATACATTATCACAGACAACATTCAATCATACATATCTATGTTGCATAAATAACATTTTGGAACTCGGGAGTTGGGTTTTTGCTCGACCCCCCAATTTTTGAGATGTTACAAACCTTCTCTCTCCTTCATTTTCAATTCCATTCCAAGCAAACCTACATCTCATGTCCAAGCTTTCCCTCCTCTTTAAGAAAGCCACAAGTGTGGCCCACTTTCCTTACCCTTCCATCTCCTATCTCAACCATCCAAACCTCATCTCCACCATTGAAATCGAAGCTAAGGAGCCTTAAAGCACTAGGGAGGAAGAAGGAAAGGTGGGTGTTTTTCTTAGATCTGATCTTTTTTTAGAAAGGAAATCTCCACCTTTAATTTTTTTTATGGGCCCACACCTGGTTGGGGCCCACCTTAATGTATGCATGCATGTTCATTGAGGGGCTCATAGTGGCGGAGCCCCTCCCCTTCATCTAATCTTTCTCTCTCCCTTTCTGATTTGTGGCCCACCATGATGATGTGTATTTCATCCACATCGTCTGTATATGGCATGGCCATGATTTGAATGGGCCAGGACCGCTAGAGGGGCTGCTGTCCAGACCGTCCAGCGGGCCTAGATGAAGGAAAAAAACCACAAATATCAACTGGTTCCTTGGGTGGGCCACACTGACGTGGACCCCACCATGATATATTTACACCCTCCATCCATGTGGGACCCGTATGATGCATTTGTTTTATCCAGGCTGTCCAGAAGTGGGACGGTGCTGGACGACTGGATGAACGTATTTCATCCACTTTCCATCTGTGTGGAAGCCCATCTTATGTGCATTGCATATCTAAACTGTTCGTACGTGGGTCCCACATGACATCCTCATCCAGACCATCCATTAAAGGACGTCCAGAGCTGGACATTTGACATGTATATGTTATAATAATATAATAATAGTGTCATACTCACACCATCCGTCCAATTGTGTGGGCGTTGCACGTGTGGTCCATCCTCACCGTCCAACACTCTGGACGGGTGGGACCCCACCCCATGTGTGTATCATCCAGCCGTCCATCTGTGTGGACCCGCTATGATGTATGGGTCATATTCCCACCGTCCAGTGCATGGGACGGTGGGGCCCACCTGTTGCATGTGTTTTATCACCACCGTCCAGCCACGTGGACGGTGGGAATTCACCATGACTTATCTATTTTATACCCAAACCGACCATCTGTTTTGTATCTAAACCGTCCGTCTAATGGATGGTATTGACGTCAGCAAGTTGTGTGGGTTTGATCCACACTGTCCATTTACATGGACCCCATGTGTTGTGTGGATCTGATCCACACCGTCCATTTCTGCAGTGGACACCACCATGATTTATGTATTATATCCCCACCGTCCAGCTACCTGGAGGTGGGCCACAACATGTTGTATGTGTGTATCACACCGTCCGTACATCGGACGTATGCCCATTTGAAGGACGTGCGTATCCACACCGTCCATCCATTGACACATATTCAAATCTTAGGTGAAAATCACCTTATATACACCGTCAGCCTGGTGGACGCTGCTGGAAAACTGTCCAGCAGCCATGGAACCATGACACATGTGTTATATCGCACCGTCCATCCATGTGCTGTTAACCCTGCACGTGTCATATGTGCAGGTGGTGGGACCTACCTAAATGTAAGTATTCTTCATCCGCACAGTCCAATTGTTTGGGACATGGAGCCCACCATGCTGTATGGATTTCATCTGCACCATTCATGTGGGGCTTCCTTGATGTTTGTGGTCTATCTAGACCATCCGTACATGGGCCCCATGTGATGTAAATGTTTCCTCCAAGCCGTCCATGTGGGGGTAGGGCCCACCTTGCTATATGTAATTAACCAGCACCGTCCATCTGGACGGTACTGTTTGAAGACCACCATGATGTGTGGTTTCATCCGGGCCACCCATTACTGGTGGGACCCATCTGGACGCTGCCCCTTTTGAATTAATTATAATAATATATTATATTATGTTATATGTGGTGGGCCCCATGCGGGACCCACCTGATATTGCATTAGATTGGCTGGTGTATGGCGTTAGTAAATTCGTGGGACCCACCTTATATGTATATGCATATCATCTGCACCGTCCATCTGGACGGTGCCATGTACAACCCCACCATGATGAATGTTGTATCTGCTCCGTATGTGTAGTGGCTCACTTAGATGTGTTTGTTATATCCAAAACTATTTGTCTGTTTGGAATGGTGGGGCCCGCTGCTGTGTGACGTCAGCAGGTTATGTGGCCCCATCACGATGTATGTGTGGTATCAAAATGGTCATCCATTTGGCAAGCTCATCCTAAGGCTTAGGACAGAAATGAAGCAGATCCATGTAGCAGGTGGACCACACTGCAGAAATCAGTGGTGGGTTGAACATCCATGATTGCATCCTTTAGGGATCACAAAGGTTCTAGATCAATGTGATTTTTTTTTCCTCTTAGTTCAAGCCTTTATGCGGGGCCCATTGCAAATTTTCAAGGTTCATTGTGATTGTTCGGGGCCCACTCTTATATGTGTTACATGCAATATCCATCCATTGTGCCTAGTTCATGGGCTCCTGTTTAAGGCCCATTTAATGTATATGAGGCCCATTGTTGCAACCCATTTTTTGTATATAAGGCCCATTGGCATGGCTCATTGGTGTGGCCCACTTGTTGTATATGAAGCATATTGGCTCGGCCCATTGGTGCGGCCCATCCATGAGGCCCATCATGATGTATATTTAAGGCCCATATGATGGGGCCCACCTACTTGAATATGAGGCATTGTGATGTATTCAAGGCCTATGGACAGTGCCCATTGTGATATATTCGTGGCCTATGGGCAAGGCCAATTGTGATATGTATTAGGCCCATGACACGTAGCCCATTTGATGTATATGAGACCCATGTGTAGGGCCCACATGTTTTGTACTGAGGCCCATGGGTCATGACCCATTGAGATGTATTTTCGGCCTATATGACATGACCCATTATGATGTATTTTCAACCCATTTGGCGAGGCTTATTATGAAGTATTCAAGGCCCATTGTTGAGGCCCAGTGTGATGCATATATGACCCATATGTTGAGGCCCAATATGATGTATTTGAAGCCCATGTAATGCAAACCGATTTGGTATACATGAGGCCCATCAGTGCGGCTTATTTGGTGTACATAAAGCCCGTTGCGCGGCTCATACAATGCGGCCCCTGTGATATGGCCCGCTTGACATAAGAGGCCCATTGAGATGTATTCGATGCCCAGGTGCGAGGCCAACCTGTTGTGTATTCGAGTCCCGATGAGACGTATTTTGACCCAATATGATGAGGCCTATGTGACGTAAATAAGGCCCATCATGATTGTACTCAAGACCATGGGCTATTATATGTTTGGCCCTATTTAGGCCACTCCTTAGGAGCAATGTTGGTTAGATGTCCACATTGATGGGCAATGATGGTTGGATGTCCACATTGTGACCTTCCCTTAGGCCTTGTTAGGCCCATTCTCATCTGTAACACCCTGAAAATCGGGGGTCGTGTATGAACTCAACTCCCGAGTTCCAGACAGTCACTTATGCAACAAAAATGATTATGATTCAATGTTGTCTGATTTAAAGCATTTACATGAGTAAAAGTATACCAAAACTGCAATTCATACTTCAGATCCAGTGATAAAAGCAAGCGAAAGACTAAACAATATATATATCACTGTATGGAAAAATAAAGTAAATCTCATCTGTCTCCAAAGTATGACTACATCTCTGAGTCTCATATAATATACATGAACAAAATAAATATCCAAAATGGTCCCATTGAAATCCCATCGATCCAGGTCGCCTACGCAAAGCCGTCGTGATACTGCATGTACGAGAACTCGTCCTGGTCTGCCTCCTGGATCTCGGCCTCACCTGCATCTACAACAGGGTCTGGTGGGTGTTGCAAACACCATCCCGTAACGTGGGAGTGAGTGATCAACTCAGTGGAATCATAGAGCAAAGATTAGCATGTTCACAAATCAATCATGCGATAATAGTAAAGCAGTAAATCAGACAATCCTAGTACTGTTGTTAATGCAAGATGATATAACATGATGTATGCCCTCACCGACGATCTCCCTCATACGACAACATCTTACGACCGCGGCATGCCACACTCCCTAGAGTGCTCCACATCTTCCAGGCACATGCAATGCTATGGTGATATGATTTCCAAGTTGTTATTAGTCCATTCAAACAGCAGGATTGGAAAACTAAGGTACTTCCCTTATATCAATCCCAACACAGATCCTGTCTAGGGTCGTCACTCCTAGTAATCTCATACGAGGTATATTTATGTAGGTCGCTGCAAGGGCTGCCAGGGCTGTTGCTCGCACTCGTTGCACCGCTCCTCCATCACCTTATCAATATAGGCCTACCGTACTCTACTGCAACGGAAGGGTCGTCGCCTCCCGTGGACTCAGAATACGCTCGCGGTCACTACAAAGGACTCGTCGCCTGATCAGTGTAGGCCGACAGCTAGAATATAGTGTCCCATACCACCATAATCTGCTCACGAGTCTAGGTGCTCACTGGTCACTACGGGGAGGTTTGTGGCCCCAGTGTAGGCTGACAGCTCGACCACGGTGTCCCTTACCACCATGCCCGGCTCATGAGTCTTCATGGATCAAGGTACCATGGTTAACAGGGTTTACAATGGTAAGTTCAGTACCCTAGGTTCAAGCAGTTATGACTCATACAAGGTGAACATACATCGGCCAGTCGGGTTGCTTGACGGGCTCGACTAGCGCGATCGCATCACAAGTCGAACGACATGAAGTGCGTAAAACACTTTGCGTGGCCTAACCACTGTCGCCAACTCCAAACATGAATCGCGTTCATCGACGCGTCGTTCGTGGCTATGACCAGTCAGCCACGAATTCGCTCGGTTACCGACTGCCTGGACTAAGTCTAGTCCCAAACACTTATGAAATCATATCAGCAATTTATGTAAGAGTAACGGAATTGAAATACAATCATGTGAGCATGTTAACACATGTTATAACATTTAACTTAAACAAATCTTCAAACACATATATTCCATGCATGTAATGAAATCGTGCATAGAGTCAACATGTGGGAAATCATTTAGGTCAGCATATTAATTGAGAAATCCATCTCAAACTAATTCATAACATCATTTAGTTCAATACATACTAATACAAACATTTATACAAACACAGACACTACACACTTAAGTCTACATATAGCATGTCGACCCGAAGTGCGCAATTAGGCGAATCTCTTCGCCAAACTAATTATGCACGTATTCCTAACTTCCTAATGTGACAATAAACCATGTCAATCACATCAGCAAAATATGAATGTAAACGGTACTTCCTACAAATGACTAAAATGCCCCAAATCTCATATTCTTTGTTAATTTACGAAACAGGAAACGGAGAGCATTATGTACATGTCAAACGGCGATGCCGTCAATAATCTACTATTAAACGACATTGAAAGCGTTAGGAACCGTCAATCAAAGCGTCTAAAATCCTCACCTTAAGTCTTGTAGACTCGTGAATTGAAACGGAGCGTATACGCTTCGTCTACGGCGAATAGGGAACCTAATACACGAGATCCATAAGCTACATCGCTATGGAAACAAAGAAAACTCAAATCAGCAACTATTTAGGGTATTTTCTTACCTCGAATCGCGGTGTAATCGCCGGGAAAATGGTAGAGGTGTGTTGCTTGAGCACGTGCAACACGTAGCACAAGTGGCAGGAAGAACTCTCCCACTCTCTCTCACAATCTCTCACCTTTTTCTCTCTCCCAAGTTAGGGTTTCTCTCAAATTCGGATGGGAGAGAGAAGTGAGGGTTTCAACCCCTTTTATAGCCTAAAACATGCCCAAAATAGGCTTGGGAACAATGTTTACTTGGTGCCTAACCAAATCGGGACCATTTCGGTCTAAAGGAGCATTTCTGATGGTCCCCTAGCCAAATGCGGTCGGACTTAAGCTCATGCATACTTGATCTAGCACACATCCAGTTTTCAGACCGGTAGGGTTCCCAGATCGCACGTGGCGGTCCAGTTTCAGTTTAACGGTCACCGCACCAAGATCAGGCCTATAAGTCTCGTGATATGTAATAGAAATTTTTCCTGATCCAAGGGTGTAATTTGGCTGTATTCTGACGGTCAGAATGCTTAATACTGATGTGTCAAATCGTGTGCCAGATTTGAATTTCAAATTCTAATTTTAACCCTATTCTCACTCTCTTCACTCCAGGCTCAATAAAATAGCCCCTGAATGTCAGTTGGACTTGATTTTCGAAACGATTGCCAAGCCCAGCTAAGTGGTCATAACGGTCTAAGATGGTAGGTATCTAACTTTCGACGCGCGGTCTAGATCCAATACAAAGTTTCAAGGAGGTCTCGAGAATAAACCGGCTTAGAGTTTGATCCGAGGCTTTAGAGCATTATAGCACCATTGGTTCCACTTGCTTTGGGCCTTGTAGAACGTATTTAAAGTGATTAGGGACCATTTCCCAGCTATTCTAACATTGCACTAGCTAACCTAGTCATATTTTCTAAAGGAATGAATTCTACGCAAATTTCGGGTCGAGTTGGTACTCGAGCCCAAGTATGGATTTTTCACGGGCGTTACAATCTACCCCCCCAAGTCATCGTCCTGCCTCCCAGATTAACTAAACAACCCTCACACATCTGGGTAACATCCGAATAATCCCCATGAGCTGCAAAGACTCGCACACTATCCATAGTGATAGTCTGTAACCCAAGACGCCTGACTACGGCACGCGATATCAAAGAAATCGTGGAACCAGTGTCCACCATCATAAGAATGGGAGTACCTCCAATATGGGCTGTGACCTCGAAGGCCGAATGCTGAAAAGTCGGTGCCGCAGCTGCCTCAGCTGTCAATGCATGAACCCGAGCCTGATGTGGCCGGTTCGGCCGCTATGTCAAGGGCCGTGGAGGCTGTCTGATCTGCGATACCGTAGGTCTGAATGTAGGGTGCGCAGGAGCTGACTGTATAGGCGGTACTGATAACGCCTGTGGACGTGTACGGTCGATCTTCTGCGGCGGCGAGAACCCACTGTCCCGCATCCGAGAAAAACAACTCTGCGCCAAGTGGCCTGTCCTCCCACAGTATGTACATGTCAAGTCAAGGCGCCGAAATGGTGGTACAGGCACTGTAGTCCTAGCAGGGGGATCAATGCGAGGCCTCTTGCCCGCAAGGGGCCTGTCTGGCAAGTCTAGTCGTGGCCTAGAGCAATAGGGCCACGAGATCGCGCAAGCCGATCCACATCCTCCTCTTCCCGCATGGACATGTGAATCAACTCCGCATAAGAGGGAATGGTCAAACAGCACATCTTCGACCGAATATCCGGTCGCAAACCCTCCAGAAAGCGTCGTATGCGCATCTGCTTATCAGCCAAAATCGTCGGGATGTATCTGCCCAACTCCGTGAACCGATGCTCATACTCTGTAACTGTCATGGCTGCCTGTCTGAGGCGGAGAAACTCATTCTCCCTGTCGTGCCTGTAAGTCTGGTGATAATACTTCTCATGGAAGCGGAACTCAAACGCTGCCCAAGTCCATACATAGTCGGCGGCAATGGTCCGCAGTACGCTATCCCACCACATGCTGGCCTCTCTCTCAAACAGGAATGTAGCCAGCTCTACCTGCTCGGCCTCAGTGCAATGTAACATCCGTAAAATCTTCGACACACGGTCGAGCCAGTACTCAGCCTCCTCGGGTCTGTGAGAACCCATGAAAGTAGGAGGCCGCAAGCGCTGAAATCGCTCCAATAGGCCCCGTGTATCGGGGGGATTCCCCGCAGGGTAAGCAGGCGGCGTAGGATGAGCCATGCCCTCATCCTGGGCGTATGTATAAGCATCCTCAACTGGATGCGCAGGTGGTGCAGGTGGTGTAGATGGAGCCGCACCCCGACCCTGGGCTAATGTCCCCACGATGGTAGTCAGAATCTGTCAGGAGGTGGACAGGCTGTGGCAGATGCTGTGTGGAAGTAGATGCACGATGAGGCTCTCGGACTGATGGCGTAAATGGCGGTGGTCCAACTGTAGGACCAACGGCAGGCTGAGACGATAGAACTGCCTCAGGAATCAGGCCCAAGGCAGGGTCCGTATGGGTGCCAGACTGCGAAGGAGTATGATCCATATGCTCAGTCAGTGCAAGCCGAGCCGTGCTCCGCGTAGCCTTAGGCGGCATTCCCTATATTCAAAATAGGGCGCAACCTTGTCAGTCTCAATAGCATAAATTTACCGCAATCATTCATAAGGAGTCAAAGGCATTCCATGCATTTCATTTAATCAAAATTGTCACAATACAAGGGATATATCCTTACAATCATCATGACAAGAAATACATGGGAACTAAGACAGTTAAAATTGTAACAGCAACATAAGCAAAGCACTAGCCCTAACAGGCTTACACACATAAAGAGGGAAATGACTAACTACTGACAACTACATTAAGGTCGCATCACTAGTCTGAGTCTGGGGATGGAGGAGGTGCACCCTTATCCTGCAAGTAACAAAGGATCGCCTTCAAGGTGCGAGTCACCTTGCCTAATTTCTTCCTTGTAACGGCCTTGACATCCTCTACTTCAGCGCAAAGTTCTTGAATTTCCCTTCGCAAAGAGGTCTGACTCTCCTCCATCCGAGCAATGCGATCGTCGATAGTAGCCTGCGTAGAAGGAGGAGGGCTCTCATCTGTATCTTGAGCCTCCTCTTCTGCCTCTTCCTGAGCTTCTTCCTGAACCTCTGCTCCAGGTTCTTCTTTGCTTTGATCTTCCTCATCATCAAAGTCATCTTCACTGTCCTCCTCGAGCTGATTTTCACGGTACTGCGACCCAATCTTCATCTTGACCATAGTCGACTCATCAATGGTATGAATCGATACTGGCAATTTCGGCCCAAGTCTGTAGGCAAACTCAAGCGCAATCTTACAAATCAGCCGGCCAAAAGGAAGCGATTCAGATGTTCTTCTTGACCTGGCTATGAGGATTATTTGTCGTAAGATGAAAGTAGCCACGCATACGTTCTCTCCCTGGGCCACCAGATACAGGAAATCAACCATAAGGCGTGTACATTCAATGCGATTCGTCGACCTGGGATAAACATTGAACGTGCAGATATGGTGCAGCAGGCGCAAATCATCAGACATGTACGTTGCCTTTAGGCTATTATTAGGCTGCCATGAAACCAACTTACCACACAGAAACCTGGTGCAGCGATCTCGTTCACGTCTAGTCCTCAGGTTCTTCTCACTAGGATGAACATCACCAAGAGGCACGTTCAGAAGTCGCGCAATCAGTCGCACATCAATCGTAGCCATCCGATCTCTACCAAAAGGGATTTTAAACTGTAATGGCTCCAAGGTAGGATTCTGGATACTAGCGTAGAAGGCACGAACAGTGCTCACATTAGCACAAGCACGAGCTTCAAAGATCGAACCCCAATGCGCAGCTTCAATGCGTTCGAACAACAGATATTCGCCGAATAGTCGTCCATCTACGTCTGCCTCAAACAACACTTTTCGATCAGTGTATTGGCCGTGAGGCATCTCCGATAGAATTGCTCGCCCAAGGTGTGCATGGGGATCCAAATCTCGCTTTGTACGGCACTCCAGGACTGCAGCTGGACCTGCGGCGGCGTTTGAACTTGCGGCACCACCCCGCGGTCTTCTTGATTGAGCAGGGTGACTCGGCCCAGCCTCGTCTGTTGTGATTTTCCTTTTTCCCATCAAGAATATGATGGATGAGAGTGATAAAAGGCCTAAAATGGCTTCCACGAAAGCCATGGAAAATGGCAAAAATGCGGAGAAGTGGCTGTCCAATCTGGAAAAAGAAAATTTAGGCATCGTAGAGGGATGCTTCAAGCTTCCCAAGAGTGTATTTTTAAGGAGAAATGCAAACGAAAAAGTGGAATGGAGCACCTCACGATTTCAGCTCGATTTGGGGGTTTTTGGAGCTCCAAATGATGAAATCTTCAAGAGGAAGGGCTGCAAACTCCCAGGGATCGATGGATGATGGTTGGTTTTGGCCAAGAAGGGATCTAGAGGCAATTTGGGACCACAAAATTTGGAGATAGTTGCTGAAAAATGAAAATGGAGCTATGGGGAGGGCTGTTTGTGAAGGAGGGGTATGATTTGGGGGTTTTTATTGGACGGGAGCTATATGGGGATGATGTACATGATATTTAAGGGCGTGCACCCAAAAATCATGGCAAAGGGGCCCACCTGTACGGCGATGCATCGCCGGATCGGCGATGGCATCGCCGACCGGTGGTGCATCCGGCCGGTGGGGCTAGATGGGTTTGGTCCCCCATGGTCCAAGGACCCCAGATCTATATGGTCCGACCCCTGGTTCATGGTATTTTGGCCTATGTGAGACCAAACATGTGTTCGGAGCTTTTCAGGACCATTCCGCAATCCCGAATACCAAAACATATGATGCAGCATATGAATTTGGGGTATAAGGAGCTAGTACGTCCATCTAGATCCTTAGTTACTAAAGAAAGTGAAGTTAGAATGGCCTTATGGCCATTTTTCATGAAATTTTACTATTCACTGTAAAATTTTGTGAAAGTATCATTTTATGTTATTTTCACATTAGGTTTGATGCCTAACATGATTTGGATAAGAAAGAAATGAAGATTCGAGTGGTGAGAGGAAGAATTTTGAAGATTTTTGGCGAAACGGGGTTTTTAAGCCTTGACGATTGATTACAGGAGTCGTGGTCATCCCACGGCCCAAGAATTTACTTTTACGATTTTAAAATCGCCCATAGGACGTCTCAACCCGACTTCCTACAGCTTAGAAGCTATTCGGGTTGCTTTACGCGACCCGAGATGCGTTACAGACTCGATCGTGCGATCGATTCAAATAGACTTCGCCTATCGGCGAATCTGCGATCCTAGAAGTGTTTCTAGACCCTTCTCGCACCCACCTAAGTCAAAAAAAGTGACAGCGTACGTCGCGAGACCATAACCCAGGCCCAGTATACTCTTATTCATGCTCTGATAACAACTTGTTACACCCTGAAAATCGGGGGTCGTGTATAAACTCAACTCTCGAGTTCCAGACCGTCACTTATGCAATAAAAATGATTATGATTCAATGTTTTCTGATTTAAAGCATTCACATGAGTAAAAGTATACCAAAACTGCAATTCATACTTCAGATCCAGTGATAAAAGCAAGCGGAAGACTAAACAATATATATATCACTGTATGGAAAAACAAAGTAAATCTCATCTGTCTCCAAAGTATGACTACATCTCTGAGTTTCATATAATATACATGAACAAAATAAATATCCAAAATGGTCCCATTGAAATCCCATCGATCCAGGTCACCTACGCAAAGCCGTCGTGATACTGCATGTACGAGAACTCGTCCTGGACCTCGTCAAAGTCTGGCTCTGCCTCCTGGATCTCGGCCTCACCTACATCTACAACAGGGTCTGGTGGGTGTTGCAAACACCATCCCGTAACGTGGGAGTGAGTGATCAACTCAGTGGAATCATAGAGCAAAGATTAGCATGTTCACAAATCAATCATGCGATAATAGTAAAGCAGTAAATCAGACAATCCTAGTACTGTTGTTAATGCAAGATGATATGACGTGATGTATGCCCTCACCGACGATCTCCCTCATACGGCAACATCTTACGACCGCGGAATGCCACACTCCCTAGAGTGCTCCACATCTTTCAGGCACATGCAATGCTATGGTGATATGATTTCCAAGTTGTTATTAGTCCATTCAAACAGCAGGATTGGGAAACTAAGGTACTTCCCTTATATCAATCCCAACACAGATCCTGTCTAGGGTCGTCACTCCTAGTAATCTCATACGAGGTATATTTATGTAGGTCGCTGCAAGGGCTGTCAGGGCTGTTGCTCGCACTCGTTGCACCGCTCCCCCATCACCTTATCAATACAGGCCTACCGTACTCTACTACAACGGAAGGGTCGTTGCCTCCCGTGGACTCAAAATACGCTCGCGGTCACTACAAAGGACTCATCGCCTGATCAATGTAGGCCGACAGCTAGAATATAGTGTCCCATACCACCATAATCTGCTCACGAGTCTAGGTGCTCACTGGTCACTACGGGGAGGTTTGTGGCCCCAGTGTAGGCTGACAGCTCGACCACGGTGTCCCTTACCACCATGCCCGGCTCATGAGTCTTCATGGATCAAGGTACCATGGTTAACATGTTTACAATGGTAAGTTCAGTACCCTAGGTTCAAGCAGTTATGACTCATACAAGGTGAACATACATCGGCCAGTCGGGTTGCTTGACGGGCTCGACTAGCGCGATCGCATCACAAGTCGAACGACATGAAGTGCGTAAAACACTTCGCGTGGCCTAACCACTGTCGCCAACTCCAAACATGAATCTCGTTCATCGACGCGTCATTCGTGGCTATGACCAGTCAGCCACGAATTCGCTCGGTTACCGACTGCCTGGACTAAGTCTAGTCCCAAACACTTATGAAATCACATCAGCAATTTATGTAAGAGTAACGGAATTGAAATACAATCATGTGAGCATGTTAACACATGTTATAACATTTAACTTAAACAAATCTTCAAACACATATATTCCATGCATGTAATGAAATCGTGCATATAGTCAACATGTGGAAAATCATTTAGGTCAGCATATTAATTGAGAAATCCATCTCAAACTAATTCATAACATCATTTAGTTCAATACATACTAATACAAACATTTATACAAACACATACACTACACACTTAAGTCTACATATAGCATGTCAACCCAAAGTGTGTAATTAGGTGAATCTCTTCGCCAAACTAATTATGCACGTATTCCTAACTTCCTAATGCGACAATAAACCATGTCAATCACATTAGCAAAATATGAATGTAAACGGTACTTCCTACAAATGACTAAAATGCCCCAAATCTCATATTCTTCGTTAATTTATGAAACAGAAAACGGAGAGCATTATGTACATGTCAAACGGTGATGCCGTCAATAATCTACTATTAAACGACATTGAAAGTGTTGGGAACCGTCAATCAAAGCGTCTAAAATCCTCACCTTAAGTCTTGTAGACTCGTGAATTGAAACAGAGCATATACGCTTCGTCTACGGCGAATAGGGAACCTAATACACGAGATCCATAAGCTACATCGCTATGGAAACAAAGGAAACTCAAATCAGTAACTATTTAGGGTATTTGCTTACCTAGAATCGCGGTGTAATCGCCGGGAAAACGGTAGAGGTGTGTTGCTTGAGCACGTGCAACATGTAGCACAAGTGGCAGGAAGAACTCTCCCACTCTCTCTCACAATCTCTCACATTTTTCTCTCTCCCAAGTTAGGGTTTCTCTCAAATTCGGATGGGAGAGAGGAGTGAGGGTTTCAACCCCTTTTATAGCCTAAAATATGCCCAAAATAGGCTTGGGAACAATGTTTACTTGGTGCCTAACCAAATCGGGGCCGTTTTGGTCCAAAGGAGCATTTCTGATGGTCCCCTGGCCAAATGCGGTCGGACTTAAGCTCATGCATACTGGATCTAGCACACATCAAGTTTTCAGACCGGTAGGGTTCCCAGATCGCACGTGGCGGTCCAGTTTCAGTTTAACGGTCACCGCACCAAGATCAGGCCTATAAGTCTCGTGATATGTAATAGAAATTTTTCCTGATCCAAGGGTGTAATTTGGCTGTATTCTGACGGTCGGAACGCTTAATACTGATGCGTCAAATCGTGTGTCAGATTTGAATTTCAAATTTCAATTTTAACCCTATTCTCAGTCTCTTCACTCCAGGCTCAATGAAATAGCCCCTGAATGTCAGTTGGACTTGATTTTCGAAACGATTGCTAAGCCCAGATAAGTGATCATAACGGTCTAAGATGGTAGGTATCTGACTTTCGACGCGCGGTCTAGATCCAATACAAAGTTTCAAAGAGGTCCCGAGAATAAACCGGCTTAGAGTTTGATCCGAGGCTTTAGAGCATTATAACACCATTGGTTCCACTTGCTTTGGGCCTTGTAGAACGTATTTAAAGTGATCAGGGACCATTTTCCAGCTATTCTAAAGTTGCACTAGCTAACCTAGTCATATTTTCTAAAGGAATGAATTCTACGTAAATTTCGGGTCGAGTTGGTACTCGAGCCCAAGTATGGATTTTTCACGGGCGTTACATCATCATTCCCTCAGTGGGTTAACCTAAATAAGTGGGCCTCATTCGCCATAGACGGAAGGCTCTGTGTTATCGGATTTGATATAACCATAGCCAAGTGCTGATCTTTATACTATAGTTGATCGGCTAATCATCTATGGACCCCATTTTACTTATCTGCTGATTATCGGTGTGATTAACATGACCGATTGCTGATTTTGATTGTCGTGACCGATTTTCGATTCCGATCGACGTGACCAATTTACCGATTTTGATTATCGATCGATCTCGATTGTCATGATTGATTGTCGATTTCGATCGACGTGACCAATTTTTTGACTCTGATTATCGATCGATTTCGATTGATGTGACTAATTACTGATTCCGATTGTCGTGACCGATTGCAGATTTCGATCGACGTGACCGATTTGCCGACTCTGATTACCGATCTATTCCGATTGACGTGACAGATTACTGATTATGAGTATATGACTGTATAACATCATGATACATGCCCATACACATCATCTGCATGTCTGTTATGAGATATGATTGACCATTGCATATGTCATAGTGACCGGTTGTTATGAGATTCCCGGATAGGCGAAGATTGTCTCACATGAGCGCACGGTATGCGCAGGATTGATGCATGATTGGATTATATGACAAATGCATCTTGAATTGTGTGCTTTGATTATTATATGCCCTAGCGACATTAGGGCAGTAGCCTCCACAAGTATGTTGTGGATGGGCAGATGGGACACCAAAAATCTGTTCTACATGGGGTGCTATAGATATCCCTGGGTGAAAGTCCCTAAACCCTCTTGGTTCCAGAGGTTGCTCCAATGTCTAGACCGAGTGGATGCATAAGCGCATGAGGGCTGTATACCGTTAGACCGCGTCTCCCACTGTGTCGTGGTCGGTTGGAAGGGGGTGTGGCCTTTCTTGCCCGAGAGGAGGGGGCAATGCTAGGCTGAGTCTGACCAGCTCGAGGAATGGGTCCGCTATAGACGAGCTGAGCCCGATATTGGCAGGCGGATAGTGAGGTCTCTTTCACTCACCTTGTTATGCGCAATGGGGCGACAATCTGGTTTGGAGTGTAATAGGCCCCGGTGATTTTTCAGAGAGGAACTGTACTGATATGTGGACTTATTGAGTAGGAGTTGCATACTCATGCATTCGTTTCATTCACTATTCACTCAGGTTGGTGGTGTGCAACTAATTGTTGTATATCTTCGCATGGCCAGGATTTCGGTTATGCGCGTGACTAACCTGAGATTAGGAGTTTACCACATTGAGTCTGACTATCCAAATTTAAGTATGAGACTGGTTTGGATAGAAGTCCCTTGTGATGGACCCTATCGCCTGCGATACCACGTACTATCATCCCGACTTCACACTTCAGCATGGTCATTCCATTCGCATCGCATATTGCATTACATTCACGGTATATGACATTTTAGGTTACCTGTGTTCTGCATTCATATGGTTTAGTACGACATCTGATATTTGACTCTTTATGATTCCTCATTTTTATAGTTGATCTGTATCGTGTATTCTAATTTTTTCCCTCATTCGTATAGCTGACCCGTATTGTATATTCTGAAATTGTTTGACTCATGGACTTGTCAGTATCTTCGCTTACTCTGATAACATATGATTCATGACCTTGCACCTATTTAGACATTTTATGATTATGACATTACGTTGAATACTTGGCACTTACCTTGTGCACACACTTACACCACCCTCTAAGCTTTCTATTAGCTTATGCACGATAGATACGTGCAGGTGAGGTTAGGTTGTAGCAATGTTGAGCTTGGAGCATGCAGTGGTCTTTTGGAGCTTGACCTTCGATTTGTGTACTTTCCCTTCAGCATTGTACTCAAATGATTATATTAGTGGATATGTGATGATGATGTTGCCTTGTGAATTGGGTAATCTTGTGGTTATGCTTATTACAAGTTAAATGTGCAAATAAAATAAATCCTCCTTGTAGGATCTCAGGATCAGAATCTAGCGTATGAACGTTAGGAGCCGAGAATGGGTTACTATGGAGGCTGTCAGCACCGGATTCAGTGATCAGGATTCCTGTGAATCCGATTTCTGGGTTTAGGGCATGACAGAAGTTCATTTGCCCAACCCTTCCTGCAGGAAACTATCTTGTGACTGTGTTTTATTCTTTTTCTTTTGATCGTGCTGGGTAACTTGTTAGGATGGTTCCTTTCATTCTTAACGATTACCAAGTCAATCCTTCGATATTGATCCTAGGCCTCAATGTGAAGCGAGATGTGACATGTGAAATCATGACTCAATCAATGTTTACAACTTCTAATTCTAGATTAACACTTTAAACTTAACTGTGAAATCTAACCGATACCAAGATCAAGAAACGTAAAACCCCAACACACTGTCTTAGAATTTTAAATCCAAAATGATTGTCAAAATCACTTCGAATTCACAAGAAATTCCATAAATTTTGAAAAAAAATTCATAATTTTTTGCTTTAGACCAATAAAACACTGATTAGGTAACCTAATCTCCCACCCCAAACCTAAAATCTACATTGTCCTCAATGTAAAAGATATAAACATGCAATGCACATGGGACAATGAAAGTAAAGGAAAAGTGATGGGAAGATAGTACCTGGATAACGAATTGAGAGAGATTTTTTAAGAGATCTTTGGGAGAGAGCAAGTCAGTACGAGAGTGAATCCAATAAAAATAACAAAAATAAAATCCTACTTATACCACTTTTGTAGGTGCTCTCGATTGCAATTATCGTATGCAACAAACCTTTAAACCCCTAGGTTGCTCCTAGTGGACGAGTTGTAGTCTCCTGAGGGTTTGCAGCAATGTTACCCACAAACATTGAACTAACTAACTAGAAAAATGAAAATGGAATGAAAAACTGGGTTGCCTCCCAGGAGTGCTAAGCTTAACATCTTCAGCTAGATAAATAAAGAAAACTACCCTTGTCCTACGAAAGTGATAAACCTACTTGTACCTCCATCAGACCAGGAGATCAATCCTGGTAAACAGGAGCAGTCAAAGGCGTGGACATGTCCTCTTAATCAAATTTCTCGACAAATGGTTTTAATCGATGTCCATTTACTTTAAACTCCCTGCCATTGTCGGGATCTCTTAAATCGATGGCCCTATGAGGATAAGTAGTGACAACAATGTAAGGGCTGGTCCAACGAGATCGAAGCTTACCTGGAAAGAGATGTAGTCGAGAATCGTACAAAAGGACTTTCTGACCTGGCGTGAATGATTTTCGGAGAATATGCTGATCATGAAACGCCTTCATCCTATCCTTGTAAATTCTCAAGTTCTCGTACGCATCATTCTAGATTTCTTCAAGTTCAATCAACTGAAGTTTACATAGCGAGCCAGCGTTGTCCAGATTGAAATTTAGATTTTTGATCGCCCAGTATGCTTTATGTTTTAACTCCACAGGCAAGTGACAAGCCTTCCCATAGACAAGTCTAAAGGGAGATGTTCCAATAGGGGTTTTAAATGCAGTACGGTATGCCCATAAGGCATCGGTCAATCGGATTGACCAATCCTTACGATCAGGGTTAACTGTTTTTTCTAGGATATGTTTAATCTTCCTATTGGAAATCTCAGCTTGTCCACTTGTCTGTGGATGGTATGGAGTGCTCACCTTATGAGAGATACCATATTTCTTCATTAGGCTCTCGAATGGTCTATTACAAAAGTGTGAGCCCCCATCACTAATGATAGCTCGAGGTGTTCCAAACCACGATAGAATGTTTTCTTTTAAAAATTTAATGACCGTATGATGGTCATTGTTGCGGCATGGAATTGCTTCGACCCATTTAGTAACATAATCTACGGCGAGCAAAATAAATAAATTTCCAAAGGATTGGGGGAAAGGTCCCATGAAATCAATGCCCCAGGAATCAAATGCTTCTATAATAAGGATGGGATTCAAGGGCATCATATTTCGATGAGATAATGCTCCTAATTTTTTACAACGCTCACAAGCCTTGTAAAACTCATTAGTGTCCCTGAACATGGTGGGCCAATAAAAGCCACACTGTAGAATCTTGGTCGTGGTCTTTTTAGCAAAAAAAGTGACCACCACAGGCCTGTGATTGCATAAGGAGATGACACTCTGATGCTCATCGTCTGGCACACATCTCCTTAGGATTTGGTCTGGGAAATATTTAAATAAATATGGATCATCCCAGAAAAAAGTTGTACACCTTGGTAAAGAATTTCTTCTTATCTTGTGCAGTCCAATGCGTCAGTATGGAACCTGTAGCAAGATAATTAGCAATATCAGAAAACTAAGGTGAATGAGAGACGTTGAACAGTTGTTCATCAGGGAACATGTCATTGATATGGATTGCCTCAAGGGAATCAGAGGTATTAAGGTGAAAAAGGTGATTGGCCACTACGTTCTCTCTTCTTTTTTATCTTTAAATTTCAAATCAAATTCTTAGAGTAGAAGGATCCATCGTATCAGGCGGGGCATAGAATCATTCTTAGAAAGAAGATACTTAAGTGTCGCATAATCTGTGTAGATAATGATCTTGGATCCGATCACGTAGGACCTAAATTTGTCTAAAGCGAACACTATGACTAAGAGTTCCTTTTCCGTAGTCAAGTAGTTCACTTGGGTAGGATTTAGAGTCCTACTTGCGTAATGAATGACGTAGGGCCTCTTATCTTTTCTCTGGCTTAGAACCTCTCAAAGAGCATAATCAGAGGCGTCGCACATAAGCTCAAAAGGCAAGCTCCAATCGGGTGGTTGCATGATAGGGGCAGTGGTTAACATGCCCTTAAGCTTAGTGAAAGCTTCTTGGTATTTCTCAGTCCACTCGTATGGTGCATCCTTTTGAAGAAGATTACATAAAGGACGAGAGATGAGGCTAAACTCCTTTATGAATCGCCTGTAAAATCCTACGTGTCTGAAGAAGGATAGCACGTCTCTGATATTCTTGGGTGGAGGTAGGTTAAAGATAAGATCAATTTTTATCTTATCTACCTCGATTCCTTTGGACGAGATGATATGTCCAAGGACAATTCCCTTTTGAACCATGAAATGACACTTCTCCCAATTAAGTACCAAATTCTTTTCTTCACATCTTTTCAGCACACATTTAAGCCTCTCTAAACATTCGCTGAAAGATGAACCGAAGATAGAGAAATTGTCCATGAAGACCTATAAATATTTCCCCACTATATCAGAAAAGATACTCATCATACATCGTTGAAAGGTGGCAGGGGCATTACATAACTCAAACGACATCCTTCTGTAAGCGAAGGAGCTATAGGGGCATGTAAATGTGGTCTTTTCCTGGTCCTCAGGGGCGATTTCAATCTGATTGTAACTTAAATACCCGTCAAGAAAACATTAAAAGGAATGACTAGCTAGCCTTTCCAAGAATTGATCAATGAAGGGTAAAGGAAAGTGGTCTTTCCTCGTGACGGTATTCAGCTTTCTGTAGTCAATGCACATTCTCCAACCAGTAGTAACTCTAGTCAGCACGAGTTCATTATTGGCATTGGCTATGATGGTGATACCGGACTTCTTAGGAACCACCTGAGTTGGACTCACCCATTGACTATCGGATATAGGGTATATGATACCCACATCCAATAGTTTAAGAACCTCAGCCTTAACCACTTCCTTCATGTTTGGATTTAGTCTACGTTGTGATTGCCAAACAACCTTTGCATTATCCTCAAGATATATGCGGTGAGTAAAAATCGAGGGGTTAATTCCTTTGAGGTCCACTATCGTCCATCCAAGAGCTCCCTTATGCTCAATGAGAGTAAATATGAGCATACTCTCCTGTTCTTTCTCCAGGTGGGAAGAGATCACCACCGGATGTGTCTCATCTTGACCTAAATAGACATATTTCAAATTAGAGGGCAAAGGTTTTAGGTCAAGCTTCAATGGCTTGAGGTTAGACGGTAGAGGCACTGCATCGGTTGGGGCAACTCTTCAAATTGTGGCCTCCACCGGTTAACTTCAAGTACCGGTGCAGCATCAAGCATGACAATGTCTCCCTAATAGTATCATCATCAAGATCATAGGAGTGGGCCAGGCACGTCTCTAAAGGATTAGAGGATAAGGTAAGGGGCGTTCTATCTTCCACAAAAGAATCAATCATGTTAATGTCGTGGAAATCGTCATCATCCTCTGAGTTGCTGCCGTTATTGAAAAAATTATTTGACTCCAATGTTAAATTTCCAAAAGACATAGTCATGACACCATTTCTGCAATTGATAATTGCATTTAAAGTGAAAAGGAATGGGCGACCAAGAATGACGGGAATCTGAGTGCTCATGTCATTGATGGGTTCGGTATCTAAGATGATAAAATCTATAGGGTAGTAAAATCTATCGACCTAGACCAATACATCCTCGATTTTCCCTCTTGGTATACGAATAGTGCGATTTGCAAGTTGTAGTATGGTTCAGGTGGGTTTTAATACACCCAAACCTAACTGTTTGTATACCAAGTGGGGAATCAGATTGACGCTCGCACCTAAGTCAAGAAGTGCGTGATCAATTCGATAGTTCTCGATTACACATGATATAGTTGGGCTACCGGGATCTTTGAATTTTTGCGGCACCCTTGTTTTAGGATGACACTCACTTTCTCAATCAAGGAAATCTTCTTTTGAACACTTTGCCATCGTTTGGTCATGCATAAGTCCTTTAAGAATTTGGCATATGAAGGTATCTGTTTTACGACATCAAGTAGAGGAATGTTGACTTTCACTTGTTTCAACACTTACAGGATATCCTGAGAGTTAGAAAGACGTTTTGGTGCAACCAACCGTTGTGGGAACGGAGCAACTGTCTTCTCTAGAAGTTTCGATTCTAATTTTTGTGGAGCATCACTAGATCCATCATTATTGTCCTCTTCTAGTTCTTGTGGCTTTTCGAGCCTAACCAGAAGGATTTTATTAATAACCTTCTCACTCCTAAGAGTGGTGATGGATTTAGCGTGCCCCATTTGATTTGAAGAGTTGGGATCACCTATCCCGTATTACGGTTTAGGATTAGGGCCTGGTTGTGCAAGAAGCATCCCTTTTTCTATAACCGTCATACGTGAATCTATCTTTTGCATAAAATCTCGCATTATCTGTGTAACGCCCTGGAAAAATCCGTACTTAGACTCGAGTACCAACTCGACAAGAAATCGCGTAGGATTAATTCCTTCGGAAAATAAGTGTAAGTTAGCTAGCGCAACGCTAGAGTAGCTGGAAAATAGTCCCTGATCACTTTAAATACATTCTACAAGACCTAAAGCGAGTAGAACCAATGACGCTATAATACTCTAAAACCTCGGATCAAACTCTAAACCGGTTTGTTCTCAGGACCTCTTTGAAACTTTGTATTGGATCTAGACCGCGCGTCGAAAGTCCGATACCTACAATCTTAGACCGTTATAACCGCCTAGCTGGACTTGACAATCATTTTGAAAATCAAGTCCAACCGACATTCAAAGGCTATTTCATTCAGCATGGAGTGAAGAGAGTGAGAATAGGGTTAGATTTAAAATTTGAAATTCAAATCTGGCACACGACTTGGTACATTATTATTAAGCGTTCTGACCATCAGAATTCAGCCAAATTACACCCTTGAATTAGGAAAAATTTCTATTTCATATCATGAGACTTGTAGACCTAATCTACGGGCGATGACCGCTGAATTGAAACTGGACCACCACGTGCGATCTACGAACACTACTGGACTGAAAATGGGATGTGAGCGACATCCGACGTGCATGAACTTAAGTCCAATCGCGTTCGGCCAGGGGACCTTCAGAAATGTCTTTTTGGACCAAAATAACCCCGATTTGGTTAGGCATCAAGTAAACATTGTTCCCAAGCCTATTTTGGACATGTTTTAGGTTATAAAAGGGGCTTAAACCCTCACTTCTCTCACCCATCCGAATTTACTAGAAACCCTAGCTGGTGTGAGAGAAATAGTGAGAGATTGTGAGAGAGTGGGAGACAATTTCCTGCTGCTTGCACTACTTGTTGCACGTGCTTAAGCAACGCGCCTCAATCACTTTTTTGACGATTTCACCACGTTTCTAGGTAAGAAAATACCCCAAACACTTGCTGATTTAAGGTTCCGTCGGTTCCTTAGCATGGTAGCTTATACATCTTGTGAAATAGGTTGCCTGTTCGCTGTAGACGAAGCGTATACGCTCCGTTCGAATCAATACACTTCTAGGATAAAAGGTACGGATTGTAGACGCTTTGATTGAATGTTTTTAATGCTTTCAATGTTGTTTAATAGTAGATTATTGACGGCAACGCCGTTTGACATGTACAACATGCTGTCCGTTTCCTGTTTCGTAAGTAGACGAAAAATATGAGATTTAGGGTATTTTAGTCATTTGTAGGAAATACTGATTTCATCCATATTTTTCTGATATGATTGACATGGCTTCTTGTCGCATTAGGATATTAAGAATACGTGCATAATCAGTTGGGCGAAGAGATTTGCCCAAATGCGCACTTTGAGTCGACATACTATATGTAGACTTAATGTGTAGACTAAGTGTTTGTATTAGTATGTATTGAATTAAACGGTGTTATGAATTAGTTTGAGATTGAATTCTCAAATAATATGCTGATGTAAATGATTTCCTACATGTTGGCTATATGCATGGTTTCATTATATGTATGAAATGCATGTGTTAGATGTTTTACTTAAGTTGTATGTTATAACATGTGTTAACATGCTCACATTGTTGTATTTCATTTCCATTACTCTTATATGATTGCTGATGTGAATTCATAAATGTTTGGGACTATACCTAGTCTAGGCAGTTGGCAATCGAGTAAATTCGTGGTTGGCTTATCATTGCCACGAACGACCCGTCGATGAACGCGAGTCGTGTTTTGGAGTTGGCTGCAGTGGTTAGGCCACACGAGGTGTTTTATGCACTTCATGTCGTTCGACTTGAGATGCGCTCGTGCTAATCGAGCCCGTCAAGTAACCCGACTGGCCATTGTATGTTCACCTTGTATAAGTCATAACTGCTTGAACCTAGGATACTGAACTTACCATTGTAAACCCTATTAACCATGGTACCTTGATCCATAAAGACTCATGAGCCGGGCATGGTGGTATGGGACACCGTGGTCGAGCTGTCGGACTACGCTGGGGCCACAAACCTCCCCGTAGTGACCAGTGAGCACTTACGACTCGTGAGCAGATTATGATAGTATGAGACACTATATTCTTGATGTCGGCCTACACTGATCAGGCAACGAGCCCTTTGTAGTGATCGCGAGCATATTCTGAGTCTACGAGAGGCGACGACCCTTCCGTAGCAATGAGAGTACAGTAGGCCTGTATTGATAAGGTGATGGGGGAGCGGTGCAACGAGTGCGAGCAACAGCCCTTGCAGCGACCTACAAAATATATATCGTATGAGATTACTAGGAGTGATGACCCTAGACAGGATCTGTGTTAGGATTGATATAAGGAAAGTACCTTAGTTTCCCAATCTTGCTGTTTGAATGGACTAATAACAACTCATAAATCATATCACCATAACATTGCATGTGCCTGGAAGATGTGGAGCACTGTGGGAAGAAAGCATGCCGTGGGCATAAGATGGTGCCGTATGAGGGAGATCGTCGGTGAGGGCATCCATCATGTCACGTCATATTGCATTAACAACAGTATTAGGAATGTTTGATTTACTGCTTTACTATTATCGCATGATTGATTTGAGAACATGCTAATCTTTGCTCTATTATTCCACTGAGTTAGCTACTCACTCCCACGTTGCGGGATGGTGTTTGCAACACCCACCAAACCCTGTCTTAGATGCAGGTGAGGCTGCGATTTAGGATGCAGAGCCGGATTATGATGAGGACCAGGACGAGTTCTCATATATGCAATACCACGACGGCTTTGCTTAGGTGGCCTGGATTGGCGGGACTTCTCAGTGGGACTATTTTTGACATTTTGATTTTATTTATTTACATGTATATGAGACTCAGAGATGTATTCATACTTTGGAGACAGTTGAGATGTATTTTATTTTCCATACAGTGATATGTATATCCTTTAGTCTTCCGCTTGCTTTATCACTGAATCTGGAGTATGAATTGCAATTTTGGTATACTTTTACTCATGTGAATGCTTTAACTCAGACAACATTGAATTATAATCATTTTTGTTGCATAAGTGACGGTCTGGAACTTGGGAGTTGGGTTTATACACGACGCCCGATTTTCAGGGTGTTACAAGTTGGTATCAGAGCATGAATGAGATTATACCGAGCCTGGTTTATGGTCACATGAAGTACGCTGTCACTTCCTTTGACTTAGGTGGGTGCGAGAAAGGTCTAGAAACACTTATAGGATTGCAGTTTCGCCAATAGGCGAAGTTTACTCGTATCGATCACTTGATCGAGTCCGTAACGCATCTAGGGTCGCGCGAAGCAACCTAAGTAGCTCCTTGGTGGTAAGTAGGTAGGTTTGAGATGTTCTTTGAAAGGTTCCAAACCCAGAAGGGTGAATCCTTGGGCTGTGGGGCAACCACAACCCTTACATTCAATCGTTAGGGCTTAAAAACCCTGTTTCACCTAATTTCTTCAAAATTCTTCCTCTCACCACCCCATTCTTCAATTATTTCTCTAAATTTTCATGTTAGGCATTGATCATAATGTTAAAATGATATAAAATCATACTTCGATAAAATTTTACAGTGAATAGTAAAATTTCATGAAAATTGGACATTTAGCCATTCTAAATTTTCAATATTTAACAACTAATGGGCTAGATGGATGTATTAGCTCCTTCTACCCCAAAATCATATGCTACATGAAAGGGGAATGTATTCAGGTTTACAGATTGGCCTCGGAATGCCCCGAAGGGAAGTTTGGGCCTCCCTAGCCCAATCTACAATGAACAAAGGTGGGGCCCATACATATTTGAGGTCCCTAGGGTAGGGGGGACCCAACTCATGTGGTCCCACCGGCCAGAGTGGTGACCGGCTGACGATGCCATCGCCGATCCGGTGATGCATCGCCATACGGTGGGCCCCACCTAGGCTGAATTTTTGGCACGCGTAGTTTTTAGGGTCGGGCATCCCTCCCATCTAGTGCCCGTCCATCAAAAACCCCTAAAAGGGGTACCTCCTTCACAAACAGCCCCCTCCCAAGCTCCCTTTCACGTTTTTCCTGCTGCCCATCTCAAATCGATGCTCCAAATCTCTCCCAAACCCATTTCTTGCTGAAACCGAATCCATTCCATCCCTCCATTATAGTTCGTAACTCCTCTTGCAAATCTCATCCGTTGGAGCTCCTACAACCTCCATTTGTGGCTGAAATCAGGTGGAGCTCCATTCTCCTTTATTCTTCTCTTTTCTTTTTAAAAATCCAACCCTAGGGAGCTTGAAGCATCCCTCTACAATGCCTAGATTTCTTTCTGTCCGTTTGGGCAGTCATTTCTCCCCATTTCTCACATTTTTTATGGCTATTGTTGAAGCTATTTTGGGTTTTTTCTCTTTCTCCACCATCCTCTCTTTGATGGGAAAGAGAAAGACCGCAACGGATGAGGCTGGGCCTAGTCGCCCGGCAGAATCGAAAAGACCGAGGGGTGGCGCCGCTAGCTCAAGCGCCGCCACAAGTCCAAGCACAGCCCGGGAGTTTCATACAAAGGGGGATTTGGATCCCCATGCTCAAATTGGGCGAGTGATATTAGTAGAGATGCCTCACGGGAATATACTGACCGTAAGGTGTTGTTTGAGGCGGACGTGGAAGGGAGACTCTTCGCCAAATTCCTATTATTCGAGCGCATTGAAGCTGTACATTGGGGTCTGCTCTTTGAAGCCCGTTCTCATGCTAATGTGAGCACCGTTCGTGCCTTCTATGCTCGTATCCAGAATCTTACATTGCAACCATTGCAGTTCAAGATTCCCTTTGGTAGAGACCGGATGGCTATGGTCGATGTTCAGTTGATAGCGCGACTTCTGAACGTGCTCCTTGGTGATGTTCATCCCAGTGCAAAGAATTTGAGGGGTAGGCGTGAGCGAGATCACCGTACCAGGTTCCTATGCGGTAGTCTGGTTCCATGGCGGCCTAACAATAGCCTCAAGGCATCTCATATGTGTGATGATTTGTGCCTGCTGCACCACATTTGTACGTTCGACGTGTATCCCAGGTCAAAAAATCGTATTGAATGTACGCACCTTATAGTTGATTTCTTGTATCAGGTGGCCCAGGGAGAAAATGTGTGTATGGCCACTTTCGTGTTGTAACAGATTATCCTCATAGAGAAATCAAGAAGAACGTCTGAGTTGCTTCCTTTTGGCCGGCTTATATGTAAGATCGCGCTTGAGTTTGCTTAAAGACTTGGGCCGGAGTTGCTAGTTCCGATTCACTACATTGATGAGTCTACCATGGTTAAGATGAAGATCGGGTCTCAGTACCGTGAGATTCATCTTGATGAGGATAGCGATGACGATTTTGATGACGAAGAGTATCCAAGTGAAGGAGAATGTGGAGCGAAAGTAGAGGAAGAAGTCCACGAAGAGGTAGAAGAGGAAGCTCAGGATACTGATGAGGGCCCTCCTCCTTCTACTTAGGTTACTAGTGATGCTCGCATTTCCCGAATTGAGGAGAGCCAGGTCTCCTTATGAAGGGAAGTTCAGGAACTTTGGGCTGAAGTCGAGTATACCAAGGCCATTATGAAGGAAAAATTCGGTAAGGTGACTCGCACCTTGAAGGCAATCCTGTGCTTCTTGCAGGATAAGGGTGCTCCTCCTCCATCACCCGACTCAGACTAGCGATGAGATTTTAGAAGTTGTTAGTAGCAGTTAGTCGTTTCCTGCTTTATGTTGTGTAAGCCTGTTAAGGCTAGTCATTTACTTATGTTGCTGTTGTAGCTTTAACTGTCTTAGTTCCCATGTACTTCTTGTCATGATGCCTGTAAGGAGATATCCCTTATATTGTGACAATTTTGATTAAATAAAATGTATGGAATGCCTTTGACTCTTTATGTGAATGATTACGGTGTGTTTGTTCTATTGAGACTGACAAGGTTGCGCCCTATTTTGAATACAGGGAATGCCGCTTAAGGCTACACGGAGCACAGCTCAGCTTACATTGGGTGAGCCTATGGATCAGGCTCCCCTCCAATCTGGTGCTCATGCGGACCCTGCTGTGGGCCCGATTCCTGAGACAGCACGTGAGTCTCAACCTCCTACTGGTCCTGCAGTTGGACCACCGCCTTTTACACCGCCCTTCAGAGAGCAGTACCGTGCGTCTTCTTCGACGCAGTACATGCCACAGCCTGCTCCATCTCCAGATAAATTTGAGCAAATGATGGCTATGATGCAGCAGCAGCAGCAGCTCCTGACTACTGTAGTGGGGGCTCTAGCCCAGGGTGGGAGTGTGACTCCACCTGCACCACCTGCGCATCCAGCTGAGGATGTTGATACATATGCTCAGGATGAGGGCATGGCTCATCCTGCACCACCTGCTTACCCTGCGGGGAATGCCGCAGACACACGGGGCTTTCTAGAGCGATTCCAGCACTTATGGCCTCCCACTTTTACGGGTTCTCATAGACTCGAGGAGGCCAAGTATTGGCTCGACCGTGTGTCGAAGGTACTACGGATGCTGCATTGCTCAGAGACTGAGCAGGTTGAGTTGGCTACGTTCTTGTTCGAGCGAGAGGCCAGCTTATGGTGGGACAGTGTGTTGCGGACCGTTGCCGCTGATTACATTTGGACCTAGGTAGCGTTTGAGTTCCACTTCCATGAGAAGTACTATCCTCAGACATATAGGCATGAGAGGGAGAACGAGTTTCTACGCCTCAGATAGGGAGGCATGACGGTGACTGAGTATGAGAATCGGTTCACTGAGTTGGGCAAATACGTCCCGACTATACTGACAAATGAGCAGATGCGCATACAGCGCTTTTCTGAGGGTTTGCGATCGGATATTTGGTCGAAGATGTGTTGCCTGAGCATTCCCTCCTATGCAGAGCTGATTCACATGTCCATGTGGACAAAGCAGGATGTGGATCGACTTACACGATCTCGTGGCCCTATTGCTCCTAGGCCACGACCAGAGTTGCAGGACAGGCCCTTTACGGGCAAGAGGCCTCGCGTCGACCCTCCTCCTACGGCTACAGCGCTAGTACCATCGATACGGTGCCCCGATTTATCATGTACTTATTGTGGGAGATCGGGCCATTTGGCACAAAGTTATTTCGCTCTGATGAGGGACAGTGGGTTCTCGCCGCCATAGAAGATCAACCGTACATGCCCACAGGCTATATCAGCACCGCCTTTACGGTTGGCTCCTGCGCACCCTTCCTTCAGACCTCCCGTATCTCAGTTCAGGCCGCCTCTACGGTCCATGGTACAACAGCAGAACCGGCCACAGCAGGCGCGGGTGCATGCCTTAACAGCTGAGGCAGCCGAGACAGAGACTTCTCAGCATTCGGCCTTTGAGGTCACTGCCCACATCGGAGGTATTCCTATTCTCGTGATGGTGGATACTAGATCCACACTTTCTTTGATATTGCATTCCAGAGTCAGGCGTCTTGGACTGCCGACCATTCGTATGGATGGAGTGCGAGTCCTTTCACCTCATGGGAATTTTTCTGATGCCACCCTGATGTGTGAGGGTTGCTTGGTGGATCTGGGAGGCGGGACGATGACTCTTGATCTTATCGTCGACCCCTCTCTTTTTTATCTCAACATCATTCTTGGCATGGACTGGTTGACTGCTGTGAGGGCCGAGATTGACTGCGAGACTCGTATGGTGACGGTGTACGAGCCAGAGGGCACGCCTTTCACATTTTCTGTTCGGGTAAATCTCCCCTTCCGCATACTTAGCTACGCTTCTTTACTTCGGGACGCTGATGCCCCGATGCTTGAGCATACGCCAGTCGTTTGTGATTTTGGGGATCTGTTCAGGAAGATTCTTGGTTTGCCGCCTCGACGAGATATTGATTTCACTATTGATCTGGTGCCTGGTTCCACGCCCGTCTCACTGCCGACGTATCGCATGGCACCGTGTGAGATGGAGGAGTTGAGGACGCAGATTGATGGTCTGTTGGAGCTTGGTCTTATCCGACCTAGTGTGTCTCCTTGGGGAGCACCAGTCCTGTTTGTAAGGAAGAAGGATGGTTCGATGCGATTGTGTATTGATTATCGCAGACTGAACCAGATCACGGTGAAGAACAAGTACCCTTTACCCAGGATCGATGACTTGTTTGATTAGTTGAGAGGAGCGCAGTACTTCTCGAAGATTGATCTTCAGTCAGGATATCATCAGTTGCACGTCAGGAATGAGGACGTGCAGAAGACAGCATTTAGGACCAGCTTTGGCCACTACGAGTTCCTTGTGATGTCGTTCGGTCTCACAAACGCATTAGCCGTGTTCATGGATCTGATGAACCGGGTATTTCAGCCTTTCCTCTATCGATTTGTTGTTGTGTTCATTGATGACATTTTGGTATGCTCTAGGAGTCGAGAGGAGCATGAGGAGCACTTGCGCTTGGTCTTGGATACACTCAGACAGCATCAGTTGTTCGCACAGTACAAGAAGTGCGACTTCTGGAAGCAGGAAGTGAAGTTTCTGGGACACGTGGTGTCCAAGGATGGCATGGCAGTCGACCTGTCTAAGGTAGCTGCAGTTCAGGACTGGGAGCAGCCTGGTTCTGTCACTGAGGTGAGGAGTTTCTTGGGTCTCGCTGGCTATTATCGACGCTTCATTCGGGATTTCTCAAAGATCGCAAGACCTTTATCTCAGTTGACATGGAAGGACGTGAAGTTCGCCTAGAATGACAAGGCAAAGTCAGCTTTTCAGGAGCTGAAGGACAGGCTTACGTCCGCCCCTGTACTGGTATTTCCAGAGCAAGGGGTTAGATACACTATATATACTGATGCGTCTAACGTTGATCTGGGTTGTGTCCTTATGCAAAAGGACAGGGTAATTTCGTATGCCTCGAGACAATTAAGGAAGCACGAGGAGAATTACCCTACACACGACCTAGAGTTGGCAGTCGTCATATTCGCACTGAGACTCTGGAGACATTACCTCTATGGAGAGGAGTTCAAGCTCTTTTATGACCACAAGAGCCTCAAGTACATATTCATGCAGCGAGACTTGAATATGAGGCAGCGGCGATGGATGGAGACTTTGAAGGACTTTAAGTTCGAAGTCTCTTACCATCCTGGGAAGGCGAACCTTGTAGCTAACGTGTTGAGCCGTAAGAAGGCGATAGAGTTTGCGGCTCCACTGATAGTTGCTGAGTGGGATATGGTTGAATTTTTGTGAGACTTTAAGCAGAAACTCACTGTAGAGGAGCCATATGAGTTCATGGCACATGTGCAGGTGCGATCTCAGATCGATGACCGGGTCATCGAGGCACAGAGGGATGATGCGCGTCTGACTGAGCTTCGAGAGCAGACCAGTGATGATGCAGACGCCGAGTGGCGAGTTGGCACAGATGGGGGCTTACATTATCGTGGCCGCCTATGCGTCCCAGATATCCTTGACTTGAGACGAGAGATTCTCGAGGCTGCGCATTGTACTAGACTCGCGATGCATCCATGCAATACGAAGATGTATCGCAATGTGAGGAGGACCTATTGGTGGGATGGTATGAAGACCCACATAGTAGAGTTCGTGTCCCGTTGTCTTACTTGCCAGTAAGTGAAGGCAGAGCATCGCCGACCACCTGGACTCTTGCAGCCTATGCCGATCGCAGAGTGGAAGTGGGACTTCATTTCCATGGATTTCGTTTCAGGGCTGCTGAAGATGAGGAAGGGAAATGATTCCATATGGGTGATCGTCGACCGTATGACAAAGTCGGTGCACTTCGTACCGATCAGAGTCTTGAACTCTGCAGACGAGCTGGCTAGACTATACATCAGAGGGATCGTGCGTCTTTATGGAGTTCCGTTGGAGATCGTGTCAGACAGAGACACGCGGTTCACTTCTATTTTCTAGACTCGCATTCAAGAGGCTATGAGTGTGAAGTTGAAGTTCAGTACTGTCTTCCACCCACAGACAGATGGACAGACAGAGCGGGTGAACCAGATCTTAGAGGACATGTTGTGAGCTTGCGCATTGGACTTCAAGGACAGTTGGGATGACTGTCTTGCATATGCAGAGTTTACGTACAACAACAGTTTTCAGGAGAGTATCAGTATGGCACCTTACGAGGCATTGTATGGGCGACCTTGTCGAGCACCACATTGCTAGGTAGAGGTTGGTGAGCGCAGATAAATTGGCCCAGAGTTAGTGCAGGCAACGTCGGAGAAGATTGATATTATTAGACGTTAGCTTCTCACAACGCAGAGCAGACAGAAGAGTTATGCCGATACGAGACGGCGGCCGTTAGAGTTCACGGTTGGGGATCATGTATTTTTGTGAGTTTCTCCTATGAAGGGAGTTCTTCGGTTCGGGAAGAAGGGGAAGCTGGCACTGCGATTCATTGATCCGTTCCAGATCCTTGATCGTGTGGGAGCAGTGGCATACCGTTTGGCTTTACCCACGCCTCTCACGAGCATTCACAACATATTTCATGTTTCTATGCTGAAGAAATACGTTTCTGATCCTTCCCATATCATCAGATGGGAGCAGGTGCAGTTAGGAGAGGATGTTACATATATCCTGCGACCAACGCGTATCCTAGACAGGAAGGAGCAGGTACTGCGTAGCAAGGTGATTCCCCTTGTGAAGGTATTGTGGACGCATCACTCTAAGGAAGAGGCTACCTGGGAGACAGAAGCCGAGATCAGAAAGAACTACCCACAGCTTCTCGAGGAGTACGAAAAGGTACAAATTTTGAGGATGAAATTTTTTGTTAAGGGGGGTAGATTGTAACGCCCTGGAAAAATCTGTACTTGGACTCGAGTACCAACTCGACCAGAAATTACGTAGGATTAATTCCTTTAGAAAATAAGTATAAGTTAGCTAGCGCAACGCTAGAGTAGCTGGGAAATAGTCCCTGATCACTTTAAATACGTTCTACAAGACCTAAAGCGAGTAGAACCAATGACACTATAATACTCTAAAACCTCGGATCAAACTCTAAACCGGTTTGTTCTCAGGACCTCTTTGAAACATTGTATTGGATCTAGGCCGCGCGTCGAAAGTCCGATACCTACAATCTTAGACCGTTATAACCACCTACCTGGACTTGACAATCATTTCGAAAATCAAGTCCAACCGACATTCATAGGCTATTTCATTAAGCCTGGAGTGAAGAGAGTGAGAATAGGGTTAGATTTGGAATTTGAAATTCAAATCTGGCACACGACTTGGCGCGTTATTATTAAGCGTTCTGACCATCAGAATTCAACCAAATTACACCCTTAGATCAGGAAAAATTTCTATTTCATATCATGAGACTTGTAGACCTGATCTACGGGCGATGACCGCTGAACTGAAACTGGACCGCCACGTGCGATCTACGAACACTAGTGGATTGAAAATGGGATGTGAACGACATCCGACGTGCATGAACTTAAGTCCGATCGCGTTCGGCCAGGGGACCTCCAGAAATATCTTTTTGGACCGAAACAGCCCCGATTTGTTTAGGCATCAAGTAAACATTGTTCCCAAGCCTGTTTTGGGCATGTTTTAGGTTATAAAAGGGGCTTAAACCCTCACTTCTCTCACCCATCCGAATTTGCTAGAAACCCTAGCTGGTGTGAGAGAAAAGGTGAGAGATTGTGAAAGAGAGTGGGAGAGAATTTTCTGCTGCTTGCACTACTTGTTGCACGTGCTTAAGCAACGCGCCTCAATCACTTTCCCGGCGATTTCACCGCATTTCTAGGTAAGAAAATACCCCAAACACTTGCTGATTTAAGGTTCCGTTGGTTCCTTAGCATGGTAGCTTATACATCTTGTGAAATAGGTTGCCTGTTCTCCGTAGACGAAGCGTATACGCTCCGTTCGAATCAATACACTTCTAGGATAAAAGGTGCGGATTCTAGACGCTTTGATTGACTGTTTTCAATGCTTTCAATGTCGTTTAATAGTAGATTATCTACGGAAACGCCGTTTGACATGTACAACATGCTGTCTGTTTTCTGTTTCGTAAGCAGACAAAAAATATGAGATTTATGGCATTTTAGTCATTTATTGGAAATACTGTTTTCATTCATATTTTGCTAATATGATTGACATGGCTTCTTGTCGCATTAGGATATTAGGAATGCGTGCATAATCATTTTGGCGAAGAGATTCGCCCAAATGTGCACTTTGAGTCGACATACTATATGTAGACTTAATGTGTAGACTAAGTGTTTGTATAAATGTTTGTATTAGTATGTATTGAATTAAATGGTGTTATGAATTATTTTGAGATTGAATTCTCAAATAATTTGCTGATGTAAATGATTTCCTACATGTTGGCTATATGCATGATTTCATTATATGTATGAAATGCATGTGTTAGATGTTTTACTTAAGTTGTATGTTATAACATGTGTTAACATGCTCACATTGTTATATTTCATTTCCATTACTATTATATGATTGCTGATGTGAATTCATAAATGTTTGGGACTATACCTAGTCCAGGCAGTCGGCAACCGAGTAAATTTGTGGTTGGCTTATCATTGCCACGAACGACCCGTCGATGAACGCGAGTCGTGTTTTGGAGTTGGCTGCAGTGGTTAGGCCACACGAGGTGTTTTATGCACTTCATGTCGTTCGACTTGAGATGCGCTCTTGCTAATCGAGCCCGTCAAGTAACCCGACTGGCCATTGTATGTTCACCTTGTATAAGTCATAACTGCTTGAACCTAGGATACTGAACTTACCATTGTAAACCCTATTAACCATGGTACCTTGATCCATAAAGACTCATGAGCCGGGTATGGTGGTATGGCACACTGTGGTCGAGCTGTCGATCTACGCTGGGGCCACAAACCTCCCCATAGTGACCAGTGAGCACCTACGACTTGTGAACAGATTAAGGTGGTATGAGACACTATATTCTTGATGTCGGCCTACACTGATCAGGCGACGAGCCCTTTGTAGTGACCGTGAGCGTATTCTGAGTCTACGGGAGGCGACGACCCTTCCGTAGTAATGAGAGTACAGTAGGACGGTATTGATAAGGTGATGGGGGAGCGGTACAATGAGTGCGAGCAACAGCCCTGACAGCTCTTGCAGTGACCTACAAAATATACATTGTACGAGATTACTAGGAGTGACGACCCTAGAAAGGATCTGTGTTGGGATTGATATAAGGGAAGTATCTTAGTTTCCCAATCCTGCTGTATGAAAAGGACTAATAATAGCTCGATAATCATAGCACCATCACATTGCATGTGCCTGGAAGATGTGGAGCACTATGGGAAGAAAGCATGCCGCGGGCGTAAGATAGTGTCGTATGAGGGAGATCGTCGGTGAGGGCATCCATCATGTCACGTCATATTGCATTAACAACAGCATTAGGAATGTTTGATTTATTGCTTTATTATTATCACATGATTGATTTGAGAACATGCTAATCTTTGCTCTATTATTCCACTGAGTTAGCTACTCACTCCCACGTTACGAGATGGTGTTTGCAACATCCACCAGACCCTGTCTTAGATGCAGGTGAGGCAGCGATTTAGGATGCAGAGCCGGATTATGATGAGGACCAGGACGAGTTCTCATATATGCAATACCATGACGGCTTTGCTTAGGTAGCCTGGATTGGCGGGACTTCTCAGTGACATTTTGATGTTTTTTATTTACATGTATATGTGACTCAAAGATGTATTCATACTTTGGAGGCAGTTGAGATCTATTTTGTTTTCCATACAGTGATATGTATATCCTTTAGTCTTCCTCTTGCTTTTATCACTGAATCTGGAGTATGAATTGTAGTTTTGGTATACTTTTACTCATCTGAATGCTTTAACTCAGACAACATTGAATCATAATCATTTTTACTGTATAAGTGACGGTCTGGAACTCGGGAGTCGGGTTTATACACGACCCCCGATTTTTAGGGTGTTACAATCTGTGTCAGCTCTTGCACAAAATTTTGAACTGGTTCTTCTTGAGGTCTCCCCTGATTTAGATTTTGATTGAAGAAACCTTGAGGGATAGTAGTTTGTCCATTCCTCCAACTAAAATTCGGATGATCTTTCCAGCCAGGATTGTACGTATTAGAGGTTGGTCCATTGAAAGGTCTTTGATAGTTATTTACAGCATTGGATTGTTCATTCAATACTTCTCGAAAGGCGGGTATTGTAGGAAAATTTTTAGTTGTATGAATGTTGCAATCAAAAATGCCACAAAAACTTTTATTAACCTTATCCTTCTTTCCTTCCATGGCCTAAAATTTTCTTATGAGTGTGGACACCTTATACTTGAGATCATCATCTTCTTTCAAGAGATACAATCCACCTTTCTCCGTAGATTAATTTATCCTAGACGTGGTGTTCAAACTTAGGTAATAGGTCCATGATTGAGTTTTTTCAGCAAGACTATCAAGGTAATCCCACACCTCGTCAACATTTTTATTAATAAATTCTCCATTATAGATTGTCTTGACCATTTGGCACATGGAAGATGTCAGTCCATCGTAGAAAAAATTTATAATGTGCCACGTTTCAAAGCCATGTTGTGGGCATGAACTGACCAAATCCCTGAATCTTTCCCAACATTAGAAGAATGTTTCATCTTCCTTTTGGGCAAAGTTCATGATTGCTTTTCTGAGGATAATCATTTTATAATGTGGGAAAATTTTCTTTATGAATTCCCTCTGCATGTCATTTCATGTGCCAATGGATCTAGGACGCAATGAATGCAACCATGTCTTTGCCTTCTCTTTCAAGGAAAATGGAAAGAGTTTCAGCCTAATTGTATCATCAGATACATTAAGAAAGTATATGGGGGCTATAATCTCGTCGAACTCTTTCAGATGTAGATACGATTCTTCATACTTAAGCCCATGGAACTTAGGAAGGAGTTGGATAACTCCTGGCTTGATGTTCATCTGTCCTGTATTCTCAGGAAAAATCATGCATGAGGGCGTACTCACCCCCGCCGGTTGTAAATAATCTCGTAAAGTACGAGGCGGGGGTGCCTGATGTACCTCATTCTCAGCTTGTACTTCCTCAACCCTAGGTTGGGGTAGTGCTTGAGGTTGATTTTCAGCCATAACCTTAACTAACTCAGGGGAATTCAAGTGTTGTCTAGTCCTGTGATGGACAGTCAACCCCTCAACTAATCCTCCTTCGGTTAAGAGATGTCTAGTGTTGTCACGGGCCCACTTGGGCATGAAACACTCGCAGCCCTCAAATTCTAAACCTAATCCTAAGAGAGGAAATAAAAATCTAGAAAAAGAAGAGTGGGTTGGAAAGAAGTTACCAAATTGAAGTCCCTAAGCTGAAAAACTGCAAAACGAAATAAAATAAGTTAGCTTCTAAAAAAATAGAAAATTTTCCAAAAAGAAAATAGAAAGTCTCAGATTAGAAAGATCCTAAAAAGAAAGTAGAATAAGAAAGATCTCACCGATTAGAAGTTTCTATCTAAAAAGCATATAAACAGCAAGGTTAGTTCCTAAATAGAAAGTCAACCAATAGAAAAATTCTAAAAATAGAAAACAAAGTTAGGATTCTAAAAGAATTAGAAACTAGCGAAAAAAAGAAAGAAAACAAATCCTAATCTAGAAATAAAAGGAAAAATTTAAGGAAGAAATTACCAGTTTAAAAGCTTATCTCAGAATCCTATAAAACAAAAAGACAGGTTAGTTTCTAAAAATCAGGAAAAATTAAAGCATAATCTTAATCTAATCCTAAAACTAGTTAATCTCATAAAAATGTAGCCATCAGTCCCCGGCAACGGTGCCAAAAACTTGTTCACTCCCCAAGTGCAGGGTTGTGATGTAGTAATAAACTCGGTAAGACCGAGGTCGAATCCCAAGGGACTGATACCTGTACATTATCTGAAACTAAGCAGAAATAGAACTAGAATGAGATGAAATCTAAATCAACTAGAATTTGAGGAATAATTGTGAAACTATTATCTAAAACTTAGGAGAAATTAGAGCTAGGAAATCAGGGATTCAAAGGATCCACTTGTAGAGATCAGGGAGATCTTACACTTGCTTCAAGAATCTTGAAAATTAACTAAACTGTCATTGATATAGTTTTCGAGAGATGAAAGGTATGTGAATCAGAATGGATTCCATCACCAAACCATGCCCAAGAGACAAAGCAAACAACAGACTTAAACTAATTACCAACCAATCAACATGCTATGAAGGTTAGGAAGGGTACCGACATCCAACCATGCCCAGGAGACTATGGTGAACAACGGGGCTTCCTAACATCATAAACATAAAGAAAAGGAAAGGAACATGCTTAAAGTCATTGTAGACCCATTGTAATTTTAGTCACAACAGACCGTTAAAAACTAAAAACACTCCCTTGATGAAACTAAAATCCACATTAGTTCAAAATAAATAAAGAGGATCAGCTAAAGGTCTCCCATCATGCTACAGGCTTCACCTCTTAGCCCTAGCTAAGAGGTTTAGCCAGACATGGATGGGCTAAATCTCAACAATTAAAAGAGAAAAGAAAGAAAAAAATAGAAAAATAAAGAAAATGTAACACCCCAGATTTTTTCCAACCTGAAATTAGACGTCTTTAGGCAATGGGTCAATCATAACGCCTTGGTAACCTCTTAGAAATCATTTAGAATCAAATTCTTTAGAAATTTATCACGTATTAACTAGCGCTACATGAGATTTCCTGCCAAATTAGTACTAACCACTTTAAATACGATCTATAAGACCCAAAACCTATAGAATCATTGACGCTATCTTACTCTGAAATCTAGGATCAATCTCTAAGCCCAGTTGCCCTGATATCATTTGAAAACTTCGTATCAGACCTGGACCGCACGTCGAAAGTCCGATAGTGATGAACTTAGACCATTATGACCGCTTAGTTGGACTTGACAATCACCTAGAAAGTTAAGCCCAACCGATGTCCTGAGACCATTTTATTGAGCCCGGAGTAAAGAGAGTAGGAAAAGAAATATTTTTAGAAAAATTAATTATATTTATAAGAAATCTGGAACGGTTCACTTGCGCGTTATTTTTAAGCGTTCTGACTGTTAGAATTTGACCCAAATTCACCCTCGGATCAGGATAGGTGGACCTTACATGTCATAGTACTTGTAGCTCTGATCGAGTTCCCGTAACCGTTGAATTGAAACTGGTCCGCCACGGTCGATCTGGAAACCCGACCAGAATGAAAACTTAGCTTGATCTAGATCTGATATTAGAGAGCTTAAGTCTGACCGCATTTAGTAACAGGACCTCCAAAAGTGCTCTGTTGGATCGAAATAGACCCGCTTTGGTTAAACCTAAGTATACCTTGACTTAAAGTCCATTTTCGTTATGTTTAGGCTTATAAAAAGGCCTTAAACCCTTAGTTCTCAAACCCATACGAATTTCCCAAACCCTAGAGTTTTAAGAGAGAGAAAAGAGAGAGAAAGTGTGAGAGAATCAGGTGAAACTCCGTAGGATTCTTCCTAACCCATCTATACATTGCACCAGCTGTTTTGAATCATTTTTCCGGTGAATCCGATTTCATTTTTGGCTAAGTTAAGCTAACCCTAACCTGTTTTGAAGCTTAGACTAGCTGTAGTAGAATTCTAGCTAACCTATTTCTTGCCATAGGTAGCGTATCCGTCGTTGATGAAGACACATCGTCTGAATCATATCGAATACGCATTTTCTGGTTTAAGGTGCGGACTATATATATTTAGGTTATGGTTTTCAACACTTTCAATGTTAAGTAATGATTTATTCTTGCCTAGGATGCTATTTCACATGTATAAAGTGTTGTCCGTATCGATTTTCAGTTATACGTTAATTATGTTGAACATACTGTATTCCTCGTATTTGTAGAAAGTACCGTATATGTACAAAATTTGGATTTGTGCTTAACATGATTATTTTCCATGAATATATGCTTGTTACAGGTGTGATAACTCCTTAGCGAAAGGACTTGCCCTAAATCACGCCACAGCCAATATACGCTATATATGTAAAAGTGTGTAGCTCACGTGTTTGTGAAAATGTTTAAATGAATACGGAACCTAGATTCATGCATGCCATGATTATCCGTCGTGGGTATATGCAAGTGATATATGGGGCAACTCCCTAGTGAAGGGATTTCGTCAAATACATGATATATCAACATATGATATGTAGTTAGTATGTGTAGCCTAAGTGTTTGTGAAAATGACTGAATGAGTATGGAATTTGCTTTCGCGCTCACCATGACTAATTGTAATGGATATATGATTATTGTATGGGCGATGACCCCTTGATGAAAGGATTTTCCCTAATACGTATACTAATGAATACACAATATGTATGATGTAATGTGTAGACTAAGTGTATGTAAAAGTGTCTGAATGAGTTAGTAGTTAGTAAAAATGTGATTGTTAAGGTCATTGAGATATGAATCTCAATCACAATACTTGAGTATATGATTTTCTCCATGCATTGTGTAACTTAGATTATTTGTATTAACTGTGTATATGATTTTCTCCATGAATTGATTAACTTAGATAAATCATGTTAAAGGTATATATGATTCCTTCCATGTACTGTATTTACATTTAAGTTATACTTCATGAATGTCCACATGATTGTAGGATATGCCTCATATGCCTGTTATGGAATTTGTATGTGATTGGGGCTGTACTACAGTCCAGGTAATCGGTAAGCGTACTCCAAATGGTGGTTGAGGTTGTTCGCCACATATGATGAGTTTAACGAATCTGAGTCTTGCTTGGGATGTTTGGCAGTGGTTAGGCCACACGAAGTGCTTATGCATTCTATGTCGTTCAACTCAACGTACGCTTGGCCTAGTTGATCTTATCAACTAACCCAATTGACCGATGTTTGTTCACCATGTTTGGTCGCAACTGTTTGAATCCAAGACGCCGAGCTTACCAGTGAAACTCCCGTTAACCGTAGTACCATGATCCCCTAATACTCATGTAATGCCCTGAAAATTGGAGGTCGAGCATAAACTCCACTCCCGAGTTCTAGAACATCACTTATGTAACATTTTCAATGATGGATGAATGTGAACGGTAATAGTACATAAAACATGAGGTGGATTAAGTCAAAACAACATATCATACTCCAAAGACAGTTAAATTTGTAAGCGGAAGAATGTGGTAGATATATAAAATATATAAATGATTGTAAGTCTCCAGAGTGTGAACATGTTACCAGGTTAACTAAATACATATATACTCCAAAATAGAAAGAAAAGAATATACATGGGTGTGTAAATAAAAGAGAAAATACCAAGTGTATTGGCATCTAATCAGTAACCCTGCAACCTCATCAATTAGAACCCACATATAGGAGGAATCCTCCTCATCATCATAAAGTTCGGCTCTGCTTCGCAAGCATCGCCACCATCTGAAACTAAAATAGGGACTGGTTGGTGTGCGCAACACCGTCCCGTAATGTGGGAGTGAGTAGTTAACTCAGTGGAATCATAAAGCAAAGATTAGCATGTTATCAAATCAATCACGTGATAATGGTAAAACAAGCAATCAAATATTTTTAAATACTGTGATTAATGCAAGAATAAAATGACTTGATGGATGCCCTCACCAACACACTCCCTCATGCGACACCATCTTACGTCCGCGGCATGTTTTCTTTCCTCAGTGCTCCACATCTTTCAGGCACATGCAGTGCGATATGAATATGATTACCGAGTTGTTATTAGTCCTTTTCATACAACAGGATTGGGAAACTATGGTACCTCTCTTATATTAATACCCAAACAATGATCCTGTCTAGGGTCGTCACTCCTAGTAGTCTCATACGATGATATATTACTAGGTCACTACAAGGGCTGTCAGGGCTGTTGCACGCACTCGTTGTTTCACTCCCCCATCACCTTATCAATACAGGCCTAGTTGTACTCTTGTCGTTACGGAAGGGTCGTTGCCTCACGTAGACCCAGAGTACACTCGAGGTCACTACAATGGGCTACCAGGGCTGTTGCACGCACTTGTTGCACCGCTCCTCCATCACCTTATCAATGTAGGCCGACAGCTCGAATATAGTGTCCCATACCACCATAATCAGCTCACGAGTCTTGGTTGATCACTGGTCACTACGGAGAGGTTTGTGGCCCCAGCGTAGGCTGACAGCTCAACCACAGTGTCCCATACCACCATGCCCGGCTCATGAGTCTTAATGGATTAAGGTACCACGGTTATCAGGGTTATCACTGGTAAGTTCAGTACCCTAGGTTTAAACAGTTATGACGAATACAAGGTGAACATATAATGGTCAGTCAGGTTACTTGATGAGTCCGACTAGCACGAGTGCACATTGAATCGACCGACATAAAGTGCACAGGTTCCTCGTGTGGCCTAACCACTGCCGACGACACTTGTACAACTCGGGTTCGTCATACACATCCTTCGTGGCGAATAGAATCCAACCACGAATTCTAAACTGTTACCAACTGCCTGGACTAGAGTATAGCCCCAAGCACATGTAATCTAAATCAATAATCATATGAGAGAGACAGAATTGAAATACAAGAAATTCCAGCATGTTGTCAGCATGTTATAACATACATCATAAGCAGTTAACCATACACGAGTACTTCACACATAAGGTAATCAATTGAAATACAACAAGCATGGAGGAAATCATTTACATCATCAAATTAGTTGAGAATCCAGTGTCAACGCTAATCTACAACACCATTTACTCAATACTTACTAATACATACATTTACACAAACACTTGGACTACACAACTCTAACATACTTGACGTATGTTGATTTCAGCATATAATATGATAGATCCTTATATCAAGGAGATGTCTAATACACAACAATCATGTTCTTACATTCGAAACATATGGCAGGCATAAATCATGTTGATTTAGGCATTTCAACAAACACTTAGTCTACACACATTAGTCTACATAGCATATGTCGCCCAATAAGTGCATTAGGGCGAATCTCTTCGCCAAACAGATCATACACGTATAACTAGTATAGGTACACGGTAAATACTCATGTTAATCATATCAGCAAAATGCGTACGTATACAGTATTTCCTATAAATACCTAAAATACCCTAAATCTCATATTCTTCGTACGTATTCGAAATGAAAAACGGACAGCATGTTCTACATGTAAAACAACATCCTTATCAGAAATCTACCATTAAACGGCTTTGAAAGCTTTGAAAACAGGTAATCTAAGCATATAAAACCAGCACCTTACGTCGTAGGAGCGTAATGAATCGAATAGGAACTTTACGTCGTCGTCAATGACTGATTGGCAACCTACAACATAAGGTGAGTCAGCTACTTAGTTACTTGTACCCATAGGAGCCTTAAAATAGGTTAGGGTTAGGGTTTTCTTACCTAGAACGAAACTAGAATCGCCGGAATAACAATGCCGGTGGATGGCTTTGGCACGCGGAACAGCAAGGAAGAATCCTTGGGAGAAACTCCAACTCTCTCTCACTTTCTCTCTCTTTTCTCTCCTCTCTCTCCTAAGGTTTTCTCCAAATTCGTATGGGTTAGAAAGCTAAGGGTTTAAGGCCCTTTTATAAGCCCAAATATAACCAAAATAGACTTTAAGTCAAGTTATACTTAGGTTATGTCCAAATACGGACTGTTCCATCTCAACGGAGCACTTCTGGAGGTCCTGTTACTAAATGCGGTCGGACTTATGCTCATGGATGCTGGATCCTGATCAAGTTAAGTTTTCAGTTCGATCGAGTTTCCAAATCGCATGTGGCGGACCAGTTTCAGTTCAGCGGTCACTGAAACTCGATCAGGGATTCCAAGTATACTGACCTGAGTGGAAAATGTTCCCTGATCCGATGGTTATTTGGGTCAGATTCCAACGGTCAGAACGCTTAAAAATAACGTGCAAGTGAACCGTGCCAGATTTCATAAAAATGTATTTAATTTTCTGAGTATTTTCTTTTTTCTCACTCTCTTCACTATGAACTCAGTAAAACGGTGTCAGGACATTAGTTGGGCTTGATTTTTGAAATGATTGTCAAGTCTAACTAAGCGGTCATAATGGTTTGAGATTGTAGATATCGGACCTTCGACGCGTGGTCTAGATCCAATACAAAGTTTCACGATGCTCCCAAGAGCAACTGGGTTTAGAGATTGATCCTAGGTTTCTAGGTAACATAGCGTCAGTGGCCGTACTCATTTTGGGTCATGTAGTTCGTATTTAAAGTGGTTCAAGTTAATTTACTGAGTATTTAGTTTGGTACTCAACCAAATTCTAGCCTAATTATGAAAGAATGCGGTCCCAGGGCCATTTTATGCCCCATTTTGGGCACTTCTAGTTATCATATTATTTTAATTATTTTTTTAGTGGTTCATCACCATAAGATTTTGAGTTGTAGAAAAATTCTAAAAATTCCAGAAGTAATTTTCAGATATTTTCTCATAACGACCTACTTTAAACTAATTTAAATATTTTATTATATTTTTTAAATATTTTTATATAAAATTAAACTTATTTATCTTCAATCTGGTTTTTTAATCACCTAAATCGGAGTTATAACGAAGGAGATATGATTTTTCAAAGTTTAATAAAATGCATAGAAAAAGTGCAAAAACTGGGCTGCCTGTCCGCTGTACGGAAGAGGCCCCGCCGACTCGGCGACGTCCTCGCCGATCATTGACCTATATGGCTTGGGTTCACCCTAGGGGCGAGGTAATCACCCCCCAGGGATGCTGGAAACATGTGGGGCCCACCTTGGAACCCCCCGAATTGAGTCGTTTGAGCCCACGAGTCCGTCGAGGCGTTTATTGAGTCTCATTTGCAAACTGGAATGACTCATACGACGTACAACATATGTTTCTGGGGTAGAAGAAGCTAATCCATCCAAATAACCTATCTACATCATGAGATTTCAAGAATTCCATAGTCAAAATCCTATTTTATGCATGTACGTACCATTTACGGTAAGTTTTAGTTTAAGTATAGTTCTTCACCTTTTAAACTTTAGGATTGTGTCTAATATGAAGGTACTTGGAGAAATTTGAAGAATGAGGTGGTGAAAGGTGAGATTTTGAAGGAAATAGGTTAGAAAATGATTTTTAGACCTTGGGATTGATCATTGAGAGTGATATAGTTTACCCATTACCTAAGGACATCTAATTCCAAGTAGGCAAAAATCTGAGGTGTTATAATCTACCCACCTTAAAACATAATTTCATCCCTGAAATTGGCTATGGGTAATGAATGAAGATTCTATTATACCTTTTACCTAAACTATACTGATTCAAGTTTATATACATGGTGGGGTATATACATCTATATTAGTCGGGCGTAATTTTTTTGTCTATCCTCCTTAAAATTTACTCCTCATCCCTTGCTTATACCTTAATGGTTGGCTACAATTGATTTCTTTATCTATTTGAAGTCTTGATGACGATTCTCATCTACTTAGAGTAAGATATATATTTCAATGGTTGACCAGTACGGAGAGACGATTATAATGGGCTTGATCTCGATATGTCGAATGTCCGCCTGGCCAGGGTAGACAACGTTGTATCCCTTCCTAATCCTGGTGGATCCTGGTCTTCTGCCCGGTCAAGTAGCCAGGATTAAGAATTAGGTCAAGCCGTGAGTATTTCGCATTTTTTCATTTCAGTAACACTAGTCCGATCACTCTAAAAGCTTAGGGAATGTCAATCACTAAAAGGTTCAAAAGTCCTATTTATAAGGTTGTCCTTTGGATCTTGATCTAGGAGAGTTCTCACCTGAATCCATGTCCAAGGTAGGGATTAATAAACACTTTAATAGATCATCCTAAAGGATTCCTAATCGTAGAGAATCAGCCAAGGCTTCTATTATGCTCGTATTTAACGAGTAGGTTTGTGGATACACTAACCTTCGCCTGCTCACACTGCTAGGCCTATGATTTAATATGAATGGGTCCAACACTTAAGCCGTAATTGTTTTCCTAAATTTTCTTCGATCCTAGGCCAGTGGGGAGAGGGCTAACTATGCTTCCGTTGCGCTACTCTGATCCAACGGTTGTATTAGATAATCCTAAGTAGGTTGGGCTCAATACGTTCTACCCCCCTTAAAAATATAGTTCTACTTAAGGTTCAAGAATCTATGTCTCGATCCGTATATCAGAACGAGGTGCAACTTAGGACCTATCCTTGACATGAAATGGGAAACAACCTCTCACTACATTGGTCTTCCTTTGTTAATGATGCGCTCTATAGCATTGGTACCTACGATTATAGGAAAGAGTTGAAATGATGGGTGTTGTGGTTGATTTCAAGGACGGATGTGAGTTTGTAGCAAGATATCTAATCCTCTACTGGCTACTCTACTGGTTATATGTCCTTAACATTTACCAAGGGCAAGCAATAACTTTTGGTTGTAGGTGTTCGGGCTAACACGGAAGAAAAGTTGTGTAGTGGGTCTGAGCTGGATACATAGACTTTCTACCTAGCTAGGATAGAAAATTTGCCGTATCGGTTCTTAATCCGAGTCGATGTCAATCTTCTGCTTGATCAGAGCATTGGATTTATTGGTAACCACTAGGATTTGAGAATTCGATTCAAACCGCGAATACTTCACTTATATATACAGTTCCTTTACTCCGCGTTCCCGAATGCAATAAGCTGTTGGGGATGGCAATTCAAAGGGGCGTGCTAGTTTATTCTAAGTTCAATCTGAGGGATTTATAATTTTTTCCTGAGGGTGAATAGTTCTAAGTTAGGCAAGCTTCCTAAGAGTTACTAAAAGAGCCTTTGGGTATTACAGGGATCTATCGAAAGATTGAAGTTCTACTTCAACCAAATCTAACCTACTATTCCTTAACATGTACAGGTTTCACACTGCCTAATACAACTAGTAGCCTAGTCTGTAACGCTAGCTGTAATCCAAAGTCTAGGCTCATACGCTAGCCGACATCTCGAATATAGTGTCCCATACCACCATAATCGGCTCACGAGTCTGGGTTGCTCACTGGTCACTACGGGGATGTTTGTGGCCCCAACGTAGGCCAACAGCTCGACCACGGTGTCCCATACCATCATGCCCGGCTCATGAGTCTTAGTAGATTAAGGTACCACGGTTATCCGGGTTATCACTGGTAAGTTCAGTACCCTAGGTTCAAGCATTTATGATGAATACAAGGTGAACATACAATGGTCAGTTGGGTTACTTGATGAGTTCGACTAGCACGAGCGCACGTTGAATCGACCGACATGAAGTGCACAAGCACCTCGTGTGGCCTAACCACTGTCGATGACTCTAGTACGACTCGGGTTCGTCATACACATCATTCGTAGCAAATAGAATCCAACCACGAATTCTAAACTGTTACCAACTGCCTGGACTAGAGTTTATGTGAGACCCATATCCTAATCCATACTATTCCGTCGCTTCCCGCGATCCTTCTTGTCAAACTCCGGTAACCCGCTACTTGTAGTCGACATTGCGCACGACTATGAGACGTATCCTATACATTTGAGTTGACTTAACCCAAGACTTATACCATTTCGACCGCACTGTTGCCGCGGTTCTAACGCCGCGACTCACAGTCCGATCCGATACCCTGACTAAGAGATGTGGGCCAGCATTTATTTCGAGAAAACGCCACGCGTTTACATTCCCAAGAGAATCTCTACAATGTGTCCCATCAATCACATCAATCAATCACCCATCAATCACTCTATGTTAAGTACACATCACCTTTCACCCCATTCCCAAGCAACCCCTAAAGTCAACTCTTTCTCACCCTCTCTCTTACACCACCCATACTTGTCACGTACCACATCACTCACATCCATTACTCACATCTCTCCTTACATCACACATCTCTCCCTCATTTCCCAACATAACCCTAAGCTAGAGAAAGAGGCTCCCACGTCCAAGCCTTCCCATGGAGAGAAAATGAAAGTGTGAGGCCCACTTCCCATCCCAAAACCTCTATCCGAGCCATCCATCTCCCATCTCCACCCTCAAAGTGAAGCTCTAGAAGATAGGCGTTCCAACGGACCAAGTAGATCATAAGGTGGGTGCTTCTATAGGATAGTTTACTTGTTTTTACGATGGACAAAGTGAGGCCCACCAATCAATGGTGTGGATCTCACTTGGGACCCTAAGATGTGGCCAATGGCCCATCTTGATCATCAAAATCATTCCATGATGGGGCCATTCTCCATGGACCCCATCATGATGTTTACTTTCCTTGTATTAAAGAGGTCATCTAGACCGTCCATTTTTAGTGGAGTGGGATCTCCACCGTTGATCTTTTGTTTGGATGGCCCATATGCAATGGGACCCATTGATGTATGATTGGATGGTTGAAACGGAGGGCCTATAGTATCGGGGTCCCTCCATCACACGTGTGTCCCACTTTTCTCTCTCTCTCTCCCTCTCATTTTTTTTTTGAATGTTAATGAGGCCATGTGGCCCACTTGAATGAACCCCACATGAAATATGTATTTTTTTCCAAGTCGTCCATGAGTGGGGCCCATCTTAGACGTATTGTACTTACGCCATTCATCCTGTGGTGGCCCACCTAAACAAAAAAAAAAAGAGGAAAACGTCCAGCGTCTGGACGCTGGACGTAGAAGGAAACCACAAATATTAGCTTGATTTTTACAAGCCATTGGGGTTAATCGCTTGTATAGGCCCCGCCTTGATGTATGTATTCAATTCATGCCGTCCATCCCATTTAGCGGTTCATTTTAAGCGTTGAAATGAAAGATGGGGTTGATCGGAGCATTTTATGGGCCATAGTTTTAAAAATGGTATCATTACCATTGAACTCTACCAAAACTCTTCCTACACGCTGAAAAATGGCCGATATTGGTCTTGATGGATGGGTTATGGGCCATGGAGTCTAATGGATGGACTGGATTTTTCTAAAGTGGGCCGTATCTCAGAAAAGCCCCAAAAAATGATTTTTTTTCAAAAATAAAAACAAAAGGACAGCAGCAGAGGCTGCTGCCTTTGGGCGTCAGAACACCTGCGCTCTTCAGCGGGCGGGCGGACGAGACCGACCCACGGCCCCTACTGTGGGCCCCACCTTGATGTATATTAGCCATCCAACCTGTTGATATGGTGGGTCCTCTCCTCAGGTGGGCCCCCTCCAAAAATGAGGTGCATCCAAATCTCAGGTGGCCCACACTGTGAGAAACAGTGAGATTGGACGTCTACCACTGAAATTCTTTTTAGGCCCCATAGGAGTTGTGAATCAAGCCAAAATTTATACTTTCCCTTCATTGAGGACTGTGTGACCTTATCAACGGGTTGGATGTCTTGTAAACATTATGGTGGGCCCCACATGGGACCCACAGTGATGTGTTTTATGCCACCGTCCAGGCAGACGGTGGAAGCCCACTTTGATGTATGTGTTATAGCCACACCGTCCAGTGGACGGTGGGACCCCCCCCCCCCCCCCCCCCTCATGTGTGCTGTGTTCATGCGGCCCATCTATATGGGCCCACCATGATGTATGTGTTGCATCCAAGCCATCCAGCCAGTTGGAAAGCTAATGTTGAGGCTTAAGCTCAAAGAATGAGGCATATCTAGGATCAGGTGGACCATGTAGCAAAAGCATTGGAGATTGAGTATCTGCCACTTGGATACTTTCGTTTGACAGAGGTTTTGGATCAGTAGGAAATTCATTTCCTCTTAATCCAAGTCCGTGTGACCTTATGGCCAGATTATATAGGAAATAAATATTACATTGGGCCTTGAGAACTTTAATGGTGGTAAGTATCTTCACCACTGTTAATTGGAGTACAGTCCAATTGATCTTTTGATATGATTCATTCACATGTATATATATGCATTGTGGATGTACTTATGGTCGTCCATTGAGTCTCACTTTGATAGATGGAAGGCCCATATTATGAGGCCCACTTTGATGCATTTCATGGCGCATGGGTCATGGACCATTGCAATGTACATAAGGCTCATTGGTGAGGCCCATTAATGCAACCATTTGATGAATGTAAAGCTCATGTGATTCGGCCCATTTGATGTATCTATGGCCCATGGATCGAGGCCCAACGGATGTCCTTAGGGTCCATTGCAATGTACGTTTCTCATGGTTCATGTAATGATATCTATGACGGGTCATGCCTCGGGAACAATGCTGGTTTGATGTCCACATTATAAGAGTAATGTCGGTTAGATGTCCGCATTATAACTCTCCCTAGGGCCCATTGATAGGCCCATACTTGTTACTAATTCAGCACGTTATAACATGCTTAGTATAGCCCCATGATTCATGCTCATACGCATCATATGTATGCTTGATATGAGGAATGTTTGATCATAGCATAAGTCGTTGGGCTGAGGCACTTACGGGACTCCTTATGAGATGGAGTGCCCCACATGATCGCGTAGTATGCGCTGGATTGCTGCATGATTTGACGGTGTGATTCATGCATCTCACATATGTGTGACTTGATTCACTGCACGCCCTAGCGATATCATGGCCGTGGCTCCACAGGTATATCGTGGATGGCCGTATTGGATACCAAAAATACTTATTCTAGCACTGTGGGCACTTCGGATGTCCTTGGGTGAAAGTCACAGAACCTTTTTGGTACCAAGAGATGCTCCAACGTCTAGACCGACTGGATACACGAGCGCCCGAGTGCCGAATACCAGTAAGCCGCTCCTACCACTGTGTCGTGGTCGGTTGGAAAGGGGTGCGACCTTATCCGCCTGAGTAAGGGGGCTATAATCTAGGCTAAATTTGACCAGATCGCAAATGAGTCCGCTATCGACGAGCCGGGTAGGCATTGACATACTACTGGTCGGGCGGATAGTGAGGTCTTTTTCACTTTCTTAACTGTGCAGCTAGGGAGGTGGAAGTCACTGCGAAGTGTACCCCGGTGATATCCAGATAGGAACTGTACTGATATATATACTTGATGAGTACCGACTTTCTTGGATTGCATTTCGCATATGACATTCGGCTATGTAGGCCTTGCATTGCATCGGTACGGCTGATGGCATTCATATCTCGCATCATGCCTTGCATTACATAGCCTAGGTATGGTTGATTATATTCATGGACTTACCGCATACTTCCGAACTACTCTGATATTGTACACTTGGCGTTTGCCTTACGCACACACTTACACCACCCTCTAAGCCTTTGTAAGCTTATACACGACAGTTGCGTGCAGGTAGCGTTGGACAGCAGCAGCGCTGAGGTAGGAGTGCATATCAGGACCTTTTGGACCTTTTGACCACCTTGTATTTCCCTTTCCGCATTGTACTTAAAATTTTTGATATAGTGGATATGTGGTGATGTTGTTTTGTGACTTGGTTATGCCTGTGGTTAGGCTCCCTTATAAAAAAAAATTCATTCTGAAAATTCTCCTTGTAGGATCCCAGGATCGAAATCTGGCATTTGATTATCAGAAGCCGAGAATGGGGCACTACGGAGGCTGTCGACACCGGATTCGGTAATCGAGATTCATGTGAATCTGATTTTCGGGTTTGGGGTGTGACAGTATAGCCCTAAGCACATGTAATCTAAATTAATAATCATATGAGAGAGACAGAATTGAAATACAAGAAATTCCAGCATGTTGTCAGCATGTTATAACATACATCATAAGCAGTTAACCATACACGAGTACTTCACACATAAGGTAATCAATTAAAATACAACAAGAATGGAGGAAATCATGTACATCATCAAATTAGTTGAGAATCCAGTGTCAACGCTAATCTACAACACCATTTACTCAATACTTACTAATCCATACATTTACACAAACACTTGGACTACACAACTCCAACGTACTTGACGTATGTTGATTTCAGCATTTAATATGACAGATCCTTATATTAAGGAGATGTCTAATACACAACAATCATGTTCTTACATTCAAAACATATGGTAGGCATAAATCATATTGATTTAGGCATTTTAACAAACACTTAGTCTACACACATTAGTCTACATAGCATATGTCGGCCAATATGTTCATTAGGGTGAATCTCTTCGCCAAACAGATCATACACGTATAACTAGTATAGGTACACGGTAAATACTCATGGCAATCATATCAGCAAAATACGTACGTATGCAGTATTTCCTACAAATACCTAAAATACCCTAAATCTCATATTCTTCGTACGTATTCAAAATGAAATACGGACAACATGTTCTACATATTAAACAACATCCTTATCAGCAATCTACCATTAAACGACATTGAAAGCTTTGAAAACAGGTAATCTAAGCATCTAAAATCCGCACCTTACACCGTAGGAGCGTAATGAATCGAATAGGAACTTTACATCATCGTCAACAACTGATTGGCAACCTACAATACAAGGTGAGTTAGTTACTTAGCTACTTGTACCCATAGGAGCCTTAAAACAGGTTAGGGTTAGGGTTTTCTTACCTAAAACGAAACCAAAATCACCGGAATAACGATACAGGTGGATGGCTTTGGCACGCGGAGCAGCAAGGAAGAATCCTTGGGAGAAACTCCAACTCCCTCTCACTTTCTCTCTCTTTTCTCTCCTCTCTCTCCTAGGGTTTTCCCCAAATTCGTATGGGCTAGAAAGCTAAGGGTTTAAGGCCCTTTTATAAGCCCAAACATAACCAAAACAGACTTTAAGTCAAGGTATACTTATGTTATGTCCAAATACGGACTGTTCCGTCTCAACGGAGCACTTCTGAAGGTCCTGTTACTAAATGCGGTCAGACTTAAGCTCATAGATGCTGGATCCTAATCAAGTTAAGTTTTCAGCTGGATCAAGTTTCCAGATCACACGTGGCGGACCAGTTTCAGTTCAGCGGTCACCGAAACTCGATCAGGGACTCTAAGTATACTGACTTGAGTGAGAAATGTTTCCTGATCCGAGGGTGTATTTGGGTCAGATTCCAACGGTCAGAACGCTTAAAAATAATGCGCAAGTGAACCGTGCCAGATTTCATAAAAATGTATTTAATTTTCTGAGTATTTTCCTTTTTCTCACTCTCTTCACTCCGAACTCAGTAAAATGGTGTCAGGAGATCAGTTGGGCTTGATTTTTGAAACGATTGTCAAGTCCAACTAAGTGGTCATAATGGTCTGAGATAGTAGATATCGGACCTTCAACACGCGGTTTAGATCCAATACAAAGTTTCACGATGCTCCCAAGAGAAACTGGGCTTAGAGATTGAACCTAGGTTTTTAGGTAACATAGCGTCAGTGGTCCTACTCATTTTGGGTCATGTAGTTCATATTTAAAGTGGTTCAAGTTAATTTTACTGAGTATTTAGTTTGGTACTCAACCAAATTCTAGCCTAATTATGGAAGAATGCGGTCTTAGGGCCATTCTATGCCCCATTTTGGGCACTTCTAGTTATCATATTATTTTAATTATTTTTCTAATGGTTCATCATCAATTTCACCCTATCTCCACAAAATTTCATAATATTTCAAGTTGTAGAAAAATTCTAAAACTTCCAGAACAGCAGCTGTCCAACAAGTGATTTTCAGAGAGTTTCTCACAACGACCTACTTTAAACTAATTTAAATATTTTATTATATTTTTTAAATATTTATATATAAAACTAAACTTATTTATCTTCAATCTGGTTTTGTAATCACCTAAATCAGAGTTATAACGAAGGAGATATGATTTTTCAAAGTTTGATAAAATGTATAGAAAAAGTGCAGAAACCGGGCTGCCTGTCCGCTGTACGGACGAGGCCTTGCCGGTCACTGACCTATCTGGCTTGGGTTCACCTAGGGGCAAGGTCCTCACCCCCCAGGGATGCCGGACACATGTGGGGCCCACCTTGGATCCCCCCGAATTGAGTTGTGTGGGCCCACGAGTCCATCGAGGCATTTATCGAGTCTCATTTGTAAACTGGAATGAGTCACACGATGTACAATATATGTTTCTGGGGTAAAAGAAGCTAATTCATCCAAATAACCTATCTATATCATGAGATTCCAAGAATTCCATTGTCAAAATCCCATTTTATGCATACACGTACCATTTACGGTAAGTTTTAGTTTAAGTATAGTTCTTCACCTTTTAAACTTTAGGATTGTGTCTAATATGAAGGTACTTGGAGAAATTTGAAGAATGAGGTGGTGAAAGGTGAGATTTTGAAGGAAATAGGTTAAAAAATGATTTTTAGAGCTTGGGATTAATCATTGAGAGTGATATGGTTTACCCATTACCTAAGGACGTCTAATTCCAGGTACGTAAAAATCTGGGGTGTTACAATCTACCCCCCTTAAAACAGAATTTCATCTCTGAAATTGCCTAAGGGTAATGAATGAAGATTCTATTATGCCTTTTACCTAAACTATACTGATTTAAGTTTATATACATGGTGGGGTATATACATCTATATTACTCTGGCGCATTTTTTTTTTCTATCCTCCTTAAAATTTACTCCTCATCCCTTGCTTATACCTTAATGGTTGGCGACAATTGATTTCTTTATTTATTTGAAGTCTTGACGACGATTCCCATCTACTTAGAGTAAGATATATGTTTCAATGGTTGACCAGTACGGAGAGACGATTATAGTGGGCTTGATCCCAATACGTCGAATGTCCGCTTGGCCAGGGTAGACAACGTTGTATCCCTTCCTAATCCTGGTGGATCCTGGTCTTCTGCCCGGTCAAGTAGCCAGGATTAGGAATTAGGTCAAGCCGTGAGTATTTCACATTTGTTCATTTCAGTAACTCCGTAGTCCGATCACTCTAAAAGCTTAGGGAATGTCAATCACTAAAAGGTTCAAAAGTCATATTTATAAGGTTGTCCTTTGGATCTTGATGTAGGAGAGTTCTCACCTGAATCCATGTCCAAGGTAGGGATTAATAAATACTTTAATAGATCATCCTAAAGGATTCCTAATCGTACAGAATCAGCCAAGGCTTCTATTATGCTCGTATTTAACAAGTAGGTTTGTGGATACACTGACCTTCGCCTGCTCACACTTCTAGGCCTATGATTTAATATAAATGGGTCCAACACTTAAGCCTTAATTGTTTTCGTGAATTTCCTTCGATCCTGGGCCAGTGGGGAGAGGGCTAACTATGCTTCTACTGCGCTACTCTGATCCAACAGTTGTATTAGATAATCCTAAGTAGGTTGGGCTCAATACGTTCTACCCCCCTTAAAAATATAGTTCTACTTAAGGCTCAAGAATCTATGTCTCGATCCGTATATTGGAATGAGGTGTAACTTAGGACCTATCCTTGACATGAAATGGGAAACAACCTCTCACTACATTGGTCTTCCTTTGTTAATGATGTGTTCTATGGCATTGGTACCTACGATTATAGGAAAGAGCTGAAATGATGGGTGTTGTGGTTGATTTCAAGGACGAATGTGAGTTTGTGGCAAGATATCTAATCCTCTACTGGCTACTCTATTGGCTATACGTCCTTAACATTGACCAAGGGCAAGCAATAACTTTTGGTGGTAAGTGGGCGGGCCAACACGGAAGAAAAGTTGTGTAGTGGGTCTGAGCCGGATACATAGACTTTCTGCCTAGCTAGGATAGAAAATTTACCGTATCGGTTCTTAATCCGAGTCGATGCCAATCTTCAACTTGATCAGAGCATTGGATTTATTGGTAACCATTAGGATTTGAGAATTCGATTCAAACCGCGAATACTTCGGTTATATATACATTTCCTTTACTCCGCATTTTCGAATGTAATAAGCCCTTGGGGAAAGCAATTCAAAGAGGCATGCTAGTTTTTTCTAAGTTCAATATGAGGGATTTATAAGTTTTTCCTGAGGGTGAATAGTTCTAAGTCAGGCAAGCTTCCTAAGAGTTACTAAAAGAGCCTTTGGGTATTACGGGGATCTATCGAAAGAATGAAGTTCTACTTCAACCAAATCTAACCTACTATTCCTTAACATGTACAAGCTTCACACTGCCTAATACAACTAGTAGCCTAGTCTGTAACACTAGTTGTAATCCAAAGTCTAGGCTCATACGCTAGATGGTTTCATGCCATATCTACTACAAGGAATTGTTCTATCACTTAGGGTCAAGATTGTCTAAATGGAATTGGACTTCCTGTATTGTCAGATCTTTCGAAATCTAGGAGCACCACTCTAGGTCCAAAACTCCAAGGGCATATGTGGCCAGTGGTCTCAAGTTGTGTTAAATGGGACTGCTTTCCTACTCCCACCTAAGAATTGGGAGTGACATGTTTGGTAGGTGGGTGGGTTGGGATCCAAATCAATTTCATAGGCTTTGGAAAATGGATCCTGTGTTGGAAAGTGTGAGATGGGATTTCCAAATCCCATGATGATGAATTCCTAAGTATAAGTTGAAAGAAAGCCCGAAGTTATGTTTAATTTCATACACCAAACATGGTGTTGGAAACCATTTATTGTTGCTTTTACAATTCTGTCCATCATAAAACCATTTATGATGGATTGTTAAATTATGAAGTAATGAGTCAAAAGAGGGGGTTCGTGCGCTCAAGGAAAGGAAAAGAAGGAGATGGGAGGTGCATGTACCTGTAGAGAACCGTTGGTAGGATAAAATGTAAAAATAAAAACTTATTTTCTAAATAGAACAAGGTGGGATATGAAGTCCCCACGCCTTTGAGGCACAAAATGGGGATTTGAGAGGTCAAATGAGAGAGGATGGAGAGTGTAGACAGCAGTGGGGATGGGTTTTGAATGGGTAGGGTTACTGGTGCACAAAAATGAAAGAGGAAGTGATTGGAGGGGTGATTTTCTATGAAAAATCAGAAACTTTATGGAGGAAGGAGAGCTTGGAGGGGTGCTTTGTGAAGGAAGTGGTTGATCGGGGGTGATTTAAGGGAAGATCCACACATCAGGGGATCACCCTAACCCCCAAACTGCATCAGCCCGACCGGCAGAGCCCGCTGGTCGGCGAGGTCCTCGCCGGTCTCTGGACTGTCTGGCGAGGGCTCGCCATTCTGACGAGGCCCTCGCCCCTCCTTAGGTCCAAAATGATGTGGGTCCCCCCTGGGTCCCCCTAAAACTGCCACGATTGGGCCCTACTTCCGTTTTGAGTCTATTCGGGCTAGTTTGGGTCATTTCTGAAATATAATAGCCTTTAGTAATTTCTGGAGGCTGGGATAGGATCAATAGGGGTCTAAACCCATCGATAGACGGTCTAGGAGTGACTTGGGTCGTCGTGTATGATCAAAAGAGTGCACAGACTCGATCTCGGCGATCGTTTTCAGTAAACTTTCGCCGACAAACAAAACTGGGAATCCTAACCTGTTTCTAGTTTTTGTCGCTCCCTTCCTATGTCAGAGTGCGTCAGAGCGCATCGTGTTACCATAACCCAGGCCCGGTTTAATCCAAATCATGCTCTGATACCATCTGTAACGCCCTAAAAATCAGGAGTCGAGCATAAACTCCACTCCCGAGTTCCAGAACATCAATATGCAACATTTTCAATGATGGATGAATGTCGATGGTAATAGTATATAAAACATGAGGTGGATTAATTCAAAACAACATATTATACTTCAGAGACAATTAAATTTGCAAGCGAAAGAATGTGATAGATATATAAAATATATAAATGATTGTAAGTCTCTAGAGTGTGAACATGTTACCAGGTTAATTAAATACATGTATACTCCAAAATAGAAAGAAAAGAATATACATGGGTGTATAAATAAAAGAAAAAATACCAAGTGTATTGGCATCTAATCAGTAACCCTGTAACCCCATCAATCAGAACCTGCATATAGGAAGAATCCTCCTCATCATCATAAAGTCTGGCTCTGCTTCACAAGCATCGCCACCATCTGAAACTAAAATAGGGACTGGTTGGTGTGCGCAACACCGTCCCGTAACATGGGAGTGAGTAGCTAACTCAGTGGAATCATAGAGCAAAGATTAGCATGTTATTAAATCAATCACGCAATAATGGTAAAGCAAGCAATCAAACATTCCTAAATATTGTGATTAATGCAAGAATGAAATGACTTGATGGATGCCCTCACCGACATACTCCCTCATGCGACACCATATTACGTCCACGGTATGCTTTCTTCCCTCAGTGCTCCACATCTTCCAGGCACATGCAGTACGATATGAATATGATTACCGAGTTGTTATTAGTCATTTTCATACAGCAGGATTGGAAACTAGGGTACCTCCCATATATTAATACTCAAACAATGATCCTGTATAGGGTCGTCACTCCTAGTAGTCTCATACGATGATATATTTCTAGGTCACTGCAAGGGCTGCCAGGGCTGTTGCACGCGCTCGTTGCTCCACTCCCCCATCACCTTATCAATATTGGCCTAGCTGTACTCTTGTCGCTACGGATGAGTCGTCCCCTCACGTAGACTTAGAGTACGCTCGAGGTCACTACAAAGGGCTGTTAGGGCTGTTGCACGCACTCGTTGCATCGCTCCCCCATCACCTTATCAATGTAGGCCGACAGCTCGAATATAGTGTCCCATACCACCATAATTGGCTCACGAGTCGGGGTTGCTCACTGGTCACTACGGGGAGGTTTGTGGCCCCAGCGTAGGCCGACAGCTCGACCACGGTGTCCCATACCACCATGTCCGGATCATGAGTCTTAGTAGATCAAGGTACCACGGTTATCATGGTTATCACTGGTAAGTTCAGTACCCTAGGTTCAAGCAGTTATGACGAATATAAGGTGAACATACAATGGTCAGTTGGGTTACTCGATGTGTCCGACTTGCACGAGCGCACGTTGAATCGACCGACATGAAGTGCACAAGCACCTCATGTGGCCTAACCACTGCCGACGACTCTAGTACGATTCAGGTTCGTCATACACATCCTTCATGGCGAATAGAATCTAACCACGAATTCTAAACTGTTACCGACTGCCTAGACTAGAGTATAGCCCCAAGCACATGTAATCTAAATCAATAATCATATGTGAGAGACAGAATTGAAATACAGGAAATTCCAGCATGTTGTCAGCATGTTATAACATACATCATAAGCAGTTAACCATACACGAGTACTTCAAACATAAGGAAATCAATCAAAATACAACAAGCATGGAGGAAATCATGCACATCATCAAATTAGTTGAGAATCCAGTCTCAATGCTAATGTACAACACCATTTACTCAATACTTACTAATATATACATTTACACAAACACTTGGACTACACAACTCCTACGTACTTGACGTATGTTGATTTCAACATATAATATGACAGATCCTTATATCAAGGAGATGTCTAATACACAACAATCATGTTCTTACATTCAAAACATATGGCAGGGATAAATCATATTGATTTAGGCATTTCAACAAACACTTAGTCTACACACATAAGTCTACATAGCATATGTCGTCCAATATGTTCATTAGGGCGAATCTCTTCGCCAAACAGATCATACACGTATAACTAGTATATGTACACGGTAAATACTCATGGCAATCATATCAGCAAAATACGTACATATACAGTATTTCCTATAAATACCTAAAATACACTAAATCTCATATTCTTCATACGTATTCGAAATGAAAAACAGACAGCATGTTCTACATGTCAAACAGCATCCTTATCAGCAATCTACCATTAAACGGCATTGAAAGCTTTGAAAATAAGTAATCTAAGCATCTAAAATCCGCACTTTACGCCGTAGGAGCGTAATGAATCGAATAGGAACTTTACGTCATCATCAACTACTGATTGGAAACCTACAACACAAGGTGAGTTAGCTACTTAGCTACTTGTACCCATAGGAGCCTTAAAACAGGTTAGGGTTAGGGTTTTCTTACCTAGAACGAAACCAAAATCACCGAAATAACGATACAGGTGGATGGCTTTGGCATGCGGAGCAGCAAGGAAGAATCCTTGGGAGAAACTCCAACTCCCTCTCACTTTCTCTCTCTTTTCTCTCCTCTCTCTCCTAGGGTTTTCCCCAAATTCGTATGGGCTAGAAAGCTAAGGGTTTAAGGCCCTTTTATAAGCCCAAACATAACCAAAACAGACTTTAAGTCAAGGTATACTTATGTTATGTCCAAATACGGACTGTTCCGTCTCAACGGAGCACTTCTGAAGGTCCTGTTACTAAATGCGGTCAGACTTAAGCTCATAGATGCTGGATCCTAATCAAGTTAAGTTTTCAGCTTGATCAAGTTTCCAGATCACACGTGGCGGACCAGTTTCAGTTCAGCGGTCACCGAAACTCGATCAGGGACTCTAAGTATACTGACTTGAGTGAGAAATGTTTCCTGATCCGAGGGTGTATTTGGGTCAGATTCCAACGGTCAGAACGCTTAAAAATAATGCGCAAGTGAACCGTGCCAGATTTCATAAAAATGTATTTAATTTTCTGAGTATTTTCCTTTTTCTCACTCTCTTCACTCCGAACTCAGAAAAATGGTATCAAGAGATCAGTTGGGCTTGAGTTTTGAATCGATTGTCAAGTCCAACTAAGCGATCATAATGGTCTGAGATTGTAGATATCGGACCTTCGACACGCGATCTAGATCCAATACAAAGTTTCACGATGCTCCCAAGAGAAACTGGGCTTAGAGATTGATCCTAAGTTTTTAGGTAACATAGCATCAGTGGTCCTACTCATTTCGGGTCATTTAGTTCATATTTAAAGTGGTTCAAGTTAATTTTGCTGAGTATTCAGTTTGGTACTCAACCAAATTCTAGCCTAATTGTGGCAGAATGCGGTCTTAGGGCTATTCTATGCCCCATTTTGGGCACTTCTAGTTATCATATTATTTTAATTATTTTTTAATGGTTCATCATCAATTTCACCCTATCTCCACAAAATTTCATAAGATTTCAAGTTGTAGAAAAATTCTAAAAATTCCATAACAGCAGCTATGCAACAAGTGATTTTCAGAGAGTTTCTCACAACGACCTACTTTAAACTAATTTAAATATTTTATTTTATTTTTTAAATATTTATATATAAAACTAAACTTATTTATCTTCAATCTGGTTTTTTAATCACCTAAATCAGATTTATAACGAAGGAGATATGATTTTTTAAAATTTGATAAAATGCATAGAAAAAGTGCAGAAATCGGGCTGCCTGTCCGCTGTACGGACGAGGCCTTGCCGGTCACTGACCTATCTGGCTTGGGTTCACCCTAGGGGCGAGGTCCTCATCCCCCAGGGATGCCGAAAACATGTGGGGCCCACCTTGGATCCCCTCGAATTGAGTCGTTTGGGCCCACGAGTCCAACGAGGCGTTTATCGAGTCTCATTTGCAAACTGGAATGAGTCACACGATGTACAATATATGTTTCTGGGGTAAAAGAAGCTAATCCATCTAAATAACCTATCTACATCATGAGATTCCAAGAATTACATAGTCAAAATCCTATTTTATGCATGTATGTACAATTTACAGTAAGTTTTAGTTTAAGTATAGTTCTTCACCTTTTAAACTTTAGGATTGTGTCTAATATGAAGGTACTTGGAGAAATTTGAAGAATGAGGTGGTGAAAGGTGAGAATTTAAAGGAAATATGTTGGAAAATTATTTTTAAACCTTTGGATTGATCATTAAGAGTGATATGGTTTACCCATTACCTAAGGACATCTAATTCCGGGTAGGCAAAAATTTGGGGTGTTACAACTCATGAGCCGGGCATGGTGGTATGTGATACCATGGTCAAGCTGTCGGCCTATGCTGGGGCCATAAACCTCCCCGTAGTGACCAGTGAGCACCCTACTCTGAGCAGATTATGGTGGTACGGGACACTATTTTCTTACTATCGGCCTACACTGTTTGGTGATGGGGGAGTGGAGCAACGATTGCGCACAACAGCCCTGACAGCCCTCTGTAGTGACCTTGAGTTTATCCTGACACTGCCTAGGGGCGACGAGTCCTGTTGTAGTCTTAAGGATATAAATTGACCTGTATTGATAAGGTGATGGGGGAGAGGAGCAACGATTGCGATCAACAGCCCAGACAGCCCTTGCAGCGACCTACAACCATAATATCGTATGAGATTCCCTAGGACTGACGACCCTAAAATGGATCAACATTGGGAAATGATACAAGGAAGGTGTCTTAGCTTTCCAATCCAGTTGTATGAAATGGACTAATAAGAACTTGGTAAGCATATTCATAATACCGCATTGCATGTGCTAACGGCATTGGTGATAGAGCACTGAGGAAGTGAGTCATGTCGCGATCATTAGATGATGTCGCAAAGGGGATTGTGGCGAGGGCATGCATCATTCTTCATACCATCCTTGCATTAACAAGAGTATCTAGGACCTATTTGATTATACTGCCTTATCATTACTGCTTGATTAAATTGATAACATGTTAACCTTTGCTGTATAGTTTCCACTGAGTTAGCTACTCACTCCCACGTTACGGGACGGTGTTTGCAACACCAAACAGCCCCTGTTTTAGTTTCAAATGATGACGATGCTTGCGAAGCAGAGCCGGACTTTATGATGATGAGGAGGATTTCTCTTGTATACAGGTTCTGATCGGCGAGGTTTACAGGGTTATTGATTAGATGCCAATACACTTGGTATTTTTGCTTTTTATTTAAACACTCATGTATATTCTTTTCTTTCCATTTTGGGGTATACATGTATTTAGTTAACCTGGTAACATGTTCACACTTTTGAGACTTACAATCAATTATACATTTTATATATTTATCACAGTCTTCCGCTTGAGAAACTTAACTGTCTCTGGAGTGTGATATGTTATTTTGGTCTAATCCCACTCATGTTTTCTGCACTAATATGATCAACATTCATCCATCATTGAAAATATTGCATAAGTGATGTTCTGGAACTCGGGAGTGGAGTGTATGCTTGACCCCCAATTTTTAGGACGTTACAGATGGTATTAGAGCATGATTCAGATTAAACTGGACCTGGGTTATGCTAACACAACGTACACTGACGCACTCTGACTTAGGAAGGGGGTGATGAAATCTAGAAACCACATTAAAATTCCAAGTTTCACCTACAGGCGAAACTGAATATTGTAATTTAGTCCACAGTGCTTCTAATTTGTTTTGTTGAGATTCATATACCCAGCTACACCCCAATCTCACCACCACCATAGACCGGATCTCTATTGCTACTAAGTAATTCAGTAGGCCACACAAAGGATCGCAATAATAATAAAATCTAGGACCATAAAGGAAAGAAAACGTTTAAGTTCATATGTTCCACCATTCCACTCTATCCATGACCATCCTCAGTTAAACCATAGATCATCAAATCATTTCTTTTTTCCTCCAAGCGCATCCTTTTGGGCCTTCTCTTTACACTTTTAGAACGTTCAACTTAAAGCCAACTCACCCCCAACCAGTGTTGTTCTTGGTCTCCATCTCACATGACCAAAGCATCAATGCCTACTTTACCTATGAATGATACCCCAAAGTTCCCTCGAATGCATTCATTTCTATATCTGTCATTCCACATCTTGACACCTATCCATCTCAACATCCCTCATCAATCTCACCACTCTCATGAAGTATCAACCAAGGTATTGAAAACAACTTCTTAGGACTCAATCCTAAAGTCTCACCCATTTCCTTCAAAATCTCTCCTTTCACCACCTCATTCTTTAACTTTTTCTAAGTCCTTTCATACTAGACATAAATCCTAACGTATAAATGATGGAGAAACATACTTAAAAATTTACTATAAATAGTAAATATATGTATAAATTGGACTTTTGACCATTCAAATTATGGAATCTCATGGAATAAATAGGTTGGTTGGATAGATTAGTGTCTCATACCCCAAAATCATATGCTACACATCATATAAACTCATTCCGATTCGCAAATTGGCCCTAACAAAGCCTCAAATTGGGGGGGGGGGGGGGGGGGCTAAACGATCAACTTTCACGGGGTTCCAGAGTGGGACCCCAACTTTTTCTGGAACCATGGGGTAGGAGGGCCTCGCCCAAATGGCGAGGCATTGCAGTTTATCCAGGGACAAGTGAGGGCCTCGCTGGTTAGGGGGCTCGGCGGGCTGCGTTGCCTGGGCCGATGCAGTTTGGGGTTAAATGGGACCCCTCCATACAGGGTTCGATCCTCCGTTCATTCAAAATCCCCGACTTCCTTCATAAAATACACCCTCAAGCTCTGTAACATCCCGAAAATTGGGGGGTCGAGCAAAAACCCAACTCCCGAGTTTCAAAATGTTATTTATACAACATAGACATGTATGATTGAATGTTGTATGTGATGATGTATTAAACATGAGTGAGATTAAGCTAAAACAGCATATCATACTCTAGAGACAGTTAAATTAATAAGTGGAAGACTGTGATAGTATGTATAACATATATAAACTATTGTATGTCTCCAGAGTGTGAACATGTTACCAGGTTATATACATACATGTATACTCCTAAAGTAAACAAAACGAATATACATGAGTGCGCTAAAAATATAAAATGACAAGTGTCAAGGTATCTAATCAACCTTCTTGTAATCCCGTCAATCAGAACACACATGAAGGAGGAATCCTCCTCATCATCATCAAGTCCAGCTCCGCTTCTCGAGCAGCGCCATCATCTGCAATCACAAAAAGGGACTGGTGGGTGTCCGGAAACACCATCCCGTAACGTGGGAGTGAGTGATCAACTCAGTGGGATAAGAGAGCAGAGATTAGCATGTTCACAAATCAATCATGCGACAATAGTAAAGCAGTAAATCAGACAATCCTAATACTATTGTTAATGCAATATGACATGACGTGATGTATGCCCTCACCGACGATCTCCCTCATACGGCACCATCTTATGACCGCGGCATGCCACACTCCCTTAAGTGCTCCACATCTTCCAGGAACATGCAATGTAATGGTGATATGATTTCCGAGTTGTTATTAGTCCATTCAAATAGCAGGATTGGGAAACTAAGGTACTTCCCTTATATCAATCCCAACACAGATCCTGTCTAGGGTCGTCACTCCTAGTAATCTCATACGATGTATATTTTGTAGGTCGCTGCAAGGGCTGCCAAGGCAGTTGCACGCACTCGTTGCACCACTCCCCCATCACCTTATCAATACATGCCTACAGTACTCTACTGCTACTGAAGGGTCGTCGCCTCCCGTAGACTCAGAATACGCTCGCGGTCACTACAAAGGACTCGTCGCCTGATCAGTGTAGGCCGACAGCTAGAATATAGTGTCTCATACCACCATAATCTGCTCATGAGACTAGGTGCTCACTGGTCACTACGGGGAGGTTTGTGGCCCCAGCGTAGGCCGACAGCTCGACCACGGTGTCCCATACCACCATGCCCGGCTCATGAGTCTTCGTGGATCAAGGTACCATGGTTAACAGGGTTGACAATGGTAAGTTCAGTACCCTAGGTTCAAGCAGTTATGACTCATGCAGGGTGAACATACAATGGCCAGTCGGGTTACTTGACGGGTTCGACTAGCACGATCGCAACTCAAGTCGAACGACATGAAGTGCGTAAAACACTTCGCGTGGCCTAACCACTGCCGCCAACTCCAAACACGACTCGCGTTCATCGACGCATCCTTCGTGGAAAATACCAGCTAGCCACGAATTTTCTCTGTTACCGACTGCCTGGACTAGGCATAGTCCCAAACACATATGAATTCACATCAGCAATTCATGTAGGAGTATTGGAAATGAAATATAACCATGTGAGCATGTTAACACATGTTATAACATACAACTTAAGTAAATCACCAGGCACATGCATTTCATACATACAATGAAATCATGCATATAGCTAACATGTAGGAAATCATTTACATCAGTATATTAATTGAGAAATCAATCTCAAACTAATCCATAACACCATTTAATTCAATACATACTAATACAAGCATTTATACAAACACTTACACTACACACTTAAGTCTACATATAGTATGTCAACCCGAAGTGCGCATTTAGGCGAATCTCTTCTCCAAACTAATTATGCACGCATTCCTAACATTCTAATGCGACAATAAGCCATGTCAATCACATCAGCAAAATATGAATGAAATCAGTACTTCCTACAAATGACTAAAATGCCCTAAATCTCATATTCTCCGTCGGTTTACGAAATAGGAAACGGACAGCATGTTGTACATGTCAAACGGAGATGCCGTCGATAATCTACTGTTAAAAGACATTGAAAGCATTGGAAACAGTCAATCAAAGCGTCTAAAATCCGTACCTTATCTCTTATAAACGTGTGAATTCGAACGGAGCGGATACGCTTCGTCTACAGCGAATAGAGAACCTAATTTACGAGTTCTATCAGTTTACATGCCATGGAACGGAAAGAATCCCAAATTAGCAACTTATTAGGGTTATTTCTTACCTAAAAATGTGGAGGAATCACCGGCCAGGTGATCGAAGTGTGTTGCTTAGGCACTTGCAACAGGTGGTGCAACAGCAGGTAAATTCTCTCCTACTCTCTCTCATAAACTCTCACCTTTTCTCTCTCCCAATCTAGGGTTTTTCTCAAATTCGGATGGGAGAGAGGAGTGAGGGTTTCAACCCTTTTTATAAGCCTAAAAATGCCCAAAATAGGCTCAGGAACAAAGTTCACTTGATGTTTATCCAAAGCGGGGCTGTTTCGGTCCAAAAGATCATTTCTGGTGGTCCCCTGACCGAATGCGGCCGGACTTAAGCTCAAGCATACTGGATCTAGCATGCATCAAGTTTTCAGTCCGGCAGGGTTCGCAGATCGCACGTGGCAGTCCAGTTTCAGTTCAGCGGTCACCGCACGTAGATCAGGGCTGCAAATCTCATGATATGAAATAGAAATTTTTCCTGATCCGAGGGTGTAATTTGGCTAAATTCTGACGGTCAGAACGCTTAATACTGACACGTCAAGTCGTGTGCCAGATTTAAATTTCAATTTCCAAATCTAACCCTATTGTTACTCTCTTCAGTCCAGGCTTAATGAAATAGCCCGTGAATGTCGGTTGGACTTGATTTTCGAAATGATTATCAAGTCCAGCTAGGCGGTTCTAACGGTCTAAGATAGAAGGTATCGGACTTTCGACGTGCAGTCTAGATCCAATACAAAGTTTCAAAGCGGTCCAGAGAATAAACCTATTTGAGTTTGATCCGAGGTTATAGAGTATTATAGCACCATTGGTTCTACTCATTTTGGGTCTTGTAGAATGTATTTAAAGTGATCAGGGACTATTTCCCAGCTACTCTAGCGTTGCGCTAGCTAACTTATGCTTAGTTTCTAAAGAAATTAATTCTAAGTGATTTCTTTGGCTATGGAATTAGGTTCTGAGCGATTTTTCAAGTGTTTTAGTTGACCCATTGCCGAAGGACGTCAAATCCCAGATTGGCCAAAATCCGGGGTGTTACAAGCTCTCCCTTTCCTTCACCAGTGATGCTTTCTCTCTTAAACCGCCCCTCCAATCACCCATTCCGTCATTTTCTACTATAACCTACACCCCTCTATCATTTACAGCAAACCTCACTCCCTTATCCTCTTTATTTTCTCTCATTTGAGCTTCACATCCTCCTTTTGAGGCTCAAAATAGTGTAAGCTCTTAACTCATCCCATTTCTTCATTTTCCTTTCTTTAATCCCTGTCTTTTGGGGCCTTACAACCTTTGTTGAGGCTCAAACCCATGGAGACCCAAATTTACCGTCCCATTTTTCTTATTTCCCTCCTTTTTCGTAGCTCTTTATGAGCTAGTTATAGTCATTTTCTCGATCTGTATGCTTTACCGTCGGGCGAGACCAAACATGATAGCTTAGTCCATAAACAGTGACCATCTAGTGCTAGGACATCTAGAGTTTTGGACCTAGAGTTAGTACTCCTAGATTGCAAAAGATCTGGCGATATAGGAAATCCAATTTCAATTAGACAATCTTAACTCTAATCGATAGAATAATCCCCTGCAGTAGAAATGGTATGAAACCATCTAGCATATAAGCTTATGCTTTGGATTACAGCTAGTGAGTTACAGACTAGTCTACTAGTTATATTAAGTAGTGTAAAGCCTGTATATGCTAAGGGTTGAAGTAGAACTTCATTCCTTCGATAGATCCCCATAATATTTAAAGGCGACTTTAGTCACTCTTAGAAAAGATGTTTCGATTTAGAGACTATTCATGCATAGTCAAACTAGCACGCCCCTTAGAATTACTCTCCCAAGGACTTAGTACAATCGGGGACACGGAGTAGAGAAACTATATATAAGCGAAGTATTCGTGGTTTGAATCGAATTCTTAATCCTAGTGGCTACCAATAAATCCAATGCTCTGATCAAGTAGAAGATCGGCATCGACTCGGATTAAGAACTAATACGGTAAATTTTCTATCCTAGCTAGACAGAAAGTCTATGTATTCGGCTCAGACCCACTACACAACTTTTCTTACGTGTTGGCCCGATCACCTACAACCAAAAGTTATTGCTTTGCCTTTGGAAAATGTTGAGGACATATAGCCAATAGAGATTAGAAATCTTGCCGCAAGCTCACACCTGCCCCTGAACTCAACTATAATAGAGATTAGGCCCATTTCTACAACCATAGGTACCAATGCCATAAAACGCATCATTAGCAAAGAAAGACCAATGTAGTGAGAGGTTGTTTCCCATTTCATGTCAAGGATAGGCCCTAAGTTACACCTCGTTTAGATATACGGATCGAGATATAGATTCTTGAGCCTTAAGTAGAACTAAGTTTTAAGGGGGGTAGAACGTATTAAGCCCAATCTAGTTAGGATTAGCTAATACAACCGTTGGATTAGAGTAGCGCAGCGAAAGCATGGTTAGCCTTTTCTCCACTGGCCCAGGATCGAAGAAGTTGATTTAGGTTATACGTGAGGTTAGGTCCTTAAATAAGATTTGAACCTTCCTTAGAATGTCAATACTAAAGTCTTTCTAGGGACTCATTACCCTTAGCCAATTTTGGGATAAAATTTTATTTTAAGGGAGGTAGATTGTAACACCCCGGATTTTTACTAACATAGAATTAGACATCCTTAGGCAATGAGTCAATCATAATGCCTTGGTAACCTCTTAGAACTCAATTTCAAAGTCAAAGAAATCATTTATAACCAAATTCTTTAGAAATTTATCGTGTATTAACTAGCGTTAAATTATCACCAACCACTTTAAATACGATCTGTAAGACCCAAAACCTATAGAGTCATTGACGCTATCTTACCCTGAAATCTAGCCCTTAAGATCATTTGAAAACTTTGTATCGGACCTGGACCGCACGTCGAAAGTCCGATAGCGATGAACTTAGACCATTATGACCGCTTAGTTGGACTTGATAATCACCTAGAAAATTAAGCCCAACCGATGTCCTGAGACCATTTTATTGAGCCCGGAGTAAAGAGAGTAGGAAAAGGAAGATTTTTAGAAAAATTAATTATATTTATAAGAAATCTGGAACGGTTCACTTGCGCGTTATTTTTAAGCGTTCTGACCATTAGAATTTGACCCAAATTCACCCTTGGATCAGGATAGGTGGCCCTTACATGTCATAGTACTTGTAGCTCTGATCGAGTTCCCGCGACCGTTGAACTGAAACTGGTCCGCCACGGTCGATCTGGAAACCCGACCGGAATGAAAACTTAGCTTAACTTAGATCTAATATTAGAGAGCTTAAGTCCGACCGTATGTAGTAACAGGACCTCCAGAAGTGCTCCGTTGGATCGAAACAGACCCGCTTTGGTTATAACCTAAGTATACCTTGACTTAAAGTCCATTTTCGTTATGTTTAGGCTTATAAAAAGGCCTTAAACCCTTAGTTCTCAAACCCATACGAATTTCCCAAACCCTAGAGTTTTAAGAGAGAGAAAAGAGAGAGAAAGTGTGAGAGAATCAGGTGAAACTCCGTAGGATTCTTCCTAACCCATCTATACATTGCACCAGCTGTTCTGAATCATTTTTTCGGTGAATCCGATTTCATTTTTGGCTAAGTTAAGCTAACCTTAACCTGTTTTGAAGCTTAGACTAGCTGTAGTAGAGTTCTAGTTAACCTGTTTCTTGCCATAGGTAGCGTATCCGCCGTTAACGAAGACACATCCTCTGAATCATATCGAATACGCATTTTCTGGTTTAAGGTGCGGACTATATATATTTAGGTTATGGTTTTCAACACTTTCAATGTTAAGTAATGATTTATTCTTGCCTAGGATGCTATTTCACATGTATAAAGTGTTATCCGTTTCGATTTTCAGTTATACGTTAATTAACTTCAATATACTGTATTCCTCGTATTTGTAGAAAATACCGTATACGTATGAAATTTGAATTTGTGCTTAACATGATTATTTGCCGTGAATATATGCTTTTTACAGGTGTGACAACTCCTTAGCAAAAGGACTTGCCCTAAATCATGCCACGGCCAATATACGCTATATATGTAAAAGTGTGTAGCTCACGTGTTTGTGAAAATGTTTAAATGAATACAGAACCCGGATTCATGCATGCCATGATTATCCATCATGGGTATATGCAAGTGATATATGGGGCAACTCCCTAGTGAAAGGATTTGGTCAAATACATGATATATCAACATATGATATGTAGTTAGTATGTGTAGCCTAAATGTTTGTGAAAATGACTGAATGAGTATGGAATTTGTTTTCGTGCTCGCAATGACTAATTGTCATGGATATATGATTATTGTATGGGCGATGACCCCTTGACGAAAGAATTTTCCCTAATACGTATACTAATGAATACACAATATATATGATGTAATGTATAGACTAAGTGTATGTAAAAGTGTCTGAATGAGTTAGTAGTTAGTAAAAATGTGATTGTTAAGGTCATTGAGATATGAATCTCAATCACAATACTTGAGTATATGATTTCCTCCATGCATTGTGTAACTTAGATTATTTGTACTAACTGTGTATATGATTTCCTCCATGAATTGATTAACTTAGATAAATCATGTTAAAGGTATATATGATTCCTTCCATGTACTTTATTTACATTTAAGTTATACTTCATGAATGTCCACATGATTGTAGGATATGCCTCATATGCCTGTTATGGAATTTGTATATGATTGGGGCTGTACTACAGTCCAGGTAATCGGTAAGCGTACTCCAAATGGTGGTTGAGGTTGTTCGCCACGTAGGATGAGTTTAACGAATTTGAGTCGTGCTTGAGATGTTCGGCAGTGGTTAGGCCACACGGAGTGCTTATGCATTCCATGTCGTCCAACTCAATGTACGCTTGGCCTAGTCGAGCTTATCAACTAACCCAATTGATCGATGTTTGATCTCCATGTTTGGTCGCAACTGTTTGAATTTAAGACACCAAGCTTACCAGTGAAACTCCCGTTAACTGTGATACCATGATCCCTTAAGACTCATGAGCTGGGCATAGTGGTATGGGACACCGTGGTCGAGCTGTCAGCCTACGCTGGGGCCACAAACCTCCCCGTACTGACCAGTGAGCACCCTACTCTGAGTAGATTATGGTGGTATGGGACACTATATTCTTACTGTCGACCTGCACTGTTTGGTGATGGGGAAGTGGAGCAACGATTGTGCGTAACAGCCCCGACAACCCTCTGTAGTGACCTTGAGTTTATCCTGACACTGTATAGGGGCGACGAGTCCTGTTATAGTCTTAAGGATATAAATAGGCCAGTATTGATAAGGTGATGAGGGAGTGGTGTAACGATTATGCACAATAGCTCTGTCAGCCCTTGCAGCAACCTAGAATCGTAATATCGTATGAGATTTCCTAGGATTGACGACCCTAGAATGGATCAACATTGGGAAATGATACAAGGGAAGTGTCTTAGCTTCCCAATCATGCTGTTGAAAAGGACTAATAAGAACTTGGTGAGCATATTCATAACACCGCATTGCATGTGCTAACGACGTTGGTGATAGAGCACTGATGAAGTGAGTCATGCCGCGATCGTTAGATGATGTCGCGGAGGGGATTGTGGTGAGGGCATGTATCATTCTTCAAACTATCCTTGCATTAACAAGAGTATCTAGGACCTGTTTGATTGTACTGCCTTATCATTACTACTTGATTGAATTGATAACACGTTAACCTTTGCTGTATAGTTTTCACTGAGTTAGCTACTCACTCCCACGTTACGGGACGATGTTTGCAACACCAAACAATCCCTATTTTAGTTTCAGATGATAAAGATGCTTGCGAAGCAGAGCCGGACTTTATGATGATGAGGAGGATTTCTCCTATATGTAGGTTCTGATCGGCGGGGTTTACAAGGTTATTGATTAGATGCCAATACACTTGGTATTTTTACTTTTTATTTAAACACTCATGTATATTCTTTTCTTTCCATTTTGGGGTATACATGTATTTAGTTAACCTGGTAACATGTTCACACTCTGGAGACTTACAATCACTTATACATTTTATATATTTATCACAGTCTTCCGCTTGAGAAACTTAACTGTCTTTGGAGTATGATATGCTGTTTTGGTCTAATCCCACTCATGTTTTCTTCACTAATATGAACAACATTCATCCATCATTCAAAATGTTGCATAAGTGATGTTCTGGAACTCGGGAGTGGAGTTTATGCTCGACCCATGATTTTCGGCACATTATAGAAAAATACAACTAACACTCTAAGCCCTCCCTGGTGCAGACAATCCAACCGTGCCTCTCCCCCCTCCAAAGATGCCCTCGTTCTCCCTCTCTTTTCCCTTTTTATAAGGGCTTAGAGTCGGCTGTAAGGATCATGCGTAAGGAGATGCATAAGGAGAGAGACGGCCTTGCATTGGGATCTTGGCAGGGCCAATTCTTGAGCGCAGAGGGGAGATCCACTCCGTTCACTTGCTTCCCTTCGAAATTTTGACTGGAGATGGGTGGTTTTGGAATGTTATTGACGTGGCCCAGAGAAGTAATCACGTTGCAATCAGTGCAGGGTTGTCTGTTTGTGATCGCTGAAACAAGCACATGTGCGTGCATGAGTACACAAAATCAACATGGTTCTGTCAATATAGCTCCCCTATACATGATGAACGGATCGGATTGATCGTTTTGTCCATTATAATGACTCACTGAGATCATCCGCGGCCTCTGTTTCGCAGACAGAGACAGAGGATGCACTTGCTATTTGAGTCGGTGGTGTCTGTGGGGTCCACACTCCAACATGTGAGAAATCCACTCCACTCAGTGCGATCCACTTCGAAAAACAATTAGAAATAGATGATTTGGAATCGGATTTGGTGTGGTCCACCATTCTGTCCACTTTACCATCAATCTTCCGTTCGCACGGCTAGATTTCGCTCCTCGTGATATTTTAGAATTCTGCCACCTAGGAAGTGTTAAGAAGATCCATGGAGATCTGATGGATGGTCCAGATCGGACTTTCAAAGCATGATGGTGGCCCACAAAGAGGAACCGACGGACGCTGGAACATCCATTGGAAGTTATTTTTGATTTGAGAAGATGAGTCGCTGACCGACTTAAGATGGCTTGGTGCACATCAGGTGCACTTGTGCGCTTGTACACATTATGTACATGTAGGTCCCATGAAGATGTTTTTAAGAAATCTGCTCTGTCCATCCATTCTATCATATTATTTCAACCATGGGGACCAAAGATGAAGAATATCCAAATAGCAGGTGGGCCCCACTTCATAGATCTATGGGCTGATTTGTCTGTTGGGCTACTTCCACCAAGATCCAATAGCTGAAATTCGACATGTACGGTTAATATATGGTCTTCAAGCCATGTATATAGTTTTGAGCTGAACGGATGGTGGGAACCTTATGATCTTGCATTCTGCATGATTTTCAGGCCACTTGAACTTCAGTTTTTCACTTTTCTAGGATCTTTGGCATGTAAGTTCGTCGATCTTGGTCTCCTGGCGTCCGTTCCTTGCCTTTGGTGCCATCAAAGCATTAAATCCATGCTCTAAGCACCCTTTTTCAGTCTATTCTCGTAAATCCACCTTGCAACACAAACACGATTAAATCAGGCTATTAAACAGTATCATGTTCATAAATCTAGGCAATAAATGGGGTCTGATATGTAATATTTGACCCTCAACATGGGTCCCCTTTAAAAATGGGTTATCTCTAAAAATCAGTGGTACACGGAACTCTAGTGGCCCACTCCATTAAAAAATAAATTAATTAATTAAATAAAATAATAGGAATCTGATCATGAGGTATGTGTTGTATCCAAACCGTCCATTCATTTGGCAAGTTTGTCTTAAGGCTTGAAAATAATAATAATAAGAAGAAGAAGAAGAAGAAGAAGAAGAACAAGAAGAAGAAGAAGATAGATCTAACTATTAAGTGGGCCACTACAAAAGTAACAGGGATTGAAAGTCTACCATTGAAACCCTTTTGGGTCAGAAGTCTTGGACCAATATGAAATTTTTTTTTCTCCTTAATTCAGGTCCTTGTGACCTCATGAACAGATTGGATGGAAAATAAACATTATGGTAGGCCTTGTGAATGGTTTAACGATGAAATCATTATCCTCACTACTAATTGAGGTGAGGTCCAAATAATCTTTTGTTATGATTCATTTTTGGATAATTCTCTATAATGATCTCTAAATATAGATAAATAGTATAGATATAATAAATACATCACTTTAGGACCCATGTAACTTTGATCTCCTTGAACCGTTCGTACAACTCAAAGCTCGAACATGTAAAATCACTTGTTAGGTCCACCTGAAATTTGGATGTCTCTGAAACGTGGTTTGACCCCTCAACCAAATGGGACACACATAATGAATGGCTGGATTTATGAACCACATCTCTGTGGGCCCAATAAATAATTATGAATATTTAATAAAGGGTAAACCTCTTAACTTGTGTGTGGTATGGCCCACTTTGATGTAAGTGTTCTATGAACTAATATGTATTTAAGATCATCATTGTCTATCTATTTTATCAACCCTTTTAATGATATGTTTCCATGAATCAAGCCCATCCAATGATTAGATAGTCGTACATTATGAAATAACGTAAATTGAACTCTCATCACTAAAAATTTATTATGGGCCATCCTAATGATGTATTAGATATTTAACCCATCTAACCCATGTAGTGGGTCCCCTTTAGGGCATTGTCCCAAACATCAGTCAATCCAACCTGAATTGGATCGTACAATACAAGGCTATGAGAATAAGTACCTAATTATTAAATCCAACTTAAGACCACTATGGTGTATCTATTTAAACCATGCAGACCGTCCACTTCCTCATATCATTTTAAGATTTGGACTAAAATCAAAGCAAACCTAAGTCTTAAGTGGGTCACACACAACTCAACCTCATGAGAAATTGTAACATCCCGAAAATTGGGGGTCGAGTAAAAACTCCACTACCGAGTTCCAGAACATCACTTATGCAACATAAATGTGTATGATTGAATGTTGTCTGTGCTAATGTATTAAACATGAGTGAGATTACACCAGAATAGTATATCATACTCTAGAGACAGTTAAATTTACAAGCGGAAGACTGTGATAGTATGTATAACATATACAAACTGTTGTATGTCTCCAGAGTGTGAACATGTTACCAGGTTATATACATACATGTATACTTCAAAAGTAAACAAAAAGAATATACATGAGTGCTCTAAAAATATAAAATGACAAGTATCAAGGTATCTAATCAACCTCCCTGTAATCCCGTCAATCAGAACCCGCATAAAGGAGGGATCCTCCTCATCATCAAGTCATTCTCCGCTTCTCAAGCAGCGCCATCATCTGCAACCAAAATAGGGACTGGTGGGTGTCCAGAAACACCATCCCATAACGTGGGAGTGAGTAGCTAACTCAGTGGAATAATAGAGTAAGGATTAGCATGTTCTCAAATCAATCATGCGATAATAGTAAAGCTGTAAATCAAACATTCCTAATACTGTTGTTAATGCGATATGACATGACATGATTGATGCCCTCACCGACATTCTCCCTCATACGGCACCATCTTATGCCCGCGGCATGCTTGCGTACCGTTCAGTGCTCCACATCTTCCAGGCACATGCAATGTGATGGTGATATGATTGCCGAGTTATTATTAGTCCATTCAAACAGCACGATTGGGAAACTAAGGTACTTCCCTTATATCAATCCCAACACAGATCCTTTCTAGGGTCGTCACTCCTAGTAATCTCATACGATGTATATTTTTTAGGTCGCTGCAAGGGCTGCCAGGGCTGTTGCTCGCACTCGTTGCACCGCTCCCCCATCACCTTATCAATATAGGCCTACTGTACTCTCACTGCTACGGAAGGGTCGTCGCCTCCCGTAGACTCAGAATACACTCGCGGTCACTATAAAGGACTCGTCCCCTGATCAGTGTAGGCTCACATCAAGAATATAGTGTCCCATACCACCATAATCTGCTCACGAGTCATAGGTGCCACTGGTCACTACGGAGAGGTTTGTGGCCCCAACGTAGGCCGACAGCTCGACCACGGTGTCCCATACCACCATGCCCGGCTCATGAGTCTTTATGGATCAAGGTACCATGGTTAACAGGGTTTACAATGGTAAGTTCAGTACCCTAGGTTCAAGCAGTTATGACTCATACAAGGTGAACATACAAAGGCCAGTCGGGTTACTTGACGGGCTCGACTAGCACGAGCGCATCTCAAGTCGAACGACATGAAGTGTGTAAAACACCTCATATGGCCTAATCACTGCCGCCAACTCCAAAACACGACTCGCGTTCATCGATGCGTCGTTCGTGGCAAAGATAAGCCAACCACAAATTGATTCGGTTACTGACTGCCTGGACTAAGTATAGCCCCAATCATTTGTGAATCCACTTCATCAATCATATCAGAGTAATGGAAATGAAATACAACAATGTGAGCATGTTAACACATGTTATAACATACAACTTAAGTAAATCATCTAACACATGCATTTCATACATATATTGAAATCATGCATATAGCTAACATGTAGGAAATTATTTACATCAGCATATTAATTGAGAATTCAATCTCAAACTAATTCATAACAACATTTAATTCAATACATACTAGTACAAGCATTTATACAAACACTTAAACTACACACTTAAGTCTACATATAGTATGTCGACTCAAAGTGCGCATTTAGGCGAATCTCTTTGCCAAACTAATTATGAACGCATTCCTAGTATCCTAATGCGACAAGAAGCCATGTCAATCACATCAGAAAAATATGGATAAAAACAGTATTTCTTACAAATGACTAAAATGCCCTAAATCTCATATTTTTCATCTGCTTACGAAACAGGAAACAGACAGCATGTTGTACATGTCAAACGGCGTTGCCGTCGATAATCTACTATTAAACGACATTGAAAGCGTTGAAAATAGTCAATCAAAGCGTCAAAAATCTGCACCTTTTATCCTAGAAGTGTATTGATTCGAATGGAGCGTGTACGCTTCGTCTATGGTGAACCGGGAACCTAATACACAAGATTCGTAAGCTACTTCGCTATGGAAATGATGGAACCTCAAATCAGCAAGTATTTAGGATCTTTTCTTAGCTAGAAATGCGGTGTAATCACCGAGAAAGTGATTGAGGTGTGTCGCTTAAACACGTACAGCAGCAGCAGCAGGTGGCAGGAAAATCTCTCCCACCCTCTCTCACAATCTCTCACTTTTTCTCTCACTCTTGCTAGGGTTTCTAGCAAAATCGGATGGATGAGAGGAGTGAGGGTTTAAACCCCTTTTATAACCTAAAACATGCCCAAAACAGGCTTGGGAATAATGTTCACTTGAGGGGTAACCAAATCGGGGCTGTTTCGGTCCAAAAGAGCATTTCTGGAGGTCCCTTGGCCAAATGCGGTCGGACTTAAGCTCATGCATACTGGATCTAGCACACATCAAGTTTTCAGTCCGGCAGAGTTCCCAGATCACACGTGGCGGTCCAGTTTCAGTTCAGCGGTCATCGCACCTAGATCAGGTCTACAAGTCTCGTGCTATGAAATTGAAATTTTTCCTGATCCGAGCGTGTAATTTGGCTGAATTCTTACGGTCAGAACACTTAATACTGACGCGTCAAGTCGTGTGCCAGACTTGAATTACAAATTCCAAATCTAACCCTATTCTCACTCTCTTCACTCCAGGCTCAATGAAATAGCCTCTAAACGTCAGTTGGACTTGATTTTCGAAATGATTGTCAGGTCCAGCTAGGCAGTTATAATGGTCTAAGATTGTAGGTATCGGACTTTCGACGTGCGGTCTAAATCCAATACAAAGTTTCAAAGAGTTCCTGAGAGCAAACCGGTTTAGAGTTTGATCCAAGGTTTCAGGGTATTATAGCACCATTGATTCTATAAGTTTTGGGTCTTGTAGAACGTATTTAAAGCAGTCAGGGAAAATTTCACAGCTACTCCAGCGTAGCGCTAGCTAACTTATGCTTAGTTTCTAAAGGAATTAATCCTAAGTGATTTCATTGGCTATCGAATTGGGTTCTAAGTGATTTTCCAGGTGTTTTAGTTGACCCATTGCCTAAGGACGTCTAATCCCAGGTTGGTAAAAATCTAGGGTGTTACAATCTACCCCCCTTAAAACACAATTTTATTCCCAAAATTGGCGAAGGGTAAGGAGTATCTAGCAAGACTTCAGTCTTGACATTCTAAGGAAGGGTCAATCCTATTTAATGACCTAACCGTATGTATAGCCTAAATCAAATGTTTCGATCCTGGGCCAATGGGGAAGAGGCCAACCACACTTCTGCTGCGCCACTCTGATCGAACGGTTGCATTGGCTAAGCTAACTGGATTGGATTCAATACGTTCTACCCCCCTTAAAACTTGGTTCTACTTAAAGTTCAAGAATCTTTGCATCGATCCGTATATCAGAACGAGGCGCAACTTAGGGCCTATCCTTGACATGAATTAGGAAACAACCTCTCATTACAGTGGTCTTCCTTTATTAGCGATGCGTTCTATGACATTGGTACCTATGGTTGTAGAAATAGGCCTACTCTCTATTGGCTAGATGTCCTCAACATTTCCCAAAGGTAAAGCAATAACTTTTAGTTGTAGGTGGTCGGGCCAACACGGAAGAAAAGTTGTGTAGTAGGTCTGAGCCGGATACATAGACTTTCTGTCTAGCTAGGACAGAAGATTTATTGTATCAATTCTTAATCCGAGTCGATGCCGATCTTCTGCTTGATCAGATCATTGGATTTATTGGTAACCACTAGGATTAAGAAGTCGATTCAAACCGTGAATACATCGCTTACATACAGTTCTTTTACTCCGCATTCCCGAATGCAATAAGCCCTTGGGGAAAGCAATTCTAAGGGTGTGTTAGTTTATTCTAAGTACGACCTGAAGGATTTATAAATCTTCCCCGAGAGTGAATGGTTCTAAGTTACATAAGATTTCTAAGAGTTACTAAAGGAGTATATGGATGTTATGAGGATCTATCCAAGGAAGGGAGTCCCATTCCAAGTAAATCTAACCTACTACTCCTTAACATATACAGGCTTTACACTACTTAAGGTAACTAGTAAACTAGTCTGAAATCTACAGCCTAATGGAACGGCATTCCTAGTCCCATGTCGGGATTGGAAGTGGCATGCTTGGTAGGAGGGTGGGGTGGGATAAAAACTAATTTTGTAGGCTTAATCCCAGGATTTTCGATATGGCTGTGGAAACCATAAGATACACCCAAACTAGGGACATTACCTTACAGCGAACGAAACGACATGCATTCCATTTAACCAAATTCGGCTATATTAAACCCAAACCACAACACAAACATTCACATAACAAGCCAAAAAAAATGTCATGCATTTCATTAAATCAAAATTGCCACAATATAAAAGACATATTCTTACATGTACCATGACAAGAAATGCATGGGAGCTAAGCCAGTCAGCTACTACAGCAACATAAGCAAACTACTAGCCTTATCAAGCTTACACAACATAAAGCAGGAAATGACTAACTACAACCCACGATATCTGGATCTAAATCACTAGTCTGAGTCGGGCGATGGAGGAGGAGCACCCTTATCCTGCAAGTAACACAAGATAGCCTTCAAAGTACGAGTCACCTTGTCGAATTTCTTCTTCATGACGGCCTTGGTATCCTCAACCTCGGCCCGAAGTTCCTGAACTTCTCTTCGCAAGGCGACCTGACTCTCCTCAATTCAGGCAATGTGATCATCTCTAGTAGCCCGAGTCACAGGAGGAGGACTCTCATTGGTATCCTGGACTTCTTCCTCTTCTTCCGCTCCAGGTTCTCCTTCACTTGGATACTCTTCATCATCAAAATCGCCCTCGCTATCCTCATCAAGCTGAGCCTCACGGTACTGAGACCCGATCTTCATCTTGACCATGGTAGACTCATCAATGCAGTGAATCGGAACTGGCAACTCCGGCCCAAGTCTGTAAGCAAACTCAAGCGTGATCTTGCATATAAGCCGACCAAAAGGAAGCGACTCAGACGTTCTCCTTGATTTCGCTATGAGGATAATCTGTCGCAACACAAAAGTGGCCATACACACATTTTCTCCCTGGGCCACCTGCTACAAGAAATCAACCATAAGGCGCGTACATTCAATGCGATTTGTCGACCTGGGATACACGTTGAACGTTCAAATGTGGTGCAGCAGGCACAAATCATCAGACATATGAGACGCCTTGAGGTTATTATTAGGCTGTCATGGAACCAGACTACCGTATAGGAACTTGGTATGGCGATCTCGCTCACGCCTACTCTTCAAATTCTTCGCACTGGGATGAACATCACCAAGGGGCACGTTCAGAAGTCGCGCTATCAACCGAACATCGATCGTAGCCATCCGATCTCTACCAAAAGGAATCTTGAACTGCAATGCCTCCAATGTAGGACTCTGGATACGAGCGTAGAAGGCAGGAACGGTGCTCACATTAGCATGAGAACGGGCTTCAAAGAGCGGACCCCAATGTGCAGCTTCAATGCGCTCGAATAATAGGAATTCACCGAAGAGTCGCCCTTCCACGTCCGCCTCAAACAACACCTTACGGTCAGTATATTCACCGTGAGGCATCTCTGCTAATATCACTCGCCCAATTTGAGCATGGGAATCCAAATCCCGCTTTGTATGAAACTCTCGGAATGTGCTTGGACTTGCGGCAGTGCTTGAGCTAGCGGCGCCACCCCTAGGTCTTCTGGATTGCGCAGGGCGACTAGGCCCAGCCTCATCCGCTGCGGTCTTTCTCTTTCCCATCAAAGAGAGGATGGTGGAGAGAGAGAAAAAACCCAAAATGGCTTCAACAAAAGCCATGAAAAATGTGGAAAATGTTGAGAAATGGCTGCCCAAACAGAAAAAAGGAGATCTAGGTATTCTAGAGGGATGCTTCAAGCTCCCCTAAGGTAGATTTTCAAAAAGAAAAGAGAAGGAAAAAGGGAAATGGAGCTCCACACGATTTCAGCACGTTTTGGGGGTTGTAGGAGCTCCAACGGACGAGATCGAAGAGGGAGAGGGTTGCTAATAATGTTAGAGGTATGGGATAGGGTCGTTTTTAGCAATGGGATGATTTGGGAGTGATTTGGGGTCGTGGTTTTGAGATGGGCAGCAAGAAAAATGAAAATGGAGGCTTGGGAGGGGCTGTTTGTGAAGGAAGTACCCCATTTAGGGGTTTTCTACGGTTGGTCCACACATGGGAGGGGTGTACTAGCCAAAACAACTCGTGCGCCAAAATTTCACAGCAAGTGGGGCCCATCCATCGGCGATGGCATCGCCGACCGGTGGTGCATCCGGCCGGTCTGGCCTGGTGGGCTGGGTCCCCCCTGCCTTGGAGGTCCCAGATATATATGGGCCCCACCCTAGTTCATGGTAGATTGGCCTAGGGAGGACCAAACATCCATTCGGGGCTTTTCGAAGCCAATCTGTAAACATGAATGCAATTCCCTATCATGCAGCATATGATTTTAGGGTAGAAGGAGCTACTACATCCATCTAGCCCATTAGTTTCTAAAGATTGCAAACTTAGAATGGCCTAATGGTCAGTTTTCATAAAATTTTACGATTCACTATAAAATTTTATCGAAGCATGATTTTATATCATTTTCACATTATGATTAATTCCTAACATGAAAATAATAAGAAATAATTGAAGAATGGAGTGGTGAGAGGAAGAATTTTGAAGAATCTAGGTGAAACGGAGTTTTTACGCCCTAGCGATTGAATGTAAGGGTTGTGGTTGTCCCACAGCCCAAGGATTCACATTTACAGGTTTAGAACCACTCAAAGAATGTCTCAACCCACATACTTACAACCTAAGAGCTACTCAGGTCGCTTCACGCGACCCTGGATGCTTTACGGACTCGATCGCGCGATCAATACAAATAGACTTCGCCTATTGGCGAATCTGAAGTCCTACGTATGTTTCTAGATCCTACTCGCACCCACCTAAGTCAAAGGAGCGACAGTGTACATTGCGTGACCATAACCCAGGCCCGGTTTAATCCAAATCATGCTCTGATACTATCTGTAACATCCCGAAAATCGGGGGTCGAGTAAAAACTCCACTCCCGAGTTCCAGAACATCACTTATGCAACATAAATGTGTATGATTGAATGTTGTCTGTGTTAATGTATTAAACATGAGTGGGATTACGCCAGAACAACATATCATACTCTAAAGACAGTTAAATTTACAAGCGGAAGACTGTGATAGTATGTATAATATATACAAACTGTTGTATGTCGCCAGAGTGTGAACATGTTACCAGGTTATATACATACATGTATACTTCAAAAGTAAACAAAAAGAATATACATGAGTGCTCTAAAAATATAAAATGACAAGTATCAAGGTATCTAATCAACCTCCATGTAATCCCGTCAATCAGAACCCGCATAAAGGAGGGATCCTCCTCATCATCAAGTCCAGCTCCGCTTCTCAAGCAGCGCCATCATCTGTAACCAAAATAGGGACTGGTGGGTGTCCAGAAACACCATCCCGTAACGTGGGAGTGAGTAGCTAACTCAGTGGAATAATAGAGCAAGGATTAGCATGTTCTCAAATCAATCATGCGATAATAGTAAAGCAGTAAATCAAACATTCCTAATACTATTTTTAATGCGATATGACATGACATGATAGATGCCCTCACCGACATTCTCCCTCATACGACACCATCTTACGCCCGCGGCATGCTTGCGTACCACTCAGTGCTCCACATCTTCCAGGCACATGCAATGTGATGGTGATATGATTTTCGAGTTATTATTAGTCCATTCAAACAGCAGGATTGGGAAACTAAGGTACTTCCCTTATATCAATCCCAACACAGATCCTATCTAGGGTCGTCACTCCTAGTAATCTCATACGATGTATATTTTGTAGGTCGCTGCAAGGGCTGCCAGGGCTGTTGCTCGCACTCGTTGCACCACTCCCCCATCACCTTATCAATACAGGCCTACTGTACTCTCACTGCTACGGAAGGGCGTTGCCTCCCGTAGACTCAGAATATGCTCACGGTCACTACAAAGGACTCGTCGCCTAATCAGTGTAGGCCGACAGCAAGAATATAGTGTCCCATACCACCATAATCTGCTCACGAGTCATAGGTGGTCACTGGTCACTACGGGGAGGTTTGTGGCCACGGCGTAGGCTGACAGCTCGACCACGGTGTCCCATACCACCATGCCCGGCTCATGAGTCTTTATGGATCAAGGTACCATGGTTAACAGGGTTTACAATGGTAAGTTCAGTACCCTAGGTTCAAGCAGTTATGACTCATACAAGGTGAACATACAAAGGCCAGTCGGGGTACTTGACGGGCTCGACTAGCACGAGCGCATCTCAAGTCGAACGACATGAAGTGTGTAAAATATCTCGTGTGGCCTAATCACTGCCGCCAACTCCAAAACACGGCTCGCGTTCATCGATGCGTCGTTCGTTGCAAAGATAAGCCAACCACGAATTCACTCGGTTACCGACTGCCTGGACTAGGTATAGTCCCAAACATTTATGAATTCACATCAGCAATCATGTAAGAGTAATGGAAATGAAATACAACAATGTGAGCATGTTAACACATGTTATAACATACAACTTAAGTAAATCATCTAACACATGCATTTCATACATATATTGAAATCATGCATATAGCTAACATGCAGGAAATTATTTACATCAGCATATTAATTGAGAATTCAATCTCAAACTAATTCATAACACCATTTAATTCAATACATACTAGTACAAGCATTTATACAAACACTTAAACTACACACTAAAGTCTACATATAGTATGTCGACTCAAAGTGCGCATTTAGGCGAATCTCTTTGCCAAACTAATTATGCACGCATTCTTAGTATCCTAATGCGACAAGAAGCCATGTCAATCACATCAGAAAAATATGGATAAAAACAGTATTTCTTACAAATGACTAAAATGCCCTAAATCTCATATTTTTCATCTGCTTACGAAACAGGAAACAGACAGCATGTTGTACATGTCAAACGGCGTTGCCGTCGATAATCTACCATTAAACGACATTGAAAGCATTGAAAACAGTCAATCAAAGCGTCTAAAATCTGCACCTTTTATCTTAGAAGTGTATTGATTCGAATGGAGCGTGTACGCTTCGTCTACGGCGAACCGGGAACCTAATACACAAGATTCGTAAGCTACTTCGCTTTGAAAATGACGGAACCTCAAATCAGCAAGTATTTAAGGTCTTTTCTTACCTAAAAATGCGGTGTAATCGTCGAAAAAGTGATTGAGGTGCGTCGCTTAAGCACGTACAGCAGCATCAGCAGGTGGCAGGAAAATCTCTCCCACCCTCCCTCACAATCTCTCACCTTTTCTCTCACTCTTGCTAGGGTTTCTAGCAAATTCGGATGGGTGAGAGGAGTGAGGGTTTAAACCCCTTTTATAACCTAAAACATGCCCAAAACAGGCTTGGGAACAATGTTCAGTTGAGGGGTAACCAAATTGGGGCTGTTTCAGTCCAAAAGAGCATTTCTGGAGGTCCCCTGGCCAAATGCGGTCGGACTTAAGCTCATGCATACTGGATCTAGCACACATCAAGTTTTTAGTCCGGCAGAGTTCCCAGATCGCATGTGGCGGTCCAGTTTCAGTTCAGCGGTCATCGCACCTAGATCAGGTCTACAAGTCTCGTGATATGAAATAGAAATTTTTCCTGATCCGAGGGTGTAATTTGGCTGAATTCTGACGGTCAGAATGTTTAATACTGATGCGCCAAGTCGTGTGCTAGATTTAAATTTTAAATTCCAAAGATAACCCTATTCTCACTCTCTTCACTCCAGGCTCAATGAAATAGCCTCTGAACGTCGGTTGGACTTGATTTTTGAAATGATTGTCAGGTACAGCTAGGCGGTTATAACAGTCTAAGATTGTAGGTATCGGACTTTCGACGCGCGGTCTAAATCCAATACAAAGTTTCAAAGAGCTCCTGAGAGCAAACCGGTTTAGAGTTTGATACGAGGTTTCAGGGTATTATAGCACCATTGATTCTACAAGTTTTGGGTCTTGTAGAACGTATTTAAAGCAGTCAGGGACAATTTCACAGCTACTCTAGCGTAGCGCTAGCTAACTTATGCTTAGTTTCTAAAGGAATTAATCCTAAGTGATTTCTTTGGCTATGGAATTGGGTTCTAAGCGATTTCCCAGGTGTTTTAGTTGACCCATTGCCTAAGGACGTCTAATCCCAGGTTGGCAAAAATCTGGGGTGTTACAGAAATCCTCATGAGTTCCACCACATACTACCCCTTGTAAATTCCATTGATGTGTGGGCCCAAGAATGTTAAGGCCCATTTTGAGTGAATGCTATGTGGGCTCATCGGTGGTAGCGTTGTTTGGACCAACCATTGGGCCTCTTCGACAGGAATTTGTATCCCCATGTGTTAAATGTATGATGAACTGGTATTATAATTTTTGAAGTAATGATGATTAATCCTTTAAATGGGCTGATTGTGGACAGCCCTTGATCACTAGGCACTTTGGTCAGAGTGTGGCCCCAAGTAATATGATAATGTGATTTATGTTTAAACCCTTAAACATGTTTAATTATAACATATATGTAGACTCTAGCGGTGTGAGGGTGTCATATACCTGTTTGGCCCATTAATCGTGTGGGTATTTGACGTATGTATAGCCACTTAATCATAAGTAATGGTGGAGTATATGTAGTCATCTAATTGTATGAATTTGAAATACGTACAAGACCACCTAACTGTATGAAATCAAGTAGCATTGATGGTAATTCAACAACGTAAGTTTGTGCTTATCAATATAGATTCCGCCACTTGAATCACATATAACTAAGTTATACACTAAACCGAATGTGATGTAGGGTTATGTTACCCAAGCTAATTCTATCAAGGTACTGGATTCTATGCGATGTGATCCCTAAATCACAAATGGTATGATGAAATGTGGCTCTTGGCCCTTAACCATGCGACATGGAATATGAGTTATTAACTATGTGACGTGTGAAGTGGTTGTAGTATAAGACTTATCATAATTGGTGTAGCCTTGTATTCATGTGTAGGATTATGATTGCTCGATTATGTTTAAATATTTTGAAATGTGGACACACATAACCATCTAACCTTAAGTCCCTTATTATGACTTGTAGAGTGACATTTGTGTGGCCACTCAACCATATGTACTTCAAATCATGGAGTGGCCATAAGACCATGTGGGCATATGAGGATCGTGTGATTGCTAAGACTCATAGACTATGCTAATGGTGCAACCTCTTGGGTATGTGAACTTAAGACAAGTATCAGATTAATTATGGACCCTACCTTGATGTAAGTATTGCATATTTAACCATTTAGGCAAACTAACTTTAGAACATGATTCCAAAATGACATAGATCCAATTCCTAAATAAGTCAGACGATATGAACGTATAACTTCGAACACTTGTGAAGCTACTCAATGTACATATTTTCTCCACACTGTTTAATTTTTTTGTCAACTGAACAGTTCAATCATGGAGCCCGCTGACATGTGCCTTGTGCATCTGAACTGTTCTTCCTTGTACTACCTTAATGTATGTGAGTTACCTATGCTATCTACTTGTTGGGAGCCACCGTAATATTTATGTGTGGACCCATCTGCTTGCAGTACCACTTGGAAGTAGGACCCACTACGTTGTATAAGACAAACCTGCATTATTCAACCTTGACTAATTCTTATGTGTATATTATATACCTAGCCGTTCAACTTAGAGCTCACTTTATCTTATGAGGTTTACCTGTGCCTTCCAAATCACTGTAGAACTACTATGATAATTATTTACAAATCCAACCTTCTAATACCTCACTTGAAGGTGAAGTCTATACATTATATGAGTTTCACCAGTATCATCCATCCTATGACTCATTTACTATATACCTTTCATCTCATGACCACTTGGTGCATGTACTTTGTGTCACCATCACTCATTAATCATAAGGCCCAGTTAGCTCATGACCATGTGATCCTAATAGAAGAAATTAATGTTTGGCCAAAGACGCTACTGGAATATCTATCTTACGAAGGATATGATGTAATTCTGAATACAGACTATGATAGCTATGGATGATATTAGTGATGCTAGTGATTAAGGCTAAAGGAAGTATGTGATTTAATATCTTGGTTAATGTTGTTCCATTTCCTGGAATACTAAATTTATTTACTTGACCATGTTATTGATCATACTCATGCACCATGGAATGATGGTATGTGTAGGTGTACTTCAATACATTTGTTCATGTATAAGATATGCACTCTTCAGTTTAGTCACATGACTATGGATTGATATAGTTGATATTGGCACATGATGATTGTATGTCATTTTGGCTTAAAGGTTAAGCAGACCCTAAACTCATGGCATTATATGCATACCACATGCACTTGAACATATGCCTTATCATAATTTCTTGAATTCATGTATAATCATGACATACATGATGATCGAAATACCACAATTGTGCCGTATAACATGAATTGGATCTTGATGATGAAATGTACATCTATGATGATGACTTCGGTTATCCTTGAAAATGTACGAGACACAGGAAGTGTGAAAATAGTAGGGGATGATGTGCCCCTTGGGTTGAAAGTCCATATACCCCTATGTTAGCTAGGGTTACCTCACCGTCAGGCCAAGTGGATACATGGGTCATGGATTTGACTCCCACTGACGAGGTCAGGTTGAGAAGAGGTGGGTCCAACCGGCTTAAGGGCTGAGGTGCAAATAGGGATTGGTTTGACTCGCTGGCGAGGAGAAGCACGAATGAAGTCTACTACTAGCATGTCGGGTGGAAGTCCACCGCAGGGCGGGTATGCGAGGTAGATTACTAGTGTCTGGTGTATGGGTGTCAACCACAGTGTTTCCCATGATATATAATTGGTGGAGGTCCACCACAGGGCGGGTATGAGAGGTTGATTACTAGTGTTCGGTGCATGGTATCGACCATAATGCTTCTCAAGATATATAATTATGATATGGTATGAAAATATGATGATGATGATGATGTGACTACGGATGCATGTAATACAGTTATGGCTATGGTAGAGGAGAAATGAAAATATGACTTAGTGAAACTGGTAGTATTGACTCGAAGTATTACTATGGTGCATATGCATTGCATTGGCATTGGCATCATACCTTACGTGTTACACGCCTTTCACCATAAATGATTTTCTTGTGGCATATTTGTCTTACTTGCTTGTAGGACACACTACACACACTTGTGTACTCACTAGGCTTTTTGGCTAAGCTTCCTATTTCTGATTTATTTTTCTGGGGCAGGAGTAGCTTGGAAGACTTAACTTTCTCGATGCATTATATCTATTTTTCGATTTGGTAATGTTGACGTTGTGTACCTTTTGTAAAGAATTGTACTTGTAACCATCAGGATTTATAATGAACAGTGTTGCTTGGTATGTTGATCATGGATCTTCATGCTCAGGTATTATTATATGTATATACAAAAAAAGATTTAGTCAAAAATCTTCCTTATGGTGTGCCGTACTAGGGACTTGGTGTATTCGGGGCATCACCGAAGCTGTCCGTCCCTGGACATGGGTCTTGACACGATGTTTTCTTGAAATAAATGCAGGCCCACAACTCCTGGCCTAGGTATCGCATTGGTGCGCAAGATGTGGCGTTGGAACCGCGGCGACGGCACGGTCGCTGGGGTACAGGTTTCGAATTGAGCTGACTCAGATCTACAGGATGCAACCCAAGGTCACGCAAAAACACTGTCTACAGGTCACGGGTTGTTGAAAATCATTGAAAAGTATAGCGAAAGTCTAAAAAATGGTACGGTCTATGATACGGGCCTTACAGGTAGATTGAGGTCAGAAAGTTCTATGGGCCTGACCATGAGGCATGTGTTATATTTAAACTATCCATCCAGGCCTAGCTGTGGACTGTGGCAGATTCAAATCTTTGGTGGGCCATGCATGTGGGACCCACCTTGATGATGGTCATCTAGACCGTCCAAGATCAAGGGTCCCGCCCTCATGTATCTGTTTACCCCACACCATCCAGTAACTGGACGTGTTGGGCTTGCCTTAATAGATGCGTTGCATCCACATTGTCCATTGACTGAACGAGGGTCCCACCAGATCTATTTGTTGTATTTCCACACCGTCCAAAAGTTGGACGTGTGGGGACCACGGAGATATGTGTTTTGTTTTCACCGTCCATCTGGATGGTTAGATCCATCGTGTCGTATTTATTTTAATGCAGCACCATCTAGTACTGACGGTGGGGTCCCACTGATGTATATTCTATCCTCACTGTCTAGTTGGGATGGTGGGATCTATTATGATGTAAGTGGTGTCCAGCACCGTTCAGTACGTGGATGGTGGGACATACCATGATGTATATATTTCATCCACACATCCACATCGTCTATCCAGTGGATGTGGGCCCTCTGCTACATATTTATCCAAACCGTCTAAGGCCAGCATGCCACTTGATTTATGCATTTTATCAAGGTCGTTAGTCAGTGGGGAGACCAGCAGGGCCCACCTACTATATGTAGGGCCCACTTGCTGATGTGTAAGGCCCATTTATTATGTTTGTGAGGCCCATGTGATGTGGCCCATGTATGAGGCCCATTGTGACGTATATATGACCCATGTATGAGGTCCATTGTGATATACATGCGGCCTAGATATGAGGCCCATTATGATGTATAAGCGGCCTAGATACGAGGCCCATTGTGACGTATATGCGGCCCGTGTATAAGGCCCATAGTGAAGTATATGTGGCCCTTGTGTGAGGCCCAAAGTGATGTATACGAGGCCCTTATATGAGGCCCAATTATGATGAGTGATTCCACCATGATGTATGTGTTATATTCACACTGTTCATCCATTTCTCTAAGGTCGTGGGCCCCATTGCCTTGAGAGGGCCACCCTGATTTATGGATAATATGCCCACCATGGGGCTGCCTTGTGAGGCCCAACATGATGTATGTGTTACATACATGATGTCCATCCATTTTCCTGATTTGTATAAGGGTCGCGGGGCCCATAAAGAGTTAGATTAAAATCCCAAGTAGACAACACATTAGGAGACAATAGTGGTTAAATGTCCACCGTTGAATCCTCCCTAGGGCCCATCGTTAAGCCCATTACCTTGGGAGAAATAATGGTTAAATGTTCACATTGTAATCTCCCTAAGGCCCATTGTCAGGCCCATTCTCATCTCCTCTTATTGGGCTTATCGCAAACCGTTGGGCTCCTATTGATGATTATATTACCCACCTTCCCTTATTAGTCTACCCTAAACCTTTGGGCCCCGATTGATAATACCCATCTCACCCCACTAGGCAAGCCCAAACCTTTGTGCTCCCATTAATAATACCCATCTCACCCCACCAGGCAAACCCAAACCTTTGGGCCCCCATTGATAATACCCATCTTACCCCACCAGGTAAACCCAAACTTTGGGCCCCCATTAATAATACCCATCTCACCCCACCATGTAAAACGCAAACCTATGGGCCCTCATTGATAATACCCATCTCACCCCACAAGGAAAACCCAAACCTTTGGGCCCCCATTGATGCTAATGATACCCACCTTTCCCTTGATTAGGCTATCCCAATCCGTTGGACCCCCATTTGATGATGGTGCTTTCCACCATACCTTGTAGGATTATCCAAACCTAGAAGCCCACCTTGTGTTCATGTTGGGCCTTCCATAAGAAGTGTGGCCCATTTAGATACTTGTTCTTGCCCAAGTTTAGTGACGATACCCAAGGTCCACTTAGGTGTTGGGCGAGCTACCCAATCTGCTTGGAAGGACACATAGTCCTAAATGTATGGACCCCACCAAGCCATCTTGTGTACGTATCAGGCTCCCCGTAGGAAAGCCCAACTTATTATATGATAAAGAGGGCAAGGAAGGCCACTTGTTGTACATAGATATACCCTCTTAACACACCTTGTGGTACACCCACTTGACTTGCCTCATGAGACATATCTTATCCTTTTATCCAGTTGCTAGGACATCTGTGTCACGTATATATCATCCACACCGTCCATTTACTTCTTTGGGACAAGTGTGAGGCCTATCATTGACGTCAGTACACCATCACATCTTGCCGTAAATGGAAGAATACGTGGTAACAAAATTAGTATATCCACTGTGTAGAGCCCATCTCGATGTATGGGTTAGATCCGCCATCCTCATAGTCGACCCCGTCTTGGGATATAAGATATATTGTTACCTGGGAGGCTAATGCTAGTCTAACATAGGACATACCACGTGGACTCCTATAGTTGTAGAAGGGGCATGTCGTTTAGTTCCTGCCTTTTTTTTATGTGATGTATCGGTTAAAGCCAATTATTGTTTATATCTGATAATCATGCTAGTGGACATAGTCTAGTAGGACACATTGAGAACATGCTTAGTATTACATCATGACACATATTCATACATATTATTTGTATGCGTGTTGTAAGAAATGTTTGATCATAACATTACCATTGGGCTAAGATATTTAGGGGACTCTTTGCGAGACGGAGTTGCCCGATATGTTCCGCGGTATGTGCAGGTTTGAGGCATGACTGCATGGTATGACTCATGCGTCTCGCATTTTATGATATGACTACTATTCACCCTAATGACATCAAAGCTATGGCCTCCACAGGCATGTCGTGGATGGCTAGATGGGACACCAAAAATGTTTGGTTCGAGCATCTAAGCATGTTAGTTGTTTATGGGTGAAAGTCCCTAAACCTCTATGCCCAGAAGACACTCCAACGTTTAGACCAAGTGGATACATGAGTGTATGAGGGCTGTATACCATTAGGTCACGTCCCCCATTGTGTCGTAGTCAGTTGGAAGGAGGTGTGGCCTTATCTGCTTGAGTGAGGAGGCTGTAAGTTAGGTTGAGTTTGACAAGCTCATGAGTGGTCTGCTACTGACGAGTCGGGCCGATATGGGTAGGCAGGTAGTGAGGTCTCTTTCACTTGGTTGCGTGGCTAGGGAGGTGGCGGCCAGTGTGGAGTGTGCTAGACTCCGGTGATGATCCTAGAGATGTACAGTACTGATATATGGACTTACTGAGTATGTGTCATGTACTCAGCATCTCATTCGTTCATTCATTCACTATCCACTCGGGCTGGTGGTGCGCAACTAGATCATTATGTGATCGCTCACCATGGCCATGATTTCGGTTGGGTACATGACTAACTTGAGATCAGAAGTTTACCACATTGTGTCCATCTATCCAAATCAGGTATGGTCCAGTTTGGATAAAAGTCCTTTGTGATGAACCCCACAACTAGCGATACTACGTGATATCATCTCGACTTCACACTCTAACTTGGTCATTTCATTCATACTATATATTACATTACATCCGCGGCATATGGCATGCATTACATCCGTGACATATGGCATTTGGGTTGCTATGTTTCTGCATTTATATGGCCTAGATGAGGCTGATGGTAAGCGTGGTTCGTCAAGAATTATATATTCATTGCATCCTTGGCATATGATATTTGGTTCTCTATGACTATGCATTTGCATAGTCGATCTGCATTGTATACTCTGATATTATATGACTTATGGATTTTTTAGTATTTTCTCTTACTCTGATATTTATGTGCTTGACACTTATCTTGTGCACACACTTATACCACCCTCTAAGATTTCTATAAGTTTATGTACGATCGTTGCGTGCACATGATGTTAGGTCACAACAGCTTTGAAGCAGGAGTTTGTGCTAGATCACTTTGGAGATTTTGTTATTTATGTATTTTCCTTTCAGCATTGTACTCGAATGTTTATATTAGTGGATATGTGGTGTTGATGTTGTCGTTTGTGACTTAGTTATACTCGTGGGTATGCTCCTTTAAAAAAAAAACCTCCTTAGAGGATCCTAGGATCAAAATCTGACATATGGGCATTGGAAGCCTAGAATGGGATACTACGGTGGCTGTCGACGCCAGATTTGGCGATCAAAAATTTTGTGTGCCCATTTTTTGAGCTTGAGGCTCCCTAATCACTACAGGTGGATCTTTGACACCCTAGTTCTCACCTTTAAATTATTATTTTTAATTACTTAATTCATAATTACTCTCTCAATCACTTTAAAATTAGTTTTACATCTTCTTTTAGTTATACTTCTAGTTAATTTCAGAAACGCATAAGATCAGTGCATGTGGATTCGACCTGGTTCTTACTGAGATTATTACTACATATTGACCCTACACTTGGGGCTGTGAACAATTTTTTTGGCACCGTCGCCGGGGATTAACAGTTGTGTTTTCTATATTTTATTAGTTTTGTAATTTGGTTATATCACACCCCAAACTCAGAAACTAGGCTCACAAAATTTTTGATCGTCGGGTCTGGCGCCGACAGCCTTTGTAGTACCCCATTCTCGACTCCCAGCGCTCATACGCCATATTCCTATCCTGAGATCCTATGAGGATTTTTCAACATATATTTTTCTCGTAAGAAGCATAACCAGACTTTACTCAAATCACAAAGGCAACAACATCATCACATATCCACTAATATAAATAGTTGAATACAGTGCTGAAAGGAAAATAAATATATCGATAATTAAGCTCATGAGGATAGCTACACACTCCAAGCTCAACGCTCCTGTGACCTAATGCCACCTGCATGCATCTATTGTGCATAAGCTTATAAAAATCTTAGAGGGTGGTGTAAGTGCGTGCGCAAGGTAAGTGTCAAGTATGTAATATCAAAGTAATGCGGAAACATACTGGTAAATATATAAATACCATCAGCCTTATGCAGACTATGCGATGTAAAAATATAATAAGCCAATATCATATACTGAGGAAGCAATGCAATATGCAAATCCTAATGAGTCCACGAATGTCGTTAGTCGCATCTAGGCCATATAAATGCAGAAACATAGCAACCCAAAATGTCATATGCCACAAATATAATACAATAAGTGGTGTGAATGAAATGACCAAGCTGGGGGTGAAGTCGGGATGATAGTACATAGTACCTCAGGCTATGGGGTCCATTATAAGAGACTTCTATCCGAGCCAGTCTCATACCGAAATTTAGATAGGTAGACTCAATGTGGTAAACTCCTAATCTCAAGTTGGCCACGCTCCCCAACCAAAATCCTGGCCATTGCGAAGGTACACATAACAAGTAGTTGCACACCACCAGCCCAAGTTGATAGTGAATGAATGAATGAATGAGTATGCAACTCCTGCTCATATTAGTACCGTACATCTTTGTGATCATCACTGGGGTCTAGTACACTTAACGCCACCTGCCACTCCATTAAGCGCACAACTGGGTAAGTGAAAGAGACCTCACTATCCGCCTGACAAGTAGTTAGCCAATATCTACCCGACACAATGACTGCTGATCCATTTATAAGCTGGTCAAACCCAGCCTAGCTATGCCTACTACCATGGGTGGGTAAGGCCACACCCTATTCCAACCGACCATGACATAGTGGAAGACGCGACCTACTGGTATTCAGCACTCGGGCGCTCATGTATCTACTCATTTTAGACGTTGAAGCATCCTCTGGTACTTAAAGGTATTAGGGACTTTCACACAGGGATATCTATAACACCCCATGTGGAAAAAAAATTTGGTATCCCATCTAGCCATCCATGATATGCCTATGGAGGCCACGACCCTAATGTCGCTAGGGCGTACGGTGGTCATATCATAAAATACGAGATGCATGAGTCATACCATTAAGTCATGCATCAAACCTGCGCATACCGAGCACTCATGCAGGGTGACTCCGCTTATCAGGGAGTCCAATAAACAACCTGCCCTATGGCATATGCAATGGACAATCACATCTCATAATAAACATACAGGGCATGTATCTTGATGCCATGCTGTCACATACTCATAATCGGTATTGATAATCAACATCGATATTCAACCTATATGTAAGGTGGGGTCCATAGACGAACAGTCGTTTTAAACCATATTATAAAGATCGGCCCTCAGCCGTGGATATGCTAAATTCGGTAGCACGGAGACATCTTTCTATGGTGATGGTGGACCATGCAACATCGATGGGGCCCAAAGATTTAGGTTAACCCAATTAAAGAATGACGAGAATGAGCCTAACAAGGCCTAAGAGAAGGTCACAATGTGGAAATTTAACTATCATTACCCATCGATGTCAACATTTAACCAACATTTCTCCTAAGGAGTGGCCCACATAGAGCCTAATGTATAGCGGGCCCATGGTCTCACACAAGGGCCCCATACACAACATAGTGGGCCTCACCAAAAAAAGGCCACGAATACTTCATATTGGGCCTCATCACATGGGCCATATATACATCACATTGGGCCTGATATCCGCACCTCAAATACATCACAATGGGCCTCATACCAAGACCACAGATACATCATAACGGGCCACATCTTCATGAGCCTCTTACATTGCAATGGGCCACTCACACGGGCCTAATCTACATCACATCGGGCTTCACCAAATAGGCCTCAAATTCATCACATGGGCCTCATCAAATGGGCCTTATATACATCATATTGGGTCTCGCCAAATAGGCCACAAATAAACCACAATGGGCCTCATATTCAGGACTCATATACATCGCATTGGGCCTCATACTCGAGCCTCATATACATCGCATTGGGCCTCATACTAGGGCCTAATATACATCACAATGGGCCTCTTACATGGGCCTAATATACATCACAATGAGGCCCATCACCTGACCCTCAAATGCATCATAATGGGCCTCATTGTAGGTGGGTCCTGCATCCAACAACACGGACGGATGGCGCGGATATTAAACACACATATCATTGCAGGCCTCACTGGAAGCTGGATAGTGTGGATTGAATACATGCATCAAGGGTCCTACGTGTGAGATTCTGTGAATAAGACACGTACATCTTAGGTGGGCCCATGATCTGGATAGCACGGGGAAACATATACAACGTGGTGGCCACAGAACTTGCTGACATGAAATAGCAGCTATGCTGCTGACTGTTGGCCCACCAGCAAATGGATGGACGGTTTAGATATAACCCATACCTCATGATCAGGACCACTGATCTGCAGACATTAGCACAACAGCTATATAGGTGGTGGGACCCACAAATAGACGGTTTGGATATACATTACATGGGTGTCACGTCCACGTGGGAGGACTGGATGGTCTGGATTTACCCACTGTCCCACCTGCTGGACTGTGGGATAAAACACATACATTACATCTGGCCCCATAATCCTATGGATGGTGGATGGTGCTAATAAAACCCATACATCATATGTGCCCCAGCACCGTCCTTTGCTAGATGGCATGGGAACCACACATACGTTAGCAAGTTGGGTGGGTCCCACATCCTCTGGACGTTGAGGATACAACACTTACATCATGAGGCCCCACTGTTCATTGCTGGATGGTGGTGTAAGCAATACATGTCATGTCAGGGCCCCATTGTCCATTGTTGGACGGTGGTGGGTGCAACACATGTATCATGTGGGTCCACGTAGGTGTAGCCCACCCAATATATTATATATATAATATATTATAATAATAATTATTATTTTATTTTAAAAGGGGAAGGTGGTGTCCAGCGTCTAGGCCTGGATGGATGGCCTAGATGCAAAACACATGTATTACATTCGGGTCCCACGCTAGCGTGGCCCACCTGTTGGATAAAGCTGATATTTGGGTTTTTCTCTCCAACCAAGCCAACCCAAAAACATGCAGCAGGGTGGCACTGGATGGTCGAGCAAGGTTGTCCCACTCGTGGATAGCGTGGATATCACATATATCCATCAATGGTGGGCCATCAAATCTAGGAAGAGAGAGAGAGAGAGAGAGAGAGAGAGCGATGAGGCGGGGAAGCTTTGCCACTATGAGCTCCCCTAGGTGGGCCATAATACAACACACAACAAAATGGGTCCCAAATCATGTGGGCTCTAAATAAAAAACCAGATCTATTGCTATGAACACCCACTGATTGTCTTCTTCTTAGCTCCTTGATCTCCCAAGCTCCTAAGCTTAACCTTTAATGGTAGAAGATGAAAATTGAAGGGTTAGGATGAGAGATGAGAGGGGTAGAAAGTGGGCCACACTTGGAAAAATCTTAGAGCTTGGAAATGCTTGGATGGTTGATTTTCTTTGGTTTACTTGGGATGGATGGAGTGATGGGATGAGAGGGCATGGTGCTTGTTGACTTTTGGGTGAGAGAAGAATCGGTGTCATGCCTTATTGCTAAAAAAGGGATGGCTAGGTATGGGTTGGTACTTGACATGATTGATGTGACGTTTGGTAGAGATTCTCTCAGAATTCGCAACGCGCGATGTTTTTCTCAAAATAAACATAGGCCCACAACTCCTAGCCCAGGTATTGCATCGACGCATGAGAAACGGCGACGACACTGTCACTTGGGTACAAGTTTTGAGTCGAGTTGACTCAGATATACGGGGTGTAACTTAGGGTCGTGCATAAATGCCGATTACAGGTCGCGAGTCACCGAAATTAGACCAGGAGGACCGCGGGAGTTTAAGGAACGTTATGGTCTAGGATACGGGTCTTACAGGTTAAAATTAGGATTTTTCTACTTTCTATTTTTAGGTTAGGATTTTTTCAAAATTATTTTAGAAACTAACTAAGCTTTCTTTTTCTAGGTTTAGAAACTTTCCTTTTTTATTTTTAGAAAGTAATTTACTTTCTAATTTTAGGATAAAAACTTTCCTAATTTTTTTTTTAAAACTAATTTTTTTTATTTTTTAGAAACTTTCCTAATCCATTTTTAGAAAGTAATTTCCTTTCCTTTTTTTATTTTTATAAACTAACTTACATTCAATTTTTAGAAACTTTCCTTTTTCTTTTTTTTTTTTTCTTAGAAACTAGGTTGCTTTCTTAGTTTTTTTTTAGAAACTAATTCAGTTTCCTTTTTCTTCTGTAGGATCCCAAAATAGAAACTTCTAATTTGGTAACTTCTTTTTATTTCTCCTTCTCTCTATTTCCAGATTTAGAAACTTTCTTAATTTATTTTTAGAAACTAACTTTTCTTTCTATTTCTAGATTTAGAAACTTTCCTAATTTGTTTTTACGATTAACTTTTTGTTTTGTTTTTAGGTTAGGGTTTTTTCTGATTTATTTTTAGAAACTTACTAAGTTTTCTGCATTTTAGGATCTTAACATAGAAATCTCCAATCTGGTAACCTCTTTCTAATTTCCTCTCTATTTCTTATTGCTTTGGTTTTCTTTCTTCTTAGGTTAGGTTAGATTAGAAACTAAGGGTTGTGAGTGTTTCATGCCCAAGTGGGTCCCTGATAACACTCGATGTCTATTAAGTGAAGGTGAACTAGTTGAAGGATCGCCTATACATCACAGGATTAGACATCCCTTGAGATCCTCTGAGTCAATAGAAGTTGTGGTTGCAAATCCACCTCAACTTCAAGTTGAGGAAACTCAGGATGAGAATGAGGTGCATCATGCACCCACGCCTCGTACTCTACGTCGGCGGGGGTGATCATACCATCTTGCATGATTTTTCTAGATAATGCAGGACATATGAATATCAAGCCGAGAGTGATCCAACTCCTTTCAAAATTTCATGGACTTGAATATGAAAATTCATATCCACACTTGGAAGAGTTTGATGAGATAATGGCCACTCTATACTTTCCTAATGTGTCTGAGGACACGGTCAGGCAGAAACTCTTTCTTTTCTTAAAAGCAAAGGCTAAGACGTAGTTGGACTCCCTACGTCCACGATCGATTGGTAGATGGAATGACATGACAAGGAAGTTCATTAAGAAAATTTTCCCATATCAATCATGAACTTCGTCCAAAAGGAAGATGAAACATTCTTCTAATACTCGGAGTGGTTCAAGGATCTTGTCAGTTCATGCCAACAACACGGTTTTGAAACATGGCGCATCACAAATTTCTTCTACGATGGACTGACATCTTCCAGGCACCAATTGGTCGAGACAATGTGTAATGGGGAATTCATGAATAAAGATGTCAATGATGTGCGGGATTATGTAGATAGACTTGCTGAAAACATACAATCATGGGACATCTTTCCAAAACCCACCACTTCTAAGCCTGCTTAATCAAAGGAAAAGGGAGGAATGTATACTTTAAAAGAAGAAGATGACTTGAGTGCAAGGATGACCAATCTCACAAGAAGAGTCGAGGCCATGAACATTCAGAAGGATAAGGCTAAGGAAGTAGCTTGCGGTATTAACGCTTGGAAGATACATACAGCTAAAAATTGTCCAACAATACCTGCTTTCCAAGAAATTCTAAATAAGCAGTCAAATGCCATGAATAACTACCAAAGACTTTTCAGTGGACCGACCTCAAATACATACAACTCTAGCTGGAGGAATGGACAAACTGTTACTCCTCAAGAATTCCCTAACCAATTCTTGAATTAAGGGAACCTTCAAGAGGATCCGGTCTTAAAAAACCTTTAAAATCAAGAGCTTTTCAATCAAATTATATTGCAAGCCATTTAAGACCATTCAAAGACTATACAAGGGTGTGAGATAAAAAATTTCTTTGGGGGGGGGGGGGGGGGGGGAAGGGATCTTTCCGACCCAACCTCTCCCGAAGCTTAAACCGCAAAACGAAATTAGTGACCGAAGATCTTCAAATCAATATGTGGAACAATCTAAGTCTATCACCACTCTTAGGAGTGGTGAAACAATTGATAAATCTATTCCTGCAAAGAATGAAAATTCTAAGTACCTAGAAGAAGATACGGATGATAGACCTAACATTGCCCCACTTGGGTTAGAATTGTAACCTCAAGGTAGGTTGATTGCTCCATTCCCTCTGCAGTTGATTACATCAAAACCTCTATCAAACTCTCAGGATATTCTAGAGTTGCTTAAATAAGTGAATGTCAACATCTCTCTACTGGATGTTGTTAAACAAATCCCTTCATATGTAAAATTTTTGAAAGATCTATGCACTACCAAGAGACGACAGACTATTCAACAAAGAATTATTTTGATAGAAAAAGTGAGCGTCATCCTTAAGAAAGATGTGCCACAAAAGTACAAAGACCCTGGTAGTCCAACCATCACTTATGTAATTTGGAACTACCGAATTAAGCACACACTTCTTGACTTGGGAGAGAGTGTTAATCTGATTCCTTACTCGGTTTATGAACAATTGGGCGTAAGTGAATTAAAACCTACCCGGACCACATTACAACTTACCGATCGATTAGTTCATGTACCGAGAGGGATAATTGAGGATTTGTTGGTCCAGGTTGACAAATTCTATTATCTAGTAGATTATATTGTCCTAGATACTCAACCCATCATGGACATGAACAATCAAATTCCTGTCATTCTTGACTGCATATTTCTTGCTACATTAAATGCAATCATTAATTGCAGGAATGGAGTTATGATTTTATCTTTCAGAAATATAACATTGGAGCTTAATATCTTTTTCAATATGAGCAAACAGGTAGAGGATGATGACAAGGCCCATGACATTAACATGATTGATTCATTTGTGGAAGATAGAGCGCTCCTAACTCTATACGCCGACCCTCTTGAGACGTGTTTTTCCCAGTCCCCTGATTTGGATGATAACACAATTAAGGAGATGGCTGTCATGCTTGAAACTATGCTGGTATTTGAAGTTAACCGGTGGAGGCTACAATTTGAAGATTTACCCCAAACTGATGTAATGCCTTTACCGTTTAGCTTTATGATACCGAAGCTTGACCTAAAACCTTTTCCCGCTGATATTGTATAGGTTTATTTAGGTCAAGAAGAGATATACCAAGTGGTGATTTCATCTTACCTTGAGAAAAAAACAAGAGAGACATTTCTACTCTTGAAAAAGATAAAGAAATTATTAGGCATATCATCACAGATCTCAATGTGATGAATGAACTCCTTTCAACTGAATGTTTCAACTCTTTAGAAGATTGCTTGGTACACTTTGAAGATTCAAATGATCCCATGTTACAAAATATGGTTAATGTCTTATGAGACAATACCTTGGCAATTGATACTGACGCGGAGAACTCTTATTATGAAGAACTTCCTTCCACAAATCCTAAATGTTTACCATCAAAGGAGGAGGAGTTAAAAATTGAACCTAAGTTTGAAACTTTGTGTAACACCCTGGTTTTCAAAACCTGAGGATAGTCGCTTGAGTACGAGAACCTGAGGGTTACGCGATGAGGTGGACTAACAAACATCTAAATAGGGGCAAACCTCAAGACAATTACTATGTAAACTAGAATACCTATAATAACAAAAAGGAAGTTTAAATACATGTAAAGGGAAGCAAAATGGAATCCCTCAGCAGGGGAAATTATTATTACAACTCAATTATAACGCAAGGTCTGAAACGTGAAAATATATAAATCCTAAAACATTAATTGAGCTCCAACGGCTCAACTATGTTTGCATATGGTTCTTCCTCGCCAAATTCCACCTCAGCCGCCCCTGGGATCCCGTCACAGGTGTCTCATCAATCCTGCATCTATTTGGTGCAACCACACTATGGGTGAGTGAAAACTAAGTGAAAACTTCCCACAAGGATTCGTGCATATCATATCATTCAAAAATAGTTTAAACGAACATGTCAATTCATAACCAAAATAATATGAACTTATATGTAAATGAATGGATGTATAGACGAATACTCAAGTCACAGATCTGGGGATGCACATCCATCTTTCAAAATAAGGGTCTCCTGCGGTAGTAGACTACTTAAAAAAGACCATACAGACCGCCTGTAAGACCCGTATCTTAGTTCGTACCGTTTCGTAGACTTTCACGGTCTTACCGGTTGAATTCCGGCAACCTTCAACCATTAATCGATATTTACGTGCGACTTTGATTCGTATGCCATCAATTCGAGTCGACTCAACCCAAGATCATTACCAGAGCAACCGCGCCATCGTTGCAGTTCCAATGCTGCGACTTGCGCGCCGAGGCGATACCCTGGTCAAGAGATGTGGGCCAACGTTCGGTGCGAGGAAAAAGCCGCGCATTGCGAAACCCAAGAGAATCTCTATGAGGTGTCACATCAATCCCATCAATCAATCAAATCTTATCACATCACATGTCAAGTACATGTCAAGTACACATCACCTTTCACCCATACCCAAGTAACCACAAAAGTCAAGAAGTCCTTACACAAGCCATGCCTTTCTTACACAAATGCCACCAAAGTCAAATAAAGTGGCTCTTACACCCATCACCACCACATCAAACATCTATCACCCATCTCTCTCTCCCTTTACAAGTCTCTCTCTACTCACTCCCAAGCAAGAGAAAAATCCATACGTCCAAGCCACTCCCCATTTCTCTCAAACTACAAGTGTGGCCCACCTTCCCACCCTCTCATCTCCCATCTTAACCATCTAAACCTCATCTCATCCATTAGAATCAAAGCTAAGGTGCTAAGGAACCCATTGGAGCAAGAAGATCGAATGGTGGGTGCTTCTATAGGATAGTTTACTTATTTTTATGATGAGCCAAGTGAGGCCCACCGATCAATGGTGTGGATCTCACTTTGGACCCTAAGATGTGGCTGATGGCTCACCTGGATTATCCATATCATTCCATGATGGGGCCATTCTCCATGGAACCCCTCATGATGTTTACCTTTCCTAGCTTGTAAATAAGGTCATCTAGACCGTTTATTTTCGTGAAGAATGGATCTCCACCATTGATTCTTGATTAGGTGGGTCCATATGCAATGATTTACGTTGTAGATCGTAGAAGGGAGGGCCCATAGAGTCGGGGACCCTCCATCATGCGTATCTCATTCTATCTTTCTCTCTCTCTCTCTCTCCCTCTCACTTTTTTTTCCTCTTTGTATGATTTATGTGGCCGTGTGGCCCACTTGAATGGACCTCACCATGAGGCTTGTATCCTACCCAAGCCATTTATAAGTGGGGCCCACCTTATATGTGATCATCCATCAGTGGTGGCCCACCTCAATGTACGTGTTATGGTCCAGGGACGCTGGACGTTCCTTGGACGCTAGAAGAAGAAAAAAGAAGAAAGAAAGAAAAGAGAGTCCTTTTTGGGTGGGCCACTTGTATAGGCCCCACCTTGATGTATGGGTACAATCCAAGCCGTCCGCCCTCTTCCCCATATCATTTTAGGCATTGAGCCAAGTGATGGGGTTGGTTAGAAGATCTGGTGGGCCATAGCGTCGAAGATTGCATCATTACCATTCAAAGATCATTTTCTTATTTTATTTTATTTTCTAAACATAAAAAATATCCTATATTAGACTCGTTGGATCTGTTACGAGCCAGGGAAGCCAATGGATGGGGTGGATTTTCTTGTTGCGGGCTCTAGATGCCAAAAACCCTGAAAAAATAGTTTTCTAAGTTTTTTTAAAAAAAGAGGCTCTGTTTCTCTGACGCGTTCCAGCAGTAGCATGCTGTTGCGTGCAGCAGGCGGGCGGGCATACCAGCAGCATCCCACGGCTGCTGCCATGGGCCCCACCATGATGTATATGTAAATCCAAGCTGTTCATGAGGTGAGCCCCCTCCTCAGGTGGGCCCCCTCCAAGTTTCAGCCGATTTCAAAACTCAGGTGGCCCACACCACACGAAACAGTGGGATTGAACCTCTACCATTAAAATATTTTTATGGGCCACAGAAGTCTTGGATCAAGATGAAATTTATTTTCCCCTTTCATCCAAGGTTGTGTGACCTTATCAACGGGTTGGATTTCAAATAAACATTGAGGTGGGCCCCACGTGGAGCCCACAGTGATGTATATGTTTTACCTCCACCGTCCACTGGACGGTGGAGCCCACCTAATACATGTGTTTTATTCATGCCACCCCCCCTGGCCGGATGACAAATAAATATTGTAGTGGGCCCCCCTGGCCCACACGCTGGACGGATGACAAATAAACATTACAGTGGGCCCTTTGCCATTTTGGATGGCAAACAAACATTACAGTGGGCCTTTTGCCATTTTGGATGGCAAACAAACATTGCAGTGGGCCCTTTGCCATTTTGGATAGAAAATAAGCATTGTAGTGTGCCCTTTGCCATTTTGGATAGAAAATAAACATTTCAGTGGGCCTCTGGGCCCATGGGATTAGGCCCATTTGTCGTATCTTAAGGCCCATGGGATTTGACCCATTTTGAAGTATTCCAAGGCCCATGGGTTGAGGCCCATTTGATGTACATATGGGGGCCAATTGGTGTGGCCCATTTCTTACATATAAGACCCATACGATTAGGCCCATTTGATGCAATCTAAGGCTCACGGGTTATGACCCATTGCAATGCACATAAGGCCAATTGGTGTGGTCCATTTATGTGGCCCAATTGATGAATAAAAGGCCCATATGACATGGCCCATTTGATGTATTTAAGGCCCAATGGGATGTACCTAAGGTCCATTGCAATGTGTGATCCCAACACAGATTATGTACGATGTTTACAACGATCGTGTGTTGGGAGCAATGTTGGTTTGACGTCCACGTTGCGAGTGTAATGCTGTTTGGATGTCCATATTACGACTCTCCTTAGGGCCCATTATTAGGCCCGTACTTATTGTGTATACGCCGTCTGGGCCCATCTGCATTGTAAGGATAGTTCATTTCATTATACATGTTTAGTATAGTTTCATGACTCATGATAATATGCATCATATGTATGCTTGATATGAGAAGTGACTGATCATAGCATATGCCTTCGGGCAACTTATTTATGGGACCCCGATTAGGCGGTGTTACCCCACATGAGCGCACGATATGTCCAGGATTTGCCGCATGATTGGATAGTGTGATTCATGCATTTCACATTGTATGACATGATTACTGTATGCCCTAGCAACATCGGGGCTGTAACCTCTACATGCATATCGTGGTTGGCAGGATTGGATACCAGAAATCTTGTTCTACATGGGGTGCTATAGATATCCCTGGGTGAAAGTCCCTAAACCCTTATGGTACCAGGAGGTTGCTCCAACGTCTAGACCAAGTGGATAGATGAGGGTTGAGTGTTGATTACCAGATGGTTGCGCTCTCCACTGTTTCATAGTTGGTTAGAAGGGGGTGCGGCCTTACCCGCCCGAGAGTAGGGGGTAATGCTAGGCTGAGTTTGACCAGCTTGAGGAATGGGTCCCCTATAGACGAGTCGAGCCAGATATTGGCAGACGGATAGTGAGGTCTCTTCCACTTATCTTATTGCGCACGATATGACGGCGATCTGGTTTAGAGTGTACTAGATCCCGGTGATATTTCAGAGTTGAGCTGTATTGACATGTGGACTTAGATGAGGATTGTATGCTTGACTTGCATCTTGCATCGCACAGCCTTGGTACGGCTCATGATATTATGGATCCATCTGCATATTCCGCATTACTCTGATATTGCATGATCATATTACTACCTTGTGCACACACTTTCACCACCCTCTAAGCTTTCTATAAGCTTATGCATGACCGTTGCGTGCAGGTGACGTTGGATCACAGCAGCGCTGAGGCAGGAGTACCTTGCAGATCACTTTGGAGATTTTGTTCATTCTCATTGTATTTCCCATTATGCTCATTGTACTTGTAAAGTTTTTTATCATAGTGGAAATGTAATGGAGTTTTTGGTTGTTATTTGTGGGTTATGCTTATTACGAATCAAACTGACGTTGAAAATCCTCCTCGTAGCATTCCAGGATCAGAACCTGGCGAATGGAGGCTAGGAGCCGAGAATGGGGTTCTACGGAGGCTGTCGGTGCTGGATTCTGCGATCGGGAATTTTGTGAGCCCGATTTTCGAGTTTGGGGCGTGACACCACCCGCGGTAGATTAACTACCTAGAAAAGGCCATTCAGATGAGAGTGCCCAAGGATATCTCCTAGAAAAATACACGGAGTATGCCCGAGGAGAGTCTAATCCTGAAAAAGCCTCATGTAAAGAAAGATTGGTCCAAAGTGTACAAGTGCACAAACTTGATGGTTGGAGTTAGGTAATAGAACCTTGCACAACCCAATAAGATGTGACTTATGATGAACACTCGAAAAAGCTCACATGTCATGCGTGAATGTCATGTGTCATGATGTTCATTTACATTCCATAGGATTGACAAGGTGGCCTTCATTGACGTTGTCTAATATCGTAAATTATTAAACATCCAAGCATGATTTTGATTATAGATTCAAACTAAAATGGGTCTAGCCTGTGTGGGGAGTGATGGGACAATTTTACCATTTATAAGATGGATGGAAACAAGGTTCCTTACCTCATGTTATAACTAGTAGAAATGTACATGTGATTAAGCAATTCTAAATGTGGCATAAGGTGTGTAATAAAAACCCCTATCATATGAATTAGAGCAACAAGGTCTAAACATTCATTCATTATTGTCAATATCAATTAATGAATCAAAGGAGTGAAATCAACATATGCACAATTATAACATTTCTACACATTATGCTTAAAACTATCTTTAAAATTCAATGAAATGAATGAAGCAATGTGGGATGTTCCTCACCTTAGGGTATTTTCCCTGATTTGTAATGATCCTATGAAATGAGTGTGATTATCTGATTTGGACTGATCGAAGGAGAATATTCTTTACGGCAATCAGTTCCTGTTTGACATATTAGAAAATACTAGTGAGCCATGACCGAGTTGACTCGGTTGGGCTTCTCAATTTTCATCTAATTGTGTAAGGCCTTAGGTAGTTTGCTTATATCAAAACCCTATTGAAGGAATGATTGTTCCTCAAGAAGGGTTGTTATAAGAGATACCTGAATAAGTCTTTCCAGGGCCGTAATGAGTCGTTATAGAGTTGACTCAGTTGGAACTCTCCAAACCCGAATTAGATAAGATGAGATTTGAGTCGTGCTACATGATGTGGTAGATAGATTGGGGTGAAAAAATTCTCTGAATCTGATCAGGGTTTCACCCTAAAATGCATGTTCGGTCGAGTCAGAAAACTACTGACTCGATTGTGACTCAGTCTCAAGGACTCGGTTGGGATAGCGATCTGATTACCTGAATCGTCCGATGGCCTGGATTTTCTCACAACTGACAGATTCTTCTTGGTCTACGACAATGGACGTTGCTGATACGAGCTGGAATAATCAGAATCGGTGGTGAGTCGATTTGGAAATCATGCAACGTCGCTGAGTCGGCCAGACGATGGGTTGAAATTGTCGAATGAGGCAGGGGCTGTTCGAGGTAGAGAAATCTTCCTTCCTCACCCTAACTTTCTCCTTCTTCTTCTCAACAAACGAACGACCAGATCCGATTCTAGCCCGACACACGTTGGGACTGAGTTGAGTCGCTACTGGAACTTGTTCCAGCGGCGGCAGACTCCCTCTCTCCCTCTCTCTCTTTCTATTTCCTTTCCTTTCTTATCTTGGGATTTGCCCTAATCTCAGGCTATTTATAGCCATTCCCATTTCTAGAAATCTCCTTAGCTAATTACAAGGATTAGTGCGGATTTTACTTAAGTTAATCCAAACGGTCTGGCACTAGGATCTCCTAATGTGTTAGATCTCATGCATGGGTTCATTCGATTATCATTGATGGACTTCAGATGTGATGGGCCACACGATGAGCGGGCCAGATCAGTGGATGGGTCTGGTTTAGCGAAAAGTAGGTCTCACAGTCAGATTGAGGAAGATGGCTGACGAAAATGGCAATTTGCAACTGTGTGGCTAATCTGAAGATCATGACCGTTTGGACGGTCCTGATAGGTTCTAACAGTAATATGGAGTCCAATTAACGGTGCAAGGAGGGCTGTTGATTAAGGAAAATCGTTGAAAGAGAAAAATTAGGGCGTAACTTCAAAATCTCACTATTTTCTCGGCTTCAACGAAAAATATCTGCTTGCCCTATTTTGGACATCCCAGATTGATCGAGCGAAGCTTCCAGATAACGTATGAAAGCTGGGATGAGTTCTACTATAAGGGGAAAGAATTTCCTCCACTTTTCGACGGGTAGGGGAGCTTCTTTTGGAAATAGTAGGGATGACGGGGATTATCTTGCGCACGTGGGTGGCATTCGTCCATTCCGAACGGTCGGATTCACCAGCGCACCGGAGGACGTGGATCTCCTCACTTAGTCAACGACTTTCTCTAACATTACCCATTGGTTTGCTGACAATAGTGGCATCGATGGTTTTCAATCGCAATAATCAATATGATCAGGGTCGGTGGGACCAAATCTATCAGATGGACGGTCTGGATCCGTCTACTGTATTCAGAAAGATGGTGATTCACACTGTCAAACGGACGGTTTTTTTTTGAACTATCGATGGGCGGGAGAGACATTGCTGATTTCAAATTTCTATCGGGTCAGCGTGGTTAGAGCCACATGCCCAGTTCTGGTGCAATGCGGGTGCACGCGCAGAAGGTGTACACTAACTTACAAGGTGGGGCCCACATGGTATATTTGACAGATCTACTCTGTCCAATGGGTACACCGAAACCTGAAATGGTATACGGCCCAAGATGAGGAAAATCAGAAACTCGGGCGGGCCCTATCAAGGAATTGTGGTCCTTTTGTGTTGATTTCTATTTATCTAATGGTTGGATTGATTTCAATCCGAAACCTAACGGTTAAAAGAGCCTTGGGAATTTGTTTGGATGATTAAGACATTTCATGGCCTACGAAGGATGGTTAGATGATTTAGGTTACCCTTCAAACATATTTTAATGCTAGTAGTATCCCCTAATGGTTGCCCAAATTATTACAAAATTTCATGATTCCCAAATGAATGATTCAATATCTAACTAGAAGACTAACGGATGGATGGTCTACTCGGTGGATGACAACTGTTCTTGATGGTTAGATTGATGTATGATTGAGTTCATAGGTTGATCTTGAGATCTTTATTATACCTAGTGGTCAGATTTAGGCTTGAGTGACTATAAAACATTCTTTGTGCACTATGGAAAGGTGTTTACTGACTATAAGACTGTCAGATCAACTCGCTGTCAATCATCAACGGTCTAAAAGAGTCATAAACTATCCTAGGTGCATTTAAATGGTGAATATTGCCCTTTAATAGGTGGATTCGCATGATTTGGTACTAGATCCATGAAGGGAGTGTCAGACCTGATATAGAGTGGATTTAATGATCAGAGGTTGGCAACAAAGGGCTTGATTTTCCTTTATCATAGTTCAATGGTCTGAATCGATCTAGGCCGTCCATTTGACTTGGAAGACCTAGCAATGGCTACAAGTTAAGGGTTGAAGTTCTAAGGGTTAGGTGTTCATTATTTCAGACATTTGTCGTCAGTAACCATGGATTATTTGGGTCCCATATGCTCGTAGGCGTAATCTGAACTGTCTATTCTATTTACAAGGTTTGTTAATTGCTCTGGGTTAAAGATCAACCTTATTTTCATAAGGTTCATGCTTGGATGCCTGTCCTTAGCAAGGATTGTCTATTTCAATTGAACGGTTGGTCCCTTACTTCAGTGTGCATATTAGAGGTCTCAAAGCGTGTTTAAAGGGTGATATAATCTTCTTTATGGCTAGGATCTCGTTACCAGGTTTATGTGAGTTTATAGTGTTGAGAAGTGGATTATAAATCTTAGTCATTGTGACCTGATGAATGGCAGGTTTGATGATTAAGGGTTTGTTATTGACGATGGATGGTTTATTCCACTTATCGAGAAGATAGAGATCCTAGATGACGTGCTAGTCTTACTTGAGTTCCAATGGAGGGATGGTCGAATCTATGGATGACGATTGACGGTTGGATCCTCGTGTTGATGTACTCTTTGGTTGAAAGGTCAAGGGTCAGTTCGAAGTACCTTGTAGGTACATTGTGGTTGACTTAGTCTGAATTTAATAGTCATGACAGATAGATTGAGGATTAACTGGATGGAGGCGTGTGGTCTAAATTACATGTGTTCCTACACATGTATAAAGTTATTTAGGTTTCTATAGTAACAACCGGGTAGAAAAAATACGAGGTGTTACAATCTACCCCCCTTAAAGAAAATCTCGTCCTCGAGATTCAGTGCTTCTAAAAGGATTGGGGACAATCATAATATAATTTGCGGTGATTCTATGTATTTATTATTTTCCTGCAAAGATTGTTTGTATGTGCGAACATATACCACAAATGGCCATAATTGAGGTTGTTACACTTTGGAATGTTTTTAGGATACAACACCTACTAAGAATTTTTCTGAATTTCACTTACTTGTAGTCTCTGATTCACCATATTGTTCTAACTTTGAAAATTTGCCTGTCATAGGTGAATCATATATACTTTGGATACTTCAGGCGATTCATCGACGATTTTTTGTTGAGGTCTATAAATTTCTCTAAAAAATTATGCTCCAAGGCATCCAAGTCTATTGTAAAAAGGGCTTTTGGATGATCTTGTTGAGAAACCTAAAATTGCGGTAATGACCGCTTTAGTTGAAGTGGGAATATGCCAAGATGTCCTATAGGGGGATGAATAGGACTTTTTAATATTTTATGATAATTTAAGTAAAAAATACCTTGAAGACCTAGAACAACATCTAGACCAACACCCTAAATTGTGTGTGTATGAACTTTACAAAAATTTTACAAAGCTAGTGAGTTCACACACCCACACGAATGTATCATTCAGTAATATAGCCGCTCCCCCTAACACCTGTACCACCATTAACAAATAGATACACACAATTTTCCTCCATGGTGGGATTTGTTCTCCCCCCTTTTGTCAGTCATTGGCAAAGGGCAATATAGCAATATATGTTGACTGAAGTTGAAGTATAGACATATGTGAGAACCAAGACCCAGATAGTATCCTAAAATAAAATTCATAATCAGAAGAGATATATGTAAGACAAATAATGACATTTCTTAGAGAAAGCATTTACACATACCAGGGAAAAGGAGAGCAGTGATTTTAATGGACAATAATAGTACGAATATAAATATCAAACATCACAAACCAATCAAGGAATATGCAAGAGGAGGCATTCACAGTTGATATATGAATGCAAACCAGATAAACATGACATTAATAAAAATATCCAAACTAGATAAACGTGGCAGGAAGAATATATGAATTATATCCAGCCATTTAACAAAAATATTCTAAATAAAAACTGCCCAAGCTTAGCAATCTTGCATTATCCATCCCAAAACAATCACCCTAAGATTCAGGCCCAACCATGAGCACATCAAAATAAGGTATTTTCCTCTTCCAGTGGATGAATAGCACCAAAATGTTTCAATTACAAAATACCAATTTATCTAGGTCAGTAGTTTGTCACATACACACACACACACACACTATAAATATATATATATATATATATATATATATATATATATATATATATATATATATATATACACACACACACACACATACATACACACTCACACACACACACACACACTTAGGCCATCCAAAAAGATATTCATACCCTAAGTACTCCAGGGATAATCTAGGTATGTGATGAGGAAGATGAAGCACTATAGATTATGAAAGCTTAAGTTTTCTTAGTGTGAAGGTAGGGAATCCAGAATTTGTTCTATAGTACGTTGCAGAGCCATCATCATGTGCTTAATTTCTGAAAGACAGGCTTCACAGTTGTCAAGTCATTTCATCATGTGAGATTGTCCATCTAGAAGATGGTGGCAATATCTTGTTCTGTGAAAGCCTTAATGATATTGACGGAGTCAGGACTGTGCACAGGGTTTCCCTTCCCTGAGGTTTGATTGGTTGGATACCCACGAAACACACTGTCAATGATATTCAAATTACAAATGTCTTCATAGTTGAACCTGACACAAGGGTATGGGAAATCATTTGCAGGAGGCAACCTAATCTACCGAAAAAGCTTGGACATGAGACACGGGAATGGAAGGGTAGTGATTTATTCTTCTATAGTCACACAAATTAACTGTTGTAGAAGAAGAGTGGGTAGACACACTTGAATACCATGATGAACATCATACAGGATATGGAGAATGTATGGAGAAAGCTTGTTGCCAGAAACTTCATAAGGGTAGACATTTGTGTTAAAGATGTTGTGAAGTATTTTATAGAAAGGATCGAGGTGATTAACATGAAGAGTGTTCTTCACATTTCTGGGTATTGTAGCACCGTTACATAATGCTCGAGTAACTTCTCCCCATACTGTAAGACCATTCATGTTCCGTTCAGTTATAGGTATCACAGTGACTTTTACTCCTACCAGATGACTTATCAGTCTGGGAGTGATGTGCTCAGTCCTATTCGTGATAGTGACTGAAATGAGTGGGGGATTATTCTCAATGTTATAGATTAAGTTCAGAAACTGATGAAAAAGATCATACTGAAATTCCTCTCCAAAATTCACGAGATTGCCCCACCTAATCATTTCCAGGAGACTAATGATCCCAAAGGGTTCAACGCACTTACTTTGAACAGCTCGTTTGCCATGATTTTTAAGTTTGAAAATGAAGATGAGACAGTTGCATTTTTCTTACCTTTCTTACGCTCAGTTGAGTCACTTTGTAGGAGAACCAGACCCTTGTCTTTAGACATTGCTGCTTTGAATGAAAGGAGACTTGGATTCTAGATACAGACAACTAGCCAAGATAAGGAAAATATGCTTTGGAAGATGAAATGCCAAAATGAGATAGAGAAGGAAGACAAGTGAAACCCTTTTGTCACTCACCCAACTTTTATTGAGAGGTAAACTTCGATATCATTAAACATGGTTTCGATGATATCAATATACCCTAATTGATGTTATCAATGATGAGTTCGAGGGCAGACCAATCGACCCGACGTTTCAGATTCTCAAGAGGTCATCGATGGTATCAATTATGTTCCGATGATATCGATGATTCTTTTGATTCAATGATTCACTTATCTAGAGGAAGGATGGGACAAGTTATCTCCAGTTTTCGATAATCTTCCATATATGTATGTCTTTAAATATTTTCAAGTCAGCTTTAGTATACACATCAAAATTTGTACAAAAGCCACACCATCTAAAAGTATAAACATCAGAATGTTTATACATAAAAAAAATGCATGAGAATCAGATATATCATGAGAATCATCAAAATTGCTTCATTTCAATAGCCATCCAGATCTAGATGCATGACCTAGATATGTTTTTCATGCTCAATTGTTGTTAATCATATGGATCAACCTTTCCAATGTCATTGATGACGTAATAGTGATCATTAGTGTGAAGACCTTCCATAATTGATTTTCCTGATAGATCCAGAATCTTGCACTTTTGTTTGTCAAAGGTAACCACATGTTTGTTGTCACATATTTGAGAGATGCTTTGTAACAAGCCAAATTTTTGCTAACCTAGAGTTAGACGTCCTTAGGCAATGGGTCAACCATATCACTCTCATAGATCAATTCTAAAGCCTAGAAATTGCTTTTCAACCCATTTCCTTCAAAATCGAACCTTTCCCTACCTCATTCTTCCAATTTCTCCAAGTACTTTCATATTAGACATGAACCTTAAAGTTTAAATACTAAAGAACACCAATACTAAGGTATTAATGATAAAGAATAATACCAAAGCTAAAACTTATCATGAATAGTAAATATATGTATAAATTGAACCTTTGACCATTCCAATTATGGAATCTTGTGAAATAAATGGCTTATTTGGATAGATTAGTGTCTCCTACCCCAAAATCATATGCTACACAATGTATAAAATCATTCCGGTTTACAAATTATCCCTGAAACACCTCGAACAGAGTCGTGGGCCTACACACGCTAATCCACAATAAACCAAGGGCGGAACCATACTTTTTTGGGGCCCCTAGGGTAGGGGGGACCCATCCCATATGGCTGGCATCGCCGGTTTGCAAGTTCACCGGCAATGGCATCATCGATTCCACGATGCATCGCCGGTCAAATTGCTCAGTTGGGTTCGGGCTTCAGGCTGGAGGTGTTTGGGGGTTAGGGTAGCCCCCCTAAGTGCGGGCCATCCCTTAAAACCTCCCCGATCAGGTACGTCCTTCACAAAGTGACCCTCCAAGCTCTCTTTTCTCACCAAAATGCCTGATTTTTGGCAAAAACCACCCCTCAAAACTCTTCCCTCTTCCATTTCTAAACACCCTCGCTCCACCCTTCAAATCTCATCTCAAAAAAAAATTAATAAAGGCTACTTCCTTTAAAAATCCAACGAGAATTAACTAGCGCTGCACTAGATGGCTTATGAAATTCTCACCAATCACTTTCAATACGATCCGCTAGAGTCAAAACGTATAGGATAGGTGACACTACAATACCATAAAACCTAGGATCAAACTCTATTCCCGATTGCTCTCTGGAGCACCTTGGAAACTTTGTATCGGCTCTGGACTGTACATCGAAAGTTCGATTACCTCGAACTTAGACAATCCTGACCGCCTAGATGGACTTGACAATCATCTCAAAAATCAAGTCCAACTGATGTCCTGACGCTATTTTACTGGGTTTGGAGTGAAGAGTGTGAGAAATAAATATAATTTATGAAATCTGGCACATTCGCTTGCGCGTTATTTTTAAGCGTTCTGACCGTCGAAATTTAATCAAAATTTACCCTCGGATCAGGGAATATTTCCCACTTAGGTCAGTATACTTGGAATCCCTGATCGAGTTCCCGTAACCGTTGAACTAAAACTGGTCCGCCACGGGCGATCTGAAAATTCGATCGGACTGAAAACTCTGTCTGACCTAGATCCAATGTCAGGGAGCTTAAGTCCGACCGCATTCAGTCACAGAACCTGCAGAAGTGCTCTGTTGGATCAGAACAAGCCCACTTTGGTTATAAAATAAGTATACCTTGGCCCCAAGTCTATTTTCATCGCTTTTGAACTTATAAAAAGGGCTTAAACCCTTGCTCTTTCATTCCATATGAATTTTGGAGAGAGAAGAGAGAAAAGAGAGGGAGAAAGAGAGAGAAAGAGGAAGAGATTTGGAGCTTTTCCTCCATGGATTCGTCCCTGCTACTCCATATGCCAAGTCGTCCATCTGTGTTGCTCTCTCAGCGCTTCCAACGCCGTTCTTAGGTAAGAAACCCTAACCCTAACCTATTTTGAAGCTTAGACTAGCTGTAGAAGATTTCTAGCTAACCTATTCCTTGCCATAGGTAGCGTATCTGCCGTTGACAAAGACTTATCGTCTGAATCAACTCCATTCGCAATTTCTGGTTTAAGGTGAGGATTTTAGACGCTTTGATTGACTGATTTCAAAGCTTTCAATGTCGTTTAATAGTAGATTATCGAAGAGCATGCCGTTTGACATGTAGAACATGCTGTCCGTTTTCCATTTCGTAAACGTACGGTAAATATGAGATTTAGGGTATTTTAGGCATTTATAGTAAATACTGTATATGTCCATATTTTGCTGACATGCTTGACATGTAAATTTATCGTGTTATGATATTATATATGCGTGTATAATCTGTTTGGTGAAAAGATTCGCCCTAATGCACACTTTAGGTCGATATATGCTATGTAGACTAAAGTGTGTAGACTAAGTGTTTGTATAAATGTTTGTATTAGTATGTATTGAGTAAGTAGTGTTATAAATTAGTTTTGGGAATGAATTCTCAATCCATATGATGTTGTACACGATTTCCTACATGTTTTCTATATGAATGGATTTCCTTAAATATATGGAATACATGTGTTGGGTGATTTGCTTACTTTGTATGCTATAACATGTGTTAACATGCTTGCGTTGTTGAACTTCAATTCCATTACTCTCATATGATCAATGGTATGGATTACAAATGTTTGAGGCTATTGTTTAGTCCAGGCAGTCGGTAATGAATTGAATTCATGGTCGGCTTCTATCTACCATGGAGGACGCGTCGATGAACGTGTGTCGTGTTTGGAGTTGACGGCAGTGGTTAGGCCACACGAAGTGTTTAATGCACTTCATGTCGCTCAGCTTGAGATGCGCTCGTACTAGTCGAGCCCGTCAAGTAACCCGACTGGCCATTGTATGTTCACCGTGTATGAGTCATAACTGCTTGAACCTAGGGTACTGAACTTACCATTGAAAACCCTATCAACCATGGTACCTTGATCCATAAAGACTCATGAACCGGGCATGGTGGTATGGGACACTGTGGTCGAGCTGTCGGGCTACGCTGGGGCCACAAACCTCCCCATAGTGACCAGTGAGCATCTTGACTCGTGAGCAGATTATGGTGGTATGGGACACTATATTCTTGTTGTCGGCCTACACTGATCAGGTGACGAGCCCTTTGTAGTGACCGCGAGCGTATTCTGAGTCTACGTGAGGGGCGACCCTTACGTAGCGACAAGAGTACAACTAGGCCTGTATTGATAAGTTGATGGGGGAGAGGAGCAACGAGTGCGTGCAACAGCCCTGACAGCCCTTGCAGTGACCTAGAAATATACCATCGTCTGAGATTACTAGGAGTGACGACCCTAGACAGAATTCGTGTTGGGATTGATATAAGGAAGGTACCCTAGTTTCTCAATCCTGCTGTATGAAAAGGACTAATAATAATTAGGTAATCATTATCCATATCGCATTGCATGTGCCTGGAAGATGTGGAGCACTGCGGGAAGAAAGCATGCCGCCGACGCAGATGGTGTCATATGAGGGAGTATGTCGGTGAGGGCATCCATCATGTCATCTCATACATGCATTAACAACAGTATCTAAGAATGTTTGATTGTTTGCTTTACTATTAACGCTTGATTGATTTGATAACATGCTAATCTTTGCTCTATTATCCCACTGAGTTGATCACTCACTCCCACGTTACGGGACGGTGTCGCGCATACTCATCAGTCCCTATTTTAGTTTAAGATGATGACACTGCTTGTGAAGTGGAGCCGGACTTGACGATGATGAGGAGGATCCCTCCTTTATGCGTGTTCTGATCGACGGGATTACAGGGAGGTTGATTTGATGCTATGACTCTTGTCATTTTTTTATATATTTGGAGCACTCATGTATATTCTTTTGATCATTTTTGGAGTATACATGTATTTAGTTAACCTGGTAACATGTTCACACTCTGGAGACTTACAATAGTTCATATATTTTCTATATCTATCGCATTCTTCCGCTTGCTAATTTAACTGTCTCTGGAGTATGATATGTTGTTCTGGCTTAATCCCACTCATGTTTAATACATTAACATGGACAACACTCAATCATACACATTTATGTTGCATAAGTGATGTTCTGAAACTCGGGAGTGGAGTTTCTACTTGACCCCCGATTTTTGGGATATTACAGATGGTATCAGATCATGATTTGGATTAAACCAGACCTGGGTTATGGTAACACGGCGCACACTGACGCACTCTGACTTAGGAAGGGGGCGATGGAATCTAGAAACCACATTAGAATCTTAAGTTTCGCCGACGGGTGAGATTAATTAGTGTAGAGAAGTCCATACGTAACTGAGACCATTTAAAATGATCTCATATCCCCATATCTATCCACCCAATCTTTCGTCCTCTTCTACATCTTACAACTCTTCACCTTTCTTATTCCCCCTCATGTGGACACAGAACCCATACCTTTGAGTCCCATAACATGAGCCCTACATGTCTCGTTCAACCAACTGCATTGGTGCGCTTAGGGCGGATGGAATTGTAAAAGTAACAATAAATGTATGTGTAAGGTATTGCCTAAATTAGGTGTATCCCATGGTTTCTAACACCATGTTTAGAATATGTATAATTAAAAGTAAATCCCAAGATTCCTTTCAAATTTCACTTAGAAACTTATCATCATGGGATTTGGAAATCCCATTCCACACTCCCCAACACCACGCTTACCAACATAATACTCATTTTCCAAAGCCTATAGAATTACATTTTAATCCCCTCCCACCCTCCTGCCAAACTTGCTTTGCCTTTGGAGACACGGCCTATAGAGATTAGACCTCTTGCCACAAGCTCACATTTGTCCTTAAAATCAACCACAACACCCGTCATTTCAGCTCCTTTTTATAACCATAGGTACCAATTCCATAGAACACATCATTAGCAAAGGGAGGCCAATGTAGCCAGAGGTTGTTTCCCATTCCATGTCAGGGATAGGTCCTAAATTACGTCCCGTTCTGACATACGGATCGAGACATAGAATCTTGAGCTTTGAGAGTAAAAATAATTTTTAAGGGGGGTAGAACCTTATGAGCCCAATCTCGTAAGGCCAGCTACTATAACAGTTGAGTTAGAACTGCGCAGCGAAGCATGGTTGGCCCTTTTCCCACTAGCCCAGGATCGAAAGAAACTGGTCCGGGTTAGACGAAAAGATAGAAACCCTTAACTCCCACTACGGATATAAATTAAGACGAGGACTCTTTAGACCAAGACCCAAATAGGAAATTTGAACCTTTCAGTGATGGGTATTCCCTAAGCTTTGGAGTGATTGGACTATACGAAATTATTGAAATACACGACTGCGAAGTATTCGCGGCTTGACCTAATTCTCAATCCTGGACGACTACCAATGGACTCACTGCTTAGCCAAGCAGAAGACCCGGATCCACCAGGGTTAGGAAGGGATACATTGACCCATCTACCCTAGCAAGGTAGATAATCAAAGTATCGGGATTAAGCCCACCACAACCGTTTCTCCATATTGGTCGACCATTGAAAACATATATTTTACTCTAAGTAGATGGGAATCGTCGTCAAGACTCCAAATAGATAAAGCGATAAATTGTAGTAGACCATCAGGGTATAAGCAAGAAATAAAGAGTGTGATTTTAGGAGGATAGAATCTTTACTTATTACCCTTAGCCAATTTCGGGGATGAAATTATTTTTAAGGGGGGTAGATTGTAACACTCCGGATTTTTTCCAACCTGGAGTTAGATGTCTTTAGGCAATGGGTCAACTATATCACTCTCATAGATCAATTCTAAAGCCTAAAAATTGGCTTTCAACCCATTTCCTTCAAAATCGAACCTTTCCCTACCTCATTCTTCCAAGTTCTCTGAGTACTTTCATATTAGACATGAACCTTTAAGTTTAAATAGTAAAGAACACCAATCCTAAGGTATTAATGATGAAGAATAATACCAAATCTAAAACTTTTTGTGAATAGTAAATATATGTATAAATTGGACCTTTGACCATTCCAATTATGAAATCTTGTGAAATAATGGGTTAGTTGGATAGATTAGTGTCTCCTACCCCAAAATCATACGCTACACGATGTATAAAATCATTTTGGTTTACAAATTGGCCCCGAAACTCCTCGAACGGAGTCTTGGGCCTACACACGCTAATCCACAATGAACCAAGGGGGGAACCATACTTTTTTGGGGCCCCTAGGGCAGGGGGGACCCAGCCCATATGGCCTGCATCGCCGGTTTGCAAGTTCACCGGTGATGGCATCGCCGATTCCGTAATGCATCGCCGGTCAAACTGCTCGGTTGGGTCTGGGCTTCAGGCTGGAGGTGTTTGGGGGTTAGGGTAGCCCCCCTAGGTGCGGGCCGTCCCTTAAACCTCCCCGATCAGGTACTTCCTTCACAAAGTGACCCTCCAAGCTCTCTTTTCTCATCAAAACGCCTGATTTTTGGCAAAAACCACCCCTCCAAACTCTTCCCTCTTCCGTTTTCAAACACCCTCGCTCCACCCTTCAAATCTCATCTTAAACAAAAATTAATAAAGGCTACTTCCTTTAGAAATCCAACGAAAATTAACTAGCGCCGCACTAGATGGCTTATGAAATTCTCACCAATCACTTTCAATATGATCTGCTAGAGTCAAAACCTATAGGATATGTGACATTATAATACCATAAAACTTAGGATCAAACTCTATTCCCGATTGCTCTCTGGAGCACCTTGGAAACTTTGTATCGGCTCTGGATCGTACATCGGAAGTCCGATTACCCCGAACTTGGACAATCCTGACCACCTAGTTGGACTTGACAATCATCTCAAAAATCAAGTCCAACTGATGTCCTGACGCTATTTTACTGGGTTCGGAGTGAAGAGTGTGAGAAATAAATATAATTATGAAATCTGGCACGTTCGCTTGCGCATTATTTTTAAGCGTTCTGACCGTCAAAATTCAATCAAATTTTACCCTCGGATCAGGGAATATTTCCCACTCAGGTCAGTATACTTGGAATCCCTGATCGAGTTCCCGTAACCGTTGAACTAAAACTGATCCACCACGGGCGATATGGAAATTCGATCGGACTGAAAACTCTACCTGACCTAGATCCAATGTCAGGGAGCTTAATTCCAACCGCATTCAGTCACAGGACCTCTAGAAGTGATCTGTTGGATCAGAACAAGCCCACTTTGGTTATAAAATAAGTATACATTGGCCCCAAGTCTATTTTCGTCACTTTTGAACTTATAAAAAGTGCTTAAACCCTTGCTCTTTCATTCCATACGAATTTTGGGGAGAAGAGAGAAAAGAGAGGGAGAAAGAGAGAGAAAGAGGAAGAGATTTGGAGCTCTTCCTCCATGAATTCGTCCCTGCTGCTCCATGTGCCAAGCCTTCCATCTGTGTTGCTCTCTCAGCGCTTCCAATGCCGTCCTTAGGTAAGAAACCCTAACTCTAACCTGTTTTGAAGCTTAGACTAGCTGTAGAAGATTTCTAGTTAACATATTCCTTGCAATAGGTAGCGTATCTGCCGTTGACGAAGACTTATCGTCTGAATCAACTCCATTCGCAATTTCTGGTTTAAGGTGAGGATTTTAGATGCTTTGATTGACTGATTTCAAAGCTTTCAATGTTGTTTAATAGTAGATTATCGACATGCATGCCGTTTGACATGTAGAACATGCTGTCTATTTTCCATTTCGTAAACGTACGGTAAATATGAGATTTAGGGTATTTTAGGCATTTATAGAAAACACTATATATGTCCGTATTTTTCTGACATGCCTGACATGTAAATTTATCGTGTTATGATATTATATATGTGTGTATAATCTGTTTGGCGAAGAGATTCGCCCTAATGCGCACTTTGGGTCGACATACGCTATATAGACTAAAGTGTGTAGACTAAGTGTTTATATAAATGTTTGTATTAGTATGTATTGAGTAAATGGTGTTATAAATTAGTTTTGGGAATGAATTCTCAATCCATATGATGTTGTACACGATTTCTTACATGTTTGCTATATGAATTGATTTCCTTATATGTATGGAATACGTGTGTTGGGTGATTTGCTTACTTTGTATGCTATAACATGTGTTAACATGCTTGTGTTGTTGAACTTCAATTCCATTACTCTCATATGATCAATGGTATGGATTACAAATGTTTGGAGCTATGCTTTAGTCCAGGCAGTCGGTAATGGATTGAATTTGTGGTCGGCTTCTATCTACCACGGAGGACGCGTCGATGAACGCGTGTCGTGTTTGGAGTTGACGGCAATGGTTAGGCCACACGAAGTGTTTAATGCACTTCATGTCGCTCATCTTGAGATGCGCTCGTACTAGTCGAGCCCGTCAAGTAACCCAACTGGCCATTGTATGTTCACCCTGTATGAGTCATAACTGCTTGAACCTAGGGTACTGAACTTACCATTGAAAACTCTGTCAACCATGGTACCTTGATCCATAAAGACTCATGAGCCGGGCATGGTGGTATGGGACACCGTGGTCGAGCTGTCGGGCTATGCTGGGGCCACAAACCTCCCCGTTGTGACCAGTGAGCACCTTGACTCATGAGCAGATTATGGTGGTATGGGATACTATATTCTTGCCATCGGCCTACACTGATCAGGTGACGAGCCCTTTATAGTGATCGCGAGCGTATTCTGAGTCTAAGTGAGGGACGACCCTTACGTAGCGATAAGAGTACAACTAGGCCTGTATTGATAAGGTGATGGGAGAGAGGAGCAATGAGTGCATGCAACAGCCCTGACAGCTCTTGCAGCGACCTAGAAATATACCATCGTCTGAGATTACTAGGAGTGACGACCCTAGACAGGATCCGTGTTGGGATTGATATAAGGAAGGTACCCTAGTTTCCCAATCCTGCTATATGAAAAGGACTAATAACAACCCGGTAATCATTATCCATATCGCATTGCATGTGCCTGGAAGATGTGGAGCACTGCGGGAAGAGAACAAGCCGCGGATGCAGATGGTGCCATATGAGGGATTATGTCGGTGAGGGCATCCATCATGTCATCTCATGCATGCATTAACAACAGTATCTAGGAATGTTTGATTGTTTTCTTTACTATTAACGCTTGATTGATTTGATAATATGCTAATCTTTACTCTATTATCCCACTGAGTTGATCACTCACTCTCACGTTACGGGACGGTGTTGAGCACACCCACCAGTCCCTATTTTAGTTTCAGATGATGGCGCTGCTTGTGAAGTGGAGCCGGACTTGACGATGATGAGGAGGATCCCTCCTTTATGCGTGTTCTGATCGACGGGATTATAGGGAGGTTGATTTGATGCTATGACTCTTGTCATTTTTTTATATTTTTGGAGCACTCATGTATATTCTTTTGATCATTTTTGGAGTATACATGTATTTAGTTAACCTGATAACATGTTCACACTCTGGAGACTTACAATAGTTCATATATTTTCTATATCTATCGCATTCTTCCGCTTGCTAATTTAACTGTGTCTGGAGTATGATATGCTGTTCTGGCTTAACCCCACTCATGTTTAATACATTAACATGGACAACACTCAATTATACACATTTATGTTGCATAAGTGATGTTCTGAAACTCGGGAGTGGAGTTTCTACTCGACCCCTGATTTTCGGGATGTTACATGCTTAAAAGATTATGAGTTAATCCTTTTATGCAAAAAGCATTCTTATTTTTAAGCAGTTCCATTCCTTTTATAGTTCCACATCCTATTACCTTAGCAGTGCTTCCATCTCCATAAGTAACTATCCCATCATCAAGATTTGAATAATTTTTTAGGAGAGATTTGTCACCTGTGACATGTCTACAGTACCCGCTATCCAGGTAACACTTAGTGAGTAACAAGGCAATTTTTATTCTCTTTAACTACCTATTTTGTGACAGGATTTCTTACTATGGTAGTTTTTGCTTCATTAATCAAGTTAGGTAAATGAATCATGTTTCCTTGTTTCACCAATTCATTAGTTTTTTATTATTATTTAATTCAGACACTTGATTTAATAACTCCTTCATTCTGGGTGGTGATGGATGTGGATTACTTCTAGACATATTCTAAGGTGGACTCCTGACATCTTCCATTGTTCTTCTATTTGGTCTGTATTTACCATTATGATTTTGACTAGAATTGAGTTGAGTCCTCCTAGGAGACATGCATTCAAATTTATAAAGGCTAGAATCTCCATATGAACGAATCGTTTTACTTCCTGATGCAACTAATTTTTCAAACATTGGTGTTGCATATCCAGATTTTGATTTAAAGTTGTCATATCCTAAACCACTCGTCTTTTCCAGTTCTTCCCACCCCTAAGAGTTTTTCTAATTTTTCACTACAATGGGAGAATTTGTAACTTAGTTCAATTGACTTCCTGGATTGTTTTACATCAAACCTAAGTGTGTGATTTTCATTCTTTAGATGCTCAATTTCTTCTTCCAATAGATTAATTTATTTAATAAGTTTTGATGATTCAAATTTTAGAGACCGATTGATCCTTTCCAACTTATGATTTCCAGAGTTGTATTGTTGTAGATCATTTATCAAGTGCGTATTCATTTCCAATGTTTTGTCTAAATATTTTCGAAGTAATTTATTTTTATTTTCATTTATCCAAAGTCTTTTAAGGATATTGATGCTATGTATATAAAGTTGATTATAGGCATCCTGGAGTTTATCATTTTCTTCTTCTTCTTTCTTTGTTTCCTCATCATCAGATGAAAATGATTCAGTGGCTTGAGGTTCTTCGATTTTCTCAGTTTCTATGGGAATAATGGAGTCTGTAGAGACCATAAGAATTTTCACGAATTTTCGTTCTCCATCACTCTCTGAGTCACTACATTTTGAATTTGGTTCTCAAGTATCATCCCATGTGGCTACCATTGCCTTTCCTTTGGTTTTCCTATTTGGGCATTCAATGGACAGATTTCTAAACTTATGACAGGTATAACATTGAGGTTCTTTGGACTTTTTACAAGATTTACCTGCAAAATGTTTATTGTCCAACTGTCTTCCTTTAAATGGTCGGCCACGATTTTTATGAAATAATTTTCTGAACCGTTGAGCCAACAAAGCCACTTCCTCATCTTCATTCTCCCTTTCACTTTCATTTTCCTCATTTGTAGTGTTCTATGAAGTTTTGAGGATAATATTTTTGAGTTTAGGAGTTTCTTTGAAGTGTAGTTCAAATGTTTATAGGGAACGTACAAGTTCTTCTACTTTCATCTCATCCATATTTCTACATTCTTTAATAGTTGTGACTTTTGAATTGAATCATTCCGGTAATGATCTCTGAATATTCCTACAGATTTTTGAGACCAGAACTTTTTCTCCTACACCCATGGAGTTACAGATGATATTCAGTTTCGTAAAAAACTTCATGAAAGTATCATGCTCTTCCATTATGAGACTTTCAAATTATGATGTTAGGAGTTGCAGTTTGGATCTTTTCACTGTGTTGGTTCCCTCATGTGTTGTTTCCAATAAGTCTCATACTTCTTTAGCTATTCCACACATACTAATTTGATTGAAGACTTCTTGGGATACAACACAATAGGTAACATTCATTGCTTTATCTATGGAGGTTTATTTTTCCTTATCGAATGCTATCCACATTTCTTTAGATTTCGTTTTAGTGATAGTTATGTCATTTTCAAGTATTATTATTTTTTTCTTGGTGGCACATATCCTTTTTCAGCAATATCCCAAACATCATGATCTAATGATCTTAAAAAGTAGTGCATCATAGCCTTCCAGTACACATAATTTGATCCATTAAATATTTGAGGTCTAGTTACAGATGAGCCCTCTCCTTTGTCCATATTACCATCTTCGGTCAAGATCACTCTCTCGGTGTTGAAGCCCTTAAGAGAGACCCACTTTTATACGAATTGAAATTGAAGTAATGACTGCTTTGATCCCATGTTATAAAATATGATGACTGTCTTACGAGACAATATCTTGGTAGTTGATGCTGACCTAAAGAACTCTTACTATGAAGTACCTCCTTCGACAAATCCTGAATGTTTACCATCAAAGGAGGAGTTGAAAATTTAACCCATGTCTAAAACTTCGAAATGTGTTGAGGCTACAACACCTACTAAGATTTTTTCTGAATTTCACTTACTTATAGTCTCTAATTCACCATATTGCTCTAACTTTGAAAATTTATCTGTCATAGGTGAATCATATATACTTTGAATACCTCAGGCGATTCGTCGATGATTTTTTGCTGAGGTCCAGAAATTTCTCTAGAAAATCATGCCCCAAGGCATCCAAGTCTATTGCAAAAAAGGGCTTTTGGATGATCTTGTTGAGAAATCTAAAATTGTGGTAATACCACTTTAGTTAAAGTGAGAATATGCCAAGATGTCCTAGAGGGGGGTGAATAGGACTTTTTAATATTTTATGAAAATTTAAGACCTATCAACCCTATCCTGATTAAATAAGTGAGTATCAGGATTTCTTTAAAATAACTCTAATTACTTCCAAGCCAAATAGAGGATCCAATCACAATATTATTCAAAAGATAAACAAGATGCATAATATAGTTTATGATGGATGTGACTATGTGTAAGATGTGATTCTACTTAATTCCAAATAATCATGTATGAATGGGATATGAGAACATTCAGAGAAATCACACAAACTATAGAAGTAAATAGTAATCTCAAACATAGTTATTTTTAAAGTGGTTTGACTACTTGTCTACTCTACTTCTGGCAGACGCACTCAACCCTTGAGTGTATCGGATCTCACTAACGGAGGTTTCAAATCAGGTTCACCTCAAACTAGTACAACCTACAATAAGCTAACTCTAACATGTCTACATGACACAAGTGTATGCCCCACACAAGAGGAAAGGTCAACACACAACAACTAACTTTTAGGCCACACAGGCCAAAATCCACATAAGGAACTGACCAGTTTACGATCCCATGAACAAGGGTCAACACACAGCACCCAGGTTTTAGACCACACAGGTTAAGGACCTACACAAGGACCTAAAAATTTATGCTCTCTATAGAGCAAGGGTCAACACAAAGCACTCCCACATACACTCCCGTTGGAGGCCTCCTATGAGGACTTAAAAGGGGTGAGAAGCACCTTAAACATAATCCTACAAAAGGAATGATCACAAGGGTTCTCTGGACTCTAATGACTTACAGATAAGTAGATGAGCCCCATTACACACGTTGATGAAGATATCCTCCTTTGATGATGAAGAATCTTTAGATTCCTTGAACCACAACTCAGATGATGTTCCCATGTAAGGCAACGGGTTGGGTCAAGGTTATGATGGAATCATAATCTATTAAATGTTTTCATGTAAAGGAGACAGAGCCATGCCAATCATCTATGCATTCAAGGTATCCCAACTTAATGATTTGCCATTAAGGTGGTAGCTGTAGGATCCTTGAATGCAGAAGTTCATTCCCCAATCCATTCAATTGATTATCAATGATGAGGGTGGATTGGAGGATGAACTCCCATGAGAGAAAAGACTTAGGGTATATGATCTAGGTTTAAACACTCAAAAGCACTCTTTATTTTCTTTGCCAATAGCCAAAGGCAAGCTCTCATTAAATAGGAAAAAATTTCTAACGAATATTAAAATAGACATATTTTTAACAGAGTTTGATATCATCGAGCTAGGTTCGATATCATCAAGCGTATAATCTTAATAGCAATGACCGACCACTCGATGATATGAACTCAAACTATCAAACACTTTTGAACCTTTTTGCCAACTGGTCGAGGGGATCGAACATGCTTCGATGTCATCAGATTTTGAACTTCAATTTCATCGAAATAAGGTTCGATTCATCGACATTTGAAAATGAGAGAGGAGATGCCTTTGAAAATTATCTAGTATTTGATATGATCGAGGATCCTTCAATATCATCAGAATTTAAATATCGATGGTATCGATGATGATGTCGATTCATCGATGATTAAGAATGTTCCTATAAGCTTACTGGACAGTTTATGTCCTATTTCGATGACATCGACCACGTATTGATATGATCAATATTTGAATATTGATTTTATCGAGTGATCATCGATACTTGAATGATTTTACCTGAAAAATTGCTGGACAGATTTGTGTCCTAATCCGATGTCATCGATGGACTGTTGATATCATCGAGATTTGAATTTTGAGGATATCAAGGCTATCTTTGATATATCAAGAATTACATGATTTGTCTTAGCAGTATATTAAACACAACTCACTAGATGTTAATTTTATTGAGACGTTGATGAACTCGAGATTAAAAATTCGATGATATCGAATAGTCCATCGATTCCTTGATAATTTAATCCAGAGTTCTTTGTAGTTGCTGGACATCAGAAGTCCTCAATTCAATATTATCGAGTGAGTTTCGAGGACATCGATAACAGGGTTCGATTTCATCGAACCACGTGTCGATAAATTGATAAAGACAGAAAACTTAAAGATTTTCTTAATTTTACAAATTAGTTTTCTCACCTAAAACACTAAGATGTTCTATCCAATTTTAAGTGCTTTATGTACCTGGTGTTTTTGGACATGGGATGTGAGGCTGAGGTTTACCTTTGGCAAGTTCGGGCACACATCCTGTTGAGACAGATGCTTGAACAATCTTCTTATGGGTTTCACTTATCTTGCTAACTTAACACTCATGCTAATTGACAGACCATAACACTTTTAAAACCTATTGAGGAATTTATCAAGATACTGGCCCGAGGAGGAACCCTGTGGCATGACTAAGTATCTTTCTCTTTCTTTCCTAGTTTAGGATTATTGCTTTCATATACTTTAGGATTAAGATAGTTTTCTTTTCACTGTTTAGGATAGTTTTCTTTCTACTGTTTTAAATTCTTGTGCTAAACCATCTTCACATTAAGTTCCTTGTTAAAAGGCCTTAAAATTCCTTTTTTCAGGTAGTACGTTTCCCTCACTTCTTTACTTTTGTTGCCTCATTTGCATTGAAGACTTATCTCATTTCCAATGAGGAAAATGTAGATTTTAGGTTGGGGGTGTAGATTAGGCAGGTTAATCAGTTGTTTTCTTAGTCTTTGGGCGAAATTTGGAAAATTTGAGAAAAAATTATGCAAATTTAAGTGATCTTGAAGTTAATCCATAAATTAGAATTGCAAGATACTTAATGTTGATGCCTTATGTCTCTTGGATTTTAGTCACTTGGAAGATCTCAAAATTAAGTTAAGTCATTGATCCTCGATTAGAAGTTTTAAACATTGATTGAGTCATTATTTTACATGTCACATCCAGCTTACACATTAAAGTGTCAATTTAATATTGAATTGTTAACTTGATCATTATTAAGCGTGGAAGGAACCAACCTAGGTCATTTATCCATCATGTTCAATGGGAAGAATTGAAAAGAAAGAAAAAGAAAATACCTAGCTAAAAAACGTTATCGTCGATAAGGGCTACCTATTAAAGATCTTTAAAAAAGTTAACATAGCATGAAAGTCATCGATGGAAAAATCAAGAGATGGAGGAATAAAAGAGGGAACTAAAAGATGAACTGTATGGAAAGTTTCGGTTTACGTTTGGATTGTCTTAAATGCTCTTTTAATTATCAATGTTAGCATGGAAGTGACAAATTGAACATTTGATTGTGATAAGTCTAGACTTCATTATACACCCATGGAACTCAATGTTTGGAATTGTTCTAATTGGACAATTGATGCTTTGAACTTGATCGTGAAACTTACTAAGTGCTAGAGTTTAGGAGAAGTAATGCACAACATCGATGTATTTTAGAGTTCTATTATTTGGATTAATTTTTTAAACCACTTGAGCTTATAGAAATTATCTTGTGGTTCTCGAAATATTTTTTGCATACTTTGCCCGAGACTAGCAAAATGCTAGTTGTGAATTATGTTGAGGGTCAAATATTACATATTATCCCCCATTTATATCTTAGTTTTATGAATATGATATTGCTTACTATTCTATTTTACTCATGTTTGTATTACAAGGTGAATTTAAGAGCTTAGATTGAAAAGGGTGCTAAAAGCATGAATTTGATGTTTAAAAATCACCAAGGCAAGGGATGGATCTTAGGAGACCAAGATCAAAGAATTCACATGCTAAAAATCTAAGAAAACCAAGCGAGGAATGAAGAGAATCAAATATTTGAAGGGAAGAAAAGGAATACTGAAATCGTTCTGAAAAAATATATTCTGAAACTTTGGGTCATTTTGTGAAATTGTGAAGAGTGAAGTCTATTTTGAAAAACTACATAGAATAACATCTATTTTAGAAAACTATGTAAATTTGAGACGATTTCTAAAGTTTTTCAACTAGGTGTGAAAGTTGGAGTTCCACCACTATAAATAGGAATCCCTAGGATGTTCTTAGGCATTTTCTAGGGTTTAAGGAGTGGAGCAAAAGGGTAGAGAAGTCACTGCCATGACTTTTTTTTCTTCTTAGTTTTTTTCATGCTTTCTTCTAGGGTTTTAGATCCAATCATGTCTATGGTTAGCTAAACCTCTTGGCCAGGGCTAGGACGTGAATTTTGTAGCATGATGAGATGTTTCCATTGCTTTGATTCATGTTTATGTTGAACTCCATGGATTCTAATTTGATATTTAAGGAATACTTTCAATTTTTAATGGTTTATTGTGACTTAAATTACAATAGATCTACAATAGCTTTAAGTATCTTCTTTTCCTGATTTGAGATTGTGAAATTAATAAGTCCTATTGTTCGTCATCATCCCTTGTGCATGGTAGGGCGATGAAATCCTTCTTAATCTTCACAATTCTCCTACTTTGATATTATAAGATTGGGAAATCCTGTTGTTTGTCATTGTCTCCTGAGCATGGTTTGGTGATAGAATCCCTGCCAATTATCATAATTCTCCTTCATTGAGAATTAAGTCAATGGAAGTTTATATTTAATTTTATTGATATATTTTCCAATTGGATAGGATAGGACTCCAATTCTAATTGTGTTACTTGCATCAAGCAAGAGGGCTCCCTGATCACTACAAGTGTATCCTTGGAACCCTACCCACCTTTAAATTATTAGTTTTAATTACTTATTTCACAATTACTTTCTCAATCACTTCATAATTACTTTTACATCTTCTTCTAGTTCAACTTCTAGTAAATTTCAGAAACGCACAAGATCAGTCCATGTGGATTCGACCTCGGTCTTACCAAGATTATTACTACATCTCGACCCTACACTTACGGTTGTGAGCATTGATGTTTCCTGATATGATGTATCACTGCAAAATGAAGTATGGTTAATAGGTGGCTAAGTATTGGTAGCCATACCACCATGAGAGGTCTAGGAAATGTATGGAGGAATCATCTGCCCTATGCCTACGTGTGTTGAAAATAGGAAATGCAAGAAGGTTAAGTATTGGTCAGAAATTCATAAAGGTTTATTTCATTGCATGATCGGTCATCGACCGGATTATTACATGAGAAAGATAAAGGTTCAGAAGCAACAAAAGCCAACTAAACTACATCTTTAGACTATCGAATTCTTCCAAAAGGGTCTGCATCTCTACTTTGTCTTTTTCCTTAGTGGACTCCCAACGGTCTCCTTTGATGTAGTTCAGCAGGAAATGAAGCAGTTGATCAGTGTAAGTAGTGATTATATAAACTTCATATTCGACCGATATCCATGTGATATAACTTGCTGCCGAACGAGCTCGATATATATTAATTTGTTCATCTATGAATTCCAAAACTGATTGTTGAGTGTCAAATATTACATATTTTCCTCGTTTATATCTTGGTTTTATGAACATGATATTTTAACACCCCGTGTTTTCGAAATCTGAGTATATGACTCGTTTTTCAAAAACCTGTGTGTTAACCTTTAAGGATATAAATTGCATGTATATATTTCATTTTTTTTCCTTATTTTATTTTTCAGAGTGGGCATTTAGACAGAATAGGAGTAAATCAAGTGGAATCTTCATACACATTCAAATATACAAGCGGTTGTCCATAATGACTTATACAAACTAATGTCTCAATATTAACGATTACAATAATTACACACTTGCACCTGAGAAATAGTAAAATGCATATAAACTTAAGCCATAAAGTCACGCAGCTTCTCTTGGCAGATGCTACCAAGCATCCATGACAATCGTACCCTACACCTCATTAATTTAATCATGAATATCATTTAGGTCATCTGTGCTACCTATACGGTTATATATTCGATGAACGAGTGGCCAGCTAAGTGTGAATTCCCCTTAAGATTACACACCGCCGCATTAGTTAAGCATAGTTATAAACAAAAAGGTATTCAAAATAATATACAATGCAGTCTTATTAAATACATGGATGCATGAGTGCACATCAATTAAGGATGCTCATCCAGTTGGCTTTTGGGCAAAACCCATGCATGTGGCCGGTCACCAGCGGAAGTACATCGTACATGTATAGTGCTAAGCTCACCAAAAGTGGGGCAATAGCCGGTGGTCTAGGAGCTAGAAAAATGATACCCCAACTAAATCCTATAGGCACGTGCTACAACATCCAAAATTTACCACCTGTCATTGCCCGTATGCTATGAATGCAAGATTAACCCATACATTATTATTTCATTTACAACCAACCAATTTAATAAAGCTCAAAGGTCACTACGAGGGGCTTATCACCTAGCGTAGGCCGAAAACTTGGGCATAGGTCTCTGTTTCGACAAAGAAAGAAATGCATTTGATTTGGGAGATTGTCTTATTCAAACATAACAGAGAAAGTGTACTATGAACATTCATCACATTTTATTGATACTGAGCTCATTTACATCCTCTTTATGTCCCTTGATTCTAAGATAAATCATTTAGAAATGAAGGACTTGTGTTTTAAGCATTAAAAGTTCATTTCGACAGCCTTCCGGCACCTGATTCGATTATCTCCTAGGAATTAGGAGGAATATCATTCCGATCGATGGGTCTTTAATGAAATAAAGATTTCAGCACCATAACAACGCCTGTTTTAGCCATCCTCTGGGACTTTGGAGGAATATCGATTCGATCGACTGATCTTTCTCCTTTGAACCCATGAAGAGGAGAAAGCCCGGAGAAAGGAAGCCTGACCCACGAATTTCAGCAGCGTGACGGCCTTTGGACTTCACAGACTGCAGGGCAGCCTGGTTGCGCCGACCCGTGCAACCGATACCAGTTGCGCGGTCCTACGTGAAATTATTAGGAGACTCTCCTCTACCTTCTGTCTTCTACTCCACTCCGCTCCTCTTGAAAATCTTCAATTACCCGTAATGAAGGAGGGGAGGGGGTATTTATAGACCCTCGCACGTGTGAAAATCCTGATCTTAGCGATGTGAGACTATTTTCAGTGCTTTAGATCATTCTACAAAGAACCGTTTCTGCAGCTCATTTTCGGGACCCACACAACTGATATTTTCGTTACGCAGAACTGGGCAACTGATATTGATTGCGTGAAACCGCATAACTTATAGTGGTTGCGCGGTCCTGCGCACTCTTATGAAAGCTATTTCTATCTTCTTCTTTCTGAAAGTTCTTCCTATCTCTTTACCTTTCTTTGCTCGATTCTTTTACCATTTTTTATGCCTCAACAGATGCCCCCTCGATCCTTCTTTGATTGATTCCTGAAATTAAATGGATAATCGATCTTCCTCTGCCTGAAGAACTTGAGTAAACTGTAACTAAAGGATGACCTAATGATCTTGCTTTCATGGAAGACTGGATAATCATCCTTGTATAGCAGACTGGATGATCATGCTTGTCCAGAAGATTGAATGACCGCATTCGATCGGAAGACTGGAATACTTGCATTCAAATGGAAGACTGAGTGATTGCGCCTGAATAGAAGACTTGAATAATGACACTCGAACAGAAGACCGGGAGGCTCGTGCTTGAACGCAGGGCTCTCGCACTTGAATAAAGCCCTTGAATGATTGCATCTGACTAGAAGACTTGAATAAGGATACTCGATCGAAAGACTAGAATGATGGTACTCGAGCTAAAAAACTTGAATGCCCCTAGTCAACAATATCGAGTAGATGCTTCACTAGATAGGATAAAATTCTCTTTTCATTGAAGCACGCTTCTTCAACAGTCGTGACGGCTTCATCTTTAAGCGACTTGATCGGAGAGCTTTCTTCCAACATCGTTGCTGTTATAACAGTCTCTTTGATCAACTCCAGCAATTCTTTCCTTTTGATTAACTCCAGCGATTCTTTCCTCTTGATCAACTCTAGCGATTCTTTTCCTTCAACTTTGTATCTAGAATTGCTCTTTAATGCTGCTCCTACTGTAACATCCTTTTTCGATTATTTCCTTTATTCATGATCTACATAACTCAAGATTTCAAGTGATGATCTTTCCTGCCAGATTAATCGAAATTAGTATTTTAATTCATTATAATTTTCAATGTAACTTGATAATTTTTTGAAATAGATTGAAAGTTTCTTCTCTTTTTAGACTGAGTGTGGTATTCGAAACATGATTTAAGAAATCTTTAAACTTGTCATCGTGCTTCACGTTGTATTCTTTATATCGTACTCTTAGAGATTCGAGCTCTTAAATAGATAATAGCCAATATCTTGGGGGCATTTACTGTCGATGTAATTGGGAACCTGATTCCAGAGAAATGCATTCTTGCATATTATCTAATCAATGTTTAGAATTTGCAATTTGAACACATCTAGAGTGAAACATGGATTTGCTATATTCTAAATATCGCACAGTTTATGCTTTGCATATTTGAACAAACATATACATATATATATATATATAATGAGATATATGTCTATAACGTTATACCTGGTTTATCATGATATTCAATAAAGCACTGATTATAAAAACATCAACATTTTATGCTTGTTAGTATCAGATTTCCTACATGACTTCATTCGTTTATATTTTATTGGCAGTGCTAAGTTTCAATTCAGTCAGCTGCACACATTTTAGGCTCTTGAGTAGTGGAGCGAATTTACTTGGACTCTAGTTAGATTCGGGTCTTACGTGATGGTCTCTGTAACTCTCTAGAGTTCGCTGGACTTCTCACTGCCTAGGGAGTTCACAAACCGCGATCCATCAGAGGGGCCCAGTGAAGCTACCGGGGCCATGAACTCGGTTGGTTTTATGCACAGGGTTGGCCACGATAACTCTCTAGAGTTCACAGAGATCGCAAGGTTACCTTTGGGGGTACCAAATCCATGGTTGTCGATCCATCGATGAGTAGGTTTAAGCCCTTTCTCATGAGTTAGTACCGGAATCGAACCACAAATCTGGGGGGTCTTATACATGGTTGGCCTATCTAAAGCACACACTGTAGCCCTCATTTTCTTTGCCTGCAAGGTCGGGCCCATTCACAGGAGGGCTTGTCCTCCATTCCCCGTGATGCTGGCGGAAAGCTATACAGACGGCATAGGGGTTACGCTGACTGGTCATTTGAGGACTTTTAGCACTTTGGCTTTTAGTCAACTTTTTGGCCTTTTGCTTTTGGTCTTTCGGTTGACTTTTGGCTCTTTTGCTTTTGGTCATTGAAAACTTTTAGCTCTTTTGACTTTTGGTCATTTGAAGACTTTGAGCTCTTGGCTTTTTTGTCAACTTTTGGCCTTCTGACTTTTGGTCATTGACTCCGTCAACTGCCCGCATGGGTATGCGTACGATGGCCTTTACGGGCTTTTTAGGGCCACTGGCTTCTCGTCGCTGCCCGAATGGCGATTTTCATAGGTCTCATGCATAGCTGGTCCCTTTTGAGATTTGGTCCTCTTAGGACTTGGCTTTTTTTTTTTTTTTCGGGACTTGACTAGGCTGCCTTTTTATGATAAGCAGCCATCGCTATCGCCAATTACATATATACAGTTGACTATATGATTCATTCTACTATTATCATATGGTTGATCAATAATTGACATTTCGCTGCTGCTGACAACGTCATAAGGACTTTTGTATCATATTTAAAACAATGTATCAACTTAATGATGATGGCAACTTTGATGAGCGATTGATTGGCAATAGCGATAGCTGTTCTCTTTTCTTTTTATGATCATTGATACCTGATGATTCGATTTTGATGGAGATTTTATATCGGCGATGAGTGTCAATGCTCGATAGCAATCATCGGCACTTTTTGTTCGGTGATGATTTAATATGCTATCTTCAAATGTCTTGGAAGACTGAAGACTTTTGGTGATGATCTAGCATGCTGTCTTGAAAGATGATGATAGGTATTTCCGTCTGAAATTGCTTATCTGTATTGTTTGTCTGTATTGTTTGTAATATACAGGCTTGATGGTGATATCAATTTCAGGAAAAATTTTGTAGAACTCTCTTGATGGCGCTCACCTTCATCGTCTTTCTTTATTTGCTATCATATAATCTTGATATGCTTTGTCATATGATTTTGATATTCTTGCGAACTTCTTCCTTATTCATCCTATTCATCTTGCCCCCTTTTGATACAGAATTATTATCTTGATAATGTTCTGTATCAAAATCAGTAGCGCCTTCGGAAGCAATTTCCGTTTTGTTAACCCGAGTATAGGCCAACATAGACTTTCATTTACTTTTTTGAAGAACTTTTCTTTCATTGAGCACATTTTATCTCATTTGGCTTTGAACTTGCCCCCTGGATATGAATGGACTATTATTGGAGATATATTTTTTCGTTCTTAGAGATATTGAGGCAGTATATTTCTGTAGAAGACTGCACGATTTTCGGTCATATTTATTGACTAAGTTGCCCCCTTTTGATGCAGAATCATAACTCTGATGATTTTCTGGAGAAAAATCAACAAATATATTTACGGACGATATCTCTTAAGGAAGAGAGCATTGACTGGTATGTTGATTCCCTGCCCGTCTTGATCTACAACTCTATACGCTCCATCGGAATATACTTCTTTTATTACATAAGGGTCATCCCATTTAGGCTCAAACTTGCCTCTTGTCCGACGGGTGACCACAATTGGTCTTTTCAACATTAGCACCATATCCCCCTTTTTGAAAGAACGATATTTAACTCGCTTATCAAATGCGGCTGATATTCTTGCTTGGTATGCTTACAAACACTGTTGTGCAGCCAGGCATCTCTCGTCAAGCAAATCCAATTCTTTCAATCTTATTTTTACATTATCATCATCAGTTATAGACTGATGCAATGCCACTCTTAGTGACGCTACTTGTATTTCAATTGAAATTACTGCTTCCACACCATAGACTAATGAATACTATGTTGCCCTTGTGACTGTTTGATGAGTAGTTTTGTATGCCCATAACGCTTCCTGCAACCTTTCATCCCAATCACGTTTGTTTCCTGTCACTGTTTTCTTCAATATTTTGACTATTGTTTTACTGAATGCCTCTGCTAATCTGTTAGCCGGTGGATAGTAAGGCGTTGAGAACGAGTGATAGATTTTAAACTTCTGACATAGTTTTCCCATGCCCTTATTTTTTAAAGGAGTGTCATTTTCTGTAACAATTTTCTTTGAGATACCAAGTCGGTATATTATAGCGTGGCGGATGAAATTAACCACATCTTTTTCTTTAACATTTCGCAAAGCAACTGCTTCAGTCCATTTGGAGAAATAATCGGTTGTTGCCAGAATATACTATTTTCCTTTGGATGAAGGCGGGTTTATAGGACCGATTACGTCAAGTCCCCAAGCAAAGAAGGGTCAAGAGGCAATAGACTGATGCAAGTCTTCTGGAGGCATGTGTATAACATCTCCATGAATCTGGCATTCATAGCACTGCTTCGTATAATCTATTGCATCTTCAAAAATAGTGGGCCAATAATATCTCATTCTATGTACTCGATGAAATAAATTTCGACAAGCTTGATGTGCCCCACACTCCCTAGAGTGTGCTTCCTGCAGCACCTGGATCGCTTCTTTCTTATTTAAACAACGTAGCAACACTCCGTTGTAAGATTTTTTATATAATACTTCACTGCAAATAATGAATCTACTTGACCACTGTTTGATTTGCTGCCTTTGTGCGAACTCTTCTGGAAGGATGTTGAATTTGAGATAATCAATGATAGGCTGACACCAATCTTCTATTGTAATTTCCAAGCATGATACAGGAAGGGCTTCAATAACTTCTTCAACAATCTTTGTTGTCGGTAAAAATCTTCTTTCCTCTATGGTTACTTGAAGAGGGCTTCGATTAGGGCAAGACAGAGCTGCCGCCAAACTGGCTAAGGCATCGGCTTTTGCATTCTCTGACCGGGGAATATGCTTAATTTCAACATAGGAAAAGTATTCCATCAATTGTTGTGCCTTCCGACAATATGGCAAAAGTTCTTACTTTCTTATTTCGAATTCAGTCGTCAATTGATTTATAATCAATTTAGAATCTCAGAAAATATGCAATACTCTTATCTCCATTTCTCTAGCCATCTCCATTCCAATAATCAAGGCTCTATACTCGGCCTCATTGTTCGTGCATGCAGTTCCTAATGTAAAAGAGTAAGGTAATAAATCACCTTAGGGAGTAATGAATATCACTCCTACCCCCGATCCTGATATTCGAGAAGCACCCTCAAAATACATTTTCCACGGATTCTATGATTCAGTCAGCATGACTTGCTCATCCGTAAAATCATCATTGATGGCTTCGAATTCTGCCAAGAAATCTGCCACTGCCTACCCTTTCACAGCTTTTGCCGGTTCATATGTAATAGCGTACTCTGAAAGTAACAACATCTATTTATCCAACCTTCCAGACAACATCGGTCTTGTCATCAGAAATTTTATCGGGTCAGCCCTTGAAACTAATGTTATATCATGCGATAGACAATAATGCCTCAACTTCTGTACTGCGAATATTAACGCAAAGTATTCCTTCTCAATTGAGGAATAATTGCACTCTACACCTATCAAAGTTTGACTTAGGTAATAAAGAGCTGTTTCTTTTTCAAATTCATTCTTTTGTGCCAACAGAGCTCCTAAGGAATGTTCGACTGCAGACGTGTATAAGATAAGTGGCTTACCTTTTTTGGAGCTGCCAGTACTGGTAGCTTTTTCAGCAACTCTTTTATCAAGTCGAATGCATTCTAACAGGCTTGACTCCACACAAATTCTGTATCCCTTTTCATCAAATGAGAAAATGGCTGACACCTTCCAGCCAGATTTGAAATGAATCAGCGGATATATGCTAATTTGCCTTGCAAACTCTTTAGTTCCTTTAATGTCCTTGGCTGCGGCATATCCTGAATAGCCTTAACTTTTCCGAGGTCAATCTCAATGCTCCTATGTCGAACAATAAAACCCAAAAACTTTTCGAAGGACACTCCGAACGCGCACTTAGCAGGGTTCATCTTTAACTGTTTCTTTCTAAGTCGCTGAAAAATCGACACCAAGTGTTTGCGATGTTCCTGATGACTTCCTTACCTGACCACCAAGTCGTCAACATAATATTCAACGTGCTTATGCAACATATCTTGAAAAATGTTCTGCATCGCCCTCTGATATGTTACCCCAGCATTTTTAAGCCCAAACAGCATCACCTTATAACAAAAGATTCTCAGTGAAGTTCTAAACGTCGTCGCCTCTTCATCCTCAGGAGCCATTCGAATTTGATTATATCCTGCATAACCGTCCATAAAGGACATAACAACATACTGAGTCGTACTATCAATTAGTAATTCAGTTATCGGGAGCGAGAAATCATCCTTCGGGCAGGCTTCATTTAGGTCTCTAAAATCGACGCACACCCTGACTTGTCCATTTTTCTTTCTTACCGGGATGATATTCGATATCCACTTAGGATACTTGACTTCCCTAATAAATCCGAACTTTATCAACTTATTAACTTCTTCCTCGATGAGGGGAACCAAATCTGGATGAAATCACCGTTGTGCCTGTTTAACCGGCCTTTTCTCCTTAGAGATATTTAGACAGTGTAACGCCACGAAAGGCTCCAATCCGGGCATTTCTGCATACGTCTAGGTGAATACATCTTTGTTTTCTCTAAGAAGCTGAACGTATTCTGCCAACTCTTGTTCAGAGAGGTTGGCGCTAATGAACATGTTTCGTGGTTCTTCTTTTATACCCAAGCTTATTTCTAATAGGCTATCTGTCGTTGGTTGCCCCCCGTCCTCCATTTACTTCGGAACTGCCTCAAGATGCTCCATTACGTTGGTATCTTCTTTCACTGGCTCCTTTGTTGTAATCATGTTTGCCGATGACCTTGCCCCCATGTGTTTAAATTTTCTTCGCCTTTCCTGGCCGATCCCAATTGTAATTTCTTTTTCATAATTTAGGCCACTGGAGTCTTCACAATCGAGGTCCATACCTTTCATGACCTCCTCGTTTGTCCTATCTTCAATAATTATCTAATTCTTGTATATCATCCGTTGTATAATACACTTCAACATGTAAAAATTCTTTGTTGGATGTCCCACTAGACGATGATAGCGAAATTTTTTTTTCTCCCCGCATCTTGTCGCTTCCTCGGGGTGTTTAGGCTCTGACAATTCTATTGCGCCAACTTTCAATAACTGTTCCATCATTGGAATGACATCTTCCTTATTAAAAATAAATCCTGTTTGCGAATTAAGCGTTCGGACCTTTTTATTTCTTCTTGATCGAGCCAAGTCCTCTTTTCGCCTCGTACTTTCTTCCTTGAAACCTTTCACACTTTTACGTTGCTGACAGCGATCACTGGTATTTGCTGTTGTCCTGCTAGGATCCTTTCGAGCCGCATCATGGTGAAATTTTGACACCATCTAATTTACTAATTCCAAAGCATGAGCCTTTGCGGCCAAATCATGAAGAGTGTTGATGTTGGAATTGGGCAGTCCCATTACGAATTCCTTTTTCATAGAGTTTAGACATATCTCAACTTGCTCAATTTTTTTTAGCAACGGTTTGCACAAAGTTCCCAATGCCTTCCATCTATCTACATAGCTCCTTGCCGACTCGTCTTCGCCTTGTCGTACAAAAGCCAACTCAAGAATATTAACGTCGCGACTTGGGGAGAAAAACTGAGATGTGAAAGCATCTTACATCTGCTTCCAAGTGCGGATAGAACCTGGAGCCAAATTGAAATACCATCGGAATGCACTACCTGTCAGCGATGTCCCGAACAATTGCAAACAATATTGTGGTACTGCAGAAAGATCTCCCATACTGGTAATGAAGCACATCAAATGTTCTTCAGGGAATCCTTTCCCATCAAACTTTTAAAAATCTGGACACTTGAAACTGGCTGGGAAGGGAATGTCATCCACCTCTCTTGGATATGGCGTACGGTATCTAAAATGTCTAGTATTTTCTTGTTCTTTCTCCATTCGGTCATCCTTCTCAATGACTGTTATCTGAGCTGTATTATGCATGAAAGTCACCAAGGCTTCTTTGAGACTTCTGCATTCTTCCATTAACGCGTTATGGGCTTCTGTCATTTTATTGAAACGATCCTCTGTAGTTGCTCTATAATCTGAATTTGTTCCAGCCATGAATACTGCAGCTTCTCCATTTTTTGATGAAGCAGTAATCGAAGGAGAGTAAGAGTATGCTGGTGGAATAGGGCTTGCAGAAAAGGGAGGGGACAGAGTTTCATCGGGCCTTTTCATACTCCCTGTGTCATCAATTGACTGAGATGATGCCGATACCGGTGAATCTTTCTGGGGTGGCATTGGCGATCTGAGTAACAATGCTTTTCCCTTTTGTTCTCTTGTTCGTTCAGCCATTGAAGCATTTAAAGTCGGGAAGTCATGTGCTGTCAACTGGGGAACTGTTTGCGCCGTTTGCACTACCCGCGTTGGATAAATTGCCGAAGGAGCAAGTTCAGGATTTCTTCTAACTGTGCTTCGCGTTACGGGCCCTCTGATTCTTAATGAAGGCTGACTCATTCCTAAATTTCTGAAGTTTCGTAATCTTGCCTTACGAGAGGTCACGACAATCCAGCCTGCATTATCTTCTGATGACTGGGGTGAAGCAAAAATGACCCCAACTGTTGCTTGAACCATGCCTGTACTCTCATGACTTGGCGCGTATTCTATCATGAACCCTGTCGGGGTGAATCGGAAGTTCACTTTTCTTATGGGGATCGCCATGGGTAGTAAGTCGTAGTCAGATTTTCGAAACCTTCAATCATGAAACATATTTATAATTAGTAATTGAACGATTAAAGTGATCTATCTTAGAGATGAAGGGGAGGATTCCCACTGATAGTCTCCATTTTGGTGTCCATAGGACGCCAAACCGTGATGAATGTTCGTAACAACTTCACTGTTAATATTTTAAATAAGACAATGAGATAATTCCCCAGCAGAGTCGCCATTTTGTTTCGACAAAGAAACAAATGCATTTGATTTGGGAGATTGTCTTATTCAAACATAACAGAGAAAGAGTACTATGAACATTCATCACATTTTATTGATACTAAGTTCATTTACATCCTCTTTACGACCCTTGATTCTAAGATAAATCATTTAGAAATGAAGGACTTGTGTTTTAAGCATTAAAAGTTTATTTCGACAGCCTTCGGTTCCTGATTCGATTATCTCCTAGGACTTAGGAGGAATGTCGTTCTGATCGACGGGTCTTTAATGAAATAAAGATTTCAGCAGCATAATAGCGCCTGTTTTAGCCATCCTCTTGGACTTAGGAGGAATATCGATTCGATCGACTGATCTTTCTCCTTTGAACCCATGAAGAGGAGAAAGCCCAGAGAAAGGAAGCCTGACCCACGAATTTCAGCAGCGTGACGGCCTTTAGACTCCACAGACTGTAGGGCAACCTGGTTGCGCGGACCCGTGTAATCGATACCAGTTGCGCGGTCCTGCACAAGTGCCAGGAAACTCTCCTCTACCTTCTGTCTTCTACTCCACTCCGCTCCTCTTGAAAATCTTCAATTACCCGTAACGAAGGAGGGGAGGGGGTATTTATATACCCTCGCACGTGTGAAAATCCTGATCTTAGCGATGTGGGACTATTTTCAGTGCTTTAGATAATTCTACAAAGAACCGTTTCTGCAGCTCATTTTCGGGACCCGCGCAAATGATATTTCCGTTGTGCGGAACTGCACAACTGATCTCTTATGAAAGTTATTTCTATCTTCTTCTTTCCGAAAGTTCTTCCTATCTCTTTACCTTTCCTTGCTCGATTCTTTTGCCATTTTTTATGCCTCAACAGTCTTATACCACCATCTCTGACTCATGAGTCTCTAACATTAGGATGTTTAATGGAACATCATCAACTAGTGGCCAATCATAGTTTGTTAAGTGGAACTTACCATTGCATGGTAGTACAAAAATAATACGTCGAACCTTCATGGGGTAAATACTAAAATTGAGCCACATAGGGCAGATATCAAAATTAAGCCACATAGGAAAATTTTTAAAATTATGCGATAAAAGACCATCCTAAAAAACTACTTCGACACAACAACTCATGGATAGTAGGCCCACATCAATATTCCATTTAATCCATCATTCAAGTGACCACTAAGTCATAGGTCCATTATAATCACAATCAATCAATCAATCAATCAAGTTACATCCCAAGTCTGGATGTACATCTATAAGTGGGGTTTCCCCACGATGTACCAATTTAAGTTTCACAATCAATCCATAAGCATGGGAAAATATACAAGAGAAACATATAGATGTTGTAACGACCTAGAAAAATCTGTACTTAGACCCGAGTACTATTTTTAGAAGAAATTATTTAGAACTAAATCTCTTAGAAATCTAATGTGTTTTAGCCAGCGCTAAATTAGATTGCTTGTGAAATTAGCACTAATAACTTTCAATGCGATCTGTAAGACCCAGAACCTAGAGAATCATTGACGCTATATTACCTTAAAATCTAGGATCTAACTCTAAACCCAGTTGCTCCCGAGAATGCTTTGTAATTTTGTATTGGATTTAGACCGGACGTCGAAAGTCTAGAGTTATGAACTTAGACCATTACGACCGCTTAGTTGGACTTGACAATCAGCTCGAAAATTAAGCCCAAACGATGTCCTGAGACTATTTTATTAAGTCCGGAGTGAAGAGAGCGAGAAAATGAAGATTTTTAGAAAATTAAATATATTTTAAGTAATTTGGATAGTTTCACTTGCGTGTTATTTTTAAGCGTTCCGACCGTTAGATTTCGACCAAAATTCTCCCTCGGATCAGGATAGGTGACCCTTACATGTCAAAGTACTTGTAGCCTTGATCGAATTCCGGTAATCGTTGAATTGAAGCTGATCCACCACGGACGATCTGGAAACCCGATCGGACTGAAAACTTAACTTACTAAAGATCCAATACTAGTGAGCTTTAGTCCGACCGCATTCGATAAGAGGACCTCCAGAAGTGCTTCATTGGATCAGAAAGAGCTCGATTTGGTTATAACCTAAGTATACCTTGACCTTAAGACTATTTTCATCGAGTTTAGGCTTATAAAAAGGCCTTAAACACTCATTCCCAAATTTCATACGAATTTCCTAAACCCTAGGTTTCTAAGAGAGAGAAAAGAGAGAGAAAGTGTGGGAGAACCTGTCGATTCTCCATAAGATTCTTCCCAATTCACCTACACATCGAACCTGTGTATCTGAATCGTTCTTCCGACGATTCTGATTCTGTTTTTGGGTAAGTTAAACCAATCCTAACCTATTTTGAAGCCTAGAATAGCTTAAATGAAGTTAGAGCCAACTTATTTCATGTTATAGGTAGCATATCCACCGTTAACGAAGACTTATTGTCTGAATCACCTCTTATACTCATTTTCTGGTTTAAGGTACGGACTATATACGTTTAGGTTATGGTTTTCAAGACTTTCAATGATAGATAATGATTTATTCATGATGTGAATGTTATTACACATGCCAAATGCGCTTTTTGTTTTGATTTACGTATATGTATACTTTATATTATAAATAGCGTATTTCATGTATATGTTAGAATACCTGTATGCGTATGGAATATGTTGTTATGATTTTCATGATTAATTGTCATTGTTATATGCTTGATATGTATGCGGCAACTCCTTGGTGAAAGGACTTGCCCTAATATGATGTATGTTGAATAGTGTAATCTAAGTGCTTGTCTAAATGCTTGAATGAGTTAGTAGTTAGTAAAGAGGCATGTTTTAGGTTGTTGAGATATGAATCTCAATCACCTTAACTAAGTGTATGATTTCCTCCATGAATTGTGTAACTTAGATTATCGTATTAACTGAGTGTACGATTTCCTCCATGAATTGTGTAACTTAGATTATTCGTATTAACTGAGTGTATGATTTTCTCCATGAGTTGTGTAACTTATATTATTCGTATTAACTGTGTGTATGATTTTCTCCATGTATTATATTTACATTTAAGTTATGCTTCATGATTGTCCGTAGGATTGTAGGATATGATTCATATGCCTGTTAATGAGTTGTACGTGATTGGGGCTGTACTATAGTCCAGGTAATCGGTAACTGTTCTGTAAATAGTGGTTGAGGTCATTTTCACCATAGAGGATGAGTTTAATGAATATGAGTCGTGCTTGGGATGTTCGACAATGGTTTGGCCACATGGAGTGCTTATGCATTCCATGTCATTCAACTCAACGTGCGCTTGGCTTAGTTGAGCTTATCAACTAACCCGATTGACTAATGTTTGTTCACCATGTTTGGTCGCTACTGTTTGAATCTAAGACACTGAGCTTACCAGTGAAACTCTTGCTAACCTTGGTACTGTGATCCCCTAAGACTCATGAGCCAGACATAGTGGTATTGGACACCGTGGTCGAGCTGTCAGCCTACGTTGGGGCAACAAATCTCCCCGTAGTGACCAGTGAGCACCCTACTCTCGTGAGCAGATTATGGTGGTATGAGACACTATATTCTTTCTATCGGCCTACATTGATTGGTGACGAGCCCTCTGTAGTGACCTCGAGTATATACATATATCCTGACATCGCACTTCATGTGCCATTGACGTTTGTGTGAGAGCATAGTAGTAGTGATTCATGCTGCGATCATTAGATGATGTCACATGAGGGGGTTTGCGGTGAGGGCATGCATCATTATCTCATTCATTCTCGGATTAACAAGAATATCTAGGACATGTTTGATTGTACTGCTTTATCATTACTGCTTGATTGAATTGATAACATGTTAACCTTTGTTGTATAGTACCACTGAGTTGATCACTCACACTCACGTTCTAGGACGATGCTTAAACACCAACCAGACTCAGATTTAGTTGCAGGTGACGGCGATGCTGGCGAGGCGTAGCTAAACTTTGATGTGGACGAGGAGGCGTTCTCATTTATCCAGTTCTCAGGCGGGTCCATGTGAACCTTGTCCTGACGAGTGGGGATTTTTGGGATATGTATATGATGATTTTGCACAGTTGATCCATGTATTTTGAGACACAGTTGTATATATTGCCCTGAGCAGAGCATGCATATTTTAGGGATTTTTTTCACATTATATATGTATTTAAGTCTTCCGCTTTCATTTTCTCAATATCCCTGATTTATGTCTGCTGATCTGGCTTGATTTAGTTCATGTTTCATGTACTAACACCGACAACATACATCTATTATTGTTTGTGTTGCATAAGTGATGTTTTGAAACTCGGGAGCTAAGTAATGCTCGACCCCCGAATTTCAGGGTGTTACAAGTTGGTATCAGAGCATGATCTGGATTAAAATGGACCTGGGTTAGAGTCACACAATGCACGGTAACGCCATTATAGCATAGGAGGGTGCGAGAACAATCTAGAAACAGAACTAGGACTCCCAGTTTATCTTTTGGTGAGAGTTTATGGAAAATGGTCACTTAGATTGAGTTCGTGCACACTCCTGATCACACACGTCGACCCCAAATCAAGTCTAGACCATCAATTGATGAGTATAGACTGCATTTCACCCCATTCCAGCTATTAAAAATCGATAAAAGTGAATAGAGGTCAGATTAGTTCCGAAATGACCCGAAATGGCTCAAATCGGAAGAGGGGACCAAACGATCAAATTCTAGGGGGTTCCTGTAACACTCCGAATTTTGGCTAATCTGTGATTTGACGTCCTTAGGTAGTGGGTCAATTAAAACACCTGAAAAATCACTTAGAACCCAATTCCATAGCCAAAGAAACCACTTAGGATTAATTCCTTTAGAAACTAAGCATAAGTTAGCTAGCGCAACGCTGGAGTAGCTGGGAAACAATCCCTGATTACTTTAAATACGTTCTACAAGACCCAAATCGAGTAGAACGTATGAATCCATAATACTCTATAACCTTGGATCAAACTCTAAGCCGGTTTGTTCTCTGGACCACTTTGAAATTTTGTATTGGATCTACACCGCGCGTCGAATGTCCGATACCTCCTACCTTAGACCGTTAGAACCGCCTTGTTGGACTTGATAATCATTTTAAAAATCAAGTCCAACCGATAAACACAGGCTATTTTATTGAGCCCGGACTGAAGAGAGTGCGAATAGGGACAGATTTAGAATTTGAAATTCAAATCTGGCACACGACTTGACGTGTCAGTATTAAGCATTCTGACCATCAGAATTCAGCCAAATTACACCCTCAGATCAGAAAAAATTTCTATTTCATATCATGAGATTTGTAGGCCTGATCTACGTGCGGTGACCGCTGAACTGAAACTGGACCGCCACGTGCGATCTGCGAACCCTGCCGAACTGAAAACTTGGTGTGCTAGATCCAGTATGCATGAGCTTAAGTCCGACCGCATTCAGCCAGGGGACCACCAGAAATGTCCTTTTGGATCGAAACAGCCCCGATTTGGTTACCCCTCAAGTGAAACTTGTTCCCGAGCCTATTTCGGGCAAGTTTGGGCTTATAAAAAGGGTTGAAACCCTCACTCCTCTCTCCCATCTGAATTTGTAAAAATTCCTAAATTGGGAGAGAGAAAAGGTGAGAGTTTGTGAGAGAGAGTAGGAGAGAATTTCTTACTGCTCGTGCCACCTGCTGCAAGTGCCTAAGCAACACACTCCGATCACCTGGCCTGTGATTTCTCCCCATTTTCAGGTAAGGAATAACCCTAGAAGTTGCTGATTTGGGATTCTTTCCGTTCCATAGTATGCAAACTGATAGAACTCGTAAATCAGGTTCTCTATTCGCCGTAGACGAAGCGTATACGCTCCGTTCGAAACGACACATTTATAAGAGACAAGGTGCAGATTTTAGATGCTTTGATTGACTATTTCCAAAGCTTTCAATGTTGTTTAATAGTAGATTATGGACAGCAACGCCGTTTGACATGTACAACATGCTGTCCGTTTCCTGTTTCGTAAATCAACGAAGAATATGAGATTTAGGGCATTTTAGTCATTTGTAGGAAGTACAGATTTCATTCATATTTTGCTGATATGATTGACATGGTTTATTGTCGCATTAGAACGTTAGGAATACGTGCATAATTAGTTTGGAGAAGAGATTCGCCTAAATACGCACTTCGGGTCGACATACTATATGTAGACTTAAGTGTGTAGTGTAAGTGTTTGTATAAATGCTTGTATTAGTATGTATTGAATTAAATGATGTTATGGATTAGTTTAAGATTGATTTCTCAATTAATATGCTGGTGTAAATGGTTTCCTACATGTTAGCCATATGCATGATTTCATTATATGAATGAAATGCATGTGCTTGATGATTCACTTAAGTTGTATGTTATAACATGTGCTTGATGATTTCATTATGATTTAGTTTGAGATTGAATTCTCAATTAATATGCTGATGGAAATGATTTCCTATATGTTGGCGATATGCATAATTTCATTATATGTATGAAAGGCATGTGTCAGATGATTTACTTAAGTTGTACGATATAACATGTGTTAACATGCTCACATGGTTGTGTTTCATTTCCAATACTCTCATATGAATGCTGATGTGATTCCGTAATTGTTTGGGACTATACTTAGTCCAGGCAGTCGGTAACCGAGCAAATTCGTGGTTGGATTATCTTTGCCACGAACGACGCGTCGATGAACGCGAGTCGTGTTTTGGAGTTGGCGGCAGTGGTTAGGCCACGCGAAGTGTTTTACGCACTTCATGTCGTTCGACTTGAGATGCGATCGCACTAGTCGAGCCCGTCAAGTAACCCGACTGGTCGTTGTATGTTCACCCTGCATGAGTCATAACTGCTTGAACCTAGGGTACTAAACTTACCATTGTAAATCCTGTTAACCATGGTACCTTGATCCACGAAGACTCATGAGCCGGGCATGGTGGTATGGGACACCGTGGTCGAGCTGTCGGCCTACGCTGGGGCCACAAACCTCCCCGTAGTGACCAGTGAGCACCTATGACTCGTGAGCAAATTATGGTGGTATGGGACACTATATTCTTGCTGTCGGCCTACATTGATAAGGTGATGGGGGAGCGGTGCAACGAGTGCGAGCAACAGCCCGGGCAGCCCTTTGTAGTGACCGCGAGCGTATTCTGAGTCTACGGGAGGGGACGACCCTTTCGTAGCAGTAGAGTACAGTAGGCCTATATTGATAAGGTGATGGGGGAGCGGTGCAACGAATGCGAGCAACAGCCCTGACAGCCCTTGCAGCGACCTACAAAATATACATCGTATGAGATTACTAGGAGTGACGACCCTAGACAGGATCTGTGTTGGGATTGATATAAGGGAGGTACCTTAGTTTCCCAATCCTGCTGTTTGAATGGACTAATAATAACTCAGAAATCATATCACCATACCATTGCATGTGCCTGGAAGATGTGGAGCACTTGAGGGTCGATTGCATGCCGCGGTCGTAAGATGGTGCCGTATGAGGGAGATCGTCGGTGAGGGCATACATCACGTCATGTCATATTGCATTAACAACAGTATTAGGATTGTTTGATTTATGCTTTACTATTATCGCATGATTGATTTGAGAACATGTTAATCCTTGCTCTATTATTCCACTGAGTTAACTACTCACTCCCACGTTACGGGATGGTGTTTTTGGACACCCACCAGTCCCTATTGTGATTGCAGATGATGGCGGGCCTGCGAGGCGGAGCTGGACTTGATGATGATGAGGAGGATTCCTCCTTTATGCGTGTTCTGATTGACGGGATTACAGGGAAGTTGATTAAATACCTTGACACTTGTCATTTTATATTTTTAGAAAACTCATGTATATCCTTTGGGTTTACTTTTGGAGTATACATGTATGTATATAACCTGGTAACATATTCACACTCTGGAGAAATACAACAGTTTATATATGTTATACATACTATCACAGTCTTCCGCTTGTAAATTCAACCGTCTCTGGAGCGTGATATGCTGTTTTAGCTTAATCTCACTCATGTTTAATACATTATCACAGGCAACATTCAATCATACATATCTATGTTGCATAAATAACATTTTGGAACTCGGGAGTTGGGTTTTTGCTCGACCCCCAATTTTTGGGATGTTACAGATGGTATCAGAGCATGATTTGGATTAAACTGGGCCTGGGTTATGGTCACGCGACGTACGCTGTCGCTTCCTTTAACTTAGGTGGGTGCGAGAAGGGTCTAGAAACACTTCTAGGATTTCAGATTCGCCAATAGGCGAAGTCTATTCATTTCGATCGCGTGATCGAGTCCGTAGCGCATCTAGGGTCGCGTAAAGAAACCCGAATAGCTCTTAGGTTGTAGGTAAGTGGGCTGAGACATTCTTTGAACGATTATAAACCCATAAATGTGAATCCTTGGGCCGTGGGACAACTACAACCCCTGTATTCAATCGTCAGGGCTTAAAAATCCCGTTTCATCCAAAATCTTCAAAATTCTTCCTCTCACCACTCCAATCTTCACTTATTTATTATCCATTTCATGTTAGGCATCAATCCTAATGTGAAAATAACATAAAATCATACTTTCACAAAATGTTACAGTGAATAGTAAAATTTCATGAAAAATGGCCATAAGGCCATTCTAACTTCGCTTTCTTTAGAAACTAATGGGCTAGATGGATGTACTAGATCTTTCTACCCCAAAATAATTTGCTGCATTATAGGGTTTTGTATTTGGGTTTGTAGATTGGTCCCGAAAATCCGCGAATGAATGTTTGGGCCTCCTAAGGGCAATCTACAATGAACCAAAGTGGGAACCATACTTTTTTGGAGTCCCTAGGGCAGGGGGAACCCATCCCATATGGCCTCAATGGCCAATTTACAAGTTCACTGGCGATGTCATCGCCGATTCGGCGATGCATCGCCGGTCAAACTCTTCAGTTGGGTCTGGCCTTTGGGCTGGAGGAGTTTGGGGGCTAGGGTAGCCCCCTGGTATGCGGTCAGTACCTTGAAACCCCCCAAAAGATGTAACTCCTTCACAAAATGCCCCTCTAAGCTCTCCTTTCTTCACATTTTTGCTGCCTTCCCCTCAAATCTCGATGTCAAACCTCTCCCAATCTCATTTTCGGTCACAACCGACCCTACTCCATCACTCACAGCTGTTGGCACTCCCTTTCCTCTCCACTTTTATCATTTGGAGTTCCCATAATCTTCATAGAAGGCTGGAAATCGTGTGGTGCTCCATTCTCTTTTTTCATTCTCTTTTCTCTCTGAAAATATATCCTAAGGGATCTTGAAGCATCCCTCTACAACGCCTAGATTTCATTCTGTCCATTTGGGTGACCATTTCTCCGCATTTCCTTCGCTTTCCATGGCTATTGTTAAGGTTGTTTCAGCCTTTTCCTCCCTTTCCATCGTCCTCTCTCTCAAGTCCCTTTTATTTGATCCTTAGACTCGTGGAAACCTGCTTACCCATCCCATTTCTCCATGTTCTTCACTTGTTTGATTACTGTTTTGAAATTTCTGTGTTTTGTTGTTGTTAGGTAGAAAATGTGTTTGTGTTGTGGTTTGAGCTTAATATAGCTGAAATTTGTTGAATGGAGTGCATGCTGTTTATTTTTTTGTTAGGTATTGTCCCTAGATTGGGAGTATTATAACTCTCAAGATTCAGCCTACAAATTAATTTTTATCCCAACCCAACCTCCTACCAAGCATGTCAATTCCAATCCCAATATGGGATTAGGAATGCAGTTCCATTTGATACAACTAAATGCTACTGGCCATATAGGCCTTTGGGCGTTTTGGACCTAGAGATAGCACTCCTAGATTTGAAGGATCTGACGACATAAGAAATCTAATTCCATTTATACAATCTTGACCCTAATCGATAGAAAAATTCCCTGTAGTAGAAATGGTATAGGAAAGCCATTTACCGTATAATCTTAGGCTTTGGATTATAGCTACAGAGTTACAGACTAGCCTACTAGTTACCTTAAGTAGTGTAAAGCCTATATATGCTACGGAATTGTATGTTAGATTTGGTTGAAGTAGAACGTTATTTCTTCGACAGATCCCCTTATGACTTATAGACTCTTATTGTTGCCCATAGGAAAGAACCATTCACTCTCAGGGAACATTTATAAATCCCTCAGATTGAACTTAGAATGTACTAGCACACCCCCTAGAATTGCCTTCCTCAAGGGCTTATTGCATTCGGGAACGCGGAATAAAGGAAATGCAATTCTCAGCGAAGTATTTGCGGTTTGAATCGACTTCTTAATCTTAGTAGTTACCACTAAATCCAATGCTCTGATCAAGCAGAAGATCGGCATCGACTAGGATTGAGGACTGATATAACAACTTTTCTGTCATCGCGGGGCAGAAGGTTTGTGTATCCGGCTCAGACCCATTACACAACTAGTCTTCCGTGTTGGCCCGACCACCTACAACCACAAGTTATTGCTTTGCCCTTGGTAAATGTTAAGGACTTAAAGCCAGTAGAGAATTAGACATCTTACCACCAACTCATACCTGCCCCTGAATTCAATCATAATAGAGATTAGGCTCATCTCTATGATCATAGGTACCAATGACATAGAAGCATCATTAGCAAGGAAAACCATGTAGAGAAAGGTTGTTTCCATTTTAGGTTAAGGATAGCCCCTAAGTTGCGCCTCGTTCTGATATACGGATCGATGCAACGATTCTTCAACCTTAAGTAAAACCAAGTTTTAAGGGGGGTAGAACGAATTAAGTCCAATCCAGTTAGGTTAGTCAATGCTACCGTTCAATCAGAGTGGCGCAGCGGAAGCGTGGTTAGGCTCTTCCCCACTGGCCCAAGATCGAAACATTTGATTTAGGTTATATGTACGGTTAGGTTATTAAAGAGGATTTGAACCTTCCTTAGAAAAAGCACTCCTTACCCTTCGCCAATTTCGGGGACAAAATTATGTTTTAAGGGGGGTAGATTGTAACACCCCGAATTTTGGCTAATCTGGAATTTGACGTCCTTAGGCAGTGGGTCAATTAAAACACCTGAAAAATCGCTTAGAACACAATTCCATAGCCAAAGAAACCACTTAGGATTAATTCCTTTAGAAACTAAGCATAAGTTAGCTAGTGCAACACTGGAGTAGCTGGGAAACAGTCCCTGATCACTTTAAATACGTTCTACAAGACCCAAATCGAGTAGAACGTATGACTCCATAATACTCTATAACCATAGATCAAACTCTAAGCCGGTTTGTTCTCTGGACCACTTTGAAATTTTGTATTGGATCTAGACCACGCGTCGAAAGTCCGATACGTCCTATCTTAGACTGTTAGAACCGCCTTGCTGGACTTGATAATCATTTCAAAAATCAAGTGCAACCGATAAACAGAGGCTATTTCATTGAGCCCGGACCGAAGAGAGTGCGAATAGGGACAGATTTGGAATTTAAAATTCAAATCTGGCACACGACTTGACATGTCAGTATTAAGCATTCTGACCGTCAGAATTCAGCCAAAATTACACCCTCGGATCAGGAAAAATTTCTATTTCATATCATGAGATTTGTAGGCCTGATCTACGTTCGGTGACCGCTGAACTGAAACTGGACCGACACGTGCGATCTGCGAACCCTGCCGGACTAAAAACTTGATGTGTGCTAAATCCAGTATGCATGAGCTTAAGTCCGACTGCATTCAGCCAGGGGACCACCAGAAATGTCCTTTTGGACCGAAACAGCCCCGATTTAGTTACCCCTCAAGTGAAACTTGTTCCCGAGCCTATTTCGGGCAAGTTTGGGCTTATAAAAAGGGTTGAAACCCTCACTCCTCTCTCCCATCCGAATTTGTAAAAATCCCTAGATTGGGAGAGAGAAAAGGTGAGAGTTTGTGAGAGAGAGTAGGAGAGAATTTCTTGCTGCTCGTGCCACCTGCTGCAAGTGTCTAAGCAACACACTCCGATCACCTGGCCTCTGATTTCTCCCCATTTTCAGGTAAGGAATAACCCTAGAAGTTTCTGATTTGGGATTCTTTCCGTTCCATAGCATGCAAACTGATAGAACTCGTAAATCAGGTTCTCTATTCGCCGTAGACGAAGCGTATACGCTCCGTTCGAAACGACATGTTTATAAGAGACAAGGTGCGGATTTTAGACGCTTTGATTGACTGTTTTCAAAGCTTTCAATGTTGTTTAATAGTAGATTATCGACGGCAACGCCGTTTGACATGTACAACATGCTGTCCGTTTCCGGTTTCGTAAATCAACGAAGAATATGAGATTTAGGGCATTTTAGTCATTTGTAGGAGTACAGATTTTATTCATATTTTGCTAATGTGATTGACATGGTTTATTGTCGCATTAGAATGTTAGGAATACGTGCATAATTAGTTTGGCGAAGAGATTCGCCTAAATGCGCACTTCGGGTCGACATACTATATGTAGACTTAAGTGTGTAGTGTAAGTGTTTGTATAAATGCTTGTATTAGTATGTATTGAATTAAATGATGTTATGGATTAGTTTGAGATTGATTTCTCAATTAATATGCTGGTGTAAATGGTTTCCTACATGTTAGCCATATGCATGATTTCATTATATGAATGAAATGCATGTGCTTGATGATTCACTTAAGTTGTATGTTATAACATGTGCTTGATGATTTCATTATGATTTAGTTTGAGATTGAATTCTCAATTAATATGCTGATGGAAATGATTTCCTATATGTTGGCGATATGCATAATTTCATTATATGTATGAAAGGCATGTGTCAGATGATTTACTTAAGTTGTACGATATAACATGTGTAAACATGCTCACATGGTTGTGTTTCATTTCCAATACTCTCATATGAATGCTGATGTGATTCCGTAATTGTTTGGGACTATACTTAGTCCAGGCAGTCGGTAACCGAGTGAATTCGTGGTTGGATTATCTTTGCCACGAACGACGCGTCGATGAACGCGAGTCGTGTTTTGGAGTTGGCGGCAGTGGTTAGGCCACGCGAAGTGTTTTACGCACTTCATGTCGTTCGACTTGAGATGCGATCGCGCTAGTCGAGCCCGTCAAGTAACCCGACTGGTCGTTGTATGTTCACCCTGCATGAGTCATAACTGCTTGAACCTAGGATACTGAACTTACCATTGTAAACCCTGTTAACCATGGTACCTTGATCCACGAAGACTCATGAGCCAGGCATGGTGGTATGGGACACCGTGGTCGAGCTGTCGGCCTACGCTGGGGCCACAAACCTCCCCGTAGTGACCAGTGAGCACCTATGACTCGTGAGCAAATTATGGTGGTATGGGACACTATATTCTTACTGTCGGCCTACATTGATAAGGTGATGGGGGAGCGGTGCAACGAGTGCGAGCAACAGCCCTAGCAGCCCTTTCTAGTGACCACGAGCGTATTCTGAGTCTACGGGAGGTGACAACCCTTTCGTAGCAGTAGAGTATAGTAGGCCTGTATTGATAAGGTGATGGGGGAGCGGTGCAACAAGTGCGAGCAACAGCCTTGGCAGCCCTTGCAGTGACCTACAAAATCTACATCGTATGAGATTACTAGGAGTGACGACCCTAGACAGGATCTGTGTTGGGATTGATATAAGGGAGGTACCTTAGTTTCTCAATCCTGCTGTTTGAATGGACTAATAATAACTCAAAAATTATATCACCATACTATTGCATGTGCCTGGAAGATGTGGATCACTTGAGGGTCGATTGCATGCCGCTGTCGTAAGATGGTGCCGTATGAGGGAGATCGTCGGTGAGGGCATACATCACGTCATGTCATATTGCATTAACAACAGTATTAGGATTGTTTGATTTACTTCTTTACTATTATCGCATGATTGATTTGAGAACATGCTAATCCTTGCTCTATTATTCCACTGAGTTAGCTACTCACTCCCACGTTACGGGATGGTGTTTTCAGACACCCACCAGTCCCTATTGTGATTGCAGATGATGGCACGGCCTACGAGGTGGAGCTGGACTTGATGATGATGAGGAGGATTCCTCCTTTATGCGTGTTCTGATTGACGGGATTACAGGGAAGTTGATTAGATACCTTGACACTTGTCATTTTATATTTTTAGAACACTCATGTATATCCTTTGGGTTTACTTTTGGAGTATACATGTATGTATATAACCTGGTAACATATTCACACTCTGGAGAAATACAACAGTTTATATATGTTATACATACTATCACAGTCTTCCGCTTGTAAATTCAACCGTCTCTGGAGCGTAATATGTTGTTTTAGCTTAATCTCACTCTTGTTTAATACATTATCACAGGAAACATTCAATCATACATATCTATGTTGCATAAATAACATTTTGGAACTCGAGAGTTGGGTTTTTGCTCGACTCCCGATTTTCGGGATGTTACAGTTCCAGGGTGGGACCCCAACTTTTTTATACCCAGGGGATGGTGAGGACCTCACCCAATTGGCGAGCCCTCATCGATTTATCCAGTGGTCGGCGTGGCCTCGCCGGTCAGCGGGCTCAGATGGGTCAGGGCTTTCGGGCCGATGGGTTTTGGGGTTCAGTAGGACCCTGTGGTACAGGGTTCGACCTTCATTTCATCCCAAATCAGTGACTCCCTTCACAAACCTCACACCCAAGCTTTCCTTTTTCCTTGAAATCGTCCATACCTCTCTCCAATCGATCTTTTAACCCTTCTTTCTTCAAATTTCCTTCATGTCTCATGTTCTTCCATCGTGCTCAGTCATTCTCAGCATCTACTTTTTCCATTTTCTTCGATTTGAGCTCCCAAAGCTCTCATTTAAGATCCAAAACGTGCCAGCCCCCAAACCCTCTTATCTTGATCTTTTCTTTCTTTTATTTTCCCTTTCTTTGATCCATTACACTCCCCTTGGAGACCCAGATCTGTGGAAACCCATTAGGTCAGCCCTTTTTTCTTCCATTTCATCACTTTTTCATGACTTTCATGGTGGTTATTGTAGCCTTTTTCTCCATTTCCTCCATCCTTTCGCTGATGGGCAAGAAGCGTGCCCCTGTAGACGAGGCTAGGCCTAGTCGTCCCGCTCATTCGAGGTGGCCTAGAGGAGCTACCGTGAGTCCAAGTGTTGGGCAAGAGTTACATTCAAAGCGGGATTTAGATCCTCATGCTCCAATAGGAAGATCATTGTTGGCAGAGTTGGCTCATGGCGTTTACGAGGACCGTAGGGTTCCTTTTGAAGCGCATGTGGATGGGTGACTTTTTGGTGAGTATTTGTTGTTCAAGCGTATGGAAGCTGCTGGGTGGGGTCCTCTATTTGAGGGTGAGTCTCATGCAAATGTGAGTACTGTTCGTGCCTTCTATGCTCATATTTGGGACCCTACACTGGAGCCGTTGCAGTTCAAGATCCCCTTCGGTAGAGATCAGGAAGCCACTATCAATGTTGGGTTGATAGCTCCACTCCTGAACGTGCCACTTGGCAAGGTACATCCAAGTGTAAGGAATCTGAATAGTGTTCATGAGAGGGATCGTCGCATTAGGTTTCTATGTGGTCGTCTGGTTGAGTGGCAGCATAATAAGAGCCTCTTAGCGACCCATATGTCAGGCGATTTTCGTCTGCTTCACCACATCTGCACGTTCAATGTTTATCCCAGGTGGAGCAATCGCAGTGAATGCACGCGTCTCATGGTAGATTTTCTGTATCAAGTGAGGCAAGGAGAGAAGGTGAGCGTGCCTACGTTTATCCTACGACAGATCATCCTTATCGCAAGATCAAGAAGAACATCTGAGTCACTTCCCTTCGGCCGGCTCATATGCAAGATTGCACTCAAGTTTGCCTACAGACTTGGGGCGGAGTTGCAGGTGCCGGTCCATTATATCAGCGAGGCTACGCTTAACTAGATGAAGGTGGGGCCTCAGCAACGTGAAGCCCAACTGGATGAAAGTGAGGAAGAGTATGATAGCGAAGAAGAAGGAAGTAAAGAGGAAGGTGGGGTAGAGATAGAGGAAGAAGCACAGGATGAAGAAGAAGAGGAGGCTCAGGATACTGATGAGAGTCCTCCTCTGTGACTCATGCTGATAGGGATGCTCATATAGTGCGACTCGAGGAGGGTCAGGCTGCTCTTCGACAGGATATTGGGGATTTACGGGACCTCATAAAGCGTAAGTTCAAGAAACTAACCCGCACGCTGAAGACCATCCTGTGCTGCCTGAAGGATAAGGGTACCCCTTCTCCATCGCTAGAGTCCAATGAATAGGCTTTATGTAGTCGTTGTTTGCTTATTTTTATGTGTGGTTTTCTAGTTGTTTGGTAGTTGGTAGTTGTTTAGTGTTGAAGCGTAGTGTTTGAAGCTCATATGTTTTGTTCACATGCTTTCTCTGTCGTGATTCATATAATGCTGCAAATCATGTATTGTGACAATTTTGTTAATGAAATGCATGTTGTTCCCTTGGCTTATGAAATTAATGTTGTAAATGGACTGTGTGAATGCCTAATCTCATTGGTTGCTATCCTCTGTTGTGTGTAGGGTATGCCACCTAAGGGTTCGAGATCTTTGGCCCATCTTTCTCTGGGAGATTCGCTCGACGGGGCCCTTGCCCTATGCGATACTCATATGGACCCCCATTCGAGCCCATCTCGTTCAGATCCCATGCCGAGTTCTCAGCCGGCTTCTAGTCCTGCTGCTAGGCCACCTTCTGTGGTGCCTCCTGTCACACTTGCGGTTCCCGAGCAGCACCGTGCGTCTGCGTCGATGCCTTCTACATCATAGTCTACTCCACCTCCTGATAGGCTAGAGCAGATGATGTTGTTGATGCAGCAACAGCAAATACAACAGCAGTAGTAGCAGCAGTTCTTATCCTTCATGGCTGGCACTTTACTCAGTCGATGGTGGTGACTCCACCTACCTCGCCTCTACACCCTGTTGGGCATACTAGTGCGAGCGGTACATTCGAGCGATTTCAGCGCTTAAGGCCTCATACATTTTTGAGTACTCATAGACTCGAGGAGGCTGAGTATTGGATAGATCACATCTCGAAGTTTCTTAGACCGTTTCACTGTTCTGAGGCGGAGTAGGTTGAGTTGGCCACCTTCATGTTTGAGTTCATGAGTAGGCCTTTCCTCAGTGAGAGGCCTCGGTTTGATTCACCACAGGGGTCTTCTGCATCTCCTGTCCATTTGAAGCGTCCTGATGTGTGGTGTAGCTATTACAAGAAGCCTGGCCACACTAAGATTTCTTACTTTTCCTAGATGCGAGACAGTGGGTTCTCGCCGCCTCAAAGGATCAGTCGTCCGATGCCTCAGGCCATTTCAGAGCCACCCCTTTGATCAGCACCATCTCATCCTTCCTTTAGACCTCCAGCACCTTGTTTCAGGCCGCCACAACGGCCCATGGTTCCTCCACCTCATCGACCACAACAGGCTCGGGTTTATGCGCTCACAGCTGAGGCGCCCGAGGCAGATTCAACACCGTCATCATTTAACGTTCCTGCGCGCATTATAGGTATGCCTATCTTCCTATTGGTGGACACTGGGTCCACTGTTTCGATCATTTCTTGTGCTGCGGTCAAGCGGCTAGGTTTGGTTATGGCTCCTGCGAAGGGAGTGAGACTCATCACAGCTACACGGACTACGTCAGATATACTCAGACCTGTGAGTCTTGTTCGATAGATTTGGGTAGCGGGACAGTGGTTTTCGACTTGATTGTCGCCCCACTATGTCATTATGATGTTATTTTTGGGATGGACTGGCTCGCGAAGATGAGAGCAGAGATTGATTGCGAGGTCAGATTTGTGACAGCCTATGAACCTGAGGGCACAGCCTTCTCTTTTCCAGTTCAGGTCAGTTGGTCCTGTCGTGTTAGCAGTTACGCTTCTATGTTAGAGAGTTCTGATGTTCCGATGTTAGAAGATATGCCAGTAGTTCACAATTTCTCTGATGTGTTTGAGAAGATTCCAGGGCTTCCTCCTCGGCGCGAGATTGACTTCACTATTGATCTTGTGCCCGGTGCGACACCGATTTTCCTATCGACATAACGTATGCCTCCATGTGAGATGGAGGAATTAAGGAGTCAGATTGATGGCTTGCTTGAAGCAGGCTTTATTCGGCCCAATGTGTCACCTTGGGGAGCGCCCGTCTTATTTGTGAAGAAGAAAGACTGTTCCCTGCGGTTATGTATTGATTATTGCAGGCTGAATCAGGTGAAAGTGAAGAATAAGTATCCTTTGCCCAGGATTGATGATCTGTTTGATCAGTTGAAGGGGGCATGTTATTTCTCAAAGATTGATTTGCAGTCTGGGTATCATCAGTTGCACTTCAGGGATGAGGACGTGTAGAAGACTGCGTTCAGGACCAGTTTTGGTCATTATGAGTTCCTTGTGATGTCCTTTGGACTCACGAATGCTCCAGCCGTGTTCATGGATCTGATGAATAGAGTGTTTCGGCCATTTCTGTTCAGGTTCGTCATCGTCTTTATCGAAGACATTTTGATATACTCCCCTAGTCGGGAAGAGCACGAGGAGCACCTAAGAGCGGTATTGAATACTCTCAGGGAGAACCAGTTGTTCACACAGTATAAGAAATGTGACTTCTAGAAGGAAGAAGTTAAGTTCTTGGGACACGTGGTGTCCAAGGAAGGCATTGCGGTTGACGTCGCTAAGGTAGCTGCGGTTCAGGATTGGAAGCAGCCCAGTTCAGTTACCGAGGTGAGGAGTTTTCTGGGTCTGACAGGTTACTATTGACGGTTCATTCGAGATTTTTCTAAGATTACTAGACCATTGTCTAAGTTGACAAGGAAGGACTTGAAGTTTGCTTGGAATGAGAAGGCTGAGGCAGCTTTTCAGGAGCTGAAGGACAAGTTGACATTAGCCCCAGTGCTAGAGCAAGGGGTTAAGTATACAATGCGTCTCACGTTAGTCTGGGTTGTGTCCTTATGCAGAAGGACAGGGTGATTGCATACGCCTCGAGACAATTAAGGAAGCATGAGGAGAATTACCCTACACACACCTAGAGTTGGCAACTGTCATCTTCGCATTAAAGCTCTGGAGACATTACCTCTACGGAGAAGTATTCGAGCTCTTTTGTGACCACAAGAGCCTTAGATATATATTCTCACAGTGAGATTTGAATATGAGACAGCGCCGATGGATGGAGACCTTGAAAGGCTTTAAGTTCGAGGTTTCCTATCATTCAGGCAAGGCGAACCTTGTGGCAGATGCGTTGAGCCACAGGAAGGCTATAGAATTTGTGGCTCTGCTTATGGTGACCGAATGGGCTATGGTGGAATTCGTGTGAGACTTTGAGCAGAAGTTCACAGTGGAAGAGCCGTATGAAGTTGTCGCACATATTCGTGTACAACTGCTCGTGGATGGCCGTATCATTAAGGCTCAGGTAGGCGATGAGCTTCTACTGAAGATGAAGGAGCGGGTTGGTACCGACAGGAACTTTGAGTGGACTATTGGTATAGATGGGGGCTTGCACTATCGGGGCCGCCCATGCTTTCTAGACATACCTGACTTGAGACGAGAGATTCTTGAGTCAGCCCACAGTTCGAGGCTCGTGATGCATTCAGGTAACACGAAGATGTATCAGAATATGAAAAGATCGTACTGCTGGGATAATATGAATGTCCACATTGCTGAGTTCATATCTCGTTCTCTCACGTGCCAGTAGGTTAAGGCAGAGCATCGTCAACCTCTTAGATTGGTTCAGCCCATGCCCATAGCTGAATGGAAGTGGGACTATATTTTCATGGACTTTATTTCTGGACTACCGAAGACGAGGAAGGGACATGACTCTATTTGGGTGATCATTGACAGTTTAACGAAGTCAGCTCATTTCCTACCGATCAGAGTCACAAATTCTACAGACGAGTTGGCTAGATTGTACATCAGGGAGATTGTATGTCTGTATGGAGTTCCCTTGGATATTGTGTCATATAGAGACACCCGATTCACATCTATCTTCTGGACTCGTATCTAGGAAGCGATGGGTGTAAAGTTGAAGTTTAGTACCGCGTTTCATCCACAGACAGACGGGTAGACAGAGCGTGTGAATCAGATTTTGGGGGATATGTTGCGAGCTTGTGTGTTGGACTTCAAGGACAGTTGGGATGACTATCTTCCTTATGCAGATTTCGCGTACAACAACAGCTTCCAGGCGAGTATTGGTATGGCTCCATATGAGGCACTGTATGGTCGTCTATGTAGAGCGCCGCATTGTTGGGCAGAAGTGAGTGAGAAGACCTTGATTGGCCCAGAGTTAGTTCAGGCGACTTCGGAGAAGATTGACATTATACGGTGTCGACTGCTCTTAGCATAGAACAGGCAAAAGAGTTACGCCGATACGAGACGACAACCGCTTGAGTTTTCTAATGGGGACCATGTAATTCTTAAGTTTTCCCCTATGTGAGGAGTTCTTAGGTTTGGTAAGAAGGGGAAGGTCATGCTGAGATTTATTGGCCCATTCCGGATACTTGATTGAGTGGGGCCAGTAGCATATCGTCTTGCTTTGCCCACACCACTCGCAGGCGTGCATAATATTTTCCATGTGTCCATGTTGAAGAAGTATGTTCCCGATCCTTCACATATTATCAGATGGGAGCAGGTGCAGTTGAGCGAGCATGCCAATTATGAACTGCGCCTGACGCGTATTTTGGATAGGAAGGAGCAAGTATTGCGTAGCAAGGTCATCCCACTTGTGAAGGTATTGTGGACACATCATAGCGAAGAAGAAGATACCGGGGAGACCGAAGCTGAAGTCAGGAAGAATTACCCCAGATCCTCGAGGATTATAAGAAGGTATGAATTTCGAGGATGAAAATTTTTTCTTAGGGGGGTAGATTATAACGACCTAGAAAAATTCGTACTTAGACCCAAGTACCATTTTTAGCAGAAATCATTTAGAACCAAATCTCTTAAAAATCTAATGTGTTTTAGCCAGCGTTAAATTAGATTGCTTGTGAAATTAGCACTACTAACTTTCAATGTGATCTATAAGACCCAGAACTTAGAGAATCATTGACGCTATATTACCCTAAAATCTAGGATCCAACTCTAAACCCAGTTGCTTCCGAGAATTTTGTATTGGATTTAGACCGCACGTCAAAAGTCTGAGAGCTATGAACTTAGACCATTATGACCGCTTAGTTGGACTTGACAATCACCTCAAAAATTAAGCCCAAACGATGTCCTAAGACTATTTTATTGAGTCCGAAGTGAAGAGAGTGAGAAAACGAAGATTTTTAGAAAATTAAATATATTTTTAAGTAATCTGGATAGTTTCACTTGCGCGTTATTTTTAAGCGTTCTGACTGTTAGATTTTGACCAAAATTCACCCTCGGATCAGGATAGGTGACCCTTACATATCAAAGTACTTGTGGCCTTGATCGAATTCCAGTAACCATTGAATTGAAGCTAGTCCACCACGGACGATCTGAAAACTCGATCGGACTAAAAACTTAACTTACTAAAGATCCAATACTATTGAGTTTAAGTCCGACCGCATTCGATAAGAGCACCTCTAGAAGTGCTCCGTTGAATCAGAAAGAGCCCGATTTGGTTATAACCTAAGTATACCTTGACCTTAAGACTATTTTCGTTGAGTTTAGGCTTATAAAAAGGCCTTAAACCCTCATTCCCAAATTCCATACGAATTTCCTAAACCCTTGGTTTCCAAGAGAGAGAAAAGAGATAGAAAGTGTGGGAGAACCTGTCGATTCTTCGTAAGATTCTTCCCAATTCACCTACTCATCAAACCTGTGTATCTGAATCATTCTTTCGGCGATTCTGATTTCATTTTTGGGTAAGTTAAACCAACCCTAACCTATTTTGAAGCCTAGAATAGCTTAAATGAAGTTAGAGCTAACCCGTTTCATGCTATAGGTAGCGTATCCGCCGTTGACGAAGACTTATTGTCTGAATCAACTCTTATACGCATTTTCTGGTTTAAGGTGCGGACTATATACGTTTAGGTTATGGTTTTCAAGACTTTCAATAATAGATAATGATTTATTCATGATGTGAATGTTATTACACATGCCAAATGCGCTATCCGTTTCAATTTACGTATATGTATACTTTATATTATAAATAGTGTATTTCATGTATATGTTAGAATACCTGTATGCGTATGGAATATGCTGTTATGATTGTCACGATTAATTGTCATTATTATATACTTGATATGTATGTGGCAACTCCTTGGCGAAAGGACTTGCCCTAATATGCAATGGAATCGACATACGTGATGTATGTTGAATATTGTAATCTAAGTGCTTGTATAAATGCTTGAATGAGTTAGTAGTTAGTAAAGAGGGATGTTTTAAGTTGTTGAGATATGAATGTCAATCACCTTAACTGAGTGTATGATTTCCTCCATGAATTGTGTAACTTAGATTATTCGTATTAATTGAGTGTATGATATCCTCCATGTATTGTATTTACATTTAAGTTATGCTTTATAATTATTTGTAGGATTGTAAGATATGATTCATATGCGTGTTATTGAGTTGTACGTGATTGGGGCTATACTACAGTCCAGGTAATCGGTAATTATTCTGTTAATAGTGGTTGAGGTCGTTTTCGCCACACAGGATGAGTTTAACGAATCTGAGTCGTGCTGGGATGTTTGACAGTGGTTTGGCCACACGGAGTTTTAAGCATTCCATGTCGTTCAACTCAACGTCCGCTTGGCCTAGTTGAGCTTATCAACTAACCCGATTGACCGATGTTTAGTCACCATGTTTGGTCGCTGCTGTTTGAATCTAAGACACCAAGCTTACCATTGAAACTCCTGCTAACCTTGGTACCGTGATCCCCTAAGACTCATGAGCCGGACATGGTAGTATGGGACACCCTGGTTGAGCTGTCAGCCTATGCTAGGCCGATAAACCTCCTCGTAGTGACCAGTGAGCACCCTACTCTCTTGAGCAAATTATGGTGGTATGGGACACTATATTCTTGCTGTCGGCCTACATTGATTGGTGAAGAGCCCTCTGTAGTGACCTCGAGTATATCCTAATACTGCATAAGGATGACGAGTCCTGTTTCAGTATTGAGGATATAACTAGGCCTGTATTGATTTGATGATGGGGGAGTGGTGTAACGATTCGGGGCAACAGCCCTTGCTGTGACCTAGAAATGTAACATCGTATGAGATTTTCTAGGACTGACGACCCTAGAATGGATCAATGTTTGGGGATTGATATAAGGGAGGTGTCTTAGCTTCCCAATACTACTGTATGAAAAGAACTAATAAGAACTGGGTAATCATATTCATGACATCGCACTGCATGTGCCATTGGCATTAGTGTGAGAGCACAGTGGTAGTGATTCATGTTCCGATCGTTAGATGATGTCGCATGAGAGAGTTTGTGGTGAGGGCATGCATCATTATCTCATTCATTCTCGGATTAACAAGAATATCTAGGACATGTTTGATTGTACTGCTTTATCATTACTGCTTGATTGAATTGATAACATGTTAACATTTGTTGTATGGTACCACTGAGTTGATCACTCACTCCCACGTTCTGGGACGATGCTTAAACACCAACTAGACTCTGATTTAGTTGCAGGTGACGATGATGCTGGCGAGGCGGAGCCAGACTTTGATGAGGACGAGGAGGCATTCTCATTTATACAGTTCTCAGGCGGGTTCATGTGAACCTTGTCCTGACTAGCGGGGATTTTTGGAATATATATATAATGATGTTGCACAGTTGATCCATGTATTTTGGGACACAATTGTATATATTGCCCTGGGCAGAGCATGCATATTTTGGAGATTATTTTTACATTTTATATGTATTTAAGTCTTCCGCTTGCATTTCCTTAATATCCCTGATTTATGTCTGTTGATCTGGCTTGATCTACTTCATGTTTCATACATTAACACCGAAAACATACATCTATTATTGTTTGTGTTGCATAAGTGATGTTTTGGAACTCGAGAGCTGAGTTATGCTCGACCCCCGAATTTCAGGGCGTTACAGATGTTCATGCAAGATAAATATTGAGCAAGTAATTTATTATTCAATCTCAACAACTAACACATGTGGTTAAAAGATAAGGATATCAATTATTAACTGAAATTAAAGTAGAAACTATCACTTAAGCTAATGAGAAAATGGAAAGCTTATGGGGAAGAAATTATCACCTTAAGTGTTAAATCGCGTACTAGTGCCGCTAGGAGGTGCACACACCCTTAGGGTCAGATCCTACCCTGAATTGTAAGTCATATGGTTAGATCCACGTTCTGTGCACGATTTAGGGTTAAGCTCATAACCTAAGTTCTAGATTACTTAGATTTAGGGTTTCATCCTTAGAGCGTATATGTAGGTTTAGATTTTTGGATTCAATTTATAATGGATGTAAGAATAATATTAATAACATTACTAATTAAAAATAGTAATCCAATAATAACTAATGACGTGTAGTTGATCGTAATACTAATAATTTCAAAAGAAACCATTAATATTAACAATATACTTAATATTAGCTAATGTGACACTGAAATCATTGTTTTGAAAATAAATAGTATGCTCTAGCATCAATGATAATATTTAATGATGACAAAATAAAACACTAATATTTAATAATGATAATTTTTGTATGTAATAATTAATATCAGTATAGATAATTACTAATAGCTATTCATATATAATATTAATAATCCTAATAATGATAGTAGTGGTAACAATGATAATTGTAATGAAAAGAATTTCGATTTGGAGAGAAAGCGTGGACTCACCTTAGTCGACTCGGTAGCTCGACCCAGTGACTTGGCAATCATCTCCAGTTTGATGAAGTCATGAGTTAACTTACGAGGTTGGGGAATCGAGGTAGACCCAACCCAATCAGATTCGATCATTTGGAACATGAGTAGTTTCTTGAGTCGATAACTCATTGACTCAATAATGCAGGGAAAGCAGCCGACTAGACTCAGTTTCGAGCTCAAGAATGAAGAGCTGGCCAAAATTGAGTTTCTTCTTATGCAGTTGGATGAGTTAATCCCCCACTTTGATGTTTCACTAAAGGGAGACAGGACCAGGTTACTAATGATCAGAACCAAATGACCAGCAGAGTTAACTCAACAATAACCCAATCTAACCTGATTTCACCCTTCTCTCTACAATCCTCTTCTCCCACTTCTATACTTCTTCTTATTTCCTCTATCTCTCTATCTCTTTTCTTTTTTTTTAGTTGGTACAAAAAGGAACAACAGACCCGTCATGTAACGCCCGTGAAAAATCCATACTTGGGCTCGAGTACCAACTCGACCCGATATTGCGTAGAATTCATTCCTTTAGAAAATATGACTAGGTTAGCTAGTGCAACGTTAGAATAGCTGGGAAATGGTCCCTGATCACTTTAAATACGTTCTACAAGGCCCGAAGTGAGTGGAACCAAGGGTGCTATAATGCTCTAAAGCCTCGGATCAAACTCTAAACCGGTTTGTTCTCGGGACCTCCTTGAAACTTTGTATTGGATCTAGACCGCGCGTCGTAAGTCAGATGCCTGCCATCTTAGACCGTTATGACCACTTAGCTGGGCTTGGCAATCGTTTCGAATATCAAGTCCAACTGACGTTCAGAGGCTATTTCATTGAGCTTGGAGTGAAGAGAGTGAGAATAGGGTTAAAATTGGAATTTGAAATTCAAATCTGGCACACGAAATTGACGCATCAGTATTGAGCGTTCTGACCGTCAGAATGCAGCCAAATTACACCCTTGGATCAGGAAAAATTTCTATTACATATCACGAGACTTATAGGCCTGATCTTGGTGCGGTGACCGTTAAACTGAAACTGGGCCGCCACGTGCGATCTGGGAACCCAACCGGCCTGAAAACTGGATGTGTGCTAGATCCAGTATGCATGAGCTTAAGTCCGACCGCATTTGGCCTGGGGACCTTCAGAAATGCCCTTTTGGACCGAAACGGCCCCGATTTGGTTAGGCACCAAGTAAACATTGTTCCCAAGCCTATTTTGGGCATGTTTTAGGCTATAAAAGGGGTTGAAATCCTCACTCCTCTCTTCCATCCGAATTTGAGAGAAACCCTAGCTTGGGAGAGAGAAAAAGGTGGGAGATTGTGAGAGTGTGGGAGAGTTCTTCCTGCCACTTGTACTACGCGTTGCACGTGCTTAAGCAACACACCTCTACCGCTCTCCCGGCGATTCCACCGCGATCCTAGGTAAGTAAAAACCCTAAATAGTTGTTGATTTGAGTTTCCCTTGTTTCCATAGCGATGTAGCTTATGGATCTTGTGTATTAGGCTCCTTATTCGCCGTAGACGAAGCGTATACGCTCCGTTTCAATTCCCGAGTCTACAAGACATAAGGTGAGGATTTTAGACGCTTTGATTGTCGGTTCCCAACGCTTTCAATGTCGTTTAATAGTAGATTCTTGATGGCATCGCCGTTTGACATGTACAAAATGCTCTCCGTTTCCCGTTTCGTAAGCTAACGAAGAATATGAGATTTAGGGCATTTTAGTCATTTGTAGGAAGTACTGTTTACATTCATATTTTGCTGATATGATTGACATGGTTTGTTGTCGCATTAGGAAGTTAGGAAGGCGTGTATAATTAGTTTGGCGAAGAGATTCTCCTAGTTGCGCACTTTGGGTCGACATACTATATGTGGACTTAAGTGTGTAGTGTATGTGTTTGTATAAATGCTTGTACTAGTATGTATTGTATTAAATGATGTTATGTAGTAGTTTGAGATTGATTTCATGATTAAAATGCTGACCTAAATGATTTCCTACATGTTGACCTTATGCATGATTGCGTTACATGCATAGGAAGTATGCTTTGAAGATTTGCTTAAGTTGAATATGCATGGAAGGTATGCCTTGAAGATTTGCTTAAGTTGAATGTTATAACATGTGTTAACATGCTCACATGATGTATTTCAATTCCAATACCCTGGTATATAGTGTTAATGTAATACCATAGATGTGTGGGACTTGACTTAGTCCAGGCAGTCGGTAACCGAGCGAATTCGTGGTTGACTGGTCATAGCCACGAACGACGCATCGATGAATGTGATTCAGGTTGAGAGTTGGCGGCAGTGGTTAGGCCACGCGAAGTGTTTTACGCACTTCATGTCGTTCAACTTGAGATGCGATCGCACTAGTCGAGCCCGTCAAGTAACCCGACTGGCCGATGTTTGTTCACCTTGTATGTATCATAACTGCTTGAACCTAGGGTACTGAACTTACCATTGTAAACCCTATTAACCGTGGTATCTTGATCCACGAAGACTCATGAGCCGGGCATGGTGGTATGGGACACCGTGGTCGAGCTGTCGGCCTACGCTGGGGCCACAAACCTCCCTGTAGTGACCAATGAGCACCTTGACTCGTGAGCAGATTATGGTGGTATGGGACACTATATTCTAGCTGTCAGCCTACACTGATCAGGCGACGAGCCCTTTGTAGTGACCGCGAGCATATTCTGAGTCCACGGGAGGCGACGACCCTTCCGTGCAGTAGAGTACAGTAGGCCTGTATTGATAAGGTGATGGGGGAGCGGTGCAACGAGTGCGAGCAACAGCCCTGGAAGCCCTTGCAGTGACCTACGAAATATACATCGTATGAGATTACTAGGAGTGACGACCCTAGACAGGATCCGTGTTGGGATTGATACAAGGGAAGTACCTTAGTTTCCCAATCCTGCTGTTTGAATGGACTAATAACAACTTGGTAATCATTTCACCATAGCATTGCATGTGCCTGGAAGATGTGGAGCACTCTAGGGAGTGTGGCATGCCGCGGTCGTAAGATGTTGCCGCATGAGGGTGATCGTCGGTGAGGGCATACATCACGTCATATCATCTTGCATTAATAACAGTATTAGGATTGTCTGATTTACTGCTTTACTATTATCGCGTGATTGAATTGTGAACATGCTAATCTTTGCTTTATGATTCCACTGAGTTGATCACTCATTCCCACGTTACGGGATGGTGTTTGCAACACCTACCAGACCCTGTTGTAGCTGCAGGTGAGGACGAGATCCAGGAGGTGGAGCCGGAGATTGACGAAGACCAGGATGAGTTCTCGTATATGCAGTATCACGACGGCTTCCCGTAGGTGACCTGGATCGAGGGGACTTCAGTGGGACTATTTTGAACTTTATTCTTTTGTTTATTTACATGTATATGAAACTCAGAGATGTAGTCATACTTTGGAGACAGATGAGATTACTTTGTTTTTCCATACAGTGATATATATATTGTTTAGTCTTCCGCTTGCTTTTATCACTGGATCTGAAGTATGAATTGCAGTTTTGGTATACTTTTACTCATGTGAATGCTTTAAATCAGACAACATTGAATCATAACCATTTTTGTTGCATAAGTGACGGTCTGGAACTCGGGAGTTGAGTTTATACACGACCCCCGATTTTTAGGGTGTTACAAGTTGGTATCAGAGAATGAATGAGAGTATACTGGGCCTGGGTTATGGTCTTGCGACATACGCTGTCGCTTCCTTTGACTTAGGTGGGTGCGAGAAGGGTCTAGAAACACTTCTAGGATCACAGATTCGCCGATAGGCGAAGTCTATAAGGATCGATCGCAAGATCGAGTCTGTAACGCATCTCGGGTCGCGTAAAGCAACCCGAATCACTTCTAAGCTTTATGAAGTCGGGTTGGGACGTCCTATGAGCGATTTTAAACTGCAAAAGTGAATCCTTGGGCCGTGGGATGACCACGACTCCAGTAATCAATCGCCAGGGCTTAAAAACCCCGTTTCACCAAAAATCTTCAAAATTCCCCCTCTAAACACTCCAATCTTTATTTATTTCTTATCCAATTCATATTAGGCATCAAACCTAATGTAAAAATAACACAAATTAGTACTTTCACAAATTTTACAGTGAATAGTAAAATTTCATGAAAAATGGCCATAAGGCCATTCTAACTTCACTTTCTTTAGCAACTAATGAGCTAGATAGGTGTACTGGCTCCTTCTACCCTAAATTCATATGCTGCATCATATGGTTTGGTATTCAGAATTGCGATGTGGACCCGGAAAGCCCCAAACACATGTTTGGGCTCATACAGACCAAATTATTGTGAACCAAGGGGTGAGACCTAACTTTTTGGGACCCTGGGACCATGGGGGACCAGACCCATGGGGTCCCACTGGCCAACTTGAAGGTTGGCCGGCGATGCCATCGCCGGCCGGGCGATGCATCGCCGGCCGGCGAACTCCGATGGGGCCGTCCTTCGGGCGCACCCCCTTAAACAGGCTCCACATCACCCCTAGGTACCTCCTACATCACGAAAACCCCCCAAACCCACCTCTCCTTCACAAACAGCCCCCTTACATAGCCCTAGATTCGATTTTCAGCAACCAATTCCAAACCCCGGCGTCCCAAACCACCTCTACAACCTTCCTTGGCTAAAACCGACCACCACCCATCATTTATTGGGTGTTGGCAGCCTCTTTCCTTGAAGACATCACCATTTGGAGCTCCAAAATCCCCCAAATAGTGCTGAAATCGTGAGGTGCTCCATCCCATCTTTTTGTTTGTATTTTTCCCTGAAAGTACAGCCTTGGGAAGCTTGAAGCATCCCTCTACGATGCCTAGATTTCCTTTTGTCAGATTGGGCAGCCATTTCTCCGTATTTTCGGCGTTTTCCATGGCTTTCGTGGAAGCCATTTTGGGCCTTTTGTCACTCTCATCCATCATATCTTTGATGGGTAAGAGGAAAACTGCGACAGATGAGGCTGGGCCGAGCCGCCCTGCTCGATCGAGAAGACCGCGGGGTGGTGCCGCAAGTTCAAGCGCCGCCGCAGGTCCAACTGCAGTCCTGGAGTGCCGTACAAAGCGGGATTTGGATCCCCATGCTCACCTTGGACGAACCATTCTATCAGAGATGCCTCATGGTGAATACACTGACCGTAGAGTGTTATTTGAGGCGGACGTAGATGGGCGATTGTTCGGCGAATATCTGTTGTTCGAACGCATTGAAGCTGCGCACTGGGGACCGATCTTTGAAGCTCGCGCTCGTGCTAACGTGAGCACTGTTCGTGCCTTCTATGCTAGCATCCAGAGTCCTACCTTGGAGCCCTTGCAGTTCAAAATCTCTTTTGGTAGAGATCGGATGGCTACGATCGACGTCTGATTGGTTGCGCGACTTCTCAATGTGCCTCTAGGTGATGTGCATCCAAGTGAGAAGAATTTGAGGACTAGACGTGAACGAGATCGCCGCACCAGGTTTCTGTGCGGTAAGTTGGTTCCATGGCAGCCTAATAATAGCCTCAAGGCGACGTATATGTCTGAGGATTTGCGTCTGCTGCATCATATCTGCACGTTCAATGTTTATCCTAGGTCGACGAACCGCATTGAATGTACACGTCTTATGGTCGATTTCTTATTTCTGGTGGCCCAGGGAGAGAACGTATGTATGGCCACTTTCATCTTACGGCAGATAGTTCTCATAGTCAGGTCGAGGAGAACATTCGAATCCCTTCCCTTTGGCCGACTCATTTGCAAGATTGCGCTTGAGTTTGCCTATAGACTTGGACCCGAATTACCGGTATCGATTCACACCATCGATGAGTCGACAATGATTAAGATGAAGATTGGGTCGCAATACCGTGAAAATCAACTTGAAAGGGATAGTGGGGATGACTTTGATGAAGAGAAAGATCAAAGCGAAGAAGAACCTAGAGCAGAGGTTCAGGAAGAAGCGGAAGAGGAGGCTCAGGATACTGATGAGAGCCCTCTTCCTGCGCAGACTACTATCGACGACCGCATTGCTCGGATGGAGGAGAGTCAGACCGCTTTGCGAAGGGAAGTCCAAGAACTTCGAGCAGAAGTCGCTGATGCCAAGGCTGTTACAAAGAAGAAGTTTGGCAAGGTGACTCGCACCTTGAAGGCAATCCTGTGTTGCTTACAGGATAAGGGTGCTCCTCCTCCGTCACCAGACTCCGACTAGCGACGCGATCTTTGATGTTGTTATTAGTAGTTAGCCATTTCCCGTTTTATGTGTGTAAGCCTGTTAAGGCTAGTGCTTTGCTTATGTTGCTGTTGCTTAACTGTCTAAATTTCCATGTCATTCTAGTCATGATGCTTGTAAGGATATATCCCTTGTATTGTGACAATTTTGATTAATTGAAATGCATGGAATGCCTTTGACTCTTTAGTGAATGATTGTGGTGTATTTGTGCAATTGAGACTGACAAGGTTGCGCCCTATTTTGAATATAGGGAATGCCACCTAAGACTACGAGGAGTGCGGTTCGGCTTTCATTGTCAGAGCAGATGGATCAGACTCCCTCTCAGTCTGGCACTCATCCGGACCCTGCTGTGGGCCCGATTCCTGAGACGGTTCGGTCGTCTCAGCCTGCTGTTGGTCCTACAGATGGACCACCGCCATTTACACCATCAGTTAGAGAGCCACAGCGCGCATCTACTTCCGCACCTCATCCGCCACAGCCTGCTCCACCCCCTGATAGATTCGAGCAGATGATGGCTATGATGCTACAGCAGCAGCAGCTTCTGACCACCATAGTTGGGACTTTAGCCCAGGGTGGGGGTGCGACTGCATCTACTCCGCCTGCACCACCTGCGCATCCAGCTGAGGATGCCTATACTTACGCCCAGGATGAGGGCATAGCACATCCTGCGCAGCCTGCTTTTCCTGCGGGGAATCCTGCCGACACACGGGGCCTTCTGGAGCGATTTCAGCGCTTACGGCCTCCTACTTTCACGGGTTCTCACAGACCCGAGGAGGCTGAGTTCTGGCTCGACCGAGTGTCGAAGATTCTGCGGATGTTGCACTGTACCGAGGCTGAGCAGGTAGAGCTGGCTACCTTCTTATTTGAGAGAGAGGCCAGTATGTGGTGGGATAGCATATTGCGGACTGTTGCCGCAGATTTCGTGTGGACGTGGGCAGCATTCGAGTTCCGCTTCCATGAGAAGTATTATCCCCAGACCTACAGGCACGAGAGGGAGAATGAGTTTCTCCGTCTCAGGCAGGCAGCGATGACGGTTACCGAGTATGAGCATCGGTTCACAGAGTTGGGCAGGTACGTCCCGACGATTCTAGCTGATGAGCAAATGCGCATACGGCGCTTTTTGGAGGGCTTGCGACTGGATATTCGGTCGAAGATGTGCTGTGTCAGTTTCTCCTCCTATGCGGAGTTGGTTCACATGTCCATGCGGGCAGAGCAGGACGTGGATCGACTTGCGCGATCTCGAGGCCCGACTACTTCTAGGCCGCGACCGAATTTGTCAGATAGGCCCTTCGCGGGCAAGAGGCCTCGCATTGATCCTCCTACCAGGACCACGGTGCCAGTAGGACCGTTTCGGCGCCCTGATTTATCATGCACATACTGTGGGAGGACGGGCCATTTAGCGCAGAGTTGCTTTTCCAGGATGCGGGACAGTGGGTTCTCGCCGCCGCAGAAGATTGATTGTGTACGTCCGCAGGCGATATCAGCCCCGCCTATACGGTCAGCTCCTGCGAATCCTTCTTTCCGACCTACGGTATCGCAGATTCGACAGCCTCCACGGCCCTTGACACAGCGGCCAAACCGGCCACAGCAGGCACGAGTTCATGCACTGACCGCTGAGGCAGCTACGACGCCGACTTTCCAGCATTCAGCCTTCGAGGTCACGGGCCATATCGGAGGTACTCCCGTTCTTGTCATGGTGGACACTGGTTCCACGCTTTCTTTGATATCGCGTGCCGTAGTCAGAACTCTTGGGTTGCAGACTATCACTATGGATAGCGTGCGAGTCCTTGCAGCTCATGGGGATTATTCGGATGTCACCCAGATGTGTGAGGGTTGTTTAGTTGATCTGGGAGGCAGGACGATGACTCTTGATCTGGTCGTCGATCCCTCGCTCGTTTATCTCGACGTCATTCTTGGCATGGATTGGTTGACTGCAGCGAGAGCCGAGATTGACTACGAGGCTCGTGTGGTGACGGTGTACGAGCCTGAGGGCACGCCTTTCACATTTCCAGTGCGGATAAATCTTCCTTTCCGCATTCTTAGCTACGCCACTCTATTGCGCGACGCTGGTGCCCAGGTACTTGAGCAGACGCCAGTTGTTTCTGAGTTCAGGGATCTGTTCAGGAAGATCCCTGGTTTGCCGCCCCGACGTGAGATCGATTTCACTATCGATCTGGTTCCTGGTTCTACACCCGTCTCACTGCCGACGTATCGCATGGCACCATCTGAGATGGAGGAGTTGAGGACGCAGATTGATGGCCTACTAGAGCTTGGCTTTATACGGCCTAGCGTGTCTCCTTGGGGAGCACCGGTCTTGTTCGTGAAGAAGAAGGATGGTTCGCTGCGATTGTGTATTGATTATCGCAGGCTGAACCAGCTCACGGTGAAGAACAAGTACCCTTTGCCCAGGATCGATGACTTGTTTGATCAGTTGAGAGGAGCGCAGTACTTCTCGAAGATTGATCTTCAGTAAGGATATCATCAGCTGCGCGTTAGAGATGAGGACGTGCAGAAGAAAACATTCAGGACCAGTTTTGGTCACTACGAGTTCCTCGTGATGTCGTTCGGTCTCACGAACGCACCGGCCGTGTTCATGGATCTGATGAACCGGGTATTGCGGCCTTTCCTCTATCGATTCGTCGTTGTCTTCATCGACGACATTTTGGTATACTCTAGGAGTCGAGAGGAGCATGAGGAGCACTTGCGTTTGGTCCTTGATACGCTCAGACGACATCAGTTGTTCGCACAGTACAAGAAGTGCGACTTCTGGAAGCAGGAGGTGAAGTTTCTGGGACACGTGGTGTCCAAGGATGGTATGGCAGTTGACCTGTCTAAGGTAGCTGCGGTGCAGGACTGGGAGCTTCCTGGTTCTGTCACTGAGGTGAGGAGTTTCTTGGGTCTCGCTGGCTATTATCGGCGCTTCATTCAGGATTTCTCGAAGATCGCGAGACCCTTATCTCAGTTGACACGGAAGGACGTGAAGTTCGCCTGGAATGATAAGGCGGAGTCAGCTTTTCAGGAGCTGAAGGACAGGCTTACGTCCGCCCCTGTGCTAGTATTGCCAGAGCAAGGGGTTAAATACACTATATACACTGACGCGTCTAGCGTTGGTTTGGGTTGTGTCCTTATGCAGAGGGACAGGGTAATTTCGTATGCCTCGAGACAATTAAGGAAGCACGAGGAGAATTACCCTACACACGACCTGGAGTTGGCAGCCGTGATATTCGCACTGAGACTCTGGAGACATTACCTCTACGGAGAGGAGTTCGAGCTCTTTTGCGACCACAAGAGCCTCAGGTACATATTCACGCAGCGGGACTTGAATATGAGGCAGCGGCGATGGATGGAGACGCTGAAGGACTTCAAGTTTGAAGTCTCTTACCATCCTGGGAAGGCGAACCTTGTGGCTGATGCGTTGAGCCGCAAGAAGGCGATAGAGTTTGCGGCTCCGCTGATGGTTGCCGAGTGGGATATGGTTGAGTTTTTACGAGACTTTGAGCAGAAACTCACCGTAGAGGAGCCATTTGAGTTCATCGCACACGTACAGGTGCGATCCCAGATCGATGACCGTGTCATCGAGGCGCAGAGGGACGACGCGCATCTTACTGAGCTTCGAGAGCAGGCCAGTGATGATGCTGACGCCGACTGGCGAGTTGGTATGGATGGGGGCTTACGTTACCGTGGCCGCCTATGAGTCCCAGATGTCCCTGACTTGAGACGAGAGATTCTCGAAGCTGCGCATTCTACTAGACTCGCGATGCATCCAGGCAGTACGAAGATGTATCGTGACGTGAAGAGGACGTATTGGTGGGAAGGTATGAAGACCCACATTGCTGAGTTCGTGTCCCGTTGTCTCACTTGTCAGCAGGTGAAGGCAGAGCATCGCCGACCACCTGGACTTTTGCAGCCTATGCCGATTGCAGAGTGGAAGTGGGATTTCATTTCCATGGACTTCATTTCTGGGTTGCCGAAGACGAGGAAGGGGCATGATTCCATTTGGGTGATCGTCGACCGATTGACGAAGTCGGCGCACTTCCTACCGATCAGAGTTACGAACTCTGCAGACGAGATGGCTAGATTGTATATTAGAGAGATCGTGCGTCTGCATGGAGTTCCGTTGGAGATCGTGTCGGACAGAGACACGCGGTTCACTTCTATTTTCTGGACTCGTATTCAGGAGGCTATGGGTGTGAAGTTGAAGTTCAGTACTGCCTTCCACCCACAGACGGACGGACAGACGGAGCGAGTGAACCAGATCCTGGAGGACATGTTGCGGGCTTGCACATTGGACTTCAAGGACAGTTGGGATGACTGTCTTGCATATGCGGAGTTTGCGTACAATAATAGGTTCCAGGCGAGTATCGGCATGGCACCTTATGAGGCGCTGTATGGGCGACCTTGTCGTGCACCGCATTGCTGGTTAGAGGTCGGTGAGCGCAGCTTGATTGGCCCAGAGTTGGTGCAGGCGACGTCAGAGAAGATCGATATTATTCGACGTCGGCTTCTTACAGCGCAGAGCAGACAGAAGAGCTACGCCGATACGAGACGATGGCCACTAGAGTTCACAGTCGGGGATCACGTGTTTTTGCGAGTTTCCCCTATGAAGGGAGTCCTTCGGTTCAGGAAGAAGGGGAAGCTGGCACCGCGATTCATTGGTCCATTTCAGATCCTCGATCGTGTGGGAGCAGTGGCTTACCGATTGGCTTTACCCACGCCCCTCGCGAGCGTCCACAACGTATTTCATGTTTCTATGCTGAAGAAGTACGTTGCTGATCCTTCTCATATAATCAGATGGGAGCAGGTGCAGTTAGGAGAGGATGTTACTTATATCCTGCGACCGACACGCATCTTAGACCGGAAGGAGCAGGTACTGCGTAGCAAGGTGATTCCCCTTGTGAAGGTACTATGGACGCATCACTCTGAGGAGGAGGCTACTTGGGAGACAGAAGCCGAGATCAGAAAGAACTACCCACAACTTCTCGAGGTGTACGAAAAGGTACAAAATTTTGAGGACGAAATTATTTGTTAAGGGGGGTAGATTGTAACGCCCGTGAAAAATCCATACTTGGGCTCGAGTACCAACTCGACCCGATATTGCGTAGAATTCATTCCTTTAGAAAATATGACTAGGTTAGCTAGTGCAACGTTAGAATAGTTGGGAAATGGTCCCTGATCACTTTAAATACGTTCTACAAGGCCCGAAGCGAGTGGAACCAAGGGTGCTATAATGCTCTAAAGCCTCGGATCAAACTCTAAACCGGTTTGTTCTCGGGACCTCCTTGAAACTTTGTATTGGATCTAGACCGCGCGTCGTAAGTCAGATGCCTGCCATCTTAGACCGTTATGACCACTTAGCTGGGCTTGGCAATCGTTTCGAATATCAAGTCCAACTGACGTTCAGAGGCTATTTCATTGAGCCTGGAGTGAAGAGAGTGAGAATAGGGTTAAAATTGGAATTTGAAATTCAAATCTGGCACACGAAATTGACGCATCAGTATTGACCGTTCTGACCGTCAGAATGCAGCCAAATTACACCCTTGGATCAGGAAAAATTTCTATTACATATCACGAGACTTATAGGCCTGATCTTGGTGCGGTGACCGTTAAACTGAAACTGGGCCGCCACGTGCGATCTGGGAACCCAACCGGCCTGAAAACTGGATGTGTGCTAGATCCAGTATGCATGAGCTTAAGTTCGACCGCATTTGGCCTGGGGACCTTCAGAAATGCCCTTTTGGACCGAAACGGCCCCGATTTGGTTAGGCACCAAGTAAACATTGTTCCCAAGCCTATTTTGGGCATGTTTTAGGCTATAAAAGGGGTTGAAACCCTCACTCCTCTCTTCCATCCGAATTTGAGAGAAACCCTAGCTTGGGAGAGAGAAAAAGGTGGGAGATTGTGAGAGTGTGGGAGAGTTCTTCCTGCCACTTGTACTACGCGTTGCACGTGCTTAAGCAACACACCTCTACCGCTCTCCCGGCGATTCCACCGCGATCCTAGGTAAGTAAAAACCCTAAATAGTTGTTGATTTGAGTTTCCCTTATTTCTATAGCGATGTAGCTTATGGATCTTGTGTATTAGGTTGAGTTTCCCTTGTTTCCATAGCGATGTAGCTTATGGATCTTGTGTATTAGGCTCCTTATTCGCCGTAGACGAAGCGTATACGCTCCGTTTCAATTCCCGAGTCTACAAGACATAAGGTGAAGATTTTAGACGCTTTGATTGTCGGTTCCCAACGCTTTCAATGTCGTTTAATAGTAGATTCTTGACGGCATCGCCGTTTGACATGTACAAAATGCTCTCCGTTTCCCGTTTCGTAAGCTAACGAAGAATATGAGATTTAGGGCATTTTAGTCATTTGTAGGAAGTACTGTTTACATTCATATTTTGCTGATGTGATTGACATGGTTTGTTGTCACATTAGGAAGTTAGGAAGGCGTGTATAATTAGTTTGGCGAAGAGATTCGCCTAGTTGCGCACTTTGGGTCGACATACTATATGTGGACTTAAGTGTGTAGTGTATGTGTTTGTATAAATGCTTGTACTAGTATGTATTGTATTGAATGATGTTATGTAGTAGTTTGAGATTGATTTCATGATTAAAATGCTGACCTAAATGATTTCCTACATGTTGACCTTATGCATGATTGCGTTACATGCATAGGAAGTATGCTTTGAAGATTTGCTTAAGTTGAATATGCATGGAAGGTATGCCTTGAAGATTTGCTTAAGTTGAATGTTATAACATGTGTTAACATGCTCACATGATGTATTTCAATTCCAATACCCTGGTATATAGTGTTAATGTAATACCATAGATGTGTGGGACTTGACTTAGTCCAGGCAGTCGGTAACCGAGCGAATTCGTGGCTGACTGGTCATAGCCACGAACGACGCGTCGATGAACGTGATTCGGGTTGAGAGTTGGCGGCAGTGGTTAGGCCACGCGAAGTATTTTACGCACTTCATGTCGTTCAACTTGAGATGCGATCGCGCTAGTCGAGCCCGTCAAGTAACCCGACTGGCCGATGTTTGTTCACCTTGTATGTATCATAACTGCTTGAACCTAGGGTACTGAACTTACCATTGTAAACCCTATTAACCGTGGTACCTTGATCCACGAAGACTCATGAGCCGGGCATGGTGGTATGGGACACCGTGGTCGAGCTGTCGGCTTACGCTGGGGCCACAAACCTCCCCGTAGTGACCAATGAGCACCTTGACTCGTGAGCAGATTATGGTGGTGTGAGACACTATATTCTAGCTGTCGGCCTACACTGATCAGGCGACGAGCCCTTTGTAGTGACCGCGAGCGTATTCTGAGTCCACGGGAGGCGACGACCCTTCCGTGCAGTAGAGTACAGTAGGCCTGTATTGATAAGGTGATGGGGGAGCGGTGCAACGAGTGCGAGCAACAGCCCTGGCAGCCCTTGCAGTGACCTACGAAATATACATTGTATGAGATTACTAGGAGTGACGACCCTAGACAGGATCCGTGTTGGGATTGATACAAGGGAAGTACCTTAGTTTCCCAATCCTGCTGTTTGAATGGACTAATAACAACTTGGTAATCATTTCACCATAGCATTGCATGTGCCTGGAAGATGTGGAGCACTCTAGGGAGTGTGGCATGCCGCGGTCGTAAGATGTTGCCGCATGAGGGTGATCGTCGGTGAGGGCATACATCACGTCATATCATCTTGCATTAATAACAGTATTAGGATTGTCTGATTTACTGCTTTACTATTATCGCGTGATTGAATTGTGAACATGCTAATCTTTGCTCTATGATTCCACTGAGTTGATCACTCATTCCCACGTTACGGGATGGTGTTTGCAACACCCACCAGACCCTGTTGTAACTGCAGGTGAGGACGAGATCCAGGAGGTGGAGCCGGAGATTGACGAGGACCAGGATGAGTTCTCGTATATGCAGTATCACGACGGCTTCCCGTAGGTGACCTGGATCGAGGGGACTTCAGTGGGACTATTTTGAACTTTATTCTTTTATTTATTTACATGTATATGAAACTCAGAGATGTAGTCATACTTTGGAGACAGATGAGATTACTTTGTTTTTCCATACAGTGATATATATATTGTTTAGTCTTCCGCTTGCTTTTATCACTGGATCTGAAGTATGAATTGCAGTTTTGGTATACTTTTACTCATGTGAATGCTTTAAATCAGACAACATTGAATCATAACCATTTTTGTTGCATAAGTGACGGTCTGGAACTCGGGAGTTGAGTTTATACACGACCCCCGATTTTCAGGGTGTTACACGTCATTACTGGAGTAGGCCCAACTTGGTCCAACTCGACAACCTGCTGGGCCGAGTTACCAGCAAACGTCCCTCTCCCTCCTCTCTCTCGTTTCTATCTTTCTTTCCTTCCTTCCACTTCTTCCTTTGTGGGAACCTCAGCATGGCTCGAAGCAGTTGGACTCGGACCTATACAACAACAGGGTTGCGGGCCTGGGCCGGACCCAACTCAGTCTGAAGTCGACCGGGTCAGTGTAGTGCGACACCCACCACAAGCAGTGTGGTGCTCGTCCCTCCCTCGAGTCCTCTCTCTCCTTTTCTTCTTCTTTTCTTCCTCCCTATCTCTTCCTTCTCAATTTTCTTAAAATGATCCTAGGACCCACGGACCTGTGCAAGCTCAACCCGAGTTGAGGTGACTCAAACGGTCTGGTGCAGTGCAGCACCGAAACCTGCACTCTCTTTCTTTTCCCGTTCTTTCTATCTCTCTCTTTGCTGTAATCTCGGTGGGAATCCAGAGATGAACAGACCCTATTTATAGTTTTAGAGCTAGGTTTAGGTCCACATCCAATGGCCACATTTTTGTGTAACAATGCTTGGATAAGTTGGTTGCATCCTGCTATATGGTGTTGATCCGACATGTGGGATGAATTCCCACTGACATGGTCCACCAAAGGGGCATTTTTTATCAGAAAACATGGCCCACTGCCCCACGGTGGGTTTCAGGGTTGGATGGTGAAGACAAAGTGGCTGTTAATGGCCGATTTTTATCTATAGCCTAACCAGGTGATCCAAACTGTTTGAATGGTTTAGATGAGACTTTGATCACTAGGGGGCCACTAATCCCACCATTCATTGCAGTTTCCAAGTTTCTCAAGAGAATTTCCACCGTTCATGCCTTCTCGTGAGATGAGAAGTTTTCCCTGGATAGAGATGTTGTTGCCATAGCATGAGTGGATGAGATTTGCCTATGGATCTTAGGGAGAGGTTCAGATCGAGTAAACATGACTGTCCCAAAGAGGAAAATCTTCCCATGCTGTCTCACCAAGCAGACGATTGTCTACCCTTTTTTGGCACCCAAAGAAGTGCTGAGATACGCCCAAATGGAGGCCCAAGGTTGGAAGATGCCGATGCTCGCGGATCGCCAAGCTAGCAATGGGAGCAGTGAGTTTCCTTGCTTAGAAAGGCAATGCATGCCACTGATCATGTCGTCCATTATACGCATGTGTGCATGCATGGGTTACATGGTTTTGATGGTTTCTTCATCCAATCACGGTGGATGGCTTGGATCATCTCAAGCTGGCCCACCTTGATCACAATGGATTAGTTTCGAAGAGGCTGGAAGCACATCCCCGCTCACGCATCAACTTGACTTAGCTGAAACTACGCGCATGCTCGTGGGTTTCAATGTGCCAAAATGGTGGGTTTTGGTAGGATTTGAGGGCCACACTTGATGGACGGCCTGGATCATCCAATCAGTGAATGGTGGGCCACAAATACAAATATTATCCATTTTGAAAGTCCCATAGGTGGGAACATGAGAGGATGGAGTTTTCCTTCTCTAGGAATTTGTTGGGTCAAACATTATTTGACCCGACTTTAGGCACAGTGCACCACCGGTGCACCTCCTTTGGTGCACACACACCTTTAGGGTGGGGTACACAGTAATGTTTGTGGGAAGTCCACTCCATCCATTTGATAAATAGTTCCCATAGGGCTTTAGGCCGAAGGTCCAGTAGATTCACTACTTATGTGGGCCATACTTAATGGTTTTATGTTTGAATAGTGGTTCGTAGGACCTACAGACATATTTTAGTAAATCCGATCTGCCCATTCATTTAGCAGGGCATGAGATCAGATGTGTAGCTGATGAAGGATTCAGGTGGACCATACTTTTAGGTCTTGGCATTTGATTTTGGGTTCTTGTTGTTCCAATGACCAAATTACATTTAGATTAGACAATCAATGGCTATTAGAGTTTCTCACCTAATCTAAATGGGTTCTTGGGAGTTGTTTTTCATAATCAGGTGGTCAAATTCTACGATCAAGTGATGATTGGCTCAGAAGGGAGTGGTGGACACGATGAATGGTGGATCCTGTGATCTGGGGTTCTAAATCTAAGATGGTCGGTTAGATTTATTTGTAAAAAGGAATTGAAGTCCTGAGAGTAGGCTTTTCTAATGATGTGGTGGTCCATCTTGAATGATAATGGATGGATAGCTTGATAGGTGGATGGGAATTGTTTTTAACGGTCGGATTTAGGCTATAATGCGCGTGAATGTTTATTTAAGCCAGGTTTATATATATAACAAATTTGTTACATGGTAACACCCGAGTACTAAAAAGTACAGGGTGTTACAATAATGCTTAATGGATATATTTTATACATTTTTATATTGTGAGGTAAATCAGAGAGCTTGAATAAAAAAGAATGTTAAAAGCATAGATTTGGTGCTCAAGAATCATGAAGGTAAAAGATGGATATTAGGAGACCATGAATGAAGAATTCATATGTCGAAGATCCAAGAAACAAAGTACAAAGGACGAAGAAAGGACTTAGAAGATTTTCAGAATCTACAGTGAAAAATAGACAGGTTTTTACTAACTCAAGTTCGATCCAACTGAAATGCATAAAATAATCTAGCAACCAATGATGAAATTGAAAGATAATTTGGTTCAACCAAAAAATAATTCGGTCCGACCAAACCCAAGTTCAGTTCCACCGAAGGAAGGATTCGGTGCAACCAGAAGTACATGAAAAGCTCTAGTGAAGAATGATGAATTTCGGAGTTAATTCAGTTTGACCAAGAATTAATTCAATCTGACCAACGCTTAAGTTCAGTCCGACCGAACCCAAGCTCGGTGTGAATGAAATAGGGCAATTGCTTAAATAAAATCCTATCATGATTCGAACTCGACTTCGGTTTCACAAAAGGTGACTTTGGTCCGACCGATGTGTAACGCGGCTGTGTAAATTTAAGGCAATTTCAAGGTCTTCGGTTTGTGAAAATTCCAAGGGGTGCGAAAGATAGTGATTCACAACTATAAATAGGAGTCTCTAGGACATCCTAAACAATCTTCTAGGGTTTAAGGAGTGGAGACAAAGGGTGGAGAAGCCTCCCAAGAGTTTTTCTTCCTCTTCCATTAATTTATTTTTATGTTTTATTTAAGAGTTTTTGGTTTAATCATATTCATGGTTAACTAAACATCTTAGATAGGGCTAAGAGGTGAAGGCCGTAGTGTGTTGGGATGTTTATCTTTCTTTAATTCTTATTTATTTTGAACTTCATTAAATTCTAGTTTGACATTAAAGGAATATTTTCAGGTTTTTTTTGTGATTTATTATGACTCAATTTATGATAGATGTTGTGATAGCTTTAGATATCTTATTTTCCTGTTTTGAGGTTGTGAGATTGGTAAATCCTGTTGTTCACTATCGTCTTCTAGGCATGTTAGGGTGATTGTAACAACCCGTACCTTCAGTACATGGGTGTTACCTTTTAAACCCACTCTAAACTAAAACAAATTTGCGTTAACCAAAAACTTAAACTTGACATACGCAAGATGGGGATTCCAGTCAACATTAATGTCATGCAGTAGGGTCTCCAAGAGTTAAAACATGCCCCACGGCAGTCAGGAAGGTGAGACTATTCGAGCACTCTGAATTAAAGACATTATAAACAGTTTAAAGTGGTACAATACACTTGTCACCAACACTTGAGAAATGGTTAGTGACAAAACGACCCTTCATCATAATCAGTACCATATATTAACCATTGAAAATAAGTATCAGGCCCACCCAACCAACGGATCGCATCTCATGGGCCAATGATGGCCCAAAAGTGTATATAACGCCCCACCTAAGGCCCACCATCAACCCAAATGGGCCAGGATCCCCGTGTAGTGTTCCCCAATAAAAATTAATGGAGTAGATTATGATAATAATGTCATAGTAGACCCTCACTCAATGCATGTATAATGAGGGTGTTTGTGCACGATGTGCACTAAAACTAATGGCTTGTTCAAACTGGCCTTGATCGAGCATCTCTTGAAAACTTGAGAATGGCCGTCTCCCACCTTTCTCCCTGTTTAAACCGATAGTATTCAAAGCTCTAAGTGGGCCACCACGCCCACTTTCCAAGCCATCTAAACTGTTTAAACTAATTATGGGGCTGGTTTAATGATCAGGCGGGCCACGTCAAAGTACCCCGTATATGTTCGGTATGGTCATGGTTGCTCGAATACGGATGGGCTCTGGCCGATCTCCCATATTCATGCGTAATCATGCACAATGGACTGCTAGGCTAAACTAGGGTAAGGTTCAATCCAGACCTTGACTAATTAGGCCAGGTCTAGCCTTGAGCTACGTATAAGTAGGTTTGCCATCAAAACTGTCAACTTATAAATGCAACTTGTATCTTGAAATTAATTCAGGAAGCCCTTTGCTTAGCACTGGACCACTAATTAGCAGCAGGAAATTAAACCAAGGAACTGCAACCACTTCAGGTGATGATTCTTTCCCCTTAAGCTTTCCACCCTTAGCTAGACCAGAAATAACAGCTCTATTAGCATAAATGGCTAGCCAGACTAATGATAAATGTGTGTAGAAATAAACTCCATTCACTTGATTTATCTGTTTAACATGATAATTGTCATGCTTACTATAGTTTAAATTCTTGACCTCTTTGAAATGCCTAAGTGAATAATCTAGTCATTTACATCATGTAAATTCAATTGTTGTATATTGGTAGAAATACATGTGTCATTCCTTATTTTCCTTTCATATCGTAATATATGTTGCTATGATATGCATACTGCTAAAAATTTCTCCATAGGAAGTCTTAGCATAGGACAGTCCAAGCTTGGGGTGTAACTAGATTGGTTGTGACATAAGTAGGTCGCTGACATGGAGGTTTTGGTTGTGGTGTTTGACCATGGGTTTTACCATCCATGTGCGCTTTCACCTAACTAACTTGGGATAGACTCCATAACCCTTCTAAATACCGTTGTTTACTCATTTTTAATCATTCATGTCGACATGTTTAAATCATCACTTTTGGTAATTTCAACATTTCACCCCTAGTCGGCATTGGTGGTAGCCCCTTTATGTTGAATTAATTGACCACATGTTAGTGGATACTACACACACCCTAAGACGGTAGACTCATGGGCCGAGGATGGTGGAATGGGACACTATGCCCGAGTCGTCGGCATACGCTGGGCCATACGCTCCCCGTAGTGATCGTGAGCATATTAAACCTGCTGGTTGCAAATTGGATTAATAACCATGCATCTATGGCATAAACTAACATCTATTGTTGATATACCTAACATATGGATTCGCCTGTCTGGACGTTTTACCCTAGGCACCAACCATCATCTGTTGTTATCGTACACATTTACCTGTCTGGATGTTTTACCCGAGGCACAGACCATCTGGATGTTTTACCCGGGTCAATGATTACATGGGTGATGACCCCTATATTTGTCTGGATGTTTTACTTAGGACAACATTCGCATGCACTCATCCATACACTTAATAAGATTGCATCTATTATGTTTTAGATTATCTGTATGCTTTTATGTTATTCCTTGTTTAGGGCAGTGGTGTTGTAATGCCCTGAAAAAATCCGTACTTGGACTCGAGTACCAACTAGACCAGAAATCACGTAGGATTAATTCCTTTGGAAAATAAGTGTAAGTTAGCTAGTGCAACGCTAGAGTAGCTGAGAAATAGTCCCTGATCACTTTAAATACGTTCTATAAGACCTAAAGCGAGTAGAACCAATGATGCTATAATACTCTAAAACCTCGGATCAAACTCTAAATCGGTTTGTTCTCAAGGCCTCTTTGAAACTTTGTATTGGATCTAGACCGCGCGTCGAAAGTCCGATACCTACAATCTTAGACCGTAATAACCGCCTAACTGGACTTGACAATCATTTCGAAAATCAAGTCCAACCGACATTCAGAGCCTATTTCATTGAGTATGGAGTGAAGAGAGTGAGAATAGGGTTAGATTTGGAATTTAAAATTCAAATCTGGCACACGACTTGGCGCGTTATTATTAAGCGTTCTGACCGTCAGAATTTAGCCAAATTACACCCTTGGATCAAGAAAAATTTCTATTTCATATCATGAGACTTGTAGACCTGATCTACGTGCGGTGACCGCTGAACTGAAACTGGATCGCCACGTGCGATCTACGAACACTACTGGTCTGAAAATGGGATGTGAGTGACATCCGACGTGCATGAGCTTAAGTCCGATCGCGTTCGGCCAGGGGACATCCAGAAATGTCTTTTTGGACCGAAACAGCCCCGATTTGGTTAAGCATCAAGTAAACATTATTCCCAACCTCTTTTGGGCATGTTTTAGGTTATAAAAGGGGCTTAAAGCCTCACTTCTCTCACCCATCCGAATTTGCTAGAAACCCTAGCTGGTGTGAGAGAAAGGGTGAGAGATTGTGAGAGAGAGTGGGAGAGAATTTCCTGCTGCTTGCCCTACTTGTTGCACGTGCTTAAGCAACGCGCCTCAATCACTTTCCCGGCGATTTCGCCGCGTTTCTAGGTAAGAAAAGACCCCAAACACTTACTGATTTAAGGTTCCTTTGGTTCCTTAGCATGGTAGCTTATACATCTTGTGAAATAGGTTGCCTGTTCGCCGTAGACGAAGCGTACACGCTCCGTTCGAATCAATACACTTCTAGGATAAAAGGTGCGGATTCTAGATGCTTTGATTGACTATTTTCAATGCTTTCAATGTCATTTAATAGTGGATTATCGACGACAATGCCGTTTGACATGTACAACATGCTGTCCGTTTCCTATTTTATAAGCAGACGAAAATTATGAGATTTAAGGCATTTTAGTCATTTGTAGGAAATACTGTTTTCATCCATATTTTGCTGATATGATTGACATGGCTTCTTGTCACATTAGGATATTAAGAATGCGTGCATAATCAGTTTGGCGAAGAGATTCGCCCAAATGCGCACTTTGAGTCGACATACTATATGTAGACTTAAGTGTGTAGACTAAGTGTTTGTATAAATGTTTGTATTAGTATGTATTGAATTAAATGGTGTTATGAATTAGTTTGAGATTGAATTCTTAAATAATATGGTGATGTAAATGATTTCCTACATGTTGGCTATATGCATGATTTCATTATATGTATGAAATGCATGTGTTAGATGTTTTACTTAAGTTGTATGTTATAACATGTGTTAACATGCTCACATTGTTGTATTTCATTTTCATTACTCTTATATGATTGCTGATGTAAATTCATAAATGTTTGGGACTATACCTAGTCCAGGCAGTCAGCAACCGAGTAAATTCGTGGTTGGCTTATCTTTGCCACGAACGACGCGTCGATAAACGCGAGTCGTGTTTTGGAGTTGGCGGTAGTGGTTAGGCCACAAGAGGTGTTTTATGCACTTCATGTCATTCGACTTGAGATGCGCTCGTACTAGTCGAGCCCGTCAAGTAACCCGACTGGCCATTGTATGTTTACCTTGTATGAGTCATAACTGCTTGAACCTAGGGTACTGAACTTACCATTGTAAACCCTATTAACCATGATACCTTGATTCATAAAGACTCATGAGCTGGGCATGGTGGTATGGGACACCGTGGTCGAGCTGTCAGCCTACGCTGGGGCCACAAACCTCCCCGTAGTGACCAGTGAGTACCTATGACTCGTGAGCAGATTATGGTGGTATGAGACACTATATTCTTGCTGTCGGCCTACACTGATCAGGCGACGAGCCCTTTGTAGTGACCGCGAGCGTATTCTGAGTCTACGGGAGGCGACGACCCTTCCGTAGCAATGAGAGTATAGTAGGCCTGTATTGATAAGGTGATGGGGGAGCGGTGCAACGAGTGCGAGCAATAACCCTGGCAGCCCTTGCAGTGACCTACAAAATATACATCGTATGAGATTACTAGGAGTGACGACCCTGGACAGGATCTGTGTTGGGGTTGATATAAGGGAAGTACCTTAGTTTTCCAATCCTGCTGTTTGAATGGACTAATAATAACTCGGTAATCATATCACCATCACATTGCATGTGCCTAGAAGATGTGGAGCACTGTGCGATGAAAGCATGCCGCGGACGTAAGATGGTGCCATATGAGGGAGATCGTCAGTGAGGGCATCCATCATGTCACGTCATATTGTATTAACAACAGTATTAGGAATGTTTGATTTACTGCTTTACTATTATCGCATGATTGATTTGAGAACATGCTAATCTTTGCTCTATTATTCCACTGAGTTAGCTACTCACTCCCACGTTATAGGATGGTGTTTGCAACACCCACCAGACCCTGTCTTAGATACAGGTGAGGCAGCGATTCAGGAGGCAGAGCCGGATTATGATGAGGACCAGGACGAGTTCTCATATATGCAGTACCACGACGGCTTTGCTTAGGTGGCCTAGATTGACCGAACTTCTCAGTGGGACTATTTTTGACATTTTTATTTTGTTTATTTACATGCATATGAGACTCAGAGATGTATTCATACTTTGGAGACAGTTGAGATCTATTTTATTTTCCATACAGTGATATGTATATCCTTTAGTCTTCCGTTTGCTTTTATCACTGAATCTGGAGTATGAATTGCAGTTTTAGTATACTTTTACATATGTGAATGCTTTAACTCAGACAACATTGAATCATAATCATTTTTGTTGCATAAGTGACGGTCTGGAACTCGGGAGTCGGGTTTATACACGACCCCCGATTTTAAGGGTGTTACAAGTTGGTATCAGAGCATGAATGAGATTATACCGGCCTGGGTTATGGTCATGCGACGTACGCTATCACTTCCTTTGACTTAGGTGGGTGCGGGAAAGGTCTAGAAATACTTATAGGATCACAGTTTCGCCAATAGGTAAAGTCTAGTCGTATTGATCGCTTGATCGAGTCCGTAATGCATATAGGGTCGCGTGAAGTGACCTAAGTAGCTCCTATGTTGTAAGTAGGTGGGTTAAGACATTCTCTAAAAGGTTCTAAACCCGTAAATGTAAATCTTTGGGCTGTGGGGCAACCATAACCCTTACATTCAATCGCTAGGGCTTAAAAATCCTGTTTCACCTGATTTCTTCAAAATTCTTCCTCTCACCACCCCATTCTTTAATTTCTTCTCTGAATTTTCATGTTAGGCATTGATTCTAATGTGAAAATGATATAAAATCATACTTCGATAAAGGTTTACAGTGAATAGTAAAAATATATGAAAATTTTTCATTTGGCCATTATAAATTTGTAATATTTAGCAACTAATGGGCTAGATGGATGTATTAGCTCCTTCTATCCCAAAATCATATGCTACATGATAGGAAAATGTATTTAGGTTTACAGATTGGCCCTAGAATACCCTGGAGAAAAGTTTAGGCCTCCCTAGGCCAATCTACAATGAACTAAGGTGGGGCCCATATATATTTGAGGTCCCTAGGGCAGGGGGGACCCAACCCATGTGGTCCTACCAGTCGGATTGATGATCGGCCGACGATGCATCGCCGATGAGTGGGCCCCACTTGCATTGAACTTCGGGCGCACTCTCTCTTTTGGGTAGGGCATCCCTCCCATGTGCTGTCCGTCCGTCGAAAACCCCTAAAAGGGGTACCTCCTTCACAAACAGCCCCCTCCCAAGCTCATTTCACATTTTTCTTGCTGCTCATCTCAAATCGCTGCTCCAAATCCCTCCAAATCCCATTTTTTGCTGAAACCGAACCCATTCCATCCCTCCATTATAGTTCGTTACTCCTCTTGCAAATCTCGTCTGTTGGAGCTCCTACAACCTCCATTTGTGGCTAAAATTAGGTGGAGCTCCATTCCCCTTTTTCCTTCTCTTTTCTTTTTGAAAATCCAGCCCTAGGGAGCTTGAAGCATCCCTCTACAATGCCTAGATTTCCTTCTGTCCGTTTGGGCAGCCATTTCTCCCCATTTCCCTCACTTTCCATGACTATCGTTGTAGCCATTTTGGGTCTTTTCTCCTTCTCCACCATCCTCTCTTTGATGGGAAAGAGAAAGACTGCAGGGGATGAGGCTGGGCCTAGTCGCCTTGCACAATCAAGAAGACCGAGGGGTGGCGCCGCTAGCTCGAGCGCCGCCACAAGTCCAAGCACAGCCCGGGAGTTTCATACAAAGCGGGATTTGGATCCCCATGCTTAAATTGGGCGAGTGATATTAGCAGAGATGCCTCACGGTGAATATACTGACCGTAAGGTGTTGTTTGAGGCGGACGTGGAAGGGCGACTCTTCGGTGAATTCCTATTGTTCGAGCGTATTGAAGCTGTACATTGGGGTCCGCTCTTTGAAGCCCGTTCTCGTGCTAATGTGAGCACCGTTCGTGCCTTCTACGGTCATATCCAGAATCCTACATTGGAGCCATTGCAGTTCAAGATTCCCTTTGGTAGAGACCGGATGGCTACGGTCGATGTTCGGTTGATAGCGCGACTTCTAAACGTGCCCCTTGGTGACGTTCATCGCAGTGCGAAGAATTTGAGGAGTAGGCGTGAGCGAGATCGCCGTATCAGGTTCCTATGCGATAGTCTGGTTCCATGGCAACTTAACAATAGCCTCAAGGCATGTCATATGTCTGATGATTTGCGCCTGCTGCACCACATTTGCACATTCAACGTGTATCCCAGGTCGAAAAATCGTATTGAATGTCCGCGCCTTATGGTTGATTTCTTGTATCAGGTGGCCCAGGGAGAAAATGTGTGTATGGTCACTTTCGTGTTGTGACAGATTATCCTCATAGCGAAATTAAGAAGAACGTCTGAGTCGCTTCCTTTTGGCCGGCTTATATGCAAGATCGCGCTTGAGTTTGCTTACAGACTTAGGCCGGAGTTGCCAGTTCCGATTCACTGCATTGATGAGTCTACCATGGTCAAGATGAAGATCGGGTCTCAGTACCGTGAGACTCAGCTTGATGAGGATAGCGAGGGCGATTTTGATGGCGAAGAGTATCCAAGTGAAGGAGAACCTGGAGCGGAAGTAGAGGAAGAAACCCAGGAAGAGGTAGAAGAGGAGGCTCAGGATACTGATGAGAGCCCTCCTCCTTCTACTCAGGCTACTCGTGATGCTCACATTGCCCGAATTGAGGAGAGCCAGGTCGCCTTGCGAAAGAAAGTTCAGAAACTTCGGGTTGAGGTCGAGGATACCAAGGCCGTTATGAAGAGGAAATTCGGCAAGGTGACTCGCACCTTGAAGGTGATCCTGTACTGCTTGCAGGATAAGGGTGCTCCTCCTCTATCACCCGACTCAGACTAGCGCTGAGATTTTAGATGTTGTTGGTAGTAGTTAGTCATTTCCTACTTTATGTTGTGTAAGCTTGTTAAGGCTAGTAGTTTACTTATGTTGTTGTTGTAGCTTTAACTGTCTTAGTTCCCATATACTTCTTGTCATGATGCCTGTAAGAAGATATCCCTTATATTGTGACAATTTTGATTAAATGAAATGCATGGAATGCCTTTGACTCTTTATGTAAATAATTACGGTGTGTTTGTGCTATTGAGACCGATAAGGTTGCGCCCTATTTTGAATATAGGGAATGCCGCCTCGACGAGATATTGATTTCACTATCGATCTGGTGCCTGGTTCCTCGCCCGTCTCACTGCCGATGTATCGCATGACACCGTGTGAGATGGAGGAGTTAAGGACACAGATTGATGGTCTGTTGGATCTTAGCCTTATTCGACCCAGTGTGTCTCCTTGGGGAGCACCAGTCCTGTTTGTAAGGAAGAAGGATGGTTTGATGCGATTGTGTATTGATTATCGCAGACTGAACCAGATCACGGTGAAGAACAAGTACCCTTTACCCAGGATCGATGACTTGTTTGATCAGTTGAGGGGAGCGCAGTACTTCTCAAAGATTGATCTTCAGTCAGGATATCATCAGTTACGCGTCAGGAATGAGGACGTGCAGAAGACAGCATTTAGGACCAGCTTTGGCCACTACGAGTTCCTTGTGATGTCGTTCGGTCTCACGAACGCACCAGCCGTGTTCATGGATTTGATGAATAGGATATTTCAGCCTTTTCTCTATCGATTCATCGTGGTGTTCATTGATGACATTTTGGTATATTCTAGGAGTCGAGAGGAGCATGAGGAGCACTTGCGCTTGGTCCTGGATACACTTAGACAGCATCAGTTGTTTGCACAGTACAAGAAGTGAGACTTCTGGAAGCAGGAAGTGAAGTTCCTGGGACACGTGGTGTCCAAGGATGGCATGGCAGTCGACCTGTCGAAGGTACCTGCAGTTCAGGACTGGGAGCATCCTGGTTCTGTCACTGAGGTGAGGAGTTTCTTGGGTCTCGCTGGCTATTATCGACGCTTCATTCGAAATTTCTCGAAGATCGCGAGACCTTTATCTCAGTTGACATGGAAGGATGTGAAGTTCGCCTGGAATGACAAGGCGGAGTCAGCTTTTCAGGAGCTGAAGGACAGACTTACGTCCGCACCTGTGCTAGTATTGCCTGAGCAAGGGGTTAGATACACTATATACACTGACGCGTCTAGCGTTGGTCTGGGTTGTATCCTTATGCAGAAGGACAGGGTAATTTCATATGCCTCGAGACAATTAAGGAAGCATGAGGAGAATTACCTTACACACGACCTGAAGTTGGTAGCTGTCATATTCGCACTGAGGCTCTGGAGACATTACCTCTATGGAGAAGAGTTCGAGCTCTTTTGCGACCACAAGTGCCTCAAGTACATATTCACGCAGCGAGACTTGAATATGAGGCAACGGCGATGGATGGAGACTTTGAAGGACTTCAAGTTCGAAGTCTCTTACTATCCTGGGAAGGAGAACCTTGTGGCTGACGCGTTGAGCCGTAAGAAGGCGATGGAGTTTGCGGCTCCACTGATAGTTGCTGAGTGGGATATGGTTGAATTTTTGCGAGACTTTGAGCCGAAACTCACTGTAGAGGAGACGTATGAGTTCATCGCACATGTGCAGGTGCGATCTCAGATCGATGACCGGGTCATCGAGGCGCAGAGGGATGATGCGCGTCTGACTGAGCTTCGAGAGCAGCCCAGTGCTGATGCAGACGCCGAGTGGCGAGTTGGCACGGATGGGGGCTTACGTTATCATGGCCGCCTATGCGTCCCAGATATCCCTGACTTGAGATGAGAGATTCTCGAGGCTGCGCATTGTACCAGACTCACGATGCATCCAGGCAGTACGAAGATGTATCGCGACGTGAAGAGGACCTATTGGTGGGATGGTATGAAGACCCACATAGCAGAATTCGTGTCCCGTTGTCTTACTTGCAAGCAGGTGAAGGTAGAGCATCGCCGACCACCTAGACTTCTTCAGCCTATGCCGATCGCAGAGTGGAAGTGGGACTTCATTTCCATGGATTTCATTTTAGGGCTACCGAAGACGAGGAAGGGACATGATTTCATATGGGTGATCGTCGACCGTCTGACGAAGTCGACGCACTTCCTAACGATCGGAGTCACGAACTCTGCAGACGAGCTGGCTAGACTATACATCAGAGAGATCGTGCGTCTGCATGGAGTTCCGTTGGAGATCGTGTCGGATAGAGACACGCGGTTCACTTCTATTTTCTGGACTCGCATTCAGGAGACTATGTGTAACGCCCGTGAAAAATCCATACTTGGGCTCGAGTACCAACTCGACCCGAAATCGCGTAGAATTAATTTCTATGGAAATTAAGCGTAAGTTAGCTAGTGCAATGCTGGAGTAGCTGGGAAATAGTCCCTGATCACTTTAAATACGTTCTACAAGACCCAAATCGAGTAGAACCAATGACTCTATAACACTCTATAACCTCGGACCAAACTCTAAGCAGGTTTGTTCTCTGGACCGCTTTCAATCTTTGTATTGGATCTAGACCGCGCGTCAAAAGTCCGATGCCTCCTATCTTAGACCGTTAGAACCGCCTAGCTGGACTTGACACTCATTCCGAAAATCAAGTTAAACCGATAATCACAGGCTATTTCATTGAGCCCGGACCGAAGAGAATGCGAATAGGGAAAGAATTGGAATTTCAAATTCAAATCTGGCACATGACTTGACGCGTCAGTATTGAGCGTTCTGACCTTCAGAATTCAGCCAGATTACACCCTCGGATCAGGAGAAATTTCTATTTTTTTATCATGAGACTTTCAGCCCTGATCTACGTGCGGTGACCGCTGAACTGACACTGGCCCGCCACGTGCGATCTGCGGACCCTGCCGGACTGAAAACTTAATATGTGCTAGATCTGGTACGCATGAGCTTAAGTCCGATCGCATTCGGCCAGGGGACCACCAGAAAGCATCTTTTGGACCGAAACAGCCCCGAATTGGATATGCACTAAGTAAACTTCGTTCCCGAGCCTGTTTTCGGTGTTTTTAAGCTTATAAAAGGGGTTGAAACCCTCATTCCTCTCTCCCATCCGAAATTGCAAAAACCCTAGATCTGGGAGAGAGAAAAGGACAGAGTTTGAGAGAGAGAGTAGAAGGGATTTTTCCCGCCTTCGTGCCACTTGTTGCACGTGCTTCAGCAGCTCATCCCAATCACCTGGCCGGTGATTCCTCCATTTTTTCAGGTATGAAACAACCCTAGAAGTTGCTGATTTAGGGTTTACTAGGATTCATAGCATGTTAGCTAACGTACTTCGTAATACAGGTTCTCTTACTGCCGTAGACGAAGCGTATACGCTCCGTTCGAAATCACGAGTCTACAAGAGACTACGTGAGGATTTTAGACGCTTTGATTGATGGTTTACAACGCTTTCAATGTCATTTAATAGTAGATTATCGACGGCATCGCCGTTTAACATGTACAACATGCTATCCATTTCCTGTTTCGTAAATCAATGAAGAATATGAGATTTAGGGCATTTTAGTCATTTGTAGGAAGTATAGTTTACATTCATATTTTGCTGATGTGATAGACATGGTTTGTTGTCGCATTAGGAAGTTAGGAATACGTGCATAATTAGTTTGGCAAAGAGATTCGCCTAATGGCGCACTTCGGGTCGACATACTATATGCAGACTTAAGTGTGTAGTGTATGTGTTTGTATAAATACTTGTATTAGTATGTATTGAATTAAATGATGTTATGAAATAGTTTTTGATTGATTTCTCAATTAATATGCTCACCTAAATGATTTCCTACATATTGACTATATGCATGATTTCATTACATGCATGAATTGTATGTGCTTGAAGATTTGCTTAAGTTGAATGTTATAACATGTGTTAACATGCTCACATGATTGTGTTTCAATTCCAATACTCTTACATAGATTGCTTATGTGATTCCATAATTGTTTGGGACTAGACTTAGTCCAGGAAGTTAGTAACCGAGCGAATTCGTGGCTGGCTGGTCTTAGCCACGAACGATGCGTCGATGGACGCGAGTCGTGTTTAGAGTTGGCGGCAGTGGTTAGGCCACGCGAAGTGTTTTACGCACTTCATGTCATTCCACTTGAGATGCGATCGCACTAGTCGAGCCCGTCAAGTAACCCGATTGGCCGATGTATGTTCACCTTGTACGAGTCATAACTGCTTGAACCTAGGGTACTGAACTTACCATTGTAAACCCTGTTAACCATGGTACCTTGATCCACGAAGACTCATGAGCCGGGCATGGTGGTATGGGACACCGTGGTCGAGCTGTCGGCCTACGCTGGGGCCACAAACCTCCCCGTAGTGACCAGTGAGCACCTAGTCTCGTGAGCAGATTATGGTGGTATGGGACACTATATTCTAGCTGTCGGCCTACACTGATCAGGCGACGAGTCCTTTGTAGTGACCGCGAGCGTATTCTGAGTCTACGGGAGGCGACGACCCTTCAGTAGCGGTAGAGTACAGTAGGCCTGTATTGATAAGGTGATGGGGGAGCGGTGAAACGAGTGCGAGCAATAGCCCTGGCAGCCCTTGCAGCGACCTACGAAATATACATCGTATGAGATTACTAGGAGTGACGACCCTAGACAGGATCTGTGTTGGGATTGATACAAGGGAAATACCTTAGTTTCCCAATCCTGCTGTTTGAATGGACTAATAACAACTCGAAAATCATATCACCATAACATTACATGTGCCTGGAAGATGTGGAGCACTCTAGGGAGTGTGGCATGCCGCGGTCGTAAGATGTTGCTGTATGAGGGAGATCGTCGGTGAGGGCATACATCACGTCATGTCATCTTGCATTAACAACCGTATTAGGATTGTCTGATTTACTGCTTTACTATTATCGGATGATTGATTTGTGAACATGCTAATCTTTGCTCTATGATTCCACTGAGTTGATCACTCACTCCCACATTACGGGATGGTGTTTGCAACACCCACCAGACCCTGTTGTAGATGCAGGTGAGGCTGAGATCCAGGAGGCAGAGCGACTTCGACGAGGACCAGGAAGAGTTCTCGTATATGCAGTATCATGATGGCTTTGTGTAGGTGACCTGGGTTGATGGGACTTCAGTGGGAGTATTTTGAACATTTTAATTTGTTCATGTATATGTTTATGAGACTCAGAGATGTATTCATACTTTAGAGACAGATGAGATCTACTTTGTTTTTCCATACAGTGATTTATATATTGTTTAGTCTTCCGCTTGCTTTTATCACTGGATCTGAAGTATGAATTGCAATTTTGGTATACTTTTACTCATGTGAATGCTTTAAATCAGACAACATTGAATCATAATCATTTTTGTTGCATAAGTGATGGTCTGGAACTCGGGAGTTGAGTTTATACACGACCCCCGATTTTCAGGGTGTTATAAGTTGGTATCAGAGCATGAATAAGAGTATATTGGGTCTGGGTTATGGTCTCGCGACGTACGCTGTCATTTTTCTTTGACTTAGGTGGGTGCGAGAAGAGTCTAGAAACATTTCTAGGATCGCAGATTCGCCAATTGGCGAAGTCTATTCGAATCGATCGCACGATCGAGTCTATAACGCATCTCGGGTCGCGTGAAGCAATCCGAATAGCTCCTAGGTCGTAGGAAGTCAGGTTGAGACGTTCTTTGAATGATTTTAAACCCATGAAAGTGAATCCTTAGGCCGTGGGATGACCACGACTCCTGTATTCAATCGTCAGGGCTTAAAAACCCCGTTTCACCAAAAATCTTCAAAATTCTTCCTCTCACCACTCCAATCTTCATTTCTTTCTTATCCATTTTATGTTAGGCATCAAAACTAATGTAAAAATAATATAGAATAATACTTTCACAAAAATTTACAGTGAATAGTAAAATTTCATGAAAAATGGCCATAAGGCCATTCTAAATTCACTTTCTTTAGCAAATAAGGGTCTATATGGATGTACTAGATCCTTCTACCTCAAAATCATATGCTGCATGATAGGGTTTTGTATTCGGAATTGCAGATTGGTCCCGAAAAGCTCCGAACACATTTTTGGGCCTATATAGGTCAAAATACCATGAACCAAGGGTTGAACCGTACATATCTGGGGTCCTTGGACCATGGGGGACCAAACCCATCTAGTCCCACCGGCCGGATGCATCACCGGTCGGCGATGCCATCGCCGTACATGTGGGCCCACTTGAAGTAAAATTTGGGCGTACGCCCTTAAATGCCATCTACACACCCCCCATATGTGTCCCGTCCAAAGAAAACCCCTAGAACTTGCCTCTCCTTCACAAACAGCCCTCCCCATAGCCTTATTTACGTTTTCCAGCAACCATCTCCAAAATCTGTGGTTCCAAATCACCCCTAGATCCATCATTGGCCAAAAACGACCACCCTCCATCGTTCCTTTGAAGTTGGCAGCCCTCCCTCTTGAAGATTTCATCATTTGGAGCTCCAAAAATCCTCAAATCGAGCTGAAATCGTGAGGTGCTCCATTCCACTTTTTCATTTTCATTTCTCCTTAAAAATACATCCTTGGGAAGCTTGAAGCATCCCTCTACGACGCCTAGATCTCCCTTTTCCAATTTAAACAGCCACTTCTCCACATTTTCTTCATTTTCCATGGCTTTCGTGGAAGCCATTTTAGGCCTTTTATCACTCTCCTCCATCATATCTTTGATGGGTAAAAGAAAAACCGCAACAGACGAGGCTGGGCCAAGTCGCCCTGCTCAATCGAGGAGACCGTGGGGTGGTGCCGCAAGTTCAAGCGCCGCCACAGGTCCAGCTACATCCCTAGAGTGCCATACAAAGCGGGATTTGGATACCCATACTCACCTTGGGCGAGTAATTCTATCAGAGATGCCTCAAGGTCAATACACTGATCGCAAAGTGTTGTTTGAGGTGGACGTGGAAGGGCGGCTGTTCGGTGAATTTTATTGTTTTAGGGCATTGAAGCTGCGCATTGGGGTCCGATCTTTGAAGCTCGCGCTCGTGCTAATGTGAGCACCGTTCGTGCCTTCTACGCTTGTATCCAGAATCCTACCTTGGAGCCATTACAGTTTAAAATCCCTTTTGGTAGAGATCGGATGGCTACGATTGATGTGCGACTGATTGTGTGACTTCTGAACGTGCCTCTTAGTGATGTTCATCCTAGTGAGAAGAATCTGAGGAGTAGGCGTGAACGAGATCGCTGCACTAGGTTTCTGTACGGGTAAGTTGGTTCCATGGCAGCCTAATAATAGCCACAAGGCGACGTATATGTCTGATGATTTGCGCCTGCTGCACCATATCTGCACGTACAATGTGTATCCAAGGTCGACGAATCGCATTGAATGTACCCGCCTTATGGTCAACTTCTTGTATCTGGTGGCCCAGGGAGAGAATGTATGTATGGCCACTTTCATCTTGTGACAGATAATCCTCATAGCCAAGTCAAGAAGAACATTCGAATCACTTCCTTTTGGCCGACTGATATGCAAGATCGCGCTTGAGTTTACTTACAGACTTGGGCCGGAATTACCAGTTTCGATTCATAGCATTGATGAGTCGACTATGGTCAAGATGAAGATTGGGTCTCAGTACCGTGAAAATCATCTTGAGGAGGATAGCGAGGATGACTTTGATGATGAGGAAGATCAAAGCGAAGAAGAACCTGGAGCAGAAGTTCAGGAAGAGGTAGAAGGGGAGGCTCAGGATACAGATAAGAGCCCTCCTCCTTCTGCGCAGGCTACTAGCGAAGATCGCATTGCTCGAATTGAGGAGAGTCAGATCGCCTTGCGAAGGGAAGTTCAGAAACTTCGCGCTGAAGTCGAGGATGTCAAGGCTGTGACGAAGAGAAAATTCGGCAAGGTGACTCGCACCTTGAAGGCGATCCTGTGTTGCTTGCAGGATAAGGGTGCTCCTCCTCCATCACCCGACTCAGACTAGCGATGCGACCTTTGATGTTGTTGTTAGTAGTTAGTCATTTCCTGCTTTTGTTGTGTAAGCTTGTTAGGGCTAATGCCTTGCTTATGTTGCTGTTGTAATTTTAATTATCTTAGTTCCCATGTATTTCTCGTCATGATGCTTGTAAGGATATATCCCTTGTATTGTGATAATTTTGATTAAATAAAATGCATGGAATGCCTTTGACTACTTGTGTGAATGATTGCGGTGTATTTGTGCTATTGAGACTGACAAGGTTGCGCCCTATTTTGAATATAGGGAATGCCGCCTAAGGCTACGCGGAGCACGGTTCGGCTTGCATTGAGTGAGCATATAGATTAGACTCCTTCGCAGTCTGACACTCATGCGGACCCTATTGTGGGCCCGATTCCTGAGACAGTTCGTGCGTCTCAGCCTGCTGCTGATCCTACAGTTGGACCACCGCCGTTCACACCGTCAGTCAGAGAGCCTTATCGTGCATCTACTTCGACGCAGCACCGGCCACAGCCTGCTCCACCTCCTGACAGATTTGAGCAGATGTTGGCTATGATACAGCAGCAGCAGCAGCTTCTAACTACCATCGTTGGGACATTAGCCCAGGGTGGGGGTGTGACTCCACCTGCACCACCTACGCATCCAGCTGAGGATGCTTATACATACGCCCCGGATGAGGGCACGACTCATCCTGTACCGCCTGCTTATCCTGCGGGGAATGCCGCAGATACACGAGGCCTATTAGAGCGATTTCAGCGCTTACGGCCTCCCACTTTCACGGGTTCTCACAGACCCGAGGAGGCCGAGTACTGGCTCGACCGTGTGTCGAAGATATTGCGGATGCTTCATTGCACAGAGGCTGAGTAGGTAGAGCTGGCTACATTCCTGTTTGAGCGAGAGGCCAGCCTGTGGTGGGATAGCATATTACGGACCGTTGTCGCCGACTTTATATGGACATGGGCAGTGTTTGAGTTCCGCTTTCACGAGAAGTATTATCCCCAGACTTACAGGCATGACAGGGAGAATGAGTTTCTCCGCCTCAGACAGGCAGCCATGACAGTTACGGAGTATGAGCATCGGTTTACGGAGTTGGGCAGATACGTCCCGACTATTTTGGCTGATGAGCAGATATGCATACGGCACTTTTTGGAGGGTTTGCGACCGGATATTCGGTCGAAGATGTGCTGTGTGAGCATTCCCTCTTATGCGGAGTTGATTCACATGTCTATGCGGGCAGAGTAGGATGTGGATCGACTTGCTCGATCTCGTGGCCCTGTTGCTTCTAGGCCACGACCAGACATGCAGGACAGGCCCTCGCAGGCAAGAGGCCTTGCATTGACCCTCCTACTAGTACCATAGCACCAGCACCACCATTTCGGTGCCCTGATTTGACATGTACATACTGTGGGAGGTCATGCCACTTGACGCAGAGTTGTTTTTCTCAGATGTGGGACAGTGGGTTCTCGCCGCCGTAAAAGATTGAACGTGCACGTTTACAGGAGATATCAGCACCGCCTATACGGTTAGCTCCTGCACACCCTTCTTTCAGACCTCCAGTATCTCAGATCAGACAGCCCCCACGGCCCTTGACACAGCGGCCGAACCGGCCACAACAGGCACGGGTTCATGCATTGACAGCTGAGGCTACTGTGACTCCGAATTTTCAGCATTCGGCCTTCGAGGTCATAACCCTTATTGGAGGTACTCCTATTCTCATGATGGTGGACACTGGTTCCACGATTTCTTTGATATCACGTGCTGTAGTCAGGCGTCTTGGGTTACAAACTATCACTATGGATAGCGTGCGGGTCTTTGCAGCTCATGGGGATTATTCGGATGTTACCTAGATGTGTGAGGGTTGTTTAGTTGATCTGGGAGGTAGGACGATGGCTCTTGATCTTGTCGTCGATCCCTCTCTCGCTTATCTCGACGTCATTCTTGGTATAGACTGGTTGACTGCTGGGAGGGCCGAGATTGACTGTGAGGCTCGTATGGTGACGGTGTACGAGCCTGAGGGCACGCCTTTCACGTTTTTAGTGCAGGTAAATCTCCCTTTCCACATACTTAGTTACGCCACTTTATTACGCGACGCTGGTGCCCAGATACTTGAGCATACACCAGTCGTTTCTGAGTTCGGGGATCTGTTCAGGAAGATTCCTAGTTTGCCACCCCGACGTGAGATCGATTTCACTATCGATCTGGTTCCTGGTTCTACGCCCGTCTCACTGCCGACATATCACATGGCACCATGTGAGATGGAGGAGTTGAGGACGCAGATTGATGGTCTGCTAGAGCTTGGCCTTATACGGCCTAGTGTGTCTCCTTGGGGAGCACCGGTCCTATTCGTGAGGAAGAAGGATGGTTCGATGCGATTGTCTATTGATTATCGCTAGCTGAACCAGGTCACGGTGAAGAACAAGTACCCTTTACCCAGGATCGATGACTTGTTTGATCAGCTAAGAGGAGCGCAGTACTTCTCGAAGATTGATCTTCAGTCACGATATCATCAGTTGCGCGTCAGGGATGAGGACGTGCAGAAGACAGCATTCAGGACCAGTTTTGGCCACTACGAGTTCCTCGTGATGTCGTTCGGTCTCACGAACGCACCAGCCGTGTTCATGGATCTGATGAACCGGGTATTTTGACCTTTCCTCTATCGATTCGTCGTTGTATTCATCGATGACATTTTGGTGTACTCTAGGAGTCGAGAGGAGCACGAGGAGCACTTGCATTTGGTCCTGGATACGCTCAGACAGCATCAGTTGTTCGCACAGTACAAGAAGTGCGACTTCTGGAAGCAGGATGTGAAGTTCCTGGGACACGTGGTGTCCAAGGATGGCATGACAGTTAACCTGTCTAAGGTAGCTGTGGTGCAGGACTGGGAGCAGCCTGGTTCTGTCACTGAGGTGAGGAGTTTCTTGGGTCTCGCTGGCTACTATAGGCGCTTCATACAGGACTTCTCGAAGATCGCGAGACCCTTATCTCAGTTGACATGGAAGGACGTGAAGTTCGCCTGGAATGAAAAGGTGGAGTCAGCTTTTCAGGAGCTAAAGGACAGACTTACGTCCGCCCCTGTGCTAGTATTTCCAGAGCAAGGAGTTAGATACACTATATACACTGACACGTCTAGCGTTGGTTTGGGTTGTGTCCTTATGCAGAGGGACGGTAATTTCGTATGCCTCGAGACAATTAAGGAAGCACGAGGAGAATTACCCTATACACGACCTAGAGTTGGTAGCCATTATATTCACACTGAGACTCTGGAGACATTACCTCTACAGAGAGGAGTTCGAGCTCTTTTGCGACCACAAGAGCCTCAAGTACATATTCACGCAGCGAAACTTGAATATGAGGCAGCAGCGATGGATGGAGACGTTGAAGGACTTCTAGTTTGAAGTCTCTTACCATCCTGGGAAGGCGAACCTTGTGGCTGATGCGTTGAGCAGGAAGAAGGCGATAGAGTTTGCGGCTCCGCTGATGGTTGCTGAGTGGGATATGGTTGAGTTTTTACGAGACTTTGAGCAGAAACTCACCGTAGATGAGCCGTTTGAGTTCATAGCACATGTATAGGTGCGATCCCAGATCGATGACCGAGTCATCGAGGCACAGAGGGACGATGCGCATCTGACTAAGCTTCGAGAGCAGGCCAGTGATGATGCAGACGCCGACTGGCGAGTTGGTATGGATGGGGGCTTACGTTATTGTGGCCGCCTATGCGTCCTAAATATCCCTGACTTGAGACGAGAGATTCTCGAGGCTGCGCATTGTACTAGACTCGCTATGCATCCAGGTAGTACGAAGATGTATCGTGATATGAAGAGGACGTATTGGTTGGAAGGTATGAAGACCCACATAGCAGAGTTCGTGTCCCGTTGTCTCACTTGTCAGCAGGTGAAGGCAGAGCATCGCCGACCACCTGGACTTTTGCAGCCTATGCCGATCGCAGAGTGGAAGTGGGACTTCATTTTCATAGACTGCATTTCTGGGTTGCCGAAGACGAGGAAGGGACATGATTCCATTTGGGTGATCGTCGACCGTCTGACGAATTCGTCTCACTTCCTACCGATCAGAGTTACGAACTCTGCAGACGAGCTGGCTAGACTGTACATCAGAGAGATTGTGCATCTGCATGGAGTTCCGTTGGAGATCGTGTCGGACAGAGACACGCGGTTCACTTCTATTTTCTGGACTCGCATTAAGGAGGCTATGGGTGTGAAGTTGAAGTTCAGTACTGCCTTCCACCTACAGACAGACGGACAGACAGAGCGGGTGAACCAGATCTTAGAGGACATGTTGCGAGCTTGTGCATTGGACTTCAAGGACAGCTGGGATGATTGTCTTGCATATGCGGAGTTTGCGTACAACAACAGCTTTCAGACGAGTATTGGTATGACACCTTATGAGGTGCTGTATGGGTGACCTTGTCGCGCACCGCATTGCTGGATAGGGGTCGGTGAGCATAGCTTGATTGGCCCAGAGTTAGTACAGACGACGTCAGAGAAGATTGATATTATTCGACGTCGGCTTCTTACAGCGCAGAGCAGACAGAAGAGTTATGCCGATACGAGACGGAGGCCACTAGAGTTCACAGTTGGGGATCATGTGTTTTTGCGAGTTTCCCTTATGAAGGGAGTTTTTCGGTTCGGGAAGAAGGGGAAGCTAGCACCGTGATTCATTGGTCCATTCCAGATCCTCGATCGTGTGGGAGCAGTGGCTTACCGATTGGCTTTACCCACGCCTCTCGCGAGCGTTCACAACGTATTTCATGTTTCTATGCTGAAGAAGTACGTTGCTGATCCTTCCCATATCATCAAATGGGAGCAGGTGCAGTTAGGAGAGGATGTTACTTATATCCTTCAACCGACACGTATCCTAGACAGGAAGGAACAGGTACTGCGTAGCAAGGTGATTCCCCTTGTGAAGGTATTGTGGACGCATCACTCTGAGGAAGAGGCTACCTGGGAGACAGAAGCCGAGATAAGAAAGAACTACCCACAGCTTCTCGAGGAGTATGAAAAGGTACAAATTTTGAGGATGAAATTATTTGTTAAGGGGGGTAGATTGTAACGACCGTGAAAAATCCATACTTGGGCTCGAGTACCAACTCGACCAGAAATCGCGTAGAATTAATTTCTATGGAAATTAAGCGTAAGTTAGCTAGCGCAACGCTGGAGTAGCTGGGAAATAGTCCCTGATCACTTTAAATACGTTCTATAAGACCCAAATCGAGTAGAACCAACGACTCTATAACACTCTATAACCTCGGACCAAACTCTAAGCAGGTTTGTTCTCTGGACCGCTTTGAATCTTTGTATTGGATCTAGACCGCGCGTCGAAAGTCCGATACCTCCTATCTTAGACCGTTAGAACCGCCTAGCTGGACTTGACACTCATTCCGAAAATCAAGTCAAACCGATAATCACAGGCTATTTCATTGAGCCCGGACAAAAGAGAGTGCGAATAGGGACAGAATTGGAATTTCAAATTCAAATCTGGCACACGACTTGACGCGTCAGTATTGAGCGTTCTGACCGTCAGAATTCAGCCAGATTACACCCTCGGATCAGGAGAAATTTTTATTTTTTTATCATGAGACTTTCAGCCCTGATCTACGTGGGGTGACCGCTGAACTGAAACTGGCCCGCCACGTGCGATCTGCGGACCCTGCCAGACTGAAAACTTAATACGTGCTAGATCTGGTATGATGAGCTTAAGTCCGATCGCATTCGGCTAGAGGACCACCAGAAAGCATCTTTTAGACCGAAATAGCCCCGAATTGGATATGCACTAAGTAAACTTCATTCCCGTGCCTGTTTTTGGCATTTTTAAGCTTATAAAAGGGGTTGAAACCCTCATTCCGCTCTCCCATCCGAAATTGCAAAAACCCTAGATCTGGGAGAGAGAAAAGGTCAGAGTTTGAGAGAGAGAGTAGAAGGGATTTTTCCCGCCTTCGTGCCGCTTGTTGCACGTGCTTCAGCAGCTCATCCCAATCACCTGGCCGGTAATTCCTCTATTTTTTCAGATATGAAAAAACCCTAGAAGTTGCTGATTTAGGGTTTACTAGGATTCATAGCGTGTTAGCTAACGTACTTCGTAAAACAGGTTCTCTTACTGCCGTAGACGAAGCGTATACGCTCCGTTCGAAATCACGAGTCTACAAGAGACTAGGCGAGGATTTTAGACGCTTTGATTGACGGTTTACAACGCTTTCAATGTCGTTTAATAGTAGATTATCGACGGCATCGCCGTTTGACATGTACAACATGCTATCTGTTTCCTGTTTCGTAAATCAACGAAGAATATGAGATTTAGGGCATTTTAGTCATTTGTAGGAAGTACAGTTTACATTCATATTTTGCTGATGTGATTGACATGGTTTTTTGTCACATTAGAAAGTTAGGAATACGTGCATAATTAGTTTGGTGAAGAGATTCACCTAATTGCGCACTTCGGGTCGACATACTATATGCAGACTTAAGTGTGTAGTGTATGTGTTTGTATAAATACTTGTATTAGTATGTATTGAATTAAATGATGTTATGAAATAGTTTGTGATTGATTTCTCAATTAATATGCTCACCTAAATGATTTCCTACATGTTGACTATATGCATGATTTCATTACATGCATGAAATGTATGTGCTTGAAGATTTGCTTAAGTTGAATGTTATAACATGTGTTAACATGCTCACATGATTGTGTTTCAATTCCAATACTCTTACATAGATTGCTTATGTGATTCCATAATTGTTTGGGACTAGACTTAGTCCAGGCAGTCGCTAACCGAGCGAATTCGTGGCTGGCTGGTCTTAGCCACGAACGACGCGTCGATGAACGCGAGTCGTGTTTGGAGTTGGCGGCAGTGGTTAGGCCACGCAAAGTGTTTTACGCACTTCATGTCATTCGACTTGAGATGCGATCGCGCTAGTCGAGCCCGTCAAGTAACACGACTGGCCGATGTATGTTCACCCTGTATGAGTCATAACTGCTTGAAACTAGGGTACTGAACTTACCATTGTAAACCCTGTTAACCATGGTACCTTGATCCACGAAGACTCATGAGCCGGGCATGGTGGTATGGGACACCGTGGTTGAGCTGTCGGCCTACGCTGGGGCCACAAACCTCCCCGTAGTGACCAGTGAGCACCTAGTCTCGTGAGCAGATTATGGTGGTATGGGACACTATATTCTTGCTGTCGGCCTACACTGATCAGGCGACGAGTCCTTTGTAGTGACCGCGAGCGTATTCTGAGTCTACGGGAGGCGACGACCCTTCCGTAGCAATGAGAGTACGGTAAGCCTATATTGATGAGGTGATGGGGGAGCGGTGCAACGAGTGCGAGCAACAGCCCTGACAGCCCTTGCAGTGACCTATAAAATATACATCATATGAGATTACTAGGAGTGACGACCTTAGACAGGATCTGTGTTGGGATTGATACAAGGGAAGTACCTCAGTTTCCCAATCCTGCTGTTTGAATGGACTAATAACAACTTAAAAATCATATCACCATAACATTGCATGTGCCTGGAAGATGTGGAACACTCTAGGGAGTGTGGCATGCCGCGGTCGTAAGATGTTGCTATATGAGGGAGATCGTCGGTGAGCGCATACATCACGTCATGTCATCTTGCATTAGCAACAGTATTAGGATTGTCTAATTTACTGCTTTACTATTATCGCATAATTGATTTGTGAACATGCTAATCTTTGCTCTATGATTCCACTGAGTTAATCACTCACTCCTACGTTACGGGATGGTGTTTGCAACACCCACCAGACCCTGTTGTAGATGCAGGTGAGGCTGAGATCCAGGAGGCAGAGCCAGACTTCGACGAGGACCAGGACGAGTTCTCGTACATGCAGTATCATAATGGCTTTGCGTAGGCGACCTGGGTTGATGGGACTTCAGTGGGACTATTTTGAACATTTTGATTTGTTCATGTATATGTTTATGAGACTCAGAGATGTATTCATACTTTAGAGACAGATGAGATCTACTTTGTTTTTCCATACAGTGATTTATATATTGTTTAGTCTTCCGCTTGCTTTTATCACTGGATCTGAAGTATGAATTGCAGTTTTGGTATACTTTTACTCATGTGAATGCTTTAAATCAAACAACATTGAATCATAATCATTTTTGTTGCATAAGTGACGGTCTGGAACTCGGGAGTTGAGTTTATACACGACCCCCAATTTTCAGGATGTTACACTATGGGTGTGAAGTTGAAGTTCAGTACTGCCTTCCACCCACAGACAGACGGACAGACAGAGCGGGTGAATCAGATCTTAGATGACATGTTGCGAGCTTGCGCATTGGACTTCAAGGACAGTTGGGATGACTGTCTTGCATATACGAAGTTCGCGTACAATAACAGTTTCCAGGAAAGTATCGGTATGGTACCTTACGAGCACCGCATTGCTTGGCAGAGGTCGGTGAGCTCAGATTGATTGGCCCAGAGTTAGTGCAGGCGACGTTGGAGAAGATTGATATTATTAGACATCGGCTTCTCACAGCGCAGAGCAGATAAAAGAGTTATGCCGATACGAGACAGCGGCAGCTAAAGTTCGCGGTTGGGGATCATGTATTTTTACGAGTTTCCCCTATGAAGGGAGTCCTTCGGTTCGGGAAGAAAGGGAAGCTGGCACCGTGATTCATTAGTACGTTCCAGATCCTCGATCGTGTGGGAGAAGTGGCATACCGTTTGGCTTTACCCATGCCTCTCGCGAGCGTTAACAACGTATTTCATGTTTCTATGCTGAAGAAATACGTTTCTAATCCATCCCATATCATCAGATGGGAGCAGGTACAGTTTGGAGAGGATGTTACATATATCCTGCGACCGACACGTATCCTAGACAGGAAGGAGCAGGTACTGCGTAGCAAGGTGATTTTCCTTATGAAGGTATTGTGGACGCATCACTCTGAGGAAGAGGTTACCTGGGAGACAGAAGCCGAGATCAAAAAGAACTACCCACAACTTCTCGAGGAGTACAAAAAGGTACAAATTTTGAGGACGAATTTTTTTGTAAAGGGGGGTAGATTGTAACGCCCTGGAAAAATCCGTACTTAGACTCGAGTACCAACTCGACCAAAAATCGCGTAGGATTAATTCCTTTGGAAAATAAGTGTAAGTTAGCTAGCGCAATGCTAGAGTAGCTGGGAAATAGTCCCTGATCACTTTAAATACGTTCTACAAGACCTAAAGCGAGTAGAACCAATGACGCTATAATACTTTAAAACCTCGGATCAAACTCTAAACCGGTTTATTCTCAGGACCTCTTTGAAACTTTGAATTAGATCTAGACCGCGCGTCGAAAGTCCGATACCTACAATCTTAGACCGTTATAACCGCCTAGCTGGACTTGACAATCATTTCGAAAATCAAGTCCAACCGACATTAAGAGGCTATTTCATTGAGCCTGGAGTGAAGAGAGTGAGAATAGGGTTAGATTTGGAATTTGAAATTCAAATCTGGCACACGATTTGGCGAGTTATTATTAAGCGTTCTGACCGTCAGAAATCAGCCAAATTACACCCTTGGATCACGAAAAATTTCTATTTCATATCATGAGATTGTAGACCTGATCTACGTGTGGTGACCGCTGAACTGAAATTGGACCGCCACGTGCGATCTACGAATACTACTGGTCTGAAAATGGGATGTGAGTGACATCCGACGTGCATGAGATTAAGTCTGATCGCGTTCGGCCAGGGGACCTCCAGAAATGTCTTTTTGGACCGAAACAGCCCCGATTTAGTTAGGTATCAAGTAAACATTGTTCCCAAGCCTATTTTGGGCATGTTTTAGGTTATAAAAGGGGCTTAAACCCTCACTTCTCTAACCCATCTGAATTTGCTAGAAACCCTAGCTGGTGTGAGAGAAAAGGTGAGAGATTGTGAGAGAGAGTGGGAGAGAATTTTCTGCGGCTTGCACTACTTTTTGCACGTGCATAAGCAACGCGCGTCAATCACTTTTCCAGCAATTTCTCTGCATTTTTAGGTAAGAAAAGACCCCAAACACTTGCTGATTTAAGGTTCCTTCGGTTCCTTAGCATGGTAGCTTATACATCTTGTGAAATAGGTTTCCTGTTCGCTGTAGACGAAGCGTACACGCTCTGTTCGAATCAATACACTTCTAGGATAAAATGTGCAGATTCTAGACGCTTTGATTGACTGTTTTCAACGCTTTCAATATCGTTTAATAGTGGATTATCGACGGCAACGCCATTTGACATGTACAACATGCTGTCCGTTTCCTATTTCGTAAGCAGACGAAAATTATGAGATTTAGGGCATTTTAGTCATTTGTAGGAAATACTGTTTTCATCCATATTTTGCTGATATGATTGACATGGCTTCTTGTCACATTAGGATATTAGGAATGCGTGCATAATCAGTTTGGCGAAGAGATTCGCCCAAATGCGCACTTTGAGTCGACATACTATATGTAGACTTAAGTGTGTAGACTAAGTGTTTGTATAAATGTTTGTATTAGTATGTATTGAATTAAATGGTGTTATGAATTAGTTTGAGATTAAATTCTCAAATAATATGGTGATGTAAATGATTTCCTACATGTTGGCTATATGCATGATTTCATTATATGTATGAAATGCATGTGTTAGATGTTTTACTTAAGTTGTATGTTATAACATGTGTTAACATGCTCACATTGTTGTATTTCATTTTCATTACTCGTATATGATTGCTGATGTGACTTCATAAATGTTTGGAACTATACCTAGTCTAGGCAGTCGGCAACCGAGTAAATTCGTGGTTGGCTTATCTTTGCCACGAACGACGCGTCGATGAACGCGAGTCGTATTTTGGAGTTGGCGGCAGTGGTTAGGCCACAAGAGGTATTTTATGCACTTCATGTCATTCGACTTGAGATGCGCTCGTACTAGTCGAGCCCGTCAAGTAACCCGACTGGCCATTGTATGTTCACCTTGTATGAGTCATAACTACTTGAACCTAGGGTATTGAACTTACCATTGTAAACCCTGTCAACCATGGTACCTTGATCCATAAAGACTCATGAGTCGGGCATGGTGGTATGGGACACCGTGCTCGAGCTGTCGGCCTACGCTGGGGCCACAAACCTCCCCGTACTGACCAGTGAGCACCTATGACTCGTGAGCAGATTATGGTGGTATGGGACACTATATTCTTGCTGTCGGCATACACTGATCAGGCGACGAGCCCTTTGTAGTGACCGCGAGCGTATTCTGAGTCTACGGGAGGCGACGACCCTTCCGTAGCAATGAGAGTACAGTAGGCCTGTATTGATAAGGTGATGGGGGAGCGGTGTAACGAGTACGAGCAACAGCCCTGGTAGCCCTTGCAGCGACCTACAAAATATACATCGTATGAGATTACTAGGAGTGACGACCCTAGACAGATCTGTGTTGGGATTGATATAAGGAAAGTACCTTAGTTTCTCAATCCTTCTGTTTGAATGGACTAATAATAACTCAGTAATCATATCACCATCACATTGCATGTGCCTGGAAGATGTGGAGCACTTTGGGATGAAAGCATGCCGCGGGCGTAAGATGGTGCCGTATGAGGGAGATCGTCGGTGAGGGCATCCATCATGTCACGTCATATTGCATTAACAACAGTATTAGGAATGTTTGATTTACTACTTTACTATTATCGCATGATTGATTTGAGAACATGCTAATCTTTGCTCTATTATTCCACTGAGTTAGCTACTCACTCCCATGTTATGGGATGGTGTTTGCAATACCCACCAGACCCTGTCTTAGATGCAGGTGAGGCAGCGATTCAGGAGGCAGAGCCAGATTATGATGAGGACCAGGACGAGTTCTCATATATGCAGTACCACGACAACTTTGCTTAGGTGGCCTGGATTGACGGGACTTCTCAGTGGGACTATTTTTAACATTTTAATTTTGTTTATTTACATGTATATGAGACTCAGAGATGTATTCATACTTTGGAGATAGTTGAGATCTATTTTGTTTTCCATATAATGATATGTATATCCTTTAGTCTTCCGCTTGCTTTTATCACTGAATCTGGAGTATGAATTGCAGTTTTGGTATACTTTTACTCATGTGAATGCTTTAACTCAGACAACATTGAATCATAATCATTTTTGTTTCATAAGTGACTGTCTGAAACTAGGGAGTCGGGTTTATACCCGACCCCTGATTTTCAGGGTGTTACAGGTGTGTTATCTTAGCGGGAGATTACACTGAATTGGCAACTCATTCATCAATATTCAACTGTATAGAGGACACAGGGATAGAAGAGCTTACGGAGGAGCCAGGGGTGACTGAAGCCAAGGAGGAGGCTTATAATGAGGTGCCATACCAGGAGGGGCCTACTTATTTTGGGTTAAATCTTTAGTCTACTTGCTTATTAACATTTCAGTTCATTTTGAGAATTAAGGTTTTGTATATGGGGCCATACTGAGTGGCCTAGGATATTATTATTATTTACGTTTTACCTATACTATGCTTGGTTCCGTTAATCGCACTTTGATTGGGTTTGATTATCCTTATGCTTATCAGTTAACACATGGGTTTTCAAGAGACGAGTGATATACTCAGGTCTCGAAAGCCGAGGCGTTACAAGTTGGTATCAATGTAACGCCCTAAAAATTGGGGGTCCATCAGAAGCTCAGCTCCCGAGTTCCAACACATCACTTATGCAACATAAATAATGTTGATTAAATGTTGTTCATATTAGTGCACTAAACATGAGTGGGATTATACCAAAACAGTAATTCATACTCCAAATCAATTTATATAACACAAGCGAAAGATTGAAAAATGTATCTAAATGTATATGAGTTCAAAGGATTTCTGTCGAACCCTAGAGTATGAATACATCATTGAGTCATCATATACATTTATTAGTTAAAAAAAAAATAAAAATGTGAAGGAATAGTTTTAACTAGGATGAAAAGCCCTGTAGCCTCGTCGATCATAATGGCCTAAGCGAAACCGTTAGAGAACTGCATATACGAGAACTCGTCCTGATCGTCGTAGTAATCAGGCTCCACCTCCTAAGTCGCGTCGTCATCTGCAGCTAAGACAGAGTCTGGTGGGTGTTTAGAACATCGTTCCAGAACATGGGAGTGAGTGATTAACTCAGTGGAATCATAGAGCAAAGATTAACATGTTATCAATTTAGTCAAGTAGTAATGATAAAGAAGACATATCAAACATTCCTAGATACTCTTATTAATGTAAGGATGAAATATTTTCATGATGCATGCCCTCGCCTACACTCCCTCGTGCGACACCATCTTACGTCCACGGCATGCTTTCTTTCCTCTGTGCTCTTCAACCCAAGCACATGCAGTGCGATGTTGTGAATATGATTATCGAGTTATTATTAGTCCTTTTCATACAGAAGGATTGAGAAACTAAGGTACCTTCCTCATATCATTACTAAACAATGATCCATTATAGGGTCGTCAGTCCTAGACAATCTACGATATTATAGTTCTAGATCACTATAAAGGGCTTGTTACCAATCAGTATAGGTCTAGTTATATCCTATATACTACAATAAGGCTCGTCACCCCAATGCAGTTTCAGGATATACTCGAGGTCACTACAAAGGGCTCATCACCAATCAGAATAAGCCGACAGCTTGAATATAGTGTCCCATACCACCATAATCGGCTCACGAGTCTAGGTTGCTCACTGGTCACTACAGGGAGGCTCGTCGCCCCAGCGTAAGCCGACAACTCGACTACGGTGTCCCATACCACCATGTCCTGCTCAGGAGTCTTAGCGGATCGAGGTACCAAGGTTGATGGGATTACACTGGTAAGTTTGGTACCCGAGATTCAAACAGGAGCTTCCATACATGGTGAACATACATCGGGTCAATCCGGTTACTAGCTGAACTCGACTAGCACGATTGCACGTTGAATTGATCGACATGAAATGCATAGCACTCCGTGTGGCTAAACCACTGCCGACAACTCTAATACGGCTCGGGTTCGTCAAACACGTCTTATGTAGCGAATAAATTTTAACCACGAACTCAAGCCTATTACTGATTGTCTAGACCATAACATGGTCCCAGTCACGTACAATCTCAGTAATAGACATTGGATTCAAATTCCACATTCATATGAACATGTTATGAAATATAACTTATACATGAATACAGTACATGGAGGAAATCATACACATAGTTAACATGAATAAAATAGGCTAAACATTTCATGGAAGAAATCATACACATAAGTAAGGTGATTGAGATTCATATCTCAATTCCCTTAAAATTCATACTCTACCAATTTCTAACCCGTTCAGGTATTTACACAAACATTTAGACTACACGATTCAACATACATAACGTATGTTGGCATATTGCATATTTAGGTAGATCCTTTTGCTAAGGAGTTGTCACATACATAACAAACATGTACTAACAATAATTTATCATGGCAATCACAACATCTGATTTCATATGCATATGAACATTTTAACAAATACATGGAATACTCTATTTACAACATAGACTAAATATATTCATAAAACAGAACAGATAGCGCATTTAACATGTGTAAGAGCACCCACGTCAGGAATCTATCATTAACCGACATTGAAAGCTTTGAAAACCATAATCTATACATCTATAGTTTGTACCTTACGCCGTAGAAGCATAACGAATATGATTTAAATGGTAAGCCTTCGTCAACGGCAGATTAGCAACCTATAACACAAACTAGGTTAGCTATTTCATCGCTCCAACTATAATAAGCCCTAAAATAGGTTCGGGTTTGATTTTCTTACCCAAGTATGAAATTAGAATCGCCGAAATCACGATTCGAATAGGTGGATTAGGCACGTAGTGCAGCTGGGAAGAATCCCAGGACAAATCACTAACTTCTCTTACTTTCTCTCTCTTTTTCTTCTCTTCTTTAGCTAGGGTTTTAAAATTCGTATGGAATATGTGAGAGAAGGTTTAAGGCCCTTATATAGGCCCAAAACTAACGGAAACAGTCCCAGGGCCATGGTATACTTAGGGTATAACCAAATCATCCTTGTTCCGATCCAACGGAGCAGTTTTGGAGGTCCCTTTGCTGAATGCGGTTGGACTTAAGCTCATATATGCTGGATCTTGATCAAGTTAAGTTTTCAGTTCGATCGGGTTTCTAAATCGACCGTGGTGGACCAGTTTTAGTTCAGCGGTCATCGAAACTCGATCAGGGCCACAAGTATTTTGACATATGTGGGCCATCATCCCTGATCTTAGGGTGAATTTGGGTCAAAAATCAATGGTCAGAATGCTTATAAATGGTGGCAAGTGACACGACTCAGATTACTTAAATTCATATTTAATTTCTTAAAAACGTTCACTTTTTCACACTCTTCACTCCAGACTCAAGGAAACAATCTCGGGACATCGTTTGGACTCGATTTTCAAGGTAATTGTCAAGTCCAACTAGGCAGTCATAATCGAATAAGGTCATCGCTATCAGACTTTCGACGTGTGGTCCAGGTCTGATACGAAGTTTCAAAGTGCTCCCGAGAGCAACTGGGTTTAAAGTTGGAATCTAGATTTTAGGGTAACATAGTGTTACTAATTCTATAGGTTTTGGGTCTTGCAGATCGTATTTAAAGTGATTAGTGCTAATGTCACAGGTAATCTAGGTTAACACTTAGTTAATTCTTGTCTAGTTTCTAAAGGATTTAGTTCTGAGGGATTTCTGCCTGAGTTGGTAGTCGGGTCTTTATGTAGATTTTTTCGAGCCGTTACAATCAAAGCGGAGTATGAGACAGCCTGGCTGTGGGACTAGCTTACAAACCTTAAAGGAATAACTTAGACAAAACTTAGAAATCCTCCCTTAGAAAAATAGCTAGGATGAATGAACGTAAAAACAGAACACTTAGGCCCCTCATGAACAACTTAAAATTTTTTGAGAAATGATAAGTTAGTCATCTGAACTCAGAAACAAAAACCTTAGCCCCCTTAAAATTTCAATGGGCTGTATCGGTTAAGTCTAAAAGCCTGGCTCGTATGCCATGAGATAAGAAAGTAACAAGGCCTTTAGCCTCGTATTATTTCGTAACTAACTGAAATTTTTTCGATACCTGAGACATACAATTTTTAACCTCACAGGAAACCATGCTGCCCGTATTACAATCCCAATGATCTAATACAATCGATGTTCGCTCCATTCCATTAACTAAGCACCTGAGAGAGTGCAGCCCCATTTACACACCAGGCCTCCCGCTTGGAGTGGCAACCAGGGACGCAAGGTTAGAAGCAATAGGAGAATCTCCCTCTCCTCAGATCTATGCATCAGGGCTGCTCCCTCAGTACTTTGGACAATGAACGCCATCAGCTAAGCCCTCAGCCAACATATACGATGATACACCGATGGTAACCGCCACCTTCACAGCTTTCACACAGATGGCAGCGACCATGCAGTAGCAGCAAGCTACCTTTATGCAACAGCAGAAGGACTCACACGCCCTAATGATGGAAACCCTACGAAGTCATGGGGGGCATTGCGTGATACAAAGGCACGAGGTGCCTACATATTTGACCGCTTGTTAAGGCTTCGCCCACAGACTTTTGGAGGAGCGCCTGACCCGGTTCAGACCGACATTGGCTGGCAAGGATTGCCAAGATGATGGGACCACTGGAGTGCTCCGACGCTTAAAAGGCCAGTTGGGCCACATACCTGCTTGAGGGAGAGGCTGAAAACTGGTGAAAAAGCATACAAAGAGGCGTGCTGACTGGGTACGTATGGACCTGGGCTGGCTTCAGGACAAAGTTCCTGGAGAAATATTTTCCACGGTCATGTCGAAGCGAGAAGATCGCACAATTTCTGAAGTTGGAGCAAGGAAGCCTGACAGTCGCCTAGTACGAGGTGAAGTTTGATGAGCTCTCACTATACATACCTAAGGCCCTTGAGGATGAGGAGTACAAACTGGAGAAGTTCAAGGAGGGGCTGAAAACCCTAGATACAATCTCGGCCATGTACTTGGGATTTCGAGGACTTCCCAGAATTGGTAGATAAGGCAATGCGCATGGAGAAAGATTTTGAGCTCTCCATCTGCTCCCGCCTACCAGCTTGGGATGCCCCGTTCCACCCGATGCAACCTCCTCCTACTCCACCCATCCCTGTGGGAAGATTCAAATCACTAGTCACACGAGTGCCACCTTTGCCCCCTGGCGGAGGCTGTGGTTACTGTGGAAAGACGAACCACAACACCCAGACTTGCTTCCTGCGAATGCAAGATCAGGGCATCTTGCCTCGGATGAACCAACTGTTATAGAACTAGGTAGCAGCAAAGGTAGCACCCCAGCCTTAGTAGCCCAAACAGGGGCCTCCGGCACAACAAAGGGCTACCCCAGCCAGAGTATATGTTGTCGCCACCACAGAGGCCGAACAGGACCCCCTTCGGACCATTCATGGTACTGCCCACATTAACGGTACCCTTGTACTCACTTTATTTGATTCTGGTGCAACTCTATCTTTCATTGATTCTGTTATTACATCTAGATTAGAACTGAACATAACTCGAATGCATGCCCCCTTAGTTGTAGCATCCACTATGGGTAAATTTGTAGAAACAGATAAGATGTGTAGAGCATGTCCCATCATGCTCGCAAGTCACGAGGTTACCGTAGACCTAATTATCATGCCGATCAAGCAATTTGACATCATCCTTGGGATGGACTGGCTCACGTTGGTGCATGCAGTCATGGATTGTTGCAACAAAATGGTGACAATATCTATCCCAGGGCATGCCTCTTTCACTTTGAACCGGGGGAGAGGGGGGGGGGGGCTCAGATGCTGAGAGTTCGAGAGCTTGTAGATTCTAGAGGAAGAAGACCCAGTAGAAGCCACCATCAGTCGGATACCAGTAGTCCAAGACTTCCTAGAAGTATTCCAAGAAATACCAGGGTTACCTCTTAGAAGAGTGATAGACTTCTACATCGACCTCAAGCTAGGGACTGCCCCTATATCACTCCCTCCATTTCGCATGCCTCCTTACGAGATGGAGAAGTTGAGGAGTCAGATTGATGAGCTGCTCACTCAGGGCTTTATCTGCCTTGGTGTTTCTCCTTGGAGAGCACCGGTCCTCTTTGTCAAGAAAAAAGACGGATCGATGTGTCTCTGTATAAACTACAGGAGAGTGGATGATGTAATGATCATGAACAAATATCTTCATGCCATATCTAGACTGGTTCGTGATCATGTTCATTGATGATATCTTGATCTATTCTAAGAGCCAAGATAAGCATGAACAACATTTGCGTACGGTCCTAAGTATGCTAAAGGATAACCAACTGTATGCTAAGTTGTCTAAATGTGAGGTTTGACAGCAGGAAGTAAAATTCTTAGGGCACGTAGTAAAGGCAGAAGGAATAGCGGTCGATCCGGCAAAGGTGGAAGCAATATCGAAGTGGGAATAGCCCACTACAGTGACCGAGGTTCGAAGCTTCCTAGGCATGGGCGGGTTCTAATGATGCTTTATTAAGGAGTTCTCCAAAATCATGCGACTGCTCAAGCAGCTGACAAAGAAGAATGCCCGATTCACGTGGGATGAAAATATAGAGGCAACATTCCATGAATTGAAGATGAGATTGACTTCTGCACTGGTGCTCACTCTCCTACAAGAAGGGGAGAAGTTCGTGGTATATAGTGATGCCTCGAAGTTGGGTCTCAGCTGCATTCTGATGTAAAACGACAAGGTGATCGGTTATGCCTCTCGCTAATTGAAGAAGTACGAGGAGAACTAACCGACTCACGACCTGAAACTGGCATCTGTGGTATTTGCCTTGAAAATATGGAGGCATTACCTGTATGGAGAATATTTTCATCTATTCTACAATCACAAGAGTCTGAAATACATATTCACTCAAAAAAACTTAAACATATGCCAGCATCGGTGGATGGAGACTCTTAAAGATTTTCACTTCAAAATCTCCTACCACCCTAACAAGGTAAACTCGATGGCTGACGCCCTGAGTCGTAAGAAGAAGCATGATCTGGTAGCCACCCTGATGATCAAGGAGTGGAAATTGATAAAATTTGTGCAGGACTTCAATGTCCAGCTCATCCTCGACAAACCTGATGCGTATGTAGCTCTGTTAACTGCAGAGCCAACCCTGGTCCGACACATGATCTTCGCATAGGACCAGGATGAATGGCTTGTCAAGATGAAAGAAAGGTGTAAGAATGAAGAAATGTCTGGCTGGAGGGTTGGTGACGATGGCGGTCTTTGGTATCAAGGACGAGTATGTGTCCCAAACAACATCGAACTAAGGAAGGAAGCAATGATAGAAGGCCACCATTCCAAGTTAGCCATCCACCCAGGAAGCACTAAAATGTACAATGATGTAAAAAGAAAGTACTGGTGGAGCAATATGAAGAGGGACATCACCGACTTTGTAGAAAAATGCATGGTGTGCTAGAAGATCAAGGCCGAGCATTGCAAGCCTGCTAGCCTCCTTCAGCCACTACCCTTGACAAAATGGAAATGGGATAGCATTTCTATGGACTTTATATTTGGTCTTCTTAGGATGCAGAAGAAACACGATTCAATCTGGGTCATTGTTGATAGGTTGACAAAGGCCACCAAATTCCTCCCGATCTGCACGACAGACTCCACCGACATCTTGACAAAGTTATATATTCGGGAAGTTGTGCAATCCTACGGAGTTCCGTGGGAAATTATTTCAGATCAAGACTCCAGATGTACTTCTGCCTTCTAGAAGAGAGTGCAAGAAGAATTGGGCACCGAACTCAAGTTCAATACGGCATTTCACCCTCAGACAGATGGGCATACGAAGTGGTTGAACCAGATCTTAGAAGATATGCTGAGAGCATACGTCCTAGACTTTCAGGACAACTGGGACGACCACATGTTACTAGCGAAATTCTCTTACAACAACAGTTTCCAGTCCAGCATAGGCATGGCACTGTATGAGGCTCTTTATGGTCGCCCTTGTCGAGCTCTTCAGTGTTGGGCAGAAATCAGAGAGTGAAGTTTATTGGGTCCTGAGTTGGTCCAGGCTACTACTCAGGTCATCGACATGGTCAGAAAATGTTTGCGCACCACCCAGAGCAGACAGAAGAGCTTTCCGGATAACCAATGCCACAACCTGGAGTTCGCAGCTGGCGACCATGTATTCCTAACGGTCAGATGAGGTTTGGTCAAAAAGGTAAGCTAACACCACGTTTCATTGGGCCTTTCGAGATCCTAGATCGTGTGGGAGTCGTGGCATACCGACTTGCACTACCTACTACACTGGCCAGTATTCACAACGTCTGAAAAGGTATATGCTAGACGAATTGCACATCGTCAGTTGGGAGCAGATCAAGTTAATAGATAAGGCCTCTTATACTGAGGAACCAATCCGTATCTTAGACCATAAGGAACAGGTCTTGCGGACGAAGACTATACCTCTAGTTAAGGTTCTTTGGTCACATCATGGGGAGGAAGAAGCAACATGGGAACGAGAAGCAGAAGTTAGGGAAAAGTACCCTCACTTATTTAGTAACACACCTCAAGTAATTTTGAGGGTGAATTTTTTTTTTCTTTTTAAGGGGTAGACTGTAACACCCTGTACCTTCAGTACATGGGTGTTACCTTTTAAACCCACTCTAAACTAAAACAAATGTGGGTTAACCAAAAACTTAAACTCGACATACGCAGGATGGAAATTCCAGTCAACATTAAAGCCATCCAGCAAGGTCTCCAAGAGTCAGAACACGCCCCACGACAGCCAGGAAGGTGAGACTATTCGAACACTCTGAATTAAAGCCATTATAAACAGTTTTAGAGTGGTACAATACACTTGTCACCAACACTTGAGAATTGGTTAGTGACAAAACAACCCTTCATCATAATCAGTACCATATATTAACCATTGAAAATAAGTATCAGGCCCACCCGACCAACTGATCGCATCTCATGGGCCAATGATGGCCCAAAAGTGTATATAACGGCCCACTTAGGGTCCACCATCAACCCAAAATGGGCCAAGATCCCCATGTAGTGTTCTCCAATGAAAATGAATGGACTAGATTACGGTAATAACATCACAGTAGACCCCCACTCGATGCATGTACACTGAGGGTGTTTGTGCACGATGTGCACTGAAACTAATGGCTCAGTCAAACTGGCCTTGACCGAGCATCACTCGAAATTTTGAGAATGGCGGTTCTCCCGCCTTTCTCCCTGTTTAAACCAATAGCATTCAAAGCTCTAAGTGTGCCACCATGCCCACTTTCTGAGCCATCTAAACCGTTCAAACTAATTGTGGGGTTGGTCTAATGATTAGGCAGGCCACATCAAAGCACCCCATACGTGTTCGGTATGGTCACGGTTGCTCGAATACAGATGAGCTCTAGCCAATCTCCAATATTCATGTGTAATTGTGCATAATGGACTGTCAGGCTAAACTAGGGTATGGTTCAGTCCAGACCTTAACTAATTAGGCCAGGTCTCACCTTGAGCTACGTATAAGTAGGTTTGCCATCAAAACTGTTAACTTATAAATGCAACTTGTATCTTGAAATTAATTCAGGAAGCCCCTCGCTTGGCACTGGACCACTAATTAACCCAGGAAATTGAACCAAGGAATTGCAACCCCTTCAGGTGATGATTCTTTCCCCTTAAGTTTTCTACCCTTAAATAGACCCAAAATAGCAGTTTTATTAGTGTAAATGGCTAGCTAAACTAATGATAACTGTGTGTAAAAATAAACTGCATTCACTTGATTTATCTGTTTAACATGATAATTCTCATGCTTACTATGGTTTAGATTCTTGACCTCTTTGAACTGCCTAAGTGAATAATCCAGTCATTTATGTAATGTAAATTCAGTTGTTGTATATTGATAGAAATACATGTGTCATTCCTTATTTCGCTTTCATATCGTAATATATGTTGCTATGACACACATACTGTTAAAAATCTCTCCATAGGAAATCCTAGCAAAGGAGAGTCCGGGCTTGGGGTTTAACTAGATTGGTTGTGACATTAGTAAGCCCCTGACATGGAGGTTTTGGTTGTGGTGCTTGACCATAGGGTTTACCATCCATGTGTGATTTCACCTAACTGACTTGGGATGGACTCCATAACCCTTCCATATGTTGTTGTTTACTCATTTTTGAATCATTCATGCTGACATGTTTAAATCGCTACTTTTGGTAATTTCAACATTTCACCCCTAGTCGACATTGGTGGTAGCCCCTTTATGTTGAATTGAATGATCACATGTTAGTGGGAGCTACACACACCCTAAGACGGTAGACTCATGGGTCGGGGATGGTAGAATGGGACACTATGCCCGAGCCGTCGGCCTACACTAAGCCATGCGCTCCCCGTAGTTACCGTGAGCATATTAAACCTGATGGTTGCAAATTGGATTAATAATAGGATGGATAACCATACATGCATGGCACAGACCAACATCTATTATTGATATACGTAACATACAGATTCGCCTGTCTGGACGTTTTACCTGAGGTACAGACCGTCTGGATATTTTACCTGGGTCGATGATTGCATGAGTGACGACCCCTATGTCCGTCTGGATGTTTTACCCAGGACAACATTCGCATTCACTCATCCATGCACTTATTAATATTGCATCTATTATGTTTTAGATTATCTGTATACTTTTATGTTATTCCTTGTTTAGGGCAGTAGTGTGTAATCTTAGCGAAAAATCACACTAAGTTGCCCACTCATTCATCAATATTCAACCGTACAGAGGACATAGGGATAGAAGAACTTGGGGAGGAGATGGAGGTGACTGAAGCTGAGGAGGAGGCTTACAATAAGGAGCCATACCAGGAGGCGGCTACTTATTTTGGGTTAAAGCAGTAGTCTACTTGCTTATTAACATTTTAGTTCATTTTGAGAATTAAGGTTTTGTATATGGGCCCTAGCTGAGTGGCCTGGGATATTATTACTGTTTGGGTTTTATTTATACTATGCTTAGTTCTATTAATTACACTTTGATAGGGTTTAATTATCCTTATGCTTATCAGTAACACCTGAGTTTTCAAGAGACGAGTGATATACTCGGGTCTCGAAAACCGAGGTGTTATAGTGATGGAATCCCTTCCAATCATCACAATTCTACTCCATTGAGAATTTGGTCAATGAAAAGTTCAGATTTGATTTAAATTGCCTTATCTTCCAATAGGATAGGATAAGACTCTAATTCCAATTATGTTCCTCTAATCAAGTAAGGTATCATTTGATAGCTACAAGTGGATCCTTGGCACCCTAGTTCTCACCTTTAAATTCATAACTTTTAATCAACATTATTCACACTTACTTTCAATTATTTTAGAATTTAGATTTAGATCTTCTTCTAGTTCTAGTTATTTTTAGAATATGTACAAGTTTAGTCCTTGTGGATTTAACCTCGGTCTTACCGTGTTATTACTACATTATGACCCTACACTTGGGGTTGTGAACACTGATGAATCAATCGTGTCTTTGGTGTAAAAGGTGATGGCTTAATCTCATAACTCATATGTTATGCCAGATCGATACGATTGTAAAAGTTAGATCATCGGCTGATTAAATTGATGAGCCTAAGCGCAACGTATTTTGTGGTACCAAGCTCGTTCATAATTACCACTGTTCTCAGCCGAGCCTTTTACGATTGCTTCTCATTGCTCAAGATGGCACTTATTCACACTCTAGCCATAGAAATTTTTCTCATCAAGATCTACCATGAAGGTTAGTTTCTTCAGTTATAGGAGAAGTTCTTCCTACCGATCGTTCTGTTCAACCGAGCGATTTCAGTCAAACAAATATGAGGGGTCAGTAACAAACTTCCTCACACCATATGACAGGAAAGAAAATGTAAAATCCTTTAACCATTTTTTCACGATCTCCTAAAGAAAAGAATCAGAACCAATAATAAAGGGAGATTGCTCGTCAAACATTATCTATAAAGTCAAATCAATACCGCCTAAATAGCTCTTCTTTCGACAATGATCGAGATAATCGATCGGTGTAACATCCCAAAAATCGGGGGGTCGAGTAAAAACCCAACTCCCGAGTTCCAAAATGTTATTTATGTAATATAGATATGTATGATTGAATGTTGTCTAAATTAATGTATTAAACATGAGTGGGATTACGCCAGAATAGCATATCATACTCCAGAGACAGTTAAATTAACAAGCGGAAGACTATGATAGTATGTATAACATATATAAACTTTTGTGTGTCTCCAGAGTCTGAACATGTTACCAGGTTAAACATATACATTTATACCTCAAAAGAGAAAGAAAGAATATACATGAGTGCTCTAAAAACATATAATGACAAGTGTCAAGGCATCTAATCAACCTCCCTGTAATCCCGTCAATCAGATCACGCATAAAGGAGAGATCCTCCTCATCATAATCAAGTCCAGCTCCGCCTCGCAGGCAGTGCCATCATCTGCAATCACAATAGGGACTGGTGGGTGTCCGGAAACACCGTCCCGTAACGTGGGAGTAAGTGATCAACTCAGTGGGATAAGAGAGCAGAGATTAGCATGTTATCAAATCAATCATGCCATAATAGTAAAGCAGTAATTCAAACAATCCTAATACTGTTGTTAATGCAATATGACATGATATGATGGATGCCCTCACCGACGTTCTCCCTCATACGGCACCATCTTACGCTCGCGGCATGCTTGCATCACGCTCAGTGCTCCACATCTTCCAGGAACATGCAATGTGATGGTGATATGATTGCCGAGTTATTATTAGTCCATTCAAACAGCAGGATTGGGAAACTAAGGTACTTCCCTTATATCAATCCCAACACAGATCCTGTCTAGGGTCGTCACTCCTAGTAATCTCATACGATGTATATTTTGTAGGTCCCTGCAAGGGCTGCCAGGGCTGTTGCTCGCACTCGTTGCACCGCTCCCCCATCACCTTATCAATGTAGGCCGACAGCAAGAATATAGTGTCCCATACCACCATAATCTGCTCACGAGACATAGGTGCTCACTGGTTACTACGGGGAGGTTTGTGGCCCCAGCGTAGGCCGACAGCTCGACCACGATGTCCCATACCACCATGCCCGGCTCATGAGTCTTCGTGGATCAAGGTACCATGGTTGACAGGGTTTACAATGGTAAGTTTAATATCCTAGGTTCAAGCAGTTATGACTCATATAGGGTGAACATATAACGGCCAGTCGGGTTACTTGACTAGCTCGACTAGCACGATCGCATCTCAAGTCGAACGACATGAAGTGCGTAAAACACTTCGTGTGGCCTAACCACTGCCGCCAACTCCAAAACACGGCTCGCGTTCATCGACGCGTCGTTCGTGGCAAATATAAGCCAACCACGAATTTGCTCGGTTACCGACTGCCTGGACTAGGTATACTCCACATCAGCAATCATAAGAGAGTATTGGAAATTGAATACAACCATGTGAGCATGTTAACACATGTTATAATACACAACTTAAGTAAACCATCCAACGCATGCATTTCACACATATAATGAAATCATGCATTTAGCTAACATGTAGGAAATCATTTACATCAGCATATTAATTGATAAAACAATCTCAAACTAATTCACAACACCATTTAATTCAATACATACTAATGCAAGCATTTATACAAACACTTACACTACACACTTAAGTCTACATATAGTATGTCGACCCGAAGTGCGCATTTAGGCGAATCTCTTCACCAAACTAATTATGCACGCATTCCTAACATTCTAATGCGACAATATGCCATGTCAATCACATCAGCAAAATATGAATGAAAACGGTACTTCCTACAAATGACTAAAATGCCCTAAATCTCATATTCTTCATCTTTTTACAAAACAGGAAATGGACAGCATGTTGTACATGTCAAACGGCGTTGCCGTCGATAATCTACTATTAAACGACATTGAAAGCATTGGAAACAGTTAATCAAAGCGTCTAAAATCCACACCTTTTCTCTTATAGGTGTGATAATTCGAATGGAGCGTATACGCTTCGTCTACGGTGAATAGGGAACCTAATACACAAGATCTATCAGCTACTTCGCTATGAAACCAAGGGATCAGCAAATCAGCAACTATTAGGGTTGTTTTCTTACCTACAAACGTGGAGAAATCACCGGTCGAGTGATTGAAGCGTGTTGCTAAAGCACGTGCAACAGGTAGCACAACGGCAGGAAAATTCTCCTCCACTCTCTCTCACAAACTCTCACCTTTTCTCTCTCCCAATCTAGCATTTTTCTCAAATTCGGATGGGAGAGAGGAATGAGGGTTTCAACCCCTTTTATAAGCCCAAACATGCCCGAAATAGGCTAGGGAACAATGTTTACTTAAGTTATATCCAAATCGGGGCTGTTTCGGTCCAAAAGGGCATTTCTGGTGGTCCCCTGGCCAAATGCGGTCGGACTTAAGTTCATGCATACAGGATCTAGTACACATCAATTTTTCAGTTCGGCAGGGTTCGCAGATCGCACGTGGCGGTCCAGTTTCAGTTCAGCGGTCACCGCACGTAGATCAGGTTTATAATTCTCATGATATGAAATAGAAATTTTTTCTGATCCGAGGGTGTAATTTGGCTGAATTCTGATGGTCAGAACGCTTAATACTGACACGTCAAGTCGTGTGCCAGATTTGAATTTCAAATTCCAAATCTAACCCTATTCTCACTCTCTTCGGTACAGGCTCAACGAAATAGCCTGTGAATGTCGGTTGGACTTGATTTTCGAAATGATTGTCAAGTCCAGCTAGGCGGTTCTACGGTCTAAGATAGTAAGTATCGGACTTTCGACGCGCGGTCTAGATCCAATACAAAGTTTCAAAGTGGTACAGAGAATAAACCGGCTTAGAGTTTGATCTGAGGTTTTAGAGTATTATAGCACCATGGATTCTACAAGTTTTGGGCCTTGTAGAACGTATTTAAAGTGATCAGGGACTATTTCCCAGCTACTCCAGCGTAGCGCTAGCTAACTTATTATAACATCCCGAAAATCGGGGGGTCAAGTAAAAACCCAACTCCCGAGTTCCAAAATGTTATTTATACAACATAGATATGTATGATTGAATGTTGTCTGTGTTCATGGATGAAACATGAGTGGGATTACGCTAGAACAACATATCATACTCCAGAGACAGTTAAATTAACCAGCGGAAGACTATGATAGTACGTATAACATATATGAACTGTTGTATGTCTCCAGAGTGTGAACATGTTACCAGGTTATATACATACATGTATGCTCCAAAAGTAAACAAAAAGGAATATACATGAGTGCTCTAAAAATATAAAATGACAAGTGTCGAGGCAACAAATCAACCTCCCTGTAATCCCGTCAATCAGAACACGCATAAAGGAGAGATCCTCCTCCTCATCATCAAATCCAGCTCCGCCACGCAGGCCGCGCCATCATCTGCAATCATAATAGGGGCTGGTGGGTGTCAGGAAACACCATCCCGTAACGTGGGAGTGAGTGATCAACTCAGTTGGATAAGAGAGCAGAGATTAGCATGTTATCAAATCAATCATGCGATAATAGTAAAACAGTAAATCAAACAATCCTAATACTGTTGTTAATGTAATATGACGTGACATGATGGATGCCCTCACCGACGATCTCCCTCATACGGCATCATCTTACGACCGTGGCATGCCGCACTCCCTCAAGTGCTCCACATCTTCCAGGCACATGCAATGTCATGGTGATATGATTACCGAGTTGTTATTAGTCCTTTTCATACAGCAATATTGGAAAACTAAGGTACTTCCCTTATATCAATCCCAACACAGATCCTGTCTTAGGTCGTCACTCCTAGTAATCTCATACGATGTATATTTTGTAGGTCGCTGCAAGGGCTGCCAGGGCTATTGCTCGCACTCGTTGCACCGCTCCCCCATCACCTTATCAATACAGGCCTACTGTACTCTACTACTACTGAAGGATCGTCGCCTCCCGTAGACTCAGAATACGCTCGCGGTCACTACAAAGGGCTGCCAGGGCTGTTGCACGCACTCGTTGCTCCGCTCCCCCATCACCTTATCAATGTAGGCCGACAGCAAGAATATAGTGTCCCATACCACCATAATCTGCTCACGAGTCATAGGTGCTCACTGGTCACTACGGGAAGGTTTGTGGCCCCAGCGTATGCCGACAGCTCGACCACGGTGTCCCATACCACCATGCCCGGCTCATGAGTCTTCGTGGATCAAGGTACCACGGTTGACAGGGTTTACAATGGTAAGTTCAGTACCCTAGGTTCAAGCAGTTATGACTCATGCAGGGTGAACATACAACGGCCAGTCGGGTTACTTGACGGGCTCGACTAGCACGATCGCATCTCAAGTTGAAAGACATGAAGTGCGTAAAACACTTCTTGTGGCCTAACCACTGCCGCCAACTCCAGAACACAGCTCGCGTTCATCGACGCGTCGTTCGTGGCCAAGATAAGCCAACCACGAAATTTCTCGGTTACCGACTGCCTGGACTAAGTATAGTCCCAAACATATGGAATCACATCAGCAATCATGTGAGAGTATTGGAAATGAAATACAACCATGTGAGCATGTTAACACATGTTATAACATACAACTTCAGTAAATCATCGAGCACATGCATTTCATACATACAATGAAATCATGCATATAACTAACAAGTAGGAAATCATTCACATCAGCATATTAATTGAGAAACCAATCTCAAACTAATCCATAACACCATTTAATTCAATACATACTAATACAAGCATTTATACAAACACTTACACTACACACTTAAGTCTACATATAGTATGTCGACCCGAAGTGCGCATTTAGGCGAATCTCTTCGCCAAACTAATTATGCACGCATTCCTAACATTCTAATGCGACAATAAACCATGTCAATCACATCAGCAAAATATGAATGAAAACAGTACTTCCTACAAATGACTAAAATGCCCTAAATCTCATATTCTTCGCCAGTTTACGAAACAAGAAACGGACAACATGTTGTACATGTCAAACGGCGTTGCCGTCAAGAATCTACTATTAAACGACATTGAAAGCTTCGGAAACAGTCAATCAAAGCGTCTAAAATCCGCACCTTGTCTCTTAGAAGCGTATCGTTTCCAACAAAGCGTATGCGCTTCGTCTACGGCGACTAAGGAACCTGATTTACGAGATTTATCAACTAACAAGCTATGAAACTAAAGAAGCATCAAATCAGCAACTTTCTAGGGCGTTTTCTTACCTAAAAATGTGAAGGAATCACTGGCCAGGTGATTGAGGTGTGTCGCTTAGGCACTTGCAACGCATGGCACAAGCAGCAGGGAATTCTCTCCCACCTTCTCTCACAAACTCTCACATTTTCTCTCTCCCAATCTAGGGCTTTTTTACAAATTCGGATGGGAGAGAGGAGTGAGGGTTTCAACCCTTTTTATAAGCTTAAAAATGCCCAAAATAGGCTCCAAGTCAAGGTATACTTAAAGTATATCCAAATCGGGGTTGTTTCGGTCCAAAAGATAATTTTTGGTGGTCCCCTGGCCGAATGCGATCGGACTTAAGCTCATGCGTACCGGATCTAGCACGCATCAAGTTTTCAGTCCGGCAGGGTTCGCAGATCGCACGTGGCGGTCCAGTTTCAGTTCAGCGGTCACCGCACGTAGATCAGGCCTGCAAATCTCATGATATGAAATAGAAATTTTTCCTGATCCGAGGGTGTAATTTAGCTGAATTCTGACGGTCAGAATGCTTAATACTGACGCATCAAGTCGTGTGCCAGATTTGAATTTGAAATTGGAATTCTGTCCCTATTTGCACTCTCTTCAGTCCGGGCTCAATGAAATAGCCTGTGGTTATCGGTTGGACTTGATTTTCGAAATGATTGTTAAGTCCAGCAAGGCGGTTCTAACGGTCTAAGATAGGAGGTATCGGACTTTCGACGCGCGGTCTACATTCAATACAAAATTTCAAAGTGCTCCAGAGAACAAACCAGCTTAGAGTTTGATCCCAGGTTATAGAGTATTATAGCACCATGCATTCTACAAGTTTTGGGTCTTGTAGAACGTATTTAAAGTGATCAGGGACTATTTCCCAGCTACTCTAGCGTCGCGCTAGCTAACTTAAGCTTAGTTTCTAAAGGAATTAACCCTAAGTGATTTCTTTGGCTATGGAATTGGGTTCTAAGTGATTTTTCAGGTGTTTTAGTTGACCCATTGCCTAAGGACGTCTAATCCCATATTGGCCAAAATCTGGGGTGTTACACTTATGCTTAGTTTCTAAAGGAATTAATCCTAAGTGATTTCTTTGGCTATGGAATTGGGTTCTGAGCGATTTCCTAGGTGTTTTAGTCGACCCATTACCGAAGGACGTCTAATCTCAGGTTGGCCAAAATCTGGGGTGTTACAATCTACCCCCCTTAAAACACAATTTCGTCCTCGAAATTGGTGAAGGGTAAGGAGTACTTTTTCTAAGGAAGGTTCAAATCCTATTTAATAACCTCACCTTACGTATATCCTAACTCAAATGTTTATATCCTGGGCCAGTGGGGAAGAGGCCAACCACACTTCCGCTGCGCCACTCTGATCGAACGGTTGCATTGGCTGAGCTAATTGGATTGGACTCAATACGTTCTACCCCCTTAAAACTTGGTTCTACTTAAAGTGCAAGAATCTATGCATCGCTCCGTATATCGAAACGAGGTGTAACTTAGGGGCTATCCTTGACATGAATTGGGAAACAACCTCTCATTACAGTGGTTTTCCTTTGCTAATGATGCGCTCTATGGCATTGAGATGAGCCTAATCCCTATTGTGGTTGAGTTCAGGGGCAGGTATGAGTTGGTGGCAAGATGTCGAATTCACTACTGGCTTTAAATTCTTAAATTTACCAAGGGCAAAGCAATAACTTTTGGTTGTAGGTGGTCGGGTCAACACGAAAAAAAAAGTTGTGTAGTGGGTCTGAGCCGGATACATAGACTTTTTGCCTAGAACAGAAATTTACTGTATCAGTTCTTAATCCTAGACGATGCCGATCTTCTGCTTGATCAGAGCATTGGATTTATTGGCAACTACCAGGATTGAGAAGTCAATTCAAACCGTGAATTATATCGCTTACATAAACCGTTCCTTTACTCCGTGTTCCCGAATGCAATAAGCCCCTGGGGAAGACAATACTAAGAGGCATGCTAATTCATCCTAAGTTCAATCTAAGGGATTTATAAGTTGTCCCTGAGAGTGAATGGTTCTAAGTTACATAAGCTTCCTGAGAGTTACTAAAGGAGTCTATGAAAGTTATGAGGATCTATCCAAGGAAGGAAGTCCCATTCCAAGTAAATCTAACTTACTATTCCTTAGCATATACAGGTTTTACACTACTTAAGGTAACTAGTAGACTAGTCGGTAACTCAGTACCTATAATCCAAAGCCTAAGATTAGAAAATGGTTCTATACCATTACTAATACAGGGAATTGCTGTATCGCTTAGGGTCAAGATTATCTAAATAGAATTGGCTTTCCTATATCGTCAGATCCTTCAAATCTAGAGGTACTAACACTAGGTCCAAAATGCCAATGACCTATATGGCCAGTAGCATTAAGTTGTATTAAATGGAATGGCATTCCTAGTCCCATGGCGGGATTGGAAGTGGCATGCTTGGTAGGAGGGTGGGTTGGGATAAAAATTAATTTTATAGGCTTAATCCTGGGATTTACAATATGGCAGTGGAAACTACAGGACACACCCAATCTAGGGACAATACCTTACGGCGAACGAAACAGCATGGACTCCGTCTAACAAAATTTTATCACGATACATGGAATAAAGTTCCACATAAATTATGACAGGGATGCATTCGGCTATGCTAAGCCCAAACCACTAACACAAACACATTGTCTACCTGTGACATCACTAGACCCAATAACAACAAAACACAGAAATCCTTAAAACAGAAATCAAACAATCTACAGGGCAACGGCATAGATGCCTAATTCTACCAAAGGACTTCTACCATGGTCCCAACTAACCTTCTTGAATACTATCTAGTTCAGTACTATCTGTGTTGTCCATTAGAGCTCTATCAGCCAGGTATTTTCAACACTTCTCAAACAAAGAAAGTGGAGAAATGGGATTTGAGGTTTGCACGATTTTGAGACCCAAAAAGAGGGTAAAGGCTCAAATAAAAGGGACATGCGAAGGAGGATGGTGGAAAAGGAGAAAAAAAGCTAGAATAGCCTTAACAATAGCTTTGGAAAGCGGAGGAAATGTGGAGAAATTGTTGCCCAAATGGACTGAATGAAATCTAGGCATTGTAGAGGGATGCATCAAGCTCCCCTAGGATGTATTTTCAGAGAGAAAAGAGAATGAAAAGGGAAATGGAGCACCTCATGATTTCAGCTCGTTTTGGAGATTGTAAGAGCTCCAAACGATGAGATTTGCAAGAGGGAGGGCTGCAAATCACTATGGAGTGAAGGAGTGGGATCGTTTTCAGCTGGGAATGGATTTAGGAACGATTTGGAGCCACAGATTTGAGATAGGGCAGCTGAAAAATGAAAATGGAGCTAGGGGAGGGGCTGTTTGTGAAGGAAGTACCCCTTTTTGGGGTTTTCTATGGACGAACACTACATGGGGGGGTGTATTACCCAAAATACCCCCAGATCCCAAAAATTACATCAAGTGGGCCACAACCATCGGCGATGCATCGCCGGATCGGCGATGGCATCGCCGACCATCTCTTTGGTTGGTCGGTGGAACCACATGGGTCTGGTCCCCCATGGTCCAGGGACCCCAAAAAACTATGGGCTCCACCTTGGTTCATTGTATATTGACCTATAGATGCTCAAACATGCGTTCGGGGCTTTTCAGAACCAATCTATAATCTCGAATACAATTCCTTATCATTCAGCATATGATTTTAGGGTAGAAGGAGCCAATACATCCATCTAGCCCATTAGTTGCTAAAGATCGTAAACTTAGAATGGCCTAATGGCCATTTTTCATGAAATTATACTATTCATTGTAAAATTTTGTCGAAGTATGATTTTATATCATTTTCACATTAGGATCAATGCCTAACATGAAAATAATATGAAATAATTGAATAATGGAGTGATGAGAGAAGAATTTCGAAGAATTTCGGTGAAACGGGGTTTTTTAAGCCCTAGCGATTGAATGTAAGGGTCGTGGTTATCCCACAGTCCAAGGATTCACATTTACAGGTTTAGAATCATTCAAAGAATGTCTCAACCCACCTACCTACAACCTAGGAGCTACTCAGGTCACTTCACGCGACCCTAGATGCGTTACGGATTCGATCGCGCGATCGATACGAATAGTCTTTGCCTATTGGCGAATCTGCGATCCTATAAGTGTTTCTAGACCCTTCTCGCACCCACCTAAATCAAAGGAAACGACAGCGTACATCGCGTGACCATAACCCAGGCCCGGTTTAATCCAAATGATGCTCTGATACCATCGGTAACATCCAGAATATCGGGGGGTCGAGTAAAAACCTAACTCCCGAGTTCCAAAATGTTATTTATGCAACATAGATATGTATTATTGAATGTTGTCTACATTAATGTATTAAACATGAGTGGGATTACGACAGAACAACATATGATACTCCAGAGACAGTTAAATTAACAAGCAAAAGACTGTGATAGTATGTATAACATATATAAACTTTTATGTCTCCAGAGTGTGAACATGTTACCAGGTTAAACATATACATGTATACCTCAAAAGAGAAAGAAAGAATATACATGAGTGCTCTAAAAATATAAAATGACAAGTGTCAAGGCATCTAATCAACCTCTCTGTAATCCCATCAATCAGATCACGCATAAAGGAGAGATCCTCATCATCATCATTAAGTCCAGCTACACCTCGCAGGTAGCGCCATCATCTGCAATCACAATAGGGACTGGTGGGTGTCCGGAAACACCGTCCCGTAAGGTGGGAGTGAGTGATCAACTCAGTGGGATAAGAGAGCAGAGATTAGCATGTTATCAAATTAATCATGCGATAATAGTAAAGCAGTAAATCAAACAATCCTAATACTGTTGTTAATGCAATATGACATGATATGATGGGTGCCCTCACCGACGTTCTCCCTCATACGGCACCATCTTACGCCCGGGGCATGCTTGCATCCCGCTCAGTGCTCCACATCTTCTAGGCACATGCAATGTGATGGTGATATGATTGCCGAGTTATTATTAGTCCATTCAAACAGCAGGATTGGAAAACTAAGGTACTTCCCTTATATCAATCCCAACACAGATCCTGTCTAGGGTCGTCACTCCTAGTAATCTCATATGATATATATTTTGTAGGTCGCTGCAAGGGCTGCAGGGCTGTTGCTTGCACTCGTTGCACCGTTCTACCATCACCTTATCAATACAGGCCTACTGTACTCTCATTACTACGGAAGGGTCGTCGCCTCCCGTAGACTCAGAATACGCTCGCGGTCACTACAAAGGACTCGTCGCCTAATCAGTGTAGGCCGACAGCAAGAATATAGTGTCACATACCACCATAATCTGCTCACGAGACATACATGCTCACTGGTCACTACGGAGAGGTTTGTGGCCACAGCGTAGGCCAACAGCTCGACCACGATGTCCCATACCACCATGCCCGGCTCATGAGTCTTCGTGGATCAAGGTACCATGGTTGACAGGGTTTACAATGATAAGTTCAGTACCCTAGGTTCAAGCAGTTATGACTCATACAGGGTGAACATACAACGGCCAGTCGGGTTACTTGACAGGCTCGACTAGCACGATCGCATCTCAAGTCAAACGACATGAAGTGTGTAAAACACTTCATGTGGCCTAACCACTGCCGCCAACTCCAAAACACGGCTCGCGTTCATCGACGCGTCGTTCGTGGCAAATATAAGCCAACCACGAATTCGCTCGGTTACCGACTGCTTGGACTAAGTATAGTCCCAAACAATTATGAATCCACATCAGCAATCATAAGAGAGTATTAGAAATGAAATACAACTATGTGAGCATGTTAACACATGTTATAATTCACAACTTAAGTAAATCATCCAACGCATGCATTTCACACATATAATGAAATCATGCATTTATCTAACATTTAAAAAAACATTTACATCAGCATATTAATTGAGAAAACAATCTCAAACTAATTCATAACACCATTTAATTCAATACATACTAATTCAAGCATTTATACAAACACTTACACTACACACTTAAGTCTACATATAGTATGTCGACCCGAAGTGCGCATTTAGGTGAATCTCTTCGCCAAACTAATTATGCACGCATTCCTAACATTCTAATGCGACAATAAGCCATGTCAATCACATCAGCAAAATATGAATGAAAACAGTACTTCCTACAAATGACTAAAATGCCTTAAATCTCATATTCTTCGTCTATTTACGAAACAGGAAACGGACAGCATGTTGTACATGTCAAACGGTGTTGCCGCCGATAATCTACTATTAAACAATATTTAAAGCATTGGAAACAGTCAATCAAAGCATCTAAAATCGGCACCTTTTCTCTTATAGGTGTGATAATTCGAACGGAGCGTATACGCTTCGTCTACGGTGAATAGGGAACCTAATACACAAGATCTATCAGCTACTTCACTATGAAACCAAGGGATCAGCAAATCAGCAACTATTAGGGTTGTTTTCTTACATACAAACGTGGAGAAATCACCGACCGAGTGATTGAAGCGTGTTGCTAAAGCACGTGCAACAGGTAGCACAACGGCAGGAAAATTCTCCTCCACTTTCTCTCACAAACTCTCACCTTTTCTCTCTCCCAATCTAGGGTTTTTCTCAAATTCGGATGGGAGAGAGGAATGAGGGTTTCAACCCCTTTTATAAGCCCAAACATGCTCGAAATAGGCTCGGGAACAATGTTTATTTAAGTTATATCCAAATCGGGGTTGTTTCGGTCCAAAAGGACATTTCTGGTGGTTCCCTGGCCAAATGCGGTCGGACTTAAGTTCATGCATACAGGATCTAGCACACATCAAGTTTTCAGTCCGGCAGGGTTCGCAGATCGCACGTGGCGGTCCAGTTTCAGTTCAGCGGTCACCGCACGTAGATCAGGTCTACAATTCTCATGATATGAAATAGAAATTTTTCCTGATCCGAGGGTGTAATTTGGCTGAATTCTGACGGTCAGAACGCTTAATACTGACACGTCAAGTCATGTGCTAGATTTGAATTTCAAATTCCAAATCTAACCCTATTCTCACTCTCTTCGGTCCAGGCTCAACGAAATAGCCTGTGAATGTTGGTTGGACTTGATTTTCGAAATGATTGTCAAGTCCAGCTAGGCAGTTCTAACGGTCTAAGATAGTAAGTATCGGACTTTCGATGCACGGTCTAGATCCAATACAAAGTTTCAAAGTGGTCCAGAGAATAAACCGGCTTAGAGTTTGATCCGAGGTTTTAGAGTATTATAGCACCATGGATTCTACAAGTTTTGGGTCTTGTAGAACGTATTTAAAGTGATTAGGGACTATTTCCCAGCTACTCCAGCGTAGTGCTAGCTAACTTATGCTTAGTTTCTAAAGGAATTAATCCTAAGTGATTTCTTTGGCTATGGAATTGGGTTTTGAGCGATTTTCCAGGTGTTTTAGTCAACCCATTGCCTAAGGACGTCTAATCCCAGGTTGGCCAAAATTCGGGGTGTTACAATCGGGGTCTTTGACTCAAAGCGGGGCCATTATTTAACAATTCGTAAAGTCAAATCAAATAGGACAAGGGCTAGTGTAGGAGCTCTATATCGCTTAAATAGCAAATCAAGTGGGGCCATTATCTATAAGTGGCATGATATAAGGAGTTTACACTTCTTAGTTCATGCAGGACGTGGCCAGTTGAAGCTTGAAGTTAAGAAATAAAAAGACAGTGTGGGCAAACTTGTTTAAAATGGCTACTTAAAGCAGTTAAGCCACAAAAATCTCAATATTCATTCATTTGTAGAAGAAACTTACAAGTCATGGGATAAAAAAATCTTACAAGAACATTTTGGATATCTCTAGTTTTCTGTTAGCAGCACATTGTGATGCTTCTTCTTTTGACAAGGATTGAGATAATCGTCGGCATCTTCTACTCGAAGGAAGGCTTCGGGAACCAATATGGAAATCTCCTTAAGCATCTTTTCATGTTCGGCTTGCTTATCGATCACATGCTTCCGCAAAGTGATCAGTCCGTCTTCTAATGTCACAATCCTAGCTTTTGAGCTCTCAATCTCCATCTTGGTGGCTTTCACACCACCATTTTTTACTACAAGTTCTTAAGTGATTTCTTCTACTCTAGCTTTCTTAATATTAACCTCTCAACTTTTTATCTCCAGATCGACAACAGTCGCTTTAGCTCGACAATACGTGTCTAATTTTTCTTGAAGCTCTAATAGAGGCGATAGTCTTGTCATTTGAGATGGATCTAAGTGAGATGTTATACACTCCAAATCAACTAACTGGACAATCTTGGTTATTAATTCAACATCAAAAGTTTCATCTAATCCTTTCTGAAAAATGGCATTTAGTTCAATTTGAATACTTTAAAGACTCTCATGTTGGAGGGGGAATGTTGCTGTAGCTCTAGCAATAGTCTTCTGGAGAAAAGAGATGACATCGTCAACAGAAAAAGGGATGATGGGAGTCAAAGTATCAATCTCATGAATGGAAGATGAAGGAGGTGAGGGAAGATTTATGTCAATCACTTCTCATTTAGTCGATCTATTGATTTTATCGGTCGGAACAAGCTCAGGCTGCTAGTCAGTAGCGACTAGCAATTGTTTCGAAACTTCAGTGAAAACTTGGTCAACTACCCCTACAGGAGAATCAACCATTGCTTCCTCTTCAGTGGCAACCCTTTTAGTTATATTTGATTGATTAAAGATTTTTATTATCTCGATCACAACATGCTCTATAGGAATCAAGATTTCTTCTATCATCCCAATAAGTGGAGGAAGTGATGGAACTATATTGAGCTTGAAGTGCCGAATAGGAGAAATGGAGATTTTCGGCTGCATGACCAATGTAGAAGGAGATGAAATCTTTTATAATCAATAAGAGTGGTGGCCATTCCAAGTGAAGTACCTTCTATACTAGTCGTCGTTTCTAAGTCCAACAGCATTGCGAACACAATCGCTAGAGAAGGATCCTTGAGTATTACTAGAGTAATTGCTACTATTAGGACTATCATTTTTGTGGTGAACAACATGATGGCAGCTAATGGGACTGCCGGTATTGGTGGCATGCTGCGTTCTTTTACTGCTGTCACCGTCATTTCCTTAGGAACTTCTCGAGTTACTAAAAGAACTAAATAAAGAGGTAAGTTTATCAGTAAGCATGTTAGTTCAAGAAAAGGTGTAAGCTAACAATTTCCACCTAAGTCAGATCGGACTACTTGTCTAACTATAGACCTCTAACAGCCTTAGAATTTCTTATTGTATTTTCTAACGACCAGACAACCATAAGGAATGGTGGAAGTTGAGGATGATAAGGCTTGAGGTATTTGTCAAACGGAAGCTTAAGATCATTTAATCTATCCTTATATTGAGTCCAATTGTTCCAACATTTATTGAAATGAGTCTCTTCATGTCGCTTTATGCCCTCGGCCATTTCGTAGGAATAATCAGCTGCGCTAAAGCTAGGCCGGTATTTTATTTTAAAATATTTCTCAAAGGCCTTTACAACTTTGGCCGAAGAAGCGTCCAAGTAAGTGTAGGAGATTTTGGAGGATTGATACCTCTTAAGTTAGAAATTTTCCTTAGAGCCATCCATTGGGGCCAAGCAGCTGTCAAGATGTCGAAGTGTTCATAGGTGAATTGCAAAACATCTGGGTAAGGAGGTTTGCTTGTTAAGGTAGAAACTGCACTGATTCGTTTTGTCTTTACTCTTGTCATCCTTTTAACAGCAGTCATGGAGATGGTAGGGAGTGCCCTCTTCCTACTCTCTGTCAAGCCTAGATGAAGAAATAACTGATGTGAGAGCTCCTTAATGCTTCGAACGCTCAAAAGTTTGGCATACTGGTGTTTCACTCCAATATGAAGCTATCTAGGACTGTCGGATGTTTAAGACACACTAACATTTGAAGAACGGCCACTTCTTTATGTTAGGTTAATTTAAGAGATTTGTAAAATCTGGGCTTGGTGACTAATGCACGGTCAAAATGAGGCTGGTTACTAATTACGTGAGTTAAAGGACAAGGGACATGTTGAACAAGGACCAAGTGCCGAGCGAACCAAAAAGGATGATATTGTTCAACTCTGGCTTTCACATTCTTTCCTTTCTCTATTACGTCTCCAAAAGCCTGATCTCAGTTGATAACAAAGCAATTCCAGTCATGATGAAGTTGATTGACCACATGCTCATCAGCAGGATCAAATTGTCTAGAAAGCCATTTTGGTCTGTAAGTTTCTTCCTATGAAAAGGGCATGAAGGACGGACATTTACCAGGTAGATCAAGAGTAAAGAATTCTTATAAATACTTAGCAACTGTCACGCCCAAAAATCAGGGACCGGGCTCATAAAATTCCCGATCACGGAATCTGGCTCCAACAGCTTCTGTAGTACCCCATTCTTAGCTCCCGGCACCCACAAACCATGTTTTGATCCTGGGATCCTCTAAGGATGATTTTCGACATAAATTTGTTTCATGAGAAGCATAACCATAAGAATAACCCATAAACAACATCAAACATTATTACATATCCACTATAATTAAAAACATTGATTATAATGCATAAAGGAAAATACAATGTCGATATCAATGACTCTAGAAACTCAGCGGCACACTCCTTACTCAGTGCTGTTGTGGCGTCCTAGTGTCACCTGCACGCAATGATCGTACATAAGCTTATAGAATGCTTAGAGGGTGGTGTAAGTGTGTGCGCAAGGTAAGTGCCAAGTATGCAGTATCAGAGACAGAGTAATGTGAAAACATGCTGGTAAGTCCATGAATGTTATCAGCCATACCAAGGCTATGCGATGCAAGGCCTACATAGCCAATGTCATATGCGAGATGCAACTCAAGCATACCAACCCTCATCTGAATCCACATAACAGTACAACTCATCTCTGGAATATCACTAGGGTCTAGTACACTCTACACCAAATTGCCGCCCCAACTGGACATGTAACCATGTAAGTGGAAGAGACCTCACTATTCGCCTGACCAGTAGTCAGCCAATATCTACCTGGCACGTTAATAATGAACCTATTTATGAGTTAGTCAGATTCAGCCTAGCCTTGTCCCTTGGGCGGGTAAGACCACACCCCCTCCAACCGACCATGACACAGTGGGAGACGCGGCCTACTGGTATACAGCCCTCTTGCGCTCATACATCCACTTGGTCACAACATTGGAGCATCCTCTTGGTACCATAAGGGTTCTGAGACTTTCATCCAAGGAGATCCATAGTGCCCCGATGCTAGTAATAAGACATTTCTGGTGTCCAATCTTTTCATTCACGATATGCCTATGGAGGCTACGGACCTGATATCGTTAGGGCATACAATAATCATATCATATATGCGAGATGCATGAGTCATACTATGCAGTCATGCACTAATCCTGCGCATATCGCGCTCTCATGTGTGGTAACTCTGCTTATCAGGGATTTCAATAAACATTCCGCCCAATAGCATATGCCATGATTAGTCACTTCTCGTATCATGCATACATATGATGCGTATGGGCATGTATCATGATGCTATGTTAGCACATACTCAGGGTGTCCTACTAGCTTAAGTAAACTAGCACATTAATCATCCCAAATACATGATGGGGTCCACAGAAGGATGGTGTATCTAGACCAAAATATCAAGATCGGTCCTTAACTATGGATATAATAAATCTTATGTTACAGATCCTTCCGTCTACGGTGATGATGCACTCTCCTCATATCAAGGATGGGCTTAAATGACCTACTCATATCAAGAATGTGCCTAATAACAGGGAGTGGGCTTCCTCATTCACTCTATCATGTTAAGAAGTAGTGTCACACCCCAAACTCGAAAATCGGATTCATAAGAATTCCGATCACTGAATTCGGTGCCGACAGCCTCCGTAGTACCCCATTCTTGGCTCCTAGCATTCAATTGCTAGATTCCAATCCTGGGATCCTACAAGGAAGATTTTTTTATGTACATTTAACTAGTAATAAGCATAACTACAAGATTATCCAATTCACAAAGGCAACATTATCATCACATATCCATTAATATAATCATTTGAGTACAACACTGAAAGGGAAATATATAAATAGAAAATCAAGCTCCGGAAGACCACTGCACGCTTCAAGCTCAACACTGTTGCAACCTAACATCACCTGCACGCATCTATCATGCATAAGCTTATAGAAAGCTTAGAGGGTGGTGTAAGTGTGTGCACAAGGTAAGTGTTAAGTATTCAATATAATGTCATAATCATATAATACCAAAAAATTGGTAATCCATAAACCATACAATGTCTGAATAAGCAAAAACACTAATAAGATCATGAATTATCAGAGTAAGCAGAAGTATGGACAAGTCCATAAGTCAATCAATATGAAAATACGCAATATAAAATAACTATGCAATAAGGAGTTATAAAGAGCCAAATATCAGATGCCAAGGATGCAATGCAATATAGAAATCCTGCTAAGTCTATTTAAGCCACATAAGTGCGGAAACATGGCAACCCAAAATGTCATATGCCTACGGATGTAATGCAATATGCGATGCGAATAAAATGACCATGGTAGAGTCTGAAGTCGGGATGATAGTACATAGTATCGCAGGCTACGGGGTCCACCACAAGTGACTTCTATCCAAACCAGTCCCATACCTAAATTTGGATAGTCAAACTCAACGTGGTAAACTCCTAATCTCAAGTTAGTCGCGCGCCCAACCGAAATCCTTGCCATATCGAAGGTACACAACAATTAGTTGCGCACCACCAGCCTGAGTGAATAGTGAATGAATGAATGAATGAGCATACAACTCCTACTCAATAAGTCCACATATCAGTACGGTTCCTCTCTTGGATCATCACCGGGGTTTAGTACACTCCAAATGGCACTGCCACTCTCCCTAGTCGCACAGTCCAAGTGAGTGTAAGAAACCTCACTATCCGCCTGGCCAATAGTTTGCCAATACCTATTCGACACGTCGATAGTGGACCCATTCACGAGCTGGTCAAACTTAGCCTAGTAATGCCCCCTACGCTCGGGCGAGTAAGGCCACACCCCCTCCCAACCGACCACGACACAGTGGGAGAAGCGGTCTCCTGGTATTCGGTACTCGGGTGCTCATGTATCCAATCGGTCTCGACGTTGGGGCATCCTCTAGTACCAAGAGGGTTTTAGAGATTTTCACCCAGGGCCATCTATGGCACCCCAATGCTTGAAGTAAACATTTCTGGTGTCCCATCTGGCCATCCACGATATGCCTATAGAGGCTACGACCCTGATGTCGCTAGGGCGTACAGTAATCATAATGCAAAATGCATCAGTCATACGATCTAGTCATGCATCAATCCTGTGCATACCGTGTACTCATGTGATATAACCTACGCCTATCAGCGGGTCTCATAACAACATACTCAATGGCATATGCAATGATCAACCACATCTCATAACAAACATGCAGATAATGCGTATGGGCATATATCATGATGTTATGTCGTTACCTACTCATAACTGGTATCAATAACTGGCATCGACAATCGACCTCGACAATGTGGACATTTAACCAACATTGCTCATGAGAAATGACCCTCACAGGGCCAAACACATAATGGGCCGATGACCTCACGCAAAGGCCTAATATACAACATAGTGGGCCTCGCCTAAGGACCACAGATACATCACAATGGGCCTCAACTACGGGTCGCATATACATCATATAGGTCTCAGCAATCGGCCTTGGCAATCGAAATCAGAATCCGAGTAGGCCCCAGTAATCAGAATCGATCACGACAATCGAAATCAGCAATCGGTCCTATCAATCAGAATCTATTGGTAATCAGATTCGACAAATCAGTCACGTCGATCGAATTTGGCAATCTGTCACGACAAATCAAAATTGGTAATCAACCTCGATCGATAATCAGTCTCGATCGATAATCGACAATCGGCCATGACAAATTAAAATCGGTAATCGGCCCTGATCGATAATCAGCCTCGATCGATAATCGGCAATCGACCATTAGAATCGGTACTCGGCCTCGATCGATAATCGGCAATCGCCCATGAAAAATCAGAATCGATAATCGGCCTCGATCGATAATCAGTCTCGATCGAGAATCGGCAATCGGTCATGATAAATTAAAATCGATAATCAGCCCTGATCGATAATCAGCCTCGATCGATAATCAAAAATTAACCATCAGAATCGCTACTCGACCTCGATCGATAATCAACAATCGCTCACAACAAATCAGAATCGGTAATCAACCTTAATCATCGGCACCAGTAATCAGCACATAAACAAGGCGAGGTCCATAGATGAACAGATGATCAACCGTAATATAAAGATAGGCCCTCGGTCGTGGTTATATCAAATTCGATAGCACGGATCCATCCATGTATGGTGAATGGGGCCCACTGATTAGGGTTAACCCACAAGTGATAATGAGAATGGAACTATCAAGGTCTAAGGGAAGGTCATAATGTGGGCATTCAACCATCATTGCCCATCAATGTGGTCATTTAACCAACATCACTCCCAAGTAGTGGTCCAGATTGGGCCGAACATATAGTGGGCTCATGGTCTCACACAAAGGCCTTATACATAATATAATGGGCTACATATAATCCCAATGGGCCTTATACAATCATAATGGGCCTTACACAAGGGTCTTATAAATCATAATGGGCCACGTCACATGGGCCTATATACATCAGATGGGTCATGTCTGATGGGCCCCGAATACATCACCATGGACCACAACCCATGGGCCTTAAATACATCATATTGGGTCTCATCCACAGGTCTCGAATACATCACATTGGGCCTTGCCCACGAGCCTCGAATACATCATGTTAGCCCTCATGGACGGGCTATGAATTTATCGAGGTGGGCCTCATGGATGGTCACAAATATATCAAGGTGGGCCTCAGCATATGGGCCACACCAAAAATCATTTCAATAGTTGTACGTATAACATGTGTATCACTGCATGCATGGCCCATGTATGATGATCAGCACTGTCCAAACATTGTCCTGGTAAACCAGAACCGTTTAAATATTACCTATGAAAATTAGCACCATCCAAGCATTAGACAATATCGTCAGCACTTGTTCAACTGCTGGACGGCATGTACGATACACGAACATCATGGTCAAGTCCACACAGATGGGCGGTGTGGATCATTGCAGTGGGTTTCCATAGATGGATGAATGGTTTGGATGTAATGCGTACATCAAGGTCTATCCCACATGGCCAAACAGATGGGTGGTTGGATGCACATACGACATTTAACGACCATTGCTCCCAAGGTGTGGCCCATTTGGAACCTATAATCTAACTACTATAGGGCCCACGACTCTTATACTAGCTAGAAAATGGTTGGGCTACATAAATATTATCACATACATCATGGTGGAATCATACATCACAATTGAGCCTCACTCAAGGGCTTCATATACATCATGATGGGCCTCACACAAGGGCCTCACATACATCACAATGGGGCTCACACAAGGGCCTCATATATATCATATTGGGCCTTGCCACATGGGCCGCATCATAAGGGCCTCACATACATCACAATGGGCCTCATCATAAGGGCCTCATATACATCACATTAGGTCTCACAGATGGGCCTCACCACATGGGCCTCACATACATCACAATGGGCCTCATCACATGGGCCTCATATACATCATAGTAGGCCTTATGGGGTAGCCCATATGGTCTAGAAAATAAATGGATAGCATGAATATAATCACATACATCATGGTGGGCCCCTTGGGTCTGCCCCTATGGTCAAGAAAAATAGATGGACAACATGCATATAAAACACATACAACATGGCGGGCCTCTTAGCTGAACGTCCAGCCCATCTAGGCCTACTGGACATCTCGAAATCTAGACTACATGGATTCACATACACATCATGGTGGGCTTGTACAGTGCAGATGAGCCCCATCAAACAGACAATGTGGATGGAATACATGTAGCAGGGTGAGCCCTATACATACGGTAGGTGGACCCTGCGTGCATAGCATAACGGATAAACAATGTGGATATGAAACACATACATCGTGTGGACACCATGTGTCAGGTGGGTCCCACCGTCCTAGGTGTGGATGGTATGGCTATACAATACATTCATCAAGGTGGGTCTCACTGTCCAGGGATGGATGGTGAGCATAGAACACATACATCACTATAGGCCCCACGTCCAGGGACTGGATGGCCTGCATAAAACAATTACATCTAGTGGCTCCATGTGGTTGCCCACTAGCTTTAAAAATTAGTTGATATTTGTTTTCTTTCATCTAAGCCTATCCAAACAGACAGGCACCAGGCTTGCTCGCTAGATGGGAAGTGTAGATAACATCACTGTGGGCTGCACAAGTGGATGACATGGATATAAAATGCATACATCACAGTAGGGTCCACCAGGGTGGGCCACACAGCCCTGGGATCAAGCCGATATTAGTTTTTTTTCCTTCAACCAGGCTTGCATGGTCTGTCAAGCCACATAGGCCCAATTTGGGCAACAAGATGGGCCCTATTTGCTAGATGGTCGGGGTCCCACTATTCGACAAGCATGATAAAGTACATGCATCATTAAGTGGGCCATCACACAAGGGATAGAGAGAGAGATTGGCCAAAAGGAGGGGACTCCACCACTATGAGCCCCTCCAAATAAATCCAAACCTTACATCATGGGCTCTATGCATGCATGGACCCTCCCTACATCTGAATATTTGAGGTGGGGATGCCATCCCCACCATGAAAGCAGGGTCTAGATGACCCATCATAGTCTTGGATTAAAACAAAATATCATTATGGAGTCCATGGAGAATGTCCCCATCATGGATCATGCATGCAACAAGGGTGGGCCATTGGTCACATCTAAGGGGTCAAGTAGGATTTTCACCATTGATTGGTGGGTCCTACATGCCTCCATGCAGGAAAATTTAAGATCTAAAGAAGAAAATAAGAGATCTACTCCTAGACATGGTACCCACCTCAAATCTCCTCCTTCTTCCACCCTTAGGTTCTATAGCTTCCAAAGAGAGGGTTTAATGGTTGAGATGGGTTTGGGATGGTTGGATTGAGAGATCTTAGCTTGAAAGAGGGCTGGATTTGGGAGTTCTCTCATGGACATTGGGAGCTCTCTCTTGCTAGGGATGAGAAATGAGGGAGAAAGGGAGGGATAAAGAGATGCAGGGGTGGAATGATGGTTATAAGAGAGGAATCATTACACATGGGGTAGAGAGAAGCATGCCTAGCATGATTACCTTATAAGCATGGGAGTGGATGATGTCACCTTGGGCTATTACCCTAGGGTGATATCACCATCATGATGGTCCTAGGAAATGGTGCTATCTAGAATGTCCTAGCCCCACAACGTGCGGTCCACAATCGGGATAATGCACGAACCACATCTCACAATCTAAGCATCGGATTGGCGCACAAGACACGGTATTGGAACCACGACGATGACATGATCGCAATGGCTTAAGCCTCTAGTTGAGTCAACTTAGGTTCATAGTATGCATCTCAGGGTCACTTGCAAACGCTATCTATAGGTCACGGGTCATCTGTAACATCTCAAAAATCGGGGGTCGGGTAGAAACCCAACTCCTGAGTTCCAAAATGTCACTTATGCAACATAGATAATGATGAATGTATATTTTCTGTAGAAAGGCATTAAACAAGATTGTAATTAAGCCAAAACAACATATCATACTCCAGAGACAGTTAAATTTCACAAGCGGAAGACTGTGATAAATATATAAAATGTATAATTTATTGTAAGTATCCCGAGTGTGAACATGTTACCAGGTTAACTAAATACATGTATACTCCAAAAATGAACAAAAAGAATATACATGGGTATTTTTAAAGTGCAAAATAACAAGTGTAAGGACATCTAATCAGTAACCCTGTAACCCCGTCGATCAGAACCTCCATATAGGAGAAATCCTCCTCATCATCATAAAGTCTGGCTCTGCTTCGCAAGCAACGCCATCATCTGAAACTAAAACAAGGGCTGGTTGGTTTGTACAAAACCGTCCCGTAACGTGGGAGTGAGTAGCTAACTCAGTGGAATCATAGAGCAAAGATTAACATGTTATCAAATCAATCAAGCGATAATGATAAAGCAAGCAAATCAAACATTCCTACATACTGTAATTAGTGCAAGAATGAAATGACATGATGTATGCCCTCACCAACATACTCCTTCATACGACACCATCTTACGTCCGCAGTATGCTTTCTTCCCTCAGTGCTCTACATCTTCCAGGCACATGCAGTGCCATATGAACGTGATTACCGAGTTGTTATTAGTCCTTTTCAAACAACAGGATTGGGAAGCTAAGGTACCTCCCTTATATTAATTCCCAACAATGATCCAGTCTAGGGTCATCACTCCTAGTATTCTCATATGATGATATGGTTCTACATCGCTGCAAGGGCTGTCAGGGCTGTTGCACGCACTCGTTGCACTGCTCCCCCATCACCTTATCAATACAGGCCTAGTTGTACTCTTGTTGCTACGGAAGGGTCGTCGCCTCACGTAGACTCAGAATATGCTCGAGGTCACTATAAAGGGATCGTCACCAATTAGAGTAGGCCGACAGCTCGAGCACGGTGTCCCATACCACCATGCCCGGCTCATGAGTCTGGTTGACGGGATTTTCACCGGTAAGTTTGGTACTTTAGATTCAAGCAGTAGCGTCCATACATGGTTAACATACATCGGGCTAATCGGGTTACTGGACAAGTTCAACTAGTACGAGCGCCAGCTGAGTTGATCGACATGAAGTGCATAAGCACCTCGTGTGGCCTAACCACTGTCGACAAGCAACGCACGGCTCGGGTTTGTCAAACACGTCCTGCATGGCGAATAGAATTCAACCACGAGTTCAAGTCTATTACCGATTTCCTGGACTATAGTATAGCCCCAGACACTTGCAATATGAATTAGTAAGCATATGAGAGAGACGGAATTGAAATATTAAGTAATCCAAACATGTTATCAACATATTATAGGGTACAACATACGCAGTTAAGCATACACAAGCATTTCATATATAAGGAATCAATTCAACAACGTACATGGAGGAAATCATACACATCGTCAACGTAGTTGAGAATCCTATCTCAACACTAGTCTACAACACCATTTACTAAGTACTTACTCATGCAAGAATTTATACAAACACTTAGACTACACAACTCTAACGTACTTGACGTATATTGATTTCAACATATAATATGACAAATCCTTATATCAAGGAGATGTCTAATACACAGCAATCATTTTCTTACATTCAACACATATGGCAGGCATAAATCATATTGATTTAGGCATTTCAACAAACACTTAGACTATACTTAATAACATACGTAGCGTACGTTGGCCGAAACATGTATTAGGGCGAATCCTTTCGCCAAATAGATCATACATCCATAACTAGCATATCTGCATGGCAAATACTCATGGCAATCATATCAGCAAAATTTATACATATACGATATTTCCTACAAATACCTAAAATACCCTAAATCTCATATTCTTCGTACGTATTCGAAATGAAAAATAGACAGCATGTTCTACATGTTAAACAGCATCCTTGTCAACAATTTACTATTAAATGGCATTGAAAGCTTTGAAAAATGACAACCTAAGCATCTAAAATCCACACCTTACGCCGTAGAATCACAACAAACTCGACAGAGACTCTAAGTGTTTGTCAACGACTGATTGGAAACCTACAGTATGATTTAGGTTAACTGCTTCATCACTTGCACCAATTGAAACCCTAGAATAGGTTAGGGTTAGGCTTTCTTACCTAAGAACGAAGCCGGAGTCACCGAAAAAGCGATACGGAGGGATGGATTAGGCACGTAGGAAAGCTGGGAAGAATCACCAACTTCTCTCCCACTTTCTCTCTCTTTTTTCTCTCTCACTCTCTAGGGTTTGGGAAATTCGTATGAGTTAGAAAGCTAAGGGTTTAAGGCCCTTTTATAAGCCCAAACATAACGAAAACGGACTCCAAGTCAAGGCATACTTAGGTTATGACGAAAATGGGTCTGTTTTAATCCAACGGAGCATTTCTGGAGGTCCTGTTATTAAATGCGGTCGGAATTAAGCTCACTGACATCAGATCTTTAGTCAGTTAGGTTTTCAGTCCAATTGGATTTCCAGATCGTCTGTGGCGAACTCAGCGGTCACCGAAACTCGATCAGGGCCATAAGTGCTATGACATGTAAGGGCTAACTTTCCTGATCCGAGGGTGAAATTTGGTCAAATTCTAATGGTCGGAATGCTTAAAAATGTCACGCAAGCGACACGTGCTAGATTTATAAAAATTGAATTAATTTTTTAAATATTTTTCTTTTCTCACTCTCTTCACTCCGGACTCAGTAAAATGGTCTCAGGATATCGGTTGGGCTTGATTTTTGAAATGATTATTAAGTCCAACTAGGCGGTCATACTGGTCTAAGATTATAGATATCAGACTTTCGACGTGCGGTCTACATCCAATACAAAGTTTCAAAGTGCTCCCGAGAGCAACCGGGTTTAGAGATTTTCCTGGATTTTGGGGTAAGATAGCGTTAACAATTTTAGAGGTTTTGGGTCTTACAGATCGTATTTAAAGTGGTTGGTGCTAATTTCATAGGTAATCTAGTTTAGCGCTAGCTAAAACACATTAAATTTCTAAAGAATTTGGTTCTAAATGATTTCTTTGGCTTTGGAATTGGGTTCTGAGAGGTTACCAAAGCGTTATGGTTGACCCATTACCTAAGGACGTCTAATTCCAGGTAGGCAAAAATCCAGGGTGTTACATCGTCAAAATTCAAAGGGGTAGATTGTGGGATCCTAAGGAACAGAATGATACTAAGACACAAGCCTGACAACAACAGTAGAGGTACACCAAAAGGAGGAATATTGGGAAGATACTCTAAAAGACAAATCATGATACATTCAAAAATGTTAAGTTCTTTCCGTAAATCTTCATATTGGGCCGATACTCTATTGCACCAATCTTCCCATATAGGAAGAGGTTTCGGCCATAAACTCAATGTCCTAAATGCATTTGTTGTGTCAGGTACATTTTTGGATTGAATCTAGAGGTTGTAGTGATTCGGATGGAATATTTGGAGAAAATGAAGGGCCAAAACCATAAACGCCTTCATGGAATGAAGATTTGAAGATTATACTTGTTAAACAGTAGTCTGAAAAGAGATCCATTATGCCCATGATGTATTTCTAGTAAAAAGTGGGTGCGGATGAAGAAGCCATTGTCAAAGAAGATTAAGAAATAAGGTAAAGGAAGAAAGAGATGAAGGATGTTATGAAATGTAAAGACGGATCTTCATATATATAAGAGGTTTAGAGGTAGGATTAATTAAGAAGCACACCACTTCGTAGTAGAATGTGTAAGGTTCGTATCATTGTGTCATACCGTTCCACCAACTCCTGTGATCCTCCACGTTAAATTCCTACAACCCGTGACTTGTAGAGAGCGTTTGTGCCTGACCTTAAGTCGCATCTCAAAGATCTAAGTCAACTTGACTAGAAATTTGTACCCTAGCGACCGCACCATCATCGCGGTTCCAACGCCACGTCTTGTGTACCAATGTGATGCCCAGGCTAGGAGTTGTGAGCCCCCATATATCTCAAGGAAACACCGCGTGTTGTGAATTCTGAGAGATTCCAAAGAATCTCTACCCATCCCTATCCCATCATTAGTCAAGTACATAACCCATCACAACCCATGCCTTTCTTTTCCCCCAAGACAAGCAACCAGTTCTAAAGTCAACCCTCATATCACTTCTCTCTTACACAACCATCACTCTCTTACACATCCATCATTTCTCTCTTACACCACCCATCCCTTCTCTCTCATTTCAATCCATCACATCCCCTTTCTCTCTCATTTTCTCTACCCATCCCAAACAACTAAGAAGAGAGAGAGAGAGAACATCCAAGGAGAAGGAAATCTAAGGAGAAAAAATAGCCAAGTGTGAGGCCCATTCTTTAAGTGCTATGTTTTCTAGCTCCTACAATTGTCAATTTTTGTAGTGCTAAAACCTCATGAAATTTGTGTCTTTTGTAGCTCATCTACATATTCAAGACTGTGAATCTCATGTACATGAACAAAGGTCTTTACCTTAAGAACTTGAAATTTAAGATCAAGAGATATACATGCTCAAGTACAATACGATGGGATAGTTCACTCCTTTAAGCTTCAATGTTCAAGGTTTCAAAGCATCATCTAAGGCAAGACAATAGTCTTTACTTTGGTACTCAAAGCTCAAGGTGAAGTACAACTCAAGTACCTCAAGATCAAGCTTCAATGTATTTCAAATTCAGCATTCAAAATGTCTCAAGTTCAAACTTCATCATATGTCAAGATATCAAGCTTCGTGAACTTAAAAGAACAACTATTAACTGAAGAAAAAGAAGATTCAATGTTCATATATCGTTTATAAGGTATGAATGACCCTAGATTGACCATATGATAGGTCATTTTGAATACATAATTTAATTGGGTTACTTTATAAGTACATAGTCTATTTTTCAATAATCTTAGACTATGTTCGACTAGTCCTAATACTCACTCGACCAGTCCTAAATTTGTTACTAATTTTCTAGATTTTTTGTTATTGTCTCGACCCTTCTTGGAGACTGCTTGACCAGTTGAGTGAACAGTGCTCGACCAATCCAGGAGGCTCAACTTAAAGTCCAACAACTAAAATGAGTTACACATGACCAGTTATAGATAGGCTCGACCATTTGTGAAGGCCACTTGACCAGTCGTGGAACGGCCTGATCTTATCGCACCCAAATTTTTAAAATTTTATTAGTCCTTCAACCAGTAAAGTTGTCCTTTGGGCTAGTCGAAGGAACGATTTTTACACTTATAAATAGAGCATGATTTTCAGAGTTTTGTATCTAATTCAAGAAAAATCAAGACACCACTCTGAGAGATAAGTTATTGATATTCTTAAGCTATCTAGTGCTCATTTTATATTCTCTTTAATTTTCTTTTTGTATTATACATTCCAATCTTATTTGAGAAAGGGATTGAATTTTTCCCATTTCTTGGAATCAAAATCAAATTAAGTTAGCCCAAAGTGATTTAATCTAAAAATCATTTATAACTTAGAACCTTTTCATAAGTGAGTGTGGACATTGAACATCTTCGTTGAACTTCTACTCTTAATTGGTTCTACCAGGCTGCAACAAAGGAGAATATCCAGATAAGTATTTTACTGTTGTGTAAATTAATTATTCTTTTAGTTTCTTTGAGATTGTGCTAGAAAAATCTCTTTCTTTTGGTTCGTCTAAGGTGATTCAAAAAACTCAAAGTATCAGGTTTTTAAATTTTGTAAGCCCACTTAAAAGACACAATTGTGAAGATTTTAGGTGAACTTTAAAAAACATATTTCATAGTGAATGCTAATATCCACTCTATGAGGATATTAGGAGTGGAGTAGTTGTGTGGCTGTTTTTCTAAACAGTTGGGGTTCACACAAGCGAACCATTATAACTTCTAGTCTTGTGGTGATTATTTAAATTTGGCATAGTCCTATTCAGCCCCCCCTCCCCCTCTAGGACTTTTAGCTCGGCCTTTTCAAGTGGTATCAGAGCCTAATAACTCGCTTTAATTATTTTTTTTAGGATTTATTTCTTGAGCTAATAGATCTGATCTTTTTATGATGTCAAATTTTGATAGCCTTTCAGTCACTAGGCCTCCACCATTTGATGGCTCCAATTATGCTTATTAAAAAACCAGAATGAGGATTTTCTTAAAATCTATGGATGAGAGCATGTGGCAAGCCACAATGACCAATTAAACCCCTCTTACCACTAAAGTGACTGGTACTAATGGATCCTTAACTGTAAAAGTAACACCTTATTTTACTTGGACTAGTCTTCAGAAAAGTGAAAGTAGTGCCAATGCAAAGGCTCTAAATGCTATTACTTGCACACTATTACCGGACGAATTATATCTTATGATAATGCAAAGCAAGCTGGGATGTTTTGGAAATGACACATGAGGGAACAACAATTGCTAAGAAATATAAAGTCCTAATCCTCACAACCAAATTTGAGGAAATACATATGGAAGAAAGTGAAACTTTTAAGGACTTCTATACAAGATTAAATGACATTGTCAACTCTATGTGGGGTCTCGATGATAGAATCCCAAAAAGTAAAGCCTGTGGGAAGATACTACTGTAACATCCCGAAAATTGGGGGGTCGAGCGAAAACCAAACTCCCGAGTTCCAAAATGTTATTTATGCAACATAGATATGTATGATTGAATGTTGTCTGTGATAATGTATCAAACATGAGTGAGATTAAGCTAGAACAACATATCATACTCCAGAGACAGTTAAATTAACAAGCAGAAGACTGTGATAGTACGTATAACATATATAAACTGTTGTATGTCTCCAGAGTGTGAACATGTTACCAGGTTATATACATACATGTATGCTCTAAAAGTAAACCAAAAGGATATACATGAGTGTTCTAAAAATATAAAATGACAAGTGTCAAGGTATCTAATCAACCTCCCTGTAATCCCGTCAATCAGATCATGCATAAAGGAGAGATCCTCCTCATCATCATCAAGTCCAGCACCGCCTCGCAGGCCGCGCCATCATCTGCAATCACAATAGGGACTGGTGGGTGTCCGGAAACACCATCCCGTAACGTGGGAGTGAGTGATCAACTCAGTGGGATAAGAGAGTGAAGATTAGCATGTTATCAAATCAATCATGCGATAATAGTAAAGCAGTAATTCAAACAATCCTAATACTGTTGTTAATGCAATATGACATGACGTGATGTATGCCCTCACCGACGATCTCCCTCATATGGCACCATCTTACGACCGCGGCATGCAATCGACCCTCAAGTGCTCCACATCTTCCAGGCACATGCAATGGTATGGTGATATGATTACCGAGTTATTATTAGTCCATTTCATACAGCAATATTGAGAAACTAAGGTACTTCCCCTATATCAATCCCAACACAGATCCTGTCTAGGGTCGTCACTCCTAGTAATCTCATACGATGTATATTTTGTAGGTCACTGCAAGGGCTGTCAGGGCTGTTGCACGCACTCGTTGCACCGCTCCCCCATCACCTTATCAATACAGGCCTACTGTACTCTACTGCTACTGAAGGGTCGTCGCCTCCCGTAGACTCAGAATACGCTCGCGGTCACTACAAAGGGCTGCCAGGGCTGTTGCACGCACTCGTTGCTCCGCTCCCCCATCACCTTATCAATGTAGGCCGACAGCAAGAATATAGTGTCTCATACCACCATAATCTGCTCACGAGTCTAGGTGCTCACTGGTCACTACGGGGAGGTTTGTGGCCCCAGCATAGGCCGACAGCTCGACCACGGTGTCCCATACCTCCATGCCTGGCTCATGAGTCTTTGTGGATCAGGTACCTTGGTTAACAGGGTTTACAATGGTAAGTTCAGTACCCTAGGTTCAAGCAGTTATGACTCATGCAGGGTGAACATACATCGGCCAGTCGGGTTACTTGACGGGCTCGACTAGCACGATCGCTTCTCAAGTCGAACGACATGAAGTGCGTAAAACACTTCACGTGGCCTAACCACTGCCGCCAACTCCAGAACACGACTCGCGTTCATCGGCGCGTCGTTCGTGGTGAAGATAAGCAATCCACGAATTCGCTCGGTTATCGACTTCCTGGACTAGGCATAGTCCCAAACAATCATAAATCCACATCAGCAGTTGTGTAAGGGTACTGGAAATGAAATACAACCATGTGAGCATGTTAACACATGTTATAACGTACAACTTAAGTAAATCATCCAACACAAGCCTTTCATATATATAATGAAATTATGCGTATCGTCAACCTATAGAAAATCATTTCCATCAGCAAATTAATTGAGAATTCAATCTCAACTAAATCATAATGAAATCATCAAGCACATGTTATAACATACCAATTAAGTGAATCATCAAGCACATGCATTTCATACATATAATGAAATCATGCATATGGCTAACATGTAGGAAACCATTTACACCAGCATGTTAATTGAGAAATCAATCTCAAATTAATTCATAACACCATTTAAGTCAATACATACTAATACAAGCATTTATACAAACACTTACACTACACACTTAAGTCTACATATAGTATGTCGACCCGAAGTGCGCATTTAGGCGAATCTCTTCGCCAAACTAATTATGCACGCATTCCTAATATCCTAATGCGGCAATTAACCATGTCAATCAGATCAGCAAAATATGCATGAAAACAGTACTTCCTACAAATGACTAAAATGCCCTAAATCTCATATTCTTCGTCTATTTACGAAACAGGAAACGGACAGCATGTTGTACATGTCAAACGGCGTTGCCGTCAAGAATCTACTATTAAACGACATTGAAAGCGTTGAAAACAGTCAATCAAAGCGTCTAATATCCGCACCTTGTCTCTTATAAACGTGTCGTTTCGAATGGAGCGTATACGCTTCGTCTACGACGATAAGAGAACCTGTTTTACAAGATCTATTGGTTAAAAAGCTATGGATCTTAGTGATCCCCAAATTAGCAACTTCTAGGGTTGTTTCATACCTGAAAAAGTGAAAGAATCACCGGCTTGGTGATTGGGATGAGTTGCTTAGGCACTAGCAACAGGCGGCTCGAAGGCTGGAGAAATCTATCCCACTCTCTCTCACAAACTCTCACCTTTTCTCTCTCCCAATCTAGGGCTTGCAATTTCGGATGGGAGAGAGGAGTGAGGGTTTCAACCCCTTTTATAAGCTTAAAAATGCTGAAAACAGGCTCCGGTACAAAGTTTACTTAGTGCATATCCAATTCGGGGCTGTTTCGGTCCAAAAGATGGTTTCTGGTGGTCCCCTGGTCGAATGCGATCGGAATTAAGCTCTTGCGTACCAGATCTAGCACGTATTAAGTTTTCAGTCCAGCAGGGTTCACAGATCGCACGTGGCGGACCAGTTTCAGTTCAGCAGTCACCGCACGTAGATCAGGGCTAAAAGTCTCATGATATAAAATAGAAATTTCTCCTGATCCGAGGGTGTAATCTGGATGAATTCTGACAGTCAGAACGCTCAATACTGACGCGTCAAGTCGTGTGTCAGATTTGAATTTGAAATTCCAACTATGTCCTTATTCGCACTCTCTTCGGTCCGGACTCAATGAAATAGCCTGTGATTATCGGTTTGATTTGATTTTCGGAATGAGTGTCAAGTCCAGCTAGGCGGTTCTAACGATCTAAGATAGGAGGTATCGGACTTTCGACGCGCGGTCTAGATCCAATATAAATTTTCAAAGTGGTCCAGAGAACAAACCGGTTTAGAGTTTGATCCCAAGTTATAGAGTATCATAGAGTCATTGGTTCTACTCGATTTGGGTCTTGTAGAACGTATTTAAAGTGATCAGGGACTGTTTCCCAGCTACTCTAACGTCGCGCTAGCTAACTTATGCTTAGTTTCTAAAGGAATTAACCCTAAGTGATTTCTTTGGCTATGGAATTGGGTTCTGAGCGATTTTTCAGGTGTTTTAGTTGACCCATTGCCTAAGGACGTCTAATCCCAGATTGGCCAAAATCCAGGGTATTACAACTACGCTCGCTGCCTGAATGGTTCAATTCAAAGGTGACTGCAATACAAGAACTTCATGATACAGATAATATGATGGTAGAAGAATTAGTTGGCTCATTACAAACCTATGAGTTATACTTTAAAGCTCCTAAAGGAAAATCCATTGCCCTTAAATATTCTAAGAGTATTTCTCAAGAAAATAGTGATAATTCTGATTCAAAAAATTTTGAAGATGATATCACCCTTTTAGCTAAAAGGTTTTATAAGATTTTTAAAAAGTAAAAAGAGGGTTGATTGGGAAAAACCTAATGAAAAGAAAAAATATAAATCTAAAATGTAGAAATCTTTAAAAGACAGTCAATGTTACAACTGCCATGAATTTGGGCATTTAGCAAACAAGTGTTCTAAAAAGGACAAACCTAAAAAGAAAGGTATGTTGGCCAATTGGGATGAATCTTCTGGCTCTAAAGCCTCTTCTGAGTCAATAGATTCTAAAATCGAGTCGAGTAATGAAGTTAGAGCCCTTATGACTCTATCCAAGTTCACTTTTTTAGATAATGATGATTCAACTAGTGAAGAAAATCTGAATAGTGATCATGAAAATGAAGAAGATCTTCAAGATGCTTATAATGCCCTATACAAGGAAAGTTGTAAAATTACTGTAAAACTAAAACTTCAAGAAAAAAAAGTTTTTAAAACTTAAAAAAATAAATTAATAATCTTGTTTTAAAAAAAAATCTCACAATTCAGATTGCTTTAAAAAAACTAAGTACGACTTAGATTTCAAAATCTCTCAAGTTGAAAAATTAAAATCTAAAAATGAAAAGCTAAAACGTGAAGTCTCTTCACTTTTGAGTTCAAAAAACACTTAGAAGTATGTCCAAGGTGATCCTAAGGTAGAAAAACTCTTATCCATATCCAGAAAATGTGGCAATCGATATGGATTGGGCAACGACAAAAATATTCCTACCAAACATAAGAATACTGCACCTAAATTTGTAAAAGGGGAGTCTTCAAACTTAAAAGGAAAAAGTCTAAATCAAAATTATTCTAAAAATGCTAAGACTTTTCAAACCGTAAAACCTAAAAGCAACCATATTAACTATAAAAATCAGAATCGTAATCCTTTAGCTCAAAAAATTGTTGACTTACTTAAAGAGCTCTTAAAACCTAACTCATTTGGTTGGTCTTATAACTACTACAAACATAAGAAGACCAACTATACTCCCAAACCCAAGACTATAATGAAATGGGTCCCTAAGGTTACTTGCTTGGTTGCCCAGACCACTTTTAAAGCTTCGAGCCATTCAAAGTGATACCTAAATAGTGGTTGCTCCAGATATATGATAGGCGACAAGGGTCTGTTCACCAATCTTAAAGACATGACTGATGGTTCAGTCACATTCGGTGATGATAGCAACTACAGAATTGTTGGCCAAGGAATGGTTCAACTCTTTAACCTCCCTCTATTTGAGAATATTTTATATGTAGAAGGGTTAAAACACAATTTATTAAGCTTCTCTCAAATATGCAATAATAATCATAGTGTAAAATTTACTAACAAAGGTTGTGAAATCCTAAATAAAAATGTTTATGTAATATTAATTGGTCGCAGAACTTCTGAAAAATGTTACATTGTAAGTGATTCAAGCACATCTAATCAATCATGTTACATGGTCCATACCGATGAGACTGAATTAAGGCATAAATGCCTTGGACATGTACACTACCATAACTTATATAGATTGAGCAAAAGAGAGTTGGTAAGAGGTCTACCTAAATTATAGAAAGTAGATAAAATATGTGGTGAATACCAGATTGGTAAACAAACCAGGAGTACTCACAAAAAGGTTAACTCCAATGCCACATCTAAACCCCTTGAACTTCTCCACATGGATCTCATTAGACCAACTAGAATGGAGAGTTAAGGTGATAAGAAGTACATTCTGGTAATCGTTAATGACTTTACCAATATACATGGGTAGTCTTCTTAAGGGACAAATCAAAAACTCTAGATGAAGTAAAAACAGAAAAAGGATCTTAAGTCTATAAGATCCGTAGTGATCATGGATCGAAATTTGAGAATAAGAGTTTTGAGAAATTTTGTAGTGATCAGGGAATATCATATGAATTCTCTACGGGCAAAACACCACAATAAAATGGTACAGTAAAAAGAAAAAATAGAGTGCTTCAAGAAATGACAAATGCAGTGCTAAATAGTATGAAGCTCCCTAAAATTCTTTGGGTCGAAGCCGTAAATATTGCTTGTTATATAATTAATCGCATTTATACTAGAAAATTAAATGGTAAAATGGCTTATGAAATGTGGTTTGATAAGAAGTCTACTGTCAAATACTTTTGTATTTTTGGCAGTAAGTGCTACATTTTACATGACTGAGAAAATCTGGGTAAGTTTAACACCAAAAGTAATGAAGGGATATTTTTAGGGTATGCTCTGAATAGTCGAGCGTATCGGGTTCTTAATAAGAGGATTGGTGTAATGCAAGAGTCCATTAATGTGGTTATTGACGATCACTTGAATACAACTGTCTCAAGTTCAGAAAATGATGAAGTTATTCTAATTGATGAACTATATGCTTCATCAAGTCAAAATAACTCTGAACCGAGGACTTTTAAAGATCATCCAAATAATTAGATTCTTGGAAACCCTCTCATTGGTGTGCGCACTCATAAATAACTAGAAGATATGTGTAATTACGTGTGCTTTACATCTCAGATAGAACTGGCTAACGTAAAAGAAGCTCTTATTGACGAAAACTGGATAGTTGCGATGAAAGAAGAGCTCAATCAATTTGTTAGAAATGATGTTTAGTACTTAGGTCAAAGATCGAAAGATAAACATATTATCGAAACAAAATGGATTTTCAAAAATAAGTATGATGAATTTTGTAATATTATTAGAAGTAAGGCAAGGCTGGTTGTACTAGGGTACACTCGAATTGAAGGCATCGATTATGATGAAACCTTTGCCCCAGTAGCTCGTCTTAAATTAATCAAACTATTTATATCCATTGTATGTTTTAAAAAGTTTAAAATATACCAAATGGATGTAAAGAGTACATTTTTAGATGGTGATTTGCATGAAGAAATGTATGTTGAACAATCGACGGGTTTTGAAGACCCTGAGAATGCTAATCATGTCTACCACCTAAAAAAGGCACTCTACGGTTTGAAACAAGCTCCTAAGGCATGGTACGAAAAGTTGACTAAGTTATTACTAAGTCATAACTTTATAATGGGAAGTGTTGATAAGACGTTATTTGTAAAGAAACATAATGATCACATTTTAATAGTGCAAACTTATGTTGATGATATTATCTATGGATCTACCTATTCTAACATGACTGTTAAGTTTTCAGATCTTATGAAGTATAAGTTCAAAATGAGCATGGTTGGAGAATTGAATTATTTTCTAGGGTTGCAAGTAAAATAGCTACCTGATGGTTTTTTTTATCTCTCAAACTAAATATGCTTTGAACTTAGTTAAAAAGTTTGAATTTAAGAGTGAAAAAAATTTTAATACTCCAATGAGTACTACTTTAAAACTCTCAAAAGACTCTACAAGTAAGAGTGTGGATCCAAAGTTATATCTTAATATGATAGGAAGTCTCCTTTATTTAACTGCGAGCCGACCTGATATTGTATTTAGCGTAGAAATTTACGCTAGATATCAATCTGACCCTAAAGAGTCACATTTAATTGTTGTTAAGCGAATTATGAGATATGTCACTAGTTCAGCAAATCTTAGTCTTCAGTATCCACATGATACTAGTGTGCAATTAGCTAGTTACACAGATGTTGATTGGACTGGTAACATTGATGATTGAAAATCAACCAGTGGTGGTTGTTTCCATATAAGGAACTGTTTAGTTTCTTGGCAAAGTAAGAAACAAAGTTTTGTATCGCTCTCAACTGCTGAGGCTGAATACATTGCGGCAGGTAATGCATGTACTCAACTTACATGGATGAAAAGAATGTTAAGAGATTACGAAATTGTGTAAGATTCTATGGTTTTATATTGTGATAATTCTAGTGCAATTAATATATCTAAAAATCCAATTCAGCATTCACGAGCTAAGCACATTGATATTAGATAGCACTACATTCATGAATTAGTGAAAGACAAAACAATTTCTTTAGAATATAATATGACCGAGACTCAACTTGATGACATATTCACAAAATCGCTCGATAAAAGTAGGTTTGCTAAATTGAAATTTGATCTTGGTATGTGCAATATGAATTGTTGATTCATGTATTTCTATATCCTAATGTATATATTTTTTATTTTTAATTTTTAAATTTTTAATTTTTATTTAAAATTGCACATTTTAGGCTATGCACTACCAGTCGAGTACATACTCGACTAGTCGTAGCATGACCGGTCAATCATGTACTCGACTAACCGTGAAACGCGGGTTTAGTGCTTTATTTGAGGGAAAAATCACTTTTTCCTCATTTGGGTTGTCTTCTCCAATGAGCTGAACATCGACCGGTCTAACCCATCTTCAATTCCTCTGTGGTTAGTTCGTTATTTTTTATTTTCTTGTAGATTCTAGTCCTTTGCACTTCCTTTTCATCATCTATGTGATTTATTTCTTGTTCTATGTTGGTTTTTTTTATTTTCTACTCAAAAATCTAATCTACAAGAAACTCACTTTACCTCTTTTGTAATCTCCATTTTTCTTGATATCTTTGTTGCAAATGGAAGGTAGAACCAAGAAGAAAGGATCTTGTGGTCCCTCTTCATCTCGTTCGGCTCCTATCATGGTGCACCACCTTCGGTTACTAGACGATGATCCTGATTATGTGCATGATATTCGATTATGCAACATGATAGTAGAACGAACTGTTAATCTTGTTCATGTGGCACCATTTGATATTGTGTCTCTCCTTTAGTTTGTAGGATGGGATAACATACTACATTAGAGTGGGCTAGCATACCACTCCATTGCATAAGCTATGTATGCTTGCATTACTGATTTTTCTGCTGAGAATCTGACATTTACTGTTGCGACCAGAGAATGTCCAATTGATGTCTTATCTTTGGATTAATGGATATACCTATCAACGATGAAGGTATTCTCATTAGTTCTCTAGTGGCAAAACCCTCTTAAATTGAGAAACAAATGCTTATAAGGGATTTATGCAACATAGATGCGAAATGGAGTCCTGTTAATGTGCTTGCCTCCAAGTTTTTGTTACTTGGATATAGAATCCTTCACAGGATTTTCATTTCAAATGTTTATCCTCGATCTGGTAACAAAACCAAACTTACTATGTTCATGGTTCGTATTCTTCATTCCATCATTTCTGAAACCTCTGTATGTCTTCCTTCCTTGATTTGTCATAGCATCATTCAGTTTCATCTCCATCTAGGACAGTGACATTCCCTTTGCTTATCTTATGACTGTATTGGTTAGCCATAGTTTAGTAGCTATGCCTGTTGGAGAAGCTCCCATTCACCACTTAACCTTCAACAACTCAAATATTAACAAGATGAATTTGAAGTTGGCCCCAGGACAAGTTAATGTGGGTGGTGGTGGAGCCGATGCCACAAATGAAGAGGGTGATTTGCCTACAGATGACATCAATATAGATGATATTTTTGACAAAATTGAATCCAATTCTGTCGATGATCCTAATTATCATCCATCTGACTTTGATGTGCGTTTGCGCTCACTTGAGGAGAAGGTTGAAAGTATGAATATGTCTCATGACTTACAATTTAAATATATGTGCAAGTATCTGAAGCGCATTAACAAAGGACTTCATCAAATTGATCCTACCATACCCGCTCCTTCATCGGCTTCAGATTAGTATTTGAATATGTGATTTGTAATAACTTTTAAGATACTTGAATTTCTTTTGTTTTATGGGTTGGACATGCTTGAACATGCTTTCTTATGGTTTTAGTTACTTGGTAATCTTGATCTTATGTGTACTTTTTTTTTCATTACTCTTTTATTTACTTCCTTATTTATTTACTTTCATTATCATTTATTAGTTCTTTCCTTTGTCATGTTGTGATAAAAAGGGAGAGAATTTTATCATGCTTGTGAAATGTGGAATTGGAATTGTGGATAGGTAACCATTTATTTCCATTGTAAGGGGGAGTAAGGGGGAGAGTATTGATGCTTATGCGTATTGGTTTAATCTGGTTGTTGTAACTGGTGCACAATTCTTTATTCTGCATATATGGTACGTGATTCTCTACTGTGTGTGTTATGCTTATCTTATTTTAATGAAGCGTATTTTGTCATAAATTTGACAAAGGGGGAGATTGTAAGTGCTATGTTTTCTAGCTCCTATAATTGTCAAATTTCGTAGTGCCAAAACCTCTTTGAATCTGTGTTTTGTGTGGCTCATCTACATATTCAAGACTATGCATCTCATGTACAAGAATAAAGGTCTTTGCCTCAAGAACTTCTAATGCAAGATCAAGAGATATACATGCTCAGGTATAATACCATGTGATAGTTCACTCCTTCAAGCTTTAATGTTCAAGGTTTCAAAGCTTCATCTAAGGGAAGACAATAGTCTTTACTTTGGTACTCAAAGTTCAAGGTGATGTACAACTTAAGTACCTCAAGCTCAAGCTTCAATGTATTTCAAATTCAAGCTTCAAAATGTCCAAGTTCAAGCTTCATCATATGTCAAGATATCAAGCTTCGTGAACTTCAAAGAACAATTATCAACTGAAGCAAAAGAAGATTCAATGTTCATATATTGCTTATAAGGTATGAATAACCCTAGATTGACCATATGATAGGTCATTTTGAATACATAATTTAATCTGGTCACTTTATAAGTACATAGTCTATTTTTTTACTAGTCTTAGACTATGTTCAACTAGTCCTAGTACTGGCTAGACTAGTCTAAAAAATTCCTCGACCAGTCCTAAGTTTGTTACTAATTTTCAGGATTTTTTGTTATTTACTCGACCGGTCCTGGAGACTACTTGATTGGACGAGTGAACAGTGCTTGACCAGTCCACCGGGTTCGACTCAAAGTCCAGCAACTAAAATGAGTTCCATACGAACAATCGTGGACAAGACTCGACTGGTCGTGGAGGCCACTCGACTTGTCAAGTAAGCCTTTTGACTAGTCATGGAATGACCTTATCATATCACACCTAAATTTTCAAAAGTTTGTTGGTCCTTCGACCAGTCGAGCTGTCCTCTGGGCTAGTTAAAGGAATAATTTTTGTACTTATAAATAGAGCATGATTTTCAAAGTTTTGTATCTAATTCAAGTAAAATCAAGAAGCCAGTCTAAGAGATATGTTAGTGATATTCTTAAGCTATTCAATGCTCATTTTATTTTCTCTTTAATTAGCTTTTAGCATTTGATTTTGTATTCTACATTCCAATCTTATTTGAAAAAGGGATTGAAGTTTTCCCATTTCTTAGAATCAAAATCAAATCAAGTTAGCCCAAAGTGATTTAATCTAAAAATCATTTTGAACTTAGAACCTTTTCATAAGTGTGTGTGGACATTGAACATTTACGTTGAATTTATACTCCGAATTGGTTTTACCAGGCTGCAACAAAGGAGAATATCTAGATAAGTATTTTATGATTGTGTAAATCGATTATTTTTTTAGTTTCTTTGAGATTGTGCCAGAAAAATCTCTTTCTTTTGGTTTGTCTGAGGTGATCCAAAAAACTCAGAGTGTGGAGTTTTTGAATTGTGAAAGCCCACTTGAAAGACACAATTGTGAGGGTTTTTGGTGAACCTTGAAAAACCTATTTTATAGTGAACGCTAATATCCATTGTGTGAGGATATTAGGAGTGGAGTAGTTATATGATTATTTTCCTAAACAGTTGGTGTACACGCAAGCGAACCACTATAACTTCTGGTCTTGTGGTGATTATTTAATTGTGGCATTGTGTGGATGTTGTAATTTCCTTTTACGCATTTGTGGAGAATGTTGTAATCTTTTTATGTATGTGTGGGATTGTTGTAATAGCTTAGTTACTTTCTTTGCTATTTTAACTTTTATTCCTCTGTATCAGTTTGAGATTTTGATACACAGAGTGTTGTAGGAATCAGGTTGTCTTACCATAAGCCATTGGTTTTTGGTGTAAGGTTGTCCTTAGAACAACATCTGTATTAACCTCTTAATACTTATACAATTGAGGTTGTTATTCATTTCTGCATTGTGGGATTGTTTAATTTCTATCTTTATTTATATTTGTTTAAATTCTGTATTTAATTTTTAATTTGGCATACTCCTATTCTCCCCCTCCCCCCCGCTCTAGGACTCTTAGCTCGGCCTTTTCACATTCCCTACCCCAAATCTCACAATCCAATCCTTCAATCTTCATCTTACACCATTAGAGGTTGAGCTTAGGAGATGGGGATTTCAAGGAGCCAAGAAGAAATCCATAGGTGGGTGATATTAGGTTTAGATGTGGATTCTGTTCATGGGATAAGTGGGGCCTACCGGTTGATGGTAGTGATCCCATTTTTGACCCTAGGTGTGGCCGATGGTCCATCATGATATATATGTTTATTCCATGATCAGGCCATTCTCCATGGACCCCACCTTGAGTTGCTGATTTGAGGGCCCACACGTCATTGGGACCCATCTGAATGTATGTATTGTATGGTAAGGGAGCTCATAGTGGTGAAGCTCCCTCCACCACACGACTCTCTCTCTCTCTCTCTCTACCTCTCTCTCTCTCTCTCTCTCTCTCTCTCTCTCTCTCTCTCTCTCTCTCTTTCCCTTGTATGATGGCCTACTTGATGAGTGTATGAGTTTTCTCCACACTTTCTAAATGGTGGACCACATGGTTGTCCAAACAGTGGGACATACCCACCTTGTCGCCCACCACCCAGCAGCCTTACTGCCTGGTTTCGGGCCGGCCTAGATATGGAAAAACCACAAATATCGGCTTGATGCAGGGCTGTGTGGCCCACCACATGGACACCAGCGTGATGTATGCATTTTATATCCTTGTCATCCATCATCTAGCCGTCCAAGCACGGGCTAGATGGGCCGTGGTCAGCTAGACCTACTACTGTCTAGCAGCAGGCGCTGATGATAAGGAAAACACAAATTTCAGTTGGGTTCCCATCTAGTGGACCACTCACGTGGACCCCGCCCTGATGTATATGTGGTGTCCCCACTGTCCAACAGCTAGGACAGTGGGACACACTCTACTGTATGTGTTTCATCTCCACTATTTAGCAAGGGATGATGGGACCCACCGGTTGTATGTGTATCATTCACATCGACTAGCAAGGGACTATGGGATCCATCCTGATGCATATGTTGTATCTGCACCATCGAGGGCCAACAGGCCCACCGTGGTGCATTTTTATCCAGGTTGTACAGGGCCAGCAGTCCAGCAGGTAGGACATTGTTAGACCGCCATCTAGCAGCTGTGGACCCCACTGTGATGTATATTTTATCCACGCCGTCCAGCGGCTGTGGACCCCACCATGATGTATAATTGATTCACACCGTCTAGTGGCTGTGGACCCCACTGTGATGTATATTTTATTCACGCCGTCCAGAGGATGTGGACCTTATGTGATGTATATTTGATCCACGCTATCCATCGGTTGTGGACCCCACTGTGATGTATTTTATCCACATTGTCCGGTGTGGGACGGTGGGGCACACCTGATTTATGTTTTGTATCCACCATCTAGTAGTTGGGACGATGGGACCCACCATGATGTGTTTTATCTAGGCTGTCCATTATTGGATTGTCCAGCTGACCCACTTAATGTATGTGAGGCCCATTGTGGCCGTATGTGAGGCCCATTGGGGCTATATAAGAGGCCCATTGTGATTGTATGTGAGGACCATTCTGAATGGATGAGGCCCATTGGGATTGTACAAGGCCCATTGTGATTGTAGGAGGCCCATTATGAGGTGTGAGACCCGCCATGATGTGCGTGTTATATGCACATAGTCCATTCATTTATACGGACTACGGGCCGCCTTATGCAGGCCCACCATGATGTATATGTTATACGCCCAATAAGGGGTTGCCTCAAGAGGCCCACCATGATATGTGTATAGTACACACACTATCCATCTATTTTTATAGATAGTGTAAGGACCGTGGGCCCCCATTGTGATTTCGATTCCAATCCCAAATAAAGTGCACCTTAAGATAATGGTAGTTAAATGTCCACCATTGTAAATTTCCTTAGGGCCCATTATTAAACCCATTTCCACCCTTACCTAATTGAGTTAACCCAAATGTTGGGTCCTCACTTATGTTAGTAATACCCATTGGGCTAACCCAAACCATTAGGATCCCATTGATAATGGTGCTTCTCACCATGCCCTGTAGGATTGTCCAAACCTTGGAGCCCACATTATGTTAATACCGGGCCTTCCATAGAAACGTGGCCCACCAAGATATATATTTTTCCAAGTTTAGTGAACCTAGCCAAGGCGCATTTAGGTGTTGAGGGCTACCCAATCCACTTAAAAGGAAACATAGTCCTAGATGTATGAACTCCACTAAGCCCACTTTGTGTATGTATCGGGCCCTATAAGGAAGCCCATATTATCCATGATAAGAGATTGAGAAAGCCCAATTGTTCACCCTGTTAGCTCACCTTGTGAAATCACCTTGTTGTATACCCACTTGACTCACCACGAGAGATGTATCCTATCCTTGTACCCCATTTTCTAGGACCTCATGACATATACATATCAGTCACACCATCCATCAACTTATTGAGACAAGTGTGAGGTCCATACTTAACATTAGTGTATCATTTAGGACTCTTGTTATTTGGAGGAGAGTACATCATCACCCTTTGCCGTAAATAGAAGAATATGTGGTATCAAATTTGGTTCATCCGTTGTTTAGTACATCACCACCCCTTGTCATAGATAGAAAAATAAGTGGTATCAAATTTGGTATATCCGTTGTTTAGTACATCATCACCCCTTACCGTAGATGGAAGAATATGTGATATCCACTGTATATAGCATATCTTGATGTATGGATTAGATCCGCCATTTCCCCCCCAGTGGAACCTGCCTTGGGATATTTGTTATATTAGTGTCTTGAGAGGCTAACGTTAGCCTAACATGGGACATACCACATTGACTCCTATAGTTGTAGAAGGAGTATGTCGTTTAACTCTTACTATGGATATGTGATATGCAAGTTTAAGCCCATTGTGGTCCATTGTTGTTAGCTATTTATATCTGATAACATGATAACATATTTATTTTAGTAGGTCACACTAAGAGCATGTTTAGTATAATGTCATGACATATGCCCATACGCATCATTTGTATGCCTGTTATGAGGAATGATTGATCATAGCATACTCCATTGGGCTGAGATGTTTATGGGACTTCTTGCAAGACAGATTTTCCCAACATGATCGCATGGTACACACGAGTTGATGCTTGACTAGATGGTATGACTCATGCATCTCGCGTTTTGTGTTACATGATCACTATATGCCCTAGTGACCCCAAGGTTATGGCCTTCATAGGCATATCGTGGATAGCCTAATGGGACCACAAAAATGTTTGAGACTTAGCATATGGGCATGTTGAATATCCATGGGTGAAAGTCCCTAAACACCAGTGGACAGGGGATGTTCCAACGTCTAGATCGAAGGGATACATGAGCGCCCAAGTGTCGAATACTAGTAGGTTACCTCTCCCACTGTGTCGTGGTTAGTTGGAAGGGGTGTGGCCTTATCTGCTCGAAGGTAGGGATAAGGTTAGGCTGAGTTTGACCAGCTCATAAATGGGTCCGCTATAGACGAGCTAGATAGATATTGGCAAACTACTGGCCAGGCAGGTAGTTAGGTCTCTTCCACTTGCATGTTTGCGTGTTCAGTTTGGGCAACAATCTGGTGTAGAGTGAACTAGACCCAGGTGGTATCCTAGAGATACACGGTACTGAAATGTGGACTTACTGAGTAGGAGTTACATACTCAACATTTGACTCATTCATTCATTAATTCATTATCCACTCAGGTGGTGGTGCGTAACTAAATCATTATGTGTACCTTCGCAATGGCCACGATATTGGATGGGTATGCAACCAACATGAGATCAGGAGTTTATCACTTTGAGTCTAGCTATCCAAATTTAGGTATGCGACTGGTTTGGATAAAAGTCTCTTGTGATGAACCCCACAGCTTGTGATACCATGTACTATCATCCTGACTACACACTTCAGCTTTGTCATTTCTTTTGCATTGCATCCTCTACATATGACACTTGGTTTACTATATTTCTACATTGCATGTCTTAGATATGGCTGATGGTATTTGTGGACTTGTCAGGAATTTCATATTACATTGCATCCTCAGCATATGACATTCGGCTTACTATAGCTTCACATTGCATAGCCAATCTGCATCGCATCCCCAGCATATGCCAATTGGTTTATTATGTCCTTGTACTCGAAAAATTATGAATTTGGTAGTATTTTTCGTTTACTCTAATATTTATATGCTTGGCACGTGCATTGTATGCACATACACCACCGTTTAAGCTTCTTGTAAGCTTATGATGACCATTGCGTGCGGGTGTCGTTAGGTCGCAGCAGCATTAAGGCAGAAGCATGTGCTAGAGTTTTGGAGTTTTTGTTTCATATATGTATTTCCCTTTCAGCATTGTACTTAAATGATTTATTATAGTAGATATGCGGTGATGTAGTTTTGTCACTTGGTTATGCTTGTGGTTATGCTCCATTATAAAAAAAAATCATATCGAAAATCCTCCTTGTAGGATCCGAGGATCAGAATCTGACATATGGGTGTCGGGAGCCAAGAATGGGGTACTATGGAGGTTATCAATGCCGAATTCGGTGATCAGGAATTCCGTGAGCCCGGTTTTCGAGTTTGGGATGTGACAGAACGACTCTTTTTCAAGACACGTGTTTGTTCAGAATGTATTCACCATTCGATATCGACATGTCTGATAATGTTAACATGTGTAGATAATTAATTTCAATAATCAAACGTCATAGTCCTTTTCTTCAAAAACACATTGGCGAGGGGGGGCAATGTTTGTACCCTATTTGACCGGATCCTGATTTCGGTTAGATTCATGTGGATTACACATGTATGAGGTTAACGGTCGAAATATTACAAAAAAAAAAAATGTTCAATTGAACTTCAGAAGATTTCTATTATGTGCCTTGCACATGAAAAACAATCATTGAGGCACGACTGAGTTCAAGTGGCCAAGCAATTAGTTAGCAAGTGGTCAAGTTACTATGAATGCTGAACAATGGTCAAAGATTTAAGAAATGCTAGATTGTGGGAAGAATCTGGAAGTAGAAGATGGGTAGAAACAGTTATGGTAACTATCAGATCATGAGAAGGATCCAGAATGGCTCGATCAGAGCTATAAATAGAAGAAGATTTTAGTAGGAAAAATCATCTCACACCAACCCAAACAAATCAATTATTTGTAATTATATTTCAATTATCATATAGAATTTACATTCCATAGTGGAATCGCGAATTTTATCAAGTAATTCTTTTCCTTTAGAGCAATCATTTACTTATCACATTTACTTACTTTCTTTAGCATAATTTGTAGCATAAATACAGTAGTTGATAGCTAGAATCTGAATACTCTTTAGCTGTCCAATTTTCAATTATCACTTTATATTCCACTCTTCATGCATTAAGAAAGTCCTTTCATATGGAAGGCAAGGAGAAAATCATTATCAGAGGATGAACCCCACCCTCTGACTATCACCTGATCCATTTACACTTTGAGCAAGTGGATGAATAGGCGACCGATCTCCTCAGATTTCGGTCATACCTAGTGTCTTCCTAGTTTGGTGCTCAAGGTCATTTTTGTTCATTTTGAATTAAAACCGCAATCTGAATTCTGGCATACCCAGGCACCATCACCCGTGTTAAAAAGAGGAACGTCGAAACAACAACAAACAACTATCATGCCTTTTCTTCTTCATTTATCCTTTTTAGGACATTTAGAAGAAAGCTGCTCATATCCAAAATAGTCGAAGTGGGTGTCTTTAGTTTTAAATTTTCAATAGTTTGAATTTCCTGTTCTTTTGTCAAACGGTTTTTAAAAATATGTTCTTTTCTTATTTTTGAAATTTTATGGAATTTCTTTGCCAGCATAGACATATCGTTCTCATTGTCCTTAATATCTTAATTTTCAATAGAATCATTTGATTTAGATTTAGAGGATTTAAGGGCAATGGATAAATCTAAGGATCTTTGAAATTCAACTTGTAAGTTTAAAGAGATCTGACTAACTCCTCAACGTTCATTGTATCAATATTCCTTAATTCCTATGTAGCAGTAACTTTATAATTAAACCTATCAGGAATGATCGCAATATTTTTACACAAACCTTGCTTTCAAGGATTCTATCTTTAAAACCCATGTGGAATTGACTATGTCATTCAATTTCATATAGAAGTTCATAAAAGACTCATTTTCTTTCATATGAATTTCCTCAAATTTGGTTGTGATGATTGGATGTTAGACTTTTTAACAATGTTAGTTCCTTTATGTGATATTTCAAGAATATCACATTCTTGTTTAGTTGTATCACATGAAATGATTCTTTTGAAGTCATCTGGTGATAAAGCACAAGTTATTGCATTAAAGGATTTTGTAATAGTACTACTTTAACTTTTTCAAATAGTCATCCAAAAGGTATAAGCAGTTTCTTTTCTGGATGTTGTTCCATTCTCAGCTAATGCTTTCATCATAGGAGGGATCCATTTTGTCATAGTGGCTTGCCACACACTCTCATCAATGGATTTGAGGAAAATCCCCATCATGGATTTCCAATAACAATAATTTGAGCCATCAAAGGGAGGTGGCCTAGTAATGGATAAACTTTTAAAATTTGACATCTTATAGCTATGGATCTAGATCTATGAGGTAGATCTCAAAAAGAGCAACCTCTCTCTGATACCACTTGAAAGATGAGTTATCGATATCCTAGAGGAGCTGAATAGGAGAATACCAAATTCTTCGAAATAAAACAAAATAAATAATCTCAATTATCCAATGTATAGAAACCTTGATTCCAAATAATTCGTAGGACAACCTTCACCTAGTATTTTAAGCAGTAAAACCTTATATCATGATGTCTTTGAAATCAAACTTTCAAGATAACAAGAGAATGTATAATTCCCTGAAAATTGGGGGTCGAGCATAAACTCCACTCCCGAGTTCCAGAAGATCACTTATGCAACATTTTCAATGATGGATGAATGTCGGCCATAATAGTACATAAAACTTGAAGTGGATTAAGCCAAAACAGCATATCATACTCTAGAGACAGTTAAATTAGCAAGCGGAAGAGTGTGATAGATATATAAAATATATGAACTGTTGTAAGTCTTCAGAGTGTGAACATGTTACCAGGTTAAACATATACATGTATACTCCAAAAATGATAAAAAAAAAATATACATGAGTGCTCCAAAAATATAAAATGACAAGTGTCATGGCATCTAATCAACCTCCCTATAATCCCGTCGATCAGAACACGGTCTACATAGACCCGCCTGATAACCGCCTACAGGAGAAATCCTCTCATCATCATACAAGTCCGGCTCCGCCTTGCAGGCCGCGCCATCATCTAAAAATAAATATAGGGTCTGGTGGGTGTCCAGAACATCGTCCCATAACGTGGGAGTGAGTAGCTAACTTAGTGGAATCATAGAGCAAAGGTTAACATGTTATCAAATCAATCAAGCGATAATGGTAAAGCAAGCAATCAAACATTTCTAAACACTGTGATTAATGCAAGTATGAAATGACATGATGGATGCCCTCACCGACATAATCCCTCATGCGACACCATCTTACGTCCGCGGCATGCTTTCTTCCCTCAGTGCTCCACATCTTCCTGGCACATGCAGTGCGATATGAATATGATTACCGAGTTGTTATTAGTCCTTTTCATACAGCCGGATTGGGAAACTAGGGTACTTTCCTTATATCATTCCCAACAAGGATCCTGTCTAGGTTCGTCACTCTTAGTAGTCTCATCAATGATATATTTTTAGGTTGCTGCAAGGGCTGCCAGGGCTGTTGCACGCACTCGTTGCTCCGCTCCCCCATCAACTTATCAATACAGGCCTAGTTGTACTCTTGTTATTACGGAAGGGTCGTCGCCTCACGTAGACTCAGAGTACGCTCAAGGTCACTCCAAAGGACTGTCAGGGCTGTTGCACGCACTCGTTGCACCGCTCCCCCATCACCTTATCAGTGTAGGCCGACAGCTTGAATATAGTGTCTCATACCACCATAATCGGCTCACGAATCTTTGTTAATGATGCGTTCTATGGCATTAGTACCTATGATTAGAGAAAAGAGCTAAAATGATGGGTGTTGTGGTTGATTTCAAGGATGGATGTGAGTTTGTGGCAAGATATCTAATCCTCTACTGGCTATAAGTCCTCGCCATTTCCCAAAGACAAAGCGATAACTTTTGGTTGTAGGTGGTTGGGCCAACACGGAAGAAAGATTGTGTAGTGGGTCTGAGCCGGATACATAGACTTTCTATCTAGCTAGGACAAAAAATTTGTCATATCGGTTCTTAATCCGAGTCGATGTCGATCTTCTGCTTGATCAGAGCATTGGATTTATTGGTAACCACTAGGATTGAGAATTCGATTCAAACCGTGAATACTTCGCTTATATATGCAGTTTCTTTACTCCGCGTTCCTGAATATAATAAGCCCATGGGGAAGGCAATTCAAAGGGGCGTGCTGGTTTATTCTAAGTTCAATTTGAGGGATTTATAAGTTTTCCCTGAGAGTGAATGGTTCTAAGTTAAAACAACTTTCCTAAGGGTTATAACAGAAGTCTATAATTATTAAGGGGATCTATCGAAGGAATGAGGTTCTACTCCAACCAAATCTAAACTACTATTCTTTAACATATATAGGTTTTACACTACTTAATATAACTAATAGGCTAGTCTGTAATTCACTAGCTGTAATCCAAAGCCTAAGCTTATACGCTAGATGATTTCATATCATTTTTACTACAGGGGATTGTTCTATCGCTTAGAGTCAAGATTATCTAATTGAAATTGGATTCCCTATATCGTCAGATCTTTCAAATCTAGGAGTACTAACTCTAGGTCCAAAACTCTAGATATTCTAACACTAGATGGTCACTGTTTATGGACTAAGCTACTGTGTTAGGTCTCATCCGTCAGTAAAAGAAGAGAGATCGAGAAGATAATTATAACTAACTCAAAAAGAGCCTCGAAAAAGTGGTGAAATGAAAGAAAAGGCTGACCTATTGGGTTGCCACGAATCTAGGTCTGAGAGGAGTGAAATAGGTCCAAGAGGCAGGGATTGAAGAAGGGAAAAGGAAGAAATGTGATGGGTTGAAAGCTCTCATCAATTTGAGCCTCAAATGAAAGCTTGGGAGCTCCAATCATAGAAAATGGAGAGTTTAGGTGCTCGTTATGGCAGAGAACGGTAGAGGGATGAAGGAAATAACAGAAAATGAAGGAAGAAACGATTGGAAGGGAGGTTTGAGAGAGAAAACAGCAACTTTGTAGGAAAAGGAGAGCTTGGAGGGGTAGTTTGTGAAGGAGGTAGGTGATTGGGAGGGTTCTAATCAAGGAACTGTGGACCAGTGGGGTCCAAAAGTCCCCAAACTCGGTCGGCCCGACCGGCCCTCCCGGCCGAGCCCGCTGGTCGCAAGGCCTCACCGACTCGGCGAGGTCCTCACCGGTCTCTGGACTGTCCGGTGAGGGCTCGCCATTCCAGCGAGGCCCTCCCCCCTCCTAGGGTCCAGATTGATATGGGTTCCCCCCTGTGTCCCCCTAAAAATGCCCCCATTGGGCCCGTGCTCCGATTCGACTCCCTTCGGGTCGTTTCAGAACAAAACTGATGCATATTGATATCTACCAATTTCTAACGGCTGTGATGGAATAAAAAACAATCTAAACTCGTCAATCGATGGTCTAGAAGTGATTTGGGGTCCTTGTGTGTGATCAGGAGTATGTACGGACTCGATTTTGGTGATCGTTTTCAGTAAACTTTCGTCAACAAACAAACTTGGGGTCCTAAACTTGTTTTTAGATTATTCTCGCACCCTCCTACATTAAATTGGCATCAGCGTGCAGTGTGTGACCATAACCTAGGTCCAGTTTAATTCAAATCATGCTCTGATACCATCTGTAGCGCCCTGAAAATCGAGGGTCGAGCATAAACTCCACTCCCGAGTTCCAGAACATCAGTTATGCAACATTTTGAATGATGGATGAATGTCGGCCATAATAGTGCATAAAACAAGAAGTGGATTAAGCCAAAACATCATACCATACTCTAGAGATAGTTAAATTAGTAAGCAGAAGAGTGTGATAGATATATAAAATATATGAACTATTGTAAGTCTCCAGAGTGTGAACATGTTACCAGGTTAAACATATACATGTATACTCCAAAAATGATAAAAAAGAATATACATGAGTGCTTCAAAAATATAAAATGACAAGTGTCATGGCGTCTAATCAACCTCCCTATAATCCCGTCGATCAGAACACGGTCTACATAGACCCGCCTGATAACCGCCTACAGGAGAAATCCTCCTCCTCATCATACAAGTCCGGCTCTGCCTCACAGGTCGCTCCATCATCTAAAACTAAAATAGGGTCTGGTGGGTGTCCAGAACACCATCCCGTAACGTGGGAGTGCGTAGCTAACTCAGTAGAATCATATAGTAAAGGTTAACATGTTATCAAATCAATCAAGCGATAATGATAAAGTAAGTAAATCAAACATTCATAAATACTTTGATTAATGTAAGAATGAAATGACATGATGGATGCCCTCGCCAACATACTCCCTCATGCGATACCATCTTACGTCCACGACATGCTTTCTTCCCTCAGTGCTCCACATCTTCCAGGCACATACAGTGCGATATGAATATGATTACCGAGTTGTTATTAGTCCTTTTCATACAGCCGGATTGGGAAACTAGGGTACTTCTCTTATATCATTCCCAACAAGGATCCTATCTAGGGTCGTCACTCCTAGTAGTCTCATACGATGATATATTTTTAGGTCACTGCAAGGGCTGTCAGGGCTGTTGCACGCACTGATTGCTCCGCTCCCCCATCATGTAACACCCTGAATTTTTGCCTACCTGGAATTAGACGTCCTTAGGCAATGGGTCAACTATAACACCTTGGTAACCTCTTAGAACCCAATTCCAAAGGTAAAGAAATCATTTAGAACCAAATTCTTTAGAAATTTAATGTGTTTTAGCCAGCGCTACACTAGATTTCCTGCAAAATTAGTACCAACCACTTTAAATACAATTTGTAAGACCTAAAACCTATAGAATCATTGATGCTATCTTACCCTAAAATCCAGGATCAAACTCTAAACCTGTTTGTTCTCAGGAACCCTTTGAAACTTTGTATTGGATCAAACTCGTGCTAGTCGGACTCATCAAGTAACACGACTGACCATTATATGTGCACCTTGTATTCGTCATAACTGCTTGAACCTGGTACCTTGATCCACTAAGACTCATGAGCCGTGCATGGTGGTATGGGACATCGTGGTCAAGCGGTCGGCCTATGCTGGGGCCACAAACCTCCCCGTAGTGACCAGTGAGCAACTCAGACTCGTGAGTTGATTATGATGGTATGGAACACTATATTTGAGCTGTCGGCCTACACTGATAAGGTGATGGGGGAGCGATGCAATGAGTGCATGCAATAGCCCTGACAGCCCTTTATAGTGACCTCTAGCGTACTTTGAGTCTACGTGAGGTGACGACCCTTCCGTAGCAATAAGAGTACAACTAGGCTTGTATTGATAAGGTGATGGGGGACCAGAGCAACGAGTGCGTGCAACAGCCCTGACAGCCCTTGCAGTGACCTAGAAATATATCATCATATGAGACTACTAGGAGTGACGACCCTAGACAGGATCCTTGTTGGGAATGATATAAGGGAAGTACCTTAGTTTTCCAATCCGGTTGTATGAAAAGGACTAATAACAACTCGGTAATCATATTCATATCGCACTGCATGTGCCTGGAAGATGTGGAGCACTGAGGAAAGAAAGCATGTCGCGGACGTAAGATGGTGTCGCATGAGGGAGTATGTCAGTGAGGGAATCCATCATGTCATTTCATTCTTGCATTAATCACAGCATTTAGGAATGTTTGATTTCTTGCTTTACCATTATCGCTTAATTGATTTGATAACGTGTTAACCTTTGCTCTATGATTCCACTGAGTTAGCTACTCACTCCCACGTTACGGGACGGTATTCCGGACACCCATCAGACCCTATTTTAGTTTCAGATGATGGCGATGCTTGCGAAGTAGAGCCAGACTTTATGATGATGAGGAGGATTCCTTCTATATGCAGGTTCTGATTGACGAGTTTACAGGGTTACTGATTAGATGCCAATATACTTGGTATTTTTCCTTTTATTTACACACCCATGTATATTCTTTTCTTTCTATTTTGGAGTATACATGTATTTAGTTAACCTGATAACATGTTCACACTCTGGAGACTTACAATCATTTATATATTTTATATATCCATCACATTCTTGCGCTTGCTAATTTAACTGTCTCTAGAGTATGATATGTTGTTTTGGCTTAAACCACTTCATGTTTTATGTACTATTACAGCCGACATTCATCCATCATTGAAAATGTTGCATAAGTGATGTTCTGGAACTCGGGAGTGGAGTTTTATGCTCGACCCCTGATTTTCAGGGCGTTACAGATGGTATCAGAGCATGATTTAGATTAAACTGGACCTAGGTTATGGTCACACACCGCACGCTGACACAAACTTAATGTAGGAGGGTGCGAGAACAATCTAAAAACAAGTTTAGGACCCCCAGTTTGTTTGTCGGTGAAAGTTTACTGAAAATGATCACCAAGATCGAGTTCGTACACACTCCTGATCACACACAAGGACTTAAAATCACTCCTAGACTGTCTATCGACGGGTCTAGACCCCTATTGATCCTATCCCAGCCTCCAGAAATAGCTAAAGATGATTATACTTCAGAAATGACCCAAACTAGCTCGAATAGGCTCAAAACGGAGGTAGGGCCCAATCAGAGCAGTTTTAGGGGGACCTAGGGGGGGACCCACATCATTTTGGACCTAAAGGGGGGAGGAGGACCTCGCCCAAACGGCGAGGCCTCGCCAGACAGTCCAGAGAGCTGGCTCGGCCGGGCGGGCCGGTCGGGCTGATGGAGTTTGGGGGTTAGGGTGACCCCATGATGTGTGGGTTGTCCCTTAAAACACCCCTGATCAACCACTTCCTTAACAAAGCACCCCTCCAAGCTCTCCTTTCTCCACAAAGTTTCTGATTTTTCATAGAAAATGTCCCTCCAATCACTCCTTCTTCCGTTTAGTGCACCACCGTCGTCACCCGTTAAAAAACTCCCTCCTACAGTTGTGGTCTCTCTCACGTCGCTTTTATTTGAGCCTTTACACTCTCTCTTTGGTCTTAAAATCGTGCAAACGTCAAATCCCATTTTCTCCTTCCTAGGTAGATTTCCTTCATCATTTTATGCTTCCAACTGGCCTCCACTGTTGCATCCATCTCCCATCTCCTTCTTTTCACTTGTCTTGAGTTCACAAACCCCTCCTTGTGGCTCATTACCTCACAAATCAACAACCCATCAAACCCCATTCCTTTTATCCCTTTCTTCCACTTCCTATGACTCTATTTGAGTTCATTACGACTGTATTTTCAATTTTCACTTTTTTCTTTCTTTCAACTTATACTTAGGAATTCATCATCATGGAATTTGAAAATCCCATCTCACACTTTCTAACACAAGATCCATTTTCCAAAGCCTATGAAATTGATTTGAATCCCAACCCACCCACCTACTAAACATGTCACTCCCAATTCTTAGGTGGGAGTAGGAAGGCAGTCCCATTTAACATAACTTGAGACCACTGGCCACATATGCCCTTAGAGTTTTGAACTTAGAGTGGTAGTCCTAGATTTCGAAAGATCTGACAATATAGGAAATCTAATTCCATTTAGCTAATCTTGACTCTAAGCGATAGGACAATCCCTTGTAGTAGAAATGGTATGAAACCATCTAGCGTATAAGCCTAGACTTTAGGTTACAGCTAGTGAGTTATAGACTACGCTACTAGTTGTATTAGGTAGTGTAAAGCCCGTATATACTAAGGAATAGTAGGTTAGATTTGGTTGGAGTAGAACCTTATTCCTTCGATAGATCCCCTTAATACTTATAGACTTCTATTATAACCCTTAGGAAAGCTGTTTTAACTTAGAACCATTCACTCTCAGGGAAAACTTATAAATCCCTTAGATTGAACGTAGAATAAACCAGCACGCCCCTTAGAATTGCCTTCCCAAGGACTTCTTATAATCGGGAACGTGGAGTAAAGGAACTGTATATTTAAGCGAAGTATTCGCGGTTTGAATCAAATTCTCAATCCTAGTGGTTACCAATAAATCCAATGCTCTGATCACGCAGAAGATCGGCATCGACTCGGATTAAGAACCGATACGGCAAATTTTATGTCCTAGCTAGACAGAAAGTCTATGTATCTGGTTCAGACCAACTACATAACCTTTCTTCCGTGTTGGCCCAACCACCTACAACCAAAAGTTATCGCTTTGTCTTTGGGAAACGACGAAGACTTATAGCCAGTAGAGAATTAGATATCTTGCCACCAACTCACACCTGCCCCTGAAATCAACAGCTCATTTCTATCACCATAGGTACCAATGCCATAGAATGCATCATTAACAAAGGAAGACCAATGTAGGGAGAGGTTGTTTTCCATTTCATGTCAAGGATAGGCCCTAAGTTACACCTCGTTCCGATATACGGATCGAGACATAGATTCTTGAACCTTAAGTAGAACTAAGTTTTAAAGGGGGTAGAACGTATGGAGCCCAATCTAGTTAAGATTATGGAGCCCAATCAAAGAAGTTGATTTAGGTTATATGTCAGGTTAGGTCATTAAATAGGATTTGAACCTTCCTTATAATGTCAATATTAAAGTCTCTCTAGGGACTCATTACCCTTAGCCAATTTCGAGGATGAAATTTTATTTTAAGGGGGGTAGATTATAACACCCCTAATATTTTTCTACCTGGAATTAGACGTCCTTAGGCAATGGGTCAACTATAACACCTTGGTAACCTCTCAGAACCCAATTCCAAAGCCAAAGAAATCATTTAGAACCAAATTCTTTAGAAATTTAATGTGTTATAGCTAGCGCTACACTAGATTTCTTACAAAATTAGCACCAACCACTTTAAATACGATTTGTAAGACCCAAAACCTATAGAGTCATTGACGTTGTCTTACCCTAAAATCCAGGATCAAACTCTAAACCTGTTTGTTCTCATGAACCCTTTGAAACTTTGTATTGGATCTAAACCGCGTGTCGAAAGTCTGATATCTATAAACTTAGACCATTACAACCGCCTAGTTGGACTTGACAATCATTTCGAAAATCAAGCCCAACCGATATCCTGAGACCATTTTACTGAGTCCGGAGTGAAGAGAGTGAGAAAAGGAAAATATTTAGAAAATTATTTCAATTTTTAATAAATCTGGCACATGTCGCTTGCGTGACATTTTAAAGCGTTCTAGCCATTGAAATTCGACAAAATTTTACCCTCGGATCAGGATAGGTGGCCCTTACACGTCATAGCACTTGTAGCTCTGATCGAGTTCCCGTAACCGCTGAACTGAAACTGGTCCGCCACAGTCGATCTGGAAACCCGACCGGACTGAAAACTTAGCTTGACCTAGATCCAATATTAGAGAGCTTAAGTTCGACCGGATTTAGTAACAGGATCTCCAGAAGTGCTCCATTGGATCGGAACAGACCCGATTTGGTTATAACTTAAGTATACCTTGACTTCAAGTCTGTTTTGGTCATGTTTGGGCTTATAAAAGGGACTTAAACCCTTAGCTTTCTAACCCATACTAGGAGTGACGAACCTAGACAGGATCCTTGTTGGGAATGATATAAGGGAAGTACCCTAGTTTCCCAATCCGGCTGTATGAAAGGGACTAATAACAACTCGGTAATCATATTCATATCGCACTGCATGTGCCAGGAAGATGTGGAGCACTGAGGGAAGAAAGCATGCTGCGGACGTAAGATGGTGTCGCATGAGGGATTATGTCGGTGAGGGCATCCATCATGTCATTTCATACTTGCATTAATCACAGTGTTTAGAAATGTTTGATTGCTTGCTTTACCATTATCGCTTGATTGATTTGATAACATGCTAACCTTTGCTCTATGATTCCACTGAGTTAGCTACTCACTCCCACGTTACGGGACGGTGTTCCGGACACCCACCAGACCCTATTTTAGTTTCATATGATGACGATGCTTGTGAAGCAGAGCCGGACTTTATGATGATAAGGAGGATTCCTTCTATATGCAGGTTCTGATTGACGAGTTTACAGGGTTACTGATTAGATGCCAATACACTTGGTATTTTGCCTTTTATTTACACACCCATGTATATTTTTTTCTTTCTATTTTGGAGTATACATGTATTTAGTTAACCTGGTAACATGTTCACACTCTGAAGACTTATAATCATTTATATATTTTATATATCTATTACATTCTTCCGCTTGCTAATTTAACTGTCTCTGGAGTATGATATGCTGTTTTGCCTTAATCCACTTCATTTTTATGCACTATGATAGCCGACATTCATCCATCATTGAAAATGTTGCATAAGTGATGTTCTGGAACTCGGGAGTGAAGTTTTATGCTCGACCCCCGATTTTCAGGACGTTACAAATCACCTAATCATTACAGGCCTATTTGTACTCTTGTTGCTACGGAAGGGTCGTCGCCTCACGTAGACTCAGAGTACGCTCCAGGTCACTACAAAGGGCTGTCAGGACTGTTGCACCGCTCCCCCATCACCTTATCAGTGTAGGCCGACAGCTCGAATATAGTGTCCCATACCACCATAATCGGCTCACGAGTCTGGGTTGCTCACTGGTCACTACGGGGAGGTTTGTTGCCCCAGCATAGGCCGACAGCTCGACCACGGTGTCCCATACCACCATGCCCGGCTCACGAGTCTTAGTGGATCAAGGTGCCACAGTTATCAGGGTTATCACTAGTAAGTTCAGTACCCTAGGTACAAGCAGTTATGACCAATACAAGGTGAACATACAATGGTCAGTCGGGTTGCTTGACAAGACCGACTGGTACGAGCGGACCTCAAGCTGAACGACGTGAAGTGTATAAACACCTCGTGTGGCCTAACCACTGCCGTCAACCAAAGCATGACTCGGGTTTGTCGACGCATCCTTCGTGGCGAATAGAATCCAACCACGAATTCAAATCTGTTACCGACTGCCTGGACTAGAGTATAGCCCCAAACCCTTGTAATCCAAATCGATAATCATATGAGAGAGACATAATTGAAATACAAGTAATTACAGCATATTATCAGCATGTTATAACATACATCATAAGTAGTTAACTATACACGAGTATTTCACACTTAAGGTAATCAATTCAATACAACAAGTATGGAGGAATTCATGTACGCTATCAAATTAGCTGAGAATCCAATCTCAATGCTAATCTACAACACCATTTACTCAATACTTACTTATACAAATATTTATACAAACACTTAGTCTACACACATTAGTCCACATAGCATATGTCGGCCAAAATGTGCATTAGGGAAAATCTCTTTGCCAAACAGATCATACATGCATAACTAGTATAGGTATACGGTAAATACTCATGGAAATCATATCAGCAAAATACGTACGTATACAGTATTTCCTACAAATATCCAAAATACCCTAAATCTCATATTCTTCGTACGTATTTGAAATGAAAAACAGACAGCATGTTCTACATGTCAAACAGCATTCTTATCAACAATCTATCATTAAACGGCATTGAAAGCTTTGAAAAATGGTAAACTAAGCGTCTAAAATCTGAATCTTATGCCGTAGAAGCGTAATGAATTGAATAGGTACTCTACGCTTCCTTCAGCGTCGATATGACGACCTATAACACAAGGTGAGTCAGCTACTTAGCTACTTGTACCCATAGGAACCTTAAAACAGGTTAGGGTTAGGGTTTTCTTACCTAGAATGAAGTTGGAATCGCCAGAATAGCGATGTAGATGGATGGCTTTAGCACGTGGAGCAACAGAGAAGAATAGCAGGAGAAAGCCCCAATTTCTCTCTCACTTTCTCTCTCTTTTCTCTCTTCTCTCTCCTAGGGTTTTCTCCAAATTCGTATGGGTTATAAAGCTAAGGGTTTAAGTCCCTTTTATAAGCCCAAACATGACCAAAATAGACTTGAAGTCAAGGTATACTTAAGTTATAACCAAATCGGGTCTGTTCCGATCCAATGGAGCACTTCTAGAGGTCCTATTACTAAATTCGGTTGGACTTAAGCTCTCTAATATTGGATCTAGGTCAAGCTAAGTTTTCAGTCCGGTCAGGTTTCCAGATCGACCGTGGCGGACCAGTTTCAGTTCAGCAGTTACGGGAACTCGATTAGAGCCACAAGTGCTATGACATGTAAGGGCCACCTATCCTAATCCGAGGGTGAAATTTGGTCGAATTCCAATGGCTAGAACGCTTAAAAATGTCGCGTAAGCGACACGTGCCAGATTTATTAAAAATTGAAATAACTTTCTAAATATTTTCCTTTTCTCACTCTCTTCACTCCGGACTCAGTAAAATGGTCTTAGGATATCGGTTGGGCTTAATTTTCAAAATAATTTTCAAGTCCAAATAGGCGGTCATAATGGTCTAAGATTATAGATATCGGAGTTTTGACGTGCGGTCCAGGTTTGATACGGAGTTTCCAAATGATCTCGAGGGCAACTGGGCTTAGAGTTGGATCATAGATTTTTGGGTAATGTAGCGGTAACAATTCTAGAGGTTTTGGATCTTACAGATCGTATTTAAAGTGGTTGGTGCTAATTTTATAGGAGATCTAGTGTAGCACTGGCTAATTCACATTAAATTTCTAAAGAATTAGGTTCTAAATGATTTCTCTGGCTTTGGAATCGAATTTTGAGAAGCTACCAAGGTGCTATGGTTGACCCATTACCTAAGGACGTCTAATTCCAGGTTGGAAAAAATCTGAGGTGTTACACAATGAAATAAATATAGCATTCACCAAAAAGATTGAAATAAATATAACATTTACCATAAATAATAAAATAAACAATCACCACATAGGCAAAAAGGGGTTATAGTGGTTCTGTAACATCCCAAAAATCGGAGGTCGAGGATAAACTCCACTCCCGAGTTCCAGAACATCACTTATGAAACATTTTCAATGATGAATGAATATCGGCTATAATAGTGCATAAAACATGAAGTGGATTAAGCCAAAACAGCACATCATACTCCAGAGACAGTTAAATTAGCAAGTGAAAGAATGTGATAGATATATAAAATATATGAACTGTTGTAAGTCTCCAGAGTGTGAACATGTTATCAGGTTAAACATATACATGTATACTCAAAAATGATCAAAAAGAATATACATGAATGCTCCAAAAATATAAAATGACAAGTGTCATGGTGTCTAATCAACATCCCTGTAATCTCGTCGATCAATTCACGGTCTACCTAGACCCGCCTAATAACCTCCTATAGGAGAAATCCTCCTCATCGTCAACATGTCCGGCTCCGCTTCACAAGCAGCGCCATCACCTGAAACTAAAACAGGGACTGGTTGGTGTGTACAACACCGTCCGGTAACGTGGGAGTGAGTGGCCAATTCAGTGGAATCATAGAGCAAAGGTTAATATGTTATCAAATCAATCAAGCGATAATGATAAAGTAAGCAAATCAAACATTCCTAAATACTGTAATTAATGCAAGGATGAAATGACATGATGTATGCCCTCACCAAAATACTCCCTCATGCGACACCATCTTACGTCTGCGACATGCTTTCTTCCCTCAGTGCTCCACATCTTCCAGGCACATGCAGTGCGATATGAATATGATTACCGAGTTGTTATTAGTCCTTTTCATACAGCAGGATTGGGAAACTAGGGTAGTTTTCTTATATCATTCCCAATAAGGATCCTGTCTAGGGTCGTCACTCCTAGTAGTCTCATATGATGATATGGTTCTAGGTCACTGCAAGGGCTGTCAGGGCTGTTGCACGCACTCGTTGCACCGCTCCCCCATCACCTTATCAATACAGGCCTAGTTGTACTCTTGTTACTACGAAAGGGTCGTCGCCTCACGTAGACTCAGAGTACGCTCGAGGTGACTACAAAGGGCTGCCAGGGCTGTTGCACCGCTCCCCTATTACCTTATCAGTGTACGTCAATAGCTCGAATATAGTGTCCCATACCACCATAATCAGCTCACGAGTCTGGGTTTCTCACTGGTCACTACGGGGAGGCTCGTGGCCCCAGTGTAGGCCGACAGCTCGACCACGGTGTCCCATACCACCATGCCCGGCTCATGAGTCTTAGTGGATCAAGGTACCATGGTTATCAGGCTTATCACTGTTAAGTTCCGTACCATAGCTTTAAGCAGTTATGACCAATACAAGGTGAAAATACAATGGTCATTCGGGTTACTTGACGAGCTCGACTAGTACGAGTGCACCTCAAGCTGAACGACATGAAGTGTATAAACACCTTATGTGGTCTAACCACTGCCCTCAACCAAAGCACGACTCGGGTTCGTCAATGCATCCTTCGTGACGAATAAAATCCAACCACGAATTCAAATCTGTTATCGACTGTCTGGACTAGAGTATAGCCCCAAACACTTATAATCTAAATCAATAATCATATGAGAGAGACAAAATTGATACAAGTAATTCTTGCATGTGTAACATCCTGAAAATCGGGAGGTCGAGCAAAAACCCAACTCCCGAGTTTCAAAATGTTATTTATGGAACATAGATATGTATGATTGAATGTTGTCTGTGATAATGTATTAAACATGAGTGAGATTAAGTCAGAACAGCATATCATACTCCATAGACAGTTAAATTTGCAAGCGGAAGACTGTAATAGTATGTATAACATATATAAACTGTTGTATGTCTCCAGAGTGTGAATATATTACCAGGTTATACACATACATGTATACTTCAAAAGTAAACAAAATGAATATACATGAGGGTGCTAAAAATATAAAATGACAAGTGTCAATGTATCTAATTAACCTCCCTGTAATCCCGTCAATCAAATCACGCATAAAGGAGAGATCCTCCTCATCATCATCAAATCCAGCTCTACCTCGCAGGCCGCGTCATCATCTGCATCACAATAGGGACTGGTGGGTGTCCGAAAACACCATCCCGTAATGTGGGAGTGAGTGATCAACTCAGTGGGATAAGAGAGCAGAGATTAGCATGTTATCAAATCAATCATGCGATAATAGTAAAGAAGTAAATCAAACAATCCTAATACTGTTGTTAATGCAATATGACATGACGTGATGTATGCCCTCACCAACGATCTCCCTCATACGGCAACATCTTACGACCGCGGCATGCCACACTCCCTAGAGTGCTCCACATCTTCCAGGCACATGCAATGTTATAGTGATATGATTTCTAAGTTGTTATTAGTCCATTCAAACAGCAGGATTGGGAAACTAAGGTACTTCCCTTATATCAATCCCAACACAGATCCTGTCTAGGGTCGTCACTCCTAGTAATCTCATACGATGTATATTTTGTAGGTCGCTGCAAGGGCTGTCAGGGCTGTTGCTCACACTCGTTGCACCGCTCCCCCATCACCTTATCAATACAGGCCTACAGTACTCTACTACTACTGAAGGGTCGTCGCCTCCCGTAAACTCAGAATACGCTCGCGGTCACTACAAAGGACTCGCCGCTTGATCAGTGTAGGCCGACAGCCAGAATATAATGTCCCATACCACCATAATCTGCTCACGAGACTAGGTGCTCACTGGTCACTACGGGGAGGTTTATGGCCCCAGCGTAGGCCGACAGCTTAACCACGGTGTCCCATACCACCATGCCCGGCTCATGAGTCTTCGTAGATCAAGGTACCATGGTTAACAGGGTTTACAATGGTAAGTTCAGTACCCTAGGTTCAAGCAGTTATGACTCATGCAGGGTGAACATACAATGGCCAGTCGGGTTACTTGACGGGCTCGACTAGTGCGATCGCATCTCAAGTTGACGACATGAAGTGCGTAAAACACTTCGTGTGACCTAACCACTACCACCAACTCCAGAACACGGCTCGCGTTCATCGACGAGTCGTTCGTGGCGAGGATAAGCTAACCACGAATTTGCTCGGTTACCGACTGCCTGGACTAAGTATAGTCCCAAACACATGTGAAATCACATCAGCAAAGCATGTGAAAGTATTGGGAATGAAATACAACCATATGAACAGGTTAACACATGTTGTAACATACAACTTAAGAAAATCACCTGATACATGCCTTTCATACATATAATGAAATTATGGATATCGCCAACATATAGGAAATCATTTCCATCAGCAAATTAATTGAGAATTCAATCTCAAACTAAATCATAATGAAATCATCAAGCACATGTTATAACATACAACTTACGTAAATCATCAAGCATATGCATTTCATGCATATAATGAATTCAAGCATATAATCAACATGTAGGAAATCATTTACGTCAACATATTAATTGAGAAATCCATCTCAAACTAATTCATAACATCATTTAATTCAATACATACTAATACAAACATTTATACAAACACTTACACTACACACTTAAGTCTACATATAGTATGTCGACCCGAAGTGTGCATTTAGGTGAATCTCTTCGCCAAACTAATTATGCACGTATTCCTAATATCCTAATGCGACGAGAAGCCATGTCAATCACATCAGCAAAATATGCATGAAAACAGTACTTCCTACAAATGACTAAAATGCCCTAAATCTCATATTCTTCGTTGGTTTACGAAACAGGAAACAGACAGCATGTTGTACATGTCAAACGGCGTTGCCGTCAAGAATCTACTATTAAATGACATTGAAAGCTTTGGAAACAGTCAATCAAAGCATCTAATATCCGCACCTTATGTCTTACGGATGCGTGATTTTGAACGGAGCGTGTACGCTTCGTCTACGGCAGTAGGAGAACCTATTTTACAAGTTACGTTAGCTAACACGCTATGAATCTAAGTAAACCCTAAATTAGCAAGTTCTAGGGTTGTTTTATACCTGATAAAGCGGAGAAATCACCGGCCAGGTGATTGGGAAGAGTTGCTGTAGCACGTGGAAGTAGCGGCACAAAGGCGGAAAAAATCCTCCCACTTCCTCTCTCAAACTCTCTCCTTTTCTCTCTTCCTAATCTAGGTTTTTGCAATTTTCGGATGGGAGAGAGGAATGAGGGTTTCAACCCCTTTTATAAGCTTAAAAATGCTGAAAACAGGCTCCGGGACGAAGTTTACTTAGTGCCTATCCATTTCGGGGCTGTTTCGATCCAAAAGATGATTTCTGGTGGTCCCCTGGTCGATTGCAATCGGACTTAAGCTCATGCGTACCAGATATAGCACGTATTAAGTTTTCAGTCCGGCAGGGTTCGCAGATCGCACGTAGCGGACCAGTTTCAGTTCAGCAATCATCGCACGTAGATCAGGGCTGAAAGTCTCATGATATAAAATAGAAATTTTTCCTGATCCGAGGATGTAATCTGGCTGAATTCTGATGGTCAGAATGCTCAATACTGACGCGTCAAGTCGTGTGCCAGATTTGAATTTGAAATTCCAATTCTGTCCCTATTCGCACTCTCTTCGGTCCGAGCTCAATGAAATAGCCTGTGATTATCGGTTTGACTTGATTTTCGAAATGAGTGTCAAGTCCAGCTAGGCGGTTCTAACGGTCTAAGATTGGAGGTATCGAACTTTCGATGCGCGGTCTAGATCCAATACAAAGATTCAAAGTGGTCCAGAGAACAAACCTGCTTAGAGTTTGGTCCGAGGTTATAGAGTATTATAGAGTTGTTGGCTCTACTCGATTTGGGTCTTGTAGAACGTATTTAAAGTGATCAGGGACTATTTTCCAGCTACTCCAGCGTTGCGCTAGCTAACTTATGCTTAGCTTCTAAAGGAATTAATCCTAAGTGGTTTCTTTGGCTATGGAATTGGGTTCTGAGCGATTTTTCAGGTGTTTTGATTAACCCACTGCCTAAGGTCGTCAAATCCCAGATTGGCCAAAATCCGGGGTGTTACAGCATGTTATCAACATGTTATAACATACATCATAAGCAGTTAACCATACACGAGTATTTCAAACAAAAGGTAATCAATTCAAATACAAAAAGTATGGAGGTAGTCATGTACATCATCAAATTAGTTGAGAATCCAATCTCAATGCTAATCTACAACACCATTTACTCAATACTTACTAATACATACATTTATACAAACCCTTAGTCTACACACATTAGTCTACATAGCACATGTCGGCCAATAATGTGCATTAGGGCGAATCTCTTCACCAAACAGATCATACACGCATAACTAGCATAGGTACATGATAAATACTCATGGTAATCATATCAGTAAAATACGTACGTATACAGTATTTCCTATAAATACCTAAAATACCCTAAATCTCATATTCTTCGTACGTATTCGAAATGAAAAACAGACAACATGTTCTACATGTCAAACAACATCCTTGTCAACAATCTACCATTAAACGATATTGAAAGCTTTAAAAAATGGTAACCTAAGCGTCTAAAATCCGCACCTTACGCCATAGAATCGCAACGAACTCGACAGAGACTCTAAGTCTTTGTCTACGGCACAAAGGTGACCTGTAGCATGAAATAGATTTGCTATTTAATCACCTACGCTATTCAAACCTCTAGAACTGATTAGGGTTAGGTTTTTTTACCTAAGAACAGAGCCAGAATTGCCGAAAAAATGATGCAGACGTGATAGTTGAGTACGTGGAATGGCAGGGAAGAAGCCCTAGATCGAACAGCAACTCTCTCTCACACTTTCTCTCTCATTTCTCTCTCTCACTCTCTAGGGTTTGGGAAATGCGTATGGGTTAGAAAGCTAAGGGTTTAAGGCCCTTTTATAAGCATAAACATAACGAAAATGGACTCCAAGTCAAGGTATACTTAGGTTATAACCAAAGTGGGCCTGTTTTGATCCAACGGAGCATTTCTGGAGGCCCTGTTATCAAATGCGGTCGGACTTAAGCTCACTAACATCGGATCTTTAGTCAGTTAGGTTTTCAGTCCAATCAAATTTCTAGATCGTCCATGCCAGACCAGTTTCAGTTCAGCGGTCACCGAAACTCGATCAGGGCCATAAGTGCTATGACATGTAAGGGCCAACTTTCCTGATCCGAGTGTGAAATTTGGTCGAATTCTAACAGTCAGAATGCTTAAAAATGTCGCGCAAGCGACACGTGCCAGATTTATTAAAAATTGAATTAATTTTCTAAATATTTTCTTTTTCTCACTCTCTTCACTCCGGACTCAGTAAAATGGTCTCAGGATATCGGTTGGGCTTGATTTTTGACATGATTGTCAAGTCCAACTAGGCGGTCATAATGGTCTAAGATTATAGATATCAGACTTTCGACGTGCGGTCTAGATCCAATACAAAGTTTCAAAGGGTTCCTGAGAACAAACAGGTTTAGAGTTTGATCCTAGGTTTTAGGGTAACGTAGCGTCAACGATTCTATAGGTTTTAGGTCTTACATATCGTATTTAAAGTGGTTGGTGCTTATTTCACAGGTAATCAAGTGTAGCGCTAGTTAATTCACGTTAAATTTATAAAGAATATCGTTCTAAATGATTTTTTTGGCTTTGGAATTGAGTTATGAGAAATCACCAAGGTGTTATGCTTGACCCATTGCCTAAGGACGTCTATTTTCAGGTTGCCAAAAATCCGGGGTGTTACAGGTTCAGTGCTTAAACCCACACCTACTGCACTTTCAAAATTACTATCCTCATACTTTTGACTTTCACTATGCCAAGTTTTCATAGGTTTACCTTAATAACTTCTTACAGTTCTTGTGATTTTCATAGGTTATCGCAATCAAATCCCTTTTTGTGATTTTTACAGGTTATCACAAATCAACCTATAGAGATTTTCGGGCTATCTTAGAAAAAAAAACTAAATTAAGAATATAATTGACAATTATAATTATCTTCAAATGGCAATTTGAAGATGTAGTTGATGCCTGAACTAGTGATCTTCTTTCTTAAGTAATGAAGAGGTAGTATATGCTTAACCAGAAAGAATATAGGGATCTAATGTATTTCAAGAAATATAAACCCCAATGCTGCATATTCAATTCTCTATTTTTCGAGTATAGATCACTCTCTAATTACAAATAAAATTAACATGATAAAGGGAACTGAATAAGCTAAATAAAATGTCAAATACAATGACCCGAGCTTGTCTCTTACTTGTAGAAGATTTTTGAGTGAATTTTGTTGTTAAATAGAATGAGAGAAGGTCAGTATTTATAGTGAAAGGATTTGGAAATACGGTCAACCTAACATTAAGTTCAGCTAGTGGGATTCTAACGAATCTGTTCCAACGGCTATTGGATTGTGCGAGATAAAGTTTATTAAAAATTCAGCTGACTCAATGTTCACAACCGCAAGTATAGGCTTGCGAGGTAGTAATAATCTCAGTGAGATTGAGGTCAAATCCATAGGGACTAATGTCATGTATATTTTAAACATAATAAGAAGTAGAACTAGAAAAAGATAAAAACCTAAATTTGAAATATTTGAGAGGAATTGTGAGAAATTTAATAAAAAACTTAAGAAAATCAAAGGTGGGAAACTAGGGTTTCCAAGGATCCACTTATAGAGATCAGGGAGATCTATGCTTGATTGAAGTTACATGATTAGAATTGGAGTCCCATCTTATCCAATTAGAAGATAACTCAGTAAAATCAAATCTGAACTTCCTTTGACCTAATTCTCAATGGAAGAATGGTGTGAGAACTTAAAGTCATACCGTCATAAAACTATGCCCAGGAGATAAGGCAAACAATAAGATTTACCAATCCCATAACCAATCTGGGAGAATTGTGAAATTTAGGGAGGATTCCATCACCCAACCATGCCCATGGGATGATGGTGAATAACAAGATTTTCTAATTTCACAATATCAATACATGAAAAGAACATACTCAAAGCTATCGTAGATCTATTATAATTTGAGTCACAACAAACCTTTAAAAATTGAAAGTATTCCTTATAATCAAACTAGAATCATAGATAGTTCAACTTAAACATGAATCAAAGTAATAAAAACATCCCATCACACTACAAGCTTCACCTCTTAGCCCTAGCTAAGAGGTTTAGCCAACCATAGACATGATTGAACTAGAATCTCTTCATAAAAGCATAAAAACTACTAAGGAAATGGAAGAAAAATTCTTGGCGACGGCTTCTCCACTCTTTTGCTCCACTCCTTAAAACCTAAATGATGCATAAGGGTGCCCTAGGGACCCCTATTTATAGTTTTGGGCCTTAGACTTTTGCACTGAGTTGGAAATTTCTGGAAACTGCTTCAAATTTCTGCACTTTGTGTGCTGGCTGCGTAACCCAGGACTTGTCGAGGACAACCCTCGACTGGCTGAGGATTTCCTTTGACTAGTCGAGGATAACTTGATTTTAGCGATTTTAGTTGTTAAAGTTCGAGTTGAGGTAGCTTGACTGGTCGAGTAGAGTCCAGGATTAGTCGAGTGTATGCAGGACTAGTCAAGCCAAAGCCAGGACTGATCGAGGATCACGCAAATTCACTTCAAAACTCTAATTTTCTTCATTCTTGACTTGATTTTCTTGTATCTTTAATATGTTCATTCTTTATTCTTGGTCTTGTTGATTCTTGCGCATTAAATCTAGGTTTTTAACATCCTTTTTAATCCAAGCTCTTGAATTCACCTTGCACCACAAACATGATTAAAATAGAACATTAAGCATTATCATGTTCATAAAACTAAGGAATAATTGGGGTCCAATATGCAATATTTGACCCTCAATACTCAAGTTAAAATTTGGCTGGACGAACTTCAAGTTATGCTGGCCAAACTCAAAGTTAGGCTAGCCGAATTTGTAACGGATTTTTTGAATTTTCAAATCTAAAAACTTGTCCGAAACTGAAGTTTAGGTTAGCCGAAGTTGGGCTAGCTGAACCTGAAGTTAGGTTGGTCAAACTTCAGTGAACTTACATCGTAGTTTATCCATTTTAATTATTTTTTGAAAGCACCTAACCTAAGGTCTTTCTAGTGCCATTCTACCTAGTGGTTAGCATATATAGAGATCTTTAAACTTGAAACCAAGTGACATCATTTAAATCTTGAGATATTGAGCATATCATCATGAGACGCCATCAACTACTGTACTATACTTGTGATATGACCGGTATCTTTATCTACGAATGTAACGCCCCAAATTTTGGGGTTCGAGTAGATACTCGACTCCTGAAATCTCAAGTACCACTTATGCTTTATGGAAGAGGAATTTTATAAATTATTTCATGTGGTATTTGAGCATATGAAGAATTAAAATGGATCATGCAACATGTATTGAAATGATTGTAACTTAAACTCTAAATATAACTAACAAGAATATATATCTAGTGTATGGGACCATATCCCACCAAAATACGTACAGTTCTAAAGTTAAAATGTCTCAGCCCTAAAGTCTCATAGCTGGCCCTAAGGCAACCTATAATGGCCCACCCAGGAGATGAAAACATGAGAGCTCCTTCGACGCATCAAACTCCATAGTACATGTATTTACAAAAGTGTCGAGTTGGTGTTTTAAAACACCATCCCAGAGTGGGAGTGAGTGATCAACTCAGTTGGTTTCATTACCGATAAGTTGGACATGTTATCAAATCCATAAGCATAATTAATGAGAAACATCCAACACATAGTTCCTAGCTACTCTTCTTAATGCATACGCATGTTATCATGATATGATGCATGCCCTCGCCATCCAACACTCCCTCGAGCGACACCATCTTATGCTCGCAATGCTAAACACTCCCTCAATGCAACCTCGACTGTCGAGTTGCCAACCTAACTAATGCGATGCGATGTAAATATGTTAGCTAAGTATTTAGTTATGTTCATTTATCTAGCAGTTTGGGAAAACTTGGACACCCTAACGGAGTCAATGCCCTATCCTGATCGTGGGGCCTAGACGGTCGTGACGGCCTTGCATCAGTGACCCTTAATACTTTTTGGTTTATCACTCTCAGATATCACATACGAAAGTAGATTATAAGCTAAATCACTCGCAGTCACTACAGGGAGGCTTGTCACCGCATCGTAGGCCGACAACTTATACACAGTGTCCCATTCCACCATGCCTGGATCATGAGGCAGGTTTGTAGCCTGGATTGCTCACGGTCATTACAAGAAGGCTTGTCACCCCATCGTAGGCTGACAACTCGAGTATAGTGTCCCATTCCACCATGCTCGGCTCCCAAGACTTGTAGATCGCATCATAATTGTTACCAGTTGGCGGTAAATGGGCATAAGGTGTCTCAGGTTCAAACAGGCACGATTATATATGGTTAACAAACATGGTTGGTCAGTTAGTGTGCCAATTTATTCAATTCAGGAAAACTGCAGAACACTCGGCATTGGGTGCGAGCATCCCACGTAGTCCAACTACTGTCGGCTATCCGTGCTCGACCTAAATTGTTTAGATTGGTCATTGAGCGGCCTAACCGGTGGTGTTGTCTGTACTATTCTTGTAGTTTTACTGGCCAACCCATAAATGAATTTAATCATTTAACATTATACAGGAGATTATAAACTACTCTTAGTCACAGAAAATTCAGGAATGCATATCAATAAACATAGGCATTAAACCTAATCGAAACATATTAACAACATGTAGGCACATTACCCCCAATTCATCACAAATTTTGGGATACATTAAAATCAATTTCATATGACAAAATTTTAAGTAAAGAATGGCAGCAATTCACTATCTTGGTCTAATCTAGCATGGAAGCAAGCATTAACTATTCTACACATGGTTAGGCAAATTTATAGAGAAGTAACTATCAATGAATTTCTCGTTAATCAACATGCAAAGTGAATTTCAAACTCACAATCATTAACTTCAGCTTAGGTTTGATTATTGGCCACCCAAGACTAATGGTCCGCACCTAAAAATGGTTTGACGGTTCGGAATGCCGCTCATACGGTTTCAGTCCCGCGGATTATCGTATCGAGGCCCTACAACTATGGAATTAGCTTGTAAGGGTGCATGCAAAAGGTTATATGATGTTAAAATTAGAAACGGCTGGAGGGTTACCTTTCTATGCTAGTAGGCCGCTACTACAGCAGTGGAGTTGTGAGCTCCGATGTGAGATTGTGGTAGGAGAGGGAAATTCCCCAAATTTTAGCTCCTTGGAGCTGCCTCTCTCTCTCTCTACTCTCTCCTCTCTCTCCTTTTTGTAGTAAAATTCGTATAAGAGTGAAGGAGAGATATTTTCGGACTTAAATAGGTTAGAAATTTATCAAAATGGCCCTAAGAACTCTTATTTTAACATATATACCCCTAGTGGGTAGGTATCTGGTCCCTAGGGCCATCTCAGTGGCCCACTGGCCCATCTGTGTCATGGGGTAGGTACCCCATGGTCAGATGAAGAGTTATTCCAAGTTTGGTGGTAAACAGATGAGTCAATTAATCGTAGGGGCCCGATTTGTGATCAATGGTCACAGATGTTCGATTAGGGCCTTGGTTATATGGATATGAGCAGGAAAATATTCTTAACTCATGCCTCGGGTTTGGTTGCAATCTAACCGTCAGAAAATCACAACTTCACGAAAGAGTGAAAGGTTTATTTCACTTAACTTTTTAAATTTTAGCCTAGGGAATTCGAGAGTTTCAAGCACTTGGCTTTGGCCCAAGATAGCAGTTTTGGGAACTTTCCTGGTTCGCCACCCATGATGGATATCAAACTCAATAAAATGGACATTATTCAATAATTTTAGAACTAGTGGCCCACTAATGAGCTGTCTAAAGCTTGTTCAGATAATGGAGGCATTTTTAAACGAATTTGGTAGGGAGATTTCATGAGATTTCTTGTGTGCAATAATTAGGGTCTGGATTAACTATGTTTATAGTGTAGCCTATTTAAAATTAACAAAAATAGAGGTTCAGGCATGATCACTCAAAACAGTTGGTTCTTTGGGTAAATGAGAAATAGGTTAACTTGGCCCATTAGTTAAGATCTGGGCTATAGGTGGTTCAACTTTAGGTAGATCTTTAATTTAGTTACAGTTGTCTTGATTAATCAATAATGGGTTGGTTAGATTTGGGCCCTAGATGAACAATTCACGTGACTAAACTTGAGGTTTAAGTGATCAAGAGGATTCGTTGGCTTCATACAGTTAGTTAATCGAATTTGTGCAGTTCTTTACTGGTATCACCTGCATATAAGCTCACCTCGAGCGTCATGCGTCAGTAACCGACGACATAGGCTAGTTATATAAAAAACATTTAAGGATTTTTGCCAATCCAAAATAGCAAAAATTTAGGATGTTACAATCTACCCATTTAAAAAATAATTTCGTCCCCGAAATTGCCTAATGTGAATAGGTAAAGATATTCTAATTTTTGTACGCCTCAGTTTTGTTGATTTCATGTTCATATGCATGTAAGGTGCAACTAAATATGTTAGTCTGACTTATTGTTGTCTACCCCCTTAAAACTTTTTCACCCTGACAGTTTACTATAATTTATAAAAATATTTAGATTCATGACGACAGTTCCTCTCTATCTAGAGTAAAAATATATGTTTTCAATATTCAGCCAACATAAAGAGACGATTGTAGTGGGCTTGAACCCGATATGTCGATCATCTACCTGACTAGGATACAAGGTTCGTTGTATCCATTCCTAGTCCTGGTGGATCCTGGTCTTTTTCTCGGTCAAAGATATGAGTCCGTTAATAGTCACCTAGGATTGAGAATTGGGTTAAGCCGTGAATACTTTGCAAGTGTATGTCCTGTAATTTCGTAATCCGATCAAGCTAAATGTTTAAGGAATATCACCCATCATTGAAAAGTTCAAATCTCCTATTTATAAGATTGTCCTTTGAGTCTTGGTCAAAGAGAGTTCTTGTTTTAATTTATGTCCAAATTAGGGATTAATAAATCTCTCAATATCCCTATGGTCAAAGATCATCCTAAAAAGGTTTCTAATGGCATAAAATTTATATGTATATTTCCATTTTAATCTTATGGCTAGTGGGTTATGTGCAAAGTGCACTTCGGTTTCATTAATTTCAAGAGTGTTGAGGCATAAAAAATGAAGACTTAAGAATAAAGTCAGAAGAAAGATCAAGAGAAGAAACATAGGAAGAATGTAAAATGAAGAGGAATTAATAGTGTTTGCATGGACTCGTGCAAACCATGTTGGTTACACGGGACCGTGCAAAGGGCCATGTTGGTTGTGCGCACCTACGTGACACTATTCTAGGCAGCTCAACTTGGATGGTTGGGATTTGATGAAAAGTGGGTCCCATGGCACAGAGATCGAGGGTTTGCACATGTGGAGACCTATAAATACCACGCTTCCCCTCTCATTTGGACAGGATGAAGATCACGAAGAAGATCAGATCTTTGGACAAAGAGAAGACTCTGAAGGTATTCAAAAGGAGAAGAAGGAAGGAAGGAGGCATGTTATGCTAATCAGCACAACCAACAGTACAGTTGCACAGATCCGCGCAATCACAACTGATTGCACGGATATCTATATCAATAAGGTAAAATGTTGTTATAATATCTCGATGTGAAGTCAATTTGGCTTTTCTTTAGTTCCAGAGTTTCTCCGGAAGGGAGACACGAGATCATTATATTCCTTTGAATGAGATGAGCAAATTACCAACTAAAATGCTACCGAATTTGATATTCATCAATAATTGTATTTTGGATAATCTATCTTAGAATCAAGGAAAACCAAAGGATTTAAATGAACTTAGAATAAATAAACATGTTGATTGTTCTCCTCTTATTCTCTCTTATGATTAAATACGATAATCTCCTAATCTCCTAAACCAAATGCATTTGTTTCTTGTCAAAACAATATGGAGACTCTGCTGGGGACCTTGTCTTATTTAACATTAACATGGAAAATTTTAAGAGATTTATCGAAGTTTGACGTCTCATCGATGCCAAAATGGTGGCTCTTAATGGGAACATCCTCCCCTTCATTTCTAAGATAGAATATTTTATTATTCAAATACTAATTGTGATTTCATATTCTTGTCTGAAGGTTAAAAGATAAAACTTCAGGTAACGATTAATATCAAACCCAAAAATGAAGACGAATTTCTACTTCACAGCGATTGGGTTTGTGGTAGAATATGCAATGAATCAGTTATAAGGCCCGTGACCTAGTCTGTACCATTATGTGGACTTCCGCGATCATCTCTGTCGAATTCTAGTGACCCATGATGCGTATATAGCATTTGTGTATGACCCTGAGTCACACGCTGTCAACCTGAGTCGAATTAACCTGAGACTTATTGTAACACCCCGGATTTTTGTCAACCTGGGGTTAGACGTCCTTAGGCAATGGGTCAACCATAACACCTTGGTAACCTTTCAGAACCCAATTCCAAAGTTAAAGAAATCACTTAGGATTAATTCCTTCAGAAAATAAGCGTAAGTTAACTAGCGCTACGTTAGATTAGCTGTGAAATTGTCCCTGATCGCTTTAAATAAGTTCTGCAAGACCCAAAACTTGTAGAACCAATGACGCTATCTTACCCTGAAATCCAGGATCAAACTCTAAACCGGTTTGTTCCCATGAACCCTTTGAAACCTTGTATTGGATCTAGACCGCACGTCGAAAGTCCGATATCTACAATCTTAGACCGTTATGACCGCTTGGTTGGACTTGACAATCCTTTCGAAAATCAAGCCTAACCGATGTTCTGAGGCTATTTCATTGAGCCTGGAGTGAAGAGAGTGAGAAAGAGTAAAGATTTGAAAATTTAATTCAAAATCTGGCACATGTCATTGCACGTTATTATTAAGCGGTCTTACCATCAGACTTCAGCCAAATTTCACCCTCGGATCAAGAAAAATTTCTCTTTCATGTCATGAAACTTGTAGACTTGATTTAGGTAGGATGACCGCTGAACTGAAAATGGACCGCCACGTGCGATCTGGGAACTCTACCAGACTGAAAATTTTATGGGATCAACATCCAGTATACATGAGCTTAAGTCCGACCGCGTTCAGCCAGGGGACCTCCCGAAACACTCTTTTGGCTCGAAAAAGTCCCGATTTGGTTATAACTCAAGTATACCTTATTCCCAAGTCTATTTAGGTTAGGTTTTAGCCTATATGAGGGCTTTAAACCCTCTCATATCTCTCCCATCCGAATTTGCTATAAACCCTAGAAAGTGGTGAGAGCGAAAGAGAGAGATTGTGAGAGAGTTGTGGCAGAGATTTCCTGCCACTTGCACCAGCTATTGCACGTACCAAAGCACCGCATTCAAATCACTTTCCCGGTGATTCCAACGCACTCTAGGTAAGAAAATCCTAACCACAAGCTGTTTTAGGGATTCCTTTGTTACAAGTAGCGATGTAGCTTATGTGTCTTGTGATATAGGTCGCCATAACGCCGTTGACGAAGCGTAAACGTTCTATTCGAATTGATACACGTCTAAGGCAAAAGGTGAGGATTCTGGATGCTTTGATTGACTGATTTCAAAGCTTTCAATGTCGTTTAATAGTAGATTATTGATGAGAACGCCGTTTGACATGTAGAACATGCTGTCCGTTTTCTGTTTTGACTGCGTACGGGAAATATGAGATTTAGGATATTTTAGGTATTTGAAGGAAATACTGTTTACGTCCATATTTTACTGAAATGATTTCCATGGCTATTTGTCGTGTTATGATATTAAGAATGCGTGTATGATCGGTTTGGCGAAGAGATTCACCCTAATGCACACTTTGAGTCGACATACGCTATGTAGACTAAAGTGTGTTGTCACGCCCCAAACTCGGAAACCGGGCTCACAAAATTCCGGATCGTCGAATCTGGCACCAACAGCCTCCGTAGAACCCCATTCTCGGTTCCCAGCTCCCATTCGCCAGGTTCCGATCCTGGGATGCTACGAGGAGGATTTTCAACGTCAGTTTGATTCGTAATAAGTATAACCAAAGGCATAACCCACAAACAACGACCAAGAACTCCATTACATTTTGCACTATGATAAAAAACTTTACAAGTACAATGAGCATAAAGGGAAATCCAATGGTAAGGAAAAAAAACTCAAAAAATGATCTGCAAGTGCTCCAACCTTAGCGCTGCTGCGCCCCAACGTCACCTCCACTCAACGGTCATGCATAAGCTTATAGAAAGCTTAGAGGGTGGTGAAAGTGTGTGCACAAGGTAGTAATATGATCATGCAATATCAGAGTAATATGGAATATGCAGATGGATCCATAATATTATGAGCCGTACCAATGCTATGTGATGCAAGATGCAAGACAAGCATACAATCCTCATCTAAGACCACATGTCAATACAGCTCAACTCTGGGATATCACCGGGGTCTAGTACACTCTAAAACAGATCGTCGCCACATCACGCACAATAAGGTAAGTGAAAGAGGCCTCACAATCCGTCTGCCAATATCGGGCTCACTCGTCGATAGCGGACCCATTCCTCGAGCTGGTCAAACTCAACCTAGCTTTTCCCCCTACTCTCAAGTGGGTAAGGCCGCACCCCCTTCCAACCGACCACGACACAATGGAGAACGCAACTGTCTGATAATCGGCACTCAACACTCATCTACCCACTCGGTCTACACGTTGGAGCAACCTCTTGGTACCATAAGGGTTTAGGAACTTTCACCCAGGGATATCTATAACACCCCATGTAAAATAAGATTTTCAGTATCCAATCCTGCCAACCACGATGCGTCTGTGGAGGCTACGACCCCGATGTCGCAGGGGCGTACAGTAACCATATCATATAGTGCGAGATGCATGAATCACACTATCCAATCATGCAGTAAATCCTACGCGTATCGTGCGCTCATGCCAGGAAACACCGCCTAATCGGGAGCTCATAAACATCCTGCCCGAAGACATATGCTATGATCAGTCAATTCTCATATCAAGCATACATATGATGCGTATGATCATGAGTCATGAAACTATACTACACATGTAAATAAGTGATGCACTATCCTTATAACGCAGGTGGGCCTAGATAGCCTATACAGAATAAGTACGGGCCTAACAATGGGCCCTGAGGAGAGTCGTAATGTGGACATCCAACCAACATTACACTCACAATGTGGACGTCAAACCAATATTTCTCCCAAGGCACAATTGTCGTAAACATGGTTACCTACACCGTGTTGGGATTACACATTGCAATGGACCTTCGGTACATCCCATTGGGCCTTAAATATATCAAATGGGCCACATCCCATGGGCCTTATATTCATCAAGTGGGCCACATCAATGGGCCGCACCAATGGGCCTTTAGTGCATTGCAATGGGTCATAATTCATGGGCCTTAGATTGCATTAAATGGGCCTAATCTCACGAGCCATATACATGTCAAATGGGCCTAATCTTGTAGGCCTTTGGGCCTAAACCCATAGGCCTTATATAAATCAAATGGGCCTACTCCCATGGGCTTTATCATACATCAAATGGGTCCAATCCCATGGACCTTAAATAAATCAAATGGGCCTAAACCCATATGCCTTATGACACATCAATTTGGGTCCAATCCCTTGGACCTTAAATTACATCAGATGGGCCTTATCCCATGGTCCTTGGAATACATCAAATGGGTCCAATCTCATGGGCCTTATAATATGTTAAGGTGGGGTCCACTCGGACTATGAATCTGGCCCATTCTTTGATTCATTCCATAAAATAATCTTTAGAATGGAAGGACAGATTAGATGCAGCTCCTGCATCAATGGTGAGGGCCCACATGAAGGCCTGCCATCGAGAATATTGTATATTATATAATATTTAAACTACATATAATATAATATATGTAATATATAAAATATGATATGTAATATATATTTAATACAATAATATACATATATATGGATATACACACACACACACACACTGTACATAGCACCCACACGTGGGGGTGGGCCCCACCGTCCAGTGGGGACGGTGTGGATAGAACACAAAAATCACAGTGGCGTCACTGTCCACGGACCGTGGACTGTGTGAATAAAATACATAAATCACTGTGGGTCCCACGTATGTGGCCCACTATAACGTTTAAACGCTATCCAAACCGTACATAAGGTCGCACGGACCCGGGTGAGGAGGAAAAATAAATTTCATCTTGATCTGAAACTTCTGTGGCCCATAAACAGAATTTCAATGGTAGAGATTCAATCCACTATTTCCTGTGGTGTGGACCACCTGAGTTTTGGATGAAGCTGAAACTGGGAGGGGGCCCACTGCTTGGGATGGCCCACCTCGTGGACAGCTTGGATGACAAATAAGCATCACGATGGGGCCCACATGCAGGGCCGTGGGCCTCTGACATCCGCCCGCCCCAGACGCTGCACGCAGCAGCGTGCAGCTGCTGATGCTGTATGTCAGAGGGCAGAGGCTCTGCCTCATGCAAAAATTGGGAAAAACCCATTTTTTCGGGGTTTTTCACATGTGGGGTCCGCTCTAAGCGAATCCACTTCGGCCATAGAATTCCTCACCTCGCAACAAATCCAATGAGTCTAAAGTTTGAATTTTTTTATGATTAGAAAACGAAATAAAATAAGAAAAAGAACCTTGAATGGTAATGATGCATTCTTCGATGCAATGGCCCACCAGATCATCCAATCAACCCCAACTCTTGGCTTAACACCTAAAATGAGATGGGTAAGAGGATGGACGGCTTGGATTTCATACTTACATCAAGGTGGGGACTATACTAGTGGCACACCCCAAAAAGCTCCTTTTTTTTTCTTTACAGTGACGTCCAGCGTCCCAGACGCTGGACGGTTTGGTCCTTGAAGAAGTAATTGTGGTGGGCCCTGATTAGGTGGGCCACCACTGATGGATGATGAGGGTACAACATATAAGGTGGGCCCCACTTAAAGAAAGCTTGGATAAAATAAATACTTCAAGGTGGGGGTCCATTCAAGTTAGCCACGCACAAACACAATATGATCTAAAATGAAGTAGAGAGAGAGAGAGATAGAGGGTGGGACACGCTTGTGATGGAGGGCTCCGCCACCATGAGCCCTCCCTTGTAAGAGATCATACAATAGAATGGGTCCTTCTACACATGGGACTAACAAAAATTGGATTCAACGGTGGAGATCTTTCCTGCACCAATATGGACGGTGTAGATGACCTTTAAATATAATGAAATAAACATCATGATGGGGTCCATGAAGAATGGCCCCATCATGGAATGATCATGATGATCCCAGTGGGCTATCGGCCACATCTTAGGGTCCTAAGTGAGATCCAAACCATTGATCGTTTGGCCTCACTTGGTCCATCTCAAAAACAAGAAAAACTACTATTATCATGCACCCACCGTCCGATCTTCTTACTCCTATGGGCTCCTTAGCACCTTAGCTTCAATCCTAATGGAGGAGATGAGAAATGGATGGCTAGGATGGGAGATCTTGGGATGGAGAGGGTGGGAAGGTGGGCCACACTTGTAGTTTGAGAGGAATGGGGAGAGGCTTGGACGTGTGATTTTTCTTTAGCTTTGGAATGTGATTTGAAAATGGGAAAGAGAGAGAGTTGTAAAGGGAGAGAGAGAGAGTGATGGATGGATGGAGTGATAGATGTGTGTAAGAACTTATTGACTTTTGAGGCCTTTTGTGTAAGAGAGGCATGGGAGTGGAAGAGAACTTTTGACTTTTGTGGTTGCTTGGGTATGGGTGAAAGGTGATGTGTACTTGACATGTATTTGACATGTGATGGATTGATTGATTGATTGATGAGATTGATGTGACAATCGTAGAGATTCTCTTCGGTTTCGTAACGCGCCGTGTTTTCCTCACACCGAACGTTGGCTCACATCTCTTGACCAGGATATTGCCTCCGCGCGCAAGTCGAGGTATCGGAACCGCAGCGATGGCACGGTCGCTATGGTAATGGTCTTGGGTTGAGTCGATACGGGTTGAAGGCATTCGAATCAGAGTCACACGTAAATATCGGTTAAGGGTCGAAGGTTGCTGGAATTCGACCGGTAAGACCGCGGAAGTCTATAGAATGGTATGAACTAAGGTACGGGTCTTACATCTCTCCCCTCCTTATAAAAATTTCATCCTCAAAATTTACACAATCATCGCAATTAGGCATAACTCATGAAGAAGAAGAGACATAACATCATCATATAGAATCAGAGACAGGATACAAAATACAATACATGATCAACCATCAAAGAGATGAGGATAATGCTCTCGAATCTCGGCCTCACGCTCCCAAGAAACCTCCTCTACAGAATGGTGACCCCACTGAACCTTCACCAACTGAATGACCTTTTTTTTGAGGACCTGCTCCTTCCGATCAAGGATATGGACTGGCTGCTCGATGTAAGAAGCATCCTCACGAACCTCCAACAGCTGCCAATCAATAACGGAAACTATGTCTGACCCACACTTCCTCAACATGGAGACATGGAAAACGTTGTGGACGCCAGACAACTGCGATGGCAAGGCAAGATGATAGGCCACGGCGCCAACGCGCCCAGTGATCTCAAAAGGTCATATGAATCTCGGGACAAGCTTGCCCTTCGTACCGAATCGAACTAAGCCCTTCATAAGCGAGACCTTGAGATACACATGGTCCCATACATCAAACTCCAAGGGACGATGCTGACGATCAGCAAAAATCTTCTGTCGGCTCTGAGCTGTGCGCATCCTCTACCTGATGATATCAATAGCCTCTGATGTCTCCTGCACAAGCTCGGGACCTAGGAGACGACGCTCTCCAACCTCGGTCCAACAGCTCAGTGATCTTCTTGGTCTGCCATATAATGCCTCAAAAGGAGTCATGCCAATGGTCGCTTGATAGCTGTTATTGTACGCGAACTCAGTCAATTACAGATGCTCATCCCAGCTACCCTCGAAATCAATCGCGCAAGCCCGAAGCATATTCTCAAGGATTTGGTTGACCCTCTCGGTCTGGCCATCGGTCTGCGGATGGTATGCGGTGCTGAGCTGTAAATCAGTCCCCATCGTACGCTCGAAGCTCCTCCAAAACTGAGACGTGAACCTTGAGTCTTGGTCAAAAATGATCGAGACTGAAACGCCATGCAGTCTCACAACCTCCTCAATAAATAATCTCGCAAGATGGTTCATAGACCAAGTCGCACACATCACAAGGAAATGTACCGACTTCGTCAGATGATCCACAACAATCCAAATGGCATCATGACCGCGCTGAGTCCTCGGCAAACTCATAATGAAATCAGTCGACATGTGCTCCCACTTCCACATCGGGACGCTCAATGGCTGCAATAAACCAAGGGGTCTCTGATGGTCATCCTTAACAAGCTAGCACGTGTCACACTTGGCCACAAAAATGGCGATCTGGCACTTCATCCCCGCCTAAAAGTACTGTCGTCTCATGTCACTGTACATCTTCGTCGAGCCCGGGTGGATAGAAAATCCCGATCGATGTGCCTCGGTCATAAGATCTCTGCACAACTCTGGAATATCTGGGACACATAATCGGCCTCTAAAGCAAAGTCTACCGTCTGTACCAATCTGCCAATCTGCCTGACTCTCAGATGTAGCCTCAGCCATATAACTCTGCAACGACTTATCAGCCTACTGAGCCTCGATCACGCTAGCGACAAGAGAGGGTTGAATCGTCAGGCTCGATAACTGTACGATGGAAGACTGCATGCCGAACTCAAAATCATACGCTGCGATATCCTCAAGCATCCACCACTCTTGAATCATCATATGCGCCACTAGGCCTCATAGCTGACGGCTGAGGGCATCTGCCACCACGTTCGCCTTACCCGGGTGGTACTGGAGATCGAAATCATAGTCCTTCAGAAGCTCCATCCAGCGCCTCTGTCTCATATTCAACTCAGACTGCGAGAAGAGGTACTTCAAGATCTTGTGATCAAAGAAGAGCTCGAACCTAACCCCATAAAGATAGTGCCTCCACACCTTCAGTGCGAAGACAACTGCTGCTAGCTTTAAGTCATGCGTAGGATAGTTCAGCTCACGGACCTTGAGCTGACGAGACGCAAAGGCCACTGGTCTCCCGTGCTCATCAGGACAGCACCCAAACCAATATGTGAGGCATCAGTAAATACAATAAAACCGTCACTCCCAGAGGGAAGAGTGAGGACAGGAGTAGACGTCAGACGGTCCTTCAACTCCATAAATGCTCACTTGCAGGCGTCACTCCAAACAAACTCTGCGCCCTTCCGAGTCAACCTGGTCAGCGGGGCTGCAATATGAGAGAAGACCTCAATGAAACGCCGGTAATAACCCACCAAACCAAGGAAACTACGGATCTCTATCGCAGTCGTGGCCTGACCCCACTGACGCACTGCCTCGACCTTCGAGGGGTCCACTGCGACACCCTCCCTCGTCACCACGTGACCGAGGAACTTCACCTCCTCCTGCCAGAACTCACACTTCTCCAGCTTCACATACAGCTGGTGTGCACGGAGGGTCTGCAAAGTAATCTCCAAGTGCTGCTCGTGCTCCTCACGGGTCCTCGAATAGATCAGAATGTTGTCGATGAAGACTACAACAAACTGATCGAGATAAGGGTGGAAGACCTCGTTCATCAGCTGTATGAAGACCACAGGTGCATTAGTCAGTCCGAAAGACATGACTTGAAACTCAAAATGACCGTAACGCGTCCTGAATGCCGTCTTCGGAATGTCCTCATGTCGGACCTTAATCTGATGATAACCCGAACGCAGGTCGATCTTCGAAAAGAACTGTGCACCCTGCAACTGATCGAACAAATCATCAATCCTAGGGAACGGGTATCTGTTCTTGATCGTGACTTTGTTGAAGTCAATGCAGAGCCTCAACGAACCATTCTTCTTCTTCACCAATAGTACCGGCGCTCCCCACGGTGAACTGCTCAGACGGATAAAACCCAACTCTCGCAACTCGTCCGACTGCTTCTGTAGTTCCCGTCACTCCAATGGTGCCATGCGATACGGGGCCTTCGAAATAGGCGTTGTACCGGGCACAAGATCAATTTGAAACTCGATGAGTCGACGAGGCGGTAATCCTGGAATCTCCTGGAACACATCGGGAAAATCACAAATCACGAGCAACTGGTCGATGCAAGCGGCAACAGGCTCCTTTATGGCGCAGGACATCAAACAAGACAACCGCTCTCCTCTGACCTCTGCAACGAACTGAAACTGTGGCTCACCGGGTATACAGAACGTGACTGTCCTCGCGGCGCAGTCCAATATGGCATAGTACTCGGTGAGCCAATCCATGCCCAAGATGACGTCGAACTCAGACATCGGCAATGCAAACAGATCGGCAGGCAGAAAGGTATCCCCAACTAGAACGGGGCAAGACAAGAAAAATCAGCCCAACACTGCAGTCCTCCCCAAGGGAGTCGATACTGATAGGCTCTCACCAAAAGACTTCAACGGTAAGCCAGTCGATCGGCAGAAGCTCTCGGACACAAAAGAGTGTGATGCACCAAAATCAAACAGCACACGTACAATGCATGCAGACACTGGAAGTATACCCTCAACGACTCCTCCGGATGACTGCAGATCCTGCTGAGCCACATAGAATTTAGCCTGAGCCGGCTGGGGAGGTGCCTGTCCCCTCTGAGTGTGCTGCTGCTGCTGATGGGGTCGCTGAGGCGGTCAAAACTGCTACCTCTGCTGCTGCGGCCTTGGAGGCTGGTGCTGATGCTGCTGCTGAGGTGACCTCTGTGGTGGGGGCTATTGTTATTGTTGCTGTGGGGGTCTCTGTTGCGGCTGTGGTGGAGGCTGCTGTGGGGCCCTCTGCTTCTGTGGACCTCTCTGCTGCTGCTGGGGGCTGGGACACTCCCATGACGGTGTCCCGTCGCACCGCACCTAAAACAAGTGTCGGTGAACTGTCTCTGAGATGGTGCTAGAGGTACTGCTGGTGCTCGAAAGGCTGGGCGACCTGTGCGCCTCTGCTGCTGTGGTCGACGCTGCTGGAAATCATGGGAAGAAGCCTGCCTCTTTCGGTCTCTCCTCTGACCACGATCAGACTGAGAACCGGCCCACTTAGTCTCAAAGATCTGGGCCTTCCATACCACTTCCTCAAAAGTCGAAAGCTCATGCCCAATAACACGGCTGCGAAGATCGTAACACAAGCCATCCTCAAAGCGATGGGCTCTCCGCTCCTCGTCATCAACTAGATAGGGTGCAAATCTAAACAGTGTAACAAAGCGAGCTGCATACTGAGCCACTATCATATCACCCTACACCAGGGCCTCGAACTCCAACGCTCGCTGTCGTCGGATGTGATCTGGAAAATACTGTCTGTCAAATCGATCCACAAAATTCTCCTATGTCCACACAAAATCGGCGCATGCTGCTCGAGAGACTGATGTCCACCAATGCTCAGCCTCACCGTGGAGAAGAAATACGGCTAATCGAACTCGCCACTCGGTCGTACATCTCATCGTCTCAAATACCTTCTCTACATCGGCGCGCCATCTCTCATCTACCGTTGGGTCTGGCTCACCCTGGAAACGCGGCGGATCGAGCCGTCGAAACTTACGAAGGAGGGCACTGGCACGATCCTGTTCTGCCTGTGCCGGTGAAACAACTGGCTGCCTGCCCTGTCCCTAAAGTATAGCCGTCACAGCCTGTAACATCTGCTGCAACTGTGAGGCACTCAAGGATACGGTTGGCTCCACACTGGTCTCTAATGGAGGAGAAACATACTCAGGATGGGCAGTAGGAATCTCTGGTGGTGGAACGGGCATCGTAGGTGGTAATGCAGGAACCGCAGGTGGTGGTGCGAGATCCTCAGGTGGTGGTGCGGGAGTCGATGGGGTAACTATCCCACGCACCATGTCCTACTGGAAAGAGCGAAGGCGTCTATCAACTGGAAAGCTCTCGAAGGCACACACGTTAAAGGCCTATAACGGAGGGTCGTTAAGCTATTCGAACTTCAGAATTTAACCATTCTACACTCATAGAAAATATGTAATGTTGTTCTCGGTTATTTTTAAGTTATTCTCTGATACCAACTTTTGTCACGCCCCAAACTCAGAAACCGGGCTCACAAAATTCCCGATCACCGAATCTGGCACCAACAGCCTCCGTAGAACCCCATTCTCGGCTCCCAGTTCCCATTCCCCAGGTTCCGATCCTGGGATGCTATGAGGAGAATTTTCAACGTCAGTTTGATTCGTAATAAGTATATCCAAAGGCATAACCCACAAACAATGACCAAGAACTCCATTACATTTCCACTATGATAAAAATCGTTACAAGTACAACGAGCATAAAGGAAAATACAACGGTAAGGAACAAAAACTAAAAAAATGATCTGCAAGTGCTCCAACCTCAGCGCTGCTGCGCCCCAACGTCACCTCCACGCAACGGTCGTGCATAAGCTTATAGAAAGCTTAGAGGGTGGTGAAAGTGTGTGCGCAAGGTAGTAATATGATCATGCAATATCAGAGTAATGCGGAATATGCAGATGGATCCATAATATCATGAGCCGTAGCAAGGTTATGTGATGCAAGATGTAAGTCAAGCATACAATCCTCATCTAAGTCCACATGTCAATATAGCTCAACTTTGGGATATCACCGGGGTCTAGTACACTCTAAACCAGATCGCCGCCACATCACGCACAATAAGGTAAGTGGAAGAGACCTCACTATCCGTCTATCAATATTGGGCTCGACTCATCGATAGCGGACCCATTCCTCAAGCTGTTCAAACTCAGCCTAGCTTTGCCCCCTACTCTCAGGCGGGTAAGGCCGCACCCCGTTCCAACCAACCACGACACAGTGGAGAGCGCAACCGTCTGGTAATCGGCACTCAACGCTCATCTACCCACTCGGTCTAGACGTTGGAGCAACCTCTTGGTACCATAAGGGTTTAGGGACTTTCACCCAAGGATATCTATAGCACCCTATGTAAAATAAGATTTTCGGTATCTAATCCTGCCAACCACGATGCGTCTGTGGAGGCTACGACCGCGATGTTGCTAGGACGTACAGTAAGCATATCATACAGTGCGAGATGCATGAATCACACTATCCAATCATGCAGTAAATCCTGCACGTATCGTGCGCTCATGCAGGGTAACACCGCCTAATCGGGAGCCCATAAACATCCTGCCCGAAGGCATATGCTATGATCAGTCAATTCTCATATCAAGCATACATATGATGCGTATGATCATGAGTCATGAAACTATACTAAACATGTAAATAAGTGATGCACTATCCTTACAATGCAGGTGGGCCTAGATGGCATATATAGAATAAGTATGGGCCTAACAATGGGCCCTAAGGAGAGTCATAATGTGGACATCCAACCAACATTACACTCGCAATGTGGACGTCAAACCAACATTTCTCCCAAGGCACAATCGTCGTAAACATCGTTACCTAAACCATGTTGGGATTACACAATACAATGGACCTTCTGTACATCCCATTGGGCCTTAAATATATCAAATGGGCCACATCCCATGGGCCTTATATTCATCAAGTGGGCCACACCAATGGGCCGCACTAATGGGCCTTTAGTGCATTGCAATGGGTCATAATCCATGGGCCTTAGATTGCATTAAATGGGCCTAATCTCACGAGCCATATACATGTCAAATGGGCCTAATCCTGTAGGCCTTTGGGCCTAAACCCCTAGGCCTTATATAAATGAAATGATCCTACTCCCATGGGCTTTATCATACATCAAATGGGTCCAATCCCATGAACCTTAAATAAATCAAATGGGCCTAAACCCATAGGCCTTATGACACATCAATTTGGGTCCAATCCCGTGGACCTTAAATTACATCAGATGGGCCTTATCCCATGGTCCTTGGAATACATCAAATGGGTCTAATCTCATGGGCCTTATAATATGTTAAGGTGGGGTCCACTCGGACTATGGATCTGGCCCATTCTTTGACTCATTCCATAAAATGATCTTTAGAATGGATGGACAGATTAGATGCAGCACCTGCATCAATGGTGGGGGCCCACATGAAGGCCTGCCATCGAGAATATTGTATATTATATAATATATAAACTACATATAATATAATATATGTAATATATACAATATTATATGTAATATATATTTAATACAATAATATACATATATATGGATATATACACACACACACACACTACACACAGCACCCACATGTGGGGGTGAGCCCCACCATCCAGTGGGGACGGTGTGGATAGAACACATAAATCACGGTGGCGTCACCGTCCACGGACCGTGGACGGTGTGAATAAAATACATAAATCACTGTAGGTCCCACGTATGTGGCCCACCATAACGTTTAAACGCCATCCAAACCGTTCATAAGGTTGCACGGACTCGGGTGAGGAGGAAAAATAAATTTCATCTTGATCTGAAACTTCTGTGGCCCATAAACAGAATTTTAATGGTAGAGGTTCAATCCACTGTTTCCTGTGGTGTGGGCCACCTGAGTTTTGGATGAAGCTGAAACTGGGAGGGGGCCCACTGCTGGGGATGGCCCACCTCGTGGACAACTTGGATGACAAATAAGCATCACGGTGGGGCCCACATGCAGGGCCGTGGGCCCCTGACGTCCACCTGCCCCAGACGCTGGACGCAGCAGCGTGCAGCTGCTGCTGCTTCATGTCAGAGGGCAGAGGCTCTGCCTCATGCAAAAATTGGAAAAAACCCATTTTTTCAGGGTTTTTCGCGTGTGGGGTCTGCTCTAAACGAATCCACTTCGGCCATAGAATTCCTCACCTCGCAACAAATCTAACGAGTCTAAAGTTTGAATTTTTTTATGATTAGAAAATGAAATAAAATAAGAAAAAGATCCTTGAATGGTAATGATGCATTCTTCGATGCAGTGGCCCACCGGATCTTCCAATCAACCCCAACTCTTGGCTTAACAGCTAAAATGAGATGGGTAAGAGGATGGACAGCTTGGATTTCATACTTACATCAGGGTGGGGACTATACTAGTGGCTCACCCCAAAAAGCTCCTTTTTTTTTCTTTACAGGGACGTCCAGCGTCCTAGACGCTGGACGGTTTGGTCCTTGAAGACGTACATTGTGGTGGGCCCTGATTAGGTGGGTCGCCACTGATGGATGATGAGGGTACAACATATAAGGTGGGCCCCACTTGAAGAAAGCTTGGACAAATAAAATACTTCAAGGTGGGGGTCCATTCCAGTGGGCTACACACAAACACAATATGATCTAAAATGAAGTAGAGAGAGAGAGATAGAGGGTGGGACACGCTTATGATGGAGGGCTTCGCCACTATGAGCCCTCCCTTGTAAGAGATCATACAATAGAATGAGTCCTTCTTCACATGGGACTAAAAAAAATTATATTCAACGGTGGAGATCTTTCCTCCACCAATATGGATGGTCTAGATGACCTTTAAATGTAATGAAATAAACATCATGATGGGATCCATGGAGAATGGCCCCATCATGGAATGATCATGATGATCCTAGTGGGCCATCGGCCACATCTTAGGGTCCCAAGTGAGATCCAAACCATTGATCGGTTGGCCTCACTTGGCCCATCTCAAAAATAAGGAAAACTACTATTATCATGCACCCACCATCCGATCTTCTTGCTCCTATGGGCTCCTTAGCACCTTAGCTTCAATCCTAATGGAGGAGATGAGAAATGGATGGCTAGGATAGGAGATCTTGGGATGGAGAGGGTGGGAAGGTGGGCCACACTTGTAGTTTGAGAGGAATGGGGAGAGGCTTGGACATGTGATTTTTCTTTAGCTTTGGAATGTGATTTGAAAATGGGAAAGAGAGAGAGTTGTAAAGGGAGAGAGAGAGTGATGGATGGATGGAGTGATAAATGTGTGTAAGAACTTATTGACTTTTGAGGCCTTTTGTGTAAGAGATGAATGGGAGTGTAAGAGAACTTTTGACTTTTGTGGTTGCTTTGGTATGGGTGAAAGGTGATGTGTACTTGACATGTACTTGACATGTGATGGAATGATTGATTGATTGATGGGATTGATGTGACACATCGTAGAGATTCTCTTGGGTTTCACAACGTGTAGCGTTTTCCTCACACCGAACGTTGGCCCACATCTCTTGACCAGGGTATCGCCTCAGCGCGCAAGTCACGGCATCGGAACCGCAGCGATGGCGCGGTCTCTATAGTAATGGTCTTGGGTTGAGTCGATAAAGGTTGATGGCATTTGAATCAGAGTCGCACGAAATTATCGGTTAAGGGTCAAAGGTTGCCGAAATTCGACCGGTAAGACCGCGAAAGTCTACGGAATGGTACGGACTAAGGTACGGGTCTTACATGTGTAGACTAAGTGTTTGTATAAATGTCTGTATTAGTATGTATTGAGTAAATGGTGTTATGAATTAGTTTTGAGATTAAATTCTCCATTAATATGCTGATGTATATGATTTTCACCATGTTGGCTGCATGAATTGATTTCATTATATATATAGGATGCATGTGTTAGTTGATTTTCTTACGTCGTATGTTATAACATGTGTCAACATGCTTGTATTGTTTATATTCATTTCTGTCACCCTCATATGATCACTGATGTTGTGTATAAATGCTTGGGGCTATGATCTAGTCCAGGCAGTCGGTAACCAATTTAATTCATGGTTGACTTCTATTTGCCACGAAGGACGCGTCGATGAACACGAGTCGTGTTTTGGGTTGGCGACAGTGGTTAGGCCACACGAAGTGTTTTATGCACTTCATGTCGCTCAGCTTGATATGCGCTCGTACTAGTCGAGCCCGTCAAGTAACCCGACTAGCCTTTATATGTTCACCTTGTATGAGTCATAACTGCTTGAACCTAGGGTACTGAACTTACCATTGAAAACCCTATTAATCATGGTACCTTGATCCATAAAGACTCAAGAGCCGGGCATGGTGGTATGGGACACCGTGGTTGAGCTGTCGGCCTACGCTGGGGCCATAAACCTCCCCGTAGTGACCAGTGAGCACTCTACTCTGAGCAAATTATGGTGGTATGGGACACTATATTCTTGTTGTCAGCCTACGTTGATAAGGTGATGGGGGAGCGCTGCAACGAGTGCGATCAACAGCCATGACAGCCCTTTGTAGTGACCTTGAGTTTATCCTGACACCGCATGGGGGCGACGAGTCCTGATGTAGTCTTAAGGATATAAACTAGACCTGTATTGATATGGTGATGGGAGAGTGGAGCAACAAGTGTGAGCAACAGTCCTGACAGCCCTTGCAGCGACCTACAAATATAACATCATATGAGATTACTAGGAGTGACGACCCTAGACAGGATCTGTGTTGGGATTGATACAAGGAAGGTACCTTAGTTTCCCAATACTGTTGTATGAATGGACTAATAACAACCCGGTAATCATATCCACATCGCACTGCATGTGCCTGGAAGATGTGGAACACTGTGGGAAGAAAGCATGCCGCGGGCGTAAGATGATGCCTTATGAGGAAGAATGTCAGTGAGGGCATCTATCATGTCATTTCATGCATGCATTAACAACAGTATCTAAGAATGTTTGATTGTTTGCTTTACTATTATCGGGTGATTGATTTGATAACACGCTAATCTTTGCTCTATGATTCCACTGATTTGATTACTCACTCCCACGTTACGGGATGGTATTCCGGACACCCCCACCAGTCCCTATTTTTGTTTCAGATGATGGCACTGCTTGTGAAGCGGAGCCGAACTTGATGATGAGGAGGAGGATCCCTCCTTTATGCATGTTCTGATCGACGGGATTACAGGGAGGTTGATTAGACGCCATGACACTTGTCTTTCTTTTGTACTTTTGGAGCACTCATGTATATTCTTTTTGTTCATTTTCGGAGTATACATGTATTTATTTAACCTGGTAACATGTTCACACTCTGGAGGCTTACAATTGATTATATATTTTATGTATTTATCACAGTCTTCCGCTTGCTAATTTAACTGTCTCTGGAGTATGATATGCTGTTTTGGCTTAGTCTCAATCTTTTTTAATGTCATTCTACAAACAACATACATTTATCATTATCTATGTTGCATAAGTGATGTTCTGGAACTCGGGACTTGGGTTTCTACCCGACCCCCGATTTTTGGGGTGTTACAGATGGTATCAGAGCATGATTTGGATTAAACCGAACCTGAGTTATGGTAACACAACGCACACTGACACACTATGACTTAGGAAGGGGGCGATGGAAACTTAGAAACTACATTCGAATCCCAAGTTTCACCGACAGGTGAGACAATACGATAATTTAGGCCATACATATCTTCGGTCGCGTGAAGTGACCTAAGTCGCCTCTAGGTCATAAGTCGACGAGTTTGAATTATTCCCTGAAGGATTCCAAACCTAGCAATGAATGTCCTTGGGTTGTGGGGCAACCACAACACCCTTACACTCAATCTCAAGGCCTAAAACCCCTTTTCATCCCATTCCTTCAGAATCTCTCCTTCCACCACCCCATTCATCAACTTTTTCTAAATCCTTTCACAGTAGACATAAATACTAATGTGTGAAGGATAGTGAATCATACCTAAATAAAAATTTACTATAAATAGTAAATATATGTATAAATTAGACTTTTAGCCATTCAAATTAGGGAATATCATGGAATAAATGGGTTAGTTGGATGTATTAGCCTCTCCTATCCCAAAATCATATGCTACATGATGCATAAATTCATCCCGGTCTTCAAATTGACCCTGAAACGCCTCGAACAGAGTCGTGGGCCTACCCACGCTAATCTGGAATGATCCAAGGTGGGAGCCACATATATTTGGGACCCCTAGGGTAAGGGGGACCTAGCCCATATGGCCGGCCTCACCGAAAATGATTTTCACTGGCAAGGACCTCGCCAGTTCGGCTAGGCCTCACTGACCGATGGCCCCCACTCGGGCCGTACTTCGGGCCAATGCACTTTGGTGCCTAGGGCACCCCTCCTATATGTGGGTCGTCTCTTAAAAACACCCCAAACGCTTACCTCCTTCACAAACAGCCCTCCCAAGCTCTCCCTTCTCACGTTTTGTTGCTGCCTCCCCTTCAAAACCCACTTCAAAACGCCCCCAATCCTGTTTTCTGCCACAATCGACGCCCCTTCATTGGTTGCTGTGGTAAACACTCCCCTCTCTTTCCGTTCTCTCACATTTTGAGCCCTTATATTATCTATTTAAAGCTCAAATCGTGTGAGCCTCCATCCCAACCTATTTTGCTCCTTTCCCTTTGAAATCCTAGCCTTTGAGGTCCTGTTTCATTCCTCTATAGGACCTAGATTTGTGTTATCCCATTAGGTTATCCCTACCTCCCCCTTTCCTCCATGTTCTTAGCTTGAGTATTGAAAATATATGGCCGATTGAGCTCTAATGGGCAACAGACAGTATTAAACTAGAGAGTATTAAACTAGACAGTATTAAAGAAGGTAAGTCGGGACCGTGGTAGAAGTCCTTTGGTAGAATTATTCATCTATGCCGTTGTCCTGTAGATTGTTTGATTACCGTTTTAAGGATTTTTGTGTTTTGTTGTTAATGGGTCTAGTGATGTCATAGGTAGAAAATGTATTGTGTTTAGTGGTTTGGGCTTAGCATAGCCACAGTCGTCCCTGTGATAATGCATATGAAATTTTATTCCATGTATTGTGACAAATTTTGTTAATTGAAGTGCATGCCGTTTCGTTCGTTGTAAGGTATTGCCCTTAGATTGGGTGTATCCTATGGTTCCACTACCATGTTGTAAATCCCAGGATTAAGCCTACAAAATTAATTTTTATCTTACCCTACCCTCCTACTAAGCATGCCACTCCCAATCCCGACATGGGATTAGTAATGTAGTCCCAGTTAACACAACTTGAGACCACTGACCATATAGGCCCTTGGAGTTTTAGGCTTAGAGTTAGTACTCCTAGATTTGAAGGATCTGACGATATAGGAAATCCAATTCCAATTAGACAATCTTGACCCTAAGAGATAGAATAATCCCCTGTAGTAGAAATGGTATGAAACCATTTAGCGTATAGGCTTAGGTTTTGGATTATAGCTAGTGAGTTACATAATAGGCTACTAGTTGAATTAAGTAGTGTAAAGCCTATATATGCTAAGGAATAGTAGGTTAGATTTGGTTGGAGTAGTACCTTTTTCTTTTGATAGATCCCCTTAATAGTTATAGACTTCTGTTATAACCCTTAGGAAAGTTGTTTTAACTTAGAATCATTCACTCTCAGGGAAAACTTATAAATTCCTTAGATTGAACTTAGAATAAACTAGCACGCCCCTTTGAATTGCCTTCCCCAAGGGCTTATTGCATTCGGGAACATAGAGTAAAAGAACTGTACATGTAAGCGATGTATTCACGGTTTGAATTGACTTCTTAATCCTGGTAGTTGCCAATAAATCCAATGCTATGATCAAGAAGAAGATTGACATCGTCTAGGATTAAGAACTGATATGACGAATTTTCTGTCAGAGTCTAGGCAGAAAGTCTCTATATCCGACTCAGACCCACTACACGACTTTTCTTCTATGTTGGTCGACCATCTACAACCAAAAGTTATTGCTTTGCCTTAGGAAAATGTTGAGGACATACAGCCAATAGAGATTTGACCTCTTGCCACAAACTCACATCCGTCCTTGAAATCAACTACAACACACGTCATTTCAGCTCTTTTCTACAACTATAGGTACCAATGCCATAGAACGCATCATTAGCAAAGGAAGACCAATGTGGTGAGAGGTTGTTTCCTATTTCATGTCAAGGATAGGCCCTAAGTTACACCTCGTTCCGATATACGGATCGAGACATAGATTCTTGAACCATAAGTAGAACTAAGTTTTAAGGGGGGTAGAACGTATTGAGCCCAATCTACTTAGGATTATCTAATACAACCGTTGGATCAAAGTAGCGCAACGGAAGCGTGGTTTGCCTCTTCCCCACTGGCCCAAGATCGAAACAGTTGATTTAGGTTATACATAAGGTTAGGTCACTAAACAGGATCTGAACCTTCCTTAGAATGCCAATACTAAAGTTTCTCTAGGGACTCATTATCCTTAGCCAATTTCGGGGATGAAATTTTATTTTAAGGGGAGTAGATTGTAACACCCCTAATTTTTGCCAACCTGGGGTTAGACGTCCTTAGGTAATGGGTCAACCATAACACCTTGGTAACCTCTCAGAACCCAATTCTAAAGTCAAAGAAATCACTTAGGATTAATTCCTTTAGAAAATAAGCATAAGTTAACTAACGCTACGTTAGATTAGCTGTGAAATTGTCCCTGATCGCTTTAAATACGTTCTGCAAGACCCAAAACTTGCAGAACCAATGACGCTATCTTACCCTGAAATCCAGGATCAAACTCTAAATCGGTTTGTTCCCAGGAACCCTTTGAAACCTTGTATTGGATCTACACCGCGCGTCGAAAGTCCGATATCTACAATCTTAGACCGTTATGACCGCTTGGCAGGACTTGACAATCGTTTCAAAAATTAAGCCCAACCGATGTTCTGAGGCTATTTCATTGAGCCTGGAGTGAAGAGAGTGAGAAAGAGTAAAGATTTGAAAATTTAATTCAAAATCTGGCACATGTAGTTGCGCGTTATTATTAAGCGTTCTGACCGTCAGAATTTAGCCAAATTTCACCCTCGGATCAGAAAAAATTTCTCTTTCATGTCATGAGACTTGTAGACTTGATTTAGGTACGATGACCGCTGAACTGAAACTGGACCGCCACGTGCGATATGGGAACTCTACTGGACTGAAAACTTTATGTGATCAACATCCAGTATACATGAGCTTAATTCTGACCGCGTTCGGCCAGGAGACCTCCCGAAATACTCTTTTGGCTCGAAAAAGTCTCGATTTGGTTATAACTCAAGTATACCTTGTTCCCAAGTCTATTTAGGTTAAGTTTTAGCCTATATAAGGGCTTTAAACCCTCTCATATCTCTCCCATCTGAATTTGCTATAAACCTTAGAAAGTGGTGAGAGAGAAAGAGAGAGATTGTGAGAGAGTTGTGGGAGAGATTTCCTGCCACTTGCACTAGCTATTCCACGTACCGAAGCACCGCATTCAAATCACTTTTCTAGTGATTCCAACGCACTTCTAGGTAAGAAAATCCTAACCACGAGCTGTTTTAGGGATTCCTTTGTTACAAGTAGCGATGTAGCTTATATGTCTTGTGATATAGGTCGCCATAACGCCGTTGACGAAGCGTAGACGTTCTATTCGAATCGATACACGTCTAAGGCAAAAGGTGAGGATTCTAGACGCTTTGATTGACTGATTTCAAAACTTTTAATGTTGTTTAATAGTAGATTATTGATGAGAACGCCGTTTGACATGTAGAACATGTTGTCCGCTTTCTGTTTCGACTGCGTACGGGAAATATGAGATTTAGGATTTTTAGGTATTTGTAGGAAATACTGTTTACCTCCATATTTTGCTGAAATGATTGTCATGGCTATTTGTCGTGTTATGATATTAGGAATGCGTGTATGATCGGTTTGGTGAACAGATTCACCCTAATGCGCATTTTGAGTCGACATACGCTATGTAGACTAACGTGTGTAGACTAAGTGTTTGTATAAATGTTTATATTAGTATGTATTGAGTAAATGGTGTTGTGAATTAGTTTTGAGATTGAATTCTCCATTAATATGCTGATGTATATGATTTCCACCATGTTGGCTACATGAATTGATTTCATTATATATATGGAATGCATGTGTTGGTTGATTTGCTTACGTCGTATGTTATAACATGTGTCAACATGCTTGTATTGTTTATATTCATTTCTATCACCCTCATATGATCACTAATGTTGTGTACAAATGCTTGGGGCTATGATTTAGTCCAGGCAGTCTGTAACCAATTCAATTCGTGGTTGGCTTCTATTTTCCACGAAGGACGCGTCGATGAACGCGAGTCATGTTTGGGGTTGGCGGCAGTGGTTAGGCCACACGAAGTGTTTTGTGCACTTCATGTCGTTCAGCTTGAAATGCGCTCGTACTAGTCGAGCCCGTCAAGTAACCCGACTAGCCTTTATATGTTCACCTTGTATGAGTCATAACTGCTTGAACCTAGGGTACTGAACTTACCATTGAAAACCCTATTAACCATGGTACCCTGATCCATAAAGACTCATGAGCCGGGCATGGTGGTATGGGACACCGTGGTCTAGTTGTCGGCATACGCTGGGGCCAAAAACTTTCCCGTAGTGACCAGTGAGCACCCTACTCTGAGCAGATTATGGTGGCATGGGACACTATATTCTTATTGTCGGCCTACATTGATAACGTGATGTGTAACACCCTGAAAATCGGGGGTCGTGTATAAACTCAACTCCCGAGTTCCAGACCATCCCTTATGCAACAAAAATGATTATGATACAATGTTGTCTGAGTTAAAGAATTTACATGAGTAAAGTATACCAAAACTGTAATTCATACTCTAGATCCAGTGATAAAAGCAAGCGGAAGACTAATCAATATATATATCACTGTAAGGAAAAATAAAGTACATCTCATCTGTCTCTAAAGTATGAATACATCTCTGAGTCTCATATACATATACATGAACAAAATCAAATGTTCAAAATAGTCCCACTGAAGTCCCATCAACCCAGGTCACCTAAGCAAAGCCATCATGATACTTCATGTACGAGAACTCGTCCTGGTCCTCGTCAAAGTCTGGCTCTGCCTCCTGGATCTCAGCATCACCTGCATCTACAACAGGGTCTGGTGGGTGTTGCAAACACCATCCCATAACGTGGGAATGAGTGATCAACTCAGTGGAATCATAGAGCAAAGATTAGCATATTCACAAATCAATCATGCGATAATAGTAAAGCAGTCAATCAGACAATCCTAATACTGTTGTTAATGCAATATGACATGACATGATGTATGCCCTCACCGACGATCTCCCTCATACGTCACCATCTTATGACCGCGGCATGCAATCGACCCTCAAGTGCTCCACATCTTCTAGGCACATGCAATGGTATGGTGATATGATTTTCGAGTTGTTATTAGTCCATTCAAACAGCAGGATTAGGAAACTAAGGTACTTCCCTTGTATCAATCCCAACACAGATCCTGTCTAGGGTTGTCACTCCTAGTAATCTCATATGATGTATATTTTGTAGGTCACTGCAAGGGTTGCTAGGGTTGTTGCTCGCACTCGTTGCACCGCTCCCCCATCACCTTATCAATACAGGCCTACTTTACTCTACTGTTACTGAAGGGTCGTCGCCTCCCGTAGACTTAGAATACGCTCGCGGTCACTACAAAGGACTCGTCGCCTGATCAGTGTAGGCCGACAGCTAGAATATAGTGTCCCATACTACCATAATCTGCTCACGAGACTAGGTGCTCACTAGTCACTACGGGGAGGTTTGTGGCCCCAGCGTAGGCCGACAGCTCGACCACGGTGTCCCATACCACCATGCCCGGCTCATGAGTCTTCGTGGATCAAGGTACCATGGTTAATAGGGTTTACAATGGTAAGTTCAGTACCCTAGGTTCAACCAGTTATGACTCATGTAGGGTGAACATACATCGGTCAGTCGGGTTACTTGACGGGCTCGACTAGCGCGATCGCATCTCAAGTCAAACGACGTGAAGTGCGTAAAACACTTCGCGTGGCCTAACCACTGCCGCCAACTCCAAACACGGCTCGCGTTCATCGACGCGTCGTTCGTGGCCAAGATAAGCCAACCACGAATTCGCTCGGTTACTGACTGCCTGGACTAAGCATAGTCCCAAACAATTATGGAATTCACATCAGCAATTTATGTAGGAGTATTGGAATTGAAATACAATCATGTGAGCATGTTAACACATATTATAACATACAACTTAGGCAAATCTTCAAGCACATACATTTTATGCATATAATAGAATCATGCATATAGTCAACATCTAGGAAATCATTTACGTCAGCATATTAATTGAGAAATCAGTCTCAAACTAATTCATAACATCATTTAATTCAATACATACTAATACAAGCATTTATACAAACACATACACTACACACTTAAGTCTACATATAGTATGTCGACCCGAAGTGCGCAATTAGGCGAATCTCTTCGCCAAAGTAATTATGCACGTATTCCTAACTTTCTAATGCAACAACAAACCATGTTAATCACATCAGCAAAATATGAATGAAATCAGCACTTCCTACAAATGACTAAAATGCCCTAAATCTCATATTCTTCGTTGATTTACGAAACAGGAAACGGATAGCATGTTGTACATGTCAAACGGCGATGCCGTCGATAATCTACTATTAAACAACATTGAAAGCGTTGGAAACCGTCAATCAAAGCATCTAAAATCCTCACCTTGTCTCTTATGGATGCGTGAATTTGAACGGAGCATATGCGCTTCGTCTACGGCGATAAGAGAACCTAATTTACAAGATGAGTCAGCTAACATGCTATGAATACTAGCGAACCTCAAATCAACAACTTTTAGGGTTGTTTCTTACCTGAAAATGTGGAAGAATCACCGGCTTGGTGATCAGAAGATGTTGCTACAGCACGTGCAACAGGTGGCACGAAGACGGGAAAAATCTCTCCTACTCTCTCTCATAAACTCTCACCTTTTCTCTCTCCCAAATTAGGGTTTCTCTCAAATTCGGATGGGAGAGAGGAGTGAGGGTTTCAACCCCTTTTATAGACTTAAAAATGACCAAAATAGGCTCCGGTACAAGGTTTACTTAGGGCATATCCAAATCGAGGCTGTTTCGGTCCAAAAGATGCTTTCTGGTGGTCCCCTGGCCGAATGCGATCGGACTTAAGCTCATGCATACCGGATTTAGCACGCATTAAGTTTTCAGTCCGGCAGGGTTCGCAGATCGCGCGTGGCGGACTAGTTTCAGTTCAGCGGTCACCGCACCTAGATCAGGGCTGAAAGTCTCATGATTGAAATAGAAATTTTTCCTAATCCGAGGGTGTAATCTGGCTGAATTCTGACGGTCAGAACGCTTAATACTGACGCGTCAAGTCGTGTGCCAGATTTGAATTTGAAATTCCAATTCTGTCCCTATTCGCACTCTCTTCAGTCCTGGCTCAAAGAAATAGCCTGTGATTGTCGGTTGGACTTGATTTTCGAAGTGATTGTCAAGTCCAACAAGGCGGTTCTAAAGGTCTAAGATAGGAGGTATCGGACTTTCGACGTGCGGTTTAGATCCAATACAAAATTTCAAAGTGGTCCAGAGAACAAACATGCTTAAAGTTTGATCCGAGGTTATAGAGTATTATAGAGTCATACGTTCTACTCGATTTGGGTCTTGTAGAATGTATTTAAAGTGATCAGGGACTATTTCCCAGCTACTCCAGCGTTGCGCTAGCTAACTTAGTCATATTTTTTAAAAAAATTAATTTTACGCAATTTTGGGTCGAGTTGGTACTCGAGTCCAAGTACGGATTTTTCACGGGCATTACAATCTACCCCCCTTAACAAATAATTTCGTCCTCGAAATTTTGTACCATTTCGTACTCCTCGAGAAGCTGTGGGTAGTTCTTTCTGATCTCGGCTTCTATCTCCCAGGTAGCCTCTTCCTCAGAGTGATGCGTCCACAATACCTTCACAAGGGGAATCACCTTACTACGCAGTACCTTCTCCTTCCTGTCTAGGATATGTGTCGGTCGCAAGATATATGTAATATCCTCTCCTAATTGCACCTGCTCCCATCTGATGATATGGGAAGGATCAGCAACGTACTTCTTCAGCATAGAAACATGAAATACGTTGTGAACGCTCGCGAGAGGTGTGGGTAAAGCCAATCGGTAAGCCACTGCTCCCACATGATCGAGGATCTGAAATGGACCAATGAATCGCGGTGCCAGCTTCCCCTTCTTCCCGAACCGAAGGACTCCCTTCATAGGGAAAACTCGCAAAAACACGTGATCCCCAACTGTGAACTCTAGTGGCCGTCGTCTCATATCGGCATAACTCTTCTGTCTGCTCTGCGCTATAAGAAGCCGACGTCGAATAATATCGATCTTCTCTGACGTCGCCTGCACCAACTCTAGGCCAATCAAGCTACGCTCACCGACCTCAGCCCAGCAATGCGGTGCGCGACAAGGTCGCCCATACAGCGCCTCGTAAGGTGCCTACCGATACTCACCTGAAAGCTGTTGTTGTAAGCAAACTCCGCATATGCGAGACAATCATCCCAACTGTCCTTGAAGTCCATTGCGCAAGCTCGCAACATATCCTATAAGATCTGGTTCACCAGCTCTGTCTGTCCGTCTGTCTGTGGGTGAAAAGTAGTACTGAACTTCAACTTCACACCCATAGCCTCCTGAATGCGAGTCCAGAAAATAGAAGTGAACCGCGTGTCTCTGTCCGACACGATCTCCAACGGAACTCCATGCAGACGTACAATCTCTCTGATGTAGAGTCTAGCCAGCTCGTCTGCAGAGTTTGTAACTCTGATCGGTAGGAAGTGCGCCGACTTCGTCAGACGGTCGACGATCACCCAAATGGAATCATGTCCCTTCCTCGTCTTCGGTAACCCAGAAATGAAGTCCATGGAAATGAAATCTCACTTCCACTCTGCGATCGGCATAGGCTGCAAAGTTCAGGTGGTCGGCGATGCTCTGCCTTCACCTGCTGACAAGTGAGACAACAGGACACGAACTCAGCTATGTGGGTCTTCATACCTTCCCACCAATACCTCCTCTTCACCTCACGATACATCTTCGTACTGCCTGGATGCATCGCGAGTCTAGTACAATGCGCAACCTCGAGAATCTCTTGTCTCAAGCCAGGGACATCTGGGACGCATAGGCGGCCACAATAACGTAAGCCCCCATCCATACCAACTCTCCACTCGGCGTCAGCATCATCACTGGTCTGCTCTCGAAGCTCAGTCAGATGGCGTCGTCCCTCTGCGCCTCGATGACCCGGTCATCGATCTAAGATCGCACCTGCACATGTGCGATGAACTCATACGGCTCCTCTACGGTGAGTTTCTGCTCAAAGTCTCACAAAAACTCAACCATATCCCACTCAGCAACCATCAGCGGAGCCACAAACTCTATAGCCTTCTTGCGGCTCAACGCGTCAGCCACAAGGTTCGCCTTCCTAGGATGGTAAGGGACTTCAAACTTGAAGTCCTTCAACGTCTCCATCCATCGCCGCTGCCTCATATTCAAGTCTCGCTGCGTGAATATGTACTTGAGGCTCTTGTGGTCGTAAAAGAGCTCGAACTCCTCTCTGTAGAAGTAATGTCTCTAGAGTCTCAGTGCGAATATAACGGCTACCAACTCTAGGTCGTGTGTAGGGTAATTCTCCTCGTGCTTCCTTAATTGTCTCGAGGCATACGAAATTACCCTGTCCCTCTACATAAGGACACAACCCAAACCAACGCTAGACGCGTCAGTGTATATAGTGTATCTAACCCCTTGCTCTGGCAATACTAGCACAGGGACGGACGTAAGTCTATCCTTCAGCTCCTGAAAAGCTGACTTCGCCTCGTCATTCCAGGCGAACTTCACGTCCTTCCGTGTCAACTGAGATAAGGGTCTCGCGATCTTTGAGAAGTCCTGTATGAAGCGCCGATAGTAACCAGCGAGACCCAAAAAACTCCTGACCTCAGTGACAGAACCAGGCTGTTCCCAGTCCTGCACCGCAGTTACCTTAGACAGGTCAACTGCCATGCCATCCTTGGACACCACGTGTCCCATGAACTTCACTTCCTGCTTCCAGAAGTCGCACTTCTTGTACTGTGCGAACAACTGATGCTGTCTGAGCGTATTCAAGACCAAACACAAGTGCTCCTCATGCTCCTCTCGACTCCTAGAGTACACCAAAATGTCGTCAATGAAAACAACGACGAATCGATAGAGGAAAGGCCAAAATACTCGATTCATCAGATCCATGAACACGGATGGTGCATTCGTGAGACCGAACGACATCACGAGGAACTCGTAGTGGCCAAAACTGGTCCTGAATGCTGTCTTCTGCATGTCCTCATCCTTGACGCGCAACTGATGATATCCTGACTAAAGATCAATCTTCGAGAAGTACTGCGCTCCTCTCAACTGATCAAAAAAGTCATCGATCCTGGGTAAAGGGTACTTGTTCTTTTCTGTGATCTGGTTCAGCCTGCGATAATCAATACACAATTGCATCGAATCGTCCTTCTTCCTCACGAACAAAACTGGTGCTCCCCAAGGAGACACACTAGGCCATATAAGGCCAAGCTCCATCAGACCATCAATCTGCGTCCTCAACTCCTCCATCTCACACGGTGTCATACGATACGTCGACAGTGAGACGGGCGTAGAACCAGGAACCAGATCGATAGTGAAATCGATCTCTCGTCGGGGTGGCAAACCGTGGATCTTCCTGAACAGATCTCCGAACTCAGAAATGACTGGCGTATGCTCAAGTACCTGGGCACCAGCGTCGCGCAATAAAGTCGCGTAACTAAGTATGTGGAAAGGGAGATTTACCCGCACTGGAAAAGTGAAAGATGCACCCTCTGGCTCATAGGCTGTCACTATACGAGTCTCGCAGTCAATCTCGGCCCTCGCTGCAGTCAACCAGTCCATGCCAAGAATGACATCGAGATAAATCAGAGCGGGGTCGACGACGAGATCTAGAGCCATCGTCTTGCCCCCCAGATCCACCAAACAACCCTCACACATCTGGGTGGCATCTGTAAAGGACCCGTGAGCTGTATAAACTCGCACCCCGTCCATAGTAATGGTCTGTAACCCAAGACGCCTGACTATAGCACGTGATATCAAAGAAATCGTGGAACCAGTGTCCACCATCATGAGAATAGGAGTACCTCCAATATGGGCAATGACCTCGAAGGCTGAATGCTGAGAAGTCGGTGTCGCAGCTATCTCAGCTGTCAATGCGTGAACCCGTGCCTGCTGCGGCCGGTTCGGCCACTGTGTCATGGGCGGTGGAGGCTGTCTGATCTACGATACCGGAGGTCTGAAAGAAGGGTGGGTAGGAGCTAACCGTATAAGCGGTGCTGATATCGCCTGTGAACGTGCATGGTCAATCTTCTGCGACGGCGAGAACCCACTGTCCCGCATCCGGAAAAAACAACTCTGCGCCAAGTGGACTGACCTCCCACAGTATGTACATGTCAAATCAGGGCACCGAAACGGTGGTACTAGCGTTGTAGCCCTAGTAGGAGGGTCGACATGAGGCCTCTTGCCCGCGAAGGGCTTGTCCTGCATGTCTGGTCGTGGCCTAGGAGCAACAGGGCCAGGAGACCGCGCAAGCCGATCCACATCCTGCTCTGCCCGCACAGACATGTGAATCAACTCCTCATATGAGGGAATTCTCACACAGCACATCTTCGACCGAATATCCAGTCGCAAACTCTCCAAAAAGCACCGTATGCGCATCTGCTCATCAGCCAAAATAGTCGGGACGTATCTGCCCAACTCCGTAAACTGATGCTCATACTCCGTAACTGTCATGGCTCCCTGTTTGAGGCGGAGAAACTCATTCTCCCGGTCATGCCTGTAAGTCTGGGGATAATACTTCTTGTGAAAGCAGAACTCAAACGCTGCCCATGTCCATATAAAGTCGGCGGCAACGGTCCGCAATACGCTGTCCCACCACAAGCTGGCCTCTCTCTCAAACAGGAATGTAGCCAACTCTACCTGCTCAGCCTCTGTACAGTGTAACATCCGCAGTATCTTCGACACACGATCGAGCCAATACTAGGCCTCCTCGGGTCTATGAGAACCCGTAAAAGTGGGAGGCCATAAGCGCTGGAATCGCTCTAACAAGCCCCGTGTATCTGCGGTATTCCCCGCATGATAAGTAGGTGGTACAGGATGAGTCATGCCCTCATCCTAAGCATAAGTATCAGCATCCTCAGCTGGATGCGCAGGTGGTGCAGGTGGAGTCACACCCTCACCCTGGGCTAGTGTCCCCACAATGGTAGCCAGGAGCTGCTGCTGCTGCATCATAGCCATCATTTGCTCAAATCTAACAGGAGGTGGAGCAGGCTGTGGCGTGTGCTTCATCGAAGTAGACGCACGATAAGGTTCTCTGACTGGGGATGTGAACGGTGGTGGTCCAACTGTAGGACCAGCAGTAGGCTGAGACGCGAGCACTGTCTCAGGAACCGGGCCCACAGCAGGGTCCGCATGTGCATTAGACTGCAAAGGAGCCTGATCCATAGGCTCAGTCAATGCAAGCCAAGCCGTGCTCCGTGTAGCCTTAGGCGACATTCCCTATATTCAAAATAGGGAGCAACCTTGTCAGTCTCAATAGCACAAATACACCGCAATCATTCACACAAGGAGTCAAAGGCATTCCATGCATTTCATTTAATCAAAATTATCACAATACAAGGGATATGTCCTTACAAGCGTCATGACGAGAAATACATGAAAACTAAGACAGTTAAAATTACAACAGCAACATAAGCAAAGCACTAGCCTTAACAGGCTTACACAACTTAAAGTAGGAAATAACTAACTACTGATAATAACATCAATGATCTCACTAGTCAGAGTCAGGTGACAGAGGAGGAGCACCCTTATCCGGCAAGCAGCACAGGATCGCCTTCAAGGTATGAGTCACCTTGCCGAATTTCCTCTTCGTAACGGCCTTGGCATCCTCGACTTCAGCGCGAAGTTCCTGAACTTCCCTTCGCAAGGCGATCTGGCTCTCCTCAATCTGAGCAATGCGATCATCGCCAGTAGCCTGAGCAGAAGGAGGAGGGCTCTCATCTGTATCCTGAGCCTCTTCTTCTACCTCTTCCTGGATTCTTCCTGAACTTCTGCTCCAGGTTCTCCTTCACTTGGATCCTCCTCATCATCAAAGTCATCCTCGCTATCCTCCTCAAGATGATTCTCACGGTACTGAGACCCGATCTTCATCTTGACCATAGTCGACTCATCAATGCAATGAATTGAAACTGGCAATTCCGGCCCAAGTCTGTAAGCAAACTCAAGCGCGATCTTGCATATCAGTAGGCCAAAAGGAAGCGATTTGGACGTTCTTCTTGACTTTGCTATGAGGATTATCTGTCGCAAGATGAAAGTGGCCATACATACATTCTCTCCCTGGGCCACTAGATACAGAAAATTAACCATAAGGCACGTACACTCAATGCGATTCGTCGACCTGGGATACACATTGAACGTGCAGATATGGTGCAGCAGGCGAAAATCATCAGACATATACGTCACCTTGAGGCTATTATTAGGTTACCATGGAACCAACTTACCGCATAGGAACCTGGTACGGAGATCTCGCTCATCCCTACTCCTCAGATTCTTCTCACTAGGATGAACATCACCAAGAGGCACGTTCAGAAGCCGCGCAATCAACCGCACATCGATCGTAGCCATCCGATCTCTACCAAAAGGGATTTTGAACTGCAATGGCTCCAAGGTAGGATTCTGGATACGAGCGTAGAAGGCACGAATGGTGATCACATTAGCACGAGCGCGAGCTTCAAAGATCGGACCCCAATGCGCATCTTCAATGCGCTCGAACAACAGAAATTCACCAAATAGTCATCCTTTCACATCGCCTCAAATAACACTTTGCGATCAGTGTATTGGCCATGAGGCATCTCAGGTAGAATCACTCACCCAAGTTGATTATGGGGATCCAAATCCCTCTTTGTATGAAACTCTTGGGCTATGGTTGGACCTGCGGCGGTGCTTGAACTTGCGGCACCACCCCGCGGTCTTCTCGATTGAACAGGACGACTTGGCCTAGCCTCATCTGCTACAGTTTTTTTTTTTACCCATCAAAGATAGGATAGTGGAGAGTGACAAAAGGCCTAAAATGGCTTCCACGAAAATTATAGAAAATGGAGAAAATACGAAGAAGTGGCTGTCCAAAGTGGAAAAGGGAGATCTAGGTGTTGTAGAGGGATGCTTTAAGCTTCCCTAAGATGTATTTTCAAGGAGAAATGAAAATGAAAAAGGGGAATAGAGCACCTCACGATTTCAGCTCGATTTGGGGGTTTTTAGAGCTCCAAAAGATGAAATCTTCAAGAGGGAGGGCTACCAACTTCAAAGGAACGATGAAGTGTGGTCGTTTTTGGCCAAGGATAGATTTAGGGGTAGTTTAGAATCATGAATTTTGGAGATAGCAGCTGGAAAACGAGAATGGAGCTATGGGAAGGGCTGTTTGTGAAGGAAGTGCATGATTTTGGGGTTTTCTATACACGAACCATACATGGTGGGTGTATAGTACCCAAAATACCCTCACAAAATAAAGCACGCACCAAATGGACCACTATGGTCGGCGATGCATCACCGACCAAACCTCTGTTCGGGTGGTGAGAACACATGGGTTTGGTCCCCCATGGTCCAGGGACCCCAAATAACTATGGGCCCCACCTTGGTTCATTGCATTTTGACCTATATAGGTCCAAACATGAGTTCAGGACTTTTCAGGGCCAATCTGTAATCCTGAATACAAAACCCTATCATGCAGCATATGATTTGGGGTATAAGGAGCTAGTACATCCATCTAGCCCATTATTTACTAAAGAAAGTGAAGTTAGAATGGCCTTATGGCCATGTTTCATGAAATTTTACTATTCATTGTAAAATTTTATGAAAGTATGATTTTATGTTATTTTCATATTAGGATTGATGTCTAACATGAAAAGTATTAGAAGGAATTGAAGATTGGAGTGGTGAGAGGAAGAATTTTGAAGATTTTTTGTGAAACGGGGTTTTTAAGCCATGTCGATTGAATACAGGAGTCGTGGTTGTCCCACGGCCTAAGGATTCACATTAATGGGTTAGAATTGTTCAATGAATGTCTCAACCCACTTACCTACAACCTAGGAGCTATTCGGGTTGCTTCACGCGGCCCTAGATGCGCTATGGACTCGATCGCGCGATCGATTCGAATAGACTTTGCCTATTGGCGAATCTGTGATCCTATGAGTGTTTCTAGACCCTTCTCGCACCCACCTAAGTCAAAGGAAGTGACAACGTACGTCGCGTGACCATAACCCAGGCCCAGTATACTTTTATTCACACTCTGATACCAACTTGTAACACCCTGAAAATCGGGGGTTGTGTATAAACTCAACTCCCGAGTTCCAGACCGTCACTTATACAACAAAAATGATTATGATACAATGTTGTCTGAGTTAAAGCATTTACATGAGTAAAGTATACCAAAACTGCAATTCATACTCCAGATCTAGTGATAAAAGCAAGCGGAAGACTAATCAATATATATATCACTGTAAGGAAAAATAAAGTACATCTCATCTGTCTCTAAAGTATGAATACATCTCTGAGTCACATATACATATACATGAACAAAATCAAATGTTCAAAATAGTCCCACTAAAGTCCCATCAACCCAGGTCACCTAAGCAAAGCCATCATGATACTACATGTACGAGAACTCATCTTGGTCCTCGTCAAAGTCTGGTTCTGCCTCCTGGATCTCAGCATCACCTGCATCTACAACAGGGTCTGGTGGGTGTTGCAAACACCATCCCATAATGTGGGAATGAGTGATCAACTCGGTGGAATCATAGAGCAAAGATTAGCATGTTCACAAATCAATCATGCGATAATAGTAAAGCAGTAAATCAGACAATCCTAATACTGTTGTTAATGCAATATGACATGACGTGATGTATGCCCTCACCGACGATCTCCCTCATACGGCACCATCTTACGACCGCGGCATGCAATCGACCCTCAAGTGCTCCACATCTTCTAGGCACATGCAATGGTATGGTGATATGATTTCTGAGTTGTTATTAGTCCATTCAAACAGTAGGATTGGGAAACTAAGGTACTTCCCTTGTATCAATCCCAACACAGATCCTATCTAGGGTCGTCACTCCTAGTAATCTCATATGATGTATATTTTGTAGGTCGCTGCAAGGGCTGTCAGGGCTGTTGCTCGCACTCGTTACACCGCTCCCCTATCACCTTATCAATACAGGACTACTGTACTCTACTGCTACTGAAGGGTCGTCGCCTCCCGTAGACTCAGAATACGCTCGCGGGCACTACAAAGGACTCGTCGCCTGATCAGTGTAGGCCGATAGCTAGAATATAGTGTCCCATACCACCATAATCTGCTCACGAGACTAGGTGCTCACTAGTCACTACGGAGAGGTTTGTGGCCCCAGCGTAGGCCGACAGCTCGACCACGGTGTCCCATACCACCTTGCCCGGCTCATGAGTCTTCGTGGATCAAGGTACCATGGTTAACAGGGTTTACAATGGTAAGTTCAGTACCCTAGGTTCAAGCAGTTATGACTCATGCAGGGTGAACATACATCGGCCAGTCGAGTTACTTGACGGGCTCGACTAGCGGGATCGCATCTCAAGTCGAACGACATGAAGTGCGTAAAACACTTTGCGTGGCCTAACCACTGCCGCCAACTCCAAACGCGGATCGCGTTTATCGACGCGTCGTTCGTGGCCAAGATAAGCCAACCACGAATTCGCTCGGTTACCGACTGCCTGGACTAAGCATAGTCCCAAACAATTATGGAATTCACATCAGCAATTTATGTAGGAGTATTGGAATTGAAATACAATCATGTGAGCATGTTAACACATGTTATAACATACAACTTAGGCAAATCTTCAAGCACATACATTCTATGCATATAATAGAATCATGCATATAGTCAACATGTAGGAAATCATTTACGTCAGCATATTAATTGAGAAATCAGTCTCAAACTAATTCATAACATCATTTAATTCAATACATACTAATACAAGCATTTATACAAACACATACACTACACACTTAAGTCTACATATAGTATGTCGACCCGAAGTGCGCAATTAGGCGAATCTCTTCGCCAAACTAATTATGCACATATTCCTAACTTTCTAATGTGACAAAAAACCATGTTAATCACATCAGCAAAATATGAATGAAATCAGCACTTCCTACAAATGACTAAAATGCCCTAAATCTCATATTCTTCGTTGATTTACGAAATAGAAAACGGATAGCATGTTGTACATGTGAAACGGTGATGCCGTCGATAATCTACTATTAAACGACATTGAAAGCGTTGGAAACCGTCAATCAAAGCGTCTAAAATCCTCACCTTGTCTCTTATGGATGCGTGAATTTGAACGAAGCGTATACGCTTCGTCTACGGCGATAAGAGAACCTAATTTACAAGATGAGTTAGCTAACATGCTATGAATACTATCGAACCTCAAATTAGCAACTTCTAGGGTTGTTTCTTACCTGAAAACGTGGAAGAATCACCGGCTTGGTGATCAGAAGATGTTGCTACAGCACGTGCAACAGGTGGCACGAATACTGAAAAAATCTCTCCTACTCTCTCTCACAAACTCTCACCTTTTCTCTCTCCCAAATTAGGGTTTCTCTCAAATTCGGATGGGAGAGAGGAGTGAGGGTTTCAACCCCTTTTATAGACTTAAAAATGACCAAAATAGGCTCCGGTACAAGGTTTACTTAGGGCATATCCAAATCGGGGCTGTTTCGGTCCAAAAGATGCTTTCTGGTGGTCCCCTGGCCGAATGCGATCGGACTTAAGCTCATGCGTACCGGATCTAGCATGCATTAAGTTTTCAGTACGATAGGGTTCGCGGATCGCGCGTGGCGGACCAGTTTCAGTTCAGCGGTCACCGCACGTAGATCAGGGCTGAAAGTCTCATGATATGAAATAGAAATTTTTCCTGATCCGAGGGTGTAATCTGGCTGAATTCTGATGGTCAGAACGCTTAATACTGACGCATCAAGTCGTGTGCCAGATTTGAATTTGAAATTCCAATTTTATCCCTATTCGCACTCTCTTTAGTCTGGGCTCAACGAAATAGCCTGTGATTATCGGTTGGACTTGATTTTCGAAGTGATTGTCAAGTCCAACAAGGCAGTTCTAACGGTCTAAGATAGGAGGTATCGGACTTTCGATGCGCGGTCTAGATCCAATACAAAATTTCAAAGTGGTCCAGAGAACAAACCTGCTTAAAGTTTGATCCGAGGTTATAGAGTATTATAGAGTCATACGTTCTACTCGATTTGGGTCTTGTAGAACGTATTTAAAGTGATCAGGGACTATTTCCCAGCTACTCCAGCATTGCGCTAGCTAACTTAGTCATATTTTCTAAAAGAATTAATTCTACGCAATTTCGGGTCGAGTTGGTACTCGAGTCCAAGTATGGATTTTTCACGGGCGTTACATGATGGGGGAGCGGTGCAACGAGTGCGAGCAACAGCCCTGACAGCCCTTTGTAGTGACCTTGAGTTTATCTTGACACCACATGGGGGCGACGAGTCCTGATGCAGTCTTAAGGATATAAACTAGGCCTGTATTGATAAGTGATTAGGGAGTGGAGCAACGAGTGCGAGCAATAGCCCTGACAGCCCTTGTAGTGACCTACAAATATAACATCATATGAGATTGCTAGGAGTGACGGCCCTAGATGGGATCTGTGTTAGGATTGATACAAGAAAGGTACCTTAGTTTCCCAATACTGCTGTATGAATGGACTAATAATAACCCGGTAATCATATCCACATCGCACTGCATGTGCCTGGAAGATGTGGAGCACTGTGGGAAGAAAGCATACCGTGGGTGTAAGATGGTGCCTTATGAGGGAGAATGTCGGTGAGGGCATCCATCATGTCATTTCATGCATGCATTAACAATAGTATCTAGGAATGTTTGATTATTTGCTTTACTATTATCGCGTGATTGATTTGATAACATGTTAATCTTTGCTCTATGATTCCACTGAGTTGATTACTCACTCCCACGTTATGGGATGGTGTTCCAGACACCCACCAGTCCCTATTTTAGTTTCAGATGATGGCATTGCTTATGAAGTGGAGCCGGACTTGATGATGATGAGGAGGATCCCTCCTTTATGCGTGTTCTGATCGACGGGATTACAGGGAGGTTAATTAGACGCCATGACACTTGTCTTTCTTTTGCACTTTTGGAGCACTCATGTATATTCTTTTTATTCATTTTCAGAGTATACATGTATTTATTTAACCTGGTAACATGTTTACACTCTGGAGGCTTATAATTGATTATATATTTTATGTATTTATCACAGTCTTCCGCTTGCTAATTTAACTGTCTCTGGAGTATGATATGTTGTTTTGGCTTAGTCTCAATCTTGTTTAATGTCATTCTACAGACAACATGCATTTATCATTATCTATGTTGCATAAGTGACGTTCTGGAACTCGGGAGTTGGGTTTCTACCTAACCCCCGATTTTTGGGGTGTTACACTTATATCCTTGCAACCGTATCGTCGTTGCGGTTCCAACACCATGTCTCGCGCGCCGATGCAATGCCCAGGCCAGGAGTTGTGGGCCAGCATTTATATCGAGAAAAATACCACGCATTGGGAATTTTGAAAGAATCTCTATTACCCATCACATCAATCAATCAATGTACAACTCAAGTAAGCATCCACCACTCACCCATCCCTCTCTCAACCAAAGTCAACTCTCAAATCAAGTACACCCATCACACCCATCTCTCTCTCAACCAAAGTCAACTCTTAAGTCAAGTACACCCATCACTCACCCATCATACCTATCCCTCCCCTTTATAACCTCTCTCTCTATCTCTCTCTCTCTCTCTTCCCTACCATTTTTCCAAGCAACCCAAAGGAGAGAAACGTCCAAGCTCTCCATGAGAAGAGCCATGTGTGACCCACTTCCTACCCCAAGATCCTCACCATCCAACCCTTCAATTTTCATCATCCTCCATCAAAGGAGAAACTTAGGAGCTTAGGAGATCAAGTAGGCTAGAAGATTTGTAATCGATGTGTGTTTATAGGTTTAGATTGTGCTTTTATGATGGACTAAGTGAGGCCCACCGATTGATTGTGTGGATTCTATTTGGGACCCCCTTTGATGTATGTTTTGTAACCTATAGGGGCTCATAGTGACAGGCTCCCTCCATTTCACTGATCTCTCTCTCTCTCTCTCTCTCTCTCTCTCTCTCTCTCTTTCCATGAATGATGGCCCACCTTAATGTATGATCTACGTCGTCCAATTCTGGGACCCATCTAGCTTCCCGTCCATTTGGACAAGCCTAGATGAAGGAAAAACATAAATGTGAGTTTAATCTGAACTCCGATGGGCCACCGTGTGGACCCACCTTGATGTGTGTGTGCTGGACGCACTATGACGTGTGTCCCACATCCACACATCCATTCATTTTGTCCAGACCACAAACCCACCTGGTCCCGACCGTCTAGGTTCAGGCATTCGCCAGCAACTGCAGCTGGACCTATGAAAGGGAAAAATAAATACCAGCTTGATTCTTGACATGGACCCACCCAGATTATTTATTTTTATCCTCACCATCCATCTGTGGATGGTGAGATGGAAGCTAATTGGCTGGCATCCCTCACTGCGCACTGCCTAGTCTCCTAGATGGTGTGACCCACCTCAAAGTATAAATAAATATATATGTATATATAATATTATGTGTGAAGTAGATTAGTTGGAGTCCATCTATACCAGTAACATGGCTGTTATAGGGATGTTATAAGTTCTATGGGTCTGATTCATGAGGTATGTGTTACATCCATATCGTCCGTCCATTTGTATGGATGTTAGCAAGATGTGGGCCTGATCATCATGTATGTGCTATATCAGACCATCCATCTATGGCCCCACGAGCAGCACAACTGCTGTAATGACGTCATTAAGTCTGTGGGTCCCGTATGATGCATGGGTTATATCCAAACTGTCCATCTATGTGGACCCTACCATGTACATAGTTGTTGTTCTAAAGTTAGGAGTTCTGTGCATCTGATTAGGGATGTATTATATCCTAACCATTCATCTGGGACCCACGTGCAACATAACTCCTTTATCACAAAGCAAGTTCTATGGGTCCCACACGATATATGTGTTATACTCCGCCATCCAGTACGTGGACGGTGAGGTCCTGATGTATGTGTTTTATCTACACCGTCCTTATACGTGGGACGGTGTGACCCACCGTGATGAATGTTCTGATCCACACTATCCACTATCCAATATGTGGAAAGTGGGTCCCACAATGATGTATGTGTTTTATCTACATTGTCCATAGGATGGTGGGCCCTACCATGGTGTATGTATTTTATTGGCACAGTCTTGCTGGGACAGGACCCACCCGAGGTATGTTTTGTATGCAAGCCATTCATGGGCTACAGTCCACCATGATGTATTTTATCCATGCCATCTAGGGCAGGCAGCCCATTGTGATGTATGCATTGTATATCCATGCTGTCCATTTGGTGGGGTCCATCTAACTCATGCAGGCCCAACTACTGTATGTGTAGGGCCCACCTATTGTACATGAGGCCCATGGGACGAGGCCCACTGATTCATTTGAGGCCCATTTTTATGGCCCATTGCGATGTATATGAGGCCCTGAGATGTGGCCCATTATGATGTATATGTGGCCTGTATTTGAGGCTCATAGTGATGTGTATTAGGCTCATGTGATGCGGCCTATTGTGTTGTGTATTGGGCCCATGAGATGTGGCCCATTATGGTGTATATGTGGTCTAGATATGAGGTCCATTGTGATGTATATTCAGCTCATGTAATGAGGCCCATTGTGATGTATATGTGCCTCATGTATAAGGCCCGTTGTGATGTATACAAGGCCCATGTGATGAGGCCCATTATGATGTATGAGACCCTTGTGTAAGGCCCATTGAGATTATATCTGAGGCCCTTGTATGAGGCCATGAGCCCACTATATGTTTGGCCCCATGAGAGCCACTCCTTGGGAGCAATATTGGTTAAATGTCCATATTAATGGGTAAAGATGGTTAAATGTTCACATTGTGACCTTCCCTTAAGCCCTTTTTAGACTAATTAACGATACTGATTATGAGTACATGATAATATAGCATCGTAACACATGCCCATATGCATCACTGTATGTTTGACATGTGAAGTGATTGATCATAACATGTGCCATTAGGCGAATTATTAAGGGACTCCCTCAAAGACGGAGTAGCCCCATATGAGCATGCGAAACACGCAGGTTTGATGCATGACTAGATAGTATGACTCATGAATCTCATATTTTATGATATGACTACTGTACGCCCTCGTGACATAAGGGCTGTGGCCTCCACAAGCATGTTGTGGATGGCCAGATGGGACACCAAAAATGTTTGGTTTGAGCATCTAGTCACGTTGGATGTCCATGGGTGAAAGTCCCTAAACCTTCATGGCTAAGAGACGCTCCAACGTCTAGACCGAGTGGATATACATGAGCACATAAGGGTCATATACCAGTAGACTGCATCTCTCACTATGTCGTGGTCAGTTAGAAGGGGGTGTGACCTTAACCACCCAAGCGAGGGGACAATATCTAGGTTGAGTTTGACTAGCTTGAGGAATGGGTCCACTATCGACGAGCCGAGCCCGATATTGGTAGGAGGATAGTGAGGTCTCTTCCACATAACCAGTTATCCCCTCGAATAGGGGCGGCAAGATGGCTAGAGTGTACTAGACCCCGGTGATGACTCCAGATGTATATGGTATTAATATGTGTACTTATTGAGCAGGAGTTGCATACTCGACATTTTACTCATTCATTCATTCATTCACTATCCACTCGGGCTGGTGGTACGCAACTAATTATTGTGTACCTTCGCAATGGTCAGGATTTCGGTTAGAGAGTGCTACCACTTGAGATCAGAAGTTTACCACATCGATCCTGGCTATCCAAATTTAGGTATGAGACTAGTTTGGATAGAAGTCCCTTGTGATGGACCCCATAACCTATGATACTACGTACTATCATCTCGACTTCACTCCAACTTGGTCATTTCATTCGCACCGCATATTGCATTACATCTATGGCATATGACATTTTGGATTGCTATATTTTTACATTTATATGGCTAGATACAGCTGACGGTATTCATGGACTTGTCAGGATTTACATAATGCATTGCATCTTCAGTATATGATATTTAGCTTACTATGTCTCCACATTACATAGCTGATCTACATTACATCCTCAGTACATGATATTTGGCTTACTATGTCTCCGCATTGCATAGTTTATCTACATTTCTTCCTCAGTATATGCTATTAGTTTATTATGTTTTTACATCGCATAACCTAGATAAGGCTGATGGTATTTATGGACTTACCGGTATATTTCCACATTGCTTTGATATTCATACATGGTATTTACCTTGCACACACACTTACACCATGCTCTAAGCTTTCTATACGCTTATTCATGATAGATGCGTGTAGGTAGCATTAGGTTGTAGCAGAGTTGAGCTTGGAGCGTTTAACGGTCTTTTGGAGCTTTGATTTTCGACATATGTATATTTCCCTTTCAGCACTGTATTCAATTGTTTATATTAGTGGATATGTGATGATGATGATGTCTTTGTGATTTGGGTAGACTTGTGATTATTCTTCTTATGAGATAAATGTACATTAGAAAATCCTCCTTATAGGATCCTAGGATCAGAATCTGACGTATGGGCGCCGGGAGCCAAGAATGGGGTACTACAGAGGCTGTCAGCGCCAAATTCAATGATCGTGAATTTTGTGAGCCCAATTTTTGAGTTTGGGGCATGACATCAGCTTACAGATCATAAAGCCCAATCTCTTACAAGCAAGAATGACAAGCCCCGAGTTACGACTGGAGTAATAACCGCTTTTCCATTGGCTCAAGAAAATGATAATGATTGGATGGTTTTAGCATCCCGAAGGACAAGGGTTCGAAATGCAGCGATAACTAGAATCAATACATCTCCATATAAGATCAGGGGACCAATAACACGAAATACAACTAAAAATAATCTTGAACTCGCTCCTCCAGCTCTATACCCTAGGAAACAACTCCCCTCTTTGACATTAGAAGATTTCCCAACACTTCCCATTGTGAAGGCTCGGTGGATGAGAAAAGAGAAGGGAAAAACACCGGTAAATAATGCAGTTTGCGCGTCACCTCAAGATATGCCTCAGAAAGAAATATCGCAGTTAGCCAAATTTCACGGCAGGACGGAAGGTCCGAATGGAAAACCTCTCTCAATAAGCCCTATCATACCCAGATACTTTACTCCTACGACTGCCCCTTCAAACAATGCAGAAGTCGTAGTGTAACATACCAGATATTTTTCTGACTTAGAGATCGACGTCCTTAGGCAATGGGTCGATCATAACACCTTACTGACTTCTCAGAACTCAACCTCAAAGTTTAAAATCCCTTTTTAACCCATTTCCTTCACAAATCTCACCTTTCACCACCTTAATTTTCATATTTTTCTAAGTACTTTTATAGTAGACGCTAACCTAACATTTAAATGATTGAAAATAATACTTAAAATTACATTTACTATAATAGTAAATATATATAAAAAATGGGTTTTAGGCCATTAGTCATATGAAATCAGATAAAATAAATAGGTGATTTGGATAGAGCAACCTAGTCTATCGTAATTAGGCGACACATAGTTAAGTATTAAACTAAACAATCGATAGATTTGGCTTGAACCATTTTCTACACATTCTACAAGACTCAAAATCATTAAAATCACTAACTCACTATTACTTAAAAACCTGGGAGCAATCTCAAAACCCGATTGCTCTCGGGAGCATAGTGAAACTCTGTATCGGACCTGGACCGCATGTCGAACGTCTGATTACTGCGAAACAATAAGGTTATGACCACCTTACTGGGCTTGACAACCATCACAAGAATTGAGTCCAAATAGTATCTAGAAATGCACAACTTGAGCCCGGAGCAAAGTGCGTGGGATATGCGAATATCTTTAGAAAATAAACTCAGATTGAAGTTGTTTAGGTCATTCACTTGTGGGCCAAATTTAAAGTTTTAGACTGTCAGATTTTGACCAAACTACACCCTTGGATCAGGAAAATTTTCCTACACAGGTCAGTGTACTTATGGCCATGATCGAGTAATGATAGCTGTTGAACTGAAACCAGTCCTCCATGGTCGATCCACACATCCAATCGGACCAAAATCTTTACCTAGCCTAGATCCATTGCCAGGGAACTTACCCTACGCTGTAAGTGAGTAATGGACCCCTAGATGGGCCCCATTTATCAGAAACAGACTCCCTTTGGCTATAAACTAAGTATACCATTGCCCTAGGGTCATTTGAACCAGTTTTGGGACTATATAAGACCCTTAACCCACCCCTTCTCTCTCACATATGAATTTGCTCCAAACCTTATGAGAGAGAAGAGAGAAAAGAGGAGAAAAGTGTTAGGAGAGAGGACAAAGAGTGGGAGATTGTTGTTAGGATTCTCCCCCACAACTCAACGCCTCGATTCACCCTTCCACATCTCTTCACGATCGTCTCCAACTTCAATTTAGGTAAGGAATCCTAACCTTAATCTCGTTTTAAGAATCCAAGTAGAAGAATCAGTGAAATAGCTAACGTCTTTCATGATTTAGGTAGCCTTTGTGTCGTGGACAAAGACGTAGGGTTCGAATCGAGTTCATAATCGGCATACTGGTGAAAGGTGTGGACTATAAACGTTTATGTTATGGTTTTCAAGGCTTTTAATGTCAGATAATGATTTATGCCTAACTTGTTTACCACCATATGATCTTAGTTATGATGTACTCGATAAATAATGTGTTTGAACTATGTGAATATATAATGCATTCTATGTGTTTGTTGAAATGTTTGAATGAAATTACTATCATGATTTGTGCTTGTCATGACTATTAACTGAGAATATATGATTGTTGTATGTATGACAACTCCTTTATGAAAGGATTTTCCATAATATATGTCGTAACTAATTTAGTCTATGTATAAAGTAATGTGTAGTCAAAGTGTTTGTTAAAATGTATGAATGAGATTTTGTTGATGGATTGTACTTATTAAGTATATTACAATAGGATTTTAGTTTCCTTATTCATATGAATAGTTTCCTTCATATAGTGTAAATTACTACTATATGATTTATGGGTGAAATGCATATGTATAACAACATGCTCAGTGAGTTTTATAAAATGCTCAAATGAGATTTATTTTTGAATTGATTATTAAATGTTGTTATGACTATCACATATGATTACATATTATAATTGAGTATGATTAGGACTACTACATAATCCAGGCAATTGGTAACGGTTCTTGTTTGAGTAACTGAACTAGTTTCACCACATTAGATATATTCGATGAATCTGAGCCATACAGTGATTGTCGACAGTGGTTAGACCACGTGGAGTACTTACGCACTGTGTCGACTAATTTAGCATACACTCATACTAATTAAACTTGTTAAACAACCCGATTGGCCTATTGTGTGCTTACCATGCATGGACGCTATTGTTTGAATCTATGATACCACTTACCAATGTAAAACCCATTTCAACCATGGTACCATGATTTTCTAAGACTTATGAGCAGGGCATAGTGGTATGGGACACCGTGGTTGAGCTGTCGGCCTATGATGAGGTGACGAGCCTCCCCATAGTGACCAGTGAGCAACACAAACTCATGAGATAAGTACGGTGGTATGGGACACTGTATTTGAGCTGTCATCCTACACTAGCATAGCCTGGCTATGGTCCCAATGTGGGTTGGGGTGAGCCGTCTAATCCAAACCCCCTTTGAAAATAGCACTTCAGTTGGTAGAGCGTTGGTGAAGTGACCTCGAGTATAAACTCATGAACTTGCCTATCCACTACTTTTAACCGGGAGTGATGACCCCACAACTTTTCTATCATATGTGATTAACTAAGATTGATGACCCTAGATGGATCATTATTTGGGTATATGATATAAAGGAATGTACCTTATTTTCCTAAATCTGCTGTATGAATAAGCCTAATTAAGAACTTGGCTAACACAACCATGCACCGCATTGCATGTGCCTTTGGCGAGGAAGAGCACAGTGGGCGTTTAACATGCATGACCGTGAGATGATGTCACTAAGGGAGTGTAGGTGAGGGCATGCATCATTACAACATATCATCCTAAAGTTAACCAAAATAGCTAGGAAATTCTTGTTGTATTGCTTTATCATTACTACTTGATAACGTGTTAACCTTTTCTTTATAGTTCCACTAATTTAGCTACTCTTTTTCGCTTGGAATGATGTTTTAAAACACCAACCAGACTCTATTGTAGATGCAGGTAATGACGAAGTCTATGCAGCTGAAATGGACTTCATAGACGAGGAGGATGAATTCTCCTATGTTCATCTATCAGGTGGGTCTTCATAGACCTTATTTTGATTCGATGGGATTATAGGGTTACATGGATTATTTAGACACTTACACTTTGATATTTTGTAAATTTTAGAACCATACATGTATGTATTTAGCTTGGTAACATACTCATACTCTAGGGATTGAGAAACACTCCTATACATTATATGCTTATTCAATCTTCCGTTTGCTTAATTATCTCTGGAGTATGATATGCTATTTTAATATAATCCCACTCACGTTTAATGCACTAATATAGACAACATTTAAACATCATTATCTATGTTGCATAAGTGATGCGTTGGAACTCCGGAGTTGAACTTCTGCTCGACTCCTGATTTTCAGGGCATTACACGCAGTATGCATGACAGGAACTAATTAAGGTAGGAAGCCGACTACTGAAGATGACATTGATGACATGGCATAAGCACAAATAACAATGTAAAAGTCTTCGAGAAGCCCTGGCTACTCTAGTGTAAAATGTGCCTAGGATCGCTGTCGCTCTAATCATGACCACCATGAATGAGAAAGAACAACAACCCGAAAGCTCTCAGCCGCTGAGAACAGGATCTCACGGATGCGCTCCTGCAATAGGGGTAATAACTCAAGAATAAGTACGACGAATGACTATAGAGGCTGTTAAAAAAGAAAGAGAGTGTGAAAATATTGGAAAGTTTTAATACAGAGTGCCATATCCAAGAGAAGTAGATGATGTACCTTTCCCAGCAAATTTCAAACACCTTGATTTCCAAAAATTCAATGGCAATGGGTCCCCAGATGCGCATCTCATGCACTACATCACAACAATGGGTAACTTCTCTAATGTCCCACAGTACTGCCTATGACTATTCGGTTCTTCATTGACAAGAAAAGCCTTCTGATGGTGCTCTAATTTAGCACCAGAATCAATACGAACATGGGAACAAATGCAGGATGCATTTATGTCAAAAAATTTCTCATCAGACTGTGACGTCAGCATTACAGAACTGGCTTTTGTATGATAGAGAGAAGGCGAACTAGTAGAAAAGTTCAAAGATCGATGGAAGACATCGGGGGCTTCATACAGACAGCTACCAAAAGAAAAAGAACAAGTGAGAATGTGCCTAGATTCTATGAAGGCTAGAATTGTATTGGTCTCACGAGTGCTGATATATGAACTTTTTATGATCTAGCTACAAAGGCCCATTATAACGCCCTGAAAATTGGGGGTCGAGCATAACTCAACTCCCGAGTTCTAAAACATCACTTATGCAACATTTTCAATGATGGATGTATGTTATCTGTATTAGTGCATAAAACATGAAGTAGATTAAGCCAAATCAGCAAAACATAATCCAGGGACAGTTGTAATACACAAGCGGAAGACTGAAATGAATATATAAACCAGCATAAGTCCCTAAAATATGTATGCACTACCAGGTCAATAGTTACAAGTATTGTTTCAAAATAAAAATGTCAAAATGTGATAGTCCACTACAAGTGTAGCCCTAAATCCGTGTCGATTAGGACATGGCTCACATGAACCCGCTTGAATACTGCATATAGGAGAATGCCTCCTCATCCTCCTCGAAATTTGGCTCTGCCTCGAGTTTCGCATCGTCATCTGCAACTAAGACAGGGTCTGGTTGGTGTTTAAGCACCGTCCCAGAACATGGGAGTGAGTGATCAACTCAGTGGATCTATACAGTAAATGTTAACATGTTATCAATTCAGTCAAGCAGAAATGATAAAGCAATACAACGAACAAGTCCTAAGTACTCTGATCAATGCAAGAATTTATGAAGAAATGATGCATGCCCTCGCCTGCACTCCCTCTGCGTTCTTCATCTCACGGTCGCACATGTCAGTCACTTTCTCAGTGCTCTACCCAACACCAAACGGCACATGCAATGCGGTGCATGTACATGATTACCAAGTTCTTATTAATCCTTTTCATACAGTAGAATTGGGAAGCTAAGGTACCTCCCTTATATCATCTCCCAAACAATGATCCATTCTAGGGTCGTCAATTCTAGCAAATCTCATATGATGTTATGGTTTTAAGTCGCTTCAAAGGGCTCATCACCAATCAATACAGGCCTAGTTATACCCTAGTTACTACAATAAGGCTCGTCGCCTCAATACAGTTTCAGGGTATGCTCCAGGTCACTACAAAGGGCTCGTCACCAAATCGGTGTAGGCCGACAGCTCGAATACAGTCTCCCACACCACCGTATTTGGCTCACAAGTCTTGGTTGCTCACTGGTCACTACAGGGAGGCTCGTCGCCCCAGCGTAGGCTGATAGTTTGACCACGGTGTCCCATACCACCATGTCTGACTCATGAGTCTTAGAGGATCGAGGTACCAAGGTTAATAGGGTTTCACTGGTAAGTTTGGTACCTTAGACTCAAGCAGTAGGTCCAAACATGGTGAACATACATTAGGTCAATCAGGTTAATAGACGAGCTCGACTAGGACGAGCGTACGTTGAGTTGATCGACATGAAGTGCACAACCACTCCGTGTGGCCTAACCACTGTCGACATCCCAAGTACGGCTCGGATTCATCGAACACATCCTGTGTGATGAAAAAAACCTCAGCCACTAGTTCGAGGCCTGTTACCGATCACCTAGGCTATGATATAGTCCCATCCATGTGCAATCACAAAAAATAAGCATATGAGATAAGCAAGCAGTAATGAATACGTAAGTCAAATTCTACAAAAATGTGAGCATGTTATGAAATATAACTTACACATGAATATACAGTACATGGAGGAAACCATACACATAGTTAAACATGAATAAGCAGGCTATACAGTACATGGAGGAAATCATACACACGGCTAAGGTAGTTAGGATTCATATATCAACTTAGACTACACTTTCCAACATACATCACGTATGTTGGTTATAATACGCATTAGGGCAAATCCTCTTGTCAAGGAGTTATCGTATATATAACAATCATGACAATCACAAATTCATATTCTGAGCGCATACAAAAATTTCATCAAACACATGAAATACCCTATTCACAACATAGTTTCTATGTATACGTAAAATGAAACAGATATCGCATTTGGCATGTGTAATGGCACCCACGTTAGTAATAAATCATTAACTGACATTGAAAGCCTTGAAAATTATAACCTAAACGTATATAGTCCGCACCTTACACCTGTAAACACGTAACAGATTTGATTTAGACATTTAGTCTTCATCAACGGCGGATTGGCAATCTAGAGCACGAATTTGGTTAGCTATATCATCACTTAGACTATTTGAAACCCTAGAACGAATTAGGGTTAGGTTTTCTTACCTAAGTATGGAATTGGGATCTCCCGTATAGCGATACAAATAGTCGAACTTGGCACATAGTGTAGCTGGGAAGAATCCCAGGATGAATCTCCAATTCACTCTCTCTCTTTCTTTACTAGGGTTTTAGAATTCGTATGAAATATGTGTGTTTCGACGAAGAAACAAATGCATTTAATTTGGAGAATTGTCTCATTCAAATGTAACAGAGAAAGAATACTAGAAACATTCATCACATTTCATTAATATTGAGTTCATTTACATCCTCTTTACATCCCTTGATTTTAAGATAGATCATTTGGAAGTAAATAACTTATGCTTTAAGTATAAAAAATTCATTTCAACAGCCTTTCGGTGCCTGCTTCAACCATCTCCTAGGACTTAGGAGGAATGTCGATTAGATCGACGAGTCTTCGATGAAACAAAGATTTCATCAGCATAACGGCATCTGTTTCAGTCATCCCTAATACTTAGGAGAAATGTCGATTCGATCGACTAATCTTCTTCCTCTGCACACAACAATAGGAGAAAGGAAAAAGCCTTGCACGGGCATTTCGGCAGCACGACGACCCTTGAGCTTCACAGACTGCAGGCAGTCTGGTTGCACGGACCCACGCAACCGATACCAGCTGCGCGGTCCTGCGCAACTACTAGGAGACTTCTCTCCTACCTTTTATCTTCCACTCCGCTCCGATCCTCTTAAAAATCTTCAAAATTCTCCTAATGAAGGAAGGGAAGGGGTATTTATAGACCCTCGCACTTGTGAAAATCCTGATCTTAGCGATGTGAGACTAATTTCTAATGCTTTGGATCAATCAAAGAAGGACCATTTCCACAACGTTTCCTGCTCAACTGATATCTTCATTGCGCGCCCCTGCTCAAATAACATTGATTGTGCGGTACCGTGCAATTGACATTGGTTGCGCGGTCCTGCACAAACCCTTTAAAACTATCATTTTTTTCTTCTTTCTAAGTCTCCCATCCATTTCTTTATCTTTTCTTGCTTCAATCCTTCATCTTGTTTTATGCCTCAACAGATGCCCCCTCGATCCTTCTTTGATTAATTCCTGAAATCAAATGGAGGATCGATCTTCCTTCGCTTGAAGAACTTGAATAAATTGTAAATGATTGTGTTTGACCAGAAGACTTAAATGATTGCACTCAAACAGAAGACTCAAATGATGATGCTTGAACAGAAGACTTGAATGATGGCACTCGAGCAGAACAAACTGGAATGCCCCCAGTCAGCAGTGTCGAGCAGATGTTTCACTAAAGTGGATCAAATTCTATTTTCATTGAAACACGCCTATGAAATAGCTGTCACGTCTTCATTTTTGAGCGATTTGATCAGAGAACTTTCTTTCAACACCTTTGCTGCTATAACAGTCTCTCTGATCAACTCCAGTGTTTCTTTCCTTTAACTCTATATCTTTCTTTAATGCTGCCCCTACCGCAACACCTTTTTCGATTGTTTCCTTTATTCATGATCTGCATAACCCAAGCTTTCAAATGATGATCTTTCCTTCCAAATTAATCAGAATTAGCATCTCCATCCATTATAATTTTCAATGTAGCTTTATGAAGTATTGATAATTTTTGAAATAGATTGCAAGTTTCTTCTCTTTTTAAACTGAATGTGGTATGCGCAATATGATTTAAGCAATCTTTGCGCTTGTCGTCATGCTTTGCGTTGTATTCTTTATATCGCACTCTTGGAGATTTGAGCTCTTGAATAGATAATAGCCAATATCTTAGGGGCATTTACTATCGATGTAATTGGAAACCTGATTCCAGAGAAATGCATTCTTGCATATTGTCCAATCAATGTTTAGATTTTTCATCAAGCAATTGCACATTTGAACACATCTAGAGTGAAACATGGATTTGTTATATTCTAAATATCGCACAGTTTATGCTTTGCATATTTGAACAAACATATAAAAATGAGATATAGGTCTATAACGTTGCTCATAGTTTACCATGATATTCAATAAAGAACTAATTGTTATGACTTTCAATAAAGAACTAATTATAAAACATCAACATTTTATGCTTATTAGTACGGGATTTCCTACATGACTTTATTCATTTATATTTTATTGGCGGTGCTAAGTTTCAATTCAGTCAGTTGCGCACACAGTTTAAGCTCTTGAGTAGTAGAGCAAATTTACTTGGAAAATTTACTTGGACTCTAGTTAGAGTCGGGTCTTACATGATGGTCTCTATAACTCTCTAGAGTTCACTGGACTTCTCACTGCCTAGGGAGTTCACAAACCGCGATCCATCAGAGGGGCCCAGTGAAGCTACCAAGGCCTTGAACTCAATTGGTTTTACGTAGAGGGTTGGCCACGGTAACTCTCTAGAGTTCACAGAGCTCGCAAGGCTACCTTTGGGGGTACCAAATCCATGGTTGTCAGTCCATCGATGAGTAGGTTTAAGCCCTTCCTCATGAGTTAGTACCGAAATCGAACCACAAATCTGGGGGGTCTTATGCATGGTTGGCCTATCTAAAGCACACACTGCAGCCCTCATTTTCTTCGCCTGTAAAGTTGGGCCCATTCACAGGAGGGTATTGTCCTCCATTCCTCGTGACGCTGCTGGAAAGCTATACAGATGGCATGGGGGTTATGCTGACTGGTCATTTGAGGACTTTTAGCATTTTGGCTTTTAGTCGTCTTTTTTGGCCTTTTGGCTTTTGGTCATTGAAGACTTTTAGCTCTTAGCTTTTTTGATCAACTTTTGGCCTTCTAGTTTTTAGTCATTGACTCCGTCAGCTGCCTGCATGGGATGCATACGATGGCCTTCATGGGCTTTTTAGGGCCACTGGCTTCTCGTTGTTGCCCGAATGGCGATCTTCATAGGTCTCATGCACAGAGGGCCATTGGCTTGACTGGGCTGCCTTTTTATAATCATAGGTCTTATGCGTAGTTGGCCATATAGGCTTGGCTAGGCTGCCTTTTTATAATCAGCAGTCATCACTGTCACAATTTTATATAGTTGGTTGTATGATTCATCGTATGGTTGATCAATAATTGACATTTCGCTGCTGTTGACAATGTCATAAGGACTTTTGTATCATGTTTAAAACAATGTATCAGCTTAGCGATGATGGTAACTTTGATAAGCGATCGATAGGCAACAACAATAGTTGCTCTCTATTTACTTTAAAATCATTGATACTTGATGAATTTGATGGCAATCTTTAGTGTCGGCGATGATCATCAATACTGATAGCAATCGCTATCACTTGATAGCGGTCATCAGGACTTTTCATTTAAAATATCTTGAAAGACTTTCGGCGATGATTTAAAATGCTATCTTGGAAGACGATGATGAGCATTTTTGCCTGAAATTGTTTATCTGTATCGTTTTTCTGTGTTGTTTATAATATACCAGCTTGATGGTGATATCGATTTCAAGTAAAATTTTGTAAAGCTCACTTGATGGCGCTCATCTTCTTCATCTTTCTTTATTTGCTATCATATGATCATGATATGCTTGTCATATGATTTTGATATGTTTATAAACTTCTTCCTTATTCATTCTATTCATCTTGCCCCCTTTTGATACAAAAGTATTATCTTGATAATGTTCTGTATCAAAATCAGTAGTGCCTTCAGAAGAAATTTTCTTTTTGTCAACGCGAGTATAGGCCAACATAGGCTTTTATTTACTTCTTTGAAGAACTTTACTTTTATTGAGTACATCTTATCTCATTTGGTCTTGAACTTGCCCCCTGAATATGATTGTAACCGTTACTGGAGATATACTCTTTCGTTCCTGAAGATATTGAGGCAGTATATTTCTGTAGAAGACTGCATGATTTAAGGTCATATTTATTGACTACTTTGCCTCCTTTTGACGCAGAATCATTACTCTGATAATTTTCTGGAGAAAAATTAACAAAAATATATTTACAGACGATATCTCTTAAGGAAGCGAGCGTTGACTGTTATACTGATTCCCTGTTCGTCTTGATCTACAACTCGATACGCTCCATTAGAATATACTTCTTTTATTACGTAAGGGCCATCCCATTTAAGCTCAAACTTGCCTCCTGTTCGATGGGTGACCACGATTGATCTTTTCAACATTAGCACCATATCCCCCTTTTTGAAAGAGCGATATTTAACTCGCTTATCAAAGGTGGCTGATATTCTCGCTTGGTATACTTGCAGACGTTGTTGTGCAGCCAGGCGTCTCTCATCGAGCAAATCCAGTTCCTTCAATTTTATTTTTGCATTATCATCATCAGCTATAAACTGATGCACTGTCACTCTTAGTGACGCTACTTGTATTTTAAATGGAATTACTGCTTCCACACCATAGACTAATGAATACGGTGTTTCCCTTGTGGCTATTCGATGAGTAGTTCTGTATGCCCATAGTGCTTCCTGTAACCTTTCATCCCAATCACGTTTGTTCCCTGTCACTGTTTTCTTCAATATTTTGACTATTGTTTTGTTGAATGCCTCTGCTAATTCGTTAGCCGGCGGATAGTAAGGCGTTGAGAACGGGTGATGGATATTGAACTTCTGACACAATTTTTCCATGCCTTTATTTTTGAAAGGAGTGTCATTGTCTGTAAAAATTTTCTTTAGAATACCGTGTCGGTATATTATAGCGTGGTGGATGAAATTAACCACATCTTTTTCTTTAACATTTCACAAAGCAACTGCTTTAGTCCATTTGGAGAAATAATCAGTTACTGCCAGAATATACTATTTTCCTTTGGATGAAGGCGGGTTTATAGGACCAATTACGTCAAGTCCCTAAGCAGAGAAGGGCCAAGAGGCAATAGACTGATGCAAGTCTTCTGGAGGCATGTGTATAACATCTCCATGAATTTGGCATTCATGGCACCGTTCGTATAATCTATCGCGTCCTCAAACATAGTGGGCCAATAATATTCCATTCTATGTACTCGATGAAATAAATTTCGACCAGCTTGATGTGCCCCACACTCTGCAGAGTGTCCTTCCTGCTGCACCTGGACTGCTTCTTGCTTATTTAAACAACGTAACAACACTCCATTGTAAGATTTTTTATATAATACTTCACTGCAGATAACGAATCTACTTGACCACTGTCTGATTTGCTGTCTTTGTACAGATTCTTCTAGTAGGATGTTAAATTTGAGATAATCAATGAAAGGCTGACGCTAATCATCTATCGTAATTTCCAAGCATGACACAGGAAGGGCTTCAGTAACTTCTTCAACAACCTCTGCTGATGGTAAAAATCTTCTTTCCTCTATAGTTACTTGAAGAGGGATTCGATTAGGGCAAGACAAAGCTGCTGCCAAACTAGCCAAGGTATCGGCTTTTACATTTTCTGACCAGGGGATATGCCTAATTTCAACATAGGAAAAGTGTTCCAACAACTGTTATGCTTTCCGACAATATGGTAAAAGTTCTTGTTTTCTTATCTCGAATTCAGTCGTCAATTGATTTATAATCAATTTCAAATTCCTGAAAATATGCAGTACTCTTATCTCCATCTCTGTTGCCATCTCCATTCCAATAATCAGGGCTTTATACTCGGCCTCATTGTTCGTGCATGTAGTTCCTAGTGTAAAGGAGTAAGGTAATAAATCACCTTGCGGAGTAATGAATATTACTCCTGCCCTCACTCCTGATGTTCGAGAAGCGCCGTCAAAATACATCTGCCATGGATTCTGTGATTCAATCAGCATGACTTGCTCATCCAAAAAATCATCATTGATGGCTTCAGATTCTGCCACGGGGTGCGCTGCTAAGAAATATACCGCTGCCTGTCCTTTCACAGCTTTTGCCGGTTCATATGCAATAGTGTACTCTGAAAGTAACAACATCCATTTAGCCAACCTTCCAGACAACATCGGCCTTGTCATCAGAAACTTTATCAGGTCAGCCCTTTGAAACCAATGTTAAATCGTGCGATAGACAATAATGCCTCAACTTCTGTACTGCGAATATTAACGCTAAACATTCCTTCTCAATCGAAGAATAATTGCACTCTGCACCTATTAAAGTTCAACTTAAGTAATACAGGGCTTTTTCTTTTCCAAATTCATTCTTTTGTGCCAACAGAGCTCCTAAGGAATGTTCGGCAGCAGACGTGTACAAGATAAGCTGTTTCCCTTTTATTGGAGCTGCCAGTACTGGTGGCTTTTTCACCAACTCCTTTATCGAGTCGAATGCATTCTGACAGGGTTGACTCCACACAAATTCTGTATCCTTTTTCATCAAATGAGAAAATGGCTGACATCTTCCAGCCAGATTTGAAAGGAATCGTCGGATGTATGCTAATTTCCCTTGCAAACTCTTTAATTCCTTTAATGTTTTTGGTGGTGGCATATCCTGAATAGCTTTGACTTTCTTGGGGTCAATCTCAATGCCCCTATGCCGAACAACAAAACTCAAAAACTTTTCGGAGGACACTCCGAACACGCACTTAGCGGGGTTCATCTTTAACTGTTTCTTTCTAAGTCACTGAAAAACCAACACCAAGTGTTTACGATGTTCCTGATGACTTCCTGACCTGACCACCAAGTCGTCAACATAACACTCAACGTGCTTATACATCATGTCTTGAAAAATGTTTTGCATCGCCCTCTGATATGTTGCCCCAGCATTTTTAAGCCCAAACGGCATCACCTTATAACATAAAATTCCTAGTGAAGTTCAAAATGTCGTTGCCTCTTCGTCCTCATGAGCCATTCGAATCTGATTATATCCCGCATAACCATCCATAAAGGACATAACAGCATACTGAGTCGTACTATCAATTAGTAATTCAGTTATCGGGAGCGAAAAATCATCCTTCGGGCAGGCTTCATTTAGGTCTCTAAAATCGACGGACACCCTGACTTGTCCATTTTTCTTTCTTACCGAGACGATATTCGATATCCATTTAGGATACTTGGCTTCCCTAATAAATTCAACCTTTATCAACTTATTGACTTCTTCCTCAATGAAGGGAACCAGATCTGGATGAAATCACCTTTGGGCCTATTTAACCGGCCTCTTCTCCTTAGAAATATTTAGACAGTGTAACGTCACGGAAGGCTCCAATCCAGGCATTTCTGCATACGTCCAGGTAAATGAATCTTTGTTTTCTCTAAGAAGTTGAACGTATTCTGCCGACTCTTGTTCAGAGAGGTTGGTGCTAATGAACGTGTTTCGTAGTTCCTCTTTCGTACCCAAGTTTATTTCTAACAGGCTATCTGTCGTTGGTTTCCTCCCATCCTCCATTTTCTTCGGAGCTGCCTCAGGATGCTCCATTACTTTGGTATCTTCTTTCACTGACTCCTTTGTTGTAACCATGTTTACTGACGACCTTGCCTCTATGTCTTTAAATTTTCTTCGCCCTTCCTGGTCGACCCTAATTGAAATTCCTTTCTCGTGACTTCGGCCGTTGTAGTCTTTGTAGTCGAAACCCGTACTTTTCATGACCTCCTTGCTTGTCCTATTTTTGATGATTATTTCATTCTTGTCTATCATTCGCTGTATAATACACTTCAGTGTATAGCAGTTCTCCGTCGGATGTCCCACTAGACGATGATAGCAACAAAAATTTTGCTCTCAGCGTCTCGTCGCCTCTTCGGGGCGTTTAAGCTCTGGAAATTCTATTGCGCCATCTTTCAATAACTAGTCCATCATTGGAATGACATCTTCCTTATCGAAAGCAAATCCCACATGTGAATTAAGCATTCTGACCTTTTTATTTCTTCTTGATTGAGCCAATTCTTCTTCTCGCTTCATACTTTCTTCCTTTAAACCATTTACACTTTTACGCTGCTGATAGTGCTCACTGGTATTTACTATTATCCTGCTAGGATCCCTTTGAGCCGCATCAGGGTGAAATATTGACATTGTCTGATTTACTAATTCCAAAGCATGAGCCTTTGAGGCCAAATCATGAAGAGTGTTGATGTTGGAATTGGCCGGTCCCATTACGAATTCCTTTCTCATAGAGTTCAAACATATCTTGACTTGCTCAATTTCTTTTAGCACTGGTTTACACATAGTTCCCAACACCTTCCATCTATCTACATAGCTCCTTACCGACTCACCTTTGCCTTGTCATACAGAAGCCAACTTAACGATATTAACATCGTGACTTGGGGAGAAAAACTGAGATGTAAAAGCATCTTGCATCTGCTTCCAAGTGCGGATAGAACCCGGAGCTAAATTCAAATGCCATCGAAATGCACTACCTGTAAGCGATGTCCCGAACAATTACAAACAATATTGTGGTACTTCAGAGAGATCTCCCATACTGGTAATGAAGCATGTTAAATGTTCTTCAGAGGATCCTTTCCCATCAAACTTTTAAAAATATGGACACCTGAAACTGGCTGGGAATGGAATATTATCTACCTCTCTCGGATGCGGCGCACGATACCCATAATGTCTAGTATTTCCTTGTTCCTTTTTCATTCGGTCATCCTTTTCAATGTTTGTTATTTGAGCAGCATTATACATGAAGGTCATCAAGGTTTCTTTAAGATCTCTACGTTCTTTCATTAATGTATTTTGGGCTTCTGCCATTGCATCGAAACGATCTTCTATAGTTGCTCTGTAATCTAGGTTTGTTCTAGCCATTAACATTGCAGCTTCTCCACTTGTTGACGAAGAGGTAATTGAAGGAGAGCAAGAGTATGCTGACATAACAGGGCTTACAGAAAAGGGAGGAGATGGGGTTTCGTTGGACCTCTTCGTGCCACCTATAGCATTAAGTGACTGAGATGACGCTGATACTGGTGAATCTTTCTGGGCTGGCGTTGGCGATCTGATTAATAATGCTTTTCCCTTTTGTTTTCTTGTCTGTTCGGCCATTGAAGCATTTAAGGCTAGGAAATTACGTGTTGTCAACTGGGGAACTGTTTGCGCCGGATAAATCGCAGGAGGAGCAAGTTCAGGATTTCTTCTGACTGCGCTTCGTGTTACGGGCCCTCTGATTCTTAATGAAGGCTGATTCATCTTAGAACCACTAACGTTTCGTGTTCTTGCCTTACGAGAGGTTATGACGGTCCAACCTGCATTGTCTTCTGATGACTGGGGTAAAGAAAAAATGACCCCAACTGTTATTTGAGCCCTACCACTTTTACGCACATGACTCGGTGCGTATTCTATGACGAACCCTGTCGAGTTGAATCGGAAGTTCACTTTTCTTACGGGGGTCACCATGAGTAATAAATCGTAATCGGATTTTTAAAACCTTCAATCATGAAACATAGTTATAATTAGTAAGTGAATCATTAGGGTGATCTATCTTATAGATGAAGGGGAGGATTTTCCCACTGAGAGTCACCATTTTGGCGTCCATAGGACGCCAAACTATGACGAATGTTCGTAACAACTTCACTATTAATATTTAAATAAATAATAAAATATTCATTACTCCCCAACAGAGTCGCCATTTTGTTTCGACAAAGAAACAAATGCATTTGATTAGGGGAATTGTCTCATTCAAACAAAACAGAGAAAGAATACTAGAAACATTTATTACATTTCATTAATACTGAGTTCATTTACATCCTCTTTACATCCCTTGATTCTAAGATAAATCATTTGGAAGTAAATAACTTATGCTTTAAGTATAAAAAATTCATTTCAACAGCCTTTCGGCGCCTGCTTCAACCATCTCCTAGGACTTAGGAGGAATGTCGATTAGATCGACGAGTCTTCGATGAAACAGAGATTTCAGCAGCATAACGGCGGTTGTTTTATTCATCCCTAATACTTAGGGAAAATGTTGATTCGATCGATTAATCTTCTTTCTCTGCACATGCCAATAGGAGAAAGGAAAAAGCCTTGCACGGGCATTTCGGCAGCATGACGGCCCTTGAGCTTCACAGACTGTAAGGCAGTCTAGTTGCGCAGACCCACGCAACCGATACCAGTTACGTGGTCCTGCGCAACTGCGAGGAGACTTCTCTCCTACCTTCTGTCTTTTGCTCTGCTTCGCTCCTGTTGAAAATCTTCAAAATTCCCCCAATGAAGGAAGGGAAGGGGTATTTATTGACCGTCGTACGTGTGAAAATTCTGATCTTAGCGCTGTGGGATAAATTTCCAATGCTTTGGATCAATCAGAGAAGGACCATTTCCGCAACGTTTCCTACGCAACTGATATCTTCGTTGTGTGCCCCCGCGCAAATAACATTGATTGCGCAGTACTGCGTAACTGACATTGGTTGTTCGGTCCTATGCAAACCCTTTAAAACTGTCATTTTCTTCTTCTTTCTAAGTATCCCATCCATTTCTTTATTTTTTCTTGCTTTAATCCTTCATCTTTCTTTATGCCTCAACAATGTGAGACGGGGTTTAAGACCCTTATTGTAATACCCTGAAAATCGAGGGTCGGGTAGAAACCCAACTCCTGAGTTCCAGAATATCGCTTATGTAACATAGATAAAGATAAATGCATGTTGTCTGTAGAATGGCATTAAACAAGATTGAGACTAAGCCAAAACAGCATATCATACTCCAGAGACAGTTAAATTAACAAGCAGAAGACTATAATAAATACATAAAATATATAATTGATTGTAAGTCTCCAGAGTGTGAACATGTTACCAGGTTAATTAAATACATGTATACTCCAAAAATGGAAAGAAAAGAATATACATGAGTGCTCCAAAAATATAAAATGACAAGTGTCAAGGCGTCTAATCAACCTCCCTGTGATCCCATCGATCAGAACACGGAGAAGAAGTCCTCCTCATCATCATACAAGTCTGGCTCCTCTTCACGAGCAGCGCCATCATCTACAACTACAACTGGGTCTGGTGGGTGTCCGGAAACACCATCCCATAACGTGGGAGTGAGTGATCAACTCAGTGGAATAATAGAAAAAAGATTAGCATGTTATCAAATCAATCACGCGATAATAGTAAAGAAGACAATCAAACATTCCTAGATACTGTTATTAATGCAAGCATGAGATGACATGATGGATGCCCTCACCGACATAATCCCTCATGCGGCACTATCTTACGCCCGCGGCATGCCTTTTTCCCCCAGTGCTCCACATCTTCCAGGCACATGCAATGCGATATGAGTAATGATTACCGGGTTGTTATTAGTCCTTTTCATACAGCAGGATTGGGAAACTAAGGTACCTTGCTTATATCAATCCCAACACACATCCTGTCTAGGGTCGTCACTCCTAGTAATCTCATACGATGTTATATTTATAGGTCGCTGCAAGGGCTGTCAAGGCTGTTGCTCGCACTCGTTGCACCGCTTCCCCATCACCTTATCAATACAGGCCTAATGTACTCTTGTCGCAACGGAAGGGTCGTTGCCTCCCGCAGACTCAGAATACGCTCGAGGTCACTACAAAGGGCTCGTCACCTGATCAGTGTAGGCCAACAGCAAGAATATAGTGTCTCATACCACTATAATCTGTTCACGAGTCTGGGTGGCTCACTGGTCACAACGGGGAGGTTTGTGGCCCCAGCGTAGGCCGACAGCTAGACCACGGTGTCCCATACCACCATGCCCAACTCATGAGTCTTTATGGATCAGGGTACCATGGTTAACAGGGTTTCCAATGGTAAGTTCAGTACCCTAAGTTCAAGCAGTTATGACTCATACAGGGTGAACATACAATGGCTAGTTGGGTTATTTGACGGGCTCGACTAGTACGAGCGCATCTCAAGTCTAACGACATGAAGTGCATGAAACACTTCGTGTGGCCTAACCACTGCCGCCAACTCAAAACACGACTCGCGTTCATCGACGCATCTTTTGTGGAAAATAGAAGCCAACCACGAATTCAATCCATTACCGACTGCCTGGACTAACGTATAGCCCCAAACACTTGAATATCAACATCAGTAATCATATGAGAGTAGCAGAAATGAAATACAACAATGTAAGCATGTTGACACATATTATAACATACAACTTAAGCAAATTATCCAACACATGCATTTCACGTATATAATGAAATCAATACATATAGCCAACATGTAGGAAATCATATACAACATCATATGGATTGAGAATTCATTCTCAAAACTAATCTACAATACCATTTACTCAACACACAAACAGATTATACACGCATACATAATATAATAACACGATGAATTTATATGTCAAGCATTTCAGCAAAATACAAACGTATGCGGTTTTTCCTATAAATGCCTAAAATACCTTAAATCTCATATTTTCCGTACATTTATAAAACGAAAAACGGACAGCATGTTGTAAATGTCAAACGGTGTTACCGTTGATAATCTACTATTAAACGACATTGAAAGCTTTGAAATCAGTCAATCAAAGCGTCTAAAGTCCACACCTTTTGCCGTAGACGTGTATCGATTCGAATAGAACATCAATGTTTCGTCAACGGCGTTATGGCGACCTATGGCATGAAACAGGTTAGCAATACCAACACTACAACTATTCTAAGCTTCAAATCAGGTTAGGGTTAGGATTTCTTACCTAAGAATGGAGCTGAAAACACCGAAATGGCGGCGCAGAAGCGGCAGCTATGGAACATGGAGCAGCAGGGAAGAATCCCAGGAGAGAGCTCCAAATATCCCTCCCTTTCTCTCTCTTTTCTCTCTTCTCTCTCCAAATTCATATAGAATGAAAGAGTAAGGGTTTAAGCCCTTTTTATAAGTCTAAAAGCGACAAAAATAGACTTGGGGCCAAAGTATACTTATTTTATGTCCAAATACGGACTGTTCCGTCTCAACGGGGCATTTCTGGAGGTCCCCTGGCCGAATGCGGTCAGACTTAAGCTCATGGGTACTGGATCCTGCTCACATCAAGTTTTCAGTCCGGTAGTGTTCCCAGATCGTACGTGGGGGACCAATTTCAGTTCAACAGGTACTGGTATTCGATCAGGGCCACAAGTGCATTAACATGTAAGGGCCACCTATCCTGATCCGAGGGTAAAATTTGATCGAATTCTGACGGTCAGAATGCTCAGAAAATGTCACGCAAGCAACACGTGCCAGATTTCATAATTTATATTAATTTCTAACATTTCTCACACTCTTCACTCTGGACTCAAGGAAATCGTCGTGGGACATCATCTGAACTTGATTTTTGAGGTGATTGTCAAGTCCAACTAGGTGGTCAGGATTGTCTAAGTTCGGGGTAATCGGACTTCCGACGTGCGGTCCAGAGCAGATACAAAGTTTCAAGGTGCTCCCGAGAGCAATTGGGAATAGAGTTTGATCCTAGATTTTACGGTATTGTAGCGTCAACTATCCTATACGTTTTGACTCTAGCAGATCGTATTGAAAGTGATTGGTGAGAATTTCACAGGTCATCTAGTGCAGCGCTAGTTGATTCTCGTTGGATTTCTAAAGGAAGTCGCATTTATTGATTTTTGTTTGAGATGAGATTTGAAGGGTGGAGCGAGGGTGTTTGGAAACGGAAGAAGGAAGAGTTTAGAGGGGTGGTTTTTGCCAAAAGTCAGATGTTTTGGGGAGAAAGGAGAGTTTGGGGTGTCACTTTGTGAAGGAGATGATAAATTGGGGTTGTTTTGAGGGAGGTCCCACGTATGGGGGAGGTGCCCTAGCCATTTAAGGGCGTCAGCCCAAAGATCAGCCCGAGTGGGGCCCACTGTACGGCGAGCCCTCGCCGAGCCGGCGAGGACCTCGTCTGTAACATCCCAAAAATCGGGGGGTCGAGCAAAAACCCAACTCCCGAGTTCCAAAATGTTATTTATGCAACATAGATATGTATGATTGAATGTTGTCTGTGATAATGTATTAAACATGAGTGAGATTAAGCTAAAACAGCATATCACGCTCTAGAGACGGTTAAATTTACAAGCGAAAGACTGTGATAGTATGTATAACATATATAAACCGTTGTATGTCTCCAGAGTGTGAATATATTACCAGGTTATATACATACATGTATACTCCAAAAGTAAACCAAAAGGATATACATGAGTGTTCTAAAAATATAAAATGACAAGTGTCAAGGTATCTAATCAACCTCCCTGTAATCCCGTCAATCAGAACACACATAAAGGAGGAATCCTCCACATCATCATCAAGTCCAGCTCCGCTTCTCAAGCAGCGCCATCATCTGCAATCACAAAAAGGGACTGGTGGGTGTCCGAAAACACCATCCCGTAACGTGGGAGTGAGTGATCAACTCAGTGGGATAAGAGAGCAGAGATTAACATGTTATCAAATCAATCATACGATAATAGTAAAGCAGTAAATCAGACAATCCTAATGCTGTTGTAAATGCAATATGACATGACGTGATGTATGCCCTCACCGACGATCTCCCTCATACGGCACCATCTTACGACCGTGGCATGCCACACTCCCTTAAGTGCTCCACATCTTCCAGGCACATGCAATGTAATGGTGATATGATTTCCGAGTTGTTATTAGTCCATTCAAACAGCAGGATTGGAAAACTAAGGTACTTCCCTTATATCAATCCCAACACAGATCCTGTCTAGGGTCGTCACTCCTAGTAATCTCATACGAGGTATATTTTGTAGGTCGCTGCAAGGGCTGCCAGGGCTGTTGCACGCACTCGTTGCTCCGCTCCCCCATCACATCATCAATACAGGCCTACTGTACTCTACTGCTACGGAAGGGTCGTCGCCTCCCGTAGACTCAGAATACGCTCGCAGTCCCTACAAAGGACCCGTCGCCTGATCAGTGTAGGCCGACAGTAAGAATATAGTGTCCCATACCACCATAATCTGCTCATGAGACATAGGTGCTCACTGGTCACTACGGGGAGGTTTGTGGCCCCAGCGTAGGCCGACAGCTCGACCACGGTGTCCCATACCACCATGCCCGGCTCATGAGTCTTCGTGGATCAAGGTACCATGGTTAACAGGGTTTACAATGGTAAGTTTAGTACCCTAGGTTCAAGCAGTTATGACTCATGCAGGGTGAACATACAACGGCCAGTCGGGTTACTTGACGGGCTCGACTAGCACGATCGCATCTTAAGTCGAACGACATGAAGTGCGTAAAACACTTCGTGTGGCCTAATCACTGTCGCCAACTCCAAACACGACTCACGTTCATCGACGCGTCGTTCGTGGCAAAGATAAGCCAACCACGATATTTCTCGGTTACCGACTGCCTGGACTAGGCATAGTCCCAAACATATGGAATCACATCAGCAAATCATGTGAGAGTATTGGAAATGAAATACAACCATGTGAGCATGTTAACACATGTTATAACGTACAACTTAAGTAAATCATCTTACACATGTCTTTCACACATATAATAAAATTATGCATATCGCCAACTTATAGGAAATCATCTCCATCAGCGTATTAATTGAGAATTGAATCTCAAACTAAATCATAAGGAAATCATCAAGCACATGCTATAACATACCACTAAAGTGAAACATCAAGCATATGCATTTCATACATATAATGAAATCATGCATATAGCTAACATGTAGGAAATCATTTACATCAGCACATTAATTGAGAAATCAATCTCAAATTAATTCATAACACCATTTAATTCAATACATACTAATACAAACATTTATACAAACACTTACACTACACACTTAAGTCTACATATAGTATGTCGACCCGAAGTGCGCACTTAGGCGAATCTCTTCGCCAAAATAATTATGCATGTATTCCTAACATTCTAATGCGACAATAAACCATGTCAAACACCTCAACAAAATATGAATGAAAATAGTACTTCCTACAAATGACTAAAATGCCCTAAATCTCATATTCTTCGCCGGTTTACGAAACAGGAAATGGACAGCATGTTGTACATGTCAAACGGCGTTGCCGTCGATAATCTACTATTAAACGATATTAAAATCGTTGTAAATAGTCAATCAAAGTGTCTAAAATCCTCACCTTATCTCTTACAGGTATGTGAATTCGAACGGAGCATATACGCTTCGTCTACGGTGAATAGGGAACCTGATTTATGAGATTTATCAACTAACAAGCTATGGAATGAAAGGAACCTCAAATCAGTGACTAAATGGGGTATTTTCTTACCTGAAAACATGGAGGAATCACCGGCCAGGTGATTGAAGTGTGTTGCTTAGGCACTTGCAATAGGTGGTGCAACGGCGGGAAAATTCTCTCCTACTCTCTCTCACAAACTCTCACCTTTTCTCTCTCCCAATCTAGGGTTTTTCTCAAATTCGGATGGGAGAGAGGAGTGAGGGTTTCATCCCCTTTTATAAGCCCAAAAATGCCCGGAATAGGCTCGGGAACAAAGTTTACTTAGGGCATATCCAAATCGGGGCTGTTTCAGTCCAAAAGATGATTTCTGGTGGTCCCCTGGCCGAATGTAATCGGACTTAAGCTCATGCATACAAGATCTAGCACTCATCAAGTTTTCAGTCCGGCAGGGTTCGCAGATCGCACGTGGCAGTCCAGTTTCAGTTCAGCGATCACCGCACGTAGATCAGGGCTGCAAGTCTCATGATATGAAATAGATATTCTTTCTGATCCGAGGGTGTAATTTGGCTGAATTCTGATAGTCAGAACGCTTAATACTGACAGGTCAAGTCGTGTGCCAGATTTGAATTTCAAATTCCAAATCTGTCCCTATTCTCACTCTCTTCGGTCCAGGCTCAACGAAATAGCCTGTGATTATCGGTTGGGCTTGATTTTCGAAATGATTGTCAAGTCCAGCCAGGCGGTTCTAACTGTCTAAGATAGTAGGTATCGGACTTTCGACACGCGGTCTAGATCCAATACAAAGTTTCAAAGTGGTCCAGAGAACAAACCTGCTTAGAGTTTGATCCGAGGTTATTGATTATTATAGAGTCATTTGTTCTACCCGATTTGGGTCTTGTAGAACGTATTTAAAGTGATCAGGGACCATTTCCCAGCTACTCTAGCGTTGCGCTAGCTAACTTATGCGTAGTTTCTAAAGGAATTAATCCTAAGTGGTTTCTTTGGCTATGGAATTGGGTTCTGAGAGATTTTCTGGGTGTTTTAGTTGACCCATTGCCTAAGGATGTCAAATCCCAGGTTGGTAAAAATCTGGGGTGTTACAATCTACTCCCCTTAAAACATAATTTCACCCCCGAAATTGGCGAAGGGTAAGGAGCATCTAGTAAGACTTTAGTACTAACATTCTAAGAAAGGGTCAATCCTATTTATTGACCTGACCGTACGTACATCCTAACTCAATTGTTTCGATCCTGGGCCAGTGGGAAAGAGGCCAACCACTCTTCCGCTGCGCCACTCTGATCGAACGGTAGCGTCGACTAACCTAATTGGATTGGACTCAATACGTTCTTCCCCCCTTAAAACTTGGTTTTACTTAAAGTTCAAGAATCTTTGTATCGCTACGTACATCAGAACGAGGTGCAACTTAAGACCTATCCTTGACATGAATTGGGAAACAACCTCTCATTACAGTCATTTTCCTTTGCTAATGATGCGTTCTATGACATTAGTACCTATGATCATAGAGATGAGCCTAATCTCCATTATGGTTAAGTTCAGGTGTAGGTATGAGTTGGTGGCAAGATGTTGAATTCTCTACTGGCTTTAAGTCCTTAACATTTACCGAGGGTAAAGCAATAACTTGTGGTTGTAGGTGGTCGGGACAACATGGAAGAATAGTTATGTAATGGGTCTGAGCCGGATACACAAACCTTCTGTCCCGCGATGACAGAAAAGTTGTTGTATCAGTCCTCAATCCTAGTCGATGCCGATCTTCTGCTTGATCAGAGTATTAGATTCATTGGTAACTACTAGGATTAAGAAGTCGATTCAAACCGCGAATACTTCGCTGATAATTGCATTTCCTTTATTCCGCGTTCCCGAATGCAATAAGCCCTTGGGGAAGGCAATTCTAAGGGGCATGCTAGTTCATTCTAAATTCATTCTGAGGGATTTATAAATGTTCCTTAAGAGTGAATGACTCCTTCCTATGGGCAACAACAGAAGTCTATAAGTCATAAGGGGATCTATCGAAGCAATAAGGTTCTACTTCAACCAAATCTAACCTACAATTCCTTAGCATATACAGGCTTTACACTACTTAAGATAACTAGTAGGCTAGTCTGTAACTCAGTAGCTATAATCTAAAGCTTAAGATTATACGTCAAATGGTTCCATACCATTTTTACTACAGGGAATTGTTCTATTACTTAGGGTCAAGATTGTCTAAATGGAATTGGATTTCTTATATCGTTAGATCCTTCAAATCTAGGAGTGCTAACACTAGGTCCAAAATGCCAAGGGCCTATGTGGCCAGTAGCATTTAGTTGTATTAAAGGGAACGACATTCCTAGTCCCATGGCGGGATTGGAAGTGGCATGCTTAGTAGGAGGGCGGGGTGGGATAAAAATTAATTTGTAGGCTGAACCCCGGGAGTTACAATACTCCCAATCTAGGGACAATACCTTACAACAAACGAACGACATGCACTCCATTCAACAAAAATTGGCTATATTAAGCCCAAACCACTAACACAAACACATTTTCTACCTAACAACAACAAAACACAAAAATTTCAAACGGCAATCAAACAATCGAAGAGCATGGAGAAATGGGATGGGTAAGCAGGTTTTCGCGAGTCTGAGGATCAAATAAAAGGGACTTGAGAGAGAGGACGATGGAAAGGGAGGAAAAGGCTGGAACAGCCTTAACAATAGCCATGGAAAGAGGAGGAAATGCGGAGAAATGGTCGCCCAAATGGACAAAATGAAATCTAGGCGTTGTAGAGGAATGCTTCAAGCTCCCTAAGGCTGGATTTTCAAAAAGAAAAGAGAAGGAAAAAGGAGAATGGAGCTCCTCACGATTTCAGCTCATTTTGGGGGTTATAAGAGCTCCAAACGATGAGATTTGCAAGAGGGAAGGATGCAAATCACTATGGAGTGATGGAGTGTGGTCGTTTTCAACCAATAATGGATCTGGGAGTGGTTTGAAACCACGGTTTGGAGGTAGGGAAGCTAGAAAATGTAAATGGGGCTAGGGAAGGGGCTGTTTGTGAAGGATGTAACCCCATTTGGGGTTTTCTATGGACGAACTGCACCTAGGGGGTGTACTACCCAAAATACCCCCAGATACCAAAAATCGGATCAAGTGGGCCATGTTGGACGTCGATGCATCACCGACCATTCATCACATTGGTCGGTGGGACCACATGGGTCTGGTCCCCCATGGTCCAGGGACCCCAAAAATGTATGGGCCCCACCTTGGTTCATTGTATATTAACCTATAGAGGCCCAAACACGCACTCGGGACTTTTCAGGGCCACTCTGCAAACCCGAATACAATCCCCTATCATGTAGCATATGATTTTAGGGTATAAGGAGCTAGTACATCCATATAGCCCATTAGTATTGATGCCTAGCATCCATATAGCCCATTAGCAAACTTAGAATGGCCTAATGGCCAGTTTTCATGAAATTTTACTATTCACCATAAAATTTTGTCGAAGTATGATTTTATGTCATTTTCACATTAGGATTGATGCCTAACATGAAAAGGATAAGAAATAATTGAAGATTGGAGTGGTGAGAGGAAGAATTTTGAAGATTTTAGGTGAAACGGGGTTTTTAAGCCCTGACGATTAAATACAGGGGTTGTGATTGTCCCACATCCCAAGGATTCACATTTACGAGTTTAGAATCATTTAAAGAACGTCTCAACCCACCTACCTACAACCTAGGAGCTACTCAGGTCACTTTACGTCACCCTAGATGCGTTACGAATTCGATCGCGCGATCGATACGAATAAACTTCGCCTATTGGCGAATCTTCGATCCTATAAGTGTTTCTAGACCCTTCTCGCACTCACCTAAGTCAAAGGAAGTGACAGCGTACGTCGCGTGACCATAACCCAGGCCCAATTTAATCCAAATCATGCTCTGATACCATCTGTAACATCCCAAAAATTGGGGGGTCGAGCAAAAACCCAAATCCCGAGTTCCAAAATGTTATTTATACAACATAGATATGTATGATTGAATGTTGTCTGTGCTAATGTATTAAACATGAGTGAGATTAAGCTATAATAGCATATCACGCTCCAGAGACGGTTAAATTTACAAGCGGAAGACTGTGATAGTATGTATAACATATATAAACTGTTGTATGTCTCCAGAGTGTGAATATGTTATCAGGTTATATACATACATATATACTCTAAAAGTAAACCAAAAGGATATACATGAGTGTTCTAGAAATATAAAATGACAAGTGTCAAAGTATCTAATCAACCTCCCTGTAATCCCGTCAATCAGAACACGCATAAAGGAGGAATCCTCATCATCATCAAGTCCAGCTCCGCTTCTCAAGCAGCGCCATCATCTGCAATCATAAAAAGGGACTGGTGGGTGTCCAGAAACACCATCCCGTAACGTGGGAGTGAGTGATCAACTCAGTGGGATAAGAGAGCAGAGATTAGCATGTTATCAAATCAATCATGTAATAATAGTAAAGCAGTAAATCAGACAATCCTAATACTATTGTTAATGAAATATGACATGACGTGATGTATGCCCTCACCGACGATCTCCCTCATACGGCACCATCTTACGACCGCGGCATGCCACACTCCCTTAAGTGCTCCACATCTTCCATGCACATGCAATGTAATGGTGATATGATTTCTGAGTTGTTATTAGTCCATTCAAACAGCAGGATTGGGAAACTAAGGTACTTCCCTTATATTAATCCCAACACAGATCCTGTCTAGGGTCGTCACTCCTTGTAATCTCATACGAGGTATATTTTGTAGGTCGCTGCAAGGGCTGTCAGGGCTGTTGTACGCACTCGTTGTTCCGCTCCCCCATCACCTCATCAATACAGGCCTACTGTACTCTACTGCTACGGAATGGTCGTCGCCTCCCGTAGACTCAGAATACGCTCGCAGTCCCTACAAAGGACCCGTCGCCTGATCAGTGTAGACCGACAGTAAGAATATAGTGTCCCATACCACCATAATCTGCTCATAAGACATAGGTGCTCACTGGTCACTACGGGGAGGTTCGTGGCCCCAGCGTAGGCCGACAGCTCGACCACGGTGTCCCATACCACCATGCCCGGCTCATGAGTCTTCGTGGATCAAGGTACCATGGTTAACAGGGTTTACAATGGTAAGTTCAGTACCCTAGGTTCAAGCAGTTATGACTCATGCAGGGTGAACATACAACAGCCAGTCGGGTTACTTGACGGGCTCGACTAGCACGATCGCATCTTAAGTCGAACGACATGAAGTGCGTAAAACACTTCGTGTGGCCTAACCACTGCCGCCAACTCCAAACACGACTCACGTTCATCGACGCGTCGTTCGTGGCAAAGATAAGCCAACCATGATATTTCTCGGTTACCAACTGCCTGGACTAGGCATAGTCCCAAACATATGGAATCATATCTGCAAATCATGTGAGAGTATTGAAAATGAAATACAACCATGTGAGCATGTTAACACATGTTATAACGTACAACTTAAGTAAATCATCTTACACATGTCTTTCACACATATAATAAAATTATGCATATTGCCAACTTATAGGAAATCATCTCCATCAGCGTATTAATTGAGAATTGAATCTCAAACTAAATCATAAGGAAATCATCAAGCACATGCTATAACATACCACTAAAGTGAAACATCAAGCATATGCATTTCATACATATAATGAAATCATGCATATAGCTAACATGTAGGAAATCATTTACATCAGCACATTAATTGAGAAATCAATCTCAAATTAATTCATAACACCATTTAATTCAATACATACTAATACAAACATTTATACAAACACTTACACTACACACTTAAGTCTACATATAGTATGTCGACCCGAAGTGCGCACTTAGGCGAATCTCTTCGCCAAAATAATTATGCATGTATTCCTAACATTCTAATGCGACAATAAACCATGTCAATCACCTCAGAAAAATATGAATGAAAACAGTACTTCCTACAAATGACTAAAATGCCCTAAATCTTATATTCTTCGCCGGTTTACGAAACAGAAAATGGACAGCATGTTGTACATGTCAAACGGCGTTGCCGTCGATAATCTACTATTAAACAATGTTGAAAGTGTTGTAAACAGTCAATCAAAGTGTCTAAAATCCTCACCTTATCTCTTACAGGTATGTGAATTCGAACGGAGCATATACGCTTCGTCTACGGCGAATAGGGAACCTGATTTACGAGATTTATCAATTAACAAGCTATGGAACGAAAGGAACCTCAAATCAACGACTAAATGGGGTATTTTCTTACCTAAAAACGTGGAGGAATCACCGGCCAGGTGATTGAAGTGTGTTGCTTAGGCACTTGCAACAGGTGGTGTAATGGCGGGAAAATTCTCTCTTACTCTCTCTCACAAACTCTCACCATTTCTCTCTCCCAATCTAGGGTTTTTCTCAAATTCGGATGGGAGAGAGGAGTGAGGGTTTCATCCCCTTTTATAAGCCCAAAAATGCCCGAAATAGGCTCGGGAACAAAGTTTACTTAGGGCATATCCAAATCGGGGCTGTTTCGGTCCAAAAGATGATTTCTGGTAGTCCCCTGGCCGAATACGATTGGACTTAAGCTCATGCATACAAGATCTAGCACGCATCAAGTTTTCAGTCCGGCAGGGTTCGCAGATCGTACGTGGCGGTCCAGTTTCAGTTCAACGGTCACCGCACGTAGATCAGGGCTGCAAGTCTCATGATATGAAATAGATATTTTTCCTGAGCCGAGGGTGTAATTTGGCTGAATTCTGACGGTCAGAACGCTTAATACTGACACGTCAAGTCGTGTGCCAGATTTAAATTTCAAATTCCAAATCTATCCCTATTCTCACTCTCTTCGGTCCAGGCTCAACGAAATAGCCTGTGATTATCGGTTGGGCTTGATTTTCGATATGATTGTCAAGTCTAGCCAGGTGGTTCTAACAGTCTAAGATAGTAGGTATCAGACTTTCGACGCGCGGTCTAGATCCAATACAAAGTTTCAAAGTGGTCCAGAGTATAAACCTGCTTAGAGTTTGATCCGAGGTTATAGAGTATTATAGAGTCATTTGTTCTACTCGATTTGGGTCTTGTAGAACGTATTTAAAGTGATCAGGGACTATTTTCCAGCTACTCTAGCGTTGCGCTAGCTAACTTATGCTTAGTTTCTAAAGGAATTAATCCTAAGTGGTTTCTTTGGCTATGGAATTGGGTTCTGAGCGATTTTTCAGGTGTTTTAGTTGACCCATTGCCTAAGGACGTCAAATCCCAGGTTGGCCAAAATCCGGGGTGTTAGATCGCCAGTAAAAGTGAGATCCGGCGAGTCTGGCCTCATGGGCTGGGTTCCCCCTGCCCTAGGGACCCCAAATATATGTGGGACCCACCCTGGTTCATTGGATTTGGGCTTGGATAGGCCCAAGACTCCATTTGGGGCGTTTCGGGGCCAGTTTGTAAACCAGAATAATTTTATGCATCATGTGGCATATGATTTTGGGGTAGGAAAGGCTAATCCATCCAACTAACCCATTTATTTTGTTAGATTCCAAAAGGTTAAGGGTCAAAACCCATTTTACCCATTTATTTACTATTCATGTTAATTTTTAGCTTCGATATTGTTCTTCATCATTAATACCCTAAGATTGGTGTTCTTTACTATTTAAACTTGAGGATTCGTGTCTAATATGAAAGTACTTGAAGAAATTTGAAGAATGAGGTGGTGAAAGGTGAGTTTTGAAGGAAATGGGTTGAAGAGTGATTTCTTTGGCTTTAGGATTGAGCTTTGAAAGTGATAAGGTTGACCCATTTCCTAAGGACGTCTAACCCCTGGTTGGCAAAATCTGGGGTGTTACAATCTACCCCCCTTAAAACAAAATTTCATCCCCGAAATTCACCTAAGAGTAATAAGGAAAGATTAATCATTTCCTTCACCTAAGTTTTGTTGATTTCATGTTTCTATACGCAGTAGGGTGTCTACGCTCTATATAAGTCTGGTTCCTTTTAGTTTACCCCAATTAAAACTTACTTCTTTATGCATTACTTATACCCTAACGGTTTGCTACAATTTATTTCCTTACCTGTTTGGCATCTTGGCGACAATTCCCATCTACTTAGAGTAAGATATATATTTTCAGTGGTTGACCAGTACAGAGGGACGGTTGTAGTGGGTTTGATCCCGATACGTCAAATGTCCGCCTCGCCAGGGTAGACAACATTGTATCTCTTCCTAATCCTGATGGATCCTGGTCCTCTGCTCGACTAAGCAATGAGTCCATTGGTAGTCGTCCAGGATTGAGGATTTGGGTCAAGCCGCGAATGCTTCGCAATCATGTATTTCAGTAACTCCGTATAGTCCGATCACTCCAAAGCTTAGAAAATGCCCATCACTGAAAGGTTGAAATTTCCTATTTGGGTCTTGGCTTAATTTATATCCATGGTGGGAGTTAGGGGTTTCTACCTTTTCGTCTAACCTGGACCAGTTTCTTTCGATCCTGGGCCAATGGGGAGAGGGCCAACCATGTTTCGCTGTACAGTTCTAACTCAACTGTTGTATTAGCTGACCTTACTAGATTGGGCTCATAAGGTTCTACCCCCCTTAAAAATTATTTCTACTCTAAAGGCTCAAGGATCCATGTCCTGATCCGTATGTCGGAACAAGGAAGAATTTAGGACTTCTCTTGGGTGTTGTGGTTAATTCCAAGGTCGGGTGTGAGTTTGTGGCAAGATATCTATACCCTATCGGCTAAATGTTCTTAATACTTTCCAAGGGCGAATTAATAAACTTTTGGTTGTAGGTGGTCAGGCTAACACGGAAGAAAAGTTATATAGTGGGTTTGACCAAGATACATAGACTTTCTGCCTAGATTCTGACAGAAAATTCATCGTATCAGTTCTTAATCCTAGTCGATGCCGATCTTCTGCTTGATCAGAGCATTAGATTCATTGGCAACTACCAGGATTGAGATGTCAATTCAAACCGTGAATACTTCGCTTATATATGCAGTTCCTTTATTTCGCGTTCCCGAATGTAATAAGTCCTTGGAAAGACAATTCTAGGGGGTGTATTGATTTGACCTATTACTAATTCCAAGGGATTTATAAGTTCTCTCCAAGCGTGAATAGTTTCTAATCAAACAACCTCCCTAAGAGTTATTAAAGAAGCCTATAAGTATTATGGGGATTCAACGAAAGAATGAGGTCTCACTTCAACCTAATCAAGCCGACTAACTAAGTCTATATTTCACTTATCTTAGTAAAATCACTCTTTTACATTCCTTAGTAACTAGTAGCCTAGTCTTAACTTATGGGTAGTGGTAATCCACTAGTTGTAATCTAAAGTCTACGCTCATAAGCGAGATGATTTGATATCATTTCTGATACACGGAATTTATTTTATCACTTAGGGTGAAAGGTCACCTAATTGAAATTGAGTTGCCCAAACCTAAACGGAACTGCGCTCGAGCACTACATATATGCTCATATCAACTAGGGAGGTCCTAGGGTTTACATCATTAATTTATTAGATTTCCTATACTGTCAGATCTTTCTAAATCTAGGAATACCAACTCTATGTCCAAAAATCTAAGGGCCTGTTTGGGCTAGTGGTATGAAGTTGTATTAAATGGATAGCGTTGCTAATCACACCTCAGGATTAAGAATGACATATTTGGTAGGAGGGTGAGAGAGGATTAAAATCGATTCATAGACTTTGAAAAATGAGTCTTGTGTTGGGAAGTAGGAGATGGGATTTCCAAATCCCAAGATGAAGAATTTCTAAGTGTAATTCAAAAGGAAAATCCCAGGATTTACTTCTAATTATATACATTCTAAACATGGTATTAAAAATCATGGGATACACCTAATCTAGGGGTAATACCTTACACCTGCATCTATTCTTCGGTAGTTAATCTCGCCCGTCGACGAAACATAGAATTCTAATATGGTTTCTAGATTCCATCGCCCCCTTCCTAAGTCAGAGTGTGTAGGTGTGTGCTGTGTTACCATAACCCAGGTCTGGTTTAATCCAAATCATGCTCTGATACCATTGGTAACCCCCCGAAAATCGGGGGTCGGGTAGAAACCCAACTCCCGAGTTCCAGAACGTCACTTATGCAACATAGATAATGATAAATGCATGTTGTCTATCGAATGATATTAAACAAGATTGAGACTAAGCCAAAACAGCATATCATACTCCAGAGACAGTTAAATTAGCAAGCGAAAGATTGTGATAATTACATAAAATATATAATTGATTATAAGTCTCCAGAGTGTGAACATGTTACCAGGTTAATTAAATACATGTATACTCCAAAAATGGAAAGAAAAGAATATACATGAGTGCTCCAAAAATATAAAATGACAAGTGTCAAGGCGTCTAATCAACCTCCCTGTGATCCCGTCGATCAGAACACGGAGGAGAAGTCCTCCTCATCATCATACAAGTCCGACTCCGCTTCACAAGCAGTGCCATCATCTGCAACTACAACCAGGTCTGGTGGTTGTTTGGAAACACCGTAACGTGGGAGTGAGTAATCAACTCAGCGGAATAATAGAGCAAAGATTAGCATGTTATCAAATCAATCAAGCGATAATAGTAAAACAGATAATCAAACATTCCTTGATACTATTATTAATGCAAGCATGAGATGACATGATGGATGCCCTCACTGACATACTCCCTCATGCGACACCATCTTTCACCCACGGCATGCTTTCTTCCCGTAGTGCTCCACATCTTCCAGGCACATGCAATGCGACATGAGTAATGATTACCGGGTTGTTATTAGTCCTTTTCATACAACAGGATTGGGAAACTAAGGTACCTTCCTTATATCAATCCCAACACAAATCCTGTCTAGGGTCGTCACTCCTAATAATCTCATATGATGTTTTATTTATAGGTCGCTGCAAGGGCTGTCAGGGCTGTTACTCGCACTCGTTGCACCGCTCCCCCATCACCTTATCAATATAGGCCTAATGTACTCTTGTCGCTACGGAAGGGTCGTTGCCTCCCGCAGACTCAGAATACGCTCGAGGTCACTACAAAGGGCTCGTCACCTGATCAGTGTAGGCCGACAGCAAGAATATAGTGTCTCATACCACTATAATCTGCTAACGAGTCTGGGTGGCTCACTGGTCACTACGGGGAGGTTTGTGGCCCCAGCGTAGGCCGACAGCTAGACCACGGTGTCCCATACCACCATGCCCAACTCATGAGTCTTTATGGATCAGGGTACCATGGTTAACAGGGTTTCCAATGGTAAGTTCAGTACCCTAGGTTCAAGCAGTTATGACTCATACAGGGTGAACATACAATGGCTAGTCGGGTTATTTGACGGGCTCGACTAGTATGAGCGCATCTCAAGTCGAACGACATGAAGTGCATGAAACACTTCATGTGGCCTAACCACTGCCGTCAACTCAAAACACGACTCGCGTTCATTGACGCATCTTTTGTGGCAAATAGAAGCCAACCACGAATTCAATCCATTACCGACTGCCTGAACTAACGTATAGCCCCAAACACTTGAATATCAACATCAGTAATCATATGAGAGTAGCAGAAATGAAATACAACAATGTAAGCATGTTGACACATGTTATAACATACAACTTGAGCAAATCATCCAACACATGATTTCATGTATATAATGAAATCAATACATATAGCCAACATGTAGGAAATCATATACAACATCATATGGATTGAGAATTCATTCTCAAAACTAATCTACAATACCATTTACTCGATACATACTAATACAAACATTTATACAAACATTTAGTCTACACACCTTAGTCTACATAGCGTATGTCGACCCAAAGTGCGCATTAGGGAAAATCTCTTCGCCAAACAGATTATACACACATACATAATATCATAACACGATGAATTTACATGTCAAGAATTTCAGCAAAATACGGACGTATGTGGTATTTCCTATAAATGCCTAAAATACCCTAAATCTCATATTTACCGTACGTTTATGAAACGAAAAACGGACAGCATGTTGTACATGTAAAACGGCGTTGCCGTCGATAATCTACTATTAAACGACATTGAAAGCTTTGAAATCAGTCAATCAAAGCGTCTAAAGTCCTCACCTTTTGCCGTAGACGTGTATCGATTCGAATAGAACGTCAATGCTTCGTCAACGGCGTTATGGCGACCTATGGCATGAAACAGGTTGGCAATACCAACACTACAACTATTCTAAGCTTCAAATCAGGTTAGGGTTAGGATTTTTTACCTAAGAATGGAGCTGAAAACACCGGAATAGCGGCGCAGAAGCAGCGGCTATGGAACATGAAGCAGCAGGGAAGAATCCCAGGAGAGAGCTCCAAATCTCTCTCCCTTTCTCTCTCTTTTCTCTCTTCTCTCTCCAAATTCATATGGAATGAAAGAGTAAGGGTTTAAGCCCTTTTTATGAGTCCAAAAGTGACGAAAATAGACTTGGGGCCAAAGTATACTTATTTTATGTCCAAATACGGACTGTTCCGTCTCAACGGAGCATTTGTGGAGGTCCCCTGGCCGAATGCGGTCGGACTTAAGCTCATGGGTACTGGATCCTGCTCATATCAATTTTTCAGTCTGGTAATGTTCCCATATCGCACGTGGCGGACCAGTTTCAGTTCAACGGCTACCGGTACTCGATCAGGGCCACAAGTGCGTTGACATGTAAGGGCCACCTATCCTGATCCGAGGGTAAAATTTGATCGAAATCTGACGGTCAGAACGCTTAGAAAATGTCGCGCAAGCGACATGTGCCAGATCTCATAATTTATATTAATTTCTAACATTTCTCATACTCTTCACTCTGGACTCAAGAAAATCGTCGTGGGACATCATCTGGACTTGATTTTTGAGGTGATTGTCAAGTCCAACTAGGCGGTTAGGATTGTCTAAGTTCGGGACAATCGGACTTCCGACATGCGGTTCAGAGCCGATACAAAGTTTCAAGGTGCTCCCGAGAGCAATCGGGAATAGAGTTTGATCCTAGATTTTACGGTATTGTAGCGTCAACTATCCTATACGTTTTGACTCTAGCAGATCGTATTGAAAGTGATTGGTGAGAATTTCACAGGTCATCTAGTGCAGCGCTAGTTGATTCTCGTTGGATTTCTAAAGGAAGTAGCCTTTATTGATTTTTTTTTGAGATGAGATTTGAAGGGTGGAGCGAGGGTGTTTGGAAACGGAAGAAGGAAGAGTTTGGAGGGATGATTTTTGCCAAAAGTCAGACGTTTTTGTGAGAAAGGAGAGTTTGGGGGGTCACTTTGTGAAGGAGATGGTAGATTAGGGTTGTTTTGAGGGACGTCCCACTTATGGGGGAGGTGCCCTAGCCATTTAAGGGCGTCGGCCCGAAGATCAGACCGAGTGAGGCCCACCGTACGGCGAGGTCCTCGCTGGTGAAAGTGAGATCCGGCGAGTCCAGCCTCATGGGCTGGGTTCCCCCTTCCCTAGGGACCCCAAATATATGTGGGACCCATCTTGGTTCATTGTATTTAGGCTTGGATAGGCCCAAGACTCTATTTGGGGCGTTTCGGGGCCAGTTTGTAAACCAGAATGATTTTATGCATCATGTGGCATATGATTTTGGGGTAGGAGAGGCTAATCCATCCAACTAACCCATTTATTTTGTTATATTTCAAAAGGTTAAGGGTGAAAACTGAAAGGGCCTAGCTATATGCCCTAGAGGGGGGGTGAATAGGGCAATGCCAAATAAAACTAATAACAGCGGAATAATAAAAGATTTAAAGCACAATGCTGAATATAAAACAATCACAATAGCCTAAAATAAAGAGATTGATACTTTATCAGTTCTAAGGACAACCTTACACCAAAAACCAGAGGTTTAAGGTAGGACAACCTTATTTCTAGAACGTCCTTGTATCACCAACTAAAGAGGAATAATAAGTAGTGAAATAAAAATAACTTGCGAAAAATAAATCCTAAATTATTACAACATTCATCCACACTTGCTTGAAGTGATTACAACATTCATCCACAAACACATTCCACAAAACAGAATGAATGAAAGAATGAAAGAATAAAGCACATCCACAACACAACGATATATAGTGGTTCGCCTGTGTGTACACCAACTGTTATCCAACAGCCACACAGATTGCTACTCCACTCGTAATATCCTCACACAGGGGATATTAGCATGCACTATCAAAATAGGTTTTATAGGTTCACCTAAAACCTTCATAATTGTGTCTTTTATCTCGGGCTTACACAATCCAAAAACCCCTTAATCTGAGTTTTCTGGCTCTCCTCAGATAACCAATACAATGAGATTTTTCTGGCGAATCTCAAACAAAAACTAGAGAAAGTAAATTACAAAACATGTAAAATACCTGAATCACCTTTTGATGAAGCCCGGTAGAACCAATCGGAGTAGAAGTTCGATTCGACGTTCAAAGTCCAATACTCACTTTAAGAATGGTTCTAAGTCTAATTGATTTTAGATCAAACGGTCTAGATCTATTTGATTTTGAATCTAGAAGAAGGAATATCAGAAATTCACCTTTTCTAATAAGATTGGAATGTAGATCAAAATCAAATAAGAAAAAGCTAGCAAAAGGAATATTAAATAAGCACAATGTAGCTTAAAATAAGCACAAACTTATCTCAGAGAATAGCCTAAAGAATGCTTGAATAGAATTGATTTGAAGTACTAAAACTTTGAAGTTTGTGCTCAATTTATAGACTGAAAAATCCCATCTACGACTGGTCTTAGGATCCTAGGACTGGTCGTAGCTCCAAAGATTTTCGAAAGATTTTTGCGGGATTTGATTTTCAATTCCACGACCGGTCGAGGGTGGTCTACGATTGGTCATGGGCCACCTACGATTGGTCGTGAGACACCTACGACCAGTCGTAGGACCCCAAGAATGGTTGCTGGAGTTTGAGTCGTAGGGCTACGACTGGTCGAAGGATGAGTCGTAGAACTTCCAGGACTGGTTGTAGGATATCTAGGACTGGTCGTAGGACAGCTAGAAAGATCCAAAAATCTTCAACTATCTAGGACTGGTCCTGAAAAACCTAAGACTGGTAATAGCAAAGCTAGGACTAGTCTTGAAGTCCCTAGGACTGGTCTTAGAACACTCCAAACAAGCATATAAAAATATATGAGTTATGTATCCGGAATGACCTACAATAAAGCCCATCCTAAGGTCAATCTAAGGTCAAACAAACCTTTAAAAGTGAGATGGACTTGAAAGTCTTAACACTCAGATGACCCTTAAGAGAAGCTTGTGAATATTCAACACTTGTAGTAGGCCTTCATAAGCTTGATCTTGACTTGACAAAGTCTTCTAGTAAACTTGAACTTGATCAAACCTTGAACATGCAAACTTAAAAACTTCTATTCTTGATTTCTTCATCCAAGACTTGAAAACTTTCTTCTTTTAAGATCTTGTCTTGAAATACGATGTCTTGATATGTCTTGATTGCAATGAATAGACTTCAAACATAAAACCCAAGATATACAAGACATAGATATAGGTTTTGGCACCATAAAATTTGATAACTAAAGGGATATGAAATTATAGCACTTACAATCTCCCCCTTTGTCAAATTGTGACAAAACACATAGCATCAAAGATAATAAGAAATGATAAGTCATGAAATCACAAAATACTCTACTCCCCCTGAGTAATACGAGTATTGCTCATATAATCAATACATAACATGAAAACCTCAAAACTTCAATCCACATATCCATCAATCCACATATCCTTCTCAATCAATACAAACAAACATACTCCCCCTATCTGTATTACTCCCCTTTTAGCAATGCTTACTACTCCCCCTTTTTGTCATAAAATGACAAGGGAAAGGAACAATATAAAGGAGAATATAGAGAGCAAATAATGAGAAGGTGATATGAAAGGACATAAAATAAACCTGAAGTGTTAAGCCATAATCCATAATACATATCCAAAATAAAATGTTATGAAACCATAATCCATAATACATATCCAGAGTAAAAGAAATGTTATACTATTCAAAAGATAATTCACTTAATCTGATCCAGAGGAGGGAGCAGGAATGGATGGATCAATCTGGTGTAAGCCCTTATTTATGCGACAAAGATATTTTCGCATGTACTTGAATCTCATGTCATGGGCTATATTCATATTATCAAGTTTTTCCTCCAATGCACGAAGGCGTGCATCAAAACCAGAAGGATCATAATCTGGATCATTAGGTGAATCAGTTTCTATATCATCAAATAAGTCATCCATATTAACATCTTATTGTGGAAGATCACCAGCTTCCTTTTCATTTCCAGCATCACCAGCATCACCACCAACACCACTAACACCAGCTTCATCAAATTGGCCAGGGAGCAGTTCCAAATTCATCTTATTAAGATTGGCATTGTTGAAAATGAGATGAAGAATTGGTGCCTCATTAACAGGTTTATCGACAAGCATGTGAGTGGCTAAAACATTTATAAGATAACCGAATGGAATATCACTATTGTAAGACCCGTATCCTAATTCGCACTGTTCCGTTGATTCCGGCGACCCTTCTCGTCAAATTCTGGCAATCCGCGACTTATGGTTGACGTTGCGCACGACCGTAAGTCGTATCCTATTCATTTGAGCCGGCTTAATTCGAGACTTGTATCATTGCGACCGCACCGTCGCCGCAGTTCCAACGCCGCAACTCACGCACCAATCCGATACCCAGACGATGACATACGGACCCACGTTCAGTTCGAGTAAAAACACCACGCGTTGCAAATCCCAAGGAATCTTTACAAAGTGTCCCATCAATCACATCAATCAATCCCATCAATCACCTCTCATGTCAAGTACAAGCACCCATACTTCCTTTCTCCACAAGTCAAGAAACCACCCAAGTCAACTAACACATCACCTCACCCATCACTCACATCCATCAACCATCACCCCTTCACATCACTCCATCTCTCATTAATCACCTCTCTCTCTCTCTCATTTCTCAACACTCCAAACCCAAGTAAGGGAGAGCATCCAACGTCCAAGCCTTCCCATGGAGAGAAGTGCATATGTGAGGCCCACTTCCCATCTCCAAATCCCATCATCCTAGCCATTCATTTAGGCCCACCTTGGTGCACATCTAAGACCATGGGATTAATCCCATTTGGCACGTATAATGTCCATGGGATTAAGCCCATTCGGCATATCTAAAGCCCATAAGTTTTCGGCCCATTTGATATATACAATGCCCATGAGGTCCGGCCCACTTATTCTATATAAGGCCCACGGGATTCAAGCCCATTTGATACATATTAAAGTCCATGAGATTAAGCCATTTGAGGTGCATGGGGCACAAATGGAGTGGCCTAGTTGATATATTTAAAGCTCATGTATATGGGCCCATCTGACATATTTAAGGCTCAAGTTATGAGGCCACTTTGATGTATTTCAAGGCCCATGGATCATGGACCATTGCAATGTACATAGGGCTCGTTGGTGAGGCCCATCAATGTAACCCATTTGGTGAAGGTGAGGCCCATGTAATACGACCATTTGCTATATCTAAGGCCCAGGGATCGAGGCCTAACGGACGTCCTTAGGGTCCATTGCAATATACGTTTATCATGGTTCTTGAAATGATATTTATGGCAAGTCATGCCTAGAAAACAATGTTGGTTTGACGTCCACATTGTATGTATAATGTTGGTTAAATGTCCGCATTGTAACTCTCTTTAGGGCCCATTGATAGGTCCATACCTGTTGCTATTCATTACCTTATAACATGCTTAGTATAATCTCATGACTCATGCCCATATGCATCATATGTATGCTTGATATGAGTAATGACTGATCATAACATACGCCATTGGGCAGACCATTTACGGGACTCATTATGTGACTGAGTGCCCCACATGATCGCGTAGTACGCGCTGGATTGCTGTATGTTTTGACAGAGTGATTCATGCATCTCGCATACGTGTAACTTGATCACTGCACGCCCTAGCGACATCAGGGTCGTGGCTCCATAGGTACATCGTGGATGACCGTATTGGATACCGAAAATACTTATTCTAGCACTGTGGGCACTTAGGATGTCCTTGGGTGAAAGTCCCAGAACCTTTTTGGTACTAGGAGATGCTCCAACGTCTAGACCAAGTGGATACACGAGCGCCCAAGTGCCGAATACCAGTAGGCCGCGTCTCCCACTGTGTCGTGGTCGGTTGGAAGGGGGTGTGGCCTTATCCGCCTGAGTGAGAGGGCTATAAGCTAGGCTGAGTTTGACTAGCTCGCAAATGAGTTTGCTATCGACGAGCCGGGTAGGTATTGGCATACTACTGGTCAGGCGGGTAGTGAGGTCTTATCCGCTTGCTTGACTGTGCAGCTAAGGAGGTGACAGTCTCTGCGAAGTGTATTAGACCCCGGTGATATCCAGAGAGGAACTGTACTGATATACGCATTTGAGGAGTACCGACTTGCTTGGATTGCATTTCGCATATGACATTTGGCTATGTAGGCCTTACATTGCATCGGTGTGGCCGACGGCATTCATATCTCGCATCATGCCTTGCATTACATAGCCTTGGTATATTCATGGACTTACCACATACTTCCGCATTATTCTGATACTGTACACTTGGCGTTTGCCTTACGCACACACTTACACCACCCTCTAAGCTTTTGTAAGCTTATGCACGATAGTTGCGTGCAGGTAGCGTTAGACGACAGCAGCGCTGAGACAGGAGTGCACATCAGGACCTTTTGGAGCTTTTTGATCACTTTGTATTTCCCTTTCTGCTTTGTACTTGAAATTTTGTTATAGTGGATATGTGGTGATGTCGTTTTGTGACCTGGTTATGCTTGCGGTTATGCTCCATTACAAGAAAAAAAAATCATTCTGAAATTCCTCCTTGCAGAACCCCAGGATCAGAATCTGGCATTTGATTGTCGGGAGCCGAGAATGGGGCACTACGGAGGCTGTCGGCACCGGATTCGGCAATCGGGATTCATGTGAATCCGATTTTCGGATTTGGAGCGTGAAAACTATGACCCGGATGGAAATGAAATTGTATAATGTAATGACAAATCAAAGAAGGAAGACAAACCTTGATTCCAGAAGTAATAGAATGCAACACACGAACCATGAAAGAAGTTAACTCGATTTTAGTACCGGACCGAGGATATACATTGGAAATGAAGAAACGATGTAGTATTCTGTATTTGGGTAACAGATACTTTGTAGGGAGCGCATTCCCTTTGTGAGTCCAATGCACATCAATTTTACATAAATCTCTGGTTAACATGCGTTTTTCCGATTCTGAAGGTTTGTCGTATAAAGTATGAATCAGTATTCCTTCATCATTAACAGGTATATCCATAATACCTTATATTAAATGACGGTCTACTTCAAATTTTCCTTCTCTAGTAGCGATTGAAAATGTTAAATTATCAAGAGAAAAATCTGAAATGCATGTAACCATTGATTGAGCAATGGACTGGTATGCAGACCCACCCCAAAGAAAAATGTTAGTCCAGCCTACGGAATCAAGAAGGGGAATGACACCATATGGAGCAATGTGATTTGGATCAGCGGTATGCTCAACGATAATGTTACGGGCACGCAAATCCCATACATCTTGAGTATCATCTTCGGGTGACCGAAGATGCCGTTTAATTATTGGTCTAGTTATGGATGAAGATGGACCATGGGATGTTTTCTTTTTTCCCTTAGCATCCATATTCAAAAAGATATACAAAGAACAAGAAAGATGCACAAATGAAAGATGGATTTTCTCTAGATCAGCAAATAGAGAGGAAACCCTTGAAAAACTCAACAAGAGATGAAATCAAGTTGTACTATGAACAAATCAAAGCATAGAGATCATGAATCTTCAAGAAAAATGATGAAATAGGACTTACCTTGAAGAAAAACTAGAAATCCTATGACTGGTCGAGCCACGACTCGTCGTAGGTGGGTGTGGAAATGAAGAAGAAGGGGATTTTCCCCAAATTATATGATGTTCATGAGATCCACGACCGGTCGAGTGTGGTTCACGACCGGTCGAACTACGACTGGTCGTGTACATCCACGACCGGTCGAGCATCGACCAAAAATGCATTTTTAATGAAATTTTTTGAAATTTAAGCAATTATAATATGAAATATAATACACTATAATACATGCAAGCAAGAATATTCAATGTAAAATGCACATACCAAGATCAAATTTCAATTTATTAAACCTTCTTTTGTCGAGCGATTTAGTAAATATATCAGCAAGTTGAGTTTCGGTTGGTATATATTCCAATGAAATAACTTTATCTTCAACCAACTCATGAATATAATGATACCTAATGTCAATATGCTTAGTACGTGAATGCTGGATTAGATTTTTGGAAATGTTTATAGCACTGGAATTATCACAATGTAAGATCATTGAATCTTGATTAATTCCATAATCGCTAAGCATGCATTTCATCCAAACTAGTTGAGTACATGCATATCCAGCTGCAATATATTCAGCCTCAGCAGTAGAGAGCGATATGGAGCTTTGCTTCTTGCTGAACTAAGAAACTAAGAAATTTCCAATGTAAAAACAATCACCACTGGTTGATTTTCTATCATCAATATTTCTGGCCCAATCAACATCTGAATACCCCGCTAATTGAACATTAGTATCAAAAGGATACCAAAGTCTCAAATTTATAGAACTTGCTACATATCTAATAATCCATTTAACAGCAGTAAGATGTGATTCCTTAGGATTAGACTGATATCTCGCACAAATACCAACACTGAATGCGATATCAGGTCTACTAGTAGTAAGATATAACAAACTACCAATCATACTGCAATATAGTTTAGGATATATATCTTTACCTGTAGAGTCTTTTGAGAGTCTTAATGTTGTACTCATAGGAGTATCAAAGTTCTTACCATTCTCAAATCCAAACCTTTTAACCAAGTTTGAAGCATGTTTTGTCTGAGAAATGAACATTCCATCAGGTTGTTGTTTTACTTGCAACCCTAGAAAATAGTTAAGTTCACCAACCATGCTCATTTCGAACCTTGATTTCATTAACTCTGCAAACTCAGTAGACATGTTAGAACAAGTAGATCCATAAATAATATCATCAACATATATTTGAACCATCAAAATATCATTGTTATTCTTTATAACAAAAAGCGTCTTATCGACACTACCTACTTGAAAGCTATGACTAAGTAAAAATTTAGTCAATTTTCATACCATGCCCTGAGTGCTTGTTTTAGACCATAGAGAGCCTTTTTGAGATGAAATACATGGTCAAATAACTTAGGGTCTTCAAACCCTGAAGGTTGTTCAACATACACTTCTTCATGTAGATCGCCATTCAAGAAGGCACGCTTTACATCCATCTGATAGATTTTAAATTTTCTAAAACATGCGATGGAAATAAAAAGTCTGATTGATTCAATGCGAGCGACTGGAGCAAAGGTTTCATCGTAATCGATGCCTTCAATCTGAGTGTACCCTTGTACAACCAGTCTAGCCTTGTTTTGTATAATATTTCCGAGTTCATCAAACTTATTTTTAAAGATCCACTTTGTTCCAATAATGTTTTTATCTTTAGGTCTAGGAACAAGATACCAGACATCATTATGAACAATTTGATTAAGTTCATCCTGCATAGCAACTATCCAATTTTCGTCAGAAAGTGCTTCTTTTACGTTGACCGGTTCTATTTGGGATGTAAAACAAACATAATTACATATGTTCTCAAGTTGTTTGCGAGTACGAACTCTAGTGAGAGGATTTCCAAGTATTTTATTGGTTGGATGATCTTTAACAGTCCTTGGTTCAGATTCTTTTTGACTTGATAAGATATCTAGATTGTCAATAATAAGAGCTTCATCATCATCTGAACTTGGGGCTGATGTATTCAAATGATCATCAATGACCACATTGATGGACTCTTGAATCACACCAGTTCTCTTATTTAGAACCTTATAAGCTCGACTGTTCAAAGAATAACCAAGAAAAATTCCTTTGTCACTCTTCGTATCAAACTTACCCAAATTTTCATGATCCCGTAAAATATAACACTTGCTGCCAAAAACCCGAAACTATTTAACAGTAGGTTTCTTTTCAAACCATAATTCATGAGCAGTCTTATTATGAGATTTACTACTTTAAACCCGATTAATAATATAACATGCGGTATTAACTGCTTCAGCCCAAAGATTTTTAGAGAGCTTCATACTATTCAACATAACATTAGCCATTTCCTGAAGCACTCTGTTCTTCCTTTCAACTATACCATTTTGTTGCGGTGTTTTGGGCACTCAGAATTCATGTGATATTCCCTGATCACTACAGAATTTCTCAAAACTACTATTTTCGAATTCGGATCCATGATCACTATGGATCTTACTAACATGAGAACTTTTCTCATTTTGGATTTGTTTGATAACCTTTTTTACTTCATCCAGGGTTTCAGTTTTATCTTTTAAGAATGATACCCAAGTGAATCTTGTATAGTCATCTACGATAACCAAAATGTATTTTTTGCCTCCTCGACTCTCTGATCTGGTGGGTCCAATAAGATCCATGTGGAGAAGCTCGAGTGGTCTTGATGTGGTGTTAGAGTTCACTTTCTTGTGAGAACTCCTAATTTGTTTGCTTAACTGGCATTCACCACATATTTTGTCTACTTTTTGCAATTTGGGTAGACCTCTAATTAGTTCTCTTTTGCTCAATCTAAATAAGTTTCGATAGTGTACATGTCCAAGGCGTTTATGCCATAATTCAGTCTCATCGGTATGGACCATGTAACATGATTGAGTAGATGAGCTAGCATTACTAACGATGTAGCAGTTTTCTGAAGTTCTGGGACCAGTTAATATAACAAAACCCCTTTTATTAACTATCTCACAACCTTGATTAGAAAACTTTACACTATGGTTGTTATCACATATCTGAGAAATGCTTAATAGGTTGTGTTTCAAACCCTCAACATATAAGACATTCTTAAATAAGGGAAGGTTATAAAGTTGAACCGTACCTTGGCCAATAATCTTGCAATTACTTCCATCACCAAATGTGACTGACCCGTCAGTCATATCTTTAAGATCGGTGAATAAAGCTTTGTCACCTGTCATATGTCTGGAGCAACCACTATCTAGGTACCACTTTGAATGGCTTGTTGCTTTGAAAGCAGTGTGGGCAACCAAGCTGGCAGCTTTAGGAACCCATTTCATAACTGTTTTTGGTTTAGGAGTATAGATGGTCTTTTTCTCTCTATTGTTATAGGAATGACCTATAGAGTTCGACTTTAATAGCTCCTTGAGAAGATCAATAATTTTTTCAGCTAATTGATTTCGGTTTTGAAAATTAAAGTTGACATGGCCACTTTTAGGTTTTTGAAAAGTTTTTGAATTTTTAGAAAAATCTTGAAAAGTATTCTTTTCTTTTGAGGTCGAAGATTCTCCTTTAACAAATCTAGGAGCAATGTTCTTTTGTTTAGGAGATGTATTTTTATCATAGCCCAACCCGGATCGATCGCCACATTTTCTTGATCCAGACAATAATTTTTCCAATTTTGGATCACCTTGGGCATATTTCCATGTGTCTTTCAAACTCAAAAGAGAAGCTACCTCATTTTTGAGTTTCACTTTTTCAGATTTCAAATCTTCAATTTGGGAGGTTTTGAAATCTAAATCATTTTTGGTTTTTTCAAAAGAATCAAAAATATGAGATTTTTCTAAGACAAGAGACTCATAATCTTCCTTAAGCTTAGAAAATTTTTCTTTTTGTAATTTATGCTTAGCAGCAATTTTACAAATCTCTTTATAAAGGGCATTATAAGCATCTTGATGATCATCTTCATTATCGCAATCACTATTCAGATTTTCTTCACTAGATGTATCATCATGATCTGAATAGGTGATCTTGGCTAGAGTCATAAGGGCTTTAACACCATCGCCCGACTTGGTTTCAGAATCTTCTGATTTAGAAGAGGATTCAGAATCAAATGATTCATCTTAAGTAGCCATCATGCTTTTCTTTTTTGATTTGTCCTTTTTAGGACATTTGTTAGATAAGTGCCCATACTCTTAGCAGTTGTAACATTGACTATCTTTCAAGGATTTATGAGTTCTAGGTTTAGATCGTCTCTTATCATTTGATTTTTGAAAATCAACCTTTTTCTTGTTTTTGAAAATTTTGTAAAACTTTTTTGCTAAAAGTGTCATATCGTCTTCGGTATTTTTTGAATCCGAAGTGCTCTCTTGAGAAATATTTTTAGATGATTTGAGTGCTATTGATTTTCCTTTAGGAGCCTTAAAGGATAACTCATAGGTTTGAAGTGAACCAACTAATTCCTCAACCCTCATGGTATCCGTATCACGAAGTTCCTGAATCGCGGTTACTTTAGAATTTAACCGTTCAGGAAGTGAACGTAGTATTTTTGCGCACACTTTACTTTCAGGTATTCTATCACAGACCCCACATAGAGTTCAAAATGTCATTCAATCTAGTGTAGAAGTCCATAAACATCTCATTCTCCTCTATATGAATTTCTTCAAATTTAGTTATGAGGAGTTGGACTTTAGATTTCTTGACAATAGATGTTCCCTCGTGAGTCATTTCTAATATATCCCATGCTTGTTTTGCATTTTCACAAGAGATGATTCTTTTGAATTCATCTGGTGATAATGCACAAGTAATTGCATTTAGTGCTTTTGCATTTGCACTACTTTCATTTTTCTGAAGAGTGGTCCAAAGCAAATAAGCCGTTACTTTCATAGATTATGAACCATCGCCATTAGTTAGTTCAGTGATGGGAGGGTTCCATTCATTCACTGTGGCCAGTCACACACTTTCATCTAAGGATTTAAGGAAGATCCTCATCCTGGCTTTCCAATAAGCATAGTTTGTGCCATTAAAAGGTGGTGGCCTAGTGACTGATAGGCTGTCAAAATTTGACATCTTAATATAACTTAAATCGTTAGCTCAGGAAATAAATCCAATAAATAAACAATAAGCACGAGCTATTAGTCTCTGATACCGCTTGAAAGGGACTAGCTATATGCCCAAGAGGGGGGGTGAATAGGGCAATGCCAAATAAAATTAATAACAGCGGAATAATAAAAGATTTAAAGCACAATGCTGAATATAAAACAATCACAATAGCCTAAAATGAAGAGATTGATACTTTATCAGTTCTAAGGACAACCTTACACCAAAAACCAGAGGTTTAAGGTAGGACAACCTTATTTCTAGAACGTCCTTGTATCACAAACCAAAGAGGAATAATAAGTAATGAAATCAAAATAACTTGCGGAAAATAAATCCTAAATTATTACAACATTCATCCACACTTGCTTGAAGTGATTACAAAATTCATCCACAAACACTTTCCACAAAACAGAATGAATGAAAGAATGAAAGAATAAAGCACATCCACAACACAACGATATATAGTGGTTCGCCTGTGTGTACACCAACTGTTATCCAACAGCCACAAAGATTGCTACTCTACTCCTAATATCCTCACACAGGGGATATTAGCATGCACTATCAAACTAGGTTTCACAGGTTCACCTAAAACCTTCACAATTGTGTCTTTGATCTCGGGCTTACACAATCCAAAAACCCCTCAATCTGAGTTTTTTGGCTCTCCTCAGATAACCAATACAATGAGATTTTTCTGGCGAATCTCATACAAAAACCAGAGAAAGTAAATTACAAAACATGTAAAATACCTGAATCACGTTTTGATGAAGCCCGGTAGAACCAATTGGAGTAGAAGTTCGATTCGACGTTCAAAGTCCAATACTCACTTTAAGAATGGTTCTAAGTCTAATTGATTTTAGATCAAACGGGCTAGATCTATTTGATTTTGAATCCAGAAGAAGGAATATCAGAAATTTCCCTTTTCTAATAAGATTGGAATGTAGATCAAAATCAAATAAGAAAAAGATAGCAAAAGGAATATTAAATAAGCACAATGTAGCTTAAAATAAACACAAACTTATCTCAGAGAATAGCCTAAAGAATGCTTAAATAGAATTGATTTGAAGTACTAAAACTCTGAAGTTCGTGCTCAATTTATATACTGAAAAATCCTGTCTACGACTGGTCTTAGAATCCTAGGACTGGTCGTAGCTCCAAATATTTTCGAAAGATTTCTGCGGGATTTGATTTTCAGTTCCACGACCAGTCGAGGGTGGTCTACGACCGGTCGTGGGCCACCTACGACTGGTCGTGAGACACCTACGACCGTTCGTAGGACACCAAAAATGGTTGCTGGAGTTTGAGTCGTAGGGCTACGACTGGTCGAAGGATGAGTCATAGAACTTTCAAGACTGGTCGTAGGATGTCCAGGACTGGTCGTAGGATAGCTAGAAAGATCCGAAAATCTTCAACTACGTAGGACTGGTCCTGAAAAACCTAAGACTGGTCGTAGCAAAGCTAGGACTGGTCTTGAAGTCCCTAGGACTGGTCTTGAAGTCCCTAGGACTAGTCTTAGAACACTCCAAACAAGCATATAAAAATATATGAGTTATGTATCCGGAATGACCTATAATAAAGCCCATCCTAAGGTCAATCTAAGGTCAAACAAACCTTTAAAAGTGAGATGGACTTGAAAGTCTTAACACTCAGATGACCCTTAAGAGAAGCTTGTGAATATTCAACACTTGTAGTAGGCCTTCATAAGCTTGATCTTGACTTGACAAAGTCTTCTAGTAAACTTGAACTTGATCAAACCTTGAACATGCAAACTTGAAAACTTCTATTCTTGATTTCTTCATCCAAGACTTGAAAACTTTCTTCTTTTAAGATCTTGTCTTGAAATGCGATGTCTTGATATGTCTTGATTGCAATGAATAGACTTTAAACATAAAACACAAGATATACAAGATATAGATATAGGTTTTGGCACCATAAAATTTGACAACTAAAGGGATATGAAATCATAGCACTTACAAAAACCCATTTTAACCATTTATTTACTATTCACGGTAATTTTTAGCTTCAGTATTGTTCTTCATCATTAATACCCTAGGATTGGTGTTCTTTACTATTTAAATTTGAGGAGTCGTGTCTAATATGAAAGTACTTGGAGAAATTTGAAGAATGAGGTGGTGAAAGGTGAGTTTTGAAGGAAATGGGTTGAAGAGTGATTTCTTTGGCTTTGGGATTGAGCTTTGAAAGTGATAAGGTTGACCCATTGCCTAAGGACGTCTAACCCCTGGTTGGCAAAATCGGGGGTGTTACACTTATATAGGCCCAGAACTGACGGAAACAGCCCTAGGGCCATGGTATACTAAGGTTATGTCCAAATTAGGTTTGTTTCGATCCAACAGAGCATTTCTGGAGGTCCCTTTACTGATTGCGGTCAGACTTAAGCTTTCTAATAATGGATCTTGGTCAAGTTAAGTTTTCAGTCCGATCGGGTTTACAGATCGACCGTGGCAGACCAGTTTCAATTCAACAGTCATCGGCACTCGATCAAGGCCACAAGTACACTGGCATGTGTGGGGCATTTTTCCTGATCCGAGGATGTATTTGGGTCAGATTCTAACGGTCTGAATGCTTATAGTTGGCCCTCACATGACACGACTCAGATTACTTAAATTCGGATTTAATTTCTAAAAACATTCATGTTTGTCACACACTTCGCTCCGAACTCAAGTAAATCGTCCCAGGACATCATCTCGGCTTGATTTTTGAGGTGATTGTCAAGTCCAACCAGGCGGTCATAATTATATAGGTTCATCGCTATCGGACTTTCGATGTGCGGTTTAGATCTGATACAGAGTTTCAATGTGCTCCCGAGAGCAACCGGGTTTAGAGATTGATCCAAGATTTCAGGGTAATGTAGCATTAACAATTTTATAAGTTTTGGGTCTTGCAGATTTTATTTAAAGTGATTGATGATAATTTCCTAGGTAATCTAATTTAGCACTAGTTAATTCTCGTTTAATTTCTAAAGGATTTAGTCCTAAGTGATTTCTGCTCGAGGTGGTACTCGAGTCTTTGTACGGATTTTTCCAGGACATTACAATCTACCCCCCTTAAAAAAAAATTCATCCTCAAAATTTGTACCTTTTCGTACTCAAGAATTTGAGGATAGTTCTTTCTGACCTCATCTTCAGTCTCTTAAGTAGCCTCTTCTTCATTGTGATGCGTTCATAGTACCTTCACAAGTCGGATAACCTTGTTACACAATACCTGCTCCTATCCAGGATACGCATTGATTGCAGTACATATGTAGCATCCTCGTTCAACTGCACCTGCTCCTAACTGATAATGTGCGAAGGATCAGGAACGTACTTCTTTAATATGGACACATGAAATATGTTGTGCACGCCTACGAGTGGTGTGGACAAAGCAAGGTGATATGCTACTGCTCCCACTCGGTCAAGTATCTAAAACGAGCCAATGAATCTCGGCGTGAGCTTCCCTTTCATACTAAACAGAAGGACTCCCTTCATGGGGGAAACGTTAAGGAATACATGGTCCCCGACCTCACACTCAAGCGATCGTCATCTCGTATCGACGTAGCTCTTCTGCCTGCTCTGTGCTGATAGAAGTCGACGCCTAATAATTTTGATCTTTTCTGAGGTCGCCTGAACTAACTCTGGGCCAATCAGAGTCTTCTCGCCCATTTCTACCCAGCAATGTGGAGCTCTACACGGGCGACCATATAATGCCTCATAGGGAGTCATGTCAATACTCACCTGAAAGCTATTATTATACTCGAACTCTGCATAAGGAAGACAGTCATCCCAACTATCCTTGAAATTCAGCGCATAAGCTCGCAACATATCTTATAGCACCTGATTCACACGTTCTGTCTACCTATCTGTCTGTGGATGGAACGTGGTGCTGAACTTCAACTTCACACTTATCACTTCCTGGATACGAGACCAGAAGATAGATGTGAATCGCATGTATCGGTCCGACACGATCTCTAAGGGAACTCTATGTAGACGTACAATCTCCTTGATGTACAACCAGGCTAACTCGTCTGCAGAGTTCATAACTCTGATCGGTAGGAAATGAGCTGATTTTGTTAATCGGTCAACGATCACCCAAATGGAGTCATGTCCCTTCCTCGTCTTCGGTAGCCCTTTAATAAAATCTATAGAGATAAAATCCCACTTCCATTCAACTATGGGCATGAGCTGAAGCAGTCCAGGAGGTCGGCCATGCTCTGCCTTGACCTGCTGGCATTTGAGACAACAGGACACAAACTCTGCAATGTGAATGTTCATATTATCCCACCAATATGATCTCTTCATGTTTTGATACATCTTCATGCTACCAGGATGCATCGCAAATTTTGAATTGTGGGCTGCCTCGAGAACTTCCTGTCTCAAGTCATGAACGTCTGGGATGCATAGGCGACCACAATAACTTAAGCCCCCATTCATACCAACACTCCACTTTGAGTCCTCATCTGTAGTAACCCGCTCTCTCATCTTCGCCAATAGCTCATCGTCTGCCTGAGCCGCGATAATCCTGTCGTCAATGAGGGGTTGTTCTCTAATATGTGCGATGACCTCATACGGCTCCTTCACCATGAGTTTCTGCTCAAAGTCTTGCACAAACTCCACCATGTCCCATTCTGCTATCATTAGCAGAGCCACAAACTCTATGGCCTTCTTACAACTCAACGTGTCATCCACATGGTTCGCCTTGCCTAGATGGTAGGAAACCTCGAATTTAAAGTCCTTCAAGGTTTCCATCCATCGTCGTTGCCGCATATTCAGGTCCCACTGAGAGAATATGTATCTAAGGCTCTCGAGGTCGCAAAAGAGATCGAACTCCTCTCCGTAGAGGTAATGCCTCCAGAGCTTCAATACGAAGATGATGGCTACCAACTCTAGGTTGTGTGTAAGGTAATTCTCCTCATGTTTCCTCAACTATCTCGAGGCTTAAGCAATCATCCTGTTCTTCTACATAAGAATACAACCCAGACCAACGCGAGATGCGTTGGTGTATATAGTGTACTTAACCCCTTGCTTTGGAAATACTAGCACAGGGGCGGATGTTAGCTTGTCTTTCAGCTCCTGAAAAGCTACTTCTGCTTTCTCATTCCAAGAGAACTTCAGATCCTTTCATGTTAACTGAGACAGTGGTATAGCAATCTTGGAAAAGTCTCGAATAAATCGTCGATAGTCCCTGCTAGACCAAGAAAACTCCTTACCTCAGTAACCGAACCGGGCTGCTCCCAGTCCTGAACCGGGGCTACCTTAGCGAGGTCGATTGTTATCCCTTCCTTGGACACCACATGTCCTAGGAACTTGACTTCCTCCTTCCAGAAGTCGCATTTCTTATACTGTGTGAACAATTGGTTCTTCTTAAGAGTGTTGAAGACTACTCGCAGATGCTCTTCATGCTCTTTGCGACTCTTGGAATATGTCAGGATTTCATCAATAAATACGATGACGAATCGGAACAGAAACGGCCGAAACACCCTGCAGAGGTTAGCCTAAAGGACATAGTGTTTGTTAGCCTAAAGGACATCACAAGGAACATGTAATGACCAAAACTAGTCCTGAAGGCTGTCTTCTGCATGTCTGCATCCCTGACGTGCAACTAATGATTACACGACTACAAATCTATCTTCAAAAAATATTATACCCCCTTCAACTGATTAAACAGATCATCAATCCTGGGCAAGGGATACATGTTCTTCACTGTCACCTGGTTCAACCTACGATAATCAATATATAATCACTGGAAACCGTCCTTCTTCTTCACAAACAATACAGGCGCTCCCTAAGGGGACACACTCAGTCGTATGAAGCCTGCCTCTATCAATTCATCAATCTGTCTTCTCGGTTCCTTCATCTCACATGGAGGCATGCGATATGTCGGCAATGAAATAAGTGTCGCACCGGGCACAAGATCGATAGTGAAGTCGATCTCGCGTCGTGGAGGTAGTCCCGGGATCTTCTCAAATATGTCCAGGAAGTCTTGAACCACAGGCGTATCTCCCAATGTCAGACTATTAATACTCTATAATAAGGAAGTGTAACAACTAACTCGATAGGACCAACTGACCTAAACTGGAAAAGTAAAGACCATGCCCTCAGGTCCATAGGTCGTCACGACTCTGGCCTTGCAATCAATCTCTGCTCTCATCCTGGTGAGCCAATCCATCCTGAGAATAATTTTGTAGTGACACAGTGGAGCGACAATCAGGTTAATGACCACTGTCCTGCTACCCAAATCTACTAAGCAAGACTCACAGGTCTGGGCAATGTTTGAAAAGGTCCCTATAGCGGTAGTGAGTCTCACTCCCTTCGTAGGAGCAGTATCTAACCCTAGTCGCTTGATCACAGCGTAAGAGGATCGAAATAGTGGACCCAATGTCCACCAATAAGAAGACAGGAGTACCTTGGATATGAGCCGAAACCTTAAAAGATCTCGATGCTAAGTTTACCTCGGGCGCTTCAGTTGTAAGCGCGTGTACCCAAGCTTGCTGTGGATGGTTCGGTTGTGGTACCATGCACTACCAAAAAAATGACCAAAGGCTATGGATTATGCTTGCTTTTGGCTATGGCTATAAACTGTAGCATTGTTAGCTACGGCTTAAACCCGTAGCCAAAAATGCCCCAAATTGTAGCTAAAAGCCACAGCCTTCACATGTCCGTCCAACGTGCATAGTCCCTTGAGGGACTCTATGAGGCCCATGAAAATGTGTTCTCCATCTAATACGTCTATCCAGTTTGAAAAATAATGTTAGGCCAGGTTGCATAAAATGAAGTATATCGAACGATCAAGTGGACCACACGTTAGAAAATAGTGGAGATTAATACCTACCACTGAAACTTGGTGCGGTTCAATTGAACATAATATTTGTACATTTGTTGGGGTTATTTGCTATAAAAAAATTACAAAATTAATGAATGGAGTGGATTTGTCTAATGCATCAAGATGGACCCCAAAAATAAAATGAGAAATCTGTTCGTCCAGATCCCGCCGAACGTGTGATCGTGGAGGGGCTGTTACGGAAGTAACAATAACTACGGCCTAATGCACTTTTTGCTATGGGTTTAGACTGTAGTAGGACCGTAGCAGGTATAAAATGCAAAAAACCGCGCTCATTTTTCTTTTCCCCCTCTCCCAATTTTTTTTTTTTTTTTCCTTTCACGTCCATCCCTCTCTCCCTTTCTCTCTCACTCTCACGTCCTTCCCTTTCTCTTCCTTTCTCTCTCACTCTCACGTCCTCTCTCACTCTCAATCTCCCACTTCTCATTTCTATCTCTCTCGATCTCCGACACCATTGTTCGTGTCCTCTCTCTCTCTCTCTCTCTCTCTCTCTCTCTCTCTCTCTCTCTCTCTCTCGATATCTCCCGCACCATTGTTCGAAACAGAAAAATCATCATCAGCATTCCTTTGATTGCATCTTCAGAGAGGATTTTGGTATGCTTTCTTCTCTCTCTCTCTCTCTCTCTCTCTCTCAATCTCCCGCCCCTTTTCTCTATCTCTCTCGATCTCCGGCACCTTGATTAATTGAAAATCAAGCCTCATCCCAATTAATTGGATGATAAGGCTTGGATGATGATGAGGAATGCTGTAATAAGTCATTGGACTGTAGTAGTCATCCAACCAATGGCATGAGAAAGGAACTGTTCACGCAAACCAGAAGCATTGGTTGATGGGCTGTTGAAGACAGAGCCTAGGGAGTGGTCATGGGATGATCAGAATTCCAATGGTGGGATTTCAAAGTGGGATGGGTTAAAAAATCAAACCTCAATCATAGAAAATGCCATGTAAGGATAGAAAGTTCTTTATATGATTATCTATTACCTGTGGAGCCTTTGTTTCTGAATCTTAATTGCACATATGGGTTTTTTGAATTTTTTACCTATATACATTCATGTGGTGGCACACCAGATCAATGATTTCAATCACTAGAACTCATATGAAGTGTTCTATATAGAATTTCTCTTTATTTCAATTACTAGATCAATGTTTTCAATCACTTAATTTCAATGAATAAGAAACTTTTGTGGAGTTGGTTGTTAAAATGTCAAAGAGATGTGATTTTGTGGAGTAGTATATTTTCAGTTTGATTATATTCTATTTCTATCCGTTGATGGAATATACTTCAGGGTATATTGTTGTTTGATACTCACAACAAACTACTATTTTGTTTGATGATGCTGGAATATTAGTAAAGGGTATTGATGTCAACACCCAGCCTGATTGATTTGCTTACCCTCCATTTTCCATTTTGGGCATTCTAAAGAGTACATTTGGTAATATTTCAAGACCCAAAATTGAAAATAGGGTGTAGCTAAATCAATTGGAGTAGGAGTTAATAGCAACTCCCCTGGTTAATCCAATAACCTGCAATTAATTGGTTTCTTTCAACTCAAAAGGAATGTCATAAATTTATAGTAGCCACATGAATCCCTACTTTTAAGGTGCTAACACACTTCAACCACTCATGGTCCCACTACCTCTTGTTGCAATTCCTGCTTTCTTTCATTTTTGGTAATTAAGTCACATATATTCAACTCAAAGAACTATGCTATGTCAATATAGTAGTTACACAATTAGAGCGGATAGCTTAAACAGGGAACTACGATTTTAAGCTTCTTTAAAACAGAAATAAGGAACCAAAGAAGAAAAGTAGGTGTGGGAGCGGGGAACCATCTTTTGCAAAATGTTGTCAAGTATAAACAACTAGGAAACAGGAGCCTATCGGTTTCAAAATGTTGTCAAGTATAAATAGCTAGGAAGGAGGAGCACGTTATGTGACTATGTCCAAAGCGAGAGAGAGAGAGAGAGAGTTAGAAGGATCCTACAACGAAGGAAAAACACAACAGTGCAGCATTTTGAGTTTATTTTGAGTCGAACATCTTTGGAATCTTTTCTGCATTCTTTCTTGCTAGAATTATTTCGGCCATAACCAATTAATTGTGTTGTAGGTCTTCAAGTTGTACCATCCATTGGCCTTGAGAGATTTCTTGATCAGCACGACCTCCAGTAGATTAAGGTCTATTTGGATGACGTTCATCTGGCCAAGCTGACAAACAACATTCTTATCAATGAATTGTTTGATGCACCGTTGAATTCTTGATAGAAAACACATAAAAGGGATATTCAAAACCTTTGCTTGAAATCCCTTATAGAACCTTCTAGTCTAACCATTTCCATCATTTTACTTAGAGCCTCAACTAATAATACAACAATGGTGGTGGCCCGCACGGGGAAATATAACCATTTCGATTGGTGGCGAGGAAATAAGAATTTAAGAATGAAACTGGGGGTCCTAGTTCATCCTTCATGGCCTTTCGCTAGTCATATGAAAAATAAATGGAGTGTTCTAATAGATGATGGACTATCCTGTGTGTTATTTAAAAGCTTTTGGTATATTGATGCTCTGGTAGAGCATATGACTCTTGATACATAATTATTCAGAACTTGTACCCGTCAAGTACATAAGTTAAAACCATCTAAATTGTCTTATAGGGGCCAAGTCACAGTCCCAAAATCATATTGTTTAAAAGCCCAAACCTAATTCATGGATACTTGTTTGTTGAAATAGGATTATTAGATTTTTTTTAATTTTTTTTATTTTTCATTCTTAAGTAGCCAATAAATGTCCACCAATCTGATAGTCAGATAATCAAACGAGCAGTATTTTTTTCTCACCATTTAACTAAATTCAGAACCATAATTTGGACCATGGTTTTAAGACTCAAAACAAGATTAATGTGACTTGTCTGAGTTGACTTGGACTCAGATGGACCTGATCTAGTTTCATACTTTGAGCCACCGCTGACTTGAGCAAGTTATGACTTGACTCTGGGCTGGGTAAGTCAAATCAAGTTGCCAAGTCTTTTAGCCATGATTTGGAAAGTTTACTTGACATATTTGTATGTCATGTATGCAATTTCTAAGTAATTTCTCAGTGCCTGAGCATTATCTGTCATGATCATAGATCATGGTGGGTCCATTTATCCTTCCCAAATCACTATTCCATCATGATCAGTTGGTGATCCTCTAAGTAAAGGACATCATCCGGTTTGGTGTATATGCATTGCGTTGGATAGTTTCCTTTTCCATTACAATCAAACTAGCAGCTTTTTGTTCCATTCAATTCAAAATTTATCACCACAGTAAGTTTGGTAACGGGCCAGGCCTTTGCTAGAGTTTTGAACTAGCCCCTTAGGCCAAATCTATTCAAGAGTTTGATTTTGTTAGCCCCCAGCCCAGCCTTATTCCATGGTTTGTGCACTCGTGGGAAATTCTCCCACACAGGTCAAGCAAATCACAACTTGGGTCTTGTCATTTGTAAGTACGAGAAAATATCAAAACTTGTTTGTTTACATTAAGGGAATATGAGATGTAGGAATTTATGGCGTCAACTACCAATGCATGTGCATGATGACCCTAATTAGGTGTTTGAATGTCATCAGATCTAATGATCCATGTTGATAAATTGCATTTTAGGTATGAAAAGGGCTTTATGGTTGCTAGCAGTTTTCCAAGACATGTAGAACCTTTTACTTTAACAGATGGTGAAAGGTGATAGATAACTTGTTTGTTTATGGTAGGAACTAAGCATAGTTATCAGTGTCAACATCTTATCCCATTGATAAACTGACATATTTGTTACCTATCCAAAAATGCATATCTAGTAGCTTTTAATATCTTGTACTATTGAAATAATGTATTGGGTGCATCATCTGGGTTTTAAATCTTCAAAGATCTCTTTTCATGGCAATGAAGGAACTTTTACCCTGGGTAACTTGTTGTGCTTGTATGGATGCTAATAAATGATCTTTTTTCTGCTGATTGATAACAATAATGAACCATTTCTGACTAGCATTTTAGCTAAGTGTTTCAAAACTCTTTGGTGTTTTAGTTGATTTCAAATCAAGATCATAGATGCATGTGTTTAGAATTATATTCGTGAATGAGTGAAAAATACTTATTAATTATTTTTTTTTGGTAAGGTGCAGGTTCAAAAAGGACTCTTAGGTTAATCGAGTTTCGCCTGTAATGGATAAGGAGTGGATAACACTAAGTTTTCCAAACCCATGTTTTATTTCTAGAATGAGAAGTTTTCTAAAGTTTGCATGAGATCAACTTCCTGGTAAAGAAACCATATTTTGTCCATGCACCACTTGTAGATGTGCACATTTACCGATTTCTTATGATGATTTGGAAATACATCTAATGAAAAATGGATTCGATCCAAGATATAGGGTTTGGAACATGCATGGTGAGCATGTATCACCTGAGTGCATTGAACATGCATCAAGTTCCCAACAATGCTATAGTGTCCTAAACTTAAATGATGTTCACAACACCATCGTTCAAGAACTCGGTGGTAATAACCTAGATAAAGTTGTCCAGGATGATCCGAACGTGACCCTGTAGTTGAAGGTGAATTTGGGGAAAATGAAAGTAATGATTTTGAAGAAAATCTACAAGAAGCAATGACTGAGTTATATCCTGGGGCAGAAGATTTCACCGTGCTAATTTTCATTGTACAGCTTTTTAAATTAAAGGTGAAACATGGATGGAGTGAAAAAAGCTTTACAGAGCTCCTTTAACTACTAAAGAAGGTGTTTCCTTATGGTAATAAGGCCCCAACTAATACCTACCAAGGGAAGAAGATTATTTCAAAGTTGGGTCTTTATTATGTGAAGATCCATGCTTGTCCAGATGACTGCATCTTGTACTGGAGAGAGCACAAGATGAAAACTAGTTGTCCAACTTGTAACGCTTCTAAGTTCAAGACAGAAATGGATGATGATAGAAAATAATTTCAGGTATCTACCAAGGTGTTAAGGTATTTTCCATTAACACCAAGGCTACAAAGAATGTTTAGTGTGACATGGTTGGTGAAAGAAATGTCCTGGCACTCAAACAGGAAATTGCAACATGAAAAGATGGAGCATCCAGCTTATTTCATTGCATGGAGGAATCTCGATGACAAGTATACGGATTTTTAAGCTGAGCCTCACAATGTTCGATTGGGTTTGGCTACAGATGGGTTTAACCCATACGAAACTTATAGCGCTTCACATAGTTCATGGCCCGTTATGTGTGTGATGTACAACCTTTCACCAAAGCTTTGTATGAAACCTCAATTTACTATATTGACTTTGCTCATTGAGGGACCGTGACAACCGGGAAAGGATATTGACGTTTACTTACAACCATTGATTGATGAACTTCAGGACTTATGACAGAAAGGGGTCATGACGTTCGACGGATACCATGAAAGAAATTTCAATATGCGTGCAGTTCTGCTCTGGACGATCCATGACTTTCCATCATATGACAATGTTTTCGGTTGTAGAACCAAGGGTAAATATGGTTTTCCTGTATGTGGTCCCAACACGGATTCCTTGCGACTCAAGTATGGAAGGAAACATGTTTATATGGACCATAGATGGTGGTTGCCAATGTTGAACCAAGCTAGAAAGGGCACAAGTGCTGGCACTTACAATAAGAAAGTGGAGATACGATGACAACTGATCCGTCTGGATGGGATTGAGGTTGAAAGACAAACTGCGAACCTTAATATGCGGTGGGGGAAGTCTGGGAAGAAGAATAGAAGGGGTATTGATGGAGGCCGACAAGAGCTAACCGATGATGTTGAATCACCGTGGTTCTCCAAACGGTCTATATTATTTGATCTGGAGTATTGGAAAGATATTCCTGTGCACCACAACCTTGATGTTATGCATGTCGAGAAAAATATATGTGAAATCCTTGTCGCTTTGATGTTGAACACGCCTGGCAAAACCAAGGATGATGTTAATGCGTGCAGGGACCTGAAACTGTTGGGAATTAAGAAGCGTCTATAGCTGAAAAAGAGTAATGGTAAGACGATTCAGAAACAAGGTCCTTTCTGTTTAAGAAAAGAAGAAAAAATACTTTTCATCTAGACTTTGCATAATCTGTGTGTTCCTATTGGTTTTAGTGTGAATTGGAAGACCATTGTAACGGAAGATTGCATGGATTTAAAGGGAATGAAGTCTCATTCTTATCATGTGTTGATGCAACATCTACTCCCGGTTCTTATCCAGCATGCATTCAAGGATAGGAAGGTCATTCGTCCTATAATTATAAGCTTTTGCACCTTCTTTAATGCCTTGTGCTCATCAACCATAGACCTTCAAATGCTCATTACTCTTGAGAGGGGCATGGCTAGGACGTTATGTCGGCTTGAGATTATATGCCCTCCATCAATATTTTTCATGATGATGCATCTTACCATCCACTTGGCCTACGATGCTCGCATATGTGGTCCTGTATACTATCGATGGATGTATCCATTCGAAAGGTAAACAATGAGCTTAGTGACAATAAATAGGTGAAACGTCTAAAAATGCATGTATATGTAATGTATCATTATTTTTGTCAGGTTCATGAAGACATTCAAGGCTTATGTCCGTAACAAGACACGACCTGAGCGTTGCAATGCAGAAAAATATATCCAGGAGGAGACGATTATATACTGCAACCAATATAGAGGAAAACATAAAACAAGCCTCTTGGAAAAGCTGGAAAAATGTTTTGATGGAGTCATTCTAAAACCATAGAAGTTACAAGAAATTGTTGACGATGATTCTAATGATGACAATGTTGGTCTAATAGGTTCGAGTCAAAGTGTCATCCTAATGGGTTTCGAATATGAACAAGCTCATACTTGGGTCATGAAGAGTCATCCTAGCTATGATGCATGGGAAGGGTATGTACTTTTAGCTCATATGTATATATGTTCTTTACTTTATGCAATTTGAATATAACATTGGTATCGAATAACTAATAGGAAGTACAAAGATTTCTTGCAGAGATGCTATAGGAGGACCAACAAGGTGCACCTAGCGAGGATGAATTCATACCTTGGTTGAAGAGACAAACAGAGTTCAACGAATCTAACGCAAAAGAATTCAAAGATATAATGAGAGTACCTCTAGCCGTTGCTACACAATACAATAAGTATTGTATTAATGGTTTCCTTTTCATCACTAAGGAATATGAGGATAATAAAACGAACCAAAATAGTGGGGTTATGACAGAGGGTATGACCACCTTCCGATCTAGTGCTAAGGATATAAATATAGTGGATGAAAATCAACCTTACTATGGGGTCCTTCATAGAATTATCCAATTGGAGTAACGTACAGGGTACAAGCCCATCCTGTTTAAGTGTGATTGGGTGAAGGTGACACATCATGGTGTTGCTGTTGATGTTGAAGCGAATTTGAGATTAGTAAATTTGTCTAGTCTTTATAGTTTAGACAAAGTGGGTGATGAGCCGTTCACTCTCGCGGAGCATGCCGTACAAGTTTTCTACTCCAAAGATCATAAAAATCCTGAATGGTACATGGTCTTGGAGGTTCCAAAAAAGATTTTTGTCGAAGAGGAGACATACCTTTTATCAGAACGATTGAATGCTGTAACTGATGCTAATGCAAGACCTGATCTCACCACCTTAGCAAATGTCGATGAGTTGATATTCAATGAACCAGAAGAAGTCAGTGTTGTAGTTGAGAAAACAAAGAAAAGAAAGAAATCAAGGAGAATCTTTTGAATTCTTTATATTTTTAATCCACGTAACAAAATGATATATATCGAAGGAAATATAATGAAGGTATGGATTATATAGTGAATTGTATGTGCTTTATCTATTATCTAAATTGCTTCTTAACCATTAGGGTGTTGTTTTCTTTTTCTATTAACATATAAATAAGCACATGGACTCACAGCCAGAGGCATTGGGTGCAAATGCGAGCAACACCAAAGGTAATAAGATAGTTCTCATTAATTAGAAATGTAGATTTCATTTTCTTATATATTGGCAGTAATCAACGATGTTTATATATAATTATTATTCTTTTTTTATGTAGATGTTCCAACTTTTTCATCTAGAAAGAGAGGCCCTACTAAGGGTGCTTCTTTACATGTGCAACCTGATAGGAAAAAAGTCCTTAAGATGAATGAATTCGGGCAACCGAATGAGGACAGTCCCAATCACAAAGACTTTGCATCGCATATCGGTGTCTTAGCCCGTGCTCATATCCCGATCACATACGAGGACTTTCGCCAGGTGCCTTATGCACACATTCAAAAGGTCATAGATACATTGTCACTATTTTATGAGTTTGAGGGTCAAAGTTGGGATGCAGGTATTTGGTACATAACACAACGCATCAATGAAACATGGAGAAATTATAAGAAAAGGTTGACTAAAAAATATATAAAAAATAATGATCCTATAATTGTTAGAGATAGTCCTGCTCCCCCAGGTGTCCCTATGGAGGATTGAAGGATCTTTGTGGATCAACACAACACCGAGCAATTCAAGAAAGTAAGTGCAAGGAATAAAGTCAATTGGGCAAAGTTAAAAGGACCTGCATGTCTTAGGAGGCGCAGCATGGCTGTTACTCGCCATCAGATGGTATGTATGTAAAGATAAGTATTATAGTTTAGAATATAATTTAATTTTGATCTAATTAACTCTATTAATGATATGTATTTGAACGATATGTTATGTGTCAAAGGCGATGGAGAGGAATCTTACCTCTGATGCCGAGATAGGTAGAGGTGATGTCTACTTAAGAGCCCATACGAGCAAGGACAAAGTCGTTTAGTATCCTGACCTTATTGTAAGTGCACCCGTCTTACCACTAACTATTACCATTATGAAATGTCATTATATAACTTTAAATTATTTTACATTCATTTGTATTAATTTTGTCACAGCAAAAACTAGATGAGCTTTATAGTAGCAATCCTGCTTTTAAGATGACCAGCGTTGACGATGCCCTTACACAGGTACTAATAAACTTTTAAAATTATTTGAGTTTCATGGTGATTATGAATTTCCTAATAACTTGATTTGCAATGTTTTACAGGTGGTTGGTTCTGATAGTAGAGGACGAATGTGTGGTTTGGGTTGTTCGATAAGCAAAATAGGATTGAAGAAGTCAATCCTTACCCGTTCAAAGCTACATAATATGGCAAAAGAAAAAGATGGCCTAGCGCAGGAGATATTAGAGATAAAGAAATGATTGGTTGATATAAAGTCCTGGGTGGGTATGCATCAAGAGGGACAGTCTGGTCAAAACCTCCCATCACCACCAGTAGCTAAATCTACTCTGGGATCATCGGTACGCAATTATAATTTTGCTAATGTAATAAGCTTACAATTATATTATAAATGCTAACAATACTAATGCCATTTTATATGTGTACATGTAGCCGGATACGATATATATCGGTAAGAAATGCGAGTTGCTTGGTTGGGGCTTACGTGGTTCTGTTGCTCGTGGTCAAGTACACGAAGTTAGTCCAAATGCAATTGTCCATTGTGAGCCATTAACAGAGGGAGCTTTTGTTGTTATCCTGATTGAGATTATACACCCAGATGCTCCTTTGTGGAAAGAAGATGGATTCTCATCTACACTTGGAGTGGCCAGTCCAGGATCACTTGTGCAATGGGGGAAGCAATCAATGAGATTCCTATAATTTGAACAAATATAGTACTATATAATTAAACATATAGTAATTTGGCTTAAGTGGGTTTTGGTTGGGGCATACATGATGCTTTTTTTTGGGGCTTAAGTAGTTACTCAAAATGATGTTTGGCCTAAGTAGTTACTCTATATGATGTTTGGCTTTTTTTTTTTTTTTTTTTTTTTTTTGTACTCTATAGTTCATCGATATTTATAGTCTGCGTGAATTTTGTGCTAAATATTTGAATATATTTATAGTCTTAGGCTCCATTTGGTCATCACATTGGTGTTTATGAATGTAAATTTATCTCAAACCAAATGGAGCTTAAGACCTTTTTTAACTCCGCCAATGCAACTCCTTGCATTGTCGGTCCCAAGCCCGGGTAAAGGAGGGAGAAGGGCTTCAAGGTGAGTTTTATCATTATTTTTTTTTTCATTTTTTGAAGCTGTTATAATTTTTGAGTTTAATTTTTCTTGCAGGCTGGCAGATTTGCTCGCATATGTTGGCTTATGGCCTTACAATTCTCAGAGGTATGCATGTGTTTATGGAGACACTCTGTTTTTAAAAATTCTGTTTGGTCATTTTAATGGTTTTGAGAAATCGAAACCCATGTAAATAGACATTATTACAGTTTTTTTAATGTCTGTTTAAAGTCACAACCCTCACATTTATTTTAATGTCTGTAACTTGCAGTATGAAGGTCTCAAACACCGAGTGTTTGAGTGTTCCCATATGGAGAGATCTAATTCTGTAAATTGCATGGTTTGAATCATCAAACCAGAGTGCTGCTTTGGAGTCATAAGCAATGCAAAGTGGGATCTGTCTGATAGATTGTTCAAATTTTTTGTTAGATCTATTTCATTTAGCCACACAATCTTAAATATCTATTTTTCATGCGATTGGAAGCTTATGTTCAATTAGTTGGTGTGATTTCTATCTCATGTCTCATGTCTTATGTCTTGGTGTTTATTAAATTTCCTTGGGAATCTGAATCCAAATCTTGCTCTATGTGTGTGTACGCATGTAACTCATTACTTGTATGTAGGAGCAGGAGAGGGTAAAATATCCATGTGTGGAAATTTTAGAAACTAAATGTTGAAAAACCATCACCTCTTAAAGCAGCAACAGTTTATTATTAGAAGTAATAAAATCACTTAGATTTATGTTCTGTTACTTTGACTGTTTTGCAATGCCGATTAGAAAAAAGTTTTTAGCATTTCTAACTCGTATCATCCTTCTTGTCACAACTAGTAAGAAATATAAGCTTGTTACAGACATACTACAAGTTACAGACATTAGATCTCTAAATTTTATTTATTTTTATTACAAACATAAATAAACTTAAAGTTTGGCAGGGGAGTTCTTTACTACATGGTGTGTCGTTGTAACATAGTGACACATTGTTTCGACAAGAAAACAAATGCATTTCGATTCGGGGGATTTATTCAATGATAACCAAGAATGAATGAGAAAACATTCATCACATTTATCTGAGTTCATTTACATCCTCTGATTCCCTTGATTCTAAAAATAAAGTACAATTAATGCAATGTACTGAATGAAAGAGAAGATAGCTCGATAAAAATTTCGACAGCATTCCGACACTATTTCGGTCATCTCCTAGATACTTAGGAGGAATTGACGAATCGATCAACTACTTCAAGGAGATTAGAAATTTCAGCAGCCTTTCGGCGCCTGTTTCAGTCATCTCCTACGACTTAGGAGGAATGTCGATTTGATCGACGAATCTTCAATGAGATAGAGATTTCAGCAACATAACAGCGCCTGTTTCAACCATCGCCTGGGACTTAAGAGGAATGTCGATTCAATCGACTAATCTTCCTCCTCTGAACCCATTAAATAGAAGAGAACTCGGAGAAAGGAAGCCTGTGTAACACCCCGAATTTTTGCCAACCTGGAGTTAAACGTCCTTAGGAAATGGGCCAACCATGACGCCTTGGTAACCTCTCAGAACCCAATTCCAAAGCCAAAGAAATCATTTAAAACCAAATTCTTTAGAAATTTAACGTGAATTAACTAGCGCTATGCTAGATTACCTGTGAAATTAACACCAATCACTTTAAATACGTTCTGAAAGACCCAAAACATGTAGAACTAATGACGCTATAATACCCTAAAACCTAGGATCAAACTCTAAACCCGTTTACTCTCGGGAACCCTTTGAAACTTTGTATTGGATCTAGACCGCGTGTCGAAAGTCCGATATCCACAATCTTAGACCGTTATGACTGCTTAGCTGGACTTGACAATCATTTCGAAAATCACGCCCAACTGATGCTCTGAGGTTATTTCATTGAGCCGGAGCAGGGAGTGTGAGAAAGAGTGAAATTCATTAAAATTTAAATGGGATTTAAATGAATCTGGCACGTTTCATTTTTGGGTTAAGTATAAGCATTCAGACCGTCGGAATCAGACCCAAATACACCCTCGGATCAGGGAACATTTCTCACTCAGGTCAGTGTACTTGGAATCCTCGATCAAGTCTCCGTGACCGCTGAATTGAAACTGGTCCACCACGTGCGATCTGGGAACTCTACCAGACTAAAAACTTCATGTGAGCAGGATCCAGTATTCATGAGCTTAAGTTCGACCGCGTTCGGCCAGGGGACCTCCCGAAACACTCTTTTGGATCGGAAAGGACCCGATTTGGTTATAACTCAAGTATACCCTTGTCCCAAGTCTATTTAGGTGAGGTTTTAGCCTATATAAGGGCTTTAAACCCTCTCATATCTCTCCCATCCGATTTTGCAAGAAATCCTAGAAAGTGGTGAGAGAGAAAGTGAGAGTTAGTGAGAGAATTTGTGAGAGAACTTCCTGCCGTTTGCTCCAGCCTTTGCACGTATCAAAGCACAGCCTTCAAATCACTTTCCCGGTGATTTCAACTCACATCTAGGTAAGAAAACCCTAACCTATAGCTGTTTAAGGATTCTTTCGATTCGAATACCGAAATAGCTTATGTATCTTGTGCATTAGGTCGCCGTAACGCTGTTGATGAAGCGTAGACTTCCTATTCGAATCGATACGCGTCTAAGGCAAAAGGTTAGGATTTTAGACGCTTAGATTAACTGATTTCAAAGCTTTCAATGTCGTTTAATAGTACATTATCGACGAGAACGCCGTTTGACATGTAGAACATACTGTCCGTTTTCCATTTCGACTGCGTACGGGAAATATGAGATTTAGGGTATTTTAGGTATTTGTAGGAAATACAGAATACGTCTGTATTTTGCTGAAATGATTGCCATGGATATTTGTCGTGTTATGATATTATAAATGTTTGCATGATCTGTTTGGCGAAGAGATTCGCCCTAATGCACTTAGGGTCGACATACGCTATGTTGACTAAAGTGTGTAGACTAAGTGTTTATATAAATGTTTGTATTAGTATGTATTGAGTAAATGGTGTTGTGAATTAGTTTGAGATTGAATTCTCAATTACTATGCTGATGTATATGATTTCCACCATGTTGGTTATATGAATTAATTTCATTATATATATGGAATGCATGTGTTGGTTAATTTGCTTATGTTGTATGTTATAACATGTGACAACATGCTTGTATAGGTTGTATTTCATTTCTGTTACTCTCATATGATAGCTGATGTTGATTTATAAATGCTTGGGGATATATCCTAGTCCAGGCAGTCGGTAATGGTTCGAATTCATGGTTGGCTTCTATTTACCACGAAGGACGCGTCGATGAACGCGAGTCGTGTTTTGGGCAGGCGGTAGTGGTTAGGCCACACAAAGTGTTTTATGAACTTCATGTCGCTCATCTTGAGACGCGCTCGTACTAGTCGAGCCCGTCAAGTAACCCGACTGGCCATTGTATGTTTACCTTGTATGAGTCATAACTGCTTAAACCTAGGGTACTGAACTTACCATTGAAAATCCTGTTAACCATGGTACTTTGATCCATAAAGACTCATGAGTTGGACATGGTGGTATGGGACACCTTGGTTGAGCTGTCGGCCTATGTTGGGGCCACAAACCTCCCCGTAGTGACCAGTGAGCAACCCAGACTCGTGAGCAGATTATGGTGGTATGGGACATTATATTCTTTCTGTCGGCCTACACTGATCAGGTGACGAGCCTTTTGTAGTGACCTCGAGCGTATTCTGAGTCTGCGGGATGCGACGACCCTTCTGTAACGACAAGAGTACATTAGGCCAGTATTGATAAGATGATGGGGGAGCGGTGCAACAAGTGTGAGCAACAGCCCTAACAGCCCTTGCAGCGACCTATAAATATAACATCATATGAGATTACTAGGTGTGACGACCCTAGACAGGATCTGTGTTGGGATTGATATAAGGAAGGTACCTTAGTTTTCCAATACTGCTGTATGAATGGACTAATAACAACTCGATAATCATTATCCATATCACACTGCATGTGCCTGGAAGATGTGGAGCACTGAGGAACACAAGCATGTCGCGAGCGTAAGATGTTCCGCATGAGGGAGTATGTCGATGAGGGCATCCATCATGTCATTTCATGCTTGCATTAACAACACTATCTAGGAATGTTTGATTGTTTGCATTACTATTATCGCGTGATTGATTTGATAACATGCTAATCTTTGCTCTATGATTCCACTGAGTTGATCACTCACTCCCACGTTACGGGACGGGGTCGCGCACACCAACCAGTCCTTGTTTTAGTTGCAGATGATGGCGCTGCTTGTGAAGTGGAACCGGACTTAATGATGATGAGGATTTCTCCTATATGCGTGTTCTGACCGACGGGATTACAGGGAGGTTGATTAGATGGCATGACACTTGTCATTTTATAGTTTTAGAGCACTCATGTATATCCTTTTTATCATTTTTGGAGTATACATGTATATGTCTAACCTGGTAACATGCTCACACTCTGGAGACTTACAATCAATCATATATTGTTATATATTTATCACAGTCCTCCGCTTGTAAAATTTAACTGTCTCTAGAGTATGATATGCTGTTTTGGCTTAATCCCAATGTAACGCCCTGGAAAAATCTGTACTTGGACGCGAGTATCAACTCGACCAGAAATCGCGTAGGATTTATTCCTTTGGAAAATAAGTGTAAGTAAGCTAGCGCAACGCTAGAGTAGCTGGGAAATAGTCCCTGATCACTTTAAATACGTTCTACAATACCCAAAGCGAGTAGAACCAATGACGCTATAATACTCTAAAATCTCGGATCAAACTCTAAATCGGTTTGTTCTCAGGACCTCTTTGAAACTTTGTATTAGATCTAGACCGCGCGTCGAAAGTCCGATACCTACAATCTTAGACCGATATAATCGCCTAGCTGGACTTGACAATCATTTCAAAAATCAAGTCCAACCGACATTCAGAGGCTATTTCATTGAGTATGGAGTGAAGAGAGTGAGAATAGGGTTAGATTTGGAATTTGAAATTCAAATCTGGCACACGACTTGACGCGTTATTATTAAGCGTTTTGACCATCAGAATTCAGCCAAATACACCCTTGGATCAGGAAAAGTTTCTATTTCATATCATGAGACTTGTAGACCTGATCTACGTGCGGTGACCGCTGAACTGAAACTGGACCGCCACGTGCAATCTACGAACACTACTGGTCTGAAAATGAGATGTGAGCGACATCCGATGTACATGAACTTATGTCCGATCGCATTCTGCCAGGGGACCTCCAGAAATATCTTTTTGGACCGAAACATCCTCGATTTGGTTAGGCATCAAGTGAACATTGTTCCCAAGCGTGTTTTGGGTAAGTTTTAGGTTATAAAAGGGGCTTAAACCCTCACTTCTCTCACCCATCCAAATTTGCTAGAAACCCTAGCTAGTGTGAGAGAAAAGGTGAGAGATTGTGAGAGAGAGTGGGAGAGAATTTCCTGCTGCTTGCACTACCGGTTGCACGTGCTTAAGAAACGCGCCTCAATCACTTTCTCGATGATTTCACCTCTTTTCTAGGTAAGAAAATACCCCAAACACTTGCTGATTTAAGGTTCCTTTGGTTCCTTAGCATGGTAGCTTATAGATCTTGTGTATTAGGTTCCCGGTTTGCCGTAGACGAAGCGTATACGCTCCGTTCGAAGTAATCCACTTTTAGGATAAAAGGTGCGGATTTTAGACGCTTTGATTGACTGTCTTCAACGCTTTCAATGTCATTTAATAGTAGATTATCTCCGGCAAAGCCGTTTGACATGTACAACATGCTGTCCGTTTCCTGTTTCGTAAGCAGACGAAAAATAAGAGATTTAGAACATTTTAGTCATTTGTAGGAAATACTGTTTTCATCCATATTTTGCTGATGTGATTGACATGGCTTCTTGATATTAGGATACTAGGAATGCGTGCATAATTAGTTTGGCGAAGAGATTCGCTTAAATGCGCACTTTGAGTCGACATACTATATGTAGACTTAAGTGTGTAGTTTAAGTGTTTGTATAAATGTTTGTATTAGTATGTATTGAATTAAATGGTGTTATGAACTAGTTTGAGATTAAATTCTCAAATAATATGCTGATGTAAATGATTTCCTACAAGCTGGCTATATGCATGATTTCATTATATGTATGAAATGCATGTGTTAGATGATTTACTTAAGTTGTATGTTATAACATGTGTTAACATGCTCACATTGTTGTATTTCATTTCCATTACTCTTATATGATTACTGATGTGGATTCATAATTGTTTGGGACTATACCTAGTCCAGGCAGTCGGCAACCGAGTAATTTCGTGGTTGGCTTATCTTTGTCACGAACGACGCGTCGATGAACGCGAGTCATGTTTTGGAGTTGGCGGCAGTGGTTAGGCCACAAGAGGTGTTTTACACACTTCATGTCGTTCGACTTGAGATGCGCTCGTGCTAGTCGAGCCCGTCAAGTAACCCGACTGGCCATTGTATGTTCACCTTGTATGAGTCATAACTGCTTGAACCTAGGGTACTGAACTTACCACTGTAAACCCTATTAACCATGGTACCTTGATCCATAAAGACTCATGAGCCGGGCATGGTGGTATTGGACACCGTGGTCGAGTTGTCGGCCTACGCTGGGGCCACAAACCTCCCCGTAGTGACCAGTGAGCACCTAAGACTCGTGAGCAGATTATGGTGGTATGGGACACTATATTCTTACTGTCGGCCTACATTGATAAGGTGATGGGGGAGCGGTGCAACGAGTGTGAGCAACAGCCCTGACAGCCCTTTGTAGTGACCTCGAGAGTATTCTGAGTCTACGGGAGGCGACGACCCTTCCGTAGCGACAAGAGTACAAGTAGTCCTGTATTGATAAGGTGATGGGGGAGCGGTGCAACGAGTGCGAGCAACAGCCCTGACAGCCCTTGCAGTGACCTACAAAATATACATCATATGAGATTACTAGGAGTGACGACCCTAGATAGGATCTGTGCTGGGATTGATATAAGCAAAGTACCTTAGTTTTCTAATCCTGCTGTTTGAATGGACTAATAATAACTCGGTAACCATATCACCATCACATTGCATGTGCCTGGAAGATGTGGAGCACTGAGCGGTACGCAAGCATGCCATGGACGCAGATGGTGCCGTATGAGGGAGAATGTCGGTGAGGGCATCCATCATGTCATGTCATATTGCATTAACAACAGTATTAGGAATGTTTGATTTACTACTTTACTATTGTCGCATGATTGATTTGAGAGCATGCTAATCTTTGCTCTATTATTCCACTGAGTTAGCTACTCACTCCCATGTTACGGGATGGTGTTTGCAACACCCATCAGACCCTGTCTTAGATGCAGGTGAGGCAGCGATTCAGGAGGTAAAGATGGATTATGATGAGGACCAGGACGAGTTCTCATATATGCAGTACCACGATGGCTTTGCTTAGGTGGCCTGGATTGGTAGGACTTCTCAGTGGGACTATTTTTGACCTTTTGATTCTGTTTATGTACATGTATATGAGACTCAGAGATGTATTCATACTTTGGAGAGAGTTGAGATCTATTTTGTTTTCCATACAGTGATATGTATATCTTTTAGTCTTCCGCTTGCTTTTATCACTGAATCTGGAGTATGAATTGCAGTTTTGGTATACTTTTACTCATGTGAATGCTTTAACTCAGACAATATTGAATCATAATCATTTTTGTTACACAAGTGACGGTCTGGAACTCGGGACGGCTCCTCTATAGTGTATCTAACCCCTTGCTCTGATACCAACTTGTAACACCCTAAAAATCGGGGGTCATGTATAAACCCAACTCCCGAGTTTCAGACCGTCACTTATGCAACAAAAATGATTATGATTTAATGTTGTCTGAGTTAAAGCATTCACATGTGTAAAAGTATACCAAAACTGTAATTCATACTCCAGATTCAGTGATAAAAGCAAGCGGAAGACTAAAAGATATACATATCACTGTATGAAAAACAAAATAGATCTCAACTATCTCCAAAGTATGAATACATCTCTGAGTCTCATATACATGTACATAAACAGAATCAAAAGGTCAAAAATAGTCCCACTGAGAAGTCTCGCCAATCCAAGCCACCTAAGTAAAGCCGTCGTGGTACTTCATATATGAGAACTCGTCCTAGTCCTCATCATAATCCGGCTCTACCTCCTGAATCGATTCCTTAACTACATCTAAGATAGGGTCTGGTGGGTGTTGCAAACACCATCCCGTAACGTGGGAGTGAGTAGCTAACTCAGTGGAATAATAGAGCAAAGATTAGCATGTTTTCAAATCAATCATGCGATAATAGTAAAGCAATAAATCAAACATTCCTAATACTGTTGTTAATGCAATATGACATGACATGATGGATGCCCTCACCGACATTCTCCCTCATACGGCACCATCTGCGTCTGCGGCATACTTGCATACCGCTCAGTGCTTCACATCTTCCAGGCACATGCAATGTGATGGTGATATGGTTATCGAGTTATTATTAGTCCATTCAAACAGCAGGATTGGGAAACTAAGGTACTTTGCTTATATCAATCCCAGCACAGATCCTATCTAGGGTCGTTACTCCTAGTAATCTCATACGATGTATATTTTGTAGGTCGTTGTAAGGGCTACCAGGGCTTTTGCTCGTACTCGTTGCACCGCTCCCCCATCACCTTATCAATACAGGCCTACTTGTACTCTTGTCGCTAAGGAAGGGTCGTCACCTACCATAGACTCAGAATACTCTCAAGGTCATTACAAAGGGCTGTCAGGGCTGTTGCTCGCACTCTTTGCACCGCTCCCCCATCACCTTATCAATGTAGGCCGACAGCAAGAATATAGTGTCCCATACCACGATAATCTGCTCATGAGTCTTAGGTGCTCACTGGTCACTACGGGGAGGTTTGTGGCCCCAGCGTAGGCCCACAGCTCGACCACGGTGTCCCATACCACCATGCCCGGCTCATGAGTCTTTATGGATCAAGGTACCATGGTTAATAGGGTTTACAGTGGTAAGTTCAGTACCCTAGGTTCAAGCAGTTATGACTCATACAAGGTGAACATATAATGGCCAGTCGGGTTGACGGGCTCGACTAGCACGAGCACATCTCAAGTCGAATGACATGAAGTACATAAAACACCTCTTGTGGCCTAACCACTGCCGCCAACTCTAAAACACGACTCGCGTTCATCGACGCGTCGTTCGTGACAAAGATAAGCCAACCACAAAATTACTCGGTTGTCGACTGCCTGGACTAGGTATAGTCCCAAACAATTATGAATCCACATCAGCAATCATATAAGAGTAATGGAAATGAAATACAATAATGTGAGCATGTTAACACATGTTATGACATACAACTTAAGTAAATCATCTAACACATGCATTTCATACATATAATGAAATCATGCATATAGCCAGCTTGTAGGAAATCATTTACATCAGCATATTGTTTGAGAATTTAATCTCAAACTAGTTCATAACACCATTTAATTCAATACATACTAATACAAACATTTATACAAACACTTAATGTAACGACCGTGAAAAATCCATCCTTGGGCTCGAGTACCAACTCGACCCGAATTTGCGTAGAATTCATTCCTTTGGAAAATTTGACTAGGTTAGCTAGTGCAACGTTAGAATAGCTGGGAAATGGTCCCTGATCACTTTAAATACGTTCTACAAGGCCCGAAGCGAGTGGAACTAAGGGTGCTATAATGCTCTAAAGCCTCGGATCAAACTCTAAGCCGGTTTGTTCTCTGGACCACTTTGAATCTTTGTATTGGATCTAGACCGCACGTTGAAAGTCCGATACCTCCTATCTTAGACCGTTAGGACCGTCTAGCTGGGCTTGACACTCATTCCAAAAATCAAGTCAAACCGATGATCACAGGCTATTTCATTGAGCCCGGACCGAAGAGAGTGTGAATAGGGACAGTTGGAATTTCAAATTCAAATCTGGCACACAAATTTGACGCATCAGTATTAAGCATTCTGACCGTCAGAATACAGCCAAATTACACCCTTGGATCAGGAAAAATGTCTATTATATATCACGGGACTTATAGGCCTGATCTTGGTGCGGTGACCGTTAAACTGAAACTGGGCCGCCACGTGCGATCTGGGAACCCAACCGGTCTGAAAACTGGATGTATGCTAGATCTAGTATGCATGAGCTTAAGTCCGACCGCATTTGGCCTGGGGACCTCCAGAAATGCCCTTTTGGACCGAAACGGCCCCGATTTGGTTAGGCACCAAGTAAACATTGTTCCCAAGCCTATTTTGGGAATGTTTTAGGCTATAAAAGGGGTTGAAACCCTCACTCCTCTCTCCCATCCGAATTTGAGAGAAGCCCTAGCTTGGGAGAGAGAAAAAGAGTGAGAGATTGTGAGAGAGTGGGAGAGTTCTTCCCGCCACTTGTGCTACGTGTTGCACGTGCTTAAGCGACACTCCTCTACCGCTTTCCCGGCGATTCCACCGCAATCCTAGGTAAGTAAAAACCCTAAATAGTTGGTGATTTGAGTTTTTCTTGTTTCCATGGCGATGTAGCTTATGGATCTTATGTATTAGGCTCCTTACTCGCCGTAGACGAAGCATTTACACTCCGCTTCAATTCCCGAGTCTACAAGACACTAGGTGAGGATTTTAGACGCTTGGATTGACGGTTCCCAATGCTTTCAATGTCGTTTAATAGTAGATTCTTGACGGCATCGCCGTTTGACATGTACAAAATGCTCTCCGTTTCCCGTTTCGTAAGCTAACGAAGAATATGAGATTTAGGGCATTTTAGTCATTTGTAGGAAGTACTGTTTGCATTCATATTTTGCTGATGTGATTGACATGGTTTGTTGTCGCATTAGGAAGTTAGGAATACGTGCATAATTAGTTTGGCGAAGAGATTCGCCTAGTTGCACACTTTGGGTCGACATGCTATATGTAGACCTAAGTGTGTAGTGCATGTGTTTGTATAAATGCTTGTATTAGTATGTATTGAACTAAATGATGTTATTTGCTACTTTGTGATTGATTTTTCAATTATTATGCCGACCTAAATGATTTTCTACATGTTGACAAAATGCATGATTTCATTACATGCATGGAATGTATGTGCTTGAGGATTTGCTTAAGTTGAATATGCATGGGAAGTATGCCTTGAAGATTTGCTTAAGTTGAATGTTATAACATGTGCTAACATGCTCACATGATGTATTTCAATTCCAATACCTTTTATAGTGATTCCATAGATGTGTGGGACTTGACTTAGTCCAGGCAGTCGGTAACCGAGCAAATTCGTGGCTGACTGGTCATAGCCACGAACGACGCGTCGATGAATGTGATTCGTGTTGAGAGTTGGCGGCAGTGGTTAGGCCACGCGAAGTGTTTTACGCACTTCATGTCGTTCAATTCGATATGCGATCGCGCTAGTCGAGCCCGTCAAGTAACCCGACTGGCCGATGCTTGTTCACCATGTATGTATCATAACTGCTTGAACCTAGGGTACTGAACTTACCATTGTAAACCCTATTAACCGTGGTACCTTGATCCACGAAGACTCATGAGCCGGGCATGGTGGTATGGGACACCGTGGTCGAGCTGTCGGCCTACGCTGGGGCCACAAACCTCCCCGTAGTGACCAGTGAGCACCTTGACTCGTGAGCAGATTATGGTGGTATGGGACACTATATTCTAGCTGTCGGCCTACACTGATCAGGCGACGAGCCCTTTGTAGTGACCGCGAGCGTATTCTGAGTTCACGGGAGGCGACGACCCTTCCGTGCAGTAGAGTACAGTAGGCCTGTATTGATAAGGTGATGGGGGAGCGGTGCAACGAGTGCGAGCAACAGCCCTGGCAGCCCTTGCAGCGACCTACGAAATGTACATCGTATGAGATTACTAGGAGTGACGACCCTAGACAGGATCCGTGTTGGGATTGATACAAGGGAGGTACCTTAGTTTCCCAATCCTGCTGTTTGAATGGACTAATAACAACTTGGTAATCATATCACCATAGCATTGCATGTGCCTGGAAGATGTGGAGCACTCTAGGGAGTGTGGCATGCCGCGGTCGTAAGATGTTGCCGTATGAGGGTGATCGTCGGTGAGGGCATACATCACGTCATATCATCTTGCATTAACAACAGTTTTAGGACTTGTCTGATTTACTGCTTTACTATTATCGCGTGACTGAATTGTGAACATGCTAATCTTTGCTCTATGATTCCACTGAGTTGATCACTCATTCCCACGTTACGGGATGGTGTTTGCAACACCCACCAGACCCTGTTGTAGTTGCAGGTGACGATGAGATCCAGGAGGTGGAGCTAGATGATGACGAGGACCAGGATGAGTTCTCGTATATGCAGTATCATGACGGCTTCCCGTAGGTGACCTGGATCGAGGGGACATCAGTGGGACTTTTCTTTTTTGAACATTATTCTTTTGTTATGTACATGTATATGAGACTCAGAGATGTAGTCATACTTTGGAGACAGTTGAGATTACTTTGTTTTTCCATACAGTGATATATATCTTGTTTAGTCTTCCGCTTGCTTTTATCACTGGATCTGAAGTATGAATTGCAGTTTTGGTATACTTTTACTCATGTGAATGCTTTAAATCAGACAACATTGAATCATAACCATTTTTGTTGCATAAGTGACGGTCTGGAACTCGGGAGTTGAGTTTATACACGACCCCCGATTTTCAGGGTGTTACAAGTTGGTATCAAAGCATGAGTGAGAGTATACTGGGCCTGGGTTATGGTCTTGCGACGTACGCTGTCGCTTCCTTTGACTTAGGTGGGTGCGAGAAGGGTCTAGAAACACTTCTAGGATCACAGATTCGCCAATAGGCGAAGTTTATAAGGATCGATCGCAAGATCGAGTCTGTAACGCATCTCGGGTCGCGTAAAGCGACCCGAATCACTTCTAAGCTGTAGGAAGTCGGGTGGAGACGTCCTATGAGCGGTTTTAAACCGCAAAAGTGAATCTTTGGGCCGTGGAATGACCACGACTCCAGTAATCAATCGCCAGGGCTTAAAAACCCCGTTTTGCCAAAAAATTCTTAAAATTCCTTCTCTAAACACTTCAACCTTCAGTTCTTTTGTATCTATTTCATGTTAGGCATCAAACCTAATGTGAAAATAACACAAATTAGTACATTCACCAAATTTTACAGTGAATAGTAAAATTTCATAAAAAATGGCCATAAAGCCATTCTAACTTCACTTTCTTTAGCAACTAAGGAGCTAGAAAGATGTACTGGATCCTTCTACCCCAAATCCATATGCTGCATCATATGGTTTGGTATTCGGGACTGCGATGTGGACCCGGAAAGCCCCAAAAACATGTTTGGGCTCATAGGGACCAAAATACTATGAACTAAGGGGTGGGACTAGACTTTTTGGGACCCTGGGACCATGGGGGACCAGACCCATGGGGTCCCGCTGGCCAACCTGGAGGTTGGCCGGCGATGCCATCGCCGGCCGGGCGATGCATCGCCGGCCGGCCACCTCGGACGGTGCTGCCCTTTGGGCGCACCCACTTAAATACACCCCCCATCACCCCTATGTACCTCCCATCCCACGAAAACCCCTAAAACACCCCTCTCCTTCACAAACAGCCCCCTTGCATGCCCTAGATTTGATTTTCAGCGCTCCATTCCAAATCCCGGCGACCCAAACCCATCCTAATCCCTTCCTTGGCCAAAACAGACCACCACCCATCGATTATTGGGTGTTGGCAGCCTCTTTCCTTGAAGATTTTCCCATTTGGAGCTCCAAAATCCCCCAAATAGTGCTGAAATCGTGAGCAGCTCCATTCCACCTTTTTGTTCTTATTTTTCCCTGAAACTACAGCCTTGGGAAGCTTGAAGCATCCCTCTACGACGCCTAGATTTCCTTTTGTCAGATTGGGCAGCCATTTCTCCGCATTTTCGGCGTTTTCCATGGCTTTCGTGGAAGCTATTTTGGGTCTTTTGTCACTCTCATCCATCCTGTCTTTGATGGGTAAGAGGAAAACTGCAACAGACGAGGCTGGGCCGAGCCGCCCTGCTCGATTGAGAAGACCGCGGGGTGGTGCCGCAAGTTCAAGCGCCGCCGCAGGTCCAGCTGCAGTCCTGGAGTGCCGTACGAAGCGGGATCTGGATCCCCATGCACACCTTGGACGAACCATCCTATCAGAGATGCCTCATGGTGAATACACTGATCGTAGAGTGTTATTTGAGGCGGACGTAGATGGGCGATTGTTCGGCGAGTATCTGTTGTTCGAACGCATTGAAGCCGCGCACTGGGGACCGATCTTTGAAGCTCGCGCTCGTGCTAATGTGAGCACTGTTCGTGCCTTCTATGCTAGCATCCAGAGTCCTACCTTGGAGCCCTTGCAGTTCAAAATCCCTTTTGGTAGAGATCGGATGGCTACGATCGACGTCCAGTTGGTTGCGCGACTTCTCAACGTGCCTCTAGGTGATGTACATCCAAGTGAGAAGAATTTGAGGACTAGACGTGAACGAGATCGCCGCACCAGGTTTCTGTGCGGTAAGTTGGTTCCATGGCAGCCTAATAATAGCCTCAAGGCGACGTACATGTCTGAAGATTTGCGTCTGCTGCATCACATCTGCACGTTCAATGTCTATCCTAGGTCTACGAACCGCATTGAATGTACACGTCTTATGGTCGATTTCTTATTTCTGGTGGCCCAGGGAGAGAACGTATGTATGGCCACTTTCATCTTACGGCAGATAGTTCTCATAGCCAGGTCGAGAAGAACATCCGAATCCCTTCCCTTTGGCCGACTCATTTGCAAGATTGCGCTTGAGTTTGCTTATAGACTTGGACCCGAATTGCCGGTATCGATTCACACCATCGATGAGTCGACAATGGTTAAGATGAAGATCGGGTCGCAATACCGTGAAAATCAACTTGAAAGGGATAGTGGGGACGACTTTGATGAAGAGGAAGATCAAAGCGAAGGAGAACCTAGTGCAGAAGTTCAGGAAGAGACTCAGGAAGAAGCAGAAGAGGAGGCTCAGGATACTGATGAGAGTCCTCCTCCTTCTGCGCAGACTACTATTGACGATCGCATTGCTCGGATGGAGGAGAGTCAGACCGCTTTGCGAAGGGAAGTCCAAGAACTTCGAGCAGAGGTCGCTGATGCCAAGGCCGTTACGAAGAAGAAATTTGGCAAGGTGACTCGCACCTTGAAGGCAATCCTGTGTTGCTTACAGGATAAGGGTGCTCCTCCTCCGTCGCCAGACTCCGACTAGCGACGCGATCTTTGATGTTGTTATGAGTAGTTAGCTATTTTCTGTTTCATGTGTGTAAAGCCTATTAGGGCTAGTGCTTTGCTTTTGTCGCTGTTGCTTAACTATTTTAATTTCCATGTCATTCTAGTCATGATGCTTGTAAGGATATATCCCTTGTATTGTGACAATTTTGATTAATTGAAGTGCATGGAATGCCTTGACTCTTTAGTGAATGATCGTGGTGTATTTGTGCAATTGAGACTGACAAGGTTGCGCCCTATTTTGAATATAGGGAATGCCACCTAAGACTACGAGGAGCGCGGTTCGGCTTTCATTGTTAGAGCAGATGGATCAGGCACCTTCTCAGTCTGGCACTCGTCCGGACCCTGCTGTGGGCCCGATTCCTGAGACTGTTCGATCGTCTCAGCCTGCTACTGGTCCTACAGATGGACCACCGCCATTTACACCATCAGTTAGAGAGACACAGCGCGCATCTACTTCCGCACCTCATCCGCCATAGCCTGCTCCACCACCTGATAGATTCGAGCAGATGATGGCTATGATGCTACAGCAGCAGCAGCTTCTGACCACCATAGTTGGGACTTTAGCCCAGGGTGGGGGTGCGACTGCATCTACTCCGCCTGCACCACCTGCGCATCCAGCTGAGGATGCCTATGCTTACGCCCAGGATGAGGGCATAGCACTTCCTGCGCAGCCTGCTTTCCCTGCCGGGAACCCTGCCGACACACGGGGCCTTCTGGAGCGATTTCAGCGCTTGCGGCCTCCTACTTTCACGGGTTCTCACAGACCCGAGGAGGCTGAGTTTTGGCTCGACCGAGTGTCGAAGATTCTGCGCATGTTGCACTGTACTGAGGCAGAACAGGTAGAGCTGGCTACCTTCCAGTTTGAGAGAGAGGCCAGTATGTGGTGGGATAGTGTATTGCGGACTGTTACCGCAGACTTCGTATGGACATGGGCAGCATTCGAGTTTCGCTTCCATGAGAAGTATTATCCTCAGACCTACAGACACGAGAGGGAGAATGAGTTTCTCCGTCTCAGGCAGGCAGCGATGACGGTCACCGAGTATGAGCATCGGTTCACAGAGTTGGGCAGGTACGTCCCGACGATTTTAGCTGATGAGCAGATGCGCATACGGCGCTTTTTGGAGGGCTTGCGACCGGATATTCGGTCGAAGATGTGCTGTATCAGTTTCTCCTCCTATGCGGAGTTGGTTCACATGTCCATGCGGGCAGAGCAGGACGTGGATCGACTTGCGCGATCACGAGGCCCGACTACTTCTAGGCCGCGACCGGAGTTGCCAGATAGGCCCTTCGCGGGCAAGAGGCCTCGCATTGATCCTCCTACCAGGACCACGGCGCCAGTAGGACCGTTTCGGCGCCCTGATCTATCATGCACATACTGTGGGAGGACGGGCCACCTAGCGCCGAGTTGCTTTGCGAGGATGCGGGACAGTGGGTTCTCGCCGCCGCAGAAGATTGATCGTGTACGTCCACAGGCGATATCAGCACCGCCTATACGGTCAGCTCCTGCGCAGTCCTCTTTCAGACCCACAGTATCGCAGATTCGACAGCCCCCACGGCCCTTGACACAGCGGCCGAACCGGCCACAGCAGGCTCGAGTTCATGCACTGACCGCTGAGGCAGCTACGACGCCGACTTTCCAGCATTCAGCCTTCGAGGTCACGGGCCATATCGGAGGTACTCCCGTTCTTGTCATGGTGGACACTGGTTCCACGATTTCTTTGATATCGCGTGCCGTAGTCAGACGTCTTGGGTTGCAGACTATTACTATGGATAGCGTGCGAGTCCTTGCAGCTCATGGAGATTATTCGGATGTCACCCAGATGTGTGAGGGTTGTTTACTTGATCTGGGAGGCAGGACGATGACTCTTGATTTGGTCGTCGATCCCTCGCTCGTATATCTCGACGTCATTCTTGGCATGGACTGGTTGACTGCAGCGAGAGCCGAGATTGACTGCGAGGCTCGTGTGGTGACGGTGTACGAGCCTGAGGGCACGCCTTTCACATTTTCAGTGCGGGTAAATCTTCCTTTCCGCATTCTTAGCTACGCCACCCTGTTGCACGACGCTGGTGCCCAGGTACTTGAGCAGACGCCAGTTGTTTCTGAGTTCGGGGATCTGTTCAGGAAGATCCCTGGTTTGCCGCCCCGACGTGAGATCGATTTCACTATCGATCTGATTCCTGGTTCTACACCCGTCTCACTGCCGACGTATCGCATGGCACCATGTGAGATGGAGGAGTTGAGGACGCAGATTGATGGTCTACTAGAGCTTGGCCTTATACGGCCTAGCGTATCTCCTTGGGGAGCACCGGTCTTGTTCGTGAAGAAGAAGGATGGTTCGCTGCGATTGTGTATTGATTATCGCAGGCTGAACCAACTCACAGTGAAGAACAAGTACCCTTTGCCCAGGATCGATGACTTATTTGATCAGTTGAGAGGAGCGCAGTACTTCTCGAAGATTGATCTTCAGTCAGGATATCATCAGTTGCGCGTCAGAGATGAGGACGTGCAGAAGACAGCGTTCAGGACCAGTTTTGGTCACTACGAGTTCCTTGTGATGTCGTTCGGTCTCACGAACGCACCGGCCGTGTTCATGGATCTGATGAACCGGGTACTACGGCCTTTCCTCTATCGATTCGTCGTTGTCTTCATCGACGACATTTTGGTATACTCTAGGAGTTGAGAGGAGCATGAGGAGCACTTGCGTTTGGTCGTTGATACGCTCAGACAGCATCAGTTGTTCGCACAGTATAAGAAGTGCGACTTCTGGAAGCAGGAGGTGAAGTTTCTGGGACACGTGGTGTCCAAGGATGGCATGGCAGTTGACCTGTCTAAGGTAGCTGCGGTGCAGGACTGGGAGCAGCCTGGTTCTGTCACTGAGGTGAGGAGTTTCTTGGGTCTCGCTGGCTACTATCGGCGCTTCATTCAGGATTTCTCGAAGATCGCGAGACCCTTATCTCAGTTGACACGGAAGGACGTGAAGTTCGCCTGGAATGATAAGGCGGAGTCAGCTTTTCAGGAGCTGAAGGACAGACTTACGTCCGCCCCTGTGCTAGTATTGCCAGAGCAAGGGGTTAAATACACTATATACACTGACGCGTCTAGCGTTGGTTTGGGTTGTGTCCTTATGCAGAGGGACAGGGTAATTTCGTATGCCTCGAGACAATTAAGGAAGCACGAGGAGAATTACCCTACACACGACCTGGAGTTGGCAGCCGTGATATTCGCACTGAGGCTCTGGAGACATTACCTCTATGGAGAGGAGTTCGAGCTCTTTTGCGACCACAAGAGCCTCAAGTACATATTCACACAGCGGGACTTGAATATGAGGCAGCGGCGATGGATGGAGACGCTGAAGGACTTCAAGTTTGAAGTCTCTTACCATCCTGGGAAGGCGAACCTTGTGGCTGATGCGTTGAGCCGCAAGAAGGCGATAGAGTTTGCGGCTCCGCTGATGGTTGCCGAGTGGGATATGGTTGAGTTTTTGCGAGACTTTGAGCAGAAACTCACCGTAGAGGAGCCATTTGAGTTCATCGCACATGTTCAGGTGCGATCCCCGATCGATGACCGTGTCATCGAGGCGCAGAGGGACGACGCGCATCTTACTGAGCTTCGAGAGCAGGCCAGTGATGATGATGACGCCGACTGGCGAGTTGGCATGGATGGGGGTTTACGTTACCGTGGCCGCCTATGCGTTCCTGATGTCCCTGACTTGAGACGAGAGATTCTCGAGGCTGCGCATTCTACTAGACTCGCGATGCATCCTGGCAGCACGAAGATGTATCGTGACGTGAAGAGGACGTACTGGTGGGAAGGTATGAAGACCCACGTTGCTGAGTTCGTGTCCCGTTGTCTCACTTGTCAACAGGTGAAGGCAGAGCATCGCCGACCACCTGGACTTTTGCAGCCTATGCCGATTGCAGAGTGGAAGTGGGATTTCATTTCCATGGACTTCATTTCTGGGTTGCCGAAGACGAGGAAGGGGCATGATTCTATTTGGGTGATCGTCGACCGATTGACGAAGTCGGCGCACTTCCTACCGATCAGAGTTACGAACTCTGCAGACGAGCTGGCTAGATTGTATATCCGAGAGATTGTGCGTCTGCATGGAGTTCCGTTGGAGATCGTGTCGGACAGAGACACGCGATTCACTTCTATTTTCTGGACTCGCATTCAGGAGGCTATGGGTGTGAAGTTGAAGTTCAGTACTGCCTTCCACCCACAGACGGACGGACAGACAGAGCGAGTGAACCAGATCCTGGAGGACATGTTGCGAGCTTGCGCATTGGACTTCAAGGACAGTTGGGATGACTGTCTTGCATATGCGGAGTTTGCGTACAACAATAGCTTCCAGGCGAGTATCGGCATGGCACCTTATGAGGCGCTGTATGGGCGACCTTGTCGCGCACCGCATTGCTGGTTAGAGGTCGGTGAGCGCAGCTTGATCGGCCCAGAGTTGGTGCAGGCGACGTCAGAGAAGATTGATATTATTCGACGTCGGCTTCTTACAGCGCAGAGCAGACAGAAGAGCTACGCCGATACGAGACGGAGACCACTAGAGTTCACAGTCGGGGATCATGTGTTTTTGCGAGTTTCCCCTATGAAGGGAGTCCTTCGGTTCGGAAAGAAGGGGAAGCTGGCACCGCGATACATTGGTCCATTTCAGATCCTCGATCGTGTGGGAGCAGTGGCTTACCGATTGGCTTTACCCACGCCCCTCGCGAGCGTCCACAACGTATTTCATGTTTCTATGCTGAAGAAGTACGTTGCTGATCCTTCTCATATCATCAGATGGGAGCAGGTGCAGTTAGGAGAGGATGTTACTTATATCCTGCGACCGACACGCATCTTAGACCGGAAGGAGCAGGTACTGCGTAGCAAGGTGATTCCCCTTGTGAAGGTACTATGGACGCATCATACTGAGGAGGAGGCTACTTGGGAGACAGAAGCCGAGATCAGAAAGAACTACCCACAGCTTCTCGAGGAGTACGAAAAGGTACAAAATTTCGAGGACGAAATTATTTGTTAAGGGGGGTAGATTGTAACGCCCGTGAAAAATCCATCCTTGGGCTCGAGTACCAACTCGACCCGAATTTGCGTAGAATTCATTCCTTTGGAAAATTTGACTAGGTTAGCTAGTGCAACGTTAGAATAGCTGGGAAATGGTCCCTGATCACTTTAAATACGTTCTACAAGGCCCGAAGCGAGTGGAACTAAGGGTGCTATAATGCTCTAAAGCCTCGGATCAAACTCTAAGCCGGTTTGTTCTCTGGACCACTTTGAATCTTTGTATTGGATCTAGACCGCACGTTGAAAGTCCGATACCTCCTATCTTAGACCGTTAGGACCGTCTAGCTGGGCTTGACACTCATTCCAAAAATCAAGTCAAACCGATGATCACAGGCTATTTCATTGAGCCCGGACCGAAGAGAGTGTGAATAGGGACATAGTTGGAATTTCAAATTCAAATCTGGCACACAAATTTGACGCATCAGTATTAAGCATTCTGACCGTCAGAATACAGCCAAATTACACCCTTGGATCAGGAAAAATGTCTATTATATATCACGGGACTTATAGGCCTGATCTTGGTGCGGTGACCGTTAAACTGAAACTGGGCCGCCACGTGCGATCTGGGAACCCAACCGGTCTGAAAACTGGATGTATGCTAGATCTAGTATGCATGAGCTTAAGTCCGACCGCATTTGGCCTGGGGACCTCCAGAAATGCCCTTTTGGACCGAAACGGCCCCGATTTGGTTAGGCACCAAGTAAACATTGTTCCCAAGCCTATTTTGGGAATGTTTTAGGCTATAAAAGGGGTTGAAACCCTCACTCCTCTCTCCCATCCGAATTTGAGAGAAGCCCTAGCTTGGGAGAGAGAAAAAGAGTGAGAGATTGTGAGAGAGTGGGAGAGTTCTTCCCGCCACTTGTGCTACGTGTTGCACGTGCTTAAGCGACACTCCTCTACCGCTTTCCCGGCGATTCCACCGCAATCCTAGGTAAGTAAAAATCCTAAATAGTTGGTGATTTGAGTTTTTCTTGTTTCCATGGCGATGTAGCTTATGGATCTTATGTATTAGGCTCCTTACTCGCCGTAGACGAAGCATTTACACTCCGCTTCAATTCCCGAGTCTACAAGACACTAGGTGAGGATTTTAGACGCTTGGATTGACGGTTCCCAATGCTTTCAATGTCGTTTAATAGTAGATTCTTGACGGCATCGCCGTTTGACATGTACAAAATGCTCTCCGTTTCCCGTTTCGTAAGCTAACGAAGAATATGAGATTTAGGGCATTTTAGTCATTTGTAGGAAGTACTGTTTGCATTCATATTTTGCTGATGTGATTGACATGGTTTGTTGTCGCATTAGGAAGTTAGGAATGCGTGCATAATTAGTTTGGCGAAGAGATTCGCCTAGTTGCACACTTTGGGTCGACATGCTATATGTAGACCTAAGTGTGTAGTGCATGTGTTTGTATAAATGCTTGTATTAGTATGTATTGAACTAAATGATGTTATTTGCTACTTTGTGATTGATTTTTCAATTATTATGCCGACCTAAATGATTTTCTACATGTTGACAAAATGCATGATTTCATTACATGCATGGAATGTATGTGCTTGAGGATTTGCTTAAGTTGAATATGCATGGGAAGTATGCCTTGAAGATTTGCTTAAGTTGAATGTTATAACATGTGCTAACATGCTCACATGATGTATTTCAATTCCAATACCTTTTATAGTGATTCCATAGATGTGTGGGACTTGACTTAGTCCAGGCAGTCGGTAACCGAGCAAATTCGTGGCTGACTGGTCATAGCCACGAACGACGCGTCGATGAATGTGATTCGTGTTGAGAGTTGGCGGCAGTGGTTAGGCCACGCGAAGTGTTTTACGCACTTCATGTCGTTCAATTCGATATGCGATCGCGCTAGTCGAGCCCGTCAAGTAACCCGACTGGCCGATGCTTGTTCACCATGTATGTATCATAACTGCTTGAACCTAGGGTACTGAACTTACCATTGTAAACCCTATTAACCGTGGTACCTTGATCCACGAAGACTCATGAGCCGGGCATGGTGGTATGGGACACCGTGGTCGAGCTGTCGGCCTACGCTGGGGCCACAAACCTCCCCGTAGTGACCAGTGAGCACCTTGACTCGTGAGCAGATTATGGTGGTATGGGACACTATATTCTAGCTGTCGGCCTACACTGATCAGGCGACGAGCCCTTTGTAGTGACCGCGAGCGTATTCTGAGTTCACGGGAGGCGACGACCCTTCCGTGCAGTAGAGTACAGTAGGCCTGTATTGATAAGGTGATGGGGGAGCGGTGCAACGAGTGCGAGCAACAGCCCTGGCAGCCCTTGCAGCGACCTACGAAATGTACATCGTATGAGATTACTAGGAGTGACGACCCTAGACAGGATCCGTGTTGGGATTGATACAAGGGAGGTACCTTAGTTTCCCAATCCTGCTGTTTGAATGGACTAATAACAACTTGGTAATCATATCACCATAGCATTGCATGTGCCTGGAAGATGTGGAGCACTCTAGGGAGTGTGGCATGCCGCGGTCGTAAGATGTTGCCGTATGAGGGTGATCGTCGGTGAGGGCATACATCACGTCATATCATCTTGCATTAACAACAGTTTTAGGACTTGTCTGATTTACTGCTTTACTATTATCGCGTGACTGAATTGTGAACATGCTAATCTTTGCTCTATGATTCCACTGAGTTGATCACTCATTCCCACGTTACGGGATGGTGTTTGCAACACCCACCAGACCCTGTTGTAGTTGCAGGTGACGATGAGATCCAGGAGGTGGAGCTAGATGATGACGAGGACCAGGATGAGTTCTCGTATATGCAGTATCATGACGGCTTCCCGTAGGTGACCTGGATCGAGGGGACATCAGTGGGACTTTTCTTTTTTGAACATTATTCTTTTGTTATGTACATGTATATGAGACTCAGAGATGTAGTCATACTTTGGAGACAGTTGAGATTACTTTGTTTTTCCATACAGTGATATATATCTTGTTTAGTCTTCCGCTTGCTTTTATCACTGGATCTGAAGTATGAATTGCAGTTTTGGTATACTTTTACTCATGTGAATGCTTTAAATCAGACAACATTGAATCATAACCATTTTTGTTGCATAAGTGAAGGTCTGGAACTCGGGAGTTGAGTTTATACACGACCCCCGATTTTCAGGGTGTTACACTTAAACTACACACTTAAGTCTACATATAGTATGTCGACTCAAAGTGCGCATTTCGGCGAATCTCTTCGCCAAACTAATTATGCACACATTCCTAGTATCCTAATGCGATAAGAAGCCATGTCAATACATCAGCAAAATATGGATTAAAACAGTATTTCCTACAAATGACTAAAATGCCCTAAATCTCTTATTTTTCGTCTACTTATGAAACAGGAAACGGACAGCATGTTGTACATGTCAAATGGCATTGCCAGCGATAATCTACTATTAAATGACATTGAAAGCATTGAAGAAAGTCAATCAAAGCGTCTAAAATCTGCACCTTTTATCCTAGAAGTGGATTGATTCGAACGGAGCGTATACGCTTCGTCTACGGTGAACCGGGAACCTAATACACAAGATCTATAAGCTACCATGCTAAGGAACCGAAGGAACCTTAAATCAGCAAGTGTTTGGGGTATTTTCTTACCTAGAAACACGGCAAAATCATCGGGAAAGTGATTGAGGCGCGTTGCTTAAGCACGTGCAACCGGTAGTGCAAGCAGCAGGAAATTCTCTCCCACTCTCTCTCACAATCTCTCACCTTTTCTGTCACACCAGCTAGGCTTTCTAGAAAATTCGGATGGGTGAGAGAAGTGAGGGTTTAAGCCCCTTTTATAACCTAAAACTTGCCCAAAATAGGCTTGGAAACAATGTTCACTTGATGCCTAACCAAATCGGGGCTGTTTCGGTCCAAAAAGACATTTCTGGAGGTCCCCTGGCCGAACACGATCGGACTTAAGTTCATGCACATCGGATGTCACTCACATCCCATTTTTAGACCAGTAGTGTTCGTAGATCGCACATGGCGGTCCAGTTTCAGTTTAGCGGTCACCACACGTAGATCAGGTCTACAAGTCTCATGATATGAAATAGAAACTTTTCCTAATCCAAGGGTGTAATTTGGCTGAATTCTGATGGTCAGAACGCTTAATAATAATGCGTCAAGTCCAGCTAGGTGGTTATAACGGTCTAAGATTGTAGGTATCGGACTTTCGACGCGCGGTCTAGATCCAATACAAAGTTTCAAAGAGGTCCTGAGAACAAACCAGTTTAGAGTTTGATCCGAGGTTTTAGAGTATTATAGCGTCATTGGTTCTACTCGCTTTGGGTCTTGTAGAACGTATTTAAAGTGATCAGAGACTATTTCCCAGCTACTCTAGCGTTGCGCTAGCTAACTTACACTTATTTTCCAAAGGAATAAATCCTATGCGATTTCTGGTCGAGTTGGTACTCGCGTCCAAGTACGAATTTTTCCAGGGCGTTACACCCAATCTTATTTAATGCCATTCTACAAACGACATGAATTTATTATTATCCATGTTGCATAAGTGACATTTTGAAACTCAGGAGTTAGGATTCTACCCGACCCTCGATTTTCGGGATGTTACAGATGGTATCAGAGCATGATTTGGATTAAACTGGACCTGGGTTATGGTAACACAATGTACAATGACGCACTCTGACTTAGGAAGGGGGCGATGGAAACTTATAAACCACATTAGAATCCCAAGTTTCACCGACAGGTGAAACTATACGGTACTTTAAGCCGTAACGTATCTTTGGTCGCTTCACGCGACCTAAGTCGCCTCTAGGCCATCAGTCGACGGGTTTATGTCATTCACTGAAGAATTCCAAACGCTAAAATGGATGTCCTTGGGTTGTGGAGCAACCACAACACCTTACACTCAATCACAAGGCCTAAAACCCCTTTTTACCCATTTCCTTCAAAATCTCTCCTTTCACCACCTCATTCTTCAACTTTTTCTAAGTCCTTTCGTACTAGATATAAATCCTAACTTATAAATGATGGAGAATCACGCTTAAACAAAAATTTTCTATAAATAGTAAATATATGTATAAATTGAACTTTTGACCATTCCAATTATGGTATCTCATGCAATAAGTGGGTTAATTGAATGGATTAGCCTCTTCTACCCTAAAATCATATGTTACATGATGCATAAAATTATTTCAGTTTGTAAATTGGCCCCGAAACACGTCAAACGGAGTCGTGGGCCTACCCATGCAATTTCAGAATGATCCGAGGTGGGAACCACATGTATTTTGGGCCCTTAGGGCAGGGGGACCTCGCCCAAATGGAGGGGCACCACCAAAAGCCAAACCGATCGGCAAGGGCTTCGCTGGTTCGACGACGCCTCGCCGTACAATGGGCGTGGATCGGGCTGGGCTTCGGGCCGATGTCATTTGGGGGCTAGTGTAGCCCCTGTGCATAGGGGTCGTCCCTTAAATCACCCCCAAAACCCTACCTCCACAAAAATGTCCCCCAAGCTCTCCTTTCTTCACATTTTTATTGCCTCCCTCTCAAATCATGTTTCCAAACCTCTCCCATTCCCATTTTCGGTCACAACCGATGTCACTCCATCACTCACAGCCATACACTCTCCCCTATCTCTCTATTCTCATCGCTTGGAGCTTTCCCATCTTCCATTGGAGGCTAAAATTCAGGTGAGCCTCCATCCCAACCTATTTTTCTCTTTTCCCTTTGAAATCCTAGCCCTTGGGGGCCTGTTTCACTCCTCTATAGTACCTAGATTCGTGGTAGCCCATTTGGACAGCCCTTTCACCCCATTTCCTTCATTTTCCATGGCTCTTTCGAGCTAATTATAGCCGTCTTCTCGATCTCTCCGCTTTATCGTCGGGCGAGACCAAATACGGTAGCTTAATCCACAAATAATGACCATCTGGTGTTAGGACATCTAGAGTTTTAGACCTAGAGTTAGTACTCCTAAATTTGAAAGATCTGACGATATAGGAAAATCCAATTCCATTTAGAAAATCTTGACCCTAAGCGATAGAACAATTCTCTGTATTAGAAATGGTATAAAACCATTTAACGTATAAGCTTAGGCTTTGGATTACACCTAGTGAGTTACAGACTAGTCTACTAGTTACCTTAAGTAGTGTAAAGCCTGTATATGTTAAGGAATAGTATGTTAGATTTGGTTGGAGTAGAACCTCATTCCTTCGCTTGATCCCCTTAATACTTATAGACTTCTGTTATAACCCTTAGGAAAGTTGTTTTAACTTAGAACCTTTTACTCTCTGGGAAAACTTATAAATCCCTCAGATTGAACTTAGAATAAACCAGAACGCCCCTTAGAATTGTCTTCCCAAGGATTTATTGCATTTGGGAACACAAAGTAAAGGGACTGTATGTAAGCGATGTATTCGCGGTTTGAATCGACTTCTTAATCCTAGTAGTTACCAATGAATCCAATACTCTGATCAAGCCGAGGATCGGCATCGACTCGGATTAAGAATTGATACAACAAATTTTCTGTCCTAGCTAGACAAAAAGTCTATGTATCTGGCTCAAACCCACTACACAACTTTCTTCCATGTTGGCCCAACCACCTATAACCAAAAGTTATCACTTTATCTTTGGGAAATGGTGAGGACTTATAGCCAGTAGAGAATTAGACATCTTCCCGCCAACTCATACCTGCCCCTGAACTCAACCACAATAGAGATTAGGCTTCTTTCTACAACCATAGGTACCAATACCATAGAACGCATCATTAACAAAGGAAGACCAATGTAGCGAGAGACTATTTCCTAGTTTATGTCAAGGATAGGCCCTAAGTTACACCTCGTTCTGATATTTAGATCGAGACATAGATTCTTGAACCTTAAGTAGAACTAAGTTTTAAGGGGGGTAGAATGTATTGAGCCCAATCTACTTAGGATTATCTAGTACAACCGTTGAATCAGAGTAGCGCAGCGGAAGAATGGTTAGCCCCTTCCCCACTGGCCTAGGATCAAAATAGTTGATTTAGGTTATACGTAAGGTTAGGTCATTAAATAGGATTTGAACCTTCCTTAGAATGTCAATACGAAAGTCTCTTTAAGTACTTATTACCCTTAGCCAATTTTGAGGATGAAATTTTATTTTAAGGGGGGTAGATTGTAACACCCCAGATTTTTGCCAACCCGGGGTTAGACGTCCTTAGGCAATGGGCCAACCATAACGCCTTGTTAACCTCTCAGAACTCAATTCCAAAGCCAAAGAAATCATTTAGAACCAAATTCTTTAGAAATTTAACGTAAATTAATTAGCGCTATAACACCCCGGATTTTGGCCAATCTGGGATTTGACGTCCTTAGGCAGTAGGTCAACTAAAACACCAGGAAAATCGCTCAGAACCTACTTCCATAGCCAAAGAAACCACTTAGGACTAATTCCTTTAGAAACTAAGCAAAAGTTAGCTAGCGCAACGCTAGAGTAGCTGGGAAATAGTCCCTGATCACTTTAAATACGTTTTACAAGACCCAAATCGAGTAGAACCAATGACTCTATAATACTCTACAACCTCGGATCAAACTCTAAGCAGGTTTGTTCTCTGGACCACTTTAAAATTTTGTATTGGATCTAGACCGGGTGTCGAAAGTCCGATACCTGCTATCTTAGACCGTTAGAACCACATAGCTGGACTTGACAATCATTTTGAAAATCAAGTCCAACCGACGTTCGCAGGCTATTTCATTGAGCCTGGACCGAAGAGAGTGGAATTAGGGCTAGATTTGGAATTTGAAATTCCAATCTGGCACACGACTTGACGCGTCAGTATTAAGCGTTCTGACCGTCAGAATTCAGCCAAATTACACCCTCGGATCAGGAAAAATTTCTATTTCATACCAAGAGATTTGCAGACCTGATCTACGTACGGTGACCGCTGAACTGAAACTGGACCGCAGGCGATCTGCGAACCCTGCCGGACTGAAAACTCGATGTATGCTAGATCCAGTATGCATGAGCATAAGTCCGATCGCGTTCGGCCAGGGGACCACCAGAAATGTCTTTTTGGACTGAAACAGCCCCGATTTGGTTACCCCTCAAGTGAAACTTGTTCCCGAGCCTATTTCGGGCAAGTTTGGGCTTATAAAAAGGGTTAAAACCCTCACTCCTCTCTCCCATCCGAATTTGTAAAAAAATCCCTAGATTGGGAGAGAGAAAAGGTGAGAGTTTGTGAGAGAGAGTAGGAGAGAATTTCTTGTTGCTCGTGCCACCTGCTGTAAGTGCCTAAGCAACACACTCCGATCACCTGGCCGGTGATTTCTCCGCATTTTCAGGTAAGAAATAACCCTAGAAAGTTGCTGATTTGATGTTTCTTCCGTTCCATAGCTTTATAGTTAATAGATCTTGTAAAACAGGTCCTCTATTCGCCGTAGACGAAGCGTATACGCTCCGTTCGAAACGACACATTTATAAGAGACAAGGTGCGGATTTTAGACGCTTTGATTGACTATTTCCAAAGCTTTCAATGTCATTTAATAGTAGATTATCGACGGCATCGCCGTTTGACATGTACAACATGCTGTCCGTTTCCTGTTTCGTAAACCAACGTAGAATATGAGATTTAGGGCATTTTAGTCATTTGTAGGAAGTACTGATTTCATTCATATTTTGCTGATGTGATTGACATGATTTGTTGTCGCATTAGAATATTAGGAATGCTTGCATAATTAGTTTGGCGAAGAGATTCGCCTAAATGCGCACTTTGGGTCGACATACTATATGTAGACTTAAGTGTGTAGTGTAAGTGTTTGTATTAATGCTTGTAATAGTATGTATTGAATGAAATGATGTTATGGATTAGTTTGAGATTGGTTTCTCAATTGATATGCTGATGTGAATGATTTCTTACATATTAGCCATATGCATGATTTCATTATATGAATGAAATGCATGTGCTTGATGATTCACATAAGGTGTATGTTATAACATGTGCTTGGTGATTTCATTATGATTTAGTTTGAGATTGAATTCTCAATTAATTTGCTGATGGAAATGATTTCCTATATGTTGGCGATATGCATAATTTCATTATATGTATGAAAGGCATGTATCAGGTGATTTGCTTAAGTTGTATGTTACAGCATGTGTTAACATGCTCATATGGTTGTATGTCATTTCCAATACTTTCACATGCTTTGCCGATGTGGTTCCACATGTTTGGGACTATACTTAGTCCAGGCAGTCGATAACCGAGCGAATTCGTGGTTAGCTTATCTTCACCACGAGTGACGCGTCGATGAACGCGAGTCATGTTTTGGAGTTGGCGGTAGTGGTTAGGCCACATGAAGTGTTTTACGCACTTCATGTCATTCAACTTGCGATGCGATCGTGCTAGTCGAGCCCGTCAAGTAACCCGACTGGCCATTGTATGTTCACCCTGCATGAGTCATAACTGCTTGAACCTAGGGTACTGAACTTACCATTGTAAATCCTGTTAACCATGGTACCTTGATCCACGAAGACTCATGAGCCGGGCATGGTGGTATGGGACACCATGGTCGAGCTGTCGGCCTACGCTGGGGCCACAAACCTCCCCGTAGTGACCAGTGAGCACCTAGTCTCGTGAGCAGATTATGGTGGTATGGGACACTATATTCTTGCTGTCGGCCTACACTGATCAGGCGACAAGTCCTTTGTAGTGACAGCGAGCGTATTCTGAGTATACGGGAGGCGACGACCCTTCCGTAGAAGTAGAGTACAGTAGGCCTGTATTGATAAGGTGATGGGAGAGCCGTGCAACGAGTACGTGCAACAGTCCTAACAGCCCTTGCAGCGACTTACAAAATATACATCATATGAGATTACTAGGAGTGACGACCCTAGACAGGATTTGTGTTGGGATTGATATAAGGGAAGTACCTTAGTTTCCCAATCCTGCTGTTTGAATGGACTAATAATAACCCAAAAATCATATCACCATACCATTGCATGTGCTTGGAAGATGTGGAGCACTTGAGGGTCGATTGCATGCCGCGGTCGTAAGATGGTGCTGTATGAGGGAGATCGTCGGTGAGGGCATACATCATGTCATGTCATATTGCATTAACAACAGTTTTAGGATTGTTTGATTTACTGCTTTACTATTATCGCATGATTGATTTGAGAACATGTTAATCCTTGCTTTATTATTCCACTGAGTTAGCTACTCACTCCCATGTTACGGGATGGTGTTTTCGGACACCCACCAGACCCTTTTGTGATTGCAGATGATGGAGCGGCCTGCGAGGCGGAGCCGGACTTGATGATGATGAGGAGGATCCCTCCTTTATGCGTGTTCTGATCGACGGGATTACAGGGAGGTTGATTAGATGCCTTGACACTTGTCATTTTATATTTTCAGAGCACTCATGTATATACTTTCTTTCTATTTTGAGGTATACATGTATATGTTTAACCTGGTAACATGTTCACACTCAAGAGACACACAACAGTTTATATATGTTATATATACTATCACAGACTTCCGCTGGTTAATTTAACTGTCTCTGGAGTATGATATGCTGTTCTGGCATAATCCCACTCATGTTTCATACATTAATATAGGAAACATTCAATCATACGTATCTATGTTGCATAAATAACATTTTGGAAGTCGGGAGTTGAGTTTTTGCTCGACCCCCGATTTTCAGGATGTCACAGATGGTATCAGAGCATGATTTGGATTAAACCAGGCCTGGGTTATGGTCACGCGACGCACGCTGTCGCTTCCTTTGACTTAGGTGGGTGCGAGAAGGGTCTAGAAACACTTCTAGGATCCCAGATTCGCCAATAGGCGAAGTCTATTCATTTCGATCGCGGGATCGAGTCCTTAGCGCATCTAGGGTTACGTAAAGCAACTCGAATAGCTCCTAGGTTGTAGGTAAGTGGGTTGAGACGTTCTTTGAACAATTTTAAACCTTTAAATGTGAATTTTTGGGCCGTGGGACAACCACGACCCCTGTATTCAATCGCCAGGGCTTAGAAACCCCGTTTTATCCAAAATCTTCAAAATTCTTCCTCTCACCACTCTAATATTCAATTCTTTCTTATCCATTTCATGTTAGGCATCAATCCTAATGTGAAAATAACATAAAATTATACTTTCACAAAATGTTATAGTGAATAGTAAAATTTCATGAAAAATGGTCATAAGGTCATTCTAACTTTGCTTTATTTAGAAAATAATAGTCTAAATGGATGTACTAGCTCCTTCTACCCCAAAATCATATGCTGCATGATAGGGTTTTGTATTCGAGATTACATATTGGCCCTGGAAAGCCCCGAACTCATGTTTGGGCCTATACAGGTCAAAATACAATGAACCAAGGTTGGGACCGTACCTTTTTGGGGTCCCTGAACCATGGGGGACCAAACCCATGTGGTCCCATCGCCCGACCAGAGGTTTGGTCGGCGATGCCATCGCCGGCCATAGTGGTCCATTTGATGCGTGCTTTGGCACGTGTGGTCGTTTTGGGTCGTGTACACCCCCCACGTAGCGCCCGACCGTAGAAAACCCCAAATGCATGCACTTCCTTCATAAACAACCCTTCCCCTAGCCCTATTTACATTTTTCAGCTGTCATTTCCAAAAATCGTGGTTTCAAACCACCCCTAAATCCATCCTTGGCCAAAAACGACCACCCTCCATCAATCTATTTCGGTTTGCAGCCCTCCCTTTAACAGATTTCATCTTTTGGAGCTCTAAAAACCCCTAAATTGAGCTGAAATCGTGAGGTCCTCCATTTCCCTTTTTCATTTTCATTTCTCCTTGAAAATACATCCTAGGGAAGCTTGAGGCATCCCTCTACAACACCTAGATCTCCCTTTTCCAGTTTGGATAGCCACTTCTTCGCATTTTCTCCATTTTTCATGGCTTTCGTAGAAGCCATTTTAGGCCTTTTGTCACTCTCCACCATCCTATCTTTGATGGGTAAAAGAAAAACGGCTGCAGATGAGGCTAGGCCGAGTCGCCCTGCTCAATTAAGAAGACCGCGGGGTGGTGCCACAAGTTCAAGCGCCGCCATAGGTCCAGCTACAGCCCAAGAGTTCCATACAAAGTGGGATTTAGATCCCCATACTCAACTCGAGCGAGTGATTCTAGCTGAGATGCCTCATGGCCAATACACTGATCACAAAGTGTTGTTTGAGGCGGACGTGGAAGGGCGACTGTTCGGTGAGTTTTTGTTGTTCGAGCGCATTGAAGCTGCGCATTGGGGTCTGATCTTTGAAGCTCGCGCTCGTGCTAATGTGAGCACCATTCATGCCTTCTACGCTTGTATCCGGAATCCTACCTTGGAGCCATTGCAGTTCAAAATTCCTTTTGATAGGGACAGGATGGCTACGATCGATGTGCGGCTGATTACGTGACTTCTTAACGTACCTCTTGGTGATGTTCATCCTAGTGAGAAGAATCTGAGGAGTAGGCGTGAGTGAGATCGCCGTACCAGGTTCTTATGCGGTAAGTTAGTTCCATGGCAGCCTAATAATAGCCTCATGGCGACGTATATGTCTGATGATTTACGCCTGCTGCACCATATCTGCACGTTCAATGTGTATCCCAGGTCGACGAATTGCATTGAGTGTACGCGCCTTATGGTTGATTTCTTGTATCTGGTGGCCCAGGGAGAGAATGTATGTATGGCCACTTTCATCTTGCGACAGATAATCCTCATAGCCAAGTCAAGAAGGACGTCCGAATCTCTTCCTTTTGGCCGACTGATATGCAAGATCGTGCTTGAGTTTGCTTACAGACTTGGGCCGAAATTGCCAGTTTCGATTCATAGCATTGATGAGTCGACTATGGTCAAGATGAAGATTGGGTCTTAGTACCGTGAGAATCAGCTTGAGGAGGATAGAGAGGATGACTTTGATGATGAAGAGGATGCAAGTGAGGGAGAACCTGGAGCAGAAGTTCAGGAAGAAGTTCAGGAAGAGGCAAAAGAGGAGGCTCAGGATACAAATGAGAGCCCTCCTCCTTCTGCGCAGGCTACTAGCGATGATCACATTGCCCGGATTGAGGAGAGCCAGATCGCCTTGCGAAGGGAAGTGCAGGAACTTCGCACTGAAGTCGAGGATGCCAAGGCCTTTACGAAGAGGAAATTCGGCAAGGTGACTCGCACCTTGAAGGCGATCCTGTGTTGCTTGCAGGATAAGGGTGCTCCTCCTCCGTCACCCGACTCAGACTAGCGAGATCTATGATGTTGTTATTAGTAGTTAGTCGTTTCCTGCTTTATATTGTGTAAGTCTGATAAGGCTAGTAGTTTGCTTATGTTGCTGTAGTAGCTGACTGACTTAGCTCCCATGTACTTCTTGTCATGATACTTGTAGGGAGATATCCCTTGTATTATGATAATTTTGGTTTAATGAAATGTATGATGTTTTTCGGCTTGATATGTGAATGTTTGTGTTGTGATTTAGGCTTAATATAGCCGAATTTTGTTGAATGGAGTGCATGTTGTTCGTTTGTTGTCAGGTATTGTCCCTAGATTGGGAGTATTGTAACTCCCGGGATTCGGCCTACAAATTAGTTTTTATCCCACCCCACCCTCCTACCAAGCATACCACTTCCAATCCCGCCATGGGACTAGGAATGCGGTTCCATTTAATACAACTAAACACTACTGGCCACATAGACCCTTGGCGTTTTGGACTTAGTGTTAGCGCTCCTAGATTTGAAGGATCTGACGATATAGGAAAGCCAATTTTATTTCGATAATATTGACCCTAAGCAATAGAACAACTCCCTGTAGTAGAAATGGTATGGAACCATTTAACGTATAAACTTAGGCTTTGGATTATAAGTACTGAGTTACAGACTAGGCTACTAGTTGACTTAGGTAGTGTAAGGCCTATATATGCTAAGGGATAGTAGGTTAGATTTGGTTGGAATGGGACTCCCTTCCTTCGATAGATCCCCTTATGACTTATAGACTTCTGTTGTTGCCCATAGGAAGGAACCATTCACTCTCAGGGAACATTTATAAATCCCTCAGATTGAACTTAGAATGTACTAGCACGCCCCTTAGAATTGCCTTCCCCAAGGGCTTATTGCATTCGGGAACGCGGAATAAAGGAAATGCAATTATCAGTGAAGTATTCGCGGTTTGAATCGACTTCTTAATCCTAGTAGTTACCACTAAATCCAATGCTCTGATCAAGCAGAAGATCGGCATCGACTAGGATTGAGGACTGATACAACAACTTTTCTGTCATCGCGGGGCAGAAGGTTTGTGTATCCGGCTTAGACCCATTACACAACTATTCTTTCGTGTTGGCCCGACCACCTACAACCACAAGTTATTTCTTTGCCATTGGAAAATGTTAAGGACTTCAAGCCAATAGAGGATTCGACATCTTGCCACCAACTCATACCTGCCCCTGAACTTAACCATAATAGAGATTAGGCTCATCTCTATGATCATAGGTACCAATGACATAGAATGCATCATTAGTAAGGAAAACCATGTAGAGAAAGGTTGTTTCCATTTTAGGTTAAGGATAGCTCCTAAGTTGCACCTCGTTTCGATATACGGATCGATGCAACGATTCTTCAACCTTAAGTAAAACCAAGTTTTAAGGGGGGTAGAACGTATTAAGTCCAATCCAGTTAGGTTAGTCAACGCTGCTATTCGATCAGTGTGGCGCAGCGGAAGAGTGGTTGGCCTCTTCCCCACTGGCCCAGGATCGAAACATTTGATTTAGGTTATATGCACGGTTAGGTTATTAAATAGGATTTGAACCTTCCTTAGAAAAAGTACTCCTTGCCCTTCGCCAATTTCGGGGACGAAATTTTGTTTTAAGGGGGGTAGATTGTAACACCCCGAATTTTGGCCAATCTGGGATTTGACGTCCTTAGATAGTGGGTCAACTAAAACACCAGGAAAATCGCTCAGAACCTACTTCTATAGCCAAAGAAACCACTTAGGACTAATTCCTTTAGAAACTAAGCATAAGTTAGCTAGCGCAACGCTAGAGTAGTTGGAAAATAGTCCCTGATCACTTTAAATACGTTCTACAAGACCCAAATCGAGTAGAACCAATGACTCTATAATACTCTATAACCTCGGATCAAACTCTAAGCAGGTTTGTTCTCTGGACCACTTTGAAATTTTGTATTGGATCTAGACCGCGCGTCGAAAGTCCGATACCTGCTATCTTAGACCATTAGAACCGCCTAGCTGGACTTAACAATCATTTCAAAAATCAAGTCCAACCGACGTTCGCAGGCTATTTCATTGAGCCTGGACTGAAGAGAGTGGAATTAGGGCTAGATTTGGAATTTAAAATTCAAATCTGGCACACGACTTGATGCGTCAGTATTAAGCGTTCTGACCATCAGAATTCAGCCAAATTACACCCTCGGATCAGGAAAAATTTCTATTTCATACCATGAGATTTGCAGACTTGATCTACGTGCGGTGACCGCTGAACTGAAACTGGACCGCCACGGGCGATCTGCGAACTCTGCCGGACTGAAAACTTGATGTATGCTAGATCCAGTATGCATGAGCTTAAGTCCGATCGCGTTCGGCCAGGGGACCACTAGAAATGTCCTTTTGGACTGAAACAGCCCCGATTTGGTTACCCCTCAAGTGAAACTTGTTCCCGAGACTATTTCGGGCAAGTTTGGGCTTATAAAAAGGGTTGAAACCCTCACTCCTCTCTCCCATCCGAATTTGCAAAAAAATTCCTAGATTGGGAGAGAGAAAAGGTAAGAGTTTGTGAGAGAGAGTAGGAGAATTTCTTGCTGCTCGTGCCACCTGCTGCAAGTGCCTAAGCAACACACTCCGATCACCTGGCCGGTGATTTCTCCACATTTTCAGGTAAGAAATAACCCTAGAAATTTGCTGATTTGATGTTTCTTTCGTTCCATAGCTTGATAGTTAATAGATCTTGTAAAACAGGTCCTTTATTCTTCGTAGACGAAGCGTATACGCTCCGTTCGAAACGACACGTCTATAAGAGACAAGGTGCGGATTTTAGACGCTTTGACTGACTGTTTCCAAAGCTTTCAATGTCGTTTAATAGTAGATTATCGACGGCATCACCGTTTGACATGTACAACATGCTGTCCGTTTCCTGTTTCGTAAACCAACGTAGAATATGAGATTTAGGGCATTTTAGTCATTTGTAGGAAGTACTGATTTCATTCATATTTTGCTGATGTGATTGACATGATTTGTTGTCGCATTAGAATGTTAGGAATGCGTGCATAATTAGTTTGGCGAAGAGATTCGCCTAAATGCGCACTTCGGGTCGACATACTATATGTAGACTTAAGTGTGTAGTGTAAGTGTTTGTATTAATGCTTGTAATAGTATGTATTGAATGAAACGATGTTATGGATTAGTTTGAGATTGGTTTCTCAATTGATATGATGATGTGAATGATTTCTTATATATTAGCCATATGCATGATTTCATTATATGAATGAAATGCATGTGCTTGATGATTCACGTAAGGTGTATGTTATAACATGTGCTTGGTGATTTCATTATGATTTAGTTTGAGATTGAATTCTCAATTAATTTGCTGATGGAAATGATTTCCTATATGTTGGCGATATGCATAATTTCATTATATGTATGAAAGGCGTGTATCAGGTGATTTGCTTAAGTTGTATGTTACAGCATGTGTTAACATGCTCATATGGTTGTATTTCATTTCCAATACTTTCACATGCTTTGCCGATGTAGTTCCACATGTTTGGGACTATACTTAGTTCAGGCAGTCGGTAACTGAGCGAATTCGTGGTTAGCTTATCTTTGCCACGAATGACGCGTCGATGAACGCGAGTCATGTTTTGGAGTTGGCGGCAGTGGTTAGGCCACATGAAGTGTTTTACGCACTTCATGTCGTTCAACTTGAGATGCGATCGTGCTAGTCGAGCCCGTCAAGTAACCCGACTGGCCATTGTATGTTCACCCTGCATGAGTCATAACTGCTTGAACCTAGGGTACTGAACTTACCATTGTAAACCCTGTTAACCATGGTACCTTGATCCACGAAGACTCATGAGCCGGGCATGGTGGTATGGGACACCATGGTCGAGCTGTCGGCCTACGCTGGGGCCACAAATCTCCCCGTAGTGACCAGTGAGCACCTAGTCTCGTGAGCAGATTATGGTGGTATAGGACACTATATTCTTGCTGTCAGCCTACACTGATCAGGAGACAAGTCCTTTGTAGTGACAGCGAGCGTATTCTGAGTCTACGGGAGGCGACGACCCTTCCGTAGAAGTAGAGTACAGTAGGCCTGTATTGATAAGGTGATGGGGGAGCGGTGCAACGAGTACGTGCAACAGTCCTGGCAGCCCTTGCAACGACTTACAAAATATACATCATATGAGATTACTAGGAGTGACGACCCTAGACAGGATCTGTGTTGGGATTGATATAAGGGAAGTACCTTAGTTTTCCAATCCTACTGTTTGAATGGACTAATAATAACTCAGAAATCATATCACCATACCATTGCATGTGCCTGGAATATGTGGAGCACTTGAGGGTCGATTGCATACCGCGGTCTTAAGATGGTGCCGTGTGAGGGAGATCGTCGGTGAGGACATACATCACGTCATGTCATATTGCATTAACAACAGTTTATATATGTTATATATACTATCACAGACTTCAGCTGGTTAATTTAACTGTCTCTGGAGTATGATATGCTGTTCTGGCGTAATCCCACTCATGTTTCATACATAAATACAGGCAACATTCAATCATACGTATCTATGTTGCATAAATAACATTTTGGAAGTCGGGAGTTGGGTTTTTGCTCGACCCTCAATTTTCAGGATGTTACAAGCGCTGCGCTAGATTACCTGTGAAATTAGCACCAATCACTTTAAATACGTTCTACAAGACCCAAAACTTGTAGAACCAATGGCGCTACAATACCTTGAAACCTAGGATCAAACCCTAAACCTGTTTACTCTCAGGAACCCTTTGAAACTTTATATTGGATCTAGACCGCGCGTCGAAAGTCTGATATCCACAATCTTAGACCGTTATGACCGCTTAGCTGGACTTGACAATCATTTCAAAAATCAAGCCCAACTGATGCTCTGAGGCTATTTCATTGAGCCTGGAGCAGAGAGTGTGAGAAAGAGTGAAATTCATTAAAATTTAAATGGGATTTAAATGAATCTGGCACGTTTCGTTTGTGGGTTAAGTATAAGCATTCAGACCGTCGGAATCGGATCCAAATACACCCTCAGATCAGGGAACATTTCTCACTCAGGTCAGTGTACTTGGAATCCTCAATCGAGTCTCCATGACCGCTGAACTGAAACTGGTCCGCCACGTGCAATCTGGGAACTCTACCGCACTAAAAACTTCATGTGAGAAGGATCCAGTATCCATGAGCTTAAGTCCGACCGCGTTCGGCCAGGGGACCTCCCAAAACACTCTTTTGGATCGGAAAGGACCTGATTTGGTTATAACCCAAGTATACCCTTGTCCCAAGTCTATTTAGCTAAGGTTTTAGCCTATATAAGGGCTTTAAACCCTCTCATATCTCTCCCATCCAATTTTGCAAGAAACCCTAGAAAGTGGTGAGAGAGAAAGAGAGAGTTAGTGAGAGAATTTATGAGAGAACTTCCTGCCGTTTGCTCTAGCCTTTGCACGTATCAAAGCACCGCCTTCAAATCACTTTCTCGATGATTTCAACTCACTTCTAGGTAATAAAACCCTAACCTCTAGCTGTTTAAGGATTCTTTCGATTCAAATACCGAAATAGCTTATGTATCTTGTGCATTAGGTTGCCGTAACGCTGTTGACGAAGCGTAGACTTCCTATTCGAATCGATACGCGTCTAAGGCGAAAGGTGAGGATTTTAGACGCTTAGATTGACTGATTTCAAAGCTTTCAATATCGTTTAATAGTAGATTATCGATGAGAACGCTGTTTGACATGTAGAACATGCTGTCCGTTTTCCATTTCGACTGCGTACGGGAAATATGAGATTTAAGATATTTTAGGTATTTGTAGGAAATATAGAATACGTCCGTATTTTGCTGAAATGATTTCCATGGATATTTGTCGTGTTATGATATTAGAAATGCGTGCATGATCTGTTTGGTGAAGAGATTCGACCTAATGCACACTTTGGGTCGATATACTCTATGTAGACTAAAGTGTGTAGACTAAGTGTTTGTATAAATGTTTGTATTAGTATGTATTGAGTAAATGGTGTTGTGAATTAGTTTGAGATTGAATTCTCAATTACTATGCTGATGTATATGATTTTCATCATGTTGGTTATATGAATTGATTTCATTATATATATGGAATAAATGTGTTGGTTGATTTGCTTACGTTGTATGTTATAACATGTGACAACATGCTTGTATAGGTTGTATTTCATTTTTGTTACTCTCATATGATAGCTGATGTTGATTTACAAATGCTTAGGGCTATATCCTAGTCCAGGCAGTCGGTAATGGTTCGAATTCGTGGTTGACTTCTATTTACCACGAAGGACGCGTCGATAAACGCGAGTCGTGTTTTGGGTAGGCGGCAGTGGTTAGACCACACGAAGTGTTTTATGCACTTCATGTCGCTTAGCTTGAGATGTGCTCGTACTAGTCGAGCCTGTCAAGTAACCCGACTAGCCATTGTATGTTCACCCTGTATGAGTCATAACTGCTTGAACCTAAGGTACTGAACTTACCATTGGAAACCCTGTTAATCATGGTACCTTGATCCATAAAGACTCATGAGCCAGGCATAGTGGTATGGGACACCGTGGTCGATCTGTCGGCCTACACTGGGACCACAAACCTCCCCGTAGTGACCAGTGAGCACCTTTGATTCGTGATCCTTTTTTGGTGGTATGGGACACTACATTCGAGATGTCGGCCTACACTGATTGGTGATGAGCCCTTTGTAGTGACCTCGAGCGTATTCTGAGTCTACGGGAGGCGACAACCCTTCCGTAGCGACAAGAGTACATTCGGCCCGTATTGATAAGGTGATGGGGGAGCGGTGCAACGAGTGCGAGCAACAACCTTGGTAGCCCTTGCAGCGACCTATAAATATAACATCGTATGAGATTATTAGGAGTGACGACCCTAGACAGGATCTGTGTTGGGATTGATATATGGAAGGTATCTTAGTTTCCCAATACTGCTGTATGAATGGACTAATAACAACTCGGTAATCATTATCTATATCGCACTGCATGTGCTTGGAAGATGTGGAGCACTGAGGAACACAAGCATGCCGCGGGCGTAAGATGGTGCCGCATGAGGGAGTATGTCGATGAGGGCATCCATCATGTCATTTCATGCTTGCATTAACAACACTATCTAGGAATGTTTGATTGCTATCATTACTATTATCGTGTGATTGATTTGATAACTTGCTAATCTTTGCTCTCTGATTCCACTGAGTTGATCACTCACTCCCACGTTACGGGACGGTGTTGCGCACACCAACTAGTCCCTGTTTTAGTTGCAGATGATGACGCTGCTTGTGAAGTGGAGCCGAACTTAATGATGATGAGGAAGATTTCTCCTATATGGGTGTTCTGACCGACGGGATTACAGGGAGGTTGATTAGATGGCATGACACTTGTCATTTTATAGTTTTAGAGCACTCATGTATATCCTTTTTATCATTTTTGGAGTATACATGTATATGTCTAACCTGGTAACATGCTCACACTCTGGAGACTTACAATCAATCATACATTGTTATATATTTATCACAGTCTTTCGCTTGTAAAATTTAACTGTCTCTGGAGTATGATATGCTGTTTTGGCCTAATCCCAATCTTGTTTAATGCCATTCTACATACGACATGTATTTATTATTATCTATGTTGCATATGTGACATTTTAGAACTCAGGAGTTGGGATTTTACCCGACCCTCAATTTTCGGGATGTTACCCCCTGGCCCATGAAATTCGGCAGCATGACGGCCTTTTAACTTCATAGATTGCAGGGCAGCCTGGTTGCACTGACCCGCGCAACCGATATCGGTTGCGCGGTCCTGCGCAACTGCTAGGAGACTTCTCTCCTACTTTCTATCTTCTGCTCCGCTTCCCTCCTCTTGAAAATCTTCAATTACCCTTAATGCAGGAGGGGAAGGGGTATTTATAGACCCTCGCACGTATGAAAATCTTGATCTTAGCGATGTGGGATTATTTTTCAGTGCTTTAGATCATTCTGCAAATGACAACTTCTATAGCTTGTTTCAGGGTTCCGCGTAACTGATATTTACGTTGCGCGTACCCACGCAAAGGAACTTTGATTGTGCGGCCCTACGCAACAAATATCGTTTGCGCGTCCCGCGCTACAAATCTCAAAGACACTTCTCTTTCTTCTTTCATTCTTCTCTCTTGTACCTTGCTTTCTAATCTTCTTCTGCTTTAATCCTTTCATCACTTCTTCATGCTTTAAACAGATACCCCTGGAGCTGAAACTTTACCAAAATACCTAAACTATCCTTGGAGCTGGAACTTTACCAAAATACTTAAACTACCCTTGGAGCTGGAACTTTACCAAAACTACCTAAACTACCCTTAGAGATGAAACTTTACCTAAACTACCCCTAGAGCTGAAACTTTACCTAAACTACCCCTGGAGCTGAAACTTTACCTAAACTACCCCTGGAGCTGATCAGCGCCATGAGATTCCCTAACCACTACAATGAGATATTTTTTGTGCCTCAACACATATGATATGAAATTTCATTGTTCTAGCATTTATCGACGTCTTTTTATCGAGGCACACTGTTTATAAGCTTCTAATGGTAGGTTTACTATAGATTAAGCCCATTTTCGCTGCATGAAAGGTTATGAAATTACATGAAAGGTTATTTACTAGTTAGCTTTGTATCCCTGCTAGGTTTGAAAATGAAAATATGCCATTTCCACGAAAAATCTAACAGATTGCAGCGGGGGTGGTGGTTTGGATCAATCAAACGGAGCTTGTTGTAGTACTAGACAGGAGATAAATAACCTCAGATTTGTCAAAATACAGATGATGAGAATGCCAATTACACCCTCGATGCCCCCACTTGTTTCTGAAAAAAAAAAAGCCAATGAGGGCTGCTGAGATGTATCAGTTTATCCACTCCTTTCCATTTTTCTTCGTGTGGTCATTAAAAGCAACCACCAGATGTTTTATTTTCTCCTCTTTAATTCAATTATATTTGCTGACCAATTGAAAAGGAGTTTTGAGTCTCAAGGTTCAAGATTGAAGAATTCAAGAATTGAATTATTTGTTATGTTTGACAGCCTTTAATCAAAATCCTTCAAAATGTGTATTAGATTATAATTGTGATATGAATTGTATTGGCAGGGTGCTCTTACAGAGACAATAGTTGAGTTAGCTATTTCACTATCACTGGGAGCTGCCATAATTAGAAAGTTGAAGTAGATCAGTTCATGAGGGTGAGTACTATTCTGATGCATCTATTTTTGTACAAGTGGTCCCTATGTTTCATTGATTCACACCAAGGACATGATGTGCCCCGGCATTGATGGAGTATGGTCCAAATTTTCTTACAGATCGGATGATTCATGCAAATATCACATTCATGATCATGCAAATGTTAGATTTGAACTCCTGTAAGAGTCCATCCTCTCTCTCTCTCTCTCTCTCTCTCTCTCTCTCTCTCTCTCTCTCCCTCCCTCCCTCCATGTGTGTTTGTGAGTGTTCATGTGTGTGTTCTTTATGATACACACTAACAGGTCCCAAACCCAAGTAAATTTTGACGGTTTGTGTCAGATGGGCAGCTCAGCATTCTTGAGAAGCTGACCCAAAATAGCTGAGATAAAGCTACGATGATGAGACACATATACATATAGATGGAATGGGTGTTTTTCCTTTTTCTTTTTTCTTTTATGTAATTATTACCATGGATATTGGTAATATTCTCAAGGCATTGGTATCATCATGGTGGTTGGGTTGTTGATGTATGCAGTCAGCTCAACAGATGTGGGTTATATAGACATTGTCAACGTGCACATAATCTTTTGATGGAGTCGTTGGAACTACTAACACTAGTTGATAGTACAGGGACATTGAAGTTGGCAATGATAGTAAAACTGTACTAGTGACCTCTTTTCTTCCAATCAAGTTTGGGGGGAAAATAAATAAATAAAAACAAGAGGCTATTCTTTGATGAGAGTGTTTTTGGAGATCCATGGGAAGGAAACAAGGGATGAAGGAACATCCTTTTCCTTGCGGATGAAGAGAAATGCATCAGTAGCTACCTTGGTGGATACAAATATCAACCAATGATGGCTTATATATATATGATGGATACCTTGGTGGTTTAAACAGTGAATTTGATGGATACAAATATCAACCAATGAAGAGAAATGCATCAGTAGCTACCTTGGTGGATACAAATATCAACCAATGATGGCTTATATATATATGATGGATACCTTGGTGGTTTAAACAGTGAATTTGATGGATACAAATATCAACCAATGAAGAGAAATGCATCAGTAGCTACCTTGGTGGTTTGAACAGTGATTTTGAAATTCTATGGAATGTGTAGCTACCTGATTGAGAACTTGTCACTAATGATGGCTTATATATATATATATATATATATATATATATATATATATATATATATATATATATATATATATATATATATATATATATATATATATATATATATATATATATATTTGCAGCTGAATCTTTTACACTTAACATATGTAACAACAATTGCCGTCATAATAGTGAAGTGATAATGACACTGCGGTAATTGCTTTGATTATATCATTGACATATGTGGCTTATTTCATGCATTTTTCTTTACTTCCTCCAGTGTTTTCTGCCTATAGACTTGTGGATTTCTAAACTGATTTTCTTTAATAGGAAACAATATCACTGTGAAACTTGATCATGAAGAGCAGCGGGCAATAGACACAATCTCTAAGGTTTGACTTGGCCTTTTATATTTATAAACCATGTCTTTTTGGGGTAATGTTGTTTTCACCCTCTAAAATTGATACCATGGTAACAGGGGTAATTTGGTCCTTGAGTGATTGACATCTGGGTAAGTCAATCATCACCCCGTATTTTATAAGAGACTAAGATCAGTCTTTCATTTTTGAACAATGCATGTTAATGATGTATTTTAATTTGACATTATCTACTTAGTATAACACATTCCTTTTCTACATGGCTAGTAGATTTAGCATATGCTGCAATTGCCTGATTGTATACTTTACCAAAAAATATATGTAACGTCTCAGAAAAATTCGTACAGAGAACCGAGTACCACCTCGATCAGAAATCACTTAGGATTAATTCCTTTAGAAATTAAGCGTAAGACAACTAGCGCTATGCTAGATTAGCTGTGAAATTAGCACTGATCGCTTTAAATACGTTCTGCAAGACCCAAAACTTGTGGAATTGTTAACGCTATAACGTCCTGAAACCTAGGATCAAACTCTAAACCCGTTTGCTCTCAGGAACCCATTGAAACCTTGTAATGGATTCTGACCGCGCGTCGTGAGTTCGTTAGCAATGAACTTAGATCGTTATGACTGCGTAGTTGGACTTGACAATCACTTTGAAAATCAAGCCCAACAGATGTTCTGAGGCTATTTCGTTGAGCCTGGAGCAAGAAGTGTGAGAAAGAGTGAAATTCTTTGAAAATTAAATGTGATTTAAATAAATCTGGCACGTGACGCTTGTGGGTTAAGTATAAGCATTCAGACCATCGGAATCTGACCCAAATACACCCTCGGATCAGGGAACATTTCTCACTCAGGTCAGTGTACTTGGAATCCTTGATCGAATCTCAGTCACCGCTGAACTGAAATTGGTCCGCCACGTGCGATTTGGGAACACTATCAGACTGAAAACTTAATTTGAACATGATCCAATACCCATGAGCTTAAGTCTGACCACATTTGGTCAGGGGACTTCCAGAAATGCTCTTTTGGATCAGGAAAGACCCGATTTGGCTATAACCCAAGTATACTTTGGTTTAAAGTCTACATTGGTGACTTTCTAACCTATTTAAGGACCTTAAACCCTCTCATATCCCACCCATACGAATTTTAAAAAACCCTAGAGAAGAGAAGAGAGAAAAGAGAGAGATTCCGTGAGAGTGGTGAGGAAAGTTTCCTGTCTCTCGATCCTGATTCTACACGTACATAATCACCGTATTCTAATCATTCTTTCGATGATTCCGACTTCATTCTAGGTAAGAAAACCCTAACCTCAACCTGTTTTAGGGATTCCATCGATACAATTAGCGAAGTAACTGATTTATCTTGTGATATAGGTTGTCATACAGACGTTGACGAAGCGTAGAGTTTCTATTCGATTCGATATGCTTCTACGACGAAAGGTGAGGATTCTAGATTCTTAGGTTAACTGTTTTCAAAGATTTTATTGTTGTTTAATAGTAGATTATCGACAAGAACGCTGTTTGACATGTAGAACATGCTGTCTGTTTTTCATTTTGATTACGTACGGAGAATATGAATTTAGGGCATTTTAGGTATTGGTAGGAAATACTGTATACGTATGTATTTTGCCAAAATGATTGCCATGTTTATTTGTTGTGTTATTATACAAGATATGCATGTATGATCTGTTTGGCGAAGAGATTCGTCCTAATGCGCACTTTGGGTTGACATACGTTATGTAGACAAATGTGTGCAGACTAAGTGTTTGTATAAATGTTTGTATTAGTATGTATTGAGTAAATGTTGTTGTAGTTTAGTTTTGAGATTGAATTCTCAATTAATATGATGATGTACAGATTTCCTCCATGTTGTTATTGAATTGATTTCCTCATATATATGGAATACATGTTTTTAGTTGATTTGCTTACGTTGTCAGTTATAACATGTTGTTAACATGCTTGGATTGTTTGTATTTCATTTCTGTTACTCTCATATGATCACTGATGTAGATTACAAGTGCTTGGGGCTACGCTCTAGTCCAGGCAGTCGATAATAGATTCGAATTCGTGGTTGGTTTCTATTTGCCATGAAGGATGCGTCGATGAACGCGAGTCGTGCTTTGGTTGGCGGTAGTGGTTAGGACACATGACGTGTTTTATGCACTTCATGTCATTCAGCTTGAGGTGCGCTCGTACTAGTTGAGCTCGTCAAGTAACCCGACTGACCATTGTATGTTCACCTTGTATTGGTCATAACTTCTTGAACCTAGGGTACTGAACTTACCAGAGATAACCCTGATAACCATGGTACCTTGATCCATTAAGACTCATGAGCCAGGCATGGTGGTATGGGACACCGTAGTCGAGCTGTCGGCCTACGCTGGGGCCACAATCCTCCCCATAGTGACCAGTGAGCACCATAGACTCGTGAGCCGATTGTGGTGGTATGAGATACTACATTCGAGCTGTCGGCCTACTCTGATTGGTGACGAGCACTTTGTAGTGACCTCGAGCATATTCTGAGTTTACTTGAGGCGATGACCCTTCCGTAGCAACAAGAGTACAATTAGGCCTGTATTGATAAGGTGATGGGGGAGCGGTGCAACGAGTGCGAGCAACAGCCCTGGCAACCCTTGCAGCGACCTAGAAATATACCATCGTATGAGATTACTAGGAGTGATGACCCTAGATGGGATCTGTGTTGGGATTGATATAAGGGAAGTACCTTAGTTTCCCAATACTGCTATATGAAAGGACTAATAACAACCCGGTAATCATATCCACATCGCACTGCATGTTCCTGGAAGATGTGGAGCACTGAGGGAAGAAAGCATGCTGCGGACATAAGATGGTGTCGCATGAGGGAGTATGTCGGTGAGGGCATCCATCATGTCATTTCATTCTTGCATTAACAACAGTATCTAGGAATGTCTGATTGTTTGCTTTACTATTATCGCATGATTGATTTGATAATATGCTAATCTTTGCTCTATGATTTCACTGAGTTGATCACTCACTCCCACGTTACGGGAGGGTGTTTTCAATACCTACCAGACTCTATCTTAGATGCAGGTTGTGAGGCGATTCAGGAGTTGGATCCGGACTACTTCGAGGACCAGGACGAGTTCTCGTACATGCAGTTCTCTGACGGCTTCGCATAGGTGGCCTAGATCAGTGGGATTTTACTAGTTGGACTATCATACGATATTTTAATTTTGGTTTGATATATGTATATGTGACTCAGAGATGTATTCATCCTTTGGAGACAGTTCGAGATTATTTTATTTTTCATACAGTGATATATATATTCTTTAGTCTTCTGCTTGCATTTTATCACTGGATCTAGAGTATGAATTGTAATTTTGGTATAATCTCACTCATGTTAATGCACTAACTTAGACAACATTGAATTATAATCATATTTGTTACATAAGTAATGGTCTGGAACTCAGGAGTTGGGTTTCTACAAGACCCCCGATTTTCAGGGTGTTATAAGTTGGTATCAGAGCATGATTTGGATTAAACTGGACCTGGGTTATAGACACGAGACATACGCTATCGCCCTTTGACTTAAGTGGGTGCAAGAAGAACGTAGAAACACTCATAGGACCCCAGTTTCACCAATTAGCAAAGTTCACTCAAATCGATCATTTTGATCGAGTCCGTGTGCATCCGTGGTCGCATGAAACGACCTCGGACCACTTCTAGTTCTTGTGTGGATGGGTCTAGACCTCTATTGACCCAATCCCAGCTGTTAAAAATTTCCAAACATGAATATACATCAGTTAGTACCCGTAATGACCTGAAATAACTTGAAACGGAGTTGTGGGCCTACCCAAGCTGATCTAGCATGATCCAGGGTGGGACCCACATAAATTTTGGGTCCTTAGGGTAGGAGGACCTCGTCCAAATGGCGAATTAGCACAGAGGTCGGTGAGGCCTCACCATACAGTGAGCCTCATTCGGGCGGGCCGTCGGGCCGAGCGACTTTGGGGGTTAAGGTAGCCCCCTGGTGTGTGGGCCGTCTGTTAAAAATACCCCAAACCCCTACCTCCTTCACAAAACACACCCCCAAGATCTCCTTTCCTCTCCCATTTGCTGTTTTCCCTTGCAAATCCCGTTCTCAATCACTTCCATCATCATTTCCTGCCTCAACCCATGCCACTCCACTGTTTACAGCAATACACACTCCCTATCCTCTCCATTCTCGTTCGTTGGAGCTCTCCCATCCTCCATTCGAGGATAAAAATCGTGTGAGCTTCAAATCCAACTCATTTTACCATTTTTCCTTTGCAATCCCAGCCTTTTGGGGCCTGTTTCCCTCCTTTATTAGACCTAGATTCATGGCAGCCCATTAGGTCAGCCCTTTCTCCCCCTTTCCTCCATTTTCCATGGCCTTTGTAAAGGCTATTTTAGCCTTTTTCTCCCTTTCCACCATCATCTCTCTCATGAAAAAGAGGAAGACCACCGCTGATGAAGCTGGGCCTAGTCACCCTTGGCATTTACGGAAGCTAAGAGGTGGCGTCACTAGTTCAAGCACCGCCGCAAGTCCAAGTGTCGCTCGTGAGTTTCAGACGAAGGGGATCTTGATCCCCAATCTCCCGCTGGAAGGGCTTGGTTGGCGGAACAACCCCATGGAGTTTATGAGGGCTGTCGGGTCCTTTTTGAAGCTCAGGTGGATGGGTGACTCTTTGGAGAATATCAGTTGCTCGAGCTCCTGGAACAAGCATAGTGGGGTCCGTTATTTGATGCCAGGAAATGCGCCAATGCAAGCACTGTCCGAGCTTTCTATGCCAACATTCACGAGACTACGCTGGAACCCTTGCAGTTCTGGGTCTTATGTGGAATAGATCAGTGGGCCACAGTTGACGTCAGGTTGATATCTTGGCTTCTGAATGTGCCCCTTGGCGAGGTGCATGCGAGCGCTAAGAATCTGAATAGCATGCATGAAAGGGACCGCCGCACACGTTCCCTTTGTAGCCGACTGGTTGAGTGGCAGCCGAACTGGAGTCTTCTTGCGTCCCATATGATAGACGACTTCCACTTACTCCACCACATTTTCACATTCAACGTCTAACCCATGTGGAGTAACCGTAGTGAGTGTACGCGCCTTATGGTGGACTTCCTGTATCAGGTGGGGCAGAGGGTAAACCTGTGTGTGCCTTCGTTCGTGTTGTGACAGATAGTATAGGTTGTATGCTCGAGGAGGAGGACTGAGTCTCTCCCATACGGCTGACTCATATGTAGGATTGCACGTGATTTTGGTTATGGCCTTGGTGGGGAGATGCTAGTGCCGACTCATTATATCAATGAAGCTACTCTCAATCAGATGGAGATAGAGCCACGGCAACGCCAAGCTCGACTCGAGGAGAGCGAAGATGGGACTAAAAGTGAAGAAGAAGCTGGGGCCGAGATCCAAGAAGAGGAAGAACCGAAGGCCCAGAGCACATATGAGAGCTCCCCTCCTGCGGTACCAGGGCAGGCTTCTGGTCAGGCTCCTTTGGATGCTCGTATAGCTCACCTGGAGGAGGATCATGCTGCCCTATGATAGGGCCAAGTTGCCTTGCGCTAGGACATTAAGGACCTGCGGGGCTTTGTGAATGGCAAGTTCAAGAAGGTGACCAGCACCTTGAAATCTATCCTGTGTTGTCTGAAGGATAAGGGTGCCCCTCCTCCTTTTCCATACTTAGATGGTGATTAGATTTCAGATGTTTATAGGTCATATGTAGGTTGTTTGTGTTTCTTCTGTGTGTAAGCCTGAGAAGGCTTAGTAGTTGGTTTGTGTTGCAGTTGTAGCTTTGGCTAGCTTAGTTTCCCATGTGTTTCTTGTCATGATGCATGTAAGGATATATCTTTTGTATTGTGACAAATTTTGATATAATGAAATGCATGGAGTTTCTTCGGGTGTTATGTGAATGATTATGTGGTGTGTTTATGCTATTGCTGAAACTGACTGGGTTACACCCTATTTTGAATATAGGGAATGCAACCTAAGGTTACTCAGAGCACGGCACGTCTTACGCCGGGTGAGACGATGGATCGGGTCCCTCCCCGGAGTGATAATCATATGGACCCTGCTGTGGGCTTGATTCGTGAGACTACGCCTGAGTTCCAGCCTTCTGCAGGTCCTACAGTCGGACCACCACCTTTCACACTGCCAGTTAGAGAGCAGTATCGTGCGTCTTCCTCGACGCAGTATGTGCCTCAGCCTGCTCCACCTCCTGATAGGTTTGAGCAGTTGATGACCATGATGCACCAGCAGTATCAGCAGCTTTTGACTACAATTGCAGGGGCCTTAGCTCAAGGTGGGAGTGCGGCTCCAACTGTGCCACCTGTACATCCAGCTGAGGATGCTGGGACTTCGACTCAGGATGAGGGTATGACTCATCCTGCACCATCTGTTTACCCTACGGGGAATGCTACTGATACCCGAGGCCTACTTGAGTGATTCCAGCGCTTGCGGCCTCCTACTTTTACGGGTTCTCATAGATCCGAGGAGGCCGAGTATTGGCTCGACCATGTCTCGAAGATATTGAGGATGCTGCACTGCTCGGAGTCTGAGCAGGTTGAGTTGGTCACTTTCATGTTCGAGAGAGAAGCTAGTTTATGGTGGGATAGTATACTGCATACTGTTACAGTTGGCTACATCTGGACTTAGGCAGCATTCGAGTTTCGTTTCCATGAGAAATACTATCCGCAGACCTATCGACATGAGAGGGAGAAGGAGTTTTTACGCCTCAGGCAGGGAAGCATGTCAATTATAGAGTATGAGCATCGATTCACAGAGTTGGGCAGATACGTCCCTACGATACTTGCTGACGAGCAACGCATACGATATTTTTCTGAGGGTTTGTGACCTGATATTCGATTGGAGATGTGCTGTGTTAGCATACCCTCTTATGCCGAGCTGATACATATGTTCATGCGGGCAGAGCAGGATGTAGATCGTTTGAATCGTTCTCATGGCCCTATGATTTCTAGGCCACGACCAGATGCTCAGGGCAGGCCACTCATTGGCAAGAGGCCTCGCATCAACTCTCCTCCTAGGGCCACAGCACCAGTACTTCCGATGAGGCACCCAGGTGTGACCCGTACTTACTGTGGGAGACCGGGTCACAGTGCAGAGAGCTGTTTTGCTCAGATGAGAGATAGCGGGTTTTCACCACCGCAGAAGATCGATCGTCCTCGCCCACAGGCATTATCCGCTCCACCGTTACAATCAACTCCTGCGCATCCTTCTTTCAGACCTCCCGCACCTCAGTTCTGACCACCTCAACGGCCCATGGTACCGCGGTCGAACCGTCCACAGCAGACTTGGGTACATGCATTGACAGCAGAGGCATCCGGGACAAAGACTACTCTGACCCTGGCCTTTGAGGTCACAACCCACATTGGAGGTACTCCTATATTTGTGATGGTGGATACAGGATCCACAATTTCATTGATATGACATTCAGTAGTCAAGCGCCTTGGGCTACCGACTACTCGGATGGATGGGGTACGAGTTCTTACGTCACACGGGACCTTTTCTGATGCCACTATGATGTGTGAGGGTTGTTTGCTAGATCTAGGGAGCAGGACGATGGCTATTGACCTTGTCGTCGACCCCTATCTCTATTATCTCGACGTCATTCTTGGCATAGATTGGCTGACTACAGGGAGGGCCGAGATTGACTGCGAGACCCGTATAGTGATAGTTTACGAGCCGGAGGGCACGTCCTTTACATTTCCAGTGCAGGTTAATCTCCCCTTTCGAGTACATAGCTACACTTCTTTATTAAGGGATGTTGATGCCCCGACACTTGAGCGCACGCCAGTAGTCCGTGATTATGAGGTCTGTTCAGGAAGATTCCTAGGTTGCCACCTCAGTATGAGATTGATTTTACTATCGACCTGGTACCCGGTTCGACGCCCATCTCACTGCCGACGTATCGCATGGCCCCGTGTGAGATGGAGTTGAGGAAATAGATCAATGATCTGTTGGAGGTTGGCTTCATACGACCAAGTGTATCTCCTTTGGGAGCACCGGTGTTATTTGTAATGAAGAAGGATGGTTCACTGCGACTGTGTATTGATTATCGCAGGTTGAATCAGATTACAGTGAAGAATAGATACCCTTTGCCCAGGATTGATGACCTATTTGATCAACTGAGAGAAGCGCAGTACTTCTCGAAGATTGATCTGCAGTTAGGGTATCACCAACTGGGCGTCAAGGATGATGACGTATAGAAGACAACTTTTAGGACCAGCTTTGGCCACTACGAGTTCCTCGTGATGTCGTTCGGTCTTACAAACGCACCAGCCGTGTTCATGGATATGATGAACAGAGTATTTCAGCCATTCCTCTATCGATTCGTCATTGTGTTTATAGACGACATTTTGGTATATTCCAGGAGTCGAGAAGAGCATGAGGAGCACTTGCGATTGGTCCTGGATACATTGAGACAGCACCACTTGTTCGCACAGTATAAGAAGTGCGACTTCTGGAAGGAGGAAGTCAAGTTCCTGGGACATGTGGTGTCCAAGGATGGATGACGGTGGACCTTGCTAAGGTAGCCGCGTTGCAGGACTGCAAGCAGCCTGGTTCGGTTACCGAGGTGAGGAGTTTCCTGAGTCTTGCTGGCTATTATCGACGATTCATTCGGGACTTCTCCAAGATAGCCAGACCCTTGACTCAGTTGACACGGAAGGATCTGAAATTTGCCTGGAATGAGAAGGTGGAGGCATCTTTTTAGGAGCTGAAGGACAGGCTGACATCTGACCCTGTACTAGTATTACCAGAGCAAGGGGTTAAGTACACGATATACACCAATGCATCTAGCGTTGGTCTGGGTTGTGTCCTTATGCAGAAGGATAGGGTAATTTTGTATGCCTCGAGACAATTAAGGAAGCACGAGGAGAATTACCCTACACACGACCTTAAGTTGGCTACGGTCATTTTCGCATTGAAGCTCTGGAGACATTACCTTTACGGAGAGGAGTTCGAGCTCTTTTGCGACCACAAGAGCCTCAAGTACATATTCACGCAGCGGGACCTGAATATGAGGCAGCGGCCATGGATGAAGACTTTGAAGGACTTTAAATTAAAAGTTTCCTACCATCCGGGCAGGGCGAACCTTGTGGCTGATGTGTTGAGCCGCAAGAAGGTGATAGAGTTTGCGGCTCCGCTGATTGTTGCCGAGTGGGACATGGTTGAGTTTTTACGAGACTTTGAGCAGAAACCCACTGTGGAGGAGTCATATGAGTTTATCGCACATGTTCAGGTGCGACCTCTTATCGATGACAGAGTCATCGAAGCGCAGAGGGATGACGAGCGTCTGACTGAGCTTCGAGAGAAGGCCAGTGATGATGCAAATGCCAAGTGGCGAGTTGGAACGGATGGGGGCTTACGTTATCGTGGCCGCCTATGCGTCCTAGATATCCCTAACTTAAGACAAGAGATTCTCAAGGCTGCGCACAGTTCCAGACTTGCAATGCATCCGGGCCGCACAAAGATGTATCGCGACGTGAAGAGGACCTATTGGTGGGATGGCATGAAGACCCACATCACAGATTTCGTGTCCCGTTGTCTCACTTGCCAGCAGGTGAAGGCAGAGCATCGCCGACCTCCTGGACTCCTTCAGCCTATGCCTATAGCTGAGTGGAAGTGGGACTTCATTTCTATGGATTTCATTTCGGGACTGCCAAAGACGAGGAAGGGACATGATTCTATTTGGGTGATCATCGACCGTTTGACGAAGTCTGTGCACTTCCTACCAATTAGAGTTATGAACTCTGCAGACGAGTTGGCCAAGCTATATATCAGAGAGATAGTGCGTCTGCATGAAGTTCCCTTAAAGATCGTGTCGGACAAAGACACGCACTTTACTTCTATTTTCTGAACTCGCATCCAGGAAGCTATGGGTGTGAAGTTGAAGTTTAGTACTACTTTCCACCCACAGACGGACGGACAGACAGAGCGGGTGAACCGGATTCTAGAGGACATGCTGCGGGCTTGCGTGTTGGATTTCAAAGACAGTTGGGATGATTGTCTTCCATATGTGGAGTTCGCGTACAACAATAGTTTCCAGGCGAGTATCAGTATGACACCTTATGAGGCCTTGTATGGGCATCCTTGCCAAGCACTGCATTGCTGGGCAGAGGTCGGTGAGCGCTGATTGATTGGCCCAGAGATAGTGCAGGCGACCTCGGAGAAGATTGACATCATTAGACGCCGACTTCTTACAGCGTAGAGTAGATAGAAGAGTTATGCCGATACGAGACGGCGCCCGCTAGAGTTCGCGGTTTGGGATCATGTATTTTTGAGAGTTTCCCCTATGAAGGGAGTTCTTCGGTTTGGGAAGAAGGGGAAACTTGCACTGTGATTTATCGGTCCATTTCAGATTCTTGACCGTGTGGGTGTAGTGGCATATTGTCTGGCTTTGCCTACGCCTCTCGCGAGCGTACACAACGTATTTCATATTTCTATGCTGAAGAATACGTTCCTGATCCTTCCTATATCATTTAGATGGGAGCAGGTGCAGTTAGGTGAGGATGTTACATATATACTACGACCGATGCGTTTACTAGATAGGAAGGAGCAGGTATTGCATAGCAAGGTCATCCCCCTTGTGAAGGTGTTGTGGACGCATCACACTGAAGAAGAGGCTACTTGGGAGACAGAACCCGAAATCAAAAAGAACTACCCACAGCTTCTTGAGGAGTATGAAAAGGTATAAATTTCGAGGACAAAATTTATTGTTTAAAGGGGATAGATTGTAACGTCTTAGAAAAATCCGTACAGAGACCCGAGTACCACCTCGATCAGAAATCACTTAGGATTAATTCCTTTAGAAATTAAGTGCAAGACAACTAGCGCTATGGTAGATTAGCTGTGAAATTAGCACTGATCGCTTTAAATACATTCTACAAGACTCAAAACTTATGGAATTGTTAACGTTATAACGTCCTGAAACCTAGGATCAAACTCTAAACCTGTTTGCTCTCAGGAACCCTTTGAAACCTTGTAATGGATTCTGACCGCGCGTGAGTCCATTAGCAATGAACTTAGATCGTTATGACTGCGTAATTGGACTTGACAATCACTTCGAAAATTAAGCCCAACTGATGTTCTGAGGCTATTTCGTTGAGCCTGGAGCAAGGAGTGTGAGAAAGAGTGAAATTCTTTGAAAATTAAATGTGATTTAAATAAATCTGGCACGTGACGCTTGCGGGTTAAGTATAAGCATTCAGACCGTCGAAATCTGACCCAAATACACCCTCGGATCAAGGAACATTTTCCACTCAGGTCAGTGTACTTGGAATCCTTGATCGAATCTCAGTCACCGCTGAACTGAAACTGGTCCACCACGTGCGATCTGGGAACACTATCAGACTGGAAACTTAATGTGATCAGGATCAAATACCCATGAGCTTAAGTGTAACACCCTGAAAATCGGGGGTCGTGTATAAACTCAACTCCCGAGTTCCAGACCGTCACTTATGCAACAAAAATGGTTATGATTCAATGTTGTCTGATTTAAAGCATTCACATGAGTAAAAGTATACCAAAACTGCAATTCATACTTCAGATCCAGTGATAAAAGCAAGCGGAAGACTAAACAAGATATATATCACTGTATGGAAAAACAAAGTAATCTCAACTGTCTCCAAAGTATGACTACATCTCTGAGTCTCATATACATGTACATAACAAAAGAATAATGTTCAAAAAGAAAAGTCCCACTGATGTCCCCTCGATCCAAGTCACCTACGGGAAGCCGTCATGATACTGCATATACGAGAACTCATCCTGGTCCTCGTCATCATCTAGCTCCACCTCCTGGATCTCATCGTCACCTGCAACTACAACAGGGTCTGGTGGGTGTTGCAAACACCATCCCGTAACGTGGGAATGAGTGATCAACTCAGTGGAATCATAGAGCAAAGATTAGCATGTTCACAATTCAGTCACGCGATAATAGTAAAGCAGTAAATCAGACAAGTCCTAATACTGTTGTTAATGCAAGATGATATGACGTGATGTATGCCCTCACCGACGATCACCCTCATACGGCAACATCTTACGACCGCGGCATGCCACACTCCCTAGAGTGCTCCACATCTTCCAGGCACATGCAATGCTATGGTGATATGATTACCAAGTAGTTATTAGTCCATTCAAACAGCAGGATTGGGAAACTAAGGTACCTCCCTTGTATCAATCCCAACACGGATCCTGTCTAGGGTCGTCACTCCTAGTAATCTCATACGATGTACATTTCGTAGGTCACTGCAAGGGCTGCCAGGGCTGTTGCTCGCACTCGTTGCACCGCTCCCCCATCACCTTATCAATACAGGCCTACTGTACTCTACTGCACGGAAGGGTCGTCGCCTCCCGTGAACTCAGAATACGCTCGCGGTCACTACAAAGGGCTCGTCGCCTGATCAGTGTAGGCCGACAGCTAGAATATAGTGTCCCATACCACCATAATCTGCTCACGAGTCTAGGTGCTCACTGGTCACTACGGGGAGGTTTGTGGCCCCAGCGTAGGCCGACAGCTCGACCACGGTGTCCCATACCACCATGCCCGGCTCATGAGTCTTCGTGGATCAAGGTACCACGGTTAATAGGGTTTACAATGGTAAGTTCAGTACCCTAGGTTCAAGCAGTTATGATACATACATGGTGAACAAACATCGGCCAGTCGGGTTACTTGACGGGCTCGACTAGCGCGATCGCATATCGAATTGAACGACATGAAGTGCGTAAAACACTTCGCGTGGCCTAACCACTGCCGCCAACTCTCAACACGAATCACATTCATCGACGCGTCGTTCGTGACTATGACCAGTCAGCCACGAATTCGCTCGGTTACCGACTGCCTGGACTAAGTCAAGTCCCACACATCTATGGAATCACTATAAAAGTATTGGAATTGAAATACATCATGTGAGCATGTTAGCACATGTTATAACATTCAACTTAAGCAAATCTTCAAGGCATACTTCCCATGCATATTCAACTTAAGCAAATCCTCAAGCACATACATTCCATGCATGTAATGAAATCATGCATTTTGTCAACATGTAGAAAATCATTTAGGTCGGCATAATAATTGAAAAATCAATCACAAGGTATCAAATAACATCATTTAATTCAATACATACTAATACAAGCATTTATACAAACACATGCACTACACACTTAGGTCTACATATAGCATGTCGACCCAAAGTGTGCAACTAGGCGAATCTCTTCGCCAAACTAATTATGCACGCATTCCTAACTCCCTAATGCGACAACAAACCATGTCAATCACATCAGCAAAATATGAATGCAAACAGTACTTCCTACAAATGACTAAAATGCCCTAAATCTCATATTCTTCGTTAGCTTACGAAACGGGAAACGGAGAGCATTTTGTACATGTCAAACGGCGATGCCGTCAAGAATCTACTATTAAACGACATTGAAAGCATTGGGAACCGTCAATCCAAGCGTCTAAAATCCTCACCTAGTGTCTTGTAGACTCGGGAATTGAAGCGGAGTGTATATGCTTCGTCTACGGCGAGTAAGGAGCCTAATACATAAGATCCATAAGCTACATCGCCATGGAAACAAGAAAAACTCAAATCACCAACTATTTAGGGTTTTTACTTACCTAGGATTGCGGTGGAATCGCCGGGAAAGCGGTAGAGAAGTGTCGCTTAAGCATGTGCAACACGTAGCACAAGTGGCGGGAAGAACTCTCCCACTCTCTCACAATCTCTCACTCTTTTTCTCTCTCCCAAGCTAGGGCTTCTCTCAAATTCGGATGGGAGAGAGGAGTGAGGGTTTCAACCCCTTTTATAGCCCAAAACATTCCCAAAATAGGCTTGGGAACAATGTTTACTTGGTGCCTAACCAAATCGGGGCCGTTTTGGTCCAAAAGGGCATTTCTGGAGGTCCCCAGGCCAAATGCGGTCGGACTTAAGCTCATGCATACTGGATCTAGCACACATCCAGTTTTCAGACCGGTTGGGTTCCCAGATCGCACGTGGCGGCCCAGTTTCAGTTTAACGGTCACCGCATCAAGATCAGGCCTATAAGTCCCGTGATATATAATAGATATTTTTCCTGATCCAAGGGTGTAATTTGGCTGTATTCTGACGGTCAGAATGCTTAATACTGATGCGTCAAATTTGTGTGCCAGATTTGAATTTGAAATTCCAACTATGTCCCTATTCACACTCTCTTCGGTCCGGGCTCAATGAAATAGCCTGTGATCACCGGTTTGACTTGATTTTTGGAATGAGTGTCAAGCCCAGCTAGACGGTCCTAACGGTCTAAGATAGGAGGTATCGGACTTTCAACGTGCGGTCTAGATCCAATACAAAGATTCAAAGTGGTCCAGAGAACAAACCGGCTTAGAGTTTGATCCGAGGCTTTAGAGCATTATAGCACCCTTAGTTCCACTCGCTTCGGGCCTTGTAGAACGTATTTAAAGTGATCAGGGACCATTTCCCAGCTATTCTAACGTTGCACTAGCTAACCTAGTCAAATTTTCCAAAGGAATGAATTCTACGCAAAGTCGGGTCGAGTTGGTACTCGAGCCCAAGGATGGATTTTTCACGGGCGTTACAATCTACCCCCCTTAACAAATAATTTCGTCCTCGAAATTTTGTACCTTTTCGTACTCCTCGAGAAGCTGTGGGTAGTTCTTTCTGATCTCGGCTTCTGTCTCCCAAGTAGCCTCCTCCTCAGTATGATGCGTCCATAGTACCTTCACAAGGGGAATCACCTTGCTACGCAGTACCTGCTCCTTCCGGTCTAAGATGCGTGTCGGTCGCAGGATATAAGTAACATCCTCTCCTAACTGCACCTGCTCCCATCTGATGATATGAGAAGGATCAGCAACGTACTTCTTCAGCATAGAAACATGAAATACGTTGTGGACGCTCGCGAGGGGCGTGGGTAAAGCCAATCGGTAAGCCACTGCTCCCACACGATCGAGGATCTGAAATGGACCAATGTATCGCGGTGCCAGCTTCCCCTTCTTCCCGAACCGAAGGACTCCCTTCATAGGGGAAACTCGCAAAAACACATGATCCCCGACTGTGAACTCTAGTGGTCTCCGTCTCGTATCGGCGTAGCTCTTCTGTCTGCTCTGCGCTGTAAGAAGCCGACGTCGAATAATATCAATCTTCTCTGACGTCGCCTGCACCAACTCTGGGCCAATCAAGCTGCGCTCACCGACCTCTAACCAGCAATGCGGTGCGCGACAAGGTCGCCCATACAGCGCCTCATAAGGTGCCATGCCGATACTCGCCTGGAAGCTATTGTTGTATGCAAACTCCGCATATGCAAGACAGTCATCCCAACTGTCCTTGAAGTCCAATGCGCAAGCTCGCAACATGTCCTCCAGGATCTGGTTCACTCGCTCTGTCTGTCCGTCCGTCTGTGGGTGGAAGGCAGTACTGAACTTCAACTTCACACCCATAGCCTCCTGAATGCGAGTCCAGAAAATAGAAGTGAACCGCGTGTCTCTGTCCGACACGATCTCCAACGGAACTCCATGCAGACGCACGATCTCTCTAATATACAATCTAGCCAGCTCGTCTGCAGAGTTCGTAACTCTGATCGGTAGGAAGTGCGCCGACTTCGTCAATCGGTCGACGATCACCCAAATAGAATCATGCCCCTTCCTCGTCTTCGGCAACCCAGAAATGAAGTCCATGGAAATGAAATCCCACTTCCACTCTGCAATCGGCATAGGCTGCAAAAGTCCAGGTGGTCGGCGATGCTCTGCCTTCACCTGTTGACAAGTGAGACAACGGGACACGAACTCAGCAATGTGGGTCTTCATACCTTCCCACCAGTACGTCCTCTTCACGTCACGATACATCTTCGTGCTGCCAGGATGCATCGCGAGTCTAGTAGAATGCGCAGCCTCGAGAATCTCTCGTCTCAAGTCAGGGACATCAGGAACGCATAGGCGGCCACGGTAACGTAAACCCCCATCCATGCCAACTCGCCAGTCGGCGTCATCATCATCACTGGCCTGCTCTCGAAGCTCAGTAAGATGCGCGTCGTCCCTCTGCGCCTCGATGACACGGTCATCGATCGGGGATCGCACCTGAACATGTGCGATGAACTCAAATGGCTCCTCTACGGTGAGTTTCTGCTCAAAGTCTCGCAAAAACTCAACCATATCCCACTCGGCAACCATCAGCGGAGCCGCAAACTCTATCGCCTTCTTGCGGCTCAACGCATCAGCCACAAGGTTCGCCTTCCCAGGATGGTAAGAGACTTCAAACTTGAAGTCCTTCAGCGTCTCCATCCATCGCCGCTGCCTCATATTCAAGTCCCGCTGTGTGAATATGTACTTGAGGCTCTTGTGGTCGCAAAAGAGCTCGAACTCCTCTCCATAGAGGTAATGTCTCCAGAGTCTCAGTGCGAATATCACGGCTGCCAACTCCAGGTCGTGTGTAGGGTAATTCTCCTCGTGCTTCCTTAATTGTCTCGAGGCATACGAAATTACCCTGTCCCTCTGCATAAGGACACAACCCAAACCAACGCTAGACGCGTCAGTGTATATAGTGTATTTAACCCCTTGCTCTGGCAATACTAGCACAGGGGCGGACGTAAGTCTGTCCTTCAGCTCCTGAAAAGCTGACTCCGCCTTATCATTCCAGGCGAACTTCACGTCCTTCCGTGTCAACTGAGATAAGGGTCTCGCGATCTTCGAGAAATCCTGAATGAAGCGCCGATAGTAGCCAGCGAGACCCAAGAAACTCCTCACCTCAGTGACAGAACCAGGCTGCTCCCAGTCCTGCACCGCAGCTACCTTAGACAGGTCAACTGCCATGCCATCCTTGGACACCACGTGTCCCAGAAACTTCACCTCCTGCTTCCAGAAGTCGCACTTCTTATACTGTGCGAACAACTGATGCTGTCTGAGCGTATCAAGGACCAAACGCAAGTGCTCCTCATGCTCCTCTCGACTCCTAGAGTATACCAAAATGTCGTTGATGAAGACAACGACGAATCGATAGAGGAAAGGCCGTAGTACCCGGTTCATCAGATCCATGAACACGGCCGGTGCGTTCGTGAGACCGAACGACATCACAAGGAACTCGTAATGACCAAAACTGGTCCTGAACGCTGTCTTCTGCACGTCCTCATCTCTGACGCGCAGCTGATGATATCCTGACTGAAGATCAATCTTCGAGAAGTACTGCGCTCCTCTCAACTGATCAAACAAGTCATCGATCCTGGGCAAAGGGTACTTGTTCTTCACTGTGAGTTGGTTCAACCTGCGATAATCAATACACAATCGCAGCGAACCATCCTTCTTCTTCACGAACAAGACCGGTGCTCCCCAAGGAGATACGCTAGGCCGTATAAGGCCAAGCTCTAGTAGACCATCAATCTGTGTCCTCAACTCCTCCATCTCACATGGTGCCATGCGATACGTCGGCAGTGAGACGGGTGTAGAACCAGGAATCAGATCGATAGTGAAATCGATCTCACGTCGGGGCGGCAAACCAGGGATCTTCCTGAACAGATCCCCGAACTCAGAAACAACCGGCGTCTGCTCAAGTACCTGGGCACCAGCGTCGTGCAACAGGGTGGCGTAGCTAAGAATGCGGAATGGAAGATTTACCCGCACTGAAAATGTGAAAGGCGTGCCCTCAGGCTCGTACACCGTCACCACACGAGCCTCGCAGTCAATCTCGGCTCTCGCTGCAGTCAACCAGTCCATGCCAAGGATGACGTCGAGATATACGAGCGAGGGATCGACGACCAAATCAAGAGTCATCGTCCTGCCTCCCAGATCAAGTAAACAACCCTCACACATCTGGGTGACATCCGAATAATCTCCATGAGCTGCAAGGACTCGCACACTATCCATAGTAATAGTCTGCAACCCAAGACGTCTGACTACGGCACGCGATATCAAAGAAATCGTGGAACCAGTGTCCACCATGACAAGAACGGGAGTACCTCCGATATGGCCCGTGACCTCGAAGGCTGAATGCTGGAAAGTCGGCGTCGTAGCTGCCTCAGCGGTCAGTGCATGAACTCGAGCCTGCTGTGGCCGGTTCGGCCGCTGTGTCAAGGGCCGTGGGGGCTGTCGAATCTGCGATACTGTGGGTCTGAAAGAGGACTGCGCAGGAGCTGACCGTATAGGCGGTGCTGATATCGCCTGTGGACGTACACGATCAATCTTCTGCGGCGGCGAGAACCCACTGTCCCGCATCCTCGCAAAGCAACTCGGCGCTAGGTGGCCCGTCCTCCCACAGTATGTGCATGATAGATCAGGGCGCCGAAACGGTCCTACTGGCGCCGTGGTCCTGGTAGGAGGATCAATGCGAGGCCTCTTGCCCGCGAAGGGCCTATCTGGCAACTCCGGTCGCGGCCTAGGAGTAGTCGGGCCTCGTGACCGCGCAAGTCGATCCACGTCCTGCTCTGCCCGCATGGACATGTGAACCAACTCCGCATAGGAGGAGAAACTGATGCAGCACATCTTCGACCGAATATCCGGTCGCAAGCCCTCCAAAAAGCGCCGTATGCGCATCTGCTCATCAGCTAAAATCGTCGGGACGTACCTGCCCAACTCTGTGAACCGATGCTCATACTCGGTGACCGTCATCGCTGCCTGCCTGAGACGGAGAAACTCATTCTCCCTCTCGTGTCTGTAGGTCTGAGGATAATACTTCTCATGGAAGCGAAACTCGAATGCTGCCCATGTCCATACGAAGTCTGCGGTAACAGTCCGCAATACACTATCCCACCACATACTGGCCTCTCTCTCAAACTGGAAGGTAGCCAGCTCTACCTGCTCTGCCTCAGTACAGTGCAACATGCGCAGAATCTTCGACACTCGGTCGAGCCAAAACTCAGCCTCCTCGGGTCTGTGAGAACCCGTGAAAGTAGGAGGCCGCAAGCGCTGAAATCGCTCCAGAAGGCCCCGTGTGTCGGCAGGGTTCCCCGCAGGGAAAGCAGGCTGCGCAGGAAGTGCTATGCCCTCATCCTGGGTGTAAGCATAGGCATCCTCAGCTGGATGCGCAGGTGGTGCAGGCGGAGTAGATGCAGTCGCACCCCCACCCTGGGCTAAAGTCCCAACTATGGTGGTCAGAAGCTGCTGCTGCTGTAGCATCATAGCCATCATCTGCTCGAATCTATCAGGGGGTGGAGCAGGCTGTGGCGGATGAGGTGCGGAAGTAGATGCGCGCTGTGGCTCTCTGACTGATGGTGTAAATGGCGGTGGTCCATCTGTAGGACCAGTAGCAGGCTGAGACGATCGAACAGTCTCAGGAATCGGGCCCACAGCAGGGTCCGGGCGAGTGCCAGACTGAGAAGGAGCCTGATCCATCTGCTCTAACAATGAAAGCCGAACCGCGCTCCTCGTAGTCTTAGGTGGCATTCCCTATATTCAAAATAGGGCGCAACCTTGTCAGTCTCAATTGCACAAATACACCACAATCATTCACTAAAGAGTCAAAGGCATTCCATGCATTTCAATTAATCAAAATTGTCACAATACAAGGGATATATCCTTACAAGCATCATGACTAGAATGACATGGAAATTAAGACAGTTAAGCAACAGCGACAAAAGCAAAGCACTAGCCCTAATAGGCTTTACACACATGAAACAGAAAATAGCTAACTACTCATAACAACATCAAAGATCGCGTTGCTAGTCGGAGTCTGGCGACGGAGGAGGAGCACCCTTATCCTGTAAGCAACACAGGATTGCCTTCAAGGTGCGAGTCACCTTGCCAAATTTCTTCTTCGTAACGGCCTTGGCATCAGCGACCTCTGCTCGAAGTTCTTGGACTTCCCTTCGCAAAGCGGTCTGACTCTCCTCCATCCGAGCAATGCGATCGTCAATAGTAGTCTGCGCAGAAGGAGGAGGGCTCTCATCAGTATCCTGAGCCTCCTCTTCTGCTTCTTCCTGAGTCTCTTCCTGAACTTCTGCACTAGGTTCTCCTTCGCTTTGATCTTCCTCTTCATCAAAGTCGTCCCCACTATCCCTTTCAAGTTGATTTTCACGATATTGCGACCCAATCTTCATCTTAACCATCGTCGACTCATCGATGGTGTGAATCGATACCGGCAACTCGGGTCCAAGTCTATAGGCAAACTCAAGCGCAATTCTGCAAATGAGTCGGCCAAAGGGAAGGGATTCGGATGTTCTTCTCGACCTGGCTATGAGAACTATCTGCCGTAAGATGAAAGTGGCCATACATACGTTCTCTCCCTGGGCCACCAGAAATAAGAAATCGACCATAAGACGTGTACATTCAATGCGGTTCGTTGACCTAGGATAAACATTGAACGTGCAGATGTGATGCAGCAGACGCAAATCCTCAGACATGTACGTCGCCTTGAGGCTATTATTAGGCTGCCATGGAACCAACTTACCGCACAGAAACCTGGTGCGGCGATCTCGTTCACGTCTAGTCCTCAAATTTTTCTCACTTGGATGTACATCACCTAGAGGCACGTTGAGAAGTCGCGCAACCAACTGGACGTCGATCGTAGCCATCCGATCTCTACCAAAAGGGATTTTAAACTGCAAGGGCTCCAAGGTAGGACTCTGGATGCTAGCATAGAAGGCACGAACAGTGCTCACATTAGCACGAGCGCGAGCTTCAAAGATCGGTCCCCAGTGCGCAGCTTCAATGCGTTCGAACAACAGATATTCGCCGAACAATCGCCCATCTACGTCCGCCTCAAATAACACTCTACGATCAGTGTATTCACCATGAGGCATCTCTGATAGGATGGTTCGTCCAAGGTGTGCATGGGGATCCAAATCCCGCTTCGTACGGCACTCCAGGACTGCAGCTGGACCTGCGGCGGCGCTTGAACTTGCGGCACCACCCCGCGGTCTTCTCAATCGAGCAGGGCGGCTCGGCCCAGCCTCGTCTGTTGCAGTTTTCCTCTTACCCATCAAAGACAGGATGGATGAGAGTGACAAAAGACCCAAAATAGCTTCCACGAAAGCCATGGAAAACGCCGAAAATGCGAAGAAATGGCTGCCCAATCTGACAAAAGGAAATCTAGGCGTCGTAGAGGGATGCTTCAAGCTTCCCAAGGCTGTAGTTTCAGGGAAAAATAAGAACAAAAAGATGGAATGGAGCTGCTCACGATTTCGACACTATTTGGGGGATTTTGGAGCTCCAAATGGGAAAATCTTCAAGGAAAGGGGCTGCCAACACCCAATAATCAATGGGTGGTGGTCGGTTTTGGCCAAGGAAGGGATTAGGATGGGTTTGGGTCGCCGGGATTTGGAATGGAGCGCTGAAACTCAAATCTAGGGCATGCAAGGGGGCTGTTTGTGAAGGAGAGGGGTGTTTTAGGGGTTTTCGTGGGATGGAAGGTAGCTAGGGGTGTTGGGGGGTGTATTTAAGTGGGTGCGCCCAAAGGGCAGCACCGTCCGAGGTGGCCGGCCGGCGATGCATCGCCCGGCCGGCGATGGCATCGCCGGCCAACCTCCAGGTTGGCCAGCGGGACCCCATGGGTCTGGTCCCCCATGGTCCCAGGGTCCCAAAAAGTCTAGTCCCACCCCTTAGTTCATAGTATTTTGGTCCCTATGAGCCCAAACATGTTTTTGGGGCTTTCCGGGTCCACATCGCAGTCCCGAATACCAAACCATATGATGCAGCATATGGATTTGGGGTAGAAGGATCCAGTACATCTTTCTAGCTCCTTAGTTGCTAAAGAAAGTGAAGTTAGAATGGCTTTATGGCCATTTTTTATGAAATTTTACTATTCACTGTAAAATTTGGTGAATGAACTAATTTGTGTTATTTTCACATTAGGTTTGATGCCTAACATGAAATGGATACAAAAGAACTGAAGGTTGAAGTGTTTAGAGAAGGAATTTTGAGAATTTTTGGCAAAACGGGGTTTTTAAGCCCTGGCGATTGATTACTGGAGTCGTGGTCATTCCACGGCCCAAAGATTCACTTTTGCGGTTTAAAACCGCTCATAGGACGTCTCCACCCGACTTCCTACAGCTTAAAAGTGATTCGGGTCGCTTTACGCGACCCGAGATGCGTTACAGACTCGATCTTGCGATCGATCCTTATAGACTTCGCCTATCGGCGAATCTGTGATCCTAGAAGTGTTTCTAGACCCTTCTCGCACCCACCTAAGTCAAAGGAAGCGACAGCGTACGTCGCAAGACCATAACCCAGGCCCAGTATACTCTCATTCATGCTCTGATACCAACTTGTAACACCCTGAAAATCGGGGGTCGTGTATAAACTCAACTCCCGAGTTCCAGACCGTCACTTATGCAACAAAAATGGTTATGATTCAATGTTGTCTGATTTAAAGCATTCACATGAGTAAAAGTATACCAAAACTGCAATTCATACTTCAGATCCAGTGATAAAAGCAAGCGGAAGACTAAACAAGATATATATCACTGTATGGAAAAACAAAGTAATCTCAACTGTCTCCAAAGTATGACTACATCTCTGAGTCTCATATACATGTACATAACAAAAGAATAATGTTCAAAAAGAAAAGTCCCACTGATGTCCCCTCGATCCAAGTCACCTACGGGAAGCCGTCATGATACTGCATATACGAGAACTCATCCTGGTCCTCGTCATCATCTAGCTCCACCTCCTGGATCTCATCGTCACCTGCAACTACAACAGGGTCTGGTGGGTGTTGCAAACACCATCCCGTAACGTGGGAATGAGTGATCAACTCAGTGGAATCATAGAGCAAAGATTAGCATGTTCACAATTCAGTCACGCGATAATAGTAAAGCAGTAAATCAGACAAGTCCTAATACTGTTGTTAATGCAAGATGATATGACGTGATGTATGCCCTCACCGACGATCACCCTCATACGGCAACATCTTACGACCGCGGCATGCCACACTCCCTAGAGTGCTCCACATCTTCCAGGCACATGCAATGCTATGGTGATATGATTACCAAGTAGTTATTAGTCCATTCAAACAGCAGGATTGGGAAACTAAGGTACCTCCCTTGTATCAATCCCAACACGGATCCTGTCTAGGGTCGTCACTCCTAGTAATCTCATACGATGTACATTTCGTAGGTCACTGCAAGGGCTGCCAGGGCTGTTGCTCGCACTCGTTGCACCGCTCCCCCATCACCTTATCAATACAGGCCTACTGTACTCTACTGCACGGAAGGGTCGTCGCCTCCCGTGAACTCAGAATACGCTCGCGGTCACTACAAAGGGCTCGTCGCCTGATCAGTGTAGGCCGACAGCTAGAATATAGTGTCCCATACCACCATAATCTGCTCACGAGTCTAGGTGCTCACTGGTCACTACGGGGAGGTTTGTGGCCCCAGCGTAGGCCGACAGCTCGACCACGGTGTCCCATACCACCATGCCCGGCTCATGAGTCTTCGTGGATCAAGGTACCACGGTTAATAGGGTTTACAATGGTAAGTTCAGTACCCTAGGTTCAAGCAGTTATGATACATACATGGTGAACAAACATCGGCCAGTCGGGTTACTTGACGGGCTCGACTAGCGCGATCGCATATCGAATTGAACGACATGAAGTGCGTAAAACACTTCGCGTGGCCTAACCACTGCCGCCAACTCTCAACACGAATCACATTCATCGACGCGTCGTTCGTGACTATGACCAGTCAGCCACGAATTCGCTCGGTTACCGACTGCCTGGACTAAGTCAAGTCCCACACATCTATGGAATCACTATAAAAGTATTGGAATTGAAATACATCATGTGAGCATGTTAGCACATGTTATAACATTCAACTTAAGCAAATCTTCAAGGCATACTTCCCATGCATATTCAACTTAAGCAAATCCTCAAGCACATACATTCCATGCATGTAATGAAATCATGCATTTTGTCAACATGTAGAAAATCATTTAGGTCGGCATAATAATTGAAAAATCAATCACAAGGTATCAAATAACATCATTTAATTCAATACATACTAATACAAGCATTTATACAAACACATGCACTACACACTTAGGTCTACATATAGCATGTCGACCCAAAGTGTGCAACTAGGCGAATCTCTTCGCCAAACTAATTATGCACGCATTCCTAACTCCCTAATGCGACAACAAACCATGTCAATCACATCAGCAAAATATGAATGCAAACAGTACTTCCTACAAATGACTAAAATGCCCTAAATCTCATATTCTTCGTTAGCTTACGAAACGGGAAACGGAGAGCATTTTGTACATGTCAAACGGCGATGCCGTCAAGAATCTACTATTAAACGACATTGAAAGCATTGGGAACCGTCAATCCAAGCGTCTAAAATCCTCACCTAGTGTCTTGTAGACTCGGGAATTGAAGCGGAGTGTATATGCTTCGTCTACGGCGAGTAAGGAGCCTAATACATAAGATCCATAAGCTACATCGCCATGGAAACAAGAAAAACTCAAATCACCAACTATTTAGGGTTTTTACTTACCTAGGATTGCGGTGGAATCGCCGGGAAAGCGGTAGAGAAGTGTCGCTTAAGCATGTGCAACACGTAGCACAAGTGGCGGGAAGAACTCTCCCACTCTCTCACAATCTCTCACTCTTTTTCTCTCTCCCAAGCTAGGGCTTCTCTCAAATTCGGATGGGAGAGAGGAGTGAGGGTTTCAACCCCTTTTATAGCCCAAAACATTCCCAAAATAGGCTTGGGAACAATGTTTACTTGGTGCCTAACCAAATCGGGGCCGTTTTGGTCCAAAAGGGCATTTCTGGAGGTCCCCAGGCCAAATGCGGTCGGACTTAAGCTCATGCATACTGGATCTAGCACACATCCAGTTTTCAGACCGGTTGGGTTCCCAGATCGCACGTGGCGGCCCAGTTTCAGTTTAACGGTCACCGCATCAAGATCAGGCCTATAAGTCCCGTGATATATAATAGATATTTTTCCTGATCCAAGGGTGTAATTTGGCTGTATTCTGACGGTCAGAATGCTTAATACTGATGCGTCAAATTTGTGTGCCAGATTTGAATTTGAAATTCCAACTATGTCCCTATTCACACTCTCTTCGGTCCGGGCTCAATGAAATAGCCTGTGATCACCGGTTTGACTTGATTTTTGGAATGAGTGTCAAGCCCAGCTAGACGGTCCTAACGGTCTAAGATAGGAGGTATCGGACTTTCAACGTGCGGTCTAGATCCAATACAAAGATTCAAAGTGGTCCAGAGAACAAACCGGCTTAGAGTTTGATCCGAGGCTTTAGAGCATTATAGCACCCTTAGTTCCACTCGCTTCGGGCCTTGTAGAACGTATTTAAAGTGATCAGGGACCATTTCCCAGCTATTCTAACGTTGCACTAGCTAACCTAGTCAAATTTTCCAAAGGAATGAATTCTACGCAAAGTCGGGTCGAGTTGGTACTCAAGCCCAAGGATGGATTTTTCACGGGCGTTACATTAAGTCCGACCGCATTTGGTCAGGGGACCTCTAGAAATGCTCTTTTGGATCGGGAAAGACCCGATTTAGCTATAACTCAAGTATACTTTGGTTTAAAGTCTAAATAGGTGACTTTCTAACCTATTTAAGGACCTTAACCCTCTCATATCCCTCCCATACGAATTTGTAAAAACCCTAGAGAAGAGGAGAGAAAAGAGAGATTCCGTGAGAGTGGTGAGGAAAGTTTCCTAGCTCTCGATCCTGCTTCTACACGTACTTAATCACCGTATTCTAATCACTCTTTCGGTGATTCCGATTTCATTCTAGGTAAAAAAACCCTAACCTCAACCTGTTTTATGGATTCCATCGATACAATTAGCGAAGTAGCTGATTTATCTTGTGATATAGGTTGTCATACAGACGTTGACGAAGCGTAGAGTTTCTATTCGATTCGATACGCTTCTACGGCGAAAGGTGAGGATTCTAGATGCTTAGGTTAACTATTTTCAAAGCTTTCAATGTCGTTTAATAGTAGATTATCGATAAGAACGCTGTTTGACATGTAGAACATGCTGTCTGTTTTCCATTTTGATTACGTACGGAGAATATGAGATTTAGGGCATTTTAGGTATTGGTAGGAAATACTGTATACGTATGTATTTTGCCAAAATGATTGCCATGTTTATTTGTTGTGTTATTATACAAGATATGCATGTATGATCTGTTTGGCGAAGAGATTCGCCCTAATGCGCACTTTGGGTCGACATACGTTATGTAGACAAATGTGTGTAGACTAAGTGTTTGTATAAATGTTTGTATTAGTATGTATTGAGTAAATGTTGTTGTAGATTAGTTTTGAGATTGAATTCTCAATTAATATGATGATGTACATGATTTCCTCCATGTTGTTATTGAATTGATTTCCTCATATATACGGAATACATGTGTTTGGTTGATTTGCTTACGTTGTCAGTTATAACATGTTGTTAACATGCTTAGATTGTTTGTATTTCATTTCTGTTACTCTCGTATGATCACTGATGTAGATTACAAGTGCTTGGGGCTACGCTCTAGTCCAGGCAGTCAGTAATAGATTCGAATTCGTGGTTGGTTTCTATTTGCCATGAAGGATGCGTCGATGAATGCGAGTCATGCTTTGGTTGGCGGTAGTGGTTAGGCCACATGACGTGTTTTATGCACTTCATGTCATTCAGCTTGAGGTGTGCTCGTACTAGTTGAGCTCGTCAAGTAACCCGACTGACCATTGTATGTTCACCTTGTATTGGTCATAACTGCTTGAACCTATGGTACTGAACTTACCAGAGATAACCCTGATAACCATGGTACCTTGATCCATTAAGACTCATGAGCCAGGCATGGTGGTATGGGACACCGTGGTCGAGCTCTCGGCCTACGCTGGGGCCACAATCCTCCCCATAGTGACCAGTGAGCACCATAGACTCGTGAGCTGATTGTGGTGGTATGGGATACTACATTCGAGCTGTCGGCCTACTCTGATTGGTGACGAGCACTTTGTAGTGACCTCGAGCATATTCTGAGTTTACTTGAGGCGATGACCCTTCCGTAGCAACAAGAGTACAATTAGGCCTGTATTGATAAGGTGATGGGGGAGCGGTGCAACGAGTGCGAGCAACAGCCCTGGCAACCCTTGCAGCGACCTAAAAATATACCATCGTATGAGATTACTAGGAGTGACGACCCTAGACGGGATCTGTGTTGGGATTGATATAAGGGAAGTACCTTAGTTTCCCAATACTGCTATATGAAAGGACTAATAACAACCCGGTAATCATATCCACATCGCACTGCATGTTCCTGAAAGATGTGGAGCACTGAGGGAAGAAAGCATGCTGCGGACATAAGATGGTGTCGCATGAGGGAGTATGTCGGTGAGGGCATCCATCATGTCATTTCATTCTTGCATTAACAAAAGTATCTAGGAATGTCTGATTGTTTGCTTTACTATTATCGCATGATTGATTTGATAACATGTTAATCTTTGCTCTATGATTTCACTGAGTTGATCACTCACTCCCACGTTATGGGACAGTGTTTGCAACACCTACCAAACTCTGTCTTAGATGCAGGTTGTGAGGCGATTCAGGAGTTGGAGCCGGACTACTTCGAGGACCAGGATGAGTTCTCGTACATGCAGTTCTCTGACGGCTTCGCATAGGTGGCCTGGATCAGTGGAATTTTGCTAGTTGGACTATCATACGACATTTTGATTTTGGTTTGATATATGTATATGTGACTCAGAGATATATTCATCCTTTGGAGACAGTTCGAGATTATTTTGTTTTTCATATAGTGATATATATATTCTTCAGTCTTCCGCTTGCATTTTATCACTGGATCTGGAGTATGAATTGCAATTTTGGTATAATCCCACTCATGTTAATGCACTAACTCAGACAACATTGAATCATAAGCATATTTGTTGCATAAGTGATGGTCTGGAACTCGGGAGTTGAGTTTCTACACGACCCCCGATTTTCAGGGTGTTACAATATAACACAAAGAATTACATGGAAAATCACAATCGAGGAGATCAATTGCAAAAGATAGTATGAAATAAGCCATGTTGGAATAGAAAGGAAGTGTAAAAGAAGCAACCCATTCAATCTGATCAATCTACTCCCTGGGGAGGTTGGAAATCAAATGATGCAGGAAACAAGAGGGTTGAGGATGCTAAATCCTAAGATGTAAATTGTTGGAACCAACCAAATGATTCATCTGCCAAACCACATGTTTGGGATAAGGATAAGATGCATGGTTAATCTAATTCTGTTTGGGGTAGTCAGAGCCCAAAGGGTACCCATACGGAGAGATCTTCAGACATTGGTGGTTGGAATGAAGACAGAGGATAAGATGAGTTGAATCAACCAACAAGATCTCCTCTTTGGAGTTCTTCCCCTATTGAGAAGTCTTCAAATGACAGTAGTTGGAAAGAAAATAGAGCACACGATTGGTTAAATCGACCGACCAGAGCCCCTGGATGGGATTCTTCGAGTGCGGGTGACCGAAGAAACTAGAGAAGTCGTTCTACCCAGTCACCTGCACCTGTGGGGCTTGATTGTCAGAATGCTAATGGGATTCTCACTGCCACTGGAAGACGCTTGGATCTATTCACATGTGAGGAAGAGAAAATTCTTAATGATGTTGAACTTCACATTTCTTGTATTTTGGAAGCTCTTTTTTAATATTTGAAATGCATATGTGAAAGATGTCCAAGGTTGCTGATATCTCTGTTGTTTTACCAATTGTAAGGAACCCCGAAGAGATTCTATGGGGTGAGACTGGTGCTGAATTTGTTGTGGAGTCAACTGGAGTGTTTACTGACAAGGACAAGGCCACTGCACATTTGAAGGTTTTCTAATTTCCAACTCCTTTTTCCTTCGTTCAATATAAAAGAAAATAGATTTTGTAGTTGATATTTATGCCTTGTACAGGAGTATGTTTATAGTATTTGATTTGATTGAGATTCATTTGGTGGCCTGATGATAGCTAGAAGTGGTTTATCTTGTTTGAAAACTGTTTCATTCTACATGGGATTCCACAGAATGTAGGACTCTCTTATTGTATGGTTGTTTTACTACAATCATCTACACTTATATTTGAAAAGAAAATTCATGTGTAGAAATGTAATCTCTCAATATATGTCATAAATTGATAGAGAATCTGTTACTGTTACAACCTTAATACCCTAATTAATTATTCTCCTAAAGAAATTAAAAAAAGGTAAGAAAATTTAAATGGCCTTAAAATAGAAAAAAAACAATTTAAATTTAGATGTCAATGATATATTTGTGTTCAAAACAGGCATACATTTTCCTAGATTGATCATTGGATTCAATTCCAAAAATTATTTTTGGAAAAAAAAGTGAAAATTAGAAAAAAGCCAAAAATTTAACTTGAAAATACAAAAGTGAATTAAAAAAAAAAGTTTTATTTTATCTATGTTATGGGTACATTGTATTGATGCGGGCTGTATTGGTTGATACCGGTTCAATTTTTCATATCGGAGTGATATATACCCCATATTGTGTATCATCTTGTGCCAATACGGATATGATATGCCCACATCGGCTAATATAATGTCGATATTTGAGTCTATACTTGGGCATTGACACTGGACAAGACTATTTGGGCTTGATCTGGGAAATATATTGGAACTTGGCCCCACTTGGCTGAGTTTTACCGTGATTCATTTCATATCGTATGAGTTGAGAGTTGGACAGGGATCATGTATTATGAGGAATTGGGTGAACTCTGTTTGAGTAATCTGATGCAATTTGGAATTTGAAAATGAGTTGACAATCTTAAACCATTTTCATTTGATTAGTTTTCCTTGCCATGGAAGAAGCTTCTTATTTTCTTAAAATTTCACTTTTACACCTGGAAACTATTATGTTGGCATCTGGGCTAAAATACTTCCTTACAGATTTATGTTTTATTATTGCTCGAATTGTGAGATACTTGTTCAAATTGTCTAATGTTAAACTGTTGTTATTGTGGTTGGACGTTGGAGATGAAAACGGGAATTTTTGTTTTATTTATTTATTTATTTGATAGATAAAATGGTGGTCTATTGTCCAATGTTAAACTGTTGTTATTGTGGTTGGATGTTGGAGATGAAAATGGGAATTTTGGTTTTATTTATTTATTTATTTGATAGATAAAATAGTGGTTTGTTGTCCAATGTTATAACTTTTGTTATTGTGGATGGACATTGGAAATGAAAATGGGAATTTTGGTTTTATTTATTTATTTATTTGATAGATAAAATGGTGGTCTATATGAACAGGGCGGTGCTAAGAAAGTGATCATTTCGGCTCCCAGCAAAGATGCTCTCATGTTCGTTATGGGTGTTAATGAGCATGAGTATAAATCCAGCATTGACATCGTCTCTAATGCTAGCTGCACAACTAACTGGCTTGCTCCTTTGGCTAAGGTCCATCTCTAATTATTCATCTTCTTCTGTAATACAATTTAATTTGTGGAGAAAATATTAATTAAGATTTTTCCTTCTTTTTAAATCTCACAGGTGATCAATGATAAATTTGGCATTGTTGAAGGTTTGATGACCACAGTCCACTCCATCACTGGTGGGTACAAGTATTTACTAATCTATAATGGATTTTTTGAGATTCTGTTGACAATAGTTAGATTGCTTGCTGGCCTGCTGGTTGTTTTTTTTTCTGTGTTTTTCTCATATACCTCTTGCGATTCAGCTACACAGAAAATTGTCGATGGTCCATCTAGCAAGGATTGGAGGGTGGAAGAGCTACTGGGTTCAACATCATCCCTAGCAGCACTGGAGCCGCCAAGGTAGCCACAGAAAGAAAGTTCTTTTGATACTTAATCATTAATTACTAGTCATGATATGTATTATTAATTACTATTTGTGATGGGGCAATGGATTATAGAGGTCTGCTAATCTCACTTGCGTGTGTAAGGTAGTCCATGTGATCGCCTGTTTGGTAACATGGTACACTGGTTTAGTAAAAGAGGCCTGTCGCCTAAGGGCAGGCAGAAGTACTTCACCAGTAGGTGGGCTGCCTCCTATGTGTGTAGGATTAGCAAACCTTTGGAACTGATTTTTTTCCCCCACTAACATTTCCCTTCCTCATTAATGTCATCTTGAAGGAGGTTGGAAAAGTGCTGCCGGCATTAAATTGAAAACTGACCGGGATGGCTTTCCGTGTTCCCACTGTGGATGTTTCGGTGGTGGATCTAACTGTGAGGCTTGAGAAGGCGGCCTCCTATGAGGAGATCAAAGCTATGATCAAGTATGGAAAAATTCTTTTTCATTCATTATTTATTGTTACTAGATTCTGATGTGAATACTTGAGTTCCCACATTCTGTAACTAACAAAAAAAAAAAAGAAAAAAAAAAGAATTTTTACTACCCATGACTTCGGTTTATAGTCTGTGGTCTACATAGATGGTTAACTTTAGTCAAACTATTCCAACTATCCTGTTTGGTCTGGTCTGGTCTGGGCTGGTCCATGTTTCCAAATGTGTGCCGCATTCAGGCCAGCCCATGGGCCCCATTTCCTCCACTTCCTAAATCCAGCTCAAAGCATTTTGGCCTTGTGCCAGCTCAGCCTGCATTGCTTCTTCAAGGCACCTCTCAGTTTATCTGATTTTCTATTGTCCTGACTTGGTGGTTGATATTTATTGATTTTTATTCCTTTTTCTTGGTGATTTTTATTCCTTTTTCAAACTAAATACCCCTAAAAAAATTCAAACTTCAAACTAAGTGCTCAAGGAGATGCCTTTTCTCTTCTGAGAAATTGAAACTACAATATCAAAATTCAAAGGTGGCCTCTGTTTTGTGGATTATAAAAAATTTCAGATAGACTTGTGTTTACATCCTTTCCTAATTTAGATAGAAGTATGTAATTGAAGTCAACTTCATCTAGAGTTCTTTTTGTAGAGCAGGTTGATCATCATTCACTCCATTACCACTTTATGGAGAAGTTGGTGATTGTAACTTCTTCTTTAGCCTCTGTTGGAACCCAAAACTAATGCCTGCTTTTGGCACTGTTCGTAGTTTTTTAAACAACATATTCTTTCCCTGGCCCATTTCCACCTCTAACAGTACATGCAGCATAGGCCATCAGGTGCATCCACTTCTGCTGGTCCACTTATGCAACAATAAAAAGATTAAAATTGTAGTAATTGCCTATTTTTTGCTGATCTTATAAACCATGGAGTTGTTCGTGATTCATGGTTCTGCTAGTGTTTTGATTATTAACTCTTTAATGATACTGTTCTGCCAGCTCTTACTTACAAGAATGTTTTAACAGGTGCTCCACGTCCAAGATTGGCTGGAACAGCTACAGCTAACAATGAAGAAATTCAGATTCTGTACACTTGTGACAACCGAACAGAGCTCAGTTCAGGTAGAGCAGAGGCGACGGTAATGGAATTCAACAACAGTCAGGATGGCAGAGGAACATATTCAAATGCGGCATCAGACATTGTTAATAGTCTTACCACAGGAGGTCAGTCCTTCCACGTTCACAAGTTGAGTGCTAAAATGTTTACTCTCTTAAGTTCAATTGGCGATCTAACGATAAAATAAAAATAAAAAATGCTCAAAAAATAATAGAGAGAGAAAGAAGAAGAAGAAAATATGAATTTACTCACTAAAATATATAAGGATTCACTCACAGTACTTAAAACTGATAAAAAGAACTCATAAAAGGAGAAAAATATTATATTAACTCTTCTCAACTTATAAAATGATATTTATAAAAAGAAGGAAAGGAAGAGAGAAAAAGAGTAAATGGGGGAGCATGAAATTGGGAGGGGACAAGATGATTGGGTCCCTCTCCTAAGCTATGCCAATTTTTCCATCATAAAAAAAATCCATCTGTGAGTTCACTTTAATGACGTCTTCATGAAATTTAAAAAGTCCACAACACTAAAAGTATGTGAGATATCTAAGCCTTTTTATAACTCAATACGATACACATTATCATCAACTTTTTTCAACACCCAACAAAGGCCAACTTTCTTTGGTTTCAACTTATTACAAGTGCCGGTTGAAAATCATTTCTCATGCAAGTACACCATAACCAAATCGCTTTTAAGGCCCGTTTGTCCGGTCGAATTGGAAGGGATTGGATGGTATTGAAAGGGATTGGAAGTTAAATTCTAGGATTGGCCGGGCGTGCCAAACAGAGTCTGTGATCTGATCTCAATCCCATGGGTCTTAAGACAATCCACTGACAACACCATCATTACCTTTAAATCCCATCCAATCTACCTTAATCCATTCAGATTTTCCTGAGACGTGTTTGGTTTAGGGGATTTGAAGGGATGGGACGGTTTAATCCCGGGCTTGGCCAGGCGTGCCAAACAGACTGGATATAGCAATCCAGGGACATAGCAATCCCATGTATCTCAAGACAATCCACTGATAACACCATTATTACTTAGAAATCCATGTCATCCAACCTAATACCATTCAATCCCTTTTAATCCACCCAGCCAAACGGGCCCTTAGAAAACACCTTGGAACACCTATGTACGTTGGCATTGTTTTAACAAGAAAACAAATGCGTTTTGATTCAGAGGATTATCTTATTTAGACATAACAGTGAAAAAGTGTAAAGGCGATCATCACATTTTATTGATTCTGGGTTCATTTACATCCTCTAATCTCCCTTGATTCTAAGATACATTCATTCAAATATGTATGAATTAATAACATTAGAACATTAAATTCAAATAGTAAATCTGGCAGCATTCCAGCATGAATTTCAATCTTCTTCAAGGACTTAGGAGGAATTGACGATTGGACCAATCAATCTTCAAGGAGATAAGGATTTTGACAGCAATCTAGCGCTATTCAATCATCTCCTAAGAATTAGGAGGAATGTGCACTTCAACGGGTTATCTCCTTTTCTGCTTGAATAGAAGAGCTTGTAGATCTCAACCGATCTGGCAGCATAACAACTCCTCAGCTTTATAGACTGCAGAGCAGTCTGTTTGTGCGGACCCACGTAAAGGACATGCTTTGCGCGACCCGGCGCAAAGCCCTCGAGCCACACCCTCACCTTCAATTCTTCTCTTCTTACTCCACTTGCTCTCTGAAATCTTCGATCAACCCTTAATGAAAGAAGGAAAGGGGTATTTATAGGCACTCACAAATGTGAAACCCCGATCTTTAGTGATGTGGGACACAATCACCAGACTATTTGTACTCATCAATGTAATGCGTTATCGTTTGCGGGATACCGTGCAAAGGACATCGTTTGGGCGGTCTGTCGCAAAGTATAACGTTTACAGGGACCTGCACAAAGCACTTATAAGTCATTTGATGGACTTTTCTTCCAACTCCCCTTCATAGTCTTTTGATCTTCATTTGTTTCCATTCTTCTCTTATTTTTTACTCCTCAACAGATGCCCCCTTGATCCGTTCTTTGTTTCCCTCAAAATCAAAGGAAAGGATCAATGAAATACCCTTCTTTTCGGTGACCCGAGTACCGTACTCGACCGAAATCCCTATAAATAGCCAAGAGACTCGTCATTTACTCAGATCCCTTGTATGCTTGTGAAATTTCATCCCATCTTTCCACTCTGCGCAATCGTTAACGTTTGCGCAGTCCCGCACAAAGCGCTTTTTGTTTTTTGCACAAAATTCCTCCAAGTCCTTTTCACTCCGCGCAAAGGATATCATTTGCGCAGTCCTGCGCAAAGCACTTTTTTCTTCACTTAGCCATTTTTTGCTTCTTTCTCCTGAATTCTTTGCATCCCTTCTATGATTTCCTTCAAACCTTGAACACCACTTTTCATCATGGCTCATACTTAGCGAACCTTTCATCCTATAGATTCTCCTACTGAACAACCTTCTCATCCTAACTTGCCAAATTCATCCTTCTCCTTCTTCTGATCAACCTCCTGTCAAGCGAATAAAAAATACCACCAACACTCCTTCATACTTTAAAGAGCCTGTTCTTCCCACTTTCGACTTTATCGATAGCATTGAATCTCTACCATCTCCCATTCATCGAGCAATAGCGCTAGGAAGCCTTAAATGCCCTCCTAGGCATGGTAGAGAATATGATTGGGACGAATGGTTGATAACTACTGCCCATTTCCGCACAGACAGTCAAAGACCACCTCCTTGGGAAGACACTCCTACTTCTAATTCGAAGAAGGCTCGCCGAAATAAGGCGAAAGAATTCGAAGAGAATTGCTGAACATAAAAGGAAGTGGCTCTAGAACTCGTGGGACTCGGTGCAAGTTATTGAGGGCATCATGAAGTTTGATAACCCTCACTCAGAAGGCATGACAGTAATTCCCATCAACGTCTATCGTCACCAGTCCATGCTCGACTATGAACAAAAAGACTATGTTCATGGCGAAAGATTAATGTATATTGAGTCATGGGCAACGAGAGAACCACGTATCCTTGAAGGGATAATACAGATGAAAAATCCATGGAAAAAGATTAGAAAATTCCATTCCATGATCTTCCTTGTGCCTTTCCATAGTCCTCATGATCTTTTTCCTTCTCATTTTTATGATACCGTCCTTCAACGCTTCTGAGACCGCACTCAACTTTGGGTATCAGAAGACTTCTGGACCAGAGGTCTATTAATTGTTCGACGTTATTATTTTGACTGGACAGAAGCTATCTTGCTGAAGCATGCGAGCACGCTTGCCAAAATTGGCCTTTACGATGCTATAGAAGTCACATCTAAGCACTTCTATAAAGAACCCACTGTGTTGAAAGGTTGCATCGAATATTGGTCGCCCACTACCAACTCTTTCCACCTTCCATATGGTGAAATGAGTGTAACACTCTGGGATCTTCATCGTATCGTCGGTCTTCCTATAATGGGAAAATTTTATGATGAATTCGTTCCCTCCAACAGAGAGCTAACCTTCGTGTCTTCTCCTAATCGCAGACCTTCCATTTCTGAAACCACTATTGAGCTTTTCAAGAAGATGGGGAAATTTCCCAATATTCACAAGCTTTTCCCTCTACAATGGCTTGCACACTTCTCCAGATCCCTCAGGTATTTATGAATCCACGACTCAACTCCTTTCTCTTTTCTTCCTTTTTTTAGAAATTTTAGCATATTCATATTTTCCTTTCTCTTGTAGATTTCGCGATTGTCGTTCTAAGGAGTTAACACGGCTCCGAGATGCAATGAAGGAAAGGGCAGGATATAGCTCATTCGGGGATCTTGCGGCTTTCTTGGCCTATTGGTTGAGTGTCATCGTACTTCCCAACTCCAAATGGGCGGATGCTATTCACCCTACGGTCTTTATCGTAGCTGGTACCTTAGCAGAAGGCCATAGATATTCCCTTGCTCCTCCGGTATTATGCTCCATTTACAAAGCCCTTGGGGAGATAGCCATTCACATCAAGGATCCTACTCTTGGAACTTCATCAGCATATACCTCTTGGCATTACATCACAGGTTGGCTAGGAGCCTACTTCCCCTGGACCTTCGAAGTGCCCGAGAAAGGATATGTTCATCCTGCACATCTTTCGCTTTGGTTCTTTAAGAAAAGGGCCATGGCCAAGAGGGTGTATGACTGGGTTATCAATAAGATCCGGGACACTGACCAAATAGACTCCTTTCAATTTCGTCTCCACCGCTACATCGAGGATAGAGATATGGTGGATCAAGGAACACTCACAGTAGCAGAAAGGGCGTTCTTTCTTTCTCTTCGTTCTTACAGTCTACCACTCCGAGAAGGGACAGAATTCTAGCGAGAACCTTACTACCCTAGCCGTTTTTCTCACCAATTTTGTTATGATCAAACCGTACCAAAAGATTGCGGACTGGTCACCAGAAAGATGCGGTTTTACGGCACGGGTCCTCTCAACTGGGCAATGATATGGAAGCAGCTTCTGAACAGCTGTGTTGATTCCTCTTTCATAGTTCCTGGTTGCGAGTGTGTAGTTCGTACCTCATACAGTTGGATGCGGTGGTGGGACAACCAATCATATTTGGTCACCAAATGTTTGCCCGTAGATTCTTCCATCTTTCTTCATCCACCTAGGTTAAAAAGCAGCAAACTAGAGAGCGAGATTGGCTTTGTTCCAGAGAAAAGTCATCCGTCACATAGCGGAGAAATTTGTAGAAAAATAACGCTAGAAGAACCCATCCGAGAGATAAAACCCATTAACACTTTGGACGGCTGGTTTGCTCATGGGGCCCTCAGGGAATTTGAGCAAGTTCCTCGTGACTCTATGTGTCAGGCTACCGATGATGTGACAAGTGCACCTTCTCCAATTCTAGTAAAGACTTCGGCGATTTCAGAAGAACCAATTCATGATGCTCTAGCGCTTCCTTCACAATCCACTTGCCCCAGCTCAGCATTTCCAATGACTAGATCAAGAGCGTGTTCACAAACATCACCACATGTTCCTCCAGAAGGAACGAGACAAATGCTTGTCTCTCCTCTAATCAAAGAACCTGCACCAGAGAGCAGTCAGGCTGCTTCCTCCAAAGGAAAACAAATTGCTATTGAAGAAATCGACGAAGAAATTTTGGAGAATGAAAGCTCAGCCTCATCATCAGAGAACACTGCCTCTTCAAAGTATGAGGATGGTGAAGATGGCGAAAGCAGCGAAGACAAGGATGACAATTTTGAAGAAGGAGAAGTTGATATTGATGGAGAAGAGGAAGCAGTTGCAGAAGGCACTGAAACAGAACATCCTGCAACCTCTAAGGCTCTCCTTAGCGATAGAATTCCTACCAAGTCTCGTAGAAGAAGAAGAGGAACCTTTACATTACGGTGAATATGGATACTCACCAGGTAAAGGAAATTTAACTTTCATATATCTATCTATTTTCTTATCCAATAACAATTATTTATTTAGAATTATTGTAACGCCCCAAAAATTGGGGGTCGGGTAGAAACCCAACTCCCGAGTTCCAGAACATCACTTATGCAACATTTTTAATGATTGATGAATGTCGGCGGTAATAGTACATAAAATATGAGGTGGATTAACATAAAACAGCATATCATACTCCAGAGACAGTTAAATTAGCAAGCGAAAGAATGTGATAGATACATAAAATATATAATTGATTGTAAGTCTCCAGAGTGTGAACATGTTACCAGGTTAAACATATACATGTATACTCCAAAGATGAGCAAAAAGAATATACATGGGTGTGTAAATAAAAGGCAAAATACCAAGTGTATTGGCATCTAATCAGTAATCTTGTAAACCCGTCAATCAGAACCTGCATATAGGAGGGATCCTCCTCATCATCATCAAGTTTGGCTCTGTTTCGCAAGCATCGCCACCATCTGAAACTAAAATAGGGACTGGTTGGTGTGCGTAACACCGTCCCGTAACGTGAGAGTGAGTAGCTAACTCAGTGGAATCATAGAGAAAAGATTAACATGTTATCAAATCAATCACGCGATAATGGTAAAGCAAGCAATCAAACATTCGTAAATACTGTGATTAATACGAGCATGAAATGACATGATGGATTCCCTCACCGACATACTCCCTCATACGACACCATCTTACGTCCGCGCCATGATTTCTTCCCTCAGTGCTCCACATCTTCCAGGTACATGCAGTGTGATATGAATATGATTACCGAGTTGTTATTAGTCCTTTTCATGCAGCAGGAATGGGAAACTAAGGTACTTCCCTTATATCAATCCCAACAAGGATCCTGTCTAGGGTCGTCAGTCCTAGTAGTCTCATACGATGATATATTTCTAGGTCGCTGCAGGGGCTACCAGGGCTGTTGCACGCACTCGTTGCTCCGCTCCCACATCTCCTTATCAATACAGGCCAAGTTGTACTCATGTTGCTAAGGAAGGGTCGTCGCCGCACATAGACTCAGAGTACGCTCGAGGTCACTATAAAGGGCTGTCAGGGCTGTTGCACACACTCGTTGCTCCGCTCCCCCATCACCTTATCAGTGTAGGCCGACAGCAAGAATATAGTGTTCCATACCACCATAATCTGCTCACGAGTCTGGGTTGCTCACTGGTCACTACGGGGAGGTTTGTGACCCCAGCGTAGGCCGACAACTCGACCACGGTGTCCCATACCACCATGCCCGGCTCATGAGTCTTAGTGGATCAAGGTACCACGGTTATCAGGGTTATCACTGGTAAGTTCAGTACCCTAGGTTCAAGCAGTTATGACGAATACAAGGTGAATATACAACGGTCAATCGGGTTACTTGATGAGTCTGACTAGCACAAGCGCATGTTGAATCGACCGACATGAAGTGCACAAGCACTTTGTGTGGCCTAACCACTGCCGACGACTTTAGTATGACTCGGGTTCGTCATACACATCCTTCGTGGCGAATAGAATCCAACCACGAATTCTAAATTGTTACCGACTGCCTAGACTAGCGTATAGCCCCAAGCGCAAAGATGTGAATCAGTAATCTTATGAGATAAATAGAATTGAAATAACAAGTAATCCAAGCATGTTAGCAACATGTTATAAGATACAACATAGGCAATTTAACCATGCACAAGTACTTCACACATAAGGAAATCAATTAAAATACAACAAGCATAGAGGAAATCATATATATCATTAAATTAGTTGAGAATCCAGTCTCAACCCTAATCTACAACACCATTTACTCAATGCTTACTAATACATACATTTATACAAACACTTAGACTACTCAACTCCAACGTACTTGACGTATGTTGATTTCAACATATAATATGACAGATCCTTATATCAAGGAGAAGTCTAATACACAACAATTATGTTCTTACATTCAAAACATATGGTAGGCATAAATCATATTGATTTAGGCATTTCAACAAACACTTAGTCTACACACATTAGTCTACATAGTATATGTCGGTCAATATGTGCATTAGGGCGAATCTCTTCGCCAAACAGATCATACACGTATAACTAGTATAGGTACATGGTAAATACTCATGGCAATCATATCAGCAAAATACATACGTATACAGTATTTCCTATAAATACCTAAAATACCCTAAATCTCATATTCTTCGTATGTATTCGAAATGAAAAACGGACAGCATGTTCTACATGTCAAACAACATCCTTATCAGAAATCTACCATTAAACGGCATTGAAAGCTTTGAAAATAGGTAATCTAAGCATCTAAAATCCACACATTAAACCAGAAATTATGAAACAGAGTTGATTCAAATGATAAGTCTTCGTCAACGGCAGATATGCTACCTATGGCAAGAATAGGTTAGCTAGAACTCTTACAGCTAGTCTAAGCTTCAAATCAGGTTATGGTTATGGTTTTCTTATCTAGAACGAAACCAGAATCGCCGAAATAACGATGCAGGTGGGTGGCTTTGGCACGTGGAGCAGCAGGTAAGAATCTCAGGAGAAAGCCCCAACTTCTCCCTCACTTTCTCTCTCTTTTCTCTCTTCTCTCCTAGGGTTTTCCCTAAATTCGTATGGGTTAGAAAGCTAAGGGTTTAAGGCCCTTTTATAAGCCCAAACATAACCAAAATAGACTTGAGGTCAAGGTATACTTAAGTTATAACCAAATCGGGTCTGTTCCGATCCAACGGAGCACTTCTGGAGGTCCTGTTACTAAATGCGGTCGGACTTAAGCTCTCTAATATTAGATCTAGGTCAAGCTCTGTTTTCAGTCCGATAGGGTTCCTAGATCGCACGTGGCGGACCAGTTTCAGTTCAGCGTTCACTGAGACTCGATCGAGGATTCCAAGTACACTGACCTGAGTGGAAAATGTTCCCTGATCTGAGGGTGTATTTGGGTCAGATTTCGACGGTCTGAATGCTTATACTTAACCCACAAGAGAATAGTGCCAGATTTATTTAAATCACATTTAATTAATAAAGAATTTCACTCTTTCTCACACTCCTTGCTCCAAGCTCAATGAAATAGCCTCAGAACATCAGTTGGGCTTGATTTTTGAAATGATTGTCAAGTCTAACTAGGCGGTCGTAATTGTCTAAGATTATCGCTATCGGACTTTCGACACGCGCTCTAAATCCAATACAAAGTTTCAAAAGGTTCCTGAGAACAAACCGGTTTAGAGTTTGATCCTGGATTTTAGGGTAACGTAGTGTCAACGATTCTATAGGTTTTAGGTCTTACAGATCATATTTAAAGTGGTTGGTGCTTATTTCACAGGTAATCTAGTATAGCGCTAGTTAATTCACGTTAAATTTCTAAAGAATTTTGTTCTCAATGATTTCTTTGGCTTTGGAATTGGGTTCTGAGAGGTTACCAAGGTGTTATGGTTGACCCATTGGCTAAGGACATCTAACCCATGTTGGCAAAAATTTGGGGTGTTACAATTGTGTTGTCTCCCTCTTTTTCCAGGTGCTCATGTCGCTAACATTGAGATAAGTGAGATTTCCCCTTCAAATCCTCCTGCGACCGCATCAGCGATTTCACTAAGAATTCCTTTAGGTTCATTGGCGGCACCTAAAGCAGTAGCCCATGAAATCATATTTCCAGTCGAAACCACGGACTTGCCAACTCCGATCACCAGGGACTCAAGTACGGAGGTCAGGGTGCCTTCCCTTGTAGATATAGTGGAGATCAGTCCTTCTATGATTCAAGGAGTCTCTCCTTCTGTTAATCGTGTCCCGTCGACAGGTATATGAGCTTTTATCCTTTGCAAAAATCCCTACTCACAAGATGCTCTTGATGAGGAATTCTTTATCAGCAATAATCCATATCTTTAAAGACCCTGAACAATGGTCGGATTTGGATCTTGCTATCAAAATTTTGAAGAGTTCTGCGAGGATGGCTAGGATCAACATATCTTCTTTGAGAGATTCTCTTCTCAGATTCTGTGATTTAGTAATTTCTTTGGCATCGGTGGAAAATGTTACAATTACGCCTGAATTTTTAGAATACGGGAAGCAACTGGCTACGTCTCAAGAACAAGCCTCTTTGATTGCTTCCTTCATTTCTAAGTTCGAACAAGAATACTCAATTCTTCAGGATCAATTAAAGGTTTATACTGATGAAAGAGTGATTATTCAAGATCGCATTACTGCTCTGCGAGAGGAGATCTCTCAGCTGAAGATGAAGAATCATGAGAAGGAATCATCTATCCAAGACGTCGAGGAAAGGATGCGAGCTAATATTCAATATGCTAATGTGGAAAAATCTACGCTGCTCAAAAGTAGAGAAGCAATCACATCTTTGGAGGGCAAGCTAGCTGGTATTCCTAATCAGGAAAAGATCATTCTTGAAGAAAAATCAAAGCATGATGTGGCTCAAGTACAATTAAAAGAGGATTTGTAAAGATATATGGAGGCAGTAGGAATTGCAGAGGAACTTTAAGCATGTAATTTCTGTTCATATGTTTCTGAAGAAGTAACTTATTTTAACTTGTAGTAGATGCATTTATAACAGCATTTTGAGACATTCCCTTTTTGCCGAATCATTATCATATCTCATGTTGCCACAATCATATTTGTCTATACATATTACCATATCGCTTATTATCGTAATCATATTTATGATAGCAGATTTTTAACCTTTTATGTCATGTTAGTGCAGGATTCCCTATGTGGGTATTTAAGTTGGTGGTGCTAAGTTTTAATTTAGTCAGTCACACATAGTTTAAGCCCATGAGTAGTGGAGCACACACACAGTTTAAGCTCTTGAGTAGTAGAGCAAACTTATTTGGACTCTAGCTAGAGTTGGGTCTTACATGATGGCCTCTGTAACTCTCGAGAGTTTGCTGGACTTCTCACTGCCTGGGGAGTTCACAAACCGCGATCCATCAGAGGGGCCCAGTGAAGCTACTGGGGCCGTGAACTCAGTTGGTTTTACGCACAGGGTTGGCCACGGTAACTCTCTAGAGTTCACAGAGCTCACATGGCTGCCTTTGGGGTACCAAATCCATGGTTGTCAGTCCATCGATGAGTAGGTTTTAGCCATTTCTCATGAGTTAGTACCGGAATCGAACTACAAATCTATGGGGTCTTATGCATGGTTAGCCTACCTAAAGCTCACACTGTAGCCCTCATTTTCTTCGTCTATAAGGTCGGGCCCATTCACGGGAGGGCATTGTCCTCTGTTCCCCGTGACGCTGCCGGAAAGCTCTACAGATGGCATGGGGGTTACGCTGACTGGACATTTGAGGACTTTTAGCCCTTAGGCTTTTATCACTAGCTTCATCAGCTGCCCGCATGGGTACGTACGATGGCCTTCACGAGCTTTTTAGGGCCACTGGCTCCTCGTCGCTGCCCGGATGGTGAAAATGGTAGGGCTTATGCGTAGCTGGCCCTTTTAGAGCTTCATCCTTTTAGAGTTTGATCCTTTTAGAGCTTTGATCCTATTAGAGCTTTAATCCTATTAGAGCTTGATCCTTTTAGAGCTTTTAGCCCCTTTTCAGAGCTTTATTTATTTTTTATTTAGCTCTTTTTAGGATTAATTCTTTTAGGATTTTGGCTAAGGACTTGGCCAGCTAGACTGCCTTATCATGCCTTGTAAGGCAATAATAATTGTGATCATCGTTATCGCCAAACTGATAAACGTGTTTGATTGAGATTGATATGTCATTACTTCTGATAATATCTTCTAGAGGATTTTCGTGACAATATTAATTCTTTCAAACTTTACCATTTGCAGGACTCATTTGGTGATGACGATGATTGCTTTCATTCAAAATACTTGCTAATGTAGTCGATATGCTCGTGAATTTCTTCTTTATAGATTCTTCTGACATACAGACATGATCTCATTCCTTCTTACCCCCTTTTGATATAGAATCATTATGTTGATAATATTTTGGATCAAAATCAGTAGCCTCTTTTAGGGGTAATATCTTTTGATGAAGCAGGCATTGACCGGTATACTGATATCTTGCCCATCTTGATCGGCGATTCTGTATGCTCCATTGGAATAAACTTCATTTATTACATACGACCCATCCCATTTGGGTTCGAACTTGCCCCTTGTTTGGCGAGTGACCACTATAGGTCTTTTCAACATTAGCACCATATCTCCTTTTTTGAAAGAGAGGTGTTTAACTTGTTTATCAAAGGCAGCTGATATCCTGGCCTGATATGATTATAATCGCTGTTGGGCGGCCAAACATTCCTCATCAAGCAGATCTAACTCTTTCAGTCTTATTTTTGCATTTTCATCATCTGTTATGGAATGATGTACTGCCACTTTGAGCGATACCATTTGCATTTCAATTGGGATAACTGCCTCTACACCATAGATTAATGAATACAGGGTTACACCCGTTGCTGTGCGCTGAGTAGTTTTGTATGCCTATAATGCTTCTTACAACTTTTCATCCTAATCACGTTTGTTGCCAGTAACCGTTTTCTTTAGTATCTTGACAATCGTCTTATTAAATGCCTCTGCTAACCCATTGGCTGGGGGATAGTAAGGTGTTGAAAACAAGTGACGAATGCTCAATTTCTAACATAACTTTTCCATACCTCTATTTTTGAAGGGAGTACCATTATCGGTAACGATTTTCTTTGGAATACCACGACGGTATATTATGGCATGGAAGATGAAATTGACCACATCTTTCTCTTTAACGTTGCGTAAAGCGACTGCTTCAGTCCGTTTAGAAAAATAATCTTTTGCTGCCAGAATATATTGTTTTCCTCTAGATGAAGGCAAGTTTATACGACCAATTACATCAAGTCCCCAAGCGGAGAAGGGCCAAGAAGCAACAGACTGGTGCAAGTCTTTTGGGGAACGTGTATAACGTCTCTATGAATCTGGCATTCGTGGCACTGCTTTGTCTAATTTATAGCGTCTTTGAACATGGTGGGCCAATAATAACCCATTTGATGTATTCTGTGGAATAAGTTTTGACCCGCCTGATGTGCCCCACATTCACCAGAGTGTGCTTCCCACAATACTTGCCTTGCTTCTTGCTCATCTAAACAACATAGCAGCATTCCATTGTAAGATTTTTTATATAATATTTCACCACATATGATGAATCTGATTGACCGCTGCTTGATTTGCTGCTTCTTTGCTTGATCCTCTAGCAGGATATCATATCTGAGGTAATCAACAAAAGGTTGACGCCAATCATCTGTCGTTACTTCTAAGCATGATACAGGAAGCATTTCAATTACTTCTTCGATGATCTTTGAAGATGGTAAGAATCTTCTTTCTTCTATAGTTACTTGAAGAGGACTCCTGTTAGGGCAGGACAGGGCGGCTTCTAGGCTGGCCAAATCGTCCGCTTTTGCATTTTCAGACCGTGGTATATGGTTGATTTCTACATGGTAGAACCGTTCTAACAATTGCCGTGCCTTTTGATAATAGGGCAAGTGTCACGCCTCAAACCCGAAAATCAGATTCACAGGAATCCCGATTGTCGAATCCGGTGCTGACAGCCTCCGTAGTGCCCCATTCTCGGATCCCGACACTCGCATGCCAGATTCTGATCCTGGGATCCTACAAGGAGGATTTTTAGTATGATTTTTTTTTTGTAATAGAGCATAACCACAAGTATACCCAATTCACAAAGGCAACATCATCATCATATATCCACTAATATAATCATTTGAATATAATGCTGAAAGAGAAATACATATATCAAAATCAAAGCTCCAGAAGACAGCTGCACGCTCCAAGCTCAACGCTGCTACAACCTAATGCTACCTGCACGCATCTATCGTGCATAAACTTATAGAAAGCTTAGAGGGTGGTGAAAGTGTGTGCACAAGATAGGTGCCAAGTATACCATAAAGCTGATAAATCATACAAAATCAGAATAAACAGAAATACTGGCAAGATCATGAATCATACGATATCAGAGTAAGCAAAAATATGCTGGTAAGTCCATGAGTGCTATCAGCCATACCAAGGTTGTGCGATGCAAAACATAACAAGACAATAATAGATGCTAAGGATGCAATGCAATATGCAAAATCCTGACGAGCCATGAATACCATCAACCTTATCTAGGCCATATAAGTGTAAGAACATAGTAACCCAAAATACTAAGTACTGCGAATACAATGTAATATGCGATGCGAATGAAATGACTATGCTGAAATGTGAAGTAGGGATGATAGTACGAAGTATCGCAAGCTACGGGGTCCATCACAAGGGAATTCTAACCAAATCAGTCCCATAACTAAATTTGGATAGTCAAACACAATGTGGTAAACTCCTGATCTTAGGTTAGTAGCGCCCCAATCGAAATCCTGGCAATTGTGAACGTACATGTAACAAATAGTTGTGCACCACCAGCCCAAGTGAATAGTGAATGGATGAATGAATGAGTATGCAACTCTTACTCAGTAGCCTGTCAGCACAATAGCTTGTCAACCGCTGGTAGCTCATCAAGTGTGGTAGCTCACCCAGGCCTCAGCCCCGCCCACATCACACCCGCCCACATGTGCAACAGTGACGGGGTGTCATACTATCATGTCGGTTCTCATATCAATTCTACATATCAGTACAGTTGCTCTCTGGGAAATCACCGGGGTCTATTACACTCCACTCAGACTGCCTCCTCCCTAGTTGCACAGCCCAGCGAGTGTAAGAGACCTCACTATCCGCCTGGTCAATAGTCTGCCAATACCTATCCGGAACGTCGATAGCAGACCCATTTATGAGCTGATCATACTCAGCCTAGCTTATAACTTCCTCCCTCGGGCGGGTAAGGCCACACCCCCTCCCAACCGACCACGACATAGTGGGAGACGCGGCCTATTGGTATTCGGCACTCGGGCACTCATGTTCCACTCGGTCTAGACGTTAGGGCTACTCCTGGCCTCAGAGGTTCTGAGATTTTCACCTAAGGACATCCTACGTGCCCCATAGTGCTAAAACTAAATATTTTCGATGTCCCATCTAGCCATCCACGATGTGCCTATGGAGGTCATAGCCCTGATGTCACTAGGGCGTGTAGTGATCATGATACACAAATATGAAATGCATGAATCAGACCGTCAAATCATGCAGCAATCCAGTGCGTACAACGCGATGATGTGGGGCACTCCGGCTCATAACGAGTCCCGCAAATGGTCTGCCCAATGACATATGCTATGATCAGTCACTATCAAGCATACATATGATGTATATGGTCATGAATTATGGAGTTATACTAGACATGTTATAAAGTGATGAACTACTCTCACAACGAAGATGGGCCTAGACGGCCTACACAACAAGTATGAGCCTATCAATGGGCCCTAGGGAGAGTCATAATGCGGACATTTAACCAACATTATTCTTACAATGTGGACGTAAAACTAATCATTGCTCTCAAGGCATGACTTGCCATAAAGGTCAACATATACACCACGGTGGAATCACATTCAATGGGCCTTAGGTACATCCCATTGGGCTTCGACCCATGGGCCTCCAATACATCAAACGGGCCTAATAACTTGGGCCTCATATATATCATGGTGGGCCTCAGTAACGGGCCACAAATACATCAAGGTGGGCCTAATCACTTGGGCCTCATATATATACCAAGGTGGGCCTCAAAATACGGCCACAAATAAATCAAGATGGGCCTCTTACATAGGCCTTACATTCATATCAAGGTGGGCTTCAACAACGGGCCATACACATCAAAGAAGCCTCAATAACGACCTTGAATACATTACAATGGGCCTCAACCTATGGGCCCTAATACATCACAGTGGGCCTTAACCCATGGGCCCTAATACATCACAATGGGCCTCAACCCATAGGCCCTAAATATATCACATTGGGCCTTGCCCATGGGCCTCATACACATTAAATGGGCCACATCACATGGGCCTCCTATATATCAAGGTGGGCCTCAATGGACAGGCCACAAATACATTAAGATGGGCCTCAATAATGGGCCTTATATATGTATTCTAAGTGGGCCTCAACAACGGGCCACTATTACATCTTAATGTACCTCATCGATTGAACAATATAGATAATCAATACATACATCATGGCGGGCCGCATAAATGGATGGATAAAACATATATATATCGTGGTGGATTCCACCTTATGATGGACGGTATGAATGAAACACATACCATGGTGGGTTCCACCTGAACCTTAGATCCGACTTGTTTTTAGTTGCAAGCCTTAAAACGGTATCCCAAAAATGATTGGGAAGATTGTATGCAACGCATGCATCATGTTGGGGGTCCACATGAAGGCCCACCATCATATATATTATATATAATATAATATATATAATCTGTATATAATATATATATATATATATATATATATATATATATATATATATATCTAGTATATACAATATTATATATAACATAATACAATATTACATATAATATAATACATATATATATACACACACACGCTGCACACACACACACGAACACCCATGTACGCACTATCCCACACGTGGGGTGGGTCCCACCGTCCATGGTTGGCGATGTGAATAAAACACATACGTCCAGGTGGGCTCCACCGTCTGCTGGACGATGGAAGTGAATAAAACACATACATCCAAGTGGGTTCCACGTGGGGCCCACCATTATGTTTATAAGCCATCCAATCCGTGGATAAGGTCACAGGGACCCAGAGGAATAGGAAAAATAAATTTCATCTTGATCCAAAACTTCTGTGGCCTGAAAAAAAGGTTTCAAGGGTAGATGTTCAATCCCACTTTTCCTATGGTATGGGCCACTTGAGCATTGGATGAGGCTGAATTTTAGAGGGGGGAACTCTGCCCTCAGATCCCACCACATGAACGGCTTGGATGACAAACATACATCACGGTGGGACCCATAGCAGGAGCCGTGGGTCCCTATCCAATTAGTCGTCCGCCTGACGCAGGCACTGCCTGCGTTCTAACAATAGCAACATCTGCGACTGGGTTTTGTTTTTTTTTTTTTTGAAAAACTAAAATCCCGGGTTTTTCGTACCTGGGGCCTGCATCAGCTGAATCCAGCCCATCCATTGCACTCTATGGCTCAAGACCGTCTAAACGAGACCAATATCCGATGTATCTTGGCGTGTAGAAAAATTTAAGTGAATTTAAATGGTGAAAATCACTGTTTGCTAAGGTATGGCCCGCCCGATGAGCATATTAGCTTCATTTTTCGGCGTAACGTCTAAAATGGTCTGGGAAAAGGGATGGACGGTTTGGATTAAAAACATACATCAAGGTGAGGCCTACATGAGCGACCCAGTCCATAAGCTTGGAAACCAAGTTAATATTTGTGTTTTCCCATCCCATATCCAGCGTCCAGACGCTGGACGTTTTCTTCTTCTTTTTTTTTTACTTAGGTGGGCCACCACAAGATGGGTGGTGTAAATGCAATATATATAAGATGGGCCCCCTCTTTTAGATGGCTTGGGTCAATACATACCTAATGGTGGGGTCCATCCAAGTCGGCTATACGGCCGTTGCATCACACACAAAGAAATAAAATAAATGAAAAGAGAGGGAGAGAGAGAGAGAGTGGGACACGCATGATGGAGGGCTCCGCCACTATGAGCCCTCCCTTGCATTCAATCGTACATCGAGTGGGCCCTAATACAAGTGGGCCCACTAATTCAAAGATCAACGGTGGAGATCTTTCTCCACTAAAAATGGACGGTCTAGATGACCCCTTTAATGCAAGGAAAGTAAACATCATGATGGGGTCCATGGAGAATGGCCCCATCATGGAATGATATTGATGATTAAGATGGGCCATCAGGCACATCTTAGGGTCCAAAGTGAGATCCATACCATTGATCGGTAGGCCTCACTTGGCCCATCTTAAAAATAAGAAAACTACCCTATAGAAGCACCCACCTATCAATCTTCTCAGTCCGTTAGATAGCCTATCTCCTTATGCTTCACTTTGATGGTGGAAGATGAAGAATGGATGGATAGGATGAGAGATTTGGGATGAGAAGTGGGCCACCAACATGCACTCTCTCTCATGGAAGAGAGCTTGGATGTGAGCTCTCTCTTCCTTGCTTGGAAATTTAGATGAGAAATGAGAGAGAGAGGTGAGATGTAAGGAGAGAGTGATGGATGTGAGTGATGGGTGAGGTGAGTGATGGATGTGGTGCTTGGGGATGGGGTGAAAGGTGATGTGTACTTGATATGAAGTGATTGATGGATTGATGGGTTAATTGATTAATTGATGGATTGATGGGACATGTTGTAGAGATTCTCTTGGGATTATAAAGGTGTGGCATTTTCTTGAAATAAACACTGATTCACATCTCTTAGTCAGGGTATCGAATCGGTACATGAGTCACGGCGTTGTAACCGCAGCGATGGTGCGGTCGCAATGGTATAAGTCTCAGATTAAACCGACTCAGATATACAAGATATGACTTAGGGTCGAGCACAAACGTCGATCATTGGTCGCGGGTTGTCAGAATTCGACCAGGAGGATCGCAGAAGTTGACGGAACAGTACAGACTAGGATACGGGTCTTACAGCAAGAGTTCTTGCTTTCTTACCTCGAACTTGGTTGTCAATTGATTAATAATCAATTTGGAATCTCTAAATATATGCAGCATTCTTATCTTCATCTGTTGAGCTATTTCCATCTCAATGATGAGGGCCTTGTATTCAGCCTCATTGTTTGTGCATGCGGTGCCTATTGTGAAGGAGTATGGTAACAAGTCACCCTGAGGAGTAATGAATATGTAACATCCCGAAAATCGGAGGTCGAGTAAAAACTCCACTCCCGAGTTCCAAAATGTTATTTATGCAACATTAATGTGTATGATTGAATGTTGTCTGTGTTAATGCATTAAACATGAGTGGGATTAATCCAAAACATCATATCATACTCTAGAAACCGTTAAATTAGCAAGCGGAAGACTATGATAGTATGTATAACATATATAAACTTATGTGTCTCCAGAGTGTGAACATGTTACCAGGTTATATACATACATGTATATTCCAAAAGTAGACAAAACGAATATACATGAGTGCGCTAAAAATACAAAATGACAAGTGTCAAGGCATCTAATCAACCTCCCTGTAATCCCGTCAATCAGAACACGCATAAAAGAGGAATCCTCCTCATCATCATCAAGTCCAGCTCTGCCTCGCTGGCCACGCCATCATCTGCAATCACAATAGGGACTGGTGGGTGTCCGGAAACACCATCCCGTAACGTGGGAATGAGTAGCTAACTCAGTGGAATAATAGAGCAAGGATTAACATGTTCTCAAATCAATCATGCGATAATAGTAAAGAAGTAAATCAAACAATCTTAATACTGTTGTTAATGCAATATGACATGACGTGATGTATGCCCTCACTGACGATCTCCCTCATACGACACCATCTTACGACCGCGGCATGCCACACTCCCTTAAGTGCTCCATATCTTCCAGGCACATGCAATGTAATGGTGATATGATTTTCGAGTTGTTATTAGTCCATTCGAATAGCAGGATTGGGAAACTAAGGTACTTACCTTGTATCAATCCCAACACAAATCCTGTCTAGGGTCGTCACTCCTAGTAATCTTATACGATGTATATTTTTGTAGGTCGCTGCAAGGGCTGTCAGGGCTGTTGCATGCACTCGTTGCTCCGCTCCCCCATCACCTTATCAATACAGGCCTACTGTACTCTACTGCTACTGAAGGGTCGTCGCCTCCCGTAGACTCAGAATACGCTAGCGGTCACTGCAAAGGACTCGTCGCATGATCAGTGTAGGCCAACAGCAAGAATATAGTGTCCCATACGACCATAATCTGCTCACGAGACTAGGTGCTCACTGGTCACTACGGGGAGGTTTGTGGCCCCAGCGTAGGCCGACAGCTCGACCACGGTGTCCCATACCACCATGTCCGGCTCATGAGTCTTCATGGATCAAGGTACCATGGTTAACAGGGTTTACAATGGTAAGTTCAGTACCCTAGGTTCAAGCAGTTATGACTCATGCAGGGTGAACATACAACGGCCAGTCGGGTTACTTGAAGGGCTCGACTAGCACGATCACATCTCAAGTCGAACGACACGACGTGCATAAAACACTTCGTGTGGCCTAATCATTGCCGCCAACTCCAAACACGACTCACGTTCATCGACGCGTCCTTCGTGGCAAATACAAGCTATCCATGAATTTTCTCTGTTACCGACTGCCTGGACTAAGTATAGTCCCAAACAATTATGAATCCACGCCAGCAATCATGTAAGAGTATTGAAAATGGAATACAACCATGTGAGCATGTTAACACATGTTATAACGTACAACTTAAGTAAATCATCTAACATATGCCTTTCATACATATAATGAAATTATGCATATCGCCAACATATAGGAAATCATTTCTATCAGCATATTAATTGAGAATTCAATCTCAAATTAATTCATAATACCATTTAATTCAATACATACTAATACAAGCATTTATACAAACACTTAAACCACACACTTAAGTCTACATATAGTATGTCGACCCAAAGTGCGCATTTAGGCGAATCTCTTCGCCAAACTAATTATGCACGCATTCCTAATATCCTAATGTGACAAGAAGCCATGTCAATCACATCAGTAAATTATGGATGAAAACAGTATTTCCTATAAATGACTAAAATGCCCTAAATCTCATATTCTTCGCCGATTTATGAAACAGGAAACAGACAGCATGTTGTACATGTCAAACGGCGTTGTCATCGATAATCTACTATTAAACGACATTGAAAGCATTGGAAACAGTCAATCAAAGCGTCTAAAATCCGCACCTTATCTCTTATAAATGTGTGAATTCGAACGGAGCGTATACGCTTCGTCTACGGCGAATAGAGGACCTGTTTTACAAGATCTATTGGTTAACAAGCTATGGATCCTAGTGAACCTCAAATCAGTAACTTCTTAGGGTTATTTCTTACCTGAAAGCGTGGAGGAATCACCGGCCAGATGATTGAAGTGTGTTGCTTAGGCACTTGCAACAGGTGGTGCAACGGCGAGAAAATTCTCTCCTACTTTCTCTCACAAACTCTCACCTTTTCTCTCTCCCAATCTAGGGTTTTTCTCAAATTCGGATGGGAGAGAGGAGTGAGGATTTCAACCCTTTTTATAAGCCTAAAAAAGCCCAAAATAGGCTCAGGAACAAAGTTCACTTGATGTTTATCCAAAACGGGGCTGTTTCGGTCCAAAAGATCATTTCTGGTAGTCCCCTGGCCGAACGCGATTGGACTTAAGTTCATGTATACAGGATCTAACACGCATCAAGTTTTCAATCTGGCAGGGTTCACAGATCGCACGTGGCGGTCCAGTTTCAGTTCAGCAGTCACCGCACGTAGATCAGGCCTGCAAATCTCATGATATGAAATAGAAATTTTTCCTGATCCGAGGGTGTAATTTGGCTGAATTCTGACGGTCAGAATGCTTAATACTGACACCTCAATTCGTGTGCCAGATTTGAATTTGAAATTCGAATTCTGTCCCTATTCTTACTCTCTTCAGTCCAGGCTCAATGAAATAGCCTGTGATTATCGGTTGGACTTGATTTTCGAAATGATTGTCAAGTCCAGCTAGGCGGTTCTAACGGTCTAAGATAGCAGGTATCGGACTTTCGACGTGCGGTCTAGATCCAATACAGATTTTCAAAGTGGTCCAGAGAACAAACCTGCTTAGAGTTTGATCCGAGGTTTTAGAGTATTATAGCACCATTGATTCTATAAGTTTTGGGCCTTGTAGAACGTATTTAAAGTGATCAGGGATTATTTCCCAGCTACTCTAGCGTTGCACTAGCTAACTTATGCTTAGTTTCTAAAGGAATTAATCCTAAGTGATTTCTTTGGCTATGGAATTGGGTTCTGAGAAATTTTCCAGGTGTTTTAGTTGACCCACTGCCTAAGGACGTCAAATCCCAGATTGGCCAAAATCCGGGGTGTTATAGAATATCACCCCTGCCCCCGCTCTTGATGCCCGCGCGACGCCGTCAAAGTACATTTGCCATGGGCTTTGCGACTCCACCAGCATAACATGCTCATCCGGGAAGTCGTCAGTGATGGCTTCACCATCTGACACGGGGTGGGCCATGAGGAAATCTGCCACTGCCTGTCCTTTTACTGCTTTGGCCGGTTTATAAGTAATAGTGTATTCTGAAAGCAACAACATCCATTTGGCCAGTCTCCCAGATAACATCGGCCTTATCATTGAAAAGTTGATCGGATCTGCTCTTGAGATCAGAGTTATGTCATGAGAGAGACAATAATGCCTCAACTTTTGGACTGCGAATATTAACGCTAGACACTCCTTCTCGATTGGAGAATAATTGCATTCGGCTCCCATCAATGTCTGACTTAAGTAATAAAGAGCAGCCTCTTTTTCATCTTCATTTACTTGAGCCAACAAAGCACCTAAGGAATTCCCAGTTGCAGATATGTATAAAATAAGGGCTTTCCTTTTATCTAGGCCGTTAACACCGGCGGTTGCTTCAATAATCTCTTTATTAAGTAGAATGCGTTTTAAGAAGCCTGATCCCATATAAAGTCTGCATCCTTCTTCATCAAATGTGAGAATGGTTGGCATCTACCTGCCAGATTTGAAATAAAACGATGAATGTACGCTAGTTTTCCCTGCAAGCTTTTCAATTCCTTTAAGGTTGTCAGTGGCAGCATATTTTGAATAGCTTTGACTATCTCTGGATCGATTTCGATACCTCTATGCCGTACAACAAAACCAAGGAATCTACCCGAAGACACCCCGAACGCGCATTTGGCTGGATTCATCTTCAAATATTTCTTTCGTAATCGATAGAAAATCGATGCCAAGTGTTCGCGATGCTTCTGATGATCTCCTGATCTGATTACTAAGTCATCGATGTAACACTCAACATGTTTATGCATCATGTCTTGGAATATATTTTGCATCGCTCTTTGGTACGTTGCCCCAACATTCTTGAGACCAAACGACATGACCTTATAGCAATAAATTCCCAGTGGCATTCTGAATGTTGTTGCTTCCTCATCTTCGGGTGCCATTCTAATCTGATTGTACCTGCATAGCCATCCATGAAAGACATAACAACATATTAAGTGGTACTATCAATCAGCAACTCTGTTATTGGAAGAGGAAAATCATCCTTTGGACAAGCCTCATTCAGGTCCATGAAGTCAATGCACACTCTGATTTGTCCATTTTTCTTTTTTACCGGGACAATGTTTGATATCCACTTAGGATACTTAACTTCTCGAATGAACCCGACTTTGATCAGCTTGCTGACCTCTTCTTCAATTAATGGAATTAGGTCTGGATGAAATTACCTTTGTGCCTGTTTAACCGGCCTTTTCTCTTTAGAGATATTTAATCGGTGCATTGCTACATAGAGTTCCAAACCTGGCATTTTTGCATACGTCCAGGAAAAGATGTCCTTATTTTCTTTGAGCAATTAGAAATATTTACCAGATTCTTGCTTAGAGAGACCACTACTGATAAATGTATTCTGAGGTTCTTCTTCTGTACCCAAGTTTATTTCCCGCAGGGTATCTATCGTCGGCTGCCCCCCGTCTTCCATTTGCTTCGGCGCTGTTTTAGGATACTTGACCGTCTCAGGATCTTCTTTCGATGCTTGCACGGCTGTAATCATATTTACTGACGACTCTGCTCCTAATCCTTGAAATTTTCTTCACTTTTCCTGATTAACCCCAAGAGGGATTTGAATTCCCTTCCTATGATTCAACCCGGTGGGTTTATTATAATCAAAACCCATGTTTCTCATGATTTGCTTGCTCACTGAACTATACTTTTTCAAATTTTGTGACGTCAATTTACCGTGGTATACATTGTTCGTGATTTCTTTTCTTGCTTTCATATTTTCTACAGCTTTAAACTCTATCGGCTTAGGGTGCTTAGTACTAGCCTTGACTTGAAACCTTCCTAGAGGAGCTAAAAATGGCCTACACCTTTCAACATTGGGTAGTGGCATTGTATAATTAGATTGTAGAATTCTCAACTGTTCTGGCGATAATAGCGCTAATGGCAGCTGCCCGGGTTGTCTTAGACACTTTGGTACAAAATAGAACTTCTTCCTCACTTCCACAGTCCGAGAAGATTCTGCTCTTTCTTCTTGAGCCTTGTTTACTTGAATGTCTTTTGAGACTTTATTTTCATTGCTATTTCCCACCTCTTCAGAGAACCCTTTATAATAACTGGCATCTGTAAAGAAAGATTCAGCTTTCGTATATGGTTTTGCATCAGCCATCACCTTACACTGTACTCCGTCCTTATAATACTTGAAGCCTTAGTGCAAAGTAGAGGGTATAATATTGTATTGATGTATCCATGGCCTTCCTAGGAGGAGATTGTATGTTATTATGGTGTTTATAACATGACATACGACATTAATAATTAACTCTCCCACTTCCAGTGTCACCATAAGTTTACCAAGCGCATGCTGCCCATCTTGATGGAAACCCTGTATCATCATTCCATTGGGGAGCAGATCAGAACAGAGGTAGCCCAATTTTCTTATCATTGAAAGTGGTAAAAGGTTTACTGCAGATCCATTATCTATCATAATTTGTTTTACCCTCTTCCCGCAAACATGACCTTCTATCATTAGGGGTATGTTATGTTTCGTCTCACCAATCAAATCATCGTCAGAGAATGAGATGACTGGTAGACAATCTTCTTGTTCATTGTGTCGTTCCTACTCCATTTCTATCAACAGAGTCTCTCTGACATTGTGATTAGACAACGCCTGTATCAAACTCCGTCGGAACTCTTCCGATAACTTGAGTGCATCGTAGATACTTAAACGCACCGGTATACCTTTCAAATGGCTAACTACATCATAAGCCACTTTCGTTGTCTCGCTCCTATTCTCTTTTCCATCATCATTATTCTGTTCATCGATGATTTATTTCCTTACAATCCTTGCTTTCTGCTTTATGGGACTTGTCATCTTCTTTTCCGATCGCAATGTAATCATTATTGTATTCTTTACAGACTTTTAACTTTCTTTCCCCTTATCTCTCGAGTCTTTTCTTGGACTATAAACATGTTTACCATTACGCTTGTATTCTTTCCCTTCCCTTCACCAGTTACTATCTCACCCTTCTCTATCATTTGTTGTATGATACATTTCAACGTATAGCAGTTCTTTGTCGGGTGTCCTACTAGGTGATGATAATGGTAAAAATCTCTTTCTCTGGTCTTTGTCACATCTTCCGGATGCTTGGGTTTTGGCAATTCTATGTTGCTAGCTTTTAGCAGCTGCTTCATCATGGGAACCACATCTTCCTTATCGAAGTCAAATCCTTGATGAGAGTCGAGCATCCTGAGCCTTTTTCTATTGTATTTACACCTTGACTGGTTCCATCCATCCAACCACAGAATGTTCAGATATCGGCGCTGGTGAGTCTGAACGCTATTCCTGTTTCCATAGAATTCAAGCACATTTTAACCTGTTCCGTTTCTTCTGGCAACTGTCTACATGAAGCGCCCAATGTTTTCCATCTTTCTATGAACTTTTCCACTGGCTCTCCCTCTCGTTGTCATATAGAGGCCAATTCCATAATGCTGACATCGCGTTCTGACAAGAAGAAATTTGACATAAAAGTATCTTGCATTTTCTCCCAAGTTCGCATCGATCTAGGGGTCAGGTTGGAATACCACCGGAATGCTTTATGTGTTAGTGACGACCCGAACAGTCTCAGGCAATACTATGGTACTATAGAAAAATTCTCCATACTGGTAATGAAGTGCATTAGATGTTCTTCCGGCGATCCCTCCCCATTAAACTTCTGAAAATTTGGATGCTTGAAATTGGCTGGAAAAGGGACGTCCTCTACTTCCCTTGGATATGGTGTTCGGTATCTGAAACGGCCAGTATTTTCCCGTTCCCTTTCTAATCTTACGGTTTCTTCGATGACCTGCCTTATGTCATCTTGTGTTATGGTTCTTGTTACTGGAACAGACTCCCGCGATCCTACCCCTTGTGGATGAGGACCTTGAGGCTGGCTTTCTTGCCCATTGGTTGCCCCCATCATTGGTGGAGCTGCTATTTGGGCTACATTATGTGCCAAAGTGGCTAAAGCTTCTCTGAGGTTTCGGCACTCCTCCATCGGCACTCTTTGCACTTCGGCCATTTGGTTAACACGATCTTCAGTTGTTGGCATGTTTTCTCGACTCGTTTAGACCATATGCACCGTGGCTTCTTTACTGCTTGCTGAAGTTGTTGTTGGGGTAAAATGAGAGTATGTTGATGCGGCGGGGCTTGCAAAGAGGGGAAAGATCGGCGTCTCATTCGACTTCTGTGTACTTTTCATGTTGCTGATTGATTGGGGTGACACATTCATTGGCAAACTTACCTTGGCTGACACGGGTGTTGGTGGGCTTATTAACGGCGCCTTGCCTTTTTGCTCTTTTGTCCACTTGGTCCTTGGAGCGACCAGTGCCGAAAAATCTCACGACAACAACTGTGGACCCATCTGCTTAGGGTATATTGTAGGAGGAGCGAGCTCTGGGTTCTTCCTGACTGTACTGCGCGTTATCGGTCCTCTGGCTCTTGGCAAAGATGGGTTCACTCTACGGTTCCTCATATTCTTCTCTTTTGTCTTGCGTGACAGGACCGCAGTCCAATCTCCATCACTCTCCTGTGATTGAGGTGAAACGGATATGACTCCAGCTATTACTTGAGTCACTTTATTTCCGCCAGTGGGACATAGACCCATACGCTTTGGGGTGCTGCTTGGCACATATTCCACTATGAATCCCGTGGGGGTGAACTGGAAATTCACTTTTCTTGTAAAGTTAGCCATCAGTTGTATTCTATAGTTGAATTCGAGTACCTTCATCAATGAAACGTGCGTGGAGTTAGTATATGAAGGCTTAAGTGAACAATCTTAGAGATAAAGGGGAGGATGTTCCGACTGAGAGTCGCCATTTTGGCGTCTGAAAGATGCCAAAAAAAGTGATAATAGCTTTTACCATTTTCCTAATGTTAATGTTAAATAAGATAGTCCCCAGCAGAGTCACCATTTTATTTTAAGAAGAAAACAAATGCGTTTTGATTCGAAGGATTATCTTATTTAGACATAACAGTGAAAAAGTGTAAGGCAATCATCCCGTTTTATTGATTCTGGGTTTATTTACATCCTCTAATCTCCCTTGATTCTAAGATACATTCATTCAAATATGTATGAACTAATCACATTAGAACATTAATTTCAAATAGTAACTCCGACAACATTCCAGCATGAATTTCAATCTTCTCCAAGGACTTGGAGGAATTGCCGATTGGACCAATCAATCTTCAAGGAGAAAAGGATTTTGACAGCATTCCGGTGCTATTTCGATCATCTCCTAAGACTTAGGAGGAATGTGTGCTTCAGCGGGTTATCTCCTTTTTGGCTTGAATAGAAGAGCTTGTAGATCTCAACCGATCCGGCAGCATAACAACTCCTCAGCTTTATAACTGCAGAGCAGTCTGTTTGCGCGGACCCGCGCAAAGGACATGCTTTGCGTGGCCCGATGCAAAGCCCTCAGGCCATCGCCCTCACCTTCAATTCTTCTCTTCTTGCTCCACTTGCTCTCTAAAATCTTCGATCAACCCTTAATGAAAGAAGGAAAGGAGTATTTTTAGGCACTCACACGTGCGGAACCCCGATCTTTAGCGATGTGGGACACAATCACCAAACTATCTGTACTCATCAATGCAATGCGCTATCGTTTGCGGGGTACCGCGCAAAGGACATCATTTGTGCGGTCCGTCACAAAGTATAACATTTACGCGGACCTGCGCAAAGCACTTATAAGTCATTTGATGGACTTTTCTTCCAACTCCCCTTCAGTCTTTTGATCTTCATTTGTTTCCATTCTTCTCTTATTTTTTACTCCTCAACAGGCATCCTCTTTATATTTTTTATATCATTTTAGCACTCAACTTGTTAATAGACATTATTAATTTCTTCTTCTGTTGCACCCGATTGGATATCAGATGAATGCTTCTAACCATGCATATTTGAGCATTTTACTACCATTACAATAGCTCACATTGTAGAACTTGACATTTCAAATAGAAATAAGTCAGTGCTTTATGACTTGTCATTACTCATCAAAGTTACCAGTTATACGTTTTTGTATCATAAATAAGAGCATCACATTACATCTTCATCTTATTTTCTGTAGTATAGACGGAAAGATTTGTGTAAAGTTTTTCTAGCCAAGTAGCTGACTTATTTTATTCGAACCTGAAATATCTTCTCAGGGAGCCAAGTGTATGGACTGATGTGCTCTAAGAATCTGAAAAGATCATGCTCAAATCGACAAAAGCTGTGAATGCTCTAAGATTATGAGGTGCTCGAGCTGAAAGAATGAATGATTATGTTGAGATCAGGGCTGAAGTTGAAAATGAATGATTGTGTTTGATTGAATGAATGAATGATTTAATCATGAAGTATTTATCTATATCAACATATATGAATTATCAGGGTGTACTACAATAGAAAGAATTGCCATTACTATTTAAATTTTTTATTAACAATAGGCATTAGCTACAGCTATTAACTGTAGCCTTTTATTGAAAACCGTAGCTCTTGCTAATTTTAGCCTTTTGCTATGGTTCGCATTCTACTTTTCACGACAGATACAATCCATAGCTGTATATAAATTTAATACTACGGACAATTTTGCTATGGATTTAATCCATACCTATAGTTTTTATAGCTACGGCTATTACCCGTAGCCTTGTATCTGAAAATCGTACCTTTTTAAAATTAAGCCTATTGCTACGGTTTTTACTGAACTTTTAGCTACAGATATAATCCGTAGCTATAAGTATTTTAAGGTTACAGAAGATATGGCTACGGTTTTAATCCGTATCAATTGCTTCTATGGCTACGGATAAAATTCGTAGTTATAGCTCTTTGACCTATGGCTACGGTCATGCTACAGACCATAACCGTATCCATAGGCTTTTGGCTACTGTTTTTGTCCGTAGCCTTTACCCCTTTTCTTAGTAGTGATGGGTCGTTGAGGCGTCCTGAAGCGAGGTGCAGCTAGCCTGAAAGATGGGTGTGCAGGTGATGTCTGAAGGGGTGGAGCGGAAATGGCCTAAGGCAACGGATGGTTGACCCTCTGAGGCGGCGAAAAACCACTGTCCCGCATCCTGATGAACCAATTTATCTCTATGTGGCCTAGCTTCTTGCAGTAAGCACACCACACGTCTGGTTGCCTCATAGGGGTAGGAGATGCCATGAGCCTCGGCGGTGAGTCTGCACGAGGCCTCTTACTAAGGAATGGTCTGCTTAGAAAATCAAATCGCGGCTTGAGAGCCATAGGTACTTGCATACGGGACCACCTGTCACCACTTGGTATAGAAAATCGACCATCAAGCGTGTGCACTCACTGCGGTTGCTCCACCTGGGGTAGACGTTGAACATGAAGATGTGATGTAGCAAGCGGAAGTTGTTCGTCATATTGGTTGCTAAAAGGCTATTGCTTGGCTGCCATTGAACTAGACGACCACAAAGGAACCATGTGTGGTGATCCTTTTCACGTGCACTCCTTAGATTCTTCTCACTAGCATGTACCTCGCAAAGCGGCACATTCATAAGCCGAGATATCAAACCAACGTCAATTGTGGCCTCCCGATCTCTTCAAAATGGAATTTTAAACTGTAAGGGCTCCAGCGTTAACTCTTGAATGTGGGCATAGAAAGCTTGGACAGTGCCCACATTTGCACGATACTCACCCTCAAATAGCGAACCCCACTTGGCTTCTACCAGGGGCTCGAACAACAGGTATTCCCCAAATAGCCGCGCATCCACATGAGCTTCAAAAAGGACCATATGGCCCTCATAAATTTCATGAGACAGCTCCGTCAACAGAACCCTTCCTACGAGAGCCTGGGGATCTAGATCCCACTTGGTCTGTAACTCTTGATTAGCACTTGTACTCACGGTGACACCTCTTAGCCTCCTTGAACGGGTGGGGCGACTAGGCCCAGCTTCATCCATGGAAACTCTCTTCTTTCCCATGAAAGAGAGAATGGTGGAAAGCGAGAATATAGGCATAACTAGCTTGAAAAGGGGCATGGAAAAGGAAGGAAATAGGGAAATGGGTGGGGTATTAGTTTCCCATGAATTTAAAACATAAAAGGGGTTTAAGATGCTCAAATGAGAGGAAAAGGAGGGGAGCAATGGCTGTGAAAGAAGATTTCGAGGGAGTGGTGTGGATGGTGAATGAAAATGGAAGAAGAAGTGCTTGGAGGGGTGATTTGTGTGGAGATTTGGGAAATTTCTTAAAGAAAGGAGAGCTTGGGGGGGTAGGTTGTGAAGGAGTGTTGTTGTAGGAGGGTTTAAAATTGACCCACCATGCACCAGTGGGCCACACAAGGCCCTAGAATTATCGACCCACCCAACCCGACCCACTGGGTGGTGAGGCCTCGCCAAACCGGAGAGGTCCTCGCCAGTCTCTGGAGTGTCCAGTGAGGGCTCGCTAGTGGGGCTATTTCCTCCCCCCCTCCCTTATGTCTAAAAATACGTGGGTCCCTAGAAGTGCTTCGTTAGGCCCCCTGCTCAGTTTTGAGTCATTTCGGGTCATTTCGAGTAGTTTTTTATGTATATTCACATTTATCGATTCTCAACGGCTGGGATGGGATAAAACATGAACTAAACCTATTGATTGACTGTCTAGAAGTGAGTTGGGACTGTTTCGCATGATCACAGGTGTGTATGGACCCGATCTCGATAATCGATTTCGGTAAGTTTCGCCAATTGGCGAACTAGGAAACTTAAACTTGTTTCTTCATTTTTCTCACACCCTTCTACATTAAATTTTCATCAACGTACATTATGTGACCATAACCCAGGTTTAGTTTAATCCAAATCATGCCCTGATACCAACTTATAATGCCCTGAAAATTGGGGGTCGAGCTTAACTTAGCTCCCGAGTTCCAAAACATCACTTATGTAATATTTTCAATGATGGATGTATGTTGTCTGCATTAATGCATAAAACATGAAGTGGATTAAGCTAAATCAGCAAAACATAATCCAGGGACAGTCGTAATACACAAGTAGAAGACTGAAATGAATATGTAAATCAATATAAGTCCCCAAAATATGTATGCACTACCAGTTCAATAGTTACAAGTATTGTTTCAAAATACAAATGTCAAAATATGATAGTCCACTACTGTAACACCCTAAAAATTGGGGGTCGTGTAGAAACCAGACTCCCGAGTTCCAGACCATCACTTATGCAACAAATATGATTGTGATTCAATGTTGTCTGAGTTAAAGCATTCACATGAGTAAGATTATACCAAAACTAATTCATACTCCAGATCCAGTGATAAAACGCAAGCAGAAGACTGAAAAAAATATATATCACTGTACGAAAACAAAATAATCTCAAACTGTCTCTAAAGTATGAATACATCACTGAGTCTCATATACATGTCATAAAGCAAGAAATAAATGTCAAGTGATAGTCCAACTAGCATGTCCCGCCGATCCAGGTCACCTACGCAAAACCATCGGAGAACTGCATATACGAGAACTCATCTTGATCCTCGTAGTAATCCGACTCAACGTCCTGAATCACCTCATCGCCTGCATCTAAGATAGGGTCTGGTGGTGTTGCAAACACCGTCCCGTAACGTGGGAGTGAGTAATCAACTCAGTGGAATAATAGAGCAAAGATTAACATGTTATCAAATCAATCACGTGTTAATAGTAAAGCAAATAATCAAACATTCCTAGGTACTGTTATTAATGTAAGCATGAAATGACATGATGGATGCCCTCACCTACATACTCCCTCATGCAGCACCATCTGCGTCCGCGGCATGCTTTCTTCCCGCAGTGCTCCACATCTTCCAGGCACATGTAGTGCGATATGGATAGTGATTACCGGGTTGTTCTTAGTCCTTTTCATACAGCAGGATTGGGAAACTAAGGTACCTTCCTTATATCAATCCCAACACAGATCCTTTATAGGGTCGTCACTCCTAGTAATCACATACGACGTTATATTTGTAGGTCGCTGCAAGGGCTGTCAGGGCTGTTGCTCGCACTCGTTGCACCGCTCCCCCATCACCTTATCAATACAGGCCTAATGTACTCTCGTCGCTACGGAAGGGTCGTCGCCTCCCGTAGACTCAGAATACGCTCGCAGTCACTACAAAGGGATCGTCACCAATCAGAGTAGGCCGACAGCTCGAATGTAGTGTCCCATACCACCACAATCGGCTCACGAGTCAAATGTGCTCACTGGTCACTACAGGGAGGTTTATGGCCCCAGCATAGGCCGATAGCTCGACCACGGTGTCCCATACCACTGTGTCTGGCTCATGAGTCTTTATGGATCAAGGTACCATGGTTAACAGGGTTTCCAATGGTAAGTTCAGTACCCTAGGTTCAAGCAGTTATGACTCATACAGGGTGAACATACAATGGCTAGTCGGGTTATTTGACGGGCTCGACTAGTACGAGCGCATCTCAAGTCGAACGACATGAAGTGCATGAAACACTTCGTGTGGCCTAACCACTGTCGCCAACTCAAAACATGACTCGCGTTCATCGACGCGTCCTTTGTGGCAAATAGAAGCCAACCACGAATTCAATCCATTACCGACTGCCTGGACTAACGTATAGCCCCAAACATTTGAATATCAACATCAGTAATCATATGAGAGTAACAGAAATGAAATACAACAATGTAAGTGTAACACCCGTGAAAAATCCGTACTTGGGCTCGAGTACCAACTCGACCCGAAATCGCGTAGAATTAAATTCCATTGAAATTAAGCGTAAGTTAGCTAGCGCAACGCTAGAGTAGCTGGAAAATAGTCCCTGATCACTTTAAATACGTTCTACAAGACCCAAATTGAGTAGAAAAAATAACTCTACAATACTCTATAACCTCGGATCAAACTCTAAGCGGGTTTGTTCTCTAGACCACTTTGAATTCTTGTATTGGATTTAGACCGCGCGTCGAAGGTCCGATACCTCCTATCTTAGACCGTTAGAACCGCCCAGCTGGACTTGACACTCATCTCGAAAATCAAGTCAAACCGATAATCACAGACTATTTCGTTGAACCCGGACTGAAGAGACCGCGAATAGGGACAGAATTGGAATTTTAAATTCAAATCTGGCACACGACTTGACGCGTCAGTATTAAGCATTCTGACCATCAGAATTCATCCAGATTACACCCTCGGATCAGGAAAAATTTCTATTTATTATCATGAGACTTTCAGCCCTGATCTACGTATGGTGACCGCTGAACTGAAACTGGTCCGCCACGTGCTATCTGCGAACCCTGCCAGACTGAAAACTTAATACGTGCTACATCTGGTACGCATGAGCTTAAGTCTGATCGCAATTGACCAGGGGACCACCAGAAAGCAACTTTTGGACCGAAACAGCCCCGAAATGGATAGGCACCAAGTAAACTTCGTTCCGGAGCCTGTTTCCGGCATTTTTAAGCTTATAAAAGGGGTTGAAACCCTCATTTCTCTCTCCCATCCGAAAATTGCAAACCCTAGAGAAAAGGAGAGAGAGTTTGAGAGAGAGAGTGGAAGGGATTTTTCCCGTCTCCGAGCCACCGATTGCTACTGCTTCAACAACTCTTCCCAATCACCTGGCTGGTGATTTCTCCGTTCTTTCAGGTATAAAACAACCCTAGAATTTGCTGATTTGGGGTTTACTTAGATTCACGACGTGTTAGCTAACGTAACTTGTAAAATAGATTCTCCTACTGCCGTAGACGAAGCGTACACGCTCCGTTCAAAATCCCGCATCCGTAAGAGACTAGGTGAGGATTTTAGATGCTTTGATTGACGGTTTACAACGCTTTCAATGTCGCTTAATAGTAGATTATCGACGGCATCGCCGTTTGACATGTACAACATGCTCTCCGTTTCCTGTTTCGTAAATTAATGAAGAATATGAGATTTAGGGCATTTTAGTCATATGTAGGAAGTACGGTCTACATTCATATTTTGCTGACGAGATTGACATGGTTTGTTTAGTGTATGTGTTTGGCGAAGAGATTCGCCTAGTTGCGCACTTTGGGTCAACATGCTATATGTAGACTTAAGGGTGTAGTGTATGTGTTTGTATAAATGCTTGTATTAGTATGTATTGAATTAAATGATGTTATGTGGTAGTTTGAGATTGATTTCTTAGTTAATATGCTAACCTAAATGATTTCCTACATGTTGACCATATGCATGATTCCATTACATGCATGGAAAGTATGTGTTGAAGATTTTCTTAAGTTGAATGTTATAACATGTGTTAACATGCTCATATGATTATATTTCAATTCCAATACCTTTACATATATTGCTAATGTGATTCCATAAACGTTTGGGACTAGACTTAGTCCAGGCAGTCGGTAACCGAGCGAATTCGTGGCTGACTGGTCATAGCCACGAATGACGCGTCGATGAACGTGATTCGTGTTTGAAGTTGGCGGTAGTGATTAGGCCACGCGAAGTGTTTTACGTACTTCATGTCGTTCCACTTGAGATGCGATCGCGCTAGTCTAGCCCGTCAAGTAACCCGACTGGCCGATGTATGTTCACCTTATATGAGTCATAACTGCTTGAACCTAGGGTACTGAACTTACCATTGTAAACCCTGTTAACCATGGTACCTTGATCCACGAAGACTCATGAGCCGGGCATGGTGGTATGAGACACCGTGGTCGAGCTGTCGGCCTACGCTGGGGCCACAAACCTCCCCGTAGTGACCAGTGAGCACCTAGACTCGTGAGCAGATTATGGTGGTATGGGACACTATATTCTAGCTGTCGGCCTACACTGATCAGGCGACGAGTCCTTTGTAGTGACCGCGAGCGTATTCTGAGTCCACGGGAGGCGACGACCCTTCCGTTGCAGTAGAGTACGGTAGGCCTGTATTGATAAGGTGATGGGGGAGCGGTGCAATGAGTGCGAGCAACAGCCCTGGCAGCCCTTGCAGTGACCTACGAAATATACATCGTATGAGATTACTAGGAGTGACGACCCTAGATAGGATCTGTGTTGGGATCGATACAAGGAAAGTACCTTAGTTTCCCAATCCTGCTGTTTGAATGGACTAATAACAACTTGGAAATCATATCACCATAGCATTGCATGTGCCTGGAAGAAGTGGAGCACTCTAGGGAGTGTGGCATGCCGCGGTCGTAAGATGTTGCCGTATGAGGGAGATCGTCGGTGAGGGCATACATCACGTCATGTCATCTTGCATTAACAACAGTATTAGGATTGTCTGATTTACTGCTTTACTATTATCGCATAATTGAATTGTGAATATGCTAATCCTTGCTCTAGGATTCCACTGAGTTGATTACTCACTCCCACGTTACGGGATGGTGTTTGCAACACCCATGGTGTTTGCAACACCCACCAGACCCTGTTGTAGATGCAGGTGAGGCTGAGATCCAGGAGGCGGAGCCAGACATCGACGAGGACCAGGACGAGTTCTCGTACATGCAGTATCACGACGGCTTCCCGTAGGTGACCTGGATTGATGGGGCTTCAGTGGGACTATTTGGAACATTACATTTTTATTCATGTATATGTATATGAGACTCAGAGATGTATTCATACTTTAGAGACAGATGAGATTTACTTTGTTTTTCCATACAGTGATATACATATTGTTTAGTCTTCCGCTTGCTTTTATCACTGGATCTGAAGTATGAATTGCAGTTTTGGTATACTTTTACTCATGTGAATGCTTTAAATCAGACAACATTGAATCATAATCATTTTTGTTGCATAAGTGACGGTCTGGAACTCGGGGATTGAGTTTATACACGACCCCCGATTTTCAGGGTGTTACAGTAAGCATGTTGACACATGTTATAACATACAACTTAAGAAAATCATCCAACACATGCATTTCATGTATATAATGAAATCAATACATATAGCCAACATGATGGAAATCATTCACATTAGCATATTACTTGAGAATTCAATCTCAAAACTCATTCACAACACCATCTACTCAATACATACTAATACAAACATTTATACAAACACTTAGCCTACACACTTTAGTCTACATAGCGTATGTCGACACAAAGTGCGCATTTGGGCGAATCTCTTTGCCAAACAGATCATGCACGCATTCCTAATATCCTAACACGACAATTAACCATGGCAAATATTTCAGCAAAATGTGGATGTAAACAGTATTTCCTACAAATGACTAAAATGCCTTAAATCTCATATTTTTCATACATTTACGAAACGGAAAATGGACAGCATGTTCTACATGTCAAACGGCGTTGCCGTCGATAATCTACTATTAAATGACATTGAAAGCTTTGAAATCAGTCAATCAAAGCGTCTAAGATCCTCACTTTTTTTCCTAGATGTGTTTCAGTTCGAATAGGATGTATACGCTTCGTCACCGGCATAAATGTGACCTAATGCACAAGATACATAATCTATTTCGATAATAAATTGAAGAAATCCCTAAAACAGCAAGGGGTTAGGGTTTTCTTACCTAAGAGTGCGTTGAAAATCACCGAAAAAGTGATTGGGATGCGGTGCTTCGATATGAGCGAAAGCTGGTGCAAGTGGAGGGAAATCTCTCCCACAAGTCTCTCACTCTCTCTCTCTATCTAGGGTTTGTTACAAATTCGGATGGGAGGTTTGTGAGAGGGTTTAAAGCCCTTATATAAGCTAAAACCTCACCTATGTAGACTTAGGAACAAAGTATACTTAGGTTATAACCAAATCGGGGCTGTTCCGATCCAAAAGAATGTTTCGAGAGGTTCCCTGAACGAACGCGATCGGACTTAAGCTCATGGTTACTGGATGTTGCTCACACCAAGTTTTCAGTCCGGTAGAGTTTCCAGATCGCACGTGGCGGTCCAGTTTCAGTTCAGCGGTCATCGTACCTAAATCAGGCCTACAAGTCTCATGATATGAAAGAGAAATTTTTCCTGATCCGAGGGTGAAATTTGGCTGAATTCTGATGGTTAGAACGCTTAATAATAACGCGCAAAGACTCGTGCCAGATTTGAATTAAAATTTCAAATCTTTACCCATTTCTCACTCTCCTCACTCCAGGCTCAATGAAATAACCTCAGAGCATCGGTTGGGCTTAATTTTCGAAATGATTATCAAGTCCAGCTAAGCGGTCATAACCGTCTAAGATTGTAGACATCAGACTTTCGACGCGCGGTCTAAATCAAATACAAAGTTTCAAAGGGTTCCTGAGAGCAAACGAGTTTAGAGTTTGATCCTAGATTTCAGGGTATTATAGCGTCATTAATTCTACAAGTTTTGAGTCTTACAGAACGTATTTAAAGCGATTGATGCTAATTTCACAGCTAAACTAGCGTAGCGCTAGTTAACTTACACTTATTTTCTAAAGGAATTAATCCTAAGTGATTTCTGATCGAGTTGGTACTCGGGTCTCAGTACGGATTTTTTCGAGGCGTTACAATCTACCCCCCCTTAACAATAAATTTTATCCTCAAAATTTGTACCTTTTCGTACTCCTCGAGAAGCTGTGGGTAGTTCTTTCTGATCTCAGCTTCTGTCTCCCAGGTAGCCTCTTCTTAAGAGTGATGCATCCACAACACCTTCACAAGGGGGATGACCTTGCTACATAGTACTTGCTTCTTCCTGTCTAGTATGAGCGCCGGTCGCAGTACATATGTAACATCCTCTCCTACCTGCACCTGCTCCCATCTAATGATATGGGAAGGATCATAAACGTATTTCTTCAGCATAGAAACATGAAATAAGTTGTGAACGCTCGCGAGAGGCGTAGACAAAACCAGATGATAAGCCACTGCACCCACACGGTCGAGAATCTGAAACAGACCAATGAATCGCGGTGCTAGTTTCCCCTTCTTTCAGAACTGAAGGACTCCCTTCATAGGGGAAACGCATAAAAATACATGATCCCCAGCCGTGAACTCTAGCGGGCGCCATCTCGTATCGACATAACTCTTCTGTCTACTCTGCGCTGTGAGAAGCCGGCGTCTAATGATATCAATCTTCTCCGACGTCGCCTGCAATAACTCTGGGCCAATCAATCTACGCTCACCGACCTATGCCCAGCAATGCGGTGCTCGGCAAGGTCGTCCATACAACGCCTCGTAAGGTGCCATACCGATACTCTCCTGAAAACTATTGTTGTACGTGAACTCTGCATATGCAAGACAATCATCCCAACTGTCTTTGAAGTCCAATACGTAAGCCCGCAACATGTCCTCTAGAATCTGATTCACCCGCTCTGTCTGTCCGTCTGTCTGTGGGTGGAAGGCAGTACTGAACTTCAACTTCACACCCATAGCCTCCTGAATGTGAGTTCAAAAAATAGAAGTAAAGCGCGTGTCTCTGTCCGACACGATCTCTAAGGGAACTCCATGCAGACGCACGATCTCTCTGATATACAGCCTGGCTAACTCGTCTGCAGAGTTCGTAACTCTGATCGGTAGGAAGTGCGCCGACTTCGTCAGATGGTCGACGATCACCCAAATAGAATCATGTCCCTTCCTAGTCTTCGGCAGTCCTGAAATGAAATCCATGGAAATGAAATCCCACTTCCACTCAGCTATAAGCATAGGCTGAAAGAGTCCAGGAGGTCGGCGATGCTCTACCTTTACCTGCTGGAAAGTGAGACAACGAGACACGAATTCTATGATGTGGGTCTTCATACCATCCCACCAATAGGTCCTCCTCACGTCGCGATACATCTTGGTGCTGCCCGGATGCATCGCAAGTTTGGTACAGTGCATAGCCTTGAGAATCTCTCGTCTCAAGTTAGAGATATCTGGGACGCATAGGCGGCCACGATAACGTAAGCCCGCATCCGTGCCAACTCGCCACTCGGCGTCTGCATCATCACTGGCCTGGTCTCGAAGCTCAGTCAGACGCGCATCATCCCTCTACGCCACAATGACTCTGTCATCGATAAAAGATCGCACCTGCACATGTGTGATAAACTCATATGGCTCCTCCACAGTGAGTTTCTGCTCAAAGTCTCACAAAAACTCAACCATGTCCCACTCAACAACCATCAGTGGAGCCGCAAACTTTATCACCTTCTTACGGCTCAACGCATCAGCCATAAGGTTCGCCTTGCCCGGATGGTAGGAGACTTCGAACTTGAAGTCCTTCAAAGTCTCCATCCATCGCCGCTGCCTCATATTCAAGTCTCGCTGCGTGAATATATACTTGAGGCTCTTGTGGTGGCAAAAGAGCTCGAACTCCTCTCCATAGAGGTAATGTCTTCAGAGCTTCAATGCGAATATGACGGCTGCCAACTCAAGATCGTGTGTAGGGTAATTCTCCTCGTGCTTCCTTAATTGTCTTGAGGCATACGAAATTACCCTGTCCTTCTACATAAGGACACAACCCAAACTAACACTAGACGCGTCAATATATATCGTGTATCTAACCCCTTGCTCTGGCAATACTAGCACAGGGGCAGACGTAAGCCTGTCCTTCAACTCCTGAAAAGCTATCTCCACCTTATCATTACAGGAGAACTTCACATCTTTCCATGTCAACTGAGATAGAGGTCTGGCGATCTTCGAGAAATCTTGAATGAAATGTCTATAGTAGCCTGCCAAACCTAAGAAACTCCTCACCTCAGTGACAGAACCAGGTTGCTCCCAGTCTTAAACTGCAGCTACCTTAGACAGGTCAATTGTCATCTCATCCTTGGACACCACATGTAACACCTCAGATTTTGGCCAATCTGGGATTTGACGTCCTTAGACAGTGGGTCAATTAAAACACCTGAAAAATCGCTTAGAACCCAATTCCATAGCCAAAGAAATCACTTAGGGTTAATTCCTTTAGAAACTAAGCATAAGTTAGCTAGCGCAACACTGGAGTAGCTGGGAAATAGTCCCTGATCACTTTAAATACGTTCTACAAGACCCAAATCGAGTAGAACGTATGACTCCATAATACTCTATAACCTTGGATCAAACTCTAAACAGGTTTGTTCTCTGGACCACTTTGAAATTTTGTATTGGATCTAGACCGCGCGTCGAAAGTCCGATACCTCTTATCTTAGACCGTTAGAACCGCCTAGCTGGACTTGACAATCATTTCGAAAATCAAGTCAAACCGATAATCACAGACTATTTCATTGAGCCCGGACCGAAGAGAGTGCGAATAGGGACAGATTTGGAATTTCAAATTCAAATCTGGCATACGACTTGACGCGTCAGTATTAGGCGTTCTGACCGTCAGAATTCATCCAGATTACACCCTCAGATCAGGAAAAATTTTTATTTTATATTATGAGACTTCCAGCCCTGATCTACGTGCGGTGACCGCTGAACTGAAACTGGTCCGCCACGTGCGATCTGCGAACCCTGCCGGACTGAAAACTTAATGTGCGCTAGATCTGGTACGCATGAGCTTAAGTCCGATCGCATTCGACCAGGGGACCACCAGAAAGCATCTTTTGGACCGAAACAGCCCCGATTGGGTTACCCCTCAAGTGAAACTTGTTCCCGAGTCTATTTCGGGCAAGTTTAGGCTTATAAAAGACCTTGAAACCCTCACTCCTCTCTCCCATCCGAATTTGCAAAAAAACCTAGATTGGGAGAGAGAAAAGGTGAGAGTTTGTGAGAGAAGGTGGGAGAGCTTTTCCTGCTGCTGCTGCACGTGCTTAAGCGGCGTATTCCAATCACTTTGCCGGTGATTTCTCCGCGTTTTCAAGTACGAAAAACCTTAGAAAGTTGCTGATTTGCTGATTCCTTGGTTCCATAGAGAAATAGCTAATAGATCTTGTGTATTAGGTTGCCTAGTCGCCGTAGACGAAGCGTATACGCTCCGTTCGAATTCTCACCCCTAAAAGGAAAAAGGTGCGGATTTTAGACGCTTTGATTGACTGTTTCCAAAGCTTTCAATGTCGTTTAATAGTAGATTCTCGACGGCAACGCCGTTTGACATGTACAACATGCTGTCTGTTTCCTGTTTCGTAAATCAACGAAGAATATGAGATTTAGGGCGTTTTAGTCATTTGTAGGAAGTACCGTTTTCATTCATAGTTTGCTGATGTGATTGACATGAATTGTTGTCGCATTAGAATGTTAGGAATGCATGCATAATTAGTTTGGCGAAGAGATTCGCCTAAATGCGCATTTCGGGTCGACATACTTTATGTAGACTCAAGTGTGTAGTGTAAGTGTTTGTATAAATGCTTGTATTAGTATGTATTGAATTAAAGTGTTATGAATTAATTTGAGATTGATTTCTCAATTAATATGTTGATGTAAATGATTTCCTACATGTTAGCCGTATATACGATTTCATTATATGTATGAAATGCATATGTTTGATGTTGCACTTAAGTGGTATGCTATAACATGTACTTGATGATTTCATTATGGTTTAGTTGAGATTGAATTCTCAATTAATAGGCTAATGGAGAGGATTTCCCATATGTTGGCGATATGCATAATTTCATTATATGCGTGAAAGACATGTGTAGGATGATTTACTTAAGTTGTACGTTATAACAGGTGTTAACATGCTCACATGGTTGTATTTCATTTCCATTACTCTTACATGAATGCTGACAGGATTCCATGATTGTTTGGGACTATACTTAGTCCAGTCAGTCGGTAACCGAGCGAATTCGTGGTTAGTTTATCTTCGCCACGAACGACGCGTCGATGAACGCGAGCCGTGTTCTGGAGTTGGCGGCAGTGGTTAGGCCACAAGAAGTGTTTTACGCACTTCATTTCGTCAACTTGAGATGCGATCGCGCTAGTCGAGCCCGTCAAGTAACCCGACTGGTCATTGTATGTTCACCCTGTATGAGTCATAACTGCTTGAACCTAGGGTACTGAACTTACCATTGTAAACCCTGTTAACCATGGTACCTTGATCCACGAAGACTCATGAGCTGGGCATGGTGGTATGGGACACCGTGGTCGAGCTGTCGGCCTACGCTGGGGCCACAAACCTCCCCGTAGTGACCAATGAGCACCTAGACTCGTGAGCAGATTATGGTGGTATGGGACACTATATTCTAGCTGTCGGCTTACACTGATCAGGCGACGAGCCCTTTGTAGTGACCGCGAGCGTATTCTGAGTCTACAGGAGGCGACGACCCTTCAGTAGCAGTAGAGTACAGTAGGCCTGTATTGATAAGGTGATGGGGGAGCGGAGCAACGAGTGCATGCAACAGCCCTGGCAGCCCTTGCAGCGACCTACGAAATACACATCGTATGAGATTACTAGGAGTGACGACCCTAGACAGGATCTGTGTTGGGATTGATATAAGGGAAGTACCTTAGTTTCCCAATCCTGCTGTTTGAATGGACTAATAACAACTTGGAATTCATATCACCATAGCATTGCATGTGCCTGGAAGATGTGGAGCACTCTAGGGAGTGTGGCATGCCGCGGTCGTAAGATGTTGCCGCATGAGGGTGATCGTCGGTGAGGGCATACATCACGTCATGTCATAATTGCATTAACAACAGTATTAGGAATGTTTGATTTATTGCTTTACTATTATCGCATGATTGATTTGAGAACATGTTAATCCTTGCTCTATTATTCCACTGAGTTAGCTACTCACTCCCACATTACGGGACGGTGTTCCTGGACACCCACCAGACCCTTTTGTGATTGCAGATGATGACGCGGCCTGCGAGGCGGAGCTGGACTTGATGATGATGAGGAGGATCCCTCCTTTATGCGTGTTCTGATTGACGGGATTACAGGGAGGTTGATTAGATACTTTGACACTTGTCATTTTATATTTTTAGCGCACTCATGTAAATTCGTTTTGTCTACTTTTGGAGTATACATGTATGTATATAACCTGGTAACATGTTCACACTCTAGAGACATACAACAGATTATATATGTTATACATACTATCACAGTCTTCCGCTTGTAAATTTAACTGTCTCTGGAGCGTGATATGCTGTTTTAGCTTAATCTCACTCATGTTTAATACATTATCACAGACAACATTCAATCATACATATCTATGTTGCATAAATAACATTTTGGAACTCGGGAGTTGGGTTTTTGCTTGACCCCCCGATTTTCGGGATGTTACACCACATGTCCTAGGAACTTTACTTCCTTCTTCCAGAAGTCACACTTCTTATACTGTGCAAACAACTGATGCTGTCTGAGTATATCCAGGACCAATCGCAAATGCTCCTCATGCTTCTCTCGACTCCTGGAGTATACCAAAATGTCGTCTATGAACACAATGACGAATCGATAGAGGAATGGCCGAAATACCCTGTTCATCAGATCCATGAACACGGCTGGTGCGTTCGTGAGACTGAACGGTATCACAAGGAACTCGTAGTGACCAAAGCTGGTCCTAAAGGCTGTCTTCTACACGTCCTCATCCCTGACACGCAACTGGTGATACCCTGACTGAAGATCAATCTTCGAGAAGTACTGGGCCCCTCTCCTGATCAAACAAGTCGTCTATCCTGGGCAAGGGATATCGGTTCTTCACCGTAATCTGGTTCAGCTTGTGATAATCTATACATAATCGCATAGAACCATCCTTCTTCTTCACAAACAGTACTGGTGCCCCCCAAGGAGACACACTCGGTCGAAAAAAACCAACCTCCAACAGATCATCAATCTGTTTCCTCAACTCCTCCATCTCACACGGTGCCATCCGATACGTCAGCAGTGAGACGGGCGTGGAACCAGGCACCAGATCGATAGTAAAATCGATCTCTCGCTGACGCGGTAAACCAGGAATCTTCCTGAATAGATCCCCAAAATCACAGACGACTAGCGTATGCTCAAGCGTCGGGGCTTCGACGTCTCGCAATAAGGATGCGTAGCTAAGTATGCGGAAGGGGAGATTTACCCACACTGAAAATGTAAAGGACGTGCCCTCCGGCTCATAACTGTCACCGTACGGGTCTCGCAGTCAATCTCGACCCTCCCTGCAGTTAGCTAATCCATGCCAAGAATGACGTCGAGATAGACAAGAGAGGGGTCAATGACAAGATCAATAGCCATCGTCCTGCCCCCCAGATCCACCAAACAACCCTCACACATCATGGTGGCATCTGAAAAAGTTCCGTGCGCTGTAAGGACTCGCACTCCATCCATCCGAATAGTCGGTAGCCTAAGACGCCTGACTATGGAATGCGATATCAAAGAAATCGTGGATCCAGTATCCACCATCACAAGTATAGGAGTACCTCCAACATGGGTGGTGACCGCCAAAGGCTGAGTACTCTCTGTCTCGGCGGCCTTAGCTGTCAAGGCATGTACCCGTGCCTGCTGTGGACGGTTCGGCCGTCGTATCATGCATTGTTGAGGTGGCCGAAACAGAGGTATGGGAGGTATGAAGGAAGGATGTGTAGGAGCCGACCGTAGGGGTGGAGCAGATAAAGCCTATGGGCACGGACGGTCGATCTTCTGAGGCGACGAAAACCACTGTCTCTCATCCGAGTGAAACAGTTCCCCACAGTGTACCCGGTCTCCCACAATAAGTACATGACAAATCAGGGTGCCTCGTCGGAAGTACTAGCATTGTAGCCCTAGGAGGAGGGTCGATGCGAGGCCTCTTGCCAACAAATGGCCTGTCTTGCATATCCGGTCGTGGCCTAGTGGCCATAGGGCCACGTGATCATGCAAGTCGATCGACATCCTGCTCTGCCCTTATGGACATGTGTATAAACTGCATAGGAAAGTATGCTGACGCAGCACATCTTCGACCGAATGTCCGGTCGCAAGCCCTCGAAAAATCGGTGTATGCGCATCTGCTCGTCAGCAAGTATAGTCGAAACGTATCTGCCCAACTCAGTGAACCGATGCTCATACTCTGTGACTATCATGCCTCCCTGCCTGAGGCGTAGAAACTCGTTCTCCCGCTCGTGCCTGTAAGTCTGGGGATAGTATTTCTCGTGGAAACGGAACTCGAACGCTGCTCAAGTCCAGATGTAGTCGACTGTAACTGTCCGCAACACACTATCCCACCATAGACTGGCCTCCCAGTCGAACATGAATGTAGCCAAATCAACCTGCTCAGACTCAGAGCAGTGTAGCATCCTCAGAATCTTCGACACACGGTCGAGCCAATACTCAGCCTCCTCGGGTCTGTGAGAACCCATAAAAGTAGGAGGCCGCAAGCGCTGGAATCGCTCGAGTAGGCCCCTTGAATCAGCAGTATGCCCCGTAGGGTAGGCAGAGGGTACAGGATGAGTCATACCCTCATCCTGAGTCAAAGTACCGACATCCTCAGCTGGATGCACAGGTGGTGCAGGTGGAGTCGCACTCCCACCCTGGGTTAAGGCCCCTGCTATCGTAGTCAAGAGCTGCTGGTGCTGCTGATGCATCATGGCCATCAACTGCTCAAACCTATCAGGAGGTGGAGCGGGCTGTGGCACATACCGCGTGGAGGAGGACACATGATACTGCTCTCTGACAGGCGGTGTGAAAGGCGGCGGTCCAACTGTAGGACCTGTAGAAGGCTGAGACTCAGTTACAGTCTCAGGAATCGGGCCCACAACAGGGTCTATATGAACATCACTCTGGAGAGGAACCCGATCCATAGGCTCTCCCAGTGTAAGTCGTGTCGTGCTCCCCATAGTCTTAGGCGACATTCCCTATTTTCAAAATAGGGCACAACCTTGTCAGTTTCAACAATAACACAAACACAACGCAATCATTCACATAACACCACAGAATTCCATGCATTCCATTTAATCAAAATTTATCGCAATACAAGAGATATATCCTTACATGCATCATGACAAGAAACACATGGGAAACTAAGCCAGTCAAAGCTACAAATGCAACTTAAACTAACTACTAGCCTTCTCAGGCTTACACACAGAAAGCAGGAAACAAACCAACTACAACCAACAAACATCTAAAATCTCATCGCTACTCCGAGTCTAGCGATGGAGGAGGAGCGCCCTTATCCTCCAGACAACACAGGATGGCCTTCAGGGTGAGAGTCACCTTACCAAATTTTTGCTTCATGACGGCCTTGGTATCTTCGAGATCTTATTTCACTTTGGCCCGAAGTTCTTAGACTTCCCGTCGTAAGGCAACCTGACTCTTCTCAAGTCGGGCGATATGAGCATCCCTAGTAGCCCGAGTCGTAATAGGAGGACTCTCATCAGTATCCTGAGCCTCCTCTTCTTCTTCCTGGACTTCTTCCTCTATTTCTGCCCCAGCTTCTTCTTCACTAACATCCTCTGAGCTATCATACTCGCCCTCACTGTCATCATCAAGCTGAGCCTCATGCTGCCTAGGCCCTATCTTCATCTGGTTCATGGTAGCCTCATCAATGAAGTGAATCGGCACAGGCTCTTGTTACGCTGCCACGGAACTAAACCACCACATAGGAACTTGGTGCGACGATTTCGCTCATGAACACTCTTCAAATTCTTAGCGCTTGGATGTACCTCACCAAGAGGCACCTTCAGAAGTCGAGCTATCAACCGAACATCGATTGTGGCTTCCCAGTCTCTATCAAAGAGAATCTTGAACTGCAATGGCTCCAACGTATGAGCCCAAATATGAGCATAGAAGGCACGAACAGTGCTCACATTCGCATGAGACTGGGCTTCAAAGAGTGGACCCCAATTGGCAGCTTCAATGCCCTCAAACAACAGAAATTTACCAAAGAGCTGCTCATCCAAATGTGCCTAAAACAGAACCTTGTGATCAGTATACGCACCATGAGCCAAGTCTGCCAACAGTGCTTGCCCTATGTGAGCACGGGGATCCAAATCCCGCTTTGTGTGAAACTCACGAGTGGCACTTGGACTTGCGGCGGCGCTTGAGCTAGCGATGCCACCTCTCGATTTTCTTAATCGTGAAGGGCGACTAGGCCCAACTTCATCGGTGGTGGTCTTCCTCTTTCCCATGAGAGAGAGGATGGTGGAGAAAGAGAAAAAGGCTAAAATAGCGTCAACAAAAGCCATGGAAAATGTGGGATATGGGGAGAGATGGCTGCCCAAATGGACTAAAATGAATCTAGGCCTTATAGAGGGGTAGATCAGGCTCCCAAGGGCTGGATTTTCAAAGGGAAAAGAGAACAATAAGTGGGAATGGAGGCTCACATGAAATTTAGCCTTTAATGGAGGGTATAGGAGCTCCAATCGATGAGAATGGAGAGAGAGGGGACTACCTACTGCTGTGGATGATGGGTTAGTGTCGGTTTTAACAGAAAATGGGATTGGAAGGGATTTGGAGATGGGATTTGAGAGGGAGGCAGCAAGAAAACTGAAAAGGGAGAGCTTGGAGACATGAAATGTGAAGGAGGTAGGGTTTTTGGGGGGTTTTGAGGGGCGTCCCATGTGTAAGGGAGGTGCCCTAACCATTTAAGGGCGTCGGCCTAAAATTCAGCCCGAGTGGGGCCCACCGTACAGCGAGCCCTCACTGGTGAACTTGCAAACCGACAATGCCGGCCATATGAGCTGGGTTCCCCCTACCATGGAGGTCCCAAATATATGTGAGACCCACCCAGGTTTATTGTCTTTTAGCTTAGATAGGCCCATGACTCCGTTTGGAGAGTTTCAGGGCCAATTTGTAAACCAGAATGATTTTATGCATTATGTAGCATATGATTTTGGGGTAGGAGAGGCTAATCCATCCATCTAACCCATTTATTACAAGAGATTCCATAATTAGAATGTCCAAAAGTCCAATTCTTACATATATTTACTATTTGTAGTAAAAATTTTATGTAAGTATGATTCACTATCCTTCACACATTAAGATTCATGTGTAGTATTAAAGGACTTAGAAAAATTTGAAGAATGGGGTGGTGAAAGGAAAGATTCTGAAGGAACTGGATGAAAAGGGGTTTTTAAGCCTTGAGATTGAGTGTAAGGGTTGTGGTTGCCCCACGACCCAAGGACATGCATTTCTGGGTTTAGAATTCTTCTAGGATCATTTCAAACCCACCAACTAATGACCTAAAGGCGACTTAAGTCGCTTCACCCGACCAAAGATACATTATGGACTCGATCAAAACGATCGATTTGAGTAGACTTCGCCTATTGACGAAACTGAAGTCCTACGAGTGTTTCTAGATTTTTCTCGCACCCACCTAAGTCAAAGGGGTGACAGCGTATGTTGCATGGCCATAACTCAGGTCTGATTTAATCTAAATCATGCTCTGATACCAACTTGTAACACCCTGAAAATCGGGGGGTCATGTAGAAACCCGACTCCCGAGTTCCAGACCATCACTTATACAATAAATATGATTATGATTCAATGTTGTCTGAGTTAAATCATTCACATGAGTAAGATTATACCAAAATTACAATTCATACTCCAGATCCAGTGATAAAATGCAAGCGGAAGACTGAAAAATATATATATCACTGTACAAAAACAAAATCATCTCAAACTGTCTCCAAATTATGAATACATCACTGAGTCTCATATATATGTCATAAAGTAAGAAATAAATGTCGGGTGATAGTCCAACTAGCATGTCCCGCTGATCCAGGCCACCTACGTAAAATCATCGGAGAATTGCATATACGAGAACTCATCCTGATTCTCATAGTAATCCGGCTCAGCGTCCTGAATCGCCTCATCACCTGCATCTAAGATAGGGTCTGTTGGTGTTGCAAACATCGTCCTGTAACGTGGGAGTGAGTGATCAACTCAGTGGAATAATAAAGCAAAGATTAGCATGTTATCAAATCAATCACGCGTTAATAGTAAAGCAAACAATCAAATATTCCTAGGTACTGTTGTTAATGCAAGCATGAAATGACATGATGGATGCCCTCACCGATATACTCCCTCATGTGGCACCATCTGCGTTTGCGGCATGCTTTCTTCCCGCAGTGCTCCACATCTTTCAGGCACATGTAGTACGATATGGATAATGATTATCGAGTTGTTATTAGTCCTTTTCATACAGCAGGATTGGGAAACTAAGGTACCTTCCTCATATCAATCCCAACACAGATCCTATCTAGGGTCGTCACTCCTAGTAATCACATACGATGTTATATTTATAGGTCGTTGCAAGGGCTGTTGCTCGCACTCGTTGCACCGCTTCCCCATCACCTTATCAATAGAGGCCTAATGTACTCTCATCGCTACGGAAGGGTCGTCGCCTCCCGTAGACTCAGAATACGCTCGTGGTCACTACAAAGGGCTCGTCACCAATTAGAGCAGGCCGACAGCTCGAATGTAGTCTCCCATACCACCATAATCTACTTACGAGTCATAAGTGCTCACTGGTGTAACACCCCGGATTTTGGCTAACCTGGGATTTGACGTCCTTAGGCAGTGGGTCAATTAAAACACCTGAAAAATCGTTCAGAACCCAATTCCATAGCCAAAGAAACCACTTAGGATAAATTTCTTTAGAAACTAAGCATAAGATAGCTAGCGCAACGTTGGAGTGGCTGGAAAACAGTCCCTGATTACTTTAAATACTTTCTACAAGGCCCAAAGCGAGTGGAACCAATGGTGCTATAATGCTCTAAAACCTCGGACCAAACTCTGAGCAGGTTTGTTCTCTGGACCTCTTTGAAACTTTGTATTGGATCTAGACCGCGCGTCGAAAGTCCGATACCTACCATCTTAGACCGTTATGACCACTTAGCTGGGCTTGGCAATCGTTTCGAAAATCAAGTCCAACTGACATTCTGAGGCTATTTCATTGAGCCTGGAGTGAAGAGAGTGAGAATAGGGTAGAGTTGTAATTTTAAAATTCAAATCTGGCACACAACTTGACGCATCAGTATTGAGCGTTCTGACCGTCAGAATTCAGCCAAATTGTACCCTCGGATCAGAAAAAATTTCTATTTCATATCACGAGATTTGTAGACCTGATCTAGGTGCGATGACCGTTGAACTGAAATTGGACCGCCACGTGCGATCTGGGAACCCTATCGGTCTGAAAACTTGATGCGTGCTAGATCCAGTATGCATGAGCTTAAGTCCGACGGCATCTGGCCAGGGGACCTCCAGAAATGCTCTTTTGGACCGAAACAGCCCCGATTTGGTTACCCCTCAAGTGAACTTTGTTCTTGAGCCTATTTTGGGCATTTTTGAGCTTATAAAAGGGGTTGAAACCCTCACTCCTCTCTCCCATCCGAATTTGCAAAATCCTTAGATTGGGAGAGAGAAAAGGTGAGAGTTTGTGAGAGAAGGTGGGAGAGTTCTTCCTGCCACTTGTGCTACGTGTTGCACGTGTTAAAGCAACGCACCTCTATCGCTTTCTCGGCGACTCCTCCGCTTTCTCATGTAAGAAAATACCCTAGAAGTTGCTGATTTGAGGTTCCTTTCATTTCCTAGCAAAGTAACTAATAGAACTTGTGTATTAGGTTCTCTAATCGCCGTAGACGAAGCGTATACGCTCCGTTCGAACTCACACCCCAAAAAGGAAAAAGGTGCGGATATTAGACGCTTTGATTGACTGTTTTCAAAGCTTTCAATGTCGTTTAATAGTAGATTCTTGACGGCAACGCCGTTTGACATGTACAACATGCTCTCCATTTCCTGTTTCGTAAATTAACGAAGAATATGAGATTTAGGGCATTTTAGTCATTTGCAGGAAGTACAGTTTACATTCATATTTTGCTGATGTGATTGACATGGTTTGTTGTCGCATTAGGAAGTTAGGAATGCGTGCATAATTAGTTTGGCGAAGAGATTCGCCTAAATGCGCACGTCGGATCGACATACCATATGTAGACTTAAGTGTGTAGTGTAAGTGTTTGTATAAATGCTTGTATTAGTATGTATTGGCTTAAATGGTGTTATGGATTAGTTTGAGATTGATTTCTCAATGAATATGTTGATGTGAATGACTTCCTACATGTTAGCCATATGTACGATTTCATTATATGTATGAAATGCATGTGCTTAATGATTCATTTAAGTGGTATGTTATAATATGTGCTTGATGAGTTTCTTATGACTTAGTTGGAGATTGAATTCTCAATTAATACGCTGATGGTGATGATTTCCTATATGTTGGCGATATGTATGATTTCATTATATGTATGAAAGGCATGTGTTTGAAGACTTGCTTAAGTTGTATGTAATGACATGTGTTAACATGCTCACATGGTTCCATTTCATTTCCATTACCCTTACACAACTACTGATGTGATTCTATGATTGGTTGGGACTATGCCTAGTCCAGGCAGTCGGTAACCGAAAGAATTCGTGGTTAGCTTATCTTGGCCACGAAGGACGTGTCGATGAACGCGAGTCATGTTGGAGTTGGCGGCAGTGGTTAGGCCACGCGAAGTGTTTTACGCACTTCATGTCGTTCGACTTGCGATGCGCTCGTGCCAGTCGAGCTCGTCAAGTAACCCGACTGGCCGTTGTATGTTCACCTTGTATGAGTCATAACTGTTTGAACGTAGGGTACTGAACTTACCATTGTAAACCCTGTTAACCATGGTACCTTGATCCATAAAGACTCATGAGCCGGGCATGGTGGTATGGGACACCGTGGTCGAGCTGTCGGCTTACGCTGGGGCCACAAACCTCCCCGTAGTGACCAGTGAGCACCTAGACTCGTGAGCAGATTATGGTGGTATGGGACACTATATTCTAGCTGTCGGCCTACACTGATCAGGCGACGAGCCCTTTGTAGTGACCGCGAGCGTATTCTGAGTCCACGGGAGGCGACGACCCTTCCGTTGCAGTAGAGTACGGTAGGCCTGTATTGATAAGGTGATGGGGGAGCGGTGCAACGAGTGCGAGCAACAGCCCTGGCAGCCTTGCAGTGACCTACGAAATATACATCGTATGAGATTACTAGGAGTGACGACCCTAGACCGGATCTGTGTTGGGATTGATATAAGGGAAGTACCTTAGTTTCCCAATCCTGCTGTTTGAATGGACTAATAACAACTTGGAATTCATATCACCATAGCATTGCATGTGCCTGGAAGATGTGGAGCACTCTAGGGAGTGTGGCATGCCGCGGTCGTAAGATGTTGCCGCATGAGGGTGATCGTCGGTGAGGGCATACATCACGTCATATCATAATTGCATTAACAAGAGTATTAGGATTGTTTGATTTACTGCGTTACTATTATCGCATGATTGATTTGATAACATGTTAATCTTTGTTCTATTATTCCACTGAGTTAGCTACTCACTCCCACGTTACGGGACGGTGTTCCGGACACCCACCAGACCTTTTTGTGATTGCAGATGATGGCGCGGCCTGTGAGGCAGAGCCGGACTTGATGATGATGAGGAGGATCCCTCCTTTATGCGTGTTCTGATCGACGGGATTACAGGGAGGTTGATTAGATACTTTGACATTTATCATTTTATATTTTTAGCGCACTCATGTATATTCGTTTCATCTACTTTTGGAGTATACATGTATGTGTATAACCTGGTAACATGTTCACACTCTGGAGACATACAACAGTTTATATATGTTATACATACTATTACAGACTTCCGCTGGTTAATTTAACTGTCTCTGGAGTATGATATGCGGTTCTAGCTTAATCTCACTCATGTTTAATACATTATCACAGACAACATTCAATCATACATATCTATGTTGCATAAATAACATTTTGGAACTCGGGAGTTGGGTTTTTGCTCGACCCCCCCGATTTTCGGGATGTTACAGATGGTATCAGAGCATGATTTGGATTAAACCGGGCCTGGGTTATGGTCACGCGACGTACGCTGTCGCTTCCTTTGACTTAGGTGGGTGCGAGAAGGGTCTAGAAACACGTCTAAGATCGCAGATTCGCCGATAGGCGAAGTCTATTAGAATCGATCGCAAGATCGAGTCTGTAACGCATCTCGGGTCGCGTAAGGCAACCCGAATCACTTCTAAGCTGTAGGAAGTCGGGTTGAGACGTCCTATGAGCGGTTTTAAACCGCAAAAGTAAATTCTTGGGCCGTGGGATGACCACGACTCCTGTAATCAATCGCCAGGGCTTAAAAACCCCCGTTTCACCGAAAATCTTCGAAATTCTTCCTCTCACCACCCCAATCTTCAATTATTTCTTATCCATTTCATATTAGGCATCAATACTAATGTGAAAATAACATAAAATCCTACTTTCACAAAATTTTACAGTGAATAGTAAAATTTCATGAAAAATGGCCATAAGGCCATTCGGACTTCACTTTCTTTAGCAACTAATGGTCTATATGGATGTACTAGATCCTTCTACCCCAAAATCATATGCTGCATGATAGGGTTTTGTATTTGGGATTGAAGATTGGACCCGAAAAGCCTCGAATGGATGTTAAAAATGTATTGGCCTCCCTAGGGCAATCTACAATGAACCAGAGTGTGCACCATACCTTTTTGGAATCCCTAGGGCAAGGGGAATCCATCTCATATGGCCTCAATGGCCATTTTGCAAATTCATCGGCGATGCCATCGCCGGTTCGGCGATGCATCGCCGGTCAAACTTGTCGGATGGGCTTGATCTTTGGGCTGGAGGAGTTTGGGGGCTAGGGTAGTCCCTTGGTATGTGGTCCGTACCTTGAAACTCTCTAAAAGATGTACTTCCTTCACAAAAGTCCTCTTCCCTAGCCCCATTTTCATTTTCTTGCTGCCCTAACCCAAAACCGTGGTTCCAAACCACCCCTAGATCCATTTCCTGCCAAAAACAACCACCCTCCATCATTCCTTTGAAGTTGGCAGCCCTCCCTCTTGAAGATTTCATCCGTTGGAGCTCCTAAAACCCCCAAATCGCGCTGAATTCGTGAGGTGCTCCATTCCCCTTTTTCGTTTCCATTTCTTTCTAAAAATACATCCTAGGGGAGCTTGAAACATCCCTCTACAACGCCTAGATCTCCCTTTTCTAGTTTGGTTACCCATTTCCTTGCATTTCTCCCATTTTTCATGGCTATTGTTAAGCCGTTTTAGCCTTTTTCTCTCTTTTCACCATCCTCCCTCTCAATCCTATTTCTCCATTTTCTTTGCTTAAGGGATACTGAAAATATATGGCTGAGAGAGCTCTAGTGAGCAACAGACAGTATTAGACTCGACAGGGATAAAGAAGGTAAGTCGGGACTGTGGTAAAGTCCTTTGGTAGAGTTAGGCATCTATGCCTTTGCCCTGTAGATTGTTTGATTTTTATTTTAAGGATTTCTGTGTTTTGTTGTTGTTAGGTTTAGTGAAGTTACAGGTAGAAACTGTGTTTGTGTTGTGGTTTGGCCTTATCATAGCCGAATTTTGTTGAATGAAATGCATGCCGATTCATTTTGTGGTGAGGTATTGTCCCTAGATTGGGAGTATTATAACTCTCGGGATTCAGCCTACAAATTAGATTTTTATCCCACCCCACCCTCCAACCAAGCATGCCACTCCCTATCCCGCTATGGGACTAGGAATGCGGTTTCATTTAATACAACTAAGCGCTACCGGCTACATAGGCCCTAGGCGTTTTTGGATCTAGTGTTAGCACTCCTAGATTTGAAGGATCTGACGACATAAGAAATCCAATTCCAGTTAGACAAATCTTGACCCTAAGTAATAGAAGAATTCTATGTAGTAGAACTGGAATAGAAAGCCATTTACCGTATAATCTTAGGCTTTGGATTATAGCTACTGAGTTACAGACTAGCCTACTAGTTACCTAGAGTAGGGTGAAGCCTGTATATGTTAAGGAATGATAGATTAGTTTTGATTGGAATGAGACTCCCTTCCTTGGATAGATCCCCTTATGACTTATAGACTCCTGTTGCTGCCCATAGGAAGGAACCATACACCCTCAGGGAACATTTATAACTCCCTCAGATTGAACTTAGAATGAACTAGCACGCCCCTTAGAATTGCTTTTCCCAAGGACTTATTGCATTCGGGAACGCAGAGTAAAGGAACTACATGTAAGCGATGTATTCGCGGTTTGAGTCGATTTCTTACTCCTAGTGGTTACCAATGAATCCAATGCTCTGATCAAGCAGAGGATCGGCATCGACTTGGATTAAGAACTGATACAACACATTTTCTGTCCTGATTAGACAGAAGGTTCAACGTATCCGGCTTAGACCCACTACACAACCTTTCTTCTGTGATGGCCCAACCATCTACAACTAAACAGGATCACATTGTCTTTGGGAAATGGCAAGGACTTAAAACCATGTAGAGAAAGGTTACGGATAGCCCCTAAGTTACGCCCCGTTCCGATATACGGATCGATGCAACGATTCTTAGACTTTAAGTAGAACCAAGTTTTAAGGGGGGTAGAACGTATTAAGTCCAATCCAGTTAGGATTAGTCAACACTGCCGTTCGATCAGTGTGGCGCAGCGGAAGAGTGGTTGGCCTCTTTCCCACTGGCCCAGGATCGAAACATTTGATTTAGGTTATATGTACGATTAGGTTATTAAATAGGATTTGAACCTTCCTTAGAGAAAGTACTCCTTGCCCTTCGCCAATGTCGGGGACGACATTGTGTTTTAAGGGGGGTAGATTGTAACACCCCGAATTTTGGCTAACCTGGGATTTGACGTCCTTAGGCAGTGGGTCAATTAAAACACCTGAAAAATCGTTCAGAACCCAATTCCATAGCTAAAGAAACCACTTAGGATAAATTTCTTTAGAAACTAAGCATAAGATAGCTAGCGCAACGTTGGAGTGGCTGGGAAACAGTCCCTGATTACTTTAAATACGTTCTACAAGGCCCAAAGCGAGTGGAACCAATGGTGCTATAATGCTCTAAAACCTCGGACCAAACTCTGAGCAGGTTTGTTCTCTGGACCTCTTTGAAACTTTGTATTGGATCTAGACCGCGCGTCGAAAGTCCGATACCTACCATCTTAGACCGTTATGACCACTTAGCTGGGCTTGGCAATCGTTTCGAAAATCAAGTCCAACTGACATTCTGAGGCTATTTCATTGAGCCTGGAGTGAAGAGAGTGAGAATAGGGTAGAGTTGTAATTTTAAAATTCAAATCTGGCACACAACTTGACGCATCAGTATTGAGCATTCTGACCGTCAGAATTCAGCCAAATTGTACCCTCGGATCAGAAAAAATTTCTATTTCATATCACGAGATTTGTAGACCTGATCTAGGTGCGATGACCGTTGAACTGAAATTGGACCGCCACGTGCGATCTGGGAACCCTATCGGTCTGAAAACTTGATGCGTGCTAGATCCAGTATGCATGAGCTTAAGTCCGACGGCATCTGGCCAGGGGACCTCCAGAAATGCTCTTTTGGACCGAAACAGCCCCGATTTGGTTACCCCTCAAGTGAACTTTGTTCTTGAGCCTATTTTGGGCATTTTTGAGCTTATAAAAGGGGTTGAAACCCTCACTCCTCTCTCCCATCCGAATTTGCAAAATCCTTAGATTGGGAGAGAGAAAAGGTGAGAGTTTGTGAGAGAAGGTGGGAGAGTTCTTCCTGCCACTTGTGCTACGTGTTGCACGTGTTAAAGCAACGCACCTCTATCGCTTTCTCGGCGACTCCTCCTCTTTCTCATGTAAGAAAATACCCTAGAAGTTGCTGATTTGAGGTTCCTTTCATTTCCTAGCAAAGTAACTAATAGAACTTGTGTATTAGGTTCTCTAATCGCCGTAGACGAAGCGTATACGCTCCGTTCGAACTCACACCCCAAAAAGGAAAAAGGTACGGATATTAGACGCTTTGATTGACTGTTTTCAAAGCTTTCAATGTCGTTTAATAGTAGATTCTTGATGGCAACGCCGTTTGACATGTACAACATGCTCTCCATTTCCTGTTTCGTAAATTAACGAAGAATATGAGATTTAGGGCATTTTAGTCATTTGTAGGAAGTACAGTTTACATTCATATTTTCCAGATGTGATTGACATGGTTTGTTGTCGCATTAGGAAGTTAGGAATGCGTGCATAATTAGTTTGGCGAAGAGATTCGCCTAAATGCGCACGTCGGATCGACATACCATATGTAGACTTAAGTGTGTAGTGTAAGTGTTTGTATAAATGCTTGTATTAGTATGTATTGGCTTAAATGGTGTTATGGATTAGTTTGAGATTGATTTCTCAATGAATATGTTGATGTGAATGACTTCATACATGTTAGCCATATGTACGATTTCATTATATGTATGAAATGCATGTGCTTAATGATTCATTTAAGTGGTATGTTATAATATGTGCTTGATGAGTTTCTTATGACTTAGTTGGAGATTGAATTCTCAATTAATACGCTGATGGTGATGATTTCCTATATGTTGGCGATATGTATGATTTCATTATATGTATGAAAGGCATGTGTTTGAAGACTTGCTTAAGTTGTATGTAATGACATGTGTTAACATGCTCACATGGTTCCATTTCATTTCCATTACCCTTACACAACTACTGATGTGATTCTATGATTGGTTGGGACTATGCCTAGTCCAGGCAGTCGGTAACCGAAAGAATTCGTGGTTAGCTTATCTTGGCCACGAAGGACGTGTCGATGAACGCGAGTCATGTTGGAGTTGGCGGCAGTGGTTAGGCCACGCGAAGTGTTTTACGCACTTCATGTCGTTCGACTTGCGATGCGCTCGTGCCAGTCGAGCTCGTCAAGTAACCCGACTGGCCGTTGTATGTTCACCTTGTATGAGTCATAACTGTTTGAACGTAGGGTACTGAACTTACCATTGTAAACCCTGTTAACCATGGTACCTTGATCCATAAAGACTCATGAGCCGGGCATGGTGGTATGGGACACCGTGGTCGAGCTGTCGGCTTACGCTGGGGCCACAAACCTCCCCGTAGTGACCAGTGAGCACCTAGACTCGTGAGCAGATTATGGTGGTATGGGACACTATATTCTAGCTGTCGGCCTACACTGATCAGGCGACGAGCCCTTTGTAGTGACCGCGAGCGTATTCTGAGTCCACGGGAGGCGACGACCCTTCCGTTGCAGTAGAGTACGGTAGGCCTGTATTGATAAGGTGATGGGGGAGCGGTGCAACGAGTGCGAGCAACAGCCCTGACAGCCTTGCAGTGACCTACGAAATATACATCGTATGAGATTACTAGGAGTGACGACCGTAGACCGGATCTGTGTTGGGATTGATATAAGGGAAGTACCTTAGTTTCCCAATCCTGCTGTTTGAATGGACTAATAACAACTTGGAATTCATATCACCATAGCATTGCATGTGCCTGGAAGATGTGGAGCACTCTAGGGAGTGTGGCATGCCCCGGTCGTAAGATGTTGCCGCATGAGGGTGATCGTCGGTGAGGGCATACATCACGTCATATCATAATTGCATTAACAAGAGTATTAGGATTGTTTGATTTACTGCGTTACTATTATCGCATGATTGATTTGATAACATGTTAATCTTTGTTCTATTATTCCACTGAGTTAGCTACTCACTCCCACGTTACGGGACGGTGTTCCGGACACCCACCAGACCTTTTTGTGATTGCAGATGATGGCGCGGCCTGTGAGGCAGAGCCGGACTTGATGATGATGAGGAGGATCCCTCCTTTATGCGTGTTCTGATCGACGGGATTACAGGGAGGTTGATTAGATACTTTGACATTTATCATTTTATATTTTTAGCGCACTCATGTATATTCGTTTCATCTACTTTTGGAGTATACATGTATGTGTATAACCTGGTAACATGTTCACACTCTGGAGACATACAACAGTTTATATATGTTATACATACTATTACAGACTTCCGCTGGTTAATTTAACTGTCTCTGGAGTATGATATGTGGTTCTAGCTTAATCTCACTCATGTTTAATACATTATCACAGACAACATTCAATCATACATATCTATGTTGCATAAATAACATTTTGGAACTCGGGAGTTGGGTTTTTGCTCGACCCCCCCGATTTTCGGGATGTTACAACTGGTCACTACGGGGAGGTTTGTGGCCCCAGCGTAGGCCGACAGCTCGACCATGGTGTCCCATACCACCATGCCTGGCTCATGAGTCTTTATGGATCAAGGTACCATGGTTAATAGGGTTTTCAATAGTAAGTTCAGTACCCTAGGTTTAAGCAGTTATGACTCATACAAGGTGAAAAATCAACGGCCAGTCGGGTTACTTGACGGGCTCGACTAGTACGATCGCACATCAGGTTAAACGATATGAAGTGCATAAAACACTTCGTGTGGCCTAACCACTGCCGCTAACCCAAAACACGACTCGCGTTCATCAACGTGTCCTTCGTGGCAAATAGAAGCCAACCACGAACTCAATCCATTACCGACTGCCTGGACTAATGTATAACCTCAAACACTTGAATATCAACATCAGTAATCATATGAGAGTAACAGAAATGAAATACAACAATGTAAGCATGTTGACACATGTTATAACATACAACTTAAGCAAATCATCCAACACATGCATTTCATGTATATAATGAAATCAATACATATAGCCAACATGATGGAAATCATTTACATCAGCATATTACTTGAGAATTCAATCTCAAAAGTCATTCACAACACCATCTACTCAATACATACTAATATAAATATTTATACAAACACTTAGCCTACACACTTTAGTCTACATAGCATATGTCGACTCAAAGTGCGCATTTGGACGAATCTCTTCGCCAAACAGATCATGCACGCATTCCTAATATCCTAACATGACAATTAACCATGGCAAACATTTCAGTAAAATAAGGATGTGAACAGTATTTCCTATAAATGACTAAAATGCCCTAAATCTCATATTTTTCATACATTTACGAAATGGAAAATGGACAGCATGTTCTACATGTCAAACGGCATTGCCGTCGATAATCTACTATTAAACAACATTGAAAGCTTTGAAATCAGTCAATCGAAGCGTCTAAAATCCTCACTTTTTTCCCTAGACATGTATCAGTTCGAATAGGATGTATACGCTTCGTCACCGGCATAAATGCGACCTAATGCACAAGATACATAAGCTATTTTGATAATGAATCGAAGAAATCCCTAAAACAGAAAGTGGTTAGGGTTTTCTTACCTAAGAGTGCGTTGAAAATCACCGAAAAAGTGATTGGGATGCGGTGCTTCGATATGAGCGAAAGGTGGTGCAAGTGGAGGGAAATCTCTCCCACAAGTCTCTCACTTTTTCTCACTTTCTCTCTCTCTATGTAGGGTTTGATGCAAATTCGGATGGAAGGGTTGTGAGAGGGTTTAAAGCCCTTATATAGGCTAAAACCTCACCTATTTAGACTTAGGAACAAAGTATACTTAGGTTATAACAAAATCGGGGCTGTTCCAATCCAAAAGAGCGTTTCGGGAGATCCCCTGGCCGAACGCGATCGGACTTAAGCTCATGGTCACTGGATGTTGCTCACACCAAGTTTTCAGTCCGGTAGAGTTCCCAGATCGCTTGTGGCGGTCCAGTTTCAGTTCAGCGGTCATCATACCTAAATCAGGCCTACAAGTCTCATGATATGAAAGAGAAATTTTTCCTGATCCGAGGGTAAAATTTGGCTGAATTCTGATGGTCGGAACGCTTAATAATAACGCGCAAAGACTCGTGCCAGATTTGAATTAAAATTTCAAATCTTTACCCATTTCTCACTCTCTTCACTCCAGGCTCAATGAAATAGCCTCAGAGCATCGGTTGGGCTTGATTTTTGAAATGATTGTCAAGTCCAGCTAAGCAGTCATAATCGCCTAAGATTGTAGACATCGGACTTTCGACGTGCGGTCTAAATCAAATACGAAGTTTCAAAGGGTTCCTAAGAGAAAACGGGTTTAGAGTTTGATCCTAGGTTTCAGGGTATTATAGCGTCCTTGATTCTACAAGTTTTGGGTCTTGCAGAACGTATTTAAAGTGATTGATGCTAATTTCACAGCTAAACTAGCATAGCGCTAGTTAACTTACACTTATTTTCTAAAGGAATTAATCCTAAGTGATTTCTGATCGAGTTGGTACTCGGGTCTCAATATGGATTTTTTTTAGGCATTACAACTACGAGTATAGCCCTGAATCCCGGTCAATCAGGACACGGCTCACATGAACCCGCCTGAATACTGCATGTAGGAGAATGCCTCCTCATCCTCCTCAAAATCTGGCTCTGCCTCGGGTGTCGCATCGTCATCTACAATTAAGACAGGGTCTGGTTAGTGTTTAAGCATCGTCCCAGAACGTGGGAGTGAGTGATCAACTCAGTGGAGCTATACAACAAAGGTTAACATGTTATCAATTTAGTCCAGCAGAAATGATAAAGCAATACAATGAACAAGTCCTAAATACTCTGATCAATGAAAGAATTTATGAAGAAATGATGCATGCCCTCGCCTGCACTCCCTCTGCGATCTTCATCTCATGGTCGCGCATGTCAGTCACTTCCTCAATGCTCTGCACAATGCCAAACGTCACATACATTGCGGTGCATGTACATGATTATCGAGTTCATATTAATCCTTTTCATACAGTAGAAATGGGAAGCTAAGGTACCTCCCTTATATCATTTCCCAAACAATGATCCATTCTAGGGCCGTCAATCCTAGCAAATCTCATATGATGTTATGGTTCTAGGTCGCTGCAAAGGGCTCGTCTCCAATTAATACAGGCCTAGTGATACCCTAGTTACTACAATAAGGCTCGTCGCCTCAATGCATTTTCAGGGTATGCTTAAGGTCACTATAAAGGGCTCGTCACAAAATCAGTGTAGGCCGACGCTTGAATATAGTGTCCCATACTACCGTATTCGGCTCACAAGTCTGAGTTGCTCACTGGTCACTACGGGGAGGCTCATCGCCCCAGCGTAGGCCGAAAGCTCGACCACATTGTCCCATACCACCATGTCCAGCTCATGAATCTTAGCGAATCGAGGTACCAAGGTTAACGGGATTTCACTAGTAAGTTTGGTACCTTCGATTCAAGCAGTAGCGTCCAAACATGGTGAACATACATTGGGTCAATCGTGTTAATTGACGAGCTCGACTAGGACGAGCTCACGTTGAGTTGATCAACATGAAGTGCATAAGCACTCCGTGTGGCCTAACCACTGATGACATCCCAAGTACGACTCAAATTCATCAAACACTTCCTGTGTGGTGAAAACAACCTCAACCACCAGTTCGAGTCCTGTTACCCATCACCTGGACTATGATATAGTCACATCCATGTACAATCACAATAAATAAGCATATGAGATAAGCAAGCAGTAATGAATACGTAAGTTAAATCCTACAATAATGTGAGCATGTTATGGAATATAACTTTCAAATGAATATACAGTACATGGAGGAAACCATACACACAATTAAACATGAATAAGAAGGTTATACAGTACATGGAGGAAATCATAGACATGGCTAAGGTAGTTGGGATTCAAATCTCAACTCCCTTACAAATCACACTTTACTAACTACTAACTCATTCAGACATTTTTACAAATACTTAGACTACACTTTCCAACACACATCACATATATTGGTTATAATATGTATTAGAGCAAATCCTCTTACCAAGGAGTTGTTGCATATATAATATCCATGTACCTACGATAGTTAATCATGGAAATCACAAATTCAGATTCCAAACGCATACAAACATTTCAACAAAAACATGAAATACCCTACTCATAACATAGTTTCTATGTATAGGTAAAATAAAATAGATATACATTTGGCATGTGTAATGGCACCCACATTAGTAATAAATCATTAACTGACATTGAAAGCCTTGAAAACCATAACCTAAACGTATATAGTCCGCACCTTACACTTGTAAACGCGTAACGAGTTTGATTTAGACGTTTAGTCTTCGTCAATGATGGATTGGCAATCTACAACACGAATTTGGTTAGCTATATCATCACATAGACTATTTAAAACCCTAGAACGAATTAGGGTTAGGTTTTATACCCAAGTATGGAATCGGGATCTCCCGTATAGCGATATAAATAGTCAGATTTGACACGTAGTGTAGCTGGGAAGAATCCTAGGATGAATCTCCAATTCACTCTCGCTTTCTCTCTCTATCTTTGCTAGGGTTTTAGAATTCGTATGGAATATGTGAGAGGGGATTTAAGACCCTTTTATAGGCCTAAAATTGATGGAAACAGCCCCACGACCATGGTATATTTAGGTTATGTCCAAATCGGGTCAGTTCCAATCCAACGGAGCATTTCTGGAGGTCCCTTTGTTGAATGCAGTCATACTTACACCTCCTAATATCGGATCTTGGTCCAGTTAAGTTTTCAGTCTGATCGGGTTTACAGATCGATCGTGGAAGACCAGTTTCAGTTCAACGGACACCGGCACTCGATCAGGGCCACAAGTACACTGGCATGTGTGGGACATTTTTCCTGATTTGAGGGTGTATTTAGGTCAGATTCTGATAGTCTGAATGCTTATAGTTGGCCTGCACATGACACGACTCAGATTACTTAAATTTGGATTTAATTTCTAAAAACATTCACGTTTCTCACACACTTCGCTCCGGATTCAAGTAAATCGTCCCAGGACATCATCTGGGCTTAATTTTTGAGGTGATTGTCAAGTCCAACCAGGCGGTCATAATTGTATAGGTTTGTCGCTATCAGACTTTCGATGTGTAGTCCAGGTCTGATACAGAGTTTCAATATGCTCCTGAGAGCAACCGGGTTTAGAGATTGATCATAGATTTCAGGATAATGTAGCGTTAACAATTCTACAAGTTTTAGGTCTTGCAGATCGTATTTAAAGTGATTGATGATAATTTTCTAGGTAATCTAATTTAGCACTAGTTAATTCTTATTTAATTTCTAAAGGATTTAGCCTTAAGTGATTTCTGCTCGAGGTGGTACTCGGGTCTTTGTATGGATTTTTCTAGGAAATTACACCCATGCATTGGAACTAATACCTAAGAGAATTCCAATATTTCACTATGAGATAGGTAGAAGACGACATGGTAGACTAATGGCCAATGTTATGAACCAAGAAAAGAAGAACGATATTCCTCGCGATAAGAAGAGAATAGAAAAAAGAGAAGAGTCGGATCGTTATAAAGGCATATTTAATGACAAGAGACCATAATCTCTTAATTCCCATGAAGGATTCACGTTCGAGAAAGAAGATATTGCCCCTATGTTGAAACAACTATTAAGTGTAGGAACAATAGAATTACCCCCGTCAAAAATGGCCCGAAGAAGTAGAAATGACAAAACAAAGAAATTTCTGTCATTATCATCGTCTGTTGGGACATCCAACGAAAAATTGCTTTACCCTAAAGTGCATAATTCAAAAAATGATAAACAGAAGGTGAGATCATAATAGGCAAAGAAAAGGAGAGATGCAGAAAAGCGTCGATGAATATGATTTTCGGCCGGGAAATTATATACAAGAGAGAGAGAGAGGGCTGAAAAAGAAGGAAAGCAGTAACATGAATACTGCTAACAGTGCAGAGCAGACGAATAAAGCTGCAGTGATCACGTTACACTCAGGAAGAAGAGTAGCAAGTCCTCTCCAAAAATAAAAACTTAAAGTGATGCGAGAAAGAGTATCAGGAATGCATGTTGATAGCAATAGAAAAGAGGAAAAGAATAAGCCAAGAAAGTGACATATGAAGTGCTAGGTCATTTGAAAGGTATACTAGCTCGGTTATCATGTATGATGCACTACAATTATCAAAAGACTGTAGACACATTTTGATCTAGGCCCTATCCGATAATGAAGTTAGAAAAGCATTAATTGTAAAGATGAAAAATACAGAACAAGAGACAAAAATCAGCTACATGCCTATCATTTCTTTCTCCAACGATGATTTGACTTGCGATAAGAAGCATAATAGCCCGTTAATGATCATGGGTCACATTCACGATAAACAGGTTAAGTAAATAATGTTGAATAATGGATCAAGAGTAAATCTTTTGCCGTTAATGATGCTTAACGAACTCAGATATCGCCATTCACATTTACGTCCTAGTGGAATAATGATACAGGGTTTTAATTAATATGGGCAGCGTGCATTAAGCAAAATTACACTGATCTTGGAAATAAGGGAGTTGACAACAATTGATGTTTATCATGTTATCAATGCAGTAATGACTTACAACCTCCTTTTGGGTAATCCATGGATGCACCAGTATGGCATTATACCCTCCACTTTACACCAATGCTTCAAGTATTGCAAAGATGGAATTCAGTACAAGGTGATTGCCGATTTAAGACCGTATATAGAAGCGAAAGCTTTCTTCGTCGATGTTAGTTACTATGATGGCACTATAGAAGAAGGAGAGAAAAATGATGAAAATAAAACCCTAAAAAGTGATCATATGGAGGTGATAGAAAAAGAAGCTATAAAGGTTGAATTGTCTGGAAAAGTAAATGTGAAAAAGAAGTTTTATTTCATGCCAAAACACTTAAGACAACTAGGACAACCTCCGTTAACTCTATTATTGCCAGAGCAGATGGAAGTTCCATAGTTAAATTATACGGTACCATTGCCATATGCTGAAAGGAATAAGTTGTTCCCGACCATTTTAAAGAGATTTCATGTCAAATCCAGTTCAAAATATCTCAACCAATCAAATTTTATGCCCCTTCGGAGGTGAAAAGGGAAGAAAGGTCTAATATCAATATAAGTCGCAAGAAACTCACACTTAAAGATCTCAAGAGATATAGTCCTGCCAATAGGATAATCATGAAGAACATGGGATTCGATTATGAAGAACCGACTAGGTTAAATTATGATAGAGGAATCCAAATTCCAATCAGAGTAAATGCGAAAAAATGAGAGAAATCTCATGGGTTGGTTATTCAGTGGTCACAGTTTATTCAGTAGCAGAAACAGATTCTGAAATAATCAAGCATCCTGAAACACCTCCGAAACAGATGGAAGACGAGGGGCAGTTGATGATTGATAGTTTACAAGAAATAAATCTGGGAATAGAAGAAGAGCCATAGAATATGTTTATAAGCACTAGCCTGCCTGAAGAGGAACCCGATCAAAGGAGAACAAGGATGTATTCAAATGGACATATGCAGAAATTCCAGGCCTGGAACCATCAGTAACAATGCATCAACTGAACATCTCTAAAGATAAGAGGCCAGTCAAACAAGCATAGAGGCGATTTCATCTACATCTAGTTCCTCTAATAGAAGAAGAAATAAATAAAATGATAAAAGTAGGGTTCATTAGAGAGGTTAAGTATCCTAGATGGATATTAAACATCATCTCGGTAAAGAAGAAAAGCAGACAGATCAGGGTATGTGTTGACTTTAAAGATATGAATGAGGCTTGTCCAAAAGACAATTTTTCGTTGCCAATAACCGAATTGTTAATCAACAGCACAACAAAGTATGTTGTCATGTCCTTTATGGATAGTTATGCCGGTTATAATCAGATAAGAATGGACCCAGATGATGAAGAGGCTACAACATTCAGGACTTCTCTAGGGATCTATTGTTAAAAGGTCATGACATTCGGCCTTAAGAACGCTGGTACAACATACCAAAGAGCAATGCAAAATATCTTCCACGACATAATGTATAAGCATGTTGAAGGTTATGCTGACGATTTGGTGGTGAGATCAGATAATCATGAAGAACATCGCAAACACCTAGTTTTGGTTTTCTGTCGACTTCGAAAGAAACAATTAAAAAAGAATCCAACCAAATGTGCTTTTAGTGTCTCGTATGGGAAATTCCTTGGTTTTATTGTTAGACACTGAGGAATCGAAGTTGATCCGGGAAAAAATCAGAGCAATCTAAGATATGCCACCTCCTAAAATGTTGAAAGAGTTAAAAATCTTACAAGGAAAGTTGGCATACATTCGTCGTTTCATCTCAAATCTCGCCGAAAGTTGTCAACTATTTTCTCATCTAATGAAGGAACAGAATTTGTTTAGGACAAGTCCTGTCAGAATGTGTTCGATTCAATCAAATAATTGTTTAAACAACCTCCGGTACTGGCAGCCCCTGTAAAAGGTAAACCACTCGTTATATAAACATCTGCAGTAGAGAACCATTAGGGGCTCTACTGGCATAGATAAACGACCATGGCAAGGAAATCACGCTTTATTATTTGAATCGAACTCTAATAGGTGTAAAATGCAATTATTTGCTGATCGATAAAGTGTGTTAGGCATAATATTTACAGTACAGAAGTTAAGACGTTATTTCCTTTCTCACAATGTAGTTTTAATCTCACGAGCGAATCCCATAAAGTTCCTAATAATGAGGATGATGTTATCAGGAAGATTGGCCAAATGGATGTTGGTGCTCTCAGAATATACAATCACTTACGAATCAGTAAAAGCAGTGAAGGGGCAAGCAATGACAGATTTCTTAGCAGCTCACCCCATAATAGACAGTGAAATTATCAGTGATGACTTTCTTAATGAACAAGTTATGATGATTGAATCGTCAAACCCATGGCAAATGTACTTCGATAATGCTTCTCGAATGTCAAGAATAGGTGCTGGAGTGATATTCATTACTCCTCAGGGTGACGTGTTTCCTTACTCTTTCACATTAGGAACTGCATGTACAAATAATTAAGCTGAATATAAAGTTCTCATCATTGGAATGGAGATGGCTCAGGAAATAAAAATAAAAATGCTATAGATTTTTGAGGACTCCAAGTTGATCATAAATCAGTTGACAACTGAGTTCGAAATAAGAAAACAAGAGCTCCTACCATACTGTCGACAAGCACAACAATTGCTAGAGTAGTTCCATCATGTGGAAATCAAACATGTACCGCTATTCGAGAATGTAAGGGCAGATGCATTAGCTAGCCTGGCAGTAGCTTTATCCTACCCTGATCGAAGTCCTCTTTAAGTAACAATAGAAGAAAAAAGGCTCTTATCATCACTTGAAATCATTAATGAAACCGTTGAAGCGCTTCCTATATCATGTTTGGAGGTCACAATGGATGACTGGCGCTAGCCTTTTGTAGATTATCTTAAATATGATATTCTACCAGAGGACTCAGCACAAAGGTTACACGTCAAACAAAGATCGAAGAGATTCATTATGTGTAGTGGAATATTGTACAGAAAGTCTCATAAAGAAATGTTGATGCGATGTATGAATACGGAAGAAGCAAACCAAATACTGCAGGAAGCTCATTTTAGATAGTGTGGAGCGTATCAAGCTGGCCGAAATCAATTCCATCGGGTGCATCGAATGGGCTATTACGACCCACAATGATTCAAGAATGTTATTGATTATATCTAATGATGTCATGAATGCCAAATCCATGGTGATGTCATACATTTGCCGTCTGAAGATCTCCATCAATCAGTAGCTTCTTAGCTCTTTGCCGCCTGAGAACTTGATGTTGTAGGTCCTATAAATCCACCGTCATTTAAAGGAAAATAATTGTAACAAGTACCAACTCGACCAAAAATCGCGTAGGATTAATTTCTTTAGAAAATAAGCGTAAGTTAGCTAGCGCAATGCTAGAGTAGCTGTGAAATCATCCCTGATCGCTTTAAATACGTTCTACAAGACCCAAAACGAGTAGAACCAATGACACTATAATACTCTGAAACCTCAGATCAAACTCTAAACCGGTTTATTCTCAGGACCAATTTGAAACTTTGTATTGGATCTAGACTACGCGTCGAAAGTCCGATACTTACAATCTTAGACCGTTATAACCGCCTAGCTGGACTTGACAATCATTTCAAAAATCAAGTCCAACCGACATTCAGAGGCTATTTCATTGAGCCTGGAGTGAAGAGAGTGAGAATAGGGTTAGATTTGGAATTTGAAATTCAAATCTGGCACACGACTTGGCGCATTATTATTAAGCGTTCTAACTGTCAGAATTCAGCCAAATTATACCCTCGGATTAGGAAAAATTTCTCTTTCATATCATGAGACTTGTAGACCTGATCTACGTGCGATGACCGCTGAACTGAAACTGGACCGCCACGTGCGATCTATGAACACTACTGGTCTGAAAATGGGATATGAGCGACATCCGACGTGCATGAGCTTAAGCCCAATCGCGTTCGGCCAGGGGACCTCCCGAAATATCTTTTTGGACCGAAACAGCCCCGATTTGGTTAGGCATCAAGTAAACATTGTTCCCAAGTCTGTTTTGGAAATGTTTTAGGTTATAAAAGGGCCTTAAACTCTCACTTATCTCACCCATCCGAATTTGCTAGAAACCCTAGCTGGTGTGAGAGAAAAGGTGAGAGATTATGAGAGAGAGTGGGAGAGAACTTCCTGCTGCTTGCACTACCTGTTGCACGTGCTTAAGCAACACACCTCAATCACTTGTTCGGTGATTCTGCTACATTTCTAGGCAAGGAAACACCCTAAATACTTGCTGATTTGAGGTTCCGTCGATTTCATAGCAAAGTAACTTATACATCTTAGGAAATAGGTAGCCTGTTCGCCGTAGACGAAGCGTATACGCTCCGTTCGAATCGGTTCACCTCAAGGGAAAAGGTGCGGATTCTAGACGCTTTGATTGGCTGATTTCAACGCTTTCAATGTCGTTTAATAGTGGATTATCAACGGAAACACCGTTTGACATGTACAACATGCTGTCCGTTTCCTGTTTCGTAAGAAGACGAAAAATATGAGATTTAGGGCATTTTAGTCATTTGTAGGAAGTACTGTTTTCATCCATATTTTGCTGATATGATTAACATGGATCTTTGTCGCATTAAGATATTAGGAATGCATGCATAATCAGTTTGGCGAAGAGATTCGCCCAAATGCGCACTTTGAGTCGACATACTATATGTAGAATTAAGTTTGTAGACTAAGTGTTTGTATAAATGTATGTATTAGTATGTATTGAATTAAATGGTGTTATGAATTAGTTTGAGATTGAATTCTCAAATAATATGCTGATGTAAATGATTTCCTACATGTTGGCTATATGCATGATTTCATTATATGTATGAAATGCATGTGTTAGATGATTTACTTAAGTTGTATGTTATAATATGTGTTAACATGCTCACATTGTTGTATTTCATTTGCATTACTCTTATATGATTGTTGATGTGGATTCATAAATTTTTGGGACTATACCTAATTCAGGTAGTCGGTAACCGAGTAAATTCGTGGTTGGCTTATCTTTTCCACGAACGACGCGTCAATGAACGCGAGTCATGTTTCGGAGTTGGCGGCAGTGGTTAGGCCACGCGAAGTGTTTTATGCACTTCATGTCGTTTAACTTGAGATGCGCTCATAGTAGTCGAGCCTGTCAAGTAACCCGACTGGCCATTGTATGTTCACCTTGTATGAGTCATAACTGCTTGAACCTAGGGTACTGAACTTACCATTGTAAACTCTATTAACCATGGTACCTTGATCCATAAAGACTCATTAGCCGGGCATGGTGGTATGGGACACCGTGGTTGAGCTGTCGGCATACGCTGGGGCCACAAACCTCCCCGTAGTGACCAGTGAGCACCTATGACTCGTGAGCAGATTATGGTGGTATGGGACAATATATTCTTGTTATCGACCTACACTGATCAGGCGACAAGCCCTTTGTAGTGACCGCAAGCGTATTCTGAGTCTACGGGAGGCGACGACCCTTCCGTAGCAATGAGAGTACGGTAGGCCTGTATTGATAAGGTAATGGGGGAGTGGTGCAACGAGTGCCAGCAACAGCCCTGACAGCCCTTGCAGCGACATACAAAATATCCATCGTATGAGATTACTAGGAGTGACGACCATAGACAGGATCTGTGATGGGATTGATATAAGGGAAGTACCTTAGTTTCCCAATCCTGCTGTATGAATGGACTAATAATAACACGGTAATCATATCACCATCACATTGCATGTGCGTGAAAGATGTGGAGCACTGTGGGAAGAAAGCATGCCGCGGGCGTAATATGGTGCCGTATGAGGGAGATCATCGGTGAGGGCATCCATCATGTCACGTCATATTGTATTAACAACAGTATTAGGAATGTTTGATTTACTGCTTTACTATTATCGCATGATTGATTTGAGAACATGCTAATCTTTGCTCTATTATTCCACTGAGTTAGCTACTCACTCTCACGTTAAGGGATGGTATTTGCAACACCCACCAGACCCTGTCTTAGATGCAGGTGAGGCAGCGATTCAGGACGCAGAGCCGGATTATGATGAGGACCAGGACGAGTTCTCATATATGTAGTACCACGATGGCTTTGCTTAGGTGGCTTGGATTGCCGGGACTTCTCAGTGAGACTATTTTTAATATTTTGATTCTATTTATTTACATGTATATGAGACTCAGAGATGTATTCATACTTTGGAGACAGTTGAGATCTATTTTATTTTCCATACAGTGATATGTATATCCTTTAGTCTTCCGCTTGCTTTTATCACTGAATCTGGAGTATGAATTGCAGTTTTGTATAATTTTACTCATGTGAATGCTTTAACTTAGAAAACATTGAATCATAAACATTTTTGTTACATAAGTGACGGTCTGGAACTCGGGAGTCGGGTTTATACACGACCCCCAATTTTCAGGGTGTTACAGGTTGGTATCAGAGCATGAATGAGATTATACCGAGCCTGGGTTATGGTCACGCGACGTATGCTGTCACTTCCTTTGACTTAGGTGGGTGTGATAAAGGTCTAAAAACACTTATAGGATCGCAGTTTCGCCAATAGGCGAAGTCTATTCGTATCGATCGTTTGATTGAGTCCATAACGCATCTAGGGTCGCGTGAAGTGACCTAATTAGCTCCTAGGTTATAAGTAGGTAGGTTGAGACGTTCTATGAAAGGTTCCAAACCCATAAATGTGAATCCTTGGGCTGTGGGGCAACCACAACCCTTACATTCAATTGTTAGGGCTTAAAAATCCCGTTTCACCTAATTTCTTCAAAATTCTTCCTCTCACCACCCCATTCTTCAATTCTTTCTCATTCTTTTCATGTTAGACATTGATTCTAATGTGAAAATAACATAAAATCATACTTAGTCAGACTTTTATAATGAATAGTAAAAATACACAAAAAATGGCCTTTTAGCCATTCTAACTTTGCAATATTTAGTAAATAATGGACTAGATGGATGGATTAGCTCCTCCTACCTCAAAATCATATGCTACATGATAGGAGAATATATTCAGGTTTACAGATTGGCCCTAGAATGCCCAAAATGGAGTTTTGGGCCTCCCTAGGCCAATCTACAATGAACTAAGGTCGGGGCCCATACATATTTAGCATCCCTAGGGTAGGGGGGACCCAGACCACTAGGCCAGACCGGTCATATTTGGTGATGGCCAGCGATGCCATCGCCGATGGGCGATGCATCGCCGTACGGTGGGCCCCACGTGGGCTGAATTTCTGGCGCGTGTGGTTTTTGGGGTCGGGCATCCCTCCCATACAGTGCCCATCCGTCAAAAACCCCTAAAAGGGGTATCTCCTTCACAAAAAATGTCCCAACGCCCTCCCTTTCACGTTTTTCTTGCTGCCCATCTCAAATCGCTGCTCCAAATCTCTCCCAATCACATTTCCTACTGAAGCCGAACCCATTCCATCCCTCCATTACTGTTTGAAACTCCTCCTCTTTCAAAACTCATCGTTTGGAGCTCCTACAACCCCCAAAACGAGCTGAAATCGTGTGGAGTTCTAAACCCGTTTAGCTTTCCCTTTTTTCTTTGAGATTCCAGCTCTTGGAAGCTTGATTTATCCCTCAACAATGCCAAGATTTCCTTCTGTCCACTTGGGCAGCCATTTCTCCCCATTTCCCACATTTTTCATGGCTTTTGTTGAAGCCATTTTGGGTTTTTTCTCTTTCTCCACCATCCTCTCTTTGATGGGAAAGAGAAAGACCGCAGTGGATGAGGCTGGGCCTAGTCACCCGGCACAATCAAGAAGACCGAGGGGTGGCACAGCTAGCTCAAGCGCCACCACAAGTCCAAGCACAGCCCGGGAGTTTCATACAAAGCGAGATTTGGATCCCCATGCTCAAATTGGGTGAGTGCTATTAGCAGAGATGCCTCACAGCGATTATACTGACGTAAGGTGTTATTTGAGGCAGACGTGGAAGGGCGACTCTTCGGTGAATTCCTATTGTTTGAGCACATTGAAGCTGCACATTGGGGTCCGCTCTTTGAAGCCCGTTCTCGTGCTAATGTGAGCACCATTCGTGCCTTCTTTGCTTGTATCCAGAATCCTACATTGGAGCCATTGCAATTTAAGATTCCCTTTGGTAGAGACCGGATGGCTACGATCGATGTTCGGTTGATAGCGCGACTTTTGAACGTACCCCTTGGTGATGTTCATCCCAGTGCAAAGAATTTGAGGAGTAGGCGTGAGCGAGATCGCCGTACCAGGTTCCTATGCAGTAGTCTGGTCCATGACAGCCTAACAATAGCCTCAAGGTGTCTCATATGTCAGATGATTTGCATCTGCTGCACCACATTTGCACATTCAACCTGTACCCTAGGTCGACAAATCGCATTGAATGTACGCGCCTTATGGTTGATTTCTTGTATCAGGTGGCCCAGGGAGAAAATGTGTGTATGGCCACTTTCGTGTTGTGACAGATTATCCTCATAGCAAAATTAAGAAGAACGTCTAAGTCGCTTCCTTTTGGCCAGCTTATATGCAAGATCGCGCTTGAGTTTGCTTACAGACTTGGGACAGAGTTGCCAGTTCCAATTCACTGCATTGATGAGTCTACCATGGTCAAGATGAAGATCGGGTCTCAGTACCGTGAGACTCAGCTTGATGAGGATAGCGAGGGCGATTTTGATGGCAAAGAGTATCCAAGTGAAGGAGAACCTGGAGCGGAAGTAGAGGAAGAAGCCCAGGAAGAGGAAGAAGAGGAGGCTCAGGATACTGATGAGAGCCCTCCTCCTTCTACTCAGGCTACTAGTGATGCTCACATTGCCCGAATTGAGAAGTGTCAGGTCACCTTGCAAAGGGAAGTTCAGGAACTTCGGGCTGAGGACGAGGATACCAAGGCCATTATGAAGAGGAAATTCGGTAAGGTGACTCACACCTTGAAGGCGATCCTGTGCTGCTTGCAGGATAAGGGTGCTCCTCCATCACCCGACTCAGACTAGCGATGAGGTTTTAGATGTTGTTGGTAGTAGTTAGTCTTTTCCTGCTTTATGTTGTGTAAGCCTATTAAGGCTAGTAGTTTACTTATGTTGCTGTGGTAGTTTTAACTGTCTTAGTTCCCATGTACTTCTTGTCATGATGCCTGTAAGAAGATATCCCTTGTATTGTGACAATTTTGATTAAATGAAATGCATGGAATGCCTTTGACTCTTTATGTGAATGAATGCGGTGTGTTTGTGCTATTGAGACTGACAAGATTGCGCCCTATTTTGAATATAGGGAATGCCGCCTAAGGCTACACGGAGCACAGCTTGGCTTACATTGGGTGAGCCTATGGATCAGGTTCCCCTCCGGTCTGATGCTCATACGGACCCTGCTGTGGGCCCGATTCCTGAGACAGCACGTGAGTCTTAGCCTCCTACTGGTCCTGTAGTTGGACCACCGCCTTTCACACCGCCTGTCAGAGAGCAGTACAGTGCGTCTTCTTCGACGCAGTACATGCCACAGCCTGCTCCACCTCCAAATAGATTTGAGCAGATGATGGCCATGATGCAGTAGCAGCAGCAGCTCCTGACTACTATAGTGGGGGCTCTAGCCCAGGGTGGGAGTGTGACTCCACCTGCACCACCTGTGCATCCAGCTGAGGATGCCGGTACTTATGCTCAGGATGAGGGCATTACTCATCCTGCACTGCCTGCTTATCCTATGGGGACTGCTGCAGATACACGGGGTCTACTCGAGTGATTCCAGAGATTGCGGCCTCCTACTTTTATGGGTTCTCATAGACCCGAAGAGGCCGAGTATTGGCTCGACCGTGTCTCGAAGGTATTACGGATGTTGCATTGCTCAGAGTCCGAGCAGGTTGAGTTGGTTACGTTCTTATTTGAGTGGGAGGCCATCTTATGGTGGGATAGTGTGTTGCGGACCGTTGCCGCTGATTACATCTGGACCTGGGCAGCGTTCGAGTTCCGCTTCCACGAGAAATACTATCCCCAGACATGTAGGCATGACTGGGAGAATGAGTTTCTACGCCTCAGACAGGGAGGCATGACTGTCACGGAGTATGAGCATCGATTCACTGAGTTGGGCAGATATGTCCCGACTATACTTGCTGATGAGCAGATGCGCATACGATGCTTTTCTGAGGGTTTACGACCGGATATTCGGTCGAAGATGTGTTGCGTGAGCATTCTCTCCTACGCAAAGCTGATTCACATGCCCATGCGGGCAGAGAAGGATGTGGATCGACTTAAGCGATTTTGTGGCCCTATTGCTCCTAGGCCACGACCAGAGTTGCAGGACAGGCCCTTTTCAGGCAAGAGGCCTCACGCCGACCCTCCTCCTAGGGCTAAAGTGCCAGTACCCCCGATGCGGCGTCCCGATTTATCATGTACTTATTGTGGGAGATCGGGCCATTTAGCACAGAGTTGTTTCGCTCGGATGCGGGACAGTGGGTTCTCGCCGCCACAGAAGATCGACCGTACACGCCCACATGCTATATCAGCACCGCCTTTACGGTTGGCTCCTGCGCACCCTTCCTTCAGACCTCCCGTATCTCAGTTCAGGCCGCCTCTACGGCCCATGGTACAACGGCCAAACTGGCCACAGCAGGCGCGAGTGCATGCCTTGACAGCTGAGGCAGCCGAGACCGAGACTTCTCAGCATTCGGCCTTTGAGGTCACTGCCCACATCGGAGGTATTCCTATTCTCATGATGGTGGACACAGGATCCACGATTTTATTGATATCGCATGCCATAGTCAGGCGCATTGGGCTACCGACTATTAGAATGGATGGGGTGTGAATTTATACAGCTCACGGGTCCTTTACAGAAGCCACCCTGATGTGTGAGGGCTGTTTAGTAGATCTGGGGGGCAGGACGATGGCTATTGATCTTATCGTCGACGCCTCTCTCTATTATGTTGACATCGTTCTTGGCATTGATTGGCTGACTGCAGCGAGGGTCGAGATTGACTGCGATACTCGTATAGTGACTGTCTACGAGCCAGAGGGTGCGTCCTTTACATTCCCAATGCTGGTAAATCTCCCCTTCCGCATACTTGCTACACTACTTTACTACGGGACGCTGGTGCCCAGACGCTTGAGCATACGCCAGTCGTCTGTGATTTTGGGGATCTGTTTAGGAAGATCCTTGGTTTTCCTCCTCAGCGAGAGATTGATTTTACTATCGATCTGATACCTGGTTCCACACCCGTCTCACTGTCGACGTATCACATGGCACCATGTGAGATGGAGGAGTTGAGGACGCAGATTGATGGTCTGTTGGAGCTTGGCCTTATTCGACCCAGTGTGTCTCCTTGGGGAGCACCAGTCCTGTTTGTAAGGAAGGATGGTTCGATGCGATTGTGTATTGATTATCACAGACTGAACCAGATCACGGTGAAGAACAAGTACCCTTTACCCAGGATCGATGACTTGTTTGATTAGTTGAGAGGAGCGCAGTACTTCTCAAAGATTGATCTTCAGTCATGATATCATCAGTTGCGCGTCAGGAATGAGAACGTGTAGAAGACAGCATTCAAGACCAGCTTTGGCCACTATGAGTTCCTTATGATGTCGTTCGGTCTCACGAATGCACCATCCGGGTTCATGGATTTGATGAATTGGGTATTTCGGCCTTTCCTCTATCGATTCGTTGTTGTGTTCATTAACGACATTTTGGTATACTCCAGCAGTCGAGAGGAGCATGAGGAGCACTTGCGCTTGGTCCTGGATACTCTGAGACAACATCAGTTGTTCTCACAGTACAAGAAGTACGATTTCTGGAAGAAGAAAGTGAAGTTCCTGGGACACGTGGTGTCCAAGGATGGCATGGCAGTCGACCTGTCCAAGGTAGCTGCAGTTCAGGACTGGGAGTAGCCTGGTTCTGTCACTGAGGTGAGGAGTTTCTTGGGTCTCGCTGGCTATTATCGATGCTTCATTCGGGATTTCTCAAAGATCGTGAGACCTTTATCTCAGTTGATACGGAAGGACGTGAAGTTCGCCTGGAATGACAAGGCGGAGTCAGCTTTTCAGGAGCTGAAGGACAGACTTACGTCCGCCCTTGTGCTAGTATTGTCAGAGCAAGGGGTTAGATACACTATATACACTGACGCGTCTAGCGTTGGTCTGGGTTGTGTCCTTATGCAGAAGGACAGGGTAATTTCGTATGCCTCGAGACAATTAAGGAAGCACGAGGAGAATTACCCTACACACGACCTGGAGTTGGCAGCCGTCATATTCGCACTGAGATTCTTGAGACATGACCTCTATGGAGAGGAGTTCGATCTCTTTTGCGACCATAAGAGCCTCAAGTACACATTCACGCAGCGAGACTTGAATATGAGGCAGCGGCGATGGATGGAGACTTTGAAAGACTTCAACTTTGAAGTTTCCTACCATCCTGGGAAGGCGAATCTTGTGGCTGACGCGTTGAGGCGCAAGAAGGCGATAGAGTTTGCGGCTCCGCTGATGGTTGCTGAGTGGGATATGGTTGAGTTTTTACGAGACTTTGAGCAGAAACTCACTGTGGAGGAGCCATATGAGTTCATCGCACATGTGCAGGTGCGATCTCAGATAGATGACTGGGTCATCGAAGCGCAGAGGAATGATGCGCATCTGACTGACCTTCAAGAGCAGGCCAGTGATGATGTGGACGCCGAGTGGCGAGTTGGCATGGATGGGGGCTTACGTTATCGTGGCCGCCTATGCATCTCAGATATCCCTGACTTGAGACGAGAGATTCTCAAGGCTGCGCATTGTACCAGACTCGCGATGCATCCAAGCAGTACGAAGATGTATCGCGATGTGAGGAGGATCTATTGGTGGGAAGGTATGAAGACCCACATAGCAGAGTTCGTGTCCCGTTGTCTTATTTGCCAGTAGGTGAAGGCAGAGCATCGCCGACCACCTGGACTTCTTCAGTCTATGCCGATCGTAGAGTGGAAGTGGGACTTCATTTCTATTGTAACACCCCAGATTTTGGCCAATCTGGAATTTGACGTCCTTAGGCAGTGGATCAACTAAAACACCAGGAAAATCACTCAGAACCTACTTCCATAGCCAAAGAAACCACTTAGGACTAATTCCTTTAGAAACTAAGCATAAGTTAGCTAGCGCAACGCTGGAGTAGCTGGAAAATAGCCCCTGATCACTTTAAATATGTTCTACAAGACCCAAATCGAGTAGAACCAATGACTCTATAATACTCTATAACCTCGGACCAAACTCTGAGTAAGTTTGTCCTCTGGACCACTTTGAATCTTTGTATTGGATCTAGACCGCGCGTTGAAAGTCCGATACCTCTTATCTTAGACCGTTAGAACCGCCTAGCTGGACTTGACACTCATTTCGAAAATCAAGTCAAACCGATAATCACAGGCCATTTCATTGAGCCCGGATCGAAGAGAGTGCGAATAGGGACAGAATTGGAATTTTAAATTCAAATCCGGCACACGACTTGACGCGTCAGTATTGAACGTTCTGCCCGTCAGAATTCAGCTAAATTACACCCTCGGATCAAGAAAAATTTCTATTTCATATCATGAGACTTGCAGGCCTGATCTACGTGCGGTGACCGCTGAACTGAAACTGGACCGCCACGGGCGATCTGCGAACCCTGCTGGACTGAAAACTTGATATATGCTAGATCCAGTATGCATGATCTTAAGTCCGATCGCGTTCAGCCAGGGGACCACCAGAAATGTCCTTTTGGACTGAAACAGCCCCGATTTGGTTACCCCTCAAGTGAAACTTGTTCCCGAGCCTATTTCGGGCAAGTTTGGGCTTATAAAAAGGGTTGAAACCCTCACTCCTCTCTCCCATCCGAAATTGCAAAAAGCCCTAGATTGGGAGAGAGAAAAGGTGAGAGTTTGTGAGAGAGAGTGGGAGTGATTTTCCTGCCACCTGCTGCTGCTGCACGTGCTTAGGCGACGCACTCCGATCACTTTCCCAGCGATTCCAACGCACTTCTAGGTAAGGAAAACCCTAACCACTTACTGATTTGGGGATTTCTTTGATTCAAATAGAATAGTAGCTGATGTACATGTGTATCAGGTTGTCTGATCGCCGTAGACGAAGTGTATATGCTCCGTTCGAATCACTTCACCTATAAGGGAAAAGGTGAGAATTTTAGACGCTTTGATTGACTGTTTCCAAAGCTTTCAATGTCGTTTAATAGTAGATTATCGACGGCAACGCCGTTTGACATGTACAACATGCTGTCTGTTTCCTGTTTCGTAAATCAACGAAGAATATGAGATGTAGGGCATTTTAGTCATTTGTAGGAAGTACTGATTTCATTCATATTTTGCTGATGTGATTGACATGATTTGTTGTCGCATTAGAATGTTAGGAATATGTGCATAATTAGTTTGGCGAAGAGATTCGCCTAAATGCGCACTTCGGGTCGACATACTATATGTGGACTTAAGTGTGTAGTGTAAGTGTTTGTATAAATGCTTGTATTAGTATGTATTGAATTAAATGGTGTTATGAATTAGTTTGAGATTGATTTCTCAATTAATATGTTGGTGTAAATGGTTTTCTACATGTTAGCCATATGCATGATTTCATAATATGAATGAAATGCATGTGCTTGACGATTCGCTTAAGCTGTATGTTATAACATGTGCTTGATGATTTCATTGTGATTTAGTTCGAGATTGAATTCTCAATTAACATGTGCTTGGAGATATGCATAAGTTCATTATATGTACGAAAGGCATGTGTTAGATGATTTACTTAAGTTGTACGATATAACATGTGTTAACATGCTCACATGGTTGTGTTTCATTTCCAATACTCTCACATGATCGCTGACGTGGATTCATATGTGTTTGGGACTATACTTAGTCCAGGCAGTCGGTAACCGAGCGAATTCGTGGTTGGCTTATCTTTGCCACGAATGACGCGTCGATGAACGCGAGCCGTGTTTTGGAGTTGGCGGCAGTGGTTAGGCCACACGAAGTGTTTTACGCACTTCATGTCGTTCAACTTGAGATGCGATCGTGCTAGTCGAGCCCGTCAAGTAACCCGACTGGCCATTGTATGTTCACCCTGCATGAGTCATAACTGCTTGAACCTAGGGTACTGAACTTACCATTGTAAACCCTGTTAACCATGGTACCTTGATCCACGAAGACTCATGAGCCGGGCATGGTGGTATGGGACACCGTGGTCGAGCTGTCGGCCTACGCTGGGGCCACAAACCTCCCCTAGTGACCAGTGAGCACCTAGTCTCGTGAGCAGATTATGGTGTTATGGGACACTATATTCTTGCTGTCGGCCTACACTGATCAGGCGACGAGTCCTTTGTAGTGACCGCGAGCGTATTCTGAGTCTACGGGAGGCGACGACCCTTCCGTAGCAGTAGAGTACAGTAGGCCTGTATTGATAAGGTGATGGGGGAGCGGTGCAACGAGTGCGAGCAACAGCCCTGGCAGCCCTTGCAGCGACCTACAAAATATATCTCGTATGAGATTACTAGGAGTGACGACTCTAGACAGGATCTGTGTTGGGATTGATATAAGGGAAGTACCTTAGTTTCCCAATTCTGCTATTTGAATGGACTAATAATAACTCGAAAATCATATCACCATACCATTGCATGTGCCTGGAAGATGTGGAGCACTTGAGGGTCGATTGCATGCTGCGGTCGTAAGATGGTGCCGTATGAGGGAGATCGTCGGTGAGGGCATACATCACGTCATGTCATATTGCATTAACAACAGTTTTAGGATTGTTTGATTTACTGCTTTACTATTATCGCATGATTGATTTGAGAACATGTTAATCCTTGCTCTATTATTCCACTGAGTTAGCTACTCACTCCCACGTTATGGGATGGTGTTTCCGAACACCCACCAGACCCTTTTATGATTGCAGATGATGGCGCGGCCTGCGAGGTGGAGCCGGTCTTGATGATGATGAGGAGGATCCCTCCTTTATGCGTGTTCTAATTGACGAAATTACAGGGAGGTCGATTAGATACTTTGACACTTGTCATTTTATATTTTTTAGAGCACTCATGTATATTCTTTTGTTTACTTTTGAAGTATACATGTATGTATATAACCTGGTAACATGTTCACACTCTAGAGACATACAACAGTTTATATATGTTATACATACTATCACAGTCTTTCGCTTGTAAATTTAACTGTCTCTGGAGTATGATATGCTGTTCTGGATTAATCTCACTCATGTTTAATACATTATCATTGACAATATTCAATCATACATATCTATGTTGCATAAATAACATTTTGAAACTCGGGAGTTGGGTTTTTGCTCGACCCCCCAATTTTCGGGATGTTACATCCATGGATTTCGTTTCGGGGCTGCCGAAGACGAGGAAGGGACATGATTCCGTATGGGTGATTGTCGACCGTCTGACGAAGTCGGCGCACTTTCTACCGATCAGAGTCACGAACTCTGCAGACGAGCTGGCTAGATTATATATCAGAGAGATCGTGCGTCTGCATAGAGTTCCGTTTGAGATCGTGTCGGACAGAGACACGCGGTTCACTTCTATTTTCTGGACTCGCATTTAGGAGGCTATGGGTGTGAAGTTGAAGTTCAGTACTGCCTTCCACCCACAGACAGACGGACAGACAGAGCGGGTGAACCAGATCTTAGAGGACATGTTGCGAGCTTACGCATTGGACTTCAAGGACAGTTGGGATGACTGTCATGCATATGCGGAGTTCGCGTACAACAACAGTTTTCAGGCTAGTATCGGTATGACACCTTACGAGGCGTTGTATGGGCGACCTTATCGAGCACTGCATTGCTGGGCAGAGGTCAGTGAGCGTAGATTGATTGGCCCAGAGTTAGTGCAGGTGACGTCGGAGAAGATTGATATTATTATACGTCGGCTTCTCACAGCGCAGAGCAGACAGAAGAGTTATGCCGATACGAGATGGCGGCCGCTAGAGTTCACGGTTGGGGATCATGTATTTTTGTGAGTTTTCCTTATGAAGGGAGTCCTTCGGTTCGAGAAGAAGGGGAAGCTGGCACCGCGATTCATTGGTCCATTCCAGATCCTCGATCGTGTGGGAGCAGTGGCATACCGTTTGGCTTTACCCACGCCTCTCGCAAGCGTTCACAACGTATTTCATGTTTCTATGCTGAAGAAATACGTTTCTGATCCTTCCCATATCATCAGATGGGAGCAGGTGTAGTTAGGAGAGGATGTTACATATATCCTACCACCGACGCGTATCCTAGACAAGAAGGAGCAGGTACTGCGTAGCAAGGTGATTCCCCTTGTGAAGGTATTGTGGACGCATCACTCTGAGGAGGAGGCTACCTGGGAGACAGAAGCCGAGATCAGAAAGAACTACCCATAGCTTCTCGAGGAGTACGAAAAGGTATAAATTTCGAGGACAAAATTTTTGTTAAGAGGGGTAGATTGAAACGCCCTCTGAAAATTCGTACTTGGACTCGAGTACCAACTCGACCAGAAATCGAGTACGATTAATTCCTTTAGAAAATAAGCGTAAGTCAGCTAGCGCAACGCTAGAGTAGCTATGAAATCATCCCTGATCGCTTTAAATATGTTCTAAAAGACCCAAAACGAGTAGAACCAATGACACTATAATACTCTAAAACCTCGGATCAAACTCTAAACCAGTTTATTCTTAGGACCCCTTTGAAACTTTGTATTGGATCTAGACCGCGCGTCGAAAGTCCGATACCTACAATCTTAGACCGTTATAACCGCCTAGCTGGACTTGACAATCATTTCGAAAATCAAGTCCAACCGACATTCAGAGGCTATTTCATTGAGCCTGGAGTGAAGAGAGTGAGAATAGGGTTAGATTTGGAATTTAAAATTCAAATCTGACACATGACTTGGCTTGTTATTATTAAGCGTTCTAACCGTCAGAATTCTGCCAAATTACACCACTCGGATCAAGAAAAATTTCTCTTTCATATCATGAGACTTGTAGACCTGATCTACGTGCGATGACTGCTGAACTGAAACTAGACCGCCACGTGCGATCTACGAACACTACTGGTCTGAAAATGGGATGTGAGCGACATCCGACTTACATGAGTTTAAGTCCAATCGCGTTCGGCCAGGGGACCTCCCGAAATATCTTTTTGAACCGAAACAGCCCCGATTTGGTTAGGCATCAAGTAAACATTGCTCCCAAGTCTATTTTGGGAATTTTTTAGGTTATAAAAGGGCCTTAAACCCTCACTTCTCTCACCCATCCGAATTTGCTAGAAACCCTAGCTGGTGTGATAGAAAAGGTGAGAGATTGTGAGAGAGAGTGGGAGAGAACTTCTTGCTACTTGCACTACCTGTTACACGTGCTTAAGCAACGCACCTCAATCACTTTTCCAGTGATTCCGCTACATTTATAGGTAAGAAAACACCCTAAATAGTTGCTGATTTGAGGTTCCGTCGATTTCTTAACAAAGCAACTTATACATCTTATGAAATAGGTAGCCTGTTCGTCGTAGACAAAGCGGATACGCTCCGTTCGAATCGGTTCACCTCTAAGGAAAAGGTGCGGATTCTAGACGCTTTGATTGGCTGATTTCAACGCTTTCAATGTCGTTTAATAGTGGATTATCGATGGCAACACCGTTTGACATGTACAACATGCTGTCCGTTTCCTGTTTCGTAAGAAGACGAAAAATATGAGATTTAGGGCATTTTAGTCATTTGTAGGAAGTACTGTTTTCATCCATATTTTGCTGATATGATTGACATGGATCTTTGTTGCATTAGGATATTAAGAATGCGTGCATAATCAGTTTGGCGAAGAGATTTGCCCAAATGCGCACTTTGAGTCGACATACTATATGTAGACTTAAGTGTGTAGACTAAGTGTTTGTATAAATGTTTGTATTAGTATGTATTGAATTAAATGGTGTTATGAATTAGTTTGAGATTGAATTCTCAAATAATATGCTGATGTAAATGATTTCCTACATGTTGGCTATGTGTATGATTTCATTATACGTATGAAATGCATGTGTTAGATGATTTACTTAAGTTGTATGTTATAACATGTGTTAACATGCTCACATTGTTGTATTTCATTTCCATTACTCTTATATGATTGCTAATGTGGATTCATAAATGTTTGGAACTATACCTAGTCCAGGCAGTCGATAACCGAGTAAATTCGTGGTTGGCTTATCTTTGCCAGAATGACGCGTCGATGAACGCGAGTCGTGTTTCGGAGTTGGCGGCAGTCGTTAGGCCACGCGAAGTGTTTTATGCACTTCATGTCGCTCAGCTTGAGATGCGCTCATACTAGTCGAGCTCGTCAAGTAACCCGACTGGCCATTGTATGTTCACCTTATATGAGTCATAACTGCTTGAACCTAGGATACTGAACTTACCATTGTAAACCCTATTAACCATGGTACCTTGATCCATAAAGGCTCATGAGCCGGGCATGGTGGTATGGGACACCGTGGTCGAGCTGTCGGCCTACGTTGGGGCCACAAACCTCCCCGTAGTGACCAGTGAGTACCTATGACTCATGAGCAGATTATGGTGGTATGGGACACTATATTCTTGCTGTCGGCCTACACTGATCAGGCAACGAGCCCTTTGTAGTGACCGCGAGCGTATTCTGAGTTTACGGGAGGCGACGACCCTTCCGTAGCAATGAGAGTACGGTAAGCCTATATTGATAAGGTGATGGGGGAGCGGTGCAACGAGTGTGAGCAACAGCCCTGGCTGCCCTTGCAGTGACCTATAAAATATACATCATATGAGATTACTAGGAGTGACGACCCTAGACAGGATCTGTGTTGGGATTGATATAAGGGAAGTACCTTAGTTTTCCAATCCTGCTGTATGAATGGACTAATAATAACTCGATAATCATTTCACCATCACATTGCATGTGCCTGGAAGATGTGGAGCACTGTCGGAAGAAAGCATACCACGGGCGTAAGATGGTGCCGTATGAGGGAGATCGTCGGTGAGGGCATCCATCATGTCACGTCATATTGCATTAACAACAGTATTAGGAATGTTTGATTTACTGCTTTACTATTATCGCATGATTGATTTGAGAACATGCTAATCTTTGCTCTATTATTTCACTGAGTTAGCTACTCACTCCCACGTTAAGGGATGGTGTTTGCAACACCCACCAGACCCTGTCTTAGATGCAGGTGAGGCAGCAATTCAGGACGCAGAGCCGGATTATGATGAGGACCAGGACGAGTTCTCATATATGCAGTACCACGATGGCTTTGCTTAGGTGGCCTGGATTAGCGGGACTTCTCAGTGGGACTATTTTTAACATTTTGATTCTGTTTATTTACGTGTATATGAGACTCAGAGATGTATTCATACTTTGGAGACAGTTGAGATATATTTTGTTTTCCATACAGTGATATGTATATCCTTTAGTCTTCCGCTTACTTTTATCACTGAATCTGGAGTATGAATTGTAGTTTTGGTATAATTTTACTCATGTGAACGCTTTAACTCAGACAACATTGAATCATAAACAATTTTGTTGCATAAGTGACGGTCTGGAACTTGGGAGTCGGGTTTATACACGACCCCCGATTTTCAGGGTGTTACAATAATATATACTGGCGGCGACAGATTATTTCTCCAAATGGACAGATGCAAATTCATTTCTAAATGTCAAAGAAAGAGATGTTGTTAATTTTATCCAACATGCGATAATATATCGCCATGGAATCCGGAAGAGAATCATCACTGATAATGATAGTCCTTTTAAGAATAGGGATATAGAAAAGTTGTGTAAAAAATTTGGTATTCACCACTCGTTCTCGACACCTTACTATCCACCAACCAATGGATCACTAGAGGCATTCAACAAGATGATCATGAAAATATTGAAGAAAATTGTCACTGAAAATAAGCGTGACTGTGACAAAAATTTGCATGAAGCTCTATGGGCTTATAGGACTACTCACCGAACTGCGACGAAGGCTATGCCGTATTCGTTGGTCTACGGTGTTGAAGTTGTCATACTAATCGAAATACAAGTGATATCACTCAGAGTGGCAGTTCACCAATCGATGACAGATGATGGAAATACAAAAATAAGACTGGCCGAACTAGACTTTATGAAAAGAGGCTTACAGCCCAACAACGATTAGAGTTATATCAAATGAGAACCTCTATTGCCTTTGATTAAAATTTAAGTATCACTCTTTTAAGAGAGGTGATTTGGTGCTAATGCTAAAAAGACCCATAATAATTCACTCGAAGAACTGGGGGCAAATTGGATCCCAAATGGGACGGTCCATATGTTATAACATAGGTGTATTCAAACGGAGCCTGCCGAGTTGTGAATCCGGATGGACGAGGCATCGGTATACCTGTTAATGCTTGCTTCATCAAGAGATATTGTCCCTGATGATAGCTACAGTTTTGATTTCGAAGATTATCAAATCTAATACTTCCAGTCAAAAGGGGGCAAGGCAAATAGAATGATGAAACAACCTTAAAAGGCAAAACCATGTATTCTACTCCATATGAATGAATAAGAGGTGAATTCTCAAGCAAAGGAAAATTCTCAAGCATATCAAGATCAAGTACATAAAAAATGATATGATCGTCAATTATTACCAAGCGTCGACGATTATCACTAAATTAGTAATCATTGCTATCGCCATTAACATCGTTGTCGCTGACACAAAAGTCATCCTATCAAAATTTTTATCATTGTTAAGCCGATACACTATTTTAATCATGAACATTATGAAAACATAATTAGTAGGAACAATATATTAATTGTTAATTCACAATCATGGCAGTGGAACAAGCGTATATGGCCAACCACACGTAAATCCTATGGCAGCTTATACATAGTCAACTACACATAAGACCTATCACCGTCCACAATACATAAAATTGTGTGGGTAGCAGTGAAAAGCACAATGCTCCATTCGCGAACTGTGCACAATGTTTAGGTTAAGATAAATCCCCTTACACGGACTTCAATGTGTGGGTTCCTTTGTGCGAAATAACTCCTCTCGACGCACAATGCTCCATTGTGCATAATGATCATTAGCGCACAATGCTTCTCTATGCACAGTGGTTGTCTGGCACAATGATCATCAGCGCACAATACCTATTTGCGCACAATAGTTGTCTGCACACAATGACTTCTTACTGTCTTTCTCTCTCTTTTTATGCCTCAACAGATGCCCCCTTGATCATACATTTTTTATTTTTATATCTACAAAATAAATAATGTACGATCAATATTTCAATTTATTTAACCATTTTTACTTTCCTTTCCTCTATTGTGCGCATCAATGAATCCTTTGGCGGACAGTCATTTTCTCTATTGTGCCCTCACCGAACTGTGCACAATGTTTTCCACACAACAAGCCAGACATTGCTTACAAATACAGGACTTCTACTTTTTTCCCCCACTTCATTTTTCACCTACTTCACACTATTTTTGCATCAAGATATTCCTCATGCCAACATCGTTGTTTGCCAACAGTGTTGTGCGCCGCACAACCCCTGTCTCGCACAATAGGACTTAATGAACAACACTTCTCTTCACTCAATCAGAATTCAGCGCACAAGGATAGGTAACAGACAATGCCTTTGCACACAACGATTTATGTTCAAATATAGACTTGGACTCCAAATTTATTTGCCCCCCCTTTTAGTAACCGTTCATACTTATCATTTATCTTAATGAAATTCACTTCCTGATTTTAATTTGTTCACTAACTTCTGTACAGATCTCCAATGGCTAGTTAAAAAAGACCTGTGGTCAGAAAAGACCCAGATCTGCTACTGGGCCTTCTAACTCATAACCGGCTGAGACCTGTGGTCAAAAAAGACCCAGATCTGCTAAAGGCTACTCTTCCTTTTTCAAAGAGCCAGCTCCTATCATTATTAACTTTGTTGATTGTATCGAACGCCTATCTGAACACATCTGCATAGCTATACTGATGAAGTAGATAGAGGGAACCCATACTATAGGACAAGAATTTGATTAGGACAATTGGTTAAAATCCACAGGAAACTTTCGCACATACAACACCCGTCCTTCTGCTACTGAAGCTTCCCCTGCTCTAGCAATTTTGAAGCGAACAAGAGAAAAGAGTAAAGATGAAGTTTTTCAAGAAAAGATTTGGGAACATAACTAAAGGCGTTTCCAGAATGCCTAGGATTCAATCAAGCTAAATGCCGAAGCGATTAAATTTCGCAACCCTTATAAAGATGAGACTATTACTCTCCCTTTGCAACTTTCGTGCCAACCGTCCATAATTCAAAGCAAACCAACCGACTATATGATACAGAATAGGCTCTTGTATGTGTCGAATTGGGTGATCAAAGACCCGCAAATCCATGAAGGGTGTCTCATAGAGAAAGGCCTAACTCAAAAGACTAGGCAAATAAGATATATGTGCTTCCTCACACCATGTTACAATCCTCATTCCTTATACTTCACTCATTTCTTCGAAACGATTCAACAACATTTTCGTCATCGCGACTCCCTATGGGTAAGGAAGAATTTAGAACGCGGGGTCTTTGGACTGATCATCCATATTACAGCGCATGGGCCAAAGCAATTTTGAAGAAGTACAAAGACGTCCTTATTGCATTCAAGGTTTATCATGTTATAGAAGCCACCTTAGAGTTTTTTCAAAAAGATACGATGATTTAAAAGGGCTTTCTAAATTACTGGTCTTCCACTACAAATTCTTTCCATCTTCCGTTCGAAGAAGTAAGCATCGCCTTATGAGATCTATGTAGGATGGTTGGCTTGCCTATCTCTGGATCCTTCCTCGATGAATACATTCCTTCAAATAAGGAATTTGAATGTTGCTCCCAACAGAACACCTAAGATTACAACATCAATAATCTAACTTTTCCTTGAAACGTCTTATTTTGCTGACGTCCATAAGATATTCCCTCTTCAATGGCTTGCACATTTTTCTCGATATTTGGTGTAAGTGTTCTAATATTTTTCTTTTACCTTTCAGATAACACTTGCCTATAGATATATAAATTTTCCCTTCTTCCCTTTTTTTAGGTTCTCTAGAAGCCGTTGTGTTGAGCAGGAAGCCAATCGCAAAAAGATAAGGGGCTTGACCCAATTCACCACTGAAACTGAATTAGACACTTTCTTGGCTTACTAGCTGAGTTTAGTCATGTTTCCTATCTTAAAAAGGTTAGGCTCTATTCGACCAACCTTTTTCATGGCGGCAGGTGGAATGGTGGAAGGTAGAAAAAATATTCTCTGGCCCCTCCTATCTTATGCTTATTATATAGAGCTTTCGGTCACGATGCGGCACACTGCTCAAGCCAAGCATTAGGAGTTGCATCTTCTTTTACTCCGTGGCACTATTTCTCCAGATGTCTTGACATTTATTTCCCCTGGACTTACAATGACCCAGAGAAGTCTTATGTCCACCCCGATCATCTGCCCCTATGACATTTCTTGAAGCAAAAGATGATAAAGAAGGGGTATGAATGGATAATGGATAAAATTGACAACATGGAATCTATCGACTTCTTCCTTTTTTATTTGAATTATCAAGCTGGTGACAAAGATGTCAAGGATAACAAAATCTTGACACCTGTGGAGAGAACCTTCTTTCTTTGTATTCGTTCTTACAGTCTTCCCATGCGAGAAGGAGTAGAGTTCTGACATGAACCATACTATCTGAGTCGATTTTCCAAACAATTTGGGTATGATCAAGTTATGCCCCAGGCAAGTAAGGAAGTTACATGGACAATGAGAAGTTATGGAGTCGGCCCTTACAATTGGGCTTTAATATGGAAGCGGATCTTAACAAGAAATTTTAGCTCTCAATTCCTTCTTCCAGGGTATAATCATCGAGTGACGGCTTCATATTCTTGGATGCGGTGGTGAGCGCATTATTTCTACTTGGTGCGCAACTATTTTCCAATGGTTGACCCATCTGGGTTCATCCTCCATGCTTGAGGAATTATAGGTCGGAGCAAGGGATTGGATATTTTAATGAGAAAGATCAGGCTGTCATTTCGGGACAACTTCGTCGTAAATTTTCTTTGGAAGAGCCCATTAGAGAAATAAAGCCCCCAAATACTTTGGAAGGATGGATTACATTTGGTTCTCCTTTGGATTTGATAAAACGGAGAGAAATATTAGCCACTCCTCGTAATGAATTTGAAACTGTAAGTGGTGTTTTGCATTCCCCTACTCCTTAAGGAGGAGATCAGCCTACACACCCTGCTCCCATCATCCCTCCTACTACAGAGCCCATCACTTCTACAATTTCTCCTACTACTGAAGTACAACCACCGCAGTTATCCATGTTGTGGACCTTACAACAAGCATAAGAAGTGGTGACACAGCCATAACTTCTCCTATTGCGCGTCGGATTGTTATTACTACATCTCCCATGACTCTTTCACGTGCTAAGTCATTTTCTCCTGAAGTTTTAGCACAACAGGCCCCTTCTCCTACTCAAAGTGCGCGTCTTCTCCCTGTGAAGACTACTTATAAGGGAAAACAAACCATATCGGAGGAAGACAGCTCATCAGAATATTCAAGGAATACCGCAAGCGATGATACATCTTCACCCACGAGCTTAACCGATGAGGGAGATGCTTTATTAAATGAACATACTAATGCTGAGTGGATATTGGAGAAGAAGGCGATGTTAGAGTCGAGTTTTCACTTCCTGACGCACTAGTCACTCATCTAGATACCTCTCATTCGATTCTGGTGACCTCCTTAGATGAGGAGCAACTTGATTACAGAGAATTTGGCTATTCTCCTGGTGTAAATATCTTTCTTTCTTTTGTTGCCTCTTATTCTCTATGTATTGTGGAAACCGCCAGTGTGGTTACTCACGAACCATCAACATTAAGGGATATAGAGGCTCAATCATCTAAAATTCAGGCAACAATGGGAAATGTACTTCTTCTTCACAGCACAGAAGAAACCTTACCGATAGTCCCCACAACATCTGATGCCCCCATTCAGGCCGATAAGTCTCTTATTGTAAGTCCTTCTCTTATTTAGCCAGTAGCTCAAAGTTTAGATTTTTTTTTATCCGGTTTACATCCCAACTCCGATTACTCTCAACTTAAATATTGTAGGAGCTCAGGAGCTTTCTTTCAATGTTGTCGTGACTACGGAAACTCCCAGTTCTATAGCACCCACAACCTGTTCTGTTCAAGCTACTCCTGCTATTGCCCCCAGACCAGGTACCTATTTTCTCTTCTTATTTTAAATTATCATATACATATGTATCTTCTTTTGAACTTATAATCTTTTCTTCTTCCTTTTTTAGCTTCGGTTGTGCCAACTCCAAGCGAGTCTGAAGGGTCTAACTCAGTAGCCATAGTTTTTTATAAACACACTTTGGAAAAGGTGTCTCCTCTTATGCTGGGACTCTTCAAGAATGTAATTTCTGTCATCATCAATGCCTTTAAAGATCCAGTCCAGTGGCCTATTTGGATAGTGCCCTAGCAGTCCTCACTCATTCGGCTCGTTTGGCACATATCAATGTTCAGTCACTTCAAAATTCCTTGTCACAGTTTTATGATTTCACTAAAAACTTAGAAGCAGTGCGAAGTATAATCATTGCTCCCAAAATTCTGAATCGTCAAAAGGAATTGGCACTACTTAAGGAGAAACTCTATCATTCAGATGATGTCCTTGCTAATCGCAATGTTAGTCAATCTCTGCATGAGAAGTTAAAAGTTTCTTATTTAAATAAGGCGATCATTGCGACCAAATTTTTATACTTAAAAGAGAGATTCTATTACTCAAGACTCAGGAAGAAGCAGAAAATTTATCTATTTGTCAAATCAAGGAGGAGCTTGAAATAAATACTTAAATGATTGTTACCAAATAAGCCGAATAAGCAAAGAATAGGAAAGTTATTGCTTCTTTGGAATCAGAACTGGTTTGCATTCCCGATCATGCTAGAATAATCCTTGATGCTGAACGTACACTGTTGTGGCACAATTTCAATTAAAGGAAGAATTGCAATGTTACTTAACAGTATTAAACACAGTTGAAAATCTGTAAACATCGTACATAAACTCCTTTTTTATTTGTGATACATAAACAACTTATGGTGTTTTATTCAGAGCAAAATGCATTCTTGACAATACAATCATCGATTTTGAGATACATTTTAATGTAACACTTTCATACTTATGCTTTGTTATTTTCTATCATTTATATTTGTGCATAGTACGGTGACCCTATGTGATGTTTTATTTCAATGGGTGAAACTATTTTATTTCAAAGCTAGTTAATTAGCTTTGCACATAGTTTAAGCTCTTGAGTAGTGGAGCAATCACAGTTTTTAGACTCATAAGTAGTTGGAGTCGGGTCTCACATGATAGTCTCGGTAACTCTCATGAGTTCACTGAACTTCTCACAGCCTGGTGAGTTCACAAACCGTGATCCATCAGAGTGGCCCAGTGAAGCTACCAGGGTCGTGAACTCAATTGGATTTACACATGGGGTTGGCCGCAGTAACTCTCTAGAGTTCACGGGGCACATAAGGCGACCTTTTGGGTACCAAATCCAGGGCAGCTAGTCCATCAATGAGTAGGTTTAATCCCTTCCTCATGAGTTATTACAGAAATCAAGCCAACAATCTGAGGGGTCTTATGCATGGTTGGCCTATTTATGGACAATGGCCAAAGAACACACACTACAGCCCGCATTTTCTTCATCTGCAAGGTCGAACCCATTCATGGGAGGACACTTTCATCTGTTCCCCGTGACACTGTCGGAAAGCTATACAGACGGAATGAGTGTTACGCGTGATTGGCCGTTGAGGACTTTTTAACCCTTTAAGGCTTTCAATCACTGGCTCTATCCGCTGCCCGCACGGGTATGCATATGATGGCCTTCCTAGGCTTTTTAGGGTCACTGGCTTCTCACCGCTGCTCGAATGGCGATGGAGAGAGGCTTTATGCGTAGTTGGCTGTATAGGCTTAGCTAGGCTACCTTAAATGATAAGCTACCATCGTCATTGTAAAAATAATAGGTGTCTTGACCAATATATCATCACTGGTGATAATATTGACGGTATTCGCACTATGCTCAGTATATATATCGGCCTGGTGATATACCAATTTTGACAAATTTTAGTGAAGCTTATTTGATGACGACATCAATTGTTACTTTCTTTTTAATAAAACGCTGATATATAATCTTTGACGATATATTTGAAATTCCTCCTTTATTTAATCATTTGACAAAGAATACATGAACATGACTTCACTTGTCTTTGCCCAGTTTTGATATAGAAGCATTATAGCGATAATCTTCTAGATCAAAATCAAAACCATCTTTAAGGATGATATTTCTTGATGAAGCACACATTGACTGGTATATTGATACCCCGTCCATCTTGATCAACCACTTTGTATGCTCCATTTAAATATGCTTCTTTTATAATGTACGTCCCATCCCATTTAGGCTCAAACTTGCCCCCTGTTCTACGGGTCACCACTATTGGTCTTTTCAACATCAATACCATATCCCCTTTCTTGAAAGAGCGATATTTTACACGTTTATCAAAGGCAGCCGATATTCTCACTTGATATGACTGTAATCACTGCTGGGCTGCCAAACGCTTCTCATTGAGTTAAGTCCAGTTCTTTCAGCCTTATCTTTGTATTTTCATCATCTGTAATGGATTGATGCACTACTACTCTGAGCGATGCAATTTGTGCTTCGATCGGAATGATCGCCTCTACGTCATAAACTTGTGAATATGGTGTTACGCTTGTTGCCGTTCGGTGAGTAGTCCTGTACACCCATAATGCCTCTTGCAATCTTTCATCCCAGTCATGCTTATTTTCATTCACCATCTTCTTCAGTGTTTTCATAATCATTTTGTTAAATGCCTCTGCTAATCCATTTGCATGTGGATAGTAAGGTGTTGAAAATGAATAGTGGATACTAAACTTTTTGAAAGTGCCCTTGCTAGTGCCCTGGTTTGTCAATTAGCATGTGTGTTGAGTCAGTCAGACTGCAGAGCCTCACAAGAAAATCTATTCAAGCGTCTACCTTAACCGGATGTATGAAAGATCACCAAAGGTAAACCTAAGCCTCACATCCTTTGTCCCAAAACACCAGGTGAATAAAACCCTTAAAACAAGTTAGAACATAATAAGGTTTTTGAGTAAGAAAACTTTTTTAAAGAATCAGAAAATCTCTAAGCTTTCTTTCTCTGTCGATTGTATCGATACACATCTCGATATTATCGACCTGCTCTGTCGATGTCCTCGGAAGACCAATCGATAAAATTGAATGAGGACTTATTACGTCCAGAAACCACATACACATCTGGATGGAATTATCGATGTATCGACATACTTATCGATATCATTGATATTTGAATCTCGAGCCCATCGAAGGTGGCTCGATCTTATCAACGGGCAGATCCGGCATGCCTGTTTTTACTCAAAAAAACCATATATGGTTCGATATATCAGAGTCCTCCTTGATACCATCGAAGTTCAAATCTTGATGATATTAGAAGCCTCTCGATGATATCGGTCATGGGCGCGAAGTTCTTCAGGAACATTTTCAGGTGGTTTTTTTTAACTCGGATCAAGGGTTACTTGATAGAATCGATATTCTAAAAATTAATGATATCAGGGCCAGATCGATTACATCGAGAGAGGACAAACTTATCCAGCAAGCTCACTGATAATATTCTTGGATTTATCAATGCATCGACATGACCTCCGATATCATCGACATTCAAATTCCTATGATATTGAGTATCCCCCGATCATATCTAATGACCAGAAAAATTTCATGCAAGTTTCTCTCATTTTTCAAATGTCGAGGACTCAATCCTTGTTTCGATAATATCGGAGTTCCAAATCCAATGATATCGACACGAGTCTTGATTCCCTCGACCAACTGGTAAAAGCTCTTTGAAAGCGTATGACATTGAGTTTGTGTCATCGAGCGGACCATCTATATAATCGAGAGTATACGCTCAATGATATCAAACTCACTTGATGATATCGAACTTTATCATAAATGTGACCATTTTATATCTGTTGGAACCTTTTGCCTATATAAAGAGAGGTTGTTTGTTGTTACTGTGAGAGAAAGAACAGAGTGCTTTTGTGTGTTTAACCTTAGATCATATACCTAAAGCCCTTTCTCTCAAGGGAGTTCATCCTCCAATCCACCCTCATCATTGATATTCAATAAAGTAGATTGGGGAATGAACTTCTGCATTCAAGGATCCTCCAGTTACTACTTTAATGGTAAATCTTTAAGTTGGGATGCCTTGAATGCATAGATGATTGAAATCACTCTACCTGCCTAATAGGAAAACATTTAGAAAGTAGGATTCCATCATAACCTTGATCCAAACCTTAGCCATATATCGGTACATCATTTGTGTTGTGGATCAAGGGAGCAGAAGACTCTTCATCAACAAGAAGGAGATCTTCACTATGTGCTGAATGAGACTCAACAACTTATCTGTAAGTATCTAGAGTCCAGAGGACCCTTTGATCATTCCTTTATAGGATTGAGTCTAAGGTGTTTCTCACCCTTGAAGTCCTCAAGGAGGCCTCCGGTAGAACTGTACATGGTGGGTGCGTTGTGGACCCTTGCTCTGTGGAGAGCATAAACATCTGGTTAGGGGAAAACCAGTAAAACCTTGGATTCGAGGTGAATTGTTTAAAATGTTGGGTTTAAGGTAAACCGGGTAAAACCTCCCTTAGGGTCTTATGGAAGATCCTTGGCCAGTGTGCCTAAAAGTGGGTGCATTGTGTTGATCCTTGCTCATGAGAGCATAAACAGTCAGCCTCGGTGTAGGTTGTAAAGGTTGAAAGTGAACCTGATTTAAAACCTTATGTTAGAGGTAAACAATGTGAAACCTCCTTAGTAAAATTCAGTGCACTTAAGGGTTGAGTGCAGTTACCGGGAGTAGAGTAGACAAGTAGTCAAACCACTATAAAAATGACTATTTTTACGATTATTATCCTTTTGTGCATATGATTTATTTCAATGCATTCACATCAATATATCTAAGACCACACCTCACACACATACACAGTCATATCCATCATAAACTAAGTTGCATTTTGATTATTCATGAATAGTTTGTGATTGGATCCTAAACCAGGCTTGGAAGTGAATAGAGTTACATTTGAGTAATCCTAATAATTGCATATCTATAAGGATTATTATAACAGGATTTTTAAATATATTGTATAAACTTTAAAAAGTCCTATTCACCCCCATCTAGGACATATTGACATATTCCTACTTCAACTAAAGCTGTCTTCACCGCTATTTCAATTGGTATCAGAACGTGTCTCTCTTTAAGGGCTTCACTGCCTAGAGAGTGATCTTGACTGAAGTTTGGAACATAGCCAGAGGAGAGGGCTCATCAGTCGCTCAGCTTCCAGTATTCGATGGTTCAAATTATACATACTGGAAGGCTAGGATGCACTACTTCTTAAGAACTTTGGACCATGATGTTTAGGATATAGTTGAAAGGGGATATATGCTAGCATCTGAACAAATCGTACTTAAAAGTGGCACCACCATCACAAAACCCAAACCTAAAGAAAAGTGGACGGCGTTCATCAAAGAAAAACAAACTACTGAAGCCAAAGCTATGAACACCATCTACTGTGCCATGTCCCAGGATATATTTAATCAAATAAGTATGTGTGGGACATCCAAGGAAGCATGAGATCTATTGGAAACAACCCATGAATGCACAAGCACTGTGAAGAGGTCTAAACTACAACTTCTGACTTCACAATTCAAAATTCTCAGGATGGAGGAGCATGAGACATTTATAGAGTTTTTCATGAAATTAAACATCATCTGTAACTCCATGGGTGGATTGGGAGAAAACATTTCGGTACTAAAAATTTGTAGGAAAATTCTAAGATCCCTGCCGGAACGGTTTAATCCCAAAGTTACAACAATTGAGGAGTGTAGGAATATTGATGAGATAAAAGTAGAAGAACTGGTAGGTTCCCTACAAACTTTTGAACTACACTTCAAATAAACCCAAAAATCCAAAAATACTGTCCTAAAAACCTCAAAGAATACATCACATGAGGACAGTGGAAGTAAAAGGAAGATGAAGACGAGAAAGTGGCTTTGATGACACATAGATTCAGAAGATTCTTTCAGAAGAATCGTGGTCATCCTTCCAATGGAAGAAAGGAACAACAAACTCTCTACAGGAAAATTTGGTAAAAGAACCACAATGCTATGCCTATCATGAGTATGGACACCTGTCAACTGAATGCTCAAATAGAAAAACTAAGGGCAAGGCAATGGCCGCCACTTGGGATGATACAGAAGAGTCAAACTCAGAATCTAGTGACTCAGAGAGTGATGAAGATAAGAAATCATTGAAAATCCTTATGGTCTCCACTACTCTAATCATTCCCAGTGAATCTGAGAATGAGAAAAAACAGCAAGCCACCCAATCATTTCCTTCTGATAATGAGGAGACTGGAGAAGAAGAAGAAGAGATATAAGAAGATAAACTGTAAGATGCTTATAACCAACTCTATATCCATAGCATCCACATACTTAAAAAACTTGGAATGTCTGAAAATAAGAAGGAATTGCAGTAGAAAGACATGGACAAAACCTTAGAAATTAACACACATTTAATCAATGATTTACAATAATATCATTCAGACAATGATAAGTTAGAAAGAGAAGACCTATCCCTCAAGATGGTATTATCAAAACTTATGAAACATGTTGAATTATTAAGAGATGATAATGTGCAACTCAGGAATGAAAATCACTCACTCTATATTGATTAGAGAAATCTAGGAAATGTGCTGAAATAAACTACAAAATCTCTACGAGTAGTGAAAAGCTAGAAAATTTGTTAGGGATGGGAAGACAAGGAAGAGACGAGTGGTCTAGGGTACGATAAAACCAAAAAGAAAACTGGAAATACTACCTCAACCACTAAAAGATCTACTGTTTCAGGTAGCAATGTGAGAACCTCTCCAGTATGACATTTATGTGGTGATGTGGGTCATTATAAGTTTGAATGCTTGACACCTAAACGGACTTCATATAACTCTGATCAAAATCACATTGGTAAATTCAAAATAATCATAGAAACACAGAATGTTAAAAGTTCACCTAGGAGAAACACTCATCCATCACCACCTAAAGAAACAGACAAAATGAAGAAATTTGTCCCACAATGAGTAGTTAAAGAAAGACTAAATTGTCTGGTGATTTATTCTCACATACCTTGAAATATCAAGCATAAAAGATAAGTCCAGGTCATGCATCTAGATCTGGATAATTGCTGAAATGATGCAAATTTTGTTGAGCTTCAAATGGTATATCTGAGGTTCCTAGCCACAATCTTTTGTAGATAAACATTCAAATGTTTATACTTTTGTTGTGTACAGTAATTGTACATAAATTTTGCTGGGTATACTAGTTCATATAAATACTAAAAGTATACTTGTAGGGTAGTCTAAATGCTGGACAATATAAAATCATTCACCTTTGATATGACTATCGATTCTCGAGTAATTGATCAAGGATCGATATAATCGACTCTTTAGAATTTGAAAGGGCATATGATCGAGGATGATTTCGGAAAGAGAATCGATGAAATCGATCCAGAGTTCATCGATATAATCGAAATACGGATCGATGATATTGATAGATGCCGCCCGATATAAAAAGGTGGAACGTAAAAAGTGGATTTTTGCTCCAGGGTTTTCCGCTCTCTTCCCTGTTCGCACCTCTCAATCGGTCGGTCCAGAACCTTGCCAGACCATCCTAAAAGCTCCAAAATATGGTAATACTCCTCTAATCTTTAAGATTCAAAATTTTTGTTGGGTATTTCCGTATCTATTGAGTTTTATCCTCTTTCTCTAATACTTTTGAACTTCTTTTGTCATCATGGGAAAAGACAAGGAAAAAGTATCGGGTCCGGGTGAGTCATCAAGATCCACCCGACAAAAGGTGGTTGCTTCAAGAGGAAGCACACGGGCACCAAAACATGGGACTCCCACGAGGCAACGCACGAGACAAAGTGGGTCCCAGCCTAAGGCACGGGTGCCCCCACTAGTACAAGTGAATCCTGTCTTGGCAAAATTTACCGAAAGGAAGGTTATTCCTGAAAGAAAAGTTGACCAAAGTTGTAATCTAGAACCTCTGTTCGCTGCCATAAATTGGTTACCAGTTCTCGACTTTGGGGGACCATATCAACTCGAACAGACTTATCATTTCTTTGCCGCCTGTCATTCTCTGATATCTAACCCACCATCTATCACCATGTCTGTCAATGGTGATGATGTGTTGATCACCCCAGAGTCTATCGTAGAGATATTCAATCCTACCTTATCCCCTGAAGGACTTCCAAACATGGACATGGAAGATCTTGAGATTCGGTCTAAAGTCACCAAATTCCTATGTCATGACCGTGACGTCTAGTGGTACCAAGGGAATGCTCTAAAAGTTAGATTCATGGAACCATACTATCAAGTCTTACATGTTATTCTTGCTTTAAACATTTACTCAAGGGGCTCTAACAAGGCGGATCTCATAGGCTTCATGATGATGATAATCTATTCGATCGCTGTTGGGATCAAGATTTGTCTGCCTACCCTCATCGTGTATCAGTTGGTGTATGCTTTTCATAGGGCTAGGCATACTCTCTTACCATATCCCTGGATCATAAATACAATTTGCAATGCCATAGCATTCCCAACTACAAGTGATCCTGTACTTCCTCTCCGAACCTTCAACAAAAGTAACATTCAAAGGATGGATTTGAGATTTCACAATTACCCTGAGGATCCATCTGAAGAAGACATTCAAACAAAGAGGGAAGGCAGGGTAGTTGATGTTCCCATGGAAGGGATGGACGCAGCTGGAGAAGAAGCTTCTGGATCGCATCAAGCACCATTGGCATCAGCTCTTGGTCATGCTAAACGTTTTAAGTTCCACTAGGTTCAGATTAGTGCAATTCAGAGGGATGTCCACTCAGTGCATGAAAGGCTTACCATTTTGGAATGGCTGGTCCAGGGAGTACAACAGATGGTGCAACAATTAGTCGAGATAATCACCAGTCGTCGAGATGATACGGCACCATCAACCTTTACTCCTCTGCCGTAATGTGGGTCTCTGAACACTGTCACATTCACCCGCACTTACTTCAGCGTATGAGCATAAGTATCTTTTTGGTGCTCTATGCTCTCATGAGTGAATGTGATAGCTCTCTAACAGTTTACATTTTTTGTGGTGTATATACCTCGTAAGGGTTTGTTGCTGCTAGATATTTCTAATTGCTCATGGATGGGTTAAAAATTGATGTTTGATTGTGGTTGCCCATGAATGGGCTTGATCATTTTGTTTTAGATATTAGTTATGGTGGTATGATTTCTGAGTTGTTATTAGTCTATTCAAACAGCAGGATTGGGAAACTAAGGTACTTCCCTTGTATCAATCCCAACACAGATCCAGTCTAGGGTCGTCACTCCTAGTAATCTTATACGATGTATATTTTGTAGGTCGCTGCAAGGGCTGTCAGGGCTGTTGCTCGCACTCGTTGCACCGCTCCCCCATCACCTTATCAATACAGGCCTACTGTACTCCACTACTACTGAAGGGTCGTCGCCTCCCGTAGACTCAGAATACGCTCGCGGTCACTACAAAGGACTCGTCGCCTGATCAGTGTAGGCCGACAGCTAGAATATAGTGTCTTATATCACCATAATCTGCTCACGAGACTAGGTGCTCACTGGTCACTACGGGGAGGTTTATGGCCCCAGCGTAGGCCGACAGCTCGACCACGGTGTCCCATACCACCATGCCCGGCTCATGAGTCTTCGTGGATCAAGGTACCATGGTTAACAGGGTTTACAATGGTGAGTTCAGTATCCTAGGTTCAAGCAGTCATGACTCATACAAGGTGAACATACATCAGCCAGTCGGGTTACTTGACGGGCTCGACTAGTGCGATCGCATCTCAAGTCGAATGACATGAAGTGCGTAAAACACTTCGCGTGGCCTAACCACTGCCCTCAACTCCAAACACGACTCGCGTTCATCGACGCGTCGTTCGTGGCCAAGACCAGCCAGCCACGAATTCGCTCGGTTACCAACTGCCTGGACTAAGTATAGTCCCAAACAATTATGGAATCGCATCAGCAATTTATGTAGGAGTATTGGAATTGAAATATAATTATGTGAGTACGTTAACACATATTATGACATACAACTTAAGTAAATCTTCAAGCACATATATTTCATGCATGTAATGAAATCATGCATATAGTCAACATGTAGGAAATAATTTAGGTCAGCATATTAATTGAGAAATCAATCTCAAACTATTTCATAACATCATTTAATTCAATACATACTAATACAAGCATTTATTCAAACACATACACTACACACTTAAGTCTACATATAGTATGTCGACCCGAAGTGCGCAATTAGGCGAATCTCTTCGCCAAACTAATTATGCACGTATTCCTAACTTCCTAATGCGACAACAAACCATGTCAATCACATCAGCAAAATATGAATGTAATCTGTACTTCCTACAAATGACTAAAATACCCTAAATCTCATATTCTTCGTTGATTTACGAAACAGGAAACGGATAGCATGTTGTACATGTCAAACGGCGATGCCGTCGATAATCTACTATTAAATGACATTGAAAGCGTTGGAAACCGCTAATCAAAGCGTCTAAAATCCTCACCTAGTCTCTTATGGATGCGTAAATTTGAACGGAGCGTATAGGCTTCGTCTACGGCGATAAGAGAAACTGTTTTACAAGACCTATTGGTTAAAAAGCTATGGATCCTAGTGAACCTTAAATCAGCAACTTCTAGGGTTGTTTCATACCTGAAAACGTGGAAGAATCACCGGCTTGGTGATCAGGAGGTGTTGCTTAGGCACGTGCAACAGGCGGCACGAAGACTGAAAAAATCCCTTCTACACTCTCTCTCAAACTCTCACCTTTTCTCCCTCCAAATCTAGGGTTTCTCTCAAATTCGGATGGGAGAGAAGAGTGAGGGTTTCAACCCCTTTTATAAGCCCAAAAATGCTAAAAATAGGCTCCGGTACAAAGTTCACTTAGTGCATATCCAATTCGGGGCTGTTTCGGTTCAAAAGATGCTTTCTGGTGGTCCCCTGGCCGAATGCGATCGGACTTAAGCTCATACGTACTAGATCTAGCACGTATTAAGTTTTCAGTCCGGCAGGGTTCGCAGATCGCATGTGGCGGACCAGTTTCAGTTCAGCGGTCATCGCACGTAGATCAGGGCTGAAAGTCACATGATATAAAATAGAAATTTTTCCTGATCCGAGGGTGTAATCTGGCTAAATTCTGACGGTCAGAACGCTTAATACTGATGCATCAAGTCGTGTGCCAGATTTGAATTTGAAATTCCAATTCTGTCCCTATTCACACTCTCTTCGGTCCGGGCTCAATGAAATAGCCTGTGATTATCGGTTTGACTTGATTTTCGAAATGATTATCAAGTCCAGCTAGGCAGTTCTAACGGTCTAAGATAGGAGGTATCGGACTTTCGACGCGTGGTCTAGATCCAATACAAAGATTTAAAGTGGTCCAGAGAACAAACCTGCTTAGAGTTTGGTCCGAGGTTATAGAGTATTATAGAGTCATTAGTTCTACTCGATTTGGGTCTTGTAAAACGTATTTAAAGTGATCAAGGACTATTTCCCAGCTACTCCAGTGTTGCGCTAGCTAACTTAGTCATATTTTCTAAAAGAATTAATTCTACGCAAATTTCGGGTCGAGTTGGTACTCGAGCCCAAGTATGAATTTTTCACGGGCGTTACAATCTACCCCCCTTAACAAATAATTTCGTCCTCGAAATTTGTACCTTTTCGTACTCCTCGAGAAGCTATGGGTAGTTCTTTCTGATCTCGGCTTCTGTCTCCCAGGTAGTCTCCTCCTCAGAGTGATGCGTCCACAATACCTTCACAAGGGGAATCACCTTGCTACGCAGTACCTGCTCCTTCCTATTTAGGATACGTGTCTGTCGCAGGATATAAGTAACATCCTCTCCTAACTGCACCTGCTCCCATCTGATAATATGGGAAGGATCAACAATGTACTTCTTCAGCATAGAAACATGAAATACGTTGTGAACGCTCACGAGAGGCGTGGGTAAAGCCAATCGGTAAGCCACTACTCCCACACGATCGAGGATCTGGAATGGACCAATGAATCGTGGTGTCAGCTTCCCCTTCTTCCCGAACCGAAGGACTCCCTTCATAGGGGAAACTCGTAAAAACACATGATCCCCAACTGTGAACTCTAGTGGTCTCCCTCTCGTATTGGCATAACTCTTCTGTCTGCTCTGCGCTGTAAGAAGCCGACGCCTAATGATATCGATCTTCTCTGACGTCGTCTGCACTAACTCTGGGCCAATCAAGGTACGCTCACTGACCTCTGCCCAGCAATGCAGTGCTCGATAAGGTCGCCCATACAACGCCTCGTAAGGTGTCATACCGATACTAGCCTGAAAACTGTTGTTGTACGCGAACTCCGCATATGCATGACAGTCATCCCAACTGTCCTTGAAGTCCAATGCGTAAGCTCGCAACATGTCCTCTAAGATCTGGTTCACCCGCTCTGTCTGTCCGTCTGTCTGTGGGTGGAAGGCAGTACTGAACTTCAACTTCACACCCATAGCCTCCTGAATGCGAGTCCAGCAAATAGAAGTGAACCGCGTGTCTCTGTCCGACACGATCTCCAACAGAACTCCATGCAGACGCACAATCTCTCTGATGTACAGTCTAGCTAGCTCGTCTGCAGAGTTCGTAACTCTGATCGGTAGGAAGTGCGCCGACTTCGTCAGACGGTCGACGATCACCCAAATGGAATCATGTCCCTTCCTCGTCTTCGGCAACCCAGAAATGAAGTCCATGGAAACGAAATCCCACTTCCACTCTGCGATCGGCATAGGCTGCAAAAGTCCAGGTGGTCTGCGATGCTCTGCCTTCACCTGCTGACAAGTGAGACAATGGGACACGAACTCTGCTATGTGGGTCTTCATACCTTCCCACCAATACTTCCTCTTCACGTCATGATACATCTTCGTACTGCCTTGATGCATCGCGAATCTAGTACAATGCGCAGCCTTGAGAATCTCTCGTCTCAAGTCAGGGACATCTGGGACACATAGGCGGCCACGCTAACGTAAGCCCCCATCCATACCAACTCGCCAGTCGGCGTCTGCATCATCACTGGCCTACTCTCGAAGCTCAGTCAGATGCGCATCGTCCCTCTGCGCCTCGATGACTCGGTCATCGATCTGAGATCGCACCTGTACATGTGCGATGAACTCAAACGGCTCCTCTACGGTGAGTTTCTGCTCAAAGTCTCGCAAAAACTCAACCATATCCCACTCAGCAACCATCAGCGGAGCCACAAACTCTATCGCCTTCTTGCGGCTCAACACATCAGCCACAAGGTTCGCCTTCCCAGGATGGTAAAAGACTTCAAACTTGAAGTCCTTCAACGTCTCCATCCATCGCCGCTGCCTCATATTCAAGTCTCGCTGCGTGAATATATACTTGAGGCTCTTGTGGTCGCAAAAGAGCTCGAACTCCTCTCCGTAGAGATAATGTCTCCAGAGTCTCAGTGCGAATATAACGGCTGCCAACTCTAGGTCGTGTGTAGGGTAATTCTCCTCGTGCATCCTTAATTGTCTCGAGGCATACGAAATTACCCTGTCCCTCTGCATAAGGACACAACCCAGACCAACGCTAGACGCGTCAATGTATGTAGTGTATCTAACCCCTTGCTCTGGCAATACTAGCACAGGGGCGGACGTAAGTCTTTCCTTCAGCTCCTGAAAAGCTGACTTCACCTCGTCATTCCAGGCGAACTTCACGTCCTTCCGTATCAACTGAGATAAGGGTCTCGCGATCTTCGAGAAGTCCTGAATGAAGCGCCGATAGTAGCCAGCAAGACCCAAGAAACTCCTCACCTCAGTGACAGAACCAGGCTGCTCCCAGTCCTGCACCGCAGCTACCTTAGACAGGTCAACTGTCATGCCATCCTTGGACACCACGTGTCCCAGGAACTTCACTTTCTGCTTCCAGAAGTCGCACTTCTTGTACTGTGCGAACAACTGATGCTGTCTGAGCGTATCCAGGACCAAACGTAAGTGCTCCTCATGCTCCTCTCAACTCCTAGAGTACACCAAAATGTCTTCAATGAATACAACAACGAATCGATAGAGGAAAGGCCAAAATACCCAGTTCATCAGATCCATGAACACGGCTGGATCATTCGTGAGACTAAACGACATCATGAGGAACTCGTAGTAGCCAAAACTGGTCCTGAATGCCGTCTTCCGCACGTCCTCATCCCTGACGCGCAACTGATGATATCCCGACTGAAGATCAATCTTCGAGAAGTACTGCGCTCCTCTCAACTGATCAAACAAGTCATCGATCCTGGGTAAAGGGTACTTGTTCTTCACTGTAATCTGGTTCAGCCTGCGATAATCAATACACAATCGCATCGAACCGTCCTTCTTCCTCACGAATAGGACCGGTGCTCCCCAAGGAGACACACTAGGCCGTATAAGGCCAAGCTCTAGCAGACCATCAATCTACGTCCTCAACTCCTCCATCTCACATGGTGTCATGCGATACGTCGGCAGTGAGACGGGCGTAGAACCAGGAACCAGATCGATAGTGAAATCGATCTCTCGTCGGGGCGACAAACCAGGGATCTTCCTGAACAGATCCCCGAACTCGGAAACGACTGGCGTATGCTCAAGTACCTGGGCACCAGCGTCTCACAATAAAGTAGCGTAACTAAGTATGCGGAAAGGGAGATTTACCAGCACTGGAAATGTGAAGGATGCACCCTCTGGCTCTTACACAGTCACTATACGAGTCTCGCAGTCAATCTCGGCCCTCGCTGCAGTCAACCAATCCATGCCAAGAATGACGTCGAGATAAACAAGGGAGGGGTCGACGACAAGATCAATAGCCATCGTCCTGCCTCCCAGATCAACCAAACAACCCTCACACATCTGGGTAACATCTGAATAATCTCCATGAGCTGCAAGGACTCGCAGCCTATCCATAGTAATAGTCTGTAACCCAAGACGCCTGACTACAGCACGTGATATCAAAGAAATCGTGGAACCAGTGTCCACCATCACGAGAATAGGAGTACCTCCAATATGGGCCGTGACCTCGAAGGTCGAATGTTGAAGAGTCGGTGTCGCAGCTGCCTCAGCTGTCAATGCATGAACCCGTGCCTGCTGTGGCCGGTTCGGCCGCTATGTCAAGGGCCGTGGAGGCTGTCTGATCTGCGATACCGGAGGTCTGAAAGAAGGGTGCGCAGGAGCTAACCGTATAGGCGGTGCTGATATCTCCTGTGAACGTGCACGGTCAATCTTCTGCGGCGGCGAGAACCCACTGTCCCGCATCCGAGAAAAACAGCTCTGCGCCAAGTGGCCTGACCTCCCATAGTATGTACATGTCAAATCAGGGCACCGAAACGGTGGTGCAGGCGCTATAGCCCTAGTAGGAGGGTCGACAGGAGGCCTCTTTCCCGTGAAGGGCCTGTCCTGCATGTCTGGTCGCGGCCTAGAAGCAACAGGACCACGAGATCGCGCAAGTCGATCCACATCCTACTCTGCCCGCATAGACATGTGAATCAACTCCGCATATGAGGGAATGCTCACACAGCACATCTTCGACCGAATATCCGGTCGTAAACCCTCCAAAAAGCATCGTATGCACATCTGCTCATCAGCCAAAATAGTCGGGACGTATCTGCCCAACTCCGTAAACCGATGCTCATACTCCGTGACTGTCATGGCTCCCTGTCGGAGGCGGAGAAACTCATTCTCCCGGTCATGCCTGTACGTCTGGGGGTAATACTTCTCGTGAAAGCGGAACTCAAACGCTGCCCATGTCCATATAAAGTCGGTGGCAACGGTTCGCAATACACTATCCCACCACAGGCTGGCCTCTTGCTCAAACAGGAATGTAGCCAGCTGTACCTGCTCGGCCTCTATGCAAAGAAGCATCCGCAATATCTTCGACACACGGTCGAGCCAATACTCGGCCTCCTCGGGTCTGTGAGAACCCGTAAAAGTGGGAGGCCGTAAGCGTTGAAATCGCTCTAATAGGCCTCGTGTATCTGCGGCATTCCACGCAGGGTAAGCAGGCGGTACAGGATGAGCCATACCCTCATCCTGGGCGTATGTATAAGCATCCTCAGCTGGATGCGCAGGTGGTGCAGGTGGAGTCACACCCCCACCCTAGGCTAATGTCCCCACAATGGTAGTCAGAAGCTGCTGCTGCTGCTGCATCAAGCCATCATCTGCTCAAATCTGTCAGGAGGTGGAGCAGGCTGTGGCGTGTGCTGCGTCGAAGTAGACGCACGATAAGGCTCTCTGACTGGCGGTGTGAACGGCGGTGGTCCAACTGTAGGACCAGCAGTAGGCTGAGACGCTCGAACTGTCTTAGGAATCGGGCCCACAGCAGGGTCCGCATGGGTGTCAGACTGCGAAGGAGCCTGATCCATAGGCTCAGTCAATGCAAGCCGAGCTGTGCTCCGCGTAGCCTTAGGCGGCATTCCCTATATTCAAAATAGGGCGCAACCTTGTCAGTCTCAATAGCATAAATACACCGCAATCATTCACACAAGGAGTCAAAGGCATTCCATGCATTTCATTTAATCAAAATTGTCACAATACAAGGGATATATCCTTACAAGCATCATGACGAGAAATACATGGAAACTAAGACAGTTAAAATTACAACAGAAACATAAGCAAGGCACTAGCCCTAACAAGCTTACACAACAAAAGCAGGAAATGACTAACTACTAACAACATCATCAAAGGTCGCATCGCTAGTCTGAGTCGGGTGACGGAGGAGGAGCACCCTTATCCTACAAGCAACACAGGATTGCCTTCAAGGTGTGAGTCACCTTGTTGAATTTTCTCTTCGTAACGGCCTTGGTATCCTCGACTTCAGTGCGAAGTTCCTGAACTTCCCTTCGCAAGGCGATCTGACTCTCCTCAATCCGAGCGATGCGATCATCGCTAGTAGCCTGCGCAGAAGGAGGCGGGCTCTCATCTGTATCCTGAGCCTCCTCTTCTACCTCTTCCTGGACTTCTTCCTGAACTTCTGCTCCAGGTTCTCCTTCACTTGGATCCTCCTCATCATCAAAATCATCCTCGCTATCCTCCTTAAGATGATTTTCACGGTACTGAGACCCAATCTTCATCTTGACCATAGTCGACTCATCAATGCTATGAATCGAAACTGGCAATTCCGGCCCAAGTCTATAAGCAAACTTAAGCGCGATCTTGCATATCAGTCGGCCAAAAGGAAGCGATTCGGATTTTCTTCTTAACTTGGCTATGAGGATTATCTGTCGCAAGATGAAAGTGGCCATACATACATTCTCTCCCTGGGCCACCAGATACAAGAAATCGACCATAAGGCGTGTACATTCAATGCGATTCATCAACTTGGGATAAACATTGAACGTACAGATATGGTGCAGCAGGCACAAATCATCAGACATATCGTCGCCTTGAGGCTATTATTAGGCTGCCATGGAACCAACTTACCTCACAGAAACCTGGTGCGGCGATCTCGTTCACGCCTACTCCTCAGATTCTTCTCACTAGGATGAACATCACCAAGAGGCACGTTCAGAAGTCGCGCAATCAGTCACACATCAATCGTAGCCATCCGATCTCTACCAAAAGGGATTTTGAACTGCAATGGCTCCAAGGTAGGATTCTGAATACAAGCGTAGAAGGCACGAACGGTGCTCACATTAGCACGAGTGCGAGCTTCAAAGATCGGACCCCAATGCGCAGCTTCAAGGCGCTCGAACAATAAAAATTCACCGAACAGTCGCCCTTCCACGTCCGCCTCAAACAACACTTTGCGATCAGTGTATTGGCCGTGAGGCATCTCAGTTAGAATCACTCGCCCAAGGTGAGTATGGGGATTCAAATCCCGCTTTGTACGACACTCTAGGGCTGTAGCTGGACTTGTGGCGGCGCTTGAACTTGCGGCACCACCCCGCGGTCTTCTCGATTGAGCAGGGCAATTTGGCCCAGCCTCTTCTACTGCAGTCTTCCTTTTACCCATCAAAGATAAGATGGAGGAGAGTGATAAAAGGCCTAAAATGGCTTCCACGAGAGCCATGAAAAATGAAGAAAATGTGGAGAAGTGGCTATCCAAACTGGAAAAGGGAGATCTAGGCATCGTAGAGGGATGCTTCAAGCTTCCCAAGGATGTATTTTCAAGGAGAAATGAAAATGAAAAAGTGGAATGGAGCACCTCACGATTTCAGCTCGATTTGGGAGTTTTTGGAGCTCCAAAAGTTGAAATATTCAAGAGGGAGGGCTGCCAACTTCAAAGGAATGATGGAGGGTGGTCGTTTTTGACCAAGGATGGATCTAGGGGTGGTGTGGAATCACGAATTTTGGAGATAGTTGTTGGAAAATGAAAATAGAGCTATGGGGAGGGCTGTTTGTGAAAGAAGTGCAAGTTTTAGGGGTTTTCTTTGGACGGAACACATATGGGGGGAATGTACAGGGCATATAAGGGTGTGCGCCTGAAATTTATAGCAAGTGGGCCCACCTGTACGGTGATGCATCGCCGGATCGGCTATGGTATCACCGACCAGTGGTGCATTCAGCTGGTGGGACCACATGGGTTTGGTCCCCCATGGTCCAAGGACCCCAGATATGTATGGTCCCAACCTTGGTTCATTGTATTTTGACCTATATACGCCCAAACATGTGTTCGGGGCTTTTCAGGACCAATCCGTAATCTCGAATATAAAACCCTATCATGAAGCATATGATTTTGGGGTAGAAGGAGCTAGTACATCCATCTAGACTATTATTTTCTAAAGAAAGTGAAGTTAGAATGGCTTTATGGCAATTTTTCATGAAATTTTACTATTTATTGTAAAATTTTGTGAAAGTATTATTTCATGTTATTTTCACATTAGGTTTGATGCCTAACATGAAAATTATAAGAAAGAATTGAAGATTGGAGTGGTGAGAGGAAAAATTTTGAAGATTTTTTGTGAAACGGAGTTTTTAAGCCCTGACGATTGAATACAGGAGTCGTGGTCATCCCACGGCCCAAGGATTCACTTTTACGAGTTTAAAATCATTGAAAGAATGTCTCAACCTGACTTCCTATGACCTATGAGCTATTCAGGTTGCTTCACGCGACCCGAGTTACGTTACAGACTCGATCGTGCGATCGATTCAAATAGACTTCGCCTATTGGCGAATCTGTGATCCTAGAAATGTTTCTAGACCCTTCTCGCACTACCTAAGTCAAAAGAAGTGACATCGTACGTCACGAGACCATAACCCAGGCCCAGTATACTTTTATTCACGCTCTGATACCAACTTGTAACACCCTGAAAATCGGGGGTCGCGTATAAACTCAACTCCCGAGTTTCAGACCGTCACTTATGTAACAAAAATGATTATGATTCAATGTTGTCTGATTTAAAGCATTTACACGAGTAAAAGTATACCAAAACTGCAATTCATACTCCAGATCCAGTGATAAAAGCAAGCGGAAGACTAAACAATATATATATCACTGTAAGGAAAAACAAAGTAGATCTCATCTGTCTCTAAAGTATGAATACATCTCTGAGTCTCATATACATATACATGAATAAAATCAAATGTTCAAAATAGTCCCACTGAAGTCCCGTCAACCCAGGTCGCCTACGCAAAGCCATCATGATACTGCATGTACGAGAACTCGTCCAGGTCCTCGTCGAAGTCTGGCTCCACCTCCTGGATCTCAACATCACCTGCATCTACAACAGGGTCTGGTGGGTGTTGCAAACACCATCCCGTAACGTGGGAGTGAGTGATCAACTCAGTGGAATCATAGAGCAAAGATTAGCATGTTCACAAATCAATCATGCGATAATAGTAAAACAGTAAATCAGACAATCCTAATAATGTTGTTAATGCAAGATGACATGACGTGATGTATGCCCTCACCGAAGGTTTCCCTCATACGGCAACATCTTACGACCGCGGCATGCCACACTCCCTAGAGTGCTCCACATCTTCCAGGCACATGCAATGTTATGGTGATATGATTTTTGAGTTGTTATTAGTCCATTCAAACAGCAGGATTGGGAAACTAAGGTACTTCCCTTGTATCAATCCCAACACAGATCCTGTCTAGGGTCGTCACTCCTAGTAATCTCATACGATGTATATTTTGTAGGTCACTGCAAGGGCTGTCAAGGCTGTTGCTCACACTCATTGCACCGCTCCCCCATCACCTTATCAATACAGGCCTACTGTACTCCACTGCTACTGAAGGGTCGTCGCCTCCCGTAAACTCAGAATACGCTCGCGGCACTACAAAGGACTCTTCGCCTGATCAGTGTAGGCCGACAGCTAGAATATAGTGTCCCATACCACCATAATCTGCTCACGAGACTAGGTACTCACTGGTCACTACGGGGAGGTTTATGGCCCCAGCGTAGGCCGACAGCTTGACCACGGTGTCCCATACCACCATGCCCGGCTTATGAGTCTTCGTGGATCAAGGTACCATGGTTAACAGGGTTTACAATGGTAAGTTCAGTACCCTAGGTTCAAGCAGTCATGACTCATACAAGGTGAACATACATCGGCCAGTCGGGTTACTTGACGGGCTCGACTAGTGCGATCGCATCTCAAGTCGAACGACATGAAATGCGTAAAACACTTCGCGTGGCCTAACCACTGCCGCCAACTCCAAACACGACTCGTGTTCATCAACGCGTCGTTTGTGGCCAAGACCAGCCAGCCACGAATTCGCTCGGTTACCGACTGCCTGGACTGAGTATAGTCCCAAACAATTATGGAATCACATCAGCAATTTATGTAGGAGTATTGGAATTGAAATACAATCATGTGAGCATGTTAACACATATTATGACATATAACTTAAGTAAATCTTCAAGCACATATATTTCATGCATGTAATGAAACCATGCATATAGTCAACATGTAGGAAATCATTTAGGTCAGCATATTAATTGAGAAATCAATCTCAAACTATTTCATAACATCATTTAATTCAATACATACTAATACAAGCATGTATTCAAACACATACACTACACACTTAAGTCTACATATAGTATGTCGACCCGAAGTGCGCAATTAGGCGAATCTCTTCGCCAAACTAATTATGCACGTATTCCTAACTTCCTAATGTGACAACAAACCATGTCAATCACATCAGAAAAATATGAATGGAATCTGTACTTCCTACAAATGACTAAAATGCCCTAAATCTCATATTCTTCGTTGATTTACGAAACAGGAAACAGATAGCATGTTGTACATGTCAAACGGCAATGCCGTCGATAATATACTATTAAATGACATTGAAAGCGTTGGAAACTGTTAATCAAAGCATCTAAAATCCTCACCTAGTCTCTTATGGATGCGTAAATTTGAACGGAGCGTATAGGCTTCGTCTACGGCGATAAGAGAACCTGTTTTACAAGACCTATTGGTTAAAAAGCTATGGATCCTAGTGAACCTTAAATCAGCAACTTTTAGGGTTGTTTCATACCTGAAAACGTGGAAGAATCACCGGCTTGGTGATCAGGAGGTGTTGCTTAGGCACGTGCAACAGGCGGCACGAAGACTAGAAAAATCTCTTCTACACTCTCTCTCAAACTCTCACCTCTTCTCCCTCCAAATCTAGGGTTTCTCTCAAATTCGGATGGGAGAGAGGAGTGAGGGTTTCAACCCCTTTTATAAGCCCAAAAATGCTGAAAATAGGCTCCGGTACAAAGTTCACTTAGTGCATATCCAATTCGGGGCTGTTTCGGTTTAAAAGATGCTTTCTGGTGGTCCTCTGGCCGAATGCGATCAGACTTAAGCTCATGCGTACCAGATCTAGCACGTATTAAGTTTTCAGTCCGGCAGGATTCGCAGATCCCACGTGGCGGACCAGTTTCAGTTCAGCGGTCACCACACGTAGATCAGGGCTGAAAGTCACATGATATAAAATAGAAATTTTTCCTGATCCGAGGGTTAATCTGGCTGAATTCTGACGGTCAGAACGCTTAATACTGATGCATCAAGTCGTGTGCCAGATTTGAATTTGAAATTCCAATTTTGTCCCTATTCGCACTCTCTTCGGTCTGAACTCAATGAAATAGCCTGTGATTATCGGTTTGACTTGATTTTCGAAATGATTGTCAAGTCCAGCTAGGCTATTCTAATGGTCTAAGATAGGAGGTATCGGACTTTCGACGCGTGGTCTAGATCCAATACAAAGATTCAAAGTGGTCCAGAGAACAAACCTACGTAGAGTTTGGTCTGAGGTTATAGAGTATTATAGAGTCGTTGGTTCTACTCGATTTGGGTCTTATAGAACGTATTTAAAGTGATCAGGGACTATTTCCCAGCTACTCCAGCGTTGCGCTAGCTAACTTAGTCATATTTTCTAAAAAAATTAATTCTACGCAAATTTCGGGTCGAGTTGGTACTCGAGCCCAAGTATGGATTTTTCACGGGCGTTAAAGTGAGAAAGCAAAGATTTTTAAGAAATTATATAAAAATTTAAATAATCTGAGACATGTTGCTTGTGCATTATTTTTAAGCATTCTGACCATTAGATTTTGACCCAATTTCACCCTCAGATCAGGATAGGTGGCCCATACATGTCATAACACTTGTAGCTCGGATCGACTCTCAGTGACTGCTGAACTGAAACTGGTCCGCCACAGTCGATCTGGAAACCTGACCGGACTGAAAACTTAGCTTGACCTAGATCCGATATTAGAGAGCTTAAGTCCAACCGCATTTAGTAACAGGACCTCCAGAAGTGCTTTGTTGGATCGGAACAAGCTCGATTTGGTTATAACCTAAGTATACCTTAGCCATAAGGCTATTTCCATCAATTTAGAGCTTATATAAGAGGCTTAAACCCTCTCTCTCATATCCCATATGAATTTTCTAAACCTAAGGGAGAGAGAAGAAAGAAAGAGAAGGAAAGAGAGAGAAAGTGAGGGAAAGTGTGAGGATTGTTCTTGGCAGTTGTTCCTGACATTCTTCGTACACATCTACCATATTTGGATCATTATTCCAATGATTCTGGCATCGTTCTTAGGTAAGAAAAACCTAAACCTAGCTTGTTTTAGGGTTTTCATTAAAGCTAGTAGCTAGGTAGCTAACCTAGCTTGTATTACAGGTTATATTCCACGTATACGAAGACTTAGAGATTCCATCGACTTCTTTACGCTTCTACGGCATAAGGTGTAGACTTTAGACGTATAGGTTATGATTTTCAAGGCTTTCAATGTCGGTTAATAATTTATAACTGACAAGGGTACGATTACACATGCAAAATGCATCGTCTGTTTAGTTATACGAGTTTACATGAACTATGTAGAATATAGTGTATTCTATGCATATGTTGGAATGTTTGAATATGTTTGGAATTTGAATTTGTGCTTAACATGTTTAATTGTCATGAATATATGCCTAATACATGTGCGACAACTCCTTAGCAAAAGGACTTGCCTAAAATCACGTCACGACAAAATACGTTATAAGTGACTAAGTGTGTAGCCCAAGTGTTTGTAGAAATGTTTGAATGAACATGGAGCTCGGATTCATGCACACCATGGTTATCCGTCGTGGGCATATGCACATGGTATGTGGGGCAACTCCCTAGTGAAAGGAATTGGCCTGGCACACGTATAATCCTCATACATCATGAAAGTGATGTATGTAGTCTTTGTGTTTATGCAAATGTCTGAATGTGCTAGTGATCACCTATAATACTTTGTAGGAGGATCGAGATACGAATCTCAGTTACTTCAATTATGCATATGATTTTCTACATGTATGTTACATTGTAATGTCTGTTTATTTCGTGAAGTGAATGTGTGTGAAATCTTATTTGTATTATACTTCATAACATGCTCCTTGATTGTAAGAATTAAATTACTTGTTTAATCTTACTTTAACTATCTCATATAATTCTTGGTGATATAAAATGAAGTTGGGACTATGATTTAGTCCAGGCAGACGGTAATGGGATTGAATTAGTGGTTGAGATTCATTCACCACGTAGGACATGTTTGACGAACCTGAGCCGTACTTCAGTTGGCGACAGTGGTTAGGTCATGCGAAGGGCTTATGCACTTCATGTCGTTCAACTTGTCGTGCGCTCGAGCTAGCCGAGTTCATCAAGTAACCCGATCTGTCCAATATATGTTCACCATGTTTGGATGTCATTGCTTGAACCTAAGGTACTAAACTTACCAGTGCAACCCTGTTAACCTTGGTACCTTGATCCGCTAGGACTCATGAGCCAAGCATGGTGGTTTGGGACACCGTGGTCGAGCTGTCAGCCTAAGCTAGGGCCACGAGCCTCCCCGTAGTGACCAGTGAGCAACTTAGACTCGTGAGCCAAATATGGTAGTATGAGACATTGTATTCGAGCTGTCATCCTACACTGATAAGGTGATGGGAGAGTGATGCAACGATTGCGTGTAATAGCCCTGACAGCCCTTTGTAGTGACCTCGAGCATACTCTGAATCTGTGGTGAGGCCACGAGCCTTCCCGTAGTAAACAGAGTATAAACTAGGCCTATATTGATAAGGTGATGGGGGAGTGGTGCAACGAGTGCGTGTAACAGCCCTGGCAGCCCTTTACAGTGACCTAAAATTGTATCATCGTATGAGATTATCTAGGACTGACGGCCCTAGAATGGATCCTTATTTAGGAATAATATAAGGGAGGTACCTTAGTTTCACAATACTGTTGTATGAAAAGGACTAATAATAACTCGATAATCATATCCATATCGCACTGCATGTGCCTAGAAGATGTGGAGTACTGAGGGACGAAAGCATGCCTCGAACGTAAGATGGTGTCCCATGAGGGAGTATGTTGGCGAGGGCATGCACATTATTGCATCTCATCCTTGCATTAATTGCAGTATTTAGGAGTGTTTGATTGTAATGCTTTATCATTACTGTTTGAATAAATTGATAATATATTAACCTATGCTTATTTGTTTCACTGAGTTAGTTACTCACTCCCACATACAGGACGGTGTTGTACACACCAACCAAACCCTGTCTTAGTTTTAGGTGAGGGTGATGCTTGTGAAGCGGAGCCGGACTTTTCTTTTAATGATGAGTTCTCCTACTTGTAACTCTCTAGCGGGTCTATTTGACCTGGACTTGCACCAACGGGGCTTCAGTATTTGGGATAGAAGACATTACATTTTACTCATTTTATACATTTTGTAATCAAACTTATAATTCTTAACATAGTGACATTCATACACTGAGGGCTTACTATTACTCTTATCTAGTTTAAATACTTATCACAATCTTTCACTTGCATAATTTAAACGCCTTTGGAGTATGATATGTTATTTTTGGTATAATCCCAATCATGTTTAATGCCCTTCTACAGACAACATTCATTTATCATTATCTATGTTGCATAAGTGATATTTTGAAACTCGAGAGTTGGGTTTCTACTCGACCCTCCGATTTTTAGGATGTTACAGGATCCTTGGCCAGTGTGCCTAAAACTGGGTGCTATGTGTTGACTCTTACTCAGGGAGCATAAACAGTCAGCCTAGGTGTAGGTTATTGTAACACCCAGAATTTTTGTCAACTTGGGATTAGACGTCCTTAGGCAATTGGTCAACCACATCACTCTTAGGAATCAATTCCAAAGCCAAAGAAATCACTTAGAACCAAATTCATTTAGAAATTAAGCGTAAGTTAGGTAGCGCTACGCTGGAGTAACTGTGAAATTGTCCCTGATTGCTTTAAATACGTTCTGCAAGACCCAAAACTTGTAAAATCGTTGATGCTACGTTACCCTAAAATTCAGGATCAAACTCTAAACCGGTTTGTTCTCGATAACCCTTTGAAACTTTGTATTGGATCTAGACCGCGCGTCAAAAGTCCGATATCTACCACGTTACACCGTTATGACCGCTTGGCTGGACTTGACAATCACTTCGAAAATCAAGGCCAACCGACGTTGAGTGGCTATTTCATTGAGCCTAGAGTGAAGAGAGTGAGAAAAGGGTTAGATTTGAAAATTTTAATTGAAATCTGACACGTGACTTGGCGTGTTATTATTAAGCGTTCTGACCGTCAGAATTCAGCCAAATTACACCCTCGGATCAGGAAAAATTTCTCTTTCATATCATGAGACTTGTAGACCTGATCTAGGTGCGATGACCGCTGAACTGAAATTGGACCACCACGTGCGATCTGCGAACTCTTCTGGTCTGAAAACTTCGTGTGAGCAACATCCAGTGACCATGAGCTTAAGTCCGACCGCGTTCGACCGGGGGACCTCCCAAAGTGCCCTTTTGGATCGAAACAGCTCCGATTTGGTTATACCTCAAGTGAACTTTGTTCCCAAGCCTAATTTGGGAAGGTTTTAGCTTATATAAGGGTTTGAAACCCTCACTTATCTCACCCATCCGAATTCGCTAGAAACCCTAGCTAGAGTGAGAGAGAAAGTGAGTGTTTGTGAGAGAGTGTGGGAGTGATCTTCCTGCCACTTGTTACAACCGCTTCACGTGTTTAAGCAACGCATCCCAATCACTTTGCCGGTGATTTTAACACATTTCTAGGTAAGTAAAATCCTAAACACTTGCTGATTTAAGGTTCCGTCGATTCCAATAGCAAAGTGGCTTATAAATCCTATGTTTTAGGTCGCCTGTTTGCCGTAGACAAAGCGTATACGCTCCGTTCGGAACGATGCACATCTAGGGTAAAAAGGTACGAATCTTAGACGCTTTGATTGACTGATTTCAAACCTTTCAATGTCGTTTAATAGTAGATTATCGACGGTAACACCGTTTCAATGTCGTTTATTAGTATGTATTGAGTAAATGGTGTTATGTATGAGTTTTGAGATTGAATTCTCAAGTAATATGCTGATGTAAACGATTTCCATCATGTTGGCTATATGTATTGATTTCATTATTTATATGAAATGCATGTGTGGGATTATTTGCTTAAGTTGTATGTTATAACACGTGTCAACATGCTTGTATTGTTTATATTCATTTCTACTACTCTCATATGCTTACTGATGTTGTTTATAAATGTTTGGGGCTATGACCTAGTCCAGGCAGTCGGTAATGGATTAAATTCATGGTTGGTTTCTATTTTCCATGAAGGACGCGTCGATGAATGCGAGTCGTGTTTTGGGTTGGAGCAGTGGTTAGGCCTCACGAAGTGTTTCATGTACTTCATGTCGTTCAGCTTGAGATGCGCTCGCACTAGTTGAGCCCGTCAAGTAACCCGACTGGCCATTGTATGTTCGCCCTGTATGAGTCATAATTGCTTGAACCTAGGGTACTGAACTTACCATTGAAAACTCTGTTAACCATGGTACCTTGATCCATAAAGACTCATGAGCCGAGCATGGTGGTATGGGACACCGTGGTCAAGCTGTCGGCCTACGCTGGGGCCACAAACCTCCCCATAGTGACCAGTGAGCACCCTACTCTGAGCGGATTATGGTGGTATGGGACACTATATTCTTGCTGTCGGCCTACACTGATTGGTGACGAGCCCTTTGTAGTGACCTTGAGTTTATCCTAATACCACATGGGGCGACGAGTCCTGATGCAGTCATAAGGATAATTAGGCCTGTATTAATAAGGTGATGGGGGAGGGGTGCAACGAGTGCGAGCAACAGCCCTGGCAGCCCTTGCAGCGACCTACAAATGTAACATCGTATGTGATTTCTAGGAGTGACGACCCTAGACAGGATCTCTGTTGGGATTGATATAAGGGAAGTACCTTAGTTTCCCAATACGGCTGAATGAATGGACTAATAACAACTTGGTAATCATATTCACATCACATTGCATGTGCCTGGAAGATGTGGAGCACTGAGTGGTATGCAAGCATGCCGCAGACGTAGATGGTGCCGCATGAGGGATCATGTCGGTGAGGGCATCCATCATGTCATGTCATATTGCATTAACAACAGTATCTAGGAATGTTTGATTAATTGCTTTACTATTATCGCATGATTGATTTGAGAACATGCTAATCTTTGCTTTATGATTCCACTGAGTTAATTACTCACTCCCACGTTACGGGACGGTGTTGCGCACACCAAACAGTTCCTATCTTAATTGCAGATGATGGCGATGCTTGCGAAGTAGAGCCGGACTTGATGATGAGGAGGAGGATCCCTCTTATATGCAGGTTCTGATTGACAGGGTTACAGGTTTACTGATTAGATGCCAATATACTTGGTATTTTGCCTTTTTCTTACACACCCATGTATATTCTTTTTATCATTTTTGGAGTATACATGTATATGTTTAACCTAGTAACATGTTCACACTCTGGAGACCCACAACAGTTCATATACTTTATATATCTATTACATTCTTCCACTTGCTAATTTAACTGTCTCTGGAGTATGATATGCTGTTTTGGTCTAATCCCACTCATATTTTCTGCATATTATGAACAACATTCATCCATCATTGAAAATGTTGCATAAATGATGTTCTGAAACTCGGGAGTGGAGTCTTTGCTCGACCCCCTATTTTCGGGATGTTACAGTTATAAAGGTTGAAGATGAACCTGGTTTAAAACCTTAGGTTTGAGGTGAACTGCTATGAAACCTCCTTAGGGAAATCCGGTACACTCAAGGGTTGAGTCCGGTTCCTGGGAGTAGAGTGGACAAGTAGTCAAACCACTATAAAAATGACTGTGTTTGAGATTTTTATTCTTCTGTTTGTGTGATTTTCTTTAATATTTTCATATCTGAATATCTAAGATCACACCTCACACACAGTCATATCTATCATAAACTAGTTTGCATATTGTTCACTTCTGAAATAGTTTGTGATTGGATCCTCTACCATGCTTGGAAGCCAGTAGAGTTACTTTTGAGTAATCCTAATATATGTTTGTTGTTAGTATTAGTGTAATAGGAATTTAATTAAACCATAAAAACTTTTTTGTAAAAAGTCCTATTCACCCCCCCTCTAGGACATTGATATATTCCTACTTCAACAAAAGTTCTCTTCACCGCTATTTCAATTGGTATGAAAGCAGGTTTCTCTTTAAGGGCTTCATTGCCTACAGAGTGATCTTGACTAAAGTTAGGATTATGGCCAAAGGAGAGGGCTCATCAGTCATTAGGCCTCCAATATTTGATGGATCAAATTATGCATACTGGAAGGCTAGAATCCACTACTTTCTGAGATCTTTGGATCATGATGCTTAGGATATAGTTAAAAGTAGATATGTGCCACCATCTGAACAAATTGTACTTAATAGTGACACAACCATCACAAAACCCAAACTCAAAGAAAAGTGAACGACGTTCGATAAGGAAAAATAGACTGCTAAAGCAAAAGCTATGAACGCCATCTCTTCAATCAAATAAGTATGTGTGGGACATCCAAAGAAGCATGCGATTTATTGGAAGCAACCCATGAAGGCACAAGCACTGTGAAGAGGTCCAAACTACAACTGCTAACCTCATAGTTCGAAAATATCAAAATGGAAGAGCATGAGACTTTCATGGAGTTCTACATAAAGTTGAATATGATTTATAACTCCATGGGTGGATTGCGAGAAAAAGTTTCGAATCCTAAAATCTGTAGGAAAATACTGAGATCTCTATTAGAACATTTTAATCCCAAAGTAACAACTATTGAAGAACATAGGAATATTGATGAAATGAAAGTAGAAGAACTAGTAGGTTCCCTATAAACATTTGAACTTCCCTTCAAACAATCCCAAAAATCCAAAAACACTGTCTTAAAAACTTCAAAGAAAATAAAAAATGAGGACAATGGAAGTGAAGAAGAAGATGATGATAAGGAAGTGGCTTTGCTGGTGCAATGATTCAGGAGGTTCTTTCAAAAGAATCGTGGTCATCCCTCCAGAGGAAGAAAGGTGGACAACTGACCTTCTACAGAAAAATTTGGTAACAAGACCAAAGAACCACAATGTTATGCTTGTCAGAAGTATGGACACCCATATACTAATTGTCCAAACAGAAAAACTAAGGGTAAGTCAATGGCCGCCGCATGGGATGATACAGAAGAGTTAAACTCAGAATCCAGTGACTCGAAGAGCGATGGTGACTAGAAATCCTTAAAAATTCTTATGGTCTCCACTGCTCCAATCACTCCCATGGAATCTGAAACCAGGGAAGAATAGCAAGTCACTGAATCATTTTCGTCTGATAATGAGGAAACTAGAGAAGAAGAAGAGGTAGAAAAGGATAAACTGCAAGATGTTTATAATCAACTCTATATTCATAGCATCCACAACCTTAAAAGACTTGGAATGTCTGAAAATAAAAGGAAATTGTTGCAAAAAGATCTAGACAAAACCTTAGAAATTAACACACAGTTAATCAATGATTTATAGTAATATCATTCAGACAATGATAAGTTGGAAAGAATCAATTTATCCCTAAAAAAAGGAATCATTAAAGCTTAATAAACAAGTTGAATTATTAAAAGATGAAACTGAGCAACTCAAAAATGAGAATCACACACTCCATTTTAACTTGGAAAAATCCAAAAAATTTGCTGAAATAAACTATAAATTTTCCCAAAGTGGTGAAAAACTAAAAAAGTTATTAGGTATGGGAAGACGAGGAAAAGACAAGAGTGGGCTAGGGTATGATAAACTAAAAGGAGAACTGGAAATGCAGCACCAATAACTAAAAAATCTGATGTTTCAGGTAATAATTTGAGAACTACTCCAGTTTATCATTTATGTGGTGATATGGATCACTATAAGTTTGAATGCTTGACACCTAGAAGGACTTCACATAACTCCAGTCAAAATCATATTGGTAAATTCAAACCGGTCAGAGAAATACAGAATGTCAAAAGTCCACCTAGGAGAAACACTCATCCATCACCACCTAAAATGAAAGACAGAATGAAGGAATCATTGGACCAAGTGAGTAAGATAAACATGAAAACTAAATCTACCACAGTAAACAATTCTGTCTCAAAATGGATAGTAAAAGAAAAACAGAGTTGTCTGATAACTAATTCTATCCATATACCCTGAAATATGAAACATAAAAAAGACAAGTCCAAGTTAAGCATCTAAATCTAGATATTTGCTGAAATGATGCAATTTTTGCTGAGCGTTAAATGATATACCTGAGGTTCCTCACCTCAATATTTTGTATATAAACATTCTGATGTTTATAATTTTGATGTGTGTAGTGAGTGTACATAATTTTATTGTGCATACTGTTTATTCATGGATATATTAAAATTATACATGATGAGTTTTCTAAATGATGAAAATTGAAAATATTCATCTTCGATATGTCTATCGATAATTCATTCCCGATTGCTCGATCAAGGGTCGATATCATCGACACCTCTTTGGAATGTGAAAAGCCATATGATCGAGAATGATATTGAAGATGCTCTCAATAACATTGGGGGAAGTACATCGATATCATCGAAACACTGGTAGATGATATCGAAGACTGTCGCTCGATAAAAGGTGGTGGAGCGCGAAAAAGGGATTTTTTTTTTCCAGGGTTTTCCTTTCCTCTTCCCTGATCACTCCTCTCAACTAGACCGCTCGGACCTTTTTTCAAGTAGCCCCAACTATTCCACAAATCCACTAATACCTTTCTAAACATCAAGAGTTATTTTTTTTTTGGTATTCCCATTTCTATTAGATTTTGTCCTTTTTCCCAAATCCTCTTTTTGTCCACATGGAAAAAGACAGAGGAAAAGTATCCAGTCCGGGTGAGTCTTTGAGATCCGCTCGACAAAAAGTGTTTTCTTCAAAAGAAAGGGCAAGGACCCTAGAATGTGAAACCCCCACAAGGCAATGCATGAGACAGAGTGGGTCCCAGTCTAAGGCTCAGGCACCTCCACTGATATAGGTTAATCCGGTCTTGGCTGAGTTCACTGGGAGAAAGGTTATTCCCGAGAGAAAAGTTGACAAAAGTTGTTTGATTCCATATAATCTAGAACAACTATTTGCCGCCATAGATTGGTTACCAGTTCTCGACTTTGGGGGATCGTATCAACTTGAATGGACCTATAATTTCTTTGCTGCCTGTCATTCTCCAATATCCAAACCACCATCCATCACCGTAGACGTCGATGGTGATGATGTGTTGATCATTCCAGAGTCTGTCACGGGGATATTCAATCTTACTTTATCCCCTGAAGGACTCCTAGACATTAACATGGAAAATATTGAGGTTCAGTACAAGGTCACCAAATTCCTCTGTCATGATCGTGATGTCTAGTGGCACTAAGAGAATGCCCTAAAAGTCAGATTCATGGAAGAACGCTATTGGGTCTTGCATGGTATCCTTGCTTCAAACATCTACTCTAGGGGTTTCAACAGGGCAGATCTCACAGGATTCATGACTATGATAATTTATTCGGTCGCCTTTGGGATCAAGATTTGTCTAACTACCCTCATTGTGCATCAGTTGGTTTATGTTTTTCATATGGCTAGGGATATTCACTTACCATATCCTTGGAACATACATACAATTTGCAATGTCATAGCCTTTCCAACTACAGGTGATCTTGTACTTCCTCTCCAAACCTTCAACAAAAGTAACATTCGAAGGATGGATTTGAAGATTTATAAATATCCTGAGGATCCACCTGAGGAAGGCATTCAAGTAAAGAGGGAAAGTGGGGCAGGTGACTCTCCCATGGAAGGGACTGAGACGGCTAGAGAAGAAGCTTCTGGACCTCATCAAGCACCATCGACATCAGCTCCTGGGCATGCTAAATGATTTAAGTTCCACTAGGATCAAATTGGAGCAATTTAGAGGGATGTCCACTCAGTGCACGAGAGGCTTACCATCTTGAAATGGCTGGTCCAAGGAGTGCAGCAGATAGTACAACAATTGGTTGAGATAATCACCTGCCGTTGAGACGATATGGCGCCATCTACCTCTGCTCCACCATAGTACGGGACTCTGAACGCTATCACATTCACCCAAACTTATCTCTACGTATGAGCATAAGTATCTTTTTTGATACTCTACGCTCTCATGAGTGAATGTGATAGCCCCTTAACAGTTTGACAAAAAAAAAAATTGTTGAATCGTGCATATGCCCCATGTGGGTTTGTTATTATTGGTTACTTCTGAGTACCAATAGATGGGTCTATTTTTTTGAGATAACTATTACTACTGCCAATCTGGGGCAGTTTGTGTTTTTTTTGGATAGTTTGAACATGGCTAGGTATAACTCTCATTTTTACTGCCATAATTATGTTTTATGATCCCCCGGTTTATCTAGTTTCTAATATGGAGTGCATGTGATTTTCATGATTATTTTATCTACTTTTATCACTGCTCTAATTGATCTGATATGCATCTTTACTTTCTGAAAATGATGTATGCTTACACTGATTTAATCATTATCCATCTATCTATGTATGCTTATTGCATGATGTTCTCCCACATGTCTTTAAGCTTTAGTCAATATTTACTATAATGTAATCTTTGTTAATGACTGACAAAAAGGGGGAGAACGACTCAAACACCCCATCATGAAATGTATATTTGCTTGAGTATGATGTTGCAGGTGTTAAGGGGAGCAATTGTACCAAGCGAGGAGGAGTTTGCAGTCAGGGGGAGCACCTTCTGAATGTGTTGTGTATATGACATTGTTAGCATTGTATAATTGTGTAAAGAACATGTACACATAATTTAGGATGTCAATATAGAAGCTGTTCTAGGGTGTTTTGGTATTTTGTCACGTAATTGACAAAGGGGGAGATTGAAAGTGCCCTGGTTTGTCAATTAGCATGAGTGTTGAGTCAGCTAGATTGTAGAGCCTCATAGGAAGATCAATTCAAAACGTCTGCCTCAAAAGGATGTGTGCAAGCTCGCCACAGGTAAATTTAAGACTCACATCCCATGTCCCAAAACACCAGGTACTTAAACCCTTAAAATAAGTTAGAACAACATAGGGTTTTCAAGTTAAGAAAAAATTTTTAAAAATAAAAAAATCTCTAAAGTTTTATTTCATTATTGATTTTATCGATACACATCTCGATATGATCGACCTACACTGTCGATGTCCTTGATGACAAATCGATTCCATCAAAATAAGGACAAAAGTGTCTAGCAACCATATATCTCTAGACGGATTTATCGATGTATCGATATCATCGATATTTGCATCTCGAGTTGATCGAAGGTGACTCGATAATATCGACAGACAGATCTCCGGTGCCCCTGTTTTTACTTAAGAATATCATATGTGCATCGATATATCGAAGCCCTCCTCAATACCATTGAAGTTCAAATCTCGATGACATTGGAAGGCTCTCAATAATCTCGATCATGGGCGTGAAGATTTTCAGTAAAATATCTCAGGATTGTTTATCTATAATCGAGGGTCACTCGATAGAATCGATATTCAAATAGTTTCGATGGCATAGAATAGGGATAGAAACTCTAGGAAGCTTAAACGAAAATCCTTTGGATTTATCGATGCCTCGACACAAATATCGATATCATCGACATTCAAATTCCGATGATATCGAAGGTCCCTCGATCATTCTTGTAAACATGAAATATTTTAAATCAAGTCTCTCTCATTTTCAAATGTCAAGGAATCAAAGATCACATCAATGAAATCGAAGTTCAAAATTCGATGATATCGACACATGTTTCGATTTTCTCGACCAGTTGGCAGTAGGTTTCAAAAGCATATGACATATGATTTTGTGTCATCGAGCGAACCCTCGATGCTATCAAGAGTATACGCTCAATGATCTTAATGATATCTAACTTTGTCATAAATGTGACCATTTTATATCTGTTTAAACCTTTTGTCTATATAAAGAGAACTTATCTATTATTGTTGTGAGAGAAAGAAGAGAGTGCTTTTTTGTATTTTACCTTATATCATTTACCCAAAGCCCTTTCTCTCAAGGGAGTTCTTCCTCCAATCCATCCTTCTCATTGATATTCAATAGAGTGGATTGGGGAATGAACTTCCACATTCAAGGATCCTCTAGCTACTACATTAATTGTAAATCATTAAGCTGGGATGCCTTGAATGCATAGATGATTGAAAACGCTCTATCTTCCTTATAGGAAAACTTTTTAAGAGAGTAGGATTTCGTTATAACCTTAACCCAACCCGATGTCATATATTGGTACATCATCTGTGTTGTGGATCAAGGAAGCAGAAAATTCTTCATCAACAAATAAGGAGATCTTCGCCAATGTGCTTAATGGGAATCATCCACTTATCTGTAAGTAACTAGAGTCGAGAAGACCCTTGTGATCATTCCTTTGTAGTATTAGGTCTAAGGTGTTTCTCACCCCTTGCAAGTCCTCAAGGAGGCCTCCGACAAGAGTGTACGTAGTGGGTGCATTGTGTTGACCCTTGCTCTGTGGAGAGCATAAATAGTTAGGGTCTTGTGGAAGATCCTTGGCCATTGTGCCTAAAAGTGGGTGTGTTATATTGATCCTTGCTCGTGAGAGCATAAACATTCAGGTTCCTTTTGTGGATCCTTAGTTAATTGCCTAAAATCGGGTGTTATGTGTTGACCCTTGCTCAGGGAGTATAAACAATCAGCTTAGGTGTAGGCTGTAAAGGTTGAAGGTGAACCTGATATAAAACCTTAGGTTTAAGGTGAACCGCTATGAAACCTCCTTAATGAAATCCGGTAGACTCAAGGGTTGAGTGTGGTTACCAGGAGTGGAGTAGATAAGTAGTCAAACCACTATAAAAATGACTGTGTTTGAGATTGTTATTCTTCTGTTTGTGTGATTTACTTTAATATTTCGTATCTGAATATCTGAAATCACACCTCACACACATACACAGTCATATCCATCATAAATTAGTTTGTATATTGTTTACTTCTTAAATAGTTTGTGATTGGACCCTCTATTGGGCTTGGAAGCCAGTAAAGTTACTTTTGAGTAATCCTAATATATGCTTGTTGTTAGGATTAGTGTAATAGGATTTTAATTAAACCATAAAAGCTTCAAAAAAGTCCCATTCACCCCCCCTCTAGGACATATTTGCATATTCCTACTTTAATGAAATTGGCCTTCACCGCTATTTTAGATTTTATGATGATGATCTTGATGTTATTATTTATGGGTTATGATCTTAGCTATACCCATTATGAAATAGACTTATGTTATAGAAATTCTCTTTATAGGATCCCAGGATCGGAACCTAGTGAATGGGTGCAAGGAGCCAAGAATGGGGTATTACAGAGGCTATTGGTGCCAGATTTAGCGATCGGGAATTTTGTAAGCCTGGTTCCTGAGTTTGGGGCGTGACACCTATTATCCTGTCTTTGAAGTGGCTGATCACGAGTCTTGCTTATCTCTTCGAATTCTACTTCTATGATCTTAGCTCGGTCCGTCACCTCTGAAAAGGCTGAGTTAAATGTCCTAAAGGGGGGGGTGAATAGGACTATGCTAAATTAAAAATAAATATAGAATTGAAAGATAGATAGCATAATAAAAAATAAAAAAAAAGCACAAGTAAATATCAACCTCAAAAGCACTAGTCTTAAGAGGTTGATACAAACTTAGTTCTAAGGACAACCTAACACCAAAAACCAAAGTCTTATGGCAGGAAAACCTTACTAGAACGTTTGTAAGTACCAAAAACTCAAACCAATAAAGAGGAAAAGAAAAGAAACTAAGTTATTACAACTTTCACCACAAGTGCATAAAATAAATTACACGAAACACCACAAATGTCACACCCCAAACTCGAAAACCGGGCTTATAAAATTTTCGATCGCCGAATCTAGTGTCGACAGCCTCCTTAGTACCCCATTCTTGGCTCTCAATGTTCATACGCCAGATTTCGATCTTAGGATCCTACAAGGAGAATTTTCCAATGTAAATTTTACTCGTAATAAGCATAACCAAAAGTTTACCCAACTCATCAAGGCAACATCATCATCACATATCCATTAATATAAACATTTAAATACAGTATTGAAAGGGAAATATACATATATCAAAAATCAAAGCTTTAAAAGACTGTTGCATGCTCCAAGCTTAACGCTGTTGCGACCTAACGTCACCTGCAAGCATTTATCGTGCCTAAGCTTATAGAAAGCTTAGAGGGTGGTGTAAGTGTGTGCACAAGGTAAGTACCATATTTATACAATATCGAAAATACTAGCAAGATCATGAATCATACGATATCAGAGTAAGCAGAAATACTGAAAAATTCATGAGTCATACAATATCACAGTACGCAATATAGATTAATTATATAAATGAGGAGTCATAAGGAGCCAAATATCAAATGTCGAGAATGCAATGCAATATATAATTCCTGATGAGTTCACAAATACCGTCATCCTTAATCAGGTAATGTAGTACAGGAGCATAATAAACCAAATACTGTGTCGAGGATGCAATGCAATATGTGGTGTGAATGGAATGACCATGCTGGAGTGTGAGGTCATGATGATAGTATGTATTATCGCAGGCTATGGGGTCCATCACAAGGGACTTCTATCCAAACCAGTCTCATACCTAAATTTGGATAGTCGGACTCAATGTGGTAGGCTCCTGATCTCAGGTTGGTCACGCTCCCCAACCAAAATCCTAACCATTGTGAAGGTACACAACAATCAGTTGCGCATCACCAACTCGAGTGGATAGTGAATGAATGCATGAATGAGTATACAAATCCTACTCAATAAGTCTACACATCAGTACCGTACATCTCTTGGATCATCACTGGGGTCTTGTACACTCCAAGCTAGCTACCGCTCCAGTGAGCCGCGTAGCCCAGCAAGTGAAAAAGACCTCACTACCTACCTGCCAGTAGTATACCGATACCTACCCAGCTCGTCGATAGCGGATCCATTTGGGAGCTGGTCAAACTCGGCCTAGCTTACAACCCCCTCACTCGGGCAGATAAGGCCACACCACCTCAACCGACCACAACAAGTGGGAGACGCGGCCTACTGGTATTCGGCACTGGGGCGCTCATGTATCCACTCGGTACAAAAGTTGGGACGTCTCTTGGCTTCGAAGGTTTAAGGACTTTCACCCACGGACATCCAAAGTTCCCAGATGCTCGAACTAAACACTTTTGGTGTCTCATCTGCCATCCACGACATGTCTATGGAGGTGTAACGCCCCAAAAATTGAGGGTTGAGTAGAAGCTCAACTCTCGAGTCTCAACGCATCACTTATGCAACATAGATAATGATGTTCAAATGTTGTCCATATTAGTTCATTAAACATGAGTGAAATTATACTAAAATAACATATCATACTCCAGAGACAATTAGATTACGCAAGCGGGAGACTGTGAAAAATATATAAAGCACATAAGTGATTTTAAGTCCCCAGAGTAAGAACATGTCACTAGGCTAAATTTATAAAATGATAAAATGTAATGGTCATCTAATCTGTATCCTTGTGTAACGCCCTGAAAATCGGGGGTCGAGCAGATGCTCAGTTCCCAAGTTTCAATGCATCACTTATGCAACATAGATGCAGATGATTGAATGTTGTTCATGGTAAAGCATTAAACATGAGTGGGATTACACCAAAACAGTAATTTATACTCCAGATCAGTTTATATATCGTAAGCGAAAGACTGAAAGATATCTATATAAACGAATAGGAAAGTAAAGATCCTGTCGATCTGCTAGAGTATGAATACATCTCTGAGTCACCATATACATGTAATGTTCAAAAAAACAAAATGTCAAAAAGAATCTAACTACAATAGTATGCCCTATAGCCCCGTCGATCAGTACGGCCTAAGCGAAGCCGTCCGAGAACTGCATATAAGAGAACTCATCCTGATCATCGTAATAGTCAGGTTCCACCTCCTAAGTCGAATCCTCATCTGCAACTAAGATAGAGTCTGGTGGGTGTTTAGAACACCGTCCCAGAACATGGGAGTGAGTAATCAACTCAGTGGAATCATAGCATAAAGATTAACATGTTATAAATTCAATCATGCAGTAATGATAATGCAAACATATCAACCATTCCTAAATAATCTTATTAATGCAGGGATGAGATGTTTCATGAATGCATGCCCTCGCCTACACTCCCTCGTGCGACATCATCTTACATTTGCGGCATGCTCCCAGCCCTCTGTGCACTTCATCGTCGGCACATGCAGTGCGATGATATGAACATGATTACCGAGTTATTATTAGTCCTTTTCATACAGCAGTATTGGGAAGCTAAGGTACCTCCCTTATATCATTACCTAAACGATGATCCATTCTCGGGTCGTCAGTCCGAGACAATCTCATACGATAGTATAGTTCTATATCGTTGTAAAGGGCTCGTCACCAATCAATACAGGTCTAGTTATATCCTATAGACTACAACAAGGCTCGTCGCCCCATTGCAGTTTCAGGATAAACTCGAGATCACTACAAAGGCCTCGTCACCAATCAGAGTAGGCCGACAGCTCGAATATAGTGTCCTATACCACTATAATCGGTTCACGAGTATAGGTGCTTACTGGTCACTACAGGGAGGCTTGTTACCCCAGCATAGGCCGACAGCTTGACCACGGTGTCCCAAACCACCATGTCCGGCTCATGAGTCTTAGCGGATCGAGGTACCAAGGTTAACGGGGTTGCATTGGTAAGTTTGGTACCCTAGATTCAAACAGAAGCGTTCATACATGGTGAACACACATCGGGTCAATTGGGTTAATTGACGAGCTCGACTAGCTCGATCGTACATTGAGTTGATCGACATGAAATGCATAAGCACTCGGTGTGGCCACACCACTGCCGACAACTCTAGTACGGATCGGGTTCGTCAAACACATCCTACGTGGTGAATAAATCTCAACCACGAACTTAAGTCTATTATCGAATGCCTAGACCATAACATGGCCCCAATCACGTACATGTGATTCAAGATCCACATTCATATAAGCAGGATATGAAATATAACTTAAACATGAAGATTATACATGGAGGAAATCATACACATAATTAGCAGGAATGAAATAAACTAGGCATAACATGAAGGAAAGCATACACACAAGTAGCAGGAATGAAATGAACTAAATATAACATGGAGGAAATCATACACCCAAGTAAAGTGATTGAGATTCATATCTCAATTCAAAAATAATCATACTTTACCTATTTCTAGCTCATTTAGACATTTATACAAACACTTAGCTTATACTATTCAATATACATCATGTATGTTGGCATATTGTATATTTAGGAAAATCCTTTTCTAAGGAGTTGTCGCATACATAACAAGCATGCACTAACAAAGATTTATCATGGAAATCACTAGATCAGATGTCATACGCATACAAACATTTTATCAATCACATGGAACACTTAGTTTGTAATATAAGCTATACATAATCGTAAGCCAGAACAGATAGTGCATTTGGCAAGAAGAATAGCATCCATGTCAGTAATAAACCATTATCTGACATTGAAAGCTTTGAAAATCATAATATATACATCTATAATCCACACCTTACGCTGTAGAAGCATAACGTATATGATTTAAGCCGTAAGCTTTCGTCAACGGCGGTTTAGCAATCTATAACATAAAATAGGTTAGCTATTTCACGACTCCGTCTATATCAAACCTTAAAAGAGGTTAGGGTTTGATTTTCTTACCCAAGTGCGGAATCAGAATTGCTGAAACAATGATTCAGATGGATGGATTTGACACGTAGTGCAGTTGGGTGAAATCACAAGATGAAAGCACCACTTCTCTCTCACTTTCTTTCTCTTTTCCTTCTTCTCTCTCCTAGGGTTTTTCTCAAATTCGTATGGAGCAAATGAGAGAGGATTTAAGGCCTTTTTATAAGCTCTAAATCGATAAAAATAGCCTTAAGGCTAAGGTATACTTAAGTTATAACCAAATCGACCTTGTTCCGATCCAACAGAGCATTTTTGGAGGTCCTGTTACCGAATGCGGTCAGACTTAAGCTCTTGGATGTTGGATATTGATCAAGTTAAGTTTTCAGTTCGATCAAATTTCCAGATCAACCGTGGCGGACCAGTTTCAGTTCAGCGGTCATCGAAACTCGATCATGGCCGCAAGTAATTTGACATGAATGGGCCATCATCCCTGATCCGAGGGTGAATTTGGGTCAAAATCCAATGGTCAGAATGCTTATAAATGTTGCACAAGCGATACGACTCAGATTTCTTAAAATCATATTTAATTTCTTAAAACTCTTCAGTTTCTCACACTCTTCACTCCGAACTCAAGGAAACAGTTCCAGAGCATCGTTTGGATGTGATTTTCGTGGTGATTGTCAAGTCCAACTACGCGGTCAATATCTTCTAAGTTCATAGAAATCGAACTTTCGACGTGCGGTCTAGGTCCGATACGAAGTTTAAAAGTGCTCCCAAGAGAAACTGGGTTTAGAGTTGGATCCTAAATTTTAGAGTAACATAGCGTTACTAATTCTATAGGTTTTAGATCTTACAGATCATATTTAAAGTAATTGGTGTTAATTTCACAGGTAAGCTAGGTTAGTACTTAGCAATTCACGTCTAATTTCTAAAGGATTTAATCCTGAGGGTTTTCTGACTGAGTTGGTACTCAGGTCTTTGTACAAATTTTTTCGAGTAGTTACAATCTACCCCCCTTAAAGAAAAATTTCATCCTCAAAATTAGTACCTTTTTGTACTGCTCGAGAATCTGAGGGTGGTTCTTTCTGACCTCGGCCTCTGTCTCCCAAGTAGCTTCCTCCTCAGTATGATATGTCCACAGAACTTTCACCAGTGGAATGACCTTACTACCCAACACCTGCTCCTTCCTGTCTAAGATACGCGTCAGATGCAGTACATATGTAGCATCCTCACTCAGCTGTACCTACTCCCATCTGATGATATGGGAAGGATCAGGAACATACTTCTTCAGCATAGATACATGAAACACGTTGTGTACGTCTGCAAGTGGTGTGGGTAAAGCCAAGCGATACGCTACTGTTCCCACTCGATCCAGTATTTGAAATGGACCAATAAACCTTGGTGTGAGCTTCCCCTTCTTGCCAAAATACAGAACTCCCTTCATAGGAGAAACTCGTAGAAACACATGGTCTCCAACCTCAAACTCAAGCGGTCGCCGCCTCGTGTCGGCATAACTCTTCTGTCTGCTCTGAGCTATCAGAAGTCGATGTCTGATAATGTCAATCTTCTCTGAGATCGCCTACACTAACTCTGGACCAACCAAATTGTGCTCACCAACCTCTGCCCAACAATGCGGTGCTCGGCAAGGGCGCCCATATAAGGCCTCATAAGGAGCCATGCCTATACTCTCCTGAAAACTGTTATTGTAGGCGAACTCTATGTACGAAAGACAGTCATCCCAACTGTCCTTGAAGTCCAAAACACAAGCTCACAGCATATCTTCCAAAATCTGGTTTACTTGCTCTGTCTGCCCGTCGATCTATGGGTCGGTGCTGAACTTTAACTTCACACCCATTACTTCCTGGATACGAGTCCAGAAGATAGATGTGAACCGCGTGTCTCTATCTGACACGATCTCCAAAGAAAATCCATGCAGACGAACTATCTCTTTGATGTTACGCCCTAAACTCGAAAATCGGATTCATAAGAATTTCGATTACCGAATCTGGTGCCGACAGCCTCCGTAGTACCCCATTCTCGGCTTCTAGCATTCATATGCCAGATTTCGATCCTGGAATCCTATAAGGAGGATTTTTTTTTTTGTACATATAACTAGTAATAAGCATAACCTCAAGATTACCCAATTCACAAAGGCAACATCATCATCACATATCCACTAATATAATCGTTTGAGTATAATACTGGAAGGGAAATACATAAATAAAAATCAAGCTTTCAGAAGACCACTGCATGCTTCAAGCTCAACACTGCTGCAACCTAACATCACCTGCACGCATCTATCGTGCATAAGCTCATAGAAAGCTTAGAGGGTGGTGTAAGTGTGTGCACAAGGTAAGTATCAAATGTTCAATACAATGCCATCATCATACAATACCGAAATAAGCAGAAATACTGTCAAGATCATGAATTATCAAAGTAAGCAGAAATACTAACAAGATCATAAATCATACATTAACAGAGTAAGCGGAAGTACGGACAAGTCCATAAGTAAATCAATAGCAGAATACGCAATATAGAACAGTTATGTAACAAGGAGTCATGAAGAGCCAAATATCAAATACTGAGGATGTAATGCAATATGCAATGCGAATGAAATGACCATGCTGAAGTGTGAAGTCGGGATGATAGTACGTAGTATCGCAGGCTACGGAGTCCACCACAAGGGACTTCTATCCAAACCAGTCCCATACCTAAATTTGGATAGTCAGACTCAACGTGGTAAACTCCTGATCTCAGGTTAGTCGCCCGCCCAACCGAAATCTTTGTCATAACGAAGGTACACAACAATTAGTTGCGCGCCACCAGCCCGAGTGGATAGTGAATGAATGAATAAGCATGCAATTCCTACTCAATAAGTCCACATATCAGTACGGTTCCTCTCTAGGAAATCACCGGGGTCTATTACACTCCAAACCACATTGCTGCCCCATCGCGCGCAATAAGGTGAGTGGAAGAGACCTCACTATCCTCCTGCCAATATCGGGCCCGGCTCGTCGATAGCGGACTCATTCCTCGAGCTGGTCAGACTCAGCCTAGCATTGCTCCCTCCTCTTGGGCAGGTAAGGCCGCACCCCCTTCCAACTGACCACGATATAGTGGAGAGCGCAGCCATCTGGTAATCGGCACTCAACGCTCATCTACCCACTCGATCTAGATGTTGGAGCAATCTCTGGAACCAAGAGAGTTTAGGGACTTTCACCTAGGGATATGTATAGTACCCCATGTAGAACAGATTTTCGGTATCCCATCTGGCCATCCACGAAATGCCTATGGAGGCTACGACCCTAATGTCGCTAGGGCGTATAGTACAACAAAATGCAATGCAAGATGCATGAGTCATGTAATCCAGTCATGCATCAATCATGCGCATATCGTGCGCTCATATGAGACAATCTCCACCTATCAGGCAGTCTCATAATAACCAACACTATGATATATGCAATGGTCAATCATATCTCATAACAGACATGCAGATGATGTATTTGGGCATGTATCATGATGCTATGTAGTCACATACTCATAATCGGTATTAATAACAAGCATTGACAATCGACATCGACAACGTGGACATTTAACCAACATTGTCCCCCGAGGAACAGCCCACATAAAACCTAACATATAGTGGACTCATAGCCGCACACAAGGGCCAAATATACAACACCATGGCTCTTACTCAAGAGTTTAATATACATCACGATGGGCCTTTCACATAGGCCTAACATACATTATAATGGGTTCCATCGCCTAGCCCTCAAATGCATCACAGTGGGCCTCATCACATAAGCCTCATATACATCACGTTGGGCCTTAAACACGAGCTGGATACACATCACAACGGGCCTCAAATACGGCTCGCATATACATCACATTGGGCCTCGACAATCAGAATCGGCGATCAGCCACGATAATCGGAATCGACAATCGGTCAAGATAATTGGCCTCGATCGATAATCGGTCTCGATAATCAGAATCGGTGAATAGGCCATGAAAAGCAAAGTCGACAATCGGCCACGTCAATCGACAATCGGCCACGATCGGTAATCGGTCACGATAATCGGCCTTGATCGATAATCGGTCAATCGGCCACGACAAGCAGAGTCGGCAATCGGCCATGTCAATCGAAATCGGCCACGATCGGTAATCGGTCACGATAATTGGCCTCGACAATCGGTAATCGGTCAATCAGCCACGATAAGCAGAGTCGGCAATCGGCCACGTCAATCGATAATCAGCCACGATCGGTAATCGGTCACGATAATCATCCTCAATCGGTAATCGATCAATCGGCCACGACAAAAAGAATCAACAATTTGCCACGTCAATCGACAATCGGCGACGATCGGTAATCGGTCACGATAATCTACCTCGACAATTGGTAATCGGTCAATCGGCCACGATAAGTAGAGTGGGCAATCGGCCACGTCAATCGATAATCGGCCATGATTGGCAATCGGTCACGATAATCGGCCTCGATCAGTAATCGGTCAATCGGCCATGATAAACAGAATCAATAATCGACACTGATAATCAATTTATGAACAAGGTGGGATCCATAGATGGACAATTGGTCAACAGTAATATAAAGATCGGCCCTCGGCAGTAGTTATATCAAATCTGATAGCGCGAAACCATCCGTCTATGGCAAATGGGGCCCACTTATTTGGATTAACCCACTAAGAAAATGATGAGAATAAGCCTAACAAGGCCTAAGGGAAGGTCACAATGTGAACATCCAACCAACATTGCCCGTCAATGTGGACATCTAACCAACATTGCCCCCAAGGAGTGGCCCACATAAGGGATTCATACACAACGTGACGGCCATACATACATCACATCGGGCCTCACATAAGGGCCTTAAATGTATCAGAAAGAGCCACGCCCATGGGCCTCATATACATCTCAATGGGTGTGCCCATGGACCTCGAATATATCACAATGGGCCACGTCCCATGGGCCTCCAAGCTATTGTAATAGGTCTCATCAAATGGGCCGTAATTGCATCACCATGAGCCTCATACGTGGGCCTCGTATAGGACAATTGGGCCGCACTGTTGGGGCCTCATATGCATCAAATGGGCCTCGTATCTGGGCCTCGAATATATCATATGGGCTACACTCATGGACCTTGAATACATCACATCAGGCCGTATCACATGGGCCTCAAATTCACCACAGGTGGACCTTGCACCTGGGCCTCATACACGTCAAATCGGGCCTCTCATAAATCACTTTTGGGCTCACCCAAACGGTCGCTTAAACATCACATTAAAGTGAGCCCTGCACATCCCAAGGGGCCTATACACATTATCTGTGCCTCACATGGTAGCCAAAACAGATGGATGGTGTGGTGAATTACATGCATCACGGTGGACCCACGAGATGAATGGCATGGAACGAAGCACATGCATCAAGGTGTGGTCCCACGGAGCTGCTGGACGAACGACGTTGGTAATACATATGTCAAGGGACCCCACGTCCAGGTGGACGGTAATGATAAAACACATATATCATGGCGGGTTCCCACCATCCAGATGGAGGGTGAGGATGGAACACATCATCCAGGCGGTCCCGTATGTGGGAGATTTCCACCGTCTAGAACGTTGGATGGTGTGGATGTACAAATAGACATCATGATGGGGTCCACATGTACATGGAATGGATGGTATGGATATAATAAATACATCAGGGTGATGCCTCGTGGTGGGCCACCCCTCAAAAACATAGGGCCCCACCGTACCATGCTGCTGGATGGTGTGGATCTAACATGTAACTCATAGGTGAGTCCCACAGAACTTGGTGGCATCACCACAGGTGTGTGGTAGACCAGCCATCGATCCGCTATCTCATTAGGTGAGTCCCACGTAAGGCCCACCAGAATATAATAATATTATACATTTACTATTATTTTATTATTATTATTTTAAATAAATAAATAAATAAACACATACATCTAGTTGACGTCTAGCGTTCAGATAGTTGGACACCTGTCCAACGGACAGACTGGATTCACATGCATCAAGCTGGGCCCCACCAGCATTTGTTGGGTTTAAATCTAGTAGCCTTGAGCTGCGTGGGATCGTGGACGGTGAGGATATACAACTCATTCATCAATGGGTGGGGTCCACGTCGGCGTGGCCCACCGTTTTGGATCAAAGTGATATTTATACTTTTCTTTATCCAGGCCTGTACTCAACGACAGCCAGGCGGACCCTGTCCACTGGACGACCAGGTGGGCCCTGCCCTGAAATGATCTGAACTGTATGGACGGTGTGGTTGCAAATGACATACAGCAAGGTGGGCTGTACATGGCACCGTCCAAATGGACGGTGGAGTTGAAACACGTAGATCAAGGTGGGGCTCACGAAGTGGGGGATTAAGATGACATTTGTGTGGCCCATTCAAGCTGGGCCTACACTGATACAACACTTACATATAGTGGGTCCCACCGTCCAGAGTGCTGGACGGTGCGGATCAGACACATACATCACGTCATCCCACATAGCACCATCTAGATCTGGACGGTGTGGGTACAGAACACATAAATCAAGGTAGGGCCCCACACGTGTGGTTGCAAGACATCCACCAAGGTGGGCCCCATGTCTGTTCATGGGACGGATGGCTAGAATGACAAATACATCACGGTAGAGCCCCACCATCCCCAACCATGGACGGTGAGGATGCAGAATACGTACATTAAGGTGGGCTACAACAGCTGCTGGTCAGCAGCCTTCCACAGCAAACGTGGATGCAAAATGCATACACCAGGTGGGTCCCACGTGGGTGGGTCACCCCACTATTATTTTTTTATATTTTTTTTAAAAAATAATAATAAATTGATTGCTTAGGCTCGACCTTCATCTTCAACGCCTGCTGCTGGACAGCAGGCAGTCCAGCAGCTCACGGCCTCTCAGCTTCAACGTCAACAGCAGAGAGCTGATTTTATGATTTCCCTTCATCCAGGTCTGTCTAAACGGACAAGCAACAGGGACAGATACATTACAGTGGGCCTGATGGCCCTACACAGCGGGCAGCAAGGTGGGCTTGTCCCACTGTTTGGATGGTCTGGATCTGATGTGCACATCAGGTGGGCCACAAATAGGGAAGGGATAGAAAGAGAGAGAAGAAGAAAGAGAGAGAAGATGGATCTAACTATAGAAGACACCCACCTTTGATCTTCTATTCATTCTTCCACCAACATGTTGTAGAGCTTCAAGGGAACAAGATTCAGCGGTTGAGATCGACTTTAGAGGTTAGGATTGGGTGATAGGAAGGTGGGCCACACATGATTTTTTTTCTCCATGGAAGCCATGGATGATTCATCTCTTGGTGGGAGAATGAGAGAGATGATGGGAGAGGAGTGATAGGAGAGAGGGAGGAGTGGTGTGTAAGAGATAAGGCATGGAAAGTATGGGTCTCTTTGACTTTTGGGATAAGAGGAATAGGCTAAGCAAGGGTTACTTTAATTAGTTAGTGGGAGAGGTATGAGTGAGTGATTTGATTAATGTGATTGATGTGATGTTGGGTAGAGATTCTTTTTTTTTTGGGATTTGTAACGCGCGGCGTCTTTCCTCGCACCGAACGCTGGCCCACATCTCCTGACCAGGGTATCATCTCGATGCGCGAGTCGCGACATCGGAACCGCGGCGGCGACGCGGTCGCTATGGTAAAGGTCTTGGATTGAGTCGACTTAGGTTAACGACGTGTGATTCAAGGTCGCACGTAAATATTGGTTAAGGGTCAAAGGTTGCTGGAATTTGACTGGTAAGACCGCGGAAGTCTACGGTCTAAGATACGGGGCTTACATTTGATATACAGCCTAGCCAACTCGTCTGCAGAGTTTGTGACTCTGATCGACAGGAAGTGAGCTGACTTCATCAATCAGTCGATAATCACCCAAATAGAATCATATCCCTTCCTCGTCTTTGACAGCCCTGAAATGAAATCCATAGAGATGAAGTCCCACTTCCATTCAGTTATGGGCATGGGCTGAAGTAGTCCAGGAGGTGAGCGATGCTCTGCCTTGACCTGCTGGCACGTGAGACAACGGGCTACATACTCTACTATATGTGTCTTCATGTTATCCCACCAGTATGATCTCTTCACATCTCGATTCATCTTTGTACTTTCAGGATGCATCGCTAGCTTCGAATTGTGCGCTGCTTCAAGGACTTCCTGTCTCAACTTAGGAATGTTTGAGACGTATAGGCAGCTAAGATAACGTAGGCCCCTGTCCAAATCCGCACTCCATTCGACATCCTCATCATCACTAGCCAGCTTTCTAAGCTCAATCAATTGCTTATCACCCTTCTGGGCTTCTATAATCTTGTCATCAAAAAGAGGTCGCGCCCGAATGTGTGTGACACACTCGAACGGTTCCTCCACAGTGAGTTTATGCTCGAAGTCCAGCACGAACTCTACCATATCCCATTCTGCAACCATCAGCGGAGCCGTAAACTCTATAGTCTTCTTGCGGCTCAACGCGTCTACCACAAGGTTAGCCTTGTCAGGATGGTAGGAGACCTCGAACTTGAAGTCCTTCAAGGTTTCCATCTATCGGCGTTGCCTCATATTCAAATCCCACTGAGTGAATATATACTTAAGGCTCTTGTGGTCGCAGAAAAGCTCAAACTCCTGTCCATAGAGGTAATGTCTCCAGAGCTGTAACGCCTCGAAAAAATTTGTACAGAGACTCGAGTACCAACTAGATCAAAAATCAAGTAGGATTAATTCCTTTAGAAAATAAGCATAAGTTAACTAGCGCTACGTTAGAGTAGCTGTGAAATTGTCCCTGATCGCTTTAAATATGTTCTACAAGACCCAAAACTTGTAGAATCGATGACGCTATAATACCCTGAAACCTTGGATCCAACTCTAAACCCGTTTACTCTCAAGAACCCTCTGAAACTCCATATTGGATTTAGACCGAGCGTCAAAAGTCTGATATCTATAATCTTAGACCGTTATGACCGCTTGGCTGGACTTGACAATCGTTTCGAAAATCAAGCCCAACCGATGTTCTGAGGCTATTTCATTGAGCCTGGACTGAAGATAGTGAGAATAGGGTAAAGGTTTAGGAAATTAATTCCAAATCTGGCACGTGTCGTTGCGAGTTATTATTAAGCATTTTGACCGTCAGAATTCAGCCAAATTTTACCCTTGGATCAGGAAAAATTTCTCTTTCATATCATGAGACTTATAGACCTGATTTAGGTACGATGACCGCTGAACTGAAACTGGACCGCCACGTGCGATCTGGGAACTCTACCGGTCTGAAAACTTCATGTGAGAAAGATCCAGTATGCATGAGCTTAAGTCCGACCGCATTCCACCAGGGGATGTCCCGAAACACCCTTTTAGATCGAAAAAGTCCCAATTTGGTTATAACTCAAGTATACCTTGTTCCCAAGTCTAATTAGGTTAAATTTTAGCCTATATAAGGGCCTTAAACCCTCTCATATCTCTCCCATCCGAATTTCCTTGAAACCCTAGAAAGAGAGAGAGAGAAAGTGAGAGATTGTGAGAGAGTTGTGGGAGAGATTTTCCACCACTTGCACTAGCTATTGCACGTATCAAAGCATCGCATTCAAATCACCTTTTCGGTGATTTCCAACGCACTTCTAGGTAAGGAAACCCTAACCACTTGCTGTTTTAGGGATTCCTTTGATACAATAGCGAAGTAGCTTATGTATCTTGTGCATTAGGTCGCATTTACGCCGTTGACGAAGCGTATACGTTCTATTCGAAGCGATACACGTCTAAGGCAAAAGGTGAGGATTTTAGATGCTTTGATTGACTGATTTCAAAGCTTTCAATGTCGTTTAATAGTAGATTATTGAAGAGAACGCTGTTTGACATGTAGAACATGCTATCCGTTTTCTATTTCGACTGCGTATGGAAAATATGAGATTTAGGGTATTTTAGTCATTTATAGGAAATACTGTTTACGTCCATATTTTGCTGAAATGTTTGCCATGATTATTTGTCATGTTCGGATATTAGGAATGCATGCATGATCTGTTTAGTGAAGAGACGCGCCCTAATGCGCACTTTGAGTCGACATACGCTATGTAGACTAAAGTGTGTAGAATAAGTGTTTCTATAAATGATTGTATTAGTATGTATTGAGTAATGGTATCATGAATTAGTTTTGAGATTGAATTCTCAATTAATATGCAGATGTATATGAATTCCATCATGTTGGCTATATGTATTAATTTCATTATATATATGAAATGCGTGTGTTGAATGATTTGCTTAAGTTATATGTTATAACATGTGTCAACATACTTATATTATTGTATTTCATTTCTATGACTCTCATATGACACTGATGTTGATTTACAAATGCTTGGGGCTATGTTCCAGTCCAGGCAGTCGGTAATGGATTAAATCAGTGGTTGGCTTCTATTTGCTACGAAGGATGCGTCGATGAACACGAGTCGTGTTTTGGGTTGGCGGCAGTGGTTAGGTCACGCGAAGTGTTTTATGCAGTTCATGTCGTTCAGCTTGAGATGCGCTCGTACTAGTCGAGCCCGTCAAGTAACCCGACTGGTCATTGTATGTTCACCATGTACGAGTCATAACTGTTTGAACCTAGGGTACTGAACTTACCATTGGAAACCTTGATAACCATGGTACCTTGATCCATAAAGACTCATGAGCCAGGCATGGTGGTATAGGACACTATGGTCGAGCTATCGGCCTACGCTGGGGCCACAAACCTCCCCGTAGTGACCAGTGAGCACATTTGACTCTTGAGCTAATTGTGGTGGTATGGGATACTACATTCGAGCTATCGGCCTACACTGATTGGTGATAAGCCCTTTGTAGTGACCTCGAGCATATTCTGAGTCTACGGGAGGCGACGACCCTTCCGTAGCAACAAGAGTACATTAGGCCTGTATTGATAAGGTGATGGAGGAGTGGTGCAACGAGTGCGAGCAACAGCCCTAGTAGCCCTTGCAGCGACTTATAAATATAACATCGTATGAGATTACTAGGCATGACGACCCTAGACAGGATCTGTGTTGGAATTGATATAAGGAAGGTACCTTTGTTTCCCAATACTGCTGTATGAACAGACTAATAATAACTTGGTAATCATTATCCATATCGCATTGCATATGCTTAGAAGATGTGGAGCACTGAGGAATGCAAGCATGCCGCGGACGCAGATGGTGCCGCATGAGGGAGTATGTCGGTGAGGGCATCCATCATGTCAATTCATGCATACATTAACAACATTATCTAGGAATGTTTGATTGATTGATTTGCTATTATCGCGTGATTGATTTGATAACATGCTAATCCTTGCTCTATTATTCCACTAAGTTGATCACTCACTCCCACGTTACGGGATGGTGTTTGCAACACCCACCAGACCCTGTCATAGATGCAGGTGGCGATGCGATTCAGGACGCAAAGCCGGACTACGATGAGGACCAGGACGAGTTCTCGTATATGAAGTTCGCTGACAGGTTTACGTAGGTGACCTGGATCAGCAGGACATGCTAGTTGGACTATCACCTGACATTTATTTTTGATTTATGACATGTATATGAGACTCAGAGATGTATTCATACTTTGGAGACAGTTTGAGATTATTTTGTTTTCATACAGTGATATATATATGAGTCTTCTGCTTGCATTTTATCACTGGATCTGGAGTATGAATTGTAGTTTTAGTATAATCTTACTCATGTGAATGCTCTAACTCAGACAACATTGAATCATATTCATTTGGTTGCATAAGTGATGGTCTAGAACTTGGGAGTCAGGTTTCTACACGACTCCCGATTTTTAGGGTGTTACAAGTTGGTATCAGTGCATGATTTGGATCAAACCAGACCTGGGTTATGGCCACGCGATGTACGCTGTCTCTCCTTTGACTTGGCTGGGTGCGAGAAAAATCTAAAAACTCTTATAGGATCGCAGTTTTGCCAATTGGCAAAGTTCACACAAATTGATCATTTTGATCGGGTTCGTGTGCATCCGTGGTCACATGAAATGACCCCAGACCACTTCTAGATCGTGTGTGGATGGGTCTAGACCTCTCTGGACCCAATCCCAGCTGTCAAAAATTGCTAAATGCCAATATCCATCAGGTAGTGTCAGAAGTGACTCGAAATGGATCGAAACAGGGTCATGGGCCTATCCAGGACAATATACAATGAACTAGAGGGGGAACCACACCTTTTTGGGGACCTTAGGGCAGGGGGGACCCAGCCCATATGGTGACCATCGCCGGATTTGAGTTTCACCGACGAGGACCTCGCCAACCGGTGGGCCCCACTCGGGCCGTACGTCGGGCCGACGCCCTTAAATGGGTAAGGTACCCCTCCTATATGTGGGCCGCACCTTGAAACCCCCCAAAAACCCTAACCCCTTCACAAAAACATCCTTCAAGCTCTCCCTTTTCAGTTTTTTGCTGCCTCTCTCTCAAGTCCCAGTGTCAAACCTCTCCCATCCCATTTTCTCCCTCAACAGATGCCAACCCATCCATTTACAGTTGTTCACAGTTCTCTCTCTCTCTCTATTCTCGTCAATTGGAGCTCTTACAACCTCCATTAAAGGCTAAAAATCGGGTGATCTTTCATCCCTACCCATTGTTCTATTTTCCCTTTAAAAATCTAGCCTTTGGGAGCTTGATTCACCCCTCTACAGGGCCTAGATTTGTTTCAGCCCATTAGAGCAGCCATTTCTCCGCATTTTCCCCTTTTTCATGGCTTTTGTTGAGGCTATTTTGGCCTTTTTCTCTCTTTCCACCATCCCCTCTCTCATGGGAAAGAGGAAGACCGCCGAAGATGAAGCTGGGCCTAGTCACCCTTCACGATCAAGGAAGTCGAGAGGTGGCGCCGCTAGCTCAAGTGCCGCCGCTAGTCCAAGTGTTGGGAGAGAGCTGCATATGAAGCGAGATTTAGATCCCCACGCTCAGATAGGAAGAGCATTATTGGCGGACTTGGCCCACGGTGCGTATGCTGATCATAAGGTTCTGTTTGAGGCACATGTGGATGGTTGACTCTTTGGTGAATTTCTGTTGTTTGAGCACATTGAAGCTGCCAATTAGGGTCCGCTCTTTGAAGCCCAGTCTCGTGCGAACATGAGCACTATTTGTGCCTTCTATGCTCATATTCGGGCTCCTACGTTGGAGCCATTGCAGTTCAGGATTCCCTTTGATAGAGACCGGGAAGCCACGATCGACGTTCGATTGATTGCCCGACTTCTGAAGGTGCCTCTTGGCGAGGTACATCCAATTGCTAAGAATCTGAAGAGTGTTCGTGAGAAAAATCACCGCACCAGGTTCCTATGTGGTGGTTTGGTTCCTTGGCAACGTAACAAGAGCCTTTTAGCATCCCACATGTCGGATGATTTTTACCTTTTGCACCACATTTGCACGTTCAATGTGTATCCCAGGTCGACCAACCGCAGTGAATGCACGCGACTCATGGTCGACTTCCTGTATCTGGTGGGCCAGGGAGAGAATATATGCATGGCCACCTTTGTGTTGCGACAGATCGTCCTCATAGCGAAGTTGAGAAGAACGTCTGAGTCACTTCTCTTTGGCCGACTCATATGCAAGATCGCGATTAAGTTTGCTTACAGACTTGGGCAGGAGATGCCTATGCCGATTCACTTCATTGATGAGGCTACCATGAACCAATTGAAGATAGGGCCTCGGAAGCGTGAGGCTCAGCTTGATGATGACAGTGAGGGCGATTATGATAGTGAAGAGGATGCTAGTGAAGAAGAAGCTGGGGCAAAAATAGCGGAAGAAGTCCAGGAAGAAGAGGAAGAGGAGGCTCACGATACTGATAAGAGCCCTCCTCCTACGGCTCAGGCTACTAGGGATGCTCACATAGCCCAACTTGAGGAGAGTCAGGTTGCTTTGCGACGAGAAGTCCAAGAACTTCGGGCTGAGGTGAAACAAGATGTTGAGGATACCAAGGCCATCATGAAACAGAAATTTGGCAAGGTGACTCACACTTTGAAGGCCATCCTGTGTTGTCTGCAGGATAAAGGTGCTCCTCCCCCATCGCCAGACTCGGACTAGCGATTAGGTTTTAGATGTTTGTTGGTTGTAGTTGTTTGTTTCCTGCTTTCTGTATGTAAGCCTGAGAAGGCTAGTAGTTAGTTTATATTACAGTTGTAGCTTTGGCTAACTTAGTTCCCATGCGTTTCTTGTCATGATGCATGTAAGGATATATCTCTTGTATTGTGACAAATTTTGAGTTAATGAAATGCATGAAATTCTACGGTTTGTTATGTGAATGATTGTGGTGTGTTTGTGCTATTGTTGAAACTGACAAGGTTGCGCCCTATTTTGAATATAGGGAATGCCGCCTAAGGCTACGTGGAGCACGGCATGACTTACACTGGGAGAGCCTATGGATCGGGTTCCTCTCCAGAGTGATGTTCATACGGACCCTACTATGGGCCCTCTTCCTGAGACTACACATGAGTCTCAGCCTTCTTCAGGTCCTACAGTAGGACCGCCACCATCCACACGGCCTGTCAGAGAGCAGTATCGTGCGTCTTTCTCGACGCAGTATGTGCCGCAGCATGCTCCACCTCCTGATAGGTTTGAGCAGTTGATGTCCATGAAGCATCAGCAGCACCAACAGCTTCTGACTACGATAGCAGGGGCCTTAGCCCAGGGTGGGAGTGCGACTCCACCTGCACCACCTGTGCATCCAGCTGAGGATGCTGGTACTTTGACTCAGGATGAGGGCATGACTCATCTTGTACCATCTGCTTACCCTACGGGGCATACTACTAAGTCACGGGGCCTACTCGAGTGATTTCAGCGCTTGTGGCCTCCTACTTTTATGGGTTCTCACAGACCCGAGGAGGCCTAGTATTGGCTCGACCGTGTGTCGAAGATTCTGAGGATGTTGCACTGCTCAGAGTCTGAGCAGGTTGAGTTGGCCACCTTTATGTTCGAGCGAGAGGCCGACTTATGGTAGGATAGCGTATTGCGGACAGTTGCTGCTGATTACGTCTGGACTTGGGCAACATTCGAGTTCCGTTTCCAAGAGAAATACTATCCCCAGACTTACAAGCACGAGCAGGAGAACGAGTTTCTATGCCTCAGGGAGGGAGGCATGTCAGTTACAGAGTATGAGCATCGGTTTACTGAGTTGGGCAGATACATCCTGACTATACTTTCTGACGAACAGATGCGCATACGTCAATTTTCTTAGGACTTGCGGCCGGACATTCGGTCGAAGATGTGCTGCGTCAGCATACCTTCCTATGTAGAGTTGATACATATGTCCATGAGGGCAGAGTAGGATGTTGATCGACTTGAGCGATCTCGTGGCCCTATGGTTACTAGGCCACGACCGGATATGCAGGACAGGCCATTTATTAGCAAGAGGCCTCGCATTGACCCTCCTCTTAGGGCTACAACGCCAGTACTTTCGACGCGGAGCCCTGATCTGTCTTGTACGTATTGTGGGGGACCGGGTCATTCTGTGGGGAGCTGTTTCGCTCAGATGAGAGACAGCGGGTTTTCGCCGCCCCAGAAGATCGATTGTCCTCACCCACAAGCTATATCTGCTCCACCTTTACGGTTGGCTCCTACGCACCCTTCTTTCAAACCTCCTGCATCTCAGTTCCGGCCGCCTCAACGGCCCATGGTACTACTGCCGAACCATCCACAGCAGGCACGGATACATGCCTTGACAGCTGAGGCTGCCGAGACAGAGACTACTCAGCCTTTGGCCTTTGAGGTCACCACCCATATTGGAGGTACTCCTATACTTGTGATGGTGGATACAGGATCCACAATTTCATTGATATCACATTCCATAGTCAGATGCCTCGGGCTATCGACTATTCAGATGGATGGAGTGCGAGTCCTTACGGCTCACGGGACCTTTTCTGATGCCACCATGATGTGTGAGGGTTGTTTGGGGGATTTAGGGGGCAGGACGATGACTCTTGACCTTATCGTTGACCCTCTCTCTATTATCTCGATGTCATTCTTGGCATAGATTGGCTGACTGCAGGGAGGGCCGAGATTGACTGTGAGACCCGTATGGTGACAGTCTATGAACCGGAGGGCACGTCCTTTACATTTTCAGTGCAGGTTAATCTTCCCTTCCGCATACCTAGCTACTCATCCTTATTGCGGGACGTCAATGCCCCGACACTTAAGCACACGCTAGTAGTCCGTGATTTTTGGGATCTGTTCAGGAAGATTCCTGAGTAACCACCTCGGTGAGAGATCAATTTTACTATCGATCTGGTACCTGGTTCCACGCCCATCTCACTGCCGACGTATCGCATGGCACCATGTGAGATGGAGGAGTTGAGGAAACAGATTGATGATCTGTTGGAGGTTGGCTTCATTCGACCGAGTGTGTCTCCTTGGGGAGCACCAGTATTGTTTATGAAGAAGAAGGATGGTTCTATACATTGTGTATTGATTATCGCAGGTTGAACCAGATTATGGTGAAGAACCGATATCCCTTGCCCAGGATAGATGACTTGTTTGATCAGGTGAAAGGGGCCTAGTACTTCTCGAAGATTGATCTTCAGTCAGGGTATCACCAGTTGCACGTCAGGGATGACAACGTGCAGAAGACAGCTTTCAGGACCAGCTTTGGCCACTACGAGTTCCTCGTGATGTCGTTCGGTCTTACGAACGTACCATCCGTGTTCATGGATCTGATGAACAGGGTATTTAGGCCTTTCCTCTATCGATTTGTCATAGTGTTTATAGACTACATTTTGGTATACTCCAGGAGTCGAGAGGAGCATGAGGAGCATTTGCGATTGGTCCTAGATACACTGAGGCAGCATCAGTTGTTTGCACAGTATAAGAAGTACGACTTCTGGAAGCAAGAAGTGAAGTTCCTGGGACATGTGGTGTCCAAGGATGGGATGACAGTTGACCTGGCTAAGGTAGCCGCGGTGCAGGATTGGGAGCAGCCTAGTTTTGTCACTGAGGTGAGGAGTTTCTTAGGTTTGGCAGGCTACTATAGACGTTTCATTCGAGATTTCTCGAAGATCGTCAGACCTCTATCTCAGTTGACACGGAAGGATGTGAAGTTTGCCTGGAATGATAGGGCGAAGGCAGCTTTTCAGGAGCTGAAGGACAGGTTGACGTCCGCCCCTGTGCTAGTATTGCCAGAGCAAGGGGTTAGATACACGATATACACTGACACGTCTAGCATTGGTCTGGGTTGTGTCCTTATGCAGAAGGACAGGATAATTTCATATGCCACGAGACAATTAAGGAAGCACGAGGAGAATTACCCTACATACAACCTTGAGTTGGCAGCCGTCATTTTTGCATTAAAGCTCTGGAGATATTACCTCTACGGAGAGGAGTTCGAGCTCTTTTGCGACCACAAGAGCCTCAAGTACATATTCACACAGCGAGATCTGAATATGAGGCAGAGGCGATGGATGGAGACTTTGAAGGACTTCAAGTTCGAAGTCTCCTACCATCTGGGCAAGGCGAACCTTGTGGCTGACGCGTTGAGCGACAAGAAGGCGATAGAGTTTGCGGCTCCGCTGATGGTTGCTGAGTGGGATATGGTTGAGTTTTTGTGAGACTTTGAGCAGAAACTCACTGTGGAGGGGCCCTATGAGTTTATCGCACATGTGCAGGTGCGATCTCTTATCGATGACAGAGTCATCGTGGCGTAGAGGGATGATGCGAATCTTACTGAGCTTCGAGAGAAGGCCAGTGATGATGCAGACGCCGAGTGGCGAGTTGGCACGGATGGGGGCTTACGTTATCGTGGCCACCTATGCGTCCCAGATATCCCTGACTTGAGATGAGAGATTCTTGAGGCTACGCACTGTACCAGACTTCCGATGCATCCGGGCAGCACCAAGATGTATCGCGACATGAGGAGGACGTATTGGTGGGATGGTATGAAGACCCACATCGTAGAGTTCATGTCCCGTTGTCTCACTTGCCAGCAGGTGAAGGCAGAGTATCGCCGACCACCTGGACTCCTTCAGCCTATACCTATAGCTGAGTGGAAGAGCACTTCATTTCCATGGATTTCATTTTAGGACTGTCGAAGACTAGGAAGGGACATGATTCTATTTGGGTGATTGTCGACCGTCTGACGAAGTCGGCACACTTCCTACCGATCAAAGTTACAAACTCTGCAGACGAGTTAGCCAGGCTGTATATCAGAGAGATTGTGCATCTGCATGGAGTTCCCTTAGAGATCGTGTCGGACAGAGACACATGCTTTACTTCTATTTTCTGGACTCGTATTCAGGAGGCTATGGGTGGGAAGTTGAAGTTCAGTACTGCCTTCCACCCACAGACAGACGGACAGACAGAGCAGGTGAACCAGATTTTAGAGGACATGTTGCGGGCTTGCGTATTGGACTTCAAAGACAGTTAGGATGACTGTCTTGCATATGCAGAGTTCACGTACAACAACAGTTTCCAGGCGAGTATCGGTATGAAACCTTATGAGGCCTTATATAGACGACCTTTTCGAGCACCGCATTGCTGGGCAGAGGTCGATCAACGCAGATTGATTGGCCCGGAGTTAGTGTAGGCAACATCGGAGAAGATTGATATCATTAGACGCCGTCTTCTTATAATGCAGAGCAGACAGAAGAGTTATGCCGATACGAGACGGCGCCCTCTAGAGTTCGAGGTTGGGGATCACGTGTTTTTGAGAGTTTTCCCTATGAAGGGAGTCCTTCGGTTCGGGAAGAAGGGGAAACTAGTACCGCGAATCATTGGACCATTTCATATTCTCGACCGTGTGGTTGCAATAGCTTATCGTCTGGCTTTGCCTACGCCTCTCGCCAGCGTACACAACGTATTTCATGTTTCTATGCTGAAGAAATACATTCCTGATCCTTCCCATATCATTAGATGGGAGCAGGTGCAGTTAGGTGAGGATGTGACATATATACGGCGACCGACGCGTATACTAGACAGGAAGGAGCAGGTGTTACGTAGTAAGGTCATCCCCCTTGTGAAGGTGTTGTGGACGCATCACTCAGAGGAAGAGGCTACTTGGGAGACGGAAGCCGAGATCAGAAAGAACTACCCACAGCTTCTCGAGGAGTACGAAAAGGTACAAATTTTGAGGATGAAATTTATTGTTAAGGGGGGTAGATTGTAACGCCTCGGAAAAATCCGTACAGAGACTCGAGTACCAACTCGATCAGAAATCACATAGGATTAATTCCTTTAGAAAATAAGCGTAAGTTAACTAGCGCTACGTTAGAGTAGCTGTGAAATTGTCCCTGATCGTTTTAAATACGTTCTGTAAGACCCAAAACTTGTAGAATCGATGACTCTATAATACCCTGAAACCTTGGATCCAACTCTAAACCCGTTTTCTCTCAGGAACCCTCCGAAACTCCGTATTGGATTTAGACCGCGCGTCGAAAGTCTGATATCTACAATCTTAGACCATTATGACCGCTTGGCTGGACTTGACAATTGTTTTGAAAATCAAGCCCAACCGATGTTCTGAGGCTATTTCACTGAGTCTGGACTGAAGAGAGTGAGAATAGGGTAAAGGTTTAGGAAATTAATTCCAAATCCGGCACGTGTCGTTACGCGTTATTATTAAGGGTTCTGACCGTCAGAATTCAGTCAAATTTCACCCTCGGATCAGGAAAAATTTCTCTTTCATATCATGAGACTTGTAGACCTGATTTAGGTACGATGACCGCTGAACTGAAACTGGACCGCCACGTGCGATCTGGGAACTCTACCGGTCTGAAAACTTCGTGTGAGCAAGATCCAGTATGCATGAGCTTAAGTCCGACCGCGTTCGGCCAGGGGACCTCCCGAAACACCCTTTTAGATCGGAAAAATCCCGATTTGGTTATAACTCAAGTATACCTTATTCCCAAGTCTAATTAGGTTAGATTTTAGCTTGTATAAGGGCCTTAAACCCTCTCATATCTCTCTCATACGAATTTCCTTAAAACCCTAGAAAGAGAGAGAGAGAAAGTGAGAGATTGTGAGAGAGTTGTGGGAGAGATTTCCCGCCACTTGCACCAGCTATTGCACGTACCTAAGCATCGCATTCAAATCACTTTTCTGGTGATTTCCAACGCACTTCTAGGTAAGGAAACCCTAACCACTTGCTGTTTTAGAGATTCCTTTGATACAATAGCGAAGTAGCTTATGTATCTTGTGCATTAGGTCGCATTTACGCCGTTTACGAAGCGATACATTCTATTCGAATCGATACACGTCTAAGGTGAAAGGTGAGGATTTTAGACGCTTTGATTGACTAATTTCAAAGCTTTCAATGTCGTTTAATAGTAGATTATCGAAGAGAACGCCGTTTGACATGTAGAACATGCTATCCGTTTTCTATTTCGACTGCGTATGGAAAATATGAGATTTAGGGTATTTTAGTCATTTGTAGGAAATACTGTTTACATCCATATTTTGCTGAAATGTTTGCCATGGTTATTTATCATGTTAGGATATTAGAAATGCATGTATGATCTGTTTGGCGAAGAGATTCGCCCTAATGCGCACTTTGAGTCGACATACGCTATGTAGACTAGAGTGTGTAGACTAAGTGTTTGTATAAATGATTGTATTAGTATGTATTGAGTAATGGTGTCGTGAATTAGTTTTGAGATTGAATTCTCAATTAATATGCGGATGTATATGAATTCCATCATGTTGGCTATATGTATTAATTTCATTATATATATGAAATGCGTGTGTTGAATGATTTGCTTAAGTTGTATGTTATAACATGTGTCAACATGCTTATATTGTTGTATTTCATTTCTATGACTCTCATATGGCACTGATGTTGATTTACAAATGCTTGGGGCTATGTTCCAGTCCAGGCAGTCGGTAATGGATCAAATTCGTGGTTGGCTTCTATTTTCCACGAAGGACGCGTCGATGAACGCGAGTCGTGTTTTGGGTTGGCGGCAGTGGTTAGGCCACGCGAAGTGTTTTATGCACTTCATGTCGTTCAACTTAAGATGCGCTCGTACTAGTCGAGCCCATCAAGTAACCCAACTGGTCATTGTATGTTCACCATGTACGAGTCATAACTGTTTGAACCTAAGGTACTGAACTTACCATTGGAAACCCTAATAACCATGGTACCTTGATCCATAAAGACTCATGAGCCGGGCATGGTGGTATGGGACACTGTGGTCGAGCTGTCGGCCTACGCTGGGGCCACAAACCTCTCTGTAGTGAGCAGTGAGCACATTTGACTCGTGAGCCGTTTGTGGTGGTATGGGACACTACATTCGAGCTGTCAGCCTACACTGATTGGTGACAAGCCCTTTGTAGTGACCTCAAGCGTATTCTGAGTCTACGGGAGGCGACGACCCTTCCGTAGCAATAAGAGTACATTAGGCCTGTATTGATAAGGTTATAGGGGAGTGGTGCAACGAGTGCGAGCAACATCCCTGTCAGCCCTTGCAGCGACCTATAAATATAACATCGTATGAGATTACTAGGAGTGACGACCCTAGACAGGATCTGTGTTGGGATTGATATAAGGAAGGTACCTTAGTTTTCCAATACTGCTGTATGAACAGACTAATAACAACTTGGTAATCATTATCCATATCGCATTGCATGTGCCTAGAAGATGTGGAGCACTGAGGAACGTAAGCATGTTATGGACGCGGATGGTGCCGCATCAGGGACTATGTCGGTGAGGGCATCCATCATGTCATTTCATGCATACATTAACAACAGTATCTAAGAATGTTTGATTGATTACTTTGCTATTATCGCGTGATTGATTTGATAACATGATAATCCTTGCTCTATTATTCCACTGAGTTGATCACTCACTCCCACGTTACAGGATGGTATTTGCAACACTCACCAGGCCCTGTCTTAGATGCAGGTGGCGATGCGATTCAGGACGCGGAGCCGGACTACGAAGAGGACCAGGACGAGTTCTCGTATATGCAGTTCGCTGACGACTTTGCGTAGGTGACCTAGATCGGTGGGACATGCTAGTTAGACTATCACCTGACAATTATTTTTGATTTATGACATGTATATGAGACTCAGAGATGTATTCATACTTTGGAGACAGTTTGAGATTATTTTATTTTCATACAGTGATATATATATATATATATATGATAGTCTTCCGCTTGTGTTTTATCATTGGATCTGGAGTATGAATTGCAGTTTTAGTATAATCTTACTCATGTGAATTCTCTAACTCAGAAAACATTGAATCATATTCATTTAGTTGCATAAGTGATGGTCTGGAACTCGGGAGTCGGGTTTCTACACGACCCCCGATTTTCAGGGTGTTACAAAGAGCTTTAATGTGAAAATGACGGCTGCCAACTCCAGATCGTATGCAGTGTAATTCTCCTCATGTTTCCTTAATTGTCGCGAGGCATACACAATCACCCTGTCCTTTTTCATAAGGACACAACTTAGACCAATGCGAGACACATCAGTGTATATAGTATACTTAACCCCTTGCTCTGACAATACTAGCATAGGGGTAGACATCAGTCTATCCTTTAGCTCCTGAAAAGCTACTTTCACCTTCTCATTCCAGGCGAACATCAAGTCTTTTCGAGTTAACTGAGACAACGGTCTGGCAATCTTCTAGAAGTACTGAATGAAGAGTCAATAATACCTTGCCAGACCTAGAAAACTCCTCACCTCAATAACCGAACCAGGCTGTTTCCAGTCCTGAACTGCAGCTACCTTAGCAAGGTCCACTACTACCCCTTCCTTGGACACTACATGTCCTAAGAACTTGACTTCCTGCTGCCAGAAGTCGCACTTCTTGTACTGTGCAAATAACTGGTTCTTCCTTAAAGTTTCCAAGATGCTTGTAGGTGTCTTTCGTGTTCTTCTCGACTCATAGAGTATACCAGAATATCATCAATAAACACAAGTCCATGAACATGACCGGTACGTTTGTAAGAACGAACGACATCATGAGAAACTCATAATGACCAAAGCTATCCTGAATGCAGTCTTTTGCACGTCATCTTGATACCAACTTATAACGCCCTAAAAATTGGGGGTCGAGCAGATGCTCAGCTCCTGAGTTTCAATGCATCACTTATGCAACATAGATGCAGATGATTGAATGTTGATCATGGTAGAGCATTAAACATGAGTGGGATTATACCAAAATAGTAATTCATACTCCAGATCAGTTTATGTATCACAGGTGGAAGACTAAAAGATATCTATATAAACGAATAGGAAAGCAAAGATCCTGTCGATCTGCTAAAGTATGAATACATCTCTAAGTTACCATATAGATGTAATGTTCAAAAAAATAAAATGTCAAAAAGAATCCAACTACAATAGTATGCCCTGTAGAACCGTCGATTAGTACAGCCTAAGCGAAGCCGTCCGAGAACTGCATATAAGAGAACTCATCCTGATCGTCGTAATAGTCAGGCTCCGCCTCCTAAGACGTATCCTCATCTGCAACTAAGACAGAGTCTAGTGGGTGTTCAGAACAACATCCCAGAACGTGGGAGTGAGTGATCAACTCAATGGAATCATAGCGTAAAGATTAACATGTTATCAATTCAATCAAATAGTAATGATAAAGTAAACATATCAACTATTCCTAAATACTCTTATTAATGCAAGGATGAGATGTTTCATGAATGCATGCCCTCGCCTACACTCCCTCGTGCGACATCATCTTACGTTCTGTGCACTTCATCGTCGGCACATGCAGTGGCGATGATATGAATATGATTACCGAGTTATTATTAGTCCTTTTCATACAACAGTATTGGGTGTAACACCCCAAATTTTTATCAACCTGGAGTTAGACGTTCTTAGGCAATGGGTCAACCATAATACTCTCAAAGCTCAATCCCAAAGCCAAAGAAATCACTTTTCAACCCATTTCCTTCAAACCCTAACCTTTCACTACCTCATTCTTCAAACTTCTCCTAGTACTTTCATATTATACACGAATCCTCAAATTTAAATAGTAAAGAACTATACTTAAACGAAAACTCACTATAAACGGTCGCCGAGATTGAGTCCGTGCACACTCCTGATCACACCCAACAACCCCAAATCACTTCTAGATCGTCAATTGAAGGGTTTAGGCCATGTTTCATTCCATTCTAAACATAAAAATGAATGTCCTTAGGTTGTGGGCTAACCACAACCCTTGCACTCAATCTCAAGGCCCAAAAACCCCTTTTCATCCAATTCCTTCAGAATCTTTCCTTTCACCACCCCATTCTTCAACTTTTTCTAAGTCCTTTCACACTAGACATAAATCCTAGTGTGTAAATGATGGAGAATCATGTTTAAGTAAAAATTTATTATAAATAGTAAATATATGTATAAATTTGACTTCCCATCATTCTAATCATGCAATCTCATGGAATAAATGGGTTAGTTGGATGGATTAGCCTCTCCTATCCCAAAATCATATGCTACATGATGCATAAACTAATTTCGGTTTGTAAAATGAACCGAAATAGTGCGAAACAGAGTCGTGGGCCTACCCACGCTAATCCACAATGATCTAAGGTGGGCCCCACATACATTTGGGACCTAGGGGACAGGGGGACTACACCCCATAAGCCGGGCCTCACCGGATTTGACTTTGGCCCGCGAGGACCTCGTCGGTTTGGCGAGGCCTTGCCGTACAATGGGCCCCATTTGGTCGGGCCTTCAAGCCGGAGGTGTTTGGATGCTAGGGTAGCCTCCTGGTATGTGGGTCATCCATTAAAACCCCTCCAATCTAGTACCTCCTTCACAAACTACCCCTCCAAGCTCTCCTCTCTCCCCCAAACATCTGATTTTTGGCAAAAACCACCCCTCCAAACTCTTCCTTCTTCCGTTTCCAAGCACCCCCACTCCACCCTTCAAATCTCATCTTAAACAAAAATCAATAAAGGCTACTTCCTTTAGAAATCTAACGAGAATTGACTAGTGCTGCACTAGATGGCCTATGAAATTCTGACCAATCACTTTCAATATGATCTGCTAGAGTCAAAACGTATAGGATAGGTGACACTACAATACCGTAAAACCTAGGATCAAACTCTATTCTCAATTGCTCTCGGGAGCACCTTGAAACTTTGTATCGGCTCTGGACCGCACGTCGGAAGTCCGATTACCCCAAACTTAGACAATCCTGACCGCCTAGTTGGACTTGACAATCACCTCAAAAATTAAGTCCAGATGATGTCCCACGATGATTTCCTTGAGTTCAGAGTGAAGAGTGTGAGAAATGTTAGAAATTAACATAATTTATAAAATCTGGTACGTGTCGCTTACGCGACATTTTCTAAGCATTATGACCGTCAGAATTCGATCAAATTTTACCCTCGGATCAGGATAGGTGACCCTTACATGTCAACACACTTGTGGCCCTGATCGAGTACCGGTAGCCATCAAACTGAAACCGGTCCGCCACGGTCGATCTGGAAATTCGACAGGACTGAAAACTCTGCCTGACCTAGATCCAATGTCAGATAGCTTTAGTCCAACAGCACTTAGTAATAGGACCTCCAGAAATGCTCCGTTGGATCAGAACAAGCCCACTTTGGTTATAAAATAAGTATACCTTGGCCCCAAGTCAATTTTCGTCACTTTTGGACTTATTAAAAGGGCTTAAACCCTTGCTCTTTCATTCCATACGAATTTGAAGAGAAAAGAGGGAAAAGAGAGGGAAAGTGAGGGAGAAGTTGGGGCTTTCTCCTGGGATTCTTCCCTGCAGCTCTACGTGCCAAAGTCACCTACCTGCATCGTTATTCCAGCGATTCTGATTTCGTTCTAGGTAAGAAAACCCTAACCCTAATCTGATTTGAAGCTTAGACTAGTTGTAGAAGAGTTCTAGCTAACCTGTTCACCTTGTATTCATCATAACTGCTTGAACCTAGGGTACTAAGCTTACCATTGAAAACCCTGTTAACCATGGTACCTTGAGCCATAAAGACTCATGAGCCTGGCATGGTGGTATGGGATACCGTGGTTGAGCTGTCGGCCTACGCTGGGGCCACAAACCTCCCCGTAGTGACCAGTGACCACCCTACTCTGAGCAGATTATGGTGGTATAGGACACTATATTCTCGCTGTCGGCCTACATTGATAAGGTGATGGGGGAGTGGAGCAACGAGTACGAGCAATGGCCCTGGCAGCCCTTTGTAGTGACCTTGAGTTTATCCTGACACCGCATGGGGGCTACAAGTCCTGATGCAATCTTAAGGATATAAACTAGGCCTGTATTGATAAGGTGATGGGGGAGTGGAGCAACAAGTGCGTGGAACAGCCCTGACAGCCCTTGCAGCAACCTAAAAATATATCATCGTATGAGATTACTAGGAGTGATGACCCTAGATAGGCGTAAGACCCGTATCTTGGTCCGTACCTTTCCATAGACTTTCGTGGTCTTACTGGTCGAATTCCGGTAACCTTTGACCCTTAACTGATATCAACGCGCGACCCTGATTCATATGTCGACAACCCGAGTCGACTCAACCCGAGACCAATACCATAGCGACCGCACCATCGTTGGGGTTCCGATGCCGCAACTCACGCGCCGAGGCGATACCCTGGTCAAGAGATGTGGGCCAACGTTCGGTGTGAGAAAAACCGCGCGTTGCAAAACCCAAGGGAATCTCTACGATGTGTCATATCAATCACATCAATCCCATCAATCAATCAATCCATCAAGCCATCACATGTCAAGTACACATCACTTTATTCCCTTTTCCCAAGCAACCACAAAAGTCTCCCAAACCCATAGCTCTCTTACACAAAAAGACACAAAAGTCTTCACCACCCATACCTCTCTTACATAAAAGCCTCAAAAGTCAAGCTTTTCTTACACAACCATCACTCACCACATCATCCATCACTCTCTCTCTCTCCCTTTACAACTCTCTCTCTTTCTCTCTTTCTCATTTCAAATCTCCAAGAAAACTTCCAAGCTCCATACGTATGGAGTTTTGCAAACTCTCCTAAGCTCCAAGTGGCCCACCTCTTCATCTCAAAATCTCTCATCTCAACCCTCCACTCTTCATCTCATCCATTGAAGTTGAAGCTAAGGTGCCAAGGAACCCCTAGGAGCGAGAAGATCGGACGGTGGGTGCCTCTATAGGGTAGTTTCTTTTCATTTTTATGATGGGCCAAGTGAGGCCCACCGATCCATGGTGTGGATCTCACTTGGGACCATAAGATGTGGCCGATGGACCACTTGGATCATCATGATCATTCCATGATGGGGCCATTCTCCATGGACCCCATCATGATGTTTAGTTCATTTTAAAAGGTCATCTAGACCATCCATGTCGGTGGAGAATGGATCTCCACCATTGATTTACATTTTTGATGGTCCCATGTTCAAAGGGATCCGTTTATTGTATGATTTCATTCAAAGGAGGGCTTATAGTGGCAGAGCCCTCCATCACAAGGCGTGTCCCTCTCTCTATCTCTCTCTCTCTCTCTTTTATTTCTTTTATTTTATTTTATTTTATTTTATTTTTATGTTATATGATTGTGTGGCCCACTTGAATGGATCCCACCTTGACATTATTTTTTTCAAGATGTATTCAAGTGGGGTCCACCATATACATTATACCCATATCACTCATCCGTGGTGGCCCACTCCATCAGGGCCCACCACATTGCATTTCCTTTAAGGGACCAAGACCGTCCAGCGTCTGGGATGCTGGACATTTCAAAGGAAAAAGAGAAAAAGGGAAAGAAGAAGAGGAACTTTTGGTGGTCCACTTGCTTAGGCCCCACTGTGATGCATTTAGACAATCCAAGCCGTCCATCCTCTTACCTACGGTATTTTAGCCGTTGGGTAGGAGTTTGGGGCTGATTGGAAGACCTGGTGGGCCATAGCATCAAAAATCGCATCCTCACCATTCAAACATCATTTTCGTATTTTATTTCACTTCCTAAGCATATAAAAATTTGAACTTCGGACTCATTTCGATTGTTATGGGCCACTGATCGCAATGGCCGGGCTAGATTTCATTTTAGTGGGCCCCACGCGGGAAAAACCATCAAAAAACAGGATTTCCCATTTTTTTGAAGGAGGCTTACCCTCTGCCTCCCTGACATTGCAGCGCTGCATACTGCTGCGTGCAGCCATGTAGGCGGACGGCGGTGTCCAGTAGGGACCCACGGCTCCAGCCGTGGGCCCCACCGTAATGCTTGCTTGTCATCCAATTGGTTCATGAGGTGGGTCCCATCATCAGGTGGGTCCCCTCCAAAAATGAAACTGATCCAAAACTCAGGTGGCCCACACCACGTGAAACATTGTGAATTGAATTCTACCGTTGAAAAGTTTTTGGGGCCCATAGAAGTATTGGATCAAGCTGAAATTTATGTTTTCCCTTCATCCAGGTCTGAGTGACCTTATGAACGGGTTGGATTTCAAATAAATATTACGGTGGGCCACATTTGTGGGACCCACGGTAATGTATGTATTTCACTCACACCATCCACAGCCCGTGGACGGTGAGACTCACAATGATGTATTGTTTCACCCACCGTCCAGCGGACGGTGGGGCCCTGTTGCATGTGTTTTACACACGCCGTCCACCTGCCTTTGATGTTGGGGCCCACTGCCAGCTGCCCATAGTGATTTCTGTAGGACCCACCATTATATATATTTACATATGTTATATAGTTTATAATGTATATTGTATAATATGAATATAGTGGCAGGCCCTACATGGGACCCACCTCAGTTCCGTTTTAATGATTAAAGAGCTGGTGCAACAGCCCTTAATGTATGAATTGATGTTGTAGTTATAATGTATGTATATTGCTATACATATTATATATGTGGGCCCAAGGTCCGTATGACCTTTTGAACATAATGGATTGCAAACAAAAAAACATTGTAGTGGGCCCTAGGCCATGTGTCCCTATGAATAGTTTGGATGGAAATAAATATTTTGTAAAGCCTATGGGCTTAGGCTCGCTTGATATTTAAGGCCTATGGGTTTAGGCCCAATTGATATGTTCTAAGGCCATGAGACTAGGCCATTTGATACATTGTAGGGCCCATAGGAGTAAACCCATTTGATTATAAAAAGGGTCAATAGGATTAGGCCCATTGGATTTATTTGAGACCCATGAGTTAGGCCCATTTTATTTGATTAAGGCCTAGGGGTTTAGGCCCATTTGACTCATGTTAGGTCCATGGGTTGAGGCCCACTTAAATCTACATGTGGGACCCAATTGGTGTGACCCATTGGTCACATATTAGACTCATGAGACTAAGCCCATTTGATGTAAATCCTAGGCTCACGGGTTTTGTCCCATTGCAATGCACATAAGACCCATTGGTGTGGCCCATCTATGTGGCCCATCTGATGAATAAAAGGCCCATAAGATATGGCCCATTTGATATATATGTAAGGTCCAATGGGAACAACCTACGGTCCATTGCAATGTGTAAATCCATTACAGGCTAAGTACCAATGTTTACAAAGATCGTGCCTTGGAAGCAATGTTGGTTTGACTTCCACATTGCGAGTGTGATGCTGGTAGGATGTCCACATTACGACTCTCTTTAGGGCCCATTACTGGGCCGTACTTATTGTGTATAGGCCATCCAGGTCCATCTGCATTGTAAGTTAGTTCATTTTATTATAACATGTTTAGTACAGTTCCATGACTCATGATCATACGCATCATATGTATGCTTGACGTGACAATTGTCTGATCATAGCATTTGCCTTCGGGCAGGTTGTTTATGGGCTCCCGGTTAGGCGGTGTTGCCCTACATGAGCGCACGATATGCGCAGGATTTGATGCATGACTGGATAGCGTGAATCATGCATATCGCATTTGTATGACATGGATATTGTACGCCCTAGTGACATCGGGGTCGTAACTTCCACAGATGTATCGTGGTTGGAAGGATTGGATACCGAAAATCTTGTTCTACATGGGGTACTATAGATATCCCTGGGTGAAAGTCCCTAAACCCTTATGGTACCAAGAGGTTGCTCCAACGTCTAGACCAAGTAGGTAGATGAGCGTTGAGTGCCGATTACCAAACGGTTACGCTCTCCACTGTGTCGTGGTCAGTTGGAAGGAGGTGCGGCCTTACCTGCCCAAGAGTAGGGGGCAATGCTAGGCTAAGTTTGACCAGCTCGAGGAATGGGTCCGCTATCGACGAGTCATGCCTGATATTGGTACACGGATAGTGAGGTCTTTTCCACTTACCTTATTGCACGCGATATGGCGGCAATCTGGCTTAGAGTGTACTAGACCCCGGTGATATCCCATATTTGAGCCGTATTGATGTATGGACATAGATGAGGATCCGTATGCTTGAGTTTCATTGCACATCGCATGGCCTTGGGATGGCTGATACCATTCATGTCTTGCATCGCATAAGCCTTGGTACGGCTCATGATATTATGGTTCCATCCACATATTCCGCATTACTCTGACATTGCATGTTCATATTACTACCTTGCGCATACACTTTCACCACCCTCTAAGCTTTCTGTAAGCTTATGCACGACCGTTGCGTGCAGGTGACGTTGGATCGCAGCAGCGCTGAGGCAGGAGCACGTTGCAGAGCATTTTGGAATTTTTGTTCTTTACCATTGTATTTCCCTTTATGCTCATTGTACTTGTAAAGTTTTTGATCATAGTGGAAATGTAATGGAGTTCTTGGTTGTTGTTTGTAGGTTATGCCTTTAGTTATGCTTATTACGAATCAAACTGACATTGAAAATCCTCCTCGTAGCATCCCAAGATCGGAACCTGGCGAATAGGAGCTAGGAGCCGAGAATGGGGTTCTACGGAGGCTGTCGGTGTCGGATTCGTCGATTGAGAATTTTGTGAGCCCGGTTTCTGAGTTTGGGGTGTGACAACAGGATCATTGTTTGGGTATTGATATAAGGGAGGTACCTTAGTTTCCCAATCCTGCTGTATGAAAAAGACTAATAACAACTCGGTAATCATATCCACGTCGCACTGCATGTGCCTGGAAGATGTGACGCACTGTGGGAAGAAAGCATGCCGCAGACGCAGATGGTGCCGCATGAGGGAGTATGTCGGTGAGGGCATCCATCATGTCATTTCATCCATGCATTAATCACAGTATTTAAGAATGTTTGTTTTGTTTTCTTTATCATTATCACGTGATGGATTTGATGACATGTTAATCTTTGTTCTATGATTCCACTGAGTTAGCTACTCACTCCCACGTTACGGGATGGTGTTCCGGACACCCACCAGTCCCTATTTTAGTTTCAGATGATGGCACTGCTTGTGGAACGGAGCTGGACTTGTATGATGCTGAGGAGGACTTCTCCTCCATGTTTTGATCGACGGGATTACAGGGAGGTTGATTAGACGCCATGACACTTGTCTTTCTTTTATACTTTTGGAGCACTCATGTATATTCTTTTCTTTCTATTTTGGAGTATACATGTATTTAGTTAACCTGGTAATATGTTCACACTCTGGAGACTTACAATCATTTATATATTTTATACATCTATCACATTCTTCCGCTTGCTAATTTAACTGTCTCTGGAGTATGATTTGCTGTTTGGCTTAATCTCACTCATGTTTACTGTACTAACAGACAACATTCAATCATCATCATCATATATGTTGCATAAGTGATGTTCTAGAACTCGGGAGTTGGCTTTCTACCCGACCCCCGATTTTTGAGGTGTTACAGATGGTATCAGAGCATGATTTGGATTAAACTGGACCTAGGTTATGTTAACATGACGCACACTGACGCACTCTAACTTAGGAAGGAGACGATGGAATTTAGAGACAACATTAGAATCCCAAGTGTCACCGACGGGCGAGCCCATACGTAACCGAGACCATGTAAAATGATCTCATATCCCCACTTCTTTTCACTCCAGCTTCCGTCTTCTTCTACATCTCACACCCATCCACCACTATTCTTTACAAATCTTTACCTTCCTTTCAAATTATACTTGGAATCTCATCATCATGGGATTTGGAAATCCCATCTCACACTTTCCAACACAAGACGCATTTTTCCAAAGTCTATGAATCGAGTTTTAATCCCATCCCACCCTCCTTCCAAACATGTCATTTTGAATCCTACGGTGGGATTAGCAACGAAATCCATTTAATACAACTTAGAAGTTTAGACTTAAAGTGGACTCATAGACTTTAAAAATTTAGTGGTGTAGGGAAATAAGTTAATAGCAGGAACCTAGGACCTTCCTAGTTGGTATGTGAATAGGTGTAGTGTTCAAGAGCAATTAGATTGAGGTCCGGGCAACTCAAATTCAATTAGACAACTTCTGACCCTAAGTGATAAAACATTTCCTTGTATTAGAAATGATGTCATCTAGCATATAAATGTAGGCTTTAGGATACAACTAGTGGATTACCGCTACTTATAAGTTAAGACAAGACTACTAGTTGTACTGAGGAATGTAAAAGACTTAGTTAGTTGACTTGCTTAGGTTGGAGTGAGACCTCATTCCTTCGTTGAATTCCCCTAATGCTTAGAGGCTTCTTAATAACTTTTAAGGAGTTCGTTGACTTAGAACAATTCCCGTTCAAGGAAAACTTCTAAATCCCTTAGAATTAATGTTAGATCAAATCAATACACCCCCTAGAATTGTCTTCCCAGGGACTTAATACAATCGGGAACACGGAGTAGAGGAACTATATATAAGCAAAGTATTCACGGTTTGAATCGAATTCTTAATCCTATTGGTTACCAATAAATCCAATGCTCTGATCAAGTAGAAGATCGGCATCGACTCGGATTAAGAACTGATACGGCAAATTTTCTGTCCTAATTAGACAGAAGGTCAATGTATCCGGCTCAGACCCACTACATAACTTTTCTTCCGTGTTGGCCCAACCACATACAACCAAAAGTTATAACTTTGCCTTTGGGAAGTGTCAAGGACATATAGCCATTAGAGATTAGACATCTTGCCGGGAAGCTTACACCCGCCCCTGAAATCAACCACAACACCCATCATTTTAGCTTCTTTCTACAACCATAGGTACCAATGCCATAGAACGCATCATTAACAAAGGAAGACCAATGTCGCGGGAGGTTGTTTCCCATTTCATGTCAAGGATAGGTCTTCAGTTACACCTCGTTTCGATATATGGATCAAGACATAGATTCTTGAGCCTTAAGTAGAACTTTATTTTTAAGGGGGGTAGAATGTATTGAGTCCAATCTAGTTAGGTCAGCTAATACAGCCGTTAGATTAGAGTAGCGCAGCGGAAGCGTGGTTGGCCTCTCCCCCACTGGCCCAGGATCAAAAGAAATCGGTCTAGGTTAGACGAAAAGATATAAACCCCTAACTCCCACCTTGGATATAAATTAAGACGAGGACTCTTTAGACCAAGACCCAAATAGGAAATTTGAACCTTGCAATGATGGACATTCCCTAAGCTTTTAGAGTGATCAGACTACGGAGTTACGAAATTATACAACTGTGAAATATTTACAGCTTGACCTAAATCCTTAATCCTAGACGACTACCAATGGACTCACTGCTTAGCCGAGCAGAAGACCAGGATCCACCAAGATTAGGAAGGGATACAACGTTGTCTACCCTGGCCAGGCGGACATTCGACGTATCGGGATTAAGTGCACTACAACCATCTCTCTGTACTGGTCAACCACTGAAAATATATATCTTACTCTAAGTAGATGAAAATTGTCGCCAAGATGCCAAACAGGTAAGGAAATAAATTGTAGCAAACCGTTAGGGTATAAGTAATGCATAAAGAAGTAAGTTTTAAGGGGGGTAGACCAAAAGGAACCAGACTTATATAGATCGTATACACCCTACCACGTATAGAAACATGAAATCAACAAAACTTAGGTGAAGGAAATGATTAATCTTTCCTTATAACCCTTAAGCAAATTTTGGAGACGAAATTTTATTTTAAGGGGGGTAGATTGTAACACCCCAGATTTTTGTCAACCTGGAGTTAGACGTCCTTAGGAAATGGGTCAACCATAACACTCTCAAAGCTCAATCCCAAAGCCAAAGAAATCACTTTTTAACCCATTTCCTTCAAACCCTAACCTTTCACCACCTCATTCTTCAAACTTCTCCTAGTACTTTCATATTAGACACGAATCCTCAAATTTAAATAGTAAAGAACTATACTTCAACGAAAACTCACTGTAAACGGTCACCGAGATTGAGTCCGTGCACACTCCTGATCACACTCAACTACCCCAAATCACTTCTAGACCGTCAATCGAAGGGTTTAGGCCATGTTTCATTCCATTCTAAACCTAAAAATGAATTTTCTTGGGTTGTGGGCCAACCACAACCCTTACACTCAATCTCAAGGCCCAAAAACCCTTTTTCATCCAATTTCTTCAGAATCTCACCTTTCACCACCCCATTCTTCAACTTTTTCTAAGTCCTTTCACACTAGACATAAATCCTGGTGTGTAAATGATGGAGAATCATGCTTAAGCAAAGATTTACTATAAATAGTAAATATATGTATAAATTGGACTTCTGATCATTCCAATCATGGAATCTCATGGAATAAATGGGTTAGTTGGATGGATTAGCATCTCCTACCCCAAAATCATATACTACATGATGCATAAACTAATTTTAATTTATAAAATGACCTGAAATAGTGTGAAACGGAGTCGTGGGCCTACCCACGCTAATCCACAATGATCTAAGGTGGGCCCCACATACATTTGGGACCTAGGGGACATGGGGACCACGCCCCATACACTGGGCCTCGGCGGATTTGTCTTTGGCCGGCGAGGACCTCGCCGTACAATGGGCCCCATTTGGTCGGGCCTTCGGGCTGGAGGTGTTTGGGTGCTAAGGTAGCCCCCTGGTATGTGGGCCATCCGTTAAAAACCCCCCAATCTAGTACCTCCTTCACAAACTACCCCTCTAAACTCTTCCTTCTTCCGTTTCCAAGCACTCCCACTCCACCCTTCAAATCTCATCTCAAACAAAAATCAATAAAGGCTACTTCCTTTAGAAATCTAACGAGAATTGACTAGCGCTGCACTAGATGGCCTATGAAATTCTCACCAATCGCTTTCAATACGATCTGCTAGAGTCAAAACGTATAGGATAGGTGACACTACAATACCGTAAAACCTATGATCAAACTTTATTCCCGATTGCTCTCGGGAGCACCTTGAAACTTTGTATCGGCTCTGGACCGCACGTCGGAAGTCCGATTACCCCGAACTTAAACAGTCCTGACCGCCTAGTTGGACTTGACAATCACCTCAAAAATTAAGTCCAGATGATGTCCCACGACGATTTCCTTGAGTTCAGAGTGAAGAGTGTGAGAAATGTTAGAAATTAATATAATTTATGAAATCTAGCACGTGTCACTTGTGTGACATTTTTTAAGCGTTCTGACCATCAGAATTTGATCAAATTTTACCCTCAGATCAGGATAGGTGGCCCTTACGTGTCAATGCACTTGTGGCCCTGATCGAGTACCAGTAGCCGTAAAACTGAAACTGGTCCACCACGGTCGATCTGGAAATCTGACCGGACTGAAAACTCTGCCTGACCTAGATCCAATGTCAGAGAACTTAATTCCGACCACACTTAATAACAGGACCTCCAGAAATGCTCTGTTGGATCAGAACAAGCCCACTTTGGTTATAAAATAAGTATACCTTGGCCCCAAGTCTATTTTCATCACTTTTGGACTTATAAAAAGGGCTTAAACCCTTGCTCTTTCATTCCATACGAATTTGGAAAGAAAAGAGAGAAAAGAGAGGGAAAGTGAGGGAGAAGTTGGGGCTCTCTCCTGGGATTCTTCCCTGCAGCTATACGTGCCAAAGCCACTTACCTGCATCGTTATTCCGGCGATTCTAGTTTCGTTTTAGGTAAGAAAACCCTAACCCTAATCTGATTTGAAGCTTAGACTAGATGTAGAAGAGTTCTAGCTAACCTGTTCCTTGTCATAGGTGGCGTATCTGTCGTTGGCGAAGACACATCGTCTAAATCCTAACGAATACGCATTTCTGGTTTAAGGCGCGGATCTTAGATGCTTAGATTACCTGTTTTCAAAGCTTTCAATGCCGTTTAATGGTAGATTGTTGACAAGAATGCTATTTGACATGTACAACATGTTGTCCGTTTTTCATTCCGTATACGTACGAAGAATATGAGATTTAGGGTATTTTAGGTATTTGTAGGAAATACTGTATACGTACGTATTTTACCGATATGAATGCCCTAGGTATTTATCATGTATTTATACTAGTTATGGATATACGATCTGTTTGGCGAAGAGATTCGCCCTAATGCACATATTGGCCGACATATGCTATGTAGACTAATGTGTGTAGACTAAAGACTAATGTGTGTAGACTAAGTGTTTGTTGAAATGCCTAAATCAATATGATTTATGCCTGCCTTATGTATTGAATGTAAGAACATGATTATTGTGTATTAGACATCTCCTCGTTATAAGGATTTGCCATATTATACGTTGAAATCAACATACGTTAAGTACGTTGAAGTTGTGTAGTCTAAGTGTTTGTATAAATGTAAGTATTGGTAAGTGTTGAGTAAATGGTGTTGTAGATTAGCGTTAAGATTGGATTCTCAACTGATTTGATGATGTACATGAATTCCTCCGTGCTTGTTGTATTTCAATTAATTACCTTATGTGTGAAGTACTCGTACATGGTTAACTGCTTATGATGTACGTTATAACATGCTGGAATTACTTGCACTTCAATTTCGTTTATTTCATATAATTACTGATTCACACTACATGTGCTTGGGGCTATACTCTAGTCTAGGCAGTCAGTAACAGTTTAGAATTCGTAGTTGGATTTTATTTGCCACGAAGGATGTGTATGGCGAACCCGAGTCGTACTAGAGTCGTCGACAGTGGTTAGGCCACACGAAGTGCTGGTGTACTTCATGTCAGTCGATTCAACATGCGCTCGTGCTAGTCAGACTCATCAAGTAACCCGACTGACTATTGTATGTTCACTTTCTATTCGTCATAACTGCTTGAACCTAGGGTACTGAGCTTACCATTGAAAACCCTGTTAACCATGGTACCTTGATCCATAAAGACTCATGAGCCGGGCATGGTGGTATGAGACACCGTGGTCGAGCTGTCAGCCTACGCTGGGGCCACAAACCTTCCCATAGTGACCAGTGAACACCCTACTCTGAGCAGATTATGGTGGTATGGGACACTATATTCTCGCTGTCAGCCTACATTGATAAGGTGATGGGGGAGTGGAGCAACGAGTGCAAACAACGGCCCTGACAGCCCTTTGTAGTGACCTTGAGTTTATCCTGACACCGCATGGGGGTGACGAGTCCTGATACAGTCTTAAGGATATAAACTAGGCCTGTATTGATAAGGTGATGGAGGAGCGGAGCAACGAGTGCGTGCAACAGCCCTGCCAGCCCTTGCAGCGACCTAGAAATATATCATTGTATAAGATTACTAGGAGTGACGACCCTAGACAGGATCATTGTTTGGGTATTGATATAAGGGAGGTACCTTAGTTTCTCAATCCTGCTGTATGAAAAGGACTAATAACAACTCGGTAATCATATCCATGTCGCACTGCATGTGCCTGGAAGATGTGGCGCACTGTGGGACGAAAGCATGCCGCAGACGCAGATGGTGTCGCATGAGGGAGTATGTCGGTGAGGGCATCCATCATGTCATTTCATCCATGCATTAATCACAGTATTTAAGAATGTTTATTTTGTTTGCTTTATCATTATCACGTGATGGATTTGATGACATGTTAATATTTGTTCTATGATTCCACTAAGTTAGCTACTCACTCCCACGTTACGGGATGGTGTTCCGGACACCCACCAGTCCCTATTTTAGTTTCAGATGATGACACTGCTTGTGGAGCGGAGCTGGACTTGTATGATGCTGAGCAGGACTTCTCCTCCATGTTTTGATCGACGGGATTACAGGGAGGTTGATTAGACGCCATGACACTTGTCTTTCTTTTATACTTTTGGAGCACTCATGTATATTCTTTTCTTTCTATTTTGGAGTATACATGTATTTAGTTAACCTGGTAATATGTTCACACTCTGGAGACTTACAATCATTTATATATTTTATACATCTATCACATTCTTCCGCTTGCTAATTTAACTGTCTCTAGAGTATGATTTGCTATTTGGCTTCATCTCACTCATGTTTACTGTACTAACAGACAACATTCAATCATCATCATCATATATGTTGCATAAGTGATGTTTTGAAACTCGGGAGTTGGGTTTCTACCCGACCCCTGATTTTCGGGGTGTTACATGGGAAGCTAAGGTACCTCCCTTATATCATTACCTAAACGATGATCCATTCTCGGGTCGTCAGTGCAAGACTATCTCATACGATAGTATAGTTCTAGATCGTTGTAAAGGGCTCGTCACCAATCAATACAAGTCTGGTTATATCTTATAGACAACAACAAGGCTCGTTGCCCCATTGCAGTTTCAGGATATACTCGAGGTCACTACAAAGGCCTTATCACCAATCAGAGTAGGCTGACAGCTCGAATATAGTGTCCCATACTACCATAATCAGCTCATGAGTATAGGTGCTCACTGGTCACTACGGGGAGGCTCGTCACCCCAGCGTAGGCCGACAGCTTGACCACGGTGTCCCATACCACCATGCCCGGTACATGAGTCTTAGCGGATCGAGGTACCAAGGTTAACGGGGTTGCATTGGTAAGTTTGGTACCCTAGATTCAAACAGAAGCATCCATACATGGTGAACACACATCGGGTCAATCGGGTTACTTGACGAGCTCGACTAGCTCGATCGCACGTTGAGTTGGTCGACATGAAATACATAAGCACTCCGTGTGGCCAAACCATTGCCGACAAATCTAATATGGCTCGGGTTCGTCAAACACGTCCTACACGGTGAATAAAGCTCAACCATGAACATAAGTCTGTTACCGAATGCCTGGACCATAACATGGCCCCAATCACGTACATATGATTCTACATCCACATTCATATAAGCAGGATATGAAATATAACTTAAACATGAAGACTATACATGGAGGAAATCATACACACAATTAGCAGGAATGAAATAAACTAGGCATAACATGAAGGAAAGCATAGACACAAGTAGCAGGAATGAAATGAACTAAATATAACATAGAGGAAATCATACACCCAAGTAAAGTGATTGAGATTCATATCTCAATTCAAAAATAATCATACTTTACCTATTTCTTGCTCATTTAGACATTTATACAAACACTTAGCTTATACTATTCAACATACATCACGTATGTTGGCATATTGTATATTTAGGCAAATCCTTTGCTAAGGAGTTGTTGCATACATAGCAAGCATGTACTAACAAAGATTTATCATGGAAATCACTAGATCAGATGTCATACGCATACAAACATTTTGTCAATCACATAGAACACTCAGTTTGTAATATAAGCCATACATAATCGTAAGATAGAACAGATTGTGTACTTGGCATGTAGAATAGCATCCACGTTAGTAATAAGCCATTATCTGACATTGAAAGCTTTGAAAACTATAACCTATATGTCTATAATTTTCACTTTACGTCGTAGAAGCGTAACGTATATGATTTAAGCCGTAAGCTTTCGTCATCGGCGGTTTAACAACCTTTAACATAAACTAGGTTAGCTGTTTCATGACTCCGTCTATATCAAACCTTAAAATAGGTTAGGGTTTGATTTTCTTACCCAAGTGCAGAATCAGAATCGTCGAAATAATGATTCAGATGGATGGATTTGACACGTAGTGCAGTTGGGTGAAATCACAAGATGAAAGCACCACTTCTCTCTTACTTTCTCTCTCTTTTCCTTCTTCTCTCTCCTAGGGTTTTTCTCAAATTCGTATGGAGAAAATGAGAGAGGATTTAAGGCCTTTTTATAAGCTCTAAATTGATGAAAATAGCCTTAAGGCTAAGGTATACTTAAGTTATAACCAAATCGACCTTGTTCCAATCCAACGGAGCATTTATGGAGGTCCTGTTACCGAGTGCGATCAGACTTAAGCTCTTGGATGTTGGATCTTGATCAAGTTAAGTTTACAGTTCGATCAAATTTCCAGATTGACCGTGGTGAACCAGTTTCAGTTCAGCGATCAACGAAACTCGATCAAGGCCACAAGTAATTTGACATGAATGGGCCATTATCCCTGATCCAAGGATGAATTTGGGTCAAAATCCAATGGTCTGAATGCTTATAAATGTCGCGTAAGAGACAAGACTCAGATTTCTTAAAATCATGTTTAATTACGTAAAAATCTTCAGTTTCTCACACTCTTCACTCCGGACTCAAGGAAATAGTCCTAGAGCATCATTTGGACGTGATTTTATGAAATTGAAATATGATTTTAAGAAATTGAAGTCAAGTCCAAGTCTAACTACGCGGTCAATATCTTTTAAGTTCATCGAAATTAAACTTTCGACGTGCGGTCCAGGTCCTATACGAAGTTTCAAAGTGCTCCCGAGAGCAACTGGGTTTAGAGATGGATCCTAAATTTTAGAGTAACATAACATTACTAATTCTACAGGTTTTGGATCTTACAGATCATATTTAAAGTGATTGGTGTTAATTTCACAGGTAAGCTAGGTTACTACTGTAACGCCCGTGAAAAATCCATACTTGGGTTCGAGTACCAACTCGACCCGAAATTGCGTAGAATTCATTCCTTTAGAAAATGTGACTAGGTTAGCTAGTGCAACGTTGGAATAGCTGGGAAATGGTCCCTGATCACTTTAAATACGTTCTACGAGGCCCGAAGCGAGTGGAACCAAGGGTGCTATAATGCTCTAAAGCCTCGGATCAAACTCTAAGCCGGTTTGTTCTCGGGACCTCCTTGAAACTTTGTATTGGATCTAGACCGCGCGTCGAAAGTCCGATACCTCCTATCTTAGACCGTTAGGACCGTCTAGCTGGGCTTGACACTCATTCCAAAAATCAAGTCAAACCGATTATCACAGGCTATTTCATTGAGCCCGGACCTAAGAGAGTGTGAATAGGGACATAGTTGGAATTTTAAATTCAAATCTGGCACACAAATTTGACGCATCAGTATTAAGCATTCTGACCGTCAGAATACAGCCAAATTACACCCTTGAATCAGGAAAAATATCTATTATATATCACGAGACTTATAGGCCTGATCTTGGTACGGTGACCGTTAAACTGAAACTGGGCCGCCACGTGCGATCTGGGAACCCAACCGGCCTGAAAACTGGATGTATGCTAGATCCAGTATGCATGAGCTTAAGTCCGACCGCATTTGGCCTGGGGACCTCCAGAAATGCCCTTTTGGACCGAAACGGCCCCGATTTGGTTAGGCACCAAGTAAACATTGTTCCCAAGCCTATTTTGGGAATGTTTTAGGCTATAAAAGGGGTTGAAACCCCCACTTCTCTCTCCCATCCGAATTTGAGAGAAGCCCTAGCTTGGGAGAGAGAAAAAGAGTGAGAGATTGTGAGAGAGTGGGAGAGTTCTTCCCGCCACTTGTGCTACGTGTTGCACGTGCTTAAGCAACACTCCTCTACCGCTTTCCTGACGATTCCACCGCAATGCTAGGTATGTAAAAACCCTAAATAGTTGTTGATTTGAGTTTTCCTTGTTTCCATAGCGATGTAGCTTATGGATCTTATGTATTAGGCTCCTTACTCGCCGTAGACGAACCATATACACTCCGCTTCAATTCCCGAGTCTACAAGACACTAGGTGAGGATTTTAGACGCTTGGATTGACGGTTCCCAATGCTTTCAATGTCGTTTAATAGTAGATTCTTGACGGCATCGCCATTTGACATGTACAAAATGCTCTCCGTTTCCCGTTTCGTAAGCTAACGAAGAATATGAGATTTAGGGCATTTTAGTCATTTGTAGGAAGTACTGTTTACATTCATATTTTGCTGAAGTGATTGACATGGTTTGTTGTCGCATTAGGAAGTTAGGAATGTGTGCATAATTAGTTTGGCGAAGAGATTCGCCTAGTTGCACACTTTGGGTCGACATACCATATGTAGACTTAAGTGTGTAGTGTATGTGTTTGTATAAATGTTTGTATTAGTATGTATTGAATTAAATGATGTTATTTGATAGTTTGTGATTGATTTTTCAATTATTATGCCGACCTAAATGATTTTCTACATGTTGACAAAATGCATGATTTCATTACATGCATGGAATGTATGTGCTTGAGGATTTGCTTAAGTTGAATATGCATGGGAAGTATGCCTTGAAGATTTGCTTAAGTTGAATGTTATAACATGTGCTAACATGCTCACATGATGTATTTCAATTCCAGTACCTTTATAGTGATTCCATAGATGTGTGGGACTTGACCTAGTCCAGGCAGTCGGTAACCGAGCGAATTCGTGGCTGACTGGTCATAGCCACGAACGACGCGTCGATGAATGTGATTCGTGTTGAGAGTTGGCGGCAGTGGTTAGGCCACGCGAAGTGTTTTACGCACTTCATGTCGTTCAATTCGATATGCGATCGCGCTAGTCAAGCCCGTCAAGTAACCCGGCTGGCCGATGTTTGTTCACCTTGTATGTAACATAACTGCTTGAACCTAGGGTACTGAACTTACCATTGTAAACCCTATTAACCGTGGTACCTTGATCCACGAAGACTCATGAGCCGGGCATGGTGGTATGGGACACCGTGGTCGAGCTGTCGGCCTACGCTGGGGTCACAAACCTCCCCGTAGTGACCAGTGAGCACCTAGACTCGTGAGCAGATTATGGTGGTATGGGACACTATATTCTAGCTGTCGGCCTACAATGATCAGGCGACGAGCCCTTTGTAGTGACCGCGAGCGTATTCTGAGTTCACGGGAGGCGACGACCCTTCCGTGCAGTAGAGTACAGTAGGCCTGTATTGAGAAGGTGATGGGGGAGCGGTGCAACGAGTGCGAGCAACAGCCCTGGCAGCCCTTGCAGTGACCTACGAAATGTACATCGTATGAGATTACTAGGAGTGACGACCCTAGACAGGATCCGTGTTGGGATTGATACAAGGGAGGTACCTTAGTTTCCCAATCCTGCTGTTTGAATGGACTAATAACAACTTGGTAATCATATCACCATAGCATTGCATGTGCCTGGAAGATGTGGAGCACTCTAGGGAGTGTGGCATGCCGCGGTCGTAAGATGTTGCCGTATGAGGGTGATCGTCGGTGAGGGCATGCATCACGTCATATCATCTTGCATTAACAACAGTATTAGGACTTGTCTGATTTACTGCTTTACTATTATCGCGTGATTGAATTGTGAACATGCTAATCTTTGCTCTATGATTCCACTGAGTTGATCACTCATTCCCACGTTACGGGATGGTGTTTGCAACACCCACCAGACCCTGTTGTAGTTGCAGGTGACGACGAGATCCAGGAGGTGGAGCCGGAGATTGACGAGGACCAGGATGAGTTCTCGTATATGCAGTATCATGACGGCTTCCCGTAGGCGACCTGGATCGAGGGGACATCAGTGGGACTTTTCTTTTTGAACATTATTCTTTTGTTATGTACGTGTATATGAGACTCAGAGATGTAGTCATACTTTGGAGACAGTTGAGATTACTTTGTTTTTCCATACAGTGATATATATCTTGTTTAGTCTTCCGCTTGCTTTTATCACTGGATCTGAAGTATGAATTGCAGTTTTGGTATACTTTTACTCATGTGAATGCTTTAAATCAGACAACATCGAATCATAACCATTTTTGTTGCATAAGTGACGGTCTGGAACTCGGGAGTTGAGTTTATACACGACCCCCGATTTTTAGGGTGTTACAACTACTTAGCAATTCACGTCTAATTTCTAAAGGTTTTAATCCTGAGGATTTTTTGACTGATTTGGTACTCAGGTCTTTGTACAGATTTTTTTGAGTCGTTACACCCTGTAACCCTGGCAACACAACTCCAGGTCTGCATAGTCCCGCCAAAGAGTTGCATGTAGGAGAACTCCTCATTGTCATAAAAGTCAGGCACCATCTCGTAAACCTCGCCATCACCTACAGCTGTAAAAAAGTCTGGTTGGTGTTTTAAAACACCGTCCCAAAGTGGGAGTGAGTGATCAACTCAGTGAAACTATAAGGCAAAGGTTAACATGTTATGAATTCAGTCAAGCAGTAATGATAAGGAAATACACCAATCATATCCTAAGTACTCTTGTTAATGTAAGGATGATATGCGATAATGATGCATGCCCTCTCCTGTGCTCCCTTAACGACATCATCTCACGATCGCGCATGCACCACTCTGGACATGTGTACTTCCTCGCCAAAGCACATGCAATGTGGTGCATGGTTATGTTATCCAATATTTAATTAGGCTTATTCATACAGCAGATTCGAGAAGCTAAGGTACCTCCCTTTATATCATTTACCCAACAATGATCCATCTAGGGTCATCAATCCTAGTTAATCACATACGATAGGCAAGTATAGGAAAACATCACCCCTGATTGAAAAGCAGTGGATAGGCAAGTTCAGGTCGCTATGGAGAGGCTCATCACCTCAATGTAGGCCTAGTTTATACTTGAGGTCACTACAGAAAGGCTCATCACCTTAACATAGGCCGACAGCTCGAATACATTGTCTCATACCACCGTATTCGGTTCAAGAGTTGGTTTGCTCAATGGACACTATGGGGAGGCTCGTCACCCTAGCGCAGGCCGATAGCTTGATCACGGTGTCCTATACCACCATGCCTAACTCATGAGTCTTAGTAGATCATGGTACAAAGGTTAAACGGGATTTTCACTGACAAGTGGTACCGTAGATTCAAGCAGTAGCGTCCATACATGGTGAACATACATTTGACCAATTGGGTTACTTGACAAGCTCGACCAGTACGGGCGCACATTAAATTAATTGACATGGAGTGCATACGCACTCCTCGTGGCCTAACCATTGTCGATAATCCCCATACGACTCGGATTCATTGAACGTATCTGTTGTGGCGAAATTAGTTCGGCTATTAATCGTAAACTGTTACCAATTTCCTGGACTACGTATTAGGGCTAATCATACTCAAATACAATAGGTATTTATACATAGTGTATTTGAACATATGACGGCATGTGATAATCAATTCAAATATAAATCTGAAAAGGCCAAGCTATATGTCCTAGAAGGGGGGGGGGGGGGGGGTGAATAGGACTATGCCAAATTAAAACCTTAACTGCAAAATTTAAATGAATAAAGAAAAGAAAACACTTATAATTAAATCACAATACAGAAATGAAAAGCAACCTCAAAATTCCAATCTCGAGAGGTTGATACAAATGTTGTTCTAAGGACAACCTTGCACCAAAAACTAAGGTTTATGGTAGGACAACCTTATTTCTAGAAACGTCTTTGTATCAAAAACTCAAACTGAAGAGGAATAAAAAGAAATTGCAAAAATAAAAGTCTAAACTATTACAACATTCCCCATAATGCTTGAAATGAAAATATTACAACATTTACATCCACACATACATCCCACAAATTTGAATGATAAAAGAAAATAGAAATTACACAAACATTCAAATCACAAGACAAGGAATTATAGTAGTTCACATATGTGTACACCAACTGTTAAACAACAGCCACAGAACTTGCTACTCCACTCCTAATATCTTCACACAGGGATATTAACGTTCACTATGAAAAAATAGGTTTTCCTCAAGTTCAACCAAAACCTTCACAATTGTGTCTTTTAAATGGGCTTACACAATTCAAAAACCACAACCTCTGAGTTTTCTAGCTTTCCTTAGATAACTAACACAATGAGATTTTTCTAGCTTAATCTAAAAAAAATTAAAATAAGGAAATTTATAATAATGTAAAATACCTAGATTTCTTCTTTTGTAGCAGTCCGGAAGAACCAATCGAAGTAGAAGTTCAATGTCCAATACTCACTTTAAAATGGTTCTAGGTTCTAGATTGATTTTAAATTAAACTAGTTTGGCTAGCTCTATTTGATTTTGATTCCAAGAAGAAGGGATACAACAATTCCTCTTTCAATTCAGATTGAAATATAGAAAAAAAATTAAATTGATAAAGCTAACAAAAGAAAATATTAAATATGCACAAAGTAGCTTAAAATGAACACAAACTTATCTCAGAGTGATGCCTTGATTTTTCTTAATTTAGATTATCAAACTCTTAAATTCGTGCTCTATTTATAGTTAAAGAAATCGCACCTACGACTGGTCCTGAGGACACTACGACTAGTCGTAGGTCGAACAAATTTTTAAATTTTTGAGCGTAATCAAATAAAGAAATTCCACCACTGGTCATAGGCTATTCACGACTAGTCATGAGCCCTCCACGACTGGCCGTGACCAACCCACGACTGGTCGTGAGGCACTAGGTTTGGTCACTGTAGATTGAGTCGAAGCTGCTGGACTAGTCATGAACGAATCGTGCACTATTCACACAACCAGTCAAGCAGAGTCCAGGATTAGTCGTGGCTCAACTAAAAAATTTTAAAAATTTGCAACAACTTAGGACTAGTGCTGGAATTTCTTAGACTGGTCGAGCCAGTGCTAGGACTAGTCGAACAAATTTCAAGACTAGTCTTAGAATAGTCCACATTCATATAAAGTGATTCAATTTGAATTATGTATACAAAATTACCTACCCTAAGGTCAATCTAAGGTCTTTCATACCGGGACATGAAGTATGAACATTGAAACTTCATTTCTTCAGATGATGGTTAACCTTTGACAAGTATGAAGCTTGAGATCTCTATATGATGTAGCTTGAACTTTGAGATCTTCAAAGGCTTGGATTTGTCATTCTTGAGTTGTTCTTTATCTTAAATTGAACATTATCTTGAGTCTTGAACAAGCACTCATCTTTTTAATATGGCTTTTTAAAAACTCTAAACATTGAAGCTTACAGAAGTGGAAAAAGTATATGACCTTGCAGTTCTTAATGTAGATCACTGTTCTTAGCTCGAAGCATTGTGATGCAATGTCTTGATCATTAACATGCTACATAAGACACAGCTGTGTTTTTGCCCCCACAAAATTTGACAACTAAAGGAATAGGAAACCATAGCACTTACAATCTCCCCTTTTGTCAAATTTGTGATAAAACACACTCTAATAAAAAATAAGAGAAGCACAACATGCTCAATAAAGAATCATGCACCAGTTATTATCAACTAGCACACATCATTATGAACTAGGCAAAACAAATCAAGACCCTAACTTATTTACTCCCACTGAGTAGCGCGCACACACACAGATATATATGTACATATTATATATATATATATATATATATATATATATATGCCACTACCCCATAATCCATATCTATTCCAATCAATCCAAAATACATGAAATTTTCTCCCCCTTTTTGTCACAATATGACAAAAGGAAGCATAAGATATGGAAGACGAAAACAAACAAGAGAGCAATAAAGGAATTAACTAGGCAAGATATGAGAAAAAAAATATAAGCAAATTCAATGCTCACATCTCATTCCCAACATATACAAAAGTCAATTAACTAAACTGAAGTAAAATCAGGTCCACTCACTAACCAAAGCAAAGTAGAAAAGTTATTACAAACCAAAGAATAAACCACCTAATCAGATCCAAAAGAAGGAGCAGGTATGGTAGGATCAAGTTGATGAAGGCCCTTGTTTAAGCGCCTAAGATACTTACACAAATATTTATATTGTAAATCATGGGTAACATTCATGTTCTCTACCTTTTCCTCAAGTGCACATAGATGCACATCAAAATCAGATGGTTCATAGTCAGGATCATTTCCAAAGTCTGATTCAATTTTATCAAAAATGTCATCCATATTTATATCATCAGGAGGAAGATCACTAGCTTCTTCTTCATTCCCAACTTCAACTCCACCACCACCAACATCCACTTGGCTAGGAGCCAATTCCAATTTTATCTTGTTAATATTTGAATTGTTAAAAAAAAGATGATGGATAGGAGCCTCTCCAACAGGCATAGCAACTAGCATGTGAGAAGCTAAAACAGTCATAAGATAGGCAAATGGAGTATCACTATGACCTGGATAGAGACGAAACTGAATGATGGAATGACATAATAGTGAAGGAAGGCAAACTTTAGTACCAGAGATGACAGAATGCAAAACCTGAACCATAAAGGAAGTCAATTCTATTTTATTACCAAAACATGGATATAGATTTGAAATAAAGATTCTATGGAGAACCCTCCATCTAGGAAACAAGTACTTTGAGGGGAGCACATTCCCTTTATGAGTCCATTGCATATTCATATTACATAAATCTCTAGTGAGCATGCATTTTTCTGATTCTGAGGATTTCTCAACTAGAGTATGAATAGGAATACCCTCGTCATTAATAGGTATGCCCATTAGCCATGAAATCAAATGGCGATCAATTTCAAATGGACCTTCTCTAGCATCAATTTTAAATGTTAAGTTCTCAGTCGAAAAATCAGAAATGCATGCAAACATGGACTGAGCAATAGACTGGTATAGAGGCCCACCCTAATGTAAGATGTTAGTCTATCATACAGCTTGAAGAAGTGGGAGAATACCAAAAAGAGCAATGTGTTCAAGATAGATAGATCGCTTAACAATAAGATTGCGCAAACGCAAATCCTGCACATTTGAGGAATCATCTTCAGATGACCGAAGGTGGCACTGTGTTATTGGAGTAGATTTAGAAGAAGATAAACCACAAGAAGTTTTCTTTTTCCCTCTAGCATCCATTTTTAAAAAGAAACACAAAGAAACAAGAAGATGCAAAGAGGATAGAGTGGGGTTTGCAAAGATCAGATTTTGAAGGAAAAACACCAAAAATTTTCAAGGAATCATGAAATAAATCACTTCAAATAGGGAAAGGAACTGACTTGCATGAGAATCTACAAGAAAAAACTTGAAATGACGTAATAACCTTGAGGAATGAAATAGTTGGGTACGACTAGTCGTGCCACGACTCATTGGAGAGGAAATAGGGAATGAGGAAGGTGAGTTTTTTCTCAAAATTTAAAAGACCTAGAGCGCTACACGACTAGTCATGGGATGTCCTCGACCGGTCATGTCACGACTAGTCGAGTATATCCTTGACTGGTTGTGTACCGACTAAAATATGCATTTTCCATAAAAAATAAAATTTAAACCAATAAATCATCAAATATATATACATTATATACAAGCATGCATGAATACTGAATTTAGATTGCACATACGGGGATCAAATTTCAATTTATTAAATCTACTTTTATAGAGCGGCTTAGTAAAAATGTCGGCAAGTTAAATCTTGGTCGGAACATATCCCAAAGATATTATTTTTTTCTTCCACTAATTCACGAATGTAATGATAACTAATATCAATGTGCTTGGTTCGTGAATGCAGAATTGGATTTTTATAAATATTTATTACACTGGAATTATCACAATATAAAACCATTGACTCCTGTGCAATTCCGTAATCGCTTAACATTATATTCATCCAAACAAGCTGAGTATATGCATTTCCAGCTGCGATGTATTCAGCCTCAGCAGTTGAGAGTAATATGGAACTTTGCTTCTTGCTAAACCAAGAAACTAAACAATTTCTAATATAGAAACAACCACCCCTGGTTGATTTCTATCATCGATATTTTTGGCCTAATCAGCATTAGTGTACCTAGCCAACTAAACACAAGTATCATATGAATACCAAAGACCCAAATTAGCAGTACTTGCAACATATCGAATAATCTGCTTAACAGCAATTAGATGTGACTCTTTAGGGTCAGATTGTATCTAGCACAAATACCAACACTAAAAGAAATATCAGGTCTACTTGCAGTTAAGTAAAGTAAAGTAAACTGTCAATCATACTTCGATATAATTTAGGATCCACACATTTACCTATAAAGTCTTTTGAGAGTTTTAGAGTTGTACTCATAGGAGTATCAAAATTTTTCTCATTCTCAAATTCAAACTTTTTAATCAAGTTCAAAGCATATTTGGTTTGATAAATAAAAATATCATCAGGTTGTTGTTTTACTTACAACCCTAGGAAAAAATTTAATTCCTCAACCATGCTCATTTCGAAATTAGATTTCATTAAATCTGAAAACTCAATAGTCATGTTAGTACAGGTAGATCCATAAATAATATTATGAACATAGATTTGTACTATTAAGATATCATCATTAAGTTTTTTAACAAAAAGAGTCTTATCAATGCTTCCCATTTGAAAATTATGACTTAGTAAAAACTTAGTCAACTTTTCGTACCATGCCCTGGGAGCTTGTTTCAAACTATAGAGAGCCTTTTTAAGGCGATAGACATGATTAGTGTTTTTAGGGTCTTCAAAACCCGTTGGTTGTTCAACATACACTTCTTCATGTAAGTCACTATTTAAGAAGGCACTCTTTACATCCATTTGATAAATTTTAAACTTTCTAAGGAAAGCAATGGATATAAATAGTCTGATTGATTCAAGATGAGCTACTGGGGCAAAGGTTTCATCATAATCGATGCCTTCAATTTGAGTGTACCCTTGTAAAACTAGTCTAGCCTTGTTTCAAATTGTATTACCAAGTTCATCAGACTTATTTTTGAAAATCCACTTAGTTCTAAATTGGAACAAGATACCAAACATCATTTCTCACAAATTGGTTAAGCTCTTCTTGCATTGCAACTATCCAGTTATTATCAGTATGAGCTTCTTTTACATTTGTCGATTTTATTTGAGATGTAAAGTACATGTAATTACATATATCTTCTAGTTGACTATGACTGCGCACACCAGTGAGAGGGTTTCCAAAAATTTGAGTAGTTGGATGATCTTTAACAGTCCTCGGTTCAGAATTAGTTTGATTTGATGAAATATTTAGTTTGTCAATTATAAGAACTTCATCATTATCTAAACTTGAGACAGGTATATTTAAGTGATCATCAATGACCACATTAATAGACTCTTGAATAACACCAGTCCTCTTATTTAATACTCGATATGCTCGACTGTTCAAGGAATATCATAAAAAGATCCCTTCATCACTTTTGGTGTCAAACTTACCCAGATTTTCATGGTCACATAAAATATAACACCTGCTTCCAAAAACTCGAAAGTATTTGACAGTAGGCTTCTTATCAAACCACATTTCATAAGCCATCTTATAGTTTGATTTTCTCGTATAGACCCGATTGATTATATAGTATGCAGTATTTACAGCTTCAACCCAAAGATTTTAAGAGAGTTTCATACTATTCAAACATTACATTAGCCATTTCTTAAAGTACTCTATTTTCTCTTTCAACAATTCCATTTTGTTGTAGTGATTTATGTGCAGAGAATTGATGCGATATTCCTTGATCGCAACAGAATTTCTCAAAACTGCTATTCTCAAATTTTGATCCATGATCACTACGGATCTTATAGAAACAAGAACCTTTTTTAGTTTGGATTCATTTGAGAACTCTTTTCACTTCATCAAGGGTTTCTGATTTATCCTTTAAAAGGGCTACCTAAGTGAATTTGGTATAATCATCCACGATCACAAGTATGTATTTTTTGCCACCTCAACTCTCCATTCTGGTTGATCCTATCAGATCCATGTGGAGAAGTTCGAGAGGTTTAGATGTTGCATTAGAGTCCACCTTTTTGTGAGCACTCCTAGTTTGTTTACCTATCTGACATTCACCACATATTTTGTCTACTTTTTGTAATTTAGGTAGACCTCTTATTAGTTCTCTTTTGCTCAATCTATATAGATTACGGTAGTGTACATGTACAAGGTGTTTATGTCATAATTCAGTCTCATCGGTATGGACCATGTAACATGAATGAATAGATGAGGTAGAATCACTAACAATATAGCAGTTTTCAGACGTTCTAAGACTAGATAAAATTACTAAACCATTTTTGTTTAATATTTCACACCCTAGGTTAAAAAATTTAACACTGGTTTTTATCGCATATTTGAGATATGCTTAACAAATTGTGTTTTAACCCTTCAACGTATAAAACATTCTCAAATAAAGGGAGGTTAGAAAGTTAAACCGTACCTTGGTTAATAATCCTGTAGTTGTTACCATCACCAAATGCGACTGAACCATCAGTCATGTCTTTAAGAGTCGTGAATAGACCCTTATCACCAGTCATATGCCTTGAGCATCCACTTTGTAAATACCACTTTGAATGACTTGAAGCTTTGAAAGTCGTGTGGGCAACCAAGTAACTTTAGGAACCTATTTCATAACTGTTTTGGGTTTAGGAGTATAGTTGGTCTTCTTGTATTTGTAATTGTTGTAAGAATGACCCACTTAGTTAGATTTCAAGAACTCCTTAAGTAGATCAACTATTTTCTCAGCTAAAGGATTTCAGTTCTGATTTTTATAATTGATATAATTACTTTTAGGTTTAAAAGATTGAAATGTTTTGCCATTTTTAGAAAACTTTTTATTTGAACTATTCCCTATTGAGTTTGAAGACTCTCCTTTCACAAACTTAGGAGGAGTATTCTTCTGTTTAGGAGAAACATTTTTATTATAGCCCAAACCGGATCGGTTGCCACATTTTCTTGATCTAGACAAAAGTTTTTCTAACTTTGGATCACCTTAGGCATACCTCCTGTAAGTGCAGTAGTCACATGCTCCTTTGGTTGTCAAATTTTGTGATGCCAAAACCTTTATCTCTATCTTGTGTTTGTATGTTGATTTATATATGTTCGAGACATTACTTCACAAGTACTTTAAGTCAACTACATTGATCAACTACAAGTCAAGTTAAGCCATGTACTTTGTCAACTTCTATAAGCGTATATACTCAAAGCTACTTCGATAAAGATTATAAAACTTAAGTACACTTCAAGTCTCAAGTGAAACTCAAGATGAAGTTTGAGTTCAATCTTTTGTATATCTCAAGACTCAGCTACATCAAGTGTGAGAGCTCAAGCTTGATAAGGTTCAAAGGTCTACCTTCACTGAATGAATGAAGTTTAATGTTCATACTTCATGTTCCAGGTATAATAGACCTTAGATTGACCTTAGGGTAGGTCATTTTGAATACATAAATCAAACTATATGTTTATACATGATTTTGGTCTATTCTAAAACTAGTCCTAGACCTTGTTCGACTAGTCCTAGCATTGCCTCAACCAGTCCTAGAAATTTCAAGACCAGTCATAAGTTGTAAATTTTTAAAAATTTCTGGTTAAGCTACGACCAGTCCTGGAGTCTGTTCGACCGATCGTGTGAACAGTGTCGACCTAACCTACGACTAATCCTGTATCTAGGATTCAAACTCCAGCGACGTATTTGAGGTTCCTTCGACCGGTCGTGAGGGTCCTAAGACCAGTCGTACAGGGCCTACGACTAGTCGTAGACAACCTACGACCAGTCGAAGAACAGTTTTATCTGATCACGCCCAAATATTCAAAAATCTATTCTGCTACGACCAGTCGTAGTGTCCTCAAGACCAGTCGTAGATGAGGTTTCTTCTACTATAAATTGAGCACGAATTTCAGAGTTTTATATAGAAATTCAAGTAAAATCAAGGATCCACTCTAAGATAAGTTTATGTTCATTTTAAGCTACTTTGCATTCCAATCTGATTAAAAAAGAGGAAAATTCTGTAATTCCTTCTTCTTTGAATCAAAATCAAATACAGCTAGACCATTTAGTTTAACTTTAAATCAATTAAAACTTAAAACCATTTTAAAGTGAGTATTGGACTTTGAACTTCTACATTTAATCATCTACTCTGATTGGTTCTTTCAGGCTATTACGAAAGGAGAAATTCATGTATTTTATATTTATTATAATTTACATTTCTTTTTGGTTTATTTTGAAATTGAGCCAGAAAAATCTCATTATGTGGTTATCTGAGGAGAGCCAGAAAACTCAGACAGAGGGGTTTTTGAATTGTGTAAGCCCAAGTTAAAAAGACACAATTGTGAAGGTTTTAGGTGAACCTATAAAACCTTTTTTGATAATGAATGTTGATATCCCCTGTGTGAGGATATTAGGAGTGGAGTAGCAATCTATGTGGTTGTTTTATAATAGTTGGTGTACACACAGGCGAACCACTATAACTCTTTGTGTTTTGTGGATGTGTGATTTATTCTTTCTATCTTTTATCATTCATAACTTTGGAATGTGCGTGTGGATGTGAATGTTATAATTTTTTCATTTCAAGCACAGTTGGGAATGTTGTAATAATTTAGATTTAAATTTCTGTAATTTATTTCAATTCCTTACAATTTATTTATTCCTCTTTGGTTTAAGTTTTTGATACAAAGGACGTTCTAGAAATAAGGTTGTCTTACCATAAACCCTTGGTTTTTACGGTGTAAGGTTGTCCTTAGAACTGAATTTGTATCAACTTCTCAATACTAGTATATTGAGGTTTCTTTAAGAATTGAATTATTTATATTTGTCTCTCTTGGTTTTATTCCGCTATGATACTTTTAATTTGGCATAGTCCTATTCACCCCCCCCCCCCCCCCCCCCCCCCCCCCTTTAGGACTTATAGCTAGGCCATTTCAAGTGGTATCAGACCCTAATAGCTCGCTCTTATTACTTTTTATTTGGATTTAATTCCTGAGCAAACGATCTAAGCTATATAAAGATGTCAAATTTTGATAGCCTATATCAGTCACTAGGCCTTCACCCTTTGATGGCTCCAACTATGCCTATTGGAAAGCCAGGATGGGGATCTTCCTCAAATTAATGGATGAGAGTGTGTGGCAAGCCACAGTGATAGAATGGAATCCCCCTACCACTGAAGTAACTGGAATCGATGGTTCAAAATCAATGAGAGTAACTCCTTATTTCCCTTAGACCACCCTTCAAAAAAATGAGAATAGTGCCAATGCAAAAGCACTAAGTGTAATTACTTGCACACTATCACCAGATGAGTTTAAAAGAATTATATCCTGTGATACTACAAAGCAAGCTTGGGACAAAGCAAGCCTGGGATATATTAGAAATGACACACAAGGGTACTACAATTATAAAAAAAATCTAAAGTCCAACTCCTCACAACCAAATTTGAAGAAATTCATATGGAGAAAAATGAAATGTTTATGGACTTTTACACAAGATTAAATGACATTGTAAACTCGATGTGGGGTCTTGGTGATAAAATCCTAAAAAGTAAAATGCGTGCAAAGATACTATGCTCTCTTCCTGAACGATTCAACTCTAAAGTAACCGCGATTTAAGAACTTTGTGATACGGATAATATGAGGGTAGAAGAACTAGTTGGTTCTTTACAAACCTATGAGTTAAACTTTAGAGCTCCTAAAGGTAAATCTATCGCTCTAAAATCTTCTAAATGTATTTCTGAAGAAAATTCTGATTCTGAAGATGATATGACTCTTTAAGCAAAGAAGTTTTATAAAATTTTCAAAAGAAAGAAAAGGGGAGATTTTCAAAAATTAAATGATAGGAAAAGATTTAAACCTAAATCTAAAATTTGAAAGTCTTTGAAAGATACTCACTAAACCTAAATCTAAAACTTGGAAGTCTTTGAAAGATAGTCAATGTTACAACTGCCAAGAATATGGGCATTTAGCAAAAAAATGTCATAAAAAGGACAAATCCAAAAAGAAGGGTATGTTGACTACTTAGGATGAATCATCTGATTCTGAAGCCTCTTCTGAATCAGAAGATTCTGAAACCGAGTCGGTCAATAAAGTAAAAGCCCTTATGACTCTAGCCAAGTTTACTTTTTCAGATCATGATGATTCAACTAGTGAGAAAAATCTGAATAGTGAATGTGAAAATGAAAATGATCTTCAAGATGCTTACAATGCCCTATATAAGGAAAGTTGTAAAATTGTTGTCAATCTTAAACTTCAAAAAGAAAAGTTTTCTAAACTCAAAGAATGTTTTGAATCACTTATTTTAGAAAAATACCAAATTTCAGATTGTTTTGAAAAATCAAAATGCGATTTAGAATGCAAAACCTCCCTAATTGAAAATATGAAATATGAAAATGAGAAACTTAAAAATGAAGTATCTTCTCTTCTGAGTTTAAAAGACACATGGAGATATGCCCAAGGTGATCCAAAGTTAGAGAAACTATTATCTGGATCAAGAAAATGTGGTGACAGATCTGGGTTGGGCTATGATAAAAATATACCTCCTAAACAGGAGACTACTCCTCCTAAGTTTGTGAAAGGAGAGTCCTCAAACTCAAAAGAGAAAAGTACTTATCAAAATTTTTCTAAAAAATCTTTTCAAAAACCTAAAAGCAGCTATGTCAACTTCAAAAATCAGAATCGAAACCCACTAGCTGAAAAGATAGTTGATCTACTCAAGGAGCTCTTAAAATCTAACTCTATAGGTCATTCTTACAACAACAGACATAAGAAGACCAACTATACTCCTAAACTCAAAACAGTTCTGAAATGGGTTCCTAAGGTTGCCTGCTTAGTTGGCCATATTGCTTTTAAAGCAACAAGTCATTCAAAGTGGTACTTGGATAGTGGATGTTTCAGACATATGACAGATGACAAGGCTTTATTCACCGATCTTAAAGATATGACTGATGGATCAGTCACATTTGGTGTTGGTAGCAATTGCAAGATTATTGGCCAAGGTACCGTCTAACACTATAACCTCCCTATATTTAAGAATGTTTTATATATTGAGGGACTAAAACACAACTTGTTGAGCATATCTCAAATATGCGATAATGACCATAGTGTAAAATTTTTCAATCAAGGTTGTGAAATTATAAACAAAAAGGGTTCTGTAATATTAACTGGTCGCAGAACTTCTGAAAACTATTATATTGTAAGTGATGGTAGCTCATCTTGTCAATCGTGCTACATGGTCCATACCAATGAAACAGAATTATGGTATAAATACCTTGGACATGTGCACTACCGTAACTTATATAGATTGAGCAAAGGAGAACTTATTAGAGGTGTACCTAAGTTACAAAAAGTAGACAAAATATATGGTGAATGCCAGTATGGTAAACAAACTAGGAGCTCTCACAAAAAGGTGAACTCCAATGCCACATCAAGACCACTCAAGCTTCTCCACATGGATCTTGTTGGACCAACCAGAATAGAGAGTAGTGGTGGCAAAAAAATATATTTTGGTAATCGTGGATGATTATACCAAATTTACTTGGGTAGCATTCTTAAGGGACAAATCAGAAACCCTTGATGAAGTGAAAAATATTATCAAACGAATTCAAACTGAGAAAGGTTCTCAAGTATGTAAGATCCGTAGTGACCATGGATCTAAGTTTAAAAATAGCAGTTTTGAGAAATTCTGTAGCGATCAGGGAATATTGCATGAATTCTCTGTGCCCAAAACACCACAACAAAATGGAATTGTGGAAAGGAAAAATAGATTGCTTCAAGAAATGAGAAATGTAATGTTAAATAGTATGAAGCTCCCTAGAAATCTTTGGGCTGAAGCAGTGAATACCGTTTGCTATATTATTAACCGTGTTTATACTTGTAAATCTAATAATAGAACGACGTATGAATTATGGTTTGATAAGAAGTCCACTGTTAAATACTTTCGAGTTTTTGGCAGCAAGTGCTATATTCTACGTGATCAGGAAAATCTGAGAAAGTTTGACACTAATAGTGATGAAGGTATCTTTTTAGGATACTCTTTAAGTAATCGTGCATATTGTGTATTGAACAAAAGGACTGGTTGTAACACCCCATATTTTTACCAACCTAGGGTTAGACGTCCTTAGTCAATGGGTCAACCATAGCACCTTGGTAACCTCTCACAACCCAATTCCAAAGTCAAAGAAATCACTTAGGATTAATTCCTTTAGAAAATAAGCGTAAGTTAACTAGCGCTACGTTAGATTAGCTGTGAAATTGTCCCTGATCTCTTTAAATACGTTTTGCAGACCCAAAACTTGTAGAACCAATGATGCTATCTTACCCTGAAATTCAGGATCAAACTCTAAATCGGTTTGTTCCCAAGAACCCTTTGAAACCTTGTATTGGATCTAGACCACGCGTCGAAAGTTCGATATCTACAATCTTAGACCATTATGACCGCTTGGCTGGACTTGACAATCGTTTCGAAAATCAAGCCCAACCGATGTTCTGAGGCTATTTCATTGAGCCTGGAGTGAAGAGAGAGAAAGAGTAAAGATTTGAAAATTTAATTCAAAATCTAGCACATGTCGTTGCGCGTTATTATTAAGCGTTCTAACCATCAGAATTCAGCCAAATTTCACCCTCAGATCAGAAAAAATTTCTCTTTCATGTCATGAGACTTGTAGACTTGATTTAGGTACGATGACCGCTGAACTGAAACTGGACTGCCACGTGCGATCTAGTTACTCTACCGGACTGAAAACTTTATGTGATCAACATCCAGTATACATGAGCTTAAGTCCGACCGTGTTCGGCTAGGGGACCTCCCGACACACTCTTTTGGCTCAAAAAAGTCCCGATTTGGTTATAACTCAAGTATACCATGTTCCCAGGTCTATTTAGGTTAGGTTTTAGCCTATATAAGGGCTTTAAACCCTCTCATATCTCTCCCATCCAAATTTGCTATAAACCCTAGAAAGTGGTGAGAGAGAAAGAGAGAGATTGTGAGAGAGTTGTGGTAGAGATTTGCTGCCACTTGCACCAGATATTGCACGTACCGAAGCACCGCATTCAAATCACTTTCCCGGTGATTCCAATGCACTTCTAGGTAAGAAAATCCTAACCACAAGCTGTTTTAGGGATTTCTTTATTACAAGTAGCGATGTAGCTTATGTGTCTTGTGATATAGGTCACCATAACGCCATTGACGAAGCGTGGACATTCTATTCGAATCGATACACGTCTAAGGCAAAAGGTGAGGATTCTAGACGCTTTGATTGACTGATTTCAAAGCTTTCAATGTCATTTAATAGTAGATTATTGATGAGAATGCCGTTTGACATGTAGAACATGCTATCCGTTTTCTGTTTCGACTGCGTACGGGAAATATGAGATTTAGGGTATTTTAGGTATTTGTAGGAAATACTGTTTACGTCCATATTTTGCTGAAATGATTGCCATGGCTATTTGTCGTGTTATGATATTAGGAATGCGTGTATGATCGGTTTGGCGAAGAGATTCGCCCTAATGCGCACTTTGAGTTGACATACACTATGTAGACTAAAGTGTGTAGACTAAGTGTTTGTATAAATGTTTGTATTCGTATGTATTGAGTAAATGGTGTTGTGAATTAGTTTTGAGATTGAATTCTCCATTAATATGCTGATGTATATGATTTCCACCATGTTGGCTACATGAATTGATTTCATTATATATATGGAATGCATGTGTTGGTTGATTTGCTTATGTCGTATGTTATAACATGTGTCAACATGCTTGTATTGTTTATATTCATTTCTGTCACCCTCATATGATCATTGATGTTGTGTACAAATGCTTGGGGCCATGATCTAGTCCAAGCAGTCGGTAACCAATTCAATTCGTGGTTGGCTTCTATTTGCCACGAAGGACGCGTCGATGAACACGAGTCGTGTTTTGGGTTGGCGGCAGTGGTTAGGCCACACGAAGTATTTTATGCACTTCATGTCGCTCAGCTTGAGATGCACTCGTACTAGTCGAGCCCGTCAAGTAACCCGACTGGCCTTTATATGTTCACCTTGTATGAGTCATAACTGCTTGAACGTAGGCTACTGAACTTACCCTTGAAAACCTTGTTAACCATGGTACCTTGATCCATAAAGACTCATGAGCTGAGCATGGTCATATGGGACACCGTGGTCGAGCTGTTGGCCTACGCTGGGGCCACAAACCTCCCCGTAGTGACCAGTGAGCACCCTACTCAGAGCAGATTATGGTGGTATGGGACACTATATTCTTGTTGTCGGCCTACATTGACAAAGTGATGGGAGAGTGGTGCAACGAGTGCGAGCAACAGCCCTGGCAGCCCTTTGTAGTGACCTTGAGTTTATCCTGACACCGCATGGGGGCGACGAGTCCTGATGCAGTCTTAAGGATATAAACTAGGCATGTATTGATAAGGTGATGGGAGAGTGGAGCAACGAGTGAAAGCAACAGCCCGACAGCCCTTGCAGCGACGTACAAACATACCATCGTATGAGATTACTAGGAGTGACGACCCTAGACAAGATCCTTGTTGGGAATGATATAAGGGAAGTACTTTAGTTTCCCAATCCTGTTGTATGAAAAGGACTAATAACAACTCGGTAATCATATTCATATCGCACTGCATGTGCCTGGAAGATGTGGAGCACTGAGGAACGTAAGCATGCCGCGGGCGTAAGATGGTGTCGTATGAGGGAGTATGTCGGTGAGGGCATCCATCAAGTCATTTCATGCTTGCATTAACAACAGTATCTAGGAATGTTTGATTGCCTGCTTTACTATTATCGCGTGATTGATTTGATAACATGATAATCTTTGCTCTATGATTCCACTGAGTTGATCACTCACTCCCACGTTACGGGATGGTGTTCCGAACACCCACCAGTCCCTATTTTAGTTTCAAATGATGGCGATGCTCGCGAAGCAGAGCCGGACTTGATGATGAGGAGGAGGATCCCTCCTATATGCAGGTTCTGATTGACGGGGTTACAGGGTTACTGATTAGATGCCAGTACACGTGGTATTTTACCTTTTATTTTCGTACCATGTATATTCTTTTTGCTCATCTTTGGAGTATACATGTATATGTTTAACCTGGTAACATGTTCACACTCTGGAGACTCACAATAGTTCATATATTCTATATATCATCACATTCTTCCGCTTGCTAAATTAACTGTCTCTAGACTATGATATGCTGTTTTGGCTTGATCCACCTCATGTTTTATGTACTATTACCGCCGACATTCATCCATCATTGAAAATGTTACATAAGTGACGTTTTGGAACTCGGGAGTTGGGTTTTTACCCGACCCCCGATTTTTAGAGTGTTACAGATGGTATCAGAGCATGATTTGGATTAAATCGGACCTGAGTTATGGTAACACAACGCACACTGACACACTCTGACTTAGTAAGGGGGGGATGGAAACTTAGAAATTACATTTGAATCCCAAGTTTCACCGACAGGTGAGACAATACGATAATTTAGGCCATACATATCTTCGGTCACGTGAAGCAACCTAAGTCACCTCTAGGTCGTAATTCGATGGGTTTGAGTCATTCCCTGAAGGATTCCAAACCTAGAAATGAATTTTCTTAGGTTGTGGGGCAACCACAGCACCCTTACACTCAATCTCAAGGCCTAAAACCCCTTTTCATCTCATTCCTTCAGAATTTCTCCTTCCACCACCCCATTCATCAATTTTTTCTAAGTCATTTCATATTAGACATAAATCCTAATGTTTGAAGGATAGTGAATAATACCTAAACAAATATTTACTATAAATAGTAAATATATGTATAAATTAGACTTTTCTCCATTCCAATTAGGGAATCTCATGGAATAAATGGGTTATTTGGATGGATTAGCCTCTCCTACCCCAAAATTATATGCTACATTATGTATAAATTCATCCCGATTTGTAAATTGGCCCCGAAACGCCTCGAACAGAGTTGTGGGCCTACCCACGCTAATCTGAAATGATCCAAGATGGGAGCCACATATATTTGGGACCCCTAGGGTAAGGGGGACCCATCCCATATGGTCGGCCTCGCCAGAAATGACTTTAACCTGCGAGGACCTCACCGGTTCGGCGAGGCCTCGCCGACCGTTGGGCCCCACTAGGGCCGTACTTCGGGCCAATGCACTTTGGTGCCTAGGGTACCCCTCCTATATGTGGGTCATCCCTTAAAAATTCCCCAAAGGCCTACCTCCTTCATAAACAGCCCCCCAGGCTCTCCCTTCTCACGTTTTGTTGCTGCCTCCCCTTCAAAACGCCCCCAATCCCGTTTTCTGCCACAATCGACGCCCCTTCATTGGTTGCAGTGGTAAACACTCCCCTCTCTTTCTGTTCTCTCACATTTTGAGCCCTTACATTGTCCATTTGAAGCTCAAATCGTGTGAGCCTCCATCCCAACCTATTTTGCTCCTTTCCCTTTGAAATCCTAGCCTTTGAGGTCCTGTTTCATTCCTCTATAGGATCTAGATTTGTGTTATCCCATTAGGTCAGCCATACCTCCCCCTTTCCTCCATGTTCTTAGCTTGAGGAGTATTGAAAATACATGGCCGATTGAGCTCTAATGGGCAACAGACAGTATTAAACTAGACAGTATTAAAGAAGGTAAGTCGGGACCGTGGTAGAAGTCCTTTGGTAGAATTAGGCATCTATGTCGTTGTCCTGTAGATTGTTTGATTACCATTTTAAGGATTTTTGTATTTTTTTGTTGATGGGTCTAGTGATGTTATAGGTAGAAAATGTGTTGTGTTTAGTGATTTGGGCTTAGCATAGCCGCAGTCGTCCCTGTCATAATGCATGTGAAATTTTATTCCATGTATTGTGACAAATTTTGTTAAATGAAGTGCATGCCGTTTTATTCGCTATAAGGTATTGTCATTAGATTGGGTGTATCTTATGGTTTCACTACTATGTTGTAAATCCCAGGATTAAGCCTACAAAATTAATTTTTATCCCACCCCACCCTCCTACCAAGCATGCCACTCCCAATTCCGACATGGGATTAGTAATGCGGTCCCAGTTAACACAACTTGAGACCACTAGCCATATAGGCCCATGGAGTTTTGAACTTAGAGTTAGTACTCCTAGATTTGAAGGATCTGACGATATAGGAAATCTAATTCCATTTAGACAATCTTAACCCTAAGCGATAGAACAATCCCCTGTAGTAGAAATTGTATGAAACCATTTAGCGTATAGGCTTAGGTTTTGAATTATAGCTAGTGAGTTACAGACTAGGCTACTAGTTGAATTAAGCAGTGTAAAGCCTGTATATACTAAGGAATAGTAAGTTAGATTTGGTTGGAGTAGTACCTCATTCTTTCGATAGATCCCCTTAATAGTTATAGACTTCTGTTATAACCCTTAGGAAAGTTGTTTTAACTTAGAATCATTCACTCTCAGGGAAAACTTATAAATTCCTTAGATTGAACTTAGAATAAACTAGCACGGCCCTTTGAATTGCCTTCCCCAAGGGCTTATTGCATTCGGGAACACAGAGTAAAGGAACTGTACATGTAAGCGATGTATTCGCGGTTTGAATTGACTTCTCAATCCCGGTAGTTGCGAATAAATTCAATGCTCTGATCAAGAAGAAGATCGGCATCGTGTAGGATTAAGAACTGATATGATAAATTTTCTGTCAGTCTAGGTAGAAAGTCTCTGTATCCGGCTCAGACCCACTACACGACTTTTCTTCCATGTTGGTCGACCATCTACAACCAAAAGTTATTGCTTTACCTTTGGAAAATATTGTAGACATACAGCCAATAGAGATTAGACCTCTTGCCACAAGCTCACATCCGTCCTTGAAATCAACCACAACACCCGTCATTTCATCTCTTTTCTACAACTATAGGTACCAATGCCATAGAATGCATCATTAGCAAAGGAAGACCAATGTAGTGAGAGGTTGTTTCCTATTTCATGTCAAGGATAGGCCTAAAGTTACACCTCGTTCGATACACAGATCGAGACATAGATTCTTGAACCTTAAGTAGAACTAAGTTTTAAGGGGGGTAGAACGTATTGAGCCCAATCTACTTAGGATTATCTAATACAACCGTTGGATCAGAGTAGCGCAGCAGAAGCGTGGTTAGCCTCTTCCCCACTGGCCCAGGATCGAAACAGTTGATTTAGGTTATACATAAGGTTAGGTCACTAAACAGGATCTGAACCTTCCTTAGAATGCCAATACTAAAGTCTCTCTAGGGACTCATTACCCTTAGCCAATTTCGAGAACAAAATTTTATTTTAAGGGGGGTAGATTGTAACACCCCAAATTTTTGCCAACCTGGGGTTAGACGTCCTTAGGCAATGGGTCAACCATAGCACCTTGGTAACCTCTCAGAACCCAATTTTAAAGTCAAAGAAATCACTTAGGATTAATTCCTTTAGAAAATATGCGTAAGTTAACTAGCGCTATGTTAGATTAGCTGTGAAATTGTCCCTGATCGCTTTAAATACGTTCTGCAAGACCCAAAACTTGTAGAATCAATGACGCTATCTTACCCTGAAATCTAGGATCAAACTCTAAACCGGTTTGTTCCCAGGAACCCTTTGAAACCTTGTATTGGATCTAGATCGCGCGTCGAAAGTCCGATATCTACAATCTTAGACCGTTCTGACCGCTTGGCTGGACTTGACAATCGTTTCGAAAATCAAGCCCAACCGATGTTCTGAGGCTACTTCATTGAGCCTGGAGTGAAGAGAGTGAGAAAGAGTAAAGATTTAGAAATTTAATTCAAAATCTAGCACATATCGTTACACGTTATTATTAAGCGTTCTGACCGTCAGAATTCAGCCAAATTTCACCCTCGGATTAGAAAAAATTTCTCTTTCATGTCATGAGACTTGTAGACTTGATTTAGGTACGATGACCGCTGAATTGAAACTGGACCACCCCGTGCGATATGGGAACTCTACCGAACTGAAAACTTTATGTGATTAACATCCAGTATACATGAGCTTAAGTCCGACCGCGTTCGGCCAGGAGACCTCCCAAAACACTCTTTTGGCTCAAAAAAGTCCCGATTTAGTTATAACTCAAGTATACCTTGTTCCCAAGTCTATTTAAGTTAGGTTTTGGCCTATATAAGGGCTTTAAACCCTCTCATATCTATCCCATCCGAATTTTCTATAAACCCTAGAAAATGGTGAGAGAGAAAGAGAGAGATTGAGAGAGTTGTGGGAGAGATTTCCTGCCAGTTGCACCAGCTATTGCACGTACCGAAGCACCACATTCAAATCACTTTTTCGGTGATTCCAATGCACTTCTAGGTAAGAAAACCCTAACCAGAAGCTGTTTTAGGGATTCCTTTGTTACCAGTAGCGATGTAGCTTATGTGTCTTGTGATATAGGTCGCCATAATGCCGTTGATGAAGCGTAGACGTTCTATTCGAATCGATACACATCTAAGGCAAAAGGTGAGGATTCTAGATGCTTTGATTGACTGATTTCAAAGCTTTCAATGTCGTTTAATAGTAGATTATTGATGAGAACGCCGTTTGACATGTAGAACATGCTGTCCGTTTTCTGTTTCGACTGCGTACGGGAAATATGAGATTTAGGGTATTTTAGGTATTTATAGGAAATACTGTTTACGTCCATATTTTGCTGAAATGATTGCCATGGCTATTTGTCGTGTTATGATATTAGGAATGCATGTATGATCGGTTTGGCGAAGAGATTCGCCCTAATGCGCACTTTGAGTTGACATACACTACGTAGTCTAAAGTGTGTAGACTAAGTGTTTGTATAAATGTTTGTATTAGTATGTATTGAGTAAATGGTGTTGTGAATTAGTTTTGAGATTGAATTCTCCATTAATATGCTGATGTATATGATTTCCACCATGTTGTCAACATGAATTGATTTCATTATATATATGGAATGCATGTGTTGGTTGATTTACTTACGTCGTATGTTATAACATGTGTCAACATGCTTGTATTGTTTATATTTATTTTTTTCACCCTCATATGATCACTGATATTGTGTACAAATGCTTGGGGCTATGATCTAGTCCAGGCAGTCGGTAACCAATTAAATTCGTGGTTGGCTTCTATTTTCCACGAAGGACGCTTTAATGAACGCGAGTCGTGTTTTGGGTTGGCGGCAGTGGTTAGGCCACACGAAGTGTTTTATGCACTTCATGTCGCTCAGCGTGAGATGTGCTCGTACTAGTCGAGCCCGTCAAGTAACCCGACTGGCCTTTATATGTTCACCTTGTATGAGTCATAACTGCTTGAACCTAGGGTACTGAACTTACCTTTGAAAACCTTGTTAACCATGGTACCTTGATCCATAAAGACTCATGAGCCGGGCATGGTGGTATGGGACACTGTGGTCGAGCTGTTGGCCTACGCTGGGGCCATAAACCTCCCCGTAGTGACCAGTGAGCACCCTACTCTGAGCAGATTATGGTGGTATGGGACACTATATTCTTACTGTCGGTCTACATTGATAAGGTGATGGGGGAGCGGTGCAACGAGTGCGAGCAACAGCCCTGGCAGCCCTTTGTAGTGACCTTGAGTTTATCCTGACACCGCATGGGGGCGACGAGTCCTGATGCAGTCTTAAGGATATAAACTAGGCATGTATTGATAAGGTGATGGGGGAGTGGAGCAACGAGTGCCAGCAACAGCCCGACAACCCTTGCAGCGACCTATAAATATACCATCGTATGAGATTACTAGGAGTGACGACCCTAAATAGGATCCTTGTTGGGAATGATATAAGGGAAGTACTTTAATTTTCCAATCCTGCTGTATGAAAAGGACTAATAACAACTCGGTAATCATATTTATATCGCACTGCATGTGCCTGGAAGATGTGGAGCACTGAGGAACGTAAGCATGCCGTGGGCGTTAGATGGTACCGTATGAGGGAGTATGTCGGTGAGGGCATCCATCATGTCTTTTCATGCTTACATTAACAACAGTGTCTAGGAATGTTTGATTGCCTGCTTTACTATTATTGCGTGATTGATTTGATAACTTGTTAATATTTGCTCTATGATTCCACTGAGTTGATCACTCACTCCCACATTACGGGATGGTGTTCCGAACACCCACCAGTCCCTATTTTAGTTTCAGATGATGGCGATGTTCGTGAAGCAGAGCCGGACTTGATAATGATGAGGAGGATCCCTCCTATGTGCAGGTTCTGATTGATGGGGTTACAGGGTTACTGATTAGATGCTAGTACACGTGATATTTTGCCTTTTATTTTCGTACCATGTATATTCTTTTTGCTCATCTTTGGAGTATACATGTATATGTTTAACCTGGTAAGATGTTCACACTCTGGAGACTCACAACAGTTCATATATCCTATATATCTATCACATTCTTCCGCTTGCTAAATTAACTGTCTCTGGAGTATGATATGTTGTTTTGGCTTGATCCACCTCATGTTTTATGTACTATTACCGTCGACATTCATCCATCATTGAAAATGTTACATAAGTGACGTTTTGAAACTCGGGAGTTGGGTTTCTACCCGACCCCCAATTTTCGGGGTGTTACACTGGTGTTATTCAAGAGTCTATAAATGTGGTTATAGACGATCACTTGAATACACCTTCCCCAAGTTCAGATAATGATGAAGTTCTTTTGACTGACAAACAAGATACTTCATCAAATCAAACTGATTCTGAATTGAGGACTGTTAAAGATTATCCAACTTCTCAAATTCTTGGAAACCCTCTCACTAGTGTATGCACTCGTAGTTAACTTGAAGACATATGTAATTATGTATGTTTCATATCTCAGATAAAATCGAGTAACGCAAAGGAAGCTCTTTCTAATGAAAATTGGATAGTTGCTATGCAGGAAGAACTCAATCAATTTATTCAAAATAATGTCAGGTATTTTGTTCCTAAACCTAAAGATAAACATATTATTGGAACAAAGTAGATTTTTAAAAATAAGTCTAACGAACTTGGTAATATTATTTGAAACAAGGCAAGACTGGTTGTACAAGGCTACACTCAAATTGAAGGAATTGATTACGATGAAACCTTTGCATCAGTTGCTCATTTTGAATCAATCAGACTGTTTATATCCATTGCTTGCTACAGAAAGTTTAAAATGTATCAAATGGATGTAAAGAGTGCCTTTTTGAATGGTGATTTACATGAAGAAGTATATGTTGAACAACCTACAGGGTTGATGACCTTAAATTTACTGATCATGTATACCATCTTAAAAAAGCTCTCTATGGTCTAAAACAAGCTCCCAGGGTATGGTACGAGAAATTGACTAAGTTCTTACTCAGTCATAACTTTCAAATGGGCAGTGTTGATAAGACGCTCTTTGTTAAGAAACATAACGATGATATCTTAATGGTTCAAATCTATGTTGATGACATAATTTGTGAATTAATTTGTGCTAACATGACTGTTGAGTTTGCAGATTTAATGAAATCTAAGTTCGAAATGAGAATGGTTGGGGAAATGAACTATTTCCTAGGGTTGCAAGTAAAACAACAACCTGATGGAATTTTTATTTCTTAGACCAAATATGCTCTGAACTTGATCAAAATGTTCGAATTTGAGAATGGTAAAACTTTTGATACTCCTATGAGTACAACCCTAAGACTCTCAAAGAACTCTGCAGGTAAAAATGTTGATCCTAAGTTATATCGTAGTATGATTGGCAGTTTACTTTATTTAACTGCTAGTAGACCTGATATTGCTTTAAGTGTTGGTATTTGCACAAGATATCAGTCTAATCCTAAAGAATCTCATTTAACTATTGTTAAGCGGATTATGCGATATGTCGCAAGTTCAATTTATATAGGTCTCTAGTATCCATATGATACTAGTATTTAGTTGGCAGGGTACACTGATGTTGATTGGGCTGGAAATATCGATGATAGAAAATTAACCAGTGGTGGTTGTTTCTATATCAGAAATTGTTTAGTTTCTTGGTTTGGTAAAAAATAAAGTTCTATATCACTTTCTACTGCTGAGGCTGAATACATTGTATCTAGAAATGCGTGTACTCAGCTTATTTGGATGAAACGTATGTTAAGTGATTATGGAATAGCACAAGATTCAATGGTGTTATATTGTGACAATACTAGTGATATAAATATTTTAAAAAATCCAATCTAGCATTCACGTACCAAGCACATTGATACTAGGTATCATTATATTCGTGAATTAGTGGAAGAAAAAATAATATCTTTAAATACATTCCGACCAAGACTCAACTTGCTGACATTTTCACTAAACCGTTCAACAAAAGCAGGCTTAATAAATTAATATTTGATCTTGGTATGTGCATACAAAATTGATTATTCATGCAGTTATGTATCATAGTGTAAATATATTTGAGAATTTATGCGTTTAAATTTTATTTTTTATAAATAAATGCATATTTTTGTCGGTACTCGACCAGTCATGGGTGTACACGACCGATCGTGGACAGGCCAAGACCGGTCGTGGAGTGCATTGATTGTTTTAAAATTGGGAAAAATCTCATCTTCCTCATTTCTAACCTCCTCTCCAACGAGCCGTCATTCGACCAGTCGAACTCACCGACCTGATATTCAAGGTTAGTGCATTCTTTTAGTCTAAATAGCAGATTCAAGTTTTATTCTCTTCTTTATTATCATTGGAGTACTTGTTTTCAAGTTTTTTTTAGTTTTGGGGGTTTTTCGTCTCCATTTGCTGATCTAGAAAAACACATCTTTATTTTCTTACGATTTCTTGCTCCTTTGTATTCCTTTATGGTAATGGATGCTATAGGAAAAAAGAAAATAGCTCGTGGTCCATCATCCTCTAGATCAGCTCCAATAACTCAGTGCCATCTTCGTTCTCCCAAAAATGATCCTTCATATGTATGGGATTTGCATTTGCGCATGGTTATTGTTGAAAAAGCAGTTGATCTTAACCACATTGCTCCATTTGGTATCGTTCCTCTCCTCCAAACTGCAGGTTGGGACAACATCTTACATTGGGGTGGGCCTGCATACCAATCTAATGCACAATCCATGTTTGCATGTATATCAGATTTCTCTACTGAAAATTTAACTTTTAAAATAGATGCTAGAGAAGGGCCTTTTAATGTAGACCATCATTTAATATCTGGCCTTATGGATATTCCAGTTAATGATGAGGGTATACTCATTCATGTTCTATCTGAAAATCCCTCTAAGACTGAAAAATGGATGCTCACTAGAGCATTATGTAACATGAATGTGCAATGGACTCGCAAGGGGAATGCGCTCCCCTCAAAGTACTTGTTACCCAGATACAGAGTCCACAGAATTTTTACTTCAAATCTGTATCCTCACTCTGGTAACAAAACAACATTGACTGCTTTCATGGTTCGTGTTTTTCACTCTGTCGTTACTGGTACTAAAGTTTGCCTTCCATCTTTAATATGTCATTTCATCATTCAGTTTCATCTCCATCCAGGCTATAATGATATACCTTTTGCCCACCTTATGACCGTTTTATCTTCTCATATGTTGGTCGTTATGCCTGTTGGAGAGGCTCCTATCCATAATCTGATTTTTAACAACACAAATATAAATAAAATGAAGTTGGAATTGGCTCCTGGCCAAGTGGATGGTGATGGTGGAGCTGAAGTTGGAAATGCTAATGATCTTCCTCCAGACGACATAAACATGGATGATATTTTTGATGAAATTGAGTCTAATTCTGCTAATGACCCTGATTATGAACCATTTGGGTTTGATGCACGTTTGCATGCACTAGAGGAGAAGATAGAGCGTATGGATGTTAAAGTTGATAACATGAATGTTGCCCATGATTTACAATTTAAATATATGCACAAGTATCTTAGGCGCTTAAACAAGGGCATGCATCAACTTGATCCTTCCATACCTGCTCCTCCTTTAGGTTTAGATTGATTGATTAACTCTTTGATCTGTAATAACTTTATATTTGTTTTAGATTGTGAACTTTATATGGTTTACTGACTATGATTTATTGGCTATGGATTGAACTATTTTAATAGTTATGATCTTTATTCTCATATATCTTGTCTCCTTGATTACTCCTATTTTTCATTCTTTTATTCTTCCTTTGTCATATTGTGACAAAAAGGGGGAGAATTTCTCTGATGGTTTTGGATTGATTTGTGAGATGAATTGACTTGTGAGTAGTAAAAGCATTTTTTTGGATATATGTGTGCTACTCATGGGGATTAATTCAGGGGGAGTTAGAAGGTGACGTATTTTATGCCTATTTCATCCGAGGTGTGCTAGTTGTTGTATGACAACTGGTGCATGATTCTTTAACCAGGCTGTAACTGGGTTTTTTCTATTATAACCTGTGCATAATTTTTTCATATTGGTTATATTCATACTGGTTATGTTGTTATTGAGTGTTTTGTCACAAATTTGACAAAGGGGGAGATTGTAAGTGTAGTAGTCACATGCTCCTTTGGTTGTCAAATTTTGTGATAACAAAACCTTTATCTCCGTCTTGTGTTTATATGTTGATTTATATATGTTCGAGACACTGCTTCGAAAGTGCTTCAAGTCAAGTACATTGATCAACTACAGGTCAAGTCAAGCCATGTACTTTTTCAACATCTGTAAGCGTATATGTTCAAAGCTACTTCGATAAAGATAACAAGACTAAAGTATACTTCAAGTCTCAAGTGCAACTCAAGATGAAATTTGAGTTCAAGCTTTTGCATATCTCAAGACTAAGCTACATCAAGTGCGAGAGCTCAAGCTTGATAAGGTTCAAAGGTCTACCTTCACTGAATGAATGAAGTTCAATGTTCATACTTCATGTTTCAAGTATAATAGACCTTAGATTGACCTTAGGATAGGTCATTTTGAATACATAATTCAAACTATATGTTTATACATGATTTTGGTTTGTTCTAAGACTAGTCCTGGACCTTGTTCGACTAGTCCTAGCATTGCCTCGACTAGTCCTAGAAATTTCAAGACTAGTCGTAAGTTGTTGCAAATTTTCAGAAATTTCTGGTTAAGCTACGACCAGTCCTAGAGACTATTCGACCGGTCGTGTGAACAGTGTCAACTTGACCTATGACCAGTCCTCTATCTACGATTCAAAATCCAGAGATGTATTTGGGGTTCCTTCAACCGGGTCGTGAGGGTCCTACGACTAGTCGTACAGGGCCTACAACCAATCGTAGACAACCTACAACCAGTTGAAGAATGGTTTTATCCAATCGCCCTCAAATATTCAAAAATTCGTTCTGCTACAACCAGTCATAGTGTCCTCAAGACCAGTCGTAGATGAGATTTCTTCTACTATAAATTGAGCACGAATTTTAGAGTTTTATATAGAAATTCAAGTAAAATCAAGGATCCACTCTGAGATAAGTTTGTGTTCATTTTAAGCTACTTTGTGCATAATTAAAATTCATTTTGTCAGCATACTATTATTTGATTTTGATTTGCATTCTAATCTGATTTGAAAATAGGAAAATTCTGTAATTCCTTCTTCTTTGAATCAAAATCAAATACAGCTAGCCCATTTAGTTTAACTTAAAATCAATTAGAACTTAGAACCATTTTAAAGTGAGTATTGGACTTTGAACTTCTACATTCAATCATCTACTCCGATTGGTTCTTTCGGGCTACTACGAAAGGAGAAATTCATGTATTTTTCATTTATTGTAATTTACATTTCTTTTTGGATTGTTTTGAGATTGAGCCAGAAAAATTTTACTGTGTGGTTATCTGAGAAGAGCCAGAAAACTCAGATAGAGGGGTTTTTGAATTGTGTAATTCCAAGTCAAAAAGACACAATTGTGAAGGTTTTAGGTGAACCTGTGAAACCTATTTTGATAGTGAACGCTAATATCCCCTGTGTGAGGATATTAGGAGTGGAGTAGCAATCTGTGTGGCTATTTTTTAACAGTTAGTGTACACATAGGCGAACCACTATAACTCTTTGTGTTTTGTGGATGTGTGATTTATTCTTTTTATCTTTTATCATTCATAACTGTGGAATGTGCGTGTGGATGTGAATGTTATAATTTTTTTCATTTCAAGCATAGTGGGGAACGTTGTAATAATTTAGATTTAAATTTCTGTAATTTATTTCAATTCCTTGCTATTTATTTATTCCTCTTTGGTTTGATTTTTTGATACAAAGGACGTTCTAGAAATAAAGTTGTCCTGCTATAAACCCTTGGTTTTTATGGTGTACGAATTTGTATCAACCTCTCAATACTAGTATATTGAGGTTGTTTTTAGAATTGAATTATTTTTATTTGGCTCTCTCTTAGTTTTATTCCACTATAATACTTTTAATTTGGCATAGTCCTATTCACCCCCCCACAATGCTTGAAATGAAAATATTACAACATTCACATCCACACATACATCTCACAAATTTGAATGATAAAAGAAAATAGAAATTACACAAACATTCAAATCACAAGACACAAGGAATTATAGTGGTTCGCCTGTGTGTACACCAACTGTTAAACAACAGCCACACAGCTTGCTACTCCACTCCTAATATCCTCACACAGGGATATTAGCGTTCACTATGAAAAAATAGATTTTTCTCAGGTTCACCCAAAACCTTCACAATTGTGTCTTTCAAATGGGCTTACACAATTCAAAAACCTCAACCTCTGAGTTTTCTGGCTTGCTTCAGATAACCAACACAATAAGATTTTTCTGTCTTAATCTTAAAAAACAACTAAAATAAGGAAATTTACAATAATGTAAAATACCTGAATTTCTCCTTTTGTAGCAGCCCGGAAGAACCAATCAGAGTAGAAGTTCGAATGTAGAAGTTTAATGTCCAATACTCACTTTGAAATGGTTCTAGGTTCTAGATTGATTTTAAATTAAACCAGTTGGGCTAGATCTATTTGATTTTGATTCCAAGAAGAAGGGATACAACAATTCCTCTTTCAAATCAGATTGGAATATAGAAACAAAATCAAATTAACAAAGCTAACAAAAGAGAATATTTAATATGCACAAAGTAGCTTAAAATGAAAACAAACTTATCTCTGAGTGATGCCTTAATTTTTCTTAAATTGGATTATCAAACTCTAAAATTCGTGCTCTATTTGTAGTTGTAGAAATCGCACCTTCGAATAGTCCTGAGGACACTACAACTAGTCGTAAGTCGAATAAATTTTTAAATTTTTGAGCGCGATCGAATAAAATAATTCCATGACTGGTCGTAGGCTGTTCACGACCGATCGTGAGCCCTCCACGACTAGTAATGAGGCGCCAAGTTTGGTCATCATAGTTCTAGTCGAAGCTGCTGGACTGGTCATGAACAAATTGTGCACTGTTCACACTACCGGTCGAGCAGAGTTCAGGACTGGTCATGGCTCAACCAAAAAATTTTAAAAATTTGCAACAACGTAGGACTGGTCCTGGAATTTCTTGGACTGGTCGAGCCCGTGGTAGGACTAGTCGAACAATGTTCAGGACTAGTCTTAGGACAGTCCACATTCGTATAAAGTGATTTCAATTTGAATTATGTATACAAAATTACCTACGCTAAGGTTAATCTAAGGTCTTTCATACTTGGGACATGAAGTATGAACATTGAAACTTCATTTCTTCAGATGATGGTTGAAGCTTGAGATCTCTATATGATGTAGCTTGAACTTTGAGATCTTTAAATGCTTGGATTTATCGTTCTTGAGTTGTTCTTTATCTTAAGTTGAACATTATCTTGAGTCTTGAACAAGAACTCATCTTTTCGATGTAACTTTTTAAAAACTCCTAATATTGAAGCTTATGGAAGTGGACAAAGCATATGACCTTGCAGTTCTTGATGCGAATCACCGTTCTTAGATTAAAGCATTGTGATGCAATGTCTTAATCATCAACATGTTACACAAGACACAATTGTGTTTTTGGCATCACAAAATTTGACAACTAAAGGAGTAGGAAAGCATTGAAAGGGCCTAGTTATATGCCCTAGAGGGGGGGTGAATAGGGCAATGCCAAATAAAACTAATAACAACGGAATAATAAAAGAAATAAAGCACAATGCTGAATTTAAAGTAGCCTAAATAAAAAGATTGACACTTTATCAGTTTTAAGGACAACCTTACACCAAAAACCAAAGGTTTAAGGTAGGACAACCTTATTTCTAGAACGTCCTTTGTATCACAACCCAATGAGGAATAATAAGCAAAGAAATCAAAATAACTTGCAGAAAATAAATCCTAAGTTATTACAACATTCATCCACACTTGCTTGAAGTGATTACAACATTCATCCACAAACACTCTCCACAAAACAGAATGAATAAAAGAATGAAAGAGTAAAACACATCCATAAAACAATGATATATAGTGGTTCGCCTATGTGTACACCAACTGTTATCCTACAGCCACACAGATTGCTACTCCACTCCTAATATCCTCACATAGGGGATATTAGCATGCACTATCAAAATAGGTTTCACAGGTTCACCTAAAACCTTCACAATTATGTCTTTGATCTCGGGCTTACACAATCCAAAAACCCCACAATCTGAGTTTTCTGGCTCTCCTCAGATAACCAATACAATGAGATTTTTCTGGCAAATCTCAAACAAAACCAAAGAAAGTAAATTACAAAAATGTAAAATACCTGAATCACCTTTTGATGAAGCCCGGTAGAACTAATCGGAGTAGAAGTTTGATTCAACGTTCAAAGTCCAATACTCACTTTAAGAATGGTTCTAAGTCTAATTGATTTTAAATAAAAAAGGGCTAGTTCTATTTGATTTTGAATCCAAGAAGAAGGAATATCAGAAATTTCCCTTTTCTAATAAGATTGGAATGTAGATCAAAATCAAATAAAAATAAGCTGGCAAAAGGAATATTAAATAAGCACAAAGTAGCTTAAAATAAACACAAACTTATCTCAGAGAATAGCCTAAAGATTTCTTGAATAGAGTTGAATTGAATTGCTAAAACTCTGAAGTTCGTGCTCTATTTATAGCTTGAAAAATCCTGTCTACGACTGGTCTTAGGATCCTAGGACTGTTCGTAGCTCCAAATATTTTCAAAGATTTCCACGGGATTGGATTTTCTATTCCACGACCGGTCCTGGACGGTTTACGACCGCTGGTCGTGGGACACCTACGACCGGTCGTAGGACCCTAAAATTAGTTGCTGGAGTTTGAGTCGTAGGGCTACGACCGGTCGAAGTATGAGTCATAGAACTCGCAGGACTGGTCGTAGGATGTCCATGACTGTTCGTATGACAAACAGAAAGATCCAAAAATCTTCAACAACCTAGGACTGGTCCTGAAAAACTTAAGACTGGTCGTAGCAGAGCTAGGACTGGTCTTAGAATACCCCAAACAAGCATATTGAAATATATGAATTATGTATCCAGAATGACCTACTGTAAAGCTCATCCTAAGGTCAATCTAAGGTCAAACAAACCTTAAAAGTGAGATGGACTTGAAAGTCTGAACACTCAGATGACCCTTAAGAGAAGCTTGAGAATATACAAATCTTGTAGTAGGCGTTCTTGAGCTTGATCTTGACTTGACAAAGTCTTCTAATATACTTGAACTTGATTGAATCTTGAACATGCAAACTTGAAGACTTCAATTCTTGAATTTTTCATCCATTTCTTGAAAACTTTCTTCATTTAAGATCTTGTCTTGAAATGCGATGTCTTGATTGCAATGAATAGTCTTCAAACATAAAACACAAGATATACAAGACATAGATATAGTTTTGGCACCACAAAATTTGACAACCAAAGGGATATGAAATCATAGCACTTACAACCATAACACTTACAAAATTTCATTTTAAGCATTTTAACAAACACATAGTGCACATATTATCTTACATAGGCATTTCATCCATAAATCACGTAGTAGCGAGATAGGTTACATGAAGAAAACTATAACTATAGATACATTAATTGAGAATCCTATCTCAATGCCCTTATTAAATACATTTCATCAAGCAACTTCTAATTCAGACATTTATCAAACACTTAGACTACACATCAACACGCACGAAATAAGTTAGTTATAATATATATTATAGCAAATACTTTGACAAAGGAGTTGTCGTACATACAACAATCATGTATTCTCAATCATTAATCATTGCAAGAACAAATAATAATTCCATATTCATTTAAACAATTCAACAAACACATGGAGTGCATTATATTCAACATAGTTCATATATATGTGTAATACACGAAAAACATCACATCTAAGTACATGTGACAGTAATCAAGTTAGTCATAAATCATTAATTGACATTGAAAGCCTTAAAAAATATAACCTAAATGTTTATAGTCTGCACCTTTTGTCGGTATGCTCGTTACGAACTCGGTTCGTACACTATGTCTCCGTTTACAGTAAAATGGCTACCCAAATCATGAAATAGGTTAGCTATTTCACCGATTCCTCTATTTGGATTCCTAAAATCGATTAAGGTTAGGATTTCCTATCTAAAAATGAATTTGGATTTGACTATGTAGCGATACGGGACAGTTGATTCAGCATGTGGAGTGGTGGTAGTGAATCCCAGCAACAAACCATAGGTCTCTCACACTTGTCCTCAATCTTTTCTCCTCTTTTCTCTCTTATCTCTCCTAGGGTTAGGAAAATTCGTATGGAAAGAGAGAGAGGGGTGGGTTAAGGGTCTTATATAGGCCCAGAACTGGTTCAAATGGCCCCAGGGCCATGGTATACTTAAGTTATAGCTAAAAAGCATCGGTTTCAGGCCAACGGAGCTCATTTAGAGGTCCATTAGCTGCATACGGTCTGGAGAAAGTTTCCTAACAATGGATCTATATCAAGTTAATATTTCGGTCCGATCGGATTTGGGGATCAACTGTGGAGGACCAATTTCAGTATAACGGCCATCGTCGCTTAATCAGGGCCACAAGTACACTGACATGTGTAGAGAAATTTGTTGAGGGTCAAATATTGCATATCAGACCCCAGTTATTACCTGGATTTACGATCATGATACTGTTTAATAGCCCGTTTTACCGTGTTTGTGATACAGGGTATAATTGAGAGCATAAATTGTAAAAAGGTGCTAAAAGTATGAATTTAACACTCTATTGACACTAAAGGCAAGGGACGGACTTCAAGGACTAAGATCGACGGAATTACACTCCAGGGATCTAAGAAAACTGAGAAACTGAAGCTCAAGTGGCCTAAAAGACGTCCAGAGTGCAAGATCATAGGGTTCCCACCATCAGTTTGACTCAAAACTTCATACGTGGCCTGAGGAAAAGAAATTAACGTACAAGTCAATTCTCAGCCATTGGATCCCTCTGAAAGTGACCCAATGGACAGATCAGCCTATAAATCAGTGAATTGGGGCCCACCTGAGCTATGGATATGCTTCAAAAATGTTCTAGATGGTTCAAATGATATGACAGATTGGTTGGACGGAACGAATTTCTCACATGCATCACATTGGACCCATATGAGGGTGAGCGTGCATATGGTGCACGTACACGTGCACTGCACCGGTCAGACCACCCGGTCAAAATGGGCGCTGACCTGTCTCTCTCTCCCTCTCTGCGTAAGGCAGCCAGCGGATGGACGAGTGTCGTTCGTTTTTGCATTGTGGGCCCCACAAATTCTCCGGATAGATGATCTGAACCGTTCAATGGTCTTAGGAGGTGAGTATTACCCTCACCTATGTGTCTTTTTGATACGATGCAAGCTTTTGCCAAATCTTAACCGTTAAATGTATGATGAACGGCAAAGGAAAATATACAATGGGCCACATTTAAATCGATCCAAAATCGTCCATCTCTGGACGGTTTTTCATCCAAGAACCAATGGACGGAGTGGATTGTTCATCTGGCTTCAATAGGTGAGCCAACAAAATCGTCAGAGACATTTGCGGAAGCTCTGTTTCGCACAGAACTTGCGGATGAAGCTTCATGGCCCACCACCGTTGATCTGATGGTCCATCTGGACCGTTCACAGGCTCCACGGGATGGGGATGACCCCAGGCAAGATTTCCTTTTGCTCCAATACATGCCCATATAGGCAAATCTCATGTAAATGCAGGAATGGACGGTACAATTAAAATCCTAGTTGGTTGCACCAAACTCGAGCAAAAGTACATGTTCCTGATGGGTTTTTCACCAGGAATCTAATGGACAGGTTGGATTTATCTTTTGATGACAATCACGGGCCCCACCAAACAACCACGTAAGCTCCCACCATCTTCTGTTGTGTGTAAGTTCTGCACTGACTCTTGACTGGACCTCTTTGTGCTATAAAAGGAGAAGAATAGGGAGAGAAAGTTATCTTCAGCGAGGAGTTGGCTTGGAGACATGGGTGTGGACGTGTGGAGCAAAGAGAGAGAAAGAGTTTGGATTTATTTTTTCTGTTTTCTTCTAAGACTTACATGGAGATCAGTCCATCCATGTCAGGCTAAACCTCTTAGCTAGGGTTAAGAGGTGAAGCTTATAGTGAGATGGGAGATTCTATGATTTTAATTTAATCTTAATGTATGAATTGAAGTTGATTTTAGTTTGATTAGTATGAAAATATTTTTAGTCTTTAATGGTCTGTTGTGACTGAAATTACAGTGGGTCAGCGATGGCTTTGAATATTTTCTTTTCCTTTTTATGTTTATGATGTCAGGAAGCCCTGTTGTTCACCATTGTCTCCTAGGCATGGTCGGATGACAGTACCCTTCCTAACTTTCATAGCATATTGATTGGTTGGTAATTAGTTTAATTCTGTTGTTTGCCATAGTCTCCTGAGCATGGTTTAGTGATGAAATCCATTCTAATTCATATACCTTTCATCTCTTGAAAACTAGATCAATGACAGTTCAGTTAATTTTCATGATCTTTGAAGCAGGCATAAAATCTCCCTGATCTCTACAAGTGGATCCTCTGAATCCCTAGTTTCCTATCTCTTAATTTTCTTAAGTTTTAGATTAATATTTCATAATTATTCTTCAAATTACAAATTAATTTAGATTTCATCTCATTCTAGTTCTAGTTCTAGTTAATTTCAGATAGCGTACAGGTTTCAGTCTCTTGGGATTCGACCTCGGTCTTACCAAGTTTATTACTACATCACAACCCTGCACTTGGGGTGTGAACAAAATTTCTCTGTTCTAATGGTGTAGTTGGGTCAGAATATGACGGTCTGAAATCTTAAATTTAGCCTGCAAGTGAATGGCCCAAATCACTTAAGTTTGAGTTCATTTTCTAAAGATATTCTCGTTTCTCACACACTTAGCTCTAGGCTTAAGTTGTGCATTTCTGGATACTATTTGTACTCAATTCCTGCGATTATTGTCAAGCCTAGTAAGATGGTCATAACCTTATAGTTTCGTGGTCATCAGACTTTTGACGCGTGGTGCAGGTTCGACATGGAGTTTCAATGTGCTCCCAAGAGCAATTGGGTTTTTAGATTAATTGTAGGTTTCTAGGTAATTTTGGGTTAGCGATTCTAATGGTTTTGGGTCTTACAGTTCATATAGAAAGTGGTTCGAGCTAATTCTCTGATTTATTTAGTTTGGTACTTAATTAATTTTTGTTTAATTTCTACAGAATTTGATCCTTACTGATTTTCACTTGAGGTGATACTTGGGTCTTTATACGGATTTTTTCGAGACGTTACAATCTACCCCCCTTAAAGAAAAATTTCATCCTCAAAATTAGTACCTTTTCGTACTCCTCGAAAATCTGAGGGTAGTTCTTACGAACCTCGACTTCTGTTTCCCAAGTAGCATCTTCTTCGGTGTGATGTGTCCATAGTACCTTCACAAGCGGGATAACTTTACTGTGTAGCACTTGTTCCTTCCTGTCTAAGATATGCGTCGGTCGCAATATATATGTAGCATCTTCACTCAACTGTACTTACTCCCACTTGATAATATGGGAAGGATCAAGAACGTATTTCTTCAGCATCGATACGTGAAATACATTGTGCACACCTGCGAGTGGTGTTGGAAAAGCGAGGTGGTATGTTAACACACCCACTCGATCTAGAATCTGAAATGGACCAATAAATCATGGCATGAGCTTCCTCTTCTTGCTGAGTCGACGCCTGATAATGTCAATCTTCTCTGAGGTCACTTGCACTAACTCTGGGCCAATATAACTCTTATCGCTAACCTTTGCCCAGCAATGCGGTGCTCGACATGGGCGCCCATACAAGGGCTTGTAGGGAGCCATGCCAATACTCACTTGAAAGTTACTGTTATAAGAGAACTCGATATATGGAAGACAGTCATCCCAACTGTCCTTAAAGTCAAGTACACATGCCCGCAACATGTCTTCTAACACCCGATTTACCCGTTCTGTCTGCCCATCAGTCTGTGAGTGGAACGTGGTACTGAACTTCAGTTTCACCCTCATTACTTCCTAGATACAAGTCTAGAAGATAGACATGAATCACGTGTCTCGATCTGACATAATCTCCATAAGCACTCCATGCAAACATACTATCTCCTTGATGTACTGTCTGACCAAATTATCTACTGAGTTTGAGACTGTAATCGAGAGGAAATGATCCGATTTCGTCAACTGGTCCACACTCACCCAAATGGAGTCATGTCCCTTCCTCATCTTCAGTAGCCCTGAAATGAAATCCATGGAGATGAAATCTCATTTCCATTCATCTATAGGCATGGGCTGAAGCAATCCAGGAGGTCGACGATGCTCGACCTTGACCTGCTGGCATGTGAGACAATGGGACACATAATCTGCTATGTGGGCCTTCATGTTGTCCCACCAGTACGAATGCTTCATGTCTTGGTACATCTTCCTACCTCCAGGATGCATTGTCATCCTCAAATTGTGAGTGACTCTTAGGACTTCCATTCTCAAGTCATGAAGATTCGGGATGCATAAGCGGCCACGAACGTAAGCCCCCATCGGACCTAACTCTCCATTCAGACTCTTCGTTGTCAGTTGCTTGCTCTCTCATTTTCATCAACCATGCATCTTCTCTCTGAGCCCCAATAATCCGGTCATCAATAAGTGGCTGTAAGAGGATGTGTGCAACACTCTCTAACGGCCCTCTACCGTAAGTTTTTGCTCAAAGTCTCACATGAATTCCACCATGTTCCATTCTTCTCTCATCAATGAAGCTGCAAATGCTATCATCATCTTGCGACTCAACATGTCTGCCACGAGGTTGGCCTTGTCAGGATGATAAGAAACCTCAAACTTCAAGTCCTTTAAGGTTTCCATCCATTGTCGCTGCCTCATATTCAAGTCTCTCTATGTGAATATGTATCTGAGGCTCTTGTGGTCGCAAAAGAGCTCGAACTCCTCCCCATAGAGGTAATGTCTCCAGAGCTTTAATGCAAAGATAACAGATACCAACTCCAGGTCGTGCGTAGGGTAGTTCTCCTCGTGTTTTCTTAACTATCGCGAGGCATTCACTCTATCCTTCTACATAAGAACACAACCCAAACCAACATAAGAGGTGTCAGTGTAAATGATATATCTGACCCCTTGCTCCGGCAATACTAGCATGCATGCGTACATCAACTTGTCCTTCAGTTCCTGAAAGGCTGCTTCTACCATCTCATTCCAGGCAAACTTGAGATCCTTCTGAATGAGCTGAGACAACGGTCTGACTATCTTAGAAAAGTTCATAATGAATCAACAATAGTAACCTACTAGGCCAAGAAAACTCCTCACTTCAGTAACCAAACTGGGCTGCTCCCAATCCTGAACTGCTGTCACCTTATCAAGGTCCACAACTATTACTTCCTTAGACACCATATGTTCCAGGAACTTAACTTCTTCTCTCTAGAAGTCATACTTCTTGTGCTGGAAAAACAACTGGTTCTTCCTGAGCATATCAAAGACTGCTCGCATGTGCTCCTCGTGATCCTTTCAACTCTTGAAGCATATTAGGATGTCATCTATGAATATGATGATGAATCGGTACAGATACGAACGAAACACCCCGTTTATAAGGTCCACGAACACAGCGGGTGCGTTTATGAGTTCAAATAACATCACAGGGAACTCGTATTGCCCAAAGTTGGTTCTGAACATTGTCTTATACACATCTTCATCCCTGACATGCAACTGCTGATACCCCGACTGTAAGTCAATCTTTGAAAAATATTGTGCCCCTTTCAACTGATCAAACAGATCATCTATTCTGGGCAAAGGATACTTGTTCTTCACTGTCACTTGGTTCAACCAGTGATAATCAATACATAACCTAGTGATCCATCCTTCTTCTTCACGAACAACACGGGTGCTCACCAAGGAGATACACTCGTTCGTATGAAACCTGCATGTAAAAGATCATCGATCTGTCTCCTTAGTTCCTCCATCTCACATAAAGGCATGCGTTACGTCAATAAAGATGTAGGTGTCGCACCTGACATTAGGTCGATGGTAAAATTAATCTCGCATTGAGGATGTAGTCCATGTATCGTCTTGAACACATCTGTGAAATCTCGGACTACAGGCATGCTCCCAAGTGTTAGACCATCGACATGTTATAGTAAGGTAGTATAACAACTAAAACGGTAGTACCGACCTGAACTGGGAAAGTAAAGGTCGTGCCCTTGGATCCATAGGTTGTCATCACTCTAATATCGCAATCGATCTCTGCCTTCAAATCGGTGAGCCAATCCATACCAAGAATAACCTCATAATGACATAATGGGGAAACCATCAGGTCAACGAGCATTGTTTGTCTCCCTAAGTCTATCGAGTAACCTCTACAAGTCTTGGTGATGTCTGAGAAGGTCCCTGTGGTGGTAAGGAGTCTCACCCCAATCATATGAGTAGTTTCCAATACTAGTCGCTTGACTGCTGCGCATGATATGATCGAGATAGTGGGTCCGGTGTTTACCAATAGAAACATGGGTGTACCTTGGATGTGTGTCGTGACTTTAAAAGCCAATGGTGCTGCAATTGTTGTCTCAGATCCCTCAGCTGCAAGTGATTACACACAAGCTTATTGAGGATGATTTGGTTACGGTACCATAGGTCATTGAGGTGGCCTACCACGAGGTACATTAGGCCTATAAAAAGGCTATGTTGGTGGTACTACACGTTGAGGTGGAGCCGAGATAGTTTGGGGATGCTAGAAAATGATCTTCTAAGGCGGTGAGAAGTCGTTATTCCTCATATTGGTAAAGCAGTAAGTATCTGCATAGCTTGACCTCTTGCAGTAGGTGCACCACAGATCTGATCACCTCAGCTGTGTCGGTGAAGTCGTAAGCCAAGGAGGTGAATCTGCACGTGGCCTCGTGCTGAGGAACGGTCTGATCGGTAAATCTATTGGAAGCCTTGGACCCATAGTTACGCGTGTACGGGATAGCCTGTCCTCATCCTACTTAGCTCGCAGAGACATGTTCACTAGCTCAGCATAGTTGAGAATGCTAGCGCAACACATCTTCATATGTATCTCAGGTTGCAGACCCTCAAAAAATCATCGCCTTCATATAGGCTCATCTACTAATATCAAGGGAGCGTATCTGGCTAGCTCTGTGAACCTATTCTCATACTTAGTGACAGTCATTCCTCCCTGACGGAGGTGAAGAAATTCACCCTCCTCGTTACGGTAGGTGAAGGGGAAATACTTTCCATGGAAGTGGGTCTCAAAAGTTTCCCATGTCCACATATAACCCTTGAGAACGGTTCGAAGGATGCTGTCCCACTAGAGATTGGCTTCCTTCTCAAACATATATGTGACCAACTCAACTTGCTCTACCTCAGTGCAGTGCAGTGACTTCAGCATCTTAGAGATGCGGTCAAGCCAATATTCGGCCTCCTAGGGTCTATGAGTACCTGTAAAAGTGGGAGGTCGGAAGTGCTGGAATCGGTCAAATAAGCCGCTGGCATATAGATTTCCAGCAGGATGTAAAGGTGGTACAGGTAGAACCACATTCATGTTCTAGGTAAGGGTCGCAATGATGGTGGCCCAAATTTGCTTCTGTTGCTGCATAAGGAGCATCATCTGCTCCAACCTATCAGGAGGTGAAGCCGCCTGAGGCATGTGTGGCGTCGAGGTAGACGTGCAGTTTTGCTCTAGAACCAGTGATGCAAAACATATAGGCCCGTTGGTGGGGCCAATGGCCTGCTGTGAATCCAGCATAGTCTCATGATTCAAGCCCAAAATGGGGTCCATATGGCTATCGCTTAGGGGAAGTGCCTCGTCACTCGATTTGGCAAGTGTAAGACGTGGCGTACTCTGAGTGGCCTTAGGTGGCATTCCCTATATACAAAATAAGGTGTAACATGTGTGAGATTCAACATAAGAACTCTCACTCATCCAAATATCATTTACATTCCAAATCGAAAGAAGCTTCGTGCATTTCATTTAACCAAAATCGTCACAATACATGAGACGTAGTCTTGCATGGATCATGACAAAAGATGCATGTGAGCTAATCTAACCAAAGTTTTAAACACTAAAACATACCATACTACTAAGCCTATTAAGGCTATTAAGGCTATTAAGGCTATAACATAGAAAATAAGAAAATAAAGAAAACCTAAGGACGACTACAACATATGACTAGTTTCTGACTCTGGTGAGAGAGGAGGAGCACCCTTGTCCTGTATACAGCACAGGAGAGCCAAACCTTCTTAAATTTATGTTTCATGTAGGCCCTATTCTCTGGTAGTTCGACCCAGGTCTCTCTGACCTCCTGTCGCAGGGTAACTTGCTCCTCCTCAATCTGAGCTAAACAGGCTTCTAAAGCAGCCTGACCATGGTGGCGCTCATATGTAGCAGGAAGAGAGCCCTCATCAGAGTCTTAGGCCTCCTCTTCTTCCTCTTCATGCTCTCCCTCTTCCTCACTTCCTCTATTTCAATTTCATCCTCTTCTTCATCACTTTCTTCTTCTTCACTCCCCGTCTGATTCCCACTCTCATCGAGTTAGGCTTGATGTTGTCGTGGCCCAATACTCATGTTGTTAAACATAGTGTCATTGATGAAATGGATGGGCACAAGATAATTTGTGCCAAGTCTGTAGTTGAATTCATGAGCAAGCTTGCATATAAGTCGGCCGAATGGGAGTGAAATGTCTGCCTAAGGAGAGCGTGAGGTCTGAACTATCTATAATAGTACGTATGTAGGCAGGCACAACTTGTCTCCTTGCCTAGCTCTGTATAGGAAGTCTACCATCAAATGTGTGCATTCACTGCTATTGGTCCACCTAGGATACACATTGCACGTGAATATGTAGTAGAGTAGGCGAAAGTCATGAGTCATCTTGGTCACTAGGAGGTAATTGCCTCGATTACATTGAATTAGTCGGCCGCAAAGAAATCGCGTACGACAATCTCTTTCACGCATACTCCTAAGATTTCTCTCGTCAGCATGTACCTCTCCATGTGAAATTCCCATGATTCGGGCTATCAAGTCTACATTAACAATGGCTTTCCACCTTCTCACGGGGATAGAGAACTGCAAAGGCTCCAGCAGTGGATCTCGTATGTGGGCGTAAAAGGTTCAGATAGTGTTCTCATTCGCACATGACTTGCCCTCAAATATGGGACCCTACCTGGCATCCAATAGGAGGTCCATCGCTGGATAAAGCCCAAATATTTTTTCATCCATGTGTGCTTCAAAGATAACTCTTTGGCCTTGAAACCTACCATGTCCCATGTCCGCCGATAGAACTCTTTCAGAGAAATTTGGGGATCGAGATCCCACTTCGTCCTTAGCTCCTGATCGATGCTAGTGATAGCTTCAGTGCCTTTCTGCTTCCTTGGACGGGTAGGGCGGCTAGGCCCAGCTTCATCTGCAAGTGTCGTCTTCTTTCCCATGAGGGAAAGAAATGTTAAAAGGGAGAAAAATGTGACAACTAGCTTGAAAAAAGTCATGGAGTTAAGAGAGCCTACAACATGAGATGGGTTAGAGGATTTTGAGGTGTGGGAGACACAAAGGTGGGTTTATGTACTCAAATGGGAGGAAATAAGGGAGATAGGAGATAGATTTTTGATGAAAATAGTGGAGGTGGGTATGTGATGATGAAGAAGAAGAAGATATGAGAACGAAGGGGGATTTGAGGTGAAAAATCAGTTTTTTGGAGGGGTTGGAAGGATGTAAAAACTAGGTGGGGGTTAAAATGAATCAAAAAGGGAATAAGAGAGGGTCCCACACGATTTCATGGCCCCCACATGAGTGCACATGGTCGGACCGACACGGCCCACCCGGCCTGCTGGACCTGGACCGCGAGGCCTTGCGGTAGGAGCAATGCCATCGTGGTCCCCTAGACCTGTGGGTGATGGCTCACTCGGGGGCAATGGAATCCCCCTCCTGGGGTGCTGGAAATGCATGGGGGCCACTTTGGTTCCCCCCGATTTATGTCGTTTGGGCCCCCAAGTTCGTTTGAGACAATTCCGGGGTCCATCTCGTGCATATTCACACGTTCGAATCATTTGAGTGTGGAATACATTGAATTATCATCTAAACCCATCGATTGACAGTGTAGAAAGGAATTAGGTTCATCTCACATGATCACAGATGTATACGGTTCATATTTCAATGGTTAGTTTCACCCGTCGGTGAAACTTGGAATCATACATTTGATTCTACGTTTTAATGCTCCCTCTTAAGTCAAAGTATGTCAATGTGTGTCGTGTTACCATAACCTAGGTGATGAGGATCAAATATTGCATATTAGACCCAATTATTACCTGATTTTACCAATATGATAATGCTTAACGGACTATTTTAATCGTGTTTTTGTTGTAGGGTGTGATTACTAGTTTGGATGGAAAAAGGATATTAAAAGCATGGATTTGATGCTCCAGAGTCATCAGAGCAGGGGACGGACCCCATAGGATCAAGATTGAACAATTTACATGCTAGGGATCCGAGGAAATCAAGCCATTCACGTTAAAGAGGCCCGAGATTGGTCCAGAATGCAAGATCACAGGGTTCCCACCATCCGATTGGCTCGAAACTTCATACATGGGATGAGGGCCATAAATTAATTGTACATATAAAATTTCATCCCTCAGATCACTACGAAAGTGCCCCAACTGACAGATCAGCCCCTTAATTCCATAAGTGGGGCCCACTTGATAATTGGATATATTTCAATTTTGGTCTCAACGCCTTACATAGGGAGACAAATTAAATGGATGGATTAGATTGCTCAGGAACATTGCAGTGGACCCCACCTTGTAAGGCGTGTGCATAATGTACATGTGCATTAGCCGTGCACCTAATCAAGTCGGTTAGCAGGCGCTGACCCGACTTCCTTCCTAAAACAAGAATCACTATTTTTACTAACGCAATAAGGAGTTACGGGTGAAGTTAGGTGGGCAACCATCATCACAGGTATTGCTTATCCGGACCATCCATTCATTCCAAGCGACGAAACCGACCGTACATATGGAGAATTTCCAGACCCATGCACGTGTATGCATGGAAACAGCGTCCACCACCTCTAATGGATGACAGGTTTAAAACTTAATGGGCCACACTCAACCCAACATAAAACCATCTATATTTGAAGGATTTTTTGATGTGAATCCAATGGATGGCTTGGATTCATCAAAATAACAATGAAGTTCGCCCCACTAGTGCCACAGTGGAAGAGATCCGCGTCCCTGTTTCGCATCTGACCGTAACCCAATTTTTCAGGCAGTTTTGGCCCACCATATTTGATTGGATGGTTGATCTAATCCATTCATTGTGTAGGCCACTCAAAAATGTCACAAGGGACGTTGATCTTTTGGATGAAATGTAAGGAAGAGTAGCGTTGGGAGGACCCGTTCCTTGCTGCGTAAGGAGAGCTATGTAAAAACTCCACTGACCGACTACATGCGAACTCTGTTGTGAAAGTGGAGTCGGATCTCCACTCCAGCTGACCTACACCTACTATAAGAGAGCCAAGGAGAGAAAAAAAAAAAAGAAAGGGAGGAGAAGAAAGTGAGAGAGAGAGAGAGAGAGAGAGAGAGAGAGGGCATCTTTGGATCTTGGGCGTGAGTGCAAGAGAGAGGGAGGATGGCCAGTTATGGATGTAAGTGAAGAAAAAAAGGAGCAGATATAGAGCTTGGGAGAGAAGAGAGAGAAAGAGAGAGAGAGAGAGAGAGAGAGAGAGAGAGAGAGAGAGAGAGGAAGGAAGAAGGGAGATGTTTTTATTTTTTGAATTTTATTTTTCCTTCTTTCTAGTTAAATTTATGGATTGCTAACTTCTTAGCTAGGGCTGAGAAGAAGCCCCTAATTTGAATGACTCATGTATGTGTTGATTTCATCTGATTTGATTGATTTGTTTCTTTCTCTAGTGTGCTTAACTGAAATCTCCGTGCTTCTCCATTCTATGAGCTTAACCAAAGTTTAGATGTGGATGTGGTTTGGAATCTTATTTTAGGTGCTTGTGTCTGACCATGAACAGGTTTCCTATAGAGGAAGAAATAGGAATCTACATCTCTTCATGCCTGACCATAGATGGAAAGATGTGATCCTTATACTTTAAGGTATTATACATTCTGTTTGCCCGACCAAGGACATAGAGCGTGCTTTATTTATTAAATTTACATCAATCTGAATTAGGGTGAATCAACAGGTAAAACAAGGGTCATGATAATTAGGGGTGGATTCGAAAGTCGTAGTCTTCTCCTTGATTGAATTTTTCTCATTGTCCTTAGTTACTTTTCATAGATTTTTGTTAATTTACTTAATTGTTAGCAAACTATTTATTTGATTAGTTAAGAAGAATCGTAAATTTTGAATTGTGATAACCAGTCCTTATGGGAATGATCTCGTAATACGTATCATATCTACATTTGATTCGTATACTTGTGAGTTTAAAATCATTTAAATCAGGTTAGTTTAAATAAAACATCAAGTTTTTGGCATCGTTGCCCGGGACTGTTTCTATCTAAATTGGATTTATGATTCTTTCTTATCATAATTCATAGCCTTGGGATTTTTCTAGCATTATTTTAAGAAATTTAATTTATTTATTTTTTTTATTTTGTGTACAGGAATTGAGGAAGGAAGCTACAAAATAAAATTATCTTCAAAAGGAGGAGCTCCCAAATCTTCTGTCATCGATCTTCTCCTTTTTCGGGTTCTTTCTTCCAATTCTTGTTTACATAGTTTTATCTTATTTTTATGAATTCATAATTTTTAGTTCTAGTTTTAATTCTCTTAGGTTGCATCTTAGTTTAGTTTTCTTTCTTACATTGCAATAACATAGTTTATGCTAGGACATAGATCTCTGAACATAGAACTAGAACCTTTTGATCCTGAAATAGAAAGAACCTTTCGTAGAAGATTTAGAAACATCATTTTTAAAATGGTGGACGAGAATGGAATTAAAGCTTTTAGAGATTATTCAGCCCCTGTCCAATTCAATGCGCCTTCATGCATAGTATTTCCAGCCACCACCGCAACACACTTTGAACTTAAACCTGGGGTCATACAATTGTTGCCCTCTTTCTATGGTTTAAACAAGGAGGATTCATATCATCATGTGAAAGAATTCTTAGATATTTGCTCTACCTTTAGGTTTCAAAACTTTTCAGATGATTTGATCCGTTTGTGCCTCTTTCCTTTTTCTTTGAAGGATAAGGCAAAAGTATTGTTGAATTCTCTAGGAGTTGGGTTTATCACTACATGGGACCAACTGTCTAAGAAGTTCTTAAACAAGTTCTTCCCGGTTCATAAAACTAATGTTCTCCATGGGGAAATTACTAATTTCACACAAAAAGAGGGGAGGGGGAGCACTTTTATGAATGTTGGGAAAGATGGAAGGACTTACTTCTTAAATGTTCATACCATGGTTTTGAGAAATGGCAACAGGTTCAATACTTCTACGACAGTTTGACACCCCAAAACCATCGCATGGTTGATGCTACCAGTGGAGCGTTGTTCATGACCAAAAGTGATGTTAAAGCTTGGAATTTCTTTAAAACTTGTGTGAAAACTCCCAGCAATGGGACTATTCAAATAGAGGTGAAAGAAATCCCCAACTACAAAAGAAATGTGGTATATATGAGATAGGAGTCACGCCATATCTTTATGCCAAAATTAATAACCTGACACAAAAATTTGATGCTTTGATGTTAAATAATGGACCTCCACAAACAACTCAAATCTAGTCATGTGCCATATGTTCCAGTCCCACCCATCCTATGAAGTCTTGTCCATCTGGTACAACATTTCCAGAATTTCTCTCCGAACAAGTGCATGTTATGAACACTTTCCGGAGACCTAGGAACGATCCTTACTCAGACACCTACAACCCAAGGTGGGCTAGACATCCAAATTTTTCTTAAGTAAAAGGACCATAACGAGGACCATCTAGAAATCCTCCAATACAACCTTACCCCCAAATTGGTAGTCAATAACCTCAATAGTTTCTGCAGTATCAACATGTACCTCCACAATCTAGGAAACCATCTCTTAAGGATTACACTTAATCTTTTTATGTAGAGTTCACTTCAATTTCAAAAAGACACCCAACAAACTTTACTAGCGAACCAGCAAAGCTTAAATGTAAATGCATAATCTATTGCCAAGCTGGAAGTACAGTTGGGTCAACTTGCTACCATATTGAGTGAGATAGAGAAGGGCAAGTTCCCTAGCCAACCTGTGGCAAATCCAAAAGGATAGTATGAGATTGGATCTAATTTAAACCAAGAATAATATCATGAGCAAGCTAAATCAATCATTACCCTTAGGTCCAGCAAACAGATCAAGAACAAAGTAGAGATGCCTAGGGAGGAATCAAATTCCAAATAGGAAGACTAAAATGAAGTGGAGAGACATACTAGTGCATCCAAAGTCCAACCACACTTTGACTCTCCAGGAACCACTCTTGTGCCATCCTATGTGCCTAAAACACCTTTTCCTCAACGTCTAGCACTAGTTAAGAATGGAAAAAACTTTAATGACATATTAGAAAAGTTTAAGCAAGTGCAAATTAACATTCTACTACTTGGTACTATCAAACAAGTCCCTGCTTACGCTAAGTTTCTTAAAGATTTATGCACTCAAAAGCATAAGATAAATGTTCATAAGAACGTCTTCCTTGCAGAGCAACTCAGATCCATAATTCAAAACAACACCCCTCCTAAATTTAGGGATCCAAGAGCTCCTACCATTTCTTGCATCATAGGAGATCATAAGGTTGAGAAGGCATTGCTTGATTTAAGGGCCAGTGTTAATTTGTTACCATTTTCTATATATAAGCAGATAGGACTTGTTGAGCTGAAACCAAATAAAATAACACTACAAATAGCCGATATATTTGTCAAGGTGCCTCGTGGTGTTATTAAGGATGTGCTAATCCAGGTTGATAAGTTTTATTTTTCCAGTGGATTTCATCGTTCTAGATACTCAACCTGTCCAGAATCCTACTAGTCACATCCCAATTATTCTGGGACGTCCATTCTTAGCCACATCCAATGCTATCATAAATTGCAGGAATGGAGTTATGACGTTGTCTTTCAATAACATGAAAATTAAATTCAATGTTTTCAATGTTGGACCACAACCGGCAAACTCGGATGATATATTAGAAGTGGACATGATTAAGAGTCTAGTGCATGAATCTTTCCTTCAATCTTTCGAAGATGCACTTGAGACTTTCTTGACACATTTTGGCATGGATTTTAATATGGAGAGTTCCATCCAAGAAATCAGTGCATTGCTTAACTCTACTCCTATAATGGAGACAGCAAATTGGAAAGGGAAAGTGGAACCTCTTCCACCCTCTAAGTCTAAACTAGTACCCTTTATTGAGAAACCACTTAAACTTGACCTTAAACAATTTCCTGAAAACCTCAAGTATGCATTTTTAGGTCCTTCTAAGACCCTGCCTATCATCATAGCTTCTAACCTTGAGAAGGAATAGGAGAGCAAGTTTCTTAAAGTGCTTAGAGAATATAAGGCAGCTATTGGGTGGACGATAGAGGACATGAAAGGAGTAAGCCCCACTTTGTGTATGCATCGTACTGATTGTGAAGAAAATGTGTAAACATCGCGTAAAATGCAAAGGAGGCTTAACCCTAACGTGAAAGAAGTTGTTCGAGCGAAAGTGCTTACATTATTAGATGATAGTATCATTTACCCCATTTCAGATAGCACAGTTCAAGTCGTGCCTCCAAAGTCTAGGATTGGTTAATCAAGGTGTTGAGAAAATTTAGTTAGTGGACCCATGTTATCTAGATTGATTAATTCATGGTCCATTCTTGTTTGGTTGAAGATGTTAAACTTAGCACTCCTGAGAGGCAACCCAGCTTTTCATTCCATTTCATTTGCCTAGTTAGTTAGTTCAGTGTTTGTGGGTAACATTGCTGCAAACCCTCACGAGACTACACTCGTCTACTAGGGGTAACCTAGGGGTTTAAAGGCTTGTTGCATACGCTAAATACAATCGAGAGCACCTGCGAAAGTGGTGTAGGTAGGATTTTATTTTTTGTATTTTTGTTTTGCTTTTGTTGATTTCTCTCTTGAGCTAACTCGCTCTTATGCTGATATCTTTGGAAAGCCTCTTGATTCTTTCGTCCAGGTACTATCTTTCCATGTCTCCTCTTTTACTTTCATTGTCCTATGTGCATTGTCTGCTTATTTCTTTTACATTGAGAAAAATGTAGATTATCGGTTGGGGGTGGGAGATTAGGTTACCTAATCAGTATTTTCTAGGTCTTGAGTAAAAAACTGTGAAATTTTATGAAATTTTTTAACTTTTTCTGGAATTTCTTATGAATTTGAAGAGATTTTGAGGGATAGCCGTGATTGTAAAATTACAAGATACAGAATGCTGGTAATTTATAACTATTGGATTTAGCCATCTGTTAGATTTCACAGTTAAGTTTGAATTATTAACCAATAATTAGAAGTTGTAAACATTGATTGAGTCATGATTTCACATATCACATCTCACTTACACATTAAGGTTCCGGTTCAATATTAAATGATTAACTTGGTAATTACGAAGCATGAAAGGAACTAGCCTGAAAAAATAATAATAAAAGAAAATAAAAGAAAAAAAATTTCATCATGTTCAGTAAGAAGAATTGAAAGGGTAAGTCGCATAATCTTCAACATAGGTTTGCTCCCTATAGGTGTAGATTCGATTCGCCATGGTTGACATTTAGAAAAAGTTAGGTAACAAGTTTTCACCATAGGTTTGCTCCCTATAGGTGAGGATTTGATTCCCCTCCTTGGCGTTACTGTTCATAAAGAAAATTAAAAGGCTAGTAGAATGAAAAGTTAATCATAAGGCAAGCGTTAGTTTCAGTTTTGGTTGTCATGAATTCCGTTGTTAATTAATAATGATATCATGAAATTGACAATTGGATCTCTTAATGATGGTAAGCCGAGCTTACACTATACACTCATGGAACTCAATGTTTAGAATTGTTCTAATTAATGGATTAATATTTTGAACTTGATTATGAAGTTTACTGTGAGCTTGATTACAGGAAAGAAAATTCTACTCACCATTCATGAAAGTTAGAATTCTTGTATCTCGACTATTTGTTCACATGTCACTCGGGTTTACGGGAATTTTCTTTTATTTCTGAAATTATTTTTCACCTGTTTTGCTCGGGACTAGAAAAATCCTGGTTGGGGGTTGAGATGAGGGTCAAATATTGCATATTAGACCCCAATTATTATCTGATTTTACTAACATGATAATGCTTAACGGACTATTTTAATCGTGTTTATGATAATGTTTTCGTAGTAGGGGTTGTGATGAGAGTCGAATTAGGAGTTTGGATAGAAAAATGATATTAAAAGAATGGATTTGATGCTCTGAAGACATCAGAGCAGGGGACGGACCCCAGAGGATCAAGATTGAAGAATTTACACGCTAGGGATCCAGGAAAATCAAGTCATTCACGTTAAAGAGGCCCGAAATTGGTCCAAAATGCAAGATCACAGGGTTTCCACCATCCGATTGGCTCAAAACTTCATACATGGTATGAGGGCCATAAATTAACTGTAAATATAAAATTTCAGCCCTCAGATCACTATATAAGTGCCCCAACTGACAGATCAGCCCCTTAATTCCTTAAGTGGGGCCCACCTGATAACTGGATATATTTTAATTTTGGTCTCAACGCGTTAAATAGGGAGATAAATTAAATGGATGGATTAGATTGCTCAGGAACATTGCAGTGGACCCCACCTTGTAAGGCGTGTGCATAGTGACATGTGCATTAGCCGTGCACTAAATCAAGTAAGTCGGTCAGCAGGCGCTGACCTGACTTCCTTCCTAAAATAGGAATCGTTGTTTTCTACTAATGCAACAAGGAGTTGCAGGTGAAGTCAGGTGGGCCACCATCATCAAAGGTATTGCTGATTCGGACCATACATTCATTCCAAGAGACGAAACCGACTGTACATATAGAGAATTTCCAGACCCATGCACGTGTACGCATGGAAACAGCGTCCACCACCTCTAATGGACAGCAGGTTTAAAACTTAATCGGCCACACTCAACCCAACATAAAACTGTCTATATCTGAAGGGTTTTTTTACGTGAATCCAATGGACGGCTTGGATTCATCAAAATAACAACAAAGTGGGCCCCACCAGTGCCATAGTGGAAGAGATCCGCGTCCCTGTCTCACGTCCGATCGCTGCCCATTTTTTCAGGCGGTTATGGCCCACCATATTTGATCAGGTGGTTGATCTGATCCATTTATCATGTAGGCCACTCGAAAATGTCCCAAGGGACATTGATCTTTTAGATGAAATGTAAGGAAGAGTAGCGTTGGGAGGACCAGTTCTTTGCTGCATAAGGAGAGCTGCGTAAAAACTCTACTAATCGATTGCATGCGAAATCTGCTGTGAAAGTGGAGTCAGTTCTCCACTCCAGCCGACCTACACCTACTATGAGAGAGCTAAGGAGAGAAAAAAAAAAAAGAAAGGGAGGAGAAGAGAGAGAGAGAGAGAGAGAGAGAGAGAGAGAGAGAGAGAGAGAGAGAGAGAGAGAGAGAGAGAGAGAGAGCATCTTTGGATCCTGGGTGTGAGTGCAAGAGAGAGGGAGGACGGCTAGTTGTGGATGTAAGTGAAGAAAAAAAGGAGCAGATCCAGAGCTTGGGAGGGAAGAAAGAGAAGAAAGAAAGAGAGAAAGGGAGGAAGGAAGAAGGGAGATGTTTTTATTTTTTAAATTTTATTTTTCCTTCTTTCTAGTTAAATTTATGGATTGTTAACTTCTTATCTAGGGCTGAGATGAAGCCCCTAATTTAAATTACTCTTGTATGTGTTGATTTCATCTGATTTGATTGATTTGTTTCGTTCTCTAGTGTGCTTAACTGAAATCTCTATACCTTCCATTCTATGAGCTTAACCAAAGTCTAGATGTGGATGTGGTTTGAAATCTTATTTTAGGTGTTTGTGTCTAACCATGAATAGGTTTCTTATAGAGAAAGAAATAAGAATTTACATCTCTTCATGCCTGACAATGGATGGAAAGATGTGATGCTTATACTTTAAGGGATTATACATTCTGTCTGCCCGACCAAGGACATATAGTGTACTTTATTTGTTAATTTTACATCAATCTGAATTAGGGTGAATCAATAGGTAAAGCAAAGGTCAGGATAATTAGTGGAGGATTCGAAAGTCCTAGTCTCTCCTTGATTGAATTTTCCTCATTGTCCTCAGTTACTTTTCATAGATTTTTGTTAGTTTACTTAATTGTTAGTAAAACTATTTGTTGGATTAATTAAGAAGAATCGTAAATTTTGAATTGTGACAACCAGTCCTCGTGGGAACGATCTCGTAATACGTACCATATCTATATTTGATTCGTATACTTGTGAGTTTAAAATCATTTAAATCAGGTTAGTTTAAATAAAACATCACCAGGTCCAGTTTAATCCAAATCATGCTTTGATATCAACTTGTAACACCCTAAAAATTGAGGGTCGAGTAGAAGCTCAACTCTTAAGTTTCAACGCATCACTTATGCAACATAGATAATAATGTTCAAATGTTGTCCATACTAGTGCATTAAACATGAGTGAGATTATACTAAAACAATATATCAAACTCTAGAGTCAATTATATTACACAAGCGAAAGACTGTGATAAATATATAGAGCACATAAGTGGTTGTAAATCCCTAGAGTATGAACATGTTACTGGGCTAAATAATTACATTTATAGTTTCAAAATTTATAAAATGATAAAATGTAATGACCATCTAATCCATATCCCTGCAACCCCAGCGACGCAACTCCAGGTCTACATAGACCCGCCAGAGAGTTACATGTAGGAGAATTCCTCCTTATCGTCATAAAAGTCAGGCTCCATCTTGTAAGCCTCGTCATCACCTGCAGCTAAAACAGAGTCTATTTGGTGTTTTAAAACACCATCCCAGAGTGGGAGTGAGTGTTAAACTTAGTAGAGCTATAAGGTAAAGGTTAACATGTTAATGCAAGTATTATAAGGCAATACAACAATCATATCCTAAGTACTCTTATTAATGTAAGGATGGTATGCGATAATGATGCATGCCCTCGCCTGCATTCCCTTAGTGACATCATCTCACGATCGGGCATGTACCACTTCGGACGCGTGTGCTTCCTTGTCAAAGCACATGTAATGCGGTGCATGGTCATGTTAGCCAATATTTAATTAGGCTTATTCATACAACAGATTCGGGAAGCTAAGTTACCTCCCTTTATATCTTTTATCTAAACAATGATCCATTTAGGGTCATTAATCCTAGTTAATCACATACGATAGGCAAGTTATTTTATACTTGGGGTCACTACGAAAAGGCTCGTCACCTTAGCGTAGGCCGACAGTTCGAATACAGTGTCTCATACCACCGTATTCAACTCATGAATTTGAGTTGCTCAATGGACACTATAGGGAGGCTCGTCACCCCAGCGTAGGCCGACAGCTCGATCATTGTGTCCCATAGCACCATGCCCAACTCATGAGTCTTAACGGATCGTGGTACCAGGGTTAAATGGGCTTTTCACTGGCAAGTGGTACCATAGATTCAAGAAATAACGTCCATACATAGTGAACATACATTTGGCCAATCGGGTTACTTGACAAGATCGACTGGTATGAGCGCACATTAAATTAATCGACATGGAGTGCATACGCACTCTTCGTGGCCTAACCACTATCGATAATCACCGTACGACTCGGATTCATCGAACGTATCCATTGTGGTGAAATTAGTTCGGTCACTGATCGTAAACCGTTACCGATTACCTAGACTACGTATTAGGGCCAATCATACTTAAATACAATAGGCATTCATATATAGAGCATTTGAGCATGTGACAACATGTGACAATCAATTCAAATATAAATCTCATTTGAGCATTTTAACAAACACATAGTGCACATGTTATCATACATAGGAATTTCATCCATAAATCACGTAGTAGCGAGATAGGTTACAAGCAGGAAACTGTAACTATAGATACGGTAATTGAGAATCCTATCTCAATGCCCTTATTCAATACATTTCATCAAGCAACTTCTAATTCAGACATGTTTTCAAACACTTAGACTACACATATCAACACACAAAATAAGTTAGTTATAACATATATTATAGCAAATCCTTTCATAAAGGAGTTGTCGCACATACAACAATCATGTATTCTCAATCATTAATCATGGAAAGAACAAATAACAATTCCATATTCATTCAAAAATTTCAACAAACACATGGAATGCATTATATTCAACATAGTTTATATATATATATATATGTGTGTGTGTGTGTGTGTGTGTATGTGTGTGTGTAATACATGAAAAATATTTCATCTAAGTACATGTGACAATAATTAAGTCAGTCATAAATCATTAACTAACATTGAAAGCTATAAAAATAATAAACTAAACATTTATACTCCACACCTTTCCTCGGTACGCTCGTTACGAACTCGGTTCGTACACTTCGTCTCCGTTTACAACAAAATGGCTACCTAAACATGAAATAAGTTAGCTATTTCACCGATTCCTTTATTTGGATTCCTAAAATAGATTAGGGTTTGGATTTTTTACCCAAGAATAGATTTAGATTCGATGGTGTGGCAACACGGGAGAGATGATTCGACAAGTGGAATGGTGGGAGTGAATCCCAACAATAAACCACATGTCTCTAACACTTCTCCTCACTTTTTTCTCCTCTTTTCACTCTTCTATTTCCTAGTGTTAGGAAAATTCGTATAGAATGAGAGAGGGGTGGGTTAAGGGTCTTATATAAACCCAGAACTGGTTCAAATGGCCCCAGGCCCATGGTATACTTAGGTTATAGCCAAAAAGTATCTGTTTTAGGCCAACGCAGCTCATCTGGAGGTCCATTACCTACATACGGTCTGGAGAAAGTTCCCTGACAATGGATCTATGGCAAGTTAAGATTTTGGTCTGATCGGATTTGTGGATTGACCGTGGAGGTTCAACAGCCATCGTCGCTCAATCAAGGTCACAAGTACACTGACATATGTAGGAAAATTTTTCTATTCTAAGGGTGTAGTTGGGTGAGAATCTGATGGTCTAAAACCTTAAATTTGGTCTGTAAGTGAACGGCCCAAATCACTTAAGTTTGAGTTTATTTTAAAAAGATATTCGCGTTTCTCGCACACTTTGCTCTAAGCTCAAGTTGTGCGCTTCTAAATACTATTTGGACTCGATCTATGATGGTTGTCAAGTACAGTAAGGTGGTCATAACCTTATAGTTTCGCGGTCATCGGACTTTCGACATGTAGTCCAGGTCCGATACGGAGTTTCAATGTGTTCCCAAGAGCAACTAGGTTTTGAGATTGATCCTAGGTTTTTAGGTAATGTTGGGTTAGCGATTCTAATGGTTTTGAGTCTTGCAGTTCATATAGAAAAGTGGTTTAAGCTAATTCTCTGATTTATTTAGTTTAGTACTTAATTAATTTTTGTCTAATTTTTACAGAATTTTATCCTTAGTGATTTCTACCTGAGGTGATACTCGGGTCTTTGTACGGATTTTTTTGAGACATTACAAGAGGTCACAACCTTGATGTCGCTAGGGCGTACAGTAATCACAATCATATAATACAATATGCATGAGTTATGTAGTCTAATCATGCATCAATCCTGCACACACCGTGCGCTCATGTGGGATAACTCCGCCCATCAGGTAGTCCCATAAACCACCTGCACTATGGCACATGTAATGGTCAATCACATCTCATAACAGACATGCAGATGATATGTAAGGGTATGTATCATAATGTTATACGGTCAGATACTCATAATTGGCATCGATAATCGGCCACGACAATTGGCCTCAACAATCAGAATCGACAATCGAAATTGGCCTAACAAATGGCCTAAGAGAAGTTTACAATGTGCATATTCAACTATCATTGCCCATCAATGTAGACATTTAACCAACATTACTCTCAAGGAGTGGCCCACATAGGGCCATATATATAATGGGCCCATGGCCTCACATAAGGGCCTAATATACATCACCATGAGCCTCACATATCACAATGGGCCTCACATATCACAATGGGTCATATCTCATGGGCTTTATATACAACACATCGGGCCTCATATACGGGTCACATATACATCACATTGGGCCTCAAATACAGGCCGCATATATATCACAATGGCTCATAATACATGAGCCTCATATACATCAAATCGGGATGCAACACATAAGCCATATGTAACACCCTGAAAATCGGGGGTCGTGCATAAACTCAACTCCCGAGTTCCAGACCGTCACTTATGCAACAAAAATGATTATGATTCAATGTTGTCTGATTTAAAGCATTCACATGAGTAGAAGTATACCAAAACTGCAATTCATACTCCAGATCCAGTGATAAAAGCAAGCGGAAGACTAAACAATATATATATCACTGTATGGAAAAACATAGTAAACCTCATCTGTCTCTAAAGTATGAATACATCTCTGAGTCTCATATACATATACATGAACAAAAATAAATATCCAAAATGGTCTCACTGAAGTCTCATCGATCCAGGTCGCCTACGCAAAGCCATCGTGATACTGCATGTACGAGAACTCGTCCTGGTCCTCGTCGAAGTCTGGATCTGCCTCCTGGATCTCAGCCTCACCTGCATCTACAACAGGGTCTGGTGGGTGTTGCAAACACCATCCCGTAACGTGGGAGTGAGTGATCAACTCAGTGGAATCATAGAGCAAAGATTAGCATGTTCACAATTCAATCATGCGATAATAGTAGAGCAGTAAATCAGACAATCCTAGTACTGTTGTTAATGCAAGATGATATGACATGATGTATGCCCTCACCGACGATCTCCCTCATACGGCAACATCTTACGACCGCGGCATGCCACACTCCCTAGAGTGCTCCACATCTTCCAGGCACATGCAATGTTATGGTGATATGATTTTCGAGTTGTTATTAGTCCATTCAAACAGCAGGATTGGGAAACTAAGGTACTTCCCTTGTATCAATCCCAACACAGATCCTGTCTAGGGTCGTCACTCCTAGTAATCTCATACGATGTATATTTCGTAGGTCACTGCAAGGGCTGCCAGGGCTGTTGCTCGCACTCATTGCACCGCTCCCCCATCACCTTATCAATACAGGCCTACCGTACTCTACTGCAACGGAAGGGTCGTCGCCTCCCGTGGACTCAGAATACACTCGTGGTCACTACAAAGGACTCGTCGCCTGATCAGTGTAGGCCGACAGCTAGAATATAGTGTCCCATACCACCATAATCTGCTCACGAGTCTAGGTGCTCACTGGTCACTACGGGGAGGTTTGTGGCCCCAGCGTAGGCCGACAGCTCCACCACGGTGTCCCATACCACCATGTCCGGCTCATGAGTCTTCGTGGATCAAGGTACCATGGTTAACAGGGTTTACAATGGTAAGTTCAGTACCCTAGGTTCAAGTAGTTATGACTCATACAAGGTAAACATACATCGGCCAGTCGGGTTGCTTGACGGGCTCGACTAGCGTGATCGCATCTCAAGTCGAACGACATGAAGTGCATAAAACACTTCGCGTGGCCTAACCACTGCCGCCAACTTCAAACACGACTCGCGTTCATCGACGCGTCGTTCGTGACCAAGACCAGCCACGAATTCGCTCAGTTACCGACTGCCTGGACTAAGTATAGTCCCAAACAATTAACGAATCACATCAGCAATTTATATAGGAATATTGGAATTGAAATACAATCATGTGAGCATGTTAACACATGTTATAACATTCAACTTAAGTAAATCTTCAAACACATATATTTCATGCATGTAATGAAATCATGCATATAGTCAACATGTAGGAAATCATTTAGGTCAGCATATTAATTGAGAAATCCATCTCAAACTAATTCATAACATCATTTAGTTCAATACATACTAATACAAATATTTATACAAACACATACACTACACACTTAAGTCTACATATAGCATGTCGACCCAAAGTATGCAATTAGGCGAATCTCTTCCCCAAATTAATTATGCACGTATTCCTAACTTCCTAATGCGACAACAAACCATGTTAATCACATTAGCAAAATGTGAAAGCAAACAATACTTCCTACAAATGACTAAAATGCCCTAAATCTCATATTCTTCGTTAATTTACGAAACAGGAAACGGAGAGCATATTGTACATGTCAAACGGGGATGCCGTCAATAATCTACTATTAAACAACATGGAAAGCATTGGGAACCGTCAATCAAAGCGTCTAAAATCCTCACCTTATGTCTTGTAGACTCGTGAATTGAAACGGAGCGTATACGCTTCGTCTACGGCGACTAGGGAACCTAATACACAAGATCCATGAGCTACATCGCTATGGAAACAAAGAAATCTCAAATCAGCAACTATTTAGGGTATTTACTTAACTAGAATCGCGGTGAAATCGCCGGGAAAGCAATAGAGGTGCGTTGCTTAAGCACGTGCAACACGTAGCACAAGTAGCAGGAAGAACTCTCCCACTCTCTCTCACAATCTCTCACCTTTTTCTCTCTCCCAAGTTAGGGTTTCTCTCAAATTCGGATAGAAGAGAGGAGTGAGGGTTTCAACCCCTTTTATAGCCTAAAACATGTCCAAAATAGGCTTGGGAACAATGTTTACTTGGTGCCTAACCAAATCGGGGCCGTTTCAGTCTAAAAGAGCATTTCTGAAGGTCCCCTGGCCAAATGCGGTCGGACTTAAGCTCATGCATACTGGATCTAGCACACATCCAGTTTTCAGACCGGTAGGGTTCCCAGATCGCACGTGGCGGTCCAGTTTCAGTTTAATGGTCACCGCACCAAGATCAAGCCTTTAAGTCTCGTGATATGTAATAGAAATTTTTCCTAATCCAAGGGTGTAATTTGGCTGAATTCTGACGGTCAGAACGCTTAATACTGATGCGTCAATTCATGTGCCAGATTTGAATTTCAAATTTCAATTCTAACCCTATTCTCACTCTCTTCACTCCAGGCTCAATGAAATAGCCTCTGAATGTCAGTTGGACTTGATTTTCGAAACGATTGCCAAGCCCAGTTAAGTGGTCATAACGGTCTAAGATGGTAGGTACCGGACTTTCGACGCGCGGTCTAGATCCAATACAAAGTTTCAAGGAGGTCCCGATAATAAACCGGTTTAGAGTTTGATCCGAGGATTTAGAGCATTTGTAACGCCCGTGAAAAATCCGTACTTGGGCTCGAGTACCAACTCGACCCGAAACCGCGTAGAAATAATTTCCATGGAAATTAAGCGTAAGTTAGCTAGCGCAACGCTAGAGTAGCTGGAAAATAGTCCCTGATCACTTTAAATACGTTCTACAAGACCCAAATCGAGTAGAACAAACAACTCTACAATACTCTATAACCTCGGATCAAACTCTAAGCGGGTTTGTCCTCTGGACCACATTGAATTTTTGTATTGGATTTAGACCGCGCATCGAAGGTCCAATACCTCCTATCTTAGACCGTTAGAACCGCCTAGCTGGACTTGACAATCATCTCGAAAATCAAGTCAAACCGATAATCACAGACTATTTCGTTGAACCCGGACTGAAGAGACCGCGAATAGGGACAGATTTGGAATTTCAAATTCAAATCTGGCACACGACTTGAGGCGTCAGTATTAAGCGTTCTGACCGTCAGAATTCATCCAGATTACACCCTCGGATCAGGAAAAATTTCTATTTATTCTCATGAGACTTTCAGCCCTGATCTACGTGCGGTGACCGCTGAACTGAAACTAGTCCGCCACGTGCGATCTGCGAACCCTGCCAGACTGAAAACTTAATACGAGCTACATCTGGTACACATGAGCTTAAGTCCGATCGCAATCGACCAGGGGACCACCAGAAAGCAGCTTTTGAACCGAAACAGCCCCGAAATGGATAGGCACCAAGTAAACTTCGTTCCGGAGCCTAATTCCGGCGTTTTTAAGCTTATAAAAGGGGTTGAAACCCTCATTTCTCTCTCCCATCCGAAAATTGCAAACCCTAGGAAAAGGAGAGAGAGTTTGAGAGAGAGATTGGAAGGGATTTTTCTCACTTCCGAGCCGTCGATTGCTGCTGCTTCACCAACTCTTCCCAATCACCTGGCTGGTGATTTCTCCACTTTTTCAGGTATAAAATAACCCTAGAACTTGCTGATTTAGGGTTTACCTAGATTCATGGCATGTTAGCTAACATACTTCATAAATCAGGTTCTCCTACTGCCGTAGACGAAGCGTACACGCTCCGTTCAAAATCACGCTTCCGTAAGAGACTAGGTGAGGATTTTAGACGCTTTGATTGACGGTTTACAATGCTTTCAATGTCGTTTAATAGTACATTATCGACGGCATCGCCGTTTGACATGTACAACATACTCTCCGTTTCCTGTTTCGTAAATTAACGAAGAATATGAGATTTAGGGCATTTTAGTCATTTGTAGGAAGTACGGTGTACATGCATATTTTGCTGACGTGATTGACATGGTTTCTTGCCGCATTAGGGAGTTAGGAATGCTTGCATAATCAGTTTGGCGAAGAGATTCGCCTAGTTGCGCACTTTGGGTCGACATACTATATGTAGACTTAAGTGTGTAGTGTATGTGTTTGTATAAATGCTTGTATTAGTATGTATTGAATTAAATGATGTTATGTAAAAGTTTGAGATTGATTTCTTGGTTAATATGCTGACCTAAATGATTTTCTACATGTTGACCATATGCATGATTCCATTACATGCACGGAATGTATGTGTTTGAAGATTTGCTTAAGTTGAATGTTATAACATGTGTTAACATGCTCACATGATTGTATCTAAATTCCAATACCCTTACATGTATTGCTAATGTGATTCCATAGATGTGTGGGACTAGACTTAGTCCAGGCAGTCGGTAACCGAGCGAATTCGTGGCTGACTGGTCATAGCCACGAACGACGCGTCGATGAACGTGATTCGTGTTTAGAGTTGGCGGCAGTGATTAGGCCACACGAAGTGTTTTACGCACTTCATGTCGTTCGACTTGAGATGCGATCGCGCTAGTCGAGCCCGTCAAGTAACCCGACTGGCCGATGTATGTTCACCTTGTATGTGTCATAACTGCTTGAACCTAGGGTACCGAACTTACCACTGAAAACCCTGTTAACCATGGTACCTTGATCCACGAAGACTCATGAGCCGGGCATGGTGGTATGGGACACCGTGGTCGAGCTGTCGGCCTACGCTGGGGCCACAAACCTCCCCGTAGTGACCAGTGAGCACCTAGACTCGTGAGCAGATTATGGTGGTATGGGACACTATATTCTAGCTGTCGGCCTACACTGATCAGGCGACGAGCCCTTTGTAGTGACCGCGAGCGTATTCTGAGTCCACAGGAGGCGACGACCCTTCCGTTGCAGTAGAGTACGGTAGGCCTGTATTGATAAGGTGATGGGGGAGCGGTGCAACGAGTGCGAGCAACAGCCCTGGCAGCCCTTGCAGTGACCTACGAAATACACATCGTATGAGATTACTAGGAGTGACGACCCTAGACAGGATCTGTGTTGGGATTGATACAAGGGAAGTACCTTAGTTTCCCAATCCTGCTGTTTGAATGGACTAATAACAACTTGAAAATCATATCACTATAGCATTGCATGTGCCTGGAAGATATGGAGCACTCTAGGGAGTGTGGCATGCCGCGGTCATAAGATGTTGCCGCATGAGGGTGATCGTCGGTGAGGGCATACATCACGTCATATCATCTTACATTAACAACAGTATTAGGATTTTCTGATTTACTGCTTTACTATTATCGCGTGATTGAATTGTGAACATGCTAATCCTTGCTCTATGATTCCACTGAGTTGATCACTCATTCCCACGTTACGGGATGGTGTTTGCAACACCCACCAAACCCTGTTGTAGATGCAGGTGAGGACGAGATCCAGGAGGTGGAGCCAGAGATTGACGAGGACCAGGACGAGTTCTCGTATATGCAGTATCACGACGACTTCCCGTAGGCGACCTGGATCGAGGGGACTTCAGTGGGACTATTTTGAACATTATTCTTTTGTTTATGTACATGTATATGAGACTCAGAGATGTAGTCATACTTCGGACACAGATGAGATTTACTTTGTTTTTCCATACAGTGATATATATATTGTTTAGTCTTCCGCTTGCTTTTATCACTGGATCTGAAGTATGAATTACAGTTTTGGTATACTTTTACTCATGTGAATGCTTTAAATCAGACAACATTGAATCATAATCATTTTTGTTGCATAAGTGACGGTCTGGAACTCGAGAGTTGAGTTTATACACGACCCCCGATTTTCAGGATGTTACAGCATTATAGCACCATTGGTTCCACTCGCTTTGGGCCTTGTAGAACGTATTTAAAGTGATCAGGGACCATTTCCCAGCTATTCTAATGTTGCACTAGCTAACTTAGTCATATTTTCTAAAGGAATAAATTCTACGCAATTTCGGGTCGAGTTGGTACTCGAGCCCAAGTATGGATTTTTCACGGGCGTTACACCATAACAATGGGCCTCATGCACACCAAGTGGGCTGCATCCATGGGCCGCACTAATGGGCCTTATATACATCAAGTGGGCCACATCACATGGGCCACACCAATGGACCTCATATACATTAAATGGGCCACTTATCTGGTCCTCGAATACATCGAATGGGCAACATATCTAGGCCTCTAATACATTACAATGGGCCTCACCATATACACCATAAATTTATTTTTAAAGATCATTATAGAGTATTACCCAATGCATCATATCAAAAGATCATCTAGACCATACCACAATAATAGTGGAGATAGTGATTTTCATTGTTAGAAATCATAGGGGCCATCGTAACGTTTATTATCCATCTAGTCTGTTCATAAGGTCACATGGACCTGACTTAAGAGGAAAAACAAATTTCATACTAATCCAAAACTTCTATGACCCAAAAAGATTTCAATGCTGGAGTTCAATCCCCACTATCTATGGCAGGGTGGTCCACTTGATAACTAGATCTGTCTTATTTTTCTTCTCAAGCCCTAGGACGAGCTCACCAAATGGATGGACAGTTTAGATGAATCACATACATCAGGGTAGGGTCCACATACATAGCCCACTAGAGAATTGGATCTGATTCTTTTTTCTTTTTTTTTTGTCTTAAGCCCTTAGACGAGCTTGTCAATGGATAGATGGTTTGGATGGAACACATCCATTAGCGGTGGGTCCCCTATGCTTCCGTCCAAATGGATGGATGAATAAAACACATACAATCATCTAGTGGATCACGTCCACATCCAGACCGCTGGACAATCTGGATCAAATGGATGGATGGAGTAGATATACAATACATACACCAGGGTGGGTGCCACGTGGTGGGCGACCCACTCCAAACCTCTCTCTCTATATATTATATTATATTATATATTTATACAATACATACACCAGGGTGGGTCTCACGTGGTGGACCACCCACTCAAATGCTCACTCTTTTTATATGATATAATATTTTATATATATATATATATATATATATATATATATATATATATCTTTTCTTTTTTCTTTTTCTTTTTAACAGTGCAACAACTGGACGATGTTGGCTGCCCACCTGTAGCAGGCCCCACTGTCCAGATCCCACGGACGGTGTGGATATCACATCATGGTGGCCCCACGTTCAGTGGGCCACGCATTTGGATCAAGCTGATATTTTTATTTTCCCTTCAGTTGGGCCTATTCAGATAGGCAGGCCAGCAGATGTTCACTCCCCAAGTGCAGGGTTGTGATGTAGTAATAAACTCGGTAAGACCGAGGTCGAATCCCAAGGGACTGATACTTGTATGTAATCTAAAATTAACTAGAACTAGAACTAGATTAAGATGCACTCTAAATCAAATAGACTTTTAAGAAATAATGATGGAATATTTATCTAAAATTTAGGAGAAATCAGAGAAAAGGAAACTAGGGATTCAGAGGATCCACTTGTAGAGATCAGGGAGATCTTATGCCTGTTTCATGAATCATGGAATTTACTGAACTGCCATTGATCTAGTTTTCAAAGAGATGAAAGGAAGATGAATTAGAATGGATTCCATCACCAAACCATGCCCAAAGACTATGGCAAACAACAGAATCAAACTAATTACCACCCAATCACATGTATGCAAGTTAGGAAGGGTACCGTCATCCAACCATGCCCAGGAGACTATGGTGAACAACAGGGCTTCCTGACATCATAAACATTAAAGAGAACGAAAATATTCAAAGCCATTGCAGACCCATTGTAATTTCAGTCACAATAGACCATTAAAAACCTAAAACATTCTCATAATAATTAACTAAAATCAACGTCAATTCATGAATTAAAATTAAAATAAAATAAAATCTCCCATCTCACTACAAGCTTCACCTCCTACCCCTAGCTAGGAGGTTTAGCCAGACATGGATGGCTGGATCTCCTAAATGAAAATAAAAGAAAGAAGAAGAAAAAGAAAAAATAATAAATAAGAAAGAAAACCAAAAACCTCTGTTTCTCTCTCTTCTCTCTAATCCACGTCTAAACCCAAGCCTCCACGTCTCTCTTTTTCTTCCTTCCTAGCCTTGAATGAATGCTCCCCACGTTCAAAACCTCCTTTTATAGCTGCTGGAAGGCTGGAGTGAGTGACAGAGTTGTAGCAGGACATGGAGTGCAATTTTTACAACCAAGTTCGGTGCCTCGAAACACGCCACTTTCCTTACTCAAATTTTAAAGAAACACCGTCCCTTAGTACTTTCTTGAGTTCTCTACATGATAGACGGTTTAGATCTGCCATATGATCAAAGATGGTGGGCCAAAACTGCCTGGAAAAGTCAGTTTTCGCGGATGTGCGAAACCTTTCTCACCATTTCGCTGTTGTGATCGGTGGGCCCCACAGAAGCATTTTCTGGAAAATCCACCCCGTCCATTGGATTCAGAACGAAATTTCAGTTAAGAATGGATGGTTTTGAATATCCATTGGCGTAGCCTAGAGAAGAAACAACTAAAAGATTAGATTTGAATGCTACTAGGCAGCCCTTTTGTGGCCTCTGTATCTCACACGTGTGCATGCATGGGTGAAAAGTGTCAACATGTTTTTGTAGTATTCGAGCCCCTCTACATGGTGAACGGGTCAGATTTTCCGTACGGTCAATGGTTAGGGCCCACAACTGTCCGCAAAAACGGCCAGCGGCCGTCCGTTCGCTGCACGTAGAAATTTTATTTTATTTTATTTTATTTTTTTCTTTCTTTCGGTCAGAGACGGTCAAACCGTCTCTGACACTTGCCATGCACGGCTAGAGTACATATGCACTATACACACTAATCTCATATGGGGTCCATTGCACTGTTTTGGAGAAATCTGCACCGTCCATCTGTTTTGACTCCTCATTTAAGGTGTTGACTCCAAATTCGAGGCAATTTCAGATATCAGGTGGGCCCAGAATCGATGGTTTATAAGCTGAGCGGTCAGTTGGAGAACTTTTATAGTGATCCAAGAGTTGAAATTTGAAATGTACGGTTAATTTATGGCCCTTATCTCATGTATAAAGTTTCGAACCGATCAGATGTCGGGAACCATGTGATCTTGCATTCTGGATGCGTTTCAAGCCACTTGAGCTTCAGTTTCTTAGTTTTCTCATATTTCTGACCATGTATATCCGTCAATCTTGATCCTCTAAGTCCGTCCCTTGCCCTAGTGATCATCAAAACATTAAATCCAAGCTTTTGACATCCTTTTTCAGTCAACTCTCCTAATCACACCCTGCAACAAAACACAATTAAAACTGGGCATTAAACAATATTATGCTCATAAATCCAAGTAATAAATGGGGTCTAATATGCACTATTTGACCCTCAACACAACCCCCAACCAGCATTTTGCTAGTCCCGAGCAAATTATGTGAAAAATAAGTTGAGAATTATAGGAGAACTTTCTATGAAATCGAGTGAGATTTTGAACAAGATATGAGAAATTTAATATTCATGAATGTTAGAAATTATTTTCTCCTGAGCTCAAGCGCACGGTAGACTTCATAATCAAGTGTAAAGTATTAATCCATCAATTAGAAAAATTTTAAACATTGAGATCCATGGATGTATAGTCTAATCTCGGCTTATCATCATTAAGAGATCCAATCGTCAATTTCATGATATCATTGGTAACCAACAAGAAAATTCATGACAACCAAAACCTAACCCAAAACTTGCCTCATAGATTAGCCTATTAACTTGTGATTTTTCTGTTCAAAGTAATGCCAAGGAAGGAGAATCAAATCCTCACCTATAGGGAGCAAACCTATGGTGAAGATCGTACACCTGACTCTTTTTCACGTATCATTCATGGGGAATTAACTCTACACCTATAGGGAGCAAACCTATGGTGAAGATTAATTATCCAACCTTTCCAATTTTTATACCATGATGGCAAGATATTTCAAGCTAGTTCCTTTCGTGCTTAGTGATTACCAAGTTAATCCTTCGATATGGAACTGAAATCTTAATGTGTGAGCAAGACGTGTCCTGAAATCATGATTCAATCAATGTTTACAACTTTTAATCATGGATTAATAATTCACTTAACTATGAAATCTAACAGATACGGAATCCAAGAGTCATAAATCCACCATTATGTATCTTGAAAATCTAAATTAGGGATATCTGTCAAAATCACTTCTAATTTGTAGGAATTTTCAGAAAAAATTTTTAAAAAATTTCACAATTTTTGCTCAAGACCAAGAAAATACTGATTAGGAAACCTAATCTCCCACCCCCAACTTAAAATCTACATTGTCCTCAATGTAAAAGATATGAGCATGCAATGCACATGAGACAACGAAAGTAAATAAGAAGTGATGGGAAGATAGTACCTGAATAACGAATCAGGAGAGTTTCTAATAGATCACGGCATGGAAGCTTGCCAGCATGAGAGAGAAAGCAGAACAAAAATAATGAAAATAAAATCCTACCTATACCACTTTCGCAGGTGCTCTCGATTGCATTTAGTATATGCAACAAGCCTTTAAACCCCTAGGTTACCCCTAGTGGACGAGTTGTAGTCTCGTGAGGGTTTGCAGTAATGTTACCCATAAACATTGAATCATCTACTAAAGAATGAAAAGGAATAAAAAAAAAAAGCTAGGTTGCCTTCCAAGAGCGCTAAATTTACCGTCTTCAGCCAAACAAATAAAACAACTACCCTAATCCTATGAAAGCGATAAACCTACCTATACCTCCATCAGACTAGGAGATCAGTCCTGGTAAACAGGAGCAATCAGAGGCATGGACATGTCCTCTGAATCAAATGCCTCGACAAATGGCTTTAATCGATGTCCATTGACTTTAAACTCCTTACCATTTTCGGGATCTTTTATCTCGACGGCCCCATGAGGATAAGCAGTGACAACAATGTAAGGGCCGGTCCAACGAGATCGAAGCTTACCCGGAAAGAGGTGGAGTCGAGAATCGTACAAAAGGACTTTCTGACCTGGTGTGAATGATTTTCGTAGAATATGTTGATCATGAAACGCCTTCATCCTGTCCTTGTAAATTCTCGAGTTCTCATATGTATCGTTCCGGATTTCTTCCAGTTCATTTAATTGAAGTTTGCGTAGCGAACCAGCGTTGTCTAAATTGAAATTTAGATTTTTGATTGCCCAGTATGCTTTATGTTCCAATTCCACAGGCAAGTGACAAGCTTTCCCATAGACAAGTCTAAAGGGAGATGTTCCAATAGGAGTTTTAAAAGTAATACGATACGCCCATAAGGCATCGGTCAATCGGATTGACCAGTCCTTACGATCAGGGTTAACCGTTTTCTCTAGGATATGTTTGATCTCCCTATTGGAAATTTTAGCTTGTCCACTTGTCTGTGGATGGTATGGGGTGCTCACCTTATGAGAGATACCGTATTTCTTCATTAAGCTCTCAAATGGTCTATTACAAAAGTGTGAGCCCCCGTCACTAATGATGGCTCGAGGCGTTCCGAACCGCGACAGGATATTTTCTTTCAAAAATTTAATGACCGTGCGATGGTCATTTTTGCGGCACAGAATTGCTTCAACCCATTTAGTGACATAGTCTACGGCGAGCAAAATATACAGATTTCCAAATGATTGGGGGAATGGTCCCATAAAATCGATGCCCCAACAATCAAATGCTTCTATAATAAGGATGGGATTCAAGGGCATCATATTTCGACGGAACAATGCTCCCAATTTCTGACAACGTTCACAAGCCTTGCAAAACTCATGAGTGTCCCTGAACATAGTGGGCCAGTAGAAGCCATAGTGTAAAATCTAGGCCGTGGTCTTTTTAGCAGAAAAGTGACCACCACAGGCCTGTGAGTGACAGAAGAAGATGAAACTCTGATGCTCATCGTCTAGTACGCATCTCCTTAAGATTTGGTCTGGGCAATATTTAAACAAATATGGATCGTCCCAGAAAAAGTTACGCACCTTGGTAAAGAATTTCTTCTTATCTTATGACGTCCAGTGTGTCGGTATGGCACCTGTAACAAGATAATTAGCAATATCAGCAAACCAAGGTGAATGGGAGACTCTAAACAGTTGTTCATCAGGGAACATGTCATTGATATGGGTCGCCTCAAGGGAATCAGAGGTATTAAGGCGAGAAAGATGATTGGCCACTATGTTCTCTACTCCCTTTTTATCTTTGATTTTCAAATCAAATTCTTGGAGTACAAGGATCCATCGTATCAAGCGGGGCTTAGAATCATTCTTAGAAAGAAGATACTTAAGGGCCGCATGGTCTGTGTAAATGATGATCTTGGATCCAATCAGGTAGGATCTAAGTTTGTCCAAAGCGAACACTATGGCTAAGAGTTCCTTTTCCGTAGTCGAGTAGTTCACTTGGGCAGGATTTAGAGTCCTACTTGCGTAATGAATAACGTAAGGCCACTTATCTTTTCTCTGGCCTAGAACAGCTCCAAGAGCATAATCAGAGGCGTCGCACATAAGTTCAAAAGGAAGACTCCAGTCAGGTGGCTGCATGATAGGTGCAGTGGTTAACATGCCCTTAAGCTTAGTGAAAGCTTCTTGGCACTGCTTAGTCCACTCGTATGGTGTATCCTTTTGAAGAAGATTACATAAAGGACGAGAGAGGAGACTAAAGTCCTTTATGAATCGTCTGTAAAAGCTTGCTTATCCTAAGAAGGATCGCACATCTCTGATGTTCTTGGGTGGAGGTAGGTTAGAGATAAGATCAATTTTTGCCTTATCTACCTCGATTCCTTTGGACGAGATGATATGCCCAAGGACAATTTCCTTTTGAACCATAAAATGGCACTTCTCCCAGTTAAGTACCAAATTCTTTTCTTCACATCTTTTCAGCACACATTTAAGACTTGCTAAGCATTCGCTGAAAGATGAACCAAAAATAGAGAAATCGTCCATAAAGACCTCTAAATATTTTCCCACCATGTCAGAAAAGATACTCGTCATGCATCGCTAAAAGGTGGCAGGGGCATTACATAACCCGAATGGCATCCTTCTGTAAGCAAAGGTGCCATAGGGACATGTAAATGTGGTCTTTTCCTGATCCTCAGGGGCGATTTCAATCTGATTATAACCTGAATACCCGTCAAGGAAATAATAATAGGAATGACCAGCTAGCCTTTTCAGGATTTGATCAATGAAGGGCAAAGGAAAGTGGTCTTTCCTTGTGGAGGTATTCAGCTTTCTGTAGTCAATGCACATTCTCCAACCAGTAGTAACTCTGGTCGGCACGAGTTCATTATTAGCATTGGCTACGATGGTGATCCCGGACTTCTTAGGAACTACCTGAGTTGGACTCACCCATTGACTATTGGATATGGGGTATATGATCCCCACATCCAATAGTTTGAGAACCTCGGCCTTAACCACTTCCATCATGTTTGGATTTAATCTACGTTGTGATTGCCGAATAGCCTTTGCATTGTCCTCAAGATATATACGGTGAGTACAAATCGATGGGTTAATTCCCTTGAGGTCCGCTATCGTCCATCCAAGGGCTCCCCTATGCTCAATGAGAGTAGATATCAGCATACTCTCCTGTTCTTTCTCCAGGTGGGCAGAGATCACCACCGGGTATGTCTCATCTTGACCTAAATAGACATATTTTAAATCAGAGGGCAAAGGTTTTAGGTCAAGCTTCGGTGGCTTGAGGTTAGACGGTAGAGGCACTACATCAGTTTGGGGCAATTCTTCAATTTGTGGCCTCCACCGGTTAACTTAAAGTACCAGTGTAGTATCCAGAATGGCACACGTCTCCCTAATTATATCATCATCAAGATCATGGGAGTGGGCCAGGCACGTCTCTAGAGGATCAGAGGATAAGGTGAGAAGTGTTCTATCTTCCACAAAAGAATCAATCATGTTAACATCATGAAAATCGTCATCATCCTCTGAGTTACTGCCGTTATTGAAAAAGATATTCGATTTCAATGTCAAATTTCCAAAGGACATAGTCATGACACCATTCCTTCAATTGATAATTGCATTTGAAGTGGACAGGAATGGGCGACCAAGAATGACGGGAATCTGAGTGCTCGTGTCATTGATGGGTTCGGTGTCCAAGATGATAAAATCAACAGGGTAGTAGAATCTATCAACCTGGACCAACACATCCTCGATGATCCCTCTTGGTATACGAACAGAACGATCAGCAAGTTGTAGTGTGGTTCGAGTGGGTTTTAATTCACCCAAACCTAACTGTTGGTATACCGAGTAAGGAATCAGATTGACGCTTGCTCCTAAGTCAAGAAGTGCGTGATCAATTCGATAGTTTCCGATCACACATGATATGGTTGGGCAACCGGGATCTTTGAATTTTTGCGGCACATCTTGTTTCAGGATGGCACTCACTTTCTCAGTCAAGGAGATCTTCTTTTGAACACTTTTTCGTCGTTTGGTAGTGCATAAATCCTTTAGAAATTTTTCATATGAAGGAATCTGTTTTACAACGTCAAGCAGAGGAATGTTGACTTTCACTTGTTTTAACACCTCTAGGATATCCTGAGAGTTAGATAGACGTTTTGGTTCAACCAACCATTGGAAAAACGGAGCGACTGGCTTTTCTAGAGGTTCCGATTCAAATTTTTGTGGGGCGCCACTAGATCCATCATTGTTGTCCTCTTCTGATTCTTGAGGCTTTTCAGGCCTAACCGGAAGGGTTTTATCAATAACCTTCCCACTCCTAAGAGTGGTGATGGATTTAGCGTGCCCCATTTGATTTGAAGAGCTGGGATCACCTGTCTCGTATTGTGGTTTCGGATTAGGGAGTGATTGTGCAGGGAGCATCCCTTTTTCCATAGCCGTCATACGTGAATCTATTTTTTGCATAAAATCTGAAATTCCTTGCATTGTCCGCGCCAGCTCTTGTATGGAAATTTGAACCGATTCTTCTTGAGGTTTTTCCTGATTTGGATTTTGATTGAAAAAACCTTGAGGGGTAGTAGTTTGTCCGTTCCTCTAACTAAAATTTGGATGATTTTTTCAGCCAGGATTGTAAGTATTAGAGGGTGGTCCATTGAAAGGTCTTTGATAGTTATTTACGGCATTAGATTGTTCATTCAATACTTCTCGAAAGGCAGGTATTGAAGGACAATTTTCAATAGTATGAATGTTGCAATCACAGATGCCGCAAACACTTTCATTAACCTTTTCCTTCCTTCCATGGCCTCAAATTTTCTGGTGAGATTGGCCACCTTAGTGTTAAGATCATTATCCTCTTTCAGGAGATATATTCCTCCTTTTTTCCTTGAATGAGTCGGCCTAGACGTAGTGTTTGTCCTTGGGTAATAGTCCCATGATTGTGTTTTTTCAGCGAGACTATCGAGGTAATCCCATACCTCGTCGACATTTTTATTGATGAATTCTCCGTTACACATTGTCTCGACCATTTGGCGCATGGAAGATGTTAGCCCATCATAGAAAAAATTTGTAATGCGCCATATTTCAAAGCCATGTTGTGGGCATGCATTAACCAGATCCTTGAACCTTTCCCAACATTGGAAGAAAGTTTCATCTTCCTTTTGGGCAAAGTTCATGATTGCTCTCCTGAGGGTAATTGTCTTATGATGTGGGAAAATTTTCTTTATAAATTCCCTCTGCATATCATTCCATGTGCCAATGGATCTAGGACGAAGTGAATGTAATCACGTCTTGGCTTTTTCTTTCAAGGAAAATGGAAAGAGTTTCAGCCTAATAGTATCCTCAGATACATTAGGAAAGTATAAGGTGCCTATGATTTCATCGAATTCTTTCAGATGCAAGTATGGTTCTTCAGATTCAAGCGCATGGAACTTAGGAAGGAGTTGGATAACCCCTGGCTTGATGTCCATATGTCCTGTATTCTCCAGAAAAATCATGCATGAGGGCGTACTCCCCCCGCCGGTTGTAAATAATCTCGTAAAGTACGAGGCGGGGGTGCCCGATACACCTCATTCTCATCATGTACTTCCTCAACCTTTGGTTGGGGTAGTACTTGAGGTTGATTTTCAGCCATAACGTCCTCTAACTCAGGAGAATTCAAGTGGTGTCTAGTCCTGCGATGGACAGTCAACCCCTCAACTAATCCTCCTTCAGTCACGAGACGTCGAGTGTTGTCGCGTGCCTAATGGGGCATAAAACACACTTAGCCCTCAAATTCTAACTTAAACCTAAGAGAAAGGAAGAAGAAATCTAAAAAAAGGAAAAGATGGAAAGAAGTTACCAAATTTGAAGTCCTAGGTTAAGAACCTGCAGAATAAACAAAACAAGTTAGTTTTTAAGAATAGGAAGTCCTAATTAAAAGTAAATTAATTTCTAGGGAAAAAAAGAAATTCCAAAGAAAAAAGAATTAGAAAGAGCTTACTAAATTGGAAGCTTCCTACAAAACAGAAAAATTGAGTTAGTTCTAAAAATCAAATAAAAGGAAGAATAGAAAGTTTCTAAAGTTAGGAAAAATTTCTAATAAGGAAAATAACTAAGCGTCTAAACCAATAATTAAAAATTTCTAAAAAGAAAATCTAATCCTAAACTAATCCTAAAACTAATTAATTTCAGAAAACATATCCAAACTCCCCGACAACGGCGCCAAAAACTTGTTCACTCCCCAAGTGCAGGGTTGTGATGTAGTAAAAAACTCGGTAAGACCGAGGTCGAATCCCAAGGGACTGATACTTGTACGTAATCTAAAATTAACTAGAACTAGAACTAGATTAAGATGCACTCTAAATCAAATAGACTTTTAAGAAATAATGATGTAATATTTATCTAAAATTTAGGAGAAATCAGAGAAAAGGAAACTAGGGATTCAGAGGATCCACTTGTTGAGATCAGGGAGATCTTATGCCTGTTTCATGAATCATGAAATTTACTGAACTGCCATTGATCTAGTTTTCAAAGAGATGAAAGGAAGATGAATTAGAATGGATTCTATCACCAAACCATGCCCAAAGACTATGGAAAACAACAGAATCAAACTAATTACCACCCAATCACATGTATGCAAGTTAGGAAGGGTACCGTCATCCAACCATGCCCAGGAGACTATGGTGAACAACAGGGCTTCCTGACATCATAAACATTAAAGAGAACGAAAATATTCAAAGCCATTGCAGACCCATTATAATTTCAGTCACAATAGACCATTAAAAACCTAAAACATTCCCATAATAATTAACTAAAATCAACGTCAATTCATGAATTAAAATTAAAATCAAATCAAATCTCCCATCTCACTACAAGCTTCACCTCCTAACCCTAGCTAGGAGGTTTAGCCAGACATGGATGGCTGGATCTCCTAAATGAAAACAAAAGAAAGAAGAAGAAAAAGAAAAAATAATAAATAAGAAAGAAAACCAAAAACCTCTGTTTCTCTCTCTTCTCTCTAATCCACGTTCAAACCCAAGCCTCCACGTCTCTCTTTTTCTTCCTTCCTAGCCTTGAATGAATGCTCCCCACGTCCAAAATCTCCTTTTATAGCTGCTGGAAGGCTGGAGTGAGTGACAGAGTTGTAGCAGGACACGGAGTACAATTTTTACAACCAAGTTCGGTGCCTCGAAACACGCCACTTTCCTTACTCAAATTTTAAAGAAACACCGTCCCTTAGTACTTTCTTGAGTTCTCTACATGATAGACGGTTTAGATCTGCCATATGATCAAAGATGGTGGGCCAAAACTGCCTGGAAAAGTCAGTTTTCGCGGATGTGCGAAACCTTTCGCACCATTTCGCTGTTGTGATCGGTGGGCCCCACAGAAGCATTTTCTGGAAAATCCACCCCATCCATTGGATTCAGAACGAAATTTCAGTCAAGAATGGGTGGTTTTGAATATCCATTGGCGTGGCCCAGAGAAGAAACAACTAAAAGATCAGATTTGAACGCTACCAGGCAGCCCTTTTGTGGCCTCTGTATCTCACACGTGTGCACGCATGGGTGAAAAGTGTCAACATGTTTTTGTAGTATTCGAGCCCCTCTACACGGTGAACGGGTCAGATTTTCCGTACGGTCAATGGTTAGGGCCCACAACTGTCCGCAAAAACGGCCAGCGGCCGTCCGTTCGCTGCACGTAGAAATTTTATTTTATTTTATTTTATTTTTTTTCTTTCTTTCGGTCAGAGACGGTCAAACTGTCTCTGACACTTGCCATGCACGGCTAGAGTACATATGCACTATACACACTCATCTCATATGGGGTCCATTGCACTGTTTTGGAGAAATCTGCACCGTCCATCTGTTTTGACTCCTCATTTAAGGCGTTGACTCCAAATTCGAGGCAATTCCAGATATCAGGTGGGCCCAGAATCGATGGTTTATAAGCTGATCGATCAGTTGGAGCACTTTTATAGTGATCCAAGAGCTGAAATTTGAAATGTACAGTTAATTTATGGTCCTTATCTCATGTATAAAGTTTCGAACCGATCAGATGTCGGGAACCATGTGATCTTGCATTCTGGATGCGTTTCAAGCCACTTGAGCTTTAGTTTCTTAGTTTTCTCAGATTTCTGACCATGTATATCCGTCAATCTTGGTCCTCTGAAGTCCGTCCCTTGCCCTAGTGATCATCAGAACGTTAAATCCAAGCTTTTGGCATCCTTTTTCAGTCAACTCTCCTAATCACACCCTGCAACAAAACACGATTAAAACTGGGCATTAAACAATATTATGCTCGTAAATCCAAGTAATAAATGGGGTCTAATATGCACTATTTGACCCTCAACAGCGGGCTTACTGTTGGACGGTCTAGCAAGGTGGGCCCATCACATGGATGGCATGGATATAAAACATACTTCATGGTGGCCACACACACACCAGGTGGGCCACACACCTCTGCACCATCATCACCATACAAGAGAGAGAGAGGGGGAAAATTGAAGGGGATGGACCCCGCCACTATTGGGCCCTCCCTTATACAATGCATACATCAAGTGGGTCCTATAATAAGTGGGCCCTTAAAATAAGAATCAATAGTAGATCACCCACCTATCAACCTTCTTATTGGTCCCTTAGCTTCCTTAGCTCCTATGCTCAACTTTGGACGGTGGATAATGAAGTTTTGATGGTGGGGATGAGAGATTGGGTGGTAGAGAAGTGGGCCACACTTGGGTTACTCTTAGAAGGTTTGGACGTTGGATTTTTTATTGATTGGGAGATTGTTTGAGAAAAAGAGAGAGAAGTCATGGGATGATAAGGGTTGGGTGGAATGGATGTTGTAAGGAAGGGATGGTTAGGGTATGGGCTTAATTGAAATTTGGATAAAAGAGGGATAAGTGGAGAGAGAGAGAGTTGACTTGTGAGGGGTGAGATGGTATGGGGTATGGGTGGTGTACTTGACTTTTGATTGATGTGTACTTGATTGATTGATGTGTCAGGTTGTAGAGATTCTCTCAGAATTCACAACGCATATCATTTTCCTTGAAATGAACGTAGGCCCATATCTTCTGGCCTGGGTATCATATCGGTGCATGAGACGCGACGTTGGAACCATGGCTACGGTGCGGTTGTAAGGGTACAAGTCTCGAGTCGAGGTGACTCTAGAATACGGGACATAACTCAGGGCTGCGCGCAATTACCGATTACAGGTCGCAGGTTGCCGAAATTCGACCGGGAGGACCGTGGAAGCCTATGGAATGGTACGAGATAGGATATAAGTCTCACAACTCTCCCCTCTTAATAAAAATTTTATCTTCAAAATTTACAGAACAGACAAGGGAAGAGGACACATCATTAAGTATATATGTCAAGGCACAATTAATATACAAAAGGATAAAAATAACGCTCTTTAATCTCAACCTCACCCTCTCAGGATGCCTCATCAATGCTATGATGACTCCACTGATCTTCGGATCTCGGATCAGAAACGATCGAAGGTGGAATATTGTACAGCCTCATAATCTCAACGGTGAGGAGCAATATCAGAAAATTTTTAAGTTATTTGAACTCGGGGATCTAATCATTCTAAGTTCTCAACAATCATAAAGTATAGGATAGCTATTAGTAGATATGTGATGTTATCTTCAGGTATTCCCAAGTTATGTTCTGATACCATCTTCTGTCACACCTCAAACTCGAAAACCAGGTTCATAAAATTTCTGATTGTCGAATCCAGTACCGACATCCTCCGTAGTACTCCATTCTCGGCTCCCAACGTCTATGCGCCAGATTTAGATCTTGGGATCCTATAAGAAGGATTTAATTTACATTTTACTCGTAATAAGAATAACCACAAGTTTACCCAAACCACAAAGACAACGTCATCATCACATATCCACTAATATAAACATTTGAATATAGTGCTAAGAGAGAAATATATTATAACATCTCGAAAAAATCCATACAAACACCTGAATATCACCTCAAGCAGAAATTGGTAAGGACCGAATCCTTTAGAAATTAGATGAAAATTAATTAATTACTAAAATGAATTAATCAGTGAATTTTCTAAAATAACTTTTTATACGAATTGCAAGACCCAAAACCATTAGAATTGCTAATCTAACATTATATGAAAACCTAGGATAAATCTCAAAACCCAGTTGCTCTCAGGAGCACATTGAAGCTTTGTATCGGACCTGGACCACGCGTCAAAAGTTTGATTACCACGAAACTATATGGTTATGACATCCTTACTAGGCTTGACAACTACCTTGAGGATCAAGTCCAAATAGTAACTAAAAATGCACAACTTAAGCCTGGAGCGAAGTGTGTGAGAAATGTGAATATCTTTAGAAAATAAACTCAAATTTAAGTGAATTGGGCCATTCACTTGCAGGACAAATTGAAGGTTTTAGACCATCTGATTCTAACCCGACTACACCCTTGGATCAACAAAATTTTCCTACACAAGTTAGTGTACTTGTGGCCTAAATTGAGTGAAGATAGTTGTTGAACTGAAACTGGTCTTCCACAGTCAATATATAAATCTGATCAAACCGAAACTTTAACCTGGTGTAGATCCATTATCAAGGAACTTTCTTCAGGCCATAGGTGAGCAATGGAACTCCAGATGAGCTCCGTTAGTCTGAAACGGATGACTTTTGGCTATAACCTATGTATACCATGGCCATGGGGCCATTGACATTAGTTTTGGGCCTATATGAAGGCCTTAACCCATCCATCTCTCATTCCATTCCAATTTCCTAAACCCTATGAGAGAGAAGAGAGAAAAGAGGAGGAAAGAGTGAGGAGAAGTGATAGAGAGTTGTGGTTTGTTACTGGGATTCATTCTTACCAATCCACGGGCCGAATCATCTCTCCTGTATCATTACACCGTCAAATCCGAATCCATTTTTGGGTAAGAAATCCTAACCCTAATCTGTTTTAGGGATCCAAATAGAGAAATTAGTGAAATAGCTAACCTATTTCTTGATTTGGGTAGTAGTAGTGTCGTAGACGAAGGCGTAATGTAAGAACCGAGTTCGTAATCAGCGTATCAGAGAAAGGTGCGAACTATAAACATTTAGGTTATGGTTTTCAAGGCTTTCAATGTTAGTTAATAATTTATGACTAACTTGATTGTTATCACATGTGCTTAGATGCGATGTTTTCTATATATTACATATATATATATATATGAACTATGTTGATTTTTAATGCAATCCATGTGTTTGTTGAAATGTTTGAATGAATATGGAATTATAATTTGTGCTTGCCATGATTATTGATTTAGAATACATGATTGATGTATGTGTAACAACTCCTTTGTGAAAGGATTTGCTATAGTATATGTTATAACAAGTTTGTTACATAAATATTGATATGTGTAGTCTAAGTGTTTGATAAATTACTTAAATAAGAAAATGCTTGTTGAAATGTATTTAATAAGGGTATTGAGATAGGATTCTCAATTTCTTTACCTATAATTACAGTTTCCTTCATGTAATCAATCTTACTACTATGTAATTTATGAATGAAGTATATATGTATGATAATATGCTTTAATTTAGTTAAAATTCTCAAATGAGATTTACATTGGTATTGTTGTTAAATGTTGTATGAATATCACATGTATCCACATGCTGTGTTAGAGTTGGTTTAGGACTACTACGTAGTCCAGGCAATCGGTAATGATTCTCAAATTAGTAGCCGAGGTCGTTTCGTTACACAAGACACAGTTGATGAATCCGAGTCATACGTTATTTGTCGACATTGGTTAGGTCACTTGGAGTTCTTACGCACTCCATGTCAATCAACTCAACATACGCTCATGCTAGTCGAGCTTGTTAAGTAACCCGATTGGCCTAATGTTTGTTTACCATGTATGGACACTACTGCTTAAATATAAGGTACCACTTACTAATGTAAAGCCTATTTCAACCTTAGCACCACAATCTGCTAAGACTCATGAGCTGGGCATGGTGATATGGGATACCGTGGTTGAGCTGTTGGCCTGCATTGGGGTGACGAGCCTCTCAATAGTGTCCAATGAGCAAACCAAACTCATGAGCCAAATATGGTGGCATGGGACACTATATTCAAGTTATTGACCTACGCTAAGGTGACAAGCCTTTCCCGTAGTGACCTTGAGTATAAACTAGGCCTACGCTAAGGTGACGAGCCTTTCTCATAGTGACCTCGAGTATAAACTAGGCCTACGCTGAGGTGACAAGCCTCCCGTACCGACCTGAACTTGCCTGTCCACTATTTTTTAATCAGAGGTGGCATTGCCATCTAACTTGCCTATCGTATGTGATTAACTAGGATTGACGACCCTAGATGAATGTAACACCCCGGATTTTGGCCAATCTGGGATTTGACGTCCTTAGGCAATGGTCAACTAAAACACCTGGAAAATCACTCAGAACCAAATTCCATAGCCAAAGAAACCACTTAGGATTAATTCCTATGGAAATTAAGCGTAAGTTAGCTAGCGCAACGCTAGAGTAGCTGGGAAATAGTCCCTGATCATTTTAAATACGTTCTACAAGACCCAAATTGAGTAGAACCAATGACTCTATAATACTCTATAACTTCGGATCAAACTCTAAGTAGGTTTGTTCTCTGGACCACTTTGAAAATTTGTATTGGATCTAGACCGCGCGTCGAAAGTCCGATACCTATTATCTTAGACCGTTAGGACCGCCTAGCCGGACTTGACAATCATTTCAAAAATCAAGTCCAACCGATAATCACAGGCTATTTCATTGAGCCCGGACTGAAGAGAGTGCGAATAGGGACAGATTTGGAATTTGAAATTCAAATCTGGTACACAACTTGAAGCTTCATTATTAAGCGTTCTGACCGTCAGAATTCAGCTAAATTACACCCTCGGATTAGGAAAAAATTTTATTTCATATCATGAGATTTGCAGGCCTGATCTACGTGCGGTGACCGCTGAACTGAAACTGGACCGCCACGTGCGATCTGCGAACCTCGCCAGACTGAAAACTTGATGTATGCTAGATCCAGTATGCATGAGCTTAAGTCCAACCGCATTTGGCCAGGGGACCTCCAGAAATGTCCTTTTGGACTGAAACAGCCCCGATTTGGTTACCCCTCAAGTGAACCTTGTTCCCGAGCCTATTTCGGGCAAGTTTGGGCTTATAATAAGGGTTGAAACTCTCACTCCTCTCTCCCATCCGAATTTGCAAAAATCTCTAGATTGGGAGAGAGAAAAGGTGAGAGTTTGTGAGAGAGAGTAGGAGAGAATTTCCTGCTGCTCGTGCCACATGCTGAAAGTGCCTAAGCAACACACTCTAATCACTTTGCCGGCGATTTCTCCGCATTTTCAGGTAAGAAATAGCCCTAGAAGTTGCTGATTTGGCATTCGTTCCGTTTCATAGCATGTAAACTGATATAACTCGTAAATTAGGTTCTCTATTCTCTGTAGACGAAGCGTATACGCTCCGTTCAAAACGACACGTTTATAAGAGACAAGGTGTGAATTTTAGACGCTTTGATTGACTGTTTCCAAAGCTTTCAATGTCGTTTAATAGTAGATTATCGACGGCAATGCCGTTTGACATGTACAACATGCTGTCCGTTTCCTATTTCGTAAATCAACGAAGAATATGAGATTTAGGGCATTTTAGTCATTTGTAGGAAGTACTGTTTTCATTTATATTTTGCTGATGTGATTGACATAGTTTATTGTCGCATTAGAATGTTAGGAATGCGTGCAGAATTTGTTTGGCGAAGAGATTCGCCTAAATGCGCACTTCGGGTCGACATACTATATGTAGACTTAAGTGTATAGTTTAAGTATTTGTATAAATGCTTGTATTAGTATGTATTGAATTAAATGGTGTTATGAATTAGTTTGAGATTGATTTCTCAATTAATATGTTGGTGTAAATGGTTTCCTACATGTTAAATTAAATGGTGTTATGAATTAGTTTGAGATTGATTTCTCAATTAATATGTTGGTGTAAATGGTTTCCTACATGTTAGCCATATGCATGATTTCATGATATGAATGGGACACTATATTCTTGCTGTCGGCCTACACTGATCAGGCGACGAGTCCTTTGTAGTGACCGCAAGCGTATTCTGAGTCTACGGGAGGCGACGACCCTTCAGTAGCAGTAGAGTACAGTAGGCCTGTATTGATAAGGTGATGGGGGAGCGGTGCAACGAGGGTGAGCAACAGCCCTGACAGCCCTTGCAGTGACCTACAAAATATACATCATATGAGATTACTAGGAGTGACGACCCTAGACAAGATCTGTGTTGGGATTGATATAAGCGAGGTACCTTAGTTTCCCAATCCTGCTGTTTGAATGGACTAATAACAACTCGAAAATCATATCACCATTACATTGCATGTGCCTGAAAGATGTGGAGTACTTTAGGGAGTGTGGCATGCCATGGTCGTAAGATGGTGCGGTATGAGGGAGATCGTCGGTGAGGGCATACATCACGTCATGTCATATTGAATTAACAACAGTTTTAGGATTGTTTGATTTACTGCTTTGCTATTATCGCATGATTGATTCGAGAACATGTTAACCCTTGCTCTATTATTCCATTGAGTTAGCTACTCACTCCCACGTTACGGGATGGTGTTTCCGGACAACCACCAGACCCTTTTGTGATTGCAGATGATGGCGGGGCCTACGAGGCGAAGCCGGACTTGATGATGATGAGGAAGATCCCTCCTTTATGCGTGTTCTGATCGATGAGATTACAGGGAGGTTGATTAGATGCCTTGACACTCGTCATTTTATATTTTCAGAGCACTCATGTATATACTTTCTTTCTATTTTGAGGTATACATGTATATGTTTAACCTGATAACATGTTCACACTCAAGAGACACATAACAGTTTATATATGTTATACATACTATCACAGACTTCCGCTGGTTAATTTAACTGTCTCTGGAGTATGATATGTTGTTCTGGCGTAATCCCACTCATGTTTCATACATTACTACAGGCAACATTCAATCATACGTATCTATGTTGCATAAATAACATTTTGGAACTCGGGAGTTGGATTTTTACTCGACCTCCGATTTTCGGGATGTTACAATGAATCATCATTTGGGTAAATGATATAAAGGGAGGTACCTTAGATTTTTAAACCTATTATATGAATAAACCTAATAAGTATTGGCTAACACAACCATACACCGCATTGCATGTGCTTTGGCGAGGAAGCGCACGTTTAGAGAGTTTGTCATGCATGATTGTGATATGATGTTGCTGAGGGAGTGTAGGCGAGGGCACACATCATTATAGCATACCATTCCTGCATTAACAAGAGTACTTAGGATATAAGTGTTGTATTGCTTTATCATTACTACTTGATTGAATTGAAAACATGTTAACCATTGCCTTATAGTACCACTGAGTTGATCACTCACTTCCACTCTGGGATGGTGTTTTAAAACACCAACTAGACTCTGTTTTAGCTGCAGATGATGGCGTTGCTTACGAAGCGAAGCTTGACTTTTATGATGACAAGGTGTTCTCCTACATGGAACTCTCTACCGAGTCTATGTAGACCTGTAGTTACGTCGATGGGATTACTGGGATACAAACTAGTCAAACATTACATTGTATCATTTTGTGTATTTTGAAACTATACATGTAATTATTTTACCTGGCAACATGTTCATACTCTGGGGACCTACAACCACTTATATGGTTTATATATCTATCACAGTCTTTCGCTTGTGTAATCTAATTGTCTTTGGAGTATGATATGCTGATTTAGTGTAATCCCATTCATGTTTAATGGACTAATACGGATAATATTTAATCATCATTATCTATGCTGCATAAGTGATGCATTGGAACTCGGGAGCTGAGCTTCTACTTGATCCCCAATTTTCAAGCCGTTACAAGTTACTATCAAAGCATGATTTGAATTAAACTGGACCTCGGTTATGGAAACATGATGCACACTGACGTACTTTGATTTATAAGGGAACGGTGAAACGTACAAACAGTCATAGGATTCCCAATTTCACCGACAAGTGAAACTGACCATGAAATATGACCCGTAAGCATCCATGATCACGTGAAATAATCCCAACACCTTTATAGACCATTAGTTGATGAATGTAGACAGTGATTCAGTGATTTCGCACTCATATAACCTAGAAAACGTGAATATACACGAGATGAAACCTGAAACCGCACCAAACAGGCTCGGGGGCCTAAACCACATATAACAGTGGGACCCGAGGTGGGTCCCACACATTTTCGACACCCTGGGTGGGTGATCCATTTCTCGGAGATTCAGTGGACCGTGATGGCATTGCCCCTACCGCGATGCATCGCGGTCCATAGCTAGTGGGCCGGTCGGGCCGATGGGTGTACATGGAAGTGGGGCTCACAAAATCATGTGGGACCCCTTATATCTTCCCCATTTGCTTCATTTTTCCATTTTCACCCCTCCAAGCTCTCCAAACTTCTAAAAATCTCATTTTTCCCTCTCAAATCCTCCCTCCATTCTCATATCTTCTTCATTTTATACCCACCTCCCACCATTCCTTTCAAACCCATCTCTTATCTCCCTCATGTCCTTCCATTTCAGCATACAAACCCTCTTTTGTGTCTTAAAAATCTCAAAGTCCACCAATCCATCCTATCCTTCCATCTTGTTTCACTCCATGGCTCTTTTTGCGCTTGTGGCTGCGATCTTCTCCCTCTCCACACTCCTTTCCCTCATGGGAAAGAAGAGTGCTTCCACAGATGAAGCTAGGCTCAGCCGCCCAACCTGTCCAAGGAAGAAATCAGGTGTCAAAGCAAGTAAAGTCCCGCATGAGAGCAGAGGTCCAAGCAGGATTTCGATCCCCAAGTTCTACTTAAAAGATCCCTATAGTCGGGCATCGAACATAGTAGATTTTAGGGTCGTAGAGTCCTCTTTGAAGCACACATGGACGAGAAGCTATTTGGGCTTTATCCGGCGATGAACTTCCTATTGGATGCCAGGTGGGGTCCTATATTTGAAGGCAAGTCATGTGCATGTGAAAGCACTGTCCAAGCCTTGTACGCCCACATACAAGACCCATCGCTAGAGCCCCTACAGTTCATTTTTCCCATGGGGAGGTGGGAAGCCACAATTGATGTTGGTGTGATAGCTCGGATCATGAGGATGGAGCACGGTGAGGTTCATGCTAACGAGAAGAACCTCAGGAGTGCACGTGAAAGAGATCACTGCACACGATTTCTTTGTGGCTGACTGATCCATTGGATTTGAGGCAATTGCCTCCTAGTGACAAAGATGACTCCTGACTTCTGCTTACTCGGCCATATATTCACATACAATGCGTACCCCAGGTGGAGCAATCGCACCGAATGCACACGTTTGATGGTGAATTTCCTATACCGAGCTAGGCAAGGAGACAAGCTATGCCTGCCTATGTATGTACTACTACAGATAGTTTAGACCACATGCTCTATTAGGATAGATATTTCACTCCCCTTCGGCCAACTGATATGTAAGATTGCTCATGAGTTTAGCTACAGGCTTACTGATGAGCTTGCATCGATTTACTTTATTAATGACTCTATGCTCAACAACATGGGTATTCGGTTATGACCACGCCAAGCCCGTCATAATGAACATAGTGATGAGATAAAGGAGGAAAGTGAAGATGAGGAGAGTGAGGAATGAAGCGATGAAGAAGGAAGTGGGCAGGAAGAGGAAGAAGAGGAGTCCCAAGATTTCGATGAGGGCTCTCCTCCTACTACACATGAGCACCACCATGATCGGGCTACTTTAGAAGCCCACTTGGCTCAGATTGAGAAGGGCCAAGTGGCCCTAAGACAGGATGTTAGAGAGACCCGAGCCAAGCTTGAAGAGAATAGGGCCTTCATGAAACAAAATTTTAAGAAGGTGTCTCGCACCTCGAAGGATCTCCTATGCTATCTGTAGGACAAGGGTGCTGTAACACCCTAAATTTTTGCCAACCTGGGATTAGAAGTCCTTAGACAATGGATCAACTAAAACACCTTTGTAACCGCTCAGAACCCAATTCCATAGCCAAAGAAATCACTTAGGATTAATTCCTTTAGAAATTAAGTGTAAGCTAGCTAGCGCTACGCTGGAGTAGCTGTGAAATTGTCCCTGATCGCTTTAAATACGTTCTGCAAGACCCAAAAGTAGAATCGTTGATGCTACGTTACCCTAAATTCCAGGATCAAACTCTAAACCGGTTTGTTCTTGGGAACGCTTTGAAACTTTGTATTGGATCTAGACCGCGCGTCGAAAGTCCGATACCTACAATTTTAGACCGTTATGACCGCTTAGCTAGACTTGACAACCGTTTCGAAAATCAAGGCCAACCGACGTTCAGAGGCTATTTCATTGAGCCTGGAGTGAAGAGAGTGAGAATAGGGTTAGATTTGAAAATTTTAATTCAAATCTAGCACATGACTTGGCGCGTTATTATTAAGCATTCTGACAGTCAGAATTCAGCCAAATTATACCCTCGGATCAGGAAAAATTTCTCTTTCATATCATGAGACTTATAGACCTGATCTAGGTGCGATGACCGCTGAACTGAAATTAGACCGCCACGTGCGATCTGCGAACTCTTTAGGTCTGAAAACTTGATGTGTGCTAGATCCAGTATGCATAAGCTTAAGTCCGACCGCGCTTGGCCAGGGGACCTCCAGAAATGCTCTTTTGGACCAGAACAGCCCCGATTTGGTTAGGCATCAAGTAAACATTGTTCTCAAGTCTGTTTTGGGAATGTTTTAAGTTATAAAAGGGCCTTAAACCCTGACTTCTCTCACCCATCCGAATTTGCTAGAAACCCTAGCTGGTGTGAGAGAAAAGGTGAGAGATTGTGAGAGAGAGTGGGAGAGAACTTCCTGTTGCTTGCACTACCTGCTACACGTGCTAAAGCACGCACTCCAATCACTTTCCCAGCGATTCCAATGCACTTCTAGGTAAGGAAAACCCTAACCACTTGCTGATTTGGGGATTTCATCGATTCAAATAGCAAAGTAGCTGATGTACGTGTGCATTAGGTCGCCTGTATGCCGTTGACGAAGCATATACGCTCCGTTCGAAATGATACACATATAAAGTGAAAGGTGTGGATTTTAAACGATTTGATTGGCTATTTTCAACGCTTTCAATGTCGTTTAATAGTAGATTATCGATGGCAATGCCGTTTGACATGTACAACATGCTGTCCGTTTCCTGTCTCGTAAGCAGATGAAAAATATGAGATTTAGGGCATTTTAGTCATTTGTAGAAAATACTGTTTGCATCCATATTTTGCTGATATGATTGACATGGCTTTTTGTCGCCTTAGGATATTAGGAATACGTGCATAATCAGTTTGGCAAAGAGATTCGCCCAAATGCACACTTTGAGTCAACATACAATATGTAGACTTAAATGTGTAGACTAAGTCTTTGTATAAATGTTTGTATTAGTATTTATTAAATTAAATGGTGTTGTGAATTAGTTTGAGATTGAATTCTCAAATAATATGCTGATATAAATGATTTCCTTCATGTTGGCTATATGTATGGTTTCATTATATGTAAGAAATGCATGTGCTAGATGATTTACTTAAGTTGTATGTCATAACATGTGTTAACATGCTCACATTGTTGTAATGCATTTCCGTTACTCTTATATGATTGATGAAGTGGATTCACAAATGTTTGGGACTATACTTAGTCCACGCAGTCGGTAACCGAGTAAATTCGTGGTTGGCTTATCTTTGCCACGAACGATGCGTCGATGAACGCGAGTTGTGTTTGGAGTTGGCGGCAGTGGTTAGGCCACGCGAAGTGTTTCACGCACTTCATGTCGTTCAACTTGCGATGCGCTCGTGCTAGTCGAGCCCGTCAAGTAACCCGACTGGCCGTTGATTGTTCACCCTGTATGAATCATAACTGCTTGAACCTAGGGTACTGAACTTACCATTGTAAACCCTGTCAACCATGGTACCTTGATCCATAAAGACTCATGAGCCGGGCATGGTGGTATGGGACACCGTGGTCGAGCTGTCGGCCTACGCTGGGGCCACAAACCTCCCTATAGTGACCAGTGAGCACCCTACTCTGAGCAGATTATGGTGGTATGGGACACTATATTCTTGTTGTCGGCCTACACGGATCAAGTGACGAGCCCTTTGTAGTGACCTTGAGTTTATCCTGACACCGCATGCGGGCGACGAGTCCTGATGCAGTCTTAAGGATAATTAGGCCTGTATTGATAAGGTGATAAGAGAGCGGTGCAACAAGTGCAAGCAACAGCCCTTGCAACGACCTACAAATATAACATTGTATGAGGTTACTAGGAGTGACGACCCTACATAGGATCTGTATTGGGATTGATATAAGCAAGGTACCTTAGTTTCCCAATACTGCTGTATGAATGGACTAATAATAACTCGGTAATCATATCACCATCACATTGCATGTGCCTGGAAGATGTGGAGCACTGTGGGAAGAAAGCATGCCGCGGGCATAAGATGGTGCCGTATGAGGGAGATCGTCGTGAGGGCATCCATCATGTCATGTCATATTTCATTAACAACAGTATTTAGGAATGTTTGATTTATTGCTTTACTATTATTGCATGATTGATTTGATAACATGCTAATCTCTGCTTTATTATTCCACTGAGTTGATCACTCACTCCCACGTTACGAGATGGTGTTTTCGGACACCCACCAGTCCCTATTTTGGTTGCAGATGATGGCGCTGCTTGAGAAGTGGAGCTGGACTTGATGATGATGAGGAGGATCCCTCCTTTATGCGTGTTCTAAACGACGGGATTACAGGGAGATTGATTAGATGACTTGATACTTGTCATTTTATAGTATTGGAGTACTCATGTATATTCTTTTGATCATTTTTGGAGTATACATGTATATATATTTAACCTGGTAACATGTTCACACTCTGGAGACATACAATAGTTTATATAGATTATACATACTATCACAGTCTTTCGCTTGCTAATTTAACAGTCTCTAGAGTATGATATGATGTTTTGGATTAATCCCAATCTTGTTTAATGTCTTTTTATAGACAACATGCATCTAACATTATCTATGTTGCACAAATAACATTTTGGAACTCGGGAGTTGGGTTTCTACTCGACCCCCGATTTTTGGGATATTACAGATGGTATCAGAGCATGATTTGGATTAAACCGGGCCTGGGTTATGGTCACGTGACATATGCTGTCGCTCCTTCGACTTAGGTGGGTGCGAAACGAACCTAGAAATACTTATAGGATCGCAGTTTCGCCAATAGGCGAAGTTTACTTAAGTCGATCATTCGATCAAGTCCATAACGTGTCTAGGGTCACGTGAAGCGACCTAAGTAGCTTATAGGTTGTAAGTAGGCGGGTTTGAGACATTTTCAGAAAGGTTCCAAACCTGAAAATGTGAATCCTTGGACAGTGGGGCAACCACAACCCTTACATTAAATCGCTAGGGCTTAAAAACCCCGTTTCACCTAATTCCTTCAAAATTATTCCTCTCACCGCCCCATTCTTCAATTGTTTTTTAGTCCTTTCATGTTAGGCATTAATCCTAATGTGAAAATGATATAAAATCATACTTAGGCAAAATTTTACAATGAATAGTACAAATACATGAAAATTAGCCTTTTGTCCATTCCAAATTTGAAATATTTTGTAACTAATGGGTTAAATGGATGGATTAGCTCCTCCTATCCCAAAATCATATGCTATATGATGGGTAAATGCATTCTAGTTTATAGAATGACCCCGAAATGCCCCGAATGGAAGTTTGGGCCTCCCTAGGTCAAAATACAATGATCTGGGGTGGGGCCCATACCTATTTAGAGTCCCTAGGGTAGGGGGGACCCAACCCATGTGGTCCCACCAGCCGGATCTGGAGATGGACGGCGATCAAACGCCGACCGATGGGCCCCACTTAATGTAAATTTCGAGCGCGTGGTGTTTTTGGGGTAGGCACCCTTCCCATATAGGGTTCGTCCGTCGAAACCCCCTAAAACATGTACTCCATAAAAAATGTCCCTCCAAGCCTCCATTTTTTATTTTCTTACTGCCCTCTCTTAAACCGTAGCTCCAAATCCCTTCTAATCCCTTCCATTGCTAAAAACGATCCCATTCCATCCCTCCATCGTGATTTGCAACCCCCTCCCTTTCAAATCTCATCCGTTGAAGCTCCCACAACCTCCAATCGAGGCTGAAATTATGTGGAGCATCATTTCCCTTTATAGTTCTCTTTTTCCTTTGAAAATTCAGCCTTTGGGAGCTTGATGCATCCCTCTACAGGGCCTAGATTCGTTTCAGTTCATTTGGACAACCATTTCTCCGTATTTCCTCCGCTTTCCATGGCTATTGTTAAGGTTGTTTTAGCCTTTTTTCTCTCTTTCCACCATCCTCCCTCTCATGTCCCTGTTATTTGAGCCTTTACACTCTTTTGGTCTCAAAATCGTGCAACACTCAATCCTATTTCTCCATTTTCTTTGCTTAAGGAATACTGAAAATATATGGTCGAGAGAGCTCTAGTGAGCAACAGACAGTATTAGACTGGACAGTGTTAAAGAAGGTAAGTCGGGACTGTGGTAGAGTCCTTTGGTGGTAGAATTAGGCATCTGTGTCGTTGTCTTGTAGATTGTTTGATTACCGTTTTGAGATTTCTGTGTTTTGTTGTTGTTAGGTTTAGTGAAGTCAGAGGTAGAAAATGTGTTTGTGTTAGTGGTTTGGCCTTACCATAGCCGAATGCGTTCCTGTCATAATCCATGTGGAACTTTATTCCATGTATTGTGACAAATTTTATTGAATGGAGTGCATGCCATTTTGTTTCCTGTAAGGTATTGTCCCTAGATTGGGTGTATCCTATGGTTTTCACTGCCATGTTGTAAATCCTGGGATTAAGCCTACAAAATTAGTTTTTATCCCACCCCACCCTCCTACCAAGCATGTCACACCCAATCCCGACATGGGATTAGGAATGCAGTTCCATTTAATGCAACTTAATGCTACTGGCCACATAGGCCCTTGGCGTTTTGGACCTAGTGTTAGCACTCCTAGATTTGAAGGATCTGACGATATAGGAAATCCAATTCCATTTAGATAATCTTGACCCTAAGTGTAACACCCTGAAAATCGGGGGTCGTGTATAAACTCAACTCCCGAGTTCCAGACCGTCACTTATGCAACAAAAATGGTTATGATTCAATGTTGTCTGATTTAAAGCATTCACATGAGTAAAAGTATACCAAAACTGCAATTCATACTTCAGATCCAGTGATAAAAGCAAGCGGAAGACTAAACAATGTATATATCACTGTATGGAAAAATAAAGTAATCTCATTTGTCTCCAAAGTATGACTACATCTCTGAGTCTCATATACATATACATAACAAAAGAATAATGTTCAAAAAAAGAAGGTCCCACTGATGTCCCCTCGATCCAGGTCGCCTACGGGAAGCCGTCGTGATACTGCATATATGAGAACTCATCCTGATCCTCGTCGATCTCTGGCTCCACCTCCTGGATCTCGGCCTCACCTGCATCTACAACAGGGTCTGGTGGGTGTTGCAAACACCATCCCGTAACGTGGGAATGAGTGATCAACTCAGTGGAATCATAGAGCAAAGATTAGCATGTTCACAATTCAATCACGCGATAATAGTAAAGCAGTAAATCAGACAATCCTAATACTGTTGTTAATGCAAGATGATATGACGTGATGTATGCCCTCACCGACGATCACCCTCATGCGGCAACATCTTACGACCGCGGCATGCCACACTCCCTAGAGTGCTCCACATCTTCCAGGCACATGCAATGCTATGGTGATATGATTTTCATGTTGTTATTAGTCCATTCAAACAGCAGGATTGGGAAACTAAGGTACTTCCCTTGTATCAATCCCAACACAGATCCTGTCTAGGGTCGTCACTCCTAGTAATTTCATACGATGTATATTTCGTAGGTCGCTGCAAGGGCTGTCAGGGCTGTTGCTCGCACTCGTTACACCGCTCCCCCATCACCTTATCAATACAGGCCTACCGTACTCTACTGCAACAGAAGGGTCGTCGCCTCCCGTGGACTCAGAATACGCTCGCGGTCACTACAAAGGGCTCGTCGCCTGATCAGTGTAGGCCGACAGTTAGAATATAGTGTCCCATACCACCATAATCTGCTCACGAGTCTAGGTGCTCACTGGTCACTACGGGGAGGTTTGTGGCCCCAGCGTAGGCCGACAGCTCGACCACGGTGTCCCATACCACCATGCCCGGCTCATGAGTCTTCGTGGATCAAGGTACCATGGTTAACAGGATTTACAATGGTAAGTTCAGTACCCTAGGTTCAAGCAGTTATGACTCATACAAGGTGAACATACATCGGCCAGTCGGGTTACTTGACGGGCTCGACTAGCGCGATCGCATCTCAAGTCGAACGACATGAAGTGCGTAAAACACTTCGCGTGGCCTAACCACTGCCGCCAACTCTAAACACGAATCACGTTCATCGACGCGTCGTTCGTGGCTATGACCAGTCAGCCACGAATTCGCTCGATTACCGACTGCCTGGACTAAGTCAAGTCCCACACGTCTATGGAATCACATTAGCAACATATGCAAAGGTATTGGAATCGAAATATGATCATGTGAGCATGTTAACACATGTTATAACATCATTTAATTCAATACATACTAATACAAGCATTTATACAAACACATACACTACACACTTAAGTCTACATATAGTATGTCGACCCAAAGTGCGCAACTAGGCGAATCTCTTCGCCAAACCAATTATGCAAGCATTCCTAACTCCCTAATGCGGCGACAAACCATGTCAATCACGTTAGCAAAATATGCATGTAGACCGTACTTCCTACAAATGACTAAAATGCCCTAAATCTCATATTCTTCGTTAATTTACGAAACAGGAAACGGAGAGCATGTTGTACATGTCAAACGGCGATGCCGTCGATAATCTACTATTAAACGACATTGAAAGCATTGTAAACCGTCAATCAAAGCGTCTAAAATCCTCACCTAGTCTCTTACGGTTGCGGGATTTTGAACGGAGCATGTACGCTTCGTCTACGGTAGTAGGAGAACCTGATTTATGGAATACGTTAGCTAACATGCTATGAATCTAGGTAAGCCCTAAATCAGCAAGTTCTAGGATTATTTTATACCTGAAAAAGTGGAGAAATCACCAGCCAGGTGATTGGGAAGAAGTGCTGAAGCAGCAGCAATCGGTGGCTCGGAAGCGGGAAAAATCTCTTCCAATCTCTCTCTCAAACTCTCTCTCCTTTTCTCCTAGGGTTTGCAATTTTCGGATGGGAGAGGGAAATGAGGGTTTCAACCCCTTTTATAAGCTTAAAAATGCCGAAAATAGGCTCCGGAACGAAGTTTACTTGGTGCCTATCCATTTCGGGGCTGTTTCGGTCCAAAAGCTGCTTTCTGCTGGTCCCCTGGTCGATTGCGATCGGACTTAAGCTCATGTGTACCAGATGTAGCTCGTATTAAGTTTTCAGTCTGGCAGGGTTCGCAGATCGTACGTGGCGGACCAGTTTCAGTTCAGCGGTCACCGCACGTAGATCAGGGCTGAAAGTCTCATGATAATGAATAGAAATTTTTCCTGATCCGAGGGTGTAATCTGGATGAATTCTGACGGTCAGAACGCTTAATACTGACGCGTCAAGTCGTGTGCCAGATTTGAATTTGAAATTTCAAATCCGTCCCTATTCGCGGTCGCTTCAGTTCTGGTTCAACGAAATAGTCTGTGATTATCGGTTTGACTTGATTTTCGGGATGATTGTCAAGTCCAGCTGGGCGGTTCTAACGGTCTAAGATAGGAGGTATCGGACCTTCGACGCGCGGTCTAAATCCAATACAAAAGTTCAATGTGGTCCAGAGAACAAACCTGCTTAGAGTTTGATCCGAGGTTATAGAGTATTGTAAAGTTGTTTGTTCTACTCGATTTGGGTCTTGTAGAACGTATTTAAAGTGATCAGGGACTATTACCCAGCTACTCTAGCGTTGCGCTAGCTAACTTACGCTTAATTTCCATGAAAATTAATTCTACGCGATTTCGGGTCGAGTTGGTACTCGAGCCCAAGTACGGATTTTTCACGGGCGTTACAATCTACCCCCCTTAACAAATAATTTCATCCTCGAAATTTATACCTTTTCGTACTCCTCGAGAAGCTGTGGGTAGTTCTTTCTGATCTCGGCTTCTGTCTCCCAAGTAGCCTCCTCCTCAGAGTGATGCATCCATAGTACCTTCACAAGGGGAATCACCTTGCTACGCAGTACCTGCTCCTTCCTGTCTAAGATGCGTGTCGGTCGCAGGATATAAGTAACATCCTCTCCTAACTGCACCTGCTCCCATCTGATGATATGGGAAGGATCAGCAACGTACTTCTTCAGCATAGGAACATGAAATACGTTGTGGATGCTCGCGAGGGGCGTGGGTAAAGCCAATCGGTAAGCCACTGCTCCCACATGATCGAGGATCTGGAATGGACCAATGAATCGCGGTGCCAGCTTCCCCTTCTTCCCGAACCAAAGGACTCCCTTCATAGGGAAAACTCGCAAAAACACGTGATCCCCGACTGTGAACTCTAGTGGCCTCCGTCTCGTATCGGCGTAGTTCTTCTGTCTGCTCTGCGCTGTAAGAAGCCGACGTCGAATAATATCAATCTTCTCTGACGTCGCCTGCACCAACTCTGGGCCAATCAAGCTACGCTCACCGACCTCTAACCAGCAATGCGGTGCGCGACAAGGTCGCCCATACAGCGCCTCATAAGGTGTCATGCCGATACTCGCCTGGAAGCTATTATTGTATGCAAACTCCGCATATGCAAGGCAGTCATCCCAACTGTCCTTGAAGTCCAATGCGCAAGCTCGCAACATGTCCTCCAGGATCTGGTTCACTCGCTCCGTCTGTCCGTCCGTCTGTGGGTGGAAGGCAGTACTGAACTTCAACTTGACACCCATAGCCTCCTGAATGCGAGTCCAGAAAATAGAAGTGAACCGCGTGTCTCTGTCCGACACGATCTCCAATGGAACTCCATGCAGACGCACGATCTCTCTGATGTACAGTCTAGCCAGCTCGTCTGCAGAGTTCGTAACTCTGATCGGTAGGAAGTGCGCCGACTTCGTCAATCGGTCGATGATCACCCAAATGGAATCATGTCCCTTCCTCGTCTTCGGCAACCCAGAAATGAAGTCCATGGAAATGAAATCCCACTTCCACTCTGCATCGCGAGTCTAGTAGAATGCGCAGCCTCGAGAATCTCTCGTCTCAAGTCAGGGACATCTGGGACGCATAGGCGGCCACGGTAACGTAAGCCCCCATCCATACCAACTCGCCAGTCAGCGTCAGCATCATCACTGGCCTGCTCTCGAAGCTCAGTAAGATGCGCGTCATCCCTCTGCGCCTCGATGACTCGGTCATCGATCTGAGATCGCACCTGTACATGTGCGATGAACTCAAATGGCTCCTCTACGGTGAGTTTCTGCTCAAAGTCTCGCAAAAACTCAACCATATCCCACTCGGCAACCATCAGCGGACCGCAAACTCTATCGCCTTCTTGCGGCTCAACGCATCAGCCACAAGGTTTGCCTTCCCAGGATGGTAAGAGACTTCAAACTTGAAGTCCTTCAACGTCTCCATCCATCGTCGCTGCCTCATATTCAAGTCTCGCTGCGTGAATATGTACTTGAGGCTCTTATGGTCGCAAAAGAGCTCGAACTCCTCTCCGTAGAGGTAATGTCTCCAGAGTCTCAGTGCGAATATAACGGCTGCCAACTCTAGGTCGTGTGTAGGGTAATTCTCCTCGTACTTCCTTAATTGTCTCGAGGCATACGAAATTACCATGTCCCTCTGCATAAGGACACAACCCAAACCAACGCTAGACGCGTCAGTGTATATAGTGTATCTAACCCCTTGCTCTGGAAATACTAGCACAGGGGCGGACGTAAGTCTGTCCTTCAGCTCCTGAAAAGCTGACTCCGCCTTATCATTCCAGGCAAACTTCACGTCCTTCCGTGTCAACTGAGATAAGGGTCTCGCGATCTTTGAGAAGTCCTGAATGAAGCGCCGATAGTAGCCAGCGAGTCCCAAGAAACTCCTCACCTCAGTGACAGAACCAGGCTGCTCCCAGTCCTGCACCGCAGCTACCTTAGACAGGTCAACTGCCATGCCATCCTTGGACACCACGTGTCCCAGAAACTTCACCTCCTGCTTCCAGAAGTCGCACTTCTTATACTGTGCGAACAACTGATGCCGTCTGAGCGTATCAAGGACCAAACGCAAGTGCTCCTCATGCTCCTCTCGACTCCTAGAGTACACCAAAATGTCTTCAATGAAGACAACGACGAATCGATAGAGGAAAGGCCGAAATACCCGGTTCATCAGATCCATGAACACGGCCGGTGCGTTCGTGAGACCGAACGACATCACGAGGAACTCGTAGTGGCCAAAACTGGTCCTGAATGCTGTCTTCTGCACGTCCTCATCCCTGACGTGCAGCTGATGATAACCTGACTGAAGATCAATCTTCGAGAAGTACTGCGCTCCTCTCAACTGATCAAACAAGTCATCGATCCTAGGCAAAGGGTACTTGTTCTTCACCGTGAGCTGGTTCAGCCTACGATAATGAATACACAATCGCATCGAACCATCCTTCTTCTTCACGAACAAGACCGGTGCTCCCCAAGGAGACACGCTAGGCCGTATAAAGCCAAGCTCTAGCAGACCATCAATCTACGTCCTCAACTCCTCCATCTCACATGGTGCCATGCGATACGTCGGCAGTGAGACGGGTGTAGAACCAGGAACCAGATCGATAGTGAAATCGATCTCACGTCGGGGCGGCAAGCCAGGGATCTTCCTGAACAGATCCCCGAACTCAGAAACAAATGGCGTCTGCTCAAGTACCTGGGCACCAGCGTCGCGCAATAGAGTGGCGTAGCTAAGAATGCGGAAATGAAGATTTACCCGCACTGAAAATGTGAAGGATGCACCCTCAGGCTCGTACGCTGTGACTATACGTGTCTCACAGTCAATCTCGGCTCTCGCTGCAGTCAACCAGTCCATGCCAAGAATGACGTCGAGATAAACAAGCGAGGGATCGACGACCAGATCAAGAGTCATCGTCCTGCCTCCCAGATCAACCAAACAACCCTCACACATCTGGGTGACATCCGAATAATCTCCATGAGCTGCAAAGACTCGCACGCTATCCATAGTGATAGTCTGTAACCCAAGACGTCTGACTACGGCACGCGATATCAAAGAAATCGTGGAACCAGTGTCCACCATGACAAGAACGGGAGTACCTCCGATATGGGCCGTGACCTCAAAGGCTGAATGCTGGAAAGTCAGCGTCGCAGCTGCCTCAGCTGTCAATGCATGAACCCGAGCCTGCTGTGGCCGGTTCGGCCGCTGCGCCAAGGGCCGTGGAGGCTGTCGGATCTGCGATACCGTAGGTCTGGGGATAATACTTCTCATGGAAGCGGAACTCAAATGCTGCCCACGTCCATACAAAGTCTGCAGCAACGGTCCGCAACACGCTATCCCACCACATGCTGGCCTCTCTCTCAAACAGGAAGGTAGCCAGCTCTACCTGCTCAGCCTCGGTGCAGTGCAACATCCGCAAGATCTTCGACACCCGGTCGAGCCAGTACTCAGCCTCCTCGGGTCTGTGAGAATCCGTGAAAGTAGGAGGCCGCAAGCGCTGAAATCGCTCCAAAAGGCCCCGTATGTCGGCAGGATTCCCCGCAGGGAAAGCACGCGGCGCAGGATGAGCCATGCCCTCATCCTCGGCGTATGTATAGGCATCCTCAGCTGGATGCGCAGGTGGTGCAGGTGGAGTAGATGTAGTGGCACCCCCACCCTGGGCTAAAGTCCCCACTATGGTGGTCAGAAGCTGTTGCTGCTGTAGCATCATAGCCATCATCTGCTCGAATCTGTCAGGGGGTGGAGCAGGCTGTGGCGGATGCGGTGTGGAAGTAGATGCGCGATGTGGCTCTCTGACTGATGGCGTAAATGGCGGTGGTCCATCTGTAGGACCAGCGGCAGGCTGAGACGATCGAACCGCCTCAGGAATCGGGCCCACAGCAGGGTCCGCATGGGTGCCAGACTGCGAAGGAGTCTGATCCATATGCTCTGACAATGCAAGCCGAACCGTGCTCCGCGTAGTCTTAGGTGGCATTCCCTATATTCAAAATAGGGCGTAACCTTGTCAGTCTCAATTGCACAAATACACCACAATCATTCACATAGAGAGTCAAAAGCATTCCATGCATTTCATTTAACCAAAATTGTCACAATACAAGGGATATATCCTTACAAGCATCATGACGAGAATTACATGGAAATTAAGACAGTTAAGCAACAGCAACATAAGCAAAGCACTAGCCCTAACAGGCTTACACACATAAAGCAGGAAATGACTATCTACTGACAATAACATCAAAGATCGCATCGCTAGTCGGAGTCTGGTGATGGAGGAGGAGCACCCTTATCCTGTAAGCAACACAGGATCGCCTTCAAGGTGCGAGTCACCTTGCCAAATTTCTTCTTTGTAACGGCCTTGGCATCAGCGACTTCTGCGCGAAGTTCTTGGACTTCCCTTCTGACTCTCCTCCATCCGAGCAATGCGGTCGTCGATAGTAGCCTGCGCAGAAGGAGGAGGGCTCTCATCAGTATCCTGAGCCTCCTCTTCTGCTTCTTCCTGAGCTTCTTCCTGAACCTCTGCTCTAGGTTCTTCTTCGCTTTGATCTTCCTCATCATCAAAGTCATCCCCACTATCCCTTTCAAGTTGATTTTCACGGTATTGCGACCCAATCTTCATCTTGACCATTGTCGACTCATCAATGGTGTGAATCGATACGGGCAATTTCGGCCCAAGTCTATAGGCAAACTCAAGTGCAATCTTGCAAATAAGTCGGCCAAAGGGAAGCGATTCGGATGTTCTTCTCGACCTGGCTATGAGAACTATCTGCCATAAGATGAAAGTGGCCATACATACGTTCTCTCCCTGGGCCACCAGAAATAAGAAATCGACCATAAGACGTGTACATTCAATGCGGTTCGTCGACCTGGGATAGACATTGAACGTGCAGATATGGTGCAGCAGGTACAAATCCTCAGACATGTACGTCGCCTTGAGGCTATTATTAGGCTGCCATGGAACCAACTTACCGCACAGAAACCTGGTGCGGCAATCCCGTTCACGTCTAGTCCTCAAATTCTTCTCACTAGGATGCACATCACCTAGAGGCACGTTGAGAAGTCGCGCAATCAACCGAACGTCGATCGTAGCCATCCGATCTCTACAAAAAGGGATTTTGAACTGCAAAGGCTCCAAGGTAGGATTCTGGATGCTAGCATAGAAGGCACGAACGGTGCTCACATTAGCACGAGCACGAGCTTCAAAGATCGGACCCCAGTGCGCAGCTTCAATGCGTTCGAACAACAGATACTCGCCGAACAATCGTCCATCTACGTCCGCCTCAAATAACACTTTGCGATCAGTGTATTGGCCATGAGGCATCTCTGATAAAATTGTTCATCCAAGGTGTGCATGGGGATCCAAATCCCGCTTTGTACGGCACTCCAGGACTACAGCTGGACCTGCGGCGGTGCTTGAACTTGCGGCACCACCCCGCGGTCTTCTCGATCGAGCAGGGCGGCTCGGCCCAGCCTCGTCTGTTGCGGTTTTCCTCTTACCCATCAAAGATATGATGGATGAGAGTGATAAAAGGCCCAAAATGGCTTCCACGAAAGCCATGAAAAATGGTAAAAATGTGAAGAAGTGGCTGCCCAATCTGAGAAAAGGAAATCTAGGCGTCGTAGAGGGATGCTTCAAGCTTCCCAAGGCTGTAGTTTCAAGGAAAAATACAAACAAAAGGATATAATGGAGTACCTCACGATTTCAGCTCTATTTGGGGGATTTTGGAGCTCCAAATGGTGAGATCTTCAAGAAGAGGGGCTGCCAACACCCAAAAAGTGATGGGTGGTGGTCAGTTTTGGCCAAGGAGGGACCTAGGAGTGATTTGGGATGCTGAAATTTGGAGATGGTTGCTGAAAATCGAAAATAGGGCTATGGAGAGGGCTGTTTGTGAAGGAGGGGTATGATTTGGGAGTTTTCGTGAGATGGGAGCTACCTAGGGAGGATGTACATCCCATTTAAGGGCGTGCGCCCAAAATTTGGGACCAAAGGACCCCACCGGTCGGCGATGCATCGCCCGACCGGCAATGGCATCGTCGGCCAACTTCCAAGTTGGCCGGTGGGACCACATGGGTCTGATCCCCCATGGTCCAAGGGTTCCAAAAAGGTATGTCCCACCCCCTAGTTCATCGTATTTTGGTCTGTATGAGCCCAAACATGTGTTTGGGGCTTTCTGGGTCTACATCGCAATTCTGAATACCAAACCATATGATGCAGCATATGAATTTGGGGTAGAAGGAGCCAGTACATCTATCTAAATCCTTATTTGCTAAAGAAAGTGAATTTAGAATGGCCTTATGGCCATTTTTCATGAAATTTTACTATTCACTGTAAAAGTTTATGAAAGTACTAATTTGTGTTATTTTCATATTAGGTTTGATGCCTAATATGAAATGGATAAGAAAGAAATGAAGGTCGGAGTGTTTAGAGGAGGAATTTTGAAGATTTTTGGCGAAACAGGGTTTTTAAGCCCTGACGATTGATTACAGGAGTCGTGGTCATCCCACGGCCCAAGGATTCACTTTTGCGGTTTAAAACTGCTCATAAGACGTCTCCACCCGACTTTCTACAGCTTAGAAGTGATTCGGGTTGCTTTACGCGACCCGAGATACGTTACAGACTCGATCTTGCGATCGATCCTAATAGACTTCGCCTATCGGCGAATCTGCGATCCTAGAAGTGTTTCTAGACCCTTCTCGCACCCACCTAAGTCAAAGGAAGTGACAGCGTACGTCGCAAGACCATAACCCAGGCCCAGTATACTCTTATTCATGCTCTAATACCAACTTGTAACACCGTGAAAATCGGGGGTCGTGTATAAACTCAACTCCCGAGTTCCAGACCGTCACTTATGCAACAAAAATGGTTATGATTCAATGTTGTCTGATTTAAAGCATTCACATGAGTAAAAGTATACCAAAACTGCAATTCATACTTCAGATCCAGTGATAAAAGCAAGCAGAAGACTAAACAATGTATATATCACTGTATGGAAAGACAAAGTAATCTCATCTGTCTCCAAAGTATGACTACATCTCTGAGTCTCATATACATATACATAACAAAAGAATAATGTTCAAAAAAAGAAGGTCCCACTGATGTCCCCTCGATCCAGGTCGCCTACGGGAAGCCGTCGTGATACTGCATATACGAGAACTCATCCTGGTCCTCGTCGATCTCTGGCTCCACCTCCTGGATCTCGGCCTCACCTGCATCTACAACAGGGTCTGGTGGGTGTTGCAAACACCATCCCGTAACGTGGGAATGAGTGATCAACTCAGTGGAATCATAGAGCAAAGATTAGCATGTTCAAAATTCAATCACGCGATAATAGTAAAGCAGTAAATCAGACAATCCTAATACTGTTGTTAATGCAAGATGATATGACGTGATGTATGCCCTCACCGACGATCACCCTCATGCGGCAACATTTTACAACCGTGGCATGCCACACTCCCTAGAGTGCTCCACATCTTCCAGGCACATTGTAACATCCCGAAAATCGGGGGGTCGAGCAAAAACCCAACTCCCGAGTTCCAAAATGTTATTTATGCAACATAGATATGTATGATTGAATGTTGTCTATGATAACGCATTAAACATGAGTGAGATTAAGCTAGAGCAGCATATCATACTCCAGAGATGGTTAAATTAACAAGCGGAAGACTGTGATAGTATGTATAACATATATAAACTGTTGTATGCCTCCAGAGTGTGGATATGTTACCAGGTTATATACATACATGTATACTCCAAAAGTAGACAAAACGAATATACATGAGTGCGCTAAAAATATAAAATGACAAGTGTCAAAGTATCTAATCAACCTCCCTGTAATCCCGTCGATCAGAACACGCATAAAGGAGGGATCCTCCTCATCATCATCAAGTCCGGCTCCGCCTCACAGGCCGCGCCATCATCTGCAATCACAAAAAAGGTCTGGTGGGTGTCCAGGAACACCGTCCCGTAACGTGGGAGTGAGTAGCTAACTCAGTGGAATAATAGAGCAAAGATTAACATGTTATCAAATCAATCACGCGATAATAGTAAAGCAGTAATTCAAACATTCCTAATACTGTTGTTAATGCAAGATGACATGACGTGATGTATGCCCTCACCGACGATCACCCTCATGCGGCAACATCTTACGACCGCGGCATGCCACACTCCCTAGAGTGCTCCACATCTTCCAGGCACATGCAATGCTATGGTGATATGATTTTCAAGTTATTATTAGTCCATTCAAACAGCAGGATTGGGAAACTAAGGTACTTCCCTTATATCAATCCCAACACAGATCCTGTCTAGGGTCGTCACTCCTAGTAATCTTATACGATGTATATTTTGTAGGTCGCTGCAAGGGCTGCAAGGGCTGTTGCACGCACTCGTTGCTCCGCTCCCCCATCACCTTATCAATACAAGCCTATTGTACTCTACTGCTACTGAAGGGTCGTCGCCTCCCGTAGACTCAGAATACGCTCGCGGTCACTACAAAGGACTCGTCGCCTGATCAGTGTAGGCCGACAGCTAGAATATAGTGTCCCATACCACCATAATCTGCTCACGAGTCTAGGTGCTCACTGGTCACTACGGGGAGGTTTGTGGCCCCAGCGTAGGCCGACAGCTCGACCACAGTGTCCCATACCACCATGCCCGGCTCATGAGTCTTTCTGGATCAAGGTACCATGGTTAACAGGGTTTACAATGGTAAGTTCAGTACCCTAGGTTCAAGCAGTTATGACTCATGCAGGGTGAACATATAATGGCCAGTCGGGTTACTTGACGAGCTCGACTGGCACGAGCGCATCGCAAGTCGAACGACATGAAGTGCGTAAAACACTTCGCGTGGCCTAACCGCTGCCGCCAACTCCAACACGACTCGCGTTCATCGACACGTCCTTCGTGGCCAAGATAAGCTAACCACGAATTCTTTCGGTTACCGACTGCCTGGACTAGGCATAGTCCCAAACAATCATAGAATCACATCAGTAGTTGTGTAAGGGTAATGGAAATGAAATGGAACCATGTGAGCATGTTAACACATGTCATTACATACAACTTAAGCAAGTCTTCAAACACATGCCTTTCATACATATAATGAAATTATACATATCGCCAACATATAGGAAATCATCACCATCAGCGTATTAATTGAGAATTCAATCTCCAACTAAGTCATAAGAAAATCATCAAGCACATGTTATAACATACCACTTAAATGAATCATTAAGCACATGCATTTCATACATATAATGAAATCGTACATATGGCTAACATGTAGGAAATCATTCACATCAACATATTCATTGAGAAATCAATTTCAAACTAATCCATAACACCATTTAAGCCAATACATACTAATACAAGCATTTATACAAACACTTACACTACACACTTAAGCCTACATATAGTATGTCGATCCGACGTGCGCATTTAGGCGAATCTCTTCGCCAAACTAATTATGCACGCATTCCTAACTTCCTAATGCGACAACAAACCATGTCAATCACATCAGCAAAATATGAATGTAAACTGTACTTCTTACAAATGACTAAAATGCCCTAAATCTCATATTCTTCGTTAATTTACGAAACAGGAAACGGAGAGCATATTGTACATGTCAAACGGCGTTGCCGTCAAGAATCTACTATTAAACGACATTGAAAGCTTTGGAAACAGTCAATCAAAGCGTCTAATATCCGCACCCTTTCCCTTTTAGGGATGAGAATTCGAATGGAGCGTATACGCTTCGTCTACGGCGAATAGAGAACCTGATTTACGAGATTTATCAACTAACAAGCTATGGAACTAAAGAAGCATCAAATCAGCAACTTTCTAGGGTTATTTCTTACCTAAAAACGCGAAGAAATCACCGGCAAAGTGATCGGAGTGCGTTGCTTAAGCACGTACAGCAACAGCAGGAAAAACTCTCCCACCTTCTCTCACAAACTCTCACTTTCTCTCTCACTCTTGCTAGGGTTTCTAGCAAATTCAGATGAGTGAGATAAGTGAGGGTTTCAACCCCTTTTATAAGCTCAAATGTGCCCAAAACAGGCTTGGGAACAAAGTATACTTGAGGTATATCCAAATCGGGGCTGTTTCGGTCCAAAAGCTGCTTTCTGGTGGTCCCCTGGTCGATTGCGATCGGACTTAAGCTCATGCGTACCAGATGTAGCACGTATTAAGTTTTCAGTCTGGCAGGGTTCGCAGATCGCCCGTGGCGGACCAGTTTCAGTTCAGCGGTCACCGCACATAGATCAGGGCTGAAAGTCTCATGATAATAAATAGAAATTTTTCCTGATCCGAGGGTGTAATCTGGATGAATTCTGACGGTCAGAACGCTTAATACTGACGCGTCAAGTCGTGTGCCAGATTTGAATTTGAAATTCCAAATCTGTCCCTATTCGCGGTCTCTTCAGTCCGGGTTCAACGAAATAGTCTGTGATTATCGGTTTGACTTGATTTTCAAAATGATGGTCAAGTCCAGCTGGGCGGTTCTAACGGTCTAAGATAGGAAGTAATGGACTTTCGACGCGCGGTCTAAATCTAATACAAGAATTCAAAGTGGTCCAGAGAACAAACCCGCTTAGAGTTTGATCCGAGGTTATAGAGTATTATGGAGTCATACGTTCTACTCGATTTGGGTCTTGTAGAACATATTTAAAGTGGTTAGGGACTGTTTCCCAGCTACTCCAGCGTTGCGCTAGCTAACTTACGCTAAATTTCCATAGGAATTAATCCTAAGTGGTTTCTTTGGCTATGAAATTGGGTTCTGAGCGATTTTCCAGGTGTTTTAGTTGACCCTTTGCCTAAGGATGTCAAATCCCAGATTGGCCAAAATCCGGAGTGTTACAATCTAACCCCCTTAAAACACAATGTCGTCCCCGACATTGGCAAAGGGCAAGGAGTACTTTCACTAAGGAAGGTTCAAATCCTATTTAATAACCTAATCGTATGTATATCCGAACTCAAAGGTTTCGATCTTGGGCCAGTGGGAAAGAGGCCAACCACTCTTCCGCTGCGCCACTCTGATCAAACGGTAGCGTTGACTAACCTAACTGGATTGGACTCAATACGTTCTACCCCCCTTAAAACTTAGTTTTACTTAAGGTTGAAGAATCTTAGCATCGATCCGTATATCAGAACGAGGCACAACTTAGGAGCTATCCTTGACCTAAAATGGAAACAACCTTTCTCTACATGGTTTTCCTTGCTAATGATGCGTTCTATGGCATTGGTATCTATGGTAATAGAGACGAGCCTAAGCTCTATAGTGGTTGAGTTCAGGGGTAGATATGAGTTGGTGGCAAGATGTCTAATTCTCTACTAGCTTTAAGTCCTCGCCATTTTCCAAAGACAATGTGATCCTGTTTGGTTATAGGTGGTTGGGTCATCTCAGAAGAAAGATTGCGTAGTAGGTCTGAGCCGGATACATAGACTTTCTGTCTAGCTAGAACAGAAGATTTATTGTATCAATTCTTAATCCGAGTCGATGCCGATCTTCTGCTTGATCAGAGCATTGGATTTATTGGTAACTACTAGGATTAAGAAGTCGATTCAAACCGCGAATACATCGCTTACATGTAGTTCCTTTATTCCGCATTCCCGAATGCAATAAGTCCTTGGGGAAGGCAATTCTAAGAGGTGTGCTAGTACATTCTAAGTTCAATCTGAGAGAGTTATAAATGTTCCCTGAGAGTGTATGGTTCCTTCCTATGGGCAACAACAGAAGTCTATAAGCCATAAAGGAATCTACCGAAGGAAGGGAGTCTCATTCCAACCAAATCTAACCTACTATCCCTTAGCATATTTAGGCCTTACACTGCCTAAGACAACTAGTAGCCTAGTCTGTAACTCAGTAGTTATAATCCAAAGCCTAAGTTTATATGTTAAATGGTTCCATACCATTTCTACTACAGGGAGTTGTTTTATTGCTTAGGGTCAAGGTTTGTCTAACTGGAATTGGATTTCTTATGTCGTCAGATCCTTCAAATCTAGGAGTGCTAACACTAGGTCCAAAATGCCAAGGGTCTATGAAACGAAACTACATTCCTAATCCCATGTTGGGATCGGGAGTGGCATGCTTTGTAGGAGGGTGGGTTGGGATAAAAATTAATTTGTAGGCTGAATCTCGGTAGTTACAATACTCCCAATCTAGGGACAATACCTAACAACAAAATGAATCGGCATGCATTTCATTCAACAAAATTCGGCTATGATAAGGCTAAACCACAACACAAACACAGTTTCTACCTGTAACTTCACTAAACCTAATAACAACAAAACACAGAAATCCTTAAAACAAAAATCAAACAATCTACAGGGCAAAGGCATAGATGCCTAACTCTACCAAAGGACTTTACCACAGTCCCGACTTACCTTCTTTATCCCTGTCGAGTCTAATACTGTCTGTTGCTCACTAGAGCTCTCTCGGCCATATATTTTCAGTATCCCTTAAGCAAAGAAAATGGAGAAATAGGATTGAGAGGGAGGATGGTGAAAAGAGAGAAAAAGGCTAAAACAGCTTAACAATAGCCATGAAAAATGGGAGAAATGCAAGAAAATGGCTAACCAAACTAGAAAAGGGAGATCTAGGCGTTGTAGAGGGATGCTTCAAGCTCCCCTAGGATGTATTTTCAGAAAGAAAAGAGAATGAAAAAGGGAAATGGAGCACCTCACGATTTCAGCTCGATTTGGGCGTTGTAAGAGCTCCAAACGATGAAACCTTCAAGAGGAAGGGCTGCAAACTGAAATAGAATGGTGGAGAGTGGTCTTTTTCAACTAAGGATGGATTTGGGAGTCATTTAAGTCACAGTTTTTGGAATAGGGCAGCAAAAATGAAAATGGAGCTTGAAATAGGGGCCGTTTGTGAAGGAAGTACATCTTTTAGGGGGTTTCAAGGTACGGACCGCATACCAGGGGGCTACCCTAGCCCCCAAACTCCTCCAGCCCAAAGGTCAAACCCATCTGACAAGTTTGACCGGCGATGCATCGCCGAACCGGCGATGGCATCACCGGTGAAGTTGCAAACTGGCCACTTAGGCCATATGGGATGGATTCCACTTGCCCTAGGGATTCCAAAAAGGTATGGTTCACACTCTGGTTCATTGTAGATTGCCCTAGGGAGGCCAAAACATTTGTAACATCCATTCGAAGATTTTCGGGGCCAATCTTCAATCCCGAATACAAAACCTTATCATGTAGCATATGATTTTGGGGTATAAGGATCTAGTACATCCATCTAGCCCATTAGTTGCTAAAGAAAGTGAAGTTAGAATGGCCTTATGGCCATTTTTCATGAAATTTTACTATTCACTGTAAAATTTTGTGAAAGTAGGATTTTATGTTATTTTCACATTAGTATTGATGCCTAACATGAAATGGATAAGAAATAATTGAAGATTGGGGTGGTGAGAGGAAGAATTTCGAAGATTTTCGGTGAAACGGGGTTTTTAAGCCCTGGCGATTGAATACAGGAGTCGTGGTCATCCCACGGCCCAAGAATTTACCTTTGTGGGTTTAAAATTGTTCTTAGGACGTCTCAACCCGACTTCCTACGGCTTAGAAGCTATTCGGGTTGCTTTACGCGACCCGAGATGCGTTACAGACTCGATCGTGCGATCGATCCGAATAGACTTCGCCTAATGGTGAATCTGCGGTCCTGGAAATGTTTCTTGACCCTTCTCGCACCCACCTAAGTCAAAGGAAGCGACAGCGTACGTCGCGTGACCATAACCCAGGCCTGGTTTAATCCAAATCATGCTCTGATACCATCTGTAACATCCCGAAAATCAGGGGGTCGAGCAACAACCCAACTCCCGAGTTCCAAAATGTTATTTATACAACATAGATATGTATGATTGAATGTTGTCTGTGATAACGCATTAAACATGAGTGAGATTAAGCTAGAGCAGCATATCATACTCCAGAGACGGTTAAATTAGCAGCAGCAGGAAAAACTCTCCCACCTTCTCTCACAAACTCTCACTTTCTCTCTCATTCTTGCTAGGGTTTCTAGCAAATTCGGATGAGTGAGAGAAGTGAGGGTTTCAACCCCTTTTATAAGCTCAAATGTGCCCAAAACAGGCTTGGGAACAAAGTATACTTGAGGTATATCCAAATCGGGGCTGTTTCGGTCCAAAAGCTGCTTTCTGGTGGTCCCCTGGTCGATTGCGATCGGACTTAAGCTCATGCGTACCAGATGTAGCACGTATTAAGTTTTCAGTCTGGCAGGGTTCGCAGATCGCCCGTGGCGGACCAGTTTCAGTTCAGCGGTCACCGCACATAGATCAGGGCTGAAAGTCTCATGATAATAAATAGAAATTTTTCCTGATCCGAGGGTGTAATTTGGATAAATTCTGATGGTCAGAACGCTTAATACTGACGCGTCAAGTCGTGTGCCAGATTTGAATTTGAAATTCCAAATCTGTCCCTATTCGCGGTCTCTTCAGTCCGGGTTCAACGAAATAGTCTGTGATTATCGGTTTGACTTGATTTTCGAAATGATTGTCAAGTCCAGCTGGGCGGTTCTAACGGTCTAAGATAGGAAGTAACGGACTTTCGACGCGCGGTCTAAATCTAATACAAGAATTCAAAGTGGTCCAGAGAACAAAGCCGCTTAGAGTTTGATCCGAGGTTATAGAGTATTATGGAGTCATACGTTCTACTCGATTTGGGTCTTGTAGAACATATTTAAAGTGGTCAGGGACTGTTTCCCAGCTACTCCAGCGTTGCGCTAGCTAACTTACGCTAAATTTCCATAGGAATTAATCCTAAGTGGTTTCTTTGGCTATGAAATTGGGTTCTGAGCGATTTTCCAGGTGTTTTAGTTGACCCATTGCCTAAGGACGTCAAATCCCAGATTGGCCAAAATTCGGGGTGTTACACACATGCAATGCTATGGTGATATGATTTTCATGTTGTTATTAGTCCATTCAAACAGCAGGATTGGGAAACTAAGGTACTTCCCTTGTATCAATCCCAACACAGATCCTGTCTAGGGTCGTCACTCCTAGTAATTTCATACGATGTATATTTCGTAGGTCGCTGCAAGGGCTGCCAGGGCTGTTGCTCGCACTCGTTACACCGCTCCCCCATCACCTTATCAATACAGGCCTACCGTACTCTACTGCAACAGAAGGGTCGTCGCCTCCCGTGGACTCAGAATACGCTCGCGGTCACTACAAAGGGCTCGTCGCCTGATCAGTGTAGGCCGACAGCTAGAATATAGTGTCCCATACCACCATAATCTGCTCACGAGTCTAGGTGCTCACTGGTCACTACGGGGAGGTTTGTGGCCCCAGCGTAGGCCGACAGCTCGACCACGGTGTCCCATACCACCATGCCCGGCTCATGAGTCTTCGTGGATCAAGGTACCATGGTTAACAGGGTTTACAATGGTAAGTTCAGTACCCTAGGTTCAAGCAGTTATGACTCATACAAGGTGAACATACATCGGCCAGTCGGGTTACTTGACGGGCTCGACTAGCGCGATCGCATCTCAAGTCAAATGACATGAAGTGCGTAAAACACTTCGCGTGGCCTAACCACTGCCGTCAACTCTAAACACGAATCACGTTCATCGACGCGTCGTTCGTGGCTATGACCAGTCAGCCACGAATTCGCTCGATTACCGACTGCCTGGACTAAGTCAAGTCCCACACGTCTATGGAATCACATTAGCAACATATGCAAAGGTATTGGAATCGAAATATGATCATGTGAGCATGTTAACACATGTTATAATATTCAACTTAAGCAAATCTTCAACCACATACATTCCATGCATGTAATGCAATCATGCATAAGGTCAACATGTAGGAAATCATTTAGGTCAGCATATTAATCAAGAAATCAATCTCAAACTACTACATAACATCATTTAATTCAATACATACTAATACAAGCATTTATACAAACACATACACTACACACTTAAGTCTACATATAGTATGTCGACCCAAAGTGCGCAACTAGGCGAATCTCTTCGCCAAACCAATTATGCAAGCATTCCTAACTCCCTAATGCAGCGACAAACCATGTCAATCACGTCAGCAAAATATGCATGTAGACCGTACTTCCTACAAATGACTAAAATGCCCTAAATCTCATATTCTTCGTTAATTTACGAAACAGGAAACGGAGAGCATGTTGTACATGTCAAACGGTGATGCCGTCGATAATCTACTATTAAACGACATTGAAAGCGTTGTAAACCGTCAATCAAAGCGTCTAAAATCCTCACCTAGTCTCTTACGGTTGCGGGATTTTGAACGGAGCGTGTACGCTTCGTCTACGGCAGTAGGAAAACCTGATTTATGGAATACGTTAGCTAGCATGCTATGAATCTAGGTAAGCCCTAAATCAGCAAGTTCTAGGGTTATTTTATACCTGAAAAAGTGGAGAAATCACCAGCCAGGTGATTGGGAAGAAGTACTGAAGCAGCAGCAATCGGAAGTGTGGTTGACCTCTTCCCCATTGGCCCAGGATCAGAGTGGCGCAGCGGAAGTGGGTAGGCCTCTTCCCCATTGAGTCCAATCCAGTTAGGTCAGTCAATGCAACCGTTCGATCAGAGTGGCGCAGCGGAAGTGTGGTTGGCCTCTTCCCCATTAGCCCAGGATCGAAACATTTGATTTAGGTTATACGTACAGTTAGGTCATTAAATAGGATTGGCCCTTCCTTAGAGTGTCAATACTGAAGTCTTGCTAGATACTCCTTACCCTTCACCAATTTCGGGGACGAAATTGTGTTTTAAGGGGGGTAAATTGTAACACCCTGAATTTTTGCCAGCCTGGGATTAGACGTCCTTAGGCAACGGGTCAACCAAAACACCTTGGTAACCGCTCAGAACCCAATTTCATAGCCAAAGAAATCACTTAGGATTAATTCCTTTAGAAATTAAGCGTAAGCTAGCTAGCGCTACGCTGGAGTAGCTGTGAAATTGTCCCTGATCGCTTTAAATACGTTCTGCAAGACCCAAAACTTGTAGAATCGTTGATGCTACGTTACCCTAAAATCCAGGATCAAACTCTAAACCGGTTTGTTCTTGGAAACCCTTTGAAACTTTGTATTGGATATAGACCTCGCGTCGAAAGTCCAATACCTACAATCTTAGACCGTTATGACCGCTTAGCTGGACTTGACAACCGTTTCGAAAATCAAGGCCAACAAACGTTCAAAGGCTATTTCATTGAGCCTGGAGTGAAGAGAGTGAGAATAGGGTTAGATTTAAAAATTTTAATTCAAATCTAGCACGTGACTTGGCGCGTTATTATTAACCGTTCTGACAGTCAGAATTCAGCCAAATTACACCCTCGGATCAGGAAAAATTTCTCTTTCATATCATGAGACTTGTAGACCTGATCTAGGTGCGATGACCGCTGAACTGAAATTGGACCGCCACGTACGATCTGCGAACTCTTTCGGTCTGAAAACTTGAAGTGTGCTAGATCCAGTATGCTTGAGCTTAAGTCCGACCGCGCTCGGCTAGGGGACCTCCAGAAATGCTCTTTTGGACCAGAACAGCCCCAATTTGGTTAGGCATCAAGTAAACATTGTTCCCAAGTCTATTTTAGGAATGTTTTAGGTTATAAAAGGGCCTTAAACCCTCACTTCTCTCACCCATCCGAATTTTCTAGAAACCCTAGCTGGTGTGAGAGAAAAGGTGAGAGATTGTGAGAGAGAGTGGGAGAGAACTTCTTGCTGCTTGCACTACCTGCTACACGTGCTAAAGCAGCGCACTCCAATCAGTTTCCCGGTGATTTCAACGCACTTCTAGGTAAGGAAAATCCTAACCACTTGCTGATTTGGGTATTTCTTCAATTCAAATAGCAAAGTAGCTGATGTACGTGTGCATTAGGTCGCCTGTACGTCGTTGACGAAGCGTATACGCTCCGTTCAAAACGATACACATATAAAGTGAAAGGTGCAGATTTTAGACGATTTGATTGGCTGTTTTCAACGCTTTCAATATCGTTTAATAGTAGATTATCGACGGCAACGCCGTTTGACATGTACAACATGCTGTCCGTTTCCTGTCTCGTAAGCAGACGAAAAATATGAGATTTAGGGCATTTTAGTCATTTGTAGAAAATACTGTTTGCATCCATATTTTGCTGATATGATTGATATGGCTTTTTGTCTCCTTAGGATATTAGAAATGCGTGCATAATCAGTTTGGCAAAGAGATTCACCCAAATGCGCACTTTGAGTCAACATACAATATGTAGACTTAAGTGTGTAGACTAAGTCTTTGTATAAATGTTTGTATTAGTATTTATTGAATTAAATGGTGTTGTGAATTAGTTCGAGATTGAATTCTCAAATAATATGCTGATGTAAATGATTTCCTTCATGTTGGCTATATGTATGGTTTCATTATATGTAAGAAATGCATGTGCTAGATGATTTACTTAAGTTGTATGTCATAACATGTGTTAACATGCTCACATTGTTGTAATGCATTTTCGTTACTCTTATATGATTGATGAAGTGGATTCACAAATGTTTGGGACTATACTTAGTCCACACAGTCGGTAACCGAGTAAATTCGTGGTTGGCTTATCTTTGCCACGAACGACGCGTCGATGAACGCGAGTTGTGTTTGGAGTTGGCGGCAGTGGTTAGGCCACGCGAAGTGTTTCACACACTTCATGTCGTTCGACTTGCGATGCGCTCGTGCTAGTCGAGCCCGTCAAGTAACCCGACTGGCCGTTGATTGTTCACCCTGTATGAATCATAACTGCTTAAACCTAGGGTACTGAACTTACCATTGTAAACCCTGTCAACCATGGTACCTTGATCCATAAAGACTCATGAGTCGGGCATGGTGGTATGAGACACCGTGGTTGAGCTGTCGGCCTACGCTGGGGCCACAAACCTCCCCGTAGTGACCAGTAAGCACCCTACTCTGAGGAGATTATGGTGGTATGGGATACTATATTCTTGCTGTCGACCTACACGGATCAGGCGACGAGCCCTTTGTAGTGACCTTGAGTTTATCCTGACACCGCATGGGGGCGACGAGTCCTGATGCAGTCTTAAGGATAATTAGGCCTGTATTGATAAGGTGATGGGGGAGCGGTGCAACGAGTGCGAGCAACAGCCCTGACAGCCCTTGCAGTGACCTACAAATATAACATTGTATAAGATTACTAGGAGTGACAACCCTACACAGGATCCGTGTTGGGATTGATATAAGCAAGGTACCTTAGTTTCCCAATACTGCCGTATGAATGGACTAATAATAACTCAGTAATCATATCACCATCACATTGCATGTGCCTGGAAGATGTGGAGCACTGTGGGAAGAAAGCATGCCGCGGGTATAAGATGGTGCCGTATGAGGGAGATCGTTAGTGAGGGCATCCATCATGTCATGTCATATTGCATTAACAACAGTATTTAGGAATGTTTGATTTATTGCTTTACTATTATCGCATGATTGATTTGATAACATGCTAATCTCTACTCTATTATTCCACTGAGTTGATCACTCACTCCCACATTACGGGATGGTGTTTCCGGACACCCACCAGTCCCTATTTTCGTTGCAGATGATGGCGCTGCTTGAGAAGCGGAGCTGGACTTGATGATGATGAGGAGGATCCCTCCTTTATGCATGTTCTGAACGATGGGATTACAGGGAGATTGATTAGATGACTTGATACTTGTCATTTTATAGTATTGGAGCACTCATGTATATTCTTTTGATCATTTTTAGAGTATATATGTATATATATTTAACCTGGTAACATGTTCACACTCTGGAGACATACAACAGTTTATATAGGTTATACATACTATCACAGTCTTTCGCTTGCTAATTCAACGGTCTCTAGAGTATGATATGATGTTTTGGATTAATCCCAATCTTGTTTAATATCTTTTTATAGACAACATGCATCTAACATTATCTATGTTGCATAAATAACATTTTGGAACTCGGGAGTTGGGTTTCTACCCGACCCCCGATTTTCGGGATGTTATAGGTGCTCCTCCACCATCACTAGATTCAGACGATTAGTCCTATGTTGTAGTCGTCATTAGGTCTTTTCTTTCCTTACTTTCTATGTTACAGCCTTGATAGGCTTAGTAGTAAGGTAGAGTTGTTGGTTTTTGTTGAGGGCCAAATATTGCATATCAGACCCAGTTATTGCATGGATTTACAAGCATGATACTGTTTAATGGCCTGATTTAATCGTGTTTGTAATGCAAAGCTGAGATTTAACTCTCAGAATTCACCAGAGTAAGAGATGAACTCCATGGGACAAAGATCGATGAATTTACAAGCCAAAGATCTGTAAAAATTCAGAAACTGAAGCTCAAGTGGCCCAAAATTGGTCCAGAATGCAAGATCACAAGGTTCCCACCATCCGTTCGGCTCGAAACTTCATACATGGCCAAGGGACCACAAATTAACCAAGCACGTCGAATTTCAAATCCCAGATCCTTCTGGAAGAGGCCCAATGGCCAGATCAGCCCATAAATCGTTAAACTAGGGGCCACCAGATCTTTAGACATGCTTAAATTTTGGTCTCAACACTTAAAATGAGGTGTCAAAGTAGATGGACAGATTATATCTCATATACACATCAAGGTGGGGCTCATCTTATGTGAATGGGAGTGCATAGCAGCAGTGCACTCGAAACACACCGAACCAGTAACGGTCGGTCAAAGGTGTTGACCGAGCTTCTCACGTAGCAGCGGCTTCTCATTGCGAAATCAAAAAATAGGGACCTACGGTCCTTTCTCATGGGACACAACCACCATTCAAAGGCTTGATCCGGATCGTCCATCAGATCCACATCAAAATAGAGAAAAAAATGATCATCTCTAACCAGTTTTCCATGAACAATCCAATGAACGGAGTGGATCTTGTGAGCAACACCAAGAAATGGGCCCCACCAATGTCCAACGTCAGTCCAAGGGTGCTTCTTAAGTACATCCAGAAATTGTGGGCCAGAGCACGATCATGGCTGTGATTAGCTGGCCAATCTGGATCATCTAGAGGATGCTCAGGTCCGGGAGGACCCCAGCCATGAAGTTAGACGAGAAGGATGGACGATCGGCCGTCTGAGGTAATTCTTTGAACGCAAGCTGTCTTTGCAGTTTTTCTACATGAAACAGGGAGTCCGACTCTGTCTCAAATGAACTGTGAAAGAGAGGTCGGTGCTCGACTCTAGCCACCACTTCCAGAATTCTATAAAGGACATAGAGAGAGAGAGAGAGCGGGGCATGGGATCAGGCTAGGAAGGAGGGGCTATGGCTGAGAAGAAGGAACGTTAGAGGGAGAGAGTAATTCAGTTTTTATTTATTCGTTTATTTATTTTTCTATTTTTGTTATGCTTTTAAGAGATTATAGCCTCATCATGTATGTGATGGGCTAAACCTCTTAGCTAGGGCTAAGAGGTGAAGCTTGTAGTATGATGGGAGACTCTATTTTATACCTTTTGTTTATATTGAATTGATGTTGATTTTAGTTAATTAAGGGAATGTTTTTAATTTTTAATGGTCTATTGTGACTGAAATTACAATGGGTCTACGATAGCTTTGAGCATGTTCCTATTCTTTTTATGTTTATGGCGTCAGGAAGCGCTGTTGTTCACCAGTGTCTCATGGGCATGGTCGGATGATGGTACCCTTCCTAACCCTCATACATTGCTGATTGGTTGGTAATTAGTTTAATCCTGTTGTTTACTTTGTCTCCTGGGCATGGTTTGGTGATTGAATCCATTCTAATTCATATACCTTTCATCTCTTGAAAACTATATCAAAGGAAGTTCAGCTGATTTTCTTGGTTACACCCTTCAACTGGATGAAGATGGACCCTAAGTCCAGTTGAGTTTTTGATACAGGCATAAGATCTCCCTAATCTCTACAAGTGGATCCTTTGAATCCCTAGTTTCTTCCTTTGAATTCCTTAAGTTTAGATTAATATTTCACAATTATTCCTCAAATTACAATTAATTTAGATTTCATCTTGTTCTAGTTCTAGTTCTAGTTCTCCTTAAATTTAGATTATGTACGGGTTCCAGTCCCTTGGGATTCGACCTCGGTCTTACCGAGTTATTACTACATCACAATCCCGCACTTGGGGAGTGAACAAGTTTTTGGCTTCGATGTCGGGGACTGATGGTTACTTATTTTTGAAATTATTTAATTTTAGAATAGTTTAAGATTAGGATATTACTAACTGTAGTTTTAGACTTTTCTTTCCATTTGATTTTTAGAACTAACTTTCCTATTTTGTAGGGTTGTTAATAGATCTTCTAAATTGGTAACTTGGTCTTAATTTTTTTACTTTCTCTATTTTCTAGATTAGATTTTCTTCACCAAAATACTAACTTGGTTTGTTGTGTTTTACAGGATCTTAACTTTAGACTTCGAATTCGGTAACCTCTTTCCATCTTTCCTCTTTATTTTTAGAATTCATTTCTATTCTTCCTCTTAGGTATAAGTTTAGAATCTAAATTGAGGGCTGTGAGTGTTTCATGCCCAAGTAGGTTCCTGATAACACTCGGCGTCTCTTGATCGAATGAGGATTAGTTGAGAGGTTGACTGTCCATCATAGGACTAGACACTGCTCGAGGTCCCCAGCATTAATTAAAGTAATGGCTGCAAATCAACCAAAAACACTACCCCCACCTAGGGTGGAGGACATTCAGGATGAGAATGAGGTGCATCAAGCACCCCCGCCTCGTACTTTACGAGATTATTTACAACTGGAGGGGTGAGTACGACCTGATCATGATTTTTCCTGAAAATACAGGATATACGAACATCAAGCCAGGGGTTATCCAACTCCTACTAAATTTCATGAGCTTGAATTAGAAAGTACATACTTACATCTGAAAGAGTTCGATGAGATCATTGTCACTTTATACTTTCCCAATGTATCTAAGGATACAGTCAAGCTGAAACTCTTTCCCTTTTCCTTGAAGGAGAAGGCTAAGACGTGGTTACATTCACTGCATCCTAGATCTATTGGCACATAGAATGATATACAAAGGGAATTCATAAAGAAATTTTTTTAACATAATAAAATGATTGCCTTTAGAAAAATAATCATGAACTTCGCCCAAAAGAAGGATGAAACATTCTTCCAATGTTGAGAAAGGTTCAAGGATCTTGTCAGTTCATGTTCACAACACAGCTTTAAAACGTGGCGCATTATAAATTTTTTCTATGATGGACTGACATCTTTTATGCGCCAATTGGTCGAGACAATGTGTAATGGAGAATTTATGAATAAAGATGTCGATGAGGTATAAGATTACCTTGATAAACTTGCTGAAAAAATACAATTATGGAACCATTATTCAAATTCGAACACCACGTCTATGCCGACTCAATCTAAGGAGAAAAGTGGATTATATCTCCTGAAAGAAGAGGATGATCTCAATTATAAAGTGACGACCCTCATAAGAAAATTCGAGGCCATGGAAGGAAAGAAGGATAAAGTTAATGAAATTGTTTGCGGCATCTGTGATTGCAACATTCACACAATTGAAAATTATCCCTCAATACCTGCCTTTCGAGGAGTGTTGAATGAACAAGCCAATGTCGTAAATAACTATCAAAGACCTTTTAATGGACCTACCTCTAATACGTACAATCCTGGTTGGAAAAATCATCTAAATCTTAGTTGGAGGAATGGACAAACTGCTACCCCTCGAGGTTTCTTTAATCCAACTTCACAACAACAACAAGAGAAACCTCAAGAGGATATGATTTTAAAACATTTTGAACAACAAGATAATTTCAATCAGGATAAGCTACAAGCCTTGTAAGACCTTAACAAAACACTATAAGAACTTGAGGCTGAAAACAAATTGTAAATAAGGGGAGCCTCCCAGCTTAACCTCTTCCCAATCCAAAGTTGCAATATGAAGTTGACAACCCAAGCTCTTCAAATCAGATGGAGCATGCTAAATCCATCATCGCTTTTAAGAGTAGGAAGATTATTGATAAAATCCTTCCAGTTAGGCCCGAAAAGCCTCAAGAATCAAAAGAGGATAACAATGATGGATCTAGTGATACCCCATAAAAATTAGAACCGAAACATATAGAGAAGCCAGTTGCTCCATTTCTCCAATAGTTGGTTGCACAAAAACCTCTCTCTAATTCTCAAGATATTCTAGAGGTGTTAAAATAAGTAAAAGTCAATATTCCTCTACTTGATGCCGTAAAACAAATACCTTTATATGTCAAATTCCTGAAAGACCTATGCACGACCAAACGACGGTAGAGTATTCAAAAGAAGATCTTCTTGACTGAGAAAGTGAGTGTCATCCTGAAGCAAGATGTGACGTAAAAATTCAAAGATCTCAGTAGCCCAATCATATCATGTGTAATTGGGGATTATTAAAATGATCATGCACTTCTTGACTTAGGAGCGAGTATCAATCTGATTCCCTACTCGGTATACAAATAATTAGGTTTGGGTGAACTAAAATCCACCCTAACCACACTATAACTTGTTGATCGCTCTATTCGTGTACCAAGAGGGATAATTGAGGATGTGTTGGTCTAGGTCGATAGATTTTACTACCCTATAAACTTTATCAACCTGGACACCGAACCCATCAATAAAATGAGCACTCAGATTCTCATCATTCTTGGTCACCCATTCCTTGCCACTTCAAATGTAATTATCAATTGCAGAAATGGTGTCATGACTATGTCTTTCAGGAATATGAGATTGGAGTCAAACATCTTTTTCAATAACAACAGAAACTCGGATGATGATGATGATTTCCACGACATTAACAAGATCGATTCTTTTGTAGAAGATAGAATGCCTCTGACCTTATCCTCTGACCCTCTAGAGATGTGCCTGACACACTTTCATGACTTAGATAATGACATGATAGGGAAAGGTGTGCCTTACTTAATACTGTGCCGGTACTTGAAGTTAACCAGTGGAGGCTACAATTTGAAAAATTGCCCCTAACTGATGTCATGCCTCTATTGTCTAACCTCAAGCCACCGAAGCTTGACCTAAAATATTTACCCTCTGATTTAGAATATGCCCATTTAGGTCAAGAAGAGACATATCCAGTGGTGATTTTATCTCACTTTGAGAACAAACAAGAGAGTATGCTCATTTCTACTCTCGAAGAAGTTAAAGGAGTTATTGGACATATCATCACAGATCTCGATAGGATGAATGAACTCCTTTCAACTGAATGTTTCAACTCTTTAGATGATTGCTTAGCACACTTCGCAGATTCAAATGATCTCATAATACAAGAAATAGATGATGCCTCACAAAATAATACCTCGATAGTTGTCACGGACCGAGAGAACCCTTATTTTGAAGTACCTCCTCCTTCAGATCCTGAATGTTTACCATTAAAGGAAGAGGAGCTGAAAATTGAACTAAAGAGTGAAACTTTGGGGTGTGTTGAGACTACACCACCTACTATAATTTTTTCTGAATTTCATCTACTTGTAGTCTCTGATTCATCATGGTGTACTAACTTCATAATTTTATTTGCCACAAGTGAATCGTATATACTTTGGACACTTCAGACGATTAAAAGAAAACTTTATGCTGAGGTCCCTCAATTTCTCTAGACATTCACACTCCAAGAAATCTAAGTCTACTGCAAAACGGGCTTTTGGATGATCTTGTTGAAAAACTTTCTGAGAAATTTACCAAGATACTGGCCAACAGAAGAACCTGGACGCATGATTGAGTAGATTTTTCATTGAGGATTAGAATTTACTACTTTCATAGGACTAGAGTAGTTTGCTTTATACTGTTTTAGGATAGACGGTTCTATGCCACTAGGTTAGTTTGCTTGATACATTGTTTTAGGATAGTTTTCTTTCGTGTCTTCACTTTCATACTGACCCGCTTTCATGCTATGATCTCTTGGTAAGTCTCTCTCTCGATTTGTTATCCAGGTGCTATCTTCCCATCACTTCTTATTTACTTTCGTTGTCACATGTGCATTGCATGCTCATATCTTTTACATTGAGGACAATGTAGATTTTAGGTTGGGGGTGGGAGATTAGGTTACCTAATCAGTGTTTTTTTGATCTTGAGCAAAAATTATGAAAATTTTTAAAATTTTCTAGGATTTCTTGTGAATTCGAAGTGATTTTGATAGATATCCTTGATTTAGAATTTCAAGATATGTGATGTTGGTAATTTATGACTCTTGGGTTCAGTTATCTTTTAGCTTTCAAAATTAAGTTTGAATTGTTAATCCAGAATTAGAAGTTGTAAACATTGATTGAGTCATGATTTCACATGTCACATCTCGCTTTCACATTAAGGTTTTAGTTTTATATTGAAGGATTAACTTGGTAATCACTAAGCATGTAAGGAACCAGCCTGGAAATTTTTTCCATCATGATCAATGAAAAAGAAAGAAAGAAAGAAAAAGAAAGATACCTTTGGAAAGGGTTGGCCAAATAATCTTCACTATAGGTTTTCTCCCTATAGGTGTAGATTTAATTCCCAATGGATGATATGTAAAAAGGGTTGAGTGTACGATCTTCACCATAGGTTTGCTCCCTACAGGTGCAGATTCGATCCCTCTCTTCCTTGATGGAAAAATTAAAAGCTGGAAGAATGAAAAGATGATCTGTGAGGCAAATTTAATTTAAGTTTTGGTTATTATGAATTCTCTTGTTGATTACCAATGATATCCTGAATTAGAGAAGTGAATTTTAATGATAATAAGTCGAGATTACACTACACTCATGAAACTCGATGTTTAGAACTGTTCTAATTAATGGATTAATATTTTGAACTTGACTATGAAGTTTACAGTGCGATTGATTCCAGGGACAGTATTACCCAACACTCATAAATCTTAGATTTCTAGTATCTTCTTTGTTTTCAAGAATTACTCGAGTATATAAAAATTATCCTGTAGTTTTCAACTTATTTTTTGCATACTTTGCTCGAGATTAGAAATATGTTGGTTGGGGGTTGTGTTGAGGGTCAATTATTACATATCAGACCCAATTATTACCTGGATTTACAAGCATGATACTGTTTAATGGCCGATTTAATCGTGTTTGTGATGCAGAGTGTATTTACGAGCTTGGATCGAAATAAGGTGCTAAAAGCTGAGATTTAACTCTCAGAATTCATCAGAATAAGGGCGGACTCCATGGAACCAAGATCGACGAATTTACATGCCAAATATCCACAAAAATCAAGAAAATGAAGCTCAAGTGGCCCAAAATTGGTACAGAATGCAAGATCATGGGGTTCTCACCATTCGTTTAGCTCGAAACTTCACACATGGCCAAGGGATCACAAATTAACCGTACACGTCGAATTTCAGATCCCATATCCTTATGAAAGAGGCCCAATGACCAGATCAGTCCACAAATCATTAAACTGATTCCCACTTAATCTTTGGATATGCTTAAATTTTGGTCTCAACACTTAAAATGAGATGTCAAAGTAGATGGACAGATTAGATCTCACATACACATTAAGGTGGGACCCATCTTATTTGAATGGTAGTGCACAGCAGTGGTGCACTCGAAATACATCGAACCAGTAACAGTCGGTCAAAGGTGTTGACCGAGCTTCTCACACAACAACGGCTTCTCGCTGTGAAATTAAAAAATAAGGACCCACAGTCCTTTCTCGTGGGCCACAACCACCATTCAAAGGCTTGATCCGAACCGTCGTTCAAATCCCTATGGAGCTTCTTAACACTGCCTAGGTGGCAGAATTCCAAAAGATCACGAGGAACGAAATCCAGCCCCTTAAGCGGAGAATAGACGATGTAAGAAGAAATCTGGTGGGCCACACCAAAACAAAGAAAAAATGATCATATCTGACCAGTTTTCCATGAACAATCCAATGAACAGAGTGGATCTTGTGAGCAACACCAAGAAATGGGCCCCACCAACGTCTAGCGTCACTCCGAGGGTGCTTCTTATGCACATCCAGAAATTGTGGGCTAGAGCACGAACATGGCTGTGATTGGCTGGCCAATCTGGACCGTCCAGAGGATGCTCCGGTCCGAGAGGACCCCACCCATGAAGTTAGACAAGAAGGATGGACGATCGACTGTCCGAGGTAATCCTTCGAACGCAAGCTGTCTTTGTGGTTTTTCTGCGTGAAACAGGGAGTCTGGCTCTGTCTCAAACGAACTGTGAAAGAGTGGTCGGTGCTCGACTCTAGCCACCATTTTTAGAATTCTATAAAGGAGAGAGAGGGGGGGGGGGGGGGTGGCATGGGATCGGGCTAGGAAGGAGGGGCTACGACTGAGAAGAAGGAACGTCAGAGGAATATTTTTTATTTATTTTTTATTTAATTTTCTATTTTTATTATAGTTTTGAGAGATTATAGCCTCATCATGTCTATGATAGGCTAAACCTCTTAGATAGGGCTAAGAGGTGAAGCTTGTAATATCATAGGAGACTCTATTCTATGTCTTTTGTTTATACTGAATTATTGTTAATTTTAGTTAATTAAGGAAATATTTTTAGTTTTTAATGGTCTGTTGTGACTGAAATTACAATGGGTTTGCGATAGCTTTGAGCATGTTGCTATTCCTTTTATGTTTATGGTGTCAGGAAGCGCTGTTGTTCACCAGTGTCTCATGAGCATGGTTGGATGACGGTACCCTTCCTAACTCTCATACATTGTTGATTGGTTGGTAATTAGTTTAATTCTGTTGTTTACTTTGTTTCCTGGGCATGGTTTGGTGATGGAATCCATTCTAATTCATATACCTTTCATCTCTTAAAAACTATATCAAAGGAAGTTCTGTTGATTTTCATGGTTACACTCTTCAGCTGGATGAAGATGGACTCTAAGTCCAGTTGAGTTTTTTATGCAGGCATAAGATCTCCCTGATCTCGACAAGTGGATCCTCTGAATCCCTAGTTTCCTCCTCTGAATTCCTTAAGTTTAAATTAATATTTCATAATTATTCCTCAAATTACAATTAATTTATATTTCATCTTATTCTACTTCTAGTTCTAGTTCTACTTAATTTTAGATTACGTACAGGATCTAGTCCCTTGGGATTCGACCTCGGTCTTACCAAGTTATTACTACATCACAACCCTACACTTGAGGAGTGAACAGTTTGCTTAATGTTTAAAGCTTTGATTGATTAGCTCACATGTATCTTCTGCCAAGATGCATGTAAGACTATATCTCATGTGTTTTGACGATTTTGGTAAATGGAATGCATGAAGCCTATTTGGAATGTGAATGATGTATGGATGCATGTATGTTCTCTTGTCAAATCTCACACGGGTTACACCCTATGTTGTATATAGAGAATAAAACCTAGTGCCACTCGGAGTATGGAATGTCTTATACTTGGCGAATCGAGTGATGTGACACCTCCCCTCAACGATAACTATACAGACTCCAGTTTGGGCCTGGATCATGAGATTGCCGGATTCTTTACTGGTCACTAGCCCCACTAATGGGCCAACACCTTTTGCACCACCGGTTCCATAACAGAACCGTGCATCTACCTCGACACCATACATGCCTCAGGTGGCTTCTGCTCCTAATAGGTTGGAGTAGATGATGCTCCTTATGCAGTAGCAGCAGATTTGGACCACCATAGCAGGGGCCCTTGCCCAGAACATGAGCGTGGCCTCGTCCGTACCACCTGTGCACCCTGCTAGAAACATGAGTGTCAGCGGCTTATTTGAGCAATTCCAGCACTTTCAACATCCTACTTTTACGGATACTCACAAATCCGAGGAGGTCGAGTACTGGCTTGACCACATCTCTAAGATGTTGAAGTCGCTGCACCGCACTGAGGCAAAGCAGGTTAAGCTGGTCACCTACATGTTCGAGAAGGAGGCCAGTCTCTGGTGGGACAACATCCTTCGGACCATTGCTCCTGGTTACGTGTGGACATGGGAGGCTTTTGAGACACATTTCTATAAGAAGTATTTCCCTCTCACCTACCTTAATGAGAAGGATGGAGAGTTTCTTCGCCTCCAACAGGGAGGAATGACGATGGCAGAATATGACAATAGGTTTATGGATCTGTACAGATACGCTCTTTTGATCCTAGCAAATGAGCCGATGAAAATGCGGCGATTTTCTGAGGGTTTGCGGCCGAGATCCGCTCGAAGATGTGTTGCGTTAGCATTAACAACTATGCTGAGCTAGTGAGCATGTCTCCACATGCTGAGCAGAATGGGAATAGGCTATCTCATACACGTGTACCCGTGAGTCTGAGTTCTTGACCAAATTTGTCAATAGACCATTCCTTGGCAAGAGGTCATGTCTCGATTCACCTCCTAAGCTTATGGTTCCATTGACACAGCTGAGATGACCTGATTTGTGGTGCGCCTATTGTAAGAGGTCGGGTCGTATAGATACTTACTGTTTCACCAAGATCAGGGATAACGGCTTCTTGCCGCCTCAGAAGATCAATCATCAGCTTCCTCAAGCTACTTCGCTTCACCTCTACGTTCAATACCACTAGCACAACCTTTCTATAGGCCGAATGTACCTTATAGTAGGCCGCCTCAACGACCTATGGTACCACAGCCAAATTGTCCTCAACAGGCTCATGTGCACTCACTTATAGCTAAGGCATCCGAGACAACAACTGTAACACCACTGGATTTCGAAGTCACGGAACATATCCAAGCTATACCAGTCTTCTTATTAGTGGACATTAGGTCCACTATCTTGATCATATCATGCGCAGCGGTCAAGTGACTACTGTTGGAAACTACTCCTATGGTTGGGGTGAGACTACTTACTACCACTGGAACCTTCTCAGACTCCACTAAGAATTGTAGAGGTTGCACAATAAACCTTGGGAGCATAATAGTGCTTGTTGACCTGATGGTCGCCCCATTTTGTCACTATGACGTCATTCACGGTATGTATTGGCTCACTGAGTTGAAGGCAGAGATCAATTACAATACTAGAGTGGGGATAACCCATGGACCTGAGGGCACAACCTTTACTTTCCCAATTCAGGTCAATTGGTACTACCACATTAGTTATTATGCTACCTTGTTAGGGCATGTTGATGGTCCGACTTTGAGAAACGGGCCAGTAGTTCAGGATTTCATGAAAATGTTCAGATAGATACCTGGATTACACTATAAAAAAATAGAGCAATGTCGATGGCTGTATAGTGGTTTCCCCAATGGCTTTTAGCCATCGGTGTTGGTGGCGACTAAAGACCGTCGATGAAACCCAAAAAACAGTCAGTGAAATTTGGTAGTTTTTAAAGGTGGACATTCGGTACCTATTTTTTCCTTTGGCGTGGTCTACTTGAAATTTAAATATGGATTATTTTTTAGGTCAAGCCCTAATATGATATTGAGAAATGGATGGACAACATGGATAAGACATACGTCATGGTGGGTCCATCATTGCATCGACCCAATTTGTTGTGAATGTTTTAATGATCAGAATCATTGTCCCACTGAGGCGGTCCACTAGAGCATTTAAAATTACCCATATTTTGGATGAAGATCTAAAATAGTCTATCAAAATTGATGAACAATGTAGATATGATAAATACATCACTGTGAGGCCCATTTAACGTTGATATCCTTTAACGTTGATATCCTTTGAACCATTTGTACAACTCTGAGCTCCGAGTTCGAGGAGTGTCATCGCTCAATGGACGTGGATTGCGTCTAACATTACCGTCTGGGCAAGGGATTTTATGGGCCCACCATGATGTAAGTGTTTTATCCACGCTATTCATTATTTTTATCAACTTATTTTAAATAAAGATTCAAAAAAATGGAGCAGGCCACAGCTCCAGTGGATCACACTAAAAAGGAAGCTGTAGTGATAATGACACCCACCGTTGAAATCTTTCTTATTGCCACTGTGATCTTTTATCACCATCCAACCTATTCATAAGGTCAGGTAAATGTGGATGAAGTTAAAAAACAAATGTCAACTGGATCTGAAACTTCTACAGCTCTCAGGAAGTTTTTAATGGTGTACATTAACTCCCCATCTTGTGGTCCACTTAATTGTTGGACATGCCTCCTTTTTTGTCTCATACCAAAAAACGATGAACGGTGCGGATAAAACACTTACATCATGGTGGGCCCCACGGATCCTTGCCCGGGCGAGGGAAGATGCAATCGCCTCTACGCTGGGTCTCTCGAACCTCCTCTCTCTCTCTCTCTCTCAGCGTGTTTGATCCAAATAAGGGAGGGAGCCAAAACGACACCCTCCCTACCCATGCATGCCCTGTGTGTGTGTGTATGATCCAAAGAAGGGAGGGAGCCGAAACGTCGCCCTCCCTACCTACGCACACCCTCTCTCTATCAATGTGAGGTCTCTCTCTCTCTCCCTCTGATTTATGAATCTGGGGGATTTAGTAATTTGTGGATTCTCGATTCGATGTGGACCCCCATTTAAGGATTTGGGGATTTTAGGGTTTACAGATTTGAAGTGGACCCCGAATTGGGGATTTTCTGATATTATAAATTAGGGATTTGGGGATTTAGAATTTTGGGTATCTTGAGATTTTTGAAATTGGGGATTTCAGGTGGTTTTGATGGCTGATTTGGTAGATTTGATGTTTATTTGTTCATATTTTGTTTATTTATGTGGTTTTGATGGCTGATTTGGAGGATTTGATGGTTATTTAGTCATGTTTTCTAGAATAAACATAATTTGTTACTCAAAATCAGTGTGGCTATCAACTTGTCAGTGCGTAGACGGGTTCCACCTTCCGATTCGCCCAATGGTTGGAGTCAGTGCATATATGCAAGGGCCAATATCGATCTTCGGGGTTTCCAAACTGTATGCAAAAGCTGGAAACTATGCCACTGAAGTTGCCATCTGCCAGCCAACAAAGTTATTGGACAGATTCCTTCCCTTGTGAATTCATTAGATTTTATTCGGTTTCAATTTTTCCCATCTACACATTCCATGTATGCCCAATTTAGGCCCTTCATCAAGGTGAATATGCCCTTTGTTAAGAACCAGGCTGATTTGCTCACACAATGCGGTTTTTGGCTGCCAGGAGAGTGGATCAGCCGAATTTCTTTTGTCAATGAAAGTTTAACCTGGGACTTAATGATGAACGGCCTTGATCATTCATATGTGTGCTAAGTTCTCATGTAAAGAACCTTATGTTTGGCATTTTCTGATAGGCCTCTGCTCATGTAGCATTCCTTGTGCTTGAATTGGTTGCTTGGTTATCATAATAAGCTTCTGAGGATTTTGCAGTTTTGAGTTTGATTGGATGGTCCAGAGTTCGTCAGTCCGGAGTTCTACGGGAATAATGATACTTGAGACAACAATGTAGCTGCCGCATTCCCTGAGTTGGAGACACCCAATCAGTTGTGCTAATCTAAATGTGCCTTCTCAAAATATGACGTCTCTATGCTTTAAAATAGGTGATGTATTGTTGTATTAATAGTCAACACTATAATATTTAGTGTAGAATAGTTATGCAGCCATCCTGTATCCATGTCATATCTGCAGATGATAACTCTAGTCTATTCATGGACGTTGAATGCTATTTGTTTGTGTTAATAGAGAGAACATCTTCTTGGATTCCTAGGTTGACTGCTTTCATTTTGTCATGTGGACAATGGAAAGATGTTGTGAATGATGGCAATCAATACTTCTCCAGTATCCTTCCATGATCTTTAAAGTAATGTGCTTATTATTTAAATCAAGTTAACTTTTATGATATTTAATTTGGTGATGAGATTCTTGCCATTTGTATTGCTCAAATTTGCAAATAACTTTGTCATGATTTGTCTTCATATTCTCTAGTGAATATTAAATGATGGAAATTGGACCTTTTTCTGTTTTGGCAGTTTCTTCATTTTCTTAGGTCTGCATGAGATCAGATAAATTAAAGAGGTAGAGGCACATAGTGCCTTCAATCTCTCATGTTGTGAATCTCTCTTGCAGTTCACCTTTCCAACTGGTCCTCGAAGAATTATAGGATAGTAGACGGTTCACCTTTCCAACCTGTACTTGATGAATTATAGGACAGTGGATGGAAGCTATACATAATATACCTGAGCTCTTGGTTTTGAAAAGTGGGGTTGATGGTTCAATACCCAAACCATTGGTCAGTTGGGCCCCTCCATAAAAGAACTATGCCTCAATAGGAATCTGAGCATTTTGATTTGTGGTCTACGAATAGACAGTTAATAGACACAATGGGCAAGGTTTGGCTTCTTGCAGTCAATTATTGCTATCATTGTCTTTTCCTGTAACTTATTAGGGTGGGCTATTATCCTGCTTGCTTTATATATATATATATATATATATATATATATATATATATATATATATATATATATATAAGAGATTGGCTGCTCACCTAAGGTCAAGCATCCTTTACCTGGTCTTGAGAATCGTTTATGGTGTCCAAAGGCTTGACAACATTACAGATGGTCTTAAGATATTCTGTGCCATTTGCGCATAGCTAGCGAGAAAGAATAACAAGGTCCTGCTGATCTAGTTTGAGGTATTAGGCCTAGTTGTGTAGTGAATTGTTTCAGCTTATAGCTTTAGATAACCATCTTGAATCCAAAAAAAAAAAAAAAAAAACACTATTTGACCATTGATATCTATTCCACAACCAAAAAGATCTCTCTTCCTAAAACCCCCTCTTTTGGACAATGAAATCCACTTCCACCTCTATGGAAAGGATCTAGTTCCAAGCATAAATCTCTGATATGTTTTCTCAGCCACATACTCCTTTTCTATACAGCTCTGTTTTTTATATTCTAGCATGTTGCACTTTAATCATCCAATTGTACTTCTATGAGTATAGTTTCATGGTGGCTTGCAGAATTATATGCTGATGTCTTTCTCAACCACCTGCATGTGCCTTGTACTTGATTACCATACTAATTGCTAATGCAACCATCCTTTATATGGTCTTGAGACCTGTTGGCATATCTCTACAATGGACGTCACATGTAAGCAAAGATTGCAGATCAACAAACTATAGTTTTCAGATGATCACAACCGTATAATTCCTCTAGCTAGCTTAATCCTAAAACATGAGATGTCTTGGATGTCATTGCAAGGGAGAAAGCATATAGGAAATGCTTATGTTGGAGATCATGTAAATAGTTTTTGCTCTACTCATATGTTTATATTTTCTGGTGTATATGCATGCAAAATAATTTACCGGAGTAGGATGTTGACATATGTCTGTATGATTATGGGACATTCTTATAAATATCATATAAGATTGCCTATTTAACTGTTTGGCTTCCATATCAGGATGTGAAATTTAGTTGCGTCGTGGATTTTTGCTTGTATCATCAGGAGTTTTAACTACTGCTGTGGAATACCTTTTGGTAGGTGTGTTCTTCAGCTCAGTTGTTTCTCTTACTGCTAGATGAACTTGGTTCATGTTGATTTTGATAACCTTGATTGGGGTATTGGATTCTCTTAGAAGCATACGTTGAGGATGTATTTGGATGGTATAGGAGACGCATTCTGATAGTATATGGCATTTGTATTGGGATGTATCGATGATCCTGTACATAATGCATATGTATTGTTTTGTAGGATTAATTTGTTATAAGCATTCCTAATAAAATTAACTTATGACTAATCTCTTGTTATGTTTGTGCTTATCATCCTTGATAATCAGATCAATGAACTTAGATCTGACTTTCTTCAGATGCTGGTATGTGGTTTGGGTTTCATACATCGTGGATCCTCATGAAACATGTATCTTTTTAAATTTTTTTATCTATCCACAGGTGATGGTCTATTTTACTGCTTCATGGTGTGGGCCGTGCCATTTCATTGCCCCTGTCCTAGCCGAGCTCGCCAAAAAATTGCCTGATGTTATTTTTCTGAAGGTAGATGTCGACGAATTGAAGGTAAACTCCATCCCTTCATAAGGTGGTTGAGTTCGAGATCTTGAAGGATCAAAATGCAAGTGATCCAGACTTTGGACAGATTTGGGCAAATTGTTAAAATGGGATGCTTGTTAATTTCCTTGTGCATCGTGTTCTTTACCGTGTTCACAATGTGGCCCATGATTTGGAAGGTCTGGATTTATGTACATGTATGCCACGTACTATGGATAAGTCGCAACCATTTACAAAATTGTGAAAAGCACACATCTGTCCAGCTCATAGGTCAATTTAGTATAACTATATATATTTGCTTGCATTTTCCATTCCATATCACTGCCTAAGCATGACTATCAACTCAAAACTAATACATGATTTTTCTTGTTATTTGTCCCGGCAGCTTTGAGATGATCCCATTGGGAATTATTTTTAACTCTCATAAAATACATTTTATTTTGTCATTGAATCTATAAGTCATGTCTTAAGATGTTTTTCTTCTTTTTGGAGTGCAATACATGTACCAAGTTGCCACTGATTATGGAATGAAACACGTATCTAGGTATGTAAATGGGCAAGGCCTTTGTTATTTTGAGCCCAGATTTTGAACTGATCGTGCTGGGCCTATTCCAAAATATGATTTTCTTGTCTTGGTTGCAGCCCATTCGCTACCTTACACATATCCAAGTCATCAGCAACTGCGTTTTGTAAATGTGGCACACAAACCAATCACCTGACAGGCTCCACCTTAGATGGACCAGAGTCCAAATCGCACGGATTGGACAATCCTGACCTTTAGCTTAGGGCATCTTTGAGGAAAGGTCAATGGTTAAGGAAAATATTAACTGAAGTTCTGTTGATTATCCATTTTTTGTAAGAAAATCCTACAGCTGAAAGCATAGGATTGCCCAAATAGTGTGAGTTTCAACCTATTATGGCCCACTACAGTAAGACCGGCACAATCTCGACCCTCATACACACATGCCATATGTACTGGGAAAGAATTGCCTATTTCTTATGCGAACACAAGTAACTAATATTTATATTTTTCTATACTCAACCCAAATATTATTCATCGTGCTTTTTTTTTTTTTTTTTCAGGTTACCTTGTTTCAGTAGATTCATACATGAACGTGCAGGTAACACATTTGAGTTTTGTCACTTTATTATAGAGTCGTATTAGATTTTAATTGCTCGTCCTAGCTATAGTAATATGTGGAATAGTGACCAAAACCCCATGTAAGTTTAGGGACTAAAGAATCTCTGTGCCCATTAATGTACCAAAAAAGCCCCTTACTTTTGAAGTTTGGTATAAAGAGCCCTTGTTGTTAAATTCCATCAGCTTAGTAAATTTTATTCCACATTTACCCCTACTTGACGTGAAAAGCCAAAAATAATTCACATTCGACCAATAAAATGCAGGATTCTGGAAACCTTCAACCTTGAAGATCCTATGCATGGGCCATCCATCATGGGCCTCTAATATTAAATTTCTAGATCATTGAACCATGCAGAACTTGCAGGTAACACATTTGAGTTTTATCACATGCATTTATTTTCAATGCTAGGGACATCTGTCCTAGATCAGGCTACTTGGGACCTTTGATTATTTGGAAAGATTTTTTAGACATTCTGATAATCTTTGGTTTAATGAAAGCTACTAGAGGGTCGATAATACTTGGGAAGAATTATTCACATGAGAAGTACAAAGATTAGTAGAATATGTTACTGCCATGTATTCTAGCATACATATTTGAAGTTTGGGATGACTTAAATAAAAAAACTTGGACAATATAGTATTAAAAATTCTTCATTAGTAACTCTGTAATGATCTCATAATTCTTGTTAGATTCCATCAATTATTATTTTAAAAATGCATTGCTTAAAGGATGTATTAGTCACTTTGATTTTGTTTTTGGCAGTGCATTGCTCTCATAAACATGATCTAATTGTCAATTAGATTCGTCTCTTTTGAGTGAATGCACATGCAATATTGCCCAATATATGAATAAATAGGTGATGTCTGTAAAATGGAAAGAGAAACTTTGGTATGCTCATGTTAAAATGTGTTTTCCTTGCAACGCCTTCCATCTTTACCTTGAAACTAATGTTTCGTGGAAATACAAATTTTGTTTGAAATTTGGATGATGTATCTTATTTTTCTTTCTTCCTTTTCTTTTGTGTAGACTTATATTCTCAAATAAGTTGGTTTAGGGCTTTAGAGAAATGTGTATATCTAGTTTTGAATGTGTGCGTTGATTAGGCAATTAATATATTTTTTTCTTTTATTAATGAGAAATGTTGATGGCTAAAAACCATCAATTTTACCATCGACCTAGCATCAGGTGTCTATATCTCTACCGACGTATCGCATGCCTCCATGTGAGATGGAGGAACTAAGGAGACAGATCGATGATTTGTTAGATGCAGGCTTTATACAACCAAGTGTATCTCCTTGGGGAGCACCTGTGTTGTTTGTGAAGAAAAAGAATGGATCACTGCGATTGTGTATTGATTATCGCAGATTGAACTCAGTGACAGTGAAGAACAAGTATCATTTGCCTAGGATGCATGATCTATTCGATCAGTTGAAAGGGGCATAATATTTCTCAAAGATCAACTTGTAGTTAGGGTATCACCAGTTACGAGTCAGAGATGAGGACTTGCAAAAGACGTCGTTCATAACCAGCTTTGGGCACTACAAGTTCATTGTGATGTCATTTGGACTCACAAATGCACCCGCCGTGTTCATAGACCGTATGAACTGGGCGTTTCGTCCGTATCTATACCGATTCGTCATCATACTTATAGATGACATCCTGATATACTCCAAGAGTCGGGAAGATCACGAGGAGCATCTGCGAGCAGTCTTTGATACGCTCAGAAAGAACCAATTGTTTACCCAGTACAAGAAGTGTGACTTCTGGAAAGAAGAGGTCACGTTCCTAGGACATGTGGTGTCCAAGAAAGGAATAGTTGTGGACCTTGCTAAGGTGACCGTAGTTCAGGACTGGGAGCAGCCTGGTTCATTTATTGAAGTGAGGAGTTTCCTCGGCATGACAGGTTGCTATAATCGATTCATTAGGGACTTTTTCAATATAGTCAGACCGTTGTCTCAACTCACCAAGAAAGATCTCAAGGTTGCCTAGAATGAAAAGGTAGAAGCAGCCTTCGAAGAATTTAAGGACAAGTTGACGTCCGCACTCATGTTGGTATTGCCAAAGTAAGGGGTCAGATATACCATTTGCACTGGCGCTTCTCGTGTTGGTTTGGGTTGTGTTCTTGTGTAGAAGGATAGAGTGATTGCCTATGCATCGCGACAGTTGAGGAAATATGAGGAGAACTACCCTACGCACGACTTGGAGTTGACATTCATCATCTTTACATTAAAGTTTTGGAGACATTACCTTTGTGGAGAGGAGTTTGATCTCTTTTACGACCACAAGAGCCTCAAAAATATATTCACGCAAAGGGATCTAAATATGAGGCAGCGACGATGGATGGAAACCTTGAAAGACTTTTAGTTTGAGGTCTCCTACCATCCTGGCAAGGCCAACCTTGTGGTAAACACGTTGAGCCGCAAGTAGACAATAACATTTACAGCTCCGCTGATGATCGATGAATGGAACATGGTAGAGTTTGTGCGAGACTTTGAGTAGAATCTTACGTTAGAGGAACCATTTAAGACTGTCGCACATAGTCGTGTACAACCACTTATTGATGATCGAATCATTGTGGCTCAGAAGGAAAATGAAGGATTGGTGGAAATGAGAAAGCAGGCTAGTGATGATGAAGACTCTAAATGGAGAGTTAGTTCGAATAGGGGTTTACGATATCGTAGTCACCTATGCATCCCAAATCTTCATGACCTGAGAAGGGAAGTTCTCGAAGCTATTCACAATTCGAAGATGACGATGTATCCTGGTAGTACGAAGATATATCGAGATATGAAGCGTTCGTACTAGTGGGACAACATGAAGGCCCATATAGCAAACTATGTATCCCATTGTCTCAAGTTCCAGTAGGTCAAGGCATAGCATCGCCGATCTCATGGACTGCTTCAGCCCATGCCCATAGCTAAATAGAAATGGAATTTCATCTCTATGAATTTTATTTCAGGATTACCGAAGACCAGGAAGGGACATGACTCCATTTAGGTGATTGTGGACCGGTTAATGAAATCAACTCATTTTCTCCCTATCAGAGTCTCAAACTCAGCAGAAGATTTGGCCAGGTTGTACATCAAGGAGATAGTACGTCTGCATGGAGTTCCTATGCAGATCACGCCAGACTAAGATACATGATTCACATCTATCTTCTGGACTCATATCGAGGAAGCAATGAGTGTGAAACTGAAGTTCAGTACTGCGTTCCACCCATAGACTCACGGATAGACAGAACGGGTGAATCAGGTGTTGAAAGACATGTTGCGGGCATGTGTGCTCGATTTCAAAGACAGTTGAGATGACTGTCTTCCTTATGCTGAATTCGCTTATAACAACAATTTTCAAGCGATTATTGGCATGGCTCCCTACGAGGCCTTGTATGAGCACCCCTGTCGAGCTTCACATTGCTTGGTAGAAGTTGGTGAGAAAATTTTGACTAGCCTCATATTGGCATGGCTCCCTACGAGGACTTCTTTTAACACAAAGCAGACAGAAGAGTTACGCCGATATAAGACAGCAAACATTAGAGTTTAAGGTTAGGGACCATGTGTTTCTCAAGGTTTTCCCTATGAAGGGAGTTTCGATTTGGCAAGAAGGGGAAACTTATGTCACGATTTATTTCGTCGTTCCAGATTCAAGACTGAGTGGGTGTAATAGTGTACCGCCTTGCTTTGCCCACACCAATAGCAGGCGTGCACAACGTATTTCATATATCGATGCTGAAGAAATACGTTCCTGACCCTTCCCACATTATCAAATGGGAGCAGGTACAGTTGAGGGAGGATGCTACTTATGTACTGCGACCGACGTGTATCTTAGACAGGATGGAACAAGTGCTGCATAGTAAAGTTATCTCGCTTGTGAAGGTTCTATAGACATACCACACTTAAGAGGAGGCTACTTGGGAAACAGAAGTCGTGGTTTACAAGAATTACCCACAGATTCTCGAGGAGTATGAAAAGGTACTAATTTCGAGGATGAAATTTTTCTTAAGGGTAAATTGTAACGTCTCAAAAAAATCTATACAAAGACCCGAGTATCACCTCAAGCATAAATCGCTAAGGACTGGATCCTTTAGAAATTAGACAAAAATTAATTAAGTACTAAACTGAATTAATTGGCAAATTAGCTAAAATCACATTCTATACGAACTACATGTAACATCCTGAAAATCGGGGGTCGAGCATAACTCAGCTCCTGAGTTCTAGAACATCACTTATGCAATATTTTTTATGATGGATGAATGTTGTCAGCATTAGGGCATAAAACATGAGGTAGATTAAGCCAAAGCAGCAAACATAAATCAGGAACAGTCTGAAAACATGATTGAAAGACTAAGATAAATATATAAATCAACATAAGTCCCCAAGATATGTATGCTCTGCTAGGTCATAATTACAAGACGTGTCTCAAAATACATATATCAAAATAGGATAAATCACTACCAACATAGCCCTGAATCCCCGTCAATCAGGGCGTTGTTCACATGAACCCGCCTGAGAATAGCATATAGGAGAAATCCTCATCATCGCCAAAAAGACCGGCTCTACCTCACAAGCATCGCCACCATCTGAAACTAAGACAAGGACTGGTTGGTGTTACAAACACCGTCCCGTAACGTGGGAGTGAGCGATCTATTCAGTGGAAACTATACAACAGAGGTTAGCATGTTATCAATTCAATCTAGCAGTAATGATAAAGCAGTATAATCAAACAGGTCCTGGATACTCTTGTTAATGCAAGGATGATATGAAGAATGATGCATGCCCTTGCCACAATCCCCTCTGCATCATCATCTAACGATCGCAGCATGAACCACTTCCTCGGTGCTTTATCACCAACCCCGTTAGCACATGCAATGCGGTGATATGAACATGCTTACCAAGTTCTTATTAGTCATTTTCATACAGCAGGATTGGGAAGCTAAGACACCTCCCTTGTATCAATTCCCAACGTTGGTCCATTCTAGGGTCGTCAGTCCTAAGAATCTCATACGATGTTACGGTTCTAGGTCACTGCAAGGGCTATCAGGGCTGTTGCGCGCAATCGTTACACCACTCCCCCATCACCTTATCAATACAGGCCTACTTATATCCTCAAGACTGCAACAGGACTCGTCGCCCCTATGCAGTGTCAGGATAAACTCAAGGTCACTACAGAGGGCTCGTCACCAATCAGTGTAGGCTAACAGCAAGAATATAGTGTCCCATACCACCATAATCTGCTCAGAGTAGGGTGCTCACTAGTCACTACAGGGAGGTTTGTTGCCCCAGCGTAGGCTGACAGCACGACCACGGTGTCCCATACCACCATGTCCGGCTCATGAGTCTTAGGGGATCATGGTACCACGGTTAACGGGAGTTTCACTGGTAAGCTCGGTGTCTTAGATTCAAACAGTTGCGACCAAACATGGTGAACAAACATCGGTCAATCAGGATAGTTGATAAGCTCAACTAGGCCAAGCGCACGTTGAGTTGAATGACATGCAATGCATATGCACTCTGTGTGGCCTAACCACTGCCGAACACACCAAGCACGACTCAGATTCGTTAAACTCATCCTATGTGGTGAAAATGACCTCAACCATTAATTGGAGTACGATTACCGATTACCTGGACTGTAGTACAGCCCCAATCACATCAAAACTTAATAACAGACATATGAGTCCTATCATACAATCACACGGACAATCATGAAGTATAACTTAAATGTAAATGCAGTACATGGAGGAAATCATATACATCTTTAACATGATTCATCTAAGTTAATCAGTTCATGGAGGAAATCATATACACAGTTAACATGATTGGAATTCATATCTCAACAACCTTAACAATCATACTTTACTAACTACTAACTCATTTAGGCATTTGTACAAACACTTAGATTACATTATCCAACAAACATCATGTATGTCGACCATATCACTTATTAGGGCAAATCCTTTTGCCAAGGAGTTGTTGCATACATAACAATCATGTAATAATGACAATTAATCATGGCAATCATAACATCGAAGTTCTTACGCATACAAATATTTCAACAAACACATATTAGACATGTTATCATATATAGGTAATTTGCCCATGAATCACATAGTAGTGAGATAAGTTACATAGAGGAAACTGTAACTATGCGTGAGGGGATTGAGGATCGCATCTCAACATCCTCGTTAAATACATTACAACATGCATTTTTTCATTTAGGCATTTTGTCAAACACTTAGGCTATACATACTAAATACATATCATATATTGGTATATCATGTATTTGGGCTAAACTTTTTGCCAAGGAGTTATTACACAAACATCTAGCATACATAGACGTCAGTTAATCATGACAAGCACAAATCTGAATTTTATACGTATACGGTATTTTCTACAAATACGAGGAATACAGTATATTCAACATAGTTAACGTATAACTGAAAAACAAAATGGACAACACTTTATACATGTGAAATAGCATCCTAGGCAAGAATAAATTATTATCTAACATTTAAAGTCTTGAAAACCATAACCTAAACATATATAGTCCGCACCTTAAATTAGAAAATTCGTAACGAATATGATTTAGACGACAAATCTTCGTTAACGGCGGATAGGCAACCTAAGCCATGAAACAGGTTAGCCATAACTTCATGTAAACAATTCTAGGCTTCAAAATATGCTAGGGTTAAGATTTCTTACCTGAGAATGGGATCTGAAACGCCGGAATAGCTATACGGATAGGTGGATTAGGCACGTAGAAAAGCTGAGAAGAATCCCAGGAAGAATCACCAACTTCTCTCTCACTTTCTCTCTCTTTTCTCTCTCTTGATTTGGCTAGGGTTTGAAATTCATATGAGATTTCTGAAAGAGGATTTAAGGCCTTTTTATAAGCCCAAATGAGACGGAAATAGACTTGGGGCCAAGGTATACTTCGGTTATAACCAAATCGGGTCTGTTCCGATCCAACGGAGCACTTCTGGAGGTCCTGTTACTAAATGCGTTTGGACTTAAGCTTTCTAATATTAGATCTAGGTCAAGCTAAGTTTTTAGTCCGGTCGAGTTTCCTGATCGACCGTGGTGGACCAGCTTCTATTCAACGGTTACCGGAACTCAATCAGAGCTACAAGTACTATGACATGTAAGGGCAACCTATCCTGATCTGAGGGTGAATTTGGGTCAAAATCTAACGGTCAGAATGCTTAGAAATAACGTGCAAGTGGACCGTTCCAGATTACTTAAAAATATATTTAATTTTCTAAAAATCTTCATTTTCTTACTCTCTTCACTCCGGACTCAATAAAATGGTCTCAGGACATCGTTTGGGCTTGATTTTTGAGGTGATAGTCAAGTCCAATTAGGCGGTCATAATTGTCTAAGTTCATCGCTATCAGACTTTCGACGTGCGGTCCTCGTCCGATAGGGAGTTTCAAAGTGCTCCCGAGAGCAAACAGGAATAGAGATTGATCGTAGGTTTCTAGGTAACATAGCGTTAGCAGTCCTACTCATTTTGGGTCTTGTAGTTCATATTTAAAGTGGTTCAAGTTAATTCTACTAAGTATTCAGTTTGGTACTTAACCAAGTTCTAGCCTAATTATGGCAGAATACGGTCCTAGGGCCATTCTATGCCCCATTTTTGGAACTTCTAGTTATTATATTATTTTAATTATTTTTATGGTTGTTCATTATCAAGTTTAACCTGTCTCCACAAAATTTCATAATATCTTGAGTTGTAGAAAAATTCTAAAAATTCCAGAAGCAGCAGCTGTCCAATAAGTAATTTTTAGACAGTTGTCACAACGACCTACTTTAAACTATATTAAATATTTTCTTATATATTTTTAACTATTTTTATATAAAACTAGACTCATTTATATTCAATTTGGTTTTTTAATAACCTACATTGGAGTTATAACAAAGGAGCTATGATTTTTCAAAGTTTAATAAAACGCGTAGAAAAAATGCAGAAATCAGGTTGTTGTCCGCTGTACGGATGATCCCCTCGCCGATTCGGCGATCCCCTCGCCGGTCACTGACCTATTTGGTGAGGGATCACCCCAGGGGTGAGTTCCTCCCCCCCCCCCCCCCGGGGATGCTGGAAACATGTGGGACCCACCTCGGGTCCCCCCGAATTGCGCCATTTGGGCCCACGAGTCCGTCGAGACATTTATCGTGTCTCATTTGTAAACTGAAATGAGTTACGAGACGTACAATATATGATTTTGGGGTATAAGAAGCTAATCCATCCAAATAACCTATGTACATTATGAAATTCTAAATATTAAATAGTCGAAATTCCATTTTACGCATGTATTTACCATTTATAGTAAGTTTTATTTTAAGTATAGTTCCTCACTTTTTAAACTTTAAGTTTGTGTCTAATATAAAAGTATTTGGAGAAATTTGAAGAATGAAGTGGTGAAAGGTGAGAATTTGAAGGAAATGGGTTGAAAAGCAATTTCTTTAGCTTTGGAATTGAGTTATGAGAAGTTACCAAGATGTTTTGGTTGACTCATTGCCTAAGGATGTTTAACTCTCGGTTGGCGAAAATCTGGCGTGTTACAATCTACCCCCCTTAAAAATAATTTCGTCCCCGAAATTGGCGAAGGGTAATGAGTAAAGATGTTATTATTCCTATTGTCTAAACTTTATTGATTCAAGTTTATATACATGGTGGGGTATATACTATCTATGCTAGTCTGGCGCATTATGGTCTACCTCCTTAAAAAATTACTCTTTAGCTCTTGATTATACCCTGATGGTTGGCTACAATTGATTTCTTATCTATTTGGAGTCTTGACAACGGTTCCCGTTGTTAGGCTTATGATTTAATATGAATAGGTTCAACACTTAAGCCCTAATTGTCTCCCTATAAAGACTTCAGTATTGACATTCTAAGGAAGATTCAGTCCATATTTAATGACCTAACCTTACGTATCATATGAATCAATTTCCTTCGATCATAGGCCAGTGGGGCATGGGTCCTCCACGCTTCCGTTGCGCTACTCTAACCAGCAGTCGCATTAGCTGACCTAAATAGGTTGGGCTCATAATGTCCTACCCCTCTTAAAAATAATTCTACTCTCAAGTCTCAAGACTCTATGTTCCGACCCATACGTCGAAACCAGGTATACTGTAGGATCTATGGAATTGGTACCTATGATTACAGGAAAGAGCTAAAAATGATGGGTGTTGTGGTTGATTTCAGGAACGGGTGTGAGCTTGCGGCAAGATGTATAATCTTTATTGGCTATATGCCCTTAGCATATTCCAAAGGCAAAGCAATGACTTTTAGTTGTAGGTGGTTGGGTCAACATGGAAGAAAAGTTGAGTAGTGGGTCTGAGCCGGACACATAGACCTTCTGTCTAGATAGGATAGAAAATTTGTTGCATCAATTCTTAACCCTAGTTGATCTCGATCTTCTGCTTGATCAGAGCATTCAGTTCATTGATAACTACTAGGATTGAGAAATCGATTCAAACCGTGAATTCCTCGCTTATATACAGTTCCTTTACTCCGCGTTTTCGATTGCAATAAGTCCTTGGGAGGGCACTTTTAAGTGGCGTGCTGGTTTATCCTAGCGTTCAATGCGAAGGATATATAAGTTTTCTCTAAGCATAACTAGTTCTAAGTCAAGCAAGCTTCATAAGAGTTAATAAAGGAGCCTATAAGTACCAAGGGAATCCAACAAAGGAATGAGGGCTCAATCTAACTAAATCAAGATAACTAACTACGTCTATATTCCAATTACCTTAGCAAAATTAGTCTTTTACATTACTTAGCATAACCAGTAGCCTAGTCTTAATAAATTTAACGACGCTCGAGTACTTCACATATGTCTATATTAGCTAAGGAGGTCCTAGGGTTTACGTTTTTAATTTACTAGCTTTCCTATACCGTCAGATTTTTCTGAATCTAAGAATACCCACTCTAGGTACAAAACTCTAACGGCCTGTTTGGCTAGTGGTATAAGGCTGTATTAAATGGATTGCGTCGCTAATCCCACCTCGAGATTGGGAGTGACATGTTTGGAAGAAGGGTGAGATGTGATTAAAAATTTATTTTTTATAGGCTTTGGAAAATGAGCCTTGTGTTGGAGAGTGTGAGATGGGATTTCCAAATCCTATGATGATGAAATTCTAAGTATAATTTGAAAGGAAATCCCGGGATTTATTGTTAATTGCATACATTCCAACCATGGCATTGGAAACCATGGGTTACACCTAAATCTAAGGACAATACCTTACACATGCATTTATTGTTACTTTTACAATTCTATCTATCCTAATCTCACCAAATGCAGTTGGTCGAACGGGCCCTAAATGTCCCATCATTTGGAAGTGTGCAGGTTATTGGACATAAAAATGTGAGTTTTGTGCCCATATGAGAGAGTATAATGAAGGTGGAAAGTTATACAGAGTAGTTTTTGGGTAATGGTGGTTGATGGGTGTAAGATGTACAATAAGACGGAAGCTTAAGTGAATAGAAGTGAGGATGTTAGATCATTTTACATGGTCTCGATTACGTATAGGCTATACTACGACAGTTAATCTCGCTGGTCGACGAAACTTAGGATTCTAATGTGGTTTCTAGATTTCATCGCCCCCTTCCCAAGTCAGAGTGCGTCAGTGTGCATTGTGTTAGCATAACCCAGGTCCAGTTTAATCCAAATCATGCTTTGATACCATCTGTAACATCCTGAAAATCGGGGGTTGAGCATAACTCAGCTTCCGAGTTCCAGAACATTACTTAAGCAGCATTTTTTATAATGGATGAATGTTATCAACATTAGGGCATAAAACATGAGGTAAATTAAGCTAAAATAACAAACATAAATCAGGGACAGTCTGAAAACATGAGCGGAAGACTGAGATAAATATATAAATAAACATAAGTTCCCAAGATTTGTATGCTCTGCTAGGTCATAATTACAAGACGTGTCTCAAAATACATATATCAAAATAGGATAAATCACTACCAACATAGCCCTGAATCCCCGTCAATCAGGGCGTTGTTCACATGAACCTGCCTGAGAACAACATATAGGAGAAATACTCCTCATCGCCAAAAAGACCGGCTCTGCCTCGTAAGCATCGCCACCATCTGAAACTAAGACAGGGACTGGTTGGTGTTGCAAATACCGTCCCGTAATGTGGGAGTGAGTGATCAAGTCAGTAGAAACTATACAGTAAAGGTTAACATGTTAACAATTCAATCAAGCAGTAATGATAAAGCAGTATAATCAAACAGGTCCTAGATACTCTTGTTAATGCAAGGATGATATGAAGAATGATGCATGCCCTCACCACAATCCCCTCTGTGTCATCATTTAACGATCGCGACATGAATCACTTCCTCAGTGCTCTATCACCAACCCCATTAGCACATGCAATGCGGTGATATGAACATGCTTACCAAGTTCTTATTAGTCCTTTTCATACAGCAGGATTGGGAAGCTAAGACACCTCCCTTGTATCAATTCCTAACGTTGATCCATTCTAGGGTCGTCAGTCCTAGGAATCTCATACGATGTTATGGTTCTAGGTCACTGCAAGGGCTGCTGGGTCTGTTGCACGCAATCGTTACACCACTCCCCCATCACCTTATCAATACAGGCCTACTTATATCCTCAAGACTGCAACAGGACTTGTCGTCCCTATGCAGTGTCAGGATAAACTCAAAGTCACTACAGAGGTCTCGTCATCAATCAGTGTAGGCCGACAATAAGAATATAGTGTCTCATACCACCATAATCTGCTCAGAGTAGGGTGTTTATTGCCCCAGCGTAGGCCGACAGCACGACCACGGTGTCCCATACCACCATGTCTGGCTCATGAGTCTTAGGGGATCATGGTACCAGGATTAACGGGAGTTTCACTGGTAAGCTCGGTGTCTTAGATTCAAACAGTTGCGACCAAACATGGTGAACAAACATCGGTCAATCGGGATAGTTGATAAGCTCAACTAGTCCAAGCGCACGTTGAGTTGAACGACATGGAATGCATAAGCACTCCGTGTGGCCTAACCACTGCCGAACACCCCAAGCATGACTCAGATTTGTTAACCTCATCCTATGTGGCGAAAATGACCTTAACCACTAATTGGAGTACGATTACCGATTACCTAGACTGTAGTACAGCCTCAATCACATCCAAACTTAATAACAGGCATATGAGTCCTATCCTACAATCATACGGACAATCATGAAGTATAACTTAAATGTAAATGCAGTACATGGAGGAAATCATATACATCTTTAACATGATTCATCTATATTAATCAGTTCATGGAGGAAATCATATACACAGTTAACATGATCGGAATTCATATCTCAACAACCTTAACAATCATACTTTACTAACTACTAACTCATTTAGGCATTTGTACAAATACTTAGATTACATTATCCAACAAACATCATGTATGTCGACCATATCACTTTTTAGGACAAATCCTTTTGCCAAGGAGTTGTCGCATACATAACAATCATGTAATAATGACAATTAATCACGGCAATCATAACATCGAATTTCTTACGCATACAAATGTTTCAACAAACACATATTAGACATGTTATCATATATAGGTAATTTGTCCATGAATCACATAGTAGTGAAATAAGTTACATAGAGAAAACTGTAACTATGGGTGAGGGGATTGAGGATCGCATCTCAACATCCTCGTTAAATACATTACAACATGCATTTTTTCATTTAGGCATTTTGTCAAACACTTAGGCTATACATACTAAATACATATCATATATTGGTATATCATGTATTTGGGCTAAACTTTTTGCCAAGGAGTTATTACACAAACATCTAGCATACATAGATGGCAGTTAATCATGACAAGTACAAATTCAAATTTTATACGTATACGGTATTTTCTACAAATACGAGGAATACAGTATATTCAACATAGTTAACGTATAACTGAAAAATAAAACGGACAGCACTTTATACATGTGAAATAGCATCCTAGGCAAGAGTAAATCATTATCTAACATTGAAAGTCTTGAAAACCATAACCTAAACGTATATAGTCCGCACCTTAAACCAGAAAACGCGTAACGGATATGATTTAGACGACAAGTCTTCATCAACGGCGAATAGGCAACCTAAGCCATGAAATAGGTTAGCCATAACTTCGTGTAAACGATTCTAGGCTTCAAAATAGGTTAGGGTTATGATTTCTTGCCTAAGAACGGGATCAGAAACGCCGGAATAGCTATATGGATAAGTGGATTAGGCACGTAGCAAAGCTGGAAAGAATCCGAGGAAGAATCACCAACTTCTCTGTCACTTTCTCTCTCTTTTCTCTCTCTTGATTTGGCTAGGGTTTGAAATTTGTATGAGATTTCTGAAAGAGGATTTAAGGCCTTTTTATAAGCCCAAAAGCTACGGAAATAGACTTGGGGCCAAGGTATACTTAAGTTATAACCAAATCGAGTCTATTCCGATCCAACAGAGCACTTCTGGAGGTCCTGTTACTAAATGCGGTCGGACTTAAGCTCTCTGATATTGGATCTAGGTCAAGCTAAGTTTTCAGTCCGGTCGGGTTTCCAGATCGACCGTGGTGGACCAGCTTCTATTCAACAGTTACGGGAACTCGATCAAAGCTACAAGTACTATGACATGTAAGGGTCACCTATCCTGATTTGAGGGTGAATTTGAGTCAAAATATAACAGTCAGAACGCTTAGAAATAACGCGCAAGCGGACCGTTCCAGATTACTTAAAAATATATTTAATTTTCTAAAAATCTTTATTTTCTTACTCTCTTCACTCTGGACTCAATAAAATGGTCTCAGGACATCGTTTGGGCTTGATTTTTGAGGTGATAGTCAAGTCAAACTAGGCGGTCATAATTGTTTAAGTTCATCGCTATCAGACTTTCGACGTGCGGTCCACGTCCGATAGGGAGTTTCAAAGTGCTCCCGAGAGCAAATGGGAATAGAGATTGATCTTAGGTTTCTAGGTAACATAGCGTTAGCAGTCCTACTCATTTTGGATCTTGTAGTTCATATTTAAAGTGGTTCAAGTTAATTCTACTGAGTATTCAGTTTGGTACTTAACCAAATTCTAGCCTAATTATGGCAGAATACGGTCCTAGGGCCATTCTATGCCCCATTTTTGGAACTTCTAGTTATCATATTATTTTAATTATTTTTATAGTTGTTCATTATCAAGTTTAACCTATCTCCACAAAATTTCATAATATTTTGAGTTGTAGAAAAATTCTAAAAATTCGAGAAGCAGCAGCTGTCCAACAAGTGATTTTTGGACAGTTGTCACAACGACGTACTTTAAACTATATTAAATATTTTCTTATATATTTTTCACTATTTTTATATAAAAATAGACTCATTTAGCTTCAATAATATTTTTGAATCACCTAAATCAGAGTTATAACGAAGGAGATATGATTTTTCAAAGTTTGATAAATGCGTAGAAAAAATGCAGAAACCGGGCTGCATGTCCGCTGTACGGACGAGGCCTCGCCAATTCGGTGATCCCCTCGCCGGTCACTGACCTATTTGGCAAGGATCGACCCAGGGGCGAGGTCCCCCCCCCTCGCTATGTCGGAAACATGTGGGACCCACCTCGGGTCCTCCCTAATTGTGCCGTTTGAGCCCACGAGTTTGTCGAGGCGTTTATCGAGTCTCTTTTACAAACTGGAATGAGTTACATGACGAACAATATATGATTTTGGGATAGAAGAAGCTAATCCATCCAAATAATCCATCTATATTATGAAATTCTAAATATTAAATAGTCGAAATCCTATTTTACGCATGTATTTACCATTTATAGTAAGTTTTAGTTTAAGTATAGTTCCTCACCTTTTAAACTTTAGTTTTGTGTCTAATATGAAAGTACTTGGTGAAATTTGAAGAATGAAGTGGTGAAACGAGAGAATTTGAAGGAAATGGGTTGAAAAGTGATTTCTTTAGCTTTGGAATTGAGTTATGAGAAGTTACCGAGGTGTAACACCTCGGAAAAATCCGTACAGAGAATCGAGTACCAACTCGATCAGAAATCACTTATGATTAATTCTTTTAGAAAATAAGCATAAGTTAACTAGCGGTACGTTAGATTAGCTGTGAAATTATCCCTGATCGCTTTAAATACGTTCTGCAAGACCCAAAACTTGCAGAACCAATGACGCTACAATACCCTGAAACCTAGGTTCAAACTCTTAACCCGTTTGCTCTCAGGAACCCTTTGAAACTTCGTATTGGATTTAGACCGCGCGTCGAAAGTCTGATGTCTAGTATCTTAGATCGTTATGACCGCTTGGCTGGACTTGTCAATCGTTTCGAAAATCAAGCCCAACCGATGTTCTGAGGCTATTTCATTGAGCCTGGAGTGAAGAGAGTGAGAAAGAGTAAAGATTTGGAAATTTAATTCAAAATCTGGCACATATCGTTGCGCATTATTAGTAAGCGTTCTGACCGTCAGAATTCAGCCAAATTTCACTCTCGGATCAGGAAAAATTTCTCTTTCATGTCATGAGATTTGTAGACTTGATTTAGGTACGATGACTGCTGAACTGAAACTGGACCGCCACGTGCGATCTGAAAACTCTACTGGTCTGAAAACTTGATGTGAGCAGGATCCAATGTACATGAGCTTAAGTCCGACCGCGATCAGCTAGGGGACCTCCCGAAACATTCTTTTGACTCGAAAAAGTCCCGATTTAGTTATAACTCAAGTATACCTTGTTCCCAAGTCTATTCAGGATAGGTTTTAGCCTATATAAGGGCCTTAAACCCTTTCATATCTCTCCCATCCAAATTTGCAACAAACCCTAGAAAGTGAAGAGAGAGAGAGAATTTGTGAGTCTTCTTGCCACTTGCTACAGCTTCTACCCGTGTTCATTCACCGCATTCAAATCACTTTTCCGGTGATTTCCAACGCACTTCTAGGTAAGAAAACCCTACCCTCTTGCTGTTTTAGGGATTCCTTTGATGCGAGTAGCGGTGTAGCTTATGTAACTTGTGATGTAGGTCGCCTTAACGCCGTTGACGAAGCGTAGACGTTCTATTCGAATCGATACATGCCTTAGGCGAAAGGTGAGGATTTTATTCCCTTTGATTGACTAATTTCAAAGCTTTCAATGTCGTTTAATAGTAGATTATCGAAGAGAACGCCGTTTGACATGTAGAACATGCTGTCCGTTTTTCATTTCGACTGCGTACGGGAATTATGAGATTTAGGGCATTTTAGGTATTTGTAGAAAATACAGTATACGTCCGTATTTTGCTAAAATGATTGCCATGGCTATTTGTCGTGTTGTGATATTAGGAATGCGTGTATGATCTGTTTGGCGAAGAGATTCGCCCTAATGCGCACTTTGAGTCGACATACGCTATGTAGACTAAAGTGTGTAGACTAAGTGTTTGTATAAATGTTTGCATTAGTATATATTGAGTAAATGGTGTGGTGAATTAGTTTTGAGATTGAATTCTCAATTAATATGCTGATGTATATGGTTTCCACATGTTGGCTATATGAATCGATTTCATTATATATATGGAATGCATGAGTTGGTTGATGTGCTTATGTAGTATGTTATAACCTGTGTCATTATGCTTGTATTGTTTATATTCATTTCTGTTACTCTCATATGCTTACTGATGTCGTTATACAAATTCTTGGAGCTATGACTTAGTCCAGACAGTCGGTAACGGATTGAATTCGTGGTTGGCTTCTATTTACCACGAAGGACTCGTCGATGAACGCGAGTCGTGTCTTGGGCAGACGGCAATGGTTAGGCCACACGAAGTGTTTCATGCACTTCATGTCGATCAGCTTGAGATGCGCTCGTACTAGTCGAGCCCGTCAAGTAACCCGACTGGCCATTATATGTTCACCTTGTATGAGTCATAATTGCTTGAACCTAGGGTACTGAACTTACCATTGGAAACCCTGTTAACCATGGTATCTTGATCCATAAAGACTCATGAGCTGGGCATGGTAGTATGAGACACCGTGGTCGAGCTGTCGGCCTAGCTGGGGCCACAAACCTCCCCGTAGTGACCAGTGAGCACATTTGACTCGTGAGCCGATTGTGGTGGTATGGGACACTGCATTCGAGCTGTCGACCTACACTGATTGGTGACGAGCCATTTGTAGTGACCTCAAGCGTATTCTGAGTCTACGGGAGGCGACGACCCTTCCGTAGCTACAAGAGTACATTAGGCCTGTATTGATAAGGTGATGGGGGAGCAGTGCAACGAGTGCGAGTAACAGCCCTGACAGCCCTTGCAGCCACATATAAAGATAACATCGTATAAGAACACTAGGAGTGACGACCCTAGACAGGATCTGTGTTGGGATTGATACAAGGAAAGTACTTTAGTTTTCCAATACTGCTGTATGAAAGGACAAATAACAACCCGGTAATCATATCCACATCGCACTGCATGTGCCTAGAAGATGTGGAGTACTGTGGGAAGAAAGCATGCCGGGGACGCAGATGGTGCCGCATGAGGGAGTATGTCGGTGAGGGCATCCATCATGTCATTTCATGCTTGCATTAACAACAATATCTAGGAATGTTTGATTGTCTGCTTTACTATTATTGCGTGATTGATTTGATAACATGTTAATCTTTGCTCTATGATTCCACTGAGTTGATCATTCACTCCCACGTTATGGGACGATGTTTGCAACACATTCCAGACTCTGTCTTAGATGCAGGTGACGAGGCGATTCAGGACGCGGAGCCAGATTATTACGAGGATTAGGATGAGTTCTCGTATATGCAGTTCGCTGACGGCTTTGCGTAAGTGACCTGGATCGACGGGACTTGCTAGTTGGACAGTTATATGACATTTTGTTTTTGGTTTGACATGTATATGAGACTCAGAGATGTATTCATACTTTGGAGGCAGTTCGAGATTATTTTGTTTTCATACAGTGATATATATATATATATATATATATATATATATCACTGTATGAAAACAAAATATGACCCCCAATTCATACTTCAGAGATATATATATATATATATATATATATATATATATATATATATATATATATATATATATATATATATATATATATATATATATACATATCTTTCAGTCTTCCGCTTGCGTTTTATCACTGGATCTGAAGTATGAATTGCAGTTTTGGTATAATCTTACTCATGTGAATGCTCTAATTCAGACAACATTAAATCATAATCATATTTGTTGCATAAGTGATGGTCTGAAACTCGGGAGTCGGGTTTCTATATGACCCCCAATTTTTAGGGTGTTACACAAGGTGTTTTGGTTTACCCATTGCCTCAGGACATCTAACTCCAGGTTGACGAAAATCTGCGGTGTTACACTACAAGATCCAAAACTATTAGAATCGTTAATCTAATATTACCTGAAAACCTAGGATAAATCTCAAAACTCAATTGCTCTCGGGAGTACATTGAAACTCTGTATCAGACCTGAACCGCGCGTCGAAAGTTTGATTACCGCAAAACTATATGGTTATGACCACGTTACTGGGTTTGACAACCATCTCGGGGATCAAGTCCAAATAGTATACAGAAACGCAAAACTTGAGCCCGGAGCGAAGTGTGTGAGGAATGCGAATATCTTTAGAAAATAAACTCAATTGTAAGTGAATTGGGTGGTTCGCTTGCAAACCAAATTTAAGGTTTCAGACCGTCAGATTCTGACCCTAATACACCCTTGGATCAGGAAAATTTTTCTACATAGGTTGGTGTACATGTGGCCCTGATTGAGTGACAATAGCCGTTAAACTGAAACTAGTCCTCCACGGTTAATCTACAAATCTGATTGGATTGAAATATTAACCTGGCATAAATCTATTGTCAGGGAACTTTCTTCAGACCATCGGCTAGCAATGGACCTCCAGATGAGCTCCGTTGGCCCGAAACGGTTGACTTTTAGCTATAACTTATGTATACCATGGCCCTGGAGCCATTGACATCACTTTTGATCCTATATAGGGGCCTTAACGCACTTGTCTCTCATTCCATACAAATTTCCTAAACCCTAGGAGAGAGAGTAGAGAAAAGAGGAGGAAAGAGTGACGAGAAGTGAGAGAGAGTTGTGGTTTGTTGCTGGGATTCATTCTCATGATTCCACAGGATGAATCATCTCTCCTTCATCACTGCACCGTCGAATCCGAATCCATTTTTAGATAAGAAATCCTAACCCTAATCTGTTTTACGGATCTAAATAGAGGAATCGGTAAAATAGCTAACCAATTTCATGATTTAGGTAGCGTTGTGCTGTAGATGAAGGCATAGTGTACGAACCGTGTTTTTAATCTGCGTATCGGTGAAAGGTGTGGACTGTAAATGTTTAGGTTATGGTTTTCAAGGCTTTCAATGTCAGTTAATGATTTATAACTGACTTGATTATTGTCACATGTGCTTAGATATTATGTGTTTCGTATATTACACATATATATTAACTATGTTGATTTTTAATGCAATCCATGTGTTTGTTGAAATGTTTGAATAAATATGGAATTATAATTTATGCTTGCCATGATTATTAATTGAGAATACATGATTGTTGTATGTGTGACAACTCTTTTGTAAAAGGGTTTGCTATAGTATATATTATAACAAGTTCGTTACATGAATGCCGATATGTGTAGTCTAAGTATTTAATAAAATGCCTAAATGAGAAAATGCTTGTTGAAATGTATTTAATGAGGGTATTGAGATAGGATTCTCAATTACCTTACCTATAATTACAGTTTCCTTCATGTAATATATCTTACTACTGCGTAATTTATGAATGAAGTACATATGTATGATAATATGCTTTATGTTTAGTTAAAATGCTCAAATGAGATTTACGTTGGTATTGTTGTTAAATGCTGTATGAATATCACATTTATCCATATGTTGTGTTTGAGTTGGTTTAGGATTAGTACATAGTCCAGGCAATCAGTAATGATTCCGGAATTAGTGACCGAGGTCGTTTTGCCACACAAGACACGTTCGTTGAATCCAAGTTGTACATTATTTATCGACAGTGATTAGGCGACGCGGAGTGCTTACGCGCTCCATGTCGATCAACTCAATGTACGCTTGTACTAGTCGAGCTTGTCAAGTAACCCGACTAGCATAATGTGTGTTTACCATGTATGGACGCTACTTCTTGAATCTAAGGTATCACTTACCAATGTAAAGCTCATTTCAACCTTGGTACCATGATCCACTAAGACTTATGAGTTAGGCATGGTGGTATGAGACATTGTGGTCAAGCTGTTGACATACGCTGGGGTGACGAGCCTCCCCGTAGTGTCCAGTGAGTAAACTAAACTCATGAGCCAAATACGGAGTATGAGACATTGTATTCAAGTTGCCGGCCTACACTAAGTTGACGAGTCTTTCCCGTAGTGACCTCAAGTATAAACTAGGCCTACGCTAAGGTGACGAGCCTTTGCCGTACTAACCTTGAGTATAAACTAAACCTACGCCGAGGTAACGAGCCTCTCGTAGTGACCTGAACTTGCCTGTTCGCTACTTTTAAATCAGGGATGACATTGCCTTATAACTTGCCTGTCGTATGTGATTAACTAGGATTGACGACCCTAGATGGATCATCGTTTAGATAAATGATATAAAGGGAGGTAACTTAGCTTTCCGAACCTGCTGTATGAATAAACCTAATAAAGTATTGGGTAACATGACCATGCACCGCATTGCATGTGCTTTGGTGAGGAAGCGCACGTTTAGGGAGTTTATCATGCGTCATCATGAGATGATGTTTTTGAGGGAGTTCAAGCGAGGGCATGCATCATTATAGCATACCATTCCTGTATTAATAAGAGTACTTAGGATATGAGTATTGTACTACTTTATCATTACTGCTTGATTGAATTGATAACATGTTAACCTTTGCCTTATAGTACCACTGAGTTGATCACTCACTCCCACTCTGGGATGATGTTTTAAAACACCAACCAGACTCTGTTTTAGCAGATGACGAGAACGATGCTTACGAAGCGAAGCCTGACTTTTATGATGACGAGGAGTTCTCCTATATGGAACTCTTTGTCGGGTCTATGTAGACCTGGAGTTGCGTCGATGGGATTACTGGGATAGAAACTAGTCGAACATTACATTATATCATTTTGTGCATTTTGGAACTATACATGTAATTATTTAACCTGGTGACCACTTATATGCTTTATATATCTATCACAGTCTTCCACTTGCATAATTTAATTATCTTTAGAGTATGATATGCTGATTTAGTCTAATCCCATTCATGTTTAATGCACTAATATGAACAAAATTTAATCATCATTATCTATGTTGCATAAGTGATGCGTTGGAACTTAGGAGCTGAGCTTCTGCTTGACCCCCAATTTTCAGGGCATTACATATACATATATCCAAAATCAAAGCTCCAGAAGACCATTGAATGCTCCAAGCTCAACGTTGCTATGACCTAAAATCACCTGCATGCATTTATCATGCATAAGCTTATAGAAATCTTAGAGGGTGGGGTAAGTGTGTTCATAAGGTAAGTGGTAAGTATTCAATACAATGCCATAGTCATACAATATCAAAAATACTGACAAGATCATAAATTATACGATATCAGAGTAAGTGAAAATACTAACAAGTCAATGAGTCATACAATATTAGAGTACGCAATATAGATTAGGTATGCATATGAGGAATCATAAGGAGTTAAATATCAAATGTCGAGGATGCAATGCAATATACAATTCCTAATAAGTTCACGAATACCGTCAGCCTTAATCAAGTTATGTAATATACGAGCACAGTAAACTAAATGCTATGTACTGAGGATGCAAGGTAATATGTGGTGCGAATGGAATGACCATGCTAGAGTGTGAAGACGGGATGACAGTACGTAGTATCATAGGCTATGGGGTCCATCACAAGTGACTTCTATCTAAACTAGTCTCATACCTAAATTTGGATAGTTAGACTCAATATGGTAGACTCCTGATCTCAGGTTGGTCGCGCGCCTCAACCGAAATTCTGGTCATTGCGAAGGTACACAACAATCAGTTATGCACCACCAGCCCGAGTGGATAGTGAATGAATGAATGAATGAGTATGCAACTCCTTCTCAATAAGTCCACATCAGTACTGTAAATCTCTGGGATCATCATCGAGGTCTAGTACACTCCAAGCTGGCTACTGCCCCAGCCGACCGCGTAGTCCAGCGAGTGAAAAAGACCTCACTACCCACCTACCAGTAGTATACCAATGCCTACCCGGCTCATCTATAGCGTATCCATTTAGGAGCTAGTCAAACTCAGCATAGCTTACAACCCCCCACTTAGGCAGAAAAGACCACACCCCCTTCCAACCGACCATGACACAGTGACGGATGCGGCCTACTAGAATTCGGGACTCAGGCGCTCATGTATCAACTCGGTCTAGACGTTGGGGCGTCTCCTGGCCTCAGAGGTTTAGGGACTTTCACTCAATTATATATATATATATACACAATACATATGCCAGGATGGGTCCTACATGGTGGGCCACCCACTCCAATCCTCTCTCTCTCTTTATATTATACAATATTATTATATATATATATATTTTCTTTTTTTAATAGTGCAACAACACCGTCCAGTGGACTGGACGGTGTGGGCTGCCACATGTGCAGCGGGACCCACCATCCAGATCCCACGGACGGTGTGGATATTACATCATAGTGGCCCCACGTCCAGTGGGCCACGCATTTGGATCAAGCTAATATTTATATTTTCCCTTCAATTGGGCTTGTCTAGACATGCAGGCCAGTGGGCTTGCCATTGGACGGTCTAATAAGGTGGGCCCGTCACATGGATAACATGGATATAAAACATACTTCATGGTGGCCACACACACATTAAGTGGGCCACACACCTTTACACCATCATCACCATACAAGAAAGGGAGATAGAGGGAAATGTGAAGGGGAGGGACCCCACAACTATTGGACCCTCCCTTATACAATGCATACATAAAGTGGATCCCACAACAAGAGGGCCTTTAAAACAAGAATTAACGGTGGATCACCCACCTATTGGCCTTCTTCTTGGTCTCTTAGCTTCCTTAGTTCCTATGCTCAACTTTTATTGGTGCATGATGAACTTTTGATAGTGTGGAGAGAGATTGGGTGGTAGAGAAGTGGGCCACACTTAGGTTGCTCTTGGAAGGCTTAGACGTTGGATTTTTTTATTTTTGTAACTTGGAAGATTGTTTAGGAAAAATGAGGGAGAGAGAGAAGTGATGGGATGATAAGGGATCAGTGGAATGGATGTTGTAAGGAAGGGATAGTTAGGGTATGGGCTTGGTAGAAATTTGGGTGAAAGAGGGATGGGTGGAGAGAGAGAGAGAGAGAGAGAGAGAGAGAGAGAGAGAGAGAGAGAGAGAGAGAGAGAGAGAGAGAGAGAGTTGACTTAGGAGGGGTGAGTGGCATGGGGTATGGGTGTTGTACTTGACTTGTGATTGATGTGTATTTGATTGCTTTATGTGACTGGTTGTAGAGATTCTCTTGGAATTCACAACGCACGGCGTTTTCCTTAAAATGAATGCGGACACATATCTTATGGCATGGGTATCATATCGATGTGTGAGATGCGGCATTGAAATCGGGGCGACGACGCGGTTACAAGGGTACAAGTCTCGGGTCAAACTAACTCTAGAATATGGGAATGACTCAGGGTTGCGCGCAATTGCCCATTGCAGGTTACGGGTTAGTAGAATTCAACAGGGGGGACCGCGGAAGCCTAGAGAATGGTATGACCTAGGATACGGGTCTCATAACAAATGCTCAAAGTAAATTATAACAATCACACACATAAGCACATTCAATCATCCACCACAACTCCAGAAAAATAGGTACACTACTCCACTCCCAATATCCACACTCACGGGATATTGGCTTTCACAATGAAAAAGGTTTTCCAAGGTTCACCTTAAAACCTTCACAATTGTGTCTTTAGATGGGTTTACACTATTACGAAAATCCCACACTCTGAGATTTTCTAGATTACCTCAGACAAAACCAAAAATGAGATTTTCCTGACACAACCTCACAAAGCAAATCACAAAAGATATACAAAATGTAAATGGTCCTTATCTGGAAATTCTCCTTCTGAAGAAGCCCGGTAGAATCAATTCGATGTAGACGAAGATGTTCAATATCTAGTCTCACAAATGAAAAGGTTCTAAATCTAAATAATTTTTAGATTAATTCAGCATGGGCTAGCTTGATTTGATTTTGATCACAAAGAGGGTAAAGTTACTAAAATTGCAGTAATGACCGCTTTAGTTGAAGTGAGAATATACTAATATGTCCTAGTGGGGGGTGAATAGGACTTTTTAGTATTTTATGGTAATTAAAATTCTATCAATCTTATCCTGAATAAATATGCATGTATCAGGATTTCTTCAATGTAACGCTAATGACTTCCAAGCTAAATAGAGGATCCAGTCATAAAAATATTTGAAAGATAAACAAGATGCAAATCATAGTTTATGATGGTTGTGGCTGTGTGTGAGGTGTGATCTCAGATAATGATATATGAAAGATTTTAAGGAAATCACACAAGCAATAGAAGAAAATAGCAATCTTAAACACAATTATTTTTATAGTGGTTCGACTACTTATTTACTCCACTTCCGGGGGACGCACTTAACCCTTGAGTGTACCGGATCTCACTAATCGAAGCTTCCATCAGGTTCACCTCAAACTAGAGCTTTTAAATCAGGTTCACCTCAAACCACTGCAGCCTACTCTAGGCTAAATCTAACATGTCTACACGACACAAGTTTATGCCCCACACAGGAGCAAGGGTCAATACACAACACCCAAATTTTAGGCCACACTGGCCAGGGATCCACACAAGGAACCTCACCAATTTATGCTCCCATGAGCAAGGGTCATCACACAACACCCAAGTTATAGATCACACAGGTCAAGGACATACACAAGGACCTAAGAGTTTATGCTCTCCATAGAGCAAGGGTCAACACAAAGCACTAACCACGTACACTCCCGTTGGAGGCCTCCTACGAGGACTTGAAAGGGGTGAGAAACACCTTAGACCCAATCTTACAAAAGGAATGATCATAAGGGTCCCCTGGACTCTAATGACTTACATATAAGTAGATGAGCCTCATTAAGCACATTGATGAGGATCTCCTCCTTTGACGGCGAAGAATCTTCAACTCCCTTGAACCACAACTCAGATGATGTACCAAGATAAGGCTATAGGTTGCTTCAAGGTTATGATGGAATCCTACTCTATTAAATATTTTCCTATAAAGGAGACAAAGTGATTCTAATCATCTATGCATTCAAGGCATCCCAGCTTAATGATTTTTCATTAAGATGGTAGTTGTAGGATCCTTGAATATGGAAGTTCATTCCCCAATCCACTCTATTAAATGTCGATGATGAGGGTGGATTGGAGGATGAACTTCTATGAGAGAAAAGTCTTAGGGAATATGATTTGGGGTTAAACACTCAAAAGCACTCTCTATTTTTCTATACTAACAACCAAAGGCAAGCTCTCATTAAATAGGTAAAAGGTTCCAACGGATATAAAATGGTCATATTTTTTACAGAGTTTGATACCATCGAGCAAGTTCAATATCATCAAGCATATACTCTCGATAGCATCGACTGGCCACTTGATGATACGAACCCAACTATCAAATTCTTTTGAAAATTTTTACCAACTGGTCAAGGAGATCAAACATACTTCGATGTCATCAGATTTTGAACTCCGATTTCATTGACACGAGGTTTGATTCCTTGACATTTGAAAATGAGAGAGCAAATGCCTTTGAAAAAAATACAGGTATAAAATATGATCGAGCATCACTCGATATCATCGGAATTTGAATATCGATGATATCAATGACAGAGTCGATTCATTGATAATTCCAAGGAATTTTCCTATCAGCTTGCTGGACAGTTTATGTCCTATTTCGATGACATCGACCATGCCTCAATATGATCGATATTTGAATATCGATTTTATCAAGTAATCCTTGATCTGAGAAAGATTAACATGAAAACTTGCTGGATAGAATTGTGTCCCAAACCGGTATTATCGAAGGTTTACTGATATCATCGAGATTTGAATTTTAGTATATCAAGGGCCCCTTCGATATATCGAGAATTACATGATTTCCTTTAGTGGTATTTTGGACACAATAGACCAGATGTTGATTTTATTGAGTTGACTTGATGGACTCGAGATTCAAAATTCGATGATATCTAGTAGTCCATTGACTCATCAATAATTCAGTCCACAGATCTTTACGGTTGTTAGACATCTTAAGTCCTCATATTGATAATATCAAGTGAGCTTCAAGGACATTGATAACAGGGTTCGATTTAATTAAGTCATGTATCGAAAATTTGACAGAGGTAGAAAACCTAAAGACTTTCCTGAATTTGAAAAAATATTTTCTAACCAAAAACCCTAGGATGTTCTATTCAATTTTAAGGGTTTTATATACTTGACATTTTGGGACATGGGATGTGAGGATAAGGTTTACCTTTGGCGAGTTCGGGCACACATCTTGTTGAGGCAAACGCTTGAACGATCTTCCTATGAGGCATCTTTGTCTTGCTGACTCAACGCTCACGCTAATTGACAAACCATGACACTTTCAATCACAATTCCCTTCTTTAAATAATTAAAGTTGAATGGAGATCACAAAATTAAATGCATGAAGCTATTAAAGAGAATTTTAAATGAACACAATATAGCTTAAGAAATGCAGGAACTTATCTCCCAGAGTGATGGTTTGATATGGCTTGGAATGAATAAAAAACTTTGAGATTCGTCCACTATTTATTGGTGAAAATACTGTTCTCCTAACTGGTCAAAGTGTCGGTTCGACTGGTCGAAGGACCAACCAAATTTTAAAATTTATGGTGCGATAAGATATGGTCGTTACTTTACAGGTCGAGTGGCTTACTCGACTGGTCGAGTGGGACAAGAATATGTTACTGGACTTTGAGTCAAGTCTACACGACTGGTTGAGCACTGTTCACTCAACTGGTCGAGCAGTCACCACAACTAGTCGAGGGTCCAACAAAAAAATTATGAAAATTCATAATAAATCTTGGATTGGTCGAGCCAAAGCTTGAACTAGTCGATCAAAGACTAGGACTGGTTGAGGAAATGACCCACATAGCATATGCAATGAACGTGACCTAACCTATGGTCAATCTAGGGTCATCTATACCTTGTTTATGAGTTTGAACAATTGAAACACCGTTCGCTTTGCAAATGCATACACTTGAAATACTTGAAGCTTGTCTTCAAATCTTAAACTTGAGCTTGAGTAAAGACTTAAGTTCTTGAGTCTTTCAAGTACTAAACTTGGAGATTATACTCGAACTTGAGCCTTGAACTTGTACATGTACTTGAGCTTGAATCTTGAACTTCGACAATGAAATAGCCAAGCTATATGTCCTAGAGGAGAGGGGGGTGAATAAGACTATGCCAAATTAAAATTAAATATAGTGGAATTAAATTAAATACATAGACAAACTAAAATAAATCAATTCCTAATGCAACCTTAAAATTCAGATATTGAGAGATTGATACAAAAGTTATTCTAAGGATAACCTTACACCAAAAACCAAAGGTTTATGGTAGGACAACCTGAGTTCTAGAAAGATCTTTGTATCAAGAACTCAAATTGAAAGAGGAAAATATAAATTCAAAAAGAATAAATTGCAATCTTAAGAATTGATTATTCTAAGGACAACCATGCACCATAAAAATGGCAGGGCAACCTTACTAGAATAATTACAGAAATTGAAGCTCAAATTGATAAAGGAATAACAAGAGATAAATTGCTGAAATAAAACTCTAACTTATTACACCATTCTCCACACTTGCTTGAAATGTAAATTATTACAACATTCACATCCACATATACATTCCACGAAACTGAATGATAAAAGATAAAGAATTAAGCAAGCATTGAAAGGGCCTAGCTATATGCCCTAGAGGGGGGGTGAATAGGGCAATGCCAAATAAAACTTGTAACAGCGAAATAATAAAAGAAATAAAGCACAATACTGAATATAAAATAATCTCAATAGCCTAACATAACGAGAATGATACTTTATCAGTTCTAAGGACAACCTTACACCAAAAACCAAAGGTTTAAGGTAGAACAACCTTATTTCTAGAACGTCCTTTGTATCAGAAACCAATGAGGAATAAAAAGCAAGGAAATCAAAATAACTTGCAGAACATAAATCCTAAGTTATTACAACATTCATCCACACTTGCTTGAAGTGATTACAACATTCATCCACAAACACTCTCCACAAAACAGAATGAATAAAAGAATGAAAGAGTAAAACACATCCATAACACAACGATATATAGTGGTTCGCCTGTGTGTACACCAACTGTTATCCAACAGCCACACAGAATGCTACTCCACTCCTAATATCCTCATACAAGGGATATTAGCATGCACTATCAAAATAGGTTTCACAGGTTCACCTAAAACCTTCACAATTGTGTCTTTGATCTAGGGCTTACACAATCCAAAAACTCCACAATCTGAGTTTTCAGGCTCTCCTCAGATAACCAATACAATGAGATTTTTCTGGCGAATCTCAAACAAAAATCAGAGAAAGTAAATTATAAAAATGTAAAATACCTGAATCACCTTTTGAAGAAGCTCGGTAAAACCAATCGGAGTAGAAGTTCGATTCAACGTTCAAAGTCCAATACTCACTTTAAGAATGGTTCTAAGTCTAATTGATTTTAAATAAAAAAGGGCTAGTTCTATTTGATTTTGAATCCAAGAAGGAATATCAGAAATTCCCCTTTTCTAATAAGATTGGAATGTATATCAAAATAAAATAAAAATAAGCTAGCAAAAGGAATATTAAATAAGCACAAAGTAGCTTAAAATAAACACAAACTTATCTCAGAGAATAGCCTAAAGATTGCTTGAATAGAGTTGAATTGAATTGCTAAAACTCTGAAGTTCGTGCACTATTTATAGCCTGAAAAATCCCATCTACGACTGGTCTTACGATCCTAGGACTGGTCGTAGCTCCAAAGATTTTCAAAGATTTCTGCGGGATTGGATTTTCTGTTCAACGATCGGTCCTGGGTAGTCTACGACCGGTCGTGGGCCACCTACGACTGGTCGTGGGACACTTACGACCAGTCGTAGGACCCTTAATTTGGTTGCTGGAGTTTGAGTCGTAGGGCTATGACCGATCGAAGGATGAGTCGTAGAACTCACAGGACTGGTCGTAGGATGGCCAGGACTAGTCGTAGGACAGCTAGAAAGATCCGAAAATCTTCAACAACCTAGGACTGGTCCTGAAAAACTTAAGACTGGTCGTAGCAAAGCTAGGACTGGTCTTGAAGTCCCTAGGACTGGTCTTAGAACACCCCAAACAAGCATATTGAAATATTTGAATTATGTATCCAGAATGACCTACACTAAAGCCCATCCTAAGGTCAATCTAAGGTCAAACAAACCTTAAAAGTGAGATGGACATTGAAAGTCTAAACACTCAGATAACCCTTAAGAGAAGCTTGAGAATATACAAATCTTGTAGTAGGCCTTCTTGAGCTTGATCTTGACTTGACAAAGTCTTCTAATATACTTGAACTTGATTGAATCTTGAACATGCAAACTTGAAGACTTCAATTCTTCATCTATATCTTGAAAATTTTCTTCATTTAAGATCTTATCTTGAAATGCGATGTCTTGATTGCAATGAATAGTCTTCAAACATAAAACACGAGATATACAAGATATAGATATAGGTTTTGGCTCCACAAAATTTGACAACCAAAGGGATATGAAATCATAGCACTTACAATCTCCCCCTTTGTCAAATTTGTGACAAAACACATAGCATGAAAGGTAATAAGGAATCATGAGCCATAAAATCACAAATCACTCTACTCCCCCTGAGTAATACGAGTACTGCTCATGAAAATAATCAATAACATCAATACTACATATTCTCATCTATATATCTTTCTTAATCAATTCAAACAAATTACTCCTCCTTTCCATACTACTCCCCCTTTAAGCTTTAACTCTACTACTCCTTTTTGTCACAAAATGACAAGGGAAAGTCACAATAGGAAGGAGAATATAAAGAGTTATAGGCAGATAATGAGAAAGTGATATGAAAGAACATAATATAAACTTGAAGCATCAAGCCATAATCCATAATCCAAAATACAATATCCAAAAGACAATGTTATCAAACCAGAATCCATAAAATATATCCAAAATAAAAAGATAATGTTATACTATCTAGAAGATAATTCACCTAATCTGATCCAGAGGAGGGAGCAGGGATAGTCGGATCAATTTGGTGTAACCCCCTATTAATGCGACGAAGATATTTTCGCATGTACTTAAATCGCATATCGTTGGTTATATTCATATTATCAACGTTTTCCTCCAATGCATGAAGGCGTGCATCATAATCAGATGGATCATAATCCGGATCATTAAGTGAATCAGTTTCTATATCATCAAATAAGTCATCCATATTAACATCTTGTTGAGGAAGATCGCCAGCTTCCCCTTCATTTCCAACTTCACCACCAACACCACCAACACCACCTTCATCAACTTGGCCAGGGAGCAAATCCAATTTCATCTTATTAAGATTGGAATTGTTGAAAATAAGATGATGAATTGGTGCCTCATTAACAGGTTTATCGACAAGCATGTGAGTGGCTAAAACAGTCATAAGATAACCAAACGGAATATCACTATGACCCGAATGGAGATGAAACTGAATAATGAAATAACAAATCAAAGAAGGAAGACAAACATTTGTACTAGAAGCAATAGAATGCAACACACGAACTATGTAAGAAGTCAACTCGATTTTATTACCAGACCGAGGATACACATTGGAAATGAAGAAATGATGTAACACTATGTATCTAGGTAACAGATACTTTGAAGAGAGCGCATTCGCTTTGTGTGTCCATTGTGCATCAAATTTGCATAAATCTTTTGTTAACATGCATTTTTCTGGTTCAGACGGTTTGTCGTATAAAGTATGAATCGGTATACCTTCATCATTAACAGGTATATCCATAATACCTGATATCAAATGACGGTCTACTTCAAATTTTCCTTCTCTAGTATCAATTGAAAATGTTAAATTATCAAGAGAAAATTCTGAGATGCATGCTACCATTGATTGAGCAATGGATTGGTATGCAGTCTCACCCTAAAGCAAAATGTTAGTCCAGCCAACAGATTCAACGAGAGGGATAATACCATATGGAGCAATGTGATTGAGGTCAGCGGTATGCTCAACGATAATTTTACGGACACGTAAATCTCTTACATCTTGAGAATCATCTTCGGGTGACCGAAGGTGCCGTTTAGTTATCGGTGCAGATCTAGATGAAGATGGACCACAGGATGTTTTCTTTTTCCCTCTAGCATCTATATTCAAAAAGATATACAAAGAGCAAGAGAAATACACAAAAAGAAGGATGAGTTTTCTCTAGATCAGCAAATTGAGAGGAAACCCTTGAAAAACCCAACAAGAGATGAAATCTAGTTATACTTTGAATAAATCAAAGCATAGAGAGCATGAATCTTCAAGAAAGATGATGAAATAGGACTTACCTTGAAGAACAACAAAAAATCCTATGACTGGTCGAGCCACGATTCGTCGTAGGTGGGTGTGAAAATGAAGAAGAAGGGGATTTTCCCCAAATTATATCATGTTCACGAGTATCGACCAAAAATCATAATTTAATGTAAAAAATTAAAATTTAAACAAATATAATATGAAATATAATACACTATGATACATGCAAGTAAGAATATTCAATGTAAAATGCACATACCAAGATCAAATTTCAATTTATTAAACCTGCTTTTGTCGAGCGGTTTAGTAAATATATCAGCAAGTTGATTTTCGGTTGATATATATTCCAAAGAAATAACTTTTTCTTCAACCAACTCACGTATGTAATTATACCTAATATCAATATGCTTAGTACGTGAATGTTGGATTGGATTTTTGGAAATGTTTATAGCACTGGAATTATCACAATGTAAGATCATTGAATCTTGATTAATTCCATAATCGCTAAGCATGCGTTTCATCTAAACTAGTTGAGTACATGCATATCCAGCTGTAATATACTCAGCCTCAGTAGTGGAGAGCGATATTGAGCTTTGCTTCTTGCTAAACCAAGAAACTAAGCAATTTTTAATGTAAAAACAACCACCACTGGTTGATTTTCTATCATCAATATTTCTGGCCTAATCAGCATCTGAGTACCCTGCTAATTGAACACTAGTATCAAAAGGGTACCATAGACCCAGATTTATATTACTTACGACATATCTAATAATCCGTTTAACAGCAGTAAGATGTGATTCCTTAGGATTAGACTAATATCTCGCACAAATTCCAACACTTAACGCAATATCAGGTCTATTAGCAGTTAGATACAATTAACTACCAATCATACTGCGATATAGTTTAGGATCTATATCTTTGCCTGTAGAGTCTTTTGAGAGTCTTAACGTTGTACTCATAGGAGTATCAAAGTTCTTACCATTCTCAAATCCAATCCTTTTAACCAAGTTTGAAGCATATTTGGTCTGGAAAATGAAAATTTCATCAGGTTGTTGTTTTACTTGCAACCCTAGGAAATAGTTGAGTTCACCAACCATGCTCATTTTGAACCTTGATTTCATTAACTCTGCAAACTCAATAGACATGTTAGAACAAGTAGATCCATAAATAATATTATCAACCTAAATTTGAACCATCAAAATATCATTGTTATGTTTTTTAACAAAGAATGTTTTATCAACACTTCCAACTTGAAAGCTATGACTAAGTAAGAATTTAGTCAATTTCTCATACCATGCCCTGGGCACTTGTTTTAGACCATAGAGAGCCTTTTTGAGACGAAATAAATGGTCAGATAACTTAGGGTCTTCAAACCCTGAAGGTTGTTCAACATACACTTCTTCATGTAAATCGCCATTCAAGAAAGCACTCTTTACATCCATCTGATATATTTTAAATTTTCTAAAGCATGCGATGGAAATAAAAAGTCTGATTGATTTAAGGCGAGCGACTGGAGAAAAGGTTTCATCGTAATCGATGCCTTCAATCTGAGTGTACCCTTGTACAACCAGTCTAGCCTTGTTTCGTATAATATTTTCAAGTTCATCAGACTTATTTTTAAAGATCCATTTTGTTCCAATAATGTGTTTATCTTTAGGTCTAGGAACAAGATACCAGACATCATTACGAACAAATTGATTAAGTTCATCCTGCATATCAACTATCCAATTTTTGTTAGAAAGTGCTTCTTTTACGTTGACCGGTTCTATTTGGGATGTAAAACAAACATAATTACATATGTTCTCAAGTTGTTTGCGAGTACGAACTCCAGTGAGAGGGTTTCCAAGTATTTGATTGGTTGGATGATATTTAACAGTCCTTGGTTCAGATTCTTTTTGACTTGATGAGATATCTTGATTGTCAATAATAAGAGCTTCATCATCATCTGAACTCGGAGCTGGTGTATTCAAATGATCATCAATGACCACATTGATGGACTCTTGAATCACACCAGTTCTCTTATTTAGAACCCTATAAGCTCAACTGTTCAAAGAATAACAAAGAAAAATACCTTCGTCACTTTTCGTATGAAACTTACCCAAATTTTTACGATCCCGTAAAATATAACACTTGCTGCCAAAAATCCGAAAGTATTTGACAGTAGGTTTCTTTTCAAACCATAATTCATAAGCAGTCTTATTATCAAATTTACTGGTATAAACCTGATTAATAATATAATATGCGGTATTAACTGCTTTAGCCCAAAGATTTCTAGAGAGCTTCATGCTATTCAACATAACATTAGCCATATCCTGAAGCACTCTGTTTTTTCTTTCAACAATACCATTTTGTTGCGGTGTTTTGGGCGCAGAGAATTCATGTGATATTCCCTGATCGCTACAGAATTTCTCAAAACTATTGTTTTCGAATTTAGATCCATGATCACTACAGATCTTACTAACATGAGAACCCTTCTCATTTTGGATTCGTTTGATGACCTTTTTCACTTCATCAAGGGTTTCAGTTTTATCTTTTAAGAACGATACCCAAGTGAATCTGGTATAATCATCTACGATAACCAAGATGTATATTTTGCCTCCTCGACTCTCCGATCTGGTTGGTCCAATAAGATCCATGTGGAGAAGCTCGAATGGTCTAGATATGGTATTAGAGTTCACTTTCTTGTGAGAGCTCCTAATCTGTTTTTCCAACTGGCATTCACCACATATTTTGTCTACTCTTTGCAATTTGGGTAGACCTCTAATTAGTTCTCTTTTGCTCAATCTAAATAAGTTCTGATAGTGTACATGTCCAAGGCGTTTATGCCATAATTCAGTCTCATCGGTATAGACCATGTAACATGATTGAGTAGATGAGCTTGCATCACTAACTATGTAGCAGTTTTCAGAAGTTCTGCGACCAGTTAATATAACAGAATCCTTTTTATCAAGAATCTCACAACCTTGATTAGAAAACTTTATACTATGGTTGTTATCACATATTTGAGAAATGCTAAGAAGGTTGTGTTTTAAGCCCTCAACATATAAAACATTCTTAAATAAGGGAAGGTTATAGAGCTGAACCGTACCTTGGCCAATGATTTTACAATTGCTTCCATCACCAAATGTGACTGACCCTTCAGTCATATCTTTAAGATCGGTGAATAAAGCTTTGTCACCTGTCATATGCCTGGAGCAACCACTATCTAGGTACCACTTTGAATGGCTTGTAGCTTTGAAAGCAGTGTGGACAACCAAGCTGGCAACTTTAGGAACCCATTTTAGAACTGTTTTGGGTTTAGAAGTATAGATGGTCTTTTTCTATCCGTTGTTATAGGAGAGACCTATAGAGTTAGATTTTAATAGCTCCTTGAGAAGATCAATTTTTTTTTCAGCCAACGGATTTCAGTTTTGAAAATTAAAGTTGACATGGCTGCTTTTAGGTTTTTGAAATGTCCTTGAATTTTTGAAAAAACCTTGATAAGTATTCTTTTCTTTTGAGTTTGAAGACTCTTTTTTTACAAATTTAGGAACAATGTTCTTTTGTTTTGGAAATGTATCCTTATCATAGCCCAACCCGGATCGATCGCCACATTTTCTTGATCCGGACAATAATTTTTCCAATTTAGGATCACCATGGGCATATCTCCATGTGTCTTTCAAACTCTGAAGAGAAGCTACCTCATTTTTGAGTTTCTCATTTTCGGATCTCAAATCTTCAATTTTGGAGGTTTTGAAATCTAAATCACTTTTGGTTTTTTTCAAAAGAATCGGAAATATGAGATTTTTCTAACACAAGAGACTCATAATCTTCCTTAAGCTTAGAAAATTTTTCTTTTTGTAATTTAAGCTTGACAGCAATTTTACAACTCTCCTTATAAAAGGCATTATACGCATCCTGAAGATCATCTTCATTATCGCAATCATTATTCAAATTTTCTTCACTAAATATATCATCATTATCTGAAAGGGTGATCTTGGCTAGAGTCATAAGGGCTTTAACATCTTCACCTGACTTGGTTTCAGAATCTTCTGATTTAGAAGAGGATTCAGAATCAGATGATTCATCCCAAGTAGCCATCATGCTTTTCCTTTTTGATTTGTCCTTTTTAGGACATTTGTTAGCTAAGTGCCCATACTCTTGACAGTTGTAACATTGACTATCTTTCAAGGATTTACGAGTTCTAGGTTTAGATCGTCTCTTATCATTTGACTTTTGAAAATTAACTTTTTTCTTGTTTTTGAAAATTTTGTAAAACTTTTTTGCTAAAAGCGCCATATCATCTTCGGAATTTTTTAAATTCGAAGTGCTCTCTTGTGAAGCATTTTTAGATGATTTGAGAGCAATTGATTTTCCTTTAGGAGCCTTAAAGGATAACTCATAGGTTTGAAGTGAACCAACTAGTTCCTCAACCCTCATGGTATCCGTATCATGAAGTTCCTGAATCGCGGTTACTTTAGAATTGAACCGTTCAGGAAGTGAACGTAGTATCTTTGCGCACACTTTACTTTCTGGGATTCTATCACTAAGACCCCACATAGAGTTCACAATGTCATTCAATCTAGTATAGAAGTCCATAAACATCTCATTCTCCTCCATATGAATTTCTTCAAATTTAGTTGTGAGGAGTTGGACTTTAGATTTCTTGACAATAGATGTACCCTCGTGTGTCATTTCTAATACATCCCATGCTTGTTTTGCATTTTCACAAGAGATGATTCTTTTGAATTCATCTAGTGATAATGCACAAGTAATTGCATTTAGTGCTTTTGCATTGACACTACTTTCACTTTTCTGAAGTGTGGTCCAAAGAGAATAAGTCGTTACTTTCATTGATTTTGAACCATCACCATTAGTTACTTCAGTGATAGGATGGTTCCATTCATTCACTGTGGCCAACCACACACTTTCATCTAAGGATTTAAGGAAGATCCTCATCTTGGCTTTCCAATAAGTATAGTTTGTACTATTAAAAGGTGGTGGCCTAGTGACTGATAGGCTATCAAAATTTGACATCTTAATATAGCTTAGATTGTTAGCTCAGGAAATAAATCCAATAAATAAACAATAAGCACGAGCTATTAAGCTTTGATACCACTTGAAAGGGCCTAACTATATGCCCTAGAGGGGGGGTGAATAGGGCAATGCCAAATAAAACTTGTAACAGCGGAATAATAAAAGAAATAAAGCACAATGCTGAATATAAAATAATCTCAATAGCCTAAAATAAAGAGAATGATACTTTATCAGTTTTAAGGACACCTTACACCAAAAACCAAAGGTTTAAGGTAGGACAACCTTATTTCTAGAACGTCCTTTGTATCACAAACCAATGAGGAATAAAAAGCAAGGAAATCAAAATAACTTGCAGAACATAAATCCTAAGTTATTACAACATTCATCCACACTTGCTTGAAGTGATTACAACATTCATCCACAAACACTCTCCACAAAACAGAATGAATAAAAGAATGAAAGAGTAAAACACATCCATAACACAACGATATATAGTGGTTCGCCTGTGTGTACACCAACTGTTATCCAGCAGCCACACAGAATGCTACTCCACTCCTAATATCCACACACAGGGATATTACCATTCACTATCAAAATAGGTTTCACAGGTTCACCAAAAACCCTCACAATTGTGTCTTTTTCACTCGGGCTTACACAAAAAAAGCTCTTTTCTGAGTTTTCTGGCTCACCTCAGACGACCAACCAAATTGAGATTTTTCAGGCGAATCCCAAACAAAAACCAAAATAGAATAGAATTTATAAAATTGTAAAATACCTAGATTTCTCCTCTTGTAGCAGCCCGGAAGAACCAATTGGAGTAGATGTTCGAATATGAAAGTTCAATGTCCAATACTCACTTTACAGTGGTTCTAAGTTCTAATTGATTTTTAATTAAATCAGATTGCGCTAGCTCTATTTGATTTTAATTCCAAGAAGAAGGAAAACAATAATTCCTCTTTTCAAATCAGATTGGAATATAGAATAAAATCAAATAGTAAAAAGCTAACAAAAGGAAATAGAATTATGCAAGATATAGCTTAGAAATAAACACAAACTTATCTCAGAGTAGAGCTTCAAATTTACTTAAATTTTCGATGAATAACTCTGAAATTCATGTGTTATTTATAGCTGCAGAAATTTATCTTCGACTGGTCTTAGGGTCACCACGACTGGTTGAAGAATAAACGGATTTTTGAATTTTTGAGCGCGATCTGATAAAACCATTTTACGACCGGTCGAAGACAGTCCACGACTGGTCAAAGGCAGTCTACAACCGGTTGAGACCCCTCTACGAATGGTCATGCGACACTTGATTTAGTCACTGGAATTTGAGTCGTAGCTCCACAACTGGTCGAAGGTCAAGTCGAGACTATCCTACGACCGGTCGAGCAGACTCCAGGACTGGTCGTAGCCGAACAGAAAAAATCTGATAATTCACAACAAAACTACGACTGGTCTTAGAATTTCTTGGACTGGTTGAACCAGTGCTAGGACTAGTCGAACCAGATCCAGGACTAGTCTTAGGACAGACCAAAATCATGCATAATTATAAAAATTGGATTATGTATCCAAAATGACCTACCCTTAGGTCAAACTAAGGTCTATCAAACCTGGGACACGAAGTATGGACATTGAAAACTTCACTTTTAAGTTGATGTAGCTTGAACACATCACAAGCTTCAGTATCACTTTAAGTTGCACTTGTCTCCTGGTCTATCTTGAGTCTCAAACTTGAACTCTTTATTGTAACTTAAACTATCTTGAGCTTGAACTAACTTGTACTTAACTAGCTTGAATTTAAAGTGTTGATGAGTTGTCTCGAACACAGTATCAAGAAAAAAACACAACAAACACAAGACATATATAGAGGTTTTGACACACAAAATTTGACAACTATAGGAGAATGAGACTATAGCACTTACAATCTCCCCCTTTGTCAAATTTGTGACAAACATGCTCTTATAAAAAAATTGCACTATCAATAATCAGTAAGAGAAGCACAAGCACAAGCTGTTATAAACTAGGTGGAACAAAGAATCATGCACCAGTTGTCATAAGAAGATAAGCAATATATAACTTATTAACTCCCCCTGAAATAACTCCCCCTGAGTAGTGTACCCCATCATAATCCATAATGCCATCATAATCCATAATGCCATAAAATTCACAAATTCTCCCCCTTTTTGTCAAAATATGACAAAGGAAGAAGCAAAGATAAGATATGAAAAAAATTATATAGATATCAAGATAGAAAGTTCAAAGTACAGAACAGATCATCAGGAGTTAACAAGTTAAGTCAGATAAAATCTCACACAAAAAATATAATAGTTATTACAGACCAAAAAAAATTTCAATATGATTTAGAGGAAGGAGCTGGTATGTTAGGATCACTTTAATGAAGGCTCTTTTATAAGCGCATAAAATACTTGCGCATCTTATTAAATTGATCATTGTGGATAACAGTCGTCTGTTCTACCTTCTCCTCTAATGCACTCAGACGTGCATTGAAATCAGATGGTTCAAAGTCTGGATCATTTCTAGAGTCCGAATCAATTTCATTAAAGATATCATCCATGTCTATATCATCTGGCGGCAAATCATAACCCTCAACACCAATTTCAACTTCAGCAGCAGCTCCACCCACACCAACATCAACTTGTCCTAGAACCAATTCCAACTTCATTTTATTTATGTTGGAGTTGTTGAATATAAGGTGTTGGATAGGAGCCTCTCCGACGGGTACAACGACTAACATGTGAGTGGCTAACACATTCATCAGATACCTAAATGGAATATCACTATGACCAGGATGGATACGGAATTGAATAATAGAGGAACAAATCAAAGAGGACAAACAGACATTAGTGCTAGTAATGATTGAGTATATAATACGAACCATAAGTAGAGTCAACTCAGTTTTGTTTCCAGAGCGGGGATACAGATTAGAGGTAAAGATACAATGTAAAACTCTGTATCTGGGTAACAAGTATCTGGACGCAAGGGCATTCCCATTTTGAGACCATGGTGCATCCATGTTGCACAATGCTCTAGTAAAAACATATTTTTCTAATTCAGTTACTTTTTTAGCCAGTGTGCTAGGATGAATACCTTCATCATTTACTGATATGTCCATAAGGCCTGAAATTAAATATCGATCAATAGGAAAAGACCCTTCTCTAGTAGCAATAGTAAAAGTCAGTAGCTTAGTATAAAATTCAGTTATGCAAGCTACCATGGCCTGCGTTATGGACTGGTATGTCGGCCCGCCCCAGCGTAAAATGTTTTCCCAACCTATAGATTGAAGGAGAGAAAGAAGACTAAAAGGAATGATATGGTTTAAATCAACGACCTTTTCAACTATCACAATGCGCATACGCAAATCACGTACGTATGGTGGATCATCTTCGGGAGCCCTAAGATGGCGTCTAGTGATAATATTTGATCTAGAAGAAGAAGCACCTCTAGGATTTTTCTTTTTACCTCCAGAGTCCATTTTCTTAAAGAAATACTAAAAATTTTAAGAAAATAGAGATGGGTTTCTCTAGATTTAGCAAGAGAGGAAGAAAACCCCAATATCTAGAAGAACGAGTTAAAATAGAGAGCTATAATCAAGAAATCTAAGTGAAAAGACTATGATTCTTCACGAAAATAAGTAAAAATACTCTAACCGGAAGGAATTGAACAGAAGGTTTCGACGGGTCGTAGCTCGGCTCGTTGGAGAAGAGAAATAGAATGAAGAAGATGAGATTTTTTTCCCAAATAAAGTAAACAGCGCGCTCCACGACTGGTCGGCAGACGTCCTCGACCGGTCGTGACACGACTAGTCGTGTACCAGAAAAAACGTGTACCAGAAAAAATATGCAATTCTTTACAAATTTTAAAATTTAAAGTATTAAAGTATTTAATATATATACACTATGATACAGAGATGCATGATCGATCATTTTAAATTGCACATACTAAGATCAAATTTCAATTTATTAGACCAGCTTTTGTCAATCAGTTTAGTGAATATGTCAGCAAGCTGAGTCTCAGTAGGTATGTATTCTAAGGATATTACTTTTTCTTCCACTAATTCACGAATATAATGAAATCTAATGTCAATGTCCTTAGTACTTGAATGCTGGATTGGGTTTTTCGAAATATTTATCACACTGGAATTATCACAGTATAAAACCATTGAATCCTATGCAATACCATAATCACTCAACATACGTTTCATCCAAACCAGTTGTGTATATGCATTTTCAGCTGTAATGTATTCAGCCTCAACAGTTGAGAATGATATGGAACTTTGCTTCTTGTTAAATGTAACGCCCCGAAAATCGGGGGTCGAGTAGAAACTCAACTCCCGTGTTCCAGAACATCACTTATGCAACATTTTCAATGATGGACGAATGTCGGCAGTAATAGTACATAAAACATGAGGTGGATTAAGCCAAAACAACATATCATACTCCAAAGACAGTTAAATTAGCAAGCGGAAGAATGTGATAGATATATAAAATATAAAAATGATTGTAAGTCTCCAGAGTGTGAACATGTTACCAGGTTAACTAAATACATGTATACTCCAAAATAGAAAGAAAAGAATATACATGAGTGCTCCAAAAATATAAAATGACAAGTGTCATGGCGTCTAATGAACCTCCCTGTAATCCTGTCGATCAGAACCTGCATATAGGAGGAATCCTCCTCATCATCATCAAGTCCGGCTCTGCTTCGCAAGCATCGCCATCATCTGAAACTAAAATGGGGACTGGTGGGTGTCTGGAACACCATCCCATAACGTGGGAGTAAGTAGGTAACTCAGTGGAATCATAGAGCAAAGGTTAACAAGTTATCAAATCAATCAAGTGATAATGGAAAAGCGAGCAATCAAACATTCCTAAAAACTATGATTAATGCAAGAATGAAATGACATGATGGATGCCCTCACCGACATACTCCCTCATGCGACACCATCTTACGTCCATGGCATGCTTTCTTCCCTCAGTGCTCCACATCTTCCAGACACATGCAATGCGATATGAATATGATTATCGAGTTTTTATTAGTCCTTTTCATACAGCAGGATTGGGAAACTAGGGTACCTCCCTTATATTATTCCCAACAAGGATCCTGTCCAGGGTCGTCACTCCTAGTAGTCTCATACGATGATATATTTCTAGGTTATTGCAAGGGCTGTCAGGGCTGTTGCACGCACTCGTTGCTCCACTCCCTCATCACCTTATCAATATAGGCCTAGTTGTACTTTAGTTGCTACGGAAGGGTCATTGCCTCACGTAGACTCAGAGTACGCTCAATGTCACTACAAAGGGCTGTCAGGCTGTTGCTCGCACTCGTTGCACCACTCCCCTATCACCTTATCAGTGTAGGCCGATAGCAAGAATATAGTGTCCCATACCAACATAATTTGCTCACGAGTCTGGGTTACTCACTGGTCACTACAGGGAGGTTTGTGGCGCCAGCGTAGGCCGACAGCTCGAACACGGTGTCCCATACCACCATGCTCGACTCATGAGTCTTAGGGGATCGAGGTACGAAAGTTAGAGAGGCTTTTCAATGGTAAGTTTAGTACCCTAGGTTCAAGCAGTTATGACGAATACAAGGTGAACATACAACGGTTAGTCGGGTTACTTAATGAGTCCGACTATCACGAGCGCACGTTGAATCGACCGACATGAAGTGCAAAAGCACTTCGTGTGGCCTAACCACTGCCGACAATTCTAGTACGACTCGAGTTCATCATACACATCCCTTCATGGCGAATAGAATCCAACCACGAATCCTAATCTGTTATTGACTGCCTGGACTAGAGTATAGCCCCAAACACTTGTAATCTAAATCAATAATCATATGAGAGAGACAGAATTGAAATACAAGAAATTTCAGCCTGTTATCAGCATGTTTTAACATACATCAAAAGCAGTTAACCATACACGAGTATTTCACACATAAGGTAATCAATTCAATACAACAAACATGGAGGAATTCATGTACATCAATAAATTAGTTAAGAATCCAATCTCAATGCTAATCTACAACACCATTTACTCAATACTTACTAATACATGCATTTATACAAACACTTAGACTACACAAATCCAACGTACTTACGTGTGTTGATTTCAACATATAATATGACAAATCCTTATATCAAGGAGATGTCTAATACACAACAATCATGTTTTTACATTCAATACATATGGCAGGCATAAATCATATTAATTTAGGCATTTCAACAAACACTTAGTCTACACACATTAGTCTACATAGCATATGTCGGCCAATATGTGCATTAGGGCGAATCTCTTCGCCAAACAGATCATACACGTATAACTAGTATAGGTACACGATAAATACTCATGGCAATCATATCGGCAAAATACGTACGTATACAGTATTTCCTACAAATACCTAAAATACTCTAAATCTCATATTCTTCGTACGTATTCGAAATGAAAAACAGACAGCATGTTCTACATGTCAAACAACATTCTTGTTAACAATCTACCATTAAACGACATTGAAAGCTTTGAAAACAGGTAATCTAATCGTCTAAAATCCACACCTTACGCCGTAAGAGCGTAATGAATCGAATAGGAACTCCACGTCGTCGTCAACGACTGATTGGCAACCTACAACACAAGGTGAGTCAGTTACTTAGCTACTTGTACCCATAGGAGCCTTAAAACAGGTTAGGGTTAGGGTTTTTTTACCTAGAACGAAACTAGAATAGCCGGAATAACATGCAGGTGGATGGCTTTGGCACGTGGAGCAGCAGGGAAGAATCCCTGGGAGAAACTCCAACTTCTCCCTCACTTTCTCTCTCTTTTCTCTCTTCTCTCCTAGGATTTTTCCCAAATTCGTATGGGTTAGAAAGCTAAGGGTTTAAGGCCCTTTTATAAGCCAAAACATAACCAAAACAGACTTTAAGTCAAGGTATACTTGGGTTATAGCCAAATCGGGTCTTTCCCGATCCAAAAGAGCATTTCTAAAGGTCCCCTGACCAAATGCGGTCGGAGTTAAGCTCATGGATATTGGATCCCGATCACATTAAGTTTTCATTCCGATAGTGTTCCCAGATCGCACGTGGTGGACCAGTTTCAGTTCAGCGGTCACTGAGACTCGATCGAGGATTCCAAGTATACTGACCTGAGTGGGAAATGTTCCCTGATCCGAGGGTGTATTTGCGTCAGATTCCGACGGTCTGAATGCTTATACTTAACCCGCAAGCGAAACGTGTCAGATTTATTTAAATCACATTTAATTTATAAAGAATTTCACTCTTTCTCACACTCCTTGCTCTAGGCTCAATGAAATAGCCTCAGAACATCAGTTGGGCTTGATTTTCGAAACAATTGTCAAGTCCAACTAGGCGGTCGTAATTGTCTAAGATTATAGACATCAGACTTTCGACGTGCGGTCTAGATCCAATACAAAGTTTCAAAGGGTTCCTGAGAACAAATAGGTTTAGAGTTTGATCCTAGGTTTTAGGGTAACGTAGCGTCAACGATTCTATAGGTTTTGGGTTTTACAAATCGTATTTAAAGTGGTTGGTGCTTATTTCACAGGTAATCTAGTGTAGCGCTGGCTAATTCACGTTAAATTCTAAAGAATTAGGTTCTAAATGATTTCTTTGGCTTCGGAATTGGGTTCTGAGAGGTTACCAAGGTGTTATGGTTGACCTATTGCCTAAGGACGTCTAATTCCAGGTAGGCAAAAATCCAAGGTGTTACAATCTACCCCCCTTAAAACAAAATTTCATCCCCAAAATTGGCTAAGGGTAATAAGTACCTAGAGAGACTTTTGTATTGACATTCTAAGGAATGTTCAAATCCTATTTAATGAACAAACCTTACGTATAACCTAAATCAACTTCTTCGATCCTGGGCCAGTGGGGAAGAGGCCAACCATGCTTCCGCTGCGTTACTCTGATCCGACGGTTGTATTAAATAATCCTAAGTAGATTGGGCTCAATACGTTCTACCCCCCCTTAAAACTTAGTTCTACTTAAGGCTCAAGAATCTATGCCTCGATCCGTATATAGGAATGAGGTGTAACTTAGGGCCTATCCTTGACATGAAATGGGAAACAACCTCTCACTACATTGGTCTTCCTTTGCTAATGATGCGTTCCATGGCATTGGTACCTATGATTATAGAAAGGGGCTGAAATGATGGGTGTTGTGGTTGATTTCAAGGACGGATGTGAGTTTGTTGGCAAGATATCTAGTTCTCAATTGGCTATATGTCCTTAACATTTTTCAAAGGCAAAGCAATAACTTTTGGTTGTAGGTGGTTGGGCCAACTTGGAAGAAGAGTTGTGTAGTGGGTCTGAGCTGGATACATAAACCTTCTGCCCCGCGATGACAGAAAATTTGTTGTATCAATCCTCAATCCTAGTCGATCCGATCTTTTGCTTGATCAGATCATTGGATTTATCGGTAACCACTAGGATTGAAAATTTGATTCAAATCGCGAATACTTCGCTTATATATATAGTTCCTTTACTCCGCATTCTCGAATGCAATAAGCCCTTGGGGAGGCAATTCTAAGGGAAGTTCTAAGGGGCGTGCCGGTTTATTCTAAGTTCAATCTGAGGGATTTATAAATTTTCCCTGAGAGTGAATGGTTCTAAGTTAAAATAACTTTCATAAGGGTTATAACAGAAGTCTACAAGTATTAAGGGAATCTATCGAAGGAATGAGGTTCTACTCCAACCAAATCTAACCTACTATTCCTTAGCATATACAGGCTTTACACTACTTAATATAACTAGCAGCCTAGTCTGTAACACTAGCTGTAATCCAAAGTATAGGCTCATACACTAGATGGTTTCATACCATTTCTACTACAGGGGATTGTTCTATCACTTAGAGTCAAGATTGTCTAATGGAAATTTAGATTTCCTATATCGTCAGATCTTTCAAATCTAGAAGTACTAACTCTAGGTCCAACACTATAGATATCCTAGCACTAGATGGTCGTTGTTTTATGGACTAAGCTACTGTATTTGGCCTCGCTCGACAGTAAAGTGGAGAGATCGAGAAAATGGCTATAACTAGCTCAAAAGAGCCATGGAAAGTGAGGGAAATGAAGAAAAAGGGCTGACCTAATGGTTTGCCACGAATCTAGGTCTGATAGAAGGGAAAACCAGGCCCCAAAAGGCTGGAGTTACAAAGGGAAAAGGGTGAAATGGGTTGGGTTAGAAGCTCACACGATTTCTAGCCTCAAATGGAGGATGGGAGAGCTCCAACGAACGAGAATGGAGAGAGAGGGGAGTGTGTATAGCTGTAAACAATGGAGGGGCATGGGTTGAGGCAGAAAATGATGATGGAAGTGATTGAGAATGAGATTTGCAAGGGAAAACAACAAATGAGAGAGGAAAGGAGAGCTTGGGAGTGTGTTTTGTGAAGGAGGTAGGGGTTTGGGGCATTTTTAACGGACGACCCACACACCAAGGGGCTACCCTAACCCCCAAAGCTGATCGGCTCGACGGCCCGCCCGAATGGGGCCCACTGTACGGTGAGGCCTCGCCGGTCACTGTGATGTTTAGCAAGGCCTCACCATTTGGGCGAGGCCCTCCTGCCCCATGGTCCCCAAAAACATGTGGGTCCCACCTTAGATCATTCTGAAAGTTGATCATTTGCCTCCCCTGGCCCTCCGTTTGAGGCATTTTTGGGGCCAATTTTTAAACCAGAATAAGTTTATGCGATGTGTAGCATATGATTTTGAGGTAGGAGACGCTAATATATTCAACTAACCTATTTATTCCATGAGATTCTATAATTTGAATGGTCAAAATTCTAATTTATACATATATTTACTATTTATAGTAAATTTTTATTTAAGTATGATTCTCCATCATTTTTACATTAGGATTTATGTGTAGTATGAAAGGACTTAGAAAAAGTTGAAGAATGGGGTGGTGGAAGGAGAGATTTTAAAGGAATTGGATAAAAAGGTGTTTTAGGCCTTGAGATTGAGTGTAAGGTGTTGTGGTTGCCCCACAACCCAAGGACATCTATTTTCGGGTTTGGAATTCTTCAGGGAACATCTCAAATCCATCGACTAACGACCTAGAGGCGACTTAGGTCGCTTCACGCGACCGAAGGTATATTATGACCTAAATTATTATATAGTCTCACTTGTCAGTGAAACTTGAGATTCTAATGTGGTTTCTAGGTTTTCATCACCCCCTTCCTAAGTCAGAGTGCGTCAGTGTGCGTTGTGTTACCATAACCCCGGTCCAGTTTAATCCAAATCATGCTCTGATACCATCTGTAATGCCCCGAAAATCGGGGGTCGGGTAGAAATCCAACTCCCGAGTTCCAGAACATCACTTATGCAACATTTTCAATGATGGACGAATGTCGGCGGTAATAGTACATAAAACATGAGATGGATTAAGCCAAAACAGTATATCATACTTCAGAGACAGTTAAATTAGTAAGCGAAAGAATGTGATAGATATATAAAATATATAAATGATTGTAAGTCTCTAGAGTGTGAACATGTTACTAGGTTAACTAAATACATGTATACTCCAAAAGAGAAAGAAAAGAATATACATGAGTTCTCCAAAAATATAAAATGACAAGTGTCATGGCGTCTAATCAACCTCCCTGTAATCCCGTCGATCAGAACCTGTATATAGGAGAAATCCTCCTCATCATCATCAAGTCCGGCTCTGCTTCGCAAGCATCGCCATCATCTGAAACTAAAATGGGGACTGGTGGGTGTCTGGAACACCATCCCGTAACGTGGGAGTGAGTAGCTAACTCAGTGGAATCATAGAGCAAAGGTTAACATGTTATCAAATCAATCAAGCGATAATGGAAAAGCAAGCAATCAAACATTCCTAAAAACTGTGATTAATGCAAGAATGAAATTACATGATGGATGCCTTCACCGACATACTCCCTCATGCAACACCATCTTACGTCCGCGGTATACTTTCTTCTCTCAGTGCTCCACATCTTCTAGGCACATGCAGTGCGATATGAATATAATTACCGAGTTGTTATTAGTCCTTTTCATACAGCAGGATTGGGAAACTAGGGTACCTCCCTTATATTATTCTCAACAAGGATCCTGTCTAGGGTCGTCACTCCTATTAGTCTCATACAATGATAAATTTCTAGGTCGCTGTAAGGGCTGTCAGGGCTGTTGCACGCACTCGTTGCTCCACTCCCTCATCACCTTATCAATACAGGCCTAGTTGTACTCTTGTTGCTACGGAAGGGTCGTCGCCTCACATAGACTTAGAGTACGCTCGAGGTCACTATAAATGGTTGCCAGGGCTGTTTCTCGAACTCGTTGCACTGCTCCCCCATCACTTTATCAGTGTAGGCCGACAGCAAGAATATAGTGTCCCATACCACCATAATCTGCTCACGAGTCTGGGTTGCTCACTGGTCACTACGGGGAGGTTTGTGGCCCCAGCGTAGGCCGACAGCTCGACCACGGTGTCCCATACCACCATGCTCGGCTCATGAGTCTTAGGGGATCGAGGTACGAAAGTTAGAGGGGCTTTCCAATGGTAAGTTTAGTACCCTAGGTTCAAACAGTTATAACGAATACAAGGTGAACATACAACGGTCAGTTGGGTTACTTGATGAGTCCGACTAGCATGAGCGCACATTGAATCGACCGACATGAAGTGCAAAAGCACTTCGTGTGGCCTAACCACTGCCGACAACTTTAGTACGACTCAAGTTCATCATACACATCCCTTCGTGGCGAATATAATCCAACCACAAATCCTAATCTGTTATCGACTGCCTGGACTAGAGTATAGCCCCAAACACTTGTAATCTAAATCAATAATCATATGAGAGAGACAGAATTGAAATATAAGAAATTCCAGCATGTTATAATATACATTAAAAGCAGTTAACCATACATGAGTATTTTACACATAAGGTAATCAATTCAATACAACAAACATGGAGGAATTCATGTACATCAATAAATTAGTTGAGAATCCAATCTCAACGCTAATCTACAACACCATTTGCTCTATACTTACTAATACATGCATTTATACAAACCCTTATACTACGCAACTCCAGCGCACTTGACGTGTGTTGATTTCAACATATAATATGACAAATCCTTATATAAAGGAGATGTCTAATACACAACAATCATGTTCTTATATTCAATACATATGGCAGGCATAAATCATATCGATTTAGGCATTTCAACAAACACTTAGTCTACACACATTAGTCTACATAGCATACGTCGGCCAATATGTGCATTAGGGCGAATCTCTTCGCCAAACAGATCATACACGTATAACTAGTATAGGTACACGATAAATACTCATGGCAATCATATCGGCAAAATACGTACGTATACAGTATTTTCTACAAAATACCTAAAATACCCCAAATCTCATATTCTTCGTACGTATTCGAAATGAAAAACAGACAGTATGTTCTACATGTCAAATAGCATTCTTGTCAACAATCTACCATTAAACGACATTAAAAGCTTTGAAAATAGGTAATCTAATCATCTAAAATCCTCACCTTACGCCGTAGGAGCGTAATGAATTGAATAGGAATTCCACGTCGTCGTCAATGACTGATTGGCAACCTACAACACAAGGTGAGTCAGCTACTTAGCTACTTGTACCCATAGGAGCCTTAAAACAGGTTAGGGTTACGATTTTCTTACCTAGAATGAAACCAAAATCACCAAAATAACGATGCAGGTGGATGACTTTGGCACGTGGAGCAGCAGGGAAGAATTCCTAGGAGAAACTCCAACTTCTCCCTCACTTTCTCTCTCTTTTCTTTCCTCTCCTATGGTTTTTTCCAAATTCGTATGGGTTAGAAAGCTAAGGGTTTAAGGCCCTTTTATAAGCCCAAACATAACTAAAACAGACTTTAAGTCAATGTATACTTAGGTTATAGCCAAATCGGGTCTTTCCCGATCCAAAAGAGCATTTCTGGAGGTCCCCTGACCAAATGCGGTCGGACTTAAGCTCATGGATATTGGATCCTGATCATATTAAGTTTTCGTTCCGATAGTGTTCCCAGATCGCACGTGGCGGACCAGTTTCAGTTCAGCGGTCACTAAGATTCGATCAAGGATTCCAAGTATACTGACCTGAGTGGGAAATGTTCCCTGATCCGAGGGTGTATTTGGGTCAGATTTCGACGGTCTGAATGCTTATACTTAACCCGCAAGCGAAACGTGCCAGATTTATTTAAATCACATTTAATTTATAAAGAATTTCACTCTTTCTCACACTCCTTGCTCCAGACTCAATGAAATAGCCTCAGAACATCAGTTGGGCTTGATTTTCGAAACGATTGTCAAGTCCAACTAGGCGGTCGTAATTGTCTAAGATTATATACATCGGACTTTCGACGTGCGGTCTAGATCCAATACAAAGTTTCAAAGGGTTCCCGTGAACAAACAGGTTTAGAGTTTGATCCAATGTTTTAGGATAACGTAGCGTCAACGATTCTATAGGTTTTGGGTCTTACAGATCATATTTAAAGTGGTTGGTGCTTATTTCACAGGTAATCTAGTGTAACACTGGCTAATTCACGTTAAATTCTAAAGAATTAGGTTCTAAATGATTTCTTTGGCTTTGGAATTGGGTTCTGAGAGGTTACCAAGGTGTTATGGTTGACCCATTGCCTAAGGACGTCTAATTCTAGGTAGGCAAAAATTTAGGGTGTTACATTAAACTAAGAAACCAAGCAGTTTCTATTGTAAAAACAACCACCATTGGTTAATTTTCTGTCATCGATATTACCAGCCCAATCAACATCTGAATACCCAGCTAATTGAACACTAGTATCATAAGAATACCAAAGACCCAAATTAACTGAACTTGTGACATATCTAATAATTTGCTTAATGGCGGTTAAGTGAGATTCTTTAGGATTAGACAGATATCTAGCGCAAATTCCAACACTTAAAGCAATATCAAGTCTACTAGCAGTTAAGTAAAGCAAACTACCAATCATGCTACAATACAATTTAGGATATACATCTTTACTTGTAGAGTCTTTTGACAGTCTTAGAGTTGTACTCATAGGTGTATCAAAATTCTTACTATTCTTAAATCCGAACCTCTTAATCAAGTTCAAAGTATACTTGGTTTGAGAAATAAAAATTCCATCAGGTTATTGTTTTACTTGCAACCCTAGAAAATAATTTAATTCTCCAACCATGCTCATTTCGAAATTAGATTTCATTAACTCTACAAACTCAACAGTCATGTTAGTACACGTTGATCCATAAATAATATCATCTATAAAACTCTGAACCATTAGAATATCATCATTATGCTTCTTAATAAAGAGAGTCTTATCGACACTACCCATTTAAAAATTATGACTCAGTAAAAACTTAGTCAATTTTTCGTACCATGCCCTGGGAGCTTGTTTCAGACCATAGAGAGCCTTTTTAAGATGATATACATGATTAGTAAATTTAGGGTCTTCAAACCCTGTAGGTTGTTCCACATATACCTTTTCATGTAAATCGCCATTCAAAAAGGCACTCTTCACATCCATTTGAAAAATTTTAAACATCCTAACACATGCGATGGATATAAAAAGTCTCATAGATTTAAGATGGGTTACAAGGGCAAAGGTTTCATCATAGTTAATACTTTCAATCTGTGTGTACCCCTGTACAACTAGTCTTGCTTTATTTCGAATAATATTTCCAAGTTCATCAGACTTGTTTTTGAAAATTCATTTTGTTCCAATTATGTGTTTATCTTTAGGTCTAGGAATAAGATACCAGACATCATTACAAACAAATTGATTAAGTTCTTCCTGCATCGTAACTATCCAGTTTTCATCAGAAAGTGCTTCTTTTACATCTACCGGTTCAATCTGGGATGTAAAGCATACGTAATTACATATGTCTTCTAATTGTCTATGAGTGCACACACCGGTGAGAGGGTTTCCAAGAATTTGAGTATTTGGATGATCTTTAATAGTCCTTAATTCAGAATTAATTTCACTTGATGAAGTATCTGGTTTTTCAATTACAAGAACTTCCTCATTGTCTGTAACACCCCGGATTTTGGCCAACCTGGGATTAGACGTCCTTAGGCAATGGGTCAACTAAAACACCTGGGAAATTGTAACACCTCGAATTTTGGCCAATCTGGGATTTGACGTCCATAGGCAGTGGGTCAATTAAAACACCTGGAAAATCGCTTAGAACCCAATTCTATAGCCAAAGAAACCACTTAGGATTAATTCCTTTAGAAACTAAGCATAAGTTAGCTAGCGCAACGCTAGAGTAGCTGGAAAATAGTCCCTGATCACTTTAAATCCGTTCTACAAGACCCAAATCGAGTAGAACCAATGACTCTATAATACTCTATAACCTCGGATCAAACTCTAAGTAGGTTTATTCTCTGGACCACTTTGAAAATCTGTATTGGATCTAGACCGCGCGTCGAAAGTCCGATACCTACAATCTTAGACCGTTAGAACCGCCTAGCTGGACTTGACACTCATTTCGAAAATCAAGTCAAACCGATAATCACAGGCCATTTCATTGAGCCCGGACCGAAGAGAGTGTGAATAGGGACAGAATTGGAATTTCAAATTCAAATTTGGCACACGACTTGACGCGTCAGTATTGAGCGTTCTGGCCGTCAGAATTCAGCCAGATTACACCCTCGGATCAGTAGAAATTTCTATTTTATATCATGAGACTTTCAGCCCTGATCTACGTGCGGTGACCGCTGAACTGAAACTGGTCCGCCACGTGCGATCTGCGGACCCAGTCGGACTGAAAACTTAATACGTGCTAGATCTGGTATGCGTGAGCTTAAGTCCGATCGCATTCGGTCAGGGGACCACCAGAAAGCATCTTTTGGACCGAAACAGCCCTGATTTGGATATGCACTAAGTGAACTTTGTAACGGAGCCTATTTCGGGCAAGTTTGGGCTTATAAAAGGGGTTGAAAGCCTCACTCCTCTCTCCCATCCGAATTTGCAAAAATCCCTAGATTGGGAGAGAGAAAAGGTGAGAGTTTGTGAGAGAAGGTGGGAGAGAATTCCCTGCTGCTTATGCCACGTGCTGTACGTGCTTAGGCAACGCACTCCGATCACTTTACCGGCGATTCCTCCACGTTTTCAGGTAAGAAAATACCCTAGAGGTTGCTGATTTGAGGTTCCTTTCGTTTCCTAGCGAAGTAGCTAATAGAACTTGTGTATTAGGTTCTCTAATCACCGTAGACGAAGCGTATACGCTCCGTTCGAATTTACACATCCATAAGAGACAAGGTACGGATTTTAGACGCTTTGATTGACTGTTTCCAAAGCTTTCAATGTCGTTTAATAGTAGATTATCGACGGCATCGTCGTTTGACATGTACAACATGCTGTCCGTTTCCTGTTTCGTAAACCGACGAAGAATATGAGATTTAGGGCATTTTAGTAATTTATAGGAAGTACTGTTTTCATGCATATTTTGCCGATGTGATTGACATGATTTGTTGTTGCATTAGAATGTTAGGAATACGTGTATAATTAGTTTGGCGAAGAGATTCGCCTAAATGCGCACTTCGGGTCGACATACTATATGTAGACTCAAGTGTGTAGTGTAAGTGTTTGTATAAATGCTTGTATTAGTATGTATTGAATTAAATGGTGTTATGAATTAATTTGAGATTGATTTCTCAATTAATATGCTGATGTAAATGATTTCCTACACGTTAGCCATATGTACGATTTCATTATATGTATGAAATGCATATGCTTGATGTTGCACTTAAGTGGTATGCTATAACATGTACTTGATGATTTCCTTATGATTTAGTTTGAGGTTGAATTCTCAATTAATAGGCTAATGGAGAGGATTTCCTATATGTTGGCTATATGCATAATTTGATTATATGTGTGAAAGACATGTGTAGGATGATTTACTTAAGTTGTACGTTATAACATGTGTTAACATGCTCACATGGTTGTATTTCATTTCCATTACTCTTACATGAATGCTGATGTGATTCCATGATTGTTTGGGACTATACTTAGTCCAGGCAGTCGGTAACCGAGCGAATTCGTGGTTGGCTTATCTTGGCCACGAACGATGCGTCGATGAACGCGAGCCGTGTTTTGGAGTTGGCGGCAGTGGTTAGGCCACACGAGGTGTTTTACGCACTTCATGTCGTTCAACTTGAGATGCGATCGTGCTAGTCGAGCCCGTCAAGTAACTCGACTGGCCGTTGTATGTTCACCCTGCATGAGTCATAACTGCTTGAACCTAGGGTACTGAACTTACCATTGTAAACCCTGTTAACCATGGTACCTTGATCCACAAAGACTCATGAGCCGGGCATGGTGGTATGGGACACCGTGGTCGAGCTGTCGGCCTACGCTGGGGCCACAAACCTCCCCGTAGTGACCAGTGAGCACCTAGTCTCGTGAGCAGATTATGGTGGTATGGGATACTATATTCTAGCTGTCGGCCTACACTGATCAGGTGACGAGTCCTTTGTAGTGACCGCGAGCGTGTTCTGAGTCTACGGGAGGCGACGACCCTTCAGTAGAAGTAGAGTACAGTAGGCCTGTATTGATAAGGTGATGGGGGAGCGGTGCAACGAGTGCGAGCAATAGCCCTGGCAGCGCTTGCAGCGACCTACAAAATATACATCGTATGAGATTGCTAGGAGTGACGACCCTAGACAGGATCTGTGTTGGGATTGATATAAGGGAAGTACCTTAGTTTTCCAATATTGCTGTATGAACAAGACTAATAATAACTCGGTAATCATATCACCATGACATTGTATGTGCCTGGAAGATGTGGAGCACTTGAGGGTCGATTGCATGCCGCGGTCGTAAGATGGTGCCGTATGAGGGAGATCGTCGGTGAGGGCATACATCACGTCATGTCATATTGCATTAACAACAGTTTTAGGATTGTTTGATTTACTGCTTTACTATTATCGCATGATTGATTTGAGAACATGTTAATCCTTGCTCTATTATTCCACTGAGTTAGCTACTCACTCCCACGTTACGGGACGGTGTTCCTGGACACCCACCAGACCTTTTTGTGATTGCAGATGATGGCGCGGCCTGTGAGGCGGAGCTGGATTTGATGATGATGAGAAGGATCCCTCCTTTATGCGTGTTCTGATCGACGGGATTACAGGGAGGTTGATTAGATGCTTTGACGCTTGTCATTTTATATTTTTAGCGCAATTATGTATATTCGTTTTGTTTACTTTTGGAGTATACATGTATGTATATAAACTGGTAACATGTTCACACTCTGGAGACATACAACAGTTTATATATGTTATACATGCTATCGCAGTCTTCCACTTGTTAATCTAACTGTCTTTGGAGTATGATATGCTGTTCTAGCTTAATCACACTCATGTTTAATATGTTATCACAGACAACATTCAATCATATATATCTATATTGTATAAATAACATTTTGGAACTCGGGAGTTGGGTTTTTGCTCGACCCTCTGATTTTTGGGACAGATGGTATCAGGGCATGATTTGGATTAAAAAGGGCCTAGGTTATGGTCATGCGACGTACGCTGTCGCTTCCTTTGACTTAGGGGGGTGCGAGAAGGGTTTAGAAACACTTTTAGGATCCCAGATTCGCCAATAGGCGAAGACTATTCATATCGATCGCGCGATCGAGTTCGTAACGCATCTGGGGTCGCATGAAGCAACCCGAATAGCTCATAGGTTGTAGGTAAGTGGGTTGAGACATTCTTTGAACGATTTTAAACCCATAACTGTGAATCGTTGGGCCGCGGGACAACCACGACCCCTGTATTCAATCGCCAGGGCTGAAAAACCCCGTTTCACCAAAAATCTTCAAAATTCTTCCTCTAACCACTCCAATCTTCAATTCTTTCTTATCCAATTCATGTTAGGCATCAATCTTAATGTGAAAATAATATAAAATCATACTTTCACAAAATTTTATTGTGAATAGTAAAATTTCATGAAAAATGGCCATAAGGCCATTCTAAATTCGCTTTCTTTAGCAACTAATGGGATAGATGGATGTACTAGCTCCTTCTACCCCAAAATCATATGCTGCATGATAGGGTTTTGTATTCGGGATTGTAGATTGGCCTCGAAAAGCTCCGAACACATGTTTGGACCCATATAGGGCAATCTAGAATGAACCAAGGTGGGGACCATACATTTTTGGGGTCCCTGGACCATGGGGGACCAGACCCATGTGGTCTCACCGGCCACCGTGCAAGATGGCCGACGATGCCATCGCCGACCGGTGGGGCCCACTTGGTCTGATTTTCGGGCGCATGCCCTTATACGCCCTGTACACCTCCCCCATGTATGGTTCACACCTCGAAACCCCCTAAATAGGGTACTTCCTTCACAAAAGTCCCCTTCCCTAGCCCCATTTTCATTTTCAGCTGCCCTATCCCAAAAATCATGATTTCAAATCACTCCCAAATCCCTTCTCTGTTGAAAACGACCATACTCCTTCACTCCATTGCTGTTTGCAGCCTTCCCTCTTGAAGATCTCATTGGTTGGAGCTCTTAAAACCCCCAAATCGAGCTGGAATCGTGAGGTGCTCCATTCTCCTTTTTCATTTTCATTTCTCCTTGAAAATACATCCTAGGGAAGCTTGAAGCATCCCTCTACAACGCCTAGATTTCGTTCTGTCCATTTGGGCAACGATTTCTTTGTATTTTCTCCTCCATTGCCCGACTCGGACTAGTAATCTAGATCCAGGTATCACGGGTTGTAGTTAGTCTTTTCCTGCTTTAAGTAAGGCTAGTAGTTTACCTATGTTGCTGTAGTAGCTGACTGACATAGCTCCCATGTACTTCTTGTCATGATGCTTGTAGGGAGATATCCCTTGTATTATGACAATTTTAGTTTAATGAAATGCATGATGCTTTTTGGCTTGTTATGTGAATGTTTGTGTTGTGGCTTGGGCTTAATATAGCCGAATTTTGTTAGATGGAATGCATGTCGTTTCATTTCGCTGTAAGGTATGGGGAGTATTGTAACTCCCGGGATTTAGCCTACAAATTAGTTTTATCCCACCCCACCCTCCTACCAAGCATGCCGCTCCCTATCCCAATATGGGATTAGGAATGCAGTTCCATTTGATACAACTAAACGCTGCTGGCCACATAGGCCCTTGGCGTTTTGGTCCTAGAGTTAGCACTTCTAGATTTTGAAGGGTCTGACGACATAAGAAATCCAATTCCAGTTAGACAATCTTGACCCTAATCGATAGAACAATTCCCTGTAGTAGAAATGGTATAGGAAAGCCATTTACTGTATAATCTTAAGCTTTGGATTATAGCTACTGAGTTATAGACTAGCCTACTAGTTACCTTAAGTAGTGTAAAGCCTGTATATGCTAAGGAATTGAAGGTTCGATTTGGTTGAAGTAGAACCTTATTCCTTCGACAGATCCCCTTATGACTTATCGACTCCTGTTGTTGCCCATAGGAAAGAACCATTCACTCTTAGGGAACATTTATAAATCCCTCAGATTGAACTTAGAATGTACTAGCACACCCCCTAGAATTGCCTTCCCCAAGGGCTTATTGCATTCGGGAACGCGGAATAAAGGAAATGCAATTATCAGCGAAGTATTCGCGGTTTGAATCGACTTCTTAATCCTAGTAGTTACCACTAAATCCAATGCTCTGATCAAGCAGAAGATCGGCATCGACTAGGATTGAGGACTGATACAACAACTTTTCTGTCATCGCGGGGCAGAAGGTTTGTGTATCCGGCTCAGACCCATTACACAACTATTCTTCCGTGTTGGCTCGACCACCTACAACCACAAGTTATTGCTTTGCCCTTGGTAAATGTTAAGGACTTCAAGCCAGTAGAGGATTCGACATCTTGCCACCAACTCATACCTGCCCCTAAACTTAACCACAATAGAGATTAGGCTCATCTCTATGATCATAGGTACCAATGTCATAGAACGCATCATTAGCAAGAAAAACCATGTAGAGAAAGGTTGTTTCTATTTTAGGTTAAGGATAGCCCCTAAGTTGCACCTCGTTCCGATATACGGATCGATGCAACGATTCTTCAACCTTAAGTAAAACCAAGTTTTAAGGGGGGTAGAACGTAATGAGTCCAATCTAGTTAGGTTAGTCAATGGTGCCGTTCGATCAGAGCGGCGTACTGAAAGAGTAGTTGGCCTCTTTCCCACTGGCCCAGGATCGAAACATTTGAGTTAGGATATATGTACGGATAGGTCATTAAATAGGATTTGAACCTTCCTTAGAAAAAGTGCTCCTTACCCTTCGCCAATTTCGGGGACGAAATTGTGTTTTAAGGTGGGTAGATTGTAACACCCCGGATTTTGGCCAATTTGGAATTTGACGTCCATAGGCAATGGGTCAATTAAAACACCTGAAAAATCGCTTAGAACCCAATTCTATAGCCAAAGAAACCACTTAGGATTAATTCCTTTAGAAACTAAGCATAAGTTAGCTAGCGCAACGCTAGAGTAGCTGGGAAATAGTCCCTGATCACTTTAAATCCGTTCTACAAGACCCAAATCGAGTAGAACCAATGACTCTATAATACTCTATAACCTCGGATCAAACTCTAAGCAGGTTTGTTCTCTGGACCACTTTGAAAATCTGTATTGGATCTAAACCGTGCGTCGAAAGTCCGATACCTACAATCTTAGACCGTTAGAACCGCCTAGCTGGACTTGACACTCATTTCGAAAATCAAGTCAAACTGATAATCACAGGCCATTTCATTGAGCCCGGACCGAAGAGAGTGTGAATAGGGACAGAATTGGAATTTTAAATTCAAATCTGGCACAAGACTTGACGCGTCAGTATTGAGCGTTCTGGCCGTCAGAATTCAGCCAGATTACACCCTCGGATCAGGAGAAATTTCTATTTTATATCATGAGACTTTCAGCCCTGATCTACGTGCGGTGACCGCTGAACTGAAACTGGTCCGCCACGTGTGATCTGCAGACCCAGCCGGACTGAAAACTTAATACGTGCTAGATCTGGTATGCGTGAGCTTAAGTCCGATCGCATTCGGTCAGGGAACCACCAGAAAGCATCTTTTGGATCGAAACAGCCCCGATTTGGATATGCACTAAGTGAACTTTGTACCGGAGCCTATTTCGGGCAAGTTTGGGCTTATAAAAGGGGTTGAAACCCTCACTCCTCTCTCCTATCCGAATTTGCAAAAATTCCTAGATTGGGAGAGAGAAAAGGTGAGAGTTTGTGAGAGAAGGTGGGAGATAATTCCCTGCTGCTTATGCCACGTGCTGTACGTGCTTAGGCAACGCACTCCGATCACTTTACCGGCGATTCCTCCACTTTTTCAAGTAAGAAAATACCCTAAAGGTTGCTGATTTAAGGTTCCTTTCGTTTCCTAGCGAAGTAGCTAATAGAACTTGTGTATTAGGTTCTCTAATCACCGTAGATGAAGCGTATACGCTCCGTTCGAATTTACACATCCATAAGAGACAAGGTGCGGATTTTAGACGCTTTGATTGACTGTTTCCAAAGCTTTCAATGTCTTTTAATAGTAGATTATCGACGGCATCGCCGTTTGACATGTACAACATGCTGTCCGTTTCCTGTTTCGTAAACCGGCGAAGAATATGAGATTTAGGGCATTTTAGTCATTTGTAGGAAGTACTGTTTTCATGCATATTTTGCCGATGTGATTGACATGATTTGTTGTCGCATTAGAATGTTAGGAATACGTGTATAATTAGTTTGGCGAAGAGATTCGCCTAAATGCGCACTTCGGGTCGACATACTATATGTAGACTCAAGTGTGTAGTGTAAGTGTTTGTATAAATGCTTGTATTAGTATGTATTGAATTAAATGGTGTTATGAATTAATTTGAGATTGATTTCTCAATTAATATGCTGATGTAAATGATTTCCTACACGTTAGCCATATGTACGATTTCATTATATGTATAAAATGCATATGCTTGATGTTGCACTTAAGTGGTATGCTATAACATGTACTTGATGATTTCCTTATGATTTAGTTTGAGATTGAATTCTCAATTAATAGGCTAATGGAGAGGATTTCCTATATGTTGGATATATGCATAATTTGATTATATGTGTGAAAGACATGTGTAGGATGATTTACTTAAGTTGTACGTTATAACATGTGTTAACGTGCTCACATGGTTGTATTTCATTTCCATTACTCTTACATGAATGCTGATGTGATTCCATGATTGTTTGGGACTATACTTAGTCCAGGCAGTCGGTAACCGAGCGAATTCGTGGTTGGCTTATCTTGGCCACGAACGACGCGTCGATGAACGCGAGCCGTGTTTTGGAGTTGGCGGCAGTGGTTAGGCCACACGAAGTGTTTTACGCACTTCATGTCGTTCAACTTTAGATGCGATCATGCTAGTCGAGCCCGTCAAGTAACTTGACTGGCCGTTGTATGTTCACCCTGCATGAGTCATAACTGCTTGAACCTAGGGTACTGAACTTACCATTGTAAACCCTGTTAACCATGGTACCTTGATCCACAAAGACTCATGAGCCGGGCATGGTGGTATGGGACACCGTGGTCGAGCTGTCGGCCTACGCTGGGGCCACAAACCTCCTCGTAGTGACCAGTGAGCACCTAGTCTCGTGAGCAGATTATGGTGGTATGAGACACTATATTCTAGCTGTCGGCCTACACTGATCAGGCGACGAGTCCTTTGTAGTGACCGCGAGCGTATTTTGAGTCTACGGGAGGCGACGACCCTTCAGTAGCAGTAGAGTACAGTAGGCCTGTATTGATAAGGTGATGGGGGAGCGGTGCAACGAGTGCGAGTAACAGCCCTGGCAGCGCTTGCAGCGACCTACAAAATATACATCGTATGAGATTACTAGGAGTGACGACCCTAGACAGGATCTGTGTTGGGATTGATATAAGGGAAGTACCTTAGTTTCCCAATATTCCTGTTTGAACAGGACTAATAATAACTCGGTAATCATATCACCATGACATTACATGTGCCTGGAAGATGTGGAGCACTTGAGGGTCGATTGCATGCCGCGGTCGTAAGATGGTGCCGTATGAGGGAGATCGTCGGTGAGGGCATACATCACGTCATGTCATATTGCATTAACAACAGTTTTAGGATTGTTTGATTTACTGCTTTACTATTATCGCATGATTGATTTGAGAACATGTTAATCCTTGCTCTATTATTCCACTGAGTTAGCTACTCACTCTCACGTTACGGGACGGTGTTCCTGGACACCCACCAGACCTTTTTATGATTGTAGATGATGGCGCGGCCTGTGAGGCGGAGCTGGATTTGATGATGATGAGAAGGATCCCTCCTTTATGCGTGTTCTGATCGACGGGATTACAGGGAGGTTGATTAAATGCTTTGACGCTTGTCATTTTATATTTTTAGCGCACTCATGTATATTCGTTTTGTTTACTTTTGGAGTATACATGTATCTATATAACCTGGTAACATGTTCACACTCTGGAGACATACAACAATTTATATATGTTATACATACTATCACAGTCTTCCGCTTGTTAATCTGTCTCTGGAGCATGATATGCTGTTCTAGCTTAATCTCACTCATGTTTAATATGTTATCACAGACAACATTCAATCATACATATCTATGTTGCATAAATAACATTTTGGAACTCGGGAGTTGGGTTTTTGCTCGACCCCCCGATTTTCGAGATGTTACAGAAATCGTTCAGAACCCAATTCCATAGCCAAAGAAACCACTTAGGATTAATTCCTTTAGAAACTAAGCATAAGTTAGCTAGCGCTACGCTGGAGTAGTTATGAAATAGTCCCTGACCGCTTTAAATACGTTCTATAAGACCCAAAACTTGTAGAATCAATGGTGCTATAATATCCTAAAACCTTGGATCAAACTCTAAACCGGTTTGTTCTCTGGACCTTTTTAAAACATTGTATCGGATCTAGACTGCGTGTCGAAAGTCCGATACCTACAATCTTAGACCGTTATAACCGCCTAGCTGGACTTGATAATCATTTCGAAAATCAAGTCCAACCGACATTCACAGGCTATTTCATTGAGCCTGGACTGAAGAGAGTGAGAATAGGGTTAGATTTGGAATTTGAAATTTAAATCTGGCACACGACTTAACGCGTCAGTATTAAGCGTTCTGACTGTCAGAATTCAGTCAAATTACACCCTTGGATCAGGAAAATTTTTTATTTCATATCATGAGACTTGTAGACCTGATCTACGTGCGGTGACCGCTGAACTGAAACTGGACCGCCACGTGCGATCTACGAACACAGTTGGTCAGAAAATGGGATGTGAGCGACATCCGACATGTATGAACTTAAGTCCGATTGCGTTCGGCTAGGGGACCACCAGAAATGCCCTTTTGGACCGAAACAACCCCGATTTGGTTAGGTATCAAGTAAACTTTGTTCCCAAGCCTGTTTTGGGCATGTTTGGGCTTATAAAAGGGGTTGAAACTCTCTCATATCTCTCCCATCCGAAGTTGGAAAAATCCCTAGGTTGAGTGAGAGAAAAGGTGAGAGATTGTGAGAGAAGGTGGGAGAGAATTTCCTGCTGCTGGTGCTACCTGCTACACGTGTTTAAGCCACACAATCTAATCACTTTGCCGGTGATTTCTCCGCATTTCTAGGTAAGAAAATACCCTAAATAGTTACTAATTTGAGGTTTCTTGGTTTTCATAGCATGGTAGCTGATGGATCTTGCGTATTAGGTTGCCTATTCGCCGTAGACGAAGCGTATACGCTCCATTCGAATTCATACGCTTCTAGGAGAAAAAGTACGGATTTTAGATGCTTTGATTGACTGTTTTCAACGCTTTCAATATCGTTTAATAGTAGATTATCGACGACAACGCCGTTTGACATGTGCAACATGCTGTCCGTTTCCTGTTTCGTAAGCAGACGAAGAATATGAGATTTAGGGCATTTTAGTCATTTGTAGAAAATACTGTTTTCATCCATAATTTGCTAATGTGATTGACATGGCTTCTTGTCGCATTAGGATACTAGGAATGCGTGCATAATTAGTTCGGCGAAGAGATTCGCCTAAATGTTCACTTTGAGTCGACATACTATATGTAGACTTAAGTGTGTAGTTTAAGTGTTTGTATAAATGCTTGTATTAGTATGTATTGAATTAAATGGTGTTATGAATTAGTTTGAGATTGATTTCTCAATTAATATGTTGATGTAAATGGTTTCCCACATGTTAGCTATATGCATGATTTCATTATATGTATGAAACGCATGCGTTGGAAGATTTACTTAAGTTGTATGTTATAACATGTGTTAACATGCTCACATAGTTGTATTTCATTTCCATTACTCTTATATGATGGCTGATGTGAATTCATAATTGTTTGGGACTATACTTAGTCCAGGCAGTCGGTAACCGAGCAAGTTCGTGGTTGGCATATCTTTGTCACGAACGATGCGCCGATGAACGCTAGTCGTGTTTAGGAGTTGGCGGCAGTGGTTAGGCCACACGAGGTGTTTTACGCACTTCATGTCGTTTGACTTGAGATGTGCTCGTGCTAGTCGAGCCCGTCAAGTAACCCGATTGGTCGTTGTATGTTCACCCTGTATGAGTCATAACTGCTTGAACCTAGGATACTGAACTTACCATTGTAAACCCTGTCAACCATGGTATCTTGATCCATGAAGACTCATGAGCTGGGCATGGTGGTATGAGACACCGTGGTCGAGCTGTCGGCCTACGCTGGGGCCACAAACCTCCCCGTAGTGACCAATGAGCTCCTATGACTCGTGAGCAGATTATGGTGGTATGGGACACTATATTCTTACTGTCGGCCTACACTGATCAGGCGACGAGTCCTTTGTAGTGACCGCGAGCGTATTCTGAGTGTACGAGAGGTGACGACCCTTCCATAGTAGTGAGAGACAGTAGGCCTGTATTGATAAGGTGATGGGGGAGCGGTGCAACGAGTGCGAGCAACAGCCCTGGCAGCCCTGGCAGAGACCTACAAAATATACATCGTATGAGATTACTAGGAGTGACGACCCTAGACAGTATCTGTGTTGGGATTGATATAAGGGAAGTACCTTATTTTTCCAATATTGCTGTATGAAAAGGACTAATAATAACTCGGTAATCATATCACCATTACATTGCATGTGCCTGAAAGATGTGGAGCACTGTGGGACGATTGCATGCCACGGTCGTAAGATGGTGCCATATGAGGGAGAACGTCGGAGAGGGCATCCATCATGTCATGTCATATTGCATTAACAACAGTATTAGGATTGTTTGATTTTACTGCTTTAATATTATCGCATGATTGATTTGATAACATGCTAATCTTTGCTCTCTTATCCCACTGAGTTGATCACTCACTCCCACGTTACGGGATGGTGTTTTCGGACACCCACCAGTCCCTATTGTGATTGCAGATGATGGCGCGGCCTGCGAGGTGGAGCTGGACTTGATGATGATGGGGAGGATCTCTCCTTTATACGTGTTCTGATTGACGGGATTACAGGGAGGTTGATTAGATGCCTTGACACTTGTCATTTTATATTTTTAGCGCACTCATGTATATTCGTTTTGTCTACTTTTGGAGTATACATGTATGTATATAACCTGGTAACATGTTCACACTCTGGAGACATACAACAGTTTATATATGTTATACATACTATCACAGTCTTCCGTTTGTTAATTTAAATGTCTCTGGAGTATGATATGCTGTTCTGGCATAATCCTTCTCATGTTTAATACATTAACACAGACAAGATTCAATCATACATATCTATGTTGCATAAATAACATTTTGGAACTTGGGAGTTAGGTTTTTACTCGACCCCCCAATTTTTGGGATGTTACAGTTGGTATCAGAGCATGATTTGGATTAAAACGGGCCTGGGTTATGGTCACGTGACGTACGCTGTCGCTTCCTTTGACTTAGGTGGGTGCGAGGAAGGTCTAGAAACACTTATAGGATCGCAGATTCGCCAATAGGCGAAGTCTATTCATATCGATTGCGCGATCGAGTCCGTAATGCATCTATGGTCGCGTGAAGCGGCCTGAGTAGCTCCTAGGTTGTAGGTAGGTGGTTTGAGACATTCTTTGAACGATCCTAAACCCGTAAATGAGAATCCTTGGGCTGTGGGACAACCATAACCCTTACATTCAATCGCTAGGGCTTAAAAATCCCGTTTCACCTAAATTCTTCAAAATTCTTCATCTCACCACTCTATTCTTCAATTCTTTCTTATTCTTTTCATGTTAGGCATAGATGCTAATGTGAAAATGATATAAAATGATACTTCGACAAAATTTTACAGTGAATAATAAAATTTCATGAAAACTGGCCATAAGGCCATTCCAAGTTTGTAATATTTAGCAACTAATGGGCTAAATGGATGTATTAGCTCCTTCTACCCCAAAATCATATGCTGCATGATGGGGGATTGCATTCAGGTTTATAGATTGGCCCAGGAAAGCTCCGAATGCATGTTTAGGCCTCCCTAGGGCAATCTAGAATGAAATAAGGTGGGGCCCATATATTTTTGGGGTCCCTAGACCAGGGGGGACCCGACCCATGTGGCACCATCGGCCACCGTGCAAGATGGTCGGCGATGCCATCGCCGATCCGGTGATGCATCACCGTCCGGTGGGGCCCACTTACAATGAAATTTCGTGCGTGTGGGTTTTTTGGGTAGTACACCCCTCCCACATGTGGTTCGACCATAGAAAACCCCTAAATAGGGTACTTCCTTCACAACAGCCCCCTTCCCTAGCTCCATTTCACGTTTTCTAGCTGCCCTCTCTCAAAACCGTGATCCTAAATCCTTCCCAAACCCATTCCTTGCTGAAAACGACCCCACTCCATCACTCTATTGCAGTTTGCAACTCTTCCTCTTGCAAATCTTGTTCGTTGGAGCTCCTACAACCCCCAAAACGAGCTGAAATCATGAGGAGCTCTATTCCCATTTTTCATTCTCTTTTCTCTTTGAAAATCTATCCTAAGGGAGCTTGAAGCATCCCTCTATAACGCCTAGATTTCATTCTGTCCATTTGGGCGACCATTTCTCCGCATTTCCTCCGCTTTCCATGACTATTGTTAAGGCTATTTTAACCTTTTTCTCCCTTTCCATCGTCCTCTCTCTCATGTCCCTTTTATTTGATCCTCAGACTCGTGGAAACCTGCTTACCCATCCCATTCCTCCACATTCTTCGCTTGTTTGATTACTGTTTTAAGGATTTTCGTATTTTGTTGTTGTTAGGTTTTGTGAAGTCAAAGGTAGAAAATGTGTTTGTGTTAGTGGTTTGGCCTTAGCATAGCCGAATATGTTCCTGTCATAATCCATGTGGAACTTTATTCCATGTATTGTGACAAATTTTGTTGAATGGAGTGCATGCCGTTTCGTTCGCTGTAATGTATTATCCCTAGTTTGGGTGTATCCTATGGTTTCCACAGCCATATCGAAAATCCTAGGATTAGGCCTACAAAATTAGTTTTTATCCCACCCCACCCTCCTACCTAGCATGCCACATCCAATCCCGACATGGGACTAGGAATGCCATTCCATTAGGCTGTAGATTACAGACTAGTCTACTAGTTACCTCAAGTAGTGCAAAGCCTGTATATGCTACGGAATAGTAGGTCAGATTTACTTGGAATGGGACTGCCTTTCTTGGATAGATCCTCATAACATCCATAGACTCCTTTAGTAACTCTTAGAAAGCTTATGTAAATTAGAACCATTCACTCTTAGGGAAGACTTACAAATCTCTCAGGTCGAACTTAGAATAAACGAACGCACCCCTTAGAATTGCCTTCCCCAAGGGCTTATTACATTTAGAAACGCAGAGTAAAGGAACCGCATGTGAGAGATGTATTCACGGTTTGAATTGACTTCTTAATCCAAGTGGTTACCAATAAATCCAATGCTCTGATCAAGCAGAAGATCGACATCGACTCGGATTAAGAATTGATACAATAAATCCTCTGTCCTAGCTAGACAGAAAGTCTATGTATCCGGCTCAGACTTACTACACAACCTTTCTTCTGTGATGGCTCAACCACCTATAACCAAACGTGATCACATTGCCTTTGGGAAATGGCGAGGACTTAAAGCCAGTAGAGAATTCGACATCTTGCCAGAAACTTATACCTGCCCCTGAACTAAACCATAACAGAGATTAGGCTCATCTTTATCGCCATAGATACCAATGCCATAGAACGCATCATTAGCAAAGGAAACCTACTGTACTGAGGGGTTGTTTCCCAATTCATGTCAAGGATAGCCCCTAAGTTGCATCTTGCTCCGATATACGGATCGATGCAAAGATTCTTGAACTTTAAGTAGAAACAAGTTTTAAGGGGGGTAGAACGTATTGAGTCCAATCCAGTTAGCTCAGCCAATGCAACCGTTCGATCAGAGTGACGCAGCGGAAGTGTGGTTGGCCTCTTCCCCACTGGCCCAAGATCGAAACATTTGAGTTAGGATATACGTAAGGTGAGGTTATTAAATAGGATTTGAACCTTCCTTAGAAAAAGTACTCCTTACCCTTCGCCAATTTCGTAGACGAAATTGTGTTTTAAGGGGGGTAGATTGTAACACCCCGAATTTTGCCCAACTTGGGATTAGACGTCCTTAGGCAATGGGTCAACTAAAACACCTGGAAAATCGCTCAGAACCCAATTCCATAGCTAAAGAAACCACTTAGGATTAATTCCTTTAGAAACTAAGCATAAGTTAGCTAACGCTACGCTGGAGTAGCTGTGAAATAGTCCCTGACCGCTTTAAATACGTTCTACAAGGCCCAAAACTTGTAGAATCAATGGTGCTATAATATCCTAAAACCTTGGATTATACTCTAAACCGGTTTGTTTTCTGGACGTTTTTGAAACTTTGTATTGGATCTAGACCGCGTGTCGAAAGTCCGATACCCACAATCTTAGACCGTTATAACCGCCTAGCTGGACTTGACAATCATTTCGAAAATCAAGTCCAACCGACATTCACAGGCTATTTCATTGAGCCTGGACTGAAGAGAGTGAGAATAGGGTTAGATTTGGAATTTGAAATTCAAATCTGGCACACGACTTGACGCGTCAGTATTAAGCGTTCTGACCATCAGAATTCAGTCAAATTACACCCTTGGATCAGGAAAAATTTCTATTTCATATCATGAGACTTGTAAACCTGATTTACGTGCGATGACCGCTGAACTGAAATTGGACCGCCACGTGCGATCTACGAACATAATTGGTCTGAAAATGGGATGTGAACGACATCCGACATGTATGAACTTAAGTCCGATCGCGTTCGGCCAGGGGACCACCAGAAATGCCCTTTTGGACTGAAACAGCCCTGATTTGGTTAGGTATCAAGTAAACTTTGTTCCCAAGCCTGTTTTGGGCATGTTTGGGCTTATAAAAGGGGTTGAAACCCTCTCATATCTCTCCCATCCGAATTTGGAAAAAGCCATAGGTTGAGTGAGAGAAAAGGTGAGAGATTGTGAGAGAAGGTGGGAGAGAATTTCCTGCTGCTGGTGCTACCTGCTACACGTGTTTAAGCCACGCAATCCAATCACTTTGTCGGTGATTTTTCCGCATTTTTAGGTAAGAAAATACCCTAAATAGTTGCTGATTTGAGGTTTCTTGGTTTCCATAGTATGGTAGCTGATGGATCTTGTGTATTAGGTTGCCTATTCACCGTAGACGAAGCGTATACGCTCCGTTCGAATTGATACGCTTCTAGGAGAAAAGTTACAGATTTTATACGTTTTGATTGACTGTTTTCAATGCTTTCAATGTCGTTTAATAGTAGATTATCAACGGCAACGCCATTTGACATGTACAACATGCTGTCCGTTTCTTGTTTCGTAAGCAGACGAAAAATATGAGATTTAGGGCATTTTAGTCATTTGTAGGAAATACTGTTTTCATCCATAATTTGCTGATGTGATTGACATGGCTTCTTGTCGCATTAGGATACTAGGAATGCGTGCATAATTAGTTTGGTGAAGAGATTCTCCTAAATGCGCATTTTGAGTCGACATACTATATGTAGACTTAAGTGTGTAGTTTAAGTGTTTGTATAAATGCTTGTATTAGTATGTATTGAATTAAATGGTGTTATGAATTAGTTTGAGCAACAGCCCTGACAGCCCTTGCAGCGACCTACAAATTATACATCGTATGATATTACTAGGAGTGACGACCCTAGACAGGATCTGTGTTGGGATTGATATAAGGGAAGTACCTTAGTTTCCCAATATTGTTGTATGAAAAGGACTAATAATAACTCGGTAATCATATCACCATTACATTGCATGTGCCTGGAAGATGTGGAGCACTGTGGGACGATTGCATGCCATGGTCGTAAGATGGTGCTATATGAGGGAGAACGTCGGTGAGGGCATCCATCATGTCATTTCATATGGCATTAACAACAGTATTAGGATTGTTTGATTTTATTGCTTTACTATTATCGCATGATTGATTTGATAGCATGCTAATCTCTGCTCTCTTATCCCACTGAGTTGATCACTCACTCCCACGTTACGGGATGGTGTTTTCGGACACCCATCAGTCCCTATTGTGATTGCAGATGATGGCGCGGCCTGCAAGGCGGAGCTGGACTTGATGATGATGAGGAGGATCTCTCCTTTATACGTGTTCTGATTGACGGGATTACAGGGAGGTTGATTAGATGCCTTGACACTTGTCCTTTTATATTTTTAGCGCACTCATGTATATTCGTTTTATCTACTTTTGGAGTATACATGTATGTATATAACCTGGTAACATGTTTACACTCTGGAGACATATAACAGTTTATATATGTTATACATACTATCACAGTCTTCCGTTTGTTAATTTAGCTGTCTCTGGAGTATGATATGCTGTTCTGGCATAATCCTACTCATGTTTAATACATTAACACAGACAACATTCAATCATACATATCTATGTTGCATAAATAACATTTTGAAACTCGAAAGTTAGGTTTTTACTCGACCCCCCGATTTTTGGGATGTTACAGTTGGTATCAGAGCATGATTTGGATTAAACCGGGCCTGGGTTATGGTCACGCGACGTACGCTGTCGCTTCCTTTGACTTAGGTGGGTGCGAGGAAGGTCTAGAAACACTTATAGGATCGCAGATTCGCCAATAGGCGAAGTCTATTCATATCGATCGCGCGATCGAGTCCGTAATGCATCTAGGGTCGCATGAAGCGACCTGAGTAGCTCATAGGTTGTAGGTAGGTGGGTTGAGACGTTCTTTGAATGATCCTAAACCCGTAAATTAGAATCCTTGGGCTGTGGGATAACCACAACCCTTACATTCAATCGCTAGGGCTTAAAAACCCCGTTTCACCTAAATTCTTCAAAATTCTTCCTCTCACCACTCCATTCTTCAATTCTTTCTTATTCTTTTCATGTTAGGCATAAATGCTAATGTGAAAATGATATAAAATCATACTTCGACAAAATTTTATAGTGAATAGTAAAATTTCATGAAAACTGGCCATAAGGCCATTCCAAGTTTGTAATATTTAGTAACTAATGGGCTAGATAGATGTATTGGCTCCTTCTACCCCAAAATCATATGCTGCATGATGGGGGATTGCATTCAGGTTTACAGATTGCCCCCAAAAGTCCCGAATGCATGTTTAGGCCTCCCTAGGGCAATCTAGAATGAAATAAGGTGGGGCCCATATATTTTTGGGGTCCCTAGACCAGGGGGTACCCGACCCATGCGGCACCACCAGCCACCGTGCAAGATGGTCGGCGATGCCATCGCCGATCCGGCGATGCATCGCCGTCCGGTGGGGCCCACTTGTAATGAAATTTCGTGCGTGTGGGTTTTTTGGGTAGTACACCCCTCCCACATGTGGTTCGACCATAGAAAACCCCTAAATAGGGTACTTCCTTCACAACAACCCCCTTCCCTAGCTCCATTTCACATTTTCTAGCTGCACTCTCTCAAAATCATGATCCCAAATCCTTCCTAAACCCATTCCTTGCTGAAAACGACCCCACTCCATCACTCTAGTGCAGTTTGCAACTCTTCCTCTTATAAATCTTGTTCGTTGGAGCTCCTACAACCCCCAAAACGAGCTGAAATCGTGAGGAGCTCTATTCTCCTTTTTCATTCTCTTTTCTCTTTGAAAATCCATCCTAGGGGAGCTTGAAGCATCCCTCTACAATGCCTAAATTTCATTTTGTCCATTTGGGCGACCATTTCTCCGCATTTCCTCCGCTTTCCATGACTATTATTAAGGCTATTTTAACCTTTTTCTCCCTTTTCATTGTCCTCTCTCTCATGTCCCTTTTATTTGATCCTCAGACTCGTGAAGACCTGCTTACCCATCCCATTCCTACATGTTCTTCGCTTGTTTGATTACTGTTTTAAGGATTTTCATGTTTTGTTGTTGTTAGGTTTAGTGAAGTCAAAGGTAGAAAATGTGTTTGTGTTAGTGGTTTAGCCTTAGCATAGCCGAATGTGTTCCTGTCATAATCCATGTGGAACTTTATTCCATGTATTGTGACAAATTTTGTTGAATGGAGTGCATGCCATTTCGTTCGCTGTAATGTATTGTCCCTGGTTTGGGTGTATCCTATGGTTTCCACAGCCATATCGAAAATCCTAGGATTAGGTCTACAAACATAGCATGCCACATCCAATCCCGACATGGGACTAGGAATGCCGTTCCATTAGGCTGTAGATTACAGAATAGTCTACTAGTTACCTTAAGTAGTGTAAAGCCTGTATATGCTACGGAATAGTAGGTTAGTTTTACTTGGAATGTGACTCCCTTTCTTGGATAGATCCTCATAACATCCATAGACTCCTTTAGTAACTCTTAGAAAGCTTATGTAAATTAGAACCATTCACTCTTAGGGAAGACTTAGAAATCTCTCAGGTCGAACTTAGAATAAATCAACACACCCCTTAGAATTGCCTTCCCCAAGGGTTTATTGCATTTAGAAACGCAGAGTAAAGGAACCGCATGTGAGTGATGTATTCGCGGTTTGAATCGACTTCTTAATCCTAGTGGTTACCAATAAATCCAATGCTCTGATCAAGCAGAAGATCGGTATCGACTCGGATTAAGAATTGATACAATAAATCTTCTGTCCTAGCTAGACAGAAAGTCTATGTATCCGGCTCAGACTTACTTCACAACCTTTCTTCTGTGATGGCTCAACCACCTATAACCAAACGTGATCACATTGCCTTTGGAAAATGGCGAGGACTTAAAGCCAGTAGAGAATTCGACATCTTGCCACCAACTCATACCTACTCCTGAACTTAACCACAACAGAGATTAGGCTCATCTTTATCGCCATAGATACCAATGCCATAGAACGCATCATTAGCAAAGGAAACCTACTGTACTGAGGGGTTGTTTCCCAATTCATGTCAAGGATAGCCCCTAAGTTGCATCTTGTTCCGATATACGGATCGATGCAAAGATTCTTGAACTTTAAGTAGAACCAAGTTTTAAGGGGGGTAGAACGTATTAAGTCCAATCCAGTTAGCTCGGCCAATGCAACCGTTCGATCAGAGTGACGCAGCGGAAGTGTGGTTGGCCTCTTCCCCACTGGCCCAAGATCGAAACATTTGAGTTAGGATATACGTAAGGTGAGGTTATTAAATAGGATTTGAACCTTCCTTAGAAAAAGTACTCCTTACCCTTCACCAATTTCGGGGACGAAATTGTGTTTTAAGGGGGGTAGATTGTAACACCCCGAATTTTGGCCAACCTGGGATTAGACGTCCTTAGGCAATGGGTCAACTAAAACACCTGGGAAATCACTCAGAACCCAATTCCATAGCCAAAGAAACCACTTAGGATTAATTCCTTTAGAAACTAAGCATAAGTTAGCTAGCGCTACGCTGGAGTAGCTGTGAAATAGTCCCTGACCAGTTTAAATACGTTCTACAAGACCCAAAACTTGTAGAATCAATGGTGCTATAATATCCTAAAACCTTGGATCAAACTCTAAACCGGTTTGTTCTCTGGACCTTTTTGAAACTTTGTATTGGATCTAGACCGCGTGTCGAAAGTCCGATACCCACAATCTTAGACCGTTATAACCGCCTAGCTGGACTTGACAATCATTTCAAAAATCAAGTCCAACCGACATTCACAGGTTATTTCATTGAGCCTGGACTGAAGAGAGTGAGAATAGGGTTAGATTTGGAATTTGAAATTCAAATCTGGCACACGACTTGACGCGTCAGTATTAAGCATTCTGACCGTCAGAATTCAGTCAAATTACACCCTTGGATCAAGAAAAATTTCTATTTCATATCATGAGACTTGTAGACCTGATCTACGTGCGGTGACCGCTGAACTGAAATTGGACCGCCACGTGCGATCTACGACCATAGTTGGTTTGAAAATAGGATGTGAGCGACATCCGACATGTATGAACTTAAGTCCGATCGCGTTCGGCCAGGGGACCACCAGAAATGCCCTTTTGGACCGAAACAGCCCCAATTTGCTTAGGTATCAAGTAAACTTTGTTTTCAAGCCTGTTTTGGGCATGTTTGGGCTTATAAAAGGGGTTGAAACTCTCTCATATCTCTCCCATCCGAATTTGGGAAAAGCCATAGGTTGAGTGAGAGAAAAGGTGAGAGATTGTGAGAGAAGGTAGGAGAAAATTTTCTGCTGCTGGTGCTACTTGCTACACTTGTTTAAGCCACACAATTCAATCACTTTGCCAGTGATTTTTTCACATTTCTAGGTAAGAAAATACCTTAAATAGTTGCTGATTTAAGGTTTCTTGGTTTCCATAGTATGGTAGCTGATGGATCTTGCGTATTAGGTTGCCTATTCGCCGTACACGAAGCGTATACGCTCCGTTCGAATTGATACGCTTCTAGGAGAAAAGGTGCGGATTTTAGACGCTTTGATTGACTGTTTTCAACGCTTTCAATGTCGTTTAATAGTAGATTATCGACGGCAACGCCGTTTGACATGTACAACATGCTGTCCGTTTCCTGTTTCGTAAGCAGACGAAGAATATGAGATTTAGAGCATTTTAGTCATTTGTAGAAAATACTGTTTTCATCCATAATTTGCTGATGTGATTGACATGGATTTTTGTCGCATTAGGATACTAGGAATGCGTGCATAATTAGTTCGGCGAAAAGATTCGCCTAAATGTTCACTTTGAGTCGACATACTATATGTAGACTTAAGTGTGTAGTTTAAGTGTTTGTATAAATGCTTGTATTAGTATGTATTGAATTAAATGGTGTTATGAATTAGTTTGAGATTGATTTCTCAATTAATATGCTGATGTAAATGGTTTCCCACATGTTAGCTATATGCATGATTTCATTATATGTATGAAACGCATGCGTTGAAAGATTTACTTAAGTTGTATGTTATAACATGTGTTAACATGCTCACATAGTTGTATTTCATTTCCATTACTCTTACATGATGGCTGATGTGAATTCATAATTGTTTGGGACTATACTTAGTCCAGGCAGTCGGTAACCGAGCAAGTTCGTGATTGGCATATTTTTATCACGAACGACGCGTCGATGAACGCGAGTCGTGTTTTGGAGTTGGCGGCAGTGGTTAGGCCACATGAGGTGTTTTACGCACTTCATGTCATTCGACTTGAGATGTGCTCGTGCTAGTCGAGCCCGTCAAGTAACCCGACTGGCCGTTGTATGTTCACCCTGTATGAGTCATAACTGCTTGAACCTAGGGTACTGAACTTACCATTGTAAACTCTGTCAACCATGGTACCTTGATCCATGAAGACTCATGCGCTGGACATGGTGGTATGGGACACCGTGGTCGAGCTGTCGGCCTACGCTGGGGCCACAAACCTCCCCGTAGTGACCAGTGAGCACCTATGACTCGTGAGCAGATTATGGTAGTATGAGACACTATATTCTTGCTGTCGTCCTACACTGATCAGGCGACGAGTCCTTTGTAGTGACCGCGAGCGTATTCTGAGTCTACGGGAGGTGATGACCCTTCCGTAGCAGTGAGAGTACAGTAGGCCTGTATTGATAAGGTGATGGGGGAGCGGTGCAATGAGTGCAAGCAACAGCCCAGACAGCCCTTGCAGCGACCTAGAAAATATATATCGTATGAGATTACTAGGAGTGACGACCCTAGATAGGATCTGTGTTGGGATTGATATAAGGGAAGTACCTTAGTTTCCCAATATTGCTATATGAAGAGGACTAATAATAACTCGGTAATCATATCACCATTACATTGCATGTGCTTGGAAGACGTGGAGCACTGTGGGACGATTGCATGCCGCTGTCGTAAGATGGTGCCGTATGAGGGAGAACGTCGGTGAGGGCATCCATCATGTCATGTCATATTGCATTAACAACAGTATTAGGATTGTTTGATTTTACTGCTTTACTATTATCGCATGATTGATTTGATAACATGCTAATCTCTGCTCTCTTATCTCACTGAGTTGATCACTCACTCCCACGTTACGGGATGGTGTTTTCGGACAGCCACCAGTCCCTATTGTGAATGCAGATGATGGCGCGGCCTGCGAGGTGGAGCTGGACTTGATGATGATGAGGAGGATCTCTCCTTTATACGTGTTCTGATTGACGAGATTATAGGGAGGTTGATTAGATGCCTTGAGACTTGTCATTTTATATTTTTAGCACACTCATGTATATTCGTTTTGTCTACTTTTGGAGTATACATGTATGTATATAACCTGGTAACATGTTCACACTCTGGAGACATATAACAGTTTATATATGTTATACATACTATCACAGTCTTCCGTTTGTTAATTTAACTGTCTCTGATGTATGATATACTGTTCTGGTGTAATCCTACTCATGTTTAATACATTAACACAGACAACATTCAATCATACATATCTATGTTGCATAAATAACATTTTGGAACTCGGGAGTTAGGTTTTTACTTGACCCTCCGATTTTCGGGATGTTACATTGTCCGAACTAGGGGCGGGTGTATTCAAGTGATCATCAATGACCACATTAATTGACTCTTAAATCACACCGGTCGTGTTGTTCAATATATGATAAGCATGACTGTTTAAAGAATATCAATAAAAGGTCCCTTCGTCACTTTTAGTGTCGAACTTTTCCAAGTTTTCACGTCATGCAAAATGTAGCACTGGCTGCCAAAAATACGAATGTATTTGACAGTAGGCTTTTTGTCAAACCACATTTCATAAGCCATTTTATTATTATATTTACAAGTGTAAACACAATTAATAATGTAGCAAACAGTATTCACTGCTTCAGCCCATAGATTTCTAGGGAGCTTCATGCTATTCAACATAACATTTCTCATTTCTTGAAGCACTCTATTTTCCCTTTCCACAATACCATTTTGTTGTGGTGTTTTGGGTGCAGAGAATTCATGCGATATTCCTTGATCGGTACAAAATTTCTCAAAACTGCTATTTTCAAATTCGGATCCATGATCACTACGAATCTTACTGACTTGAGAACATTTTTCAGTTTGGATCCATTTGATGATCTTTTTCACTTCATCAAGGGTTTCTGAATTGTCTCTTAAGAATGAAACCCAAGTGTATCTTGTATAATCATCTACGATAACCAAGATGTATTTTTTACCACCTCGACTTTCCATTCTAGTTGGTCCTATAAGATCCATGTGAAGAAGCTCGAGTGATCCTGATGTGGCATTGGAGTTCACCTTTTTATGAGAGCTCCTAGTTTGTTTACCGTACTGGCATTCATCACATATTTTGTCTACTTTTTGCAATTTAAGTAGACCTTTAATTAGTTCTCCTTTGCTCAAACTGTATAAATTCTGATAGTGTACATGTCCAAGTCGTTTATGCCAAAGTTTTGTCTCATTAGTATGGACCATATAGCACTTTTGGTTAGATGAGCTACTATCACTTACTATATAGCAATTTTCAGAAGTTCTGTGACCAGTTAATATTACAGAACCCTTTTTGTTTATGATCTCACAACCTTGATTGGAAAATTTCACACTATGGTTGTTATCGCATATTTGAGATATGCTTAAAAGGTTCTGTTTTAGCCCCTCAACATATAAAACATCTTTAAATAAAGGGAGGTTGTAAAGTTGAACAGGACCTTTGCCAATAATCTTACAATTTCTTCCATCACCAAATGTGACTGACCCATCAGTCATATCTTTAAGATCGGTGAATAAAGCTTTGTCTCTTGTCATATGCCTGGAGCATCCACTATCTAGGTACCACTTTGAATGGCTTCTTGTTTTAAAAGCAGTGTGGGTAACCAAGCAGGCAACTTTAGGAACCCATTTCAGAACAGTTTTGAGTTTAGGAGTATAGTTGGTCTTCTTTTGATTGTAGTTGTAAGAAAGACCTATTGAGTTAGATTTTAAGAGCTCCTTAAGTAAATCAACTATCTTTTCAGCTAGTGGATTTTTGATCTGATTTTTGAAATAGCTACTTTTAGATTTTTAAAAAGTTTTTGTATTTTTAGAAAAACCTTGTCAAGTACCTTTTCCTTTTGAGTTTGAGATCTCTCCTTTCATAAAATTGGGAGGAGTATTCTTTTGTTTAGGAGATTTATTTTTATCATAGCCCAACCCAGATCGATTACCACATTTTCTTGACCCGGATAATAGTTTTTCTAATTCTGGATCACCTTGGGCATATCTCCATGTGTCCTTCAAACTCAGAAGAGAAGATACTTCATTTTTAAGTTTCTCATTTTCAGATTTCAAATCTCCAATCAGGGTGGTTTTGAATTTTAAATCACATTTTGATTTTTCAAAACAATCTGAAATTTATGATTTTTCTAAAACAAGAGTCTCAAAACATTCTTTGAGTTTAGAAAACTTTTCTTTTTGAAGTTTAAGTTTGACAGTAATTTTACAACTTTCCTTATATAAGGCATTATAAGCATCTTGAAGATCTTCTTCATTTTCATGATCACTATGCAAATTTTCTTCACTAGTTGAATCATCGTGATCTGAAAATGTGAAATTAGCTAGCATCATAAGGGCTTTTACTTCATTGCTCGACTCGATTTCAGAATCTTCTGATTTAGAAGAGACTTTAGAATCAGATGATTCGTCCTAAGTAGCCACCATACCTTTCTTCTTGGGTTTGTCCTTTTTAGGACATTTGTTTGCTAAATGCCCATATTCTTGGTAGTTGTAACATTGACTATCTTTCAAAGACTTCCAAGTTCTAGACTTAGGTTTAGATCGTTTCTTTTTGTTTGTTTTTTAAAAATCGACCCTTTTCTTACTTTTGAAAATCTTGTAAAATTTTTTTGCCAAAAGCCCCATATCATCTTTTGAATTTTCTAAATCTGATTTTTCTTGAGAAATACCTTTAGAAGATTTAAAAGTGATAGATTTACCTTTAGGAGCTTTAAAATTTAATTCATAGGTTTGTATTATCCGTATCACGAAGTTCCTGAATCGCGGTTACTTTAGAGTTGAACCGTTCAGGAAGTGAGCGCAGTATCTTTGCACACACTTTACTTTCTGGGATTTTATCGCTAAGACCTCATATTGAGTTTACAATGTCATTCAATCTAGTGTAAAAGTCCATAAACATTTCATTTTCCTCCATATGAATTTCTTCAAATTTAGTTGTGAGGAGTTGGACTTTAGATTTCTTAACAATTGATGTACCCTCGTGTGTCATTTCTAATATATCTCAGGCTTGCTTTGCAGTATTACAGGATATGATTCTTTTGAACTCATCCGGTGATAGTGCACAAGTGATAACATTTAGTGCTTTAGCATTGGCACTACTCTCACTTTTCTGAAGTGTAGTCCATGAGAAATAAGGAGGCACTCTCATTGTTTTTGAACCGTCGGTTCCAGTCACTTCAGTGGCAGGGGGTTTCCATTCGGTCATTGTGGCTTGCCCACACACTCTCATCCATTGATTTGAGGAAGATCCTCATTTTGGCTTTCCAAGAGGCATAGTTGGAGCCATCAAATGGTGGAGGCCTAGTGACTGAAAGGCTATCGAAATTTGACATCTTTTTATATAGCTTAGATCGTTAGCTCAGGAAATAAATCTAAATAAAAAGCAATCAGAACAAGTTATTAGGCACTGATACCACTTGAAATGGCTAAGCTATATGTCCTAAAGGGGGGGGGGGGTTGAATAGGACTATGTCAAATTAAAATTAAATGCAGCGGAATTAAATTAAATAGATAGCCAAACTAAAATAAATCAATTCACAATGCAACCTCAAAATTCAATTCTTGAGAGATTGATACAAAAGTTGTTCTAAGGACAACCTTACACTAAAAACCAAAGGTTTATGGTGGGACAACCTGATTTCTAGAAAGATCTTTATATCAAGAACTCAAATCGAAAGAGAAAAATATAAATTCAAAAAGAATAAATTGTAATATTAAGAATTGATTATTCTAAGGACAACCATGCACTATAAAAATGACAGTGCAACCTTACTAGAATAATTACAGAAATTGAAGCTCAAATTGATAAAGGAATAGCAAGAGATAAATTGCTGAAATAAAACTCTAAACTATTACACCATTCTCCACACTTGCTTGAAATCTAAATTGTTACAACATTTACATCCACATATACATTCTACAAAACTGAATGATAAAAGATAAAAAATTAAGCAAGCATTCAATCCACAAGACAAGGAGTTATAGTGGTTCGCCTGTTTGTTCACCAACTGTTAAACAACAGCCACAGAGAATGTTACTCCACTCCTAATATCCTTACACAGGGATATTAGCGTTCACTATCAAAATAGGTTTCACAGGTTCACCTAAAACCTTCACAATTGTTTCCTTTTCACTCGGGCTTACACAAAAAAAAACCTCTTTTCTGAGTTTTCTGGCTCACCTCAGACAACCAACCAAATTGAGATTTTTCTGGCGAATCCCAAACAAAAATCAAAATAGAATAGAATTTATAAAATTATAAAATACCTGGATTTCTCCTCTTGTAGTAGCCCGGTAGAACCAATTGGAGTAGATGTTCGAATATGAAAGTTCAATGTCAATACTCACTTTATTGTGGTTCTAAGTTCTAATTGATTTTAAATTAAATCATATTGGGCTAGCTCTATTTGATTTTAATTCCAAGAAGGAAAATAATAATTCCTCTTTTAAAATCTGATTGGAATATAGAAGAAAATCAAATAGTAAAAAGCTAACAAAAGTAAATAGAATTATGCACGATATAGCTTAAAAATAAACACAAACTTATCTCAGAGTAGAGTTTTAAATTTACTTAAATTTCTGGTGAATAACTCTGAAATTCGTGTGTTATTTATAGCTGTAGAAATTCGTCTTCGATTGGTCCTAGGGTCACCATGACTGGTCGAAGAAGAAATGCATTTTTAAATTTTTGAGCATGATCGGATAAAATCATTTTACGACCAGTTGAAGATAGTCCATGACCAGTCGAGACCCCTCTATGACTGGTCGTGTGACACTTGATTTAGTCGCTGGAGTTTGAGTCGTAGCTCCACGACTGGTCGAAGGTCGAGTCGAGAACATCCTACGATCGGTCGAGCAGACTCTAGGACTGGTCGTAGCCGAACAGAAAAAATTTGATAATTCATAACAAAACTACGACTGGTCTTGGAATTTCTTGGACTGGTTGAACCAGTGCTAGGACTAGTCGAACCAGATCCAGGAATAGTCTTAAGATAGACCAGAATCATGCATAATTATAAAAATTGGATTATGTATCCAAAATGACCTACCCTAAGGTCAAACTAAGGTCTATCAAACCTGGGACACGAAGTATGGACATTGAAAACTTCACGTTTAAGTTGATGTAGCTTGAACACATCACAAGCTTCATTATCACTTTAAGTTGCACTTGTCTCCCGGTCTATCTTGAGTCTCGAACTTGAACTCTTTATTGTAGCTTGAACTAGCTTGAGCTTGAACTAACTTGTACTTAACTAGCTTGAACTTGAAGTGTTGATGAGGTGTTTCGAACACAGTTATCAAGAAACAAACACAACAAACATAAGACATATATAGAGGTTTTGACACACAAAATTTGACAACCAAAGGAGCATGAGACCATAGCACTTACAGACAACACTTCTTCAACTTAAATACACAAAGAAGTTTGATGAAGACTTGGACAACTTTAAAATGCACGAAGTTGATCTAATCATCTCATCAAAACATGATACAGATTCTAAATGATTTGAACAACAAAATTTGACATACCTGGGTGCTAAGTTAACAATATAGCATTTACAACCTCCTCAAATGTAGGGAGTCACAAAGGTACTACCCTACTCAAGCTAGGATGAAGTCCCTTCTCAAATTTACAAGCTTTCATACTGGAGGTCGAAATCAAATTCGATGCAAAACCGGACAGCTCAATGAATCTGGCCTTGTATTGGGCCATGATAAAGCTCATTGCTCCAGAGATATAAATTCAGACACCATTTTTTCTCGAACACTATCAGGAAAATACTTCTAGTCGAACTTGTCGCTGAACATGCTCCAACTCCAAACCATACTCGGCCTAACTTCCTTCTTAACTGACTGCCACAATAACTCTATTTCTCCCTTGAGTGTGAAAGTAGCAACGACACTCTCTTGGAATCATGACACCCTATCACATCTAAAATCTTGATAACCTGGGTCCTCCATCGGTCAGCCTCAAGCAGATTTGGCTGCCTTTTAAATCGAGGGAGTTGTAAAGCCTAGAATTCCCAAATCAAAGTAGACCGCTCTGACACGGAAGATGCCTCTGTAGACCTCTTCTCCTGACGTTCCATTAGAGATGCCATGGAATGAAGGATTTCCTGAATCGAAGCGGTGTCCTGAGGAGTAACCGGTGCCTTGGCCTGGTGATCCCTAGATGGCTCATGCTCTACTATTGTTTTGGTTTTAGTGGCCTTCTTAAGCACCATGATCTACAATAGAAAATGGACGCCTGGGTTAGCTTGAACCTAAAATAGTTTCTTAAGGTCAAAAAGCACATCTTCTTAACTTCTTATCTTTGAGACCTAACCGTAACTTTTTTCGAGTTACTTAAGGGGAAGCCTAGTGTTTCTAAGTTGTTAAGTTGGTTTTCAAGTTTTAAAACTCTAGCATACTCTTAAATGGTTACCTGTCCATAGGTAATCCCTTATCTCATGCTCTGATACCAACTCTTTCACACCCCAGACTCGATAGTCATGTACGACCGCTATATTTACCAGATCTAGCACGCGACAAGCTGAACTCTGGGATAGGTACCTAATGCCCACACACTAAGTCTCAAGCTCGATGTCCGGTAAGGTAATGTAAGGAATAGATCTCACCATGCATTTTTCACAAAAGAGGAACATTAGAGACAAGATAGGTAATATCCGTATACAAGTAAACTGGGTACTACAAAATTCTAAAAGTACATCATTTCTCTACATGTGCAGTACATACATACATTATATACAATCCAAAATTTCAAAAGTCAATTCAGTCCCCCGATGTGACGCGTAACTCGTGGTCGGACATACCCCTTCTAAACTTGGCCTTATCAGTGGGAGTCAAATTTGTCACGACCTAAACTCGAAAATCGGGCTCACAAAATTCTCAATCACTGAATCCAGTGCTGATAGCCTCCGTAGTACCCCATTCTTGGCTCCCAGCACCCATATACTGGATTCCGATCCTAGGATCCCACAAGGAGGATTTTCAATACGATTTTTTTTCCAAGAAGCATAACCATAAGCATAACCCACAAACAATAACCTCACCACCACATATCCACTATAATAAAATTGTTTGAGTACAATGTAGAAGGAAAATACAAGATAGATAACAAGTCTCTAGAAATATTGCCATGTGCTCCTGCTCTTGCTTGGCTATGTCTATCATCACCTGTATGCAATGGTCGTGCATAAGCTTACAGGAAACTTAGAGGGTGGTGTAAGTGTGTGCGTAATATATGTGCTAAGCACACAGACACACGTGGGAAAATGTTAGTAAGTCCATGAATGTTATCAGCCATACCAAGGCTATGCGATGCAAGGCCTACGTAACCAAATGTCATATGAAAGATGCAATGCAAGCATACCAGTCCTCGACTGGATCCACATATCAGTACAGTTCACCTCTAGAACATCATGTATCAGTACAGTTCCTCTTTAGAAAATTCTCATATCAGTACAGTTCCTCTCTGGACAATCAGGTATTAGTACAGTTCCTCTTTGGACAACACCGAGATTTAGTGCACTACACATTGACTACCCCTCGCCCAGGTGAGTAGTCCAATATAATTGTAAGAGACCTCACTATCCGCTAACTAATAATTTGCTAATACCTATCCAGCACGTCGATAGCGGACCCATTCCTTGAGTTCGTCAAACTCAACCTACTTATGCCCTCTTCTCTCTGGATGAGTAAGGTCACACCCCCTTCCAAATGACTATGACACAGTGAGAGATGCGACCTGCAGGTATTTGGCACACTAGCGCTCATGTATCCACTCGGTCTCAACATTGGAGCAATCTCCTAATACCATAAGGGTTTAGGGACTTTCACCAAAGGACATCTATGGCGCCCCATGTCTAGAACCAAATCATTTTCGGTGTTCAATCCTGTGATCCACGATATGCCTATGGAGACTACAGCCCTGATGTCGCTACGGCGTACAGTAATCATGTCACACAAATGCAAGATGCATGAGTTATACTATCCAATCACGCAGTAATCCTGCGTGTACCACGTGCTCATGTGGGACAACTTCATCTCTCAGAGAGTCCTAAAAACAACTAGCCCAATGACACATGTTATGATCAATCAATCCTCATAATAAGCATGCAAATGATGCATATGAGCATGTATTATGATGTTTTACTAGCACCTACTCAGTGAGTCTTACTGGATAGAGTATACTAGCATAGCTATAAACAAATAATCGACCTATATACATGGCAGGGTCCATAGAAGGATAGCGGATCTAATCTATAACAACAACATTGCATATGCTTAATCTGATGCCATGTATTCTTCCATTTATGGTAACGGGTGATGATATACTCTCCTCATATCAAGGATGGGCCTAAATGGCCTACTCATATCAAGAATGGGCCTAAGAACAATGAGTGGGTTTCCTCACCTGCTCCATCATAAAGTAACTGGGTTACCTATGAGACCCAATAAGCATAAGATGGGCTTTATGGCTTGGACAATTTTACAAGACATGGTGGAAGCACTAACAATAATGAAGGCCCAACAGTTTGGGTTAGCCCACTAAGAGAGGATGAGAATGGGCCTAACAATGGGCCTAGGGAGGTTTACAATGTAGACATTTAACCACCATTACCTCCTACAGTGTTGCCTGCTATAAAAATTATCTCATAATGGGGCTCATGCCCTTAAACTAGTTAGAAAATGAATGGGCAGCATACATCATTTCATTCATCATGGTGGGCCTCTTGGGTTAGCCCATAAACCTCATTCATCATGGTGGGCCTCTTTGGATAGCCCATATAATCACTAAAATAGATGGGAAGCATATACAACACATATATCATAATGGGCCTCATGGGGCAGCCCATATAATCCAGCAAAATAGATGGGCAACATATGCAACACATACATCATAACAGGCTTTCATGGGGTAGCCCATGGCCCAGAAAAATAGATGGGCATGGTACATTCAACACATACATCATAATGGGCCTTACAAGTCAGTCCATGTGCTGCAGAACATGGGTGGACAACACATATATCATGTCATGCTCCAAACTCGAAAACTGGGCTCAAAGAATTCCTGATCGCTGAATTCGGTGCCGATAGCCTCTGTGGTACCCCATTCTCGGCTTCCAGCTCCCATACGCCAGATTCCTATCCTCGAATCCTACAAGGAGGATTTTTTAGCATATATTTATCTCGTAAGAAGCATAACCACAAGTTTACCCAAATCACAAAGGCAACATCATCATCACATATCTAATATAAATAGTCGAATACAATGCTAAAAGGGAAATATACATATATCAAAAATCAAAGCCCCAGAAGACCGCTGCATGCTCTAAGCTGAATGCTGCTGCGACCTAACGTCACCTACACACATCTATCATGCATAAGCTTATAAAAATCTTAAAGGGTGGTGTAAGTGTGTGCACAAGGTAAGTGCTACGTATGCAATATCAGTGCAATGCAGAAACATGTTGGTAAGTCTAAAAATATCATCAGCCATATCCAGGCTATGCGATGCAAAAACGTAATAAGCCAATATCATATACTGAGGAAGCAATGTGATCAATTATGCAATGTAGAGACATAGTAGGCCAAATATCATATACCGAGGACGCAATGCAATATGAAAATCTTGACGAGTCCACGAATGCCATCAACCGTATCTAGGCCATGCGTCAAACCAGCACGAATCGTGTGATCATGTGGGAGAAACTCAGTCTCATATGGAGTCCCATAAACATCTCAGCCCAATGGCACATGCTTTAATCAATCATCCCTCACGACATACATACGAATGATGAGGTTTAAAGAAGGACGGTGAGTCTAGTCTGAATATCAAGATAGGCTCTAAACGGTGGATACACCAAACCTGATACTGAATATCCTTCCGTCTATGATAAGGGTCATACTGTTCGCTTTGCGTCATGTCTATTAAGGAAGGAACCCAACTTATAGCCACTTCAACTTTGGACGACGCTTCTGATGTGGGACAAAGTTCTGCCTTCACTATGTGCACAATAGCCTATCAACTACTGGTAGCTTACCCAGGCCTCAGCCCCACCCACATCACACACGCTCACATCAACATCCACCCACATGTGCCTGGCCACATGAGACTACAGTGACAGGGCATCGCAATATCCCCCACCGAGAGCAAAGTTGAGTCTAAGTGTAATAAGTGGGCTTCCTTACATCATGACACAATGGTCCTCACATACAATCACAATGGGCCTCATACAATGTAATGTTTTAGAAAAATCCGTACTTAGACCCGAGTACCACCTCTAGCAGAAATCATTTAGAACTAAATCTCTTAGAAATTTCACGTGTATTAGCTAGCGCTAAACTAGACTACATGTAACATTAGCACCAATAACTTTTAATACGATCTATAAGACCTAAAACCTATAGAATCATTGACGTTATATTACCCTAAAATCTAGGATCCAACTCTAAAGCCAATTACTCTTGGGAGCACTTTGTAACTTCGTATCGGACCTAGATCGCACGTCGAACGTCTGATAGCGATGAACTTAGACGAGTACGACCGCTTAGTTAGACTTGACTATCACCTCAAAAATTAAGCCCAAACGATGTCCTGAGACCATTTTCTTGAGTCCAAAGTGAAGAGAGTGAGAAAGCAAAGATTTTTAAAAAATTAAATATGATTTTAAGTAATCTGGGTCGTGTCGCTTGCGTGTTATTTCTAAGCGTTTTGACCATTAGATTTTGACCCCAATTCACCCTTGGATCAGGATAGGTGGCCCATACATGTTAAAGTACTTGTGGCCCTGATCGAATTTCGGTGACTATTGAATTGTAACTGGTCTGCCACGGACGATCTGGAAACCCGATCAGATTGAAAACTTAACTTGCTTAAGATCCAATACTAGTGAGCTTAAGTCCAACCGCATTTGATAAGAGGACCTACAGAAGTGCTCCGTTGGATCAGAAAGAGTCCGATTTGGTTATAACCTAAGTATTCCTTGACCCTAAGGCTGTTTTCGTCGACTTTAGGCTTATAAAAAGGCCTTAAACTCTCATTCCCAAATCTCATACGAATTTCCTAAACCCTAGCTAAGTGAAGAGAGAGAAAGGAGAGAAAGTAAGAGAGAATGTGTTGTTTCTTCGTGAGATTCTTCCCAGTTCTTCTACGTATCGATCTTACGTATCTGAATCGTTATTCCGATGATTCTGATTCTATTTTTGGGTAAGTTAATCAAATCCTAACATATTTTGGAGCTTAGAATAGTTGAAGTGAAGTTATAGCTAACCTGTTGCATGCCTTAGGTAGCGTATCCGCCGTTGACGAAGACTTAATATTTGAATCATCTCTATTTCGCATTTTCTGGTTTAAGGTGTAGACTATATACATTTAGGTTATAGTTTTTAAGACTTTCAATGTTATATAATGATTTATTTATGTCGTCAATGCTATTACACATGCCAATCGCGCTATCTGTTTCGATTTATGTATATGTATAATCTATGTTATAAATAGAGTATTTCATATATATGTTAAAATACCCATATACGTATGAAATTTATTGTTATGATTGCCATGATTCTTTGTCATTGATTCATGATTGTTATATATGCGACGACTCCTTGATGAAAGGAATCGCCCTTTTACGCTGTATGGTCGACATACGTGATGTATGTTAAATAGTGTAGTCTAGGTGTTTGTATAAATGTATAATTGAGTTAGTAGTTAGTAAAGTGTGATTTTTAGGGTTGTTGAGATATGAATCTCAATCACATTACCTGAGTGTATACTTTCCTCCATGGATTTATTAGCCTAAATTATTCATGTTAACTGTGTGCATGATTTCCTCCATGTACTGTATTTATGTTTAAGTTATATTTCATAAATGTTCATATGAATGTAGAATATGAATCATATGCCCGTTATTGAGCTTGTACGTGATTGGGGCTGTGTTACAGTCCAGGTAATCGGTAACCATTCTTCAAATGGTGGTTGAGGTCATTTTTCACTATGAAGGATGAGTTTAACGAATCCGAGTCGTGCTTGGGATGTTCGACAGTGGTTAGGCCACACGGAGTACTTATGCATTCCATGTCGTTCAATTCAATGTGCGCTTGGCCTAGTTGAGCTTATCAACTAACCTGATTAACTGATATTTATTCACCATATTTGGTCACTACTGTTTGAATCTAAGGCACTGAACTCACTAGTGAAACTCCCGTTAACCTTGCTACCGTGATCCCCTAAGACTCATGAGTCGGGCATGGTGGTATGGACACCGTAGTCGAGCTATCGGCCTATGCTGGGTCGACGAGCCTCCCCGTAGTGACCAGTGAGCACCCTACTCTCATGAGCAGATTATAGTGGTATGAGACACAATATTCATGCTGTCATCCTACATTGATTAGTGACGAGCCCTTTATAGTGACCTCGAGTATATCTTGACACTGCATAAGGGCGACGAGTCTTGTTACAGTATTTAAGATATAACTAAACTTGTATTGATTGGTGACGAGCCCTTTACAGCAATCTAGAATTGTAACATCGTATGAGATTTCCTAGGACTGACGACCTTAGAATGGATCAATGTTTGAAAATTGATATAAGGGAGGTGTCTTAGCTTCCCAATCCTACTGTATGAAAAAGACTAATAAGAACTTGGTAATCATACTCATGACATCGCACTATATGTGCCATTGGCGTTGGTGTGAGAGCACAGTGGTAGTGATTCATGCCGCGATCGTTAGACGTTGTCGTAAGAGGGGGTTTGTGGTGAGGGCATGCATCATTATTTCATATCATTCTTGCATTAACAAGAGTATCTAGAACATGTTTGATTGTACTGCTTTATCATTACTGCTTGATTGAATTGATAACATGTTAACCTTTGCCGTATAGTTCTATTGAGTTGATCACTCACTCCCATGTTCTAAGACGATGCTTAAACCCCAACCAGACTTTGACTTAGCTACAGGTGACGGTGATGCCTACGAGGCAGAGCCGGAGTTCGACGAGGAAGATGAGGCTTTCTCATTCATGCAGTTCTCAGGCGGGTTCATGTGAGCCTTGTCTTGACTGGCGGGAATTCTGGGATATGATTATATTATTTTTTCACAGTTTGATACATGTATTTTGAGACACAGTTGTACTTATTGCTCAGACAGAGCACGCATATTTTGGAGATTATTTTTGGTTTATATATGTATTTAAGACTCCCGCTTGCATTTTCTCGCTATCCTTGAATTATGTCTGCTGATTTGTCTTAATCTACTTCATGTTTATGCACTAATACAGACAACATACATCCATCATTATTTATATTGCATAAGTGATGTTTTGGAACTCAGGAGCTGAGTTATGCTCGACTTTCGAATTTTAAGGCATTACATATAATTACAATGTGCCACATACAATCACAAGGGGGGCCTCATACAATCACAGTGAGCCTCATACAATCATAATGGGCGTTGCACCATCTTAATGGGCCTTATACATTACAATGGGCCTTATACCATCAAAAGATGGACTCCAAGATTTGAGTAGTTTTGCAGAGTATGGTGAAAAGCATCATTATCAATGGGGGGCCCAATAAGACAAGATGAGAATGGGCTTAACAATGGGCATAAGGGAAAGTCAAAATGTGGACATTTAACCATCATTGTCCATCAATGTGGACATTCAAGAAACATTGCTCCCCAAGGAGTGGCCCACATAGAGCCAAACATATAGTGGGGCCATGACCTTACATAAGGGTCTCATACATCATAATGGGTCACATACAATCACAACAGGCCTTATAGACGGGTCGAAGATATGTCGCAATGGGCTTCATATTTAGACAGCATATACATCACAACGGGCCACATCTCATAGGCTTAATACACATCACAATGGGCCGCATCACATGGGCCTAGTATACATCATAATGGGCCCCATTGACTGGCCCTCAAATGCATCACAATCGGCCTTATCACTTGGGCCAAATAAACATCACATTGGGCCTCACTCATGGCCATAAATACATCATAATGGGCCTCATCACATGGGCCACAATTACGTCATAATGGGCCTCATCACATGGGCCACAATTACGTCATAATGGGCCTCATCACATGGGCTATACATATATCACATTGGGCTTGATATCTGGGCCTCAAATACATTACAGTGGGCCACATCCATGGGCCTCAATTAAATAATCAGGTGGGCCTCACACATACAACTTCAATGGGCCTCACATACGGCCACAATGAGCCTCAAATACATACGGTAGGTGGACCCTGCATTTGGGCCTCCCATAAATACCATAGTGGGGCCCGGGAGGTTAAAACAGTGGGCGTTAATCCCTATTGTCAAGCAGCGTCTGGATCGGGCTATTGGAAGGTGTGGATTTAAACATACATCCCAGTCAGCCCTACGTCTAGATGGACGGGATGGATTAAATCACTTATATCACAGTGGGTCCCCACGTCCAGATGGATGGTGCAATTAAAACACAAATATCACGGTAGGGGCCACCGTCATATGGACGGTATAAATAAAACACTTACATCAAGCAGGGACCCACCGTCCATGGACTAGACGGTGGATGAAACACATAATGGTGGGTCCTACTTGAAATTTATATCCATCTCATTCTCTGCCATAAGACGATCTCTACACATGGCTAGACAGTATGGATAAAACACACATACCATGGGTCCACGTGATGGACGACAGGAAGAACACATACGCCTTGTGGGACCCAGATGGATGGTCTAGATAGATGCTCCTCAAGGTGGGCCCGCGATCTGGCAAAACGACGTTGCAGTTAGAGTTCATGCATCAAGGGTCCCACGGATGAAGGGTGTGGATACGAAATACATACATCATGGTGTGGTCCACATCCATGGACTGAAAAGAGTGGATAAAACATTCACATCAGGGTGGACCCACATCCATTAGCTGGATGGCGTGGGTGAGATCTATGCATCACGGTGCACCCCACATAACACCATCCAGATTTGGATGGTGTGAATACAACACTACATCATGGGGGCCCAGAACTTGCTGACATCATCCCAACAACTATATTATTACTGGACAGATGGCATAGATAAACATGTAAATCATGGTGGTATCCAAACCGTCCAGCTGGAATGGTCCCATCAACTGCACGTGTGAAACGTGCAGGGTGGGTCCCACATATGGACAGTTGGATATAACACGTACCTCCGGTCAGACTCACTTGTTGGCGTCCATACATATGGACGGTAGATATAACACATGTATTAGGGCGGCCTCACGTCCTGTAACACCCCGAATTTTGGCCAACCTGGGATTAGAAGTCCTTAGGCAATGGGTCAACTAAAACACCTGGGAAATCGCTCAGAACCCAATTCCACAGCCAAAGAAACCACTTAGGATTAATTTCTTTAGAAACTAAGCATGAGTTAGTTAGCGCAACGCTAGAGTAGCTGGAAAATAGTCCCTGATCGCTTTAAATACGTTCTACAAGACCCAAAACTTGTAGAATCCATGGTGCTATGATACTCTAAAACCTCGGATCAAACTCTAAATCGATTTGTTCTCTGGACCTCTTTGAAACTTTGTATTGGATCTACACCGCGCGTCGAAAGTCCGATACCTACTATCTTAGACCGTTAGAACCGCCTAGCTGGACTTGACAATCATTTCGAAAATCAAGTCCAACCGATAATCACAGGCTATTTCCTTGAGCCCGGACTGAAGAGAGTGCGAATAGGGACAGATTTGGAATTTGAAATTCAAATCTGGCACACGACTTGACGCGTCAGTATTAAGCGTTCTGACCGTCTGAATTTAGCCAAATTACACCCTAGGATCAGGAAAAATTTCTATTTCATATCATGATATTTGCAGGCCTGATCTACGTGCGATGACCGCTGAACTGAAACTGGACCGCCACGGGCGATCTACGAACCCTGCCGGACTGAAAACTTGATGCGTGCTAGATCCAGTGTGCATGAGCTTAAGTCCGACCGCATTTGGCCAGGGGACTACCAGAACTGTACTTTTAGACCGAAACAGCCCCAAATTGGGTATAACCTAAGTAAACTTTGTTCCCGAGCCTATTTCGGGCATTTTTGAGCTTATAAAAGGGGTTGAAACCCTTACTTCTCTCTCCCATCCGAATTTGAGAAAAACCCTAGATTGGGAGAGAGAAAAGGTGAGAGTTTGTGAGAGAGGGTAGGAGAGAATTTACCTGTCGTTGCACCACCTATTGCAAGTGCCTAAGCGACACACCTCAATCACCTGGCCGGTGATTTCTCCGCATTTTCAGGTAAGAAAATATCCTAGAAGTTGCTGATTTAGTGTTTCTTCGTTTCCGTAGCTAGATAGTTGATGTATGTTGTAAAACAGGTTCTCTATTTGCCGTAGACGAAGAGTATACGCTCCGTTCGAATTCACACCCCTAAAAGGGAAAAGGTGTGGATTTTAGACGCTTTGATTGACTGTTTCCAACGCTTTCAATGTCGTAATAGTAAATTATCGACAGCAACGCCGTTTGACATGTACAACATGCTGTCCATTTCCTGTTTTGTAAATAGGCGAAGAATATGAGATTTAGGGCATTTTAGTCATTTGTAGGAAGTACTGATTTCATCCATATTTTGCTGATGTGATTGACATGGCTTATTGTCGCATTAGAATATTAGGAATACGTGCATAATTAGTTTGGCGAAGAGATTCGCCTAATTGCGCACTTCGGGTCGACATACTATATGTAGACTTAAGTGTGTAGTGTATGTGTTTGTATAAATGCTTGTATTAGTATGTATTGAATTAAATGGTGTTATGAATTAGTTTGAGACTGATTTCTCAATTAATATGCTGACGTAAATGATTTCCTACATGTTGACAATATGCGTGATTTCATTATATGAATGAAATGCATGTGCTTGATGATTCACTTAAGTTGTATGTTATAACATGTGCTTGATGATTTCATTATGATTTAGTTTGAGATTGAATTCTCAATTAATATGCTGATGGAACTGATTTCCTATATGTCGGCGATATGCATAATTTCATTATATGTATGAAAGGCATGTGTCAGATGATTTACTTAAGTTGTACGATATAATATGTGTTAACATGCTCACATGGTTGTATTTCATTTCCAATACTTTTACATGATTGCTGATGTGTATTCATATTTGTTTGGGACTATACCTAGTCCAGGTAGTCGGTAACCGAGCGAATTCGTGGTTGGCTTCTCTTGGCCACGAATGACGCGTCGATGAATGCGAGCCGTGTTTTGGAGTTGGCGGCAGTGGTTAGGCCACATGAAGTATTTTACGCACTTCATGTCGTTCAACTTGAGATGCGATCATGCTAGTCAAGCCCATCATGTAACCCGACTGGCCGTTGTATGTCCACCCTGCATGAGTCATAACTTCTTAAACCTAGGATACTGAACTTACCATTGTAAACCCTGTCAACCATGGTACCTTGATCCACGAAGACTCATGAGCTGGGCATGGTGGTATGGGACACCGTGGTCGAGCTGTCGGCATACGCTGGGGCCACAAACCTCCCCGTAGTGACCAGTGAGTACCTAGTCTCTTATGGTGGTATGGGACACTATATTCTAGCTGTCGGCCTACACTGATCAGGCGACGAGTCCTTTGTAGTGACCGCGAGCGTATTCTGAGTCTACGGGAGGCGACGACCCTTCATTAGCAGTAGAGTACGGTAGGCCTGTATTGATAAGGTGATGGGGGAGCAGTACAACGAGTGCGTGCAACAGCCCTAGTAGCCCTTGCAGCGACCTACAAAATATACATCGTATGAGATTACTAGGAGTGACGACCCTAGACAGGATCTGTGTTGGGATTGATATAAGGGAAGTACCTTAGTTTCCCAATCCTGCTGTTTGAATGGACTAATAATAACTTGGCAATCATATCACCATTACATTGCATGTGCCTGGAAGATGTGGAGCACTGAGCGGGATGCATGCATGCCGCGGACGAAGATGGTGCCGTATGAGGGAGAATGTCAGTGAGGGCATCCATCATGTCATGTCATATTGCATTAACAACAGTATTAGGATTGTCTGATTTACTGCTTTACTATTATCGCATGATTGATTTGTAAACATGCTAATCTCTTCTCTCTTATTCCACTGAGTTGATCGCTCACTCCCACGTTACTGGATGGTGTTTCCGGACACCCACCAGTCCCTTTTTGTGATTGTAGATGATGGCGCTGCTCGAGAAGCGGAGCTGGACTTGATGATGATAAGGAGGATTCCTCCTTCATGTGTGTTCTGATTTATGGGATTATAGGGAGGTTGATTAGATAGCTTGACACTTGTCATTTTATATTTTTAGTGCACTCATGTATAATCATTTGTTTACTTTAGGAGTATACATGTATGTATATAACCTGGTAATGTGTTCACACTCTGGAGACATACAATAGTTTATATATGTTATACATACTATCACAGTCTTCCGCTTGTTAATTTAACTATCTCTGGAGTATGATATGCTGTTTTAGCTTAATCTCACTCATGTTTAATACATCATCACAGAAAACATTCAATCATACATGTCTATGTTGCATAAATAACATTTTGGAACTCGAGAGTTGGATTTTTGCTCGACCCCCCTGATTTTCGGGATGTTACAGATGGTATCAGAGCATGATTCGGATTAAACTGGGCCTGGGTTATGGTCACGCAGCGTACGCTGTCACTTCCTTTGACTTAGGTGGGTGCGAGAAGGGTCTAGAAACTCTTATATGATCGCAGATTCACCAATAGGCGAAGACTATTCATATCGATCGCGCGATCGAGTCCGTAACGCATCTAGGGTCGCGTGAAGCGACCTTAGTAGCTCATAGGTTGTAGGTAGTCGGGTCGAGACGTTCTTTGAACGATTCTAAACCCTTAAATATAAATCCTTCGGCCGTGGGACAACCACGACCCTTACATTCAATCGCTAGGGCTTAAAAACCCCGTTTTACCTAAAATCTTCAAAATTCTTCCTCTCACCACTCCAATCTTCAATTATTTCTTATATTTTTCATGTTAGGCATCAATCCTCATGTGAAAATGACATAAAATCATACTTCGACAAACTTTTACAGTGAATAGTAAATTTCATGAAAAATGGCCATAAGGCCATTCTAACTTTGCTTTTTTTAGCAACTAATGGGCTAGATGGATGTACTAGCTCCTTCTACCCCAAAATCATATGCTGCATGATGGGGGATTATATTCAGGTTTACAGATTGGCCCTGAAAATCTCCGAATGCATGTTTGGGCCTATATAGGTCAATATACAATGAACCAAAGTGGGGCCCATAGTTTTTTGGGGTCCCTCGACTATGGGGGACCGGACCCATCTGGTCCCACCGATCAGATCACCGGACGGTCGGCGATGCCATTGTCGGTTCGGCGATGCATCGCTGTCCACCTTGGCCCACTTGATCCGATTTTTGGTATGGGGGGTGTTTTGGATAATACACACCCTCCATGTAGTGCTCGTCCATAGAAAACCCCAAATAGGGGTACTTCTTTCACAACAGCCCCCATTCCAAGCTCTATTTTCATTTTTTGCTGCCCTATTCCAAAAATTGTGATTCTAAATCACTCCCAAACCCATTCTTGGTTGAAAACGACCACACTCCATCACTCCATTGAAGTTTGCAGCCTTCCCTCTTGCAAATCTCATCGTTTGGAGCTCTTACAACCCCCAAAATGAGCTGAAATCGTGAGGTGCTCCATTCCCCTTTTTCATTCTCTTTTCTCTCTGAAATTACATCCTAAGGGAGCTTGAAGCATCCCTCTACAATGCCTAGATTTCATTCTGTCCATTTGGGTGACCATTTCTCCGCATTTCCTCCGCTTTCCATGGCTATTGTTAAGGCTGTTTTAGCCTTTTTTCTCCCTTTCCATCGTCCTCTCTCTCATGTCCCTTTTATTTGATCCTCAGACTTGTAGAAACCTGCTTATCCATCCCATTTCTCTACGATCTTCGCTTGCTTGATTACTGTTTTAAGGATTTTCGTGTTTTGTTGTTGTTAGTAGTTAGTCATTTCCTACTTTATGTTTTGTAAGCCTGTTAAGGCTAGTAGTTTTCTTGTGCTGCTGTAGTAGCTGACTGTCTTAGTTCCCATGTACTTCTTGTCATGATACTTGTAGGGAGATATCCCTTGTATTATGACAATTTTGGTTTAATGAAATGCATGATGTTTTTCGGCTAGATATGTGATGTTTGTGTTGTGGTTTGGGCTTAATAAAGCCGAATTTGGTTAGATGGAATGCATGCCGTTCCGTTCGCTATAAGGTGTTGTCCCTAGATTGGGAGTATTGTAACTCCTAGGATTTCTCCTACAAATTAAATTTTTATCCCAACCCACCCCCTACCAAGCATACCACTTCCAATCTCGCCATGAGACTAGGAATGCGGTTCCATTTAATACAACTAAATGCTACCGGCCACATAGACCCTTGGCATTTTGGACCTAGTGTTAGCACTCCTAGATTTGAAGGATCTGACTATATAGGAAAGTCATTTACTGTATAATCTTAGGCTTTGGATTATAGCTATTGAGTTACCGATTAGGCTACTAGTTACCTTAAGTAGTGTAAAGCCTGTACATGCTAAGGAATAGTAGGTTAGATTCACTTGGAATGGGACTCCCTTCCTTGGATAGATCCTCATAACATCCATAGACTCCTTTAATGACTCTTAGAAAGTTTATGTAACTTAGAACCATTCACTCTTAGGGAAGACTTATAAATCCCTCAGGTCAAACTCAGAATAAGCCAATACACCCCTTAAAATTGCCTTCCCCAAGGGCTTATTGCATTCGAGAACGCGGAATAAAGGAACTACATGTAAGCGATGTATTCGCGGTTTGACTTGACCTCTTAATCCTGGTAGTTACCAATAAATCCAATGCTCTGATCAAGCAGAGGGTCGACATCGGCTAGGATTAAGAACTGATACGAAGAATTTTCTGTCAGAGTCTCGGCAGAAGGTCAATGTATCCGGCTCAGACCCACTACACAACTTTCCTTCCGCGTTGGCTTGACTACCTACAACCAAACGTGATCACATTGTCTTTGGAAAATGGCGAGAACTTAAAGCCAGTAGAGAATTAGACATCTTGCCACCAACTCATACCTGCCCCTGAACTCAACCACATAGAGATTAGGCATATCTCTATCACCATAGATACCAATGCCATAGAACGCATCCTTAGCAAAGAAAAACCACTGTAATGAGAAGTTGTTTTCCAATTCATGTCAAGGATAGCCCCTAAGTTGCATCTTGTTCCGATATATGGAGCGATTCAAAGATTCTTGAACTTTAGGTAGAACCAAGTTTTAAGGGGGGTAGAACGTATTAAGTCCAATCCAGTTAGGTTAGTCAATGCTACCGTTCGATCAGAGTGGCGCAGCGGAAGCATGGTTAGCCTCTTCCCCATTGGCCCAGGATCGAAACAGCTGAGTTGGGCTTTACGTAAGGTTAGGTTGTTAACTAGGATTTGAACCTTCCTTAGAAAAAGTACTCCTTGCCCTTCGCCAATTTCGGGGACGAAATTGTGTTTTAAGGGGGGTAGATTGTAACACCCCAGATTGTGGCCAACCTGGGATTAGACGTCCTTAGGCAATGGGTTAACTAAAACACCTGGGAAATCGCTCAGAACCCAATTCCATAGCCAAAGAAACCACTTAGGATTAATTCCTTTAGAAACTAAGCAAAAGTTAGCTAACACAACGCTAGAGTAGCTGGGAAATAGTCCCTGATCGGTTTAAATATGTTCTACAAGACCCAAAACTTGTAGAATCCATGGTGCTATGATACTCTAAAACCTCGGATCAAACTCTAAATCGATTTATTCTCTGGACCTCTTTGAAACTTTGTATTGGATCTACACTGCGCGTCGAAAGTCCGATACCTACTATCTTAGACCGTTAGAACCGCCTAGCTGGACTTGACAATTATTTCAAAAATCAAGTCCAATCGATAATCACAGGCTATTTCATTGAGCCCGGACTGAAGAGAGTGTGAATAGGGACAGATTTGGAATTTGAAATTCAAATCTGGCACACGACTTGACGCGTCAGTATTAAGCATTCTGACCGTCAGAATTCAGCCAAATTACACCCTCGGATCAGGAAAAATTTCTATTTCATATCATGAGATTTGCAGGCCTGATCTACGTGTGGTGACCACTGAACTGAAACTAGACCGCCACGGGCGATCTACGAACCCTGCCGGACTGAAAACTTGATGCGTTCTAGATCCAGTGTGCATGAGCTTAAGTCCGACCACATTTGGCCAGGGGACCACCAGAACTGTACTTTTAGACCGAAACAGCCCCGAATTGGATATAACCTAAGTAAACTTTGTTCCCGAGCCTATTCCGGGCATTTTTGAGCTTATAAAAGGGGTTGAAACCCTCACTTCTCTCTCCCATCCGAATTTGAGAAAAACCCCAGATTGGGAGAGAGAAAAGGTGAGACTTTGTGAGAGAGGGTAGGAGAGAATTTACCTTTCGTTACACCACCTGTTGCAAGTGCCTAAGCGACACACCTCAATCACCTGGCCGGTGATTCCTCTGCATTTTCAGGTAAGAAAATACCCTAGAAGTTGCTGATTTAGTGTTTCTTCGTTTCCGTAGCTAGATAGCTGATGTATGTTGTAAAACAGATTCTCTATTCGCCGTAGACGAAGCATATACGCTCCGTTCGAATTCACACCCCTAAAAAGGAAAAGGTGCGGATTTTAGACGCTTTGATTGACTGTTTCCAACGCTTTCAATGTCATAATAGTAGATTATCGACGGCAACGCCGTTTGACATGTACAACATGCTGTCCGTTTCCTGTTTCGTAAATAGGCGAAGAATATGAGATTTAGGGCATTTTAGTCATTTGTAGGAAGTACTGATTTCATCCATATTTTACTGATGTGATTGACATGGCTTATTATCGCATTAGAATGTTAGGAATACGTGCATAATTAGTTTGGCGAAGAGATTCACCTAATTGCGCACTTCGGGTCGACATACTATATGTAGACTTAAGTGTGTAGTGTATGTGTTTGTATAAATGCTTGTATTAGTATGTATTGAATTAAATGGTGTTATGAATTAGTTTGAGACTGATTTCTCATTAATATGCTGACGTAAATGATTTCCTACATGTTGACAATATGCGTGATTTCATTATATGATGAAATGCATGTGCTTGATGATTCACTTAAGTTGTATGTTATAACATGTGCTTGATGATTTCATTATGATTTAGTTTGAGATTGAATTCTCAATTAATATGCTGATGGAACTGATTTCCTATATGTCGGCGATATGCATAATTTCATTATATGTATGAAAGGCATGTGTCAGATGATTTACTTAAGTTGTACGATATAATATGTGTTAACATGCTCACATGGTTGTATTTCATTTCCAATACTTTTACATGATTGCTGATGTGTATTCATATTTGTTTGGGACTATACCTAGTCCAGGTAGTCGGTAACCGAGCGAATTCGTGGTTGGCTTCTCTTGGCCACGAACGACGCGTCGATGAATGCGAGCCGTGTTTTGGAGTTGGCGGCAGTGGTTAGGCCACAAGAAGTGTTTTACGCACTTCATGTCGTTCAACTTGAGATGCGATCGTGCTAGTCGAGCCCGTCACGTAACCCAACTGGCCGTTGTATGTTCACCCTGCATGAGTCATAACTGCTTGAACCTAGGGTACTGAACTTACCATTGTAAACCCTGTCAACCATGGTACCTTGATCCACGAAGACTCATGAGCCAGGCATGGTGGTATGGGACACCGTGGTCGAGCTGTCGGCCTATGCTGGGGCCACAAACCTTCCCGTAGTGACCAGTGAGTACCTAGTCTCGTGAGCAAATTATGGTGGTATGGGACACTATATTCTAGCTGTCGGCCTACACTGATCAGGCGACGAGTCCTTTGTAGTGACCGCGAGCGTATTCTGAGTCTACGGGAGGCGACGACCCTTCAGTAGCAGTAGAGTATGGTAGGCCTGTATTGATAAGGTGATGGCGGTGCAGTGCAACGAGTGCATGCAATAGCCCTGGTAGCCCTTGCAGTGACCTAAAAAATATACATCGTATGAGATTACTAGGAGTGACGACCCTAAACAGGATCTGTGTTGGGATTGATATAAGGGAAGTACCTTAGTTTCCCAATCCTGCTGTTTGAATGGACTAATAATAACTTGGCAATCATATCACCATTACATTGCATGTGCCTGGAAGATGTGGAGCACTGAGCGGGATGCACACATGCCGCGGACGAAGATGGTGCCGTATGAGGGAGAATATCGGTGAGGGCATCCATCATGTCATGTCATATTGCATTAACAACAGTATTAGGATTGTCTGATTTACTGCTTTACTATTATCGCATGATTAATTTGTGAACATGCTAATCTTTGCTCTCTTATCCCACTGAGTTGATCGCTCACTCCCACGTTACGGGATGGTGTTTCCGGACACCCACCAGTCCCTTTTTGTGATTGCAGATGATGGCGCTGCTCGAGAAGCGGAGCTGGACTTGATGATGAGGAGGAGGATTCCTCCTTCATGTGTGTTCTGATTGATGGGATTACAGGGAGGTTGATTAGATTCCTTGACACTTGTCATTTTATATTTTTAGCGCACTCATGTATATTCGTTTGTTTACTTTAGGAGTATACATGTATGTATATAACCTGGTAACATGTTCACACTCTGGAGACATACAATAGTTTATATATGTTATACATACTATCACAGTCTTCCGCTTGTTAATTTAACTGTCTCTGGAGTATGATATGCTGTTTTAGCTTAATCTCACTCATGTTTAATACATCATCACAGACAACATTCAATCATACATGTCTATGTTGCATAAATAATATTTTGGAACTCGGGAGTTGGGTTTTTGCTCGACCCCCCGATTTTCGGGATGTTACACGTCCCAACAGTGGACGGATGACCTGGATATAAAATATATACATTACATGGGTCCCACTGTAACGCCTTGGAAAAATCCGTACTGAGACTCGAGTACTAACTCGACCAGAAATCACGTAGGATTAATTCCTTTAGAAATCAAGCGTAAGTTAGGTAGCGCTACGCTAGAGTAGTTATGAAATTGTCCCTGAACACTTTAAATACGTTCTACAAGACCCAAAACTTGAAGAATTAATGACGCTATAATATCCTCAAACCTTGGATCAAACTCTAAACCCATTTGCTCTCAGGAACCCTTTGAAACTTTGTATTGGATCTAGACCGCGTGTCGAAAGTCTGATACCTGCAATCTTAGACCGTTATGACCGCTTAGTTGGACTTGACAATCATTTTGAAAATTAAGCCCAACCGACGTTCAGAGGCTATTTCATTAAGCCTGGAGTGAAGAGAGTGAGAAAAGGGTTGGATTTGAAAATTTAAATCCAAATCTAGCATGTGACTTGGCGCGTTATTATTAAGCGTTCTGACCGTTAGAATTCAGCCAAATTTCACCCTTAGATCAGGAAAAATTTCTCTTTCATATCATGAGACTTGTAGACCCGATTTAGGTACGATGACCGCTGAACTGAAACTGGACTGCCACGTGCGATCTACGAACTCTACCGGACTAAAAACTGGGTGTGAGAAACATCCAGTGACCATGAGCTTAAGTCCGATCGCGTTTGACCAGGGGACCTCCCGAAATGCTCTTTTGGATCAAAACAGCCCCGATTTGGTTATAACCTAAGTATACATTGTTCCTAAGTCTAAATAGGTGAGGTTTTAGCCTATATAAGGGCCTTAAACCCTTACATATCTCACCCATCCGAATTTGCTAGAAACCCTAGCTAGAGAGAGAGAAAGTGTGAGATTGTGAGAGTGTGTGGAAGAAATCTTCTTGGCACTTGCACTAGTTTTTGCACGTGCTAAAGCGACGCGTTCAAATCACATTCCCGGTGATTTTCAACACACTCTTAGGTAAGAAAACCCTAACTACTTGCTGTTTTGGGGTTTCCTTCGATTCGTTAGCTATGTAGCTTATGTGACTTGTGTATTAGGTCGCCTGTACGCCGTTGACGAAGCGTATACGTTCTAATCGAAACGATACACGTCTAAGGCAAAAGGTGCAGATTTTAGATGCTTTGATTGGCTGATTTCAAAGCTTTCAATGTCATTTATTAGTAGATTATCGACGACAATGCCGTTTGACATGTACAATATGCTGTCCGTTTTTCGTTTTGCAAACGCATAGAAAATATGAGATTTAGGGTATTTTAGTCATTTGTAGGAAATACTGTTTACATCCATATTTTGTTGAAATATTTGCCATGAATTTTTGTCATGTTAGGATATTAGGAATGCGTGCATGATCTGTTTGGCGAAGAGATTCGCCCTAATGCGCACTTTGGGTCGACATAAGCTATGTAGACTAAAGTGTGTAGACTAAGTATGTATAAATGTTTGTATTAGTATGTATTGAGTAAATGGAGTTGTGAATGAGTTTTGAGATTGAATTCTCAAGTAATATGCTGATGTATATGATTTTCACCATGTTGGCTAAATGTATAGATTTCACTATATGTATGAAATACATGTGTTGGATAAATTGCTTAAGTTGTATGTTATAACATGTGACAACATGCTTGTATTGCTGTATTGTATTTTTATTACTCTCATATGATTACTGATGCTGATTTACAAATGTTTGGGGCTATGACCTAGTCCAGGCAGTCGGTAAATGATCAAATTCGTGGTTGGCTTCTATTTACCATGAAGGACGCATTGATGAACATGAGTCGTGTTTTGAGTTGGCGGCAGTGGTTAGGCCACACGAAGTATTTCACGCACTTCATGTCGTTTGACTTGCGATGCGCTCGTACTAGTCGAGCCCGTCAAGTAACCCGACTGGCCGTTGTATGTTCACCCTATATGAGTCATAACTGCTTGAACCTAGGGTACTAAACTTACCATTGGAAACCCTGTTAACCATGGTACTTTAATCAATAAAGACTCATGAGCCGGGCATGGTGGTATGGGACACCGTGGTCGAGCTGTCGGCCTACGCTGGGGCCACAAACCTCCCCGTAGTGACCAGTGAGCACTTATGACTCGTGAGCCGATTGTCGTGGTATGAGACACTACATTCGAGCTGTTGGCCTACACTGATCAGGTGACAAGCCCTTTGTAGTGACCGTGAGCGTATTTTAAGTCTACGCAATAAGAATACATTAGGCCTGTATTGATAAGGTGATGGGGGAGCGGTGCAACGAGTGCGAGCAACAGCCCTGATAGCCCTTGCAGTGACCTATAAATTTAACATCGTATGAGATTACTAGGAGTGATGACCCTAGATAGGATTTGTGTTGGGATTGACATGAGGGAAGTACCTTAGTTTCCCAATACTGCTGAATGAAAGGACTAATAATAACTCGGTAATCATTATCCATATCGCATTGCATATGCCTGGAAGATGTGGAGCAATGAGGAACGTACGCATGCCGTGGGCGTAAGATGGTGCCGTATGAGGGAGTATATAGGTGAGGGCATCCATCATGTCATTTTATGCATACATTAACAACAGTATTTAGGAATGTTTGATTGATTGCTTTATTATTATCACATGATTGATTTGAGAACATGCTAATCTTTGCTCTATTATTCCACTGAGTTGATCACTCACTCCCATGTTACGGGATGGTGTTTGTAACACCCACTAGACCCTGTCTTAGATGCAGGTGATGCAGCGATTCAGGATGCAGAGCCAGACTATGACGAGGACCAGGACGAGTTCTCATATATGCAGTTTTACGACGGCTTTACGTAGGTGACCTGGATCGATGGGACTTCTTAGTGGGACTATTTTTTATATTTATTTTTGTTTTATTACATGTATATGAGACTCAGAGATGTATTCATACTTTGGAGACAGTTGGAGAGTATTTTGTTTTCATACAGTCATATATATATCTTTTAGTCTTCCGCTTGCGTTTTATCACTGGATCTGGAGTATGAATTGTAGTTTTGGTATAATCTTACTCATGTAAATGCTTTAACTTAGACAACATTGAATCATAATCATATTTGTTGCATAAGTGATGGTCTGGAACTCGGGAGTCAGGTTTCTACACGACCCCTGATTTTTGGGATGTTACACCCACCGTCCTTATTTGTATGGTGGACTGCATGGATGAACACATGCATCAAGATAGGGCCCACTGTCCAGATCTGGTGGGACACATCAAAATGGATGGGCGACGGGATATAAAACACATGTATCAATGGGGGTGGGGTCCACGTCCTTAGTGGGCGGACGACTACAATACATACATCCTAGGTGGGCCCCACCGTCCAACTTACTGGAAGGTGGTGGGATGGATGAACGTGTACATCTAGTGTGTCCCACGTGTGGCCCCACCAGCCATGTATACATATATTTTATATATTATATATATATTATATATGTACTATATTATTATTTTATTATGTTATCTATATCTCTTCTTTCTTCTTTTTTTTTATCAAACGTCCAGTCCTAGATGTTCATTGGATGGACGATAGGGATGTAAGACACATACATCAAGGTGGGTCCCACCCCCACACGTGTCACACGTGTGGAGTGGGTCCACATGCAAACAAATGGACGGAGTATATAAATCACATACATCATAGAAGCCCACATAGCATGCTGTCACAATACTGCAGCTATATAGCTGGTTGAGGTATACCAACCAATCCGCTTCCATCCCACCATCCACAGATGGACAGTGAGGATAAAATACATATCTCAAGGTGGATCCAAGACAGTTTAGCCCACCAGTGTTTTGAATCAAGCTAGTATTTATGTCTTCCCTCCCATCCAGGCCTGCCATATGGATAGCCAAATGGCTAGACAGACAGTATGGACTCACATCACATGAGTCCCACGTCCCGCCATTGGACAGTATGGACATCACACACTCATCAGGTGTGCCATCGTGTAAGGAAAGGATAGAAGAGAGAGAGAGAGAGAGAGAGAGAGAGAGAGAGAGAGAGAGAGAGAGAGAGAGAGAGAGAGAGAGAGAGAGAGAGAGTGATGGAGGGCTCTGCCACTATGAGCCCTCGTATGATTACAATACATACATCAAGATGGGTCCGAAATAGGATCCACACCATTAATCGGTAGGCCTCACTTGGTCCATCACAAAAATTACAATCTAACCCTACAAAACACCCACCGATTTTGCTTCTTCTAGGCTCCATGGACTCCTTAACTCCTAGGCTTCAATTTTGATGGAAGATGAAAAAGATTGAAGGGCTAAGTTGAGGCATCTTGGGGTAGGAAGTGGGCCACACACTTGGCTCTCTTAGAGCTTGGACGGTCACCTCCCTTGGATTGCTTGGGATAGAGTGAGAAATGAGAGAGAGGAGTGGTGTTGTAAGGAGAGATGACATGAAGGGTATGGGTCTCATTGACTTTTGGGATGAGAGGAATGGGCTAAGCATGGGTTGCTTTGACTTGGTTAAGAGAGAAGTATGGATGAGATGGATTGAGTGATGGGTTGTATACTTAATTGATTGATGTGATGGGTTATAGAGATTCTCTCAGAATTCGCAACATGCGGTGTTTCTTCAAAAAATATGTGGACCCATAACTCCTGGCCTGGGTATCACATCGGTGTGCATGATGCGGCGTTGAAACCATCGTGATGGGGCGGTCGCTAGGGTACAAGTCTCGCGTCAAGTCGACTTAGATATACGGGATATGACTTAGGGTCACGCACGATTGCCGATTACAAGTCACGGGTCGCCGAAATTCGACCAGGAGCATTGAGGGAGTCTAAGGAACAGTACAGACTAGGATATGGGCCTTACACACATATAACAAGGTGGGCTCCAATGGCTAAGCATCTAGCCCATCCGGGCCTGCTAGACATCCAAAAATCAGGACAGTATGGCTAGTCATGTACATAAGGTGGGCCTTACATAGTAATGAGGCCCAGGACCCTGAAAAAATGGCCTAACAGAATGTATGAAACAAATACATCAAGGCAGGCCTTGCATAACATCAATGAACAACATGGATATAAAATATACAACAGGTAAGGCCCTTACTGGACGTCCAGCCCACCCAACATCCTGGGCTTATTGGGCATCTAACAAAGGGACAGCTTGGGTAAAACACTATCACAGTGGGTCCCACTTAGGTGTGGGTCACCTAGTAAGTGTTGTGCCTCCCTCAAACATCATAATGGAGCCCGGAAGGTTTTAACGGTGGGTGATTAACCCCTGATGTCCAGCAGCATTCGGCTATTGCTGGACAGTGTGGATGGAACACATAACTCAAGGTGGATCCCACCGTCCCTATTGGATGGTGTGGATGAAACACATACAACAGGTGGGGTCCACATCCAGGCCTTGGACAGCGTGGACAAAACACTTATATTAGGTGTGTCCCACCATCCCTTGTTAGATAGTGGGGATGAAACAGATACATCAAGGTAGGCCTCACCGTCTAAGGATACAACACATACATTAATGGGTGGGGTCCATGTGGGTGGCCCACCAGCTGCACCAAGCTGATATTTGGGTTTTCTCTTCCATCCAGGCCTATCCAAACGGACAGGTAGGTGTGCTTATTGCTGGACATCGTCAAGGTGGGCCCCACTAGTGGACGACATGGATTCAGCACATAAATCATGGTGGTGTCCATGTGGTGGGCCACACGGCCCCACATCAAGCTAATATTTGTGCTTTCGCTCTATCCAGGCCAGTCTAAAAATGGGCAGCAAGGGTTGTTGGATGGTAGACAACCATATGGTCCACCATTTGATAGCATGGATCACACTCATTCATCATGAAAAGGGCGAGCTCCAAGTAAAAATAAAATACACAAAGATAACACAGATAGTAGAAATTTAAAGCAACCTCAAATACACAAGTATTGAGAGGTTGATACAAATATTGTTCTAAGGATAATCTTAGACCAAAAACCAATGGTTTATGGTAGGACAACCTGATTTCTAGAACGTCGATAAGTATAAAAAACTTAAACCGAAACAGAGGCAAAAAAAATAAACCTATCTGTTACAACATTCAGCAAAAAAAGCACAAAATAGATTACAACATTCACACACATAAACAAATACAATTATTCACCACTACTCCAAGAATTATAGTGGTTCATGTGTGTACATCAACTGTTTGAAAACAACCACACAACTACTTCACTCCCAATATCCACACCCACGAGATATTGGCTTTCACTATGAAAGAAGGTTTTCCAAGGTTCACCTTAAAACCTTTACAAACGTGTTTTCAATGGGCTTACATAATAAAAAACCCCACATTGAGATTTTTCTGGCTGATCTCAGTCAAAACCACAAATAGAGATTTTCTTGGCTGAATCTCACAAACTAAAAATACAAAAAATTAAAATATAATACTTATCTGAAGATTATTCTTCGATGTAGCTGGTAGAACTGCTTCTTTGTAGACGAAGATGTTCAAAGTTCAATCTCACAAATGAAGGGGTTCTAGGTCTAAATGAATTTTATATTAAATTCAACATTTGGTTACATAGATTCAATTTTTTGGATCTTAAAAAGGGTTAAAGTAAAACCCCCTTTTATATCAAATATAATGGAATCAAGAGAGCAGGAAATTAAGAAACCAAAAATCTATTAAAATAAATTGTAAATACCTCACAATAGCTTCACAATAGTGGGGACTTATCTCTCAGAGTGATGACTTGAATTGACTTAGAATGAATGAAAAAATCTGAGAAATGTCCTCTATTTATAGGCTGCAATTTAGTTCCCTTGACTGGTCTAAGGTTCGGCTCAAATGGTCTTGGTAGAACCAATTTTTAAATTTTCTAGTGCAATCGGATAAAACACATCCTCCACTGGTCGAGTGGCTAGCTTGACTAGTCGAGTGAATAAAAATCGCATTGTTGGAGTTCGAGTCGAGCCACACTTGACCGGTCAAAGAAGTCTCCATGACTGGTCGAGGACCTACCAAAAAATTTCAAAAATTTAAATTTAAATCTGGACTGGTCGAGAAAAACCCTAGACTAGTTGAGCTAGTGCCTGGACTAGTCAAATCAAAGCCTAAAATAAGTACTATGACCCAAATTAAACATGCAATGTTAATGACCAAATCTTAAGGTCTTTCCATGGTCATGCATACCTTAAATGTGAGTCTTGAAATTGAAACAATGGTTGCTTTGGTAGATAGGACACTTTGAAGCACATCAAGCTTGACCTCGTACACTTGAACTTGTGTCTCGAACTTATGCTTGAGACTTGAGCAAATGTATTTGAGCTTGTTCTTGAGACTTGAGCTCGAAGTAGTGTACTTGAGCTTAAATTTGAGACTTGATCTTGAGCTTTAACATAAGCTTGAACTTTAAGCTTGAAGATTGAAGTAATGATGCACTTAGACTTGAGTACTTGGACTTGGTGAACTTCAACTTGTTCTCGTAGTTGAACATGCATAATTATAGCACACTAAATGTCGATGTAGATAACATGAAGATCATCTTCGAATGAATGTGAACTTTCCATCTATTAAAACAAGTCAAACATTCCAAAGTATTTTGGCACAACAAAATTTGACAATCAAAGGTGCTAGATTTACAACGTGGCACTTACACATCATAAGGTGCGCCACACATCATCATGGAAAAATAGAGAGAGAGAGAGAGAAACGATTGTGGGAGGGACCCTGCCACTATGGGCCCCTCTAGGTGCCATACATACATCAAGGTGGGTCCTATCCTTATGTGGGCCCACAATCATAAAAATATTAAGGGTGAAAATCCCATTTCCACAACAATCAGGGCCTAGATGGTCTTCATGCAATAGGAGATCTAAACAAACCTCATGGTGGAGTCCATGGAGAATGGTCCCACCATGGATTTATGCATGTAAGACATGGTGGGCCATTGGCCACACCTAGGGACAAAGATGGAATCCCCACCATTGATTGGTAGGTCCCACTTCTCCCATGCTAGAAAATGGAGAGATCTACCTAAGCATGCACCATCTTTCCTTCTTCTTCCCCCCTACTGCTCCAAAGCTCCTATGAGGTTCCTTCAATGGTAGAGATGATGATATAAGGGTTAGATTTAGTGGGATTAAGGATGAAAGAGGGTTGGATTTTTGGGATTTTTCTCTCCTAGGTGGGATGTCCTAGCTCTCTCTTGGCTTGCAAATGAGAAAGAAAGGGAGGGAGAGAGAGATATATGTGAGTAATGATGAAGTTGTAAGAGAAATTATGATTTTGTATGGTAATTATGAGTTTCTAAGAGAGCATGGGGAAGAGAGGGCATGCTTGTCATCATGAGGTGTAAGAGTCATGGGTGACTAAGGTGATGTCATCCTAGCCTAGGTAGGCTAGGGTGATGTCACCATCATGATTGCTCTTGGTAGATAATCTTCTCTCGGGAATCTTGTGGCCTAGCAACGTGCAGTCTATGGAAAAGATTATGCGCGGGTCATATCTCTTAGTCTACGCATCACATCATCACACGAGATGTGACTTTGGAACCGTGGCGATGGTGCAGTCGCACTGGCATAGGTTTCAGGTTGAGTCCACTTGGGTTCATTGGATGCGACTTTAGGTCGCTCGCAAACCCTATCTATAAGTTGCGGGTCGCCAAAATACGACGGAGAGAATCACAGGATCCTAAGGAATAACAAGATACTAGGACATGGGCCTGACAACTCTCCCCTCCTAATAAAAATTTCGTTTTAAAAATTTACACTATCACGCAAACAAAAGGAAGGAGGAAATATAACATCATATATATATATATATATATATATATATATATATCAAAGTACAATATAAGGTACAATCAATCAATAAAGAGATGGGGATAGTGCTCTCGAATCTCATCCTCGTGCCCCCATGATGCCTAGTCAGCACTATGGTGATCCCACTGCACCTTCACCCTAAAAATGACCTTAGTCTGAAGGGCCTGCTCCTTCCGATCAAGGATACGAATTAGTTGCTCAATGTGGGAAGCATCCTCATGGACCTCTAGGGGTTGCCAATCAATCATAGGAATGGTGTCTGACCCACACTTCTACAACATAGAAACATAGAAAACGTTGTGGATGCCAGACATTTAAGATGGTAAAGAAAACCTATAGGCCATGGCGCCAATGCACCTAATGATCCCAAAAGGTTAAATAAATCTAGGGGCGAGCTTACCCTTTACTCCCCCAACTACAAACTCCAAGGGACGACACCGGCGATCAACAAAACTCTTCTGTCAACTCTGAGCTATGTGCATCCTCTGCCTGATGATATCAATGACCTCTGACATCTGCTGCATAAGCTCGGGACCTAGGAGATGATACTCTCCAACCTCAGTCCAACAACTTGGAAGATCTGCATAGCCTGCCATATAATGCCTCAAAGGGAGCCATGTCAATAGTCGCCTGATAGCCGTTATTATACGCGAACTCAGTCAAGCGCAAATGCTCATCCCAGTTACCCAAGAATTCAATTGTATAGGCTCGAAGTATATCCTCAAGGATCTGGTTGACCCTCTCGATCTGTCCATCAGTCTGTAGATGATATGCGATGCTGAGAAGTAAGGAAAACTCCATCGCCTTATAAAAGATCCTCCAAAGCTGAGATGTGAACCATGGGTCTCGATCAGAAACGATTGAAACTGGAACACCGTCACGATCTTATCAACAAATAATCTGGCAAGCAGGTCCAAAGGCTAGGTCGCATGAATTGTGAGAAAATGTGTGAAATTTGTCAGACGATCCACGACAACTCAGATGATGTCATGACCGTGCTGAGTCCTCGACAAGCCCATAATGAAATCTGGGGATACATGCTTCCACTTCCATGTCGGGACGCTCAACGGCTGCAACGGACCTATGGGCCTCTGATGATCAACCTTAACAAGCTGACATGTGTGAAACTCGGCCACAAAACTGGTGATCTGGCACTTCTTCCTTACCAAAAATATTTCCTCTTCTTGTCGCGATGCATCTTCATCGAGCCGGAATGGATAAAAAACCTCGATCGATGTGCCTCGGTCATAAGATCTCTAGGCAATTCTGGACGGTACATATAATTGGCCTCTAAAATGAAGTCCACCATCAAAACCAATCTGTTAGTCTGACTGACTCTCAGATGCCGCCTTTGCTCGATAATCCTATAACGATTCGTCTGTCTGCTAAGCCTCTGCGACAAGAGAGGGTTAAATTGACAAGCTCGATAACTGTATAATAGAAGACTACAGACCAGACTCGAAGTCATATGCTACTATATCCTCAAGCATCCCCCATTACTGAATCATCATATCACAACTAGAAAATTGGGCAGAGGCTATGGATAAAAGCCGTAGCTAAATACCTATGGCTACGGTTTTCGTGCCATAGCCATAGGTCTAAAACCTATGGATACAGTTTTCGTGCCATAACCATAGGTCTAAAAACTATGGCTACAGATTTAATCCATATCCATAGATTACATTAGCTATAGATATAATCGGTAGCGGTCATTTCTGTAGCCAAAAGTACCTATAGCTACGGATAGTATTTGTAGCTAAAAGTAGTGTTAGATCCGTAGCAATACGGTTTTCAAATTGCCAGCTACGGTCAATATCCATAGCTATTTCCTAAATTAAAAAATTTATAATCATTCATTCAATTACCACCTGCATAATCATTCATTCAATAATGAATCAATTACAATCCTTCATTCACCCATTTCACATTCATCAAGACAACAATCAACACAATATTAACAAAAAAATTAATTGTCTATTTAAAGTTTTCAAAAAAAAAAAAAAAAACTACAAATGTCTTCCTTTCCTAGCCTTCCACATGAACTATTTCAATAAGGTCCCCTTCTAGACCGATCAGATGTCTTCCTTTCCTAGCCACATCTTTTGGCAAGATGCCTACAACACCAACCTCATTGACTATGATCACGTGTCCACTATGTGTGATGTAAAAGCGACTGGGGTGCAATCCATTCCGATCCAATGTCACTCTAAGATAGCGGTCATCAGTAACTACATTTATATAATAAATATAAGTTCAAAATACTCTTGTCACATGTAGAAAAATATAAGTACTAGTCCATAATGATAGATAAGTAGTAAATGTACAAAAACCTAGTGTTGATTTTATCTCTCTCATTAAAATATGTATCAAATTTATGAATTGAAATAAGGGATTCAGTATCATGATCAAGTAGATTTTGTAAGTTCTGGATTATTAGAAAAATGATTTAGTAGACGGACCAGTGAAGGGTATGACAACAACACAAAGAAAACTATTTTGTGATAGAAAATCAAAGGATAGTAGGGGATAGACATTGAAACAAGTAAGTTAATATAGTATGGGAAGTGGATGTAAGGCCTCTGTCAGTCCCATGATCAGAAAAATCTATAAATGAAGTTTACCTCATGGTTGGAATGGTTGCCTTATTTTTTGTGTCCTGAAAAACTGGCGAAGAAGTGATGTAAGGCCTCTATCGGTTCTTTGATTGACCCCATTATCCTTTCTAATATTAGCATTCCTCCCACTACCAACATGTGATCATATGAAATTAAGTCAAGGACTTAAAACTTGGAAATATGATGATGGTAAAAATAATAAAAAGGAGATTATTTCACCAGCTGATCGGTATGGTGCAAGTTCTGAATGAACAAACCAGATGGTGCAAATACAATATGATGCAATCATCGATCACAAAAAAAAGAAGGAAGCTCTTCAGCTCAAACCAAGTAGCATGAATTTTACAGTAGTAAAAGAAGGTTTGTCAAGAAAAGGTTGGAAGCCCTATGAGTCTCCTTAGAGATCAAGGCTTGCTAGTCTCCAACAATCTCCACCATAAACATGGAACATGTACATGGAACATATACACTTATATACGTAAGAAAAGGATTCAAATGAACATACCCAATAAATGAGAACTGAGAAAATAAAAATCACAAGGAAAAAAAAGGAAGACTAAATTTGTACATTTTGGTGCAATTCCCATGGAGAGAAGTCCTGTACAAACTTGGCCCCCATGGTCCCTACTTGATCTAATTTTAGGCTTGCAGGTCAAATACGGGCCTATTTTTAAGTCCATCAAATGAACAGGACAGGCCCAGTCCAATTTTGACAGGCCCACCAATTATACATGTCTTAGTCCTCCCACCCAATGAATCCCGCAACAAACATGTGAGTTTACACATAGGAAATGCCTTTTCGACCTTGAATGTATCCAAAGCCGCATCTACTCCAGCAATCTCACCTTGTCAAATCACTTCCTGCAGGTTCATAAAACAGTTAGTTAAAAATTATCGAGGAGTATTTTTCACAACATGGGCATGGATTATGTGGATGTGACCATGCCAAAAGAAGAACAGAGTAAAGGGAACCGAAGAAATAATCTACCATGCTTTTGGAATGAGATGGCCCTTGGATTGATCCTTCATGTTAAATGTAGATATCAAAATCCCTGCTCATGATGGAAAAAAATAGATTATTATTATTATTATTCAATAAAGATCGACACAAATCTGGTGCTACATGCAGAATACAATACACATTAGATGACCCATTTCTTTTGATAGTCCAACCTTTTTTTTCTTTTTAAAGTACATCAGGACAACAAACTCAACTGATTTTATACTCCCACTAGAAAGTTAAATAGTTCTTTAAAACTTGCAAAATCTGATAAGGATACAAAAAAACATATATGAAGTTATTAATGCAAAAGTCTACCTAAAGAGAAAACCAATTCACTGAATGCAATAGCCAAGCTATTGCAGTTGCATCCACCAGTCTTAGGTTTGAGTCACTTGACCAGTAGTAATGCCCATTTTATAGTTATCTTAGTTTTCATTGTCTTTTCTAAGAACTGAAATAGCACACTATAGAAAATGTGAATGTCACAATTTAGTGAATCCTAAAGGGCGAAACATCACAGTTGAATGCACTTACAGACTCGGTATCGATGATATGAGTATTGTTATGTCACTATGAACTATTCTTGGTTAGGAGGAATGGATGTTTTAAAGACCAAGGATATTGCTAGATTGCAAGAGTTAATATGAGAGCCTAGTAAGTGACAAAAAGAGCTCTAGTAATGGGTTCTCTGGTAAAATGGAAAATTTAACTCTTATAACAGGACTCGGAGAGAGGTTTACTTTTATTTTATTTGTTTTTGTTTTTCTTTCTTTCTTTTTTTAAGGGATCCTTGTAAAGGAGTGAGTATTAGGTTTCCATTTAACAACCTCCATAAGGCCTCATGAGCCTTATGTAATCATAAAGAGAGAGACAGGAGACTCGGATTGAGTAGTGAAGTATAAAGTAGAGCAGAGATGTCGACAACATATGGTGTTGGAAAAGCTATGTGAACCCCACTAGGATGTGTGTTTAATCCAATTTCATCATTTTATCTGCTCATTATAGAGGCATGGGCTAAAAAATAAAGGAAATTCAAATATCAGATAGACTACATCATAGGAAACAAATTTGAATGAAATAAAAACATAAATTTTAACTCGATCCAAAATTATTTTTAGCCCTTACGTTTTTAAGGACGGATGAACGGAAAAAAAAAATATCAACTTTATCCAAAACTTTTGTAGGCCTAAGAGAAGTTTAATGGTGAGCTGCATTTACCATTGTTTCATATGGTGTGGTCTATTTGAGAATTGGACCTACCTATATTTAGGTTATGTCCTAAAATGAGCTGGTAAAATGGATGAATGGAGTGGATAAAACATGTACATCATGGTTGGGCTACAGAACTTTTACAGCACCAACCAGTGCCCAAATCAGTGTTGTGTTCCATAGATAGGAAGAATAACATGTGGTGACAAAGATACAGGTCAATTAGGTGTGCAACCTCATTTTCACCCTAGATACCGAGATTTATGCAGATAAAAAACTCAGGTGGGCCACACCAAAGTAAATGGTGTAAAATAATTTTAAAAAGCTATGAATTCACCAAAAATTAGTTTTAGAGAACATTGTTCTCTCATCTTTTCTTTTACTCAAAAAACATATTTCAAAAATTGATCATTCATCTGGGGAGATCCAATGTGTCTATTTTATTTGAATCGTTTGGCATACATTTCTAGGTCTGACAACTATGAGAAAGAGGTTCTCCACAACTATGAAATTAAAATGACATATGATAGTGAAAATTTTAGCATACCAGCACTACAAAAAAGGGGCAAAGGATACAGACCACGTTAATTTTTTGCTACAGATAGAAACCTTAGCTATAGTTGCTGTGGTTTTAATTCGTAGCTAAAAATTTAACACACCATTAATAATTAGTGGTGTTGTAAGAGGCTCTATGGGGCCTAATATATATATATATGTGTGTGTGCGTGTGTGTGTGTGTGTGTGTGTGTGTGTGTGTTCTATCTAAGCCGTCTATATATTTGAAAATATTACTTCAGAGTATGAAATAAAAAATCAGCCAGATCGAAGGCTCAAGTGGACCACACGGTAGGAAACATGGATATTAAATCACATTTTTTTCTTATGGTGTGGTCCACTTAGGCCTTTAATCAATCTTAAATTTGAGATCATGAACTAAAATAATTTAATAAAATTATTGGTCCAAATGGATAAAACAAATATATCATGGTAGGCCCCATGAAGCCCCTATTAAGATCGTCCACGGTCAGTTCATGAGATGACGCCCAAATTTGGGTGCTCGCTTAAAACAGAGCCGCGCCCAAAAAGGTTCTCTCTCTCTCTCTCTCTCTCTCTCTCTCTCTCTCTCTCGTTCCCTAATCTCTTCTTATCGCTCTCCCTCCCGATCTCTACTCCATCTCCCTCATTGTCCTCCCTCTTTGTCCAATGCATCAGCCATGAAGAAACACATGTGTCCTCTCTCTCTCTAACAATTGACAACCTCTCTCTCTCAATTTAAATGCTAGAGGAGAGAGCACCCCTTTAGATTCACGGATCTCAAGGAGCTCATGCTTACAATGACAGACCTGTTCAGTTCTCACGCTCGCATCGGATAAGGTTTCCTCTAATTCCTCATTCCCCATGTTATCGATTTAGGGTAGACCTTTCAATCTCATCCTCATGAATTATAAGGTTAGGGTTTCATTGAACTCCATTATGTTTATAACGTTTCTAGAGTCTCATATGCTATCCAATAAATTTTGAGGGTTTCTGGTGCTGCATTTTAATGTCAAGATTGTTTCATGGGATTTTTTAATCCTTTTTTTTTGTGGTTTGATGATTTAGATCTTTTGAATATTAATTTATTTATTTTTTCAATTTTCTTTAATTATAGATATATTTTTTGGTGTAGTTCTTGGATTAAGAGGAAAAACAAAGAAATTGAAGAAAAAAGGAAGGAAAAAGAAGAAGAAGAAGAAGATAATGCCTTTGGTACTTGTTAAAATTTGTGAAATTCTATCTCCTTTCAATTTTTGTTGAAAAACTGATATTTTCAAATTATTTATTTCCATTGTAGTTTAGGAAGTTTATTTTGGATTTTTGGAGTTTCTCGAGATGATTTGAAGCCATATTCAGATTGAGGATTTAAAAATATATATATTTTTATTTTCCTTTATTAAAAGAAATTTTTAATTTTTAATTTTTAATTTTTTATTTCAGAGATTTGGAGCATCTTGAGATGATTTTGAAGTTGTATTCAGATTGAGGGGGATTGAAAAAATTTGATGTTGCTTTAGTAGAAGAAATCTTCAACTTAATGTTATTTAGAAGGTTGTGAATGTATAGAAAAAAGAACAAATTAGGTTTGTTATGGATTGAAAAGAAAAATTATCTTTTATTTATTTATTTATTTATATGCTTTCTCACCATTGATATTTTTTAACAGGGAGAGTCTTTTTTATGTATGCTTTCTCTTCATTGATATATTTTTTTAAGAGGGAGATAACTCAATTGTGCTAGAAGATGGTATAGATATCTTTGGGATAACACATTTGGCAGGATTATGTTTCAATTGGTAATGTCCATGTACTTTCCCCAATGTGGATTAATGATTTCTGGAAGTATGCACGGATTCAATGATCCTAGCCATATGGTCATTGCCTTTAAATAGACTGTAGAAAATCTATTTCTTTTTTAGTGTATAAGATTAGGGCATCATGAAATAACATGTGAATGTCCAACACACCTTATGGAATACCCAACACACCCTGTGCGAGTATTTTGAGGTCTTGCTTGCCCCATGTTATCTATTGTGCATGCTTTTCTGCCCAAAATGTTTCTTACATCTCCTATGAAACCTATGTAAAAAAGAAAAGAAAAAAAAGTGTTGTTCATATGTGTTTTTGTTTTTAAAATGAAATTTATGGATGTTCAATTTTGTCTATTGCAACTTTCTAAGAAAAAGTGACATTTTACACCCTCCTATGATGTCACTCAAAGAATCTTCCTAGAAAGATTTGAAGGTCAAGTAGTTGCTGCTATAGTTATAACATAAGCCATTAGGTCACTAGAAGTTCAAGCATTCATGATTTCAATACTACTAAACAAACTGGGTCACTCTGGCTACATCTTTGGATTAGGGAAGACTTTGAGCCAGTGAGTTGGAAGCATCACATTTGCTGTGGAAAGAGTGATTTCAATACTACTAAACAATCTGCACAGTACATCCATTCTTTATCAGTTCAAAATTTCTCTTTTAGTTTTTATAATTTTATGAGTACATTATTTCCTTGTGGATATAATTTTTGTACTCTCATTTGAATGAAGGAAACTGGAAGTTATTACGTTAATTTTATTTTTTCTAGTTGCACTACATTTGATGGGAATCAAGTTTTTAACATTCATGTTTGATCTATCACTGGTTGAAAGGAAATGCAGCCTGTCATATCTATTGTTAAACAGTAACAATAAAATTACATCATGTAAACACCAAATTAGTTTTAGTGCATCTATTAACTAAACTGCATAAAGAAATTTTATTATTTTGATTGCTTGTCAATGCTTTAAATTGTTGGCTTCTTTGATTTGATGGTCTTCACTTATTAGAAATTAAATACTTACATAATGATGGTTGTTAGTTGGAATATCTGATAACTGTATACATGCACCAATCCTTGGTTACCTGGAATTTTTGTGATTGTTCAATGTTCTGCATTTTCTATTCTAATTTGTCGTAGATAGCCTTCTTTTTCTTCTTCTTCTTCTTCTTCTTCTTCTTCTTCTTCTTCTTCTTCTTTTGAGTTCACAAATCATACAAATTTCTCTGATTCAAAAATGCAATTTCTAAAATTTTCTTTCTTTCTTTTTATTTATCTAAAATTCAGTGTAGTGATGCTTTCAAGAGACTAGTAAAAGCGCCAATAAGAATCTGTGGTGATCGACAGATCGAAAGAATTCATTCATCTCTGAGAGTTAAGTTCTTTTTTTTTTTCTAAATAAAATAAAATAATAATTTTGCTCTGTATTTGATTTTCCTGTTCTGTTATTATCATCTGCTTGTTTTGCTTTGATCATCTCGTTTCATTTAGAAAAAATAGATTTTTTTCCATTGTTTTGATAGATTCATGTGAATTTCACTTTGGTTAATTTTCACCATACAACTTTTTTTTGTTTGTTATGTAACAAGGAATAGAAGGTTTGAGAGAATGTTAGCCTCACATGACGTGCCTGACTCCCACCATCAGATGACACGTTTGTCAGAATATGACATATACCCATTTATTTTCATATGGAACCCTTGAATTAGCATGTGCATCTTTGAGACCGTTGCTATGATGGGATGCACAGTGAATTTGTATAAGCCCTGGCATTTTTGTTGAATTTGGATTGCCACTCTAGTTATTTCCTAGCCATCTATCTGAGGACACTACATGCTTAGACCAAGGATCATATAATTTCTCAATTTTCAGGTGCATTAAGGGTTCATTTGGATGCCTGAAAGTTTTATTACTTGTCAAGGTTTTAGAGGAAACCCACCCAAAGGTGGTGTTTGGACAGAAAATTTCACCCGTAAGTGAGTTACAAGCTGTAAGTCACAACTTTTTAGTGCATTTGAAATCCTAAGCAAAAGAAGTGATTTCACTTGTATGCTACTTACTAGTATGCAAAAGAAGTGATTTCACTTACTTGTATGCAACTTACAATGGCCATGGGATGGAGGAGTTCATAAATGATGATTAGCTTAAGATCTTGGCCACCTGACGAACTATCTAAATTGCTGAAAAGGGGAAATACCTGTAAAGAATTATTCGTGTTCGATGCTGCAGCTAAAACACCAATAATTTGGGCTGAGTAATATATAATAACCATGTTAGCATGCACATTTCTCTGAGCAATTTAATCTAACCATTTCAGGTAATGCACCACTTCCACACACCTGAATTTGGAGGAGTTATTGGCGTATGTGAAGGTACATGAGCCAAGTTCTTTTAGATCGATGACTATACCATCTATAGCATTTCCACTAATCTGGCCATTACCAATATTTATATTACAGTGCAAATGCAAGTGGGTGAAACTGCACTAAATCATGTGAGCTCATGGTCTCATCAAATAATCCGGCTGGTAAGTTTAATGCTTATACTTGATTTAGAGAATTATTCCTAGTTTCATAGGATAGAATTAACTTCCATCTTTCATGAGCTATTGCCTTTTGGTTTCAGACCATAGAGAGTAGTGTCAAGGAAATTTCGGGCCGTGTGGAATATTTTGTTGCAAGTTTGTTATGTTCTTCTTCTTCCCTTTCCTACTCTAATTTCAAGAAGAATTCTTTCCTTTTGCAATTCCTAATCAGAATATCCAAGCGTTTACAATCCAATAACTGCTTTATATGCCATTACATGTGCCTAGATAGAAAACAACTGAAAGATCCAGGCTGTCCATCAGTTGGGCCCTATTCCTAGGCAAATCTAGCAGTCGTATATCCATGTAACACCCCGGATTTTGGCCAATCTGGGATTTGACGTCCTTAGATAGTGGGTCAATTAAAACACCTGAAAAATCGCTTAGAACCCAATTCCATAGCCAAACAAATCACTTAGGGTTAATTCCTTTAGAAACTAAGCATAAGTTAGCTAGCGCAACGCTGGAGTAGCTGGGAAATAGTCCCTGATCACTTTAAATACGTTCTACAAGACCCAAATCGAGTAGAACGTATGACTCCATAATACTCTATAACCTTGGATCAAACTCTAAACAGGTTTGTTCTCTGGACCACTTTGAAATTTTGTATTGGATCTAGACCGCGCGTCGAAAGTCCGATACCTCTTATTTTAGACCGTTAGAACCGCCTAGCTGGACTTGACAATCATTTCGAAAATCAAGTCAAACTGATAATCACAGACTATTTCATTGAGCCCGGACCGAAGAGAGTGCGAATAGGGACAGATTTGGAATTTCAAATTCAAATCTGGCATACGACTTGACGCGTCAGTATTAGGCGTTCTGACCGTCAGAATTCATCCAGATTACACCCTCGGATCAGGAAAAATTTCTATTTTATATTATGAGACTTCCAGCCCTGATCTATGTGCGGTGACCGCTGAACTGAAACTGGTCCGCCACGTGCGATCTGCGAACCCTGCCAGACTGAAAACTTAATGTGCGCTAGATTTGGTACGCATGAGCTTAAGTCCGATCGCATTCGACCAGGGGACCACCAGAAAGCATCTTTTGGACCGAAACAGCCCCGATTGGGTTACCCCTCAAGTGAAACTTGTTCCCGAGTCTATTTCGGGCAAGTTTAGGCTTATAAAAGAGCTTGAAACCCTCACTCCTCTCTCCCATCCGAATTTGCAAAAAAACCTAGATTGGGAGAGAGAAAAGGTGAGAGTTTGTGAGAGAAGGTGGGAGAGCTTTTCCTGCTGCTGCTGCACGTGCTTAAGCGGTGTATTCCAATCACTTTGCCGGTGATTTCTCCGCGTTTTCAGGTACGAAAAACCCTAGAAAGTTGCTGATTTGTTGATTCCTTGGTTCCATAGAGAAATAGCTAATAGATCTTGTGTATTAGGTTGCCTAGTCGCCGTAGACGAAGCGTATACGCTCCGTTCGAATTCTCACCCCAAAAAGGAAAAAGGTGCGGATTTTAGACGCTTTGATTGACTGTTTCCAAAGCTTTCAATGTCATTTAATAGTAGATTCTCGACGACAACGCCGTTTGACATGTACAACATGCTGTCTGTTTCCTGTTTCGTAAATCAACGAAGAATATGAGATTTAGGGCGTTTTAGTCATTTGTAGGAAGTACCGTTTTCATTCATAGTTTGCTGATGTGATTGACATGAATTATTGTCGCATTAGAATGTTAGGAATGCGTGCATAATTAGTTTGGTGAAGAGATTCGCCTAAATGCGCATTTCGAGTCGACATACTATATGTAGACTCAAGTGTGTAGTGTAAGTGTTTGTATAAATGCTTGTATTAGTATGTATTGAATTAAATAGTGTTATGAATTAATTTGAGATTGATTTCTCAATTAATATGTTGATGTAAATGATTTCCTACATGTTAGCCGTATGTACGATTTCATTATATGTATGAAATGCATATGTTTGATGTTGCACTTAAGTGGTATGCTATAACATGTACTTGATGATTTCATTATGGTTTAGTTGAGATTGAATTCTCAATTAATAGGCTAATGGAGAGGATTTCCCATATGTTGGCGATATGCATAATTTCATTATATGCGTGAAAGACATGTGTAGGATGATTTATTTAAGTTGTACGTTATAACAGGTGTTAATATGCTCACATGGTTGTATTTCATTTCCATTACTCTTACATGAATGCTGACATGATTCCATGATTGTTTGGGACTATACTTAGTCCAGTCAGTCGGTAACCGAACGAATTCGTGGTTAGTTTATCTTCGCCACGAACGACGCGTCGATGAACGCGAGCCGTGTTCTGGAGTTGGCGGCAGTGGTTAGGCCACAAGAAGTGTTTTACGCACTTCATGTCGTCAACTTGAGATGCGATCGCGCTAGTCGAGCCCGTCAAGTAACCCGACTGGTCATTGTATGTTCACCTTGTATGAGTCATAACTGCTTGAACCTAGGGTACTGAACTTACCATTGTAAACCCTGTTAACCATGGTACCTTGATCCACGAAGACTCATGAGCCGGGCATGGTGGTATGGGACACCGTGGTCGAGCTGTCGGCCTACGCTGGGGCCACAAACCTCCCCGTAGTGACCAATGAGCACCTAGACTCGTGAGCAGATTATGGTGGTATGGGACACTATATTCTAGCTGTCGGCCTACATTGATCAGGCGACGAGCCCTTTGTAGTGACCGCGAGCGTATTCTGAGTCTACAGGAGGCGACGACCCTTCAGTAGCAGTAGAGTACAGTAGGCCTGTATTGATAAGGTGATGGGGGACCGGAGCAACGAGTGCGTGCAACAGCCCTGGCAGCCCTTGCAGCGACCTACGAAATACACATCGTATGAGATTACTAGGAGTGACGATCCTAGACAGGATCTGTGTTGGGATTGATATAAGGGAAGTACCTTAGTTTCCCAATCCTGCTGTTTGAATGGACTAATAACAACTTGGAATTCATATCACCATAGCATTGCATGTGCCTGGAAGATGTGGAGCACTCTAGGGAGTGTGGCATGCCGCGGTCGTAAGATGTTGCCGCATGAGGGTGATCGTCGGTGAGGGCATACATCACGTCATGTCATAATTGCATTAACAACAGTATTAGGAATGTTTGATTTATTGCTTTACTATTATCGCATGATTGATTTGAGAACATGTTAATCCTTGCTCTATTATTCCACTGAGTTAGCTACTCACTCCCACGTTACGGGACGGTGTTCCTGGACACCCACCAGACCCTTTTGTGATTGCAGATGATGGCGCGGCCTGTGAGGCGGAGCTGGACTTGATGATGAGGAGGAGGATCCCTCCTTTATGCGTGTTCTGATTGACGGGATTACAGGGAGGTTGATTAGATACTTTGACACTTGTCATTTTATATTTTTAGCGCACTCATGTATATTCGTTTTGTCTTCTTTTGGAGTATACATGTATGTATATAACCTGGTAACATGTTCACACTCTAGAGACATACAACAGATTATATATGTTATACATACTATCACAGTCTTTCGCTTGTAAATTTAACTGTCTCTGGACCGTGATATGCTGTTTTAGCTTAATCTCACTCATGTTTAATACATTATCACAGACAACATTCAATCATACATATCTATGTTGCATAAATAACATTTTGGAACTCGGGAGTTGGGTTTTTGCTCGACCCCCCGATTTTCGGGATGTTGCAATCCATCAGATGGGGAAAAGTCTAGAAAACAAATGGACAGCTAAAACATGCTTGGACAACCATCAATTTGTCCCATATGTTAGAGATTTTTATATGTAAGATGCTGTATTTTTAGCCCCTCAGATCAATGTTGCCACTTGAAGGTTCAATATTGAAATGGTAAATTTTTTAACTATTTATTTTATCTTTGTTTTTTCCTATTCTTCATAAATAATTTGATGTCTTAGCCTCCTGTCATAACACTATTTGTACATATGTCATCTCATGAGTCTTACTTTTTATAATTTTCTTACCCCTGTAGTGATTATCAGAAGTAGTGGGCTATCATTAAAAGATTACCCTTGCAATGAGTCCGATCAAGGTATGGATAATACATGGTTTTAGTACATGGAAAATGATACCTTTTATTGTGGATCACCTCTGGACTAAAGACCTGGTACCTTTTGTTGTTGTAAGTTCCTAATTAGTTTGTTTCTGTATTTGTGTCGGAGCTATCTAGATGTTGAGCGGGGTGGAATGTGGGAACCGCTGTTATGAACATGATGAAGCTGTCCATTTCCTATGGACAACAATATGGGTGGACTGGCCATTTGGATAGGTTCGTGTTTATGTATTATCTCGAAATTGATGAGGCAGATCTAAATGTGCGTCGGAGCTATCTAAATGTTGAGCAGGTGTCCCTGGAAGGTGGGAACTGCTGATGTTTATTTTTCCCTTCATCAGTCTATGTGATCTTATGAATAGGTTGGATGATAAATAAACATCACTACAGGCCCGAACTCAAACCCGAACCCCAATTCCTAAACCTTTAATCTATAAGCTAAACCTATAACCTATAACCTAAACTTATAACCTATAACCTATACATGAAACCTATAACCTATAACCTAAACCTTAACCTATAACCTAAACCTATTCTCAAATCCTTAAACCTAAACCTAAACCTAAACCTACAACCTAAACCAATAACTTATAACCTAAACCTAATCCTATAACCTATTCTCAAATCCCTAAACCTAAACCTATAACCTTAACCTTAACCTAAACCTAAACCTGAACCTAAACCTAAACCTAAACCTAATCCTATAACCTATTCTCAAATCCCTAAACCTAAACCTATAACCTTAACCTTAACCTAAACCTAAACCAAAAACCCGAACCCAAACCTAAACCTAATCCTATAACCTATTCTCAAATCCCTAAACCTTAACCTATAACCTTAACCTTAACCTAAACCTAAACCCAAACCTAAACCCGGAGCTGAATTCCTAAACCTATAACCTATAACCTAAACCTAAACCCAAACCTATAACCTATAACCTATAACCCACCTAAACCTATAACCTATAACCTAATCCTAATCCTATAACCCATAACCTATAACCTATACTCAAATCCCTAAACCTAAACCTATAACCTTAACCTTAACCTAAACCTAAACCTAAACCTAAACCTAAACCCAAACCCGAACCCAAATTCCTAATCCTATAACCTATAACCTCAATCTAAACCTATAACTTGAACCTATAACCTATAACCTAAACCTAAACCTAAACCCAAACCTATAACCTATAACCTGCCTATAACCTACACCTAAACCTAAACATATAACCTTAACCTAAACCTATTCTCAAATCCCCAAACCTAAACCTAAACCTATAACCTAAAATTATAACCTATAAACTAAACCTAAGACTATAACCTATAACCTCAATCTAAACCAATAACCTATAACCTAAACCTAAACCTAAACCTAAACCTAAAACTATAACCTATAACCTATAACCCTATAACCTACACCTAAACCTAAACCTATAACCTATAACGTAAACCTAAACCCAAACCTAAACCTAAACCTATAACCTTAACCTTAGCCTAAACCTAAACCCGAACCCGAATTCCTAAACCTATAACCTGATATATATATATATATATATATATATATATATATATATATATATATATATATATATATATATATATATGAGAAACATTTTGGCCTAATTTCTCTCCTCTATCTCTTACTCATGTTTTTCTCTCTTACTATATAATGTTTCTACAAGTATGGTCCAATTTTGTTAGTTATATATGTAATAGCTTATTGAGGACATGTAGAAAGCAAAGGAAGAGATGGAAAAACTAAAAGGGGAGGCTGTAACACCCCGAATTTTGGCCAATCTGGGATTTAACGTCCTTAGGCTATGGGTCAACTAAAACACCTGGAAAATCGCTCAGAACCCTATTTCATAGCCAAAGAAACCACTTAGGATTAATTCTTATGGAAATTTAGCGTAAGTTAGCTAGCGCAACGCTGGAGTAGCTGGGAAACAGTCCCTGATCACTTTAAATACGTTCTACAAGACCCAAATCGAGTAGAACGTATGACTCCATAATACTCTATAACCTTGGATCAAACTCTAAGCCGGTTTGTTCTCTGGACCACTTTGAATTCTTGTATTGGATTTAGACCGCGCGTCGAAAGTCCGTTACTTCCTATCTTAGACCGTTAGAACCGCCCAGCTGGACTTGACAATCATTTCGAAAATCAAGTCAAACCGATAATCACAGACTATTTCATTGAGCCCGGACTGAAGAGACCGCGAATAGGGACAGAATTGAAATTTCAAATTCAAATCTGGCACACGACTTGACACGTCAGTATTAAGCGTTCTGACCATCAGAATTCATCCAGATTACACCCTCGGATCAGGAAAAATTTCTATTTATTATTATGAGACTTCCAACCCTGATCTACGTGCAGTGACCGCTGAACTGAAACTGGTCCGCCACGTGCGATCTGCGAACCCTGCCGGACTGAAAACTTAATACGTGCTATATCTGGTACGCATGAGCTTAAGTCCGATCGCATTCGACCAGGGGACCACCAGAAATCATCTTTTGAATCGAAACAACCCCGCTTTGGTTAAGCATCAAGTGAACTTTGTTCCCGAGCCTATTCCGGGCATTTTTAAGCTTATAAAAGGGGTTGAAACCCTCTCATATCTCTCCCATCCGAATTTGGGAAAAGTCCTAGATTGAGGGAGAGAAAAGGTGAGAGATTGTGAGAGAGGTGGGAGAGAATTTCCTGCTGCTGGTGCTACCTGCTACACGTGTTTAAGCCACGCGATCCAAGCACTTTCCCGGCGATTCCTCCACGTTTTCAGGTAAGAAATAGCCCTAGAAGTTGCTGATTTGATGTTTCTTCCGTTCCATAGCTTGATAGTTAGTAAATCTCGTAAAACAGGTTCTCTTATCGCTGTAGACGAAGCGTATACGCTCCGTTCGAATTTCAACATCCATAAGAGACAAGGTGCGGATTTTAGACGCTTTGATTGACTGTTTCCAAAGCTTTCAATGTCGTTTAATAGTAGATTCTCGACGGCAACGCCGTTTGACATGTACAACATGATGTCCGTTTCCTGTTTCGTAAATCAACGAAGAATATGAGATTTAGGGCATTTTAGTCATTTGTAGGAAGTACTGTTTTCATTCATAGTTTGCTGATGTGATTGACATGAATTGTTGTCGCATTAGAATGTTAGGAATGCGTGCATAATTAGTTTGGCGAAGAGATTCGCCTAAATGCGCATTTCGGGTCGACATACTATATGTAGACTCAAGTGTGTAGTGTAAGTGTTTGTATAAATGCTTGTATTAGTATGTATTGAATTAAATGGTGTTATGAATTAATTTGAGATTGATTTCTCAATTAATATGCTGATGTAAATGATTTCCTACATGTTAGCCGTATGTACGATTTCATTATATGTATGAAATGCATATGTTTGATGTTGCACTTAAGTGGTATGCTATAACATGTACTTGATGATTTCATTATGGTTTAGTTGAGATTGAATTCTCAATTAATAGGCTAATGGAGAGGATTTTCTATATGTTGGCGATATGCATAATTTCATTATATGTGTGAAAGACATGTGTAGGATGATTTACTTAAGTTGTACGTTATAACAGGTGTTAACATGCTCACGTGGTTGTATTTCATTTCCATTACTCTTACATGAATGCTGACATGATTCCATGATTGTTTGGGACTATACTTAGTCCAGGCAGTCGGTAACTGAGCGAATTCGTGGTTAGTTTATCTTCGCCACGAACGACGCGTCGATGAACGCGAGCCGTGTTCTGGAGTTAGCGGCAGTGGTTAGGCCACACGAAGTGTTTTACGCACTTCATGTCGTCAACTTGAGATGCGATCGCGCTAGTCGAGCCCGTCAAGTAACCCGACTGGCCATTGTACGTTCACCCTGCATGAGTCATAACTGCTTGAACCTAGGGTACTGAACTTACCATTGTAAACCCTGTTAACCATGGTACCTTGATCCATAAAGACTCATGAGCCGGGCATGGTGGTATGGGACACCGTGGTCGAGCTGTCGGCCTACGCTGGGGCCACAAACCTCCCCGTAGTGACCAGTGAGCACCTAGACTCGTGAGCAGATTATGGTGGTATGGGACACTATATTCTAGCTGTCGGCCTACACTGATCAGGCGACGAGTCCTTTGTAGTGACCGCGAGCGTATTCTGAGTCTGCTGGAGGCGACGACCCTTCAGTAGCAGTAGAGTACAGTAGGCCTGTATTGATAAGGTGATGGGGGAGCGGAGCAACGAGTGCGTGCAACAGCCCTGACAGCCCTTGCAGCGACCTACAAAATATACATCGTATGAGATTACTAGGAGTGACGACCCTAGACAGGATCTGTGTTGGGATTGATACAAGGGAAGTACCTTAGTTTCCCAATCCTGCTGTTTGAATGGACAAATAACAACTTGGAAATCATATCACCATAGCATTGCATGTGCCTGGAAGATGTGGAGCACTCTAGGGAGTGTGGCATGCCGCGGTCGTAAGATGTTGCCGCATGAGGGTGATCGTCGGTGAGGGCATACATCACGTCATGTCATCTTGCATTAACAACAGTATTAGGAATGCTTGAATTACTGCTTTACTATTATCGCATGATTGATTTGAGAACATGTTAATCCTTACTCTATTATTCCACTGAGTTAGCCACTCACTCCCACGTTACGGGACGGTGTTCCTGGACACCCACCAGACCTTTTTGTGATTGCAGATGATGGCGCGGCCTGCGAGGCGGAGCTGGACTTGATGATGATGAGGAGGATCCCTCCTTTATGCGTGTTCTGATTGACGGGATTACAGGGAGGTTGATTAGATACTTTGACACTTGTCATTTTATATTTTTAGCGCACTCATGTATATTCGTTTTGTCTACTTTTGGAGTATACATGTATGTATATAACCTGGTAGCATATCCACACTCTGGAGGCATACAACAGTTTATATATGTTATACATACTATCACAGTCTTCCGCTTGTTAATTTAACTGTCTCTGGAGTATGATATGCTGTTCTAGCTTAATCTCACTCATGTTTAATGCGTTATCATAGACAACATTCAATCATACATATCTATGTTGCATAAATAACATTTTGGAACTCGGCAGTTGGGTTTTTGCTCGACCCCCCGATTTTTGGGATGTTACAGATGGTATCAGAGCATGATTTGGATTAAACCGGGCCTGGGTTATGGTCACGCGACGTACGTTGTCGCTTCCTTTGACTTAGGTGGGTGCGAGAAGGGTCAAGAAACATTTCCAGGACCGCAGATTCACCATTAGGCGAAGTCTATTAGGATCGATCGCAAGATCGAGTCTGTAACGCATCTCGGGTCGCGTAAGGCAACCCGAATCGCTTCTAAGCTGTAGGAAGTCAGGTTGAGATGACCTATGAGTGGTTTTAAACCGCAAAAGTGAATCCTTGGGCCGTGGGATGACCACGACTCCTGTAATCAATCGCCAGGGCTTAAAAATCCCGTTTCGCCAAAAATCTTCAAAATTCCTCCTCTAAACACTCCGACCTTCATTTCTTTCTTATCCATTTCATGTTAGGCATCAAACCTAATATGAAAATAACACAAATTAGTACTTTCACAAAATTTTACAGTGAATAGTAAAATTTTATGAAAAATGGACATAAGGCCATTCTAACTTCACTTTATTTAGCAAATAAGGATCTAGATAGATGTAATAGCTCCTTATACCCCAAATTCATATGCTGCATCATATGGTTTGGTTTTCAGGATTGCGATGTGGTCCCGGAAAGCCCCGAACACATATTTGGGCCCATACAGATCAAAATACGATGAACTAGGGGGTGGGACATACATTTTTGGAACCCCTGGACCATGGGGGACCAGACCCATGTCGTCCCACTGACCAGATCAAGGATCGGTCGGCGATGCCATCGCCGGTTCGGCGATGCATCGCCGTCCGGTGGGGCCCACTTGATGTGAAAACTGGGCGCACGCCCTATTTTGGGTATTGTACCCCTCCCATGTAGGTCCCATCCATAGAAAACCCCAAATAGGGGTACTTCTTTCACAAACAGCCCCTCCCCTAGCCCCATTTTCATTTTTCAGCTGCCCTAACCCAAAACCGTGGTTCCAAACCACCCCTAGATCCATTCCCTGCCAAAAAAGACCACCCTCCATCGTTCCTTTGAAGTTGGCAGCCCTCCCTCTTGAAGGTTTCGTCCGTTGGAGCTCCTAAAACCCCCAAATCGAGCTGAATTCATGAGGTGCTCCATTCCCCTTTTTCATTTTCATTTCTTTCTGAAAATACATCCTAGGGGAGCTTGAAGCATCCCTCTACAACGCCTAGATTTCGTTCTGTCCATTTGGGCAACCATTTCCCTGCATTTCCTCCTCCTTCCATGGCTACTGTTAAGGTTGTTTCAACCTTTTCCTCACTTTCCATCGTCCTCTCTGTCATGTCCCTTTTATTTGACCCTCAGACTCGTGGAAACCTGCTTACCTATCCCATTTCTCCACGTTATTCGCTTGTTTGATTACTGTTTTAAAATTTCTGTGTTTTGTGTTGTTAGGTAGAAAATGTGTTTGTGTTGTGGTTTGAGCTTAATATAGCTAAAAATTGTTGAATGGAGTGCATGCCGTTCATTTTTTGTTAGGTATTGTCCCTAGATTGGGAGTATTGTAACTCCCGAGATTCAGCCTACAAATTAATTTTTATCCCAACCCACCCTCCTACAAAGCATGCCACTCCCGATCCCAACATGGGATTAGGAATGTAGTTTCGTTTCATAGACCCTTGGCGTTTTGGACCTAGTGTTAGCACTCCTAGATTTGAAGGATCTGACGACATAAGAAATTCAATTCCAGTTAGACAAATCTTGACCCTAAGCAATAGAAGAATTCGCTGTAGTAGAAATGGAATGGAAAGCCATTTACCGTATAATCTTAGGCTTTGGATTATAGCTACAGAGTTACAGACTAGGCTACTAGTTATCTTAGGTAGTGTAAGGCCTATATATGCTAAGGGATAGTAGGTTAGATTTGGTTGGAATGGGACTTCCTTCCTTCGATAAATCTCCTTATGACTTATAGACTTCTGTTGTTACCCATAGGAAGGAACCATACACTCTCAGGGAACATTTATAACTCCCTCAGATTGAACTTAGAATGTACTAGCACACCCCTTAGAATTGCCTTCCCCAAGGACTTACTGCATTCGGGAATGCGGAATAAAGGAACTACATGTAAGCGATGTATTCGCGGTTTGAATCGACTTCTTAATCCTAGTGGTTACCCATAAATCCAATGCTCTGATCAAGTAGAAGATCGGCATCGACTCGGATTAAGAATTGATACAATAAATCTTCTGTCCTAGCTAGACAGAAAGTCTATGTATCCGGCTCAGACCCACTATACTACTTTTCTTCCGTGTTGGCTCGACCACATACAACCGAACGGGATCACAGTGTCTTTGGGAAATGGCGAGGACTTAAAGCCAGTAGAGAATTTGACATCTTGCCACCAACTCATACCTACCCCTGAACTTAACCACAATAGAGATTAGGCCCATCTCTATGATCATAGGTACCAATGCCATAGAACGCATCATTAGCAAGGAAAACCATGTAGAGAAAGGTTGTTTCCATTTTAGGTTAAGGATAACACCTAAGTTGCGCTTCGTTCCGATATACGGATCGATGAAAAGATTCTTGGGCCTTAAGTAGAACCAAGTTTTAAGGGGGGTAGAACGTATTAAGTCCAATCCAGTTAGGATTAGTCAACACTACCGTTCGATCAGTGTGGCGCAGCGGAAGCGTGGTTGGCCTCTTCCCCACTGGCTCAGGATCGTAACATTTGATTTAGGTTATACGTACGGTTAGGTTATTAAATAGGATTTGAACCTTCCTTAGAGAAAGTACTCCTTGCCCTTCGCCAATGTCGGGGACGACATTGTGTTTTAAGGGGGGTAGATTGTAACACCCCGGATTTTGGCCAATCTGGGATTTAACGTCCTTAGGCTATGGGTCAACTAAAACACCTGGAAAATCGCTCAGAACCCTATTTCATAGCCAAAGAAACCACTTAGGATTAATTCCTATGGAAATTTAGCGTAAGTTAGCTAGCGCAACGCTGGAGTAGCTGGGAAACAGTCCCTGATCACTTTAAATACGTTCTACAAGACCCAAATCGAGTAGAACGTATGACTCCATAATACTCTATAACCTTGGATCAAACTCTAAGCCGGTTTGTTCTCTGGACCACTTTGAATTCTTGTATTGGATTTAGACCGCGCGTCGAAAGTCCGTTACTTCCTATCTTAGACCGTTAGAACCGCCCAGCTGGACTTGACAATCATTTCGAAAATCAAGTCAAACCGATAATCACAGACTATTTCATTGAGCCCGGACTGAAGAGACCGCGAATAGGGACAGAATTGAAATTTCAAATTCAAATCTGCACACGACTTGACACTTCAGTATTAAGCGTTCTGACCGTCAGAATTCATCCAGATTACACCCTCGGATCAGGAAAAATTTCTATTTATTATTATGAGACTTCCAGCCCTGATCTACGTGCGGTGACCGCTAAACTGAAACTGGTCCACCACGTGCGATCTGCGAACCCTGCCGGACTGAAAACTTAATACGTGCTATATCTGGTACGCATGAGCTTAAGTCCGATCGCATTCGATCAGGGGACCACAAGAAATCATCTTTTGAACCGAAACAACCCCGCTTTGGTTAAGCATCAAGTGAACTTTGTTCCCGAGCCTATTCCGGGCATTTTTAAGCTTATAAAAGGGGTTGAAACCCTCTCATATCTCTCCCATCCGAATTTGGGAAAAGTCCTAGATTGAGGGAGAGAAAAGGTGAGAGATTGTGAGAGAGGTGGGAGAGAATTTCCTGCTGCTGGTGCTACCTGCTACACGTGTTTAAGCCACGCGATCCAAGCACTTTCCCGGCGATTCCTCCACGTTTTCAGGTAAGAAATAGCCCTAGAAGTTGCTGATTTGATGTTTCTTCCGTTCCATAGCTTGATAGTTAGTAAATCTCGTAAAACAGGTTCTCTTATCGCTGTAGACGAAGCGTATACGCTCCGTTCGAATTTCAACATCCATAAGAGACAAGGTGCGGATTTTAGACGCTTTGATTGACTGTTTCCAAAGCTTTCAATGTCGTTTAATAGTAGATTCTCGACGGCAACGCCGTTTGACATGTACAACATGATGTCCGTTTCCTGTTTCGTAAATCAACGAAGAATATGAGATTTAGGGCATTTTAGTCATTTGTAGGAAGTACTGTTTTCATTCATAGTTTGCTGATGTGATTGACATGAATTGTTGTCGCATTAGAATGTTAGGAATGCGTGCATAATTAGTTTGGCGAAGAGATTCGCCTAAATGCGCATTTCGGGTCGACATACTATATGTAGACTCAAGTGTGTAGTGTAAGTGTTTGTATAAATGCTTGTATTAGTATGTATTGAATTAAATGGTGTTATGAATTAATTTGAGATTGATTTCTCAATTAATATGCTGATGTAAATGATTTCCTACATGTTAGCCGTATGTACGATTTCATTATATGTATGAAATGCATATGTTTGATGTTGCACTTAAGTGGTATGCTATAACATGTACTTGATGATTTCATTATGGTTTAGTTGAGATTGAATTCTCAATTAATAGGCTAATGGAGAGGATTTCCTATATGTTGGCGATATGCATAATTTCATTATATGTGTGAAAGACATGTGTAGGATGATTTACTTAAGTTGTACGTTATAACAGGTGTTAACATGCTCACGTGGTTGTATTTCATTTCCATTACTCTTACATGAATGCTGACATGATTCCATGATTGTTTGGGACTATACTTAGTCCAGGCAGTCGGTAACCGAGCGAATTCGTGGTTAGTTTATCTTCGCCACGAAAGACGCGTCGATGAACGCGAGCCGTGTTCTGGAGTTAGCGGCAGTGGTTAGGCCATACGAAGTGTTTTACGCACTTCATGTCGTCAACTTGAGATGCGATCGCGCTAGTCGAGCCCGTCAAGTAACCCGACTGGCCATTGTACGTTCACCCTGCATGAGTCATAACTGCTTGAACCTAGGGTACTGAACTTACCATTGTAAACCCTGTTAACCATGGTACCTTGATCCATAAAGACTCATGAGCCGGGCATGGTGGTATGGGACACCGTGGTCGAGCTGTCGGCCTACGCTGGGGCCACAAACCTCCCCGTAGTGACCAGTGAGCACCTAGACTCGTGAGCAGATTATGGTGGTATGGGACACCATATTCTAGCTGTCGGCCTACACTGATCAGGCGACGAGTCCTTTGTAGTGACCGCGAGCGTATTCTGAGTCTACGGGAGGCGACGACCCTTCAGTAGCAGTAGAGTACAGTAGGCCTGTATTGATAAGGTGATGGGGGAGCGGAGCAACGAGTGCGTGCAACAGCCCTGGCAGCCCTTGCAGCGACCTACAAAATATACATCGTATGAGATTACTAGGAGTGACGACCCTAGACAGGATCTGTGTTGGGATTGATACAAGGGAAGTACCTTAGTTTCCCAATCCTACTGTTTGAATGGACAAATAACAACTTGGAAATCATATCACCATAGCATTGCATGTGCCTGGAAGATGTGGAGCACTCTAGGGAGTGTGGCATGCCGCGGTCGTAAGATGTTGCCGCATGAGGGTGATCGTCGGTGAGGGCATACATCACGTCATGTCATCTTGCATTAACAACAGTATTAGGAATGCTTGAATTACTGCTTTACTATTATCGCATGATTGATTTGAGAACATGTTAATCCTTACTCTATTATTCCACTGAGTTAGCCACTCACTCCCACGTTACGGGACGGTGTTCCTGGACACCCACCAGACCTTTTTGTGATTGCAGATGATGGCGCGGCCTGCGAGGCGGAGCTGGACTTGATGATGATGAGGAGGATCCCTCCTTTATGCGTGTTCTGATTGACGGGATTACAGGGAGGTTGATTAGATACTTTGACACTTGTCATTTTATATTTTTAGCGCACTCATGTATATTCGTTTTGTCTACTTTTGGAGTATACATGTATGTATATAACCTGGTAGCATATCCACACTCTGGAGGCATACAACAGTTTATATATGTTATACATACTATCACAGTCTTCCGCTTGTTAATTTAACTGTCTCTGGAGTATGATATGCTGTTCTAGCTTAATCTCACTCATGTTTAATGCGTTATCATAGACAACATTCAATCATACATATCTATGTTGCATAAATAACATTTTGGAACTCGGCAGTTGGGTTTTTGCTCGACCCCCCGATTTTCGGGATGTTACAGAGGCACAAGCCAACAAAGATCACATGCTACTGGTGATTTGGATTTTTTACTTGGATTTATTATCTGATACTCTTAAGGATTTAAATATTTTATTATATTTTTTTGACAGTATAAAGAAATAGTACAAGTGAATGAAGTTGCATTGAAGCAAATTGAATCTGCTCATGAAAAATTCAAGGCTGAGGTACATCCCTGTATCTTGGACCTCATTTGTTTGAAAGTTGCAATCCTTGTTTTCAGTATTTTTTTTTTTGAACTTTCTTTCTTTTGAGAAGTCACTGGAGGATGAAATTCATTTTCTCAAGGGAAGGGTTTCAAAACTTAAAAGTGATCTTGTGTCAATGTCTACAGAAGTTACATTTGCAGTTTCAGGGAAAGAAGAAGCTCTATCTTCTTATGATAGGTTGAGAAAAGTGAAGTATTATTTATTTCGAATGCATCTTTTTTCCCCTGATTGCATTTTATGTACTATTCCTATCAGCATTAAGCTTAGATGAGTTATCAATCACAGCAGGTTCTTACAATGGAAATAGGCACACTATTATATATATTTTTTAATTTTAAAAAAAATAGCTACAGATTTTAACGTAACTATTGTTCTGGAAACTGTAGTTATTGATAACTACAACATATTGCTACAGATTTCATTCCATTTTTAGCTACTATTATTATCCGTAGCTGTAGGTACATTTCGCTACAAAAATTATAGCTACTACTTTTTCTGTAGCTAGTGATATTTACTACTATGGATGTGATTTATAGCAGTAGGTATGTTTCGCTACAAATATTATAGCTACGGCCTTTATCTATAGCTATTGATATCAATTGCTACGGATTCAATTTGTAGGCGTAGCTACATTTTGCTACAGAAATTATAAGTACGACTTTTGTCCATAGTCACTGATCTCTATTGCTACGGATTGAATCCATAGCCATCGGTTTTTAGACATTTAGCTACGCAACCAATAGTTATGGACTTGCTATGGACTAGATCCGTAGCAAAAAGCCTTTAGCTATGGCTTTCGTGCATTGCCTTTGCCCATTTTTCTTGTAGTGCAGTAGCTGTTCAGGTAGATAAATTTAGATACACTTATTAGTACTCCGCAACTACGAAATTAAAATGACATGTTACATATGCTTACACATGCATATATACACTCATTGATAGGCATATTTACATTCTAGACAATATATTTATATATGCGTATGGGGAATAGCAAAAGGAATTTACATGGAACAAGAGTACCAATGTAAGCATACCTTCTGGGAGACTGTAAAAGAAGCCTGTTCTAGAGTCATGTCATGGAATGATATTAATGTACTTAAGATCTCCCAAAGGACTATGCCAAAACTGTATATATCAACTTTCATAGTATGATGTTTTTCTTTAATTATTTTTGGTGCCATCCATCGATAAGTGCTTGTGATTCCTTCTCTACTACCACATTGAGATTCTAAGCATGAGATTCCAAAATATGCTACTTTCACACATGTATCTTCCCCAAGAAGTAGATTTTCTGATTTGAGGTCCCTATGAAGAATTCCCTGAGAATGAAGATAATGCATCCCAGGTGTAATATCAAGTGCCAATATCAAAACCAAATCTAGTGGAAGAGAATGAGGCTCCTGCCTGTGGAGATACTGTCTCAGAGAACCCCATGCCAAATACTCGATGATGATGTAAAACACTGGGGGCTTCTTGCATGCTGCAACAAACTATCATTGGAAACAAAATGCAAGTATTTCAGTTAAAGAACAAAATTGCATGGTAGTAGAGCTCGCTAAACAAATTGCTACAGAAAATTTAAAAACTGAACTGAATTGTTGTCATGAATAATAGAATTTTAGGCATTTACAGTGAATTAACTTAGTTTTACCATGTCTTCCCATGCATATTTTCTCTGCAGTGTTTCTCCAATTGTTGACCTGGTAAGCAGAGGAACTAGCCACAAACATAAATCCAAGCATGACTTCATATGAGGAATAAAGCAAATACAAAAGAAAGAACATAAACAGGACACAAATTGCATGCACGACATATATTAACTCAAATGTCTACCATTCCCATAGGTATATATGGTCAAACAAGTGTGATTTTTTTTTATGATGATTATAAACTAAGAGGACTTGTTAATGTAAATCGTTTGTTCTTTAAGTGGATTTTCATGAAAATGTGTATGGATTAGCCTATTAAAAGAACAACTTTTTAAGAGAATGTGTCATCGTGATGGACAATTTTCAAAACTATTGTAACATCTCGAAAATCGGGGGTCGGGTAGAAACCCAACTCCCGAGTTCCAAAACGTCACTTATGCAACATTTTCAATGATGGATGAATGTTATTTATATTAGTGCAGAAAATATGAGTGGGATTAAGCCAAAACAGCATATCATACTCCAGAGACAGTTAAATTAGTAAGCGAAAGACTATGATAAATATATAAAATATATAAATGATTGTAAGTCTCCAGAGTGTGAGCATGTTACCAGGTTAGACATATACATGTATACTCCAAAAATGATAAAGAGGATATACATGAGTGCTCTAAAAATATAAAATGACAAGTGTCATGGCGTTTAAACAACTTCCCTGTAATCCCATCGGTCAGAACACGCATGTAGGAGAAATCCTCCTCATCATCATCAAGTTCGGCTCCACTTCACAAGCAGCGCCATCATCTGCAACTAAAACAGGGTCTGGTGGTGTTGCAAACATCGTCCCATAACGTGGGAGTGAGTGATCAACTCAGTGGAATAATAGAGCAAAGATTAGCATGTTATCAAATCAATCACGCATTAATAGTAAAGCAAACAATCAACCATCCCTAGGTACTGTTATTAATGCAAGCATGAAATGACATGATAGATGCCCTCACCGACATACTCCCTCATGCAGCACCATCTGTGTCCGCGGCATGCTTTCTTCCCACAGTGCTCCACATCTTCCAGGCACATGCAGTGCGATATGGATAATGATTACCAGGTTGTTATTAGTCCTTTTCATACAGCAGGATTAGAAAACTAAGGTACCTTCCTTATATCAATCCCAACACAGATTCTGTTTAGGGTCGTCACTCCTAGTAATCTCATACGATGTTATCTTTATAGGTCGCTGCAAGGGCTGTCAGGGCTGTTGCACGCACTCGTTGCTCCTCTCCCCCATCACCTTATCAATACAGGCCTATTTATATCCTTAAGATTGCATCAAGACTCGTCGCCCCCATGCGGTGTTAGGATAAACTCAAGGTCACTACAAAGGACTCATCACCAATCAGTGTAGGCCGACAGCAAGAATATAGTGTCCCATACCACCATAATCAGCTCAGAGTAGGGTGCTCACTGGTCACTACGGGGAGGTTTGTGGCACTAGCGTAGGCCAATAGATCAACCACGGTGTCCCATACCACCATGCCCGGCTCATGAGTCTTTATGGATCAAGGTACCATGGTTAACAGGGTTTTCAATGGTAAGTTCAGTACCCTAAGTTCAAGCAGTTATGACAAATACAAGGTGAACATACAATAGTCAGTCAGGTTACTTGGTGAGTCCGACTAGCACGATCGCACGTTGAATCGACTGACATGAAGTACACAAGCACTTCGTGTGGCCTGACTACTGCCGACGACTCTAGTACGACTCGGGTTCGTCATACACATCCTTTGTGGCGAATAGAATCCAACCACGAATTCTAAACTGTTACCGACTTCCTGGACTAGAGTATAGCCCCAAGCACATGTAATGTGAAACAGTAATCAGATGAGAGAGGCAGAATTGAAATATAAGAAATTCTAGCATGTTATCAGCATGTTGTAACATACATCATAAACAGTTAACCAAACACGAGTATTTCACACATAAGGTAACCAATTCAAATACAACAAGTATGGAGGAAATCATGTGCATCATTAAATTGGTTGAGAATCCATTCTCAATGCTAATCTACAACGCCACTTACTCAATACTTACTAATACATACATTTATACAAACAATTAGTCCACACAATCTCAACGTAATTGACGTATGTTGATTTTAACATATAATATGACAAATCCTTATATCAAGGAGTTGTCCAGTACACACAATCATGTTCTTACATTCAAAACATATGGCAGGCATAAATCATATTCATTTAGGCATTTTAACAAACACTTAGTCTACACACATTAGTCTACATAGTATATGTTGGCCAATATGTGCATTAGGGCGAATCTCTTCACCAAACAGATCATACATCCATAACTAGTATAAATACACGGCAAATACCCATGGCAATCATATCAGTAAAATACGTACGTATATAGTATTTCCTACAAATACCTAAAATACCCTAAATCTCATATTCTTCGTACGTATACGGAATGAAAAACGGACAACATGTTGTACATGTCAAATAGCATCCTCATCAGCAATCTACCATTAAACGACATTGAAAGCTTTGAAAATAGGTAATCTAAGCATTTAAAATCATCACCTTAAACCAGAAATTGTGAAACGGAGTTGATTCAGACGACAAGTCTTCTTCAACGGCGGGTACGCTACCTATGGCATGAAACAGGTTAGCTATACCAATACTAAAACTATTTTAAGCTTCAAATTAGGTTAGGGTTAGGATTTCTTACCTAAGAATGGAGCTGAAAACACCAGAATGGCGGTGCAGAAGCGGCGGCTATGGAACATGGAGCAGCAGGAAAGAATCCCAGGAGAGAGCTCCAAATCTCCCTCCCTTTCTCTCTCTTTCTCCCTCTCTTTTCTCTCTTCTCTCTCCAAATTCGTATGGAATGAAAGAGTAAGGGTTTAAGCCCTTTTTATAAGTCCAAAAGTGACGGAAATAGACTTAGGGCCAAAGTATACTTATTTTATGTCCAAGTACGGACTGTTTCATCTCAACGGAGAATTTCTGGAGGTCCCCTGGCCGAATGCGGTCGAACTTAAGATCATGGATACTGCATCCTACTCACATCAAGTTTTCAGTCCGGTAGTGCTCCCAGATCGCACGTGGCGGACCAGTTTTAGTTCAATGGCTACCGGTACTCGATCAGGGCCACAAGTGCGTTGACATGTAAGGGCCACCTATCCTAATCCGAGGGTAAAATTTGATCGAATTCTGACGGTCAGAACGCTTAGAAAATGTCGCGGAAGCAACACGTGCCGGATTTCATAAATTTTATTAATTTCTAACATTTCTCACACTCTTCACTCTGGACTTAAGGAAATCGTCATGGGATATCATTTGGACTTAATTTTCGAGGTGATTGTCAAGTCCAACTAGGCGGTCAGGATTATCTAAGTTCGGGGTAATCGGACTTCCGACGTGCGGTCCAGAGCCGATATAAAGTTTCAAGGTGCTCCCGAGAGCAATCTGGAATAGAGTTTGATCCTAGGTTTTACGGTATTGTATCGTCACCTATCCTATACGTTTTGACTCCAGCAGATCGTATTGAAAGTGATTGGTGAGAATTTCACAGGTCATCTAGTGTAGCGCTAGTTGATTCTCGTTGGATTTCTAAAGGAAGTAGCATTTATTGATTTTTATTTGAGATGAGATTTGAAGGGTGGAGCGAGGGTGTTTGGAAACGGAAGAAGGAAGAGTTTGTAAGGGTGGTTTTTGGCAAAAATTAGACGTTTTGGTGAGAAAAGAGAGCTTGGAGGGTCACTTTGTGAAGGAAGTACCTGATTGGGGAGGTTTTAAGGGACGACCCACACCTAGGGGAGGTACCCTACCCCCCAAATTGCGTCGGCCCGAAGCCCGAACCCAGCCTGACCCTTTGACCGGCGAGGTCCTCACCGACCGAACTTGGTTTCGGCGATGCTCGGCCATCTGGGCTGGGTCCTTCTACCCTGGGGTGCCCAAAAATATGTGGGGCCCACCTTGGATCATTGTGGATTAGGGTGGGTGGGCCCATGACTTCATTCGAGGCGTTTCAGGCCCAGTTTGTAAACCGAAATAAATTTCTATGGTGTATAGCATATGATTTTGGGGTAGGAGACGCTAATCTATCCAACTAACCTATCTATTTTGTTAGATTCCAAAAGGTTAAGGGTCAAAACTCATTTTACCCATTTATTTACTATTCATGGTAATTTTTAGCTTTGATATTGTTCTTCATCATTAATACCATAGGATTGGTGTTCTTTACTATTTAAACTTGAGGAGTCGTGTCTAATATGAAAGTACTTGGAGAAATTTGAAGAATGAGGTGGTAAAAGGTGAGTTTTGAAGGAAATGGGTTGAAGAGTGATTTCTTTGGCTTTGGGATTGAGCTCTGAAAGTGATAAGGTTGACCCATTGCCTAAGGACTCCTAACCCCAGGTTGGCAAAAAATCTAGGGTGTTACAACTATCTTTTACAATACAAATAATGAAAAACATAATATTAATGAGAAAGAAAAAAAAAAATCATTCTTTCAACCCATTGTACCGGACTAACTTGAGTTAAAATGCTCACACTTTCTTCATTGAACTACATTGTCACAAAAATAATAAAATTTAAGAAAAAAAATTAAAAATATACAAGTAAAATGTGCAGGAAAGGTGGGCCCCTCTGTGAAGATCACCTGGTATAATAATAGTTATGTTGATCCACTCATAAATTGGCATACCCTTATATTGCATGAGGCCATGTACTGTTCATTGATTTCAAGCCCTCCCAATGGGTGGATCAGCCAAATTTTTGCACCAAGCGATGTTCATGGTGTCTCCAACCTACTGCATGGTTCTGATATCCAAATTACGTGACACACGGACCAGAATATGTGAAATTTCACTTACACTGATTATATCTAATTGTTTCTCTTAAAAAAATCAATCAATTTTCAAAATTGACTTCATCGTTTCATAGAAGAGATAGCTCAGAGATTGACTGTCAATTGATGCTTCTGAGATCGAGTACTATGCCATGTTGGCTAAGGTTGGAGTTCACCACTTTAATGGGAATAATGTGGATTTGGGCACTACTTGCAGCAAATATTTTCGAGTATGCTGCCTCAGCATCATCAATCTAGGTGACTCGAATATTATCAACAGCTTGCCCAGGGAGCAATGGTTTAGAGAGAGAGAGAGGATGAGTAAAATTCTAATTTCAATTGCTGGTTTTACAGGGGTTCGTTTGTGAAAGAGGCCCTTTTAGTATAATGTCAATTTTATTGTTATGGGTCACTCCAGAATGGTTTTTAGAGACTAAAACCTTTGAAACCATATGCAGGTGTGGGGCTGCCCATTTTGTGGGTCCTATATGCACACAGCTTGAAGACCGCACTAGTTAGATGATCTACCCCGAATGTGTCATTGGAATTATTCAAACTCGTGGTGGAAAATTGAGTGAATTACTGTGAAAAAAACATTATGCTTCTAAATCTTTAGTACTACTGATGATTTGTATTCTCAACGGTCTGTTTGCATGCTACCAATTAACAGTGTCAATCATGCATTGCGTTATTTAGAGCAAGGCCCATCTGCATTGTGCCTAGTAGATGGGTAGCTCCAACCTTCCAACCACAACTGTGAATGGGCCCCATCAAATAGTGAATGGATGCTTAGGGCTGTTGATGGGATGGGTTCAGGACAGGGCTTATGAGTTGGATCAACACAAATGCTGAAATCCCCAACATTTATCTCTCCTCAATCTACTCCTTCCAAGAAGATTCTTAGTTGAAGCATTTCTTCAAACGTGTAGGAGGCTATGGACATCGGCGGATATGCCTGCTACTGCCACAGTTGCTGCCCAATCTTTAGCCATTAAAAGAGGAAATGAGAGAGAAAGAGAGAGTACCTTTCACTTTGTGTGCTCTAATTTCTTCTATTCCCATCAGCTATTGGAGGAAGATCGATAAATGGTTGCTTTGAAGAGAACGAACTAGGAGAGAAGAAATTATTGATTTTAAGCTATCGAATCCTAGTTTTAAGGCTTACAAATTATGATTCCTGTCAACTTATTTCAAATAAATAATAAATAGATTTATCATCATGCACCTAAGTAGAGAAGAAATTGCAATCAGAAAAAGGTTGGGACTGGTGGATGAGCCGAGATGGTGATGAGGGTTGGATGAAAGGTGTTTTGAAAACCCTAACATAGGGTGTGCTCACAGATCACTGGTGGGTTTACGGCGAAAGGGGGATTTGAAAACCCTAGCGTGCGAGAGAGAGAGAGAGAGGTTGGGAAACAGAGAGAGGGTGAGGGAGCGCCAGAGATTGAGAGAGGGCGAGGGAAAGGGAGAGGCTGAGTGCAGGAGAGAGAGAGGGGGGGGGGGGGGGGGGGGGGGGGGGGGTGAGGCAGCTTGGCAGGTCGAGAAGGGGCAAGGGAAAGGGAGAGGCTGAGTGTGAGAGGGAGAGAGTGGGTATAGGTATTGGGAGTTGGGCGCGTGCGCGAGAAAGAGATAGATTTCTTTTTTCAGAGATGTGCGCGTGGGAGATATGGGCGGACATGATTTCATTTTGGGGGTGACAGACAACACTTTAAGTGCCTAGTTTTAGCACTCATGGGGCCCACCATGATGTATGTAATGTATCCACTTTGTCCATTCATTTTAACAGTTGATCTAAAAAAGAGTCATATCGAAGCTATAAGCGGACCACATAACATATTAACGATAGAGTTTTTATTTTTATTTTTTATTTATTATGGTGTGTCCCACTTAGAACTTCAATCTACCTACTTTTTGGGCTCATCCATTGAAATTATATATCAGAATTTATAGGCGATTTAGATAAAACACATATTCCAGCGGGCCCCATGGAGCCCCATAAGCTTCATCAATCTCTAATAATATCCTGGTGGGGATGTAGGTCTTAGGTACAGATTAAGTAGGCTTTAGCTAAGGATTAAATTTGTAACATAATAGCTACGGTTTATATCTGTAGCTAAAAACTTCCAAAGTTCGTAGCCTTTGCTTGATTTTTTAGTAGTATATGCTCTACCAGGCCTCATGACTGACGACTAAGGGCAACCACCACTACGTTCACCTTACCTGGGTTGTACTAAAGATCAAAATCATAGTCCTTCATGAGCTCCTTCCAACATCTCTGCCACATATTCAACTTAAACTGAGAGAGGAGATACTTCAAGCTCTTGTGGTCGGGGAAGAACTCGAACCTAACCCCATAAAGATAGTACCTCCATAAATTTAGTGCGAAGACAACTACAGCTAGCTCTAAATCATGTGTGGGGTAGTTCAGCTCATGAACCTTGAGCTGAAGAGACGCATAGGCCACTGGCTTCTCATGCTGCATCAGGACAACACCTAAACCAACATGTGAAGCATCGGTAAATACCACAAATCCTTCACTTCCAGAGGAAGAGTGAGGACAAGTGTAAATGTAAGGCGGTCCTTCAACTCAATAAATGCTCTCTCATAGGCGTCACTCCACACAAACTTTGTACCCTTCCTGGTTAACTTGGTCAATGGTTCTATGATACTAGAAAATCTCTCAATAAAGCGTTGATAATAGCCTACGAGACCAAGGAAACTGCGGATCTCAGATGCATTCGTGGGCTAGCCCCACTGACGCACTGCATCTATCTTTGGGGGGTCCAATGCGACACCCTCCGTTATCATCACGTGACCGAGGAACTTCACCTCCTCTTGCTAAAACTCATACTTCTCCAACTTTACATACAACTGATGAGCATGGAGAGTTTGTAATGCATTCTCTAAATGTGACTCATGGTCCTCGCGTGTCCTCGAATATATTAAAATGCCGTCGATGAATACCATAACAAACTGATTGAGATATGAAAGGAAGACCTCGTTCATCAACTGCATGAATATGGCAGGTGCATTGGTTAGTCCAAAGGATATGACTTGAAACTCAAAATGAGCATAGTGTGTCCTGAAGGTTGTCTTCGGGATATCCTCCTCTCAGACCCGAATATGATAATAACCGGACCACAGGTATATCTTTGAAAAGAACTGCGCACCCTGTAGCTGATCAAACAAATCGTCGATCATTGAAAGTGGGTACATGTTCTTGATCGTGACACTGTTGAGCTTGCGGTAGTCCATGTAGAGTGTAACGTCTAGGAAAAATCCATATAAGGACCCAAGTACCACCTTAGGCAGAATCACCTAAGGACTGTATCTTGTCATCATTAAGGCAGAATTTAGTTAAGTATTAAACTAAATAATTAGTGGATTAAACTTGGGCCACCATTTTCACAAATGAGAAGACCTAAAATCATTAATACCACTGACTCAACACTACATAAAGACCTAGGAAAAATCCCAAGAGCTTGTCGCTCTCGAGAGTACATTGAAATCTCGTATTGGACCTGGACTACACATCGAGAATCCGATGACTGTGAAACTACAGGGTTAGGTCCATCCTACTGGGCTTGATAACCATCACGGGAATCAAGCTTAAATAGTGTCCAGAAATGCACAATGGGAGCCCTAAATGAAGTGTGTGATAAACGTGAATATCTTTAGAAAATATATTGAAACTTAAGTGAATTGCACCATTCGCTCACATGCAAAATTGAGGATTTTGGACCGTCAATTTCTAACCAAACTTCACCCATGGGAAAAAGAAATTTCCTTACATATATCTGTATACTTGTGGCCCCGATCTAGTAAGTATGACCACTGATCTAACAAATGTCCTCCACGGTCGATCAACTTATCCAATTGCACCGAAACCACATCTAGCATAGATCCATTGTCAGGGAACTTATCCCATGACGTAGGTGAGTAGTGGGCCTTCCTGTGACCACTGTTTGTCAAAAATAGGTGCCCAAAGGGTATAACCCATGTATATAGTGGCCCTGGGGCCATTTGCATCACTTCTGGGCTTATATATAGCCCTTATATCACCCCACCTCTCTCATATACGATTTCCCCCAAAACCATAAGGGAGGGAGAGAGAAAAGAAGTGAAAAGAGGAAGGAGAGAAGAAGGATCTTTGGTGATCACTGCTGTGATTCTTTCCAATGACTCCACGCACCGAATCACCTCTCCGTTACGCTACACACTCAGTTTCGACCACAATTTGGGTAAGAAAACCTAACCCTAATCTTGTTATAGAGATCCGGGTTAAGTATTTGTCAAACTAGCTAACTGTTTACGTTGTTTACATGCCCGACGTTCCGTTTACGGGCACATAGAATTCGAAACGAGTCCAAATCGAGTATTTCAATGAAAGGTACAGACTATAAACGTTTAAGTTATGGTTGTCAATGCTTTCAATGTCAGTTAATGATTTATGTCTGACTTGATTGCTGTCATATTGTCTTAGATATGCCGTTTTCGATATTATATACATGTATGAACTATGTTGAACGAAAGATACATCCCATGTGTTTGTTGAAATGTTTGAATAAACATGTAAACCTAATTTATGTTTGCCATGACTACTAAGCTAGGATTCATCATTGTCATATGCATGCTGACCTCTCTGTGTAAGGATTTGCTAAAATATATTTTATAACTAACCTAGTGTTTACATATTTGGTGAAGTGTAGTCTATGTGTTTGATGAATTGTCTGAATGAGAAATTTTTGATGATTTGTATGTATTCGAGTGTTAAGATAGGATTCTTTCTTGCCTTATACATATGTATAGTTCTTTCATGAAATCATATTCACCTCTATGCAAATGATTGATAAAATGATAGTATTTGGTAACATGATCAAGGTGTTTGATGAAATGATCAAATGAAAATTTTACTTGGATTGTTGGTTAAATGCTGAGTTGATTATCACATGTACTTAATTGCTGGATCTGAGTAAGATTGGAGCTACAACCTAATCGAGGCAATCGATAACAGTTCCTGTTCGTGTGGCCGAATTAGTCTCACCACTTTAGGTATACTTGATGAATCCAGGTCGCATGATGATTTTCGACAGTTATTAGGCCACATGGGGTGCTTATGCGCTCCATGTTGATTAAGTCAATGTGTGCCCGTACCGATCAAACTTCCCTAACAAACTGAATAGCCTATTGTGTTTTTACCATATATGGACACTATTGCTTGAATCTAAGGTACCCCTCACCAATGTAAAGGCCCACTTTAACCATGGTATCACGATTCGCTAAGACTCATGAGCCGGACATGGTGGTATGGGACACCATATTTAACCTGTCGGCCTACGCTTAGGTGACGAGCCTCCCCGTAGTGACTAGTGAGCAACTCAAATTCGTGACCCAGACATGGTAGTATGAGACAACGTATTCGAGCTATCATCCTATGCTGAGGTGATTAGTCATCCCGTAGTGACCGCGAGTATAAACTTTTGAATTCACCTATTGACTGCTTTTCACTGGAAGTGATGATCCTACAACTTGCCTATCGTAAGTGCTTGACTAGGAGTGACGAACCTAGATGGATCATTCGATTCGGATCAATGATATAAAGGGAGGTACCCGAGCTTCCCAAATCTGCTGTATAAATAAGCTTAACTAACTACTGGGCTAACATGACCATGCATTGCACTGCATTAGTTAGCATGTGCTTTAAATGTGTGGAACTCACACTGGAGACAATGATGTCATATGTGAAATTGGGTGTCAGAGTCGTTTGTTGAGGGAGCTTTGATGTGAGGGCATACATCATTACTTGCATTCCATTTCTGTATTAACAAGAGTAGTTAGGAAGTGATTGCTAATTTTCTTTATCATTACTCTTGATTAACTTGATAACATGTTAACCTTTACCTTATAGTACCACTGAGTTGATCACTCAATCCCTCCCTGGGACGGTGTTTTAAAACACCAACTAGACTTCGGTTTAGATGCAAGTGTTGATGAAGTCGATGTGATGGAGCAAGACTTCATGGATGAGGAGGAAGAGTTCTCCTACCTTCAGCTCTCAGGCGGGTCTAGGTAGACCTCTTGCTGATTCACTGGGAACACTGGGATACTTGTTTTAGTTGGACACCTTACATTTCCTCGTTTTGTATATTTTGAAACAATACATGTATATATTCAGCCCGATTACATACTCATACTCTAGAGATTGGGAAACCTTTACATACTTAAATATATATGTTTCAGACTCTCGTTTACTTAATTTAATTATATACAGAGTATGATATGTTATTTTAGTATAATCTCACTCATATTTGTGAAATAGAGGTAAAGACCGCTTTAGTTGAAGTAGGAATATGCCAATATGTTCTAGAGGGGGCTGAATAGGGCTTTTTAAAGTTTTTATGGTTTTGAAATCCTATACTAATCCTACCAACAAGCACATATTAGGATTACTTAAAAGTAACTTTACTAGCTTCCAAGCCCGGTAGAGGATCCAATCACAAACTATTTAAGAAGTGAACAATATGCAAACTAGTTTATGATGGATATGACTGTGTATGTGTGTGAGGTGTGATCTCAGATATTCAAATATGAAAATATTAAAGTAAATCACATAAATAAAAGAATAGCAATCTCAAACATAGTCATTTTTATAGTGGTTCAACTACTTGTCTACTCCACTCCTGGTAACCGCACTCAACCCTTGAGTATACTAGATTTCAAGAAGGAGGTTTCACAGTGGTTCACCTCAAACCTAAGGTTTTAAATTAGGTTCACCTTCAACCTTTACAACTTATACCTAGGTTGACTGTTTATGCTCCCTAAGCAAGGGTCAACACATAACACCCGGTTTTAAGCACACTAGTTAAGGATCTACACAAGGAACCTTATTGTTTATGCTCTCATGAGTAAAGGTCAACACAACGCACCCACTTTCAGGCACACTGGCTAAGGATCTTCCACAAGACCCTAATTATTTAAGCTCTACACAGAGCAAGGGTCAATGCAATGCACCCATTACGTACAGTCCCGATGGAGGCCTCCTTGAGGACTTGCAAGGAGTGAGAAATACCTTAGACCCAATCCTACAAAGGAATGATCACAAGGGTCCTCTGAACTCGAGTTACTTAGAGATAATTAGATGAGTCCCATTCAGCAAGTTGTTAAAAATCTCCTTCTTTGTTGATGAAGAATCTTCTACTTCCTTGATCCACAACACAGATGATATATCAATATATGTCATCAGGTTGGGTCGAGGTTATGATGAAATCCTACTCTCTTAAAAAGTTTTCCTATAAGGAAGATAGAGCGATTTCAATCATCTATGCATTCAAGGCATCCTAGCTTAAGGATTTTCCATTAAGGTAGTAATTGGAGGATCCTTGAATGTGGAAGTTCATTTCCCAATCTACTCTATTGAATATCAATGATGAGGGTGGATTGGAGGATGAACTTCCTCGAGAGAAAGGGCTTTGGGTATATGATCTAAGGTAAAACACTCAAAAGCACTCTTGTCTTTCTCTACCAGTAATAATAGACAAGTCTTCTTTATATAGGCAAACGGTTCTGACAAATATAAAACAATCACATTTATCATAGAGTTCGATATCATCGAGCAGGATCGATATCATCCAGCGTATACTCTTGATAGCATCGACGGTCTGCTCGATGACACAAACTCAAATGTTATATGCTTTTGAAACCTATTGTTAGCTGGTCGAGGGGATTGAAACACGTGTCGATATCATTGGACTTTAAACTCTGATTTCATCGATGTGAGCTTCGATACCTCGACATTTGAAAATGAGAGAGACTTGCTTTGAAATATTTCAGATTTACAAGAATGATCGAGGGACCTTCAATATCATCGGCATTTGAATGTCGATGATATCAATAGTTGTGTCGAGGTATCGATAAATCTAAAGGATTTTCATTTAAGCTTGCTGGACAGTTTCTATCCCTGTTCGATGCCATCAAAATCGTACCGATATCATCGATATTTGAATATCGATTCTATCGAGTGACCCTCGATCATAGATAAACTAACCTGAAATATTTCGCTGGAAATCTTCGTGCCCATGACCAATATCATCAAGAGCCTTGCGATGTGATCGAGATTTGAACTTCGATGGTATCAAGGAGGGCTTTGATATATCGATGCACATATGATATTCTTAAGTAAAAACAGGGGCACCAGGGATTTGTCTGTCGATATTATTGAGTCACCTTCGATGGACTTGAGATTCAAATATCGATGGTATCGATAGGTATATCGATACATCGATAAATCCATCCAGAGACATATGTGGTTGCTGGACACTTTTGTCCTCATTCTGATGGAATCAATTAGTCATCAAGGACATCGACAGAGCAGGTCAATTATTTCGATATGTGTATCGATAAAATTGACAAGGCAAGAAAACTTAGAGGTTTTTTTATTTTTAAAAAAGTTTTCCTAACTTAAAAACCCTATGATGTTCTAACTTGTTTTAAGGGTTTAAGTACTTGGTATTTTGGGACATGGGATGTGAGGCATAGATTTACTTGTGGTGAGCTTGCACACATTCGATTGAGGTGGACGCTTTGAGTTGATCTTCATATGAGGCTCTGCAGTCTAGCTGACTCAACACTCATGCTAATTGACAAACCAGGGTACTTTCAATTTGACTCATTAATATGGATGAAATCTAAACATCATTATCCATGTTACATAAGTGATGTGCTGGTTCTGTGGAGTAGAGCTTTGCTCGACCCTTGAAATTCAGGGCGTTATAAGTTGGTATCGGAGCATGATTTGGATTAAACTGGACCTGGGTTATAGGGAATATGACACACTCTAACTTAGGAAAGGGGCAATGAAATTTAGAGACGATCTTGGGATCCCAAAGTTTTACCAACGGGCGAGATTGATTACTATAGTTTAGCCTGTATGCATCCTATATCACGTGAATTTATCTCAGTCACCTTTAGGTCGTTAGTCGACGAGTTTGAGTTGTACTTGGCAAGCTTTGAACTTGAAACAGATCCAAATGGTGCGAATACACGCGTTGGACTGAGAAAAGTGCACTCTACAGGTCTAAGAACCAGAATTGCTATGTTTGGTGGAGCCCAGGGGGTCCTACACACTAAACCCTGACCCAGGGGGTGGCCACTGCCCCAAGGCGGAGCCACTGCTAGATAGCCAGATGGGCGCGGCGACGCACCACCGACTTCCACAGACAAGCACGGCGGCTTTGCGGGGGCAGCGGCGCACTGCCTTTCGACCGACCTAAGTGGGTCCCTCTCATGTGTGGGGCCCCTTTTTTTAACACCCTTTACCCTAATCTTCCCCCATTTCACCATTTTCAACCCCCTAAATACTTCCAAACCTCCCAAAAATCCTCTTTCTCCCTCAAATCTCCATTTCCATACATATAAATCCTCCATTTAATTTATATCTTCCACCCCGCCACCACTATCTCTTTAAAACCATCCCTTACATCTCCTAGGCTCCCTTATTCACACCCATTTGAGCACAAAACTCTCCTTTTTATGTCTCAAAACCTTCATACTTTCAAACTCATTTCATTCTCCAAGCTTTCCCATCTCAATGGCCCTCTTTGAGCTCGTCACCACCATTTTCTCCATTTCAACACTCCTTTCACTTATGAGAAAGAAGAGAGGGACCCCAAATGAGGTCGGGCCTAGTCATCCAAGTCGTTCTATGAAGAAGATGAGTGTCGAGACAAGTGCAAGCGCTGAGAGAAGGTCGAAATGGGACCTCGACCCTCGAATCCAGATAGAAAGATCTTTATCGTCAGGCACCGAACTTGATAAGTACTGTGATCGCAAGGTTTTGTTTAAAGCTCACGTTGATGAGATGTTATTTAGGTTATATTCAATGATTGACATCCTTCTAGAAAATGGGTGGGGTCCCATATTCGAAGGGAAGACTCATGCAAGTGAAGGAATCGTACTAGCCTTCTATGCTCACATACAGGACCCGACTCTAGAGCCTCCCTAATTTATCATACCATTGGGAGGAACTTAAGCCAGGGTCACTGTGGATATCATGGGATGTATCATGGGAATAGAATGTGAAGTTGTACATGCCAGTGACACTAATCTCGCCAGTGAATGGGAGAGAAATTGCCGCACACATTTCCTTTGCGGCCAACTTGATGAGTGGAGGCAAGGGAATAGCCTCACATCGACTAGGATGACAGAAGATTTTTTCCTACTCCACCATATATGCACGTACAACATGTATCCTAGGTGGAGTAACTGTATAGAATGCACTAGATTTATGGTGGACTTCCTGTACTGGGTCAGACAGGGAGAAAAAATGTGCCTGCTTACTCTCACCTTAACTCAGATAATCAATACTGCACGATCTACTCGGGGAGATGCCTCACTCTCTTTCGGGTGACTCATTTACAAGATCGCTAGCAATTTCTGATTTATACTCCATATGGATAACCTCGCCCTAATCCATTTTATCAATAAAACTACACTCAACAGTATGGGAATAGGCCTCAGGCAACGCCAAGCCAGGATTGATGAATACGGAGATGAGATAGAAGAAGAGACTGAAAAGGAGGAAGGCAGTGAAGAAGAGGAAGGAAATGGAGAAGAGGAAGGTAGTGAGGAAGAGGATCAGGAAGAAGGAGGGGAGGCCCAAGATTCAGACGGGGGACCTCTTACTACACATGCGGACACCATGACCAGGCCACCTTAGAAGCCCGCATGACTAAGATTTAAGAAAACCAGGCCTACCTAAAGCAGAAGTTTGAGGAGAACTAGGCCTACCTGAAATAAAAGTTTAAGAAAATGTCTCACACCCTAAAGGCCCTCCTATGTTGTATGCAGGATAAGGGGACGCCTCCGCCTTCACTAGAATCAGAGGACTATTCATATGTTTGTAGTTATTTTTCTTATTTCTTTTGTAATAGCCTTGGTTAGGCTTAGATGGATGTTAGGTTAGTAAGTGTTAAAGCCTTTTGTTAAATTAGCTCACATACATTCTCTGTCACAATTCATGTAATGCTACATCATATGTATTGTGACAAATATTGGTTAAATGAAATGCATGAAGCTCCTTTTATTTAGAAATGCGTAGAATGTTTAGTGAAAGTGGATAATGTTATCCTAATCCTATAAATGTTGCACCCTATGTTGTATATAGGGAATGCCTCCCAAAACTACTCGGAACATGGCAAGTCTCCCACTTGTTGAAATCATTGATGGGGCCTCTCATCTGAATGGTAGCCAGATGGACCCTAGTTTGGGTCCAAGTAGTGATGTGATGCCAGATTCACAACCGCTCACTAGCCCCACAAATGGGCCAACACCGAGTGCACCACAGGTTCTGGGTCAGAATTGTGCATCTTCGTCAACGCCACACATGCCTCAGGAGACCTCTCTCCTTGATAGGTTAGAGCAGATGATGCTCTTAATGCAACAACAACAATAAGTTTTGGCCACTATAGCGGGGGCCATCACACAAAATATGAATGTGGTCCCGCCTATGCCACCCATGCAACCTACTAGGACTATGACTACAAGTGGCCTATTTGAGCACTTTCAGTGCCTCCGTCCTTCCACTTTTATGTGTACTCATAGATCCGAGGAGGCTAGTACTAGTTGGATCACATATCCAAGATGTTGAAGCCGTTGCACTGTACTGAAGCAGAACAAGTCAAGCTCGTTACGTATATATTTGAAAAGGAGGCTAGTCGTTGGTGGGATAACATCCTACAAACCATTCCTAAAGGATTTGCGTGGACATGGGACGAGTTTGAAACCTATTTTTATGGAAAGTACTTCCCCCTCACTGTAATGAAAAGGAGGGAGAATTTCTCCACCTCTGACAAGGAATGACTATGGAAAAATATGAAAATTGGTCCACCAAGCTATCCAGATATGCTCCTTTGATTTTGGTAGATGAGCCGATGAGAATGAGGTGATTTTTAGATGAGCTGCGTGCTGATATCTGCACTGAGATGTGTTGCACTAGCATTTCCAACTATGCTGAGCTAGTGAACATGTCCCTACGAGCTAAGCAGTATGGTGAAAGAGTGTCTCGAACACTTATGCCAATGGGCCCAAGGCCATGACCCGAATTATAGAGCTGGCTAGTTCTTGGCAAGAGGCCACGTATGGACTCGCCTCCCAGACCAATGGCTCTGCTGGGCCAGCAAAGACGAATTGACCGTTGGTGTACTTATTGTAACAAAGGGGGCCATAATGATTCCTTTTGTTTTACCAAGATGAAGGACAATGGTTTCACACTACCTCAGAAGGTCAACCGCCAGCCACCACTTGTTATTTCGTTTCCACCTCTATGATCCACACCACCGGTATAACCATTCTAATGACCTCCTGTATCTCAAAATAGGCCGCCTCAACGACTTATGGCAATGCAACATAATCTTCCACAATAAGCTCGAGCACATGCACTTGCAGGGGAAGCATCTGAATCAGCGGATGTAGTATTATTAACCTTTGAAGTCACTGCCCACATTCAAGGTACACTAGTTTTTTTGTTGGTGGACACTGGGTCAACTATTTTAATGATATCATACTCTACGGTCAAGCGATTAGGGCTGGGCACTACCCCTATGGTTGGGGTGAGAGTCATCGCGGTAGAAGGAACCTTCACAGATGCCACTAAGCTTTGTAAGAATTGCCCGATAGACTTAGGAAGTAGAGTAGCGTACATTAACCTGATTGTCACCACGATATACCATTACGACGTCATCTTTGGCATGGATTGGCTCACCGAAATGAAGGTAGAGATTAACTGTGAAACCAGATTGGTGACAGCCTATGTGCCCGAAAATATGACCTTCACTTTCCCAGTTTAGGTCAGTTGGTCCTACCGCATTAGTTGTTATGCTTCCCTTTTGGAAAATTATGATGGTCAATCACTTGGGGACGCGCTAATAGTCCAAGATTTCATGAACGTGTTTAGAACGATCCCTAGACTACCTCCTCAGTGCGAGATTGACTTTACCATCAACCTTGTGCTAGGCACGACACCTATCTCGTTACCGACATACCGCATGCCTCTGTGTGAAATGGATGAATTGAGGAAGCAGATTGATGACTTGTTAGACTCAGGTTTTATACGGCAGAGCGTGTCTCCTTGGGGAGCACCTGTGTTATTTGTGACAAGGAAGGATAGATCACTGCGGTTGTGTATAGATTATCGCAGGTTAAACCACGTCATAGTGAATAACAAGTATCCTCTACCGAGGATAGATAACCTATTTGACCAGTTCAAGGGGTCGCAGTATTTCTCTAAAATAGACTTACAGTCCAAGTATCATCAGTTGCGCGTCAGGAATGAAGACATGCAGAAATTAGCATTCAAGACTAGCTTCAGGCACTACGAATTCCTTGTGATATCGTTTGGATTTACAAATGCACTGGCCATATTCATGGATTTCATGAGCTGAGTATTTCGGCCGTATCTGTACCGATTCATCGTCGTATTTATAGATGGCATTTTAATATACTGCAAGAGTCGAAAGGATCATGAAGAACACCTATGATCAGTCCTTGATACTCTCAGGCAGAATCAATTATTTGCATAGTATTGAAAGTGCAACTTCTGGAAGAAAGAAGTCAAGTTCTTGGGACATGTGGTTTCTAACGAAGGAATCATCTTAGACCTTGCCAAGGTGACCGCAGTTCAAGACTGGGATCAGCTTGTCTCAGTTACAGAAGTGAAGAGTTTCCTCAGACTTGTCGGCTATTATCGTTGATTCATTAAGGATTTCTCCAAGATAGCTCGATCGTTGTCTCAACTCACTCGTAAAGATCTTAAGTTTGCTTATAACGAGAAAGTAGAAGCAGCCTTCCATGAACTAAAGGATAAGTTGACATCCACACCCGTGCTTATATTATCAGAGCAAGGGTTAAATATACTATATACACCGATGCATCTCGAGTCAGTTTGGGTTGTTTACTTATGTAGAAAGATAGGGTGATCGCATATGCCTCATGACAGTTGAGGAAACACGAAGAAAACTACTCCACTCATGACCTGGAATTGGTGGCAGTCATCTTCGCATTAAAGCTCTGGAGACATTACCTCTATGGAGAGGAGTTCGAGCTCTTTTGTGACCACAAGAGCCTTAAGTACATCTTTACATAGAGGGACCTGAATATGAGGCAACAACGTTGGATGGAGACCTTGAAAGACTTTAAGTTTGAGGTCTCTTACCATCCTAGCAAGGCCAACCTTGTGGCCGATGTTTTGAGCTACAGGAAAATAATAGAATTTACAACCCCACTGATGATAGAAGAGTGGAATATGGTAGAATTCGTGAGAGATTTTGAACAAAAGCTGACAGTGGAGGAGCCATTCGAGAGCGTCGCACACATCCACATGCAACCACTTTTTAATGACCGAGTCATTATGGCTTAGAAAGAAGATGAACTGTTGGTAAAGATGAGATGACATGCAAGTGACAATGAAGAATCTGAATGTAGGGTTAGCTCAAATTAAGGTTTCGATATCGTGGCTGCCTATGCATCCCGAACCGTCACGGCTTGAGGAGAGAAGTTTTAGAGGCTATGCACAACTCAAAGATGGTGATGCATCCGAGCAGTACAAAGATGTATCGAGACATGAAGCGTTCGTACTAGTGGGATAACATGAAGGTCCAAATAGCAGAGTTTGTATCCTGATGTCTCACGTGCCAATAAGTCAAGGGCGAGCATCACCGACTCCCTAGTTTACTTTAATCCATGCTTATCTTCGAGTGGAAGTGGGATTTCATATCTATGGATTTCATTTTCGGGTTACCAAAGATGAGAAAGGGGCATGACTCCATTTGAGTGATTGTGGACGATTGATGAAATTGGCCCATTTCCTCCCAATTAGAGTTTTTAATTTGACTGATGACCTAGCCAAGCTGTACATTAAGGATATAGTAAGACTACATGCGGTTCCTATAGAGATTGTATCGGACTGAGACACGATTCACATCTATTTTTTGGACTCAAATCCAAGAAGCAAAGGGAGTGAAATTGAAGTTTAGTATTGCATTCCACCCACAGACCGATGGGTAGGTGAAACGGTTAAATCAAATACTTAAGGACATGTTATGAGTGTGCATACTTGACTTCAAGGATAGCTGGGATGACTGTCTCCCTTATGCTGAGTTTTCTTATAATAATAGCTTCTAAGCAAGCATTGTCATGGCTCCTTATAAAGCTTTGTATGGGCACCCATGTCGAGCTCCACATTTGTAACACCCTGAAAATCGGGGGTCGTGTATAAACTCAACTCCCGAGTTCCAGACCGTCACTTATGCAACAAAAATGGTTATGATTCAATGTTGTCTGATTTAAAGCATTCACATGAGTAAAAGTATACCAAAACTGCAATTCATACTTCAGATCCAGTGATAAAAGCAAGCGGAAGACTAAACAATGTATATATCACTGTATAAAAACAAAGTAATCTCATCTGTCTCCAAAGTATGACTACATCTCTGAGTCTCATGTACATATACATATCAAAAGAATAATGTTCAAAAAGGAAGTCCCACTGATGCCCCCTCGATCCAGGTCACCTACGGGAAGCCGTCATGATACTGCATATACGAGAACTCATCCTGGTCCTCGTCAATCTCAGGCTCCACCTCCTGGATCTCGTCCTCACCTGCAACTACAACAGGGTCTGGTGGGTGTTGCAAACACCATCCCGTAACGTGGGAATGAGTGATCAACTCAGTGGAATCATAGAGCAAAGATTAGCATGTTCATAATTCAATCACGCGATAATAGTAAAGCAGTAAATCAGACAATCCTAATACTGTTATTAATGCAAGATGATATGACGTGATGTATGCCCTCACCGACGATCACCCTCATGCGGCAACATCTTACGACTGCGGCATGCCACACTCCCTAGAGTGCTCCACATCTTCCAGGCACATGCAATGCTATGGTGAAATGATTACCAAGTTGTTATTAGTCCATTCAAACAGCAGGATTGGGAAACTAAGGTACTTCCCTTGTATCAATCCCAACACGGATCCTGTCTAGGGTCGTCACTCCTAGTAATCTCATACGATGTACATTTCGTAGGTCACTGCAAGGGCTGCCAGGGCTGTTGCTCGCACTCGTTGCACCGCTCCCCCATCACCTTATCAATACAGGCCTACTGTACTCTACTGCACGGAAGGGTCGTCGCCTCCCGTGGACTCAGAATACGCTCGCGGTCACTACAAAGGGCTCGTCGCCTGATCAGTGTAGGCCGACAGCTAGAATATAGTGTCCCATACCACCATAATTTGCTCACGAGTCAAGGTGCTCACTGGTCACTACGGGGAGGTTTGTGGCCCCAGCGTAGGCCGACAGCTCGACCACGGTGTCCCATACCACCATGCCCGGCTCATGAGTCTTCGTGGATCAAGGTACCACGGTTAATAGGGTTTACAATGGTAAGTTCAGTACCCTAGGTTCAAGCAGTTATGATACATACAAGGTGAACAAACATCGGCCAGTCGGGTTACTTGACGGGCTCGACTAGTGCGATCGCATCTCAAGTTAAACGACATGAAGTGCGTAAAACACTTCGCGTGGCCTAACCACTGCCGCCAACTCTCAACACGAATCACGTTCATCGACGCGTCGTTCGTGGCTATGACCAGTCAGACACGAATTCGCTCGGTTACCGACTACCTGGACTAAGTCTAGTCCCAAACACTTATGGAATCACATCAACAACCTATGTAAGAGCATTGGAATTGAAATACAATCATGTGAGCATGTTAACACATGTTATAACATTCAACTTAAGCAAATCCTCAAGCACATATATTCCATGCATGTAATGAAATCATGCATTTAGTCAATATGTAAAAAATCATTTAGGTCAGCATATTAATTGAGGAATCAATCATAAACTATTACATAACATCATTTAATTCAATACATACTAATACAAGCATTTATACAAACACATACACTACACACTTAAGTCTACATATAGTATGTCGACCCAAAGTGCGCAACTAGGCGAATCTCTTCGCCAAAATAATTATGCACGCATTCCTAACTTCCTAATGCGACAACAAACCATGTCAATCACAAATGACTAAAATGCCCTAAATCTCATATTCTTCGTTAATTTACGAAACGGGAAACGGAGAGCATTTTGTACATGTCAAACGGCGATGCCGTCAAGAATCTACTATTAAACGACATTGAAAGCGTTGGGAACCGTCAATCAAAGCGTCTAAAATCCTCACCTTATGTCTTGTAGACTCGAGAATTGAAACGGAGCGTATACGCTTCGTCTACGGCGAATAAGGAGCCTAATACACAAGATCCATAAGCTACATCGCTATGGAAACAAGGGAAACTCAAATCAACAACTATTTAGGGTATTTACTTACCTAAGATTGCGGTGGAATCGCCGGGAAGGTGGTAGAGGTGTGTTGCTTAAGCTCGTGCAACACGTAGCACAAGTGGCAGGAAGGACTCCCCCACTCACTCACAATCTCTCACTTCTTTTTCCCTCTCCCAAGCTAGGGCTTCTCTCAAATTCGGATGGGAGAGAGGAGTGAGGGTTTCAACCCCTTTTATAGCCTACAACATGTCCAAAATAGGCTTGGGAACAATGTTTACTTGGTGCCTAACCAAATCGGGGCCGTTTCGGTCCAAAAGGGCATTTCTGAAGGTCCCCTGGCCAAATGCGGTCGGACTTAAGCTCATGCATACTGGATCTAGCACACATCCAGTTTTCAGACAGGTAGGGTTCCCAGATCGCACGTGGCTGTCCAGTTTCAGTTTAACGGTCATCGCACCAAGATCAGGCCTATAAGTCTCGTGATATATAATAGATATTTTTCCTGATCCAAGGGTGTAATTTGGCTGTATTCTGACGGTCAGAACGCTCAATACTGATGCGTCAAATTGTGTGCCAGATTTGAATTTCAAATTCCAATTCTAACCCTATTCTCACTCTCTTCGGTCCGGGCTCAATGAAATAGCCTGTGATTATCGGTTTGACTTGATTTTTGGAATGAGTGTCAAGTCCAGCTAGACGGTTCTAACGGTTTAAGATAGGAGGTATCGGACTTTCGACGTGCGGTCTAGATCCAATACAAAGATTCAAAGTGGTCCAGAGAACAAACCTGCTTAGAGTTTGGTCCGAGGTTTTAGAGCATTATAGAACCATTGGTTCCACTCGCTTTGGGCCTTGTAGAACCTATTTAAAGTGATCAGGGACCATTTCCCAGCTATTCTAACGTTGCACTAGCTAACCTAGTCATATTTTCTAAAGGAATGAATTCTACGCAATATCGGGTCGAGTTGGTACTCGAACCCAAGTATGAATTTTTCACGGGCGTTACAATCTACCCCCCTTAACAAATAATTTCGTCCTCGAAATTTTGTACCTTTTCGTACTCCTCGAGAAGCTGTGGGTAGTTCTTTCTGATCTCGGCTTCTGTCTCCCAAGTAGCCTCCTCCTCAGTATGATGCGTCCATAGTACCTTCACAAGGGGAATCACCTTACTACGCAGTACCTGCTCCTTCCGGTCTAAGATGCGTGTCGATCGCAGGATATAAGTAACATCCTCTCCTAACTGCACCTGCTCCCATCTGATGATATGGGAAGGATCAACAACGTACTTCTTCAGCATAGAAACATGAAATACGTTGTGGACGCTCGCGAGGGGCGTGGGTAGAGCCAATCGGTAAGCCACTGCTCCCACACGATCGAGGATCTGGAATGGACCAATGAATCGCGGTGCCAGCTTCCCCTTCTTCCCGAACCGAAGGACTCCCTTCATAGGGGAAACTCGCAAAAACACGTGATCCCCGACTGTGAACTCTAGTGGCCGTCGTCTCGTATCGGCGTAGCTCTTCTGTCTGCTCTGCGCTGTAAGAAGTCGACGTCGAATAATATCAATCTTCTCTGACGTCGCCTGCACCAACTCTGGGCCAATCAAGCTACGCTCACCGACCTAGTCATATTTTAGCACCATTGGTTCCACTCGATTTGGGCCTTGTAGAACGTATTTAAAGTGATCAGGGACCATTTCCCAGCTATTCTAACGTTGCACTAGCTAACCTAGTCATATTTTCTAAAGGAATGAATTCTACGCAATATCGGGTCGAGTTGGTACTCGAACCCAAGTATGGATTTTTCACGGGCGTTACAACATTGTTGGGCAGAAGTTGGCGAGAAGAACTTGGTTGGCCTAGACCTGGTTTAAGTGACCTTAGAAAAGATTAATATTATCAGGCGTTGACTCCTTATAACTCAAAGTAGATAGAAGAGTTACGTTGATACAAGGAGGAGACAGTTAGAATTTGAAGTTGGGGACCATATATTCCTTAAAGTTTCTCCAATGAAAGAAGTCCTTCATTTTGGAAAGAAAGGAAAACTCATGCCAAGATTCATTAGCCCGTTCCAGATTTTAGACTAAGTGGGTGTGGTAGCATACCGTCTTGCTTTACCCACATCACTCGCAGGCATGCACAACATTTTTCACGTATCGATGTTAAAGAAATATATTCCTGACCCTACCAATATTATCAAATGGGAACAAGTGCAGCTAAGTGAAGATGCTACTTGTGTTTTGTGACCCACACATGTTCTAGATAGGAAGGAATAAGTTCTATGTGACAAATTTATCCAACTCGTGAAAGTGTTATGGCCACACCACACTGAGGAGGAGGTTAATTGGAAAACGGAAGCCAAGGTCCGTAAGAACTACCCTCAGATCCTCGAGCAATATGAAAAGGTACTAATTTCGGGGATGAAATTTTTTTAAGGGGTGTAGATTGTAACGTTTGGGAAAATCTGTACAAGGACCTGAGTACCACCTCCGGGAGAATCACCTAAGGACCGCATCCTGTCATCATTAAGGCAAAATTTAGTTAAGTACTAAACTGAATAATCGGTTGTAATGCCCCTAAATTTTGCTAACATGGAGTTAAACGTCCTTGGGCAATGAGTCGATCATAACACCTTATTGACTTCTCGAAAACTCAATCTCAAAGTCTCAAATCCCCTTTGAACCCACTTCCTTCACAAATCTCTCCTTTCACTACCTTATTCTTCACATTTTTCTAAGTACTTTCATAGTTGACATTAATCCTAACATTTAAATGATGGAGAACAATACTTAAACTTAAATTTACTATAATAGTAAATATATAAATAAAATTGGATTTTGGGTCATTAGTCTTATGAAATCTGACAAAATAAATAGGTGATTTGGATAGAGCAACCTAATCTGTCATAATTAGGTGACACGTAGTTAAGTACGAAACTAAATAATTGATGGATTTGTCTTAAACCACTTTCTATACAAACTATAAGACTCAAAGCCATTAAAATCACTAACTCAACATTACTTAAAAACTTAGGAGCAACCTCAAAACCCAGTTACTTTTGGGAACATAGTGAAACTCTGTATCGGACCTGGATCGCGTGTTGAAAGTCTGATTATCAAAAAATTATAAAGTTATGACCACCTTACTGGGCTTGATAACCATCGTGGGAATCGAGTCCAAATAGTATCTAGAAACGTACAACTTGAGTCTTGAGCAAAGTGTGTGAGGAATGAGAATATCTTTAGAAAATGAACTCAAACTTAAGTGATTTGGGTCATTCGCATGCTGAAAAAATTAAAGACTTCAGACCATCAGATTCTGACCCAAATACACCCATGGGTCAGGGAAATTTTATTGCTCATATTTGTATGCTAGTGGCCCTGATCGAGTGACGATGACCGTTGAACTGAAACGGGTCCTTTATAGTCGATCCATTTGTTAGATCGCACCATTAACACAGTACTAGCATAGATCCATCATCAGGGAACTTGCCCTTTGACATATGTAAGTAATGGACCTCCAGATGGGGCCCGTTTATCAGAAACAAACTCCCTTTGGCTATAACCTAAGTATACCATGGCCCTAGGGCCATTTGAACCAGTTCTAGGCATATATAAGACCCTTAACCCACCCCTTCTCTCTCACATACGAATTTGCTCCAAACCATAGGAGAGAGAAGAGAGAAAAGAAGAAAAAAGTGTGAGGAGAGAATTTAAAGAGTGGGAGATCGCTGCTAAGATTTGCTCCCACAACTCCACAACACGATTCAACCTTCCACATCGCTTCACAATCATCTCCAACTTTGATTTAGGTAAGGAATCCTAATTTTAATCTCGGTTTAGGAATCCAAGTAGAAGAATCAACAAAATAGTTAACATCATTCATGATTTATGTAGCCATTGTGCCGTAGAAAAAGACGTAGGGTTCGAACCGAGTTCGTAATCGGCGTACCGGCGAAAGGTACAAACTATAAATTTTTAGGTTATGGTTTTTAAGGCTTTCAATGTCAGTTATGATTAATGACTGACTTGATCACTGCCACATGTACTTAGATACAATGTTTTTCACATACTACACATGTATAAACTATGTTGTGTATGTAATGCATTCCATGTGTTTGTTGAAATGTTCGAATGAAAGTGAAATCATGATTTATGTTTTCCATGACTATTAACCTAGAATACGGGGTTGTTGTATGTATGACAATCCCCTTGTGAAATGATTTGTCATAATATATGTCATAACTAATTTAGTCTATATATGTAGTAAAGTATAGTCTAAGTGTTTGTTGAAATGTTTGAATGGACTTGAAATTATGATTTGTGCTAGTTATGAATTCGAATCTAAGATTCATGTTTGTTATATGTGTCATAGCTTATGCTGTGTAGGAAATCACTATAGTTCATGTCATAACTAATCTAGTCTATGTATTTGGTAATGTGTAGGCTAAGTGTTTGATAAAATGTCTGAATGAGAAATTATCCTATGAATTATATTTATTAAGGGTGTTAAGATAGGATTCTCAACTACCTTATCTAGATGTATAATCTCCTTCATGTAATCTTAATTTCAATTGTGTGATTTATTATAAACTACATATATATAATAACATGTTCTATGTGTTTGATAAAATGATCAAATGATTGTTGTATTTGGATTGTTTGTTAAAATTCTTATAAGATTATCACATGTATCCACATGTTGCATTTGGGTATGGTTAGACTACTACCAAGTCCAGGCAATCGGTAACGGTTCCCTATTGAGTGGCTGAACTAGTTTTGCCACATTAGATACGTTCGATAAATCCAAGTCGTACACTGATTGTCGATAGTGGTTAGGCCACGCGGAGTGCTTATGCACTTCATGTCGACTAATTTAGTGTATGCTCGTGCCAATCGAACTTGTCAAATAACTCGATTGGCGTATTATATGTTTACCATGTATAAACCCTACTACTTGAATCTAAGGTACCACTTACCAATGTAAATCCCGTTTCAACCTTAGTACCATGATCCATTAAGACTCATGAGCTGGGTATGGTGGTATGGGACACCGTGGTCGAGCTGTCGACCTATGCTAGGGTGATGAGCCTCCCCGTAGTGACCAGTGAACAACTCAAACTCGTGAGCCGAATACGGTAGTATGGGACACTATATTTGAGCTGTCGGCCTACCTTGGCACAGCCTAGCTATGGTCCTCAGTCGAGTTGGTGATGAGGCTTCGAAAATAGATAGCTAGTTGGTAAAGCATTGGTGGTATGACCTCGATTATAAAACAGGCCTACGTTGCCGGTAACTAGCTTATCGTAGTGACCTAGAGTGTAAACTCTCGAACTTGCCTATCGTATGTGATTAACTAGGATTGATGACCCTAGATGGATCATTGTTTAGGTAAATGATATAAAGGGAGGTACCTTAGCTTCCCAAACCTGCTGTATGAATACGTTTAATTAAGAACTTGGCTAACACACACATGCACCGCATTGCATGTGCCTTTAGCGATGGAGTTGAGTACAATGAGAGTGTTGCCTCTGGGACCGTGAGATGATGTCATCAAGGGAGTGCTAGCGAGGGAATGCATAATTATTGCATATCATCCCTGCATTAACAAGAGTACTTAGGACATGATTATTGTACTGCCTTATCATTACTACTTGACTGAATTGATAACATGTTAAACTTTACTTTATAATTCCACTGAATTATTTACTCATTCCCACATGGGACGATGTTTTAAATACCACCCAGACTCTAGTTTAAATGCAGGTGATGGTGAGGTCTATACAGCAGAGTTAGACTTCATAGGCGAGGAGGAAGAGTTCTCCTACGTTCAACTATCAGGTGGATCTATGTAGATCTCGTACCGATGCGCAGGGACTACTGAGATACTTATTTAATTGAACAGATTAAATTCCTACATTTTATATGGTTAGAAACAACACATGTATATATTTAGCCCAGTTTCATACTCATACTTTGAAATTTATGAAACGTTATCATAATTAATTGCATATATTTTAATCTTCCACTTGCCAAATTAAATTAACTCTAAAGTATGATATGTTGTTTTAGTATAATCTCACTCATGTTTACTGCATTGTTAATGGACAAAAACTAAACATCATTATCCATGTTGCATAAATGATGCGTTGGAACTCGGGAATAGAGCTTTGCTTGACCTTCAAATTTCAGGAAATTACAAGATGGTATCAGAACATGATTTGGATTAAACTGAACCTGGATTATGGTAACACGATGCACTCTGACGCACTCTAACTTAGGAGGGGACAATGGAATCTAGAAACTACATTAGAATCTCAAGTTTCGCCAATGAGCGAAATTGACAGTTAAAGTATGGCCCGTATGCACCTGTGATCATGTGAGATATTCCCAATTCCTTTTTATACCATCAATCGATAGGTTTAGATGATAATTCGGTGTATTCCACACTCAAAAGACCCAGAAAGCATGAATATACACGAGATGGAACTCGAAACCACATCAAACGGATTCGAGGGCCTAAACGACGCAAATCGAGGGGACCCGAGGTGGGTCCCATACATTTTTGGCACTCCGAGGGGGTATTCTATCAACCCTAGGGTGAGCCATTGCCCCAAGGTCCAGCAGACCGCGATGTAATCATGCTTACCGTGAGGCCTCGCGGTTGAGCGGGCCGGGTGGCCCATTTTCTACAATTTTCATCCGACTTCAAAAAGTCATATATCCCTCGATATAACTCTGATTTAGGTGATTCAAAAGCCATATTAAAGCTTGATAAGTTTAGTTTAATATAAAAATATTTAAAAAATATAAAAAATATATTAAAAAATAGGTCCGTTGTGACAACTAACTGAAAATATTTAATTTAGACAGTTGTTGCTTCTATAATATTTAGAATTTTTCTACAATAAAAAATCTAATGAAATTTGATGGAGATAAAGTAAAATTGACAAAGAACTGCTAAAAAATTAATTAAAATAATATACTAACTAAAAGTGCCAGAAAAGGGTATAGAACTACCCTAGGACCTTGAGAATGAGGATTATATAAAATTTGACAGTATAAGAAACCCAATAAATTAATAACGTGAACCCTAGGACCTCTCTAGCTGGTATGGGAATATGTGAAGTGCTTGAGCATAGTTAAATTCAATTTTTGACAACTCAATTCCAATCAGACAACTTTTGACCCTAAGCGATAAAATAATTTCATGTATTAACATAGTACGAAATCATCTAGTGTATATGTGTAGGCTTTGGATTACAACTATTGGATTACCTCTACTCCTAAATTAAAACTAGGTTACAAGTTGTACTAAGGAATGTAAAAGACTAATTATGCTAAGATAATTGAATGATAGACTTAGTTAATCGACTTGATTAGGTTGGAGTGAGACCTCATTCTTTCGTTGGATCCCCTTGATACTTATCGACTTCTTTAATAACTCTTAGGAAAGTTATTTTGATTTAGAAACTAGTCACGCTTAGAGAAAACTTATATATCTCTCAGATTGAACATTTGTTCAAGTCACCGCACCCCTTAGAATTACCTTCCTAAGGGCTCATTACAATTAAGAACACGAAGCAGAAGAACTATATATAAGTGAAGTATTCACGGTTTGAATCAAATTCTAAATCCTTGTAGTTACCTGTAACACCCCAGATTTTTTCCAACCTGGGTTTAGACGTCCTTAGGCAATGGGTCAACCATAGCACCTTGGTAACCTCTCAGAACCCAATTCCAAAGTCAAAGAAATCACTTAGTATTAATTCCTTTAGAAAATAAGCGTAAGTTAACTAGCGCTACGTTAGATTAGCTGTGAAATTGTCCCTGATTGCTTTAAATACGTTCTGCAAGACCCAAAACTTGTAGAACCAATGACGTTATCTTACCCTGAAATCCAGGATCAAACTCTAAATTGATTTGTTCCCAGGAACCCTTTGAAACCTTGTGTTGGATCTAGACCGCACGTTGAAAGTCCGATATCTACAATCTTAGACCGTTATGACCGCTTGGCTGGACTTGACAATCGTTTCAAAAATCAAGCCCAACCGATGTTCTGAGGCTATTTCATTGAGCCTGGAGTGAAGAGAGTGAGAAATGGGTAAATATTTAAAATTTTAATTCAAATCTGGCACGAGTCTTTGCCCGTTATTATTAAGCGTTCTGACCGTCAGAATTCAGCCAAATTTCACCCTCGGATCAGGAAAATATTCTCTTTCATATCATGAGACTTGTAGACCTGATTTAGGTATGACGACCGCTGAACTGAAAATGAACTGCCACGTGCGATCTGCGAACTCTACTGGTCTAAAAACTTCGGGTGAGCAGGAACTGATACGCATGAGCTTAAGTCCGACCGCGTTCGGCCAGGAGACCTCCCGAAATGCTCTTTTGGATCGAAAAAGTCCCGATTTGGTTATACCTCAAGTATGCTTTGTTCCCAAGTCTATTTAGGTTAGTTTTTAGCCTATATAAGGGCTTTAAACCCTCTCATACCTCTCCCATCCGAATTTGCTTGAAACCCTAGATTGAGAGAGAGAGAGAGAGAAAGTGAGAGATTGTGAGAGACTTTGTGAGAGAACTTCCTGCCGTTTGCTCCATCCTTTGCACGTACCAAAGCACCGCATTCGAATCACTTTTCTGGTGATTTTCAACGCACTTCTAGGTAAAAAAAACCCTAACCACTTGTTGTTTTAGGGATTCCTTCGATTCAAATGGAAAAGTAGCTTACGTACTTGTGCATTAGGTCGCATTTATACCGTTGACGAAGTGTATACATTCTATTCGAACCGATACACGTCTAAGGCGAAAGGTGAGGATTTTAGACGCTTTGATTGACAGATTTCAAAGCTTTCAATGTCGTTTAATGTAACACCCTGAAAATCGGGGGTCGTATATAAACTCAACTCCCGAGTTCCAGACCGTCACTTATACAACAAAAATGATTATGATTCAATGTTGTCTGAGTTAAAGCATTCACATGAGTAAAAGTATACCAAAACTGAAATTCATACTCTAGATCTAGTGATAAAAGCAAGCGGAAGACTAAAGAGTATATATATCACTGTATGGTAAAACAAAGTAGATCTCGACTGTCTCTAAAGTATGAATACATCTCTGAGTCTCATAGACATGAAAATAAATAAAATCAAAGTCCAAAAGAAGTCCCACTGAGAAGTCCCGTCAACTTAGGCCACCTAAGCAAAGCCGTCGTGGTACTGCATATATGAGAACTCGTCCTGGTCCTCATCATAGTCCGGCTCTGCCTCTTGGATCGTTGCGTCACTTGCATCTAAAACAGGGTCTAGTGGGTGTTGCAAACACCATCCCGTAACGTGGGAGTGAGTAGCTAGCTCAGTGGAATAATAGAGCAAGGATTAACATGTTCACAATTCAATCATGCGATAATAGTAAAGCAGTAAATCAAACAATCCTAATATTGTTGTTAATGCAATTGACATGACATGATGGATGCCCTCACCGACATTTTTCCTCATACGGCACCATCTTCGTCCGCGGTATGCTTGCGTACCGCTCAGTGCTCCACATCTTCCAGGCACATGCAATGTGATGGTGATATGATTGTCGAGTTATTATTAGTCCATTCAAACATCAGTATTGGGAAACTAAGGTACTTCCCTTATATCAATCCCAACACAGATCCTGTCTAGGGTCGTCCATCCTAGTAATCTCATACGAAGTATATTTTGTAGGTCACTGCAAGGGCTGCCAGGGCTGTTGCTCGCACTCGTTGCACCGCTCCCCCATCACCTTATCAATACAGGCCTACTGTACTCTCACTGCTACGGAAGGGTCGTCGCCTCCCGTAGACTAAGAATACGCTCGTGGTCATTACAAAGGACTCGTCGCCTGATCAGTGTAGGCCGACAGCAAGAATATAGTGTCCCATACCACCATAATCTGCTCACGAGACATAGGTGCTCACTGGTCACTATGGGGAGGTTTGTGGCCCCAGCGTAGACCGAAAGCTTGACCACGGTGTCCCATACCACCATGCCCGGCTCATGAGTCTTCGTGGATCAAGGTACCATGGTTGAAAGGGTTTACAATGGTAAGTTCAGTACCCTAGGTTCAAGCAGTTATGACTCAAACAGGGTGAACATACAATGACCAATCGGGTTACTTGACGGGCTCGACTAGCACGATCACATCTCAATTCAAACGACATGAAGTGCGTAAAACACTTCGTGTGGCCTAACCACTGCCGCCAACTCCAAAACACGGCTCGCGTTCATCGACGCGTCGTTCGTGGCAAAGATAGGCCAACCACGAACTTGCTCGGTTGCCGACTGCCTGGACTAGGTATAGTCCCAAACAATTATGAATCCACATCAGTAATCATGTGGGAGTATTGGAAATGATATACAACCATGTGAGCATGTTAACACATGTCATAACATACAAGTAAATCATCAAGCACATGCATTTCATACACATAATGAAATCATGCATATAGTTAACATGTAGGAAATCTTTACATCAGCATATTAATTGAGAAATCAATCTCAAACTAATTCATAACACCATTTAATTCAATACATACTAATACACGCATTTATACAAACACTTACACTACACACTTAAGTTTACATATAGTATGTCGACTCAAAGTGTGCATTTAGGCGAATCTCTTCGCCAAACTAATTATGCACGCATTCCTAATATTATAATGTGAAAAGAAGCCATGTCAATCACATCAGCAAAATATGAATGAAAACAGTACTTCCTACAAATGACTAAAATGCCCTAAATCTCATATTCTTCGTCAGTTTACGAAACAGGAAACGGACAGCATGTTGTACATGTCAAACGGTGTTGCCGTCAATAATCTACTATTAAACGACATTGAAAGTGCTGAAAACAGTCAATCAAAGCGTCTAAAATCTGCACCTTTTCTCTTATAGGTGTGAGAATTCGAACGGAGCGTATACGCTTCGTCTACGGCGAACTGTGAACCTAATACACAAGATCTATCAGCTATTTCGCTATGGAATCAAGGGATCAGTAAATCAGCAACTATTAGGGATGTTTTCTTACCTAGAAACGCAGAGAAATCACCGGCCAAGTGATTGGAGCGTGTTGCTAAAGCACGTGCAACAGGTAGTGCAGCAGTAGGAAAATTCTCTCCTACTCTCTCTCACAATCTCTCACCTTTTCTCTCTCTCAATATAGGGCTTTTTCCAATTTCGGATGGGAGAGAGGAGTGAGGGTTTCAACCCCTTTTATAAGCCCAAATGTGCCCAAAATAGGCTTAAGAACAAAGTTTACTTAAGGTATATCCAAATCGGGGTTGTTTCGGTCCAAAAGGACATTTCTGGTGGTCCCCTGGCCGAACGCGATCGGACTTAAGTTCATACATGTCGGATGTCACTCTCATCCCATTTTCAGATCATCAGTGTTCGTAGATCGCATGTGGCGGTCCAGTTTCTGTTCAGCTGTCACCGCACGTAGATCATGTCTGCAAGTCTCATGATATGAAATAAAAATTTTTCCTGATCCGAGGGTGTAATTTGGCTGAATTCTGAAGGTCAGAACGCTTAATAATAACGCGTCAAGTCGTGTGCCAGATTTGAATTTTAAATTCCAAATCTAACCCTATTCTTACTCTCTTCAGTCCAGGCTCAATGAAATAGCCTGCGAATGTCGGTTGGACTTGATTTTCGAAATGATCGTCAAGTCCAGCTAGGCGGTTCTAACGGTCTAAGATTGTAGGTACCGGACTTTCGACGCACAGTCTAGATCCAATACAAAGTTTCAAACTGGTCCAGAGAGCAAACCGGCTCAGAGTTTGATCCAAGGTTTTAGAGTATTATAGCATCATTGGTTCTACTCGATTTGGGTCTTGTAGAACGTATTTAAAGTGATCAGGGACTATTTCCCAGCTACTCTAGCGTTGCGCTAGCTAACTTACACTTATTTTCTAAAGAAATTAATCCTACGCGATTTCTGGCCGAGTTGGTACTCGAGTCCAAGTACGGATTTTTCCAGGGCGTTACAATCTACCCCCCTTAACAAATAATTTCATCCTCGAAATTTATACCTTTTCGTACTCCTCGAGAAGCTGTGGATAGTTCTTTCTGATCTCGACTTCTGTCTCCCAGGTAGCCTCTTCCTCAGAGTGATGCGTCCACAATACCTTCACAAGGAGAATCACCTTGCTACGCAGTACCTGCTCCTTCCTGTCTAGGATACGCGTCAGTCGCAGGATATATATAACATCCTCTCCTAACTGCACCTGCTCCCATCTGATGATATGGGAAGGATCAGAAACGTACTTCTTCAGTATAGAAACATGAAATACGTTGTGAACGCTCGCGAGAGGCGTGGGTAAAGCCAATCGGTAAGCCACTGCTCCCACAAGATCGAGGATCTGGAATGGACCAATGAATCGCGGTGCTAGCTTCCCCTTCTTCCGGAACCGAAGGACTCCCTTCATAAGGGAAACTCGTAAAAATACTTGATCCCCAACTGTGAACTCCAGCGGCCGTCGTCTCGTATCGGCATAACTCTTGTCTGCTCTGCGCTGTGAGAAGCTGACGTCTAATAATATCAATCTTCTCTGACGTCGCCTGCACTAACTCTGGGCCAATCAAGCTACGCTCACCGACCTCTGCCCAGCAATGCGGTGCGCGACAAGGTCGCCCATACAGCGCCTCGTAAGGTGCCATACCAATACTCGCCTGAAAACTGTTGTTGTACGAGAACTCCGCATATGCAAGACAAACATCCCAACTGTCCTTGAAGTCCAATGCGCAAGCTCGCAACATGTCCTCTAAGATCTGGTTCACCCGCTCTGTCTGTCCGTCTGTCTGTGGGTGGAAGGCAGTACTGAACTTCAACTTCACACCTATAGCCTCCTGAATGCGAGTCCAGAAAATAGAAGTGAGCCGCGTGTCTCTATCCGACACGATCTCCAACGGAACTCCATGCAGACGCACGATCACTCTGATGTACAGTTAGCCAGCTCGTCTGCAGAGTTCGTAACTCTGATCGGTAGAAAGTGCGCCGACTTCGTTAGACGGTCGACGATCACCCATATGGAATCATGTCCCTTCCTCGTCTTCGGCAGCCCTGAAATGAAGTCCATGGAAATGAAATCCCACTTCCACTCTACGATCGGCATAGGCTGCAAGAGTCCAGGTGGTCGCCGATGCTCTGCCTTCACCTGCTGACAAGTGAGACAACGGGACACGAATTCTGCTATGTGGGTCTTCATACCTTCCCACCAATACGTCCTCTTCACGTCGTGATACATCTTCGTACTGCCTGGATGCATCGCGAGTCTGGTACAATGCGCAGCCTCGAGAATCTCTCGTCTCAAGTCAGGGATATCTGGGACGCATAGGCGGCCACGATAACGTAAGCCCCCATCCATACCAACTCACCACTCGGTGTCTACATCATCACTGGCCTGCTCTCGAAGCTCAGTCAGATGCGCATCATCCCTCTGCGCCTCGATGACCCAGTCATCGATCTGAGATCGCACCTGTACATGTGCGATGAACTCATACGGCTCCTCTACAGTGAGTTTCTGCTCAAAGTCTCGCAAAAACTCAACGATATCCCACTCAGCAACCATCAGTGGAGCCGCAAACTCAATCGCCTTCTTGCAGCTCAACGCGTCAGCCACAAGGTTCACCTTCTCAGGATGGTAAGAGACTTCAAACTTGAAGTCCTTCAAAGTCTCCATCCATCGCCGCTGCCTCATATTCAAGTCTCGCTGCGTGAATATGTACTTGAGGCTCTTGTGGTCGCAAAAGAGCTCGAACTCCTCTCCATAGAGGTAATGTCTCCAGAGTCTCAGTGCGAATATGACGGCTGCCAACTCTAGGTCTTGTGTAGGGTAATTCTCCTCGTGCTTCCTTAATTGTCTCGAGGCATACGAAATTATCCTGTCCCTCTGCATAAGGACACAACCCAGACCAACGCTAGACGCGTCAGTGTATATGGTGTACCTAACCCCTTGCTCCGACAATACTAGCACAGGGACGGACATAAGCCTGTCCTTCAGCTCCTGAAAAGCTGACTCCGCCTTGTCATTCCAGGCGAACTTCACGTCCTTCCGTGTCAACTGAGATAAAGGTCTCACGATCTTCGAGAAATCCCGAATGAAGCGTCGATAATAGCCAGCGAGACCCAAGAATCTCCTCACCTCAGTGACAGAACCAGGCTGCTCCCAGTCCTGAACTGCAGCTACCTTAGACAGGTCAACTGCCATGCCATCCTTGGACACCACGTGTCCCAGGAACTTCACTTCCTGCTTTCAGAAGTCGTACTTCTTGTATTGTGCGAACAACTGATGCTGTCTAAGCGTATCCAAGACCAAACGCAAGTGCTCCTCATGCTCCTCTCGACTCCTGGAGTATACCAAAATATCGTCAATGAACACAACGACGAATCGATAGAGGAAAGGCTGAAATACCCGGTTCATCAGATCCATGAACACGACTGGTGCGTTCGTGAGACCGAACGACATCATAAGGAACTCGTAGTGGCCAAAGTGGTCGACGACAAGATCAAGAGCCATCGTCTTGCCCCCCAAATCCACCAAACAGCCCTCACACATCAGGGTGGCATCTGTAAAGGACCCGTGAGCTGTATAAACTCGCACCCCGTCCATCCTAATAGTCGGTAGCCCAATGTGTCTGACTATGGCACGTGATATCAATGAAATCGTGGATCCAGTGTCCACCATCATGAGAATAGGAATACCTCCAATGTGGATAGTGACCTCAAAGGCCAAATGCTGAGGAGTCTCTGTCATAGCTGCCTCAGCTGTCAAGGCATGCACCCATGCCTGCTGTGGCCGGTTCGGCCGGTGTGCCGTGGGCCGTAGAGGCTGCCTGCTCTGAGATACTGGAGGTCTGAAGGAAGGGTGCGCAGGAGCCAACCATAAAGGCGGTGCTGATATCGCCTGTGAGCTTGTATGGTCGATCTTCTGCGACGGTGAGAACCCACTGTCTCGCATCCGAGCAAAACAACTCTGTGCCGAATGGTCCGCTCTCTCACAATATGTACATGATAACTCGGGGCGCCGCAACGGTGGTACTGGCACTGTAGCCCGAGAGAGAGGGTCGACGAGAGGCCTCTTGCCCGCAATGGGCCTGTCCTGCAACTCTGGTCGTGGCCTAGGAGCAATAGGGCCACTAGACCGGGTAAGCCGGTCCACATCCTGCTCTGCTCGCATGGACATGTGAATCAGCTCTGCATAGGAGGGAATGCTCACGCAGCACATCTTCGACTGAATATCCAATCGCAAACCCTCCAAAAAGCGCCGTATGCACATCTGCTCATCAGCCAGAATAGTCGAGATGTATCTACCCAACTCGGTGAATCGATGCTCGTACTCAGTGACTGTCATGCCTCCCTGTCTGAGGCGCAGAAACTCATTCTCCCGCTCATGCCTGTACGTCTGAGGATAGTATTTCTCGTGGAAGCAGAACTCAAACGCTGCCCAAGTCCATATATAATTGGTGGCAACGGTCCGTAATACACTGTCCCACCATAAGCTGGCCTCTCGCTCTAACAAGAACGTAGCCAACTCGACCTGCTTGGCCTCTGTACAATGTAGCATCCGCAGTATCTTCGACACACGGTCGAGCTAATACTCGGCCTCCTCGGGTCTATGAGAACCCGTAAAAGTGTGAGGCTGTAACGTTGGAATCGCTCTAACAAGCTCCGTGTGTCTGCGGCAATCCCCGCAGGGTAAGTAGGTAGTACAGGATGAGCCATGCCCTCATCCTGAGCATATGTATAGGCATCCTCAGCTGTATGCGCAGGTGGTACAGGTGGAGGCACACTCCCACCCTGGGCTAGAGTCTCCATAATCGTAGTCAGGAGCTGCTGCTGCTGCTACATCATGACTATCATCTGCTCAAATCTATTTGGAGGTGGAACAGGCTGTGGCATGTACTGCGTCGAAGAAGACGCACGGTACTGCTCTCTGACGGGCGGTGTGAAAGGCGGTGGTCCAGCTGCAGGACCAGTAGCAGGCTGAGACGCACGCACTGTCTCAGGAATCGGGCCCACAGCAGGGTCCGCATGTGCATTAGACTGCGAAGGAGCCTGATCCATAGGCTCACCCAATGTAAGCCGAGTTGTGCTCCGTGTAGCCTTGTGGCATTCCCTATATTTAAAATAGGGCGCAACCTTGTCAGTCTCAATAGTACAACACACTGTAATCATTCACATAAAGAGTCAAAAGCATTCCATGCATTTCATTTAATCAAAATTGTCACAATACAAGGGATATCTCCTTACAAGCATCATGACAGGAAGTACATGGGAACTAAGACAGTTAAAGTTACAACAGCAACATAAGCAAACTACTAGCCTTATCAGGCTTACACAACATAAAGCAGGAAACGACTAACTACTAACAACAACATCTACAATCATCGCTAGTCTGAGTCGAGTGACGGAGGAGGAGCACCCTTATCCTGCAAGCAGCACAGGATCGCTTTCAAGGTGCGAGTCACCTTGCTGAATTTTCTCTTCATAACGGCCTTAGTATCCTCGACCTCAGTCTGTAGTTCCTGAACTTCCCTTCGCAAGGCGACTTGGCTCTCCTCAATTCGGACAATGCGATCATCACCAGTAGCCTGAGCAGAAAGAGGAGGGCTCTCATCTGTATCCTGAGCCTCCTCTTCTACCTCTTCCTGGACTTCTTTCTCAACTTCTGCTCCAGGTTCTCCCTCACTTGGATCCTCTTCATCATCAAAATTGTCCTCGCTATCCTCCTCAAGATGAGTCTCACGGTACTGAGACCCGATCTTCATCTTGACCATGGTAGACTCATCAATGCTATGAATCAGAATTGGCAACTCCGGCCCAAGTCTGTAAGCAAACTCAAGCGCGATCTTGCATATAAGTCGGCCAAAAGGAAGCGACTCAGACGTTCTTCTTGATGTCGTTATGAGGATAATCTGTCGCAAGATGAAAGTGGCCATACACACATTCTCTCCCTGGGCCACCAGATACAAGAAATCAACCATAAGACGCGTACACTCAATGCGATTTGTTGACCTGGGATACACGTTGAACGTGCAAATGTGGTGCAGCAGGCGCAAATCATCAGACATGTGAGACGCCTTAAGGCTATTATTAGGCTGCCATGGAACCAGTTTACCACATAGAAACCTGGTACGGTGATCTCGCTCACGCCTACTCCTCAAATTCTTTACGCTGTGATGAACATCACTAAGAGGCACGTTCAGAAGTCGCGCTATCAGCCGAACATCGATCGTAGCCATTCGGTCTCTACCAAATGAAATCTTGAACTGCAATGGCTCCAGTGTAGGACTCTGGATACGAGCATAGAAGGCACGAACGGTGCTCACATTAGCACGAGCACGAGCTTCAAATAGCGAACCCCAATGCGCAGCTTCAATGCGCTCGAATAACAGGAATTTGCAGAAGAGTCGTCCTTCCACGTCCGCCTCAAACAACACCTTACGGTCAGTGTATTCACCGTGAGGCATCTCTGCTAATATCACTCGCCCAAGTTGAGTATGAGGATCTAAATCTCGCTTTGTATGGAACTCTCGGGCTGTGCTTGGACTTGCGGCAGCGCTTGAGCTAGCAGCGCCATCCCTCGGTCTTCTTGATTGTGTAAGGCGACTAGGCCCAGCCTCATCCACTGCGGTCTTTCTCTTTCCCATCAAAGAGAGGATGGTGGAGAGAGACAAAAGACCCAAAATGGCTTCAACAAAAGCCATGAAAAATGGGGAAAATGTTGAGAAATGACTGTCTAAAAGGGAGATCTAGGTGTTGTAGAGGGATGCTTCAAGCTCCCTTAGGATGGATTTTCAGAAAGAAAAGAGAATGAAAATGGGGAATGGAACTCCTCACGATTTCAGCTCGTTTTGGGGGTTGTAAGAGCTCCAAACGATGAGATTTACAAGAGGGAGGGCTGTAAATCACTATAGAGTGATGGAGTGGAGTCATTTTCAACAAAGAATGGGTTTGGGAAGGATTTGGAGCCACAGTTTTGGAGACGGGCAGCAAGAAAATGAAAATGGAGCTAGGGAAGGGGGCGGTTGTGAAGGAAGTACCCCTTTTAGGGGTTTTCTACGGTCAGCCCACATGTGGGAGGGGTGTACTACCCAACAAACCCACACGTGCCAAAAATCAGATCAAGTGGGCCACATTGGAAGGCCATCTCATGATCTGGTTGGTGAGACCACATGGGTCTGGCCCCCCCTGGTCTAGAGACCCCAAATAACTATGGGCCCCACCTTAGTTCATTGTATATTGCCCTATGGAGGCCCAAACATGCGTTTGGGGCTTTCCAGGGCCAATCTGTAAAACCAAATGCAATCCCCTATCATGAAGCATATGATTTTGGGGTAGAAGGAGCTAATACATCTATCTAGCCTATTATTTGCTAAATATCACAAACTTAGGATGGCCTAATGGACAGTTTTCATGAAATTTTACTATTTACTGTAAAATTTTATTGAAGTATGATTTTATATCATTTTTACACTAGGATCAATGCCTAACATAAAAAGAATAAGAAAGAATTTAAGAATGAAGTGGTGAGAGCAAGAATTTTGAAGAATTTAGGTAAAACGGGATTTTTAAGCCCTAGTGATTGAATGCAAGGGTTGTGGTTGTCCCACCGCCCAAGGATTCACATTTACGGGTTTAGAATCATTCAAAGAATGTCTCAACCCATCTACCTACAACCTAGGAGCCACTTAGGTCACTTCACGCGACCCTAGATGCGTTACGGACTCGATCGCGCGATCGTTACGAATAGACTTCACCTATTGACGAATCTGCGATCCTATAAGTGTTTCTAGACCTTTCTCGCATCCACCTAAGTCAAAGAAAGTGACAGCGTATGTCGCGTGACCATAACTCAGGCCCGATATAATCTCATTCATGCTCTAATATCAACTTGTAACACCCTGAAAATCGAGGGTCGTGTATAAACTCAACTCCCGAGTTCCAGACCGTCACTTATGTAACAAAAATGATTATGATTCAATGTTGTCTGAGTTAAAGCATTCACATGAGTAAAAGTATACCAAAACTGTAATTCATACTCCAGATCCAATGATAAAAGCAAGCGAAAGACTAAAGAGTATATATATCACTGTATGGTAAAACAAAGTAGATCTCGACTGTCTCTAAAGTATGAATACATCTCTGAGTCTCATATACATGAAAATAAATTAAATCAAAGTCCAAAAGAAGCCCCACTGAGAAGTCCCGTCAACCTAGGCCACCTAAGCAAAGTCGTCGTGGTACTGCATGTATGAGAACTCATCCTGGTCCTCATCATAGTCCGGCTCTGCCTCCTGGATCGCTGCGTCACCTGCATCTAAAATAGGGTCTGGTGGGTGTTGCAAACACCATCCCGTAACGTGGGAGTGAGTAGCTAGCTCAGTGGAATAATAGAGCAAGGATTAACATGTTCACAATTCAATCATGCGATAATAGTAAAGCAGTAAATCAAACAATCCTAATATTGTTGTTAATGCAATTGACATGACATGATGGATGCCCTCACCGACATTTTCCCTCATACGGCACCATCTTCGTCCGCGGCATGCTTGCGTACCGCTCAGTGCTCCACATCTTCCAGGCACATGCAATGTGATGGTGATATGATTGTCGAGTTATTATTAGTCCATTCAAACATCAGTATTGGGAAACTAAGGTACTTCCCTTATATCAATCCCAACACAGATCCTGTCTAGGGTCGTCAATCCTAGTAATCTCATACGAAGTATATTTTGTAGGTCACTGCAAGGGCTGTCAGGGCTGTTGCTCGCACTCGTTGTACCGCTCCCCCATCACCTTATCAATACAGGCCTACTGTACTCTCACTACTACGGAAGGGTCGTCGCCTCCCGTAGACTAAGAATACGCTCGTGGTCATTACAAAGGACTCGTCGCCTGATCAGTGTAGGCCGACAGCAAGAATATAGTGTCCCATACCACCATAATCTGCTCACGAGACATAGGTGCTCACTGGTCACTACGGGGAGGTTTGTGGCCCCAGCGTAGGCCGACAGCTCAACCACGGTGTCCCATACCACCATGTCCGGCTCATGAGTCTTCGTGGATCAAGGTACCATGGTTGACAGGGTTTACAATGGTAAGTTCAGTACCCTAGGTTCAAGCAGTTATGACTCATACAGGGTGAACATACAATGGCCAGTCGGGTTACTTGACGGGCTCGACTAGCACGATCGCATCTCAATTCGAACGACATGAAGTGCGTAAAATACTTCGTGTGGCCTAACCACTGCCGCCAACTCCAAAACACGGCTCGCGTTCATCGACGCATCGTTCGTGGCAAAGATAGGCCAACCACGAACTTGCTCGGTTGCCGACTTCCTGGACTAGGTGTAGTCCCAAACAATTATGAATCCACATCAGTAATCATGTGAGAGTATTGGAAATGATATACAACCATGTGAGCATGTTAACGCATGTCATAACATACAAGTAAATCATCAAGCACATGCATTTCATATATATAATGAAATCATGCATATAGTTAACATGTAGGAAATCATTTACATCAGCATATTAATTGAGAAATCAATCTCAAACTAATTCATAACACCATTTAATTCAATACATACTAATACAAGTATTTATACAAACACCTACACTACACACTTAAGTCTACATATAGTATGTCGACTCAAAGTGCGCATTTAGGCGAATCTCTTCGCCAAACTAATTATGCACGCATTCCTAGTATTATAATGTGAAAAGAAGCCATGTCAATCACATCAGCAAAATATGAATGAAAACAGTACTTCCTACAAATGACTAAAATGCCCTAAATCTCATATTCTTCGCCGGTTTACGAAACAGGAAACGGAAAGCATGTTGTACATGTCAAACGGCGTTGCCATCGATAATGTACTATTAAACGACAATGAAAGCGTTGGAAACAGTCAATCAAAGCGTCTAAAATCCGCACCTTTTCTCTTATAGGTGTGAGAATTTGAACGGAGCGTATACGCTTCGTCTACGGCGAACTGTGAACCTAATACACAAGATCTATCAGCTATTTCGCTATGGAACCAAGGGATCAGCAAATCAGTAACTATTAGGGATGTTTTCTTACCTAGAAACACGGAGAAATCACCGGCCAAGTGATTGGAGCGTGTTGCTAAAGCACGTGCAACAGGTAGTGCAGCAGCAGGAAAATTCTCTCCTACTCTCTCTCACAATCTCTCACCTTTTCTCTCTCTCAATCTAGAGCTTTTTCCAATTTCGGATGGGAGAGAGGAGTGAGGGTTTCAACCCCTTTTATAAGCCCAAATGTGCCCAAAATAGGCTTAAGAACAAAGTTTACTTAAGGTATATCCAAATCGGGGTTGTTTTGGTCCAAAAGGATATTTTTGGTGGTCCCCTGGCCGAACGCGATCGGACTTAAGTTCATACATGTCGGATGTCGCTCTCATCCCATTTTCAGATCATCAGTGTTCGTAGATCGCACGTGGCGGTCCAGTTTCTGTTCAGCGGTCACCGCACGTTGATCAGGTCTACAAGTCTCATGATATGAAATAGAAATTTTTCCTGATCCGAGGGTGTAATTTGGCTGAATTCTGACCGTCAGAACGCTTAATAATAATGCGTCAAGTCGTGTGCCAGATTTGAATTTCAAATTCCAAATCTAACCCTATTCTTACTCTCTTCAGTCCAGGCTCAATGAAATAGCCTGCGAATGTTGGTTGGACTTGATTTTCGAAATGATTGTCAAGTCCAGCTAGGCGGTTCTAACGGTCTAAGATTGTAGGTACCGGACTTTTGACGTGCGGTCTAGATCCAATACAAAGTTTCAAAGTGGTCCAGAGAGCAAACCGGCTTAGAGTTTGATCCGAGATTTTAGAGTATTATAGCATCATTGGTTCTACTCGATTTGGGTCTTGTAGAACGTATTTAAAGTGATCAAGGACTATTTCCCAGCTACTCTAGCGTTGCGCTAGCTAACTTACACTTATTTTCTAAAGGAATTAATCCTACGCGATTTCTGGCCGAGTTGGTACTCGAGTCCAAGTACGAATTTTTTCAGGGCGTTACATTTAATAGTAGATTATTGACGGCAACAGCGTTTGACATGTAGAACATGTTGTCCGTTTTTCGTTTCGTAAACGTATGGTAAATATGAGATTTAGGGCATTTTAGTCATTTATAGGAAATACTATTTACATCCACATTTTGCTGAAATGTTTGCCATGGTTATTTGTCGTGTGAGGATATTAGGAATGCGTGCATGATCAGTTTGGTGAAGAGATTCACCCAAATGTGCACTTTGAGTCGACATACGCTATATAGACTAAAGTGTGTAGGCTAAGTGTTTGTATAAATGTTTGTATTAGTATGTATTGAGTAGATGGTGTTGTGAATGAGTTTTGAGATTGAATTCTCAAGAATATGCTGATGTAATTGATTTCCATCATGTTGGCTATATGTATTGATTTCATTATATACATGAAATGCATGTGTTGGATGATTTGCTTAAGTTGTATGTTATAACATGTGTCAACATGCTTACATTGTTGTATTTCATTTCTGTTACTCTCATATGATTACTGATGTTAATATTCAAGTGTTTGGGGCTATACGTTAGTCCACGCAGTCGGTAATGGATTGAATTCGTGGTTGGCTTCTATTTGCCACGAAGGACGCGTTAATGAATGCGAGTTATGTTTTGAGTTGGCGGCATTGGTTAGGCCACACGAAGTGTTTCATGCACTTTATGTCGTTCGACTTGAGATGCGCTCGTACTAGTCGAGCCCGTCAAGTAACCCGACTGGCCATTGTATGTTCATCATGTATGAGTCATAACTGCTTGAACCTAGGGTACTGAACTTACCATTGAAAACCCTGTTAACCATGGTACCATGATCCATAAAGACTCATGAGACGGGCATGGTGATATGGGACACCGTGGTCGAGCTGTCGGCCTACGCTGGGGCCACAAACCTCCCCGTAGTGACCAGTGAGCAACCTAGACTCGTGAGTAGATTATGGTAGTATGGGACACTATATTCTTGCTGTCGGCCTACACTGATCAGGTGACGAGCCCTTTGTAGTGACCTCGAGCGTATTCTGAGTCTACGGGAGGCTATGACCCTTCCGTAGCAGTGAGAGTACAGTAGGCCTGTATTGATAAGGTGATGGGGGAGCGGTGTAACGAGTGCGAGCAACAGCCCTGGTAGCCCTTGCAGCGACCTACTAATATAATGTCGTATGAGATTATTAGGAGTGACGACCCTAGATAGGATCTATATTGGGATTGATATAAGGAAGGTACCTTAGTTTCCCAATCCTGCTGTATGAAAAGGACTAATAACAACTTGGTAATCATTATTCATATCGCATTGCATGTGCCTGGAAGATGTGGATCACTGCGGGAAGAAAGCATGCCACGGACGCAGATGGTGCCGCATGAGGGAGTATGTCGGTGAGGGCATCCATCATGTCATTTCATGCATGCATTAACAACAGTATTTAGGAATGTTTGATTGTTTGCTTTACTATTATCGCGTGATTGATTTGATAATATGCTAATCTTTGCTCTATGATTCCACTGAGTTGATTACTCATTCCCACGTTACGGGATGGTGTTCCGGACACCCACCAGTCCCTATTTTAGTTTCAGATGATGGCGCTGCTTGTGAAGTGGAGCCGGACTTGATGATAATGAGGAGGATCCCTCCTTTATTCGTGTTCTGATCGACGGGATTACAGGGAGGTTGATTAGATGCCTTGACACTTGTCATTTTATATTTTTGGAGCATTTATGTATATTCTTTTCTTTTCATTTTTTTGGAGTATACATGTATTTGATTAACCTGGTAACATGTTCACACTCTGGAGACTTATAATTACTTATATATTTTATGTATTCATCACAGTCTTTCGCTTGCTGTTTTGGCTTAGTCTCAATCTTGTTTAATGCCATTCTATAGACAACATGCATTTATCATTATCTATGTTGCATAAGTGACGTTCTAGAACTCGGGAGTTGGGTTTCTACCCGACCCCCGATTTTCGGGATGTTACATTACCAATGAACTCAATACTCTTATCAAGGAGAAGATCAGGATCAACAAGGATTAAGAACTGATATGATAAATTTTTTGTCCTAGCTAGGCCGAAGGTTTATGTATCTGGCTCAGACCCACTACACAACTTTCCTTCTGTGTTGGCTCAACCACTTACAATCAAAAGTTTATTACTTCGTCTTTGAGAAGTGTTAAGAATATATAGCCAATAGAGATTTTTCTTTTTAGGCCCAAGAAATTTCTCAAATGGGCAATAAATATTTAGGAATTAGATCTTGAACCACAGACCATTCTGGCATCCATATTGTACATATGAACTTAGGAAGATAGTCTGCCTGTTAACCTATTTTATCTAATTTCCTTATGTACTAATAAAGTATAGATTATCTTATAGTATTAAAATGGACATGACTAAAGAGGGTAAGTCGGGACCGTGATAAAAGTCCTTTGGTAGAATTAGGCATCTTTCCACAAACTCACACGCATCCCTTGAATCAACCGCAACACCTATTATATATTTAACTCATATCTATAACCATAGGTACCGATGTCATAGTACACGTCATTGATGAAAGGAAGACCAATGTATTGAGAGATCCTTTCCCATTTCAAGTCAAGGATAGGTACTAAATTACACCTTGGTCTGAGATACGTATCAGGACATAGATTCTTTAGTCTTGAGAGTAGAAATAATTTTAAGGGGGGTAGAACATTATGGGCCCAATCTAGTTAGGTCGGTTTATACATCCACTTGACCAAAGTGGCGTAGCGGAAGCGAGGTGGGCCCCATGCCCCACTGGCCCAGGATCGAAGAAAATTTATCCAGGTTATACGTAAGGCTAGGTCATTAAATAGGATTTGAATCTTACTTAGAATGTCAATAATGAAGCCATCGAAGGAAAGTAATTAGGGTTCAGGTATTAAACCAGTTCATATTAAAGAATAGGTCTAACAATGGGTATGATCTTAATTATCAAAAAAAAAAATGAGGTCAGTGTATACATGAATGTGCTCATTGAATACAAACCGTTAGCTAGTTTCAAGGTAAAAAAGTTTTAAGGGTGGTAGACTAAAATGAGTCAGACTAGCATAGATAGTATACACTCTGCCATACATATAAACTTGAAATCAATAAAACTTAGGTAAATGAAATAATAAAATCTTCACTTATTACCCATAAGCAATTTTGGGGATGAAATTTTTTTTAAGAGGAGTAGATTGTAATGCTCTGAATTTTTACCAACCTGGAGTTAGACGTCCTTGGGCAATGAGTTGATTATAACACCTTATTGACTTCTCAAAAACTCAATCCCAAAGTCTCAAATCCCCTTTCAACCCATTTTCATCTCAAATCTCACCTTTCACCACCTTATTATTCACATTTTTCTAAGTACTTTCATAGTAGATGCTATTGAAGAAAAATATGACAAGTCCGGGGGCTCGGTTGTAGGATGAACCAACTCTTCTGACGTAACCTGAGGTAATAGGAATAGTCGAGTGAAGTAAAGCCTCACGGAGAGACTTAGCACGGATCAACAGGATATGAATCCCGACCGAAGCAAAGAGATTCAAGAGCCATAGGAAAAATATGTAAGACACATAAAGTTGACTCGGTTAAAGAGATAGCAATGTCTGAAGGGACCGATTAAAGGCCCTGAAGCTAAAAGCCACCTGACTGACTATAAAACCGACCCATATAAGGTTGGTTGTAGTGTCGACTATCGGATTAAGAAAGGGTATCAGTCTTAGAATGATTCTGTTTCGTTCAACAATAGGCAAACAACCCCATCTTTTTAAGCCAGCCGAGATGGTATAGTCTATTGAGGCTGAGCCAAGCAAAGGAGAGATGGTGTAATCTTAAACACTGATCTGAGAATCCTATAAAAGGATACCCAACCCTAGAAATCTCGGGATCGAGAAGTATCCGTAAAGAAGATGGCAATTAAATCAAATCTCCCAAAAAATCAGGAGAGAATCCCCTTACACGGGGACCTCTCATTCCTAAAAAGAGAGGGTACTCCAGGAACCGAGGTACATAAGAAAAAACTCTAAAAACCTACTCTTCCTAGATCTCTACTGACTTAAGCATCGGAGGTTCCCCGGCTCTAGCCAGGGTTCCCTTTCTCTTTCATTGTGGTGCAAGTGGAAGAGCAGGGAGAGGCTGATCTAGTTTTTTACATAAACAGATTGGCGCCGTCTGTGGAAAACGATACAAAAATTTATTTTCTACATTCGACCCAAGGAGCTGTAGATTCATTTTAATGGCAAGAACTCGAAGAATGAGTCTAGAAGGACCGAATGTTGTTGTCACTAGACAACTGGGCACAAGTATGACCCAAGGGGCTCAAGACCAACTCGATAAGTGCCAAGGTTCCTCATCTGTTCCCGCTGCTTCTGCAGTCACTAATAACCAGTGGAACCAAAATAATGGACGGTTGGATTGGGAGGTTAAGGAGCTCAGAGCCGACGTAAATGTTATGCGAAAAAAGTTAGAGCAGATACACCAACAATAAATGCAGCAGTTTTAGCAGGGTCAAGCGATGAATGCTCTACAATAAGTTGCTAACCCTTAGCCCAGTGTTTCATGATCCCTTTCGCAGCTGAGTCAGCCACATGGCCGGACCGAACCCGCTTTCGGATGAGGGTATGGCAGAAAGTGTCGAACCCTGGAAAGATGACCTCCAAGACTTTAAGAAAGAAGTGATGGATGAAATGGTGGATATGAATCGAGTTCGAGATGCACGTCAAACCAGACTCAAGAATAAAGTATCCCCTATCGTTGATGAAGTAATGCAAGCTTGGCTACCAGAAAGGTTTCGTCTCACACAGATTACACCTTTCACTGGAAAGACCGACCCAACTGAACACCTCGAATGTTTTCAGACATACATGGAATTGCACGATGCCTTGGATGTTATGATGTGATAAGCTTTTTCTCTTACTTTAGTCGATGTAGCTCGACTCTGGTTCAAGAAGTTGAAACCTAAGTCAATCAGTTCGTTCATGAAGCTTAGCGACGCCTTCCTTACCAATATTATTGGTGGGAAGAAGAAATTAAAGCCCCCTGCACATTTGAACAATATAGTTTAGAAGGAGGGAGAGTTACTCAAAGACTACATTAAGCACTTCAACTTTAAGCCACTACAAGTTCGGAAACATTCAGAAGAGACAGCATTCAACTCCCTCATGCAAGGCGTTAGGGATAAACTGTTTCTGGCGTCGTTAGACAAGAATCCATCGATGACTCTGGCCAAGTTCACGACTCGATCAAACAAATGCACAGATGCCGAAGAAACACGAATCCTGTGTGAAGCTGCCCAGAACACAAAAGCCTCAGCCAAAGAGTTAGCCAAAAAAGAAGTTGACCCAGCAGGAGGGAAGAAGTGCAAGGACGATCGAACTCGTGACGAGCGTAAGTCAAGTAAGCGAGCCGACCGAAAGTTCTCCACATACACTCAACTTAATAAACCGCAAGAGCAGGTGTTGATGGAAATCAAGAGTGAAAGATTTTGTCAACTGGCGGATAGGCTTCGAAGCAATCCCAATCGGGGGAATAAACACAAGTATTGCCACTATCATCGAGATCATGGGCATAATACGAATGACTGTATTTACCTGAAGGAAGAGATTGAAAGGCTCATTAGGGAATGTCGACTCACAGAACATGTTAAAAGGACCAGGACTGTTTAGGAATGCCCACTGGACAAACGACTCACGGAAGAAATCCGAACTATTGTCAGTGGTCCCAGAGGCGAAGACGACTCTAACAATGCTTGAAAAAATCATGCCAGAAGCCTCAACCGACCCGAGTCTGAACTGCTGGTTATAGATCGACCTTCGAAGGAAAAGAAAAGGGAGAATTACTGCATCTCGTTTACTGATGAGGATTCCTGAGGCATCTATCACCCCCATGATGAGGCACTAATATCACTTTTACCACTGTAAATCGAAAGGTATTCCGTATATTGGTCGACACAGGATCGTCGGCTGACATGTTGTTCACTCAGGCATTCGATAAAATGAGAGTTGAACGATCAATATTACGACCGGTCCGTACCCCATTGATCAAATTCTTAGGAGGACAGACACTCCCAGAAGGAATCATCTCACTGCCACTCACAGTAGAGAATTCTCCACATCAGGTTACTGTCATGGTCGACTTTCTGATAGTTGATAAGTCATCTGTCTACAATGTTATACTCGGCCGACCCTCTCTGAGTCTCATCCAAATAGTGGTATCTACATACCACCTCTCCATGAAATTCCCGACCGAGTCGGGAGTGGGAGTTGTCAAAGGAGATCAGCAGGACGCGAGGCGGTGCTATGCAACTACTGTCAAGATCCCCATCGAGAAAGCTCCAGCCGAGGTATTAATGATCGAGTTGCTGGAGCCTCGGGCCGAGACTCATGAACGAGGACAACCAATTGAAGACCTTAACTCAGTGCCTTTGGTCGAGAAAGATGGTTCTAAAATGGTGCAAGTTGGCTCGTCTCTGCGATCGCCCCTGAAAGATAATCTGATAGCCTTACTTCGACGATACACTGACGTATTTGCATGGAGCCATGAAGACAAGCTAGGAATTGACTCGTCCGTAATCACTCACCCACTTAGCATTGATCCGACCTACCGGCCGATCCGACAGAAGCAACGAGCACTCGGCCCTGAAAGGTACGCTGTTATTGAAGAAGAGGTCAGCAAGCTCCTCAAGGTAAAATTCATAGAAGAGATATACTACCCATAATGGGTAGCTAATGTCGTACTTGTGAAAAGAGACAATGGGAAGTGGCTAGTCTAGATTAATTATACTGACTTGAATAAAGCCTGCATGAAGGGTAGCTTTCCTCTTCCGAGGATAGATCAGATGGTAGATAGTACAGTGGGGCATGAACTTCTTAGTTTTATGGATGCATATTCAGGATACAATCAAATTGTAATGCATCAACCTAATAAATCTAATACTACCTTTGTCATTGAAAAAGGTCTTTATTGTTACCGTATGATGCCTTTTGATTTGAAAAATGCTAGAGCAACTTATCAAAGATTAGCGAACAAAATATTCACTTGGTTGATCACCCGAACCATGGAACTGTATATTAACGACATGCTCATCAAAAGTGTACATGTGGCTGACCATATAGCCAACCTAGAAGAGATGTTCCTGATCTTACGCAAGTATCAAATGAAGTTAAATCCAAGAAAATGTACCTTTGGAATAAGCTCGAGAAAGTTCCTCACATTTCTGGTAAGTCATTGAGGGATCGAGGCAAACCTGGAGAAAATAAAAGCGTTGCTTGACATGGAGTATCCAAAAAATATGACAAGTCCAGGGGCTTGGTTTTAGGATGAACCAACTCTTCTAACGTAACTCGAGACAATAGGAAAATCTGAGTGAAGTAAAGCCTCAAGGAGAGACTTAGCTCGGATCAGCAGGATATGAATCCCGATCGAAGCTAAGAGAGTCAAGATCCATAGGCAAAATATGTAAGACACATGAAGTTGACATGGTTAATGAGATGGCAATGTTTGAAGGGACAGATTAAAGGCCCTAAAGCTACCTGACCGACTATAAAACCGACCCATATGAGGTTGGTTATAGTGTCGGCTATCGATTACGAAAGGGCATCGGTCTTAGATCGAATCTGTTTCATCCGACAGTAGGAAAACAGTCCCATCTTTGTATGTCAGCCGAGACTGTATAGTATATTGAGGCCGAACCAAGCAAAAAAAAGACGGTGTAATCTTAAACACCGATCCAAGAATCTTATAAAAGGATACCCGACCCTGAAAATCTTAGGATCGGGAAGTATCCATAAACAAGATGACAATTAAATTAAATCTCCCAAAAAATTAGGAGAGAATCCCCTTATGCCGGGACCTCTCATTCCTATAAAGAGAGGGTACTCCAGGAACCAAGGTACATAAGAAAAAACTCTAAAAAATTGCTCTTCCTAGATCTCTACTGAATTAAGCATCGGAGGTTCCCATGCTCTAGCCAGGGTTCCCTTTCTCTTTCATTGTGGTGCAGGTGGAAGTGTAGGGAGAGGCTGATCCAGTTTTTCGCATCAACAGATTGGCGCCGTCTATGGGAAACATTTCAAAAATTCATTTTTTACATTTACCTAAGGAGCTATAGATTCATTTTAATCGCAAGAACTTGAAGAATGAGTCCAGAAGGACCGAATGTTGCTGTCGCTGGATAACCGTCCTTAAGTGCGGCCCAGGGGGCTCAAAACCAACCCGATAATCGCCAAGGTTCTCACCTGTTCCTGTCGCTTCTACGACAACTAACAACTAGCGGAACTAAAATAATGGATGGGTGGATCGGGAGGTTAAGGAACTCAGAGCCGACGTAAATGTTATGCGATAAAAGTTAGAGCAGATACACCAACAACAAATGCAGCAGTTTCAGTAGGGTCAAGCGATGAACGCTCCACAACAAGTTGCCGACCCTTAGCCCACTGTTCCGCGATCCCTTCCGCAGTCGAGTCAGCCCCCTAGCCCGACCGAACCAGCGCCCACTCACTCAGCAACCACTTTGTTACCTCCTACAGATCTCTGACATGAGATAGATCATAGGAGGCACAACCCACTTCCTGATGAGGGTATGGTAGAAAGTGTCGAGCCCCGGGAAGCTGACCTCCAAGACTTCAAGAAAGAAGTGATGGAAGAAATAATGGATATTAAGCAGGGTCAGGATGCACGTAAAGCTAGACTCGAGAATAAAGCCTCCCCTTTTGTTGATAAAGTAATGCAAGCTCGGCTACCGGAAAGCTTTCGTCTCCCACAGATTACACCTTTCACTGGAAAGACCAACCCAATTGAATATCTTGAATGTTTTCAGACGTACATAGAATTACATGATGCCTCAAATACTGTGATGTGTCAAGATTTTTCTCTTACTTTAGCCGACGTAGTTCGACTCTAGTTCAAGCAGTTAAAACCTAAGTCAATCAGTTCGTTCACGGAGCTTAGCGACACCTTCCTTACCAATATTATTGGCGGGAAGAAGAGATGAAAGCCCTATGCACGTTTGAACAATATAGTTTAGAAGGAGGGAGAGCTACTAAAAGACTATATTAAGCACTTCAACTTTGAGTTGCTACACGTTCAGAAACATTCAGAAGAGATAGCGCTCAACTCCCTCATGCAAGGCGTTAGGGACAAACCGTTTCTGGCATAGTTAGATAAAAATCCACTAATGGCTTTGGCCGAGTTCATGACTTGATCAGACAAATTAACAGATGCTAGAGAAACACGAATCCCGCATGAAGCTGCTCAGAACGCAAAAGCCTTAGCCAAAGAGTCAGCCAAAAAAGAAGTTTAAGTCAGCTTGAGGGAAGAAGTGTAAGGATGACCGAACTCGTGACGAGTGTAAGTCGAGTAAACGACCTAACTGAAAGTTCTCCGCATACACTCAACTCAATAAACCAAAAGAGTAGGTGCTGATGGAAATCAAGAGTGAAGGATTTTTCAACTGGCCAGATAGGCTTCGAAGCAATCCCAATCGGCGGAATAAAAATAAGTATTGCCACTATCATCATGATCATGGGCATACTAGGAGTGAATGTATTCACCTAAAGGAAGAGATTGAAAGACTCATCAGGGAAGGCCGACTTACAGAACCTGTTGAAAGGACCGGGACAGTTGAAGAACACCCAATGGAAAATCGACCCATGGAAGAAATTCAAACTATTGTTGGTGGTCCCAAAGGCGGAGACGATTCTAATAATGCTCGAAAAAATTATGCCAGAATCCTCGGCCGACCAGAGTTCGAACTGCTGGCTATAACTCGTCATTTGAAGAAAAAAAAAGAAGGGAGAAGTACTGCATCTCGTTTACTGATGAGGATGCCCAAGGCATCTATTACCCCCATGATGATGCACTAATTATTGCTCTTACCATCATAAATCGAAAGGTATTCCATATATCGGTCGACACAGGATCGTCGGCTAATGTGTTGGTCACTTAGGCATTCGACAAAATGGTAGTTGAACAATCAGTATTGGGACCGACTCGTACCTCATTGATCAGATTCTCAAGAGGATAGACATTCCTATATGGAATCATCTAACTACCACTCACGGCAGAGATTTCTCCACTTCAGGCTACTGTCATGGTCGACTTTCTGATAGTTAATCAGTTATTTATCTACAATGCTATACTCGGCCGACCGTCTTTGAGTCTCCTCTAAGCAGTGGTATCTACATACCACCTCTCAATGAAATTCTTGACCGAGTCAGGAGTGGGAGTTGTCAAAGAAGAACAGTAGGACAGAAGTGCTACTATACAACTGCTGTCAAGATCCCCACTAAGAAAGCTCCATCCGAGGTATTAGTGATTGAGTCACTGGACCCTCGGGCTGAGACTCATGAACAAGGACAACCAGTTGAAGAGCTTATCTCGGTGCCTTTAGTCAAGATAGATGGTTCTAAAACAGTGCAAGTTGGCTCGTCTCTACGATCGCCCCTGAAAGACAATCTGATTACGATCGCCCCTGAAAGACAATCTGATAGCCTTGTTCCGACGATACGCTGACATATTTGCATGGAACCATGATGACATGCTAGGAATTGACCCGTCTGTAATCACTCACCGACTCAATATTGATCTGACCTACCAGCCGATCTGACAGAAGCGACGAGCACTCGACCCTGAAAGTTACGCTGTTATTGAAGAAGAGGTCAGCATGCTCCTCAAGGCAAAATTCATAGAAGAGATATACTACCCGAAATGGGTAGCTAATGTCGTACTTGTGAAGAAAGACAATGAAAAGTGGCGAGTCTGTATTGATTATACTGACTTGAACAAAGCCTACTCGAAGGATAGCTTTCCTCTTCCGAGGATAGATCAGATGGTAGATAGCACAGTGGGGCTTGAACTTCTTAGTTTTATGGATGCATATTCAGGATACAATCAAATTTTAATGCATCAACCTGATAAATCTAAAACTACCTTTGTCACTAACAAGGTCTTTATTGTTACCATATGATGCCTTTTAGTTTGAAAAATGCTGGAGCAACTCATCGAAGATTAGTGAACCAAATATTCACTTGGCTGATTGGCCGAACCATGGAAGTGTATATTGACGACATGCTTGTCAAAAGTGTACACGTGGCCAACCATATAGCCGACCTAGAAGAGATGTTCTTGATCTTACACAAGTATCAAATGAAGTTATATCCGAGCAAATGTGCCTTTGTTGTACGGCTAGGAAAGTTTCTCGATTTCCTGGTAAGTTTGCGAGGGATCGAGGCAAACTCGAAGAAAATAAAAGCGTTGCTTGACATAGAGTCTCCGATAACAATCAAAGATATACAAAGATTGACTGGATGAGTAGCGGCACTCAGCCGTTTCCTCTCCCGAGCCACCCAAAAATGTCTCCCATTATTCAAGCAATTGAAGGGAGGATAGGCAATGGACTAGACGAAAGAGTGCGAAGCTACATTCCAACAATTAAAGTCTTATCTCGAATCTCCGCCTCTCTTATCAAAGCCCAAGCTTGGAGAAGCCTTGCTGCTATATATCGCGATGTCCGAGGCACCGGTTAGCTCGGCCTTGATACGAGAACACGAAGGAAAGCAACTACCGGTTTACTATGTCAGTAAAGCATTCTTACCGGCAGAGACGAGATATTCGCTCTTGAAAATAGTGGCCTTAGTTTTAGTCGTCTCCTCACGTCGACTTCAGCCATATTTCTAGGCTCATACCTTATGCATTATGCCTTAAGACTTGGATTTCAAGCCTCGAACAATACAACAGAATATGAAGCATTGTTACTCATTCTCCGCCTTGCGGCCAGCTTAGGTGTTACTTATCTTAATGTTTTCAGCAATTCTTAGTTGGTCATCAATCAGGTCACAAGTGTGCACCAAACACTGAAAGAACAACTGAAAGCTTATATAGAAAAAGTTAAAGAGATGATCGGCGAATTTTAACGTTGTATCGTCACTCAGATCCCTCGAATGAAAAATGCTAAAGCCGACCTACTAGAAAAACTCACCTCTGCTAATGAAGACGACATACCCAGGTCCATTCCAATCAAGTACGTTGCTAAACCGAGTATTATTGAATCAGCTAGCTCGATCGTACTTGCTATCGATTCGGGACCTACTTGGCTTAACCCGATCGTTTGATATCTCGACGGTGGGGAACTACCTGAAGATCGTGTCGAGGCTCTACGATTGAAAGTTCGAGCCTCTCGCTACACCATACTCAATGGAACATTGTACAAGAAGGGTTATTACGCTCTGTTGTTATGGTGCCTAAACCCTGATGACGTCGACTATGTGTTGCAGGAAATTCATGAAGGGATCTGTGGAAATCACTCAGGAGGGTGGTCCCTCGCACATAAAGTCTTACGCCAAGGGTACTACTGGCCAACCATCTAGCACGATGCTCGTAAGCTCGTCCAGAGATATGATAAGTGTCAGCGATTCACGGCTATTTCGAGATAACCTCCTAAAGAACTAACTCCTATATCCGGTCCTTGGCCCTTAACAGAGTGGGGAATCAACATCATTGGACCTCTCCCCATGGGGAAAGGACAACCAAGTTCGTAGTCGTGGTAGTGGATTACTTCATAAACTAGGCCAAGGAAAAATCGTTGGCAAAGATAACCGAATAGAAGATCATAGACTTTGTATTGAAGAATATCGTTCGTCGGTTCGGCATATCTCAGACTATAATGACCGACAATGGGAAGCAGTTCGATAACAGAAGCTATCGCGAGATGTACGATAATCTCACAATCAGGAACGTGTATTCATTGCCTCATCATCCTCAAACGAATGGACAAGTTGAAGCTATCAACAAAATCATTAAATAGCATCTTCGAACCAAGCTTGACTGAGCCAAAGGAGCATGAGCCGTGGAACTCCCAAAGATATTATGGGCTTACCGAACCACAGCCTGAACCGCTACACGAGAGACCCCTTTCTCCCTTACTTATGGCTCAGAAGCCATTACTCCAATTGAGATCGGGTTTCCTTCAGCCCGAGTCAGCTTATTTAACGAGAAAGAAAATGAAGAAATCCTAACTCTCGGACTCGACCTTGTGGATGAGCAAAGGGAAAAATCTTGGTTACGTATGATGGCTCGGCAACAACAAGTAGCTCGGTTCTATAATGCCCAAGTGAAAGTCAGTCGCTTTCGAGTCAAAGACATGGTTCTTCGAAAAAATATTCTTTAATACAAAGAAAGTTAGCGTAGGCACATTGGGACCAACTTGGGAAGGACCCTATTGAAAGTGCACCTACTAGTTCCCTGGTTTGTCAATTACGGTGTAAGTTGAGTGAGTCGGACAACAACGCCTAACAGGAAGATCAACTCAAACTGTCTACCTCAACTGGATGTGTGGAAGCTTACCATAGATAAATCATAGCCTCACATCCCATGTCCCAAAACACCAGGTGATTAAAACCCTTAAAAATATGTAGATCATCTTAGGATTTTTGTATAAGAAAACTTTTTTCAAAATAGGAAAATCTTCAAGTTTTTCTTACACTGTGGATTATATCGATTCATATCTAAATGATCGACCTGCTCTGTCGATGTCCTCGGTATCTCCATTGATACAATCGAGTGAGGACAAAAAGCATCCAGCAATCAAAAATTCATCTGGACGATTTAACGATATATCGACGGTTCAGTCGATATCATCGATATTCGAATATCGATCCTATCGAAAGTGGATCGATAATATTGACAGGCAGTTTCTGGCGCCCCTGTTTTTCTAAAGAAAACCACTGTAAGCTTTGAAAGGGGCCTAGCTATATGCCCTAGAGGGGGGGTGAATAGGGTAAATCCAAATAAAACTAATAACAACGAAATAATAAAAGAAATAAAGCACAATGCTGAATTTAAAGTAAACTCAATAGCCTAAAATAAAGAGAATGATACTTTATCAGTTCTAAGGACAACCTTACACCAAAAACCAAAGGTTTAAGGTAGGACAACCTTATTTCTAGAACGTCCTTTATATCACAAACCAATGAGGAATAAAAAGTAAGGAAATCAAAATAACTTGCAGAAATAAATCCTAAGTTATTACAACATTCTCCACACTTTCTTGGAATAAAAAGATTACAACATTCATCCACGAATACAAACCACAAAACTGAATGAATAAAAGAATAAAAGAATAATGCACATCCACAACACAACGATATATAGTGGTCCGCCTGTGTGTACACCAACTGTTATCCAACAGCCACACAAAATGCTTCTCCACTCCTAATATCCTCACACAGGGGATATTACTATGCACTATCAAAATAGGTTTCACAGGTTCACTTAAAACCTTCACAATTGTGTCTTTGATCTCGGGCTTACACAATCTAAAAACCCCCACAATCTGAGTTTTCTGGCTCTCCTCAGATAACCAATACCATGAGATTTTTCTGGCAAATCTCAAACAAAACCAAAGAAAGTAAATTACAAAAATGTAAAATACCTGAATCACCTTTTGAAGAAGCCCGATAGAACCAATCGGAGTAGAAGTTCGATTCAACGTTCAAAGTCCAATACTCACTTTAAGAATGGTTCTATGTCTAATTGATTTTAAATCAAAAGGGCTAGTTCTATTTGATTTTGAATCCAAGAAGAAGGAATATTAGAAATTCTCCTTTTCTAATAAGATTGGAATGTAGATCAAAATCAAATAATAAACAAGCTAGCAAAAGGAATATTAAATAAGCACAAAGTAGCTTAAAACAAACACAAACTTATCTCAAAGAATAGCCTAAAGATTGCTTGAATCGAATTGAATTGAATTACTAAAATTCTAAAGTTCGTGCTCTATTTATAGCCTAAAAAATCCCGTCTACGACTGGTCTTAGGATCTTAGGACTGGTCATAGCTTCAAAGATTTTCAAAGATTTCCGTGGGATAAGATTTTGCGGTTCCACGACCGGTCCTGGATGGTCTACGACAGGTCGTGGGCCACCTATGACTGGTCGTGGGTCACCTACGACCGGTCGTAGGACCCTCAATTTGGTTGCTGGATTTTGAGTCGTAGGGCTATGACTGGTCGAAGGATGAGTCGTAGAACTCACGTGACTAGTCGTAGGATGTCCAGGACTAGTCGTAGGATAACTAGAAAGATCCGAAAATCTTTAACAACCTAAGACTGGTCCTGAAAAATTTAAGACTGGTCGTAGCAGAGCTAGAACTGGTCTTGAAGTCCCTAGGACTGGTCTTAGAACACTCCAAACAAGCATATTGAAATATATGAATTATGTATCCAGAATGACCTACTGTAAAGCCCATCCTAAGGTCAATCTAAGGTCAAACAAACCTTAAAAGTGAGATGGACATTGAAAGTCTGTACACTCAGATGATCCTTAAGAGAAGCTTGAGAATATACAAATCTTGTAGTAGGCCTTCTTGAGCTTGATCTTGACTTGATAAAATCTTCTAATATACTTGAACTTGTTTGAATCTTGAACATGCAAAATTGAAGACTTCAATACTTGAATTCTTCATCCATGACTTGAAAACTTCTTCATTCAAGTTCTTGTCTTGAAATGCGATGTCTTGATTGCAATGAATAGTCTCAAACATGAAACACAAGATACACAAGACAGATATAGGTTTTGGCACCACAAAATTTGACAACCAAAGGGATATAAAATCATAGCACTTACAATCTCCCCCTTTGTCAAATTTGTGACAAAACACATAGCATAGAAGATAATAAGGAATCATGAGCCATGAAATGATAAATTACTCTACTCCCCCTGAGCAATACGAGTACTGCTCATGTAAACAATCAATAACATATTCTCATCCACATATCCTTCTCAATCAATCAATTCAAACAAATAAATTACTCCCCCTTTCCATACTACTCCATTTTACCTTACTACTCCCCCTTTTTGTCACAAAATGACAAGAAAAAGTCACAAAAGGAAAGAGAACATAGAGAGTAATAAGCAGATAATGAGAAAGAGATATGAAAGGACAAGGCATATTACAAAATATAAACCTGAAGCATCAAGCCATCATCAATCCATAATACAATATCCAAAAGATAATGTTATCAAACCATAATCCATAATACATATCCAAAATAAAAAGGTAATGCAATACTATCCAGAAGATAATTCACCTAATCTGATCCAGAGGAGGGAGTAGGGTGTAACGCCCGTGAAAAATCCATACTTGGGCTCGAGTACCAACTCGACCCGAAATTGCGTAGAATTCATTCCTTTGGAAAATTTGACTAGGTTAGCTAGTGCAACGTTGGAGTAGCTGGGAAATGGTCCCTGATCACTTTAAATACGTTCTACAAGGCCCGAAGCGAGTGGAACCAAGGGTGCTATAATGCTCTAAAGCCTCGGATCAAACTCTAAACCGGTTTGTTCTCTGGACCACTTTGAATCTTTGTATTGGATCTAGACCGCACGTTGAAAGTCCGATACCTCCTATCTTAGACCGTTAGAACCGTCTAGTTGGACTTGACACTCATTCCAAAAATCAAGTCAAACCGATACTCACAGGCTATTTCATTGAGCCCGGACCGAAGAGAGTGTGAATAGGGACATAGTTGGAATTTCAAATTCAAATCTGGCACACAAATTTGACGCATCAGTATTAAGCATTCTGACCGTCAGAATATAGCCAAATTACACCCTTGGATCAGGAAAAATATCTATTATATATCACGAGACTTATAGGCCTGATCTTGGTGCGGTGACCGTTAAACTGAAACTGGGCCGCCACGTGCGATCTGGGAACCCAACCGGCCTGAAAACTGGATGTATGCTAGATCCAGTATGCATGAGCTTAAGTCCGACCGCGTTTGGCCTGGGGACCTCCAGAAATGCCCTTTTGGACCGAAACGGCCCCGATTTGGTTAGGCACCAAGTAAACATTGTTCCCAAGCCTATTTTGGGAATGTTTTAGGCTATAAAAGGGGTTGAAACCCTCACTCCTCTCTCCCATCCGAATTTGAGAGAAGCCCTAGCTTGGGAGAGAGAAAAAGAGTGAGAGATTGTGAGAGAGTGGGAGAGTTCTTCCTGCCACTTGTGCTACGTGTTGCACGTGCTTAAGCAACACTCCTCTACCGCTTTCCCGGCGATTCCACCGCAATCCTAGGTAAGTAAAAATCCTAAATAGTTGTTGATTTGAGTTTTCCTTGTTTCCATAGCGATGTAGCTTATGGATCTTATGTATTAGGCTCCTTACTCGCCGTAGACGAACCATATACACTCCGCTTCAATTCCCGAGTCTACAAGACACTAGGTGAGGATTTTAGATGCTTTGATTGACGGTTCCCAATGCTTTCAATGTCGTTTAATAGTAGATTCTTGACGGCATCGCCGTTTGACATGTACAAAATGCTCTCCGTTTCCCGTTTCGTAAGCTAACGAAGAATATGAGATTTAGGGCATTTTAGTCATTTGTAGGAAGTACTGTTTACATTCATATTTTGCTGATGTGATTTACATGGTTTGTTGTCGCATTAGGAAGTTAGGAATGCGTGCATAATTAGTTTGGCGAAGAGATTCGCCTAGTTGCACACTTTGGGTCGACATACTATATGTAGACTTAAGTGTGTAGTGTATGTGTTTGTATAAATGCTTGTATTAGTATGTATTGAATTAAATGATGTTATTTGATAGTTTGTGATTGATTTTTCAATTATTAGGCTGACCTAAATGATTTTCTACATGTTGACAAAATGCATGATTTCATTACATGCATGGAATGTATGTGCTTGAGGATTTGCTTAAGTTGAATATGCATGGGAAGTATGCCTTGAAGATTTGCTTAAGTTGAATGTTATAACATGTGCTAACATGCTCACATGATGTATTTCAATTCCAATACCTTGGTATATAATGTTAATGAAATTCCATAGATGTGTGGGACTTGACCTAGTCCAGGCAGTCGGTAACCGAGCGAATTCGTGGCTGACTGGTCATAGCCACGAACGACGCGTCGATGAACGTGATTCGTGTTGAGAGTTGGCGGCAGTGGTTAGGTCACGCGAAGTGTTTTACGCACTTCATGTCGTTTAATTCGAGATGCGATCGCGCTAGTCGAGCCCGTCAAGTAACCCGACTGGCCGATGTTTGTTCACCTTGTATGTATCATGACTGCTTGAACCTAGGGTACTGAACTTACCATTGTGAACCCTATTAACCATGGTACCTTGATCCACGAAGACTCATGAGCCGGGCATGGTGGTATGGGACACCGTGGTCGAGCTGTCGGCCTACGCTGGGGCCACAAACCTCCCCGTAGTGACCAATGAGCACCTTGACTCGTGAGCAGATTATGGTGGTATGGGACACTATATTCTAGCTGTCGGCCTATACTGATCAGGCGACGAGCCCTTTGTAGTGACCGCGAGCGTATTCTGAGTTCACGGGAGGCGACGACCCTTCCGTGCAGTAGAGTACAGTAGGCCTGTATTGATAAGGTGATGGGGGAGCGGTGCAACGAGTGCGAGCAACAGCCCTGACAGCCCTTGCAGTGACCTACGAAATGTACATCGTATGAGATTACTAGGAGTGACGACCCTAGACAGGATCCGTGTTGGGATTGATACAAGGGAGGTACCTTAGTTTCCCAATCCTGCTGTTTGAATGGACTAATAACAACTTGGTAATCATATCACCATAGCATTGCATGTGCCTGAAAGATGTGGAGCACTCTAGGGAGTGTGGCATGCCGCGGTCGTAAGATGTTGCCGTATGAGGGTGATCGTCGGTGAGGGCATACATCACGTCATATCATCTTGCATTAACAACAGTATTAGGATTTGTCTGATTTACTGCTTTACTATTATCGCGTGATTGAATTGTGAACATGCTAATCTTTGCTCTATGATTCCACTGAGTTGATCACTCATTCCCACGTTACGGGATGGTGTTTGCAACACCCACCAGACCCTGTTGTAGTTGCAGGTGAGGACGAGATCCAGGAGGTGGAGCTAGATGTTGACGAGGACCAGGATGAGTTCTCGTATATGCAGTATCATGACGGCTTCCCGTAGGCGACCTGGATCGAGGGGACATCAGTGAGACTTTTCTTTTTGAACATTATTCTTTTGTTATGTATATGTACATGAGACTCAGTGATGTAGTCATACTTTGGAGACAGATGAGATTACTTTGTTTTTTTCATACAGTGATATATACATTGTTTAGTCTTCCGCTTGCTTTTATCACTGGATCTGAAGTATGAATTGCAGTTTTGGTATACTTTTACTCATGTGAATGCTTTAAATCAGACAATATTGAATCATAACCATTTTTGTTGCATAAGTGACGGTCTGGAACTCGGGAGTTGAGTTTATACACGACCCCCGATTTTCAGGGTGTTACAAGTTGGTATCAGAGCATGAATGAGAGTATACTGGGCCTGGGTTATGGTCTTGCGACGTACGCTGTCGCTTCCTTTGACTTAGGTGGGTGCGAGAAGGGTCTAGAAACACTTCTAGGATCACAGATTCGCCGATAGGCGAAGTCTATAAGGATCGATCGCAAGATCGAGTCTGTAACGTATCTCGGGTCGCGTAAAGCAACCCGAATCACTTCTAAGCTGTAGGAAGTCGGGTGGAGACGTCCTATGATCGGTTTTAAACCGCAAAAGTGAATCTTTGGGCCGTGGGATGACCACGACTCCAGTAATCAATCGCCAGGGCTTAAAAACCCCGTTTCACCAAAAATCTTCAAAATTCCTTCTCTAAACACTTCAACCTTCAGTTATTTCTTATCCATTTCATATTAGGCATAAAAAATAATGTGAAAATAACACAAATTAGCACATTCACCAAATTTTACAGTGAATAGTAAAATTTAATGAAAATGGCCATAAGGCCATTCTAACTTCACTTTCTTTAGAAACTAAGGAGCTAGAAAGAGGTAATGGCTCCTTCTACCCCAAATTCATATGCTGCATCATATGGTTTGGTATTCGGGATTGCGATGTGGACCCGGAAAGCCCCGAACACATGTTTTGGCTCATAGAGACCAAAATGCTATGAACCAAGGGGTGGAACCTGATTTTTTGGGGCCCTGGGACCATGGGGGACCAGACCCATGGGGTCCCACCGGTCAACTTTTGAGTTGACCGGCGATGCCATCGCCGGCCGGGCGATGCATCGCCGGCCGGCGACCTCCGTTGGTGCTGCCCTTCGGGCGCACCCACTTAAATGCCCTCCACATCACCCCTAGCTACCTCCCATCCCACGAAAACTCCTAAAACCCCCCTCTCCTTCACAAACAGCCCCCTTGCATACCCTAGATTCGATTTTCAGCACTCCATTCCAAACCCCGGCGACCCAAATCACCTCTACAACCTTCCTTGGCCAAAACCGACCACCACCCATCAGTTATTGGGTGTTGGCAGCCCCCTTCCTTGAAGATTTCCCCATTTGGAGCTCCAAAATTCCCCAAATAGTGCTGAAATCGTGAGGTGCTCCATCCCATCTTTTTGTTCTTATTTTTCCCTAAAAGTATAGCCTTGGGAAGCTTGAAGCATCCCTCTACGACGCCTAGATTTCCTTTTGTCAGATTGGGCAGCCATTTCTCCGCATTTTTGACGTTTTTCATGGCTTTCGTGGAAGCCATTTTGGGTCTTTTGTCACTCTCATCCATCCTGTCTTTGATGGGTAAGAGGAAAACTGCAACAGACGAGGCTGGGCCGAGCCGCCCTGCTCGATTGAGAAGACCGCGGGGTGGTGCCGCAAGTTCAAGCGCCGCCGCAGGTCCAGCTGCAGTCCTAGAGTGCCGTACAAAGCGGGATTTGGATCCCCATGCACATCTTGGACGAACCATTCTATCAGAGATGCCTCATGGTGAATACACTAATCGTAGAGTGTTATTTGAGGCGGACGTAGATGGACGGTTGTTCGGCGAATATCTATTGTTCGAACGCATTGAAGCTGCGCACTGGGGACCGATCTTTGAAGCTCGCGCTCGTGCTAATGTGAGCACTGTTCGTGCCTTCTATGCTAGCATCCAGAATCCCACCTTGGATCCTTTGCAGTTCAAAATCCCTTTTGGTAGAGATCGGATGGCTACGATCGACGTCCGGTTGATTGCGCGACTTCTCAATGTGCCTCTAGGTGATGTGCATCCAAGTGACAAGAGTTTGAGGACTAGACGTGAACGAGATCGCTGCACCAGGTTTCTGTGCGGTAAGTTGGTTCCATGGCAGCCTAATAATAGCCTCAAGGCGACGTACATGTCTGAGGATTTGCGTCTGCTGCATCACATCTGCACGTTCAATGTTTATCCTAGGTCGACGAACCGCATTGAATGTACACGTCTTATGGTCGATTTCTTATTTCTGGTGGCCCAGGGAGAGAACGTATGTATGGCCACTTTCATCTTACGGCAGATAGTTCTCATAGCCAGGTCGAGGAGAACATCCGAATCCCTTCCCTTTGGCCGACTCATTTGCAAGATTGTGCTTGAGTTTGCCTATAGACTTGGACCCGAATTGCCGGTATCAATTCACACCATCGATGAGTCGACAATGGTTAAGATGAAGATTGGGTCGCAATACCGTGAAAATCAACTTGAAAGGGATAGTGGGGATGACTTTGATGAAGAGGAAGATCAAAGCGAAGGAGAACCTAGTGCAGAGGTTCAGGAAGAGACTCAGGAAGAAGCAGAAGAGGAGGCTCAGGATACTGATGAGAGCCCTCCTCCTTCTGCGCAGGCTACTATCGACGATCGCATTGCTCGGATGGAGGAGAGCCAGACCGCTTTGAGAAGGGAAGTCCAAGAACTTCGAGCAGAGGTCGCTGATGCCAAGGCTGTTACAAAGAAGAAGTTTGGCAAGGTGACTCGCACCTTGAAGGCAATCCTGTGTTGCTTACAGGATAAGGGTGCTCCTCCTCCGTCGCCAGACTCCGACTAGCGAAGCGATCTTTGATGTTGTTATGAGTAGTTAGCCATTTTCTGTTTTATGTGTGTAAAGCCTATTAGGGCTAGTGCTTGCTTATGTTGTCGTTGCTTAATTGTCTTAATTTCCATGTCATTCTAGTCATGATGCTTGTAAGGATATATCCCTCGTATTGTGACAATTTTGATTAATTGAAATGCATGGAATGCCTTTGACTCTTTAGTGAATGATTGTGGTGTATTTGAGCAATTGAGACTGACAAGGTTGCGCCCTATTTTGAATATAGGGAATGCCACCTAAGACTACGAGGAGCGCGGTTCGGCTTTCATTGTTAGAGCAGATGGATCAGGCTCCCTCTCAGTCTGGCACTCGTCCGGACCCTGCTGTGGGCCCGATTCCTGAGATGGTTCGGTCATCTCAGCCTGCTGTTGGTCCTACAGATGGACCACCGCCATTTACACCATCAGTTAGAGAGCCACAGCGCGCATCTACTTCCGCACCTCATCCGCCACAGCCTGCTCCACCACCTGATAGATTCGAGCAGATGATGGCTATGATGCTACAGCAGCAGCAGCTATTGACTACTATAGTCGGGACTTTAGCCCAGGGTGGGGGTGCGACTGCATCTACTCCGCCAGCACCACCTGCGCATCCAGCTGAGGATGCCTATGCTTACGCCCAGGATGAGGGCATAGCACATCCTGCGCAGCCTGCTTTCCCTACGGGGAATCCTGCCGACACACGGGGCCTTCTGGAGCGATTTAAACGCTTGCGGCCTCCTACTTTCACGGGTTCTCACAGACCCGAGGAGGCTGAGTTTTGGCTCGACCGAGTGTCGAAGATTCTGCGCATGTTGCACTGTACTGAGGCAGAGCAGGTAGAGCTGGCTACCTTCCAGTTTGAGAGAGAGGCCAGTATGTGGTGGGATAGTATATTGCAGACTGTTACCGCCGATTTCGTATGGACATGGGCAGCATTCGAGTTCCGCTTCCATGAGAAGTATTATCCTCAGACCTACAGGCACGAGAGGGAAAATGAGTTTCTCCGTCTCAGGCAGGCAGCGATGACGGTTACTGAGTATGAGCATCGGTTCACAGAGTTGGGCAGGTACGTCCCGACGATTCTAGCTGATGAGCAGATGCGCATACGGCGCTTTTTAGAGGGCTTGCGACCGGATATTCGGTCGAAGATGTGCTGTATCAGTTTCCCCTCCTATGCGGAGTTGGTTCACATGTCCATGCGGGCAGAGCAGGACGTGGATCGACTTGCGCGATCACGAGGCCCGACTACTTCCAGGTCGCGACTGGAGTTGCCAGATAGGCCCTTCGCGGGCAAGAGGCCCCGCGTTGATCCTCCTACCAGGACCACGGCGCCAGTAGGACCGTTTCGGCGTCCTGATTTATCATGCACATACTGTGGGAGGACGGGCCACCTAGCGCAGAGTTGCTTTTCGAGGATGCGGGACAGTGGGTTCTCGCCGCCGCAGAAGATTGATCGTGTACGTCCACAGGCGATATCAGCACCGCCTATACGGTCAGCTCCTGCGCATTCCTCTTTCAGACCCACAGTATCGCAGATTCGACAGTCCCCACGGCCCTTGACACAGCGGCCGAACCGGCCACAGCAGGCTCGAGTTCATACACTGACCGCTGAGGCAGCTACGACGCCGACTTTCCAGCATTCAGCCTTCGAGGTCACGGGCCATATCGGAGGTACTCCCGTTCTTGTCATGGTGGACACTGGTTCCACGATTTCTTTGATAACGCGTGCCGTAGTCAGACGTCTTGGGTTGCAGACTATCACTATGGATAGCGTGCGAGTCCTTGCAGCTCATGGAGATTATTCGGATGTCACCCAGATGTGTGAAGGTTATTTACTTGATCTGGGAGGCAGGACGATGACTCTTGATTTGGTCGTCGATCCCTCGCTCGTATATCTCGACGTCATTCTTGGCATGGACTGGTTGACTGCAGCGAGAGCCGAGATTGACTGCGAGGCTCGTGTGGTGACGGTGTACGAGCCTGAGGGCACGCCTTTCACATTTTCAGTGCGGGTAAATCTTCCTTTCCGCATTCTTAGCTACGCCACTCTATTGCGCAACGCTGGTGCCCAGGTACTTGAGCAGACGCTAGTTGTTTCTGAGTTCGGGGATCTGTTCAGGAAGATCCCTGGTTTGCCGCCCCGACGTGAGATCGATTTCACTATTGATCTGATTCCTGGTTCTACACCCGTCTCACTGCCGACGTATCGCATGGCACCATGTGAGATGGAGGAGTTGAGGACGCAGATTGATGGCCTGCTAGAGCTTGGCTTTATACGGCCTAGCGTGTCTCCTTGGGGAGCACCGGTCTTGTTCGTGAAGAAGAAGGATGGTTCGCTGCGATTGTGTATTGATTATCGCAGGCTGAACCAGCTCACGGTGAAGAACAAGTACCCTTTGCCCAGGATCGATGACTTGTTTGATCAGTTGAGAGGAGCACAGTACTTCTCGAAGATTGATCTTCAGTCAGGATATCATCAGCTGCGCGTCAGAGATGAGGACGTGCAGAAGACAGCGTTCAGGACCAGTTTTGGTCACTACGAGTTCCTCGTGATGTCGTTCGGTCTCACGAACGCACCAGCCGTGTTCATGGATCTGATGAACCGGGTATTGCGGCCTTTCCTCTATCGATTCGTCGTTGTCTTCATCGACGACATTTTGGTATACTCTAGGAGTCGAGAGGAGCATGAGGAGCACTTGCGTTTGGTCCTTGATACGCTCAGACAGCATCAGTTGTTCGCACAATATAAGAAGTGCGACTTCTGGAAGCAGGAGGTGAAGTTTCTGGGACACGTGGTGTCCAAGGATGGAATGGCAGTTGACCTGTCTAAGGTAGCTGCGGTGCAGGACTGGGAGCAGCCTGGTTCTGTCACTGAGGTGAGGAGTTTCTTGGGTCTCGCTGGCTACTATCGGCGCTTCATTCAGGATTTCTCGAAGATCGCGAGACCCTTATCTCAGTTGACACGGAAGGACGTGAAGTTCGCTTGGAATGATAAGGCGGAGTCAGCTTTTCAGGAGCTGAAGGACAGACTTACGTCCGCCCCTGTGCTAGTATTGCCAGAGCAAGGGGTTAAATATACTATATACACTGACGCGTCTAGCGTTGGTTTGGGTTGTGTCCTTATGCAGAGGGACAGGGTAATTTCGTATGCCTCGAGACAATTAAGGAAGCATGAGGAGAATTACCCTACACACGACCTGGAGTTGGCAGCCATTATATTCGCACTGAGACTCTGGAGACATTACCTCTACGGAGAGGAGTTCGAGCTCTTTTGCGACCACAAGAGCCTCAAGTACATATTCACACAGCGGGACTTGAATATGAGGCAGCGGCGATGGATGGAGACGCTGAAGGACTTCAAGTTTGAAGTCTCTTACCATCCTGGGAAGGCGAACCTTGTGGCTGATGCGTTGAGCCGCAAGAAGGCGATAGAGTTTGCGGCTCCGCTGATGGTTGCCGAGTGGGATATGGTGGAGTTTTTGCGAGACTTTGAGCAGAAACTCACCGTAGAGGAGCCATTTGAGTTCATCGCACACGTACAGGTGCGATCCCAGATCGATGACCGTGTCATCGAGGCGCGGAGGGACGACGCGCATCTTACTGAGCTTCGAGAGCAGGCCAGTGATGATGCTGACGCCGACTGGCGAGTTGGTATGGATGGGGGCTTACGTTACCGTGGCCGCCTATGCGTTCCTGATGTCCCTGACTTGAGACGAGAGATTCTCGAGGCTGCGCATTCTACTAGACTCGCGATGCATCCAGGCAGCACGAAGATGTATCGTGACGTGAAGAGGACGTATTGGTGGGAAGGTATGAAGACCCACATTGCTGAGTTCGTGTCCCGTTGTCTCACTTGTCAGCAGGTAAAGGCAGAACATCGTCGACCACCTGGACTTTTGCAGCCTATGCCGATTGCAGAGTGGAAGTGGGATTTCATTTCCATGGACTTCATTTCTGGGTTGCCGAAGACGAGGAAGGGGCATGATTCCATTTGGGTGATCGTCGACCGATTGACGAAGTCGGCGCACTTCCTACCGATCAGAGTTACGAACTCTGCAGACGAGCTGGCTAGATTGTATATCCGAGAGATTGTGCGTCTGCATGGAGTTCCGTTGGAGATCGTGTCGGACAGAGACACGCGGTTCACTTCTATTTTCTGGACTCGCATTCAGGAGGCTATGGGTGTGAAGTTGAAGTTCAGTACTGCCTTCCACCCACAGACGGACGGACAGACGGAGCGAGTGAACCAGATCCTGGAGGACATGTTGCGAGCTTGCGCATTGGACTTCAAGGACAGTTGAGATGACTGTCTTGCATATGCGGAGTTTGCGTACAACAATAGCTTCCAGGCGAGTATCGGCATGGCACCTTATGAGGCGCTGTATGGGCGACCTTGTCGCGCACCGCATTGCTGGTTAGAGGTCGGTGAGCGCAGCTTGATTGGCCCAGAGTTGGTGCAGGCGACGTCAGAGAAGATTGATATTATTCGACGTCGGCTTCTTACAGCGCAGAGCAGACAGAAGAGCTACGCCGATACGAGACGGAGACCACTAGAGTTCACAGTCGGGGATCATGTGTTTTTGCGAGTTTCCCCTATGAAGGGAGTCCTTCGGTTCGGAAAGAAGGGGAAGCTGGCACCGCGATTCATTGGTCCATTTCAGATCCTCGATCGTGTGGGAGCAGTGGCTTACCGATTGGCTTTACCCACGCCCCTCGCGAGCGTCCACAACGTATTTCATGTTTCTATGCTGAAGAAGTACGTTGCTGATCCTTCTCATATCATCAGATGGGAGCAGGTGCAGTTAGGAGAGGATGTTACTTATATCCTGCGACCGACACGCATCTTAGACCGGAAGGAGCAGGTACTGCGTAGCAAGGTGATTCCCCTTGTGAAGGTACTATGGAAGCATCATACTGAGGAGGAGGCTACTTGGGAGACAGAAGCCGAGATCAGAAAGAACTACCCACAGCTTCTCGAGGAGTACGAAAAGGTACAAAATTTCGAGGACGAAATTATTTGTTAAGGGGGGTAGATTGTAACGCCCGTGAAAAATCCATACTTGGGCTCGAGTACCAACTCGACCCGAAATTGCGTAGAATTCATTCCTTTGGAAAATTTGACTAGGTTAGCTAGTGTAACGTTGGAGTAGCTGGGAAATGGTCCCTGATCACTTTAAATACGTTCTACAAGGCCCGAAGCGAGTGGAACCAAGGGTGCTATAATGCTCTAAAGCCTCGGATCAAACTCTAAACCGGTTTGTTCTCTGGACCACTTTGAATCTTTGTATTGGATCTAGACCGCACGTTGAAAGTCCGATACCTCCTATCTTAGACCGTTAGAACCGTCTAGCTGGACTTGACACTCATTCCAAAAATCAAGTCAAACCGATACTCACAGGCTATTTCATTGAGCCCGGACCGAAGAGAGTGTGAATAGGGACATAGTTGGAATTTCAAATTCAAATCTGGCACACAAATTTGACGCATCAGTATTAAGCATTCTGACCGTCAGAATACAGCCAAATTACACCCTTGGATCAGGAAAAATATCTATTATATATCACGAGACTTATAGGCCTGATCTTGGTGCGGTGACCGTTAAACTGAAACTGGGCCGCCACGTGCGATCTGGGAACCCAACCGGTCTGAAAACTGGATGTATGCTAGATCCAGTATGCATGAGCTTAAGTCCGACCGCATTTGGCCTGGGGACCTCCAGAAATGCCCTTTTGGACCGAAACGGCCCCGATTTGGTTAGGCACCAAGTAAACATTGTTCCCAAGCCTATTTTGGGAATGTTTTAGGCTATAAAAGGGGTTGAAACCCTCACTCCTCTCTCCCATCCGAATTTGAGAGAAGCCCTAGCTTGGGAGAGAGAAAAAGAGTGAGAGATTGTGAGAGAGTGGGAGAGTTCTTCCTGCCACTTGTGCTACGTGTTGCACGTGCTTAAGCAACACTCCTCTACCGCTTTCCCGGCGATTCCACCGCAATCCTAGGTAAGTAAAAACCCTAAATAGTTGTTGATTTGAGTTTTCCTTGTTTCCATAGCGATGTAGCTTATGGATTGTAACATCCCGAAAATCGGGGGGTCGAGCAAAAACCCAACTCCCGAGTTCCAAAATGTTATTTATGCAACATGGATATGTATGATTAAATGTTGTCTGTGATAATGTATTAAACATGAGTGAGATTAAGCCAGAACAGCATATCATACTCCAGAGACAGTTAAATTTGCAAGCGGAAGACTGTAATAGTATGTATAACGTATATAAACTGTTGTATGTCTCCAGAGTGTGAATATATTACCAGGTTATACACATACATGTATACTTCAAAAGTAAACAAAATGAATATACATGAGGGCGCTAAAAATATAAAATGACAATGTCAAAGTATCTAATCAACCTCCCTGCAATCCCGTCAATCAGAACATGCATAAAGGAGGAATCCTCCTCCTCATCATCAAGTCCAGCTCCGCCTCACAGGCCGCGCCATCATCTGCAATCACAGAAGGGACTGGTGGGTGTCCGGAAACACCATCCCGTAACGTGGGAGTGAATGATCAACTCAGTGGGATAAGAGAGCAGAGATTAGCATGTTCACAATTCAATCACGCGATAATAGTAAAGCAGTAAATCAGACAATCCTAATACTGTTGTTAATGCAAGATGATATGATGTGATGTATGCCCTCACCGACGATCACCCTCATGCGGCAACATCTTACGACCGCGGCATGCCACACTCCCTAGAGTGCTCCACATCTTCCAGGCACATGCAATGCTATGGTGATATGATTACCAAGTTGTTATTAGTCCATTCAAACAGCAGGATTGGGAAACTAAGGTACTTCCCTTGTATCAATCCCAACACAGATCCTGTCTAGGGTCGTCACTCCTAGTAATCTCATACGATGTATATTTCGTAGGTCACTGCAAGGGCTGCCAGGGCTGTTGCTCGCACTCGTTGCACCGCTCCCCCATCACCTTATCAATACAGGCCTACCGTACTCTACTGCAACGGAAGGGTCGTCGCCTCCCGTGGACTCAGAATACGCTCGCGGTCACTACAAAGGGCTCGTCGCCTGATCAGTGTAGGCCGACAGCTAGAATATAGTGTCCCATACCACCATAATCTGCTCACGAGTTTATGTGCTCACTGGTCACTACGGGGAGGTTTGTGGCCCCAGCGTAGGCCGACAGCTCGACCACGGTGTCCCATACCACCATGCCCGGCTCATGAGTCTTCGTGGATCAAGGTACCATGGTTAATAGGGTTTACAATGGTAAGTTCAGTACCCTAGGTTCAAGCAGTTATGATACATACAAGGTGAACAAACATCGGCCAGTCGGGTTACTTGACGGGCTCGACTAGCGCGATCGCATCTCAAGTTGAACGACATGAAGTGCGTAAAACTCTTCGCGTGGCCTAACCACTGCCGCCAACTCTTAACACGAATCACGTTCATCGACGCGTCGTTCGTGGCTATGACCAGTCAGCCACGAATTCGCTCGGTTACCGACTGCCTGGACTAAGTCAAGTCCCACACATCTATGGAATTACCTTAACGCTATATACAAAGGTATTGGAATTGAAACACATCATGTGAGCATGTTAGCACATGTTATAACATTCAACTTAAGCAAATCTTCAAGGCATACTTTCCGTGCATATTCAACGTAAGCAAATCTTCAAGGCATACTTCCTATGCATGTAATACAATCATGCATAAGGTCAACATGTAGGAAATCATTTAGGTCAGCATTTTAAATCATGAAATCAATCTCAAACTACTACATAACATCATTCAATACAATACATACCAATACAAGCATTTATACAAACACATACACTACACACTTAAGTCCACATATAGTATGTCGACCCAAAGTGCGCAACTTGGCGAATCTCTTCGCCAAACTGATTATGCAAGCATTCCTAACTCACTAATACGGTGACAAACCATGTCAATCACGTCAGCAAAATATGCATGTAGACCGTACTTCCTACATATGACTAAAATGCCCTAAATCTCATATTCTTAGTTAATTTACGAAACAGGAAACGGAGAGCATGTTGTACATGTCAAACGGCGATGCCGTCGATAATCTACTATTAAACGACATTGAAAGCGTTGTAAACCGTCAATCAAAGCGTCTAAAATCCTCACCTAGTCTCTTACGGTCGCGGGAATTTGAACGGAGCGTGTACGCTTCGTCTACGGCGGTAAGAGAACCTGATTCATGGATTACGTTAGCTACCATGCTCAGAATCTACGTAAACCCTAAATCAGCAAGTTTTTGGGGTTTTTCTATACCTGAAAAAGTGGAAAATCACCAGCCAGGTGATTGGAATGAAGTGTTGAAGCAGCACTGTCAGGGACTCGGATGCGGGAAAAATCTCCTCTTCCCTTTCTCTCAAACTCTCTCTCTCTCTTTTCTAGGGTTTGTGAAATTCGGATGCAAGGAAGGAATGAGGGTTTCAACCCCTTTTATAAGCTTGGAAACGCCGAAAATAGGCTCCGGGACGAAGTTTACTTAATGCCTATCCATTTCGGGGCTGTTTCGGTCCAAAAACTGATTTCTGGTGGTCCCCTGGTCGATCGCGATCAGACTTAAGCTCATGGGTACCAGATGTACCTCGTATTAAGTTTTCAGTCTGGCAGGATTCGCAGATTGCACGTGGCGGACCAGTTTCAGTTCAGCGGTCACCGCACATAGATCAGGGCTGAAAGTCCCATGATAATAAATAGATATTTTTCCTGATCCGAGGGTGTAATCTGGATAAATTCTGACGGTCAGAACGCTTAATACTGACGCGTCAAGTCATGTGCCAGATTTGAATTTGAAATTCCAAATTCGTCCCTATTCGCGGTCGCTTCAGTCCGGGTTCAACGAAATACTCTGTGATTATCGGTTTGACTTGATTTTCGAGATGATTGTCAAGTCCAGCGGGGCGGTTCTAACGGTCTAAGATAGGAGGTATCGGACCTTCGACGCGCGGTCTAAATCCAATATAAAAATTCAATGTGGTCCAGAGGACAAACCCGCTTAGAGTTTGATCCGAGGTTATAGAGTATTCTAGAGTCATTGGTTCTACTCGATTTGGGTCTTGTAGAACGTATTTAAAGTGATCAGGGACTGTTTCCCAGCCACTCCAACGTTGTGCTAGCTAACTTATGCTTAGTTTCTAAAGAAATTTATCCTAAGTGGTTTCTTTGGCTAGGGAATTGGGTTCTGAACGATTTTTCAGGTGTTTTAATTGACCCACTGCCTAAGGACGTCAAATCCCAGGTTAGCCAAAATCCGGGGTGTTACAATCTACCCCCCTTAAAACACAATGTCGTCCCCGACATTGGCGAAGGGCAAGGAGTACTTTCTCTAAGGAAGGTTCAAATCCTATTTAATAACCTAATCGTACATATAACCTAAATCAAATGTTTCGATCCTGGGCCAGTGGGAAAGAGGCCAACCACTCTTCCGCTGCGCCACACTGATCGAACGGCAGTGTTGACTAATCCTAACTGGATTGAACTTAATACGTTCTACCCCCCTTAAAACTTGATTTTACTTAAGTTCAAGAATCTACGCATCACTCCGTATATCGGAACGAGGCACAACTTAGGGGCTATCCTTGACCTAAAATGGAAACAACCTTTCTCTATATGGTCTTCCTTGCTAATGATGCGTTCTATGGCATTGGTACCTATGATCATAGAGATGAGCCTAATCTCTATTATGATTGAATTCAGGGGCAGGTATGAGTTGGTGGCAAGATGTCTAATTCTCTACTGGCTTTAAGTCCTCGCCATTTCCCAAAGACAATGTGATCCTGTTTAGTTGTAGATGGTTGGGCCATCACAGAAGAAAGGTTGTATAGTGGGTCTAAGCCGGATACGTTGAACCTTCTGTCTAATCAGGACAGAAAATGCGTTGTATCAGTTCTTAATCCGAGTCGACGCCGATCCTCTGCTTGATCAGAGCATTGGATTTATTAGTAACCACTAGGAGTAAGAAGTCGATTCAAACCGCGAATACATCGCTTACATGTAGTTCCTTTATTCCGCATTCCCGAATGCAATAAGTCCTTGGGGAAGGCAATTCTAAGGGGTGTGCTAGTACATTCTAAGTTCAATCTGAGGGAGTTATAAATATTCCCTAAGAGTATATGGTTCCTTCCTATGGGCAACAATAGAAGTCTATAAGCCATAAAGGGATCTACCGAAGGAAGGGAGTCCCATTCCAACCAAATCTAACCTACTATCCCTTAGCATATATAGGCCTTACACTGCCTAAGACAACTAGTACCTAGTCTGTAACTCTGTAGCTATAATCCAAAGCCTAAGATTATACGGTAAATGGCTTTCCATTCCATTTCTACTACAGGGAATTCTTCTATTGCTTAGGGTCAAGATTTGTCTAACTGGAATTGGATTTCTTATGTCATCAGATCCTTCAAATCTAGGAGTGCTAACACTAGATCCAAAAATGCCTAGGGCCTATGTAGCCGGTAGCGCTTAGTTGTATTAAATGGAACCGCATTCCTAGTCCCATAGCGGGATAGGGAGTGGCATGCTTGGTTGGAGGGTGGGGTGGGATAAAAATCTAATTTATAGGCTGAATCCCGGAAGTTATACTACTCCCAATCTAGGGACAATACCTCACAACAAAATGAATCGGCATGCACTTCATTCAACAAAATTCGGCTATGATAAGGCCAAACCACAACACAAACACAGTTTCTACCTGTAACTTCACTAAACCTAACAACAACAAAACACAGAAATCCTTAAAACAAAAATCAAACAATCTACAGGGCGAAGGCATAGATGCCTAACTCTACCAAAGGACTTTACCACAGTCCCGACTTACCTTCTTTATCCCTGTCGAGTCTAATACTGTCTGTTGCTCACTAGAGCTCTCTCAGCCATATATTTTCAGTATCCCTTAAGCAAAGAAAATGGAGAAATAGGATTGAGAGGGAGGATGGTGAAAAGAGAGAAAAAGGCTAAAACGGCTTAACAATAGCCATGGAAAATGGGGGAAATGCAAGGAAATGGCTAACCAAACTAGAAAAGGGAGATCTAGGCGTTGTAGAGGGATGCTTCAAGCTCCCCTAGGATGTATTTTCAGAAAGAAAAGAGAATGAAAAAGGGGAATGGAGCACCTCACGATTTCAGCTCGATTTGGGCGTTGTAAGAGCTCCAAACGATGAAACCTTCAAGAGGAAGGGCTGCAAAATTCTATGGGATGATGGAATGTGGTCGTTTTAGGCCAGGAATGGATTTGGGGGTGATTTAAAATCATGATTTTTGGAATAGGGCAGCAAAAACGAAAATGGAGCTTGAAATGGGGGCCGTTTGTGAAGGAAGTACATCTTTTAGGGGGTTTCAAGGTACGGACCGCATACCAGGGGGCTACCCTAGCCCCCAAACTCCTCCAGCCCAAAGTTCAAACCCATCCGACAAGTTTGACCGGCGATGCATCGCCGAACCGGCGATGGCATCGCCGATGAAGTTGCAAACTGGCCATTCAGGCCATATGGGATGGATTCCCCTTTCCCTAGGGATTCCAAAAAGGTATGGTGCACACTCTGGTTCATTGTAGATTGCCCTAGGGAGGCCAATACATTTTTAACATCCATTCGAGGCTTTTCGGGTCCAATATTCAATCTCGAATATAAAACCCTATCATGCAGCATATGATTTTGGGGTAGAAGGATCTATTACATCCATCTAGACCATTAGTTGCTAAAGAAAGTGAACTTAGAATGGCCTTATGGCCATTTTTCATGAAATTTTACTATTCACTGTAAAATTTTGTGAAAGTAGGATTTTATGTTATTTTCACATTAGGATTGATGCCTAACATGAAATGGATAAGAAATAATTGAAGATTGGGGTGGTGAGAGGAAGAATTTCGAAGATTTTTGGTGAAACGGGGTTTTTAAGCCCTGGCGATTGATTACTGGAGTCGTGGTCATCCCACGGTCCAAGGATTCACTTTTGCAGTTTAAAACTGCTCATAGACGTCTCCACCCGACTTCCTACAGCTTAGAAGTGATTCGGGTTGCTTCACGCGACCCGAGATACGTTACAGACTCGATCTTGCGATCGATCCTAATAGACTTCGCCTATCGGCGAATCTGCGTTCCTAGAAGTGTTTCTAGACCCTTCTCGCACCCACCTAAGTCAAAGGAAGCGACAGCGTACGTCGCAAGACCATAACCCAGGCCCGGTTTAATCCAAATCATGCTCTGATACCATCTGTTACATCCCGAAAATCGGGGGGTCGAGCAAAAACCCAACTCCCGAGTTCCAAAATGTTATTTATGCAACATGGATATGTATGATTAAATGTTGTCTGTGATAATGTATTAAACATGAGTGAGATTAAGCCAGAACAGCATATCATACTCCAGAGACAGTTAAATTTGCAAGCGGAAGACTGTAATAGTATGTATAACGTATATAAACTGTTGTATGTCTCCAGAGTGTGAATATATTACCAGGTTATACACATACATGTATACTTCAAAAGTAAACAAAATGAATATACATGAGGGCGCTAAAAATATAAAATGACAATGTCAAAGTATCTAATCAACCTCCCTGCAATCCCGTCAATCAGAACATGCATAAAGGAGGAATCCTCCTCCTCATCATCAAGTCCAGCTCCGCCTCACAGGCCGCGCCATCATCTGCAATCACAGAAGGGACTGGTGGGTGTCCGGAAACACCATCCCGTAACGTGGGAGTGAATGATCAACTCAGTGGGATAAGAGAGCAGAGATTAGCATGTTCACAATTCAATCACGCGATAATAGTAAAGCAGTAAATCAGACAATCCTAATACTGTTGTTAATGCAAGATGATATGATGTGATGTATGCCCTCACCGACGATCACCCTCATGCGGCAACATCTTACGACCGCGGCATGCCACACTCCCTAGAGTGCTCCACATCTTCCAGGCACATGCAATGCTATGGTGATATGATTACCAAGTTGTTATTAGTCCATTCAAACAGCAGGATTGGGAAACTAAGGTACTTCCCTTGTATCAATCCCAACACAGATCCTGTCTAGGGTCGTCACTCCTAGTAATCTCATACGATGTATATTTCGTAGGTCACTGCAAGGGCTGCCAGGGCTGTTGCTCGCACTCGTTGCACCGCTCCCCCATCACCTTATCAATACAGGCCTACCGTACTCTACTGCAACGGAAGGGTCGTCGCCTCCCGTGGACTCAGAATACGCTCGCGGTCACTACAAAGGGCTCGTCGCCTGATCAGTGTAGGCCGACAGCTAGAATATAGTGTCCCATACCACCATAATCTGCTCACGAGTTTATGTGCTCACTGGTCACTACGGGGAGGTTTGTGGCCCCAGCGTAGGCCGACAGCTCGACCACGGTGTCCCATACCACCATGCCCGGCTCATGAGTCTTCGTGGATCAAGGTACCATGGTTAATAGGGTTTACAATGGTAAGTTCAGTACCCTAGGTTCAAGCAGTTATGATACATACAAGGTGAACAAACATCGGCCAGTCGGGTTACTTGACGGGCTCGACTAGCGCGATCGCATCTCAAGTTGAACGACATGAAGTGCGTAAAACTCTTCGCGTGGCCTAACCACTGCCGCCAACTCTTAACACGAATCACGTTCATCGACGCGTCGTTCGTGGCTATGACCAGTCAGCCACGAATTCGCTCGGTTACCGACTGCCTGGACTAAGTCAAGTCCCACACATCTATGGAATTACCTTAACGCTATATACAAAGGTATTGGAATTGAAACACATCATGTGAGCATGTTAGCACATGTTATAACATTCAACTTAAGCAAATCTTCAAGGCATACTTTCCGTGCATATTCAACGTAAGCAAATCTTCAAGGCATACTTCCTATGCATGTAATACAATCATGCATAAGGTCAACATGTAGGAAATCATTTAGGTCAGCATTTTAAATCATGAAATCAATCTCAAACTACTACATAACATCATTCAATACAATACATACCAATACAAGCATTTATACAAACACATACACTACACACTTAAGTCCACATATAGTATGTCGACCCAAAGTGCGCAACTTGGCGAATCTCTTCGCCAAACTGATTATGCAAGCATTCCTAACTCACTAATACGGTGACAAACCATGTCAATCACGTCAGCAAAATATGCATGTAGACCGTACTTCCTACATATGACTAAAATGCCCTAAATCTCATATTCTTAGTTAATTTACGAAACAGGAAACGGAGAGCATGTTGTACATGTCAAACGGCGATGCCGTCGATAATCTACTATTAAACGACATTGAAAGCGTTGTAAACCGTCAATCAAAGCGTCTAAAATCCTCACCTAGTCTCTTACGGTCGCGGGAATTTGAACGGAGCGTGTACGCTTCGTCTACGGCGGTAAGAGAACCTGATTCATGGATTACGTTAGCTACCATGCTCAGAATCTACGTAAACCCTAAATCAGCAAGTTTTTGGGGTTTTTCTATACCTGAAAAAGTGGAAAATCACCAGCCAGGTGATTGGAATGAAGTGTTGAAGCAGCACTGTCAGGGACTCGGATGCGGGAAAAATCTCCTCTTCCCTTTCTCTCAAACTCTCTCTCTCTCTTTTCTAGGGTTTGTGAAATTCGGATGCAAGGAAGGAATGAGGGTTTCAACCCCTTTTATAAGCTTGGAAACGCCGAAAATAGGCTCCGGGACGAAGTTTACTTAATGCCTATCCATTTCGGGGCTGTTTCGGTCCAAAAACTGATTTCTGGTGGTCCCCTGGTCGATCGCGATCAGACTTAAGCTCATGGGTACCAGATGTACCTCGTATTAAGTTTTCAGTCTGGCAGGATTCGCAGATTGCACGTGGCGGACCAGTTTCAGTTCAGCGGTCACCGCACATAGATCAGGGCTGAAAGTCCCATGATAATAAATAGATATTTTTCCTGATCCGAGGGTGTAATCTGGATAAATTCTGACGGTCAGAACGCTTAATACTGACGCGTCAAGTCATGTGCCAGATTTGAATTTGAAATTCCAAATTCGTCCCTATTCGCGGTCGCTTCAGTCCGGGTTCAACGAAATACTCTGTGATTATCGGTTTGACTTGATTTTCGAGATGATTGTCAAGTCCAGCGGGGCGGTTCTAACGGTCTAAGATAGGAGGTATCGGACCTTCGACGCGCGGTCTAAATCCAATATAAAAATTCAATGTGGTCCAGAGGACAAACCCGCTTAGAGTTTGATCCGAGGTTATAGAGTATTCTAGAGTCATTGGTTCTACTCGATTTGGGTCTTGTAGAACGTATTTAAAGTGATCAGGGACTGTTTCCCAGCCACTCCAACGTTGTGCTAGCTAACTTATGCTTAGTTTCTAAAGAAATTTATCCTAAGTGGTTTCTTTGGCTAGGGAATTGGGTTCTGAACGATTTTTCAGGTGTTTTAATTGACCCACTGCCTAAGGACGTCAAATCCCAGGTTAGCCAAAATCCGGGGTGTTACAATCTACCCCCCTTAAAACACAATGTCGTCCCCGACATTGGCGAAGGGCAAGGAGTACTTTCTCTAAGGAAGGTTCAAATCCTATTTAATAACCTAATCGTACATATAACCTAAATCAAATGTTTCGATCCTGGGCCAGTGGGAAAGAGGCCAACCACTCTTCCGCTGCGCCACACTGATCGAACGGCAGTGTTGACTAATCCTAACTGGATTGAACTTAATACGTTCTACCCCCCTTAAAACTTGATTTTACTTAAGTTCAAGAATCTACGCATCACTCCGTATATCGGAACGAGGCACAACTTAGGGGCTATCCTTGACCTAAAATGGAAACAACCTTTCTCTATATGGTCTTCCTTGCTAATGATGCGTTCTATGGCATTGGTACCTATGATCATAGAGATGAGCCTAATCTCTATTATGATTGAATTCAGGGGCAGGTATGAGTTGGTGGCAAGATGTCTAATTCTCTACTGGCTTTAAGTCCTCGCCATTTCCCAAAGACAATGTGATCCTGTTTAGTTGTAGATGGTTGGGCCATCACAGAAGAAAGGTTGTATAGTGGGTCTAAGCCGGATACGTTGAACCTTCTGTCTAATCAGGACAGAAAATGCGTTGTATCAGTTCTTAATCCGAGTCGACGCCGATCCTCTGCTTGATCAGAGCATTGGATTTATTAGTAACCACTAGGAGTAAGAAGTCGATTCAAACCGCGAATACATCGCTTACATGTAGTTCCTTTATTCCGCATTCCCGAATGCAATAAGTCCTTGGGGAAGGCAATTCTAAGGGGTGTGCTAGTACATTCTAAGTTCAATCTGAGGGAGTTATAAATATTCCCTAAGAGTATATGGTTCCTTCCTATGGGCAACAATAGAAGTCTATAAGCCATAAAGGGATCTACCGAAGGAAGGGAGTCCCATTCCAACCAAATCTAACCTACTATCCCTTAGCATATATAGGCCTTACACTGCCTAAGACAACTAGTACCTAGTCTGTAACTCTGTAGCTATAATCCAAAGCCTAAGATTATACGGTAAATGGCTTTCCATTCCATTTCTACTACAGGGAATTCTTCTATTGCTTAGGGTCAAGATTTGTCTAACTGGAATTGGATTTCTTATGTCATCAGATCCTTCAAATCTAGGAGTGCTAACACTAGATCCAAAAATGCCTAGGGCCTATGTAGCCGGTAGCGCTTAGTTGTATTAAATGGAACCGCATTCCTAGTCCCATAGCGGGATAGGGAGTGGCATGCTTGGTTGGAGGGTGGGGTGGGATAAAAATCTAATTTATAGGCTGAATCCCGGAAGTTATACTACTCCCAATCTAGGGACAATACCTCACAACAAAATGAATCGGCATGCACTTCATTCAACAAAATTCGGCTATGATAAGGCCAAACCACAACACAAACACAGTTTCTACCTGTAACTTCACTAAACCTAACAACAACAAAACACAGAAATCCTTAAAACAAAAATCAAACAATCTACAGGGCGAAGGCATAGATGCCTAACTCTACCAAAGGACTTTACCACAGTCCCGACTTACCTTCTTTATCCCTGTCGAGTCTAATACTGTCTGTTGCTCACTAGAGCTCTCTCAGCCATATATTTTCAGTATCCCTTAAGCAAAGAAAATGGAGAAATAGGATTGAGAGGGAGGATGGTGAAAAGAGAGAAAAAGGCTAAAACGGCTTAACAATAGCCATGGAAAATGGGGGAAATGCAAGGAAATGGCTAACCAAACTAGAAAAGGGAGATCTAGGCGTTGTAGAGGGATGCTTCAAGCTCCCCTAGGATGTATTTTCAGAAAGAAAAGAGAATGAAAAAGGGGAATGGAGCACCTCACGATTTCAGCTCGATTTGGGCGTTGTAAGAGCTCCAAACGATGAAACCTTCAAGAGGAAGGGCTGCAAAATTCTATGGGATGATGGAATGTGGTCGTTTTAGGCCAGGAATGGATTTGGGGGTGATTTAAAATCATGATTTTTGGAATAGGGCAGCAAAAACGAAAATGGAGCTTGAAATGGGGGCCGTTTGTGAAGGAAGTACATCTTTTAGGGGGTTTCAAGGTACGGACCGCATACCAGGGGGCTACCCTAGCCCCCAAACTCCTCCAGCCCAAAGTTCAAACCCATCCGACAAGTTTGACCGGCGATGCATCGCCGAACCGGCGATGGCATCGCCGATGAAGTTGCAAACTGGCCATTCAGGCCATATGGGATGGATTCCCCTTTCCCTAGGGATTCCAAAAAGGTATGGTGCACACTCTGGTTCATTGTAGATTGCCCTAGGGAGGCCAATACATTTTTAACATCCATTCGAGGCTTTTCGGGTCCAATATTCAATCTCGAATATAAAACCCTATCATGCAGCATATGATTTTGGGGTAGAAGGATCTATTACATCCATCTAGACCATTAGTTGCTAAAGAAAGTGAAATTAGAATGGCCTTATGGCCATTTTTCATGAAATTTTACTATTCACTGTAAAATTTTGTGAAAGTAGGATTTTATGTTATTTTCACATTAGGATTGATGCCTAACATGAAATGGATAAGAAATAATTGAAGATTGGGGTGGTGAGAGGAAGAATTTCGAAGATTTTTGGTGAAACGGGGTTTTTAAGCCCTGGCGATTGATTACTGGAGTCGTGGTCATCCCACGGTCCAAGGATTCACTTTTGCAGTTTAAAACTGCTCATAGACGTCTCCACCCGACTTCCTACAGCTTAGAAGTGATTCGGGTTGCTTCACGCGACCCGAGATACGTTACAGACTCGATCTTGCGATCGATCCTAATAGACTTCGCCTATCGGCGAATCTGCGTTCCTAGAAGTGTTTCTAGACCCTTCTCGCACCCACCTAAGTCAAAGGAAGCGACAGCGTACGTCGCAAGACCATAACCCAGGCCCGGTTTAATCCAAATCATGCTCTGATACCATCTGTTACATCCCGAAAATCGGGGGGTCGAGCAAAAACCCAACTCCCGAGTTCCAAAATGTTATTTATGCAACATGGATATGTATGATTAAATGTTGTCTGTGATAATGTATTAAACATGAGTGAGATTAAGCCAGAACAGCATATCATACTCCAGAGACAGTTAAATTTGCAAGCGGAAGACTGTAATAGTATGTATAACGTATATAAACTGTTGTATGTCTCCAGAGTGTGAATATATTACCAGGTTATACACATACATGTATACTTCAAAAGTAAACAAAATGAATATACATGAGGGCGCTAAAAATATAAAATGACAATGTCAAAGTATCTAATCAACCTCCCTGCAATCCCGTCAATCAGAACATGCATAAAGGAGGAATCCTCCTCCTCATCATCAAGTCCAGCTCCGCCTCACAGGCCGCGCCATCATCTGCAATCACAGAAGGGACTGGTGGGTGTCCGGAAACACCATCCCGTAACGTGGGAGTGAATGATCAACTCAGTGGGATAAGAGAGCAGAGATTAGCATGTTCACAATTCAATCACGCGATAATAGTAAAGCAGTAAATCAGACAATCCTAATACTGTTGTTAATGCAAGATGATATGATGTGATGTATGCCCTCACCGACGATCACCCTCATGCGGCAACATCTTACGACCGCGGCATGCCACACTCCCTAGAGTGCTCCACATCTTCCAGGCACATGCAATGCTATGGTGATATGATTACCAAGTTGTTATTAGTCCATTCAAACAGCAGGATTGGGAAACTAAGGTACTTCCCTTGTATCAATCCCAACACAGATCCTGTCTAGGGTCGTCACTCCTAGTAATCTCATACGATGTATATTTCGTAGGTCACTGCAAGGGCTGCCAGGGCTGTTGCTCGCACTCGTTGCACCGCTCCCCCATCACCTTATCAATACAGGCCTACCGTACTCTACTGCAACGGAAGGGTCGTCGCCTCCCGTGGACTCAGAATACGCTCGCGGTCACTACAAAGGGCTCGTCGCCTGATCAGTGTAGGCCGACAGCTAGAATATAGTGTCCCATACCACCATAATCTGCTCACGAGTTTATGTGCTCACTGGTCACTACGGGGAGGTTTGTGGCCCCAGCGTAGGCCGACAGCTCGACCACGGTGTCCCATACCACCATGCCCGGCTCATGAGTCTTCGTGGATCAAGGTACCATGGTTAATAGGGTTTACAATGGTAAGTTCAGTACCCTAGGTTCAAGCAGTTATGATACATACAAGGTGAACAAACATCGGCCAGTCGGGTTACTTGACGGGCTCGACTAGCGCGATCGCATCTCAAGTTGAACGACATGAAGTGCGTAAAACTCTTCGCGTGGCCTAACCACTGCCGCCAACTCTTAACACGAATCACGTTCATCGACGCGTCGTTCGTGGCTATGACCAGTCAGCCACGAATTCGCTCGGTTACCGACTGCCTGGACTAAGTCAAGTCCCACACATCTATGGAATTACCTTAACGCTATATACAAAGGTATTGGAATTGAAACACATCATGTGAGCATGTTAGCACATGTTATAACATTCAACTTAAGCAAATCTTCAAGGCATACTTTCCGTGCATATTCAACGTAAGCAAATCTTCAAGGCATACTTCCTATGCATGTAATACAATCATGCATAAGGTCAACATGTAGGAAATCATTTAGGTCAGCATTTTAAATCATGAAATCAATCTCAAACTACTACATAACATCATTCAATACAATACATACCAATACAAGCATTTATACAAACACATACACTACACACTTAAGTCCACATATAGTATGTCGACCCAAAGTGCGCAACTTGGCGAATCTCTTCGCCAAACTGATTATGCAAGCATTCCTAACTCACTAATACGGTGACAAACCATGTCAATCACGTCAGCAAAATATGCATGTAGACCGTACTTCCTACATATGACTAAAATGCCCTAAATCTCATATTCTTAGTTAATTTACGAAACAGGAAACGGAGAGCATGTTGTACATGTCAAACGGCGATGCCGTCGATAATCTACTATTAAACGACATTGAAAGCGTTGTAAACCGTCAATCAAAGCGTCTAAAATCCTCACCTAGTCTCTTACGGTCGCGGGAATTTGAACGGAGCGTGTACGCTTCGTCTACGGCGGTAAGAGAACCTGATTCATGGATTACGTTAGCTACCATGCTCAGAATCTACGTAAACCCTAAATCAGCAAGTTTTTGGGGTTTTTCTATACCTGAAAAAGTGGAAAATCACCAGCCAGGTGATTGGAATGAAGTGTTGAAGCAGCACTGTCAGGGACTCGGATGCGGGAAAAATCTCCTCTTCCCTTTCTCTCAAACTCTCTCTCTCTTTTCTAGGGTTTGTGAAATTCGGATGCAAGGAAGGAATGAGGGTTTCAACCCCTTTTATAAGCTTGGAAACGCCGAAAATAGGCTCCGGGACGAAGTTTACTTAATGCCTATCCATTTCGGGGCTGTTTCGGTCCAAAAACTGATTTCTGGTGGTCCCCTGGTCGATCGCGATCAGACTTAAGCTCATGGGTACCAGATGTACCTCGTATTAAGTTTTCAGTCTGGCAGGATTCGCAGATTGCACGTGGCGGACCAGTTTCAGTTCAGCGGTCACCGCACATAGATCAGGGCTGAAAGTCCCATGATAATAAATAGATATTTTTCCTGATCCGAGGGTGTAATCTGGATAAATTCTGACGGTCAGAACGCTTAATACTGACGCGTCAAGTCATGTGCCAGATTTGAATTTGAAATTCCAAATTCGTCCCTATTCGCGGTCGCTTCAGTCCGGGTTCAACGAAATACTCTGTGATTATCGGTTTGACTTGATTTTCGAGATGATTGTCAAGTCCAGCGGGGCGGTTCTAACGGTCTAAGATAGGAGGTATCGGACCTTCGACGCGCGGTCTAAATCCAATATAAAAATTCAATGTGGTCCAGAGGACAAACCCGCTTAGAGTTTGATCCGAGGTTATAGAGTATTCTAGAGTCATTGGTTCTACTCGATTTGGGTCTTGTAGAACGTATTTAAAGTGATCAGGGACTGTTTCCCAGCCACTCCAACGTTGTGCTAGCTAACTTATGCTTAGTTTCTAAAGAAATTTATCCTAAGTGGTTTCTTTGGCTAGGGAATTGGGTTCTGAACGATTTTTCAGGTGTTTTAATTGACCCACTGCCTAAGGACGTCAAATCCCAGGTTAGCCAAAATCCGGGGTGTTACAATCTACCCCCCTTAAAACACAATGTCGTCCCCGACATTGGCGAAGGGCAAGGAGTACTTTCTCTAAGGAAGGTTCAAATCCTATTTAATAACCTAATCGTACATATAACCTAAATCAAATGTTTCGATCCTGGGCCAGTGGGAAAGAGGCCAACCACTCTTCCGCTGCGCCACACTGATCGAACGGCAGTGTTGACTAATCCTAACTGGATTGAACTTAATACGTTCTACCCCCCTTAAAACTTGATTTTACTTAAGTTCAAGAATCTACGCATCACTCCGTATATCGGAACGAGGCACAACTTAGGGGCTATCCTTGACCTAAAATGGAAACAACCTTTCTCTATATGGTCTTCCTTGCTAATGATGCGTTCTATGGCATTGGTACCTATGATCATAGAGATGAGCCTAATCTCTATTATGATTGAATTCAGGGGCAGGTATGAGTTGGTGGCAAGATGTCTAATTCTCTACTGGCTTTAAGTCCTCGCCATTTCCCAAAGACAATGTGATCCTGTTTAGTTGTAGATGGTTGGGCCATCACAGAAGAAAGGTTGTATAGTGGGTCTAAGCCGGATACGTTGAACCTTCTGTCTAATCAGGACAGAAAATGCGTTGTATCAGTTCTTAATCCGAGTCGACGCCGATCCTCTGCTTGATCAGAGCATTGGATTTATTAGTAACCACTAGGAGTAAGAAGTCGATTCAAACCGCGAATACATCGCTTACATGTAGTTCCTTTATTCCGCATTCCCGAATGCAATAAGTCCTTGGGGAAGGCAATTCTAAGGGGTGTGCTAGTACATTCTAAGTTCAATCTGAGGGAGTTATAAATATTCCCTAAGAGTATATGGTTCCTTCCTATGGGCAACAATAGAAGTCTATAAGCCATAAAGGGATCTACCGAAGGAAGGGAGTCCCATTCCAACCAAATCTAACCTACTATCCCTTAGCATATATAGGCCTTACACTGCCTAAGACAACTAGTACCTAGTCTGTAACTCTGTAGCTATAATCCAAAGCCTAAGATTATACGGTAAATGGCTTTCCATTCCATTTCTACTACAGGGAATTCTTCTATTGCTTAGGGTCAAGATTTGTCTAACTGGAATTGGATTTCTTATGTCATCAGATCCTTCAAATCTAGGAGTGCTAACACTAGATCCAAAAATGCCTAGGGCCTATGTAGCCGGTAGCGCTTAGTTGTATTAAATGGAACCGCATTCCTAGTCCCATAGCGGGATAGGGAGTGGCATGCTTGGTTGGAGGGTGGGGTGGGATAAAAATCTAATTTATAGGCTGAATCCCGGAAGTTATACTACTCCCAATCTAGGGACAATACCTCACAACAAAATGAATCGGCATGCACTTCATTCAACAAAATTCGGCTATGATAAGGCCAAACCACAACACAAACACAGTTTCTACCTGTAACTTCACTAAACCTAACAACAACAAAACACAGAAATCCTTAAAACAAAAATCAAACAATCTACAGGGCGAAGGCATAGATGCCTAACTCTACCAAAGGACTTTACCACAGTCCCGACTTACCTTCTTTATCCCTGTCGAGTCTAATACTGTCTGTTGCTCACTAGAGCTCTCTCAGCCATATATTTTCAGTATCCCTTAAGCAAAGAAAATGGAGAAATAGGATTGAGAGGGAGGATGGTGAAAAGAGAGAAAAAGGCTAAAACGGCTTAACAATAGCCATGGAAAATGGGGGAAATGCAAGGAAATGGCTAACCAAACTAGAAAAGGGAGATCTAGGCGTTGTAGAGGGATGCTTCAAGCTCCCCTAGGATGTATTTTCAGAAAGAAAAGAGAATGAAAAAGGGGAATGGAGCACCTCACGATTTCAGCTCGATTTGGGCGTTGGGAGAATGAATCAATCTGGTGCAAGCCCCTATTGATGTGACGAAGATATTTTCGCATGTACTTAAATCGCATATTGTGGGCTATACTCATATTATCAATCTTCTCCTTCAATGCACGAAGGCGTGCATCATAACCAGAAGGATCATAATCTGCATCATTTGGCGAATCAGATTCTATCTCATCAAAAATCACATCCATATTAACATCTTGTTGTGGAAGATCACCAGCTTCCCCTTCATTTCCAGCTTCACCACCAACACCTCCATCACCACCAACACCACCTTCATCTACTTGGCCAGGAAGCAAATCCAACTTCATCTTATTAAGATTGGAATTGTTGAAAATAAGATGATGAATTGGTGCCTCATTAATAGGTTTGTCGACAAGCATGTGAGTGGCTAAAACAGTCATAAGATAACCGAACGGAATATCACTATGACCCGGATGGAGACGAAACTGAATAATGAAATAACAAATCAAAGAAGGAAGACAGACCTTAGTACCAGAAGTAATAGAATGTAACACACGAACCATGTAAGAAGTCAACTTAGTTTTATTATCGGACCGAGGATACACATTAGAAATGAAGAAACGATGTAACACTCTGTATCTAGGTAACAGATACTTTAAAGGGAGCGCATTCACTTTGTGCGTCCATTACACATCAATTTTGCATAAATCTCGTGTTAACATGCATTTTTTCGATTCAGATAGTTTGTCGTATAAAGTATGAATTGGTATACCTCCATCATTAACAGGTATATCCATAATACCTGATATCAAATAACGGTCTACTTCAAAATTTTCTTCTCTAATATCAATTGAAAATGTTAAATTATCAAGAGAAATTTCTGAGATGCATGCTACCATTGATTGGGCAATGGACTGGTATGCAGGGCCACCCCAAAGCAAAATGTTAGTCCAGCCAACAGATTCAAGGAGAGGGATAATTCCATATGGAGCAATGTGATTGAGGTCAGCGGTATGCTCAACGATAATTTTACAGACACGTAAATCTCGTACATCTTGAGAATCATCTTCGGGTGACCGAAGGTGCCGTTTAGTTATTGGTGTAGATCTAGATGAAGATGGACCACGGGATGTTTTCTTTTTTCCTCTAGCATCCTGTAACATCCCGAAAATTGGGGGTCAGGTAGAAACCCAACTCTTGAGTTCCAGAACATCACTTATGCAACATAGATGATGATAAATGCTTGTTGTCTATAGAATGGCATTAAACAAGATTGAGACTAAACCAAAACAGCATATCATACTCCAGAGACAGTTAAATTAGCAAGCGGAAGAATGTGATAGATATATAAAATATATAAATGATTGTAAGTCTCCAGAGTGTGAACATGTTACCAGGTTAACTAAATACATGTATACTCCAAAATAGAAAGAAAAGAATATACATGAGTGCTCCAAAAATATAAAATGACAAGTGTCATGGCATCTAATCAACCTCCCTGTAATCCCGTCGATCAAAACACGGAGGAGAAGTCCTCCTCAGCATTATACAAGTCCGGCTCCACTTCACAAGCAGCGCCATCATCTGCAATTACAACCGGGTCTGGTGGGTGTCCGAAAATACCGTCCCGTAACGTCGGAGTGAGTAGCTAACTCAGTGGAATAATAGAGCAAAGATTAGCATGTTATCAAATCAATCACGTGTTAATAGTAAAGCAAACAATCAAACATTCCTAGATACTGTTGTTAATGCATGCATGAAATGACATGATGAATGCCCTCACCGACATTCTCCCTCATGCGGCACCATCTGCGTCTGCGGCATGCTTTCTTCCCGCAGTGCTCCACATCTTCCAGGCACATGCAATGCGATATGGATAATGATTACCGGGTTGTTATTAGTCCTTTTCATACAGCAGGATTGGGAAATTAAGGTACCTTGCTTATATCAATCCCAACACAGATCCTGTCTAGGGTCGTCACTCCTAGTAATCTCATACGATGTTATATTTGTAGGTCGCTGCAAGGGCTGCCAGGGATGTTACTCGCACTCGTTGCACCACTCCCCCATCACCTTATCAATACAGGCTTAATGTACTCTCTTCGCTACAGAAGGGTCGTCGCCTCCAGTAGACTCAGAATACGCTCGCGGTCACTACAAAGGGCCCGTCACCTGATCAGTGTAGGCCGACAGCAAGAATATAGTGTCCCATACCATCATAATTTTCTCACGAGTCATAGGTGCTCACTGGTCACTACGGGGAGGTTTGTGGCCCCAGCGTAGGAAGACAGCTTGACCACGGTGTCTCATACCACCATGCCCGGCTCATGAGTCTTTATGGATCAAGGTACCATGGTTAATAGGGTTTCCAATGGTAAGTTTAGTACCCTAGGTTCAAGCAGTTATGACTCATACATGGTGAACATACAATGGTCAGTCGGGTTATTTGACGGGGTTGACTAGTACGAGTGCATCTCAAGTCGAACGATATGAAGTGTATAAAACACTTCGTGTGGCCTAACCACTGCCACCAACTCAAAACACGACTCGCGTTCATTGACGCGTCCTTCGTGACAAATAGAAGCCAACCATGAATTAAATCCATTACCGACTGCCTGGACTAACATATAGCCTCAAGCATTTATAAACAACATCAATGATCATGTGAGTGTGACGTAATTGAAATACAAACAACCAAAGCATATTCACAACATGTGATAGCATATAACGAAAGCAAATCATCCAACACCTGCATTTCATATATATAGTGAAATCAATACGTATAGCCAACATGTAGGAAATCATATACAACATCATATGGATTGAGAATTCATTCTCAAAACTAATCTACAATACCATTTACTCAATACATACTAATACAAACATTTATACAAACACTTAGTCTACACACCTTAGTCTACATAGCGTATGTCGACCCAAAGTGTGCATTAGGGCGAATCTCTTCGCCAAACAGATTATACATGCATACATAATATCATAACACGATGAATTTACATGTCAAACATTTCAGTAAAATACGGACGTATGCGGTGTTTCCTATAAATGCCTAAAATACCCTAAATCTCATATTTACCGTACATTTACGAAACAGAAAACGGACAGCATGTTCTACATGTCAAACGGCGCTCTCATCAATAATCTACTATTAAACGACATTGAAAGCTTTGAAATCAGTCAATCAAAGCGTCTAAAATCCTCACCTTTTGCCATACACGTGTATCGATTCGAATAAAACGTCAATGCTTCATCAACGGTGTTCTGGCGTCCTAATGCACAAGATACATAAGCTACTTCGCTATTTGAATCGAAAGGATCCTTAAAACAGTTATAGGTTAGGGTTTTCTTACCTAGAACGGAGTTGGAATCACCAGAAGAGCGATGCAGGCAGGTGGATGTGCCACGTGGAGTAGCAGGGAAGACTCCCAGGAGAGAGCTCTAAATCTCCCTCCCTTTCTCTCTCTTTTCTCTCTTCTCTCCCCAAATTCATATGGAATGAAAGAGCAAGGGTTTAAGCCCTTTTTATAAGCCCAAACATGACCAAAATAGACTTGGGGCCAAGGTATACTTATTTTGTAACCAAAGAGGGCTTGTTCTGATCCAATGGAGCATTTCTGGAGGTCCCGGGACTGAATGCGGTCGGACTTAAGTTCCCTGACATTGGATCTAGGTTAGACAGAGTTTTCAGTCTGAGCAGATATCCAGATCGACCGTGGCAGACCAGTTTCAGTTCAACGGTTACGGGAACTCGATCGGAGCTACAAGTACTATGACATGTAAGGAAAATTTTTCCTGATCCGAGGGTGAAATTTGATTGAATTCTGACGATTAGAACGCTTAGAAAAAGCGCACAAGCGAATGTTCCGGATTTCATAAATTATATTTATTTCTCACACTCTTCACTCTGGACTCAAGGAAATCATCGTGGGACATCATCTGGACTTGATTTTCGAGGTGATTGTCAAGTCTAACTGGGCGGTCATATTCGTCTAAGTCTGGGGTAATCGGACTTCCGACGTGCAGTCCAGAGCCGATACAAAGTTTCAAGGTGCTCCCAAGGGCAATCGGGAATAGAGTTTGATCTTAGGTTTTACGGTATTGTAGCGTCACCTATCCTATATGTTTTGACTCTAGCAGATCGTATTGAAAGTGATTGGTGAGAATTTCATAGGCCATCTAGTGCAGCGTTAGTTGATTCTCGTTGGATTTCTAAACAAAGTAGCCTTTATTGGTTTTTGTTTGAGATGAGATTTGGAGGGTGGAGCAAGGGTGTTTGGAAACGGAAGAAGAAAGAGTTTGGAGGGGTGGTTTTTGCTAAAAATCAGGCATTTTGGTGAAAAAGGAGAGCTTGGAGGGTCACTTTGTGAAGAAAGTATCTGATCGGGGAGGTTTTAATGGACGACCCACATACCATGGGGCTACCCTAGCCCCCAAACACCTCCAGCCCGAAGCCCGGACCCAACCGAGAAATTTGACCGGCGATGCATCGCGGAATCGGTGATGCCATCAACGATGAAAATCATCTCCGGTGAGGCTGGCCATATGGGTTGGGTTCCCTCTGCTCCTTACATCCCAAAAATATGTGGGGCCCACCTTGGATCATTGTGGATTAGCGTGGGTGGGCCCACGACTCCATTCGAGGTATTTCGGGGCCATTTTGCATATCGAAATAAATTTTTATGGCATATAGCATATGATTTTGGGGTAAGAGACGCTAATCTATCCAAATAACCTATCTATCTTGTTAGATTCCAAAAGGTTAAGGGTCGAAACCCATTTTACTCATTTATTTACTATTCACGGTAATTTTTAGCTTCGGTATTGTTCTTCATCATTAATGCTCTAGGTTTGGTGTTCTTTATTATTTAAACTTGAGGAGTTATGTTTAATATGAAAGTACTTGGAGAAATTTGAAGAATGAGGTGATGAAAGGTGAGTTTTAAAGGAAATGGGTTGAAAAGCGATTTCTTTAGCTTCGGGATTGAGCTCTGAAAGTGTTACGGTTGACCCATTGCCTAAGGACGTGTAACTCCAGGTTGGAAAAAATCTGGGGTATTACACATCCATATTCAAGAAGATATACAAAGAGCAAGCGAAATACACAGAAGAAAGGATGAGTTTTCTCTAGATCAGCAAATTGAGAAGAAACCCTTAAAAAACCCAACAAGAGATGAAATCTAGCTGTACAATGATCAAATCAAAGTATAGAGAGCATGAATCTTCAAGAAAAATGATGAAATAGGACTCACCTTGAAGAAAAATAAGAAATCCTATAACTGGTCGAGCCACAACTCATCGTAGGTCGGAGTGGAAATGAAGAAGAAGGGGATTTTCCCCAAATATATCATGTTCTCAAGTATCGACCAAAAATACATTTTTTATGCAAAAAAATTGAAATTTAAACAAATATAATATGAAATATAATACACTATGATACATGCAAGCAAGAATATTCAATGTAAAATGCACATACCAAGATTAAATTTCAGTTTATTAAACCTACTTTTGTCGAGCGGTTTAGTAAATATATCAGCAAGTTAATTTTCGGTTGAAATATATTCCAAAGAAATAACTTTTTCTTCAACCAACTCACGTATGTAATGATACCTAATGTCAATGTGCTTAGTACGTGAATGCTGGATGGGATTTTTAGAAATATTTATTGCACTGAAATTATCACAATGTAAGATCATTGAATATTGATTAATTCCATAATCACTTAGCATGTGTTTCATCCAAACTAGTTGAGTACATGCATATCCAGCTGCAATATACTCAGCCTCAGCAGTGGAGAATGATATTGAGCTTTGCTTCTTGCTGAACCAAGAAACTAAGCAATTTCCAATGTAAAAACAACCACCACTGGTTGATTTTCTATCATCGATATTACCGGCCCAATCAGCATCTGAGTACCCAACTAATTGAACACTAGTATCAAAAGGGTACCATAGACCCAGATTTATAGTACTTGTGACATATCTAATAATCCGTTTAATAGCAGTAAGATGTGATTCCTTAGGATTAGACTGATATCTCGCACAAATTCCAACACTTAACGCAATATCAGGTCTACTTGCAGTAAGATACAATAAACTACCAATCATACTACGATATAGTTTAGGATCTATATCTTTGCCTGTAGAGTCTTTTGAGAGTTTTAATGTTGTACTCATAGGAGTATCAAAGTGTTTATAATATTTCCAAGCTCATCAAACTTATTTTTAAAGATCCATTTTGTTCCAATAATGTGTTTATCTTTAGGTTTAGGAACAAGATACCAAACATCATTATGAACAAATTGATTAAGTTCATCCTGCATAGCAACAATCCAATTTTCATCAGAAAGTGCTTCTTTTACGTTGACCGGTTCTATTTGGGATGTAAAACAAAAATAATTACTTATGTTCTCAAGTTGTTTGCGAGTACAAACTCCAGTGAGGGGGTTTCTAAGTATTTGATTGGGTGGATGATCTTTAACAGTCCTTGGTTCAGATTCTTTTTGACTTGATGAGATATCTTGATTGTCAATAATAAGAGCTTCATCATCATCTGAACTCGGAGCTGGTGTATTCAAATGATCATCAATGACCACATTGATGGACTCTTGAATCACACCAGTTCTCTTATTTAGAACCCTATAAGCTCGACTATTCAAAGAATAACCAAGAAAAATACCTTCGTCACTCTTCGTATCAAACTTGCCTAAATTTTCACGATCACATAAAATATAACACTTGCTGCCGAAAACCCGAAAGTATTTGACAGTAGGTTTCTTTTCAAACCATAATTCATAAGCAGTCTTATTATCAGATTTTACTGGTATAAACCCGATTAATAATATAACATGCAGTATTAACTGCTTCAGCCTAAAGATTTCTAAAGAGCTTCATGCTATTCTACATAATATTAGCCATATCCTGAAGCACTCTATTTTTTCTTTCAACTATACCATTTTTTTGTGGTGTTTTGGGCGTAGAGAATTCATGTGATATTCCCTGATCGCTACAGAATTTCTCAAAACTACTGTTTTCGAATTCGGATCCATGATCACTACGGATCTTACTAACATGAGAACCTTTCTCATTTTGGATTCGTTTGATGACTTTTTTCACTTCATCCAGGGTTTCAGTTTTATCTTTTAAGAATGATACTGGTATAGTCATCTACGATAACCAAGATATATTTTTTACCTCCTCGACTCTCCGATCTGGTTGGTCCAATAAGATCCATGTGGAGAAGCTCGAGTGGTTTAGATGTGGTATTAGAGTTCACTTTCTTGTGAGAGCTCCTAATCTGTTTGCCCAACGGGCATTCACCACATATTTTGTCTACTCTTTGCAATTTGGGTAGACCTCTAATTAGTTCTCTTTTGCTCAATTTAAATAAGTTCCGATAGTGTACATGTCCAAGGCGTTTATGCCATAATTTAGTCTCATCGGTATGGACCATGTAACATGATTGAGTAGATGAGCTTGCATCACTAATGATGTAATAGTTTTCCAAAGTTCTGTGACTAGTTAATATAACAGAACTCCTTTTATCAAGTATCTCACAACCTCGATTAGAAAACTTCACACTATGGTTGTTATCGCATATCTGAGAAATGCTTAATAGGTTGTGTTTTAAGCCCTCAACATATAAAACATTCTTAAATAAGGAAAGGTTATAAAGATGAATCGTACCTTGGCTAATGATCTTGCAATTGCATATGACTGACCCGTCAGTCATATCTTTTAGATCGATGAATAAAGCTTTGTCACCTGTCATATACCTGGAGCAACCACTATCTAGGTACCACTTTGAATGGCTTGTAGCTTTCAAAGCAGTGTGGGCAACCAAGCTGGAAACTTTAGGAACCCATTTCAGAACTGTTTTGGGTTTAGGAGTATAGATGATCTTTTTCTGTCTATTGTTATAGGAGAGACCTATAGAGTTAGACTTTATGGATCAAGGTACCATGGTTAATAGGGTTTTCAATGGTAAGTTCAGTATCCTAGGTTTAAGCAGTTATGACTCATACATGGTGAACATACAATGGCCAGTCGGGTTACTTGACGGGATCGACTAGTACGATCGCATCTCAAGCTGAGGGACATGAAGTGCATAAAACACTTCGCGTGGCCTAACCATTGCCACCAACTCCAAACACGACTCGCGTTCATCAACGCGTCCTTCGTGGTAAATAGAAACCAACCACAAATTCTCAACTATTACCAACTTCCTGGACTAGTGTATAGCCCCAAACATTTGTGAATCCACATCATCAATCACATAAGAGTAATGGAAATGAAATACAACAATATAAGCATGTTATCGCATGTTATAACATACCACTTAAGCAATTCATTCAACACATGCATTTCATACATACAATGAAATCCATAACTTAGCCAACATGATGTAAATCATTTACATCAGCATATTACTTGAGAATTTAATCTCAAAACTATTTCACAACACCACATACTCAATACATACTAATACAAACATTTATACAAACACTTAGTCTACACACTTAAGTCTACATAGTGTATGTCGACTCAAAGTGTGCATTTGGGCGAATCTCTTCACCAAACTGATTATGCATGCATTCCTAATATCCTAATGCGATAAAAATCCATGTCAACCATTTCAGCAAAATATGGATGTATACAGTAATTCTTACAAATGACTAAAATGCCCTAAATCTCATATTTTTCCTACGTTTACGAAACAGGAAACGGACAACATGTTGTACACGTCAAACGGTGTTGCCGTCGATAATCTACTATTAAAGAACATTGAAAGCTTTGAAATTAGTCAATCAAAGCGTCTAAAATCTGCACCTATTGCTTTAGATGTGTATCGTTTCGAACGGAGCGTATATGCTTCGTCTACGGTGAACAGGCGACCTATTTCACAAGTTATACAACTACTTTACTATTTGAATTGACGAAACGATAAATCAGCAAGTGGACAGGGTTTTCCTTACCTAGAAAAGCATCGGAATCACCAACAAAGTGATTGGAATACGTCGCTTAAGCACGTGCAGCAGCAGCAGCAGGTGGCAGGAAAATCTCTCCCACCTTCTCTCACAAACTCTCACTGTTTCTCTCTCTCAATCTAGGGTTTTTAACAAATTCGGATGGGAGAGAAATGAGAGGGTTTTAAGCCCTTTTATAGCCTAAAACCTTCCCAAATTAGGCTTAAGAACATGTTTACTTGGGTTATAACCAAATCGGGGCTGTTCTGGTCCAAAAGAGCATTTCTGGAGGTCCCTTGGCCGAACGCGGTCGGACTTAAGCTCATGCATACTGGATCTAGCACACATCAAGTTTTCAGACCGAAAGAGTTTGCAGATCGCATGTGGCGGTCCAATTTCAGTTCAGCGGTCATCGCACCTATATCAGGTCTACAAGTCTCATGATATGAAAGAGAAATTTTTTCTGATCCGAGAATGTAATTTGGCTGAATTCTGATGGTCAGAACGCTTAATAATAATCCGCCAAGTCACGTGCCATATTTGAATTAAAATTTCCAAATCTAACCCTATTCTCACTCTCTTCACTCCAAGCTCAATGAAATAGCCTCTGAACGTCGGTTGGCCTTGATTTTTGAAACGGTTGTCAAGTCCATCTAAGCGGTCATAATGGTCTAAGATTGTAAGTATCGGGCTTTTGACGTGCTGTCTAGATCCATTACAAAGTTTCAAAGAGTTCCTGAGAGCAAACGGGTTTAGAGTTTGATCCAAGGTTTTACGATATTATAGCATCATTAGTTCTACAAGTTTTGGGTCTTGTAGAACATATTTAAAACGATCAGGGACAATTTCACAGCTACTCCAGCGTAGCGCTAGTTAACTTATGCTTAGTTTCTAAAGGAATTAATCCTAAGTGATTTCTTTGGCTATGGAATTGGGTTCTGAGCGGTTACCAAGGTGTTTTGGTTGACCCATTGCCTAAGGACGTCTAATCCCAGGTTGGCAAAAATTCGGGGTGTTACAATCTACCCCCCTTAAAATAAAATTTCGTCCCTGAAATTGTCTAAGGGTAGTGAGTACTTTTTCTAAGGAAGGTTCAAATCCTATTTAATAACCTAACTTTACGTAGAACCTAACTCAGTTGTTTTGATCCTGGGCCAGTGGGGAAGAGGCTAACCACGCTTCCGCTGCGCTACTCTGATCGAACGGTTGCATTGGCTGACCTAACTGGATTGGACTCAATACGTTCTACCCCCCTTAAAACTTAGTTTTACTTAAGGTTCAAGAATCTATGCATCGATCTGTATATCGGAACGAGGCGCAACTTAGGGGTTATCCTTGACATAAAATGGAAACAACCTCTCACTACATTGGTCTTCCTTTATTAGCGATGCGTTCTATGGCATTGGTACCTATGGTTGTAGAAATAAGCCTACTCTTTATTGGCTAGATGTCCTCAACATTTCCAAAGGTAAAGCAATAACTTTTGGTTGTAGGTGGTCGGGCCAACACGGAAGAAAAGTTTTGTAGTAGGTCTGAGCCATATACATAGACTTTCTGTCTAGCTAGGACAGAAGATTTATTGTATCAATTCTTAATCCGACTCGATGTCGATCTTTTGCTTGATCAGAGCATTGAATTTATTGGTAACCACTAGGATTAAGAAGTCAATTCAAACCGCGAATACATCGCTTACATGCAGTTCCTTTACTCTGCGTTCTCGAATGCAATAAGCCCTTAGGGAAGGCAATTCTAAGGGGTGTGTTGGTTTATTCTAAGTTCAACCTGAGGGATTTATAAGTCTTCCCTGAGAGTGAATGGTTCTAAGTTACATAAGCTTCCTGAGAGTTACTAAAGGAGTCTATGGATGTTATGAGGATCTATCCAAGGAAGGGAGTCCCATTCCAACCAAATCTAACCTACTATTCCTTAGTATCTACAGGCTTTACTCTACTCAAGGTAACTAGTAGGCTAGTCTGTAATCTACAGCCTAAGCTTATATGCTAAATGGTTTCATATCATTACTAGTACAGGGAATCGCTCTCACTTAGGGTCACGATTGTGTAAATGGAATTGGATTTCCTATGTCGTCAGATCCTTCAAATCTAGGAGTGCTAACTCTAGGTCCAAAACTCTAAGGACCTATGTGGCCAGTAGCATTAAGTTGTATTAAATGGAACTGCATTCCTAGTCCCATGGCGGGATTGGAAGTGACATGCTTGGTAGGAGGGTGGGGTGGGATAAAAACTAATTTTGTAGGCTTAATCCCGGGACTTACAACATGGCAGTGGAAACCACAGGATACACCCAATCTAGGGACAATACCTTACAGCGAATGAAACGGCATGCACTTCATTTGACAAATTATGTCACAATATATGGAATAAAGTTCCACATGAATTATGACAGGAACGCATTCGGCTATATTAAGCCCAAAACATTATGCAAACACATTTCTACCTATGACATCACTAGACCCAACAACAATAAAACACAAATCCTTAAAATGGTAATCAAACAAGCGAAGAACATGGAGAAATGGGATGGGTAAGCAGGTTTCCACGAGTCTGAGGATCAAATAAAAGGGACATGAGAGAGAGGACGATGGAAAGGGAGAAAAAGGCTAAATAGCCTTAACAATAGCCATGGAAAGCGAAGGAAATGCGGAGAAATGGTTGTCCAAATGTACTGAAACGAATCTAGGCCTTGTAGAGGGATGCATCAAGCTCCCAAAGGCTAGATTTTCAAGGAAAAAGAGAACTATAAAGGGGAATGGAGCTCTACACGATTTCAGCCTCGATTGGAGGTTATGGGAGCTTCAACGGATGAGATTTGAAAGGGAGGGGGTTACAAATCACGACGGAGGGATGGAATGGGATTGTTTTTAGCAATGGAAGGGATTAGAAGGGATTTGGAGCTGCGGTTTAAGAGAGGGTAGCAAGAAAATTAAAAACAGAGGCTTGGAGGGGCTTTTTTATGAAGGGAGTACATGTTTTAGGGGGTTTCGACTGATGAACCCTATATGGGAAGGGTGCCCTACCCCAAAAACCACGTGCGCCTGATTTTCAGGTCGTGTGGGGCCCATTGTACGGCGATCCATCGCCGGCCATCTCCAGATCCGACTGGTGGGACAACATGGGTTGGGTCCCCCCTGCCCTAGGGACCCCAAATATATATGGGTCCCACCCCATATCATTGTAGATTGGCCTAGGGAGGCCTAAAACTCTATTCGGGGTGTTCCGGGGCCAGTCTTTAGACTAGAATGAATTTATATGCCATGTAACATATGATTTTGGGGTAGGATGAGCTAATCTATCCAACTAACCCATTAGTGACAAAATATTTCAAATTTGGAATGGTCAAAAGGCCAATTTTCACGTATTTTTACTATTTATTGTAAATTTTTTCCTAAGTATGATTTTATATCATTTTCACATTAAAGGACTGAAAAATAGGTGCCTAAGTATTAATGCCTAACATGAAAGGACTAAAAAATAATTGAAGAATGGGGCGGTGAGAGGAAGAATTTTGAAGGAATTAGGTGAAACAGGGTTTTTAAGCCCTAGCGGTTGAATGTAAGGGTTGTAGTTGCCCCATAGCCCAAGGATTTTCATTTTAGGGTTTAGAATTCTCCTAGGACCATCTTAAACCCAACTACTAACAACCTAGAGGCTACTTATGTCGCTTCACGCGACTAGAGATACGTCACGGACTCCACCGAAACGATCGACTCAAGTAAACTTCGCCTATTGGCGAAACTGGAGTCCTACGAGTGTTTCTAGACTTTTCTCGCACCCACCTAAGTCAAAGGAGTGACAACGTACGTCACGTGACCATAACCCAGGCCATGTTTAATCCAAATCATGCTCTGATACCATCTGTAACATCCTGAAAATCGGGGGTCGAGTAAAAACTCCACTCCCGAGTTTCAGAACATCACTTATGCAACATAAATGTGTATGATTGAATGTTGTCTATGTTAATGTATTAAACATGAGTGGGATTACGCCAGAACAGCATATCATACTCCAGAGACAGTTAAATTAGCAAGCGGAAGACTGTGATACATACATATAATATATAATTGATGGGAAGTCTCCAGAGTGTGAACATGTTACCAGGTTAAACATATACATGTATACCTCAAAATAAAAAGAAAGAATATACATGAGTGCTCTGAAAATATAAAATGACAAGTGTCATGGCATCTAATTAACCTCCCTGTAATTCCGTCGATCAGAACACGCATAAAGGAGGGATCCTCCTCCTCATCATCAAGTCCAGCTCCGCCTCGCAGGCCGGGCCATCATCTGCAATCACAATAGGGATTGGTGGGTGTCCGAAAATACCGTCCCGTAACGTGGGAGTGAGTGATCAACTCAGTGGGATAAGAGAGCAAAAATTAGCATGTTCTCAAATCAATCATGCGATAATAGTAAAGCAATAACTCAAACATTCCTAAATACTGTTATTAATGTAATATGACATGACATGATGGATGCCCTCACCGAGGATCTCCCTCATACGGCACCATCTTACGCCCGCGGCATGCTTTCTTCCTATAGTGCTCCACATCTTCCAGGCACATGCAATGTGATGGTGATATGATTACCAAGTTATTATTAGTCCTTTTCATACAGCAATATTGGAAAATTAAGGTACCTTCCTTATATCAATCCCAACACAGATCCTGTCTAGGGTCGTCACTCCTAGTAATCTCATACGATGTTATATTTATATGTCGCTGCAAGGGCTGTCAGGGCTGTTGCACACACTCGTTGCTCCTCTCCCTCATCACCTTATCAATACAGGCCTATTATATCCTTAAGACTACATCAGGACTCGTCGCCCCCATGCGGTGTCAGGATAAACTCAAGGTCACTACAAAGGGCTCGTCACCTGATCAGTGTAGGCCGACAGCAAGAATATAGTGTCCCATACCACCATAATCTGCTTAGAGTAGGGTGCTCACTGGTCACTACGGGGAGGTTTGTGGCCCCAGCATAGGCCGACAGCTCGACCACGGTGTCCCATACCACCATGCCTGACTCATGAGTCTTTATGGATCAAGGTACCATGGTTAACAGGGTTTCCAATGGTTAGACCGGTACCCTAGGTTCAAGCAGTTATGACTTATACATGGTGAACATACAATGGCCAGTCGGGTTACTTGACGAGCTCGACTAGTACAATCGCATCTCAATCTGAGCGATATGAAGTGTATAAAAAACTTCGCGTGGCCTAACCACTGCCGCCAACTCCAAACACGACTCGCGTTCATCAACGCGTCCTTCGTGGTAAATAGAAACCAACCACAAATTCTCAACTATTACCGACAGCCTGGACTAGAGTATAGCCCCAAACATTTGTAAATCCACATCATCAATCACATAAGAGTAATGGAAATGAAATACAACAATATAAGCATGTTATCGCATGTTATAACATACCACTTAAGCAATTCATTCAACACATGCATTTCATACATACAATGAAATCCATAACTTAGCTAACATGATGTAAATCATTTACATTAGCATATTACTTGAGAATTTAATCTCAAAACTATTTCACAACACCACATACTCAATACATACTAATACAAACATTTATACAAACACTTAATTTACGCACTTAAGTCTACATAGTGTATGTCGACTCAAAGTGCGCATTTGGGCGAATCTCTTCACCAAACTGATTATGCACGCATTCCTAATATCCTAATGCGACCAAAATCCATGTTAACCATTTCAGCAAAATATGGATGTATACAATAATTCCTACAAATGACTAAAATGCCCTAAATCTCATATTTTTCCTACGTTTACGAAACAGGAAACGGACAGTATGTTGTACATGTCAAACAGCGTTGCTGTCGATAATCTACTATTAAAGGACATTGAAAGCTTTGAAATCAGTCAATCAAAGCGTCTAAAATCCGCACCTATTGCTTTAGATGTGTATCGTTTCGAACGGAGCGTATATGCTTCGTCTACGGCGAACAGGTGACCTATTTCACAAGTTATATCACTACTTTGCTATTTGAATTGACGAAATGCTAAATCAGCAAATGGACAGGATTTTCCTTACGTAGAAAAGCGTCAGAATCACCAACAAAGTGATTGGAATACGTCGCTTAAGCACGTGCAGCAGCAGCAGCAGGTGGCAGGAAAATCTCTCCCACCTTCTCTCACAAACTCTCACTTTTTTCTCTCTCTCAATCTAGGGTTTTTAGCAAATTCGGATGGGAGAGAAATGAGAGGGTTTCAAGCCTTTTTATAGCCTAAAACCTTCCCAAATTAGGCTTAAGAACAATGTTTACTTGGGTTATAACCAAATCGGGGCTTTTCTGGTCCAAAAGAGCATTTCTGGAGGTCCCTTGGCCGAACGCGGTCGGACTTAAGCTCATACATACTGGATCTAGCACACATCAAGTTTTCAAACCGAAAGAGTTCGCAGATCGCACGTGGTGGTCTAATTTCAGTTCAGCAGTCATCGCACCTAGATCAGGTCTACAAGTCTCATGATATGAAAGAGAAATTTTTTTTGATCTGAGGGTGTAATTTGGCTGAATTTTGACGGTCAGAATGCTTAACATTAACGCGCCAAGTCACATGCTAGATTTGAATTAAAATTTTCAAATCTAACCCTATTCTCACTCTCTTCACTCCAGGCTCAATGAAATAGCCTCTGAACGTCGGTTGGCCTTGATTTTCGAAACGGTTGTCAAGTCTATCTAATCGGTCATAATGGTCTAAGATTTTAGGTATCAGACTTTCGACTCGTGGTCTAGATCCAATACAAATTTTGAAAGAGTTCATGAGAGCAAACGGGTTTAGAGTTTGATCCAAGGTTTTAGGATATTATAGAATCATTGGTTCTACAAGTTTTGGGTCTTGTAGAACGTATTTAAAGCGATCAGGGACAATTTCATAGCTACTCCAGCGTAGCACTAGCTAACTTATGCTTAGTTTTTAAAGGAATTAATCCTAAGTGATTTCTTTGGCTTTGGAATTGGGTTCTGAGCGGTTACCAAGGTGTTTTGGTTGACCCATTGTCTAAGGACGTCTAACCCCAGGTTGGCAAAAATTTGGGGTGTTACATGGGGCCCACAAAAGGATTTTAATTGTAGAGGTTCAATTTCACTGTTTCCTATGGTGTGGGCCACTTGATCAGTGGATGGGGCCAAAATTTGGAGGGGGCCCATTGCTGGGGGTGGCCCACCTCGTGGATGGTGTGGATAGGAAACATACATCATGGTGGGGCCCACGGCAGCAGCCGTGGGATGCTCTCTGCCCGCTCGCTGTACGCAGTAGCGTACTGCTGCTGCTGCTGTGTCACAGGCAGCAGGCACTGCCTCTAATGCAAGTTTTGTTTTTTTTTTGTTTCCTACTAAATCTCACATGTGGGGCCCACTACTCGAAGATCTACACCGTCCAATAGATTTAGGGGCCCAAAATACACTGAACAAGTTCAATGTTCAGCTTTTTTGACGTGTAAATACAACAAGGTGGGTCCCAATATCTTTGAACGGTAAGAAACATAGTTTTCTATGGTATGGCCCGCCTGGAAGTTGGATCAACTTCATATTTTAACTCAACGCCTAAAATGAGATGGGTAAGAGGATGGATGGCTTGGATTGAATGCTTAAACCAAGGTGAGGCCTATATAAGTGGCCCACCCCAAAAGCTCTCTTTTCATCTCTGTTTTTTTTTTTTTTAATTTTATTTCCATCCAGCGTCCAAGGAACGTCCGGCGTCCCTGGACATAATACGTATGTTGAGGTGGGCTCCACCTATAGATGTGGGCCACCATAAAAAAAGGGTTGGAGGGCATGAGGAAATACATACATCAAGTGGGGTCCATCCAAGTGGGCCACATGGCCACACCATCACACACAATTAAAAAAGAGAGGTTGAGAAAGAGAGAAAGGAAGACCGGATGATGGAGGGACCCTGGCACTATGGGCCCTCCCTTTCATAATCTACAACATACATCAAGTGGGTCCCATTACACATGGGCCCATTAAATCCAAAATCCAATGGTAGAGATCCCTTCTCCACTAAAATAGACGGTCTAGATAACCTATTAAAGAAAAGAAATAAACATCATGATGGGGTCCATGGAGAATGGCCCCATCACGGAATGATCATGATGATCCTAGTGGGCCATCAGCCACATCTTAGGGTCCCAAGTAAGATCCAAACCATTGATCGGTTGGTCTCACTTGGCCCATCTTAAAAACATGAAAAACTACTATTATCTAGCACCCACCATTCGATCTTCTTGATCCTATGGGTTCCTTAGCACCTTTGCTTTGAGTCCAATGGAGGAGATGAGGAATGGATGGCTAGGATGGGAGATCTTGGGATGAAAAGGTGGGCCACACTTGGAGCTTGAAAGGCTTAGAGAATTCTCATATGTATAGGGTTTTGGTTGCTTGGGAATGGTTTGAAAAAATGAGAAAGAGAGTAGTAAAGAGAGAGAGTGATGGGTGATGGATGTGGTGGTGATGGGTGTGTAAGACACTTTTTAACTTTGGTGGCCTTTTGTGTAAGAAAGGCATGGGCTTGTAAGACCTTTTTAACTTTTGTGGTTGCTTGGGTATGGGTGAAAGGTGATGTGTACTTGACATGTGATATGATAAGATTTGATTGATTGATGGGATTGATGTGACACCTCGTAGAGATTCTCTTGGGTTTCGTAACACGTGGCGTTTTCCTCGCACCAAACACTGACCCATATCTCCTGACCAGGGTATCGCCTCGGCGGGCCAGTCGCAGCATCGGAACCGCAGTGACAGCGCAGTCACAATAGTAAAGATCTTGGGTTGAGTTGATACAAGTTGACAACATACGAATCAGGGTCACGCGCAATTATCGGTTAAGGGTCGAAGGTTGCCGAAATTCGGTCGGTATGACCGCGGAAGTCTATGGAATGGTACGGTCTAGGATACGGGGCTTATAACTGTGCCATGTCCTAAAATATTTTCAATCAGATAAGTATGTGTGGGACCTCTAAAGAAGCATGAGACCTATTGAAAATAACCCATGAAGGCACTGTGAAGATATCTAAACTACAACTCTTAACTTCATAGTTCAAAAATCTCAGGATGGAAGAGTATGAGACTTTTATGGAATTTTTCACCAAATTGAATATCATTCGTAACTCCATGGGTGGATTGGGAGAGAACGTTCCGGCACCTAAAATATGTAGGAAAATCTTAAGATCCCTACCGGAATGGTTTAATCCCAAGGTAACAACAATTGAGGAGTGTAGGAATATTGATGAGATGAAAGTAGAAGAACTAGTAGGTTCCCTACAAACTTTTGAACTACACTTCACTCAACCCCAAAAATCTAAAAACACTGTCCTAAAGACTTCTAAGAAATCAAAACATGAGGACAGTGAAAGTGAAAAAGAAGATGAAGATGAGGAAGTGGCTCTACTTGTACAAAGATTCAGAAGATTCTTTCAAAGGAATCGCGGCCGCTCCTCTAGAGGTAGAAAGGTGGATGACAAACCTTCTGCAGAAAAATTTAGAAAAAGGACCAAAGAACCACAATGTTACGCCTGTCATGAGTATGGACACCTATCTACTGAATGCCCAAATAGAAAAACCAAGGGCAAGATAATGGCTGCCACATGGGATGATACGGAAGAGTCAAACTCAGAAAATAGAAACTGAGAAAGTGATGGAGATCAAAAATCCTTGAAAATACTTATGGTCTCCACTACTTCAATCATTCCAACTGAATCTGAGAAAGAACAATAAGCCACTAAATCATTTCCTTCTGACAATGAGGAAATTGAGTCTGAAAAAGAAGAAGAAATTGAAAATGATAAATTACAGGATGCTTATAATCAACTATACATTCATAGCATCTATATCCTTAAAAAACTCGGGATGTCTCAAAATAAGAAGAAATTGTTACAGAAAGACTTGGATAAAACCTTGGAAATAAACATTCATTTAGCCAATGATTTGCAACAATATCACACAGACAATGATAAATTAGAAAGAGAAAACCTATCCCTGAAAGCAGAATTATCAAAACTTATGAACCGGGATGAATTGCTAAGAGATGATAATGCACAACTCAAAAATGAGAACCACTCACTTTGTATTAACTTAGAAAATTCCATGAAATTTATCGAGATAAACTACAAATTTTCTCAGAGTGGTGAGAAGTTGGAAAAATTGTTAGGGATGGGAAGACTAGGAAGAGACAGGAGTGGATTGGGATATGAGAAAAGTAAAAAGAAAACTGGAAATAAAGACCAAACACTTACAACTTCAAGTAGCAATATGGGAATTTATCCTGTCTGTAATTTATGTGGTGATATTGGTCATTATAAATTTGAATGTCTAGCACCTAGAAGGACTCTATATAGCTCTGATCAAAATCACATTGAAAAGTTCAAACCAATCAGAGAAACTCAGAATGTTAAAAGTCCATCTAGGAGAAGCACTGATCCATCACCACCTAAAGAAAAGAACAAAATGAAGAAATCTGTCTCAGAATGGGTAGTTAAAGGAAAATCGAACTGTCTGATGATTAAATCCCATATACCCTAATTAAGCAAAAAAAAAGGAACAAATCCAGATTATGCATCTAGATCTAGATATTTGCTGAAATGATGTAAGTTTTTTGAGCCTTCAATATAACATTTAAGGTTGGAGACCTTAAATTTTTGTATATAAACATTATCATGTTTATAATTGTACAGAACTGGTATAAATTTTTGTGACATATACTGATCAAGCAAAGAAATACCCGATAGTGTGTCGAAATTATGAAAATTCTGAATATTATCTACCTTCGATACGTGTGTCGGCCTCTTTTCGATTTCATCAACTGAGGGTCGCTACAATCGATGGCTCTTCAGAATATGAAAAGCCGTATGATTGTGGATGACATCGTGGGTAGTCTCAATAGCATCGATCGACAACTTCTCGATACAATCGATACGTTGGCCGATATGATCGACAGATGGCGCCCAATAAAAGTCAGCAGGACAAAAAAAAGGGAGTTTTCTTCAAAAGACTTTTCGGTTGTCTTCTCTGTCCGATCCTCTCGACTAATGATCAGAAGCCAAGTTGGACTAACCAAATTCCTCCACAAACCAGGTAATATTCTTCCAACATTGTCAGAACCTTCTTTTCTTGGTTTATCGGGCATTTTTGTCATCTTTCCCCAAATACTTCAATTAGCCTATTCTTCCACATGGGAAAAGATAAAAACATAGCATCTGGTCCGGGGCAGTCTTCGAGAGGTACCCGAAAAAAAGTCCTTACCTCATGGGAAAGAGCAACGATCCCGGATAGTGGGACCCCACACGGCAAAGATCACGACGCAGTGGGTCCTAAACTGAAGTTCCTACATCATCTCAACCAGCGCCTTCTCCTCCAGCCGTCCAACGGCCACCAAAATACGCCAATAGGAAGTTAATTTTTGAGAGAAAAGTAGACATGGAGTGTTTAGTACCCTACAAATTAGAACTCCTGTTTGCTGCAATTGGTTGGCTGCCCATCCTGAATTTTGGTGGACCATGTCAATTAGAAAGGACACGTAACTTCCTTGCTGCATGTCATTCCCCGATGGCTGACCCTCCTTCGTTCATGGTATCTTTGGATGGTGATGATGTATTTATCACCCCCACCACTGTAGCTCACATCCTCAATCTATAGTTGGCTCTAGAAGGTCTTCCAAACTGGGATCTCGATCTTCCAGATGTGTGATCAAAGATAACCAAATACCTATGTCATGACAGAGATATTCCATGGCATCAAGGGAATGCCCTAAAAGCTAGGTATATGGAACCCCAGTTTCGAGTCATGCATGGGATTTTTACCACTAATTGATACCCAAGAAGTACAAACCGATCAAATCTCACAAGTCTCATGGTCATGATTGTATACTCCGTTGCAACCGGGATAAATATCTGCCTTCCAACTTTGATTATAAATCAGTTTTTCAATGCCATACATACTTCCAGAGATTTACATTTGCCATATCCCTGGATTATCAATAGAATCTGTCAAAGCATTGTCTTTCCATCTACAACTGATCCAATTTTCTCGCTCAAAGTTTTCAATAAAAAGAATATTCAGAAAATGGATCTGATATTTCACAAGTATAAGGAGGAAGCTGAGGAAGACATTCATACAGAAGGGGAAGGAGGAGAAGGTGGTGATCCCATGGAAGGAGATGCAATGGCTAACGACGCACCTCATGGACCAGATGTCGCTCCGTCTATGTTAACCACTGGGTATGAAAAAAGGCTCAAACTGGACAGGATTGGGGCCATTCAGAAGAACATGCACTCAGTTACGGAATGACTTACTGTCATGGAAAGGATGGTTCAAGGAGTGCAGAGAACGGTACAACAATTGGTAGATCTGCTGTTGTGTCGATGGGACGACACGATGCCATCTCATTCTCCTCCGTGAAGCTGGGTTCATGCATGCTATTATACACACCTTATTCTTATCTTGCGGATGAACATCAGTACCTTTTTGGATGTTCTACATTCTCAATGGTGTGTATGACAACATTTCTATCATGCATATTTTTTTTTCTTTGGTTGAAAATGACCATGGTTTGGCTAAAATGCTGGTTTTGATATTTGGGTGCCCTCAAAAGGGCTTTATTTTTTTTGGATTAAATTGTTGTTGTCTGGGGCAGCATTGAATATTTCTGCCAATCTTGGGCAGTTTATTTTACATATGGCTGAATCTAGTTCTTATATTCCTACCATTTGAATTTCTGTCTCCCTGGTTTAATGAAGTTTTGGGGTTATGGTCTGCATGTTTATCTTATGCCTTAAGTGCTTTATTAAATTCATATTGTGTGCTCATGATGTATGCTTTACATTGGTTTATTTATATACATCTATCTGACTATGTTTCTCCCATATACTTAAACTATTCAGTCAATATCACTTGCTATATCTTTGTCAATGACTGACAAAAAGGGGGAGAAAAACTATAAACACCCCTGTGGAAAATTGGATATCTGTGATCTTATATGTTGCAGGTGTTAGGGGGAGCAACCGCAACAAGAAAGGGAGAGTTTTTGAAGAAAGGGCGAGAAATTACTGGGTGTGTACATGAGTGATTAGAATTTGTAAATTGTGTTAATGCATGTACACACAATTTAGGATGTATCTGTCTAGATATTTTCCTAGGATATTTTTGGGCATTTTGTCATGTAATTGACAAAGGGGGAGATTGAAAGTACACCTACTAGTGACTTGGTTTGTCAATTACGGTGTAAGTTGAGTCAGTTGGACAATAGCGCCTAACAGGAAGATCAACTCAAGTGTCTACCTCAAATGGATGTGTGGAAGCTCGCCATAGGTAAATCATAGCCTGACATCCCATGTCCTAAAACACCAGGTGATTAAAACCTTAAAAATATGTAGAACATCTTATGATTTTTGTGTAAGAAAACTTTTTTCAAAATAGGAAAATCTTCAAGTTTTTCTTACACTGGAAATTATATCGATTCATATCTCAACATGATCGACCTGCTCTGTCGATGTCCTCGGTATCTCAATCGATACAATCGAGTGAGGAGAAAAATCGTCCAACAATCAAACATTCATCTGGACGATTTATCGATATATCGACGGTTCAGTCGATATCATCGATATTCGAATATCGATCCTATCGAAAGTGGATCGATAATATCGACAGGAAGTTTTTCGGCGCCCTTATTTTTTTAAAAAAAACCACTGTGAGCTTCGATATATCGATGACTGTCCGATTCAATTTGAACTCAAATATCGATCATATTGGAAGTCAATCGATCACATCGATAGTGGGCGCATGTTTTCTCCAACATGATTTTCAAGATGTTTTTAAATATTGATCGGGGTGCCAGTCGAGAAATCGATATTCATATGTCGATCTTATCGAGACCTGGTCGATTGGATCGAGATGGGACACAAACCGTGTAACGCCCTGAAAATCGGGGGTCATGTGTAGAAACCCAACTCCCGAGTTCCAGACCATCACTTATGCAACAAATATGCTTATGATTCAATGTTGTCTTAGTTAGTACATTAACATGAGTGAGATTATACCAAAACCGCAATTCATACTCCATATCCAGTGATAAAATGCAAGTGAAAGACTGGAAGATATATATATCACTATCTGTAAAACAAAACAATCTCGATCTGTCTCCAAAGTATGAATACATCTCTGAGTCACGTATACATATATCAAACCAAAATCAAAATATCGTATGAAAGTCCAACTAGAAAAATCCCGCCGATTCAGGCCACCCATGTGAAGCCGTCAGAGAACTGCATGTACGAGAACTCGTCCTGGTCCTCGTAGTAGTCCAGCTCCAACTCCTGAATCGCCTCACAACCTGCATCTAAGACAGAGTCTGGTAGGTGTTGCAAACACTGTCCCGTAATGTGGGAGTGAGTGATCAACTCAGTGGAATCATAGAGCAAAGATTAGCATGTTATCAAATCAATCACGCGATAATAGTAAAGCAAACAATCAGATATTCCTAGATACTGTTGTTAATGCAAATATGAGATGCAGTGATGATGCATGCCCTCACCGACATACTCCCTCATGCGACACCATCTTACATCTGTGGCATACTTTCTTCCCTCAATGCTCCACATCTTCCAGGCACATGCAATGCGATGTGGATATGATTACTGAGTTGTTATTAGTCTTTTTAAACAGCAGGATTGGGAAACTAAGGTACTTCACTTATATCAATCCCAACACAGATCCTGTCTAGTGTCGTCACTCCTAGTAGTCTCATATGATGATATATTTCTAGGTCGCTGCAAGGGCTGCCAGGGCTATTGCTCGCACTCGTTGCACCGCTCCCCCATCGCCTTATCAATACAGGCCTGGTTGTACTCTTGTTGCTACAGAAGGGTCGTCGCCTCACGTAGACTCATAATACACTCGAGGTCACTACAAAGGGCTCGTCACCAATCAGAGTAGGCCGACAACTCGAATGTAGTGTCCCATACCACCACAATTGGCTCACGAGTCTAAGGTGATCACTGGTCACTACGGGGAGGTTTGTGGCCCTAGCGTAGGCCGACAGCTTGACCATGGTGTCCCATACCACTTGCCCGGTTCATGAGTCTTAATGGATCAAGGTACCATGGTTATCAAGGTTTTCACTGGTAAGTTCAGTACCCTAGGTTCAAGCAGTTATGACCAATACAAGGTGAACATACAATGGTCAGTCGGGTTGCTTGACTAGCTCGACTAGTACGAACGCACCTCAAGCTGAACGACATGAAGTGCATAAAAAACCTCATGTGGCCTAACGACTTCCGTCAACCAAAGCACTACTCGGGTTCATCGACGTGTCCTTCATGGCGAATAGAATCCAACCACGATTTTAAATCTGTTATTGACTGCCTGGACTAGAATATAGCCATAAGCACTTGTAATCTAATTCAATATTCATATGAGAGTGACAAAAATGAAGCACAAATAATTCAAGCATGTTAACAACATGTTATAACATACAACATAAGCAAATCAATCAAACGCAAGCATTTCATATACATAAGGAAATCAATTCAATATAACAACATGGAGAAAATCATGTACATCATCATATTAGTTGAGAATCCAATCTCAAAACTGCTCTACAACACCATTCACTCAATACTTACTAATACATACTCTTATACAAACACTTAGTCTACACACATTTGTCTACTTAGCATATGTCGACCCAAAGTGTGCATTACGACGAATCTCTTCGCCAAACAGATCATACACGCCTAACTAGTATAATAACATGGCAAATACACATGGAAATCATTTTAGAAAAATACAGACGTATACAGTATTTCCTACAAATACCTAAAATGGCCTAAATCTCATATTCTCCGTACGAAATCGAAATGGAAAATTGACAGCATGTTCTACATGTCAAACAACATCCTTGTCGATAATCTACTATTAAACGACATTGAAAGCTTTGAAAATAGTTAACCTAAGCATCTAAAATCCTCACCTTTCGCCATAGAAGTGTATCGAATCGAATAGGAATTCTACGCTTTGTCAACGTCGATATGACGACCTAATTCACAAGTTAAGTCAGCTACTTCGCTACTTGTATCGATGGAATCCCTAAAACAGGTTTAGGTTAGGGTTTTCTTGCCTAGAATGAAGTCGGAATCACCGAAGGAGTGATTAGGATACGGTGATTAAGTACGTGTAGAAGCAGGATTGAATGACAGGAACCTTTCCTCACAACTTCCACATAATCTCTCTCTTTTCTGTCTTCTCTTTTCTAAGGTTTTTGCAAATTCGTATAGGAGAGATGTGAGAGGGTTTAAGCTCCTTAAATAGGTTAGAAAGTCACCTATTTAGACTTTAAACCAAGGTATACTTGGGTTATAGCCAAATCGGATCCTTTCTGATCTAAAAGAACATTTCTGGAGGTCCCCTGACCAAATGCGGTCGGACTTAAGCTCATGGATATTGGATCCTATTCACATTAAGTTTTCAGTTCGATCGGGTTTCCAGATCGCATGTGGCGGACCAGTTTCAGTTCAGAGGTCACTGAGATTTGATTGAGGATTCCAAGTACACTGACCTGAGTGGGAAATGTTCCCTGATCCGAGGGTGTATTTGGGTCAGATTTCGATGGTCTGAATGCTTATACTTAACCCGCAAGCGTCACGTGCCAGATTTATTTAAATCATATTTAATTTATAAAAAATTTCACTCTTTCTCACACTCCTTGCTCCAGGCTCAATGAAATAGCCTCAGAACATCAGTTGGGCTTGATTTTTGAAACAATTGTCAAGTCTGAAATTACGGTGAAGACTGCTTTAGTTGAAGTAGGAATAGGTCAGTATATCCTAGAGGGGGTGAATAGGATTGTTTTTTAAAGTTTTTATAAATTATTAAAAATCCTTATTACACTAATCCTATCGCAGAGTATTGATTAGGGTTACTCAACCTTAACTCTACTGGCTTCCAAGCCTAATAGAGGATCCAATCACAAACTATTTAAAAGACAAACAATGTATAGATGAGATTGTGATGGATATGAATGTGTGTGCATAGGATGTGATCATATATAAAGACATGCAAGGCAATCACATAAATGAAAGATAATATCAAACTCAAACACAGTCATTTTATAGTGGTTCGACGACTTGTCTACTCCACTCCCGGCTTCCACACTCAACCTTTGAGTAACCGGATTTCACTAAGGAGATTTCTCATGGTTCACCTCAAACCTAATATTTTAAATCAGGTTCACCTTCAACCTTTACAGAGGTTTCTACTCGGTTCACCTCAAACCCTGGAGTTTTGTTGGCGTACTTCTAACCAGATGTTTATGCCCATACAGGACAAGGGTCCACATAACGCACCCTGAGGTTTCTACTCGGTTCATCTCAAACCCTGGAGTTTTACTGGAGTACTCCTAACCAAATGTTTATGCTCTCCACAGAGCAAGGGTCCACACAACCCACCCCGCACGTACACTCCCGTCGGAGGCCTCCTTCGAGGATTTCAAATGGTGAGCAACACTTAAAACTCAATCCTAAAAAGGAATGATCGCAAGTGTCCTCTGGACTCTTAGTACTTATAGATAAGTTGATGAGTCCCTTTCAGCACAGTGATGAAGACCTTTTACTTATTGATGAAGAGTCTTCCACTCCCTTGATCCGCAACACAAAGATGTATATATGCTAGGCTTAAGTTGGGTCAAGGTTATGATGGAATACCATTCTAAGGATTTTTCTATAAGGAGAATAGAGTGGTTCCCATCATTCATGCATTCAAGGCATCCCATCTTAATGATGTGTCATTAAGGCAGTAGCTGAAGGATCCTTGAATGCGGAAGTTCATTCCCCAATCCACTCTATGAGATATCAATGATGAGGGTGGATTGGAGGATGAACTTCCTGAGAGAAAGGGCTTAAGGTAAATGATAGGAAGGTTAAGACTCTCAAAAGCACTCTCTACTTTCTCTACCAGCAATGAAGACAACTTTCTCTATTTATAGGCAAAAGGTTCCAACGGATATAAACAGTCATATTTATGACAGAGTTCGATATCATCGAGCAGTCATCGATATGATCGAGCGTATACTCTCGATTGTATCGGCTGACCTGTCGATGATACAAACTCAATTGTCATTTCACTTTTGGAAACCTTCCACCAACTGGTCGATGGGATCGAGACACACATCGATGTTATCGGATTTCAAACTCCGATTCCATCAAGTGATGGTTCGATCTATCGACGGGTGAAAAATAAGAGAGAAGCCTTGAAGAATTTCAGGATCACAGATATGATCGGGGAAACAGTCGATGTCATCAGAATTTGTACATCGATCATATCGGAGACCTTGTCGATGGGATCGATAAATCGTATAGATTTACATGTAAGCTTGCTGGACGATTTATCGATCCAATAGACTTGGTCTCGATATGATCGATATATGAATATCGATTTATCGACAGGCACCCCGATCAACATTAAGAGCAACCTGAAATTTATGCTGGTGAGAACAGGCACCCCATAGTCGATATGATTGACTGACTCCCGATATGATCGATATTTGAGTTCAGATTGAATTGGATAGTCATCGATATATCGGAGCATATGTTAGTTTTCTTTAGAAAAACAGGGGCGCCGGAAAGCAGTCTGTCGATTATATCGATCCACTTCAGATATGATCGATATTCGAATATCGATGATATCGATACTTAAGTCGATATATCGATAAATCATCCAGAAGATTGTTTTGATTGCTGGACGCATTCTGTCCTCATTCGATTGTATCGATTGAGATGCCGAGGACATCGACAGAGCTGGCCGATCATATCGAAGGGGTAATCGATATAATCGACAGTGTAAGAAAAATTTTACTGATTTTCTTTTTTGATAAAAAGCTTTCTTACACAGAAACCCTAAGATGTTCTAGTTCTTTTTAAGGGTTTAATCACCTGGTGTTTTGGGACATGGGATGTGAGGCTATGATTTACCTTTTGGCGAGCTTCCACACATCCAGATGAGGCAGACGCTTGACTTGATCTTCTTGTTAAGTGCTGTCGTCCGACTGACTCAACTTACAACATAATTGACAAACCAGGGCACATAATAGGTGCACTTTCAAAGTCCAGCTAAGCGGTCATAATGGTCTGAGATTGTAGATATCAGACTTTCGACGCGCAGTATAGATCCAATACAAAGTTTCAAAGAGTTCCTGAGAGCAAACGGGTTTAGAGTTCGATCCTAGGTTTCATGATGTTATAGCGTTAACAATTCCACAAGTTTTGGGTCTTACAGAATATATTTAAAGCGAACAGTGCTAATTTCACAGCTAATCTAACATAGCGCTAGTTGACTTACGCTTAATTTCTAAAGGAATTAATCCCAAGTGATTTCTGATCGAGGTGGTACTCGGGTCTCTGTACGGATTTTTTCGAGACGTTACAATCTACCCCCCTTAAACAATAAATTTCATCCTAAAAATTTGTACCTTTTCATACTCCTCGAGAAGCTATGGGTAGTTCTTTCTGATTTCAGCTTCTGTCTCCCATGTAGCCTCCTCTTCCGTATGATGTGTCCACAATATTTCACAAGGGGGATGACCTTGCTACGAAATACCTGCTCCTTCCTGTCTAATATTGTAACGCCCGTGAAAAATCCATCCTTGGGCTCGAGTACCAACTCGACCCGAATTTGCGTAGAATTCATTCCTTTGGAAAATTTGACTAGGTTAGCTAGTGCAACGTTAGAATAGCTGGGAAATGGTCCCTGATCACTTTAAATACGTTCTACAAGGCCCGAAGCGAGTGGAACTAAGGGTGCTATAATGCTCTAAAGCCTCGGATCAAACTCTAAGCCGGTTTGTTCTCTGGACCACTTTGAATCTTTGTATTGGATCTAGACTGCACGTTGAAAGTCCGATACCTCCTATCTTAGACCGTTAGGACCGTCTAGCTGGGCTTGACACTCATTCCAAAAATCAAGTCAAACCGATGATCACAGGCTATTTCATTGAGCCCGGACCGAAGAGAGTGTGAATAGGGACATAGTTGGAATTTCAAATTCAAATCTGGCACACAAATTTGACGCATCAGTATTAAGCATTCTGACCGTCAGAATACAGCCAAATTACACCCTTGGATCAGGAAAAATATCTATTATATATCACGGGACTTATAGGCCTGATCTTGATGCGGTGACCGTTAAACTGAAACTGGGCCGCCACGTGCGATCTGGGAACCCAACTGGTCTGAAAACTGGATATATGCTAGATCTAGTATGCATGAGCTTAAGTCCGACCGCATCTGGCCTGGGGACCTCCAGAAATGCCCTTTTGGACCGAAACGGCCCCGATTTGGTTAGGCACCAAGTAAACATTGTTCCCAAGCCTATTTTGGGAATGTTTTAGGCTATAAAAGGGGTTGAAACCCTCACTCCTCTCTCCCATCCGAATTTGAGAGAAGCCCTAGCTTGGGAGAGAGAAAAAGAGTGAGAGATTGTGAGAGAGTGGGAGAGTTCTTCCCGCCACTTGTGCTACGTGTTGCACATGCTTAAGCGACACTTCTCTACCGCTTTCCCGGCGATTCCACCGCAATCCTAGGTAAGTAAAAACCCTAAATAGTTGGTGATTTGAGTTTTTCTTGTTTCCATGGCGATGTAGCTTATGGATCTTATGTATTAGGCTCCTTACTCGCCGTAGACGAAGCATATACACCCCGCTTCAATTCCCGAGTCTACAAGACACTAGGTGAGGATTTTAGACGCTTGGATTGACGGTTCCCAATGCTTTCAATGTCGTTTAATAGTAGATTCTTGACGGCATCGCCGTTTGACATGTACAAAATGCTCTCCGTTTCCCGTTTCGTAAGCTAACGAAGAATATGAGATTTAGGGCATTTTAGTCATATGTAGGAAGTACTGTTTGCATTCATATTTTGCTGATGTGATTGACATGGTTTGTTGTCGCATTAGGAAGTTAGGAATGCGTGCATAATTAGTTTGGCGAAGAGATTCGCCTAATTGCACACTTTGGGTCGACACGCTATATGTAGACCTAAGTGTGTAGTGCATGTGTTTGTATAAATGCTTGTATTAGTATGTATTGGATTAAATGATGTTATATGATAGTTTGTGATTGATTTTTCAACTATTATGCTGACCTAGATGATTTTCTACATGTTGATAAAATGCATGATTTCATTACATGCATTGAATGTATGTGCTTGAGGATTTGCTTAAGTTGAATATGCATGGGAAGTATGCCTTGAAGATTTGCTTAAGTTGAAAGTTATAACATGTGTTAACATGCTCACATGATGTATTTCAATTCCAGTACCTTGTATAGTAATTCCATAGATGTGTGGGACTTGACTTAGTCCAGGCAGTCGGTAACCGAGCGAATTCGTGGCTGACTGGTCATAGCCACGAACGACGCGTCGATGAATGTGATTCGTGTTGAGAGTTGGCGGCAGTGGTTAGGCCACGCGAAGTGTTTTACGCACTTCATGTCGTTCAATTCGAGATGCGATCGCGCTAGTCGAGCCCGTCAAGTAACCCGACTGGCCGATGCTTGTTCACCTTGTATGTATCATAACTGCTTGAACCTAGGGTACTGAACTTACCATTGTAAACCCTATTAACCGTGGTACCTTGATCCACGAAGACTCATGAGCCGGGCATGGTGGTATGGGACACCGTGGTCGAGCTGTCGGCCTACGCTGGGGCCACAAACCTCCCCGTAGTGACCAATGAGCACCTTGACTCGTGAGCAGATTATGGTGGTATGGGACACTATATTCTAGCTGTCGGCCTACACTGATCAGGCGACGAGCCCTTTGTAGTGACCGCGAGCGTATTCTGAGTTCACGGGAGGCGACGACCCTTCCGTGCAGTAGAGTACAGTAGGCCTGTATTGATAAGGTGATGGGGGAGCGGTGTAACGAGTGCGAGCAACAGCCCTGGCAGCCCTTGCAGTGACCTACGAAATGTACATCGTATGAGATTACTAGGAGTGACGACCCTAGACAGGATCCGTGTTGGGATTGATACAAGGGAGGTACCTTAGTTTCCCAATCCTGCTGTTTGAATGGACTAATAACAACTTGGTAATCATATCACCATAGCATTGCATGTGCCTGGAAGATGTGGAGCACTCTAGGGAGTGTGGCATGCCGCGGTCGTAAGATGTTGCCGTATGAGGGTGATCGTCGGTGAGGGCATACATCACGTCATATCATCTTGCATTAACAACAGTTTTAGGACTTGTCTGATTTACTGCTTTACTATTATCGCGTGATTGAATTGTGAACATGCTAATCCTTGCTCTATGATCCCACTGAGTTGATCACTCATTCCCACGTTACGGGATGGTGTTTGCAACACCCACCAGACCCTGTTGTAGTTGCAGGTGACGATGAGATCCAGGAGGTGGAGCTAGATGATGACGAGGACCAGGATGAGTTCTCGTATATGCAGTATCATGACGGCTTCCCGTAGGTGACCTGGATCGAGGGGACATCAGTGGGACTTTTCTTTTTGAACATTATTCTTTTGTTATGTACATGTATATGAGACTCAGAGATGTAGTCATACTTTGGAGACAGTTGAGATTACTTTGTTTTTTCCATACAGTGATATATATCTTGTTTAGTCTTCCGCTTGCTTTTATCACTGGATCTGAAGTATGAATTGCAGTTTTGGTATACTTTTACTCATGTGAATGCTTTAAATCAGACAACATTGAATCATAACCATTTTTGTTGCATAAGTGACGGTCTGGAACTCGGGAGTTGAGTTTATACACGACCCCCGATTTTCAGGGTGTTACAAGTTGGTATCAGAGCATGAATGAGAGTATACTGGGCCTGGGTTATGGTCTTGCGACGTACGCTGTCGCTTCATTTGACTTAGGTGGGTGCGAGAAGGGTCTAGAAACACTTCTAGGATCACAGATTCGCCGATAGGCGAAGTCTATAAGGATCGATCGCAAGATCGAGTCTGTAACGCATCTCGGGTCGCGTAGAGCGACCCGAATCACTTCTAAGCTGTAGGAAGTCGGGTGGAGACGTCCTATGAGCGGTTTTAAACCGCAAAAGTGAATCTTTGGGCCGTGGAATGACCACGACTCCAGTAATCAATCGCCAGGGCTTAAAAACCCCGTTTTGCCAAAAATTCTTAAAATTCCTTCTCTAAACACTTCAACCTTCAGTTCTTTTGTATCCATTTCATGTTAGGCATCAAACCTAATGTGAAAATAACACAAATTAGTACATTCACCAAATTTTACAGTGAATAGTAAAATTTCATAAAAAATGGCCATAAAGACATTCTAACTTCACTTTCTTTAGCAACTAAGGAGCTAGAAAGATGTACTGGATCCTTCTACCCCAAATCCATATGCTGCATCATATGGTTTGGTATTCGGGACTGCGATGTGGACCCGGAAAGCCCCAAAAACATGTTTGGGCTCATAGGGACCAAAATACTATGAATTAAGGGGTGGGACTAGACTTTTTGGGACCCTGGGACCATGGGGGACCAGACCCATGGGGTCCCGCTGGCCAACCTGGAGGTTGGCCGGCGATGCCATCGCCGGCCGGGCGATGCATCGCCGGCCGGCCACCTCGGACGGTGCTGCCCTTTGGGCGCACCCACTTAAATACACCCCCCATCACCCCTATGCACCTCCCACCTCACGAAAATCCCCAAATCCCACCTCTCCTTCACAAACAGCCCTCTACATAACCCTATCTTCGATTTTCAGCGCTCCATTCCAAATCCCGGCGACCCAAACCCATCCTAATCCCTTCCTTGGCCAAAACCGACCACCACCCATCGATTATTGGGTGTTGGCAGCTTCTTTCCTTGAAGATTTTCCCATTTGGAGCTCCAAAATCCCCCAAATAGTGTCGAAATCGTGAGCAGCTCCATTCCACCTTTTTGTTCTTATTTTTCCCTAAAAGTACAGCCTTGGGAAGCTTGAAGCATCCCTCTACGACGCCTAGATTTCCTTTTGTCAGATTGGGCAGCCATTTCTCCGCATTTTCGGCGTTTTCCATGGCTTTCGTGGAAGCTATTTTGGGACTTTTGTCACTCTCATCCATCCTGTCTTTGATGGGTAAGAGGAAAACTGCAACAGATGAGGCTGGGCCGAGCCGCCCTGCTCAATCGAGAAGACCGCGGGGTGGTGCCGCAAGTTCAAGCGCCGCCGCAGGTCCAGCTGCAGTCCTGGAGTGCCGTACGAAGCGGGATTTGGATCCCCATGCACACCTTGGACGAACCATCCTATCAGAGATGCCTCATGGTGAATACACTGATCGTAGAGTGTTATTTGAGGCGGACGTAGATGGGCGATTGTTCGGCGAATATCTGTTGTTCGAACGCATTGAAGCTGCGCACTGGGGACCGATCTTTGAAGCTCGCGCTCGTGCTAATGTGAGCACTGTTCGTGCCTTCTATGCTAGCATCCAGAGTCCTACCTTGGAGCCCTTGCAGTTCAAAATCCCTTTTGGTAGAGATCGGATGGCTACGATCGACGTCCAGTTGGTTGCGCGACTTCTCAACGTGCCTCTAGGTGATGTACATCCAAGTGAGAAGAATTTGAGGACTAGACGTGAACGAGATCGCCGCACCAGGTTTCTGTGCGGTAAGTTGGTTCCATGGCAGCCTAATAATAGCCTCAAGGCGACGTACATGTCTGAGGATTTGCGTCTGCTGCATCACATCTGCACGTTCAATGTTTATCCTAGGTCGACGAACCGCATTGAATGTACACGTCTTATGGTCGATTTCTTATTTCTGGTGGCCCAGGGAGAGAACGTATGTATGGCCACTTTCATCTTACGGCAGATAGTTCTCATAGCCAGGTCGAGAAGAACATCCGAATCCCTTCCCTTTGGCCGACTCATTTGCAAGATTGCGCTTGAGTTTGCCTATAGACTTGGACCCGAGTTGCCGGTATCGATTCACACCATCGATGAGTCGACGATGGTTAAGATGAAGATTGGGTCGCAATATCGTGAAAATCAACTTGAAAGGGATAGTGGGGACGACTTTGATGAAGAAAAAGATCAAAGCGAAGGAGAACCTAGTGCAGAGGTTCAGGAAGAGACTCAGGAAGAACCAGAAGAGGAGGCTCAGGATACTGACGAGAGCCCTCCTCCTTCTGCGCAGACTACTATTGACGATCGCATTGCTCGGATGGAGGAGAGTCAGACCGCTTTGCGAAGGGAAGTCCAAGAACTTCGAGCAGAGGTCGCTGATGCCAAGGCCGTTACGAAGAAGAAATTTGGCAAGGTGACTCGCACCTTGAAGGCAATCCTGTGTTGCTTACAGGATAAGGGTGCTCCTCCTCCGTCGCCAGACTCCGACTAGCAACGCGACCTTTGATGTTGTTATGAGTAGTTAGCTATTTTCTGTTTCATGTGTGTAAAGCCTATTAGGGCTAGTGCTTTGCTTTTGTCGCTGTTGCTTAACTGTCTTAATTTCCATGTCATTCTAGTCATGATGCTTGTAAGGATATATCCCTTGTATTGTGACAATTTTGATTAATTGAAGTGCATGGAATGCCTTGACTCTTTAGTGAATGATTGTGGTGTATTTGTGCAATTGAGACTGACAAGGTTGCGCCCTATTTTGAATATAGGGAATGCCACCTAAGACTACGAGGAGCGCGGTTCGGCTTTCATTGTTAGAGCAGATGGATCAGGCTCCTTCTCAGTCTGGCACTCGTCCGGACCCTGCTGTGGGCCCGATTCCTGAGACTGTTCGATCGTCTCAGCCTGCTACTGGTCCTACAGATGGACCACCGCCTTTTACACCATCAGTTAGAGAGCCACAGCGCGCATCTACTTCCGCACCTCATCCGCCACAGCCTGCTCCACCACCTGATAGATTCGAGCAGATGATGGCTATGATGCTACAGCAGCAGCAGCTATTGACTACCATAGTCGGGACTTTAGCCCAGGGTGGGGGTGCGACTGCACCTACTCCGCCTACACCACCTGCGCATCCAGCTGAGGATGCCTATGCTTACGCCCAGGATGAGGGCATAGCACTTCCTGCGCAGCCTGCTTTCCCTGCGGGGAACCCTGCCGACACACGGGGCCTTCTGGAGCGATTTCAGCGCTTGCGGCCTCCTACTTTCACGGGTTCTCACAGACCCGAGGAGGCTGAGTTTTGGCTCGACCGAGTGTCGAAGATTCTGCGCATGTTGCACTGTACTGAGGCAGAGCAGGTAGAGCTGGCTACCTTCCAGTTTGAGAGAGAGGCCAGTATGTGGTGGGATAGTGTATTGCGGACTGTTACCGCAGACTTCGTATGGACATGGGCAGCATTCGAGTTTCGCTTCCATGAGAAGTATTATCCTCAGACCTACAGACACGAGAGGGAGAATGAGTTTCTCCGTCTCAGGCAGGCAGCGATGACGGTCACCGAGTATGAGCATCGGTTCACAGAGTTGGGCAGGTACGTCCCGACGATTCTAGCTGATGAGCAGATGCGCATACGGCGCTTTTTGGAGGGCTTGCGACCGGATATTCGGTCGAAGATGTGCTGCATCAGTTTCTCCTCCTATGCGGAGTTGGTTCACATGTCCATGCGGGCAGAGCAGGACGTGGATCGACTTGCGCGATCACGAGGCCCGACTACTTCTAGGCCGCGACCGGAGTTGCCAGATAGGCCCTTCGCGGGCAAGAGGCCTCGCATTGATCCTCCTACCAGGACCACGGCGCCAGTAGGACCGTTTCGACGCCCTGATCTATCATGCACATACTGTGGGAGGACGGGCCACCTAGCGCCGAGTTGCTTTGCGAGGATGCGGGACAGTGGGTTCTCGCCGCCGCAGAAGATTGATCGTGTACGTCCACAGGCGATATCAGCACCGCCTATACGGTCAGCTCCTGCGCAGTCCTCTTTCAGACCCACAGTATCACAGATTCGACAGCCCCCACGGCCCTTGACACAGCGGCCGAACCGGCCACAGCAGGCTCGAGTTCATGCACTGACCGCTGAGGCAGCTACGACGCCGACTTTCCAGCATTCAGCCTTCGAGGTCACGGGCCATATCGGAGGTACTCCCGTTCTTGTCATGGTGGACACTGGTTCCACGATTTCTTTGATATCGCGTGCCGTAGTCAGACGTCTTGGGTTGCAGACTATTACTATGGATAGCATGCGAGTCCTTGCAGCTCATGGAGATTATTCGGATGTCACCCAGATGTGTGAGGGTTGTTTACTTGATCTGGGAGGCAGGACGATGACTCTTGATTTGGTCGTCGATCCCTCGCTCGTATATCTCGACGTCATTCTTGGCATGGACTGGTTGACTGCAGCGAGAGCCGAGATTGACTGCGAGGCTCGTGTGGTGACGGTGTACGAGCCTGAGGGCACGCCTTTCACATTTTCAGTGCGGGTAAATCTTCCTTTCCGCATTCTTAGCTACGCCACCCTGTTGCGCGACGCTGGTGCCCAGGTACTTGAGCAGACGCCAGTTGTTTCTGAGTTCGGGGATCTATTCAGGAAGATCCCTGGTTTGCCGCCCCGACGTGAGATCGATTTCACTATCGATCTGATTCCTGGTTCTACACCCGTCTCACTGCCGACGAATCGCATGGCACCATGTGAGATGGAGGAGTTGAGGACGCAGATTGACGGTCTACTAGAGCTCGGCCTTATACGGCCTAGCGTATCTCCTTGGGGAGCACCGGTCTTGTTCGTGAAGAAGAAGGATGGTTCGCTGCGATTGTGTATTGATTATCGCAGGCTGAACCAACTCACAGTGAAGAACAAGTACCCTTTGCCCAGGATCGATGATTTGTTTGATCAGTTGAGAGGAGCGCAGTACTTCTCGAAGATTGACCTTCAGTCAGGATATCATCAGCTGCGCGTCAGAGATGAGGACGTGCAGAAGACAGCGTTCAGGACCAGTTTTGGTCACTACGAGTTCCTCGTGATGTCGTTCGGTCTCACGAACGCACCGGCCGTGTTCATGGATCTGATGAACCGAGTATTGCGGCCTTTCCTCTATCGATTCGTCGTTGTCTTCATCGACGACATTTTGGTATACTCTAGGAGTCGAGATGAGCATGAGGAGCACTTGCGTTTGGTCCTTGATACGCTCAGACAGCACCAGTTGTTCGCACAGTATAAGAAGTGCGACTTCTGGAAGCAGGAGGTGAGGTTTCTGGGACACGTGGTGTCCAAGGATGGCATGGCAGTTGACCTGTCTAAGGTAGCTGCGGTGCAGGACTGGGAGCAGCCTGGTTCTGTCACTGAGGTGAGGAGTTTCTTGGGTCTCGCTGGCTACTATCGGCGCTTCATTCAGGATTTCTCGAAGATCGCGAGACCCTTATCTCAGTTGACAAGGAAGGACGTGAAGTTCGCCTGGAATGATAAGGCGGAGTCAGCTTTTCAGGAGCTGAAGGACAGACTTACGTCCGCCCCTGTGCTAGTATTGCCAGAGCAAGGGGTTAAATACACTATATACACTGACGCGTCTAGCGTTGGTTTAGGTTGTGTCCTTATGCAGAGGGACAGGGTAATTTCGTATGCCTCGAGACAATTAAGGAAGCACGAGGAGAATTACCCTACACACGACCTGGAGTTGGCAGCCGTGATATTCGCACTGAGACTCTGGAGACATTACCTCTATGGAGAGGAGTTCGAGCTCTTTTGCGACCACAAGAGCCTCAAGTACATATTCACACAGCGGGACTTGAATATGAGGCAGCGGCGATGGATGGAGACGCTGAAGGACTTCAAGTTTGAAGTCTCTTACCATCCTGGGAAGGCGAACCTTGTGGCTGATGCGTTGAGCCGCAAGAAGGCGATAGAGTTTGCGGCTCCGCTGATGGTTGCCGAGTGGGATATGGTTGAGTTTTTGCGAGACTTTGAGCAGAAACTCACCGTAGAGGAGCCATTTGAGTTCATCGCACATGTTCAGGTGCGATCCCCGATCGATGACCGTGTCATCGAGGCGCAGAGGGACGACGCGCATCTTACTGAGCTTCGAGAGCAGGCCAGTGATGATGATGACGCCGACTGGCGAGTTGGCATGGATGGGGGTTTACGTTACCGTGGCCGCCTATGCGTTCCTGATGTCCCTGACTTGAGACGAGAGATTCTCGAGGCTGCGCATTCTACTAGACTCGCGATGCATCCTGGCAGCACGAAGATGTATCGTGACGTGAAGAGGACGTACTGGTGGGAAGGTATGAAGACCCACATTGCTGAGTTCGTGTCCCGTTGTCTCACTTGTCAACAGGTGAAGGCAGAGCATCGCCGACCACCTGGACTTTTGCAGCCTATGCCGATTGCAGAGTGGAAGTGGGATTTCATTTCCATGGACTTCATTTCTGGGTTGCCGAAGACGAGGATGGGGCATGATTCTATTTGGGTGATCGTCGACCGATTGACGAAGTCGGCGCACTTCCTACCGATCAGAGTTACGAACTCTGCAGACGAGCTGGCTAGATTGTATATTAGAGAGATCGTGCGTCTGCATGGAGTTCCGTTGGAGATCGTGTCGGACAGAGACACGCGGTTCACTTCTATCTTCTGGACTCGCATTCAGGAGGCTATGGGTGTGAAGTTGAAGTTCAGTACTGCCTTCCACCCACAGACGGACGGACAGACAGAGCGAGTGAACCAGATCCTGGAGGACATGTTGCGAGCTTGCGCATTGGACTTCAAGGACAGTTGGGATGACTGTCTTGCATATGCGGAGTTTGCGTACAACAATAGCTTCCAGGCGAGTATCGGCATGGCACCTTATGAGGCGCTGTATGGGCGACCTTGTCGCGCACCGCATTGCTGGTTAGAGGTCGGTGAGCGCAGCTTGATTGGCCCAGAGTTGGTGCAGGCGACGTCAGAGAAGATTGATATTATTCGACGTCGGCTTCTTACAGCGCAGAGCAGACAGAAGAGCTACGCCGATACGAGACGGAGACCACTAGAGTTCACAGTCGGGGATCATGTGTTTTTGCGAGTTTCCCCTATGAAGGGAGTCCTTCGGTTCGGGAAGAAGGGGAAGCTGGCACCGCGATACATTGGTCCATTTCAGATCCTCGATCGTGTGGGAGCAGTGGCTTACCGATTGGCTTTACCCACGCCCCTCGCGAGCGTCCACAACGTATTTCATGTTTCTATGCTGAAGAAGTACGTTGCTGATCCTTCTCATATCATCAGATGGGAGCAGGTGCAGTTAGGAGAGGATGTTACTTATATCCTGCGACCGACACGCATCTTAGACCGGAAGGAGCAGGTACTGCGTAGCAAGGTGATTCCCCTTGTGAAGGTACTATGGACGCATCATACTGAGGAGGAGGCTACTTGGGAGACAGAAGCCGAGATCAGAAAGAACTACCCACAGCTTCTCGAGGAGTACGAAAAGGTACAAAATTTCGAGGACGAAATTATTTGTTAAGGGGGGTAGATTGTAACGCCCGTGAAAAATCCATCCTTGGGCTCGAGTACCAACTCGACCCGAATTTGCGTAGAATTCATTCCTTTGGAAAATTTGACTAGGTTAGCTAGTGCAACGTTAGAATAGCTGGGAAATGGTCCCTGATCACTTTAAATACGTTCTACAAGGCCCGAAGCGAGTGGAACTAAGGGTGCTATAATGCTCTAAAGCCTCGGATCAAACTCTAAGCCGGTTTGTTCTCTGGACCACTTTGAATCTTTGTATTGGATCTAGACCGCACGTTGAAAGTCCGATACCTCCTATCTTAGACCGTTAGGACCGTCTAGCTGGGCTTGACACTCATTCCAAAAATCAAGTCAAACCGATGATCACAGGCTATTTCATTGAGCCCGGACCGAAGAGAGTGTGAATAGGGACATAGTTGGAATTTCAAATTCAAATCTGGCACACAAATTTGACGCATCAGTATTAAGCATTCTGACCGTCAGAATACAGCCAAATTACACCCTTGGATCAGGAAAAATATCTATTATATATCACGGGACTTATAGGCCTGATCTTGATGCGGTGACCGTTAAACTGAAACTGGGCCGCCACGTGCGATCTGGGAACCCAACCGGTCTGAAAACTGGATATATGCTAGATCTAGTATGCATGAGCTTAAGTCCGACCGCATCTGGCCTGGGGACCTCCAGAAATGCCCTTTTGGACCGAAACGGCCCCGATTTGGTTAGGCACCAAGTAAACATTGTTCCCAAGCCTATTTTGGGAATGTTTTAGGCTATAAAAGGGGTTGAAACCCTCACTCCTCTCTCCCATCCGAATTTGAGAGAAGCCCTAGCTTGGGAGAGAGAAAAAGAGTGAGAGATTGTGAGAGAGTGGGAGAGTTCTTCCCGCCACTTGTGCTACGTGTTGCACATGCTTAAGCGACACTTCTCTACCGCTTTCCCGGCGATTCCACCGCAATCCTAGGTAAGTAAAAACCCTAAATAGTTGGTGATTTGAGTTTTTCTTGTTTCCATGGCGATGTAGCTTATGGATCTTATGTATTAGGCTCCTTACTCGCCGTAGACGAAGCATATACACCCCGCTTCAATTCCCGAGTCTACAAGACACTAGGTGAGGATTTTAGACGCTTGGATTGACGGTTCCCAATGCTTTCAATGTCGTTTAATAGTAGATTCTTGACGGCATCGCCGTTTGACATGTACAAAATGCTCTCCGTTTCCCGTTTCGTAAGCTAACGAAGAATATGAGATTTAGGGCATTTTAGTCATATGTAGGAAGTACTGTTTGCATTCATATTTTGCTGATGTGATTGACATGGTTTGTTGTCGCATTAGGAAGTTAGGAATGCGTGCATAATTAGTTTGGCGAAGAGATTCGCCTAATTGCACACTTTGGGTCGACACGCTATATGTAGACCTAAGTGTGTAGTGCATGTGTTTGTATAAATGCTTGTATTAGTATGTATTGGATTAAATGATGTTATATGATAGTTTGTGATTGATTTTTCAACTATTATGCTGACCTAGATGATTTTCTACATGTTGATAAAATGCATGATTTCATTACATGCATTGAATGTATGTGCTTGAGGATTTGCTTAAGTTGAATATGCATGGGAAGTATGCCTTGAAGATTTGCTTAAGTTGAAAGTTATAACATGTGTTAACATGCTCACATGATGTATTTCAATTCCAGTACCTTGTATAGTAATTCCATAGATGTGTGGGACTTGACTTAGTCCAGGCAGTCGGTAACCGAGCGAATTCGTGGCTGACTGGTCATAGCCACGAACGACGCGTCGATGAATGTGATTCGTGTTGAGAGTTGGCGGCAGTGGTTAGGCCACGCGAAGTGTTTTACGCACTTCATGTCGTTCAATTCGAGATGCGATCGCGCTAGTCGAGCCCGTCAAGTAACCCGACTGGCCGATGCTTGTTCACCTTGTATGTATCATAACTGCTTGAACCTAGGGTACTGAACTTACCATTGTAAACCCTATTAACCGTGGTACCTTGATCCACGAAGACTCATGAGCCGGGCATGGTGGTATGGGACACCGTGGTCGAGCTGTCGGCCTACGCTGGGGCCACAAACCTCCCCGTAGTGACCAATGAGCACCTTGACTCGTGAGCAGATTATGGTGGTATGGGACACTATATTCTAGCTGTCGGCCTACACTGATCAGGCGACGAGCCCTTTGTAGTGACCGCGAGCGTATTCTGAGTTCACGGGAGGCGACGACCCTTCCGTGCAGTAGAGTACAGTAGGCCTGTATTGATAAGGTGATGGGGGAGCGGTGCAACGAGTGCGAGCAACAGCCCTGGCAGCCCTTGCAGTGACCTACGAAATGTACATCGTATGAGATTACTAGGAGTGACGACCCTAGACAGGATCCGTGTTGGGATTGATACAAGGGAGGTACCTTAGTTTCCCAATCCTGCTGTTTGAATGGACTAATAACAACTTGGTAATCATATCACCATAGCATTGCATGTGCCTGGAAGATGTGGAGCACTCTAGGGAGTGTGGCATGCCGCGGTCGTAAGATGTTGCCGTATGAGGGTGATCGTCGGTGAGGGCATACATCACGTCATATCATCTTGCATTAACAACAGTTTTAGGACTTGTCTGATTTACTGCTTTACTATTATCGCGTGATTGAATTGTGAACATGCTAATCCTTGCTCTATGATCCCACTGAGTTGATCACTCATTCCCACGTTACGGGATGGTGTTTGCAACACCCACCAGACCCTGTTGTAGTTGCAGGTGACGATGAGATCCAGGAGGTGGAGCTAGATGATGACGAGGACCAGGATGAGTTCTCGTATATGCAGTATCATGACGGCTTCCCGTAGGTGACCTGGATCGAGGGGACATCAGTGGGACTTTTCTTTTTGAACATTATTCTTTTGTTATGTACATGTATATGAGACTCAGAGATGTAGTCATACTTTGGAGACAGTTGAGATTACTTTGTTTTTTCCATACAGTGATATATATCTTGTTTAGTCTTCCGCTTGCTTTTATCACTGGATTTGAAGTATGAATTGCAGTTTTGGTATACTTTTACTCATGTGAATGCTTTAAATCAGACAACATTGAATCATAACCATTTTTGTTGCATAAGTGACGGTCTGGAACTCGGGAGTTGAGTTTATACACGACCCCCGATTTTCAGGGTGTTACAAATATACGCATCGGTCGCAGTATATATGTAACATCCTCACCTAACTGCACATGATCCCATCGGATGATATGGGAAGGATCAGGAACGTATTTCTTTAGTATAGAAATATGAAATACGTTGTGTATGCTTGCGAGAGGTGTAGGCAAAGCCAGACGATATGCCACTACACCCACACGGTCAAGAATCTGAAACGAACCAATAAATTACAGTGCCGGTTTCCCCTTCTTCTCGAATCGAAGAACTCCCTTCATAGGGAAAACTCTCAAAAATACGTGATCCACAACCGCGAACTTTAGCGGGCGCCGTCTCATATCGGCATAGCTCTTCTACCTGCTCTACGCTGTGAGAAGTCGACGTCTGATGATGTCAATCTTCTCCGAGGTCACCTGCACTATCTCTGGGCCAATCAATCTACCCTCACCGACCTTTGCCCAGCAATGCGGTGCTCGACAAGGACGCCCATACAAGGCCTCATAAGGTGCCATATCGATACTCGCCTGAAAACTATTATTGTACACGAACTCCGCATATGGAAGATATTTATCCCAACTGTCTTTGAAATCCAACACGCAAGCCCGCAACCTGTCCTCTAGAATCTGGTTCACCCGCTTCGTCTATGGGTGGAAAGCAGTACTGAACTTCAACTTCACACCCATAGCTTCCTGGATGCGAGTCTAGAAAATAGAAGTAAAGCACGTGTCTCTATCCGACACGATCTCTAAGGGAACTGCATGCAGACGCACTATCTCCCTGATGTATAGTCTAGCCAACTCGTCTGCAGAGTTTGTAACCCTGATCGATAGGAAGTGTGCCGACTTCGTCAAAAGGTCGACGATCACCTAAATGGAATCATGTCTCTTCCTAGTCTTCGGCAGTCTCGAAATGAAATCCATAAAAATAAAGTCCCACTTCCACTCAGCTATAGGCATAGGCTGAAGGAGACAAGGAGGTCGGCGATGCTCTGCCTTCACCTGCTGGCAAGTGAGATAACGGGACACGAAATCTGCGATGTGGGTCTTCATGCCATCCCACCAATAGGTTCTCTTCATGTCACGATACATCTTTGTGCTGCCCGGATGCATCGCAAGTCTGGAACTGTGCGCAGCCTTGAGAATCTCTCGTCTCAAGTTAGGGACATCTGAAACGCATAGGCGGCCACGATAACGTAAGCCCCCATCCGTTCCAACTCTCCACTTAGCGTTTACATCATCACTGGCCTGCTCTCGAAGCTCAGTCAGATGCTCGTCGTCCCTCTGCGCCGCGATGACCCTGTCATCGATAAGAGATCTCACCTGAACATGTGCGATAAACTCATATGGCTCCTCCACAGTGAGTTTCTGCTCTATGTCTCTCAAAATCTCAACCATGTCCCACTCGACAACCATCAGCGGAGCTGCAAACTCTATCGCCTTCCTGCGGCTCAACACATCAGCCACAAGGTTCGCCTTGCCAGGATGGTAGGAAACCTCGAACTTAAAGTCTTTCAAGGTCTCCATCTATCGTCGTTGCCTCATATTCAGGTTCCACTGTGTGAATATGTATCTAAGGTGGTCATAAAAGAGCTTGAACTCCTCTCCATAGAGGTAATGTCTCCAGAGCTTCAATACGAAAATGACAGCAGTAAACTCAAGGTCGTGTGTAGGGTAATTCTCCTTGTGCTTCCTTAATTGTCTCGAGGCATACGAAATCACCCTGTCCTTCTGCATAAGGACACAATCCAGACCAACGCTAGATGCGTCGGTGTATATCGTGTACTTAACCCCTTACTCTGGCAATACTAGCACAGGGGCGGACGTCAACTTATCCTTCAGCTCTTGAAAAGCTGCCTCCGCCTTCTCATTCCAAGCGAACTTAAGATTCTTCCGTGTCAACTGAGTCAAGGGTCTGGCTATCTTGGAAAAGTCTCGAATGAATCGTCGATAGTAGCTAGTAAGACCCAAGAAAGTCCTCACCTCGGTAACCGAACCGGATGCTTCCAGTCCTACACCGCGGCTACCTTAGCAAGGTCCACCGCCATCCCATCCTTGGACACCACATGTCCCAGGAACTTGACTTTCTCCTTCCAGAAGTCACACTTCTTATACTGTGCAAACAACTGATGATGTCTCAGTGTATCCAGGACCAATCGCAAGTGCTCCTCATGCTCCTCTTGACTCCTATAATATACCAAAATGTCATCTGTAAACACGATGACGAATCGATAGAGGAATGGCTGAAATACTCTGTTCATCAAATCCATGAACACGGCTGGTGCGTTCATAAGACTGAACGACATCACGAGGAACTCGTAGTGGCCAAAGCTGGTCCTGAAAGCTGTCTTCTGCATGTCCTCATCCCTGACACGCAACTGGTGATACCATGACTGCAGATCAATCTTCGAGAAGTACTGCGCTCCTCTCAGTTAATCAAACAGGTCATCAATCCTGGGCAAAGGGTATCTATTCTTCACCATGATCTGATTCAGCATGCAATAATCAATACTTAATCGTAGTGAACTATCCTTCTTTGTCACAAACAACACGGGTGCTCCCTAAGGGGACACACTCGGTCGTATGAAGCCAACCTCTAACAGATCATCAATCTGTTTCCTCAACTCCTCCATCTCACATGGGGCCATGCGATACATCGGCAGTGAGATGAGCGTCAAACCGGGTACCAGGTCGCTAGAAAAATTAATCTCACACTAAGGTGGCGACCCAGGAATCTTCCTGAACAGATCCTCATAATCACGGACTACTGGCGTGCTCTCAAGTGTCGGGGCATTAACATCCCTCAATAAGGAAGCGTAGCAAAGTACTCAAAAGGGGAGATTAACCTGCACTGGAAATGTAAAGGACGTGCCCTCCAGCTCGTAGACTGTCACTATACGGGTCTCGCAGTCAATCTCGGCCCTCCCTGCAGTTAGCCAATCCATGCCAAGAATGACATCTAAATATTAGAGAGAGGGGTGGACGATGAGGTCAATAGCTATCGTCCTGTCCTCTAGATCCAGTAAACAACCCTCACACATCATAGTGGCATCAGAAAAGGTCCCGTGTGCTGTAAGAACTCGCACCCCATCCATTCGAGTAGTCGGTAGCCCAAGGCGCTTAACTACTGAATGTGATATCAATGAAATCGTGGATCCTGTATCCACCATCACGAATATAGGAGTACCTCCAATGTGGGCTGTGACCTCAAAGGCCAAGGGCGGGGCAGTCGCTGTCCCGGATGCCTCTGCTGTCAATGCATGTACCCAAGCCTGCTGTGGACAGTTCGGCCGCGGTACCATGGGCCGTTGAGGCGGCCGAAACTGAGGTACGAGAGGTCTGAAAGAAGGATGCGCAGGAGTTGACCGTAATAGTGGAGCGGATAATGCCTGTGGGCGAGGACGATCGATCTTCTGCGGTGGTGAAAACCAGCTATCCCTCATCCGAGTAAAATAACTCTTTGCAGTGTGGCCCAGTCTCCCACAGTAAGTACAGGTCACACCTGGGCGCCACATCAGAAGTACTGGCGCTGTAGCCCTAGGAGGAGAATCGATGCGAGGCCTCTTACCAAGGAATGGCCTGCCCTGAGCATCTGGTTGTGGCCTAGCAACCATAGGGCCACGAGAACGTATCAGTTGATCAACATCCTGCTCTGCCTGCATGGACATATGTATCAGCTCTGCATAAGAGGGTATGCTGACACAACACATCTTCAACCAAATATCAGGTCGCAAACCCTCAGAGAATGGTCGTATCCGCATCTGCTCATCTGCAAGTATCGTAGGGACATATCTGCCCAACTCTGTAAATCGATGCTCGTACTCTGTAACTGACATGCCTCCCTGCTTGAGGCGTAAAAACTCATTCTCCCTCTCGTGTCGGTAGGTCTGTGGATAGTATTTCTCATGAAAACGGAACTCGAATGTTGCCCATGTCCATATGTAGCCAGCTGCAACCGTACGCAGTATACTATCCCACCATAAGCTAGCCTCTCTCTCAAACATGAAAGTGGCCAACTCAACCTGCTCAGACTCCGAGCAGTGCAGCATCCTCAATATCTTCGAGACACGGTCGAGCCAATACTCGGCCTCCTCGGGTCTGTGAGAAGCCATAAAAGTAGGAGGCCGCAAGTGCTGGAATCACTCAAGTAGGCCTCTGGTATCAACAACATTCCCTATAGGGTAAGCAGATGGTGCAGGATGAGCCATACCCTCGTCCTGAGTCGAAGTCCCAGCATCCTAGCTGGATGCACAGATGACGCAGGTGGAGTCGCACTCCCACCCTGGGCTAAGGCCCCTGCGATAGTAGTCAAAAGCTGCTAATGTTGCTGGTGCATCATGGTCATCAACTGCTCAAACCTATCAGGAGGTGAAGTAGGCTGAGGCACATACTGCGTAGAGGAAGACGCACGGTACTGCTCACGAACTGGAGGTGTGAAAGGTGGTAGTCCGACTGTAGGACCTGCAGAAGGCTGAGACTCAGGTGCAGTCTCACGAATCAGGCCCACAACAGGGTCCATATGATCATCACTCTGGGGAGGGACCCGATCAATCGGCTCACCCAGGGTAAGACGTGCCGTGCTCCGAGTAACCTTAGGTGGCATTCCCTATATTCAAAATAGGGTGCAAACCAGTCAGTTTCAACAATAGCACAAACACACCACACAATCATTCACATAACAAATCGAAGAAACTCCATGCATTTCATTTAATCAAAATTTGTCACAATACAAGAGGTATATCTTTACATGCATCATGATAAGAAATACATGGAAAACTACACTAGCCAAAGCTACAACTGGAACATAAACCAACTATTAAGCCTTCTCAGGCTCACACACAGAAAATACAAAACAACCTACATACAACTGATAACCATCTGAAATCTAATCACTCGTCCGAGTCTGGCGATGGAGGAGGGGCACCCTTATCCTGCAGACAACATAGGATAGATTTTAAGGTGCTGGTCACCTTCTTAAACTTATGCTTCACAAAGCCCCGCAGGTCCGTAATGTCCTGTCACAAGGCAACTTGGCCCTGTCATAGGGCAGCATGATCCTCCTCCAGGTGAGCTACATGAGTATCCTAAGGAGCCTGACCAGAAGCCTGCCCTGGTACCGCAGGAGGGGAGCTCTCATCTGTGCTATGGGCCTCTGGTTCTTCCTCTTCTTGGATCTCGGCCCCATCTTCTTCTTCACTCTCTTCTTCTTTGCTGTCAGTCTCATCTTCGCTCTCCTCAAGTTGAGCTTGGCGTTGCCATGGCCCGATCTCCATCTGATTGAGGGTAGCTTCATTGATATGATGAATCGGCATCGGCATCTCCCCACCAAAGCCATAACCAAACTCACGTGCAATCCTGCATATGAGTCGGCCGTATGGGAGTGACTCAGTCCTCCTCCTCGAGCATACAACATGAACTGTCTGTCGCAACACAAACGAAGGCACGCACAGGTTTTCCCTCTGCCCCACCTGATACAGGAAGTCTACCATGAGGCACGTACACTCACTACGGTTGCTCCACCTAGGGTAGACGTTGAATGTGAAAATGTGGTGGAGTAAGCGGAAGTCGTCTGTCATATGGAACGTAAGAAGACTCCAGTTCGGCTGCCACTCAACTAGTCGGCCACAAAGGGAACGTGTGCGGCAGTCCCTTTCACGCATACTATTCAGATTCTTAGCGCTCGCATGTACCTCGCTAAGGGGCACATTCAGAAGCCGAGATATGAATCTGACGTCGACAGTGGCCCATAAATCCACTGCACATAAGACCCGAAACTACAAGGGTTCCAGCGTAGCCTCATGAATGTTGGCATAGAAAGCTCGGACCATGCTTGCATTGACGCGTTGCCTGGCATCAAATAGCTGACCCCACTGGGCCTGTTCCAGGAGCTCGAGTAACTGATATTCCCCAAAGAGTCGCCTATCCACCTGAGCTTCAAAAAGGACCCCACGGCCCTCATAAACTCCATGGGGTTGTTCCGCCAACCAAGCCCTTCCAGTAGGAGATCGGGGATCAAGATCCCGCTTCGTCTGAAACTCACGAGCAGCACTTGGACTAGCGGTGGCACTTGAACTAGCGGTGCGACCTCTTAGCTTCCTTGAATGTGAGGGGTGACTAGGCCCAGCTTCATTAGTGGTAGTCTTCCTCTTTCCCATGAGAGAGAGGTGGTGGAAAGAGAGAAAAAAGCTAAAATAGCCTTTATAAAGGCCATGGAAGATAAAGGAAAGGGGGTGAAAGGGCTGACCTAATAGGCTACCACGAATCTAGGTCTGATAGAGGAGGGAAACAGGTCCCAAAAGGCTGGGATTGTAAAGGAAAAAGAATGAAATGGCTTGGGTTAGAAGCTCACATGAGTTGAGCTTAAAATGGAGGATGAGAGAGCTCCAACAAACGAGAATGGAAAGGATAGGGAGTGTGTATAGCTGTAAACGATGGAGTGGTGTGGATTAAGGCACAAAACGACGATGAGAGCGATTGAGAATGGGATTTGAGAGACAAATCAGCAACTAGGAGGGAAAGGGAGAGCTTGGGGGTGTGTTTTTTGAAGGAGTTATCATTTTGGGAGGGTCTTAATGGACGGCCCATAGCTAGGGGGTCACCCTAACCCCAAAACACCATCAGCCCGAAGGCCCGATCGAATGGGGCCCACTGATCGGCGAGCTTTTCGCCACTCACTGTGATGTTTGGCGAGGTCCTCCTACCCTAAGGGCCCAAAATTTATGTGGGTCCCACCCTGGATCATTCTAGGTGAGCGTGGGTAGGCCCACGACTCCATTTCAAACCATTTCGGGTCATTTCGGGTACTAATTACTGCATATTCACATTTAACAATTTTAAATAGCTAGGATAGGGTCAATAGAGGTCTAGGCTCATCCACACACGAACTAGAAGTGGTCTGGGGTCGTTTCATGTGACCATGGATGTACACAGGCTCGATCAAAATGGTCAATTTTTATGAACTTCGCCAATTGGCGAAACTGGGGTCCTATGAGTGTTTCTATATTTTTCTCGCGCCCACCTAAGTCAAAAGGGCGACAGCGTACGTCGCGTGACCATAACCCAGGTCCGGTTTAATCTAAATCATGCTCTGATACCAACTTGTAACGCCCTGAAAATCGGGGGTCGTGTAGAAACCCAACTCCTGAGTTCCAGACCATCACTTATGCAACAAATATTCTTATGATTCAATGTTGTCTTAGTTAGTGTATTAACATGAGTGAGATTATACCAAAACTAAAATTCATACTCCAGATCCAGTGATAAAACGCAAGCGAAAGACTGAAAGATATATATATCACTATCTGTAAAACAAAACAATCTCGATTTGTCTCCAAAGTATGAATACATCTCTGAGTCACATATACATATATCAAACCAAAATTAAAATGTCGTATGATAGTCCAACTAGCAAAATCTCACCGATCCAGGCTACTTATGCGAAGCCGTCAGAGAACTGCATGTAAGAGAACTTGTCCTGATCCTCGTAATAGTCTGGCTCTAGCTCCTGAATCACCTCACAACCTGCATCTAAGACATGGTCTGGTAGGTGTTGAAAACATCGTCCCGTAACGTGAGAGTGAGTGATCAACTCAGTGGAATCATAGAGCAAAGATTAGCATGTTATCAAATCAATCACGTGATAATAGTAAAGTAAATAATCAGACATTTCTAGATACTGTTGTTAATGCAAGTATGAGATGCAGTAATGATGCATGCCCTAACAGACATACTCCCTCATGCGACACCATCTTACGTCCGCGGCATGCTTTCTTCCCTCAGTGCTCCATATCTTCCAGGCACATGCAGTGCGATGTGGATATGATTACCGAGTTGTTATTAGTCCTTTCAAACAGTAGGATTGGGAAACTAAGGTACTTCCCTTATATCAATCCCAACACAGATCCTGTCTAGGGTTGTCACACCTAGTAGTCTCATACGATGATATATTTCTAGGTCGCTGCAAGGGCTGTTAGGGCTGTTGCTCGCACTTGTAGCATCACTCCCCCATTACCTTATCAATACAGGCCTAGTTGTACTCTTTTTGCTACGGAAGGGTCGTCACCTCACGTAGACTTAGAATATACTCGAGGTCACTACAAAGGGCTCGTCACCAATCAGAGTATGCTGACAGCTCGAATGTATTGTCCCATACCACCACAATCGGCTCACGAGCCTAAGGTGCCCACTGGTCACTACGAGGTGGTTTGTGACCCCAGCGTAGGCCGACAGCTCGACCACGGTGTCTCATACCACCATGCCCAGCTCATGAGTCTTAATAGATCAAGGTACCATGGTTATCAGGGTTTTCATTGGTAAGTTCAGTACCCTAAGTTCAAGTAGTTATGACCAATACAAGGTGAACATATAATGGTTAGTCGGGTTACTTGACGAGCTCGACTAGTAAGAGTGTACCTCAAGCTGAACGACATGAAGTGCATAAAATACCTCGTGTGGCCTTACTACTGTCGTCAACCAAAGCACGACTCGGGTTCATCGACGGGTCTTTCGTGGCGAATAGAATCCAACCACAATTTCGAATCTGTTACTGACTGCCTGGACTAGAATATAGCCTCAAACACTTGTAATCTAATTCAATATTCATATGAGAGTGACAGAAATGAAGCACAAATAATCCAAGCATGTTAACAACATGTTATAACATACAACATAAGCAAATCAATCAAACGCAAGCATTTCATATACATAAGGAAATCAATTCAATATAACAACATGGAGGAAATCATGTACATCATCATATTAGTTGAGAATCCAATCTCAAAACTACTCTACAACACCATTCACTCAATACTTACTAATACATACTCTTATACAAACACTTAGTCTACACACATTTGTCTACATAGCATATGTCGACCCAAAGTGTGCATTACGGCGAATCTCTTCACCAAACAGATCATACACGCCTAACTAGTATAATAACACGACAAATACACATGGCAATCATTTTAGCAAAATACGGACGTATACAGTATTTCCTATAAATACCTAAAATGCCCTAAATCTCATATTCTCCGTACGAAATCGAAATGGAAAATAGACAACATGTTCTACATCTCAAACAACATCTTTGTAGATAATCTACTATTAAATGACATTGAAAGCTTTGAAAACAGTTAGCCTAAGCATCTAAAATCCTCACCTGTCGCTGTAGAAGCGTATTGAATCGAATAGGAACTCTACGCTTTGTCAACGTCGATATGACGACCTAATTCACAAGTTAAGTCAGCTACTTCGTTACTTGTATCGATGGAATCCCTAAAACAGGTTGAGGTTAGGGTTTTCTTACCTAGAATGAAGTCGGAATCATCGGAGGAGTGATTAGAACACGGTGATTAAGTACGTGTAGAAGAAGGATCAAATGATAGGAACCTTTCCCCACAACTTCCACACAATCTCTCTCTTTTCTCTCTTCTCTTTTCTAGGGTTTTTCCAAATTCGTATGGGAGAGATTTGAGAGGGTTTAAGGTCCTTAAATAGGTTAGAAAGTCACCTATTTAGACTTTAAACCAAGGTATACTTGGGTTATAGCCAAATCGGGTCCTTTTCGATCCAAAAGAACGTTTCTGGAGGTCCCCTGACCAAATGCGGTTGGACTTAAGCTCATGGATATTGGATCCTGATCACATTAAGTTTTTAGTTCAATCGTGTTTCTAGATCGTACTTGGCGGACCAGTTTCAGTTCAGCGGTCAGTGAGATTCGATCGAGGATTCTAAGTACACTGACCTAAGTGGGAAATGTTTCCTAATCTGAGGGTTTATTTGGGTCAGATTCCGATGGTCTGAATGCTTATACTTAACCCACAAGCGTCACGTGCCAGATTTATTTAAATCACATTTAATTTATAAAGAATTTCACTCTTTCTCACACTCCTTGCTCCGGGCTCAATGAAATAACCTCAGAACATCAGTTGGGCTTGATTTTCGAAATGATTGTCAAGTCCAACTAAGCGGTCATAATGGTCTGAGATTGTAGATATCAGACTTTTGATGCGCGGTCTAGATCCAATACAAAGTTTCAAAGGGTTCCTGAGAGCAAACAGGTTTAGAGTTCGATCCTAGGTTTCAGGATGTTATAGCGTTAACAATTCCATAAGTTTTGGGTCTTGCAAAACTTATTTAAAGCGATCAGTGCTAATTTCACAGCTAATCTAACATAACGCCAGTTGATTTACGCTTAATTTCTAAAGGAATTAATTGCAAGTGATTTCTGATCGAGGTGGTACTCGGGTCTCTGAACGGATTTTTTCGAGACGTTACAAACCGTCCAGCAAGCTTGTAGGTAAATCTATACGATTTATCGATCCCATCGACACGGTCTCCGATATCATCGATATACAAATTCTGATGACATCGACTGTTCCCCGATCATACCTTTAGAACCTAAAAATCTTCAAGGCTTGTCTCTCTTAATTTTTCCTGTCGATAGAACGATTCATCTATCGATGGAATCGGAGTTCGAAATCCGATAGCATCGATGTGTGTCTCGATTCCATCGACCAGTTGGCAAAAGGTTTCCAAAAGTGAAAATGACATTTGAGTTTGTAACATCGAGAGGACAATCGATACAATCGAGAGTATACGCTCAATCATATCGACACTTTCTCGTTGATATCGAACTTTGTCATAAATATGACCGTTTTATATCCATTGGAACCTTTTTCCTATATATAGAGAAGCTTGCCTTTATTGCTGATAGAGAAAGAAGAGAGTGCTTTTGAGTGTTTTAACCTTCCTATCATTTACCTTAAGCCCTTTCTCTCAGGGATTTCATCCTCCAATCCACCCCCATCATTGATATTCAATAGAGTGGATTGGAGAATGAACTTCTGCATTTAAGGATCCTCCAGCTACTACCTTATTGGCAAATCATTAAGCTGGGATGCCTTGAATGCATAGATGATCAGAACCACTCTATCTTCCTAATAGGAAAATCCTTAGAGAGTGGAATTCCATCACAACCTTGACCCAACCTAAAGCCTAGAATAGGTATATCTTTTGTGTTGCGGATCAAGGGAGCTGAAGACTCTTCATCAACAAGAAGGAGATCTTCAACATTACGCTGAATGGGACTCATCAACTTATTTATAAGTATCTAGAGTCCAGAGGACACTTGTGATCATTCCTTTCTAGGATTGGGTCTTAAGTGTTTCTCACCCTTTGAAGTCCTCAAAGGAGGCCTCTGACGGAAGTGTACGTGCGGGGTGTGTTGTGTGGACCCTTGCTCTATGGAGAACATAAACATCCGGGTGAATTTGTGTGGACCCTTACTCTATGTGGGCATAAACATCTGGTTAGGAGTGCGCAAGAAAAACTCCAGGGTTAGAGGTGAACCGACTAGAAACCTCTGTGTAAAGGTTTGTGGTGAACCATGGGAAACCTCCTTAGTGAAATTCGGTCACTCAAGGGTTGAGTGTGGAAGCCAGTAGTGGAGTGGACAAGTAGTCGAACCACTATAAAATGATTATGTTTGAGATTGATACTTGTGTTTAATTTTTTTATAAGATTATATTAACTACATTTATACTTGCTCACACTTCACACACAGTTAAATTCATCATAGACTATAATTGCACCATGATTATCATTTAAATAGCTCTGTGATTGGATCCTCTACCAGGCTTGGAAGCCAGTAGAGTTAACTTTGAGTAATCCTAATCTGTACTCTGTGATAGGATTAGTGTGATAGGCTTTTTAATAATTCATAAAAACTTTAAAAAGTCCTATTCACCCCCCTCTAGGACATATTGGCGTATTCTAGCTTCAACTCAAGCGGTCTTCACCGCTATTTCACCTATGTCATCGCAAGCACCATCTGACCGGGAACGTACTGACTGGAAGACCTAACCAAGAAATTACAACCTCATCCATGGAATGCCGAGCATTTAAAAACCTACTATTCCTAAAGTCGGCATAGCAAAGCAATGAAAAAAGCTCAAAAACGACAAACATGTAAACTGAGTCAAAAATGAATAAAATAAAACTGAGTATATTCATTTACCAGTGTTTGTTACATCGAGTTACATCTTGTTTCGGCATTACATTGTCTGACTAAAAGGGTTAAAGGTAAATGAAAGATTGGCCAAAATGTATGAACTTTTCCCTTGGTTAAAAGTACCCACAGGTTTGCTTAGAGCTGATGATGGTACTAAAATGGAGCCGATGATGGTGCCAAAAATTGAGCTCTGAGACTATTAAAGGTCACTTTTAGCGACCTATGGAGCAAGAGCTACTTCAGACTCAACCTCGGCCCCACCTAACTCGGCTACTTCAGCCGTTGCATCCTGGGAAGGGCCTTCCTCAAATTTTGAGAGATCAGGGTCGAGAAAAAATAGCTTCATCACTTTGATGCAAGATGTGTACCCGCTCTTATATAAGTGATCCCTCTCATCTTCAAACTCTGGAGACTTAAGGAAGTCTTTTACAGCCTTCTCCCTAGCCTCTTTCTTAGCCAACTCGAGTGCCACTTTTGTATCGGCTTTCAACCGAGCTAGCTTCTCCTCAGAGGCGTCACGAGCCAAGCGAAGTTTTAGACACTCATCATGGGCTTCCTTCAGTAGCTGAGTTGACTGAGCACAAAGAACTCTAGTATCTTTAGTCACCTTCCGAGCTAAGCTCAACTCACCAGTTAATCAGCTTACACGAGACGAGGTGACCTCGAGTTGAGCCTCTGCCTTTACTGCTCATTTTCGAGTTGCTTCAGCGTCCGCCACATCTCTCTTGACCTTCACAGCCTCGAACAAATCTTCGCTAGCCCTCAGCAGGCAAGGACCAAGCTGCATAAGAAAGGGACAAAGTCAGATCAAAGTCGAAAGAGACAATGAGCTAAGAGATAAGTTCAAATCCTACCTGAAGCAAGACCTTCACAGCATGGGAGAGTATCCAATTCCCAGGGGCTTCGAAGAGGGAAGAAAATTCTTTCTCACACCCATGAGTGACAGCCCAAGTGACCATGTCTGCCACGGCCCGAGGAAAAGATAACACTTCTCGTTGAGCCATCTTCCCCCTTGAGGTCTCCCCTCTCCGCTCGTTTCTTTGTCCCAAGACCCGCTCTGCAATAGGTCCTGACTTAGAAGTAGCTCAGGACTCGGTAGGTAGGGTGCCCACATACTTTTCCCTCTCTTCAGGGTCAGAGAGAATAACAATGGTTGGGACGGCCGGAGTAGGGGCAACTGGGGTAGGCAGCTCCACGATTGAGGGAGCAGTTTACGCCTTCTTTGGAGGATGAGGCTCCGATAGAAGAACTGACCTAGGAGGAGCTTTTAACTTGGATGACAACTTCAGAAGGGGTCGAGTTTCAGCCATCTCTGTGTCAGACAAAACACAAAGTTAGAAAAAAATCCATAAGGGTGTGCCTGAATAACCTAAAGATACCTGTCACAGCCCGAAAGAAGAAGACTCTTTAGTTACAGAAGGGACTTCCAAGACCAATCTTCTGGACTTATTGTCCATAGATCTTTGATCTGAGCTAAAACGTTGGCTACTAATTTCGTCTTCTTCTTAGAAATTTCTGCAGAGCACTTTTAGTTAGACTAAGAAGGATTGTAATAAGAAAAAATGAGGAAAAGGGCATGCCGAGTCACCTGCTTCAGAGAAGGCCCAGGGAACATGAGGTTTGAATAGCCCAGACTCGGCAGTCTCCTAGCGACCGCTTGCCCAGAACCACCTCTCTCTCCAGTGCTTATTAGAGGTAGGAGGGTCGGTTATCAAAGAGTCTCCCTTGTTCCGTCAAGCGGTCAAGAAATACCGGCTGGGCTGTGAAGTGTTCGGCCAAACTTAATATAGATAGAAGAACTCATCCATGATCAATGGGGGTTGTTCTACCTCAGCCCGTAACACTGCACATCCGAACAAGTTCATCCATCCATTCACAACAATTTTCCCGGGAACAATTCTGAGTCAGGAAAGAAAATCTCGAGCAACGGTTTGTAAGGGCAAACGCAAGCCACATTGCATGGTAACTTGGAAAATTGTGACCATCCCATGAGGAGGATGGTCAGGAAACACATTCGGAAATGGAAGTCAAAGAATGACTGGGTCGGGAAATGATACCCGACTCGAATCCTATCCAAATCCGCCTCAGTCAAAACTGAGGGGATCGGTCCCTTTTATTCGTCTCTGACCTCCTCACTCTCGGCATCCTCTCCTTCTTCGGCTGTCAGTTTAATAAACTGAGCTGACCTCCTTGGGGGAACCGACTCAATGGTTCCCCCAAGATCAATCCTTGTCAGTTTCCTAGGAAGAGTTGGCTCAATAGTTTCTTCTTCCAATTCTTCCTCTACTTCCAAGTCGTCTTCAGAAAAATGAGGAGCAGGCCTGCCAGGGACATGTCTCAAGCTAGAGGGACCCGTTGAAGGGGAGCATTCTGTTGAGGCCCCACTAGACAGCCTAACAGTAAGTTGGAAGGCCTCATTGGTGCTCATTGCCATCTCCACCAGTAAAGAGGGTGATTCTGAGACGTTCCAGAGATGCCTCTTTTCGCCCAAATCATTAGAAATCCCCTCCAACGAACTTAAAGGATGCATTATCACTAGGGGTCAAAAAGAAAAGGGAGGGAGAGAAAATTCACCGGAGAGGCGAAGAGCACAAAGAATGAGTGGGAAGGAAAAATGGCGGTTTGTAAGCACAGTGAAGAAAGAAGAAAATTTGGAAAGAGGGATATTGAGCGGGAGAGCGAAAGTGCAAAAATCGCTCTCGCATCCCCTTTTATAGCCGAGCCACATGGCAGCAAAATTTAAGTAGGAGTTGAATCGACATCTTCTTCGACTCCCCCGCCCGATGTGTGGCGCACGCCTACTAACGCAAATAACGCCCTCGCCACGTATTCGACTCTCATAATGTCAGACCCCAAACCCAGAAATCAGATTCACAGGAATCCCAATCGCCGAATCTGGTGCCCACAGCCTCCGTAGTATCCCATTCTTGGCTCCCAGCATCCACCCACTAGGTTCCGATCCTAGGATCCTACAAGGAGGATTTTCTAACGTACATTTATCTCATAAGAAGCATAACCACAAGTATACTCAAATCATAAAGGCAACATCATCATCACATATCCACTAATATAATCATTTGAATACAATGCTGAAAGGGAAAAGTACATATGTTAAAATCAAAGCTCCAGAAGACAGTTGCACACTCCAAGCTCAACGCTGTTATAACCTAACGCCACCTGCGCGCATCTATCGTGCATAAGCTTATAGAAAGCTTAGAGGGTGGTGAAAGTGTGTTTAAGTTAAGTGCTAAGTTACAATAAAGCCCATAAATCATACATCATTGGGATAAGAAAAAATAATGACAAGATCACGAATCATACGATATCCGAGTAAGCAGAAATATACTGATAAGTCCATGAGTCATACAATAATAGAGTACGCAATAAAGATCAGCTATACAAATGAAGAGTTAAAGAGAGAAAAATATCAGATGCAGAGGGTATAATGCAATATATAAATCCTGTTAAGTCCGTCTAGGCCATATAAGTGCAGAAACATAGTAACTCAAAATGTTAAGTACTACAGATGTAATGTAATATGCGGTGTGAATGAAATGATCATACTGGAGTGTGAAGTCGAGATGATAGTACGTAGTATCATAGGCTACGGGGTCCACCACAAGGGACTTCTATCCATACCAGTCCCATTTCTAAATTTGAATAGTTAGACTCAATGTGGTAAATTCTTGATTTCTAGTTAGTCGCGCGCCCAATCAAAATCCTGGTCATGTGAAGGTACACATAACAAATAGTCATGCACCACTAACCTAAGTGGATAGTGAATGAATGAATGGATGAATATGCAATTCTTGCTCAATAAGTCGACATATCAGTACGATTACTCTCTGGGAAATCACTGGGGTCTATTACACTCCAAACTAGATTGCCGCCTCATCGCGCGCAACAAGGTGAGTGGAAGAGACCTCACTATCTGCCTGCCAATATGAGGCCCGACTTGTCGATAACGGACCCATTCCTCAAGCTGGTCAAACTCAGCCTAGCTTTGCCCCTTCCTCTCGAGCAGGTAAGGCCGCACCCCTTCCAAATGACCACGACACAGTGGGAGACGCGGCCTAACGGTATATAGCCCTCATGCGCTCATGCATCTACTCAGTCTAGATGTTGGAACAACCTCTGGAACTAAGAGAGTTTAGAGACTTTCACTCAGGGATATCTATAACACCCAAAGTAGAACAGATTTTTGGTGTCCCATCTGGCCATCCACGATATGCTTGTGGAGGGTACGACCTTGATGTCACTAGGGCGTACGATGGTCATGTCACACAAATGCGAGATGCATGAGTCACACGGTGCAATCATGCATAAATCCTATGCATACCGTGCACTCATTTGGGGAAACCCTGCCTATCAGGGAGCCTCATGAATAACTTATCCCATGGCATATGCGATGGTCAATCACATCTCATAACAAATATGCAGATGATGCGCATGTATTATGATGCTATGCTATCACATAATCATAATCGGTATCAATAACCGTCATCAACAATCAGCCTCTACCATGTGGACATCTAACCAACATTGCCCCAAGGAATGACCTTCAGAGGGCCAAACACATAATGGGCCGACGGTCTCACACAAAGGCCTAATACACAACACAGTGGGCCTTGCCCAAGGACCACAGATACATCACAATGGGCCTCAACTATGGGTTGCATATACATCATATAGGTCTCGGCAATCAGCCTTGGCAATCGAAATCGGCCTCAACAATCAAAATTGGAATTGGATTAGGCCTCAGTAATCGGAATCGACCACGACAATCATAATCGTCAATTGGCCACGAAAATCAGAATTGATCGATAATTGGCCTCAATATTCAGAATAAAAAATTAATCACAATAATCGAAATCAATCGGTAATAAGAATCAGTAAATCGGTCACGTCAATCAGAATCAGCAATCAGTCATGACAATCGGAATTAGCAATTGGCCACGTCAATCGAAATCGATCGATAATCAGAGTCGGTAAATCGGTCACGTCGATCGAAATTGATAATCGATCATGACAATCCAAATCAGTAATCGATCACGTCAATCAGAATCGATCAGTAATCAGAGTCAGCAAATTGGTCACATCGATCGAAATCGGCAATCGGTCGTGATAATCAGAATCGATCGATAATCAGAATCGATAAACCGGTCATGTCAATTGGAATCGACAATCGATCATGACAATCATAATCGACAATCAGTCATGACAATCAGAATCGATTGATAATTGAAATTGATAAATCGATCACGTCAATCGGTCATGATAATCAGAATCGACAAACCGGTCATGTCAATCGGAATCGGTAATCGGCCATGACAATCAGGATCTTCCTCGACAATCGGCCTCGATATACAGAATTGGCCTCGTTAATTACACTCGGCCTTGATATCTGGATTCTACGATCGGAATCGAAAATTAGAATCACCCTCGTGGGAAGATCATAATGAGAACTTTCAACCATAATTTCCCATTAACGTGGACATTTAACCAACATTACTACCAAGGAGTGGCCCACATATAGCCAAAAGTATAGTAGGCCCATGGCCTCACACAAGGGCCTATACATCACCATGGGCCTCACCAAATACGTAACATATACATCATACTGAGCCACACCAAATGGGTCACAAATATATCATATTGGGTCGCACGGTCTAATACACATCACATGGGCCCAATACATATCACTATAGGCTGCTTAAATGGGCCTAATCACACATCACTATAGGCCGCTCAAATGGACCTAACATACATCACAATGGGCTACATCAATGGGCCACATAACATGGGCCTTAAATACATCATATGGGCTTTAACATATGGGCCTTAAACGTGGGCCACAAATACATTACATCATGCTTGGCCATGGGCCTCAAGTACCTAACAATGGGCCTCGCCCATGGGCCCTAAGTACATCAAAATGGGCCACGACCTATGGGCTTCAAATACACAATAGGCGAGCTCTACACATGGGCTTTATACACATTAAGTGGGCTACATCAATGGGCCACACTAATGGGCCTCAAATACATAACAGGTGGGCCCTACACATACAACAAGTGGCCTTGTACATCCAGCTTCACGGACGGATGGTGTGGTTGTAGAACACATATATCGAGGTGGTCCCCACCATCATGGAGGGCATGAATAAAATACATAAATCAAGGTGCATTTCCATCATCCAGATAGCTGGATGGTGTGGATATAAAACATATACATCACGTGGGGTCCATGTATATAATAGGTACATTAAGGTGGGACCCACGTAATGGACGATCTGGATATAACATAAACCTCGTGATCAAACTCACCTGGTAATACAATAGCTATACGGATGTGTGAGGAGGTACACTGGTCAATCCCTCCATAGAGGTGGGTACCACATGGGGTCCATCATACGTTTATTTTCCATCCCACGTGTTGATGAGGTCACACAAACCTAATTAAGGGGAAAAAAACATAACTTCCATATTTATTCAAAACTTATGTGACCCAAAAGGGTTTCAATGGTTGACGCTCAATCTCCACTAATTTTTACAATGGTCCACCTGATAAACAGCAAGGGTATAGAATAAATACATTAGTGGTGGGTCCCACCGTCCAACTATCTGGACGGTGTGGATAAGACCTATACATCACAGTGTAGTCCACATTGATGGACGATAAGACCCATACATCAGTAGGCCCCACGGAGCGTGGTGATGTCACCAGCAGCTATATAGCTGGTGTGTGGTACCTCTACCAATTCGTCCAGTAGGTGGGTCCCACGTGGGGCCCACCACATACACGTATTACATATAACACACACACACACACACACACACACACACACATATATAATATTTTATTTTATTTTATTTTTTGAAAAGGGTCTAGCACCCAGACCTTTTGGACGCTGGACGGATAGTTTGGATATAGGATGGATACATCAAGGTAGAGTCCACGTGCTAGATGCATATGTCTTCAAGGTGGGCCCCAAATCCAATGAGCCACACGTGCTGCCGTGCAGCATGGAAAATAATACATATATCATGATGTGGCCCGTCAGACGGACGGCGTGGATCCAATGAATGGATGGTGTGGAGGATAAAATGCATACAGCTGTGTGGGCCATCTTCACACGTGCAACACGTGTGGAGTGGGTCCCACTCCCTGTTAGGAAAATGGATGGACTATGAGGATGAATTACATGGGGTGGCTTCCACGTGATGGGCACCCTCCCCAATAACATATTGATATTATATTACATATTATAATAATATTATATATTTTATTTTTATTATTTAATTTGTTGCAGCGGCTAGTACACCCCACTACAAGTTCACACTTTATAGCTGGCCACGTCCAGCATACGGTGTGGATACCTATGCATCAAGGTGGGTCCACTGTCTTGCTGTGTAGATGGTGAGGATGAAATACCCCCAGTAGAGTGGGGTCCATGAGCAAGACCAATGAATGGACAGTTTGGATGAAATACATCCACCAATGGAGGCCCCATCTACCACCGTCCAGATGGACGGATGGAGTGAATTATACATACATCATGGTGACCCCAGGCTACTGCTGTACGTGCAACAGCTACAGGCCCATTGTCCATTAGACAGACAGTGGGGATCAAGGAACAAATATCATGGTGGGCCCCATTTAAATGGACGGTCAGTGTGGATTCCATCCACGCATTGTGTGATGAAAGGTGCGGATGGGGTACACATAGTAACTGGTCCCACATAAGGTATACACATACATGTATGTATATATATAATATAATATAATATAATATTATAATATTATATATATATATATATATATATATATATATATATATATATATATATATATATATTAAAGAGGAAGTGCAGCGTCCAACGTCTAGCTCTGGATGTCTAGACACCTGGACGGCCTGGATTTGAAATACATCATGGTGGCGTACTATGTGGTGGGGCCCACAATAGTTAGGCAGCATAGATGATGTATATACAACGCATACATCATGGAAATCCCACCGTCCAGGGGTCTGGATGGTGGATGGGATGGGTGAACATATACATCAAGTGAGGTCAGGTGTGGCCACCATTGAAACACGCTGATATTAGTGTTTTCCCCTATGCCCAGTCCTATCCAAATGGACAGGCAGCATGGATAAATACATCATGGTGGGCCTGCTGGCCCTGGATGGTCTAGCGAGATGGGACGGTTCCATTGGATGGACGATCTAGATCTTTACATGCCTCACCAAGTGGGCCATCATGCAAGGAAAGGAGAGAGAAGGGAAGAGAGTAAAAGAGAGAAGCACTCACCTCAAGGCTATAGATCTCCTTCTTCTTCCACCTTCTGTCTCCTCAGCTTCAAGGGAAGGATTTTAACGGTGGAGATGGGGTTTGGAGGGTTGGATTAAGAGGGACTAAAGCTTGAAGTTGCTAGACTTGAGAGCTTTCATGGACGTTTGGAGATTGCAAGGAATAGAAATGGAGAAGGAGAGAGAGAGGTAAGAGAGAGATATGTAATGATGGCTTTGTAAGGCCATCATTAATTGTAAGGAGGCATGTCATAATGAGATGTAAGACAATCATTGCTTTGACTAAAAAGAAATGATGAATTTGGGTGATGTCACCCTAGTTAGGAATGGTGCCATGTGATAAGAAGGTCCCGCAACATGCAGTCCACAGCCTTTATAGTGTGCGGGCCACAACTTATGATATAGACGTCGGATTGGCGCACGAGACGCGGTGACAGAACCATGACGACGTGGTCATAATAGCACAGGTCTCGAGCTGAATCACTTCAGGTTTACAAGAAGGAACTCAAGGTCATGCAGAAATGAAATTTAAGGGTCGCAAGTCGCTGGAATTTGATCAGAAGGACTGTGGGATCCTACGGAATGAGATGGACACTAGGACACGGGCTTGTCACATAAGCGGATGAAGTGACCTGATGGTTATCCGCTCGTGCGACCTCGAGTAACGAACCGTCGTATGTTACGGACGATATAAGAAGCATTAAATGCTCCATCATAACTTCGGTTCCCAATGCAAACTGACCTAGAAATTCATTACTCCTTTGTGTCGACATGGCTAACATAAGGAGTAAGGGGCTTACTGTTGGGAAAAAATATGACAAGTCTGAGGGCTCAGTTGTAGGATGAACCAACTCTTCTGATGTAACCCAAAGCAACAAGAAAATCCGAGTGAAGTAAAACCTCACGGAGCAGGATATGAATCCTGACCGAAGCTAAGAGAGTCAAGAGCCACAAGAAAAATATGTAAGACAAATGAAGTTGACTCGGTTAAAGAGACATCAATGTCTGAAGGGACCAATTAAAGGCCCTTGAGTTAAAAGACACCTGACCGACTATAAAACTGACCCATATGAGGTTGGTTGTAGTGTCAGCTATCAGATTAAGAAAGGGCATCAGTCTTAGACTGATTTTGTTTCATCCTACAATAGGCAAATAACCCCATCTTTATAAGCCAACCGAACTGTATAGTCTATTAAGGCCAAGCTAAGAAAAGGAGAGACAATGTAATCTTAAACACCGATTCGAGAATCTTGTAAAAGGATACCCAACCCTGAAAATCTCAGGATCGGGAAGTATCTGTAAACAAGATGGCAATTAAATCAAATCTCCAAAAAAATCAGGAGAGAATCCCCTTACACCGGGACCTCTCATTCCTATAAAGAGAGGGTACTCCAGGAACCAAGGTACGTAAGAAAAAACTCTAAAAAACTCTTCCTGGATATCTACTGACTTAAGCATTGGAGGTTCCCTGGCTCTAGCTAGGGTTCCCTTTCTCTTTCATTGTGGTGCAGGTGGAAGTGCAGGGAGAGGCTGATCTAGTTTTTCGCATCAACAGACACTAATCCTAACATTTAAATGATGGAGAACAATACTTAAACCTAAATTTATCGTAATAATAAATATATAAATAAAAATGGGTTTTGGACCATTAGTTGTAACGCCTTAAAAATTGAGGGTCAGGCAGAAGCTCAGCTCCCGAGTTCCAACACATCACTTATGCAACATTGATAATGATGATTGAATGTTGTTCATATTAGTGCACTAAACATGAGTGAGATTATACCAAAAAAGTAATTCATACTCCAGGATAATGATGATTGAATGTTGTTCATATTAGTGCACTAAACATGAGTGAGATTATACCAAAAAAGTAATTCATACTCCAGATCAATTTTATAATGCAAGCGGAAGACTGGAAGATGTATATAAGCGTATATGAGTCCAAAAGATCACTGTCGAACCCCAGAGTATGAATATATCACTAAGTCACCATATACAGGTAATAGTTCAAAAGAAATCAAAATGTGAAGAGATAGTTCGACTACAATGATAAGCCCTATAACCTCGTCGATCATAACGGCCTAAACGAAACTATCGGAGAACTGCATATACGAGAACTCATCCTGATCATCATAGAAATTAGGCTCTGCCTCCTGCGTCGCGTCATCATCTGCAGCTAAGACAAAGTCTGGTGGGTGTTCAGAACACCGTCCCAGAACGTAGCAGTGAATGATCAACTCAGTGGAATTATAAAGTAAAGATTAACATGTTATTAATTCAGTTAAGCAGTAATGATAAAGCAGACATATCAGACATTCCTAAATATTCTTATTAATGCAAGGATGAAATGTTTTCATGATGCATGCCCTCACCTACACTCTCTCGTGTGACACCATCTTATTGTCGTGGCATGCTTTCTTCCCTCTATGCTTTTCAACCCGGGGCACATGCAGTACGATGTTATGAGTATGATTACCGAGTTATTATTAGTCCTTTTCATACAGCAGGATTGGGAAGCTAAGGTACCTCCCTTATATCAATATCCAAATAATGATCCATTCTAGGGTCGTCAGTCCTAGACAATCTCATACGATATTATAGTTCTAGATCACTGTAAAGGGCTCATCACCAATCATACAGGTCTAGTTATATCCTATATACTACAATAAGGCTCGTCAGCCCAATGCAGTTTCAGGATATACTCGAGGTCACTAAAAAGGGCTTGTCACCAGTAAGAGTAGGCCGACAACTTGAATATAGTGTCCCATACCACCATAATCGGCTCACGAGTCTAGGTTACTCACTGGTCACTACGAGGAGGCTCGTCGCCCCAGCGTAGGCCGACAGCTCGACCACGATGTCCCATACTACCATGTCCTACTCATGAGTCTTAGCGGATCGAGATACTACGGTTGACGGGATTACACTGGTAAGTTTGGTACCTTAGATTCAAACAGGAGCGTCCATACATGGTGAACATAAATAGGGTCAATCGGGTTACTTGACGAGCTCGACTAGCACGAACGTACGTTGAGTTGATTGACATGAAGTGCGCAAACTCTCCGTGTGGCCAAACCACTGCCGACAACTCGAGTATGGCTCGGGTTCGTCAAACAAATCATACGTTTTAAATAAATCTCAGCCATGAACTCAAAGCCTGTTACCGATTGCCTAGACCATAACATGGCCCCATACACATTCAACCTTAACCAATAAGCATATGAAGTAGTCAAAACAGGAGTAACCAGGTAGTCCAATCATAATAGCAAACATGTTATAAGATGCAACATAAACAAGAATCCATACACATGCATTTCATAAGTAAAACGATAAAACTAAACAACTTGCATGGAGGAAATCATACACATCCCTAGGGTAGTTGAGAATCCTATCTTAACACCCATCTAAAGTACTATCTCCTAAGTACTTACTTATACAAGCATTTTCACAAACACTTAGACTACACGTATTAGCCTTCATAACGTAAGTTGTCCCAAACATGTATTAGGGCAAATTTTCTCACTAAGGAGTTATTATACGCATAGTTAGAATATACACATGGTAGTTAATCATGGCAACCACACTTTCAAATTTCATACGTATACAGTATTTTCTACGATTACAAAGAATACGCTAAACTCCACATAGTTCATATATAACTGAAACGCAAAACAGACATCGCATTTTGCATGTGAAATAGCACCCACGTCAAGAATCTAACATTAACCGACATTGAAAGCTTTGAAAATCATAATATATACATCTATAGTCCGCACCTTACACGTAGAAGCGTAACGAATTCGATAGAGACTCTAAGTTTGCGTCAACGATGAAATGACAACCTATAGCACAAGTTAAGTCAGCTATTTTGCTACTTGCAACAATGAAAATCCTATAACAGCTTAGGGTTACATTTTCTTACCTAAGAATGAAGTCAGAATCGCCAGAATAGCAATTCGGTAATGACGTTTAAGCACAACGAGTAACGGGAATTCAATCCCAGGAGTAGCTCTCACTTCTATCTCACTTTCTCTCTCTTTACTCTCTTCTCTCTCCTAAGTTTTTCTTAAATTCATATGGAGTGAATGACAGAGGGTTTTAAGGTCTTTATATAGGCCTAAAATTGATGGAATTAGCCCCAGGGCCAAGTTATACTTAGGTTATAGCCAAAGGGTACTTGTTCCTATCCAACAGAGCACTTCTAGAGGTCCTTCTATTGAATGTGGTCAGACTTAAGCTCACAGATGCTGCATCTTGATCAAGCTAAGTTTTCAGTCTGATCGGGTTTCCAGATCGATCGTGGCGAACCAGTTTCAACTCAATGGTCACCAAAACTCGATCAGGGTCACAAGTATATTAACATGTGTGAGCCATCTTCCCTGATCAGAGGGTGAATTTATGTCAGAATCCAACGGTCAGAATGCTTATAATTTGCGTTCAAGCGACACGACTCAGATTACTTAAATTTATATTTAATTTCATAAAAACCTTCACGTTCTCACACTCTTCACTCCGGACTCAAGAAAATAGTCTCATGACCTCATCTAGACTTGATTTTTGAGGTGATAGTCAAGTCCAACTAAGTGGTCATTATTGTCTAAGTTCATCCCTATCGGACTTTCGACGTGCGATCCAGGTCTGATACGGAGTTTCTGAGTGCTTCCGAGAGCAACTGAGTTTAAAGTTGGATCCTAAATTTCAGGGTGATGTAGCATTACTAATTCTATTGGTTTTGGATCTTGCAGATCGTATTTAAAGTGATTAGTGCTAATTTCACAGATAATCAAGTTTAGTACTTAATTAAATCTCATCTAATTTCTAAAGGATTTGGTCCTGAGGGATTTCTGCCTGAGGTGGTACTCGAGTCTCTGTATGGATTTTTCTGAGTCGTTACATTAGTTTTATGAAATCTACCAAAATAAATAGGTGATTTGGATAGAGCAACCTAGTCTGTCATAATTGGATGACACATAGTTAAGTACTAAACTAAACAATCGATGGATTTGGCTTGAACCACTTTCTATACAAACTACAAGACTCAAAACCATTAAAATCACTAACTCAACATTACTTAAAATCCTAGGAGCAACCTCAAAACCCAATTTCTCTCGGAATCATAATCAAACTCTGTATCAGACCTGGACCGCGCATCAAAAGTCTGATTACCATGAAACAATAAGGTTATGACCATCTTACTAGGCTTGACAACCAGCGCAGGAATCGAGTCCAAATAGTATCTAGAAATGTACAACTTGAGCCTTGAGTGAAGTGTGTGAGGAACGCGAATATCTTTAGAAAATGAGAACAAACTTAAATGATTTGGGCCATTCGCTTGCAGGAAAAATTGAAAACTTTGGACCATCAGATTCTCACCCAAATACACCCATGGGTCAGGGAAATTTCGCTGCTCATATCCATATACTGGTGGCCGTGATCGAGTGACGATGACCGTTGAACTGAAACGGGTCCTTTACGACCAATCTGTTTGTTAGGTCGCACCATAAACATAGTACTGGCATTGATCCATCATCAGGGAACTTGCCCTGTGATGTATGTGAGTAATGGACCTCCAGATGGGCCCCATTTATCAGAAATAGAGTCCCTTTGGTATTAACCTAAGTATACCATGGCCTGGGGCCATTTGAACCAGTTCTGGGCCTATATAAGACCCTTAACCCACCCCGTCTCTCTCATATACGAATTTGTTCCAAACCCTAGGAGAGAGAAGAGAGAAAAGAGGAGAAAAGTGTAAGGAGAGAAGATAAAGAGTGGGAGATCGTTGCTGGGATTCTCTCCCACAACTCTACACCTCGATTCACCCTTCCACATCACTTCACGATCATTTCCAACTTTGATTTGGATAAGGAATCCTAACCCTAATCTCGTTTTAGGAATCCAAGTAGAAGAAGTAGTGAAATAGCTAACCTCTTTCGTAATTTCAGTAGATGTTGTACCGTAGACAAAGACGTAGGGTTCGAACCAAGTTTGTAATCAGCGTACCGGCAAAAAGTGCAGACTATAAATGTTTACGTTATGGTTTTCAAGGCTTTTAATGTCAGTTAATGATTTATGACTAAATTGATTGCTGTCACATGTACTTAGATATGATGTTTTCCATGTACTACACATATATGAACTATGTTGTGAACGTAATGCATTACATGTGTTTGTTGAAATGTTCAAATGAAAGTGAAATCATGATTTATGCTTGCCATGACTATTAACCTAGAATACAGGGTTGTTGTATGTATGACAATCCCATTGTGAAAGGATTTGTCATAATATATGCCATGACAAATTTAATCTGTATATGTAGTAAAGTATAGTCTAAGTGTTTGTTGAAATGTTTGAATGGACATGAAATTATGATTTGTGCTTGTTATGAATTCTAATCAAATATTCATGTTTGTTATATGCATTGTCGCTTATGCTGTGTAGGAATCGCTATAGTTCATGTCATAACTAATCTAGTTTATGTATTTGGTAATGTATAGGCTAAGTGTTTGATAAAATGTCTGAATGAGAAATTATCCAATGAATTGTATTTATTAAAGGTTTTGAGATAGGATTCTCAACTAGCTTACCTAGATGTACAATCTCCTTAATGTAATCTTAATTTTAACTGCGTGATTTATGTATAAACTGCATATGTATAATAACATGTTCTATGTGTTTGATAAAATGCTCAAATGAGTGTTGTATTTGGATTGTTTATTGAAATTCTTATAAGATTATCATATGTATCTACATGCTGCATTTAGGTATGATTGGGACTACTACCTAGTCCAGGCAATCAGTAACGGTTCCCGATTGAGTGGCTGAACTAGTTTTGCCATTAAATATGTTCGATGAATCCGAGCCATATGCTAATTGTCGACAGTGGTTAGGCCACGCGGTGTGCTTACGCACTTCATGTCTACTAATTCAGTGTACGCTCATACCAATCGAACTTGTCAAATAAATCGATTGGCCTATTGTGTGTTTACCATGTATAGACACTACTGCTTGAATCTAAGGTACCACTTGCCAATGTAAAGCCCGTTTCAACCTTGATACCATGATTCGCTAAGACTTATGAGCTGGGCATGGTGGTATGGGACATCATGGTCGAACTGTCGGCCTATGCTAGGGTGACAAGCCTCCCCGTAGTGACCAGTGAGCAACCCAAACTCGTGAGCCAAATACAGTGGTATGGGACACTGTATTCGAGTTGTCGGCCTACCCCAGCACAGCCTGCCTATGGTCCCCAGTCGGGTTGGTGACAAGCCTTTGAAAATAGATTGCCAGTTGGTAAGGCGTTGGTGGTGTGACCTCAAGTATAAAATAGGACTACGTTGAAGATGATAAGCATCTCGTAGTGACCGAGAGTGTTAACTCTCAAATTTTCCTATCGTATGTGATTAACTAGGATTGACGACCTTAGATGGATCATTGTTTGGGTAAACGATATAAAGGGAGGCACCTTAGCTTCGCAAACCAGTTACATGAATAGGTCTAATTAAGAACTTGACTAATACGCAGATGCACCGCATTTCATGTGCCTTTAGCAATGGAGTTGAGCACAGCGGGAGTGTTGCATGTGCGACCATAAGATGATGTCACTGAGGGAGTGCAGGCGAGGGCTGCATCATTATAGCATATCATCCATGCATTAACAAGAGTACGTAGAACATGATTGTTATATTGCTTTATCATTATTACTTGACTGAATTGATAACAAGTTAACCTTTACTTTATAGTTTCAATGAATTATCTACTCATTCCTACCAGGGACAGTGCTTTAAACACTACCCAGACTTTGGTTTAGATGCAGGTGATGACGAGGTCTATACCATTGCAAACGAGGAGGAAGAGTTCTCTTACGTTCAACTATCGGGCGGATCTATGTAGATCTCATACCGATGCGTAGGGACAACTAAGATACTTATTTATTTGAACACATTTACTTCTCACATTTTATATGGTTAGAAACAACACACACACACACACACACACACACACACACACACACATATATATTTAGCCCGGTTTCATACTCATACTCCGAAATTAGTGAAACATTTTCATAATTAAAAGCATACATTTCAGTTTTTCATTTGTCAAATTGCATTAACTCTGGAGTATGACATGTTGTTTTAGTATAATCTCACTCATGTTTACTTCATTGCTAATGTAGGACATCTAAACATCTTTATCCATCTTTATCCATGTTTACTCAAGAGCTTTGCTCGACCCTCGAATTTCAAGTTATTACATCGGTGGATTAAGCTTGGGCCATCATTTTCACAAATGATAAAACCTAAATCCATTAATAGCACTGACTCAACACTACATAAAGACTTAAGAAAAATTCCAAGAGCCTATCGCTCTTGGGAGTACATTGAAACCCCGTATTGGACCTAGACCACACATCGAGAATTCGATGATTGCGAAACTGTAGGGTTATGTCTGTCCTATTGGGCTTGATAACCATCGCGGGAATCAAGCCCAAATAGTTTTCAAAAATACACAACTTGAGCCTTGAGTGAAGTGTGTGAGAAACGTAAATATCTTTAAAAAATGTATTGAAACTTAAGCGAATTGGGCCATTGATGATTTTGGACCATCAGTTTCTTACCAAACTTCACCCATGAACAAAGGTAATTTCCTTGCACATATTCGTATACTTGCGGCCTCGATCGAGTAAGTATGATCGTTGATTTGACACAGGTCCTCCATGGTCCATCAGCTTATCCGATCACACCGAAACCACATCCTAGAATAGATCCATTGTCAAGGAACTTACCCTATGACGTAGGTCGGTTGTAGGCCTCCCTGTGAGCTCTATTTGTCAAAAATAGCTGCCAAAAGGGTATAACCCATGTATATAGTGGCCTTGAGGCCATTTGCATCACTTCTGGGCTTATAAATAGCCCTTATATCACCCCACCTTGCTCATATACGATTTTCTCCAAAAACCCTAAGGGAGAGAGAAAAAAGAAGAGAAAAGAGGAAGGAAAAAAGAAGGATCTTTGGTGATCGTTGTTGTGATTCTTTCCTACAAATCCACGCACCGAATCACCTCCCCATTATGCTACACACTCAGTTTCGGCTACTATTTGGGTAAGAAAACCTAACCCTAATCTTTTTATAGAGATCTGGTCTAAGTATTTGTCAAACTAGCTAACCGTTTACGTTGTTTAGGTGTCCGACGTTCCATTTACAGGAACGTAGAATTCAAACTGAGTCTGAATCGAGTATTCTTACGAAAGGTGCGGACTATAAACGTTTAGGTTATGGTTTTCAATGCTTTCAATGTCAGATAATGATTTACGTCTGATTTGATTGCTGCCATATTGTCTTAGATACGCCGTTTTCGATATTATATACATGTATGAACTATGTTGAACGAAAGATGCATCTCATGTGTTTGTTGAAACGTTTGAATGAACATGTAAACATGATTTATACTTGCCATGACTGTTAATCTTGGATTCATCATTGTCATATGCATGCTGACCTCTCTGTGTGAGGATTTTCTAAAATATATGTTATAACTAACCTAGTCTACATATTTGGTGAAGTGTAGTCTAAGTGTTTGATGAATTGTCTGAATAAGAAATTGTTGATGATTTGTATGTATTACGAGTGTTAAGATAGGATTCTTTCTTGCCTTATACATGTGTATAGTTCTTTCATGAAATAATATTCACCTATATGCAAATGATTGATAAAATGCTAGTATTTGGTAACATGATCAAGGTGTTTGATGAAATGTTCAAATGAGAATTTTACTTGGATTGTTGGTTAAACGTTGAATTGATTATCACATGTACTTAATTGTTACATTTGAGTAAGATTGGGGCTATAACCTAGTCCAGACAATCAATAACAGTTCCTGTTTGGGTGGTCGAATTAGTCTCGCCACTTTGGGTATACTTGATGAATCCAGGTCGCATGATGATTGTCGATAGTGGCTATGCCATGAGGGGTGCTTATGCGCTCCATGTCGATTAAGTCAGTGTGTGCCCGTACCAATCAAACTTGCCTAAAAAACTGATCGGCCTATTGTGTGTTTACCATATATGAATAGTATTGCTTGAATCTAAGGTACTCGTCACCAATGTATAGGCCCACTTTAACCATGGTTCTATGATCAACTAAGACTCATCAGCCGGGCATGATGGTATGGGACACCGTGTTCGAGTTATCAGCCTACGCTAGGGTGACGAGCCTCCCTGTAGTGACTAGTGAGCAACTCAGACTTGTGAGCTAGACATGGTGCTATGGGATATCGTGTTCGAGCTGTCAGCCTATGCAGAGGTGATTAGCCACTCCATATTGACTGCAAGTATAAACTTTTGAATTTGCCTATTGACTGCTTTTCATTGGGAGTGATGACCATACAACTTGTCAATTGTATGTGCTTGACTAGGAGTGATAAACGTAGATGGATCCTTCAATTTGGGTAAATGATATAAATGGAGGTACCCTAGCTTCCCAATTCTGTTGTATGAATAAACTTAATTAACTACTGGGCTAACATGGCCATGCATTGCACTGCATTAGTTAGGACGTGCTTTAAAGGCGTGAAAGTCGCACAGGAGGCAATGATGTCATATGCGAAATTGGGTGTCAGAGTCGCTTGTTGAAGTAGCTTTGATGCACGGGCATACTTCATTACTTGCATTCCATTCCTACATTAACAAGAGTAGTTAGGAAGTGACTGTTAATTTACTTTATCATTAGTTCTTAATTGACTTGATAACATGTTAACCTTTACCTTATAGTACCACTGAGTTGATCACTCACTCCCACTCTGGGACGGTGTTTTAAAACACCAACTAGACTCTTGTTTAAATGCAGGTGCTGATGAAGTCTATGCAATGGAGCAAGACTTCATGGATGAGGAGGAAGAATTCTCCTACCTTCTGCTATCGAGCGGGTCTATGTAGACCTCGTGCTAATTCACCGAGAACACTAGGATACTTGTTTTAGTTGGACACCCTACATTTCCTCGTTTTGTATATTTTAAAATAATACATGTTTATATTAAGCCCAGTTACATACTCATATTCTGGAGATTGTGAAACCTTTACATTCTTAAATATATATGTTTCAAACTTTTGCTTCCTTAATTTAATTATATTTAAAGTATGATATGTCGTTTTAGTATAATCCTACTCATGTTTGACTCATTAATATGGACGAAATCTAAACATCATTATCCATGTTGCATAAGTGATCTGCTGGATCTTGGGAGTAGAGCTTTTCTTGACTCATGAAATTCAAGGTGTTCTCTACCTTAGAAAACCATCCTTCTTCCTGACGAAGAGTACTGGTGCTCCCCACGGCGAACTGCTCAGACGAATGAAGCCTTACTCTCGCAATTCGTCCAACTACTTCTACAATTCCACCAATTCCAATGGTGTTATACGATATAGGGCCTTTGATAGAGGGGTGGTACCGGACACAAGATCAATTTGATTCTCAATATGTCAATGAGGTGATAATCTTGGAATCTGATAGAACACATTGGGAAAACCACAGACGACCGACAGTTGGTCGATGCTCATGGCGATAGGTTCCTCTACGGCACACGACATCAGACAAGAGAGCTGCTCTCATCTAAGCTCGCCTATGAACTGAAATTAAGGTAAGCTGGGTATATAGAATGTGACATTCTTCGCGGAGTAATCCAGTATGGCATGGTACTCGGTGAGCCAATCCATGCCCAAGATGACGGTGAACTCTGACATCAGCTACAAAAATAAATTGGTGAAATAGTGGTGAAGACCACTTTAGTTGAAGTAGGAATATGCCAATATGTCCTAGAGGGGGGTGAATAGGACTTTTTAAAATTTGTATAATTTATTTAAAAATCCTATTACACTAATCCTATCAATTATGCATTTATTAGGATTACTAAAAAATAACTCTACTAGCTTTCAAGCCATGTAGAGGATCCAATCACAAACTATTCAATAGATAACAGTGTATAACCTAGTTTATGATAGACATGACTGTGTATGTGTGTAAGGTGTGATCTCAGATATACAAATATGAAAGTATTAAAATAAATCACACACACAAAAGAATAGTAATCGCGAACAGTCATTTTTATAGTGGTTCGACTACTTGTCTACTCCACTCCCGGTAACCGCACTCAACCCTTGAGTGCACTGAATTTCACTAAGAAAGTTTCACAGCGATTCACCTCTAACCTAAGGTTTTAAATCAGGTTCACCTTCAACCTTTACAACCTACACTGAGGCTGATTATTTATGCTCTCATGAGCAAGGGTCAACACAACGCACCCACTTTTAGGCACACTGGCTAAGGATCTTCTATAAGACCCTAACGGAGGTTTCTACATGGTTCACCTCAAACCTAAGGTTTTGACTGGTTCACCTTCAACTAGATGTTTATGCTCTCCATAGGGCAAGGGTCTCCACATACACTCCCACCGGAGGCCTCCTTGAGGACTTCAAATGGGTGAGAAACACCTTAGACCCAATCCTCAAAAGGACTGATCAAAGGGTCCTCTGAACTCTAGATACTTATAAATAAGTTGATTAGTCCCATTAAGCACATTGACGAAGATCTCCTCCTTGTTGATGAAGAGTCTTCTGCTCCCTTGATCCGCAACACAAATGATGGAATCCTACTCTCTAAATGTTTTTCTATTAGGAAGATAGAGTGATTCCAATCATATATGCATTCAAAGCATCCCAGCTTAATGATTTATCATAAAGGTAGTAGCTGGAGGATCTTTGAATGCGGAAGTTCATTTTCCAATTCACTCTATTGAATATCAATGTTGAGGGTAGATTGGAGGATGAACTCCCTTGAGAGAAAGGGCTTTGGATATATGATCTTAGGTTAAACACACAAAAGCACTCTCTTTTTTCTCTGCCAACAATAGAGACAAGTTCTCTTTATATAGGTAAAAGGTTCCAATGGATATAAAATGGTCACATTTATGATAGATTTCGATATCATCGAGCGTATACTCTTAATCGTATCGATGGTCTGCTCGATGACACAAATTCAATGTTATACGATTTTAAAAAACCTCTTGTCAGCTGGTCGAGGGAATCGATACTCGTGTCGATGCCATTGAATTTCAAAGTCTGATATTATTGATGCAAGTTTCAATTCCTTGACATTTAAAAATTTTTCAAGTCATCAGATATGATCGGGGGATACTCGGTATCATCAGAATTTGAATGTCGATGATATCAAAAGTCGTGTCGATGCATCGATAAATCTAAAGATTTTATCAGTGAGCTTGCTAAATAGTTTTTTCCATTCTTGATGCAATCGATCCGGCCCCAATATCATCGATATTAGAATATCAATTTTATCTAGTGATCCCCGATCAGAATTGAAAACCACCTGAAAAATGTTGCTGGAGAACTTCACGCCCATGATTGATATCATCGAGAGCCAACCGATATCATCGAGATTTGAACTCCAATGGTATCGATGATGGCTTCGATATATCGAAGCATATATGATATTCTTAAGAAAAAATAGGGGTGCCAGATCTGCCTGTCGATATTATCGAGCCACCTTCGATGTGCTCGAGATTCAAATATCGATGATATCGATATGTGTGTCGATACATCAATAATTTCGTTCTGATATGTATGTGCTTGCTGGACACATTAAGTCATCATTCGATTTTATTGATTTCTCTTTTGAGAACATCAACAACGCAGGTCGATCATATCAAGATGTGTATCGATACAATCGATAGAGCAAGAAAACATAGAGATTTTTTTATTGTTGAAAAAGTTTTCTCACTTAAAAACCCTATGATGTCTAACATGTTTTAAGGGTTTTATTCACCTGGTATTTTGGGACATGGGATGTGAGGCTTAGATTTACCTATGGAGAGATTTCCACACATCCGGATGAGGCAGAAGCTTGAATTGATCTTCTTGTGAGACTCTACAGTCCGACTGACTCAACACACATGCTAATTGACAAACCGGGGCACTTGCAAGGGCACTTTCAAATCCCTCGTTGTCAATTACGTGATAAAATATCCAAAACACCCTAGGACAGTATCTAAACAGACACATCCTAAACTATGTGTACATGCATTTTACATAATTTTATAATTTTTAAGGAACCCATGTACACAACCTAGTATCTTGTAACACCTTAAAAATCGGGGGTCATGTAGAAACCCGACTCCCGAGTTCCAGATCATCATTTATGCAACAAATATGATTGTGATTTAATATTGTCTAAGTTGGAGCATTCACATGAGTAAGATTTACCAAAACTGCAATTCATACTCCAAATCCAGTGATAAAATGCAAGCGGAAGACTGAAAGATATATATATATATATATATATATATATATATATATATATATATATATATATATATATCACTGTATGAAAACAAAATAATCTCGAACTGTCTCCAAAGTATGAATACATCTCTGAGTCTCATATACATGTCATAAAGAAAAAATAAATGTCAGGTGATAGTCCAACTAGCACAAGTCCCACTGATCCAGTCCATCTATGTGAAGCCGTCAACGAACTGCATTTACGAGAACTCGTCCTGATCCTCGTAATAATCCGGCTCCGTGTCCTGAATCACCTCGTCACCTGCATCTAAGACAGAGTCTGGTAGGTGTTGCAAATACCATCCCGTAACATGGAAGTGAGTGATCAACTCAGTGGAATCATAGATCAAAGATTAGCATGTTATCAAATCAATCACGCGATAATAGTAAAGCAGACAATCAAACATTCCTAGATATTATTGTTAATGTAAGCATGAAATGACATGATGGATCTCCTCACCGACATACTCCCTCATGCGGCACCATCTGCGTCCGCGACATGCTTTCTTCCCACAGTGCTCCACATCTTCCAGGCACATGTAGTGCGATGTGGATATGATTACCGGGTTGTTATTTATCCTTTCATACAACAGTATTGGGAAACTAAGGTACCTTCCTTGTATCAATCCCAACACAGATCCTATTTAGGATCGTCACTCCTAGTATTCTCATACGATGTTATGCTTATAGGTCGCTGCAAGGGCTGCCAGGGCTGTTGCTCGCACTCGTTGCATCGCTCCCCCATCACCTTATCAATACAGGCCTAATGTACTCTCGTTGCTACGGAAGGGTCATCGCCTCCCGTAGACTCAGAATACGCTCGAGGTCACTACAAAGGGCTCGTCACCAATCAGTGTAGGCCGACAGCTCGAATGTAGTGTCCCATACCACCACAATCCGACCACAAGTCAAATGTGCTCACTGGTCACTACGGGGAGGTTTGTGGCCCCAGCGTAGGCCGACAGCTCGACCACGGTGTCCCATATCACCATGCCCGGCTCATGAGTCTTTATGGATCAAGGTACCATGGTTAACAGGGTTTCCAATGGTAAGTTCAGTACCCTAGGTTCAAGCAGTTATGACTCATACAAGATGAACATACAATGGCCAGTCGGGTTACTTGACAGGCTCGATTAGTACGAGCGCATCTCAAGCTGATCGACATGAAGTGCATGAAACACTTCGTGTGGCCTAACCATTGCCGTCTGCCCAAGACACGACTCGCGTTCATCGACGAGTCCTTCGTGTTAAATAGAAGCCAACCACGAATTCAATCTGTTACCGACTGTCTGGACTAGGTCATAGCCCCAAGAATTTGTATAACGACATCAGTAAGCATATGAGAGTAACAGAAATGAATATAAACAATATAAGCATGATGACACAGGTTATAACATACTACATAAGCACATCAACCAACTCATGCATTCCATATATATAATGAAATCGATTCATATAGCCAACATGTGGAAACCATATACATCAGCATATTAATTGAGAATTCAATCTCAAAAATAATTCACCACACCATTTACTCAATACATACTAATGCAAACATTTATACAAACACTTAGTCTACACACTTTAGTCTACATAGTGTATGTCGACTCAAAGTGCGCATTAGGGCGAATCTCTTCGCCAAACAAATCATACACGCATTCCTAATATCACAACACGACAAATAGCCATGGCAATCATTTTAGCAAAATACGGGCGTATACTGTATTTCCTACAAATACCTAAAATGCCCTAAATCTCATAATTCCCGTACGCAGTCGAAATGGAAAACGGACAGCATGTTCTACATGTCAAACGGCATTCTCTTCGATAATCTAGTATTAAATGACATAGAAAGCTTTGAAATCAGTCAATCAAAGCGTCTAAAATCCTCACCTTTCGCCTTAGACATGTATCGATTCGAATAGAATGTCTACGCTTCGTCAACGGCGTTAAGGCAACCTATATCACAAGTTACATAAGCTACACCGCTACTCACATCAAAGGAATTCCTAAAACAGCAAGAGGGTAGGGTTTTCTTACCTAGAAGTGAGTTGGAAATCACTAGAAAAGTGATTTGAATGCGGTGAATGAACACGAGTAGAAGCTGCAGCAAGTGGTAGGAAGACTCTCACAAATTCTCTCTTTCTCTCTCTTCACTTTCTAGGGTTTGTTGCAAATTCGGATGGGAGAGATATGAAAGGGTTTAAGGCCCTTATATAAGCTAAAACCTATCCTGAATAGACTTGGGAACAAGGTATACTTGAGTTATAACCAAATCGGGACTTTTTCGAGCTAAAAGAGTGTTTAGAGAGGTCCCCTGGCCGAACGCGGTCAGACTTAAGCTCATGTACATTGGATCCTACTCACATCAAGTTTTCAGACCGGTAGAGTTACCAGATCGCATGTGACGGTCCAGTTTCAGTTCAGCGGTCATCGTACCTAAATCAAGTCTACAAGTCTCATGACATGAAAGAGAAATTTTTCCTGATCCGAGGGTGAAATTTGGCTGAATTCTGACGGTCAGAACGCTTAATAATAACGCGCAACAACATGTGCCAGATTTTGAATTAAATTTCCAAATCTTTACTCTTTCTCACTCTCTTCACTCCAGGCTCAATGAAATAGCCTCAGAACATCGGTTGGGCTTGATTTTCGAAACGATTGTCAAGTCCAGCCAAGCGGTCATAACAGTCTAAGATTATAGACATCGGACTTTCGACGCGCGGTCTAAATCCAATACGAAGTTTCAAAGGGTTCCCGAGAGCAAACGGGTTTAGAGTTTGAACCTAGGTTTCAGGGTATTGTAGTGTCATTGGTTCTACAAGTTTTGGATTTTGCAGAACGTATTTAAAGAGATCAGGGACAATTTCACAGCTAATCTAACGTAGTGCTAGTTAACTTACGCTTATTTTCTAAAGGAATTAATCCTAAGTGATTTCTGATCGAGTTAGTACTCGATTCTCTATACGGATTTTTCCGAGGCGTTACAATCTACCCCCCTTAACAATAAATTTCATCCTCAAAATTTGTACCTTTTCGTACTCCTCGAGAAGCTGTGGGTAGTTCTTTCTGATCTCGGCTTTCGTCTCTCATGAGTCTCTTCCTCAGAGTGATGCGTCCACAACACCTTCACAAGGGGGATGACCTTGCTACGCAGTACCTGCTCCTTCCTATCTAGTATACGTGCCGGTCGCAGTATATATGTAACATCCTCACCTAACTGTACCTGCTCCCATTTAATGATATGGGAAGGATCAGGAACGTATTTCTTCAGCATAAAAACATGAAATACGTTGTGTACGCTTGCGAGAGGTGTAGGTAAAGCCAAACGATAAGCTACTGCACCCACACGGTCGAGAATTTGAAATGGGCCAATGAATCACGGTGCTAGCTTCCCTTTCTTTCCGAACCGAAGGACTCCCTTCATAGGGGAAACTCACAAAAATACATGATCTCCAACCGCGAACTCTAGCTGGCACCGTCTCATATTGGCATAACTCTTCTGTCTACTCTGCGCTGTAAGAAGCCGGCGTCTAATAATATTAACCTTTTTCGAGGTCGCCTGCACTAACTCTGGGTCAATTAATCTGCGGTCACCAACCTCTGCCCAGCAATGCGGTGCTCGACAAGGTCGCCCATACAAAGCCTCATAAGGTTTCATACCGATACTCACCTGGAAACTATTGTTGTACGTGAACTTTGCATATGCAAGACAGTCATCCCAACTGTCTTTGAAGTCCAATATGCAAGCCCGCAACATGTCCTCTGGAATCTGGTTCACCCGCTTTGTTTGTCCATCTGTTTGTGGGTGGAAGGCCGTACTAAACTTTAACTTCACACCCATAGCCTCCTGAATGCGAGTCTAGAAAATAGAAGTAAAGCGCGTGTCTCAATCCGACACAATCTCCAAGGGAACTCCATGCAAACGCACGATCTCTCTGATATACATCCTGGCTAACTCGTCTGCAGAGTTCGTAACTCTGATCGGTAGGAAGTGCGCCGACTTCGTCAGACGGTCGACGATCACCCAAATAGAATCATGTCCCTTCCTCGTCCTCAGCAGTCCTGAGATGAAATCCATGAAAATGAAGTCCTACTTCCACTCAGCTATAAGCATAGGATGAAGGAGTCCAGGAGGTCGACGATGCTCTGCCTTCACCTGCTGGCAAGTGAGACAACGGGACACGAACTCTGTGATGTGGGTCTTCATACCATCCCACCAATACGTCCTCCTCACGTCGCGATACATCTTTGTGCTGCCCGGATGCATCGCAAGTTGAGAACTGTGCGCAGCCTCGAGAATCTCTCGTCTCAAGTCAAGAATATCTGGGACGCATAGGCGGCCAAGATAATGTAAGCCCCCATCCATTCCAACTCGCCACTCGGCATCTGCATCATCACTGGCCTGCTCTCGAAGCTCAGTCAGACGTGCATCATCCCTCTGCACCGCGATGACCCTGTCATCGATAAGAGGTCGCACCAGAACATGTACGATAACCTCGAATGGCTCCTCCACAGTGAGTTTCTGCTGAAAGTCTCGTAAAAACTCAACCATGTCCCACTCGGCAACCTTCAGCGGAGCCGCAAACTCTATCACCTTTTTGCGGCTCAACGCGTCAGCCAAAAGGTTCACCTTGCCAGGATGGTAGGAAACCTCAAACTTGAAGTCCTTCAAAGTCTCCATCCATCGTCTCTGCCTCATATTTAGATCCCACTATGTGAATTGTATCTAAGGCTCTTGTGGTCGCAAAAGAGCGTGAACTCCTCTCCATAGAGGTAATGTCTCCAGAGCTTCAATGCGAATATGATGGCTGTCAACTCCAGGTTGTGTGTAGGGTAATTCTCCTCGTGCTTCCTTAATTGTCTCGAGGCATACGAAATTACCCTATCCTTTTGCATAAGGACACAACCCAGACCAATGCTAGACACGTCAGTGTATATCATGTATTTAACCCCTTACTCTGAGAATACTAGCACAGGGGCAGACGTCAACCTGTCCTTCAGCTCCTGAAAAGATGTCTCTGCCTTGTCATTCCAGGCTAACTTCACATCCTTCCATGTCAGCTGAGATAGAGGTCCGGCGATCTTTGAGAAATCTCGAATGAAACGTCTATAGTAGCCTGCTAAACATAAGAAACTCCTCACCTCAGTGATAGAACCAGGCTGCTCCCAGTCCTAAATTACAGCTACCTTCGCTAGGTCAACTGTCATCCCATCCTTGGACACCACATGTCCCAGGAACTTCACTTCCTGCTTCCAGAAGTCGCACTTCTTATACTGTACGAACAATTGATGCTGCCTCAGTGTATCCAGGACCAATCGTAAGTGCTCCTCGTGCTCCTCTCGACTCCTGGAGTATACCAAAATGTCTTCTATGAATACAATGACGAATCGATAGAGGAATGACCGAAACACCCTGTTCATCAGATCCATGAACACGGCTGGTGCGTTCGTAAGACTGAACGACATCACGAGGAACTCGTAGTGGCCAAAGCTGGTCCTGAAAGCTGTCTTCTGCACGTCCTCAAGATGATCAAACAAGTTATCTATCTTCGAGAAGTACTGGGCCCCTCTCAACTGATCAAACAAGTTATCTATCCTGGGTAAGGGATATCTATTCTTCACCATAATCTGGTTCAGCCTGCGATAGTCAACACATAATCGCAGTGAACCATCCTTCTTCATCACAAATAATACCGGTGCTCCCCAAGGAGACATGCTCGGCCTAATGAAGCCAACCTCCAACAGATCATCGATCTGTTTCCTCAATTCCTCCATCTCACAAGGAGCCATGCGATACGTCGACAGTGAGACGAGCGTGGAACCAGGTACTAGATCGATAGTAAAATCAATCTCATGCTGAGGTGAAAAACTAGGAATCTTCCTGAACTGATCCCCAAAATCACGGACTACTGGTGTGTGCTTAAGTGTCGGGGCATCAACATCCCACAATAAGGAAGCGTAGCTAAGTACTCGGAAGGGGAGATTTACCCGCACTGGAAATGTAAAGGATGTGCCCTCCGGCTCGTAGACTGTCACTATATGAGTCTCGAAGTCAATCTCGGCCCTCCCTGCAGTCAGTCAATCCATGCCAAGAATGACATCGAGATAGACAAGAGAGGGGTCGATGACAAGATCAATAACTATCGTCCTGCTACCCAGATCCACCAAACAATCCTCACACATCATGGTGGCATCAGAAAAGGTCCCGTGAGCCATAAGAACTCGCACCCCATCCATCCGGATAGTCGGTAGCCCAAGATGCCTGACTATGGAATGCGATATCAAAGAAATCTTGGATCCAGTATCCACCATCACAAATATAGGAATACCTCCAATGTGGGCAGTGACCTCAAAGGCCAAGGGATAAGTAGTCTCTGTCTTGGATGCCTCTACTGTCAAAGCATATACCCGAGCCTGTTGTGGACGGTTCGGCCGCGGTACCACATGCCGTTGAGGCGACCAGAATGGAGGTACTGGAGGTCTGAAGGAAGGATGCGCAGGATCCGACCGTAACGGCAGAGCAGATAAAGCCGGTGGGCGAGGACGGTCGATCTTCTGTGGCGGTGAAAACCCGCTGTCTCTCATCCGAGCGAAGCAGCTCCCCACAGTGTAGACCGGTATGCCACAATAAGTACATGACACATTAGGGCACCGCATCGGAAGTACTGGCGCTTTAGCCCTAGGAGGAGGGTCGATGCGAGGCCTCTTGCCAACAATGGCCTATCCTGCATATCCGGTCGTGGCCTAGCAACCACAGGGCCATGAGATTGGGCAAGTCGATCAATATCCTGCTCTGCCCTCATGGACATATGTATTAACTTTGCATAGGAAGGTATGCTGACGTATCACATCTTCGACCGAATGTCCTGTCCCAAGCCCTCAGAAAATCGCCGTATGTGCATCTGCTCGTCAGCAAGTATCATTGGGACGTATCTGTCTAACTCAGTAAACCGATGCTCATACTCTGTGACTGACATGCCTCCCTGTCTAAGGTGTAAAAACTCATTCTCCCTCTTGTTCCTGTAAGTCTGGGGATAGTATTTCTCATGAAAATGGAACTCGAATGCTGCCTAAGTCCAGACGTAATCAACAGCAACTGTCCGCAATACACTATCCCACCATAAGTTGGCCTCTCGCTCGAACATAAAGGTGGCCAACTCAACCTGCTCAGACTCTGAGCAGTGCAGCATCCTCAGTATCTTCGACACACGGTCGAGCCAATACTCGGCCTCCTCGGGTCTTTGAGAACCCGTAAAAGTAGGAGGCCGCAAGCGCTGAAATCGCTCGAGTAGGCCGCGTGAATCAGCAGTATGCCCCGTAGGGTAAGCAGATGGTATAGGATGAGCCATCTCCTCATCCTGAGCCGAAGTCCCAGCATCCTCAACTGGATGCACAGGTGGTGCAGGTGGAGTCGCACTCTCACCCTGGGCTAAGGCCCCTGCTATGGTAGTCAACAGTTGCTGATGCTGCTGGTGTATCATGATCATCAACTGTTCAAACCTATCAGGAGGTGGAGCAGACGGAGGCACATGCTGCATCAAGGAAGACGCACGATACTGCTCTCTGACTGGTGGTGTGAACGGTGGTGGTCCGACTGTAGGACCCGTAGAAGGTTGAGACTCAGGTGCAGTCTCAGGAATCGGGCCCACGCAGGGTCCGTATGAACATCACTCTGGAGAGGAACCCAATCCATAGGCTCTCCCAGTGTAAGTTACGTCATGCTCCGCGTAGCCTTAGGTGGCATTCCCTATATTCAAAATAGGTCACAACCTCGTTAGTTTTAGCAATAGCACAAATACACCACCACACAATCATTCACTTAACAAGCCAAAGAAATTTCATGCATTTCATTAAATTCAAAATTTGTCACAATACAAGAGATATATCCTTACATGCATCATGACAAGAAACACATGGGAACTAAGTTATCCAAAGCTACAACTACAACATAAACTAACTACTAGGCTTCTCAGGCTTACACACAGAAAGTAGGAAACAAACCAACTACTATCATCAAACATCAGGAATCTAATCACTAATCCGAGTCTGGCGATGGAGGAGGAGCACACTTATCCTGCAGACAACACAAGATGGCCTTCAAAGTACGAGTCACCTTGCCAAACTTCCACTTCATGACGGCCTTGGTATCTTCAAGATCTTGTTTCACCTCAGCCCGAAGTTCTTGGACTTCCCGTCATAAAGCAACCTGACTCTCCTCAAGTCGGGCTATATGAGCATCCCTAGCGGCCAGAGTCACAATAGGAGGATTCTCATCAGTATCCTGAGCCTCCTCTTCTTCTTCTTCCTGGTTCTCTTCCTCTATTTCTGCCCCAGCTTCTTCCTCACTTGCATCCTCCTCACTATCATAATCGCCCTCACTGTCATCATCAAGCTGAGCCTCACGCTGCCGAGGCCCTATCTTCATCTGGTTCATGGTAGCCTCATCAATAAAGTGAATCGGCACAGGCATCTCTGGCCCAAGTCTGTAAGAAAACTCAAGCACAATCCTGCAAATGAGTCGGCCAAAGGGAAGTGACTCAGACGTTCTTCTCAATTTCACTATGAGGACGATCTGTCACAATACAAAGGTGGCCATTGACACATTCTCTCCCTGGCCCACTTGATACAGGAAATCGACCATGAGACGCGTACATTCACTGCGGTTGGTCGACTTAGGATACACATTGAACGTACAAATGTGGTGCAACAGGTGAAAATCATGCGACATGTGGGACGCTAAGAGGCTCTTGTTACGCTGCCGTGGAACCAAACCACCACATAAGAATCTAGTGCGGCGATTTTGCTCACGTACACTCTTCAAATTCTTAGCACTTGGATGTACCTCACCAAGAGGCACATTCAGAAGTTGAGTTATCAACCGAACATCGATCATGGCTTCCCGGTCTCTATCAAAGGGAATCCTGAACTGCAATGGCTCCAACGTAGGGTTTTGGATATGAGCGTAGAAGGTACGAACAGTGCTTACGTTCGCACGAGACTGGGCTTCAAAGAACGGACCCCAACTGGTAGCTTCGATGCGCTCAAATAACAGAAACTCACCAAAGAGTCGCCCATCCACATGCCCCTCAAACAGAATCTTACGGTCAGTATACGCGTCATGAGCCAAGTGTGCCAACAGTGCTCACCTTATGTAAGAACGGGGATCCAAATCCCACTTCGTATGTAGCTCTCTCCCAACACTTGGACTATCGGTGGCACTTGAGCTAGCGGCGCCACCTCTCGGCTTCCTTGATTGTGAAGGGTGACTAGGCCCAGCTTCATCTATGGTGGTCTTCCTCTTTCCCATGAGAGAGAGGATGGTAGAAAGGGAGAAAAAGGCTAAAATAGCCTCAACAAAAGCCATAAAAAAATGGAAGAAATGGGGAGAAATGGCTGCCCTAATGGACTGAAACAAATTTAGGTCCTATAGAGGGGTGGAATAGGCTCCCAAAGGTTGGATTTTTAAAGGAAATAGAACAAAATAAGTTGGGATGGAGGCTCACCCAATTTTCAGTCTTCAATGGAGGATGTGGGAGCCCAAACGATGAAAATGGAGAGGAAGGGGAATGTCAATGGCTGTGGATCGATGGGTTGGCGTCGGTTGTGACTGAGAATGGGATTGGGGCATTTTGAAAAGGGTTTTGAAAGGAGAGGCAGCAACAAGAAGGGAAAAGGAGAGCTTGGGGGCTTGGATTGTGAAGGAGGTAGGGTTTTGGGGATGATTTAATGGACGGCCCACGTGTAGGGGGCCTCCCCTACCCACCAAACAGTGCAAGCCTGACGCCCGGCCCGAGTGGGGCCCTCTGGAAGGGCGAGGCCTCGCTGAACCGGCGAGGTCCTCGCCGGTCAAAGTTAATTTCGACGGTGGCCGGCCATATGGGCTGGGTCTCCCTATCCTGTGGGGCCCAAAAACAAGTGGTTCCCCCCTGGTTCATTGTATATTGGCCTGGATAGGCCCATGATCTCGTTTTGATCCATTTCAGGTCATTTCTGACACTACCTGATGCATATTTGCATTTAGTAATTTTTGACAGCTGGGATTGAGTCCAGAGCGATTTAAACCCATCCACACTCGATCAAGAAGTGGTCCGGGGTCATTTCATGCGACCACGGATGCACATGAACTCGATCAAAATGATCGAAATGAGTGGACTTTGCCGTTTGGCGAAACTACGATCCTATAAGTGTTTCTAGATTTTTCTCGCACCCACCTAAGTCAAAGGGCGACAGCGTACATCACGTGGCTATAACCCAGGTCTGGTTTAATCCAAATCATGCTCTGATACCAACTTGTAACACCCTAAAAATTGGGGGTCGTGTAGAAACCCGACTCCCGAGTTCCAGACCATCACTTATGCAACAAATATGATTGTGATTTAATGTTGTCTGAGGTAGAGCATTCACATGAGTAAGATTATACCAAAACTACAATTCATACTCCAGATCCAGTGATAAAATGCAAGCGGAAGACTGAAAGATATATATATATATATATATATATATATATATATATATCACTGTATGAAAACAAAATAATCTCAAACTGTCTCCAAAGTATGAATACATCTCTAAGTCTCATATACATGTCATAAAGTAAAAATAAATGTCAGGTGATAGTCCAACTAGCGCAAGTCCCACTGTTCCAGTCCATCTATGCGACGCCGTTAGCGAACTGCATATACGAGAACTCGTCCTAATCCTCGTAATAATCCAGCTCCGTGTCCTGAATCACCTCGTCACCTGCATCTAAGACAGAGTCTGGTAGGTGTTGCAAATACCATCCCGTAACGTGGGAGTGAGTGATTAACTCAGTGGAATCATAGATCAAAGATTAACATGTTATCAAATCAATCACGTGATAATAGTAAAGAAGACAATCAAACATTCCTAGATATTATTGTTAATGTAAGCATGAAATGACATGATGGATGTCCTCACCGACATACGCCGTCATGCGGCAACATCTGCGTCCGCGACATGCTTTCTTCCCACAGTGCTCCACATCTTTCTGGCACATGCAGTGCGATGTGGATATGATTACCGGGTTGTTATTTATTCTTTCATACAGTAGTATTGGGAAACTAAGGTACCTTCCTTGTATCAATCCCAACACAGATCCTATTTAGGGTCGTCACTCCTAGTATTCTCATACGATGTTATGTTTATAGGTCACTGCAAGGGCTGTCAGGGCTGTTGCTCGCACTAGTTGCACCGCTCCCCCATCACCTTATCAATATAGGCCTAATGTACTCTCATTGTTATGGAAGGGTCATCGCCTCCCGTAGACTCAGAATACGCTCGAGGTCACTACAAAGGGCTCGTCACTAATCAATGTAGGCCGACAGCTCGAATGTAGTGTGCCATACCACCACAATCGGGTCACGAGTCAAATGTGCTCTCTGGTCACTATGAGGAGGTTTGTGGCCCCAGCGTAGGCCGACAGCTCAACCACGGTGTCCCATACCACCATTCCTGGCTCATGAGTCTTTATGGATCAAGGTACCATGGTTAACAGGGTTTCCAATGGTAAGTTCAGTACCCTAGGTTCAAGCAGTTATGACTCATACAAGGTGAACATACAATGGCCAGTCGGGTTACTTGACAGGCTTGACTAGTACGAGCGCATCTCAAGCTGAGCGACATGAAGTGCATGAAACACTTCGTGTGGCCTAACCACTGTCGTCTGCCCAAGAAACGACTCACGTTCATCGATGCGTCCTTCGTGGTAAATAGAAGCCAACCACGAATTCAATCCGTTACCGACTGTCTTGACTAGGTCATTGCCCCAAGCATTTATATAACGACATCAGTAAGCATATGAGAGTAACAGAAATGAATATAAACAATACAAGCATGATGACACAGGTTATAACATACTACATAAGCACATCAACCAACTCATGCATTCCATATATATAATGAAATCGATTCATATAGCCAACATGTGGAAACCATATACATCAGCATATTAATTGAGAATTCAATCTCAAAACTAATTCACAATACCATTTACTCAATACATACTAATATAAACATTTATACAAACACTTTTTCTACACACTTTAGTCTACATAGCGTATGTCGACTCAAAGTGCGCATTAGGACGAATCTCTTCGCCAAACAGATCATACACGCATTCCTAATATCACAACATGATAAATATTCATGGCAATCATTTCAACAAAATACGGACGTATACTGTATTTCCTATAAATACGTAAAATGCCCTAAATCTCATTATTCCCATACGCAGTCGAAATGGAAAACGGACAGCATGTTCTACATGTCAAACGGCGTTCTCTTCCATAATCTACTATTAAACGATATTGAAAGCTTTGAAATCAGTCAATCAAAGCGTCTAAAATCCTCACCTTTCACCTTAGACGTGTATCGATTCGAATAAAACGTCTACGCTTCGTCAACGGCGTTAAGGCGACCTATATCACAAGTTACATAAGCTACACCACTACTCGCATCAAAGGAATCCCTAAAACAACAAGAGGGTAGGGTTTTCTTACCTAGAAGTGCATTGAAAATCACTGGGAAAGTGATTTGAATGCGGTGAATGAACACGGGTAGAAGCTGCAGCAAGTGGCAGGAAGACTCTCACAATTCTCTCACAAATTCTCTCTTTCTCTCTCTTCACTTTCTAGGGTTTGTTACAAATTTGGATGGGAGAGATATGAAAGGGTTTAAGGCCCTAATATAGGCTAAAACCTATCCTGAATAGACTTGGGAACAAGGTATACTTGAGTTATAACCAAATCGGGGCTTTTCTGAGCTAAAAGAGTGTTTCTAGAGGTCCCCTGGCCGAACGCGGTCGGACTTAAGCTCATGTACATTGGATCCTGCTCACATCAAGTTTTCAGACCGGTAGAGTTCCCAAATTGCACGTGGCAGTCCAGTTTCAGTTCAGCGGTCATCATACCTAAATCAAGTCTACAAGTCTCATGACATGAAAGAGAAATTTTTCCTGATCCGAGGGTGAAATTTGGCTGAATTCTGATGGTCAGAATGCTTAATAATAACGCGCAATGACATGTGCCAGATTTTGAATTAAATTTTCAAATCTTTACTCTTTCTCACTCTCTTCACTCCAGGTTCAATGAAATAGCCTCAGAACATCGGTTGGGCTTGATTTTCAAAACGATTGTCAAGTCTAGCCAAGCGGTCATAACGGTCTAAGATTGTAGACATCGGACTTTCAACGCGCGGTCTAAATCCAATACGAAGTTTCAACGGGTTCCTGAGAGCAAACGGGTTTAGAGTTTGAACCTAGGTTTCAGGGTATTGTAGCGTCATTGGTTCTACAAGTTTTGGGTCTTGCAGAACGTATTTAAAGCGATCAGGGATAATTTCACTGCTAATCTAACGTAGCGCTAGTTAACTTATGCTTATTTTCTAAAGGAATTAATCCTAAGTGATTTTTGATCGAGTTGGTACTCGATTCTCTGTACGGTTTTTTTCGAGGCGTTACATATCTACTACCCCATTCTTGGTGTAGCTGCTCCCCCTAACACTTGCAATCGCCATTCAAAGCAGATATACAATTTCCATCCCGGGTGTTTGAACTGTTCTCCCCCTTTTTGTCTATCATTAATAAAGATATAGTAGTGGATATTAAAGATAAGTTTAAAAACGTGTGGGAGAACGACCAAAGATAGATGTATAAGGTTTAGATCGGTTTAAAGCAGACATTCTTTTTGGAATATACGGATGCATATCGGATTAGATGAAGTAGTTACAAAGGAAAATAAAGTAATCATTAAAACCATATGCATTCCATATCAGAAAGTAAATATCAGAAACTAGATAGACTAGGGGACAGATAAACCAGGGAACCCCATATCATATTTATGGCAATAGATAGGAATAAGTGAGAATCATCCATAGGCAAAATATCCAAAAATTAACACAGCAATAGACATGTTTGATATTCTAATGACAACTGCAAGTTCCTACTAATCCTTAATATCCTTGAGGATCCCGATGTGTAAGCAAATCCACCACTTTTTTAGTAGTTTGCTGGAGGACGTCGTCTTTCTCTTCAATCGTAGTAAGGCGCCTTTCACAGTTGTTCAGTCAGTCCTCCATCCTAGCCATCCCATTCAGCAAGTGGCATTCGAGGTGATGAGACTGGCGGTTTGTGATCGAGTCGGGGCTGGCCATTGGTGTGCGATTTGACCCTCCATGTGTATGCCAAATTGACAGAGCATGTTGGATGGCCCTTGGCATGGGAAGGTTATGCATGGAGGCGGACAAAGAAGGAACCAATTGTTGTGTCACCTACGCTACATCATTGTCGAACCAAGCTTTAAGATACATTGCATCTGTAACATCCCGAAAATCGGGGGGTCGAGCAAAAACCCAACTTCCGAGTTTCAAAATGTTATTTATGCAACATAGATATGTATGATTGAATGTTGTCTGTGATAATGTATTAAACATGAGTGAGATTAAGCTAAAACAGCATATCATGCTCCAGAGACGGTTAAATTTACAAGCGGAAGACTGTGATAGTATGTATAACATATACAAACTGTTGTATGTCTCCAGAGTGTGAATATGTTACCAAGTTATATACATACATGTATACTCCAAAAGTAAACCAAAAGGATATACATGAGCGTTCTAAAAATCTAAAATGACAAGTGTCAAGGTATCTAATCAACCTCCCTGTAATCCCGTCAATCAGAACACGCATAAAGGAGGAATCCTCCTCATCATCATCAAGTCCAGCTCTGCCTCGCAGGCCGCGCCATCATCTGCAATCACAATAGGGACTGGTGGGTGTCCGGAAACACCATCCCGTAACGTGGGAGTGAGTGATCAACTCAGTGGGATAAGAGAGCAGAGATTAGCATGTTATCAAATCAATCATGCGATAATAGTAAAGCAATAAATCAAACAATCCTAATACTGTTATTAATGCAATATGACATGACGTGATGTATGCCCTCACCGACGATCTCCCTCATACGGCACCATCTTACGACCGCGGCATGCAATTGACCCTCGAGTACTCCACATCTTCCAGACACATGCAATGGTATGGTGATATGATTTTTGAGTTGTTATTAGTCCATTCAAACAGCAGGATTGGGAAACTAAGGTACTTCCCTTGTATCAATCCCAACACAGATCCTGTCTAGGGTCGTCACTCCTAGTAATCTCATACAAAGTATATTTTGTAGGTCGCTACAAGGGCTGCCAGGGCTGTTGCACGCACTCGTTGCTCCGCTCTCCCATCACCTTATCAATACAGGCCTACTGTACTCTACTGCTACTGAAGGGTCGTCGCCTCCCATAGACTCAGAATACGCTCGTGGTCACTACAAAGGACTGGTCGCCTGATCAGTGTAGGCCGACAGCAAGAATATAGTGTCCCATACCACCATAATCTGCTCACGAGACTAGGTGCTCACTGGTCACTACGGAGAGGTTTGTGGCCCCAGCGTAGGCCGACAGCTCGACTACGGTGTCCCATACCACCATGCCTGGCTCATGAGTCTTCGTGGATCAAGGTACCATGGTTAACAGGGTTTACAATGGTAAGTTCAGTACCCTAGGTTCAAGCAGTTATGACTCATGCAGGGTGAACATACAACAGCCAGTCGGGTTACTTGACGGGCTCGACTAGCACGATCGCATCTCAAGTTGAACGACATGAAGTGCATAAAACACTTCGTGTGGCCTAACCACTACCGCCAACTCCAAACACGACTCGCCTTCATCGACGCGTCCTTCGTGGAAAATACCAGCTAGCCACGAATTTTCTCTGTTACCGACTGCCTGGACTAAGTATAGTCCCAAACAATTATGAATCCACATCAGCAATTCATGTAAGAGTATTGGAATTGAAATACAACCATGTGAGCATGTTAACACATGTTATAACGTACAACTTAAGTAAATCATCTTACACATGTCTTTCACACATATAATGAAATTATGCATATCGCCAACCTATAGGAAATCATCTCCATCAACGTATTAATTGAGAATTGAATCTCAAACTAAATCATAAGGAAATCATCAAGCACATGTTATAACATACCACTTAAATGAAACATCAAGCATATGCATTTCATACATATAATGAAATCATGCATATAGCTAACATGTAGGAAATCATTTACATCAGCATATTAGTTGAGAAATCAATCTCAAACTAAATCATAACACCATTTAATTCAATACATACTAATACAAGCATTTATACAAACACTTAAACTACATACTTAAGTCTACATATAGTATGTCAACTCAAAGTGCGCATTTTGGTGAATCTCTTCGCCAAACTAATTATGTACGCATTCCTAGTATTCTAATGCGACAAGAAGCCATGTCAATCACGTCAGCAAATTATGAATGAAAACATTACTTCCTACAAATGACTAAAATGCCCTAAATCTCATATTCTTCGTCTGTTTACGAAACAGGAAACGGACAGCATGTTGTACATGTCAAACGGCATTGGCGTCGATAATCTACTATTAAACGACATTGAAAGCGTTGAAAACAGTCAATCAAAGCGTCTAATATCCTCACCTTATCTCTTATAAACGTGTGAATTCGAACGGAGCGTATACGCTTCGTCTACGGCGACTAGAGAACCTGTTTTACGAGATTTATCAGCTAACATGCTATGAATCGAAGGTAACCTCAAATCAGTAACTTTTAGGGTATTTTCTTACCTGAAAATGCAGAGAAATCACCGGCCAGGTGATTGAGGTGTGTTGCGAAAGCACTTGCAACAGGTGGTGCAACGGCAGGTAAATTCTCTCCTACTCTCTCTCACAAACTCTCACCTTTTCTCTCTCCCAATCTAGGGTTTTTCTCAAATTCGGATGGGAGAGAGGAGTGAGGATTTCAACCCCTTTTATAAGCCCAAACTTGCCCGAAATAGGCTCGGGAACAAGGTTCACTTGATGCTTATCCAAAGCGGGGCTGTTTCGGTCCAAAAGATCATTTTTGGTGGTCCTCTGGCCAAATGCGATCGGACTTAAGCTCATGCATACTGGATCTAGCATACATCAAGTTTTCAGTCCGACAGGATTCGCAGATCGCAAGTAGCGGTCCAGTTTCAGTTCAGCGGTCACCGCACATAGTTCAGGCCTGCAAGTCTCATGAGATGAAATAGAAATTTTTCCTGATCCGAGGGTGTAATTTGGCTGAATTCTGATGGTTAGAACGCTTAATACTGACACGTCAAGTCGTGTGCCAGATTTAAATTTCAAATTTCAAATCTGTCCCTATCCGCACTCTCTTCAATCTGGGCTCAATGAAATAGCCTGTGATTATCAGTTGGACGTGATTTTCGAAATGATTGTCAAGTCCAGCTAGGCGGTTCTAACGGTCTAAGATAGCAGGTATCGGACTTTCGACGCGCGGTCTAGATCCAATACAAAGTTTCAAAGAGGTCCAGAGAACAAACCGGCTTAGTGTTTGATCCAAGGTTATAGAGTATTATAGAGTCATTAGTTCTACTCGATTTGGGTCTTGTAGAAGGTATTTAAAGTAATCAAGGACTATTTCTCAGCTACTCTAGCGTTGCGCTAGCTAACTTATGCTTAGTTTCTAGAGGAATTATTCTTAACTGATTTATTTGGCTATGGAATTGGGTTCTGAGCAGTTACCAAGGTATTTTGGTTGACCCATTGCCCAAGGACGCCTAATCCTAGATTGGCCAAAATTTGGGGTGTTACAGCATCAGATGTGGCAGGAAGCCTTGCATGATGTGCTAGTTTGCATATGAGCACCGGAAAGGACAGTGTCTTCCCATGATTGCCTTGGATTACACGAATGATTTGCTTAAGGAGAAGAAGTTGGCAAGCAAACTTGAGTTTCTTAATATATATCATATAGCACATTGATCGCAAATGGAGGAAGATGATCACCTTTAACATCGAAAGGATATACATTGGACCCAAAAATGCTATGAAGAATTTTGAACGTGGGTCCAAGATAGTTGATATGGAGAAAATTTTCATCATTTCGTGGAACAGTCATGCCTTGACATAACACACGAGTTACTTCTCCCCACACACCTAAACTGTTTAGATTCTTGTTAGTCACTAGGATTCGAGTGACTTCCATATCGAGAAGATGTGCCATGATGATTGGAGTGATAAGTTTTGAGTAATGTGAGAGTTTGATTTGAATGCTAGGGGGATCATCACTAATGATACGACAGTGATTGAAGAATGCATGGATCACCCCTAGCTGATATAAGCCTCCATTAAGGATATTCTGCTAACCTATAACTTCCAAAAGTAGGTCCACTCCAAACGGCTTTATGACACTATTGAGTACTAGACATTCAACAATGAGAGATGGATGTGTTTCTATAGGTTGACGCCTACTAGATTCTAATTGTATGATCTTCGATTGCAGAGAGTGAAGAGAAGACTTACCTTTCCCTTTGATCATGTTTTGTAGATGAGAGACGCTGAGAAGAAGTACTTAGAGAAGGAATGAATTTGAATTTGAATGCAGTCTCCTCTTGATATAGCCGATTCGTCAATTTCATCGATGGATTATCTTGATGGAATCGATGTTCAAATCACGATGATATCGAAATTGCCTAGATATTATCAGAACTGTGAAAATCTTAACATCCATGTTCATCAGTAGGTCAGCCATGGGTATCTCAGATTTAAGATTTACATGTGTGGTCTATTGCTCCTGAGACATTTATCAATGAGAGCATACGCCAATTCACTTTTGAAGGTCACTGAACCTGTTTGTGTCAAGAGGCTTTGTGAGAATATCAGCAAATTATTTTTCAATAGTTACATAATCCAATACAATGATCTTTTTTTCAACAAGTTCTCGGATAAAATGATGACGAATGTCAATATGCTGGTCCGAGAGTGCTGAACTAAATTCTTTGAGATATTTATAGCACTTGTATTGTCACAGAAGAGACTCATTGTAGGTTGTGCTATCCCATAGTCTAATAACATCTGTTTCATCCAAAGGAGTTGAACACAACAACTACCAGCAGCTATATATTTAGCCTCCATGGTGGATAATGAGATTGACTTTAGTTTCTTGCTTTTTTAGGAGACTAGACAATTGCCAATATAAAAACATCCTCCACTCGTTGATGTTTGATCATCCAAAATTCCAGTCCAATCTGCATCAGAATAGCCTACAATGATGGCAGATGTTTCATATGGATACCATAGGCCAAATGTGGTAGTTCCTGCTACATATTTGATAATCCTTTTAACAGCCGTTAGGTGGGATTCCTTAGGATCTGCCTGATACCGAGCACATACCCCCACATTAAAGGACATATCTGGATGACTGGCTATGAGATATAATAGGCTTCCGATCATACTTCGATAAAGATGTTGGTCGACATTTTTGTCATTAACATCTTTGGAAAGTTTAAGTTTGGTACTCATAAGCATGTGATAAGTGCATCCAGACTCAAGCCCAAATCTCTTCACCAAGTCCTTTGCATACTTGGTCTGATTTATGAAAATTCCATCATTTAGTTGCTTGACTTGAAGTCCTAAAAAGAAGTTTAATTCGCCGACCATACTCATTTCAAATTCTGATTTCATGAGATTGGGGAACTTGTATGCCTCATCTCCACATGCTGACCCAAACACAATATCATCCACATATATTTATGCAATAAGCAATGAGTTCTTTATTCTTTAGGTAAACATTGTCTTGTTTACACTTCCTCTACAGAATTCATGGTCTAAAAGAAATTTTGTTAATTGTCCATACCATGCATGTGGTGCTTGTTTGAGACCATACAGAGCTTTATCCAACCGATAGACATGATGGGGGTGCTTAGGATCTGAAAATCTTTTTGGTTGTTTTACATAAACTTCTTCAGCAAGATCCCCATTAAGAAATGCATTTTTAACATCCATTTGAAACAATTTAAATTTTTGTGCGCATGCAATGGACATAAGAATTCTGATAGACTCAAGACAAGCAACAGGGGCAAATGTTTCACCAAAATCAATCCCTTCTATCTGTGAATATCCCTAAGCAACTAACCTTGATTTGTTTCTGATCACATTGCTTGACTCATTGGATTTATTCTTGAAGACCCATTTGGTTCCAATGACATTTGTATCAGTTGGTTTAGGCACCAGTTTCCTTACCTCATTTCTCTGGAATTGTTGGAGTTCTTCTTGCATAACATTTATCCAATGTTCATCTTGAAGAGCTTCTTTAACGTTTTTAGGTTTAATTTTCGAGGTAAAGAAGAAATGACTATGAATACTTTCTATCTGCCGTTGAGTTCTTACACCTTCATTAGGATTTCAGATAATTTGTTCTCATGGATGATCCTTAACTATAGGTATTTCGAGTGACGGTTCGGGTTCATTTAATGATGGAGATCTGTTATTAGATCTATCTAGTATGCATGAATCTTCATCATCTTCTAATTCATTCACAAGGGTATCTACATTATGAGGATGATCATCAATTTCCACATTAACTGATTCTTGAATAGTGAGAGTTCTTAAGTTGTATACTCTATAAGCACGACTATTCATGACATACCCTAGAAAAATACCTTCATCACTTTTAGACTCAAATTTTCCTAAGTGATCTCTGTCTCTCAAAATATAACATTTACTACTAAAGACTCGAAAATATTTCACACTAGGTACCTTACCATACTATAGTTCATATGGAGTTTTGTTCAGACCTGCCGTAAGTTATACTCTATTTATGATGTAGCAGGCGGTATTGACAGCTTCTGCCTAAAAAAATTTTGCAATGTCCATTCCATTTAGCATAACTGACCCCATTTCCTATAACACTCGATTTTTTCTTTCAACTACTCCATTTTGCTGTGGGGTTTTTGGGGCTGAGAATTCCCATTTCATTGCAATGTTTTTCAAATCTTTCGTTTTTGAATTCCCCATTGTGATCACTTCTGATGTGATTGATGTCATATCCTTTTTCATTTTGAATTCTTTTTGTCAAGATTACAAATTCTTCAAAAGCATCAGATTTGTCCCGAAGAAATGCGACCCAATTAAATCTGGTATAGTCATCTACTACCACTAGGAAGTATCTTTTCTTGCCATGGCTTTCCACTTTGGTTGGACCAAACAGATCCATATATAGCAGATCCAAAGGTTTTGTCATTGTTATGGTGGTTGTCTTTTTGTGTCAAACTTTTATCTATTTTCCTTTTAGACATTCCCCACACACAACTTTTTCTTCTTTTCTAATCTTGGGAAGACCTCTAACCGAATTTTTTGAGCTAAGCTTAGCTAAATTCCGGTAGTGAACATGTCTCAACCTTTGATGCCACAACTTGGATTCACTCTTTACAGTCATATTGCACTTTGTGGATGGCACATTCTCATTTGTACTTTCAATGACATAACAATTATCACTAGTACGTAAACCTTTTATGAGAGATTTTCCTGTATGATATAAAATCCTCTACACATCTTTTGAGAAGGTGACCAGATGTTCCTTATCACAAATTTGGGAGATACAGAGGAGGTTATGTGTCAGGCCTTCTACATAGAGAACATGTTTAATTTTTGGAAGGCCTGGTACAACTATTGTTCCTTATCCAAAAATTTTGGCTGAGCTACCATCTCCAAACGTGACCAATCCTCCATTAAAGTTTGAATACTCACAAAAGTGAGTTTGATCAATAGTCATGTGTCTGAAGCATCCACTATCAAGATACCATTTTGAGTTATTGCCGCCTTTTAAAGCAGTATGAATTACAAGGGAATTATTTTGATCTGTCGCATCCTTTGAGACCTTTTTGAACATGATTCCAACTTCAGTCAAGATCACTCTCTAGGCGGTGAAGCCCTTAAAGAGCGACCTGCTCTGATACCAATTGAAATAGCGGTGAAGACCGCTTTAGTCGAAGTAGGAATATGCCAATATGTCCTAGAGGGGGGTGAATAGGATTTTTTAAAGTTTTTATAATTTATTTAAAAATCCTATTATACTAATCCTATCAATTATGCATTTATCAGGATTACTCAAAAATAACTCTATTGGCTTCCAAGCCCGGTAGAGGATCCAATCACAAACTATTTAAGAGATAACAGTATATAACCTAGTTTATGATGGACATGACTATGTATGTGTGTAAGGTGTAATCTTAAATATGCAGATATGAAAGTATTGAACTAAATCATACACACAAAAGAATAACAATCTTAAACACAATCATTTTTATGGTGGTTCGACTACTTGTTTTATAATACCCTGAAAATCGGGGGTCGTGTATAAACCCAACTCCCGAGTTCCAGACCGTCACTTATGCAACAAAAATGATTATGATTCAATGTTTTCTGAGTTAAAGCATTCACATGAGTAAAAGTATACCAAAACTGTAATTCATACTCCAGATCCAGTGATAAAAGCAAGCGGAAGACTAAAGAATATATATATCACTGTATGGAAAACAAAGTAGATCTCAACTGTCTCCAAAGTATGAATACATCTCTGAGTCTCATATACATGTAAATAAACAGAAATCAAATGTCCAAAAAAAAGTCCCACTGAGAAGTCCCGCCAATCCAGGCCTCCTAAGCAAAGCCGTCATGGTACTGCATATATGAGAACTCGTCCTGGTCCTCATCATAGTCCGGCTCTACCTCCTGAATCGCTGCCTCACCTGCATCTAAGACAGGGTCTGGTGGGTGTTGCAAACACCATCCCGTAACGTGGGAGTGAGTAGATAACTCAGTGGAATAATAGAGCAAAGATTAGCATGTTCTTAAATCAATCATGCGATAATAGTAAAGTAGTAAATCAAACATTCCTAATACTGTTATTAATGCAATATGACATGACATGATGGATGCCCTCACTGACATTCTCCCTCATACGGCACCATTTGCATCCGCAGCATGCTTGCGTACCGTTCAGTGCTCCACATCTTCCAGGCATATGCAATGTAATGGTGATATGATTACCGAGTTATTATTAGTCCATTCAAACAGCAGGATTGAGAAACTAAGGTACTTCCCTTATATCAATCCCAACACAGATCCTGTCTAGGGTCATCACTCCTAGTAATCTCATATAATGTATATTTCGTAGGTCACTGCAAGGGCTGATAAGGCTGTTACTCGCACTCGTTGCACCGCTCCCCCATCACCTTATCAATACAAGCCTACTGTACTCTCATTGCTACGAAAGGGTCTTTGCCTCCCGTAGACTCAGAATATGCTCGCGATCACTACAAAGGGCTGCCAGGGCTGTTGCTCGCAGTCGTTGCACCGCTCCCCCATCACCTTATCAATGTAGGCCGACAGCAAGAATATAGTGTCCCATACCACCATAATCTGCTCAAGAGTCATAGGTGCTCACTGTTCACTACGAGGAGGTTTGTGGCCCCAGCGTAGGCCGACAGCTCGACTACGGTGTCCCATACCACCATGCCCGGCTCATGAGTCTTTATGGATCATGGTACCATGGTTGACAGGGTTTACAGTGGTAAGTTCAGTACCCTAGGTTCAAGCAGTTATAACTCATACAAGGTGAACATACAATGGCCAGTCGAGTTACTTGACAGGCTCGACTAGTACGAGCGCATCTCAAGTCGAACGACATGTAGTGCATAAAACACCTCGTGTGGCCTAACCACTTCCGCCAACTCCAAAACACGACTCGCGTTCATCGACGCGTCGTTCGTGATAAAGTTAAGCCAACCACCAATTTACTCGGTTACCGACTGCCTGGACTAGGTATAGTCCCAAACAATTATGAATCCACATTAATAATCATATACGTGTAATGGAAATGAAATACAACAATGTGAGCATATTAACACATGTTATAACATACAACTTAAGTAAATCATCTAACACATGCATTTCATACATATAATGAAATCATGCATATAGCCAACATGTAGGAAATCATTTACATCAGCATATTGTTTGAGAATTCAATCTCAAACTAGTTCATAACACCATTTAATTCAATACATACTAATACAAACATTTATACAAACACTTAAACAACACACTTAAGTCTACATATAGTATGTCGACTCAAAGTGCGCATTTAGGCGAATCTCTTCGCCAAACTAATTATGCATGCATTCCTAGCATCCTAATGCGACAAGAAGCCATGTCAATCACATCAGCAAAACATGGATGAAAACAGTATTTCCTACAAATGACTAAAATACCCTAAATCTCATATTTTTTGTCTGCTTACGAAACAGGAAACGGACAGCATGTTGTACATGTCAAACGGCATTGGCGTCGATAATCTACTATTAAACGACATTGAAAGCATTGAAAACAGTCAATCAAAGCGTCTAGAATCCGCACCTTTTATCCTAGAAGTGTATTAATTCGAACGGAGCGTATACGCTTCGTCTACGGTGAACCGGGAACCTAATATACAGGATCTGTAAGCTACTTCGATATGGAAATGACGGAACCTCAAATCAGCAAGTATTTAGGGTCTTTTCTTACCTAGAAACGCTCAAAATTGCTGGGAAAGTGATTGAGGCTCTTGCTTAAGCACGTGCAACAAGTAGTGCAAGCAGCAGGAAATTCTCACCCACTCTCTCTCATAATTTCTCACCTTTTCTCTCACACCAGCTAGGGTTTCTAGCAAATTCGGATGGATGAGAGAAGTGAGGGTTTAAGCCCCTTTTATAACCTAAAACTTGCCCAAAACAGGCTTGGGAACAATGTTCACTTGATGTCTAACCAAATCGGGGCTGTTTCGGTCCAAAAAGACATTTCTGGAGGTCCCCTGGCCGAATGCGATCGAACTTAAGTTCATGCACATCGGATGTCGCTCACATCCCATTTTCAGACCAGTAGCGTTCGTAGATCGCACATGGCGGTCCAGTTTCAGTTCAGCTGTCATCGCACATAGATTAGGTCTACAAGTCTCATGATATGAAATAGAAATTTTTCCTGATCTAAGGGTGTAATTTAGCTGAATTCTGACGGCCAGAACGCTTAATAATAACGCGTCAAGTCATGTGCCAGATTTGAATTTTAAATTTCAAATCTAACCCTATTCTCACTCTCTTCACTCCAGGCTCAATGAAATAGCCTCTGAATGTCGGTTGGATTTGATTTTTGAAATGATTGTCAAGTCTAGCTAGGCGGTTATAACGGTCTACGATTGTAGGTATCGGACTTTTGACGCGCGGTCTTGATCCAATACAAAGTTTCAAAGAGGTCCTGAGAACAAACCGGTTTAGAGTTTGATCCGAGGTTTTAGAGTATTATAGCGTCATTGGTTCTACTCGCTTTGGGTCTTGTAGAACGTATTTAAAGTGATCAGGGACTATTTCCCAGCTACTCTAGTGTTGCGCTAGCTAACTTACACATATTTTCTAAAGGAATTAATCCTATGCGATTTCTGGTCGAGTTGGTACTCGAGTCCAAGTACGAATTTTTTCAGGGTGTTACAATCTACCCCCCTTAACAAAAAATTTTATCCTCGAAATTTGTACCTTTTCGTACTCCTCGAGAAGCTGTGGGTAGTTCTTTCTGATCTCAGCTTCTGTCTCCCAGGTAGCCTCCTCCTCAGAGTGATGCGTCCACAATACCTTCACAAGGGGAATCACCTTGCTACGCAGTACCTACTCCTTCCTGTCTAGGATACACGTCGATCGCAGGATATATGTAACATCCTCTCCTAACTGCACCTGCTCCCATCTGATGATATGGGAAGGATCAGAAACATATTTCTTTAGTATAGAAACATGAAATACGTTGTGAACGCTCGCGAGAGGTGTGTGTAAAGTCAAACGGTATGCCACTGCTCCCACACGATCGAGGATCTGGAATGGACCAATAAATCGGGTGCCAACTTCCCCTTCTTTCCGAACCGAATGACTCCCTTCATAGGGGAAACTCACAAAAATACATGATCCCCAACCGTGAACTCTAGCGGCCGTCGTCTCCTATCGGCATAACTCTTCTGTCTACTCTGCGTTGTGAAAAGCCAACGTCTAATAATATCAATCTTCTCTAACGTTGCCTGCACTAACTCTGGGCCAATCAATCTGCGCTCACCGACCTCTGCCCAGCAATGCGGTGCTCGACAAGGCCGCCCATACAGCGCCTCGTAAGGTTCCATACCGATACTCGCCTGGAAGCTGTTGTTGTACTCGAACTCCGCATATGCAAGACAATCATCCCAACTGTCCTTGAAGTCCAATGCGCAAGCTTGCAACATGTCCTCTAAAATCTGGTTCACCCGCTCTATCTGTCCGTCTTTCTGTGGGTGGAAGGCAGTACTGAACTTCAACTTCACACCCATAGCATCCTGAATGCGAGTCCAGAAAATAGAAGTGAACCGCGTGTCTCTGTCCGACATGATCTCCAACGGAACTCCATACAGACGCACGATCTCTCTGATATATAGTCTAGCCAGCTCGTCTGCAGAGTTCGTGACTCTGATCTGTAGGAAGTGCGTCGACTTCGTCAGACGGTCGATGATCACCCATATGGAATCATGTCCCTTCCTCGTCTTCGGCAGCCCTGAAATGAAATCCATGGAAATGAAGTCCCACTTCCACTCTGCGATCGGCATAGGCTGAAGAAGTGCAGGTGGTCGGCGATGCTCTGCCTTCACCTGCTGGCAAGTAAGACAACGGGACACGAACTCTGCTATGTGGGTCTTCATACCTTCCCACCAATAGGTCCTCTTCACGTCGTGATATATCTTTGTAATGCCTGGATGCATCGCGAGTCTGGTACAATGCGCAGCCTCAAGAATCTCTCGTCTCAAGTCAGGAATATCTGGGACGCATAGGCGGTCACGATAACGTAAGCCCCCATCCGTGCCAACTCGCCACTCGGCATCCGCATCATCACTGGCCTGCTCTCGAAGCTCAGTCAGATGCGCATCATCCCTCTGCGCCTCGATGACCCAGTCATCGATCTGAGATCGCACCTGCAGATGTGCGATGAACTCATACGGCTCCTCTACAGTGAGTTTCTGCTCAAAGTCTCGCAAAAACTCAACCATATCCCACTCAGCAACCATCAGCGGAGCCGCAAACTCTATCGCCTTCTTGTGGCTCAACGCATCAGCCACAAGGTTCACCTTCCCATGATGGTAAGAGACTTCGAACTTGAAGTCCTTCAAAGTCTCCATCCATCGCCGTTGCCTCATATTGAAGTCTCGCTGCGTGAATATGTACTTGAGGCTCTTATGGTCGCAAAAGAGCTCGAACTCCTCTCCATAGAGGTAATGTCTCCAGAGTCTCAGTGCGAATATGACGGCTGCCAACTCTAGGTCATGTGTAGGGTAATTCTCCTCGTGCTTCCTTAATTGTCTCGAGGCATACGAAATTACCCTGTCCTTCTGCATAAGGACACAACCCAGACCAACGCTAGACGCGTCAGTGTATATAGTGTATCTAACCCCTTGCTCTGGCAATACTAGCACAGGGGCGAACGTAAGTCTATCCTTCAGCTCCTGAAAAGCTGACTCTGCCTTATCATTCCATGCGAACTTCACGTCCTTCCGTGTCAACTGAGATAAAGGTCTCACGATCTTCGAGAAATCCTGAATGAAGCGTCGATAATAACCACCGAGACCTAAGAAACTCCTCACCTCAGTGACAGAACCAGGCTGTTCCCAGTCCTGAACTACAGCTACCTTAGACAAGTCAATTGCCATGCCATCCTTAGACACCACGTGTCCCAGGAACTTTACTTCCTACTTCCAGAAGTCGCACTTCTTGTACTGTGCGAACAACTGATGCTGTCTGAGTGTATCCAGGACCAAGCGCATGTGCTCTTCATGCTCCTCTCGACTCCTGGAGTATACCAAATTGTCGTCAATGAACACCACGACGAATCGAAGAGGAAAGGCCGAAATACCCGGTTCATCAGATCCATGAATACGGCTGGTGCGTTCGTAAGACCGAACGATATCACAAGGAACTCGTAGTGGCCAAAACTGGTCCTGAATGCGGTCTTCTGCATGTCCTCATCCCTGACGCGCAACTGATGATATCCTAACTGAAGATCAATCTTCGAGAAGTACTGCGCTCCTCTCGACTGATCAAACAAGTCATCGATCCTAGGTAAAGGGTACTTGTTCTTCACCGTGATCTGGTTCAGCCTGCGATAATCAATACACAATCGCATCAAACCATCCTTCTTCCTTACAAACAGGACTGGTGCTCCCCAAGGAGACACACTAGGTCGAATAAGGCCAAGCTCCAGCAAACCATCAATCTCCATCCTCAACTCCTCCATCTTACACGGTGCCATGCGATACGTCGGCAGTGAGACGGGCGCAGAACCAGGCACCAGATCGATAGTGAAATCAATCTCTCGTCGAGGAAGCAAACCAGGGATCTTTCTGAAAAGATCCCCAAAATCACAAACGACTGGCGTATGCTCAAGCATCGGGGCATCAGCGTCCCGAAGTAAAGAAGCGTAGCTAAGTATGCGGAAGGAGAGATTTACCCAAACTGAAAATGTAAAAGGCGTGCCCTCTGGCTCGTACACCGTCACCATACGAGTCTCGCAGTCAATCTCGGCCATCCCAGCAGTCAACCAGTCCATGCCAAGAATGACGTCGAGATGAACAAGAGAGAGATGGACGATAAGATCAAGAGCTATCGTCCTGCCTCCCATATCCACCAAGTAACCCTCACACATCAGGGTGACATCAGAAAAATCCCCATGAGCTGAAAGGACTCGCACTCCATCCATACGAATGGTCGGCAGTCCAAGACGCATGACTATGGAATGCGATATCAAAGAAAGTGTCGATCCAGTATCCATCATCACGAGAATAGGAATACCTCCTTACAGGCATCATGACAAGAAGTACATGGGAACTAAGACAGTTAAAGCTACAACACAACATAAGTAAACCACTAGCCTTAACAGGCTTACACAACATAAAGCAGGAAACAACTAACTACTAACAACAACAACTAAAATCTCATCGTTAGTCTGAGTCGGGTGATGGAGGAGGAGCACCCTTATCCTGTAAGCAGCACAGGATCGCCTTTAAGGTGCGAGTCACCTTGCCGAATTTTCTCTTCATAACGGCCTTGGTATCCTCGACCTCAGCCCGAAGTTCCTCAACTTTCCTTCGCAAGGCCACCTAGCTCTCATCAATTCGGGCAATGTGAGCATCACGAGTAGCCTGAGTAGAAGGAGGAGGGCTCTCATTAATATCCTGAGCCTCCTCTTCTACCTCTTCATGGACTTCTTCCTCTACTTCCGCTCCAGGTTCTCCTTCACTTGGATACTCTTCGTCATCAAAATCGCCCTCACTATTCTCATAAAGCTGAGTCTCACGATACTGAGACCCGATCTTCATCTTGACCATGGTAGACTCATCAATAAAATGAATCAGAACTGGCAGCTCTGGCCCAAGTCCGTAAGCAAACTCAAGCGTGATCTTGCATATAAGTCAGCCAAAAGGAAGCGACTCAGACGTTCTTCTTGATTTCGCTATGAGGATAATCTGTCACAACACGAAAGTGGACATACACACATTTTCTCCCTGGGCCACCTAATACAAGAAATCAACCATAAGGTGCGTACATTCAATGCAATTTTTTGACCTGGGATACACGTTGAACGTGCAAATGTGGTGCAGCAGGCACAAATCATCAGACATATGAGATGCCTTGAGGCTATTGTTAGACTGCCATGGAACCAGACTACCGCATAGGAACCTGGTACGGTGATCTCGTTCACGCTTACTCCTCAAATTCTTTGCACTGGGATGAACATCACCAAGGGGCACGTTCAGAAGTCGCGCTATCAACCGAACATCGACCGTAGCCATCCGGTCTCTACCAAAGGGAATCTTAAACTGCAATGGCTCCAATGTAGGACTCTGGATACGAGCGTAGAAGGCACGAATGGTTCTCACATTAGCACGAGAGAGGGCTTCAAAGAGCGGACCCCAATGTGCAGCTCCAATGTGCTCGAATAAAAGGAATTCGCCGAAGAGTCGCCCTTCCACATCCACCTCAAACAACACCTTACGGTCAGTATATTCACCGTGAGGCATCTCTGCTAATATCACTCACCCAATTTGAGCATGGGGATCCAAATCCCGCTTTGTATGGAACTCTCAGGCCGTGCTTGGACTTGTGGCTGTGCTTGAGCTAGCGGCACCACCCCTCGGTCTTCTTGATTGCGCAGGGCGACTTGGCCTAGCCTCATCCGCTGCGGTCTTTCTCTTTCCCATCTAAGAGAGGATGGTGGAGAAAGATAAAAGATCCAAAATGGCTTCAACTATAACCATAGAAAGTGAGGAAAATGGGGAGAAATGGCTGCCCAAACAGACAGAAGAAAATCTAGGCGTTGTAGAGGGATGCTTCAAGTTCCCTAAGGTTGGATTTTTAAAAAGAAAAGAGAAGGGAAAAGGGGAATGGAGCTCCACCCAATTTCAGCTCGTTTTGGAGGTTGTAGGAGCTCCAAACGATGAAATCAGAGAGGGAGAGGATTACTAATCACCCTAGAAGGATGGACAAGCGTCGTTTTCAGCAATTGGTGGGATTGAAGGGGATTTGGAGCTGCAGTTTGAGAGAGGGCAGCAGAAAAATGTGAAAGGGAGGTACCTCATTTAGGGGTCTCTGATGGACGGACCACACATGGGAGGGGTGCCCTACCCAAAAGAGAGCGTGCGCCCGAATTTCAATACAAGTGGGGCCCACCCATCCGCGATGCATCGCCGGTCGGTCACCACTCCGGTCGGTGGGACCACATGAGTTGGGTCCCCCCTGCCTCAGGGACCTCAAATATGTATGGGCCCCAACTTAGTTCATTCTATATTGGTCAAGGGAGGCCCAAACTTCCATTCAGGGATTTTCGGGGCCAATCTGTAAACCTGAATGCATTCCCCTATCATGTAGCATATAATTTTAGGTTAGAAGGAGCTAATACATCCATCTAGCCCAATAGTTTCTAAATATTGCAAACTTAGAATGGCCTAATGGCCAGTTTTCATGAAATTTTACTATTCACTGTAAAATTTTGTCGAAGTATGATTTTATATCATTTTCACATTAGGATCAATTCCTAACATTAAAATTTAGAGAAATAATTGAAGAATGGAGTGGTGAGAGGAAGAATTTTGAAGAAATTAGGTGAAACGGGGTTTTTAAGCCCTAGCGATTGAATGTAAGGGTTGTGGTTGCCCCACAGCCCAAGGATTCACATTTATGGGTTTAGAACCGTTCAAAGAATGTCTCAACCCACCTACCTACAACCTAGGAGCTACTTAGGTCGCTTCACGCGACCCTAGATGCGTTACAGACTCGATCGCACGATCGATATGAATAGACTTCGCCTATTGGCGAATTTGCAATCCTATAAGTGTTTCTAGACCTTTCTCGCACCCACCTAAGTCAAAGGAAGCGACAACGTACGTCGTGTGACCATAACCCAGGCCCGGTATAATCTCATTCATGCTCTGATACAAACTTGTAATACCCTGAAAATCGGAGGTCGTGTATAAACCCAACTCTCGAGTTCCAGACCGTCACTTATGCAACAAAAATGATTATGATTCAATGTTGTCTGAGTTAAAGCATTCACATGAGTAAAAGTATACCAAAACTGCAATTCATACTCCAGATCCAGTGATAAAAGTAAGCGGAAGACTAAAGAATATATAAATCACTGTATAGAAAACAAAGTAGATCTCAACTGTCTCCAAAGTATGAATACATCTCAGAGTCTAATATACATGTAAATAAACAGAAATCAAATGTCCAAAAAAAAGTCCCACTGAGAAGTCCCGCCAATCCAGGCCCCCTAAGCAAAGCCGTCGTGGTACTGCATATATGAGAACTCATCCTGGTCCTCATCATAGTCCGTCTCTGCCTCCTGAATTGCTGCCTCACCTGCATCTAAGACAGGTTCTGCTGGGTGTTGCAAACACCATCCCGTAACGTGGGAGTGAGTAGCTAACTCAGTGGAATAATAGAGCAAAGATTATCATGTTCTCAAATCAATCATGCGATAATAGTAAGGTAGTAAATCAAACATTCCTAATATTGTTGTTAATGTAATATGACATGAAATGATGGATGCCCTCACTGACATTCTCCCTCATACGGCACCATCTGCGTCCGCGGCATGCTTGCATACCGTTCAGTGCTCCACATCTTCCAGGCACATGCAATGTAATGGTGATATGATTACCGAGTTATTATTAGTCCATTCAAACAGCAGGATATGAAAACTAAGATACTTTCCCTATATCAATCCCAACACAGATCCTATCTAGGGTCGTCACTCCTAGTAATCTCATACGATGTATATTTTATAGATCACTGCAAGGGCTGTCAGGGCTGTTGCTTGCACTCGTTGCACCGCTCCCCCATCACCTTATCAATACAGGCCCATTGTACTCTCATTGCTACGGAAGGGTTGTCGCCTCCCGTAGACTCAGAATACGCTCGCGGTCACTACAAAGGGCTGCCAGGTCTGTTGCTCGCAGTCGTTGCACCGCTCCCCCATCACCTTATCAATGTAGGCCGAAAATAAGAATATAGTGTCCCATACCACCATAATCTGCTCATGAGTCATAGGTGCTCACTGGTCACTACGGGGAGGTTTGTGGCCCCAGCGTAGGCGACAGCTCGACCACGGTGTCCCATACCACCATGCCCGGCTCATGAGTCATTATGGATCAAGGTACCATGGTTGAAAGGGTTTACAATGGTAAGTTCAGTACCCTAGGTTCAAGCAGTTATGACTCATACAAGGTGAACATACAATGGCCAGTTAGGTTACTTGATGGGCTTGACTAGTACGAGCGCATCTCAAGTCAAACGACATGAAGTGCATAAAACACCTCGTGTGGCCTAACCACTGCCGCCAACTCCAAAACACGACTCACGTTCATCGACGCGTCGTTCGTGACAAAGATAAGCCAACCACGAATTTACTCGGTTGCCGACTGCCTGGACTAGGTATAGTCCCAAACAATTATGAATCCACATCAGCAATCATATAAGAGTAATGGAAATGAAATACAACAATGTGAGCATGTTAACACATGTTATAACATACAACTTAAGTAAATCATCTAACACATGCATTTCATACATATAATGAAATCATGCATATAGCCAACATGTAGGAAATCATTTACATCAGCATATTGTTTGAGAATTCAATCTCAAACTAGTTCATAATACCATTTAATTCAATACATACTAATACAAATATTTATACAAACACTTAAACTACACACTTAAGTCTACATATAGTATGTCGACTCAAAGTGCGCATTTAGGCGAATCTCTTCGCCAAACTAATTATGCTCGCATTCCTAGTATCCTAATGCGACAAGAAGCCATGTTAATCACATCAGCAAAATATGGATGAAAACAGTATTTCCTACAAATGACTAAAATGCCCTAAATCTCATATTTTTCGTCTGCTTACGAAACAGGAAACGGACAGCATGTTGTACATGTCAAACGGCGTTGGCGTCGATAATCTACTATTAAACGACATTGAAAGTGTTGAAAACAGTCAATCAAAGCGTCTAGAATCCGCACATTTTATCCGAGAAGTGTATTAATTCGAACGGAGCGTATACGCTTCGTCTACGGCGAACCGGGAACCTAATATACAGGATCTGTAAGCTACTTCGCTATGGAAATGACGGAACCTCAAATCAGCAAGTATTTAGGGTCTTTTCTTACCTAGAAACGCTCAAAATTGCTGGGAAAGTGATTGAGGCGCGTTGCTTAAGCACGTGCAACAAGTAGTGCAAGCAGCAGGAAATTCTCTCCCACTCTCTCTCACAATCTCTCATCTTTTCTCTCACAACAGCTAGGGTTTCTAGAAAATTCGGATGGGTGAGAGAAGTGAGGGTTTAATCCCCTTTTATAACCTAAAACTTGCCTAAAACAGGCTTGGGAACAATGTTCACTTGATGCCTAACCAAATCGGGGCTGTTTCGGTCCAAAAAGACATTTGTGCAGGTCCCCTGGCCGAACGCGATCGGACTTAAGTTCATGCACATCGGATGTCGCTCACATCCCATTTTCAGACCAGTAGCATTCGTAGATCGCATGTGGGGGTCCAATTTCAGTTCAGCGGTCATCGCACATAGATCAGGTCTACAAGTCTCATGATATGAAATAGAAAATTTTCCTGATCCAAGGGTGTAATTTGGCTGAATTCTAACGGCCAGAACGCTTAATAATAACGCGTCAAGTCGTGTGCCAGATTTGAATTTTAAATTCTAAATCTAACCCTATTCTCACTCTCTTCACTCCAGGCTCAATGAAATAGCCTCTGAATGTCGGTTGGATTTGATTTTCGAAATGATTGTCAAGTCCAGCTAGGCGGTTATAACAGTCTACGATTGTAGGTATCGGACTTTTGACGCATAGTCTAGATCCAATACAAAGTTTCAAAGAGGTCCTGAGAATAAACCGGTTTAGAGTTTGATCCGAGGTTTTAGAGTATTATAGCGTCATTGGTTCTACTCGCTTTGGGTCTTGTAGAACGTATTTAAAGTGATCAGGGACTATTTCCCAGCTACTCTAGCGTTGCGCTAGCTAACTTACACATATTTTCCAAAGGAATTAATCCTACGCAATTTCTGATCTAATCGGTACTCGAGTCCAAGTACGGATTTTTCCAGGGCGTTACATGTTTACTCCACTCTCGGTAATAGCAATCAACCCTTGAGTGTAACGGATTTCACTAATGAGGTTTCACAGCGGTTCACCTCTAACTTAAGGTTTTATATCAGGTTCACCTTCAACCTTTGCAGCCTACACTGAGGCTGACTATTTATGCTCTCCTGAGCAAGGGTCAACACAATGCATCCACTTTTAGGCACACTGGCCAAGGATCTTCCATAAGACCCTAACGGAGGTTTCTACACGGTTCACCTTAAACTCAAGGTTTGGACCAATTCACTTTCAACTAGATGTTTATGCTCTCCATAGAGTAAGGGTCCACACAACACACCCATCACGTATACTCCCGCTGGAGGCCTCCTTGAGGACTTCAAAGGGTGAGAAACACCTTAGACCCAATCCTACAAAGGAATGGTCAAAGGGTCCTCTGGACTCTAGATACTTACATATAAGTTGATGAGTCCCATTTAGCACATTGCCAAAGATCTCTTCCTTATTGATGAAGAGTCTTCTGCTCCTTTGATCCACAACATAAATGATGTACTAATATAAGGCAACGAGTTGGGTCAAGGTTATGATGGAATCCTACTCTCTAAATGCTTTCCTATTAGGAAGATAGAGCGATTCCAATCATCTATGCATTCAAGGCATCCCAGCGTAATGATTTTCCATTAAGGTAGTAGCTGGAGGATCCTTGAATGAAAAAGTTCATTCCCCATTCCACTCAATTGAATATCAATGATGAGGTGGATTAGAGGATGAACTCCCTTGAGAGAAAGGGCTTTAGATATATGATCTAAGGTTAAACACGCAAAATCACTCTTTTCTTTCTCTACCAGCAACTAAAGATAAGTTCTTTATATATAGGCAAAAGGTTCCAACGGATATAAAACGGTCACATTTATGATAGAGTTCAATATCATCGAGCGATTTCGATATCATCGAGCGTATACTCTCGATCACATCGATGGTTCGCTCGATGCCACAAACTCAATGTCATACACTTTTGGACAACCTCTTGCTAGCTTGTCGAGGGAATCGATACTCGTGTCGATGTCATTGGATTTCAAACTCTGATATTATCGATGCAAGTTTCTATTCCTTGACATTTGAAAATGAGAGAGACTTGCTTTGAAATTTTTCAGGTCATCAGATATGATCAGGGGATACTCAATATCATCAGAATTTGAATGTCGATGATATCGAAAGTTGTGTTAATGCATCGATAAATTTAAAGATTTTATCAGTGAACTTGCTGGACTGTTTTGTCCATTCTATATGCAATCGATCCGGCCCCGATATCATCGACATTAGAATATCGATTCTATCGAGTGAACCCTGATCAAAATTGAAAACCACCTAAAAAATGTTGCTGGAGAACTTCGCACCCATGACCGATATCATCGAGAGCCAACTGATATGTAACATCTCGAAAATCGGGGGTCGAGGATAAACTCCACTCCCGAGTTCTAGAACATCACTTATGTAACATTTTCAATGATGGATGAATGTTGTTCATATTAGTGCAGAAAACATAAGTGGGATTAGACCAAAACAGCATATCGTACTCCAGAGACAGTTAAATTAGCAAGCGGAAGAATGTGATAGATATATAAAATATATAAATGATTGTAAGTCTCCAGAGTGTAAACATGTTACCAGGTTAAATAAATACATGTATACTCCAAAATAGAAAGAAAAGAATATACATGGGTGTGTAAATAAAAGGTGAAATACCAAGTGTATTGACATCTAATCAGTAACCCTGTAAACCCGTCGATTAGAACCAGCATATCTTCCTCATCATCAAACAAATCCGGCTCCGCTTCACAAGTAGCGCCATCACCTGAAACTAAAATAGGGACTGGTTGGTGTGCCCAACACCATCCCGTATCGTGGGAGTGAGTAGCTAACTCAGTGGAATTATAGAGCAAAGGTTAACATGTTATCAAATCAATTAAGAGATAATGATAAAGCAATCAAATCAAAGATTCTTAAATACTGTGATTAATGCAAGCATGAAATGACATGATGGATGCCCTCATCAATATACTCCCTCATGTGACACCATCTTACGTCCGCGGCATGATTTCTTCCCTCAGTGCTCCACATCTTCCAAGCACATGCAGTGTGATATGAGTATGATTATCGAGTTGTTATTTGTCCTTTTCATACAACAGGATTGGAAAACTAGGGTACCTCCCTTATATCAATACCCAAACAATGATCCATTCTAGGGTCATCAGTCCTAGCATATCTCATACGAAGTACGGTTCTAGGTCGCTGCAAGGGCTGTTGCACGCACTCGTTGCACCGCTCCCTCATCACCTTATCAATACAGGCCTAGTTTATATCCTTAAGACTGCATCAGGACTCGTCACCCCCATGCGGTGTCAGGATAAACTCAAGGTCACTACAAAGGGTTGTCAGGGCTGTTGCTCGCACTTGTTGCTCCACTCCCCCATCACCTTATTAATGTAGGCCGACAGCAATAATATAGTGTCCCATACCACCATAATCTTCTCAGAGTAGGGTGTTCACTAGTCACTACGGGGAGGTTTGTGGCCCCAGCGTGGGCCGACAGCTCGACCACGGTGTCCCATACCACCATGCCCGGCTCATGAGTCTTAAGGGATCGAGGTACCAAGGTTAGAGGGGCTTTCCAATGGTAAGTTTAGTACCCTAGGTTCAAACAGTTATGACAACACAAGGTGAACATACAATGGTCAGTTGGGTTACTTGATGAGTCTGACTAGCACGAGCGCACGTTGAATCGACCGACATGAAGTGCACAAGCACTTCGTGTGGCCTAATCACTGCCGACGACTCTAGTACGACTCAGGTTCGTCGTACACAACCTTCGTGGCGAATAGAATCCAACCACGAATTCTAAGCTGTTACCGACTGCCTGGACTAGAGTATAGCCCTAAGCACATGTAATGTGAATCAGTAATCATATGAGAGAGATAGAATTGAAATACAAGTAATTCCAGGATGTTATCATCATGTTATAACGTACATCATAAGCAGTTAACCATACGTGAGTATTTCATGCCCAAGGTAATTAATTCAAATACAACAAGCATGGACGAAATCATGTGCATCATCAAAGTAGTTGAGAATCTAGTCTCAACGCTAATCTACAACACCATTTACTCAATACTTACTAATACATACATTTATACAAACACTTAGACTACTGAACTCCAATGTACTTGACGTATGTTGATTCCAACATATAATATGATAGATCCTTATATCAAGGAGTTGTCTAATACACAACAATCATGGTCTTACATTCAAAACATATGGCAGGCATAAATCATATTGATTTAGGCATTTCAACAAACACTTAGTCTACACACATTAGTCTACATATCATATGTCGACCAATATGTGCATTAGGGTGAATCTCTTCGCCAAACAGATCATACACGTATAACTAGTATAGGTACACGGTAAATACTCATGGCAATCATGCCGGCAAAATATGTACGCATACCGTATTTCCTACAAATACCCAAAATACCCTAAATCTCATATTCTTTGTACGTATTCGAATTGAAAAATGGACAACATGTTCTACATGTCAAACAACATCCTTATCAGCAATCTACCATTAAACGGCATTGAAAGCTTTGAAAACAGGTAATCTAAGCGTCTAAAATTCGCACCTTACGCCGTAGGAGCGTAATGAATCGAATAGGAACTCTACGTTGTTGTCAACGACTGATTGGCAACCTACAACACAAGGTGAGTTAGCTACTTAGCTACTTGTACCCATAGGAGCCTTAAAACAGGTTAAGGTTAGAGTTTTCTTACCTAGAACGAAACTGGAATCGCCAGAATAGCGATGCAGGTGGAAGGATCTAGCACGTGGAGCAGCAGGGAAGAATCCCAGGAGAAAGCCCCAACTTCTCCCTCAGTTTCTCTCTCTTTTCTCTCTTCTCTCTCCAAGGGTTTCCCCAAATTCATATGGGTTAGAAAGCTAAGGGTTTAAGCTCCTTATATAGGCTAAAAAATCACCTATATAGACTTAAGACCAAGGTATACCTAGGTTACAGCCAAATCAGGTCTTTTCTGATCCAAAAGGATGTTTCTGGAGGTCCCCTGATTGAATGCGGTTAGATTTAAGCTCATGGATGTTGGATCTTGATCACATTAAGTTTTCAGTTCGATAGAGTTCCCAGATCGCATGTGGCGGACCAGTTTCAGTTCAGCGGTCACTGAGACTCGATCAGAGATTCCAAGTATACTGACCTAAGTGAGAAATGTTTCCTGATCTGAGGGTGTATTTGGGTCATATTCTAACAGTCAGAATGCTTAAAAAATGTCGCGCAAGCGACATGTGCCCGATTTATTTAAATTGAATTTAATTTCTAAATAAATTCACTTTTCTCAGACTCTTCACTCCGGACGCAAGGAAATGATCTCAGGACATCGTATGGACTTAATTTTTGAGGTGATTGTCAAGTCCAACTAGACGGTCATGATTTTCTAAGTTCGGGATAATCGGACTTCCGATGTGTGGTCCAGGTCCGATACAAAGTTTCCGAATGCTCCCGTGAGCAACCGGGTTTAGAGTTTGATCATAGGTTTCTAGGTAACATAGCGTTAGTGGTCCTACTAATTTTGGGTCTTGTAGTTTATATTTAAAGTGATTCAAGTTAATTCTACTGAGTATTCAGTTTGGTACTTAACCAAATTCTATCCTAATAGGGCAGAATACGGTCCTAGGGCCATTCTATGCCCCATTTTTAGCACTTCTAGTTATCATATTATTTTTATTATTTTTTTAGTGGTTCATCATCAAGTTTACCCTATCTCTAAAAAATTTCATGAGATTTTGAGTTGTATAAAAATTCTAAAAATTCCTGAAGCAGCAGTTGTCTAACAAGTGATTTTCAGAAAGTTTTTCACAACGTCCTACTTTAAACTATATTAAATATTTTATTATATTTTTCACATATTTTTATATAAAACTAGACTTATTTATATTAAATATTATTTTTGAATCACATAAATCGGAGTTATAACGAGGGAGATATGATTTTTCAAAGTTGGAAGAAATGTGTAGAAAAAAAGTACAGAAATCGGCCTGCCAGACCGCTGTACGGACGAGGTTGGCGTGGCCTCGCCAAACCGGCGAGGTTCTCGCCGGTCACTGACCTATTTGGCAAGGAATCACCCCATGAGTGAGGTCCTCACTCCCCATGGATGCTGGAAACATGTGGGGCCCACCTTGGATCCCCCCGAGTTGAGTCGTTTGAGCCCACGAGTCCGTCGAGGCGTTTATCGAGTCTCATTTGCAAACCGGAATGAGTTACGTAACATACAATATATGATTTTGGGGTAGAAGAAGTTAGTCCAATCAAATAACCTATCTACATCATGAGAGTCTAAAAATTCCATAGTCAAACTCCCATTTTACGCATGTATGAACCATTTATAGTAAGTTTTAGTGTAAATATAGTTCCTCACCTTTTAAACTTTAGGTTTGTGTCTAATATGAAAGTACTTAGAGAAATTTGAAGAATGGGGTGGTGAAAGGTGAGATTTTGAAGGAAATGGGTTGAAAAGTGATTTTTAGACTTTAGCATTGATCTCTAAGAGTGATATGGTTGACTCATTGCTTAAGCACATCTAATTTCAGGTTAGTGAAAATCTGGGGTGATACATGATATCATCGAGATTTGAACTTCGATGGTATCGATGATGGCTTTGATATATCGAAGCGTATATGATATTCTTAAGAAAAAATAAGGGCACCGGATCTGCCAGTCGATATTATCGAGCCACCTTCGATGGGCTCAAGATTCAAATATCGATGATATTTATACATGTCTCGATACATCAATAATTTCATCCAGATATGTATGTGGTTGCTGGACACATTAAGTCCTCAGTCGATTTTATCGATTGTTCTTTCAAAGACATCGACAGCATAGGTCGATCATATCGAGATGTGTATCGATACAATCGACAAAGCAAGAAAACTTATAGATTTTCTGATTGTTGAAAAATTTTTCTCGCTTAAAAATCCTATGATGTCTAACATGTTTTAAGGATTTTATTCACCTGGTGTTTTGGGACATGGGATGTGAGGCTTAGTGTAAGGCCCCGAAATTCGGGGGTCGAGCACAACTCATCTCCCGAGTTCCAAAACATCACTTATGAAACATATTTGATGATGATTGTATGTTGTCTGTATTAATGCATAAAACATGAAATAGATCAAGCCAGATTAGCAGATATAATTCAGGGATATTGAGAAAATGCAAGTGGAAGACTTAAATACATATATAATTCAAAATAAATCCTCAAATGATACGTGCTCTGCCTAGGGCAATGTACATACATCTGTGTCTTAAAATACATACATGAACTGTTCAAAATGATCCAATACATTTCTCAAAAATAATCCCCGCTGGTCAGGATGAGGCTCACATGAACCCGCCTGAGAACTGCATATATGAGAATGCCTCCTCGTCCTCATCGAAGTCTGGCTCCGCCTCGCAAGCATCGCCATCTCCTGCAGCTAAGTCAGAGTCTGGTAGGTGTTTAAACACCTTCTCAGAGCGTGGGAATGAGTGATCAACTCAGTGGTATTATATAGCAAAAGTTAACATGTTATCAATCCAATCACGCAGTAATGATAAGGCAGTACAATCAAACAGGTCCTATATCTCTTGTTAATGCAAGGATGACATGAAGAATGATGCGTGCCCTCACCACAATCCCCTCTGTGACATCATCTAACGATCGCAGCATGACTCACTTCCTCAGTGCTCTATCACCAAGTCCGTTAGCACATGCAATGCGGTGTTATGAATATGCTTACCAAGTTCTTAGTAGTCCCTTTCATACAGCAGGATTAGGAAGCCAAGACACCTCCCTTGTATCATTTCCCAACATTGATCCATTCTAGGGTCGTTAGTCCTAAGAAATCTCATACGATATTATGGTTCTAAGTCGCTACAAGGGCTGTCAGGGCTGTTGCGCACAATCGTTACACCACTCCCCCATGACCTTATTAATACAGGCTTATTTATATCCTTAAGACTACAACAGGACTCGTCGCCCCTATGCGGTGTCAGGATAAACTTAAGGTCACTACAGAGGGCTCGTCAACAATCAGTGTTGGCAGACAATAAGAATATAGTGTCCCATACCACCATAATATGCTCAAAGTGGGGTGCTCACTGGTCATTACGAGGAGGCTTGTGGCCCTAGCGTAGGCCGACAGCATGACCACGGTGTCCCATACCACCATGTCCGGCTCATGAGTCTTGGAGGATCTTGATACCATGGTTAACGGGAGTTTCACTGGTAAACTCAGTGCCTTAGATTCAAACAGTGGTTACCAAACATGGTGAACATGTATCGGTCAATCGGGTTAGTTGATAAGCTCAACCAGGCCAAGCGCACGTTGAGTTGAATGACATGGAATGCATAAGCACTCTATGTGGCCTGACCACTATCGAATAGCCCAAGCACGAATCAGATTCGCTAAACTCATCCTGTGTGGCGAAAACAACCTCAACCACTATTTACAAAACGGTTTTCGATTACCTGGACTGTAGTACAGCCCCATCCACATACAAATCTAATAACTAGCATATGATTCATACCCTACATTCATATGAACAATCATGAAATGCAACTTGAATATAAACACAGTACGTGTAGAAAATCATACACTCATGTAACTTGATTCAACTAAGTACATAATCCATGGAGGAAATCATACACTCATTTAGCATGGACAACCTCAGTTACATGATTCATGGAGGAAATCATACACACAAACATATGGTTGAAATCCATATCTCAACCATCTTAACAAGCACATTCTACTAACTACTATCGCATTTAGACATTTAAACAAACACTTGGCTTACACTATTCAACATACATCACGTATGTCGACACCGTCGCATATTAGGACAAGTCCTCTCACTAAGGAGTTACCGCATACATATCAGGCATATGATAACGATAATTAATCATGGCAAACAAATCAACAGATTCCATATGCATACATGTATTCTAACATATACATAAAATATGGTATGTACAATATAAAGTATACGTATACGGAAATCAAAACGGATAATGCATTTAGTATGTGTAATTGCATTCACAACATGAATAAATCATTATCTAATATTGAAAGTCTTGAAAACCATAACCAAAGCTTATATAGTCCACACTTTAAACCAGAAAAGACGTATTCGAGATGATTCATATGATGTGTCTTCGTCAACGGCGGATACGCTACTTATGGCATGAAACAGGTCAGCTATATTGTCACTTAAACTCTTCTAGGTCTTAAATCAGGTTAGGGTTAGCTTAACTTACCCAAAAACTGTAACATTCCAAAAATCGGGGGTCGGATAGAAACCCAACTCCTGAGTTTCAGAACGTCACTTATGCAACATAGATAATGATAAATGCATGTTGTCTGTAGAATGACATTAAACAAGATTGAGACTAAGCCAAAACAGCATATCATACTCCAGAGACAGTTAAATTAGCAAGCAGAAGACTGTGATAAATACATAAAATATATAATTAATTGTAAGTCTCCAGAGTATGAACATGATACCAGGTTAATTAAATACATGTATACTCCAAAAATGGAAAGAAAAGAATATAAATGAGTGCTCTGAAAATATAAAATGACAAGTGTCAAGGCGTCTAATCAACCTCCCTGTAATCCCGTCGATCAGAACACGCATAAAGGAGGGATCCTCCTCCTCATCATCAAGTCCGACTCCACTTCACAAGCAGCGCCATCATCTGAAACTAAAATAAGGACTGCTGGGTGTCCGGAACACCATCCCATAACGTGGGAATGAGTAATCAACTCAGTGGAAACATAGAGCAAGGATTAACATGTTATCAAATCAATCACGCGATAATAGTAAAGCAAATAATCAAACATTCCTAGATACTGTTGTTAATGCATGCATGAAATGACATGATGAATGCCCTCACCGACATACTCCCTCATATGGCACCATCTTATGCCCGCGGCATGCTTACGTTCCTCAGTGCTCCACATCTTCCAAGCACATGCAATGCAATATGGATAATGATTACTGAGTGGTTATCAGTCCTTTTCATACAGCTAGATTGGGAAACTAAGGTATCTTCCTTATATCAATCCCAACACAGATCCTGTCTAGGGTCGTCACTCCTAGTAATCTCATACGATATTATATTTATAGGTCGCTGCAAGGGCTGTCAGGGCTGCTGCTCGCACTCGTTGCACCGCTCCCTCATCTCCTTATCAATACAAGCCTAATGTACTCTCGTCGCTACGGAAGGGTCATCGCCTCCCGTAAACTCAGAATACGCTCGCGGTCACTACAAAGGGCTCGTCACCTGATCAGTGTAGGCCGACAGTAAGAATATAGTGTCTCACACCACCATAATCTGCTTACGAGTCATACGTGCTCACCGGTCACTATGGGGAGGTTTCTGGGCCCAGCGTAGGCCGACAGCTCGACCACGGTGTCCCATACCACTATGCCCGGCTCATGAGTCTTTATGGATCAAGGTACCATGGCTAACAGGGTTTTCAATAGTAAGTTCAGTACCCTAGGTTCAAGCAGTTATGACTCATACATGGTGAACATACAATGGCCAGTCGGGTTACTTGACGGGCTCGACTAGTACGATCGCACCTCAGGTTAAACGACATGAAGTGCATAAAATACTTCGCGTGGCCTAACCACTGCCACCAACCCAAAACACGACTCGCGTTCATCGACGCGTCCTTCGTGGCAAATAGAAGCCAACCACGAATTTGATCCATTACCGATTGCCTGGACTAGGTCATAGCCCCAAGCATTTGTAAATCAGCATCAATAATCATATGAGAGTAATAGAAATGCAATACAACAATACAAGCATGTTGTTACATGTTATAACATACAACTTAAGCAATTCATCCAATACATGCATTTCATACATATAATGAAATCCATACATATAGCCAACATGGTGAAAATCATATACATCAACATGTTGATTGAGAATTAAATCTCAAAACTAATACACAACACTCTTTACTCAATACATACTAATACAAACATTTATACAAACACTTAGTCTACACACTTTAGTCTACATAGCATATGTTGACTCAAAGTGCACATAAGGGCGAATCTCTTCGCCAAACCGATCATACATGCATTCCTAATATCCTAACATGACAAATAACCATTGAAAACATTTCAGCAAAATATGGATGTAAACTGTATTTCCTACAAATTACTAAAATGCCCTAAATCTCATATTCACCGTACGTATGCGAAATGGAAAACGGACAGCATATTCTACATGTCAAACGGCGTTCTCGTCGATAATCTACTATTAAACGACATTGAAAGCTTTAAAATCAGTCAATCAAAGCGTCTAAAATCCTCACCTTTTGGCCTAGACGTGTATCGATTAGAATAGAACATCTACGCTTTGTCAACGGCGTTATGACGACCTAATACACAAGATACATAAGCTACTTCGCCATTTGTATCAAATGAATCCCTAAAACAGTGATAGGTTAGGGTTTTCTTACCTAGGAGTGCATTGGAAATCACCGGGAAAGTGATTCGAATGCGGTGCTTCGGTACGTACAATACTGGTGCAAGTGGCAGGAAATTCCTCCCACAACTCTCTCACAATCTCTCACTTTTTCTCTCTCTCTCTCTCTCTTTCTAGGGTTTAATCCAAATTCGGATGGGAGAGATATGAGAGGGTTTAAAGCCCTTATATAGGCTAAAACCTAACCTAAATAGACTTGGGAACAAGGTATACTTGAGTTATAACCAAATTGGGACTTTTTCGATCCAAAAGAGCGTTTCAAGAGGTCCCTTGTCCGAATGCGGTCGGACTTAAGCTCATGTATATCGGATTTAGCACACATCAAGTTTTCAGACCAATAGAGTTCTCAGATCGCACGTGGCGGACCAGTTTCAATTCAGCGGTCATGGAGACTCGATCGAGTATTCCAAGTACACTGACCTGAGTGAGAAATGTTCCCTGATCCGAGGGTGTATTTGGGTCAGATTCCGACGGTCTGAATGCTTATACTGATCCCGTAAGAGAAACATGCTAGATTCATTTAAATCTCATTTAAATTTTTATGAATTTCATTCTTTCTCACACTCTCTGCTCCAGGCTCAATGAAATAGCCTCAGAGCATCGGTTGGGCTTGATTTTCGAAACGATTGTCAAGTCCAGCTAAGCGGTCATAAAAGTCTAAGATTGTAGATATCGGACTTTCGACGCGCGGTCTAAATCCAATACGAAGTTTCAAAGGGTTCCTGAGAGCAAACGGGTTTAGAGTTTGATCCTAGATTTCAGGGTATTGTAGCGTCATTGGTTCTACAAGTTTTGGGTCTTGCAGAACATATTTAAAGCGATCAGGGACAATTTCACATCTAATCTAGCATAACGCTAGCTAATTCACGTTAAATTTCTAAAGAAATAGGTTCTAAATGATTTCTTTGGCTTTGGAATCGAATTCTGAGAGGTTACCAAGGTGCTATGGTTGACCCGTTGCCTAAGGACGTCTAACCCAGGTTTGTAAAAATTCGGGGTGTTACAATCTACCCCCCTTAAAACAAAATTTTGTCCCCGAAATTGACTAAGGGTAATGAGTCCCTAGAGAGACTTTCGCATTGACATTCTAAGGAAGGTTCAAATCCAATTGAATGACCTAAACTTACGTACAACCTAAATCAACTTCTTTCGATCCTAGGCCAGTGGGGAAGGGGCTAACCATGCTTCTGCTATGCCACTCTGATCTAATGATTACATTAGCTGACTTAACTAGATTGGGCTCAAAATGTTCTACCCCCCTTAAAACTTAGTTCTACTTAAGGCTCAAGAATCTATGTCTCGATCCGTATATCGGAATGAGGTGTAACTTAGGGCCTATCCTTGACATGGAATGAGAGACAACCTCTCGTTACATTGGTCTTCCTTTACTAATGATGCGTTCTATGGCATTGGCACCTATGATTGCAGAAAGAAGCCTAATCTCTATTGTAATTGAGTTCAGGGGCAGGGGTGAGCTTGCGGCAAGATGTCTAATTCTCTACTGGCTATAAGTCCTTGCCATTTCCCAAAGACAAGGCGATAACTTTTGGGTTGTAGGTGGTTGGGCCAACACGGAAGAAAAGTTAAGTAGTGGGTCTGAACCGGATACATAGACTTTCTGCCTAGAACAAAAAATTTACCGTATTAGTTCTTAATCCTAGACGATGCCGATCTTCTGCTTGATCAGAGCATTGGATTTATTAGTAACTACCAGGATTGAGAAGTCAATTCAAACCGCGAATACTTCGCTTATATATACAGTTCCTTTACTCTGCGTTCCCGAATGCAATAGGCCCTTGGGAAAGGCAAGTCAAAGGGACGTACTGGTTTATTCTAAGTTCAATCTGAGGGATTGATAACTTCTCCCTAAGAGTGAATGGTTCTAAGCTATAACAACTTTCTTAAGGGTTATAACAGGAGTCTATAAGCATTAAGGGGATCTATCGAAGAAATGAGGTTCTACTCCAACCAAATCTAACCTACTATTCCTTAGCATATGCAGGCTGTACACTGCTTAGTACGACTAGTAGACTAGTCTTTAACTCACTAGCTGTAATCCAAAGCCTAAGCTAATACGCTAAATGGTTTCATACCGTTTCTAATACAGGGAATTGTTCTATCGCTTAAGGTCATGATTGTCTAAATGGAATTGGATTTCCTATATAACTCTAGGTCCAAAACGCCAAGGGCATATGTTGCCAGTGGTCTCAAGTTGTGTTAAATGGGACTGCTTTCCTACTCCCGCCCAAGAATTGGGAATGACATGTTTAGTAGGTGGGTGAGTTGGGATTCAAATCAACTTCGTAGGCTTTGGAAAATGGGCCTTGTGTTGGAAAGCGTGAGATGTAGCATATCGATACACAATCCCTCAAGCATTCCACACACTTCATAGCAAAAGGGACTGCATGCATTTCATTAAATCAAAATTTGTCACAATACAAGAGATATATCCTTACATGCATCATGACAAGAAACACATGAGAAACTAAACTAGTCAAAGCTACAACCGCAACATAAACCAACGACTAAGCCTTCTCAGGTTCACACACCGAAAACAGAACACAGCTAACTACGACCAACAAGCGACTAAAATCTAATCGCTAATCAGAGTCTGGCGATGGAGGAGGAGCACCCTTATCCTGCAGACAACATAGGATGGCCTTTAAAGTACTAGTCACCTTGCCAAATTTTCGTTTCATGACGGCCTTAGTATCCTCAAGATCCTATTTCACCTCAGCCCGAAGTTCTTGGACCTCCCATCGCAAGGCAACCAGACTCTCCTCAAGTCGGGCTATATGAGCATCCCTAGTAGCTCGAGTCACAAGAGGAGGGCTCTCATCAATATCCTGAGCCTCCTCTTCTTCTTCTTCCTCTATTTCTGCCCCAGTTTCTTCTTCACTAGCATCCTCTGCGCTATCATACTTGCCCTCACTGTCATCATCAAGCTGAGCCTCACGCTGTCGAGGCCCTATCTTCATCTGGTTCATGGTAGCCTCATCAATGAAGTGAATCGGCACAGGCATCTCCGGCCCAAGTCTGTAAGCAAACTCAAGCACTATCTTGCGTATGAGCCGGCCAAAAGGAAGTGACTCAGGCGTTCTTCTCGATTTCGCTATGAGGACGATCTGTCGCAACACAAAGGTGGCCATGCACACATTCTCTCCCTGACCCACTTGATACAGAAAATCGACCATGAGACGCGTACATTCACTGCGGTTGGTTGACCTAGGATACACATTGAACGTGTAAATGTGGTGTAACAGGAGAAAATCATCTGACATATGGGACACTAAGAGGCTCTTGTTACATTGCAACGAAACCAAACCACCACATAGGAACCTAGAGCGGCGATTTCGCTCACGAACACTCTTCAGATTCTTAGCGCTTGGATGTACCTCGCCAAGAGGCACCTTCAGAAGTCGAGCTATCAACCGAACATCGATCGTGGCTTCTTGGTCTCTATCAAAGGGAATCTTGAACTGTAATGGCTCCAACGTAGGAGCCCGAATATGAGCATAGAAGGCACGAACAGTGCTTACGTTCGCATGAGACTGGGCTTCAAAGAGCAGACCCCAGTTGGAAGCTTCGATGCGCTCAAATAACAGAAACTCACCAAAGAGCCGCTCCTCCACATGTACCTCAAATAGAACCTTACGATCAGTATTCGCGCCATGGGCCAAGTCCGCCAACAATGCACGCCCTATGTGCACACGGGGATCCAAATCCCGCTTCGTATGTAGCTCTCTGCCAACACTTGGACTAGCGGCGGTGCTTGAGCTAGCGGCGCCACCTCTCAGTTTCCTTGATCGTCAAGGGCGACTAGGCCCAGCTTCATAGGCGGCGGTCTTCCTCTTTCCCATGAGAGAGAGGATGGTGGAGAAAGAGAAAAAGGCTAAAATAGCCTCCACAAAAGCCATGAAAATTGAGGAAAATGGGGAGAAATGACTGCCGAATTAGGGGTGTTTGAAGACGGGTTTTGGAAGAGGAGGCAGCAAAAATCGTGTGAAAGGAGAGCTTAGGAGGGATGTTTGTAACACCCCTAATTTTTACCAACCTGGGGTTAGACGTCCTTAGGCAATGGGTCAACCATAGCACCTTGGTAACCTCTCAGAACCCAATTACAAAGCCAAAGAAATCATGTAGAACCTAATTCTTTAGAATTTAACGTGAATTAGCCAGCACTACACTATATTACTTGTGAAATTATCCCTGATTGCTTTAAATACGTTCTGCAAGACCCAAAACTTGTAGAATCAATGACGCTATGATACCCTGAAATTCAGGATCAAACTCTAAATCGGTTTGTTCTCAGGAACCCTTTAAAACTTTGTATTGGATCTAGACAACGCGTCGAAAGTCCGATACCTACAATCTTAGACCGTTATGACCACTTAGCTGGACTTCACAATCGTTTCAAAAATCAAGCCCAACCGATGCTCTGAGGCTATTTCATTGAGCCTGGAGCAGAGTGTGAGAAAGAGTGCAATTCATAAAAATTTAAGTGGGATTTAAATGAATCTGGCACGTTTCACTTGCGGGATCAGTATAAGCATTCAGACCATCGGAATCTGACCCAAATACACCCTCGGATTAGGGAACATTTCTCACTCAGATCAGTGTACTTGGAATCCTCGATCGAGTCTCCGTGACCGTTGAATTGAAACTGGTCCACCACGTGCAATCTGGGAACTCTACCGGTCTGAAAACTTGATGTGTGCTAGATCCGATATACATGAGCTTAAGTCCAACTGCGTTCGGCTAGGGGACCTCCCGAAATCCTCTTTTGGATCGAAACGGCCCCGATTTGGTTATAATTCAAGTAAACTTTGTTTCCAAGTCTATTTAGGTTAGTTTTTAGCCTATATAAGGGCCTTAAACCCTCTCATATCTCTCCCATACGAATTTGCTTGAAACCCTAGATTAAGAGAGAGAGAAAGTGAGAGATTGTGAGAGACTTTGTGAGAGAACTTCCTGCCATTTGCTCCATCCTTTGCACGTACCAAAGCAACGCATTCGAATCACTTTCCCGGTGATTTCGAACGCACTCCTAGGTAAGAAAACCTTAACCTATCGCTGTTTTAGGGATTCCTTTGATATAAATGACGAAGTAGCTTATGTATCTTGTGTATTAGGTCGCCATAACGCCGTTGACAAAGCGTAGATGTTCTATTCGAATCGATACACGTCTAGGGAAAAAGGTGAGGATTTTAGACGCTTTGATTGACTGATTTCAAAGATTTCAATGTCGTTTAATTGTAGATTATCGACAGCAACGCCGTTTGACATGTACAACATGCTATCCATTTTTCGTTTCGTAAACGTACGGTAAATATGAGATTTAGGGTATTTTAGGCATTTATAGAAAATATTGTATACGTCCGTATTTTTTTGAAATTCTTGACATGTAAGTTCATTGTGTTATGATATTATGTATGCGTGTATAGTCTGTTTGGCGAAGAGATTCGCCCTAATGCGCACTTTGAGCCGACATACACTATGTACACTAAAGTGTGTAGGCTAAGTGTTTGTATAAATGTTTGTATTAGTATGTATTGAGTAGATGGTGTTGTGAATGAGTTTTAAATTGAATTCTCAAGTAATATGCTGATGTAAATGATTTCCATCATGTTGGCTATATGTATTGATTTCATTATATACATGAAATGCATGTGTTGGATGATTTTCTTACGTTGTGCGTTATAACACGTGTCAACATGCTTGTATTATTTATATTCATTCCTGTTACTCACATATGCTTACTGATGTTGATATACAAATGCTTGGGGCTATGACCTAGTCCAGGCAGTCGGTAATGGATCGAATTCGTGGTTGGCTTCTACTTACCACGAAGGACGCGTCGATGAACGCGAGTCGTGTTTTGGGTAGGCGGCAGTGGTTAGGCCACACGAAGTATTTCATACACTTCATGTCGCTCATCTTGAGATGTGCTCGTACTAGTCGAGCCCATCAAGTAACTCGACTGGCCATTGTATGTTCACCTTGCATGAGTCATAACTGCTTGAACCTAGGGTACTGAACTTACCATTGAAAACCCTGTTAACCATGGTACCTTGATCCATAAAGACTCATGAGCTGGGCATGGTGGTATGGGAAACCGTGGTCAAGCTGTCTGCCTACACTGGGGCCACAAACCTCCCCGTAGTGACCAGTGAGCAACCCAGACTCGTGAGCAGATTATGGTGGTATGGGACACTATATTCTTGTTGTCGGCCTACACTGATCAGGTGACGAGCCCTTTGTAGTGACCTCAAGCGTATTCTGAGTCCGCAGGAGGCAACGACCCTTCCGTGGCGACAAGAGTACATTATGCCTGTATTGATAAGGTGATGGGGGAGCGGTGCAACGAGTGCGAGCAACAGCCCTGGCAGCCCTTGCAGTGACCTACAAATTTAACGTCATATGAGATTACTAGGAGTGACGACCCTAGACAGGATCTGTGTTAGGATTGATATAAGGAAGGTACCCTAGTTTCCCAATCTGGCTGTATGAAAAGGACTAATAACCACTCGATAATATTATCCATATTGCATTACATGTGCTTGGAAGATGTGGAGTACTGAGGAACATAACCCTGTCGCGGGTGTAAGATGGTGCCGTATGAGGGAGTATGTCGGTGAGGGCATCCATCATGTCATTTCATGCTTGCACAAACAACAGTATCTAGGAATGTTTGATTGTTTGCTTTACTATTATTGCGTGATTGATTTGATAACATGCTAATCTTTGCTCTATGATTCCACTAAGTTGATTACTCATTCCCATGTTACGGGATGGTGTTCCGGACACCCACCAATCCCTATTTTAGTTTCAGATGATGGCGCTGTTTATGAAGCGGAGCCGGACTTGATGATGATGAGGAGGATCCCTCCTTTATGCGAGTTCTGATCGATGGGATTATAGGGAGGTTGAGTAGACGCCTTAACACTTGTCATTTTATATTTTTGGAGCACTCATGTATATTCTTTTCTTTCCATTTTTGGAGTATACATGTATTTAATTAACCTGGTAACATGTTCACACTCTAGAGACTTACAATTAATTATATATTTTATGTATTTATCATAGTCTTTCGCTTGCTAATTTAACTCTCTGAAGTATAATATGCTGTTTTGGCTTAGTCTCAATCTTATTTAATGTCATTCTATAGTCAACATGCATTTATCATTATCTATGTTGTATAAGTGACGTTCTGGAACTCGGGAGTTGGGTTTCTACCCGACCCCCAATTTTTGGGGTGTTACAGATGGTATCAGAGCATGATTTGGATTAAATCGGACTTGGGTTATGGACACGTGATGTACGCTGTCACCTCTTTGACTTAGGTGGGTGCGAGAAAAGTCTAGAAACACTTATAGGATCGTAGCCTGGCCAATCGGTAAAGTCCACGCAAAACGGGCATTTTGATCGAGTCTGTATGCATCCGTGGTCGCATGAAATGACCCCGAACCACTCCTAGATTGTGTATGGATGGGTCTAGGCCTCTCTGGACTCAATCCCAGCCGTAAAAAATTGCTAAATGTAACCATGCATTAGGTAGAGTCAGAAATGACCCGAAATGGATCGAAATGGAGTCTTGCGCCTATCCAAGCCAATGTACAATGATCTGGGGTGGGACCCATGTATTTTTGGGGCCCACAGGATAGGGGGAACCAGTCCAGGGGGGTGCCCATCGGCGGATGCCACTTTGGCCGGCGATGGGGAGGAATCGCCGACCGGTGGGCCCCACTCGGGCCATGCGTCGGGCCGACGGCCTTAAATGGGTAGGGCATCCCTCCCATATGTGGGCCGACCCTTAAATCATCCCCAAAGACATACCTCCTTCACAAACAGCCCTCCCAAGCTCTCATTTCACACGATTTTTGCTGCCTCCTCTTCCAAAACCCGTCTTCAAACACCCCCAATCCCATTTTTCCTTCAACCGATGCCAACCCATCCATTTAAAGCTGTTCACAGTCCTCTCTTTCCTTTCCATTTTCATCGTGTGGAGCTCCCATAACCTCCATAAAAGGCTGAAAATCGTGTGAGCCTCCATTCCCACTTATTGTTCTCTTTTCCCTTTGAAAATCCAGCCTTTAAGGGCCTGATCTACCCCTCTATAGAGCCTAGATTCATTTCAGTCCATTAGGGCAGTCATTTCTTTCCCTTTCCTTCATTTTCCATGGCCTTTATAGAAGTTATTTTGGCTTTCATCTCCCTTTCTACCATTTTCTCTCTCATGTCCATTTTATTTGAGCCTCAAACTCGTGGAAACCTACTTGCCCATCCCATTTCTCCACTTTCTTCGCTTGAGAAGTATTGAAAATACATGGCCGATAGAGCTCTAATGGGCAACAGACAGTACTAAACTAGACAGTATTAAAGAAGGTAAGTTGGGACCGTGGTAGAGTCCTTTGGTAGAATTAGGCATCTATGCCATTGTCCTGTACATTGTTTAATTACCATCTCAGAGATTTCTGTGTTTTGTTGTTGTTGGGTCTAGTGAAGTCATAGGTAGAAAATATGTTTGTGTTTAGTGGTTTGGGCTTAGCATAGCCGAATGTGTTCCTGTCATAATTCATGTGAAACTTTATTCCATACATTGTGACAAATTTTGTTAAATGGAGTGCATGCCATTTCGTTCGCTGTAAGGTATTGTCCCTAGATTAGGTGTATCCTATGGCTTCCACTACCATGTTGTAAATCCCGGTATTAAACCTATAAAATTAATTTTTATCCCAACCCACCCTCCTGCCAGGCATGCCACTCCCAATCCCAATAAGGGATTAGGAATGTAGTTCCATTTAATACAACTTACTGCTACTGGCCATATAGGCCCTTGGTTTTTTGGACTAAGAGACTTAAAGGATCTGATGATATAGGAAATCCAATTCCATTTACACAATCGTGACCCTGAGCGATAGAGCAATTCCCTGTATTAGTAATGGTATAAAACCATTTAGAGTATAAGCTTAGGCTGTAGAATACAGACTAGCCTACTAGTTACCTTGAGTAGTGTAAAACCAGTATATGTTAAGGAATAGTAGGTTAGATTTGGTTGGAGTAGAAGCTCATTTCTTCGATAGATCCCCTTAATGCTTATAGACTCCTGTTATAACCCTTAGGAAAGTTGTTATAACTTAGAACCATTCACTCTCAGGGAGAACTTATAAATCCCTCAGATTGAACTTAGAATAAACTAGCACGTCCCTTTGACTTGCCTTTCCCAAGGGCCTATTGCATTCGAGAACGCAGAGTAAAGGAACTGTATATATAAGTGAAGAATTCGCGGTTTGAATTGACTTCTAAATTCTGGTAGTTGCCAATAAATCCAATGCTCCGATCAAGCAGAAGATCGGCATCGTCTAGGATTAAGAACTGATACGGTAAATTTTCTGTTCTAGGCAGAAAGTCTATGTATCCGGCTCAGACCCACTACACAACTTTTCTTCCGTGTTTGCCCAACCACCTACAACCCAAAAGTTATCGCTTTGTCTTTGGGAAATGGCAAGGACTTATAGCCAGTAGAGAATTAGACATCTTGCCGCAAGCTCACCCCTGCCCTTGAACTCAATCACAATAGAGATTAGGCCTCTTTTCTACAACCATAGGTACCAATGCCATAGAATGCATCGTTAGCAAAGGAAGACCAATGTAGTGAGAGGTTGTTTCCCATTTCATATCAAGGATAGGCCCTAAGTTACACCTCGTTTCGATATGTGGATCAAGACATAGATTCTTGAACCTTAAGTAGAACTGAGTTTTAAGGGAGGTAGAACGTATTGAGCCCAATCTACTTAGGATTATCTAATACAACCGTTGGATCAGAGTAGCGTAGCGAAAGCGTGGTTAGCCCCTTCCCTACTGGCCCAGGATCAAAATAGTTGATTTAGGTTATACGTAAGGTTAGGTCACTAAACAGGATCTGAACCTTCCTTAGAATGCCAATACTAAAGTCTCTCTAGGGACTCATTACCCTTAGCCAATTTTGTGGATGAAATTTTATTTTAAGGGGGGTAGATTGTAACACCCTGGATTTTTGCCAACTTAGGGTTAGACGTCCTTCGGTAATGGGCCAACCATAGCACCTTGGTAACCTCTCAGAACCCAATTCTAAAGCCAAAGAAATCATGTAGAACCTAATTCTTTAGAATTTAACGTGAATTAGCCAGCGCTACACTAGATTACCTGTGAAATTGTCCATGATAGCTTTAAATACGTTCTACAAGACCCAAAACTTGTAGAATCAATGACGCTATGATACCCTGAAATCTAGGATCAAACTCTAAACCGGTTTGTTCTCAGGAACCCTTTGAAACTTTGTATTGGATCTAGACCGTGCGTCGAAAGTTTAATACCTACAATCTTAGACCGTTATGACCACTTAGCTGGACTTGACAATCGTTTCGAAAATCAAGCTCAACTGATGCTCTGAGGCTATTTCATTGAGCCTGGAGCAGAGAGTGTGAGAAAGAGTGAAATTCATAAAAATTTAAATGGGATTTAAATGAATCTGGCACGTTTCTCTTGCGGGATCAATATAAGCATTCAGACCGTCGGAATCTGACCCAAATACACCCTCGGATCAGGGAACATTTCTCACTCAGGTCAGTGTACTTGGAATCCTTGATCGAGTCTCCGTGACCGCTGAATTGAAACTGGTCCGCCACGTGCGATCTGGGAACTCTACCGGTCTGAAAACTTGATGTGTTATAGATCCGATATACATGAGCTTAAGTCCGACTGCGTTCAGCCAGGGGACCTCCCGAAACGCTCTTTTGGATCGAAACGGCCCCGATTTGGTTATAATTCAAGTAAACTTTGTTTCCAAGTCTATTTAGATTAGTTTTTAGCCTATATAAGGGCCTTAAACCCTCTCATATCTCTCCCATCTGAATTTGCTTGAAACCCTAGATTGAGAGAGAGAGAAAGTGAGAGATTGTGAGAGACTTTGTGAGAGAACTTTCTGCCGTTTGCTCCATCCTTTGCACGTACCAAAGCAACGCATTCGAATCACTTTCCTGGTGATTTCCAACGCACTCCTAGGTAAGAAAACCCTAACCTATCGCTGTTTTAGGGATTCCTTTGATACCAATGACGAAGTAGCTTATGTATCTTGTGTATTAGGTCGCCATAACGCCGTTGACAAAGCGTAGATGTTCGATTCGAATTGATACACGTCTAGGGAAAAAGGTGAGGATTTTAGACGCTTTGATTGACTGATTTCAAAGCTTTTAATGTCGTTTAATAGTAGATTATCGACGGCAACGCCGTTTGACATGTACAACATGCTGTCCATTTTCTGTTTTATAAACGTACGATAAATATAAGATTTAGGGTATTTTAGGCATTTATAGAAAATACTGTATACGTCCGTATTTTTCTAAAATGCTACTGCACCCACACGATCGAGTATCTGGAATGGGCCAATGAATCGCAGTGTGAGCTTCCCCTTCTTCCCGAACCGAAGAACTCCCTTAGTAGGGAAAACTCTCAAAAATACGTTATCTCCAACTGCGAACTCCAGCGGTTGCCGCCTCGTATCGGCATAACTCTTCTGCCTGCTCTGCGCTGTAAGAAGTCGATGCCTGATGATGTCAATCTTCTCTGAGGTCGCCTGTACTAACTCTGGACCAATTAAATTCTGCTCGTCAACTTCAGCCCAACAATGCATCACTCGACAAGGATGCCCATACAAGGCCTCATAAGGTGTTATACCGACACTCGCCTGAAAACTGTTATTGTACGCGAACTCCGCATATGAAAGACAATCATCCCAACTGTCTTTGAAATCCAACACGCAAGCCCGCAACATGTCCTCCAAAATCTGGTTCACCCGCTCTATCTATCAGTCGGTCTGTGGGTGGAATGCAGTACTGAACTTCAACTTCACACCCATCGCTTCCTGGATACGAGTTCAGAAAATATAAGTAAACCGCGTGTCTCTATCTGACACGATCTCCAAGGGAACTCCATACAGACGAACAATCTCCCTAATGTATAATCTAGCCAACTCGTCTGCAGAGTTCGTAACTCTGATCGGAAGAAAGTGCGCCGATTCATCAAGCGGTCGACGATCACCCAGATAGAATCATGTCCCTTCCTCATATTCAGCAGTCTCGAGATGAAATCTATAGAAATAAAGTCCAACTTCCACTCAGCTATAGGCATAGGCTGAAGGAGACAAGGGGGTCGGTGATGCTCTACCTTCACCTGCTAGCAAGTGAGACAACGGGACACATAATCTGTGATGTGGGTCTTCATGCCATCCCACCAATACATCCTCTTCATGTCACGATACATTTTTGCACTGCCCGGATGCATCGCAAGTTTAGAATTGTGCGCAGCCTCGAGAATCTCTCGTCTCAAGTCGGGGACATCTGGGACACATAGGCAGCCACGATAATGTAAGCCCCCATCCATTCCAACTCGCCACTCGGCATCTGCATCATCACTGGCCTACTCTAGAAGCTCAGTCAGATGCTCATCGTCCCTCTGTGTCACGATGACCTTGTCATCGATAAGAGGTCGCACCTGAACGTGTGCAATAACCTCGAATGGCTCCTCCACAGTGAGTTTCTACTCGACGTCACTCAAAAACTCAACCATGTCCCACTCGGCAACCATCAGCGGAGCCGCAAACTCTATCGCCTTCTTGCTACTCAACGCATCAGACACAAGGTTCGCTTTGTCCGGATGGTAGGAAACCTCAAACTTAAAGTCCTTCAAGGTCTCTATCCATCGTCGCTGCCTCATATTTAGGTCTCGCTGCGTGAATATATACTTAAGGTTCTTGTGGGTGCAAAAGAGATCAAACTCCTCTCCGTAGAGGTAATGTCTCCAGAGCTTCAATGCGAAGATGACAGCTACCAACTCTAGGTCATGTGTAAGGTAATTCTCCTCCTTCTTCCTTAATTGTCTCGAGGCATATGCAATCACCCTGTCCTTCTGCATAAAGATAACCTAAACCAATGTGAGACGCGTCCGTATAGATCGTATATCTAACCCCTTGCTCTTGCAATACTAGCACAGGGGAAAACATCAGCCTGTCTTTCAGCTCCTGAAAAGCTGTTTCCACTTTCTCACTCCAGGCGAACTTCAGGTCCTTCCGTGTCAACTGAGCCAAAGGTCTGGCTATCTTGGAGAAGTCTCGAATGAATCGTCGATAGTAGCCAGCAAGTCCCATGAAACTCCTCACCTCGGTTACCGAACTAGGCTTCTTCCAGTCCTGCACCGCGGCTACCTTAGCAAGGTCCACCGCAATCCTATCCTTGGACACCACATGTCTCAGGAACTTGACTTCCTCCTTTCAAAAGTCACACTTCTTGTACTGTGCGAACAACTGGTGTTGTCTCAGAGTATCTAGGACCGATCGCAAGTGCTCCTCATGCTCCTCTCGACTCCTGGAGTATATTAAAATGTCGTCTATAAACACAATAACGAATCGATAGAGGAACGGCCAAAATACTCGGTTCATCAGGTCCATGAACATGGCTGGTGCGTTCGTAAGACCAAACGACATCACAAGGAACTCATAATGGCCAAAGCTAGTCCTAAAAGCCGTCTTCTGTACGTCCTCATCCTTGACGTGCAACTGATTATACCCTGACTGTAGATCAATCTTCGAGAAGTACTGCGCTCCTCTCAGTTGATCAAACAGGTCATCTATCCTGGGCAAAGGCTACTTGTTCTTTACCGTAATCTGATTCAACCTGCGGTAATCAATACATAACCGCAATGAGCCATTTTTCTTTGTCACGAACAACAAGGTGCTCCCCAAGGAGACACACTCGGTCGTATGAAGCCAGCTTCTAACAAATCATCGATCTGTTTCCTTAACTCCTCCATCTCACATAGGGCCATGCAATACACCGGCAATGAGTTGGGCGTCGAACCGGGTACCAAGTCGATAATAAAATTGATCTCGCACTGGGGTGGCAACCCAAGTATCTTTCTAAACACATCTTCATAATCAAGGACTACTAGCGTGCTTTCAAGTGTCGGGACATCAACATTCCTTAATAAGGAAGCATAACAAAGTACTCGAGAGGGGTGACTAACCTGCACTGGAAATGTAAAGGACGTGCCCTCCGGCTCGTAAACTATCACTAAACGGGTCTCGCAGTCAATCTCAGCCCTCCCCGCAGTTAGCCAATCCATGTCAAGGATGACGTCAAAATGATAGAGAGCGGAGACGACGATAAGATCAATGACCATTATCCTGTTCCCTAGATCTAACAAACAACCCTCACACATCATCGTGGCATCAGTAAAGGTCCCATGTGCTGAAATAACTCGCACCCCAACCATCCGAGTAGTCTGTAAACTAAGGCACTTAACTACTTAAGAAGATATGACTGAGACTGTGCATCCCGTATCTACCAAAAATATTATAAGAATGCCTCCAATATGGGCTATGACCTCAAAGGCCAAGGGTGGTGCGGTCTCTGTCTCGGATGGCTCAGCTGTCAGTGTGTGTACCCGAGCCTGCTGAGGACGGTTCAGCTACGGTACCATAGGCCATTGTGGCAGACTAAAATGAGGTGCTGGAGGTCTGAAGGATGGATGAGCTGGTGCAGAGCGAAGGGGTGGTGGTGAAATGGTCTAAGGCATTGGACGACTAATCCGCTGAGGCGGCTAGAACCCACTGCCTCGCATCCTGGAAAAACATGAGATCTCGGTGTGGCCAGGCTTCCTACAGTAGCTGCACCTCACATCAGGATGCCTCACATAGCCAAGAGATGCAGAAGACCCTTGCGGTGACTTAAACCGAGGCATCTTAGTGAGGAAAGGCCTAGTCTCGAACTCAGGTTGCGGCCTAGGAACCATAGGTGCTGGCGTGCGGGCCAACCTATCCCCATCCTGCTCTGCACACAAGGACATACTCACCAGCTCTGCTTAAGAAGAAATGCTCGCACAACACATCTTCGATCTAATCTCGGGCCGTAAGCCCTCAGAAAAATGCCGCATCCTCATCGGCTGATCACCCAGAATCAAAGGAGCATACCTCCCTAGCTTTATAAACCTGTTTTCATACTCCGTCACCGACATGCCTCCCTAGCGAAGGTGAAGAAACTCACTCTCCTTCTCATGTTGATAAGTAACTGGGAAATACTTCTCGTGGAAGCGTGCCTCAAACGTTGCCCACGTCCACTCAAATCCCTCTGCCATAGTGCGGAGAATACTGTCCCACCATAGGCTAGCCTCCTTCTCAAATATGAAGGTGGCCAGCTCAACCTACTCCGCCTCAAAACAGTGTAACGGTCTAAGCATCTTTGAGATGCGGTCTATCCAATACTCAGCCTCCTCAGGTCTGTGAGGACCTAAAAATGTAGGAGGCCTCAAGCGCTGAAATCGCTCAAAAGAACCACTCGTACTAGCATGCCCAACAGGGTGTAGAGGCGAGGCAGGTCGAGTCACCACTATCAACTGAGCAAAAATGCCAGCCATAGAGGACAAGAACTGTTGTTGCTATTGCTGCCGCTTATCTGTTACTGCTGCATCAACAACATCATCTGCTCTGGCCTATCAGGAGGCGGAGCGGACTGTGATGTAGAAGGCATCGACGCAGATGCACAATGTTGCTCAAGAACCGCAGGTGTGACAGGAGGCACCACAGAAGGTGTCATAGGAGGTGGCCCAGCAGCAGGGCCAGAAGCTGGCTAAGAAATCGTCATGGGATCTGATTGAGATGGGCCCAAATGAGGGTCCATAGGAGTATCGCACAGGGCAAGGGCCCCGTCGAGTGAATCTCTCAGAGAAATATGAGCTGAAGATCTCGAACCCTTAAGTGTCATACCCTACACACAACCGAGGGTAGCAACCCATGAGATCAGGCATTCACACAGTCCATCCATAGTATAAACTTCATAAGACATAGGAACAACATGCATTTCATTAACAAAATTGTCACAATACATGATTTGCAGCATTACATGAATCACGACAGAGAAAGCATGTGAACAAAACACCTAAGCTTCACACACAAAGCTTTAACACTAAACAACTACTAACTGACAAACGACCAGTAAACCACACATAAAAATAAACATTAAACAAATAAACAACGACTACATAAGTCTATGCATCGAAATCTGGGGATGGAAAAGGGGCACCCTTATCCTTCAGGCAGCACAGGATGGTCTTCAGTGTGCGAGTTACTTTCTTGAACTTATTATTCATGAGATCCCGTAAATCCCCAATATCCTATCGAAGAGCAGCCTGACCCTCCTCGAGTCGCATAATACGGGTATCCCTATCAACCTGAGTAGGATCAGGCTCCTGTGTCATAGGAGGAGTACTCTCATCAGTATCCTCAGCCTCCTCTTCTTCTTCGTCCTGCTCTCCTTCCTTTATCTCTGCCCCACCTTCTTCTTCACTTTCTTCCTCTTCACTATCATACTCACTCTCGCTGTCATCATCAAGTTGGGCCTCAAGCTACCGAGGTCCCATCTTCATCTGGTTCAGAGTAGCCTCATTGATATAATGAACCGGCGTAGGCAACTCTGCCCTAAGCCTATAGGCAAACTCGAGCGCAATCTTGCATATGAGCTGGCCAAAGGGAAGCGACTCAAATGTCCTTCTCGATCGCACTATAAGGATGATCTATCGCAGCACAAACGTAGGCATGCACACATTCTCTCCCTCCCCACTTGATACAGAAAATTTACCATGAGACGCGTGCATTCACTGCGATTGCTCCACCTGGGATAAACATTGAACGTGCAGATGTGATGAAGCAGACGAAAATCACCCGATATATGGGTCGCTAGGAGACTCTTATTACACTGCCACTCAAATAAATGACCACATAGAAACCTGGTGCGGCGATCTCTCTCACGAACACTGTTCATATTCTTAGCACTTGGATGTACTTCGCCAAGTGGCACGTTCAGAAGTCGAGTTATCAACCTAACAACGATTGTGGCTTCCCGATCTCTGCCAAAGGGGATCTTGAACTGTAATGGATCCAGCGTAGGGTCCCAAATATGAGCATAGAAGGCATGAACAGTGATCACATTAGCATGAGACTCACCTTCAAATAGCGGACCCCACCCGACAGCTTCGATACGCTCGAACAACAAATACTTGCCAAAGAGCCGGCTATTCACATGCGCTTCAAAAAGAACCCTGCGATCCATATACGCGTCATGAGCCAACTCCGCCAACAGTGATCTTCCTATCGGAGCATGGGGATCCAAATCCCGCTTCGTATGTATTTCTGTCCCAACACTTAAACTCGCAGTAGCTCCTCTAGGCCGCCTCGAACGAGCGGGATGATTAGTCCTAGCCTCGTCCACAGGGGCACGCTTCTTGCCCATCAGTGAAAGGATGGAGGAAAAGGAGAAAAAGGCCACAATAGCCTCTATGAAAGCCATGAAAAAGTGTTGAAAGGGAAGAGATGGCTGACCTAAATGGGTTTCTACAGATCTAGGTCCGAAAGATGAGTGTAATAGGCCCAAAAGATAGGGATTGAAGAAGGAAAAAGGAAGAAATGAGATGAGTTGAGAGTTTACACGATTTTGAGCCTCAAAAGGAGGATGTGAAGCTCAAATGAGAGAAAATGGAGAGGATAAGGGAGTGAGGTTTGCTGTAAATGATAGATGGGTGTAGGTTATAGAAGAAAATGATGGAATAGGTGATTCGAGCGGCGGTTTGAGAGAGAAAATAGAAATTGTGAAGGAAAGGGAGAGCTTGGGGGGTCACTTTATGAAGGAAGTAGGGGATTTAGAATGAATGGAGGGTCAAACCCTATATGAAGGGGTCCCACTAGACCCCAAAAAAAATCAGCCCCGGAGGCCCAGCCCACCGAGCCAGCTGACCGGCGAGGCCCTCGCCACTCCCTAGACTAACTAATGAGGGCTCGCCAAATGGGCGAGGTCCTCACCCTCCCCTTGGTCCAAAAATGTGATTGTTTGGCCCCCTCTCCCGATTTGAGCTGTTTCGGGGCATTTCGGAACTAATCTGATATCTATTTACTTTTACTGATTTCTAAGAGCTGGAATGGGATAAAATGCAGTCTATACCCATCAATTGACGGTCTAGAAGTAATTTGGGGTCACCGTGTGTGATCAGGAGTGTGCACGGATTCGATCTTGGTAATCATTTTCAATAAACTTTCGCCGAACGACAAACTGGGAGTGCTAGTTCTGTTTCTAGATTGTTCTCATACCCTTCTATGTCATACTGGCATCAACGTGTGGTGTGTGAGCCTAACTTAAGTCCAGATTAATCCCAATCATGCACTGATACCAACTTGTAATGCCCTAAAATTTTGGGGTCGAGCACAACTCAACTCCCGATTTCCAAAACATCACTTATGCAACATATTTGATGATGATTGTATGTTGTCTGTATTAATGCATAAAACATGAAATAGATCAAGCTAGATTAGTAGACATAATTCAGGGATATTGAGGAAATGTAAGCGGAAGACTTAAATACATATATAATTCAAAATAAATCTCCAAATCATGCGTGCTTTGCCCAGGGCAATGTACATACATCTGTCTCAAAATACATACATGAACTGTTCAAAATGATCCAATACATTTCTCAAAAATAATCCCTGCTGGTCAGGACGAGGCTCACATGAACCCGCCTGAGAACTACATATGTGAGAACGCCTCCTCGTCCTCGTCGAAGTCTGGCTCCGCCTTGCAAGCATCACCATCTCCTGCAGTAAAGTCAGAGTCTGGTTGGTGTTTAAACACCGTCCCAGAATGTGAGAGTGAGTGATCAACTCAGTGGTACTATATAGCAAAAGTTAACAAGTTATCAATCCAATCAAGCAGTAATGATAAGGCAGTACAATCAAACAGGTCCTATATCTCTTGTTAATGCAAGGATGACATGAAGAATGATGCGTGCCCTCACCACAATTCCCTCTGTGACATCATCTAACGATCGCGGCATGACTCACTTCCTCAGTGCTCTATCACCAACTCCATTAGCACATGCAATGCGGTGTTATGAATATACCTACTAAGTTCTTATTAGTCCCTTTCATACAGCAGGATTGAGAAGCTAAGACACCTCCCTTATATCATTTCCCAACATCGATCCATTCTATGGTCGTCAGTCCTAGGAAATCTCATACGATATTATGGTTCTAGGTCGCTACAAGGGCTGTCAGGGCTGTTGCGCACAATCGTTACACCACTCCCCCATTACCTTATCAATACAAGCCTATTTATATCCTTAAGACTACAATTGGACTCATCACCCCTATGCAGTGTCAGGATATACTCAAGGTCACTACAGAGGGCTCGTCACCAATCAGTGTAGGCCGAAAGCAAGAATATAGTGTCCCATACCACCATAATCTGCTCAGAGTAGGGTGCTCACTGGTCACTACGGGGAGGCTTGTGGCCCCAGCGTAGGCCGACAATACGACCATGGTGTTCCATACTACCATGTCTAGCTCATGAGTCTTGGGGGATCTTGGTACCATGGTTAACGGGAGTTTCACTGGTAAGCTCAGTGCCTTAGATTCAAACAGTAGCGACCAAACATGGTGAACAAGCATCGATCAATCGTGTTAGTTGATGAGATCAACTTGGCCAAGCGCACGTTGAGTTGAATGACATGGAATGCATAAGCACTCCGTGTGGCCTGACCACTGTTGAACAACCTAATCACGACTCAGATTCACTAAACTCATCTTGTGTGGCGAAAACAACCTCAACCACTATTTACGGAACAATTTTCAATTACCTGGACTGTAGTACAGCCCCATCCACATACAAATCTAATAACTAGCATATGATTCATACCCTACATTCATATGAACAATCATGAAATGTAACTTGAATATAAACACAGTACATGCAGAAAATCATACACTCATGTAACATGATTCAACTAAGTACATAATCCATGGAGGAAATCATACACTCATTTAGCATGGACAACCTCAGTTACATGATCCATGGAGGAAATCATACACATAAACATTATGGTTGAAATCCATATCTCAACCATCTTACAAGAACATTCTACTAACTACTATCTCATTTAGACATTTAAACAAACACTTGGCTTACACTATTCAACATACATCACGTATGTCGACACCGTCGCATATTAGGGCAAGTCCTCTCACCAAGGAGTTGCTGCATACATAATAGGCGTATGACAACGATAAATAATCATGGCAAGCAAATCAACAGATTCCATATGCATGCATGTATTCTAACATATACATGAAATACGGTATTTACAATATAAAGTATACGTATACAAAAATCAAAACGGATAGCGCATTTAGCATGTGTAATTGCATTCATAAAATGAATAAATCATTATCTAATATTAAAAGTCTTGAAAACCATAACCTAAGCTTATATAGTCCGCACCTTAAACCAGAAAAGACATATTCAAGATGATTCGGACAATGTGTCTTCGTCAACGGCGGATACGATACCTATGGCATGAAACAGGTCAGCTATATTATCACTTTAACTCTTCTAGGTCTTAAATCAGTTTAGGGTTAGCTTAACTTACCCAAAAATGAAATCAGATTCACCGCAAAAATGATTCAAAAAAGTTGGTGCAATGTATAGATGGGTTAGGAAGAATCCTACGGAGTTTCCACCGATTCTCCCACACTTTCTCTCTCTTTTCTTTCTCTTAAAACTCTAAGGTTTAGAAAATTCGTATGGGTTAGAAAGCTAAGGGTTTAAGGCCTTTTTATAAGCCTAAACATGACAGAAATGGACTTTAAGTCAAGGTATACTTAGGTTATAGCCAAATCAGGATCTTTCTGATCCAACGGAGTACTTCTGGACGTCCTCTCATCAAATGCGGTCAGACTTAAGTCCACTAGCATCGGATCTTTGGTAAGTTAAGTTTTCAGTTCGATCGAATTTCCAGATCGTCCGTGGTGGACTAACTTCAATTCAACGGTTACAAAACTTCGATCAAGGCCACAAGTACTTGGACATGTAAGGGCCAACTTTCCTGATCCGAGGGTGAAATTTGGTCAAAATCTAACAGTCAGAACGCTTAGAAATGTCACGTAAGTGACACGTGCCAGATTACTTAAAAATATAATTAATTTTCTAAATATCTTCCCTTTCTCACTCTCTTCACTCCGTACTCAATAGAATGGTCTCAGGACATCGTTTGGGCTTGATTTTCGAAAGGATGGTCAAGTCCAACTAAGTGGTCATAATGGTCTAAGATTATAGCTATCAGACTTTTGATGCGCGGTCTAGAATCAATACAAAGTTACAAAGCATTCCCTGGAACAACTGAGTTTAAAGTTGGATCCTAGATTTCAGGGTATTATAGCGTTAACGATTCCACAAGTTTTAAGTCTTGCAGAACGTATTTAAAGCGAACAGTACTAATTTCATAGCCAGTCTAAGTTAGCGCTAGTTAACTTATGTTTAATTTTTAAGGGAATTAATCCTAAGTGATTTCCGATCGAGGTGGTACTCGGTTCTTGGTGTGGAATTTTCTTGGTCGTTACACTTAGATTTACCTATGGCGAGCTTTCAACACATATGGATGAGGCAAATGCTTGAATTGATCTTCCTATGAGGCTCTACAGTCTGACTTACTCAACACGCATGCTAATTAACAAACCAGGGCACTTGCAAGAGCACTTTCAATTGGCAGGCAAGAAAGTCTTCCCCACTAACGCAGGGAAAGCCAAAAAAAATCGGTCTAACATTGCGGACTTCTGTTCACAACCCCAAGTGTAGGGTTAATCTTGGTGAGATTGAGGTCGAATCCACAGGACTAATCTCGTGTGTTTTTTTAAAGCGACTAGAAGAAGAACTAGAAAAATATGAAGACCTAAATCTAACATATTTGAGAGTAATTGTGAGAAATTTAATAAAAAAATTAAGAAATTCAAAGGTGGGAAAACTAGGGTTTTAAAGGATCCACTCGTAGAGATAATGGAGATCTATACTTGATTCAAGTCACACGATTGGAATCGGAGTCTCATCCTATCCAATTGGGAGATATCTTAGTAAAATCAAATCTGAACTTCCTTTGACCTAGTTCACAATGGATGAGAGGTATGAGAACTGGAAGTGATTCCATCATAAAACCATGCCCATAAGATAAGGCAAATAACAAGATTCACCAATCAGGGAGAATTATGAAAGTTAGGGAGGATTCCATCATCCAACCATGCCCAAGGGATGATGGTGAACAACGAAAATTCCTAATTTCACTATCTCAATACATGAAAAGAACATACTCAAATCTACAATAGATTCATTGTAATTTGAGTCACACCAAACAATTAAAAACTGAAAGTATTCCTTATAATTAAATTAGAATCAAAGAGAGTTCAATATAAACATGAATCAAAGTAATAGAAACATCCCATCATGCAACAAGCTTCACCTCTTAGCCCTAGCTAAGAGGTTTAGCCAACCATAGACATGATTGAAATAGAATATCTTAATAAAAATATAAAAACTGTTAAGGAAAGGGAAGAAAAACTATTGGTGACAACTTCTCTACATTTTCGCTCCACTCTTCAAATCCTAGATGATGATTAGGATGCCCTAGGAACTCTTATTTATAGTTTTAGACCTTAGACTTTCACACCGAGTTGGAAATTTCTAAAAACTGCTTTAAATTTCTGCACTTTGTGCGCTGGCCGTGAACCCAGGACTAGTCGAGGGTCACCTTCGACTGGTTGAGGGTTTCCTTCGACTATTCAAGGATGACCTGATCTTAGTGATTTTAGTTACTGGAGTTTGAGTCAAGGTAGCACGACTGGTCGAGCCAGGATTGGTCGAACAAAGTCCAGGACTGGTTGAGCGTACGTAGGACTAGTCGAGTTGGAGCCAGGATTGGTCGAGGATCTTGCAAATTCTCTTCAAAACTCTAATTTTCTTCATTCTTGACTTGATTTTCATAGATCTTCAGTATGTGCATTCTTCATTCTTGGCTTCGTCAGATCCAATCTTGGCTTTAGTGATTCTTGAGTGATAAATTCATGCTTTTAACGTCCTTTTTAATCCAAGCTCTTGAAATCACCTTGCACCACAAACGTGATTAAAATAGAACATTAAGCATTATCATGTTCATAAAACTAAGGAATAACTGGGGTCCAATATGCAATATTTGACCCTCAACACAATCCCCAACCAGCATGTTGCTAGTCCCGAGCAAAGTATGTGAAAAATAAGTTTAATGCGCAATGTTCAACCTTTCTTAGAAAATAATCTTTTGTGTATTAAGTATGCATGAGTAGACTCAATATGAGAAAGTGAGTTTTTAAAAACCTGGAGCTGAACCACATAACCAATCGATCAAATAAATCCTTTATCCATTAGGTCAAAGCATAGTTCGCATATCAAGTTTTTCAAAGTGCTCAGTGAAAATACTATCTTTTCATAATGTTAGCCATGCTCATCACTTCAAGATTGGTTGAAAACCCAAGTACTGATTCCAAACTTATCCCTTTTTCCGATTTTTCCGATTTTTGATTTTATATCAACAATCATTTGTATTTATTCCAATTCTTTAGACATTACATCCTTTTCGAAGATATTTTTCATTCCCCTCAAAGATGTTGTCATTCTTCATTCTTTATGACCCCCTTGTCGATCTCCTAATTTTTAACTGGTTCTTTTTCTTCTTTTAAGGTGGATAAAATTCTCCAGACTCGGTTCTCAATATCTTTCAATGATCATCATACTAGTAATCATAAAATCTAGTACTATTCATAAAAATAATTTGAATAACATAATATTCGAAGTTACTCTTAATCAGTTGAATGTAAGAACCATAAGTGATAGGTTACTTAGTTGCTCCAACTCCAACAATTCAAAATTTGATTTCTATCTTATCTTCATACTCAAATCAGTCTTAAATATAAACTTATTGCTTTCCAAATAGACAAACATTGAAAATTTTTAAAAAAATTTACAAATTAAGCTCAAAATTGAGAAAATACTGATTAGGTAAACTAATCTCCCATCCCCAACCTAAAATCTACATTGTCCTCAACGTAAAATAAATAAGCATGATCTTCAAAAGAGACAACGTAATTAAAAGAGAAGTGATGGAAAGATAGTACCTGATGAAGAGATTTTATGGGTTTTTCCAAAGGAACTCAACATGAAGGTGGGTTAGCACAAGAGTTTATCAACCAAAAACAAACTATCCTAAACGGTGAAAGCAATTATCCTAAGCAGCATAAAGCCAACTATCCTAAAAGAGCAGAAAGTAATAAACCCAACTACACCTTCATCAGACTAGGAGATCAATCCTAATAAACTGGATCATTCAGTGGTATGGACATGTCGTCTGAATTAAATTTCTCAACAAATGGCTTTAATCGATGTCCATTTACTTTAAACTCATAGCCATTATTTGGATTCTGAATCTTGATAGCACCATGAGGATACACATTAGTAATAGTGAAAGGGTTGGTCCAAAGAGATCGGAGTTTACCCAGAAAGAGATGTGACCGAGAATTGTACAAGAGGATATTTTGACCAGGTGTGAATGATTTTCAAAGAATGTGTTGGTCATGAAACACCTTCATCCTGTCCTTGTAAATTCTCGAGTTCTCATACGCATCATTTTAGATTTCTTCGAGTTCATTTAACTAAAGTTTGCGTAGTGAGTCAGCGTTGTGTAGATTGAAATTTAAAATTTTGATTGCCTAATAGGCTCTATGTTCCAACTCCACAGGCAAGTGGCAAGCCTTCCCATAGACAAGTCTAAAGGGAGACATTCCAATAGGTATCTTAAATGAAGTACGGTGAGCCCATAAGGCATCAGTCAATCAGATTGACCAATCCTTGCGGTCAGGGTTAATCGTCCTTTCTAAGATGTGTTTAAATTCTCTATTGAAAATCTCAGCTTTCTCACTCGTTTGTGGGTGAGATGTCAGATTTCTTAATAAATTCACGAATGGACTGTAACAAAAATATGACCCTCCATCACTAATGATGGCTCGAGGTGTTCTAAATCAGGAAAGGATGTTCTCTATTAAGAATTTAATGACCGTTTGATGGTCATTATTTCGACACAGAATTACTTTGACCCATTTAGTGACATAGTCTACGGCGAGCAAAATATATAAATTTCCAAAAGATTGGGGGAATGGTCCCATGAAATCAATGCCCCAACAATTAAATGCTTCAATGATCAGAATGGGGTTAAGCGGCATCATATTTCAATGGGACAATGCACCCAACTTCTGACAATGCTCACAAGCTTTCAAAACTCATGAGTGTCCCTGAACATATTGGGCCAGTAAAAGCCACACTACAGAATCCTGGTCGTAGTCTTTTTAGCAGAAAAGTGACCATCACAGGCCTGAGAGTGACAGAAGGAGATGACACTTTGGTGTCCATTATCTGGCACACATCTCCTTAAGATTTGGTCTGGGTAATATTTTAAAAATTATAAATCATCCCAGAAGAACTTATGAACCTTGGCGAAGAATTTTTTTCTTATCTTGCGCAGTCCAATGTGTCGGCGTGAAACTTGTGGCAAGATAATTAGCAATATCAGCAAACCAAGGTGAATGAGAGACTTTGAACAATTATTTGTCAGGGAACATGTCATTTATATGTGCCGTCTCAAGGGAATCAGAGAGATCAAGGTGAGAAAGATGGTCAGCTACTACGTTTTCTAATCCCTTTTTATCTTTTATTTCTAAATCAAATTCTTGGAGTAGGAGGATCCATCTTATCAGGCAGGGCGTAACATCATTCTTAGAAACACGATACTTGAGTGCTGCATGATCTGTGTAAATGACGATCTTGGCTTTGATCAAGTAGGACCTAATTTTGTCCAAAGAAAACACTATGGCTAAGAGTTCGATTTCAGTAGTAGAGTAGTTCACTTGGGTAGGATTTAGGGTTTTAGTTGTATAATGTATAGCATAGGACTTCTTGTCTTTTCTATGGCCACGACCACCCCAAGTGCATAGTCAGATGTGTCACACATAAGTTCAAAAGGAAGGCTTCAATCGGGTGGCTGCATGATAGGTGCAGTGGTTAACATGCCCTTGAGCTTAGTAAATGATTCTTGACATTGTTTAGTCCACTTGAATGGTGCATCCTTTTGAAGTAGATTACATAAAGGATGAGAGAGGTGACTAAAGTCCTTTATGAATCTCCTGTAATTATCGGCGTGTCCTAGGAAGGATCGCATGTCTGTATGTTCTTGGGGGGAGGTAGGTTAGAGATAAGATCAAATTTAGCCTTATCTATGTCAATTCCCTTAGACCAGAAGATATGTTTAAGGACAATTCCCTTACGAACCATGAAATGTCACTTCTCCTAATTGAGTACCAAATTCTTTTCTTCACATCTTTTCAACACACATTTAAGATTCTCTAAGAAATTTTTGAAAGATGGACTAAAGACAGAGAAGTCATCTATGAAGACCTCTAGATATTGCCCAACCATGTCAGAAAAAATACTCATCATATATCACTAAAAAGTGGCAGGGGCATTACACAGTCCGAATGACATCATTCGGTAAGCAAAGGTGTCAAAGGGACATATGAATGTGGCCTTTTCTTGATCTTCAGGGGATACCTGTCAAGGAAACAATAGTACAAGTGACCAGCTAGCCTTTCCAAGATTTGATCAATGAAGGGCAAAGGGAAGTGTCCTTCCTCGTGATGGTATTTAATTTCCTATAGTCAATGCACATTCTCCAGCCAGTAATAACTCTAGTTAGCATGAGTTCATTATTTTCATTGGCTACGATGGTGATTCTGGTCTTCGTAGGAACCACCTGAGTTGGACAGATCTATTGACTATCGGGTATATAATACTCACATCCAATAGTTTAAGAACCTCGACCTTAACTAGTTCCTTCATGTTTGGATTTAGTCTACGTTGTGGTTTTCATGAGGTCTTCACACTATCATCAAGATAAACACAGTGAGTACAAATCGAAGGGTCAATTCACATGAGGTTCACAATTAATCATTCAAGGGCTCCTTTGTGCTCAATGAGATTAGAGAAGAGCATACTCTCCTATTCATGCTCAAAATGGGAAGAAATCACTACCGGGTGTGTCTCATCTTGACCTAAATAGATATATTTCAAATTAGAGGGCAAATTTTTTAGGTTAAGCTTCACTGCCTTGAGGTTAGACGGTAGAGACACTACATTAGTTTGGGAAATTCTTCAAATTGTGGCCTCCACCAGTTAACTTCAAGTACCGACATAGTATCAAGCATGACATCCGTTTCCCTAATCATGTCTTCATCAAAATCATGGGAGTAGGCCAGGCACGTCTCTAGAGGGTCAGAAGATAAGGTCATCAAAGTTCTATCTTCCACGAAAGAGTCAATCATGTTAATGTCATGGAAATCGTCATCATCCTCTAACTGTTTGCATGTATTGAAAAAGATATTCAACTCCAATGCCATATTCTTGAAAGACATACTCATGACCCATTCCTACAATTAATGATTGCATTTGAAGTGATAAGGAATGGGCGACCAAGAATGACCGGAATTTAAGTGCTCATATTATTGATGGGTTATGTATCCAGGATGATAAAATCTACTAGGTAGTAGAATCTATCAACTTGGAACAACACATCATCAATTACCCCTCTCGGTACACGAACTGATCAGTCATCAAGTTGTAAAGTGCTTAGGGTGGGTTTTAATTCATCCAAACCTAATTGTTTATAGGTTGAGTAAGGAATCAGATTTACACTTGCTCTTAAGTCAAGAAGTGCATGCTCAATTCGATAGTTCCTAATTATGCAAGCGCTGGTTGGAATACTAGGATCTTTGTACCTTTATGGCACATCTTTCTTTAGGATGGCATTCACCTTTTCAGTTAAAAAGATTTTCTTTCTGATACTTTAATGTCTTTTGGTCATACATAAGTCTTTCAAGAATTTGGCATATGAATGTATTTGTTTAACCACATCCAGTAGAGAGATGCTGACCATCACTTGTTTCAACACCTATAGAATGTACTGAGAGTTAGAGGCTTTGGTGCAACCAACCATTGGGGAAATAAGGCAATCGACTTGCCTTGAAGTTTCGTTTCCAATTTTTGTGGAGCAGTGATAGGTCTGTCACGCCCCAAACTCACAAACTGGGCTCACAAAATTCTCGATAGCCGAATCTGGTACTGACACCCTCCGTAGTACCCCATTCTTGACTCCCAGCATACATATGCCAGATTCTGATCTTGAGATTCTTTATGGAGGATTTTCTAATATATATTTATCTCGTAATATGCATAACCACAAGATTACCCAAATCACAAAGGAAACACTATCATCACATATCCACTAATATAATCATTTGAGTGCAATGCTAAAAAGGGAAATACATAAATAAAAAATTAAGCTCCAGAAGACCGTTGTACGCTCCAAGCTCAATGCTATTGTGACCTAACACCACCTGCATGCATCTATCATGTATAAGCTTATAAAAAGATTAGTGGGTGGTGAAAGTGTTTGCACATGGTAAGTGCTAAGTAAGCAATATCAGAGTAATCAGAGTAAGCAGAAATACTAAAAATCCCATAAATCATACAATATCATAAATACTGGCAAGTTCATAAATCATACGATATCAGAGTAATGCGAAGACATGATGATAGGACCATAAATACCATCAGCCTTAACCAGGCTATGCGATGCAAAAATATAATAAACCAATAACATATACTGATGAAGTAATGTAGATTAGCTATACAATGTGGAGACAGTAAGACAAATACTATGTGTTGAGGATGCAATGCAATATGCGATGTGAATAAAATGACCAAGCTGAAGTGTGAAGTCAGGATGATAGTACATATTATCACAAGCTACGGGGTCTATCATAAAGGACTTCTATCCAAACCAGTCCCATACCTAAATTTAGATAGTCAGACCCAATGCGGTAGACTCTTGATCTCAGGTTAGTTGCATGCCCAACCGAAATCCTAGCCATGTGAAGGTACACAATAATTAGTTGCACAACACCATCCTGAGTGGATAGTGAATGAAATGAATGTATGAGTATACAACTCTTACTCAATAAGTCCATATATTAATACGGTTCTTCTCTGAAAAATCACCGGGGTCTATTACACTCAAAACTAGATTGTCGTCCTATCGCGTGCAACAAGGTGAGTGAAAGAGAACTCACTATCTACCTGCCAATATCTGGCCCAGCTTATCGATAGTGGACTCATTCCTTGAGTTAGTCAGACTCAACCCAGATTGCCCTCTCCTCTTGGGCAGGTAAGGCCATAACCCCTTCTAACCGACCATGACACTGTGTGAGACGCGACCTAACGGTATACAACCTGAAAGTACCCTAATTTGTCAATTAGCGTGAGTATTGAGTCAACTAGATAGAAAAGCTCCATAGGAAGATCAATCAGTTACCTGCCTCAACCGGATGTATGCCCGAACTCGCCACAGGTAAATCTAAGCCTCACATCCCATGTCCCAAAACACCAGCTAAATAAAACCCTTAAAATTAGTTAGAATAACAGAGGGTTTTTTGGGTTAGAAAACTTTTTTACAAAATTAAAAAATCTCTAAGTTTTGTAGCTCTATCGATTTATCAGTATTAGGTACGATAAAATCGATATGTGCGGTCGATGTCCTTGATGATTAACCGATACCATTGAAAAGAGGACCAAAGATATCCAACGGCAACACATTCATCTAGACGGATTTATCGATGTATCGATTCCCCTATCGATATCATCGATATTTGAATCTCGAGTTTATCGAAGTAGACTCGATATATCAACATTAGAGTATTTATTTTCCTATTTTTTATAGAAAAATCATGAAGACCTTTGATATATCGAAGTACCCTCGATATCCATGAAATTCAAATCTCGATGAAATCGGAAGGCCTTTAATGATATCAGTCTTGGACACAATCTTACCAGCAATAATTTATAGGTGGTTTTTATTCCAGATTGAGGGTCACTCAATAGAATTGATATTCAAATATTGATGATATCGAGGTTGGATTGATTGCATCGAGAAAGGATATAAGACTGTCTAGTAAGCTCACTAATAAAATCTATGGATTTATCAATGCATCAACACGACCTTCATTATTATCGACATTTAAATTCCTATGATATCGAGTGTACCTCGATCATATCTTTTGACCTAAAAAAATCAAAGCAAGCCTCTCTTATTTTTTAAATTTCGAGGAATCGATCATCATATTGATAATATCGGAGTTCGAAATCCGATGACACCGACACATATTTTGATGCCCTTTCAAAAGCGTATGACATTTGAGTTTGTGTCATCGAGCGGCCAATCAATGCAATCAAGAGTATACGCTCGATGATATCGACCCTGCTCGATATCATCGAACTGTTTTATAAATGCGACCGTTTTATATCTGTTGAAAATTTTTTCCTATATATAGAGAGCTTGTCTTTCGTTGTCGTGAGAGAAAGAAGAGAGATTTTGAGTGTTTAACCTTAAATCATTTACCCAAAGCCCTTTCTCTCAAGGGAGTTCATCCTCCAATCAACCCTCATCATTGATATTCAAAGAAGTGAATTGGGGAATGAACTTCCGCATTCAAGGATCCTTCGGCTACCACCTTAATGGTAAATCATTAAGCTGGGATGCCTTGAATGCATAGATGATTGGAATCACTCTATCTCCTTTATGGGAAAATATTTGAGAGTAGGATTCCATCATAACCTTAACCCAACCCATCACCATGCATCGGTATATCTTATGAGTTATGGTTCAAGGGAGCAGAAGTCTCTTCATCAATAAAGGAGGAGATCTTCAACTATGAGCTAAAAGGGACTCATCTACTTATCTGTAAGTTATCAGAGTCCAGAGGACCCTTGTGATCATTCCTTTAAAGGTTTGGGTCTAAGGTATTTCTCACCTTTGCAAGTCCTCTAGGAGGCCTCTGGCGGGAGTGTACATGATGGTACGTAGTGTTGACCCTTCCTCTATGGAGAGCATAAACTTCCAGTTAAAGGTGAACCTGTTTAAAACCTTGGGTTCAAGATGAACCGTGTGAAACCACGGTTAGGGTCTTATGGAAGATCCTTGGCCAGTGTGCCTAATAGTGGATACGATGTGTTGACCCTTACTCTGTGGAGAGCATAAACTTTTGGTTAAAGGTGAACTTGTCTAGAACCTTGGGTTCAAGGTGAACCGTGTGAAACCTCAATTAGGGTCTTATGGAATATCCTTGGCTAGTGTGCCTAAAAGTGGGTGCGATGTGTTGAGTTGCTTGTGGGAGAATAAACAGTCAGCCTAGGTGTAGGTTGTAAAGGTTAAAGATCAACCTGTTTTATAACCTTAGGTTTGGGGTGAATCGTGGGAAACCTCCTTAGTGAAATCCGATACACTCAAGGGTTAAGTGCGGTTACCGGGAGTGGAGTAGACAAGTAGTAGAACCACTATAAAAATGACAGTGTTTGAGATTGCTATTCATTTGTCTGTATGATTTACTTTAATATCTGATTATCTGATTATCTAAGATCACACTTCACAATACACAGAGTGATATCCATCATTAGCTAGTTTCCATATTGTTCATCAATCAAATAGTTTGTGATTGGATCCTCTACCGGGCTTAGAAGCTAGTAGATTTACTTTTGAGTAATCCTAATATATGCTTGTGGTTAGGATTAGTGTGATAAGATTTTAAATTATCATAAAATTATTAAAAAGTCCTATTCACCCCTCTCTAGGACATATTGACATACTCCTACTTCAACTAAAGCGGTCTTTACCATGCAATTTTAATTAGTATCAGAGCGGGTCTCTCTTTAAGGGCTTCACCGCCTAGAGAGTGATCTTGACTAAAGTTGGGAATACGGCCCAAGGAGAGGGCTCATCAATTTCTAGACCTTGAGTATTTGATGGATCAAATTTTGCATACTGGAAGGCTAAAATGCACTACTTTTTGAGATCCTTGGACCATGATGTTTGAGATATAATTAAAAGAGGATATGTGCCATCATCTAAACAAATAGTACTTGAGAATGGCATAATTATCACCAAACCAAAACCTAAAAAAAAGTGGACAACATTCGATAAGGAAAATCAAACTGCTGAGGCTAAAGCCATGAATGTTATCTACTGTGTTGTGTCCCAAGATATTTTCAATCAAATCAGTATGTGTGGGATATCCAAGGAAGCATGAAATTTGTTGGAAACAACCCATGAAGGTACAAGCACTGTGAAGAGATTTAAATTGCAACTCCTGACTTCATAGTTCAAAAGTCTGAGAATGGAAGATAATGAGACCTTTATGGAGTTTTTCACTAAGTTGAATATCAATTATAACTCCATGGGTGGATTAGGAGAGAAAGTTCTAGTACCTAAAATTCGTAGGAAAATTCTAAGATCCCTACCGAAACAATTCAATCCTAAAGTAACAACCATTGAAAATTGTAGAAACATAGACGAAATGAAAGTAGAATAACTAGTAGGCTCTATGCAAACATTCGAACTACACTTCAAACAAACCCAAAACTCTAAAAATATTATCCTAAAAACTTTAAAGAAAATAACAAATGAGGTCAGTGGAAATGAAAAAGAAGATGAAGATGAGGAAGTGGCTTGCTAGCGCAATGATTCAGGAAGTTCTTTAAGAAAAATCGTGGTCGTCCTTCCAGAGGAAGAAAGGTGGACAACAAACCTTCTATTGGTAAATTTGGTTAAAAGGCCAAATAACCACAATGCTATGCCTGTCAGAAGTTTGAACACCTGTCTACTGAATGCCCAAACATAAAAACTAAGGGCAAGGCAATGGCTACCACATGGGATGATACAGAAGAGTCAAACTCATAATCTAGTGACTCAAAGAGTGATGGAGACTAGAAATCCTTAAAAATTCTTATGGTCTCCACTACTCCAATCTTCTCAATAAAGATGAGAACGAGAAAGAACTACAAGCCACTGAATCATTTCCATCTGATAATGAGGAAATAAAGGATGAAGAAGAAGAAGAACAGAATGAAGTACAAGATGCTTACAATCAACTGTACATTCATTGCATCAAAGTTATTAAAAGATTTGGAGTATCTGAGAACAAAAAGGAATTGTTGTAAAAAGATTTGGATTAAACTTTAGAAATTAATACACACCTAATTAATGATTTATAGCAATATCACTTAGATAATGATAGACTTGAAAGAATTAACACCTTCCTTAAATTCAAGTTTGAAAAACTAAATAAACCGGTTGAGAAATTAAAAGATAAAAATATGCTCCTTCAAAATGAAAATCATATACTCCTGTTTGATCTAGAGGAATCCAAAAAAATTGCTAAGCTAAACTACAAATTTTCCCAGATTGGTGAGAAGTTAGAAAAACTCTTAGGTATGGGAAAACCTAAAAAAGACAAGAGCGGTTTAGGATATGAAACAAAGACTGGAAATGCAGCACCAACAACTAAAAAATTTGTTTCCTCAGGTAATAATAGAAGAACTACTCTGGTTTGTCATTTATGTGGTGATTCGAGTCATTATCAAGTTGAATGCCTGACACCTAGGAGGACTCAACATAATTCTGGTCGAAAGGATATTGGAAAATTCAAACTAGCCAAAGAAATACGAATGTCAAGAGTCCACCTAGGAATATGGATAAAATAGATTCACATTTACCACCACCTAAATGACTAACATAGGGCAATTGCATCAAGTGGTCGAATTAAACAGGAAAACTATATTTACCACAGTTAAAAATTTTGTCATAAAATGGGTTCCAATAGAAAAGAGGAATTGTCTAGTTACTCATTCAAACCATATACCAGGCAATGAAACAAAATGGTACCTGGGTAGCGGATGCTCAAGACATGTGACATGTGACAAATCTCTCCTTACAAATCTTAATAATGGGATAGTCACCTATGGAGACAAAAGCACCACTAAGCTAATTGGACGGGGAATCATTAAAGGAATCTAGTTGCTCAAAAATGAGAATGCCTTTTGCATAAAAGGATTAACACACAATCTTCTAAGCATTTCTCAAATATGTAACAATGAGCATGTGGTTATATTCAACAAAGAAAAATGTGAAATCCTGGATCTCTCAGGAAAATCAATAATGAAGGGTTCTCACACAAATAATCACTACTATGTCATCAAAGGTAAAGGAAAGAATGATCCCTATGCCTAGTAACACTGAGCTTAGAAAAAAAAGTCCAAGTCATACATCCAGATCTGAATACTCGATGAAATGATGCAACTTTTACTGATCTTCTAATGATACATCTGAGGTCTCTCCCCTCAATCTTTTTGTATATAAACATCTTAATGTTTATAATTTTAATTTGTACAATGCATGTACAAAATTTTTTTATGTATATTGTTGATACATAGATATACTAATAGTATACATGAAAAGTTGTCTAAATGTTGAAAATTGAAAACATTCACCTTTGAGATACCTGTCGATACATCGAGTGAATGGTTTAATTACATCAACCGTAAATTGATACCATCAACAAACTCTCGAGAAGCTAAATCATCGGGTCGGTTGGATTTCCCTTTGATCTTCATTAAAAATATCAAATAAGGTTTCCCGATGTCATCGAAACGATGTTCGATAATATCGATGGTTACTGCTGAATTAAAAATGGGAGAACGGAAAAAGAGACTCACTGGTTGAACTCATAATGAGATTAAATTTCTCAGAACAGTTTTCTCTTCTCAAGAAAAAATGTCTAAAGGCGTGGTTCTTCCATGACGTTTCTCAACGATGAGCAAGAAAGGTAAGAAGAGTTCAACTAGCCCATCTCCTTGTTTCAACTTAAACTTTGCGGCAGAACGAACTGTTCAAAGAAAATGCATTGAACCCTTTAAGATTCTTGGTCTCTTAGAACTAATTGGGCGGAGGAATATCGTAAATTTTGGTGGAGGATTTCAACATAATCTGGTGCATCGCATCAGTTTTTGAGTCTAATCTACAATGTTGAAAATAATCCTCCAATCATTTCAGTCGATGTCATAAATCGGACCAAGCACATCTCCCATAGACTGATAAGCCAATCGATTGGGGTAGAGGTCACTAGAATACCTATATCAAAATGAAATATAAATGGTCTTGGTGTATGGGGAGAAGTTACTCGTGCACTATGTAATGGTGCTACTATATTGAGAAATGCAAAGAATGCTCTTCATGTTAAACACCTCAATCCCGTATACAAAATCCTTCACAGCATTTTCAGCACAAATGTCTATGCCTGTGAAGTCTCTGGAAACATGCTTTCTCCATACATTCTAAATGTTTTGTATGATGTTCATTTCGGTATTCACAACTGCCTGCCCACTCTTATTCTACAACAATTAATTCGGGTATCTTTAGATGAATCCATCACTACACTTCCATTCCCATGTCTTGTGTCCAAGCTATCACGAAAATTTGGGTTGCCGCCTACTAACGATATCCCACACCCGCGTGCCTGCTTCAATCAAGAAGACATCTACAATATCGTTGCCAATGCACCTTGTGGTGGAAAAATCAATACAAGTTCAGACAAAAGCTATCACAACCCCATCTCTGTTGAAAACATTCAGGCTGTCATAGATCGAGACACTATACAATATCTGCTTGATAGACCATCCTACATAATGAAACGGTTGAATGAGTATGAAGTCTGTCTATTAGAGATCAAAACCATGCTAGTAAATCCGCAACATGCTACACAACAAATTTTAAATGTCTTACCAGTGCAGTAAAGGTTTTTGATTGTTTAACGTACGACCAATGTATCACATACCTGGAACCTCCCTAAAATGCTTAGGGCATAAGTATCTTTTTGAGTGCTCTTCGCTCATACTGTGATGCATTACTGAAATGTCCCATTTTAGTGTGATATCCTCTGAGTTAGGAATACTTTTTGTTTGATGGTTTTCTATCATCTACTATCAATCTTGGGCAGTATAAATATGTTTTTGGATTTTTTTTTATATGGCTGCTTATAATTCCATTCCTTTTTAATGCCATGATTATCCTCCCTATTTTATCTATTGTGTGATGCGTATGCTATTTTACTTTATCTATTATCTGCTAGGCATCTGTGGTCTACTAAAATGCATATGTTATTTTTTTATTAATATATATATATATACTCTCCGAATGATGGTTCTCCCACGTTGCTTTAACTTCAGTCAATATCAACTGTTATATCTTTGCCAATGACTGACAAAAAAGGGAAGAACAATTCAAACACCCCGAAAGAAACATTGCATATCTACTTGAATTGTGATACAGGTGTTTGGGGAAGCAGCTGCATCAAGATAGGGGGAGAATGTTGTAAGGGGGAACAGTTACTGGTTGTGTGTATGGTTTCACTAAACATTGTAAAATTGTGTAAATTACATGTACATACAATTTAGGATGTGTTTGTCTAGATGTTGTTATAGGGTGTTTTGGTATTTTGTCACATAATTGACAAAGAGGGAGATTGAAAGTGCCCTTGTTTGTCAATTAGCGTGAGTGTTGAGTCAACTAGACAGAAAAGCTCCATAGGATGATCAATCAATTGTTTGCCTCAACCGGATGTGTGCCCGAACTCGCCACAGGTAAATCTAAGCCTCACATCCCAGTCCCAAAACACCAGGTAAATGAAACCCTAAAAATTGGTTAGAATATCATATGGTTCTTGGGTTAGAAATTTTTTTTATAAAATTAGAAAATATCTATATTTTTTAGCTTTGTCGATTTATCAATATCAGGTTCGATAAAATCGATATGTACTGTCAATGTTCTCGATGATCAATCGATACCATCGAAAAGAGGACCAAAGATGTCCAGAAACCACATATTCATCTGGATGGATTTATCGATGCATCGATATTTAAATATCGAGTTTATCGAAGTAGGCTCGATATAATCGACATCAAAGTATTTGTGTCCCCATTTTTTATAGGAAAATCATGAAGACCTTCGATATATCGAAGTACCCTTGATATCCTCGAAATTCAAATCTCGATGATATCGGAAGGCCTTCGATGATATCGATCTGGACACAATCTTTCCAGCAACAATTTTCAGGTGGTTTTTATTTCAGATCGAGGATCACTCGATAGATTCGATATTCAAATATCGATGATATCGAGGCCGGATCAATTGCATCAAAAAGGACATAAAACTATCCAGCAAGCTCACTGATAAAATCTATGGATTTATCGATGCATCAACATGACCTTCAATATCATCGACATTCAAATCCCGATGATATCGAGTGTACCTCATTCATATCTTTTGACCTGAAAAAATTTAAAGCAAGTCTCTCTCATTTTTCTAATTTTGAGGAATCAATCCTCATATCGATAATATCGGAGTTCGAAATCTGATGACATTAACATGTGTTTCGATGCCCATGACCAGCTGACAAAAAGTTTCAAAAGTGTATGACATTTGAGTTTGTGTCATCGAGTGGCCAGTCGATGCAATCGAGAGTATACGCTTGATGATATCGACCCTGCTCGATGATATCAAACTCTGTCATAAATGTGACTGTTTTATATCCGTTTGAACTTTTTTCCTATATATAGAGAGATTGTCTTTAGTTGCTGTTAGAGAAAGAAGAGAGCTTTTGAGTGTTTAACATTAGATCATTTACCCAAAGCCCTTTCTCTCAAGGGAGTTCATCCTCCAATCCACCCTCATCATTGATATTCAATAGAGTGGATTGGGGAATGAACTTTCGCATTCAAGGATCCTTCAGCTACTACCTTAATGGTAAATCATTAAGCTGAGATGCCTTGAATGCATAGATGATTGGAATCACTCTATCTCCTTTATAGGAAAATATTTGAGAGTAGGATTCCATCATAAGCTTAACCCAACCCATCACCAGGCATCGGTATATCTTCTGAGTTGCAGTTCAAGGGAGTAGAAGACTCTTCATCAACAAAGGAGGAGATCTTCAACAATAAGCTAAAAGGGACTCATCTGCTTACCCATAAGTTATCAGAGTCCAGAGGACCCTTGTGATCATTCCTTTATAGGTTTGGGTCTAAGGTGTTTCTCATCCTTGCAAGTCCTCTAGGAGGAATTCAGCGGGAGTGTACGTGGTGGGTACGTAGTGTTGACCCTTCCTCTATGGAGAGCATAAACTTCCGGTTAAAGGTGAACCTGTCTAAAACCTTGGGTTCAAGGTGAACCGTGTGAAACCTCAGTTAGGGTCTTATGGAAGATCCTTGCCCAGTGTGCCTAAAAGTGGGTGCGATATGTTGACCCTTGCTCTGTGGAGAGAATAAACAATCATCTTAGGTGTAGGTTGCAAAGGTTAAAGGTGTACCAGATTTAAAACCTTAGGTTTGGGGTGAACGATGGGAAACCTTCTTAGTGAAATCTGGTACACTTAGGGGTTGAGTGCGGTTACCATGAGTGGAGTAGAAAAGTAGTCTAACCACTATAAAAATGACTTTGTTTGAGATTTCTATTCATTTTTCTATGTGATTTACTTTAATATCTTCATATCTGATTATCTAAGATCACACCTCACAGCACACACAGTCATATTCATCATTAACTAGTTTGCATATTATTCATCTCTCAAACTATTTGTGATTGGATCCTCTACCGGGCTTGGAAGATAGTAGAATTACTCTTGAGTAATCCTAATATATGCTTGTGGTTAGGATTAGTGTGATACGATTTTAAATTGTCATAAAATTATTAAAAGGTCCTATTCACCCCCTCTAGGACATATTGGCATACTCCTACTTCAATTAAAGCGGTCTTTAACACAATTTCAAGGCCCTCATGCGCTCATGCATCCACTCGGTGTAGATGTTTGAGCAACCTCTAGAACCAAGAGGGTTTAGGACTTTCTCTCAGGGATATCTATAACACCCCATGTAGAACAGATTTTCGGTGCCCCATCTGGCCATCTATGAAATACCTGTAGAGGCTACAACCTTAATGTCGGTAGGGCGTACGGTGATCATGTCACACAAATGCGAGATGCATGAGTCACATAGTCTAATCATGCATCAATCATGCGCATGTCGTGCGCTCATGTGGGGCAACTTCGCCTATCAGGGAGTCCCATGAACAACCTGCCCGATGGCATACACAACGGTCAATCACATCTCATAACAAACTTGCAGATGATGCGTATAGGTATGTATTATGATGCTATGTTATCACATACTCATAATCGGTATCATTAACTGGCCTCAATAATCATCATCAACAATCGATCTTGACAATGTAGATATTTAACCAACATTGCCTCTAAGGGGTGGCCTACATAAGGGATTCATACACGACGTAACAGCTACAGATACATCACAGTGAGCCTCATCCATGGGCCTTAAATACATCACAATGGGACACATCACATGGGTCTAATATACACCGCAATGGATGGCTTACACGACCTAACATAAAGTCGGACCTAATTACATGGGCTTAATATGCATCGCAATAGGACACTCACACGGGCCTAATACACATCACTATGGGCCACATCACATGGACCATAATATATCATAATGGGCCTCAAATATGTCACAATGGGCCTCAGTACATGGTTCCTAAATACATCACATTGGGCCTCATCATATGGGCCTCGTATACCACACATCGGGCATCATTGTAAGGGTCTCATATACATCAAATTGGGCCTCACTTATGGGCCTCATGCAAGGGCCACACATGTATCAAGGTAGGCCCCATGATTTGGACAGTTTGGAGAAAACACATACATTGCATAAGTCCCACAGTCCATACCTAGATGGTGGACTGCATGGATGAACGCATGCATCATGATAGGGCCCATCGTCCAGATCATGGTGGGCCATGACCAGAAGAAAGAGAAATGGACGAATGTCTTGGAATAAAACATATATATCATGGTAGGCCCCATATGGTACCATGAATGCATGGAGTGGATACAACACTTCATCCAGGTGGGCTTCACAAGTCCTGTCCAGATGGACAACATGGACACATGATATATACATTAAAGACGGTCCCACATGGACGGTGGGTATAAGACACATGCACCATGGATGGGATCCTACCGTCCTGCACATATGGATGGTAAGGATGGGACCTTGCATCATGGCTTAGCTTCACATGGCTGGGATGGAACACGTACATCAATGTGGGGTTCCACACCACCATCTAGGAATAGATGGAGTTATGGATATAAAATACATACTACAAGGTGGGTTCCCACCCACACGTGTGGGGTGGCCATGTCCTTCAGATAGATGGATGACTTGGGTATAAAACATGCATTATGGTGGGGTCCATCGTCCTGGTTAATGGATGGTTGGATGAAACCATACATCATGGTGGGGAACACAGCACTTGCTGACATTGGTCAGCTATATAGCTGGTGAGTGGAAGCCCAGCCAATCCATTTCCACCATGAGTGGATCCCATGTGGGACCCATCATAACGTTTATTTTCCACCCAATCTGTTGGTAAGGTCACATAGACCGGAATGCAGAGGAAAAAAAAATTTCATAATGATCTAAACTTCTGTGAAACCGAAAGGGTTTCAATAGAAAATGTTCAATCCTCCACTATTTTCAGTGACGTGGGCCACCTGAGTTCCAAGTACGACTAATTTTGGGGGTGGGGCTCATAGAAAAAAGGGACCCACCAAATGCATGGTGTGATGTTCAACACACATCATGGTGGGGCCCACTTAGGGGACCCATGTCACTGCCCATCCACAACACAGAGGACGCTACTGCGTTGTGCTCTAGACGTGCAACAGCAACAATGTCATCTGCTATTGTTTATATTTTATTTTAGTTTTTTGAAGAAAATATTTTCTCACAGTTTTTCCTAGTTGGAGTTCGTATTAGGAGAATCTGACCCAGCCATTGGATTCTATGGCTCAAGATAGCCTGAATAGGCCCAATATTCGATGTGTTTTGGTGTACAGAAACATCAGAGTGGATTTTAATGGTAAAAACCACTATTTTCTATGTTATAGCCCGCTAGATAATTGGATTGGCTTCATTTTTTGGCTCAACGCCTAAAATGATCAAGGGAATAGGATGGATGGCATGAAGTGGATAATGCATAAAGGTGGGGCCTGTATCAGCGACTCTTCCCAAAAGCTTTGAACCAAAGCTAATATTTATGTTTTCAGTTAATGTCCAACATCCATGAATGTTGGACGGTTTAGGCACACCACATATATAAGGTGGGCCACCAAATGGTGGATGGTGTGGATACAACACATATATAAAGTGGGCCCCACCTGCAGATGGCTTGGATAAAATACATGCTTCATGGTGGGGTCCATCTGGGTGGTCCACACAGCCACATCATCACACAATAATAATAATAATAATAATAATAATAGAGAGAGAGAGATAGACACACACGTGTGATGGAGGGACACTGACACTATGGGCCCTCCCTTTCAAGCATTCAATCATATATCAAGTGAGTTCCAATACATGTGGGCCCATTGAATAAAAAATCAATGGTGAAGATTACTTCTCCACTAAAATGAAAGGTCTAGACGACCTCTTTAAATTTTAGAAAAGTAAACTTCATGATGGGGTCCATGGAGAAGGGCCCCATCATGGAACGATCATGCAAATCAAGGTGAGCCATCAGCCACATCTATGGCCCAAAGTGAGATCCATACCATTAATCGGTAGGCCCCACTTATCCCATCATCAAAAGAGTGAAATCTAAGCCTATAGAAGCACCCACCTATGCTCCTAGGTCCGATGAAATCCCTAGCTCCTCGACTTCGACTTTAATGGAAGATAATGGAGATTAGATGGTTGGATGGTGGAGATGGGAGGTAAGAAGTGGGCCACATAAAGCTCTCTCATAGAGCTCTCATGCCTTAGACGGTTGCTTGCTTGAAAATGGGAAAGTGAGAGAAAGAAAGAGAGGATGGGATGTAAAGAGAGAGAGTGAATGATGGGTGATGTGTACTTGACATGCAAGGGATGAGTTTATAAGAGAGAGTTGACTTTAGGGGAGGGGTGGTTGTACATGACATGATGTGGTGATTAATGAGATTGATTTGACATATTCTCTCTTAGGTTTTGTAACTACGCGGCATTTTCCTTGAACTGAATGTGAGCACACATCCCTTAGCCTTGTATCACCTCGGTGCACGAGATGTGGTGTCAGAACTGCAGCGACGGTGCGGTCGCAGTGGTACAAGTCTCGAGTTGAGCTGATTCTGAAATACCGGGTATGATTATGAGTTACGTGAAAATGCTATATACGCGTCAAGGGTCACCGAAATTCGACCGGGAGGACCGCGGAAGCTTACAAAACAGCACAGGCTAGGATATGGGTCTTACAACTCTCTCCTCCTAATAAAAAATTTATCCTTGAAATTTAAACTGCAATACCACCAATACAGAGCTCACCAAGGGAGGAAAATCCTATCAGAACACAACATACTAACATAATCAAATACCTAAGAGTTGGGGACAACACCCACGAATCTCAGCCTCTTGCTCCCAAGAAACCTCATCAGCATTATGATGGCCCCACTCACCTTCAGATCCTAGATCAGAAACGATTGAAGCTGGAATACTATGTAGCCTCACAATCTCAACGGTAGGGAGTTATATCAGAAAATCTCTAAGTTATTCGAACTCGGGGATCTAACCATTCTAAGTTCTCAGCAATCACAGAGTGAAGGGTAGAGATCAATAGATATGTGATATTATCTTCAGGTATTCTTAAGTTATTCTCTGATACCAACTTTTGTCACGCAATAAACTCAAAAACCAGGCTCACAAATTTTCTAATCATCGAATCCGGTGCTGACAGCCTCTATAGGACCCCATTCTTAGGTCCCAGCCTACATACGCTACATTTCAATCTTAGGATCCTACAAGAGGATTTTCCAACATACATTTATCGCATAATAAGCATAAACACAAGATTACATAAATCACAAAGGCAATACCATTATCACATATCTACTAATATAATCATTTGAGTACAATGCTAAAAAGGGAAATACATAAATAAAAAAATCAAGCTCTGAAAGACCGTTGCACGCTCCAACCTCAACGCTGCTGTGACCTAACACCACCTGCACCAATTTATCATGCATAAGCTTATAGAGAGCTTAGTGGGTGGTGAAAGTGTGTGCACAAGGTGAGTGCCAAGTAAGCAATATCAGAGTAATCAGAGTAAGCGGAATACTAACAAGCCCATAAATCAAACAAAATAAAAAATACTGTCAAGTTCAAAAATCATACAATATTAGAGTAATGTGAAGACATGATGATAGGCCCATAAATACCATCAGCCTTAACTAGGCTATGTGATGCAAAAATATAATAAACTAATATCATATATTTATGAAAAAATGTAGATCAGCTATGCAATGGAGAGATAGTAAGCTAAACACTATGTGTTAAGGATGCAATGCAATATACGATGCGAATGAAATGACCAAGCTAAAGTGTGAAGTCGGGATGATAGTACGTAGTATCACAAACTATGGGGTCTATCATGAAGGACTTCTAACCAAACTAGTCTCATACCTAAATTTAGATAATCAGACCCAATGTGGTAGACACATGGTCGCACGCCCAATCGAAATCCTGGCCATGTGAAAGTACACAATAATTACTTGTGCACCACCAGCCCAAGTTGATAGTGAATGAAATGAATGTATGAGTATGTAACTCTTACTCAATAAATCCACATATCAGTATGGTTCCTTTCTAAAAAATCACTGGGGTCTATTACACTTCAAATCTGATTGTCACCCCATCAGGCGCAACAAGGTGAGTGGAAGAGACCTCACTATCCACCTGCTAATATCAGGCCCAACTCATCGTTAGCGCACCCATTCCTTGATCTTGTGAGACTCACCCTAGCATTGCCCCCTCCTATCAGGCAAGTAAGGTCATACTCTCTTCCAACCGACCACGACATAGTGGGAGACGCAACCTAATGGTATATGGCCCTCATGCGCTCTTGCATCCACTCAGTCTAGATGTTGGAGCAACCTCTGGAACCAAGAGGGTTTAAGGACTTTCACCTAGGGATATCTATAGCACCCCATGTAGAACAGATTTTCAGTGTCCCATCTTGCCATCCACGAAATACTTGTGGAGGATACGTCCCTAATGTCGTTAGGGCATACGGTGGTCATGTCACACAAATGTGAGATGCATGAGTCAAACAGCCCAATCATGCATCAATCCTGCGTATACCATGCGCTCATGTAGGGCAACTCCGCCTATTAGGGAGTCCCATGAACAACCTTCCCTATGGCATATGCAACGGTCAATCACATCTTATAACAAAAATGTAGATGATGTGTATGGGCATCTATTATGATGCTATGTTGTCACATACTCAAAATCGGTATCAATAACTAGCCTTAATAATCGTCATCAACAATTGGTCTTGACAATGTGGACATTTAGCCAACATTGCCCCCAAGGGGTGGCCTACATAAGGGATTTATACACGACGTAACGTCCATACATACATCACATTAGGCCTCATCCATGGGCCTCGAATACATCCCAATGGGCCACATAACATGTGTCTAATATACATCACAATGGATCGCTCACACGACCTAACATACATCAAGTTGGACCTAATCACATGGGCCTAATACACATCACTATGGGCCGCATTACTTGGGCCGGAATATATCACAATGGTCCTCTAATATGTCACATTGGGCCTCGACACATGGGTCCTAAATACATCACATTGGGCCTCATCATATGGGCCTCATATGCTACACATCGGGCCCATTATAAGGGCCTCATATCATCAAATTGAGCCTCACTTATGGGCCTCATGCAAGGGACACACATGTATCAAGGTAGGCCCCATGATTTGGACGGTTTGGAGAAAACACATACATTGCATAGGTCCCATAGTCCATACTTGGATGGTGGGTTGCATGGATGAACACATGCATCATGATAGGGCCCATTGTCCAGATCATGGTGGGCCACGACCAAAAGAAAGAGAGATGGATGAATGGCTTGGAATAAAAAACATATATCATGGTAGGCCCCACATGGTACCATAGATGTATGGAGTGGATACAACACTTTATCTAGGTGGGCTTCACAAGTCCTGTCCAGATGGACAACGATGGGTATAAGACACATGCACCATGGATGAGATCCCACCATCTCGAATATATGGATGGTGAGGATGGGACCATGCATCATGGCCTAGATCCACATGGCTGGGATGGAACACGTACATCAATGTGGGGTTCCACACCACCTTCCAGGAATAGATGGACATTGTGGATATATAATACATAATACAAGGTGGGTTCCAACCCACACGTGTGGGGTGGTCATGTCCTCCAGATAGATGGATGGTTTGGGTATAAAACATGCATTATGGTGGGGTCCACCATCCTGGCCAATGGATGTTGGATAAAACCATACATTATGGTGGGGCACACAGCACTTGCTGACATCGGTCAACTATATGGCTGGTGTGTGGTAGCCCATCGAATCCATTTCCACCTTGAGTGGATTCCACGTGGGACCCATCATCACATTTATTTTCCACCCAATCTGTTGGTAAGGTCACATAGACCGGAATACAAAGGAAAAATAAATTTCATAATGGTCCAAACTTCTGTGAAACCTAAAGGGTTTCAATGGCAGATGTTCAATCCTCCACTATTTTCAGTGACGTGGGCCACCTGAGTTCTAGGTATGGTTGATTTTAGGGGTGGGGATCATAGCAAAAAGGGACCCGCCAAATGTACGGTGTGATGTTCAACACACATCACAGTGGGGCCCATGTAGGGGACCCATGTCCCTGCCCGTCCACAATGCAGAGGACATTGTTGTGTCGTCCATTGGACGTGCAGCAGCAACAGCGTCATCTGCTGTTGTTTATATTTTATTTTAGTTTTTTGAAAAAAATGTTTTCTCACGGTTTTTCCTAGTTCGGGTCCGCATTAGGAGAATCCGAACCAGCCATTTGATTTTATGGCTCAAGATAGCCTGAATGAGCCCAATATTCGATGTGTTTTAGTGTAGAGAAACATCAGAATTGATTGATCAGTAAAAACCACTGTTTTCTATGTTATGGCCCACTAGATAATCGAATTTGCTTCATTTTTCGGCTCAATGCCTAAAATGATCTGGGGAATGGGATGGATGGCTTGGATTGGATCAATGCATCAAGGTGGGGCCTGTATCAGTGAACCTGTCCAAAAGTTTTGAACCAAATTTGATATTTACATTTTCACTTAATGTCCAACGTCCATAGACACTGGACGGTTTGGGCACACCATGCAGATAAGGTGGGCCCTGCTCAGGTGGGACACCAAATGGTGAATTGTGTGGATACAAGACATATATAAAGTGGTCCCCACCTATAGATAACTTGGATAAAATACATGCTTCATGGTGGGGTCCATCGGGGTGGGCCACACTGCCACATCATCACACACAATAATAATAATAATAATAAGAAAGAGAAAGAGAGAGAGAGAGAGAGACACATGTGATGGAGGGACCCCGACACTATGTGCTCTCCCTTTCAAGCATTCAATCATACATCAAGTGGGTTCCAATACATGTGGACCCATTGAATAAAAAATCAACGGTGGAGATTACTTCTCCACTAAAATGGAAGGTCTAGACAACCTCTATAAATTTTAGAAAAGTAAACATCATGATGGGGTCCATGGAGAATGGCCTCATCATGGAATGATCATGTGAATCAAGGTGGGCTATTGGCCACATCTAGGGTCCAAAGTGAGATCCATACCATTAATCAGTAGGCCCCACTGGGCCCATCATCAAAAGAATAAAATCTAAGCCTATAAAAGCAACCACCTATGCTTCTAGGTCCGATGAAATCCCTAGCTCCTCGGCTTCGACTTAATGGAAGATGATTGAGAATGGACGATTGGATGGTGCAGATGAGAGGTAAAAAGTTGGCCACACACAACTCTCTCATGGAGCTCTCATGCCTTGGACAGTTCCTTAAAAATGGGGAAGTGAGAGAGAGAGGAGGGATGTAAAGAGAGAGAGAGGGATGGGTGTGAGTGATGGGTGATGTGTACTTGACATGTAAGGGATGAGTCTGTAAGAGAGAGTTGACTTTATGGGAGGGGTGGTTGTACTTGACATGATGTGGTGATTTATGGGATTGATTTGACATGTTCTCTCTTGGGTTTTGTAATTGCGTGGCATTTTTCTTGAACTGAACGCGAGCATACATCTCCCAACCTGGGTATTGTCTCGGTGCACGAGACGCTGCATCAGAACCGCGATGATGACGTGGTTGCACTGGTATAAGTCTCAAGTCAAGCCGACTCTAAAATATGACATATGACTAAGGGTTACATGGAAATGCTATCTACACGATGCGGGTCACCAAAATTTGACTGGTAGGACCACGGAAGCCTACGGAACAGTACAGAATAGGATACGGGTATTATAAGGTCTATTATCATTGTCCTCTTCTGAGTCCTTAGGCTTTTCAGCCCTAACCGAAATAGTTTTGTTAATGGTCTTCCCACTCCTAAGAGTGGTGATTGATTTAGCTTGCTTCATCTGATTTAAAGAGCTTAGATCACTTATCTTATATTGTAATTTAGGATTGGGGAGAGGTTGAACAGGAAGCATCCCCCTTTCTATAACCATAACATGTGAATCCATCTTTTACACATATTTTATAAGTTCTCATATTGCTTGAGTAAGCTCTTGAGTTTACGTGGAATTTTGAACCAGTTCTTCTTGAGGTTTCACTTGATTTGAAATTTGATTAAAGAAACTTTAAGGGGTAGAAGTTTGTCCATTCCTCCAATTGAAGTTTGGATGATTTCTCCAATTAGGATTATATGTATTAGAGGTAGGTTCATTGAAAGGTCTTTAGTAATTATTCACGGCATTGGATTGCTCATTCAACGCCTATTGGAAGGCAGGTATTGTTGGACAATTTTCATTTGTGTGAACATAGCAAGCATAAATACCACAAATAGTTTCCTTATCCTTATCCTTCTTTAATTCTATGGCCATGAATTTCCTTATGAGATTAGACACTTTAGCACTGATATTATCATCCTCCTTCAGAAGGTATGATCCACCCCTCTCCTTTGATTGAGTGGGCTTAGAAGTGGTTCTTGATTTTAGGTAGGTGTCCCATGATTGCGCGTTTTCAAAAGTCTATCCAAGTAGTCCCACACATCATCAACATTTTTATTCACGAATTCCCCATTGCACATTATATCAACCAATTGGCGCATGGAAGATGTAAGTCCATCATAAAAAAAGTGTTTAATACGTCATATTTCAAAACTGTGTTGTGGCATGAACTGACATGATCCTTGAATTACTCCAAACATTAAAAGATTGTTTCATCCTCCTTTTGGGCAAAGTTCATGTTTGACCTTCTAAGGGTTTTCATTTTATGATGTAGAAATATTTTTTTATGAACTCCCTTATCATGTCATTCCATGTGCCAATAGTTCTGGGACATAGTGAATCTAACAACATCTTAGCTTTCTCTTGTAAAGAAAAGGGAAAGAATTTCAGTCTGACTGTGTCCTCAGACATGTCTGGAAAATATAAAGTATCTATAATCTCATCAAACTCTTTCAAGTGCAAATATGGACTTTCATATTCAAGTCCATGGAATTTTGGAAGGAGTTGGATCACCCCTAGCTTAATGTCCATATGTCCCATATTTTCTGGAAAAATCATACATGAGGGCGTGTTCACTCCCAACGGTTGTAAATAATCTCGTAAAGTATGAGGTGGGGGTGCTTGATGCACCTCATTCTCATCCTAGACATCCTCAACCCTAGGTTGAGGTTGTCTTCCCGGTTGATTGACCATTTGATTTGCAGCCATAAACTCAATTAACTCTAAGGATCTTGAGTGGTGTCTAATCATAACCAATCCTCCTTCACTCAAAAGACGTCGAGTGTTATCACGGACCCACTTGGGCATGAAACACTCTCAACCCTCAATTTCAGATTCTAACCTAAACCTAAAAGAGAAAAAGGAAATAAAATGTAAAAATAGAAAGAGAGAGGGTGTAAGACCCATGTCCTAGTCTGTACCGTTCCGTTGGCTTCTGCGGTCCTTTCGGTCGAATTTCGGCAATCCTCGACCCGTATCCAATGTTTGCACGTGATCCTAAGTTGAGTTTCGCATACCGAAGTTGGCTCGAACCAAAACTTATACCTTAGCGGCTGCGCTGTCGCCACGGTTCTAATGCTGCGACTCGCACATCGAACCGATACCCAGGTTAGAAGTTGTGGGAACGCGTTCATTCTGAAGAAACGCTGAGCGTTACGAACTTCGAGGGAATCTTTACGACCTATCTCATCAATCAATCAATCAATGTCAAGTCAAGTCACTCCATCCTCAAGTACAACAACCCATGCCTTACCCTTACCTCCCTCTTACATAAGCTACCCAAAGTCAACTCTTACATTACTTCATCCATCACTAAACCCATCACCCATCACACCTCACCCATCCTTTTTCACCCATCACCTCACTCTCTCTCACATTTCTCAAACCTCCCAAGCAATAAAAATCTCCACACGTCCAAGCATTCCCAAGTTTTCCTCAAAACACCGTGTGGCTCACCCTCTCATATCTCATCTACACCATCAAAACCCCATCAACCTCCATCAAAAGTAAAGGAAAGGAGCTTACAAGCCTAAGGGACCAAGAAGAAGACCTAGAGGTGGGTGATTCATCGTTCATTTCAATTTTAAGGGTCCACTTGTTGTGGGACCCACTTGATGGATATGTTGTTACTATTGAGGGCCCATAGTGGCGGGGTCCCTCCTCTTTATCATCGTCTCTCTCTTTTTTTTCTCTCTCTATCCTTATCCTTTCCCTAGAATGATGTGGGCCCCACTAAATCATGTTAAATCTATTCCATCCATCAAACGGTGTTGCCCACCACATTTCAGGTGAAATCCACCATCCATTTTGAGATGGTGGGAAGTCTCACATGCTATATAATGTATTATGTTTATTATATATATATATATATATATATATATATATATATATATATATATATATATATATATATATATATATATATATATATATATATATATATAAACATACATACATGCATGGTGGGCCATGTACATGTGGGACCCACCATGATGCTTGCTTTATATCCATGCCGTTCAGCGTCTCTGGACGCTGGACAGGCGTGGCTATCATGGCGTGCGTGTACTGACATGGTGTGTAGTGTGTACTAACAGCTAACAAAAAAATAAATACATGGCTTTTAAAGTTTTGGGGTGGGCCACTCATGCAAGCCCCACCATGATGCATGTATTTAATCCAAGCCATTCATCATCTTCCTCAAATCATTTTAGGCGTTGAGCTGAAAAATGAGACCAAACCGATAATCAAGCGGGCCATACCATGAGAAATAGTAGTATTATTGTTAAAACCCACATTAATTCTTCCATTGGTCAGAAATATGTCGCATATTGGTCTCATTTGATTGATCAGGGGTCGTAGAATCCAGTGGGTGGGTTGGATTTTCCTAAGGCGGGCCCCACCTGTAAAAAATCGTGAAAAAATTATTTTTTTAAAAAAAATGCAACAGAAGCTGTTGCTGTTAGCGTCTCTAGACGCTGCAGTAAGCAGCATCCACTGCCTTGGCACGAGCTACCAGTGGGCCCCATCTTAGGCCCCACCATGATGTGGGTCGAACATCAACACCATGCATTTAATGGGGCCCCTTCTTAAGCAGTGGGCCCCCCAAAAACAGCCGAATATAGAATGCTCAGGTGGCCCACATTACAAGGAACAACGCTGATTGAATGTCAGCCATTAAAACCCGTTTTGGGTAACTAAAGTTTTGTATGAATATGAAATTTATTTTTCCTCTTCACCTGGGTCGTGTGACCTCGTGAACAGGTTGGATGGAAAACAAACATTATGGTGGGCCCTAGGTCCATGTGGCCTCATGAACAGTTTGGGTGGTAAATAAACATCACCGTGGGCCCTTAGATAGATTGGATGCAAATAAACATTATGGTGGGCCCTTGGTCCACGTAACCTTATGAATAGATTGGATGCAAATAAACATTACAGTGGGCCCAGGTTGGGTGGAAAATAAACATTATTGTGGGCCCCAGGTCTGAGTGACCTTATCAATGGGTTGGATGGAAAATAAACATTATAATAGGCCCCACATGGGAACCACCATGATGCATGTGGCATCTAAATCATCCAACCATTTGGTAAGCTTGTCTTAACAGGCTTGAGACTAAAAATAAGATAGATCTGTAGTTCAAGTGGACCCCACCTTGGTATGTATATAAGGCCCAAGTGACTAGGCCCATCTTGACGTATTTGTGGACCGTTGTTGTGGCCCACTTTGATTTACATGTGGCCCATACGATCAGCCCCATCTTGATATAATTATGGCCCATTATTGAGGCCCACCTTGGTTTATATAAGGCCCGTTGTTGAGGCATACCTTAATAGATATAAGGCTCATGTTATGACGCCCATTGTGACGTATGCAAGGCCCATGTGATTAGGCCCAACTTAATATATTTGTGGCCCGCTTACTGAGGCCCACTTTGATATATATGAGACCCATGGTATGAGGCCCATTTGACGTATTGGAGGCCCATGGGTCGAGGCCCAATGAGATGTACATAAGGCCCGGTGTAGTATGATTCCACCATGGTATATGTGTTGACCTTTATAGCGGGCTATGCCTTAGGAGCAATGATGGTTTGATGTCCACATTGAATGGATAATGTTGGTTAAATGTCCGTATTATGACTTTCTCTGGGGCCCATTGATAGGCCCATACCTGTAGTGCGTAAGTCGTCTAGGCCCATCTTCGTTCTGATCAGAGCCCATCACCACATAACATGTTTACTATAGATCCATGATTCATGATCATGCGCATCATATGTATGCCTGATACGAGAAGTGACTGAGCAAATCATTTATGGGCTCCCTGATCGGCGGAGTTGCCCTACATGAGCACGCGGTACGCGTAGAAATGTTGCATGTCTGATAGTATGATTCATACACTTGCACTTATGTGAATGTGATTATTATATGCCCTAGCGACATCAGGGCCATAGCCTCCAAAGACACATCGTGGGTAGCTGGATTGGATATCAAAAATATTATTACTAAGCACGGGGCGCCATAGATATCCCTAGGTGAAAATCTCTAAACCTGGTGGTACCAGAGGATGAATCCAACGTCAAGACTGAGTGGATATATGAGTGCACGAGGGCTGAATACCAGGAAGCCGCGTCTCTCACTATGTCGTCGTCGGTTGGAAAGGGGTGTGGCCTTACTCGCCCGAGGGTAGGGGGCGATACTAGGCTGAGTTTGACCATCTCGTGAATAGCTTCACTATCAACATGCTGGATAGGTATTGGCAGACTATTGGTTAGGCAGATAGTGAGGTTTCTTATGCTCACTTGGACTGTGTGGCTGGGAGAGCGGCAATGTCATTTAGAGTGTACTAAACCTCAGTGATTATCCAGATTGAGAACCGTACTGATTTGATGCTATAGTGAGGAGTTGCATTGATATATGGATGTGGATTGGCATTCTTGACTTGCACTATGCATCGCATGGCCTTGATGTGGTCGATAACATTTATATTTTGCACCACATAGCCTTGGTACTACTGATTGCATTCATATACTCATCAGCATGTTTTCGCATTACTCTAACCTTGCATTCTAAGCACGCTTATATTGCGCGCACACTTACACCACCCTCTAAGCTTTCTATAAGTTTATGCATGATTGATGCATGCAGGTGACACCAGGATGCAGCCGTAGTCTTATAGTAGTTGGAGCATACAGTCCGCAGTTTGGAACACAGAGTTGAACTTTTGGAGTTTCTATTATCTTCATTATCTTGTATTTCCATTCAGACACATTGTACTCAAGGTTTTTTGTCGTAGTTGATTTTGTGATGATGTCCTTGTGGTTATTGTTCATGGGTTATGCCTATGGTTATGCTCATTATGATTCAAATTGATGATTAGAAATTCTCCTTATAGCATCCCAGGATCGAAACCTGGTAAATGGGTGCCAGGAGCCGAGAATGGGGTTCTACGGAGGCTGTCAGTGCCGGCTTCGGCGATCAGGAATTTTGTGAGTCCGGTTTCCCAGTTGGTGCGTGACAGAGGGAGTTTGAAAGAAGTTACCAGATTGGAATTTCCTAATTAAAATCTTACAAAATAAAACAAAATAAGTCAGTTTCTAAAAACAGAAATTTTAAAATTAGAAAGTTCCTAAAAATAAAAATAGAAAGTAAAATAGTTTCTAAAAATGAAAAAAAGAAAGTTTCTAAAAAAAATAGAAAATTAAAAGTTTCTGAAAACTCATTAGGAAAGTTCTAAACCTAGAATTAGAAAGTAAGTTAGTTTATAAGAAATCCTAGATTTAGAAAGTTTCTAAAAATAGAAAATAAACCCTAATCCTAAAAATAGAAAATAGAAAAACCCTAATTTTAACCTAATTCTAAAACTAGCTAATATAAGAAAAATGCGACCATTAATCTCTGGTAACGGTGCCAAAAACTTGTTCACAACCCCAAGTGTAGGGTCATGATGTAGTAATAATCTCGTTGAGATCAAGGTTGAATCCATAGGGAGTAATCTCGTGTGTTTTCTGAAAGTTACTCGAAGAAGAAGAAGAAAAAGATGAAGACCTAAATCTGAAATATTTGAGAGTAATTGTGAGAAATTTAATGAAAAACTTAAGAAATTCAAAGGTGGGAAAGCTAGTATTTCCAAGGATCCACTTATAGAGATCAAGGAGATATATGCTTGATTTAAGTCACACGATTGGAATCAGAGTCCCATCCTATCCAATTGGGAGATAATCTCAGTAATATCAAATCTGAACTTCTTTTGACCTAGTTCACAATAGATGAGAGGTGTAAGAACTGGAAGTGATTCTATCACAAAACCATGCCCATTAAACAAGGCAAACAGTAGGATTTATCTATCCTATAACCAATCAACAAGAATTGTGAAAGTTAGGGAGGATTCCATCATCCAACGTTGCTCAAGGGACGATGGTGAACAACGAAAATTCTTAATTTCACAATCTCAATACATGAAAAGAACATACTCAAAGCTACCATAGATTTATTATAATTTAAGTCACAACAAACCATTAAAAATTGAGAGTATACCTTATAATCAAACTAGAATCAAAGAGAGTTCAATATAAACATGAATCAAAGTAATAGAAATATCCCATCACGCTACAAGCTTCACCTCTTAGCCCTAGCTAAGAGGTTTAGCCAACCATAGACATGATAAAACTAGAATCTCTTAATAAAAGCATAAAAACTACAACGAAAAGGGAAGAAAAACTCTTAGCGATAGCTTCTCCACACTTTTTCTCCACTCCTCAAACCTTAAATGATGATTAGGGATGTTGTAGGGACCCCTATTTATAGTTTTAGGCCTTAGACTTTTGTACCAAGTTGGAAATTTTTAAAAACCACTTCAAATTTCAGCACTTTGTGTGTTAGCTGTGAACCCAAGACTGGTCGAGGACAACCCTCGACTAGTAAGGGACACCTTTAAATGGTCAAGGGTTTCCTTTGACTGGTCGAGGATGACCTGATTTTAGCGATTTTAGTTGCTAGAGTTCAAGTCGAGGTAACTCGACTGGTCATGTAACGCTCTAAAAATCGGGAGTCGTGTAGAAACCCAATTCCCAAGTTCCAGACCATCACTTATGCAAAAAATATGCTTATGATTCAATGTTGTCTTAGTTATTGCATTAACATGAGTGAGATTATACCAAAACTGCAATTCATACTCCAGATCTAGTGATAAAATGCAAGCGGAAGACTGGAAGATATATATATCACTATCTGTAAAACAAAACAATCTCGATCTGTCTTCAAAGTATGAATACATCTCTGAGTCATATATGCATATATCAAACCAAAATCAAAATGTCGTATGATAGTCCAACTAGCAAAATCCCCCCGATCCAGGCCACCTATGCGAAGCCGTCAGAGAACTGCATGTACGAGAACTCGTCCTGGTCCTCGTAGTAGTCTGGCTCCAGCTCCTGAATCACCTCACAACCTGCATCTAAGACAGAGTCTGGTAGGTATTGCAAACACTGTCCCATAATGTGGGAGTGAGTGATCAACTTAGTGGAATCATAGAGCAAAGATTAGCATGTTATCAAATCAATCATGCGATAATAGTAAAGCAAACAATCAGACATTCCTAGATACTGTTGTTAATGCAAGTATGAGATGCAGTAATGATGCATGCCCTCACCGACATACTCCCTCATGTGACACCATCTTACATCTGCGGCATGCTTTCTTCCCTCAGTGCTCCACATCTTCCAGGAACATTGTAACACCCTGAATTTTTGCCAACCTGCGGTTAGACGTCCTTAGGCAATGGGTTGACCATAACACCTTGGTAACCTCTCAGAACCCAATTTCAAAGCCAAAGAAATCATTTAGAACCTAATTCTTTAGAATTTAATGTGAATTAGTCAGCGCTACACTAGATTACCTGTGAAATTAGCACCAACCACTTTAAATACGATCTGTAAGACCCAAAACCTATAGAATCATTGACGCTATCTTACCATAAAATCCAGGATCAAACTCTAAACCTGTTTATTCTCAGGAACCCTTTGAAACTTTGTATTGGATCTAGACCGCGCGTCGAAAGTCCGATAGCAATAATCTTAGACAATTACGACCGCCTTGTTGGACTTGACAATCGTTTCGAAAATCAAGCCCAACTGATGTTCTGAAGCTATTTTAATGAGCCTGGAGCAAGGAGTGTGAGAAAAAGTAAAATTCATTAAAAATTAAATGTCATTTAAATAAATCTGGTACGTTTCGCTTGCGGGTTAAGTATAAGCATTCAGATCGTCAGAATCTGACCCAAATACACCCTTGGATTTGGAAATATTTCTCACTCAAGTCAATGTACTTGGAATCCTCGATCGAGTCTCTGTGACCGCTGAACTGAAACTGGACCGCCACGTGCAATCTAGGAACTTGGTGTGAGCAGGATCCAATATAAATGAGCTTAAGTCCGACCGTATTCGGCCAGGGGACCTCCTGAAATGCTCTTTTGGATCGGAAAAGACCCGATTTGACTATAACCCAAGTATATCTTGACTTAAAGTCTGTTTTGGTTATGTTTGGGCTTATAAAAGGGCCTTAAACCCTTAGCTTTCTAACCCATACGAATTTGGAGAAAACCCTAGGACAGAGAAGAGAGAAACGAGAGAGAAGTGAGGGAGAAGTTGGGATTTTCTCCAGGGATTCTTCCCTGTTGTCCCATGTGCCAAGCCGTCCATCTGTGTTGTTCTTTCAACGCTTCCAACATCATTTTTAGGTAAGAAATCTTACCCCTAACCTGTTTAGGTAATCCATGTAGCTGTAGTGTTAATATAGCTATCCTATTTCATGGTGTAGGTTACCAATCAGTCATTGACAATGACGAAGAGTTCCAATTCGATTCATTACGCTCCTATGGCATAAGGTGCGGATCTTAGACGCTTATATTACCTGTTTTCAAAGCTTTCAATGCCATTTAATGGTAGATTGCTGACAAGAATGTTGTTTGACATGTAGAACGTGCTGTCCGATATTCATTTCGAATACGTACGAAGAATATGAGACTTAGGGTATTTTAGGTATTTGTAGAAAATACTGTATACGTACGTATTTTGCTGATATGATTGCCATAAGTATTTACCATGTGTCTATACTAGTTATACGTGTATGATCTGTTTGGCGAAGAGATTCACCGTAATGCACATATTGGCCGACATATGCTATGTAGACTAATGTGTGTAGACTAAGTGTTTGTTGAAATGCCTAAATCAATATGATTTATGCCTGCCATATGTTTTAAATGTAAGAACATGATTGTTGTGTATTATACATCTCCTTGATTTAAGGATCTGTCATGTTATATGTTGAAATCAACATACGTCAAGTACGTTAGGGTTAAGTAGTCTAAGTGTTTGTATAAATGTTTGTATTAGTAAGTATTGAGTAAATGGTGTTGTAGATTAGCGTTGAGACTGGATTCTCAACTAATTGGATGATGTACATGATTTCCTCCATGCTTGTTGTATTTCAATTGATTTCCTTATGTGTGAAGTACTTGTGTATGGTTAAATTGCTTATGTTGTATCTTATAACATGTTGCTAACATGCTTGAATTATTTGTTATTTCAATGTTGTTTATCACATTTGATTACTGATTCACATTACATGTGCTTGGGGCTATACTCTAGTCCAGGCAGTCGGTAACAGTTTAGAATTCGTGATTGGATTCTATTCGCCACGAAGGATGTGTATGACGAACTCGAGTTATACTAGAGTCGTCGGCAGTGGTTAGGCCACACGAAATGCTTATGCACTTCATGTCGGTCGATTCAACGTGCGCTCGTGTTAGTCGGACTCATCAAGTAACCCGACTGACCATTGTATGTTCACCTTGTATTGGTTATAACTGCTTGAACCTAGGGTACCGAACTTACCAGTGATAACCCTGATAACCGTGATACCTTGATCCATTAAGACTCATGAGCCGGTCATGGTGGTATGGGACACCGTGGTCGAGCTGTCGGCCTACGCTGGGGCCATAAACCTCCCCATAGTGACCAGTGAGCAACGCAGACTCGTGAGCAGATTATGGTGGTATGGGACACTATATTCTTGTTGTCGGCCTACACTGATAAGGTAATGGGGGAGCGGTGCAACGAGTGCGAGCAACAGCCCTGGCAGCCCTTTGTAGTGACCTCAAGCGTACTCTGAGTCTACGTGAGGCGACGACCCTTCCATAGCAACAAGAGTACAACTAGGCCTGTATTGATAAGGTGATGGGGGAGTGGAGCAACGAGTGCGTGCAACAACCTTGACAGCCCTTGCAGCGACCTAGAAATATATCATCGTATGAGATTACTAGGAGTGACGACCATAGACAGGATCCTTGTTGAGAATGATATAAGGGAAGTACCCTAGTTTTCCAATCCTGATGTATGAAAAGGACTAATAACAACTCGGTAATCATATTCATATCGCATTGCATGTGCCTGGAAGATGTGGAGCACTGAGGGAAGAAAGCATGTCGCGGACGTAAGATGGTGTCGCATGAGGGAGAATGTCGGTGAGGGCATCCATCATGTCATTTCATCCTTGCATTAATCACAGTATTTAGGAATGTTTGTTTTGTTTATTTTACCATTATCGCTTGATTAATTTGATAACATGCTAACCTTTGCTCTATGATTCCACTGAGTTAGTTACTCACTTCCACGTTACGGGACAGTGTTGCGCACACCAACCAGTCCCTATTTTTGTTGTAAATGATGATGCTGCTTGTGAAGTGGAGCCGGACTTATAAGATGATGAGGAGGATCCATCCTATATGCAGGTTCTGATCGACGGGATTACAGGGAGGTTGATTAGATGCCATGACACTTGTCATTTTATATTTTTGGAGCACTCATACATATTCTTTTCTTTCTATTTTGGAGTATAAATGTATTTAGTTAACCTGGTAACATGTTCATACTCTGGAGACTTATAATCATTTATATATTTTATATACCTATCACATTCTTCCGCTTACTAATTTAACTGTCTCGGGAGTATGATATGCTATTTTGGGTTAATCCACCTTGTGTTTTATGTACTATTACCACCGACATTCATCCATCATTAAAATTGTTGCACACATGCAGTGCGATGTTCTGAAACTCGGGATTTGGGTTTCTACCCGACCCCCGATTTTCGAGATGTTACACACATGCAGTGCGATGTGGATATGATTACCGAGTTGTTATTAGTCCTTTCAAATAGTGGGATTGGGAAACTAAGTTACTTTCCTTATATCAATCCCAACACAGATCCTGTCTAGGGTCGTCACTCCTAGTAATCTCATATGATAATATATTTCTAGGTCGCTACAAGGGCTTTCAGGGCTGTTGCTCGCACTAGTTGCACCGCTCCCCCATCACCTTATCAATAGAGGCCTAGTTGTACTCTTGTAGCTATAAAAGGGTCTTCGCCTCACGTAGACTCAGAATACGCTCGAGGTCACTACAACGGGCTCATCACCAATCAAAGTAGGCCGACAACTCGAATGTAGTGTCTCATACCACCACAATCGGGTCACGAGTCTAAGGTACTCATTGGTCACTACGGGGAGGTTTGTGGCCCCAACGTAGGTCGACAGCTCGACCACGGTGTCCCATACCACCATGCCCAACTCATGAGTCTTAATGGATCAAGGTACCATGGTTATCAGGGTTTCACTGGTAAGTTCAGTACCCTAGGTTCAAGCAGTTATGACCAATACAAGGTGAACATACAATAGTCAGTCGAGTTGCTTGACGGGCTCGACTAGTACGAGCGCACCTCAAGATGAACGACATGAAGTGCATAAAACACATTATGTGGCCTAACCACTGCTGTCAACCCAAAGCACGACTCGGGTTCGTCGACGCGTCCTTCACGGCGAATAGAATCCAACCACGATTTTGAATTTGTTACCGACTACCTGGAGTAGAGTATAGCCCTAAACACTTGTAATCTATATCAAGGATCATATGAGAGTGACAGAAATGAAGCACAAATAATCCAAGCATGTTACAACATGTTATAACATACAACATAAGAAAATCAACCAAACATAAGCATTTCATATGTATAAGGAAATCAATTTAATATAACAAACATGGAGGAAATCATGTGCATCATCATATTAGTTGAGAATCCAATCTCAAAACTAATCTACAACAACATTTACTCAATACTTACTAATACATACTTTTATACAAACACTTAGTCTACACACATTTATCTACATAGCGTATGTCGACCCAAAGTGTGTGTTAGGGCAAATCTCTTCACCAAATAGATCATACACGCCTAAATAGTATAATAACACGACAAATACACATGGCAATCATATCGGCAAAATATGGACGTATACAGTATTTCCTACAAATGCCTAAAATACCCTAAATCTCATATTCTTTGTACGTAATCGAAATGGAAAATAGACAGCATGTTCTACATGTCAAACAACATTCTTGTTGATAATCTACTATTAAACGACATTGAAAGCTTTGAAAACAGTTAACCTAAGCATCCAAAATCCTCACCTTTCACCGTAGAAGCGTATCGAATCGAATAGGAACTCTACGCCTCGTCAACGTCGAGATGACGACTTAATTCACATGTTAAGTCAGCTACTTCGCTACTTGTATCGATGGAATCCATAAAACAGGTTGAGCTTAGGGTTTTCTTACCTAGAATGAAGTCGGAATCACCGGAGGAGTGATTAGAACACGGTGATTAAGTACGTGTAGAAGCAGGATCGAATGACAGGAACCTTTCCTAACAACTTCCACACAATCTCTCTCTTTTCTCTCTTCTCTTTTCTAGGGTTTTTGAAAATTCGTATGGGAGAGATGTGAGAGGGTTTAAGGTCCTTAAATAGGTTAGAAAGTCACCTATTTAGACTTTAAACCAAGGTATACTTGGGTTATAGCCAAATTGGGTCCTTTTCGATCCAAAAGAACGTTTCTGGAGGTCCCCTGACCTAATGCTGTCAGACTTAAGCTCATGGATATTGGATCCTGATCACATTAAGTTTTCAGTTCTATCAGGTTTCTAGATCGCACGTGGTGGACCAGTTTCAGTTCAGCGGTCACTGAGATTCGATCGAGGATTCCAAGTACACTGACTTGAGTGAGAAATGTTCCCTGATCCGAGGGTGTATTTGGGTCAGATTCCGACGGTCTGAATGCTTATACTTAACACACAAGTGTCACGTGCCTGATTTATTTAAATCACATTTAATTTATAAAGAATTTCACTATTTCTCACACTCCTTGCTCCATGCTTAATGAAATAGCCTCAGAACACCAGTTGGGCTTGATTTTCAAAATGATTGTCAAGTCCAGCTAAGCGGTCATAATGGTCTGAGATTGTAGATATTAGACTTTCGACGCGCGGTCTAGATCCAATACAAAGTTTTAAAGGGTTTCTGAGAGCAAACGGGTTTAGAGTTTGATCCCAGGTTTCAAGATGTTATAGCGTTAACAATTCCACAAGTTTTGGGTCTTGCAGAATGTATTTAAAGCGATCAGTGTTAATTTCACAGCTAATCTAACATAACGCTAGTTGACTTACGCTTAATTTCTAAAGGAATTAATCCCAAGTGATTTCTGATCGAGGTGGTACTCGAGTATCTGTACGAATTTTTTCGAGACGTTACAATCAACCCCCCTTAAACAATAAATTTTATCCTCGAAATTTGTACCTTTTCGTACTCCTCGAGAAGCTGTGGGTAGTTCTTTCTGATTTCGGATTCTGTATCCCATGTAGCCTCCTCTTCCGTATGATGCGTCCACAATACTTTCACAAGGGGGATGACCTTGCTACGCAATACCTGCTCCTTCCTGTCTAATATACGCATCAGTCGCAGTATATAGGTAACATCCTCACCTAATTACACCTGCTCCCATCTGATGATATGGGAAGGATCAGGAACGTATTTCTTCAGCATAGAAATATGAAATACATTGTGTACACTCGCGAGAGGCGTAGGCAAAGCCAGACGATATGCCACTGCACACACATGGCTAAGAATTTGAAACGGACCAATAAATCACGGTGCTAGTTTTCCCTTCTTCCCGAACCGAAGAACTCCCTTCATAGGGAAAACTCTCAAAAATACGTGATCCCCAACCGCTAACTCTAGCGGGCGCCATATCGTATCGGCATAACTCTTCTTCCTGCTCTACATTGTAAGAAGTCGACATCTGATGATGTTAATCTTCTCCGAGGTCGCCTGCACTATCTCTGGGCCAATCAATCTGCGCTCACCAACCTCTGCACAGCAATGCAGTGCTCGGCAAAGATGCCCATACAAGGCCTCATAAGGTGTCATACCGATACTCGCCTAAAAACTGTTGTTGTACGCGAACTCCACATATGGAAGACAATTATCCCAACTTTCTTTGAAATCTAACACGCAAGCCCGTAACATGTCCTCTAGAATCTAGTTCACCCGCTCTGTCTGTCCATCCGTCCGTCTGTGGGTGAAAAGCAGTACTGAACTTCAACTTCACACCCATAGCTTCTTGGATGCGAGTCCAGAAAATAGAAGTAAAGTGTGTGTCTCTGTCCGACACGATCTCTAAGGGAACTCCATGCAGACGCACTATCTACCTGATGTATAGTCTAGCCAACTCCTCTGCAGAGTTCGTAACTCTGATCGGTAGGAAGTGCGCCGACTTCGTCAAACGGTCGAAGATCACCCAAATGGAATCATGTCCCTTCCTAGTCTTCGGTAGTCCCGAAATGAAATCCGTAGAAATAAAGTCCCACTTCCACTCAGCTATAGGCATAGGCTGAAAGAGACCAGGAGGTCGGCGATACTCTGCCTTCACCTGCTAACAAGTGAGACAATGGGATACGAAATCTACGATGTGGGTCTTCATGCCATCCCACCAATAGGTCCTCTTCACGTCACGATACATCTTTGTGCTGCCCGGATGCATCCAAGTCTGGAACTTTGCGCAGCCTCGAGAATCTCTCGTCTCAAGTCAGGGACATCTGGAACGCATAGGCGGCCAAGATAAAGTAAGCCCCCATCCGTTCCAACTCGCCACTCGGCGACTACATCATCACTGGCCTGCTCTCGAAGCTCAGTATGACGCTCGTCGTCCCTCTGCATCTCGATGACCCTGTCATCGATAAGAGATCGCACCTGAACATGTGCGATAAACTAATATGGCTCCTCCACAGTGAGTTTCTGCTCATGGTCTTGTAAAAACTCAACCATCTCCCACTCGGCAACCATTAGTGGAGCAGCAAACTCTACCGCCTTCTTGCGACTCAACGCATCAGCCACAAGGTTCGCCTTTCCAGGATGGTAGGAAACCTTGAACTTAAAGTCTTTCAAGGTCTCCATCCATCACCGCTGCCTCATATTCAGGTCCCGCTGTGTGAATATGTATCTAAGGCTCTTGTGGTCGCAAAAGAGCTCGAACTCCTCTCCGTAGAGGTAAGGTAATGTCTCCAGAGCTTCAATGCGAAAATGACAGCAGCCAACTCAAGGTCGTGTGTAGGGCAATTCTCCTTGTGCTTCCTTAATTGTCTCGAGGCATACGAAATCACCCTGTCCTTCTGCATAAGGACACAACCCAGACCAACGCTAGATGCGACGATGTATATCATGTACTTAACCCCTTACTCTGACAATACTAGCACAGGGGCGGACATCAACTTGTCCTTCAGCTCCTGAAAAACTGCCTCTGCCTTCTCATTCCAGGTGAACTTCAGATCCTTCCGTGTCAACTGAGTCAAGGGTCTGGCTATCTTAGAAAAGTCCTGAATGAATCGTCGATAATAGCCAGCAAATCTCAAGAAACTCCTCACCTCGATAACCGAACCAGGCTGCTTCCATTCCTGCATCGCGGCTACCTTAGCAAGGTCCACCGCCATCCAATCCTTGGACACCACATGTCTAAGGAACTCGACTTCCTCCTTCCAGAAGTTACACTTCTTATACTGTGCAAACAACTAATGTTGTCTCAATGTATCTAGGACCAATCACAAGTGCTCCTCATGCTCCTCTCGACTCCTAGAATATACCAAAATGTCGTCTATAAACATGATGACGAATCGATAGAGGAATGGCTGAAATACCCTGTTCATCAGATCCATGAACACGGCTGGTGCGTTCGTAAGACCGAACGACATCACGAGGAACTCGTAGTGGCCAAAGCTAGTCCTGAAAGCTGTCTTCTACACGTCCTCATCCCTGACGCACAGCTAGTAATACCCCGACTGCAGATCAATCTTCGAGAAGTACTGCGTTCCTCTCAGTTGATCAAACAGGTCATCAATCCTAGGCAAAGGGTATCTATTCTTCACCGTAATCTGATTCAGCCTGCGATAATCAATACATAATCATAGTGAACCATCCTTCTTGGTCACAAATAGCACTGGTGCTCCCCAAGGAGACACACTCGGCCGTATGAAGCCAACCTCTAACAGATCATCAATCTGTTTCCTCAACTCCTCCATCTCACACGGGGCCATGTGATACGTCAGCTGTGAGATGGGCGTCGAACCAGGTACCAGGTCTATAGAAAAATCAATCTCACGCTGAGGTGGTAACCCAGCAATCTTCCTGAACAGTTCCTCATAATCACGGACTACTAGCGTGCTCTCAAGTGTCGGGGCATCAACATCCCTAAATAAGGAAGCGTAGAAAAGTACTCGAAAGGGGAGATTAACCTGCACTGGAAATGTAAAGGACGTGCCCTCCAGCTCGTAGACTGTCTCTATACGGGTCTCGCAGTCAATCTCGGCCCTCCCTGCAGTCAGTCAATCCATGCCAAGAATGACGTCTAAATAATAGAGAGAGGGGTCGACGACGAGGTCAATAGCTATCGTCCTGTCCCCTAGATCCAGTAAACAACCCTCACACATCATAGTGGCATCAGAAAAGGTCCCGTGCACTGTAAGAACTTGCACCCTATCCATTCAAGTAGTCGGTAGCCCAAGGCGCTTGACTACTGAATGCGATATCAATGAAATCGTGGATCCTGTATCCACCATCATGAATATACGAGTACCTCCAATGTGGGCTATGACCTCAAAGGCCAAGGGTGGGGCAGTGTCTGTCCCAGATGCCTCTGCTGTCAATGCATGTACCCGAGCCTGCTGTGGACGGTTCGGTCGCGGTACCATGGGCCGTTGAGGCGGCCGGAACTGAGATACGGGAGGTCTGAAAGAAGGATGCACAGGAGCTGACCGTAATAGTGGAGCGGATAATGGCTGTGGGTGAGGACGATCGATCTTCTGCGGTGGTAAAAACTCGCTATCCCTCATCCGAGCAAAACAGCTCTCTGCAGTGTGACCTAGTCTCCCACAGTAAGTACAGGTCACACCTGGGCGCCTCATCGGAAGTACTGGTGCTATAGCCCTAGGAGGAGAACAGATGCGAGGCCTCTTGCCAAGGAATGGCCTGCCCTGAGCATCTAGTCGTGGCCTAGCAACCATATGGCCATGAGAACGTGTCAGTCGATCAACATCCTGCTCTGCCCGCATGGACATATGTAGCAGCTCGGCATAAGAGGGTATGCTGAAACAACACATCTTTGACCGAATATTAGGTCGCAAACCCTCAGAGAATCGTCGTATCCGCATCTGCTCATCTGCAAGTATCGTAGGGACATATCTGCCCAACTCTGTAAATCGATGCTCGTACTCCGTAACTAACATGCCTCTCGACCTGAGGTGTTAAAACTCATTCTCCCTCTCGTGTCGGTAGGTCTGCGGATAGAATTTCTCATGGAAACGGAACTCGAATGCTGCCCATGTCCATATGTAGCCAACTGCAACCGTACGCAGTATACTATCCCACCATAAGCTGGCCTCTCTCTCGAACATGAAAGTGGCCAACTCAACTTGCTCAGACTCTGAGCAGTGCAGCATACTCAATATCTTTGAGACACGGTCGAGCTAATACTCGGCCTCCTCGGGTCTGTGAGAACCCGTAAAAGTAGGAGGTCGCAAGCGCTGGAATTGTTCAAGTAGGCCTCTGGTATCAGCAGCATTCCCCGTAGGGTAAGCAGAGGGTGCAGGATGAGCCATACCCTCATTATGAGTCGAAGTCCCAGCATCCTCAGCTGGATGCACAGATGGCGCAGGTGGAGTCGCACTCCCACCCTGGGCTAAGGCCCCTGCAATAGTAGTCAAAAGCTACTGATGTTGCTGGTGCATCAGGTCATCAACTGCTCAAACCTATAAGGAGGTGGAGTAGGCTGAGGCACATACTGCGTCGAGGAAGACTCACGGTACTGTTCACGAACTGGCGGTGTGAAAGGTGGTGGTCCGACTGTAGCACCTGCAGAAGGATGAGACTTAGGTGCAGTTTCACGAATCAGGCCCACAGTAGGGTCCATATGATCATCACTCTGGGGAGGGACCCGATCCATCGGCTCACCCAGGGTAAGACGTGTCGTGCTCCGAGTAACCTTATGTGGCATTCTCTATATTCAATATAGGGTGCAACCCAGTCAGTTTCAGTAATAACACAAACACACCACACAATCATTCACATAACAAACTGAAGAAACTCCATGCATTTCATTTAATCAAAATTTATCACAATACAAGAGGTATATCTTTACATGCATCATGACAAGAAATACATGGGAAACTATGCTAGCCAAAGCTACAACTGGAACATAAACCAACTACTAAGCCTTCTCAGGCTCACACACAGAAAACACAAAACATCCTACATACGACCGACAACCATCTGAAATCTAATCACTCGTCCGAGTCTGGCGATGGAGGAGGGGCACCCTTATCCTACAGATAACACAGAATAGATTTTAAGGTGCTGGTCACATTCTTGAACTTGCGCTTCACAAAGCCCCGCAGGTCCGTAATGTCTTGTCGCAAGGCAACCTGGCCCTGTCGTAGGGCAGCATGATCCTCCTCCACACGAGCTATACGAGTATCCCAAGGGGCCTGACCAGAAGCCTGCCCTGGTACCGCAGGAGGGAAGCTCTCATCCGTGCTCTGGGCCTCTAGTTCTTCCTCTTCTTGTTCTTCTTCTTGGATCTCGGCCCAGCTTCTTCTTCACTCTCTTCTTCTTTGGTCTCAGTCTCATCTTCGCTCTCCTCAAGTTGAACGTGACGTTGTCGTGGCTCGATTCCATCTGATTGAGGGTAGCTTCATTGATATGATGAATCGGCACCGACATTTCCCCACCAAGGCCATAACCAAACTCACGTGCAATCCTGCATATGAGTCAGACGTATAGGATTGACTCAGTCCTCCTCCTTGAGCATACAACATCAACTATCTGTCGTAACACGAATGAAGGCACACACAGGTTTACCCTCTGCCCCACCTGATACAGGAAGTCTACCATGAGGCGCGTACACTCACTACGGTTGCTCCACCTAGTGTAGACTTTGAATGTGAAAATGTGGTGGAGCAAGCGGAAGTCGTCCGTCATATGGGATGCAAGAAGACTCCGGTTCGGCTGCCACTCAACCAGTCGCCCACAAAGGGAACATGTGTGGCGGTCCCTTTCACGCATACTATTCAAATTCTTAGCGCTCGCATGTAGCTCACCAAGGGGCACATTCAGAAGCCGAGATATCAATCTGATGTTGACTATGGCCCATAAATCCACTCCACATAAGACCCAGAACTGTAAGGGTTCCAGCGTAGCCTCATGAATGTTGGCATAGAAAGCTCGGACCATGCTTGCATTGGCGCTTTGCCTGGCATCAAATAGCGGACCCCACTGGGCCTTTTTAGGAGCTCGAGCAACTGATATTCCCCAAAGAGTCGTCCATCCACCTGAGCTTCAAAAAGGACCCGACGGCCCTCATAAACTCCATGGGGTTGTTCCGCCAACCAAGCCCTTCCAGTAGGAGATCAGGGATCAAGATCTCGCTTCGTCTGAAACTCATGAGCGGCACTTGGACTAGAGGTGGCGCTTGAACTAGCGGCGCCACCTCTTGGATTCCTTGAACGTGAGGGGCGACTAGGCCCAGCTTCATTAGCAGCAGTCTTCCTCTTTCCCATGAGCGAGAGGACGGTGGAAAGAGAGAAAAAATCTAAAATAGCCTCTATAAAGGCCATGGAAGATGACGGGAAGGGGGTGAAAGGGCTGACCTAATGGGCTGCAATGAATCTAGGTCTGATAGAGGAGGGAAACAGGTCCCAAAAGGCTAGGATTGCAAAGGGAAAAGGATGAAATGGGTTAGGTTAAAAGCTCACACGAGTTGAGCTTCGCATGGAGGATGGGAGAGCTCCAACGAATGAGAATGGAAAGGATAGGGAGTGTGTATAGCTATAAACAATGGAGTGGCGTGGGTTGAGGCAGAAAATGATGATGGGAGCGATTGAGAATGGGGTTTGAGAGAGAAATCAGTAACTAGGAGGGAAAGGGAGAGCTTGGGGGTGTGTTTTGTGAAGGAGGTAGCATTTTGGGAGGGTTTTAATGGACGACCCATAGCTAGGGGGGTCAACCTAACCCCAAAACACCGTCGGCTCGAAGGCCCGACCGATTGGGGCCCACTGATCGGCGAGGCCTCACCGACTCGGCGAGGTCCTCGCCACTCACTGTGATGTTTGGCGAGCCCTCTCCATTTAGGCGAGGTCCTCCTACCCTAAGGCCCCAAAATTCATTTGGGTCCCACCCTGGATCATTCTAAGTGAGCATGGGTAGGCCCACGACTCCGTTTCGGACTATTTCGGGTCATTTCGGGTTCTAATTGCCGCATATTCACATTTAGCGATTTTAAATAGCTGGGATAGGGTTGATAGAGGTCTAGGCTCGTCCACACATGAACTAGAAGTGGTCTGAGGTCGTTTCATGCGACCATGGATGCACACGAACTCGATCAAAATGGTTAATTTTTGTGAACATCGCCAATTGGCAAAACTGGGGTCCTATGAGTGTTTATATGTTTTCTCGCGCCCACCTAAGTCAAAAGGATGACAACGTACGTCGCGTGACCATAACCCAGGTCCGGTTTAATCCAAATCATGCTCTAATACCAACTTGTAACGCCTTAAAAATTGGTGGTCGTGTAGAAACCCAACTCCCGAGTTCCAGACAATCACTTATGCAACAAATATGCTTATGATTCAATGTTGTCTTAGTTAGTACATTAACATGAGTTAGATTATACCAAAACTGTAATTCATACTCCAGATCTAGTGATAAAATGCAAGTGAAAGACTGGAAGATATATATATATATATATATCACTATCTGTAAAACAAAACAATCTCGATTTGTGTCCAAAGTATGAATACATTTCTGAGTCACATATACATATATCAAACCAAAATTAAAATATCGTATGATAGTCCAACTAGCAAAATCCCACCAATCCAGGCTACCTATACGAAGCCGTCAGAGAACAGCATGTACGAGAACTCGTCCTAGTCCACGTAGTAGTCCGGCTCCAGCTCCTGAATTGCTTCACAACCTGCATCTAAGACAGAGTCTGGTAGGTGTTGCAAACATTGTCCCGTAACGTGGGAGTGAGTGATCAACTCAGTGGAATCATAGAGTAAAGATTAGCATGTTATCAAATCAATCACGCGATAATAGTACAGCAAACAATCAGACATTCCTAGATGCTGTTGTTAATGCAAGTATGAGATGCAGTAATTATGCATGCCCTCACCGACATACTCCCTCATGCGACACCATCTTACATCCACGGTATGCTTTCTTCCCTCAGTGCTCCACATCTTCCAGGCACATGCAGTGCGATGTGGATATGATTACCGAGTTGTTATTACTCCTTTCAAACAGCAGTATTGGGAAACTAAAGTACTTCCCTTATATCAATTCCAACACAGATCATGTCTAGGGTCGTCACTCCTAGTAATCTCATACGATAATATATTTCTATGTCGCTGCAAGGGCTGCCAGGGCTGTTGCTCGCACTCGTTGCACCGCTCCCCCATCACCTTATCAATACAGTCTTAGTTGTACTCTTGTCTCTATGGAAGGGTCGTCGCCTCACGTAGACTCAGAATATGCTCGAGGTCACTACAAAGGGCTCGTCACCAATCAGAGTAGGCCGATAGCTCGAATATAGTGTCCCATACCACCACAATCGGCTCACGAGTCTAAGGTGCTCATTGGTCACTACGGGGAGGTTTGTGGCCCCAGCGTAGATCGACAGCTCGACCATGGTGTCCCAGACCACCATGCCCTGCTCATGAGTCTTAATGGATCAAGGTACCATGGTTATCAGGGTTTTCACTGGTAAGTTTAGTACCCTAGGTTCAAGCAGTTATGACCAATACAAGGTGAACATACAATGGTCAGTCGGGTTGCTTGACGGGCTCGACTAGTACGAGCACACCTCAAGGTGAATGACATGAAGTGCATAAAACACCTCGTGTGGCCTAACCACTGCCGTCAACCCAAAGCACGACTCGGGTTCGTCGACGTGTCCTTCGCGATGAATAGAATCCAACCACGATTTTGAATCTGTTATCGACTGCCTGGACTAGAGTATAGCCCCAAACACTTGTAATCTACATCAAGGATCATATGAGAGTGACAGAAATGAAGCAGAAATAATCCAAGCATGTTACAACATGTTATAACATACAACATATGCAAATCAACCAAACATAAGCATTTCATATGTATAAGGAAATCAATTCAATATAACAAACATGGAGAAAATCATGTGCATCATCATATTAGTTGAGAATCCAATCTCATAACTAATCTACAACAACATTTACTCAATACTTACTAATACATACTTTTATACAAACACTTAGTCTACACACATTTATCTACATAGCGTATGTCGACCCAAAGTGTGCGTTAGGGCGAATCTCTTCGCCAAATAGATCATACACGCCTAACTAGTATAATAACACGACAAATACACATGGCAATCATATCTGCAAAATCCGAACATATACAGTATTTCCTACAAATGCCTAAAATACCCTAAATCTCATATTCTTCGTACGTAATCGAAATGGAAAACAGATAGCATGTTCTACATGTCAAACAACATCCTTGTCGATAATCTAATATTAAACAACATTGAAAGCTTTGAAAACAGTTAACCTAAGCATCTAAAATCCTCACCTTTCTCCGTAGAAGCGTGTCGAATCGAATAGGAACTCTACGCTTCGTCAATGTCGATATGACGACCTGATTCACAAGTTAAGTCAGCTACTTCGCTACTTGTATCGAAAAAATCCGTAAAATAGGTTGAGGTTAGGGTTTTCTTACCTAGAATGAAGACAGAATCACCGGAGGAGTGATTAGAACACGGTGATTAAGGACGTGTAGAAGCAGGATCGAATGACAGGAACCTTTCCTCACAACTTCCACACAATCTCTCTCTTTTCTCTCTTCTCTTTTCTAGGGTTTTTGCAAATTCGTATGGGAGAGATGTGAGAGGGTTTAAGGTCCTTAAATAGGTTAGAAAGTCACCTATTTAGACTTTAAACCAAGGTATACTTAGGTTATAGCCAAATCGGGTCCTTTCCGATCCAAAAGAACGTTTCTCGAGGTCCCCTGACCAAATACTGTCAGACTTAAGCTCATGGATATTAGATCCTGATCACATTAAGTTTTCAGTTCTATCGGGTTTTTAGATCGCACGTGGTGGATCAGTTTCAATTCAGCGGTCACTGAGTTTCGATCGAGAATTCCAAGTACACTGACCTGAGTGGGAAATGTTCCCTGATCCGAGGGTGTATTTAGGTCAGATTCTGAGGGTGTATTTAGGTCAGATTCCGACGGTCTGAATGCTTATACTTAACCCGCAAGCGTCACGTGCTTGATTTATTTAAATCACATTTAATTTATAAAGAATTTCACTATTTCTCACACTCCTTGCTCCAAGCTCAATGAAATAGCCTCAGAACACCAGTTGGGCTTGATTTTCGAAATGATTGTCAAGTCCAGCTAAGCAGTCATAATGGTCTGAGATTGTAGATATCGGACTTTCGACGCACGGTCTAGATCCAATACAAAGTTTCAAAGGGTTCCTGAGAGCAAACGGGTTTAGAGTTCAATCCTAGGTTTCAGGCTGTTATAGCGTTAACAATTCCATAAGTTTTGGGTCTTGCAGAACGTATTTAAAGCGATCAGTGTTAATTTCACTGCTAATCTAACATAGTGCTAGTTGACTTACGCTTAATTTCTAAAGGAATTAATCCTAAGTGATTTCTGATCGAGGTGGTACTCGGTCTCTGTACAAATTTTTTCGAGACGTTACAGGTCAAGCCAGGACTGGTCGAGCAGAGTCCATGGCTGGACGAGCATACGCAGGTTCAGTCGAGCCGGAGCCAAGACTAGTCGAGGATCTCACAAATTCTCTTAAAAACTTTGATTTTCTTCATTCTTAACTTAATTTTCTTGGATCTTTAGTATGTACATTCTTCATTCTTGGTTTCATCAGGTCCAATCTTGGCTTTGGTGATTCTTGAGTGTTAAATTCATGCTTTCAACATCCTTTTTTTATCCAAGCTCTTGAATTCACCTTACACCACAAACATGATTAAAATAGAACATTAAGCATTATCATGTTTGTAAAACCAAGGAATAACTAGGGTCCAATATGTAATATTTGACCCTCAAAATCTTCCTCAAGGGTGTCGACACCAACAACCCCTCACAGGCAGACTCTAATCTCAATCTAAACAAACGATAAAAATCCTTAGACATAAAGGAGTGCGAATCACTAGAATCATACAAAACTCAAGTTATGCATGAAGATACAAGAAGAATACCCTGAACAACCCCTCTTGACTACTGTGCGTCCTGTTAGGCCGCGAAGAATCTACCCTAAGCAGCTGGGGAGGTGCATGTCCCCTTTGAGGTCATAGCTGCTACTACTATTGTGGTGGCCTAAACTGTTTCCTCTGCTGCTGCTGTCTCAGAGGCTGGTGCTGCTGTTGTGGGGGTCTCTGCTATCATGGCTGCTGCGGCACTCTCAACTCTTGCTACTGTTGAGGGCAGGGACATTCCCACCTACAGTGTCCCATCTCTCCGCATCCATGACAAGTACCCAAAAATTACCTCCGAGGTGGTGCTAGAGGTGCTGTTGGTGCTCGAGTAGTTGGGTGGCTTGTGTACCGTTGCCATGGTTGATGCTACTGCTACTGAGGGGGCTTGTCTCTTTTGGTCTCTCCTCTGATCATGATCCCTTTGTGAATCAACCCACTTTGCCTTGTATATCTGTGCCCTTTGCACTACTTACTCAAAAGTTGAGAGCATATGCCCAACAACACAGCCTCGGAGAACATAATGCAAGCCGTTCTAGAAATGGCGTGCCTTCTGTCCCTCATCATCAAGCAGATACATCGCGAATTTGGACAATGCGACAAGACGTGGTTCATACTGGGACATTGTCATGTCCTCCTGTACAAGAGTATCAAACTCAAGTGCGCACAACTGTCGGACATGGTCAGAGAAAAACTTCCAATCGAACAGGTCTACAAACTCCTCTCACGTTCATACAAAATCGATTCCTGCAGTACGGGAAACTGAGGTCCACCAATGCTCATCCTCGCTCTGAAGTAGAATTACTTCTAGCGGGACTTGCTGTTGGGTCGTGCATCTCATGGTGTCAAAAATCTTCTTCACTTGGGAGCACCATCTCTCTGCTACAGTCGGGTCAAGCTCTCCCTAGAATCTCGGGGGATCAAGCTGGGTGAAGTCTCGAAGAAGGGCGCTCACGTGCTCCTACTTTATCTACTTTAGTATCTCGACAGGACACCTACCCTGTCCCTGGAGGCCGGCAGTCACAGCTTGTAACATCTGTTGTAATTGGGCAACACTCACAAGTACGGTCGAAGCCGCACCGGTCTCAGGTAGAGGAGTGGGATCCTCGAGTGGGGGAGCAGGAATATCTGGTGGAGGAACAGGAACCTCGGGTGAGGGAATGGGAATCTCATGTGGTGGAGCGAGAGTCACTCAGGTCATTCTTCTTGGTAGCATGTCCTACAAAAAGGAGCAACGAGCCTATTAGTTCAAGGGCTCTTGAACGCACATGTAACACCCTGAAAATAAGGGGTCGTGTATAAACCCAACTCTCGAGTTCCAGACCGTCACTTATGCAACAAAAATGATTATGATTCAATGTTATCTAAGTTAAAGCATTCACATGAGTAAAAGTATACCAAAACTGCAATTCATACTCCAGATTCAGTGATAAAAGCAAGCGGAAGACTAAAAGATATACATATCACTGTATGGAAAACAAAATAGATCTCAACTGTCTCCAAAGTATGAATACATCTCTGAGTCTCATATACATGTAAATAAACAGAATTAAAAGGTCAAAAATAGTCCCACTGAGAAGTCCCGCCAATTCAGGCCACCTAAGCAAAGTCGTCGTGGTACTGCATATATGAGAACTCGTCCTGGTCCTCATCATAATCCGGCTCTGTGTCCTGAATCGCTGCCTCACCTGCATCTAAGACAGGGTCTGATGGGTGTTTCAAACACCATCCCGTAACGTGGGAGTGAGTAGCTAACTCAGTGGAATAATAGAGCAAAGATTATCATGTTCTCAAATCAATCATGCGATAATAGTAAAGCAGTAAATCAAACATTCCTAATACTATTGTTAATGCAATATGACGTGACATGATGGATGCCCTCACCGAGGATCTCCCTCATACGGCACCATCTTACGCCCGCGGCATGCTTTCATCCCACAGTGCTCCACATCTTCCAGGCACATGCAATGTGATGGTGATATGATTACCGAGTTATTATTAGTCCATTCAAACAGCAAAATTGGGAAACTAAGGTACTTCCCTAATATCAATCCCAACACAGATCCTGTCTAGGGTCGTCACTCCTAGTAATCTCATACAATGTATATTTTGTAGTTCGCTGCAAGGGCTACCAGGGCTATTGCTCGCACTCGTTGCACCGCTCCCCCATCACCTTATCAATACAGGCCTACTTGTACTCTTGTCGCTACGAAAGGGTCGTCGCCTCCCGTAGACTTAGAATACGCTCGAGGTCACTACAAAGGGCTACCAGGGCTGTTACTCGCACTCGTTACACCACTCCCCCATCACCTTATCAATGTAGGCCGACAGCAAGAATATAGTGTCCCATACCACCATAATCTGCTCACAAGTCTGGGTTGCTCACTGGTCACTACGGAGAGGTTTGTGGCCCCGGCGTAGGCCTACAGCTCGACCACGGTGTCCCATACCACCATGCCCGGCTCATGAGTCTTTATGGATCAAGTTACCATGGTTAATAGGGTTTACAGTGGTAAGTTCAGTACCCTAGGTTCAAACAGTTATGACTCATACAAGGTGAACATACAATGGCCAGTCGGGTTACTTGACGGGCTCGACTAGCACAAGCGCATCTCAAGTCGAACGACATGAAGTGCATAAAACACCTTGTGTGGCCTAACCACTGCTGTCAACTCCAAAACACGATTCGCATTCATCGAAACGTCGTTCGTGGCAAAGATAAGACAACCAGGAATTTACTCGGTTGTCGACTGCCTGGACTAGGTATAGTCCCAAACATTTATGAATTCACATCAGCAATCATATAAGAGTAATGGGAATGAAATACAATAATGTGAGCATGTTAACACATGTTATAACATACAACTTAAGTAAATCATCTAACACATGCATTTCATACATATAATGAAATCATGCATATAGCCAACATGTAGGAAATCATTTACATCAGCATATTATTTGAGAATTCAATCTCAAACTAATTCATAACACCATTTAATTCAATACATACTAATACAAACATTTATACAAACACTTAGACTACACACTTAAGTCTACATATAGTATGTCGACTCAAAGTGCGCATTTGGGCGAATCTCTTTGCCAAACTGATTATGCACGCATTCCTAATATCCTAATGCAACATGAAGCCATGTCAATCATATCAGAAAAAGATGGATGAAAACAGTATTTCCTACAAATGACTAAAATACCCTAAATCTCATATTTTTCGTCTGATTACGAAACAGGAAATGGACAGCATGTTATACATGTCAAACGGCATTGTCGTTGATAATCTACTATTAAACGACATTGAAAGCGTTGAAAACAGTCAATCAAAGCGTCTAGAATCCGCACCTTTTATCCTAAAAGTGTATTGATTCGAACGGAGCGTGTATGCTTCGTCTACGATGAACCGGGAACCTAATACACAAGATCTATATGCTACCATGTTAAGGAACCTAAGGAACCTTAAATCAGTAAGTTTTTGGGGTATTTTCTTACCTAGAAACGCGACGAAATCACCGGGAAAGTGATTGAGTCGCGTTGCTTAAGCACGTGTAACAGGTAGTGCAAGCAGCAGGAAATTCTCTCACACTCTCTCACAATCTCTCACCTTTTCTCTCACACCAGCTAGGGTTTCTAGAAAATTCGGATGGGTGAGAGAAGTGAGGGTTTAAGCCCCTTTTATAACCTAAAACATGCCCAAAACAGGCTTGCGAACAATGTTTACTTGATGCTTAACCAAATCGGGGCTGTTTCGGTCCAAAAAGACATTTCTGGAAGTCCCCTGGCCGAACGCGATCGGACTTAAGCTTATGCACGTCGGATGTCACTCACATCCCATTTTCAGACTGGTAGTGTTTGTAGATTGCACGTGGCGGTCCAGTTCAGTTCAGCGGTCACCGCACGTATATCGGGTCTACAAGTCTCATGATATGAAATAAAAATTTTTTATGATCTAAGGGTGTAATTTAGCTGAATTCTGACGGTCAGAACGCTTAATAATAATGTGTCAAGTCGTGTGCCAGATTTGAATTTCAAATTCCAAATCTAACCCTATTCTCACTCTCTTCACTCCCGGCTCAATGAAATATCCTCTGAATGTCGGTTGGACTTGATTTTCGAAATTATTGTCAAGTTCAGCTAGGAGGTTATAACAGTCTAAGATTGTAGGTATCGGACTTTCGACGCGCAGTCTAGATCCAATACAAAGTTTCAAAGAGGTCCTGAGAACAAACCGGTTTAAAGTTTGATCCGAGATTTTAGAGTATTATAGCGTCATTTGTTCTACTCGCTTTGGGTCTTATAGAACATATTTAAAGTGATCATGGACTATTTCCTAGCTACTCTAGCATTACGCAAGCTAACTTACACTTATTTTCTAAAGGAATTAATCCTACGCGATTTCCGGTCGAGTTGGTACTCGAGTCCAAGTACGGATTTTTCCAGGGCGTTACAATCTACCCCCCTTAACAAAAAATTTTGTCCTCAAAATTTATACCTTTTCGTACTCCTCGAGGAGCTGTGGCTAGTTCTTTCTGATCTCAGCTTCTGTCTCCCAGGTAGCCTCTTCCTCAGAGTGATGCGTCCACAATACCTTCACAAGGAGAATCACCTTGCTACGCAGTACCTGCTCCTTCTTGTCTAGGATACGCGTCGGTCGCAGGATATATGTAACATCCTCTCCTAACTGCACCTACTCCCATATGATGATATGGGAAGGATCAGAAACGTATTTCTTCAGCATAGAAACATGAAATACGTTGTGAACGCTCGCGAGAGGCATGGGTAAAGCCAAACGATATGCTACTGCTCCCACACGATTGAGGATCTGGAATGGACTAATGAATCGCGGTGCCAGCTTTCCCTTCTTCCCGAACCGAAGGATTCCCTTCATAGGGAAAACTCACAAAAATACATGATCCCCAACTATGAACTCTAGCGGCCTCCATCTCGTATCGGCATAACTCTTCTGTCTGCTCTGCGCTGTGAGAAGCCAACGTCTAATAATATCAAGCTTCTTCGACGGCGCCTGCACTAACTCTGGGCCAATCAATCTGAGCTCACCGACCTCTGCCCAGCAATGCGGTGCTTGACAAGGTCGCCCATACAACGCCTCGTAAGGTGCCATACCGATACTCGCCTGGAAACTGTTGTTGTACGCAAACTCCGCATATGTAAGATAGTCATCCCAACTATCCTTGAAGTCCCATGCGCAAGCTCGCAACATGTCCACTAAGATCTAGTTCACCCGCTCTGTCACGCCCCAAACTTGAAAACTGGGCTCATAAAATTCTCGATCGCCGAATCCGGCGCCGACAGCCTCCGTAAAACCCCATTCTCGGCCCCTAGCTCCCATTCGCCAGGTTCCGATCCTGGGATGCTACGAGGAGGATTTTAAATGTCAGTTTGATTCGTAATAAGCATAACCAAAGGCACAACCCACAAACAACAACCAAGAACTCCATTACATTTCCACTATGATCAAAAACTTTACAAGTACAATGAGCATAAAGGGAAATACAGTGGTAAAGGATAAAAACTCCAAAATGCTCAGCAACGTGCTCCTGCCTCAGCGCTGCTGCGAACCAATGTCACCTGCACGCAATGGTCGTGCATAAGTTTACAGAAAGCTTAGAGGGTGGTGAAAGTGTGTGCGCAAGGTAGTAATATGAACATGCAATGTCAGAGTAAAGCGGAATATGCAGATGGATCTATAATATCATGAGTTGTACCAAGGCTTATGCGATGCAAGACATGAATGGTATCGGCTAACCCAAGGCCATGCGATATGCGATGCAACTCAAGCATACAGATCCTCATCTATGTCCATACATCAGTACAGCTCAAAATATGGGATATCACCGGGGTCTAGTACACTCTAAACCAGATTGCTGCCATATTGCGTGCAATAAGGTAAGTGGAAGAGACCACACTATCCGTCTGCTAATATCGGGCGCGACTTATCGATAGCGGACCCATTCCTCGAGCTGGTCAAACTCAGTCTAGCATTGCCCCCTACTCTCGGGCGGCTAAGGCCACACCCCCTTCCAACCGACCACGACACAGTGGAGAGTGTAACCGTCTGATAATCGACACTCAATGCTTATCTACCCACTCGGTCTAAAGGTTGGAGCAACCTCTTGGTACCATAAGGGTTTAGGGACTTTCACCTAGGAAAATCTATAGTACCCCATGTAGAATAAGATTTTCGGTATCCAATCCTGCCAACCACGATGCGTCTGTGGAGGCTATGGCCCTGATGTCGCTAAGGCATATAATAAACATGTCACACAAATGCGAAATGCATGATTCACGCTATCCAGTCATGCAACAAATCCAGCACATATCGTGCGCTCATGTAGGGTAACTCCGCCTAACCGGGAGCCCATAAACAACCTGCCCGAAGGCATATGCTATGATCAGTTAATCCCCATATCAAGCATACATATGATGCGTATGATCATGAGTCATGAAACTATACTAACATGTAAATGAGTGATGAACCATCCTTACAACGCAGATGGGCCTGGACGGCCGAAGTACAATAAGTACGGCCCAGTAATGGGCCCTAAGGAGAGTCGTAATGTGGACATCCAACCAACATTACACTCACAATGTGGACGTCAAACCAACATTGCTCCCAAGGCACGATCTTCTTAAACTTCGCTACGTAATCGATATGGGATTACACATTGCAATGGACCTTAGGTTCACCCCATTGGGCTTTTCATATATATATCAAATGGCCATATCCTATGGGCCTTTTATTCATCAGATGGGCCACATAAATGGGCCACACCAATGGGTCATATGTGCATTGCAATGGGTCAAACCCGTGGGCCTAGGATTGCATCAAATGAGCTTAGTCTCATGCGTCTAACATGTGACCAATGGGCTACACCAATTGGACCCCCACATGTACGTAAAAAGGGACTCAACCCATAGGCCTAACATGAGTCAAATGGGCCTAAACCCTTAGGCCTTTATTAAATAGAATGAGCCTAACTCATGGTTCTCAAATGAGTCCAGTGGGCCTGGACCCTTTTATAATCAAATGGGTTTAGTCCCATGGGCCTTACAATATATCAAATGGCCTACTTCTACGGGCTTTAAAATTTCAACAAAAAGGGGTCCAATTACATGGGCCTTGAAGTACATCAAATGGGCCTAGTCCATGGACTTGCAACACATCAAATGGGCCTAAGCTCTTAGGCCTAAAATGAATCAAGTGGGCCTACCCATAAGCATTTTATAAATCAAATGGACCTAGCCCATGCCCTTTTTGAAATTCAAATGGGCCTAGCCCATAGGCCTTAAATAACAAGTGAGCCTAAGCCCATAGGCTTTACATATCAAGTGGGCCCAAATTCTTAGGCCTTAAATGGATCAAATGGGCCCAGCCCATAAGCATTTTTTAAATCAAATGGGCCTAGCCCATAGGCCTTTTACAAATCAAATGGGCCTAACCCATATGTGATTGGTCCACCCAACTAACGACCCATGCTTTAAAATGATCTCACTAGGTGGATGGACGGTCTAGATGCACCACATGCATCATGGTGGGTCCCACTGTCTAGTGGACAGTGCGGATATAACACATACATCACACAGGGCCCCACCGTCTGCTGGACGGTGGAGGCCACACAAACATCAGGTGGGCGCCACCGTCCACTGGACGGTGGTCTTCTTTTATTTATTATTATTTTTTTTAATACATCATTGTGGGTCCCATGTGGGGCCCGCCCTGTAATGTCCATTCAAAATCCAACCCGTTCACAAGGTCCCTTGGACCTGGATGAAGGGAAAACATAAATTTCAGCTTGATCTAATACTTCTGTGGGCCCCAAAGAGGATTCCAATGGTAGACATTCAAGTTCACTGTTTCACGGGGTGTGGGCCACCTGAGTTTTGGATCGATCTCATTTTTGGAGGGGGGTCCACCACTGGGGTGGACCACCTCATGAGCAGGTCAGATGACAAATAAACATTATGGTGGGGCTCACACGTAGGGCCGTGGGCCCCTGCTGGACGTCCGCCCGCTGGCTGGCAACGCCTGCTGCCACTTGTATTTTTTTTTATTTTTTTTTTTGCTTTTTAAAAAAAAATCAATGTGGAGTCCGCTGATGGGAAATCCACTCCGCCCACTTGATTCTAGGCCCCAAACAGGCCACACCAACCTCATCTCTGGCACTGATTTGGAGTGTAGAGACCATAAAATGGGCATTACTAGGCTTGGAAGAGTAAAAGTACCATTTTCTCTGGTACGGCCCGCCTGATCATTGGATTGAGCTCATTCTTTGGCTCAATGCCTAAAATATCCCAGGAAAAGTGGTGGATGGCGTGGATTGAACATAAACATCAGGGTGGGGCCTATACGAGGGGACCACCCCAAACGCTTCTTTTCTTCTTTCCTTTTTATTCTTTCCTTTGAAAATGTCCAGCGTCTCAGACTCTGGACGGTTATATTAGTATTTTTTTTTTTTAAAAAGGTGGGCCCTGATGAAGTGGGCGACCACTGATGAGTGGCATGGGAATAACGTCTAAGGTGGGCCCCACTTGAATAAAATAAATACATCAAGATGGGATCCATTCAAGTGGGCCACACAACCCTATTGAATAAACATAAAATAAAATAAAATAAAAAGAAATAAAAGAGAGAGAGAGAGACATGAAGAGTGGGACATGGCTTGTGATGGAGGGACCCTGTCATTATGGGCCCTCCCTTACATGAAATCATACATCAACGGACCCCTTTGAACAAGGGACCATCAAAAATGTAAATCAACGGTGGAGATCCATTCCCCACCGATATGGAAGGTCTAGATGACCTTTCTAAATGAAATAAACATTATGATGGGGTCCATGGAGAATGGCCCCATCATGGAATGATCATGATGATCCAAGTGGTCCATTGGCCATAAATAAGGGTCCCAAGTGAGATCCACACCATTGATCGGTGGGCCTCACTTGGTCCACCATAAAAATAAGTAAATCTACCCTATAGAGGCACCCACCGTCCGATCTTCTCGCTCCTAAGGGTTCCTTGGCACCTTAGCTTCAACTTCAATGGTTAAGATGAAGAATGGAGGGTTGAGATGGGAGATTTTGGGGTAGGAAGGTGGGCCACTTGGAGCTTAGGAGCTCTTGTAAAATTCCATACGTATGGAGCTCCTTTGCTTGGAATTTTGCAAATGAGAAAGAGAGAAAGAGAGAGAGTGATGTAAGGGAGAGAGAGAGAGAGTGATGGATGGATGGGTGAGTGATGGTTGTGTAAGAAAAGCTTGACTTTTGAGGCTTTTTTGTAAGAGAGGTATGGGAGATGAAGACTTTTGTGGCTTTTTTGTGTAAGAGAGGTATGGGTGATGAAGACTTTTGTGGTTGCTTGGAAAAATGGAATAAAGTAATGTGTACTTGACATGTGATGAATTGATGGGTGATTGATTGATGGGATTGATGTGATTGATGTGACACATCGTAGAGATTCTCTTGGGTTTCACAACGCGCGGCGTTTTCTCATACCAAACGTTGGCCCATATCTCTTGACCAGGGTATCGCCTTGGCGCGCGAGTCGCGGCATCAGAACCGCAATGACGGCGCGGTCGCTATGGTATTGGTCTAGGGCTGAGTCGACTCGGGTTGTCGGCACATGAATCAGGGTCCCGCGTCGATATCGGCTAAGGGTCGAAGGTCGCTGGAATTCGACCGGTAAGACCGCGAAAGTCTACAGAAAGGTACGGACCAAGATACGTGTCTTACACACTCTGTCTGTCCGTCTGTCTGTGGGTGGAAGCCAGTACTGAACTTTAACTTCACACCCATAGCCTCCTGAATGTGAGTCTAGAAAATAGAAGTGAACCGCGTGTCTCTGTCCGACACGATCTCCAACGGAACTCCATGCAGATGCACGATCTCTCTGATGTATAGTCTAGCCAGCTCGTCTGCAGAGTTCGTGACTCTGATCGGTAGGAAGTGCACCAACTTCGTTAGACAGTCGACGAAGTCCATGTCCCTTCCTCGTCTTCGGTAGCCCTGAAACGAAATCCATGGAAATGAAGTCCTACTTCCACTCTGCGATCGGCATAGGCTGAAGAAATCCAGGTGGTCGGCGATGCTCTGCCTTCACCTGCTGGCAAGTAAGACAACGGGACATGAACTCTGCTATGTGGGTCTTCATACCTTCCCACCAATAGGTCCTCTTCACGTCGCGATACATCTTCGTACTGTCTGGATGCATCACGAGTCTGGTACAATGCGCAGCCTCAAGAATCTCTCGTCTCAAGTCAGGGATATCTGGGACGCATAGGCTGCCACGATAACGTAAGTCTCCATTCGTGCCAACTCGCCACTCGGCATCTGCATCATCACTGGCCCGCTCTCAAAGCTCAGTCAGACGCGCATCATCCCTCTGCACCTCGATGACCCGATCATCGATCTGAGATCGCACCTGCACATGTGCGATGAACTCATATGGCTCCTCTACAGTGAGTCTCTGCTCAAAGTCTCGCAAAAACTCAACCATATCCCACTCAGCAACCATCAGCGGAGCCGCAAACTCTATCACCTTCTTTCGGCTCAACGCGTCAGCCACAAGGTTCACCTTCCCAGGATGGTAAGAGACTTCGAACTTGAAGTCCTTTAAAGTCTCCATCCATCGCCGCTGCTTCATATTCAAGTCTCGCTGCGTGAATATGTACTTGAGGCTCTTATGGTCACAAAAGAGCTCGAACTCCTCTCCATAGAGATAATGTCTCCAGAGTCTCAGTGCGAATATGACGGCTGCCAACTCCAGGTCGTGTGTAGGGTAATTCTCCTCGTGCTTCCTTAATTGTCTCGAGGCATACGAAATTACCCTGTCCTTCTGCATAAGGACACAACCCAGACCAACGCTAGACGCGTTAGTGTATATAGTATATCTAACCCCTTGCTCTGGCAATACTAGCACAGGGGCGGATGTAAGTCTGTCCTTCAGCTCCTGAAAAGCTGACTCCGCCTTGTCATTCCAGGCGAACTACACATCCTTCCGTGTCAACTGAGATAAAGGTCTCACGATCTTCGAGAAATCCCGAGTGAAGCGTCGATAATAGCCAGCGAGACCCAAGAAACTCCTCACCTTAGTGACAGAACCAGGCTGCTCCCAGTCCTGAACTGCAGCTACCTTAGATAGGTCGACTGCCATGCCATCCTTGGACACCATGTGTCCCAGGAACTTCACTTCTTGCTTCCAAAAGTCGCACTTCTTGTACTGTGCGAACAACTGATGCTGTCTGAGTGTATCCAGGACCAAGCGCAAGTGCTCCTCATGCTCCTCTCGACTCCTGGAGTATATCAAAATGTCGTCAATGAACACAACGACAAATCGATAGAGGAAAGGTCGAAATACCCGGTTCATCAGATCCATGAACACGGCTGGTGCATTCGTTAGACCGAATGACATCACAAGGAACTCGTAGTGGCCAAAGTTGGTCCCGAATGCTGTCTTCTGCACGTCCTCATCCCTGACGTGCAACTGATGATATCCCGACTGAAGATCAATCTTCGAGAAGTACTGCGCTCCTCTCAACTGATCAAACAAGTTATCGATCCTGGGTAAAGGGTACTTGTTCTTCACCGTGATCTGGTTCAGTCTGCGATAATCAATACACAATCGCATCGAACCATCCTTCTTCCTTACAAACAGGACTGGTGCTCCCCAAGGAGACACACTAGGTCGAATAAGGCCAAGCTCCAACAGACCATCAATCTGCGTCCTCAACTCCTCCATCTCACACGGTGCTATGCGATACGTCGGCAGTGAGATGGGCTGGAACTAGGCACCAGATCGATAGTGAAATCAATCTCTCGTCGAGGCGACAAACCAGGGATCTTCCTGAACAGATCCCCAAAATCACAAACGACTGGCGTATGCTCAAGCATCGGGGCATCAGCGTCCTGAAGTAAAGAAGCGTAGCTAAGTATGCGGAAGGGGAGATTTATCCGAATTGAAAATGTAAAAGGCATGCCCTCTGGCTCGTACACCATCACCATACGAGTCTCGCAGCCAATCTCGGCCCTCCCAGCAGTCAACCAGTCCATGTCAAGAATGACATCGAGATAAATAAGAGAGGGGTCGACGATAAGATCAAGAGCCATCGTCCTGCCTCCCAGATCCACCAAGCAACCCTCACACATCAGGGTGGCATCAGAAAAATTCACATGAGCTGAAAAGACTCGCACTCCATCCATACGAATGGTCGACAGTCCAAGACGCCTAACTATGGAATGCGATATCAAAGAAAGTATGGATCCAGTATCCACCATCACGAGAATAGGAATACCTCCGATGTGGGCAGTGACCTCAAAGGACGAATGCTGCGAAGTCTCTATCTCGGCTGCCTCAGCCGTCAAAGCATGCACCAGCGCCTGCTGTGGCCGGTTCGGCCACTGTGCCATGGGCCGTAGAGGCGGCCTGAACTGAGATACGGGAGGTCTGAAGGAAGGGTGCATAGGAGCCAACCGTAAAGGCGGTGCTGATATAGCTTGTGGGCGTGTACGGTCGATCTTCTGCGGCGGCGAGAACCCACTGTCCCCCATTTGAGTGAAACAACTCTGTGCCAAATGGCCCGATCTCCCACAATAAGTACATGATAAATCAGGGAGCCGCATCGGGGGTACTGGCGTTGTAGCCATAGGAAGAGGGTCGACGCGAGGCCTCTTGCCCCCAAAGGGCCTGTCTTGCAACTCTGGTCGTGGCCTAGGAGCAATAGGGCCACGAGATCACGTAAGTGGATCCATATCCTGCTCTACCCTCATAGACGTGTGAACCAGCTCTACGTAGGAGGAAATGCTCACGCAACACATCTTCGACTGAATATCTGGTTGCAAACCCTTAGAAAAGTGCCGTATGCGCATCTGCTCATCTGCCAGTTTAGTCGGGACATATCTGCCCAACTCAGTGAATCGATGCTCATACTCAGTCACAATCATGCCTCCCTGTTTGAGGCGCAGAAACTCGTTCTCCCGGTCATGCCTAGATGTCTGGGGATAGTATTTCTCGTGAAAGCGGAACTCAAATACTGCCCAGGTCCAGATGTAATCAGCGGCAACGGTCTGTAACACACTATCCCACCATAAGCTGGCCTCCCGTTCAAATAAGAACGTAGCCAACTCAACCTGCTCGGGCTCTGAGCAATGAAGCATGCGTAGTACCTTCGACACAGGTCGAGCCAATACTTGGCCTCCTCGGGTCTATGAGAACCCGTAAAAGTCAGAGGCCGTAAGCGCTGGAATCACTTTAGTAAGCCTCGTGTGTCTGCGGCACTCCCCGTAGGGTAAGTAGGTGGTGCAGGATGAGCCATGCCCTCATCCTGAGCATATGTATCGGCATCCTCAGCTAGATGCGCAGGTGGTGCAGGTGGAGTCACACTCCCACCCTGGGCTAGAGCCCCCACTATAGTAGTCAGGAGCTGCTGTTGCTGCTGCATCATGGCCATCATCTGCTTAAATCTATCTGGAGGTGGAGCAGGCTGTGGCATGTACTGCGTCGAAGAAGATGCATGGTACTGCTCTCTGACGGGCAGTGTGAAAGGCAGTGGTCCAACTGCAGGACCAGTAGGAGGCTGAGACTCACGTGCTGTCTCAGGAATTGGGCCCACAGCAGGGTCCGTATGAGCACCAGACTGAAGGGGAACCTGATCCATAGGCTCACCCAATGTAAGCCAAGCTGTGCTCCGTGTAGCCTTCGGCGGCATTCCCTATATTCAAAATAGGGCGCAACCTTGTCAGTCTCAATAGCACAAACACATTCACGTAAAGAGTCAAAGGCATTCCATGCATTTCATTTAATCAAAATTGTCACAATACAAGGGATATCTCCTTACAGGCATCATGACAAGAAGTACATGGGAACTAAGACAGTTAAAGTTACAACAGCAACATAAATAAACTACTAGCCTTAACAGGCTTACACAACATAAAGCAGGAAATGACAAACTACTACCAACAACATCTATAATCTCATCGCTAGTCTGAGTCGGGTGATGGAGGAGGAGCACCCTTATCCTGTAAGCAGCACAGGATCGCCTTCAAGGTGCGAGTCACCTTACCGAATTTTCTCTTCATAACGGCCTTGGTATCCTCGACCTCAGCCTGAAGTTCCTGAACTTCCCTTCGTACGGTGACCTGGCTCTCTTCAATTCGGGCAATGCGAGCATCACTAGTAGCTTGAGTAGAAGGAGGAGGGCTCTCATCAGTATCCTGAGCCTCCTCTTCTACCTCTTCTTTGACTTCTTCCTCTACTTTCGCTCCAGGTTCTCCTTCACTTGGATACTCTTCCTCATCAAAATCACCCTCGCTATCCTCATCAAGCTGAGTCTCACGGTACTGAGATCCGATCTTCATCTTGACCATGGTAGACTCATCAATGCAGTGAATCGGAACTGGCAACTCCGGCCCAAGTCTGTAAGCAAACTCAAGCGCAATCTTGCATATAAGCCGGCCAAAAGGAAGCGACTCAGATGTTCTTCTTGATTTCGCTATGAGGATAATCTGTCGCAACACGAAAGTGGCCATACACACATTTTCTCCCTGGGCCACCTGATACAAGAAATCAACCATAAGGCGCGTACATTCAATGCGATTTGTCGACCTGGGATACACGTTGAACGTGTAAATGTGGTGTAACAGGCACAAATCATCAGACATATGAGACGCCTTGAGGCTATTGTTAGGTTGCCATGGAATCAGACTACTACATAGGAACCTAGTACGGCGATCTCGCTCACGCCTACTCCTCAAATTCTTCGCACTGGGATGAACATCACCAAGGGGCACGTTCAGAAGTCACGCTATCAACCGAACATCGACCGTAGCCATCCGGTCTCTACCAAAGGGAATCTTGAACTGCAATGGCTCCAATTTAGGATTCTGGATACGAGCGTAGAAGGCACGAATGGTGCTCACATTAGCACCAGAACGAGCTTCAAAGAGCAGACCCCAATGTGCAGCTTCAATGCGCTCAAATAATAGGAATTTACCGAAGAGTCGTCCTTCCACGTCCACCTCAAACAACACCTTACGGTCAGTATATTCACCGTGAGACATCTCTACTAATATCACTCGCCCAATTTGAGCATGGAGATCTAAATCCCACTTTATATGAAACTCCCGAGCTGTGCTTGGACTTGCGGTGGCGCTTGAGCTAGCGGCGCCACCCCTCAGTCTTCTGGATTACGCGGGGCGACTAAGCTCAGCCTCATCCGCTGCGGTCTTTCTCTTTCCCATCAAAGAGAGGATGGTGGAGAAAGAGAAAAAACCCAAAATGTCTTCAACTATAGCCATGAAAAGTGAGGAAAATGGGGAGAAATGGCTGCCCAAACAGACAGAAGGAAATCTAGGTATTGTAGAGGGATGCTTCAAGCTCCTTAAGGCTAGATTTTTCAAAAGAAAAGAGAAGGAAAAAGGAAAATGGAGCTCCACCCAATTTCAGCCACAAATGGAGGTTGTAAGAGTTCCAACGAAAGAGATTTGCAAGAGGAGGAGTTGAAAACTGTAATGGAGGGATGAAATGGGTTCGGTTTCAACAAGAAATGGGATTAGGAGGGATTTCGAGCAGCGATTTGAGAAGGGGCAGCAAGAAAAATGTGAAATGAACTTGGGAGGGGGCTGTTTGTGAAGGAGGTACTTCTTTTAGGGGTTTTCGATGGATGGACCACACATGGGAGGGATGCCCTACCCAAAAGAGAGCGTGCGCCCGAAGTTTAATGCAAGTGGGGCCCACTCATCGGTGATGGCATCGCCGGCCAGTCATCAATCTTGCCAGTGGGACCACATGGGTTGGGTCCCCCGTGGCCTAGGGACCTCAAATATGTATGGGCCTCACCTTAGTTCATTGCAGATTGGCTTAGAGAGGCCCAAAACTCCATTTAGGAAATTCTGGGGCCAGTCTGTAAACCTAAATGAACTTATAGGCTATGTAACATATGATTTTGGGGTAGGAGGAACCAATCCATCCATCTAGCCTATTATTTGCTAAATATTGTAAAGCTAGAATGTCTAAAAGGCCAATTTTCATGAAATTTTACTATTCACTGTAACATTTTATTGAAGTATGTTTTTATATTATTTTTACATTAGGATCAATGTCTAACATGAAAATTCAAATAAATAATTGAAGAATGGAGTGGTGAGAGGAAGAATTTTGAAGAAATTAGGTAAAACGGGGTTTTTAAGCCCTATCGATTGAATGTGAGGGTTTTGGTTGCCCCACAGCCCAAGGATTCACATTTACGGGTTTAGAACCGCTCAAAGAATGTCTCAACCCACCTACTTACAACCTAGGAGCTACTTAGGTCGCTTCACGCGACCCTAGATGCGTTACGGACTCGATCAAGCGATCGATACGAGTAGACTTCGCCTATTGGCGAAACTGCGATCCTATAAGGGTTTCTAGACCTTTCTCGCACCCACCTAAGTCAAAGGAAGCGACAACGTACATCGCGTGACCATAACCCAGGCCCGGTATAATCTCATTCATGCTCTGATACAACTTGTAACACCCTGAAAATCGAGGGTCGTGTATAAACCCAACTCCCGAGTTCCAGACCGTCACTTATGCAACAAAAATGATTATGATTCAATGTTGTCTGAGTTAAAGTACTCACATGAGTAAAAGTATACCAAAACTGTAATTCATACTCCAGATTCAGTGATAAAAGCAAGCGAAAGACTAAAAGATATACATATCACTGTATGAAAAACAAAATAGATCTCAACTGTCTCCAAAGTATGAATACATATCTGAGTCTCATATACATGTAAATAAATAGAATCAAAAGGTCAAAAATAGTCCCACTGAGAAGTCCCACAAATCCAGGCCACCTAAACAAAGCCGTCGTGGTACTGCATATATGAGAACTCGTCCTGGTCCTCATCATAATCCGGCTCTGCGTCCAGAATCGCTGCCTCACCTGCATCTAAGACAGGGTCTGGTGGGTGTTGCAAACACCGTCCCATAACGTGGGAGTGAGTAGCTAACTCAATGGAATAATAGAGCAAAGATTAGCATGTTTTCAAATCAATCATGCGATAATAGTAAAGCAGTAAATCAAACATTCATAATACTATTGTTAATGCAATATGACGTGACATGATGGATGCCCTCACCAACGATCTCCCTCATACGACACCATCTTATGCCCGCGACATGCTTTCATCCCACAGTGCTCCACATCTTCCAGGCACATTCAATGTGATGGTGATATGATTATCGAGTTATTATTAGTCCATTCAAATAGCAGGATTGGAAAACTAAGGTACTTCCCTTATATCAATCCCAACACAGATCCTTTCTAGGGTCGTCACTCCTAGTAATCTCATACGATGTATATTTTGTAGGTCGCTACAAGGGCTGCCAGGGCTGTTGATCGCACTCGTTGCACCGCTCCCCCATCACCTTATCAATACAGGCCTACTTGTACTCTTATCGCTACGGAAGGGTCGTCGCCTCCCGTAGACTCAGAATACGCTCGAGGTCACTACAAAGGGCTACCAGGGCTGTTGCTTATACTCGTTGCACCGCTCCCCCATCACCTTATCAATGTAGGCCGATAGCAAGAATATAGTGTCTCATACCACCATAATCTGCTCACAAGTCTGGGTTGCTCACTGGTCACTACGGGGAGGTTTGTGGCCCCAGCGTAGGCCGACAGCTCGACCACGGTGTCCCATACCACCATGCCTGGCTCATGAGTCTTTATAGATTAAGGTACCATGGTTAATAGGGTTTACAGTGGTAAGTTCAGTACCCTAGGTTCAAGCAGTTATGACTCATACAAGTTGAACATATAATGGCCAGTCGGGTTACTTGACAGGCTCGACTAGCACGAGCACATCTCAAGTCGAACGACATGAAGTGCATAAAACACCTCGTGTGGCCTAACCACTGCTGCCAACTCCAAAACATGACTCGCGTTCATCGACGCGTCGTTTGTGGCAAAGATAAGACAACCACGAATTTACTCGATCGCCGAATGCCTGGACTAGGTATAGTCCCAAACATTTATGAATTCACATCAGTAATCATATAAGAGTAATGGGAATGAAATACAACAATATGAGCATGTTAACACATATTATAACATACAACTTAAGTAAATCATCTAACACATGCATTTCATACATATAATGAAATCATGCATATAGCGAACATGTAGGAAATCATTTACATCAGCATATTATTTGAGAATTCAATCTCAAACTAATTCATAACACCATTTAATTCAATACATACTAATATAAACATTTATACAAACACTTAGACTACACACTTAAGTCTACATATAGTATGTCGACTCAAAGTGCACATTTGGGAAAATCTCTTTGCCAAACTGATTATGCACGCATTCCTAATATCCTAATGCGACATGAAGCCATGTCAATCATATCAGAAAAAGATGGATGACAACAGTATTTCCTATAAATGACTAAAATGCCCTAAATCTCATATTTTTCGTCTACTTACGAAACAGGAAACGGACAGCATGTTGTACATGTCAAACGGTGTTGCCGTCGATAATCTACTATTAAACGACATTAAAAGCGTTGAAAATAGTCAATCAAAGCATCTAGAATCCGCACCTTTTATCCTAGAAGTGTATTAATTCGAACGGAGCGTGTATGCTTCGTCTTCGGCAACCGGGAACCTAATACACAAGATCTATAAGCTACCATTTTAAGGAACCAAAGGAACCTTAAATCAGCAAGTGTTTGGGGTATTTTTTTACCTAGAAATGAGGAAAAATCACTGAAAAAGTGATTGACGCACGTTGCTTAAGCACGTGTAACAGGTAGTGCAAGCAGCAGGAAATTCTCTCACACTCTCTCTCATAATCTCTCACCTTTTCTCTCACACCAACTAGGGTTTCTAGCAAATTCGGATGGGTGAGAGAAGTGAGTGTTTAAGCCCCTTTTATAACCTAAAACATGCCCAAAATAGGCTTGGAAATAATGTTTACTTGATGCCTAACCAAATCGGGGCTGTTTCGGTCCAAAAAGACATTTCTGGAGGTCCCCTGGCCGAACGCTATCGGACTTAAGCTCATGCACGTCGGATGTCACTCACATCCCATTTTCAGACTAGTAGTGTTCGTAGATCACACGTGGGGGTCCATTTTCAGTTCAGCAGTCACCGCACGTAAATCAGGTCTACAAGTCTCATGATATGAAATAGAGATTCGTAATGCGAAGTCTAAAAGATGAAGTCTACAAGTCTAAAAGGCAAAGTCTACTCGTATCGATCATTCGATCGAGTTCAAAACCCATCTAGGGTCGCGTGAAGCGACCTAAGTAGATCCTAGGTTGTAAGTAGGCGGGTTGAGACGTTCTCTAGAAGGTTCTAAACCCGAAAATGTGAATCCTTGGGCTGTGGGGCAACCACAACCCTTACTTTCAATCGGAAGGGCTTAAAAACCCCATTTCACCTAATTCCTTCAAAATTCTTCCTCTCACCACTCCATTCTTCAATTCTTTCTCAGTATTTTCATGTTATAAATTGATCCTAATGTGAAAATGATATAAAATCACACTAAAGAACCCAATTCCAAAGCTAAAGAAATCACTTAGGATTAATTCCTTTAGAAATTAAGCGTAAGTTAGCTAGCGCTACGCTAGAGTAGCTATGAAATTGTCCCTGATCGCTTTAAATACGTTCTGCAATACCCAAAACTTGTAGAAACAAGGACGCTATAATATCCTAAAATTCAGGATCAAACTCTAAACTGATTTGTTCTCGGGAACCCTTTGAAACTTTGTGTTGGATTTAGACCGTGCGTCGAAAGTCCGATATCTACCATCTTAGACCGTTATGACCGCTTGGCTGGACTTGACAATCGTTTCGAAAATCAAGGCCAACCGACGTTCAGAGGCTATTTCATTGAGCCTGGAGTGAAGAGAGTGAGAAAAGGGTTAGATTTGAAAATTTTAATTCAAATCTGGCACATGACTTGACACGTTATTATTAAGCGTTCTGACCGTCAGAATTCAGCCAAATTACACCCTTGGATCAGGAAAATTTTTTCTTTCATATCATGAGACTTGTAGACCTGATCTTGGTGCGATGACCGCTGAACTCAAACTGGACCGCCACGTGTGATCTGGGAACTCTACCGGTCTGAAAACTTGATGTGTGCTAGATCCAGTATGCATGAGCTTAAGTCCAACCGCGTTTGGCCAGGGGACCTCCAAAAATGCTCTTTTGGACCAGAACAGCCCTGATTTAGTTATAACCCAATTAAACCTTGTCCCAAGTCTATTTTGGGAAGGTTTTGGGCTATACAAGGGCCTTAAACCCTCTCATTTCTCTCCCATCCGAATTTGCTAGAAAGCCTAGCAAGAGTGAGAGAGAGTGAGAGTTTGTGAGAGAAGGTGGGAGAGATTTTCCTGCCACCTGCTGCTGCTGCTGCACGTGCTTAAGCGACGTATTCCAATCACTTTGTTGGTGATTCCGATGCTTTTCTAGGTAAGGGAAACCCTGTCCACTTGCTGATTTAGCGTTTCGTCAATTCAAATAGCAAAGTAGTTGATATAACTTGTGAAATAGGTTGCCTGTTCGTCGAAGACGAAGCGTATACGCTCCGTTCGAAACGATACACTCCTACGACAAAAGGTGAGGATTTTAGACGCTTTGATTGACTGAATTCAAAGATTTCAATGTCGTTTAATAGTAGATTATTGACAGCAACACCGTTTAACATGTACAACATGCTGTCCGTTTCCCGTTTCATAAACATATGAAAAATATGAGATTTAGGGCATTTTAGTCATTTGTAGGAAATACTGTAAACATCCATATTTTTCTAGAATGATTGACATGACTTTTTATCGCAATAGGATATTAGGAATGCGTGCATAATCAGTTTGGCGAAGAGATTCGCCCAAATGCGCACTTTGAGTCGACATACACTATGTAGACTTAAGTGTGTAGATTAAGTGTTTGTATAAATGTTTGTATTAGTATGTATTTAATTAAATGGTGTTGTGAATTAGTTTGAGATTGAATTCTCAAATAATATGCTGAAGTAAATGATTTCCTTCATGTTGGCTATATGTATGATTTCATTATATGTATGAGATGCATGTGTCAGATGATTACTTAAGTTGTATGTCATAATATGTGTTAACATGCTCACATTGTTGTAATGCATTTCCATTACTCTTATATGATTGATGAAGTGGATTTACAAATGTTTGGGGCTATGACCTAGTCCAGGCAGTCGGTAATGGATTGAATTCGTGGTTGGTTTCTATTTGCCACGAAGGATGCGTCGATGAACGCAAGTCGTGTTTTGGGTTGGCGGCAGTGGTCAGGCCACACGAAGTGTTTCATGCACTTTATGTCGTTCAGCTTGAGATGCGCTCGTGCTAGTCGAGTCCGTCAAGTAATCCGAATGGCCATTGTATGTTCACCTTGTATGAGTCATAACTGCTTGAACCTAGTGTACTGAACTTACTATTGAAAACCCTGTTAACCATGGTACCTTGATCCATAAAGACTCATGAGCCGGGCATGGTGGTATGGGACACCGTGGTCGAGCTGTCGGCCTACGCTGGGGCCACAAATCTCCCCGTAGTGACCAGTGAGCACCCTACTCTGAGCAGATTATGGTGGTATGGGACACTATATTCTTGCTGTCGGCCTACACTGCTCAGGTGACGAGCCCTTTGTAGTGACCTTGAGTTTATCCTGACACCACATGGGGGCGATGAGTCCTGATGCAGTCTTAAGGATAATTAGGCTATATTGATAAGGTGATGGGGGAGAGGTGCAACGAGTGCGAGCAACAGCCCTGGCTGCCCTTGCAGTGACCTACAAATATAACATCATATGAGATTGCTAGGAGTGACGACCCTAGGCAGGATCTGTGTTGGGATTGATATAAGCAAGGTACCCTAGTTTCCCAATCCTGCCGTATGAAAAGGACTAATAATAACTCGGTAATCATATCACCATCACATTGCATGTGCCTGGAAGATGTGGAGCACTGTGGGAAGAAAGCATGTCGCGGGCGTAAGATGGTGTCGTATGAGGGAGATCGTCGGTGAGGGCATCCATCATGTCATGTTATATTGCATTAACAACAGTATTTAGGAATGTTTGATTAATTGCTTTACTATTATCGCATGATTGATTTGAGAACATGCTAATCTCTGCTTTATTATTCCACTGAGTTGATCACTCACTCCCACGTTACGGGATGGTGTTTCCGGACACCCACCAGTCCCTATTGTGATTGCAGATGATGGCGAGGCCTGCGAGGTGGAGCCGAACTTGATGATGATGAGGGGGATCCCTCCTTTATGCGTGTTCTGAACGACGGGATTACAGGGAGATTCATTAGATGACATGACACTTGTCATTTTATATTTTCAGAGCACTCATGTATATTCTTTCTTTCTATTTTGAGGTATACATGTATATGTTTAACCTGGTAACATGTTCACACTCTGGAGACTTACAATCAATTATATATTATATGTATGTATCACAGTCTTCCGCTTGTTAATTTAACTGTCTCTGGAGTATGATATGTTGTTCTGGCTTAATCCCACTCATCTTTAATACATTAACACAGACAACATTCAATCATACATATTTATGTTGCATAAGTGATGTTCTGGAACTCGGGAGTGGAGTTTTTACTCGACCCCCGATTTTTGGGATGTTACAAAACCGGTTTAGAGTTTGATCATAGGTTTCAGGATATTATAGCGTCATTAATTCTTCAAGTTTTGGGTCTTGTAGAACGTATTTAAAGTGGTCAGGGATAATTTCACAGCTACTCCAGCATAGCGCTAGCTAACTTACGCTTAATTTCTAAAGGAATTAATCCTAAGTGATTTCTTTGGCTATGGAATTGGGTTCTGAGCGGTTACCAAGGTGTTTTGGTTGACCCATTGCCTAAGGACGTCTAATCCCAGGTTGGCAAAAATTTGGGGTGTTACAATCTACCCCCCTTAAAACATAATTTCATCCCCGAAATTGGCGAAGGGTAAGGAGTATCTAGCAAGACTTTAGTATTGACATTCTAAGGAAGGGTCAATCCTATTTAATGACCTAACCGTACGTATAAGCTAAATCAAATGTTTCGATCCTAGGCCAGTGGGGAAGAGGCCAACTACGCTTCCGCTGTGCCACTCTATTCGAACGGTTGCATTGGCTGACCTAACTGGATTGGACTCAATACGTTCTACACCCCTTAAAACTTGGTTCTACTTAAAGTTCAAGAATCTATGCATCGCTCCATATATCGGAATGAGGTGCAACTTAGGGGCTATCCTTGACATAAATTAGGAAACAACCTCTCATTACAGTGGTTTTCCTTTGCTAATGATGCATTCTATGGCATTGGTATCTATGGTGATAGAGATGAGCCTAATCTTTATTGTGGTTGAGTTCAGGGGCAGGTATGAGTTGGTGGCAAGATGTCTAATTCTCTACTGGCTTTAAGTCCTCGCCATTTCCTAAAGACAATGTGATCACGTTTGGTTATAGGTGGTTGGGCCATCACAGAAGAAAGGTTGTGTAGTGGGTCTGAGCTGGATACATTGACCTTCTGTCTAATCAGGACAGAAAATGCGTTGTATCAGTTCTTAATCCGAGTCGATGCTGATCCTCTGCTTGATCAGAGCATTGGATTCATTGGTAACCACTAGGATTAAGAAGTCGACTCAAATCGTGAATACATCGCTTACATATACAGTTCCTTTACTTCGCGTTCCCGAATGCAATAAGCCCTTGGGGAAGGCAATTCTAAGGGGCGTGTTAGTTCATTCTAAGTTCAATCTGAGGGATTTATAAATTTTCCCTGAGAGTGAATGGTTCTAAGTTAAAACCACTTTCCTATGGGTTACAACAGAAGTTTATAAGTAATAAGGGGATCTATCGAAGGAATAAGGTTCTACTTCAACCAAATCTAACCTACAATTCCTTAGCATATACAGGCTTTACACTACTCAAGGTAACTAGTAACCTAGTCTGTAACTCAATAACTATAATCCAAAGCCTAAGTTTATACGCTAAATGGTTCCATACCATTACTAATATAGGGAATTGCTCTATCGCTTAGGGTCAAGATTATCTAAATAGAATTGGATTTCCTATATCGTCAGATCCTTCAAATCCAGGAGTACTTAACTCTAGGTCCAAAACGCCAAGGGCCTATATGGCCAGTAGCATTAAATTGTATGAAATGAAACTGCATTCCTAATCCCATGTTGGGATTGGGTGTGGCATGCTTGGTAGGAGGGTGGGTTGGGATACAAATTAATTTTGTAGGCTTAATCCCGGGATTTACAATATGGTAGTGGAAACTATAGGATACACCCAATCTAGGGACAATACCTTACAGCAAACGAAACGACATGCACTCCATTCAATAAAATTTGTCACAATACATGGAATAAAGTTCCACATGGATTATGACAGGAACGCATTCGGCTATGCTAAGGCCAAACCACTAACACAAACACATTTTCTACCTCTGACTTCACTAAACCTAACAACAACAAAACACAAAAATCTCAAAACAGTAATCAAACAATCTACAAGATAACGGCACAGATGCCTAATTCTACCAAAGGACTCTACCACAGTCCCGACTTACCTTCTTTAACACTGTCAGTCTAATACTGTCTGTTGCTCACTAGAGCTCTCTCGGCCATATATTTTCAGTATTCCTTAAGCAAAGAAAATGGAGAAATAGGATTGAGAGGGAGAGGGTTGCTAATCACAATGGAAGGATGGACGTGTGTCGTTTTTAGCAATGGAAGGGATTAGGAGGGATTTGGAGCTGCGTTTTGAGATAAGGCAGCAAGAAAAATGGAAATGGGAGGGCATTGGAGAATTTTTGTGAAGGAAGTGTAGGATTTAGGGGGTTTTAAGGGACGGACATCATATGGGAGGGGTGCCCTACCCCAAAAAACACAAGCGCCTAGATTTCAGCCCAACCAAGGCCCACCGTACGGCGATGCATCGCCGGCCATCTCCCAATCCAGTCGGTGGGACCATATGGGTTGGGTCCCCCCTGCCCTGAGGGTCTCAAATAACTATGGGTCCCACCCCAGTTCATTGTAGTTTGGTCTAGGGAGGCCCAACTCTCCATTTGGGGTGTTACAGGGCCAATCTGTAAACCTGAATGAACTTATAGGCCATGTAACATATGATTTTGGGGTAGGATGAGCCAATCCATCCAAATAACTCATTAGTTACAAAATATTTCAAAGTTGGAATGGCCAAAAGGCCAATTTTCATGTATTTTTACTATTCATTATAAAATTTTGTTAAAGTATGATTTTATATCATTTTCACATTAGGATCAATGCCTAACATGAAGAGACTGAGAAATAATTGAAGAATGGAGTGGTGAGGGGAAGGATTCTGAAGAAATTGAGTAAAACGGGATTTTTAAGCCCTAGTGATTGAATGTAAAGGTTGTAGTTGCCTTACTACCCAAAGACATGCATTTTAGGGTTTGGAATTCTCTTAGGATCATCTCAAACCTGCCTACTTACAACTTAGGAGCTACTTAGGTTGCTTCACGCGACCCTAGATGCGTTATGGACTCGATCGAACGATCGATTTGAGTAAACTTTGTCTATTGGCAAAACTGTGATCCTATAAGTGTTTCTAGGTTCTTTTCGCACCCACCTAAGTCAAAGGGGCGACAGCGTACGTCGCGTGTCCATAACCCAGGCCCGGTTTAATCCAAATCATGATCTGATACCATTTGTAACATGCTAAAAATCGGGGGTCAGGTAGAAACCCAACTCCCGAGTTCCAAAATGTAATTTATGCAACATAGATAATGTTTGATGCATGTTGTCTATAAAAAAGCATTAAAAAAGATTGAGATTAATCCAAAACATCGTATCGTACTCTAGAGACCGTTAAATTAGCAAGCGAAAGACTGTGATAGTATGTATAACCTATATAAACTGTTGTATGTCTCCAGAGTGTGAACATGTCACCAGGTTAAATATATACATGTATACTCCAAAAATGATCAAAAGAATATACATGAGTGCTCCAATACTATAAAATGACAAGTATCAAGGCATCTAATCAACCTCCCTGAAATTTCGTCGATCAGAACACGCATAAAGGAGGGATCCTCATCATCATCAAGTCTGGCTCCACTTCATAAGAAGCGCCATCATCTGCAACTAAAATAGGGACTGGTGGGTGTCCGGAAACACCATCCCGTAATGTGGGAGTGAGTGATCAACTCAGTGGAATAATAGAGCAGAGATTAGCATGTTATCAAATCAATCATGCAATAATAGTAAAGCAATAAATCAAACATTCTTAAATACTGTTGTTAATGCAATATGACATGACATGATGGATGCCCTCACCGACAATCTACCTCATACGGCACCATCTTACGCCCACGGCATCTTTCTTCCCACAGTGCTCCACATCTTCCAGGCACATGCAATGTGATATAGATATGATTACCAAGTAGTTATTAGTCCTTTTCATACAACAGGATTGGAAAACTAAGGTACCTTCCTTATATCAATCCCAACACAGATCCTGTCTAGGGTCGTCACTCCTAGAAATCACATACGAGGTTATATTTTGTAGGTTGCTGCAAGGGCTGTCAAGGCTGTTGCTCGCACTCGTTGCACCACTCCCCCATCACCTTATCAATACAGGCCTACTGTACTCTCATTGCTATGGAAGGGTCGTCGCCTCCCGTAGACTCAGAATACGCTCGCGGTCACTACAAAGGGCTCGTCACCTGATCAGTGTAGGCCAACAGCTAGAATATAGTGTCTCATACCACCATAATCTGCTCACGAGTCAATGTGCTCACTGGTCACTATAGGGAGGTTTGTGGCCCCAGCGTGGACCGACAGCTCGACCACGGTGTCCCATACCACCATGCCCGGCTCATGAGTCTTTATGGATCAAGGTACCATGGTTAACAGGGTTTCCAATGGTAAGTTCAGTACCCTAGGTTCAAACAGTTATGACTCATACATGGTGAACATACAATGGCCAGTCGGGTTACTTGATGGGCTCGACTAGCACGAGCGCATCTCAAGCTGAGCGACATGAAGTGCATAAAACACTTCGTGTGGCCTAACCATTGCCGCCAACCTAAAACACGAGTAGCGTTCATCGACGCGTCCTTCGTAGCAAATACAAGCTAGCCACGAATTTTCTCTATTACCGACTGCCTGGACTATGTATAGCCCCGAACATTTGTGCACAACATCAGTAATCATATGTGAGTAATAGAAATGAAATACAACAATACAAGCATATTGACAACGTGTTATAACATACCATGTAAGTAAATCAACCAACACATGTATTCCATACATATAATGAAATCAATTCATATAGGCAACATGGTGGAAATCATATATATCAGCATATTGATTGAGAATTCGATCTCAAAACTAATTCACAACACCATTTACCCAATACATACTTGTAACGCCCGTGAAAAATCCATACTTGGGCTCGAGTACCAACTCAACCCGAAATTTGCATAGAATTAATTCCTATGGAAATTAAGCATAAGTTAGCTAGCGCAATGCTGGAGTAGCTGGAAAATAGTCCCTAATCACTTTAAATACATTCTACAAGACCCAAATCGAGTAGAACCAACGACTCTATAATACTCTATAACCTCAGACCAAACTCTACGCAGGTTTGTTCTCTGGACCACTTTGAATCTTTGTATTGGATCTAGACCGCACGTCGAAAGTCCGATGCCTCCTATCTTAGACCGTTAGAACCGCCTAGCTGGACTTGGCAATCATTTCAAAAATTAAGTCAAACCAATAATCACAGGCTATTTCATTATGATGCAGCAGCAGCAGCAGCTTCTGACTACCATTGTGGGGACATTAGCCCAGGGTGGGGGCGTGACTCCACCTGCACCACCTGCGCATCCAGCTGAGGATGCTTATACATACACCCAGGATGAGGGCATGGCTCATCCTGTATCGCCTGCTTACCCTGCGGGGAATGCCGCAGATACACGGGGCCTATTAGAGCAATTCCAGCGCTTACGGCCTCCCACTTTTACGGGTTCTCACAGACCTGAGGAGGCCGAGTACTGGCTCGACCGTGTGTCGAAGATATTGCGGATGCTTCATTGCATAGAGGCCGAGCAGGTAGATCTGGCTACATTCCTGTTTGAGCGAGAGGCCAGCCTGTGGTGGGATAGCGTATTGCGGACCGTTACCGCTGACTTTATATGGACATGGGCAGCATTTGAGTTCCGCTTTCACGAGAAGTATTACCCCCAGACGTACAGGCATGACCTGGAGAATGAGTTTCTCCGCCTCCGACAGGGAGCCATGACATTCATGGAGTATAAGCATCGGTTTACGGAGTTGGGCAGATACGTTCTGACTATTTTGGCTGATGAGCAGATGCGCATACGGTGCTTTTTGGAGGGTTTACGACTGGATATTCGGTCGAAGATGTGCTGTGTGAGCATTCCCTCATATGCGGAGTTGATTCAGATGTCTATGCTGGCAGAGCAGGATGTGGATCGACTTACGCGATCTCGTGGCCCTGTTGCTTCTAGGCCACGACCAGACATGCAGGACAGGCCCTTCGCGGGCAAGAGGCCTCGCGTCGACCCTCCTACTCGGGCTTTAGTGCCAGCATCATCGTTTCAGCGCCCCGAGTTATCGTGTACATACTGTGGGAGGTCAGGCCACTTGGCACAGAGCTGTTTTTCTTGGATGTGAGACAGTGGGTTCTCGTCGCCGCAGAAGGTTGACCGTGCACGTTCACAGGCGATATCAGCACTGCCTATACAGTTAGCTCCTGCGTACCCTTCTTTCAGACCTCCGGTATCGCAGATCAGACAGCCTCCACGGCCCATGACACAGCGGCCAAACCGGCCAGAGCAGGCACGGGTTCATGCATTGACAGCTGAGGCAGCTGCGACACCGACTTTTCCGCATTCGGCCTTCGAGGTCACAGCCCATATTGGAGGTACTCCTATTCTTGTGATGGTGGACACTGGTTCTACGATTTCTTTGATATCACGTGCTGTAGTCAGGCGTCTTGGGCTACAGACCATTACTATAGATGGGGTGTGTGTCTTTACAGCTCATGGGTCCTTTACAGATGCCACCCAGATGTGTGAGGGTTGTTTGGTGGATCTGGGAGGCAAGACGATGGCTCTAGATCTCGTTGTCGAACCCACTCTGGTTCATCTCGATGTCATTCTTGGCATGGACTGGTTGACTGCAGCGAGGGCCGAGATTGACTGCGAGACTCGTATAGTGATAGCCTACGAGCCAGAGGGTACATCTTTCACGTTTTTAGTGTGGGTAAATCTCCCTTTTCGCATACTTAGTTACGCTACTTTATTGCGAGACGCTGGTGCCCAGGTACTTGAGCATACGCCAGTCATTTTCGAGTTCGGGGATCTGTTCAGGAAGATCCCTGGTTTGCCACCCCGACAAGAGATCGATTTCACTATCGATCTGGTTCCTAGTTTTACGCCCGTCTCACTGCCGACGTATCGCATGACACCATGTGAGATGGAGGAGTTGAGGAAGCAGATTGATGGTCTGCTAGAGCTTGGCCTTATACGACCTAGTGTGTCTCCTTGGGGAGCACCGGTCTTGTTCGTGAGGAAGAAGGACAGTTTGATGCGATTGTATATTGATTATCGCAGGCTGAACCAGATCACGGTGAAGAACAAGTACCCTTTACCCAGGATCGATGACTTGTTTGATCAGTTAAGAGGAGCGCAGTACTTCTCGAAGATTGATCTTCAGTCAGGATATCATCAGTTGCGCGTCAGGGATGAGGACGTGTAGAAGACAGCATTCAGGACCAGTTTTGGCCACTACGAGTTCCTCGTGATGTCGTTCGGTCTCACGAACGCACCAGCCGTGTTCATGGATCTGATGAACTGGGTATTTCGACCTTTCCTTTATCGATTCGTCGTTGTATTCATTGACGACATTTTGCTGTACTCTAGGAGTCGAGAGGAGCATGAGGAGCACTTACGTTTGGTCCTGGATACGCTCAGACAGCATCAGTTATTAGCATAGTACAAGAAGTGTGACTTCTGGAAGCAGGAGGTGAAGTTCCTGGGACACGTGGTGTCCAAGGATGGCATGGCAGTTGACCTGTCTAAGGTAGCTGCGGTGCAGGACTGGGAGCAGCCTAGTTCTGTCACTGAGGTGAGGAGTTTCTTGGGTCTCGCTGGCTACTATCGGCGGTTCATACAGGACTTCTCAAAGATCGCGAGACCCTTATCTCAGTTGACACGGAAGGATGTGAAGTTCTCCTGGAATGACGAGGCGGAGTCAGCTTTTCAGGAGCTGAAGGACAGGCTTACGTCCCCCCCTGTGCTAGTATTGCCAGAGCAAGGGGTTAGATACACTATATATACTGACGCGTCTAGCGTTGGTCTGGGTTGTGTCCTTATGCAGAGGGACAGGGTAATTTCGTATGCCTCGAGACAATTAAGGAAGCACGAGGAGAATTACCCTACACACGACCTAGAGTTGGCAGCCGTTATATTCGCACTAAGATTCTGGAGACATTATCTCTACGGAGAGGAGTTCGAGCTCTTTTGCGACCACAAGAGCCTCAAGTACATATTCACGCAGTGAGACTTGAATATGAGGCAGCGGCGATGGATGGAGACGTTGAAGGACTTCAAGTTTGAAGTCTCTTACCATCCTGGGAAGGCGAACCTTGTGGCTGATGCATTGAGCCGCAAGAAGGCGATAGAGTTTGCGGCTCCGCTGATGGTTGCTGAGTGGGATATGGTTGAGTTTTTGCGAGACTTTGAGCAGAAACTCACCGTAGAGGAGCCGTTTGAGTTCATCGCACATGTATAGTTGCGATCTCAGATCGATGACCGAGTCATCGAGGCGTAGAGGGACGATGCGCATCTGACTGAGCTTCGAGAGCAGGCCAGTGATGATGTAGACGTCGACTGGCGAGTTGGTATGGATGGGGGCTTACGCTATCGTGGCTGCCTATGCATCCCAGATGTCCCTGACTTGAGACGAGAGATTCTCGAGGCTTCGCATTGTACTAGACTCGCGATGCATCCAGGCAGTACGAAGATGTATCGTGAGGTGAAGAGGACGTATTGGTGGGAAGGTATGAAGACCCACATAGCAGAGTTCGTGTCCCGTTGTCTCACTTGTCAGTAGGTGAAGGCAGAGCATCGCCGACCACCTGGCCTTTTGCAGCCTATGCCGATCGCAGAGTGAAAGTGAGATTTCATTTCCATGGACTTCATTTCTGGGTTGCCGAAGACGAGGAAGGGACATGATTCCATTTGGGTGATCGTCGACCGTCTAACGAAGTCGGTGCACTTCCTACCGATCAGAGTTACGAACTCTGCAGACGAGCTGGCTAGACTGTACATCAGAGAGATTGTGCGTCTGCATGGAGTTTCGTTGGAGATCGTGTCGGACAGAGACGCGGTTTACTTCTATTTTCTGGACTCACATTCAGAAAGCTATGGGTGTGAAGTTGAAGTTCAGTACTGCCTTCCACCCACAGACAGACGGACAGACAGAGCGGGTGAACCAGATCTTAGAGGATATGTTGCGAGCTTGCGCATTGGATTTCAAGGACAGTTGGGATGATTGTCTTGCTTATGCGGAGTTTGCGTGCAACAACAGCTTTCAGATGAGTATCGGTATGGTACCTTATGAGGCGTTGTATGGGCGACCATGTCGCGTACCGCATTGCTGGGCAGAGGTCGGTGAGCGTAGCTTGATTGGCCCAGAGTTAGTGCAGGCGACGTCAGAGAAGATCGATATCATTAGGCATCGGCTTCTCACAGCGCAGAGCAGACAGAAGAGTTATGCCGATACAAGACGGAGGCCACTAGAGTTCACAGTTGGGGATCATGTGTTTTTGCGAGTTTTCCCTATGAAGGGAATCCTTCGGTTCGGGAAGAAGGGGAAGCTGGCACCGCGATTCATTGGTCCATTCCAGATCCTTGATCATGTGGGAGCAGTGGCTTACCGATTGGCTTTACCCACTCCTCTCGCGAGCGTTCACAACGTATTTCATGTTTCTATGCTGAAGAAGTACGTTGCTGATCCTTCCCATATCATCAGATGGGAGCAGGTGCAGTTAGGAGAGGATGTTACTTATATCCTGCGACCGACACGTATCCTAGACAGGAAGGAGCAGGTACTGCGTAGCAAGGTGATTCCCCTTGTGAAGGTATTATGGACGCATCACTCTGAGGAGGAGGCTACTTGGGAGACAGAAGCCGAGATCAGAAAGAACTACCCACAGCTTCTCGAGGAGTACGAAAAGGTACAAATTTCGAGGACGAAATTATTTGTTAAGGGGGGTAGATTGTAACGCCCGTGAAAAATCCATACTTGGGCTCGAGTACCAACTCGACCCGAAATTTGCGTAGAATTAATTCCTATGGAAATTAAGCGTAAGTTAGCTAGCGCAACGCTGGAGTAGCTAGAAAATAGTCCCTGATCACTTTAAATACGTTCTACAAGACCCAAATCGAGTAGAACCAACGACTCTATAATACTCTATAACCTCGGACCAAACTCTAAGCAGGTTTGTTCTCTGGACCACTTTGAATCTTTGTATTGGATCTAGACCGCGCGTCGAAAGTCCGATACCTCCTATCTTAGACCGTTAGAACCGCCTAGCTGGACTTGGCAATCATTTCGAAAAGCAAGTCAAACCGATAATCACAGGCTATTTCATTGAGCCTGGACCGAAGAGAGTGCGAATAGGGACAGAATTGGAATTTCAAATTCAAATCTGGCACACGACTTGATGCGTCAGTATTAAGCGTTTTGACCGTCAGAATTCAGCCAGATTACACCCTAGGATCAGGAAAAATTTCTATTTCATATCATGTGACTTTCAGCCCTGATCTACGTGCGGTGACCGCTGAACTGAAACTGGTCCGCCACGCGCGATCTGTGAACCCTGCCGGACTGAAAACTTAATACGTGCTAGATCTGGTACGCATGAGCTTAAGTCCGATCGCATTCGGCCAGGGGACCACCAGAAAGCATCTTTTGGACCGAAACAGCCCCGAATTGGATATGCACTAAGTGAACTTTGTACCGGAGCCTATTTTCAGCATTTTTTGGCTTATAAAAGGGGTTGAAACCCTCACTCCTCTCTTCCATCCGAATTTGAGAGAAACCCTAGATTTGGAGGGAGAAAAGGTGAGAGTTTGAGAGAGAGTGTAGAAGGGATTTTTCCCGTCTTCGTGTAACCTGTTGCTAGTGCCTAAGCAACACCTCCTGATCACCAAGCCGGTGATTCTTTCGCGTTTTCAGGTATGAAACAACCCTAGAATTTACTGATTTATGGTTCACTAGGATCCATAGCTTTTTAACCAATAGGTCTTGTAAAACAGGTTCTCTTATCGCCGTAGACGAAGCGTATACGCTCCGTTCAAATTTACACATCCGTAAGAGACAAGGTGAGGATTTTAGACGCTTTGATTGACGGTTTACAATGCTTTCAATGTCGTTTAATAGTAGATTATCGACGGCATCACCGTTTGACATGTACAACATGCTATCCGTTTCCTGTTTCGTAAATCAACGAAGAATATGGGATTTAGGGCATTTTAGTCATTTGTAGGAAGTACAGATTACATTCATATTTTGCTGATTTGATTGACATGGTTTGTTGTCACATTAGAAAGTTAGGAATACGTGCATAATTAGTTTGGCGAAGAGATTCGCCAAATTGCGCACTTCGGGTCGACATACTATATGTAGACTTAAGTGTGTAGTGTATGTGTTTGTATAAATGGTTGTATTAGTATGTATTGAATTAAATGATGTTATGAATTAGTTTGAGACTAATTTCTCAGTTAATATGCTGACGTAAATGATTTCCTACATGTTGACTATGTACATGATTCCCTTATATGCATAAAATGTATGTGCTTGGAGATTTTCCTAAGTTGTATATTAAAACATGTGTTAACATGCTCACATGATTGTATTTCAATTCCAATACTCTTACATAAATTGATGATGTGAATTCATATGTGTTTGGGACTATACTTAGTCTAGGCAGCCGGTAACCGAGCGAAATCGTGGCTGGCTGGTCTTGGCCACAAACGACGCGTCGATGAACGCGAGTCGTGTTTGGAGTTGGCGGCAGTGGTTAGGCCACGTGAAGTGTTTTACGCACTTCATGTCGTTCGAATTGAGATGCGATCGCGCTAGTCGAGCCCGTCAAGTAACCCGACTGGCCGATGTATGTTCACCCTGTATGAGTCATAACTGCTTGAACCTAGGGTACTGAACTTACCATTGTAAACCCTGTTAACCATGGTACCTTGATCCACGAAGACTCATGAGCCGAGCATGGTAGTATGGGACACCGTGGTCGAGCTGTCGGCCTACACTGGGGCCACAAACCTCCCCGTAGTGACCAGTGAGCACCTAGTCTCGTGAGCAGATTATGGTGGTATGAGACACTATATTCTAGCTGTCGGCCTACACTGATCAGGCGACGAGTCCTTTTAGTGACCGCGAGCATATTCTGAGTGTACGAGAGGCGACGACCCTTCAGTAGCAGTAGAGTACAGTAGGCCTGTATTGATAAGGTGATGGGGGAACGGTGCAACGAGTGCGAACAACAGCCCTGACAGCCCTTGCAGCGACCTACGAAATATACATCGTATGAGATTACTAGGAGTGACGACCCTAGACAGGATTTGTGTTGGGATTGATACAAGGGAAGTACCTTAGTTTCCCAATCCTGCTGTTTGAATGGACTAATAACAACTCAGAAATCATATCACCATAACATTGCATGTGCCTGGAAGATGTGGAGCACTCTAGGGAGTGTGGCATGCCGTGGTCGTAAGATGTTACCGTATGAGGGAGATCGTTGGTAAGGGCATACATCACGTCATGTCATCTTGCATTAACAACAGTATTAGGATTGTCTGATTTACTGCTTTACTATTATCTCATGATTGATTTGTGAATATGCTAATCTTTGCTCTATGATTCCACTGAGTTGATCACTCACTCCCACGTTATGGGATGGTGTTTGCAACACCCACCAGACCCTGTTGTAGTTGCAGGTGATGCTGAGATCCAGGAGGCAGAGCCAGACTTCGACGAGGACCAGGATTAGTTCTCGTACATGCAGTATCATGATGGCTTTGCTTAGGTGACCTGGGTTGACGGGACTTCAATGGGACTATTTTGAACATTTGATTTTGTTCATGTATATGTATATGAGACTCAGAGATGTATTCATACTTTAGAGACAGATGGGATCTACTTTGTTTTTCCTTACAGTGATATATATATTGTTTAGTCTTCCGCTTGCTTTTATCACTGAATCTGAAGTATGAATTGCAGTTTTGGTATACTTTTACTCATGTGAATGCTTTAAATCAGACAACATTGAATCATAATCATTTTTGTTGCATAAGTGACGGTCTGGAACTCGGGAGTTGAGTTTATACACGACTCCCGATTTTCAGGGTGTTACAATACTAATACAAACATCTATACAAACACTTAGTCTACACACTTTAGTCTACATAGCGTACGTCGACCCAAAGTGTGCATTAGGGCGAATCTCTTCACCAAACAGATTATACATGCATATATAATATCATAACATGATAAATTTACATGTCAACATTTCAGCAAAATACGGACGTATACAGTATTTTCTATAAATGCCTAAAATACCCTAAATCTCATAATTACCGTACGTTTACGAAATGAAAAACGGACAGCATATTCTACATGTCAAATGGCATGCTCGTCGATAATCTACTATTAAATGACATTGAAAACTTTGAAATCAATCAATCAAAGCGTCTAAAATCCACACCTTTTACCCTAGATGTGTATCGATTCAAACGGAGCGTATACGCTTCGTCTACGACGAACAGGCGACCTAATACACGAGCTACATAAGCTACATTGCTAATGAATCGAAGGAAACTCCAAATCAGCAAGTGGTTAGGGTTCTTCCTTACCTATAGGTGTGTCGGAATCACCAACAAAGTGATTGGGATGTCTAGCTTTAGCACGTTTAGCAGGTGCAGCAAGTGGCAGGAAGATCACTCCCACACTCTCTCAAAATCTCTCACTTTCTCTCTCTCCCAATCTAGGGTTCTTAGCAAATTCGGATGGGAGAGATATGAGAGGGTTTAAAATCCTTTTATAAGCTCAAACCTTCCCAAATTAGGCTTGGGAATAAAGTACACTTAAGTTATAACCAAAATGGAGCTGTTTCAATCTAAAAGGGCAGTTCGGGAGGTCCCCTGGCCGAATGTGATCGGACTTAAGCTCATGGTCTCTGGATGTTGTCCACACCCCATTTTCAGTCTGGTAGAGTTTGTAGATCGCACGTGACGGTCCATTTTCAGTTCAGCGATTATCACACCTAGATCAGGTATACAAGTCTCATGATATGAAAGAAAAAATTTTCCTTATCCGAGGGTGTAATTTGGCTGAATTCTGACCGTCAGAACGCTTAATAATAACGTGCCAAGTCACGTGCCAGATTTGAATTAAAATTTCTAAATCTAACCCCTTTCTCACTCTCTTCACTCTAGGCTCAATGAAATAGCCTCTGAACATCGGTTAGGCTTGATTTTTGAAATGATTGTCAAGTCCAGCTAAGCGGTCATAATGGTCTAAGATTGTAGGTATCGGACTTTCGACGCGCGGTCTAGATCCAATACAAAGTTTCAAAGAGTTCCTGAGAGCAAACCGGTTTATAGTTTAATCCTAGGTTTCAGGATATTATAGCATCATTGATTCTTCAAGTTTTGGGTATTGTAGAACGTATTTAAAATGGTCAGGGACAATTTCACAGCTACTCCAGCGTAGCGCTAGCTAACTTATGCTTAATTTCTAAAAGAATTAATCCTAAGTGATTTCTTTGGCTATGGAATTGGGTTCTGAGCGGTTCCCAAGGTGTTTTGCTTGACCCATTGCCTAAGGACGTCTAATCCCAGGTTGGCAAAAATCCGGGGTGTTACAGGTTGTCGGAGGGACCCCACCACTATGGGCCCCTCTATACTTGTAACGCCCTAAAAATCAGGGGTCGTGTAGAAACCCAATTCCCGAGTTTCAAACCATCACTTATGCAATAAATATGCTTTTGGTTCAATATTGTCTGAGTTAATGCAATAACATGAGTAAGATTATACCAAAACTGCAATTCATACTCCAGATCCAGTGATAAAACGCAAGCGAAAGACTGAAGAATACATATATCACTGTATGAAAAATAAAACAATCTCGAACTGTCTCCAAAGTATGAATACATCTCTGAGTCACATATACATATATCATATCAAAATCAAAATGTCATATGATAGTCCAACTAACAAAATCCCGCCGATTCAGGCCACCTATGTAAAGCCGTTAGAGAACTGCATGTACGAGAACTCATCCTGGTCCTCGTAGTAGTCCGGCTCCAGCTCCTGAATCGCCTCACAACCTGCATCTAAGACAGAGTCTGGCAGGTGTTGCAAACACCATCCCGTAACATGGGAGTGAGTGATCAACTCAGTGGAATCATAGAGCAGAGATTAACATGTTATGAAATCAATCACGTGATAATAGTAAAGCAAACAATCAGACATTCCTAGATACTGTTGTTAATGCAAGAATGAAATGACATAATGGATGCCCTCACCGACATACTCCCTCATGCGACACCATCTTATGTCTGCGGCATGCTTTCTTCCCTCAGTGCTCCACATCTTCCAGGCATATCAGTGCGATATGGATATGATTACCCAGTTGTTATTAGTCCTTTCATACAGCAGTGTTGGGAAACTAAGGTACCTTCCTTATATCAATCATAACACGGATCCTGTCTAAGGTCATCACTCCTAGTAATCTCATACGATGGTATATTTCTAGGTCGCTGCAAGGGCTGTCAGGGTTGTTGCTCGCACTCATTGTACCGCTCCCCCATCACCTTATCAATACAAGCCTAGTTGTACTCTTGTTGCTACGGAAGGGTCATCGCCTACGTAGACTCAGAATACGCTCGAGGTCACTACAAAGGGCTCGTCACCAATTAGAGTAGGACGACAGCTCGAATGTAGTGTCTCATACCACCACAATCGGCTCACGAGACTAAGGTGCTCAATGGTCACTACGGGGAGGTTTGTGGACCCAGCGTAGGCCGACAGATCGACCACGGTGTCCCATACCACCATGCCCGGCTCATGAGTCTTAATGGATCAAGGTACCATGGTTATCAGGGTTTTCTCTGGTAAGTTCAGTACCCTAGGTTCAAGAAATTATGACCAATACAAGGTGAACATACAATGGTCAGTTAGGTTACCTGACGGGCTCGACTAGTACGAGCGCACCTCAAGCTGAATGACATGAAGTGTATAAAATACCTTATGTGGCCTAACCACTGCCTTCAACCCAAAGCACGACTCGCGTTCGTCGACACGTCCTTCGTGGCAAATAGAAGCCAACTGCGAATTCGAATCTCTTACCGACTGCCTGGACTAGAGCATGGCCCCAAGCACTTGTAATCTAAATCAATGATCATATGAGAGTGACAGAAATGAAACACAAATATTCCAAGCATGTTAGCAACATGTTATAACATACAACATAAGAAAATCAACCAAACACATGTATTCCATATATATAAAGAAATTAATTCAATATAACAACATGGAGGAAATCATGTACATCATCATATTAATTGAGAATTCAATCTCAAAACTAATTTACAACAACATTTACTCAGTACATATTAATACAAACATTTATACAAACACTTAGTCTACACACAATTATCTACATAACGTATGTCGACCCAAAGTGTGCATTAGGGCGAATCTCTTCGCCAAACAGATCATACACGCATAAATTGTATAATAACATGACAAATACCCATGGCAATTCTATCGGCAAAATACAGACGTATACAGTATTTCTTACAAATACCTAAAATATCCTAAATCTCATATTCTCCGTACGTAATCGAAATGGAAAACAGACAGCATGTTCTACATGTCAAACAACATTCTTGTCGATAATCTACTATTAAACGACATTGAAAGCTTTGAAAACAGTTAACCTAAGCATCTAGAATGCTCACCTTACGCCGTAGAAGCGGAACGAATCGAATAGAAACTCTACGCTTCGTCAACGTCTGTATGACGACCTATATCACAAGATAAATCAGTCACTTCGCTACTTGTATCGATAGAATCCCTAAAACAGGTTAAGGTTAGGGTTTTCTTACCTAGAATGAAGTCGGAATCACCAAAAGAGTGATTAGAACACGGTGATTAAGCACGTGTAGAAGCAGGATCGAGTGCAAGGGACTTTCCCTCACAACTTCCACACAATCTCTCTCTTTTCTCTCTTCTCTTTTCTAGGGTTTTTACAAATTCATATGGGAGGGGTGTGAGAGGGTTTAAGGTCCTTAAATAGGTTAGAAAGTCACCTATTTAGACTTTAAACCAAGGTATACTTGGGTTATAGCCAAATCGGGTCCTTTCCGATCCAAAAGAACGTTTCTGGAGGTCCCCTGACCAAATGCGATCAGACTTAAGCTCATGGATAATGGATCCTGATCACATTAAGTTTTCAGTTCGATCGGGTTTTTAGATTGCACGTGGAGGACCGGTTTCAGTTCAGCAGTCACTGAGATTCAATCGAGGATTTCAAGTACACTGACCTAAGTGGAAAATGTTCCCTGATCCGAGGGTGTATTTGGGTCAAATTCCAACGGTCTGAATGCTTATACTTAACCCACAAGCGTCACGTTCTATATTTATTTAAATCACATTTAATTTATAAAAGAATTTCACTCTTTCTCACACTCCTTGCTCCATGCTCAATGAAATAGCCCCAGAACATCAGTTGGGCTTGATTTTCGAAGCGATTGTCAAGTCCAGCTAAGTGGGCATAATGGTCTGAGATTGTAGATATCAGAATTTTGACGCCCGGTCTAGATCCAAAACAAAGTTTCAACGGGTTCCTGAGAGCAAACGGGTTTAGAGTTTGATCTTAGGTTTCAGGATGTTATAGCATCATTGATTCTACAAGTTTTTGATCTTGCAGAACGTATTTAAAGTGAACAGTACTAATTTCACAGCTAATCTAACATAGCGCTAGTTAACTTATGCTTATTTTCTAAAGGAATTAATCCTAAGTGATTTTTGATCGAGGTGGTACTCGGGTCTCTATAAAAAAATTTTCGAGACATTACAATCTACCCCCTTTAAACAATAAATTTCATCCTCAAAATTTGAACCTTTTCGTTCTCCTTGAGATGCTGTGGGTAGTTCTTTCTGATTTCGGCTTCGGTCTCCCAAGTAGCCTCTTTTTCAGTGTGATGTGTCCACAACGCCTTCACAAGGGGGATGACCTTGCTACACAATACCTGCTCCTTCCTGTCTAGTATCCTTTCCCGTCGCAGTATATATGTAACATCCTCACCTAACTACACTTGCTCCCATCTGATGATATGGGAAGGATCAGGAACGTATTTCTTCAGCATAGAAATATGAAATACGTTGTGTACGCTCGCGAGAGGTATAGGAAAAGCCTGACGATATGCCACTGCACCCACACGGTCAAGAATCTGGAATGGCGGTGCTAGTTTTCCCTTCTTCCCAAACCGATGAACTCCCTTCATAGGGGAAACTCTCAAAAACACGTGATCCCCAACCGCGAACTCTAGCGGGCTCCGTCTCGTATCGGCATAACTCTTCTGTCTACTCTGCGCTGTAAGAAGTCGGTGCCTGGTGATGTCAATCTTCTCCGAGGTCGCCTGCACTATCTCTGGGCCAATCAATCTGCACTCACTGACCTCTGCCCAGTAATGCGGTGCTCGGCAAAGACGCCCATACAAGGCCTCATATGGTGCCATACCGATACTCGCCTAGAAACTATTATTGTACGCGAACTCCGCATATGCAAGATAGTCATCCCAACTGTCTTTGAAATCCAACACGCAAGCCCGTAGCATGTCCTCTAGAATCTGTTTCACCCGCTCTATCTGTCCGTCCGTCTGTGGGTGGAAAGCAGTACTGAACTTCAACTTCACACCAATAGCTTCCTGGACGCGAGTCCAGAAAATAGAAGTAAAACGTGTGTCTCTGTCCTACACGATCTCTAATTGAACTCCATGCAAACGCACTATCTCCCTCATATATAGCCTGGCCAACTCGTCTGCAGAGTTCGTAAATCTGATTGATAGGAAGTGCGCTGACTTCGTCAAATGGTCGACGATCACCCAAATAAAATCATGTCCCTTCCTCATCTTCGGCAGTCCCGAAATAAAATTCATAGAAATAAAGTCTCACTTCCACTCAGCTATAGGCATAGGCTGAAGGAGATCAGGTGGTCGGCGATGCTCTGCCTTCACCTGCTAGCAAGTGAGACAACGGGACATGAAATCTGTGATGTGGGTCTTCATGTCATCCCACTAATAGGTCCTCTTCACGTCGCGATACATCTTTGTACTGCCCGGATGCATCCCAAGTCTGGAACTGTGCGCAGCCTCCAGAATCTCTCGTCTCAAGTCAGGGATATCTGGGACACATAGGCGGCCACGATAACATAAGCCCCCATCCATTCCAACTCGCCACTCGGTGGCTGCATCATCACTGGCCTGCTCTCGAAGCTGAGTTAGACGCACATCATCCCTCTGCGCCACGATGACCCTGTCATCGATAAGAGATCACACCAGAACATGTGCGATAAACTCATATGGCTCCTCCATAGTGATTTTCTGCTCAAAGTCTTGCAAGAACTCAACCATGTCCCACTCGGCAACCATCAGCGGAGCCGCAAACTCTATCGCCTTCTTGCGGCTCAACGCATCAGCCACAAGGTTCGCTTTTTCAGGATGGTAGGAAACCTCGAACTTAAAGTCTTTCAAGGTCTCCATCCATCGCCACTGCCTCATATTCAGGTCCCGCTACGTGAATATGTACTTGAGGCTCTTGCGGTCACAAAAGAGATCAAACTCCTCTTCGCGGAGGTAATGTCTCCAGAGCTTCAATGCGAAAATGACGGCTGCCAACTCAAGGTCGTGTATAGGGTAATTCTCCTCGTGCTTCCTTAATTATCTCGAGGCATACGAAATTACCCTGTCCTTTTGCATAAGGACACAACTCATACGAAATTCTCCTCGGTGTATATCGTGTACTTAACCCCTTGCTCTGGTAATAGCACAAGGGCGGACGTTAGCCTATCCTTCAGCTCCTGAAAAGCTGCCTCCGCCTTCTCATTCCAGGCGAACTTCAGCTCCTTCCGTGTCAACTGAGTCAAGGGTCTGGCTATCTTGGAGAAGACCTGAATGAATCGTCGATAATAGCCACTAAGACCCAGGAAACTCCTCACCTCGGTAAATGAACCAGGCTTCTTTCAGTCCTACACCGTGGCTACCTTAGTAAGCTCCACCTCCATCAAATCCTTGGACACCACATGTCCTAGGAACTTGACTTCCTCCTTCCAGAAGTCACACTTCTTATATTGTGCAAACAACTGATGCCGTCTCAAAGTATCCAGGACCAATCGCAAGTACTCTTCATGCTCCTCTCGACTCCTGGAATATACCAAAATGTCATCTATAAACACGATGACGAATCGATAGAGGAATGGTCGAAATACTCTGTTCATCAGATCCATGAACACGGCTGGTGCGTTCGTAAGACCGAACGACATCAGGAGGAACTCGTTGTAACACCCCAAAAATTGGGGGTCGTGTACAAACTCAACTCCCGAGTTCTAGACCGTCACTTATGCAACAAAAATGATTATGATTCAATGTTGTCTGAGTTAAAGCATTCACATGAGTTAAAGTATACCAAAACTACAATTCATACTCCAGATTCAGTGATAAAAGCAAGCGGAAGACTAAAGAATATACATATCACTGTATAGAAAACAAAGTAGATCTCAACTGTCTCCAAAGTATGAATACATATTTGAGTCTCATATACATGTAAATAATAGAAATCAAATGTCAAAATAGTCCCACTGAGAATTCCTGTCAATCCAGGCCACCTAAGCAAAGCCGTCGTGGTACTGCATATATGAGAACTCGTCCTGGTCCTCATCATAATCCGGCTCTGCGTCCTCAATCGCTGCCTCACCTGCATCTAAGACAGGGTCTGGTGGGTGTTACAAATACCATCCCGTAACATGGGAGTGAGTAGCTAACTCAGTGGAATAATAGAGCAAAGATTAGCATGTTCTCAAATCAATCATGCGATAATAGTAAAGCAGTAAATCAAACATTCCTAATACTGTTGTTAATGGAATATGACATGACATGATGGATGCCCTCACCGACATTCACCCTCATACAGTACCATCTTATGCCCGCGGCATGCTTGCGTGCCGCTCAGTGCTCCACATCTTCCAGGCACATGCAATGTGATAGTGATATGATTGCCGAGTTATTATTAGTCCATTCAAACAGCAGGATTGAGAAACTAAGGTACTTTCCTTATATCAATCCCAACACAGATCATGTCTAGGGTTGTAACGCCCGTGAAAAATCCATACTTGGGCTCGAGTACCAACTCGACCCGATATTGCGTAGAATTCATTCCTTTAGAAAATATGACTAGGTTAGCTAGTGCAACGTTAGAATAGCTGGGAAATGGTCCCTGATCACTTTAAATACGTTCTACAAGGCCCAAAGTGAGTGGAACCAATGGTGCTATAATGCTCTAAAACCTCGGACCAAACTCTAAGCAGGTTTGTTCTCTGGACCACTTTGAATCTTTGTATTGGATCTAGACCGCACGACGAAAGTCCGATACCTCCTATCTTAGACCGTTAGAACCGTCTAGCTGGACTTGACACTCATTCCAAAAATCAAGTCAAACCGATAATCACAGGCTATTTCATTGAGCCCGGACCGAAGAGAGTGAGAATAGGGTTAGAATTGGAATTTGAAATTCAAATCTGGCACACAATTTGACGCATCAGTATTAAGCGTTCTGACCGTCAGAATACATCCAAATTACACCCTTGGATCAGGAAAAATATCTATTATATATCACGAGACTTATAGGCCTGATCTTGGTGCGATGACCGTTAAACTGAAACTGGACCGCCACATGCGATCTGGGAACCCTACCGGTCTGAAAACTGGATGTGTGCTAGATCCAGTATGCATGAGCTTAAGTCCGACCGCATTTGGCCAGGGGACCTTCAGAAATGCCCTTTTGGACCGAAACGGCCCCGATTTGGTTAGGCACCAAGTAAACATTGTTCCCAAGTCTATTTTGGGCATGTTGTAGGCTATAAAAGGGGTTGAAACCCTCACTCCTCTCTCCCATCCGAATTTGAGAGAAGCCCTAGCTTGGGAGAGAAAAAAAAAAGTGAGAGATTGTGAGAGAGTGGGGGAGTTCTTCCTGCCACTTGTGCTACGTGTTGCACGTGCTTAAGCAACACACCTCTACCACTTTCCCGGCGATTTCACCGCGATTCTAGGTAAGTAAATACCCTAAATAGTTGTTGATTTGAGTTTCCCTTGTTTCCATAGCGATGTAGCTTATGGATCTCGTGTATTAGGTTCCTTATTCGCCGTAGACGAAGCGTATACGCTCCGTTTCAATTTCCGAGTCTACAAGACACTAGGTGAGGATTTTAGACGCTTTGATTGACGGTTTACAATGCTTTCAATGTCGTTTAATAGTAGATTATCGACGGCATCGCCGTTTGATATGTACAACATGCTCTCCGTTTCCTGTTTCGTAAATTAACGAAGAATATGAGATTTAGGGCATTTTAGTCATTTGTAGGAAGTACGGTCTACATGCATATTTTGCTGACGTGATTGACATGGTTTGTCGCCGCATTAGAGAGTTAGGAATGATTGCATAATCAGTTTGGCGAAGAGATTCGCCAAGTTGCGCACTTTGGGTCGACATACTATATGTGGACTTAAGTGTGTAGTGTATGTGTTTGTATAAATGCTTGTACTAGTATGTATTGTATTGAATGATGTTATGTAGTAGTTTGAGATTGATTTCATGATTAAAATGCTGACCTAAATGATTTCCTACATGTTGACCTTATGCATGATTGCGTTACATGCATAGGAAGTATGCTTTGAATATTTGCTTAAGTTGAATATGCATGGAAGGTATGCCTTGAAGATTTGCTTAAGTTGAATGTTATAACATGTGTTAACATGCTCACATGATGTATTTCAATTCCAATACCCTGGTATATAGTATTAATGTAATTCCATAGATGTGTGGGACTTGACTTAGTCCAGGCAGTCGGTAACCGAGCGAATTCGTGGCTGACTGGTCATAGCCACGAACGACGCGTCGATGAACGTGATTCGGGTTGAGAGTTGGCGGCAGTGGTTAGGCCACGCGAAGTGTTTTACGCACTTCATGTCGTTCGACTCGAGATGCGATCGCACTAGTCGAGCCCGTCAAGTAACCCGACTGGCCGATGTTTGTTCACCTTGTATGTATCATAACTGCTTGAACCTAGGGTACTGAACTTACCATTGTAAACCCTATTAACTGTGGTACCTTGATCCACGAAGACTCATGAGCCGGGCATGGTGGTATGGGACACCGTGGTCGAGCTGTCGGCCTACGCTGGGGCCACAAACCTCCCCGTAGTGACCAGTGAGCACCTTGACTCGTGAGCAGATTATGGTGGTATGGGACACTATATTCTAGCTGTCGGCCTACACTGATCAGGCGACGAGCCCTTTGTAGTGACCGCGAGCGTATTCTGAGTCCACGGGAGGCGACCCTTCCGTGCAGTAGAGTACAGTAGGCCTGTATTGATAAGGTGATGGGGGAGCGGTGCAACGAGTGCGAGCAACAGCCCTGGCAGCCCTTGCAGTGACCTACGAAATATACATCGTATGAGATTACTAGGAGTGACGACCCTAGACAGGATCCGTGTTGGGATTGATACAAGGGAAGTACCTTAGTTTCCCAATCCTGCTGTTTGAATGGACTAATAACAACTTGGTAATCATTTCACCATAGCATTGCATGTGCCTGGAAGATGTGGAGCACTCTAGGGAGTGTGGCATGCCGCGGTCGTAAGATGTTGCCGCATGAGGGTGATCGTCGGTGAGGGCATACATCACGTCATATCATCTTGCATTAATAACAGTATTAGGATTGTCTGATTTACTGCTTTACTATTATCGCGTGATTGAATTGTGAACATGCTAATCTTTGCTCTATGATTCCACTGAGTTGATCACTCATTCCCACGTTACGGGATGATGTTTGCAACACCCACCAGACCCTGTTGTAGCTGCAGGTGTGGACGAGATCCAGGAGGTGGAGCCAGAGATCGACGAGGACCAGGATGAGTTCTCGTATATGCAGTATCATGACGGCTTCCCGTAGGTGACCTGGATCGAGGGGACATCAGTGGGACTTTCCTTTTGAACATTATTTTTGTTATGTATATGTACATGAGACTCAGTGATGTAGTCATACTTTGGAGACAGATGAGATTACTTTGTTTTTCCATACAGTGATATATACATTGTTTAGTCTTCCGCTTGCTTTTATCACTGGATCGGAAGTATGAATTGCAGTTTTGGTATACTTTTACTCATGTGAATGCTTTAAATCAGACAACATTGAATCATAACCATTTTTGTTGCATAAGTGACGGTCTGGAACTCGGGAGTTGAGTTTATACACGACCCCCGATTTTCAGGGTGTTACAAGGGTCGTCACTCCTAGTAATCTCATACGATGCATATTTTGTAAGTCGTTGCAAGGGCTGTCAGGGCTGTTGCTCGCACTCGTTGCACCGCTCCCCCATCACCTTATCAATACAGGCCTACTGTACTCTCACTGCTACGGAAGGGTCGTCGCCTCCCGTATACTTAAAATATGCTCACGGTCACTACAAAGGACTCGTCGCCTGATCAGTGTAGGCCAACAGCAAGAATATAGTGTCCCATACCACCATAATCTGCTCACGAGTCATAGGTGCTCACTGGTCACTACGGGGAGGTTTGTGGCCTCAGCGTAGGCCGACAGCTCGACCACGGTGTCCCATACCACCATGTCGGGCTCATGAGTCTTTATGGATCAAGGTACCACGGTTAAAAGGGTTTACAGTGGTAAGTTCAGTACCCTAGGTTCAAGCAGTTATGACTCATACAGGGTGAACATACAATGGCCAGTCGGGTTACTGACGGGCTCGACTAGCACGAGCGCATCTCAAGTCGAACGACATGAAGTGCGTAAAACACCTCGTGTGGCCTAACCACTGCCGCCAACTCCAAAACACGGCTCGTGTTCATCAACGCGTCGTTCGTGGCAAAGATAAACCAACCACGAACTTGCTCGGTTGCCGACTGCCTGGACTAAGTATAGTCCCAAACATTTATGAATTCACATCAGCAATCATGTAAGAGTGATGGAAATGAAATACAACAATGTGAGCATGTTAACACATGTTATAACATACAACTTAAGTAAATCATCAAGCACATGCATTTCATACATATAATGAAATCATGCATATAGCTAACATGTAGGAAATCATTTACATCAGCATATTAATTGAGAATTCAATCTCAAACTAATTCATAACACCAATTATTTCAATACATACTAATACAAGCATTTATACAAACACTTAAACTACACACTTAAGTCTACATATAGTATGTCGACTCAAAGTGCGCATTTAGGCGAATCTCTTCGCCAAACTAATTTTGCACGCATTCCTAGTATCTTAATGCGACAAGAAGCCATGTCAATCACATCAGCAAAATATGGATGAAAACAGTATTTACTACAAATGACTAAAATACCCTAAATCTCATATTTTTCATCTGCTTACGAAACAGGAAAAGGACAGCATGTTGTACATGTCAAACGGCGTTGCCGTCGATAATCTACTATTAAACGAGATTGAAAGCGTTGGAAACAGTCAATCAAAGCGTCTAAAATCCGCACCTTGTTCTCCTATAAGTGTATTGATTCAAACGGAGCGTATACGCTTCGTCTATGGCGAACCGGGAACCTATTACACAAGATCCATAAGCTACTTCGCTATGGAAATGACGGAACCTCAAATCAGCAAGTATTTAGGGTATTTGTTTACCTAGAATCGCGGAGAAATCGTCGGGAAAGTGATTGGATTGCGTGGCTTAAACACGTGCAGCAGGTAGTACAACAGTAGAAAAAACTCTCCCGCCTTCTCTCACTCTTGCTAGGGTTTCTAGCAAATTCGGATGGGTGAGAGGAGTGAGGGTTTAAGCCCATTTTATAACCTAAAACTCGCCCAAAACAGGATTGGGAACAATGTTTACTTGATACCTAACCAAATCGGGACTGTTTCGGTCCAAAAAGACATTTCTGGTGGTCCCCTAGCCGAACGCGAACGGATTTAAGTTCATGCACGTCGAATGTCGCTCACATCCCATTTTCAGACCAGTACTGTTCGTAGATCACACGTGGCAGTCCAGTTTCAGTTCAGCGGTCACCGCACGTAGATCAGGCCTACAAGTCTCATGATATGAAATAAAATTTTTCCTGATCCAAGGGTGTAATTTGGCTGAATTCTAATATGTGTCGGTTGCAGGATATATGTAACATCCTCTCCTAACTGCACCTGCTCCCATCAAATGATATGGGAAGGATCAGAAACGTATTTCTTCAGCATAGAAACATGAAATACGTTGTGAACGCTCGCGAGAGGCGTGGGTAAAGCCAAATGGTATGTCACTGCTCCCACACGATCGAGGATCTGGAACAGACCAATGAATGGCGGTGCTAGCTTCCCCTTCTTCCCGAACCGAAGGACTCCCTTCATAGGGGAAACTCACAAAAATACATGATCCCCAACTATGAACTCTAGCGGCCGCCGTCTCGTATCGACATAACTCTTCTATCTGCTCTGCGTTGGGAGAAGCCGATGTCTAATAATATCAATCTTCTCCGACGTTGCCTGCACTAACTCTGGGCCAATCAAGCTACGCTCACCGACCTCTGCCCAGCAATGCGGGGCGCGACAAAGGCACCCATACAGCGCCCTGTAAGGTGCCATACCGATACTCGCCTGGAAGCTATTATTGTACGCGAACTCCGCATATGCAAGACAGTCATCCCAACTGTCCTTGAAGTCCAATGCGTAAGCTCACAACATATCCTCTAAGATCTGGTTCACCCGCTCTGTCTGTCCGTCTATCTGTGGGTGGAAGGCAGTACTGAACTTCAACTTCACACCCTGTAACATCCCAAAAATCGGGGGGTCGAGCAAAAACCCAACTCCCGAGTTCCAAAATGTTATTTATGCAACATAGATATGTATGATTGAATGTTGTCTGTGATAATGTATTAAACATGAGTGAGATTAAGCCAGAACAGCATATCATACTCCAGAGACAGTTAAATTCACAAGCGGAACACTGTGATAGTAGGTATAACATATATAAACTGTTGTATGTCTCCAGAGTGTGAACATGTTACCAAGTTATATACATACATGTATACTCCAAAAGTAAACAAAAAGAATATACATGAGTGCTCTGAAAATATAAAATGACAAGTGTCAAGGTATCTAATCAACCTCCCTGTAATCCCGTCGATCAGCACACGCATAAAGGAGGGATCCTCCTCATCATCAACATCATCAAGTCCGGCCCCGCCTCACAGGTCACGCCATCATCTGCAATCACAAAAAAAAAGGTCTGGTGGGTGTCCAGGAACACCGTCCCGTAACGTGGGAGTGAGTAGCTAACTCAGTGGAATAATAGAGCAAGGATTACATGTTCTCAAATCAATCATGCGATAATAGTAAAGCAGTAAATCACACAATCCTAAAACTGTTGTTAATGCAATATGACATGACGTGATGTATGCCCTCACCGACGATCTCCCTCATACGGCACCATCTTATGACAGCGGCATACAATCGACCTTCAAGTGCTCCACATCTTCCAGGCACATGCAATGGTATGGTGATATGATCTGCGAGTTGTTATTAGTCCATTCAAACAGCAAGATTGGGAAACTAAGTTACTTCCCTTATATCAATCCCAACAAAGATCCTGTCTAGGGTCGTCACTCCTAGTAATCTCATACGAGGTATATTTTGTAGGTCGCTGCAAGGGCTGCCAGGGCTGTTGCACGCACTCGTTGCTCCGCTCCCCCATCACCTTATCAATACAGGCCTACTGTACTCTACTGCTACTGAAGGGTCATCGCCTCCTGTAGACTCAGAATACGCTCGCGGTCACTACAAAGGACTCGTCGCCTGATCAGTGTAGGCCGACAACAAGAATATAGTGTCCCATACCACCATAATCTGCTCACAAGACTAGGTGCTCACTGGTCACTACGGGATGGTTTGTGGCCTCACGGCTTGCGTTCATCGACGCGTCGTTCGTGGCGAAGATAAGCTAACCACGAATTCACTCGGTTACCGACTGCCTGGACTAAGTATAGTCCCAAACATGTGGAATCACATCGGCAAAGCATGTGTAAGTATTGGAAATGAAATACAACCATATGAGCATGTTAACACATGTTGTAACATATAAATTAAGCAAGTCACCTGATACATGCCTTTCATACATATAATGAAATTATGCATATTGCCAACATAAAGGAAATCATTTCCATCAGCAAATTAATTGAGAATTCAATCTCAAACTAAATCATAATGAAATCATCAAGCACATGTTATAACATACAACTTAAGTGAATCATCAAGCACGTGCATTTCATTCATATAATGAAATCATGCATATGGCTAACATGTAGGAAACCATTTACACCAGCATATTAATTGAGAAACCAATCTCAAACTAATCCATAACATCATTTAATTCAATACATACTAATACAAGCATTTATACAAACACTTACACTACACACTTAAGTCTACATATAGTATGTCGACCCGAAGTGCGCATTTAGGCGAATCTCTTCGCCAAACTAATTATGCACGCATTCCTAACATTCTAATGCGACAATAAACCATGTCAATCACATCAGCAAAATATGCATGAAAACAGTACTTCCTACAAATGACTAAAATGCCCTAAATCTCATATTCTTCGCCAGTTTACGAAACAGGAAACGGACAGCATGTTGTACATGTCAAACGGCGTTGCCGTCGATAATCTACTATTAAACGACATTGAAAGCTTTAGAAACAGTCAATCAAAGCGTCTAAAATCCGCATCTTGTCTCTTATGGATGTGTAAATTCGAACGGAGCGTATACGCTTCGTCTACAGCGATAAGAGAACCTAATTCACGAGTTACGTCAGCTAACAAGCTATGAATCCTAGTAAACCTCAAATCAGCAACTTTCTAGGGTTATTTCATACCTGAAAAAGTGGAGAAATCACCGGCAAAGTGATTAGAGAGCGTGGCTTAAGCACGTGTAGCAGGTGGCACGAGCAGCAAGAAATTCTCTCCCACCTTCTCTCACAAACTCTCACCTTTTCTCCCTCCAAATCTAGGGTTTCTCTCAAATTCGGATGGGAGAGAGGAGTAAGGGTTTCAACCCCTTTTATAAGCCCAAAAATGCTGAAAATAGGCTCCGGTACAAAGTTCACTTAGTGCATATCCAAATTGGGGCTGTTTCGGTCCAAAAGATGCTTTCTGGTGGTCCCCTGACCGAATGCGATCGGACTTAAGCTCATGCATACTGGATCTAGCATACATCAAGTTTTCAGTCCGGCAGGGTTCGCAGATCGCACGTGGCGGACCAGTTTCAGTTCAGCGGTCACCGCACGTAGATCAGGGCTGAAAGTCTCATGATATAAAATAAAAATTTCTCCTGATCCGAGGGTGTAATCTGGCTAAATTCTGACGGTCAGAAAGCTCAATACTGACGCGTCAAGTCGTGTGCCAGATTTGAATTTGAAATTCCAATTCTGTCCCTATTCGCACTCTCTTCGGTCCGAGCTCAATGAAATGGCCCGTGATTATCAGTTTGACTTGATTTTCGAAATGAGTGTCAAGTCCAGCTAGGCGGTTCTAACGGTCTAAGATAGGAGGTATCGGACTTTCCACACGCGGTCTAGATCCAATACAAAGATTCAAAGTGGTCCAGAGAACAAACCTGCTTAGAGTTTGGTCCGAGATTATAGAGTATTATAGAGTCATTGGTTCTACTCGATTTGTGTCTTGTAGAACGTATTTAAAGTGATCAGGGACTATTTCCCAGCTACTCCAGCATTGTGCTAGCTAACTTACGCTTAATTTCTAAAGGAATTAATCCTAAGTGGTTTCTTTGGCTATGGAATTGGGTTCTAAATGATTTTCCAGGTGTTTTAATTGACCCACTGCCTAAGAACGTCAAATTCCAGATTGGCCAAAATCTAGGGTGTTACACACCCATAGCCTCCTGAATGCGAGTTCAGAAAATAGAAGTGAACCACGTGTCTCTATCCGACACAATCTCCAACGGAACTCCATGCAGACGCACGATCTCTCTGATGTATAATCTAGCCAGCTCGTCTGCAGAGTTCATGACTCTGATCGGTAGGAAGTGCGCCGACTTCGTCAGACGGTCGATGATCACCCATATGGAATCATGTCCCTTCCTCGTCTTCGGCAGCCCTGAAACGAAATCCATGGAAATAAAGTCCCACTTCCACTCTGCGATCGGCATAGGCTGTAAGAGTCCAGGTGGTCGGCGATGCTCTGCCTTCACCTACTGGCAAGTAAGACAACGGGACACGAACTCTGCTATGTGGGTCTTCATACCTTCCCACCAATAAGTCCTCTTCACGTCGTGATACATCTTCATACTGCCTGGATGCATCGCGAGTCTGGTACAATGCGCAGCCTCGAGAATCTCTCTTCTCAAGTCAGGGATATCTGGGACGCATAGGCGGCCACGATAAAGTAAGCCCCCATCCGTGCCAACATACCACTCGGCGTCCGCATCATCACTGGCCTTCTCTCGAAGCTCAATCAGATGCGCATCATCCCTCTGGGGCCTCGATGACCCGGTCATCGATCTGAGATCGCACCGCACATGTGCGATGAACTCATATGGCTCCTCTACAGTGAGTTTCTGCTCAAAGTCTCGCAAAAACTCAACTATATCCCACTCAACAACCATCAGCGGGCAAACTCTATCGCCTTCTTGCGGCTCAATGTGTTAGCCACAAGGTTCGCCTTCCCAGGATGGTAAGAGACTTCGAACTTGAAGTCCTTCAAAGTCTCCATCCATTGCCGCTGCCTCATATTCAAGTCTCGCTGCGTGAATATGTACTTGAGGCTCTTGTGGTCACAAAAGAGCTCGAACTCCTCTCCATAGAGGTAATGTCTCCAGAGTCTCAGTGCAAATATGACGACTGCCAACTCTAGGTCGTGTGTAGCGTAATTCTCCTCGTGCTTCCTTAATTGTCTCGAGGCATACGAAATTACCCAGTCCCTCTGCATAAGGACACAACCCAGACCAACGCTAGACGCGTTAGTGTATATAGTGTATCTAACCCCTTGCTCTGGCAATACTAGCACAGGGGTGGACGTAAGCCTGTCCTTCAGCTCCTGAAAAGCTATCTCCGCCTTGTCATTCCAGGCGAACTTCACGTCCTTCCGTGTCAACTGAGATAAAGGTCTCACGATCTTCGAGAAATCTCGAATAAAGCGTCGATAATAGCCAGCGAGACCCAAGAAACTTCTCACCTCAGTAACAAAACCAGACTGCTCCCAGTCCTGAACTGCAGCTACCTTAGACAGGTCCACTGCCATGCCATCCTTGGACACCAAGTGTCCCAGGAACTTCACTTCCTGCTTCCAGAAGTCGCACTTCTTGTACTGTGTGAACAACTGATGCTGTCTGAGTGTATCCAGGACCAAGCGCAAGTGCTCCTCATGCTCCTCTCCACTCCTGGAGTATACCAAAATGTCGTCAATGAACACAACGACGAATCGATAGAGGAAAGGCTGAAATACCCGGTTCATCAGATCCATGAACACAGCTGGTGCATTCGTGAGATCGAACGACATCATAAGGAACTCGTAGTGGCCAAAGATGGTCCTGAATGCTGTCTTCTGCACGTCATCATCCCTGACGCACAACTGATGATATCCTGACTGAAGATCAATCTTCGAGAAGTACGGCGCTCCTCTTAATTGATCAAACAAGTCATCGATCCTAGGTACAGGGTACTTGTTCTTCACCGTGATCTGTTTCAGCCTGCGATAATTAATAGATAATCACATCGAACCATCCTTCTTCCTTACAAACAGGACTGGTGCTCCCCAAGGAGACACACTAGGCCATACAAGGTCAAGCTCCAACAGACCATCAATCTGTGTCCTAAACTCCTCCATCTCACATGGTGCCATGCGATACGTCGGCAGTGAGACGGGCGTGGAACCAGGCACCAGATCGATAGTGAAATCAATCTCTCGTCGAGGCGGCAAATCAGGGATCTTCCTAAATAGATCCCCAAAATCACAAACGACTGGCGTATACTCAAGCATCTGGGCACCAGCGTCCCGTAGTAAAGTAGTATAGTTAAGTATGTGGAAGGGGAGATTTACCCGCACTGGGAATGTAAAGGATGCGCCCTCTGGTTCGTAGGCAGTCACTATACGAGTCTCGCAGTCAATCTCGGCCCTCGCTGCAGTCAACCAGTCCATGCCAAGAATGACGTCGAGATAAACAAGAGAGGGGTCGACGACAAGATCAAGAGCCATCGTCTTGCCCCCCAGATCCACCAAGCAGCCCTTACACATCAGGGTGGCATCTGTAAAGGACCCGTGAGCTGTATAAACTCTCACCCCATCCATCCTAATAGTCGGTAGCCCAATGCGCCTGACTATGGCACGTGATATCAATGAAATCGTGAATCATGTGTCCACCATCACAAGAATAGGAATACCTCCAATGTGGACAGTGACCTCAAAGGCCAAATGCTGAGAAGTCTATGTAGCAGCTACCTCAGCTGTCAAGGCATGCACCCGCGCCTGCTGTGGCCGGTTCGGCTGCTGTGCCGTGGGCCGTAGAGGTGGCCTAAACTGAGATACCGGAGGTCTGAAGGAAGGGTGCGCAGGAGCCAACCGTAAAAGCGGTGCTGATATAGCCTATGGGCGTGTACGGTCGATCTTCTGCAGCTGCGAAAACCCACTGTCCAGCATCCGAGCGAAACAACTCTATGCCGAATGGCCCAATCTCCCACAATAGGTACATGATAAATCGGGGCGCCGCATCGGTAATACTGGCACTGCAGCCCTAGAAGGAGGGTCGGCGCGAGGCCTCTTGCCCGCAAAGGGCCTATCCTGTAACTCTGGTCGTGGCCTAGGAGCAATAGGGCCACGAGATCCCGTAAGTCGATCCACATCCTCCTCTGGCCGCATGGACATGTCAATCAGCTCTGCGTAGGAGAAAATGCTCATGCAGCACATCTTCGACAGAATATTCAGTCGCAAATCCTCAGAAAAGTGTCGTATGCGCATCTGCTCATCTACCAGTATAGTCGGGACGTATCTGCCCAACTCATTAAACCGATGCTCATACTCAGTCACTGTCATGCCTCCCTGTCTGAGGTGTAGAAACTCATTCTCCCGATCATGCCTATACGTTTGGGGATAGTATTTCTCATGGAAGTGAAACTCGAACGCTGCCCAGGTCCATATGTAGTCAGCGGCAACGGTCCGCAACACAGTGTCCCACCATAAGCTGGCCTCCCTCTTAAACAAGAACGTAGCCAACTCTACCTGCTTAGCCTCTGAACAATGCAGCATTCATAGTATCTTCGACACACGGTCGAGCCAATACTCGACCTCCTCGGGTCTATAAGAACCCGTAAAAGTGGGAGGCCATAAGCGCTGAAATCGTTCTAATAAGCTCCGTGTATCTGTGACATTTCCCGCAGGATAAGTAGGTGGTACAGGATGAGCCATGCCCTCGTCCTTAGCATATGCACCGGCATCCTCAGCTGGATGCGCAGGTGGTGCAGGTGGAGTCACACTCCCACCCTGGGCTAGAGCCCCCACTATAGTAGTCAGGAGCTGCTACTGCTGCTGCATCATAGCCATCATCTGCTCAAATCTATCTGGAGGTGGAGCAGGTTGTGGCATGTACTGCATCGAAGAAGACGCGCGGTACTGCTCTCTGACGGGAGATGTGAATGGCGGTGGCCCAACTGCAGGACCAGTAGCAGGATGAGATACACGTGCTGTCTCAGGAATCGGGCCCACAGCAGGGTCCGCATGAGCATCAGACTGAAAAGGAACCTGATCCATAGGCTCACCTAGTGTAAGCTGAGCTATGCTCCGTGTAGTCTTCAGCGGCATTCCCTATATTCAAAATAGGGCGCAACCTTGTCAGTCTCAATAGCACAAACACACCTCAATCATTCACATAAAGAGTCAAAGGCATTCTATGCATTTCATTTAATCAAAATTGTCACAATACAAGGGATATCTCCTTACAGGCATCATGAGAGGAAGTACATGGGAACTAAGACAGTTAAAGCTACAACAACAACATAAATAAAACACTAGCCTTAACAGGCTTACACAACTTAAAGCAGGAAACGATAACTGCTACCAAACAACATCTAAAATCTCATCACTAGTCTGAGTCGGGTGACGGAGGAGGAGCACCCTTATCATGCAAGCAGCACAGGATCGCCTTCAAGGTGCGAGTCACCTTGTCGAATTTCCTCTTCATAACGGCCTTGGTATCCTCGACCTCAGCCCGAAGTTCCTGAACTTCCCTTCGCAAGGTGACTTAGCTCACCTCAATTTGGACAATACGATCATCACTAGTAGCCTGAGCAGAAGGAGTCAATGAGAGGATGGTGGAGAGAGAGAAAAAACCCAAAATGGCTTCAACAAAAGCCATGAAAAATGTGGAAAATGTAGAGAAATGGCTGCCCAAATAGAAAAAAGGAGATCTAGGTGTTGTAGAGGGATGCTTCAAGCTCCCCTAGGGTGAATTTTTAAAAAGAAAAAAGAAGGAAAAAGGGGAATGGAGCTCCACACGATTTCAGCACGTTTTGGGAGTTGTAGGAGCTCCAACGGACGAGATCGGAGAGGGAGAGGGTTTCTAATCACATTGGAGGTATGGGATAGGGTCAGTTTTAGTAATGGGATTATTTGGGAGTGATTTGGGGTCACGGTTTGAGATAGGGCAACAAGAAAATGAGCAAGGGAGCTAGGGAGGGGGCTGTTTGTGAAGGAAGTTTCCTTTTTAGGGGTTTTCGATGGTCGGCCCACACATGGGAGGGGTGCCTTACCACTAAGAGAGCGTGCGCCTGAAATTTATTGCAAGTGGGCCCCATCCATCGGCGATGCATCGCCGGATCGGCAATGGCATCACCGACCGGTGGTGCATCCGACTGATCTGGCCTAATGAGCTGGGTCCCCCCTACCCTGGAGGTCCCAGATATACATGGGTCCCACCTTCGTTCATTGTAGATTGCCCAAGGGAGGCCCAAACATCCATTCAAAGCTTTCCAGGGATAATCTGAAAACCTGAATGCAATACCCTATCATGCAGAATATGATTTTGGGGTAGAAGGAGCTAATACATCCATCTAGCCTATTATTTTCTAAATATTGCAAACTTAGAATGGCCTAATGGTCAATTTTCATGAAATTTTACTATTCACTATAAAATTTTGTTGAAGTATGATTTTTATATTATTTTCACATTAATATTAATGCCTAACATGAAAAGAATAAGAAATAATTGAAGAATGGAGTGGTGAGAGGAAGAATTTTGAAGAATTTAGGTGAAACGGGGTTTCTAAGCCCTAACGATTGAATGCAAGGGTTGTGGTTGCCCCAAGCCCAAGGATTCACATTTACAGGTTTAGAAGCATTCAAAGAACGTCTCAACCCACCTACCTACAACCTATGAGCTACTTAGGTCGCTTCACGCGACCCTAGATGCGTTACGGACTCGATCGCGTGATCGATACGAATAAACTTCGCCTATTGGCGAATCTGCGATCCTATAAGTGTTTCTAAACCTTTCTCGCACCCACCTAAGTCAAAGGAAGCGATAGCGTACGTAGCATGACCATAACCCAGGCCCGGTATAATCTCATTCATGCTCTGATACCAACTTATAACACCCTGAAAATCGGGGGTCGTGTATAAACTCAACTCGCGAGTTCCAGACCGTCACTTATGCAACAAAAATGATTATGATTCAATGTTGTCTGAGTTAAAGCATTCACATGAGCAAAAGTATACCAAAACTGCAATTTATTCTCCAGATTTAGTGATAAAAGTAAGCGGAAGACTAAAGAATATACATATCACTGTATGGAAAACAAAGTAGATCTCAACTGTCTCCAAAGTATGAATACATCTCTGAGTCTCATATACATGTAAATAACAGAAATCAAATGTCAAAATAGTCCCACTGAGAAGTCCCGTCAATCCAGGCCACCTAAGCAAAGCCGTCGTGGTACTGTATATATGAGAACTAGTCCTGGTCCTCATCATAATCCGGCTCTGCCTCCTGAATCGCAGCCTCACCTGCATTTAAGACAGGGTCTGGTGGGTGTTGGAAACACCATCCCATAACGTGGGAGTGAGTAGCTAACTCAGTGGAATAATAGAGTAAAAATTAGCATGTTCTCAAATCAATCATGCGATAATAGTAAAGCAGTAAATCAAACATTCCTAATACTGTTGTTAATGCAATATGACATGACATGATGGATGCCCTCACAGACATTCACCCTCATACGGCACCATCTTACGCCCGCGGCATGCTTGCGTACTGCTCAGTGCACCACATCTTCCAGGCACATGCAATGTGATAGTGATATAATTGCCGAGTTATTAATAGTCCATTCAAACAGCAGGATTGGGAAACTAAGGTACTTTCCTTATATCAATCCCAACATAGATCCTGTCTAGGGTCGTCACTCCTAGTAATCTCATACAATGTATATTTTGTAGGTCGCTGCAAGGGCTTGCAGGGCTGTTTCTCGCACTCGTTGCACCGCTCCCCCATCACCTTATCAATACAAGCCTACTGTACTCTCAATGCTATGGAAGGGTCGTCGCCTCCCATAGACTCAGAATACGCTCGCGGTCACTACAAAGGACTCGTCGCCTGATCAGTGTAGGCCGACAGCAAGAATATAGTGTCCCATACCACCATAATCTGCTCACTAGTCATATGTGCTCACTGGTCACTACGGGGAGGTTTGTGGCCCCAGCGTAGGCCGACAGCTCAACCACGGTGTCCCATACCACCATGCCAGGCTCATGAGTCTTTATGGATCAAGGTACCACGGTTAAAAGGGTTTACAGTGGTAAGTTTAGTACCCTAGGTTCAAGCAGTTATGACTCATACAGGGTGAACATACAATGGTCAGTCGGGTTACTTGACGGGCTCGACTAGCACGAGCGCATCTCAAGTCGAACGACATGAAGTGCGTAAAACACTTCGTGTGGCCTAACCACTGCCGCCAACTCCAAAACATGGATCGTGTTCATCAACTCGTCGTTCGTGGCAAAGATAAACCAACCATGAACTTGCTCGGTTGCCGACTGCCTGGACTAAGTATAGTCCCAAACATTTATGAATTCACATCAGCAATCATGTAAGAGTGATGGAAATGAAATACAACAATGTGAGCATGTTAACACATGTTATAACATACAACTTAAGTAAATCATCAAGCACATGCATTTCATACATATAATGAAATCATGCATATAGCTAACATGTAGGAAATCATTTACATCAGCATATTAATTGAGAATTCAATCTCAAACTAATTCATAACACCAATTATTTCAATACATACTAATACAAGCATTTATACAAACACTTAAACTACACACTTAAGTCTACATATAGTATGTCGACTCAAAGTGCGCATTTAGGCGAATCTCTTCGCCAAACTAATTTTGCACGCATTCCTAGTATCTTAATGCGACAAGAAGCCATGTCAATCACATCAGCAAAATATGGATGAAAACAGTATTTACTACAAATGACTAAAATACCCTAAATCTCATATTTTTCATCTGCTTACGAAACAGGAAACGGACAGCATGTTGTACATGTCAAACGGCGTTGCCGTCCATAATCTACTATTAAACGACATTGAAAGCGTTGGAAACAGTCAATCAAAGCGTCTAAAATCCGCACCTTTTTCTCCTATAGGTGTATTGATTCGAACGGAGCGTATACGCTTCGTCTACGGCGAACCGGGAACCTATTACACAAGATCCATAAGCTACTTCGCTATGGAAATGACGGAACCTCAAATCAACAAGTATTTAGGGTATTTTCTTACCTAGAAGCGCGGAGAAATCGTCGGGAAAGTGATTGGATTGCGTGGCTTAAACACGTGCAGCAGGTAGTACAGCAGCAGAAAAAACTCTCCCACCTTCTCTCACTCTTGCTAGGGTTTCTAGAAAATTCGGATGGGTGAGAGGAGTGAGGGTTTAAGCCCATTTTATAACCTAAAACTCGCCCAAAACAGGCTTGGGAACAATGTTTACTTGATACCTAACCAAATCGGGGCTGTTTCGGTCCAAAAAGATATTTCTGGTGGTCCCCTAGCCGAACGCGAACGGATTTAAGTTCATGCACGTCGGATGTCGCTCACATCCCATTTTCAGACCAGTAGTATTCGTAGATCGCACGTGGCCGTCCAGTTTTAGTTCAGCGGTCACCGCACGTAGATCAGGCCTACAAGTCTCATGATATGAAATAAAATTTTTCCTGATCCAAGGGTATAATTTGGCTGAATTCTGATGGTCAGAATGCTTAATACTGACGTGTCAAGTCGTGTGCCAGATTTGAATTTCAAATTCCAAATCTAACCCTATTCTCACTCTTTCACTCCAAGCTAAAACAAATAGCCTGTGAATGTCGGTTGGACTTGATTTTTGAAATGATTGTCAAGTCCAGCTAGGCAGTTATAACAGTCTAAGATTGTAGGTATCGGACTTTCGACGCGCGGTCTAGATCCAATATAAAGTTTCAAAGAGTTCCAGAGAATAAACCGGCTTAGAGTTTGATCCGAGGTTTTAGAGTATTATAGCGTCATTGGTTCTACTCGCTTTGGGTCTTATAGAACGTATTTAAAGTGATCAGGGACTATTTCCCAGCTACTCTAGCGTTGCGCTAGCTAACTTACACTTATTTTCTAAAGGAATTAATCCTACGTGATTTTCGGTCGAGTTGGTACTCGAGTCCAAGTACGGATTTTTTCAAGGCGTTACACTCGTAGTGGCCAAAGCTGGTCCTGAAAGCTATCTTCTGCACATCCTCATCCCTGATGTGCAACTGGTGATACCCTGACTGCAGATCAATCTTCGAGAAGTACTGCACTACTCTCAGTTGAGCAAACAGGTCATCAATCCTGGGCAAAGGGTATCTATTCTTCACCGTAATCTGATTCAACCTACGATAATCAATACACAATCGCAATGAACCGTCCTTCTTCGTCACAAATAGCACCGGTGCACCCCAAGGAGACACACTCGGTCGTATGAAGCCAACCTCCAATAGATCATCGATCTGTTTCCTCAACTCCTCCATCTCACACGGAGCCATGCGATACGTCGGCAGTGAGACGGGCGTCGAACCGGGTACCAGGTCGATAGTAAAATCAATCTCACGCTGAGGTGGCAACCCAGGAATCTTTCTAAACAGCTCCTCATAATCACGGACTACTGTCGTGCGCTCATGTGTCGGGGCATCAACATCCCTCAATAAAGAAGCGTAGCTAAGTACTCGAAAGGGGAGATTAACCTGCACTGGAAATGTAAAGGACGTGCCCTCCGGCTCGTAGACTGTCACTATATGGGTCTCGCAGTCAATCTCGGTCCTCCCTGCAGTCAGCCAATCCATGCCAAGAATGACGTCGAGATAATAGAGAGAGGGGTCGACGATAAGGTCAATAGCCATCGTCCTGCTCCCTAGATCCAGCAAACAACCCTCACACATCATAGTGGCATCAGAAAAGGTCCCGTGTGCTGTAAGAACTCGCACCCCATCCATCCGAGTAGTCGACAGCCCAAGGCGCTTGACTACTGCATGCGATATCAATGAAATCGTGGATCCTGTATCCACCATCACGAATATAGGAGTACCTCCAATGTGGGCTGTGACCTCAACGGCCAAGGGCTGGGCAGTCTCTGTCCTCAATGCCTCTGCTGTCAATGCAAGTACCCAAGCCTGCTGTGGACGGTTCGGCCGCAATACCATGAGAGGTTGAGGCAGCCAGAACTGAGGTGCGGGAGGTCTGAAAGAAGGATGTGCAAGAGCTGACCGTAACGGTGGAGCGGATAATGCCTGTGGGCGAGGACGATCGATCTTCTGCGGTGGTAAAAACCCGCTATCTCTCATCTGAGCAAAACAGCTCTCTACAGTGTGACCCGGTCTCCCACAGTAAGTACAGGTCACACCTGGGTGCCTGATCGAAAGTACTGGCGTTGTAGCCCTAGGAGGAGAATCGATGCGAGGCCTCTTGCCAAGGAGTGGCCTGCCCTGAGCATCTGGTCGTGGCCTAGCAATCATAGGGCCACGAGAACGTGTCAAGCGATCTACATCCTGCTCTGCCCGCATGGACATATGTATCCCCTCGGCATAAGAGGGTAAGCTGACACAGCACATCTTTGACCGAATGTCAGGTGGCAAGCCCTCAGAAAATCGTCGGATGCGCATCTACTCGTCGGCAAGTATCGTAGGGACATATTTGTCCAACTCTATGAATCGATGCTTGCACTTCAAAACTGACATGCCTCCCTTCTTAAGGCACATAAACTCATTCTCCCTCTCGTGTCGATAAGTCTGCGGATAGTATTTCTCATGGAATCAGAACTCGAATGTTTCCCAAGTCTAGATGTAGCCAACTGCAACCGTACGCAATATACTATCCCACCATAAGCTGGCCTCTCTCTCGAACATGAAAGTTGTCAACTTAACCTTCTCAGACTTCGAGCAGTGTAACATCCTCAATATCTTCAAGACACAGTCGAGCCAATACTCAGCCTCCTCGGGTCTGTGAGAACCCACAAAAGTAGGAGGCCGCAAGCGCTGGAATTGCTCAAGTAGGCCTCTAGTATCAGTAGTATTCCCCGTGGGGTAGGAAGATGGTGCAGGATGGGCCATACCCTCATCCTGAGTCAAAGTCCCAGCATCCTCAGCTGGATGCACAGGTGGCACAGGTGGAGTCGCACTCCCACCCTGGGCTAAGGCCCCTGCAATGGTAGTCAAAAACTGCTGATGTTGTTGGTGCATCATGATCATCAACTGCTCAAACCTATTAGGAGGTGGAGCAGGATGAGGCACATACTGCGTCGAGGAAGTTGCATGGTACTACTCTCTAACTGGCGGTGTGAAAGGTGGTGGTCCAACTGTAGGACCTACAGAAGGCTGAGACTCAGGTGCAATCTCATGAATCAGGCCCACAGCAGGGTCCATATGATCATCACTCTGGGGAGGAACCCGATCCATCGGCTCACCTAGCGTAAGATGTGTTGTGCTTCGAGTAACCTTAGGTGGCATTCCCTATATTCAAAACACGGTGCAACCCAGTCAGTTTCAGTAATAGCACAAACACACCACACAATCATTCACATAACAACTGAAGAAACTCCATGCATTTTATTAAATCAAAATCTGTCACAATACAAGAGATATATCCTTACATGCATCATGACAGGAAACACATGGGAAACTAAGTTAGCCAAAGCTACAACTACAATAAAAACCAACTACTAAGCCTTCTCAGGCTCACACACAGAAACACAAAAAAACCTACATACGACCTACAGACATCAGAAATCTAATCACTCGTCCGAGTTTGGCGATGGAGGAGGGGCACCCTTATCCTGCAGACAACATAGGATAGATTTTAAGGTGCTGGTCACCTTCTTGAACTTGCGCTTCACAAAGCCCAGCAGGTCCGTTTTGTCCTGTCGCAAGGCAACCTGGCCCTGTCATAGAGCAGCATGATCCTCCTCCAGGTGAGCTATATGAGCATCCTAAGGAGCCTGCCCAGAAGCCTACCCCGGTACCGCAGGAGGGGAGTTCTCATCAGTGCTCTAGGCCTTTGGCTCTTCCTCTTCTTAGATCTCGGCCCCAGCTTCTTCTTTGCTCTCAGTCTCATCTTCACTCTCCTCAAGTCGAGCTTGGCATTGTCGTGGCCCGATCTCCATCTGATTGAGAGTAGCTTCATTGATCTGATGAATCGGCACCGGCATCTCCCCACCAAGGCCATAACCAAACTCACGTGCAATCCTGCATATGAGTCGGTCGTATGGGAGTGACTCAGTCCACCTCCTCGAGTGTACAACCTGAACTATCTGTCGCAACATGAATGAAGGCACACACAGGATTTCCCTCTGCCCCACTTGATACAAGAAGTCCACCATAAGGTGCGAACACTCACTACGATTACTCCACCTGGGGTAGATGTAAAAATATGGTGGAGAAAGCGAAAGACGTTTGTCATATGGGATGCAAGAAGACTCCGGTTCGGCTGCCACTCAACCAGTCGGCCATAGGGGGAACGTGTGCAGCGGTCCCTTTCACGCATACTATTCAGATTCTTAGCGCTCGCATGCACCTCTCCAAGGGGCACATTCAGAAGTTGAGATATCAACCTGACATCAACTGTGGCCCACAAATCTACTCCACATAAGACCTGAAACTGTAAGGGTTCCAGCGTAGCCTCATGAATGTTAGCATAGAAAGCTCAGAATGTGCTTGCATTGGCGCGTTGCCTGACATCAAATAGCAGACCCCACTAGGCCTGTTCCAAGAGCTCGAGCAACTGATATTCTCCAAAGAGTCGCCCATCCACCTGAGCTTCAAAAAGGACCCGACGGCCCTCATAAACTCCATGTGGTTGTTTCGCCAACCAAGCCCTTCCAGCAGGAGATCGGGGATCAAGATCCCGCTTCATCTGAAACTCACGAGTGGCACTTAGACTTGCGGTGACGCTTGAACTAGTGGCGACACCTCTTGGCTTCCTTAAATGTGAAGGGCGACTAGGCCCAGCTTTATCAGCGGCTGTAACACCCTAAAAATTGGAGGTCGTGTATAAACTCAACTCTCGAGTTCCAGACCATCACTTATGCAACAAAAATAATTATGATTCAATGTTGTCTGAGTTAAAGAATTCACATGAGAAAAAGTATACCAAAACTGCAATTCATACTTCAGATCCAGTGATAAAAGAAAGTGAAAGACTAAAGAATATATATATCACTGTATGGAAAAACAAAGTACATCTCGACTGTCTCTGAAGTATGAATACATCTCTGAGTCTCATATACATGTAAATAAATAAAATTAAATGTCCAAAAAGAGTCCCACTGAGACGTCCCGTCGATCCAGGCCACCTAAGCAAAGCCATCGTGGTACTGCATGTTTGAGAACTCGTCCTGATCCTCATCATAATCCGGCTCTGCCTCATGAATCGCTGCCTCACCTGCATCTAAGACAGGGTCTAGTGGGTGTTGCAAACACCATCCCGTAACGCGGGAGTGAGTAGCTAACTCAATGGAATAATAGAACAAGGATTAACATGTTCTCAAATCAATCACGCAATAATAGTAAAGCAGTAAATCAAACATTTCTAATACTATTGCTAATGCAATATGACAAGACGTGAAGTATGCCCTCACTGACGATCTCCCTCATACGACACCATCTTACGCCCGCAGCTGTAACACCCCAGATTTTGGCCAATCTAGGATTTGACGTCCTTAGGCAGTGGGTCAATTAAAACACCTGAAAAATCGTTCAGAACCCAATTCCATAGCCAAAGAAACCACTTAGGATTAATTCCTTTAGAAATTAAGTGTAAGTTAGCTAGCGCAACGCTGGAGTAGCTGGGAAACAGTCCCTGATCACTTTAAATACGTTCTACAAGACCCAAATCGAGTAGAACCAATGACTCTATAATACTCTATAACCTCGGGTCAAATTCTAAGCAGGTTTGTTCTCTGGACCACTTTGAATCTTTGTATTGGATCTAGACCGCGCGTCGAAAGTCCGATACCTCCTATCTTAGACCGTTAAAACTGCCTAGCTGGACTTGACACTCATTTCGAAAATCAAGTCAAACCGATAATCACAGGCCATTTCATTGAGCCCGGACCGAAGAGAGTGCGAAGAGAGTGCGAATAGGGACAGAATTGAAATTTCAAATTCAAATATGGCACACGACTTGACGCGTCAGTATTGAGCATTCTGACCGTCACAATTCAGCCTAATTACACCCTTGGATCAGGAGAAATTTCTATTTTATATCATGAGACTTTCAGCCCTGATCTACGTGCGGTGACCGCTGAACTGAAACTGGTCCGCCACGTGCGATCTGCTGACCCAGCCAGACTGAAAACTTAATGCGAGCTAGATCTGGTACGTGTGAGCTTAAGTCCGATCGCATTCGGCCAGGGGACCACCAGAAAGCATCTATTGGACCGAAACAGCCCCGATTTAGATATGCACTAAGTGAACCTTGTTCCCGAGCCTATTTCGGGCAAGTTTGGGCTTATAAAAAGGGTTGAAACCCTCACTCCTCTCTCCCATCCGAATTTGCAAAAAGCCCTAGATTGGGAGAGAGAAAAGGGGAGAGTTTGTGAGAGAGAGTGGGATGATTTTCCTGCCACCTGCTGTTGCTGCTGCATGTGCTTAGGCGACGCACTCCGATCACTTTTCCGGCGATTCCTCCGCATTTTCAGGTAAGAAAAACCCTAATAAGTTGCTGATTTGGGATTCTTTCCGTTCCATAGCTTGTAAACTGATAGAATTTGTAAATTAGGTTCTCTATTCGCCGTAGACGAAGCGTATACGCTCCGTTCGAACTCACACCCCAAAAAGGAAAAAGGTGCGGATTTTAGACACTTTGATTGACTGTTTCAATGTCGTTTAATAGTAGATTCTCGACGGCCATGCCGTTTGACATGTATAACATACTGTCCGTTTCCTGTTTCGTAAACCAACGAAGAATATGAGATTTAGGGCATTTTAGTCATTTGTAGGAAGTACTGTTTTCATGCATATTTTGCTGATGTGATTGACATGGCTTCTCGTCGCATTAGGATATTAGGAATGCGTGCATAATTAGTTTGGCGAAGAGATTCGCCTAAATGCGCACTTCGGGTCGACATACTATATGTAGACTTAAGTGTGTAGTGTAAGTGTTTGTATAAATGCTTGTATTAGTATGTATTGAATTAAATGATGTTATGGATTAGTTTGAGATTGGTTTCTCAATTAATATGCTGATGTGAATGATTTCCTACATGTTAGTTATATACATGGTTTCATTGTATGTATGAAATGTATGTACTTGATGATTTACTTACGTTCTATGTTATAACATGTGTTAACATGCTCACATGGTTGTATTTCAATTTCAATACTCTCATATGATTTGCTGATGTAATTCCTTAATTGTTTGGGACTATGCTTAGTCCAGGAAGTCGGTAACCGAGCGAATTTGTGATTAGCTTATCTTCGCCACGAACGACGCGTCAATAAACGCGAGTCGTGTTCTGGAGTTGACGGCAGTGGTTAGGTCACACGAAGTATTTTATGCACTTCATGTCATTTGACTTGAGATGCGATCGTGCTAGTTGAGCCCGTCAAGTAACCCGACTGGCCATTGTATGTTCACCCTGCATGACTCATAACTGTTTGAACCTAGGGTACTGAACTTACCATTGTAAACCCTGTTAACCATGGTACCTTGATCCACAAAGACTCATGAGCCGGGCATGGTGGTATGGGACACCGTGGTCGAGCTGTCGGCCTACGCTGGGGCCACAAACCTCCTCGTAGTGACCAGTGAGCACCTAGTCTCGTGAGCAGATTATGGTGGTATGGGACACTATATTCTAGCTGTCGGCCTACACTGATCAGGCGACGAGTCCTTTGTAGTGACCGCGAGCGTATTCTGAGTCTACGGGAGGCGATGACCCTTCAGTAGCAGTAGAGTACAATAGGCCTGTATTGATAAGGTGATGGGGGAGCGGTGCAACGAGTGCGAGCAACAGCCCTGACAGCCCTTGCAGCGACCTACAAAATATATATCGTATGAGATTACTAGGAGTGACGACCCTAAACAGGATCTGTGTTGGGATTGAGAAAAGGGAAGTACCTTAGTTTCCCAATCCTGCTGTTTGAATGGACTAATAACAACTTGGAAATCATATCACCATACCATTGCATGTGCCTGGAAGATGTGGAGCACTTGAGGGTCGTTTGCATGCCGCGGTCGTAAGATGTTGCCGTATGAGGGAGATCGTCGGTGAGGGCATACATCACGTCATGGCATATTGCATTAACAACAGTTTTAGGATTGTTTGATTTACTGCTTTACTATTATCGCATGATTGATTTGTTGGTCTATTATTCCACTGAGTTAACTACTCACTCCCACGTTACGGGACGGTGTTCCTGGACACCCACTAGACTTTTTGTGATTGCAGATGATGGCGCGGCCTGCAAGGCGGGGCCGGACTTGATGATGATGATGATGAGGAGGATCCCTCCTTTGTGCGTGTTCTGATCGACGGGATTACAGGGAGGTTGATTAGATGTCTTGACACTTGTCATTTTATATTTTCAGAGCACTCATGTATATGCTTTCTTTCTATTTTGAGGTATACATGTATATGTTTAACCTGGTAACATGTTCACACTCAAGAGACACACAACAGTTTATATATGTTATACATACTATCACAGACTTCCGCTGGTAAATTTAACTTCTCTGGAGTATGATATACTGTTCTGGATTAATCTCACTCATGTTTAATACATTATCACAGACAACAGTCAATCATACATATCTATGTTGCATAAATAACATTTTGGAACTTGGAAGTTGGGTTTTTGCTCGACCCCCTGATTTTCGGGATGTGACAGATGGTATCAGAGCATGATTTGGATTAAACTGGGCCTGGGTTATGGTCATGCGACGTACGCTGTCGCTTCCTTTGACTTAGGTGGGTGTGAGAAGGGTCTAGAAACACTTCTAGGATCCCAGATTCACCAATAGGCGAAGTCTATTCATTTCGATCGCGGGATCGAGTCCGTAGCGCATCTAGGGTCGCGTAAAGCAACCCGAATAGCTCCTAGGTTGTAGGTGAGTGGGGTGAGACGTTCTTTGAACAATTCTAAACCTATAAATATGAATCCTTGGGCCGTGGGACAACCACGACGCCTGTATTCAATCGCCAGGGCTTAAAAACCCCGTTTCACTGAAAATCTTCGAAATTCTTCCTCTCACCACTCCAATCTTCAATTTTCTCTTATATTTTTCATGTTAGGCATCAATAATAATGTGAAAATAACATAAAATCATACTTTCATAAAATTTTACAATGAATAGTAAAATTTCATGAAAAATGGCCATAAGGCCATTCTAACTTCACTTTCTTTAGCAACTAATGGGCTAGATGGATGTACTAGCTCCTTCTACCTCAAAATCATATTCTGCATAATAGGGTTTTATATTCGGGATTATAGATTGGACCCGAAAAGCCTCGGATGGATGTTTGGGCCTCCCTAGGGCAATCTACAATGAACCAAAGTGGGAACCATACCTTTTTGAAATCCCTAGGGCAAGGGGAACCCATCCCATATGGCCTCAATGGCCAATTTGCAACTTCACCGGTGATTCCATCGCCGGTCAAACTCTTCAAATGAGTCTGGTCTTTGGGCTGGAGGAGTTTGGGGGCTAGGGAAGCCCCCTGGTATGCGGTCCGTACCTTGAAACCCCCTAAAAGATGTACTTCCTTCACAAAATTCCCCTTCCCTAGCCCCATTTTCATTTTCTTGCTGCCCTAACCCAAAATCGTGGTTCCAAACCACTCTCAAATCCATTCCCTGCCAAAAACGACCACCCTCCATCGTTCCTTTGAAGTTGGCAGCCCTCCCTCTTGAAGGTTTCGTCCGTTGGAGCTCCTAAAACCTCCAAATCGAGCTGAAATCGTGAGGTGCTCCATTCCCCTTTTTCATTTTCATTTCTTTCTGAAAATACATCCTAAGGAAGCTTGAAGCATCCCTCTACAATGCCTAGATCTCCCTTTTCTATTTTGGTTAGCCATTTCCTTACATTTCTCCCATTTTCCATGGCTATTGTTAAGCTGTTTTAGCCTTTTTCTCTCTTTCCACCATCCTCCCTCTCAATCCTATTCCTCCATTTTCTTTACTTAAGGGATACTGAAAATATATGGCCGAGAGAGCTCTAGTGAGCAACAGACAGTATTAGACTCAACAGTGATAAAGAAGGTAAGTCGGGACTGTGGTAGAGTCCTTTGGTAGCATTAGGCATCTGTGATGTTGTCTTGTAGATTTTTGATTACTGTTTGAGATCTCCGTATTTTGTTGTTGTTAGATTTAGTGACGTCAGAGGTAGAAAGTGTGGAACTTTGTTCCATGTATTGTGACTAGCATGCCACTCCCAATCCCAACATGGGATTAGGAATGTAGTTTCGTTTCATAGGCCCTTGGCGTTTTGAGCGTTAGCACTCCTAGATTTGAAGGATCTGACGATATAGGAAATCTAATTCTATTTAGATAATCTTGACTCTAAGCAACAGAACAATTCCCTGTAGTAGAAATGGTATGGAACCATGTGCCGTATAAACTTAGGCTTTGGATTATAAGTACTGAGTTACAGATTAGGCTACTAGTTGACTTAGGCAGTGTAAGGCCTATATATGCTCAGGGATAGTAGGTTAGATTTGGTTGGAATGGGACTCCCTTCCTTCGGTAGATCCCTTTATGACTTATAGATTTCTGTTGTTGCCCATAGGAAGGAACCATACACTCTCAGGGAACATTTATAACTCCCTCAAATTGAACTTAGAACGTACTAGCACACCCCTTAGAATTGCCTTCCCCAAGGACTTATTGCATTCGGGAACGCAGAGTAAAGGAACTACATGTAAGCGATGTATTCGCGGTTTGAATCGACTTCTTAATCCTAGTGGTTACTAATGAATCCAATGCTCTGATCAAGCAGAGGATCGACATCGACTCGGATTAAGAACTGATACAACGCATTTTCTGTCCTGATTAGACAGAAGGTTCAACGTATCCGGCTTAGACCCACTACACAACCTTTCTTCCGTGTTGGCTCGACCACATACAACCGAACGGGATCACAGTGTCTTTGGGAAATGGCGAGGACTTAAAGCCAATAGAGAATTCGACATCTTGCCACCAACTCATACCTGCCCCTGAACTTAACCACAATAGAGATTAGGCTCATCTCTATGATCATAGGTACCAATGCCATAGAACGCATCATTAGCAAGGAAAAGGCTGTTTCCATTTTAGGTTAAGGATAGCCCCTAAGTTGCGCCTCGTTCCGATATACGGATCGATACAACGATTCTTCAACCTTAAGTAGAACCAAGTTTTAAGGGGGGTAGAACGTATTGAGTCCAATCCAGTTAGGTTAGTCAACGCTGCCGTTCGATCAGAGTGGCGCAGCGGAAGCGTGGTTGGCCTCTTTCCCACTGGCCCAGGATCGAAACATTTGATTTAGGTTATATGTACGGTTAGGTTATTAAATAGGATTTGAACCTTCCTTAGAAAAAGTACTCCTTGCCCTTCGCCAATTTCGGGGATGAAATTTTGTTTTAAGGGGGGTAGATTGTAACACCCCGAATTTTGGCCAATCTGGGATTTGACGTCCTTAGGCAGTGGGTCAATTAAAACACCTGGAAAATCATTCAGAACCCAATTGCATAGCCAAAGAAACCACTTAGGATTAATTCCTTTAGAAATTAAGTGTAAGTTAGCTAGCGCAACGCTGGAGTAGCTGGGAAACAGTCCCTGATCACTTTAAATACGTTCTACAAGACCCAAATCGAGTAGAACCAATGACTCTATAATACTCTATAACCTCGGGTCAAACTCTAAGCAGGTTTGTTCTCTGGACCACTTTGAATATTTGTATTGGATCTAGACAGCGCGTCGAAAGTCCGATACCTTCTATCTTAGACTGTTAGAACCGCCTAGCTGGACTTGACACTCATTTCGAAAATCAAGTCAAACCGATAATCACAGGCCATTTCATTGAGCCCGGACCGAAGAGAGTGCGATTAGGGACAAAATGGGAATTTCAAATTCAAATCTGGCACACGACTTGACGCGTCAGTATTGAGCGTTCTGACCCTCACAAATCATCCAGATTACGCCCTCGGATCAGGAGAAATTTTTATTTTATATCATGAGACTTTCAGCCCTGATCTACGTGCGGTGACCGCTGAACTGAAACTGGTCCACCACGTGCGATCTGCTGACCCAGCCGGACTGAAAACTTAATACTTGCTAGATCTGGTACGTGTGAGCTTAAGTCCGATCGCATTCGGCCAGGGGACCACCAGAAAGCATCTATTAGACCGAAACAGCCCCGATTTGGATATGCACTAAGTGAACCTTGTTCCCGAGCCTATTTCGGGCAAGTTTGGGCTTATAAAAAGGGTTGAAACCCTCACTCCTCTCTCCCATCCGAATTTGCAAAAAGCCCTAGATTGGGAGAGAGAAAAGGGGAGAATTTGTGAGAGAGAGTGGGAGTGATTTTCCTGCCACCTGCTGCTGCTGCTGCATGTTCTTAGGCGACACACTCTGATCACTTTTCCGGCGATTCCTCCGCGTTTTCAGGTAAGAAAAATCCTAATAACTTGCTGATTTGGGATTCTTTTCGTTCCATAGCTTGTAAACTGATAGAATTCGTAAATTAGGTTCTCTATTCGCCGTAGACGAAGCGTATACGCTCCGTTCGAACTCACACCCCAAAAAGGAAAAAGGTGCGAATTTTAGACGCTTTGATTGACTGTTTCCAAAGCTTTCAATGTCGTTTAATAGTAGATTCTCGACGGCGACGCCGTTTGACATGTACAACATACTGTCCGTTTCCTGTTTCGTAAACCAACGAAGAATATGAGATTTAGGAAATTTTAGTCATTTGTAGGAAGTACTGTTTTCATGCATATTTTGCTGATGTGATTGACATGGCTTCTCGTCGCATTAGGATATTAGGAATGCGTGCATAATTAGTTTGGCGAAGAGATTCGCCTAAATGCGCACTTCGGGTCGACATACTATATGTAGACTTAAGTGTGTAGTGTAAGTGTTTGTATAAATGCTTGTATTAGTATGTATTGAATTAAATGATGTTATGGATTAGTTTGAGATTGGTTTCTCAATTAATATGCTGATGTGAATGATTTCCTACATGTTAGTTATATGCATGGTTTCATTGTATGTATGAAATGCATGTACTTGATGATTTACTTAAGTTCTATGTTATAACATGTGTTAACATGCTCACATGGTTGTATTTCAATTCCAATACTCTCATATGATTTGCTGATGTGATTCCTTAATTGTTTGGGACTATGCTTAGTCCAGGCAGTCGGTAACCGAGCGAATTCGTGGTTAGCTTAACTTCGCCACGAACGACGCGTCGATGAACGCAAGCCATGTTCTGGAGTTGGCGGCAGTGGTTAGGCCACACGAAGTGTTTTACGCACTTCATGTCGTTCGACTTGAGATACGATCGTGCTAGTCGAGCCCGTCAGTAACCCGACTGGCCATTGTATGTTCACCCTGCATGAGTCATAACTGCTTGAACCTAGGGTACTGAACTTACCATTGTAAACCCTGTTAACCATGGTACCTTGATCCACAAAGACTCATGAGCCGGGCATGGTGGTATGGGACACCGTGGTCGAGCTGTCGGCCTACGCTGGGGCCACAAACCTCCCCGTAGTGACCAGTGAGCACCTAGTCTCATGAGCAGATTATGGTGGTATGGGACACTATATTCTAGCTGTCGGCTTACACTGATCAGGCGACGAGTCCTTTGTAGTGACCGCGAGCGTATTCTGAGTCTACGGCAGGCGACGACCCTTCAGTAGCAGTAGAGTACAGTAGGCCTGTATTGATAAGGTGATGGGGGAGCGGTGCAACGAGTGCAAGCAACAGCCCTGGCAGCCCTTGCAGCGACCTACAAAATATACATCGTATGAGATTACTAGGAGTGACGACCCTAGACAGGATCTGTGTTGGGATTGATAAAAGGGAAGTACCTTAGTTTCCCAATCCTGCTGTTTGAATGGACTAATAAAAACTTAGAAATCATATCACCATACCATTGCATGTGCCTGGAAGATGTGGAGCACTTGAGGGTCGATTGCATATCGCGGTCGTAAGATGTTGCCGTATGAGGAAGATCGTCGGTGAGGGCATACATCACGTCATGTCATATTGCATTAACAACAGTTTTAGGATTGTTTGATTTACTGCTTTACTATTATCGCATGATTGATTTGAGAGCATGTTAAGCCTAGCTCTATTATTCCACTGAGTTAGCTACTCACTCCCACGTTACGGGAAGGTGTTCCTGGACACCCACCAGACTTTTTGTGATTGCAGATGATGGCGCGGCCTGCAAGGCGGGGCCGGACTTGATGATGATGATGATGAGGAGGATCCCTCCTTTGTGCGTGTTCTGATCGATGGGATTACAGGGAGGTTGATTAGATGTCTTGACACTTGTCATTTTATATTTTCAGAGCACTCATGTATATGCTTTCTTTCTATTTTGAGGTATACATGTATATGTTTAACCTGGTAACATGTTCACACTCAAGAGACACACAACAGTTTATATATGTTATACATACTATCACAGACTTCCGCTGGTAAATTTAACGTCTCTAGAGTATGATATGCTGTTCTGGATTAATCTCACTCATGTTTAATACATTATCACAGACAACAGTCAATCATACATATCTATGTTGCATAAATAACATTTTGGAACTCGGGAGTTGGGTTTTTTCTCGACCCCCCGATTTTCAGGATGTGACAGCAGCATGCAATCATCCCACAGTGCTCCACATCTTCCAGGCACATGCAATGTAATGGTGATATGATTACCGAATTATTATTAGTCCATTTAAACAGCAGGATTGGAAAACTAAGGTACTTCCCTTATATCAATCCCAACACAGATCCTGTCTAGGGTCGTCACTCCCAGTAATCTTATACGATGTATATTTTGTAGGTCGCTGCAAGGGCTGCCAGGGCTGTTGGTCGCACTCGTTGCACCGCTCCCCCATCACCTTATCAATACAGGCCTACTCTACTCTCACTGCTACGGAAGGGTCGTCGCCTCCCGTAGACTCAGAATACGCTCGCAGTCACTACAAAGGACTCGTCGCCTGATCAGTGTAGGCCGACAGCAAGAATATAGTGTCCCATACAACCATAATCTGCTCACGAGTCATAGGTGCTCACTGGTCACTACGGGAAGGTTTTTGGCCCCAGCGTAGGCTGACAGCTCGACCACGGTGTCCCATACCACCATGCCCGGCTCATGAGTCTTTGTGGAATAAGGTACCATGGTTGACATGGTTTACAATGGTAAGTTCAGTACCCTAGGTTCAAGCAGTTATGACTCATACAAGGTGTACATACAATGGCCAGTCGGGTTACTTGACAGGCTCGACTAGCACGAGCGCATCTCAAGTCAAACGACATGAAGTGCATAAAATACCTCGTGTGGCCTAACCACTGCCGCCAACTCCAAAACATGGCTCGCGTTCATCGACGCGTCGTTCATGGCAAAGATAAGCCAACTACGAACTTGCTCGGTTACCGACTGCCTGGACTAGGTATAGTCCCAAACAATTATGAATCCACATCAGCATTCATGTAAGATTAATGGAAATGAAATGCAACCATGTGAGCATGTTAACACATGTTATAACATACAACTTAAGTAAATCTTCCAACGCATGCATTTCACACATATAATGAAATCATGCATATAGCCAACATGTAGGAAACCATTTACATCAGCATATTAATTGAGAAATCAATCTCAAACTAATTCATAACACCATTTAATTCAATACATACTAATACAAGCATTTATACAAACACTTACACTACACACTTAAGTCTACATATAGTATGTCGACTCAAAGTGTGCATTTAGGCTAATCTCTTCGCCAAATTAATTATGCACGTATTCCTAATATCCTAATGCGACAAGAAGCCATGTCAATCACATCAGCAAAATATGGATGAAAACAATAATTCCTACAAAAGGCTAAAATGCCCTAAATCTCATATTCTTCGTCTGCTTTCGAAACAGGAAACGGACGGTATATTGTACATGTCAAACGGTGTTGTCGTCGATAATCTAATATTAAACGACATTGAAAGCATTGGAAATAGTCAATCAAAGCGTCTAAAATCTGCACCTTTTCTCCTAGAAGCGTATCAATTTGAACGGAGCGTATACGCTTCGTCTACGGCGAATAGGCAACCTAATACACAAGATCCATAAGCTACTTCGCTATGGAAACTAAGGAACTTCAAATCAGCAACTATTTAGAGTATTTTCTTACCTAGAAATGCGGCCAAATCACCGGAAAAGTGATTGGATTGCGTGGCTTAATCACGTGCAACAGATAGCACAATCAGCAAGAAATTCTCTCCCACTCTCTCTCACAATCTCTCACTTTTTCTCTCTCTCAATCTAGGGCTTTTTCCAAATTCGGATGGGAGAGATATGAGAGGGTTTAAGCCCCTTTTATAACCCTAAACATGCCCAAAATAGGCTTAGGAACAATGTTTACTTGATACCTAACCAAATCGGGGCTGTTTCGGTCCAAAAGGACATTTCTAGTGGTCCCCTGGCCGAACGCGATCGGACTTAAGCTCATGCATACTGGATCTAGCACACATCAAGTTTTCAGACCGGTAGGGTTCCCAGATCGCAAGTGACAGTCCATTTTCAGTTCAGCGGTCACCGCACGTAGATCAGGCCTACAAGTCTCATGATATGAAATAGAAATTTTTCCTGATCCAAGGGTGTAATTTGGATGAATTCTGACGGTCAGAATGCTTAATACTGATGCGTCAAGTCGTGTGCCAGATTTAAATTTTAAATTCCAAATCTAGCCCTATTCTCACTCTCTTCACTCCAAGCTCAATGAAATAGCCTGTGAATGTCGGTTGGACTTGATTTTTGAAATAATTGTCAAGTCCAGCTAGGCGGTTCAAACGGTCTAAGATTGTAGGTATCAGACTTTCGACGCGCGGTTTAGATCCAATACAAAGTTTCAAAGAGGTCCAGAGAACAAACTGGTTTAGAGTTTGATCCGAGGTTTTAGAGTATTATAGCGCCATTGGTTCTACTCGCTTTGGGTCTTGTAGAACGTATTTAAAGTGATCAGGGACTATTTCCCAGCTACTCTAGCGTTGCGCTAGCTTACTTACACTTATTTTCTAAAGGAATTAATCCTACGCGATTTCTGGTCGAGTTGCTACTCGAGTCCAAGTACGGATTTTTCCAGGGCATTACAATCTACCCCCCTTAACATATAATTTCATCCTCAAAATATATACCTTTTCGTACTCCTCGAGAAGCTGTGGGTAGTTCTTTCTGATCTCGGGTTCTGTTTCTCAGGTAGCCTCTTCCTCAGAGTGATGCGTCCACAATACTTTCACAAGGGGAATCACCTTGCTACGCAGTACCTTCTCCTTCTTGTTTAGGATATGCGTCGGTCGCAGGATATATGTAACATCCTCTCCTAACTGCACCTGCTCCCATCTGATGATATGGGAAGGATCAGAAACGTATTTCTTCAGCATAGAAACATGAAATACGTTGTGAACGCTCGCGAGAGGCGTGGGTAAAGCCAAACGGTATGCCACTGCTCCCACAAGATCGAGGATCTGGAATGGACAAATGAATCGCAGTGCCAACTTCCCCTTCTTTCCGAACCGAAGGACTCCCTTCATAAGAGAAACTCGCAAAATACATGATCCCCAACTGTGAACTCTAGCGGCCTCCGTCTTGTATCGGCATAACTCTTCTGTCTGCTCTACACTGTGAGAAGCCGACGTCTAATAATATCAATCTTCTCCGACGTCGCCTGCACTAACTCTGGGTCAATCAAGCTAGGCTCACCGACCTCTGCCCAGCACTGTGGTGCGCGACAAGGTCGCCCATACAACGCCTCATAAGGTGCCATACCGATACTCGCCTGGAAGCTGTTGTTGTACGTGAACTCCGCATATGCAAGACAGTCATCCCAACTGTCCTTGAAGTCCAATGCACAAGCTCGCAACATATCCTCTAAGATCTGGTTCACCCGCTCTGTCTGTCCGTCTGTCTGTGGGTGGAAGGCAGTACTAAACTTCAACTTCACACCCCTAGCCTCCTGAATGCGAGTTCAGAAAATAGAAGTGAACCGCGTGTCTCTATCCGACACGATCTCCAACGGAACTCCATGCAGACGCATGATCTCTCTGATGTACAGTCTAGCCAGCTCGTCTGTAGAGTTCGTGACTCTGATCGGTAGGAAGTGCACCTACTTCGTCAGATGGTCGATGATCACCCATATGGAATCATGTCCCTTCCTTATCTTCGGCAGCCCTGAAACGAAATCTATGGAAATGAAATCCCACTTCCACTCTGCGATCGGCATAGGCTGCAAGAGTCCAGGTGGTCGGCGATGCTCTGCCTTCACCTGTTGGCATGTAAGACAACAGGACACGAACTCTGCTATGTGGGTCTTCATACCTTCCCCCTAATGGGTCCTCTTCACGTCCCGATACATCTTCGTACTGCCTGGATGCATCGCGAGCCTGGTACAATGCGCAGCCTCGAGAATCTCTCGTCTCAAGTCAGGGATATCTGGGACGCATAGGCGGCCACGATAACGTAAGCCCCCATCCATGCCAACTCGCCACTCGGCGTCCGCATCATCACTAGCCTACTCTCGAAACTCAGTCAGATGCGCATCATTCCTCTCCGCCTCGATGACTCGGTCATCGATCTGAGATCGCACCTGCACATGTGCGATGAAATCATACGGCTCCTCTACTGTGAGTTTCTGCTCAAAATCTCATAAAAACTCCACCATATCCCACTCAGCAACCATCAGCGGAGCCGCAAACTCTATCGCCTTCTTACAGCTCAACGCGTCAGTCACAAGGTTCGTCTTCCCAGGATGGTAAGAGACTTCAAACTTGAAGTCCTTCAAAGTCTCCATCCATCGCCGCTGCCTCATATTCAAGTCTCGCTGCGTGAATATGTACTTGAGGCTCTTGTGGTCGCAAAAGAGCTCGAACTCCTCTCCATAGAGGTAATGTCTCCAGAGTCTCAGTGTGAATATGACGGCTGTCAACTCTAGGTCATGTGTAAGGTAATTCTCCTCGTGCTTCCTTAATTGTCTCGAGGCATACGAAATTACCCTGTCCTTCTGCATAAGGACACAACCCAGACCAACGCTAGACGCGTCAGTGTATATAGTGTACTTAACCCCTTGCTCTAGCAATACTAGCACAGGGGTGGACGTAAGTCTGTCCTTCAGTTCCTTAAAAGCTGACTCCACCTTGTCATTCCAGGCGAACTTCACGTCCTTCCGTGTGAACTAAGATAGAGGTCTAGCGATCTTCGAGAAATCCCGAATGAAGCGTCGATAATAGCCAGTGAGACCCAAGAAACTCCTCACCTCAGTGACAGAACCAGGCTGCTCCCAGTCCTGAACTGCAGCTACCTTAGATAGGTCAACTGTCATGCCTTCCTTGAACACCACGTGTCCCAGTAACTTCACTTCCTACTTCCAGAAGTCGTACTTCTTGTACTGTACGAACAACTGATGCTGTCTGATTGTATCCAGGACCAAGCGTAAGTGCTCCTCATGCTCCTCTCGACTCCTGGAGTATACCAATATGTCGTCAATGAACACAACGACGAATCGATAGAGAAAAGGCCGAAATACCCGGTTCATCAGATCCATGAACACGGCTGGGGCATTCGTGAGACCGAACGACATCACAAGGAACTCGTAGTGGCCAAAGCTGGTCCTGAATGTTGTCTTCTGCACGTCCTCATCCCTGACGCACAACTGATGATATCCTGACTGAAGATCAATATTCGAGAAGTACTGCGCTCCTCTCAACTGATCAAACAAGTCATCGATCCTAGGTAAAGGGTACTTGTTCTTCACCGTGATCTGGTTCAATCTGCGATAATCAATACACAATCGCATCGAACCATCCTTCTTCCTTACAAACCGGACTGGTGCTCCCCAAGGAGACACACTAGGCCATATAAGGCCAAGCTCCAACAGACCATCAATCTGTGTCCTCAACTCCTCCATCTCACATGGTGCCGTGTGATACGTCGGCAGTGAGACGGGCGTGGAACCAGGCATCAGATCGATAGTGAAATCAATCTCTCGTCGAGGCATCAAACCAGGGATCTTCTTGAACAGATCCCCAAAATCACAAACGACTGGCGTATGCTCAAGCATCTGGGCTCCAGCGTCCCGTAGTAAAGTAGCGTAGCTAAGTATGCGGAAGGAGAGATTTACCCGTATTGGGAATGTAAAGGATGCGCCCTCAGGCTCGTAGGCAGTCACTATACAAGTCTCGCAGTCAATCTCGGCCCTCGCTGCAGTCGACCAGTCCATGCCAAGAATGACGTCGACCTAAACAAGAGAGGGGTCGGCGATAAGATCAAGAGCCATCGTCTTGCCCCCCAGATCCACCAAGCAGCCCTCACACATCAGGGTGGCATCTGTAAAGGACCCGTGAGCTGTATAAACTCTCACCCCATCCATCCTAATAGTCGGTAGCCCAATGCGCCTGACTATGGCACGTGATATCAATGAAATCGTGAATCATGTGTCCACCATCACAAGAATAAGAATACCTCCGATGTGGGCAGTGACCTCAAAGGCCGAATGCTGAGAAGTCTCTGTCACAGCTGCCTCAGTTGTCAAGGCATGCACCTGTGCCTGCTGTGGCCGGTTCGGCCGCTGTGCCATGGGCCGTAGAGGCGGCCTGATCTGAGATACCGAAGGTCTGAAGGAAGGGTATGCAGGAGCTAACCGTAAAGGCGTTGCTGATATAGCCTGTGAGCGCGTACGGTCGATCTTCTGCGGCGGCGAGAACCCACTGTCCTGCATCCAAGAAAAATAACTCTGCGCCAAGTGGCCCGATCTCCCACAATATGTACATAATAAATTGGGGCACCGCATCGGGGGTACTGGCACTGTAGCCCTAGAAGGAGGGTTGGCGCGAGGCCTCTTGCCCGAAAAGGGCCTGTCCTGCAGCTCTGGTCGTGGCCTAGGAGCAATAGGGCCATGAGATCGTGTAAGTCGATCCACATCCTGATATGCCCGCATGGACATGTGAATCAGCTCTGCATAGGAGGGAATGCTCACGCAGCACATCTTCGACCGAATATCCGGTCGCAAACCCTCAGAAAAGCGCCGTATGCGCATCTGCTCATCTGCCAGTATAGTCGGGACGTATCTGCCCAACTCAGTGAACCGATGCTCATACTCAGTCACCGTCATGCCTCCCTGTCTGAGGCATAGAAACTCATTCTCCCAATCATGCTTATACGTCTGGGGATAGTATTTCTCATGGAAACGAAACTCGAACACTGCCTAGGTCCGTATGTAATCGGCGGCAACGGTTCGTAACACACAGTCCCACCATAAGCTGGCCTCCCGCTCGAACAAGAATGTAGCCAACTCGACCTGCTCAGCCTCTGAACAATGAAGCATCCATAGTATCTTCGACACACGGTCGAGCCAATACTCGGCCTCCTCGGGTCTATGAGAACCCGTAAAAGTGGGAGGCCGTAAGCGTTGGAATCGCTCTAGTAAGTTCCGTGTGTCTGCGGCATTCCCCACAGGGTAAGCTGGTGGTGCAGGATGAGTCATGCCCTCATCCTGAGCATAAGTATAGGCATCCTCAGCTGGTTGCGCAGGTGGTGCAGGTGGAGGCACACTCCCACCCTGGGCTAGAGCCCCCACAATTGTAGTCAGGAGATGTTGCTGCTGCTGCATCATAGCCATCATCTGCTCAAATCTATGTGGAGGTGGAGCAGGCTATGGCATGTACTGCGTCGAAGAAGACGTGCGGTACTGCTCTCTGAAGGGCGGTGTGAAAGGCGGTGGTCCAACTGCAGGACCAGTAGTAGGCTGAGACGCACGTACTTTCTCAGGAATCGAGCCCACAGCAGGGTCCGCATGAGCATCAGACTGCGAAGGAGCCTGATCCATAGGCTCACCCAATGTAAGCCGAGTTGTGCTCCGTGTAGCCTTCGATGACATTCCCTATATTCAAAATAGGGCACAACCTTGTCAGTCTTAATAGCACAAACACACCGCAATCATTCACATAAAGAGTCAAAGGCATTTCATGCATTTCATTTAATCAAAATTGTCACAATACAAGGGATATCTCCTTACAAGCATCATGACAGAAAGTATATGGGAACTAAGACAGTTAAAGTTACAACAGCAACATAAGTAAAGCACTAGCCTTAACAGGCTTACACAACAAAAAGCAGGAAACGACTAACTACTAACAATAACTTCTAACATCTCATCGCTAGTCTGAGTCGGGTGATGGAGGAGGAGCACCCTTATCCTGCAAACAGCATAGGATCGCCTTCAAGGTACGAGTCACCTTGCCGAATTTCCTCTTCATAACGGCCTTGGTATCCTCGACCTCAGCTCGAAGTTTCTGAACTTTCCTTCGCAAGGTGACCTGGCACTCCTCAATTCGGGCAATGCAATCATCACCAGTAGCCTGAGCAGAAGGAGGAGGGCTCTCATCTATATCCTGAGCCTCCTCTTCTACCTCTTCCTGAACTTCTTCCTCAACTTCTGATCCAGGTTCTCCCTCACTTGGATCCTCTTCATCATCAAAATCGTCCTCGCTATCCTCTTCAAGCTGAGTCTCACGGTACTAAGACCCAATCTTCATCTTAACCATGGTAGACTCATCAATACTGTGAATCGGAACTGGCAACTCCGGCCCGAGTCTGTAAGCAAACTCAAGCGCGATCTTGCGTATAAGTCGGCCAAAAGGAAGTGACTCAGACGTTCTTCTTGATTTCGCTATGAGGATAATCTGTCGCAATACGAAAGTGGCCATACACACATTTTCTCCCTGGGCCACCTGATACAAGAAATCAACCATAAAGCACGTACACTCAATGCGATTTATCCACCTAGGATACACATTGAATGTGCAAATGTGGTGCAGCAGGCACAAATCATCAGACATATGAGACACCTTGAGGCTATTGTTAGGATTTCAAGGAACCAGATTACCACATAGGAACCTGGTACGGTGATCTCGCTCACGCCTACTCCTCAAATTCTTCGCACTAGGATGAACATCACCAAGGAGCACGTTCAGAAGTCGCGCTATCAACCGAACATCGATCGTAGCCATCCGGTCTCTACCAAAAGGAGTCTTGAACTGCAATGGCTCTAGTGTAGGATTCTGGATGCGAGCGTAGAAGGCACGAACGGTGCTCACATTAGCATGAGCACGAGCTTCAAATAGCGGACCCCAATGCACAGCTTCAATGTGCTCGAAAAATAGAAATTTGTCGAAGAGTCGTCCTTCCACCTCCACCTCAAACAACACCTTACGGTCAGTATATTCACCGTGAGGTATCTCTGCTAATATCACTCACCCAAGTTGAGTATGAGGATCTAAATCTCGCTTTGTATAGAACTCTCGGGCTGTGCTTGGACTTGCGGCGGCGCTTGAGCTAGCGGTGCCACCCCTCGGTCTTCTTGATTGAGCAGGGTGACTAGGCCCAGCCTCATCCGCTGCGGTCTTTCTCTTTCCCATCAAAGAGAGGATGGTGGAGAAAGATAAAAGACCCAAAATGGCCTCAACAAAAGCTATGAAAAAAGTAGAAAATGTTGAGAAATGGCTGCCCAAACTGAAAAAAAGAGATCTAAGTGTTGTAGAGGGATGCTTCAAGCTCCCCAAGGATGAATTTTCAAAAAGAAAAAAATGGGAAAAAGGGGAATGGAGCTCCTCACGATTTCAGCTCATTTTGGGGGTTATAGGAGCTCCAACGGACGAGATTTACAAGAGAAGGAGTTGCAAACTGTAATGTAGTGATGGAATGGGGTCGTTTTCAACAAGGAATGGGTTTGGGAAGGATTTGGAGCCACGGTTTGAGAGGGGGCAGCAAGAAAACGAGAGAAAGAGCTTGAAAAGGGGGCTGTTGTGAAGGAAGTACCCCATTTAGGGGTTTTCTATGGACGGACCACATGTGGGAGGGGTGTACTACCCAAAAAACCAACACATACCGAAATTCACATCAAGTGGGCCCCACCGGACGATGATGCATCACCGGCCATCTTGCATGGTGGCCGATGAGACCACATGGGTCGGGTCCCCCCTGGCCCAAGGACTCCAAAAATATATGGGCCCCACCTTAGTTCATTCTAGATTGCCCTAGGGAGGCCCAAACATGCATTCGAGGCTTTCCAGGGCTAATCTGTAAACCTGAATGCAATCCCCTATTATGCAGCATATGATTTTCAGGTAGAAGGAGCCAATACATCCATCTAGCCCATTATTTGCTAAATATTGAAAACTTAGAATGTCCTAATGGCCAGTTTTCATGAAATTTTACTATTCACTGTAAAATTTTATCAAAGTATAATTTTATATCATTTTTACATTAGGATCAATGTCTAACATAAAAATAATAAGAAAGAATTGAAGAATGGAGTGGTGAGAGGAAGAATTTTGAAGAATTTAGGTGAAACGGGGTTTTTAAGCCCTAGCGATTGAATGTAAGGGTTGTGGTTGTCCCACAGCCTAAGGATTCATATTTTTAGGTTTAGAATCATTCAAATAACGTCTCAACCCACCTACCTACAACCTAGGAGCTACTTAGGTCACTTCACGCGACCCTAGATGCATTACGGTCTCGATCGCGCGATCGATACTAATAGTCTTCGCCTATTGGCGAATCTGCAATCCTATAAGTGTTTCTAGACCCTTCTCGCACCCACCTAAGTCAAAGGAAGTGACAGCATACGTCGCGTGACCATAACCCAGGCCCAGTATAATCTCATTCATGCTCTGATACCAACTTGTAACACCCTAAAAATCGGGGGTCGTGTATAAACTCAATTCCCGAGTTCCAGACTGTCACTTATGCAACAAAAATGATTATGATTCAATGTTGTCTGAGTTAAAGCATTCACTTGAGTAAAAGTATACCAAAACTGTAATTCATACTTCAGTTCCAGTGATAAAAGTAAGCGAAAGACTAAAGAATATATATATCACTGTATGGAAAAATAAAGTAGATCTCGACTGTCTCTAAAGTATGAATACATCTCTGAGTCTCATATACATGTACATAAACAAAATCAAATGTCCAAAAAGAGTCCCACTGAGAAGTCCCGTCGATCTAGGCCACCTAAGCAAAGCCATCGTGGTACTGCATGTATGAGAACTCGTCCTGGTCCTCATCATAGTCCGGCTCTACCTCCTGAATCGCTGCCTCACCTGCATCTAAGACAGGGTCTGGTCGGTGTTGCGAACACCATCCCGTAACATGGGAGTGAGTAGTTAACTCAGTGGAATAATAGAGTAAGGATTAACATGTTCTCAAATCAATCATGCGATAATAGTAAAGCAGTAAATCAAACATTCCTAATACTGTTGTTAATGCAATATGACATGACGTGATGGATGCCCTCACCGAAGATCTCCCTCATACGACACCATCTTACGCCCGCGGCATGCAATCATCCCACAGTGCTCCACATCTTCTAGGCACATGCAATGTAATGGTGATATGATTACCGAGTTATTATTAGTCTATTCAAATAGCAGGATTGGAAAACTAAGGTACTTCCCTTATATCAATCCCAACACAGATCCTGTCTAGGGTCGTCACTCCTAGTAATCTCATACGATGTATATTTTGTAGGTCGCTGCAAGGGCTGTCAGGGCTATTACTCGCACTCGTTATACCGCTCCCCCATCACCTTATTAATACAGGCCTACTGTACTCTCACTGCTACGGAAGGGTCGTCGCCTCCCGTAGACTTAGAATATGCTCGCGGTCACTACAAAGGACTCGTCACCTGATCAGTGTAGGCCGACAGCAAGAATATAGTGTCCCATACCACCATAATCTGCTCACGAGTCATAGGTGCTCACTGGTCACTACGGGGAGGTTTGTGGCTCCAGCGTAGGCCGACAGCTCGACCACGGTGTCCCATACCACCATGCCCGGCTCATTAGTCTTTGTGGATCAAGGTACCATGGTTGACAGGGTTTACAATGGTAAGTTCAGTACCCTAGGTTCAAGAAGTTATGACTCATACAAGGTGAACATACAATGGCCAGTCGGGTTACTTGACAGGCTCGACTAGCACGAGCGCATCTCAAGTCGAACGACATGAAGTGCGTAAAACACCTCGTGTGGCCTAACCACTGCTGCCAACTCCAAAACACGACTCGCGTTCATCGACGCGTCGTTCGTGGCAAAGATAAGCCAACCATGAACTTGCTCGGTTACCGACTTGCTGGACTAGGTATAGTCCCAAACAATTATGAATCCACATCAGCATTCATGTAAGAGTAATGGAAATGAAATACAACCATGTGAGCATGTTAACACATGTTATAACATACAACTTAAGTAAATCTTCCAACGCATGCATTTCACACATATAATGAAATCATGCATATAGCCAACATGTAGGAAACCATTTACATCAGCATATTAATTGAGAAATCAATCTCAAACTAATTCATAACACCATTTAATTCAATACATACTAATACAAGCATTTATACAAACACTTACACTACACACTTAAATCTACATATAGTATGTCGACTCAAAGTGCGCATTTAGGCGAATCTCTTCGCCAAACTAATTATGCACGTATTCCTAATATCCTAATGCGACAAGAAGCCATGTCAATCACATTAGAAAAATATGGATGAAAACAGTAATTCCTACAAATGACTAAAATGCCCTACATCTCATATTCTTCGTCTGCTTTCGAAACAAGAAATAGACGGCATGTTGTACACTTCAAACGGCATTTCTGTCGATAATTTATTATTAAACGACATTGAAAGCGTTGGAAACATTCAATTAAAGCATCTAAAATTTGTACCTTTTCTCCTAGAAGCGTATCAATTCGAACGGAGCGTATACGCTTCGTCTACGGCAAATAGGCAACCTAATACACAAGATCCATAAGCTACTTCGCTATGAAAACTAAGGAACTTCAAATCAGCAACTATTTAGGGTATTTTCTTACCTAGAAATGCGGCGAAATCACCGGAAAAGTGATTGGATTGCGTGGCTTAACCACGTAAAACAGATAGCACAATCAGCAGGAAATTCTCTCCCACTCTCTCTCACAATCTCTCACCTTTTCTCTCTCTCAATCTAGGGATTTTTCCAAATTCGGATGGGAGAGATATGAGAGGGTTTAAGCCCCTTTTATAACCGTAAACATGTCCAAAATAGGCTTAGGAACAATGTTTACTTGATACCTAACCAAATCGGGGCTGTTTCGGTCCAAAAGGACATTTCTGGTGGTCCCCTGGCCGAATGCGATCGGACTTAAGCTCATGCATACTGGATCTAGCACACATCAAGTTTTCAGACTAGTAGGGTTCCCAGATCGCACGTGGCCGTCCATTTTTAGTTCAGCGGTCACCGCACGTAGATCAGGCCTACAAGTCTCATGATATGAAATAGAAATTTTTCCTGATCCAAGGGTGTAATTTGGCTGAATTCTGATGGTCAGAATGCTTAATACTGATGCGTCAAGTCGTGTGCTAGATTTGAATTTTAAATTCCAAATCTAGCCCTATTCTCACTCTCTTCACTCCAGGCTCAATGAAATACCCTGTGAATGTTGGTTGGACTTGATTTTTGAAATGATTGTCAAGTCCAGTTATGTGGATCTAACGGTCTAAGATTGTAGGTATTGGACTTTCGACGCGTGGTCTAGATCCAATAAAAAGTTTCAAAGAGGTTCAGAGAACAAACCGGTTTAGAGTTTGATCCGAGGTTTTAGAGTATTATAGCGTCATTGGTTCTACTCGCTTTGGGTCTTGTAGAACATATTTAAACTGATTAGGGACTATTTTCCAGCTACTCTAGCATTGCGCTAGCTTACTTACACTTATTTTCTAAAGGAATTAATCCTACGCGATTTCTGGTAGAGTTTCTACTCGAGTCCAAGTACGGATTTTTCCAGGGCGTTACAGCGGCGGTCTTCCTCTTTTCCATGAGAGAGAGGACGGTGGAAAGGGAGAAAAAAGCCAAAATAGTCTCTATAAAGGCCATGAAAAATGAAGGAAAGGGGGAGAAAGGGCTGACCTAATGGGCTGCCACGAATCTAGGTCTAATATAGGAGGGAAACAGGCCCTAAAAGGCTTGGTTTGCAAAGGGAAAAGGGTGAAATGGGTTGGGTTAGAGGCTCACATGATTTCTAGCCTCAAATGGAGGATGGGAGAGCTCCAATGAACGAGAATGGAGAGGATAGGGAGTGTGTATTGCTGTAGACGGTGGAGTGGCGTGGGTTGAGGCAGAAAATGATGATGGGAGTGATTGAAAACGAGATTTACAAGGGAAAACAGCAAATGAGAGAGGAAAGGAGAGCTTGAGGGTGTGTTTTGTGAAGGAGGTAGGGGTTGGGGTGGTTTTAACGGACGGCCCACATACCAGGGGGCTACCCTAACCCCCAAAGTTGATCGGCCTGACAGCCCACTTGAATGGGGCCCACTGTACGGCGAGGCCTCACCGACTCGCCGAGGTCCTCGTCACTCCCTGTGGTGATTGGTGAGGCCTCGCCATTTGGGTGAGGTCCTCCTGCCCTGAGGGCCCAAAATTTATGTGGGTCCCACCCTGGATCATTCTAGATCAGCGTGGGTAGGCCCACGACTCCGTTTTGAATTATTTCGGGTCATTTCGGGTACTAACTAATGTATATTCACGTTTAGCGATTTTAATAGCTAGGATAGGGTCAATAGAGGTCTAGACCCATCCATACATGAACTAGAAGTGGTCCGGGGTCGTTTCATGTGACCACGGATGCACATAGACTCGATCAAAATGTTCGATTTGAGTGAACTTCGCCAAATAGTGAAACTGGGGTCCTATGAGTGTTTCTACATTCTTCTCGCACCCACCTAAGTCAAAGGGTGATAGCGTACGTCGCGTGACCAAAACCTAGGTCTGGTTTAATCCAAATCATGCTCTGATACCAACTTGTAATGCCCTGAAAATCGGGGGTCATGTAGAAACCCAACTCCCAAGTTCCAGACCATCATTTATGCAACAAATATGCTTATGGTTCAATGTTGTTTGAGTTAATGCAATAACATGAGTAAGATTATACCAAAACTGCAATTCATATTCTAGATCCAGTGATAAATGCAAGCAGAAGACTGAAGAATATATATATCACTGTATGAAAAATAAAATAATCTCGAACTGTCCCCAAAGTATGAATACATCTCTGAGTCACATATACATATATCATATCAAAATCAAAATGTCATATGATAGTCCAACTAGTAAAATCCCGCCGATCCAGGTCACCTATGCAAAGCCGTCAGAGAACTGCATGTACGAGAACTCATCCTGGTCCTCATAGTAGTCCGGCTCCAGCTCCTGAATCACCTCACAACCTGCATCTAAGACAGAGTCTGTTAGGTGTTGCAAACACCGTCTCGTAACATGGGAGTGAGTGATCAACTCAGTGGAATCATAGAGCAAAGATTAGCATGTTATCAAATCAATCAAGCGATATAGTAAAGCAAACAATCAGACATTCCTAGATACTGTTGTTAATGCAAGAATGAAATGACATGATGGATGCCCTCACTGACATACTCCCTCATGCTACACCATCTTACGTCCATGACATGCTTTCTTCCCTCAATGCTCCACATCTTCCAGGCACATGCAGTGCGAAATGGATATGATTACCGAGTTGTTATTAGTCCTTTCATACAGCAGTATTGGGAAACTAAGGTACCTTCTTTATATCAATCCCAACACAGATCCTGTCTAGGGTCGTCACTCCTAGTAATCTCATACGATGGTATGTTTCTAGGTCGCTGCAAGGACTGTCAGGGCTGTTGCTCGCACTCATTGCACCGCTCCCCCATCACCTTATCAATACAGGCCTAGTTGTACTCTTGTTGCTACGGAAGGGTCGTTGCCTCACGTAGACTCAGAATACACTCGAGGTCACTACAAAGGGCTCGTCACCAATCAGAGTAGGCCGACAGCTCGAATGTAGTGTCCCATACCACCACAATCGGCTCACGAGACTAAGGTGCTCACTGGTCACTATGGGGAGGTTTGTGGACCCAGCGTAGGTCGACAGATCGACCACGGTGTCCCATACCACCATGCCCGGCTCATGAGTCTTAATGGATCAAGGTACCATGGTTATCAGGGTTTTCTCTAGTAAGTTCAATACCCTAGGTTCAAGAAATTATGACCAATACAAGGTGAACATACAATGGTCAGTCAGGTTACCTGACAGGCTCAATTAGTACGAGCGCACCTCAAGCTGAATGATATGAAGTGCATAAAACACCTCGTGTGGCCTAACCACTGCCGTCAACCCAAAGCACGACTCGCGTTCGTCGACACGTCCTTCATGGCAAATAGAAGTCAACCGCGAATTCGAATCTATTACCGACTGCCTGAACTAGAGCATAGCCCCAAGCACTTGTAATCTAAATCAATGATCATATGAGAGTGACAGAAATGAAACACAAATATTCCAAGCATGTTAGCAACATGTTATAACATACAACGTAAGCAAATCAACCAAACACATGTATTCCATATATATAAGGAAATCAATTCAATATAACAACATGGAGGAAATCATGTACATCATCATATTAATTGAGAATTCAATCTCAAAACTAATCTACAACAACATTTACTTAGTACATATTAATACAAACATTTATACAAACACTTAGTCTACACACAATTGTCTACATAGCTTATGTTGACCCAAAGTGTGCATTAGGGCGAATCTCTTTGCCAAACTGATCATACACGCATAACTTGTATAATAACATGACAAATACCCATGGCAATTCTATTGGAAAAATACGGACGTATACAGTATTTCCTACAAATACCTAAAATATCCTAAATCTCATATTCTCCGTACGTAATCGAAATGGAAAACAGACAGCATGTTCTATATGTCAAACAGAGTTCTTGTCGATAATATACTATTAAACGACATTGAAATCTTTGAAAACAGTTAACCTAAGCATCTAGAATCCTCACCTTACACCGTAGAAGCGTAACGAATCAAATAGAAACTCTACGCTTCGTCAACGTCTGTATGACGACCTATATCACAAGATAAATCAGCTACTTTGCTACTTGTATTGATAGAACCCCTAAAACAGGTTGAGGTTAGGGTTTTCTTACCTAGAATGAAGTCAAAATCACCGGAAGAGTGATTAGAACACAATGATTAAGAACATGTAGAAGCAGGATCGAGTGACAGGGACTTTCCCTCACAACTTCCACACATTCTCTCTTTTCTCTCTTCTCTTTTCTAGGGTTTTTGCAAATTCGTATGGGAGGGGTGTGAGAGGGTTTAAGGTCCTCAAATAGGTTAGAAAGTCACTTATTTAGACTTTAAACCAAGGTATACTTGGGTTATAGCCAAATAGGGTCCTTTCCGATCCAAAAGAATGTTTTTGGAGGTCCCCTAACCAAATGCGGTCGGACTTAAGCTCATGGATATTGGATCTTGATCACATTAATTTTTCAGTTCGATCGGGTTTCCAGATCGCACGTGGTGGACCGGTTTTAGTTCAGCGGTTACTGAGATTCAATCAAGGATTTCAAGTACACTGACCTGAGTGGGAAATGTTCCTTGATCCGAGGGTGTATTTGGGTCAGATTCCAACGGACTGAATGCTTATACTTAACCCGCAAGCATCGAGGTACCATATTTATTTAAATCACATTTAATTTATAAAGAATTTCACTCTTTCTCACACTCCTTGCTCCAGGCTCAATGAAATAACCTCAGAACATCAGTTGGGCTTGATTTTCGAAGTGATTGTCAAGTCCAGCTAAGCGGTCATAATGGTCTGAGATTGTAGATATCGGACTTTCGACGCGCGGTCTAGATCCAAAATAAAGTTTCAACGGGTTCCTGAGAGCAAGCGGGTTTAGAGTTTGATCCTAGGTTTCAGGATGTTATAGCGTCATTGATTCTACAAGTTTTTGGTCTTGCAGAACGTATTTAAAGTAAACAGTACTAATTTCACAGCTAACTAACATAGCGCTAACTAACTTAGGCTTATTTTCTAAAGGAATTAATCATAAGTGATTTTTGATCGAGGTGGTACTCGGGTCTCTGTATGGATTTTTTCGAGACGTTATAGTTCCATACATACATCAAGATGGGTCTCATCCTTGTGTGGGCCTACAATCATTATAAAGGGTGGAAATCTGTAACTCCCGTGAAAAATCCGTACTTGGACTCGAGTACCAACTCGACCAGAAATCGCGTAGGATTAATTCCTATGGAAAATAAGCGTAAGTTAGCTAGCGCAACGCTAGAGTAGCTGGGAAATAGTCCCTGATCGCTTTAAATACGTTCTATAAGACCCAAATCGAGTAGAACCAATGACTCTATAATACTCTAAAACCTCGGATCAAACTCTAAGTAGGTTTGTTCTCTGGACCACTTTGAAACTTTGTATTGGATCTAGACCGCGCGTCAAAAGTCCGATGCCTACTATCTTAGACCGTTAGAACCACCTAGCTGGACTTGACTATCATTTCAAAAATCAGGTCCAACCGATAATCACAAGCTATTTCATTGAGCTCGGACTGAAGAGAGTGCGAATAGGGACAAATTTGAAATTTGAAATTCAAATCTGGCACACCACTTGACGTGTCAGTATTAAGCGTTCTGACTATCAGAATTCATCCAGATTACACCCTCAGATCAGGAAAAATTTCTATTTCATATCATGAGACTTGCAGCCCTGATCTACGTGCGGTGACCGCTGAACTGAAACTGGACCGCTACGTGCGATCTGCGAACCCTGCCAAATTGATAACTTGATGCGTACTAGATCCTGTATGCAAGAGCTTAAGTCCGATCGCGTTCGGCCTGGGGACCACCAGAAATCATCTTTTGGACCGAAACAACCCCGATTTGGATATGCCCTAAGTGAACTTTGTTCCTGAGCCTATTTTGGGCATTTTTGAGCTTATAAAAGGGGTTGAAACCCTCACTCCTCTCTCCCATCCGAATTTGAGAGAAACCCTAGATTAGGAGAGAGAAAAGGTGAGAGTTTGTGAGAGAGAGTAGGAGAGAATTTTCCTGCCTTTGTACCGCCTGTTGCACGTACTTTAGCAACATACTTCAATCACCTGGCCGGCGATTCTTCCACATTTTCAGGTAAGAAATAACCCTACAAGTTGCTGATTTGAGGTTCGCTAGGATTCAAAGCATGTTAGTTGACGTATCTTGTAAATTAGGTTCTCTTATCGCTATAGACAAAGTGTATACGCTCCGTTCGAATTCACACGTTTATAAGAGATAAGGTGCGGATTTTAGATGCTTTGATTGATTGTTTACAATGCTTTCAATGTCGTTTAATAGTAGATTATCGATGGCATCGCCGTTTGATATGTACAACATGATGTCCGTTTCCTGTTTCGTAAACCGGCGAAGAATATGAGATTTAGGGCATTTTAGTTATTTGTAGGAAGTACTGATTTCATTCATATTTTGCTGATGTGATTGACATGGTTTATTGTTGCATTAGAATGTTAGGAATAAGTGCATAATTAGTTTGGCGAAGAGATTCGCCTAAATGCGCACTTCGGGTCGACATACTATATGTAGACTTAAGTGTGTAGTGTAAGTGTTTGTATAAATGTTGTATTAGTATGTATTGAATTAAATGGTGTTATGAATTAGTTTGAGATTGGTTTCTCAATTTATATGCTGATGTAAATGATTTCCTACATGTTAGCTATGTGCATGATTCCATTATATGTATGAAATGCATATGCTTGAAGATTTGCCTAAGCTGTATGTTATAACATGTGTTATCATGCTCACATGGTTGTATTTCAATTCCAATACTCTCATATGATTTGCTGATGTGATTCCATAATTGTTTGGGACTATGCTTAGTCCAGGCAGTCGGTAACCGAATTCATGGTTGGCTTATCTTGGCCACAAACGACGCGTCGATGAACGCAAGCCGTATTTTGGAGTTGGCGGCAGTGGTTAGGCCACACGAAGTGTTTTACGCACATCATGTCGTTCGACTTGAGATGCGATCACGCTAGTCGAGCCCGTCAAGTAACCCGACTGGCTGATGTATGTTCACCCTGTATGAGTCATAACTGCTTGAACCTAGGGTACTGAACTTACCATTGTAAATCCTGTTAACCATGGTACCTTGATCCATGAAGACTCATGAGCCGGGTATGGTGGTATGGGACACCGTGGTCGAGCTGTCGGCCTACGCTGGGGCCACAAACCTCTCCGTAGTGACCAGTGAGCACCTAGTCTCGTGAGCAGATTATGGTGGTATGGGACACTATATTCTAGCTGTCGGCCTACACTGATCAGGTGATGAGTCCTTTGTAGTGACCGCGAGCGTATTCTGAGTCTACGGGAGGCGACGACCCTTCAGTAGCAGTAGAGTACAGTAGGCCTGTATTGATAAGGTGATGGGGGAGCAGTGCAACGAGTGCAAGCAACAACCCTGACAGCCCTTGCAGCGACCTACAAAATATACATCGTATGAGATTACTAGGAGTGACGACCCTAGACAGGATCTGTGTTGGGATTGATATAAGGGAAGTACCTTAGTTTCCCAATCCTGCTGTTTGAATGGACTAATAACAACTCAGAAATCATATCACCATACCATTGCATGTGCCTGGAAGATGTGGAGCACTTGAGGGTCGATTGCATGCCACGGTCGTAAGATGGTGCCGTATGAGGGAGATCGTCGGTGAGGGCATACATCACGTCATATCATATTGCATTAACAACAGTATTAAGATTGTCTGATTTACTGCTTTACTATTATCGCATGATTGATTTGAGAACATGTTAATCTTTGCTCTCTTATCCTACTGAGTTGATCACTCATTCCCACGTTACGGGATGGTGTTTGCAACACCCAGCAGACTCTGTTTTAGATGCAGGTGATGGCGAGATCCAGGAGGCAGAGCCAGACTTTGATGAGGACCAGGACGAGTTCTCATACATGCAGTACCATGATGGCTTTGCTTAGGTGACCTGGGTTGACGGGACTTCATAGTGGGCGTCTTTTGGACATTTATTTCTGTCATTTACATGTATATGAGACTTAGTGATGTATTCATACTTTAGTGACAGTTGAGATCTACTTTGTTTTTCCATACAGTGATATATATATTCTTTAGTCTTCCGCTTGCTTTTATCACTGGATCTGGAGTATGAATTGTAGTTTTGGTATACTTTTACTCATGTGAATGCTTTAACTTAGACAACATTGAATTATAATCATTTTTGTTGCATAAGTGACGGTCTGGAACTCGGGAGTTGAGTTTATACACGACCCCCGATTTTCAGGGTGTTACAAAATCCCATTTCCACCACAAATCAAGGCCAAGATGACCTTCCTGTAATAGGAGATCTAAACAAACCTCATGGTGGGGTCCATGGAGAATGACCCCACCATGGATACATGTATGCAAGACATGGTGGGTCATTGGCCACACTTATGGACTAAGATGGGATCCCCACCATTGATTGGTGGGTCCCACTTGCCCCATGCTAGAAAATGGAATGATCTACCTAAGGATGCACCCACCTTTCCTTCTTCTTCCTCCCTAGTGCTCCAAAGCACCTATGAGGCTCTTTGAATGGTGGAGATGATGATCTAAGGTTTAGATCGAGTGGGATTAAGGGTGAAAGAGGGCTGGATTTTTGGGATTTTTCTCTCCTAGGTAGGACGTCCAAGCTCTCTCTTGGCTTGCAAATGAGAAAGAAAGGGAGGGAGAGAGAGGTATGTGTGAGTAATGATGTTATAAGAGAAATTATGATTTTATATGGTAATTATGAGTTTATAGGAGAGCATGGGGAAGAAAGGGCATGCTTGTCATCATGAGGTGTAAGAGGCATGGGTGGCTAGGTTGATGTCATCCTAGCCTAGGTAGGCTAGGGTGATGTCACCATTATGATTGTTCTTAGTAAAGAATCTTCTCTTTAGAATCCTGTGGCCTAGTAACACGCAGTCTATGGCTGAGATTATGTGCGGGTCATATCTCTTAGTCTAAGAATCACATCTGCGCATGAGACGCGGGCGTTGGAACTGTGAAAATGGTGCAGTCGCACTCACATAGGTTTTGGGTTGAGTCGACTCAAGTTCACAGGATACGACTTAAGGTCACTCACAAACGTTGTCTACAGGTTAGGAGTCGCTAGAATTCGATAGAGAGAATCACGGAATCCTAAGGAATGACAAGATACTAGGACACGGGCCTGACAAATTCCAAGGCCCACATGTCCATCCCACCCAATGGTGAGGCATCCCTAGGTACCATTTGGGTTTAGGGTCTCTCAACCCAAGGGGCACATCATCCCCTACTATTTTCATATTTCTGATGTTCATGATTCAATATCATCATCCTTATCATAATACAGTCAATTCGTGGTGTTGTAAAGAATTCAGATACTATTTCTCATCATATATCATGACATGGAATGCATGGTGATGCTAATGACAAGCAACTTAGGTATGCCATATGCAGGGCGCAAGATTATTAAACAGTCGCATACCTGGGTAACCAATCCGTGCATGATGTTATCAACTTGTGGCCTCGTAGCTTGATACTTTTGACTATGAAATACTTTTCTCTTCTTGCTTAATCATGACTAATCAAATTGTAGTCCTTGTAATTTCTAAACTAAGGTACTTGATCGTAATTTTAGTTATTACTCCTTTTTATCAATCAACATCCCTTCTTATGTATGAATGCCCTACTAACAATCTAATTGCATACTACATTATTTGATCATTGCATGGTATTGGATGATTTAGATGCCTAGTTTGACTATTTAAGATATCCATGAAATTGGGCCATAAATTCCTATCATATAGGGTGCCCTTAAGTCTAATACACACCGAAGTACTCATGGTGGACTTGTATGGTTTTGATTTATGCCTTAATGAGGAGAACATATAGTTGTTGAGAGGCCAAAAATTTATTTCCACCAGAGATCTATTACACACACACACACGGGAAAAGGTTCTATGCGGTCGAGCTCATAGGAACCACCCATGATGTCGAGCTGTGTGGGCCCATTGTGATGCATGTCGAACATCTACCCCATCAATTAGATGCACAATTCCATGGTGGGACTATGGCTTGAAAATCAAGTCAATGACTGACTTATGTCGGCCACACCATATACAAAAGTTGAGAGGGGTCACCCTCCATTAAAACATTCATAATCATTTATTGGGCCCACTGAGAACTAGTTCACAAATTACACCTATCCATTATGTGTGTCCCACTTGGATGAGGGGTTAGACCAAATTTCAAATGCATCCAAATTTTAGGTGGGCCCCACAATATGTTTTATCCATGTCTCCGCGTGATTTTAGATGGTATGGGCCACCTAAGTTCCACATACGACTGATTTTTGGGATATCCCATTATTTAAAGGGGACCCATCAAATGTATGGTGTTGATATTCGACATACATCATCATGGTAGGACCTATAGTGGGTCTCATCTTCCTATCCATTCTCCAATACAAAAGCATGCAGCGTCTCTTAGATGCTGACAACAACAGCGTCCAACAACCTTTTTTTCTTTTCGTTTTTGGTATTTCATAAGTGGGGCCCACATGAGGACGATCCACTTCATCTATTGGGTTACACAAGCCATGACAGGCCCAATGAGTCCTAATTCAATATGTTTAGAAACATCACAGCGGGCCCTAACAGGTTTTAATAGTAGACATCACTATTTCCATTGTTTTCTATGGTGTGGCCCACCCTTGATCTGGATTGGCTTCATTTTTGGGCCCATGGCCTAAAATGATTTGGAAAAGTTGATGGATGGTGTAGATTAGATATATACATCATGGTGAGGCATGTTGTGGGTCCCACATGCCCTGCCTTAAAAAAGCAATAGGGACGATGCAGCATGAAGCATCCTCTGGACGTTTGCAGCAACAACGTCTGGCTTCTCTCTCTGTCTCCTTTTTTTCTTTTGTTATTTTTAGTTTAAATAGGGCCCACAGCAGTACTATCCACTCCATCTATTAAGTCCTCCAAGCCATGGTGGGTCCACAGAGACTAATTTCAATTGATTTAAGTATATAGAAACATCATAGTGGGCATAAAATGTTTTTAATAGTAGAAGTCATTTTTGTCACTATTTTCTATGGTGTGGCCCAACTGAGATCTTGATTGGCTACATTTTTTCTGCGCGAGGCCTAAAATGATATGGAAAATAGGATGAATGGTGTGGATTACTTACTAACATCATACTTCCTTTACAACATCCACCCAATAGCTACATGTTGTTGTTAATAGTGTGCACGTGTGTGCATGGGTGTGCATGTGTGAATGTGAAGGACCCGCCTTCTCAGTGGGCCCATTAATTTGATGCCATGGATTCTTTATAAGCATCCATGTGGACAATAAGTATCAGATCAATATGGTATTTGTGTGCCCTCTTCATCCAGGTACTTGTGACCTCCTGAGTATGGTGGATGGGCAATAAACATCATGGTCGGGCCATGATTAGTGGGTCCTTCCCAACCATTGAATTAAGGCTTGATTGTAGTATCTACCGAACCATCCAAACCATTAGGCTGCTAAGATGGCGTGTGAGCATCAAAGTGAGGCCTTCATCAATGGGTCCCACATATATATCAATAGAAGGATGAACTTAACATAAATTGAGGATAGAAAGAGAGATAAATGGGAGAGCACTCACCTTGATAGAGGGATGATCTTTCTCAAGTGGTTGGATGGCCTAGATTTTAAGTGATGTTTTATCTTAAACTTAAGGATTAATTGGGGTTATTTGGAGAGTGGTTTAAAGACTTAAGGAGGGCTGGAAATAGTTAAGGGATGTAGGAAGTTTAGGCACTAGGAACTCAAAGTTTCATCCATGCACACTTTATATAGACAAGAGCTTAATCATTTTTGCTCAATCTTATCATCTCCGATCTAAACATCCTTGAAGGGGGGTGGAGGGGTTAAATAAGACTATGCTAAATTAAAAATAAATGCAGAATTGAAAGATAGATAACACAATTAAATAATAAAGAAGTACAATAAATAGCAACCTCAAATGTACTAGTCTTGAGAGGTTAATACAAACTTAGTTCTAAGGACAACCTAACACCAAAAACCAAAGGCTTACGGTAGGACAACCTTACTAGAACGTTTGTAAGTATCAAAAATCCAAACCAATGAAGAGGCAAAGAAAATAAACTAAGTTATTACAACATTCACCACAAGTGCATAAAATAAATTACACCATTCACCATAAATGCTTAAAGTAAATTACAACATTCACACACATGAGAACATTCATTCATCCACTACAACTCCAGGAATTATAATGGTTCATTTGTGTGTATGCCAATTGTTAGAAAATAGCCACACAACTACTCCACTCCTAATATCCAATCCCTTGGGATATTAATGTTCACTATGAAAAAGGTTTTCCAAGGTTCACCTTAAAACCTTCACAATTGTGTCTTTCGATCGGCTTATACAATTAAAAAAATCCCATACTTTGAGATTTTCTATATTACCTTAAAGAAAACTAAAAATTAAAATTTTCTAGTACAACCTCACAAACTAAACCACAAAAGATATAAAAAATGTAAATGATACTTATCTAGAAATTCTCCTTCTGAAGAAGCCCAGTAGAACCAATCTAATGTAGATGAAGATATTCAATGTCTAGTCTCATAAATGAAAATATTCTAGTTTTAAATGATTTTTAATTAAATCAACCTGGGCTAGCTTGATTTTGATTTTGATCTCAAGAAAGGGTAAAACACAAATCCCTTCTTAATATAAGATTGGAATAAAGATCAAAAAATTAAATTACAAAAGATAATAAAGAGAATCTAAAAAGAGCAGAATATAGCTTAATAAATTCAAAAACTTATCTCTCAGAGTGATGTCTTGATTTAGTTTAGAATGAATGAAAAAGCTCTGAAGTTCATGCTCTATTTATAGGTAAAAATAATTATCACTCGACTGACCTAAGGGTCGGTTTGACTGGTCGAAGGACCAACTAAATTTTAAATTTTCTGGGACGATAAGATAAGATCGCTACTTGACTGGTTGAGTGGCCTGCTTGACTAGTCGAGTGGGACCAGAAAATCTTGCTAGACTTTAAGTCGAGCACTGCATGACCAGTTGAGCACTGTTCACTTGACTGGTCGAGTAGTCTCCAGGACTGGTCGAGAGTCCAGCTGTAAATTCTAAAAAATTGCAACAAACCTTAGACTGGTCGAGAAAACTCTTAGACTGGTTGAAGGACTAATACTATTCGAGAAAATGACCTATAAACTTATGAAATGACCCACATAAAATATATAATGAATATGACTCAACCTATGGTTAATCTAGGGTCATCCATACCTTGTTAGTGAGTTGGAACAATTGAAACATTAATTGCTTCAGAACCTTGAATTCTTGAGATACATGAAGCTTGAGTTCGATCTCTTGAACTTGAGCTTGAGTTACGCCTGAGTTCTTGAGTCTTTAGCATATAGTATTTGAACATCAAACTTGAACTTGAGTTATTGAGCCTTAGTTCTTGAATTTGATCTTGAAACCATGAACTTCAACGATCTTCTTTTTAACTTGAAAATGTAGGCAAGTTCGATGAAGATGCGGACAACTTTAAATGCACGAACCTAATCAATTCAACTCAACGCATGATACAAATTCTAAATGGTTTGGCACAACAAATTTTGACAACTCTTTGGGTGCTAGATTTACATTATAGCATTTATAATCTCTCATTTTGTCAAATTTATGACAAAACCAAATAAAGAATCTACACAATAAAGAATCATACACCAGTTATACGCATAATAACGAATCATGCACTATATGAACAATAAATGATCAATAGTCGTTTCCCCCTCATTCCATTACTCCCCCTCAATCCAGGAGAGGTGATTTGCAGAACATATAAAAATAATAATTCCATACATCCCTACATTCCATATTCCACAATCACACAATCATCTCCACAATTTCTCTCCCTTTTTTGTCACAATATGACAAATGAAAAACATATAAAGATAAGAGATGTAAATGAATTAAGAGAGGAAAGAGTATCACCATGACAATCATAATATCAACTTAAGGCATAATATCATGTTCACATAGTAAAGTAAAAGTATAAGACCAAGAATTATCCAAACACACAAAGAGTAGAAAGAGTTAATACATGTCCAGAATAAAATAAAAAGCTAGTCAGATCCAGATGATGGAGTAAGAATAGATGGATCTATTTGATGTAGTCCCTTGTTAATGCGCCTAAGGTATTTGTGCATATATTTGAATTAATTTTCCTGGGACACATGTAGACCTTCTACCTTTTCCCATAGGGATTGTAATCGCTCATTAAAATTATAAGGCTGAAAGTCTAGATCAACCGCAGAATTTGATTCTATCTCATCAAATAAGTCATCCAATTAACATCATCAGGAGGCAAAGCATCTTCCTCTCTAGTTTCTTCAGCAGCTCCTCCTGTACCCCCACCAACTTGGCTAGGAGACAACCTCAGATTCATCTTATTAATGTTCAAAGTATTAAAGGGAAGATAGGATATGGGAGCTTCTCCAATAGGCATAACCACAAGACTATGGGTAGCAAGTGTGGTCATAAAAAAAGTAAAGGGAATATCATTATGACCAGGATGAAGAAAAAATTGAATGATAATGTAACAAATAAGAGATGGAAGACATATATGAACACTAGTAACAAGTGAATGAAGGATGTGAGCCATGAAAGAAGTTAGTTTAGTTTGTTACCAGACCTATGATACACATTGGAGATGAAAATACAATGAAGAATCCCGTATCTGGGTAACATATGGAACTAAGCGCAATACCAAAGTTCCAATCATCATCCATGTTACATAACACTCTAGTTAGCATTCGTTTTTCAGATTTAGAAGGTCTAGCCACTAAAGTAGAAATAGAAATTCCTTCATCGTTCACTGGAATATCCATTAATCCATAAATCAAGTGACGGTCTACATCAATAGGACCTTCTCTAGTTGAAATAGTAAAAGTTAAATTCTCAACAGAAAAGTCACTTATACAAGCAAACATGGCCTGCATAGTGGAAGGGTATGGAGGATTGCCCCAATTTAATATGTTAGCCCATCTTATAGTTTGAAGGAGGGGAACAATGTTGAATGGTTCCAAATGATTTGAGTTAATAGTCCCTTAACAATCACATTGTGGAGACGAATATCCCGCATGTATTTGGGGTCTTCTTCGGGGGAATGAAGATGACACACCGTGATTGAAGCAGAAAGGGAAGAAGAACCACGAGAGGCTCTCTTCTTATTTCTGTCTTCTATAGCACAAAGAATACAAGAAATAAAAGAAATGTTAGAAAGGAAAGATGAGTTTCAAGGAAATCAAAATTTTTGTTAGAAACCTAAATAAACCACCAAAAACCTTGAAATAAACTACAAAATCAAGGAAATGGAAGTGCAAAGTGAAAGTGTTATGTTGATAAACCCTCAGTATTGTTAAATTTTGATTTGACAAACTAATTCAAGTTTGTATCTTGATTTATATCAAGCTTATGCATCTGTTCACATTGAATCTTCGACATTCATTCTATTTGTGCTGAATCTATCTTGCTGATATCTACAATGAACTTACCAAGATCTTCAAACTAAAAGTAAGTAAAGACTTTCATATATTGAGTGAAGACCGTTTTCAAGAACATTGCGGTTCAAGATATAGAACTAGAAAAATTATAAGAACTCAAGACCTAGTTGAATATTATGTTTGGTAGGTCGAGTTTAAGATTTGAAGATCGCAAGAATTAAAGCTACTGAAGTGATCAATAGATTAAGTGTTCATATGTTCTATCTCACAAATAGGTATAATTGACCTAGATTGACCTTAGATCATTTCATACTTTCGATCGGTCATTTTGGTCATTTTATAAGTGTAAAATTCTGTTATTTCAACTAGCCCTGACAATGGCTCGACCAGTCCTAGTATTTCCTCAACTAGTCCAGGATTTGATATGAATTTTAAAAAATTTTCTTCTGGTCTATGACTAGTCCTGGAAACTGCCAACCAGTCATGTGAATAGCGCTCAACCAGTCATGCAGTGCTCGACTCATTTTCGAGCGAGTAATCTGAACTCACATGACTAGTCGTGTGGTGTTCACGACCAGTTGAGTAGGCCACTCGACCAGTCGTGGGACTCATAAGGCCAGTCGTGCAGCTGAAAAATCTTATCACGCTATAATTTTTAAAAATCTATTTAGATAAGGTCAATCGTAGCTAACCAAAGGCCAGTCATGTGAACCGATTTTTTACCTATAAATAGTACTCAAATTTCAGAGTTTTCTATTCAATTCTTATCATTCTTAAACAATAACTCAAAGATAATTTTGAGTACATCATAAGCTATTTTTTGCATTTTTAAGATTCTTTAAAGTAGCTCTTATTTTTTATTTTAATTCTCTACTCCGTTCTCATTTTTAAAAAGGGATATTTGATTTACCCTTCCTTAAGATCAAAATCAATACAAAGCCCTTACTGATTTAATTAAAAATCATCTACACATAGAACCCTATACACTTGTGAGATTGAATGTTGAACATCTACGTCGTCATCAAGTTGGTTCTACCGGGCTGCTTTAGAATCATTATACAGATAAGTTTATGCTTTTTCCGTAATTCAAGTCATTTCTAGTTTATGAGATTGTTCCAGAAAATCTCTATTTTGGTTTTGTTTGAGGTGATACAAAAAATCTTAAAGCGAGGGGTTTTTGAATTGTGTAAGTGAAAAGTTCATGCTATGAGTCCTAGAGGGGGGTGAATAGGACTATGTAAAATTTAAAAATAAAAATAAAAGTGAAATTTAAACAAATATAAATACCGATAGCAATAAACAATCCCACAATGTAGAAATGTAAAACAACCTCAAGAGTTCAAGTATTGAGAGGTTGATATAGATGTTATTCTGAGGACAACCTTACACCAAAAACTAAAAGTTTATGGTAGGATAACCTAATTCCTAGAACGCTCTGTGTATCAAAAACTCAAACTGATACAGAGGAATAAAGAAATAAATAGCAAAGGAAATAACTAAGCTATTACAACATCCCTACACTTGCATAAAAGAAATTACAACATTCTCCACAATTGCATAAAAGAAATTACAACATCCCCACACTTGCATAAAAGGAAATAAATAATCAATCACCACAATACCAAAAATTATAGTGGTTCGCTTGTGTGCACACAAACTGTTTAGAAAAATAGCCACACAACTACTCCACTCCTAATATCCTCACATAGTGGATATTAGTGTTCAATATGAAATAGGTTTTTCAAGGTTCACCTAAAACCCTCACAATTGTGTCTTTTAAGTGGGCTAACACAATTCAAAAACCCCACACTCCGAGTTTTCTGGATCGCCTCAGACAAACCAAAACAATGAGATTTTTCTGGCATAATCTCAATGAAACTAAAAGAATGAATTTAAAAAACTGTAAAATACTTATTTAGGTATTCTCCTTTTGATGCAGCCTGAAAGAACCAATTCGAAGTAGAAGTTCAACATAGAAGTTCAATGTTCACACTCACTTGTGAAATGGTACTAAGTTCTAAATTGATTTAAATTAAATCACCTTGGGCTAGCTTGATTTGATTTGATTTCAAGAAATCGGAATACTCGAATCCCTCTTTCAAATAAAATTGGAATGCAGAATACAATATCAAATGCAAAGAAAGCTAATTAAAGAGAATATAAAATGAGCACTAAATAGCTTAAGAATATCACTAACTTATCTCTTAGAGTGGTGTAATGATTTTGCTTGAATTAGATACCACACTTTAAAATTTGCGCTCCATTTTTAAGTGTAGAAATCACACTCTCGACTAGTTGTGAGGTCGACATGACTAGTCCTAGGATCAACAACCTTTTAAAATTTTGGGCGCGATGAGATAAGGCCATTCCACGATTGGTCGAAGGACCTACTCAATCGATCGAGTGGCCACCACGACCGGTCGAGTCCTATCCACGGCTGGTCGTGGAACCCAATTTGTTACTGAAATTTAAGTCGAGCCTACAAGACTGGTCGAGCACAGGTCAAGCACTATTCATACGACTGGTCGAGCAATGACCAGTTGAGGCTTTAACAAAAATTCTCAAAAATAAGTAACAAACTTAAGCCAGGTCGAGGAATTCTTGGACTGGTTGAGTCAGTGCTAGGACTAGTTGAACTTAGTCCAAGACTAGTCGAGAAATAGTCTATGCACTTATAAAGTGACCTAATTTAAATTATGTATTCAAAATGACCTACCCTATAAGACCCGTATCCTAGACCATATCATTCCTTAGGCTTCCGCGGTCCTCCTGGTCGAATTCCGGCCACCTGCTTTCTTTTACCTATATTTGCGCATAACCCTTAGTCTTGTCCCATATTCCAGAGCTGGCTCGACCTGAGACTTGTACCCTAGCGACCGTGCTATTGTCGCGGTTCCGATGCCGCGTCAAAGTGATACCCAGGCAAGGAGATGTGGGCCCACATTCAGTTTGAGAAAACACCACGTGTTTGCAAACCCAAGGGAATCTCTATGACACATGTCCCATCAATCACATTAATCAATCAATCATTCCGACCAAGGGTCAAGTACATGTCAAGTACACATCACCTCACACCCCATCCCCAAGCAACTCTAAAGTTAAAGCAACCCATCCCTTACATGTTAAGTATACATCACCCATCACTCACTCACCCATCAACTCTCTCTTACAACCACCCTATCTCTCTCTCTCTCTCTCTCTCTCTCTCTCTCTTCACATTTTCCAAGCAACAAAAATGGTGGACCTCTAAGCCATTTTCAAGAGAGAAAAATGTGTTGTGTGGCCTACTTCCCATCCTAAGATCCATCATCCTAGCCCTTCATTTCTCATCTTCTTCCATCAAAGTGAAACAAAAGGAGCTTGCTGTTCCATCAGACCAAGAAGATTGAACGGTGGGTGCTTTATAGGATAGATTTTCATGTTTTGGTGATGGGCCAAGTAAGGCCTACTGATTGATGGTATGGATCTCACTTTGAACCCTAGATGTGGTCGATGGCCCATGTTGATTCTCATGTTCATTCCATGATGGGGCCGTTCTCCATGGACCCTATCATGATGTTTACTTTCCATGCATGGATAGGGTCATTTAGACCTTGCATTTCGATGGAAAAAGGATCTCCACCATAGATTTTGATCGGTGAGCCCATATGTAATGGGGCCCACTTGATGTATGTTATAAATCATGGAAGGGAGGGCCCATAGTGCCAGGGTCCCTCCATCACTCTCTCTCTCTCTCTCTCTCTCTCTCTCTCTCTCTCTCTCTCTCTCTTCCCTTAATTATTAGCCCCACAATGTATGCATTTTATTCAAGTCATCCACCTTCGTGGGACCCACTTAATGGACATGTAGGATTTGCACCATCCAAGACATGTAGGCCCTACCTTGGGGTAATAAGAAGACATAAATATCAGATTGATCAAAATCAAGTGGGCCATGCCTATGTGGTATCCACCCAGATATTTATTCAAGTCGTCTGTCCAACATTCCTGGATGTTGTACGTATTTTTTTTAAGTGTGAGCAAACAGTGGAATGTACTAATAGCAAAGGGCTGCTCGTGTATGCCCCACCTTGATGTATGGGTCCAATCCACGCCATCCATCCCGTTCCCCAGATCACTTTAGGCGTAGAGCCGAAAAATGAAGCCAATCCGACTATCCAGCGGGCCATAACGTACAACATAATAGTTTTTACCATTAAAATCCGCCCTGATATTTTTGTACAATAAAACATGTCGAATATTGGGCTTGGTGGGTCTGTCTTGGGCCATAGAAACCAATGGTTGGGTTGGATTTTTCTGATGCGGACCCCACCTATGAAAAATTACAGAAAAACCTATTTTTAATATATATATATATATATATATATATATATATATATATATATATATATATATATATATATATATATATATATATATATATATATATATATATGCAGCAGCCCTGCTGCCATTGACGTCCAGAGGACATGCAGTAGGGTGCTGTTGCGCTGTTGTGGCATGCGTAGGCAGGGGTCTCAGCTGTGGGCCCCACTGTGATGTGTGTTGGGCATCAACACCGTGCATTTGGTAGGCACCCTTTGGGGCAGTGCCCCCCGCCCCCCAAAATGAGCCGTATGTAGAAGCTCAGGTGGCCCACGCCATAGGAAAACAGTGGGATTGAACGGCTATAATTGAAACCCTTTGGGTTTCACAGAAGTTTGGATCATTATGAAATTTATTTTCCTCTTCATCCGGGCTTGCGTGACCTTACCAACAGATTGGGTGAAAAATAAACATTATGGTGGGCCCCACATGGGACCCAATGATGTATGTGCTCTATCCACACCATTCACACCGCTAGATGGTAGGACCCACAAATGATGTATGTGTTTTATCCACACCACCCACTGTTTGGACAGTGGGGCCTACCATGATACAATGCGATGTATCCATATTGTCCAACCATTTTGACATATCATTTCATGCTATGAGGTAAGGAATGAGTTAGATCTAAGGTTCAAGTGGACCCCACCATTTAAAGTAGTGGACAGTGACATCCACCATTCAAAACTTCTCAAGGGCGATGGTAGTTCAGATCAAGTTGATGTTTTTACTTTCACTTCATCTACCTCTAAGTTAACTTATGAATAGGTCAAATCTCAAAAATACATAAGGGTGGGAACGATTGATATACATGAAGCCCATTTGATTCAGCCCAATGATATGACCCATTTGATGTATTTGAGGACCATTTGATGAGGCTCGATGTAATATATTTGGGGCCTATGGGTTGAGGCCCATTGTGATGTATTAGGGCCTGTGGATTGAGGCTCATTGTGATGTATTTGGGGCCCATTATGATGTATTAGAGCTGATGGATTGAGGTCCATTGTGATGTATTTGGGGCCCTTGAGTTGAGGCCCATTGTGATGCATTAGGGCTCGTGGGTTGAGGCCCATTATGATGTATTTGGGGCCCATGGGTTGAGGCCCATTGTGATGTGTTTGGCGCCCACGGGTTGAGGCCCATTGTGATGTACTAGGGCCCGTGGGTGGAGGCCCATTGTGATGTATTCAAGGCCCATGGTGAGGCCCAATGTAATGTATGTATGGCTCATTAAGTTGTGTATCAATCCCTTGTATGGACCACTCCTTGGGGGCAATGTTGGTTAAATGGCCACATTATTGGGCAATGATGGTTTAATGTCCACATTATGACCTTCCCTTAAGCCTTGTTCGGCCGATTTCGATTATCGAGGCTGATTATCAATGCCAGTTATTAATACCGATTATCGATACCGATTATGAGTATGAGTATGTGATAGCATAGCATCATGATACCTATACCTTGGAGCCCACCTTGTGTATATATTGGGCCCTATAGGGAAGTCCAGTTTATTACGCGATATAGAGGGCAAGGAAGTTCACTTATTGCATTTAGACTCAGAACTACCCTTGGTGGGGGATATTGTGACACTCAATCATTGTGATCACATGTGGGAAGACACACGTGGGCAGACACTGATGTGGATGGGGCTTGAGGAGGCTGGGCAAGCTACTAGTGATTGTTAGGCTACTGTGCACACAGTGAAGGCAAAACTTTATCCCACATCGGTTGCATCGTTCTATGTCGTGGTGGCTATAAGTTAGATTCTTTGCTTAACATCGTAACGCGTTTAAAATCAGTGAGCTTATCTTGATATTTGGATTAGATCCGCCGTCCTTCTGTGGACCACCATCATTCGTATGCATGTTGTGATGGATGATGGATTAAAGCAAATACCATTGGGCTAAGATATTTATGGGACTCCTTGTAAGACGGAGTTATCCCCACATGATCGTGCGATATGCGCAAGTTTGATGTATGGCTGAGATGAGGTTGATGGTATTCGTGGCTCGTCAGGATTTGCATATTGTATTGCGTCCTCGACATTTGTTATTGTCTTATTATGTTTTACATTGTATAACATTGATATGGCCGTTAGCATTCATGCTTTGCATCGCATAACCTTAGTACAACTGATAACACTCATGGACTTATAAGTGTATTTCCGCTTACTCTAGTATCGTATGATCTTGTCAATATTTCTAATATTATATGATTACGGCGTTGTATTTATGTGCTTGACACTATCTTGCACACACACTTTCACTACCCTCTAAGATTTCCATAAGCTTATGCATGATAGATGTGTGCAGGTGATGTTAGGTTGCTGCGGCATTGAGCATGGAGCATGCAGCGGTCTCCTGGAGCTTTGATTTTAACATATGTATTTTTCTTTCAGCATTATATTCAAATGTATATATTAGTGGATATGTGATGATGATGTTACCTTTATGATTTGGGTAAACTTGTGGTTATGCTTATTACGAGATAAAAGTACATTAGAAATCTTCCTTATATGATCCCAAGATCGAAATCTGGCATATGGATGCTGAAAGCTGAGAATGGGTTACTACGGAGGCTGTCGGCATCGGATTCTATGATCGGGAAGTTTGTGAGCCCGGTTTCTGAGTTTGTGGCGTGACAAAAGATGATATCAAAGCATAACTTGAGAATACCTAAAGATAACATCACATATATGTTAATGGCTACCCTTTACTATATGATTGTTGAGAACTTATAATGATTAGATCCCTGAGTTTGAATAACTTAGAGATTTTTGGATATAGCTCCCTACCATTAAGATTGTGAGGTTGTATAGTATTTCAATTTTCATTATTTCTGATCCAGGATTCGAGGTCCAGTTGGATCATCGTAGTGTTGACGAGGTGTTTTGGGAGCAGGAGGCTGAGATTTTAAGGCGATGTCCCTATCTCTTACATGTTCGATTATGTTGGCATGTTGTGTTCGGATAAAGATTTTCCTCCCTTGGTGAGCTCTGTATTGATTGTGTTGTAATTTAAATTACGAGAATGAAATTTTTATTAGGAGGGAAGAGCAGTAAGACCCGTATCTTAGCCCGTACCGTTCCATAGGCTTCCACGATCCTCCCAGTCAAATTTCGGTGACCCGCGATCTTTTATCTGCATTTACGCGCAAACCCTGAGTCGTGTCTCATATTCTAGAGTCGGCTCGACCTGAGACATGTAACCCAATGACCGTGCCGTCACCACGGTTTTTATGTCGTGTCTCACACGCCGAGGCGATACCCAATCCAGGAGATGTGGATTCGCGTTCAGTATGAGAAAATACTGCACATTTGCAATCTCAGGGGAATCTCTATGACATATGTCCCATCAATTACATTAATCAATCAATCAATCCCATCAAGGGTCAAGTACATGTCAAGTACACATCACCTCACACCCCATCCTCAAGCAACCCCAAAGTTAAAGTAACCTATCCCTTACGTGGTACACATCACCCATCACTCACTCACCCATCAACTCTCTCTTACAACCACCCTCTCTCTCTCTCTCTCTCTCTCTCTCTCTCTCTCTCTCTCTCTCCTTCTCTTCACATTTTCCAAGCAACAAAAATGGTGGATGTCCAAGCCATTTTCAAGAGAGAAAAGTGTTTTGTGTGGCCCACTTCCCATCCTAAGATCCATCATCCTAGCCCTTCATTTCTCATCTTCTTCCATCAAAGTGAGACACAAGGAGCTCGACGTTCCATCAGACCAAGAAGATTGAATGGTGGGTGCTTTAGAGACTAGATTTTCATGTTTTGATAATGGGTTAAGTGAGACCTACCGATTAATGATATGGATCATACTTTGGACCTTAAAAGTGGTCGATGGCCCATCTTGATTCTCATAATCATTCCATGATGGGGCCATTCTTCATGGACCCTATAAATGCTATGATTTCATATCCCTTTGGTTGTCAAATTTTGTGGTGACAAAACCTATATCTATGTCTTGTATATCTTGTGTTTTATGTTTGAAGTCTATTCATTGCAATCAAGACATATCAAGACATCGCATTTCAAGATAAGATCTTAAATGAAGTAAGTTTTAAAGTCTTGGATGAAGAAATCAGGAATAGAAGTTTTCAAGGTTGCATGTTCAAGGTTTGATCAAGTTCAACTTTTATAAAAGACTTTGTCAAGTTAAGATCAAGCTTATGAAGGCCTACTACAAGTGTTGAATATTCACAAGCTTCTCTTAAGGGTCATCTGAGTGTTAAGACTTTCAAGTCCATCTCACTTTTAAGGTTTGTTTGACCTTAGATTGACCTTAGGATGGGCTTTATTGTAGGTCATTCTAGATACATAACTCATATATTTTTATATGCTTGTTTGGAGTGTTCTAAGACCAGTCTTAGGGACTTCAAGACCAGTCCTAGCTTTGCTACGATCAGTCTTAGGTTTTTCAGGACCAGTCCTAGGTAGTTGAAGATTTTCGAATCTTTCTAGCTGTCCTACGACTAGTCCTGGACATCGTACGACCAGTCCTGGAAGTTTTACGACTCATCCTTCGACCGATCGTAGCCCTACGACTCAAACTCCAGCAACCATTTTTGGAGTCCTACGACTGATCGTAGGTGTCTCATGACCAGTCGTAGGTGGCCCACGACCGGTCGTGGAACTGAAAATCATATCCTGCAAAAATCTTTCAAAAATATTTGGTGCTACGACCAGTCCTAGGATCCTAAGACCAGTCGTAGACGGGATTTTTCAGTCTATAAATTGAGCACGAACTTCAGAGTTTTAGTACTTTAAATCAATTCTATTCAAGCATTCTTTAGGCTATTCTCTAAGATAAGTTTGTGTTTATTTTAAGCTACATTATGCTTATTTAATATTCCTTTTGCTAGCTTTTTCTTATTTGATTTTGATCTACATTCCAATCTTATTAGAAAAGGAAAATTTCTGATATTTCTTCTTCTTGGATTCAAAATCAAATAAATCTAGCCCGTTTGATCTAAAATCAATTAGACTTAGAACCATTCTTAAAGTGAGTATTGGACTTTGAACCTCGAATCGAACTTCTACTCCGATTGGTTCTACCGGGCTTCATCAAAAGGTGATTCAGGTATTTTACATGTTTTGTAATTTACTTTCTCTGGTTTTTATTTGAGATTCGCCAAAAAAATCTCATTGTAGTGGTTATCTGAGGAGAGCTAGAAAACTCAAATTGTGGGGTTTTTGGATTGTGTAAGCCCGAGATCAAAGACACAATTGTGAAGGTTTTAGGTGAACCTGTGAAACCTATTTTGATAGTGCATGCTAATATCCCCTGTGTGAGGATATTAGGAGTGGAGTAGCAATCTATGTGGCTGTTGGATAACAGTTGGTGTACACACAGGCGAACCACTATATATCGTTGTGTTGTGGATGTGCTTTATTCTTTCATTCTTTTATTCATTCTGTTTTGTGGAGAGTGTTTTTGGATGAATGCTGTAATCACTTTAAGCAAGTGTGGATGAATGTTGTAATAACTTAGGATTTATTTTTCGCAAGTTATTTTGATTTCATTGCTTATTATTCTTCATTGGTTTGTGATACAAACGACATTCTAGAAATAAGGTTGTCCTACCTTAAACCTCTGGTTTTTGGTGTAAGGTTGTCCTTAGAACTGATAAAGTATCAATCTCTTTATTTTAGGCTATTGTGATTGTTTTATATTCAGCATTGTGCTTTAAATCTTTTATTATTCCGATATTATTAGTTTTATTTGGCATTTCCCTATTCACCCCCCCTCTAGGGCATATAGATAGGCCCTTTCAAGTGGTATCAGAGCCTAATAGCTCGTTCTTATTATTTATTTATTGGATTTATTTCCTGAGCTAACGATCTAAGCTATATTAAGATGTCAAATTTTGATAGCCTATCTGTCACTAGGCCACCAGCCTTTAATGGCACAAACTATGCCTATTGGAAAGCCAGGATGAGGATCTTCCTCAAATCCTTGGATGAAAGTGTGTGGCTGGCCACAGTGAATGAATGGAACCCTCCTATTACTGAAGTAACTAATGGCGATGGTTCAAAATCTATGAAAGTAACGGCTTATTCGCTTTGGACCACACTTAAGAAAAGTGAAAGTAGTGCAAATGCAAAAGCACTAAATACAATTACTTGTGCATTATCACCAGATGAATTCAAAAGAATCATCTCTTGTGAAAATGCAAAACAAGTATGGCATATATTAGAAATGACACACGAAGATACATCTATTGTCAAGAAATCTAAAGTGTAAAACTAAATTTAAAGAAATTCATATGGTGGAGAATGAGATGTTTATGGACTTTTACACTAGATTGAATGACATTGTGAACTCTATGTGGGGTCTTGGTGATAGAATCCCTGAAAGTAAAGTGTGCGTAAAATTACTACGTTCACTTCCTGAACAGTTCAATTCTAAAGTGACCGCGATTCAGGAACTTCGTGATACAGATACCATGAGGGTTGAGGAATTAGTTGGTTCACTTCAAACCTATGAGTTATCCTTTAAGGCTCCTAAAGGAAAATCAATTACTCTCAAATCATCTAAAAATATTTCACAAGAGAGTACTTCGGATTCAGAAAATACTGAAGATGATATGACACTTTTAACAAAAAGGTTTTACAAAATTTTCAAAAACAAGAAAAAGGTTAATTTTCAAAAATCAAATGATAAGAGACGATCTAAACCTATAACTCGTAAATCCTTGAAAGATAGTCAATGTTACAACTGTCAAGAGTATGGGCACTTATCTAACAAATGTCCTAAAAAGGACAAATCGAAAAGGAAAAGCATGATGGCTACTTGGGATGAATCATCTGATTCTAAATCCTCTTCTAAATCAGAAGATTCTGAAACCGAGTCGGGCAATGGTGTTAAAGCCCTTATGACTCTAGCCAAGATCACTTATTCAGATCATGATGATATATCTAGTGAAGAAAATCTTAATAGTGATTGCAATAATGAAGATGAGCTGCAAGATGCTTATAATGCCCTTTATAAAGAGAGTTGTAAAATTGCTGTCAAGCTTAAATTACAAAAAGAAAAATTTTCTAAGCTTAAGGAAGATTATGAGTCTCTTGTCTTAGAAAAATCTCATATTTCTGATTCTTTTGAAAAAAACCAAAAATGATTTAGATTTCAAAACCTCCCAATTTGAAGATTTGAAATTCGAAAGAGAGAAACTCAAAAATGAGGTAGCTTCTCTTCTGAGTTTAAAAGACACATGGAGATATGCCCAAGGTGATCCGAAATTGGAAAAATTATTGTCTGGATCAAGAAAATGTGGCGATCGATCTGGGTTAGGCTATGATAAGAATACATCTCTTAAATAAAAGAATACTGCTCCTAAATTTGTAAAAAGAGAGTCTTCAAACTCAAAAGAAAAGAATACTTTTCAAGGTTTTTCTAAAAATTTAAAAACTTTTCAAAAACCTAAAAGTGGCCATGTCAACTTTAATTTTCAAAACCGAAATCAATTAGCTTAAAAAATTATTGATCTTCTTAAGGAGCTATTAAAGTCGAACTCTATAGGTTGTTCCAACAACAATAGACAGAAAAAGACCATCTATACTCTTAAACCCAAAACAGTTATGAAATGGGTTCCTAAAGTTGCCAGCTTGGTTGCCCACACTGCTTTCAAAGCAACAAGCCATTCAAAGTGGTACCTAGATAGTGGTTGCTCCAGAAATATGATAGGTGATAAAGCTTTATTCACCGATCTTAAAGTATGACTGACGAGTCAGTCACATTTGGTGATGGAAGCAATTGCAAGATTATTGGCCAAGGTACGGTTCAACTTTATAACCTTCCCTTATTTAAGAATGTCTTATATGTTGAGGGTTTAAAACACAACCTATTAAGAATTTCTCAGATATGCGATAACAACCATAGTGTAAAGTTTTCTAATCAAGGTTGTGAGATAGTTAATAAAAGGGATTCTGTTATATTAATTGGTCGCAGAACTTCTGAAAACTGCTACATCGTTGGTGATGCTAGCTCATCTACTCAATCATGTTATATGGTCCATACCGATGAGACTGAATTATGGTATAAACGCCTTAGACATGTACACTATTGAAACTTATTTAGATTGAGCAAAAGAGAACTAATTAGAGGTCTACCCAAATTGTAAAAAGTAGACAAAATATGTGGTGAATGCCAGTTGGGCAATTAAATTAGGAGTTCTCACAAGAAAGTGAACTCTAACACTACATCTAGACCACTCGAGCTTCTCCACATGGATCTTATTGGACCTACCAGATCGGAGAGTCGAGGAGGCAAAAAATACATTTTGATTATCGTAGATGACTATACAAGATTCACTTGGGTATCATTCTTAAAAGACAAAACTGAAACCCTAGATGAAGTAAAAAAGTTCATCAAATGAATCCAAAATGAGAAAAGTTCTCATGTTAACAAGATCCGTAGTCATCATGGATCTGAATTCGAAAACAGTAGTTTTGAGAAATTCTGTAGCGATCAGGGAATATCACATGAATTCTCAGCGCCCAAAACACCGCAAAAAAATGGTATATTTAAAAGGAAAAATAGAGTGCTTCAGGAAATGGCTAATGTTATGTTGAATAGTATGAAGCTCTCTAAAAATCTTTGGGCTGAAGCAGTTAATACTGCATGCTATATTATTAATCGGGTTTATACTAGTAATTTTGATAATAAGACTGCTTATGAATTATGGTTTGAAAAGAAACCTACTGTCAAATACTTTCAGGTTTTTAGCAGCAAGTGTTATATTTTATGGGATCGTGAAAATTTGGGTAAGTTTGATATGAAGAGTGACGAAGGAATTTTTCTTGGTTATTCTTTGAATAATCGAGCTTATAGGGTTCTAAATAAGAGAACCGGTGTGATTTAAGAGTCCATCAATGTAGTCATTGATGATCATTTGAATACACCAGCCCCAAGTTCAGATGATGATGAAGCTCTTATTATTGACAATCTAGATTTCTCATCAAGTCAAAAAGAATCTGAACCAAGGACTGTTAAAGATCATCCAACCAATCAAATACTTGAAAATCCTCTCAGTGGATTTCGTACTCGCAAACAACTTGAGAACATATGTAATTAAGTTTGTTTTACATCCCAAATAGAACCGGTCAACATAAAAGAAGCACTTTCTGATGAAAATTGGATAGTTGCTATGCAGAATGAACTTAATTAATTTATTCGTAATGATTGCCTTCAATTTATTCGTATAATATTTTCAAGTTCATCAGACTTATTATCCACTTTGTTCCAATAATGTGCAAGGGTACACTATTGAAGGCATCGATTACGATGAAACCTTTGCTCCAGTCGCTCGCCTTGAATCAATCAGACTTTTTATTTCCATCACATGTTTTAGAAAATTTAAAATCTATCAGATGGATGTAAAGAGTGCTTTCTTGAATGACGATTTATATGAAGAAGTGTATGTTGAACAACCTTCAGGGTTTGAAGACCCTAAGTTATCTGACCATGTATTTCGTCTCAAAAAGGCTCTCTATGGTCTAAAACAAGTACCCAGGGCATGGTATGAAAAATTGACTAAATTCTTACTTAGTCATAGCTTTCAAGTAGGTAGTGTCGATAAGACGCTTTTTGTTAAAAAGAATAACAATGATATTTTGATGGTTCAAATATATGTTGATGATATTATTTATGGATCTACTTGTTATAACATGTCTACTAAGTTTGCAGAGTTAATGAAATCAAGGTTCGAAATGAGCATGGTTGGCGAACTTAACTATTTTCTAGGGTTGCAAGTAAAACAACAACCTGATGGAATTTTCATTTCTTAGACCAAATATGCTTCAAACTTGGTTAAAAGGTTTGGATTTGAGAATGGTAAGAACTTTGATACTCCTATGAGTACAACATTAAGACACTCAAAAGACTTTACAGGTAAAGATATAGATCCTAAGCTATATCGCAGTATGATTGGTAGTTTGTTATATCTTACTGCTAGTAGACCCGATATCGCATTCAGTGTTGCTATTTGTGCAAGATATCAGTCTAATCCTAAGGAATCACATCTTACTGCTGTTAAATGGATTATTAGATATGTCGTAAGTTCTATAAATTTGGGACTTTGGTATCCTTTTGATACTAATGTTCAATTAGCCGGGTATTCTGATGCTGATTGGGCCGAAAATATTGATGATAGAAAATCAACCAGTGGTGGTTGTTTTTACATTGGAAATTGCTTAGTTTCTTGCTTCAGCAAGAAGTAAAGCTCAATATCACTCTCTACTGCTGAGGCTGAATATATTGCAGCTGGATATGCATGTACTCAACTAGTTTGGATGAAATGCATGCTTAGGGATTATGGAATTAATCAAGATTCAATGATCTTACATTGTGATAATTCCAGTGCTATAAACATTTCCAAAAACCCAATCCAGCATTCACGTACTAAGCATATTGACATTAGGTATCATTACATTCGTGAGTTGGTTGAAGAAAAAGTTATTTTATTAGAATATATACCAACCGAAACTCAACTTGCTGATATATTTACTAAACCGCTCGACAAAACAGGTTTAATAAATTGAAATTTGATCTTTGTATATGCATTTTACATTAAATATTCTTTCTTGCATGTATCATAGTGTATTATATTTCACATTATAATTGTTTAAATTTCAAATTTTTTCATTTAAAATACATTTTTAGTCAATGCTCGACCGGTCGTGGATGTACACGACCAGTCGTGTTACTACCGATCGTGAACCACACTCGACCGGTCGTGGATCTCGTGAACATCATATAATTTGGGAAAATTTTCATTCTTCTTCATTTCCACACCCACCTACGACGAGTCGTGGCTCGACCAGTCATAGGATTTCTAGTTCTTCTTCAAAGTAAGTACTATTTCAGCATTTTTCTTGAAGATTTATGATCTCTATGCTTTGATTTGTTCATAGTATAGCTTGTTTTCATCTCTTATTGAGTTTTTTAAGGGTTTTGCTCTTTATTTGCTGATATAGAGAAAACCCATCTTTCATTGTGCATCTTGCTTGTTCTTTGTATATCTTTTTGAATATGGATGCTAGAGGGAAAAAGAAAACATCTCGTGGTCCATCTTCATCCAGATCTGGACCATTAACTAAACGGCACCTTCGGTCACCCGAAGATGATATTCAAGATGTACGGGATTTGCGTGCCCGTAACATTATCGTTGAGCATACCACTGATCTAAATCATATTGCTCCATATGGTGTCATTCCCCTTCTTGATTCTGTAGGCTGGACTAATATTTTGCTTTGGGGTGGATCTGCATACCAGTCCATTGCTCAATCAATGGTTGCATGCATTTCATATTTTTCTCTTGATAATTTAACATTTTTAATCGCTACTAGAGAAGGAAAATTTGAAGTAGACCATCATTTAATATCTGGTATTGTGGATATACCTGTTAATGATGAAGGAATACCGATTCATACTTATACGACAAACCTTCAGAATCAGAAAAACGCATGTTAACCAGAGATTTATGCAAAATTGATGTGCATTGGACTCATAAAGGGAATGCGCTCCCTGCAAAGTATCTGTTACCCAAATACAGAATATTACATCGTTTCTTCATTTCTAATGTATATCCTCAGTCCAGTAATAAAATCGAGTTAACTTCTTTCATGGTTCGTGTGTTGCATTCTATTACTTCTGGAACTAAGGTCTGTCTTCCTTCTTTGATTTGTCATTCCATTATACAATTTCGTTTCCATCCGGGTCATAGTGATATTCCATTCGGTTATCTAATGAATATTTTAGCCACTCACATGCTTGTCGATAAACCTGTTAATGAGGCACCAATTCTTCATCTCATTTTCAATAATGTCAATCTTAATAAGATGAAATTGGAACTGCTCCCTGGCCAATTTGATGAAGCTGGTGTTAGTGGTGTTGGTGGTGATGCTGGAAACGAAGAGGAAGCTGGTGATCTTTCACAACAAGATGTTAATATGGATAACTTATTTGATGATATAGAAACTGATTCACCTAATGATCCAGATTATGATACTTCTGGTTTTGATGCACGCCTTCGTGCATTGGAGGAAAAACTTGATAATATGAATATAGCCCATGACATGAGATTCAAGTACATGCGAAAATATCTTCGTCGCATAAATAAGGGCTTACACCAGATTGATCCATCTATTCCTGCTCCTTCCTCTAGATCAGATTAAGTGAATTATCTTCTGAATAGTATAACATTTCTTTTACTCTGGATATGTATTATGGATTATGGTTTGATAACATTTTATTTTGGATATGTATTATGGATAATGGCTTGACACTTCAGGTTTATTTTATGTCCTTTCATATCACCTTCTCATTATTTGCTCTCTATATTCTCCTTTCTATTGTTCCTTTCCCTTGTCATTTTGTGACAAAAAGGGGGAGTAGTAAGCATTGCTAAAAGGGGAGTAATACGGATAGGGGGAGTAAATTTGTTTGTTTGTATTGATTGAGAAGGATATGTGGATTGTTGGATATGTGGATTGAAGTCATGAGGTTTTCATGTTATGTATTGATTATATGAGCAATACTCGTATTACTAAGGGAGAGTAGAGTATTTTGTGGTTTCATGACTTATCATTCCTTATTATCTTTGATGCTATGTGTTTTGTCACAATTTGACAAAGGGGGAGATTGTAAGTGCTATGATTTCATATCCCTTTAGTTGTCAAATTTTGTGGTGCCAAAACCTATATCTATGTCTTGTATATCTTGTGTTTTATGTTTGAAGTCTATTCATTACAATCAAGACATATCAAGACATCGCATTTCAAGAAAAGATCTTAAATGAAGAAAGTTTTCAAGTCTTGGATGAAGAAATCAAGAATAGAAGTTTTCAAGGTTGCATGTTCAATGTTTGATCAAGTTCAAGTTTTATAGAATACTTTGTCAAGTCAAGATCAAGCTTATGAAGGCCTACTACAAGTGTTGAATATTCACAAGCTTCTCTTAAGGGTCATCTGAGTGTTAAGACTTTCAAGTCCATCTCACTTTTAAGGTTTGTTTGACCTTAGATTGACCTTAGGATAGGCTTTATTGTAGGTCATTCCAGATACATAACTCATATATTTTTATATGATTGTTTGGAGTGTTCTAAGACCAGTCCTAGGGACTTCAAGACCAGTCCTAGCTTTGCTACGATCAGTCTTAGGTTTTTCAGGACCAGTCCTAGGTAGTTGAAGATTTTCGGATCTTTCTAGCTGTCCTACGACCAGTCTTTGATATCCTACGACTAGTCCTGGAAGTTTTACGACTCATCCTTCGACCGATCATAGCCCTACGACTCAAACTCCAGCAACCATTTTTGGAGTCCTACGACTGATCGTAGGTGTCTCATGACCAGTCGTAGGTGGCCCACGACCGGTCGTGGAACTGAAAATCATATCCTGCAAAAATCTTTCAAAAATATTTGGTGCTACGACCAGTCCTAGGATCCTAAGACCAGTCGTAGACGGGATTTTTCAGTCTATAAATTGAGCACGAACTTCAGAGTTTTAGTACTTTAAATCAATTCTATTCAAGCATTCTTTAGGCTATTCTCTAAGATAAGTTTGTGTTTATTTTAAGCTACATTATGCTTATTTAATATTCCTTTTGCTAGCTTTTTCTTATTTGATTTTGATCTACATTCCAATCTTATTAGAAAAGGGGAATTTCTGATATTCCTTCTTCTTGGATTCAAAATCAAATAAATCTAGCCCGTTTGATCTAAAATGAATTAGACTTTGAACCATTCTTAAAGTGAGTATTGGACTTTGAACGTCGAATCGAACTTCTACTCCGATTGGTTCTACCGGGCTTCATCAAAAGGTGATTCAAGTATTTTACATGTTTTGTAATTTACTTTCTCTGGTTTTTGTTTGAGATTCTTCAAAAAAATCTCATTGTAGTGGTTATCTGAGGAGAGCCAGAAAACTCAGATTGTAGAGTTTTTGGATTGTGTAAGCCCGAGATCAAAGACACAATTGTGAAGGTTTTAGGTGAACCTGTGAAACCTATTTTGATAGTGCATGCTAATATCCCCTGTGTGAGGATATTAGGAGTGGAGTAACAATCTGTGTGGCTGTTGGATAACAGTTGGTGTACACATAGGCGAACCACTATATATCATTGTGTTGTGGATGTGCTTTATTCTTTCATTCTTTTATTCATTTTGTTTTGTGGAGAGTGTTTGTGGATGAATGTTGTAATCACTTCATGCAAGTGTGGATGAATGTTGTAATAACTTAGGATTTATTTTTCGCAAGTTATTTTGATTTCGTTGCTTATTATTCCTTCTTGGTTTGTGATACAAAGGACGTTCTAGAAATAAGGTTGTCCTACCTTAAACCTCTGGTTTTTAGTGTAAGGTTGTCCTTAGAACTGATAAAGTATCAATCTCTTTATTTTGGGCTATTTGATTATTTTACATTCAGCATTGTGCTTTAAATCTTTTATTATTCTGCTGTTATTAGTTTTATTTGGCATTGCCCTATTCACCCCCCCTTCTAGGGCATATAGCTAGGCCCTTTCAGACCCCACCATGATGTTTATTTTTCATGCATGGATAGGGTCATCTAGACCTTGCATTTCGGTGGAAAAAGGGTCTCCGCCATTGATTTTGATTAGTGGGACCATTTATAATGGGATCCACTTAATGTATGTTGCAAATCATAGAAGGGAGGGCCCATAGCGTCGGGGTCCTTCCATCACTCACTCTCTCTCTCTCTCTCTCTCTCTCTCTCTCTCTCTCTCTCTCTCTCTCTCTCTCTTCCCTTGATTATTGGCGCCACGATGTATGCATTTTATTCAAGTCATCCACCTTCGTGGTACCCACTTGATGGACGTGTAGGATTTGCACCATCTAAGCCATGTGGGCTCTACCTTGGGGTAATGAGAAGATAAATTTCAGATTAATCAAAATCAAATGGGCCACATCTATGTGGTAGCCACCTTGATATCTATTCATGTCGTTCGTCCAGTGTCCCTGGACGCTGGACGTATTTTTTTTAAGTGTGAGCAAACAGTGAGATGTACTAATAGTAAAGGGTTGCCCATGCAGGCTCCACCTTTATGTATGGGTCCAATCCACACTGTCCATCCCATTCCCCAGATCATTTTAGGCATTAAGCCAAAAAATGAAGCCAATCCGACTATTTGGCGGGCCATAACATATAAAACAGTGATTTTTACCATTGAAATCCACCATGATGTTTTTGTACACCAAAACATGTCGAATATTGGGCTTGATGGGTTTATCTTGGGCCATAGAAACCAATGGTTGGGTTAGATTTTCCTGATGCGAACCCCGCTTATGAAAAACTGCAGAGAAACCTTTTAAAAAAAATAATAAATATATACAGCAGCCTTGTTGCCGCTGACATCCAGACGACATGTAGCAGGGTGTTGTTGCGGTGCTGTGGAGTGGGGAGGCAAGGGTCCCAGCTATGGGCCCCACTGTGATGTGTGTTGGGCATCAACACCGTGAATTTGGTAGTCACCCTTTGGGGCAGTCCCCCCTCCCCCCCCCCCCCCCCCCCCCCCAAAAAAAAAAAAAAAATAAAATAAAATAAAATAAAATATAATAATAATAAATCAGCTGTATGTAAAAGCTCAGGTGGTCCACGTCACAAGAAAACAATGGGATTGAACGACTGCCATTAAAACCCTTTGGGTTTCACAGAAGTTTAGATCATTATGAAATTTATTTTCCTTTTCAGCCGGGTCTGCGTGACCTTACCAACAGATTGGGTGGAAAATAAACATTATGGTGTGCCCCACATGGGACCCAATGATGTTTGTGTTCTATCCACACCGTCTACATGACTGGACGATGGGACCCACTAATGATGTATTTTCTTTATCCACACCGCCCATTGTTTGAACGGTGGGGCCTACCATGATACAATGCGTTATATCCATACTGTCCAACCATTTTAACATATCACTTCATGATATGAGGCAAGGAATGAGTCAAATCTAAGGTTCAAGTGGACCCCACCATTTAAAGTAGTGGACAGTGACATCCATCGTTCAAAACTTCTTAAGGGCCATGGTAGTTCTGATCAAGCTGATGTTTTTGCATTCACTTCATCTACCTCTATGTTAACTATGAATAGGTCGGATCTCAAAAATACATAAGGGTGGGACTGATTGATATACATGAAGCCCATTTGATTCGGCCCGTTGATACCATCCGTTTGATGTGTTTGGGGCCCATGGGTTGAGGCTCATGTGATGTATTAGGGACCATGGGTTGAGGCCCATTGTGATGTATTTAGGGCCCATGGGTTGAGGCCTATTGTGATGTATTTGGGGCCCATGGGTTGAGGCCCTTTGTGATGTATTAGGGCCCTTGAGTTGAGGCCCACTGTGATGTATTCAAGGCCTATAGTGAGGCCTAGTGCGATGTATGTATGGCTCATTAAGTTGTATATGAATCCCTTATATGGGCCACTCCTTGAGGGCAATGTTGGTTAAATGGCCACATTGTTGGGCAATGATGGTTTAATGTCCACATTGTGACCTTCCCTTAGGCCTTGTTTGGCCGATTTCGATTGTCGAGGCCGATTATCAGTGCTGGTTATTAATACCGATTATGAGTATGTGAAAACATGGGATCATGATACCTATACCTCGGAGCCCACCTTATGTATATATTGGGCCTCATAGGAAAGTTCAGTTTATTGCGGGATAGAGAGGGTAAGGAAGCTCGCTTATTACACTTAGACTTGAATCTGCCCTCAGTGGTCGATATTGTGACGCTCCATCACTGTGATCACATGTGGGCAGGCGCACATAGTCAGACACTGATGTGTGCGGGGCTTGAGAACCTCGATGAGCTACCAGTAATTGGCAGGCTACTATGCTGGCATGTTATTGTGCACACAGTGAAGGCATAACTTTATCCCACATCGATTGCATCGTCTGATGTTTTGGTGGCTATAAGTTGGATTCTTTCCTTAAATATTGTGACACGTTTTAAATCAGTGAGCTTATCTTAATATTTGGACTAGATCCGCCGTCCTTCTATGGACCCCCATCATTCGTATGCATGTTTTGATGAATGATTAATTAAAGTAAATTCCATTGGGCTAAGATGTTTATGGGACTCCTTGTGAGATGGAGTTATCCCTACATGATCGTGCGATACGGGTAGGTTTGATGTATGACCTGGATGAGGTTAATGGTATTTGTGGCTTGTCAGGATTTGCATATTGCATTGTATTCTCGGCATCTGTTATTGTCTTATTATGTTTTCCATTGCATAGCCTTGATATGGCCATTAGCATTCATGACTTACATCGCATAGCCTTGGTATGACTGATAGTACTCATGGACTTACTAGTATATGTCCGCTTACTCTAATATCGTGTGATCTTACCAGTATTTCCGATATTGTATGATTACGGCATTGTATTTGTGTGCTTAACACTTATCTTGCGCATGAAAGTGCCCTGGTTTGTCAATTAGCGTAAGTGTTGAGTCAGCTAGAATGTAGAGCCTCATCGGAAGATCAATTAAAAGCATTTTCCTCAACCGGATGTGTGCAAGCTCACCACAGGTAAATCTAAGCCTCACATCCCATGTCCCAAAAACACCTGGTAAATAAAACCCTTAAAATAAATAAGAACATCATAAGGCTTTTTTCACCCCCAAACTCGGAAACCGGGCTCATAAAATTTCTGATCGTCGAATCCGGCACCGACAGCCTCCGTAGTATCCCATTCTCGGCTCCCGGCACCCATATACCAGGTTCCGATCTTGGGATGCTACAAGGAGGATTTCTAATAACTATTTGATTCATAATGAGCATAACATAAGCATAACCCATGAACAATAACCACAAGAACACCACCACAAAATCCACTATGATCAAAAACTTTTGAGTACAATGCATCTGAAGGGAAATACAAGATAATATAAGTACGGAAACTCTAACATCTCGGCTGCACGCTCCAACGACGATGAGACTAAGGCTGCGTCCTGGCATCACCTGCACGCATCAATCGTGCATAAGCTTATAGAAAACTTAGAGGGTGGAGTAAGTGTGTGCGCAATATAAGCGTGCTCAGAATATAAGGTCAGAGTAATGCAGATTCATGCTGATGAATACATGAATACAATCAGTCATACCAAGGCTATGTAGTGCAAGATGTGAATGCGATCGGCCATATCCAGACCATGTGATGCGAGATCCAACTCAAGCATGCCAATTCTCATCATATATTAGTACAGTTCTCATTCTGGATGATCACCGGGGTCTAGTACACTCTACGTCAGCTTGTCATCCCTATCCGAACGCACAACTGGGAGAGTAGAAGAGACCTCACTATCCGCCTGCCAATATCGGGCCCGGCTCGTCGATAGCGGATCGATTCCTCAAGCTGGTCAAACTCAACCTAGAAGTTGCCCCCTCACTCAGGCGGGTAAGGTCACACCCCTTTCCAACCGACCACGACACAGTGGGAGACGCGGCCTACTGGTATACGACCATCGCGCACTCGTGTATCCACTTGGTCTTGACATTGGAGTCATCCTCTAGTACCATCGGGTTTAGAGATTTTCACCCGGGGACATCTATGGCGCCCGTATGCTAGAACCAAACATTTTTGATATCCAATCCAGCCACCCACGATGCATCTGTGGAGGCTATGACCCTGATGTCGCTAGGGCATATGATAATCACAATCATACAAATGCAAGTGCATGAGTCACACTACCAGTTATGTAACAGTCCTATGTGTGCCATGTACTTATTTAGGGCAACTCCGCCTATCAGGGAGCCCATAAACATTCCGTTGAAGGTATATACTATGATCAGTCACTCCACATATCAGTCATACATATGATGCGTATGATCATGAATCATGGATCTACACTAAACATGTATATAAAGATGGGTCTTATATATAATAAAAATGGGCCTAGATAGCCTATTCACTACGAGTATGGGCCTACCAATGGGCCTCAGGGAGAGTGATAATGTAGGCATTTAACCGACATCACCCTGACAATGTGGGCATCTAACCATCATTGCTCCCAAGGCTCGACTCGCCTTAAATATCATTAAATAAATCATGGCGGAATCACACATTGCAATGTGCCTTAGGTACATCCCATTAGGCCTCAAATACATCAAATGGACCATATCTCATGGGCCTTATATTCAGCAAGTGGACCACCCCAATAAGCTTCACCAATGGGCCTTAGGTACTTTACAATGGGCCATCACCCATGGGCCTTGGAATGCATTAAAATGAGCCCAATCACATGAGCTTCGTATGCATCAAATGGGCCTATTTACATAGGCCTTATATATACCAAGGTAGGCCTCAATAGTGGGCCATAAATACATCAAATGGGCCCACACACATGGGCCCATATATAACAAAGTGGGCCTCGACAACGGGCCACAAATGCATTAAGGTGGGCTTAATCACATGTCAAGATGGGCCTAAATACATCAGCCCATATATACCGAAGTGGGCCTCATGTGAGGCCCGCCAAAATGTTTATTTTCCTATCCAATCTGTTGATAAGGTCATATGAATAGGGGCCCACCAAAATGTCTATTTACACCCAATCTGTCCAGGCCCACAACCATGTTTATTTGCCACCCAAACAGTCCATAAGGTCATGTGGACCTGGAGCTCATGGTGATGTTGGTTCACCATCCAAACTATTCATAAGGTCAAGTGGACCATGGGCCCACTGAAATGTTTATTTGCCATACAATTTGTCCATAAGGTCACATGGACAAGGAGGGCCCATTGTAATATTCATTTGACATCCAATATATTTAAAATAAATCGCGTGGACCTGGAAAAGCTGGGGTCCACTGGAAATGTTTATTTTTCATACAACCTATTCACAAGGTCACGCAGTCAGGGGGCCCACTGTGATATTTGTTTGACATCTAAACTGTTAATAGGGTCACACGTACGTGGAGCCTACTGAAATGTTCATTGCCATCCAAACCTGTTCATAATGTCACGTGGCCAGGGGCTCACGTGATGGACGGCATGGACACATTACATACATCTGAGTGGGGGCCCACGACCACGCCACCGCTGGGTGCTGGCACGTTCCAGCGGCTTGGGCCCACTATAATGTTTATTTGTCATTCAACCAATTCATGAGGCCACGGTCGGGGGCCCACCGCAGGGTGGTTCGCCAATCCAACCCACTCATTATGTGTGTCCCATCTAACTGAGGGTCCAGACCAAGTTTCAGCCATATCCAAATCTCAGGTAGGCCCCACTAAGTGCTTTTATATGTTTCAGGCGTGTCTTCACATGATTTTAGATGGTATGGCCCACCTGAGTCCGTATACGGCTGATTTTTAGCAAGGGACCCACTGCCCTAGGGGGCTTCCTAATGGACGGTGTGGATTTTTGAATCGCACCATGTGGGGTCCACTGCTGGGGCCGTGAGCCCCAGCCACTTCGTCCGCCCGCCACTCGCCAGCGCTGGACGCTGGCGTCCCTTTTTTTTTTCCTTTATTTTTATTTTATTTTATTTTATATGGGGCCCACAATGAGACGATCTAAACCATCTATTGTGTGAGCCCACATGGTGGACCGTCCAGTCAAATTTTAGGGTGCATCCAAATTTCAGGTAGGCCCCACCAAGTGCTTTTATATGCTCAGGCATGTCTCCACATGTTTTTAGATGGTATGGCCCACCTGAGAATCAGATTGATCCCAAAATTTAGCTCAACGCCTAAAATAATCTGAGAAAGAGAATGGACGGCTTGGATCAGGAACATACATCAAGGTGGGGCCATGTTGGAGCAACCCACTATTTCTCTTCCTTAACGTGGACGTCTCTAGACGTCATGGCATAAAGTCATGCCAATAAAAAAAATATTCTTTTTATCCTAGGTGGGACCCACGTTAACTAGTCTATCCCGTTCATTGCATGTGTCCTACAAAAATAGGGGTCCAAAACAAGTTTTAGGTGGGTCCAAGCTTCTGGTGGACCCCAGCAATCATTCTTCCAAGTTTTAACGGAAAATACTACCATTCTTAATACCACGGCCTGCCAGATGATTGGATCGGTCTCATTTTTTGGCTCAACGCCTAAAATGATCCCAAGAATAGAATGGATGGCTTGGATCAAATATAAACATCAAGGTGGGGCCATGTTGGAGGGCCCACCATTTCCCTTCCTTTTTTTTTTAAGGCTTGTGAGTACACACGCCTGACAGTACACATACTCCACGTTAACCTCTTCACTCCCATGCCTCTAGTCCAGCGTCCCTGGACGCTAGACGGCATGGATGAACACATCATCATGGTGGGCCCCACATGTACGTGGCCCACCATACCCATATACATATATATATATATAATATTAATATAATATAATATATATGTATATATATACATATATCAATAAATATGTATATATACATATATCATATCACCTAAAATGTGGTGGACCAGACCATTGATGAATGGAGTGGATTTAACATGGCCCACTTCATTCTAGGGAGAGGAGAGAGAGAGAGAGAGAGAGAAAAAAAGAGAGGAAAAGAGAGATACAGTGAGATAGAGGGGAGGGTCCCCGCCACTATGGGCCCTCCATAGTTACAACACATACATCGAGTGGGTCCCACAACAAGTGGGCCCTTAAAAATTGAAATGAAGGATGATCACCCACCTCTAAGCCTCCTCCTTGGCCTCCAATGCTCCTTTGCTTGACTTTTAACGGTGGTAGATGGTGGATCAACGGTTGAGATGAGAGATGAGAGAGTAGGGAAGGTGGGCCACACTTGGCATTTGGGAGAGGGAGAGAGAGCTTGGACGTGTGAAGCTCTTTTTCCTGAAATTTTTTTTTTTTGAAAATGAATGAGATAGAGAGAGGGGAGTGATGGGTGAAAAAGGGTGATGGAGTGATGTGGTGTGATGGGTGATGGGTGGAGTGGTGTGTTGTAAGAAGGGATAGGTGGAGAGAGAGGTGAAGTGATGTGAGGGTTGACCTTGGGCTTGCTTGTGTAAGAGAAAGGTATGGGTTGTTGTACTTGGGTATGGAGTGACTTGACTTGTACTTGACATGAGTGATTGATTGATTGATGGGACATCTCGTAGAGATTCCCTCGTAATTTGTAACGCGCGGTGTTTTCTTCGAATTGAACGCGGACTGACATCTTTTAGCCTGGGTATCGGGTCGGTGTGCGAGTCGCGGTGTTAGAAGCCCAGCGACGGCATGGTTGCTAAGGATAGGTTTCAATTTTAGCCATCTTTGGCATATAGGTCTCAGCTTAGGTTCACGTGCAAACATCAGAAAGTGGTCGAGGATTGTCGAATTCGACCGGAAGGATCGTGGGAGTCGACGGAACAGTACGAACTAGGATACGGGTCTTACAGTTTTTAAGTTAAGAAAACTTTTTCAAAAACATAAAATCTTTAAGTTTTCTTACTTTGTCGATTTTATCGATACACATCTCGATATGATCAACCCGTGCTATTGATGTCCTCGATGACAAATTGATTTCATCGGAATGAGGACAAAAGTGTCCAATAACCACATATAGCTCTGGACGGATTTATCGATGTATCAATATACTATCGATATCATCGATATTTGAATCTTGAGTCCATCAAATGTGACTCGATAATATCAACAGACAGATCTATGGCACCCCTGTTTTTACTTAAGAATATTATATGTGCATCAATATGTCGAAGCCCTCCTCGATACCATCGAAGTTCAAATCTCGATAACATCAGAAGGCTCTTGTTGTCATCGGTCATGGGAATGAAGATTTCCAGCAAAATATTTCAGGATAGTTTATCTATGATCGAGGGTCACTTGATATAATTGATATTCAAATATGGATGATATCGGTACGATTTCGATGGCATCGAACAGGGATGGAAACTGTCCAACAAGCTTAAACAAAAATCCCTTGGATTTATCGATGCCTTGACACAGCTATCGATATCATCGACATTCAAATTCTGATGATATCGAAGGTCTCTCGATCATTATTGTAAACTTGAAATATTTCAATGCAAGTCTCTCTCATTTTCAAATGTCGAGGAATCGAACCTCACATCGATGAAATCGGAGTTCGAAATCCGATGACATCAACACGTGTTTCGATTCCCTCGACCAACTGACAATAGGTTTCAAAAGCGTATGACATTTGATTTTGTGTCATCGAGCAGACCGTTGATATTATCGAGAGTATACACTCGCTGATATCGATCCCACTCGATGATATTGAACTCTGTCATAAATGTGACTGTTTTATATCCGTTGGAACCTTTTGCATATATAAAGAGGACTTGTTTATTATTGCTAGTAGGATTTTAAATTATCATAAATTTATTAAAAAGTCCTATTCACCCCCCTCTAGGGCATATTGGCATATTCCCACTTCAACTAAACCGTCTTTACCGCTATTTTAGTGTACACACTTTCACTACTCCCTAAGCTTTCTATAAGCTTATGCACGATAGATGCGTGCAGGTGGCGTTAAGTTATAGTAGCATTGAGCATGGAGCATGTAGTAGTCTTCTAGAGCTTTGATTTTAACATATGTATTTTCCTTTCAACATTTTATTTAAATGTTTATATTAGTGGATATGTGATGATGATGTTGCCTTTGTGATTTGGGTAAACTTGTGGTTATACTTATTACGAGACAAAAGTATGTTGAAAATCATCCTTGTAGGATTGCAGGATCGGAATCTGGTATATGGACGTTGGGAGCCGAGAATGAGGTATTACAAAGGCTGTCAGCACCAGATTCGACGATTGAAAATTTTGTGAGCTTGGTTTCTGAGTTTGGGGCGTGACATACCCTATGGTCAATCTAGGGTCATTCAAACCTTATACGTGATGTATGAACATTGAATCTTCTTTTACTTCAGTTGATTGATATCTTGTCATACGATGAAGCTTGAATTTGATTAGCATTGAAGCTTGAGCTTGAGACTCAAAGTTTAAGAACTTTGTCTTGACTTGGATGAAGCTTTGAAAACTTGAACTATTGAAGTTTGAAAGAATCCAGACTTGATGTTGTACTTGAACATGAACATATAATCTTGCATTTGAAGTTCTTGAAGCAAAGACATTTGTCCTTGTACATGAGATGCCCTGTCTTGTATATGTAGATGTGCTACACAAGACACAGATTCCAAGAGGTTTTGACACTACAAAATTTGACAATCATAGGAGCTAGATACCATAGCAGTTACAATCTCCCCCTTTGTTAAATTTATGACAAAACATACTTCATAATAACATAAGCATTATACGCATGAAGAATCATGCACCAGTTATAAATAAGTCAAAAAATCACGTAAAAAACTCCCCCTTACTTACTCCCCTACAAAAAGAAGGCTACCCATCCACAATCTCCACATGCCATATATCACAAGCACCATATATCACAATCATGACAAAAATTCTCCCCTTCTTGTCACATTATGACAAAGGAAGAAATAAATGGAACATGACATAGATAAACAAGGAATAATAAGAAGAGTAATGAGAAATAAATGATCAAGATAGTCAAGATATTAAATCCATAAGTAAACATTGTTCAAGCATGATCAACCAAGTTCAACCCAAAAAATTAAAGAAATCCAAGTATCATTAGAGTTATTACAAACCGCATGAGAAAATACTAATCAGAACCCGAAGAATGAGCAGGTATGGTAGGATCAAGTTGATGAAGTCCCTTGTTAAGGCGCCTAAGATATTTACACATATATTTAAACTAAAAATCGTGGGACACATTCATGTTTTCTACCTTCTCTTTAATTGATTGTAAATACGCATCAAAATCAGATGGCTGATAATTAGGATCATCTACTAAATGGAATTTGATCTCATTAAAAATGTCATCCATATTGATGTCATCTAGAGAAAAATCACATTTTTCTTCATTTACTACATCAGCTCTACCAACACCCACATTGACTTGGCCTGCAGCCAACCTTAGATTCGTTTTGTTTATATTGGAGTTATTGAAGATTAGGTGTTGAATGGGAGCTTCTCCAATAGACACATCTATTAAAATATGGGTAGCCAACACAGTCATAAGATAGGCAAAGAGAATATCACTGTGTCCTGGATGGAGACGAAACTGAATGATGTAATGACAAATTAGAGAAAGAAGACATACCTTGGTTCTATAAACAATAGAATGAAGAATTTGAACCATGAAAGTAGTGAGTTCGATTTTGTTACCAGATCAAGGATAGACATTCGAAATGAATATCCTATGAAATACTCTCTGTATCTGGGTAACAAATACTTTGAGGTAAGTGCATTTCTAGAAATATTCTATTCCGCATCTATATGGCACAAAGATCTAGTAAGCATATGCTTCTTAAATTCAGATGGTTTAACCACTAAAGTGCTAATGGGAATACCTTCATCATTGATAGGTATATCCACTAGACCAGAGATCAGATGTCGGTCTACTTCAACTGGACCGTCTCTAGTTACAATAATAAATGTTAGATTTTCAGTAGAAAAATTAGTAATACATGCATACATAGCTTGCATAATGGACCGATATGCCAGCCTACCCCAATGTAGAATGTTATACCATCCTACAGATTGGAGGAGAGGAAGGACATCAAATGGAGTTAGATGTTCAACATGAACAGGTTGTTCAACTATAACATTACGCAACCTAATATCCCGCACATAAGACGGATCATCTTCGAGTGATTGAAGGTGGCGCATTGTGATAAGAGTCGACTTAGAAGTTGAAGGACCATGAGAACTTTTCTTCTTATTTCTACCATCCATTTGCACCAAAGATTACAAAGGAGGTAGAGAGGGGTTTCACTAGATCAGATTTTAGAGTGGAAAACCCCCAAAACAACTATCAATCAAGAAATAAATCACACCAATGATAGAGTGCTAAGAACTTGAATATACAAGGAAAATGTAAATAAAGCATTAACCTTGAAGCACTAGTAGATGGGTGTGACTGGTCGACCTACGATCTGTTTGAGAAGAAACCTAAAATGAAGAAAAAAGAATTTTTTACAAATAAAGCACCAACCCGCGCTGCACGGGTGGTCGAGTACATGCTCAACCGATCGTGCCACGACTAGTCAAGTAAGTACTCGACTAGTCGTGCACAACCCAAAATATGCAATTTTCATAAAATTTTAAAATTTAAATATTTAAACTAACATATATGTATACATTATGATACATAAATATGTAATATATCAATTCAACTTGCACATACCAAGATCAAATTTCAATTTAGCAAACTTTTTTTTTGTCAAGTGATTTTGTGAATATGTCAGCAAGTTGAGAGCGATACGGAACTGTATTTCTTACTTTGCCAAGAAGCTAAACAGTTCTCAACATAGAAACAACCACCACTGGTTGATTTCCTATCATTAACATTACCAACCCAATCAGCATCAATGTAACCAGCTAATTGAACACTAGTATCATGTGGATACCAACGACCCAGATTTACTGAACTTGCAACGTATCGCATAATCTGCTTAACAGCAGTTAAATGTGACTCTTTAGGGTCAGATTGATATCTAGCACAAATTCCTATGCTAAATGCAATATCAAGTCAGCTCGCAGTTAAATACAATAAACTACCTATCATATTGCGATACAATTTAGGATCCGCTCTCTTACTTATAGAGTCCTTTGAGAGTTTTAAAGTAGTAATCATAAGAGTATAAAAAATTTTCCATTCTCAAATATGAACTTTTTAACTAAGTTTAGAACATATTTGGTTTGAGAAATAAAGAAACCATCAGGTTGTTGTTTAACTTACAACCCAAGAAAATAATTTAATTCTCCAACTATGCTCATTTTGAACTTAGATTTCATAAGATCTGCAAACTCAAAAGTCATGTTAGCATAGGTAGATCCATAAATAATATCATCAACATAAATTTACACTATTAAAATGTGATCATTACGTTTCTTTACAAACAATGTCTTATCAACACTTCCCGTTATAAAGTTATGACTTAGTAGAAATTTAGTCAAATTTTCAAACCATGCCCTGGGAGCTTGTTTTAAACCATAAAGGGCCTTTTTTAGGCTGTATACATGATCAACATTCTTATAGTCTTCAAAACCCGTTGGTGGTTCAACATACATTTCTTCATAAAAATCACCATTTAAAAATGCATTCTTTACATCCATTTGGTATATTTTGAGCTTTTTAAAGCATGTAATCGATATAAATAGTCTGATTAATTCAAGACGAGTTACTAGGACAAAGGTCTCATAATAATCGACGCGTTCAATTTGAGTATACCCTTGTATAACCAGTCTAGCCTTGTTTCTAATAGTATTTTCAAGTTCATCGGAATTATTTTTAAAAATCTATTTTGTTTCAATAATGTGTTTATCTTTCGGTTTAGAAACTAAGTACCAAACAACAATTTCTAATAAATTGATTAAGCTCTTCTTGCATCATAACTATCCAGTTTTCATCAGTAAGAGCTTCTTTTACATTAGCCAGTTCTATCTGAGATGTAAAACACACGTAGTTACACATATCTTCTAGTTGTTTATGAGTGCGCACACCAGTGAGAGGGCTTTCAAGAATTTGATTAGTTAGATGGTCTTTAACAGTTCTCAATTTAGAGTTATTTTAACTTGATGAAGAATCTTGTTTAACAATTAGAAGTTCATCATTTTCTGAACGTGAGACAGGTGTATTTAAGTGATCGTTAATAACCACATTAATAGACTCTTGAATTACACCAGTCTTCTTATTAAGAACCTGATATGCTCGACTATTCAGAGTATACCCTAAAAATACCCCTTCATCACTCTTGGTGTCAAACTTACCTAGATTTTTCTAGTCATGTAAAATGTAGCACTTGCTGCAAAAAACTTGAAAGTATTTGACAGCGGGCTTCTTATCAAACCACATTTCATAAGTTGTTTTACTATTAGATTTTTTAGTATAAACACGGTTAATTATATAACACACAGTATTTATGACTTCGACCCAAAGATTTTTAAGGAGCTTTATACTATTTAACATTACATTTGTCATTTCTTGAAGCACTCTACTTTTCTTTCTACTATATCATTTTGTTGTGGTGTTTTGGGCGCAGATAATTCTTGTGATATTTCTTGATCATTGCAAAACTTCTCAAAAATGCTGTTCTCAAATTCTAATCCATGATCACTACAGATCTTACAGACTGGAGATTTTTTCAATTTGGATACGTCTAAGTACCCTTTTTACTTCAACGAGAGCTTCTTATTTGTCTCTTAAGAAGATTACCTAAGTATATCTGGTAAAGTCATCAACAATTACCAATATGTATTTCTTACCACCTCGACTCTCCGTTCTATTTGGTCCTATAAGATCCATGTGGAGGAGTTCGAGCGGTTTAGATGTGGTATTGGAGTCCACCTTTTTGTGAGGACTCCTAGTTGCTTACCAATCTAGCATTCACCACACATTTTATCAATTTTCTGTATTTTAGGTAGGCCTCTTACTAACTCTCTTTTTCTTAATCTATATAAGCCGCAGCAGTGTACCTGTCCAAGGCATTTATGCCATAACAAGGTCTCATCGTTATGGACCATGTAGCATGATAGATTAGATGAGCTTGAATCACTTACAATGTAGCAGTTTTTAGAAGTTCTACGACCAGTTAATATTAAGAGCCATTTTTATTTAAAATTTTGTACCCTAGGTTACTAAATTTTACACTATGATTATTATCGTATATTTGAGAGATGCTTAATAAGTTATGTTTTAACCCTTCTACATATAAAACATTCTCAAATAAAATGAGGTAAAAAAGTTGGACCATACCTTGGCCAACAGTCCTGTAGTTGCTACCATCACCGAATGTTACTGAACCATCAATCATGTCTTTAAGATTAGTAAATAGACCTCTGTCACCAGTCATGTGCCTGGAGCATCCACTGTTCAGGTACCACTTTGAATGGCTTGTAGCTTTGAAAAAAGTGTGGGAAACTAAGCAAGTAACCTTAGGAACCCATTTCATTACAGTCTTGGGTGTAGGAGTATAGATGGTTTTCTTATGTTTGTAATTGTTATAAGACCGACCTACTGAGTTAGATTTTACGAGCTCCTTAAGTAAGTCAATAATTTTCTTAACTAAAGGATTACGATTCTGATTTTTATAGTTGATATGGTTGTTTTTAGGTATTAAGGCTTGAAAAGTATTAGCCTTTTTAGAATAGTTTTGATTCAGACTTTTTCCTTTTGAGTTTGAAGACTCCCCTTTCATAGATTTGGGTGGAGTATTCTTATGTTTGGGATGAATACTTTTGTTGTAGCTCAAACCAAATCAGTCGTCACATTTTTTTGATCTGGATAAGAGTTTTTCTAACTTAGGATCACCTTGGGCATATCTCCAAGTGTCTATTAAACTCAAAAGTGAAGAGACTTCAAGTTTTAGTTTTTCATTTTCAGATTTTAAGCTTTCAACTGGGGAGTTTTTGAAATCTAAATCACACTTAGTTTTTTCAAAATAATAAAAAATGTGAGATTTTTCTAAAACAAGAATATAAAAATTTTCCTTAAGTTTTGAAAACTTTTCTTTCTGAAGTTTTAGTTTTACAACAATTTTACAACTTTCCTTGTATAAGGCATTATAAGCATATTTAAGATCTTCTTCATTTTCATGATCACTATTCAGATTTTCTTCACTAGTTGAATCATCATGATCTGAAAAAGTGAACTTGGCTAGAGTCATAAGGGCTTTGACTTCATTACCTAACTCGGTTTCAGATTCTTCTGACTCAGAAGAGGCTTCAAAGCTAGAAGATTCATCCCAAGTAGCTAACATACCTTTCTTTTTTAAGTTTATCCTTTTTAAGACACTTGTTTGATAAATGCCCATAATCATGGCAATTGTAACATTGACTGTCTTTTAAAGATTTTTAAGTTTTAAATTTAGATCTTCTCTTTTCATTTGATTTTTGAAAATCAACCCTCTTTTTATTTTTGAAAATCTTATTAAACTTTTTAACTAAAAGAGCCATATCATCTTCATAATTTTCTAAATTAGAATTACTACTATTTTCTTGATAAATACATTTAGAAGATTTAAGAGCAATGGATTTACCTTTAGGAGCTTTAAAGTTTAACTCATAGGTCTGTAAGGAACCAAATAATTCTTTTACCCTCATATTATCCGTATCACGAACTTCCTGGATCGCCATCACCTATGAATTGAACCGTTCAGGTAGTGAGTGTAATATCTTTGCACAGACTTTACTTTTTAGGATTCTATCACTAAGACCCCACATAGAGTTAACAATGTCATTTAATCTTGTATAGAAGTCTATGAAAGTTTCACTTTCTTCCATACGAATTTCCTCAAATTTGGTTATGAGGATTTGGACTTTAGATTTCTTAACAATTATTGTTCCCTCATGTGTCATTTCTAAAATATCGCAAGCTTGCTTTGCAGTATCACAGGATATAATTCTTTTGAATTCATCTGGTGATAGTGGACAAATAATTGCATTTAGGGCCTTTGCATTGATACTACTCTCATTTTTTTGAAGACTTGTCCAAGTGAAATAAGGTGTTACTTTTATAGTTACAGATCCATCAGTACCAGTCACTTCAGTGGTAGGATGAGTCCAATTAGTCACTATGGCTTGCCACACGCTCCTATCCATGGATTTTAAGAAAATCTCCATTCTGACTTTCCAATAGGCATAGTTGGAGCCATCAAATAGTGGAGGCCTAATGACTGAAAGACTATCAAAATTTGACATCTTACAAAGCTCAAATTGATTAGCTCAAGAAATTAATCCAAAAGAAATAATAATTAAAATGAGTTATTTGGCTCTGATACCACTTGAAAAGGCTGAGCTATGAGTCCTAAAGGGGGGTGAATAGGACTATGCCAAATTTTAAAAAATAAAAGTAAAATTTAAACAAATATAAATATTAATTACAATAAAACAATCCCATAATGCAGAAATGTAAAACAACTTCAAGAGTAAAACTATTAAGAGGTTGATATAGATGTTGTTCTAAGGACAACCTTACACCAAAAACTAAAGGTTTATGATAGGACAACCTGATTCCTAGAATGGTCTGTGTATCAAAAACTCAAACTGATACAGAAGAATAAAAAAATAAATAGCAAAGGAAATAACTAAGCTATTACAACAATCCCACACTTGCATAAAAGAAATTACAATTCTCTACAATCGCATGAAGGAAAATTTCAACATCCACTAAATGAAATAAATAATCAATCATCATAAGACTAGAAATTATAGTGGTTCTCTTGTGTGTACACCAACTGTTTAGAAAAATAACCACATAACTACTCCACTCCTAATATCCTCACACAGTGGATAATAGCGTTCACTATGAAATAGGTTTTTCAAGGTTCACCTAAAACCCTCATAATTTTTTCTTTCAAGTAGGCTTATACAATTTAAAAACCCGACACTTCGAGTTTTCTGGATCACCTAAGAAAAAACTAAACAATGAGATTTTTCTGGCACAATCTTAATAAAATTAAAAGAATGAAGTTACAAAACTGTAAAATATTTATCTCTAGATATTCTCCTTTTGATGCAGTCTGGAAGAACCAATTCAGAGTAGAAGTTCAACGTAGAAGTTCAATGTTCACACTCACTTGTGAAATGGTTCTAAGTTCTAAATTGATTTTAAATTAAAACACCTTAGGCTAGCTTGATTTGATTTTGATTCCAAGAAATGAGAATACTTCAATACCTCTTTCAAATAAAATTGGAATGCAGAATACAAAATCAAATACAAAGAAAGCTAATTAAACAGAATATAAAATGAGCACTAAATAGCTTAAGAGTATCACTAACTTATCTCTTAGAGTGGTGTATTAATTTTTCCTGAATTAAATACTAAACTCTGAAATTCGCGCTCTATTCATAAGTGCAGAAATCCCACTCTCGACTACTCGTGAGGTCGGCACAACTGGTCCTAGGATCAACAACCTTTTAAAAATTTGGGCGCGATGAGATAAGGTCGTTCCACGACTGGTCGAGGGACCTGCTCGGTCAGTCGAGTGGCCTCCATGACTAGTTGTGTGGAACCCAATTTAGTTGTTAGACTTTGATTCAAGCCTATAGGACTGGTTGAGGACTGTTCATATGGCCGGTCGAGTAGTCTTCAAGACTGGTCGAGGCTTTAACAAAATTCTCAAAAATAAGTAACAAATTTAGGACTGGTCAAGGAATTCTTGGACTAGTCGAGACAGTGCTAAGACTAGTAGAACTTAGTTTAAGGCTAGTTGAGAAACAGTCAATGCACTTATAAAGTGATGCAATTTAAATTATGTATTCAAAATGACCTACCCTATGGTCAATCTAGGGTCATCCTTACCTTATACATGATGTGTGAACATTGAATCTTCTTTTGGTTCAGTTGATAGTTGATCTTTGAAGTTCACGAAGCTTAATATCTTGTCAAATGATGAAGCTTGAACTTGAGACTTTGAAGCTTGAATTTGACTAACATTGAAGCTTGAGCTTGAGATTCAAAGTATAAGAACTTTTTCTTGACTTGGACAAAGCTTTGAAAACTTGAATTATTGAAGCTTGAAAGAATTCACACTTGATGTTGTACTTAAACATGAACATGTAATCTTACATTTGAAGTTCTTGAAGTAAAGACCTTTGTCCTTGTACATGAGATGCCTTATCTTATATATGTAGATGCGCTACACAAGGCATAAAGATGTCTAATTTTGATTGCCTTTCTATAACTAGACCTCCACCTTTTAATGGCTCTGATTATGTTTATTGGAAAGCCAGAATAAGAATATTCTTGAGGTCTCTTGATGGGAATGTGTGGCAATCCATGGTAACTAAATGGACTCCAGCTACTGTTGAAGTTTTAAGCCTTGATGGAACTAAATCTCCAAGGGTTGCTCCCTATAGCACTTGGACCACTCTTCAGAGAACTGAGAGTAGTGTCAATGCCATGACTTTAAATGCAATTACTTGTGCACCGTCACCAGATGAATTTAAAAGAATTATATCTTATGATACTGCGCAACAAGCCTGAGGATATCTTAGAAATGACACACAAGGTACGACTACTGTCAAGAAATCTAAACTACAAATCCTCACCACTAGGTTTGTAGAAATACATATGGAAGAAAGTGAAACATTCATGAACTTCCATACTAAGTTGAATGACATAGTCAACTCTATGTGGGGTCTTGGAGATAACCACTATAATTCTCTATGTTTGGTAGATGTGTGATTTATTTCTTTATCTTTTATGGTTTAATATTGTGGGATGCATTTTTGGATGTAAATGTTGTAATTTTTATATTTCAGCATTGTGTGGTGAATGTTGTAATATATTAGTTTCTATTTATTTCATATCCTCTTGAGTTTGAGTTTTTTATACTCACCCATGTTCTAGTATGGTTGTCATGCCATAAACTATTAGTTTTGGTGTTAGGTTGTACTTAGAACCAAGTTTGTATCAACCTCTCAATACTTGATTTTCGAGGTTGTTATTTGCATTCTTTTTGGCCATCTGTTATCTATATTCCACTTATTAATTTTTTTTTAGCATAGTCTTATTTAACACCCCCCCTCCCCAAGGATATATAGCCCAGCCTTTTCAAGTGGTATCAAATCCTAATAGCTTTTTTATTTAGATTTAATTCCTGAGCTAACCGATCTGAGCTTTTAAGATGTCTAATTTTGATTGCCTTTCTATAACTAGACCTCCACCTTTTAATGGCTCTGATTATGTTTATTGGAAAGCCAGAATAAGAATATTCTTGAGGTCTCTTGATGGGAATGTGTGGCAATCCATGGTAACTAAATGGACTCCAGCTACTGTTGAAGTTTTAAGCCTTGATGGAACTAAATCTCCAAGGGTTGCTCCCTATAGCACTTGGACCACTCTTCAGAGAACTGAGAGTAGTGTCAATGCCATGACTTTAAATGCAATTACTTGTGCACCGTCACCAGATGAATTTAAAAGAATTATATCTTATGATACTAAACAAGCCTAGGGATATCTTAGAAATGACACACAAGGTACGACTACTGTCAAGAAATCTAAACTACAAATCCTCACCACTAGGTTTGTAGAAATACATATGGAAGAAAGTGAAACATTCATGAACTTCCATACTAAGTTGAATGACATAGTCAACTCTATGTGGGGTCTTGGAGATAACATCCCAGAAAGTAAATTTTGTGCAAAGATACTACGCTCACTACCTGAAAAGTTCAATTCAAAAGTCATGACCATTTAAGAACTTTGTTATACAGACCATATGCAGATTGAAGAACTGGTTGGTTCTTTACAAATATACGAGTTAAACTTTAAAGCTCCAAAAGGTAAATCTATCGCACTTAAGTCTTCTAAAAGCATGTCTCATGAAAATAACAATTCTGATTTGGAAAATTCCGAAGATGATATGGCCCTTTTAGCTAAAAATTTTTACAAGATTTTTAAAAGTAAAAAGAGGGTTGATGTTCAAAAACTTACTAAAAAGAAAAGATCAATATAAAAAAATTGGAGATCTTTAAAAGACAACCAATGATACAACTGCCATGAATATGGGCATCTAGCGAACAAATGTCCTAAAAAGGACAAACATAAAAAAGAAAGGTATGTTGGCTACATGGGTTAAATCTTCCTGCTCTGAAGCTTCTTTTGAGATGGAAGATTCTAAAACTGAGTCGGGTAATGATATTAAAGCCTTAATGACTCTAGCCAAGTTTACTTGCTTAGATAATGATACAACCAGTGAAGAAAATCTAGGAAGTGATCATGAGAATGAAGAAGATCTTCATGATGCTTATGATGCTTTATACAAGGAAAGTTGTAAAATAGCTGTTAAATTAAAACTACAGAAAAAAAAGTTTTAAAATTGAAAGAGAATTTTGATAACCTAGTTTTGGAAAAATCACACCTTTCAAATTGCTTTGAAAAAACTAAGTGTGACTTAGATTTCAAAAAGTCCTAAGTAAAAAACTTAAAATTTGAAAATGAAAACCTAAAATTAGAAGTCTCTTTACATTGGAGTATGAAGGACACATGGAGGTATGCTCAAGGTGACCGTAAATTAGAAAAACTCGTATCTGGATTTAGAAAATGTGGTGATTGATCTAGATTGGGCTATGATAAAAATATTCCTCCCAAATATAAGAATACTCCACCTAAATTTGTTAAAGGAGATTCTTCTAACTTAAAAGGGAAAATTCTGAATCAATATATTTCTAAAACGACTAAAACTTTTTGGTCCTTCAATCCTAAAAACAATCATATCAACTATAAAAATTAGAACCGTAATCCTTTATCTGAGAAAATTGTAGACTTTCTTAAAGAGCTCTTAAAATCTAACTCAGTGGGTAGAATGTATAACAATTATAATCAGAAGAAGACCAACTATAATCCTAAACCCAAAACTATAATGAAATGGGTCCCTAAGGTTGCTTATTTGGTTTCCCACACCGCATTCAAAGCCACGAGCCATTCAAAGTGGTACCTGGATTGTGGTTTCTCCAGACATATGACATGTGAAAAAAGTCTACTCATCAGTCTTAAGGACATGGCTGATGGTCTAGTCACATTCAGTGATGGTATCAACTGTAAAATTGTTGGCCAAGGTACAGTTCAACTCCCTAACCTCCCTTTATTTGAGAATGTTTTAGATGTAGAAAGTTTAAAACATAATTTATTAAGAATTTCTCAAATTTGTGATAATAATCATAGTGTAAAATTTTCAAACGAAAAGTGTAAAATCTTGAATAAAAATGGTTCTGTAATATTAATTGGTCATAGAATTTCTGAGAACTGTTATATAGTTAGTGAGTCAAACTCATCTAAGCTATCGTGTTATATGGTCCATACCGATGAGACCGAACTATGACATAAGCACCTAGGACATGTACACTATCACAACTTGTATAGGTTAAGAAAAAGTAGTTTGGTAAAAGGTCTACCCAAAACAAAGAAAGTGGATAAGATATGTGACGAGTGCCAGATTGGTAAACAAACAAGGAGTGTTCACAAAAAGATAAACTCTAATGCCACATCTAAATGCCTCGAACTTCTCCACATGGATCTCATTAGACCAATTAGAACGGAGAGTCGAGGTGGTAAGAAGTATATTCTGATTATTGTGGATGACTTTACTAGGTATACTTAGTAGTCTTCTTAAGAGAGAAATCTGAAACTCTCGATGAGGTAAAAACGATACTTAAACGTATCCAAAATAAAAAAAGTTATAAGTCACTAAAATTCGTAGTGATCATGGTTCTGAATTTGAAAATAGTAGTTTTGAGAAATTTTATAGTGACCAAGGAATATCACATGAATATTTTGCTCCCAAAACACCACAACAAAATGGGATAGTGGAAAGGAAAAATAGGATGCTTCAATAAATGGCAAATACAATGTTAAATAGTATGAAGCTTCTTAAAAATCTCTAGACTAAAGCTGTAAATACTGCTTGTTTATAATTAACCATGTTTATATTAGAAAATCAAATAATAAAACGGCTTATGAGATGTGGTTTTATAAGAAGCCTTCTGTCAAATACTTTTAAGTTTTCGACAGTAAATGCTATATCCTGCGTGACCAAGAACATTTGAGTAAATTTGACACCAAAAGTGATGAATGGATATTTTTAGAGTATACTCTGAATAGTCGAGCATATCGAGTACTTAACAGGAGGACCGATGTAATATAAGAATCTATTAATGTGGTCATTGATGATCATTTGAATATACCTATCTCAAATTCAGAAGATGATGAGGTTCTTCTAATTGATAAAGTAGACTCTTCATATAATCAAAATAACACTGAACTACAAACAAATAAAGATCATCCTACTGATCAAATCCTTAGAAATCCCCTCACTAGTGTACGCACTCATAAACAATTAGAAGATATGTGTAACTACGTGTGCTTTACATCTCAGATGGAACCAGCTAATGTAAGAGAAGCCCTTACTAATGAAAACTGGATTGTAGCTATGCAAGAAGAGCTCAACCAGTTTGTGATAAATGATGTTTGGTATTTAGTTCCAAGACTGACTGATAAACATATTATCAGAACAAAATGTATTTTCAAGAATAAGTTTGACGAATTTGGTAACATAATTAGAAACAAGATTAGGATGGTTGTATAAGGATGCACCCAAATTGAAGGTATTAATTATGATGAAACCTTTACCCTAGTAGCTGTAACGCCCGTGAAAAATCCGTACTTGGGCTCGAGTACCAACTCGACCCGAAATCGCGTAGAAATAATTTTCATGGAAATTAAGCGTAAGTTAGCTAGCGCAACACTAGAGTAGCTGGGAAATAGTCCCTGATCACTTTAAATACGTTCTACAAGACCCAAATCGAGTAGAACAAACAACTCTACAATACTCTATAACCTCGGATCAAACTCTAAGCGGGTTTGTCCTCTGGACCACATTGAATTTTTGTATTGGATTTAGACCGCGCGTCGAAGGTCCGATACCTCCTATCTTAGACCGTTAGAACCGCCTAGCTGGACTTGACAATCATCTCGAAAATCAAGTCAAACCGATAATCACAGACTATTTCGTTGAACCCGGACTGAAGAGACCGCGAATAGGGACAGATTTGGAATTTCAAATTCCAATCTGGCACACGACTTGACGCGTCAGTATTAAGCGTTCTGACCGTCAGAATTCATCCAGATTATACCCTCGGATCAGAAAAAATTTCTATTTATTATCATGAGACTTTCAGCCCTGATCTACGTGCGGTGACCGCTGAACTGAAACTGGTCCGCCACGTGCGATCTGCGAACCCTGCCAGACTGAAAACTTAATACGAGCTACATCTGGTACACATGAGCTTAAGTCCAATCGCAATCGACCAGGGGATCACCAGAAAGCAGCTTTTGAACCGAAACAGCCCCGAAATGGATAGGCACCAAGTAAACTTCGTTCCGGAGCCTAATTCCGGCATTTTTAAGCTTATAAAAGGGGTTGAAACCCTCATTTCTCTCTCCCATCCGAAAATTGCAAACCCTAGGAAAAGGAGAGAGAGTTTGAGAGAGAGATTGGAAGGGATTTTTCCCGCTTCCGAGCCGCCGATTGCTGCTGCTTCACCAACTCTTCCCAATCACCTGGCTGGTGATTTCTCCACTTTTTCAGGTATAAAATAACCCTAGAACTTGCTGATTTAGGGTTTACCTAGATTCATGGCATGTTAGCTAATGTACTTCATAAATCAGGTTCTCCTACTGCCGTAGACGAAGCGTACACGCTCCGTTCAAAATCACGCTTCCGTAAGAGACTAGGTGAGGATTTTAGACGCTTTGATTGACGGTTTACAACGCTTTCAATGTCGTTTAATAGTAGATTATCGACGGCATCGCCGTTTGACATGTACAACATACTCTCCGTTTCCTGTTTCGTAAATTAACGAAGAATATGAGATTTAGGGCATTTTAGTCATTTGTAGGAAGTACGGTCTACATGCATATTTTGCTGACGTGATTGACATGGTTTGTTGCCGCATTAGGGAGTTAGGAATGCTTGCATAATCAGTTTGGCGAAGAGATTCGCCTAGTTGCGCACTTTGGGTCGACATACTATATGTAGACTTAAGTGTGTAGTGTATGTGTTTGTATAAATGCTTGTATTAGTATGTATTGAATTAAATGATGTTATGTAAAAGTTTGAGATTGATTTCTTGGTTAATATGCTGACCTAAATGATTTCCTACATGTTGACCATATGCATGATTCCATTACATGCACGGAATGTATGTGTTTGAAGATTTGCTTAAGTTGAATGTTATAACATGTGTTAACATGCTCACATGATTGTATCTAAATTCCAATACCCTTACATGTATTGCTAATGTGATTCCATAGATGTGTGGGACTGGACTTAGTCCAGGCAATCGGTAACCTAGCGAATTCGTGGCTGACTGGTCATAGCCACGAACGACGCGTCGATGAACGTGATTCGTGTTTAGAGTTGGCGGCAGTGGTTAGGCCAAGCGAAGTGTTTTACGCACTTAATGTCGTTCGACTTGAGATGCAATCGCGCTAGTCGATCCCGTCAAGTAACCCGACTGGTCGATGTATGTTCACCTTGTATGTGTCATAACTACTTGAACCTAGGGTACCGAACTTACCACTGAAAACCCTGTTAACCATGGTACCTTGATCCACGAAGACTCATGAGCCGGGCATGGTGGTATGGGACACCGTGGTCGAGCTGTCGGCCTACGCTGGGGCCACAAACCTCCCCGTAGTGACCAGTGAGCACCTAGACTCGTGAGCAGATTATTGTGGTATGGGACACTATATTCTAGCTGTCGGCCTACACTGATCAGGCGACGAGCCCTTTGTAGTGACCGCGAGCGTATTCTGAGTCCACGGGAGGCGACGACCCTTCCGTTGCAGTAGAGTACGGTAGGCTTGTATTGATAAGGTGATGGGGGAGCGGTGCAATGAGTGCGAGCAACAGCCCTGACAGCCCTTGCAGTGACCTATGAAATACACATCGTATGAGATTACTAGGAGTGACGACCCTAGACAGGATCTGTGTTGGGATTGATACAAGGAAAGTACCTTAGTTTCCCAATCCGGCTGTTTGAATGGACTAATAACAACTTGGAAATCATATCACTATAGCATTGCATGTGCCTGGAAGATGTGGAGCACTCTAGGGAGTGTGGCATGCCGCGGTCGTAAGATGTTGCCGCATGAGGGTGATCGTGGGTGAGGGCATACATCACGTCATATCATCTTGCATTAACAACAGTATTAGGATTGTCTGATTTACTGCTTTACTATTATCGCGTGATTGAATTGTGAACATGCTAATCCTTGCTCTATGATTCCACTGAGTTGATCACTCATTCCCACGTTACGGGATGGTGTTTGCAACACCCACCAGACCCTGTTGTAGATGCAGGTGAGGACGAGATTCAGGAGGTGGAGCCAGAGATTGACGAGGACCAGGACGAGTTCTCGTATATGCAGTATCACGACGGCTTCCCGTAGGCGACCTGGATCGAGGGGACTTCAGTGGGACTATTTTGAACATTATTCTTTTGTTTATGTACATGTATATGAGACTCAGAGATGTATTCATACTTCGGACACAGATGAGATTTACTTTGTTTTTCCATACAGTGATATATATATTGTTTAGTCTTTCGCTTGCTTTTATCACTGGATCTGAAGTATGAATTGCAGTTTTGGTATACTTTTACTCATGTGAATGCTTTAAATCAGACAACATTGAATCATAATCATTTTTATTGCATAAGTGACGGTCTGAAACTCGGGAGTTGAGTTTATACACGACCCCCGATTTTCAGGGTGTTACAAGTTGGTATCAGAGCATGAATAAGAGTATACTGGGCCTGGTTTATGGTCTTGCGACGTACGCTGTCACTTCCTTTGACTTAGGTGGGTGCGAGAAGGGTCTAGAAACACTTATAGGATCGCAGATTCGCCGATAGGCGAAGTCTATTAGAATCGATTGCAAGATCGAGTCTGTAACGCATCTCGGGTCGCGTAAGGCAACCCGAATCGCTTCTAAGCTGTAGGAAGTTAGGTTGAGACGTTCTACGAGAGGTTTTAAATTGCGAAAGAGAATCCTTGGGCCGTGGGATGACCACGACTCCTGTAATCAATCGCGAGGGCTTAAAAACCCCGTTTCTCCAAAAATTCTCAAAATTCCTCCTCTAAACACTCCGACCTTCATTTCTTTCTTATCTATTTCATGTTAGGTATTAAACATAATATGAAAATAACATAAATTAGTACTTTCACAAAATTTTACAGTGAATAGTAAAATTTCATGAAAAATGGCTATAAGGCCATTCTAACTTCACTTTCTTTAGCAACTAAGGATCTAGATAGATGTACTGGCTCCTTCTACCACAAATTCATATGCTGCATCATATGGTTTGGTATTCGGGATTACGATGTGGACTCGGAAATCCCCGAACACATATTTGGGCCCATACAGATCAAAGTACGATGAACTAGGGGGTGAGACATACATTTTTGGAACCCCTGGACCATGGGGGACCAGACCCATGTGGTCCCACCGGCCAACTTGGAAGTTGGCCGGCGATGCCATCGCCGGTCGGGCGATGCATCGCCGACCGGTGGGGTCTGTTGGTCCCAAATCTCGGGCGCACGCCCTTAAATGAGATGTACACCCTCCCTAGGTAGCTCCCATCTCACGAAAACCCCTAAATCATACCCCTCCTTCACAAACAGCCCTCCCCATAGCCCTATTTTCGATTTTCAGCAACCACCTCCAAATTTCGGCGTCCCAAATCACTCCTAGGTCCCTCCTTGGCCAAAACCGACCACCACCCATCACTTATTGGGTGTTGGAAGCCCCTCTTCTTGAAGATCTCACCATTTGGAGCTCCAAAATTCCTCAAATAGAGCTGAAATCGTGAGGTGCTCCATTCTATCTTTTTGTTTGTATTTCTCCTTGAAACTACAGCCTTGGGAAGCTTGAAGCATCCCTCTACGATGCTTAGATTTTCTTTTCTCAGATTGGGTAGCCGCTTCTTCGCATTTTCGCCGTTTTCCATGGCTTTCGTGGAAGCCATTTTGGGCCTTTTGTCACTCTCATCCATCATATCTTTGATGGGTAAGAGGAAAATCGCAACAGACGAGGCTGGGCCGAGCCGCCCTGCTCGATCGAGAAGACCGCTGGGTGGTGCCGCAAGTTCAAGCACCACCGCAGGTCCAGCTGTAGTCCTAGAGTGCCGTACAAAGCGGGATTTGGATCCCCATGCACACCTTGGACGAATAATTTTATCAGAGATGCCTCATGGCCAATACACTGATCGCAAAGTGTTATTTGAGGTGGACGTAGATGGACGATTGTTCGGTGAGTATCTGTTATTCGAACGCATTGAAGCTGCGCATTGGGGTCTGATTTTTGAAGCTCGCGCTCGTGCTAATGTGAGCACCGTTCGTGCCTTCTATGCTAGCATCCAGAATCCTACCTTGGAGCCTTTGCAGTTCAAAATACCTTTTGGTAGAGATCGGATGGCTACGATCGACGTTCGGTTGATTGCGCGACTTCTCAACGTGCCTCTAGGTGATGTGCATCCTAGTGAGAAGAATTTGAGGACTAGACGTGAACGAGATCGCCGCACCAGGTTTCTGTGCGGTAAGTTGGTTCCATGGCAGCCTAATAATAGCCTCAAGGCGACGTACATGTCTGAGGATTTACGCCTGCTGCACCATATCTGCACGTTCAATGTTTATCCCAGGTCGATGAACCACATTGAATGTACACGTCTTATGGTTGATTTCTTATTTCTGGTGGCCCAGGGAGAGAACGTATGTATGGCCACTTTCATCTTATGGCAGATAGTTCTCATAGCCAGGTCAAGAAGAACATCCGAATCGCTTCCCTTTGGCCGACTTATTTGCAAGATTACGCTTGAGTTTGCCTATAGACTTGGGCCGGAATTGCCGGTATCGATTCACACCATCGATGAGTCGACAATGGTCAAGATGAAGATTGGGTCACAATACCGTGAAAATCAACTTGAAAGGGATAGTGGGGATGACTTTGATGATGAGGAAGATCAAAGCGAAGAAGAACCTAGAGCAGAGGTTCAGGAAGAAGGTCAGGAAGAAGCAGAAGAGGAGGCTCAGGATACTGATGAGAGCCCTCCTCCTTCTGCGCAGGCTACTATCGACGATCGCATTGCTCGGATGGAGGAGAGTCAGACCGCTTTGCGTAGGGAAGTCCCAGAACTTCGAGCAGAAGTCGCTGATGCCAAGGCCGTTACAAAGAAGAAATTTGGCAAGGTGACTCACACCTTGAAGGCGATCCTGTGTTGCTTACAGGATAAGGGTGCTCCTCCTCCGTCACCAGACTCCGACTAGCGATGCGATCTTTGATGTTATTATCAGTAGTTAGTCATTTCCTGCTTTAAGTGTGTAAGCCTGTTAGGGCTAGTGCTTTGTTCTTGTTGCTGTTGTTTAATTGTCTTAATTTCCATGTAATTCTCGTCATAATGCTTGTAAGGATATATCCCTTGTATTGTGACAATTTTGATTAATTGAAATGCGTGGAATGCCTTTGACTCTTTATGTGGATGAATGTGGTGTATTTGTGCAATTGAGACTAACAAGGTTGCGCCCTATTTTGAATATAGGGAATGCCACCTAAGACTACGTGGAGCACGACTCGTCTTGCGCTGACTGAGCATATGGTCAGACTCCCTCTCAGTCTGGTACCCATTCGGACCCTGCTGTGGGCCCGATTCCTGAGGCGGTTTGATCGTCTCAGCCTGCTGCTGGTCCTACAGATGGACCACCACCATTTACGACATCAGTTAGAGAGCCACATCGCGCATCTACTTCCACACCGCATCCGCCACAGCCTGCTCCACCCCCTGATAAATTCGAGCAGATGATGGCTATGATGCTGCAGTAGCAGCAGCTTCTGACCACCATAGTGGGGACATTAGCCCAGGGTGGGGGTGCGGCTACATCTACTCCACCTGTACCACCTGCGCATCCAGCTGAGGATGCCTATACATATGCCCAGGATGAGGGCATGGCTCATCCTGCGCCGCCTGCTTTTTCTACGGGGAATCCTGCCGACGCACGGAGCCTATTGGAGCGATTTCAGTGCTTGCGGCCTCCTACTTTCACGGGTTCTCACAGACCCGAGGAGGCTGAGTACTGGCTCGACTAGGTGTCGAAGATCTTGCGGATGTTGCACTGCACCGAGGCCGAGCAAGTAGAGCTGGCTACCTTCCTGTTTGAGAGAGAGGCCAGTATGTGGTGGGATAGCGTACTGCGGACCGTTGCCGCAGATTTTGTATGGACGTGGGCAGCATTTGAGTTCCGCTTCCATGAGAAGTATTATCCCCAGACCTACAGGCACGATAGGGAGAATGAGTTTCTCCGTCTCAGATAGGCAGCGATGACAGTTACCGAGTATGAGCATCGGTTCACGGAGTTGGGCAGATACGTCCCGACGATCCTAGCTGATGAGCAGATGCGCATACGACGCTTTTTGGAGGGCTTGCGACCGGATATTCGGTCAAAGATGTGTTGTGTTAGTTTTTTCTCCTATGCGGAGTTGATTCACATGTCCATGCGGGCAGAGTAGGACGTGGATCGACTTGCGCGATCTCGAGGCCCGGCTGCTTCTAGGCCACGACCGGATTTGCCAGACAGGCCCTTCGCGGGCAAGAGGCCTCGCATTGATCCTCCTGCTAGGACTACGGCGCCTGTACCACCGTTTCGGTGCCCTGATTTGACATGTACATACTGTGGGAGGACGGGCCACTTGGCGCAGAGCTGCTTTTCGAGGATGCGGGACAGTGGGTTCTCGCCGCCGCAGAAGATTGACCGTGTACGTTCACAGGCGATATCAGCACCGCCTATACGGTCATCTCCTGCGCATCCTTCTTTCAGACCTACGGTATCGCAGATTCGACAGCCTCCACGGCCCTTGACACAGCGGCCGAACCGGCCACAGCAGGTTCGGGTTGATGCATTGACAGCTGAGGCAGCTGCGACGCCGACTTTCCAGCATTCAGCTTTCGAGGTCACGGCCCATATTGGAGGTACTCCCGTTCTTGTCATGGTGGACACTGGTTCCACGATTTCTTTGATATCGCGTGCTGTAGTCAGACGTCTTGGGTTACAAACTATCACTATGTATAGCGTGCGAGTCTTTGCAGCTCATGGAGATTATTCGGATGTCACCCAGATGTGTGAGGGTTGTTTAGTTGATCTGGGAGGCAGGAGGATGACTCTGGATCTTGTCGTCGATCCCTCGCTCGTTTATCTCGACATCATTCTTGGTATGGACTGGTTGACTGCAGCGAGAGCCGAGATTGACTGCGAGGCTCGTATGGTGACGGTGTACGAGCCTGAGGGCACGCCTTTCACATTTTCAGTGCAGGTAAATCTTCCTTTCCGCATACTTAGCTACGCCACTCTATTGCGCGACGCTGGTGCCCAGGTACTTGAGAAGACGCCAGTTGTTTTCGAGTTCGGGGATCTGTTCAGGAAGATCCCTGGTTTGTCGCCCCGACGTGAGATCGATTTCACTATCGATCTGATTCCTGGTTCTACACCCGTCTCACTGTCGACGTATCGCATGGCACCATGTGAGATGGAGGAGTTGAGGACGCAGATTGATGATCTGCTAGAGCTTGGCCTTATACGGCCTAGTGTGTCACCTTGGGGAGCACCGGTCTTGTTCGTGAAGAAGAAGGATGGTTCGATGCGATTCGTATTGATTATCGCAGGCTGAACCAGCTCACGGTGAAGAACAAGTACCCTTTGCCCAGGATCGATGACTTGTTTGATCAGTTGAGAGGAGCGCAGTACTTCTCGAAGATTGATCTTCAATCAGGATATCATCAGCTGTGCGTCAGGGATGAGGACGTGCAGAAGACAGCATTCAGGACCAGTTTTGGCCACTACGAGTTCCTCGTGATGTCGTTCGGTCTCACGAACACACCGGCCGTGTTCATGGATCTGATGAACCGGGTATTTCGGCCTTTCCTTTATCGATTCGTCGTTGTCTTCATTGACGACATTTTGGTGTACTCTAGGAGTCGAGAGGAGCATGAGGAGCACTTGCGTTTGGTCCTTGATACGCTCAGACGGCATCAGTTGTTCGCACGGTACAAGAAGTGCTACTTCTGGAAGCAGGAGGTGAAGTTTCTAGGACACGTGGTGTCCAAGGATGGCATGGCAGTTGACCTGTCTAAGGTAGCTGCGGTGCAGGACTGGGAGCAGCCTGGTTCTGTCACTGAGGTGAGGAGTTTCTTGGGTCTCGCTGGCTACTATCGGCGCTTCATTCAGGACTTCTCGAAGATCGCGAGACCCTTATCTCAGTTGACACGGAAGGACATAAAGTTCGCCTGGAATGATAAGGTGGAGTCATCTTTTCAGGAGCTGAAGGATAGACTTACGTCCGCCCCTGTGCTAGTATTGCCAGAGCAAGGGGTTAGATACACTATATACACTGACGCGTCTAGCGTTGGTTTGGGTTGTGTCCTTATGCAGAGGGACAGGGTAATTTCGTATGCCTCGAGACAATTAAGGAAGCACGAGGAGAATTACCCTACACACGACCTAGAGTTGGCAGCCGTTATATTCGCACTGAGACTCTGGAGACATTACCTCTACGGAGAGGAGTTCGAGCTCTTTTGCGACCACAAGAGCCTCAAGTACATATTCACGCAGCGAGACTTGAATATGAGGCAGCGGCGATGGATGGAGACGCTGAAGGACTTCAAGTTTGAAGTCTCTTACCATCCTGGGAAGGCGAACCTTGTGGCTGATGCGTTGAGCCGCAAGAAGGCGATAGAGTTTGCGGCTCTGCTGATGGTTGCCGAGTGGGATATGGTTGAGTTTTTGCGAGACTTTGAGCAGAAACTCACCGTAGAGGAGCCATTTGAGTTCATCGCACACGTACAGGTGCGATCTCAGATCGATGACCGAGTCATCGAGGCGCAGAGGGACGATGCGCATCTTACTGAGCTTCGAGAGCAGGCCAGTGATGATGCTGACGCCGACTGGCGAGTTGGTATGGATGGGGGCTTACGTTACCGTGGCCGCCTATGCGTCCCAGATGTCCCTGACTTGAGACGAGAGATTCTCGAGGCTGCGCATTCTACTAGACTCGCGATGCATCCAGGCAGTACGAAGATGTATCGTGACGTGAAGAGGACGTATTGGTGGGAAGGTATGAAGACCCACATAGCTGAGTTCGTGTCCCGTTGTCTCACTTGTCAGCAGGTGAAGGCAGAGCATCGCCGACCACCTGGACTTTTGCAGCCTATGCCGATTGCAGAGTGGAAGTGGGATTTCATTTCCATGGACTTCATTTCTGGGTTGCCGAAGACGAGGAAGGGGCATGATTCCATTTGGGTGATCGTCGACCGATTGACGAAGTCGGTGCACTTCCTACCGATCAGAGTTACGAACTCTGCAGACGAGCTGGCTAGATTGTACATCAGAGAGATCGTGCGTCTGCATGGAGTTCCGTTGGAGATCGTGTCGGACAGAGACACGCGGTTCACTTCTATTTTCTGGACTCGCATTCAGGAGGCTATGGGTGTGAAGTTGAAGTTCAGTACTGCCTTCCACCCACAGACGGACGGACAGACGGAGCGAGTGAACCAGATCCTGGAGGACATGTTACGAGCTTGCGCATTGGACTTCAAGGACAGTTAGGATGACTGTCTTGCATATGCAGAGTTTGCGTACAACAATAGCTTCCAGGCGAGTATCGGCATGGCACCTTATGAGGCGCTGTATGGGCGACCTTGTCGCGCACCGCATTGCTGGTTAGAGGTCGGTGAGCGTAGCTTGATTGGCCTAGAGTTGGTGCAGGCGACGTCAGAGAAGATTGATATTATTCGACGTCGGCTTCTTACAGTGCAGAGCAGACAGAAGAGCTACGCCGATACGAGACGACGACCACTAGAGTTCACAGTCGGGGATCACGTGTTTTTGTGAGTTTCCCCTATGAAGGGAGTCCTTCAGTTCGAGAAGAAGGGGAAGCTGGCACCGCGATTCATTGGTCCATTCCAGATCCTCGATCGTGTGGGAGCAATGGTTTACTGATTGGCTTTACCCACGCCCCTCGCGAGCGTCCACAACGTATTTCATGTTTCTATGCTGAAGAAGTACGTTGCTGATCCTTCCCATATCATCAGATGGGAGCAGGTGCAGTTAGGAGAGGATGTTACTTATATCCTGCGACCGACACGCATCTTAGAGAGGAAGGAGCAGGTACTGCGTAGCAAGGTGATTCCCCTTGTGAAGGTACTATGGACGCATCACTCTGAGGAGGAGGCTACTTGGGAGAAAGAAGCTGAGATAAGAAAGAACTACCCACAGCTTCTTGAGGAGTACGAACAGGTACAAATTTCGAGGACGAAATTATTTGTTAAGGGGGGTAGATTGTAACGCCCGTGAAAAATCCGTACTTGGGCTCGAGTACCAACTCGACCCGAAATCGCGTAGAAATAATTTCCATGGAAATTAAGCGTAAGTTAGCTAGCGCAACGCTAGAGTAGCTGGGAAATAGTCCCTGATCACTTTAAATACGTTCTACAAGACCCAAATCGAGTAGAACAAACAACTCTACAATACTCTATAACCTCGGATCAAACTCTAAGCGGGTTTGTCCTCTGGACCACATTGAATTTTTGTATTGGATTTAGACCGCGCGTCGAAAGTCCGATACCTCCTATCTTAGACCGTTAGAACCGCCTAGCTGGACTTGACAATTATCTCGAAAATCAAGTCAAACCGATAATCACAGACTATTTCGTTGAACCCGGACTGAAGAGACCATGAATAGGGACAGATTTGGAATTTCAAATTCAAATCTGACACACGACTTGACGCGTCAGTATTAAGCGTTCTGACCGTCAGAATTCATCCAGATTACACCCTCGGATCAGGAAAAATTTCTATTTATTATCATGAGACTTTCAGCCCTGATTTACGTGCGGTGACCGCTGAACTGAATCTGGTCCGCCACGTGCGATCTGCGAACCCTACCAGACTGAAAACTTAATACGAGCTACATCTGGTACACATGAGCTTAAGTCCGATCGCAATCGACCAGGGGACCACCAGAAAGCAGCTTTTGAACCGAAACAGCCCCGAAATGGATAGGCACCAAGTAAACTTCGTTCCGGAGCCTAATTCCGGTGTTTTTAAGCTTATAAAAGGGGTTCAAACCCTCATTTCTCTCTCCCATCCGAAAATTGCAAACCCTAGGAAAAGGAGAGAGAGTTTGAGAGAGAGATTGGAAGGGATTTTTCCCGCTTCCAAGCCGCCGATTGCTGCTGCTTCACCAACTCTTCCCAATCACCTGGCTGTTGATTTCTCCACTTTTTTAGGTATAAAATAACCCTAGAACTTACTGATTTAGGGTTTACCTAGATTCATGGCATGTTAGCTAACGTACTTCATAAATCAGGTTCTACTGCCGTAGAGGAAGCGTACACGCTCCGTTCAAAATCACGCTTCCGTAAGAGACTAGGTGAGGATTTTAGACGCTTTGATTGACGGTTTACAACGCTTTCAATGTCGTTTAATAGTAGATTATCGACGGCATCGCCGTTTGACATGTACACCATACTCTCTGTTTCCTGTTTCGTAAATTAACGAAGAATATGAGATTTAGGGCATTTTAGTCATTTGTAGGAAGTATGGTCTACATGCATATTTTGCTGACTTGATTGACATGGTTTGTTGCCGCATTAGGGAGTTAGGAATGCTTGCATAATCAGTTTGGCGAAGAGATTCGCCTAGTTGCGCACTTTGGGTCGACATACTATATGTAGACTTAAGTGTGTAGTGTATGTGTTTGTATAAATGCTTGTATTAGTATGTATTGAATTAAATGATGTTATGTAAAAGTTTGAGATTGATTTCTTGGTTAATATGCTGACCTAAATGATTTCCTACATGTTAACCATATGCATGATTCCATTACATGCACGGAATGTATGTGTTTGAAGATTTGCTTAAGTTGAATGTTATAACATGTGTTAACATGCTCACATGATTGTATCTAAATTCCAATACCCTTACATGTATTGCTAATGTGATTCCATAGATGTGTGGGACTGGACTTAGTCCAGGCAATCGGTAACCTAGCGAATTCGTGGCTGACTGGTCATAGCCACGAACGACGCGTCGATGAACGTGATTCGTGTTTAGAGTTGGCGGCAGTGGTTAGGCCAAGCGAAGTGTTTTACGCACTTAATGTCGTTCGACTTGAGATGCGATCGCGCTAGTCGATCCCGTCAAGTAACCCGACTGGTCGATGTATGTTCACCTTGTATGTGTCATAACTACTTGAACTTAGGGTACCGAACTTACCACTGAAAACCCTATTAACCATGGTACCTTGATCCACGAAGACTCATGAGCCGGGCATGGTGGTATGGGACACCGTGGTCGAGCTGTCGGCCTACGCTGGGGCCACAAACCTCCCCGTAGTGATCAGTGAGCACCTAGACTCGTGAGCAGATTATGGTGGTATGGGACACTATATTCTAGCCGTCGGCCTACACTGATCAGGCGACGAGCCCTTTGTAGTGACCGCGAGCGTATTCTGAGTCCACGGGAGGCGACGACCCTTCCGTTGCAGCAGAGTACGGTAGGCCTGTATTGATAAGGTGATGGGGGAGCGGTGCAACGAGTGCGAGCAACAGCCCTAACAGCCCTTGCAGTGACCTACGAAATACACATCGTATGAGATTACTAGGAGTGACGACCCTAGACAGGATCTGTGTTGGGATTGATACAAGGGAAGTACCTTAGTTTCCCAATCCTGCTGTTTGAATGGACTAATAACAACTTGGAAATCATATCACTATAGCATTGCATGTGCCTGGAAGATGTGGAGCACTCTAGGGAGTGTGGCATGCCGCGGTCGTAAGATGTTGCCGCATGAGGGTGATCGTCGGTGAGGGCATACATCACGTCATATCATCTTGCATTAACAACAGTATTAGGATTGTCTGACTTACTGCTTTACTATTATCGCGTGATTGAATTGTGAACATGCTAATCCTTGCTCTATGATTCCACTGAGTTGATCACTCATTCCCACATTACGGGATGGTGTTTGCAACACCCACCAGACCCTGTTGTAGATGCAGGTGAGGACGAGATCCAGGAGGTGGAGCCAAAGATTGACGAGGACCAGGATGAGTTCTCGTATATGCAGTATCATGACGGCTTCCCGTAGGCGACCTGGATCGAGGGGACTTCAGTGGGACTATTTTGAACATTATTCTTTTGTTTATGTACATGTATATGAGACTCAGAGATGTAATCATACTTCGGACACAGATGAGATTTACTTTGTTTTTCCATACAGTGATATATATATATTGTTTAGTCTTCCGCTTGCTTTTATCACTGGATCTGAAGTATGAATTGCAGTTTTGGTATACTTTTACTCATGTGAATGCTTTAAATCAGACAACATTGAATCATAATCATTTTTGTTGCATAAGTGACGGTCTGGAACTCGGGAGTTGAGTTTATATATGACCCCCGATTTTCAGGGTGTTACAGTAGCTCATCTTGAATCAATGAGATTGTTTATATCCATAGCGTGTTTTAAAAAATTCAAAATATATCAAATTGATGTTAAGAGTGCATTTTTAAATGGTGATTTGTATTGAGAAGTATACGTTGAACAACCAAAGGGTTTTGAAGGCCCTAAGCATGTTAATCATGTTTATCGCCCAAAAATCGCACTCTATGGTTTGAAACAGACTCCCAGGGCATGGTACGAGAAATTAAATAAATTCTTGTTAAGTCATGAGTTTGTTAAGGGGAGTGTAGATAAAATATTATTTGTCAAGAAATATAATGATCATATTTAAATAGTGCAAATCTTACGAAGTCTAAATTCAAAATGAGCATGGTTGGAGAACTAAATTATTTCCTAGGGTTACAAGTCAAACTGCTTCCTGATGGATTCTTCATCTCTCAAACTAAATATGATCTGAAGTTAGTTAAAAGGTTTAGATTTGAGAGTGAAAAAATTTTGATACTCCAATGAGTACCACTCTGAAACTCTCTAAGGATTCAACAGGTAAGAGTGTGGATCCTAAGTTATATCGTAGTATGATAGGAAATTTACTTTATTTAACTATGAGTTAACCTGATATTTCTTTTAACGTTGGAATTTGTGTCAGATATCAATCGGACCCTAAAGAGTCCCACTTGATTGTTGTTAAGCGAATTTTACGATATGTCGCTAGTTCAAATAATCTTAGTCTCTGTTATCCACATGATGCTAGTGTGCTATTAGTTGGTTACATGGATGTTGATTGGGCTGGTAACATTGATGATCGTAAATTGACCAGTGGTGGTTGTTTCTATGTCGGGAACTGTCTAGTTTCCTAGTTCAGTAAGAAATAAAGTTCTGTATCGCTCTCCACTGCTAAGGCTAAATATATTACTACAAGTAATGCATGCACTCAGCTAGTATGGATGAAGAGAATGCTAAGAAATTATGGAATTGCACAAGAATCTATGATATTGTATTATGATAACTCAAGCGCAATTAATATTTTCAAAAATCCTATTCAGCATTCATGAACTAAGCACATTGACATTAGGTATCATTATATTCGTGAATTGGTGGAAGAAAAGATAATTTTATTAAAATATATTCAAACCGAGAATCAACTAGCTGACAGATTTACAAAACCTCTCGATAAAAATTAATTTGCAAAATTGACATTTGATCTTGGTATGTGCAATATGAACTAATGATTTGTGCTCATTTGTATCATAATGTATGTATATATTATTTTACATTTTTTATAATTTAAATATATTCAAAATTACACATTTTTAGTGTTACACGACCAGTCGTGGCATGACCGGTTGAGTATGTACACGACCAGTCATGAAACTCATGAAATGGGTTTTTTCATTTCTTTCTTCTTCTCCATCAAGCCCAACCTCGACCAGTCGAACCCATCTCTCTATTACTCTACAGTTAGTGCTTGATTTTTTATTTCATTGCTGATATAAGTTCTTTGATCATCCTTAATCTTGATTTTGCTTCTTATTTCAAGATTTATGGTGGTTTAAAAGGGTTTTTTCCTTAAAATCTGATTTTCATGGAATCCTTTCATTTCTTTTTGTAATCGTTCATTTCTTTGGTTTCTTGTTACAATGGAAGAAAGAAATAGGAAGAGAACCACTCGTGGTCCCTCTTCATCCCGTTCTGCACCCATTACCATGTGTCACCTTTGGCCTCCCAAAGAGGATCTCGAGTATGTACAGGATTTTCGTCTTAGAAATGTGATTGTTGAGCATGTTGTCATTGCTGATCATCTTGAGCACTTCAACATTGTCCCTCTCCTTCAAGCTGTAGGTTGGGAAAATATACTATCTTGGGGTGGTCCTACATACCGATCCATTGTGCAGGCCATGTACGCTTGCATTACTGAGTTCTCTGTAAAAGATTTGACATTTACTTTGTCAAGTAGAGAAGGTCCAATTGATGTAGACCGTCGTTTAATTTCAACAATTATGAATATACCTGTTGTTGATGATGGCATACCCATATCCACTTTGCAATATAGACCTTCTGAAAATGTAAAACAATTGGTTACGAGAGTTCTTTGTAACATGAATACGGAATGGAACGGTGGTACTATGCTCAGTTGTAAATATATGTTGCTCCGATATAAGGTCTTACATCAAATTTTTATTTCGAATGTCTATCCTTGCTCAGCTAATAGGACTGAGCTGACCTCTTTTATGGCCCGCATTATGCATTCAGTTGTATCTGACATCCATATCTATCTTCCTTCTCTCATATGTCATCATATTATTCAGTTTCCTCTCCATCCTGGTCATAGCGATATTCCATTCACTTATCTTATAACTGCGTTAGCTAATCATGCTATGATATCTATGCCTGTTGGAGAAGGTTCTATTAATCTCTGTCCATTTAACAATTCTTATATCAATAAGATGAACCTAAACTCAGCACCTGGTCAAGTTGATGGGAATACTGGAGGAGATGAAGAAGCTGAAGAAGCTGATGCTTTAGCTCAAGAAGACGTTAATATGGATGATTTATTTGATGAACTTGAATCAGATTTCGAGGCTGACCCTGATTATCACCCTTCTGATTTTGATGAGAGGTTGCGTAATCTTGGGGAACAGGTGCCTCAGATTCGTATAACCTAGGATTCTCAATTTTCTTATATGTGAAAATATATATGAGGTGCATTAATAAGGGTTTACATCGAATTGATCTATCTATTCCTGATCCCTCTTCAGGATCAGATTAGTTTTATTTTGATTTGATGGTATCTGTAATAACTTTATTCATACTCTTTTCCCTATTAATAATTGCATAATTTTGTATAAACTCTTATCTATTCAGTTTAGATACTCTGTTTATTTGATTTGGATGAGTAGTTATTTATTCTACATGCTCTCGTATTCTCTTCATTTATCCTTATTCGCTTTCTTTGTCATGTTGTGACAAAAAGGGGGAGATTATAATATTGAATGATATGTGAAGAGGATATGATATGATGAAATGTGGCCAATGTTTTTTTTTTTTTTTTTTTTTTTTTTTGCAGAGAGTAGTGGACTAAGGGGGAGAGTTGATTATTGTGCATGATATCTATTATGGATCATATCATACATGTGTATGCATATTTGTGCAATGTGTTGTTTGAATATCTATTGCATATTGTAATTTTGGCTTTGTAACAAATTTGATAAAGGGGGAGATTGAAAGTGATATATTGATAAACCCTAAGTATTATCAAATTTTGATAAGACAAACCAATTCAAGTTTGTATCTTGATTTGTATCAAGCTTGTGCATCTGCTCACATTGAATCTTCGACGTTCGTTCTGTTCGTGTTTAATATATCTTTCCGATATATACGACGAAGTTACCGAGATCTTTAAATAGGAAGAAAGTGAAGACTTTCTTATATTGAGTGAAGACAGAGTTTTTAAGAACATCGCGATTCAAGATCAGGAACTAGAAAAGTACAAGAACTCAATACCTACTTGAATATTATGTTTCGTATGTCGAGTTCAAGCTTTAAAGATCACAAGAATTAAAGCTACTGAAGTGATCGATAGATTAAGTGTTCATTTATTCTATCTCACAAATAAGGTATGATTGACCTAGATTGACCTTAGATCATGATTAGATCATTTCATACTTTTGGTTGGTCATTTTGGTCATTGTATAGGTGTAAAATTTTATTCTTTTGACTAGGCCTAGCACTAGCTCGACCAATCCTAATATTTCCTCAACTAGTCCAGGATTTGTTATGAATTTTTAAAAATTTTATGTTGGTCTATGACCAGTCCTGGAAATTGCTCGACCAGTCATGTGAATAGTGCTCGACCAGTTGTGCAGTGCTCAACCCATTTTTCAGCGAGTAATCTGGACTCATAAGACCAGTCAAGCAGGCCACTCGACCAGTCGTGGGACCCAAGTCCAGTCGTGCAGCTTAAAAATCTTATCATGCTAAAAATTTTGAAAATCTGTTTAGATAAGGCTAGTTGTAGCAAACCAAAGGCTAGTCATGTGAACCGATTTTTCACCTATAAATAGTGCTCGAATTTTACAGTTCTCTATTCAATTCTTACCATTCTTAAGCAATCACTTTGAGATAATTTGGAGTACATTCTAAACTATTTTGTGCATATTTAAGAATCTTTAAAGTTGTTCTTGTTTTTTATTTTGATTCTCTATTCCATTCTCATTTTTAAAAAGAGATAATTAATTTACCCATCCTTGAGATCAAAATCAATACAAAGCCCTTACTGATTTAATTAAAAATCATTTAGACTTAGAACCCCATATACTTGTGAGACCAAACATTGAACATCTACATCATCATCAAGTTGGTTCTACTGAGCTACTTTAGAATCATCACACAGATAAGTTTTTTCTTTTTCAGTAATTCAATTCATTTCTGGTTTGTGAGATTGTTCCAGAAAATCCTTATTTTGGTTTTGTCTGAGGTGATCCAGAAAATCTCAAAGTGAGGGGTTTTTGAATTGTGTATGCCCATCTAAAGACACAATTGTGAAGGTTTTAGGTGGAGCATGAAAAACCTATTTTTATTAATGAACACTAATATCCCGAGGGAGTGGATATTATGAGTGGAGTAGTTGTAGGAAAAAGGTTCCAACAGATATAAAACGGTCACATTTATGACAGAGTTCGATATCATCGAGGGAGTTCGATATCATCGAGCGTATACTCTCGATTATATCGATTGTCCACTCAATGACACAAACTCAATGTCATACGCTTTTGAAGACCTTTTGCCAGCCGGTCGAGGGAATTAAGACTCGCGTCGATGCCATCGGATTTCGAACTCCGATATTATCGAAACAAGGATCGAGTCCTCGACATTTGAAAAATGAGAGAGACTTGCATGAAATTTTTTAGGTCATTAGATATGATCGGGAGATACTCAATATCATCGGAATTTAAATGTCGATGATATCGAAGGTCGCGTCGATGCATCGATAAATCGAAGGATATTATCAGTGAGCTTACTGGACAAGTTTGTCCTTTCTCGATGCAATCAATCCGGCCCATGTCATGCTCCAAACTTGGAAATTGGATTCACAAGAATCTCGATCGCCGAATCCTGTGCCGACAGCCTCCATATCACCCCATTCCTGGCTCTTAGCATTAATATGCCAGATTCCGATCCTGGGATCCTACAAGGAAGATTTTTTTTTCATTTTCAATATACATTTAACTCGTAATAAGCATAACCATAAGATTACCCAATTCACAAAGGCAACATCATCATCACATACCCACTAATATAATCATTTAAGTACAATACTGAAAGTGAAATACTTATATCAAAGATTAAGCTCCAAAAGACCGCTGTACACTTCGAGCTTAACACTGCTGCAACGTAACATCACCTGCATGCATCTATCGTACATAAGCTTATAGAAAGCTTAGAGGGTGGTGTAAGTGTGTGCACAAGGTAAGTGCCAAGAATTCAATACAATACCATAATCATACAATATCGAAAATACTAATAAGATCATGAATCGTACAATAATAGATTAAGTGAAAATACTACAAGTTCATGAGTTATACAATATCAGAGTATGCAATACAGATCAGTTATGCAAATGAGGAATCATAAAGAGTCAAGTATAAGATGTCGATGATGTGATGCAATATACAATTCCTAATGAGTTCACGAATAGCGTCAATCGTACCTAAACCACATAAATGCAGAAACACGGTAACCCAAAATGTCATGTGCCGCAGTTGTAATGCAATATGGTGCGAATGGAATGACCATGCTGGAGTGTGAAGTCGGGATGATAGTACGTAGTATCACTTACTACGGGGTCCACTACAATGGACTTCTATCCAAACCAGTCCCATACTTAAATTTGGATAGTCAGACACAATGTGATAAATTCTTGATCTTAGGTTAGTCGTGCGCCCCAACTGAAATCCTAGCCATTGCGAAGGTACACATAAAAATAGTTACGCGTTACCAGCTCGAGTGGATAGTGAATGAATAAATGAATGAGTATGTAACTCCTGCTCAATAAGTCCACATGTCAGTACAGTTTCTCTCTGAGATCATCACCGGAGTTTAGTAACTCCAAATGAGATTGTCCCTCTCTCAGCAGCACAGTCTAAGTGAGCGTTAGAAACCTCACTATCCGCCTAGCCAATAGTTTACCAATACCTATTTGGCACATCGATAGTGAACCCATTCACGAGCTGGTCAAACTCAGCCTAGTAATTCCCCCTACCCTCGGGCGGGTAAGGCCACCACCCCTCTCAACCGACCACGATGCCACACCCCCTCCCAACCGACCACGACATAGTGGGAGACGTGCCCTCCTAGTATTCGGCACTCGGGTGCTCATATATCCACTCGGTCTCGACATTAGGGCGTCTCCTCGCCACAGAGGTTTATAGATTTTCACCTAGGGACATCTATGGAGGTCGTATGCTAGAACCAAACATTTTTAGTGTCCCATCTGGCCATCCACGATATGCCTGTGGAAGCTACAACCCTGATGTCTCTAAGGCGTACAATAATCATAATGTAGGATGCTTGAGTCATACAATCCAGTCATGTATCAATCTTACATATATCATGCGTTCATGTGAGATAACCTCCGCCTATCAGGGAGTCTCATAACAACAAGCTCAATGACATATGCAATGATCAACCACATCTCATAACAAACATGCAGATGATGTGTATAGGCATGTATCATGATGTTATACTGTCGCATACTCATAATCGGTATCAATAACCGGCATCGACAATCAAAATCGGCCGAACAAGGCTTAAGGGAAGGTCACAATGTGGACATTAAACTATCATTGCCCAATAATGTGGCCATTTAACCATCATAGCTCCCAAGGAGTGGCCTACATAGAGCCAAACATAAAGAGGACCCATGGCCTCACACAAGGGCCTAGTATACAATAAATTGACCACGCGGCATGGGCCTAATCCTATCATAATAGGCCCTACCCATAGGCCACGATTATATCACAATGGGCCTTACCCATGGGCCTCAAATACGTCACAATGGGCCGAATCACATGGGGCTAAAATATATCACTATGGGCTGCTTACATGGTCCTAACACACATCACTATGGGCTGCTCACATGGGCCTATCACACATCACTACGCGCCACACCATTTGGGCCTAATACACATCACTATGGGCCGCTCACATGGGCCTAACACACATCAATATGGGCCGCATACATGGGCCTAATACACATCACTATGGGCCGCTCACATGGGCCTAACACACATCACTATGGGCCGCTCACATGGGCCTTACACACATCACTATGGGCCGCTCACATGGGCCTTACACACATCACTATAGGCCGCTCACATGGGCTTAACACTCAACAGTTGGGCCCTGCACATGGGCCTCAGAATACAATGCAAGTGGGCCCTATCACACAGGCCTTAAATATACATCATGGTGGCCCTATGGATGGGCCAAATACACATCAGGTGGGCCTCATGGATGGGCCATCCCATCTACATCATTCATCTATTTTTAAGAGGTCATTTTAGAATAATACCCAACAATGAATCATATCAAAAGATCAGCTAGATCGCACCCCAAATAGCGGCGGAGATGATGATTGGAAAATCATATGGATCATACCACAAATAATAGTGGAGATAATGATTTTCACCGTTTAAAATCTACGGGCCCATCATTATGTTATTTTCCATCCAATCTGATCATAAGGTTACATAGACCTGAATTAGAAAAAAAAACAATTTCATATTGATCCTAAACTTTTGAGAACCCAAACGGGTTCAATGATAGACGTTCAATCTTCCACTATTTATGCAGTGTGGTCCACTTGATAGATGGGCGGTGTGGATGACAATTACATCACGGTTGTACTCACATGGCACTGTCCAGATGGACAGTGCTGACATGCAGCACATACATTGAAGGTGGGTCCCACAAAATTTATTGACGTCAGTAGCAACAAGGGACCCAACATGGATGGACGTTATAGATATATAATACATATATCTAGTGGGCCCCACCGTTCAGCCCATCTGAACGATAAGGATAAAACATATATATATATATCACCAAGGGGACCCCACATATGCACAGTTGGGGTATAATACATATCCCAAGCGGGACCCACACTAGCTAACATAAATACAGCAGCTATACATAGTTGGTGTGGGACACACCAGCCAATCCATTGCAAGCAGGTGGGTCTCACTTGGAGTCCACCATATGTATACATATGGTATGAATATATATATATATATATATATATATATATATATATATATATATATATATATATATATATATATATATATATATATATATATTCTAATATTATATTATTATTATTATTATTATTATTATTTTAAACTCAACATCCAGCATCCAGAGGAATGGACAGTTGACTAAATTGCATCTGTAAAGTGACCCACCATCCAAACAATGGACAGTGGATACAACACAACATTAGGGTAGGGCCCACCAAGTCGTGGTTCACAAATCCCGCCCATTCAATAAGTGTGTCCCACCTAGTTAAGGGGTCAGACCGAGTTTCAGAAACATCCAAATTTCAGATGGGCCCTAGAAAGTGTATATATATGTTTTAGGCTTGTTTCCATATGATTTTGGATGGTGTGGGCCACCTGAGTTCCATGTATGGCTAACCTTCGGGGACATCCCTTTTTTTTAAGGGGACCCATCAAATGCACGGTGTAGATATTCCACATACATTAATGTGGGACCAGTGGTGGGGCCCACCATCCCAATCCACCTACACATGCAGCAGGATGCTTGTTGCAGCGTCCTCTGGACGCTGACAGCAGCAGCATCCAGCACGTTGCCTTTTTTTTCTTTGCTTGAGGTTTTTCATAGGTGGGGCCCATATCAGGACAATCCACACTGTCTATTGATCTCTCTAGCTCGTAATAGGTCTAACGAGTCCAATATACCATATTTTTGGTATATTGAAACATTACAACAATCCCTAATAGTTTATATCGCTAATACAACTATTTTATACGACATGGCCTGCAGAACCTAGGATTAGCTCCATTTTTTGGCGCAACGCCTAAAATGAGCTTGGGAGTGGAATGGATGGTGTGGATTAGGCTGATACGTCAAGGTGGGGCCTGCATGGCAGCCCTTCCCAAAAGCCTTAAAACCCCTTCCCTTTTTCTTCTCTCTCTTTTTTTATTTATTTTGCAGATGGTGCACCTCACCGTCTGTTCACTCTTCAGTGAAGACGTCCAGCGTCCCTGGATGCTGGACGGGCTGTATACACATATTAATCAAGGTGGGTCCCACGTAGACGTGGCCACCCCACATGGCATGGATGAAATACATTAATCATGTTGGGGTCCACATAGACCAATCCGATATTTGATATTTCCCTCCATCCTAGCTGGCCCAAAATGGGTAGCAAGACGAGCCCCATTCACTGGATGTCCAAAAAATCTGGACAGCCTAGATTGTTAATCAGGTGGGCCATACACACATATTATCATATCATAAAAAGAAAATAAAGAGAAAAGGGAAAGAGAGAAAGATGGATCTAACCATGGAAGACACCCACCGTAGGATCTTCTCTTCCTTCTTCTGCCGACATGATCTAGAGCTCCAAGGGGTGGATTTTAACAGTCGAGATTAATTTTTGGAGGATGGGATCGAGTGGTAAGGAGTGGGCCACACCAAGTTTCTCCATGGAAGCCATGGATGTTGGAGCTCTTGGGATTATTTTTTGGAGAATGAGAGAGATGAGAGAGAGTGTGATGTAAAGGAAGTGATGGAAGAGAGAGGGATGGTGAGGTGATAAGAAAGTTGACTTTTGGGAGTTACTTTTGTACTTAGCAATGGGGAGAGTAAGGGGTTGAATGACGGGTGTACTTTTGACAAGTGAGGTGATTGATGTGATGGATTCTCTCAGGATTTGCAACACGCAGTATTTTCCTCGAACTGAACGTGGGTCCACATCTCTTGGCCAGGGTATTACATCAGTGTGCAAGATGCGACATCGGAACTACTGCGATGGCATGGTCGCATTGGTACAAATCTTGGTTCGAGCCGATTCTAATATACGACACACGACTCAGGATCACGCATAAACGTCAATAATAGATCGCGGGTCACTGAAGTTCGACCAAGAGGACCATGAAGGCATGTGGAACAGTACAAGTTAAGATACGGGTCTTACAACCTCGATATCATCAATATTTATAATATCGATTCTATCGAGTGACTCCTGATCCGAGTTAAAAAACCACCTGAAAAATGTTGCTGGAGAACTTTGCACCCATGACCGATATCATTGAGAGCCTTCTGATATCATCGAGATTTGAACTTCGATGGTATCGATGAGGGCTCCGATATATCGAAGAAAATATGATTTTCTTGAGTAAAAACAAGGGCGCCAGATCTGTCTATCAATATTATCAAGCCACCTTCGATGGGTTCGAGATTTAAATATCGATGATATCGATAAATGTGTCGATACATGGATAATTTCGTCCAGATACGTATGTGGCTGCTAGACGTATAAGTCCTCATTCGATTTTATCGATTGGTCTTCTGAGGACATCGACTGCGTAGGTCGATCATATCGAGATGTGTATCGATACAATCGACAGAGCAAGAAAACTTAAAGATTTTTTGATTCTTTGAAAATGTTTTCTTACCCAAAAACCCTAATATGTTCTAACTTGTTTTAAGGGTTTTATTCACCTAGTGCTTAGGGACAAGTGATGTAAGGCTTAGGCTTACCTATGGTGAGCTTCCACACATCCGGTTGAGGCAAACGGTTGAATAGATCTTCTCTTGAGGCTCTGCAGTCCGACTGACTCAACACACACACTAATTGATAAACCAGGGCACTAGTAAGGGCACTTTCAATCTCCCCCGTTGTCAATTACGTGATAAAATACCCAAAACACCCTAGGACCATATCTTAGATAGAAACATCCTAAATTGTGTGTACATGCATTTTACACAATTTTACAATTTATAAAAACACCCATGTACACAACTCAGTATCTGCTCTCCCTTACTGCACGACTCCCCCATTCTTGGTGCAACTGCTCCCCCTAACACCTGCAACACCATTCTACCAGATATATAATTTTCATTCTGGGTGTTTTGAATTGTTCTCCCCCTTTTTGGCAGTCATTGACAAAAATATAGCAGTTCATATTGACTGAAGTTTAAGGCATACATCATTGATACTATGGATGCAGAGTAAAGCACATAGAGCAGTTATGAAATAGATAGAGTATTCAATGAAATCATATGCTTCACATAGGAGAGAAAATATCAGAAACCGGTGGTCATATATATATATATATATATATATATATATATATATATAAGAATGGCCATTGGAATAGAATTATATGCAGCCACATTCAACAAACTATCCAACAACACATTGCTTCATAATTTGGCATATGTGTAACATCTATCCTAACAAGACCTGCTAAATAAATAAAAAAACATATTGCCCCAGACAACAGTTGATTAACAGATATCTGAAATAAAATCATCAAGCCCATTCATGGGCCACCACAATCAAACATCATTTTTTAACCCATCCATGGGCAATCAGAAATATCTAGCAGAAACAAACCCTTACGGGGTATATACACCACAAAAAAATGTAAACTGTCAGAGAGCTATCACATTTGCTCATGAGAGCGTAGAGCACTAAAAAGATACTTATGCTCATACGCTGAAGTAAGTGCGGGTGAATGTGATAGTGTTCAGAGACCCGCATTATGGCGGAGGAGCAGAGGTTGATGGTGTCATATCGTCTCAACGACAGGTGATTATCTCAACCAATTGTTGTACCGTCTGCTGTACTCCTTGGACCAGCCGTTCCAAAATGGTAAGCCTTTCATGCACCGAGTGGACATCCCTCTAAATTGCACCAATCCGATCCTAGTGGAACTTAAAACGTTTAGCATGACCAGGAGCTAATGCCGATGGTGCATGATGCGATCCAGAAGCTTCTTCTTTATCTGCCTCCATCCCTTCCATGGGAAAATCACCTGCCCCACCTTCCCTCTCTACTTGAATGTCTTCTTGAAATGGATCCTCAGGGCATTTGTGAAATCTCAAATCCATCCTTCAAATGTTACTTTTATTGAAGGTTTGGAGAGGAAGTACAAGATCACTTGTAGTTGGGAATCCTATGGCATTGCAAATTGTATTTATGATCCAGGGATATGGTAAGAGAATATCCCTAGCCCTATGAAAATCATACACCAACTGATACACGAAGAGGGTAGGCAGAAAAATCTTGATCCAAGCAGCGATTGAATAGATTATCATCGTCATGAAGCCTGTGACATCCACCCTATTGGATCCCCTTGAGTAAATGTTTGGAGCAAGAATACCATACAAGACTCGATAGCGTGGTTTCATGAATCTGACTTTTAGAGCATTCTCTTAGTACCACTGGACGTCACGGTCATGACACAGGAATTTGTTGACTTTGGACCGAATCTCAAGATCATCCATGTTCATGTCTGGAAGTTCTTCAGGGGATAAGGTAAGATTGAATATCCTTGCGACAGACTCTGGGGTGATCAACACATCATCACCATTGACAGACATGGTGATAGATGTTGGGTCAGATATCGGAGAATGACAGGCTATAAAGAAATGATAAGTCCGTTCAAGTTGATATGGTCCCCTAAAGTTGAGAACTGGTAACCAATTTATGGCAGCGAACAGAGGTTCCAGATTATATGGGGTCAGACAACTTCGATCGACTTTTCTTTTGGGAATAACCTTCCTTCCGGTAAATTTTACCAAGACAGGATTCACTTGTACTGGTGGGGGCGCCCGTGCCTCAGGCTGGGATCCACTTTGTCTCGTGTGTTACCTCGTGGGGGTCCCATTTTTCAAGGCCCATGTGCTTCCTCTTAAAGCAATCACTTTTTATCGAGTGGATCTTGATGACTCACCAGACCCCGACACTTTTACCTTGTCTTTTCCCATGACGACAAAAGAAGTTTAAAAGTATTTGGGAAAGAGAACAAAACTCAATAGATACGAAAATACCTAACAAAAATTTGGAATCTTGAAGATTAGAAGAGTATTACCGTATTTTAGAGCTTCTGGGATGGTTTGGCAAGGTTCCGAACCTTCTGATTGAGAGGTGTGAGCAGTTAAGAGAGCCTGAAACCCTGGAGCAAAAATCCCCCTTTTCGCGTGCCATCGGCTTATATCGGGCATTACTCGTCAATATCATCAATCCTTTTATCAATATTATCAAGGAACCCTGATCAATTTTATCGAACCCCTCTTCGATATCAGTTTAGATCATGCGGCCTTTCACATTCTAAAGAGTCGTCGATTATATCGATTAATCAAGAATGACATATCGATAGTCATATCAAAGATAAATGATTTTTCATTTTCAGAATTCAGACGGCCTTATAAGTATACGTTTAGAATTTCTATGAGCCAAGTATACTTAGGAAAATTATGTACAATCACTGTACACAGGAAAAGTACAAACATTTGAATGTTTATTTACAAAAGATCGAGGACAGGAACCTCAGATATATCATTTGAAGCTCAACAAAATTTGCATCATTTCAGAAATTATCTAGATCTAGATGCATAACTTGGACTTATCTTTTATGTTTGATATTTCATGGTATGTGAGAATAAATCACCAGACAGTTCAGTCTTTCTTTAACTACCCATTGTGAGACAGATTTCTTCATTTTGTCCTTTTCTTTAGGTGGTGATGGATGAGTGTTTCTCCTAGGTGAACTTTTAACATTTTGTGTTTCTCTGATTGTTTTGAATTTACCAATGTGATTTTTATCAGAGTAATATGAAGTCCGTCTAGGTGTCAAGCATTCAAACTTATAATGACCCACATCACCACATAAATGACAGATTGGAGAGGTTCTCACGTTGCTACCTGAAGCAGTAGATCTTTCAGTGGTTGAGGTAGTGTTTCCATTTTTCTTTTTGGTTTTATTGTACCCTAGACCACTCTTATCTCTTCCTTGTCTTCCCATCCCTAACATTTTTTCTAGCTTTTCACTACTCTGAGAGAATTTGTAGTGTATTTCAACGCGTTTCTTGGATTTCTCTAAGTCAATACGGAGTGAGTGATTTTCATTCCTAAGTTGCGCATTATCATCTCTTAATAATTCAACCTGTTTCATAAGTTTTGATAATTACATCTCTGGGGATAGGTTTTCTCTTTCTAACTTATCATTGTCTGAATGATATCGCTGCAAATCATTGATTAAATGTGTGTTAATTTCCAAGATTTTGGTCAAGTCTTTCTGTAGCAATTCCTTCTTATTTTTAGACAATCCAAGTTTTTTAAGTATGTGGATGCTATGGATATAAAGTTGGTTATAAGCATCTTGCACTTTATCTTCTTCTATCTCTTCTTCTTCTTCTTCAGTCTCCTCATTATCAGAAGGAAATGATTCGGTGGCTTGTTGTTCTTTCTCATTCTCAGATTCACTCAGAATGATTAGAGTAGTGGAGACCATAAGGATTTTCAATGATTTCTGATCATCACTCTCTGAGTCACTAGATTCTGAGTTTGACTCTTCTGTATCATCCTAAGTGGCGGCCATTGCCTTGCCCTTAGTTTTTTTGTTTGGGCATTCAGTAGACAGGTGTCTATACTCGTGACAGGTATAGCATTGTAGTTCTTTGTTCCTTTTACCAAATTTGCCTATGGAGGGTTTGTTGTTCACCTTTCTTCCTCTGGAAGGATGACTACAATTCTTCTAAAAGAATCTTTTGAATCTTTGTGCCAGCAAAGCCACTTCCTCATCTTCATCTTCCTTTTCTGTAACGCCCGTGAAAAATCCATACTTGGGCCCGAGCACCAACTCGACCCGAAATCGCGTAAAATTAATTTCTATGGAAATTAAGCGTAAGTTAGCTAGCGCAACGCTAGAGTAGCTGGGAAATAGTCCCTGATCACTTTAAATGCGTTCTACAAGACCCAAATCGAGTAGAACAAACGACTCTACAATCCTCTATAACCTCGGATCAAACTCTAAGCGGGTTTGTTCTCTGGACCACTTTGAATTTCTGTATTGGATGTAGACCGCGCGTCGAAAGTCCGATACCTCCTATCTTAGACCGTTAGAACCGCTTAGCTGGACTTGACAATCATTTCGAAAATCAAGTCAAACCGATAATCACAGACTATTTCATTGAGTCCGGACTGAAGAGACCGCGAATAGGGACAGAATTGGAATTTCAAATTCAAATCTGGCACATGACTTGACGCGTCAGTATTAAGCATTCTGACCGTCAGAATTCAGCCAGATTACACCCTCGGATCAGGAAAAATTTCTATTTATTATCATGAGACTTTCAGCGCTGATCTACGTGCGATGACCGCTGAACTGAAACTGGTCCGCTACGTGCGATCTGGGAACCTTGCCGGACTGAAAACTTAATACGTGCTATATCTGGTACGCATGAGCTTAAGTCCGATCGCATTCGACCAGGGGACCACCAGAAAGCATCTTTTGGACCGAAACAGCCCCAAAATGGATATGCAATAAGTAAACTTCGTTCCGGAGCCTGTTTTCGGCATTTTTAAGCTTCTAAAAGGGGTTGAAACCCTCATTCCTCTCTCCCATCCGAAAATTGCAAAACCTAGATTTGGGGAGAGAGAAAAGGAGAGAGTTTGAGAGAGGAAGTGGGAGGATTTTTTTCGCCTTCGTGCCGCTACTTCCACGTGCTACAGCAACTCTTCCCAATCACCTGGCCGGTGATTTCTCCGCTTTATCAGGTATGAAACAACCCTAGAACTTGCTGATTTAGGGGTTACTTAGATTCATAGCGTGTTAGCTAACGTAACTTGTAAAATAGGTTCTCCTACTGCCGTAGACGAAGCGTACACACTCCGTTCAAAATCACGCATCCGTAAGAGATAAGGTGAGGATTTTAGACGCTTTGATTGACGGTTTACAACGCTTTCAATGTCGGTTAATAGTAGATTATCGACGGCATCGCCGTTTGACATGTACAACATGCTCTCCGTTTCCTGTTTCGTAAATTAACGAAGAATATGAGATTTAGGGCATTTTAGTCATTTGTAGGAAGTATAGGTTACATTCATATTTTGCTGATGTGATTGACATGGTTTGTTGTCGCATTAGGAAGTTAGGAATGTGTGCATAATTAGTTTGGCGAAGAGATTCGCCTAGTTGCGCACTTTGGGTCGACATACTATATGTAGACTTAAGTGTGTAGTGTATGTGTTTGTATAAATGCTTGTATTAATATGTATTGAATTAAATGATGTTATGTGATAGTTTGAGATTGATTTCTCAATTAATATGCTGACCTAAATGATTTTCTAAATGTTGACTAAATGCATGATTTCATTACATGCATGGAATATATGTGCTTGAAGATTTGCTTAAGTTGAATGTTATAACATGTGTTAACATGCTCACATGATTGTATTTCAATTCCAATACTTTTACATATATTGCTGATGTGATTCCATAAGTGCTTGGGACTAGACTTAGTTCAGGCAGTCGGTAACCGAGTAAATTCGTGGCTGACTGGTCATAGCCACGAAAGACGCGTCGATGAACGCGATTCGTGTTTGCAGTTGGCGGCAGTGGTTAGGCCACGCGAAGTGTTTTACGCACTTCATGTCGTTCGGCTTGAGATGCGATCGCGCTAGTTGAGCCCGTCAAGTAACCCGACTGGTCGATGTATGTTCACCTTGTATGAGTCATAACTGCTTGAACCTAGGGTACTGAACTTACCACTATAAACCCTGTTAACCATGGTACCTTGATCCACGAAGACTCATGAGCCGGGCATGGTGGTATGGGACACTGTGGTCGAGGTGTCGGCCTACGTTGGGGCCACAAACCTCCCCGTAGTGACCAGTGAGCACCTAGACTCGTGAGCAGATTATGGAAGTATGGGACACTATATTCTAGCTGTCGGCCTACACTGATCAGGCGACGAGTCCTTTGTAGTGACCGCGAGCGTATTCTGAGTCCACGGGAGGCGACGACCCTTCCGTTGCAGTAGAGTACGGTAGGCCTGTATTGATAAGGTGATGGGGGAGCGGTGCAACGAGTGAGAGCAACAGCCCTGGCAGCCCTTGCAGTGACCTACATAAATATACCTCGTATGAGATTACTAGGAGTGACGACCCTAGACAGGATCTATGTTGGGATTGATATAAGGGAAGTACCTTAGTTTCCCAATCCTGCTGTTTGAATGGACTAATAACAACTTGGAAATCATATCACCATAGCATTGCATGTGCCTGGAAGATGTGGAGCACTCTAGAGAGTGTTGCATGCCGCGGTCGTAAGATGTTGCCGTATGAGGGAGATCGTCGGTGAGGGCATACATCACGTCATGTCATCTTGCATTAACAACAGTATTAGGATTGTCTGATTTACTGCTTTACTATTATCGCATGATTGATTTGTGAACATGCTAATCTTTGCTCTATAATTTCACTGAGTTGATCACTCACTCCCACGTTACGGGATGGTGTTTGCAACACCCACCAGACCCTGTTGTAGATGCAGGTGAGGCTGAGATCCAGGAGGCAGAGCCAGACTTCGACGAGGACCAGGACGAGTTCTCATACATACAGTACCACGATGGCTTTGCATAGGTGACCTGGATCGATGGGACTTCAGTGGGACTATTTTAGACATTTACTTTTGTTCATGTTTATGTATATGAGACTCAGAGATGTATTCATACTTAGAGACAGATGAGATTTACTTTGTTTTTCCATACAGTGATATATATATTGTTTAGTCTTCCGCTTGCTTTTATCACTGGATCTGAAGTATGAATTGCGGTTTTGGTATACTTTTACTCATGTGAATGCTTTAAATCAGACAACATTGAATCATAATCATTTTTGTTGCATAAGTGACGGTCTGGAACTCGGGAGTTGAGTTTATACACGACCCCCGATTTTCAGGGTGTTACAAGTTGGTATCAGAGCATGAATAAGAGTATACTGGGCCTGGGTTATGGTCTCGCGACGTACGCTGTCGCTTCCTTTGACTTAGGTGGGTGCGAGAAGGGTCTAGAAACACTTCTAGGATCGCAGATTCGCCGATAGGCGATGTCCATTCGAATCGATCGCACAATCGAGTCTGTAACGCATCTCGGGTCGCGTAAAGCAACCCGAATAGCTTCTAAGCCATAGGAAGTTGGGTTGAGACGTCCTATGAATGATTTTAAACCCGTAAAAGTAAATTCTTGGGCCGTGGGATGACCACGACTCCTGTAATCAATCGTCAGGGCTTAAAAACCCTGTTTTGCCAAAAATCTTCAAAATTCTTCCTCTCACCACTCGAATCTTCATTTCTTTCTTATCCAAATCATGTTATGCATCAAATCTAATGTGAAAATAACATAAAATGATACTTTCACAAAATTTTACAGTGAATAGTAAAATTTCATGAAAAATGGCCATAAGGCCATTCTAACTTCACTTTCTTTAGCAACTAAGGATCTAAATGGACGTACTAGCTCCTTCTACCCCAAATTCATATGCTGTATCATATGGTTTGGTATTATGGATTGTGGAATGGTCTCGAAAATCCCTGAACACATGTTTGGGCTCACTTAGGTCAAAGTACAATGAACCAAGGGGTGGACCGTACATATTTGGGGTCCTTGGACCATGGGGGACCGAACCCATCTGGCCCCACCGGCCGGATGCACCACCGGTCGGCGATGCCATCGCCGATCCGGCTATGCATCGCCGTACAGGTGGGCCCCTTTGATGTGGTTTTCGGGCGCGCGCCTTTAAATCCCAAGTATACCCTCCCCATGTAGGTCCCGTCCCATGAAAACCCCCAAATCACACATCTCCTTCACAAACAGCCCTCCCCATAGCCCCATTTTTATTTTTCAGCAACCACCCCTATATTTCGTGGTCCCAAATCACCTCTAGATCCCTCCTTGGCCAAAACCGACCATCATCCATCGATCCTTGGGAGTTGGCAGCCCTTCCTCTTGAAGATTTCATCATTTGGAGCTCCAAAAACCCCCAAATCGAGCTGAAATCGTGAGGTGCTCCATTCCACTTTTTTGTTTGCATTTCTCCTTGAAAATACACTCTTGGGAAGCTTGAAGCATCCCTCTACGACGCCTAGATCTCCTTTTTTCAGATTGGGCAGCCACTTCTCTGCATTTTTATCATTTTTCATGGCCTTCGTGGAAGCCATTTTAGGCCTTTTATCACTCTCATCCATCATATCTTTGATGGGTAAAAGGAAAACCACAATAGACGAGGCTGGGCCGAGTCTCCCTGCTCAATCAAGAAGACCACGGGGTGGTGCCGCAAGTTCAAACGCCACCGCAGGTCCAGCTGCAGTCCTGGAGTGCCGTACAAAGCGGGATTTGGATCCCCATGCACACCTTGGGCGAGAAATTCTATCGGAGATGCCTCACGGCCAATACACTGATCGAAAAGTGTTGTTTGAGGCGGACGTAGATGGATGACTATTTGGTGAATATCTGTTGTTCGAACGCATTGAAGCTGCGCATTGGGGTCCGATCTTTGAAGCTCATGTTCGTGCTAATGTGAGCACTGTTCGTGCCTTCTACTCTAGTATCCAGAATCCTACCTTGGAGCCATTGCAGTTTAAAATCCCTTTTGGTAGAGATCGGATGGCTACGATTGATGTGCGACTAATTGTGCGACTTCTGAATGTGCCTCTTGGTGATGTTCATCCTAGTGAGAAGAACCTGAGGACTAGACGTGAACGAGATCGCCGCACCAGGTTTCTGTGCGGTAAGTTGGTTCCATGGCAGCCTAATAATAGCCTTAAGGCGACGTATATGTCTGATGATTTGCGCCTACTGCACCATATCTGCACGTTTAATGTTTATCCCAGGTCGACGAATCGCATTGAATGTACACGCCTTATGGTTGATTTCCTGTATCTGGTGGCCCAGGGAGAGAACGTATGCATGGCTACTTTCATCTTACGATAGATAATCCTCATAGCCAAGTCAAGAAGAACATCCGAATCGCTTCCTTTTGGCTGACTGATTTGCAAGATTGCGCTTGAGTTTGCCTACAGACTTGGGCCGGAATTGCCAGTATCGATTCATACCATTGATGAGTCGACTATAGTCAAGATGAAGATAGGGTCGCAGTACTGTGAAAATCAGCTCGAGGAGGACAGCGAGGATCACTTTGATGATGAGGAAGATCAAAGCGAAGAAGAACCTGGAGCAGAGGTTCAGGAAGAAGCTCAGGAAGAGGCAGAAGAGGAGGCTCAGGATATAGATGAGAGCCCTCCTCCTTCTGCGCAGGCTACTATCGATGATCACATTGCTCGGATGGAGGAGAGTCAGACCGCTTTGCGAAGGGAAGTTCAAGAACTTCGCGCTGAAGTCGAGGATGCCAAGGCCGTTACAAAGAAGAAATTAGGTAAGGTGACTCGCACCTTGAAGGCGATCCTGTGTTGCTTGCAGGATAAGGGTGCACCTCCTCCATCCCCAGACTCAGACTAGCGATGCGACCTTGATGTAGTTGTCAGTAGTTAGTCATTTTCTGCTTTATGTGTGTAAGCCTGTTAGGGCTAGTGCTTTGCTTATATTGCTGTTGTAATTTTAACTGTCTTAGTTCCCATGTATTCCTTGTCATGATGATTGTAAGGATATATCCCTTGTAATGTGACAATTTTGATTAAATGGAATGCATGGAATGCCTTTGACTCCTTATGTGAATGATTGCGGTGTATTTGTGCAATTGAGACTGACAAGGTTGCGCCCTATTTTGAATATAGGGAATGTCGCCTAAGGCTACACGGAGCACGGCTCGTCTTGCACTGACTGAGCATATGGATCAGACTCCTTCGCAGTCTGGCACCCATACGGACCCTGCTGTGGGCCCGATTCCTGAGACTGTTCATGCGTCTCAGCCTACTGTTGGTCCTACAGTTGGACCACCGCCGTTCACGCCGTCTGTCAGAGAGTCACATCGTGCATCTACTTTGACACAGCATCCGCCACAGCCTGCTCCACCTCCTGACAGATTCAAGTAGATGATGGCTATGATGCTGCAGTAGTAGCAGCTTCTGACTACGATCGTGGGGACATTAGCCCAGGGTGGGGGTGCGGCTCCATCTACACCACCTGCACCACCTGTGCATCCAGTTGAGGATGCTTATATATACGCCCAGGATGAGGGAATGGCTCATCCTGCGCCGCCTGCTTATCCTGCAGGGAACGCCGCAGATACACGGAGCCTATTAGAGCGATTTCAGCGCTTGCGGCCTCCCACTTTCATGGGTTCTCACAGACCCGAGGAGGCTGAGTACTGGCTCGACCGTGTGTCGAAGATCCTACGGATGCTTCATTGCACAGAGGCCGAGCAGGTAGAGCTGGCTACATTCTTGTTTGAGAGAGAGGCTAGCCTGTGGTGGGATAGCGTACTGCGGACCGTTGCCGCCGACTATGTATGGACGTGGGCAGCGTTTGAGTTCCGCTTCCATGAGAAGTATTATCCCCAGACTTACAAGCATGACAGGGAGAATGAGTTTCTCCGCCTCAGACAGGCAGCTATGACAGTTACAGAGTATGAGCATCGGTTCACGGAGTTGGGTAGGTACGTCCCGACGATTTTGGCTGATGAGCAGATGCGCATACGGCACTTTTTAGAGGGTTTGCGACCGGATATTCGGTCGAAGATGTGTTGTGTTAGCATTCCCTCTTATGCGGAGTTGATTCACATGTCCATGCGGGCAGAGCAGGACGTGGATCGACTTGCGCGATCTCGTGGCCCTGTTGCTTCTACGCCACGACCAGACTTGCCAGAAAGGCCCTTTGTGGGCAAGAGACCTCGTGTCGACCCTCCTACTCGGGCCATAGCGCCAGCACCATCGTTTCAGCGCCCCGAGTTATCATGCACATACTGTGGGAGGTCAGGCCACTTGGCGGAGAGCTGTTTCTCTCGGATGCGGGACAGCGGGTTCTTGCCGCCGCAGAAGATTGATCGTGCTCGTTCACAGGCGATATCAGCACCGCCTCTACGGTTAGCTCCTGCGCACCCTACATTTAGACCTACGGTATCGCAGATCAGACAGCCTCCACGGCCCTTGACACAGCAGCCGAACCGGCCACAGCAGGCTCGGGTTCATGCATTGACAGCTGAGGCAGCTGCGACACCGACTTTTCAGCATTCGGCCTTCAAGGTCACAGCCCATATTGGAGGTACTCCCATTCTTGTAATGGTGGACACTGGTTCCATGATTTCTTTGATATCGCGTGCCGTAGTCAGGCGTCTTGGGTTACAGACTATCACTATGGATAGTGTGCGAGTCTTTGCAGCTCATGGGGATTATTCGGATGTTACCCAGATGTGTGAGGGTTGTTTAGTTGATTTGGGAGGCAGGACGATGGCTCTTGATCTTGTCGTCGATCCCTCACTCGTTTATCTCGACGTCATTCTTGGCATGGATTGGTTGACTGCAGCGAGGGCCGAGATTGACTGCGAGACTCGTATAGTGACTGTGTACGAGCCTGAGGGCACGCCTTTCACATTTTCAGTGCGGGTAAATCTTCCTTTTTGCATACTTAGTTACCCCACTTTATTGCGCGACGTTGGTGCCCAGGTACTCGAGCATGTGCCAGTCGTTTTCGAGTTCAGGGATCTGTTCAGGAAGATCCCTGGTTTTCCGCCTCGACGAGAGATCGATTTCACTATCGATCTGGTTCCTGGTTCTACGCCCGTCTCACTGCCGACGTATCGCATGACACCGTGTGATATGGAGGAGTTGAGGATGCAGATTGATGGTCTGCTAGAGCTTGGCCTTATACGGCCTAGTGTGTCTCCTTGGGGAGCACCGATCCTATTCGTGAGGAAGAAGGACGGTTCGATGCGATTGTGTATTGATTATCGCAGGCTGAACCAGCTCACAGTGAAGAACAAATACCCTTTACCCAGGATCGATGACTTGTTTGATCAGCTGAGAGGAGCGCAGTACTTCTCGAAGATTGATCTTCAGTCAGGTTATCATCAGTTGCGCGTCAGGGATGAGGACGGGCAGAAGACAGCATTCAGGACTAGTTTTGACCACTACGAGTTCCTCGTGATGTCGTTCGGTCTCACGAACGCACCGGCCGTGTTCATGGATCTGATGAACCGGGTATTTCGGCCTTTCCTCTATCGATTCATCGTTGTATTCATTGACGACATTTTGGTGTACTCTAGGAGTCGAGAGGAGCATGAGGAGCACTTACGTTTGGTCCTGGATACGCTCAGACAGCATCAGTTGTTCGCACAGTACAAGAAGTGTGACTTGTGGAAGCAGGAGGTGAAGTTTCTGGGACACGTGGTGTCCAAGGATGGCATGGCAGTTGACCTGTCTAAGGTAGCTGCGGTACAAGACTGAGAGCAGCCTGGTTCTGTCACTGAGGTGAGGAGTTTCTTGGGTCTCGCTGGTTACTATCGCCGCTTTATACAGGACTTCTCGAAGATCGCGAGACCCTTATCTCAGTTAACACGGAAGGACGTGAAGTTTGCTTGGAACGATCAGGCGGAGTCAACTTTTCAGGAGCGAAGGATAGACTTATGTCCGCCCCTGTGCTAGTATTGCCAGAGCAAGGGGTTAGATACACTATATATACTGACGCGTCTAGTGTTGGTTTGGATTGTGTCCTTATGCAGAGGGACAGGGTAATTTCGTATGCCTCGAGACAATTAAGGAAGCACGAGGAGAATTACCCTACACACGACCTAGAGTTGGTAGCCGTTATATTCACACTGAGACTCTGGAGACATTACCTCTACGGAGAGGAGTTCGAGCTCTTTTGCGACCACAAGAGCCTCAAGTACATATTCACGCAGCGAGACTTGAATATGAGGCAGCGGCGATGGATGGAGACATTGAAGGACTTCAAGTTTGAAGTCTTTTACCATCCTGGGAAGGCGAACCTTTTGGCTAATGCGTTGAGCCGCAAGAAGGCGATAGAGTTTGCGGCTCCGCTGATGGTTGCCGAGTGGGATATGGTTGAGTTTTTACGAGACTTTGAGGAGAAACTCATTGTAGAGGAGCCGTTAGAGTTCATCGCACATGTACAGGTGCGATCTCAGATCGATGACCTAGTCATCGAGGCGCAGAGGGACGATGCGCATCTTACTGAACTTCGAGAGCAGGCCAGTGATGATGCTGACGCCGACTGGCAGTTGGTATGGATGGGGGCTTACGTTATCGTGGCCGCCTATGCGTCCCAGATGTCCCTGACTTGAGACGAGAGATTCTCGAGGCTGCGCATTCTACTAGACTCGCGACGCATCCAGGCAACATAAAGATGTATCGTGACGTGAAGAGGACATATTGGTGGGAAGGTATGAAGACCCACATAGTAGAGTTCGTGTCCCGTTGTCTCACTTGTCAAAAGGTGAAGGCAGAGCATCGCCGACCACCTGGACTTTTGCAGCCCATGCCGATCGCAGAGTGGAAGTGGGATTTCATTTCCATGGACTTCATTTCTGGGTTGCCAAAGACGAGGAAGGGACATGATTCCATTTCGGTGATCGTCGACCGATTGACGAAGTCAGCGCACTTCCTACCGATCAGAGTTACGAACTCTGCAGACGAGCTGGCTAGATTGTATATCAGGGAGATTGTGCATCTACATGGAGTTCCGTTGGAGATCATGTCGGACAGAGACACGCGGTTCACTTCTATTTTCTGGACTCACATTCAGGAGGCTATGGGTGTGAAGTTGAAGTTCAGTACTTCCTTCCACCCACAGACAGACGGACAGACAGAGCGGGTGAACCAGATCTTAGAGGACATGTTGCGAGCTTGCGCACTGGACTTTAAGGACAGTTGGGATGATTGTCTTGCTTATGTGGAGTTTGCGTACAACAACAGTTTTCAGGCGAGTATCGCTATGGCACCTTATGAGGCACTGTATGGGTGACCTTATCGCGCACCGCATTGCTGGTTAGAGGTCGGTGAGCGTAGCTTGATTGGCCCAGAGTTGGTGCAGGCGACGTCAGAGAAGATTGATATTATTCGATGTCGGCTTCTTACAGCGCAGAGCAGACAGAAGAGCTACGCCGATACGAGACGGAGGCCACTAGAGTTCACAGTTGGGGATCATGTGTTTTTGCGAGTTTCCCCTATGAAGGGAGTCCTTCGGTTCGGGAAGAAGGGGAAGCTGGCACCGCGATTCATCGGCCCATTCCAGATCCTCGATCGTGTGGGAGCGGTGGCTTACCGATTGGCTTTACCCACGCCTCTCGCGAGCGTTCACAACGTATTTCATGTTTCTATGCTGAAGAAGTACGTTGCTGATCCTTCCCATATCATCAGATGGGAGCAGGTGCAGTTAGGAGAGGATGTTACTTATATCCTGCGACCGACACGTATCTTAGACAGGAAGGAGCAGGTACTGCGTAGCAAGGTGATTCCCCTTGTGAAGGTATTATGGACGCATCACTCTGAGGAGGAGGCTACCTACTAGACAAGCCGAGATCAGAAAGAACTACCCACAGCTTCTCGAGGAGTACGATAAGGTATAAATTTTGAGGATGAAATTATTTGTTAAGGGGGGTAGATTATAACGCCCGTGAAAAATTCATACTTGGGCCCGAACACCAACTCGACCCAAAATCGCGTAGAATTAATTTCTATGGAAATTAAGCGTAAGTTAGCTAGCGCAACGCTAGAGTAGCTGGGAAATAGTCCCTGATCACTTTAAATGCGTTCTACAAGACCCAAATCGAGTAGAACAAACGACTCTACAATCCTCTATAACCTCGGATCAAACTCTAAGCGGGTTTGTTCTCTGGACCACTTTGAATTTCTGTATTGGATGTAGACCGCGCGTCGAAAGTCCGATACCTCCTATCTTAGACCGTTAGAACCGCTTAGCTGGACTTGACAATCATTTCGAAAATCAAGTCAAACCGATAATCACAGACTATTTCATTGAGTCCGGACTGAAGAGACCGCGAATAGGGACAGAATTGGAATTTCAAATTCAAATCTGGCACATGACTTGACGCGTCAGTATTAAGCATTCTGACCGTCAGAATTCAGCCAGATTACACCCTCGGATCAGGAAAAATTTCTATTTATTATCATGAGACTTTCAGCGCTGATCTACGTGCGATGACCGCTGAACTGAAACTGGTCCGCTACGTGCGATCTGGGAACCTTGCCGGACTGAAAACTTAATACGTGCTATATCTGGTACGCATGAGCTTAAGTCCGATCGCATTCGACCAGGGGACCACCAGAAAGCATCTTTTGGACCGAAACAGCCCCAAAATGGATATGCAATAAGTAAACTTCGTTCCGGAGCCTGTTTTCGGCATTTTTAAGCTTCTAAAAGGGGTTGAAACCCTCATTCCTCTCTCCCATCCGAAAATTGCAAAACCTAGATTTGGGGAGAGAGAAAAGGAGAGAGTTTGAGAGAGGAAGTGGGAGGATTTTTTTCGCCTTCGTGCCGCTACTTCCACGTGCTACAGCAACTCTTCCCAATCACCTGGCCGGTGATTTCTCCGCTTTATCAGGTATGAAACAACCCTAGAACTTGCTGATTTAGGGGTTACTTAGATTCATAGCGTGTTAGCTAACGTAACTTGTAAAATAGGTTCTCCTACTGCCGTAGACGAAGCGTACACACTCCGTTCAAAATCACGCATCCGTAAGAGATAAGGTGAGGATTTTAGACGCTTTGATTGACGGTTTACAACGCTTTCAATGTCGTTTAATAGTAGATTATCGACGGCATCGCCGTTTGACATGTACAACATGCTCTCCGTTTCCTGTTTCGTGAATTAACGAAGAATATGAGATTTAGGGCATTTTAGTCATTTGTAGGAAGTATAGGTTACGTTCATATTTTGCTGATGTGATTGACATGGTTTGTTGTCGCATTAGGAAGTTAAGAATGTGTGCATAATTAGTTTGGCGAAGAGATTCGCCTAGTTGCGCACTTTGGGTCGACATACTATATGTAGACTTAAGTGTGTAGTGTATGTGTTTGTATAAATGCTTGTATTAGTATGTATTGAATTAAATGATGTTATGTGATAGTTTGAGATTGATTTCTCAATTAATATGCTGACCTAAATGATTTTCTAAATGTTGACTAAATGCATGATTTCATTACATGCATGGAATATATGTGCTTGAAGATTTGCTTAAGTTGAATGTTATAACATATGTTAACATGCTCACATGATTGTATTTCAATTCCAATACTTTTACATATATTGCTGATGTGATTCCATAAGTGCTTGGGACTAGACTTAGTTCAGGCAGTCGGTAACCGAGTAAATTCGTGGCTGACTGGTCATAGCCACGAACGACGCGTCGATGAACGCGATTCGTGTTTGGAGTTGGCGGCAGTGGTTAGGCCACGCGAAGTGTTTTACGCACTTCATGTCGTTCGGCTTGAGATGCGATCGCGCTAGTCGAGCCCGTCAAGTAACCCGACTGGTCGATGTATGTTCACCTTGTATGAGTCATAACTGCTTGAACCTAGGGTACTGAACTTACCACTGTAAACCCTGTTAACCATGGTACCTTGATCTACGAAGACTCATGAGCCGGGCATGGTGGTATGGGACACTGTGGTCGAGCTGTCGGCCTACGTTGGGGCCACAAACCTTCCCATAGTGACCAGTGAGCACCTAGACTCGTGAGCAGATTATGGTGGTATGGGACACTATATTCTAGCTGTCGGCCTACACTGATCAGGCGACGAGTCCTTTGTAGTGACCGCGAGTGTATTCTGAGTCCACGGGAGGCGACGACCCTTCCGTTGCAGTAGAGTACGGTAGGCCTGTATTGATAAGGTGATGGGGGAGCGGTGCAACGAGTACGAGCAACAGCCCTGGCAGCCCTTGCAGTGACCTACATAAATATACCTCGTATGAGATTACTAGGAGTGACGACCCTAGACAGGATCTATGTTGGGATTGATATAAGGGAAGTACCTTAGTTTCCCAATCCTGCTGTTTGAATGGACTAATAACAACTTGGAAATCATATCACCATAGCATTGCATGTGCCTGGAAGATGTGGAGCACTCTAGAGAGTGTTGCATGCCGCGGTCGTAAGATGTTGCCGTATGAGGGAGATCGTCGGTGAGGGCATACATCACGTCATGTCATCTTGCATTAACAACAATATTAGGATTGTCTGATTTACTGCTTTACTATTATCGCATGATTGATTTGTGAACATGCTAATCTTTGCTCTATGATTTCACTAAGTTGATCACTCACTCCCACGTTACGGGATGGTGTTTGCAACACCCACCAGACCCTGTTGTAGATGCAGGTGAGGCTGAGATCTAAGAGGCAGAGCCAGACTTCGACGAGGACCAGGACGAGTTCTCGTACATACAGTACCACGATGGCTTTGCATAGGTGACCTGGATCGATGGGACTTCAGTGGGACTATTTTAGACATTTACTTTTGTTCATGTTTATGTATATGAGACTCAGAGATGTATTCATACTTAGAGACAGATGAGATTTACTTTGTTTTTCCATACAGTGATATATATATTGTTTAGTCTTCCGCTTGCTTTTATCACTGGATCTGAAGTCTGAATTGCAGTTTTGGTATACTTTTACTCATGTGAATGCTTTAAATCAGACAACATTGAATCATAATCATTTTTGTTGCATAAGTGACGGTCTGGAACTCGGGAGTTGAGTTTATACACGACCCCCGATTTTCAGGGTGTTACATTTTCACTTCCACTATCCTCATGTATTATTTTCTTAGAGGTTTTTAGGACAGTATTTTTAGATTTTTGGAACTGTTTAAAGTATAGTTCAAAAGTTTGTAGGGAACCTACCAGTTCTTCTACTTTCATCTCATCAATATTCCTACACTCCTTAATTGTTGTAACTTTCGGATTAAACCGTTCCGGCAAGGATCTTAGAATTTTCCTACAAATTTTTAGTACTGGAACTATTTCTCCCAATCCACCCATGGAGTTACAGATGATGTTTAATTTCGTGAAAAATTCCATGAATGTCTCATGCTCCTCCATCTTGAGACTTTCGAACTGTGAAGTCAGAAGTTGTAGTTTAAACCTCTTCACAGTGCTTGTGCCTTCATAGGTTGTTTCCAATAGATCCCATGCTTCCTTGGATGTCCCACACATACTTATTTGATTGAATATATCCTGGGACATGGCACAGTATATGGCGTTCATATCTTTATCTTCAACAGTTTATTTTTCTTTGTCGGACGTCGTCTAATTTTCTTTGGGTTTGGGTTTTGTGATGGTTGTGCCACTTTCAAGTACGATTTGTTCAGATGGTAGCACATATCCTCTTTCAACTATATCCCAAACATCATGGTCCAAAGATCTCAGGAAGTAGTGCATCCTAGCCTTCCAATATGCATAATTCGAACTATCGAATACTGGAGGTTGAGTGACTAATGAGCCCTCTCCTTTGGCCATATTCCAAACTTTAGACAAGATCACTCTCTAGGCGGTGAAGCCCTTAAAGAGAGACCCGCTCTGATACCAATTGAAATCACAATGAAGACCGCTTTAGTTAAAGTAGGAATATGCCAATATGTCCTAGAGGGGGGTGAATAGGACTTTTTAAAGTTTATATAATATATTTAAAAATCTCGTTACACTAATCCTTATAGATATTCAATTCTCAGAATTATTCAACTGTAACTCTACTGGCTTCCAAGCCCGGTAGAGGATCTAATCACAAACTATTCATGAATAATCAAAATAGAACTTAGTTTATGATGGATATGACTGTGTATGTGTGTGAGGTGTGATCTCAGATATATTAATGTGAATACATTGAAATAAATCACATGCATAAAAGGATAACAATCACAAATACAATCATTTTTATAGTGGTTCGACTACTTGTCTACTCCACTCTCGGTAACCGCACTCAACCCTTGAGTGTACCGGATTTTACTAAGGAGGTTTCACATGGTTCACCTCTAACCTAAGGTTTTAAATCAAGTTCACCTTCAACCTTTACAACCTACACTAAGGCTGACTGTTTATGCTCTCACAAGTAAGGGTCAACACAACACACCCACTTTTAGGCACACTAGCCAAGGATCTTCCATAAGACCCTTACAGAGGTTTCACCCAGTTTACCTTAAAGCCAAGGTTTTACACGGTTCACCTCAAACCCAAGGTTTCACTGGTTCACCCCTAACCAGATGTTTATGCTCTCCACAGAGCAAGGGTCCACATAATGCACCCATCACGTACACTCCCGTCGGAGGCCTCCTTGAGGACTTCAAGGGTGAGAAACACCTTAGACCCAATCCTACAAAGGAATGATCAAAGGGTCCTCTGGACTCTATATACTTACAGATAAGTTGATGTGTCCCATTCAGCACATGACGAAGATCTCCTCCTTGTTGATGAAGAGTCTTCTGCTCCCTTGATCCGCAACACAAATGATGGACCAATATATGGCTAAGGGTTGGGTCAAGGTTATGATGTTATCCTACTCTCTAAATATTTTCCTATTAGGAAGATAGAGCGATTCCAATCATCTATGCATTTAAGGTATCCCAGCTTAAAGATTTACCATTAAAGTAGTAGCTGGAGGATCCTTGAATGTGGAAGTTCATTCCCCAATCCACTCTATTGAATAACAATGATGAGGGTGGATTGGAAGATGAACTCCCTTGAGAGAAAGGGCTTTAGGTATATGATCTAAGGTTAAATACACATAAGCACTCTTCTTTCTCTCATAGCAACAACAGATAAGCTCTCTTTATATAGGCAAAAGGTTCCAATGGATATAAAATGGTCACATTTATGATAGAGTTCGATATCATCGAGCGGGTTCGATATCATCGAGCATATACTCTCGATTATATCGATTGTCCGCTCGATGACACAAACTAAATGTCATATGCTTTTGAAGACCTTTTGTCAGCTGGTCGAGGGAATCAAGACTCGCATTGATGTCATTATATTTCGAACTTCGATATTATCGAAACAAGGATCGAGTCCTCGACATTTGAAAAATGAGAGAGACTTGCATGAAATTTTTCGAGTCATTAGATATGCTTAGGGGATACTCGATATCATTGGAATTTGAATGTCAATGATATTAGAGGTCGTGTCGATGCATCGATAAATCCAAGGATATTATCAGTGAGCTTACTGGATAAGTTTATCCTTTCTCGATGTAATTGATCCATCTCCAATATCATTGATATTTAGAATATCGATTCTATCGAGTGACCCCCGATCCGAGTTAAAAAATCACCTGAAAAATGTTGCTGGAGAATTTCGCGCCCATGACCGATATCATCGACAGCCTTCTGATATCATCGAGATTTGAACTTTAATGTTATTGAGGAGGGCTCCGATATATCGAAGCATATATGATTTTTCTGAGTAAAAACAGAGGTCGCCGAATTTTTCTGTCGATATTATCGAGCCGCCTTCAATGGGCTCGAGATTTAAATATTGATGATATCGATAAGTGTGTCGATATATCAATAATTCTGTACAGATATGTATGTGGTTGCTGGACGTATAAGTCCTCATTCGATTTTATCGATTGGTCTTCCAAGGACATCGATAGCGCAGGTCGATCATATTGAGATGTGTATCGATACAATCGACATTGCAAGAAAACTTAGAAATTTTCTGATTCTTTGAAAAAGTTTTCTTACCCAAAAATCCTAATATGTTCTAACTTGTTTTAAGGGTTTTATTCACTTGGTGTTTTAGGCCAAGGGATGTGAGGCTTAGGTTTACCTATGGCGAGCTTCCACACATCCGGTTAAGGTAGACGCTTGAATAGATCTTTCTATGAGGCTCTGTAGTCCGACTGACTCAACACACACGCTAAGTAACAAACCAGGGCACTATCAAGGGCACTTTCAGTGTACTCGACTCGTCATGCACCTCATAAATTTTACTTTTTTCCATATTTTTGATATTGTAAAAAAATAAAAATAAAAACATGCAAGATAATTCAAATAAATACAAGCAATTTAGATCATATTACACATACCCATATCCAATTTTAATTTAGCGAACCTGTTTCTGTCAAGCAGTTTTGTAAAAATGTCTGCAAGTTGATTTTCAGTCTAAATATAATAATAAAAAAAAAATCTATAGAGTGCCTTAGAAGATTGTTTTAATCCATAGAGTGCCTTTCTAAGGTTATAAACATGATCAGTATGTTTAGGGTCTTTAAAACCAGTAGGTTGTTCTACATGTACTTCCTCATGTAAATCATCATTTAAGAAAGCACTCTTACCACCCATTTGATAAATTTTGAATTTTTTGTAAGAAACAATGGATACGAACATTCAGATAGATTCAAGATGAGCCACTGAGGAAAAAGTTTTATCATTATCGATGCTTTTTATCTGAGTGTACCCTTGTACAACCAGTATAGCCTTGTTTCTTATAATATTACCAAGTTCATCAGACTTATTTTTAAAAATCCATTTATTTTCAATAACGTATTTATCATTAGGTTTAGGAACTAAGTACCATACATCATTCCTTACAAATTGACTAAGTTCATCTTGCATAGCCACTTTCCAGTTTACATCAGTAAGTGCTTCTTTTACATTGGTTGCACTACAAAATCGTCTTTTAGGTTAAACAGTTCCTAGCTGCTTCAGGAACGATTTAAAATTGTTCCTAAATGACGTGTCACAGAAAAAATAGGAACGGTTCAGAACCATTTTGGGTGTCGTTTCAAATTTTAGGGATAGTTTTAAACAGTTCCGTTGAAAATAATTTTAAACCCTACTTTTTTTTAATTATATATATATTTTTTAATTTTTAAAACCTAGAGAAACTTCATTGATGGAGATCCAATGATAACATCTATTGCATCCTTTTGCTGAAGCACATACATTTAAACCTCAACTGTAACACCTTGGTTCTCATAACCCGAGGATAGTCGCTCGAGTACGAGGACTTGAGGGTTATGTCATGAGGTGGACTAACATACATCTAATTAATAATAAATTTCATAGTATAAAGTAAAGCAATCACTACCTAAGACAATGATATCAAGAGTAATAAAAAAAGAAGTTTAATACATGTAAATGGGAGCAAAATGAAATCCCACAGCAGGGGAAATATTTTATTACAATTCAAGCAAAACATAAAATCTAAAATATGAAAGCAAGTAAGTCCTAAGTGATCAGTCGAGCTCCAACGGCCCAACTGCAACAATATAGAAGCCCTCCTTGCCTAACACCACCTTAGTCGTCCCTGGAATACTGTCATAGGTGTCTCCACCTGTCCTCATTCCTGCATCTATTTGGTGCAACTGCATTATTGGGTGAGTGAAAACTCAGTGGGAATTTCCCTCATAGATTCAACCATAACACGTAAATCCAAAATACATCAACAATATATATTTAACTCATATGGCAATACAACTAACAATGCGATTGCATGAATGTATGTTCAAGTCACAGATCTGGGTATGCAATCCAGCTGTCAAAATAAAAGACTGCCTGAGGTAGGTAGACCACCTGAAAAAGGCCACGAAGGTGAGTGCGCCCAAGGACGACCCCCCGAAAAAATACTCGAGGTATGCACGAGAAGGTATAAAATCCCGGAAAAGCCTCATGTAAAGAAAGAGCGGCCCAAAGTGTACAAGTGCACAAACCTGATGGTTGGACTTCGGTAATAGAACCTGGCACAACCCAACAAGATGTGATTTATGATGCACACTCAAAATAGCTCACATGTCATCCGTGGATGTTGTGCACTATAACACATATGTACATTACTTTGATAGAATAGTAATGACATTTGACTTTCAATAGGAAATATCCAACTATGCATTCCATACATACTTCCTTGATTTCTTTACATTCAAAGTTGGGCTCACCGAGAGTCATTTAAATCTTCAAGTGAGGTCATATCATTCGGATTATCTAAGAGTCCTCCTATGTCCCTTAAGGACTCTTCCCATAATCATTCTTCATACTACTCACAAAGTATAATGAAATAAGAGTTTGTGAAGCTCAAGTCAATCACATTAGAGTTATGTTCATGATATAAAGATGACAAGTGGAATTTTGTCTCATAACAAACAGTAATAATGATGAAAGATGAAATCCCAATCATCCCTTTGTACACTATATGTAAACACATTCATATTAGCCATGTTTTAAGAACTACCCACATGATAGGGCCAACTAAATTAGAAATTAGAGAATATAGAAAGTCATGAAAATAATGTTTCACAATTCACATTTAATCTAGTGTGGAAACTTTCTTTTCTTAATATGTCCAACAAAAATATATTCATAAGCAAGTGATTATGAATGTGATATGGAGTTTATAAGGCAATACATCACATACATAATTATAAGGAAATAGGACATTAAAATAATTTCTTCATGAAGATCAAAGTAACTAGGAAATAATAATCCTCTAAAACTCTCTACATTAGAGATGTAATCTACATGGAAATTAGTGAATGGAAAGAGCTTTAAGGGATGCTCCTCACCTTGAGTGAATGCTTCTTTTGGTTCAAGACATTCTTATGGGGTGGTTGTATTGATCTTGCTTTGGCAGATTGAGGGAAGGAGTGTCTTCCAAGGTAACTAGTTGTTGGTTGTACCTAAAGGAAATATTACAAGACCTCGATGAGTTATGACCGAGTTGACTCGGTTGGGGTTTTTAACCAACAGTGAGTTGAGCTAGCTACAAGGGTTTAATCTACTACAAGGCCTGATTTTTTATTCAATTTAATCCAATGTTGTCCAGATCATACATAGATGATTGGAGTTCCCTGACTTAGTTGGAAAACTAATCGAGTCAGTTGTAAAACTGATCGAGTCAGCTCTGTATTGTGTATTGAGTTGGCTTAGCTGGGAAACGGACTGAGTTAGCACGCAATTGAGCATTGAGTTAGCTCAGTTGGGGAAACCGGTCAGGTAATTAGGTACATACTAGTTTAGATATAGAACTGTGATTGAAGTGAGTTTGGTTTTGATACCTGTTGGTCTTTCTTGCAGGTAAAGACTGGCTGGATTTGGAAAGGTCCACAGGTTCGACCTGAGTCAGCGTTCCACCAGAAACGTGGGTGAGTCCCAAACTCAGAAATCTCTTGATTCAGTCGACTTGTCCAATGATTTAGTGTGATGCTCTAGCAGTGGGAAAGATCGACTCGATATGCTCAGTGGTGTGGTTGTATTGGGTCAAACCGACCACTGCCATGGAGTCAGATCGGGGTTTATCACATTGTAACAGTGCAGAGTCACTTAACTCGCAACCGATTTGAGTCGACAGTGAAATGAGTCGGCCAGATGGGTGAAATATGTTAATAATAGAGAGCAGGTGTTGGTGGTTACCTGATTAGGGGCCATTCTTAGTTACTGACGGAAGGCTCGGGATGACCGACTTCACCAGTAAATGATGCAACTGTACATGGGTTGGAGAGTGAACTCGGTTGGTTCAGAATGAGCCAAAATAGCAGTTGAAAACTCATTCCAACAGCTGCTTCTTCTTCTAGCTCTCCCTCTAACTTCTTCCTCTCTCTCGATCCTACTAAATCCTCTCTATTCTCCTTCCTCAGCTTGCTCTTAGAACCGAATGACCTGGTTGAGTCAAGTTGCTATCGAACCAGCAACCTGCTCGAGCGGCGTTCTCTCACTCTCTCTGTCTCTCTCTCTTTCCATTTCCTTTCTTTTCCTTTACTAACTGTCTTGGGAGTCACCCTAACTCCTGGGCTTTAAATAGTTTTCCACTATTTTAAGAGGCTTCTGCTACTAATCACAAGATTAGTTATGATTCTCATTTTTAATCGTGATAGTTAGATTGACAATCTCAACCGATCTGGTTTGAATGGCTCAAATCCGATGGAATGGTTGATTTCCTGACCATAGGTTCCACTAGACAGTCATATCTGATCCGTTAAATAGGCCCACCCTACACGATGGGTTTTCTGCTCCAACGTGGAAGATGAGTCAGTCGTTCATGGCGCCTTCTTTTCTACAGTTAAATCTTCACATCTGCACCTTCTGAATGGAGTAGATGAGTCCATGGACCACTATGGAATCCAAAAAATGGATGGTCATTAGGATTTTCGAATGGGAATCGGTCTCCATACGCGGCAGTGGCCCTCTTGTTGCAAAGAAGCCCTAAAGTTGGCTTGGGCTGCACGGCTGAGATTCGTTGGATGGATGGCTAGGATTTTAGGGTGAAAAGACTTCTCAAATCACCAGCTAACGTGTAGCAACGGAGTTTCTTCTTTTGGCAATTACATGTGTATAGCCCCATTCTCACACAAATTTGTTCACCCGCGTAAGAGACGAAACGAGTGAAGCTTTTAGGGTTTTGATCAGAATTTTCATCCAAATCAAATGGACAGTTCTTATCAAAGATGAGGTCAAAGATGATGGGCCACATAAGCTTCGAACGGACGTTCTCTGTTTAGACAACATGCGGCGGGAGAACTAGAGAGAGAAAAGAGGGAAATCCTCTTTTCGAATTTCTAGCAGGTCAAACTGGGGTTTGACCCGAGCTTGGGTTTGGTGAGCCATGGGTAAGCATGGGCTGCGTACACACAGCCACTAGAGGGGTCCACATGATGATCTGAGTCGATCCACACCGTTAATCTTGTTCTATTACTACTGATAAGTCATCAGACCGATTTCTCAACGGATCCAGCAGTTAGATGGGTCATAACTTTAGTTTTTGGTACTGTATTCGTATATCTTCACGATTCGATGGCCGGATCGCATCTATTCTGTTTATCTACAGTTATAATGGTCCTAGGTTTGTATAGATGGGATTTAAAGGTTGGATTAAGGGTTCAAGGGCCTTGGCATGATGGTTAGGTGGTGGCCCTATAGGTTAGACGTTGTGGGTTTGGTGAGTATGACGGGTTTGGTCTCATATAGGTAATGTACAACTTCATTGGTCTAGCTAAGCATTATTTAATGTTTTTTGGCGATCGTGATCGTAACCTTAGAGATATAGGCTTTATGATGCGGTGATGGTCGATCTTGAAAATCCACGATTGGGTATCTCGATCTGAAGATGAAGATTACTCCTAATGTATAGAGTGTAAGTGGACAACTCAAATGGCTAATGTACAACTTCCTGTGAAGGTTGTTTGCAAGAGCGAACGTATACCACTACTGCCAAAATTGGGGTTGTTATAATCTCCCCCCTGAAAGAAGAATCTCACCCTCGAGATTCAATAGTGCAAATCCAACTATTATAGTACAAGTGGTAGGGTTATCCTCAGGGTACAATACAGTTTTCAGTTTTTAGTGTTTAGGCTAACACGAATGGATGGTTGTAGCGAGTTTGAGCCTGATACATCAATCCTCTGCTTGCGCAAAACAATGGAATCGTCGGTATCGTTTCCTAATCCTAGTGATTTTCGATCTTCTACTTGATCAAGCATTGAGATCATTGAAATTTTCTAGGATATGGAATTTGGATCAAACAAAGTAGCTTTGCTTAAATATGGTTCCATTGACCCGTGATCCCGATTATTCTCAACTCTTGGAAAAAATCATGCAATTTTCTAGCTTCAAACAACTAAACCTAATATTTCCTAAGGGGTCTATAATTTGTATCTTCATGTTTAAAATTTTCTTACTCTAAGGGAACTCTAAATAAATTCAAATGTCTTCGCTAAAAATATTCTATGAGGAACTAAGTTTGATTTCTATATTCAAACAACCAAACGGGGTGGACATTTATTGGGCAGTTGTAATGAAAATATCCAATGATCATAGTATTCAATTAGCAAACTTCAACTTAATGTCACAAAGGATAGTGGAAAGTCAGAATTCAAATACATACTTCAAGGTGGATAAGAAGACACCTTTGATACTCTAGTGGTGAATGATACACAGGTATTCAGAAATTGTAAACATGACATGTGCAATCTAAAACATGCACAGCGGTTCCCACTTTAAATGACATATAAAATAATAATTAGACTAAAATGAATCATCAAATAATTAGTTAAAATCAAGTGAATGATCCTTATGAAATGAAACTAACAGCTCATGTTTAATAATCACAGTTTCATAAATCAAAGATTATGATCATTCAATTAATGATATTTTCAGTTTAGTATGCTTAAGAAAAATATCATAACAAAATTCAATTTGCGTAGCAACATGGAATCTGTGTACCTACTTGAATTGAAAGTCAAGTTTTATGGGATAGCTATCAGACTAGTAATGCTGTTATGGATAGAAATATTTGTTACTTAAAGAACAAGATGTTTACAGCTTAGTGCAGTTTAATTAAGGTCGTTAACATGAGTGAGTGTATATCTATGAAACCTATGAAACCTAATGTGATTATGGGATCCAGTATTGGGAATCTAATTTTAATTTCTACATTCAAACAGCTAAACTTGAACTTTCCTAAGAGGCCTAAAGTTCTATGTTTCTATGTTCACAAATTCCCAAGTAATTCCAATCGAGTTTGAATGGATACCCTAATGAGTTCAGGGGAACTTAAGTCTAGGTTTTTATGTTATCAAACTCTCTATAAATCTAGAGGATTTCTCCTTAAGTTTAAGTGGTTAGCCAAAATTTTATTTATTTATATATATTTTTTTATTTTTTCTTTTGAAGGGAATCCAAGTTTGGTTTCTAAGTTCCAATAACTAATTCTAAATTTTCAAAGGACCGTAAGATTTTGCCTCTCTATTTTCAAAATTGTTCCTAACTTTAAGGGAATTCTAAATGAATTCAAATGGCTATCTTATCAATTCCACGGGAAACTTAAGTTTGGGTATCTACATTCTCAAACTTTCCTAAGTCTATGGGAGGTTCAACTAGGTTCTAACATCTAATTCCAACATCCTAAATTGAAACATTTAAGGTGGGTACAAGTTTATTTTCTTAAAGGCAAGGTTTGTCTAAACTCTCTCTCTGATACCAACTTGTAACACCCTGGTTCTCATAACCCGAGGATAATCGCTCGAGTACGAGGACCTGAGGGTTATTTCATGAGGTGGACTAGCATACATCTAATTAATAGTAAATTTCATAGTATAAAGTAAAGAAATCACTACCTAAGTCAGGGATATCAAGAGTAATAAAAAGGAAGTTTAACACATGTAAATGGGAGAAAAATGAAATTCCACAATAGGAAAAATATTTTATTACAATTCAAACAAAACATAAAATCTAAAATATGAAAGTAAGTCCTAAATGATCAGTTGAGCTCCAACGGCCCAACTGCAGTAACATAGAAGCCCTCCTTGCATAACTCCACCTTAGTCGTCCCTGAGATCCCGTCATAGGTGTCTCCACCTATCCTCATTCCTGCATCTATTTGGTGCAACCGTACTATTGGGTGAGTGAAAACTCAGTGAGAATTTTCCTCATAGATTCAACCATAACACGTAAATTTAAAATAGATCAATAATACACATTTAACTCATGCAGCAATACAACTAACAATGCGATTGCATGAATGTATGTTCAAGTCACAGATCTAGGTATGCAATCCAGCTGTCAAAATAAAAGATCGCTCATGGTAGGTAGACTACCAGGAAAAGGCCATGAAGGTGAGTGCACCCAAGGACGACCTCCTGGAAAAATACTCGGGGTATGCCCGAGGAGGTATAAAATTTCGAAAAAGCCTCGTGTAAAGAAAGAGCGTCCCAAAGTGTACAAGTGCAGAAACCTGATGGTTGGACTTAGGTAATGGAACCTGGCACAACCCAACAAGATGTGAGTTATGATGCACACTCGGAAAAGCTCACATGTCATGTGTGGATGTTATGCACCATAACACATATGTACATTACTTTGATAGAATAATAATGACATTCAACTTTCAATAGGAAATATCCAACTATGCATTCCATACGTACTTCAATGATTTCTTTACATTCAAAGTAGGGCTCACCAAGAGTCATGTATATCTTTAAGTGAGGTCATATCATTCAGATTATCTAAGAGTTCTCCTATGTCCCTTAAGGACTCTTCCCATAATCATTCTTCATACTACTCACAAAGTATAATGAAATAAGAGTTTGTGAAGCTCAAGTCAATCACATTAGAGTTATGTTCATGATATAAAGATGACAAGTGGAATTTTGTCTCATAACAAACAGTAATAATGATGAAAGATGGAATCCCAATCATCCCTTTGTACACTATATGTAAACACATTCATATTAGCCATGTTTTAAGAACTACCCACATGATAGGGCCAACTAAATTAGAGATTAGAGAATATAGAAAGTCATGAAAATAATGTTTCACAATTCACAGATAATCTAGTGTGGAAACTTTCTTTTCTTAATATGTCCAACAAAGATATATTCGTAGGCAAGTGATTATGAATGTGATATGGAGTTTATAAGGCAACACATCACATACATAATTATAAGGAAATAGGACATTAAAAGAATTTCTTCATGAAAATCAAAGTAACTAGGAAATAATAATCCTCTAAAATTTGCTACATTAGAGATGTAATCTACATGGAAATTAGTGAATGGAAGAAGCTATAGGGAATGCTCCTTACCTTAAGTGAATGCATCTTTTGATTCAAGACATTCTTATGGGGTGGATGTATTGATCTTGCTTTGGCAGATTGAAGGAAGGAGTGTCTTCCGAGGTAACCAGTTGTTGGTTATACCTAAAGGAAGTGAGTTACGACCGAGTTGACTCGGTCGGGGTTTTTAACCAATAGCAAGTTGAGCTAGCTACAAGGGTTTAATCTACTACAAGGCCTGATTTATGATTCAATTTAATCCAATGTTGTCCAGATCATACATAGATGATTGGAGTTCCCTGACTTAGTTGGAAAATTGATTGTGTCAGCTCTGTATTGTGTATTTAGTTGGCTTAGCTGGGAAACAGACTGAGTTAGCACGCAATTGAGCATTGAGTTGGCTCAGTTGGGGAAATCGGTCAGGTAATTAGGTCCATACTAGTTTAGATATGGAACTATGAATGAAGTGAGTTTAGTTTTGATACTTGTTGGTCTTTCTTGCAGGTGAAGAGTGGCTGGATTTGGAAGGGTTTATAGGTTCGACCTGAGTCAGCGTTCCACCAGAAATGTGGATGAGTCCCCAACTCAGAAATCGCTTGATTCAGTCGACTTGTCCAATGATTTGGGTGATGCTCCAGCAGTGGGAAAGATCGACTCGTGATGCTCAGTGGTGTAGTTGTATTGGGTCAAACCGACCACTACCATGGAGTCGGATCAGGGTTTATCATATTGGAACAGTGCAGAGTCACTTAACTTGCAACCAATTTGAGTTGACAGTGAAACGAGTCGACCAGGTGCATGAAATTTGTTAATAATAGAGAGAAGGTGTTGGTGGTTTCCTGATCAGGGGCCATTCTTGGTTGCTGATGGAAGGCTCGGGATGACCGACTTCACCAGTAAATGATGCAACTGGACGTGGGTTGGAGAACGAACTCGGTTGGCTCGGAATGAGCCAAAATAGCAGTTGAAAAGTTCCAACAGCTGCTTCTTCTTCTAGCTCTCCCTCTAACTTCTTCCTCTCTCTCGATCCTATTAAACCCTCTCTGTTCTCCTTCCTCAGCTTGCTTTCAGAACCAAATGACCTGACTGAGTCAAGCTATTATCGAACCAGCAACCCGCCCGAGCAGCGTTCTCTCACTCTCTCTCTCTCTCTTTCTATTTCCATTCTTTTCCTTTACTAACTGTCTTGGGAGTCGCCCTAACTTCTAGGCTTTAAATAGGTTTTCCACTTTTTTGAGAGGCTTCTGCTACTAATCCCAAGATTAGTTATAATTCTCATTTTTAATCGTAAGAGTTAGAGGTTGACAATCTCAACCGATCTGGTTTGAATGGCTCAGATCCGATGGAATGGTTGATTTCTTGGCCACAGGTTCCACTAGACAATCGTATCTGATCCATTAAATAGGCCCACCCTGCACGATGGGTTTTTTACTCCAACGGGGAAGATGGGTTAGCTGTTCATGGTGCCTTCTTTTCTGTAGTTAAATCTTCACATCTACACCTTCTGAACGAACTAGATGAGTCCCTGGACCATTGTGCAATCCAACAGATGGACGGTCATTAGGATTTTCGAATGGGAATCGGTCTTCACATGCGGCGGCGACCCTCTTGTTGCAAAGAAACCCTAAAGTTAGCTTGGGCTGCACAGCTGAGATTCGTTGGATGGACGACTAGGATTTTAGGGCAGAAAGACTTCTCAAATCACCACCTAACGTGTAGCAATGGAGTTTCTTCTTTTGGAAATTACACGTGTATAGACCCGTTGTCACCTAGATTTGTTCATCCGTGCAAGAGATGAAACGAGTGAATTTTTTAGGGTTTTGATCAGAATTTTCATCCAAATCAGATGGACGGTTCTAATCGAAGATGAGGTCGAAGATGATGGGCCAACAAGCTTAGAATGGACGTTCTCCGTTTAACAGCATGCGGTGGGAGAACCAGAGAGAGAAAAGAGGGAAATCCTCTTTTTGGATTTCCAGCGGGTTAAACTGGGGTTTGACCTGAGCATGGGTTTGGTGAGCCGCAGGTAAGCATGGGCTGCGTACACGCAACCACCAGTGGGGTCCACATGATGATCTGAGTCGATCCACACCGTTAATTTGGTTCTACTACTACTGATAGGTCATCAGACCGATTTCTCAACGGATCCAACAGTTAGATGGGTCATAACTTTAGTTTTTAGTACTGTATTCGTATATCTTCATCGATCCAATGGTCGGATCGCATCTATTCTGTTTATCTACAGTTATAAGGGTCTTAGGTCCGTATAAATGGGATTTAAAGGTTAGATTAGGGGTTCAAGGGCCTTGGCATGATGGTTAGGTGGTGGCCCTATAGGTTAGACGTTGTGGGTTTGATGAGTATAACAGGTTAGGTCTCAGATAGGTAATGTACATCTTCATTGGTCTAGCTAAGCATTGTTTAATGTTTTATGGCGATCGTGATCGTGACCTTAGAGATACAGGTTTTATGATGCGGTGATGGTCGATCTTGAAAATCCACGGTCGGGTAGCTCGATCTAAAGATGAAGATTACTCCTAATGTATAGAGTGTAAGTGGACCACTCAAGCGGCTAAGTACTTTAGATGACACCTAAGTACTTGAAAGTATGGGGTGTTACATCAATGGTAAGATTACTTTATTTACAAAATATAGAAAAAGAAAAGAAAGTAGTAATGACCATCTCAACACCAAAACCAAAATTACAAATTTGAAGAAATTCTCAAAAAATCCATTAAATAAGAATTACAAAGTTAGGCCCAAGCATTCATCCCAACCCAATCAATCCTTTTTTAGAGATTTTGAGGCTTCCTCAGACTTCTTAAGCAATAGAACAAAGTTTATGTCTGGCAAAACACCACCACTTGAAATTGTCACACCAGCTAGCAATTTTCCAAGCTCCTCATCATATCTGACAGCCAAAAGAACATGTCTTGGAATGATGCAGGACTTCTTATTATCTCTAGCAGCATTCCCAGCCAGCTCCAAAACCTCAACTGCCAAGTACTCAAGAATAGTAGCCAAATAGAAAAGAGATTCATGCAAGCTTGTGCCATCAGCCTGTAGTAGTTGAAAGATAATTAGATAAAATATAAAATTGCAGTTGCCGAAAAGTATTATTCTCATAATACAAAAGGATTTATGCATACCGGGGTAGGTACGATGTTTCTATCAGCAATCTTCTAAGCATTGTAAGCATAAGATTTGGACATCTAAGTAACATTAATCAGTGCATGGTAGAGATGCAAAGACATGACTCTTTCAGGTACGCCATAAGTTATGTACAGGAATGCTTACAACTAGCTTGAAGATGCAACTAACATGATATTTTCATTTTCCAACTGATGGCAAGAGACACAATGATGCAATGGACCTCTAATCGAAGGGTTCAATTCGAGGATCATGCTCTCTTGCCATTTCCATCCCCTTGTAAAGGCATGTAGGATACATGACCTGAAATAAATGAAACCAACAACATCAAGAATTATGACAAAGCAATCCCAGCTGTATAAAAATGCATAACTATCAGTTCACTAGCATTTTGCATGAACCACTACCATTTTGCAACCATGCTGATGCATGCCCATATATTCCATGAACCAAACTATGCCCTGTTATAAAGACCACATCAATGCCACATCCGAATGAACAATGCCGTATTAAGAATTCTAATAGCTTGAAACTCTTCACATGTCATTGAAGAAAAGGGAACTTAATATAAAAAATGTGAGATAAGTAGCTTAAATGTTTCTATAATAATGCAGTCAGGTAAAGCAAATAGGTCACCAAGCAACTGCATTGCTTTCAGCTGAACATCTAACTGATTTGTCTGCAGAAGTTGAAACTTGAACAGTAAGAACCAGTTTTGCAAGACATATAGAAAGAAACAAAGTATGACATAATAACATCATCTGCAATAAATACCAACAACGAAAACATATGCTTGCTTTTTGGTTTTTGATACAAGAGTTTCTAGATTTCACGTATCAAGGCCATCAATAACAAATCATCAAGTGCATCAAAGAATAAACTAAATTGGAAATAAACATAGTTGAAATGAAAAGAATCTGCCTCCAACAAATGAATAAGATACCTGAAGCATGAGGGCATAGTTTTGCTTGTATGTGCTTTTTCCTGAAGTCGGTCTGTGCCTGTGGATTAAACTGCACCTTTTTGTTGACAGAATCTATCTTGGGAAATCAAAGAATAAGAGTTATAATGCAGTTTATCATTACCAATTGTAATTTGAACTGAAGCTAATAACAGTTCTTAGCCATACTTGGTAAAAGTTACTAAATAAAAATGTCAGAACAATCAGCTTTGATCAAACAGAGCAAGGCCTTTTGTGACATAATAAAAGTCCAGCTAGACATGTGTATAAAGATCTACCTGATTGAGACATGAACTATTTAACCCCACAGTTGAGACATCCGATACCTCTTGCTCAAACAAGTCATTTAATTTGTAAGCAACAGTGCCAAGATGATCAACAACATTAACGAGAGCTCTTACTACATAATCTTTCAGGTTATCCAGTACCCTGATTAAGAAGTGTAATTTAGTTTTTTTTTTTTTTTCATTTATCAAAAAGATACAGAACCTGAAGAGTTAGTATGAGCCTCCACCAAGAGCATGTGCAATATCTAACAATTATAATATATCCATGCTACTCATGTTATCAAAAATACAAAAAAAATAAATAAATTATATTAATCCTTCTCAAGTGGCCATGGATTCATTCAGTTTCTTTCTTTTTTTACACTATTTTTCCAGAGAAATTTTAAGAGAGATTGCTTTCATGGACCAATAGGCTTTTAGTCTTTGATTGTCACAAAACTGTAAGACAAACCGAATTTTGTTGGCCATGGAAATCTAGTCAAATTGAGAACTTCCACACCTTGGTAATATTCAAATTAGGACTGCAAAGAAAATTTAAAACCTACTAATTGAAATGGGTTTTGAATGTGGCTATGGGCTTACCCAATAGGTTTTTATTTGGGAATGGGTATAGTTATTGTTAAACATTAAGTTTTCATCAGCATGGGTGCAAAGTGGACTTTGGACATGGACTACGTTGGATATGTGTTTTTGGACATGGTCACTTCCATGTTATATGTGTTTTTTTTTTTTTTCACATATATTTACTGTATGAAGTGAACATACTCATAACATGTAATTAATCCCAATGATTCCTCAAAATCCAATCATATTTCTTCTCTAACAAAAAATGATCTAATAAAACTGATAGACAAAGTGGATGTTATACGAACATCATGGTGGACCCTAAAGTGCTTTGGGTTACAAGAGCATAAAAGTAATAAAGTGTAAAATTTAAATAAATCTAACATTTCTAATTTAAAAAAAAATAAAAATAAAAAATCCAAACATGCACCAAGCTGTAGATATCTTTTCATAAACATAAGCTTGCTTACCTTTGACCATCAGGCAGTTCTTACCTTTGACCACTTGCTTAATGGGTCTAGATTCACTCCTCTGTTTATCATAACACCGACCAGGTCTCATCTCTGAGTCTATTCAAAAACAGGGGAAAAAAGAACATGAATGGTTGCATCTTTCAAGCCAAATTTGCGGTGATAGCTGTCACAAATAGTTGTACGGGTGCCTAGTAAGAGTTCTTATGCTTAGGCAACCTCTACTAGGGGACCCACTTATTTGGAGTGGCTCCATAAAAGTGTAGAAGTGTGCTCCAAAAAGCCATCCATATAGTTTTGTGGGCCCCAAATGATGTCTGAATGACAAAAAATTGGTTAACTATTTTATACTATATTCAAAATCATGAACTTGAATCAATTTTTTTTTTTTTAAATAATAATAAAAAGAAAAGAAAAGAAAAAGAAAAAAAAGGAAGTAGTAGTAGAAGAAGAAGTAACTAGAGGGCCATTCAACATTCAGTCCTTAGTCACAAGTAACTAGAGGGTCATTCAACATCAAAAGGTAACATTTTTGTAAGTTGAACAAAGATATATAATTTTTATGTTAATAGTTAATAGAGATAATTAAATAGCTTATGGACTCCCTCCCCCCTCCCTCTGTGTGTGTGTGTGTGTGTGTCTATCTATCTATCTATCCATCTATCTATCTATCTATATATATATATATATATATACACGATCAGTGAGATTACTAAATCAAAATAGTTGAATGCTGAAATTTTGTTACATCCAATGCCATCGTCGAAAATTAAGATGCGTTTGTAGCTTCTCAAAATACATATATACTTTCCAACAATTTCATGCTCTCATCGTCTGAAATTCAACACCCATGCCGATATATCAGTTAACCCTGCATTTGGATCATGATTGAATTGAATTTCTAACTATCATTTTGATTAAGAGGATAAATAAAAAAATGATTTTCCCCAGCATCATTGTGAGGAAGTTAACCCTCAAACTACATTTACTTTCCTCTTAAATCCAACTTCAAAGCAATGAAATTGCAATTTGGGGCCCCCATTTTGGATACTCAACATGAATGCAAAGCAAGGAAAGTTTAATTTGGTTATTTCCACTTTATTGGATTAGTATTGCAATAGAATCATTATCATAAATTCATGTTAATGGATCTCGTAAGTTCAACAAAACTTCCATTACCATATGCAGTTGACATTCAAGACCAAATTAATAACAATAAAGATATATAATAATCATGGTTTGTTTTCTTCTTCGAGAATAGCTGAAATAAAATTGTGTTGAAAGTGTGAATAAATTTTTGGGTGGGTAATTCAAACGTTCACCTATTTAGAATTCAAGTTCGAGCTTAGAGATGATTCCCATAAATATTTCCATACCACTAGATATTACATATTTCGAGATAAATTGAGAAAATACCTGATTCTTAATCACATATCTAACCAAAAAAAAAAAAAAGGAAACATAAATATTAAAAGAAGGCAAACAAGGAGATTGAATTGACATAAATTCCTAATTTATTCTCTTTTTCAGCTAACCAGCAAAAAGTTCTGCACTAAATGATTGTTACATACTTGGTCGTGTTTAGTTAGAAGGTTGGTCATGGGCCCAATGAGCATTAAATCCTTTGAAGCCTAGCAAAACTGCTTAACCTGCAACCTACGAAATGAGAGAACACCATAAATGAAAGGACTGAGAAAGGGAAATGAAAACCAATCAGTATATTGAAATGGTAATTATCCTGCATAATTTTATTTTAAAAAAAAAAAAAAAGAAAAAAGAAAAAAAGAGATGTTGAGCATTCATTTTCATACAAATATTAAAAGGTAAACAATCGAATATCAAAAGTTAGAAAGTCAACTCTATGAGTCTTCTTGACTCTAGGACGAGTCAGTCTTAGAGGATTTGTCACCAAATCTTGCCAAGTATGGTTGACTCAGTCAAGTTTAAAGTCGAATCAGGTTCTGCTTTCATGTATGGGTTAGCTCCATTGGTTGCATTACGTCCTGTATAGCCGTACACGAGTCGAGCCAAGCCGAGTATTGCCCATCTCGTGCTCGGCTTGCACTACTAAACACCTAGCTCATACTCGGCTTGGCTCGGCCTTCGAACTCGGCTTGGCCGAGGTCGAGCCGAGTTCGAGCAAATATCGAGCCGAGTTCAAATAGAGTTTTCAAGTCGAGTTCGAGCTCAAGTCTTCAAGCACATTTCGAGAATGAGTTTTCGAACCTTGTGATCCATCCATCCAAAAATAGAAGAATAAAAAAAGAAAGCTCTGAAAATCTTAGCGTTGAAAGCCCAAGAACCAGAAAAGCTAAACCATCTCCAGATCTTTGGACTCTTCTCTAACACGATCTGGGGCGGTTATTTCTGATGGAGGAATGAAATCCAAATGAAACTGAAATTTAAGACTTCAATGATATATGGAAAGCAGCTATAAAGGGAAGGCCTTAAAAGAGGAAGTTGGAAAAAAGAAAATATATGTCAGAGGTTTTGTCTTTCTAAAGCTTCTGGATCATTTATGGAATCTAATAGATCTGATTTTTCTTCTGGAAAGAAATAGGAGTTTTAGAAGGGTTTGGGGATGGATGGGATAAGGGAATTTCATGGAAGGAAGGATGGATGGCCTTAAAAGGGGTGTTGACTGGGAAATGGTTGTCTCTTGTCTTCTCTGCTTGGGTTTGAAGAGACTGTTGGCTTTTTGTGCATGTCAAGTTGTCTCCTTAGGGTTTTTTTTTTAGGGTATATATACCCCTGGTCGAGTACCGAGTCGAATCGATTTACTATTCGAGTCAAGCTGAGTCGAGTAGGGTCAAGCTCGTGCTTGGCTCGCACTCAATTCGAGCACCAAAAATCAACTCGTGCTCGGCTCGAACTCATTTCAAGCTGAGCTGAGTCGAGTATTTTCGAGTCAAGTTGAGCAAGTCAATGAGTATACTCTGCTCGTGTACATATCTAATGTCCTGGTCCAACAAATGAACCCCTATAAGATTGAGGATTTGCAACCGAGTCTTGTCTGGGCTACAGAGGAGTTGCACTCATTACATTCTGTCCTGCGACAGTCCTACCAGGAAGTGACCCACCATAAAATTATGGACTTTCAGCTGCTATCCCTGATTGATCCATAGATGATGACTGTGCAAGCATGGAAGCTCTTCCCTATGTAAGAGCACTGGAAGTAGTGCCATCCCCATACTGCATTGGTTCCCCAATTAGATCGCACTTTTCAACTATTACTTCCAAGTTGATGATAATAATGATCCTGATTGTAGTGAATGAAATCATCATGAGAGAGAATATAAAAAATAAATAAATTAATATAAAATTAAAAACTAAAAAAAAAAACACCTAGATGAAATGAAGAATAGATATGATATGCATATGCTGAGCATTTTAAGAAAATGGGGAGAGTTCGGATATCTTGAGAATGAGGTTGGGCAGAATTAGCTTCAGCCCAAAAGTAACAGCCACATAGCTTTCTCTCTTACACAAAACCTAAGTAGAATATTAATTTTAAGTTTAGAAGGAAGAAAATGAATGGCCTTCCTAATAAGAAAATCACTTTCTTTACCCTGCTCACCTCCCACCTTTCTAATGGCAAGTAGCTTTTTCCTTTTTCCTGATACAAAATGCTGTCAATCAATCCCTTGACCTTCTGTTTGATGGATTAGCTGCTCATTTAAGATTGGTCCATGGTAAATAACATCTAAAAAATTTTACTACTAAAATGGGAGCTCTAATAATAATAATTTAAAATGCAAAGGAAATTTCAAGGTCTACGATGTTAAAAAGAAACTACTAAGAAATTCATGTAATACAAAATAGATAAAAATGAATAATTGAGGCTACAAAAAAAATAAAAATTGTACAGAACTAGTTAGGAAAAATAAAAATTGAGAAAACAATGAATAATTCATATTGTACATTATAACGCCTCGAAAAAATTCGTATAGAGACCTGAGTACCACCTCCATCAAAAATCACTTAGGATTAATTCCTTTAGAAAATAAGCATAAGTTAACTAACGCTATGTTAGATTAGCTGTGAAATTAGTACTGTTCACTTTAAATACGTTCTGCAAGACCAAAAACTTTTAGAATCAATGACGCTATAACATCCTGAAACCTAAGATCAAACGCTAAACCCGTTTGCTCGCAGGAACCCTTTGAAACTTTATTTTGGATCTAGACCATGCATCGAAAGTTCGATATCTACAATCTCAGACTATTATGACCGCTTAGCTGGACTTGACAATTACTTCAAAAATTAAGCCCAACTGATGTTCTGGGGCTATTTCGTTGAGCCTGGAGCAAGGAGTGGGAGAAAGAGTGAAATTCTTTGAAAATTAAATGTGATTTAAATAAATCTGGCACGTGATTCTTGCGGGTTAAGTATAAGCATTCAGACCGTTGGAATCTGACCCAAATACACCCTCGGATCAAGTAACATTTCTCACTCAGGTCAGTGTACTTGAAATCCTCGATCGAATCTCAGTGACTGCTGAACTGAAACCGGTCCGCCACGTGCGATCTGGAAACCCAATCGAACTGAAAAATTAATGTGATCAAGATCTAATATCCATGAGCTTAAGTCCGACCACATTTGGTCAGGGGACCTCCAGAAACATTCTTTTGGATCGAAAAGGACCCGATTTGGCTATAACCCAAGTATACCTTGGTTTAAAGTCTAAATAGGTGACTTTCTAACCTCTTTAAGGACCTTAAACCGTCTCACACCCCTCCTATACGAATTTGCAAAAATCCTAGAAAAGAGAAGAGAGAAAAGAGAGAGATTGTGTGGAAGTTGTGAGGAAAAGTCCCTGACACTCGATCTTGCTTCTACACGTGTTTAATCACCGTGTTCTAATCACTCTTCCGGTGATTTTGACTTTATTCTAGGTAAGAAAACCCTAACCTCAACCTGTTTTAGGGATTCTATCGATACAAGTAGTGAAGTAGCTGATTTATCTTGTGATATAGGTCGTCATACAGACGTTGACGAAGCGTAGAATTTCTATTCAATTCGTTACGCTTCTACGACGTAAGGTGAGGATTCTAGATGCTTAGGTTAACTTTTTTCAAAGCTTTCAATGTCGTTTAATAGTAGATTATCGACAAGAACGCTGTTTGACATGTTAAACATCCTGTCTGTTTTCCATTTCGATTACGTACGGAGAATATGAGATTTAGGGTACTTTAGGTATTTGTAGGAAATACTGTATACGTCCGTATTTTGCTAAAATGATTGCCATGTTTATTTTTCATGTTATTATAGAAGATATGCATGTATGATCTATTTGGCGAAGAGATTCGCCCTAATGCACACTTTGGGTCGACATATGCTATGTAGACAATTGTGTGTAGACTAAGTGTTTGTATAAATGTTTGTATTAGTATGTACTAAGTAAATGTTGTTGTAGATTAGTTTTGAGATTGAATTCTCAATTAATATGATGATGTACATGATTTCCTCCATGTTGTTTTATTGAATTGATTTCCTTATATATATGGAATACATGTGTTTGGTTGATTTGCTTACGTTGTATGTTATAACATGTTGTTAACATGCTTGGATTGTTTGTATTTCATTTATGTTACTCTCATATGATCACTGATGTAGATTACAAGTTCTTGGGGCTATGCTCTAGTACAGGCAGTCAGTAATAAATTCGAATTCGTGGTTGGCTTTTATTTTCCATGAAGGATGTGTCGACGAACACGAGTCGTGCTTTGGTTGGCAGCAGTGGTTAGGCCACACGAGGTGTTTTATGCACTTAATTTTGTTCAGCTTGAGGTGCGCTCGTACTAGTTGAGCTCGTCAAGTAACCCGACTGACCATTATATGTTCACCTTGTATTGGTCATGACTGCTTGAACCTAGGGTACTGAACTTACCAGTGAAAACCCTGATAACCATGGTACCTTGATCCATTAAGACTCATGAGCTGGGCATGGTGGTATGGGACACCGTGGTCGAGCTGTCGGCCTATGCTGGGGCCACAAATCTCCCCGTAGTGACCAGTGAGCACCTTAGACTCGTGAGCCGATTATGGTGGTATGGGACACTACATTCGAGCTGTCGGCCTACTCTGATTGGTAACGAGCCCTTTGTAGTGACCTCGAGTGTATTTTGAGTCTACGTGAGGCAACGACCCTTCCGTAGCAACAAGAGTACAACTAAGCCTGTATTGATAAGGTGATGGGGGAGTGGTGCAACGAGTGCGAGCAATAGCCCTGACAGCCCTTGCAGTGACCTAAAAACATACCATCGTATAAGATTACTAGGAGTGATGACCCTAGACAGGATCTGTGTTGGGATTGATATAAGGAAGGTACCTTAGTTTCCCAATACTGTTGTATGAAAGGACTAATAATAACTCCGTAATCATATTCATATCGCACTACATGTGCCTGGAAGATGTGGAGCACTGAGGGAAGAAAGAATGTCGCGGATGTAAGATGGTGTCGCATGAGGGAGTATGTCGGTGAGGGCATCCATCATGTCATTTCATTCTTGCATTAACAATAGTATCTAGGAATGTCTGATTGTTTTCTTTACTATTATCACGTGATTGATTTGATAACATGTTAATCTTTGCTCTATGATTCCATTGAGTTGATCACTGACTCCCACGTTATAGGACGGTGTTTGCAACATCTACCAGACTCTGTCTTAGATGCAAGTTGTGAGGTGATTCAAGAGCTAGAGCGGGACTACTACGAGGACTAGGACAAGTTCACGTACATGCAGTTCTCTGACGGCTTTGCATAAGTGGCCTGGATCGGCGTGATTTTGTTAATTGGACTATCATATGACATTTTGATTTTGATATGATATATGTATATGTGACTTAGAGATGTATTCATACTTTGGAGACAGTTCGAGATTGTTTTATTTTTCATACAGTGATATATATATTCTTCAGTCTTCCGCTTGCGTTTTATCACTAGATCTGGAGTATGAATTGTAGTTTTGGTATAATCTTACTCATGTTACTGCATTAACTCAGACAACATTGAACCATAAGCATATTTGTTGTATAAGTGATGGTCTGGAACTCGGGAGTTAGGTTTCTACACGACCCCTGATTTTTAGGGCATTACAAGTTGGTATCAGAACATGATTTGGATTAAACCGGACCTGGGTTATGGACACGCGACGTACGCTATCACCCTTTTGACTTAGGTGGGTGTGAGAAGAACGTAGAAACACTCATAGGGCCCCAGTTTCGCCAATTGGCGAAGATCACTCAAATCGATCATTTTGATCGAGTCCGTGTGTATCTGTGGTCATATGAAACGACCCTGGACCACTTCTAGTTCATGTATGGATGGGTCTAGACCTCTATTGACCCTATCCCAGCTATTAAAAATTGTTAGTACACGAAATGACCCGAAATAGATCGAAATGGAGTCGTCGGCCTACCCACGCTGATCTGGAATGATCCAAGGTGGGACCCACATAAATTTTGGACCCTCAGGGCAGCAGGACCTCGTCCAAATGGTGAGGCCTCACCAATCATCACAGGGAGTGGCAAGGACCTCGCCGTACAGTGAGCCCCATTCGGGTGGGCCGTCGGGCCAATCAACTTTGGGGGTTAGGGTAGCCCCCTGGTACGTGGGCCATCCGTTAAAACCACCCCAAACCCCTACCTCCTTCACAAAACACACCCCCAAGTTCTCCTTTCCTCTCTCATTTTCTATTTTCCCTTGCAAATCTCATTTTCAATCACTCCAATCGTCATTTTCTGCCTCAACCCATGCCACTCCACCGTTTACAGCAATACACACTCCCTATCCTCTCCATTCTCGTTCGTTAGAGCTCTCCCATCCTCCATTTAAAGTTCAAATCATGTAAGCCTCCAACCCAAGCCATCTCTTCCTTTTCCTTTCTCCAAAACTCGTTGTTTGGGGCCTTTACAACCCTGTTGGATCTCAAACTTGTGGGGAATCAAAAACCTCAGCCCTATCTCTCCCTTTCCTTCATTTGCCATGGCCTTTGTAGAGGCTATTTTATCTTTCTTCTCCCTTTCCACCATCCTCTCTCTCATGGGAAAGAGGAAGACCGCCGCTGATGAAGCTAGGCCTAGTCGCCCTTCGCGTTTAAGGAAGCCAAGAGGTGGCGCCGCTAGTTCAAGCTCCACCGCAAGTCCAAGTGCCGCTCGTGAGTTTCAGATGAAGAGGGATCTTGATCCCCGATCTCCTGCTGGAAGGTCTTGGTTGGCGGAACAACCCCATGGAGTTTATGAGGGCCGTCAGGTCCTTTTTGAAGCTCAGGTGGATGGGCGACTCTTTAGAGAATATCAGTTGCTCAAGCTCCTAGAACAGGCCTAGTGGGGTCCGCTATTTGATGCCAGGCAACGCGTCAATGCAAGCACGGTCCGAGCTTTCTATGCCAACATTCATGAGGCTACGCTAGAACCCTTGCAGTTCCGGGTCTTATGTGGAGTAAATTTGTGGGCCACAGTTGACGTCAGGTTAATGTCTTGGCTTTTGAATGTGCCCCTTGGCGAGGTGCATGCGAGCGCTAAGAATCTGAATAGTATGCATGAAAGGGACCGCCGCACACGTTCCCTTTGTGGCCGACTAGTTGAGTGACAGCCGAACCAGAGTCTTCTTCCATCCCATATGACAGACGACTTTCTCTTTCTCCACCACATTTTTACATTCAACGTCTACCCCAGGTGGAGTAACCGTAGTGAGTGTACGCGCCTTATGGTGGACTTCTTGTATCAGGTGGGGCAGAGGGCAAACCTGTGTGTGCCTTCATTCATGTTGCGACAGATAGTTCAGGTTATACGCTCGAGGAGGAGGACTGAGTCGCTCCCATACGGCCGACTCATATGCAGGATTGCATGTGAGTTTGGTTATGGCCTTGGTGGGGAGATGTCAGTGCCGATTCATCAGATCAATGAAGCTACTCTTAATCAGATGGAGATCGGGCCACGACAATGCCAAGCTCAACTTGAGGAGAGCGAAGATGAGACTGAGAGAGAAGAAGAAGAGAGTGAAGAAGAAGCAGGGGCTGAGATCCAAGAAGAGGAAGAGCCAGAGGCCTAGAGCATAGATGAGAGCTCCCCTCCTGCGGTACCAGGGCAGGCTTCTGGTCAGTCTCCTTGGGATGCTCGTATAACTCGCCTGGAGGAGGATCATGCTACCCTATGACAGGGCCAGGTTTCCTTGCGACAGGACATCACGGACCTATAGGGCTTTATAAAGTGCAAGTTCAAGAAGGTGACCAGCACCTTGAAATCTATCCTATGTTGTCTGCAGGATAAGGGTGCCCCTCCTCCATCGCCAGACTCAGACGAGTGATTAGATTTCTGATGTCTGTAGGTCATATGTAGGTTGTTTTGTGTTTCTGTGTGTGAGCATGAGAAGGCTTAGTAGTTGGTTTTTGTTGCAGTTGTAGCTTTGGCTAACTTAGTTTCCCATGTGTTTCTTGTCATGATGCATGTAAGGATATATCTCTTGTATTATGACAGATTTTGATTTAATAATGCATGGAGTTTCTTCGGTTTGTTATGTGAATGATTGTGTGGTGTGTTTGTGCTATTGCTGAAACTGACTGGGTTGCACCCTATTTTGAATATAGGAAATGCCACCTAAGGTTACTCAGAGCACGACACGTCTTACGCTGGGTGAGCCGATGGATCGGATTCCTCCCTAAAGTGATGATCATATGGACCCTGCTGTGGGCCTGATTCGTGAGACTGCACCTGAGTCTCAGCCTTCTACAGGTCCTACAGTCGGACCACCACCTTTCACACCGCCAATTCGAGAGCAGTACCATGCGTCTTCCTTGACGCAGTATGTGCCTCAGCCTGCTCCACCTCCTGATAGGTTTGAGCAGTTGATGATCATGATGCACCAGCAACATCAGCAGTTTTTGACTACCATTGCAGGGGCCTTAGCCTAGGGTGGGAGTGTGACTCCACCTGCACCACCTGTGCATCCGGCTTAAGATGCTGGGACTTCTACTCAGGATGAGGGTATGGCTCATCCTGCACCATCTACTTACCTTACGGGGAGTGCTGCTGATACTAGAGGCCTACTTGAGCGATTCCAACACTTACGGCCTCCTACTTTTATGGGTTCTCACAGACACGAGGAGGCCGAGTATTAGCTCGACCATGTGTAACACCCCGGATTTTTGCCAACTTGGAGTTAGACGTCCTTAGGCAATGGGTCAACCATAACACCTTGATAGCTTCTCAAAATTCGATTCCAAAGCCAGAGTAATCATTTAGAACCTAATTCTTTAGAGATTTAACGTGAATTAGCCAGCGCTACACTGGATTTCCTATAAAATTAGCACCAACCACTTTAAATACGATCTGCAAGACCCAAAACCTCTAGAATTGTTACCACTACGTTACCCTAAAACCTAGGATCAAACTCTAAACCTGTTTGTTCTCAGGAACCCTTTGAAACTTTGTATTGGATCTAGACCGCACGTCGAAAGTCCGATATTTATAATCTTAGACGAATATGACCGCTTAGATGGACTTGACAATCATTTCGAAAATCAAGCCCAACTGATGTTCTGAGGCTATTTCATTGAGCCTGGAGCAAGGAGTGTGAGAAAGAGTGAAATTCTTTTTAAATTAAATGTGATTTAAATAAATCTGGCATTTGTCTCTTGTGGGTTAAGAATAAGCATTCAGACCGTTGGAATCTGACCCAAATACACCCTCGGATCAGGGAACATTTCCCACTCAGGTCAGTGTACTTGGAATCTCTGATCGAATCTCAGTGACCGCTGAACTGAAACTGGCTCACTAGGTACGATTTAGAAACTCGACCGGCTAAAAACTTAACTTGATCAGGATCCAACATCCATGAGCTTAAGTCCGACCGGATTTAGTAACAGGACCTCCAGAAGTGCTCCGTTGAGACGGAACAATCCGTATTTGGACATAACCTAAGTATACCTTGACTTAAAGTCTGTTTTGGTTATGTTTGGAGTTATAAAAGGGCCTTAAACCCTTAGCTTTCTAACCCATACTCATTTGGGGAGAACCCTAGGAGAGAGAGGAGAGAAAAGAGAGAGAGAGTGAGAGAGCGTTGGAGTTTCTCTCAAGGATTCTACCCTGCTACTGCACGTGCCAAAGCCATCCACCTGCATCGCTATTCTGGTGATTCCAACTTCGTTCTAGGTAAGAAAACCCTAACCCTAACCTATTTTAGGGTTTCTATCGATACAAGTAGCTAAGTAGCTGACTTATCTTGTCAATTAGGTCATCATATCGACGTTGACGAAGCGTAGAGTTCCTATTCGATTCGATACGCTTCTACAGTGAAAGGTGTGGATTTTAGATGCTTAGATTACCTATTTTCAAAGCTTTCAATACCGTTTAATGGTAGATTGTTGACAAGAATGTTGTTTGACATGTAAAACATGCTGTCAGTTTTTCATTTCGAATGCGTACGAAGAATATGAGATTTAGGGTATTTTAGGTATTTGTAGGAAATACTGTATACGTACGCAGTTTGCTGATATGATTGCCATGAGTGTTTTCCGTGTACCTATACTAGATATGCGTGTATGATCTGTTTGGCGAAGAGATTCGCCCTAATGCACATATTGGCCTACATATGCTATGTAGACTAATGTGTGTAGACTAAGTGTTTGTTGAAATGCCTAAATCAATATGATTTATGCTTGCCATATGTTTTGAATGTAAGAACATGATTGTTGTGTATTAGACATCTTCTTGAAATAAGGATCTGTCATATTATATGTTGAAATCAACATACGTCAAGTACGTTGGAGTTGTGTAGTCTAAGTGTTTGTATAAATGTATGTATTAGCAAGTATTGAGTAAATGGTATTGTAGATTAGCGTTGAGACTGGATTCTCAACTAATTTGATGATGTACATGATTTCCTCTATGCTTTTTGTATTTCAATTGATTACCTTATGTGTGAAGTACTCGTGTATGGTTAACTGCTTATAATGTATGTTATAACATGCTAATAACATGCTGGAATTTCTTGTATTTCAATTCTGTCTCTCTCATATGATTATTGATTTAGATTACAAGTGTTTGGGGCTATACTCTAATCCAAGCAGTCGTTAACAGATTTGAATTCATGGTTAGATTCTATTTGTCAAGAAGGATGTGTATGACGAACTCGAGTCGTACTAGAGTTGTCGGCGGTTGTTAGGCCACACGAAGTGCTTGTGCACTTCATGTCTATAGATTCAACATGCGCTCGTGCTAGTCGGACTCATCAAGTAACCCGATTGACCGTTGTATGTTCACCTTGTATTCGTCATAACTGGTTGAACCTAGGGTACTGAACTTACCAGTGATAACCCTGATAACTGTGGTACCTTGATCTACTAAGACTCAAGAGCCGGGCATGGTGGTATGAGACACCGTGGTCGAGCTGTCGGCCTATGCTGCGGCCACAAACCTCCTCGTAGTGACCAGTGAGCAACCCAGACTCGTGGGCAGATTATGGTGGTATGGGACACTATATTCTTACTGTCGACCTACACTGATAAGGTGATGGGGGTGCGGTGCAACGAGTGCATGCAACAGCCCTGACAGCCCTTTGTAGTGACCTCGAGCGTACTCTGAGTCTACGTGAGGCGACGACCCTTCCATAACAACAAGAGTACAACTAGGCCTGTATTGATAAGGTGATGGGGGAGTAGAGCAACGAGTGTATGCAACAGCCCTGGTAGCCCTTGCAGCGGCCTAAAAATATATCATCGTATGAGACTACTAGGAGTGACGACCCTAGATAGGATCCTTGTTGGGAATGATAAAAGGGAAGTACCCTAGTTTTCCAATCCTGTTGTATGAAAAGGACTAATAACAACTCGGTAATCATATTCATATCGCACTGCATGTGCCTGGAAGATGTGGAGCACTGAGGGAAGAAAGCGTGTCGCGGACATAAGATGGTGTCACACAAGGGAGTATGTCGGTGAGGGCATCCATCATGTCATTTCATTCTTGCATTAATCACAGTGTTTAGGAATGTTTGATTGCTTTCTTTACCATTATCGCTTGATTGATTTGATAACATATTAATCTTTGCTCTATGATTCCACTCAGTTAGCTACTCACTCCCACATTGCGGGACGATGTTGCGCACACCAACCAGTCCCTATTTTAGTTTCAGATGGTGGCGATGTTTGCGAAGCAGAGTCAGACTTGATGATGGTGAGGAAGATTTCTCCTATATGCATGTTCTAATCGATGCGATTACAGGGAGGTTGATTAGACGCCATGACACTTGTCATTTTTTTTTCGAGCACTCATGTATATTTTTTTTGATCATTTTTGGAGTATACATGTATATGTTTAACCTGGTAACATGTTCACACTCTGGAGACTTACAACAGTTCATATATTTTATATATCTATCACATTCTTCCGCATGCTAATTTAACTGTCTCTGGAGTATGATATGCTATTTTGACTTAGTCTCAATCTTGTTTAATGCCATTCTACAGACAACATGCATTCATCATTATCTATGTTGCATAAGTGACGTTTTGGAACTCGGGAGTTGGGTTTCTACTCGACCCCCGATTTTCAGGGTGTTACAGATGGTTTCAGAGCATTATTTGGATTAAACCAGACCTGGGTTATGCTCACACACCACACGCTGGCCCCAATTTAATGCAGGAGGGTGCGAGAACAATCTAGAAACAAGTTTAGGACCCCCAGTTTGTTTGTCGGCAAAAGTTTACTGAAAATGATCGTCGAGATAGAGTCCGTACACACTCTTGATCACACACAAGGACCCCAAATCACTCCTAGACCGTCTATCGACGGGTCTAGACCCCTATTGATCCTATCCCAACCTCCAAAAATTGCTAAAGGCGATTATACTTCAGAAATGACCCAAACTAGCCCAAATAGACTCAAAACGGAGGTAGGGCTCAATCGGGGTAGTTTTAGGGGGACCCAGGGGGGACCCACATCATTTTGGACCTAAGGGGGCAGGAGGACCTCACCGAACAGTCAAGAGACCGGTGAGGACCTCGCCAAGTTGGTGAGGCCTTTTCGAGTCGGTGAGGCCTCGCCGACCAGCGGGCTCAGCCGGGCGGGCCGGGCGGGCCGACCGAGTTTGGAGACTTGTGGACCCCACTGGTCCACAGTTCCTTGATTAGAACCCTCCCAATCACCTACTTCTTTCACAAACTACCCCTTCAAGCTCTCCTTTCTCTCTCAAACGTCTGATTTTTGGTAAAAACCACCCCTCCAATCACTTCCTCTTTCATTTTCGTGCACCACTGTCCCTACCCATTCAAAACCCATCCCCACTGCTATCTACACTCTCCATCCTCTCTCATTTGACCTCTCAAATCTCCATTTTGTGCCTCAAAGGCGTGAGAACTTCATATCTCACCTTGTTCTTCTTAGAAAATAAGTTTTTATTTTTACATTTTATTCTCCCAACGGCCCTCTACAGGTACATGCATCTCCCATCTCCTTCTTTTCCTTTCCTTGAGCTCACGAACCCCCTCTTGTGACTCACTACTTCATAACTTAACAATCCATTATAAATGGTTTTATGATGGATGAAATTGTAAAAGCAACAATAAATGGTTTCCAACACCATGTTTGGTGTATGTAATTAAATGTATTTTCGTGCTTTCTTTCAACTTACACTTAGGAATTCATCATTATGAGATTTGGAAATCCCATCTCACACTTTCCAACACAAGATCCATTTTTCAAAGCCTATGAAATTGATTTGAATCTTAACCCACCCACTTACTAAACATGTCACTCCCAATTCTTAGGTGGGAGTAGGAAAGCAGTCCCATTTAACAAAACTTGAGACCACTGGCCACCTATGCCCTTGGAGTTTTGGACTTAGAGTGGTACTCCTAGATTTTGAAAGATCGGACGATATAGAAAACTCAATTTTAATTAGATAATCTTGACTCTAAGCGATAGAACGATTCCCTGTAGTAGAAATGGTATGAAACCATCTAGTGTATAAGCATAGACTTTGGATTACAACTTGTGAGTTACAGACTAGGCTACTAGTTGTATTAAGTAGTGTAAAGCCTATATATGCTAAGAAATAGTAGGATTGATTTCGTTGGAGTAGGACTCCATTCCTTTGATAGATCCTCATAATATTCATAGGCTCCTTTAGTAACTCTCAGGAAGCTTACTTCACTTAGAACTGGTCATGCGTAGGGAAGACTTATATATCACTCAAATGAAACGCTAAGATAAACCATCATTTCCCTTATAATTGCCTTCCCAAGGACTTCTTACAATCGAGAACGTGGAGTAAGTGAACTGTATGTAAGCGATGTATTCACGGTTTAAATCGACTTCCTAATCCTAGTAGTTACCAATGAATCCAATTCTCTGATCAAGCAGAAGATCGGCATTGACTCGGATCAAGAATTGATAAGACAAATTTTCTGTCCTAGCTAGGCAGAAAGTCTATCTATCCGGCTCAGACCTACTACACAACTTTTCTTTTGTGTTGGCCCAACCACCTACAACCAAAAGTTATCGCTTTGTCTTTGGAAAATGGCAAGGACTTATAGCCAATAGAGATTAGACATCTTGCCGCAAGCTCACACCTGCCCCTGAACTCAACCACAATAGAGATTAGGCTCCTTTCTACAACCATAGGTACCAATGCCATAGAACACATCATTGACAAAGGAAGGTCAATGTAGTGAGAGGTTGTTTTCCATTTCATGTCAAGGATAGGTCCTAAGTTGCACCTCGTTCCGATATACGGATCGAGACATAGATTCTTGAGCCTTAAGTAGAACTAAGTTTTTAAGGGGGGTAGAACGTATTGAGCCCAATCTACTTAGGATTATCTAATACAACTGTTGGATCAGAGTAGTGTAGTGGAAGCGTGGTCAGTCCTTTCCCCACAGGCCCAGGATTGAAAGAAATTTAGGGAAACAATTAGGGCTTAAGTGTTGAACCCATTCATGTTAAATCATAGGCCTAACAGTGTGAGCAAGCGAAGGTCAGTGTATCCATAAACCTAGTCGTTAAATACGAGCATAATAGAAGCCTTGGCTGATTCTGTACGATTAGGAACCCTTTAAGATGATCTATTAAAGTGTTTATTAATCCCTACCTTGGACATAGGTTTAGGCGAGAACTCTCCTAGATCAAGATTCAAAGCACAACCTTATAAATAGAACTTTTGAACCTTTTAGTGATTGACATTCTCTAAGCTTTTAGAGTGATTGGACTACGTAGTTACTGAAATGAACAAATGTGAAACATTCACAGCTTGACACAAATTCTCAATCCTGGACGACTACCAATGTACTCACTGCTTAGCCGAGGAGAAGACTAGGATCCACCAGGATTAAGAAGGTATACAACGTTGTCTACCCTGGCCAGGAGGACATTCGATGTATCGGAATCAAGCCCACTACAACTGTCTCTTTATACTGGTCAACCACTGAAAATATATATCTTACTCTAAGTAGATGAGAATTGTCATCAAGACGCCAAATAGTTAAAGAAATAAATTGTAGCAAACCGCTAGGGTGTAAGTAATGCATAAAAAAGTAAGTTTTAAGGGAGGTAGACCAAAAGGAACCAGACTTATATAGATCGTATACACCCTACCACGTATAGAAACATGAAATCAACAAAACTTAGGTGAAGGAAATGATTAATCTTTCCTCATTACCCTTAGCCAATTTCGGGGACAAAATTATGTTTTAAGGGGGGTAGATTGTAACAGCCGAGATTTTTTCCAACCTGGAGTTAGACGTCCTTAGGCAATGAGTCAACCATAACACCTTAGTAGCTTCTCAAAATTCGATTCCAAAGCCAGAGTAATCATTTAGAACCTAATTATTTAGAGAATTAACGTGAATTAGCCAGCGCTACACTGAATTTCCTACAAAATTAGCACCAACCACTGTAAATACGATCTGTAAGACCCAAAACCTCTAGAATTGTTACCGCTACGTAACCCTAAAACCTAGGATCAGACTCTAAACCTGTTTGTTCTCAGGAACCATTTGAAACTTTATATTGGATCTTGACCGCACGTCGAAAGTCCGATATCTATAATCTTAGACGAATATGACCGCTTAGCTGGACTTGACAATCATTTCGAAAATCAAGCCCAACTGATGTTCTGAGGCTATTTCATTGAGCATGGAGCAAGGAGTGTGAGAAAGAGTAAAATTCTTTATAAATTATATGTGATTTAAATAAATCTGGCACGTGTCGCTTGCGGGTTAAGTATAAGCATTTAGACCGTTGGAATCTAACCCAAATACACCCTTAGATCAGGGAACATTTTCCACTCAGGTCAGTGTACTTGGAATCTCTGATCGAATCTCAGTGACAGCTGAACTGAAACTGGCCCACCACGTGCGATCTAAAAACTCGACCGGACTGAAAACTTAACTTGATCAGGATCCAGCATCCATGATCTTAAGTCCGACCGCATTTAGTAACAGGACCTCCAGAAGTGCTCCGTTGAGACGGAACAGTCCGTATTTGGACATAACCTAAGTATACCTTGACTTAAAGTCTGTTTTGGTTATGTTTGGGCTTATAAAAGGGCCTTAAACCCTTAGCTTTCTAACCCATACGAATTTGGGAAGAACCCTAGGAGAGAGAGGAGAGAAAAGAGAGAGAAAGTGAGAGAGAGTTGGAGTTTCTCTCAAGGATTCTTCCCTGCTGCTCCACGTGCCAAAGCCATCCACCTGCATCGCTATTCTGGCGATTCCAACTTCGTTCTAGGTAAGAAAACCCTAACCCTAACCTATTTTAGGGTTTTTATCGATACAAGTAGCTAAGTAGCTGACTTATCTTGTGAATTAGGTCGTCATATCGAAGTTGACAAAGCGTAGAGTTCCTATTCGATTCGATACGCTTCTACGGTGAAAGGTGCGAATTTTAAATGCTTAGATTACCTGTTTTCAAAGCTTTCAATACCTTTTAATGGTAGATTATTGACAAGAATGTTGTTTGACATATAGAAAATGCTGTCCATTTTTCATTTCAAATGCGTACGAAGAATATGAGATTTAGGGTATTTTAGGTATTTGTAGGAAATACTGTATACGTACATATTTTGCCGATATGATTGCCATGAGTATTTGTCGTGTACCTATACTAGTTATGTGTGTATGATCTATTAGGCGAAGAGATTCGCCCTACTGCACATATTGGCCGACATATGCTATGTAGACTAATGTGTGTAGACTAAGTGTTTGTTGAATTGCCTAAATCAATATGATTTATGCCTGCCATATGTTTTGAATGTAAGAATATGATTGTTGTGTATTAGACATATTCTTGATATAAGGATCTGTCATATTATATGTTGAAATCAACATACGTCAAGTACATTGGAGTTGTGTAGTCTAAGTGTTTGTATAAATGTATGTATTAGCAGGTATTGAGTAAATGGTATTGTAGATTAGCGTTGAGACTAGATTCTCAACTAATTTGATGATGTACATGATTTCCTCCATGCTTGTTGTATTTCAATTGATTACCTTATGTGTGAAGTACTCGTGTATGGTTAACTGCTTATGATGTATGTTATAACATGCTAATAACATGCTGAAATTTCTTGTATTTCAATTCTGTCTCTCTCATATGATTATTGATTTAGATTACAAGTGTTTGGGGATATACTATAGTCCAGGCAGTCGGTAACAGATTAGAATTTATGGTTGGATTCTATTTGCCACGAAGGATGTGTATGAGGTACCCGAGTCGTACTAGAGTTGTCGGCTGTGGTTAGGCAACACGAAGTGCTTGTGCACTTCATGTCGATTGATTCAACGTGCGCTCGTGCTAGTCAGACTCATCAAGTAACCTGATTGATCATTATATATTCACCTTGTATTCGTCATAACTGCATGAACTTAGGGTACTGAACTTACTAGTGATAACCCTGATAACCGTGATACCTTGATATACAAAGACTCATGAGCTGGGCATGGTGGTATGGGACACCGTGGTCGAGCTGTCGGCCAACGCTAGGGCCACAAACCTCCCCGTAGTGACCGGTGAGCAACCCAGACTCGCGGGCAGATTATGGTGGTATGGGACACTATATTCTTACTGTCGGCCTACACTGATAAGGTGATGGGGGAGCGATGCAACGAGTGCGTGCAACAGCCCTGACAGTCCTTTGTAGTGACCTCAAGCGTACTCTGAGTCTACGTGAGGCGACGACCCTTCCGTAGTAACAAGAGTATAACTAGGCCTGTATTGATAAGGTGATGGGGGAGTGGAGCAACGAGTGCATGCAACAGCCCTGACAGCCCTTGCAACGACCTAAAAATATATCATCGTATGAGACTACTAGGAGTGACAACCCTAGATAGGATCCTTGTTGGGAATGATAAAAGGGAAGTACCCTAGTTTTCCATTCCTGCTGTATGAAAAGGACTAATAACAACTCGGTAATCATATTCATATCGCAATGTATGTGCCTGGAAGATGTGGAGCACTGAGGGAAGAAAGCATGCTGGACGTAAGATGGTGTCTCACGAGGGAGTATGTCGGTGAGGGCATCCATCATGTCTTTTCATTCTTGCATTAATCACAATGCTTAGGAATGTTTGATTGCTTGCTTTACCATTATCGCTTGATTGATTTGATAACATGTTAATCTTTGCTCTATGATTCCATTGAGTTAGCTACTCACTCCCACGTTGTGGGACGGTGTTGCGCACACCAACCAGTCCCTATATTTAGTTTCAGATGGTGGCGATGCTTGCGAAGCAGAGTCGGACATGATGTTGATGAGGAGGATTTCTCCTATATGCATGTTCTGATCGACGGGATTACAGGGAGGTTGATTAGATGCCATGACACTTGTCATTTTTTATTTTTAGAGCACTCATGTATATTTTTTTTATCATTGTTGGAGTATACATGTATATGTTTAACCTGGTAACATGTTCACACTCTGGAGACTTACAACAGTTCATATATTTTATATTCTATCACATTCTTTCGCTTGCTAATTTAACTGTCTCTGAAGTATGATATGCTGTTTTGGCTTAGTCTCAATCTTGTTTAATTTCATTCTAAAGACAACATGCATTTATCATTATCTATGTTGCATAAGTGACGTTTTGGAACTCGGGAGTTGGGTTTCTACTCTACTCCCGATTTTTAGGTTGTTACATCGTGTCTCGAAGATATTGAGGATGCTGCACTACTTGAAGTCTGAGAAGGTTGAGTTGGCAACTTTCATGTTCGAGAGAGAGGCCAGCTTATGGTGGGATAGTATACTGCTACGGTTGCAGTTGGCTACATCTAGACTTGGGAAACATTTGAGTTCCGATTCCATGAGAAATACTATCCGCAGACTTATCGACATGAGAGGGAGAACGAGTTTATGTGCCTTAAGAAGGGAGGCATGTTAGTTTTAAAGTGCGAGCATCGATTCATAGAGTTGGACAGATATGTCCCTACGATACTTGCCAAAGAGCAGATGCGCATCGGACGATTTTCTGAGGGCTTGCGACCTGACATTCAGTCAAAGATGTGCTGTGTCAGCTTACCCTCTTATGCTGAACGGATACATATGTCCATGCGGGCAGAGCAGGACGTAGATCGCTTGACATGTTCTCGTAGCCCTATGGTTGCTAGGCCACGACCAGATGCTCAGGGCAGGCCACTCCTTGGCAAGAGGCCTAGCATCGATTCTCCTCCTAGGGCTACAATGCCAGTACTTCAGATGAGACACCCAGGTGTGACCTGTACTTACTGTGGGAGACCGGGTCACACTGCAGAGAGCTGCTTTGCTCGGATGAGAGATAGCAGGTTTTCACCACTGCAGAAGATCGATCGTCCTCGCCCATAAGCATTATCCGCTCCACCGTTACGGTCGTCTCCTGTGCATCCTTCTTTCAGACCTCCCGTACCTCAGTTTCGGCCACCTCAACAGCCCATGGTACTGCGGTTGAACCGTCCACAGTAAGCTCAGGTACATGCATTGACAGCAGAGGCATCCGGGATAGAGACTGCCCAGCCCTTGGCCTTTGAGGTCACAGCCCACATTGGAGGTACTCCTATATTCATGATGGTGGATACAGGATCCACGATTTCATTGATATCGCATTGAGTAGTCAAGCGCCTTGGGCTGTCGACTATTGGGATGGATGGAGTGCAAGTTCTTACAGCACACGGGACCTTTTCTGATGCCACTATGATGTGTGAGGGTTGTTTGCTAGATCTAGGGAGCAGGACGATGGCTATTGACCTTGTTGTCGACCCCTCTCTCTATTATCTCGACGTCATTCTTGGCATGGATTGGCTGACTGCAGGTAGGGCTGAGATTGACTGCGAGACCCGTATACTGACAGTCTATGAGCCGGAGGACACGTCCTTTACATTTCCAGTGCAGGTTAATCTCCCCTTTCGAGTACTTAGCTATGCTTCTTTATTGAGGGATGTTGATGCCCCGACACTTGAGCGCAAGCCAGTAGTTCGTGATTATGAGGATCTGTTCAGGAAGATTCCTGGGTTGCCACCTCAGCGTGAGATTGATTTTACTATCGACCTGGTACCCGGATCGATGCCCATCTCACTGCCGACATATCGCATGGCTCTGTATGAGATGGAGGAGTTGAGGAAACAGATCGATGATCTATTGGAGGTTGGCTTCATACAACCGAGTGTGTCTCCTTGGGAAGCACCGGTGCTATTTGTGACAAAGAATGATGGTTCACTGCGATTGTGTATTGATTATCGCAGGTCGAATCAGATTACGGTGAAGAATAGATACCCTTTGCCCATGATTGATGACCTGTTTGATCAACTGAGAGGGGCGCAGTACTTCTCAAAGATTGATTTATAGTCAGGGTATCACCAGCTGCGCATCAGGGATGAGGACGTGCAGAAGACAGCTTTCAGGACCAGCTTTGGCCACTACGAGTTCCTTGTGATGTCGTTCGGTCTTACGAACGCACCAGCCGTGTTCATGGATCTGATGAACAGAGTATTTTGGCCATTCCTCTATTGATTCGTCATCGTGTTTATAGTCGACATTTTGGTATATTCCAGGAGTCGAGAGGAGCATAAGGAGCACTTGAGATTGGTCTTGGATACACTGAGACAGCACCAGTTGTTCGCACAGTATAAGAAGTACGACTTCTGGAAGGAGGAAGTCAAGTTCCTGGGACATGTGGTGTCCAAGGATGGGATGGCAGTGGACCTTGCTAAGGTAGCAGCGGTGCAGGACTGGAAGTAGCCTGGTTCGGTTACCGAGGTGAGGAGTTTCCTGGGTCTTACTGGCTACTATCAAAGATTCGTTCGGGACTTCTCCAAGATAGCTAGACCCTTGACTCAGTTGACACGGACAGAGCTGAAGTTCGCTTGGAATGAGAAGGCGGAGGCAGCTTTTCAGGAGCTGAAGGACAGGCTGACGTCCGCCCTTGTGCTAGTATTGCTAGAGCAAGGGGTTAAGTACACGATATACACCGACGCATCTAGCGTTGGTCTGGGTTGTGTCCTTACGCAGAAGGACAGGATAATTTCGTATGCCTCGAGATAATTAAGGAAGCACGAGGAGAATTACCCTACACACGACCTTGAGTTGGCAGCCGTCATTTTCTCATTGAAGCTCTGGAGACATTACCTCTACGGAGAGGAGTTCGAGCTCTTTTGCGACCACAAGAGCCTCAAGTACATATTCACGCAGCGGGACCTGAATATGAGGCAGCAGTGATGGATGGAGACTTTGAAGGACTCTAAGTTCGAAGTTTCCTACCATCCGGGCAAGGCGAACCTTGTGGCTGATGCGTTAAGCCGTAAGAAGGTGATAGAGTTTGTGGCTCCACTGATGGTTGCCGAGTGGGACATGGTTGAGTTCTTGCGACACTTTGAGCAGAAACTCACTGTGGAGGAGCCATATGAGTTTATCAGACATGTTCAGGTGCGATCTCTTATCGATGACAAGGTCATCACGGCGCAGAGGGATGATGTGCGTCTGACTGAGCTTCGAGAGTAGGCCAGTGATGATGCAGACGCTGAGTGGCGAGTTGGAACGGATGGGGACTTATGTTATCGTGGCCGCCTATGCGTCCCACATATCCCTGACTTGAGACGAGAGATTCTCGAGGTGTGCATAGTTCCAGACTTACGATACATCCGGGCAGCACAAAGATGTATCGCGACGTGAAGAGGACCTATTGGTGGGATGGCATGAAGACCCACATCACAGATTTCGTGTCCCGTTGTCTCACTTGCCAGCAGGTGAAGGCAGAGCATCGCCGACCTCTTGGTCTCCTTCAGCCTATACCTATAGCTGAGTGAAAGTGGGACTTTATTTCTATGAATTTCATTTCGGGATAGCTGAAGACGAGGAAGGGACATGATTTTATTTGCGTGATCGTTGACCGTTTGATGAAGTCGTCGCACTTCCTACCGATCAGAGTTACGAACTCTGCAGACGAGTTGGCCAGGCTATATATCTGGGAGATAGTGCGTCTGCATGGAGTTCCCTTAGAGAACGTGTCGGACAGAGACACGCGTTTTACTTCTATTTTCTGGACTCGCATCTAGGAAGCTATGGGTGTGAAGTTGAAGTTCAGTACTGTTTTCCACCCATAGACTAACGGACAGACAGACCGGGTGAACCAGATTCTAGAGGACATACTGCGGGCTTGCGTGTTGGATTTCAAAGACAGTTGGGATGACTGTCTTGCAAATGCGTAGTTCGCGTACAACAACAGTTTCCAGGCGAGTATCCGTATGGCACCTTATGAGGCCTTATATGGGCGTCCTTACCGAGCAACGCATTGCTGGGAAGAGGTCGGTGAGCGCAGATTAATTGGCTTAGAGATAGTGCAGGCGACCTCGAAGAAGATTGACATCATCAGGCGCCGACTTCTTACAGCGCAGAGTAGACAGAAGAGTTATGCCGATACGAGACGGCGCCCGCTAGAGTTCGCGATTCGGGATCACGTGTTTTTGAGAGTTTCCCCTATGAAGGGAGTTCTTCGGTTCAAGAATAAGGGGAAACTAGCACCTCGATTTATTGGTTCATTCCAGATTCTTGACCGTGTGGGTGCAGTGGCATATTGTCTGGCTTTGCCTATGCCTCTCGCGAGCGTACACAACATGTTTCATATTTTTATGCTAAAGAAATATGTTCCTGATCCTTCCCATATCATCATATGGGAGCAGGTGCAGTTGGGTGAGGATGCTACATATATACTGCGACCGGCGCGTATACTAGACAGGAAGGAGCAGGTATTGCGTAGCAAGGTCATCCCCCTTGTTAAGGTGTTGTGGACGCATCTGTAACATCCCAAAAATTGGGGGTCGAGCAAAAACTCCACTCCCAAGTTTCAGAACATCATTTATGCAACATTTTCAATGATGGATGAATGTTGTTCATATTAGTGCAGAAAACATGAGTGGGATTAGACCAAAACAGCATATCATACTCCAGAGACAGTTAAAGTAGCAAGCGAAAGAATGTAATAGATATATAAAGTATATGAACTTTTATGCGTCTCCAGAGTGTGAACATGTTACCAGGTTAAACATATACGTGTATACTCCAAAAATGATAAAAAGAATATACATGGGTGTGTAAGAAAAAGGCAAAATACCAAGTATATTGGCATCTAATCAGTAACCCTGTAACCCCGTCAATCAGAACCTGCATATAGGAGGGATCCTCCTCATCATCATCAAGTCTGGCTCTGCTTCGTAAGCATCGCCATCATCTGCAATTAAGATAGGAACTGTTTGGTGTGCATAACACCGTCCCGTAACGTGAGAGTGAGTAATTAACTCAGTGGAATCATAGAGCAAAGATTAGCATGTTCTCAAATCAATCATGCGATAATAGTAAAGCAATTAATCAAACATTCCTCGATACTATTGTTAATGCAATATGACATGACATGATGGATGCCCTCACCGACATTCTCCCTGATGCGGCACCATCTGCGTCCGTAGCATGCTTACGACCACTCAGTGCTCCACATCTTCCAGGCACATGCAATGCAATGTGGATATGATTACCAAGTTGTTATTAGTCCTTTTCATACAACAGGATTGGGAAACTAGGGTACCTTTCTTATATCAATCCCAACAAAGATCCTGTCTAGGGTCGTCACTCCTAGTAATCTCATACGATGTTATATTTGTAGGTCACTGCAAGGACTGCCAGGGCTGTTGCTCGCACTTGTTGCACCGCTCCCCCATCACCTTATCAATACAAGCCTAATTATCCTTAAGACTGCATCAGGACTCATCGCCCCCATGCGGTGTCAGGATAAACTCAAGGTCACTATAAAGGGCTCGTCACCAATCAGTGTAGGCCGACAATAAGAATATAGTGTCTCATACAACCATAATCTGCTCAGAGTAGGGTGCTTACTGGTCACTACGGGGAGGTTTGTGGCCCCAGCGTAGGCCGACAGCTCGACCAAGGTGTCCCATACCCCCATGCCCGGCTCATGAGTCTTTATGGATCAAGGTACCATGGTTAACAGGATTTTCAATGGTAAGTTCAGTATCCTAGGTTCAAGCAGTTATGACTCATACAGGGTGAACATACAGTGGCCAGTCGGGTTACTTGACGGGCTCGACTAGTGCGAGTGCATCTCAAGCTGAACGACATGAAGTGCATGAAACACTTCGTGTGGCCTAACCACTGCCGCCAACCCAAAACACGACTCGCGTTCATCGACGCATCCTTCGTGATAAATAGAAACCAACCACGAATTCGATCCATTATCGACTGCCTGGACTAGGTCATAGCCCCAAGAATTTGTGCATCAACATTAGTGAGCATATGTGAGTAACAGAAATGAAATACCACATTCTAAGCATGTTGACACATGTTATAACATACAACTTAAGCAAATCATCCCACACATGCATTTCATGTATACAATGAAATCAATACATATAGCCAACATGATGGAAATCGTTTACATCCGCATATTACTTGAGAATTCAATCTCAAAACTCATACACAACACCATTTACTCAATACATACTAATACAAACATTTATACAAACACTTAGACTACACACTTTAGTCTGCATAGCGTATGTCGACTAAAGTGTGCTTAAGGGCGAATCCCTTCGCCAAACCAATCATGCACGCATTCCTAATATTCTAACATGATAAATAGCCATGACAAACATTTTATCAAAATATGGACGTAAGCAGTATTTCCTACATATGACTAAAATACCCTAAATCTCATATTTACCGTACGTTTACGAAACAAAAAACGGACAGCATGTTGTAAATGTCAAACGGCGTTGCCATCGATAATCTACTATTAAACGACATTGAAAGCTTTGAAATCAGTCAATCAAAGCATCTAAGATCCGCACCTTTTTACCCTAAATGTGTATCGTTCCGAACGGAGCGTATACGCTTTGTCTACGGCGAACAAGTGACCTAATACACAAGATGTATAAGCTACTTCGCTATTGGAATCGACGGAACCTTAAATCAAAAAGTGTTGAGGGTTTTCCTTACCTAGAAATGCATTGGAATCACCGGCAAAGTGATTGGGATACGTTGCTTAAGCACGTGCAACAGCTAGTGCAGGTGGCAGGAAGATCACTCCCACACTCTCTCACAAACTCTCACTTTTTCTCTCTCTAGCTAGGGTTTCTAGCAAATTCGGATGGGTGAGATATGTGAGGGTTTAAAGCCCTTTTATAGCATAAAACCTTTCCAAATTAGGCTTGGGAACAAGGTCTACTTGAGGTATAACCAAATCGGGGATGTTCTAGTCCAAAGAAGCACTTCTGGAGGTCGCCTGGCCGAATGCGGTCGGACTTAAGCTAATGGATACTAGATCCTGCTCACACACAGTTTTCAGTCCGGCAAAGTTCACAGATCGCACGTGGTGGTCCAGTTTCAGTTCAGCGGTCATCGCACTTAGATTAGGTCTAAAAGTCTCGTGGTATGAAAGAGAAATTTTTCCTGATCTGAGGGTGCAATTTGGCTGAATTCTGACGGTCAGAACGCTTAATAATAACGTGCCAAGTCACGTGCCAGATTTGGTTTAAAATTTCCAAATCTAACCCTATTCTCACTCTCTTCACTCCAGGCTCAATGAAATAGCCTCTGAACGTCGGTTGGCCTTGATTTTGGAAATGATTGTCAAGTCCAGCCAAGCAGTCATAAAGGTCTAAGATTGTAGGTATCGGACTTTCGACGTGCGGTTTAGATCCAATACAAAGTTTCAGAAGGTTCCTGAGAGAAAACCGGTTTAGAGTTTGATCCTGGATTTTAGGATAACGTAACATCAACGATTCTACAACTTTTGGGTCTTGCAGAACATATTTAAAGCGATTAGGGACAATTTCATAGCTACTCCAGCGTAGCGCTAGCTAACTTAATCTTAATTTCTAAAAGAATTTGGTTCTAAGTGATTTCTTTGGCTTTGGAATTGATTCTTAAGAGTGATGTGGTTGACCCATTGCCTAAGGACGTCTAACCCCAGGTTGGCAAAAAATTCGGGGTGTTACAGCATCACACTGAAGAAGAGGCTACTTGGGAGACCGAAGCCAAAATCAGAAAGAACTACCCACATCTTCTTGAGGAGTATGAAAAGGTACAAATTTTGAGGATGAAATTTATTGTTTAAGGGGGGTAGATTGTACCGTCTCGAAAAAATCCGTATAGAGACACGAGTACCACCTCGATCAGAAATCACTTAGGATTAATTACTTTAGAAAATAAGCGTAAGTTAACTAGCGCTATGTTAGATTAGCTGTGAAATTAGTACTGTCCGCTTTAAATACGTTCTGCAAGACCAAAAACTTGTTGAATCAATGACGCTATAACATACTGAAACCTAGGATCAAACTCTAAACCTGTTTGCTCTCAGGAACCTGTTGAAACTTTATTTTAGATTTAGACCACGCGTCGAAAGTCCGATATCTACAATCTCAAACCATTATGACCGCTTATCTGGACTTGACAATCACTTCGAAAATCAAGCCAAACTGATGTTCTGGAGCTATTTCGTTGAGCCTGGAACAAGGAGTGGGAGAAAGACTGAAATTCTTTGAAAATTAAATGTGATTTAAATAAATCTGGCACGTGACGCTTGCGGGTAAAGTATAAGCATTGAGACCGTTGGAATCTGACCCAAATACACCCTCGGATCAAGGAACATTTTCCACTCAGGTCAGTGTACTTGAAATCCTCGGTCGAATCTCAGTGACCGCTGAACTGAAACCGGTCTGCCACGTGCAATCTGGAAATCCGATCAAACTGAAAACTTAATGTGATTAGGATCCAATATCCATGAGCTTAAGTCCGACCGCATTTGGTCAGGGGACCTCCAGGAACATTCTTTTGGATCGAAAAGGACCCGATTTGGTTATAACCCAAGTATACCTTGGTTTAAAGTCTAAATAGGTGACTTTCTAACCTATTTAAGGACCTTAAACCCTCTCACACCCCTCCCATATGATTTTGCAAAAACCCTAGAAAAGAGAAGAGAGAAAAGAGAGAGATTGTGTGGAAGTTGTGAGGGAAAGTCCCTGGCACTCGATCCTACTTCTACACGTGTTTAATCACCGTGTTCTAATCACTCTTCTGGTGATTCCGACTTCATTCTAGGCAAGAAAACCCTAACCTCAACCTATTTTATAGATTCTACCGATACAAGTAGCGAAGTAGCTGATTTATCTTGTGATATAGGTCCTCATACAGACGTTAACGAAGCGTAGAGTTTTTATTCGATTCGTTACGCTTTTACGGCGTAAGGTGAGGATTCTAGATGCTTAGGTTAACTGTTTTCAAAGCTTTCAATGTCGTTTAATAGTATATTATCGACAAGAAAATTGTTTGACATGTAGAACATGCTGTCAGTTTTCCATTTCGATTACGTATGGAGAATATGAGATTTAGGGTATTTTAGGTATTTATAGGAAATACTATATACGTCCGTATTTTGCTAAAATGATTGCCATATTTATTTGTCGTGTTATTATAGAAGATATGCGTGTATGATCTGTTTGGCGAAGAGATTCACGCTAATGCACACTTTGGGTCGACATACACTATGTAGACAATTGTGTGTAGACTAAGTGTTTGTATAAATGTTTGTATTAGTATGTACTGAGTAAATGTTGTTGTAGATTAGTTTTAAGATTGAATTCTCAATTAATATGATGATGTACATGATTTCCTCCATGTTGTTATATTGAATTGATTTCCTTATATATATGGATTACATGTGTTTGGTTGATTTGCTTATGTTGTATGTTATAACATGTTGTTAACATGCTTGGATTGTTTGTATTTCATTTCTGTTACTCTCATATGATCACTGATGTAGATTACAAGTGTTTGGGGCTATGATCTAGTCCAGGCAATCAGTAATAGATTCGAATTCGTGGTTGGCTTCTATTTGCCACGAAGGACGCGTCGACGAAGGCGAGTCGTGCTTTTGTTGGCGGCAATAGTTAGGCCACACAAGGTGTTTTATGCACTTCATGTCGTTCATCTTGAGGTGCACTCGTACTAGTCGAGCTCCTCAAGTAACTCGACTGACCATTGTATGTTCACCTTGTATTCGTCATAACTGCTTGAACCTAGGGTACTGAACTTACCAGTGAAAACCCTGATAACCATGGTACCTTGATCCATTAAGACTCATAAGCTGGGCATGGTGTTATGGGACACCATGGTCGAGCTGTTGGCCTAAGCTGGGGCCACAAACCTCCCCGTAGTGACCAGTGAGCACCTTAGACTCGTGAGCCGATTGTGGTGGTATGGGACACTACGTTCAAGTTGTCGGCCTACTCTGATTGGTGACGAGCCCTTTGTAGTGACCTCGAGCGTATTCTGATTCTATGTGAAGCGACGACCCTTCCGTAGCAACAAGAGTACAACTAGGCCTGTATTGATAAGGTGATGGGGGAGCGGTGCAACGAGTGTGAGCAACAGCCCTGACAGCCCTTGCAGCGACCTAGAAACATACCATCATATGAGATTATTAGGAGTGATGACCCTAGACAGGATTTATGTTGGGATTGATATAAGGAAGGTACCTTAGTTTCCCAATACTGCTGTATGAAAGGACTAATAATAACTCGGTAATCATATCCATATCGCACTACATGTGCCGGAAAGATGTGGAGCACTGAGGGAAGAAAGCATGCCGTGGACGTAAGATGGTGTCGCATGAGGGAGTATGTTGGTGAGGGCATCCATCATGTCATTTCATTCTTGCATTAACAACAGTATCTAGGAATGTCTGATTGTTTGCTTTACTATTATCGTGTGATTGATTTGATAACATGCTAATCTTTGCTCTATGATTCCACTGAGTTGATCACTCACTCCCACATTACGAGACGGTGTTTGCAACACCTACCAGACTCTATCTTAGATGTAGGTTGTGAGGCGATTCAGGAGCTGGAGCGGGATTACTAGGAGGACCAGGATGAGTTCTCGTACATGCAGTTCTCTGACGGCTTTACATAGGTGGCCTGGATTAGCGGGATTTTGCTAGTTGGACTATCATATGACATTTTGATTTTGATATGATATATGTATATGTGACTTAGAGATGTATTCATACTTTGGAGACAGTTTCAAGATTGTTTTGTTTTTCATACAGTGATATATATATATTCTTCAGTCTTCCGCTTGCGTTTTATCACTGGATCTGGAGTATGAATTGCAGCTTTGGTATAATCTTACTCATGTTATTGCATTAACTTAGACAACATTAAACCATGAGCATATTTGTTACATAAGTGATGGTCTGGAACTTGGGAGTTGGGTTTCTACACGACTCCCAATTTTCAGGGCGTTACATACATCTTCCAATGAGGCATTTGAGCATCTTTCTACTTCCTCGCAGAAGCCGTCGAGGCAGAAGACACATGATGGGCTGAAAATTGAACTTTTAGTTAATAGTTTATGGTCAGTGAGGACAAGAGACTGCAGATTGTGGGAGAGACTTTCAAGGTAGGACTCATTCTTGGTGGGTCCTGCAAGATAAACAATATGGATCACTTGACCTTCTAACCATCAATATGAGGTCTTTCGAGTATGACCCATAAATATAGGGCCCCACCAGATGAACTGTCGGGATCACTATAGTATTAGTGCTAACTGTTTGAGTTATTGGCCAAAATCAAAAGCCAAACATGAACAAGTACAACCCATGCTACTAGTGAACTAAAAAAATTCCTCTACCTGAGCTGCAAAATCATAATCAGGCTCTTGTGAAGAACTCGCATCCAACTTCTTTTTGCCACAGCTTTTCCAGTGCTCAAAGTGGCATGGAAAACATGACCATATGACCCTTCTCCAACTAAAGACTTTGAACCGAAATTACCATTCAATTTATTCAGCTCATCCAAAGACAAAGCTGGTATCTCGATTGGTAAGATCTTCGCAGGTGCCCCACCCCTGACTGTATTGTGACCTCGAGCTTCTCTCTCATTGCCTAAATCACATAGAAAACACATTTGACCATGCTCTTAATTAATGTCTGATATGTATCATATCACCTGATATTGTAGTGGTTTTTTTCCTGACACAGCCACATGAAACTCATCGGTGCCTCTGCCTCAATATCGATCCAATTTGGATATTGCCTGCAATAACATTTTAGAATTATTAGCAAGCTCATGATCGACAACTCAAAAGGCGTGACATTTTGAGAAATTACCATAGGGCATCAGAAAATGTGCTCAATGTGGGAGCGTCTGGAAGAGGTAAGTGAGCAAAATGCGGATTTCCCCAAATATCACTCACCATTTTATTAATTGTATCATTCACAAGAAAGCAAATACAGTAACTTTCTTAAAAGGCTATGTTTGGACACACAAGTGAACTGAAGTGAACACATTGCAACTATGATCCCTTTTGAGTTCAACTTTCAAGGATTGTATTTGTGATTTGAACCCATACCCTCAATATAAATGCCACGAAAGGAAATTTCCATTTTTTCTATGTTAGACTAATAGTTCCAATTCAATTCAACTTTGCATCCAAACGCACCCTTAGTGAAGTTATACACTAGCAATCTTCTACACTGGTTTTTCCTTAGTCCATTTAAATTTCTCTATTTGGTACGGTTTCCTCTACAATGATCCAAACCTTAGAACATGTGTACATTACAATCAAACACCATGTACATTGCACAATCATATTCTCAGGCCTTCTATAATTATCAATCCAATGATTTGTCTACTATCATGAACTTCAGTACTTTACATAGGCGGATCCCATGGTTCAGCAATATAGACCATTGATCAGATGGACCACTCAAAAGAATTTTCCTCAGTGGGATAATCTTAACCTGGATCCTTGGTCTGCCAACAGATAGTTAAGGAAGACATGAAGCAACAATCCACATTCCATGGAAAACCTAGGAGAGTTGCATCATAAATTCATGGTGGGTCCATCTAGTCATCAATCTGGATAGTCAAACCATGGGCCCCACCTGTAAATAAGGATGAAGGTTCGAGGAAACTATAACATATATATCCCTGGGAATCCTCTAAACTGAAATGACATATGCATTTTCATGAAGTTTCCTAATTTCAGATGCATAAACAGCCCAGCCCTATTAGAGCTGTCCATGAATTATTTAGTCTACGTTATTCATGTTAACTCTATGTATGATTTCCTCCATGTACAGAATTCATGTTTAAGTTATTTTCATAACATGTTCATATGAATGTAGAATCTAAATCAATTGCCTATTAAAGAGCTTGTATGTGATTGGGACTATATTATAGTATAGGTAGTCGGTAACAGCATGTAAACTGGTGGTTGAGGTTATTTTTCCCACGCAGGATGTGTTCGACGAATGCGAGTCGTACTTGGGATGTCCAACAGCAGTTAGGCCACACAGAGTGCTTATGCATTCCATGTTGATCGACTCAACGTGCGCTTAGCCTAATTGAACTTATCAACCAATCTGATTGACCGATGTATGTTCACCATGTTTGGATGCTATTGTTTGAATCTAAGGTACCAAACTTACCAGTGCAATCCCGTTAACCTTGGTACCTCGATCCTCTAAGACTCATGATCTGAACATGGTGGTATGGGACACTATGGTCGAGATGTCATCCTACGCTGAGGTGATGAGCCTCCCCGTAGTCACCAGTGAGCAACCCAGATTCATGAGCTAATTATGATGGTATGGGAGACTATATTTGTGCTATCGGCCTACATTGATTGGTGACGAGCCCTCTGTAGTGACCTCGAGCATATATTGACACTGCGGATAGGCGACGAGCCTTTTTGTGGTATCTAAGGTATATTAGGCCTGTATTGATTGGTGACGAGCCCTTTACAGTGACCTAGAACAGTAATATCGTATGAGATTTCCTAGGACTGACGACCCTAGAATGGATCATTGTTTAGGAATTGATATAAGGGAGGTTTCTTAGCTTTCCAATCCTATTATGTGAAAAGGACTAATAAGAACTTGATAAAAATGTTCATAACATTACACTGCATCTGCCGTTGGCGTTGGTGTAGAGCATAGTGGTAGTGATTCATGCCACGATCGTTAGATGATGTCGCAAGAGGGAGATTGTGGTGAGGGCATGCATCATTTCCTCATACCATTCTTGCATTAACAAGAGTATCTGGGACATGTTTGATTGTACTGCTTTATCATTACTGCTTGATTGAATTGATAACATGTTAACCTTTACTGTATAGTTCCACTGAGTTGATCACTCACTCCCATGTTCTGGGACGGTGCTTATACACCAACCAGAATCTGACTTAGCTGCAGGTGATGGTGATGCCTACGAGGCGGAGCCAGAGTTCGATGAGGATGAGGAGGCATTCTTATTCATGCAGTTCTCAGGTGGGTTCATGTGAGCCATGTCCTGGTTGGTGGGGACTCTGGGCTATGATTGTAGCGATTTATCATATTTTGTTATATGTATTTTGAGACATGACTTGTAACCATGACCTGAAAAAACTTACATATCTTGGGGACTCATGTTGGTTTATATATGTATTTCAATTTTTTGCCTACATTCTCAGATTATCCCTGAACTATTTTTACAGATTTGGCTTAATCTACCTCATGTTTTATACACTAATACAGACAACAGACATACAACATACATCCATCTTTACATATGTTGCATAAGTGATGTTTTAGAACTCGGGAGCTGAGTTATGCTTAACCCCCGATTTTTAAGGCGTTACAAGTTGGTATCAGAGCATGTTCTGGATTAAACTGGACCTGGTTTATGGTCACACGATGCACGCTGACACCACTTTAGCTTAGGAGGGTGTGAGAAAAATCTAGAAACAGGTTTAAGACTCCCAGTTTTGTTAGTTGGCGAAAGGTTACTGAAAATGATTGCCGAAACCGAGTCCGTGCACACTCCTGATCACACACGACGACCCCAAATCACTTCTAGACCATCACTTGATGGGTTTAGATCGTGTTTCATTCCATCTTAGCCGTTTGAAATCGGTACATATGCATATGTATCAGTTTTGTTCCGAAACGACCTGAAACGAGCTGAATCGGAGTATGGGCCCAATCAGGGCTGTTTTAGGGGGACCCAGGATAGGACCCACATCATTTTGGACCTTAGGGGGGGAGGACCTCACCGGAGGGTGAGCCCTCGCCGGGAGGTCCAGAGACCAGTGAGGCCTCACCGATTGGCGGGTCAGGTTGGGATGGGTCGTTGGGCTAATGCCCTTAGGGGTCTAGTGGGACCCACTAGTCCACGGTTTCTCATTTAAAACCCCCCCAAACATCTCTTTCCTTCACAAAACACACCTCTAAGCTCTCCTTTTTCCTCAAAACATCTCATTTCCCTCTCAAATCGCCTTTTCAATCCCTCTTTTCCTCATTTTTCTTCAAGTCATACATCCTTCCACCATTCTCAGCAATACCCATTTTCCACCCCCCTCATTTCCTTTGATTTGAGCTCCTAAACCCCCCATTCGAGTCTTAAATTCGTGTAAACCCACTATCCCATCCTATTTTGTCATTTTAAATCTCTAAATCCCCTTCATTTGAGCCTTTACACCCTCTTTTGAGGTTTAAATATGTGGAGACCCAAATATCTCATTCCTTTCTTTCATTTTCTTCACTTTTCCATAGCTTTCCTGGAGGTTATTGTGGCCCTATTCTCCATTTCCTCCATCCTTTCTTTCATGGGGAAGAAAAGAGCCCCCGTAGATGAAGCTGGGCCTAGTCGCCCAACCCATTCTAGAAGACCGAGAGGTGTCGCCGCTAGTTCAAGCGATACTTGAGAGTTACAGACGAAGCAGGATCTAGATCCCCATGCTCCCATATGAAGAACCTTGTTGGTGGAGTTGTCCCATGATATTTTCGAAGGCCACAGGGTCCTTTTTGAAGCTCATGTTGATGCACGACTATTTAGAGAGTTCTTGTTGTTCAAGAGTCTAGTTGAAGCCTAGTGGGGTCCACTATTTGAGGGTGAGCATCGTGCTAATGTGGGTACTTCTGAGCTTTCTACACCCACATATGAGAGCCGACACTGGAGCCCTTACAGTATAAAATTCCAGTCGGAAGAGATCAGGTGGCCACAGTTGATGTTGCTTTGATATCTCAGATTCTGAATGTGCCACCTGGCGAGGTTCATGCAAGTGAGAAGAATTTGAATAGTGCATGTGAGAGGGATCACCGCACACGGTTCCTTTGTGGTCGTTTGGTTGAATGACAGCCCAATAGAAGCCTCTTAGTGACAAATATGACAGACGACTTTCGTTTGCTTCACCACATCTGTACGTTCAATGTCTATCCCAGGTGGAGCAACCACAGTGAGTGCACGCGCCTGATGGTGCATTTCTTGTATCAGGTGGGATAGGGAGAGAAGTTTTGTGTTCCTACATATGTCTTGCGTCAGATAGTCCTTATCACACGTTCGAATAGAAGGACTGAATCTCTCCCATTCGGCCGACTCATATGTAGGATTACACTTGAGTTTGGCTACAAACTCGGGGTGAAATTACTGGCGTCCATCCATTACATCACCAAGACTACTCTCAATTAGATGAAGATCGGGCCTCGGCAGCGACAAGCCCTACCTGAGGAAAGTGAAGATGAGTCAGAAAGTGAAGAGGAAGAGAGTGACGAAGAAGCAGGAGCCGAAATAGAAGAAAAAGAAGAGCAGGGTGAAGAAGAAGAGGAGGCTCAAGATACTGATGAGAGTCCTCCTCCTGTGACTCAGGAGCATGATCCTGATAGGGTTGATAGAGAAGTCCGTTTGGTTAGGCTTGAAGAGGGCCAAGCCACTCTTCGGCAGGATATTATGGATCTGCGGGGCTACGTGAAGCACAAGTTTAGGAAAGCAATCAACACTTTGAAGACGATCCTGTGTTGACTGCAAGATAAGGTTGCCCCTCCTCCATCGTCAGATTCTGAGGAATAGTCTTTTATGTAGTCATTATTTGTTTGTTGTTACTTGTTCTTGTGTGTGGTTTGGTTGTTTGGTAGTTATTTAGTGTTTGAAGTTGAGTGTTTGAAGCTTGGTTGTCTTGTTCACATGCTTTCTCTGTCGCGATTCATGTAATGCTGCACATCATGTATTATGACGATTTTGTTGAATGAAATGCATGTTATTTCCTTAGCTTGTGAAGTGAATGCTGTGTGGATGGCTTATGTGAATGCCTAATCTCACTGGTTGCACTCTCTGTTGTATGTAGGGTATGCCACCTAAGGGCTCGAGGACTTCAGCCCGTCTCTCCCAGGGTGAGTCGCTTGATGGGGCCCTTCCCCTGAGCGATAGCCATATGAACCCTCATTCGAGCTCATCTCATTTTGATCCTATGTCGGATTCTCAGCCAGCTTTTGGCCCTGCTACTGGGTCGATTCCTGTGACACCTTCTATGGTTCCTCCTATCACACCTTCGGTTCCTGAGTAGAACTGTGTCTCTGGGTCGACACCTTATGTATCACAGTCTGCTCCCCCTCCTGATAGGCTAAAGCAGATGATGTTACTGATGCACTAGCAGCAGCAGTAGCAGCAGTTCTTGTCCTCTATGGCTGGTATCTTTGCTCAGTTGATGGGGGCGACTCCACCTGCCTCGCCTGTACACCCTGCTGGGAATACTAGTGCCTGCGGCACATTCGAGCGATTTCAGCATTTGTGACCTCCTACATTTGTGGGTACTTACAGATCCGAGGAGGATGAGTATTGGATTGACCACATCTCTAAGATGTTGAGACCATTACACTATTCTAAGGTGGAGCAGGTTGAGCTTGCCACCTTTATGTTTGAGAAGGAGGTTAGCTTATGGTGGGATAACATTCTCCATAGTTGCAGAGGGATTTGTATGGACATGGGAGGTGTTTGAGGCCCGCTTCCACGAGAAATATTTTTCGGTCACTTACAGACACGAGAAGGAGAGTGAGTTCCTTCACCTCTGTCAGGAGGGATGTCGGTGACAGAGTATGAGAACCGGTTTAAGGAGCTGGGCAGGTATGCTCCTTTGATTCTGGGTGATCAGTCATTGCGGATGCGACATTTTTCTGAGGGTCTACGACCTGAGATTCGATCAAAGATGTGTTGTGCGAGCATCTCTTCCTATGCTGAGTTGGTGAGCATGACCCTGCGTGTTGAGCAGGACGAGGATAGGTTGTCTTATATGCGTGCACCTATGGTTCCTAATTTTTTGAGTAGGCCTTTCCTCGGTAAGAGGCCTCGTGTTGATTCTCCATCGAGGATCTTGTCATCTCCTACCCATGGAGACCTGATGTGTGGTGCAACTACTGCAAGAAGCCAAGCCACACTGAGGTGACTTGTTTCTCTAGGATGCGAGATAGTGGTTTCTCGCAGCCTTTAAGGATCAACTGTCCGATGCCTCAGGCTATTTCTACACCACCCCTTCCATCAGCACCAGCCGATCCTTCCTTCAGACCCCTAGCACCTCATTTCAGGCCACCATAACGGCCCATAGTACCTCCACCGCATCACCCACAGCAGGCTCAGGTTCTTGCGCTCATAGCTGAGGTGCCCGAGGCAGATTCAGCACCGACATCTTTTGAAGTTTCCTCTCACATTCTAGGTAGGCCTAAATTTTTATTGGTGGACACCGGGTCCACTATTTCTATCATCTCTTGCACTGTGGTCAAGTGGCTAGGTTTGGTTACGACTCCTATGAAGGGAGTGAGACTCACTGCAGCTACGGGGACTTTTTCAGATATCACTCAAACCTGTGAGTCTTTCTCAGTAGGTTTGGGTAGCAGGACAGTGGTCGCCTACCTGATTGTCGCCCCACTGTGTCACTATGACGTTATATTCAGGATGGATTGGCTCACGAAGATGAGAGAAGAGATTGATTGTGAGGCCAGAGTCGTGACAGCCTATTGACCTGAGGGCATGGTTTTTACATTTATAGTTTAGGTCAGTTGGTCTTGTCGCGTTAGTAGCTACGCTTCTTTATTAGGGAGTTCTAATGATCCAGTGTTGGAAGTTATGCCAGTGGTTCGAGATTTTCCTGGGGTATTTGAAAAGATCCCAGGACTTCCTCCTCAGCGCGAGATTAACTTTACTATCAATCTTGTGCCCGGTGCGACACCTACTTCGCTGCTGACGTATCGTATGCCTCCTTGTGAGATGAAGGAACTAAGGAGACAGATTGATGTCTTGCTTAAGGCAAGTTTTATTCAACCGAGTGTGTCACCTTAGGGAGCTCCTGTCTTGTTTGTGAAGAAAAAAGACAGTTTCCTACGGTTATGTATTGATTATCGCAGGCTGAATCAGGTGACAGTGAAGAACAAGTATCCCTTGGACAAGATTGATGATTTGTTTGATCAGTTGAAGGGGACACATTATTTCTCAAAGGTAGATTTACAGTTTGGGTATCATCAGTTGTGCGTCAGGGATGAGGACGTGCAGAAGATTGCTTTTAGGACCAGTTTTGGTCATTATGAGTTCCTTATGATGTCTTTTGGACTCACAAATGCTCTGGCCGTGTTCCTAGATCTGATGAAAAGAGTGTTTCGGCCATTTCTGTTTCGATTCGTCATCGTCTTTATCGATGACATTTTGATATACTCCACAAGTCAAGAAGAGCACAAGGAGCACCCAAGAGTGGTATTGAATACTCTCAGAGAGAATCAGCTTTTTACACAATATAAGAAGTGTAATTTCTGGAAAGAAGAAGTCAAGTTACTGGGACATGTGGTGTCCAAGGAAGGTATTGCTATTGACCTCGCTAAGGTAGTTATGGTTCAGGATTGGAAGCAGCCCAGTTCAGTTACTAACGTGAGGAGTTTTCTTGGGCTGGCAGGTTATTATCGACGATTCATTTGAGACTTTTCTAAGATTGCCCAACCATTGTCTCAGTTGACGCAGAAAGATTTGAAGTTTGCTTGGAATGAAAAGGCCGAAGCAGCTTTTCAGGAGCTGAAGGACAAGTTGACATCCACCTTTGTGCTAGTATTGCCAAAGCAAGGGGTTAAGTATACGATATAGACTGACACATCTCGTATTGGTCTGAGTTGTGTCCTTATGCAAAAGGACAGGGTGATTGCTTATGCCTCGAGACAATTGAGGAAGCACGAGGAGAATTACCCTACACACGACCTGGAGTTGGCAGCTATCATTTTTGCATTAAAGCTCTGGAGACATTACCTCAATGGAGAGGAGTTCGAGATCTTTTGCGACCATAAGAGCCTTAGATATATATTCTCGCAGCGAGACTTGAATATGAGGCAGCGCCGATGGATGAAAACCTTGAAGGACTTTAAGTTTGAGGTCACCTACCATCCGGGCAAGGCAAACCTTATGGCTGATGCGTTGAGCCGCAAGAAGACTAGAATTTGCGGCTCCACTTATGATTGCAGAATGGGATATGGTGGAGATTGTATGAGACTTTGAGCAGAAACTCACGGTGGAAGAGCCGTATGAAGTGGTTGCACATATTCATATACAGCCCCTCATCGATGATAGGATTATCGAGGCTCAGGTAGACGATGAGATTTTGGCGAAGATGAAGGAGCGGGTTGGTACAGATGAGGACTCTGAGTGGAATGTTGGTACGGATGGGGGCTTACATTATTGAGGTCGCCTATGCGTCCCAAACATCCCTAACTTGAGACGAGAGGTTCTCAAGTTAACCCACAGTTCGAGGCTTGCGATGCATCTAGATAATACGAAGATGTATCAAAACATGAAAAGATCGTACTGGTGGGACAATATGAAGGTCCACATTGCTGAGTTCGTATCCCATTGTCTCACGTGTCAGCAGGTTAAGGCAGAGCATCGCCGACCTCTTAGATTGCTTCAACCCATGCCCATAGCTAAATGGAAGTGGGACTTCATTTTTATAGATTTTATTTATGGACTACTAAAGACGAGGAAGGGACATGACTCTATTTGAGTGATCGTTGATAGGTTGATGAAATCAGCTCATTTCCTACCGATTAGAGTTACGAATTCTGCAGACGAGTTAACTAGATTGTACATCAGGGAGATTGTACGTCTGCATGGAGTTCCCTTAGAGACTGTGTCAAATCGAGACACGTGGTTCACAACTATCTTCTGGACTCGTATCCAGGAAGCCATGGGTGTGAAGTTGAAGTTCAGTACCGCATTCCATCTGCAGATAGACCGGCAGACGGATCGTGTAAATCAGGTGCTGGAAGATATGTTGCGAGCTTGTGTGTTGGATTTCAAGGACAATTAGGATGACTGTCTTCCTTATGTAGAGTTCGTGTATAACCATAGCTTTCAGGCGAGTATCGGTATGGTTCCCTATGAGGCACTGTATAGTCGCCCGTGTAGAGTGCCACATTGTTGGGTAAAAGTGGATGAGAAGACTTTGATTGGCCCAAAGTTGGTTCATGTAACTTTAGAGAAAATTGACATTATTAGGCATCGACTGCTCTAAGCACAGAGCAGGCAGAAGAGTTACACCGATACGAGACGACGATCGCTTGAGTTTAATGTTGGGGACCATGTATTCCTTAAGGTTTCTCCTATGAAAGGAGTTCTTCAGTTTGGTAAGAAAGGGAAGCTCACGCCAAGATTATTGGCCCATTCCAGATACTTGATCGAGTGGGGGCAGTAGCATATTGCCTTACTTTGCCCACACTACCGTAGGCATGCATAACGTATTCCATGTGTCCATGTTGAAGAAGCACGTTCCTAATCCTTCGCATATTATAAGATGGGAGTAGGTGCAGTTGAGCGAGGATGCCATTTATGAACTGTGACCGATGCGTATTTTGGGTAGGAAGGAGCAGGTATTGCGTAGCAAGGTTATCCCACTTGTGAAGGTACTGTGGATGCATCATAGTAAAGAAGAAGCTACTTGGGTGACTGAAGCTGAGGTTAGGAAGAACTACCCTCAGATCCTCGAGGAGTACGAGAAGGTACAAATTTCGAGGATGAAATTTTCCTTTTAGGGGGGTAGATTGTAATGTCTTAGAAAAATCTGTACATAGACCTGAGTATCACCTTTCACAGAAATCTTTCAGAACCTAATCCTTTAGAAATTTAACTTAAATTAATTAGCGCTAAACTAGATTACTTGTGAATTTAGCACCAACTACTTTAAATACGATCTGTAAGACCCAAAACCTATAAAATTGTTAACGCTACATTACCCTAAAATCTAAGTCCAACTCTAAACCCAGTTGCTCTCGAGAACATTCAGAAACTTCGTATCGGACATGTATCGCACGTCGAAAGTCTGATAGCGATGAACTTAGACAGTTATGACCTCCTAGTTGGACTTGACTATCACCTTAAAAGTCAAGCCCAAATGATGTCCCGAGACCATTTTCTTGAGTTCGGAGTGAAGAGTGTGAGAAAGTGAATATTTTTAAGAAATTAAATATGAATTTAAGTAATTTGATACGTGTGGCTTATGCGCCATTTGTAAGCATTCTGACCGTTGGTTTTTGACCCAAATTCACCCTCGGATCAGGGAAGGTGGCCCACACATGTCAAAGTACTTGTGACCCTGATCGAGTTTCGGTGTTCGTTGAACTGAAGCTGGTCCACCACGGTCGATCTGGAAACCCGATCGGACTGAAAACTGTACTTGCTTAAGATCCTATACTAGTGATCTTAAGTCCGACCGCATTTGATAAGAGAACATCCAGAAGTGTTCCGTTGGATCAGAAAGAGCCTGATTTGGTTATAACCTAAGTATACCTTGGCCCTAGGGCTATTTCCATCGATTTTGGGCTTATATAAAGACCTTAAACCCTCTCTCATATGTCCCATACGAATTTTTAACCCTAGCTAAGATAAGAGATAGAAAAGAGAGGGAAAGTAAGTGAGAACGTAGTGTTTCATCTTAGGATTCTTCCCAGTTCCTTTACGCATCAATCCATTGTATTTGAATCGTTATTCCGGCAATTCTAATTTCATTTTTGGGTAAGTCAATCAAACCCTAATCTGTTTTTGTGCTTAAGATAGTTTAAGGGTTATTATAGCTAATCTATTTCACGTCTTAGGTTGTCTATCCGCCATTGACGAAGACTTATCGTCTAAACCATATTCGTGTCGCGTTTTCTGGCTTAAGATGCGGACTACATACGTTTAGGTTATGGTTTTCAAGACTTTCAATGTTAGATAATGATTTATTCTTTATATGAACTCTATTACATGTGCTAAATGCGCTATCCGTTTTGATTTGCATATATGTATAACCTATGTCATAAATAGGGTATTTCATGTATATGTGGAAATGTTTGTATGCATAAGGAATTTGATGTTATGATTGCCATGATTATTTGTCATAGATATATGATTGTTATGCAGGCAACAACTCCTAGGTGAATGGATTTTCCCTAATATGTAATGTGGTTGACATACGTGATGTATGTTGAATAGTGTAGTTTTAAGTGTTTGTATAAATGCCTGAATGAGATAGCATTCAGTAAAGTGTGATTTATAAGGTTGTTAAGATATGAATCTCAATTACCCTGCTTATGTGTATGATTTTCTCCATGAATTATTTAGTCTATTTATTCATGTTAACTGTGTGTATGATTTCCTTCATGTACTGAATTCGTGTTTAAGTTATATTTCATAACATGTTCATACGAATGTAGAATCTAAATCAATTGCCTATTATTGAGCTTGTACGTCATTGGTAGTTGAGGTAGTTTTCGTCACTCAGGATGTGTTCGACGAATGCAAGTCGTACTTGGGATGTCCAACAGTGGTTAGGCCACACGGAGTGCTTATGCATTCCATGTTGATCGACTCAACGTGCGCTTGGCCTAGTTGAGCTTATCAACCAACCTGATTGACTGATGTATGTTCACCATGTTTGGATGTTATTGTTTGAATCTAGGGTACCAAACTTACCAGTGCAATCCTGTTAACCTTGGTACCTTGATCCTGTAAGACTCATGATCCGAACATGGTGGTATGGGACATGGTAGTCGAGCTGTCGGCCTACGCTGGGGCGACGAGCCTCCCCGTAGTCAGCAGTGAGCAACCTAGACTCGTGAGCCAATTATGGTGGTATGGGACATTATATTCATGCTGTCGGCTTAAATTGATTGGTGATGAGCCCTCTGTAGTGACCTCGAGCATATCTTGACATTGCGGACAGGCAACGAGTCTTTTTGCAGTATCTAAGGTATATTAGGCCTATATTGATTGGTGACGAGCCCTTTACAGCGACTTAGAACAGTAATATCGTATGAGATTTCCTAGGACTGACGACCCTGGAATGGATTATTGTTTGAGAATTAATACAAGGGAGGTGCCTTAGCTTCCCAATCCTGTTGTGTGAAAAGGACTAATAAGAACTTGATAAACAGGTTCATAACATTGCACTGCATGTGCCGTTAGTGTTGGTGTAGAGCACAGTGGTAGTGCTTTATGCCACGATTGTTAGACGATGTCACAATAGGGAGATTGTGGTGAGGGCAAGCATCATTTCCTCATACCATTCTTACATTAACAAGATTATCTAGGACATATTTGATTGTACTGCTTTATCATTACTACTTGATTGAATTGATAACATGTTAACCTTTGCTGCATAGTTCCACTGAGTTGATCACTCACTTCCACATTTTGGGACGGTGCTTAAATACCAACCAGACTCTGACTTAGCTACAGGTGATGGTGATGCCTGTGAGGCAGAGCCAGAGTTCGATGAGGACGAGAAGGCATTCTCATTTATACAGTTCTCAGGCGGGTTCATGTGAGCCATGTCCTGATTGGTGGGTACTCTGGGCTATGATTGTAGCGATTTATCACATTTTGGTATATGTATTTTGAAACATGAATTGTAACTATGACCTGACAGAGCATACATATCTTGGAGACTTATGTTGGTTTATATATGTATTTCAATTTTCCACTTGCGTTCTCAGATTGTTCCTGAACTATGTTTGCTGATTTGGCTTAATCTACCCAATGTTTTTTGCACTAATACGGACAACATACATACAACATACATCCGTCTTTACATATGTTGCATAAGTGATGTTTTGAAACTCAGGAGCTGAGTTATGCTCGACCCCCGTTTTTCAAGGCGTTACATCTTATTACTTAACTTTTGCTTGGTCTATAAAGATTATATTAGTGTATATGTCCTAGGTGTTTATGCCATAGTTCGGTCTCATTGGTTTGGACCATGTAATATGATAACTTAGACGAACTTAAATCATATACTATATAGCAGTTCTCAGATGTTCTGTGACCAGTTAATATCACAGAGCTGTTCTCATTAGAAATCTCACACCATTAGTTGGTGATTTTGATGCTATGTTCATTATCACATATTTGATAAATGCTTAAGAGATTATGTTTAAGACCTTTTACGAACAAGACATTCTCAAATGAAGGAAGATTAAAGAGTTGAACCATATCTTGGCCAATAATTCTACAATTGCTACCATCACCAAATGTGACTAAACCATTGGTCATATCTTTGAGATTGGTGAACAAATATTTATCACCTGTCATGTGTCTAGAACAACCACTGTCTAGGTACCACTTTGACTGACTCGAAGCCTTGAAAGCGGTGTGGGAAACCAGACAAGCAACCTTAGGGACTCATTTCATTATTGTTTTGGGTTTTGGAACATAATTGATTTTTCTATGCTTGTAGTTGTTAGATATTCTACCATTTGAGTTAGATTTGAGAAGCTCCTTGAGTAAATCCACAATTTTCTTAGTTAAGGGGTTATGATTCTGATTTTTATAATTGATATGGTTGCTTTTGGGTTTCATAACCGAAAAAGTTTTAGGATTTTTAAAATTATTTTGATTCAGACTTTTCCTTTTTGAGTTAGAGGACTCTCCTTTAACAAACTTAGGAGGAGTGGACTTACTTTTAGGAGGTGTATTCTTATCGTAGCCTAAACCAGATCTATTGCCATATATCCTTGATTCGGTTAGCAGTCTTTCTAGTTTACGATCACCCTGGGCATACCGCCAAGTATCCTTCAAACTCAAGAGAGAAGAGAATTCTAGTTTTAGTTTTTTAATTTTCTGATTTAAGGTTTTCAACTTGGGATGTTTTAAAATCTAAATCACACCTAGCTTTTTCAAAACAATCAGAAAATTATAATTTTTCTAAAACTAAGTTGTCAAAATTTTCTTTTAACTTTAAAAACTTTTCTTTTTGAAGTTTTAGTTTTGCAGCTATCTTCCAACTTTCCTTATATAGGTGTAACGCCCGTGAAAAATCCATACTTGGGCTCGAGTACCAACTCGACCCGATATTGCGAAGAATTCATTCCTTTAGAAAATATGACTAGGTTAGCTAGTGCAACGTTAGAATAGCTGGGAAATGGTCCCTGATCACTTTAAATACGTTCTACAAGGCCCAAAGCGATTGGAACCAATGGTGCTATAATGCTTTAAAACCTCGGACCAAACTCTAAGCAGGTTTGTTCTCTGGACCACTTTGAATCTTTGTATTGGATCTAGACCGCACGTCGAAAGTCCGATACCTCCTATCTTAGACCGTTAGAACCGTCTAGCCGGACTTGACACTCATTCCAAAAATCAAGTCAAACCGATAATCACAGGCTATTTCATTGAGCCCGGACCGAAGAGAGTGAGAATAGGGTTAGAATTGGAATTTGAAATTCAAATCTGGCACACAATTTGACGCATCAGTATTGAGCGTTCTGACCGTCAGAATATAGCCAAATTACACCCTTGGATCAGGAAAAATATCTATTATATATCACGAGACTTATAGGTCTGATCTTGGTGCGATGACCGTTAAACTGAAACTGGACCGCCACGTGCGATCTGGGAACCCTACCGGTCTGAAAACTGGATGTGTGATAGATCCAGTATGCATGAACTTAAGTCCGACTGCATTTGGCCAGGGGACCTTCAGAAATGCCCTTTTGGACCGAAACGGCCCTGATTTGGTTAGGCACCAAGTAAACATTGTTCCCAAGCCTATTTTGGGCATGTTGTAGGCTATAAAAGGGGTTGAAACCCTCACTCCTCTCTCCCATCCGAATTTGAGAGAAGCCCTAGCTTGGGAGAGGGAAAAAAAGTGAGAGATTGTGAGAGAGTGGGGGAGTTCTTCCTGCCACTTGTGCTACGTATTGCACGTGCTTAAGCAACACACCTCTACCACCTTCCCGGCGATTCCATCGCGATCTTAGGTAAGTAAATACCCTAAATAGTTGTTGATTTGAGTTTCCCTTGTTTTCATAGCAATGTAACTTATGGATCTTGTGTATTAGGCTCCTTATTCACCGTAGACGAAGCGTATACGCTCCGTTTCAATTTTCGAGTCTACAAAACACTAGGTGAGGATTTTAGACGCTTTGATTGACGGTTTACAATGCTTTCAATGTCGTTTAATAGTAGATTATCGACGGCATCGCCGTTTGACATGTACAACATGCTCTCCGTTTCCTGTTTCGTAAATTAACGAAGAATATGAGATTTAGGGCATTTTAGTCATTTGTAGGAAGTACGGTCTACATGCATATTTTGCTGACGTGATTGACATGGTTTGTCGCCGCATTAGAGAGTTAGGAATGATTGCATAATCAGTTTGGCGAAGAGATTCGCCAAGTTGCGCACTTTGGGTCGACATACTATATGTGGACTTAAGTGTGTAGTGTATGTGTTTGTATAAATGCTTGTACTAGTATGTATTGTATTGAATGATGTTATGTAGTAGTTTGAGATTGATTTCATGATTAAAATGCTGACCTAAATGATTTCCTACATGTTGACCTTATGCATGATTGCGTTACATGCATAGGAAGTATGCTTTGAAGATTTGCTTAAGTTGAATATGCATGGAAGGTATGCCTTGAAGATTTGCTTAAGTTGAATGTTATAACATGTGTTAACATGCTCACATGATGTATTTCAATTCCAATACCCTGGTATATAGTGTTAATGTAATTCCATAGATGTGTGGGACTTGACTTAGTCCAGGCAGTCGGTAACCGAGCGAATTCGTGGCTGACTGGTCATAGCCACGAACGACGCGTCGATGAACGTGATTCGGGTTGAGAGTTGGCGGCAGTGGTTAGGCCACGCGAAGTGTTTTACGCACTTCATGTCGTTCAACTTGAGATGCGATCGAGCTAGTCGAGCCCGTCAAGTAACCCGACTGGCCGATGTTTGTTCACCTTGTATGTATCATAACTGCTTGAACCTAGGGTACTGAACTTACCATTGTAAACCCTATTAACCGTGGTACCTTGATCTACGAAGACTCATGAGCCGGGCATGGTGGTATGGGACACCGTGATCGAGCTGTCGGCCTACGCTGGGGCCACAAACCTCCCCGTAGTGACCAATGAGCACCTTGACTCGTGAGCAGATTATGGTGGTATGGGACACTATATTCTAGCTGTCGGCCTACACTGATCAGGCGACGAGCCCTTTGTAGTGACCGCGAGCGTATTCTGAGTCCACGGGAGGCGACGACCCTTCCGTGCAGTAGAGTACAGTAGGCCTGTATTGATAAGGTGATGGGGGAGTGGTGCAACGAGTGCGAGCAACAGCCCTGGCAGCCCTTGCAGTGACCTACGAAATATACATCGTATGAGATTACTAGGAGTGACGACCCTAGACAGGATCCGTGTTGGGATTGATACAAGGGAAGTACCTTAGTTTCCCAATCCTGCTGTTTGAATGGACTAATAACAACTTGGTAATCATTTCACCATAGCATTGCATGTGCCTGGAAGATGTGGAGCACTCTAGGGAGTGTGGCATGCCGCGGTCGTAAGATGTTGCCGCATGAGGGTGATCGTCGGTGAGGGCATACATCACGTCATATCATCTTGCATTAATAACAGTATTAGGATTGTCTGATTTACTGCTTTACTATTATCGCGTGATTGAATTGTGAACATGCTAATCTTTGCTCTATGATTCCACTGAGTTGATCACTCATTCCCACGTTACGGGATGGTGTTTGCAACACCCACCAGACCCTGTTGTAGTTGCAGGTGAGGACGAGATCCAGGAGGTGGAGCCTGAGATTGACGAGGACCAGGATGAGTTCTCGTATATGCAGTATCATGACGGCTTCCCGTAGGCGACCTGGATCGAGGGGACATCAGTGGGACTTCCTTTTTGAACATTATTCTTTTGTTATGTATATGTACACGAGACTCAGAGATGTAGTCATACTTTGGAGACAGATGAGATTACTTTGTTTTTCCATACAGTGATATATACATTGTTTAGTCTTCCGCTTGCTTTTATCACTGGATCTGAAGTATGAATTGCAGTTTTGGTATACTTTTATTCATGTGAATGCTTTAAATCAGACAACATTGAATCATAACCATTTTTGTTGCATAAGTGACGGTCTGGAACTCGGGAGTTGAGTTTATACACGACCCCCGATTTTCAGGGTGTTACAAGTTGGTATCAGAGCATGAATGAGAGTATACTGGGCCTGGGTTATGGTCTTGCGACGTACGTTGTCGCTTCCTTTGACTTAGGTGGGTGCGAGAAGGGTCTAGAAACACTTCTAGGATCGCAGATTCGCCGATAGGCGAAGTCTATTAGGATCGATCGCAAGATCGAGTCTGTAACGCATCTCGGGTCGCATAAAGCAACCTGAATCACTCCTAAGCTTTAGGAAGTCGGGTTGAGACGTCCTATGAGCGGTTTTAAGCCGCAAAAGTGAATCCTTGGGCCGTGGGATGACCACGACTCCAGTAATCAATCGCCAGGGCTTAAAAACCCCGTTTCACCAAAAATCTTCAAAATTCCTCCTCTAAACACTCCAATCTTTATTTCTTTCTTATCCAATTAATATTAGGCATCAAAACTAATGTGAAAATAACACAAATTAGTACTTTCACAAATTTTATAGTGAATAGTAAAATTTCATGAAAAATGGCCATAAGGCCATTATAACTTCACTTTCTTTAGAAACTAAGGAGGTAGATAGGTGTACTGGCTCCTTCTACCCCAAATTCATATGCTGCATCATATGGTTTGGTATTCAGAATTGCGATGTGGACCCAGAAATCCCCGAACACATGTTTGGGCTCATAGAGACCAAATTAGTGTGAACCAAGGGGTGGGACCTAACTTTTTGGGACCCTGGGACCATGGGGGACCAGACCCATGGGGTCCCACCGGCCAACTTCAAAGTTGACCGGTGATGCCATCGCCGGTCGGGCGATGCATCGCCGGCCGGCGGTGTCCGATGGGGCCGTCCTTCGGGTGCACCCCCTTAAATAGGCTCCACATCATCCCTAGGTACCTCCCACATCACGAAAACCCCCAAATCCCACCTCTCCTTCACAAACAGCCCCCTACATAGCCCTAGATTTGATTTTCAGCAACCCATTCCAAACCCCGGCGTCCCAAACCACCTCTACAACCTTCCTTGGCCAAAACCGACCACCACCCATCATTTATTGGGTGTTGGAAGCCTCTTTCCTTGAAGATATCACCATTTGGAGCTCCAAAATCCCCCAAATATAGCTGAAATCGTGAGGAGCTCCATCTCATCTTTTTGTTAGTATTTTTCCCTGAAAGTACAGCCTTGGGAAGCTTGAAGCATCCCTCTACGATGCCTAGATTTCCTTTTGTCAGATTGGGCAGCCATTTCTCTGCATTTTTGGCATTTTCCATGGCTTTCGTGGAAGCCATTTTGGGCCTTTTGTCACTCTCATCCATCATATCTTTGATGGGTAAGAGGAAAACCGCGACAGATGAGGCTGGGCCGAGCCGCCCTGCTCGATCGAGAAGACCGCGGGGTGGTGCCGCAAGTTCAAGCACCGCCGCAGGTCCAGCTGCAGTCCTGGAGTGCCGTACAAAGCGGGATTTGGATCCCCATGCACACCTTGGACGAACCATTCTATCAGAGATGCCTTATGGTGAATACACTGATCGTAAAGTGTTATTTGAGGCGGACGTAGATGGGCGATTGTTCGGCGAGTATCTGTTGTTCGAACGCATTGAAGCTGCGCACTGGGGACCGATCTTTGAAGCTCGCGCTCGTGCTAATGTGAGCACCGTTCGTGCCTTCTATGCTAACATCCAGAATCCTACCTTGGAGCCTTTGCAGTTCAAAATCCCTTTTGGTAGAGATCGGATGGCTACGATCGACGTCCGGTTGATTGCGCGACTTCTCAACGTGCCTCTAGGTGATGTGCATCTAAGTGAGAAGAATTTGAGGACTAGACGTGAACGAGATCGCCGCACCAGGTTTCTGTGCGGTAAGTTGGTTCCATGGCAGCCTAATAATAGCCTCAAGGCGAATACATGTCTGAGGATTTGCGCCTGCTGCATCATATCTGCACGTTCAATGTCTATCCCAGGTCGACGAACCGCATTGAATGTACACGTCTTATGGTCGATTTCTTATTTCTGGTGGCCCAGGGAGAGAACGTATGTATGGCCACTTTCATCTTACGGTAGATAGTTCTCATAGCCAGGTCGAGGAGAACATCTGAATCGCTTCCCTTTGGCCGACTCATTTATAAGATTGCGCTTGAGTTTGCCTATAGACTTGGACCCGAATTGCCGGTATCGATTCACACCATCGATGAGTCGACAATGATTAAGATGAAGATTGGGTCGCAATACCGTGAAAATCAACTTGAAAGGGATAGTGGGGATGACTTTGATGAAGAGGAAGATCAAAGCGAAGAAGAACCTAGAGCAGAGGTTCAGGAAGAGGTTCAGGAAGAAGCAGAAGAGGAGGCTCAGGATACTGATGAGAGCCCTCCTCCTTCTGCGCAGACTACTATCGACAACCGCATTTCTCGGATGGAGGAGAGTCAGACCGCTTTGCGAAGGGAAGTCCAAGAACTTCTTACGGAAGTCGTTGATGTCAAGGCTGTTACAAAGAAGAAGTTTGGCAAGGTGACTCGCACCTTGAAGGCAATCCTGTGTTGCTTACAGGATAAGGGTGCTCCTCCTCCGTCACCAGACTCCGACTAGCGATGCGATCTTTGATGTTGTTATTAGTAGTTAGCCATTTCCTGTTTTATGTGTGTAAGCCTGTTGAGGCTAGTGCTTTGCTTATGTTGCTGTTGCTTAACTGTCTTAATTTCCATGTCATTCTAGTCATGATGCTTGTAAGGATATATCCTTTATATTGTGACAATTTTGATTAATTGAAATGCATGGAATGCCTTTGACTCTTTAGTGAATGATTGTGGTGTGTTTGTGCAATTGAGACTGACAAGGTTGCACCCTATTTTGAATATAGGGAATGCCACCTAAGACTACGAGGAGTGCGGTTCGGCTTTCATTGTCAGAGCAGATGGATCAGACTCCCTCTCAGTCTGGCACTCGTCCGGACCCTGTTGTGGGCCCGATTCCTGAGACGGTTCGGTCGTCTCAGCCTGCTGTTGGTCCTACAGATGGACCACCGCCATTTACACCATCAGTTAGAGAGCCACAGCGCGCATCTACTTCCGCACCTCATCCGCCACAGCCTGCTCCACCCCCTGATAGATTCGAGCAGATGATGGCTATGATGCTACAGCAGCAGCAGCTTCTGACCACCATAGTTGGGACTTTAGCCCAGGGTGGGGGTGCGACTACATCTACTCCGCCTGCACCACCTGCGCATCCAGCTGAGGATGCCTATACTTACGCCCAGGATGAGGGCATAGCACATCCTGCGCAGCCTGCTTTCCCTGCGGGGAATCCTACCGACACACGGGGCCTTCTGGAGCGATTTCAGCGCTTGCGGCCTCCTACTTTCACGGGTTCTCACAGACCAGAGGAGGCTGAGTTCTGGCTCGACCGAGTGTCGAAGATTCTACGGATGTTGCACTGTACCGAGGCTGAGCAGGTAGAGCTGACTACCTTCCTGTTTGAGAGAGAGGCCAGTATGTGGTGGGATAGTATATTGCGGACTGTTGCCGCAGATTTCGTATGGACGTGTGCAGCATTCGAGTTCCGCTTCCATGAGAAGTATTATCCCCAGACCTACAGGCACGAGAGGGAGAATGAGTTTCTCCGTCTCAGGCAGGCAGCGATGACGGTTACCGAGTATGAGCATCGGTTCACAGAGTTGGGCAGGTACGTCCCGACGATTCTAGCTAATGAGCAGATGCGCATACGGCATTTTTTGGAGGGCTTGCGACCGGATATTCTGTCGAAGATGTGCTGTGTCAGTTTCCCCTCCTATGCGGAGTTGGTTCACATGTCCATGCGGGCAGAGCAGGACGTGGATCGACTTGCGCGATCTTGAGGCCCGACTACTTCTAGGCCGCGACCGAATTTGTCAGACAGGCCCTCCGCGGGCAAGAGGCCTCGCATTGATCCTCCTACCAGGACCACGGCGCCAGTAGGACCGTTTCGGCGCCCTGATTTATCATGCACATACTGTGGGAGGACAGGCCATTTAGCGCAGAGTTGCTTTTCCAGGATGCGGGACAGTGGGTTCTCGCCGCCGCAGAAGATTGATCGTGTACGTCCACAGGCGATATCAGCACCGCCTATACGGTCAGCTCCTGCGCATCCTTCTTTCAGGCCTACGGTATCGCAGATTCGACAGCCTCCACAGCCCTTGACACAGCGGCCGAACCGGCCACAGCAGGCTCGAGTTCATGCACTGACCGCTGAGGCAGCTACGATGCCGACTTTCTAGCATTCAGCCTTCGAGGTCATGGGCCATATCGGAGGTACTCCCGTTCTTGTCATGGTGGACACTGGTTCCACGATTTCTTTGATATCGCGTGCCGTAGTCAGACGTCTTGGGTTGCAGACTATCACTATGGATAGCGTGCGAGTCCTTGCAGCTCATGGGGATTATTCGGATGTCACCCAGATGTGTGAGGGTTGTTTAGTTGATATGGGAGGTAGGACGATGACTCTTGATCTGGTCGTCGATCCCTCGCTCGTTTATCTCAACGTCATTCTTGGCATGGACTGGTTGACTGCAGCGAGAGCCGAGATTGACTGCGAGGCTCGTGTGGTGACGGTGTACGAGCCTGAGGGCACGCCTTTCACATTTCCAGTGCGGGTAAATCTTCCTTTCCGCATTCTTAGCTACGCCACTCTATTGCGCGACGCTGGTGCCCAGGTACTTGAGCAGACGCCAGTGGTTTCTGAGTTCGGGGATCTGTTCAGGAAGATCCCTGGTTTGCCGCCCCGACGTGAGATCGACTTCACTATCGATCTGGTTCCTGGTTCTACACCAGTCTCACTGCCGACGTATCGCATGGCACCATGTGAGATGGAGGAGTTGAGGACGCAGATTGATGGCCTGCTAGAGCTTGGCTTTATACGGCCTAGCGTGTCTCCTTGGGGAGCACCGGTCTTGTTCGTGAAGAAGAAGGATGGTTCGCTGCGATTGTGTATTGATTATCGCAGGCTGAACCAGCTCACGGTGAAGAACAAGTACCCTTTGCCCAGGATCGATGACTTGTTTGATCAGTTGAGAGGAGCGCAGTACTTCTCGAAGATTGATCTTCAGTCAGGATATCATCAGCTGCGCGTCAGAGATGAGAACGTGCAGAAGACAGCATTCAGGACCAGTTTTGGTCACTACGAGTTCCTCGTGATGTCGTTCGGTCTCACGAACGCACCGGCCGTGTTCATGGATCTGATGAACCGGGTATTGCGGCCTTTCCTCTATCGATTCGTCGTTGTCTTCATCGACGACATTTTGGTATACTCTAGGAGTCGAGAGGAGCATGAGGAGCACTTGCGTTTGGTCCTTGATACGCTCAGACGACATCAGTTGTTCGCACAGTACAAGAAGTGCGACTTCTGGAAGCAGGAGGTGAAGTTTCTAGGACACGTGGTGTCCAAGGATGGCATGGCAGTTGACCTGTCTAAGGTAGCTGCGGTGCAGGACTGGGAGCAGCCTGGTTCTGTCACTGAGGTGAGGAGTTTCTTGGGACTCGCTGGCTACTATCGGCGCTTCATTCAGGATTTCTCGAAGATCGCGAGACCCTTATCTCAGTTGACACGGAAGGACGTGAAGTTCGCCTGGAATGATAAGGCGGAGTCGGCTTTTCAGGAGCTGAAGGACAGACTTACGTCCGCCCCTGTGCTAGTATTACCAGAGCAAGGGGTTAAATACACTATATACACTGACGCGTCTAGCGTTGGTTTGGGTTGTGTCCTTATGCAGAGGGACAGGGTAATTTCGTATGCCTCGAGACAATTAAGGAAGCACGAGGAGAATTACCCTACACACGACCTGGAGTTGGCAGCCGTGATATTCGCACTGAGACTCTGGAGACATTACCTCTACGGAGAGGAGTTCGAGCTCTTTTGCGACCACAAGAGCCTCAAGTACATATTCACGCAGCGGGACTTGAATATGAGGCAGCGGCGATGGATGGAGACGCTGAAGGACTTCAAGTTTGAAGTCTCTTACCATCCTGGGAAGGCGAACCTTGTGGCTGATGCGTTGAGCTGCAAGAAGGCGATAGAGTTTGCGGCTCCGCTGATGGTTGCCGAGTGGGATATGGTGGAGTTTTTGCGAGACTTTGAGCAGAAACTCACCGTAGAGGAGCCGTTTGAGTTCATCGCACATGTACAGGTGCGATCTCAGATCGATGACCGTGTCATCGAGGCGCAGAGGGACGACGCGCATCTTACTGAGCTTCGAGAGCAGGCCAGTGATGATGCTGACGCCGACTGGCGAGTTGGTATGGATGGGGGCTTACGTTACCGTGGCCGCCTATGCGTCCCAGATGTCCCTGACTTGAGACGAGAGATTCTCGAGGCTGCGCATTCTACTAGACTCGTGATGCATCCAGGCAGTACGAAGATGTATCGTGACGTGAAGAGGACGTATTGGTGGGAAGGTATGAAGACCCACATAGCTGAGTTCGTGTCCCGTTGTCTCACTTGTCAGCAGGTGAAGGCAGAGCATCGCCGACCACCTGGACTTTTGCAGCCTATGCCGATTGCAGAGTGGAAGTGGGATTTCATTTCCATGGACTTCATTTTTGGGTTGCCGAAGACGAGGAAGGGGCATGATTCCATTTGGGTGATCGTCGACCGATTGACGAAGTCGGCGCACTTCCTACCGATCAGAGTTACGAACTCTGCAGACGAGCTGGCTAGATTGTATATTAGAGAGATCGTGCGTCTGCATGGAGTTCCGTTGGAGATCGTGTCAGACAGAGACACGCGGTTCACTTCTATTTTCTGGACTCACATTCAGGAGGCTATGGGTGTGAAGTTGAAGTTCAGTACTGCCTTCCACCCACAGACGGACGGACAGACGGAGCGAGTGAACCAGATCCTGGAGGACATGTTGCGGGCTTGCGCATTGGACTTCAGGGACAGTTGGGATGACTGTCTTCATATGCGGAGTTTGCGTACAACAATAGCTTCCAGGCGAGTATCGGCATGGCACCTTATGAGGCGCTGTATGGGCGACCTTGTCGCGCACCGCATTGCTGGTTAGAGGTCGGTGAGCGTAGCTTGATTGGCCCAGAGTTGGTACAGGAGACGTCAGAGAAGATTGATATTATTCGACGTCGACTTCTTACAGCGCAGAGCAGACAGAAGAGCTACGCCGATACGAGACGGAGGCCACTAGAGTTCACAGTCGGGGATCACGTGTTTTTGCGAGTTTCCCCTATGAAGGGAGTCCTTCGGTTCGGGAAGAAGGGGAAGCTGGCACCGCGATTCATTGGTCCATTCCAGATCCTCGATCGTGTGGGAGCAGTGGCTTACCGATTGGCTTTACCCACGCCCCTCGCGAGCGTCCACAACGTATTTCATGTTTCTATGCTGAAGAAGTACGTTGCTGATCCTTCCCATATTATCAGATGGGAGCAGGTGCAGTTAGGAGAGGATGTTACTTATATCCTGCGACCGACACTCATCTTAGACAGGAAGGAGCAGGTACTGCGTAGCAAGGTGATTCCCCTTGTGAAGGTACTATGGACGCATCACTCTGAGGAGGAGGCTACTTGGGAGACAGAAGCCGAGATCAGAAAGAACTACCCACAGCTTCTCGAGGAGTACGAAAAGGTACAAAATTTCGAGGACGAAATTATTTGTTAAGGGGGGTAGATTGTAACGCCCGTGAAAAATTCATACTTGGGCTCGAGTACCAACTCGACCCGATTTTGTGAAGAATTCATTCCTTTAGAAAATATGACTAGGTTAGCTAGTGCAACGTTAGAATAGCTGGGAAATGGTCCCTGATCACTTTAAATACGTTCTACAAGGCCCAAAGCGAGTGGAACCAATGGTGCTATAATGCTCTAAAACCTCGGACCAAACTCTAAGCATGTTTGTTCTCTGGACCACTTTGAATCTTTGTATTGGATCTAGACCGCACGTCGAAAGTCCGATACCTCCTATCTTAGACCGTTAGAACCGTCTAGCCGGACTTGACACTCATTCCAAAAATCAAGTCAAACCGATAATCACAGGCTATTTCATTGAGCCCGGACCGAAGAGAGTGAGAATAGGGTTAGAATTGGAATTTGAAATTCAAATCTGGCACACAATTTGATGCATCAGTATTGAGCGTTCTGACCGTCAGAATATAGCCAAATTACACCCTTGGATCAGGAAAAATATCTATTATATATCACGAGACTTATAGGTCTGATCTTGGTGCGATGACCGTTAAACTGAAACTGGATCGCCACGTGCGATCTGGGAACCCTACCGGTCTGAAAACTGGATGTGTGCTAGATCCAGTATGCATGAACTTAAGTCCGACCGCATTTGGCCAGGGGACCTTCAGAAATGCCCTTTTGGACCGAAACGGCCCCGATTTGGTTAGGCACCAAGTAAACATTGTTCCCAAGCTTATTTTGGGCATGTTGTAGGCTATAAAAGGGGTTGAAACCCTCACTCCTCTCTCCCATCCGAATTTGAGAGAAGCCCTAGCTTGGGAGAGGGAAAAAAAGTGAGAGATTGTGAGAGAGTGGGGGAGTTCTTCCTGCCACTTGTGCTACGTGTTGCACGTGCTTAAGCAACACACCTCTACCACCTTCCCGGTGATTCCACCGCGATCTTAGGTAAGTAAATACCCTAAATAGTTGTTGATTTGAGTTTCCCTTGTTTCCATAGTGATGTAGCTTATGGATCTTGTGTATTAGGCTCCTTATTCGCCGTAGACGAAGCGTATACGCTCCGTTTCAATTTTCGAGTCTACAAGACACTAGGTGAGGATTTTAGACGCTTTGATTGACGGTTTACAATGCTTTCAATATCGTTTAATAGTAGATTATCGACGGCATCGCCGTTTGACATGTACAACATGCTCTCCGTTTCCTGTTTCGTAAATTAACGAAGAATATGAGATTTAGGGCATTTTAGTCATTTGTAGGAAGTACGGTCTACATGCATATTTTGCTGACGTGATTGACATGGTTTGTCGCCGCATTAGAGAGTTAGGAATGATTGCATAATCAGTTTGGCGAAGAGATTCGCCAAGTTGCGCACTTTGGGTTGACATACTATATGTGGACTTAAGTGTGTAGTGTATGTGTTTGTATAAATGCTTGTACTAGTATGTATTGTATTGAATGATGTTATGTAGTAGTTTGAGATTGATTTCATGATTAAAATGCTGACCTAAATGATTTCCTACATGTTGACCTTATGCATGATTGCGTTACATGCATAGGAAGTATGCTTTGAAGATTTGCTTAAGTTGAATATGCATGGAAGGTATGCCTTGAAGATTTGCTTAAGTTGAATGTTATAACATGTGTTAACATGTTCACATGATGTATTTCAATTCCAATACCCTGGTATATAGTGTTAATGTAATTCCATAGATGTGTGGGACTTGACTTAGTCCAGGCAGTCGGTAACTGAGCGAATTCGTGGCTGACTGGTCATAGCCACGAACGACGCGTCGATGAACGTGATTCGGGTTGAGAGTTGGCGGCAGTGGTTAGGCCACGCGAAGTGTTTTACGCACTTCATGTCGTTTAACTTGAGATGCGATCGCGCTAGTCGAGCCCGTCAAGTAACCCGACTGGCCGATGTTTGTTCACCTTGTATGTATCATAACTGCTTGAACCTAGGGTACTGAACTTACCATTGTAAACCCTATTAACCATGGTACCTTGATCCACGAAGACTCATGAGCCGGGCATGATGGTATGGGACACCGTGGTCGAGCTGTCGGCCTACGCTGGGGCCACAAACCTCCCCGTAGTGACCAATGAGCACCTTGACTCGTGAGCAGATTATGGTGGTATGGGACACTATATTCTAGCTGTCGGCCTACACTGATCAGGCGACGAGCCCTTTGTAGTGACCGCGAGCGTATTCTGAGTCCACGGGAGGCGACGACCCTTCCGTGCAGTAGAGTACAGTAGGCCTGTATTGATAAGGTGATGGGGGAGTGGTGCAACGAGTGCGAGCAACAGCCCTGGCAGCCCTTGCAGTGACCTACGAAATATACATCGTATGAGATTACTAGGAGTGACGACCCTAGACAGGATCCGTGTTGGGATTGATACAAGGGAAGTATCTTAGTTTCCCAATCCTGCTGTTTGAATGGACTAATAACAACTTGGTAATCATTTCACCATAGCATTGCATGTGCCTGGAAGATGTGGATCACTCTAGGGAGTGTGGCATGCCGCGGTCGTAAGATGTTGCCGCATGAGGGTGATCGTCGGTGAGGACATACATCACGTCATATCATCTTGCATTAATAACAGTATTAGGATTGTCTGATTTACTGCTTTACTATTATCGCGTGATTGAATTGTGAACATGCTAATCTTTGCTCTATGATTCCACTGAGTTGATCACTCATTCCCACGTTACGGGATGGTGTTTGCAACACCCACCAGACCCTGTTGTAGTTGCAGGTGAGGACGAGATCCAGGAGGTGGAGCCTGAGATTGACGAGGACCAGGATGAGTTCTCGTCTATGCAGTATCATGACGGCTTCCCGTAGGCGACCTGGATCGAGGGGACATCAGTGGGACTTCCTTTTTGAACATTATTCTTTTGTTATGTATATGTACACGAGACTCAGAGATGTAGTCATACTGTGGAGACAGATGAGATTACTTTGTTTTTCCATACAGTGATATATACATTGTTTAGTCTTCCGCTTGCTTTTATCACTGGATCTGAAGTATGAATTGCAGTTTTGGTATACTTTTATTCATGTGAATGCTTTAAATCAGACAACATTGAATCATAACCATTTTTGTTGCATAAGTGACGGTCTAGAACTCGGGAGTTGAGTTTATACACGACCCCCGATTTTCAGGGTGTTACAATAGGGCATTATAGGCATCTTGTAATTCATCATCATTTTCAGGGTTGCTTCTCAGATTTTCATCATAAGTTGACTTACAACTGTTTGAGGAAGTGACTTTGGCTAGAGTCAATAAAGCCTTGACTTCATTAGTAGACTTGGGTTCAGAATCATCTGACTTAGAAGAAGCTTCAGAGCAAGACGATTCATCCTATGTGGCCAACATGCCTTTCTTTTTAGATTTGTCCCTCTTTGGACATTTGTTTGCCAGATTCCCATATTCATGGCAGTTGAAACATTGGATGTCTTTAATAAATTTTTAATTTTTAGATCTAATCCTTTTCTTTTTAGAAGGTTTTTGAAAATCTACCCTCTTTTTGCTTTTGAAAATTTTATAAAACTTCTTGGCTAATAGTGTCATATCGTCTTCAGAATTTTCACAATCAAAATTACTAGTTTTATCATGAGAAATATTTTTAGAAGACTTAATGGTGATTGGCTTACCTTCAAGAGCCTTAAAGTTTAACTGGTAGGTTCACTACAAGAAATCCCGCTTTTAGCAACGAAAAGTTTCGTCGCTAAAAGTCAAAATTTTGTAGCTAAAAAGTTTTAGCGACAAAAATTTCCATCGCTAAAAGATAGAAGAAGGGTTTTATTGGCGAAAAATTTGAATCGTCACTAAAGGAAAGCTTTTTAGCGACGAAAATTTTCGTCGTTAAAAAAAAAAATTACAAGACTTTTAGCAGCAAAAATTTTCGCTACTAAAAAAATTCGTTCCACTTTTAGCGACAAATTTTCTTCTCTAAAAAAACTTTGCAAGACTTTTAGTAGCAAAAATTTTCACTGCTAAAAATATTCGTTCCACTTTTAGTGATGAGAATTTTCGTCGCTAAAAAAACTTTACAAGACTTTTAGTAGCAAAAATTTTCGCTGCTAAAAATATTCGTTCCACTTTTAGCGACGAATAAAAAACCTTACATGACTTTTAGTAGCGAAAATTTTCTCTACTAAAAATATTTGTCCCACTTTTAGTGATGAAAATTTTCATAGCTAAAAAACCTTACAAGACTTTTAGCAGAGAAAATTTTCGCTACTAAAAATATTCGTTCCACTTTTAGCAACCAAAATTTTCGTCGCAAAAATAACTTATAAGAATTTTAGCAGCGAAAATTTTTGCTTCTAAAAATATTCATTACACTTTTAGTGACGAAAAGTTTCGTCGCTAAAAAATCATCATAAACCTTTTGCCGACGAAAATGTTCATCGCTAAAAAATTCATTTTACAAAAATTTTCGTCGCTAAAAAAGCAATTACAAAACTTTTAGCTAAAAAAATTTTTGTCGCTAAAGATAATTGCATACCTTTTAGCGACCAAAATTTTCGTCGCTTGAAAAACATTTACAAAACTTTTAGCTACGAAAATTTTTGTCATTAAAAGTCTCTTTTAAAAAAAAATAAATTTATTGCAGTTCAAAATTTCGCAGAAATTTCCTAATATACACTTGTTAACAATATATTTCATCATATTCATCCTGATATACACCTATTATACTATATATTTCACCATATTCACATTCACATCCATCTAAACCCAAACTAGTAAATCCCTCCAAATATAAACTACATTCATCCAAACACAAATAATTTTATCCGCATCACATTCATTCACGCATAAATACATATAAACTTAGCATCATAAACAAATATACAAAAAAATCACAAAGATGAAGGCAGAGGTGGTGGAGCATCGGTGGGTAAGCGTGCAGTGAAAGCCTGAAACATCTCTGTCATCCATCGCTCATACTCCACCCGCATCTCCTCCATCCTCCTCTCATATTCCTCCCTCTACCTCACCAGCTGATCCTCCATCCTCCTCTCCTGCTCCTCCCTCTGCCTCACCAACTCCTCCTCCATCCACCTCTGCCTCGCCAGTTGATCCTCTATCCTCCTCTCCTACTCCTCCCTTTGCCTCGCCAGCTCATCCTCCATCCTCCTCTCCTGCTCCTCCCTCTGCCTCACCAGCTGATCCATCATCTTCCTCTCCTGCTCCTCCCTTTGCCTGTCCAGCTTATCTCTGATGTCATTGACGATGACTTGTAACTGTTGAACCTCTCTCTATGCGGTATCAGCTTGGCGTACGGAGTTGTAGCCAACGACGATGGATCGACTGGAGGCAGCTCTAGCGGGTGCAATGAGCTTGGCACCATGGCCAAACCCATGCACATATCCAGAACAGGTGCCAAACACCTGACTCAGGATCTTTGGCTCACTCCGCTGAGTACCATTGGGAGTGGGATGATTGCGTAAGGTGTCCATCTCCTCCTGTAATAAAAATAAGTAAATTTTCATAATAAATGACATTATTATAATTTAATGCAATTAAAGTTTACAATGTAAAATTTTTTACCCAAATCTCACTGGCTCAAGGATGTATCTAAGATCACATCACCTGTCAATAGTAAGTCCCTCTGTAGAAGTCTACTGGTCCGGGCTCCTGGCCAGTGACTGAATCTCGCTGCGTGATTGAAAGGACAATATAGTTAATGTAAATGCATGGAAAGAATATATAAACGTAATAAATACCAATACTTTCTCACCATGTCATAATGAAATTGTACAAATAACTTTGAACCAGCTATATGGTTCACTTCTAACTTTTCCCTGTTGTCAGAATTTACTTTACTCTTCTTCTGAACACATTATTCACAATACATTGTTATTAATTACGAATTTAATTATTACATTAAGATATCGTAAATATGTAAATATTATTTAAAAAGAATCAGATGAAAACCTATCACAGAGTATCCGCTAGTCCTCATCGGTCACGTGTGACCGTGCAGACTGTACGACCTCCTCGTGGCTCCCGCATCGCTTATACTACCGGTATAACTTAGCACGGTAATCCTTGAACCACTCCTTTATCATGTCGTCAACGACATGAGAGATGTGCGGAACACTCAAATCTAAATTAAATTTATCCTACAGTTTCGTAAAAATAGATTAAGGCAATAAACTATTAAGAAAATAATTTAACCGTAAATAAACTTTTATACATTAAATTTAAATTTACTAAAATTTACTCGAAGGCATTGACGGATGATCTGCCGCACATCATCTATCACGTCTCTCCAACAGGGGGTTGTGGGGGGGGGGGAAGGGGGGTGGGGTTTAGAGATCGACATAAGATACTGACCTCTGACGTAAACAACATGGCATTATTCCCAACAGGTCTAACGCAGTCCTGTGGGAACTCTACCGTCACCCTACCCTCACGCGTAAGTCGCTCTAAAAGCAACCCACGTGTGGGTCCATGTCCTCATCGGCTGGTCAACGACACTGCTGCAAAAGAAATATTTAAGTCTAAACATAAACAAAAATCATTAAAAGAAATATATTTTTAGACTTACATGTAGTGCTCAGTGTATGCGCAACTGAGGGATCAGAAGCCTGCGATGCAATATGTGACGGCAATGCTGGTTCCGTCGCATCATGGGTAGAAGGGGTAGATCCAGTTCGTGAACGACGTACTCCCTCACCTAGTGTCATCACTAAATATGTACGAGCTACGAACTTATAAATTTAAACAATGCAAATATAAGTGAAATATACTAAAACATTATACCAGTGTTGACGGTACATTGCATTTGTGTTTATGCTTAGAGAGATGATTAAAATATGATTAGACCATTACATTATAATGCAAGCAGAATATAATAAAAATGTAAACTTTAATCTATAACCATTGAAAATTCCATTACACATTGTTATTTTATATTAAATACTCATATTTTGTTGTAATATGAAACAACTTTGAGGTAAATTATCCGAAGTACTCCCTGCATAAGCTATCGTATGTTTCGGAAGCATATGTCATGTTGTGTGAAGCACTCGACATATTTACAGCCAACATGCCAGTCACAATAAGAGAAATCTGGTCTCTTGGGACTCCATTCAAATGTGCAAGTGACAAAGTCATATCTTCCCTATCTCGTTTCCCTCAGTTATATATCTCCATCAGCCCCAGAATTTCTTTGAGATGGTATAATCTTTCCTCTGAGTCGTCGTCGATATATTCCACTCTACACTAATCGACCAGACCGGGTATTTATATGGCCCTAGTAGAAGAAGATAGGACCGAAACGTCCATCTGCAACAGCTGATGAAGTATGTTGCGTGCTTCTGCTACGCTCTGGTTTGAGGAGGACATGATCAGAAATTGACTCAACTGTAAATATGAATTATAAATAAGTTAATAAATAAGTTAATAAAAGGAATTAATCATGACTTGTAATTATCACATATACATGGAATACATAAATTATTCAAATTGTAAAATGGCATGTAAATCATGTGTACATTTAATAATCATCGTTTGTATCACTATTGCTTAGGGCTATTTCTTCTTCAATATTATTATCGCTGATTAATATTTTCTCCTCATTATCTGCAACGTCGTCATCAATGAAACCTTTATCATCTCTAACAATATCATGTATTATTGAGGCATCAATATGATCAGGTGGCACATCATCTCTGTCTACTTGCACCACATCAATATCAACACTTGAATCAGTCTCTGTATCCCTAGATGGCATATCTTCTGCATATGCTTGTTCAACCCTAGACGTGTCATTTCCCCTGTCCTTGTTATCTTCAACTTCTGGTACGGTAATGTCAAATACGTTCCTGGGCTTTATTTTCTACACCACATGCCAAGAGCCGCCTAACTCGGTGTGAGTGAGGTAAAATACTTGTTCGGCTTCGTTGGTGAGGACAAATAGGTCATCCTTAAACTACTTCTGAGATAAATATATGCTTGTATAGTAGTTTTCAGTCTGTATTCCCAACTTCTTATTTTCAATGTCCCACCAATCACATCTAAATAAGTACACCCACTTTCTCATACAATAACTCAACTCAATAATATCTGTCAAAATGCCATAAAAGTCAATTTCATCCTCCTCATTTGTTCCCTTCACAACCACCCCAATATTTTGTGTGGTCCTGTACTTTTCACATTATTCTATGTGAAACTGAATCTCGTTTATAATACTACCTGTATATCTAGATACACGTCTATCAGGGCCACACGTCAGCGAGTATGGTGCATCAGACGCAGTCGCAGAGTTGCTTGTGTGCAACATCTTCATTGATTATCATGTACAGAATATAATTATTTAGAGATTTTCTTAGGTTGAAATAATGTGCAATACAATGAAAATTCTAAATATGGTGAGATACAATGTGAAATCTTACACGTTTGGCGAACTATTCTGAAAAATGATCCTGATGCATTCGATTATAATTTATAGGGATTTGGACTTCATATCGTCTATGTGTTCACTACACATAAATGACACGTCGTCAGCAAGAAACATTAAGATCATCGTATGTAGAGAAAATAATAATCTAGGAAAAACTTACTCTAAGTACGACTCTATTTCTTCACAATTATGTAACACATACCACCACACCTTTGCTAGATCCCCATGGTCCATATCTTGAAATGTCAGGGATCCTAAAGGATGAACCTTATGTGCAAATACAGTTATGAGTCTTTATTCATGCTCCTACCCTTCATCGGCATTCCGATCTTCTTGGTTGAATCTAGTCTCTATGCCACGAAGATATATGGAGTAAAATTTAAGGCACTCATTATCAATGTACGCTTCAGCTATCGACCCCTCCGGTCGTGCCTTATTCCTCACAAATCATTTGAGTGTGTGAAGGTATCTGTACACAAAACCACTATGTTATACGCATGAAAACATAGATAAATATAGTTTATGAAATGAATAAAAACTTTAATAGGTTCTATCACCTTTCGATCAGATACATCCAACGATATTGTACTGGGCCTGCAAGCTTCGCCTCGTACAGTAAGTGAATCGCTAGGTGTACTATGACATCGAAAAATGCAGGTGAAAATATTCTTTCAAGTTTGTAAAGGATTATGGCAATGTCCCTCTCTAGTCGTTTAATAGCATCTACATTCAATGATTTCAAACACAAATCCTTAAAGAATATCCCCAACTCAATCAATGCCGCACTGATATCCTTACTCAGGAATCTATGAATCACAACTGGCAGTAGGTGTTGCAGAAGGACGTGACAATCATGACTTATCATTCATGTTACCTTACAGTCCGTAATGTTTACACGCCGAGATATGTTTGATGCATACCCATCGGAAAACTTCACCGATCTCAACCATTCATATAAACGCTTTCTCTTTAATTTTATCAATATGTAGCAGGTTATTGGTATAGTATACGAATTTTCATGTGGTTATAAGTGCAACTCTTTCCTTAAACCCATTTCTCGTACATCCAATCGAGCCTTAAAACTGTCTTTTATTTTTTTCTCTATGTTTATCAATGTTTCGAAGACATAGTCACATATATTTTTCTCAATATGCATGACATCCAAGTTGTGTTGCAATTTCAGATCACTCCAATAGGGCAACTAAAAAAATATACTCTTCTTCTTCTAGTTATAGTCCAATACTGTACGTTTCCTCTTCTTCAAGTGTAATGTCTTACCAATTCTAACTTGTCTAATGTTACTCAGTTATTGCATCACATCTTCTCCAGATAGCTCTTTCGAGGGTGGCTTATGATCATGTTTGCCATCAAAGATCATCGTCTTCTTACGCCAACTATGATCGCTCGGAAGGAAGCAACGATGGCTTATATAATACGTTTTTCTACCATACTTAAATGACAATGAACAAGTCTCAATACCACATGTAGGACAAGCCAACTTGCCCTTCATGCTCCACTCAGAAAAATTTTCATACGTGAAAAAGTCATTTATTATCCATAAGACCGTCGCATGCAATCGAAATGTTTGTCCTACAAATGTGTCATACGTTTGTATACCTTGTCTTCACAACTCGTTTAACTCATCTACTAACAGTTACAAATACACATAGTGTTATTCCCAGGTGAGCTGGGTCCAAGAGTAAGAAATGACATTATGAAAAATGACTCCTTCATACACAACTAAGGAGGTAAATTATAAGGCATAAGTACCACTGGTCATATACTGTACGAGCTACTCATATTACCAAATGGATTAAAACCATCACTTGTAAGACCTAGTCGAACATTATGAGAATCCTCTGCAAACCAGTCATGTTTCTTATCAAAATTTTTCCAGGCTTCAGAGTCCGCAGGGTGCCTTAGTTTACTATCATCAAGAATGCGTTTCTCCTTATGCCACCTCATATCTTCAGCAATCTTACTAGACACAAAAAATATTTGCAATGTGGGTTTCAATGAGAAGTACGTTAACACCTTTGGCAAGATTTTCTTACCCCTGACTTTATCATACTTCCACCTAGACTCTCCACATTCTTGACACTCTTCAGCCTTATCATGCTCTTTTCGATATAATAAACAAGCATTTATACATGCATGTATGAGTTCATAACCAAGGCTCAAGTCTTGCATCAAGGATTTTTCCTCGTAATGAGACTTAGGCAATGTCTCATCGTTCGATTATGCTTCTTTCAACAACTCAAGCAACATGTTGAACGATTTGTTACTCCAACAATTTATTGTCTTTAAAAGAAGTAACTTTGTAAGAAAATTCAACTTGGAGAAGTTCTCACACCTTGGATAAAGTGGACGTTGTGTATCCCTCAACAACCTACTAAACTTTTCTAATTCGACATCACCCATTGGAGGAATATCTTGGCTACTGCTTGTCACTGCAAAATCAGTATCCTCAGGTGTTCCCCTGAACACATCCCCTATCCATATCTTTGTCTTTCTCAATCTCTCTCAATATTAATGTTGATTTAGGAATTTGAGAGTTAATAGTTTGTAGATTCTTGATTTGAATGTGGACCCCAAATTCGATTTTTTTGATTTTACAAATTAGGGATTTAGGGATTTTAGGATTTTGGGGATTTGAGGACTTTTGAAATTGGAGATTTTTTAATTTTATAAATTGGGGGTTTGAGGATTTTAGGAATCGAGGATGTGAGGATTTTAGGAATTTGGGATTTTAGGATTGCCGTGAGATTGCCGTTGATGTGGTCTAATCAAATTATAATAAATAAGATATTCTGTTTATGAAAAATGAAAGATTTAGATTTAATGCCGTGAGATTCAACTCATCAATGAATTAGGCAATCCATATTAGGCCTTTTTACTAGACCAAAACAGTGTAAAAATCACCCCAAACCTCTAAAATCTTGTGATATGGCCCAGAGAAGATATAAAGTAATTTTAGGAAAACACCTTCAACTTGGTGAGAAGAGTTATATGAATAGATTGAATGGCGTTGACTTAGTATTGAGATACTTTCATACACATAATATTGTGTACAGAATTCACCCAGCATCCATTGGTTGAAATTTGAATAGAATGTGTACGAATTCTTGTTGGTTGTTTCATACTAATGTCTAACATTCATATAAATAGTTATAGTTCACTAACAACATTCTTGTTGGAATAATTCCTTGTTGTCTATCATTTATCTTTCAATGATTCATTCACCAATTTTGGTGGATTACTCTTATTTTATGGTGCAGATATTGAACTGGATTAATTCTGCTGTTAACTATCAGAACTAGTTTCAAGATAATTGGTAGAAAGTGCCCTTTGATTTCGAATTTTACATTGTTGTTTATAACTGTCATCATGAGGGCTTTTCAAGGAGACAGACAATTTTTGTATCTATTATCTTTATATGCCAAGTTGAATCTCCTGTCATCAACAAGTAATCATGTAAGAACATTATGTCCTCAATGCATGATGAAATTAATTTCCATCAGTATACTTGAGACCGGAGGTTTGCTAACCCCTCATGTATCCTCCACTGGTCCATATGCACCTCTATTTGGGGCTCCACATGCCAACCTGACAAGTGTTATCTTTGTATCACGTGTGAACTAGTGTGGATCATCTATAGCCAGAAACTCAAGCTATGCAACTGTCAGGAAGCTACACGGGAATAGGCAGATTTGGTGGCCTTGAAAACGACTGTCCAATGTTTTTGTTCATTTGTGGGGGGCCTAAGTGGTTTTCTAGACTAGCTTTTGGCTAGATAATCTAAACCTGTAACACCCCAGATTTTTGGTAACCTGGAGTTAGACGTCCTTAGGCAATGGGTCAACCATAACACCTTGGTAACCTCTCAGAACTCATTCCAAAGCCAAAGAAACCATTTAGGACTAAATTCTTTAGAAATTTAACATGAATTAACTAGCACTACACTACATTTCTTACAAAATTACCACCAACCACTTTAAATCCGATCTGTAAGACCCAAAACCTATAGAATTGTTGACGTTATATTACCCTGAAATCTAGGATCAATCTCTGAGCCCAGTTGCCCTCGAGATCATTTGGAAACTTCATATCGGACATGGACCACACGTCGAAAGTTTGATAGCTATAAACTTAGACATCTATGACCGCCTAGTTAGACTTGAAAATCACCTCGAAAATCAAGCCCAAACGAGACCCTGAGATCATTTCATTGAGTCCGATGTAAAGACAGTGAGAAAAAGAAGATTTTTAGAAAATTAAATATAATTTTAAGTAATCTAGAATATTTCGCTTGCGTATTATTTCTAAGAATTTTGACCGTTAGATTTCAACCCAAATTCACCCTCGGATCAGGATAGGTGGCCCATAAATGTCATAGCACTTATGGCTCTGATCGACTTTCGGTGACCGTTGAACTGAAACTGGTCCGCCACGATAGATTTGGAAACTCGACCGGACTGAAAACTTAGCTTGACCTAGATCCAATATTAGAGAGCTTAAGTCCGACCGTATTTAGTAATAGGACCTCTAGAAGTGCTCTGTTGGATCAGAAAGAGCCCGATTTGGTTATAACCTAAGTATACCTTAGCCCTAAGTCTGTTTCTTTTGCTTTTGGCCTTATAAAAAGGCCTTAAACCCTCATTTCCAAATCCCATATGAATTTCAAACCCTAGCTAAGAGAGAGAGAGAGAGAGAGTAGGAGATTCACCTAGGGATCCTACCCTGCCATTCCATGTGCTTCAACACCTCTACCGTATCGCTATTACGGTGTTTCTGATTCCATTCATGGGTAAGAAATCCTAACCCTAACCTGTTTTGAAGCCTAGAATAGTTCCAATGACATTATAGCTAACCTGTTTCATGCCATAGGTAGTGTATCCACCATTGACGAAGACTTATCGTCTAAATCATATCCATTTCACATTTTCTGGTTTAAGGTGTGGACTATATACGTTTAGGTTATGGTTTTCAAGACTTTCAATGTCAGTTAATGATTTATTACTGATGTGGATGCTATTTCACATGTCAAATGTGTTGTTTGTTTTGCTTTACGAATACGTATGAAAAATGTATAGTATTGCGTATGTTATGTATTTGTTGGAATACCTGTATATGTATAGAATTTGGATTTGTGTTTAACATGATTATTTGCCATAAATATATGTTTATTACATGTGCGACAACTCCTTAGTGAAAGGACTTGCCCTAAATAACGCCACAGCCAATATACGTCATATACGTTAAAGTGTGTAGCCCATGTGTTTAGGAAAATGTTTAAATGAATACCGAACCTGGATTCATGCATGCCATGATTATCCGTCGTGGGTATATGCAAGTGGTATATGGGGCAACTCCCTAGTGAAAGGATTTGGCCTAATATATGTATAATCAACATACACATGTATGATAAAGTATGTACTCTAAGTGTTTGTGAAAATGACTGAATGAGTATGGAATTCGCTTTCGTGCTTGCCATGGCTAATTGTCATGGATATATGATTGTTGTATAGGCAATAACCCTTTAACGAAAGGATATACCCTAATACGTATGCTAATGAATACATAATATGGATGATATAATGTGTAGACTAAGTATATGTAAAAGTGTCTGAATGAGTTAGTAGTTAGTAAGATGTACCTGTATGCGAGTTGAGATATGATACTCAACTACATCAATGATGCGTATGATTTCCTCCATGACTTGTGTAACTTAGATTATCCATGTCCACTACGTGTATGATTTCCTCCATGACTTGTGTAATTTAGATTACCCATGTCCACTACGTGTATGATTTCCTCCATGTATTATATTTACGTTCAAGTCATATTTCATGATTGTTCAAATGAATGTAGGATATGAATCGTATGCCTGTTATTGAGCTTGTACATGATTGAGGCTATACTACAGTCTAGGTAATCGGTAATCGTACTCCAAATGGTGGTTGAGGTTGTTCGCCATGCAGGATGAGTTTAACGAATCTGAGTCATGCTTGGGATGTTCGACAGTGGTTAGGCCACACGAAGTGCTTATGCATTCCATGTCGTTCAACTCAACGTGCGCTTGGCCTAGTTGAGCTTATTAACTAACCCGATTGACCAATGTATGTTCACCATGTTTGGACACTATTGCTTGAACCTAAGGTACCAAACTTACCAATGAAAAGCCCCTCTAACCTTGGTACCTCGATCTACTAAGACTCATGAGCCGATTATGGTGGTATGGGACACTATATTCGAGCTATCAGCCTACGTGGGGCCACGAGCCTCCCCGTAGTGACCAGTGAGCAACCCAGACTTATGAGCCGATTATGGTGGTTTGGGATACTATATTTGAGCTATCGACCTACATTGATTGGTGATGGGGGAGTGGTGTAACGATTGCGTGTAACAGCCCTGAAAGCCCTTGTAGTGACCTCGAGCATACTCTGAGTCTGCGTGGAGGCAATGACGCTTCCATAGCAACAAGAGTAAAAGCTAGGCCTGTTTTGATTTGGTGATGGGGGAGTGGTGTAACGATTGCGTGTAACAGCCCTGACAGCCCTTGCAGTGACTTAGAACCGTAACATTGTATGAGATTACCTCAGACTGACGACCAGAGAATGGATCATCGTTTGGGTAATGATACAAGGGAGGTATGTTAGCTTTCCAATCCTGTTGTATGAAAAGGACTAATAAGAACTTGGTAAGCATGCTCATATCATCGCATTGTATGTGCTATCGGTGTTGGTGTAAGAGCACTGAGGAAGTGACTGACATGCGCGATAATAAGATGAAGATCGCAGAGGGAGTTTGTGGTGAGGGCATGCATCATTCCTTCATAACATTCATGCATTAACAAGAGTATCTAGGACATGTTTGATTGTACTGCTTTATCATTACTTCTTAATTGAATTGATAACATGTTAACCTCTGCTGTATAGTTACCACTAAGTTGATCACTCACTCCCACGTTACGGGACGGTGTTGGCAACACCAACCAGTCCCTATTTTAGTTTCAGATGGTGGCAATGCTTGTGAGGCAGAGCCAGTCTTTTATGCCGATGAGGAGGGCTTCTCTTATATGCAGTTCTCAGACGGGTTCATGTGAACAATGCTCTGATTGACGGGGATTCATGGCTATGTTGGTAGTGATTTATCACTTTTGATATAGGTATTTTGAGACACGACTTGTAATTTTGACCTGGCAAAGCATACATAGATTGAGAACTTATGTTGATTTATTATGTATTTCAGTCTTCCGCTCGTGCTTTCAGACTGTCCCTGAACTAAGTTTTCTATTTTGGTTTAATCTACCTCATGTTTTATGCCCTAATGCCGATAACATTCATTCATCATCAAAAATGCTGCATAAGTAATGTTCTGGAACTCGAGAGCTGAGCTTCTTCTTGACCTCCTATTTTAAGGGCATTACAAAACCGTTTTCCACCTGATACGTGGCCTAGATGTCATATGCACGTGCCCAGTTAGCATGCATAGCCACACGTGGAGGTGCTTGTGGGGCTAGAACCTCGAATTAGTGAGCAAACATCTCTTAATCTACTGAAACTTAATGTTTTACCTCTATGAATTTGTTCTGCTTCATTTAATTTATAGTTGAATCTCACTTTTGATTGTTCCTTTTACTCTTTAATTGATAGTTGAATTTCACTTTTGATTGTTCCTTTGAAGAGATCTGTTGTTTTCGATCTGGTGGGAGTTAGTTCATTCATTGAATAGAAATAGCATTGAATTAGGTGCTGTTGTGAACGAGGTGTAGCTTGGAAGTCACACATATCATAAGATACTAACATTTTGATTTGGCCTACCAAATTCAGCTACTTTCCATTTTATTTCTAATTGTACATTTCATGGTAACTCGAGGAAATATTAGTATTATCTGATAAGTGCAATTTTAAGGTTATAATCCTTCATAAAGTTAGTTTTTTATCATTGTTGAATGCTTTATTGGTATCTTTTGTGCATTCATTCATTAAATGCGATCTTATTAATTCATGTTATATGCTCTTTTATGGTGATTCCAATGCATTAGGACTTCTATCATTATTTGCAGTCCTTGGTCTCTATTGCACATGACCAAATCATTTAAGTGTACTTTCCTTCATCTTGTTACCTATTGGTGATAGCCCTAAGTTCCCTCCAATTCATTCATTTCTATATCTATCATTCCTTGTCTAGCCACTCATCCATCTCAACATCCTCATTTCAGCGCCACACATCCTATGGACGTGTTGTTCCTTAGTTGCCCAACTTTTTGTCCCATAAAGCATGCTTGGTCTTATAACCATCCTATAGAATTTCTCTTTCAGTTTGAGTGGTACATGGCGATCATATAAAACTCTAAGGGCACATCTCTATTTTTTAATGTTAGATATTGACTCAAGATATTGAAAGTGGAAGTAGAATCTTAATTCTAAAATATTTTATGCTTGCAGTAATATGCCAAGAGGAATTGTGGTTTGACTCTGTTAGTATTCAGAAGTCTAACTCAGATGATGACTTCATCAGAATTCATGGGAGTAAAGTTCATTACACCTAAAAAGTATCAAAGTTTCTCTCCTTATATAAATTACATTTCTAGGGAACTGAGGAGCTTCGATCAATTAACATGATTTGAGTGTAAATTATAGATAGCCTTTAGTTTTATCAATTGAGAATTTTTTTTTTCCTTTTTTTTTTCTTAAATCAAGCTAGAACTTAACATGTCCAATGGAAACGATGCAAGTGCAAATTGCTATAATAATCAAATGTCTATGAACAGATTTAGGAGAAAGATTTATCATGCACTACTAACATTCACAAGGAAACACAAACTTGAGAACATAACGGAGGGTATACAAAGCACGCGGAGCAAGGAAGAGCTTATAAGAGGGGAAAACAACTAGCTAAAGCATAACTTTCAATGAATAAATCAATTTAAATAACCTATTCTATATGGATTCACTAGTCATTTACTTAGTTAATTTGTGTTGAAAATATTTATCAAAAAGGGTTTATTGTCCTTAAATATCCCAATCATTTTAGACACATCTACTTGTGGCTAAGGAGAGAGATTATCCATGGATTTCATTTCCTTAGCTATGACTATATAAGAACTTGAAAATGCCTACAAATCTTTAAATTGTTATCCTGATCATATTAGAAACATCTACTTGTTTCCTGATCATTTTTCCTTAAATATCCTGATCAAATTAGACACATCTACTTGTTATCAAGGGGTAATGTACTCTTTTCCACAATTAGCCTCTTTCAAGCCTTTGCTTGGCCTACTTTTGTTTGGTCCTAGTAGCTTGCTGGCCATTTTAAAGATGTGTACATGGGCTATTGTCTTTTTTATAGTGTTATTTTTATGCTCTACAAATTTGGGGCATGTTGTTAATCTACGAAATTAGAGGAAGAGGAGCTTTTATCTTTTTAATCTGTCAGTGAATTGGTTTTATTTTCTTTGTTTATTTTTATATATATATATATACCTCATGCTGCTCTTAATTTGATAAGAGTTAAAGAAAAATAGGAAGAAGTTGGAAGTTTGAGCTCAAATATAACAATGAAATGTTAACATGGGCATGTGATTATACTAAGAACCCATAATATCTGCAACATTTGGTACTTGAGACTGGGTTGCAGACCCAGATGTGCGTTGGAGCTATCCGAATGAGCGGGAGTCCCTGGAAGGTGGGAACCGCTGTTATGATCATGATGGAGCTGCCCATTTCCCATGGACAACATTGGAGGGACCTGACCATTTGGACAGGCCATATTTTGTATTTGTTCGAAATTAATGGAGCAGGCCCGGATGTGCGTCGGACCTATCTGGATGAGCGGGGGTCTCTAAAAGGTGAGAATCGTTGTTATGACCATGATGAAACTACCAGGCCATGTTTTGTATTTGCTCTAAATTAATGGGGCAGACCCGGATGTGCGTTGGAGCTATCCAAATGATCGGGGGTCCCTGGAAGGTGGGAACTGTTGTTATGACCATGATGAAGCTGTCCATTTTCTATGGGCAGCATTAGAGAGGCCTGACCATTTAGACAGGTCATGTTTTATATTTGTTCAAAATTAATGGAGTAGACCCGGATGTGCGTTGGAGCTATCCAGATGAGAGAGGGTCCTTGAAAGGTGGGAACCGTTGTTATGACCATGATGAAGTTGTCCATTTCCTAAGGACAGCATTGGAGGGGCCTAGCCAATTAGACAGGATGTGTTTATATTTATATTTGTAGGGACCACATCCTTAATCTAAACCACACCCTAAACCTATAACCTAAACCTCTTCTCAAATCCCCAAAGCTATAACCTATAACTAAAACCTAACCCTAAACCAAAACCTATAACCTAAACCTAAACCTAAACCTATAACCAAAAACCTAAATGTATTCTCAAATCCCTAAACCTAAACCTACACCTAATCCTAATCTCAACTCCCTAACCTAAACCTAAACCTAAACTTGAAAACCCAAACCTAAACCCTATCATGACCCGAACCTGATTTCCCAAACTTAAACCTTAACCTATTCTCAATTCCCTAAAGCTATAGCCCATAACCTAAACCTAAACCTATGTAACACCCCGAAAATCGGAGGTCGGGTAGAAACCCAACTCCCGAGTTCCAGAACGTCACTTATGCAACATAGACAATGATAAATGCATGTTGTCTGCAGAATGGCATTAAACAAGATTGAGATTAAGCCAAAACAACATATCATACTCCAGAGACAGTTAAATTAGCAAGCGAAAGATTGATAAATACATAAAATATATAATTGATTGTAAGTCTCCAGAGTGTGAACATGTTACCAAGTTAATTAAATACATGTATACTCCAAAAATGGAAAGAAAAGAATATACATGAGTGCTCCAAAAATATAAAAATGACAAGAGTCATGGTGTCTAATCAACCTCCCTGTAATTCCTTCGATCAGAACACAGAGGAGAAGTCCTCCTCATCATCATACAAGTCCAGCTCCGCTTCTTAAGCAGCGCCATCATTTGTAACTAAAATAGGGACTGGTGAGTGTCCGGAATACCATCCCGTAACGTGGGAGTGAGTAATTAACTCAGTGGAATCATAGAGCAAAGATTAGCATATTATCAAATTAATCACGCATTAATAGTAAAACAAACAATCAAACATTCCTAGATACTATTGTTAATGCAAGCATGAAATGACATGATGGATGCCCTCACTGACATACTCCCTCATGCGGCACCATCTGCTTCCGCGGCATGCTTTCTTCCCGCAGTGCTCCACATCTTCCAGGCACATGCAATGTGATATGGATAATGATTACCGAGTTGTTATTAGTCCTTTTCATACAGCAGGATTAAGAAACTAGGGTACCTTGCTTATATCAATCCCAACACAGATCCTGTCTAGGGCCGTCACTCCTAGTAATCTCATACGATGTTATATTTGTAGGTCGCTGCAAGGGCTGCCAGGGCTGTTGCTCGCACTCGTTGCACCTCTCCCCCATCACCTTATCAATACAGGCCTAATTATCCTTAAGACTGCATTAGGACTCGTCGTCCCCATGCGGTTCAGGATAAACTTAAGGTCACTACAAAGGGCTCGTCACCTGATCAGTGTAGGCCGACAGCAAGAATATAGTGTCCCATACCACCATAATCTGCTCAGAGTAGGGTGCTCACTGGTCACTACGGGGAGGTTTGTGGCCCCAGTGTAGGCCGACAGCTCGACCACGGTGTCTCATACCACCATGCCCGGATCATGAGTCTTTATGGATCAAGGTACCATGGTTAACAGGGTTTTCAATGGTAAGTTTAGTACCCTAGGTTCAAGCAGTTATGACTCATACAAGGTGAACATACAATGGCCGGTCGGGTTACTTGATGGGCTCGACTAGTACGAGCGCATCTCAAGCTGAACGACATGAAGTGCATGAAACACTTCGTGTGGCCTAACCACTGCCGCTAACTCAAAACGCGACTCGCGTTCATCGACGCGTCCTTTGTGGTACATAGAAACCAACCACGAATTCAATCCATTACCGACTGCCTGGACTAGGTCATAGCCCCAAGCATTTGTGCATCAACATCAGTAAGCATATATGAGTAACAGAAATGAAATACAACATTGTAAGCATGTTGACACATGTTATAACATACAACTTAAGCAAATCATCCCACACATTCTTTTCATGTATACAATGCAATCAATACATATAGTCAACATGATGAAAATCGTTTACATTAGCATATTACTTAAGAATTCAACCTCAAAACTCATGCACAACACCATTTACTCAATACATACTAATACAAACATTTATACAAACACTTAGACTACACACTTTAGTCTACATAGCGTATGTCAACTCAAAGTACGTTTAAGGGCGAATCTCTTCGCCAAACAGATCATGCACGCATTTCTAATATCATAATACGACAAATAAATATGACAATCATTTTTGTAAAATACGGACGTATACAATATTTTCTATAAATGCCTAAAATACCTTAAATCTCATATTTACCGTACGTTTATGAAACGGAAAACGGACAGCATGTTGTACATGTCAAACGGCGTTGCCGTCGATAATCTACTATTAAACGACATTGAAAGCTTTGAAATCAGTCAATCAAAGCGTCTAAGATCCTCACCTTTTGTCGTAGAAGCGTAACGATTCGAATAGAACGTGTACGCTTTGTCAACGGTGTAAATGCGACCTATAGCACAAGATACATCAGCTACTTCGCTACATGTATCGAAGGAATCTCTAAAATAGGTTGAGGTTAGGGTTTTCTTACCTAGAACGACGCTGAAAACACCGGAATGACGGTGGAAAAGCGACGGCTATAGAAAATGGAGCAGCAGGGAAGACTCCCAAGAGAGAGCTCCAAATCTCCCTCACTTTCTCTCTTTTCTCTATTCTCTCCCCAAATTCGCATGGAATGAAAGAGCAAGGGTTTAAGCCCTTTTTATAAGCCCAAACATGACCAAAATAGACTTGGGGCCAAAGTATACTTATTTTGTAACCAAAGAGGGCTTGTTCTGATCCAACGAAGCATTTTTAGAGGTCCTGTGACTGAATGCGGTCGGACTTAAGCTCCCTGACGTTGGATCTAGGTTAGGCAGAGTTTTCAGTCCGATCGAATTTTCAGATTGCCCGTGGCGGACCAGTTTCATTTCAACGGTTACGGGAACTCGATCAGGGATTCTAAGTATACTGACATGAGTGAAAAATATTCCCTGATCTGAGGGTGTATTTGGATCAGATTCTGACAGTCAGAATGCTTAAAAAGAGCGCGCAAGCGGACATGCCAGATTTCATAAATTATATTTATTTCTCACACTCTTCACTCTGAACCCAGTAAAATAGCATCAGGACATCAGTTGGACTTGATTTTCGAGATGAACATCAAGTCCAACTAGGCGGTCAGGATTGTCTAAGTTCGAGGTAATCGGACTTTCGATGTGCGGTCCAGAGCCAATACAAAGTTTCCAAGGTGCTCCAGAGAGCAATCAGGAATAGAGTTTGATCCCAGGCTTTACGGTATTGTAACGTCACCTATCCTATATGTTTTAGCTTTAGCGGATCGTATTGAAAGTGATTGGTACGAATTTCATAGGTCGTCTAGTGCAACGCTAAGTGATTCTCTTTAGATTTCTAAAGGAAGTAGCCTATAATGATCTCTGTTTGAGATGAAATTTGAAGGGTGGATTGAGGGTATTTGGAAACGAAAGAAGGAAGAGTTTGGAGGGGTGATTTTTACTAAAACTCGGACGTTTGGAGAAAAAGGAGAGCTTGGAGGGTCACTTTGTGAAGGAAGTACTTGATTGGGGTATTTTTAACGAACAGACCACATACCAGGGGGCTACCCTAGTCCCCAAACACCTCCAACCCAAAGCCTGGACCCAACCGATGATTTTGACCAGCAATGCATCGCGGAACCGGCGATGCCATCGCCGAAAAAAATCACATCTGGTGACGGCCACCCTATGAGGCTGGTTCCCCCCGCCCCCAGGGTCCTAAAAAAGTATGGTTCCCACCTTGGTTCATTGTACATTGGCCTGGATAGGTCCACAACTCTGTCCGAGGTGTTTTGGGGCCAATTTATAACTCAGAATGAGTTTATACATCATGTAGCATATGATTTTGGGGTAGGAGAAGCTAATCTATCTAAATAAACTATATACTTTATTAGATTATAAAAGTTTAAGGATAAAAGTTCATTTTACCTAGTTATTTACTATTCATAGTAAGTTTTAGCTTCGATATTGTTCTTCATCATGAAGACCTTAGGATTAGTGGTCTTTACTATTTATAATTGAGAATTTGTGGCTAAGATGGAAGTACTTAGAGAAATTCAAAGAATGAGGTGGTGAAGGGTGAGATTTTGAAGGAAATAGGAAAATTTTAATTTTTAAACCTTGGGATTGATCATTGAGAGTGAAATGGTTGACCCATTGCCCAAAGACATCTAATTCTAGGTTGGCAAAAATCTGGGGTGTTACAACCTATAACCTTAACTAAAACCTAAAACCTAAACCTAAACCTAAACCTAAAACCTAAATGTATTCTCAAATCCCTAAACCTAAACCTTAACCTATTCTCAATTCCCTAAACCTTAACCTATAACCTAATTTAAACCTAAACCTATAACCTACACTTATAACCTAAAACTAAAATGTATTCTCAAATCCCTAAACTTAAACCTTAACATATTCTCAATTCCCTAAACCTTAACCTGTATAACCTAACCTAAACCTAAACTTGTAACCTACGCTTATAACTTAAAACCTAAATGTATTCTCAAATCCTTAAACCTTAACCTATAAGCTAACTTAAACCTGAACCTATAACCTACACTTATAACCTAAAACCTAAATGTATTCTCAAATCCCTAAACCTATACCTACACCTAATCCTAATATTAACTCCTTAACCTAAACCTAAACTTGAAAACCCAAACCTAAACTCGATCCTGAACCCGAACTGAATTTCCTTAACATAAACCTTAACCTATTCTCAATTCCCTAAAGCTATAACTTTGAACCTAAACCTAAACCTATAACCTAAACCTATACCTAAACCTAAAACCTAAATGTATTCTCAAATCCCTAAATGTAAATGTACACCTAATCTAATCTCAACTCCCTAACCTAAGCCTAAACCTAAACTTGAAAACCCAAACTTAAACCCAATCCTGAACTCGAACCCGATTTACATAACCCATAACCTATAACCTAAACTTAAACATAAACCTTAACCCAAAACCTATAACCTAAACCTTAACCTATAAACTGTAACCTATAACCTATAATCTAAACTTATAACCTTAACCTAAACCTAAAACTTAAACCTAAACCTATAATCTAAAACCGAAACCTAAACCTAAACCTAAACCTAGAACCAAAAGCCTAAACCTAAATCTAAACCTTAACCTAAACCTAAACGTAAAACCTAAACCTAAACCCAAACCTAAACCTATAACCCAAACATATAAACTAAAAGCTAAAACCTAATGTACACTCAAATCCCTAGACTTAAACCTACACCTAATCCTAATCTCAACTTCCTAACCTAAACCTAAACCTAAACTTAAAAACCCGATCCCAAAATCGAACCTGATTTCCTAAACCTAAACCTTAACTTATTCTCAATTCCCTAAAGGTTTAACCTATAACCTAAACCTAAACCTAAACCTAACCTAAACCTATAACCTAAACCTAAACCAAAACCTAACCTAAACCTATAACCTAAACCTATAACCTTAACCTAAACCTAAAACCTAAACCTAAACCTAAACCAAAACCTATAACCTTAACCTAAACCTAAGCCAAAACCTATAACCTTAACCTAAACCAAAACCTATAACCTAAACCTTAACCTATAACCTATAACCTGTAACCTAAACTTATAACCTATAACCTAACCTTAACTTAAACCTAAAACCTAAACCTAAACCTAAACCTATAAACTAAAACCAAAACCAAAACCTAAAACCTAAATGTATTCTCAAATCCCTGAACATAAACCTATACCTAATCCTAATCTCAACTCCCTAACCTAAACTTATAACCTTAACCAAAACCTAAAACCAAAACCTAAACCTATAAACTAAAACCTAAACCTAAACCTAAAACCTAAATGTATTCTCAAATCCCTAAACCTAAACATACACCTAATCCTAATCTCAACTCCCTAACCTAAACCTAAACCTAAACTTGAAAACCCAAACCTAAACCCAATCCCGAACCCGAACTCGATTTCCTAAACCCAGACCTTAACTTATTCTCAATTCCCTAAAGCTATAACATATAACTTAACTTAAACCTAAACCTATAACCGACACTTATAACCTAAACCTAAAACCTAAATGTATTCTTAAATCCATAAACCTACACCTACACCTAATCTTAATGTCAACTCCTTAACCTAAATGTAAACTTGAAACCCCAAACCTAAACCTGAACCCGAACCCGAACCCGATTTCCTAAACCTAAACCTTAACTTATTCTCAATTCCCTAAACCTTAACCTATAACCTAACTTAAATGTAAACCTATAACATAAACCTAAACCTATAACCTAACTTAAACCTAAACCTATAACCTACACTTATAACCTAAACCTAAACCTATAACTTAACTTAAACCTAAACCTAAAACCTAAATATAATCTCAAATCCTTAAACCTAAACCTACACCTAATCCTAATCTCAACTCCCTAACCTAAACCTAAACCTAAACTTGAAAACCAAAACCTAAACCCGACACCGAAACCGAACTAAACCTAAACCTTAACCTATTCTCAATTCCTTAAAGCCATAACCTATAACCTATAACCTAAAACCTAAACTTAAACCTAAACCTATAACCTAAACCTTGCCTAAACCAAAAATATTAACCTAAACCTTAACCTATAACCCAACCCATAACCTATAACCTAACCTTAATCTAAACCTAAACCTAAACCTATAAGTGTAAGTTATAGGTTTAGGTTTAGGATAAGGTTGTTTTTCTTTTCATTTGTCTGGATCACCTCTCATATGTTCTCTGTCTTTTCATTTGTTTTCTTCCGTAGGAATGTTTGTGTTTGGATGGATGCAGTTTATGTTTAGATGAATGCAATTTATGTCTAGCAGAATTTACGTAGTTTGGTTTTAGATGGATGTGAATATGAATGTGAATATGATGAAATATATTATAAAACAGGTGTATATCAGGAAGAATATGATGAATTATATTTTAATAGGTGTATATCAGGAAATTTGAGATGGAATATTTTTAAAAAAAAAAACAGGGAGATTTTTACCTACAAAATATTTCGTAGGTAAAAGTGTCATTAACGTTTTTTAGCTACGAAAATTTTCTTAGATAAAAGTTTGAATTTTTAAAAAAAGCATTTAGCGATGAAAATTTTCGTCACTAAAAGACTGATCCACGTTTTTTAGCTATGAAAATTTTCATAGCTAAAAGTAATCCTTTGATAAATTGTTTACAGCCTTTAGTAACAAAAACTTTCATCGCTAAAAGCCTCATCCACGTTTTTTAGCTACGAAAAAATTTGTAGCTAAAAGTAAACCTTTCGATTGTTTTGAAAAATTGTTTTCAGCCTTTAGTGACGAACGTTTTCATCGTTAAAAGACTCATCCACATTTTTTAGCTATGAAAAGTTTCGTAGCTAAAAGTAATCCTTTGATAAATTGTTTATAGCCTTTAGCGACGAAAATTTTCATAGTTAAAAGACTCATTCACATTTTTTAGCTACGAAATAATTTGTAGCTAAAAGTATTTTGAAAAATTGTTTACAGCCTTTAGCAATGAAAATTTTCATCTCCGAAAGTCTCATCTAAGTTTTTAGCTATGAAAATCTTCGTAGCTAAAAGTAAACCTATCAATTTTTTTGAAAAATTATTTACAGCCTTTAGCGACGAAAATTTTCATCACTAAAAGACTCATCCACTGTAACACCCCAAATTTTTGCCAACCTGGGATTAGACGTCCTTAGGAAATGGGCCAACCATGACGTCTCGGTAACCTCTCAGAACTCAATTCCAAAGCCAAAGAAATCATTTAAAACCTAATTCTTTAGAATTTAACGTGAATTAGCCAACACTATGCTAAATTACCTGTGAAATTAGCACCAACCACTTTAAATACGATCTGTAAGACCCAAAACCACTAGAATCGTTGATGCTACGTTACCCTAAAATCTAGGATCAAACTCTAAACCCATTTACTCTCAGGAACCCTTTGAAACTTTGTATTAAATTTAGACCATGTGTCGAAAGTCCGATATCCACAATCTCAGCCGTTATGACCACTTAGCTGGAGTTGACAATCATTTCAAAAATCAAGCCCAACCGATGCTCTGAGGCTATTTCATTGAGCTTGGAGCAGAGAGTGTGAGAAAGAGTGAAATTCATTAAAAATTAAATGTCTTTTAAATAAATCTGGCACGTTTCGCTTGTGGGTTAAGTATAAGCATTCAGACCGTCGGAATCTGACCCAAATACACCCTCGGATCAGGGAACATTTCTCACCCAAATCAGTGTACTTGAAATCCTCGATCGAGTCTCCGTGACCGCTGAACTGAAACTGGTCCGCCACGTGCAATCTGAGAACTCTACCGGTCTGAAAACTTGATGTGAGCAGGATCCAATGTACATGAGCTTAAGTCCGACCGCGTTCGGCCAGGGGGCCTCCCGAAACGCTCTTTTAGATTGTAAGAGACCTGATTTGGTTATAACCCAAGTATACCCTTATCCCAAGTCTATTTAGGTGAGGTTTTAGCTTATATAAGGGCTTTAAACCCTCTCATATCTCTCTCATATGTATTTTCTATAAACCCTAGAAAGAGAGTGAGAGAAAGAGAGAGATTGTGAATGAGTTGTGGGAGAGATTTTCTGTCACTTGCTATAGCTTCTGCTCGTACTTAAGCACCGTATTCAAATTACTTTCCTGGTGATTCCAACTCACTTCTAGGTAAGAAAAGCCTAACCACAAGCTGTTTTAGGGATTCCTTTGTTACAAGTAGCAATGTAGCTTATGTATCTTGTGCTATAAGTTGCCATAACGCCGTTGACGAAGCGTAGACATTCTATTCGAATCGATACACGTCTAAGGAAAAAGGTGAGGATTTTAGACACTTTGATTGATTGATTTCAAAGCTTTCAATGTCGTTTAATAGTAGATTATCGACGAGAACACTATTTAACATGTAGAACATGCTGACCGTTTTTCATTTCGATTGCGTACGGGAAATATGAGATTTAGGGTATTTTAGTCATTTATAGAAAATACTGTTTACGTCCATATTTTACTGAAATGATTGCCATGGGTATTTATCGTGATATGATATTAGAAATTCGTGCATGATCTGTTTGGCGAAGAGATTCGCCCTAATGCGCACTTTGAGTCGACATACGCTATGTGGACTAAAGTGTGTAGACTAAGTGTTTGTATAAATGTTTGTATTAGTATGTATTGAGTAAATGATGTTGTGAATTAGTTTTGAGATTAAATTCTCAATTAATATGCTGATGTATATGATTTCAACCATGTTGGCTATGTGAATTGATTTCATTATATATATGGAATGCATGTGTTGGTTGATTTGCTTACGTTGTATGTTATAACATGTGTCAACATGCTTGTATTGTTAATATTCATTCCTGTTACTCTCATATGATTACTGATGTTGATTTACAAATACTTGGGGCTATAACTTAGTCCAGCCAGTCGGTAATGGATTGAATTCGTGGTTGGCTTCTATTTACCACGAAGGACGCGTCGATGAACGCGAGTCATGTTTTGGGTTAGCGGCAGTGGTTAGGCCACACGAAGTGTTTCATGCACTCCATGTCACTCAGCTTGAGATGCGCTCATACTAGTCGAGCCTGTCAAGTAACCTGACTGGCCATTGTATGTTCACCTTGCATGAGTCATAACTGCTTGAACCTAGAGTACTGAACTTACCATTGCAAACCCTGTTAACCATGGTACCTTGATCCATAAAGACTCATGAGCCGAGCATGGTGGTATGGGACACCGTGGTCGAGCTGTCGGCCTATGCTGGGGCCACAAACCTCTCCATAGTGACCAGTGAGCACATTTGACTCGTGAGCCGATTGTGGTGGTATAGGACACTACATTCGAGCTGTTGGCCTACACTGATTGGTGACGAGCCCTTTGTACTGACCTCGAGCATATTCTGAGTCTACGGGAGGCGACGACCCTTCCGTAGCAACAAGAGTACATTAGGCCTGTATTGATAAGGTGATGGGGGAGCGGTGCAACGAGTGCGAGCAACAGCCCTGACAGCCCTTGCAGCGACCTATAAATATAACATCGTATGAGATTACTAGGAGTGACGACCCTATACAGGATCTATGTTGGGATTGATATAAGGAAGGTACCTTAGTTTCCCAATCCTGCTGTATGAAAAGGACTAATAACAACTCGGTAATCATATTCATATCGCACGGCATGTACCTGGAAGATGTGGAGCACTGAGGAACGTAAGCATGCCACGGGCGTAAGATGGTGCCGTATGAGGGACTATGTCGGTGAGGGCATCCATCATGTCATTTCATGCTTGCATTAACAACAGTATCTAAGAATGTTTGATTGCCTGCTTTACTATTATCGCGTGATTGATTTGATAACATGTTAATCTTTGCTCTATGATTCCACTGAGTTGATCACTCACTCCCACGTTATGGGATGGTGTTCCGAACACCCACCGTCCCTATTTTAGTTTCAGATGATGGCGATGCTCGCGAAGAAGAGCCGGACTTGATGATGATGAGGAGGATCCCTCCTATATGCAGGTTCTGATTAACGGGGTTACAGGGTTACTGATTAGATGCCAGTACACGTGGTATTTTGCCTTTTATTTTTGCACCATGATATTCTTTTTTCTCATCTTTGGAGTATACATGTATATGTTTAACCTGGTAACATGTTCACAGTCTGGAGACTCACAACAGTTCATATATTTTATATATCTATCACATTCTTCCGCTTGCTAAATTAACTGTCTCTGGAGTATGATATGTTTTTTTGGCTTGATCCACCTCATGTTTTATGTACTATTACACATTCATCCATCCTTGAAAATGTTGCATAAGTGACGTTTTGGAACTAGGGAGTTGGGTTTCTACCCGACCCCCAATTTTCGGGGTGTTACATCCACATTTTTTACCTACGAAAAAATTCGTAGATAAAAGTAATCCATTCGATTTTTAAAAAAATTGTTTACAGCTTTTAGCGACGAAATTCGTCGCTAAAAGTCTCATCCAAGTTTTTAGCTACGAAATTTTTCTTAGCTGAAAATAAACTTATTAATTTTGTTTACAGCCTTTAGAGACGAAACTTTTCGTCGCTAAAAGACTCATCCACGTTTTTTAGCTACGAAAATATTTGTAGCTAAAAGTAATCCTTTAATAAATTGTTTACAGTGTTTAGCGACAAAAAATTTCTTCGCTAAAAGATTCATCCACGCTTTTTAGCTATGAAGAAATTTGTAGCTAAAAGTAATCCTTTCGATTTTTTTGAAAAATTGTTTACAGCTTTAAAGATGAAAATTTTCGTCGTTAAAAGTCTCATCCATGTTTTTAGCTACAAAAATTTTCTTAGCTAAAAGTAACTTTTTGAATTTGGGTGAAAAACCTTAAACAACCTTTAGCGACAAAAAATTTCGTCGGTAAAGGTGACTTTTAGCTACGAATTTGCTATTTCATCGCCAAAAGTAAACTTTTAGGGATGGAAATTAATTTTGTCACTAAAAGTGACTTTTAGCGACGAAAATTATTTTCATCCCTAAAGTTTCGTTGGTAAAAACCCTCTTTTTTGTAGTGGTTTGTATAGAACTAACCAACTCTTCAACCCTCATATTATTTATATCACTAAGTTTCTGATTGGTAGTGACGTTAGAATTGAACCTATTAGGAAACGAGCGTAATATATTTGTATAGACTTTGCTTTCTAGGATACTATCACCAAGACCCCTTATAGGGTTGACTATGTCATCTAACTTAATATAGAAGTCCATGAAAGCTTCACTTTCTTCCATATGTATCTCCTCAAATCGAGTGGTGAGGATTTGAAGTTTGGATTTCTTGACTATAGTCGTACCCTCGTGTGTCATTTCTAGAATGTTCCTGGCTTACTTTGCAGTATCACAAGATATAATTCTTTTAAATTCATCCGGTGATAGTGAACAAGTGATTGCATTTAAAGTCTTTGTATTGGCACTACTCTCATTTTTCTGAAGTGTGGTCTAAGAAAAATATGGTGTAACCTTTATAGTTTTAGATCCATTAGTGCCAGTCACTTCAGTGGTAGGAGGGGTCCATCTAGTCACTGTAGCCTGCCACATGCTCTCATCTATGGACCTTAAAAAGATCCTCATTCTATCTTTCCAATAGGCAAAATTGGAGCCATCAAAAGGTGGAGGCCTAGTAATTGGGAGGCTAACAAAATTCGACATCTTATAAGCTCAGATTGATTAGCTCATGAAGTGAATCCAAATAATAAAAGTAATTATTTCCCTTTGATACCACTTGAAAAGGCCAAGCTAAACATCCTTGGGGGGGGGGGGGGGGGGGGGGGGGGGGTGAATAGGTCTATGCCAAATTAAAAAAAAATGCAAAATTGAAAGATAGATAGCACAAACAAATAATAAAGAAGCACAAGTAAATAGCAACCTCAAATGTACTAGTTTTGAGAGGTTGATACAAACTTAGTTCTAAGGACAACCTAACACCAAAAACTAAAGGCTTATGGCAGGACAACCTTATTAGAACGTTTGTAAGTATCAAAAACCAAAACCAATAAAGAGGCAAAGAAAATAAACTAAGTTATTACAACATTCACGACAAGTGCACAAAATAAATTACACCATTCACCACAGATGCTTAAAGTAAATTACAACATTCACACACATAAGTACATTCAATCATCCACCACAAGTCCAGGAATTATAGTGGTTCATTTGTGTGTACACCAACTGTTAAAAAATAGCCACACAACTACCCCACTCCTAATATCCACTCCCTCGAGATATTAGCGTTCACTATGAAAAAGGTTTTCCAAAGTTCACCTTAAAACCTTTATAATTGTGTCTTTATATGGGCTTATACAATTATAAAAACACCACACTTTGAGATTTTCTGGATTACCTCAGACAAAACTAAAAATGAGATTTTCTTGACACAACCTCACCAACCAAACCACAAAAGATATACAAAATGTAAATGGTACTTATCTGGAAATTCTCCTTTTGAAGAAGCCCTATAGAACCAATCTGATGTAGACGAAGATGTTCAATGTCCAGTCTCACAAATGAAAAGGTTCTAGTTTTAAAAGATTTTTAATTAAATTAACCTAGGCTAGCTTGATTTGATTTTGATCTCAAGAAAGGGTAAAATACAAATCCCATCTTAATATAAGATTTGGAATGAATCCCTTCTTAATATAAGATTGGAATGAAGATCACAAAATCAAATTACAAAAGCTAATAAAAATAATCTAAAATAAGTTAATAAAGAGAATCTAAAATGAGCACAATATAACCTAATAAATTCACAAACTTATCTCTTGGAGTGGTGTCTTGATTTAGCTTTGAATGAATGAAAAAAATCTGAAATTTGTACTCTATTTATAGGTGAAAATACTGTTCACTCGACTAGTCTAAGGGTCGGTTCAACTGGTTGAAGGACCAACCAAATTTTAAGTTTTCTAATACGATAAGATAAGATCGTTACTCAACTGGTCGAGTGGGATAAAAAAGCTTGATGGACTTTGAGTTGAGCACTGTACAACCGGTCAAGCACTATTCACTCGACTGGTCGATCAGTCTCCTGCTTGGTCGAGGGTCCAACAGAAAATTCTGAAAATTTGTAAGCAACCATGGATTGGTTGAGAAAACTCTTAGACTAGTCGAGCCGGTACTTAGACAAGTCGAATAAGGACTAAGACTAGTCGAGAAAATGACCTATAAACTTATAAAATGACCCACATAAAATATACAATAAATATGACTCAACCTATGGTCAATCTAAGGTCACCCATACCTTGAATTCTTGAGATACATGAAGCTTGAGTTCGATCTCTTGAACTTGATCTTGAGTAACACTTGAGTTCTTGAGTCTTTAACGTACAATATTTGAACATCAAACTTGAATTTGAGTTCTTGAGACTTAGTTCTTGAATTTGAGCTTGAAACCATAAACTTCAAGAATCTTCTCTTCAACTTGAAAATGTAGGCAAGTTCAACGAAGATGCAAACAAATTTAAAATGCATGAACCTGATCAATTCAAATCAACGCATGATATAAATTCTAAATGGTTTGGCATAAAAAAAAATTGACAACTCTTCGGGTGCTAAATTTAAACTATAACATTTACATATGGCCCTCCTTGATTCATGAAATATTGTCCCATGATAATCCCCTAATTAGGGACTTTTTAACTCATTATAAATGGCCTCCGTACATTTTTTAGAAATATCCTAGCCATATGTACACATCTCCTTAATTTAAGGAATTGTGTTGTTGACTTTCTTCATGTATACTTTATTAATTCAATTATTAGCCACATATATCATGTTAGGGCTTGATTATGGGGTCTTAATGACCTTTTAGATGGGGTTAGTGAATTCTAGAACTAGGTGAGGTGGCATGATCTCCATGAATCAATGAGAACTTTTGACTTTTAGGGTCCTCACTTCATAAATGGCTAATTAAGCTAGGTTCCATGTCATATTATAGCAAGTATTTATTTAATCAAAGCATGCTAGGTGTCATGGCTCTCCTTGATTTAAGGGAGAGCCTTGACTTTTAGCTAATAAAGTTACTTACCTTATTAAATTTACTTTTATAAGGCATGGAGTAGGTTAGCTTACACTTAAGTCTATATTTAATTTAAACTAGTCTTAATGGAATAGTTTCAAATATGACCTCATCATTACTTCATGATGGTATCATTCATATATAATTTCATGGATATTTATAAATAAAAAGTGTTCATTCTTCACACCATAACATGCGTTTTGGGTCACTTTCCCATGATTGGAAGTTATCGTTGGATTCATCTCGACGGGGTGGTCATCATGGTATTAGTTTCTGTTATTCGCGATCACATTATGAGGGTTGTACCTCTTAGGTACTATTAGGGGTTCTTTTGAGTATTTGAATTGTACATGCGGGAATTACTGGGTTTTATTTAGGAAGGTGAGTCTCATCTACTAACCAATCGGTCATTCTAATAAGCTGAGTTGGGTATTACATGAAGCTTCTTGCAATGACTGATCTAAAAATCTGGGTCCCAAGCGTTCTGCTATACGACATATTTCAGATGGTGTGGTCTGTTACGATGTATGCTTTGGCTATACTCATTGCCTTTATAGATAATGCTTATATGTTCTTGTTAACTCCTAAGTTGATTGGGGAACTTATAAAGGATAGCCATTGTCTAGCAATCTTGTCATGCCTCTATAGATATGACCATCCTTGATTGTGTAGAATTATCAATAACTTGATGGTCTTAGCCTTCCAAGAAACATCTTTTAGCTACATAGAGTTGTTGACGAAGCCACCAATCATAATTCCTCTGACATCTTATTTAAGGTAAAGAGTATTTTGTCACAAACCTATAAGTTGTATTAATGTTAGGATGTGGTTCCAACAACCTGTTGGCTTTGTGAGGTGGCCTATGAAATAGCGGTGAAGACCGCTTGAGTTGAAATAGGAATATGTCAATATGTCCAAGAGGGGGGTGAATAGGACTTTTTAAAGTTTTTATGAATTATTAAAAATCCTATCACACTAATCTTATCACAGAGTACAAATTAGGATTACTCAAAATTAACTCTACTAGCTTCCAAGCTTTGTAGAGGATCTAATCACAGAACTATTTAAATGATAATCATGGAACAGTTATGGTCTATGATGGATGTGACTGTGTGTGAAGTGTGAGCAAGTATAAATGCAGTTAATATAATCACACAAAAGATCAAACACAAGAATCAATCATAAACATAGTCATTTTTATAGTGGTTCGACTACTTGTCTACTCCACTCCCAACTTCCACACTCAACCCTTGAGTATATTGGATTTCACTAAGGAGGTTTCTCATGGTTTACCTCAAACTTAAGGTTTTAAATCAGGTTCCTTTATAGAGGTTTCTACTCGGTTCACCTCAAACCCTGGAGTTTTGGTGGCGCACTCCTAACCAGATGTTTATGCCCACACAAAGCAAGGGTCCACACAACGCACCCGGATGTTTATGCTCTCCACAAAGAAAGGGTCCACATAATGCACCCCGCACATACACTCTCGTCGGAGGCCTCCTTTGAGGACTTCAAAGGGTGAGCAACACCTACGACCCAATCCTAGAAAGGAATGATCACAAGTGTCCTTTGGACTCTGAGTACTTATAGATAGGTTGATGAGTCCGTTTTAGCGCAGTGATGAAGATCTCCTTCTTGTTGATGAAGAGTCTTCAGCTCCCTTGATCCGTAATACAAAAGATGTACCTATACTAAGCTTCAGGTCGGGTCAAGGTTATGATGGAATTCCACTCTCTAAAGATTTTCCTATTATGAAGATAGAGTGATTCCAATCATTTATGCATTCAAGGCATCCCAACTTAATGATTTGCCATTAAGGTAGTAGCTAGAGGATCCTTGAATGCAGAAGTTCATTCCCCAATCCACTCTATTGAATATCAATGATGAGGGTGGATCGGAGGATGAACTCCCTGAGAGAAAGGGCTTAAGATAAATGATATGAAGTTTAAAACACTCAGAAGCACTCTCTTCTTTATCTACCAGCAATAAAGACTAACCTCTCTCTATATATAGGCAAAAGGTTCCAACGGATATAAAACGGTCACATTTATAAAAGAGTTCGATATTATCAAGCAAGAGTCAATATGATCGAGCATATACTCTCGATTGTATCGATGATCCACTCGATGATACAAACTCAAATGTCATTTTTTCTTTTGAAAACCTTTTGCCAACTGGTCGATGGGATTGAGACACACATCGATGTTATCGAATTTTGAACTCCGATTCCATCGATAGATGAATCGATCTATCGACAGGTGAAAATAAGAGTGACAAGCGTTGAAGAATTTCAGGTTCTAAAGATATGATCGGGGAACAGCCGATGTCATTGAAATTTATATATCGATGATATCGGAGACCGTGTCGACGGGATCGATAAATCGTATAGATTTACCTATAAGCTTGCTGGACGGTTTGTGTCCGATCTCGATCCAATTAACTAGGTCTCAATATGATCGACATATGAATATCAATTTCTCGACTGGCCCCCGATCAACGTTTAAAAACATCCTGAAATTTATGCTGGAGGAAACATGTGCCCACTATCGATATGATTGACTGACTTCCAATATGATCAATATTTGAATTCAGATTGAATCGGACAGTCATCGATATATCGAAGCTCATAGAAGTTTTCTTTAGAAAAATAGGGGCACCTGAAAACTGTCTGTCGATATTATCGATCCACTTTCGATGGGATCGATATTCGAATATCAATGATATCGATAAATCGTCCAGATGAATGTTTGCTTGCTGGACGCTTTTTGTCCTCACCGATTATATCGATTAAGATGCCGAGGACATCAACAAAGCAGGTCGATCATATCGAAAAGTGAATTGATATAATCAACAATGTAAGAAAAACTTGAAGATTTTTCTGTTTGGTAAAAAGTTTTCTTACACTGAAACCCTAAGATGTTCTACTTTGTTTTAAGGGTTTTAATCACCTGGTGTTTTGGGACATGGGATGTGAGGCTATGATTTACCTATGGCGAGCTTTCACACATCCAGTTGAGGCAGACACTTGAATTGATCTTCCTGTTAGGCGTTGTTGTCCGACTGACTCAGCTTACACCGCAATTGACAAACCAGGGCACTAGTAGGTGCACTTTCAATCTCCTCCTTTGTCAATTACGTGACAAAATACCCAAAACACCCTAGAAAAATATCTAGACTAATACATCCTAAATTTTGTATACATGCATTAACACAATTTTACAAATTCTAATCACCATGTACACACCCAGTAAGTTCTCCCCCTAACTGTAAAAACTCCCCCTTTCTTGTTGCGGCTGCTCCCCTAACACCTGCAACATATACGAGCACAAATATCCAATTTTCCACAGGGGTGTTTTTAATTTTTCTCCCCCTTTGTGTCAGTCATTGACAAAGATATAGACTGAAGAAGTTAAGCATATGGGAGAACCACAGTCAGATAGATGTATATAGATTTTCAACAATAAAAGCATACATCAATGAAGGTAGGAAGCAATCGGCACAGTCTGTGTATGAGTAATAGAAATGGCAATAAAATAAGAGTGGTATGCAGCCATATCAACAAAAAGTTTCATTATCCACAAACATCTATTCCAAAAAAAATATCTATACTGCCCCAGACAGCAGTATCATAATCATCAGACAGAAATGTCAACCCCATGTAGGGATACCTAAAACAAGTAAATAGAGATGGATGCAAAACAAATAAGATAGAGAGGATAATCACAGTAAACAGGAACATCATATGCACATCAACAGTTTGTAAAGAAAATAGGTTCAAAAAGAAATTCTTCACATCGACAACCTAACCTTGCCAAGTTTGTAATCTATCACACCCATAAATATGACCACAGCCATCCAAAAAGATATTTAGGCCTGGAGCATTTCAGTAGGACTTTAGGGTTGTGATGGATGTTTATCCTGGGTAAGCTTATGGGGCAGGTATCTGTTCCATAACACGTTTTGTTGCGCGTTGTAGGACCATCAGTCATTGTCAAACTTTAGAAAGGTGAGTTTTGCAGTCATCCAGCAGCTTCATAATGTGAGTCTATTCATCCAGAAGATCTTATATACTGTCTCGTACAGAGATGTTTGGAATGCCCTCAACATAGTCTGAATTTTGCATCAGGCTGCTATTGTCAGGAATTGAACCGATTCTTTCACGACAAAATACATTTTCAAAGATGTTTAGTTTATGTATGTCTTCAAAGTTGAACCATGCACATGGATGAGGGAGATCATTAGTCGATGGCAGTCTGAATTGACGTGAAAACTTAGATAGAAGGCATGGAAATGGTAGTGTAGTGATGGATGCTTCTGTAAACACATGGATCAGCTACTGTACGATCAGAGTGGGTAGGCATATTGGAATTCTCAGATGAATGTTATAAAAAATGTTAAGGATGTATGGTGAGAGCTGGTTGCCAGAGACTTCACAGGGATAGACGTTCGAGCTAAAAATGATGTGAAGAATTTTATAGGTAGGATCAAGATACTTGACATGAAGAACATTTTCAGCATTTTGGGAATGGTGACACCATTACACAATGCACAAGTAACTTCCTCCCACACACCTAGACCATTCATATTTCAATTTGATATAGGTATTTCAGTCATTTTCAAGTTAAGCATCCTACTTACCTGGTTTAGTGTGATGTATTCAACCCGATTTATGACTGAGACCGAGATAACTAGGGGATCTTTTTCAACATTATAGACCAAACTTAGAAACTAATGTACCAGATTATGTTGAAAAGTTCCTCCAAGGTTCACAACATTTTCCCACCCAATTTGTTTCAAGAGATCAATGATCCTAAAGGGTTCAATGCTCTTTTTGTGAATCATCCGTTCTGCCACAAGCTTTAAGTTGAATAGAGGAAAAGAGGCAGTTGCATCTTGCTTACCTTTCTTCTTTTCAATTGATGCATGTTGTGGATGAACCCATCCTTTGTTTTTACCCATCTTTTAGAGATGAAATATCCAGGTCTGAGAGCACCAGATGCGGCTCTCCTTTTTGGTCTTCTGATTCTTACTAAGCAACAACAATCTATCCCTTTGATCATGTTCCTAGATTCCAAATTTTGATTTTTAATTTTAAGTTATAGGGAAGAACAACCGTCTCGACGTTTCAACTACCCGGAGAGTCGTCGATTCTATCGATTTTCAGTCGATGTGATCGACATTTGCAAGTGACCAATCGATGCTCATATCGGAGGTGGATCTTTTCAAGTTTTTCTGCAGTCTGATGATCATTCATATAAAAAATAGTATATCTATTAAAGTTCTTAGCAAAAATTATTAGTAAAATTGTGTATAGCTCCTGTACATCAAAGGTATAAACATTTGATTGTTTATGTGCAAAAAAAAAAATGAGGTGAGAGACCTCAGATTGCTTCTTCAGCAAAATTACATCATTTCAGCAAGTATCCAGATTTTGATGCATAACCTGGACCAGTTTCTTCACTCTCAGTGTTTCTCAATATCATTCCTTTCTTTTCCTATAATAATCTAGTAGTGGTTGTTTGTGCGAAGACCCTTCATAATTGATTTTCCTGATCGATCTAGGATCTCGCATTCTTCTTTGTTGAAATTGACCACATGCCCATTATCACATATTTGAGAGATGCGTAGGAGATTATGTTCTAAACCTTTTATGTAGAAGGCATTCTCATTTATAAGAAGATTGATTCCTTCTATTCTTCCCTGTCCAATTATTTCAGCAATGGTTCCATCTCCGTAGGTGACTCTCCCTTTATGAAGATCTTTATAGTTTGAAAGGAGGGACTTGTCACCTGTGACATGTCTTGAGCAACCACTGTCCAAGTACCATTTAGCTACATTTCCTGATAAATGATCTGAATGAGTAACAAGGCAATTTGTCTTTTCCTTAATCACCCACTTTGTGACAAGAGTTTTACTCGTGGTAGATTTGTTCTTGTTTGATTTGTCCACATGACTTAACTGCTCCTTCATCCTGTCAACTATCTCGAGTGGTGATGATTGTATACTTCTTTTGTCTAGCTCATAAACTGACTCCTCATTTTTGTAAAAGCTGGGATAGGTTTGGTATTACTACTAGATGTAACAGATTTTCTAAATGGTTGTGCATCATATTTAATTTTTGTTCTAGATTTTTCATACCTCAAACCATATTTGTTGTTTCGAGATTTTCCCATACCAAAATTTTTTTCTAACCTCTCACCGCTCTCGAAAAATTTACAATCTAGTTGGGCTATTTTCCAAGATTCTTCCAATTCATTTTGAAGTGTATAACTCTTATTGTAACACCCTAAAAATCGGGGGTCGTGTATAAACCCGACTCCCGAGTTCCAGACCATCACTTATGCAATATGAATGATTATGATTTAAGGCTCACTGAGTTAGAGCATTCACATGAGTAAGATTATACTAAAACTGCAATTCATACTCCAGATTCAGTGATAAAACGCAAGCAAAAGACTGAAGACTATATATATCACTGTATGGAAAATAAAATAAATCTCAACTGTCTCCAAAGTATGAATACATCTCTGAGTCTCATATACCTGTAAATAAATAAATAAAGATCAAAATATCATAAGGTCCAACTATGAAGTCCCGCCGATCCAGGTCACCTATGCAAAGCCGTCGTGAAACTGCATATATGAGAACTCGTCCTGGTCCTCATCGTAATTTGGCTCTGCCTCCTGAATCGCCGCATCACCTGCATCTAAGACAGGGTCTGGTGGGTGTTGCAAACACCATCCCATAACGTGGGAGTGAGTGATCAACTCAGTGGAATAATAGAGCAAACATTAGCATGTTCTCAAATCAATCATGCGATAATAGTAAAGCAATAAAGCAAACATTCCTAGATACTGTTGTTAATGCAATATGAAATGACATGATAAATGCCCTCACCGACATACTCCCTCATACGGCACCATTTCATGCCCGCGGCATGCTTTCTTCTCACAGTGCTCCACATCTTCCAGGCATATGCAATGTGATGTGGATATGATTACCAAGTTATTATTAGTCCATTCATACAGCAGTATTGGAAAACTAAGGTACTTTGCTTATATCATTCCCAACACAGATCCTGTATAGGGTCGTCACTTCTAGAAATCGCATACGATGTTATATTTGTAGGTCGTTGTAAGGGCTGCCAGGGCTATTGCTCGCACTCGTTTCACCACTCCCGCATTACCTTATCAATACAGGCCTAATGTACTCTGGTTGCTACGAAAGGGTCGTCGCCTCCCATAAACTTAGAATACGCTCGCGGTCACTACAAAGGGATCGTCACCTGATCAGTGTAGGCCGACAGCAAGAATATAGTGTTCCATACCACCATAATCTACTCACGAGTCAAATGTGCTCGCTAGTCACTACGGGGAGGTTTGTGGCCCCAGCATAGGCCGACAGCTCGACCACGGTGTCCCATACCACCATGCCCAACTCATGAGTCATTATGGTTCAAGGTACCATGGTTAACAGGGTTTCCAATGGTAAGTTCAGTTTCCTAGGTTCAAGCAGTTATGACTCATACAAGGTGAACATGCAATGGCCAGTCGGGTGACTTGACGGGCTCGACTAGTACGAGCGCATCGCAAGTCAGACGACATGAAGTGCGTAAAACACTTCGCGTGGCCTAACCACTACCGCCAACTCAAAACACGACTTGCGTTCATCGATGCGTCCTTCGTGGCAAATATAAGCCAACCACGAATTTACTCTGTTACCGACTGCCTGGACTAAGCATAGTCCCAAACATTTATAAGTCAACATCAGTAATTATATATGAGCAATGGTAATGAATTACAACAATATAAGCATGTTGAAACATGTCATAACATACCACTTAAACAATTCATCCAACACATGCATTACTTATATATGATGAAATCAATACGTAAGCCAACATGATGGAAATCACTTACATCAGCATATTACTTGAGCATTCAATCTCGAAACTATTTCACAACATCATTTACTCAATACATACTAATACAAACATTTATACAAACACTTAGTCTACACACTTTAGTCTACATAGCGTATGTCGACTCAAAGTGCGCATTAGGGCAAATCTCTTTGTCAAACCAATCATGCACGCATTCCTAATATACTAACATGACAAGAAGCCGTGGCAAACATTTCAGTAAAATATAGATGTAAACCGTATTTCCTACAAATGACTAAAATGCCCTAAATCTCATATTTTCCATACGCTTACAAAACGGAAAATGGACAGTATGTTGTACATATCAAACGGCATTGCCGTCGATAATCTACTATTAAACAACATTGAAAGCTTTAAAATCAGTCAATCAAAGTGTCTAAAATCCACACCTTTTGCCCTAAACGTGTATCGTTCCAATTAGAACAGATACACTTCGTCAACGGCGTAACGGCGACCTAATGCACCAGATGTATTAGCTACTTTGCTATTTGAATCGACGAAATGCTAAATCAGTAAGTAGTTAGGGTTTTCCATACCTAGAAATGCGTCAAAATCACCAACAAAGTGATTGGGATACGTTGCTTTAGCACGTGTAGTAGCAGCAGCAAGTGGCGGGAAGATCTCTCCCACACTCTCTCACAATCTCTCACCTTTTCTCTCTCTCTAGCTAGGGTTTCTAGCAAATTCGGATGAGTGAGATAAGTGAGGGTTTAAAGCCCTTATATAGGCTAAAATCCTCCCAAATTAGGCTTGGGAACAAAGTTCACTTGAGGTATAACCAAATCGGGGCTGTTCCAATCCAAAAGAGCATTTCGGGAGGTCCCCTGGCCGAACGCGATCGGACTTAAGTTCATGGTCACTGGATGTTGTTCACACCCAGTTTTCAGTCTGGTAGAGTTCATAGATCGCACGTGGAGGTCCAGTTTTGGTTCAGCGGTCATCGCACCTAGATCAGGTCTACAAGTCTAATGATATGAAAGAGAAATTTTTTCTAATCCGAGGGTGTAATTTGGCTGAATTCTGACGATCAGAACATTTAATAATAACGCGTCAAGTCACGTGCCAGATTTGGATTTAAATTTCCAAATCTAGCCCATTTCTCACTCTCTTCACTCCATGCTCAATGAAATAGCCTCTGAATGTCGGTTGGGCTTGATTTTCGAAATGATTGTCAAGTCCAGCTAAGCAGTCATAACGGTCTAAGATTGTAGGTATCGGACTTTCGACGCGCGGTCTAAATCCAATACAAAGTTTCAAAGGATTCCTAAGAGAAAATCGGTTTAAAGTTTGATCCTAGGTTTCAGGGTATTATAGCACCATTGATTCTACAAGTTTTGGGTCTTATAGAACGTATTTAAAGTGTTCAAGGACTATTTCACAGCTACTCTAGCGTAGCGCTAGCTAACTAATGCTTAATTTCTAAAAGAATTAATCCTACGTGATTTCGGGTCGAGTTGGTACTCGAGTCTGAGTATGGATTTTTCCAAGGTGTTACAATCTACCCCCCTTAACAAAAAATTTCATCCTCGAAATTTATACCTTTTCGTACTCCTCGAGAAGCTGTGGGTAGTTCTTTCTGATCTCGGCTTCTGTCTCCCAGGTAGCCTCTTCCTCAGAGTGATGTGTCCACAACACCTTCACAAGGGGGATGACCTTGCTACGCAGTACCTGCTCCTTCCTGTCTAGTATATGCGTCGGTCGCAGAATATATGTAACATCCTCTCCTAATTGCACCTGCTCCCATCTGATGATGTGGGAAGGATCAGAAACGTATTTCTTCAGCATAGAAATATGAAATACGTTGCGAACGCTCACGAGAGGTGTAGGCAAAGCCAAACGATAAGCCACTGCACCCACATGATTGAGAATCTGAAATGGTTCAATGAATCGCGGTGCCAGCTTCCTCTTCTTCCCGAACCGAAGGACTCCCTTCATAGGGAAAACTCGTAAAAATACATGATCCTCAGCTGTGAACTCTAGTGGGTGCCGTCTAGTAATGGCATAACTCTTCTGTCTACTCTGCGCTGTGAGAAGCAGACGTCTAATAATATCAATCTTCTCTGACGTCGCCTGCACTAACTCTGGGCCAAGCAATCTACGCTCACCAACCTCTACCCAGCAATGCGGTGCTCGACAAGGTCGCCCATACAACGCCTCATAAGGTGCCATACCGATACTCATGGAAACTTTTGTTGTATGCGAACACCGCATATGCAAGACAATCATCCCAACTGTCCTTGAAGTCCAATGCGCAAGCCCGCAACATGTCCTCTAGAATCTGGTTCACCCGCTCTGTCTGTCCGTCTGTCTGTGGGTGGAAGGCAGTACTGAACTTCAACTTTACACTCATAGCCTCCTTAATACGAGTCCAGAAAATAGAAGTGAAACGCGTGTCTCTGTCTGACACGATCTCCAACGGAACTCCATGTAGATGCACGATCTCTCTGATATATAGCCTAGCCAGCTTGTCTACAGAGTTCGTAACTCTGATCGATAGGAAGTGCGCCGACTTCATCAGACGATCGACGATCACCCAAATAGAATCATGTCCCTTCTTCGTCTTCGGCAGCCCTAAGATAAAATCCATGGAAATGAAGTCCCACTTCTACTCAACGATCGACATAGGGTGAAGGAGACCAGGAGGTCGGCGATGTTCTGCCTTCACCTGCTGGCAAGTGAGACAACGTGACACGAACTCTGCGATGTGGGTCTTCATACCTTCCCACCAATAAGTCCTCCTCACGTCGCGATACATCTTCGTACTGCCCGGATGTATCATAAGTCTGTACAGTGCGCGGCCTCGAGAATCTCTCATCTCAAGTCGGGAATGTCTGGGACGCATAGGCGGCCACGATAACGTAAGCCCCCATTTGTGCCAACTCGCCACTCAGCGTCTGCATCATTACTGGCCTGCTCTCGAAGCTCAGTGAGACGCGCATCATCCCGCTGCGCCTCGATGACTCTGTCATCAATCTGAGATCGCACCTGCACATGTGTGATAAACTCATATGGCTCCTCCACAATGAGTTTCTGCTCAAAGTCTCGCAAAAACTTAACCATGTCCCACTCGGCAACCATTAGCGGAGCCGCAAACTCTATCGCCTTCTTGCGGCTCAACGCGTCAGCCATAAAGTTCGCCTTCCCAGGATGGTAGGAGGCTTCGAACTTGAAGTCCTTCAAAGTCTCCATCCATCACCTCTGTCTCATATTCAAATCCCGCTACATGAATATGTACTTAAGGCTCTTTTGGTCGCAAAAGAGCTCGAACTCCTCTCCATAGAGGTAATGTCTCCAAAGTCCCATTACGAATATGACAGCTGCCAACTCCAGGTCATGTGTAGGGTAATTCTCCTCGTGCTTCCTTAATTGTCTCGAGGCATACGAAATTACCCTGTCCTTCTGCATAAGGACACAACCCAAACCAACGCTAGACGCGTCAGTGTATATCGTGTATCTAACCCCTTGCTCTGGCAATACTAGCACAAGGGCAGACGTAAGTCTGTCCTTTAGCTCCTGAAAATCTGACTCTGCCTTATCATTCCAGGCAAACTTCACGTCCTTCCGTGTCATCTGAGATAGAGGTCTGGTGATCTTCGAGAAATCTCGAATGAAGCGTCGATAGTAGCCAGCAAGACCCAAGAAACTCCTCACCTCAGTGACAGAACCAGGCTGCTCCCAGTCCTGAACTGTAGCTACCTTAGACAGTTCAATTGTCATGCCATTCTTGGACACCATGTGTCCCAGGAACTTCACTTCCTTCTTCCAAAAGTCGCACTTCTTGTACTGTGAGAACAACTGATGCTGTCTAAGTGTATTCAGGACCAAGCGCAAGTGCTCCTCATGCTCCTCTCGACTCCTGGAGTATACCAAAATGTCGTCTATGAACACAACGACGAATCGATAGAGGAAAGGCCAAAATACCCTGTTCATCAGATCCATGAACATGGCTGGTGCGCTCGTGAGACCGAACGACATCACAAGGAACTCGTAGTGGCCAAAGCTGGTCCTGAATGCTGTCTTCTACACGTCCTCATCTCTGACGTGCAACTGATGATATCCTGACTGAAGATCAATCTTCGAGAAGTACTGCGTCCCTCTCAACTGATCAAACAAGTCATCGATCCTGGGTAAAGGGTACTTGTTCTTCACCGTGATCTGGTTCAGCCTGCGATAATCAATACACAATCGCATCGTAACATCCTTCTTCCTCACAAACAGAACCGGTGCTCTCCAAGGAGACACACTAGGTCGAATAAAACCAAGCTCCAACAGATCATCAATCTGCGTCCTCAACTCCTCCATCTCACACGGGGTCATGCGATACGTCGACAGTGAGACGGGGGTGGAACCAGGCACCGGATCGATAGTAAAATCAATCTTGCGCTGAGGCAGCAAACCAGGGATCTTCCTGAATAGATCCTCAAAATCACGAACGACTGGCGTATGCTCTAGTGTTGGGGCATCAGCGTCCCGTAGTAAAGAAGCGTAGCTAAGTATGCGGTATGGGAGATTTACCCGCACTGGAAATGTAAAGGACGCGCCCTCTGGCTCATAGACAGTCATTATACGAGTCTCTCAGTCAATCTCGGCCCTCGCTGCAGTCAGCCAATCCATGCCAAGAATGATGTTGAGAAAATAGAGAGAGGGGTCAACGACAAGATCAATAGCCATCGTTCTGCCCCCCAGATCCACCAAACAGCCCTCACACATCAGGGTGGCATTTGTAAAAGACCCGTGAGCTGTATAAACTCGCACCCCATCCATCCTAATAGTCGGTAACCCAAGGCGCCTGACTATGGCATGCGATATCAACGAAATCGTGGATCATGTGTCCACCATCACTAATATAGGAATACCTCCAATATGAGCGGTGACCTCAAAAGAAGAGTGCTGAGCAGTCTCTGTCTCGGCTGCCTCTGCTGTCAAAGCATGTACCCGAGCCTGCTGTGGACGGTTCGGCCACGGTACGATGGGCCGTTGAGGTGGTCGGAACGGAGGTACGGGAGGTCTGAAGGATGGATACGCAGGAGGCGACCGTAGAGGCAGTGCTGATAAAGCCTGTGGGCATGAACGGTCGATCTTCTGCGGCGGTGAAAACCTACTGTCTCTCATCCGAGCGAAATAACTTTGTACTGTGTGACCCGATCTCCCATAGTAAGTACATGATATATCAGGGCACCGCATCGGAGGTACTGGCGCTGTAACCCTAGGAGGAGGGTCGATGCGAGGCCTCTTGCCCGCAAAGGTGTAACACCCTGAAAATCGGGGGTCGTGTATAAACTCAACTCCCGAGTTCCAGACCGTCACTTATGCAACAAAAATGGTTATGATTCAATGTTGTCTGATTTAAAGCATTCACATGAGTAAAAGTATACCAAAACTGCAATTCATACTTCAGATCCAGTGATAAAAGCAAGCGGAAGACTAAACAATGTATATATCACTATATGGAAAAACAAAGTAATCTCATCTGTCTCCAAAGTATGACTACATCTCTGAGTCTCATGTACATATACATAACAAAAGAATAATGTTCAAAAAGAAAGTCCCACTGATGTCCCCTCGATCCAGGTCGCCTACGGGAAGCCGTCATGATACTGCATATACGAGAACTCATCCTGGTCCTCGTCGATCTCTGGCTCCACCTCCTGGATCTCGTCCTCACCTGCAGCTACAACAGGGTCTGGTGGGTGTTGCAAACACCATCCCGTAACATGGGAATGAGTGATCAACTCAGTGGAATCATAGAACAAAGATTAGCATGTTCACAATTCAATCACGCGATAATAGTAAAGCAGTAAATCAGACAATCCTAATACTGTTATTAATGCAAGATGATATGACGTGATGTATGCCCTCACAGACGATCACCCTTATGCGGCAACATCTTACGACCGCGGCATGCCACACTCCCTAGAGTGCTCCACATCTTCCAGGCACATGCAATGCTATATTGATATGATTTCCAAGTTGTTATTAGTCCATTCAAATAGCAGGATTGGGAAACTAAGGTACTTCCCTTGTATCAATCCCAACACGGATCCTGTCTAGGGTCGTCACTCCTAGTAATCTCATATGATGTATATTTCGTAGGTCACTGCAAGGGCTGCCAGGGCTGTTGCTCGCACTCGTTGCACCGCTCCCCCATCACCTTATCAATACAGGCCTACTGTACTCTACTGCAACGGAAGGGTCGTCGCCTCCCGTGGACTCAGAATACGCTCGCGGTCACTACAAAGGGTTCGTCGCCTGATCGGTGTAGGCCGACAGCTAGAATATAGTGTCCCATACCACCATAATCTGCTCAAGAGTCAAGGTGCTCACTGGTCACTACGGGGAGGTTTGTGGCCCCAGCGTAGGCCGACAGCTCGACCACGGTGTCCCATACCACCATGCCCGGCTCATGAGTCTTCGTGGATCAAGGTACCACGGTTAATAGGGTTTACAATGGTAAGTTCAGTACCCTAGGTTCAAGCAGTTATGAAAGATACAAGGTGAACATACATCGGCCAGTCGGGTTACTTGACGGGCTCGACTAGCACGATCGCATCTCAAGTTGAACGACATGAAGTGCGTAAAACACTTCGCGTGGCCAAACCACTGCCGCCAACTCTCAACACGAATCACGTTCATCGACGCGTCGTTCGTGGCTATGACCAGTCAGCCACGAATTCGCTCGGTTACCGACTGCCTGGACTAGGTCAAGTCCCACACATCTATGGAGTCATATTAGCATTACAGGTTAAAGTATTGGAATTGAAATACATCATGTGAGCATGTTAACACATGTTATAACATTCAACTTAAGCAAATCTTCAAGGCATACTTTCCATGCATGTAATGCAATCATGCATAAGGTAAACATGTGGGAAATCATTTAGGTCAGCATATTAGTCAAGAAATCAATCTCAAACTACTACATAACATCATTTAATTCAATACATACTAATACAAGCATTTATACAAACACATACACTACACACTTAAGTCCACATATAGTATGTCGATCCAAAATGCGCAACTTGGCGAATCTCTTCGCCAAACTGATTATGCAAGCATTCCTAACACCCTAATGCGGCGACAAACCATGTCAATCACGTCAGCAAAATATGCATGTAGACCGTACTTCCTACAAATGACTAAAATGCCCTAAATCTCATATTCTTCGTTAATTTACGAAACAGGAAACGGAGAGCATGTTGTACATGTCAAACGGCGATGCCGTCGATAATCTACTATTAAACGACATTGAAAGCGTTGTAAACCGTCAATCAAAGCGTCTAAAATCCTCACCTAGTCTCTTACGGTTGCAGGATTTTGAACGGAGCGTGTACGCTTCGTCTACGGCAGTAGGAGAGCCTGATTTATGGAATACGTTAGCTAACATGTTATGCAACTAAGTAAACCCTAAATCAGCAAGTTTTTGGGGTTATTTTATACCTGAAAAAGTGGAGAAATCACCAGCCAGGTGATTGGAAGGAAGTGCTGAAGCAGCAACTGTCAGGGGCTCGGAAGCGGGAAAATTCTCTTCTTCTCTTTCTCTCAAACTCTCTCTCTTTTTCTCCTAGGGTTGCAATTTTCGGATGTAAGGGAGAAATGAGGGTTTCAACCCCTTTTATAAGCTTGAAATCGCCGAAAATAGGCTCCGGGATGAAGTTTACTTGATGCCTATCCATTTCGGGGCTGTTTCGTCCAAAAACTGCTTTCTGGTGGTCCCCTGGTCGATTGCGATCAGACTTAAGCTCATGGGTACCAGATGTACCTCGTATTAAGTTTTCAGTCTGGCAGGGTTCGCTGATCGCACGTGGCGGACCAGTTTCAGTTCAGCGGTCACCGCACGTAGATCAGGGCTAAAAGTCTCATGATAATAAATAGAAATTTTTCCTGATCCGAGGGTGTAATCTGGATGAATTCTGACGGTCAGAAAGCTTAATACTGACGCGTCAAGTCGTGTGCCAGATTTGGATTTGAAATTCCAAATTCGTCCCTATTCGCGGTCGGTTCAGTCCGGGTTCAACGAAATCGTCTGTGATTATCGGTTTGACTTGATTTTCGAGATGATTGTCAAGTCCAGCTAGGCGGTTCTAACGGTCTAAGATAGGAGGTATCGGACCTTCGACGCGCGGTCTAAATCCAATACAAAATTTCAATATGGTCCAGAGAACAAACCTGCTTAGAGTTTGATCCGAGGTTATAGAGTATTGTAGAGTTGTTTGTTCTACACGATTTGGGTCTTGCAGAACGTATTTAAAGTGATCAGGGACTATTTCCCAGCTACTCTAGCGTTGCGCTAGCTAACTTACGTTTAATTTCCATGGAATTTATTTCTACGCGATTTCGGGTCGAGTTGGTACTCGAATCCAAGTATGGATTTTTCACGGGCGTTACAATCTAGCCCCCTTAACAAATAATTTCGTCCTCAAAATTTGTACCTTTTCGTACTCCTCGAGAAGCTGTGGGTAGTTCTTTCTGATCTCGGCTTCTATCTCCCAAGTAGCCTCCTCCTAGGAGTGATGCGTCCATAGTACCTTCACAAGGGAAATCACCTTGCTACGCAGTACCTGCTCCTTCCTGTCTAAGATGCGTGTCGGTCGCAGGATATAAGTAACATCCTCTCCTAACTGCACCTGCTCCCATCTGATGATATGGGAAGGATCAGCAACGTACTTCTTCAGCATAGAAACATGAAATACGTTGTGGACGCTCGCGAGGGGCGTGGGTAAAGCCAATCGGTAAGCCACTGCTCCCACACGATCGAGGATCTGGAATGGACCAATGAATCGCGGTGTCAGCTTCCCCTTTTTCCCGAACCGAAGGACTCCCTTCATAGGGGAAACTCGCAAAAACACGTGATCCCCGACTGTGAACTCTAGTGGCCGTCGTCTCGTATCGACGTAGCTCTTCTGTCTGCTCTGCGCTGTAAGAAGCCGACGTCGAATAATATCGATCTTCTCTGACGTCGCCTGCACCAACTCTGGGCCGATCAAGCTACGCTCACCGACCTCTAACCAGCAATGCGGTGCGCGACAAGGTCGCCCATACAGCGCCTCATAAGGTGCCATGCCGATACTCGCCTGGAAGCTATTATTGTACGCAAACTCCGCATATGCAAGACAGTCATCCCAACTGTCCTTGAAGTCCAATGCGCAAGCTCGCAACATGTCCTCCAGGATCTGGTTCACTCGCTCGGTCTGTCCGTCCGTCTGTGGGTGGAAGGCAGTACTGAACTTCAACTTCACACCCATAGCCTCCTGAATGTGAGTCCAGAAAATAGAAGTGAACCGCGTGTCTCTGTCCGACACGATCTCTAACGGAACTCCATGCAGACGCACAATCTCTCGGATATACAATCTAGCCAGCTCGTCTGCAGAGTTCGTAACTCTGATCGGTAGGAAGTGCGCCGACTTCGTCAATCGGTCGACGATCACCCAAATGGAATCATGCCCCTTCCTCGTCTTCGGCAACCCAGAAATGAAGTCCATGGAAATGAAATCCCACTTCCACTCTGCAATCGGCATAGGCTGCAAAAGTCCAGGTGGTCGGCGATGCTCTGCCTTCACCTGTTGACAAGTGAGACAACGGGACACGAACTCAGCTATGTGGGTCTTCATACCTTCCCACCAATACGTCCTCTTCACTTCACGATACATCTTCGTGCTTCCTGGATGCATCGCGAGTCTAGTAGAATGCGCAGACTCGAGAATCTCTCGTCTCAAGTCAGGGACATCTGGGACGCATAGGCGGCCACGGTAACGTAAGCCCTCATCCATACCAACTCGCCAGTCGGCGTCAGCATCATCACTGGCCTACTCTCGAAGCTCAGTAAGATGCGCGTCGTCCCTCTGCGCCTCGATGACTCGGTCATCGATCTGGGATCGCACCTGACGTGTGCGATGAACTCAAATGGCTCCTCTACGGTGAGTTTCTGCTCAAAGTCTCGCAAAAACTCCACCATATCCCACTCGGCAACCATCAGCGGAGCCGCAAACTCTATCGCCTTCTTACGGCTCAACGCATCAGCCACAAGGTTCGCCTTCCCAGGATGGTAAGAGACTTCAAACTTGAAGTCCTTCAGCGTTTCCATCCATCGCCGCTGCCTCATATTCAAGTCTCGCTGCGTGAATATGTACTTGAGGCTCTTGTGGTCGTAAAAGAGCTCGAACTCCTCTCCGTAGAGGTAATGTCTCCAGAGTCTCAGTGCGAATATCACGGCTGCCAACTCCAGGTCGTGTGTAGGGTAATTCTCCTCGTGCTTCCTTAATTGTCTCGAGGCATACGAAATTACCCTGTCCCTCTGCATAAGGACACAACTCAAACCAACGCTAGACGCGTCAGTGTATATAGTGTATCTAACCCCTTGCTCTGGCAATACTAGCACAGGGGCGGACGTAAGTCTGTCCTTCAACTCCTGAAAAGCTGACTCCGCCTTATCATTCCAGACGAACTTCACGTCCTTCCGTGTCAACTGAGATAAGGGTCTCGCGATCTTCGAGAAGTCCTGAATGAAGCGCCGATAGTAGCCAGCGAGTCCCAAGAAACTCCTCACCTCAGTGACAGAACCAGGCTGCTCCCAGTCCTGCACCGCAGCTACCTTAGACAGGTCAACTACCATGCCATCCTTGGACACCACGTGTCCCAGAAACTTTACCTCCTGCTTCCAGAAGTCGCACTTCTTATACTGTGCGAACAACTGATGTTGTCTGAGCGTATCAAGGACCAAACGCAAGTGCTCCTCATGCTCCTCTCGACTCCTAGAGTAGACCAAAATGTCGTCAATGAAGACAACGACGAATCGATAGAGGAAAGGCTGAAATACCCGGTTCATCAGATCCATGAACACGGCCGGTGCGTTCGTGAGACCGAACGACATCACGAGGAACTCGTAGTGGCCAAAACTGGTCCTGAATGCTGTCTTCTGCACGTCCTCATCTCTGACGCGCAGCTGATGATATCCTGACTGAAGATCAATCTTCGAGAAGTACTGCGCTCCTCTCAACTGATCAAATAAGTCATCGATCCTAGGCAAAGGGTACTTGTTCTTCACCGTGAGCTGGTTCAGCCTGCGATAATCAATACACAATCGCAGCGAACCATCCTTCTTCTTCACGAACAAGACCGGTGCTCCCCAAGGAGACACGCTAGGCCGTATAAAGCCAAGCTCTAGCAGGCCATCAATCTGCGTCCTCAACTCCTCCATCTCACATGGTGCCATGCGATACGTCGGCAGTGAGACAGGTGTAGAACCAGGAACCAGATCGATAGTGAAATCGATCTCACGTCGGGGCGACAAACCAGGGATCTTCCTGAACAGATCCCCGAACTCAGAAACAACTGGCGTCTGCTCAAGTACCTGGGCACCAGCGTCGCGCAATAGAGTGACGTAGCTAAGAATGCGGAAAGGAAGATTTACCCGCACTGGAAATGTGAAAGATGCACCCTCAGGCTCGTACGCTGTGACTATACGAGTCTCGCAGTCAATCTCGGCTCTCGCTGCAGTCAACCAATCCATGCCAAGAATGACGTCGAGATAAACGAGCGAGGGATCGACGATCAGATCAAGAGTCATCGTCCTGCCTCCCAGATCAACCAAACAACCCTCACACATCTGGGTGACATCCGAAAAATCTCCATGAGCTGCAAAGACTCGTACGCTATCCATAGTGATAGTCTGTAACCCGAGACGTCTGACTACGGCACGCGATATCAAAGAAATCGTGGAACCAGTGTCCACCATGACAAGAACGGGAGTACCTTCGATATGGGCCGTGACCTCAAAGGCTGAATGCTGGAAAGTTGGCGTCGCAGCTGCCTCAACGGTCAATGCATGAACTCGAGCTTGCTGTGGCCGGTTCGGCCGCTGTGTCAAGGGCCGTGGAGGCTGTCGAATCTGCGATACCGTAGGTCTGAAAGAAGGATGCGCAGGAGCTGACCGTATAGGCGGTGCTGATATCGCCTGTGGACGTACACGATCAATCTTCTGCGGCGGCGAGAACCCACTGTCCCGCATCCTCGAAAAGCAACTCTGCGCTAAGTGGCCCGTCCTCCCACAGTATGTGCATGACAAATCAGGGCGCCGAAACGGTGGTACAGGGGCCGTGGTCCTGGTAGGAGGATCAAAGCGAGGCCTCTTGCCCGCGAAGGGCCTGTCTGGCAAATCCGGTCGCGGCCTAGAAGTAGTCGGGCCTCGAGATCGCGCAAGTCGATCCACGTCCTGCTCTGCCCGCATGGACATGTGAACCAACTCTGCATAGGAAGGGAAACTGACACAGCACATCTTCGACCGAATATTCGGTCGCAAGCCCTCTAAAAAGCGCCGTATGCGCATCTGCTCATCAGCTAGAATCGTCGGGACGTACCTTCCCAACTCTGTGAACCGATGCTCATACTCGGTAACTGTCATCGCTGCCTGCCTGAGACGGAGAAACTCATTCTCCCTCTCGTGCCTGTAGGTCTGGGGATAATACTTCTCATGGAAGCAGAATTCAAATGCTGCCACGTCCATACAAAATCTGCGGCAACAGTCTGTAATATGCTATCCCACCACATACTAGCCTCTCTCTCAAACAGGAAGGTAGCCAGCTCTACCTGCTCAGCCTCGATACAGTGCAACATCCGTAGAATCTTCGACACTCGGTCGAGCCAGAACTCAGCCTCCTCGGGTCTGTGAGAACCCGTGAAAGTAGGAGGCCACAAGCACTGAAATCGCTCCAGAAGGCCCCGTGTGTCGGCAGGATTCCCCGCAGGGAAAGCAGGCGGCGCAGGATGTGCTATGCCCTCATCCTGGGCGTAAGTATAGGCATCCTCAGCTGGATGCGCAGGTGGTGCAGGTGGAGTAGATGTAGTCGCACCCCCACCCTGGGCTAAAGTCCCCACTATGGTGGTCAGAAGCTGCTGCTGCTGTAGCATCATAGCCATCATCTGCTCGAATCTGTCAGGGGGTGGAGCAGGCTGTGGCGGATGAGGTGTGGAAGTAGACGCGCGATGTGGCTCTCTAACAGATGGTGTAAATGGCGGTGGTCCATCTGTAGGACCAACAGCAGGCTGAGACGATCGAACCGCCTCAGGAATCGGGCCCACAGCAGGGTCCGGACGAGTGCCAGACTGAGAGGGAGTCTGATCCATCTGCTCTGACAATGAAAGCCGAACCGCGCTCCTCGTAGTCTTAGGTGGCATTCCCTATATTCAAAATAGGGTGCAACCTTGTCAGTCTCAATTGCACAATTACACCGCAAACATTCACTTAAAGAGTCAAAGGCATTCCATGCATTTCAATTAATCAAAATTGTCACAATACAAGGGATATATCCTTACAAGCATCATGACTAGAATTACATGAAAAATTAAGACAGTTAAGCAACAGCAACATAAGCAAAGCACTAGCCCTAATAGGCTTTACACACATAAAACAGGAAATGGCTACTACTAATAACAACATCAAAGATCGCATAGCTAGTCGGAGTCTGGTGACGGAGGAGGAGCACCCTTATCCTGTAAGCAACACAGGATTGCCTTCAAGGTACGAGTCACCTTGCCAAACTTCTTCTTTGTAATGGCCTTGGCATCAGCGACTTCTGCTCGAAGTTCTTGGACTTCCCTACGCAAAGCGGTCTGGCTCTCCTCCATCCGAGCAATGCGATCGTCGATAGTAGTCTGCGCAAAAGGAGGAGGGCTCTCATCAGTATCCTGAGCCTCCTCTTCTGCTTCTTCCTGAGCTTCTTCCTGAACCTCTGCTCTAGGTTCTTCTTCGCTTTGATCTTCCTCTTCATCAAAGTCATCCCCACTATCCCTTTCAAGTTGATTTTCACGGTATTGCGACCCAATCTTCATCTTGACCATTGTTGACTCATCGATGGTGTGAATCGATACCGGTAATTCGGGCCCAAGTCTATAGGCAAACTCAAGTGCAATCTTGCAAATAAGTCGGCCAAAGGGAAGCGATTCGGATGTTCTCCTCGACCTGGCTATGAGAACTATCTGCCGTAAGATGAAAGTGGCCATACATACGTTCTCTCCCTGGGCCACCAGAAATAAGAAATCGACCATAAGACGTGTGCATTCAATGCGGTTCGTCGACCTGGGATAGACATTGAACGTGCAGATATGATGCAGCAGGCGCAAATCCTCAGACATGTACGTCGCCTTGAGGCTATTATTAGGCTGCCATGGAACCAACTTACCGCACAGAAACCTGGTGCGGCAATCTCGTTCACGTCTAGTCCTCAAATTCTTCTCACTTGGATGCACATCACCTAGAGGCACGTTGAGAAGTCGCGCAATCAACCGAACGTCGATCGTAGCCATCCGATCTCTACCAAAAGGGATTTTGAACTGCAAAGGCTCTAAGGTAGGATTCTGGATGCTAGCATAGAAGGCACGAACAGTGCTCACATTAGCACGAGCGCGAGCTTCAAAGATCGGTCCCCAGTGCGCAGCTTCAATGCGTTCGAACAACAGATATTCGCCGAACAATCATCCATCTACGTCCGCCTCAAATAACACTCTACGATCAGTGTATTCGCCATGAGGCATCTCTGATAAAATGGTTCGTCCAAGGTGTGCATGGGGATCCAAATCCCGCTTTCTACGGCACTCCAGGACTACAGCCGGACCTGCGGCGGTGCTTGAACTTGCGGCACCACCCCGCGGTCTTCTCGATCGAGCAGGGCGGCTCGGCCCAGCCTCTTCTGTCACGGTTTTCCTCTTACCCATCAAAGACAGGATGGATGAGAGTGACAAAAGACCCAAGATGGCTTCCACAAAAGCCATGGAAAACGCCGAAAATGCGAAGAAATGGCTGCCCAATCTGAGAAAAGAAAATCTAGGCGTCGTAGAGGGATGCTTCAAGCTTCCCAAGGCTGTAGTTTCAGGGAGAAATACAAACAGAAAGATGGGATGGAGCACCTCACGATTTCAGCTATATTTGGGGGATTTTGGAGCTCCAAATGGTGAGATCTTCAAGGAAAGAGGCTGCCAACACCCAATAAGTGATGGGTGGTGGTCGGTTTTGGCCAAGGAGGGTCCTAGAAGTGGTTTGGGACGCCGGAGTTTGGAATGGGTTGCTGAAAATTAAAAATAGGGCTATGTAGAGGGCTGTTTGTGAAGGAGGGGTAAGATTTGGGAGTTTTCGTGAGGTGGGAGTTATATAGGGAGGGTGTGGACCCCATTTAAGGACCTGCGCCCGAAGGACAGCTCCATCGGACACCGCCGGTCGGCGATGCATCGCCCGACCGGCGATGGCATCGCCGGCCAACTGCCACGTTGGCCGGTGGGACCCAATGGGTCTGGTCCCCCATGGTCTCAGGGTCCCAAAAATTAAGTCCCACCCCTTAGTTCATAGTATTTTGGTCTGTATGAGCCCAAACATGTGTTCGGGACTTTTTGGGTCCACATTGCAATCTCGAATACCAAACCATATGATGCAGCATATGAATTTGGGGTAGAAGGAGCCAGTACATCTATCTAAACCCTTAGTTACTAAAGAAAGTGAAGTTAGAATGGCCTCATAGACATTTTTCATAAAATTGTACTATTCACTGTAAAATTTTGTGAAAGTACTAATTTGTATTATTTTAACATTATTTTTGATGCCTAATATGAAATGGATAAGAAAGAAATGAATATTAGAGTGTTTAGAGGAGGAATTTTGAAGATTTTTGGTGAAACGGGGTTTTTAAGCCCTGGCGATTGATTACTGGAGTCGTGGTCATCCCACGGCCCAAGGATTCACTTTTTGCGATTTAAAACCGCTCATAGGACGTCCCCACCAGACTTTCTACAGCTTAGAAGTGATTCGGGTTGCCTTACGCGACCCGAGATACGTTACAGACTCGATCTTGCGATCGATCCTAATAGACTTCGCCTATCGGCGAATCTGCGATCCTAAAAGTGTTTCTAGACCCTTCTCGCACCCACCTAAGTCAAAGGAAGCGACAGCGTACGTCGCAAGACCATAACCCAGGCCCAGTATACTATCATTCATGCTCTGATACCAACTTGTAACACCCTGAAAATCGGGGGTCGTGTATAAACTCAACTCCCGAGTTCCAGACCGTCACTTATGCAACAAAAATGGTTATGATTCAATGTTGTCTGATTTAAAGCATTCACATGAGTAAAAGTATACCAAAACTGCAATTCATACTTCAGATCCAGTGATAAAAGCAAGCGGAAGACTAAACAATGTATATATCACTGTATGGAAAAATAAAGTAATCTCATCTGTCTCCAAAGTATGACTACATCTTTGAGTCTCATGTACATACACATAACAAAAGAATAATGTTCAAAAAGAAAGTCCCACTGATGTCCCCTCGATCCAGGTCGCCTACGGGAAGCCGTCATGATACTGCATATACGAGAACTCATCCTGGTCCTCGTCGATCTCTGGTTCCACCTCCTGGATCTCGTCCTCACCTGCAGCTACAACAGGGTCTGGTGGGTGTTGCAAACACCATCCCGTAACATGGGAATGAGTGATCAACTCAGTGGAATCATAGAGCAAAGATTAGCATGTTCACAATTCAATCACGCGATAATAGTAAAGCAGTAAATCAGACAATCCTAATACTGTTATTAATGCAAGATGATATGACGTGATGTATGCCCTCACCGACGATCACCCTCATGCGGCAACATCTTACGACCGCGGCATGCCACACTCCCTAGAGTGCTCCACATCTTCTAGGCACATGCAATGCTATGGTGATATGATTTCCAAGTTGTTATTAGTCCATTCAAACAGCAGGATTGGGAAACTAAGGTACTTCCCTTGTATCAATCCCAACACGGATCCTGTCTAGGGTCGTCACTCCTAGTAATCTCATATGATGTATATTTCGTAGGTCACTGCAAGGGCTGCCAGGGCTGTTGCTCGCACTCGTTGCACCGCTCCCCCATCACCTTATCAATACAGGCCTACTGTACTCTACTGCAACGGAAGGGTCGTCGCCTCCCGTGGACTCAGAATACGCTCGCGGTCACTACAAAGGGTTCGTCGCCTGATCAGTGTAGGCCGACAGCTAGAATATAGTGTCCCATACCACCATAATCTGCTCACGAGTCAAGGTGCTCACTGGTCACTACGGGGAGGTTTGTGGCCCCAGCGTAGGCCGACAGCTCGACCACGGTGTCCCATACCACCATGCCCGGCTCATGAGTCTTCGTGGATCAAGGTACCACGGTTAATAGGGTTTACAATGGTAAGTTCAGTACCCTAGGTTCAAGCAGTTATGATACATACAAGGTGAACATACATCGGCCAGTCGGGTTACTTGACGGGCTCGACTAGCTCGATCGCATCTCAAGTTGAACGACATGAAGTGCGTAAAACACTTCGCGTAGCCTAACCACTGCCGCCAACTCTCAACACGAATCACGTTCATCGACGCGTCGTTCGTGGCTATGACCAGTCAGCCACGAATTCGCTCGGTTACCGACTGCCTGGACTACGTCAAGTCCCACACATCTATGGAATCATATTAGCATTACAGGTTAAAGTATTGGAATTGAAATACATCATGTGAGCATGTTAACACATGTTATAACATTCAACTTAAGCAAATCTTCAAGGCATACTTTCCATGCATGTAATGCAATCATGCATAAGGTAAACATGTGGGAAATCATTTATGTCAGCATATTAGTCAAGAAATCAATCTCAAACTACTACATAACATCATTTAATTCACTACATACTAATACAAGCATTTATACAAATACATACACTACACACTTAAGTCCACATATAGTATGTCGACCCAAAATGCGCAACTTGGCGAATCTCTTCGCCAAACTGATTATGCAAGCATTCCTAACTCCCTAATGCGGCGACAAACCATGTCAATCACGTCAGCAAAATATGCATGTAGACCGTACTTCCTACAAATGACTAAAATGCCCTAAATCTCATATTCTTCGTTAATTTACGAAACAGGAAACGGAGAGCATGTTGTACATGTCAAACGGCGATGCCGTCGATAATCTACTATTAAACGACATTGAAAGCGTTGTAAACCGTCAATCAAAGCGTCTAAAATCCTCACCTAGTCTCTTACGGTTGCAGGATTTTGAACGGAGCGTGTACGCTTCGTCTACGGCAGTAGGAGAGCCTGATTTATGGAATACGTTAGCTAACATGTTATGCAACTAAGTAAATCCTAAATCAGCAAGTTTTTAGGGTTATTTTATACCTGAAAAAGTGGAGAAATCACCAGCCAGGTGATTGGAAGGAAGTGCTGAAGCAGCAACTGTCAGGGGCTCAGAAGCGGGAAAATTCTCTTCTTCTCTTTCTCTCAAACTCTCTCTCTTTTTCTCCTAGGGTTGCAATTTTCGGATGTAAGGGAGAAATGAGGGTTTCAACCCCTTTTATAAGCTTGAAATCACCGGAAATAGGCTCCGGGACGAAGTTTACTTGATGCCTATCCATTTCGGGGCTGTTTCGTCCAAAAACTGCTTTCTGGTGGTCCCCTGGTCGATTGCGATCAGACTTAAGCTCATGGGTACCAGATGTACCTCGTATTAAGTTTTCAGTCTGGCAGGGTTCGCTGATCGCACGTGGCGGACCAGTTTCAGTTCAGCGGTCACCGCACGTAGATCAGGGCTAAAAGTCTCATGATAATAAATAGAAAATTTTCCTGATCCGAGGGTGTAATCTGGATGAATTCTGACGGTCAGAACGCTTAATACTGACGCGTCAAGTCGTGTGCCAGATTTGAATTTGAAATTCCAAATTCGTCCCTATTCGCGGTCGCTTCAGTCCGGGTTCAACGAAATCGTCTGTGATTATCGGTTTGACTTGATTTTCGAGATGATTGTCAAGTCCAGCTAGACGGTTCTAACAGTCTAAGATAGGAGGTATCGGACCTTCGACGCGCGGTCTAAATCCAATACAAAATTTCAATATGGTCCAGAGAACAAACCTGCTTAGAGTTTGATCCGAGGTTATAGAGTATTGTAGAGTTGTTTGTTCTACTCGATTTGGGTCTTGCAGAACGTATTTAAAGTGATCAGGGACTATTTCCCAGCTACTCTAGCACTGCGCTAGCTAACTTACGTTTAATTTCCATGGAATTTATTTCTACGCGATTTCGGGTCGAGTTGGTACTCGAACCCAAGTATGGATTTTTCACGGGCGTTACAAAAGGGCATGTCCTGCAAATCTGGTAGCGGCCTAGCAACCATAGGGCCACGAGATCCCGTAAGTCGATCCACATCTTACTTTGCATGGACATGTGAATCAGCTTAGCGTAGGAGGGAATGCTAACACAACACATCTTCGACCGAATGTCCGGTCGCAAACGCTCAGAAAAGCGTCGTATGCGTTTCTGCTCGTCAGCAAGTATAGTCGGGACGTATCTTCCCAACTCAGTGAATCGATGCTCATACTCTATGACTGTCATGCCTCCCTACCTGAGGCGTAGAAACTCATTCTCCCGCTCATGCCTGTAAGTCTGGGGATAGTATTTCTCGCGGAAACGGAACTCGAACGCTGCCCAAGTCCAGATATAGTCGACAGCAACAGTCCATAAAACGCTATCCCACCACAGACTGGCCTCTCGTTCAAACATAAACGTAGCCAGCTCTACCTGTTCAGGCTTTGAGAAATGCAGCATCCGTAGTATCTTCGACACACGGTCGAGCCAATACTCAGCCTCCTCGGGTCTGTGAGAACCCGTAAAAGTGGGAGGCCGTAAGCATTGGAATCGCTCGAGTAGGCCCCGTGTAGTAGCGGCATTCCCCGTAGGGTAAGAAGGCGGCGCAGGATGAGTCATGCCCTCATCTTGAGTAGAAGTACCGGCATCCTCAGCTGGATGCACAGGGGGTGCAGGTGGAGTCGCATTCCCACCCTAGGTTAAAGCCCCTGCTATCGTAGTCAAGAGCTGCTGGTGCTACCGATGCATCATGGCCATCAACTACTCAAATCTATCTGGAGGTGGAGCAAGTTGTGGCACATACTGCGTCGAGGAAGACGCACGATACTACTCTTTGACAAGTGGTGTGAAAGGCGGTGGTCCAGCTGTAGGACCTGTGGAAGGCTGAGACTTATGCGCAGTCTTAGGAATCGGGCCCACAGCAGGGTCCATAGGAACATTAGTCTAGAGAGGAACCCGATTCATAGGCTCTCCCAATGTAAGTCGTGTTGTGTTCCACGTAGCCTTAGGCGGCATTCCCTATATTTAAAATAGGGCGCAACCTTATCAGTTTCAGCAATAGCAGATATACACCACCACACAATCATTCACATAACGAGCCAAAAACATTCCATGTATTTCATTTAATAAAAATCTGTCACAATACAAGAGATATATCTTTATATGCATCATGACAAGAAACACATGGGAAACTAAGCCAATCAAGCTACAACAGCAACCTAAGTAAACTACTAGCCTTATCAGACTTACACACAGAAAGCAGGAAATAAACCAACTACAATCAACAAACATCTGGAATCTGATCGTTAATCCGAGTCGGGCGATGGAGGAGGAGCTCCCTTATCCTGCAAGCAATACAGGATCGCCTTTAAGGTGCGAGTCACCTTGCCAAATTTTCTCTTAATGACGGCCTTGGCATACTCAGCTTCAGCCCGAAGTTTCTGGACTTTCCGTCGTAAGGCAACCTGACTCTCCTCGAGTCGGGCAATGTGAGCATCTCTAGTAGCCTGAGTCGCTGGAGGACTTTCATCAGTATCCTAAGCCTCCTCTTCTTCTTCTTCCTGGGCTTCTTCCTCTATTTCCGCCCCAACCTCTTCTTCACTTGCATCCTTTTCGCTATCATAATCGCCCTCGCTGTCAGCATCAAGCTGAGCCTCTTGCTGTCGAGGCCCGATCTTCATCCTGTTCATGGTAGTCTCGTCGATGAAGTGGATCGGTACAGGCATCTCTAGTCCAAGTCTATAGGCAAACTCAAGTGTAATCCTGCATATGAGCCGACCAAAAGGAAGAAACTCTGACGTTCTTCTCGACTTTGGTATGAGGATGATCTGTTGAAATATAAACGTCGCCATGCACACATTTTCACCCTGGCCCACCTGATACAAGAAATCGACCATGAGACGTGTACATTCACAGCGGTTGGTCGACCTAGGATACACATTGAACGTGCAAATGTGATGCAGCAGGAAAAAATCATCCGACATATGGGACGGTAAGAGGCTCTTGTTAGGCTACCACGGAACTAAACCACCATATAGGAACCTGGTACGGCGATCTCGCTCACGAGCACTCTTCAGATTCTTAGCACTGGGATGAACTTCACTAAGAGGTACCTGCAGAATGCGAGTTATCAGTCGAACATCGATCATAGCCATCCGGTCTCTATCAAAGGGAATCCTGAACTGTAATGGCTCCAACGTAGGATCCCGGATACGAGCATAGAAGGCACGAATGGTGCTCACGTTCGCTCGAGACTGTACTTCAAAGAGCGGACCCCAGTTGCAGCCCCAATGCGCTCAAACAACAGATATTCACCAAAGAGCCGCCCCTCCACATGCGCTTCAAACAAGACCTTACGATCTGTACAAGCGCCATGGGGCAACTCTACCAACAGTACTCGCCCTACGTGAGCATGGGGATCCAAATCCCGCTTTGTATGAAACTCACGAGTTGTACTTGGACCTGCGGCAGCGCTTAAGCTAGCGGCGCCACCCTTCGGCTTCCTTGATCGTGAAGGGTGACTAGGCCCAGCTTCATCTGAGGCAGTCTTCCTCTTTCCCATCAGAGAGAGGATGGTGGAGAAAGAGAAAAAACCCAAAATGGATTCAACAAAAGCCATGAAAAATGAGGAAATAAGGAGAAACGGCTGTCCAAATTGATTGAAGTGAATTTAGGCGTTGTAGAGGGATGAATCAAGCTTCCAAGGTCTGGATTCTCAAAGAGAAAAGAGAAAACTAGATGGGAAAGGAACTCCACAAGATTTCAGTCATAAATGAAGGTTGTGGGAGCTTCCACAGACGAGATTGGAGAGGGAGAGGGTTGCTAGCAGTAGTAAAGGGGTGGGTAGGCGTTGTTTTTAGCGAAAGAAGGGATTGAAAGCGGTTTGACACCGAGTTTTGAAAGGGTGACAGCAAGAAAAATGAAAATGGAGGCTTCGGAGGGGCTATTGTGAAGGGGATAGGGTTTTGGGGGAGTTTTAAGGGACGAACCGTACATGGGAGGGGTGCCCTACCCCTAACAGGGCGTCGGCCCGAATTTCATTGCAAGTGGGGCCCATTGTACGGCGATGCATCGCCGAACCGGCAATGCCATCGCCGGTGAAAAGTTAATAAGGCCACTCTGGCCATATTGGTCAGGTTCCCCCTACCCTAGGGACCCTAAATATATGTGGGGCCCACCCTGGTTCATTGTAATTTGGCCTAGATAGGCCCAAAACTCCACTTAGGGCGTTCCGAGGCCATTCTGTGAACCAAAATGAACTTATATATCATGTAACATATGCTTTTAGGGTAGGAGAATCTAATCCATCCAATTAACCCATTTTTTACAAGATATTCCATAACTGGAATGGCCAAAAGTATAATTATTACCTATTTTTACTATTTATAGTAAATTTTTGTCAAAGTATGATTTTCTATCATTTACACATTAGGATTTATGCCCAATGTGAAAAAAATTAGAAAAAAATGAAGAATGGGGTGGTAAGAGGAATGATTCTGAAGGAATTAGGTGAAACGGGGTTTTTAAGCCCTGAGATAGAGTATAAGGGTTGTGGTTGCCCCACGACCCAAGGACATGCATTTTAGGATTTGTAAATTCTTCTAAGAACATCTCAAACCAGCCTACTAACAACCTACAGGCTACTTAGGTCACCTTATGTGACCCTATATGCGTTACAGACTCGATCAACGATCGATATGAGTAGACTTCGCCTATTGGAGAAACTGGAGTCCTACGAGTATTTCTAGACTTTTCTCACACCCACCTAAGTTAAAGGAGTGATAGCGTACATCGCGTGACCATAACCCAGGCCCGGTATAATCCAAATCATGCTCTGATACCAACTTGTAACACCCTGAAAATCGGGGGTCGTGTATAAACCCGACTCCCGAGTTCCAGACCATCACTTATGCAATAAGAATGATTATGATTTAAGGTTGACTGAGTTAGAGCATTCACATAAGTAAGATTATACCAAAACTGTAATTCATACTCCAGATTCAGTGATAAAACGCAAGCGGAAGACTGAAGACTATATATATCACTGTATGGAAAACAAAATAAATCTCAACTGTCTCCAAAGTATAAATACATCTCTGAGTCTCATATACATGTAAATAAAAAAAAAAGATCAAAATGTCATAAGGTCCAACTATGAAGTCCCGCCGATCCAGGTCACCTACGCAAAGCCGTCGTAAAACTTCATATATGAGAACTCGTCCTGGTCCTCATCGTAATCTGGCTCTGCCTCCTGAATTGCCGCATCACCTGCATCAAAGACAGGGTCTGGTGGGTGTTGCAAACACCATCCCGTAACGTGGGAGTGAGTGATCAACTTAGTGGAATAATAGAGCAAAGATTAGCATGTTCTCAAATCAATCATGCGATAATAGTAAAGCAATAAAGTAAACATTCTTAGATACTGTTGTTAATACAATATGAAATGACATGATGGATGCCCTCATCGACATACTCCCTCATACGGCACCATCTCACGCCCGCGGCATGCTTTCTTCCCACAGTGCTCCACATCTTCCAGGCACATGCAATGTGATGTGGATATGATTACCAAGTTATTATTAGTCCATTCATACAGCAGTATTGGGAAACTATGATACTTTTCTTATATCATTCCCAACACAGATCCTGGCTAGGGTCGTCACTCCTAGAAATCACATACGATGTTATATTTGTAGGTCACTACAAGGGCTGTCAGGGCTGTTGCTCGCAGTCGTTGCACCGCTCCCCCATCACCTTATCAATACAGGCCTAATGTACTCTCGTTGCTACGAAAGGGTCATCGCCTCCCGTAGACTCAAAATACGCTCGTGGTCACTACAAAGGGCTCATCACTAGATCAGTGCAGGCCGACAGCAAGAATATAGTGTCTCATACCACCATAATCTGCTCACGAGTCAAATGTGCTCACTGGTCACTACGGGGAGGTTTGTGGCCCCAGCGTAGGCCAACAGCTCGACCACAGTGTCTCATGCCACCATGCCCAACTCATGAGTCTTTATGGATTAAGGTACCATGGTTAACAGGGTTTCCAATGGTAAGTTCAGTACCCTAGGTTCAAGCAGTTATGACTCATATAAGGTGAACATGTAATGGCCAGTCGGGTTACTTAACGGGCTCGACTAGTGCGAGCACACCGCAAGTCGAATGACATGAAGTGCGTAAAACACTTCGCGTAGCCTAACTACTACCGCCAACTCAAAACACGACTCGCATTCATCGACGCGTCCTTCGTGGCAAATATAAGCCAACCACGAACTTACTGTGTTACCGACTGCCTGGACTAAGCATAGTCCCAAACATTTGTAAGTCAACATCAGTAATTATATATGAGCAATGGCAATGAATTACAATAATATAAGCATGTTGAAACATGTCATAACATACCACTTAAACAAGTCATCCAACACATGCATTACTTATATATGATGAAATCAATACGTAAGCCAACATGATGGAAATCACTTACAACAGCATATTACTTGAGCATTCAATCTCAAAATTATTTCACAACATCATTTACTCAATGCATACTAATACAAACATTTATACAAACACTTAGTCTACACACTTTAGTCTACATAGCGTATGTCGACTCAAAGTGCGCATTAGGGAAAATCTCTTTGCCAAACCAATCATGCACGCATTCCTAATATACTAACATGACAAGAAGCCATGGCAAACATTTTAGCAAAATATGGATGTAAACCGTATTTCCTTCAAATGACTAAAATGCCCTAAATCTCATATTTTCCATACGCTTACAAAATGGAAAACGGACAGCATGTTGTACATATCAAACGGCGTTGCCGTCGATAATCTACTATTAAACAACATTGAAATCTTTAAAATCAGTCAATCAAAGCGTCTAAAATTCACACCTTTTACCCTAAACGTGTATCGTTTCAATTAGAACAGATACACTTCGTCAACGGCGTAACGGCGACCTAATGCACCAGATGTATTAGCTACTTTACTATTTGAATCGACGGAATGCTAAATCAATAAGTAGTTAGGATTTTCCATACCTAAAAATGCGTCGGAATCACCAACAAAGTGATTAGGATACGTTGCTTTAGCACGTGTAGCAGCAGCAGCAAGTGGCGGGAGATCTCTCCCACACTCTCTCACAATCTCTCACTTTTTCTCTCTCTCTAGCTAGGGTTTCTAGCAAATTCGGATGGGTGAGATAAGTGAGGGTTTAAAGCCCTTATATAGGCTAAAACCCTTCTAAATTAGGCTTGGGAACAAAGTTCACTTGAGGTATAACCAAATCGGGGCTGTTCCGATCCAAAAGAGTATTTCGGGAGGTCCCCTGGCCGAACGCGATCGGACTTAAGCTCATGGTCACTGGATGTTGCTCACACCCAGTTTTCAGTCTGGTAGAGTTCATAGATCGCACATGGCGGTCCAGTTTCAGTTCAGCGGTCATCGCACCTAGATCAAGTCTACAAGTCTCATGATATGAAAGAGAAATTTTTCCTGATCCGAGGGTGTAATTTGGCTGAATTCTGATGATCAGAACACTTAATAATAACACGCCAAGTCACGTGCCAGATTTGGATTTAAATTTCCAAATCTAGCCCATTTCTCACTCTCTTCACTCCATGCACAATGAAATAGCCTCTGAATGTCGGTTGGGCTTGATTTTCGAAATGATTGTCAAGTCCAGCTAAGCGGTCATAACGGTCTAAGATTGTAGGTATCGGACTTTCTACGTGCAGTCTAAATCCAATACAAATTTTCAAAGGGTTCCTGAGAGCAAACTAGTTTAGAGTTTGATCCTAGGTTTCAGGGTATTATAGCACCATTGGTTCTACAAGTTTTGGGTCTTGTAGAACATATTTAAAGTATTCAGGGACTATTTCACAGCTACTCTACCGTAGCGCTAGCTAACTAATGCTTAATTTCTAAAGGAATTAATCCTACGTGATTTCGGGTCGTGTTAGTACTCGAGTCTCAGTACGGATTTTTCCAAGGCATTACACTTATTCTGAAGAATCAAGTTTTCCTCATTTAGTTCTTCGACTTATTTCTTTAATTTTTTTGACTCAGATTTCAACGAAATGTTAGTTCTTTCAAGTCTATCATTATCTGAGTGACATTGCTGCAAATCAGTAATTAGATGAGTATTAATATTTGAAGCTTTATTAAAATCGAATTTTAGCAATTCCTTTTTGTTTTCAGATATTCCAAGTATTTTGACAATATTAACGCTATGAATGTAAAGTTGATTATAAGCTTCTTGTAATTCATTTTGCTCTTTATCTTCTTCTTCTTCAATTTCCTCATTGTCAAATGGAAATGATTCAGTGTCTTGTTGTTCTTTCTCAGATTCAGTTGGAATGATTGAAGTAGTGGAGACCATAAGTAATTTTAAAGATTTTTATCTCCATCACTCTCTGAGTCACTATTTTCTGAGTTTGACTCTTCTGTATCATCCCATGTGGCGGCCATCGCCTTTTCCTTGGTTTTTCTATTTGGACATTTGGTAGATAGGTGTTCATACTCATGACAGGCATAACATTATAGTTCTTTGGTCCTTTTTCTAAATTTTCCTGCAGAAGGTTTGTCATCCACCTTTCTACCTCTAGAGGGGCGACCGCAATTCCGTTGAAAGAATCTTCTGAATCTTTATGCCCGTAAAGCCACTTCCTCATCTTCATCTTCCTTTTCACTCTCACTGTCCTCATGTTTTGATATCTTAGAAGTTTTTAGGATAGTGTTTTTAGATTTTTGGGGTTGTGTGAAGTGTAGTTCAAAAGTTTGTAGGGAACCTACTAGTTCTTCTACTTCCATCTCATCAATATTCCTACACTCCTCAATTGTTGTTACTTTGGGATTAAACCATTCCGGGTGGGATCTTAAGATTTTCCTACATATTTTAGGTGCAGGAACCTTCTCTCCCAATCCACCCATGGAGTTACAAATGATATTTAATTTGGTGAAAAACTCCATAAATGTCTCATGCTCTTCCATCCTGAGATTTTCGAACTGTGAAGTTAAAAGTTGTAGTTTAGATCTCTTCACAGTGCTTGTGCCTTCATAGGTTATTTCCAATAAGTCCCATACTTCTTTAGAGGTCCCACATATACTTATCTGATTGAAAATATCTTGCGACACGGTACAGTAGATGGCGTTCATTTCTTTTGCTTCAGCATTTCACTGTTCTTTGTCAAACCTGGTCCACTTTTCATTAGGTTTGGGTTTAGTGATTGTGGTTTCATTTTCGAGTATAATTTGTTCAGATGGTACCACATATACCTTTTCAACTACATCCCAAACATCATGATCCAAAGATCTTAGGAAGTAATGCATTCTAGCCTTCCAGTATGCATATTTTAAACCATCAAATACTGGAGGTCTAGTGACAGATGAGCCCTCTCCTTTGGCCATATTCCTTAACTTCAGTCAAGATCACTCTCTAGGCGGTGAAGACCTTAAAGAGAGACTCGCTCTGATACGAATTGAAACAACGGTGAAGACCGCTTGAGTTGAAGTAGGAATATGCCAATATGTCCTAGAGGGGGGTGAATAGGACTTTTTATAGTTTTTATCAATTATTAAAAATCGTATCATAGAGTACAAATTAGGATTACTCAAAATTAACTATACTGGCTTCCAAGCATGGTAGAGGATCCAATCACAGAACTATTTAAATGATAATCATGGAGTAGTTATAGTCTATGATGAATATAACTGTGTGTGAAGTGTGAGCAAGTATAAATGCAGTTAATATAATCACACAAAAGATCAAATAAAAGAATCAATCACAAACACAGTCATTTTTATAGTGGTTCGACTACTTGTCTACTCCACTCCCGGCTTCCACACTCAACCCTTGAGTGTACCGAATTTCACTAAGGAGGTTTCCCAAGGTTCACCTCAAACCTAAGGTTTTAAATTACGTTCACCTTCAACCTTTATAAAGGTTTCTACTCGGTTCACCTCAAACCCTGGAGTTTTACTGGCGCACTCCTAACCAGATGTTTATGCCCACACAGAGCAAGGGTCCACATAATGCAACCAGATGTTTATGCTCTCCATAGAGCAAGGGTCCACACAACACACCCTGCACGTACACTCTCGTCGGAGGCCTCCTTTGAGGACTTTAAAGGGTGAGCAACACCTACGACCCAATCCTATAAAGGAATGATCACAAGTGTCCTCTGGACTCTGAGGACTTACAGATAAGTTGATGAGTCCCTTTTAGCGCAGTGATGAAGATCTCCTTCTTGTTGATGAAGAGTCTTCAGCTCCCTTGATCCGCAACACAAAAGATGTACCTATACTAGGCTTCAGGTCGGGTTAAGGTTATGATGGAATTCCACTCTCTAAAGATTTTTCTATTAGGAAGATAGAGTGATTCCAATCATCTATGCATTCAAGGCATCCCAGCTTAATGATATGTCATTAAGGTAGTAGCTGGAGGATCCTTGAATGCGGAAGTTCATTCCCCAATCCACTCTATTGAATATCAATGATGAAGGTGGATTGGAGGATGAACTCCCTGAGAGAAAGGGCTTAAGATAAATGATATGAAGTTTAAAACACTCAGAAGCACTCTCTTCTTCTCTATCAGCAATAAAGACTAACCTCTCTGTATATAAGCAAAAGGTTCTAACGGATATAAAATGGTCACATTTATGATAGAGTTCGATATCATCGAGCAAGAGTCGATATGATCGAGTGTATACTCTCGATTGTATCGATGATCCGCTCGATGATACAAACTCAAATGTCATTTTCGCTTTTGGAAACCTTTTGTCAACTGGTCGATGGGATCGAGACACATCGATGTTATCGAATTTCGAACTCCGATTCCATCGATAAATGAATCGATCTATCGACAGGTGAAAATAAGAGAGGTAAGTGTTGAAGAATTTCAGGTTCTAAAGATATGATCGGGGAACAGCCGATGTCATCGAATTTTGTATATCGATGATATCGGAGACTGTGTCGATGGGATCGATAAATCGTATAGATTTACCTATAAGCTTTCTGGATGGTTTGTGTCCGATCTCGATCCAATCGACCAGGTCTCGATATGATCGACATATGAATATCGATTTCTCAACTCGCCCCCGATCAACGTTTAAAAACATCCTGAAATTTATGCTAGAGGAAACATGCGCCCACTATCGATATGATCGACTGACTTCCGATATAATCGATATTTGAATTCAGATTGAATAAGATAGTCATCGATATATTGAAGCTCAGAGAAGTTTTCTTTAGAAAAACAAGGACGCTTGAAAGCTGTCTGTCGATATTATCGATCCACTTTCGATGGGATCAATATTCGAACATCGATGATATCGATTGAACTGTCGATATATCGATAAATCGTCCAGATGAATATTTGCTTGCTGGACGCTTTTTGTCCTCACCCGATTGTATCGATTGAGATGCCGAGGACATCGACAGAGCAGGTCGATCATATCGAAAAGTGAATCGATATAATCGACAGTGTAAGAAAAACTTGAAGATTTTTCTATTTGGTAAAATGTTTTCTTACACTAATATCCTAAGATGTTCTACTTTGTTTTAAGAGTTTTAATCACCTGGTATTTTAGGACATGGGATGTGAGGCTATGATTTACCTATGGTGAGCTTTCACACATCCAGTTGAGGCAGACACTTGAATTGATCTTCCTGTTAGGCGCTGTTGTCCGACTGACTCAACTTACACCGTAATTGACAAACCAGGGCACTAGTAGGTGCACTTTCAGCCTACACGATTGATATTGTCATGACGCTGCAGTATTTAGATGGGAAGGTCTAACATGCACTTTATATTGTGGAAACTATAGTGATGGTAGGCTTCAAGAGTTCACCTATGGAGGTCACTACTTGACCATGTGAACCTGACGAGAACAATGTTCTCATAGTGTGTGTTTAGGGAGCGGGTCTGCCATTGGAACTTTTTTGAGAATACTATGCTAGGGTTGTTGCCCTTCTAAAACTTCAAAAGTCATTTTTTGAGGATTTATGAGTGATTTCTTCTAGGGTTACGTCCTAGACATTGACGCTTTATCCGTGGGCCACTTTAAGATCTTGAGATTGGCCAACATGACCCTTGCATCAACAATCTTAGCGAATGGATCTCTATAGATTTTCATGGCCTCCTCTTTCTCTTGGAGCAAAAGAATGCCTTTGTCGATATTTTCTTGGATGATATTCATGAAAATGATACAGTTAATAGTTTATTGAGTCCTAATACCATGCCACTTACATAACTCACTTTTCTTCAACTATTCGGCCAAAGAAATCTTTTGATGTTTTAATAACTTAATGAATTTGGCTATAGGAGATGGTCAAATATTTCATTATCCATGCTGATGTCAAAATAATACTACTTTCCAAGTTCACATATACTCTTTATGGGGTTCATCTGTAATAGGGTTTAAACACCATTTCTCATTAAGGTTGGATAGAAGAATAACCATTTGGCCATAACCTCAATAGCAACCACTTTATAGTTCGGGTCTTAATGAAAGGTCTTTTGTGAAAAATTTCTTCTGATGTTCAATGTCCATACCATCCTAGTCTAGGTTGACAAATTTGGCCTCTAGTAGGGTTATTGAACATCAATTTATCACCCTCTTGAAGCAAGCTATAAACCTTTTAACCGATTCACCAGACAATTATCTTAGTTAGGAGAGGTCAACCATGGAAACCTTAGGCCTAGTTCAGAAGAATTGCATGTGAAACATTTCCTCCATCTCGAGCCAAGAGTGTACTAAATTCATAGGTAGGTTTATATACCAAGTGAAGGTCATTCCCATAAAGGAGTTTTTAAATAAAATGAATCTTAAAAAGTCATCCATTGAAACTTCACCGAATTGCATGGTGAAGCTATAGATGTGTTATGTTGTTGACGAATCACCTTTCCATGAAATATTGGTGAACTCTAGGACCTTATACCCTCTAGGCAACTTGAAGTATCTATTGACCCATTCAATGTAAGATTCATGATATATGGTTCTGATAACCCTACGACCATGAATTTGGCTAGCTACTTCTTAAATGATGTTGATAACATCCTCACAACCCAACTATCGTGGTTGCAGGACCGAATGGTGTCTTTACACCACGGGATTCAAAGCTTGTGTGGCTTGTAACAAAAAAGGTTACCCAATGACCATTCAACCCTAACATAATGTTTTAGAGCTGTCGGTGGCACGAGATGTTGCTCCTGAGGGAGTCAACCCTCGTGTAGTAAGGGTATGTCACCCATGGCACAAGAGGTTGACCCTTAGGTTGTCCATCATCAACATAATGTTGGCCCCTAGGATATTCATTATAGGGGCCATACTTATCATATTGGCCCGTAAGGTAAGACCTTTCATTCATTCCTCCTTACAGCCACTTGGGGTGGTGTGAAGAGGCTTAGAGGTTCAGTCCGACTAAATCTGGATAAAATATTAAATAGTCTTTCTAGTTCATGATCCACTAGGTGATTTTGTAATGCCCTGATTTTTGGAACCCGAGTATATGACTCGTCCTCTAAAAACCCGAGTGTTAGCATATAAAATTTAGTGTAAATTTGAATCGCTTATCATTAATCAGAGTTAACAGTAAGGAAGCTAAAGTAAACTATGCATTGAATAAAAATATTCTAATCATCTCAAAAATTCAGACGTAGCGCCCATACAGGACTTATACAATCCCAGATACAAGGTTCATATAAGAAAAAATAAGAATCTACCAATTAGTGGTGTAGCTCAATATGGGTCGTAGGGACCCTGTCTAGCTCCTCAACTACCCAATCTCTTATAACAACCTAGTGAATAGCATCATCTCACTCTACACCTGCATCAACTGTTACGGTTTGATAGCATCAATGACTATCGAAGTGAGGAGCACCCTCTAAGATTGCAAACTCATCATTCATAGTCCAATATAGATCGCAAGTCATGAAATTTGATACATTAAATAGGGCATTGCATAATCATACTCATATACTAAAAAATTAAGCTAATCAATAAATTTCATCCTAAGAAAAATATAATAGCAATCGCAATATAAGGGAATGTGTTTAAATAGTCAAATAATCAATCATACGACTTTCTATTACACCCGAAATCACATTGTACGTGAATTTCACAAGATGGCTAGAAAATTGATGAACAAACTTCAGCTCCACCCAAAAATCATGGTATAAGCAAAATCCGTAAAGTGAATAGAAAGTCAACCTTTAAACCTCTACTTCACCCAAAAATCATATCATATGTGAACACTGCAAGATGGCTAGAAAATCACTAAGCGAGCTTCACCTCCACCCAGAAATCATCATACGACTGAACACCGCAAGATGAAGAGAGAATTAACATAGGAACTTCGACATCATTCGGAAATCGTATGAACTCCCCAAGATGGCAAGAAAATTGAGAACCGAACTTCAGCTCCACTCGAAAATCATAACGAACTCCACATAATGACCCCAAAATCAACAAGATATGCATATATAACCAATAAGCCATAAGAGGGCACCAATAACCCATCAAAGCCACGAGGGAAAATATGCAGTTCAAGCCGTGTAAGGCAAACATGCGATCCAAGCCATGTAAGGCAAATGTGGACCACAGGATAGTAAGTCCAAGATATGTTCCATTCATTCCATCATTTAAGTGCAAGTGGTAACATATAGTTAATTAATACATGTATAACAAAAGATAATCATTTATGCATGTTATAATTAAAGAGATATGTTCATTATCTATCACAGGAATCAGGTGCGCAACTGTAACATCCTGAAAATCGAGGGTCAGGTAGAAACCCAACTCTCGAGTTCCAGAACATCACTTATGCAACATTTTCAATGATGGATGAATGTCAGCGGTAATAGTACATAAAACATGAGGTGGATTAAGCCAAAACAACATATCATACTCCAGAGACAATTAAATTAGCAAGCGGAAGAATGTGATAGATATATAAAATATATAAATGATTGTAAATCTTCAGAGTGTGAACATGTTACTAGGTTAACTAAATACATGTATACTCCAAAATAGAAAGAAAAGAATATACATGAGTGCTCCAAAAATATAAAATGACAAGTGTCATGGCATCTAATCAACCTCCCTGTAGTCCCGTCGATCAAAACACGCATGTAGGAGAAATCCTCCTCATCATCATATAAGTCCGGATCCACTTCAAAAGCATCACCATCATCTGAAACTAAAACAGGGACTGGTGGGTATCCGGAACACCATCCCGTAACGTGGGAATGAGTAGCTAACTCAGTGGAATCATAGAGAAAAGGTTAGCATGTTATCAAATCAATCAAGCGATAATGGTAAAGCAAGAAAAACAAACATTCCTAAATACTGTGATTAATGCAAGCATGAAATGACATGATGGATGCCCTCACCGACATACTCCCTCATGCGGCACCATCTCACTTCCGCGACATGCTTTCTTTCCTCAGTGCTCCACATCTTTCAGGCACATGCAGTACGATATGAATATGATTACCAAGTTGTTATTAGTCCTTTTCATACAGCATGATTGAGAAACTAAGGTACCTCCCTTATATCAATACTTAAACAATGATCCTGTCTAGGGTCGTCACTCCTAGTAATCTCATACGATGATATATTTTTAGGTCACTGCAAGGGCTGTCAGGGCTGTTGCACGCACTCGTTTCTCCACTCCCCCATCACCTTATCAATACAAGCCTAGTTTATATTCTTAAGACTGCATCAGAACTCGTCGCCCCCATGTGGTGTCAGGATAAACTCAAGGTCACTACAAAGGGCTGTCAGGGCTGTTGCTCGCACTCATTATTCCACTCCCCCATCACCTCATCAATGTAGGCCGACAGTAAGAATATAGTGTCCTATACCACCATAATCTGCTCAGAGTAGGGTGTTCACTGGTCACTACAGGGATGTTTGTGGCCCCAGCGTAGGCCGACAGATCAACTACGGTGTCCCATACCACCATGCCCGGCTCATGAGTCTTAGTGGATCAAGGTACCACGGTTATCAGGATTTTCACTGGTAAGTTCAGTACCCTAGGTTCAAGCAGTTATGACGAATACAAGGTGAACTCACAATGATTAGTCGGGTTACTTGATGAGTCAGATTAGCACTAGCGCACGTTAAACCGACCAACATGAAGTACACAAGCACTTCGTGTGGCCTAACCACTGCCGACGACTCTAGTACGACTTGGGTTCGTCAACACATCCTTCGTGGAGAATAGAATCCAACGACGAATTCTGAACTATTACTGACTGCCTGGACTAAAGTATAGCCCCAAGCACATGTAATGTGAATCAGTACTCATATGAGAGAGACAAAATTGAAATATAAGTAATTTCAGCATGTTATCAGCATGTTATAATGTACATCATAAGCAATTAACCATACACGAGTATTTCACACCTAAGGTAGTCAATTTAAATACAAAAAGCATGGAGAAAATCATGTGCATCATCAAAGTAGTTGAGAATCCAGTCTCAACGCTAATCTACAACACCATATACTCAATACTTACTAATACATACATTTATACAAACACTTAGACTACTCAACTCCAACGTACTTAACGTATGTTGATTACCACATATAATATGACAGATCCTTATATCAAGGAGATGTCTAATACACAAAAATCATGTTCTTACATTCAAAACATATGGCAGGCATAAATCATATTGATTTAGGCATTTCAACAAACACTTAGTCTACACACATTAGTCTACATAGCATATGTCGGCCAATATGTGCATTAGGGCGAATCTCTTCGCTAAACAGATCATACACGCATAACTAGTATAGGTACACGACAAATACTCATGGAAATCATATCGGCGAAATACGTACGTATATGGTATTTCCTACAAATACCTAAAATACCCTAAATCTCATATTCTTCGTACGTATTCGAAATGAAAAACGGACAGCATGTTCTACATGTCAAACAACATCCTTATCAGCAATCTACCATTAAATGGCATAGAAAGCTTTGAAAATAGGTAATCTAAGCGTCTAAGATCCGCACCTTTCGCCGTAGAAGCGTATCGATTCGAATAGAAAGTCTACGCTTCATCAACGACGATATGACGACCTAATTCACAAGATACATCAGCTACTTCGCTACTTGTATCGAAGGAATCTCTAAAACAGGTTGAGGTTAGGGTTTTCTTACCTAAAAATTTGTTGGAATCACCAGGAAAGTGATTTGAATGCGGTGATTAAACACGCGGAGAAGCTGTAACAAGTGGCAGGAAGTTTCTCCCACAACTCTCTCACAATCTCTCACTTTCTCTCTCTTCTCTTTCTAGGGTTTATTGCAAATTCGGATGGGAGAGATGTGAGAGGGTTTAAAGCCCTTATATAGGCTAAAAACTCACTCATTTAGACTTGGAGCCAAGGTATACTTGGGTTATAACCAAATCGGGTCTTTTTCGATCCAAAAGAGCATTTCGGGAGGTCCCCTGGCCGAACGCGGTCGGACTTAAGCTCATGTATATTGGATCTTGCTCACACCAAGTTTTCAGTCCGGTAGTGTTCCCAGATCGCACGTGACAGACCAGTTTCAGTTCAGCGATTACGGAGATTCGATCGAGGATTTCAAGTACACTGACCTGAGTGTGAAATGTTCCCTGATCCGAGGGTGTATTTGGGTCAAATTCCAACGGTCTGAATGCTTATACTTAACCCGCAAGTGAAACGTGCTAGATTTATTTGAATGACATTTAATTTTTAATGAATTTCACTCTTTCTCACACTCCTTGCTCCAGGCTCCATGAAATAGCCTCAGAACATCAGTTGGGCTTGATTTTCGAAATGATTGTCAAGTCCAACAAGGCAGTTGTAATTGTCTAAGATTATCGCTATCGGACTTTTGATGCACGGTCTAGATCCAATACAAAGTTTCAAAGGGTTCCTGAGGGAAAACGGGTTTAGAGTTTGATCCTAGATTTTAGGGTAACGTAGCGGTAACAATTCTAGAGGTTTTGGGTCTTACAGATCGTATTTAAAGTGGTTGGTGCTAATTTTGCAGGAAGTCTAGTGTAGCGCTGGCTAATTCACGTTAAATTTCTAAAGAATTTCGTTCTAAATGATATCTTTGGCTTTGGAATTGGGTTCTGAGAGGTTACCAAGGTGTTATGGTCGACCCATTGCCTAAGGACGTCTAACCCCAGGTTGGCAAAAATCCGGGGTGTTACAGCAACACATTATCATATCCACATAATAAGTTAAGTAACAAAATTAAGTAACTTAGGAGATACTAAAAGGAATGGATTAAGGCAACATGTATGATTAGATTAATGAATTTAAGTGGGAAGCTCAAAGGGTGAGTCCTCACCTCGATCAAGCAATCTAGTTGCGTGGCCCATTAGATAGCACGACTGAAGTTTATAGAGTCAAATCTACTTGATGATATGTGACCATGACCTAAACAAAATATTAAGAGAAATAGTTAGTAATTGGCTTCTAGGGATAATACATTCATTGAAAACTCATTGAGTCAACTTGATAATAATAAGGGATATGGTTTTTGATTTACCTTGACTTGATAGCTTAACTTGGTGATTCGGTAAGAACTCGGCTGGGACCAACCAAGTCAACTCGATCGAGACTGGGAATGCAAGGAACAACTCTCCTTATTATGTTTCCTTCCTTACTCTCTCTCTCTCTCTCTCTCTCTCTCTCTCTCTCTTTCTCCCACCTCACCTTTTGCTAGAATGTCTAGCTAAGCCTAGACTCACTTCAAGCCCAACTTGACTCGGCTGGACTCGGTTTCAAATAGTTGACTCAACTGCCACCAAGCCCCTCTCTCTTTTCTTTCCTCTTCCTCTCTTCCTTCCCCGTTTCTTTCTCTCACTCCCTCTCTCTTTTTCTCTCTCTTTTTGTTTATGCTGAAATATCCAGCAATACTTGGACCATGCCCAACTCAGACTCGGACTCGACCTGGACTCAGCAACCACAAAGGAGCGAGTTGACTCGTTCACAAACCCACTCTCTCTACCTTACTTGTTGGGATGTCTAGCCGTTCATGGTCATGATTGAGTTTGCCCAGCATGACAAGCTAATGACTCAAAAAAGTCTAGCAACGTCTAGACTTTGGCAGAACTCGAGTGGACCACCTCCGCCCAAGTCACTCCAACGCGATGTGGCAACAACTTGGGGAAAGGATGAATGTCCCTTCTCCTCTCTTTTCACTTCCTCACTCCCTTTTCCTTTTCTTCTTTCTCTGCAGCGTCCCACCCTCATAACCTGGCGAATCGGCAATCTGCAGCTCGGGTAGAAGCATAATGTTGCTTCAATGTGATGATCTTACTCGACAGTGGCTCACCCTATCTTCTCGCTTCTTCTCTTCTTCTTCCTTCTTACTTCTCTCTCTCCATAAGCCTAGTCTAATGACCCAACAGGATCTGGACTCTGCTCAAACTCGGACTGAGTCAACACAGCTAGGTGGAGAAGACGAGCTGGCCGTTAATGATAACTTGAAATTTGACAAACCTCCCTTCGATCCGCTCCATGGGGATGGCTCTAGTTGCTCCAACAGTGCTCCCCGAACCTTAGTTTTGAAGATTTAAACCAGTTTGGTTGGTGAGTTTGAGTTCTGAAAGGAGTAGCCGAGTTTTCATTGAAGGTTCGTGAGTAACAAATAAAACCAAATGCTGCTCCATCCTCTCTCATTTTAAGTTGCCCTAAACTCTCCTAAGACCATCTGATTGAAGCTAGACATCCCAGATTTATTTTGCTACTAGGAGATGGTCGTACGTAGCTGGTAAAACTAGCCGCGGTTTTCTCCCAAGCATGTAGGAAACCTTAAACCTCGTGGTTTTGAATATAGAGCTAGGATTTCTTCGTGGTGAACGGTTAAGATGGAAGAAAATGAAGTCACGCGGATCTCCAGCGTGGAAGAAACTGGGCTTTCCGTTTTTAGAAATAAAAAAGCAGAACCAGCCCTCTGGCGTTGGTGTTTGTGTAGTTTCACGTGGGTGGAAACGTGTGAAACTTCAGGGTTTCGGTTTGAATTTCCTCCTCTCTAAGATGGACGGTTCAGATCATGTGTTTGGTCGTTCAAGGTGGGCCATGATTCTAACAGATGGACGGGTATCTGTCCATTCAAAAATAGTTAGGCATGGGAAAAGGATAGAAGGAATTTCCTTCTTTTGGTTAGCTTAAGTCAAACTTGTTTGACTGAGCAGCCCTATTCAATGCACATCGGGTGTGCAATTGTGAGTGGTGCCCATGCACTACAGGCGGGGCCCACTGTCACACCCCAAACTCAAAAATTGGGCTCACAAAATTCCCGATCGCCGAATCCGGTGCCGACAGCCTCCGTAGAACCCCATTCTCGGCTCCTAGCTCCCATTCGCCAGGTTCCGATCCTGGGTTGCTACAAGGAGGATTTTAAATATCAGTTTGATTCGTAAGAAGCATAACCAAAGGCATCACCCACAAACAACAACCAGGAACTCCATTACATTTCCACTATGATCAAAAACTTTACAAGTACAATGAGCATAAAGGGAAATATAATGGTAAAGAACAAAAACTCCAAAATGCTCTGCAACATGCTCCTGCCTCAGCGCTGCTACAACGTCACCTGCACGCAACGGTGGTGTATAAGCTTACAGAAAGCTTGGAGGGTGGTGAAAGTGTGTGTGCAAGGTAGTAATATGAGCATGCGATGTCAGAGTAATGCGAAATATGCAGATGGATCCATAATATGATGAGCCGTACCAAGGCTTATGCGATGCAAGACATGAATGGTATCGGCCACCCCAAGGCCATGCGATGTGCAATGTAACTCAAGCATACAGATCCTCATCTATGTCCACACATCAATACAGCTCAAATATGTGATATCACCGGGGTCTAGTGCACTCTAAACCAGATTGCCGCCATATCGCACATAATAAGATAAGTGGAAGAGACCACACTATCCGTCTGCTAATATCGGGCGCGACTCGTCGATAGCGGACCCATTCCTCGAGCTGGTCAGACTCAGCCTAGCATTGCCCCCTACTCTAGGGCGGGTAAGGCCGCACCCCCTTCCAACTGACCATGACACAGTGGAGAGCACAGCCAACTGGTATTCGGCACTCAGCGCTCATCTACTCACTCGGTCAAGACATTGGAGCAACCTCTTGGTACCATAAGGGTTTAGGGACTTTCACCCAGGGATATCAATAGCACCCCATGTAGAACAAGATTTTTGGTATCTAATCCTGCCAACCACGATGCGTATGTGGAGGCTACGGCCTTGATGTCGCTAGGACGTACAATACCCATGTCATACAAATGTGAAATGCATGATTCACGCTATCCAGTCATGCAACAAATCCTGTGCATATCGTGCGCTCATGTAGGGCAACACTGCCTAACCAGGAGCCCATAAACAACCTGCTCGAAGGCATATGCTATGATCAGTCAATCCCCATATCAAGCATACATATGATGCGTATGATCATGAGTCATGAAACTATACTTACATGTAAATGAGTGATGAACCATTCTTACAATGCAGATGGGCCTGGATGGCCGAAACACAGCAAGTACGGCCCAGTAATGGGCCTTAAGGAGAGTCGTAATGTGGACATCCAACCAACATTACACTCGCAATGTGGACGTCAAACCAACATTGCTCCCAAGGCACGATCTTTGTAAACATCGGTACTTAGCCTGAAATGGATTTACACATTGCAATGGACCGTAGGTTCTTCCCATTGGACCTTACATATATATCAAATGGGCCATATCTTATGGGCCTTCTATTCATCAGATGGGCCACATAAATGGGTCATACCAATGGGTCTTATGTGCATTGCAATGGGTCAAAATCCGTGGGCCTTGGATTGCATCAAATGAGCTTAGTCTCATGCGTCTAATATGTGACTAATGGGCCACACCAATTGGGCCCCCACATGTACATAAAAAGGGACTCAACCCATAGGCCTAACATGAGTCAAATGGGCCTAAACCCCTAGGCCTTAATCAAATAAAATGAGCCTAACTCATGGGTCTCAAATAAATCCAGTGGGCCTAATCCCATGGACCCTTTTATAATCAAATGGGTTTAGTCCCATGGGCCCTACAATATATCAAATGGCCTACTTCCATGAGCTTTAAAATTTCAACAAAAGAGTCCAATTACATGGGCCTTGAAGTACATCAAATGGGCCTAGTCCCATGGACTTGCAACACATCAAATGAGCCTAAGTTCTTAGGCCTTAAATGAATTCAATGGGCCTAGCCCATAAGCATTTCATAAACCAAATGGGCCTAGCCCATAGCCCTTTTGAAATTCAAATGGGCCTAACCCATAGGCCTTTTTCAAATCAAATGGGCCTAACCCATAGGCCTTATATTAGTTAATGGGTCGAAACACCTAGGCCTTAGAATGATCTCTACAAGTGGATGGACGGTCTGGGTGCATCACATGCACCATGACGGGTCCCACTGTCCAGTGGACAGTGCGGATAAACCACAAACATCACAAGGGGCCCCTCCATCCGCTGGACGGTGGGAGCATAGATACGTTAGGGTGGGTGCCATCGTCCACTGGACGGTGGACTTAGGTCACATGCATCTATGTGGGTCCCATGTGGGGCCCACCATAACGTTTGTTTTACATCTAAACGGTACATAGGGTCATACGGACCTTAATAGATAGGAAAAACAAATTTCACTTTGATCCGAAACTCTTGTGGGCCCAAAAAGTATATCGAGGGCAGCCAAAAGATCTCCACTGTTTCCTGCGTTGTGGGCCACCTAGGCCTTGAAAATGGTTGAAACTTGGAGGGGGCCCACCTGAGGAGGGGACCCACCTCATGGACGGACTGGATGGCAAACAAACATTACGGTGGGGCCCACACACAGGGCCGTGGGCCCCTACTGGACGCCCGCCCGGCGCTGATACTGCACGCAGCAGCGTGCAACACCTGCACGTTGTCAGGGAGGGGGGCAACGTCCCTTTGGAAAAATCAAGAAAACCTGATTTTTTAGGGTTTTTCACGCGTGGGGCCCGCCAAAATGAAATCCGCTCCGGCCATTGCGTTCAGTGGCATGTAACAGTCAAAATGAGTCCGAAGTTTGAATTTTTTTGATGCTTGGAAAGTGAAATAAAACAAGATAATGATCTTGAATGGTAGTGGTGCATTCTTTGATGCTATGGCCCACCAGGTCTTCCAATCAACCCCAAACTTCTACCCAACGGCTAAAACACTGTAGGTAAGAGGGTGGATGGCTTGGATTGTCTAAATACATCACGGTGGGGCCTAAGCAAGTAGGCCAACCAAATACCTTACTTTTCTTCTTTCCTTTTTCTTCTTTCTTATGAAACGTCCAGCGTCCCAGACGCTGGACGGTTATATATATATATATATATATATATATATATATATATATATATATTGGGGAGTGGTGGGCCCTGATGAAGTGGGCCACCACTGATGGGTGACATGGGTACAACTTCTAAGGTGGGCCCCACTTGAATAAAAATTTGAACAAAGTAAATCTCAAGGTGGAATCCATTCAAGTGGGCCACACAAACCTATTGCATAAAAATAAAATAAAATAAAATAAAATAAAAGAAAAGAAATAAAAGAGAGAGAGAGAGAGAGACATGGAGAGTGGGACACGCCTTGTGATGGAGGGCTCCGCCACTATGAGCCCTCCCTTGAATGAAAACATACAATAAACGGATCCCTTTGAACATGGGACCATCAAAAATGCAAATCAATGGTGGAGATCCATTCCCCACTGATATGGACAGTGTAGATGACCTTCCTAAATGAAATAAACATCATGATGGGGTCCATGGAGAATGGCCCCATCATGGAATGATCATGATGATCCAAGTAGTCCATCGGCCACATTTTAGGGTCCCAAGTGAGATCCACACCATTGATCGGTGGGCCTCACTTGGCCCATCATAAAAATAAGAAAAACTAGTATGATCTAGCACCCACCGTCCGATCTTCTTGCTCCTAGGGGTTCCTTGGTACCTTAGCTTCAACTTCAATGGAGGAGATGGAGAATGGAAGGTTGAGATGGGAGATGATGGGGTAGGAAGGTGGGCCACTTGGAGTTTAGGAATTCTTACAAAATTCCAAACGTATGGAGCTCTTTGTTGCTTGGGATTGAGATGAGAAAATGAGAAAGAGAGAGAGTGATGTAGAGAGAGATGGATGGATGGATGAATGATGGTTGTGTAAGAAAGTATTGACTTTTGAGGCTTTTGTGTAAGAGAGGTATGGGTGGTGAAGACTTTTGTGGCTTTTTGTGTAAGAGAGGTATGGTTTTGGGAGACTTTTGTGGTTGCTTGGGAAAATGGAATAAAGTGATGTGTACTTGACATGTGATGGCTTGATGGATTGATTGATTGATGGGATTGATGTGATTGATGTGACACATCGTAGAGATTCCCTTGGTTTTCGCAATGTGCGACGTTTTCTCGCACCGACGTTGGTCCACATCTCTTGATCGGGGTATCGCCTTGGCGCGCGAGTCGCGGTATCGGAACAGCAATGACGGCGCGGTCGCTATGGTATTGGTCTTGGGTTGAGTCGACTCAGGTTGTCGGCACATGAATCAGGGTCGCGCGTCGATATCGGTTAAGGGTCGAAGGTTGCCAGAATTCGACCGATAAGACCGCGGAAGTTTACGGAAAGGTACAGACCGGGATACGGGTCTTACAACTCTCCCCTCCTTAAAAAAATTTCATCCTTGAAATTTACACAAGCATCACAACTAAGCATTACTCATGAAAAGGAAGCGATATAACATCATCATGTAGAATCAGGGGCAGCGTACAAAATACAGTACATGATCAATCATCAAAGAGATGAGGATAACACTCTCGAATCTCAGCCTCACACTCCCAAGAAGCCTCCTCTACAGAATGGTGACCCCACTGCACCTTCACCAATAGAATGACCTTGGTTCTGAGGACCTGCTCCTTTCGATTAAGGATATGGACTGGCTGCTCAATGTAAGAAGCATCCTCACGAACCTCCAGCGGCTGCCAATCAATAACGGGAACTATGTCTGACCCACACTTTCTCAACATGGAGACGTGGAAAATGTCGTAGACGCCAGACAACTGTGATGGTAAGGCAAGCCGATAGGCCACAGCACCGACGCGCCCAGTGATCTCGAAAGGTCCTATGAATCTCGGGGCAAGCTTGCCCTTCGCTCCAAATCGAACTACGCCCTTCATGGGCGAGACCTTGAGATACACATGGTCCCCTACATCAAACTCCAAGGGACGACGCCGACGATCAGCAGAACTCTTCTGTCGGCTCTGAGCTGTGCGCATCCTTTGCTTGATGATGTCAATAGCCTCTGAAGTCTCCTGCACAAGCTCGGGACCTAGGAGACGATGCTCTCCAACCTCGGTCCAACAACTCGGTGATCTGCATGGTCTGCCATATAGTGCCTCAAAAGGAGCCATGCCGATAGTCACTTAATAGCTGTTATTGTACGCGAACTCAGCCAATCGCAGATGCTCATCCCAGATACCCCCGAAGTCAATCGCGCAGGCCCGAAACATATCCTCGAGTATCTGATTGACCCTCTCGGTCTGGCCATCGGTCTGTGGATGGTACGCGGTGCTGAGCTGCAAATCAGTCCCCATCGCACGCTGGAAGCTCTCCCAAAACTGAGACGTGAACCTCGAGTCTCAGTCAGAAACGATCGAGACTGGAACGCCATGCAGTCTCACGATCTCCTCAATAAATAATCTCATAAGCCGGTCCATAGACCAAGTCGCACACATCGCAAGGAAATGTGCCGACTTCGTCAGACGATCCACAACAACCCAAATGAAGTCATGACCGCGCTGAGTCCTCAGTAAACCCATAATGAAATCAGTCGACACGTGCTCCCACTTCCACATCGGGACGCTCAACGGCTGCAATAGACTAGGAGGTTTCTGATGATCGGCCTTGACACGCTGGCATGTGTCACACTCGGCCACAAAACTGGCGATCTGGCGCTTCATCCCTGCCCAAAAATACTGTCGCCTCATGTCACGGTACATCTTCGTCGAGCCCGGGTGGATAGAAAACCGCGATCGATGTGCCTCGATCATAAGATCTTGTACAACTCTGGAATAGCCAGGACACATAATCGGCCTCTGAAGCGAAGTCCACCATCTATACCGATCTGCCAATCAGCCTGACCCTCAGATGCCGCCTCAGCCATATAACTCTGCAATGACTCATCAGCTTGTTGAGCCTCGAGCACCCTAGCGACAAGAGAGGGTTGAATTGACAAGCTCGATAACTGCACAATGGAAGACTACAGGCCGAACTCAAAGTCATACGCTGCAATATCCTCAAGTATCCTCCACTCCTGAATCATCATATGCACCACTAGGCCTCGTGGCTGACGGCTGAGGGCATCTGCCACCACGTTCGCCTTACTCGGGTGGTACTGGAGGTCAAAATCATAGTCTTTCAAGAGCTCCATCCAGTGCCTCTGTCTCATATTCAACTCAGACTGCGAGAAGAGGTACTTCAAGCTCTTGTGATCAGAGAAGAGCTCGAACCTAACCCCATAAAGATAGTTCCTCTACACCTTCATTGTGAAGACAACTGCAGCCAGCTCTAAGTCATGCGTAGGATAGTTCAGTTCATGGACCTTGAGCTGACGAGACGCAAAGGCCACTGGTCTCCCGTGCTGCATCAGGACAGCACCCAAACCGATATACGAGGCATCAGTGAATACAATAAAGCCGTCACTCCTAGAGGGAAGAGTGAGGACAGGAGAGGACGTCAGACGGTCCTTCAACTCCATAAATGCTCGCTCGCAGGAGTCACTCCAAATAAACTCTGCGCCCTTCCGGGTCAACCTGGTCAGCGGGGCTGCAATACGAGAGAAGCCCTCAATGAAACGTTAGTAATAACCCTCCAAACCAAGGAAACTACGGATCTCTGTCACAGTCGTGGGCTGGCCCCACTGACGCATTGCCTGGACCTTCAAGGGGTCCACTGCGACACCCTCCCTCGTCACCACGTGACCGAGGAACTTCACCTCCTCCTGCCAGAACTCGCACTTCTCCAGCTTCGCATATAGCTGGTGTGCGCAGAGGGTCTGTAAGGAAATCTCTAAATGGTGCTCGTGCTCCTCACGGGTCCTCGAATAGATCAGAATGTCATCGATGAAGACTACAACAAACTGATCCAGATATGGGCGGAAGATCTCGTTCATCAGCTGCATGAAGACCGCAGGTGCATTGGTCAGTTCGAAGGACATGACCTGAAACTCAAAATGACCATAACGCGTCCTGAATGCTGTCTTCGGAATGTCCTCATCTCGGACCCGAATCTGATGATAACTGGAACGCAGATCAATCTTCGAAAAGAACTGTGCACCCTGCAGCTGGTCGAACAAATCATCAATCCTAGGGAGCGGGTACTTGTTCTTGATCGTGACTTTGTTGAGCTCGCGATAGTCAACGCAAAGCCTCAACGAGCCATCCTTCTTCTTCACGAAGAGTACCGGCGCTCCCCACGGTGAACTGCTTGGACGGATGAAACCCAACTCTCGTAACTCGTCCTACTGCTTCTGCAGTTCCCATAACTCCAAAGGTGTCATACAATACGGGGCCTTCGAAATAGGCGCGATACCGGGCACGAGATCAATCTGAAACTCGGTAAGTCGACGAGGCAGTAATCCCAGAATCTCCTGGAACACATCGAAAAAATCACGAACTACGGGCCAATGGTCGATGCAAGCGGCAACAGGCTCCTCTATGGCGCAAGACATCAAACAAGACAACCGCTCTCCTCTGGCCTCTTCAACAAACTGAAACTGTGGCACGCCGGGTATACAGAACCTGACGGTCCTCACGGTGCAGTCCAAAATGGCATAATACTCAGCGAGCCAATCCATGCCTAGGATGATGTCGAACTCAGACATCGACAAAACGAACAGATCAGCAGGCAGAAAGGTATCCCCAATCAGAACGGGGCAAGACGAGCAAAATCGTTCCAACACTGCAGTCCTCCCCAAGGGAGTCAATACTGATAGGCTCTCACCAGCAGACTCCAATGGTAAGCCAGCCGATCGACAGAAGCTCTCGACTACAAAAGAGTGTGATGCATCGGAATCAAACAGCACACGTGCATGCATGCAGAGACTGGAAGTATACCCTCAACGACTCCTCCAGATGACTGCGGATCCTGCTGAACCGCATAGAATCTAGCCTGAGCTGGCTGGGGAGGTGCTTGTCCCCTCTGAACGTGCTACTACTGCTGCTGGGGTCGCTGAGGCGGTTGAAACTGCTGCCTCTGCTGCTGCGGCCTCTGAGGCTGGTGCTGATGCTGATGCTGCTGCTGAGGTGGCCTCGGTAGTGGAGGCTACTGTCGCTGCTGCTGTGGGAGTCTCTGCTGCTGCGGTGGACGTCTCTGCTGCTGTGGACCTCTCTCCTGCTGCTGGGGGCTGGGATACTCCCATGAACGGTGTCCCATCGCACCGCACCTGAAGCAAGTGCCGGTGAACTGCCTCTGAGGTGGTGGTGGAGGTGCTGCTGGTGCTGATGGTGCTCAGAAAGCTGGGCGACCTGTGCACCTCTGCTGCTTTGGTCGACGCTGTTGGGAAGGATTGGAAGAAGCCTACCTCTTCCGGTCTCTCCTCGGACTATGATCAGACTGAGAACCGGCCCACTCAGTCTCATAAATCTGAGCTCTCCGCACCACTTCCTAAAAGGTAGGGAGCTCATGGCCAATAACACGACCTCGAAGGCCGTAACGTAAGCCGTACTCGAAACGGCGGGCCTTCCACCCCTCATCATCAACCATATGCGGTGTGAATCTCGATAGTGCCATAAAATGGGCCGTGTACTGTGCCACAGTCATGTCTCCCTGCACCAGAGTCTCGAACTCCAAGGCTCGCTGACGATGGATATGGTCGGGGAAGTACTGTTCCTCGAATCGGTCAACAAAGTCCTCCCATGTCTAGATATACTCCAGTCCTGCAACACGGGTAACAGAGGTCCACCAATGCTCAGCCTCACCCTGGAAGAGAAATACAACTAACCGGATGCGCTGCTCGGTCGTGCATGACATGGTATCGAAAATTTTCTCCACATCGGAGCGCCATCTCTCTACCGCGGTCAGATCTGGCTCGCCCTGGAAACGTGGGGGATCAAGCCGTCTGAACTCACGAAGTAAGGTGCTCGCGTGCTCGTGTTCTGCCTGACCTGGTGAAGCAACTGGGCGTCTGCCCTGTCCCTGGAGTGTGGCTATCACAGCCTGTAACATCTGCTGTAACTAAGAGGCACTCACGATCACGGTCGGCTCCGCATCGGCCTCAGGTGGAGGAATGTCATTCTCAGGGAAGGAAGCAGGGATCTCTGAGGGTAGAATGGGAGATGCAGGTGGTAAAGCTGGAGCCTCCGACGGTGAAGCAGAATTCTCAGGTGGTGGTGCGGGAGTCGATCGGGTAACTCTCCCAGGCGCCATGTCCTACAGGAAAGAGCGAAGGCGCCTATCAACTTCAAAACTCTCGAAGGTACACACATTAACGGTCTGTATTGGAAGGTCGCGAAGCTATCCGAACTTCAGGACTTAGTCATTCCATACTCATAGCAGACATTTAATATTGTTCTTGGTTATTCACAAACTTGGCTGTCATGCCCCAAACTCAGAAACCGGGCTCAGAAAATTCTCGATCGCTGAATCCGACGCCGACAGCCTCCGTAGAACTCCATTCTCGTCTCATAACTCCCATTCGCCAAGTTCCGATCCTGGGATGCTACGAGGAGGATTTTAAATATCAGTTTGATTCGTAAGAAGCATAACCAAAGGCATAACCCACAAACAACAACCAGGAACTCCATTACATTTCCACTATGATCAAAAACTTTACAAGTACAATGAGCATAAAGGAAAATACAATGGTAAAGAATAAAAACTCTAAAATACACTACAACGTGCTCCTGCCTCAGCGCTGCTGCGAACCAACGTCACCTGCAAGTAACGGTCGTGCATAAGCTTACAGAAATCTTAGAGGGTGGTGAAAGTGTGTGTGCAAGGTAGTAATATGAGCATGCGATGTCAGAGTAATGCGGAATATGCAGATGGATCCATAATATGATGAGCCGTACCAAGGCTTATGCGATGTAAGACATGAATGGTATCAGCCACCCCAAGGCCATGCGATGTGCAATGCAACTCAAGCATACAGATCCTCATCTATGTCCACACATCAATATAGCTCAAATATGGGATATCACCAGGGTCTAGTACACTCTAAACAAGATTACCGTCACATCACGCGCAATAAGGTAAGTGGAAGAGACCACACTATCCGTCTGCCAATATCGGGCGCGACTCGTCGATAGCGGACCCATTCCTCAAGCTGGTCAGACTCAGCCTAGCATTGCCCCCTACTCTCGGGCGGGTAGGACCGCACCCCCTTCCAACCGACCACGACACAGTGGAGAGTACAGCCAACTGGTATTCGGCACTCAGTGCTCATCTACCCACTCGGTCTAGACGTTGGAGCAACCTCTTGGTACCATAAGAGTTTAGGAACTTTCACCAAGGGATATCAATAGCACCCCATGTAGAATAAGATTTTCGGTATCCAATCCTGCCAACCACGATGCGTCTGTGGAGGCTACGGGCCTGATGTCGCTAGGGCGTACAATACCCATGTCATACATGCAAAATACATGATTCATGCTATCCAGTCATGCAACAAATCCTGTGCATATCGTGCGCTCATGTAGGGCAACACTACCTAACCAGGAGCCCATAAACAACCTGCCCAAAGGCATATGCTATGATCAGTCAATCCCCATATCAAGCATATATATGATGCATATGATCATGAGTCATTAAACTATACTAACATGTAAATGAGTGATGAACCATTCTTACAACATAGATGGGCCTGGACGGCCGAAACACAGCAAGTACGGCCCAGTAATGGGCCCTAAGGAGAGTCGTAATGCGGACATCCAACCAACATTACACTCGCAATGTGGACGTCAAACCAACATTGCTCCCAAGGCACGATCTTTGTAAACATCGGTACTTAGCCTGAAATGGATTTACACATTGCAATGGACCGTAGGTTCTTCCCATTGGACCTTACATATATATCAAATGGGCCATATCTTATGGGCCTTCTATTCATCAGATGGGCCACATAAATGGGTCATACCAATGGGTCTTATGTGCATTGCAATGGGTCAAAATCCGTGGGCCTTGGATTGCATCAAATGAGCTTAGTCTCATGCGTCTAATATGTGACCAATGGGCCACACCAATTGGGCCCCCACATGTACATAAAAAGGGACTCAACCCATAGGTCTAACATGAGTCAAATGGGCCTAAACCCCTAGGCCTTAATCAAATAAAATGAGCCTAACTCATGGGTCTCAAATAAATCCAGTGGGCCTAATCCCATGGACCCTTTTATAATCAAATGGGTTTAGTCCCATGGGCCCTACAATATATCAAATGGCCTACTTCCATGGGCTTTAAAATTTCAACAAAATGGTCCAATTACATGGGCCTTGAAGTACATCAAATGGGCCTAGTCCCATGGACTTGCAACACATCAAATGGGCCTAAGTTCTTATGCCTTAAATCAATCCAATGGGCCTAGCCCATAGCCCTTTTGAAATTCAAATGGGCCTAACCCATAGGCCTTTTTCAAATCAAATGGGCCTAACCCATAAGCCTTATATTAGTCAATGGGCCGAAACCCCTAGGCCTTAGAATGATCTCTACAAGTGGATGGACGGTCTGGGTGCATCACATGCACCATGGCGGGTCCCACTGTCCAGTGGACAGTGCGGATAAAGCACATACATCACAAGGGGCCCCATCGTCTGCTGGACGGTGGGAGCATAGATACGTTAGGGTGGATGCCACCGTCCAATGGACGGTGGACTTAGGTCACATGCATCTATGTGGGTCCCATGTGGGGCCCACCATAACGTTTGTTTTACATCCAAACGGTACATAGGGTCATACGGACCCTGATAGATAGGTAAAATAAATTTCACTTTGATCCGAAACTCTTGTGGGCCCAAAAAGTATATCGAGGGCAGCCACAAGATCTCCACTGTTTCCTACGTTGTGGGCCACCTAGGCCTTGAAAATGGTTGAAACTTGGAGAGGGCCCACCTGAGGAGGGGACCCACCTCATGGACGGACTGGATGGCAAACAAACATTACGGTGGGGCCCACACGCACGACCATGGGCCCCTACTGGACGCCCGCCCGGCGCTGACGCTGCACGTAGCAGCGTGCAGCACCTGCACGTTGTCAGGGAGGGGGGCAATGTCCCTTTGTAAAAATCAGGAAAACTTGATTTTCTGGGGTTTTTCACGCGTGGGGCCCGCCAAAATGAAATCCACTCCGGCCATTGCGTTCAGTGGCACGTAACAGTCGAAATGAGTCCGAAGTTTGAATTTTTTTGATGCTTGGAAAGTGAAATAAAATAAGATAATGATCTTGAATGGTAGTGGTGCATTCTTTGATGCTATGGCCCACCAGGTCTTCCAATCAGCCCCAAACTTCTACCCAACGGCTAAAACACTGTAGGTAAGAGGGTGGACGGCTTGGATTGTCTAAATACATCACGGTGGGGCCTAAACAAGTGGGCCACCCAAATACCTTACTTTTCTTCTTTCCTTTTTCTTCTTTCTTATGAAACGTCCAGCGTCCCAGACGCTGGACGGTTTTATATATATATATATATATATTTTTTTTGGGGAGTGGTGGGCCCTGATGAAGTGGGCCACCACTGATGGGTACATGGGTACAACTTCTAAGGTGGCCCCACTTGAATAAAAATTTGAACAAAGTAAATCTCAAGGTGGAATCCATTCAAGTGGGCCACACAAACCTATTGCATAAAAATAAAATAAAATAAAATAAAATAAAAGAAAAGAAATAAAAGAGAGAGAGAGAGAGACATGGAGAGTGGGACACGCCTTGTGATGGAGGGCTCCGCCACTATGAGCCCTCCCTTGAATGAAAACATACAATAAACGGATCCCTTTGAACATGGGACCATCAAAAATGCAAATCAATGGTGGAGATCCATTCCCCACTGATATGGACAGTGTAGATGACCTTCCTAAATGAAATAAACATCATGATGGGGTCCATGGAGAATGGCCCCATCATGGAATGATCATGATGATCCAAGTAGTCCATCGGCCACATTTTAGGGTCCCAAGTGAGATCCACACCATTGATCGGTGGGCCTCACTTGGCCCATCACAAAAATAAGAAAAACTAGTATGATCTAGCACCCACCGTCTGATCTTCTTGCTCCTAGGGGTTCCTTGGCACCTTAGCTTTAACTTCAATGGAGGAGATGGAGAATGGAAGGTTGAGATGGGAGATGATGGGGTAGGAAGGTGGGCCACTTGGAGTTTAGGAATTCTTGTAAAATTCCAAACGTATGGAGCTCTTTGTTGCTTGGGATTGAGATGAGAAAATGAGAAAGAGAGAGAGTGATGTAGAGAGAGATGGATGGATGATGAATGATGGTTGTGTAAGAAAGTATTGACTTTTGAGGCTTTTGTGTAAGAGAGGTATGGGTGGTGAAGACTTTTGTGGCTTTTTGTGTAAGAGAGGTATGGTTTTGGGAGACTTTTGTGGTTGCTTGGGAAAATGGAATAAAGTGATGTGTACTTGACATGTGATGGCTTGATGGATTGATTGATTGATGGGATTGATGTGATTGATGTGACACATCGTAGAGATTCCCTTAGTTTTTACAGCTCGTGGGGTTTTCTCGCACCGACGTTGGGTCACATCTCTTGACTAGGGTATCGCCTTGGCACCCGAGTCGCGGTATCAGAACCGCAACGACGGCGCGGTCGCTATGGTATTGGTCTCGGGTTGAGTCGACTCGGGTTGTCGGCACATGAATCAGGATCGTGCGTCGATATCGGTTAAGGGTCGAAGGTTGTCGGAATTCGACCGGTAAGACCGCGAAAGTCTACGGAAAGGTACGGACCGGGATACGGGTCTTACACCCATAGTGATGGCCTTGCCCAATCTATTCCGTTCATCTATTTTGTCAGCCCACATTAGGATCCAACCCAAAGAATGAAGTGCATCCATGGCTTAGGTGGGCCATACATGCCAAGTTCATGCTTGATTAGTGGTTTACGTGGCCCATGGTAACGTTAAGTGAAATCTGGCCCATCTATTAGTTTCAACATTAGTATAAAAATAATATATATATATATATATTAAGTAATAATAAATACATTAGTATATAATATAATATATATTATAAACATATATACAACTTATAATACATTTATTGTATTATTTTATATTTTATATTAATAATTATTTATCAATTAATAAAGTATTTAATTTAAAATATTATATTTTCTTTTATATATATATAAATATTATTAATAATATTCAAAGTGTACTATAATTAATTAATACAATATTATTATATATTCATTATAATAAATATTAGTAAATAATATTTTAGATTATAAAATAAAAATATATTTACATATTTTCTTAGTATAATGTATTAATAGTTATAGATAAGTACTTATTTACAATCATTAATATTTATAATCTATTTTTGTGATAATATATGCATATATTAGTATAGAAAAATTAATATTAAGTGACATATATTATATATATATAGTATAATACAATAATATATAGTTTAAATTATAAAATGTAAATATTAGTTAATATACATCAATTATATAATAATGTATTAGTATACAATTTATTTTATATATACTTTAAATAATATACATAATTTGAATAATTCAAGTAACATATGTGCTATTACAAATAATTATAAAATTATTTTGTATTAATACACACACACACAGACAAAAAAAAAAATACAATTATATCACATTTAAAATGAATTATCATGATATCAACTTAAGATAGGCCACCCATCTAACTTTGAGGTAGATCTATAGCTATAGATTTGATGATCACTTCAACAATTAGATTCCCCTACATCTCAGTTGGACGGGCGACCATGAGTTTGAACGGTCAGATTACTTTGAGACAATCATCGATGGTCCAAAGGTTCCCTAAATGAATCTAATGATTTGTTTTGACATCAAGGTCCATCATTGAATGAGGTGAGGTGCAAGTCCAATGATCTATCTCAAACTCCATGGTTGATGCACAATCCTAAGGGTCGGATCTTGTAATCTAGAAGTGCAAGTACTTTAGATTCACTCCTCACTAGCTCCAAGTTTCCTAAAGTCAGTGTAAGTAGGGGTCTAACCATTGATTCTATGCTTAAAGGGTCAGGTGGCTTAGGTGTGGATTACCATTTGAGCTATTAAGGATGCACTAAACAGTGGGTGGTGTAACTTGTATCCTGAAAGACGTGACAACTTCCCTGAATAACTAACAAATGGATGGTTTGGTCTATCCCAACCATTAGATCAAGCCAAGATGAGGGCGAACATTCAGATACATCACATCGTGCTTATACTGAATTTGGTCTTCCTAGTAATACTCGAGTACTAAAAAGGTTGGGGTGTTACAATCTACCCCACTTAAAGAATACTCTCACCCACGAGAGTCGATTATGGTCATCCCAATTTCCTTTAGTATCAATTAAGATTAAGGGTTTGCTCACATGTCGTAAATAAGAGTTTTATTATGATTATCCTATCTATATATAAGTTTGAAATTCATGATGAGAATTCTATGTCATCTTAAAGGAAGAGTAGTTTATGTTTTTAGTGTTTGGGTAAATACGAACGGACATTTATAGTTGGCATGATCCTGATATGCCAAACTTCTGCCTGGCCGGGCAGTGAGTTTACTAGTATCTTTTTTAATTCCTGTGAGTATTGATCTTCTGCTTAATCAGGGCATTAAGATCATTGTAATCATTAGGATCTAGATTTCACGTCAAACCGTGTAATTTCGCTTAGACATGGTTCCGTCGGTTCGTGTTTCTCATCATTTTAGTCTTTTGAGATGGGCTATTTAATTTCCTTCTTCCCTAAAGAATAAGCCTAAATGATTCACTACACTTTAACATTGCAATTTAGCTATCTGGGGTGGTATCCTAAAATCTTTAATTTAATCATCTCTAATTGTTTTAGTCATATTACTACGCATTCTTAACAATTAATAATCCTTACAAACTACCTTATAACTACTAAGGAAGAATTATAAAGGTCATACCTTTGTGGCTGAAGTCATTGTACTGGAGGGAAGATCCTCTAATCTCGTCGTTTCTTAAAACACTGCTTCAAGAAGTGACCTAGCCTTCCACAATAGTCGCAAAGCTTATCCTGACCTGAAGAATGAATTAGGTGAGACATTAATTCCATCATCTCTTCAGCCATAGGAGATGCAATTGGCATCATCTTGACTTTGCTTGCTCAGCCTCGAATAAGAGTACGTGTTTTGACCCTATGATTGAAGTCCTCTATTCGCATGGCTTTGTCCACGGTATCAGCGAAGTTAGTAAAGTCGAAGGTGCACAATGTCGACTGAATTTTAGGTCGGAGACCTTCCATAAATTTTTACAATTTACATTCCTCATCCTCAACAGCCTTTGGTACATATCGTGATAATTTGTCGAAGCACGCTTCATGTTATGACACTGTTGTATTCCCTCATTCCAACTTGAGAAACTCGAATATTTTTTCGTGACGATATCATGGAGGAAAGTATTTTTCATTGAACCTCTTCTTAAACTCATTCCAAGTCCACTCATAATCAAGTGGGACTCTCCTTAGCACGCCTTCTCACCATATATTTGTTTCGACCAGAAACGAAAAGCATTTGATTTGGGAGAATTTCTTATTTAACATTGATGAAGATGGAACGAAGAAAATATTCATTAATTTCATTTATTCTGAGTTCATTAACATCCTCTTGGTCCTTTGATTCCACAATAGAATCTCTTAATAAAGAGAAAAATAAACTAGTCAAATATAATTAAAATGTGAATTTTGGCAGCATTCCGGCGCGTTTTCATCAAATCTCTAAGGGAGATGAGTTGTGCAGGTTTCCCATGCTACGATCCCTTGGAAATATCTTAAATAGCCTAGTCGTCTGTCAAAAAATTTAGCATAATGACTCCTCTCAAAAATTACCTGCGCAACTCATATAGGAGTTACGTGGCCGATAAGTTATGCTGCCCGCACAACTTGCTATGAGTAGCGCGACCCTCTTTCCTTCTCTCTATCTTCAATACTTGTTGGAGAAACTGACCTCCTGAACATCTGATCTCTCAAATGAAGGGGTGATGGGGTATTTATAAGCATCCACACATGTGAGCCCTTGACTCTTGTGCCATGGGCCCCACTCTGTATCACCCAAATCCTCCTTCTCTGATGAGACTTGTGCACCCCAGCGCAACTTGGGTGAGTTGTTCGGACCCACACAACTCGAGTCCTACATAACTTACGCTTCGTACAATTTGAGTTCCGCACAACTTGGGTCCCGCACAACTTGTACTACTTTCCCTCTCCTGTCCATGCCTTTCTCTAATTATCTCTCTCTAATCACTTTTGGTACCCCAACAGATGCCTCCTTGATCCAAAATTTAATTTTTCTGAATCAATTTGAAGGATCAAATTGCCATGGAGAACCTGAGTAGCGCGGATCCGCATAACTTATTGACCCGCGTAACTCTCTGACGACGTCTTTGGCCTATAAATCTAGTCCACTCAACTGTTCCTCACTTTAAAATTCGATCTTCCAATCAAACCCTTCTTGTGCACAGGCTATCCGCGCTACTTGCGTGCATAACTCACTCTCCCTTGGCAGGATAAATTTCTTTCTTGAAACTCTACCAAAATTTCTTTAACTTTGCTCTTCTTTATCACCATGAGTCATTCAAAGGCTTCATCCTCGAGAAAAAAGAATTCTTCAATTTCCTCCTCACATGAACAATTCCCTCGTCACACTTGGACTTGTGTGAAGATTAATGAAAAACTACTAGAATTCCACCACCCTTACTCGGGTAAAATCATCTCTTATCCCATGCATCTTCAATGGCATTGGTCAATCCCTCATAGCGAACCCTCCACCTACCAAAGCTGCCTTGTCTTTATAAATAATTGGATCATGAGAGAACCCTGAATCTTAGAAGGCCGTATAAAAGGAAATGATTTGCATCTGAAAACTGGCATGATATATAAAATGCAATTTCTACTCCCTTGCCATGATTCTCATCAGCCCTTTCCAACTCATTTCTTCGAGACTGCTTGTCAACATTTCTTTATCAATCGTGTCTCCTAGAGGACAGATGACTTCATAATCGAGGGTCTTTTATCTCCTCGAGATTTCTATGGTGCCTAGCCCGCGCTGTTGCTCAAAAACATACGGTCATTTTGGAACAAATTAATCTCTTTAATGCCATCATGGCTACATTAGAGCATTTTTACGAAAACACAGCTATCTTCAGAGGCTTTCTTAACTTTTAGTCCCCTATAACTAACTCATTCCATCTTCCTCTATGTGAGATGAACATTACCTTATGGGACCTTTGTTGTATAGCAGGTCTTCCCATCATGGGTGACATCCTCGATATTTATATTCCTTCAAATGAGGAATTGTCTCGTGCTTCCGTAGAAGACTATAAATCTGGGATTTTAAAGACCACTGTGGAACTTTTTAGTGAGTTGGTTAACTTTCCCCATCCTGAACACATCAGTCATATTGATTGGTTGGCTCATTTCTCTCATAAACTATGGTACACTTCTCTTCTCTTAATCTTTTCTTTTCAAATCTTCATCTTTTTCTTCTTTTTTTTTGAAATAACCTTGTTATTTTACCCTGACAGCTTTGTAGGTTATAATCATCATGATCTTAAAACTATCCATGAGAATATGACAAACACTACCGAATATAGTCACTCTTGTGAATTAGTCACCTTCCTAGCTTATTGGTTAAGCTTGGTAATATTCCCTGGTTCGGAACAAGTCATTAGACCATCCCTTTTTGTAGCTAATGGTGCTATGGCTGAGGGTTAAAAGCATTCATTAGCTCCTTCAGTTCTATGTTCCTTATATCACGCTTTTGGTGATATAATTTTCGGGCCCTTAGATTCATCATTCCAACCTTTCTCGGTTTATGCTCCTTGGTATTTCTTTGTAGGTTGGTTGGAAGTATATTTCCCTTGGACCTTTAATGACCCACTGAAAGCATATTCAGATCCTTGTTGGCCCCCACTTCAACACTACCAACTGAGGAAGATGGTTGAAAGATTAAATGGTTAGGTTACTTGTAAAATAGAAGATGGTGATCCTATTGACTTTCATCATTTTCCTTTCAATTTTCACCTGAAAGGCATAGAAGCTGTTCATAATGACTCTATTTCTTATGGCGATCACTCATTCCTTGTTTCCATCAAATCTAGTACTCTTCCCTTAAGAGAAGGCAGCATATTCTGGCACGAACCCTATTATCTAAAGAGATTTGCTCGTCAGTTTATGTTTGACAAAACTATGTCGGTGACTTGTGATATCGTTACTAGATCTATAAGGAACTGTGACATTGAGCCATATAATTGGGCTTTGATATGGAGACAACTCTTGAGTGATAACACTGGATCTCATTTTATACTCTTAGGATAAGGATACCTGGTCCATTCTTCATATCCCTGGATGCGTTGGTGGGTCCACGAATACTATTTGGTGCATAGATATCATTCAACTGACCAAGTCATATTCATTCCTCCACCTCGACTAAGGAGTTATCAAGAAGACCAAGGCATCAGTTATTCCAGGGAGACTAGCCATTCCCCCTATTCTTGTTAATTCTGTGCAACGATTCCTCGGAACATACTTCTTTTGAAGCATAATTGGTCGATAATCTTAAGGATTGGATAACTTTTGAGGATCTCTGCAAAGTACCCATGAATCTCCAAATTTTTCTGAAGAAGATGATAATTTTGTACAATTTTACCCTCCTTTAAAAATCATGAAAGACATTATTCCTAAAGCATCAAGAAGATAAGCGACAAATAGGCACCATCATTCTCTTCAAAAGAACAAGTATATCATCATTAAAGGCTTGTCTTCTTCGGAATAGAACAATAGTAAATACATATCAGCCAAGTTTAATAGGAGTACATTTTGAACAGGAAATATGACTCTTTTTATACTTATGAAATTTTTTTATCTTATCATCATATCTTCATATGTGTAAGTGTTATGTTTTCTAGCTCATATTATTGTCAAATTTTGTAGTTTCAAAACCTCTTGAGATCTATGTCTTGTGTAGCTCATCTACAAATTCAAGACATTACATCTCATGTACAAGATCAAGGGTCTTTACTTCAAGAACTTCAAATGCAAGATTACATATTCATGTTCAAGTACAACACCAAGTGTGAATTTAATCTTTCAAGCTTCAATAGTTCAAGTTTTCAAAGCTTTATCCAAGTCAAGACAAAGTTCTTTACTTTAAACCTTAAGTTCAAGCTTCAATGTTAGTCATATTCAAGCTTCAAAAGTCTCAAGTTCAAGCTTCATCATCTCAAGCTTCATGAACTTCAAATAACAACTATCAAATGAAGTAAAAGAAGATTCAATGTTCATATATCACATATAAGGTATGAATGACCCTAAATTGACCATAGGATAGGTCATTTTGAATACATAATTTAATTGGGTCACTTTATAAGTGCATAGACTATTTTTTGACTAGTCTTAGACTATGTTCGACTAGTCCTAGCACTGGCTCGACCAATCCAAGAAATCCTCAACCAATCCTAAGGTTGTTACTTATTTTTGAAATTTTTTTTTAATGCCTCGACTAGTCCTGGAGATTGCTCGACCGGTCATGTGAAAAGTGCTTGACCAGTCCTATAAGCTCGACTCAAAGTCCAATAACTAATTTAATTTTCACATGACCAGTCGTGGACATGACTCGACCGGACGTGGAGGCCACTCGACCGGTGGAGCAGGTCCTTCAACCAATCATGGAACGGTCTGATCTTATCGCACCCAAATTTTTAAAAGTTTGTTGGTCCTTCAACTAGTCAAACTGACCTCAAGACCAGTCAAAGATGCAATTTCTGCACTTATAAATAGAGCACGAAATTCAGAGTTTGATAGTTACTTCGAGCAAAATCAATACACCGCTCTGAGAGATAAGTTAGTGATATTCTTAAGCTATCTAGTTCTTATTTTATATTCTCTTTAATTAGCTTTTTGCATTTGATTTTGTATTCTTCATTCCAATTTTATTTGAAAGAGGTATTGAAATATTCCCATTTCTTGGAATCAAAATCAAATCAAGCTAGCCCAAGGTGATTTAATTTAAAATCAATTTAGAACTTAGAACCTTTTCATAAGTGAGTGTGAACATTGAACTTCTACTCCAAATTGGTTCTTCTAGGCTGCATCAAAAGAAGAATATCCAGATATGTATTTTACTATTTTGTAAATTCATTATTTTGGTTTCATTGAGATTGTGCTAGAAAATTTCTTTCTTTTGATTTCTCTGAGGTGATCCAGAAAACTCAGAGTGTGGGGGTTTTTTAATTGTGGAAGCCCACTTGAAAGAAACAATTGTGACGGTTTTAGGTAAGCCTTTCATAGTGAACGCTAATATCCACTATGTGAGGATATTAGGAGTGGAGTAGTTACGTGGCTGTTTTTCTAAACAGTTGGTGTACACACAAGCAAACCACTATAATTTTTGGTCTTGTGGTGATTGATTAGATATTTCATTTTGTAGATGTTATAATTTCCCTTGATGCATTTGTGGAGCATTTTGTAATTTCTTTTATGCAACTTTACTATTTATTTCTTCACTTCTCTGTACCAGTTTGAGATTTTTATACACAAACCGTTCTAGGAATCAGGTTGTCCTACCATAAACCATTGGTTTTTAGTGTAAGGTTTTCTTTAGAACAACATCTATATCAAACTCTCAATACTTGTACACTAGAGGTTGTTTTACATTTCTGCATTGTAGATTGTCTAAGTGCTATCGTTATTTATATTTATTTAAATTCTACATTTAATTTTTAATTTGGAATAGTCCTATTCATCCCCCCCCCCCCCGCTCTAGGACTCTTAGCTCGACCTTTTCAATATGACATGTATTTATCTTATCGTTGCATCATTTTTGAACTTGAGCAATTCTCATAGGTATGTTTGATAGACATGTGGAGCTTGAGCAATAAGTTATAGTCATGGTTAGAATAGCATTGCCTAAATGATATTCAAAATGGGCGAGACTAAGTTTTAATTCTAATTAGTTGCACAGAAGTTTCAATTCTAGTTAGTTGCACACATAGTTTAGGCTCATGAGTAGTTGGAGTAACCACATTTTAAACTCATAAGTAGTTGGAGTTGGTCTTACGTGAATGACCGTTGTAACTCTCGAGAGTTCACGGGGCTTATTTTGGTTGGGGAGTTCACAAACCGTGATCCATCAGAGGGGCCCAGTGAAGCTACCAAGGTAGTGAACTCAATAGGATTTATGCACAGGGTTATCCACAGTAACTCTCTAGAGTTCACGGGGCGTGCAAGGCTACCATCGAGATACCAAATCCAAGGTCGCCAGTCCATCAGTGGAGGGTCTCCTGCTTCAGAGACTTGCCCCCATGAGTTACTACTGAAATCAAACCAAGGATTTGGGGAGTCATCCTGCTTCGGAATACTCACTTTTCCTTCGCCTGCAAGGTCAGATCCATTCACAAGGGGTGTTCTCCCACCATCCTCATGATGCTACCTGAAACTATATAGATGGCATGGTCTTACATAATTGCTTCATCAATTGCCCGCATGGGTACATATGAAGCTCTATGTGGGCTTTTTAAGGCCACAGGTGACAATGCTACCCATATAGTTCTGCCATATCACCATTACCAAATAATGATAAGCCTTATGCACATTTGGTTTCTTATTATCGCAATTCCCCTACTGCCACCTGTAAAAGATGAATTAGCCTTGTTGGAGTAATAAATCAAAATTAATGTAACGCATTTGTTGATGATAATGAAACAAAATTTTAAGGTTAAGATAGTATATCAGCCTGGCAGTGCTATTGATTTTGATAAATTTAAATGGCCACAGTAGTAGTAGCTTTGACAACAACTTTGATGATAATCATTTCGCATTGGCGATTTGCATTTGGCATCTTGGCGATAATTATTGGCAATTATGCAAACAATCATTGGCGCTTTTCATTGCTTTGTTCAAACTTGATATACTTTGAAGGCCTGCACTTCATTAGTACTCAAAGAGAAATATAATGTAAAGAAGAAAAAAAAGAAAATAATGTAGAGTTTTGCCTTCTATATTCTCTTGCCTGCCCCCTTTTGATTGAGAAGAACCAAGTTGTGAATCTTCTCTATCAAAACTACACAAACATTCAGGGATGATATATTTTTATGAAATGAGCATTGATCAGTATACTTATGCCTCGTCCATCTTGATCCACCACCCGATAGGCCCCATTAGAGTACACTTCTAATATTATGTATAGACCATCCCATTTAGGGCCAAACTTGCCCCTTGTGTTGCGAGTGACGACTATCAGTCTCTTCAACATCAATACCATATCACCTATTTTGAAGGAGCGATGCTTAACTTTTCTGTCAAAAGATGCAAAGATTATTTCTTGATATAACTGTAATTGTTGTTGGGCTGCTAGTCGCTTTTTGTCAGCGAATCCAATTCTACCAGCCCAATCTTAGCATTTTCATCATCACTGATTGACTGATGTACTGTTATTCTGAGTGATGCAAATTGCGTTTCAATGAGGACGATAGCTTTAACCACATAAAACAAAGAATATGGCGTTGCTTTCGTAGAAGTATGATGAGTAGTTCAATAAGCCGATAGAGCTTCTTACAGCTTTTCATCCCAATCTAGTTTGTTTCTTACGACCGTTTTCTTCAATATTTTCACAGTCATCTTGTTGAAAGCTTGCGGATAGTAAGGTGTCGAGAATGAATGTTGGATATCAAAATTTTGACACAATTTCTCCATTCCCCTGTTCTTAAATGGGGTCCCATTATCAGTGATGCTTTTCTTCAGAATAGCGTAACAGTATATTATTGCATGTCGTATGAAATTCACGACATCTTTCTCTTTGACATTTCTCAATGAGATGGCTTCATTCCACTTTGAGAAGTAGTCAATGGCTGTCAAAATGTACTATTTTCCTCTGGATGATGATAGGTTTATAGGACCGATAACGTTGAGTCCCTAGGCTTTGAAGGGCCATGAGGCTACTAACTGATGCAAATCTTTAGGGGGTACATGTATGACATCGCCATGTACTTGACATTTGTGACATTGACGTGCATAATCAATTGCGTCCTTAAACATTGTAGGCTAATAATACGACATTCGACATTCTCTATGAAATAGATTTCTACTAGCCTAATGAGCTCCACATTCTCCTGAATGCCTTCGTCCAATATTTGATTCGCCTCCTTTGTATCCAAACATCATAAGGGTACCTCGTTATATGATTTCTTATAAAGTTTTACACTACACATAATGAATTTCTTTGCTCTTTATCTTATTTGCAGCCTTTGTGCATGATCTTTTGGTAGGATATCATATTTGAGATAATCCACAAAAGGCTGGCGCCGATCATCAATCGTGATCTCTAAACACGATACGGGAAGTACTTCAACAATCTTAATATCATCAGCAAGTAGTAAGAACCTTCTTTCTTCGATCATTACTTGTAAAGAGCTTCGATTTGGACAAGCTACGGCCTCAGCCAAACAGGCCAAAGCATCTGCTGTAAGACCCAACCCTAGTTCTTATATGTTCATGTGTGTAGGTATGCATTTCATTTCTCTTGGTCCCATAGTCTTACCGGTCGAATCCCGACGATCCACGACCCTCAGATAGTATTTGTAGTCATCCTTGAGTCCGGTCACATTAACCCGACCTGGATCGACCTGAGACCTAAGCCATCTTATTCGCATCATTTTCACAGTTCCGACGACGCGTCTTGTGGATCCATCTGATATGTATATCAAAGGTTATGTTTATTTCATTGTATGACCCTTAATCATGTGACCCACTTTGGTGGAATGCATGTGGACCATCACCCTTGGCATAAGTTCTAAGGTACACTACCTGCACCATAAAAAAGTTTCATAACTAACAATACTTATCTCACACACCACCAAGAAACCTATCCTAGCCTCCACCATTGTAAACTCCTCCTATAGGCAATGATTTCCTTTCTTACGAAGAAATCATTATCTCCCTCTCTCTCCTTATCTCTCCCTCCTCCTCATTTTTTCCTCCATAGCTAACAACCTTTCTCTCCAATGTCCCTTTCTTACCAAATTCTCCAGCCCTCTAAATTGAAAAACTCCTCAAATCCCATCACTAAAAATACATCTCAACCATCAAAATCTCCTCCTTACTCCAAGATCTTCATAGTGTAGAAGTTTGAAAGTTGGATTCCATATGGGTGAATATTCTTTTTACTAATTTCCCTTCTTTTCTTTAATCTCATTATTTCTTCATGGATGGATCACATAGGACCCACCAATCCATGGTGGGGATCCCATTTGATCCCTTGGATGTGGCCCTTTGGCCCATCCCACATGCATGTCATGATCTATGATGGGGTCATTCTCCATAGACCCCATCATGATATATTTCATGATCCACTCCATCTTAAGGTCATCTAGACCTTAAAGATCATGTTGGGATGGCATCCCAACCATCTATTGTAGATATAGATCATGCATGTGATAGATTTAAGATCTTAAGTGTAAATCTATGAAGATCCATGTGTTCGATTATTCTTGGGAGGGCCCAGTAGTGGTGGGGCTCTACCCCATGGCCGGATTGTGTTTCTTCTCCATCTTTTATTTCTTGTCCTTATAGTAAATATGATGTATGTGTGGCCCACGTAATGTTCCATGCAACTAGGCCCAAGTGGCTGGACGTCCAGGCCCACCTTGTTACCCCATGTTGTTGCCATGTTTTGGACAGCCTTTGGGCTTAATTTTATGGATGATCTTGGAAGGGGCTTGGGTTTAAGAGTTGTGTAACCCATCTAGGTGGACCCCACCTTGAGGAAATGGTGATTTATTTCCCTTTTATTTATCTTTTGGGCTGGTTTTGATAGTAGCATGTTGTTATCCATATTGCTGGAAATTTCTGTTGTAGCTAATTAGTTGGCATAGATTTTATCTATAATGTTTCCACTAGTAGGCCACATCCCTAGACCCCACCTTGTAGTACATATATGAGGGGACCTAAAACCTATTTTTTTAAATTTTTCTGAGACCATTGATCCATCCCATTGGAGGCTCAGATCAAGGTATATCAAAATTCTACACTTAGCAGATTTGTTGGATAGTTTGAATTTCATAAATTAATTAAAATACTTATGCTACTCCGAAATCATGAAAATTTACACAAAGGTGGCTCACCCATGATAGGACCCACCTACCAATTTTTGGGGCCAACGGACCCCTGTGCACACCGTGGTAAGGGCTGGACCAGCCCACCAGGTTGGGATGTCAAGGTCAAACAGATTTTCTGGACAATCTATTTTCTTTAAATTAATTAAAACACTTATAATCATCGAAAAATCACAAAATTTTGTGAAGGTGTTTCCCACCCACGGAAAGATCACTTTGCAAAATTTCAAGGACATTAGGCCTGTGTACCATCCTTGGTGCAGCCTAGAGCGGCCCACCAGGTTGGGATGCCCAGGCTGGGGCGTCCAGCCTTGACTGGTCGTCAAGGCTACCTTGTGGGCCCACTTTAATGTATTTTATGACCCACCATTCATCCAAGTGGGGTCCATAGGGGGCATGATCATTCCCTCCTTTAGTTATATCCATGTGGGACCCATTTGGATGAGTTTTGGGCCAATTACCTAGGCCCATAGACTGCCTACCCTTGGGACACCTGCCCATTGGGCTACTGTTGGACGTGCAGTCCAGCAGCATGGCCCACCTGATTAATGTATTTTTTTTGCTCCTTCATCTGGTGGGACCCTTTATGACTTGTATGGGCCACTAGATATTTAAAATAATTGTATAAATAATTTTTTTATTGAATTTCCAACAAGCCTAGATAGTGGGTGGGTTGGAATTTCAGCATTAGGCCTAAGGTTACTACCCACAAATGTATGTTTTGCAGCAGCATGACCCACCAGATTTGGGACATTATTACACATATCTTTCCCTATTTTTATTAAATTTTTAGTCTTCATTAGTGCTCTCTTAACACCCACTTTAAATGGGTTTTTATTAGAACAATATTCATAGTTAATTGTTGGGCTTCCTAGGCCCAAAGTCTTGAAACTTTCTTGATAGGCCCCTGATCTTTAGGCCTATATTTAATACAATATTGTGATGGGTTTTATAGGCCAAAATACTCAACTATTTGGTGTAACGTCTTAGAAAAATCCATGCAAAGACCCGAGTACCACCTCAGGCAAAAATCCTTCAGGACCATACCCTGTAAAAATTAGTCAAAATTTTAGTTAATTACTAAACTAAATAGTCAATGGATTTGGCTCGAACCACTATTTATACAAATGGCAAGACCTAAAACCATCAAAATTACTAACTCAACACTACTTTAAAATGTAGGAGGAATCCTAAAAGCCGATTGCTCTCGGATGCACATTGAAACTCCGTATCAGACCTGGACCATATGTCGAAAGTCTAATGACCACGAAACTCTAGGGTTATAACCATCTTATTGGGCTTGATGACCATCAAGGGAATCGAGCCCAAATAGTATCCAGAAATGCACAACTTGAACCCTGAGCAAAGTGTGTGAGAAATGTAAATATCTTTAGAAAACATAATGAAACTTGAGTAATTTGGGCCTTTTTCTTGCGGGTGAAATTGAAGATTTTGGACCGTCAGTTTCTGAATGAATTTCACCCATGGATCAAGAAAATTTTCCTATACATATCTGTATACTTGTGACCCTGATCGAATGACAACGACCATTGATCTGATACAGGTCCTTCACAGTTGATCAGCCTATCTGATCATACCAAAATCATAACCTAGCTTAGATCCATGGTCAAGGAACTTGCTCTATGTCATAGGTGAGTAATAGACCTTCCTAAGGGCCCTGTTTGTCAAAAACAGACACCCTTTGGTTATAACCTAAGTATACCATGGCCCTGGGCCATTGACTTCACTTCTGAGCCTATATAAAGCCCTTATTTCATCCCATTTCTCTCCCATACAAATTTTCTCAAAACCTTAAGGGAGAGAGAGAGAGAGAAGAAGAAGAAGAAGAAGAAGAAGAAGAAGAAGAAAGAGGAGAGAGAGAAGTGAGGTTCAGGGAGATTGTTGCAGGAATCTTCCCACATGACTCTATGTGCTAGATCGCCGCTTCCTTATGTTATCCGACCTATTTTGGCTACAGATTTCGGTAAGAAACCTTAACCCTAATCTCGTTATAGAAATCCAGGTTAGTAGTTTTTCGAGCTAGCTAACCTATTGCGTCATGTAGGTGTTTAACGTCTCGTTATCGGAAACGTACAGTTGGACCGAGTCCAAATCGACCTTTTCGATGACAGGTGCAGACTATAAATGTTTGGGTTATAGTTTTCAAGGCCTTCAATGTTAGTAATGATTTATATCTGACTTGATTCTTGCCATATGATCTTAGTTACAACATTTTTGATATGTTATAAATGTGTGAACTATGTTAAATGTTTGATTGAATGTGAATTTATGATTTATGCTTGCCATGATTTCTAAATTAAGGTTCATGTTCGTCATACGCTTTATAACCTAATTTGTGTAAATGTTTTTCTATAGTTCATGTCATAACTAATCTACTTTATGTATTTAGTAATGTGTAGTTTTAATGTTTGATAAAATGTCTGAATGAGAAAATGATGATGGTTAGTATTTATTAAGAGCATTGAGATGGGATTCTCATTTACCTTATCTATATGTGTAGCTATAATTTTGATTACGCAATTTATGGATGAAATGTAAATATTTGGTAACATGTTACATGTGTTTGACAAAGTGCTTAAATGAGAATTGTATTTAAATTGTTTATTAAATATTGTTATGATTATCACATGTGTCTGTCTATTGAACTTGAGTAAGATTGGGGCCATAACCAGGCCTAGGAAATCGGTAACAATTTCTGTTTGAGTGGCGAAATTAGTCTCGCTACATTTGATATGTTCGGTGAATCCGGGTCATGTGACGATTGTCGATAGTGGTTAGGCCACAGGGAGTGCTTACACACTCCATGTCGATTAATTTGATGTGCGCTCGTACCAATTGAACTTGTCTAATAAACCGATGGGCCTATTGTGTGTTTACCATGTATGGACATCACTACTTAAATCTAAGGTACCACTTACGAATGTAAAGGCCCACTTGAACCATGGTACTGTGATCCACTAAGACTCATGAGCCAGGTATGGTGGTATGAGACACCATGGTCGAGATGTTGTCCTACGCTGGGGTGACGGGTCTCCCCGTAGTGACCAATGAGCAACCCGAACTCGTGAGCCGAATATGATGGTATGAGACACTGTATTCGAGCTGTCGCCTGTGCTGAGGTGACAAGCCTCCTCGTAGTAACCTCGAGTATAAACTCTTAAATTTACATATTCATTGCTTTTTATTAGGGGTGATGCCCTACAACTTACCTATCGTATGTGACTAACTAAGATTGACGACCCTAGATGGATCCTTCGATTTGGGTTAATGATATAAAGGGAGGTACCTTAGCTTTCCAAATCTGTTGTATGAATAAATCTAATTAAGTACTTGGCTAACATGACCATGCACAGCATTGCATGTGCTTTGGTGAGAAAGTGCACGTTTATGGAGTTTGCCATGTGCGAATGGTTGATGAAGTCGCCTGAGGGAGCTTTGTACGAGGGCATGCATCATTACTGCATTTTATCCCTGCATTAATAAGAGTAGTTAGGAAATGCCTGTTGCATTCCTTATCATTACTGCTTGATTGAATTGATAACATATTAACCTTTGCCTATTGTACCACTGAGTTGATCACTCACTTCCACTCTAAGACAGTGTTTTAAAACACTAATCAAACTCTGGTTTAGATTTAGGTGATGAGGATGTATATGCACTGGAGTTGGACTTTGTAGATGAGGAAGAAGAGTTCTCTTATGTTCAGCTCTCTGACAGGTCTATGTTGACCTCGTGCTGCTTCGATGGGATTACAAGGATACATGGATTAGTCTGACATTTACATTTTGATATTTTGTATATTTTTGAGATAAAATATGTATATATTCATCTCGATACTATACTCATACTCTAGAGGTTGTGAAACACATATATACTTTATATATTTATCTCAGTCTTCCTCTTGCTTAACTATATTAATTCTAGAGTATGATATGCTGATTTAGTATGATCTCTCTCATGTTTAACGCACTAACATGGACAACATTTAAACATCATTATCTATGTTGCATAATTGATGTGTTGGATCTTGGGAGTTGAGCTTAACTCGACCTTCAAAATCTAAGGCGTTATAGTTGGGCCTTTGGCTGCCCACTAAATTAACCCCATATTTGGATCAAGAAGTGAGGCCTAACTCACTTGGATGCAGTTATAATATTGCTCATATGGTTGGAATATCGGGCTGCCTATTAGGCCCACCACAATGTATGGTTTATGATCTTTATGGTTGGGCCCAAACCTTTTTCTATGGGCCTACCATACTGCTTATGAGTTGGGCTTTGTATATTTACCCACTAGGCCTATGATTGGTTTAGGCCTTGGGCCTTGATTTTTATTTGGTTAGAGCCATGCTACCTCTTGGGAACCAGTTCAGGTTGGATGTCCTCCTGGGTGGTCCTACAGTAGGCCCATAAGTTCTTTTATGGATGGTTAAAGGCCCACCATAGGCCATTTGTTTAAGGCTGAATGTGAATGTATGTAGAGCCTACCTTAACGTATGTTTGGTCTAAGCTGTCCAAGCCTTGGATCACCCGATCATGGTGGCACTCTCTGCCTTGGGTTGTTGATGGACTCATAGTCTAGTAGCAGGTCCGCTTGATCTTTTTCACGATGTATACATGTCCTTCATTTGGTGGGGCCCCTTGTGAGTATTGTTGGCCTTCATGAGATCATTCCCACATAGTTGACTAATTTCTAGGCTTTAGTAGGTCTAGGAAGTTGAGTGGGTCGAAAGTTTATTAAGGGGCCTTAAATGTACATTGTTATGGCTGAAATTTTATTGGATGTGGGGCCCACCATATTGAGATCTTGTGTACATGTTGCATGCATATATTTTATAATCCTTGGGGCGTAATTAGTGCATTCTTTTGGGTCACCTTTAGTGATCATATGAGGACCCCACTTTAGATCCTTTTTCTTATGGCCCATTATGAGGGATATATGTATGTGGCCACCTATTTTTTATCTTGATTATGGGCCTTAGCCCTTCTATCCATATAGTTCATGGTTGATATGCCTTTTGGGGAATGGTGGTTAAACGTCTCCATTATAGACCCCTTAAGCCTGGTAGTATCAAAGTATAATTGGATGCCCATCTTAGACTCTTGATAAGGCCATTTCTGCATTATTTAGTCCTGTAGCTTATATGCTTAGTCTCGTGGACAACTATAGGTAAATGGGTCTCCACTGGAGGTTGGTTCCTTAGGATATTGTCAAAATACCTAGTCTTGTTCCCTTCTTGGATAGGATGAATGTACCGCATTGTATATCACCGCATAACGCGTCTAGGTTCATCTTCATGGCCCGTGTACATCATTGTATGCTTGGTTGGTACTGTGTGTGTATGGTTATGGTTATGCCATTGGGCATTGCACGTTACCATCTCCAACGGACGTAGTATCCCCCCTCGAGCACATTGATGCTTAGAATTGATGCATGGTTGATTGTGTGATTTATGCATCCAGCATTTCATAACATATGAACATTATCGCCCTTGCTTCATCAGGGTTGTAGCCTCCATAGATACATCGTGGATGGCCATGTTTGGACATCAGAAATGTTACTTGAGTATATAGGGTGCATATGATGCTGATGGGTGAAAATTTCAAAACTTCCATGGTATTAAGGATCTGTTCCAGCGCCATGACCGGGTGAAAACATGAGCGTCTTACACATTTAGGCCGCGACTCCCACTATCGTGTAGTCAGTTGGATTGGGGTGTGGCCTTACTTTTCTGAGGAAAATAAGGTAATAGCTCAGCTGAGTCTGACCAGCTCATAAATGGGTTTGCTACCGTTAGGCCTTACTGGTGATTGACTGTCCATAGGCAGGTAGTGAGGTCTCCTATGCTCGTTTGACTATGTGGGTCTGTAGAGTGGTAGACATTCTGTAATGTACTAGACCCCGGTGATTTCCTTATGATGGAAATGTGCTTGATATGTGTGTTGGATATGAACACTGGTATTATTTCGCAGTGCATTTGCATTAATTGTATAAGCCTTATATTGCATCGCCTTGGCATGATGCCCAATACTTGTTACATTATAGTACTCATTGTATTATATAGCTTTGGTATGACTTCCTACATCATTGTACTGCCTTGGTATAGCTTCTAGCATTCATGATAACTTTGGTAAGGTTAGTGGTATTGTCATTGATTATGACTCCCTTTTGCATTCTCTATCTTCTTCTAAGCACCATTGTCACACACTTCCACCACCCTCTAAGCTTTTATAAGTTTATGCACGATTGAGCATGCAAGAGATCCTAGGTCGGCATCATAGTAGCTGAACTTGTATTTGTAAGTGTAATGGTTTCCTACTCCTTTAATTATCAAATTTTATGGTGCCAAAAACACAACTGTGCCTTGTGTAGCATGTTGATGATCAAGACACTGCATCACAATGCTTCAAGCTAAGAACGATGATCTACATCAAGAAATGCAAGGTCATATACTTTGTCCATTTTCGTAAGCATCAATGTTCAGAGTTTTTAAAAAGCTACATCGAAAAGATGAGTGCTTGTTCAAGACTTAAGATAATGTTCAACTTAAGATAAAGAACAACTCAAGAACGACAAATCCAAACTTTTAAAGATCTTAAAGTTCAAGCTACATCATATAGAGATCTCAAGCTTCATAATTGTCAAAGGTCAACCATCATCTGAAGAAATGAAGTTTCAATGTTCATACTTCATGTCCCAGGTATGAAAGACCTTAGATTGACCTTAGGCTAGGTCATTTTGTATACATAATTCAAATTTAATCACTCCATATGAATGTGGACTATTCTAAGACTAGTCTTGAACTTTATTCGACTAGTCCTAGCACTGGCTCGACCAGTCCAAGAAATTCCAGGACCAATCCTAAGTTGTTGTAAATTTTTAAATTTTTCTGGTTGAGCCACGACCAGTTCTGGACTCTGCTTGACCGGTCCTGTGAACAATGCACGATTCATTCACGACCAGTCCAACAACTTCAACTCAAACTACAGCGACAAACTTGGTGCCTCACGACCAGTCGTGGGTTAGTCATGACCAGTCGTGAATAGCCTATGACTAGTCGTGGAACTGTTTTATCCGACTGTGCTAAAAAAATTTAAAATTTGTTCGACCTATGACTAGTCGTAGTGTCCTTAGGACCAGTCGAAGATGCGATTTCTGTAACTATAAATAGAGCACGAATTTGAAAGTTTGATAATCCAATTCAAGAAAAATCAAGGCATCACTCTGAGATAATTTTGTGTTCATTTTAAGTTACTTTGTGCATATTTAATATTCTCTTTTGTTAGCTTTGCCAATTTGATTTTGTTTCTATATTCCAATCTGATTTGAAAGAGGAATTGTTGTATTCCTTCTTCTTGGAATCAAAATCAAATAGAGCTAGCCCAATTGGTTTAATTTAAAATCAATCTAGAACCTAGAACCATTTCAAAGTGAGCATTGGACATTAAACTTCCACATTCAAACTTCTACTCCGATTGGTTCTTCCAGGCTGCTACAAAAGGAGAAATCCAAGTATTTTACATTATTGTAAATTTCCTTATTTTGATTTCTTTTGAGATTAAGCCAAAAAAATGCCATTGTGTTGGTTATCTGAGGAAAGCCAGAAAACTCAGAGGTTGGAGTTTTTGAATTGTGTAAGCCCATTTGAAAGACACAATTGTGAAGGTTTTGGGTGAACCTGAGAAAAACCTATTTTTTCATAGTAAATGTTAATATCCCTGCGTGAAGATATTAGGAGTGGAGTAACAAGTTATGTGGCTATTGTTTAATAGTTGGTGTACACACAGGCGAACCATTATAATTCCTTGTGTCTTGTGATTTGAATGTTTATGTAATTTCTATTTTCTTTTATCATTCAAATTTGTGGGATGTATGTGTAGATGTGAATATTGTAATATTTTCATTTCAAGCATTATGGAGAATGTTGTAATAGTTTAGAATTTTATTCCTGCTATTTCTTTTTATTCCTCTTTAGTTTGAGTTTTTGATATAAAGACCTTTCTAGAAATAAGGTTGTCCTACCATAAACCTTGGTTTTTGGTGTAAGGTTGTCCTTAGAATAACATTTATATCAACCTCTCAAGACTAGAATTTTGAGGTTTCTTTTTGTTTCGGTACTGCGATTTAATTGTAAGTGCTATCTTTCCTTTATTCATTTAAATTCCACAGTTAAAGTTTTAATTTGGCATAGTCCAATTCACCCCCCTTGGCTCTAAGACATATAGCCTGGCCTTTTCAGTATTAGAGTTCACCAGGGACCCCCAATGTTGCAGATCTTCTTCCTACTTCATTATCAGATGTATTTCTTTTCAGCTATGTACTTTTAAAGTTCAAATTTACAGTGGATTTTGTAATGTGTCCCTTTATTATTTTTTAGATTTACTTGTTGTGATCTTGGGTATGCTCGTATTGAAAATGGTTATACGGTTATGGAAATTCGCCTTGTGGGATCTCAGGATCGGAACCTGCCTCAGGAGCCGAGAATGGGGTACTACGGAGGCTGTTGTGGGTAGAATCGGCTATCAAGTTCCTTGTGAGTCCAGTTACCGAGTCTGGGGCATGACATCTGCCCTTGCATTTTCAAGCATTGGGTATATGTTTGACTTCAACATCTTGAAATTTCTTCAAAAGCTGTTACGCTCGGCAATAATATAGGAGAAGCTCTTGCTTCCATACTTCAAATTCTGTCATGAGCTGGTTTATTACCAGCTTAGAATTGCCAAAAATCTGAAATACTTTATCTTAATTTTGCTGAGCTATTTTCATTCCTATAATGAGGGCTTTATATTCAACTTCATTATCGGTGCATGTTGCGCCTAATGTGAAGGAACATTGTAATAGATTGCCTTGTGGACTAATAAATATTAGCCCAGCACCAGTTCCTAAAGTTCTAGAAGCACTATTAAAATACATCTGCCACGGGCTGCATAATTTGTCATCATCACCTGTTCATCTGGAAAATCATCATTTATCATTTCGTTGTCCGACACAAGATGGGCTGCCAAGAAATCTACCACTGCTTGTCCTTTTATTGCTCTTGCCAGTTTATATGTGATCGCATATTCTGACAGTAAAAGAATCCATTTAGCCAACCTCCCCTATAGCATTGGCCTTATCATTTAGAATTTCAGCAAATCCACTCGCAAAATCAAAATTATATCGTGGGAGAGACAATAATGCCTTAATTTCTGTATTGCGAAGTTCAGAGCTAGACACACTTTCTCGATAGGCGCATAATTACATTCGGCTTCCACTAAAGTTCTACTCAAGTAATACAGCGTGATTTCCTTCCCTTGCTGGTCCGCTTGTGCCAACGAGGCCCCTAATGAATTTTCTGATGCAAAAAATATAGAGAATAAGGGGTCTACCTTTCATAGGCGCTGCTACTACTGGGGGATGTTTCAACAACTCTTTGATTGAATCGAATGCATTTTGACATAACTGGTCTCATGCAAATTCTACTCCTTTCTTCATTAGATGAGAATACGGTTGACACCTTCCTGCAAGATTTAAAATGAAAAGATGAATATATGCCAACTTTCCTTGTAAACTTTTTAATTCCTTCAGTGTTTTTGGGGGTGGCATTTTCTTTATAACTCTGATGTTTCCTGGGTTAATTTCAATTCCTCGATATCTAATGACAAAATCGAGAAACTTCCCTGACGAAACGCCAAACACGCATTTAGACAGATTCATCTTCAGTTACTTTTTTCTAAGATGGTAGAATATTAAAACCATATGTTCACAATGTTCTTCATGGTCATTTGATCTAACCACCAAATCATCTACATAACATTCGACAGGTTTGTGCATCATATCTTGGAATATATTTTGTATTGCTCTCTGATATGTTGCACCAGCACTTTTGAGACCAAACGACATGACTTTGTAACAATAGATTCTTAGCGATGTTCTGAATGCTGTGGCTTCCTCAACTTCCGAAGCCATTCTTGTCTAATTATATCCCGCATAACCATCCATAAAGGACATGACAACATATTTCGCCATACTATCGATTAATAGCTCAGTAATTGGCAGCGGGAAGTCATCTTTAGGACATGCTTTATTCAAGTCCTTAAAGTCAACGCATACTCTAATTTGTCCACTCTTCTTTTTCAATGGGATGATATTCGATATCCATTTGGGATACTTGACCTCCCTGATGAACCCAACTTTGATGAGTTTGTTCACTTCTTCTTCAATCAACGGAATCAGCTCCGGATGGAATCGTCATTGCGCTTTTTTAATTGGCCTCTTGTCCTTAGAAATATTTAACCGGTGCATTGCCACTGCTGGTTCTAGACCTGGCATTTGAGCATATGTCCAGCAAAATACATCTTTATTCTATTTTAAAAGTCTCACATACTGGTCAGCTTCCTGTTTAGAAAGGCCGGCACTTATGAATATATTTCAGGGTTCTTCTTCCATCCCTATGTTTATTTCTTACAAGTTATCAATTGTTGGTTGCCCACCATCTTCCATTTTCTTAGGAGTCACTTCAGGACGTTTAATCATTTTAATTTCCTCTTCTTCGGCCATCTCTATAGTGATCATATTCGTTGAGGATTCCCCTCCCAATCTGTGAAATCTTTCTCATTTATTTTCATTGACCCCAATCGGGATTAAAATATATTTTTCGCTATTTAAACCAACTGGCTCTTCACAATCGAAGCCCATATTCTTCATTATTCTTTTACTAGCAGAGTTGTACCTTTCCAAATCTTCAGGTGTCAATTTTGCAATTTCATCTTATAATCTCTCTTTGCTTCTATCTCTCCCTCTGACGCTACATATAATTCAATAGGTTTAGGGTTTTTCTTATTGGCCTCAACGTGAAACCTCTTAGGCATGACTGAGAATGGTTTCTTCCTTTTGGCTTGTGGCAGCAGCATCGTATAATTTTCTTGTAAAATTTCTAACTGCTGGGGCGATAATAATGTCAGTGGAGGTTGTCCTGGTTGTCTCAGATGTTTTGGTACAAAATAGAATTTCTGTTTCACCTTCTCTTTCTTGGACATCCCTATTCTTTACAATTCTGTTTTGTGCTGTGATAGTATTATCTTTCATTATATCATTATTATTGCTTCTCTCATTATTTCCTATGGAGAATTCGTCATAAAAACTGGCGCCAGCGAAGAAAGATTTTACCTCTGTATATGGTTTTGCATAAGCCATCACCTTACAGTAATCTCATCTTTACAGTATTTAAAGCCTTGGTGAAGAGTTGACAGTACAATTCCATATTGATGCATCCAAGGTCTTCCTAGAAGGAGATTATATGTTGTTACCGCATCGATAGCATGGCAAACAACATTCGTTATTAGCTACCCGATTTCCAATGTTAACGTGATTTTGCTGAGCGTCATTTATCCATCTTGATTAAAACCTTGTATCATCATTCCACTAGGGCGCAGATGAGAGCGGCGATATCCGAGTTCACTTAGCATCATTAGTGGCAATAGATTCACTATAGACCCATTATTTAGCATTATCCATTTTATTTGTTTACCGCCGACATGGACTTCAACCATCAGCGGTCTATTATGATCTTCATCACTGATTAAGTCTTCATCAGAGGAAGAAATGACCGACATACAATTTTTTCGTTCATCATGCTCCATCTCTATAAGTAAAACTCTCCTGATGTTATTAATAGATAGGGCCTGTGTTAGACTATTTCTGGAATCTTCTGACAGTCGTAGTGCATCATATACGCTTAGGCGAGTTGGTATGCCTTTCAAATGACTCGGTACATCATATGCCACCCCTTCCAACTTATCTTTCCCCTTCTCTCTGGTACTGTCATGACATTCATCATGTATTTCTTTCCTTATTACCTCTGCATTCTGCCTGCAGGGGCTCTTTACCCTCTTTCTAGAACGTAATGTGACTACTGTAACTTTATCCATTTGTCCAAGGGAATAATGGTCACCCATCCTTTTAATGTAATTTAAATGAGTATGGTCCTGTCAAATGTCATGTGGAATATTAGTTAGTATTTATCTGTAAATAAATTCCATTTTAGAGATGAATGGGAGGATGTTTCCACTGAGAGTCGCCATTTTGGCGTCTTATGAGACGCTAAACAATGATAAAATCCTCTAAGTCATTCTTAAATCAATATTAAATAAGAATCCACAGCAGAGTTACCATTTTGTTTCGACTAGAAACGAAAAACATTTGATTTGGGAGAATTTCTTATTTAACATTGATGAAGATGGAACAAATTAAATATTCATCAATTTCATTTATTATGAGTTCATTAACATCCTCTTCTTCCTTTGATTCCAGAACAAAATCTCTTAGTAAAGAAATAAATACACAAGACAAATATAATTAAAATGTGAATTTTGGTAGCATTCCAGTGCATTTTCATCAAATCTCTAGGGGAGACAAGTTGTGCGGGTTTCCCATGCTAGGATCCCTTGGAAATATCTAAAATAGCCCAGTCGTCTATCATAAATTTCAGTATAATGATTTCTCTCAGAAATTACCTGCGCAACTCATATAAGAGTTGTGTTGTCGATAAGTTGCGAGGGGTCGTGCGCTTAACTTGCTATGAGTAGCGCGACCCTCCTTCCTTCTCTCTATCTTCAATACCTATCAGAGAAACTGAGTTCCTGAACATCTGATCTCTCAAATGAAGGGGTGAGGGGGTGTTTATAAGCATCTGCACGTGTGAGCCCTCGACTCCTATGCCATGGGCCCCACTCCATATCACCAAATCCTCCTTCTCTGATGAGACTTGCATGCCCCAATGCAACTTAGGTGAGTTGTGCAGACCCGCATAACTTGACTCCCGCACAACTTGGGTTCCACACAAATTGGGTTCCGCATAACTTGGGTCCCATACAACTTGGGTCCTACACAACTTGTACTACTTTCCCTCTCCTATTCATGCCTTTCTCCAATTATCTCTCTCTCTAATCACTTTTGGTAACCCAACAATATCCGCCTCACCTTCCAGGGCATAAGTGACGAGAACAACCTTCTTTCCATCTGAACAACCTAGTGGTTTCATCATCTTGGTCATTCTATTTAACCAGTGTTTTGCTAGAAATGAATCCGATGCTCCTGAGAGGGACTGTGGCCTCAGCCTCTGAAACCTTTCAAACAGATCTACCCCACTAAGTTCTTTAGTCTTCGAGGCCGATGCATTCATATTATGTTGGAGAGCTTCCAATAGTGTGGCAATCGAAGCCTGTTGTTGTAGTATGATGGTAGTCAGCTGACTAACAACATCGCCCCTAGGGTTTCATGTTCTGCATTTGACGGGGGTGTTCCAACAAGACTCGAAGATGGTTAAGATGTGATAGTTCCTGATGTTGACTCTCTTTCAAGACTGCTCGGCCTAACTGGAGGTACTAGAGAGCGCTTAGGACCCTCTTCCCTGACAACCTCATTCGTCGGTGAAGTAAAAAAATGAACAGTCTGCAGTCTTGGGCAATGGGATGGGGCCATAATCTTGTTAAAAGAAAGTATTCATCGTGGTCACATCTAAAAGTGCTCTAGTTTGTCTATTAGTGTGATCGTTGAGTCAGCTAGACAGAGGACCCCATAGGAAGAATGATCAAGCGTCTGCCTCAACTAGATGTGTGCCCAAACTCACCATAGGTAAATCTTAGCCTCACATCCCATGTCCCAAGCACCAAGTAATTAAAACCCTTAAAATTGGATAGAACAACCTAGGGTTTTTGTTAGAAAACTTCTTCAAACTTCAGGAAAATCTTTAAGTTTTCTACCTCTGTCGATTTATCGACAAGTGTTTCGATGAAATCGAACCCTGTTGTCGATGTCCTTGAAGCTCACTCGATATTATCGAAATAAGGACCTAAGATGTCCATCAACCAGAAAGATATCTGGACTGAATTATTGATGGATCGATGGACTCATCGATATCATCGAAGTTTGAATCTCGAGTCCATTGAGCCGACTTGATAAAATTGACATTTGGTCTGTTGTGTCCAAAGTTTTACTAAGGAAAATCATGTAATCCTCGATATATTGAAGAGCTCATCGATATCCTCGGAATTCAAATCTCGATGATATCGGAAGCCCTTCGATGATGTCGGATTGGGACACATATCTATCAAGCAAATTTTTCAGGTTATTTTTCTCAGATCGAGGGTCACTCGATAAAATCAATATTCAAATATCGATCATATTGATGCATGGTCGATGTTATCGAAAGAGGACAAAAACTGTCTAGCAAGCTTATAGGATAATTTCTTAGAATTATTGATGAATCGACATTGCCCTCGATATCATCGATATTGAAATTCCGATGATATCAAGTGATGCTCGATCATATCATTCACCTGAAATATTTCAAAGGCATGTGCACTCACATTTTCAAATGTTGAGGAATCGAACCTTATGTTGATAAAAGCGGAGTTTGAAATCTGATGACATTGACACACATTCGATTTCCTTAACCAGTTGGCAAAAGGTTTCAAAAGAGTTTGACAGTTGAGTTTATGTCATCGAGCGGCAAGTTGATGCTATCAAGAGTATACACTTAATGATATCGACCATGCTCGATGATATTGAATTCTTTTAAAAATGTCAGTTGGAACCTTTTTCTTATTTAATGAGAAATTGCCCTTGGCTGCTGTAGAGAAAATAGAGAGTGCTTTTGAGTGTTCAACCCTAGATCATATACCCTAAGCCATTTCTCTCATGGGAGTTCATCCTCCAATCCACCCTCATCATTGACATTCAATAGAGTGGATTGGGAAATTGTAAGACCCGTATCCTAGACCGTATCGTTCCATAGACCTCCGCGGTCTTACCGGTCGAATTCCGGCAACCTTCGACCCTTAACCGATATTGACGCGCGACCCTGGTTCATATGCCATCAACCTGTATCGACTCAACCCAAGACCATTACCATAGCGACCGTGCCATCGCTGCGGTTCCGATGCCGCGACTTGCGCGCCGAGGTGATACCCTGGTCAAGAGATGTGGGCCAACGTTCGGTGCAAGGAAAACGTCGCGCATTGCGAAACTCAAGAGAATCTCTATAAGATGTCACATCAATCCCATCAATCAATCCATCACATGTCAAGTACATGTCAAGTACACATCACTTTCACCCTTTCCCAAGCAAGCCATAAAAGTCTTCCAATGTCATGCCTTTCTTACACGAATGTCACCAAAGTCAACAAAATCTTACACACCCATCCCTCTCCCATCCATCACTCCATCACCCATCACACTCTCTCTCCCTTTACAAGTTTCTTTTCCTCATTTCTCAAATTACTTCTCCAAGCAACAAAAATATCCCACGTATGGGAATTCTCCAAGTCTTCCAAACAACAAGTGTGGCCCACCTTTCCACCCCTTGATCTCTCATCCTAGCCATCCATTCCTCATCTTGCCCATTGAAGTTGAAGTTAAGGTGCTAAGGAGCCCATAGGAACAAGAAGATCGGATGTTGGGTGCTTAATACTATTATATTTTCATGTTTTCGAGATGGGCCAAGTGAGGCCAACCGATCAATGGTTTGGATCTCACTTGGGACCCTAAGGTGTGGCTGATGGCCCACTAGGATCATCATGATCATTCTATGATGGGGCCATTCTCCATGGACCCCATCATGATGTTTATTTCTTAGAAAGGTCATCTAGACCGTCCATTTTGGTGGAGAAAGGATCTCCACCGTTGATTGTAGATTTTGGTGGTCCCACATGCTTTAGGACCCATTTGATTGTATGATTCATTGCAAGGGAGGGCCCATAGTATCGGGGTCCCTCCATCATAAGCGGGTCCCACTCTCTATCTCTCTCTCTCTCTTTCATGTCTTTTTTTTCTTTATATAGTTGTGTGGCCCACTTGAATAGACCTCACCATGACGCATGTACTCTATCCATGCCATCTTCAGGTAGGGTCCACCTTATATGTTGCACCCATACCATCCATCAGCGGTGGCCCACCTAAACGAGGCCCACCACAATGTTTATTTTTTTTCTTTTAAACCAAACCGTCCAGCGTCTGGGACGCTGGACGTCCCTGTAAAATAAAAAAAGAGAAGAAGAAATGGAGCTTTTAGAGTGGCCCACCTGCATAGGCCTCACCTTGATGTACAGGAACAATCCAAGCCGTCCATCCTATTCCTTGTATCATTTTAACCGTTGAGCCGAAGAATGAGGCTGACGTGATTGACTGGTGGGCCATGACATAGAAACTTTGGTGGTTACCGTTAAATGTAATTCCTGGTATTTTTAATCATCCAGAAATTTTGAACTCCGGACTCATTTCACCTGTTGCGAGCCACTGAAAGCAATGGGCGGGGTGGATTTTTGTAAAGCGGGCCCCACGTGCGAAAAACCCTGGAAAAATGGGTTTTTCCTAAAAATTGCAAGAGGCAGAGCCTCTGCCTCCCTCTGACAGCGGCAGCCACTGCACGCTGCTGTGTGCAGCGTTAGGCGGGCAGGTGGACAGCCACCCACAGCCCCTGCCGTGGGCCCCACCATGATGTATATGTTAGATCCACGCCATTTATGTGGTAGGTCCCCTCGTCAGGTGGGTCCCCTCTAAATTTCGGTCCTATCCAATGCTCAGGTGGCCCACACCGTAGGAAACAGCGGCGATTGAACTCTGCCATTGAAACCTCCTTTGGGCCCACGGAAGTTTTGAATCAATTTGATATTTATTTTTTTTTGTTCATCCAGGTCTTTGTGACCTTCTCAACAGGTTAGATGGTAAATAAGCATTATGGTGGGCCCCACACGGGACCCACAGTGATGTATGTGTCTAAGCCCAACGTGATGTTTGTGTTTTACCTCCACCGTCCAGCGGACGGTGGAGCCCACCTTGCGCACGTGTTGATCACGCCACCCCCCTCCCCTGGATGAACTACAAATAAATATCTCAGTGGGCCTTCCCTTGGCCCACTCACCGGATGACAAATAAACATTTAAGTGAGCCCAAGGTTCACGTGGCCTTATGAAAAGGTTAGATGGCAATAGATATTACAGTGGATCCCGCCATGATGTATGTGATGCATCCAGAACGTCCATCCACTTGGTGAGATCATTTAAGGCATGAGTTAAAGTTTGGGTGGGTCGCCTATGATTAGGTTAGGCCCATTTGATATATTTCAAGGCCCATGGGACTAGGCCCATTTGATGTGTTCCAAGGCCTATGGGACTAGGCCCATTTGATATATTTAAGGCCCATGGAATTAGGCCCATTTGATGTATTTTAAAGCTCATGGAATTAGGCCCATTTGATGTATTTTAAAGCCCATGGGAGTAGGCCCATTTGATGTATTTTAAAGCCCATGGGAGTAGGCCCATTTGATATGTATAAGGCCCTTGGGTCGAGAACCATTGATGCATTCTAAGGCCCACGGGTTATGACCCATTGCAATGCACTTAAGGCCCATTGATGCGGCCCATGGATGTGGCCCACTTAATGAATATAAAGCCCATAGGATATGGCCCATTTGATATATTTAAGACCCAATGGGATGTACCTAAGGTCCATTGAAATGTGTGATTCCGACCCGATTTATATAAGGATATTCTCTACGGACTATGCCTTGGAAGCAATGTTGGTTTGACGTCCACATTGCGAGTGTAATGCTAGTTAGATGTCCGCATTGTCACTCTCCCTAAGGCCCACTAATAGGCCATACTTGTAGTATGTAGGCCATCTAAGCTCATCTTCATTATGATCAGGGCCCATCTGTTTATATTTTGGCCCATGTGATAGGGCCCACCTTGTAGTGTGTTGCTCGCACCGTTCATTCACATGGCCCCGACGTGATGTACGTGTTTTATCTAAGTTGTCCAGTAATGGGCCCCTTTGGGATAAATAGGACTCAACCCATTGTGATGTATTCAAGGCCCTGGGTTATGGCCCATTATAATGTATGTAAGGCCCAATTGGCGTGGTCTATTAGATGTATACATGAGGCCCATGTGAGTAGGCCTACCTTAATGTACCTTGTGGCCCATCCATTAGGCCACTTTGATTTATTTGTGGCCGTCACTGAGGCCCACCTTGGTATATATAAAACCCATTGGAAAGGCCCATGGACACAGTCCACTTGATGAATATGAGGCCCATTAGTGCGGCCATTGATGTTGCCCAGTTGATATATATGAAGTCCATTGGTGGGGCCCACCCGTTTGTTTTGTCAGGTCCATGTTTAAGAACCATGTCTGAGGCCCATTGTAATGTATATGCTGCCTGTGTATGGGGCCCATAGTGATGTATATGCGGCCCAGAGATGAGGCCCATTTGTGCAGCTCATTGATGAAGCCACTTGATGTGAATAAGGCCCATGTATAGGGATCACCTATTATGTATTTGGAGCTCATGGGCGAGGCCCATTGTGATGCATTCGATGTCCATGGGACATGACCCATTGTGATATATTTGAAATCTAGATATGAGGCTCAATATGATATGTATATTAGGCCTTATGTGAGGCCGTGAGCCGCTATATGTTTTGCTCCATGGGAGAAATACTGGTTGAATGTCCACACTAATGGGCAATGATGGTTAGAGGTCCTCATTGTGACCTTCCCTTAGACCTTGTTAGGCCCATTCTCTTCGTATGTTAACCCAAATAAATGGACCCCATTCACCACAGACGGATGACTCCATTCTATTGGATTTGGTGTAACCACGGCCAAGAGCCGATCTTTACATTGTGGTTGATTGTTATCCATCTATGGACCTCTCCTTTTATATATGTGGGTGGTCAGTGCTGACTATTGATATTGATTATCGGTGCTGATTATTGTGGCCGATTATAGATCGAGGCCAATCATCGTGGCCGATTGTGGATCCCGATTGTGATGTACATTCTGCCCGCGTTTGAGGCCCATTGTGATATGTTTATGGCCTATGGGCAAGGCCCATTGTGATATGTATTAGGTCATGATGCATGGCCCATTTAATGTATTTAAGACCCATGTGTAGGGTCCACATGCCATGAATTCAGGGCCAATGAGCAGAGCCCACCTGTTGTGTACATGTAACCCTTGAGTAAGACCCATTGTGTTGTATATTAGGCCCTTGTGTGAGGCCGTGGCCCCATTATATGTTTAGATCTATGTGGGTCATTCCCTGGGGCAATGTTGGTTAAATGTCCACATTGTCGAGGCCAATTTTTGATAACGACTATGAGTATGTGACAGCATAGCATCATGATACATGCCCATACGCATCGTCTATATGTTTATTATGAGATGTGATTGACCATTGCATATGTCATTAGGTAGGATGATATGAGACTCCCTGATAGGCGGAGGTTATCTCACATGAACGCACGATATGCGTAGGATTGGTGCATGACTGGATTGTATGACTCATGCATCTTGCATTGTGTTGTGATTACTGTACGCCCTAGCAACATCAGGGTTGTAGCCTCCACAGGCATATCGTGGATAGCCAGATGGGACACCAAAAATGTTTGGTTCGAGCATCAGGCTGCTATAGATGGCCCTGGGTAAAAATCCCTAAACACCCTCTTGGTTCCAGAGGATGCTCCAACGTCTAGACCGAGTGGGTAGATGAGCGTTGAGTGCCGATTACCAGATGGCTGCGCTCTCCACTGTGTCATGGTCGGTTGGAATCACCCTATCTCCCTTATAGGAAAACATTTAATAGAGTAAGATTCCATCTTAACCTTAACCCAACTTGTCGCCATGTATTGGTAAATCTTCTGAGTTACAATTCAAGGGAGTTGAAGATTCTTCGTCATCAAAGGAGGAGATCTTCATCAATGCGCTGAATGGGGCTCATCTACTTATTTGTAAGACAATAGAGTCCAGAGGACCCTTGTGATCATTCCTTCTGTAAGATTGGGTCTAAGGTGTTTCTCACCGCTTGCAAGTCATCATAGGAGGCCTCGGGCGAGAGTGTACATGAGGGTACTTTATCTTGACCCTTGCTTTATGGAGAGCATAAACTCTTAGGTGCTTGTGTAAGTCCTTGACCTATGTGGTCTAAAACTTGGGTTCTTTGTGTTGACCCTTGCTCATGGGAGCATAAACATGTGAGGTTCGTCGAGTGGATCCTTAGCCTGTGTGGCCTAAGAGTCAGGTGCTGTGTGTTGACCCTTGCTCATGGGAGCATAAATTCTGTCGTGTAGACACATTGTGTCAGCCTAAGTGTAAGTTGTACTGGTTAAAGGTGAACCTAATTTAAAACCTCCAGTTTGAAGTGAACCTATTATGAAACCTCCTTTAGTAAGATCTGGTACACTCAAGGGTTGAGTGTGTCCGCCAAAAGTGGAGTAGACAAGTAGTTGAACCACTATAAAAATGATTGTGTTTGAGATTACTATTGTCTTCCATTACTTACATGATTTCCCTTAAATGCTTTCATATTTAATTATCTGAGATCACATCTCACACACAGTCACATTTATCAAAAACTATGATTTGCATCTTGTTTATCTTACAAATAGTTTTATGTCTGGATCCTATAATTGGCTTGAAAGCCATTAGAATTACTCTGAGGAAATCTTAATACATGCATATTTACTCAGGATTAGATTGATAGAATTTTAAATAACCATAAAATATTAAAAAGTCCTATTCACCCCCCTCTAGGACATATTTGCATATTCCCACTTCAAATAAAGCGGTCATTATCGCAATTTTAATTGGTATCAGAGAGGGTCTCTCTTAAGGGCTTGACCACCTAGAGAGTGATCTTGACTGAAGTTGGAATCATGTCCAAAAGTGTATCAGAGGGTGTGAAAAATTGAAACAATTGCCTAGTAATCCATATTGCTCTGAAAGTTGGCATTAGTTTAAAGTGGTACCTTGACAGTGGATGCTCCAGACACATGACTGGTGATCAAGCTCATTTTTATAATTATTCAGACTTTGATGAAGGATCAATCACATTTGAAGATGGTAGCTCCGCCAGAATTATTGGAGAAGGAACAATAGCTATATCAGGCCTTCCAAAAATTAAACATGTTCTCTATGTAGAAGGTCTGATACATAATCTCCTTAGTATCTCCCAAATTTGTGACAAAGAACATTTGGTCACCTTCTCAAAGGATGTGTGTAGGATCTTAGACCATACAGGAAAATCTATCATAATAGGTTTACGCACTAGTGATAACTGTTACGTTATTGTAAGTACAAATGAGAGTGTGTTATCCACAAAGTGTACTATGGTTATAAAGAGTGAATCCAAATTATGGCACCAAAGGTTGAGACATGTTCACTACCGAAATTTAGCTAAGCTAAGTTCAAAATTTTGGTAAGAAAAGATTAGAAAAGAAGAAAAAGAAGAAAATCTTTTTTCCCAAGATTAGAAAAGAAGAAAAAGTTGTCTGTGGAGAGTGTCTAATAGGAAAAAAGATAAAAGTCAGTCATAAAAAGACAACCACCATAGCAACAACAAAACCTTTGGATCTGTTGCATATGAACCTAGTTGGTCCGACTAAAGTGGAAATCCATGGCAAGAAAAGATAGTTCCTAGTAGTAGTAGATGATTACACCAGATTTACTTGAGTCACATTTCTTCAGGAGAAATTAGATGCCTTTGATGAATTTGTAATTTTGGCAAAGCGACTTCAAAATGAAAAAGGATATTGCATAAATCGCATCAGAAGTGATCATGGTGGGGAATTTGAAAATGAGCTATTTTAAAAATATTGTGATGAGAAAGGAATTCGTCATGAATTCTCAACCCCAAAAACCCACATCAAAATGGAGTTGTTGAAAGGAAAAATCGAGTATTGCAGGAAATGGGGTCAGTTATGCTGAATGGAAAAGATATGGGGAAGTGTTCCTAGGCTGAAGCTGTTAATACTCTCTGATACATCATAAATAGAGTGTATCTTAGAGAAGGGTTGAACAAAACTCCATACGAACTATGATATGGAAAACAACCTAGTGTGAAATACTTTCGAGTCTTTGGAAGTAAATGTTATATCTTGAGAGACAGAGATCACCTAGGGAAATTGAAGTCTAAAAGTGATGAAGATATTTTTCTGGAGTATGTCTTGAATAGTCATGCTTATAGATTGTACAATATAAGGACCCTCGGTATTCAAGAATCAGTCAATGTGGTGATCAATGACTAACCTCATGAAGAAGATAGCCCCTTGAATGAATTAGAAGATGATGTAGATTCATGCATTCTAAATAAATTAGATAACAAATCTCCATCTCCAATGAACCACAACCAACATCTAACATACCCATCATTAAGGATCACCATCGAGAGAAAATTATTTGAGATCCTAATGATGGTAGGAGAACTCGATGACAGATAAAAAATATCTGTAGTCATTTCTGCTTTACCTCAAAGATTGAACCCAACAATATTGTGCAAGCTCTTTAAGATGAACACTGGATAAATGTTATACAAGAACTTCAACAATTTCAAAGAAATGAGGTATAGCAATTGGTTTCAAGACCAATCAATACAAATGTCATTGGAACCAAATGAGTCTTCAAGAATAAATCCGATGAATATGGGAATTTGATCAGGATCAAAGAAAGGCCAGTAGCTCAAGGGTATTCACAAATAGAAGGCATTGATTTTGATGAAGCATTTTCTCCTATAGCTCTTCTTGAGTCTATTAGAATACTTTTGTTTGTTGCATGTGTGTTAAAGTTTAAACTATTTCAATTAGACGTAAAAAGTGCATTTCTTAATGGGGATCTTGTTGAAGAAGTTTATGAAGAAAAACCTAAGGGATTTTCAGATCCCAAGCATCCCCATCATGTTTATCGTCTGAACAAAGCTCTCTATGGTCTCAAACAAGCACCACGTGCTTGGTATGAGCAATTGAAAAATTTTCTTTTGGATCATAAATTTTACAGAGAAAGTGTAGATAAAATATTGTTTACTCAAACAAGTAAGGATTCATTGATTATTGCATAGATTTATGTGGATGGTATAGTCTTCGGTTCAACATGTGAAGATACTGCATACGAATTTGCTGACCTGATGAAATCAGAATTTAAAATGAGTATGGTTGGCGAATTAAACTTCTTTTCAGGCTTATAAGTCAAGCAACTAAATGATGGAATCTTCATTTGTCAAACTAAGTAAGCAAATGACTTGGTTAAAAGATTTGGGCTCGATTCTAGTTGTACTTATCATACTCCTATGAGCACCACACTCAAACTCTACAAAGATGTTAATGGAAAAAGTGAGGATCAACATCTTTATCTGGGTATGATAGGAAGCCTACTATATCTCACAGTCAGTCGTCCAGATATATATTTTAGTGTGGGAGTGTGTACTCGGTATCAGGCAGATCCTAAGGAATCCAACCTAACGGTTGTTAAGAGAATCAACAAATACATAGCAGGAACTGAAAGTGCCCTGGTTTGTCAATTAGCGTGAATGTTTGAGTTAATTAGACAGAAAACCTCCATAGAAAGATCAATTAGCTGTCTGCCTTAGCCGGATGTGTGTCGAACTCACCACAGGTAAATCTAATCCTCACATCCCATGTCCCAAAACACCAGGCAAATAAAACCCTTAAAATTGGTTAGAATATCCTAGGGTGTTTGAGTTAAAGAACTTTTTTATAAAAAATCAAAAAATATCTAAGTTTTCTACCTCTGTTTGATTTATCAATATCAGGTTTGATAAAATTATGATATGATGTCAATGTCCTCGGTGATCAATTAATACCATCAAAATGAGGACCAAAGATGTCCAGCAACCACATATTTATCTGGACTAAATTATCGATGTATCGATACCCCTATCGATATCATCGATATTTGAAACTCGAGTTTATCAAAGTAGACTCAATATAATTCACAACAAAGAATTTGTGTCCCTATTTTTTATAAGAAAATCATATAGACCTTCGATATATCGATGTACCCCTCGATATCCTCGGAATTCAAAAACCGATGATATCGGAAGGGCATCGATGATATCGGTCTTGGACATAGTCTTTTCATCAACATTTTTTAGGTGGTTTTTATTTCAGATCGAGGGTCACTCAATAGAATCGATATTCAAATATCAATGATATTGAGGCTGGATCGATTACATCAAGAAAGGACATAAACTGTTCAGCAATCTCACTGATAAAATCTATGAATTTATCGATGCATTGACACGACCTTTGATATCATCGGTATTTAAATTCCAATGATATCGAGTGTAACTCAAACATATCTTTTAACCTAAAAAAATTTCAAAACAAGTCTATCTCATTTTTTCAAATGTCGAGGAATCGATCCTCGTATCGATTATATTGGAGTTTGAAATTCGATGACATTGACACCTGTTTTGATTCCCTCGACCATCTCGAAAAAAGTTTTAAAAGCGTATGACATTTGAGTTTGTGTCATCGAGCGGCCAGTCGATACAATTGAGAATATACACTCGATCATATCGAACCTGCTCGACGATATCAAACTCTTTCATAAATGTGGCCATTTTATATCTGTTGAAACTTTTTGTCTATATATAGAGAGATTGTCTTTAGTTACTGGTAGAGAAAGCAGAGAGTTCTTTTGAGTGTTTAACTTTAGATCATTTACCCAAAGCCCTATCTCTCATGGGAGTTCATCCTCCAATCCACCCTCATCATTGATATTCAATAGAGTGGATTAGGTAATGAACTTTCAGATTCAAGGATCCTCTAGCTACCACCTTAATGACAAATCATTAAGCTGGAATGCCTTGAATGCATAGATGATTGGAATCACTCTATCTCCTTTATAGGAAAATATTTGAAAGTAGGATTCCATCACAACCTTAACCCAACCCATCGCCATGCATTAATATATCTTCTGAGTTACAGTTCAAGGCAATAAAGGAGGAGATCTTCAATAACGAGCTAAAAGGGACTCATCTTCTTATATATAAGTTATCATAGTCCAGAGGACCCTTGTGATCATTCCTTTGTAGGATTGGGTCTAAGGTGTTTCTCACACTTACAAGTCCACTAGGAGGCCTCCGGTGGGAGTGTACGTAGTGGGTGCATTGTGTTGACCCTTTCTCTATGAAGAGCATGAACAGTTAGGGTCTTATGAAAGATCCTTGGCCAATGTGCCTAAAAGTGGGTGCGATATGTTGACCCTTGCTCATGAGAGCATAAACAGTCAGCCCAGGTGTATGTTGTAAAGGTTAAAGGTGAACCTGATTTAAAACCTTAGGTTTGGGGTAAACCGTGGGAAACCTCCTAATGAAATTCGGTACACTCAAGGGTTGATTGCGGTTACCGGGAGTGAAGTAGACAAGTAGTCAAACCATTATAAAAATGACTGTTTCAGATTGCTATTCATTTATTTGTGTGATTTCCTTTAATATTTTGATATTTGATTATCTGAGATCACACCTCACACACACATAGCCATATCCATCATAAACTAGTTTGCATATTGTTCATCTGTCAAATAGTTTGTTATTGGATCCTCTATCAGGCTTGGAAGCTACTAGAGTTACTCTTGAGTAATCCTAATATATGCTTGTTGTTGGGATTACTGTGATAGGATTTTAAACTGTCATAAAATTATTAAAAAGTCTTATTCACCCCCCTCTAGGACATATTGGCATATTTCTACTTCAACTAAAGCAGTCTTCGCAATTTCAGGAACCACCTCTTTCGGGCTGTGGTATCCATTTGAAACATCCACCATCATTTTGGGATACTCTGATGCTGATTGGATTGGAAATTTGGATGATCGAAAATCGATAAGTGGAGGATGTTTTTATATTGGAAAATTTCTCTTCTCCTGGCGAAGCAAGAAGGATTATGGGATTGCTGAGGCTGAATATATTATTGCAGGTAGTTGCTATTCAATATCATTATCCACTGTCGAGGCTGAATATATTGTTGCAGGTAGTTACTATTCACAACTCCTTTGGATGAAATATATTGTCGAATCAGATTTAGCCTAGCTATGCCTACTCTCTCAGGAGGGTAAGGCCATACCCCCTCCCAACCGACCACGACATAGCGAGAGACACGGTCTACTGGTATATCACCCTCATATATTCATATATATATATATATATATATATATATATATATATATATATATCCACTCGGTTTCGACATTGGGGTACTCCCTGGTACCAAGAGGGTTTAGAGATTTTCACCCACGGCCATCTATGGAAGCCCAATGCTAGTAATAAAATTTCGGTGTCCCATTTGGCCATCCATGACATGACTATGGAGGTTACAACCCTGTTGTCGATAGGGCATACAATAATCATAACACATAATGCAATATGCATGAGTCATGCAATCCAATCATGCATTAATCCTACGCATACCATGCACTTATGTGGGATAACTCTGCCTATCATGGAGTCCTAAAAACCATTTATACTATAACATATGTAATGGTCAATCACATCTCATAATAAACATGCAGATGATGCATATGGGCATGTATTATGATGTCATGTTGTCACATACTCATAATCGGTATCAATAATTGACCTTGATAATGTGAACATTTATCCAACATTGTCCCCAAGGAATGCCCCACATGAACCTAACATATAGTAGACCCATGGCCTCACACGAGACCCTAATATACAACACCATGGGCCTCACTTAAGAGCTTAATACACATCACGATGGGCCTCTCTCATGGGCCTAATATATATCACAATGGGCTCCATTTCCTGGCCCTTAAATGCACCACAATGTGCCTCATCACATAGGTCTTATATACATCACATTGGGCCTTAAAGACGGGTTGAATACACATCACAATGGGCCTCAAATACGAGTCGCATATACATCACATTAGGCCTTGACAATTGGCCTCGATAATCGTCCAATACAATCTGCCTTAACAAACTGAATCGACCTCGATAAACGGAATTGGCCTCAGTAATTGGAATCGGCCTTAACAATCAAAATCGGCCTCAATAATCAAAATCAGTCTCAACTGTCAGAATCGGCCTTAATAATTGAAATAGGTAATCGGCCTAACAAAGGGCCTAAGGGAAGATCACAATGTGGACGTTTAACCACCATTGCCCATCAATATGGACATTTAACTAACATTACTCCCAAGGAGTGACCCAAATTGAGCCTAACATATAGTGGGCTCATGGCCCGCTCATGGCCTCACACAAGGGCCTAATACACATCACTATGGTCCTCACTCATGGGCCGCATATACATCACAATGGACCTCGACACATGGGCCATAAGTACATCACATCGGGCCTCACTCATGGTTCGCACATACATCACAATGGGCCTCAGCACATGGGCCATAAATACATCACATTGGGCCTTATATAAATCAAGTGGGCCGTATCAACGGTTCGCACCAATGGGCCTCATAAACGTTAAGTGGGCCGCATCAATGGGCCGCACCAATGGGCCTCGTCATCCACACCGTTCACCTAATTTAAAGATCATTTTAGAGCATTTTCATCAATAAATCATATCAAAAGATCATCTGGACCATACCACAAATTACAGTGGAGATAATAATTTTCACCCTTAAAATTCTTAGGGCCCACCATAAGTTTATTTTCCATTTTGAACTATTTATATGGTCATAAGGACCTGATTTAAGGGGAAAAATAAATATCATATTGGCCCAAAACTACTGTGGTCCCAAAGGGATTTCAATGGTAGGAATTTATTTCCCCATTCTCTTCTGCAATGTGGTCCACCTAATATACGGATCTGCCTCATTTCTAGTCTCAAGCCTTAAGATGAACTCAACACCTAGATGGATGGTTTGGATGTAACACATACATCTGTGACGGGGTCCACATCCTAGCTAGATGGATGGTGTGGATGGAATCATACATCAAGGTAGACCCCATGTAGCACCATCCAGATGGATGGTGTGCCTATATAGCACACAAATCAAGGAGGGCTCCACCCAGCCGAACGTCCAGATGGACGGCTAGATGGAGCGGATACATCATGGTTGGCCCACAGAACTAGTTGACGTGCAGCTACATAGCCGGTGTGTGTGACCAGGCCACCATCTAGATGGACGGTCACCAGACATGGTGGGACTTCAGAGCCTGGTGACGTCAATACACCAGCTATATAGCTGGAGTGGTAGACCAGCCAATCTTCATCTCCAGCAGGTGGGCTCCCACGTTGGGCCGACCATAATATATTATAATTATTTTATTTTATTTAATTAATTAATTAATTAATTAATATTATTATTATTATTTGTAGATCTACGACATCCAGTGTCCGGTGATGGACGGCTAGATAAAATACATACATGAAATGGCCCACTGTCCCATTATGCTGGACAGTTGGCAAAATATAAGGCACACATATATCTGGTGGGCCCCACCCTCACACGTGTCACACATGTGGGGTGGGTCCCACACGAATGGATGGACGGTATGGACATAACATATACATACAACAGGGTGGGTCTACATGGCGTGGCCCACCAGAGTCTTGGATCAGCTGCTATTTGTGTTTGCCCATGTCCAGTAGTGCCTACTGCTGGATGGTGCACATACATATATGTGGTGAGGTCCACATTAGTGGGGCACCCCATTGATCAAGTTGATGTTTTTATTTTCCCTTGTTCCGGGACTATCTAAACGGACAATCTAGCAAGGTGGGCTCTGCAGTTAGATGGCATGGATATAACGCATACTAGTGGGCCACACATACACACATTAGGTGGGCTACACACTTCTTCATCATCATCACGATACATACAAAAGAATTAAAAGAAATAAGAGAGAAGGAGAGAGAGAGAGAGAGAGAGAGAGAGAGAGAGAGAGAGAGAGAGAGAGATGGTGTAGTGGAGGGACCCTACCACTATGGGCCCCTCTTTGATTACAAACATGAAATGGGTCCCAAATCATGTGGACCCTAAAATGATCAAATCCACACAAATAAACTTTTAAAAAAACACCCACCTTTAGATCTTGGACTTCTTCCACTGATTCAATCTAGAGCTCCATGGGATGCATTTCAACGGTCGAGATGAAGCTTGGAGGGTGGGATTGGGTGGTTGGAATGTGGGCCAGACTAGCTCTTCTCATGGAGAGCTTGGACGTGCACCTCCCAAGGGATTTACTTGGAATGAAAATGAGAAATGAGAGAGAGAGAGAGAGGAGAAGTAAGGAAGATGGGATGGAAGGTATGGGCTCTCTTAACTTGTTGGTAAAAAGGGAAGGCTCAGCATAGATTATTTTGGCTTTGGGTAAGAAAAGGTAAGAGTGAGTGATGGCATGCGATGGGATGTACTTGACTTATGATTGATGTGATTGATAGGACATGTGAAAGGGGCCTAGCTATATGCCCTAGAGGGGGGGTGAATAGGGTAATACCAAATAAAACTAATAACAGCGGAATAATAAAAGAAATAAAACATAATGCTGAATTTAAAGTAATCTCAATAGCCTAAAATAAAGAGAATGATACTTTATCAGTTCTAAGGACAACCTTACACCAAAAACCAAAGGTTTAAGGTAGGACAACCTTATTTCTAGAACGTCCTTTGTATCACAAACCAATGAGGAATAAAAAGTAAGAAAATCAAAATAACTTGCAAAAATAAATCCTAAGTTATTACAACATTCTCCACACTTGCTTGGAATAAAAAGATTACAATATTCATCAACGAATACAAACCATAAAACTGAATGATTAAAAGAATAAAAGAATAATGCACATCCACAACACAACGATATATAGTGGTTCGCCTGTGTGTACACCAACTGTTATCCAACAGCCACACAGAATGCTACTCCACTCCTAATATCCTCACACAGGAGATATTAGTATGCACTATCAAAATAGGTTTCACAGGTTCACCTAAAACCTTCACAATTGTGTCTTTGATCTCAGGCTTACACAATCCAAAAACCCCACAATCTGAGTTTTCTGACTCTCCTCAGATAACCAATACAATGAGATTTTTCTAGCAAATCTCAAACAAAACCAAAGAAAGTAAATTACAAAAATGTAAAATACCTGAATCACCTTTTGAAGAAGCCCGGTAGAACTAATCGGAGTAGAAGTTCGATTCAACGTTCAAAGTCCAATACTCACTTTAAGAATGGTTCTAAGTCTAATTAATTTTAAATCAAAAGGGCTAGTTCTATTTGATTTTGAATCCAAGAAGAAGGAATATCAGAAATTCCCCTTTTCTAATAAGATTGGAATGTAAATCAAAATCAAATAAAAAGCAAGCTAGCAAAAGGAATATTAAATAAGCACAAAGTAGCTTAAAACAAACACAAACTTATCTCAGAGAATATCCTAAAGATTGCTTGAATAGAATTGAATTGAATTGCTAAAACTCTGAAGTTTGTGCTCTATTTATAGCCTAAAAAATCTTGTCTACGACTGGTTTTAGGATCCTATGAGTGTTCGTAGCTCTAAAGATTTTTAAAGATTTTTGCAGGATTGGATTTTCTGTTCCACGACTGGTCTTGGGTAGCCTATGACCGGTCGTGGGCCACCTACGACTGGTCATGGGTCACCTACGACCGGTCGTAGGACCCCCAGTTTAGTTGCTGGAGTTTGAGTCGTAGGGCTAAGACTGGTCGAAGGACAAGTCGTACAGCTCACAGGATTGGTCGTAAGATGTCCAGGACTGGTCGTAGGACAACCAGAAAAATTCAAAAATCTTCAACAACTTAGGACTGGTCCTGAAAAACTCAAGACTGGTCGTAGCAGAGCTAGGACTGGTCTTTAAGTCCCTAGGACTGGTCTTAGAACAGCACGAACAAGCATATTAAAATATACGAATTATGTATCCAGAATGACCTACAGTAAAGCCCATCCTAAGGTCAATCTAAGGTAAAAAAAACTTTAAAAGTGAGATGGACATTGAAAGTATGTACACTCAGATGACCCTTAAGAGAAGCTTGAGAATTTATGAATCTTGTTGTAGGCCTTCTCGAGCTTGATCCTTTCTTGAGTTGACAAAGTCTTCTTCTATACTTGTACTTGTTTGAATCTTGAACATACATACTTGGAGACTTCTATTTTTGAATTCTTCATCCATGACTTGAAACTTTCTTCATTTAAGTTCTTGTCTTGAAATAAGATGTCTTGAAGCAATGAATAGTCATGAAACACAAGATATACAAGACATAGATATAAGTTTTTTCACCACAAAATTTGACAACCAAAGGGATATGAAATCACAGCACTTACAATCTCCCCTTGTCAAATTTGTGACAAAACACATATCATACAAATAAGAGCAACATCATACAAATTACTCTACTCCCCCTGAGAGATACGAGTACTGCTTATGTAAACATCAAGACTCCATATTCTCAATCCACATATCCTTCTCAATCAATCAATCCAACCAAATTACTCCCCCTTTCCATACTATTCCCCTTTACCATACTACTCCCCCTTTTTGTCACAAAATGACAAGGGAAAGGCACAATAGGAAAGAGAAGAACAACATAGAGAGTAATAATAAGCAGATAATGAGAAAGAAATATGGAAGGACATAACATATTTCAAAATATAAATCTAGAATCATCAAGACATAACCAAGTTAATACAATATCCAAAATAAAAGAAAAGATAATGTTATACAATCCAAAAGATAATTCACCTAATCTGATCTAGAGGAGGGAGCAGGGATAATCGGATCAATCTAGTGTAACCCCCTATTAATGTGACGAAGATATTTTCGCATGTACTTAAATCGCATATCATGGGCTATATTCATATTATCAACTTTCTCCTCCAATGCACGAAGGCATGCATAATAACTAGATGGATCATAATCTGGATCATTTGGTAAATCAGATTTTATCTCATCAAAAATTTCATCCATATTAACATCTTGTTGTGGAAGATCACCAGCTTCCCCTTCATTTTCAGCTTCACCACCAACACCATCTTCATCTACTTGGCCAGGAAGCAAATCCAACTTCATCTTATTAAGATTGGAATTGTTGAAAATAAGATGATGAATTGGTGCCTCATTAACAGGTTTATCGACAAGCATGTGAGTGGCTAAAACAGTCATAAGATAACCGAACGGAATATCACTATGACCTGGATGGAGACGAAACTGAATAATGAAATAACAAATCAAAGAAGGAAGACAGACATTGGTACCAGAAGAAATAGAATGCAACACACGAACCATGTAAGAAGTCAACTTGGTTTTATTACCGGACCGATGATACACATTGGAAATAAAGAAACAATGTAACACTCTGTTTCTAGGTAACAGATACTTTGAAGGGAGCGCATTCGCTTTGTGCGTCCATTGCACATCAATTTGGTATAAATCTTGTGTTAACATGCATTTTTCTGATTCAGATGGTTTGTCGTATAAAGTATGAATCAGTTTAGCTTCATCATTAACAGGTATATCCATAATACCTGATATCAAATGACAGTCTACTTCAAATTTTCCTTCTCTAGTATTAATTGAAAATGTTAAATTATCAAGAGAAAATTCTGAGATGCATGCTACATTGATTGGGCAATGGACTGGTATGCAGGCCCACCCCAAAGCAAAATGTTAGTCCAGCCAACAGATTTAAGGAGAGGGATAATACCATATGGAGCAATGTGATTGAGGTCAGCGGTATGTTCAACGATAATTTTACGGACACGTAAATCTCGTACATCTTGAGAATCATCTTCGTGTGACCGAAGGTGCCGTTTAGTTATCGGTGCAGATCTAGATGAAGATGGACCACGAGATGTTTTCTTTTTCCCTTTAGCATTCATATTCAAGAAGATATACAAAGAGCAAGCGAAATGCACAAAAGAAGGGATGGGTTTTCTCTAGATCAGCAAATTGAGAAGAAACCCTTGAAAAACCCAACAAGAGATGAAATCTACCTATACAATGATCAAATCAAAGCATAGAGAGCATGAATCTTCATGAAAAATGATGAAATAGGACTCACCTTGAAGAAAAACAAGAAATCCTATGACTGGTCAAGCCACGACTCGTCGTAAGTCGGAGTGAAAATGAAGAAGGGGATTTTTCCTAAATATATCATGTTCACGAGTACCACGACCGGTTGAGTGTTGTTCACGACCGGTCGTACCACGATTGGTCGTGTACATCCACGACCGGTCGAGTATCGACCAAAAATACATTTTTTATGTAAAAAATTAAAATTTAAACAAATATAATATGAAATATAATACACTATGATACATGCAAGCAAGAATACTCAATGTAAAATGCACATACCAAGATCAAATTTTAGTTTATTAAAACTGCTTTTGTCAATCGGTTTAGTAAATATATCAGCAAGTTAATTTTCGGTTGATATATATTCCAAAGAAATAACTTTTTCTTCAACCAACTCATGTATGTAATGATACCTAATGTCAATGTTCTTAGTACGTGAATGTTGGATTGGATTTTTGGAAATATTTATAGCACTGAAATTATCACAATGTAAGATCATTGAATCTTGATTAATTCCATAATCGCTTAGCATGCGTTTCATCCAAATTAGTTGAGTACATGCATATCCAGCTGCAATATACTCAGCCTCAGCAGTGAAGAGCGATATTGAGCTTTGCTTCTTGCTAAACCAAGAAACTAAGCAATTTCTAATGTAAAAACAACCACCACTGGTTGATTTTCTATCATTGATATTACCGGCCCAATCAGCATCTGAGTACCCGGCTAATTGAACACTAGTATCAAAAGGGTACCAAAGACCCAAATTTATAGTACTTGCGACATATCTAATAATCCGTTTAACAGCTGTAAGATGTGATTCCTTAGGATTAGACTGATATCTCACACAAATTCCAACACTTAACGCAATATCAGGTCTCCTTACAGTAAGATACATGTAACATCCTGAAAATCGGGGGGTCGAGTAAAAAATCTACTCCCGAGTTCCAGAACATCACTTATGCAACATAAATGTGTATGATTGAATGTTGTTAGTGTTAATGTATTAAACATGAGTGAGATTAAGCCAGAATAGCATATCATACTCCAAAGACAGTTAAATTTACAAGCGAAAGACTGTGATGGTATGTATATCATATATAAACTGTTATATATCTCCAGAGTGTGAACATGTTACCAAGTCATATACATACATGTATACTCCAAAAGTAAACCAAAAGGACATACATAAGTGTTCTAAAAATATAAAATGACAAGTGTCAAGGTATCTAATCAACCTCCCTGTAATCCCGTCAATCAGAACACGCATAAAGGAGGAATCCTCCTCATCATCATCAAGTCCATCTCCGCCTCGCAGGCCGCGCCATCATCTACAATCATAATAGGGACTGGTAGGTGTCCGAAAACACCATCCCGTAACGTGGGAGTGAGTGATCAACTCAGTGGGATAAGAGAGCAGAGATTAGCATGTTATCAAATCAATCATGCGCTAATAGTAAAGCAGTAAATCAAACAATCCTAATACTGTTGTTAATGCAGTATGACATGACGTGATGTATGCCCTCACCAACAATCTCCCTCATACGGCACCATCTTACGATCGCGGCATGCAATCGACTCTCAAGTGCTCCACATCTTCCAGGCACATGCAATGGTATGGTGATATGATTTCTGAGTTGTTATTAGTCCATTCAAACAGCAAGATTGGAAAACTAAGGTACTTCCCTTATATCAATCCCAACACAGATCCTGTCTAGGGTCGTCACTCCTAGTAATCTCATACGATGTATATTTTGTAGGTCGGTGCAAGGGCTGCCAGGGTTGTTGCACGCACTCGTTGCTCCGCTCCCCCATCACCTTATCAATACAGGCCTATTGTACTCTCACTACTACGGAAGGGTCGTCGCCTCCCGTAGACTCAAAATACGCCGCGGTCACTAGAAAGGACTCGTCGCCTGATCAGTGTAGGCCGACAGCAAGAATATAGTATCCCATACCACCATAATCTGCTCACGAGACTAGGTGCTCACTGGTCACTACGGGAAGGTTTGTGGCCCCAACGTAGGCCGACAGCTCAACCACGGTGTCCCATACCACCATGCCCGGCTCATGAGTCTTCGCGAATCAAGGTACCATGGTTAACAGGGTTTACAATGGTAAGTTCAGTACCTTAGGTTCAAGCAGTTATGACTCATGTAGGGTGAACATACAACGGCCAGTGGGGTTACTTGACGGGCTCGACTAGCACGAGCGCATCGCAAGTCGAACGACATGAAGTGCGTGAAACACTTCGCGTGGCCTAACCACTGCCGCCAACTCCAAATACGACTGGCGTTCATCGAAGCGTCCTTCGTGGCAAATACTAGCTAGCCACGAATTTTCTCTGTTACCGACTGCCTGGACTAAGTATAGTCCCAAACAATTATGAATCCACATCAGCAATCAGGTAAGAGTATTGGAAATGGAATACAAACATGTGAGCATGTTAATACATGTTATAACGTACAACTTAAGTAAATCATCTTGCACATGTCTATCACACATATAATGAAATTATGCATATCGCCAACATATAGGACATCATCTGCATCAGCATATTATTTGAGAATTCAATCTCAAACTAGATCATAAGAAAATCATCAAGCACATGTTATAACATACCACTTAAGTGAAACATCAAGCATATGCATTTCATACATATAATGAAATCATGCATATAGCTAACATGTAGGAAATCATTTACATCAGCATATTAATTGAGAAATTAATCTCAAATTAATTCATAACACCATTTAATTCAATACATACTAATACAAGCATTTATACAAACACTTAAACTACACACTTAAGTCTACATATAGTATGTCGACTCGAAGTGCGCATTTAGGCGAATCTCTTTGCCAAACTAATTATACACGCATTCCTAACATTCTAATGCGACAATAAACCATGTTAATCACATCAGTAAAATATGAATGAAAACAGTACTTCCCACAAATGACTAAAATGCCCTAAATCTCATATTCTCCGTCGGTTTACGAAACAGGAAATGGACAGCATGTTGTATATGTCAAACGGTGATGCCGTCGATAATCTACTATTAAATGACATTGAAAGTGTTGGAAACAGTCAATCAAAGCGTCTAAAATCTGCACCTTTCACTTTATATATGTATCGTTTCGAACGGAGCATATACGCTTCGTCTACGGCGACTAGACAACCTGATTTACAACATACATCAGCTATCTAGCTACGAAAATGAAGAAACACTAAATCAGCAACTTTTAGGGTGTTTTCTTACCTGAAAATGCAGAGAAATCGCCAGCCAAGTGATCGGAGCGTGTTGATAAAGCACGTGCAACAGGTGGCACGACAGCAGGAAAATCTTTCCCACCTTCTCTCACAAACTCTCACCTTTTCTCTCTCCCAATCTAGGATTTTTCTCAAATTCGGATGGGAGAGAGGAGTGAGGGTTTCAACCCCTTTTATAAGCATAAAAATGCCCGGAATAGGCTTGGGAACAAAGTTTACTTAGGGTATATCCAAATCGGGGCTGTTTCGGTCCAAAAGATCATTTCTGGTGGTCCCTTAGCCGAACGCGATCGCACTTAAGCTCATGCGTACAGAATCTAGCACGCATCAAGTTTTCCGTCCGGCAGGGTTCGCAGATCGCACGTGGCGGTCCAGTTTCAGTTCAGCGGTCACCGCACGTAGATCAGGCCTGCAATTCTCATGATATGAAATAGAAATTTTTCCTGATCCGAGGGTGTAATTTGACTGAATTCTGACGGTCAGAACGCTTAATACTGAGCGTTAAGTTGTGTGCCAGATTTGAATTTTAAATTCCAAATCTAGCCCTAATTCCACTCTCTTCGGTCCAGGCTCAATGAAATAGCTTGCGAACGTCGGTTGGACTTGATTTTTGTAATGATTGTCAAGTCCATCTAGGCGGTTCTAACGGTCTAAGATAGTAGGTATCGGACTTTCGACGCGCAGTCTAGATCCAATACAGATTTTCAAAGTGGTCTAGAGAACAAACCTGCTTAGAGTTTGATCCGAGGTTATAGAGTATTATAGCACCATTGGTTCTACTCGATTTGGGTCTTGTAGAACGTATTTAAAGTGATCAAGGACTATTTCCCAGCTACTCTAGCATTGCGGTAGCTAACTTACTCTTATTTTCTAAAGGAATTAATCCTAAGTGATTTCTTTGGCTATGGAATTGGGTTCTAAGCGATTTTTCAGGTGTTTTAATTAACCCATTGCCTAAGGACGTCTAATCCCAGGTTGGCCAAAATCCGAGGTGTTACAATCTACCCCCCTTAAAACACAATTTCATCCCCAAAATTGGTGAAGGGGAAAGAGTACCTAGCAAGACTTCAGTCTTGACATTCTAAGGAAGGTTCAAATCCTATTTAATGACCTAATCATACGTATATCCTAACTCAAATGTTTCGATCCTGGGCCAGTGGGGAAGAGGCCAACCACGCTTCCGCTGCGCCACTCTGATCGAACGGTAGCGTTGACTAACCTAACTAGATTGGACTCAATACGTTCTACCCCCCTTAAAACTTGGTTCTACTTAAAGTTCAAGAATCTTTGCATCGCTTCGTATATCGGAATAAGATGCAACTTAGGGGCTATCCTTGACATGAATTGGGAAACAACTTCTCATTATAGTGGTTTTCCTTTGCTAAGGATGCGTTCTATGGCATTGGTATCTATGGCGATAGAGATGAGCCTAATCTCTATTGTGGTTGAGTTCAGGGACAGGTATGAGTTGGTGGAAAGATGTCGAATTCTCTACTGGCTTTAAGTCCTTAACATTTACCAAGGGCAAAGCAATAACTTGTGGTTGTAGGTGGTTGGGCCAACACGGAAGAATAGTTATGCAATGGGTCTGAGCCGGATACACAAACCTTCTGCCCCGCGATGATAGAAAAGTTATTGTATTAGTCCTCAATCCTAGTCGATGCCGATCTTCTGCTTGATCAGAGCATTAGATTCATTGGTAACTACTAGGATTAAAAAGTCGATTCAAACCGTGAATACTTCGCTGATAATTGCATTTCCTTTATTCCGCGTTCCCGAATGCAATAAGCCCTTGGGGAAGGCAATTCTAAGGGGCGTGCTAGTACATTCTAAGTTCAATCTAAAGGATTTATAAATATTCCCTGAGAGTGAATGGTTCCTTCCTATGGGAAACAACAGAAGTCTATAAGTCATAAGGGGATCTATTGAAGGAATCGAAGGAATAAGGTTCTTCTTCAACCAAATCTAACCTACAATTCCTTAGCATATACAGGCTTTACACTACTTAAGATAACTAGTAGGCTAGTCTGTAACTCAGTAGCTATAATCCAAAGCCTAAGATTATACAGTAAATGGCTTTCCTATGTAGTCAGATCCTTTAAATCTAGGAGTGCTAACACTAGGTCCAAAATGCCAAGGGCCTATGTGGCCAGTAGCATTTAGTTGTATTAAATGGAACGGCATTCCTAGTCGCATGGCGGGATTGGAAGTGGCATGCTTGGTAGGAGGGTGGGGTAGGATAAAAATTAATTTGTAGGCTGAATCCCGGGAGTTATAATACTCCCAATCTATGGACAATACCTTACAGCAAAATGAAACGGCATGCATTCCATCTAACCAAATTCGGTTATATTAAGCCCAAACCACAACACAAACATTCACATAACAAGCTGAAAAATGCCATGCATTTCATTAAATCAAAATTGTCATAATACAAGGGATATCTCCTTACAAGCATCATGACGAGAAGTACATGGGAACCAAGACAATTAGAGTTACAACATCAACATAAGCAAAGCATTAGCCTTAACAGGCTTACACAACTTAAAGCAGGAAACAACTAACTACTAACAACAACATCAAAGATCTCATCGCTACTCTGAGTCGGGTGACGGAGGAGGAGCACCCTTATCCTGCAAGCAGCACAGGATCGCCTTCAAGGTGCGAGTCACCTTACCGAATTTCCTCTTCATAACGGCCTTTGCATCCTCGACTTCAGCACGAAGTTCCTGAACTTCCCTTCGCAAGGCGACCTGGCTCTCCTCAATTCGGGCAATGCGATCATCACCAGTAACCTGAGCAGAAGGAGGGCTCTCATCTGTATCCTGAGCCTCCTCTTCTACCTCTTCCTGGACTTCTTCCTCAGCTTCTGCTCCAGGTTCTCCTTCACTTCGATCCTCTTCATCATCAAAATCATCCTCGCTATCCTCCTCAAGCTGAGTCTCACGGTACTGAGACCCGATCTTCATCTTGACCATGGTAGACTCATCAATGCTGTGAATCAGAACTGGCAACTCCGGCCCAAGTCTGTAAGCAAACTCAAGCACGATCTTGCATATCAGTCGGCCAAAAGGAAGCGATTCAGACGTTCTTCTTAATTTTGCTATGAGGATAATCTGGCGCAAGATGAAAGTGGCCATACACACATTCTCTCCCCGGGCCACCAGATACAAGAAATCAACCATAAGGCGCGTACACTCAATGCGATTCGTCGACCTGGGATACATATTGAACGTGCAAATGTGTTGCAGTAGGCACAAATCATCAGACATATGAGACACCTTGAGGCTATTATTAGGCTGCCATGGAACCATTTTACAGCATAGAAATCTGGTACGGCGATCTCGTTCACGCCTACTCCTCAAATTCTTCTCACTAGGATGAATATCGCCAAGAGGCACGCAATCAACCGAACATCGATCATAGCCATCCGGTCTCTACCAAAAGGGATCTTGAACTCCAATGGCTCTAGTGTAGCATTCTGGATACGAGCGTAGAAGGCACGAACGGTGCTCACATTAGCACGAGCACGAGCTTCAAAGATCGGACCCCAATGCGCAGCTTCAATGCACTCGAACAACAGAAATTCACCAAATAGTCATCCTTCCACGTCCGCCTCAAACAACACTTTACGGTCAGTGTATTGGCTGTGAGGCATCTCTGCTAAAATCACCCGCCCAAGTTGAGTATGGGGATCCAAATCCTTCTTTGTATGGAACTCTCGGGCTGTGGTTGGACTTGTGGCGGCGCTTGAGCTAGCGGCGCCACCCCACGGTCTTCTTGATTGAGCAGGGCGACTAGGCTAAGCCTCATCCGCTGCGGTCTTTCTTTTACCCATCAAAGAGAGGATGGTGGAGAGTGACAAAAGACCCAAAATGGCTTCAACAAAAGCCATGGAAAATGGAGAAAATATCAAGAAATGGCTGTCCAAACTGGAAAAGGGAGATCTAGGCATTGTAGAGGGATGGTTCAAGCTCCCTTAGGATGTATTTTCAAGGAGAAAAGAGAATGAAAAAGGAGAATGGAGCACCTCATGATTTCAGCTCGATTTGGGAGTTTTAAGAGCTCCAAATGACGAGATCTGTTAGAGGGAGGGCTGTAAACTTCAATAGAACGATGGAGTGTGGTCGTTTTTAGCCAAGGATGGATTTGGGAGTGGTTTGGAGCCACGAATTTGGGTTAGGGCAGCTGAAAAATGTAAATAGAGCAAGGGATGGGGCTGTTTGTGAAGGAAGTAGCCCTATTTGGGTTTGCTATGGACGAGCACTACATGGAGGGGGTGTACTACCCCAAAATAGCGCACGTACCAACTTTCAGCTCGAGTGAGCCACCCCAGGTGGTGATGCATCGCTGACCATCTAGTGATCTGATTGGTGGGACCACATGGGTCTGGTCCCCCATGGTCCAGGGACCCCAAAAATGTATGGTCCCCACCTTGGTTCATTGTAGATTGCCCTATAGAGGCCCAAACATGCGTTCGGGGCTTTTCGGTGCCAGTCTGCAAACCTGAATACAATTTCCTATCATGCAAAATATTATTTTGGGGTAGAAGGAGCTAGTACATCCATCTAGCCCATTAGTTACTAAAGAAAGCAAACTTAGAATGGCCTTATGGCCATTTTTCATGAAATTTTACTATTCACCATAAAATTTTATCGAAGTATGATTTTATGTCATTTTCACATTAGGATTGATGCCTAACATGAAAAGGATAATAAAGAATTTAAGATTGGAGTGGTGAGAGGAAGAATTCTAAACATTTTTGGTGAAACGGGGTTTTTAAGCCCTCGCGATTGAATGCAGGGGTTGTGGTTGTCCCACAGCCCAAGGATTTACATTTACGGATTTAGAATTGTTCAAAGAATGTCTCGACCCACTTACCTACAACCTAGGAGCTATTCGGGTTGCTTCACGCGACCTTAAATGCGTTACAGACTCGAACACGCGATCGATTCGAATAGACTTCGCCTATTGGCGAACCTGCGATCCTATAAGTGTTTCTATACGTTTCTCGCACCCACCTAAGTCAAAGGAAGCGACAGCGTATGTCGCGTGACCATAACCCAGGCCCGGTTTAATCCAAATCATGCTCTAATACTATCTGTAACATCCCGAAAATCGGGGGGTCGAGTAAAAACTCCACTCCCGAGTTCCAGAACATCACTTATGCAACATAAATGTGTATGATTGAATGTTGTCAGTGTCAATGTATTAAACATGAGTGAGATTAAACTAGAACAGCATATCATACTCCAAAGACAATTAAATTTACAAGCGGAAGACTGTGAGGGTATGTATATCATATATAAACTGTTATATGTCTCCAGAGTGTGAACATGTTACCAAGTCATATACATACATGTATACTCCAAAAGTAGACCAAAAGGATATACATGAGTGTTTTAAAAATATAAAATGACAAGTGTCAAGGTATCTAATCAACCTCCCTATAATCCAGTTAATCAGAACACGCATAAAGGAGGAATCCTCCTCATCATCATCAAGTCCAGCTCTGCCTCGCAGGTCGCGCCATCATCTGCAATCAAAATAGGGACTGGTGGGTGTCCAGAAACACCATCCCCTAACGTGAGAGTGAGTGATCAACTCAATGGGATAAGAGAGCAGAGATTAGCATGTTATCAAATCAATCATGCGCTAATAGTAAAGCAGTAAATCAAACAATCCTAATACTGTTGTTAATGCAGTATGACATGACGTGATGTATGCCCTCACCGACGATCTCCCTCATACGACACCATCTTACAACTGCGGCATCCAATCGACCCTCAAGTGCTCCACATCTTCCAGGCACATGCAATGGTATGGTGATATGATTTCTGAGTTGTTATTAATCCATTCAAACAGCAGGATTGGGAAACTAAGGTACTTCCCTTATATCAATCCCAACAAAGATCTTGTCTAGGGTCGTCACTCCTAGTAATCTCATACGATGTATATTTTGTAGGTCGCTGCAAGGGCTGTCAGGGCTATTGCACGCACTCGTTGCTCCGCTCCCCCATCACCTTATCAATACAGGCCTATTGTACTCTCACTGCTATGGAAGGGTCGTTACCTCCCGTAGACTCAGAATACGCTCGCGGTCACTACAAAGGACTCGTCGCCTGATCAGTGTAGGCCGACAGTAAGAATATAGTGTCCTATACCACCATAATCTGCTCACGAGACTAAGTGCTCACTGGTCACTATGGGGAGGTTTGTGTCCCCAGCATAGGCCGACAGCTCGACCACGGTGTCCCATACCACCATGCCCGGCTCATGAGTCTTCGTGGATCAAGGAACCATGGTTAACAGGGTTTACAATGGTACGTTCAGTACCCTAGGTTCAACCAGTTGTGACTCATGCAGGGTGAGCATACAACGGCCAGTCGGGTTACTTGACGGGCTCGACTAGCACGAGCGCATCGCAAGTCAAACGACATGAACTGCGTGAAACACTTCGCGTGGCCTAACCACTGCCGCCAACTCCAAATACGACTGGCGTTCATCGAAGCGTCCTTCGTGGCAAATACTAGCTAGCCACGAATTTTCTCTATTACCGACTGCCTGGACTAAGTATAGTCCCAAACAATTATGAATCCACATCAGCAATCAGGTAAGATATTGGAAATGGAATACAAACATGTGAGCATGTTAATACTTGTTATAACGTACAACTTAAGTAAATCATCTTGCACATGTCTATCACACATATAATGAAATTATGCATATCGCCAACATATAGGACATCATCTCCATCAGCATATTATTTGAGAATTCAATCTCAAACTAGATCATAAGGAAATCATCAAGCACATGTTATAACATACCACTTAAGTGAAACATCAAGCATATGCATTTCATACATATAATGAAATTATGCATATAGCTAACATGTAGGAAATCATTTACATCAGCATATTAATTGAGAAATCAATCTCAAATTAATTCATAACACCATTTAATTCAATACATACTAATACAAGCATTTATACAAACACTTAAACTACACACTTAAGTCTACATATAGTATGTCGACTTGAAGTGCGCATTTAGGCGAATCTCTTTGCCAAACTAATTATACACGCATTCCTAACATTCTAATGCGACAATAAACCATGTTAATCACATCAGAAAAATATGAATGAAAACAGTACTTCCCACAAATTACTAAAATGCCCTAAATCTCGTATTCTTTGTCGGTTTACGAAACAGGAAACGGACATCATGTTGTACATGTCAAACGGTGATGCCGTCGATAATCTACTATTAAATGACATTGAAAGTTTGGAAACAGTCAATCAAAGCGTCTAAAATTTGCACCTTTCACTTTATATATGTATCGTTTCGAACGGAGCGTATACGCTTCGTCTACGGCGACTAGACAACCTGATTTACAACATACATCAGCTATCTAGCTACAGAAACGAAGAAACACTAAATCAGCAACTTCTAGGGTATTTTCTTACCTGAAAATGTAGAAAAATCACCGGCCAAGTGATCGGAGCGTGTTGCTAAAGCACGTGTAATAGGTGGCACGACAGCAAGAAAATCCTTCCCACCTTCTCTCACAAACTCTCACCTTTTCTCTCTCCCAATCTGGATTTTTTCTCAAATTCGGATGGGAGAGAGGAGTGAGGGTTTCAACCCCTTTTATAAGCATAAAAATGCCCGGAATAGGCTCGGGAATAAAGTTTACTTAGGGTATATCCAAATCGGGGCTGTTTCAGTCCAAAAGATCATTTCTGGTGGTCCCCTGGCTGAACACGATCGTACTTAAGCTCATGCGTACAGGATCTAGTACGCATTAAGTTTTCAGTCCGGCAGGGTTCGCAGATCGCACGTGGCGGTCCAGTTTCAGTTCAGCGGTCACCGCACGTAGATCAGGCCTGCAATTCTCATGATATGAAATAGAAATTTTTCCTGATCCGAGGGTGTAATTTGGCTGAATTCTGACGGTCAGAACGCTTAATACTGACGAGTCAAGTCGTGTGCTAGATTTGAATTTTAAATTCCAAATCTAGCCCTAATTCCACTCTCTTTGGTCCAGGCTCAATGAAATAGCTTGCGAACATCGGTTGGACTTAATTTTCGAAATGATTGTCAAGTCCATCTAGGCGGTTCTAACGGTCTAAGATAGTAGGTATCGGACTTTCAACGCGCGGTCTAGATCCAATATAGATTTTCAAAGTGGTCCAGAGAACAAACCTGCTTAGAGTTTGATCCGAGGTTATAGAGTATTATAGCACCATTGGTTCTACTCGATTTAGGTCTTGTAGAACGTATTTAAAGTGATCAAGGACTATTTTTCAGCTACTCTAGCGTTGCGGTAGCTAACTTACTCTTATTTTCTAAAGGAATTAATCCTAAGTGATTTCTTTGGCTATGGAATTGGGTTCTGAGCGATTTTTCAGGTGTTTTAATTAACCCATTACCTAAGGACGTCTAATCCCAGGTTGGCCAAAATCCGAGGTGTTACAATACAACAAACTACCAATCATACTACGATATAGTTTAGGATCTAAATCTTTGCCTGTAGAGTCTTTTGAAAGTCTTAACGTTGTACTCATAGGAGTATCAAAGTTCTTACCATTCTCAAATCCAAACCTTTTAACCAAGTTTGAAGCATATTTGGTCTGGAAAATGAAAATTCCATCAGGTTGTTGTTTTACTTGCAACCCTAGGAAATAGTTAAGTTCGCCAACCATGCTCATTTCGAACCTTGATTTCATTAACTCTGCAAACTCAATAGACATGTTAGAGCAAGTTGATCCATAAATAATATCATCAACATATATTTGAACCATCAAAATATCATTGTTATTCCTCTTAACAAAGAGTGTCTTATCGACACTTCCTACTTGAAAGTTATGACTAAGTAAGAATTTAGTCAATTTCTCATACCATGCCCTGGGCGCTTGTTTTAGACCATAGAGAGCCTTTTTGAGACGAAATACATGGTTAGACAACTTGGGGTCTTCAAACCCTAAAGGTTGTTCAACATACACCTCTTCATGTAAATCGTCATTCAAGAAAGCACTCTTTACATCCATCTGATAAATTTTAAATTTTCTAAAGCATGCAATGGAAATAAAAAGTCTGATTGATTCAAGGTGAGCGACTGGAGCAAAGGTTTCATCATAATCGATGCCTTCAATTTGAGTGTACACTTGTACAATTAGTCTAGCCTTGTTTCGTATAATATTTTCAAGCTCATCAGACTTATTTTTAAAGATCCATTTTGTTCCAATAATGTGTTTATCTTTAGGTCTAGGAACAAGATACCAGACATCATTACGAATAAATTGATTAAGTTCATCCTGCATAGTAACCATCCAATTTTTGTCAGAAAGTGCTTCTTTTACGTTGACCGGTTCTATTTAGGATGTAAAACAAACATAATTACATGTGTTCTCAAGTTGTTTGCGAGTACGAACTCCAGTAAGTGGGTTTCCAAGTATTTGATTGGTTGGATGATCTTTAACAGTCCTTGGTTCAGATTCTTTTTGACTTGATGAGATATCTTGATTGTCAATAATGAGAGCTTCATCATCATCTGAACTCGGAGCTGGTGTATTCAAATGATCATCAATGACCACATTGATGGACTCTTGAATCACACCAGTTCTCTTATTTAGAACCCTATAAGCTCGACTATTCAAAGAATAACCAAGAAAAATGCCTTCGTCACTCTCCGTATCAAACTTACCCAAATTTTCATGATCACGTAAAATATAACACTTGCTGCCAAAAACCCGAAAGTATTTAACAGTAGGTTTCTTTTTAAACCATAATTCATAAGCAGTCTTATTATCAGATTTACAAGTATAAACCTGATTAATAATATAACATGCGGTATTAACTGCTTCAGCCCAAAGATTTCTAGAGAGCTTCATGCTATTTAACATAACATTAGCCATATCCTAAAGCACTCTATTTTTTCTTTCAACTATACCATTTTGTTGTGGTGTTTTGAGCACAGAGAATTCATGTGATATTCCCTGATCGCTATAGAATTTCTCAAAACTACTGTTTTCGAATTCGGATCCATGATCACTACGGATCTTACTAACATGAGAACTTTTCTCATTTTGGATTCGTTTGATTACTTTTTTCACTTCATCCAGAGTTTCAGTTTTTTCTTTTAAGAATGATTCCCAAGTGAATCTGGTATAGTCATCTACGATAACCAAGATGTATTTTTTACCGATCTAGTTGGTCCAATAAGATCCATCTGGAGAAGTTCGAGTAGTCTAGATGTGGTATTAGAGTTTACTTTCTTGTGAGAGCTCCTAATCTGTTTGCCCAACTGGCATTCACCACATATTTTGTCTACTCTTTGCAATTTGGGTAGACCTCTAATTAGTTCTCTTTTGCTCAATCTAAATAAGTTCTGATAGTGTACATGTTCAAGGCGTTTATGCCATAATTCAGTCTCATCGGTATGGACCGTGTAACACGATTAAGTAGATGAGCTAGCATCACTAACGATGTAGCAGTTTTCAGAAGTTCTGTGACCAGTTAATATAACAGAACCCCTTTTATCAAGTATCTCACAACCTTGATTATAAAACTTCACATTATGGTTGTTATCGCATATCTGAGAAATGATTAGTAGGTTGTTTTTTATGCCCTCAACATATAAAACATTCTTAAATAAAGGAAGGTTATAAAACTGAACCGTACCTTGGCCAATAATCTTGTAATTGCTTCCATCACCAAATGTGACTGACCCATCAGTCATATATTTTAGATCGGTGAATAAAGCTTGTCACCTGTCATATGCCTGGAGCAACCACTATCTAGGTACCACTTTCAATGGCTTGTAGCTTTGAAAGCAGTGTGGGCAACCAAGCTGGAAACTTTAGGAACCCATTTCATAACTGTTTTGGGTTTAGGAGAATAGATGGTCTTTTTCTGTCTGTTGTTATAGGAGAGACCTATAGAGTTAGATTTTAATAGCTCCTTGAGAAGATCAATTATTTTTTCAGCCAATGGATTTCAGTTTTGAAAATTAAAGTTGACATGGCTACTTTTAGGTTTTTGAAAAGTCCTTGAATTTTTGGAAAAACCTTGATAAGTATTCTTTTCTTTTGAGTTTGAAGACTCTCCTTTTACAAATTTAGGAGCAATGTTCTTTTGTTTTGGAAATTTATCCTTATCATAGCCCAGCCGGGATCGATCGCCACATTTTCTTGATCCGGATAATAATTTTTCCAATTTAGGATCACCATGGGCATATCTCCATGTGTCTTTCAAACTCTGAAGAGAAGCTACCTCATTTTTTAGCTTCTCATTTTCGGATCTCAAATCTTCAATTTTGGAGGTTTTGAAATTAAATCACATTTGGTTTTTTCAAAAGAATAAAAAATATGAGACTTTTCTAAAACAAGAGACTCGTAATCTTCCTTAAGCTTAGAAAATTTTTCTTTTTGTAATTTAAGCTTGATAGCAATTTTACAACTCTCCTTATAAAGGGCATTATAAGCATCCTGAAGATCATCTTCATTATCGCAATCACTATTCAGATTTTCTTCACTAGATATATCATCATTATCTGAAAGGGTGATCTTGGCTAGAGTCATAAGGGCTTTAACATCTTCACCCGACTCGGTTTCAGAATCTTTTGATTTAGAAGAGGATTTAGAATCAGATGATTCATCCCAAGTAAACATCATGCTTTTCCTTTTCTATTTGTCCTTTTTAGGACATTTGTTAGCTAAGTGCCCATACTCTTGACAGTTGTAACATTAACTATCTTTCAAGGATTTACGAGTGCTAGGTTTAGATCGTCTCTTATCATTTGACTTTTAAAAATTAACTTTTTTCTTATTTTTGAAAATTTTGTAAAACTTTTTTGCTAAAAGCGCCATATCATCTTCAGAATTTTCTAAATCTGAAGTGCTCTCTTGTGAAGCATTTTTAGATGATTTGAGAGCAATTGATTTTCCTTTAGGAGCCTTAAAGGATAACTTATAGGTTTGAAGTGAACCAACTAGTTCCTCAACCTTCATGGTATCCGTATCGCGAAGTTCCTGAATCGTAGTCACTTTAGAATTGAACCGTTCAGGAAGTGAGCGTAGTATCTTTGTGCACACTTTACTTTCTGGGATTCTATCACCAAGACCCCACATAGAGTTCACAATGTCATTCAATCTAGTATAGAAGTCCATAAACATCTCATTCTCCTCCATATGAATTTCTTCAAATTTAGTTGTGAAGAGTTGGACTTTAGATTTCTTGACAATAGATGTACCCTCGTGTGTCATTTCTAATACATCTCATGCTTTTTTTGCATTTTCACAAGAGATGATTCTTTTAAATTCATCTAGTGATAATGCACAAGTAATTGCATTTAGTGTTTTTGCATTGGCACTACTTTCACTTTTCTGAAGTGTGGTCCAAAGAGAATAAGTCATTACTTTCAATGATTTTGAACCATCACTATTAGTTACTTCAGTGATAGGAGGGTTTCATTCATTCACTGTGGCCAGCCACACACTTTTATCCAAGGATTTAAGGAAGATCCTCATCCTGGCTTTCCAATAAGCATAGTTTATGCCATTAAAGGGTGGTGGCCTAGTGACTGATAGGCTATTAAAATTTGACATCTTAATATAGCTTAGATCGTTAGCTCAGGAAATAAATCCAATAAATAAACGATAAGCACGATCTATTTGGCTCTGATACCACTTGAAAGGGGCCTAGCTATATGCTATAACACCCCAGATTTTTTCCAACCTGGGATTAGACGTCCTTAGGCAATGAGTCAACCATAGTACCTTGGTAGTTTCTCAAAATTTGATTCCAAAGCCAAAGAAATCATTTAGAACCTAATTCTTTAGAATTTAATTGAATTAGCCTTACACTAGATTTCTTACAAAATTAGCACCAACCACTTTAAATATGATCTGTAAGATCCAAAACCTCTAGAATTGTTACCGCTATGTTACCCTAAAATCTAGGATCAAACTCTAAACCCGTTTGCCCTCAGGAACCCTTTGAAACTTTGTATTGGATCTAGACCACGCGTCGAGAGTCCGATATCTACAATCTTAGAGCATTACGACCGCCTTGTTGGACTTGAGAATCGTTTCGAAAATCAAGCCCAACCGATGTTCTGAGGCTATTTCATTGAGCATGGAGCAAGGAGTGTGAGAAAGAGTAAAATTTATTAAAAATTAAATGTAATTTAAAAAAATATGGCATGTTTCGCTTTCGGGTTAAGTATAAGCATTCAGACCGTCAGAATCTGACCCAAATACACCCTCGGATCAGGGAACATTTCTCACTCAGGTCAGTGTACTTGGAATCCCCGATCGAGTCTCCGTGACCGCTAAACTGAAACTGGTCCGACACGTGCGATCTGGGAACTCCACCGGACTGAAAACTTGGTGTGAGCAGGATCCAATGTCCATGAGCTTAAGTCCGACCGCGTTCAGCCAGAGGACCTCTCGAAATGCTCTTTTGGATCGAAAAAGACCTGATTTGGCTATAACCCAAGTATACCTTGACTTGGAGTCTGTTTTGGTTATGTTTGGGCTTATAAAAGGGCCTTGAACCCTTAGCTTTCTAACCCATACGAATTTGGGAAAAAATCCTAGGAGAGAGGAGAGAAAAGAGAGAGAAAGTGAGGGAGAAGCTGGTGATTCTTCCAGGGAGTCTTCCCTGCTACTCCACGTGCCAAAGCCACCCACCTGCATCGTTCTTCCGACGATTCTTGTTTTGTTCTAGTAAGAAAACCCCAACCCTAACCTGATTTGAAGCTTAGACTAGCTGTAGAGGAGTTCTAGCTAACCTGTTTCTTTCCATAGGTGGCGTATCTGTCGTTGGCGAAGACACATCGTCTGAATCCTAACGAATACGCATTTCTAGTTTAAGGTGCGGATCTTAGACGCTTAGATTACCTATTTTCAAAGCTTTCAATGTCGTTTAATGGTAAATTGCTTTCAATGCCGTTTAATAGTAGATTGCTGACAATAACGTTGTTTGACATGTAGAACATGCTGTCCGTTTTTCATTTCGCATACGTACGAAGAGTATGAGATTTAGGGTATTTTAGGTATTTGTAGGAAATACTGTATACGTCCGTCTTTTGTAAAAATGATTGCCATGGTTATTTGTCGTGTTATGATATTAGAAATGCGTGCATGATCTGTTTGGCAAGGAGATTCGCCCTAATGCACACTTTGGGTCGACATACACTATGTGGACAAAAGTGTGCAGACTAGGTGTTTGTATAAATGATTGTATTAGTATGTATTGAGCTAATGTGGCTGTAGGTTAGCTTTGAGAATGAATTCTCAATTAGTATGGTGATGTGCACGATTTCCTCCATGTTATTATTGAATTGATTTCCGTATATGTATGGAATACATGTGTTTGGTCGAATTGCTTACGTTGTATGATATAACATGTTGTCAACATGCTTGTAATGTTTGTATTTCATTTCTGTTACTCTCATATGATCACTGATGCTGATTTACAAATGCTTGGGGCTATATCCTAGTCCATGCAGTCGATAATGGGTCGAATTCGTGGTTGGCTTCTATTTACCACGAAGGACGCGTCGATGAACGCGAGTCATGTTTTGGGCAGGCGGCAGTGGTTAGGCGACACGAAGTGTTTCATGCACTTCATGTCGCTCAGCTTGAGATGCGCTCATACTAGTCGAGCCCGTCAAGTAACCAGATTAGCTATTGTATGTTCACCTTGCATGAGTCATAACTGCTTGAACCTAGGATATTGAACTTACCGTTGAAAACCCTGTTAACCATAGTAACTTGATCCATAAAGACTCATGAGTCGGGTATGGTGGTATGGGACACCATGGTCGAGCTGTCGGCCTACGCTGGGGCCACAAACCTCCCCATAGTGACCAGTGAGCGCCCTACTCGTAGCAGATTATGGTGGTATAGGACACTATATTCTTGCTGTCAGCCTACATTGATAAGGTGATGGGGGAGTGGAGCAACGAGTGCGATCAATAGCCCTGTCAGCCCTTTGTAGTGACCTTGAGTTTATCCTGACACTGCATGGGGGCGACGAGTCCTGATGCAGTCTTAAGGATATAAACTAGTCCTGTATTGATAAGGTGAGGGGAGAGCGGTGCAACGAGTGCGTGCAACAGCCCTGGCAGCCCTTGCAGCGACCTAGAAATATATCATCGTCTGAGATTACTAGGAGTGACGACCCTAGACAAGATCATTATTCGGGTATTGATATAAGGGAGGTAACTTAGTTTTCTAATCCTGCTGTATGAAATGGACTAATAAAAACTCAGTAATCATATCCACGTCGCACTGCATGTGCCTAGAAGATGTGGAGCATTGTGGGAAGAAAGCATGCCGCGGACGCAGATGGTGCCGCATGAGGGAGTATGTCGGTGAGGGCATCCATCATGTCATTTCATCCATGCATTAATCACAGTATTTAGGAATGTTTGTTTTTCTTACTTTATCATTATCGTGTGATGGATTTAATAACATGTTAATCTTTGTTATATGATTCCACTGAGTTAGCTACTCACTCCCACGTTACGGGATGGTATTCCGGACACCCACCAGTCCCTATTTTAGTTTCAGATGAGGATGCTGCTTGTGGAGCGGAGCTGGACTTGTATGATGCTGAGGAGGACTTCTCCTCCATGTTTTGATCGATGTGATTACAGGGAGGTTGATTAGATGCCATGACACTTGTCATTTTATATTTTTGGAGCACTCATGTATATTCTTTTCTTTCTATTTTGGAGTATAAAAGTATTTAGTTAACCTGGTAACATGTTCACACTCTGGAGACTTATAATCATTTATATATTTTATATATCTATCACATTCTTTCGCTTGCTAATTTAACTGTCTCTGGAGTATGATATATTATTTTGGCATAGTCTCAATCTTTTTTAATGCCATTCTACAGACAACATGCATATATCATTATCTATGTTACATAAGTGATGTTCTGGAACTCGGGAGTTGGGTTTCTACCCGACCCCTGATTTTCGAGGCGTTACAAATGGTATCAGAGCATGATTTGGATTAAACCGGACCTGGGTTATGGTAACACAATGCACAATGACGCACTCTGACTTAGGAAGGGGGAGATGAAAACTTAGAAATCACATTAGAATCCCAAGTTTCGTCGACAGGTGAGACTATACGATAATTTAGGCCATAACATGTCTTCGGTTGCGTGAAGCGACCTAAGTCGCCTCTAGGTCATGAGTCGATGGGTTTGAGTCATTCCCTGAAGAATTTCAAACCTGAAAATAGATGTCCTTAGGTTGTGGGTTGACCACAACACCCTACACTCAATCGCAAGGCCTAAAACCCCTGTTTTACCCATTTCCTTCAAAATCTCTCCTTTCACCACCTCATTCTTCAACTTTTTCTAAATCCTCTTGTACTAGGCATAAATCCTAGCTTATAAATGATGGAGAATTATGATTAAACAAAAATTTACTATAAATAGTAAATATATGTATGAATTGGACTTTTGAGCATTCCAATTATGGAATCGCATGGAATAAGTGGGTTAGGTGAATGGATTAGCCTCTCCTACCCCAAAATCATATGTTATATGATGCATAACCGCATTCCAATTTGTAAATTATCCCTGAAATGCCTCAAACAGAGTCGTGGGCCTACCCACGCAAATCTAGAATGATCCAGGGGGGAACCATACAATTTTGGGGACCACAGGACAGGGGTACCATGCCCAAATGGCTTGGCATCACTGGTTTGCAAGTGGACCGGTGAGGGCCTCGCCGGTTCGACGAGGCCTCACCGTACAGTGGGCCCCATTTGGTCAGGCCTTCGGGCCAAAGGTGTTTGGGGGTAAGGGTAGCCCCCTGGTAGGTGGGCCACACCTTAAATCCCCTCCAATCCCATACCTCCTTCACAAATCGACCCTCCAAGCTCTCCCTTTCCTTCACAATTGCTATTTTTCCTCTCAAACCGTCCCTCCAATCACCCATTCCAACATTTTCTGCTATGACCCACGCCCCTCTATCGTTTACAGCCAACCTCATGCACCTACACTCTCCATTCTCTGAGATTGGAGCTCCCAAGTTCCCATTTAAGGCTCAAAATCGGGTGAGCTTCTAACCCCTCACGTTTTCTCCTTTTCCTTTCAAATTCCATCCTTTAGGGACCTGTTTCCCTCCTCTATAGGACCTAGATTCGTGGCAGCCCACTAGGTCAGCTCTTTTTCTTCATTTCCTTCACTTTCCATGGCTCATTTGAGCTCTTATGCTCTCATTTGAGCCTCAAGCTCGTGGAAACCTACTTACTCATCCCATTTCTCCACTTTCTTTGCTTGAGGAGTATTGAGAATACATGGCCGATAGAGCTTTAATGGGCAATAGACAGTATTAAACTAGACAGTATTAAAGAAGGTAAGTCGGGACCGTGGTAGAAGTCCTTTAGTAGAATTAGGCATCTATGTCATTGTCCTGTAGATTGTTTGATTACCGTTTTAAGGACTTTTGTGTTTTGTTGTGGATGGGTCTAGTGATGTCATAGGTAGAAAATGTATTGTGTTTAGTGGTTTCGGCTTAGCATAGCCACAGTCGTTCCTGTCATAATACATGTGGAACTTTATTCCATGTATTGTGACAAATTTTGTTAAATGAAGTGCATGCCGTTTCGTTCGCTGTAAGGTATTGTCCCTAGATTGGGTGTATCATATAGTTTCCACTACCATGTTTGGAATGCATACGATTAAAAGTAAATCATAGGATTAAGCTTACAAATTAATTTTTATCCCATCCCATCCTCCTACCAAGCATGTCACTCCCAATCTCGACATGGGATTAGTAATGCAGTCCCAGTTAACACAACTTGAGACCACAGGCCATATAGGCCCTTGACGTTTTGGACCTAGAGTTAGTACTCCTGGATTTGAAAGATCTGACGATATAGGAAATTCAATTCCATTTAGACAATCGTGACCCTAAGCGATAGAAAAATTCCCTGTATTAGAAATGGTATGAAACCATTTAGCATATAAGCTTAGGCTTTGGATTATAGCTAGTGAGTTACAGACTAGGCTACTAGTTGTATTAGGCAGTGTAAAGCCTGTACATGCTAAGGAATTGTAGGTTAAATTTGGTTGGAGTAGAACCTCATTCATTCGATAGATCCCCTTAATACTTATAGACTTCTGTTATAACCCTTGGGAAAGTTGTTTTAACTTAGAACCATTCACTCTAAGGGAAAACTTATACATCCCTAAGATTGAACTTAGAATAAATCAGCACGCCCCTTAGAATTGCCTTCCCTAAGGGCTTATTGCATTCAGGAACACAGAGTAAAGGACCTGTATATAAGCGATGTATTCGCGGTTTGAATCGATTTCTCAATCCTAGTAGTTACCAATGAATCCAATGCTCTGATCAAGCAGAAGATCAGCATCGACTCGGATTAAGAACTGATACAACGAATTTTCTGTCCTGATTAGACAGAAGGTCAATGTATCCGGCTCAGACCCACTACACAACTTTTCTTTCGTGTTGGCCCGACCACCTACAACTAAAAGTTATTGCTTTGCCTTTGGAAAATGTTGAGGACATACAGCCAATAGAGATTAGACCTCTTACCACAAACTCACATCCGTCCTTGAAATCAACCACAACACCCATCACTTCAGCTTTTTTCTACAACCATAGGTACCAATGCCATAGAACGCATCGTTAGCAAAGGAAGACCAATGTAGTAAGAGGTTGTTTCCCATTTCATGTTAAAGATAGGCCCTAAGTTACACCTCGTTCCGATATACGGATCGAGACAGATTCTTGAGCCTTAAGTAGAACTAAGTTTTAAGGGGGGTAGAACGTATTGAGCCCAATCTACTTAGGATTATCTAATACAACCGTTGGATCAGAGTAGCACAGTGGAAGCGTGGTTGGCCTCTTCCCCACTGGCCTAGGATTGAAACAGTTGTTTTAGGTTATACATAAGGTTAGGTCATTAAATAGAATTTGAACCTTCCTTAGAATATCAATACGAAAGTCTCTCTAGGAACTCATTACCCTTAGCCAATTTCAGGGATGAAATTTTATTTTAAGGGGGGTAGATTGTAACACCCCGAATTTTTGCCAACCTAAGATTAGACGTCCTTAGGCAATGGGTCAACCATAGTACCTTGGTAGTTTCTCAAAATTCGATTCCAAAGCCAAAGAATCATTTAGAACCTAATTCTTTAGAATTCAACGTGAATTAGCCAGCGCTATACTAGATTTCCTGTAAAATTAGCACCAACCACTTTAAATACGATCTGTAAGACCCAAAACCTCTAGAATTGTTACCGCTACGTTACCCTAAAATCTAGGATCAAACTCTACACCCGTTTACCCTCATAAACCCTTTGAAACTTCATATTGGATCTAGACCGTGCGTCGAGAGTCTGATATCTACAATCTTATACCATTACGACCGCCTTGTTAGACTTGAGAATCGTTTCGAAAATCAAGCCCAACTGATGTTCTGAGGCTATTTCATTGAGCCTGGAGCAAGAAATTTGAGAAAGAGTGAAATTCATTAAAAATTAAATGTAATTTAAATAAATCTGGCACGTTTCGCTTATGGGTTAAGTATAAGCATTCAGACCGTCAGAATCTGACCCAAATACACCCTCGGATCAGGGAACATTTCTCACCCAGGTCAGTGTACTTGGAATCCCCGATCGAGTCTTTGTGACCGCTAAACTGAAACTGGTCCGCCACGTGCGATCTGGGAACTCCACCAGACTGAAAACTTGGTGTGAGCAGGATCCAATGTCCATGAGCTTAAGTCCGACTGCGTTCGGCCAGGGGACCTCCCGAAATGCTCTTTTGGATCGGAAAAGACCCGATTTGGCTATAACCCAAGTATACCTTGACTTGAAGTCTGTTTTGGTTATGTTTGAGCTTATAAAAGGGGCTTGAACCCTTAGCTTTCTAACCCATACGAATTTGGAAAAAAACCCTAGGAGAGAGGAGAAAAAAGAGAGAGAAAGTGAGGGAGAAGCTGGTGATTCTTTCAGGGAGTCTTCCCTGCTGCTCCACATTCCAAAGCCACCCACCTGCATCGTTCTTCCGGTGATTCTGGTTTCGTTCTAGTAAGAAAACCCTAACCCTAACCTGATTTGAAGCTTAGACTAGCTGTAGAAGAGTTCTATCTAACCTGTTTCTTGCCATAGGTGGCGTATCTGTCGTTGGCGAAGATACATCGTCTGAATCCTAACGAATATGCATTTCTGGTTTAAGGTGCGGATCTTAGACGCTTAGATTACCTGTTTTCAAAGCTTTCAATGCCGTTTAATAGTAGATTGTTGACAAGAACGCTGTTTGACATGTAGAACATGCTGTCCATTTTTTATTTCGCATACGTACGAAGAATATGAGATTTAGGGTATTTTAGGTATTTGTAGGAAATACTGTATATGTCCGTATTTTGCTGAAATGATTACCATGGTTATTTGTCGTGTTATGATATTAGAAATGTGTGCATGATCTGTTTGGCAAGGAGATTCGCCCCAATGCGCACGTTGGGTTGACATACACTGTGGAAAAAAGTGTGTAGACTAGGTGTTTGTATAAATGATTGTATTAGTATGTATTGAGCTAATGTGGCTGTAGGTTATCTTTGAGAATGAATTCTCAATTAGTATGGTGATGTGCACGATTTCCTCCATGTTATTATTGAATTGATTTCTGTATATGTATGGAATACATGTGTTTGGTCGAATTGCTTACGTTGTATGATATAACATGTTTTCAACATGCTTGTAATGTTTGTATTTCATTTCTGTTACTCTCATATGATCACTGATGCTGATTTACAAATGCTTGGGGCTATATCCTAGTCCAGGTAGTCGGTAATGGATCGAATTCGTGGTTGGCTTCTATTTACCACGAAGGACGTGTCGATGAACGCGAGTCATGTTTTGGGCAAGCGGCAGTGGTTAGGCCACATGAAGTGTTTCATGCACTTCATGTCGCTCAGCTTGAGATGCGCTCATACTAGTCGAGCCCGTCAAGTAACCCAATTAGCTATTGTATGTTCACCTTGCATGAGTCATAACTGCTTGAACCTAGGGTATTAAACTTACCGTTGAAAATCCTGTTAACCATAGTAACTTGATCCATAAAGACTCATGAGTCGGGCATGGTGGTATGGGACACCGTGGTTGAGCTGTCGGCCTACACTGGGGCCACAAACCTCCCCGTAGTGACCAGTGAACACCCTACTCTGAGCAGATTATGGTGGTATGGGACACTATATTCTTGTTGTCGGCCTACATTGATAAGGTGATGGGGGAGTGGGGCAACGAGTGCGAGCAACAGCCCAGATAGCCGTTTGTAGTGACCTTGAGTTTATCCTGACACCGCATGGGGGTGACAAGTCCTGATGCGGTCTCAGGGAAACTAGTCCTGTGTTGATAAGGTGATGGGGGAGCGGTGCAACGAGTGTGTGCAATAGCCCTGACAGCCCTTCCAGCGACTTAGAAATATATCATCGTATGAGATTACTAAGAGTGACTACCCTAGACAAGATCATTGTTTGGGTATTGATATAAGGGAGTTACCTTAGTTTCCCAATCCTGCTGTATGAAAAGGACTAATATTAACTCAGTAATCATATTCACGTCGCACTGCATGTTCTTGGAAGATGTGGAGCACTGTGGGAAGAAAGCATATCGCGGACGCAGATGGTGCCGCATGAGGGAGTATGTCGGTGAGGGCATCCATCATGTCATTTCATCCATGCATTAATCATAGTATTTAGAAATGTTTGTTTTGCTTGCTTTATCATTATCGCATGATGGATTTGATAACATGTTAATATTTGTTCTATGATTCCACTGAGTTAGCTACTCACTCCCACGTTACGGGATGGTGTTCCGGACACCCACCAGTCCCTATTTTAGTTTCAGATGAGGACGCTACTTGTGGAGCGGAGCTGGACTTGTATGTTGCTGAGGAGGACTTCTCCTCCATGTTTTGATCGACGGAATTACAGGGAGGTTGATTAGATGCCATGACACTTGTCATTTTATATTTTTGGAGCACTCATGTATATTCTTTTCTTTCTATTTTGGAGTATACATGTATTTAGTTAACCTGGTAACATGTTCACACCATGGAGACTTACAATCATTTATATATTTTATATATCTATCACATTCTTCTGCTTGCTAATTAACTGTCTCTGGAGTATGATATGCTGTTTTGGCTTAATCTCAATCTTGTTTATTGCCATTCTACAAACAACATGCATCTATCATTATCTATGTTGTATAAGTGATGTTCTAGAACTCAGGAGTTGGGTTTCTACCCGACCCCTGCTTTTCGGGGCGTTACATATGCCCTCGAGGGGGGGTGAATAGGGCAATGCTAAATAAAACTAATAACAGCGGAATAATTAAAAAAATAAAGCACAATGCTGAATTTAAAGTAATCTCAATAGCATAAAATAAAGAGAATGATACTTTATCAGTTCTAAGGACAACCTTACACCAAAAACCAAAGGTTTAAGGTATAACAACATTATTTCTAGAACATCCTTTGTATCACAAACCAATGAGGAATAAAAAGCAAGGAAATCAAAATAACATGCAGAAATAAATCCTAAGTTATTACAACATTCTCCACACATTCTTGGAATAAAAAGATTACAACATTGATTCACGAATACAAACCACAAAATTGAATGAATAAAAGAATAAAAGAATAATGCACATCCACAACACAACGATATATAGTGGTTCGCCTGTGTGTACACCAACTGTTATCCAACAGCCACACAGAATGCTAATCCACTCCTAATATCCTCACACAGGGGATATTAGCATGCACTATCAAAATAGGTTTCACAGGTTCACCTAAAACCTTCACAATTGTGTCTTTAATCTCGGTCTTACACAATCCAAAAACTCCACAATCTGAGTTTTCTGACTCTCCTCAGATAACCAATACAATGAGATTTTTCTGGCAAATCTCAAACAAAACCAAAGAAAGTAAATTATAAAAATGTAAAATACCTGAATCACCTTTTGAAGAAGCCCGGTAGAACTAATCGGAGTAGAAGTTCGATTCAACGTTCAAAGTCCAATACTCACTTTAAGAATGGTTCTAAGTCTAATTGATTTTAAATCAAAAGGGCTAGTTCTATTTGATTTTGAATTCAAGAAGAAGGAATGTCAGAAATTCTCCTTTTCTAATAAGATTGGAATGTAGTTCAAAATCAAATAAAAAAATAAGCTAGCAAAAGGAATATTAAATAAGCACAAAGTAGCTAACAAACACAAACTTATCTCAGAGAATAGCCTAAAGATTGTTGAATAGAATAGAATTGAATTACTAAAACTCTGAAGTTCGTGCTCTATTTATAGCCTAAAAAATTCCGTCTACGACTGGTCTTAGGATCGTAAGATTGGTCATAGCTCCAAATATTTTCAAAAATTTCCACAGGATTGGATTTTCTGTTCCATGACTGGTCCTGAGTAGCCTACGACCGGTCATAGGACCCCCTGTTCAGTTGCTGGAGTTTGAGTCGTAGGGCTAATACTGGTCGAAGGACAAGTCGTACAGCTCACAGGACTGGTCGTAGGATGTCCAGGACTAGTCGTAGGATAACCAAAAAAATCTAAAAATCTTCAACAACCTAAGACTGGTCCTGAAAAACTCAAGACTGGTTGTAACAGAGCTAGGACTGGTCTTGAAGTCCCTAGGACTGGTCTTAGAATAGTCCGAACAAGCATATTAAAATATACGAATTATGTATCCAGAATGACCTACAGTAAAGCCCATCCTAAGGTCAATCTAAGGTCAAACAAACCTTAAAAGTGAGATGGACATTGAAAGTTGTACACTCAGATGACCCTTAAGAGAAGCTTGAGAATTTACGAATCTTGTTGTAGGCCTTCTCGAGCTTGATCCTTTCTTGAGTTGACAAAGTCTTATTCTATACTTGTTTGAATCTTGAACATGCATACTTGGAGACTTCGATTCTTGAATTCTTCATCCATGACTTGAAACTTTCTTCATTTAAGTTCTTGTCTTGAAATACGATGTCTTGAAGCAATGAATAGTCATGAAACACAAGATATACAAGACATAGATATAGATTTTGGCACCAAAAAATTTGATAACCAAAGGGATATGAAATCACAGCACTTACAACATGTCGTAGATATTCCCTTGAAATTCCTAACATGCAGCATTTTCCTCAAACTGAATGCGGGCCCACATCTCCTGGCTTGGGTATCACCTCGGCGTGCAAGACAGCGTCGGAATGGCGACGACGACGCGGTCGCAAGGATATAAGTTTGGAGTCGAGCCGACTCTGATATATGGGACATGACTTAGGATCGCTCATAAATACTGATAAGAGAGCTAATTGCTGGAATTCAACTAAGAGGACCGGAGAAGCCTATGGAATGGTATGGGCTAGGATACTGGTCTTACAGCTCTCCCCACCTAATAAAAATTTCATCCTCAAAATTTACAGAATAGACAAGGGAAGAGGGAGCATCATATATATATATATATATATATATATATATATATACACACACACACACATGTCAAGGCACAATCAATTTACAAAAGGATGAGAATAACTCTCTTTAATCTCAACCTTGGGCCCCCATTACGCCTCACTAATACTATGGTGACCCCTATTGAACCTCAGACCCTGGATTAGAAACAGTCAAAATTAAGATACCTTGTAGCCTCATCATCTCATCAAGGACCATTCTAACAAGATAGTCCTGGTGCATGGTCATACGAATCATCAGCGACTCCTCCTTCTGACTGAGGGTCCTGCTGAGCTGCATAAGACCTGCCCTAGGTCTACTAAGGAGGCATATTTCCTCCCCCAAAGAGGTCGTTGCTACTGAAAATATGAGGGCACTCATGCTTACGATGCCCTATCTCACCACATCTGAAGCAAATGCCCATGAATGGTCCCTGTAGTGGTGCCGAAGGTGCTGCTGGCGCTCGAAAGGATGGACAGTTCCTGTGCCTTTGTGACCATCTACGTTGCTGTTGCTGGGAACTACTGGAGGGGGTATTTCTCTTTTGGTCTCCTTTGTGGTGATGAGCCCTCTGCGAATCATTCCATTCTGCCTTATAAATCTGGGCCATTAGAACTACCTACTCAAAGGTCAGGAGCATATGTCCGACAACACGGCTCCTAAGGCCAAAACGTAAGAAGTTCTCAAAAAGGCGGGCCTTTCTCTCCTCTTCATTAACAAAATACAGCGTGAACCTCAATAATGCTATGAAACGAGCTGCATACTGTGTCACAGACATGTCCCCCTGCACTAAGGTCTCAAACTTTAACTCTCGCTGCCGACGAATTTGATCGGGGAAGTATTGCTACTCAAATCGGTCTACAAAATCCTCCCATATCCAAATGAAATCAGGCCCTACAACATGAGTAATAGAGCTCCACCAGTGCTCGACCTCACCCTAGAGAAGAAATACTGCCAACCGGACCTACTGCTGGATAATACATGTCATAGTATCAAAAATATTCTCCACATTAGAGCGCCATCTCTTAGCTATAGTTGGATCTGGCTCACCCTAGAAATGTAGGGGATCAAACTGTCGAAACTCTCGAAGAAGGGTGCTCTCGTGCGCCTGCTCTGCTTGGGCTGGTGAAACAATGGGGTGCCTACCCTGCCCCTGAAGCAGCGGCCTTCATAACATACAACATCTTTTGTAACTAGGAGATGCTCATGGGTTCTGTCGGATCCGCACTGGTCTCGAGTAGAGGAGCGGCATCCTCAGGCAGGGAAGTGGAGGCTACTTGGGTTACTCGCTTGGGTTTCATGTCCTACATGAAGGAACAAGGGCCTATTATCCTTGAGCACTCTCAAATGCACACACGATAGAGAGCTATATCTGGAAGTTTCTAAATTATTTGAACTTGGGAACATAATCATTCTAAGTCCTCAATAATCATACAGTGCAGGGTAGCTATCAGGAGATATGTAATGTTATCCCCAGGTATTCCCAAGTTATGCTCTGATACCAACTTCTGTCACACCCCCGAACTCAAAAATTGAGCTCATAAAATTCCCGATCACCGAATCCGGTGCTGATAGCCCCCATAGCACCCCATTCTCAGCTCCTCACACCTATACGTCAGTTTTCGATCTTGAAAACCTAAAAGGAGAATTTTCAATATGAATGTCTCGTAAGAAGTATAACCACAACTATACCCAAATCACAAGAACAACATCATCACCACATATCCACTAATATAATTATTTCAGTACAATGCTAAAAGGGAAAAATACATGCATATAATAAAAATCTTCACAAGGCTCGACTACATGCTCCTGCTTCTGCTCAGCTATGACTACATCTTAGCATCACTTGCACGCATTTATCGTGCATATTCTTATAAAAAGCTTAGAGGGTGGTGTGAGTGTGTGAGAAGTATATGCGTACTCATAATGTAATATTAGAGTAAACAGAATACTGGTAAGTCCACGAACCATATAATATCAGAGTAAGCAGAAGTACACCAGCCAACAAGTAGTGGACTTACACACACATGGCGACCCTCATGGATGTTAGGTGCCAACTAAGAAGTGAAATGTTGTTACATGTCTACAAAAAGGTTTTTTTTTTTTTTTGCTCTGCTCATGTTTAGGCCCGATTGAATGATTTTATTGTTTTAAAATTGAATGTTGTTCACCTACCAACCTTGGGTAGCACTCATTTTGGATATTTGTTTTGACTATGGTCATTTATATGTCCTATATCTTTACTGCCATGTTTCCTTAGTATGCTTACTGGTCTGCTTTGAATGATGATATCATCTGTGAATCTTACCACCTGTTTTATCTAGCTTATATCGACCGTGGTTTATGATACTTGTTCTTTATTCTCATATTGATTAGTCATCGAAACTTTTCTTTAAATTGGTATGCTTCCAAGGGATGTTCTTTTACATCTATCTATTATGCGTACGCTACCTGCATTTTTGGTTCTCCCATATGCTTCAACTTCAGTCAATATCCATTATTACATTATCCTTTTGGCAATGACTGATAAAAAGGGGAAGAATAAATCCACACCCAAAGGAAAATTTTGCATGTATCTGTTTGTGGATGGTGGTGTAAGTGTTAGGGGGAGCAGCTGCAAGAAGATAGGGAGAGATTATTGTTAGGGGGAGCAGCTACTGAATGTGTGTATGTGTAAACTAGATAACTTTGTAAAATTGTGTAAAGTTCATGTACACACAACTTAGGGTATTTGTCTAGAAGTTGTTATAGGGTGTGTTAGTGTTTTGTCACATAATTGACAAAGGGGGAGATTGAAAGTGCCCTAGTTTGTCAATTAGCATGATCGTTGAGTCAGCTAGATAGAGGAGCCCCATAGGAAGAATGATCAAGCGTCTGCCTCAACTGGATGTGTGCTCGAACTCACTATAGGTAAATCTTAGCATCACATCCCATGTTCCAAAACACCAAGTAATTAAAACCCTTAAAATTGGATAGAATATCCTAGGGTTTTTTTTTAGAAAACTTCTTCAAACTTTAGAAATATCTTTAAGTTTTCTACCTTTGTTGATTTATCGACAAGTGTTTCAATGAAATCAAACCCTGTTGTCGATGTCCTCGAAGCTCACTCAATATTAGCGAAATGAGGACCTAAGATGTCCAACAACCATAAAGATATTGGATTAAATTATCGATGGATTGATTGACTCATCGATATCATTGGAGTTTGAATCTCGAGTCTATCGAGCTGACTCGATAAAATTAACATTTGGTCTCTTGTGTCCAAAGGTCTATTAAGGTAAATCATGTAATCCTCGATATATCAAAGAACTCCTCGATATCCTCAGAATTTAAATCTTGAAGATATTGGAAGCCCTTCGATGATATCGGATTGGGACACATATCTATCAAACAAATTTTTTATGTTGTTTTTCTTGGATCAAGGGTCACTCGATAAAATTGATATTCAAATATCGATCATATCGATACATGGTTGATGTCATCGAAAGAGGATAGAAACTGTCCAGCAATCTTATAGGAAAATTCCTTAGAATTATTGATGAATCGACACAACCCTCGATATCATTGATATTTAAATTCTGATGATATCGAGTGATGCTCGATCATATCATTCACTTGAAATATTTCAAAGGCATGTGCCCTCACATTTTCAAATGTCGAGGAATCGAACCTCATGTCGATGAAATTGAAATTCGAACGTTCGATTTCCTCGACCAGTTGGCAAAAGGTTTTAAAAGCATTTGACAGTTGAGTTTGTGTCATCGAGCGGTCAGTCGATGCTATTGAGAGTATAGGCTCGATGATATCAAACTCTGTAAAAAATGTGACCGTTTTATATCCGTTGGAACCTTTTTCCTATTTAATGAGAACTTGTCCTTGATTACTGTAGAGAAAATAGAGAGTGCTTTTCAGTGTTCAATCCTAGATCATATACCATAAGCCTTTTATCTCATGGGAGTTCATCCTCCAATCTACCCTCATCATTCACATTCAATAGAGTAGATTGGGGAATGAACTTCTGCATTCTAGGATCCTACAGTTACTACCTTAATGACAATCATTAATCTAGGATGCCTTGAATGCATAGATGATTAGAATCGCTTTATCTCCCTTGTAGGAAAATATTTAATAGAGTAGGATTCCATCTTAACCTTGACCCAACCCATCGCCATGTATTGGTACATCTTCTGAGTTACGGTTCAAGGGAGTTGAAGATTCTTCGTTATCAAAGGAGAAGATCTTCATTAATACGCTGAATAGGGCTCATCTACTTATCTGTAAGTCATTAGAGTCCATAGGACCCTTGTGATCATTCCTTCTGTAGGATTGGGTCTAAGGAGTTTCTCACCTCTTGCAAGTCCTCATAAGAGGCCTCCGGCGGGAGTATAAACTCTTGTTTTAACCCTTGCTCCGTGGAGAGTATAAACTCTTAGGTCCTTGTGTAGGTCCTCGACCTGTGTAGTATAAAACTTGGGTGCTTTATGTTGATCCTTGGTCATGGGAGCATAAACTGGTGAGGTTCCTTGAGTGGATCCTCAGCTTGTGTGGCCTAAAAGTCGGGTGTTGTGTGTTGACCCTTGCTCATGGGAGCATAAACTATGTCTCGTAGACACGTTATGTCAGCCTAAGTGTAGGTTGTACTGGTTAGAGGTGAACCTAATTTAAAACCCTCGGTTTGAGGTGAACCTGTTGTGAAACCTCCTTTAGTGAGATCCGGTACACTCAAGGGTTAAGTGCATCTGCCGGAAGTGAAGTAAACAAGTAGATGAACCATTATAAAAATGACTGTGTATGAGATTGCTAGTCTTCCATTACTTGTGTGATTTCCTTAAATGCATTCATATTTGATTATCTAGGATCACATCTCACACACAGTCACATTCATCAGAATTATGATTTGCATCTTGTTTATCTTAGAAATAGTTTTATGATTGGATCCTCTAAATGGCTTGGAAGCCATTAGAGTTACTCTAAGGAAATCTTGATGTATGCATATTTAATCAGGACAAGATTGATAGGATTTTAAATGGCCATAAAATATTAAAAAGTCCTATTCACCCCCTCTAGGACATATCGGCATATTCCCACTTCAACTAAAGAGGTCATTACCACAATTTTAACATCCTCCTAAGTTTAATACGTCTTAAACTAAGATCGTAAGACTATTCATATGAATCACACAACTGGAGTATTGTTCAGATCGGTAAATGCTCGACAACTCCCTATCCTTTACAATTAGATGCAACAAGACTCCAAAGGTCCTAAGATGACCATTTGAGCATCTTTATACCCACATCTAAGCATCCTTATACCCACGTCTTCTAGTCTTCGACCTACAATTAAGGTCCTACGATAATCTTAAGGTTATTTTAGTGTCCTAAAAAGGTCAAGCTATACGTCCTAGAGGGGGGTGAATAGGATTATGCCAATTTAAAAAATAAATGAGAAATTTAAAGAATGATAGCACAATTAAATAATAAAGAAGTACAAGTAAATAGCAACCTCAAAAATACTAGTCTTGAGAGGTTGATACAAACTTAGTTCAAAAGACAACCTGACACCAAAAACCAAAGGCTTCTGGCAGGACAACCTTACTAGAACATTTGTATGTATCAAAAACCCAAATAAATAAAGAGGCAAAGGAAATAGAAAAAATAAACTAAGTTATTACAACAATCCCACAAGTACATAAAATAAATTACACCATTCACCACAAGTGCTGAAAATAAATTACAACATTCACACACATAGGAACATTCAATCATCCACCATAACACCAAAAATTATAGTGGTTCTCTTGTGTGTACAACAACTGTTAGAAAACAGCTACACAACTACTCCACTCCTAATATCCACTCTCTCGGGATATTAGCGTTCACTATGAGAAATGTTTTACAAGGTTCACCTTAAAAACTTCACAAATATGTCTTTGATTGGGCTTACACAATTCCAAAAACCCCACACTCTGAGATTTTCTAGATCACCTCAGACAAAATAGAGATTTTTCTGGCACAACCTTAAAAACCAAAAAGAGATATACAAAATGTAAATGTACTTGTATCGAAATTCTCCTTTAAAGAAGCCCGGTAGAACCAATCCGATGTATATGAAGATGTTCAATGTCCAATCTCACAAATAAAAAGGTTCTAGTTCTAAATGATTTTTAATTAAATCGACCTTGGCTAGCTGAATTTGATTTTGATCTCAAGAAAGGGGAGAACTTAAATCCCTTATCAATAAAAGATTAGAATAAAGATCTAAAAATTAAATAATAAATGCTAATTAGAGAGAATATAAATGAGCACAATATAGCTTAAAAATATCACAAAATTATCTCTTAGGGTAATATCTTGATTTCGCTTTAATGAAAGAATAAACTCTAAAATTCGTGCTCTATTTATAGGTGAAAGTATTGTTCTCTCGACTGGTCTAAGGGTCGGTTCGACTGGTCGAAGGACCAATAAAATTTTAAAATTTCTAGCGCAATAAGATATGAACGTTACTCGATTGGTCAAGTGACTTGCCCAACTGGTCGAGTGGCCTGCTCGACTGGTCGAGTGGGACTAGAAATGCTTGTTGGACTTTGAGTCGAGCCTGCACGACCGGTCGAGTACTGTTCACTCGATTGGTCGAGCAGTCTCTAGGACTGGTCGAGGATCCAACAAAAAATTTTGAAAATTATCAACAAACCTTAGACTGGTTGAGAAAATTTTTATACTAGCCGAGCTAGTACGTGGACTAGTCAAACAAGATCTAAGACTAGTCAGAAAATGACCTATAAACAAAAGAAATGACCCACAAATAATATGCAATGAATATGGCATAACCTAAGGTCAATCTAGGGTCATCCAAACTTGTTTTTGAGTAGGAACACATGAAACATAATACGTTTCAAATTCTTAAATACTTGTGATACTTGAAGCTTGAGTTTGATGTCTTGAACTTGATCTTGAGTCACTCTTAAGTTCTTAAGTATTTAGTGTATGGTAGTTGGATTTTAAACTTAAACTCGAGTTCTTGAATATGATCTCGAAACCATGAACTTCAACATGCTTCACTTCAACTTGAAGATGTGGGCAAGTTCGATGAAGATCCAGTAAACTTTGAAATGTACGAACCTAATCACTTCAACTCAAAGCATGATACAATTACTATATGGTTTGGCACAACAAAATTTGACAACACAACGGGTGATGGTAGGTTTACACAATAGCATTTACATGTCCTGAGATGGACAACAAGGGGTCTAAACTTTGGAGTTCCCAACTTTACACAACACCTAAAAGTTGGGTTTGAGATCTATTGAACTTATCTAAATTCCAAAGTTTAGTCTCAATAAGCCTAGTCTAGGGCTGATAATTTTACCTAAAATTTTAAAATTTCACCATTAGTTATTTATGATTGCTGGAAGATGCGAGGAATGTTACTTCTAATTAAAGAGATGTATTGGGGAATTCGAATTATAATTCCTAGTATGAATTCTTAAGTTTATAGAATGCGTACATTTGACCTAATGTACAATCTGGTTGAAATTTGTCTCCCTATAATATTTAAGTTTAGTTCATGAATTCAGTAATCATAATTCACAAAGGAACTTAGGTTTTTGTTTCTAAGTTTAAATAGCTGACCCTAAACATTTCAAGGGAGCCTAAAATTTAGATTTCTATATTCTCAAGATACCCTAAAGCTAGGGGAATTAAACCTAATTCCAAGTCTCTAGTTTCATCAATGAACTTTGAAGTCATATAAGTCTTATTTTTCCCAAGGCCTGGTTTATCTAGACTCGCTCTAATACCACTTTATAACGCCCTAGTTTTTGGAACTCGAGTAAATGACCCGTCATCCAAAACCCCAAGTGTTAGCCTATAAAATTCAGTGTAAATTTGAACCGCTTATCATTAATCAGATTTAACAGCAACGAAGCTAGAGTAAACTATGCATCGAATAAAAATATTCTGATCATCACAAAAATCCAGATGCAGCGCACATACAGGACTTATACAATCCTAAATACAAGGTTCATATAAGCAAAAACATGAATCTATCAACTAGTGGTGTAGCTCAATATGGGCCGTAGGGACCCCTTCTAGCTCCTTAGCTACCCAATCTGCTATAACAACCTAGTGAATAGCATCGGCTCGCTCTAAACCTGCATTAACTGTTACAGTTTGATAGCATTAATGGCTATCGTAGTGAGGAGCACCCTCTAAGATTACGCACTCATCATTCATAGTCTAATATAGGTCGCAAGTCATGAAATTTGATACATTAAATAGGGCATTTACATTAAATAGGGAATTGCATAATCATACTCATATTCTAAAAAATTAAGCCAATCAATAAAATCTCATCATAAGTAAAATATAATAGCAATCACAATATAAGGGAATGTGTTCAGATAGTCAAATAATCAATATTACAAATTATACCTGAAATCACATTATATGTGAACTCCATAAGATGGCTAGAAAATCGATGAACGAACTTCAGCTCCACCCAGAAATCATGGTACAAGCGAAATTCGTAAGGTGAATAGAAAGTCAATTTTTAAACCTCTACTTCACCCGAAAATCATATCATATGTGAACACCGCAAGATGGCTAAAAAATCTCTAAGAGAACTTCAACTCCACCCAAAAATCATCATAAGAATGAACATTGCAAGATGAAGAGAGAATCAACATAGAAACTTCAATGTGATTCAGAAATTGTATGAACTCCGCAAGATGGTTAGAAAATCAACAACCGAACTTCAGCTCCACCCGAAAATCATAAAAAACTCCGCATAATGACCCAAAAATTAACAAGATATGTAAATATAACCAATAAGCCATAAAAGGCCATCAATAACCCATCAAAACCATGAGGGAAAATATGCGATTTAAGCTGTGTAAGGAAAATATGTGATCCAAGCCATGTAAGTCAAATGTGAACCGCATGATAGTAAGTCCAAGATAAGTTCCATTCATTCCATCATTTAAGCGCAAGTGGTAACATATAGTTAATTAATACATGTGTAGCAAAAGATAGTCATTTATGCATGTTATAATTAAAGAGATATTTTCATTATCTACCATAGGAATCAGGTGCGCAACACATTGTCATATGCACATAATGAGTTAAGTAACAAAATTAAGTAACTTAGAAGATACTAAATGGAAAGGATTAAGGCAACATCTAGATTAAATTAATAAATTTAAGTGGGAAGCTCAAAGGGTGAGTCCTCACCTCGATTAAGCAATCTAGTTGCGTGGCCCGCTAGATAGCACGACTAAAGTCTAATAGAGTCAAATCTACTTGATGATATGTGACCACGACCCAAACAAAACATCATGAGAAATAGTGAGTACTTAGCTTTTAGGGTTAATATACTTAGTGAAAATTCACTGAGTGAATTCGCTAATCATAAGGGAAATGGGTTTTGATTTACCTTGACTCGATAGTTTAACTTGGCAATTCAACAAGAACTCGGCTAGGATAAACCGAGTCAACTCGATCGAGACTTGGAATCCAAGGAACAACTCTCCTTATTTTTCCTTCCTCACTCTCTCTTTCTCTCTCTCTCTCTGTCTCTCTCTTTCTCCCCTCTTCATCTTTTGTTGGAATGTTTAGCTAAGCCTAGACCAGCCTCAAGCCTAACTTGACTCGGCTGGACTCGGTTTCAGCCAAGTTGACTCAACAGCCACTAGGCCCCTCTCTCTTCTCTTTTCTCTACCTCTCTTCCTTCTCGTTTTCTTTCTCTGACTCCCTCTCTCTTTTTCTCTCTCTTTTTTTTCTATGCTGAAATGACCAGCAATATCCGAACCATGCCCAACTGAGACTTGAACTCAGCCTAGACTTGACAGCCATAAAGGAGCGAGTTAACTCACTCACAAACCCACTCTCTCTCTCTACCTTACTTTTTGGGATATCCAGCCGTTCATGGATGTGATTGAACTTGCCCAGCATGACAAGCTGACGACTCAAACAAGTCTAGGAATGTCTAGACTCGGGCAAAACTCAAGTGGACCATCTCCACCCGAGTCATTCCAATGTGATGTGGCAGCTACCCGGGGAAAGGAAAAATGTCCCTTCCCCTTTCTCTTTTCACTTCCTCACTCCCTTTGCCTATTCTTCTTTCTCTGCAGCATCCCATCCTCGCGACCCGATGAATCAGTGATCTGTAGCTCGGGCAGTAGCACAATGCTACATCAACATGTTGATCCAACTCGACAATGGCTCACCCTATCTTCTCCCTTATTCTCTTCTTCTTCCTTCTCAATTCTCTCTCTTCATAAGCCTAGTCTGATGACCCAACGGGATCTGGACTCTGCTCAAACTCGAACTAAGTCAGTGCAGCTAGGTAGAGAATATGAGCTGGTTGTTAATGACAACTTGAAATTTGATGAACCTCCCTTCGATCCGCTCCATGGGGATGCCTCTAGTTGCTCCCACAGTGCTCCCCGAACCTCAGTTTCGAAGCTTTAAACTAGTTTGGTTGGTGGGTTTGAGTTCTGAAAGGAGTGGCCGAGTTTGCATTGAAGGGTCACGAGCAATAAATAAAAGCAAATGTTGCTTGATCCTCTCTCATTTTAAGTTGCCCTAAACTCTCCTAGGACCGTTGGATTGAAGATAGATGTCCCAGATTTATTTTGTTGTTGGAAGATGGTCGTAGGTAGCTGGCAAAACCAGCCGCGATTTTCTCCCAAGCATGCAGGAAACCCTAAACCGCATGGTTTTGAATAGAGGGCTAGTGTCACACCCTAAACCTGAAAATCGAATTCAGAGGAATCCTGCTCGCTGAATCTAGTACCGACAGCCTTCGTAGTACCCCATTCTCAACTTTCAGTGCCCATATGCCAAGTTCCAATCCTGGGATCATATAAGGAGGATTTTCCAGTGTACATTTATCTCGTAAGAAGCATAACCACAAGTTTACCCAAATCACAAAAATAATATCATCATCACATATCTACAAATATAAACTTTGAATACAATGCTGAAAGGAAAATACATATATCAAAATAAAATCAAAGCTCCAGAAGACAGCTGCATGCTCCATGTTTAACGCTGCTACAACCAACATCACCTGCACACATCTATTGTGCATAAACTTATAGAAAGATTAGAGGGTGGTGAAAGTGTGCGTGCAAGATAAGTGTCAAACACACAAATACAACATCATAATCATACAATGACAGAAATATTGGTAAAATCATGAATCATACAATATCAGAGTAAGCGAATATACTGACACGTCCATGACAAACAATATCAGAGTACGCATACAAATCAGTTATGCAAATAAGAAGTCATAAAGAGCCAAATATCAGATGTCGAGGATGCAATGTAATATACAATTCCTAATGAGTTTACAAGTATCATCAGCCATATTTTGACCATATAAATACAGAAATACAGTAACCCAAAATGTCATATGTCAGGAATGTAATGTAATATTCAGTGCGAATGGAATGACCATGCTGGAGTGTGAAGTCGGGATGATACTACGCAGTATCGTAGGTTATGGGTCCACCATAAGGGACTTTTATCCAAATTAGTCCCATACCTAAATTTGAATAGTTAGACTCAAGGTGGTAAACTCCTAATCTTAGGTTAGTCGCGCACCCTAATCAAAATCTTGGCCATTACAAAAGTATACATAACAAATAGTTGCGCACCACTAGCCCGAGTGGATAGTGAATGAATGAATGAATAAGTATGAAACTCCTACTCAATAAGTCCACATATCAGTACTGTACATCTCTAGGATCATAACTGGGGTCTAGTACACTCCAAACTGGCTACCGCCTCAGCCAGCCGCGTAGCCCAGCGAGTGGAAAGGACCTTACTTCCCGCCTTCCAGTAATATACTGATGCCTACATGGCTCGTCGATAGCGGACCCATTTAGGAGCTGGTCAAACTCAACTTAACTTATATCCCCCTCACTCAGGCGGATAAGGACACACCCCCTCCAAACAGACCATGACACAGTGGGAGACGCGGCCTCGTATTCGACAATCGAGCGCTCATATATCTACTCGGTCTCGACGTTGGGGCATCCTTTAGTACCAATAGGGTTTAAGAATTTTCACCTAAGGCCATCTATGGTAGCCCGATGCTAGAATAAATTTTTGGTGTCCCATCTGGGCATCCATGATATGCCTATGGAGGTTACAACCCTGATGTCGCTATAGCGTACAGTAATCACAACACATAATGCAAGATGCATGAGTCATACAATCTAGACATGCATCAATCCTACACATACAGCGCTCTCATGTGAGATAACCTCCACCTATCAGGGAGTCTTATAACAATTGATACTATAATATATGCAATGGCTAATCATATCTCATAACAAACACGCAGATGATTCGTATGGGCATGTATCATGATGTTATATTGTCACATACTCATAATCGATATCAAGAACTGGCATCGACAATTGACCTCGACAATGTGGACATTTAACCAACATTGCCCCCAAGGAATGGCCCACATAGAGGCTAACATATAGTGGACCCATGACCTCACATAAGGGTCAAATATACAATGCCATGGGCGTCACTCAATAGCTTAATACACATCACAATGAGCCTTTCATATGGGCCTAACATACATCACAATGCCCTCTAATGCATCACAATGGGCCTAATCACATCGGCCTCATATGCATCACATTGGGCCTTAAACACGGGCTGAATACACATCATAATGGGCCTGAAATACGTGCCACATATACATCACATTGGGCCTCAAACATGGGCCAAATGCACATCACAATGGGCCTCAAAAACGGGTCGCATATTTATCTCATTGGGCCTCGACAATCAGAATCGGCCTCAACAATCGAAATTGGTATCGACAATTGAAATCGGTATCGATAATCAGAGTCGACATCGATAATCGGCCTTGACAATCAGAATCAGCCTTGACAATCGGCATCAACAATCAAAATCAGCCACGATAATCGACCTCAACAATTAGAATCGAAATCAGCCTCAAAAATTGGCCTCGACAATTGGAATTGGCCTCGAAAATTAGCCTCGACAATCAGAATCAACCTCGATAATCGGTCTTGATAATTGGAATCATAATTGATCTAAATAATTGAAATTCGCCTTGATAATCAAAATTAAAATCGACCTCGAAAATCAAAATTAGAATCAGCCTCAACAATCAGAATTGGAATCATCCTCAATAATAGGCCTCAACAATCAGAATCCGCCTTGATAATCGACCTCGACAATCAGATTCAGAATTAGCCTCAATAATTGGCCTCGACAATTGGAATCGGCCTCAATAATCAACCTTGACAATCTGAATCAAAATCGGCCTCAACAATCAGAATCAGTCTTGATAATCGGGCTCGACAATCAAAATTGGTATTGACAATTGGAATCGACCTGGATAATCAGAATCGAAATCGGCAATAGGAATCGATCTCAATAATCAGAATTGGCCTCGACAATCAGAATATGAATTGGCCTCAACAATCAGAATAGGAATCGTCCTCGACACTCGACAATTAGAATCAAAATCAGCCTCAATAATTGGAATCGATATCGACAATCAGAATCAAAATCAGCCTCAATAATCAGCCTCGATGATCAGTCGAACAAGGCCTAAGGGAAGGTCACAATGTGGATATTAAACCATCATTACCCATCAATGAGGTCATTTAACCAACATTGCTCCCAAGGAGGGGCCCACATAGATCCAAATGTATAGTGGGCCCATGGCCGCACACAAAGGCCTAATATACCTTGCAATGGGCTTCATACAAGGGCAACATACACAATAGGTGGGCCCTACACATGGGCCTCAAATATAGTGCATGGGCCATAACCCATGGGCCTGATGCACATCATAATAGGCCTCATTAAATGGGCTACAAAAACATCATAATGGCCATGACATATGGGCTGAAAATACATCTCAGTGGGCCACAACCCATGGGCCCAATGTAACACCCTGAAAATCGGAGGTCGTGTATAAACTCAACTCCCTATGGAACCAAGGGAACCTCAAATTAGCAAGTATTAGGGATGTTTTCTTACCTAAAAATGCGGTGAAATATCGAAAAATTGATTGAGGCGCGTTGCTTAATCACGTGCAACAGGTGGCACAAGCAGCAGGAAATTCCCTTCCACTCACTCTCACAAACTCTCACTTTTTCTCTCACTCTTGCTAGGATTTCTAGCAAATTCGGATTGGTGAGAGGAGTGAGGGTTTCAAGCCCTTTTATAAGCCTAAACATGCCCAAAACAAGCTTCAGGTCAAGGTATACTTAAGTTATATCCAAATCAGGGCTATTCCAAACCAAAAGACCATTTCTGGTGGTCCCCTGGCCGAACGCGATCGGACTTAAGTTCATACATGTCGGATGTCGCTCACATCCCATTTTCAGACCAGTAATGTTCGTAGATCGCACGTGGCGGTCCAGTTTCAGTTCAGCGGTCACCGCACGTAGATCAGGCCTACAAGTCTCATGATATGAAATAGAAATTTTTCCTGATCCGAGGGTGTAATTTGGCTGAATTCTGACGGTCAGAACGCTTAATACTGACGCGTCAATTCGTGTGCCAGATTTGAATTTTAAATTTCAAATCTAACCCTATTCTCACTCTCTTCACTCCAGGCTCAATGAAATAGCCTGTGAATGTCGGTTGGACTTGATTTTTGAAATGATTGTCAAGTCCAACTAAGCAGTTATAACGGTCTAAGATTGTAGGTATCAAACTTTCAACGCGCAGTCTAGATCCAATATAAAGTTTCAAAGAGGACCAGAGAACCAACCGGTTTAGAGTTTGATCCGAGGTTTTAGAGTATTATAGCGTCATTGGTTCTACTCGCTTTGGGTCTTGTAGAACATATTTAAAGTGATCAGGGACTATTTCCCAGCTACTCTAGCATTGCGCTAGCTAACTTACACTTATTTTCCAAAGGAATTAATCCTACAAAATTTCTGGTCGAGTTGGTACTCGAGTCCAAGTACGGATTTTTTCCAAGGCGTTACACCCAAGTACATCATAATGGGTTGTAACCCATGGGCCTTGAATACAATTAGTGGGCCGCATGAATGGGCCTCATATACACAACAAGTGGACCCTTCTCACGGGCCTCAAATACATAACATGTGGGCCCTGCACATGAGCCTAATATATATCACGGGTGAGCCGTACACATGGCCTCATACACATCAAGCGTACTGCATCAATGGGTCACACCAATGGGCCTCAAAATACATCAAGGTGGGCCGTATCAATGGTCTGCACCGATGGACCTCATATACATCGAGTGGGCCGTATCAATGGGCCGCACTAATGGGCCTCATATACATTAAATGGGCCACATCAATGGGCCTATTATATAACATGATGAGACACATTAGATGGGCCACATAAGTAAATCATATTGGGCCCTATTCAAAGGCCTCATATACGATACTTGGGCCTTAAATACAAGGTAGGTGGGCCCTATCACATGGACCTCAAATATACATCGTGATGGGCCTCATGGATGGGCCGCACCAATGGGCCTCATCATATACAGGTGGGCCGCATCAATGGGCCACAGATACATCCGGGTGGACCCCATGGATGGGCCATAAATACATCAAGGTAGGGCTCACCATATTCCCCATCCAATTAGGTCATAAGGTCATAACGACCTGGATTAAGAGGAAAAATAGTTTTCATATAGATCCAAAACTTTCGTGACCTGAAAAGGGTTTCAATGGTAGATATTCAAGTCATCACTATTTTCTGCAGTGTGGTCCACCTGATATATGGACGGTGAGGATGAAACAGGTACATCACATGGGTCTCACCTGCCATCTCAAATGGCTAAATGGTGTGGTGAAACACGTACATCATGGTAGAACGGTGAGGATGAGATGCATAAATCACGGTGAATTCCACTATCCTTGATGGACCGTGGATGTAAAACATACATCAGTTGGGTCCACACGTGTGGCTCACCAGTTGGAATGAAGTTGATACTAGTGTTTTTCCTGTTGTCCAGCGTCCAGGGCTGGACAACGTGGATACAATACATACATTATACAGGTCACCACAATCCAGATGATGGACAGTGCTAATCATTCATTCAGTAGTAGGTCCACCATCCATACAGCTAGACAACATGAATATAAAACACATTAATCAAGGTGGGTACCACCTTCCCACACATGTGGGGTGGGCCCACACCTCAAAACAGATGGTGGTGTGGATATAAACCAGATACATCAATGGTGTGTACCACCATCCAGTTGTTGGATGGTGGATACAACACAAACTTTAGGTGGGACCCACGTACGGACAACTTGGATATGTACATCATAGGTGGGGTCCACCGCCACGTCTAGATAGATGGATGATGTGAACACATCCATCTAGGTGGGTCCACACATCCATGCCTTGGACGGCCTAGATAAAACCCATTCAATGGTGGGGGTTTCCACTGTCCATCACGTCCGGCAAGTGGACGGACGGTGTGGATTCCTCCCATGCATCAGGTGGGTCACGTTCAAAAGGACAGACGGTGTGGATGAAATCTACACACGTCACGTGGGCCATACATCAAAATGAAAATGGAGAGAGAGAGAGAGAGAGAGAGAGAGAGAGAGAGAGAGAGAGAGAGAGAAAGATTGGAGTAGCAGAGGGACCCTGCCACTATGGGTCCCTCATTGATACAAATCGTACATCAAGATGGGCCCCACCATATGTGGGCCCTCAAATCATGAAAGTCACATAAATTAATACTAGAAAATGCCCACCGATCATCTTCTTCGACTTCTTCTTCCACCGATGCGTCCTGGAGATCCATGGAATGCATTTCAATGGTCGATATGAAGCTTGGATGGTGGAGATGGGAGGTAGGAAGGTGGGCCACACTAGCTTCTCCATGGAAGCTTGAGAAGCTTGGACATTGGGGCTTGGATTGCTTGAGAGAATGAGAGAGAGAGGTGATGGGAGATAATTGATGGGAGAGAGGGATGGTGAGTGATGGACGGGTGTACTTTATTGTAAGAGAAATTGACTTTTGGGGAGTGTGGTTATACTTGAGGATGGGTGTGACTGATGAGAGTGATGTGTACTTGATTAATGTGATTGATGTGATGTGTCATAGTGTAACCACCTGAAAATTGGGGGTCGAGCAGGAGCCCAACTCCCGAGTTTCAACACATCACTTATGCAACATAAATAATGATGAGTGAATGTTATCTATATTAGTGCCTTAAACATGAATGGGATTATACTAAATCAGCAAATCATCCTCCAGAGACAGTTAAATTACGCAAGCGGAAGACTGTGACAGATATATAAAATATTTAAACTGTTGTAAGTCTCCATAGTGTGAACATGTTACCAGGTTCAATATATACATGTATACTCCCAAAATAACAAAATGATAAAATATAGTGTCTGTTAATCTATATCCATGTAGCCCCGTCAGCGCAACTCCAGGCCTAGATAGACCTGCCAGAGAGTTTCAGGTAGGAGAACTCCTCCCCGTCATCATAAAAATCAGGCTTTGCTTCATCAGCTTCACCATCATCTGCAACTACAACAAAGTTTGGTTTGTGTTTAAAGCATCATCCTAGAACGTGGGAGTGAGTGATCAATTCAGTGGAGCTATGAGGCAAAGGTTAACATGTTATCAATTCAGTCAGGCAATAATGATAAAGCAGTACAACACTCATATACTAAGTACTCTTGTTAATGCAAAAATGGTATGTTGTAATGATGCATGCCCTCGCCTGCACTCCCTCAGTGACATCATCTCCCGATCGAGCATGGAAAACTCCCTAAATGTGCGCTTCCTCGCTAAAGCACATGTAATGCAGTGCATGGTCATGTTAACCAAGTTCTTGATTAAGCATATTCATACAGTAGGCTTGGGAAGCTAAGGTACCTCCCTTTATATCATTGACCCAAACATTGATCCATCTAGGGTCGTCAATCCTAGTTAATCACATACGAAGAACTATTTCAGGTTGCTACGGAGTGACTCATCACCTCAGCACAGGCCTGGTTTATACTCGAGTTTACTAAGGAAAGGCTCGTCACCTTAGCGTAGTCCTAGGGTATACTCGAGGTCACTATGCGAAAGGCTCGTCACCTTAACATAGGCCAACAACACGAATACAGTGTCCCATACACCACTATATTCGGCTCAGGAGTTTGGGTTACTCACTGGTCACTACGGGGAGGGTCGTCGCCCCAGCTAGGATGATAGCTCAACTACGGTGTCCCATACACCACCATGTCTGACTCATGAGTCTTAGCAGATCATGGTACCAAGGTTAAATGGGTTTTGCATTGGTAAGTTAGTACCTTAAATTCAAACATAGCACCCATACATGGTGAACATACATTAGGCCAATCAGGTTTCTTGAAAAGCTCGATTGGTACAAGCATACGTTGAGCTGATCGACATGGAGTGCGTAAGCACTCCGCATGGCCTAACCACTGTCGACAAGCAGCGTACGACTCGAATTTCTCAAACCTATCTGGTGTGGTGAAACGACCTCAGTTACTACCTCAAAAATCTTTACCGATCACCTGGACTACGTCGTAGTCCCAAACACACTCCAAACAACAGTGTTCACATGTGAAAATCAAAGACAATATGTGACAACTAAAACTAAAGATAAATCTTAAGCATTTTAACAAAACACATACTACACATATTACCATACATAGGCATTTTATCCATAAATCACACAGTAGTAAGATAGGTTACATGAAGAAAACTGTAACCATAGATAAGGGGATTGAGAATTTGAACACCCTCATTACATACATTTAAACAAGCATCTTCTCATGCAGGCATTTTATCAAATACTTGGCCTATACATATCCTATACATGTAACAAAGTAGTTATAACAGGTATTGTAGCAAATCCCTTTTATAAAGGATTCACCATACGTACAACAATCATATATTCTCAGTTCATAAACATGACAAGCATAAATCATAATTCCATACTCATTCAAACATTTCAACAACCACATAGAATCCATTAAAAATCAACATAGTTTACATATATACGTACTATGTGAAAAATGTCGTATCCAAGCACATGTGATAGTAATCAAGTCAATCATAAATCATTACTGACATTGAAGGCCTTGAAAACCATAACCTATTTATAGTCCACATCTTTCATCGGTAGACTCATAACAAATTTAGTTTTAAACACTAAGTCCTCGCCTACGGCATAACGATAACTTATAACATGAAATATGTTAAATATTTCAACATTTACTCTATTTGAATCCCTAAAACAGATTAGGGTTGGGATTTCTTACCCAGGAACAGGATCAAAATCGCCGGTATGGTGATACGGAAGAGGTGGTTAAGCACGTGGAGTGGTGAGATCGAATCCTAGGAACAGTCTCCCACTTTCTCTCTAACTCTCTCTCTTTCCTTCTCTCCCCTAGGGTTTGTAATTCGTATGGAATGACAGAGAGAGAGAGGGTTTAATGCCCTTATACAGGCCCAGAACTAATGGAAATGGCCCCAGGGCCATGATATACTTAGGTTATAGCCAAGGAGTGGCCGTTTCGATCTAATGGAGCACATCTGGAGGCCCCTATTCTGCATGTTGTCGGGATTAAACTCCCTGACATTGGATCTAGGTCAGGTTAAGATCTCGGCCCGATCGGATCAATGGATCGACCACGAAGGACCTATTTCAGTTCAACGGTCACCATTACTCGATCAGGGCCACAAGTACACTGACATGTGTTGAAAATTTTTTCTGATCCGAGGGTGTAATTGGGTCAGATTCTGACGGTCTGAATCCTTAGATTTGGCCTACAATTGAATGACTCAATTTACTTAAGTTTCAGTTCATTTCCTAAAGATTCGCGTTTCTCACACACTTCGCTCCGGGCTCAAGTTGTGCATTTTAGGATATCATTTGGACTTGATTTCTGAGATGATTTTTAAGTCCACCATGGTGGTTGTAACCATTTAGTTTTGGGATAATCAGACTTTTGACGCGCGGTCCAGGTCCGATACGGAGTTTAAATGCTCTCCCGAGAGCAACTGGGTTTTGAGATTGATCCTAAGCTTTTAGGTAATGTAGCATTAGTGATTCTACTCATTTTGAGTCTTGCAGTTCATATTGAAAGTTGTTCAAGCTAATTCGACAAGTAATTTAGTTTAACACTTGATTAATCTTCGCCTAATTTCTAAAGGATTTGGTCCTTAGTGATTTCTGCCTGACGTGGTACTCGGGTCTTTGTACGGATTTTTCTGAGACGTTACACGTAGAGATTCCCTTGATATTTACAACGCGTGGTTTTTTCCTCAAACTGAATGTAAGCCCTCAACTCCTGGCTCAGGTATCGCCTCGACGCGTAATATGCGACGTCGGAACCGTGGCGACGGCGTGGTCGAAAGGGTACAAGTTTCAAATTAAGCCAACTCTGATATACGGGATGTGACTTAGGATCACGTGCAAACACTGATAATAAATCGTGGGTCACCAGAATTTGACCAGGAGGCCCGAGTAGGCATACAGAATGGTACGGGCTAGAATACGGGTCTCACACCTAAGATTTCTTTGGGGTGAACAGTTAAGATGGAAGGAAACAAAGTCATGTGGATCGCCAACATGAAAGAAATCGAGCTTTCCATTTTTTGGAAAGAAAAGAAGCACAACCAGCCCTCTTGCACTGGTGTTTGTGCAGTTTCACGTGGGAGGAAATGTGTGAAACTTTAGGATTTCGTTCTGAATTTCCTCCTCTCCAAGATGGATAGTTCAGATCATACATTTGGTCGATCAAGGTGGGCCATGATTCAAACAAATGGATGGGTATCCGTCCGTTCAAAAACAGTTGGGCGCGTGAAAAGAAAAGAAGGATTTTCCTTCTTTTGGTTGGCTCAAATCAAACTCGTTTGACCGAGCAGCCCTATTCAACGCACGTCAGGTGTGCACTTGTGAGTGGTGCCTGTGCACCACAGGTGGGGCTCACAGTGATGGGTTTGCCCAATCTACTTCGTTCATTTGTTTTGTCAGCCCACATTAGGGTCCAACCCAAAGAATGAAGTGCATCCATGGCTTAGGTGGGCCATACATGCCAAGTTCGTGCTTGATTAGTGGTTTGTGCGGCCCATGGTAATGTTAAGTGAAATCTGGCCCGTCCATTAGTTTTAACATTAGTATAAAAATAATATATATTAAGTAATAATAACTGCATTACTATATAATATAATATATATTATAAACATATATACAACTTATTATACATTTATTATATTATTTTATATTTTATATTAATAATTATTTATCAATTAATAGAGCATTTAATTTGGAATATTATATTTTCTTTTATATATATTATTATTAATATTCAAAGTGTACTATAATTAATTAATACAATATTATATTATATATTCATTATAATACATATTAGTAAACAATATTTAAGATTATATAATAAAAATATATTTACATATTTACTTAGTATAATACATTAATAGTTATAGATAAGTATTTATTTACAATCAATACTATTTATAATGTATTCTTATGATTATATTTGCATATATTAGTATAGTGAAATTAATATTAAGTGATATATATTTTATATATATAGTATAATACAATAATATATAGTTTAAATTATAAAATGTAAATATTAGTTAATATATATCAATTATATAATAATGTGTTGGTATACAATTTATTTTATATATAGTTTAAATAATATACACAATTTGAATAATTCAAGTAACATATGTATTATTACAAATAATTATAAAATTATGTTGTATTATAATACACACACACACACACACACACACACACACACACACACACACACACACACACACACACATACATACATACATATACAATTATATCACATTTAAAATGAATTATTATGGTATTAACTTAAGATAGCCCACCCATCTAACTTTGAGGTAGATTTATAGCACTAGATTTGACAATCACTTCTACAACTAGATTCTCCTACATCTAAGTTGGACGAGCGACCATGAGTTTGAATGGTCGGATTACTTTGAGACTATCATCGATTGTCCAAAGGTTCCCTAGATGAATCTAATGATTAGTTTTGACGTCAAGGTCCATCATTGAACGAGGTGAGGCGTAATTCCAATGATCTATCTCGAACTCCATGGTTGATGCACAATCCCAAGGGTCGGATCTTGTAATCCAGAAGTACAAGTATTTCAGATTCACTCCTCACTAGTTCCAGGTGTCCTAAAGTAATTGTAAGTAGGGGTCTAACCACTGATTCTATGCTTAGAGGGTCAGGTGTCTTAGGTGTGGATTACCATTTAAGCTACTAAGGATGCACTGAACAATAGGTGGTGTAACTTGTATCCTAAAGGAAGCGAAGACTTCCCTCAATAACTAATAGATAGATGGTTTGATCTATCCCAACCATTAGATTAACCCAAGACAAGGGCGAACGTTCAGATACATCATATTGTGCTTATATTGAATTTGGTCTTCCTAGTAACACCCGAGTACTGAAAAGTATGGGGTGTTACAAATTCTTAGTGTTGTGAGGAATATCAAGTAATGAAAGCCTCTCAAGGAGAACTTTCATGAAATTATTAATGTTTTCTATTTTAGTTCCTAAAAAAAGATCTATTTTAGACTAGTTTGCACATTGTGTAAGGATTTTGCGACACCCTAGAAAAGCATTTTTGTTAGAGGAAGATCCAACACCCATATCAACTAGTTCAACCTAGGTAGGCTTGTCTTGTGGTTTATTTGCAATATCTTGAAGATTGCTAAACATCTTAGTTCGCTAGCTACTCACTAACCATGTTACTTTGCTGGTAGACTGCAACTAGTAAACCGTGTCCCATCGAGTGCGCCATTAATGATGTTGAGATTTAATTCAAATACACAAGCACACATGTAGTGAATGACCCAACTTTAATTTCTTTTCTTGTGCACATGTATGTGTTGGGCATGTTAGAGTCATATTCAACTTGAATGGAACCGAACACATCATGACCCTAAGCATGGAAATAGCTAGATTAGGACTAGATCTATGAAAAGTGGCCGACTACTCGACTGTTGATTAACCAGGAATCAAACAATTTATGAAAGGCAGGGTCAGTACCTTAGATGAGGTTTTTTTTTTTTTTTTTGCACAATTTTTTTATTACAATGATGCTAGCTTTCTGGCATTTAAACATTTAAAGAGGAAATAATAAATCTTGCCAATTTTATTAAATTGAATAAGAATGCATTATAATTAGTAAATAAGAACATAAAGAAAAAAGAAGTTAACCGATGGAAATTCAAGCAGGGACAATCATCTGAGCCTGAACGGCCATGAAAAGGTCGTGGTTTAGCCAGCAAGTTATGGTCTAGAAATCACTAAGTTCTTAGAGATTTGGAATCCGATGACAAGGTCATAGATAAGACTAAACTAATTTTGAATTGCTTGAACAAAATTAGAGAGACTGAACTATATTAAGATAGGTGTCCATGTATAATAATTTTTTTAAAAAGGCAACGTTAAGCTGAATAAGAGATTTATTTGTTTAAATTAGTGAGGGAACAGTGCTCTCCATTTTTTACTGCTTTTATAAACATAGATTGGTCAATTACTTAATGGCCTTGGCCTAATACCCTTCTAATTCAAGATGGGGCCAACCAATCATTGCATTGTTGTGTTTGCTTATGTTTTTACTTATTGACGCCCTTCTCTTCTTGATGGAACATTTAATAATCCATGGATGTGTAAGACCAATTAAATTTCACCATGTCTTACAATATATCACCGCTTGTTGGGCTACATTGGGTTACGTGCTCTTTGAATGCTCTATTTATTGTGGATACAACACATACATCATAGTGAGGTCCACATAACCTGGTGATGTCACTTCAGTAGCGAGTCTCGCTACTCAACCTGTCAGTATCTAATCCACATCCTATTCGGGAGCGGATTGACTACTGATAATTTGAGTATCGGGACTGCTACTAAAGTAACGTCACCAAGATCTGTGTGCCCCACCATGATGCATTTTTTATATCCACGATGTCCATCCATCAAGAGAGCATTTTAAGGTAAGATACAAAGAATGAGTCACATCCAAACCTTCAGTGGACCCCACCAGAGAAAATAGTTGGGAGAGTGACACCATTATTAAAAACTTCAAAAGTCCATAAAAGTTTTATACCAAGCTGATATTTGTGTTTTACCTTCTTTAATGTCTTTATTAACTTTTGAATAGGTTGAATTTCGAAAAAACATCATAGTGGGCCTTAGGAAGGCTTCATCGGTTGGCATCAATCTTCTCGTTGTTTTCTTTGATTGGGTCCACTAAAGCTTTGGATCTTCCTGTCTCTCTGGATCATGCCTTGAAAAAATATAACCAAATGAATGGACATTTTGGATACACCACATACATTACAGTGGGGTCCACATAACTTGGTGACGTCACTTCAATAGCGAGTCTCGCTACTCAACCTGTCAGTATCTAATCCGCGTCCTATTCGAGCGTGGATTGGCTACTGACAAGTTGAGTAGCGAGACTGCTACTGAAGTGCCGTCACCAAGTTTTGTGTGCCCCACCATGATGTATTTTTTCAATCAATGCCATCCATCCATCTAGAGAGATCATTTTAGGGTAAGATATAAAGAATGAGTCACATCCAAAGCTCTAGTGGACCCCACTAGAGAAAATAGTTGGGAGAGTGACACCCATTAAAAACTTCTAAAGTCCACAAAAGTTTAATATCAAGTTAATATTTTTGTTTTACCTTCTTCAATGACTTTGTTAACTTTTGAATAAGTTGGATTTCTAAAAAACATCATGGAGGGTCTTAGGAAGGTTTCAATGGTAGGCATCAATCTTCCCACTGTTTTCTTTAGTGGGGTCCAAAAAAGCTTTGGATCTCTCTCTCTCTCTCTCTCTCTCTCTCTCTCTCTCTCTCTCTCTCTCTCTCTCTCTCTCTCTCTCTCTGGGTCATGTCTTAAAATTATATATCCAAATGAATGGACATTGTCGATACAACACATACATCATAGTAGGGTCCACATAACATAGTGAAGTCACTTCAGTATCAAGTCTCGCTACTAAACCTGTCAGTATCTAATCAGTGTCCTATTCGAGCGTGGATTGGCTACTGACAAGTTGAGTAGCAAGACTGCTATCCAAGTGACCTCACCAAGTTCTATGTGCCCCCACCATGTTGTATTTTTTGTATCCACGCCATCCATCCATCTGGAGTGTTCATTTTAGGGTAAGATACAAAGAATGAGTCACATCCAAATCTCCAGTGGACCCCACCAGAGAAAATGGTTGGGAGATTGAAACCACCGTTAAAAGCTTCTATTGTCTACGAAAGTTTTATATCAAGCTAATATTTGTATTTTACCTTCTTTAATGTCTTTATTAACTTTTGAACAGGTTGGATTTTGAAAAAACATCATGGTGGTTCTTAGGAAGATTTCAATGATGGGCATCAATCTTCTTATTATTTTCTTTGGTGGGGTCCACTAAAGCTTTGGATCTTCCTCTCTCTCTGGGTCATGCCTTAAAATAATATATCCAAATGAATGGACATTGTGGATACAACACATACATCATAATTGGGTCCACATTACCTGGTGATGTCACTTTTCTAGCGAGTCTAGCTACTCAACCTGTCAGTATCTAATCCACATCCTATTCGGGCATGGATTGGCTACTGATAAGTTAAGTTGCGAGACTGCTACTTAAGTGACATCACCAAGTTTTATGTGCCCCACCATGATGTATTTTTTGTATCCATGTCGTCCATCCATCTGAAGAGATCATTTTAGGTTAAGATACAAAGAATGAGCCACATCCAAAGCTCCAGTGGACCCCACCAGAGAAAACAGTTGGGAGAGTGACACCACTATTAAAAACATCTAAAGTCCACAAAAGTGTTATATCCATCAGATATTTATTTTTTTTTACTTTCTTTTATGTCTTTGTTAACTTTTGAACAGGTTGGATTTCAAAAAAACTTCATGGTGGGCCATAGGAAGGTTTCAACGCTGGGCATCAATCTTCCTGCTGCTTTCTATTGTGGGGTCCACTAAAGCTTTGGATCTTCTGCTCTCTCGGTCATGCCTTAAAATAATATATCCAAATGAATGGACATTGTAGATACAAAACATACATCATAGTGAGGTCCACATAACTTGGTGATGTCACTTCAGTAGCGAGTCTTGCTACTCAAACTGTCAGTATCTAATCCGCATCCTATTCGGGCGTTGATTGGCTACTAACAAGTTGAGTTGTCAGACTGCTACTTAAGTGACATCACCAAGTTCTGTGTGCGCCACCATGATTTATTTTTTGTATCCATGCCATCCATCCATCTGGAGAGATCATTTTAGGGTAAGATACAAAGAATGAGTCACATCCAAAGTTCCAGTGGACCCCACCAAGGAAAACAGATGGGAGAGGGACCCTACAGTTAAAAACTTCTTAAGTCCACAAAATTTTTATATCAACCTGATATTTGTGTTTTACCTTCTTTAATGTCTTTGTTAACTTTTGGATAGGTTGGATTTTGAAAAAACATTATGGTGGGCCTTAGGAAGGTTTCAACGCTAGGCATCAATCTTATTATTTTGAAAAAGCCTTGAAAACCATAACCTATACATATATAGTCCGCACCTTAAACCAGAAAATGCGTAATGGATTTGATTTAGACGATAAGTCTTCGTCAATGGCGAATAGGCAACCTAAGGCATGAATTAGGTTAGCTACATCAACACTTAGACTATTCTAAGTTCCAAACAGGTTAGAGTTTGATTATCTTACCCAAAAATAGAATTAGAATTGCCAGAATAACGATTCAGATGCGAAGGATTAGACACGTAGAGTAGCTGGGAAGAATCCCAAGATGAAACACCAACTTCTCACTCACTTTCTCTCTCTTTTTTCTCTCTTATCTTAGTTAGGGTTTGGAAATTCGTATGGAATTTGTGAGAGAGGGTTTAAGGCCATTATATAGGCTCAAAACTGATGGGAATGACCCCAGGGCCAAGGTATACTTAGGTTATAACCAAATCGGGCTTATTCTGATCTAACGGAACATTTCTGGAGGTCCTTTTGTTGAATGCAATCGGACTTAATCTCGTAAATACTGGATCTTGATCAAGTTAAGTTTTCAGTCCGAACGGGTTTTTAGATCGACCGTGGGTGACCAGTTTCAGTTCAACGGTCATCAAAACTCGATCAGGGCCACAAGTATTTTGACATGTGTGGTCCATCTTCCTTGATCCAAGGGTGTATTTGGGTCAAAATCCAACGTTCAGAATACTTATAATTGGTCCGCAAGCGACACGACTCAGATTACTTAAATTTATATTTAATGTCTAAATATATTCACTTTTCAAACACTCTTCGCTCCGGACTCAAGAAAATCATCACGGGATACCATGTGAACTTGATTTTTGAGGTGATTGTCAAGTCTAACTAGGCGGTCATAACTGTCTAAGTTCATCGCTATTGAACTTTCGACGTGCGATCTAGGTCCGATACGAAGTTTCTGAATGCTCCCGAGAGTAACCGAGTTTAGAGTTAGATCCTAGATTTCTAGTTAACGTAGCATTACCTGTCCTACTCATTTATAGTCTCGTAGTTCATATTTAAAGTGGTTTAAGCTAATTCTACTGAGTATTCAGTTTAGTACTTAACCAAATTCTACCCTAATTATGGTAGAATACGGTCCTAGGGCTATTTTATGTCCCGTTTTTGGCACTTTTAGTTATTATTTTATTTTAATTATTTTTATAATAGTTCATAATTAATTTTACCCCATCTTCACCAAATTCCATGAGATTTTGTGTTGTAGAAAAATTCTAAAAATTCCCGAAGCAGCAGCTGTCCAACAAGTGATTTTCAAATAGTTGTTACAACGACTTACTTTAAACTATATTAAATATTTTATTATATTTTTCACATATTTTTATATAAAACTAGACTCATTTAGCTTCACTTTAATTTTTGAATCACCTAAATTAGAGTTATAACAAAGAAGATATGATTTTTCAAAGTTTGATAAAATGCGTAAAAAAATGCAGAAAACGGGCTGCCTGATCTGTTGTACGGACGAGGCCTCGCCAAACCGGAGAGCCCCTCACTGGTCACTGGATATTTGGGTGAGGGCTCACCACAGAGACAATTTTCTCACCCCCCGGGGATGCCAAAAACATGTGGGACCCACCCCGGGTCTCCCCGAATTGAGTCATTTTGGCCCACGAGTCCGTCGAGGCATTATTGGGTCTCATTTGCAAACCGGAATGAGTTACGCAATATACAATATATGATTTTGGGGTATGAGAAGCTAATCTATCCATAGAAACTATCTATACCATTAAATTCTAAAAATACAATAGTCAAAATCCTATTTTATTCATGTATTTACCATTTACAGTAAGTTTTAATTTAAGTATAGTTCTTCATCATTTAAACTTTAGAATTTGTGTCTAATATGAAAGTACTGAGAGAAACTTGAAGAATGAGATGGTGAAAGGTGAGATTTTGAAGGAAATGGGTTGAAAAGTGATTTCTTTAGCTTTGGAATTGAATTATGAGAAGTTACCAAGGTGTTATGGTTGCCCCATTGCCTAAGAAAGTCTAATTCTAGGTTAGAAAAAATTTAGGGTGTTACATGGAGGGTCTTAGGAAGGTTTCAACGGTGGGCATCAATCTTCCCGCTATTTCTTTTGTGGCGACCACAAAAGCTTTGGATTTTCCTCTCTCTCTCTCTAGGTCATGCCTTAAAATAATATATCTAAATGAATGGACATTGTCATAACAATAAATAGTGGGGTCCACATAACCTGGTGAAGTCACTTCAAAAGCGAGTCTCACTACTCAACCTGACAGTATCTAATCCGCATCCTATTCAGGTGCAGATTGCCTACTGACAAGTTGAGTAGCGAGACTACTACTTAAGTGACGTCACCAAGTTCTGTGTGCCTCACCATGATGTATTTTTTGGATTCATGCCGTGCATCCATCTGGAGAGATCATTTTAGGGTAACATACAAAGAATGAGTCACATCCAAAGCTCGAGTGGACCCCACCAGAGAAAATAATTGGGAGAGTGACACCACTGGTAAAAACTTCTAAAGTCCACAAAAGTTTTAAATCAACCTGATACTTTTGTTTTACCTTCTTTAATGTCTTTGTTAACTTTTGAACAGGTTGGATTTCAAGAAAACATCATGGTAGGCATTAGGAAGGTTTCAATGCTGGGCATCAATCTTCTGGCTACTTTGTATAGTGGGGTCCACTGAAGCTTTAGATCTTCCTCTCTCTCTAGGTCATGCCTTAAAATAATATATCCAAATGAATGGACATTGTGGCTACAGAACATACATCATAGTGAGGTCCACATAACCTAGTGACGTCACTTCAGTAGCGAGTCTCGCTACTCAAACTGTTGATATCTGATCTACGTCCTATTCGGGTGTGGATTGGGTACTGACAAGTTGAGTTACGAGACTGCTACTTAAGTGATGTCACCAAGTTCTGTGTGCCCCACCATGATGTATTTCTTTGTATCCACCCCATCCATCCATCTGGAGAGATCATTTTAGGGTAAGATACAAAGAATAAGTTACATCCAAAGCTCTAGTGGACCCTACTAGAGAAAACAGTTTGGAGAGTGACCCAACATTTAAAAACTTCTAAAGTCCACAAAAGTTTTATATCAACCTGATATTTTTGTTTTACATTCTTTAATGTCTTTGTTAACTTTTGAACAGGTTGGATTTTGGAAAAACATCATGGTGAGCCTTAGGAAGGTTTCAACGCTAGGCATCAATCTTCCCACTACTATCTATTACGGGGTCCACTAAAGCTTTAGATCTTCCTCTCTCTCTGGGTCATGCCTAAAAATAATATATCTAAATGAATGGACATTGTGGATGCAGAACTTACATCATAGTGAGGTGCACATAACCTGGTGATGTCACTTTAGTAGCAAGTCTCGCTACCCAACCTGTCAGTATCTAATCCGTGTCCTATTCGAGCGCGGATTGGCTACTGACAAGTTGAGTAGCGAGACTACTTCTAAAGTGACATCACCAAGTTTTGTATGCCCCACCATGATGTATTTTTGTATCCACGCCATCCATTCATCTGGAGAGATCATTTTAGGGTAAGATAGAAAGAACGGGTCACATCTAAAGCTCGAGTGGACCCCACCAGTGAAAATAGTTAGGAGAGTGACACCACCGTTATAAACTTCTAAAGTCCATAAAAGCTTTGTATCAACCGGATATTTGTGTTTTACCTTCTTTAATATCTTTGATAACTTTTGAACGGGTTGTATTTTGAAAAAACATCATGGTGGGTCTTAGGAGGGTTTCAATAGTGGGCATCAATCTTTCCGCCGATTTCTTTGGTGGGATCCAAAAAAGCTTTGGATCTTCCCCCCTCTCTCTCTCTCTCTCTCTCTCTCTCTCTCTGGGTCATGCCTTAAAATAATATATCCAAATGAATGGACATTGTCATAACAACAAATACATCATTCTGGGTTCCACATCACCTCGTGAAGTCACTTCAATAGCAAGTCTCGCTACTCACCTGTGAGTATCTAATCCGCGTCCTATTCAGGCACGGATTGGCTACTGACAAGTTGAGTAGAAAGACTGCTATTGAAGTGACGTCAACAAGTTCTGTGTGCCCCCACCATGATGTATTTTTTATATTCATGCTATCCATCCATCTGAAGAGATCATTTTAGGGTAAGATACAAAGAATGATTCACATCCAAAGCTCCAATGGACCCCATTAGAGAAAACAGTTGGGAGAGTGACACCACCTTTAAAAACTTCTAAAGTCCACAAAAGATTTATATCAACCTGATATTTGTGTTTTACCTTCCTTAATATCTTTATTAACTTTTGAACAAGTTGGATTTCGAAAAAAACATCATTGTGGGCCTTAGGAAGGTTTCAACACTGGGCATCAATCTTCCTGCTACTTTCTATTGTGGGGTCCACTAAAGCTTTGGATCTTCCTCTCTCTCTCTCTCTCGGTCATGCCATTAAATAATGTATCCAAATGAATGGACATTATGGATATAGAACTTACATCATAGTGGGGTCCACATAACCTGGTGACGTCACTTAAGTAGCGAGTCTCGCTACTCAACTTGTTTGTATCTAATCCGTGTCCTATTTGAGCGCAGATTGGCTACTGAGAAGTTGAGTAGCGAGACTGCTACTGAAGTGATGTCAGCAAGTTCTGTGTGCTCCACCATGATGTATTTTTTTATCCACGCCACCCATCCATTTGGAGGGAACATTTTAGGGTATGATAGAAAGAATGAGTCACATCCAAAGCTCCAGTGGACCCTACCAGAGAAAACATTTGGGAGAGTGACACCACCGTTAAAAACTTCTAAAGTCCACAAAAGTTTTATATTAACCTGATATTTGTGTTTTACCTTTTTTAATGTCTTTGATAACTTTTGAACAGGTTGGATTTCGAAAAAACATCATGGTGGTTCTGAGAAAGGTTTCAACGGTGGGCATCAATCTTCCCGCTCTTTTCTTTCATGGGGTCCACAAAAGCTTTGGATCGTCCTCTCTCTCTCTCTCTCTCTCCAGGTCATGCCTTCAAATAATATATCTAAATGAATGGACATTGTCATAACAACAAATACATCATAGTGGGGTCCACATTACCTAGTGAAGTCACTTTAATAGTGAGTCTAACTACTCAACCTATCAGTAGCTAATCCGTGTCCTATTTGGGCACGGATTGGCTACTGACAAGTTAAGTAGCTAGATTGCTACTTAAGCGATGTCACCAAGTTTTGTGTGTCCCACCATGATGTATTTTTTATATCCACTCCGTTCATCCATCTGGAGAGATCATTTTAGGGTAAGATACAAAGAATGATTCATATTCAAAGCTCGAGTGGACACCACCAGAGAAAACAGTTGGGAGAGTGACACCACCGTTAAAAACTTATAAAGTCCACAAAAGTTTTATATCAACCTAATATTTGTGTTTTACCTTCTTTAATGTCTTTGTCAACTTTTGAACAGGTTGGATTTAGAAAAAAACATCATGGTGGGCCTTGGGAAGGTTTCAACGCTGGGCATCAATCTTCCCGCTGCTTTCTATTGTGGTGTACACTAAAGCTTTTGATCTTCCTCTCTCTCTTTGGGTCATGCCTTAAAATAATATATCCAAATGAATGGACATTGTGGATATAGAACTTATATTAAAGTGGGGTCCACATAACCAGGTGACATCACTTCAGTAGGAAGTCCCGCTACTCAACCTGTCAGTATCTAATTCGTGTCCTATTCGAGCGCGGATTTGGTATTGAGAAGTTGAGTAGCGAGACTACTACTGAAGTGATGTCACCAAGTTCTGTGTGCCCCACCATGATGTATTTTTTGTTTCCACACCATCCATTCATCTAGAGAGATCATTTTATGGTAAGAGAGAATGAATGAGCCACTTCCAAAGCTCCAGTGGACCCCACTAGTAAAAACAGTTGGGAGAGTGACACCCCCGTAAAAAACTTCCAAAGTCCACAAAAGTTTTATATTAACCTTATATTTGTGTTTTACCTTCTTTAATGTCTTTGTTAACTTTTGAACAGGTTGGATTTTGAAAAAACATCATGGTGGGTCTTAGGAAGATTTCAACGATGGGTATCAATCTTCCCGCTGTTTTCTTTGGTGTGGACCACAAAAGCTTTGGATCTTCCTCTCTCTCTCTCTCTCTCTCTCTCTCTCTCTCTCTCTCTCTCTCTCTCTCTCTCTGGTTCATGCCTTAAAATAATATATCTAAATGAATGGACATTATCATAACAACCATTACATCATAGTGGGGTCCACATAACCTGGTGAAGTCACTTCAGTAGCAAGTCTCGCTACCCAACCTGTCAGTATCTGATCTGCATCCTATTCGGGCACGGATTGGCTACTGACAAATTGAGTAGCGAGAGTGCTACTTAAGTGACGTCACCAAGTTTTGTGTGCCCCACTATGTTGTATTTTTTGTATCCACACCATCCATCCATCTGGAGAGATCATTTTAGGGTAAGATACATAGAATGAGTCACATCCAAAGCTCCAGTGGACACCACTATCGAAAATAGTTGGGAGAGTGACACAACGATTATAAACTTCTATAGTCCACAAAGTTTTTTATTAAGCTGATATTTGTCTTTTACCTTCTTTGATGTCGTTGTTAACTTTTGAATAGGTTGGATTTCAAAAAAACCTCATGGTGTGCCTTAGGAAGGCTTCAACGGTGCGCATCAATCTTCCCGTTGTTTTCTTTAGTGGGGTTCACTAAAGCTTTGGATCTTTCTGTCTCTCTGGGTCATGCCTTATAATAATATATTAAAGTCAATGGACATTGTGGATACAACACATACATCAAAGTGGGGTCCACATAACCTGGTGACGTCACTTTACTAGCGAGTCACGCTACTCAACCTATCAGTATCTAATTCGTGTCCTAGTCGGGCACGGATTGCCTACTGACGAGTTGAGTAGCGAGACTGCTACTTAATTGACATCACCAAGTTCTATGTGCCCACCATGATGTATTTTTTGTATCCACATCGTCCATCCATCTGGAGAGATCATTTAGGGTAAGATACAAAGAATGAGTCACATCCAAAGCTCTAGTGGACCCACCAAAGAAAACAGTTGGGAGAGTGGCACAACCGTTAAAAACTTCTAAAGTCCACAAAAGTTTTATATCAAGATAATATTTGGGTTTTACCTTCTTTAATGTCTCTGTTAACTTTTGAACAGGTTAGATTTCAAAAAAAAAAAAACATCATGGTGAGTCTTGGGAAGGTTTCAACGGTGGGCATCAATCTTTCCGCTGTTTTCTTTGGTGGGGTTCACAAAAGCTTTGGATCTTCCTCTCTCTCTCTCTCTCTCTCTCTCTCTCTCTCTCTCTCTGTCTTTAGGTCTTTGTCATGCCCCAAACTCAGAAACCGGGCTCAAAAAATTCCAGATTTCTGAATCCGGAGCTGACAGCCTCCATAGTACCCCAATCTCGGCTCCCAGCACCCATATACCAGGTTCCGATCCTGGTATCTTACAAGGAGAATTTCAAACATGATTTGATTCGTAATTAGCACAATCATAAGCATAACCCACGAACAATAACCGCAAGAACACCATCACAAAATCTACTATGATCAAAATCTTTGAGACAATGCGTATAAAAGGGAAATACAAGATAATGAAAGTAACAAAAACTTTAAAAGCTCCGCTGCACACTCCTAACTACAACGAGGCTATGGCTACGTCCTGACGTCACCTGCACGTATCAATCATGCATAAGCTTATAGAAAGGTTAGAGAGTGGTGTAAGTGTGTACGTAGTATGAGCGTGCTCAGAATGAAAAGTCTAAGTAATGCAGAATCATCTTAATGGGTACATGAATGCAATAAGCCATACCAAGGTTATGCGGTGCAAAATATGAATGGTATCGGTCATATCGAGACCATGCAATGCGAGATGCAACTTAAGCATGTCATTCCCCATACACCTATCAATACAACTCATCAAATATCAGTACAGTTCTCATTCTGGATAATCACCGGGGTTTAGTACACTCCAAATGGCATTGCCCCTCTCCCAGCCGCATAGTCCAAGTGAGCGTAAGAAACCTCACTATCCGCCTAGCCAATAGTCTGTCAATACCTATCCGGCACGACAATTGTGCTGGTCAAACTCAGCATAGTAATGCCCCCTACCCTCGAGCGAGTAAGTCCACACCCTTTTCCAACCGACCACGACACAGTAGGAGACGCGGCCTCCTGGTATTTAGCCCTCGTGCGCTCATATGTCCACTTGGTCTCGACGTTGGATTCATCCTCTGGTACCATCGGGTTTAAGGATTTTCACCTAGGGACATCTATATTGCCCTGATGTTAGTAACAATATTTTTGATGTCTGATCCTGCCATCCACGATGTGTCTGTGGAGGTCATAGTCTTGATGTCACTAGGGCGTATAAAAATCATGTCATACAAATGTTAAGTACATGAATCACACTACCAGACATGCAACAATCCTACGCGTACCGGGCGCTCATGAAGGATAACTCCGCCTATCAGGGAGCCCATAAACAATCTGCCCGATGGCATATGCTATGATCAGTCACTCCCCATATCAGGCATACATATGATGCGTATGACGATGAATCATGGATCTATATGAAACATGTTTTATGTTAATGGGCTTTGTTCATATCGAAGATGGGCCTAAACGGCCTACACACTACTAGTATGGGCCTAATAATGGGCCCTAGGGAGAGTGATAATACGAACATTTAACCAACATCATCCTTAAAATGTGGACGTCAAACTAACATTGCTCCCAATGCATAGCCGCCATCAAGATCATCACGTAAACCATGGTGGAATCACATTACAATGGGCCTTATGTACATCCTATTGGGCCTCGACCCATAGGCCTCCAATACATCAAATGGCCTTATAACATGGGTCTCGTATATATCAAGGTGGCCTCATCCCATGAGCCATGACTACATCAAGATGGGCCTCCTCAATGGGCCTTATATATGTCAAGGTGGGCCTCAACAAAGGGCCACAAATACATTAAGATGGGCCTAATCACATGGGTTGAAACAATGGGTTAAATCAACTGGGTCAAGTCGAACGGGCCGAGTTGAATGAGCCTAGTCGAATGGGCCAAATCAAATGGCCGATCAAATGGGCCGCGCCAATCATCCATCAATAGATATCATTACAGAACATTAAATAAATAAAATAAATCATATCCAAAGATCATTTGGACCATACCACAACTAATAGTGGTGATATTAATTTCCCACTTTCAAATTCCAGTGAGCCCACAACAACATTTAATTTCCATCCAGACCATTCCCATGATCACAAGGACCTGGGGAGAAATAAATATCATATTGATCCAAAGTTTTTGTAACCTAAAAGGGGTTTCAATGGTAGGCATTCACTCCACTGTTTTCTATAGTTTGGTCCACCCGACAACTGAATCTGTCTCATCCTTTAGCTCATGCCATAAAATGAGCTTTCACAATGGTTGGACAGCTTGGATGTAACACATGCATCATGCTGGGTCCCATAGATGGACAACATAGATGAGATAGATGAGACCCACAGAACTTGGTGGCGCCACAATAACAGCTACACAGTAGCTGGAGTGAGGCACACCAGTCGTCCCACTCCCATGGACAATGTGGGTATAACACTTACTTCAATGGGTCCCATGTGGGGCCAACCATAATGTTTATTTGCCATCCCAACCATTGATAAGGTCACTCGTAACTTGGATGAAGTGGAAAACAAATTTAATAATGATCCAGCACCCAAAAAGGGTTTTATTAGTAGACGTTCAATTACCTTTATTTCCTGTGACATGGGCCATCTTAGTTTCAAATATGGCTGATTTTAGGGGTGGCCCACAGCCAGGAGGGGGCCCACCCGATGCACGGTATGGATGTACATCACACATCAGGGTGGGGCCCACGAATGGGATCTGTGGTTCCTCCCCTTTCACATTCATGGCAGCGCCATGCTGCTGCTACAGCAGCAGCAGTGTCAGCTACTTGTATTTATATATATATATATATATATATATATATATATATATATATATATATATATATATATATATATTTTAAAACCGTTTTCTCATGGTTTTTAACAGGTGGGGCCCACCTTAGGAAAATCCAACCCAGCTACTGGTTTCTATGGCTAAATACAAACTCATCAAGCCCAATATTCGATGAGATTTGGTGTACAGAAACATCATAGTGTATTTCAAAAGAAAAATACTATTCTCTGTGTAATGGCCCACTACGGAAATCAAATTAAGTTCATTTTTCGGTTGAACAACTAAAATGATCTGAGGAAAAGGATGGATAGCTTAGATTAAGTACATACATCAAGGTGGGGCCTAAAGGAGTAGCCCACCCAAACACCTTGCCTATTTGCATCCCACAGTAAGTTCACGTTTCACTAGAAACACGTCCAGCGTCCAGGGACGCTGGGCGATCTGTGTGTACCATTTTATCAAGGCGGGTCCCTCATGGACGCGGCCCACTTGATCTAGATCATTCTGATATTTGTGTTTTCCTCCCTTCTAGGCATGGTAATGCGTTGGGTGGTGTAGATCAAACACCAGCAGGTGGGTCCCATAATGATGGATGGCATGGATGACTTACATACTTCATGGTGGGATCTATCCAGGTGGGTCACACAGTCATATCATCATAAAAAAAATAAGGAAAGAAAGAGAAGGAAATATGAGAGAGATAGTGATGGAGGGACCATGCCACTATGGGCCTCTTATGATTACATCACATACATTAAAATGGGTCCCACCAACAAGTGGGCCCTAAAAGTAAGAATTAATGGTGGATCACCCACCTCTAAGCCTTCTCCTTGATCCCTTGGACTCCTATCCTCCTTGCATTCAACTTTGATGGGGGTTGATGAATATTAGAAGGTTGAGATGGAAGATGAGAGAGTGGGAAAGTGGTCCACACTTGGAGTTGGGAGAGAGGATCTTGGACATATGGAATTTCTCATAGGATTTAGGAGGTTTCTTAGAAAAATGACTGTAACGCCCGTGAAAAATCCGTACTTGGAATCGAGTACCGATTTGACCCGAAATCGCGTATAAATAATTTTCATGGAAATTAAACGTAAGTTAGCTAGCGCAACGCTAGAGTAGCTGGGAAATAGTCCCTGATCACTTTAAATACGTTCTACAAGACCCAAATCGAGTAGAACAGACAACTCTACAATACTCTATAACCTTGGATCAAACTCTAAGCAGGTTTGTCCTCTGGACCATATTGAACTTTTGTATGGGATTTAGACCGCGCGTCGAAGGTCCGATACCTCCTATCTTAGACCGTTAGAACCGCCCAGCTGGACTTGACAATCATCTCGAAAATCAAGTCAAACCGATAATCACAGAGTATTTCGTTGAACCCGGACTGAAGCGACCGCGAATAGGGACGAATTGGGAATTTCAAATCCAAATCTGGCACACGACTTGACGCGTCAGTATTAAGCGTTCGGACCGTCAGAATTCATCCAGATTACACCCTCAGATCAGGAAAAATATCTATTTATTATCATGGGACTTTCAGCCCTGATCTATGTGCGGTGACCGCTGAACTGAAACTGGTCCGCCACGTGCGATATGCGAACCCTGCCAGACTGAAAACTTAATACGAGGTACATCTGGTACCCATGAGCTTAAGTCTGATCGCAATCGACCAGGGGACCACCAGAAATCAGTTTTTGGACCGAAACAGCCCCGAAATGGATAGGCATTAAGTAAACTTCGTCCCGGAGCCTATTTTCGACGTTTCCAAGCTTATAAAAGGGGTTGAAACCCTCATTCCTTCCTTGCATCCGAATTTCACAAACCCTAAAAAAGAGAGAGAGAGTTTGAGAGAAAGGGAAGAGGAGATTTTTTCCACATCCGAGTCCCTGACAGTGCTGCTTCAACACTTCATTCCAATCACCTGGCTGGTGATTTTTCCACTTTTTCAGGTATAGAAAAACCCCAAAAACTTGCTGATTTAGGGTTTACGTAGATTCTGAGCATGGTAGCTAATGTAATCCATGAATCAGGTTCTCTTACCGCCGTAGACGAAGCGTACACGCTCCGTTCAAATTCTCGCGACCGTAAGAGACTAGGTGAGGATTTTAGACGCTTTGATTGACGGTTTACAACGCTTTCAATGTCATTTAATAGTAGATTATCGACGGCATCGCCGTTTGACATGTACAACATGCTCTCCGTTTCCTGTTTCGCAAATTAACGAAGAATATGAGATTTAGGGCATTTTAGTCATTTGTAGGAAGTACGGTCTCCATGCATAATTTGCTGACATGATTGACATGATTTGTCGCCGCATTAGAGAGTTAGGAATGCTTGCATAATCAGTTTGGTGAAGAAATTCGCCAAGTTGCGCACTTTGGGTCGACATACTATATGTGGACTTAAGTGTGTAGTGTATGTGTTTGTATAAATGCTTGTATTAGTATGTATTGCATTGAATGATGTTATGTAGTAGATTGAGATTGATTTCATGATTAATATGCTGACCTAAATGATTTCCTATATGTTGACCTTATGCATGATTGCATCACATGCATAGAAATGATGCCTTAAAGAATTGCCTAAGTGGAATATGCATGGAAAGCATGCCTTGAAGATTTGCCTAAGTTGAATGTTATAACATGTGCTAACATGCTTACATGATATGTTTCAATTCCAATACCCTGGTATATAGCGTTAATGTAATTCAATAGATGTGTGGGACTTGACTTAGTCCAGGCAGTCGGTAACCGAACGAATTCGTGGCTGACTGGTCATAACCACGAACGACGCGTCGATGAATGTGATTCGTGTTGAGAGTTGGCGGCAGTGGTTAGGCCACGCGAAGTGTTTTACGCACTTCATGTCATTCAATTCGAGATGCGATCGCGCTAGTCGAGCCCGTCAAGTAACCCGACTGGCCGATGTTTGTTCACCTTGTATGTATCATAACTGTTTGAACCTAGGGTACTGAACTTACCATTGTAAACCCTATTAACCGTGGTACCTTGATCCACGAAGACTTATGAGCCGGGCATGGTGGTATGGGACACCGTGGTCGAGCTGTCGGCCTACGCTGGGGCCACAAACCTCCCCGTAGTGACCAGTGAGCACCTAAACTCGTGAGCAAATTATGGTGGTATGGGACACTATATTCTAGCTGTCGGCCTACACTGATCAGGCGACGAGCCCTTTGTAGTGACCGCGAGCGTATTCTGAGTCCACGGGAGGCGACAACCCTTCCGTGCAGTAGAGTACAGTAGGCCTGTATTGATAAGGCGATGGGGGAGCGGTGCAACGAGTGCGAGCAACAGCCCTGGCAGCCCTTGCAGTGACCTACGAAATATACATCGTATGAGATTACTAGGAGTGACGACCCTAGACAGGATCCGTGTTGGGATTGATGCAAGGGAAGTACCTTAGTTTCCCAATCCTGCTGTTTGAATGGACTAATAACAACTTGGTAATCATATCACCATAGCATTGCATGTGCCTGGAAGATGTGGAGCACTCTAGGGAGTGTGGCATGCCGCGGTCGTAAGATGTTGCCGTATGAGGGTGATCGTCGGTGAGGGCATACATCACGTCATATCATCTTGCATTAACAACAGTATTAGGATTGTCTGATTTACTGCTTTACTATTATCGCGTGATTGAATTGTGAACATGCTAATCTTTGCCCTATGATTCCACTGAGTTGATCACTCATTCCCACGTTACGGGATGGTGTTTGCAACACCCACCAGACCCTGTTGTAGTTGCAGGTGAGGACGAGATCCAGGAGGTGGAGCTAGATGTTGACGAGGACCAGGATGAGTATATGCAGTATCATGACGGCTTTCCGTAGGCGACCTGGATCGAGGGGACATCAGTGGGACTTTTCTTTTTGAACATTATTCTTTTGTTATGTATATGTACATGAGACTCAGTGATGTAGTCATACTTTGGAGACAGATGAGATTACTTTGTTTTTCCATACAGTGATATATACATTGTTTTGTCTTCCGCTTGCTTTTATCATTGGATCTGAAGTATGAATTGCAGTTTTGGTATACTTTTACTCATGTGAATTCTTTAAATCAGACAACATTGAATCATAACCATTTTTGTTGCATAAGTGACGGTCTGGAACTCGGGAGTTGAGTTTATACACGACCCCCGATTTTCAAGGTGTTACAAGTTGGTATCAGAGCATGAATGAGAGTATACTGGGCCTGGGTTATGGTCTTGCGACGTACGCTGTCGCTTCCTTTGACTTAGGTGGGTGCGAGAAGGGTCTAGAAACACTTCTAGGATCACAGATTCGCCGATAGGCGAAGTCTTTAAGGATCGATCGCAAGATCGAGTCTGTAACGTATCTCAGGTCGCGTAAAGCGACCCGAATCACTTCTAAGCTGTAGGAAGTCGGGTGGAGACGTCCTATGAGCGGTTTTAAACCACAAAAGTGAATCCTTGGGCCGTGGGATGACCACGACTCCAGTAATCAATCGCCAGGGCTTAAAAACCCCGTTTTGCCAAAAATTCTTAAAATTCCTCCTCTAAACACTTCAATCTTTAGTTTATTCTTATCCATTTCATGTTAAGCATCAAACCTAATGTGAAAATAACACAAATTAGTACATTCACCAGATTTTACAGTGAATAGTAAAATTTCATGAAAAATGGCCATAAGGCCATTCTAAATTCACTTTCTTTAGCAACTAAGGAGCTAGATAGGTGTACTGGCTCCTTCTACCCTAAATTCATATGCTACATCATATAGTTTGGTATTCGGGATTGCGATGTAGACCCGGAAAGCCCCGAACACATATTTGGGCTCATAGAGACCAAAATACAATGAACCAAGGGGTGGGACCTGACTTTTTGGGACCCTGGGACCATGGGGGACCAGACCCATGGGGTCCCACCGGTCAACTTGCGAGTTGACCGGCGATGCCATCGCCGGCCGGGCGATGCATCGCCGGCCGGCGAGCTCGGTTGGTGCTGTCCTTCGGGCGCACCCACTTAAATAGCCTCCACATCACCCCTAGCTACCTCCCACATCACGAAAATCCCCAAAACCCACCTCTCCTTCACAAACAGCCCCCTTACATACCCTAGATTCGATTTTCAGCAACCAATCCCAAACCCCGGCGTCCCAAACCACCTCTACAACCTTCCTTGGCCAAAACCGACCACCACCCATCAGTTATTGGGTGTTGGCAGCCTCTTTCCTTGAAGATTTCCCCATTTGGAGCTCCAAAATCCCTCAAATATAGCTAAAATCGTGAGCTGCTCCATCCCATCTTTTTGTTTGTATTTTTCCCTGAAAGTACAGCCTTGGGAAGCTTGAAGCGTCCCTCTACGACGCCTAGATTTCCTTTTGTCATATTGGGCAGCCATTTCTCTGCATTTTCGGCGTTTTCCATGGCTTTTGTGGAAGCCATTTTGGGCCTTTTGTCGCTCTCATCCATCATATCTTTGATGGGTAAGAGGAAAACTGCGACAGACGAGGCTGGGCCGAGCCGCCCTGCTCGATTGAGAAGACTGCGGGGTGGTGCCGCAAGTTCAAGCACCGCCGCAAGTCCAACTGCAGTCCTGGAGTGCCGTACAAAGCGGGATTTGGATCCCCATGCACATCTTGGACGAACCATTCTATCAGAGATGCCTCATGGTGAATACACTGACCGTAGAGTGTTATTTGAGGCGGACGTAGATGGGCGATTGTTCGGCGAATATCTGTTGTTCGAACGCATTGAGGCTGCGCACTGGGGACCGATCTTTGAAGCTCGCGCTCGTGTTAATGTGAGCACCGTTCGTGCCTTCTATGCTAACATCCAGAATCCTACCTTGGAGCCTTTGCAGTTCAAAATCCCTTTTGGTAGAGATCGGATGGCTACGATTGACGTCCGGTTGGTTGCGCGACTTCTCAATGTGCCTCTAGGTGATGTGCATCCAAGTGAGAAGAATTTGAGGACTAGACGTGAACGAGATCGCCGCACCAGGTTTCTGTGCAGTAAGTTGGTTCCATGGCAGCCTAATAATAGCCTCAAGGCGACATACATGTCTGAGGATTTGCGCCCGCTGCATCATATCTGCACGTTCAATGTATATCCTAGGTCGACGAACCGCATTGAATGTACACGTCTTATGGTCGATTTCTTATTTCTGGTGGCCCAGGGAGAGAACGTATGTATGGCCACTTTCATCTTACGGCAGATAGTTCTCATAGCCAGGTCGATAAGAACATCCGAATCGCTTCCCTTTGGCCGACTCATTTGCAAGATTGCGCTTGAGTTTGCCTATAGACTTGGACCCGAATTGCCGGTATCGATTCACACCATCGATGAGTCGACAATGATTAAAATGAAGATTGGGTCGCAATACCGTGAAAATTAACTTGAAAGGGATAGTGGGGACGACTTTGATGAAGAGGAAGATCAAAGCGAAGAAGAACCTAGTGCAGAGGTTCAGGAAGAGACTCAGGAAGAAGCAGAAGAAGAGGCTCAGGATACTGATGAGAGCCCTCCTCCTTCTGCGCAGACTACTATCGACGACCGCATTGCTCGGATGGAGGAGAGCCAGACCGCTTTGCGAAGGGAAGTCCAAGAACTTCGAGCAGAAGTCGCTGATGCCAAGGCCGTTACGAAGAAGAAGTTTGGCAAGGTGACTCACACCTTGAAGGCAATCCTGTGTTGTTTACAGGATAAGGGTGCTCCTCCTCCGTCGCCAGACTCCGACTAGCGACGCGATCCTTGATGTTGTTATGAGTAGTTAGCCATTTCCTGTTTTATGTGTGTAAAGCCTATTAGGGCTAGCGCTTTGCTTATGTTGCTGTTGCTTAACTGTTTTGATTTCCATGTCATTCTAGTCATGATGCTTGTAAGGATATATCCCTTGTATTGTGACAATTTTGATTAATTGAAATGCATGGAATGCCTTTGACTCTTTAGTGAATGATTGAGGTGTATTGTGCAATTGAGACTGATAAGGTTGCGCCCTATTTTGAATATAGGGAATGCCACCTAAGACTACGAGGAGCGCGGTTCGGCTTTCATTGTCAGAGCAGATGGATCAGACTCCCTCTCAGTCTGGTACTCGTCCGGACCCTGCTGTGGGCCCGATTCCTGAGACTGTTCGATCGTCTCAGCTGTTGTTAGTCCTACAGGTGGACCACCGCCATTTACACCATCTGTTAGAGAGCCACAGCGCGCATCTACTTCCGCACCTCATCCGCCACAGCCTGCTCCACCCCCTGATAGATTCGAGCAGATGATGGCTATGATGCTACAGCAGCAGCAGCTTTTGACCACTATAGTTGGGACTTTAGCCCAGGGTGGGGGTGGGACTACCTCTACTCCACCTGCACCACCTGCGCATCCAGCTGAGGATGCCTATACTTACGCCCAGGATGAGGGCATAGCACCTCCTGCGCAGCCTGCTTTCCCTGCGGGGAATCCTGCCGACACACGGGGCCTTCTGGAGCGATTTCAGCACTTGCGGCCTCCTACTTTTTCAGGTTCTCACAGACCTGAGGAGGCAGAGTTCTGGCTCGACCGAGTGTCGAAGATTCTACGCATGTTACACTGTACCGAGGCAGAGCAGGTAGAGCTGGCTACCTTCCTATTTGAGAGAGAGGCCAGTATGTGGTGGGATAGTATATTGCGGACTGTTGCCGCAGATTTCGTATGGACGTGGGCAGCATTCGAGTTCCGCTTCCATGAGAAGTATTATCCCCAGACCTACAGGCACGAGAGGGAGAATGAGTTTCTCCGTCTCAGGCAGGCAGCGATGACGGTTACTGAGTATGAGCATCGGTTCACAGAGTTGGGCAGGTACGTCCCGATGATTCTGGCTGATGAGCAGATGCGCATACGGCGCTTTTTGGAGGGCTTGCGACCGGATATTCGGTCGAAGATGTGCTGTGTCAGTTTCCCCTCCTATGCGGAGTTGGTTCACATGTCCATGCGGGCAGAGCAGGACGTGGATCGACTTGCGCGATCTCGAGGCCCGACCACTTCCAGGCCGCGACCGGAGTTGCCAGATAGGCCCTTCGCGGGCAAGAGGCCTCGCATTGATCCTCCTACCAGGACCACGACGCCTGTACAACCGTTTCGGCGCCCTGATTTATCATGCACATACTGTGGGAGGACGGGCCATTTATCGCAGAGTTGCTTTTCCAGGATGCGGGACAGTGGGTTCTCGCCGCCGCAGAAGATTGATCGTGTACGTCCACAGGCGATATCAGCACCGCCTATACGGTCAGCTCCTGCGCATCCTTCGTTCAGACCTACGGTATCGCAGATTCGACAGCCTCCACGGCCCTTGACACAGCGGCCGAACCGGCCACAGCAGGCTCGAGTTCATGCACTGACCGCTGAGGCAGCTACGACGCCGACTTTCCAGCACTCAGCCTTCGAGGTCACGGGCCATATCGGAGGTACTCCCGTTCTTATCATGGTGGACACTAGTTCCACGATTTCTTTGATATCGCATGCCGTAGTCAGACGTCTTGGGTTGCAGACTATCACTATGGATAGCGTGCGAGTCCTTGCAGCTCATGGAGATTATTCGGATGTCACCCATATGTGTGAGGGTTGTTTAGTTGATCTGGGAGGCAGGACGATGACTCTTGATCTGGTCGTCGATCCCTCGCTCGTTTATCTCGACGTCATTCTTGGCATGGACTGGTTGACTGCAGCGAGAGCCGAGATTGACTGCGAGGCTCGTGTGGTGACGGTGTACGAGCCTGAGGGCACGCCTTTCACATTTCCAGTGCGGGTAAATCTTCCTTTCCGCATTCTTAGCTACGCCACTCTATTGCGCGACGCTGGTGCCCAGGTACTTGAGCAGACGCCAGTTGTTTCTGAGTTCGGGGATCTGTTCAGGAAGATCCCTGGTTTGCCGCCCCGACGTGAGATCGATTTCACTATCGATCTGGTTCCTGGTTCTACACCCGTCTTACTGCCGACGTATCGCATGGCACCATGTGAGATGGAGGAGTTGAGGATGCAGATTGATGGTCTACTAGAGCTTGGCTTTATACGGCTTAGCGTGTCTCCTTGGGGAGCACCGGTCTTGTTCGTGAAGAAGAAGGATGGTTCGCTGCGATTGTGTATTGATTATCGCAGGCTGAACCAGCTCACGGTGAAGAAAAAGTACCCTTTGCCTAGGATCGATGACTTGTTTGATCAGTTGAGAGGAGCGCAGTACTTCTCGAAGATTGATCTTCAGTCAGGATATCATCAGCTGCGCGTCAGAGATGAGGACGTGCAGAAGACAGCATTCAGGACCAGTTTTGGCCACTACGAGTTCCTCGTGATGTCGTTCGGTCTCACGAACGCACCGGCCGTGTTCATGGATCTGATGAACCGGGTTTTTTGGCCTTTCCTCTATCGATTCGTCGTTGTCTTCATCGACGACATTTTGGTATACTCTAGGAGTCGAGAGGAGCATGAGGAGCACTTGCGTTTGGTCCTTGATACGCTCAGACGACATCAGTTGTTCGCACAGTAAAAGAAGTGCGACTTCTGGAAGCAGGAGGTGAAGTTTCTGGGACACGTGGTGTCCAAGGACGGCATGGCAGTTGACCTGTCTAAGGTAGCTGCGGTGCAGGACTGGGAGCAGCCTGGTTCTGTCACTGAGGTGAGGAGTTTCTTGGGTCTCGCTGGCTACTATCGGCGCTTCATTCAGGATTTCTCGAAGATCGCGAGACCCTTATCTCAGTTGACACGGAAGGACGTGAAGTTTGCCTGGAATGATAGGGCGGAGTCAGCTTTTCAGGAGCTGAAGGACAGACTTACGTCCGCCCCTGTGCTAGTATTGCCAGAGCAAGGGGTTAGATACACTATATACACTGACGCGTCTAGCGTTGGTTTGGGTTGTGTCCTTATGCAGAGGGACAGGGTAATTTCGTATGCCTCGAGACAATTAAGGAAGCACGAGGAGAATTACCCTACACACGACCTGGAGTTGGCAGCCGTTATATTCGCACTGAGACTCTGGAGACATTATCTCTACGGAGAGGAGTTCGAGCTCTTTTGCGACCACAAGAGCCTCAAGTACATATTCACGCAGCGAGACTTGAATATGAGGCAGCGGCGATGGATGGAGACGCTGAAGGACTTCAAGTTTGAAGTCTCTTACCATCCTGGGAAGGCGAACCTTGTGGCTAATGCGTTGAGCCGCAAGAAGGCGATAGAGTTTGCGGCTCCGCTGATGGTTGCCGAGTGGGATATGGTTGAGTTTTTGCGAGACTTTGAGCAGAAACTCACCGTAGAGGAGCCATTTGAGTTCATCGCACACGTACAGGTGCGATCCCAGATCGATGACCGTGTCATCGAGGCGCAGAGGGACGACGCGCATCTTACTGAGCTTCGAGAGCAGGCCAGTGATGATGCTGACGCCGACTGGCGAGTTGGTATGGATGGGGGCTTACGTTACCGTGGCCGCCTATGCGTCCCAGATGTCCCTGACTTGAGACGAGAGATTCTCGTGGCTACGCATTCTACTAGACTCGCGATGCATCCTGGCAGCACGAAGATGTATCGTGACGTGAAGAGGACGTATTGGTGGGAAGGTATGAAGACCCACATAGCTGAGTTCGTGTCCCGTTGTCTCACTTGTCAGCAGGTGAAGGCAGAGCATCGCCGACCACCTGGACTTTTGCAGCCTATGCCGATTGCAGAGTGGAAATGGGATTTCATTTCCATGGACTTCATTTCTGGGTTGCCGAAGACGAGGAAGGGGCATGATTCCATTTGGGTGATCGTCGACCGATTGACGAAGTCGGCGCACTTCCTACCGATCAGAGTTACGAACTCTGCAGACGATCTGGCTAGATTGTATATTAGAGAGATCGTGCGTCTGCATGGAGTTCTGTTGGAGATCGTGTCGGACAGAGACACGCGGTTCACTTCTATTTTCTGGACTCGCATTCAGGAGGCTATGGGTGTGAAGTTGAAGTTCAGTACTGCCTTCCACCCACAGACGGACGGACAGACGGAGCGAGTGAACCAGATCCTGGAGGACATGTTGCGGGCTTACGCATTGGACTTCAAGGATAGTTGGGATGACTGTCTTGCATATGCGGAGTTTGCGTACAACAATAGCTTCCAGGCGAGTATCGGCATGGCACCTTATGAGGCGTTGTATGGGCGACCTTGTCGCGCACCGCATTGCTGGTTAGAGGTCGGTGAGCGCAGCTTGATTGGCCCAGAGTTGGTGCAGGCGACGTCAGAGAAGATTGATATTATTCGACGTCGACTTCTTACAGCGCAGAGCAGACAGAAGAGCTACGCCGATACGAGACGACGGCCACTAGAGTTCATAGTCGGGGATCATGTGTTTTTACGAGTTTCCCCTATGAAGGGAGTCCTTCGGTTCGGGAAGAAGGGAAAGCTGGCACCGCGATTCATTGGTCCATTTCAGATCCTCGATCGTGTGGGAGCAGTGGCTTACCGATTGGCTTTACCCACGCCCCTCGCGAGCGTCCACAACGTATTTCATGTTTCTATGCTGAAGAAGTACGTTGCTGATCCTTCCCATATCATCAGATGGGAGCAGGTGCAGTTAGGTGAGGATGTTACTTATATCCTGCGACCGACACGCATCTTAGACCGGAAGGAGCAGGTACTGCGTAGCAAGGTGATTCCCCTTGTGAAGGTACTATGGACGCATCACTCTGAGGAGGAGGCTACTTGGGAGACAGAAGCCGAGATCAGAAAGAACTACCCACAACTTCTCGAGGAGTACGAACAGGTACAAATTTCGAGGACGAAATTATTTGTTAAGGGGGGTAGATTGTAACGCCCGTGAAAAATCCGTACTTGGAATCGAGTACCGATTTGACCCGAAATCGCGTATAAATAATTTCCATGGAAATTAAACGTAAGTTAGCTAGCGCAACGCTAGAGTAGCTGAAAAATAGTCCCTGATCACTTTAAATACGCTCTACAAGACCCAAATCGAGTAGAACAGACAACTCTACAATACTCTATAACCTTGGATCAAACTCTAAGCAGGTTTGTCCTCTGGACCATATTGAACTTTTGTATGGGATTTAGACCGCGCGTCGAAGGTCCGATACCTCCTATCTTAGACCGTTAGAACCGCCCAGCTGGACTTGACAATCATCTCGAAAATCAAGTCAAACCGATAATCACAGAGTATTTCGTTGAACCCGGACTGAAGCGACCGCGAATAGGGACGAATTGGGAATTTCAAATCCAAATCTGGCACACGACTTGACGCGTCAGTATTAAGCGTTCGGACCGTCAGAATTCATCCAGATTACACCCTCGGATCAGGAAAAATATCTATTTATTATCATGGGACTTTCAGCCCTGATCTATGTGCGGTGACCGCTGAACTGAAACTGGTCCGCCACGTGCGATCTGTGAACCCTGCCAGACTGAAAACTTAATACGAGGTACATCTGGTACCCATGAGCTTAAGTCTGATCGCAATCGACCAGGGGACCACCAGAAATCAGTTTTTGGACCGAAACAGCCCCGAAATGGATAGGCATTAAGTAAACTTCGTCCCGGAGCCTATTTTCGGCGTTTCCAAGGGTATAAAAGGGGTTGAAACCCTCATTCCTTCCTTGCATCCGAATTTCACAAACCCTAAAAAAGAGAGAGAGAGTTTGAGAGAAAGGGAAGAGGAGATTTTTCCCGCATCCGAGTCCCTGACAGTGCTGCTTCAACACTTCATTCCAATCACCTGGCTGGTGATTTTTCCACTTTTTCAGATATAGAAAAACCCCAAAAACTTGCTGATTTAGGGTTTACGTAGATTCTGAGCATGGTAGCTAACGTAATCCATGAATCAGGTTCTCTTACCGCCGTAGACGAAGCGTACACGCTCCGTTCAAATTCCCGCGACCGTAAGAGACTAGGTGAGGATTTTAAACGCTTTGATTGACGGTTTACAACGCTTTCAATGTCGTTTAATAGTAGATTATCGACGGCATCGCCGTTTGACATGTACAACATGCTCTCCGTTTCCTGTTTCGCAAATTAACGAAGAATATGAGATTTAGGGCATTTTAGTCATTTGTAGGAAGTACGGTCTCCATGCATAATTTGCTGACGTGATTGACATGATTTGTCGCCGCATTAGAGAGTTAGGAATGCTTGCATAATCAGTTTGGCGAAGAAATTTGCCAAGTTGCGCACTTTGGGTCGACATACTATATGTGAACTTAAGTGTGTAGTGTATGTGTTTGTATAAATGCTTGTATTAGTATGTATTGCATTGAATGATGTTATGTAGTAGATTGAGATTGATTTCATGATTAATATGCTGACCTAAATGATTTCCTATATGTTGACCTTATGCATGATTGCATCACATGCATAGAAATGATGCCTTAAAGAATTGCCTAAGTGGAATATGCATGGAAAGCATGCCTTGAAGATTTGCCTAAGTTGAATGTTATAACATGTGCTAACATGCTTACATGATATGTTTCAATTCCAATACCCTGGTATATAGCGTTAATGTAATTCAATAGATGTGTGGGACTTGACTTAGTCCAGGCAGTCGGTAACCGAACGAATTCGTGGCTGACTGGTCATAGCCACGAACGACGCGTCGATGAATGTGATTCGTGTTGAGAGTTGGCGGCAGTGGTTAGGCCACGCGAAGTGTTTTACGCACTTCATGTCGTTCAATTCGAGATGCGATCGCGCTAGTCGAGCCCGTCAAGTAACCCGACTGGCCGATGTTTGTTCACCTTGTATGTATCATAACTGCTTGAACCTAGGGTACTGAACTTAACATTGTAAACCCTATTAACCGTGGTACCTTGATCCACGAAGACTCATGAGCCGGGCATGGTGGTATGGGACACCGTGGTCGAGCTGTCGGCCTACGCTGGGGCCACAAACCTCCCCGTAGTGACCAGTGAGCACCTAAACTCGTGAGCAGATTATGGTGGTATGGGACACTATATTCTAGCTGTCGGCCTACACTGATCAGGCGACGAGCCCTTTGTAGTGACCGCGACCGTATTCTGAGTCCACGGGAGGCGACGACCCTTCCGTGCAGTAGAGTACAGTAGGCCTATATTGATAAGGCGATGGGGGAGCGGTGCAACGAGTGCGAGCAACAGCCCTGGCAGCCCTTGCAGTGACCTACGAAATATACATCGTATGAGATTACTAGGAGTGACGACCCTAGACAGGATCCGTGTTGGGATTGATGCAAGGGAAGTACCTTAGTTTCCCAATCCTGCTGTTTGAATGGACTAATAACAACTTGGTAATCATATCACCATAGCATTGCATGTGCCTGGAAGATGTGGAGCACTCTAGGGAGTGTGGCATGCCGCGGTCGTAAGATGTTGCCGTATGAGGGTGATCGTCGGTGAGGGCATACATCACGTCATATCATCTTGCATTAACAACAGTATTAGGATTGTCTGATTTACTGCTTTACTATTATCGCGTGATTGAATTGTGAACATGCTAATCTTTGCCCTATGATTCCACTGAGTTGATCACTCATTCCCACGTTACGGGATGGTGTTTGCAACACCCACCAGACCCTATTGTAGTTGCAGGTGAGGACGAGATCCAGGAGGTGGAGCTAGATGTTGACGAGGACCAGGATGAGTATATGCAGTATCATGACGGCTTCCCGTAGGCGACCTGGATCGAGGGGACATCAGTGGGACTTTTCTTTTTTAACATTATTCTTTTGTTATGTATATGTACATGAGACTCAGTGATGTAGTCATACTTTGGAGACAGATGAGATTACTTTGTTTTTCCATACAGTGATATATACATTGTTTTGTCTTCCGCTTGCTTTTATCACTGGATCTGAAGTATGAATTGCAGTTTTGGTATACTTTTACTCATGTGAATGCTTTAAATCAGACAACATTGAATCATAACCATTTTTGTTGCATAAGTGACGGTCTGGAACTCGGGAGTTGAGTTTATACACGACCCCCGATTTTCAGGGTGTTACAATGACAGAGAAGATGAGATGATGGATTGATATGGGATGGGTGGAATGGGTGTTGTAAGGAGAGGTATGGGTTGAGTTGAAAATTTGGAAAAGAGGGATGATTGGGGGAGAGAGAGAGTTGACTTGTGAAAAAGGAAGGATGGGTTGTTGTACTTGGGGTATGGCTTATACTTGATTGATTGATTGATGGGACATGTTATAGAGATTCTCTCGAAATTTACAACGCGCAGCATTTTTCTCGAAATGAACATGGGCTCACATCTTCTAGTACGAGAATCGGTTCAGTGCGCAAGTCGCAACGACCACACGGTCACAAGGGTACAAGTTTCGGGTCAAGCCAACTTCGGTATGCAGGACTTGACTTAGGTTCGCGCACAAACATTGAATACAGGTTGAGGGATGCCGGAATTCGACCGGAAGGACCACGGAAGCATATGGAACAGTACGGTATAGGATGCGGGTCTTACAGTCATGCCTTAAAATAATATATCCAAATCAATGGACATTTTTGATACAACACATACATCATAGTGGGGTCCACATAAACTGGTGAAGTCACTTCAGTAGCGAGTCTTTCTACTCAACCAATCAGTGTCGAATCCGCATCCTATTCGGCCGGGGATTGGCTACTGACAAGTTGAGTAGCGAGACTGCTATTGAAGTGACGTCACCATGTTCTGTGTACCCCACTATGATGTATTTTTTTGTATCCACGCCATCCATCCATCTGGAGAGATCATTTTAGGGTAAGATACAAAGAATGAGTCACATCCAAAGCTCCAGTGGACCCCACTAGAGAAAACACTTAGGAGAGTGACACCACCGTTTAAAATTTCTACAGTCCACAAAAGTTTTATATCAAGCTGATATTTTTATTTTACCCGCTTTAATGTCTTTGCTAACTTTTGAACAGGTCGGATTTTGAAAAAACATCATGGTGGGACTTAGGAAGGTTTCAACGGTGCGAATCAATATTCCCACTGTTTTCTTTAGTGGGGTCCACTAATGCTTTGGATCTTCCTCTCCCTCTGGGTCATGCTTTAAAATAATATATCAAAATGAGTGAACATTGTGGATAGAACACATACATCATAGTGGGGTCCACATAACCTGGTGAGGTCACTTCAGTAGCGAGTCTTGCTACTCAACCTATCAGTCTCTTATCCGTCTCCTAGTCGGGCACGGATTAGCTACTGACAAGTTGAGTAGCGAGATTACTACTTAAGTGACGTCACCAAGTTCGATGTGCCCCACCATGATGTATTTTTTGTATCCACGTGGTCCATCCATCTGGAGAGATCATTTTAAGGTAAGATACAAAGAATGAGCCACATCCAAAGCTCCAGTGGACCCCACCAGAGAAAATAGTTGGGAGAGTGACACCACCGTTAAAAACTTCTAATGTCCACAAAAGTTTTATATCAAGCTGATATTTGTATTTTACCCTCTTTAATGTCTTTGTTAACTTTTGAACAGGTTGGATTTCGTAAAAACATCATGGTGGGCCTTAGGAAGATTTCAATGGTTGGCAACAATCTTCCCGCTGTTTTCTTTGGTGGGGTCCACTAAAGCTTTGGATCTTCCTCTCTCTCTCTCTCTGGGTCATGCTTTGGATCCAAATGAATGGACATTGTGGATACAACACATACATCGTAGTGGGGTCCACATAACCTATTGACATCACTTCAGTAGCGAGTCTCGCTACTTAACCTGTCAGCATCTAATCCGCGTCCTATTCGGACGCGAATTGGCTACTGCCAAGTTGAGTAGTGAGACTGCTACTAAAGTGACGTCACCAAGTTTTATGTGACTCACCGTGATGTATTTTTTGTATCCAAACCGTCCATCCATCTGGACAGATCATTTTAGGGTAAGATACAAAGAATGAGTCACATCCAAAGCTCCAATGGACCCCACCAAAGAAAATAGTTGGGAGAGTGACACCACCGTTAAAAACTTCTACAGTCCACAAAAGTTTTATATCAAGCTGATATTTGTATTTTACCTTCTTAAATGTCTTCTTTAACTTTTGAATAGGTTGGATTTCAAAGAAACATCATGGTGGGCCTTAGGAAGGTTTCAACTATGGACATCAATCTTCCTACTACTTTCTTCAATGAGGTCCACTAAAGCTTTGGATCTTCCTCTCTCTCTGGGTCATGCCTTAAAATAATATATCCAAATGAATGGACATTGTGGATACAACACATACATTATAGCGGGGTCTACATAACCTGGTGATATCATCAGGCGCTGATTGGCTATTAACAAGTTGAGTAGCAAGACTGCTACTGAAGTGACGTCACCAAGTTTTGTGTGCCCACCCACCATGATGTATTTTTTGTATTCACACCATCCATTCATCTGGAGAGATCATTTTTGGGTAAGATACAAAGAATGAGTCACATCTAAAGCTCCAATGGACCCAACCACAGAAAGCAGTTGGGGAGAGTGACACCACTGTTAAAAACTTCTAAAGTCCACGAAAGTTTTATATTAAGCTGATATTTGTGTTTTACCTTCTTTAATGTCTTTGTTAACTTTTGAACAGGTTGAATTTTGAAAAAAAAAAAAACATCATGGTGGGCCTTAGGAAGGTTTCATCAGTGGGAACCAATCTTCCCACTGTCTTCTTTGGAGGGGTCCACAAAAGCTTTGGATCTTCTTCTCTCTCTGGGTCATGCTTTAAAATAATATATCTAAATGAACAGACACCGTGGATACAACACATACATCATAGTGGGGTCCACATAACCTGGTGAGATCACTTGAGTAGCGAGTCTCGCTACTCAACCTGTCAGTATCTAATTGGCGTCCTGTGTATACTGGCCGCATGTCACTGGGAGAATAATCATCTCTAAGGTTTCAGTCATTAGTAAGTCTCCAGGTACTCTGGCACTCATAATATGACAGATATCTCCGGTGTAGGTATCCTTCCAATCCTTAGATCTTTCTCTGCCCTCCATTAGCACTTTTTCCTCTTGTCCGAATGAGTGTACTGGGATGTGAAAACATTTTACTCATTTGGAGCTGGCCGTGAAAGTCGGGTGTAAATAGGGCCATATAGTTTGCGAACTATTATGGGTTCAGTCTTTTCTAATGACTCGGTGAGCCACAGAAGCTGGAATAGTTCGGAGGGGACGCCCATCGTTAATTCTGGTTGGGTCCCACCCATGTCTTTATAATGACCTATTTTTGAGATGTGCCATCATCCGGAGAAAACGTTTTAGATCAATGGATTGGTTGGCATTACGCAACATGGTGGGCCTCCTAGAGAATCAGGGGTGGGCGTCCACGGATAATTGTTGTTGTTGGCAGCCCATCTACGTCATAAGTTTACCTAATTTCTGGCGCCAGACCGGAAGAGGGTGTGTTTGATGGTCCGAGTAGATTTCATCAACACATAATGCTGAACCCACAACTAACCGTGTACACTATGGTGCAGTGAAAATTGTTTGCACTAAATAAATGTTGCTCCGTACATGTATCTGTCTATTTGCGTGTGTAGAGTCGAGTTGGAATTGAGAAACACATCACGATGGTTCCCACACCATCGGATCGCCCTTGTTGCCTTCGCAGGTGAATATTTCTCACATACACACTGCATGAACAGCCTGAATAACATACGAGTGTTTTGTGTCACCAGTTCAAATTTAAATGGGGTGTACATCATCCTTCTTGTGGGAGTTCATATCCGACAATCCTCATAGATAAAGTATATCAAAGTGCAAATAATCTCCACTTAAAAAAAAAAAAAAAAAAAAAAAAAAAAGAAAAAGAAAAAGAAAAGAAGAAGAAAAATCTCTAATATCTAACATCTCAGTGGAAATAAATATAATTAAAAGAAAAAACCTTCAATATATAACATGTCTCAGAGCAAATAATTCTACCACCCGAAAAAGTCCACGACGAACTCAAAAAGGAAAAAGAAAAAGACAGGTACACTGAAGATGCGTATCTCATGTTATTGAGTGAATTTGGACGGATGAAATTAGATCCACTGAGCTTGATTGGGTTCTTATTGTTGGTGCTTTAAGAGTCAGCAAGCATTTTGGGAAACCGGCCTCGAAGGAAGACCCTGAGATCCTAAAATGGCTGTCTTATCGTTGACACGTGGGGAGACCAGCGTCGTCGTATGCTCTGTTTTCGTTTTCACCTCCAAACCACGCGTCTTGTGCCTCGTGACGTAGCACGTGAACATTTTACGCAGATCAGGTGGTGTTGCCAGCACCAACCCCAGTGGTGGTGTCTCGATGTGGTGGGCGCTGTGGGGCTGAACGTAATGTGTGTTTTACATCTCGTTGATTCATTTCAGCCCCTAACCAGCTCAAAAATAAGCCGACAGAAGCTCAAGTGAACGACATCACATTAAATAATAGTGATTGAACGCAAACTTCGCAAGGCGACAATAGTTTTGAGTCAAGGTGGTATTCTTGTTTTCCCTCCATCTATGTCTAGGTGATGTTATCAATAGGTCTGATGACAAGTAAATATTAGTCCTCCCTAAAAATGTTTTAACGGTGGCTTTCATTATCTCCATGGTTTCCTGTGATATGGCCCACTTCACGTGGGATCTGCTTCATTGTTTATGTCACGTCTTTTCCTGAGAAAACGGATGAAAAATATAAATTACTTACCTCAGGTTGAGCAACACATGAACAAACAACCACTACAGTGTCGTCGGCGACACCACCTAATCCGCATCTGTGCTTAAGTTACTGGCTGGGAATAAATTATCTTGATCATCTATTTTGTTCGCAATGAATGAGGTAGATCAGTTTGATTTTTTGATTGTACTTGGGAACAAATCGATAGCCCTGGTAAGACAAATCGGATTATATGTAAGTTGTCTCGATGCAACCAGGAGTGTGGATTGGTTCTCAAAGCCATTTCATTCTAAAGCAGCATTCTTTAGTTAAATAAAGATGAATGTCCCATTGACTAAGCATATGAACTTGATTATGGGGTACGAGAGAATAATCATCGCCAAATCCACGGTTGCCCCTTACTAGACCCACACCTTCAACGTTTCTTCGTGATCCGACGGACTTCATTCGCCTCTGCACCTAAACACAGAGGAATAACTTGACTTTCAACCAGCAGCAGGGTCAAACACGTACTCCACAATTTAGAGCGGAAAATAGACCGTACTCACCTTAAAGTTTGGGCAATTTACTTAGAATGCCATGATACTCCGTATATTTTCAAAAGGGCCCTCTGACAGCTTTTGGACATTGTTTCCAGCGAAAGTGCCCCTGACCTTAGTTCATGACTTGTACGGTCTTGGAGTGAAGCATAAATCACCTGCTGTTACAGCACCCGAAAAATGGACGGATCGGCTACTCCCCAGGATACTGGCCAATGGTTGGTGCTCGGCGCTGTGTGGGCCCCACCACAATGTACATGTTTCATCCACGTTGTCCATATATTTCTACAGATCAATTTATAGTAGGAGTCTAAAAATGAGCATAATCCAATGACGGTTGGCCCTAGGAGGATTTTAATGGTGGATATCCAATAATTATAATTTTCCTACAATGTGGTCTACCGAAGAGTTATATAACACTCATTTTTCGGTTCAAGCCATAAAATGATATTTTAAACTGGATGAATGGCCTAAACGAAGCACATACATCATAGTGGGGTCCACAGACTACTGATCACCAGCACCACGAGCTTCAGAAGGGGCAAATGTGGCATTTATTTACCTTTGAAAGACCCTATTCTTCTTCTTCTTTTGTTTATCTAAAGAAGCCAAGATCCAGTGGCCAACAGCCAGAGAGCGACGTTGTTTCTCCTCTTCGCTTCTCTCATCTTAAAGCATCTTCCACTACGAGGTTAGTATTTTATTTTATTTTAACTGTAGGTAGACATTTGCCAAGGTACAGGAAGAACGGAGTCGAGAAGCCGAGGTACTTTGGTGATCACGTGAAACAAGTTAATCCGCATTCATGCATTTATTTATTCTTTCATTCAAAATAATGGAGCAGATATTCGAAGAAACCATAAAGCCTCTATCGCGTCCTTTCTTTATTCGTGATCCCTTCTATTTCCTCAAAGATGTTTACGATCTTCCCGAAGCTCAATGGCTTCCATAGGAAGTTCTGAAGACAATTTTCGAAGTCTGCCAAATCAATAATTTCAACGGGCACCCAACCAGCGAAAAAATGTTAACTACTTTCATTTCCTTCTGCCCTGTCCTTCGTAGCTCTTGTGTTTCTTCGGAATCATCGTCGTTGAGCTGAAATACTTCCCATACAACATAACAACCGCGACCGCTATAACATGACATTCAAGACCATAATCACAACACAATAGGAAGAGCAGTCTCTTCAACCATCCCTGGTTTCCGGTTGAAGGGAGATCTTTTTCCTACTGTAAATGTCATTATGATTATAGTTGTCATGTTAAATCGGTTGTAACTATCTTATTGGAAAGGAGGCCAAGATGCATTTATGGTGTTTATCATGTTAAATGGGTCGTGGCTTACATGTTGCATGGGCACTTATTACGGATGGTCTCTTTGAATCCAATGGAAAGTGTCGTAATTTTTAACCACCGAAGATGAGAGTGAGGAGGATGATAATATTCTCATCTGCAAACTTAGGTGGAAGAAACTTACAGAGTCTTGGCTTGCATGTCAAGCTTCTCTTCTGAAAGTCATTGTATTATATGGGTCGTGGTTGTCATGTTGTATGGATTGTAGTTGTCATGGATCATTTGTTTAATTTTACAATGGATCGTGATTTTCAGGTTATATAGGTCAAGCATATTTTACCCCAGTTTAGCCACCAGCCACATATTGTTCTCCTCCGCTTGTTCAAGATGAGCCTTTGTGGTTGTTAGTTCGGACTCAGCCGAGTCCAAACGAGACTGAATTTGCCTTCTCCTAGAGCATCATCTCCCTTAATTGGCCTTCTCCTACCAGGCTCTTCAACTTCTCCTGTTCATCGGTAGAAGTCTTTAAGAGCTCTTTCAACCTGGCTTTCTCCTTTCAATCTTAGTCATCGCCTTTAGCCTCTCCTGAATCAACAGAAACATCGGTTGCACCTGAGAAAGAAAAGAACTAGAAAGTATAAAACAACAATCAGAGCCAACAAATCGAGTAAGCTTGAGAACTTACCGTATAACAGACCGAGGCGTAATGTAACGTCCTGAAATTCGAGGGTCGAGCATAACTCAGCTCTCGAGTTCCAAAACATCACTTATGCAACATTTTTTATGATAGATGAATGTTGTCTGTATTAGTGCATGAAACATGAAATAGATTAAGCCAAATCAGCAACCATAATTCAAAGACAGTTAGAATACGCAAGCGGAAGTTTGAAATAAATATATAAATCAAAACAATCCCCAAAATATGAGTGCTCTGCCTAGTCAATAAGTACAAGTCGTGTCTCAACTTACATATATAAAAATGTGATAAACCACTACAACATAGCCCTGAACCCTCGTCAATCAGGACATGGCTCACATGAACCCGCCTGAGAACTACATGAACGAGAATGCCTCCTCATCCTCATCAAACTCCGGCTCTGCCTTGCAGGCATCACCATCACCTGCAGAGTTTGGTTGGTGTTTAAACACCGTCCTAGAACGTGGGAGTGAGTGATCAACTCAGTGGAACTCTACAGCAAAGGTTAACATGTTCTCAAGGCAATTAAGTGGTAATGATAAAGCAGTACAATCAAACATGTCCCAATACTCTTGTAAATGCAAGAATGGTATGAGGAAATGATTCATGCCCTCACCACAATCTCCCTCTTGCGACATCATTTAACGATCGCGGCATGAATCACTTCCACTGTGCTCTACACTAACATCAACGACACATGCAGTATGATGTTATGAACATGATTACCGAGTTCTTATTAGTTCCTTTCATACAGCAGGATTAGGAAGCTAAGGTACCACCACCCTTTATATCATTTTCCCAACATTGATCCATCTGGGGTTGTCAATCCTAGTTAATCACATACGATAGGTAAGTTCAGGTCACTACCACCAATGCCCTACCAACTGGTAGTCTATTTTCGAAGGCTTATCACCAACCCGACTGGGGACCATAGCCAAGCTGTGCCGAGGTAGGCCTGGTCATACTCGAAGTCACTCCACTGACGCCCTACCAACTGGCAGTCTATTTTTGAAGGCTCTTCACCAACCCAACTGGGGACCATAGCTAGGCTGCGCCAGTGTAGGCTGACAACTCGAATATAGTGTCCCATACCACCATATTCAGCTCACGAGTCTGGGTTGCTCACTGGTCACTACGGGGAGGCTCGTCGCCCTAGCGTAGGCCGACAATTCGACCACGGTATTCCATACCACCATGCCCGACTCATGAGTCATAGCGAATCGTGGTATCAAGGTTAACCGAGCATTTCACTGGTAAGTTTGGTATCTTAGGTTCAAGCAGTAGCGTCCAAACATGGTGAACATACATTGGGTCAATCGGGTTAATTGACGAGCTCGACTAGTACGAGCGCACGTTGAGTTGATTGACATGAAGTGCATAAGCACTTTGTGTGGCTTAACCACTACTGACATCCCAAGTATAGCTCAGATTCATCAAACACATCCTGCGTGGCGAAAATAACCTCAGACACCAGTACAAGGCCTATTATCGATTACCTGGACTATGATATAGTCCCAACCCCGTACAATCATAACAAATAAGCATATGAGATAATCAAAGCAGTAATGAAGACTTAAGTCAAATCCTACAATCATTTGAGCATACTATGAAATATAACTTAAACATGTTTATATAGTACATGGAAGAAATCATACACTTAGTTGAACATGAATTGTATATAGTACATGGGGAAAATCATACACACAGCTAAGGTAGTTGGGATTCGTATCTCAACTCCCTACAAATCACAATTTACTAACTACTAACTCATTCAGTCATTTTTACAAACACTTAGGCTACACCTTCCAACGTATATAACATACGTTGGTTATAATACGTATTAGGGTAAATCCTTTCGTCAAGGAATTTTCATCTACACAACAATCATATACCCACAATAGTTAATTATAGCAAGCACAAATACACATTCTATACTCATTCAGACATTTTTACAAACAACTAGGCTTCACAATATAACATACAGAACGTATGTTGGCATAACATGTATTAGGGCGAATCCTTTCGCCAAGAAATTGTTACACATACAACTAGCATATATACACGACAATTAATCATGGAAAACACAATTTCAAATTTCATACATATACGATCCTTTCTACAAATATATAAAATACACTAAACACAACATAGTTTATATATAACTGAAACGCGAAACAAACATTGCATTTGGCATGTGAAATAGCATCCACATCAATAATAAATCATTAACTGACATTGAAAGCCTTGAAAACCATAACCTATACGTATATAGTCCGCACCTTACGCCGGTAAATGCGCATCAAACTCAGTTTGTATGTCAAGTCACCGCCTACGACGCGAGGGCCACCTATAGCATGAAATAGGCTAGATATTTCAGTAACTTAGGCTATTTTAAACCCTAGAATGGATTAGGATTAGGTTTACTTACTCAATTTCGATGTTGGAGCTACCAGAAGAACTATGCGAGATTGACGTTTCAGCAGATGGATTAGCAAGGAAGAATCACAGGAATTCACACTAACTTCTCTCTCACTTTCTCTCTCTTTGCTCTCTTCTCTCTCCTAGGGTTTTCTCCAAATTCATATGAAATATATGAGCGGGGGTTTAAGGTCCTTATATAGGCCCAAAACTAACGAAAATAGCCCCAGGGCCATAGTATACTTAGGTTATAACCAAATCGGGCTTGTTCCAATCCAACGGAACGTTTCTGGAGGTCCTTTTACAAAATGAGGTCAGACTTAAGCTCATTAATATTGAATCTTAAGAAAGTTACGTTTTCAGTCCGATTGGGTTTCCAGATCGACCGTGACGGTCCAATTTCAGTTTAACGGTCATCGAAACTTGATCAGGGCCACAAGTATATTTACATGTGTGGGCCATCTTCCCTGATTTGAGGGTGTATTTAGGTTAAATTCTAACGGTCAGAACGCTTATAAATGGTACGCAAGCGACATGACTCAGATTACTTAAATCCATATTTAATTTCATAAAAATCTTCACTTTCTCACACTCTTCACTCCGGACTTAAGCAAATTGTCTCAGGACCTCATTTGAACTTGATTTTTGAGGTGATAGTCAAGTCCAACTAGGCGGTCATAATTGTCTAAGTTCATCGTTATCGGACTTTCGATGTGCGGTCCAGGTCCATTACAGAGTTTCTAAATGCTCCCGATAGTAACTAGGCTTAGAGATGGATCTTAGGTTTTAGGGTAATGTAGCGTTAACAATTCTACAAGTTTTGGGCCTTGCAGATCGTATTTAAAGTGATTAGTGTAAATTTCACAGGTAATCTAGTTTAGCGCTAGTTAATTCTCGTTTAATTTCTAAAGGATTTGGTCCTAAGTGATTTCTACTTGAGGTGGTACTCGGGTCTTCATATGATTTTTTTCGAGACGTTACGCGTAATTGTTGATGAACAACTAGGGAAGGCGATTAATAGTATTGGCGATTGATTTGCCACCCAATCGACTAGGAGAGAGATATGATAGCCAAGTGAGTGTATCTACAATCCCAATGAGGGTCGTGGTTTGTAATGTAATATGGGATGTATTTGTCATATCATATGAATAACAACAATATTCTCGAACGGGCCCTAGCGAGGTTTGGTTGTTGTTTGCATGGTAAGTTGGTCGTGAAGATGACATGGGTCGTGGTTCACATGAACAATGAGTTGCGTTTATCATGGCATATGGGTCGTGGTTCTAATTTAACATCAACGATCCACTATTCATAATAATCATGAAATAACACAATGTACAATCATGACCCTCCACTGATCAAAGTTTCATGGGTCGTTGTATCCTTTGATATGGGTCATGGTTTTAATGTTGTATAGGTCTTGGTTGTGATGAAATTTGGATCCTTAATGTAATTATTAAAAGGTTGTGGTTGTCCTATTATATGGATCGTGATTTTCATGTAATATGGTTCGTAGTTTATGTGAAGCATTGATCGTAGTTGTCATTTTGAAATGGGTTCGTGTTAATCATTTTGCATGGTCGTTGTTGCCTTATTTCATGTGTCGATGTTGACAACCACAACACTATTTTTTTACACTAACATGACAACCACGGTCATTATATCATGAAAACTATGGCCTATTGTATGTACATGATTTTCATTTATGTTCATGGCTCAGATGCATAAAGGCTCATTTTTTATCATCCACCTTGGGTCGTGGTTGTCATGAAACATGGGTCGTGACTGACATTGGATAAGTATTGGTTGTCATGATACATAGAACCTATAATGGATTGATACGTAGGTCATTGTTATCATTTTTTTTAAATATACGTGAAGCATTGGTCGTAGATGATCTGGGTCGTGTTTGTCATGTTAAAATGGTCATGCTTCACAGTTGTAATGGTTCGTGGTTGTCGCAAACACGATGATCTTAAGAGAAACACGACCTAGGCAATATGAGAACCACGATCCACCTGTCATGGGTGCCACGACCGGTCGCTAAGCTCACCATTTCCTTTATGGGTTGTGGTTCAAATGCACAAGAATTCGTGGTTATCATCCACATTGCATCATGGTTAACACGCACTAAGGTTCATGAATCAATAAGTATATATATTACAATTTAAATTACATGATCTCAAACATTAAAAAAACAAATCACGACCCAATCATCACGACAACCATGACCCGTATAACATGACAACCACGAACCCATATCGAAAGACAACTACGACCAATGCTTCACGTCAACCATAAACCATATAAGACATCAACCACGATTTTTATTACACGACAACCCCGACCCATATATCATTACATTCAGGATCCATATTTCATGACAACCATGACTCATACAACATTACAACCACGTTCCATTTACAATGACAGTCATGACCCATGTATCGTGTCTCGAGTGCGATCATAGGGCTTGTCTCTGTCTGAGCACGACCTTATAATTTGAATCCTTTCGTCCCAGCTTTTCTAAGTTCCAAGCTGATGTAAAAGTCCTACATATTGATATTCAAGTTAAATATCTCCATTCCATCCCTCATTATCTTCCGCTTAATTCCAGGTGTCCTTCTTACAATCACAATCCATGTAACACATTCATGACCCAATGTTCAAACGAACCACGATCACACGGAATGATCATTGTTATCATACACATTGGGTTGTGATTCCCACATGCGATCCATTGTGGGAGACAACCACGACCCTTTGCTCATCTCATCCATGACCATTCCCTTAGAATTCAGCGCGATCCTCTGGAAACAGCGCCACATTCTTCTACTTCACGAAAGCACATTAAAGTCGCTACTTCTCCGTAATTCATTGGGCACCTAGCGCGACACTTTGTTATTCGTCCAACTGTATCGAATCTATGTGGCCCTTTGGAATCAACGCCTTGAGCACTGAATGGCCAACCTATAAGAGTGGTGCTTTGGTGATACTTCCACAAGCCAATTCATGCATTTCTTTACCCTTTCATTCAAAATAATGGAGCATATATGCGAAGAAACAATAGAGCCCCTATCACATTTTTCCTTTATTCATGATCCTTTCTCCTTCCTCAAGGACGTTCATAAACTTCCTAAAGCTCAATGGCCTTCACTGGAAGTTCTGAAGACAACTTCCAAACTCTGCCAACTCGACAATTTCAATGGGCACCCAGCCAGCGGAAAAACATTAACTACTCCATTTCCTTCTGCCTCATCTTTGGAAACTCTTGCATTTCTTCTAGATCATCGCGTGTATAATAAATACTCCCCATACAACATAATAACCACAACCCCTGTGACATGACAGCTAGATCATGATCAGTCTCTTCATCGAGACCCAAGGAGATCTGTTGAAAAGTATTTACAAGTATGTCTTGTTTAAGCCTGACCTTCTCAATAGAGTTTTTGTTTAAGCTAAAACAAGTCATCCTCTACAGAGTTTTTCTACATCGTTGGTTGTCAGCTGTAAGACCCGTATCTTAGACCGTACCGTTCTATAGACTTCTGCGGTCTTACCGGTCGAATTTCGACAACCTTCGACCCTTAACCGATATCGACGCGCGACCCTGATTCATATGCCGACAACCCGAGTCAACTCAACCCAAGACCAATACCATAGCGACCGCGCCGTCGTTGCGGTTTCGATATCGCGACTCGCGCGCCGAGGCAATACCCTGGTCAAGAGATGTGGGCCAACGTTCGGTGCAAGGAAACGCCGCGCGTTGCGTAACCCAAGGGAATCTCTATGATGTGTCCCATCAATCACATCAATCCCATCAATCAATCACCCATCAATCCATCACATGTTAAGTACATGTCAAGTACACATCACTCTCACCCCTTTTCCCAAGCAACCACAAAAGTCTTCACCTCCCATACCTCTCTTACACAAAAGGATACAAAGTCAAAGATTTCTTACACAACCATCACTCACCACATCCATCCATCACTCTCTCTCTCTCCCTTTACAACTCCTCTCTTTCTCATTTGCAAAACACTACAAGCAAAAGAGAATCCCACGTATGGAATTTTCCAAGTATCTCTAAGCTTCAAGTGGCCCACTTTCCTACCCCACCATCTCCCATCTCAACCCTCCATTCCTCATCTCATCCATTGAAGTTGGAGCTAAGGTGCCAAGGAACCCCTTGGAGCAAGAAGATCGGACGGTGGGTGCCTCTTTAGGGTAGTTTCTTTCTTATTTTTATGATGGGCCAAGTGAGACCCACCGATCAATGGTGTGGATCTCGCTTGGGACCTTAAGATAAGGCTGATGGCCCACTTGGATCATCATGATCATTCCATGATGGGGCCATTCTCCATGAACCCTATCATGATGTTTACTCCATTGCATTTGAGAGGTCATCTAGACCGTCCATATCGATGGGGAATGGATCACCACCGTTGATTTTCATTTTCGATGGTCCCATGTACAAAAGGGATCTGTTTATTGTATAGTTTCTTATAAGGAAGGGCTCATAGTGGCGGAGCCCTCCATCACAAAGCGTGTCCCACTCTCCATGTTTCTCTCCCTTCTTATTTCTTTTTTATTTTATTTTATCTTATGCAATAGGATTGTGAGGCCCACTTGAATGGACCCCACCTTGAGATTTATTTTGTCCAAGTTTTTATTCAAGTGGGGCCCACCATATACATTGTACCCACGTCACCCATCAGTGGTGGCCCACTTCATCAGGGCCCACCACAATGTATTTTTAAAGGGACTAAACCGTCCAGCGTCTGGGACGGTGGACGTTTCAGAGGAAAAAAAAAAAGAAAGAAGAAAGGGAATGAAGAAAAGAAAGACCATTGGGTGGTCCACTTGCTTAGGCCCCACCGTGATGTATTTAAACAATCCAAGCCGTCTATCCTCTTACCTACGGTATTTTAGCCGTTGGGTAGAATTTTAGAGCTGATTGGAAGACCTGGTGGGTCATAGCATCGAAGAACGCATCATTACCATTCAAGGATCCTTTTTTGATTTTATTTCATTTTCTGATCATAAAAAAATTCAAACTTCGGACTCATTTCGCCTGTTACGTGCCACTGAACATAATGGTCGGGACGGATTTTAGTGAAGCGGGCCCCATGTGTGAAAAACCACCGAAAAACAGTTTTTCCCATTTTTTTGAAAGAGGCAGACCCTCTGCCTCCTCTGTCAGCGGGCAGCCGCTGCACGCTGCTGCGTGCAGCCGTGAGGGCGGGCGGACGGACGCAGGGGCCCACGGCCCTGTGTGTGGGCCCCACCGAAATGTTTGTTTGTCATCCAATCTGTTCATGAGGTGGGTCCCATCCTCAGGTGGGCCCCCTCCAAATTTCGGCTCGATCCAGAACTCGGGTGGCCCACACCACAGGAAACAGTGGAATTGAATACCTGCCATTGAAATTTTTTTTTGGGGCCCACAGAAGTTTTGAACCAAGCTGAAATTTGCCCTTTTCCTTCAACCAGGTCTGTTTGACCTTATCATTGGGTTGGATGCCAAGTAAATGTTACAGTGGGCCCCACATGGGACCCACAATGATGTATGTGTTGTAAGTCCACCGTCCAGTGGATGGTGGTGCCCACCTTGATGCAGCATTGCCTCCACCGTCGAGCGGACGGTGGAGCCCTCCTTGATGCGTGTGCCATCCCCGCTGTTCAGCGGTGTGGGACCCACCATGATGCATGTGATGCATCCAGACCATCCATCCGCTTGGTGAAATCATTTTAAGGCATGAGTGGCTGGTTGGGTGGGCCACTCATGTATGGGCTAGGCCCATTTGAATTACAAAAGGCCTATGGGTTAGGCTCAATTGATTTATGAAAGGCTTATGGTTAGGCCTATTTGATTCATATAAGGCCTATGGACTTGGGCCCACTTGATATGTAAAGCCTATGGGCTTAGGCTCACTTGATATTTAAGGCCTATGGGTTTAGGCCCACTTGATATGTAAAGCCTATGGGCTTAGGCTCACTTGATATTTAAGGCCTATGGGTTTAGGCCCACTTGATATGTTTCATGTCCATGGGACTAGGCCCATTTGATGTACTTCAAGGCCCATGAAATTGGACCCATTTGATGAAATTTTAAAGCCCATGGAAGTAGGCCCATTTGATATATGTAAGGCCTAGGGGTTTAGGCCCACTTTGATATGCATACAAGGCCTAGGGTTAAGGCCCATTTGGCGTACATATGGGGTTCAATTGGTGTGGCCCATTCGTTACCTTTAAGACCCATGAGTAAGCTCATTTGATGTAATCCAAGGCCCACGGGTTTTGACCCATTGCAATGCACATAAGACCCATTGGTGTGACCCATTTATGTGGCCCATCTGATGAATAAAAGGCCCATAGGATATGGGCCATTTGATATATATGTAAGGCCCAATGGGATGAACCTACGGTCCATTGCAATGTGTAATTCCCATACAGTCTATCTAGCGTTGTTTACAAAGATTGTGCCTTAGGAGCAATGTTGGTTTGACGTCCACATTGCGAGTGTAATGTTGGTTGGATGTCCACATTACGACTCTCCTTAGGGCCCATCACTGGGCTGTACTTGCTGTGTATAGGCCGTCCAGGCCCATCTGCGTTGTAAGAATGGTTCATCACTTATTTACATGTTTAGTATAGTTTCATGACTCATGATCATACGCATCATATGTATGCTTGATATGAGGATTGACTGATCATAGCATATGCCTTCGGGCAGATTGTTTATGGGATCCTGGTTAGGCAGTGTTTCCCTACATGAGCGCACGATATGCGCAGGATTTGTTGCATGACTGGATAGCGTGAATCATGCATTTCGCATTTGTGTGACACGGTTATTGTACGCCCTAGCGACATCAGGGCCGTAGCCTCCACAGACGCATCGTGGTTGGCAGGATTGGATACCGAAAATCTTGTTCTACATGGGGTGTTATAGATATCCTTGGGTGAAAGTTCCTAAACCCTTATGGTACCAAGAGGTTGCTCCAACGTCTAGACCGAGTGGGTAGATGAGCGTTAAATACCGATTACCAGACGGTTACGCTCTCCACTGTGTCGTAGTCGGTTGGAAGGGGGTGCGGCCTTACTCGCCCGAGTGTAGGGGGCAAAGCTAGGCTGAGTTTGACCAGCTCGAGGAATGGGTCCGCTATCGACGAGTCGTGCCCGATATTGGCAGACGGATAGTGTGGTCTCTTCCACTTACCATATTACGCGCGATGTGGCGGCAATCTGGTTTAGAGTGTACTAGACCCCGGTGATATCTCATATTTGAGTTGTATTGATGTGTGGACATAGATGGGGGTCTGTATGCTTGAGTTGCATTGTACATCGCATGGCCTTGGGATGACCGATACCACTCATGTCTTGCATCGCATAGCCTTGGTACGGCTCATGATATTATGGTTCCATACGCATATTCTGCATTACTCTGACATTGCATGTTCATATTACTATCTTGCGCACACACTTTCACCACCCTCTAAGCTTTCTATAAGCTTATGCACGACTGTTGCATGCAGGTGACGTTGGTTCGCAGCAGCGCTGAGGCAGGATCACGTTGCAGATCATTTTGGAGTTTTTTTATCCTTTACCATTGTATTTCCCTTTATGCTCATTGTACTTGTAAATTTTTTGATCATAGTGGAAATGTAATGGAGTTCTTGGTTGTTGTTGTGGGTTATGCCATTGGTTATGCTTATTACGAATCAAACTGATGTTGAAAATCCTCCTCGTAGCATCCCAGGATCGGAACCTAGCGAATGGGAGCTAGGAGCCGAGAATGGGATTCTACGGAGGCTGTCGGCGCCGGATTCGGCGATCGGGAATTTTGTGAGCCCGGTTTTCGAGTTTGGGGCGTGACACCAGCTAAAGAAAGATCTTCTTCCCACTGTCAATGTGATTATGGTCGTATTGGTCATGTTAAATTAGTCGTGGGTGTTTTACAATGGATCGTGATTTTTAGGTTATATGGGTCATAGTTTGTAATGTAATATGGGATGTATTTGTCATGTTAGATTGGTCATGGCTATCTCACCATTTACAATTATCTTCAACGGGCACCCAGCAAGATTTGGTGATGGTTTGCTTGGCAGATTGGTTGTGAAGATGACATGAGTTGTGTTTCACATAAATAGTGGGTTGTGACTGTCACGGCAGATCGGTCGTTGTTCTCATTTGACAACAACAATCCACTATTCAGCATAATCATGACACAACACAAGGGACAATCACGATGCACTATTGATCAAAAGTTTATGGATCGTGGTAACATTTGATATGGGTCATTGTTGTAACGTTGTATATGTCTTGGTTATGATGAAATTTGGATCCTGAATGTAAGTATCAGATGGTTGTGGTTGTCTTCTTATACAGAACATGGTTGTCGTGTAATATGGTTCGTAGTTGATGTGAAGCATTGATCGTAGTTGTCATTTGATATAGTAAGATCTTAATTTCTTGTACTGATTTTTTTTGCACTATTTATTTACCACCATGATCATTATATCATGAAAACCATGACCTATTGTTATGTTCCATCTTTCTGTTCATGGCTCAAATGCATAAAGGCCCATGATTATCATCCTTGTTGGGTCGTGTTTGACATGAAACATGGGTCGTGATTGTCATTGGATAGGTCTTGGTTGTCATGATACATGGATCATCAAAATGGATTGATACATAGGTCGTTGTTGTCATTTTATTTTGGTCGTGCTATATGTGAAGCAATGGTAGTAGTTGATCTAGGTTGTCGTTGTCATGTTAAATTGGTCGTGATTGGCAGTTGTAATTGTTTCTGGTTACCGTCCATGTTGTATCGTCACAAACAACCACGATCTTATGAGAACATGACCCATAGAACATGCTAACCACTGTCCACCTGTCATGAATGACACGACCCATTGTTAAGATCACCGTTTCCTCTATGGGTGGGTTGTGGTTCAGATGCACAATAATTCATGGATTGTGGTTAACACGCTCCAAGGTTCATGTATAATGAAGTATATATATTACATTGCAAATGACATTATCACAAATAATGTAAAATATAAACCAACATATTAAGTCATCATTAGCCTCGACTTCAGCCAGCAAGGACAAAAGGGCCTCAACCAACATTTGGGTGTTGTCCCATCTTCTGTGGGTTGTGGCTGTGAATCATGGTAATAATGTTATATGGTTCGTGGTTATGCTAACATAGATCATAATAACAACCACAATATCGTTGTTGTAATTATTTATCAATATTCTAATTTTTTTTATTATTAAAATCTGAGTATAGGTATGTCGTCATTTTACCCATTGTCAGACATTTGGGACTACGCTTCCCTAGTTGAATCACCACCTAGGTCTAAAAAAATAAAGATTAAGTGTGGTTTGTGTGACACAATGTTTGTGAACAATACTAATTGGTTTCAGTTACACTTGTCATATTGAGCTGGTGATACAACCATGCCCCAATGCCCCCAAGGATGTCCGAAATCTTTTTCAAGCCCTATTAGATTCGAATAGAAAACCTTCCACTCCATCCAAACTATCTGCTTCCGGATCTATTACACGAATGACATCCATAAAAGATGCAGAGGAGGATGTCAGATTAAAAGCTTTGGGGGAAGAACAATTCCAACTCACCTTAAAACGCAGTATGTAAGAAGTTTCTAGACATCAGCGATATTCGAGTCAAAGACAATATGATGTTGAAGCCAAATCGAGTATGACAAACAATAAAAAGAAAAGAGTAACAAATTCAAATTCCTGACCCATCTCGATGAATTTTATAGGGCATTGGGTACTACATACAATTCTTCACATAAAGAAAGTTTAAAAAATCTATTTCAAAGTGTAAAAGAACACAAAGAAAATATCCCTTCTTCTACTAACTTAGAGGAAGTGAACCAATATGTATATGAAAAAATAGATAACAGTTTCGATGGATCAGATGAGAATACAGGAAGGCACTCCTCTTATGGAGCTTATTAGTTGTAAATTGTCATTTTGAACAATGTAAGTATGTAATTATGGAAGTTTTTAATCATAAATTATGCATTTTAAATATTTTATCGCTTTGTTCAACTTTGAATTTGACAATCGAGTGGTTAATGTCAGTGGGTGTCATGCGACTATTGGTTTTTCGATGTTAGAAACACCGTTTTTAACATTGCAACTACAAACCGCATAGCATTACAATCACGACCCATATAACTTGAAAACCGTAACCCTTGTGGATCTTGTTGTCCATACATGACATTGTACTGCACCCGAAAATCACATTATTCGTGAACTCCACAAGATAACTATAAAATCAATAAGTGAACTTTTGTTTAATTACAAGAATAGAAGAACAAGGAAGAAGAATAGTGACTGGATGAGAGCTACCGGTGGGCTAATTTGAGCTCTTCCAATCTTTTAGCGGCCCTAGCCTTCGCTTTATTTGTCGTGCCATACCTCTCGATCCAGTGTAGTATTTTCTCGTTAAAGTCTTGATCCCGAGACCAAGAGAAATGACACTGCTTGATTTCTATGTTTGCCATAGAAAAATTATTTGCGAGTTACTGGAGTTTCGAAATTATCTTGAGAATTTCCTGTGGAGGCCGTTGATCTTCAGGAAGATCATGAATGTCCCTGAGGAAAGGGAAGGGATCTCTCATAAAGGATGAATGCGAGAAGGACTCGATGCCTTCTTCGAATATCTCCTCCACTATTTTGATTGAAAGACCAAAGAAATCATGAATGCTTAAGGTGTTGCAATAAAGATTCTGGTTCGAATTGGCTTGTGAAAATTTAAAACCCAAGTACCACTTTTATAGGCTGGTCAAACATTCTGAAGGATCATGTTAATTGCAAAGGGATTTAGGGGAAGTTGTAACATTAAAGAAAGTAATTAAACCCAAATACAACTTTTATAGGCTTGTGAACAATTGATTAATGTGAGTAGGATATCATGCGACTATTAGTTTTTTTGGATTACTGTGAAATATCGAAATGAATGCAATTTCCTGAAAAGGGATGCGACGATGTTTTTGAATGGGTAGATAATATGATGAACAATGGGTCATGGTTGTCATCCATAATTGATCGTGGTTCGCATGCACATTGGATCGTGGTCTTGATGAATAATGGATCAATACTGTACATGGGTTGTACAACGTGGTTGTCACCCATGATCCATATACCATGAAAACCACAATCTATATAGCACGAGAACCACGCTCCATATCAGCAGATAAGCACGACCCATCTAACGTAACAACCATGACCCATATAACATGACAACCATGACCAAAATGGGTTGGGCCTTGTAATAAGGGTTCTGGTTTGGAATTAGCCTATGAAGGGTAATTTGAAACCCAAGTACCACTCTTAGATGACAACCACGGCCCTGTCGTGTGATCGTGGTTCACATGCACAATTGATCATGGTTGTCATGCAATTTGAATCGTTTTTACGATGAACAATGGACCGTAGTTGTTTATGGGAAGTTGATTCATCTGATATATATGTTTAATGTGATTTTGTGAAAAAAGAAGAATGTGGCACTATTTCCTAAGGGTGCACTAAATCTGAAGGGAAATGGTCGTGGATACGACGAATAATGGGTCGTGGTTATCTTCCACAATTAATCTTCGATAAATCTTAGGTGGTTTTCCTTATGATGTGATATAAATGACTATTATTTAAATGAAATTTAGGATACATGCATCTCCCCCTACCAATGTTTAAATGAATCTTAATTTATAACTCGAACTCAGATTAAAGCTTGAACTCGTAACTCATTACTCGGCTCGAAAACCTGCTCGAACTCGGCTCAAATTTGATCACCGTTGGTTTGCCTAATGGATTGTAGTTGACAGACACAGTGTAACGTGATCCACGTCATGTAGGTAGTGGTTGTGAACCACGACCCAATGTATATGACTACAACGATATGTATATCATGACAATCACAATCGTAGTAGTTATGTAAATATGGTTTGTGGTTGACATGCACAATATATTGTTGCTCACATCTCATGTGGGTTGTGGCTGTGAATCATGGTAGTAATGCAATATGGGTTGTGGTTATGCCAATGTAGATCACAATAATGAACCGTATAGTATGACAACCACTATAGTAGTTGCTTCTCTTAAGGTTGTGGTTGTCAACAATGACCCAACATGGATGACAACCACAATCCATTATAACTGTGAACCACAACAATTTTATCATGAAAACCATGACCCATATCGACCACGACCAATGCTTCACGTATACCTGAACCATACTATACAAATCATCAAATGTAATGTACACATACATACGACAACAACGGAGGTAAATTTAGTATATATTACACTACTCATTCATAGGACAGTAATGCAGGAAATTAAGTGACAACCACAGGCCCTGTAACATAATAACCATGATACATGAGAACTACAAAACATATAACATGAAACCGCGACCCATATGTTCTAGGTTGCCTCACTCACTTTCCAAATCCAATGTCTATTTCTGGTACAATTTCCTCCCCCGACATCGTATTTACAGAAAGCTTGGCTGAAAAATTATCTTATGAGCAAGAAGTCTATAGAAGCTCCACTTTTAGTTGCTTACTTTTTAAATCCAATGAAGAATTTTATACAATGAAGCTTCCTTTTCCCTCTCTGCATATCTCCAAAGGAAATGGTTTCTTTTCCACTGGCTAGGTGCCTGTTAATATTGTAGAGATGCTGGAGTTTGAAAGTTGTCTTCAGAACTTCCTGTGGAGGCTGTTGAGCGTCAGGAAGATCGTAAACATCCCTAAGGAAAGGGAAGGGATCACATGTAAATGAAGAATTCTAGAAAGATTCGATGCCTCTCCTTCATGATCTTTTTAAAGATTCCTGAAACCCAAGTACCACTTTTATAGGCTGGTTAGATAGATGGATCAACATGCCGATTCCAAAGGGTCACGCATTTTCTGAACGGCCGCATGGATTCTGAAGGGTCACGCTTGGTTCCTAACGGATTGCGTGGAGGAAGCAACATTAATACGACTTCCTGAAATGAATGTGGCAGTTGTGGCTGCTTTGTTACAAGGTTATTGTTGTTATTTTATATGGATCGTGGTTGCTATGTTATATAAGTCAGGGATGTCATGACATAAAACACGATACATATAAAGTAACAACCATGATGCATAAAACATGGTTCGTGGTTCTCATGTTATATTGGTCGTCGTTATAATGTTATATGGGTCATGGTTGCCATTTCTTTTTTCAACGATCCATGATCAAGCGTTGGAAAACAATGACAATGCAACGTGGATAAAAACCACGATCTAGTGTGCATGTGAACCACGATTGGTTCGATTTTTGGTCTGAATTGGCTCGAAATCCAATTACTACATCTATGTCTTGTCATTCAATGGTCAAGGCTCTGATTCCAAAGGGTTGCGCATGATTCTGAACGGTCACTAGTTCCCAATAGATTGCGTGGATGGAGGAAGCGACATTATTACGATTTCCTGAAAAGACTGTGGCGACTGTTGCTGTTACATTACAAGGGTCGTGGTTGTTATGTTATATGGATCGCAGTTGTTATGTTATATGGGTTGATTGTGTCATAACATAAAACCACAACACATAAAATAACAACCACGACTCAAATAACATGACAACCATGACCATTATTACAATACAATATGAATAATGGGTTGCTTTAATGGGAACCTAGCGAGTTGACGAACACTGTAGAGAAGGTCCATATAATAAGGGTCGTGGTTCTCGTGTTATAATGGTTATTGTTAGAATGTTATATGGGTCGTGGTTACCATATCTTTCTCTAACGGTCCAAGATCCCGCGTTGGATGATAACAACGATGCAACGTGGATAAAAATCATGATCCAGTGTGCATGTGAACCATGATCCAATGTGTAGATAACCACGACAAATTCTCGGTCATATCCACGACCTGTCCATTAAGATTGAGTGCGATCCTCTAGAAATAATGCCACACACTCTACTTTATCAGGAGAGGACATTAAAACTCGCTACTTCTTGTAATCCCTTGGGCATCGAGCATGATCCTTCAGAATCTGTGCGACCGTTCAGAATCAGCGCGACCCTTCGAAATCAGCACCTTAACCATTGAATGACCACCCTATAAGAGTGGTACTTCTCCCACGACCCATGTAACGTAACAACCCTGACAGAAATGACATAAAAACCATAAAATATTTAGGTTATGGTTGTGCAATTATATGGACAACAACCTATGAAAGTTAGGTTATGGTATACATAGATTTCAAAAATCTTGTGTATATATGTGTCGTAGTTATTAACAGGTGGAGACAGGCTAGATAAAAGTTGATACTGCCCAAGTAAGGACATTTTTTGTGCCACAGCAAGATGGCTGACAAGGTGGATGAATCGGTTCAAACCGTTTGGTAGAACGGGAAGAGAACACGTTAAAAACTATAAGAATGATCAAGAAAATGAGACAACCACTATCCATATAACATGACAACTAAAAACCATATAGTATTACAGTCACGACCCATATAACATGAAAACTGTGACCCTTACTAAATTGTAACCACAACCTATTTAACACAGTAACTGCCAGAGAGAAGCTCAGTTATCACGCCCCAAACTCAGAAATCGGATTCACAGAAATTCTGATTGCCGAAGCCAGTGCCGAAAACCTCCGTAGTGCCCCATTCTCGGCTCTCAGCGCAGCATACGCCAGATTTCGATCCTGGGATCCTACAAGGAGCATTTTCCAACGTACATTTGTCTTGTAATAAGCATAACCACAAGTTTACTCAAATCATAAAGACAACATCATCATCAATATGGACTATTATAAACAGTTTAATACAATGCTGAAAGGAAATTACATATGTATCAAAATCAAAGCTCCTGAAAATCGCTGCATGCTCCAAGCTCAACGCTGTTGCAACCTAACGCCACCTGTACGCATCTATCGTGCATAAGCATACAAAAGCTTAGAGGGTGATGTAAGTGTGTATAAGGTAAGTGTCAGGTATACGATAAGGCTTATAAATCATACATCATTAGGATAAACAGAAATACTGACAAGATCATGAATCATACGATATCAGAGTGATGCGAAAATATGCGGTAAGTCCATGAATACAATCAGCTGTACTAAAGCTATGTGATGCAAGGCATGAATGCTATTGGCCATACCAAGGCCATGCAATGTAAAACTTAATAAGACAATAATAAATGCTAAGGATGCAATCAATATGCAAATCCAGACAAGCCATAAATACCATCAAACTAATCTAGGGCATATAAGTGCAAAACATCGTAACCCAAAATACTAAGTACGACAGATGTAATGTAATATGAGCTGCGAATGAAATGACCATGCTGGAATGTGAAGTCGGGATGATAGTACGAAGTATCACAGGCTACGGGGTCCTTCACAAGAGACTTCTATCCAAACCAGTCCTATACCTAAATTTGGATAGTCAGACACAATGTGGTAAACTCCTGATCTCAGGTTAGTCGCGCGCCCAATCAAAATTCTGGCCATGCGAAGGTACACGTAACAAATGGTTACGCACCACCACCCCGTGTGGATAATGAATGAATGAATGAATGGATATGTAATTCCTCCTCAATAACTCCACATATCAGTACAGTTACTCTCTAGAGAAATCACCGGGGTCTGTTACACTCCACACCGATTGCCTCCTCCCTAGCTGCATAGCCCTGCGAGTGGAAGAGACCTTACTATCCCCTAGCTAGCAGTCTGTCAATACCTACTCGGATCGTCGATAATAGAGCTATTTACGAGCTGATCATACTCAACCTAGCTTATATCCCCCTCACTCGGGCAGATAAGGCCACACCCCCTCCCAACCGACCACGACACAGTGGGAGACATGGCCTACTGGTATTCGGAACTCGGGCGCTCATGTTTCACTCGGTCTAGACGTTAGTGCTACTCCTAGCCTCGGAGGTTCTGGGATTTTCACCCAAGGACATCCTAAGTGCCCCATAGTGCTAAAACTAAGTATTTTCGGTGTCCCATTTAGCCATCCACGATGTGCCTGTGAAGGCCACGACCCTGATGTCGCTAGGGCATATAATGATCAAGTCACACGTATGCGAGATGTATGAGTCACACTGTCCAATTATACAGCAATCCTGCGCGTATGGCACAATAATGTTGGCACTTCGTCTCATAAGGAGTACTGTAAATAGTCTGCCCAATGGCATATGCTATGATCACACAATCCTCATATCAAGCATACATATGATGCTTATGAGCATAAATCATGGAGTTATACTAAGCATGTCATAGGGTGATGGGCTTGTGCATAACGGATATCTGCCTAAACGGCCTACACACAACAAGTATGAGCCTATCAATGGGCCCTAGGGAGAGTCGTAATTTGGACGTTTAACCAACAATTAAACTTGCAATGTGGACATCAAACCATCATTGCTCCCAAGGCCCGACCGTCGTAAACATCGTTACATAATCCGAGTTGGGATCAGACATTACAATGGACCTTAGGTACATCCCATTGGACCTTAAATACATCAAATGGGCCATATCATATGGGCCTTATATTCATCAAATGGGCCAGAAGTATATCGTAATGGGCCTTTACTCATGAACTCCAAATACATCATAATAGGCCTCAACCCACGGGCCCTAATACATCACAATGGGTCTCAACCCACGGGCCCTAATACATCACAATGGGCCTTAACCCATGGGTTACAAATATATATACCGAGGTGGGCCTCAATGGACGGCCATAAATAAATTAAGATGGGCCTCATACATATCAAGGTGAGCCTCAACTATGGATGGCCATAAGTAAATCAAGATGGGCCTCATACATCCCCCCAAAAAAAATCATATTGGAGGATCATTTGGACCATACCACAAATAGCAATGGGGATAATAATTTTCATGGTTAAATAAATCATAAGGCCCACTATAAAGTTTATTTTCCAAGCAATCTAATCATAAGGTCATAAAGACCTGGATTAAGAGGGAAAATAAGTCCCCTATTGATCTAGAACTTCTATGACCCAAATGGGTTCCAATGATAGACGTTCAATCCTCCACTATTATGTGGTGTGGTTCACCTGATCAATGGATGGATACATCAAGGTATGGCCTGCCTTAATGTATTAAAGATCCAACCTATCCATAAACTAACATAGTGATAGATGAAGTGGGAACAAATATCAGCTTTGTTGAAAACTACAGTGGCCCTTAGGAGTTTGAACGGTGGATTTCACTATCCATGTTGATGATGGGGTCCACTTGAACTATGCATCTGACTCATTCTTTAGCTCGAGCTTTAAAATAAGCTTGCAAAGTGGATGGATGGATCAGATGAGCACATGCATCATGGAGGGTCCCATAGATGGACGACGTGAATAAACACATGTCATGGTGGGCCTTACATTTATATAGCAGGTGAGCCCACCACCCACATCCAGATGGTATGGACATACAACACATACATGGTGGCAGGCCTCACGTCCTAGTGGTGGACGGACGGCCTGGGTCTAAATCACACACATCATTGGTGGGTCCCATGTGGCACCCACCAGAACATTTATTTTCCATCCAACACATTAATAAGGTCACTCGAACCTAAATGAATAGAAAAAAAGTAAATTTCAAGATGATCGAAAACGTCTGTGGCCACCAAAAAGAGTTTCAATGGTAGGCGCTCAATCAACACTGTTTCCTATGATGTGGGCCACCTGAGTCTTGGATTGGTTCATTTTTTTGAAGGGGACCCACTTGAGGAGGGGTCCCATCAAGTGGACAGTGTGGATACTGAACATACATCATGGTGGGGCCCATGCACAGGGCCGTGGGTCCTTGCCCACTGTTCGCCCGTCCACCGCTGGAGCGGCCTGCGCTGCTGACAACAGCAGTAGCAGCTGTTGTTTATTTTTTTTTTTTTGAAAATGGCATTTTCTCACAGTTTTTCAAGCGTGGGGCCCGCATCAATGAAATCCACCCCGGCCATTGGCTTCTATGGTTAAAGATCAACCAAATGAGTCTAATATCCAAGGTGTTTTGGTGCGTATAATTATTAGTTGGCTTTTAAATGGTGAAAACTACCATTTTCTATGCTATGGCCTGCTCGAAAGTCGGATTGGCCCCATTTTTTAGTTCAATGCCTAAAATGATCTTGGGAGGGAATGAACGGCTTGGATTATAAACATACATCAAGGTGGGGCCAATACAAGTAGCCCTCTCCAAAGCCAAAAGAAATAATCAAACAAATATATAGGTTTTCCCAGTTCATGTCCAGACGCTGGACATTTTTGGGCTCAGCAATGCATTTAAGGTGGGCCACCACATGGCTAGGTGGTGTGGATCATATACACATGTGAGGTGGGCCCCACACACAAATGGATTGGGTCCAAACCATGCTTCATGGTGGGGTCCATTTGGGTGGGCGACATGGCCATTCCATCATACACAAAGTAAATGAATAACAAGAGAGGGAGAGAGAGAGAAAAAGAGTGGGACACGAGTGATGGAGGGACCCCGACACTATGGGCCCTCCACTTTAAGCATCCAATCGTACATCAAGTTGGTCTCATTGCATGTGGGCCCACCAAATTAAAGATCAATGGTGGAGATCCTCCTCCACCCAAAATGGAAGGTCTAGATGACCTTAATCATTGCAAAGATAATCAACATCATGATGGGGTCCATGGAGAATGGCCCCATCATGGAATGATATTGATAATCAAGGTCGGCCATCGGCCACATCTTAGGGTCCAAAGTGAGATCCATACCATCGATTGGTAGGCCTCACTTAGCCCATCATAAAAACATGAAAACTTTCTTATAGGAGCACCCACCACTTAACCTTCTTGGTCCGTTGGAACGCCGGTCTCCTTGTGCTTCACTTTAATAGTTGAAGATGAGAAATGGATGGCTAGGATAAAGGGTTTTGGAGTGGAAAGTGGGCCACACAAACTCTTTTTCTCACCTTAGAATGCATGGATGTGAGCTCTCTCTTGGTTGCTTGGAATTGTGATGAGAAATGAGAGAGAGAGAGGTGAGATGTAAAGAGAGAGAGTGATGGATGTGATAGGTCATGTACTTGACATGTATGGGTGTGTAAGAGAGAGAGAGAGAGAGTTGACTTTAGTTAAGGGTGATGTAAGAGGGGGATGGTTACTTGTACTTGACATGAGATGATTGATTGATTGATTGAGTGATTGATTGATGGGACATATTGTAGAGATTCTCTTAAGAATTTATAATGCGCGGTGTTTTTCCTCAAACTGAATACGAGTCTGCATCTCCCTGCCAGGGTATCGGATCGGTGCAGGAGTTGCGGCGTTGGAACCACGGCGACGGTGCGGTCACAATGGTACAAGTCTCAGATTGAACCGACTTAGATATACAGGATATGACTTAGGGTCGAGCGCAAACGTCGATCATCGGTCACAGGTTGCCAGAATTTGACTGGGAGGATCGCGGGAGTTGACGGAACAGTACGGACTAGGATACGGGTCTTACATCAGTGATACGTAAGACTTTGTAAGTTTCTTCCACTTAAGTTTGTAACTGGGGATATTAACATACTTTATTATTCCTTCCACTTCGGATTCAATGTGACCCTTTAGAATCAGTGCCACATGCAGCATGCAAGCCATGACCCACTCGATGTTCAGGGCACCATAATAAAATTTATCATGCAGCATGCTGATTCCAAATGGTAGCGATGATTCCAAGGAGAAGTTAAGTAGAAGAGAAGGTAAGTAGTCCCATGTCATTGCAGAGAACTAATCTTCAACAACATTTTTCCACTGGCTGGGTGCCCGTTGAAATTGTCGAGTTGCAGGAGTTCAAAAATTATCTTCAAAACTTTCTGTGAAGGCTGTTAAGCTTCTGAAAGGTTGTCAACCTTCCTGAGGAAAGAAAAGGGATCACTACTAAAGGAAGAACGTGAAAGGTACTCGATGGCTTCTTTGAATACCTCCTCCATTATTTTGAATGAAAGAGCAAAGAAGTCCATGGACACATAAGGTGATGTTAAATAATGATTCTGGTTCAGATTGGCTTGTGGAAGTAATATGAAGCCCAAACACCACGTTTATAGGCTGGTCATTTAATGATCAAGGCGCTGATTCTGAATAGTCACGTTGAATCTGAATGGTCGCGTGGATTCAGAAGGCTCGCACTGTGTTCCCTATGGATTGCATGAAGGAAACGACATTAATACAATTTTCTAGAATGACTAGGGCAGTTGTGGCTACTTATATGGATCGTGGTTGTTACATTATATGGGTTGGGGATGTCATAACATAAATCCTCGACACAAATAAAGTAACAATCATGACCCATATAACATGGTTCGTGATTCTCGTGTTATATTGGTCGTGGTTAGAATGTTATATGAGCCGTCGTTGCCATTCCGTTTTTGAATGATCCATGACCAAACGTGGATAAAAAGTATGGATCCAGTGTGCATGTGAATCATGATCTAACATGGAAGATAACCATGACCAAATATTGGTCATATCCATGACCATTCCCTTCAGACTGAGCTCGATCCTCCAGAAATAGCCCCACATTCTACTTTTTTAGGAGAGGATAATAACTCGCTACTTCCCCACAATCCGTTGGGCACCACGCGTGATCCTTCGGAATCTGTGTGACCGTTTATAATCAGCGCGACCCTTCAGAATCGGCACCTTAACCATTTTATGACTCGCTACTTCCCCGCAATCTGCTGGGCACCGAGCGCGATCCTTTAAAATCCATGTGACCGTTCAGAATCAGCACGACCCTTTGGAATCAGTGCCTTGACCATTGAATGACCACCCTATAAGAGCGGTACTTCTTCCACAAACCAATCCGAACCTTATTGCAACACCTTTTGCATTAATATATTATATTTGCTCTTTTATTCATAATAATGGAGAAAGTCAAAGAAGTCATCAATTCCCTATTGCCTCCTTCCTTTAATGGTGATTTCGTCTCTTTCCGCAGGGAATTAATGATTTTCCTGCAGCTCAGCTGCCTCCGTAGGAAGATATGAAGAAAATCTTCACAACTCTATCGACACTTAGTAATCAATGCGCCACATGATAATAAATGCTTCCCATACAACATGACAACCATGACCACTATAACATGACAATCAGGACCATAATCACAACATAATAGGAATTATAGTCTCTTCAACGGGACCCAACGAGATGAAAAAAACTCGCAAGAATGTCTTGTTTAAGCCTGACCTTCTCAACAAAGTTTTAGATCAGGTTAAAACAGGACATTCTTGATAGAGTTTTTTCATTGATTGGGTACCTGTTGAAGAGTTCTGCTCTTCGTATTGTTAATGTGAATATGGTCGTGGTTGTTATATTAAATCTATCGTAGTTGTCGTCCTGGAAAGGACGTAGTCCGATGATTCATTTACCATTATTGTCACGTTAAATGGGTCATGGCTTGCATGTTGCATGTGATTCTGAATGGTCGTGCTGAATCCAAAGGGAAGGGTCGCGCCGAATCCAAAGGGAAGGTCGTACTTATTTACTACTGATAATGAGAGTGAGGATGGTGATAATAGGTTAAGTGGAAGATTCTGGTGCATCATTGAGCTCCTCTTCTAGTAGTAACTATGTTATATTAATTGTACTTGTCATGGATTGTTGTTTTAATGCTATACTAGTTGTGATTTTCTTGTTATATTGGTCCTTACACTAATAATGTATTGAAATGATAAGGATCATGGTTGTTAGCTGATATTGGTCGTGGTTTGAATGGCAAAAGGCTCATGAAGATGACATAGGTCATGGTTGTCTACTTATTTCGTTTGGTGCGACCATCCTATATGGGTCATGGTTGATGTGTTATATTGGTCGTTCTTACCATGTTATGTGGGTCGGGTTTGTTACCCTACATGGGTCGTCGCTGTCTGCTAATTTCATATTATGTGTTACACCTTATATGCTGGTCACACCACAGGAAATCTGCCGACAACTAAGGAAATGTAACGTAACAACCACAACCCACAAAACATGACAACAACTGTCACGCTCCAAACTTAGAAATTGGATTCACAGGAATCCCGATCGCCGAATCCGGTGCCAACAGCCTCCGTAGTACCCCATTCTCGGCTCTTAGCGTCCATATGCCAGATTTCGATCCTGAGATCCTACAAGGAGGATTTTTTTTAATGTATATTTAACACATAATAAGCATAACCACAAGATTACCCAATTTACAAAGGCATCATCGTTATCACATATCCACTAATATAATCATTTGAGTACAATACTGAAAGGAAAATACATAAATAGAAAATCAAGCTCCAGAAGACCACTGCACGCTCCAAGCTCAACATTGCTCCAACCTAACATCTCCTGCATGCATCTATCATGCATAAGCTTATAAAAAGCTTAGAGGGTGGTGTAAGTGTGTGCACAAGGTAAGTGTCAAGTATTCAATACAATGCCATAATCATACAATACCGGAAGTACTGGTAATCCATAAATCGTGCAATATCGGAATAAGTAGAAATACTGGCAAGATCAGGAATTATTTGTAACATCCTGAAAATCGGGGGGTCGAGCAAAAACCCAACTCCCGAGTTCCAAAATGTTATTTATGCAACATAGATATGTATGATTGAATGTTGTCTGTGATAATGTATTAAACATGAGTGAGATTAATCCAGAACAGCATATCATACTCCAGAGACAGTTAAATTTACCAGCGGAAGACTGTGATAGTATGTATAACATATATAAACTGTTGTATGTCTCCAGAGTGTGAACATGTTATCAGGTTATATACATTCATGTATACTTCAAAAGTAGACAAAACGAATATACACGAGTGCGCTAAAAATATAAAATGACAAGTGTCAAAGTATCTAATTAACCTCCTTGTATTCCCGTCAATCAGAACACGCATAAAGGAGGAATCCTCCTCATCATCAAGTCCTGCTCCGCCTCACAGGCCGCGCCATCATCTGCAATCACAATAGGGACTGGTGGGTGTCCGGAAATACCATCCCGTAACGTGGGAGTGAGTAGCTAACTCAGTGGAATAATAGAGTAAGGATTAGCATGTTCTCAAATCAATCATGCGATAATAGTAAAGCAGTAAATCAAACAATCCTAATACTGTTGTTAATGCAATATGACATGACGTGATGTATGCCCTCACCGACGATCTCCCTCATACGGCACCATCTTACGACCGCGGCATGCAATCGACCCTCAAGTGCTCTACATCTTCCAGGCACATGCAATGTTATGGTGATATGATTTCCGAGTTGTTATTAGTCCATTCAAACAGCTGGATTGGGAAACTAAGGTACTTCCCTTATATCAATCCCAACACAGATCCTGTCTAGGGTCGTCACTCCTAGTAATCTCATACGAGGTATATTTTGTGGGTCACTGCAAGGGCTGCCAGGGCTGTTGCACGCACTCGTTGCTCCGCTCCCCCATCACCTTATCAATACAGGCCTATTGTATTCTACTGCTACTGAAGGGTCGTCGCCTCCCGTAGACTCAGAATACGCTCGCAGTCACTACAAAGGGCTGCCAGGGCTGTTGCTCGCACTCGTTGCACCGCTTCCCCATCACCTTATCAATGTAGGCCGACAGCAAGAATATAGTTTCCCATACCACCATAATCTGCTCACGAGTCATAGGTGCTCACTGGTCACTACGGGGAGGTTTGTGGCCCCAGCGTAGGCCGACAGCTCGACCATGGTGTCCCATACCACCATGCCCGGCTCATGAGTCTTCATGGATCAAGGTACCATGGTTAACAGGGTTTATAATGGTAAGTTCAGTACCCTAGGTTCAAGCAATTATGACTCATGCAGGGTGAACATATAATGGCCAGTCGGGTTACTTGACGGGCTCGACTAGCACGATCGCATCTCAAGTTAAACGACATGAAGTGCGTAAAACACTTCATGTGGCCTAACCACTGCCGCCAACTCCAAAACACAACTGGCGTTCATCGACGCATCGTTCGTGGCGAAGATAAGCTAATCACGAATTAGCTCGATTACCGACTGCCTGGACTATCCCAAACATGTGGAATCACATCGGCAAAGCATGTGAAAGTATTGGAAATGAAATACAACCATATGAGCATGTTAACACAAGTTGTAACATACAACTTAAGCAAATCACCTGATACATGCCTTTCATACATATAATGAAATTATGTACATCGCCAACATAAAGGAAATCATTTCCATCAGCAAATTTATTGAGAATTCAATCTCAAACTAAATCATAATGAAATCATCAAGCACATGTTATAACATACAACTTAAGTGAATCATCAAGCACGTGCATTTCATTCATATAATGAAATCATGCATATGGCTAACATGTAGGAAACTATTTACACCAGCATATTAATTGAGAAACTAATCTCAAACTAATCCATAACATCATTTAATTCAATACATACTAATACAAACATTTATACAAACACTTACACTACACACTTAAGTCTACATATAGTATGTCGACCCGAAGTGCGCATTTAGGTGAATCTCTTCGCCAAACTAATTATGCACGTATTCCTAACATTCTAATGCGACAATAAACCATGTCAATCACATCAGCAAAATATGAATGAAATCTGTACTTCCTACAAATGACTAAAATGCCCTAAATCTCATATTCTTCGTTGATTTACGAAACAGGAAACGGACAGCATGTTGTACATGTCAAACGGCATTGTCGTCGATAATCTACTATTAAACGTCATTGAAAGCTTTGAAAACAGTGAATCAAAGCATCTAAAATCCGCACCTTTTCCCTTTTTGGGGTGTGAATTCGAACGGAGCGTATACGCTTCGTCTACGGCAAATAGAGAACCTGTTTTATGAGATTTATCAGCTAACATGCTATGAATCCAAGGTAACCTAAAATCAGCAACTTCTAGGGTATTTCCTTACCTGAAAATGTGGAGAAATCACCGGTCAGGTGATCGGAGTGTGTTGCTTAGGCACTTGCAGCAGGTGGCACGAGCAGCAAGAAATTCTCTCCTACTCTCTCTCACAAACTCTCACCTTTTCTCTCTCCCAATCTAGGGATTTTTGCAAATTCGGATGGGAGAGAGGAGTGAGGGTTTCAACCCTTTTTATAAGCCCAAACTTGCCCGAAATAGGCTGGGGAACAAGTTTCACTTGAGGGGTAACCAAATCGGGGCTGTTTCAGTCCAAAAGGACATTTCTGGTGGTCCCCTGGCTGAATGCGGTCGGACTTAAGCTCATGCATACTGGATCTAGCATACATCAAGTTTTCAGTTCGGCAGGGTTCGCAAATCGCACGTGGCGGTCCAGTTTCAGTTCAGCGGTCACCGCACGTAGATCAGGCCTGCAAGTCTCATGATATGAAATAGAAATTTTTCCTGATCCGAGGGTGTAATTTAGCTGAATTCTGACGGTCAGAACGCTTAATACTGACACGTCAAGTCGTGTGCCAGATTTGAATTTCAAATTCCAAATCTGTCCCTATTCGCACTCTCTTCAGTCCGGGCTCAATGAAATAGCCTGTGTTTATCGGTTGGACTTGATTTTTGAAATGATTGTCAAGTACAGCTGAGCGGTCCTAACAGTCTAAGATAGGAGGTATCGGACTTTCGACGCGCGGTCTAGATCCAATACAAAATTTCAAAGTGGTCCAGAGAACAAACCTGCTTAGAGTTTGATCCGAGGTTATAGAGTATTATAGAGTCATTGGTTCTACTCGATTTGGGTCTTGTAGAACGTATTTAAAGTGATGAGGGACTATTTTCCAGCTACTCTAACGTTGCGCTAGCTAACTTACGCTTAATTTCCATAGGAATTAATCCTAAGTGGTTTCTTTGGCTATGGGATTGGGTTCTGAGCGATTTTTCAGGTGTTTTAGTTGACCCACTGCCTAAGGACGTCAAATCCCAGATTGGTCAAAATTTGGGGTGTTACATTATTAGAGTAAAAAGAAACACTGACAAGATCATAAATCATATGATAACAGAGTAAGGGAAAATACTGACAAGTCCATGAGTCATATAATATTAGAATACGCAAGACAAATCAACTATGTAAATGAGGAATCATAGATAGCCAAATATCAGATGCAAAGGATGCAATGCAATATACATTCCTGATGAGTATCAAAAATAATGTCAGCCGTACCTAGACCATATAAATGCAGAAACATAATAACCCAAAATGTCATATGCAGCGAATGTCATGAAATATGCGGTGCGAATAGAATGGTCATGCTGGAGTGTGAAGTCAGGATGATAGTACGTAGTATCGCAGGCTATAAGGTCCATCACAAGGGACTTCTATCCAAACCAGTCACATACCTAAATTTAGATAATCAGACTCAATGTGGTAAACTCTTGATCTCAGGTTAGTCGCGCGCCCCAACTAAAATCATGGCCATTGCAAAGGCACACATGATAAATAGTTACGCACCACCAGCTTGAGTGGATAGTGAATGAATGAATGAATGAATATGCAACCCCTGCTCACTAAATCCACGTATCAGTACAGTTCATCTCTGGAATCATCACCGGGGTCTAGTACACTCTACACCAGCCTATCGTCCCTATCCGAACGCACAACTGGGAGAGCGAAAGAGACCTCACTATCCGCCTGCCAATATCGGGCCCGACTCGTCGATAGGGACCGATTCCTCAAGCTGGTCAAACTCAACATAGAAGTTGTCCCCTCACTCAGGGGGGTAAGGTCACACCCCTTTCCAACCGACCACGACACAATGAGATACGTGGCCTACTGGTATACGGCCCTCGTGCACTCATATATCCACTCGGTCTCAACATTGGAGTCATCTCCTGGCCACAGACGTTTAGGGATTTTCACCTAGGGACATCTATGGCGCCCGTATGCTAGAACCAAACATTTTCGGTGTCCCGTCTAGCCATCCACGATATGCCTGTGGAGGCTACGACCCTGATGTTGCTAGGGAGTATAACACACAATGCAAGATGCATGAGTCATACAATTCAGTCATGCATCAATCCTACACATGCCGTGCACTCATGTGAGATAACCTCCGCCTATCAGCGAGCTTCATATCAACATGTTCAATGACATATGCAATGATCAACCACATCTCATAACAAACATGCAGATGATGTGTATGGGCATGAATCATGATATCATGTTGTTACATACTCATAATCGGTACTAATAACTAATATCGACAATCGACGGCCAACATACATCACAATGGGCTCCATCTCCTGGCCCTCGAATGCATCACAATGGGCCTCATCACATAGGCCTTACATACATTACATAGGCCTCAGATGCATCAAGCCGAGGCCGAATGCTCATCAAAATGGGCCTCAAATACGGGCCGCATATACATCATAATGGGCCTCAGCAATCAGCCTAGATATTCGCCCTTGACAATCAAAGTTGGCCTCGATAATCAGAATCGGCCCCAATAATCGACAATCGAAATCGGCCTCGACCCCGATAATCAGAATCAGTAATCGGCAATTGGAATCGTCCTCGACCCCGATAATCGGAATCGGCCTCGTCAATCAGACTCGGCCTCGACAATCAGAATTGACCTATACAATCGCCCTCAGCAAATCGGTAAGAATGGGCCTAATAAGGCCTAAGGGAAGGTCACAATGTGGACATCCAACTATCATTACCCATCAATGTGGACATTCAACCAACATTGCTCCCAATGAGTGGCCCACATAGAGCCAAACTTAAAATGGGCCCATGGCCTCACACAAAGGCCTAATATACATCGCAATGAGTCTCATATAACTACCATGGGCTGTATCAATGGGTCGCACCAACAGGCCTCATATACACAACAGGTGAGCCCTACTCATGGGCCTAACATACAATAGGTGGACCCTAGACATGGGTCGACCGCATCAATGGGCCACACCAATGGGCCATCATATACACCAAGTGGGACTTAACCTAGGGGCCCGAAACACATCTCGATGGGCCTTAACCCATGGGCCACAAATACATCAAATGGTTCTCACAATCTGGGCTTTAAACACACTACAATGGGCCACACAGTAGGGTCTCAAGTACGATCTCAACAGCCACTCAAGATGGACAGTTAATACATACATCACAATGGGCCACAACCCATGGGTCTTGATACATAACGGGTGGGCCCTGCACATGGGCCTAACAAACATCACAGGTGGGCCTTGCACATGGGTCTCGTAAGCATCAAATGGGCCATGTATCTGAGCCTCGAATAAATCAAATGGGCCATGCATCATGGGCCTAATACATATCATAATGGGCCTTGCCAATAGGCCACGAATACATCACAATGGCCCATATGGGCCTTAAATACAAGGCAGGTGGGCCCTATCTCATGGACCTTAAATATACATCATGATGGGCCTTATGGGTGAGCCGCACCAATGAGCCTTAAGTGGGCTACAAATACATCAAGGTGGGCCTCAGAGATGGGCCACAGAATACATTAAGGTGAGCCTTAAAGATGGGCCACAAAATATATCAAGGTGGGCCTTAGAGATGGGCCACAAAATACGTCAAGGTGGGCCCCAGAGATGGGCCACAGAATACATCAAGGGGGGCCTCAGATATGGGCCACAGAATACAACAAGGTGGGCCTCAAAGATGGGCCACAGAATACATTAAGGTGGCCTCAGAGATGGGCCACAGAATACATCAAGGTGGGCCTCAAAGATGGGCCACAGAATACATCAAGGTGGGTCTCAGAGATGGGCCACAAAATACATCAAGGTGGGCCTCATTAACGTCAAATCGGGCCCACCATAAGTTTTATTCCCCATCCAATCGATTCATAAGGTCCCAAAGACCTGGATTAAGGGAGGAGAGAAATATCATATTGATCTAAAAACCTCTGTGACCCAAAAAGGGTTTCAATGGTGGACGTTCAATCTCCACTGTTTTCTGCAATGTGGTACACCTGACCACTAGATCTGACTTATTTTTAGTCTCAAGCCTTGAGACAGGCTAGCCAAATGGATGGACTGCTGGATGCAGGACATCCATTAGTGGTGGGCCCCTAATGCCATCATCCAAATGGACAGGTGGATAAAATGCATACATCTATGGTGGGTCACACCCGTCGAGTGTAGGTGTGGTAAAACCCACACGTCAGGGTGGCTCACGTCCACGCATAAATGAACGGTAGGAATGCAACACTGTGTCATGGTGGGGCCGTACCTGGCATGCCAAACCTACCATGATATTTATATAATATAAAAATGTTAAATTATATTATAATATATCATATATATAATATGTACATAAACTTGTGTGTGTGAGAGAGATAGGGTGGGAACGTCAGTGCTGTCAGCCCCCAGCGCTGGATGGTCGGCTGATGGTGGGCCCCTCATTTATGGACGGTTTAGATGGAAAACATATACATGGAGGTGGGGTCCACATACGTGGCCCACTAAAGATGTGACTCTGCTTCATTTTTAGCCTCAAGCTTAAGACAAGTTCTTCAAATGGTTAGATGGTTTGAGATAACAAAGACCTCATGTGTGGGACCCTCAACACGTCAGATAGATGGAAGGTTTGGATGTAACATATAATCAAGCAGCCTCATACCACCTGTTTGATGGACGGGTGTGGATATACAATACATTCATCAAGGTGGTCCCAGGTGAACGGCTGGTGGTATCCCACCATCCACATGCATGTACCCATTCTTCATGGCATCATTTTGGGCAGTGCGGGTGTCTCTTGCAGGCATTAAAGGTGGGCCTCACGTGGGGCCCATCATAATGTTTATATGCCATCTAATCTGTTGATAAGGTCACGTAGACCCAGATGAAGAGGGGAAACAAATTTCATGATGATCTAAAACTTTTGGGACACCCAAAAGGGTTTCAATGGCAGAAATTCAATTACACTGTTCCCTGTGAGGTGGGCCACTTAAGCACCATATATGGCTGATTTTCATGGTGGCCAACCGTCCTAAAGGGGGCCACCAAATGCACGGTGCTGATATCCACATACATCACGGTGGATCCAAAACTCCTCTGACAAAAAACGGTTTCAATGGTAAATGTTCAATCTCATGTTGCTAGTGGTATGGACCACCCGAGTGCTATAAATGGCAAAGTTTTGAGGTAATCCCATGCCTAAAGGGGACCCATCAAATGCATGGTGTGGATACTCCACATACATCACAGTGGGGGCCTGAGGTGTGGCCCACTCTCCCTGTCTGTCAAAGGCAGCAAGGATGCTGTTTGCTGCAACGTCCAGAGGACGCTGACAGCAACAGCGTCCCAACACACTTTCTTCTCTTTTTATTTTTATTTTTGATGTGTAGTGGATTTTCATAGGTGGGACTCACATCAGGAAAATCTACCCCGTCGGTTGGGTTCCTGGGCTTAAGACATGCCTAAGGAGCCCAACGTTTGATATATTCGGCGAGTAGAAACGTCACAGCAGGCCCTAATAGTTTTCATCACCCAAATACTTGTTCTCTACAATATGGCCCGCTAGTGATTCAGTTGAACTTCAATATTTGGCTCAACACCTAAAATGAACTAGGGAATGGGATGGACGACATGGATTAGATACATACGTCAAGGTGGGGCCTGTATGAGCGGCCCACCCAAAAGTTGAAATCAAACTGATATTTATTTTTCTCCTACGTGCAGATAGACATCCAAATAGGGTCGGACGGTGTGGCTTCACAACACATTTATTAAAGTAGGCCCCACGTCCTTGCTGGACGGTGGGGGTACACTACGTACATCAGGGTGGGGTCCACAGGTGGCCCGCCTAGCTTAAAATTCACGCTAATATTTGCATTTTTTCCATAGCCAGGCTGGCCCAAAATCAGGTAGCATAGTTGCTGGTTGGTGGGCAATAAAGTGGACCGATCCCGCGGGATGGATGATTATCATAAGGTGGGCCACCCATCATAAAAGAAAGGGAAAGAGAGAGGGAGAGAAGCACCCACCTCAAGATCTCTTCGTCCTTCTTCTGCTAACATGATCTAGAGCTCCAAGGGGATGATTTCAACGGTCGAGATGTTCTTAGGATGGTGGAGATAGGAGGTGGGAAGTGGGCCACACATGTCTTCTCATGGGAGACATGGACGTGGGTGCTCCATGGAAGGATTGCTTGGAAGAAATGAGAGAGAGAGAGAGAGGATGGGATGTAAGGGAGTGATGGGTGATGGGTGGTATGGGTTGTGTAAGAAAGGTTTGACTTGGGGAATGGCTTGTGTACTTGGGGATGGGATGAGGTAATGGGTTACTTTGTACTTGATTGATTTGATTTGATTAATTGATTTGATGGATGGTAGAGATTCTCTCAGGATTACAACGTGCGGTGTTTTCTTTAAATTGAACGCAGACCGACATCTTCTAGCCTAGGTATCGGTTCGATGTGTGAGTCACGGCGTTGGAACCACGGCGACGGCGCAGTCACTATGATATAGATTTCGGTTCAAGCCGACTTTGGTATACAGGACTCGGCTTAGGATTGTGTGCAAACATTGAAAATAGGTCAAGGATTGTCGAAATTCGACTAGAGGAACCGCGAAACCATACGGAACGGCATCGACTAGGATACGGGTCTTGCAACAACTACCATGTAACACTAGAAAATGGCCCATATAACTTAACAAATATGACCCATTTAAATAGGTTGTGGTTCTTGTCTTATATGCGTCGTGGTTGCCTTTCCTCTTTACTTCGATCCCAATCCAGGGTTAGATGACAACCACGATCCAACTGGATAAAACCATGATCCACTATGTATAAAACCACTGTCAAAACCTTATCTTATTGCAACACCTAATGCATTTTTTTTTGGGTTGCTTTACTGGATATTAGAAGAAGGAAACAAGTCCATCTTACTTTCTTCCTTCATGGGTGATTCCTTCCCTTTCGTTAACAATCTTCATGAAGCTCAACTGCCTCCATAGGAAGTTTTGAACACAATTTCTGAGCTCTAACAACACGACAATTTCAACTGGTACCCAACCAGTAGAAAAATGTTGTTAAAGAACAGGACTAATTAACTACCTTCTCTTTAGCAGCTTGCCACGTGATAATAACTACTTCCCATATATATTCACAACAACGCTCCATTGTGCTTGTCAACCACAAGATCCAACTACATGGTCGTAGTTGTGAACAACGATCTAGTGTGGATGACAACCACGTTTCAACGTGGATGAAAACCACAGTCTGTTGTTCTTGTTTACCACGTGATCCAACGACAGGGTCATGGTTGACATACACAATGGATTGTGTTTTCAAACAACTATCCATTATGCATTACATCACCACCCAATGTTCGCCATATCCATGAACATTTGAGTTTGTTGTGGTTGGCATGGGTTGCGGTTCTATTGCTGCATGGGTTGTGGCTATCACGGTATATGAATCATGCTTGCATCCACATTCAACCACCCGTAGACAACAACGATCCATTATGGATGTCAAGAACCTGGTTGACAAGCATGATCCATTGTGCATCTAAGTCAAGAACCAGTGTTGGCCCCTCACGTTGAGTGGGATGTATAACTGTCAAGTACAAGAAATATGACAACAATTAAAAGAGTTTCCTTTCCAACATGAATAATATCATGTAAGTTCATGTATATGTGTAAATAAAAATAAGCTCGTACCACTTCATACTTCCATAAAGGCTTCGATCTAGCTCGACCGTCGACTATTTCTATAAGAATTTCATTCAAGATGTCATTCTTGATGATGGTCTGTCGATCCTTATGGTTGAACATGGATGCCAAACAAGATCTATATATCGTGACAACCATGATCCCTATAACATTAGAACCACGACACATATCATCTTACAAGCACGATCTGTCTAACATCATAACCACAACCGTCTAAAACGAAAACCACAGTCCATAACAACAACTACACAGTCTGTATGACAACCACGAAACTATCATGTGATCTAATCCCGTCATTCACATGCATGTCAGATTGTGGTTATTGTCCACGTTGGATCGTGGTTATTGTCCACGGATCTTGGTTCACAACCCCGTCCTTAGTCCGGTCCGCTGAAAAGCCTGCATGATATATGTACATTACAAGACTCATGGATGGCTCAGTGCTTATTTGTTTCATCCATGGCATACATAATCCATTCCTTGCCGTATACGTTGTAACAACAATAGCGATCTAGGCAACATGACAAACAAGATTCGTATAACATGACAAATACAACCCACATAACCTTACAATCACAACCCACATAACATGACAAACATGTTGCATGCAACATGGGACTATAACCCAGCAATCCATGGCCCATATACATGAAAAATCACGAGGCTTATAATATAAAACCCACGACCTAAGAAATCCACCACCCATTGATATCCAAGTTAAACTTGTCCATTCTATCCCATAATATCTTCCACTTAATTCCAGATGTTCTTCTTACAATCACGATCCATGTAACACAATCATGACCCAATGTTCATGCGAACCACGATCACACGGAATGATCATTTTTGTTATACATATTGGGTTGTGATTCCCACCCACGATCCATTGTGGAAGACAACCATGACCCTCTTTGTTCATCTCATTCATGACTATTCCTTTGGAATTTAGCACAACACTCCGAAAATAGCGCCACATTCTTCTTCTTCTTCTTCATGAAATCACACTCTAGTTGCTACTTCCTCATAATCCACTAGGCACTGTGCGCGACCCTTCGTTATTCGTGCGACCATACCGAATCAGCGCAACCCTTTGGAATCGGCGCCTTGACCATTTGAATGCCTACCCTATAAGAGTGATACTTTGGTGATACATCCACAAGCCAATTCAGGAATTTCTTTGCCCTTTTATTCAAAATAATGTAGTAGATATTCGAAGAAACAATAGAGCCCCTATCAAGTTCTTCCTTTATTCGTGATCCCTTCTCTTTTCTCGGGGACGTTCACGATCTTCTTGAAGCTCAACGACCTCCACTAGAAGTTCTAAAGACAACTTCCGAACTCCGCCAACTCGACAATTTCAACGGGCACACAGCTAACGAAAAAATGTTAATTACTCCATTTCCTTCTGCCTCGTCTTTGACAGCTCATTTCTTTCAAATCATCACGCGCATAATAAATACTCCCCATACAGCATGACAACCACAATCCCTGTGACATGCCAGCAAGACCATGATCAGTCTCTTCAATGGGACCTGGGGAGCTCCTCTGAAAAACACTTGTGAGTGTGTCTTATTTTAGCTTGACCTTCTCAATACAGTTTCTGTTCGGGCTAAAACAAGTCATCCTCTACAGAGTTTTTCTGCATCGCTAGTTGCCGGTTGAAGAGAGATCTTCTTTCTACTATAAATGTGGTTATGGCCGTATTGGTCATGTTAAATCAGTCATGGCTGTCTTACAATGGATCGTGATTTTTAGGTTATATAGGTCATGGTTTGTAATGTAATATGGGATGTCTTTGTCATGTTAGATCGGTTGTGGCTATCTCACCATAAAAAATTCTCTTCAACAGGCACCCGTTGAAGTTTGGTCGTGGTTCTGCATGGCAGAGTGATCGTGAGGATGACATGGGTCTTGTTTCACATGAATAATGTGTCGTGACTGTCACGACATATGGGTCGTTGTTCTCACTTGACAACAATGATCCACTATTCGCCATAACCATGACACAATGCAAGGGACAATCACGAGCCACTATTGATCAAAGTTTCATGGGTTGTGGTAACGTTTGATATGGGTCGTTATTGTACTGTTGTATGTGAAAGGGCCTAGCTATATGCCCTAGAGGGGGGGTGAATAGGGCAATGCCAAATAAAACTTATAACAACGGAATAATAAAAGATATAAAGCACAATGCTGAATATAAAATAATCACAATAACTTAAAATAAAGAGATTGATACTTTATCAGTTCTAAGGACAACCTTACACCAAAAATAAGAGGTTTAAGGTAGGACAACCTTATTTCTAGAACGTCCTTTGTATCACAAATCAATGAGGAATAATAAGCAAGAAAATCAAAATAACTTGTAGAAAATAAATCCTAAGTTATTACAACATTCATCCACACTTTCTTGAAGTGATTACAACATTCATCCACAAACACTCTTCACAAAACAGAATGAATAAAAGAATGAAAGAGTAAAACACATCCACAACACAATGATATATAGTGGTTCGCCTGTGTGTACACCAACTGTTATCCAACAGCCACACAGATTGCTACTCCACTCCTAATATCCTCACACAGGGGATATTAACATGCACTATCAAAATAGGTTTCATAGGTGAACCTAAAACCTTCACAATTGTGTCTTTGATCTCAGGCTTACACAATCCAAAAACCCCACAATCTAAGTTTTCTGGCTCTCCTCAGATAATCAATACAATGAGATTTTTTTGGCGAATCTCAAACAAAAACCAGAGAAAGTAAATTACAAAAAATGTAAAATACCTAAATCACCTTTTGAAGAAGCCCAGTAGAACCTATCGGAGTAGATGCTCGATTCAACGTTCAAAGTCCAATACTCACTTTAAGAATGGTTCTAAGTCTAATTGATTTTAAATCAAAAGGGCTAGTTCTATTTGATTTTGAATCTAAGAAGAAGGAATATCAAAAATTCCCCTTTTCTAATAAGATTGGAATGTAGATCAAAATCAAATAAAAATAAGCTAGCAAAAGGAATATTAAATAAGCACAAAGTAGCTTAAAATAAACACGAACTTATCTTAGAGTATAGCCTAAAGAATGCTTGAATAGAATTGATTTAAAGTGCTAAAACTCTGAAGTTCGTGCTCTATTTATAGCCTAAAAAATCCCGTCTACGACTGGTCTTAGGAACCTAGGACTGGTCGTAGCTCTAAAGATTTTTGAAAGATTTTCGCGGAATAAGATTTTCTGTTCCACGACCGGTCCTGGGCGGTCTACGACCGGTCGTGGACCATCTACGACTGGTCGTGGGACACCTACGACTGGTCGTAGGACCCCAAAAATGGTTGCTGGAGTTTGAGTCGTAGGGCTACGACTGGTCGAAGGATGAGTCATAGAACTCACAGGACTGGTCGTAGGATGTCCAGGACTGGTCGTAGGACAGCCAGAAAGATTCAAAAATCTTCAACAACCTAGGACTGGTCCTGAAAAACTTAAGACTGGTCGTAGCAGAGCTAGGACTGGTCTTGAAGTCCCTAGGACAGGTCTTAGAACACTCCAAACAAGTATAATAAAATATATGAGTTATTTATCCAGAATGACCTACTGTAAAGCTCATCCTAAGGTCAACATAAGGTCAAACAAACCTTAAAAGTGAGTTGGACTTGAAAGTCTGAACACTCAGATGATCCTTAAGAGAAGTTTGAGAATATACAAAACTTGTAGTAGGCCTTCTTGAGCTTGATCTTGACTTGATAAATTCTTCTACTAAACTTGAACTTGATCGAATCTTGAACATACAAACTTGAAGACTTCAATACTTGAATTCATCATCCATATCTTGAAAACTTTCTTCATTTAAGATCTTGTCTTGAAATGCGATGACTTGATTGTAATGAATAGTCTTCAATCATAAAACACAAGATGTACAAGACATAGATATAGGTTTTGACACCAGAAAATTTGACAACCAAAGGGATATGAAATCATAGCACTTACAATCTCCCCCTTTGTCAAATTTGTGACAAAACATAGCATAAAAGATAATAAGGAATCATGAGCCATGAAATCACAAAATAATCTACTCCCCCTGAGTAATACGAGTATTGCTCATATAATCAGTACACAACATAAAAACCTCAAGACTTCAATCCACATATCCTTCTCAATCAATCAATTCAAACAAATTTACTCCCCCTTTCCATACTACTCCCCTTTTAGCTTTAGCTTACTACTCCCCCTTTTTGTCACAAAATGACAAGGGAAAGGCACAATAGGAAGGATAACATATAGAGGAATAAACAGATAATGAGAAAGAGATATGAAAGGACATAATATAATCCTGAAGCATCAAGTCATAATCCATAATCCAAAATACAATATCCAAAAGACAATGTTATCAAACCATAATCCATAATACACATCCAAAATAAAAAGATAATGTGATACTATCTAGAAGATAATTCACCTAATCTGATCCAGAGGAGGGAGCAGGGATAGTCGGATCAATCTGGTGTAACCCCTTATTAATGCAATGAAGATATTTTCGCATGTACTTAAATCGTATATCATGGGCTATATTCATATTATCAACATTTTCTTCCAATGCACGAAGGCGTGCATCAAAACCAGATAGATCATAATCTGGATCATTAGGTGAATCAGTTTCTATATCATCAAATAAGTCATCCATATTAACATCTTGTTGAGGAAGATTGCCAGCTTCCCCTTCGTTTCCAGCATCACCACCAACACTACCAACACCACCTTCATCAACTTGGCCAGGGAGCAGATCCAATTTCATCTTATTAAGATTGGAATTGTTAAAAATAAGATGAGAAATTGGTGCTTCATTAACAGGTTTATCGACAAGCATGTGAGTTGCTAAAACTGTAACACCCCAAATTTTTTGCCAACCTGGGGTTAGGCGTCCTTAGGCGATGGGTCAACTATAACACCTTGGTAACCTCTCAGAACCCAATTCCAAAGCCAAAGAAATCACTTTAGGATTAATTCATTTAGAAATTAAGCGTAAGTTAGCTAGCGCTATGCTAGAGTAGCTGTGAAATTGTCCTTGAACACTTTAAATACATTCTGTAAGACCCAAAACTTGTAGAATCAATGACACTATAATACCCTGAAACCGAGGATCAAACTCTAAACCCGTTTGCTCTCAGGAACTCTTTGAAACTCTGTATTGGATTTAGACCGCGCGTCGAAAGTCTGATATCCACAATCTTAGACCGTTATGACCGCTTAGCTGGACTTAACAATCATTTCAAAAATCAAGCCCAACCAACGTTCAGAGGCTATTTCATTGAGCCTGGAGTGAAGAGTGTGAGAAATGGGTTAAGATTTGAAATTTTAATTCAAATCTGGCACGGGTCTTTGCGCGTTATTATTAAGCGTTCTGACCGTCAGAATTCAGCCACATTTCACCCTCGGGTCAGGAAAAATTTCTCTTTCATATCATGAGACTTGTAGACCTGATTAAGGCACGATGACCGCTGAACTGAAACTGGACCGCCATGTGCGATTTGGAAACTCTGCCGATCTGAAAACTTGATGTGTGCTAGATCCAGTAACCATGAGCTTAAGTCCGACCGCGTTCGGCCAGGGGACCTCCTGAAATGCTCTTTTGGATCGGAACAGTCCCAATTTGGTTATAAATTAAGTATACTTTGTTCCCAAGTCTATTTAGGTTATGTTTTAGCCTATATAAGGGCTTTAAACCCTCTCACAACCCTCCCATCCAAATTTTTAACAAACCTTAGATAGAGAGAGAGAGAGAAAGTGAGAGATTTTGAGAGAGGTGGGAGAGATTTTTCTGCCACTTGCTATAGCTATTGCACGTATCGAAGCACCGCACTCCAATCACTTTCCCGATGATTCCAACGCACTCCTAGGTAAGAAAACCCTAACCTATCGCTGTTTTAGGGATTCCTTTGATTCAATAGCAAAGTAGCTTATATATCTTGTGCATTAGGTTGCCTTTACGCCGTTGACGAGGCGTATGCGTTCAAATCGAATCGATACACGTCTAGGGCAAAAGGTGAGGATTTTAGACGCTTTGATTGACTGATTTTCAAAGCTTTCAATGTCGTTTAATAGTAGATTATCGACGAGCATGCCGTTTGACATGTGGAACATGCTGTCCGTTTTTCATTTCGTAAACGTATGGTAAATATGAGTTTTAGGGTATTTTAGGCATTTATAGAAAATACTGTATATGTCCGTATTTTGCTGAAATACTTGACATGTAAATTTATCATGTTATGATATAATATATGCGTGTATAATCTGTTTGGTGAAGAGATTCGCCCTAGCGCGCACTTTGGGTCGACATACGCTATGTAGACTAAAGTGTGTAGACTAAGTGTTTGTATAAATGTTTGTATTAGTACGTATTGAGTGAGTGGTGTTATAAATTAGTTTTGAGAATGAATTCTCAATCCACCTGATGTTGTATACGATTTCCTACATGTTTGCTATATGAATTGATTTCCTTATATGCATGGAATACATGTGTTGGTTGATTTACTTACTTTGTATGCTATAACATGTGTTAACGTGCTTGTATTGTTGAACTTCAATTCTATTACTCTCATATGATCACTGGTATGGAGTACACATGTTCAGGGCTATGCTTTAGTCCAGGCAGTCGGTAATGGATTGAATTAGTGGTGGGCTTCTATTTGCCACAGTGGACGCGTCGATGAACACGAGTCGTGTTTTGAGTTGGCGGCAGTGGTTAGGCCACACGAAGTGTTTTATGCACTTCATGTCGTTCGGCTTGAGATGCGCCCGTACTAGTCGAGCCTGTCAAGTAACCCGACTGGCCATTGTATGTTCACCCTGTATGAGTCATAACTGCTTGAACCTAGGGTACTAAACTTACCATTGAAAACCCTGTTAACCATGGTACCTTGATCCATAAAGACTCATGAGCCGAGCATGGTGGTATGGGACACCGTGGTCGAGCTATCGCCTACGCTGAGGCCACAAACCTCCCTATAGTGACCAGTGAGCACCCTACTCTGAGCAGATTATGGTGGTATGGGACACTATATTCTTGCTGTCGGCCTACACTGATCAGGTGACGAGCCCTTTATAGTGACCTTGAGCTTATCCTGACACTGCATGGGGGTGACGAGTCCTGATGCAGTCTTAAGGATATAACTAGGCCTGTATTGATAAGGTGAAGGGGGAGAGGTGCAACGAGTGCGAGCAACAGCCCTGGCAACCCTTGCAGCAACCTAAAAATATAACATCGTATGAGATTACTAGGAGTGACGACCCTAGACAGGATCTGTGTTGGGATTGATATAAGCAAGGTACCCTAGTTTCCTAATCCTGTTGTATGAAAAGGACTAATAAAAACTCGATAATCATTATCCATATCGCATTGCATGTGCCTGGAAGATGTGGAGCAGTGAGGAACGAAGCATGCCGCGGGCATAAGATGGTGTCGTATGAGGGAGTATGTAGGTGAGGGCATCCATCATGTCATTTCATGCATGCATTAACAACAGTATCTAGGAATGTTTGATTGTTTTGTTTACTATTAATGCGTGATTGATTTGATAATATGCTAATCTTTGCTCTCTTATCCCACTGAGTTGATCATTCACTCCCACATAACGGGATGGTGTTTCGAACACCCATCAGTCCCTATTTTAGTTGCAGGTGATGTCACTGCTTGTGAAGTGAAGCCGGACTTATATGATGATGAGGAGAACTTCTCCTCCATGTTTTGATTGACGGGATTACAGGGAGGTTGATTAGACGCCTTGACACTTATCATTTTATTTTTGAAGCACTCATGTATATTCTTTTCTTTCTATTTTTAGAGTATACATAACTTGGTAACATGTTCACACTCTGGAGACTTACAATCAATTATATATTTTATGTATTTATCACAGTCTTTCGCTTGCTAATTTAACTGTCTCTGGAGTATGATATGTTGTTTTGGCTTAGTCTCAATCTTGTTTAATGTCATTCTACAGACAACATGCATTTATCATTATCTATGTTGCATAAGTGACGTTCTGGAACTCGGGTGTTGGGTTTCTACCTGACCTCCGATTTTCGGGGTGTTACAAAAACAGTTATAAGATAACTGAACGGAATATCACTATGACCTGGATGGAGAGGAAACTGAATAGTGGAATGACAAATCAAAGAGGGAAGACAGAAAAATCCCAACAAGAGATGAAATCTAGCTATACTATGAACAAATCAAAGCATAGAGAGCAAGAATCTTCAAGAAAAATGATGAAATAGGACTTACCTCGAAGAAAAATAGGAAATCTTATGACTGGTCGAGCCACGACTCGTCGTAGGTCGGTGTGGAAATGAGGAAGAAGAGAATTTTCTCCAAATATATCACTTTCACGAGATCCACGACCGGTCGAGTGTGGTTCACGACCGGTCGAACCACGACTGGTCATGTACATCCACGACTGGTCGAGTATCGACTAAAAATGTATTTTTTTATGAAAAAATTAAAATTTAAACACAAATAATACTAAATATAGTACACTATGAAACATGCAAGCAAGAATATTCAATATAAAATGCACATACCAAGATCAAATTTTAATTTATTAAACCTGCTTTTGTCGAGCGGTTTAGTAAATATATCAGCAAGTTGATTTTCAGTTGATATATATTCTAAAGAAATAACTTTTTCTTCAACCAACTCACGTATGTAATGATACCTAATGTCAATATGCTTAGTACATGAATGCTGGATTGGATTTTTGGAAATGTTTATAGCACTGGAATTATCACAATGTAAGATCATTGAATCTTGATTAATTCCATAATCGCTAAGCATGCGTTTCATCCAAACTAGTTGAGTACATGCATATCCAGCTGCAATATACTCAGCCTCAGCAGTCGAGAGCGATATTCAGCTTTGCTTCTTGCTGAACCAAGAAACTAAGTAATTTTCAATGTAAAAATAACCACCACTGGTTGATTTTTTATCATCAATATTACCGGCCCAATCAGCATCTGAGTACCTAGCTAATTGAACACTAGTATCAAAAGGGTACCATAGACCCAAATTTATAGAACTTGCGACATATCTAATAATCCGTTTAACAACAGTAAGATGTGATTCCTTAGGATTAGACTGATATCTCGCACAAATTCCAACACTAAATGCGATATCAGGTCTACTTGCAGTAAGATACAACAAACTACCAATCATACTGCGATATAGTTTAGGATGTATATCTTTACCTGTAGAGTCTTAATGTTGTACTCATAGGAGTATCAAAGTTCTTACCATTCTCAAATCCAAACCTTTTAACCAAATTTGAAGCATATTTGGTCTGGGAAATGAAAATTCCATCAGGTTGTTGTTTTACTTGCAACCCTAGGAAATAGTTAAGTTCGCCAACCATGCTCGTTTCGAACCTTGATTTCATTAACTCTGCAAACTCAATAGACATGTTAGAGCAAGTTGATCCATAAATAATATCATCAACATATATTTGAACCATCAAAATATCATTGTTATTCTTCTTAACAAAGAGCGTCTTATCGACACTTCCTACTTGAAAGCTATGACTAAGTAAGAATTTAGTCAATTTCTCATACCATGCCCTGGGCGCTTGTTTTAGACCATAGAGAGCCTTTTGGAGACGAAATACATGGTCAGATAACTTAGGATCTTTAAACCCTGAAGGTTGTTCAACATACACTTCTTCATGTAAATCGCCATTTAAGAAAGCACTCTTTACATCCATCTGATAAATTTTAAAATTTTTAAAGCATGCGATGGAAATAAAAAGTCTGATTGATTCAAGGCGAGCAACTGGAGCAAAGGTTTCACCGTAATTGATACCTTCAATCTGAGTGTACCCTTGTACAACCAGTCTAGCCTTGTTTCGTATAATATTCCCAAGTTCATCAGACTTATTTTTAAAGATACATTTTGTTCCAATAATGTGTTTATCTTTAGGTCTAGGAACAAGATACCAGACATCATTATGAATAAATTGATTAAGTTCATCCTGCATAGAAACTATCCAATTTTCGTCGGAAAGTGCTTCTTTTACGTTGACCGGTTCTATTTGGGATGTAAAACAAACATAATTACATATGTTCTCAAGTTGTTTGCGAGTACCTACTCCAGTGAAAGAGTTTTCAAGTATTTGATTGGATGGATGATCTTTAACAGTCCTTGGTTTAGATTCTTTTTGACTTGATGAGATATCTTGATTGTCAATAATAAGAGCTTTATCATCATCTAAACTCGGGGTTGGTGTATTCAAATGATCATCAATGACCACATTGATGGACTCTTGAATCACACCAGTTCTCTTATTTAGAACCCTATAAGCTCGACTGTTCAAAGAATAACCAAGAAAAATACCTTCGTCACTTTTCGTATCAAACTTACCCAAATTTTCACGATCCCGTAAAATATAACACTTGCTTCCAAAAACCTGAAAGTATTCGACAGTAGGTTTCTTTTCAAACCATAATTCATAAGCAATCTTATTATCAGATTTACTGGTATAAACCCGATTAATGATATAACATGCAGTATTAACTACTTCAGCCCAAAGATTTCTAGAGAGCTTCATGCTATTCAACATAACATTAGCCATATCCTGAAGCACTCTATTTTTCCTTTAAACAATACCATTTTGTTGCGGTGTTTTGGGCACAGAGAATTCGTGTGATATTCCCTGATCGCTACAGAATTTCTCAAAACTACTGTTTTCGAATTCAGATCCATGATCACTTCGTATCTTACTAACATGAGAACCTTTCTCATTTTGGATTCGTTTGATGACCTTTTTCACTTCATCCAGAGTTTCAGTTTTGTCTTTTAAGAATGATACCCAAGTGAATCTGGTATAGTCATCTACGATAACCAAGATGTATTTTTTGTCTCCTCGACTCTCTGATCTGGTTGGTCCAATAAGATCCATGTGGAGAAGCTCAAGTGGTCTAGATGTGGTATTAGAGTTCACTTTCTTGTGAGAGCTCCTAATTTTTTTGCCCAACTGGCATTCACCACATATTTTGTCTACTTTTTATAATTTGGATAGACCTCTAATTGGTTCTCTTTTGCTCAATCTAAATAAGTTTCGATAGTGTGTATGTCCAAGGCGTTTATGCCATAATTCAGTCTCATCGGTATGGACCATGTAACATGATTGAGTAGATGAGCTTGCATCACTAACGATGTAGCAGTTTTCAGTAGTTTTGCGACCAGTTAATATAACAGAACCCTTTTTATTAAGTATCTCACAACCTTGATTAGAAAACTTCACACTATGGTTGTTATCGCATATATGAGAAACGCTTAATAGGTTGTGTTTTATGCCCTCAACATATAAAACATTCTTAAATAAGGGAAGGTTATAAAGCTGAACCGTACCTTGACCAATGATCTTGCAATTGCTTTCATCACCAAATGTGACTGACCCGTCAGTCATATCTTTTAGATCGGTGAATAAAGCTTTATCACCTGTCATATGCCTGGAGCAACCACTATCTAGGTACCACTTTGAATGGCTTGTAGCTTTGAAAGCAGTGTGGGCAACCAAGTTGGCAACTTTAGGAACCCATTTCAGAACTGTTTGGGGTTTAGGAGCATAGATGGTCTTTTTCTGTCTGTTGTTATAGGAGTGACTCATAGAGTTAGACTTTAATAGCTCCTTGAGTAGATCAATTATTTTTTCAGCCAATGGATTTCGGTTTTGAAAATTAAAGTTGACATGGCCACCTTTAGGTTTTTGGAAAGACCTAGAATTTTTAGAAAAACCTTAATAGGTACTCTTTTCTTTTGAGGTCGAAGACTCTCCTTTAACAAATTTAGGAGCAATGTTCTTTTGTTTAGAAGATGTATTTTTATCATAGCCCAACCTGGATCGATCGTCACATTTTCTTGATCCGAACATTAATTTTTCCAATTTTGGATCACCTTGGGCATATCTCCATGTGTCTTTCAAACTCATAAGAGAGGCTACCTCATTTTTGAGTCTTTCTTTTTCAGATTTCAAATCTTCAATTTGGGAGTTTTTGAAATCTAAATCACATTTGGTTTTTTCAAAAGAATCGGGAATATGAGACTTTTCTTAAACAAGAGACTTATAATCTTCCTTAAGCTTAGAAAATTTTTCTTTTTGTAATTTAAGCTTAACTGCAATTTTACAACTCTCTTTATAAAGGGCATTATAAGCATCTTGAAGATCATCTTCATTATCGCAATCACTATTCAGATTTTCTTCACTAGATATATCATCATGATCTGAATAGGTGATCTTGGCTAGAGTCATAAGGGCTTTAATATCATCGCCCGACTCGGTTTCAGAATCTTCTGATTTAGAAGAGGATTCAGAATCAGACGATTCATCCCAAGTAGTTGATATGTCCTTTTTAGGACATTTGTTAGCTAAGTGCCCATACTCTTGACAGTTGTTGTCACGCCCCAAACCCGGAAATCGGATTCATAGGAATCCCGATCGCCGAATCCGGTACCGACAGCCTCCGTAGTACCCCATTCTCGGCTCCTAGCATTCATATGCCAGGTTCCGATCCTGGGATCCTACAAGGAGGATTTTTTTTTTTGTACATATAACTAGTAATAAGCATAACCACAAGATTACCCAATTCACAACAGCAACATTGTCATCACATATTCACTAATATAATCATTTGAATACAATACAAAAAGGGAAATACATAAATAGATAATCAAGCTTCAGAAGACCACCGCACGCTCCAAGCTCAACACTGCTGCAGCCTAACATCACCTGCACGCATCTATCGTGCATAAGCTTATAGAAAGCTCAGAGGGTGGTGTAAGTGTGTGCACAAGGTAAGTGCCAAGTATTCAATACAATGCTATAATCATACAATACCGAAAAATTTGGTAATCCATAAACCATACAATGTCTAAATAAGCAGAAACACTAACAAGAGCAGAAATTATCAGAGTAAGCGGAAATACTGACAAGATGTAAGTCATACGATAACAGGGTAAGTGGAAGTATGGACAAGTCTATAAGTTAATTAATATCAGAATACGCAATATAGAACAACTATGCGATAAGGAGTCATAAAGAGCTAAATAGCAGATGTCGAGAATGCAATGCAATGTACAAATCCTGCTAAATCTATCCAGGCCATATAAGTGCAGAAATAACAACCCAAGATGCCATATGCTTGCGGACGTAATGTAATATGCGATGCGAATGAAATAATCATGCTGAAGTGTGAAGTCGGGATGATAGTACGTAGTATCGCAGGCTATGGGGTCCACCACAAGAGACTTCTATCCAAACCAGTCCCATACCTAAATTTGGATAGTCAGACTCATTGTGATAAACTCCTGATCTCAGGCTAGTCGCGCGCCCAACCGAAATCCTTGCCATAACGAAGGTACACAACAATTAGTTGCGCACCACCAGCCCGAGTGGATAGTGAATGAATGAATGAGCATGCATCCCCTACTCAATAAGTCCACATGTCAGTACGGTTCCTCTCTGAGAAATCACCGGGGTCTAGTACACTCTAAACCAGATCGCCGCCACATCGCGCGCAATAAGGTAAGTGGAAGAGACCTCACTATCCGTCTGCCAATATCGGGCTCGACTCGTCGATAGCGGACTCATTCCTCGAGCTGGTCAGACTCAGCCTAGCATTGCCCCCTCCTCTCGGGCAGGTAAGGCCGCACCCCCTTCCAACCGACCACGAAACAGTGGAGAGCACAGCCATCTGGTAATCGGCACACGACGCTCATCTACCCACTCGGTCTAGACATTGGAGCAACCTCTGGAACCAAGAGGGTTTAGGGACTTTCACCCAGGGATATCTATAGCACCCCATGTAAAACAGATTTCCGGTGTCTCATCTGGCCATCCACGATATGCCTGTGGAGGCTACGGCCCTGATGTCGCTAGGGCATACAGTAATCACAACACACAATGCAAGATGCATGAGTCATACAATCCAGTCATGCATCAGTCCTACGCATACCGTGCACTCATGCGAGACAATCTCCGCCTATCAGGGAGCCTCATATCATCCTACCCAATGACATATGCAATGGTCAATCACATCTCATAACAAACATGCAGATGATGCGTATGGGCATGTATCATGATGCTATGCTGACACATACTCATAATCAGTATCAACAATCGGCCTCGATAATGTGGACATTTAACCAACATTGCCCTAAGGAATGACCCACATAAATCCAAACATATAATGGGCCCACGACCTTACACAACGGCCTAATATACAACACAATGGGACTTACTCAAGGGTTACATGTACACAACAGGTGGGCCCTGCTCATGGGCCTAACATACATCACAATGGGCTTTTTCACCCGGCCCTCAAATGCATCACAATGGGCCTCATCACCTAGGCCTCAATATACATCACATTGGGCCTTAGACACGGCTGAATACACATCACGTCAGGCCTCAAATATGGGTCGCATGTACATCACATTGGGCCCCTACAATCGAAATCAGCAATCGGCCATCATAATTGGTAATCGGTCATGATAAACGGCCTCGATCGCTAATCGGCAATCGGTCAGGATAATCGGCCTCGATCGCTAATCGGTAATCGGTCATGATAACGGCCTCGATCGCTAATCGACAATCGGTCAGGATAATCGGCCTCAATCGCTAATCGGTAATCAGTCATGATAATCGGCCTCGACCGCTAATCGGTAATCAGTCACGATAATCGGCCTCGACCGTCAATCGACAATCGGTCATGATAATCTACCTCGATCGCTAATCGACAATCGGTCATGATAAACGGCCTCGATCGCTAATCGGCAATCGGTCAAGATAATCAACCTTGATCGATAATTAGGTATGATCGATAATCGGCAATCGACCATGCAAGTCAGAATCGATAATCGGCCTTGATCGATAATCAGTCTTGATCGATAATCGACAATCGGACATGACAAATCAGAATCGGTAATCGATAATCGACGCAAGGCGGGGTCCATAGATGGACGGCCGATGATGGTCCAAGCATTATCAATGAGGCCCATTCGTTTGGGTTAACCCACTAGAGAATGATGAGAATGGGCCTAAACAGGCTTAAGGGAAGGTCACAATGTGGACACCCAACCATCATTGCCCATCAATGTGGACATTTAACCAACATTGCTCCGAAGGAGTAGTCCACATAGAAGCAAGCACATAGTGGGCCCACGCCCTCGCACAAAGGCCTAATATACATCAAATGGGCCACACCAATGGGCCGCATCACATGGACCTCGAACACATCACAATGGCCTCACTTATGGCCCTCATATACACCACAGGTGGGCCCTACACATGAGCCTCAAATACATAACATATGGGCCCTACACATGGGTCCATTATGCATCAAATGGGCCACGTATCTGGGCCTTGAATACATCAGATGCGCTGCATCATATGAACCTATAATACAACTCAATGGGCCACTCCAAAAAGGGGCATAAATACATAACAGGCGGGCCCTGCACGTGGGCCCAATATACATAACAGGTGGGCCTCCAATATCCAACAAGTGGGACTTGAATATTTATTAGAGGTGGGCCTTGTACCTATAGCAAGTGGTCTACACATCATAGCTGGGCTTACCAGAGGTCCAGCTAAAGAACGGCTTGGAAAACACACACATTACGATGGGTTGCATCATTAGGCCACACCAATGGGCCTCATATACAATAAGTGGGCCACATTAATGGGCACACTAATGGGCCATAAGTATATCAAAGTGGGTCTGACAGATGGGCCACAGACACATCAAAGGTGGGCCTCATGGATAGGCCATAAACATATCAAAGGTGGGCCTAATAACATGGGCCTCATATATACATCGAATGGGTCTCAACCCATGGGCCTTAATATATCACAATGGGCCTCAACCCATGGGCTTAAAATACATTACATCGGGCCTCAAATTCAAGTAGGTGGGTCCATTATATAGGCCTCAAGTATACGTCATGATGAGCCTTTTTATATGAGCTTCAAACACAAACAGATGGGCCCCATTATATAGGCCAAAGTACAAACAGGTAAGCCCCGCACGTGGGCCAAAATACATCATGATGGGCCTCATGGATGGGCCGCACCAATGGGCCTGGCCCATGCAAAAAAAAAAAAAAAAAAAAAAAAATAAATAAATAAATAAATCATTTTAATAGTTGTAGATGTAACACGTGTACCAATATACAATATCATTGTGTGGAGCACATGGCCCAATAATGATGATTAGCACTGTCCAAACATTGGACATAATAATCAGCATGGTTCAAACATTGTGCAACACCGTCCAGACCCCTGGATGGTGTGGATGAAACATACGTTATGGTGGGTCCCTGACAAAACAGATGGACGACATGAAGAACACATACATCAAATGGGACCCACATAACTTAATGATGTCATGCAGCGTGGGATCCACTGTCCACATGGACGGACGGTTTGGATATAACAATACATCTAGGTGGGTCCCACATGGGGCCACCACTTTATTTTCCGTCCAACCTGATCATAAGGTTACGAAGAACTGGATTAAGAGGAAATAAATTTCATATTAATCCAAACTTCCGTGTCCCCAAAAAGGCTTTGATGGTGGACGTTCACTCAACACTGTTTCCTGCAGTGTGGTCCTTTTGACCACCAGATCTGCTTCATTTTTAGTCTCAGCCCTTTAGACGAGCTCGCTGAATGGATGGACGATTTGGATCTAACACATATCACGCGTGGGACCCATAGAACTGCTGAGTACAGCAGCCATATTGTTGGTGAGAGGTGCACCAGCGAATCTGCATCATTAAAGTGGTCTACATGTGTGGCGCACCAGTCCGTTAAAATGTAGAGACGGCGTGGATACACAATGCATTCCCCAAGGTGGGTCCCACGGCTGCTGTTGCAGCTGGATAAAAACATATGTATCACTGTTGACTCCACCCGTCCAGATGATGAATGGACGGCGTGGGTACAATCACACATCAGCGGTGGGTCCCACGCACGTGGCCAACCTTACATGCATATATATATATATAAACTGCAGGGAGCCACCGTCCAGACTCCTGGATGTTCTGGACGGTGCAGATCTCACGCATAGTACATGGTGGGTCCACATATGTGGGCCACCTCATATCATAATAATATATATTATATTAATATATATAAATATATAACATATAACATATATATTATAAAATACCAGTCCAGCGCGTCCAGCGTCCAGGGGTTGGACGTTTGGATGGACGGTTTGATAAAACGCTGATGGACGGTGTGGATCAAACCCACACAACACGTGGGGTTCTCAGCACATGCAAAGCTCTGCCAAGGACCGTCCAGACTTTCTGGACAGTGTGGATCAATTACATGCAACACGGTGGGTTTCCACGGAATCGCTAACGTCATGAGCAGCAGGTGGGTCCCACGGTTGCTGCTGTGAGGTGCAGCAGCTGATTACTACTGGGTTGCTGCCTAACAGCCCAACAGATGTACGGTTAGGACTTAATACATACATCAATGGCCTACACAACACAACTCACTGTATCAGTCGGTAGGTGGGACCCACCGCCCCAATCATTGGACGGTGTGGATCATGCAACACATACATCATAATGGGGATCTAAGTCCCACCCACGTGGAAGCCACACGTGTGGCTGTCCTCAGGCCAACGCTGGACGGATGGCCAGACACATACATCACTTGGGTCTCACCGTCCCTGGATGGTGGATTACATGGATGAACACATGCATCAAGATAGGGCCTACGGTTCAGATACGGTGGGCCACGTCAAAATGGATGGGTGGTGGGATATGAGACACATGTATTAATGGCGGTGGGTTCCACGTCCTCAGCAGACAGACGGTTGGGATTTAACCCACACCTCGTAATGGGACCACGGATCCGAGGCATTAATACAGCAGCAATTACTACTATAAACATTAACGTACACCAGCAATTTGCTTCCCGAGATGGGTCTCACCTACATCAGGGCCCACCGAGCTATGGTTCACAAATCCAGCCCATCCCTTTAGTGTGTCCTACTTGGTTAAGGGGGCCAGACAGAGTTTCAGGAGCATCAAATTTTCAGTTGGGCCCAGCAAGTGCTTTTATATATAGCTTAGCATCTCTTCACAATATTGTACATCCGGGTGGGCCACACGGCCACATCATCACACCAAAATATTGAAAGAGAGGGGGAAAGAGAGAGAGAAAGAAACACCCACACTATAAAAATGTAGAAATCTAACCTATAGATGCACCCACCTTTGATCTTCCCTTCCTTCTTTTGCCAATGCATGATAGAGCTCCAAAGGTACAATTTCAACGGTGGAGATCGATTTTAGAGGGTGGGATTAGATGGTAGGAAGGTGGGCCACACTAGCTCTCTCATGGGGAGCTTGGACGTGGGTGGCTTGGGAGGAAAAAAAATGTGAGAGAGAATGAAAGAGAGAGAAATGAAAGATGTGATGTGAAGAGAGAGAGAGAGAGGGATGGATAAGAGAGTGATGGAGTGATGGGGAGAGAGATGGGTGAGGTGATGGGAAAGTTGACTTTTGGGGATGGGTAGTTGTACTTAGGGATGGGTGTACTTGTGACAAATGATTTGATTGATGTGATGGATTTTCTTGGGATTAGCAACGCGCGGTATTTTCCTTGAACTGAACGCAGGCCCACATCTCCTGGCCTGGGTATCGCCTCGGCGCGTGAGACGCGGCATCGGAATCGCGGCGACAGCGCGGTCGCACTGGTACAAGTCTCGGGTCAAACTGACTCAGACCGACAGGATCTGACTCAGGATTGCGCGCAACGCCGGTTGCAGATCGCGAGTCGCCGAAAATTGATCGGAATGACCGTGAAAGCCTCAGGGACAGTACGAATTAGGATACGGGTTTTACAGCTCTCCCCACCTAATAAAAATTTCGTCCTCGAAATTTAAGAAAATAAACAAGGGGGGAAGAAACACCATCCCGTAAATAAGTAAAGGCACAATCAATCTAGCAAGGGATGAAGATAGCGCTATCTAATCTCAACCTTACCCTCTCAAGATACATCATCGATACTATGGTGACCTTACTAATCTTAGGATCTAGGATCAGAAATGATCGAAAATGGAATGCTATATAGCCTCACAATTTCAACGGTAGGGTGCTATATCAGAAAATCTCTAAGTTATTCGAACTCGGGGATCTAACCATTCTAAGTTCTCAACGATTATAGAGTGAACGATAGCTATCAGTAGATATGTGATATTATCTTCAGGTATTCCCAAGTTATGCTCTGATACCAACTTCTGTCACGCCCCAAACCCGGAAATCGGATTCATAGGAATCCCGATCGCCGAATCCGGTACCGACAGCCTCCGTAGTACCCCATTCTCGGCTCCTAGCATTCATATGCCAGGTTCCGATCCTGGGATCCTACAAGGAGGATTTTTTTTTTTGTACATATAACTAGTAATAAGCATAACCACAAGATTACCCAATTCACAACAGCAACATTGTCATCACATATTCACTAATATAATCATTTGAATACAATACAAAAAGGGAAATACATAAATAGATAATCAAGCTTCAGAAGACCACCGCACGCTCCAAGCTCAACACTGCTGCAGCCTAACATCACCTGCACGCATCTATCGTGCATAAGCTTATAGAAAGCTCAGAGGGTGGTGTAAGTGTGTGCACAAGGTAAGTGCCAAGTATTCAATACAATGCTATAATCATACAATACCGAAAAATTTGGTAATCCATAAACCATACAATGTCTAAATAAGCAGAAACACTAACAAGAGCAGAAATTATCAGAGTAAGCGGAAATACTGACAAGATGTAAGTCATACGATAACAGGGTAAGTGGAAGTATGGACAAGTCTATAAGTTAATTAATATCAGAATACGCAATATAGAACAACTATGCGATAAGGAGTCATAAAGAGCTAAATAGCAGATGTCGAGAATGCAATGCAATGTACAAATCCTGCTAAATCTATCCAGGCCATATAAGTGCAGAAATAACAACCCAAGATGCCATATGCTTGCGGACGTAATGTAATATGCGATGCGAATGAAATAATCATGCTGAAGTGTGAAGTCGGGATGATAGTACGTAGTATCGCAGGCTATGGGGTCCACCACAAGAGACTTCTATCCAAACCAGTCCCATACCTAAATTTGGATAGTCAGACTCATTGTGATAAACTCCTGATCTCAGGCTAGTCGCGCGCCCAACCGAAATCCTTGCCATAACGAAGGTACACAACAATTAGTTGCGCACCACCAGCCCGAGTGGATAGTGAATGAATGAATGAGCATGCATCCCCTACTCAATAAGTCCACATGTCAGTACGGTTCCTCTCTGAGAAATCACCGGGGTCTAGTACACTCTAAACCAGATCGCCGCCACATCGCGCGCAATAAGGTAAGTGGAAGAGACCTCACTATCCGTCTGCCAATATCGGGCTCGACTCGTCGATAGCGGACTCATTCCTCGAGCTGGTCAGACTCAGCCTAGCATTGCCCCCTCCTCTCGGGCAGGTAAGGCCGCACCCCCTTCCAACCGACCACGAAACAGTGGAGAGCACAGCCATCTGGTAATCGGCACACGACGCTCATCTACCCACTCGGTCTAGACATTGGAGCAACCTCTGGAACCAAGAGGGTTTAGGGACTTTCACCCAGGGATATCTATAGCACCCCATGTAAAACAGATTTCCGGTGTCTCATCTGGCCATCCACGATATGCCTGTGGAGGCTACGGCCCTGATGTCGCTAGGGCATACAGTAATCACAACACACAATGCAAGATGCATGAGTCATACAATCCAGTCATGCATCAGTCCTACGCATACCGTGCACTCATGCGAGACAATCTCCGCCTATCAGGGAGCCTCATATCATCCTACCCAATGACATATGCAATGGTCAATCACATCTCATAACAAACATGCAGATGATGCGTATGGGCATGTATCATGATGCTATGCTGACACATACTCATAATCAGTATCAACAATCGGCCTCGATAATGTGGACATTTAACCAACATTGCCCTAAGGAATGACCCACATAAATCCAAACATATAATGGGCCCACGACCTTACACAACGGCCTAATATACAACACAATGGGACTTACTCAAGGGTTACATGTACACAACAGGTGGGCCCTGCTCATGGGCCTAACATACATCACAATGGGCTTTTTCACCCGGCCCTCAAATGCATCACAATGGGCCTCATCACCTAGGCCTCAATATACATCACATTGGGCCTTAGACACGGCTGAATACACATCACGTCAGGCCTCAAATATGGGTCGCATGTACATCACATTGGGCCCCTACAATCGAAATCAGCAATCGGCCATCATAATTGGTAATCGGTCATGATAAACGGCCTCGATCGCTAATCGGCAATCGGTCAGGATAATCGGCCTCGATCGCTAATCGGTAATCGGTCATGATAACGGCCTCGATCGCTAATCGACAATCGGTCAGGATAATCGGCCTCAATCGCTAATCGGTAATCAGTCATGATAATCGGCCTCGACCGCTAATCGGTAATCAGTCACGATAATCGGCCTCGACCGTCAATCGACAATCGGTCATGATAATCTACCTCGATCGCTAATCGACAATCGGTCATGATAAACGGCCTCGATCGCTAATCGGCAATCGGTCAAGATAATCAACCTTGATCGATAATTAGGTATGATCGATAATCGGCAATCGACCATGCAAGTCAGAATCGATAATCGGCCTTGATCGATAATCAGTCTTGATCGATAATCGACAATCGGACATGACAAATCAGAATCGGTAATCGATAATCGACGCAAGGCGGGGTCCATAGATGGACGGCCGATGATGGTCCAAGCATTATCAATGAGGCCCATTCGTTTGGGTTAACCCACTAGAGAATGATGAGAATGGGCCTAAACAGGCTTAAGGGAAGGTCACAATGTGGACACCCAACCATCATTGCCCATCAATGTGGACATTTAACCAACATTGCTCCGAAGGAGTAGTCCACATAGAAGCAAGCACATAGTGGGCCCACGCCCTCGCACAAAGGCCTAATATACATCAAATGGGCCACACCAATGGGCCGCATCACATGGACCTCGAACACATCACAATGGCCTCACTTATGGCCCTCATATACACCACAGGTGGGCCCTACACATGAGCCTCAAATACATAACATATGGGCCCTACACATGGGTCCATTATGCATCAAATGGGCCACGTATCTGGGCCTTGAATACATCAGATGCGCTGCATCATATGAACCTATAATACAACTCAATGGGCCACTCCAAAAAGGGGCATAAATACATAACAGGCGGGCCCTGCACGTGGGCCCAATATACATAACAGGTGGGCCTCCAATATCCAACAAGTGGGACTTGAATATTTATTAGAGGTGGGCCTTGTACCTATAGCAAGTGGTCTACACATCATAGCTGGGCTTACCAGAGGTCCAGCTAAAGAACGGCTTGGAAAACACACACATTACGATGGGTTGCATCATTAGGCCACACCAATGGGCCTCATATACAATAAGTGGGCCACATTAATGGGCACACTAATGGGCCATAAGTATATCAAAGTGGGTCTGACAGATGGGCCACAGACACATCAAAGGTGGGCCTCATGGATAGGCCATAAACATATCAAAGGTGGGCCTAATAACATGGGCCTCATATATACATCGAATGGGTCTCAACCCATGGGCCTTAATATATCACAATGGGCCTCAACCCATGGGCTTAAAATACATTACATCGGGCCTCAAATTCAAGTAGGTGGGTCCATTATATAGGCCTCAAGTATACGTCATGATGAGCCTTTTTATATGAGCTTCAAACACAAACAGATGGGCCCCATTATATAGGCCAAAGTACAAACAGGTAAGCCCCGCACGTGGGCCAAAATACATCATGATGGGCCTCATGGATGGGCCGCACCAATGGGCCTGGCCCATGCAAAAAAAAAAAAAAAAAAAAAAAATAAATAAATAAATAAATCATTTTAATAGTTGTAGATGTAACACGTGTACCAATATACAATATCATTGTGTGGAGCACATGGCCCAATAATGATGATTAGCACTGTCCAAACATTGGACATAATAATCAGCATGGTTCAAACATTGTGCAACACCGTCCAGACCCCTGGATGGTGTGGATGAAACATACGTTATGGTGGGTCCCTGACAAAACAGATGGACGACATGAAGAACACATACATCAAATGGGACCCACATAACTTAATGATGTCATGCAGCGTGGGATCCACTGTCCACATGGACGGACGGTTTGGATATAACAATACATCTAGGTGGGTCCCACATGGGGCCACCACTTTATTTTCCGTCCAACCTGATCATAAGGTTACGAAGAACTGGATTAAGAGGAAATAAATTTCATATTAATCCAAACTTCCGTGTCCCCAAAAAGGCTTTGATGGTGGACGTTCACTCAACACTGTTTCCTGCAGTGTGGTCCTTTTGACCACCAGATCTGCTTCATTTTTAGTCTCAGCCCTTTAGACGAGCTCGCTGAATGGATGGACGATTTGGATCTAACACATATCACGCGTGGGACCCATAGAACTGCTGAGTACAGCAGCCATATTGTTGGTGAGAGGTGCACCAGCGAATCTGCATCATTAAAGTGGTCTACATGTGTGGCGCACCAGTCCGTTAAAATGTAGAGACGGCGTGGATACACAATGCATTCCCCAAGGTGGGTCCCACGGCTGCTGTTGCAGCTGGATAAAAACATATGTATCACTGTTGACTCCACCCGTCCAGATGATGAATGGACGGCGTGGGTACAATCACACATCAGCGGTGGGTCCCACGCACGTGGCCAACCTTACATGCATATATATATATATAAACTGCAGGGAGCCACCGTCCAGACTCCTGGATGTTCTGGACGGTGCAGATCTCACGCATAGTACATGGTGGGTCCACATATGTGGGCCACCTCATATCATAATAATATATATTATATTAATATATATAAATATATAACATATAACATATATATTATAAAATACCAGTCCAGCGCGTCCAGCGTCCAGGGGTTGGACGTTTGGATGGACGGTTTGATAAAACGCTGATGGACGGTGTGGATCAAACCCACACAACACGTGGGGTTCTCAGCACATGCAAAGCTCTGCCAAGGACCGTCCAGACTTTCTGGACAGTGTGGATCAATTACATGCAACACGGTGGGTTTCCACGGAATCGCTAACGTCATGAGCAGCAGGTGGGTCCCACGGTTGCTGCTGTGAGGTGCAGCAGCTGATTACTACTGGGTTGCTGCCTAACAGCCCAACAGATGTACGGTTAGGACTTAATACATACATCAATGGCCTACACAACACAACTCACTGTATCAGTCGGTAGGTGGGACCCACCGCCCCAATCATTGGACGGTGTGGATCATGCAACACATACATCATAATGGGGATCTAAGTCCCACCCACGTGGAAGCCACACGTGTGGCTGTCCTCAGGCCAACGCTGGACGGATGGCCAGACACATACATCACTTGGGTCTCACCGTCCCTGGATGGTGGATTACATGGATGAACACATGCATCAAGATAGGGCCTACGGTTCAGATACGGTGGGCCACGTCAAAATGGATGGGTGGTGGGATATGAGACACATGTATTAATGGCGGTGGGTTCCACGTCCTCAGCAGACAGACGGTTGGGATTTAACCCACACCTCGTAATGGGACCACGGATCCGAGGCATTAATACAGCAGCAATTACTACTATAAACATTAACGTACACCAGCAATTTGCTTCCCGAGATGGGTCTCACCTACATCAGGGCCCACCGAGCTATGGTTCACAAATCCAGCCCATCCCTTTAGTGTGTCCTACTTGGTTAAGGGGGCCAGACAGAGTTTCAGGAGCATCAAATTTTCAGTTGGGCCCAGCAAGTGCTTTTATATATAGCTTAGCATCTCTTCACAATATTGTACATCCGGGTGGGCCACACGGCCACATCATCACACCAAAATATTGAAAGAGAGGGGGAAAGAGAGAGAGAAAGAAACACCCACACTATAAAAATGTAGAAATCTAACCTATAGATGCACCCACCTTTGATCTTCCCTTCCTTCTTTTGCCAATGCATGATAGAGCTCCAAAGGTACAATTTCAACGGTGGAGATCGATTTTAGAGGGTGGGATTAGATGGTAGGAAGGTGGGCCACACTAGCTCTCTCATGGGGAGCTTGGACGTGGGTGGCTTGGGAGGAAAAAAAATGTGAGAGAGAATGAAAGAGAGAGAAATGAAAGATGTGATGTGAAGAGAGAGAGAGAGAGGGATGGATAAGAGAGTGATGGAGTGATGGGGAGAGAGATGGGTGAGGTGATGGGAAAGTTGACTTTTGGGGATGGGTAGTTGTACTTAGGGATGGGTGTACTTGTGACAAATGATTTGATTGATGTGATGGATTTTCTTGGGATTAGCAACGCGCGGTATTTTCCTTGAACTGAACGCAGGCCCACATCTCCTGGCCTGGGTATCGCCTCGGCGCGTGAGACGCGGCATCGGAACCGCGGCGACAGCGCGGTCGCACTGGTACAAGTCTCGGGTCAAACTGACTCAGACCGACAGGATCTGACTCAGGATTGCGCGCAACGCCGGTTGCAGATCGCGAGTCGCCGAAAATTGATCGGAATGACCGTGAAAGCCTCAGGGACAGTACGAATTAGGATACGGGTTTTACAGTTGTAACATTGATTATCTTTCAATGATTTTCGAGCTCTAGGTTTAGATCGTCTCTTATCATTTGACTTTTGAAAATTAGCTTTTTTCTTGTTTTTGAAAATTTTGTAAAACCTTTTTTCTAAAAGCGCCATATCATCTTCGGTATTTTCTGAATCAGAAGTACTCTCTTGTGAAACATTTTTAGATGATTTGAGAGCAATTGATTTTCCTTTAGGAGCTTTAAAGGACAACTCATAGGTTTGAAGTGAACCAACTAATTCCTCAACCCTCATGGTATCCGTATCACGAAGTTCCTGAATCGCGGTTACTTTAGAATTGAACCGTTCAGGAAGTGAACGTAGTATCTTTGCACACACTTTACTTTCTGGGATTCTATCACCAAGACCCCACATAGAGTTCACAATGTCATTCAATCTAGTGTAGAAGTCCATAAACATCTCATTCTCCTCCATATGAATTTCTTCAAATTTAGTTGTGAGGAGTTGGACTTTAGATTTCTTGACAATAGATGTACCCTCGTGTGTCATTTCTAATACATCCCATGCTTGTTTTGCATTTTTACAAGAGATGATTCTTTTGAATTCATCTGGTGATAATGCACAAGTAATTGCATTTAGTGCTTTAGCATTGGCACTACTTTCACTTTTCTGAAGTGTGGTCCAAAGAGAATAAGTAGTTACTTTCATTGATTTTGAACCATCGCTATTAGTTACTTCAGTGATAGGAGGGTTCCATTCATTCACTGTGGCCAACCACACACTTTCATCCAAGGATTTAAGGAAGATCCTCATCCTGGTTTTCCAATAAGCATAGTTTGTGCCATTAAAAGGTGCTAGCCTAGTGACTAATATGCTATCAAAATTTGACATCTTAATATAGCTTAGATCGTTAGCTTAGGAAATAAATCCAATAAATAAACAATAAGCACGAGCTCTTATGATCTGATACCACTTGAAAGGGCCTAGCTATATGCCCTAGAGGGGGGGTCAATAGGGCAATGCCAAATAAAACTTATAACAGCGGAATAATAAAAGATATAAAGCACAATGCTGAATATAAAACAATCACAATAGCCTAAAATAAAGAGATTGATACTTTATCAGTTCTAAGGACAACCTTACACCAAAAACCAGAGGTTTAAGGTAGGACAACCTTATTTCTAGATCGTCCTTTATATCACAAATCAATGAGGAATAATAAGCATGAAAATCAAAATAACTTGCAGAAAATAAATCCTAAGTTATTACAACATTCATCCACACTTGCTTGAAGTGATTACAACATTCATCCACAAACACTCTTCACAAAACAGAATGAATAAAAGAATGAAAGAGTAAAACACATCCACAACACAATGATATATAGTGGTTCGCCTGTGTGTACACCAACTGTTATCCAACAGCCACACAGATTGCTACTCCACTCCTAATATCCTCACACAGGGGATATTAACATGCACTATCAAAATAGGTTTCATAGGTGAACCTAAAACCTTCACAATTGTGTCTTTGATCTCAGGCTTACACAATCCAAAATCCCCATAATCTGAGTTTTCTGGCTCTCCTCAGATAACCAATACAATGAGATTTTTTTGACGAATCTCAAACAAAAACCAGAGAAAGTAAATTACAAAAAATGTAAAATACCTGAATCACCTTTTGAAGAAGCCCGGTAGCACCTATCGGAGTAGATGTTCGATTCAACGTTCAAAGTCCAATACTCACTTTAAGAATGGTTCTAAGTCTAATTGATTTTAAATCAAAAGGGCTAGTTCTATTTGATTTTGAATCCAAGAAGAAGGAATATCAGAAATTCCCCTTTTCTAATAAGATTGGAATGTAGATCAAAATCAAATAAAAATAAGCTAGCAAAAGGAATATTAAATAAGCACAAAGTAGCTTAAAATAAACACGAACTTATCTTAGAGTGTAGCCTAAAGAATGCTTGAATAGAATTGATTTAAAGTGCTAAAACTCTGAAGTTCGTGCTCTATTTATAGCCTAAAAAATCCCGTCTACGACTGGTCTTAGGAACCTAGGACTGGTCGTAGCTCTAAAGATTTTTGAAAGATTTTCGCGGGATAAGATTTTCTGTTCCATGACTGGTCCTGGGCGGTCTACGATCAGTCGTGGGCCATCTACGACTGGTCGTGGGACACCTACGACTTGTCGTAGGACCCCAAAAATGGTTGCTGGAGTTTGAGTCGTAGGGCTACGACCGGTCGAAGGATGAGTCATAGAACTCACAGGACTAGTCGTAGGATGTCCAGGACTGGTCGTAGGATAGCCAGAAAGATCCAAAAATCTTCAACAACCTAGGACTGGTCCTGAAAAACTTAAGACTGGTCGTAGCAAAGCTAGGACTGGTCTTGAAGTCCCTAGGACTGGTCTTAGAACACTCCAAACAAGTATAATAAAATGTATGAGTTATTTATCCAGAATGACCTACTGTAAAGCTCATCCTAAGGTCAATATAAGGTTAAAAAAACCTTAAAAGTGAGTTGGACTTGAAAGTCTGAACACTCAGATGATCCTTAAGAGAAGCTTGAGAATACACAAAACTTGTAGTAGGCCTTCTTGAACTTGATCTTGACTTGAAAAAGTCTTCTACTAAACTTGAACTTGATTGAATCTTGAACATACAAACTTGAAGACTTCAATACTTGAATTCTTCATCCATATCTTGAAAACTTTCTTCATTTAAGATCTTGTCTTGAAATGCGATGACTTGATTGTAATGAATAGTCTTCAATCATAAAACACAAGATGTACAAGACATAGATATAGGTTTTGGCACCACAAAATTTGACAACCAAAGGGATATGAAATCATAGCACTTACAGTATGTGTCTTGGTTATGATGAAATTTGGATCCTGAATGTAAATATCAGATGGTTTTAGTTATCTTCTTATACCGATCGTGGCTGTCGTGTAATATGGTTCATAGTTGGTGTGAAACATTGATCATAGTTGTCATTTAATATGGTAAGACATTAGTTTCTTGCACTGATTTCTTACACTACCCATTTACAACCACGATCATTATATCATAAAAACCACGACATATTGTTATGTACACTATTTTCATCTTTTTATTCATGGCTTAGATGCATAAAGGCCCAGGATTATCATCCATGTTGGGTCGCGTTTGTCATGAAACATAGGTCGTGCTTATCATTGGATAGGTCGTGGTTGTCATGATACATGGATCTTGAAATGGATTGATACATAGGTCGTTGTTGTCATTTTTATTTTGGTCGTGCTATACGTGAAGCAATGGTCGTATTTTATCTGGGTCGTGGTTGTTATGTTAAATTGGTCTTTGATCTCAGGCTTACACAATCCAAAATCCCCACAATCTGAGTTTTCTGGCTCTCCTCAGATAACCAATACAATGAGATTTTTTTGACGAATCTCAAACAAAAACCAGAAAAAGTAAATTACAAAAAATGTAAAATACCTGAATCACCTTTTGAAGAAGCCCGGTAGCACCTATCGGAGTAGATGTTCGATTCAACGTTCAAAGTCCAATACTCACTTTAAGAATGGTTCTAAGTCTAATTGATTTTAAATCAAAAGGGCTAGTTCTATTTGATTTTGAATCCAAGAAGAAGGAATATCAGAAATTCCCCTTTTCTAATAAGATTGGAATGTAGATCAAAATCAAATAAAAATAAGCTAGCAAAAGGAATATTAAATAAGCACAAAGTAGCTTAAAATAAACACGAACTTATCTTAGAGTGTAGCCTAAAGAATGCTTGAATAGAATTGATTTAAAGTGCTAAAACTCTGAAGTTCGTGCTCTATTTATAGCCTAAAAAATCCCGTCTACGACTGGTCTTAGGAACCTAGGACTGGTCGTAGCTCTAAAGATTTTTGAAAGATTTTCGCGGGATAAGATTTTCTGTTCCATGACTGGTCCTGGGCGGTCTACGATCAGTCGTGGGCCATCTACGACTGGTCGTGGGACACCTACGACTTGTCGTAGGACCCCAAAAATGGTTGCTGGAGTTTGAGTCGTAGGGCTACGACCGGTCGAAGGATGAGTCATAGAACTCACAGGACTAGTCGTAGGATGTCCAGGACTGGTCGTAGGATAGCCAGAAAGATCCAAAAATCTTCAACAACCTAGGACTGGTCCTGAAAAACTTAAGACTGGTCGTAGCAAAGCTAGGACTGGTCTTGAAGTCCCTAGGACTGGTCTTAGAACACTCCAAACAAGTATAATAAAATGTATGAGTTATTTATCCAGAATGACCTACTGTAAAGCTCATCCTAAGGTCAATATAAGGTTAAAAAAACCTTAAAAGTGAGTTGGACTTGAAAGTCTGAACACTCAGATGATCCTTAAGAGAAGCTTGAGAATACACAAAACTTGTAGTAGGCCTTCTTGAACTTGATCTTGACTTGAAAAAGTCTTCTACTAAACTTGAACTTGATTGAATCTTGAACATACAAACTTGAAGACTTCAATACTTGAATTCTTCATCCATATCTTGAAAACTTTCTTCATTTAAGATCTTGTCTTGAAATGCGATGACTTGATTGTAATGAATAGTCTTCAATCATAAAACACAAGATGTACAAGACATAGATATAGGTTTTGGCACCACAAAATTTGACAACCAAAGGGATATGAAATCATAGCACTTACAGTATGTGTCTTGGTTATGATGAAATTTGGATCCTGAATGTAAATATCAGATGGTTTTAGTTATCTTCTTATACCGATCGTGGCTGTCGTGTAATATGGTTCATAGTTGGTGTGAAACATTGATCATAGTTGTCATTTAATATGGTAAGACATTAGTTTCTTGCACTGATTTCTTACACTACCCATTTACAACCACGATCATTATATCATAAAAACCACGACATATTGTTATGTACACTATTTTCATCTTTTTATTCATGGCTTAGATGCATAAAGGCCCAGGATTATCATCCATGTTGGGTCGCGTTTGTCATGAAACATAGGTCGTGCTTATCATTGGATAGGTCGTGGTTGTCATGATACATGGATCTTGAAATGGATTGATACATAGGTCGTTGTTGTCATTTTTATTTTGGTCGTGCTATACGTGAAGCAATGGTCGTATTTGATCTGGGTCGTGGTTGTTATGTTAAATTGGTCATGGTTTGCAGTTGTAATTATTTGTAGTTGTCGTCCATGAAAAAATAGATAGCAGTTCTGATGGATCAAATGATAATATAGGAAGGCACTCCTCTTATGGAGGTTATTAGTTGTAATTTATCATTTTGAACAATGTAAATATGTAATTATAGAAGTTTTTTTTATCATAAATTATGCATTTTATATATTTTACTATGTTCAACTTCGAATTCTAATTATAAGGGTTGTGGTTAATGTGAGTAGGATGTCGTGCGACTATTGGTTTTCCGTTGTTAGAAATACTATTTTTAACATTGCCACTACAAACCACAAAGCATTATAATTACGACCCATATAACCTGAAAATCGTGACCCTTATGGATTCTGGTTGTCCATACATGACATTCCATTGCACCCAAAAATTACATTATTCGTGAACTCCGTAAGATGAATATAAATTTAACAAGTGAACTTTTGATCAATTATAAGAAAAACAGGACAAAGAAGAAGACTACTGAGTGGATGGGAGCTACAGGTGGGCCAATTTGAGCTCTTCAAATCTTTTAGTGGCCCTAATTTTCACTCTTTTTTTTTCGCATCGTACCTCTTGATCCAGTGCAGCCTTTTCTCATTAAAGTCCTGATCGGGAGACTAAGTGGAACAACACCGTTCTTTTTCTTTGTCCATGTCAGAAAAATTCTCTGCGAGTTGCCGGAGTTCTAAAATTGTCTTCAGAATTTGCTGTGGGGACTGTTGATCTTCACAAAGATCGAGAACATCCCTGGGGAAAAGGAATGTATCACTCATAAAGGATGAACGTGAGAAGGACTCGATGCCTTCTTCGAATATCTCATCCACTATTTTGATTGAAAGAGCAAAGAAATCCATGAATGCTTAAGGTGTTGCAATAAGGATTCTAGTTCAGATTGGATTAAAGAAAGTAATTGAACCTAAGTACCACTTTTATAGGCTTGTGAATGAGTGGTTAATGCAAGTAGGATGTCGTACGACTATTGGTTTTTTGATGTTAGAAATACCAATTTTTGGGGTTTATGGTGAAATAGCGAAATGAATGCGATTTCTTGAAATGGGATGCGAAGCTATTTTCGAATGGGTGGAGGATACGATGAACAATGGGTCATGGTTGTCATCCACAATTGATCGTGGTTAGGAACCACCACCAAGTGTGTATGATAACCACAACCCATTGTTCATCGTATTGTGGTTCACATGCACATTGGATCGTGGTCTTGATGAACAATGGATCAAGAATGTACATAGGTCGTACAACGTGGTTGCAAACCATGATCCATATACCGTGAAAACCACAATCCATGTAACATGAGAACCATGCCACATATCAGTGGACAACCACGACTCGTCTAACGTAACAACCATGACCCATATAACATGATAACCACGACCCAAATGAGTTAGACCTTACAATAAGGGTTCTGATTTTAAATTTGCCTATGAAGGGTAATTTGATACCCAAGTACCACTTTTATATGACAACCACGACCCTTTCGTGTGATCATGGTTCACATGCACAATTGTTCATGATTTATATGCAATTTGGATCATCGTTATGATGAACAATGGATCAGAGTTGTTTATGGGAAGTTGAATCATCTGACATATACGTTTAATGTGATTTTGTAAAAAAGAATAATGTGGTGCTGTTTTCGATGGGTTCCCTGAATTCGAAGGGAAATGGTTGTGGATATGATGAAGAATGGGTCATGGTTATCATCCACAATCCATCTTTGATAGATCTAAAGTGGTTTTCCTTATGATGGCATACAAATGACTATTATATTTAAATGAAATTTAGGATACATGGGTCATGTTTTTCATAAGATCGTGGTTGTCAGCAATGATCCATGCAACAAGACAACCACGACCATGCAAAATAATTAACACGACCAGTGAAATCTACCAACCATGAACCCATATCAAATGACAACTACGATCAATGCTTCACATCAACTATGAACCAGGTAACAAGATTTTGTTGGATCATTGTTGACTACCACAACTTTAAGCGAAGAAATATTCATATTTCATGACAACCACGATCCATATGTTATGACAATCACGACTCATTGTTAAGTTCACGATTTTCTCTATGGGTTGTGGTTCAAATGAAGTAAAAAAAAAAAAAAAATACTCTTCAAAAGTAATAATCAATGATGTATAGAGTGATGATGATGATAATATCCCTATACATGCACATAAGATCCTTACCGTCCACGAAAGTCAGAAAAGTAACTTGCCCTATCGTACCAAAGCTAACACGGCATTTTTTCTCGAATATGATACTACTATTGATAGACTGCTAGGAAATGCAGTCTATGTGGGTCGCGGTTGCTATGAGGCAAGGATCGCTGTTGTCATGTTACACAGGTCATGGTTGTCATGTTATATGGGTCGTGGTTTCCATGCGCCAAGTTTCGTGGTTATCATGTTATATGGCTTATGGTTGTCATGTTATATGGGTCGTGGTTTTACAAAATTGAAAAATCATATACAACTGTGAACCACAACAATTTTAACATGAAAAATACGACCAATATCAAATACGGCCAATGTTTCACATATACCCCGAACCATACTATACAAATGGGTCATGTTTATTTTTTTAAGCTTTATGAAACCTAAGTACCACTTTCATAGGCTGGTCATTCAATGATCAGCGCGCCGATTCTGAAGGGTCATGGATTTTTTGAACTGTCTCACGAATTCTGAAGGGTCGTGCTCGGTTCCTAACGGGTTGCGCAGAAGAAGCAACATTTATACTACTTCCTGAAATGACTGTGGTGGATGTGGCTGTTTTGTTACAAGGTCATTGTTGTTATATAATATGGATCGTGGTTGTCACGTTATATGAGTCGGGGGTGTTATAACATAAAAGATGACACATATAAAGTAACAACCACGATCCATATAGCATGGATCGTGGTTCTCATGATATGTTGGTTGTTGTTATAAAGTTATATGGGTCATGGTTGCCATTCCTTCTTCCAACAATCCACGATCAAGCGTTACATGACACCCACGATGTAACATGGATAAAAAAATATGATCCGGTGTGCATGTGAACCGCGATCACTACGGTTTCTGGTTCAAAATGGTTTAAAACCCAATTATCACATGTATGTCTTTTCATTAAATGGTCTAAGAAGACTGTGGTGGTTGTGGTTGTCAAGTTACAGGGGTCGTGGTTGTTTTGTTATATGGATCGCGGTTGTTACGCCATATGGGTCGATAATGTCATAACATAAACCCACGACACATATAAAGTAAGAACCACGCCCCATACAACATGACGACCACGACCATTATTACAATACAATATGAATAATTGGTCGCTTTAATGGGAACCCAGAGAGTTAACAAACATTGCTGAGAAGGTCCATATAACATGGTTTGTGGTTATCGTTTAATATTGATCGCTATTAGAATGTTATATGGGTCGTGGTTGCCACTTCTCTTTCCAATGGTCCACAATCTAACATTGGATGACAACCACGATGCAAAGTGGATAAAAACCATGATCCATTGTGCATGTGAAACATGATCCGACGTGTAGATAACCACGTCAAATTCTTCGTCATATCTAGGACCCGTCCCTTCAGATTGAGAGTGAACATGACATTTAAAACCACGAGGTGGATGAATCGGTACAAATGGTTTGGTAGAAAAAGGAAGAGAACACGTCAAAACCACAACCATGATCAAGAAAACATGACAACCACGATCCATATAACATGGTAACTTCAAACCATATAACATTACAACCACGATCCATATAATGTGAAAAACGCAACCTTAGAAAATTGTAACCATGGCCTATTTAACATAGTAACTGCCATAAGAGAAGCTCAGTGATGTGTAAGACTCTGCAAGTTTCTTCCAATTAAGTTTATAAATGGGGATACTATCATACTTTATTCCTTCCATTTCATATTCAATGCGACCCTTCGGAATTGGCACCACATTCAGCATGTAAGCCCCGACCTTCTTAATGTTCATGGCATAGTGATTGTTTCGACAAGAAACAAATGCATTTCAATTCAGGAAAATTACTCTATTCAAATATAATAAAGAGATTTCATACAATAATCATGACGCTTATTAATTCTGAGTTTATATACAGCCCATTCAAATCCCTTGATTCTAAGATAGATTATTAGAAATGAACAATTTGTAAGTACTGAAAGCTTAAATCTAAATTTTGATAGTCTTTCAGTAGTGCTTTTGCTCATCTCCCAATACTTAAGAGCAATTATTGATCTGATCAACTAGTCTTCAATGAGATAGAAATTTTGCTAGCATTTCGGTACTATTTTAGTCATCTCCTAGGACTTAGGAGGAATTGCTGAATCAATCAACCAATCTCTCTTTTGAACTTATCTGTTATACCAAGGAGAGGGTCTAAAGCAGTGAAGATCGAGCTCCCACGATTTCGGCAGCATTTCAGCCCCTTTTTGCCTTGTTGACATGATAACATGGTTGCGCGACCCATGCGACTAGAACACATGTTGCACGGTCGGCGCAACGCAATGCCTGATGGTAAGAACCGCGCAACCTGTAACGAGGTCAGCACAACCAAGTACCTTGGTTGTGGTGTCCGCACAACCTGTTGCAAGATCTGCGCAACTAAGTATGTAGGTTGCGCGACCTGCACAACCAACTTGTCTTCTCACCTTCAATCTATCTTTAGAGCTCCGCCTTCCTCTAGAAAACCTTCCGTCCTAAATGAAGAGGGGAGTGGGGTATTTATAGGCCTTCGCACATGTGGTACCTCAATTTCTGTGCCATGGGCCCCACTTACATCAATCTCAACCATTCATTTTAATTTGACTGTGCCTTTGGTTGCGCTGCCCGCGCAACAGTAGTCTTACCTGTCCTACCCGCCCACCCAGTTACGCGGCCCACGTTCAACAAATAATCTTCGTTAACCGCGTAACACTCTGCGTGGGTCAGAGTCATACATGCTACCCATGCACCCCTCTACGTGAGTCAGAGTCATCCATGCTACCCGTGCACCCCTCTGCGCGAGTTAGAGTCACCAAAATACTTATTGTTTCTCCAGTGCAACCAGGTGTTTGACCCGCGCAGCAGGATCCTTTCTTCCTTACTCTTCTGAATCTTTCTTCATGATTCATGATTTTTATGCTCCAACAGATGCCCCTTTCATTCGTTGCTTTGTTTCCCTGAATCAAAGTATGCGAATCAATCTTCAACCAAAATCTGTCGTTACTCATGGCCATTGCGTGACCCGTGCAACAGAAATTTGTGTATGGTACTCGAGCCCGGCCTCTATAAATAGCCCAACATTCATCATTTCCTCATTTTCACTTCTAGAGCTAGACTTCATTTTTTAAAAAAAAATTCGCACCCGCGCAACCCTGGTTAGTTGCGCGACCTGCACAATGATTTTTCGTCGCGCAAGGCCTTGAGTTGTTGCGCTGCGCGCGCAAGCACCTTTCATTGCGCGATCCGCACAATCAATTTCTTTCTAACTTGGCTTTTTTTCTAACTTTTCCAACTTCACTGAACCATGGCTCGTACAAAAAGAACCTTTGTTGCCATAGACCCTCCTTTTGAGCAACCTTCCCATAAAGAACTCCCGAATACCGAAGCCTATCATTCGACAACCCCTCAAGTAGTCGAATCACCGTCTTCTCCTGCTCAACCCTCTCGTAAATGGTTTAAGACCACACCTAGGCATCCTACCTATATAAAAGAGGCCGTTCTTCCTACTTTTGATTTCTCTTCCCGTATCGAATCGCTTCCATCTCCCATTCTTCAAGCTATAATCATGGGCGATCTCGAGAGGGTTCCCAAGCATGGCCGTGAATATGACTGGGAGAAATGCTTAAAAATAACAGCCCACTATTAGACGAGCAACCAAAGGCCACCTGCTCGAGAGGATACTCCTCCTCCTTCCAGACCTAAGAAGCACCGCCGCAATAAGGCCCAAGAATTTCAGGAGAAAATAAAGGATCACAACAGAAAAAAACTTAACAACTCCTGGGAATCTGTCCGTGAGATTCAGGGTACCATCAGATTCAACAATCCATATAGACAGGGCATCGTCTCAATCCTAGTCGGCATTCATCGCCACCATTTTATGCTAGTCTGCAAGCCTAGAGACCACCTTACCGCAGAAAGGCTAGCGTATTCAGAGTCTTGGTCTTTTAAAGAGCCAAGATTACTGGAGGGCATTTTGTAGCCACCCAAACCGAGGCAAAAAGTAGGAGACATCCACCCTATGATCTTCCTCATTCCTACTTACAACATCCATAGCTTGTACCCCACCTGTTTCTACGAGACGCTTAAATAATGTTTCAGCCACCGTACGCTTATATGGAGTCCAGAAGAGTTCAGAATAAGAGGTCTCCTTACTCCACGCAACTATTACTCTGAGTGGGCCACCACAATACTGGCAAAGTACGCTAGAGCTTTGTCAAAGGTCCACATCTTCCATGTCATTGAAGCTACATCATTCCCATTCTGCAAAGAAGCTTCTATCCAGAAGGCGTTCCTCAACTGCTGGTGTCCATCCACCAATTCCTTCCATCTCCCAGAAGGGGAAATGAGCATACCCTCTAGGATATCTATAGTATCACTAGATTGCCAATAACAGGAAAATATTTTGATGAATTCGTTCTTACCAACGAGGAATTTGCCTTCGTGTCCTCGCCCGATCGAGTCCTAAGTCAACCACAGAGCTGTTTAGGGAAATATCTAAGTTCCCAAACATTCACAAAATCCATCCCATGCTATGGCTAGCTCATTTCAGTCGGGATTTCAAGTGAGAATCCTCTTCCTACATCTCTTCTTTTCACAACTTGATATGTATATAACCCACCCTTTATTTTTTCATCTTTCATGTTTAATGGTGACCATGCACGGGAGATTGAACATCTTCGCAAGAACATAAAAGGCCGCGTCGACTATTCAAATTACGGGGAACTTGCGGTGTTCATCGCTTATTGGTTGAGTGTGGTAGTCTTCCCCAGTTCTAAGTCCCCGGATGCCATCCGCCCGTCTCTGTTTTTTGTTGCAGGTGCTATGGCTGAAGGAACAAAATTTTCTCTCACCCCTCCAGTACTTTGTTCGACCTACAGAGGCTTTGGAGAAATCGCATGCCACGTAAAAAGCCCATCCGTCAGTTCTGCCTCAACATATATGCCATGGCACTATTTTCTCAGTTGGCTTGGCGTTTACTTCCCTTGGACCTTTGAAGTGCCTGAGAAGGCCTACGTCCACCCTTCCCGGGTTCCTCTTTATTTCTTCCAAAAAAGGTCCATGGCGAAAGATCCTATGACTGGGCGAAGGATGTCATTGCCTCAGACGACAAAATCAACTATTTTCATTTCAGCCTGCCTCACTACGCCATGGATATGGAGAAAATAGATACAGACTCACTCTCAGTGGAGGAAAAGATTTTCTTTATATTGATTAAATCATGCAGTCTCCCATTGAGAGAGGGGACTGAATTCTGGCACGAGCCATACTATCCAAGATGCTTCGCCCGTCAGTTTGGTTTTGATCAAAGAGTGCCGAAAGATTATGGACTCGCAACCAGACGGATGCGGAGTTATGACACTGGCCCTTTTAACTAGGCAATGATCTGGAAACATCTACGGGGTCGAACCAATTCTTCTTTCATCATTCCAGGTTACGATCGTACCCCAGGGCATCATATAATCATATGAGATGGTGGGTACACCAATCCTATTTAGTTAAGAAGAGTCAACCTGTAAATAAGCCTGTATGGCTTCCTCCTCCTTCACTCAAGGGCCATGCTATTGAGACGGGGGTCGGTTTCATTATTGAGACAAGTCATGCGCCCTCAGCTGGACATCAGTGCATATACATCTCCATAGACGAGCCTATCCACAAAATAAAACCTGACAACACTCTCGAGGGCTGGACAGCGTACGGTGACATCCGTGAATTCAAACAAATCCCTATCCAGTGCCCATGAAAGGGAGTCATAGAAGAGGCCACCCCTGAGCTAGAGAATTTCGACAATCCTCCAGACTAGCCCTCTTCTTCTGCTCACCCTCAACAATAATCGATGCCTTCACCTGTTTCTATGACTTGCTTGTCTCCACAGCAGCCGGCTTCTTCCCCGATGACTAGGTCTAGGACCCGTGCTTAATCTTCTCCCCAAGAAGGGATTGCAGCCCAAGTTTCTCCAGTTGTAACGTTACAGGGATCATACCAGAAGGCCAGCAATCTCTTCCCTCTAAAGGAAAATAAGTTATTATTGAAGAATCAAGTGAAGAAGATTCCAGCGATGAGAGTTCATCTTCTTCATCTGAACGTACTGCCTCAGATGAAAGTGTAACGGAAGAAGAAGATCAAGATGATGATTATGAAGAAGGAGAAGTTGATATTGGTGATAATAATGATATAGCTGTGAGGGAGGCTACAACTGATGAGGGGTATATACCCTCGACTTCTGAAGCCGAACTTGCTAGAATTTCTCCTATTATAGAGGAGGAAGAAGGAGAACTCCTTATTTATGGAGAATACAGGGGCTCACCATGTAAGAAAGTTTTATTATCATTGTTTGCCTTCATCCTTTCTTTCTTTCTTCCTTATCTCGCACACTTTGTCTAGGCAATCAAGCCACAAATACAGGAGTAAACAACGCCTCTCCTCCGAACTTGCCATCTGTCATGTCAAGAGCTTCGCCAAGGTTTTTAATTCCAGCACTCTTAATGGTACACAGTATTGCTTTCCCAACGGAACTCGCTGATTTTCCCACTCCGGTCACGGTTGCTTCAAGAACCAAACGCGAAATGGTTTCTCCAGTGGAGCCAACCGTGCCGCTTATTTCTACCGCTGTTGTTTCAAGCATCGAAGCTATGGCCCCTTCTTTTGCTGAAATGGTGGCTCGTAGGTCTCCTTTGACTAGAGAGACTGAACCGCTTGCTATTCCCACATCAGTAGAAGGTACTTCTTTCTCCTATCTTCATTCCTTTATATTGCCTGCACATAAAAATTTATTATAATTTCATATTTTTATGTCTTAACAGGGAATATACCTCAAAGTGGTGCAGCAAGCTCTGGCTCCATAGGAACTTCAATAAACGTGTTGTCTTTTGAGAAAGTTTCCTCATATAAATTGGCATTGATTAAGAATTCCGTGTTAGCGATCGTCGAAATGTTTAAAGATCCTGATCAATGGCCTGAACTAATTTTTTCTTTGGAAGTACTGGATAGCGCCGCGCAACTGGTCAAAGTTGATATTTCTATTGTGCGTAATGCCCTCTTAAGGTTTCATAATTCAATAATTGCTTTGTCTTTGGCTGAAACTCTGACTATTCTACTTGAAATCTCAGAATATAAGAAGCGGCTGACATACTCCAAGGAAAAGGTTTCTCAACTTGCTCTGATCGTCTCACCACGATCAAGAACAATCGTCTTTGCAAGAGCAACTGAAGACCTTCGCTGATAACAAAGCAACCATCTAGAATCATATTTCTCTTTTGAAGTAAGAGATTGCGCAGCTGTAAAAGCAAAGTTCAGAGGGGAGGCTAAATTGCAATTTTCATTTCGTAGACTCCGAAAGGTCTGAATTAATAAAGAATGAAGAACTCATAGTCTTATTGGAAGAGAAATTGGCCGGCCTCCCTGATCCTGCGCGAATGATCTCAACTGCTCGTTTGGAACACGCTGCTGCCCAAGTTAATTTCCAAGAAAATTTGTAACGGTACTTGGCAGTATTAGGCATCACAGGAGAATTGTAAAATGATATAAGTTTTCTCAAGTTATTTTGATAATGATGTAATGTTGTTTTTGCTTTATTTACATAATGCATGCTTTGATTACTTGCTATATTATTGATGCATCATGTATACTTTTATATCCTTTTATGCTTTGTTAGAAAGGGATTTCCTAGATGATCCTTGTCCTAGTTGGCGGTACTAAATTTTAATTTAGTCAATCATACATAGTTTAAGCTCTTGAGTAGTGGGGCACACACAGTTTATGCTCTTGAGTAGTTGGAGCAAGCTTATTAGACTCTTGCGAGAGTCGGGTCTTACGTGATGGTCTCTGTAACTCTCATGAGTTCACTGGACTCCTCACTGCCTAGTGAGTTCACAAACCACGATCCATCAGAGGGGCCCAGTGAAGCTACCGGGGCCATGAACTCGGGTTGGATTTACGCACAGGGTTGGCCACGGTAACTCTCTAGAGTTTACAGAGCTCACAAGGCTACCTTTGGGGTACCAAATCCAGGGCCGCCAGTCCATCAAGGAGTAGGTTTAATCCCTTCCTCAGGAGCTACTACTGGAATCAATTCCCTAAATCTAGGGGGTTTTACACATGGTTGGCCTATCTATAGATATGGTCCAAAAAGTGCACATTATGACCCACTTTTTCTTCGTCTGCAAGGTCGGGCCCATTCACGGGAGGGCATTGACCTCTGTTCCTCGTGACATTGCCAAAAAGCTATATTGTAAGACCCATAACTTAGTCCATACCATTCCGTAGACTTTCACGGTCTTACCTGTGGAATTTTGGCAACCTCCGACCCTTAACCGATTTTTACGCGCGACCCTGATTCGTATACCATCAACCTGTATCGACTCAACCTAAGACCTTTACCATAATGACCGCGCCATCGCAGTGGTTTCGATGCCGCGACTCGCGCGCCGAGGCGATACCCTGGTTAGGAGATATGGGCCAGCGTTCGGTGTGAGGAAAATGTCGTGCGTTGTGAAACACAAGAGAATCTCTATGACTTGCCAAATCAATCAATCAATCTCAACATGTCAAGTACACATCATCTCACACCCTTTCTCAAACAAGCCATAAAAGTTAAAAAAATTCTTACAAGCCCATACCCTTCGTACACAAAATGCTTTCAAAGTCAAAAAGTTCTTACACAAGCCATACTTTTCTTATAAAAATGGCCACAAAAGTCAAAAAGAGGCTCTTACACCCATCATCACCACATCCATCACTCCATCACCCATCACTCCTCTCTCTTTACAACTCTCATTCTCATTTTTTATCAAACCATTCCCAAGAAAGAGAACCTCCATACGTATGAGCCTCTCCCTCTCTTCCAAACTCCAAGTGTGGGCCACCTTTTCATCCCAAGATCTCCCATCCTAGCCATCCATTCCTCATCTCCTCTATTGGAATCGAAGCTAAGGAGCTAAGGAACCCATAGGAGCAAAAATATCGATCGGTGGGGTGCTTGATAATAGTAGTTTTTTATGTTTTTAAGATGGGCCAAGTGAGGCCAACCGATCAATGGTTTGGATCTTACTTAGGACCCTAAGATGTGGCTTGTGGCCCACTTTGATCATCATGATCATTCCATGATGGGGCCATTCTCCATGGACCCCATCATGATGTTTATTTTTCTTGTATATATAGGGTCATCTAGACCATCTATTTTAGTGGAGAAGGGATCTCCACCTCTGGATTTTGGATTTAATGGGCCCATGTGTAATGGGACCCACTTGATGTATGTTGTAGATTATGAAAGGGAGGGCCCATAGTGTCGGGGTCCCTCCATCATTCGGTCTTCCTTTCTCTCTTTCTCTCCCTCTCTCTTCATTTTTATTTGTGTGTGATGGTGTGGCCGTGTGGCCCACTTGGATGGACCCCACATGATGTATGTATTTCCCATGCCCTCCAACCCCCTTCTTTGGTGGCCCACATCCATAGGTGGGGCCCACCTCAACGTATGTATTATGTCCAGACTGTCCAGCGTCCAGGGACGCTAGACGTTGAATGGAAAATAAATATGGGCTTGGGTTTAAGGCCTTTTGGGGTGAGCCACTTATATAGGCCCCACGTTGGTGTATGTATTCAATCCAAGCCGTCCATCCTCTTACCAACCTCATTTTAGCCGTTGAGTAGAAGAATGAGGCTAATTTGAGCATTTGGTGGGCTATAGCATAGAAAACTGTGGTGGTTACTGTTGAAACATAGCATGAAGTTCCTATGCACCCAAAAATTTTAAACTTTAGACTCATTTTGTTTGTTACGAGCTGTAAAATCCCAAGGTCAAGATGGATTTTTTGAATGTGGATCCCTCTTGTGAAAAACCACGTGAATAAAAAAAAGGAGAACACCCATGCAGCTGATGCTGCTGGTGTCAGACAACGCAGGCAGCGCCCGCTGTACAGGCGGGCGGGAAGACGAGTAGCACCACGGCTGGCCCCACCCTGATGTATGTTTTGTATATCCGCACTGTCCATTTTATGGGCCCTTAGGACGGTAGGCTGCCCTCCAAAACTCAACCTAATCCAAAGCTCAGGTGGCCCACAATACAAGAAATAGTGGTGAATGAGTGGCTACCCTTGAAGTTCTTTTTGGGCCCATAGAAGCTTTGGATCAAGATGAAATTTATGTTTTTCCTTTCACTCAGGTCCGTGTGACCTTGTCATCAGGGTTGGACGGTAAATAAACATTTTGGTGGGCCCCATGTGGGGCTACACCTGGTGTGTGTGCGGTCCAGGCCGTCCAGGGCCTGGACGATCATGAGATATATTATATATATATTATATACTCTATGATATATTATATATATAGTATATATATTATATATGGCATGTAGCACCGTCCAGGGCCGTCCAGGGCCTGGACATGATTATTGTATATCATATTATATATAGTATACATTATATTATATATATATATATATATTATATTATATCATATACAATGGGACCCACCCTTGATACACGTGTCGCCTCCAAGCCGTCCAATCATTTTAAAAGCCTATTTTAGGGCTTGAGGCTAAGAATGAGTCAGATCCATAGTCCAAGTGGACCCCACCTTAGCATGTTTTGAAGCCCATCTTAATGTAATTGTAGTAGTTCATTGGGGCCCACTTTGATGTGGATGTAAGGCCCATGACATGGGGCCATTCAATGTATTTACGGCCTATGGTTGAGACCCACTTTGATATATATGTAAGGCCCATGGGTCGAGGCCCATTTAATATATTTTAAGGCCCATTCGATTAGGCCATTTAATGTATTTTAAGGCCCATTCGATTAGGCCATTTAATGTATTCTAAGGCCCATGGGATTAGGCCCATTTGATGTTTTAAGGACCCATGGGTTAAGGTCCATTGAGATGTACTAGGGCCTATGGGTTGAGGCCCATTTGATTTACATATGGGGCCCAATTGGTGTGTCCCATTTGTTAAATATAAGACCCATGAGATTAGGCCCATTTGATGTAATCTAAGGCCCACGGGTTATGACCCATTACAATGCACATAAGGCCCATTAGTGCGGCCCATTGATGTGGCCCATTTAATGATCAAAAGGCCTATATGATATGGCCCATTTGATGTATTTAAGGCCCAATGGAGTGTACCTAAGGTCCATTGCAATGTGTGATCCCAACCTAGTTTACATAATGATATTCACTACGGGCTACACCTTAGGAGCAATGTTGGTTTGACGTCCACATTGTGAGTATAATGTTGGTTAGATTTCCACATTACGACTCTCCCTAGGGCCCATTGATAGATCATACTTGTTGTGTGTCAGCTATTTAGGCCACCTGCATTGTAAGGATAATACATTACTTTATAACATGTTTAGTATAGTTCCATGTCTCATGATCATACACATCATATGTATGCTTGATATGAGAAGTGACTGATCATAACATATGCCTTCGGGAAGATTGTTTATGGGAGCCCGATTAGGCGGTGTTGCCCTACACGAGCGCACGATACGTGCAGGATTTACTGCATGATTGGATAATATGATTCATGCATTTCGCATTGTGTGATATGGTTACTGTACGCCTTGGCGACATCGGGGCCGTAACCTCCACAGACGCATCGTGGTTGGTAGGATTAGATACCAAAAATTTTATTCTACATGAGGTGCTATAGATATCCCTGGGTGAAGTCCCTAAACCCTTATGGTACAAAGAGGTTGCTCCAATGTCTAGACCGAGTAGGTACAGGAGTGTCAAGTGTCGATTACCAGACTGTCGGACTTTCCACTGCGTCGTGGTAGGTTAGAAGGGGGTGCAGCCTTACCCACCCGAGAGTAGGGGGCAAAGCTAGGCTGAGTTTGACCAGCTCAAGGAATGGGTCCGCTATTGACGAGTCGAGCCCGATATTGGTAGACGGATAGTGAGGTCTCTTTCACTTACCTTATTGCGCGTGATGGGGCGGCGATCTGGTTTAGAGTGTACTAGACCCTAGTGATATTCCAGAGTTGAGCTGTATTGATATGTGAAATTAGATGAGGATTTGTATGCTTGAGTTGCATTTTACATCGCATGGCCTTGGTATGGCCGACATCACTCATGTTTTACACCGCATGACCTTGGTATGGCTAATGATATTCATGGATTCATCAGCATTTTTCACATTACTCTGATACTACATAACTACATTACCACCTTGCGCACACACTTTCACCACCCTCTAAGCTTTTATAAGCTTATGCATGACCGTTGCGTACATGTGACGTTGGATCGTAGCAGCGCTGAGGCTTGAGCACTTAGTAAATTATTTTGAAGCTTTTGTTTTATCATCATTGTATTTTCTTTTATGATCATTGTACTTGTAAATTTTTTGATCATAGTGGAAATGTAATGGAGTTTTTGGTTATTGTTTGTGGGTTATGTCTTTGGTTATGCTTATCACGATTCAAACTGATCTTAAAAATCCTCCTCATAGCATCCCAGGATCGAAACCTGGTGAATAGGAGTTGGGAGTCGAGAATGGGGTTCTACGGAGGCTGTTGGTGCCAGATTCGGTGATCAGAAATTTTATGAGCCTAGTTTTTGAGTTTGGGCCATGACAAAAGTTGGTATTAGAGCATAACTTGAGAATAACCAAGAACAATATTACATGTCTTCTATGAGTTTAGAATGACCAAGTCCTGAAGTTCGGATAGCCTAGCAATCTTTTATTATCGACCTTTAACGTACTGCCTTCGAGAGCTTTCAAAAGTTGATAGGCACCTACGCTCTTTTCTGTAGGACATGGCACGTGGGAGAGTGACCCGATCGACTCCTGCACCACCACCTGAGGATCCCGCTCCACCACCTGCTGCTCCTGCCCTACCAACTACGATGCCCATTCTACCACCAGAGCTTCCTACCGCCCATCCTGAGGATGTTGCTCCTCCACCAGAGACCGGTGCGGACCCGACCGTATCCGTGAGTGCCTCCCAGTTGTAGTAGATGTTACAGGCTATGACGGCTGCACTTCAAGGGCAAGGCAGGCACCCCATTGTTTCACCGGCCCAGGCAGAGCAGGAACGCGCGAGCTTCCTCCTTCGTGAGTTTCGACGGCTCGACCCCCCACGTTTCCATGGGGAGCTAGACTCGACTGTAGCTGAGAGATGGCGCACCGATGTGGAGAAGATATTCGAGATGATGGGATGTAAGACTAAGCGGCGAGTTCGATTAGCTGTATTTCTTCTCCATGGTGAGGCTGAGCATTGGTGGACATCAGTCTCCCAAGCAGCAGGTGCCGATTTTGTGTGGACCTGGGAGGATTTTATGGATTAGTTTGACTGACAGTTTCCCAGATCACATTCGACGACACCGAGCATTGGAGTTTGAGGCCCTGGTGCAGGGTGATATGACAGTGGCTCAGTATGTAGATCATTTTATAGCACTGTCCAGGTTTGCACCATACCTTGTGGATGATGAGGAGCAGAAAGCCCACCGATTCGAGGACGGCTTGCATTACGGCCTTCGAGTCCGTGTTATTGGGCATGAGCTCCTGACTTTTGAGGGAGTGGTACGGAAGGCCCAGATTTTTTATGCTGAGTGGCCGGTTCTCAGTCTGATCACGGTCAGAGGAGAGAACGGAAGAGGTAGGCTACTTCCAGTGATTTCCAGCAGCGTCGACCACAACAGAGGTGCATAGGTCGCCCAGCCTTTTGAGCGCCAGCAGTACCTCTAACACCACCTTCGAGGCAGTTCATCGGCACTTATTTTAGGTGTGGTTCGATGGGACACCGTATGTGGGAGTGTCCCAGCCCCCAGCAGCAGCAGAGAGGTCCATAGCAGCCTCTACCACAGCCGCAGCAGAGACCCCCACATCAGCAGCGACAACAGCCCCCACCACCGAGGCCACCTTAGCAGTAGCATTAACATTAGCATCCGAGGCTGCAACAGTAGAGGCAGCAGTTTCGACAGCCTCAGCGATCCCAGCAGCAGCAACAGCATGCTTAGAGGGGACAGGCACCTCCCCAGCCATCTCAGGCTAGGTTCTATGTGGCTCAGCAGGATCTGCAGTCATCTGGAGGAGTCGTTGAGGGTATACTTTCAGTCTCTGCATGCATTGCTTGGGTTTTATTCGATTCCGGTGATTCGAACTCATTTATGTCTGAGGGATTCTGTCGTTCGACTGGATTGCCAACAGAGTCTGCTCGAGAGGGGTTAACCGTATCGACGCCCTTGGGAAAGACTACAGTATTAGGTCGCTTCTGTCCGTCTTGCCTCATGTTAGTAGTAGAGACTTTCTTGCCCGCTGACTTATACGTACTGCCAATGTCATATTTTGACGTTATCTTGGGCATGGATTGGCTTCCCAAGTACTATGCCATATTGAACTATTCTGTGAGGATAGTTACGTTCTGTATACCCAGCACGCCATACTTTCAGTTCATTGTAGAACCTAAAGGAGAGCCATTGTCTTGTTTAATGTCCTGCGTCGTTGAGGAGCCTATTACCGCTTGTATCGACCATTTGCCCATAGTTTACGATTTTCCAGATGTGTTCCAGGAGATTCTGGGATTACCGCCTCATCGACTCACCGAGTTTCAGATTAATCTCGTGCCCGGTACCGTGCCTATTTCAAAAGCCCCATATCGCATGGCACCGTTGGAGTTGTAGGAACTGCAGAAGTAGTTGGATGAGTTGCATGAGTTAGGCTTTATCCGTTCGAGCAGTTCACCGTGGGGAGCACCGGTACTCTTCGTGAAGAAGAAGGATGGCTCGTTGAGGCTCTGCCTAGACTACCGCGAGCTCAACAAAGTCATGATTAAGAACAAGTACCTGCTCCCGAGGATTGATGATTTGTTTGATCAGCTGCAGGGTGCACAGTTCTTTTCAAAGATCGACCTGCGTTCCGGTTATCATCAGATTCAGGTTCGAGAGCAGGACATTCTGAAGAGAGCATTCAGGACGCGTTAAGGTCATTTTGAGTTTCAGGTCATGTCCTTCGGGCTAACTAATGCACCCGCATCATGCAGTTGATGAACGAGGTCTTCCGACCATATCTTAATCAGTTTGTTGTAGTCTTCATCGATGACATCCTGATCTATTCGAGGACCAGTGAGGAGTATAAGCAGCACCTGAAGATTACCTTGCAGACCCTCCGCTCACACCAGGTGTATGCAAAGCTGGAGAAGTGTGAGTTCTGGCAGGAGGAGGTGAACTTCCTCGATCACATGGTGGCGAGGGAGGGTGTCACAGTAGACCCCTCGAAGGTCGAGGTAGTGCATTAGTGGGGCCAGCCCACGACTGCGACAGAGATTCATAGTTTTCTTAGTTTGGAGGGCTATTATCGGTGTTTTATTAAGGGCTTCTCTCGTGTTGTAGCCCCGCTAACCACATTGACTCGGAAGAGCATAGAGTTTATTTGGAGTGACACCTGTAAGCGAGCATTTATAGAGTTGAAGGACCGTCTGATGTCTGCTCTTGTCCTCACTCTTTCCCTTGGGAGTGACGCATTTATTGTATTCACTGATGCGTCGCATATTAGTTTGGGTGCTGTCCTGATGTAGCACGGGAGACCAGTGGCCTTCGCATCTTGTCAGCTTAAGATCCATGAGCTGAACTATCCCACGCATGACTTAGAGTTGGCCGCAGTTATTTTCGAACTGAAGGTGTGGAGGCACTATATTTATGGGGTCAGGTTCGAGCTCTTCTTTGACCACAAGAGCTTGAAGTACCTCTTCTCGCAGTCTAAGTTGAATATGAGGCAGAGGTGCCGGATGGAACTCCTGAAGGACTATGATTTTGATCTTCAGTACCACCCGGGTAAGGCGTACGTGGTGGCAGATGCCCTCAGCCGTCAGCCACGAGGCCTAGTAGCGTATATGATGATTCAGGAGTGTCGGATGCTTGAGAATATCGCAGGGTATGATTTTGAGTTCGGCCTGCAATCTTCTATCATGTAGTTATCGTGCCCGTCGATTCAACCCTCTCTTGTCGCAAGGTTAATCGAGGCTCAGCGGACTGATGAGTCATTACGGAGTTATATGGCTGAGGCTACATCTGAGAGTCAGGCAGATTGGCAGATTGGTGCAGATGGTGGACTTTGCTTCAGAGGCCGATTATGTGTCCCGAATATTCCAAAGTTGCGTAGAGAGCTTATGACCGAGGCACATCGATCGTGATTTTCTATCCACCCTGGATCGACGAAGATGTACCGTGACATGAGACGACAGTATTTTTGGGTGGGGATGAAGTGCCAGATTGCCAGTTTTGTGGTCGAGTGTGACACGTGCCAGCATGTCAAGGCCGATCATCAGAGACCCCCTTATCTATTGCAGCCGTTGAGTGTCTCCATGTGGAAGTGAGAGTATGTGTCGACAGATTTTATTATGGGCTTGTCGAGGACTCAGCGCGGTCATGACGTCATTTGGGTTGCTGTGGATCATCTGACGAAGTCGACACATTTCCTTGCGATGTGTGTGACTTGGTCTATAGACTGGCTTGTGAGGTTATTTATCGAGGAGATTGTGAGACTGCATGGTGTTCCGGTCTCGATCATTTCTGACCGAGATTCGAGGTTCAAGTCTCAATTTTGGGGGAGCTTCCAGAGAGCGATTGGGACTGATTTGCAGCTCAGCACCACGTACCATCCGCTTACTGATGGCCAGACCGGGAGAGTCAACCAGATCCTTGAGGATATGCTTTGGGCTTGCGCGATTGATTTCGGGGGTAGCTGGGATGAGCATCTGCGATTGGCTGAGTTCGCGTACAATAACAGCTATCAGACGACCATCGGCATGACTCTTTTTGAGGCATTATATGCCAGACCATATAGATCACCGAGTTGTTGGACCGAGGTTGGAGTGCGCCATCTCCTAGGTCTCGAGCTTATGCATGAGACGTCAGAGGCTATTAATATCATCAGGCAGAGGATGAGCACAGCTCTGATCTGGCAGAAGATTTTTGCTGATCGTCGGCATCGTCCCTTAGAGTTTGATGTAGGGGACCATGTGTATCTCAAGATCTCACCCATGAAGGGCGTAGTTCGATTTGGAGCAGAGGGCAAGCTTGCCCCAAGATTCATAGGACCTTTTGAGATCACTGGGCGCGTTGGCGCCATGGCCTATCGGTTTGCCTTGCCACCTTAGTTGTTTGACATCCACAACATTTTTCGCGTCTCTATGTTGAGGAAGTGTGGGTCAGACATAGTTCCCATCATTGATTGGCAACCACTGAAGGTTCGTGAGGACGCTTCTACATCTAGCAGCCAGTTCGTATCCTTGATCGGAAGGAGCAGGTCCTCAGGACCAAGGTCATTCCATTGGTGAAGGTTTAGTGGGGTCACTATTCTATAGAGGAGGCTTCTTGGGAGAGTGAGGCTGAGATTCGAGAGCGTTATCCCCATCTCTTTGATGGTTGATCATGTGTTGTATTTTGTATGTTATCCCTGATGTTATATGATGATGAGTATGTTTCTTCTTCCTTGTAAGTTATGCTTAGTCTCGATGATTGTGTAAATTTTGAGGATGAAATTTTTATTAGGAGAAGAGAGCTTTAATATCCGTAACTTAGTCCGTACCATTTCGTAGACTTTTGCAGTCAAATTCTGGCAACCTCCGACCCTTAACCGATATTTTCTCATGACCTTGAGTGGTTGCCGTCAACCCGTATCGACTCAACCCAAGACCTTTACCATAGCGATCGCGCCGTCGCTGCGGTTCCAATACCGTGACTCGTGCGCCGAGGAGATACCCTGGTCAGGAGATATGGGCCAGCGTTCGGTGCGAGGAAAACGCCGCGCGTTGCGAAAATCAAGAGAATCTCTACGACTTGTCAAATCAATCCATTGATCCATCAATCCATCAATCAATTAATCTCAACATGTCAAGTACACATCACATCACAACCTTTCCCTAACAAGCCACAAAATTCAAAAAAATTCTTACAAGCTCATACCCTTCTTACACAAAATGCTTCCAAAGTCAAAAAGTTCTTACACAAGCCATACTTTTCTTACACAAATGGCCACAAAAGTCAAAAAGAGGCTCTTACACCCATCACCACCACATCCATCACTCCTCTCTCTTTACAACTCTCTTTCTCATTTTTTTTTCAAACCATTCCCAAGTAAGAGAACCTCCATACGTATGAGCCTCTCCCTCTCTTCCAAACACCAAGTGTGGCCTACCTTTCCATCCCAAGATCTCTCATCCTAGCCATCCATTCCTCATCTGCTCCGTTGGAATCGAAGCTAAGGAGCTAAGGAACCCATAAGAGTAAAAAGATCGATCGGTGGGTGCTTGATAATAGAAGTTTTTTATGTTTTTAAGATGGGCCAAGTGAGGCCAACCGATCAATGGTTTAGATCTCACTTAGGACCCTAAGATGTGGCCGGTGGCCCACTTTGATTATCATGATCATTCCATGATGGGGCCATTCTCCATGGACCCCATCATGATGTTTATTTTTCTTGTATACCTAGGGTCATCTAGACCATCTATTTTAGTGAAGGGATCTCCACTGTTGGATTTTGGATTTAATGGGCCCATGTGTAATGGGCCCATGTGTAATGGGACCCACTTGATGTATGTTGTATGAAAGGGAGGGCCCATAGTGTCGGGGTCCCTCCATCATCCGGTCTTCCTTTCTCTCTTTCTCTCCCTCTCTCTTCATTTTTATTTGTGTGTGATGGTGTGGCCGTGTGGCCCACTTGGATGGACCCCACATGATGTATGTATTTTCCATGCCCTCAAACCACCTTCTTTGGTGGTCCACATCCATAAGGGGGGCCCACCTCAACGTATGCATTATGTCTAGACTGTTCAGCATCCAGGGACGCTGGACGTTGAATGGAAAATAAATATGGCCTTGGGTTTAAGGCCTTTGGGGGTGAGCCACTTGTATAGGCCCCACATTGGTGTATGTATTCAATCCAAGCTGTCCATCCTCTTACCAACCTCATTTTAGTCGCTGAGTAGAAGAATGAGGCTGATTTAAGCATCTGGTGGGCCATAGCATAGAAAACTATAGTGGTTACCGTTGAAACATAGCCTGAAGTTCCTACGCACCCAAAAATTTCAAACTTTAGACTCATTTTGTCAGTTACGAGCTGTAAAATCCCATGGTCGGGATGGATTTTCTGAATGTGGGTCCCACCTGTGAAAAACCACATGAATACAAAAAAAAGAAGAGAACACCCATGTAGCTGACGCTGTTGGTGTCAGACAACGCAGGCCCCACCCTGATGTATGTTTTGTATATCCACACCGTCCATTTTGTGGGCCCTTAGGGTGGTAGGCTGCCCTTCAAAACTCAGCCTAATCCGAAACTCAGGTGGCCCACAATACAGGAAATAGTGGTGAATGAGAGGGTGCCCTTGAAGTTCTTTTTGGGCCCACAGAAGCTTTGGATCAAGATGAAATTTGTGGTTTTCCTTTCACTCAGGTCTGTGTGACCTTGTCATCAGGGTTGGACGACAAATAAACATTTCGGTGGGCGCCATGTGGGGTTACACCTGGTGTGTGTGCGGTCCAGGCCGTCCAGGGCCTGGACGATCATGAGATATATTTTATACACACACACACACACACACACACACACACACACACACACACATATATATATATATATATATATATATTATATACTATATGATATATTATATATATAATATATATATTATATATGGCATGTAGCACCGTCTAGGGCCGTCCAGGGCCTGGACATGGTTATTGTGTATCATATTATATACAGTATACATTATATATATATATATATATATATATATATATATATATATTATATTATATCATATACAATGGGACCCACCCTTGATACACGTGTCCCCTCCAAGCCGTCCAATCATTTTGAAAGCCTATTTTAGGGCTTGAGGCTAAGAATGAGTCAGATCCATAGTCCAAGTGGACCCCACCTTGGCATATTTTGAGGCTCATCTTAATGTAATTGTAGTAGTCCATTGGGGCCCACTTTGATGTGGATGTAAGGCCCATGACATGGGGCCATTCGATGTATTTACGGCCTATGGTTGAGACCCACTTCGATATATATGTAAAGCCCATGGGTCGAGGCCCATTTAATGTATTTTAAGGCCCATTCGATTAGGTCATTTAATGTATTCTAAGGCCCATGGGATTAGGCCCATTTGATGTTTTAAGGACCCATGGGTTACGGTCCATTGATGTACATATGGGGCCCAATTGGTGTGGCCCATTTGTTAAATATAAGACCTATGAGATTAGGTGCATTTGATGTAATCTAAGGCTCACGGGTTATGACCCATTCCAATGCACATAAGGCCCATTAGTGCAGCCCATTGATGTGGCCCATTTGATGAGTAAAAGGCCTATATGATATGGCCCATTTGATGTATTTAAGGCCCAATGGGGTGTACCTAAGGTCCATTGCAATGTGTGATCCCAACCTAGTTTACATAATGATATTCACTACGAGCTACACCTTGGGAGCAATGTTGGTTTGACGTCCACATTGTGAGTATAATGTTGGTTGGATGTCCACATTACGACTCTCCCAAGGGCCCATTGATAGACCGTACTTGTTGTGTGTTGGCCGTTTAGGCCACCTATGTTGTAAGGATAGTGCATTACTTTATAACATGTTTAGTATAGTTCCATATCTCATGATCATACGCATCATATGTATGCTTGATATAAGAAGTGACAGATCATAGCATATGCCTTCAGGTAAATTGTTTATGCGACCCCGATTAGGCGGTGTTGCCCTACATGAGCGCACGATACGCGCAGGATTTATTGTATGATTGGATAGTATGATTCATCATTTCACATTGTGTGATATGGTTACTGTACGCCCTAGCGACATCAGGGTCATAGCCTCCACAGACGCATCGTGGTTGTCAGGATTGGATACCAAAAATTTTATTATACATGGGGTGTTATAGATATCCCTGGGTGAAAGTCCCTAAACCCTTATAGTACCAAGAGGTTTCTCCAACGTCTAGGCCGAGTGGGTACAGGAGTGCCGAGTGCTGATCACCAGATGGTCGCACTTTTCTCTTTGTCGTGATCGGTTGGAAGTGGGTACGGCCTTACCGGCCCGAGAGTAGGGGGCAAAGCTAGGCTGAGTTTGACTAGCTCGAGGAATGGGTTCGCTATCGACAAGTCGAGCCCAATATTAGCAGACGGATAGTGAGGTCTCTTCCACTTACCTTATTGCATGCGATGGGGCGGTGATCTAGTTTGGAGTATACTAGACCCCGGTGATATTCCAGAGTTGAGTTGTATTGATATGTGGACTTAGATGAGGATTTGTATGCTTGAGTTGCATTTCGTATCGCATGGCCTTGGTATGGCCGACATCACTCATGTTTTACACCGCATGGCCTTGGTACGGCTAATGATATTCATGGATTCATTAACATTTTTCACATTACTTTGATACTGCATAACTACATTACCACCTTGCGCACACACTTTCACCACCCTCTACACTTTTATAAGCTTATACACGACCGTTGCGTGCAGGTGATGTTGGATCACAACAACGCTGAGGCTTGAGCACGTGGCAGATTATTTTGGAGTTTTTGGTCTATTAACATTGTATTTCCATTTATGCTCATTGTACTTGTAAATTTTTTTATCATAGTAGAAATATAATGGAATTTTTGGTTGTTGTTTGTGGGTTATGTCTTTGGTTATGCTTATCACTATTCAAATTGATCTTAAAAATCCTCCTCTTGGCATCCCAGGATCCGAACCTGGCGAATGGGAGCTGGGAGTCTAGAATGGGGTTCTACGGAGGCTGTCGGTGCCAGATTTGGCGATTGAAAATTTTATGAGCCCAATTTTCGAGTTTGTTGCGTGACATATACAGATGGCATTGGACTTACACACGTGACTAGCCTTCATGGACTTTTGGCGTCCTTGGCTTCATCAGCTGCCTGCATGGGTATGCCTACAATGGCCTTCACGGGCTTTTTAGGGCCACTGGCTTCTCGCCGCTACCCAAATGTAAAAAATGATTGGTCTTATGTGTAGCTCGTCCCTTTTAAGATTTGATCCTTTTAGGATTTCACCTTTTTAGGTCTTGGAGACTTGGTCCTTTTAGGACTTAGCCTTCTTGGGACTTGGCTAAACTGCCTTGAATGATTATAGGTCTTATGCATAGCTGGCCATATAGGCTTGGCTAGACTGCCTTAAAAAGCCTTATAAAGACAACAACGGGTATGATCCTCATCATTGCACTGCGAGGATGATAAACTTCCCTAACTGAGGTTGATCGTCGTTGATCTCTGAGTGGGAGTGATCATCGTTGTTGTGTTGTGAGATATGTCACCACTCTCACTAATATTTTCAGGAGAACCCGTCTGTGTTGCTTATAATATATCAGCATGGTGACGATACCAAATCTGACAGGATTTTTCAAAACTCGCTTGATAATAACGATGGTCACTTTCTTTTCTGGTCATTTTCTTTTCATACTGTTTGTTCGATATCTAGTCTTGATATGCTTGCAAACTTCTTTATTCATTCTCTGGATGACATATAAACATAGCCTTGCTCATTCTTACCCCCTTTTGATTCAGAATCATTATGCTGGTGATGTTCTGAATTAAAATTAGTAACATTTTCAGGGATGGTATCTCTTTATGAAGTGAACGTTGACCGGTATACTGATACCCCGTCCATTTTGATCTACAACTCTGTACACGCCATTCGAGTATACTTCTTTTATTATATAGGGCCCATCCCACTTAGGCTCGAACTTGCCCCCTATTCGACGGGTGACCACTATAGGCCTTTTAAGCATCAGTATCATATCCCCTTTCTTGAAAGAATGATATTTAACATGTTTATCGAAGGCGACCAATATTCTGGCTTGATATGAATGTAATCATTGTTGGGCTACCAGCCATTTTTCATCAATCAAATCCAATTCTTTAAGCCACATCTTTGCATTGGCATCATCTGTTATGGGCTGGTGTACTGCCACTCTGAGTCATGCTACTTGTATTTTAATTGGGATTACCGCTTCTACGCCATATACCTGGGAATACGGCGTTGCATTCATCGATGTCCGATGAGTAGTTCGATATGCCGACAAAGCCTCCTGTAATTTATCATCCCGATCACGTTTATTCCCGATCACCATTTTTTTCAGTATCTTGACTATCATCTTATTAAACACCTCTGCTAACCCATTAGCCGGTGGATAGTAAGGTGTTGAAAACGAATGATGAATGTTATATTTCTGACAGAGTTTTTCCATACCCCTGTTCTTAAAAGGGGTGCCATTATCTGTAATAATCTTCTTCGGGATACCATGTCGGTATATGATCGTGTGACAGATGAAATTAACGACATCCCCTTCTTTAACATTACATAAAGCAATTTCTTCTGTCCATTTGGAGAAATAATCCGTTGCTGCCAATATGTATTGCTTTCCTTTGGATGAGGAAAGATTTATAGGACCAATAACTTCTAGTCCCCAAGCCGAGAAGGGCCAAAAGGTGACCGACTTATGCAGATCTTCTGGAGGAACGTGTATGACATCCTCATGAATCTGGCATTCATGACACTGCTTTACATAATCAATTGCGTCTTTGAACATGGAGGGCCAATAATATCTCATTCGATGTACTCTATGGAAGAGATTTCGACCAGCTTGATGTGCCCCACCTTCCCCAGAATACGCTTCTTGTAATATTTGATTCGCCTCCTGCTCGGCTAAGTAACGCAACATCATCCCATTGTACGATCTTCTGTATAATACTTCACCACATATAATGAACCTTTTTTACCGTTGCTTGAATTGTTGTTTCTCGACTAATTCTTCTGGCAAGATCTCATATTTTAGATAATCGATGAAAGGTTGGCGCCAATCATTTGTCGTTATCTTTAAACATGATACAGGAAGGGTCTCAGCGACCTCTTCGATGATCTCTGCAGATAAAGCATCCGCCTTCACATTTTTAGACCGCAACACATGTGTAATCTCGACATGATAGAACTGATCTAGTAACTACTACGCCTTTTGACAGTACTGCAAAAGCTCTTATTTATTCACTTCGAATTCAGTTGTTAATTGATTTATAATCAACTTAGAATCTCCAAAGATATGCAGCATTTTATCTTCATTTCTCGAACCATTTCCATTCCAATGATGAGGGCTCTATACTCAGCTTCATTATTCGTGCATGTAGTACCCAACGTAAAGGAGTAAGGTAACAAGTCGCCTTGAGGAGTAATGAATATCACTCCTGCCCCCGCTCCTGATGCTCAAGCGGTGCCATCAAAATACATCTGCCACGGGCTTTGCGACTCAGCCAACATTATTTGTTCATCCGGGAAGTCCTCATTGACAGCTTCATGTTCTACTGCGGGATGCGCTACGAGGAAATCTGCCACTGGTTGACCTTTTACTGTCGTTGCCGGTTCATAAGTAATAGTATATTCTGAAAGAAAAAGCATCCATTTAGCCAATCTTCCACTTAGCATTGGCCTTATCATTAAAAATTTTATAGGATCTGCCCTTGAGATCAAAGTTATGTCATGAGAGAGACAATAATGTCTTAACTTCTGAACTACAAATATAAATGCTAGACACTCCTCGATTGGCATATAGTTACGTTTCGCACCCATCAGAGTTCTACTTAAATAATAAAGAGCGGTTTCTTTTTTGGCTTCATTCACCTGAGCCAGCAATGCTCCTAAAGAACTTTCAGTCGCAGATATGTACAGAATCAGTGGTTTCTCTTTTATTGGAGCAGTCAGTACTAGCGGTCGTTTCAACAAATCTTTGATTGAGTCAAACGCATTTTGGCAGGCTTGGTCCCGTATAAATTCTGTACCTTTCTTCATCAAGTGGGAAAACGGTTGACATCTCCCTGCCTGCCAGATTTGAAATGAAACGGCAGATATATGCTAATTTTCCTTGCAAACTTTTTAATTCTTTTAATGTCTTCGGTGGTGGCATATTTTGAATACCTTGGATCTTCCCTGGATCAATTTCGATGCCTCTATGCCAGATAACAAAACCGAGGAACTTGCTTGAAGATACTCCAAATGCACATTTGGCTGGGTTCATTTTTAACTGCATCCTTCTAAGCCGACGAAAAACAGTTGTCAAATGTTCGCGATGCTCCTGATGATCTCTTGACCTGACCACCAAGTCATCGACATAACATTCAACATGCTTGTGCATCATGTCTTGAAAGATATTCTGCATTGCTCTCTAATATGTTCCTCCGGCATTCTTGAGACTGAACGACATAACTCTGTAACAATAGATTCCCAATGACATTCTAAATGTTGTTGCTTCTTCATCTTCAGGCGTCATTCTAATCTGATTATACCCTGCGTAACCGTCCATGAAGGACATGATAGCATACTGAGTGGTGCTATCAATCAGTAGCTCCGTTATTGGAAGGAGAAAATCATCTTTTGGACAAGCCTCGTTTAGGTCTCTAGAGTCTACATAAACTTCGACTTGCCCATTTTTCTTTTTCACCAGGACAATGTTCGATATCCATTTAGGATATTTGACTTCTTTGATAAACCTGACTTTTATCAACTTGTTCACTTCTTCTTCTATCATGGGAACCAAGTCTGGATGAAATTGCCTTTGTGCTTGTTTAACCGGCTTCTTCTCTTTGGATATATTTAATCGGTGCATTGCTACGAAGGGTTCTAAGCCTGACATCTTTGCATATGTCCATGTGAAGACGTCTTTATTTTCCTTAAGAAGTCGGACATATTCCTCTGACTTCTGTTTGGAAAGGCCGTCACTGATGAATGTATTTCTTGGCTCCTCTTCCGTACCCAAATTTACTGCCTGCAAGCTATGTATTGTCGGCTGCCCCTGGTCTTCTATCTATTTCGGTGCCATTTCAGGATGTTCTATCGTCTTGAGACTCTCTTCTGACAACTATCCCACTGTAACCGTATTTACTGCTCCAAATCCTTAGAACTTTCTTCGCTTTTCTTGACCAACACCGATAGGAATTTGAATCCCTTTCCCATGATTCAAGCCAGTGGACTCTTCACAATCAAAGCCCATGTTTCTCATCATTTCTTTACTCTCCGGACTATATTTTTTGAGATCTTGCAGTGTTAACTTTCCGTGATACACATTTTCTTTTATCTCTTCTTCGGCGCTTGATTCTCCTGCAGCATAAATTTCTATCGGTTCTTGATGCTTTGCGCTGGCTTTGACTTGAAATCTCCCTGGAGCAGTCGAGAATGGCTTATTCTTTTCAACATGCGGCAATGGCATCGTGTAATTGGATTGTAATATTTTTAACTGCTCAGGTGACACGAGGGTCAGCGGCAATTGTCCCGGTTGTCTTAAATGCTTCGGTACGAAATAAAATTTCTTCTTTGTTTCAGTAATTTTGGCCAGTCTTGCTTCATTTGTTTCTTCTTTTACTGCTATCTGGGTATTTTCTAGGGCTCCGCTTTCATCGTTCTCTCTTTCTTCTTTAGTGAACCCTTTATAATAGCCGGCGTCTGCGAAGAATGATTTGGCTTCCGTATACGGCATAGCGTCAGCCATTACTTTGTACTGTATTCTGCCTTTACAGTATTTGAAACACTGATGTAGCGTGGAGGGTACGATGCTATACTGATGTATCCATGGCCTCCCTAAGAGAAGATTATACATCATTGTGGCATTTATAACATGGCATATGACGTCAGTAGTCAGCTCCCCTACTTCTAGCGTCACTGTAATCTTATCAAGTGCGTGTTACCCATCTTGATTGAAACCTTATATTTCATTCCACTAGGGCACAGATCTGTCTGGCGGTAACCTAACTTACTCAACATTGACAGTGGCAGGAGATTCATTGTGGATCCATTATCTATCATAATCCATTTAACTTTCCTCCTATGGATATGACCTTCTATCATCAGCGGTCTGTTATGCTCTGCCTCACTAATCAAATCATCATTAGAGAAGGAAATGACTGGTAAACAATCTTCTCGCCTATTGTTCCTGGCGTGTTCTATTTCTGCCAACAAAGTCTCTCTGACATTATAGTCAGGCAATGCTTGGACCAAGCTTTGTCAAAATTCTTCTAGTAACTTAAGTGCATCATAGACACATAATCGGGCCGGGATGCCTTTCAAATGACTCATCACATCGTAAGTCACACTCATCATCTCAATCTTCTTTTCATTCTAGTTATCATTGTGATGTCTTTCAGTGGCTTCTTTTCTTATGCCCCCAGCTTTCTGTTTTACTGGACTCATTATCTTCTTTCCTGATCTCAGTGTGATCATCGTTACCTTCTTTATAGCCTTATGATCTCTTTTCTCCTTTTCATCCTAGGACCTTTCCCGAATTGTGAGCATATTCATAGTTATCATGGTACCCTTTTCTTTTCCTTCACTGATCACTATTTCGACCTTGTTTATCATTTTCTGTATCATACACTTTAGTGTGTAGCAATTCTCCGTCGGGTGCCCTACCAAACGATGATAAAGGCAAAAATCCCTTTATCTAGTTCTTGTCACGTCTTCAGGATGTTTGGGTTCTAGTAATGATATTTGTCAGCTTTCAGCAACTGATTCATCATAGGAATGACATCTTCTTTGTCAAAATTAAACCCTTCGTGAGAGTTAAGTATCCTAACTCTTTTTCTGTCGTTTCTATTTCTTGTCTGTTACCATTCTTCTTTACGTTCTTGCCTCTTTTCTCTCAAATCCCTTGCATCTTTCCTTCTTTTATCATGCTCAACGGTATTTGCAGTCATCCTGCTAGGTATTCTTTTACTTGCTTCATGGTGAAAGGCTGGCATCTTACGGGTCATCACTTCCATGGCGTGAGCTTTCGTGGCCAGGTCATGAAAAGTTTAGATGTTAGCGGTAGTGAGTCCAAATGCGATGCCTGTTTCCATAGAATTCAGGCACATCTTAACTTGTTCCTTTTCTTCTGGCAATTACCTGCACGAAGCCCCTAGTGTCTTCCACCTGTCTATAAACTTTTCCACTAGTTCTCCTTCTCTCTTAAGGACAGAAGCCAATTCCGTGATGCTAACGTCACGTTCTGAAGAAAAGAAGTTTGACATGAATGCATCTTGCATCTCTTCCCATGTACATATAGACCGTGGAGCTAAATTGGAATACCATCGGAATGCCTTGCTCGTCAGTGATGACCCGAATAACCGCAAGCAATACTGAGGTATTACAGAGAAATTTCCCATGCTGGTGATGAAGTGCATTAAGTGTTCTTCTAGTGACCCCTCTTCGTTAAACTTCTGAAAGTCCGAATGCTTGAAGTTGGTTGGAAAGGGGACGTCTTCTACTTTCCTTGAGTATGGCGTCCGATACCTGAAATAGCCATTACTTGCACACTCTCTTTCTATTCTGACAGCTTCTTCGACGACTTGTCTTACATCGTCTTGTGTTACAGTTCTCGCAACTGGGATGGATCCTCTTGATCCTGCCCCTTGTTGATGGGAGTGTTCAGGATGGCTTTCATGTCCGTTTGCTTCACCTGTCATTGGTGGAGCCACAATCTGGGCCACATTATGCGCGAGAGTCACTAGTGCTTCCCTAAGGCTTCTTCTTTCATCCATTAGCGCCCTTCGTGCTTCTACCATTTCATTAATATGATCTTCAGCGGATGACACATTTTCCTGGTTTTTTGGGCCATATGTACTGTGGCTTCTCTACTTTTTGACGAAGTCATAGCTGGAATAGAGCACGAATACGTTGACATCATAGGGCTCACAAAGAGAGGAGAAGGTGGGGTATCATTCAATTCTTGTGTACTCCTTGTGCGATCGGTCGATTGGGGTGATACTGTGATCAGCGACCTTGCCTGAAGAGACACAAACATTGGTGAGCCCCTCATCATCGCTTTACCTTTCTGCTCCTTTGTCCATCGAGCCTTCAGGGCGATTAAAGCTGGAAAGTCGCGCACTGTTAACTGCGGAACTGTTTGTTCAGGGTAAATCACAGGGGTTGCAAGTTTAGGATTTCTTCTAGCGGCGTTGCGCGTCACAGGGCCTCTAACTCTTGGTGAAGGTAGGTTTGTTTGGGGGTTCTTCGCGCTTCGTGCTCTCATCCGATGGGCCATCACTAGGGTCCATTCTTTATCTCTAATGCTATTATAGCATCAGAAGATGCCAAAAATGTCATGAGAATTCAATGATACTCTCAATGCTATTATTGAAATAAAATAATGTTTCTCAGTGGAGTCGCCATTTTGTTTCGACAAGAAACAAATGCATTTCGATTCGGGAAAATTACTCTATTCAAATATAACAAAGAGATTTCATACAATAATCATAACGCTTATTAATTCTGAGTTTATATACATCCCATTCAATCCCTTGATTCTAAGATAGATTATTAGAAATGAACAACTTGTAAGTACTGAAAGCTTAAATCTAAATTTTGACAACCTTTCGGTAGCACTTTTGGTCATCTCCTAATACTTAGGAGGAATTATTGATCTGATCAACCAGTCTTCAATGAGATAGAAATTTTGGCAGCATTTTGATGTTATTTTAGTCATCTCCTAGGACTTAGGAGGAATTGCTGAATCGATCAACCAATCTCTCTTTTAAACTTCTCTGTTGTGCCAAGGAGAGGGTCTGAAGCAGTGAAGATCGAGCTCCCATGATTTTCGTAGCATTTCAGCCCCTTTTTGCCTTGGTCACATGACTGGAACACATGTTGTGCGTCGGCGTAACGCAATGCCTGATGGTAAGAGCCGCGCAACTTGTTACAAGGTCGGCACAACCAAGTACCTTGGTTGTGGTGTCGGTGCAACCTGTTGCGAGATCGGTGCAACTAAGTACCTAGGTTGCGCGACCCATGCAACCAACTTGTCTTCTCACCTTCAATCTATCTTCAGAGCTCCGCCTTCCTCTGGAAAACCTTTTGTCCTAATTGAAGAGGGAAGTGGGATATTTATAGGCCTTCACACGTGTGGTACCTTAATTTTTATGTTATGGGTCCTACTTACATCAATCTCAATCATTCATTTTAATCTGTTTGTGCCTTTGGTTGCGCTGCCCGCGCAACGGTTGTCTTACCTGTCCTACCCACACACCCAGTTACGCAGCGTGCGTTCAACAAATAATCTTCGTTAACCGCGCAACACACTACACGGGTCAGCGTCATACATGCTACTCGCGCACCCCTCTATGTGATTCAGAGTAATCCATGCTCCCTGCGCACCCCTCTATGCGAGTCGGAGTCATTATGCTACCCGCGCATCCCTCTACCGGAGTCGGAGTCATCCAAATACTTGTTGTTTCTCTAGCGCAACCAGGTGCGTGACCCGTGTAATAGGATCCTTTCTTCCTTACTCTTCTGAATCTTTCTTCATGATTCATGATTTTTATACTCCAACAGTGATAAAATTTATCATGCAGTGCGCTGATTCTAAAGTGTAGCGCTGATGTGACAGAGGAGCTAAGTAGAAGAAAAGGTAAGTATTCCCATGTCATTGCAGAGAACTATTCTTCAAAATATTTTTCTGCTAGTTGGGTGCTCGTTGAAATTATTGAGTAGGCAGAGTTCGGAAGTTGTCTTCTGAACTCTTTGTGAAGGTAGTTGAGCTTCTGGAAGATCATTAACATCCTTGAGGAAAGAGAATGGATCATTAATAAAGGAAGAACGTGAGAGGGGCCTAATGACTTCTTCGAATATCTCCTCCATTATTTTAAATGAAAGAGCAAAGAAGTCCATGGATGCATAAGGTTATGCAAAATAAGGATTCTGGTTCGGATTAGCTTGTGGAAGTAATATGAAGCCTAAGTACCACTTTTATAGGCTGGTCATTCAATGGTCAAGCCGAAGGGTCGCGCTGAATCTGAAGGGTCGTGCGGATTCTGAAGGGTCACATTATGTCACCAACAAATTGCGTGGGGGTATCATAACATAAAACCACGACACATATAAAGTAACAACCACAACCCATATAACATGGTTTGTGGTTCTCGTGTTATATTGGTCATGGTTAGAATGTCATATGGGTCGTTGTTGTCATACCTTTTTTCAACGATCCATGACAGTGTTGGATGATAACCACAATACAATGTGGATAAAAAATGTGATCCAATGTGCATGTGAATCACGATCTGACATTGAAGATAACCACGACCAATTATTGTTCACATCCATGACCATTCCCTGTAGAATTAGTGTGATCCTTTGGAAAGAATGCCACATTCTACTTTTTCAGGAGAGGACATTAACTCGCTACTTCCCCGCTATTCGTTGGGTAACGAGCGCGAACCTTTGGAATCTGGGCGACCGTTCGTGTAACACCCTGAAAATCGGGAGTCGTGTATAAACTCAACTCCTGAGTTCCAGACCGTCACTTATGCAACAAAAATGGTTATGATTCAATGTTGTCTGATTTAAAGCATTTATATGAGTAAAAGTATACCAAAACTGCAATTCATACTTCAGATCCAGTGATAAAAGCAAGTGGAAGACTAAATAATATATATATCACTGTATGGAAAAACAAAGTAAATCTCATCTATCTCCAAAGTATGACTACATCTCTGAGTCTCATATACATGTACATAAACAAAAAAATAATATTCAAAATAGTCCCACTGAAGTCCCCTCGATCCAGGTCGCCTACGAGAAGCCGTCGTGATACTGCATATACGAGAACTCATCCTGGTCCTCGTCGATCTCTGGCTCCACCTCCTGGATCTCGGCCTCACCTGCATCTACAATAGGGTCTGGTGGGTATTGCAAACACCATCCCGTAACGTGGGAATGAGTGATCAACTCAGTGGAATCATAGAGCAAAGATTAGCATGTTCACAATTCAATCACGCGATAATAGTAAAGCAGTAAATCAGACAATCCTAATACTGTTGTTAATGCAAAATGATATAACGTGATGTATGCCCTCACCGACGATCACCCTCATGCGGCAACATCTTACGACCGCGGCATGCCACACTCCCTAGAGTGCTCCACATCTTCCAGGCACATGCAATGCTATGGTGATATGATTTTCAAGTTGTTATTAGTCCATTCAAACAGCAGGATTGGGAAACTAAGGTACTTTCCTCGTATCAATCCCAACACAGATCCTGTCTAGGGTCGTCACTCCTAGTAATCTCATACGATGTGTATTTCGTAGGTCACTGCAAGGGCTGCCAGGGCTGTTGCTCGCACTCGTTGCACCGCTCCCCCATCACCTTATCAATACAGGCCTACCGTACTCTACTGCAACGGAAGGGTCGTCGCCTCCCGTGGACTCAGAATACGCTCGCGGTCACTACAAAGGGCTCGTCGCCTGATCAGTGTAGGCCGACAGCTAGAATATAGTGTCCCATACCACCATAATCTGCTCACGAGTCTAGGTGCTCACTGGTCACTACGGGGAGGTTTGTGGCCCCAGCGTAGGCCGACAGCTCGATCACGGTGTCCCATACCACCATGCCCGGCTCATGAGTCTTAGTGGATCAAGGTACCATGGTTAACAGGGTTTACAATGGTAAGTTCAGTACCCTAGGTTCAAGCAGTTATGACACATACAAGGTGAACATACATCGGCCAGTCGGGTTACTTGACGGGCTTGACTAGCGCGATCGCATCTCAAGTCGAACGACATGAAGTGCGTAAAACACTTCGCGTGGCCTAACCACTGCCGCCAACTCTAATCACGAATCACGTTCATTGACGCGTCGTTCATGGCTATGACCAGTCAGCCACGAATTCGCTCGGTTACCGACTGCCTGGACTAAGTCTAGTCCCACACATCTATGGAATCACATTAGCAATATATGCAAAGGTATTGGAATTGAAATACAATCATGTGAGCATGTTAACGCATGTTATAACATTCAACTTAAGCAAATCTTCAAGGCATACTTTCCATGCATGTAATACAATCATGCATAAGGTCAACATGTAGGAAATCATTTAGGTCAGCATATTAATCAAGAAATCAATCTCAAACTACTACATAACATCATTTAATTCAATACATACTAATACAAGCATTTATACAAACACATACACTACACACTTAAGTCTACATATAGTATGTCGACCCAAAGTGCGCAACTAGGCGAATCTCTTCGCCAAACTGATTATGCAAGCATTCCTAACTCCCTAATGCGACAACAAACCATGTCAATCACGTCAGCAAAATATGCATGTAGACCGTACTTCCTACAAATGACTAAAATGCCCTAAATCTCATATTCTTCGTTAATTTACGAAACAGGAAACGAAGAGCATGTCGTACATGTCAAACGGAGATACCGTCGATAATCTACTATTAAACGACATTGAAAGCGTTGTAAACCGTCAATCAAAGCGTCTAAAATCCTCACCTAGTCTCTTACGGAAGCGTGATTTTGAACGGAGCGTGTACGCTTCGTCTACGGAAGTAGGAGAACCTGCTTTATCGAATACGTTAGCTAACACGCCCTAAATCTGGATAAACCCTAAATCAGCAAGTTCTAGGGTTGTTTTGTACCTGAAAGAACGGAGAAATCACCAACCAGGTGATTGGGAAGAGGTGCTGAAGCAGCAGCATCGGCGGCTCGGAAGCGGGAAAAATCCCTTCCAATCTCTCTCTCAAACTCTCTCTCCTTTTCCTAGGGTTTGCAATTTTCGGATGGGAGAGAGAACGGAGGGTTTCAACCCCTTTTATAAGCTTAAAAACGCCGGAATTAGGCTCCGGAATGAAGTTTACTTGGTGCCTATCCATTTCGGGGCTGTTTCGGTTCAAAAGATGCTTTCTGGTGGTCCCCTGGTCGATTGCGATCGGACTTAAGCTCATGTGTACCAGATGTAGCTCGTATTAAGTTTTCAGTCTGGCAGGGTTCGCAGATCGCACGTGGCGGACCAGTTTCAGTTCAGCGGTCACCGCACGTAGATCAGGGCTGAAAGTCTCATGATAATAAATAGAAATTTTTCCTGATCCGAGGGTGTAATCTAGATGAATTCTGACGGTTAGAATGCTTAATACTGACGCGTCAAGTCGTGTGCCAGATTTAAATTTGAAATTCCAATTCTGTCCCTTTTCGCGGTCGCTTCAGTCCGGGTTCAATGAAATAGTCTGTGATTATCGGTTTGACTTGATTTTCGAGATGATTGTCAAGTCCAGCTGGGCGGTTCTAACGGTCTAAGATAAGAGGTATCGGACCTTCGACGCGCGGTCTAAATCCAATACAAAAATTCAATGTGGTCCAGAGGACAAACCCGCTTAGAGTTTGATCCGAGGTTATAGAGTATTGTAGAGTTGTTTGTTCTACTCGATTTGGGTCTTGTAGAACATATTTAAAGTGATCAGGGACTATTTCCCAGCTACTCTAGCGTTGCGCTAGCTAACTTACGCTTAATTTCCATGGAAATTAATTTTACGCGATTTCGGGTCGAGTTGGTACTCGAGCCCAAGTACGGATTTTTCACGGGCGTTACAATCTACCCCCCTTAACAAATAATTTTGTCCTCAAAATTTGTACCTGTTCGTACTCCTCGAGAAGCTGTGGGTAGTTCTTTCTGATCTTGGCTTCTGTCTCCCAAGTAGCCTCCTCCTCAGAGTGATGCGTCCATAGTACCTTCACAAGGGGAATCACCTTGCTACACAGTACCTGCTCCTTCCTGTCTAAGATGCGTGTCGGTCACGGGATATAAGTAACATCCTCTCCTAACTGCACCTGCTCCCATCTGATGATATGGGAAGGATCAGCAACGTACTTCTTCAGCATAGAAACATGAAATACGTTGTGGACGCTCGCGAGGGGCGTGGGTAAAGTCAATCGGTAAGCCGCTGCTCCCACACGATCGAAGATCTGGAATGGACCAATGAATCGCGGTGCCAGCTTCCCCTTCTTCCCGAACCGAAGGACTCCCTTCATAGGGGAAACTCGCAAAAACACGTGATCGCCGACTGTGAACTCTAGTGGCCGTCGTCTCGTATCGGCGTAGCTCTTCTGTCTGCTCTGCGCTGTAAGAAGCCGACGTCGAATAATATCAATCTTCTCTGACGTCGCCTGCATCAACTCTGGGCCAATCAAGCTACGCTCACCGACCTCTAACCAGCAATGCGGTGCGCGACAAGGTCACCCATACGGCGCCTCATAAGGTGCCATGCCGATACTCGCCTGGAAGCTATTGTTGTACGCAAACTCCGCATATGCAAGACAGTCATCCCAACTGTCCTTGAAGTCCAATGCGCAAGCTCGCAACATGTCCTCCAGGATCTGGTTCACTCGCTCCGTCTGTCCGTCCGTCTGTGGGTGGAAGGCAGTACTGAACTTCAACTTCACACCCATAGCCTCCTGAATGCGAGTCCAGAAAATAAAAGTGAACCGCGTGTCTCTGTCCGACACGATCTCCAACGAAACTCCATGCAGACGCACGATCTCTCTGATGTACAATCTAGCCAGCTCGTCTGCAGAGTTCGTAACTCTGATCGGTAGGAAGTGCGCCGACTTCGTCAATCGGTCGACGATCACCCAAATGAAATCATGCCCCTTCCTAGTCTTCGGCAACCCAGAAATGAAGTCCATGGAAATGAAATCCCACTTCCACTCTGCAATCGGCATAGGCTGCAAAAGTCCAGGTGGTCGGCGATGCTCTGCCTTCACCTGCTGACAAGTGAGACAACGGGACACGAACTCAGCTATGTGGGTCTTCATACCTTCCCACCAATACGTCCTCTTCACGTCACGATACATCTTCGTACTGCCTGGATGCATCGCGAGTCTAGTAGAATGCGCAGCCTCGAGAATCTCTCGTCTCAAGTCAGGGACATCTGGGACGCATAGGCGGCCACGGTAACGTAAGCCCCCATCCATACCAACTCGCCAGTCGGCGTCAGCATCATCACTAGCCTGCTCTCGAAGCTCAGTAAGATGCGCATCGTCCCTCTGCGCCTCGATGACTCGGTCATCGATCTGAGACCGCACCTGTACATGTGCGATGAACTCAAATGGCTCCTCTACGGTGAGTTTTTGCTCAAAGTCTCGTAAAAACTCAACCATATCCCACTCGGCAACCATCAGCGGAGCTGCAAACTCTATCGCCTTTTTGCGGCTCAACGCATCAGCCACAAGGTTCGCCTTCCCAGAATGGTAAGAGACTTCAAACTTGAAGTCCTTCAGCATCTCCATCCATCGCCGCTGCCTCATATTCAAGTCTCGCTGCGTGAATATGTACTTGAGGCTCTTGTGGTCACAAAAGAGCTCGAACTCCTCTCCGTAGAGGTAATGTCTCCAGAGTCTCAGTGCGAATATAACGGCTGCCAACTCTAGGTCGTGTGTAGGGTAATTCTCCTCGTGCTTCCTTAATTGTCTCGAGGCATAAGAAATTACCCTGTCCCTCTGTATAAGGACACAACCCAAGCCAACGCTAGACGCGTCAGTGTATATAGTGTATCTAACCCCTTGCTCTGGCAATACTAGCACAGGGGGGGACGTAAGTCTGTCCTTCAGCTCCTGAAAAGCTGACTCCGCCTTATCATTCCTGGCAAACTTCACGTCCTTCCGTGTCAACTGAGATAAGGGTCTCGCGATCTTCGAGAAGTCCTGAATGAAGCGCCGATAGTAGCCAGTGAGTCCCAAGAAACTCCTCACCTCAGTGACAGAACCAGGCTGCTCCCAGTCCTGCACCGCAGCTACCTTAGACAGGTCAACTGCCATGCCATCCTTGGACACCACGTGTCCCAGAAACTTCACCTCCTGCTTCCAGAAGTCGCACTTCTTATACTGTGCAAACAACTGATGCCGTCTGAGCGTATCAAGGACCAAACGCAAGTGCTCCTCATGCTCCTCTCGACTCCTAGAGTACACCAAAATGTCGTCAATGAAGACAACGATGAATCGATAGAGGAAAGGCCGAAATACCCGGTTCATCAGATCCATGAACACGACCGGTGCGTTCGTGAGACCGAACGACATCACGAGGAACTCGTAGTGGCCAAAACTGGTCCTGAATGCTGTCTTCTGCACGTCCTCATCCCTAACGCGCAGCTGATGATATCCTGACTGAAGATCAATCTTCGAAAAGTACTGCGCTCCTCTCAACTGATCAAACAAGTCATCGATCCTGGGCAAAGGGTACTTGTTCTTTACCGTGAGCTGGTTCAGCCTGCGATAATCAATACACAATCGCATCGAACCATCCTTCTTCTTCACGAACAAGACCGGTGCTCCCCAAGGAGACATGCTAGGCCGTATAAAGCCAAGCTCTAGCAGACCATCAATCTGCGTCCTCAACTCCTCCATCTCACATGGTGCCATGCGATACGTCGGCAGTGAGACGGGTGTAGAACCAGGAACCAGATCGATAGTGAAATCGATCTCACGTCGGGGCGGCAAACCAGGGATCTTCCTGAACAGATCCCCGAACTCAGAAACAACTGGCGTCTGCTCAAGTACCTGGGCACCAGCGTCGCGCAATAGAGTGGCGTAGCTAAGTATGCGGAAAGGAAGATTTACCCGCACTGAAAATGTGAAGGATGCACCCTCAGGCTCGTACACTGTGACTATACGAGTCTCGCAGTCAATCTCAGCTCTCGCTGCAGTCAACCAGTCCATGCCAAGACTGACGTCGAGATAAACAAGCGAGGGATCAACGACCAGATCAAGAGTCATCGTCCTGCCTCCCAGATCAACCAAACAACCCTCACACATCTAGGTGACATCCGAATAATCTCCATGAGCTGTAAAGATTCGCACACTATCCATAGTGATAGTCTATAACCCAAGACGTCTGACTACGGCATGCGATATCAAAGAAATCGTGGAACCAGTGTCCACCATGACAAGAACGGGAGTACCTCCAATATGGGCCGTGACCTCAAAGGATGAATGCTGGAAAGTCGGCGTCGCAGCTGCCTCAGCTGTCAATGCATGAACCCGAGCCTACTGTGGCCGGTTCGGCCGCTGTGTCAAGGGCCGTGGAGGCTGTCGGATCTGCGATACCGTAGGTCTGAAAGAAGGATGCGCAGGAGCTGACCGTATAGGCGGTGCTGATATCGCCTGTGGACGTACACGGTCAATCTTCTGCTGCGGCGAGAACCCACTGTCCCGCATCCTCGAAAAGCAGCTCTGCGCCAAGTGGCCTGTCCTCCCACAGTATGTACATGTCAAATCAGGGCGCCGAAACGGTGGTACAGGCGCCGTAGTCCTAGTAGGAGGATCAATGAGAGTCCTCTTGCCCGCGAAGGGCCTGTCTGGCAAATCCGGTCGTGGCCTAGAAGCAGCCGGGCCTCGAGATCGCGCAAGTCGATCCACGTCCTGCTCTGCCCGCATGGACATGTGAATCAACTCCGCATAGGAGGGAATGCTAACACAGCACATCTTCGACCGAATATCCGGTCGCAAACCCTCCAAAAAGCGCCGTATGCGCATCTGCTCATCAGCTAGGATCGTCGGGACGTACCTGCCCAACTCTGTGAACCGAGGCTCATACTCGGTAACTGTCATCGCTGCCTGTCTGAGACGGAGAAACTCATTCTCCCTGTCGTGCCTGTAGGTCTGGGGATAATACTTCTCATGGAAGCGAAACTCAAATGCTGCCCACGTCCATACAAAATCTGCGGCAACAGTCCGCAGTACGCTATCCCACCACATGCTGGCCTCTCTCTCAAACAGGAAGGTAGCCAGCTCCACCTGCTCGGCCTCGGTGCAATGCAACATCCGTAGAATCTTCGACACTCGGTTGAGCCAGTACTCAGCCTCCTCGGGTCTGTGAGAACCCGTGAAAGTAGGAGGCCGCAAGCGCTGAAATCACTCCAATAGGCCCCGTGTGTCGGCAGGATTCCCCATAGGGAAAGCAGGTGGCGCAGGATGAGCCATGCCCTCATCCTGGGCGTAAGTATAGGCATCCTCAACTGGATGCGCAGGTGGTGCAGGTGGAGTAGATGTAGTCGCACCCCCACCCTGGGCTAATGTCCCCACTATGGTGGTCAGAAGCTGCTGCTGCTGCAGCATCATAGCCATCATCTGCTCGAATCTGTCAAGGGGTGGAGCAGGCTGTGGCGGATGCGGTGTGGAAGTAGATGCGCGATGTGGCTCTCTGACTGATGGCGTAAATGGCGGTGGTCCATCTGTAGGACCAGCGGCAGGCTGAGACGATCGAACCGCCTCAGGAATCTGGCCCACAGCAGGGTCCGCATGGGTGCCAGACTGTGAAGGAGTCTGATCCATATGCTCTGACAATGCAAACCGAACCGTGCTCCGCGTAGTCTTAGGTGGCATTCCCTATATTCAAAATAAGGGCAACCTTGTCAGTCTCAATTGCACAAATACACCACAATCATTCACATAGAAAGTCAAAGGCATTCCATGCATTTCATTTAACCAAAATTGTCACAATATAAGGGATATATCCTTACAAGCATCATGACGAGAATTACATGGAAATTAAGACAGTTAAGCAACAGTAACATAAGCAAAGCACTAGCCCTAACAGGCTTACACACATAAAGCAGGAAATGACTATCTACTGACAATAACATCAAAGATCGCATTGCTAGTCGGAGTCTGGTGACGGATGAGGAGCACCCTTATCCTGTAAGCAACACAGGATCGCCTTCAAGGTGCGAGTCACCTTGCCAAATTTCTTCTTTGTAACGGCCTTGGCATCAGTGACTTCTGCGCGAAGTTCTTGGACTTCCCTTCGCAAAGCGGTCTGACTCTCCTCCATCCGAGTAATGCGATCGTCGATAGTAACCTGCGCAGAAGGAGAAGGGCTCTCATCAGTATCCTGAGCCTCCTCTTCTGCTTCTTCCTGAGCTTCTTCCTGAACCTCTGCTCTAGGTTCTTCTTCGCTTTGATCTTCCTCATCATCAAAGTCATCTCCACTATCCCTTTCAAGTTAATTTTCACGGTATTGTGACCCAATCTTCATCTTGACCATTGTCGACTCATCGATGGTGTGAATCGATACCGGTAATTCGGGCCCAAGTCTATAGGCAAACTCAAGCACAATCTTGCAAATAAGTCGGCCAAAGGGAAGCGATTCGGATGTTCTTCTTGACCTGGCTATGAGAACTATCTGCCGTAAGATGAAAGTGGCCATACATACGTTCTCTCCCTGGGCCACCAGAAATAAGAAATCGACCATAAGACGTGTACATTCAATGCGGTTCGTCGACCTGGGATAAACATTGAACGTGCAGATATGATGCAGCAGGCGCAAATCCTCAGACATGTACATCGCCTTGAGGCTATTATTAGGCTGCCATGGAACCAACTTACCGCACAGAAACCTGGTGCGGCGATCTCGTTCACGTCTAGTCCTCAGATTCTTCTCATTAGGATGCACATCACCTAGAGGCACGTTGAGAAGTCGCGCAATCAACCGAACGTCGATCGTAGCCATTCGATCTCTACCAAAAGGGATTTTAAACTGCAAAGGCTCCAAGGTAGGATTCTGGATGCTTGCGTAGAAGGCACGAATGGTGCTCACATTAGCACGAGCGTGAGCTTCAAAGATCGGACCCCAATGCGCAGCTTCAATGCGCTCGAACAACAGATACTCGCCGAACAATCGTCCATCTACGTCCGCCTCAAATAACACTTTGTGATCAGTGTATTAGCCATGAGGCATCTCCGATAGAATTGTTCACCCAAGGTGTGCATGGGGATCCAAATCCCGCTTTGTACGACACTACAGGACTGGAGCTGGACGTGCGGGGAACTTGCGGCACCACCCCGCGGTCTTCTCGATCGAGCAGGGCGGCTCGGCCCAGCCTCGTCTGTTGTGGTTTTCCTCTTACCCATCAAAGATATGATGGATGAGAGTGATAAAAGGCCCAAAATGGCTTCCACGAAAGCCATGGAAAACGGCAAAAATGCGAAGAAGTGGCTGCCCAATCTGAGAAAAGGAAATATAGGCGTCTTAAAGGGATGCTTCAAGCTTCCCAAGGCTGTAGTTTCAAGGAGAAATACAAACAAAAAGATAGAATGAAGCACCTCACGATTTCAGCTCTATTTGGAGATTTTTGGAGCTCCAAATGGTGAGATCTTCAAGAAGAGGGGCTGCCAACACCTAATAAGTGATGGGTGGTGGTCAGTTTTGGCCAAGGAGGGACTTAGGAGTGCTTTGGGACGCCAAAGTTTGGAGGTGGTTGCTGAAAATTGAAAATAGGGCTATGGGGAGGGCTGTTTGTGAAGGAGGGGTATGATTTAGGGGTTTTCCTGAGATATGAGCTACATAGGGAGGGTGTACAACCCATTTAAGGGCGTGCGCCCAACTTTCATGCCAAATGGGCCCCACCGGTCGGCAATGCATCGCCCGACCGGCGATGGCATCGCCGGCCAACTTCCAAGTTGGCTGGTAGGACCACATGGGTCTGGTCCCCCATGGTCCAGGGGTTCCAAAAATGTATGTCCCACCCCTTAGTTCATCGTATTTTGGTCTGTATGAGCCCAAATATGTGTTCGGGGCTTTTCGGGACCACATCGCAATCCTGAATACCAAAATATATGATGTAGCATATTAATTTGGGGTAGAAGGATCCAGTACATCTATCTAGATCCTTATTTTCTAAAGAAAGTGAAGTTAGAATGGCCTTATGGCCATTTTTCATGAAATTTTACTATTCACTGTAAAATTTTGTGAAAGTACTAATTTATGTTATTTTAATATTATCTTTGATACCTAACATGAAATGGATAAGAAAGAAATGAAGGTAAGAGTGTTTAGAGGAGGAATTTTGAAGATTTTTGGCGAAACGGGGTTTTTAAGCCCTGGCGATTGATTACAGGAGTCGTGGTCATCCCACGGCCCAAGGATTCACTTTTGTGGTTTAAAAATCGCTCATAGAATGTCTTAACCCGACTTCCTAAAGCTTAGAAATGATTCGGGTTGCCTTACGCGAGCCGAGATGCATTACAGACTCGATCTTGCGATCGATTCTAATAGACTTCGCCTATCGGCGAATCTACGATCCTAGAAGTATTTCTAGACCCTTCTCGCACCCACCTAAGTCAAAAGAAGCGACAGCTTACGTCGCGAGACCATAACTCAGGCCCAGTATACTCTCATTCATTCTCTGATACCAACTTGTAACACCTAGAAAATCGGGAGTCGTGTATAAACTCAACTCCCGAGTTCCAAACCGTCACTTATGCAACAAAAATGGTTATGATTCAATGTTGTCTGATTTAAAGCATTCACATGAGTAAAAGTATACCAAAACTGCAATTCATACTTCAGATCCAGTGATAAAAGCAAGCGGAAGACTAAACAATGTATATATCACTGTATGGAAAAACAAAGTAATCTCATCTGTCTCCAAAGTATGACTACATCTCTGAGTCTCATGTACATATACATAACAAAAGAATAATGTTCAAAAAGGAAAGTCCCACTGATGTCCCCTCGATCCAGGTCACCTACGGGAAGCCGTCATGATACTGCATATACGAGAACTCATCCTGGTCCTCGTCGATCTCTGGCTCCACCTCCTGGATCTCGGCCTCACCTGCATCTACAACAGGGTCTGGTGGGTGTTGCAAACACCATCCCGTAACGTGGGAATGAGTGATCAACTCAGTGGAATCATAGAGCAAAGATTAGCATGTTCACAATTCAATCACGCGATAATAGTAAAGCAGTAAATCAGACAATCCTAATACTGTTGTTAATGCAAGATGATATGACGTGATGTATGCCCTCACCGACGATCACCCTCATGCGGCAACATCTTACGACCGCGGCATGCCACACTCCCTAGAGTGCTCCACATCTTCCAGGCACATGCAATGCTATGGTGATATGATTTCCAAGTTGTTATTAGTCCATTCAAACAGCAGGATTGAGAAACTAAGGTACTTTCCTCGTATCAATCCCAACACAGATCCTGTCTAGGGTCGTCACTCCTAGTAATCTCATACGATGTGTATTTCGTAGGTCACTGCAAGGGCTGCCAGGGCTGTTGCTCGCACTCGTTACACCGCTCCCCCATCACCTTATCAATACAGGCCTACCGTACTCTACTGCAACGGAAGGGTCGTCGCCTCCCGTGGACTCAGAATATGCTCGCGGTCACTACAAAGGGCTCGTCGCCTGATCAGTGTAGGCCGACAGCTAGAATATAGTGTCTCATACCACCATAATCTGCTCACGAGTCTAGGTGCTCACTGGTCACTACAGGGAGGTTTGTGGCCCCAGCGTAGGCCGACAGCTCGACCACGGTGTCCCATACCACCATGCCCGGCTCATGAGTCTTAGTGGATCAAGGTACCATGGTTAACAGGGTTTACAATGGTAAGTTCAGTACCCTAGGTTCAAGCAGTTATGACACATACAAGGTGAACATACATCGGCCAGTCGGGTTACTTGACGGACTCGACTAGCGCGATCGCATCTCAAGTCAAACGACATGAAGTGCGTAAAACACTTCGCGTGGCCTAACCACTGCCGCCAACTCTAATCACGAATCGCGTTCATCGACGCGTCGTTCGTGGCTATGACCAGTCAGCCACGAATTCGCTCGGTTACCGACTGCCTGGACTAAGTCTAGTCCCACACATCTATGGAATCACATTAGCAATATATGCAAAGTTATTGGAATTGAAATACAATCATGTGAGCATGTTAACGCATGTTATAACATTCAACTTAAGCAAATCTTCAAGGCATACTTTCCATGCATGTAATACAATCATGAATAAGGTCAACATGTAGGAAATCATTTAGGTCAGCATATTAATCAAGAAATCAATCTCAAACTACTACATAACATCATTTAATTCAATACATACTAATACAAGCATTTATACAAACACATACACTACACACTTAAGTCTACATATAGTATGTCGACCCAAAGTGCGCAACTAGGAGAATCTCTTCGCCAAACTGATTATGCAAGCATTCCTAACTCCCTAATGCGACAACAAACCATGTCAATCACGTCAGCAAAATATGCATGTAGACCGTACTTCCTACAAATGACTAAAATGCCCTAAATCTCATATTCTTCGTTAATTTACGAAACAGGAAACGGAGAGCATGTTGTACATGTCAAACGGCGATGCCGTCGATAATCTACTATTAAACGACATTGAAAGCGTTGTAAACCGTCAATCAAAGCGTCTAAAATCCTCACCTAGTCTCTTACGGTTGCGGGATTTTGAACGGAGCGTGTACGCTTCGTCTACGGCAGTAGGAGAACCTGATTTATGGAATACGTTAGCTAACATGGTATGAATCTAGGTAAACCCTAAATCAGCAAGTTTTAGGGTTATTTTATACCTGAAAAAGGGGAGAAATCACCAGCCAGGTGATTGGAAAGAAGTGCTGAAGCAGCAGCTGTCGGTGGCTCGGAAGCGGGAAAAATCCCTTCCAATCTCTCTCTCAAACTCTCTCTCCTTTTCCTAGGGTTTGCAATTTTCAGATGGGAGAGAGAAATGAGGGTTTCAACCCCTTTTATAAGCTTAAAAATGCCGGAATTAGGCTCCGGAACGAAGTTTACTTGGTGCCTATCCATTTCGGGGCTGTTTCGGTTCAAAAGCTGCTTTCTGGTGGTCCCCTGGTCGATTGCGATCGGACTTAAGCTCATGTGTACCAGATGTAGCTCGTATTAAGTTTTCAGTCTGGCAGGGTTCGCAGATCGCACGTGGCGGACCAGTTTCAGTTCAGCGGTCACCGCACGTAGATCAGGGCTGAAAGTCTCATGATAATAAATAGAAATTTTTCCTAATCCGAGGGTGTAATCTGGATGAATTCTGACGGTCAGAACGCTTAATACTGACGCGTCAAGTCGTGTGCTAGATTTGAATTTGAAATTCCAATTCTATCCCTATTCGCGGTCGCTTCAGTCCGGGTTCAATGAAATAGTCTGTGATTATCGGTTTGACTTGATTTTCGAGATGATTGTCAAGTCCAGCTGGGCGGTTCTAACGGTCTAAGATAAGAGGTATCGGACCTTCGACGCGCGGTCTAAATCTAATACAAAAATTCAATGTGGTCCAGAGGACAAACCTGCTTAGAGTTTGATCCGAGGTTATAGAGTATTGTAGAGTTGTTTGTTCTACTCGATTTGGGTCTTGTAGAACGTATTTAAAGTGATCAGGGACTATTTCCCAGCTACTCTAGCGTTGCGCTAGCTAACTTACGCTTAATTTCCATGGAAATTAATTTTACGCGATTTCGGGTCGAGTTGGTACTCGAGCCCAAGTACGGATTTTTCACGGGCGTTACAGTTCAGAATTAGTGCAACCCTTCAAAATTGATGCCTTGGCTATTGAATGACTCACTACTTCCTCAGAATCCGTTAAGCACCGAGCGCGATCCTTCAGAATCCTGGCGACCGTTCAGAATCAGTGCGACCCTTTGTAATCGGTGCCTTAACCATTGAATGACTCATTACTTCAGCGGGATCCATTGGGCACCGAGCGCGATCCTTCGAAATTCTCTTGACCATTCAAAATCAGCGCAACATTTTGGAATTGGCGCCTTGACCATTGAATGACCACCTTATAAGAGCGGAACTTCATCCACAAACCAATCCAAACCTTGTTGCAAGACCTTTCGCATTAATGTATTTTCTTTACTCTTATATTCAAAATATAATGGAGGAGAAAGTTGAAGAATCCATCAATTCCATATCACCTCCTTCCTTTAATGGTGATTTAGTCTCTTTTCACAGGGATTTAACGATTTTCTTGCAGCTCAACTATCTCCGCCAGAAGTTCTAAAAACAATCTTCGTAACACTTTCGACCCTTAGTAATCAGCGTGCCACATGATAATAACTGCTTCCCATACTACATGACAACCACAACCACTATAACATGACAATCAGGACCATAACCACAACATAATAGGGAGTACAATCTCTTTAATGGGACCCAACAAGTTGAAAAATACTGCGAGAATATCTTGTTTAAGACAAACCTTCTCACCAGAGTTTTAGATCATGCTAAAACAAGACATTCTCGACACAGTTTTTTCGTTGGTTGGGTACCCGTTGAAGAGATCTTCTCTTCGAATTATCACCATGAATATGGTTGTGGTTGTCATGTTAAATCTGTCGTGGTTATCATACTGAAAAGGAAGTAGTCTAATGATTCATTTACCATGGTTGACATGTTAAATGGGTCGTGGCTTGCATGTTGCATGTGACATTTATTGCGAAGGGTCATGGTGAATATGAAGGGAATGGTCGCGCTGAATCCGAAGGGAAGGTCGTAGTTATTAACTAGTGATGATGAGAGTGAAGAGGATGATAATATCCCCATTTGCAAGGTTAAGTGGAAGAGTCTTGTGCATCACTGAGCTCCTTTTCTGGTAGTAACTGTGTTATATGGATTGTACTTGTCATGGATTATTTTTTTAATGCTATACTGGTCATGATTTTCATGTTATCTTGGTCCTTGTTTGTAATTTTACATGAAAGTATACACTAATAATGTTATGAAATTATAAGGATCGTGGTTGTCAGCTGATATTGGTCGTGGTTTGAATGACAGAAGGGTCCTAAAGATGACATGGGTTATGGTTATCTACTTATTTCGTATGGTGCGACCAACCTATATGGGTCGTGGTTGATGTGTTATATTGGTCGTTCTTGTCATGTTATGTGGGTTGGGTTTGTTACCCTACATGGGTTGTCACTGTCCACTGATTTCATATGGTGTGTTACACCTTATATGTTGTTCACACCACAGGAAATTTGCCGACAACTAAGGAAATGTAATGTAACAACCACGACCCACATAACATGACAACAACTACCATATAACACCAGAAAATAACCCATATAATGTAAAAAATATGACCCATTTAAATGGGTCATGTTTCTCGTCTTATGTACATCATGGTTGCCATTCCCCTTTACTCCTATCCACGATCCTATGTTGGATGACAACCACTATCCATGTAACACTCTGAAAATCGGGGGTCGTGTATAAACTCAACTCCCGAGTTTCAGACCGTCACTTATGCAACAAAAATGATTATGATTCAATGTTGTCTGATTTAAAGCATTCACATGAGTAAAAGTATACCAAAACTGCAATTCATACTCCAGATCCAGTGATAAAAGCAAGCGGAAGACTAAACAATATATATATCACTGTATGAAAAAAATAAAGTACATCTCATCTGTCTCTAAAGTATGAATAGATCTCTGAGTCTCATATACATATACATGAACAAAATCAAATGTTCAAAATAGTCCCACTGAAGTCCCGTCAACCCAGGTCACCTACGCAAAGCCATCATGATACTGCATGTACGAGAACTCGTCCTGGTCCTCGTCGAAGTCTGGCTCTGCCTCCTGGATCTCAGCATCACCTGCATCTACAACAGGGTCTGGTGGGTGTTGCAAACACCATCCCATAACGTGGGAGTGAGTGATCAACTCAGTGGAATCATAGAGCAAAGATTAGCATGTTCACAAATCAATCATGCGATAAAAGTAAAGCAGTAAATCAGACAATCCTAATACTGTTGTTAATGCAAGATGACATGACGTGATGTATGCCCTCACCGACGATCTCCCTCATACGGCAACATCTTATGACCGCGGCATGCCACACTCCCTAGAGTGCTCCACATCTTCCAGGCACATGCAATGCTATGGTGATATGATTTTCGAGTTGTTATTAGTCCATTCAAACAGCAGGATTGGGAAACTAAGGTACTTCCCTTGTATCAATCCCAACACAGATCCTGTCTAGGGTTGTCACTCCTAGTAATCTCATACGAGGTATATTTCGTAGGTCACTGCAAGGGATGCCAGGGCTGTTGCTCGCACTCGTTGCACCGCTCCCCCATCACCTTATCAATACAGGCCTACTGTATTCTACTGCAACGGAAGGTTCGTCGCCTCCCGTGGACTCAGAATACGCTCGCGGTCACTACAAAGGACTCGTTGCCTGATCAGTGTAGGCCGACAGCTAGAATATAGTGTCCCATACCACCATAATCTGCTCACGAGACTAGATGCTCATTGGTCACTACGGGGAGGTTTGTGGCCCCAGCGTAGGCCGACAGCTTGACCACGGTGTCCCATACCACCATGCCCGGCTCATGAGTCTTCGTGGATCAAGGTACCATGGTTTACAATGGTAAGTTCAGTACCATAGGTTCAAGCAGTTATGACTCATACAGGGTGAACATACATCGGCCAGTCGGGTTACTTGACGGGTTCGACTAGTGCGATCGCATCTCAAGTCGAAGACATGAAGTGCGTAAAACACTTCGCGTGGCCTAACCACTGCCGCCAACTCCAAACACGACTCGCGTTCATCAACGCATCGTTCGTGGCTAAGACCAGCCAGCCACGAATTCGCTCGGTTACCAACTGCCTGGACTAAGTATAGTCCCAAACAATTATGGAATCACATCAGCAATTTATCTAAGAGTATTGGAATTGAAATACAATCATGTGAGCATGTTAACACATGTTATAACATTCAACTTAAGCAAACCTTCAAGCACATACATTTCATGCATAGTATGGAATCATGCATATAGCCAACATGTAGGAAATCATTTAGGTCAGCATATTAATTGAGAAATCAGTCTCAAACTATTTCATAACATCATTTAATTCAATACATACTAATACAAGCATTTATACAAACACATACACTACACACTTAAGTCTACATATAGTATGTCGACCCGAAGTGCGCAATTAGGCGAATCTCTTCGCCAAACTAATTATGCACGTATTCCTAACTTCCTAATGTGACAAAAAAATATGTCAATCACATCAGCAAAATATGAATGTAATCAGTACTTCCTACAAATGACTAAAATGCCCTAAATCTCATATTCTTCGTTGATTTACGAAACAGGAAATGGATAGCATGTTGTACATGTCAAACGGCGATGCCGTCAATAATCTACTATAAACGACATTGAAAGTGTTGTAAATCATCAATCAAAGCGTCTAAAATCCTCACCTAGTCTCTTATGGATGCGTAAATTTGAACGGAGTGTATACGCTTCGTCTACGGCGATAAGAGAACCTGTTTTACGAGTTACGTTAGCTAGCATGCTACGAATCCTAGCAAACCTTAAATCAGCAACTTCTAGGGTTGTTTTATACCTGAAAACACGGAAGAATCACCGGCTTGGTGATCAGGAAGGGTTGCATAGGCACTAGCAACAGGTTGCACGAAGGCTGAAAAAATCCCTTCTACACTCTCTCTCAAACTCTCACCTTTTCTCTCTCCCAATCTAGGGTTTCTTGCAATTTTGGATGGGAGAGAGGAGTGAGGGTTTCAACCCCTTTTATAAGCTTAAAAATGCCCGAAATAGGCTCGGGAATGAAGTTTACTTAGTGCATATCCAATTCGGGGCTGTTTCGGTCCGAAAGATGCTTTCTGGTGGTCCCCTGGCCGAATGCGATCGGACTTAAGCTCATGTGTACCAGATCTAGCACGTATTAATTTTTCAGTCCGGCTGGGTCCTCAGATCGCACGTGGCGACCAGTTTCAGTTCAGCGGTCACCACACGTAGATCAGGGCTGAAAGTCTCATGATATAAAATAGAAATTTCTCCTGATCCGAGGGTGTAATCTGGCTGAATTCTGACGGTCAGAATGCTTAATACTGACGCGTCAAGTCGTGTGCCAGATTTGAATTTGAAATTTCAATTCTGTCCCTATTCGCACTCTCTTCGATCCGGGCTCAATGAAATAGCCTGTGATTATCGGTTTGACTTGATTTTTGAAATGAGTGTCAAGTCTAGCTAGGCGGTTTTAACGGTCTAAGATAGGAGGTATCGGACTTTCGACGCGCGGTCTAGATGCAATACAAAGATTCAAAGTGGTCCAGAGAACAAACCTGCTTAGAGTTTGGTCCGAGGTTATAGAGTATTATAGAGTCGTTTGTTCTACTCGATTTGGGTCTTATAGAACGTATTTAAAGTGATCAGGGACTATTTCCCAACTACTCCAGCGTTGCGCTAGCTAACTTAGTCATATTTTCTAAAAGAATTAATTCTACGCAATTTCGGGTCGAGTTGGTACTCGAGCCCAAGTATGGATTTTTCATGGGCGTTACAATCCAACTAGATAAAACCACGATCCACTATGTATAAAACCACTATCAAAACCTTATCTTATTGCAACACCTAATGCATTTTTTTTTATAGATTACTTTGCTCGATATTCGAAGAAGGCAACAAGTCCATCTCGCTTTCTTCCTTCACAAATGATCCCTTACCTTTGGTTAACAATCTCCTCGAAGTTCAACTGCCTCCACAGGAAGTTCTGAAGATAATTTCTAAGCTCTGGTAACATGAACATTTCAAGTGGCATTCAGTTAGCAGAAAAATGTTATTGAAGAACAAGACTAACTACCTTCTCTTTGGCAGCTCGCCACGTGATAATAACTACTTCCCATATATATTCACAACAACGATCCATTGTGCATGTCAACCACGAGATCCAACTACATGGTCGTAGTTGTGAACAATGATCTAGTGTGGATGACAACCATGTTCCAACGTGGATGAAAACCATAGTACGTTGTTCTTGTGTACCACGAGATCCAACGACAGGGTCGTGATTGACATACAGAATGGATTGTGTTTTGCAACAACTATCCATCATGCATTACATCACCACACAATGTTCGTCACATCCACGAACATTCAAGCTTGCCATGTTGGTAAGGGTCGCGGTTCTAATGCTGCATGGGTCATGGCTGTCACGATACATGGATTGTACTTGCATCCACGTTCAACCACCCATATACAACAAAGATCCATTGTGGATGTTAACCAACCTAGCTAACAAGCACGATCCATTGTGCATCTGAGTCACGATCACAGAACGAGGTCGTTGTTGTCATGCAAACTTTGTGATGGTTTCCAATCACGATCTATTGTGGATGTTAATCACGATACATTGGTCGTCATATCCACGACCCATGTCATTCACTCAACCATAATATAAAATATTATAACACCCTAAATTTTGAGGGTTAAGTGTAACACCCTGAAAATCGGGGGTCGTGTATAAACTCAACTCCCGAGTTCCAGACCGTCACTTATGCAACAAAAATGGTTATGATTCAATGTTGTCTGATTTAAAGCATTCACATGAGTAAAAGTATACCAAAACTGCAATTCATACTTCAGATCCAGTGATAAAAGCAAGCGGAAGACTAAACAAGATATATATCACTGTATGGAAAAACAAAGTAATCTCAACTGTCTCCAAAGTATGACTACATCTCTGAGTCTCATATACATGTACATAACAAAAGAATAATGTTCAAAAAGAAAAGTCCCACTGATGTCCCCTCGATCCAGGTCACCTACGGGAAGCCGTCATGATACTGCATATACGAGAACTCATCCTGGTCCTCGTCATCATCTAGCTCCACCTCCTGGATCTCAACGTCACCTGCAACTACAACAGGGTCTGGTGGGTGTTGCAAACACCATCCCGTAACGTGGGAATGAGTGATCAACTCAGTGGAATCATAGAGCAAAGATTAGCATGTTCACAATTCAATCACGCGATAATAGTAAAGCAGTAAATCAGACAAGTCCTAAAACTGTTGTTAATGCAAGATGATATGACGTGATGTATGCCCTCACCGACGATCACCCTCATACGGCAACATCTTACGACCGCGGCATGCCACACTCCCTAGAGTGCTCCACATCTTCCAGGCACATGCAATGCTATGGTGATATGATTACCAAGTTGTTATTAGTCCATTCAAACAGCAGGATTGGGAAACTAAGGTACCTCCCTTGTATCAATCCCAACACGGATCCTGTCTAGGGTCGTCACTCCTAGTAATCTCATACGATGTACATTTCGTAGGTCGCTGCAAGGGCTGCCAGGGCTGTTGCTCGCACTCGTTGCACCGCTCCCCCATCACCTTATCAATACAGGCCTACTGTACTCTACTGCACGGAAGGGTCGTCGCCTCCCGTGAACTCAGAATACGCTCGCGGTCACTACAAAGGGCTCGTCGCCTGATCAGTGTAGGCCGACAGCTAGAATATAGTGTCCCATACCACCATAATCTGCTCATGAGTCAAGGTGCTCATTGGTCACTACGGGGAGGTTTGTGGCCCCAGCGTAGGCCGACAGCTCGACCACGGTGTCCCATACCACCATGCCCGGCTCATGAGTCTTCGTGGATCAAGGTACCACGGTTAATAGGGTTTACAATGGTAAGTTCAGTACCCTAGGTTCAAGCAGTTATGATACATACATGGTGAACAAACATCGGCCAGTCGGGTTACTTGACGGGCTCGACTAGCGCGATCGCATCTCGAACTGAACGACATGAAGTGCGTAAAACACTTCGCGTGGCCTAACCACTGCCGCCAACTCTCAACACGAATCACATTCATCGACGCGTCATTCGTGGCTATGACCAGTCAGCCACGAATTTGCTCGGTTACCGACTGCCTGGACTAAGTCAAGTCCCACACATCTATGGAATCACTATAAAAGGTATTGGAATTGAAATACATCATGTGAGCATGTTAGCACATGTTATAACTTTCAACTTAAGCAAATCTTCAAGGCATACTTCCCATGCATATTCAACTTAAGCAAATCCTCAAGCACATACATTCCATGCATGTAATGAAATCATGCATTTTGTCAACATGTAGAAAATCATTTAGGTCGGCATAATAATTGAAAAATCAGTCACAAAGTATCAAATAACATCATTTAATTCAATACATACTAATACAAGCATTTATACAAACACATGCACTACACACTTAGGTCTACATATAGCATGTCGACCCAAAGTGTGCAACTAGGCGAATCTCTTCGCCAAACTAATTATGCACGCATTCCTAACTTCCTAATGCGACAACAAACCATGTCAATCACATCAGCAAAATATGAATGCAAACAGTACTTCCTACAAATGACTAAAATGCCCTAAATCTCATATTCTTCGTTAGCTTACGAAACGGGAAACGGAGAGCATTTTGTACATGTCAAACGGCGATGCCGTCAAGAATCTACTATTAAACGACATTGAAAGCATTGGGAACCGTCAATCCAAGCGTCTAAAATCCTCACCTAGTGTCTTGTAGACTCGGGAATTGAAGCGGAGTGTATATGCTTCGTCTACGGCGAGTAAGGAGCCTAATACATAAGATCCATAAGCTACATCGCCATGGAAACAAGAAAAACTCAAATCACCAACTATTTAGGGTTTTTACTTACCTAGGATTGCGGTGGAATCGCCGGGAAAGCGGTAGAGAAGTGTCGCTTAAGCACGTGCAACACGTAGCACAAGTGGCGGGAAGAACTCTCCCACTCTCTCACAATCTCTCACTCTTTTTCTCTCCCCCAAGCTAGGGCTTCTCTCAAATTCGGATGGGAGAGAGGAGTGAGGGTTTCAACCCCTTTTATAGCCTAAAACATTCCCAAAATAGGCTTGGGAACAATGTTTACTTGGTGCCTAACCAAATCGGGGCCGTTTCGGTCCAAAAGGGCACTTCTGGAGGTCCCCAGGCCAGATGCGGTCGGACTTAAGCTCATGCATACTAGATCTAGCATACATCCAGTTTTCAGACCGGTTGGGTTCCCAGATCGCACGTGGCGGCCCAGTTTCAGTTTAACGGTCACCGCATCAAGATCAGGCCTATAAGTCCCGTGATATATAATAGATATTTTTCCTGATCCAAGGGTGTAATTTGGCTGTATTCTGACGGTCAGAATGCTTAATACTGATGCGTCAAATTTGTGTGCCAGATTTGAATTTGAAATTCCAACTATGTCCCTATTCACACTCTCTTCGGTCCGGGCTCAATGAAATAGCCTGTGATCATCGGTTTGACTTGATTTTTGGAATGAGTGTCAAGCCCAGCTAGACGGTCCTAACGGTCTAAGATAGGAGGTATCGGACTTTCAACGTGCGGTCTAGATCCAATACAAAGATTCAAAGTGGTCCAGAGAACAAACCGGCTTAGAGTTTGATCCGAGGCTTTAGAGCATTATAGCACCCTTAGTTCCACTCGCTTCGGGCCTTGTAGAACGTATTTAAAGTGATCAGGGACCATTTCCCAGCTATTCTAACGTTGCACTAGCTAACCTAGTCAAATTTTCCAAAGGAATGAATTCTACGCAAATTCGGGTCGAGTTGGTACTCGAGCCCAAGGATGGATTTTTCACGGGCGTTACAATCTACCCCCCTTAACAAATAATTTCGTCCTCGAAATTTTGTACCTTTTCGTACTCCTCGAGAAGCTGTGGGTAGTTCTTTCTGATCTCGGCTTCTGTCTCCCAAGTAGCCTCCTCCTCAGTATGATGCGTCCATAGTACCTTCACAAGGGGAATCACCTTGCTACGCAGTACCTGTTCCTTCCGGTCTAAGATGCGTGTCGGTCGCAGGATATAAGTAACATCCTCTCCTAACTGCACCTGCTCCCATCTGATGATATGAGAAGGATCAGCAACGTACTTCTTCAGCATAGAAACATGAAATACGTTGTGGACGCTCGCGAGGGGCGTGGGTAAAGCCAATCGGTAAGCCACTGCTCCCACACGATCGAGGATCTGAAATGGACCAATGTATCGCGGTGCCAGCTTCCCCTTCTTCCCGAACCGAAGGACTCCCTTCATAGGGGAAACTCGCAAAAACACATGATCCCCGACTGTGAACTCTAGTGGTCTCCGTCTCGTATCGGCGTAGCTCTTCTGTCTGCTCTGCGCTGTAAGAAGCCGACGTCGAATAATATCAATCTTCTCTGACGTCGCCTGCACCAACTCTGGGCCAATCAAGCTGCGCTCACCGACCTCTAACCAGCAATGCGGTGCGCGACAAGGTCGCCCATACAGCGCCTCATAAGGTGCCATGCCGATACTCGCCTGGAAGCCATTGTTGTACGCAAACTCCGCATATGCAAGACAGTCATCCCAACTGTCCTTGAAGTCCAATGCGCAAGCTCGCAACATGTCCTCCAGGATCTGGTTCACTCGCTCTGTCTGTCCGTCCGTCTGTGGGTGGAAGGCAGTACTGAACTTCAACTTCACACCCATAGCCTCCTGAATGCGAGTCCAGAAAATAGAAGTGAACCGCGTGTCTCTGTCCGACACGATCTCCAACGGAACTCCATGCAGACGCACAATCTCTCGGATATACAATCTAGCCAGCTCGTCTGCAGAGTTCGTAACTCTGATCGGTAGGAAGTGCGCCGACTTCGTCAATCGGTCGACGATCACCCAAATAGAATCATGCCCCTTCCTCGTCTTCGGCAACCCAGAAATGAAGTCCATGGAAATGAAATCCCACTTCCACTCTGCAATCGGCATAGGCTGCAAAAGTCCAGGTGGTCGGCGATGCTCTGCCTTCACCTGTTGACAAGTGAGACAACGGGACACGAACTCAGCAATGTGGGTCTTCATACCTTCCCACCAGTACGTTCTCTTCACGTCACGATACATCTTCGTGCTGCCAGGATGCATCGCGAGTCTAGTAGAATGCGCAGCCTCGAGAATCTCTCGTCTCAAGTCAGGGACATCAGGAACGCATAGGCGGCCACGGTAACGTAAACCCCCATCCATGCCAACTCGCCAGTCGGCGTCATCATCATCACTGGCCTGCTCTCGAAGCTCAGTAAGATGCGCGTCGTCCCTCTGCGCCTCGATGACACGGTCATCGATCGGGGATCGCACCTGAACATGTGCGATGAACTCAAATGGCTCCTCTACGGTGAGTTTCTGCTCAAAGTCTCGCAAAAACTCAACCATATCCCACTCGGCAACCATCAACGGAGCCGCAAACTCTATCGCCTTCTTGCGGCTCAACGCATCAGCCACAAGGTTCGCCTTCCCAGGATGGTAAGAGACTTCAAACTTGAAGTCCTTCAGCGTCTCCATCCATCGCCGCTGCCTCATATTCAAGTCCCGCTGTGTGAATATGTACTTGAGGCTCTTGTGGTCGCAAAAGAGCTCGAACTCCTCTCCATAGAGGTAATGTCTCCAGAGTCTCAGTGCGAATATCACGGCTGCCAACTCCAGGTCGTGTGTAGGGTAATTCTCCTCGTGCTTCCTTAATTGTCTCGAGGCATACGAAATTACCCTGTCCCTCTGCATAAGGACACAACCTAAACCAACGCTAGACGCGTCAGTGTATATAGTGTATTTAACCCCTTGCTCTGGCAATACTAGCACAGGGGCGGACGTAAGTCTGTCCTTCAGCTCCTGAAAAGCTGACTCCGCCTTATCATTCCAGGCGAACTTCACGTCCTTCCGTGTCAACTGAGATAAGGGTCTCGCGATCTTCGAGAAATCCTGAATGAAGCGCCGATAGTAGCCAGCGAGACCCAAGAAACTCCTCACCTCAGTGACAGAACCAGGCTGCTCCCAGTCCTGCACCGCAGCTACCTTAGACAGGTCAACTGCCATGCCATCCTTGGACACCACGTGTCCCAGAAACTTCACCTCCTGCTTCCAGAAGTCGCACTTCTTATACTGTGCGAACAACTGATGCTGTCTGAGCGTATCAAGGACCAAACGCAAGTGCTCCTCATGCTCCTCTCGACTCCTAGAGTATACCAAAATGTCGTCGATGAAGACAACGACGAATCGATAGAGGAAAGGCCGTAGTACCCGGTTCATCAGATCCATGAACACGGCCGGTGCGTTCGTGAGACCGAACGACATCACGAGGAACTCGTAGTGACCAAAACTGGTCCTGAACGCTGTCTTCTGCACGTCCTCATCTCTGACGCGCAACTGATGATATCCTGACTGAAGATCAATTTTCGAGAAGTACTGCGCTCCTCTCAACTGATCAAATAAGTCATCGATCCTGGGCAAAGGGTACTTGTTCTTCACTGTGAGTTGGTTCAGCCTGCGATAATCAATACACAATCGCAGCGAACCATCCTTCTTCTTCACGAACAAGACCGGTGCTCCCCAAGGAGATACGCTAGGCCGTATAAGGCCAAGCTCTAGTAGACCATCAATCTGCGTCCTCAACTCCTCCATCTCACATGGTGCCATGCGATACGTCGGCAGTGAGACGGGTGTAGAACCAGGAATCAGATCGATAGTGAAATCGATCTCACGTCGGGGTGGCAAACCAGGGATCTTCCTGAATAGATCCCCGAATTCAGAAACAACTGGCGTCTGCTCAAGTACCTGGGCACCAGCGTCGCGCAACAGGGTGGCGTAGCTAAGAATGCGGAAAGGAAGATTTACCCGCACTGAAAATGTGAAAGGCGTGCCCTCAGGCTCGTACACCGTCACCACACGAGCCTCGCAGTCAATCTCGGCTCTCGCTGCAGTCAACCAGTCCATGCCAAGAATGACGTCGAGATATACGAGCGAGGGATCGACGACCAAATCAAGAGTCATCGTCCTGCCTCCCAGATCAAGTAAACAACCCTCACACATCTGGGTGACATCCGAACAATCTCCATGAGCTGCAAGGACTCGCACGCTATCCATAGTAATAGTCTGCAACCCAAGACGTCTGACTACGGCACGCGATATCAAAGAAATCGTGGAACCAGTGTCCACCATGACAAGAACGGGAGTACCTCCGATATGGCCCGTGACCTCGAAGGCTGAATGCTGGAAAGTCGGCGTCGTAGCTGCCTCAGCGGTCAGTGCATGAACTCGAGCCTGCTGTGGCCGGTTCGGCCGCTGTGTCAAGGGCCGTGGGGGCTGTCGAATCTGTGATACTGTGGGTCTGAAAGAGGACTGCGCAGGAGCTGACCGTATAGGCGGTGCTGATATCGCCTGTGGACGTACACGATCAATCTTCTGCGGCGGCGAGAACCCACTGTCCCGCATCCTCGCAAAGCAACTCGGCGCTAGGTGGCCCGTCCTCCCACAGTATGTGCATGATAGATCAGGGCGCCGAAACGGTCCTACTGGCGCCGTGGTCCTGGTAGGAGGATCAATGCGAGGCCTCTTGCCCGCGAAGGGCCTATCTGGCAACTCCGGTCGCGGCCTAGAAGTAGTCGGGCCTCGTGATCGCGCAAGTCGATCCACGTCCTGCTCTGCCCGCATGGACATGTGAACCAACTCCGCATAGGAGGAGAAACTGATGCAGCACATCTTCGACCGAATATCCTGTCGCAAGCCCTCCAAAAAGCGCCGTATGCGCATCTGCTCATCAGCTAAAATCGTCGGGACGTACCTGCCCAACTCTGTGAACCGATGCTCATACTCGGTGACCGTCATCGCTGCCTGCCTGAGACGGAGAAACTCATTCTCCCTCTCGTGTCTGTAGGTCTGAGGATAATACTTCTCATGGAAGCGAAACTCGAATGCTGCCCATGTCCATACGAAGTCTGCGGTAACAGTCCGCAATACACTATCCCACCACATACTGGCCTCTCTCTCAAACTGGAAGGTAGCCAGCTCTACCTGCTCTGCCTCAGTACAGTGCAACATGCGCAGAATCTTCGACACTCGGTCGAGCCAAAACTCAGCCTCCTCGGGTCTGTGAGAACCCGTGAAAGTAGGAGGCCGCAAGCGCTGGAATCGCTCCAGAAGGCCCCGTGTGTCGGCAGGGTTCCCCGCAGGGAAAGCAGGCTGCGCAGGAAGTGCTATGCCCTCATCCTGGGCGTAAGCATAGGCATCCTCAGCTGGATGCGCAGGTGGTGTAGGCGGAGTAGGTGCAGTCGCACCCCCACCCTGGGCTAAAGTCCCGACTATGGTAGTCAATAGCTGCTGCTGCTGTAGCATCATAGCCATCATCTGCTCGAATCTATCAGGTGGTGGAGCAGGATGTGGCGGATGAGGTGCGGAAGTAGATGCGCGCTGTGGCTCTCTAACTGATGGTGTAAATGGCGGTGGTCCATCTGTAGGACCAGTAGCAGGCTGAGACGATCGAACAGTCTCAGGAATCGGGCCCACAGCAGGGTCCGGACGAGTACCAGACTGAGAAGGAGCCTGATCCATCTGCTCTAACAATGAAAGCCGAACCGCGCTCCTCGTAGTCTTAGGTGGCATTCCCTATATTCAAAATAGGGCGCAACCTTGTCAGTCTCAATTGCACAAATACACCACAATCATTCACTAAAGAGTCAAGGCATTCCATGCACTTCAATTAATCAAAATTGTCACAATACAAGGGATATATCCTTACAAGCCTCATGACTAGAATGACATGGAAATTAAGACAGTTAAGCAACAGCGACAAAAGCAAGGCACTAGCCCTAATAGGCTTTACACACATGAAACAGAAAATAGCTAACTACTCATAACAACGTCAAAGATCGCGTTGATAGTCGGAGTCTGGCGACGGAGGAGGAGCACCCTTATCCTGTAAGCAACACAGGATTGCCTTCAAGGTGCGAGTCACCTTGCCAAATTTCTTCTTCGTAACGGCCTTGGCATCAGCGACCTCTGCTCGAAGTTCTTGGACTTCCCTTCGCAAAGCGGTCTGACTCTCCCCCATCCGAGCAATGCGATCGTCAATAGTAGTCTACGCAGGAGGAGGAGGGCTCTCGTCAGTATCCTGAGCCTCCTCTTCTGCTTCTTCCTGAGTCTCTTCCTGAACCTCTGCACTAGGTTCTCCTTCGCTTTGATCTTCCTCTTCATCAAAGTCGTCCCCACTATCCCTTTCAAGTTGATTTTCACGATATTGCGACCCGATCTTCATCTTAACCATCGTCGACTCATCGATGGTGTGAATCGATACCGGCAACTCGGGTCCAAGTCTATAGGCAAACTCAAGCGCAATCTTGCAAATGAGTCGGCCAAAGGGAAGGGATTCGGATGTTCTTCTCGACCTGGCTATGAGAACTATCTGCCGTAAGATGAAAGTGGCCATACATACGTTCTCTCCCTGAGCCACCAGAAATAAGAAATCGACCATAAGACGTGTACATTCAATGCGGTTCGTCGACCTAGGATAAACATTGAACGTGCAGATGTGATGCAGCAGACGCAAATCCTCAGACATGTACGTCGCCTTGAGGCTATTATTAGGCTTCCATGGAACCAACTTACCGCACAGAAACCTGGTGCGGCGATCTCGTTCACGTCTAGTCCTCAAATTTTTCTCACTTGGATGTACATCACCTAGAGGCACGTTGAGAAGTCGCGCAACCAACTGGACGTCGATCGTAGCCATCCGATCTCTACCAAAAGGGATTTTGAACTGCAAGGGCTCCAAGGTAGGACTCTGGATGCTAGCATAGAAGGCACGAACAGTGCTCACATTAGCACGAGCGCGAGCTTCAAAGATCGGTCCCCAGTGCGCAGCTTCAATGCGTTCGAACAACAGATATTCGCCGAACAATCGCCCATCTACGTCCGCCTCAAATAACACTCTACGATCAGTGTATTCACCATGAGGCATCTCTGATAGGATGGTTCGTCCAAGGTGTGCATGGGGATCCAAATCCCGCTTCGTACGGCACTCTAGGACTGCAGCTGGACCTGCGGCGGCGCTTGAACTTGCGGCACCACCCCGCGGTCTTCTCAATCGAGCAGGGCGGCTCGGCCCAGCCTCGTCTGTTGCAGTTTTCCTCTTACCCATCAAAGACAGGATGGATGAGAGTGACAAAAGACCCAAAATAGCTTCCACGAAAGCCATGGAAAACGCCGAAAATGCGGAGAAATGGCTGCCCAATCTGACAAAAGGAAATCTAGGCGTCGTAGAGGGATGCTTCAAGCTTCCCAAGGCTGTAGTTTCAGGGAAAAATAAGAACAAAAAGATGGAATGGAGCTGCTCACGATTTCGACACTATTTGGGGGATTTTGGAGCTCCAAATGGGAAAATCTTCAAGGAAAGGGGCTGCCAACACCCAATAATCAATGGGTGGTGGTCGGTTTTGGCCAAGGAAGGGATTAGGAGGGGTTTGGGTCGCCGGGATTTGGAATGGAGCGCTGAAAATCGAAGATAGGGCATGCAAGGGGGCTGTTTGTGAAGGAGAGGGGTGTTTTAGGGGTTTTCGTGGGATGGGAGGTACCTAGGGGTGTTGTGGGAGACATATAAGTGGGTGCGCCCAAAGGGCAGCACCGTCCGAGGTGGCCGGCCGGCGATGCATCGCCCGGCCGGCGATGGCATCGCCGGCCAACCTCCAGGTTGGCCAGAGGGACCCCATGGGTCTGGTCCCCCATGGTCCCAGGGTCCCAAAAAGTCTAGTCCCACCCCTTAGTTCATAGTATTTTGGTCCCTATGGGCCCAAACATGTTTTTGGGGCTTTCCGGGTCCACATCGCAATCCCGAATACCAAACCATATGATGCAGCATATGAATTTGGGGTAGAAGGATCCAGTACATCTTTCTAGCTCCTTAGTTGCTAAAGAAAGTGAAGTTAGAATGGCCTTATGGCCATTTTTCATGAAATTTTACTATTCACTGTAAAATTTGGTGAATGTACTAATTTGTGTTATTTTCACATTAGGTTTGATGCCTAACATGAAATGGATAAGAAAGAACTGAAGGTTGAAGTGTTTAGAGAAGGAATTTTGAGAATTTTTGGCAAAACGGGGTTTTTAAGCCCTGGCGATTGATTACTGGAGTCGTGGTCATTCCACGGCCCAAAGATTCACTTTTGCGGTTTAAAACCGCTCATAGGACGTCTCCACCCGACTTCCTACAGCTTAAAAGTGATTCGGGTCGCTTTACGCGACCCGAGATGCGTTACAGACTCGATCTTGCGATCGATCCTTATAGACTTCGCCTATCGGCGAATCTGTGATCCTAGATGTGTTTCTAGACCCTTCTCGCACCCACCTAAGTCATAGGAAGCGACAGCGTACGTCGCAAGACCATAACCCAGGCCCAGTATACTCTCATTCATGCTCTGATACCAACTTGTAACACCCTGAAAATCGGGGGTCGTGTATAAACTCAACTCCCGAGTTCCAGACCGTCACTTATGCAACAAAAATGGTTATGATTCAATGTTGTCTGATTTAAAGCATTCACATGAGTAAAAGTATACCAAAACTGCAATTCATACTTCAGATCCAGTGATAAAAGCAAGCGGAAGACTAAACAAGATATATATCACTGTATGGAAAAACAAAGTAATCTCAACTGTCTCCAAAGTATGACTACATCTCTGAGTCTCATATACATGTACATAACAAAAGAATAATGTTCAAAAAGAAAAGTCCCACTGATGTCCCCTCGATCCAGGTCACCTACGGGAAGCCGTCATGATACTGCATATACGAGAACTCATCCTGGTCCTCGTCATCATCTAGCTCCACCTCCTGGATCTCAACGTCACCTGCAACTACAACAGGGTCTGGTGGGTGTTGCAAACACCATCCCGTAACGTGGGAATGAGTGATCAACTCAGTGGAATCATAGAGCAAAGATTAGCATGTTCACAATTCAATCACCCGATAATAGTAAAGCAGTAAATCAGACAAGTCCTAAAACTGTTGTTAATGCAAGATGATATGACGTGATGTATGCCCTCACCGACGATCACCCTCATACGGCAACATCTTACGACCGCGGCATGCCACACTCCCTAGAGTGCTCCACATCTTCCAGGCACATGCAATGCTATGGTGATATGATTACCAAGTTGTTATTAGTCCATTCAAACAGCAGGATTGGGAAACTAAGGTACCTCCCTTGTATCAATCCCAACACGGATCCTGTCTAGGGTCGTCACTCCTAGTAATCTCATACGATGTACATTTCGTAGGTCGCTGCAAGGGCTGCCAGGGCTGTTGCTCGCACTCGTTGCACCGCTCCCCCATCACCTTATCAATACAGGCCTACTGTACTCTACTGCACGGAAGGGTCGTCGCCTCCCGTGAACTCAGAATACGCTCGCGGTCACTACAAAGGGCTCGTCGCCTGATCAGTGTAGGCCGACAGCTAGAATATAGTGTCCCATACCACCATAATCTGCTCACGAGTCAAGGTGCTCATTGGTCACTACGGGGAGGTTTGTGGCCCCAGCGTAGGCCGACAGCTCGACCACGGTGTCCCATACCACCATGCCCGGCTCATGAGTCTTCGTGGATCAAGGTACCACGGTTAATAGGGTTTACAATGGTAAGTTCAGTACCCTAGGTTCAAGCAGTTATGATACATACATGGTGAACAAACATCGGCCAGTCGGGTTACTTGACGGGCTCGACTAGCGCGATCGCATCTCGAACTGAACGACATGAAGTGCGTAAAACACTTCGCGTGGCCTAACCACTGCCGCCAACTCTCAACACGAATCACATTCATCGACGCGTCATTCGTGGCTATGACCAGTCAGCCACGAATTTGCTCGGTTACCGACTGCCTGGACTAAGTCAAGTCCCACACATCTATGGAATCACTATAAAAGGTATTGGAATTGAAATACATCATGTGAGCATGTTAGCACATGTTATAACTTTCAACTTAAGCAAATCTTCAAGGCATACTTCCCATGCATATTCAACTTAAGCAAATCCTCAAGCACATACATTCCATGCATGTAATGAAATCATGCATTTTGTCAACATGTAGAAAATCATTTAGGTCGGCATAATAATTGAAAAATCAGTCACAAAGTATCAAATAACATCATTTAATTCAATACATACTAATACAAGCATTTATACAAACACATGCACTACACACTTAGGTCTACATATAGCATGTCGACCCAAAGTGTGCAACTAGGCGAATCTCTTCGCCAAACTAATTATGCACGCATTCCTAACTTCCTAATGCGACAACAAACCATGTCAATCACATCAGCAAAATATGAATGCAAACAGTACTTCCTACAAATGACTAAAATGCCCTAAATCTCATATTCTTCGTTAGCTTACGAAACGGGAAACGGAGAGCATTTTGTACATGTCAAACGGCGATGCCGTCAAGAATCTACTATTAAACGACATTGAAAGCATTGGGAACCGTCAATCCAAGCGTCTAAAATCCTCACCTAGTGTCTTGTAGACTCGGGAATTGAAGCGGAGTGTATATGCTTCGTCTACGGCGAGTAAGGAGCCTAATACATAAGATCCATAAGCTACATCGCCATGGAAACAAGAAAAACTCAAATCACCAACTATTTAGGGTTTTTACTTACCTAGGATTGCGGTGGAATCGCCGGGAAAGCGGTAGAGAAGTGTCGCTTAAGCACGTGCAACACGTAGCACAAGTGGCGGGAAGAACTCTCCCACTCTCTCACAATCTCTCACTCTTTTTCTCTCCCCCAAGCTAGGGCTTCTCTCAAATTCGGATGGGAGAGAGGAGTGAGGGTTTCAACCCCTTTTATAGCCTAAAACATTCCCAAAATAGGCTTGGGAACAATGTTTACTTGGTGCCTAACCAAATCGGGGCCGTTTCGGTCCAAAAGGGCACTTCTGGAGGTCCCCAGGCCAGATGCGGTCGGACTTAAGCTCATGCATACTAGATCTAGCATACATCCAGTTTTCAGACCGGTTGGGTTCCCAGATCGCACGTGGCGGCCCAGTTTCAGTTTAACGGTCACCGCATCAAGATCAGGCCTATAAGTCCCGTGATATATAATAGATATTTTTCCTGATCCAAGGGTGTAATTTGGCTGTATTCTGACGGTCAGAATGCTTAATACTGATGCGTCAAATTTGTGTGCCAGATTTGAATTTGAAATTCCAACTATGTCCCTATTCACACTCTCTTCGGTCCGGGCTCAATGAAATAGCCTGTGATCATCGGTTTGACTTGATTTTTGGAATGAGTGTCAAGCCCAGCTAGACGGTCCTAACGGTCTAAGATAGGAGGTATCGGACTTTCAACGTGCGGTCTAGATCCAATACAAAGATTCAAAGTGGTCCAGAGAACAAACCGGCTTAGAGTTTGATCCGAGGCTTTAGAGCATTATAGCACCCTTAGTTCCACTCGCTTCGGGCCTTGTAGAACGTATTTAAAGTGATCAGGGACCATTTCCCAGCTATTCTAACGTTGCACTAGCTAACCTAGTCAAATTTTCCAAAGGAATGAATTCTACGCAAATTCGGGTCGAGTTGGTACTCGAGCCCAAGGATGGATTTTTCACGGGCGTTACATTAAGTAAAGCTCTACTCCCGAGATCCAGTACATCACTTATGCAACATGGATAATGATGTTCACATTTCTTCCATATTAATGAGTTAAACATGAATGGGATTATACTAAAACAACATATCATACTCCGGATATATTAAACTAAGCAAGTGGAAGTTTGAAGCATATATATTTAAGTGCGTAAGTGTTTCATAACTTCCAGAGTATGAGTATGTAACCAGGATGAATATATACAAGTATTGTTTTAAAATATACAAAATATGGAACCGTAAGGTGTCCAACTAAGCCAGATGTCCCAGTGTTCCCCGTGTATCAGAACGAGGTCTATATAGACCCACCTACGAGTTGAAAGTAGGAGAACTCCTCATCTATAAAGTCCTGCTCTGTCACATAGACTTCATCATCACTTGCACCTAAACCGGAGTCTGGTTGGTGTTTTAAAACACTGTCCCAGGGTAGGAGTGAGTGATCAATTTATTGGTACTATAAGGCAAAGGTTAACATATTATCAAGTCAATCAAGCAGTAATGATAAGGAAAATTAACAATCACTTCCTAACAACTCTTGTTAATGCATGAATGAAATGCAAGTAATGATGTATGCCCTCGCATTAAAGCTCCCTCAACAAGCGACTCCGACACTAAATTTTGCATATGACATTACTGCCTCCTATGCGACTTTCACTCTTTTAAAGCATGTCCTAACTAATGTAGTGCAATGCATAGTCATGTTATCCCTGTAGTTAATTAAGCTTATTCATAGAACAGATTTGGGAAGATAGGGTACCTCCCTTTATATCATTGACTTGAACCGAAGGATCCATCTAGGTTCATCACTTGAAGTTAAGCACATATGATGGCAAGTTGTAGGGTCATCACTCCCAATGAAAAGGTAGTCGATAAGCAAATTCAAAAGTAAATATTCGTTGTCACTATGGGATGGCTAATCACCTCGGCGTAGGCCGACAGCTTGAACACGGTGTCCCATACCACCATGCCTAGCTCACGAGTCTGAGTTACTCACTAGTCATTATGGGGAGGCTCGTCACCCCAGCGTAAGCCAACAACTTGAACACGTTGTCCCATACCAGCATGACCGGCTCATGAGTCTTAGCGGATTGTGCTACCATGGTTAAAAGGGGCTTTTACATTAGTAGGGGGTACCTTAGATTCAAGCAGTAATGTCCATACATGGTAAACACACAATAGGCTAATCGATTTATTAGGTAAGTTCAATTGGTATGAGAACACGCTGACTTAATTGACATGGAGTGCATAAGCACTCCTCGTGGCCTAACCACTGTCAAGAATCGTCGTGTGACCTGGATTCGTCAAATATACCCAATGTGGCGAGACTAATTCGGCCACCTGAACAGAGACTGTTACCGATTACCTGGGCTACATTGTAGCCCCAATCTTACTTAGATGCAGTAATTAAATACATCTGAAAATCATTTCAGTATTTAATAAATAATCTAAGTAAACTCCTCATTTGAGCATTTCATCAAACACATGAACATGTTGCCAAACACTTACATTTTTTTCATAAATTGCATAACGACAAATAAGATTACATGAAAGGAACTATACATATGAATAAGGTAACTAAGAATCCTATCTTAATACTCTTAATAAATACAAATCATCAACAATTTCTTATTCAGACAATTCATCAAAAACTTAGACTACACTTCATCAAATATATAGACTAGATTAGTTACAATGTATATTTTAGCAAATTCTCATACAAAAAGGTCAGCATGCATATAACAATGATGAATCCTAGATTAGTAGACATGGCAAGCATAAATCATATTTACATATTCATTCAAACATTTTAATAAACACATAGAATGCATCTTTTTTTCAACATAGTTCATACATATATATTATATCAAAAATGACGTATCTAAGACGATATGGCAGCAATCAAGTCAGACATAAATCATTAGCTGACATTGAAAGCATTGATAACCATAACCTAAACGTTTATAGTTCGTACCTTTCCTTGGAATACTCGATTCAGACTCGGTTCGAATTCTAGTCTCTCGAAAATGGAATGTCGGGCACCTAAATAACGTAAATGGTTAGCTAATTCAACAAGTAATTAGCTTGGATCTCTATAACAAGAATAGGGTTAGGGTTTCTTACCGAAAATCATAGCCGAAGCTAAGTGTGTAGCGTAATGGGAAGGTGATTCAGTGCGTGGAGTAGTGGGAGAGAATCACAGCATCAATCATAAAAAATCCTTCTTCTCTCTTTCCTCTTTTCTCTTCTTTTTTCTCTCTCTCCCTTGAGATTTTGGGGAAATTCATATATGAGAGGGGTGGGGGTGATATAAGGGCTATTTATAAGCCCAAAAGTGATTTAAATGGCCCCATGGCCACTATATATATATATATATATATATATATATATATATATATATATATATATATAGGTTATACCCTGTGGGCAGTTGTTTTTAACAAATAGGGCTCACAGGGAGGCCCACTACTCACCTATGTCACAGAGTAAGTTCCCTAACAACGGATATATGTCTGGATGCGTTTCCGTGCGATCAGATAAGCTAACCAACCGTGGAGGACCTGTGTCAGATAAACAGTCATACTTACTCGATCGGGGCCATAAGCATGTGGATGCGTGTAGGGAAATTTCCTTTTCCTATGAGTGAAGTTTGGTCAGAAATTGATGGTTCAAAATCCTCAATTTTGCGTGTGAATGAATGACCTAATAAGTGTTGGTTCATTTTTTAAAGGTATTCGCATTTCTCACACACTCCACTCTTGGCTCAAGTTATACATTTCTAGACACTATTTAGGCTTAATTCCTGCGATGATTGTCAAGCCTAGTAGGACAGACATAATCCTATAGTTTCACGGTCATTAGATTCTCGATGTGCAGTCTAGGTCCGATACGGGGTTTCAATGTACTCCTGAGAGTGACAAGCTCTTGGGATTTTTCCTAGGTCTTTATGTAGTGTTGAGTCAGTGGTATTAATAGTTTTTTTGGGCCTTCCTGTTTGTGGAAATGATGGCCTAAGCTAAATACACTAATTATTAAGTTTAGTACTTAATTAATTTTTGTCTAAATTATGATAGAATACACTTCTTAGGTGGTTCCCCCTGAGGTGGTACTCGGGTCTTTGTACGAATTTTTCTGAGGCATTACAATCTACCCCCCTTAAAGAAAAATTTTATCCCAAAAATTAGTACGTTTTTGTACTCCTCGAGGATCTGAGGGTAGTTCTTACGGACTTTGGCTTCTGTTTCCCAAGTAGCTTCTTCCTCAATGTGGTGTGTCCATAACACTTTTATGAGTGGGATAATTTTGTTGCGTAACACTTGTTCCTTCCTATCCAGAGCATGTGTGGGCCGCAATACATAAGTAGCATCTTCACTAAGCTGCACTTGCTCCCACTTGAGGACATGAGTAGGGTCAGGAACATACCTCTTCAACATCGAAATGTGAATGACGTTGTGCACGCTTGTGAGTGGTGTCGGTAAGGCGAGACGGTATGCTACCACACCCACTCGGTCTAAAATCTGGAATGAACCAATGGATCTTGGTGTGAGTTTCCCCTTCTTGTCAAAATGAAGGACTCCCTTCATTGGAAAAAATTTAAGGAATACATGGTTCCCAACTTCAAATTCTAACTGTCTCTGCCTCGTATCAGCATAACTCTTCCATCTACTTTGGACTGTAATGAGTTGACGCCTGATAATATTAATCTTTTCTGAGGTCGCCTGAACCAGGTTTGGGCCAACCAAGCTCTTCTTTCCAACTTCTGCCCAACAATGTGGAGCTCGACATGAGCACCCATACAAAGCTTCATAGGGAACCATGTCAATGCTTACTTGGAAGCTGTTGTCATAAGAAAACTCAATATAAGAGAGACAGTTATCCCAGCTTTCCTTGAAGTCAAGTACGCATGCTCATAACATGTCCTCAAGTATTTGATTTACCCGTTCTGTCTGCCTATCGGTCTGTGGGTGGAACGCAGAACTGAACTTCAATTTTACTCCGATTTCTTCTTGGATTTGAGTCTAAAAAATAGACGTGAATCGTGTGTCTCGGTCCGACACAATCTCTACACGAACCCCATGTAGTCCTACTATTTCCTTGATGTATAGCTTGAATAGATTTTCTACCGAATTAGAAACTCTAATCGGGAGGAAATTGGCCAATCGGTCCACAATCACCCAAATGGAGTCATGCCCATTTCTCATCTTCGATAACTCAAAAATGAAATCCATAGATATGAAATCCCACTTCCAGTCGGCGATGGGCATGGGCTGAAGTAAACCAGGTGGTCGGCAATGCTCGGCCTTGACTTGTTGGCACGTGAGACATCGGGATACAAAGTCTTCTATTTAGGCCTTCATGTTGTCCCACTAGTACGAAGGCTTCATGTCTCAATACATCTTCGTACTACTCGGATACATTGTTAATTTTGAGTTGTGAGCGGCCTCTAGAACTTCTCTCCTCAAGTTATGGAGATTCGGGGTTCATAAGTAGCCACTATATCGCAAACCTCCATCCGTGCCAACCCTCCATTCGGATTCTTCACTGTCACTTGCACGTCCTCTCATCTTTACTAATAGTTCATCTTCTTTCTGAGCCACAATGATTCAACCATCAATAAGTGGCTACACGTGGATGTGTGCGACGCTCTCGAATGGTTCTCCACTGTCAGCTTCTGTTTGAAATCTCACACGAATTCTACAATATTCCACTCTTCTATCATTAGTGGGGCTGCAAATTCTTTTTTTTTTTTTTTTGCGGCTAAATGCATCGGCCACAAGGTTAGCCTTGCCATGATGGTAGGAGACTTGAAACTTGAAGTCTTTCAAGGTCTCCATCCAATGTCATCGCCTCATATTCAGGTTCCTCTGCATAAAGATGTACATGAGGCTCTTGTAGTCACAAAAGAGCTCGAACTCCTCTCCGTAGAGGTGATGTCTCTAGAGCTTTAATGTGAAGATGACTTCCGCCAATTCTAGATCATGAGTGGGGTAGTTTTCTTCGTGTTCCTTAACTGTCGTGAGGCAGAGGCGACCACCCTATCTTTATACATAAGTACACAACTTAAACCGACTCGAGATGCATCGGTGTATATAGTATATTTGACCCCTTGCTCTGACAGTACAAGTACGAGTGTGGATGTTAACTTGTCCTTTAATTCCTAAAAGACTGCTTCTGCTTTCTCGTTCCAAGAAAACTTAAAGATCTTTCCGAGTGAGTTGAGACAACAGTCGGGCTATCATGGAGAAATCCTTAATGAATCAATAATAATAGTTGGCAAGTCCGAGGAAACTCCTCACTTCTGTAACAAATCCAAGATGCTCCCAGTCTTGTACTATAGTCACCTTGGTAAGGTCCACAATGATTCCTTCCTTAAAAACCACGTGTCCCAGGAAGTTGACTTCTTCCTTCCAGAAGTCGCATTTTTGATACTATGCAAATAATTGATTCTGCCTGAGAGTATCAAGGACTGCTCATAGGTGTTCTTTGTTATCTTTTTTTCTTTTTGAGTATATCAAAATGTCATCAATGAATATGATGACGAATCAGTTCAGATATGACTGAAATACCAGTTCATGAGATCCATGAATACGGCCGGTGCATTTGTAAGTCCAAACGGCATCATGAGGAATTTGTAATGCCCGAAACTGGTCCTGAAGGCTGTTTTCTGTGCATCTTCATTCCTGATGTACCCTGGACTGTAAATCTATTTTAAAGAAATAATGCATTCCCTTCAACTGGTCAAACAACTCATCTATCCTGGGAAGAGGATACTTGTTCTTCACTATGACGTAGTTTGACCTGTGATAATCTATACACAACCATACTGACCCATCCTTATTTTTCAAAAATAATACAAGGGCTCCCCAAAGGGATACGTTCAGCCGTATGCAACCCGAATCCAATAAGTCATCTATCTACTTCCTCAATTCCTCTATTTCACATGGAGGCATGCGGTACGTCGATAAAGAGATAGGTGTCGCACCTAGCACAAGGTCGATGGTAAAGTCAATCTCACATTGAGAAGGTAGTCAAGAGATAATTCTGAACACGTTCGTGAAATCTTGGGCTACTGGTGTGTCCCCAAGTGACGGCCTATCACAATTTTCCAATAGGGAAGCGTAACAACGAATGCGGTAAGGCCAACTGACCTAAACTGGTAAGGTGAAGTCGTGTCCTTAGGCCCACGGGCTATCATCAATCTGATTTCACAGTCAATCTCTGCATTCATTTCAATGAGCCAATCTATGCCGAGGATGATGTCGTAATGAAATATCGTGGTGACAATCAGGTTAATGCTCACCACTCTTCTTCCTAAGTTTATCGGGAAACTCTTACAAAACTTAGTGGCATCTGTGAAGGTTCCTACTGCGGTGATGACTCTCACCCCAACAACAGGGGTAGTGCTCAACCCTAATCGCTTGACAGTAGAGTATGCTATCGTTAAAATAGTGGACCCGGTGTCCACCAACAGAATTACTGGTGTACCTTGGATGTGGGCAGTGACTTCAAAGGCTAATGGTACTGAAGTCGTTGATTTAAATGCTTCAGTTGTAAGTGCATGTACCTGAGCTTATTGTGGATGAATAGGTTGCATTACTATAGGCCGTTGAAGTGGCCTATTTTGAGATACGGGAGGCTGGTAGAATGGTTGTTCCAGTGGTGCAAATCATAAAGGTGGAGCCGAAATAACAAGTGGTGGCTGGCGGTTGACCTTCTGAGGCGGCATAAAACTGTTGTCCTTCATCTTAGTAAAATAAAAGGGGGTCACTATGGCCCCCTCTGTTACAATAAATACACCACCGATCAGTTCGTCTCTACTGGGACGATGGAGCCACTGGTCTAGGAGGCGAGGCCATACGTGGTCTCTTGCCGAGAACTGGCCGGTTCTATAGTTCGGGCCGAGGCCTTGTGTCCATTGGCATACGTGTTTGAGACACTCTTTCGCCATCCCGCTCAACTCACAAGGACATGTTCACTAGCTCAACATAGTTGGGAATGCTAGCGCAACACATCTTGGTGCGGATATCAGCCTGCAACCCATTCAAAAATTGTCGCATTCTTATCAGCTCATCTGCTAAAATCACAGGAGCATATCTGACTAGCTCTGTGAACTGATTTTCATATTTTGCCATAGTCATTCCACCTTATCGGAGGCAGAGAAATTCACTCTCCTTTTCATTACGGTAAGTGAGGGGCAAGTACTTTCCATGAAAATGAGTTTCGAACTCGTCCCACGTCCATGCAAATCCAGTGGGAACGATTCGTATGATGTTATCCCACCAAAGACTAGCCTCCTTTTCAAACATATACGTAACAAGCTCGACTTGCTCTGCTTCAATACAGTGCAACGGCTTTAACATCTTGGATATGCGATCCACCCAGTACTCAACCTCCTCGGGTCTATGAGTACCCGTAAAAGTGGGAGGACGAAGGTGCTGAAAGGGCTCAAATAGGCCACTTATAGTCATAGTTCCAGTAGGCTGTACAAGTGGCATAGGCGGGGCTACATTCATATTTTGTACAATGGCCCCTGGTATAGTGGCCAAAACTTCTTATTGTTGTTGTATTAAGAGCATCATCTATCTAACCTATCAAGGGGAGAGGCCGCCTAAGGCATGTGTGACATCGACAAAAATGCATGGTTCTGACCCAGAACCAGTGGTGCATTCGGTGTTGGCCCATTTGTGGGGCCAGTGGGCGGTTGTGAATCCGGCATCGTATTGCTACTTGGACCCAAACTAAGGTTCATCTGGCTACCACTCGGATGAGAGGCCCCGTCAATCATTTTGCCAAGTGGAAGACCTGTCATGTTCTAAGTAGTTTTGGGAGGCATTCCCTATATGCAACATAGGGTGCAACATTTATAAGATTAGGATAACATTATCCACTTTCTCCAAACATTCTATGCATTTCTAAACAAAAGGAGCTTCATGCATTTTATTTAACCAAAATTTGTGACAATACATATGATGTAGCATTACATGAATTATGACAGAGAATGCATGTGAGCTAATTTAACAAAAGGCTTTAATACTTACTAACCTAACATCCATCTAAGCCTAACCAAGGCTATTTCAAAAGAAATAAGAAAATAGCTATGAACATATGACTAGTCCTTCAATTTTGGTGAAGGTAGAGGCGCTCCCTTATCTTGCATGTAGCACAAGAGGGCCTTTAGGTTGCAATACATTCTCTTGAATTTTTGCTTTAGGTAGGCCTAGTTTTATTCAAACTTCTGCTCAAGTAGGCTTGATTTTCCTCAATCTTGGCCATGCTGGCTTCTAGGGCGGGCCGGTCATGGCGGTCCTTACAAGCAGTAGGAGGTCCCCCGTCTGAGTCTTAGGCTTCCTCTTCTTCTTCCTGTCCCTCTGCTCTGCTGCCTTCCTCTTCTCCACTGGCTTGCTCTTTCTTCACTACCTTCCTCTTCTTCAATTTCTTCTTCTATCTCATTCCTGTATTCATCAATCCTGGCTTGGCATTCCCTGGGGACTATTCCCATATTGTTGAGTGTAGTTCCATTGATGAAATGGATTGGGGTGAGGTTATCCATATGGAGTCTGAATTTAAAATTGCGGGCGATCTTACAAATGAGGGGGTGGAAAGGGATTGAGGCGTTTCCTCGAGTAGATCGTGCAGTATTGATCATCTGAATCAAGGTGAGAGTAGGTAGACACACTTTTTCTCCCTGTCAAACCCAGTATAGGAAGTCCACCATAAATCTAGTGCATTCTGTGTGGTTACTCCACCTAGGATACACGTTGTACGTGCATATATGGTGGAGCAGGAAAAAATCCTCTGTCATAATAGTTGATGCAAGGCTATTCCCTCGCCTCCACTCATCAAGTTGGCTATAAAAGAAACGTGTGCAGAGATTTCTCTCTCGTTCACTAGCGAGATTTGTATCACTGGCATGTACGACTCCACGTTCTATTCCTATGATACGTGCCATGATATCCACATCAACCCTGACTTAAGTTCTTCCCAACGGTATGATAAACTGGAGAGGCTCTAGAGTTGGGTCCCATATTTGAGCATAGAAGGCTCGTACGGTGCCTTCACTTGTATGAGTTTTTCCTTCAAATATGGGACCCCACCCATTCTCCAAGAGGAGATCGATCATGGGATATAACCCAAATAACTTCTCATCAATGTGAGCTTCAAACATAACCTTGCAATCACGGAACTTATCGATTTTGAGGCCCTCCAGGAGAGACCTTTCTATCGAGATTCGAGGGTCAAGGTCCCATTTTGACTTTCGCTCAACGCTTGCACTTGTTTCAACACTCGTCTTCTTCTTAGAACGACTAGGACAACTAGGCCCGACCTCATCCAAGGCCATTCTCTTCCTTCCCATAAGGGAAAGGAGTGTTGAAATAGAGAAAATGGTGGTGATGAGTTCAAAGAGGGTTATTGAGAAGGAAAAGCTTGGAGAATGAAATGGGTTTGAAAGTATGGAGGTTTTGAGACACAAAAAGAAGAGTTTTGTGCTCAAATGGGTGTGAATAATGGAGAATACGAGATGTAAGGGATGGTTTTAAAGAGATTGTGGTAGAGGGGTGGAAGTTGTAAGAGAAGTGGAGGTTTTAGATGTATGAAAATGGAGGTTTAAGGGAGAAAGAGCATTTTTGGGAGGTTCGGAAGTATTCGGGAGGTTGGAAATGGTGAAATGAGGGAGAAATATGACAAAGGTGCCAATAAAAGGGGCCCCCCATGTGGGAGGGACCCACTTAGGCCAATTAGATGGTGGTGTGCCACCGCCACCGAGGTGTCGCCATGTGGTCACGGTTTGGTCCATGGCACCCCCCGGGCCCCATCAAACATCACGGTTCGAGTTCTTAGGCCCCTAGGGTCCACTTTTATCAGTCCAATGCGCATGTATTTGTGCCATTTGGATCTGTTTTGAGTTCGAAGCTTGTTAAGTATGACTCAAACTCGTTGATTGATGGCTTAAAGGTGACTGAGATCAATTCACGTGATGCAAGAGTATTCAATCTCGCCCGTTGGTGAAAATTTGGGATCCTAAGATCATCTCTAAATTTCATCTCCCCCTTCCTAAGTCAGAGTGCATCAGAGTGCGTCATGTTACCTATAACCCAGGTCAAGTTTAATCCAAATCATGCTCTGATACCAACTGGTAACGCCCTAAATTTTGAGGGTCGAGAAACTCTACTCCCGAGATCCAGCATGTAAGACCCATGTCCTAATTCGTATTGCTGTCCTTCTGGTCAAAATTCGGTAATCCTCGACCCATTTCTGATGTTTGCGCATGATCCTAAGCTGAGACCTGTATGCCAAAGTCGGCTCAAACCGAAACCTATACCTTAGCGATCGCGCCATCTCACGGTACTAACGCCGTGACTCACGCACCGAACCGGTATCCATGCTAGAAGATGTAGGCCTGCGTTTAATTCGAAGAAAACACTGTGCATTATGAGCTTCAAGGGAATCTCTACGAAATGTCCCATCAATCAATCAATCACTCGTGTCAAGTACAAGTCAAGTCACTCCATACCCAAATACAACAACCCATACTTATCCTTATCCTTTTCTTACACAAACTACCCAAAGTTAACTCTTACATCCCTTCACCCATCACTTTCTTACAAGCCATCACTCAACCCATCACTCCATCACCTTTCACCTATCACTTCCCTCTCTCTCTCATTCACTCTCAAACACTCTCCCAAGCTCCATACGTCCAAGCCTTCCCAAGCATTTCAAGAGCAACAAGTGTGGCCCACTTTCCCCACTCTCTCATCTCTCATCCTCACCATCAAGATCTCATCATCCACCATTAATGTAACACCCTGAAAATCGGGGGTCGTGTATAAACTCAACTCCCGAGTTCCAGACCGTCACTTATGCAACAAAAATGGTTATGATTCAATGTTGTCTGATTTAAAGCATTCACATGAGTAAAAGTATACCAAAACTGCAATTCATACTTCAGATCCAGTGATAAAAGCAAGCGGAAGACTAAACAATGTATATATCACTGTATGGAAAAACAAAGTAATCTCATCTGTCTCCAAAGTATGACAACATCTCTGAGTCTCATTTACATATACATAACAAAAGAATAATGTTCAAAAGAAAGTCCCACTAATGTCCACTCGATCCAGGTCGCCTACGGGAAGCCGTCGTGGTACTGCATATACGAGAACTCATCCTGGTCCTCGTCGATCTCTGGCTCCACCACCTGGATCTCGTCCTCACTTGCAACTACAACAGGGTCTGGTGGGTGTTGCAAACACCATCCCGTAACGTGGGAATGAGTGATCAACTCAGTGGAATCATAGAGCAAAGATTAGCATGTTCACAATTCAATCACGCGATAATAGTAAAGCAGTAAATCAGACAATCCTAATACTGTTGTTAATGCAAGATGATATGACGTGATGTATGCCCTCACCGACGATCACCCTCATGCGGCAACATCTTACGACCGCGGCATACCACACTCCCTAGAGTGCTCCACATCTTCCAGGCACATGCAATGCTATGGTGATATGATTTTCAAGTTGTTATTAATCCATTCAAACAACAGGATTGGGAAACTAAGGTACTTCCCTTGTATCAATCCCAACACAGATCCTGTCTAGGGTCGTCACTCCTAGTAATCTCATACGATGTATATTTCGTAGGTCACTGCAAGGGCTGTCAGGGCTGTTGCTCGCACTCGTTGCACCGCTCCCCCATCACCTTATCAATACAGGCCTACCGTACTCTACTGCAACGGAAGAGTCGTCGCCTCCCGTGGACTCAGAATACGCTCGCGGTCACTACAAAGGGCTCGTCGCCTGATCAGTGTAGGCCGACAACTAGAATATAGTGTCCCATACCACCATAATCTGCTCACGAGTCAAGGTGCTCACTGGTCACTACGGGGAGGTTTGTGGCCCTAGCGTAGGCCGACAGCTCGACCACGGTGTCCCATACCACCATGCCCGGCTCATGAGTCTTTGTGGATCAAGGTACCACGGTTAATAGGGTTTACAATGGTAAGTTCAGTACCCTAGGTTCAAGCAGTTATGACACATATAAGGTGAACATACATCGGCCAGTCGGGTTACTTGACGGGCTCGACTAGCGCGATCGCATCTCAAGTCGAACGACATGAAGTGCGTAAAACACTTCGCGTGGCCAACCACTGCCGCCAACTCTCAACACGAATCACGTTCATCGACGCGTCGTTCGTGGCTATGACCAGTCAGCCACGAATTCGCTCAGTTACCGACTGCCTGGACTAAGTCAAGTCCCATACATCTATGGAATTTCATTAACACTATATACAAGGTATTGGAATTGAAATACATCATGTGAGCATGTTAGCACATGTTATAACATTCAACTTAAGCAAATCTTCAAGGCATACTTTCCATGCATATTCAACTTAAGCAAATCTTCAAGGCATACTTTCTATGCATGTAGTGCAATCATGCATAAGGTAAGCATGTAGGAAATCATTTAGGTCAGCATTTTAATCATGAAATCAATCTCAAACTACTACATAACATCATTCAATACAATACATACTAATACAAGCATTTATACAAACACATACACTACACACTTAAGTCCACATATAGTATGTCGACCCAAAGTGCGCAACTTGGCGAATCTCTTCGCCAAACTGATTATGCAAGCATTCCTAACTCACTAATGCAGCGACAAACCATGTCAATCACGTCAGCAAAATATGCATGTAAACCGTACTTCCTACAAATGACTAAAATGCCCTAAATCTCATATTCTTCGTTAATTTACGAAACAGGAAACGGAGAGCATGTTGTACATGTCAAACGGCGATGCCGTCGATAATCTACTATTAAACGACATTGAAAGCGTTGTAAACCGTCAATCAAAGCGTCTAAAATCCTCACCTAGTCTCTTACGGTTGCGGGATTTTGAACGGAGCGTGTACGCTTCGTCTACGGCAGTAGGAGAGCCTGATTTATGGAATACGTTAGCTAACATGTTATGCATCTAAGTAAACCCTAAATCAGCAAGTTTTTGGGGTTATTTTATACCTGAAAAAGTGGAGAAATCACCAGTCAGGTGATTGAAAAGAAGTGCTGAAGCAGCAACTGTCAGGGGCTCGGAAGCGGAAAAATTCTCTTCTTCTCTTTCTCTCAAACTCTCTCTCTTTTTCTCCTAGGGTTTGTGATTTTCGGATGGAAGGGAGAAATGAGGGTTTCAACCCCTTTTATAAGCTTATAATCGCCGAAAATAGGCTCCGGGATGAAGTTTACTTGGTGCCTATCCATTTCGGGGCTGTTTCGGTCCAAAAACTGCTTTCTGGTGGTCCCTTGGTCGATTGCGATCAGACTTAAGCTCATGGGTACCAGATGTACCTCGTATTAAGTTTTCAGTCTGGCAGGGTTCGCAGATCGCACGTGGCAGACCAGTTTCAGTTCAGCGGTCACCGCACATAGATCAGGGCTGAAAGTCTCATGATAATAAATAGAAATTTTTCCTGATCCGAGGGTGTAATCTGGATGAATTCTGACGGTCAGAACGCTTAATACTGACGCGTCAAGTCGTGTGCCAGATTTGAATTTGAAATTCCAAATCCGTCCCTATTCGCGGTCGCTTCAGTCCGGGTTCAACGAAATCGTCTGTGATTATCGGTTTGACTTGATTTTTGAGATGATTGTCAAGTCCAGCTGGGCGGTTCTAACGGTCTAAGATAGGAGGTATCGGACCTTCGACGCGCGGTCTAAATCCAATACAAAATTTCAATATGGTCCAGAGAACAAACCTGCTTAGAGTTTGATCCGAGGTTATAGAGTGTTGTAGAGTTGTTTGTTCTACTCGATTTGGGTCTTGCAGAACGTATTTAAAGTGATCAGGGACTATTTCTCAGCTACTCTAGCGTTGCGCTAGCTAACTTACGCTTAATTCCCATGGAAATTATTTCTACGCGATTTCGGGTCGAGTTGGTACTCGAACCCAAGTACGGATTTTTCACGGGCGTTACAATTAAACTCGAAGGCAAGGAGCTAAGGAGGCTAGGAAAGCAATAAGGAAGCCAATAAGGTGGGTGATCTTTGAATTTTTTTACCGTTGATTTCATGATTTGGATACCCAACTTGATGTATGTGTTGCAATCATATGAGGGACCCATAGTGGCGGGGTCCCTCCATCTACACCGCTTATTTCTCTATTTCTCTCTCTCTCTCTCTCTCTCTCTCTCTCTCTCTCTCTCTTTCCCTCTCTTTTATGATGGGTGTGGCCTATTAGATCCACACCGATCGTGGACCCACCATGATGGATGTATTTGAATGATGCCTTCATCTTTTATCCCGACCATCTAGTGGGCCTGAATGATGAGAAAGCACAAATATCATGTTGAGCAGGTGGGCCACGTGCATGTGGGACCCACCATGATGCAGTATTTATCTAGGCCATCCAGCGTCCCTAGACGCTGGACTAGGAGTGGCTAACATGGAGTGCGCGTACTGACAGGGAGTGTTCTAACGAGCTAACAAAAAAAAAATGGTGGGCCACTCATGTAAGCCCTACCTTGATGTATGTGCTTGATCCAAGCCATCCATCCTTTTTCTCAGATTATGTTAGGCATTGAGCTAAAAGATGAAGCTGATCTGATAAACAAGCGGGCCATACCGTAGTAAATAGTGGTATTGCCATTAAAATCCACATTAATTCTTCCATTGGTCAAAAATATATCGCACGTTGGTCTTATTGGGTTGATCAGGGGACATAGAATCCAATGGTCAGACCAGATTTTTCAGATGCGGTCCCCACCTATCAAAAACCATGATATTAATGGTTTTTTTTTTAAAAAATGAGGCAGCAACAGGAGCGTACGTAGGCGCTGCCTGCGTGCTGGCGAGCAGACGGGTGACCAGGCCTCACGGCCCAGTTGTGGGCCCCCATCATGATGTGTTTCGAACATCCACACTGTGCATTAGGTGGGCCTTTCCCCTGGCTACAGGCCACCCAAAAATTAATCGTATACGGATCTCAGGTGGCCTACATCATAAGAAACAATGGGATGGACGCCTACCATTGAATTCCTTTATGGGTCATGGAAGTTTTGGATCATATATGAAATTTGTTTTTACTCTTTCCTCACCCTTTCAATGGTCTGGATGGCAAATAAATAGTATGGTGGGCCCCACATGGGACCCACAAGAATGTATGTGTTCATTCACACCGTCCACGGTTGTGGACGGTGGAAACCACCATAATGTTTGTGTTTTACTCACACCGCCCAGACAGTGGGCCCCCCTGGTCCACGTGACCTCATGGATAGATTGCATGGAAAACAAACATTATCGTGGGCCCCCTTGGTCCACGTGACCTTATGAATAGGTTGTATGGCAAATGAACATCACCGTGGGCCCCTTGGTCCATGTGACCTCTCAACAGGTTGGATAGAAATAAACGTTATGGTGGGCCCATGGTCTTTATGACCTATGAACAGATTGGATGTAAATAAATATTATGGTGGGCCCCCCTCCTATCCGTAGGACCTTTTCAACAGGTTGGATGGAAAATAAACATTACAGTGGCCCCTTGGTCCATGTGACCATATTAATAGGTTGGCAGGAAAATAGACATTTTGGTGGACCCCTATTCATATGACCTTATCAACAGATTGGATAGGAAAATAAACATTATGGCGGGCCTCACATGAGGCTCACTTTGGTAAATATGGGCCCATGTATTTAGGCCCATCTTGATGTATTTTTAGGCCCATTATTGAGGCCTGCTTGGATGCATATGAACCCATGTGTTTAGGCCCATCTTGGCATGTATAGAGGCCCAATGTTGAGGTCCACTTTGTTATATATGGGCTCATGTGTAGAGGCCATTTGATGTGTTTATAGGCTCGTTGTTGGGGCCTACCTTGATATATATATAGGCCCACGTTATAAGGTCCGTTTGATGTATTTATGGCCCATTGTTAAGGCCCACTTTGGTATATATAAGGCCTATGTAATTAGGCCCATTTAATGCACATAAAGCTCATATGATTGGGCTCATTTTAATGCATTCTAAGGCCCATGGGCAATGACCCATTACAAAGTACCTAAGGCCCATTGGTGAGGCTCATTTAGGTTGCCCACTTGATGAATATAAGGCCCATGAGATATGGCCCATTTGATGCATTTGAGGCCCAATGGGATGTACCTAAGGCACATTGCAATGTGTGATTTCGTCATGATTTATTTAATGATATTTAAGGCGAGCTAAGCCTTAGGATCAATGATGGTTAGATGTCCACATTGTATTGATAATGTCGGTTAAATGTCCGCATTATGACTCTCCCTAGGGCCCATTGATAGGCCCATACCTGTATTACATAGGCCGTCTAGGCCATCTTCGTTCTGATCAGAGCCCATCACCACATAACATGTTTAGTATAGAACTATGATTCATGATCATACGCATCATATGTATGCCGGATATGAGAAGTAACTGATCATAGCATATGCCTTTGGGTAAATCGTTTATGGGATCCCTGATAAGCGGAGTTACCCTTCATGAGTGTGTGGTACATACAGGATTGTCGCATGTCAGACAGTATAATTCATGCACTTACACATGTGTGATTGTGATATGCCCTAGCAACATCAGGGTTATAGCCTCCACAGACACATCATGGGTGGCTGAATTGGATACTGAAAATATTGTTACAAAGCATCGGGGCGCCATAGATGTCCCTAGGTGAAAATTCCTAAATCCGATGGTACCAGACGATGACTCCAACGTCGAGACCGAGTGGATATATGAGCACACGAGGGCCGAATACCAGGAGGAAGCGTCCCACTATGTCATGGTCGGTTGGAAAGGGGTGTGGCCTTACTCGCCTGAGGGTAGAGGGCAATACTAGGCTGAGTTTGACCAACTCGTGAATAGGTTCACTATCGACGTGCCGGATAGGTATTGGCAGACTATTGGCTAGGCGGATGTGAGGTTTCTTACGCTTACTTGGACTGTGCGGCTAGGAGAGCGACAGTGCCATTTGGAGTGTACTAGACCCCGGGGATTATCCAGAATGAGAACTGTACTGATATATGATGAGGATTGGCATGCTTGAGTTGCATCTGGGATAGCATGGCCATGTCATGGCCGATAGCATTCATATCTTGCACCGCATAGCCTTGGTATGGCTGATTACATTCATGTACTCATCAGCACATTACCGCATTATTCTGACCTTGGATTCTGAGCACGCTCATATTGCGCACACACTTACACCGCCCTCTAAGCTTTCTATATGCTTATGCATGATTGATGCGTGCAGGTGTGTAACATCCCGAAAATCGGGGGTCGAGCAAAAACCCAACTCCCGAGTTCCAAAATGTTATTTATGCAACATTGATATGTATGATTGAATGTTGTCTGTGATAATGTATTAAACATGAGTGAAATTAAGCCAGAACAGCATATCATACTCCAGAGACAGTTAAATTAACAAGCGGAAGACTGTGATAGTATGCATAACATATATAAACTGTTGTATGCCTCCAGAGTGTGGATATGTTACCAGGTTATATACATACATGTATACTCCAAAAGTAGACAAAACGAATATACATGAGTGCGCTAAAAACATAAAATGACAAGTGTCAAAGTATCTAATCAACCTCCCTGTAATCCCGTCAATCAGAACACGCATAAAGGAGGGATCCTCCTCATCATCATCAAGTCTAGCTCCGCCTCATAGGCCGCGCCGTCATCTGCAATCACAAAAGGTCTGGTGGGTGTCCAGGAACACCGTCCCGTAACGTGGGAGTGAGTAGCTAACTCAGTGGAATAATAGAGCAAGGATTAACATGTTCTCAAATCAATCACGCGATAATAGTAAAGCAATAAATCAAACAATCCTAATACTGTTGTTAATGCAATTATGACATGACGTGATGTATGCCCTCACCGACGATCACTCTCATGCGGCAACATCTTACGACCGCGGCATGCCACACTCCCTAGAGTGCTCCACATCTTCCAGGCACATGCAATGCTATGGTGATATGATTTTCAAGTTATTATTAGTCCATTCAAACAGTAGGATTGGGAAACTAAGGTACTTCCCTTGTATCAATCCCAACACAGATCCTGTCTAGGGTCGTCACTCCTAGTAATCTCATACGATGTATATTTTGTAGGTCGCTGTAAGGGCTGCCAGGGCTGTTGCACGCACTCGTTGCTCCGCTCCCCCATCACCTTATCAATACAGGCCTACTGTACTCTACTGCTACTGAAGGGTCGTCGCCTCCCGTAGACTCAGAATACGCTCGCGGTCACTACAAAGGACTCGTCGCCTGATCAGTGTAGGCCGACAGCTAGAATATAGTGTCCCATACCACCATAATCTGCTCACGAGTCTAGGTGCTCACTGGTCACTACGGGGAGGTTTGTGGCCCCAGCGTAGGCCGACAGCTCGACCACGGTGTCCCATACCACCATGCCCGGCTCATGAGTCTTCATGGATCATGGTACCATGGTTAACAGGGTTTACAATGGTAAGTTCAGTACCCTAGGTTCAAACAGTTATGACTCATACAAGGTGAACATACAACGGCCAGTCGGGTTACTTGACGAGCTCGACTGGCACGAGCGCATCGCAAGTCGAACGACATGAAGTGCGTAAAACACTTGGCGTGGCCTAACCACTGCCGCCAACTCCAACACGACTCGCGTTCATCGACACGTCCTTCGTGGCCAAGATAAGCTAACCACGAATTCTTTCGGTTACCGACTGCCTGGACTAGGCATAGTCCCAACCAATCATAGAATCACATCAGTAGTTGTGTAAGGGTAATGGAAATGAAATGGAACCATGTGAGCATGTTAACACATGTCATTACATACAACTTAAGCAAGTCTTCAAACACATGCCTTTCATACATATAATGAAATCATACATATCGCCAACATATAGGAAATCATCACCATCAGCGTATTAATTGAGAATTCAATCTCCAACTAAGTCATAAGAAACTCATCAAGCACATATTATAACATACCACTTAAATGAATCATTAAGCACATGCATTTCATACATATAATGAAATCGTACATATGGCTAACATGTAGGAAATCATTCACATCAACATATTCATTGAGAAATCAATCTCACACTAATCCATATCACCATTTAAGCCAATACATACTAATACAAGCATTTATACAAACACTTACACTACACACTTAAGTCTACATATAGTATGTCGACCCGAAGTGCGCATTTAGGCGAATCTCTTCGCCAAACTAATTATGCACGCATTCCTAACTTCCTAATGCGACAACAAACCATGTCAATCACATCAGCAAAATATGAATGTAAACTGTACTTCCTACAAATGACTAAAATGCCCTAAATCTCATATTCTTCGTTAATTTACGAAACAGGAAATGGAGAGCATGTTGTACATGTCAAACGGCGTTGCCGTCAAGAATCTACTATTAAACGACATTGAAAGCTTGGAAAACAGTAAATCAAAGCGTCTAATATCCGCACCTTTTCCCTTTTAGGGATGAGAATTCGAACGGAGCGTATACGCTTCGTCTACGGCGAATAGAGAACCTGATTTACGAGATTTATCAACTAACAAGCTATGGAACTAAAGAAGCATCAAATCAGCAACTTTCTAGGGTTCTTTCTTACCTAGAAAAGCGGAGAAATCACCGGCAACGTGATTGAGTTGCGTTGCTTAGGCACTTGCAACAGGTAGCACAAGCGGCATGGAATTCTCCTCCAATCTCTCTCACAAACTCTCACCTTTTCTCTCTCCCAATCTAGGGATTTTTGCAAATTCGGATGGGAGAGAGGAGTGAGGGTTTCAACCCCTTTTATAAGCCTAAACATGCCCAAAATAGGCTCCAAGTCAAGGTATACTTAAAGTATATCCAAATCGGGGCTGTTTCGGTCCAAAAGAGCATTTCTGGAGGTCCCCTGGCCAAATGCGGTCGGACTTAAGCTCGTGCATACTGGATCTAGCACACATCCAGTTTTCAGACCGGTTGGGTTCCCAGATCGCACGTGGCGGTCCAGTTTCAGTTTAACGGTCATCGCACCAAGATCAGGCCTATAAGTCTCGTGATATATAATAGATATTTTTCCTGATCCAAGGGTGTAATTTGGCTGTATTCTGACGGTCAGAACGCTTAATACTGATGCGTCAAATTGTGTGCCAGATTTGAATTTCAAATTCCAATTCTAACCCTATTCTCACTCTCTTCGGTCCGGGCTCAATGAAATAGCCTGTGATTATCGGTTTGACTTGATTTTTGGAATAAGTGTCAAGTCCAGCTAGACGGTTCTAACGGTCTAAGATAGGAGGTATCAGACTTTCGACGTGCGGTCTAGATCCAATACAAAGATTCAAAGTGGTCCAGAGAACAAACCTGCTTAGAGTTTGGTCCGAGGTTTTAGAGCATTATAGCACCATTGGTTCCACTCGCTTTGGGCCTTGTAGAACGTATTTAAAGTAATCAGGGACTGTTTCCCAGCCACTCCAACGTTGCGCTAGCTAACTTATGCTTAGTTTCTAAAGAAATTTATCCTAAGTGGTTTCTTTGGCTATGGAATTGGGTTCTGAACGATTTTTCAGGTGTTTTAATTGACCCACTGTCTAAGGACGTCAAATCCCAGATTGGCCAAAATCCGGGGTGTTACAAGGTGACGCTAGGATGCAACCGTAGCTTCATCACAGTTGGAGCATGCAGCCGAGCTTTGGAGTTTCGTTATTAGCACTATCTTGTATTTCTCTTTATACACATTGTACTTAAAGTTTTTGATCATAGTAGATTTTATGATGGTGTTCTTGTAGTTATTGTTCATGGGTTATGCTTGTAGTTATGCTCATTACGAATTAAATGGATATTAAGAATTCTCCTTGTACCATCCTAGGATCAGAACCTGGTATATGGCTACTGGGAGCTGAGAATGGGGTACTACGGAGGCTGTCAGCGCCAGATTCGGCGATCAGGAATTTTGTGAGCTTGGTTTTCGAGTTCGGGGCATGACACAACACATCACTTATGCAACATGTGATAATGATGTTCAGATTTTATCCATATCAATGAGTTAAACATGAGTGGGATTATACTAAAACAACATATCATATTTTGAATATAACTAAACTAAGCAAGCGGAAGTCTGAAGCATATATATTTAAGTGCGTAAGTGTTTCACAACTTCCAGAGTATGAGTATGTAACCGGGATGAATATATACAAGTATTTTTTTAAAATATACAAAATGTGGAACTGTAAGATGTCCAACTAAGCCAAATGTCCCAGTGTTCCCAACGTATCAGCACGAGGGCTACATAGACCCACTTGCGAGCTAAAAGTAGGAGAAATTCTCCTCATCCATAAAGTCCTACTTCATCACATAGACTTCATCATTACCTGTATCTAAACTAGAGTTGGTTGGTGTTTTAAAACACCATCCTAGGGTGGGAGTGAGTGATCAACTCAATGGTACTTAAGTTAAAGGTTAACATGTTATCAAGTCAATCAAGCAATAATGACAAGGCAAATTAACAATCACTTCCTAACTACTCTTGTTAATGAAGGAATGGAATACAAGTAATGATGTATGCCCTCACATCAAAGCTCCCTCAATAAGCAACTCTGACACCAAATTTCACATATGACATCACTGCCTCCTATGTAACTTCCACGCCTTTAAAAAATGTCTTAACTAATGTAGTGTAATGCATGGTCATGTTAGCCTAGTAATTAATTAAGCTTATTCATACGACAAATATGGGAAGCTAGGGTACCTCCCTTAATATCATTGACCCAAACTGAAGGATCCATCTAAGTTTATCACTCCTAGTTAAGCACATAGGATAGGAAAGTTGTAGGGTCATCACTTCCAATGAAAAGAAGTCGATAGGAAAATTCAAAAGTTTATACTCATAGTCACTACGGAGTGGCTAATCACCTCGGTGTAGGCCGACAGCTCGAATACAGTATCTCATACCACCATGCCTGACTCACGGGTTTGAGTTGTTCACTGGTCACTACGGGGAGGCTCGTCACCCCAACATAGGCCAACAACTCGAACACGGTGTCCCATACTACTATGTACGGCTCATGAGTCTTAGCAGATCATGGTACCATGTTTAAAATGGGCCTTTACATTAGTAGGGGGTACCTTAGATTCAAGCAGTAGTGTTCATACTTGGTAAACACACGATAAGCCAATCGGTTTATTAGGCAAGTTGAATTGGTACAAGCACACGCTAACCTAATTGACATTAAGATCATAAGCACTCCTCGTGGCCTAAGCACTATTGACAATAGTCATGCGATCCGGATTCGTCGAATATACCCTATTTGGCGAGACTAATTCGGCCACCTGAACAGAGAATGTTACCGATTGCCTGGGCTACGTTGTAGCCCCAATATTACTCAGATGCAATAAGTAAGAAAAATGTGAAAATCATTTCAATATTTAACAAACAATTGAAGTAAACTCCTCATTTGAGCATTTCATCAAACACATTGACACGTTACTAAACACTTACATTTTTTCCATTAATTGTGTAGTGATAAATAGGATTACATGAAAGGAACTATATATATGAATAAGGTAACTAAGAATTCTATCCCAATACTCTTAATAAATACAAATTATCAACAATTTCTCATTCAAAAATTTCATCAAACACTTAGACTACACTTCATCAAATATATAGACTAGGTTAGGTACAATGTATATTTTAGCAAATCCTTATACAGAGAGGTCAACATGCATATAACAACGATGAATCCTAGATTAGTAGACATGGCAAGCATAAATCATATTTGTATATTCATTTAAATATTTTAACAAACACATGGGATGCATCTTTTATTCAACATAGTTCATACATGTATATTATATCGAAAGTAATGTATTTAAGATGATATGACAACAATCAAGTCAGACATAAATCATTAGTTGACATTGAAAGCATTGATAACAATAACCTAAACGTTTATAGTCCGCACCTAAACATTGAAAGCCTTGAAAATGTTTAAAGTCAGAATATTCGATTCGGACTTGGTTGGAATTCTACTCTCCCAAAAACGGAATGTCGGGCACCTAAATAACATAAATGGTTAGCTAGTTCGACAAGTAATCAGCCTGGATCTCTATAACAAGATTAGGGTTAGCGTTTCTTACACAAAATTGTAGCCGAAGCTGAGTGTGTAGCATAATGGGAAGTTAATTCAGTGCGTGGAGTAGTGGGAGAGAATCTCAGCATCAATCACCAAAAAAACTTCTTCTCTCTTTCCTATTTTCTCTTCTTTTCTCTCTCTCTCCCTTAAGGCTTTGGAGAAATTCGTATATAAGAAGGGTGGGGTGATATAAGGGCTATTTATAAGCCCAGAAGTGATGCAAATGGCCCCAGGGCCACTATATACATGGTTATACCCATTGGGTAGTTATTTTTGACAAACAGGGCTCACAGGGAGGCCTACTACTCACCTACGTCGTAGGGTAAGTTCCCTGACAATGGATCTATGTCTGGATGCGATTTCAGTGCGATTGGATATGTTGATCGACCATGGAGGACCTATGTCAGATCAACTGTCATACTTACTTGATCGGGGCCACAAGTATACAGATGCATCCAGGGAAATTTCCTTTTCCCAAGGGTGAAGTTTAGTGAGAAACTGGCAATCTAAAATCTTCAATTTCGCGTGTGAGCAAATGGCCCAATTCACTTAAGTTTTGGTTCTTTTTCTAAATATATTTGTATTTCTCACACACTTTACTCTTGGCTAAAGTTGTATGTTTCTGGACGCTATCTGGGATTAATTCCCATGATGCTTGTTAAGCCCAGTAGGACAGACATAATCCTATAGTTTTGCAGTCATCGGATTCTTGACGTGCAGTCCAGGTCCGATATGGGGTTTCAATGTACTCTCGAGAGTGATAGGCTCTTAGGATTTTTTCTAGGTATTTATTTAGTTTTGAGTTATTGGTATTAATGGTTTTTTTGGGCCTTCATGTTTGTGAAAATGGTGGCCCAAGCTAAATCCACTAATTATTAAGTTTAATACTTAATTAATTTTCATCTAAATTACGATAGAATATAGTCCTTAGGTGGTTCCGCCTGAGTACTGAGGTTTTTGTACGGATTTTTTTGAGACGTTACAAATATATAGCAGAAACATCAAATACACCAATCCATTTAGTATTTAATTATTAATCAGTATTTGACCCTCTTCGGTGGTTTACAGATCGTCTCTTCTTAGTTTTTTGGGTAAGCAACCTCATCTTCTGACTTCGTGAGCTGTAGACAGTCATATGCAATTATCTTTTAAAATTTATGAATATTCTCCTACGAAAAGAATGAAGTAATATTAAATCAAAGGACAAAGCAATCAAGATTTAATGTAGATGTCTATACACACACACACACAGACCTTCGTGAAGTCAATTTTGCGCATGCTGCTCAAGTAGTCTATATATTTCATCATGAATACACCATAATCATCCGAGTTATCTTGCCCAAGTCCGTCACTGATTGTCTCTAAACTCCATGGCTTCTCCCAGTTCTGAAATCCATTATCAAGAATATGGAATAGTCATCTCAGTCTATCCGTTATCTGCACGACAATCAACTCGTTGTTCTCTTTCAACTCGATACTCAGGCTGTTGTAAAAATGACATAGCCAAGAACCAGTGCTAGCCCCTTGCGTTGAGTGGGATGTATAACTGTCAAGCACAAGAAATATGACAAAAGTTAAAATACTTACCTTTCCAAAATGAATAATATCATTTAAGTTCATGTATATGTGTAAGTAAATAAGATCTTACCACTTCATACTTCCATAGAGGCTTTGATCTACCTCGACCTTCAGCTATTTCTCTAAGAATTTCATTCAATTTACCATTCTCGATGATCATCTATCGATCCTTATGGTTGCTAGCTCCATAAGTTTGTAAATTGCTAAGTTAAACTTTCATGATTTGTTGTTAATATATTGGAAAGGGTCAGAAACATAAATAATTAATGATGTTTTAAAGATAACTATGGTCCTCAAATTCAAGTTACCATAAATAGTGACGGGACGAATGCACAGTCCTGTCTACCTTGTGGTCTCTTTTCTTGATGCACTGATAGGTAGCGTAGGTATATATCGATGGCCTACACAACGAGGAAGTTATGTGATATATTTTTCATACATCGATATTAAATAAATAAATAAATAAAGTCAATATTTAGAAACTTATCTCAGAGTCGACCTATGATTTTAGGTCATAGATGCTCTTCAGCCAGACATGTCAATCTGATGATACTCTGACAACTTTCAACTCAATGTCTTCAGCTTCAGTTAGAGCTCGGTGTGGATCCATGTACCCCTGACGACTCTTCTTTATAGGTAGAGCTCGGTGGGGTTCTGTTGCATAGCGGTGTGGTCTCCCTTCCTCACACACTTGTGAAGTACCAATGTTGAGCTGTAATAAAATGATATATTATCTATGAAATTCACAACATAATGTCCATTGAAAACCATGACCCAAATGTAATTTCACATATACTTTTCTTATTAGCTTCATCCTTTAGTAGGTTCATACCCTGGCTCAGCGTAGCATGAAGCTCCTTCAGATTCAAAATTTCTTCTTCGTTACTTTGCACTGAAGTGATTTTCTCTTGTAGCATAAGCATATTATTTGATTTTTATATATTTCAACACGTCTGCTAGTGATGTCATGCTGTCATCCATGCAATGACATGGATCGTGGTTGTTGTCCATGTAAGGTCGAGGTTCATAATTGACCTAATTCGTGAATTGTGTCTGTTATCCATATTGTGTTGTACACGATCTACTCTAGGCGATATCCATGACCAATTATTACACGATAACCATGACCAATAGATGATAACAACGATCCAAAATGATGGTAGTGACCACGGTCCTCATTGGATCGTGTTTGTCATCCAAATTGGTCGTGCACCAACCACCCACGACCCATTGTGGCTGGAAACCATGATCCAGTAGTGAGCTGGCTCATCCCAGCCCCAACGGTGGAGCTGTTGACTTGTTATAAACCTGTGTAGTATCAGACATTAGACTCATAGTGACTTGTTAAATATTAATAATCCAAAGGCAAACCACATACATATCATCCTATATCATCAACATTGGGTCGTAACGTCAACCACGACCCATATGGACGATAAACACGACCAATCACACATGATAACAATGATCTAACCTTCACAATAACCACGAACAAATGTGGAACACAACTACGACCAAAATTCAATTTCATATACCTTTATTGCTTTTCTCTTTTTCAATATGCTTCATCTACTTATTCATATACGCATTTTCTTCCCTAAGATCGCCCACTGAATGGACATGGGCCTGTCACAACGACCCGCATTGTATCATAACCACGACCCAAAGAGGGACACAACAACAATAAATTCAACTTCATATACCTCCATCCCTTATATCTCATTTCCAAACTGCTTCATCTTCTCTATCAGCGAAGCATTCTCTACGATCGGAAGGCTCGTCGAAGGGACATTTTCCTGTAATAAAATTATAAACTAGAAATGAGCCAAAACGGAATAGAACAACAGTCAAATAAGATTCAGGATACACTAATAAATTCAATTTCATGTACCCTCATTGCCTGGATCTCCTTTCTAAGTTACTTCACCTACTCTTGCAGTGAAGCATTCTCTCCTACGAGAGGGCTGATAGAAGTAACAAATTCATGGAATGAAGTACTATATTATTATGTATTTTCCATGTATAATAACCACGACCCATAATTCATAGAAACCACAACCCATTTTACACGGAAACTACGACTCTTGGCTAAATCGTGGTTGCCACCAATGTTGGGTCGTGTATTAACCACGACCCGATGTGTATGGCAGCCATGACCTTTACTAGATGGTAACAATGATCATATCAGGATGATAACAATGATCCATTTTTCATTTAGCTTCGTTGACTGAAACTTAGCTATTAGATAATTCATCTACCCCCATAGTGAAGCAATGTCATCTTTGAGATGGCTCATCCCATCTTCAAAACGTTTGAGATGGTCCATCCCATCATCAACAGTTGTTGTTGTTGTTGTGTTGTTGACCTGTATTAAAACCAGTATATAAGACAGTACATTCATAGAGACCTATTAACAAATAATAAAATAGGATAATTTCACATACGTATTTTCTATTAATATCGTTTCTCAATGACTTCACTTTTTTGCGTAAAGAAGCATTATCTACCTTGATGTTCTTTATTTCTCCGCTAAACTCTTCCTTTATTCCTTTCACTTCAGTGATAAGGAACTTAATCCGCTTATTAAATTTCTTTATTAAGGATCTTGATTTTTTATTATCTTTTAATACGTTGCTAATATCTTCCTGGATGGAGGTTCTAACCTCAGCCCCAAATTCATTTTTCATTTCTAAGAGGGAGGCTGTAAGATCAGCCTCCACTTTATTTCTTATTTTATCCTCCGCCACCGTTGTCACTGCAGTAGGTGCTGCCCATCGAGCCTTGTCATTCACATAAGTCTTGTCAGTTATACTCCTAACAACCTCGGTCTCTGCTTCTTCGACCGTTGGTTGAAGCTCTGAAGCTAGCATCACCTGCATGGGTAAGATTGATTTATTTATTAATTATAAACATACTGCATAATTAAAATATACCACTGTTTAAATAACTCTTACCAGTACAACTGTGAAAATGGCGGATAAGGGACGGTATCTGTCTGCTTTTTTTGGATTCCAATTTAGGATTCGAGGAATCAATGTAGGCAGTCTTCTATCTGCCCACCCACTATCACCAGTGAGTTTTGGTAACCGTTCATAGGCCCAGATCTTCTTAAGATCAATTATCATGCATTACATATTGATTGACATGTATGGAGTAAAAATTCAAACTTAGATTATGAACCAGGACAAGAATAATGTACTTGCAGGGTAAAGCACATCTGCATATGTTATAAGATTTAGGGTACAAGCCAGTCGTCCGAATAATACCAGATGCAGCGTTAACCCCTTTCTTCAAATAATTATACCCCATACTGCCCCAGGGGTAGTTATTAAAATAATCCAAGTCATCAACCATGTCGATAAATGTATCAACACAATTATTCTTTTGGGGAGAGGAAACTAATAGAGTCTTAATGCAAATTAGTAGAGCCAGCTTCATCGCGACCATATGTTCATCTTTATCGACGAGTGACAAATAAGCTTCTTTTAGTTATTTTTTTACTAACACTACCTGGTCTTAGGTAGGTCTCCCTAATACCTCTTCCTCCCTCTACTCTTTCAGCCTCCGCACGATCGTCACCATTTATCCTAACTGTTTCAAACTTAAGTCCCATTATTAGATCAAAGTCGAGTTCAGTAAATTTTATCTTGGTGCCTTGAACATCTAATTTCAAATCACCAACATGCCTTTGTATTAGGAAATGCATGATCTAGGAGTGTGCCCTCCACCTAGTCAATGGAAAGTGAAGAAGAAATCCAAAATAACTATCTCTGAATATGTTCTGTCTATAAGGATTCTTCTCCATATCTACAATCATATGGTCCAAAAAAACTGACAGAGCACTTAGGAGAGACCCGTGCCTCTTTGAAGTCTAAGCACGTGGCCATCATTAGCTTCCCTCGAACAGCATTCTAATATGGTCATTGACTCTTAATCAATCAATAATAAGGTCTTGCAAAATCTAACATGATCGTAAATGAATTACATACTTGATCGCTGATGTAACCAACAAAGGGTCATGGTTATCATGTGTTTTAAAGGATCGGGATTGTCATGCAGCACGGTTCGTTGTTGTCATCTATTATGGGTCAAGGTCGACTGTCAAGAGTCTCAAGACCACCCACCTAAAATGTGATCCACGATCCATCGTGCTGTCAACCATGATCCCATAGGCAAACTAACCACCCACCCACGATCGTGGCAACACGATCCATTAGGCATATTAACCACGATCACAACTCACCAAGATCGTGATTGTCATGCTATACATATTGTTATAGTCATATACATTAGGTCATGGTTCACATCCACTTCCGACATAAACTGTCACTGTTAACCACTATCTATTGAGTTATGGTTCATATATACGACTCACATAACATGTAAGCCATGATCCACTGGGCACATCAAGAATGATCACAACCACGATCGTGATTGTCATGCTATACAGATCGTTGTTGTCATCTACAATGAATCTGTAACACCCCAAATTTTTGCCAACCTGGAATTAGACGTCCTTAGGCAATGGGTCAACCTTACCACTTTCAAAACTCAATTCCAAAGCCAGAGAAATTACTTTTCAACCATTTCCTTCAAAACTCACCTTTCACCAGCTCATTCTTCAAACTTCTCCAAGTACTTTCATATTAGACACGAATTCTCAAGTTTAAATAGTAAAGAACTATACTTAAACTAGAACTCACTATAAACGGTCGTCGAGATTGAGTTCGTGCACACTCCTGATCACACACAAAGACCCCAAATCACTTTTAGACCATCAATCGAAGGGTTTAGACCATGTTTCATTCCATTCCAAACCTAGAAATGAATGGTCTTAGGTGGTAGGTAAAGCCCAACATCTTACACTCAATCTCAAAGCCTAAAACCTCTTTTTATCCACTTCCTTCAAAATCTCACCCTCCACCACTTTATTCTTCATTTATTTTTAAGCACATTCATAATACAAACCAATCCTAGGGTATAAATGATGAAGAACAATACCAAAACTAAAACTTATCATAAATAGTAAATAAATGGATAAAATGGGTTTTGACCCTCAACCTTTTGGAATCTAACAAAATAAATAGGTTAGTTGGGTAGATTAGTGTCTCCTATCCCAAAATCATATGCTACACATCTCATAAACTCATTCTAGTTTATAAATTGACACTCAAAATGCCTCAAATGGAGTTGGGGGCCTACCCACGCCATTCCAGAGGAATTCAGGGTGGGCCCCACACCTTTTTGGGACCTGGGGGGCAGGAGGACCTCGCCCAAGGGGCTAACCCACACCAGTTAGCCCAGTGGTCGGCGAGGCCTCACCGGTAAATGGGCCGAGATGGGACCGGGCTTCGGGCCGATCGTGTTTGGGGGCTAGGGAAACCCCCTAATGTATGGGTCATCGATCAAAACCCCTCCAATCTACTACTTCCTTCACAAACCCCTCCAAGCTTTCCTTTTCTTAAAAAATCTCTCAAATCTCTCCAAAAGTCCCTCTCCAAACTCTTCCTTTTTCTGTTTCCAAGCACCCCCACTCCACCCTTCAAATCTCATCTCAAACGGAAATCATTATAGGCTACTTCCTTTAGAAATTAGATGAGACTAACTAAGTGTTAGATTATACGACCTGTGAAATTGTCACCAATCACTTTAAATACGATCTGTTAGAGCCAAAATGTGTAGAATAGTTGACACTACAATAGTTGAGTTAGAACTGCACAGCGAAGCGTGGTTGACCCTTTCCCCACTAGCCTAGGATCGAAGGAAGTGATTCAGGTTATACGTAAAGTTAGGTCATTAAATTAGGATATGAATCTTCCTTAGAATGTCAATAGTGAAGTCTCTATAGGGAAACGATTAGGGCTTAAGTGTTGAGCCCATTCATATTAAATCATAGGCCTAACAATGAGAACCGTCGTCAAGACTCCAAATAGATAAGGAGATAAATTGTAGCAAACCATTAGGGCATAAGCAAGAGATAAAGAGTAAGTTTTTAGGAGGGTAGACTAAAATGCGTCAGACTAGCATAGATAGTATACACCCTACCACGCATATAAATTTAAAATCAGTAGAGCTTAGGTGAAAGGAATAATAGAATCTTTACTCATTACCCTTAACCAATTTCGGGGATCAAATTATTTATAAGAGGGGTAGATTGTAACACCCCAGATTTTTACCAACCTGGAATTAGACATCCTTAGGAAATGAATCAACCTTATCACTTTCAAAACTCAATTCCAAAGCCAGAGAAATTACTTTTCAACCCATTTCCTTCAAAACTCACCTTTCACCAGCTCATTCTTCAAACTTCTCCAAGTACTTTCATATTAGACACGAATCCTCAAGTTTAAATAGTAAAGAACTATACTTAAACTAGAACTCACTGTAAACGGTCGCCGAGATTGAGTCCATACACACTCCTGATCACACACAACGACCCCAAATCACTTCTAGACTGTCAATCGAAGGGGTTAGACCATGTTTCATTCCATTCCAAACCTAGAAATGAATGTCCTTAGGTGGTAGGTCAAGCCCAACATATTACACTCAATCTGAAAGCCTAAAACCTCTTTTTATCCAATTCCTTCAAAATCTCACCCTCCACCACTTTATTCTTCATTTGTTTTTAAGCACATTTGTAATACACACCAATCTTAGGGTATAAATGAGGAAGAACAACACCAAAACTAAAACTTACCATAAATAGTAAATAAATGTATAAAATGGGTTTTGACCCTTAACCTTTTGGAATCTAACAAAATAAGTAGGTTAGTTGGATAGATTAACATCTCCTCCTACCCCAAAATAATATGCTACAAATTACACAAACTCATTCCGGTTTGCAAATTGACCCTGAAAATGCCTCAAATGGAGTCGGGGGCCTACCCATGTCAATCCAGAGGGATTCAGGGTGGGCCCCACACTTTTTTGGAACATGGGGGGCAGGAGGAGCTCGCCCAAGGGGTTAACCCTCGTCGGTTGGCCCAGTGGTCGGCGAGGGCCTCGCCGGTAAACGGGCCGAGATGGGACCGGGCTTCGGGCCGATCGTGTTTGAGGGCTAGGTAAACCCCCTAATGTATGGGCCGTCGATCAAAACCCCTCCAATCTACTACTTCCTTCACAAACCACTCCTCCAAGCTTTCCTTTTCTTGAAAAATCTCATAAATCTCTCTAAAAGACCCTCTCCAAACTCTTCCTTTTTCCATTTCCAAGCTCCCCCACTCCACCCTTCAAATCTCATCTCAAACAGAAATCATTATAGGCTACTTCCTTTAGAAATTAGATGAAACTAAGTGTTAGATTATACGACCTATGAAATTTTCACCAATCACTTTAAATACGATCTGCTAGAGCCAAAACGTGTAGAATAGTTGACGCTACAATACCCTAAAACCTAGGATCAAACTCTAAACCCGGTTGCTCATGAGGGCATTCAGAAACTCCGTATCGGATCTAGACCGCACATCGGAAGTCCGATTACCCCAAACTTAGATGAATATGACCGCCTAGTTAGACTTGACAATCACCCCAAAAATCAAGTCCAGATGATGTCCCACGATGATTTTCTTGAGTCCTAAGTGAAGAGTGTGAGAAATGTTAGAAATTAAATAAAATTTATGAAATCTGGCACGTGTCGCTTGCGCACCTTTTCTAAGCATTCTGACTATCAGAATCTGATACAAATTCACCCTCGGATCAGGAGAAATGGACCACTCATGTCAATGCACTTGAGGCCCTGATCGAGTACCGCTGACCGTTGAACTGAAACTGGTCCGCCACGGGCGATCTGGAAATCCGATCAGACAAAAAAACTCTACCTGACCTAGATCCAACGTCAGGAAGCTTAAGTCCGACCGCACGCAGAAGAGGGGCTGTCAGAAGTGCTCCGCTGGATCAGAATAAGCCCACTTTGGTTATAAAATAAGTATACCTTGGCCATAAGGCCATTTTCATCGCTTTTGGACTTATAAAAAAGGCTTAAACCCTAACTCTCTCATTCCATATGAATTTCCTAAGCACTAGAAAAGAGAGAGAGAAAGAGAGAGAAAGTGGGGGAGGAGGTGGGATTTTTCTTCCATGAATTCTTCCCTGTTACTCCTTGTGCTTCAACGCCGCTTCTGCACCGCCATTCCGGTGCTTCAACTCCTCTCTTAGGTAAGAAATCATAACCCTAACCTGTTCTAGAGTTCCAAATAACATAAGTGATGATGTAGCAAACCTATTTCATGGTATAGGTTTCCGTTGAGCCATTGACGAAGAATTATCGTCTGAATCAACTCTGTTTCACAATTTCTGGTTTAAGGTGCGGACTATATATGTTTAGGTTATGGTTTTCAAGACTTTCAATGTTAAGCAATGATTTATTCTTTCTTAGGATCCTATTTCACATGTACAAAGTGTTGTCCGTTTCAATTTTTAGTTATATGTTAATTATATTAATTACATTGTATTCCTCGTATTTATAGAAAATACCGTATACGTATAAAATTCAGATTTGTGCTTGCCATTACTAATTTCCATCTATGTATGCTGGATGTATGTGTAACAACTTCTAGGATAAAGGTTTAGTCCAAATACATGATATACCAATATACGATATGTAGTTAGTATGTGTAGCCTAAGTGTTTGTGAAAATGACCGAATGAGTATAGACTTTGTAAGTGTGCTCTCCATGACAGACTATCGTGGATATATGATTGTTGTATAGGCGATAACCCTTTGACAAAAGGTTTTTCCCTAATACGTATGCTAATTAATACATAATATGTATTATGTAATAGGTGTAGTATAAGTGCTTGTATAAAATGTCTGAATGTGTTAGTAGTTGGTAAATTGTGATTTATAAGGGAGTTGAGATATGAATCCCAACTGTCTTAGCTGTGTGCATGTTTACATCCATGGATTGTACATGATTCATGTTTAGCTATGTGTATGATTTCCTTTATGTACTGTATATCCATATTTTCATAGTATGTTCAAATGGCTGTAGGATAGATTTATTTATTCATTACTGCCTTGATAATCTCATATGCTTATTTTTTGTAATTGTACGTGTTTGGGACTATGAAATAGTCCAGGCAATCGGTAATAGACTCTGCTTGGTGGCTGAGAATGTCTCACCACTTAGGACATGTCTCGACGAACCCGAGCCGTACGTTGCTTGTCGACAGTGCTTAGGCTACGTCGAGTGCTTGCGCATTCATGTCGATCAACTCAACGTGTGCTCGTACTAGTTGAGCTTGTCAAGTAACCCGATTGGCCCGATGTTTGTTCACCATGTTTGGACGCTACTGTTTGAACCTAAGGTACCAAACTTACCATTGAAAAGTACCTCTAACCTTGGTACCTCGATCCCCTATGACTCATGAGCCGGGTATGGTGGTATGGGACACCGTGGTCAAGCTGTCGGCCTACGCTGGGGCCACAAACCTCCCGGTAGTGACCAGTGAGCAACCCAGACTCATGAGCATATTATGGTGGTATGGGACACTATATTCTTGCTTTCGGCCTATACTGATAAGGTGATGGGGAAGCGGTATAATGAGTGTGAGCAACAGCCTTGACAGCCCTTTGTAGTGACCTTGAGCATATTCTGAATCTGCGGAGAGGCGACGAGCCTTCCCATAGTAAACAGAGTATAAACTAGGCCTGTATTGATAAGGTGATGGGGGAGCGGTACAAAGAGTGCGTGCAACAGCCCTTGCAGCGACCTAGAACCGTACTTTGTATGAGATATGCAAGGACTGACGACCCTAGAATGGATCATTGTTTGAGTATTGATATAAGGGAGATACCTTAGCTTCTCAATCCTACTGTATGAAAAGGATAAATAATAACTCGGTAATCATGTTCATATCGCACTGCATGTGCCTGAAAGATGTGGAGCACTAAGGGAAGAAAGCATGCCGCGGACGTACGATGGTGTCGCATGAGGGAGTATGTTGGCGAGGGCATACATCATGTCATTTCATCCTTGCATTAATTACAATATTTAAGAATGTTTAATTGTACTGCTTTATCATTAATGCTTGATTGAATTGATAACATGTTAACCTTTGCTGTATAGTTTCCACTGAGTTAGCTACTCACTCCCACGTTACAGGACGGTGTTTGCAACACCAACTAGTCCCTATTTATTTTTTGTTTTAGATGATGGCGATGCTTGTGAAGCAGAGCCGGACTTGATGATGTTGAGGAGGATTTCTCCTATATGCAAGTTATGATCGACGAGGTTATAGGGTTAATGATTAGATGCCAAAACACTTGGTATTTTGTCTTTTATTTAAACACCCATGTATATTCTTTTTGCTCATCTTTAGAGTATACATGTATATAGTTAACATGGTAACATGTTCACACTCTAGAGACTTACAATCAATTATATATTTTATGTATTTATCACAGTCTTCCGCTTACAAAATTTAACTGTCTCTGGAGTATGATATGTTGTTTTGGCTTAGTCTCAATCTTGTTTAATGTCATTCTACAGACAACATGCATTCATCATTATCTATGTTGCATAAGTGACGTTTTGGAACTCGGGGGTTAGGTTTCTACTCGACCCCCAATTTTCGGGATGTTACAGATGGTATCAGAGCATGATTTGGATTAAACTGGACCTGGGTTATGGTAACACAACGCACACTGACGCAATCTGACTTAGGAAGGGGGCATTGAAATCTAGTACATTAGCATCCGAAGTGTCATCGGGTGAGATTAACTACCTTAGAATAGCCCATACGTAACCGAGACCATGCAAAATGATCTCATATCCCTACTTCTATTCACTCAAGCTTCCATCTTCTACACCCATCCACCACTATTCTTTACAACTCTTTACCTTCCTTTCAAAATTATACTTGGAGTTTCATCATCATGGGATTTAGAAATCCCATCACACACTCTCCAACACAAGGCCCATTTTCCAAAGCCTATGAAATTGATTTTTAGTCCCAACCCACCCTCCTACCAAACATGTCGTTTCTTAATCCCGAGGTGAGATTAGTAATGCCAACTATTGAATACACCTTAATGCCACTAGCCAAACAGGCCCTTAGAGTTTTGGACCTAGAGTTGGTATTCTTAGATTTAGAAAGATCTGACAGTATAAGGGATCCGATAAAGCGATAACATGAACCCTATGACCTCCTTAGCTAGTATGGACATATGCGAATTTCTACTCCTAAGATAAAACTAGGCTACTAGTTATACTAAGGAAAGTAAAAGAATGAATATGCTAAGATAATTGAATAATGAACTTAGTTAGTCGGCTTGATTAGGTTGAAGTAAGACCTCATTCTTTCGTTGAATCCCCATAATATTTATAGGCTTCTTTAATGACTCTTAGGAAGGTTATTTGATTAGAAACTATTCACGCTTGAAGAGAACTTATAAATCCCTTATAATTAATGTTAGGTCAAACCAACACACCTCCTAGAATTACCTTCCTAAGGACTTATTGCAATCGGAAACGTGGAGTAAAGGAACTGTATATAAACGATGTATTTACAGCTTGAACTAAATTCCTAATCCTAGTGGTTACCAATAAATCCAATGCTCTGAGCAAGTAGAAGATCAGCATCGACTCGGATTAAGAATTGATATGACAAATTTTCTGTCATCGCGAGGCAGGAGATCTATGTATCCAGCTTAGACCCACTACACAACTTTTCTTCCTTGTTGGCCCGACCACCTGCAACCAAAAGTTATTGCTTTGCCTTTGGGAAATGTTAAGGACATATAGCCAATAGAGATTTTTTAGTGGGCAATAGACAGTTAGGAATTAGGTCGCAAATTATAGACTATTCTGGCATACATATTGTGCTTATGAATTTAGAGAGATAGTTTGCCCGTCAACCTGCTTTATCCAAACTTCCTTATGTACTAATAATGTATAGATCCTATTATGATATTAAAGAGGGTAAGTCAGGACCGTAGTAAGAGTCCTTATTGGGTAGAATTAGGTATCTCCCCACCAACTCACATCTGCCCCTGAATTCAACCACAATAGAGATTAGGCTCATTTCTACAACCATAGGTACTAATGTCATAGAATGCATCATTAGAAAAAGAAGACCAATGTATTGAGAAGTTGTTTCCCATTTCTTGTCAAGGATAGGTCCTAAGTTATACCTCGTTCCGACATACGGATTGAGACATAGAATCTTGAGCTTTGAGAGTAGAAATAATTTTTAAGGGGGGTAGAACCTTATGAGCCCAATCTAGTAAGGCCAGATAATACAACAGTTGACTTAGAACTGCGCAGCGAAGCGTTCTCCACTAGCTCAGGATCGAAGGAAGTGATTCAGGTTATACGTAAAGTTAGGTCATTAAATTAGGATCTGAATCTTCCTTAGAATGTCAATAATGAAGTCTCTATAGGGAAACAATTAGGGCTTAAGTGTTGAACCCATTCATATTAAATCATAGGCCTAACAATGAAAACCGTCGTCAAGACTCCAAATAGATAAGGAGATAAATTGCAGCAAACCATTAGGGCATAAGCAAGAGATAAAGAGTAAGTTTTTAGGAGGGTAGACTAAAATGCGTCAGACTAGCATAGATAGTATACACCCTACCACGCATATAAATTTAAAATCAGTAGAGCTTAGGTGAAAGGAATAATAGAATCTTTACTCATTACCCTTAGCCAATTTCGGGGATGAAATTATTTATAAGGGGGGTAGATTGTAACACCCGAGATTTTTACCAACCTGGAATTAGACGTCCTTAGGCAATGGGTCAACCTTATCACTTTCAAAACTCAATTCCAAAGCCAGAGAAATTACTTTTCAACCCATTTCCTTCAAAACTCACCTTTCACCACCTCATTCTTCAAACTTCTCCAAGTACTTTCATATTAGACACGAATCCTCAAGTTTAAATAGTAAAGAACTATACTTAAACTAGAACTCACTGTAAACAGTCACCGAGATTGAGTCCGTACACACTCTTGATCACACACAACGACCCCAAATCACTTCTAGACCGTCAATCGAAGGGTTTAGACGATGTTTCATTCCATTCCAAACCTAGAAATGAATGTCCTTAGGTGGTAGGTCAACCCCAACATATTACACTCAATCTCAAAGCCTAAACCTCTTTTTATCCAATTCCTTCAAAATCTCACCCTCCACCACTTTATTCTTCATTTTTTTTAACCACATTTGTAATACACACCAATCCTAGGGTATAAATGAGGAAGAACAATACCAAAACTAAAACTTATCATAAATAGTAAATAAATGGATAAAATGGGTTTTGACCCTTAACCTTTTGGAATCTAATAAGTAGGTTAGTTAGATAGATTAGCATCTCCTACCCCAAAATCATATGCTACACATTATATAAACTCATTTCGGTTTACAAATTGGCCCCGAAAATGCCTCAAATGGATTCGGGGGCCTACCCACGCCAATCCAGAGGGATTCAGGGTGGGCCCCACACCTTTTTGGGACCTGAGGGGCAGGAAGAGCTCGCCCAAGGGGCTAACCCTCACCAGTTGGCCCAGTGATCGATGAGGGCCTCGCCGGTTCAACGAGGCCTCGCCTATAAATGGGCCGAGATGGGACTGGGCTTTGGGCCGAACATGTTTGGGGGCTAGGGAAACCCCCTGATGTATGGGCCATCGATCAAAACCCCTCCAATCTACTACTTCCTTCACAAACCCCTCCAAGATTTCCTTTTCTTAAAAATCTCTCAAATCTCTCCAAACTCTTCCTTTTTCTGTTTCCAAGCACCCCCACTCCACCCTTCAAATCTCATCTCATACAGAAATCATTATAGGCTACTTCCTTTAGAAATTAGATGAAACTAACTAAGTGTTAGATTATACGACCTGTGAAATTGTCACCAATCACTTTAAATACGATCTGCTAGAGCCGAAATGTGTAGAATAGTTGACGCTACAATACCCTAAAACCTAGGATCAAACTCTAAACCCGGTTGCTCAAGGGAGCATTTGGAAATTCCGTATAGGATCTGGACCGCACATCGAAAGTCCGATTATCCCAAACTTAGACGAATATGACCGCCTAGTTGGACTTGACAATCACCCCAAAAATCTAGTCCAGATGATGTCCCACGACGATTTTCTTGAGTCCTGAGTGAAGAGTGTGAGAAATGTTAGAAATTAAATAAAATTTATGATATCTGGCATGTGTCGCTTGCGCACCTTTTCTAAGCATTCTGACTGTCAGAATCTTATCCAAATTCACCCTCGGATCAGGAGAAATGGCCCACTCATGTCAACGCACTTACGACCCAGATCGAATACCGGTGACTGTTGAACTGAAACTGGTCCGCCACGGGCAATCTGGAAATTTGATCGGACAAAAAAACTCTGTCTGACCTAGATCCAACATCAGGAAGCTTAAGTCCGATTGTACACAGAAGAGGGGATCCCAGAAGTGCTCCATTGGATCAGAACAAGCCCACTTCGGTTATAAAATAAGTATACCTTTGCCATAAGGCCATTTTCGTCGCTTTTGGACTTATAAAAAGGGCTTAAACCCTTACTCTCTCATTCCATACGAATTTTCTAAACCCTAGAAAAAAGAGAGAGAAAGAGAGATAAAGTGGGGGAGAAGATGGGGTTTGCCTTCCATGGATTCTTCCTTGTTACTCCTTGTGCTTCAACGCCGCTTCTACACCACCATTCCGGTGCTTCCAGCTCCACTCTTAGGTAAGAAATCATAACCCTAACCTGTTCTAGAGTTCCAAATAGTATAAATGATGATGTAGCAAAATTATTTCATGGTATAGGTTGCCGTTGAGCCGTTGACGAAGACTTATCGTCTGAATCAACTCTATTTCATAATTTCTAGTTTAAGGTGCGGACTATATACGTTTAGGTTATGGTTTTCAAGACTTTTAATGTTAAGCAATGATATATTCTTGCTTAGGATGCTATTTCACATGTACAAAGTGTTGTCCGTTTTGATTTTCAGTTATACGTTAATTATGTTAATTACACTGTATTCCTCGTATTTGTAGAAAATACCGTATACGTATAAAATTCAAATTTGTGCTTTCCATGATTAATTGCCTTCTATGTATGCTGGATGTATGTGTAACAACTTCTAGGCTAAAGGTTTAGTCCAAATACATGATATACCAATATACGATATGTAGTTAGTATGTGTACCTTAAGTGTTTGTGAAATGACCGAATGAGTATAGACTTTGTAAGTGTGCTCACCATGACAGACTGTCGTGGATATATGATTGTTGTATAGGCAATAACCCTTTGACGAAAGGTTTTGCCCTAATACGTATGCTAATTAATACATAATATGTATTATGTAATAGGTGTAGTATAAGTGCTTGTATAAAATGTCTGAATGTGTTAGTAGTTGGTAAATTGTGATTCATAAGGTAGTTGAGATATGAATCCCAACTGCCTTAGCTGTGTGCATGTTTACATCCATGGATTGTACATGATTCATGTTTAGCTGTGTGTATGATTCCCTTATGTACTGTATATCCATGTTTCCATAGTATGTTCAAATGGCTGTAGGATAGATTTATTTATTCATTACTACCTTGATAATCTCATATGCTTATTTGTTGTAATTGTACGTGTTTGGGACTATGAAATAGTCCAGGCAATCGGTAATAGACTCCTTGGTGGCTGAGGATGTCTCGCCACTTAGTACATGTCTCGACGAACCCGAGCCGTACGTTGCTTGTCGACAATGGTTAGGCCACATCGAGTGCTTGCGCATTCATGTCGATCAACTCAACGTGAGCTCGTACTAGTCAAGCTTGTCAAGTAACCCGATTGGCCCGATGTTTGTTCACCATGTTTGAACGCTACTATTTGAACCTAAGGTACTAAACTTGCCATTGGAAAGCCCCTCTAACCTTGGTACCTCGATCCCCTATGACTCATGAGCAGGGCATGGTGGTATGGGACACCGTGGTCGAGATGTCGGCCTACGCTGGGACCAAAAACCTCCCTTTAGTGACCAGTGAGTAACCCAGACTCGTGAGAAGATTATGGTGGTATGAGACACTATATTCTTGCTTTCGGCCTACACTGATAAGGTGATGGGGGAGCCATGCAATGAGTGCGAGCAACTACCCTGACAGCCCTTTGTAGTGACCTCAAGTATATTCTGAATCTGCAGAGAGGCGACGAGCCTTCCTGTAGTAAACAGAGTATAAACTAGGCCTGTATTGATAAGGTGATGGGGGAGCGGTGCAATGAGTACGTGCAACAGCCCTGACAGCCCTTATAGCAACCTAGAACTGTACTTCGTATGAGATATGCTAGGACTGACAACCCTAGAATGGATCATTGTTTGGGTATTGTTATAAGAGAGGTACCTTAGCTTTCCAATCCTGCTGTATGAAAAGGATTAATAATAACTCAGTAATCATGTTCACATCGCACTGCATGTGCCTGGAAGATGTGGAGCACTGAGGGAAGAAAGCATGCCGCGGACGTACGATGGTGTCGCATGAGGGAGTATGTTGGCGAGGGCATACATCATGTCATTTCATCCTTGCATTAATTACAGTATTTAGGAATGTTTGATTGTACTGCTTTATCATTACTGCTTGATTGAATTGATAACATGTTAACCTTTGTTGTATAGTTTCCATTGAGTTAGCTACTCACTCCCACGTTACGGGATGGTGTTTGCAACACCAACTAGTCCCTATTTTTTTTTATTTCAGATGATAGCGATGCTTGCGAAGCAGAGCCAGACTTGATGATGTTGAGGAGGATTTCTCCTATATGCAGGTTCTGATCGATGGGGTTACAGGGTTAATGATTAGATGCCAATACACTTGGTATTTTACCTTTTATTTAAACACCCATGTATATTTTTTTGCTCATATTTGGAGTATACATGGATATAGTTAACCTAGTAAAATGTTCACACTCTGGAGACTTACAATCAATTATATATTTTATGTATTTATCAGTCTTCCGCTTGCGAAATTTAACTGTCTCTGGAGTATGATATGTTGTTTTGTCTTAGTCCCAATCTTGTTTAATGCCATTCTATAGACAACATGCATTCATCATTATCTATGTTGCATAAGTAACATTTTGGAACTCGGGAGTTGGGTTTCTACTCGACCCCCGATTTTTGGGATGTTACAGAATCGCAACCACAATCGTGGTTGTCATGCTATATGGTTCAATGTCGTCATCTACATGGGCATAACCACTACCCATATAACAAGACTACCATGACTCACAGCCTCGACCCAAATAACAAGTGAGCAACGATCCACTGTGCTTGTCAACCACTATCCATCGGGCATATCAACCACGATCACAACCACGATCGTTGTTGTCATGTTTTACATATCGTTGTATTCATATACACTGGGTCATGGTTAATAGCCACTATGTATATAACATGTGAACAATGATATATTATCCCTATCAACCATTACCTTACTTTGTCATTTATAAGGACTTAGCTACACTCAAATTATGTAGATGTACTCACTGAGTGGCGATGGGGGGGCCTAATGAAGAAGATTTAAAACTAGTAAAAAAAAAGGGTAGGGATAAAAACTGAACGGATCCCAGTGAAGAAGCTCAAAGATAAATATATAAATATATAAATATATAAAATCGATGTTCTGTAGGGGACAAGTGGTTGTTTTAAACAGTATATCTTCCAATCTCGGTCGTTTCTAACTCATACCGAACTTCCTTTTCTCTTATCGACACCGTCCATTCTATTTGTAACACAAGAAACATAATTACCCAAAGAATGATTAAACTATATTTAAATCTAATGGACCACAACAGTTCAAACCAACAGGTTCTGTAAAATTTCATAATTTGTCATCTTTACGCAGTTTGGGCCATTAATGGCTCGATACGTTTCGCTACTAAACTTATCGAAGGAATCCATTAGTCATGAACTATTCTAATGGATTAGATCCGATTTATGATGGGCCCATGGACTTGACCAAGATGATCGATGATTGATGTTATGCGTTGGGAATCATAAGTGAACCTTGTGCCTTTTACATGCAATTTTAATGTATGGACATGCGACATATTTTTTCAGTACAAACTAAGATATGTGGGTTGTGGCCCACCGTGATGTTTGTGAGAAATCAACTCTGTCCATCCACTTTTTGAGCTCAGTTTAGGGCTTGGAACCATAAATGAATCGGATCTGATACTCAAATGTGCTGAAAATGTGAGGATTGAACTCCCATAGTTGAAATATTTATGGGGCAACCGAAGTGTTGACTCAGGAAAATATTTTTGTTTAGAGTTCATCCCATTAAGAATTACGTTATGGACGGTATGGATGGCATGTAAACATAACTATCTAACCCAGGGAAGTTTCAACGGCTGGAATTTCCCTACCCACATTTTCCTTTAATGTTGTCCACCTGAGTCATGGATCCTACTCACTTTTTATCTCAAACCCTAAATTGATCTCAAAAAATGGATGAACGGGATAGATTTCTCACAAACATCAGGGTGGGGCCCACTTAGGATTATAGCGAAGGAAATTCCTGTTAAAGGCATTCGCATGAAAGCGCACCAAGTCGACCTTACCTTTTCATCATTGCATATTTTTGCATGTCAACGGCATATTGGTCCATAAAATTCAAATACGCGATCCATATATCATGACTACAAGGAGACATATACAATGAAAATACGATATAAATCGTCATGTCAACTACGACCCATCGAACATTAACACGACGACCATATAACATAATAACCACGTTATAAAGTTGTGGGCCAAAGAATTAGTCTTCAACACGACCCCCTGAACATGGGTCGTGGATGTGATGGAATATGATTTGTGGGTTCTAGTAGATATGGCTCGTTCATGTCATGTTATATGAGTCATGGTTTGCATGTTCGAAGGGTCGTGATTGTAAGACGACATGGGTCATGTAACAACCATGAACCCATTAAATGACAACCATGACCCATTATCACGACAACCACGAACCCATTAACATGACAACCACGACCCATTAACACGACAACCACGAACCCATTAACATGACAACCACGACGCAAACTCCATCATATAATGACCGTTTCCCCATACCTAGAATGTTTTGGGAAAAGGAAAACTATCGTTCCCCATATAGGGAATGTAATGTAATGGATTTACCAGTGGAAAAGGACCATTTCCCTATATGGATGTGTATCTATTTATCAGACCTTTTTACAAATACTTGCTACAGATCGCGAAGATCAAACATGGTATGGTGAGGTCTTTCGTGGTCAAGTGAAGGGAGCTTATTGTATGGCACACCTTGATCAAAGTCATCTCAACCTTCCACAGTGATAAACACGACCCTTCGTATATGACAACCACGATCCTTCATGTTGTTAAAACATAACCCAAAGAAAGGATTGTTGTGTGTAGTTTTTATTTATCATGCTTGTCATGTAAATTTAATGGTGGTTGTTATGATATATAGATCATGGTTTTCAAAGTAACATGGGTAGTGGTGTCGATTGCTAAGGGTCGTGGTTTTTATGTTTTATGGATCATTGTTGTCATATTATATGGATCGTTGTTGTCATGCTATAAAATAACGAGTTCTTTTGTAGAGCTTTGACGGCTTGGAACCCGAAAGAAGTCAGGTTACATCAGTCAGGAATTTCGAAGAAGCCATTACACACTGGGTACTCCAACTGCGAGTAGGTGCTCATCGACAAAATTTTAACTTCTTTTATAGGGCTTTTACATCAGCCTGGAACTCAGAAAAGTGGAGATGGAATGATTTAGATTATAAGGTCAGGCTTGGACAAAGACAAGCCCTCTGATCGCCCTCGAAACACAATATATGGGTCGTGACTGTCATTGAATATGGGTCTTGGTAATAAATTTGTATAGGTCATAATTGTTATCAGTTATGGATAATAAAAGTAATGAGAAATAGGTCGTGGTTGTTGTGTAATAAAAATCATGGTTATTGTGTTATATGGTTTGTGGTTGACGTGAAGCATTGATCGCAGTTGTCATTCGATATGACTATCATGTTATATAGATCATGGTTATCGTGTTGCATGGCTCATAGTTGACATTTTGAATGCATCGTCATTGTCATTGTTTAGGTCATGGTTCAAAAAAGGAACTGATAGAAAGAAAGACCCATTAACATGACAATTACGACCTATGAATCGTGAAAACCACAACCGATTGTTACATACACTATTTCGATATTTGAGTCATGATTTAAATGCATAAGGCTCATGATTATCATCAGTATTTGAGTCATGATTAACATGATACACGGTTCGTGACTGTCATTGTATATGGGTTATGGTTGTAAGGATGCATAGGTCATGGTTGTCATGATACATGCACCATGAATGATATGATATATGGGTCGTTGTTGTCATGTTATATGGGTGGTGATAAATGCGACGAATGGGTTGTAATTGATATGGGTAGTGTTCTCATGTAAAATTTGTCGTGGTTCATAGCTGTAATGGATCGTTGTCCTCGTCCATGTTGAATCATATTCAAAAACCACGAGTGTATGAGGAACACAACCCTTACAACATGGAAACCATGATCCATATATCATGAGAACCACGACCCGTTGTTAAGTCCATGATCCATTGTTGACAAAAACCACAACCAATTCAACTTGCAGAGCCTTGTGCACCACAACAATGATCCAGGCTACATGAATACCACGATCCATATGACATGGCAATTGCAACCTGTATAACATTACAATCATGACAATGTAACATGAAAACATCGACCCTTATAACGTTGCAACCACGATTCATATAACATAGTAACTGTCAGAAGAGAAGCTTAGTGATGCGCAAGACTCTTCAAGTTTTTTCCACTGAAGTTTACAATATAATAAGAAGATGCGACCCTTATAAATACTTTAATGGGTCATGGTTTCCATGACATGGGGATCGTCGTTGACTAACGTATTAATCGTGGCTTCTATAACATATGGATCATATTTCTCTTAAGGCCGTTGTTGTCAACAATGATCGAATATGGATGAAAACCATGATCTATTACATATATGAATAATGAAAATATTAACACACAAAATGACCAGTATTAACATGACCAACGATCTAGTTGTTCTTTTTGTAAATCTCTCAAAAACTACTCTCACGACAACAATAAATTCATCGACGAACATGTTCTCCACATTTTCATAACTACCACACATATAATACATGGGATTTTTGATATCTACGTATGCCATGTCCTAACTTTAATGGACAGATTTCCATACACTTTAATGAGAACAGATCAAAATACGTGGATGGGCACATTTCCATACAATTCTAGCTCATTAGATAATTTCTCATAGCCAACTCTCTATAAATATGAAGGTGGGTAGAAAACTATCCACCCCTTCAGAGGGAGAGGGAGAATAACATTGCAATGTTTTTCATGGTGTTCCATCCTCAACCATCCGTGGGATCAACTCGTTGACCAACGCTTTGAATGACTATATAAATGGTCGTGGATTGTTAATCAATTATTATAATTTCTTGCAAAATCTAACATGATCGTGATTATAATACACAGTTGATCGCTAATGTAACCAACAAAGGGTGGAGGTTATCATGAGTTCTAAAGGATCATGGTTTTCATGCTACATGGTTCGTTGTTGTCGTCTATGCTGGGTCGAAGTTGAAAATCAAGGCCATCCACCATCTGATCCACGAGTTTCCGTGCTATCAACCACGAACGTGATTGTCATGCTATAGAGATCATTGTTGTTATCTACGCTGAGTTATGGTTCACATCCACGACCTAACGTTCGTTCTATCCATGACCATTCCTTTCGAAATCAGCACCACATTCAATTGTAGGTAATCGCATTAATGAAGATACCTACCCGGAATCCATAAGAATCAAAGCTACCCTTTGGAATCACCACCCCCACATTAACCACTAGTTGAACAACTTATAAAAATGGCACTTGGGTTACATTTTTTTAGAATCCAATCCGAACCACAAGTCCTTCTCGTGTTCTTCCTTTATGTTTGATCTCTTCCTTTCTTCAGGAATGTTGACAATCTTCTTGAAGATCAACGGCCTCTACCTGAAATTCAGAAGACCATTTGGTGGCCACGGAAGATCAACGAATCCTTATCAATAGATGTCTTTGTCTCCCTGGGTCTCCTTTGAAGAGAACTGTTCTTCATAATCATGGCTTATAGTTGTCGTCAATGATTTCAAGATAAACATCTCCATCCCATACTATCTCCCGCTTAATTCTGTGTTCTTTTTGCAGATCTCTCAAACTCTATTCTCACGACAACAATAAGTTCGCGATCCAACTTCCTGACTAGAGAAGTGGAAGTGAGAGTGCGGTTGTCATGGGCTGTGGTTGTCATGTAACATGGGTCATGGTTATCATGTAATATGGTCGTGGTTGTCATGTTACATGGGTCGTGTTTATTGCATGTTCACCACAACCCATAACATGGGATTTTCAATGTCTACGTATGCCATGTCCTAACTTTGATGGGAATATTTCCATACACTTCAATGAGAACAGATCAAAATACATGGGTGGACACATTTCCATACAAATCTAGCTCATTAGATAATGTCACGACCAACCTCTCTATAAATACGAAGGTGGGTAGAAAACTATCCACCCCTTCAGAGGGAGAGGGAGAATAACCTTGCTATGTTTTGGATGGTGCTCCATCCTTATCCGTCCGTGGGATCAACTCGTTGGCCATTGAATCACCAAAGTGTTGAATGACCATAGAAATACCATGACCCATACTTCATGATAACCACGACCATAAAACATGACAACCATGACCATAATTAAAATACAATGTGAAGAAAATTTCTCTTCGAAGGGCACACAACGAGCTACAAAGCACTTTTGGGAGTGTCTTATTTAAGCCTCAACTTCTCAACATAGTTTTTGGTCGAGCTAAAACAAGACATACTCAAAAGAGTTTTTGATCTCGCAAGGTGCCCTTCAAAGAGTACAGTTCTTCACATTATATTTTAATTATGGTCTTGGTTGTCATGTTTTATGGGTTATGATTATCTTGAAATATGGGTCATGGTTGTCATTGGTTGCAGTTATCAAATTATTTTGGTTGTGGTGAACATCGGTCGTGGTTATCATGTAATATTGGTCGTGGTGGTAATGTAACATGCCTCATTATTGTCAATGTAATGTGGGTCATGATTGTAATCTAATATGCATCGTGGTTTTCATGTAATATGGATCGTGATTGTCATGTTGAATGGATCGTGTATCTAATGTGAAATGGGTCATAGCCCTAAAATCACAAGACAAACGGATGGGCGACACGAACACTAATCATACTTCAATCTAAGCCCATTTGGGTCATGGTTGTCATTTTATCAATCATCACGGTTGTTACATGTCCACTTCTAACAGTGGGTTCCATTGTCCTCATTGTTTTCTATTATGGCCCCAGTCACCAGCAATGGTCCCAACCACGACATATGTGTTACATCCATTCCGTTCATCTGCATCTACAGAGAAAGGCACAATTGTTCATCAGTTTTTATAGATCATTTTTGGGCTTAATCCCAAAAATGAGAGGGATCATTTTAATGGTTTATGATGGTCAATCATCACTGTTCCATTTAATGTTGTCTACCTGTGATTGGAGTATCGTTCATTTTTGGACTCTTACCATTGAATGAACTGGAGAAATATATGGACGACATGGATGAAACACATACTTGGTGGTGGGGCCCACAGACCGCTGAACACCAGCCATTGGCCGGTGCCTAAGGGAGTAGCTAATCCGTCACTTTCTCAGGGGTTAAAATCGAAGGTAACTTCTGGTTCACTCCAGGTCCATATGCCTACTGAGCTAAGGTCAGGGGCATTTTTGTTAGGCATGATCGTTCATTTATTATGACAGAACATTTTAGGGCTTGATCCAAAAAATGAGAGGGATCACCAACGACGCTCATCCATCACTATTTCCTGTGATGTGGTCCACTTTCTATTGGGATATAGCTCATTTTTATGGTCACCATAAAATGATCTGGAAATACATATGGACGGCATGGATGAAATACATACATGAAGGACGCGAATTCCATACTACCCCCGCCCTTCCCTAGCTCCGAACAGGCAATTCTGTGGGCGAGCACACCGTGATGTATTTTTACATCCTAGCTGTTAATCCCTTTTCTCAGATTATTTTAAGGCATGAGCACAAAAATGAGGCAGATCTAACGTACAAGTGGACCACACCAAATAATAAGCTTGGTTGCATTAAAATGCACAAAGCATTAAATGTCAGTTGCACTAATTGCAAGAGTTATCTGTGGTGTGATCGATTTGACCATTAGATCTGCTTCATTTTTATTTTGATACCTTAAAATAATCTGAGAAAGGGATAGATGGCTTGGATGTACAGATACATCACGATGGGCCTGCCCACAGTACTGCCTATTCGAAGCTAGGATCTAGCGGGGGTAGTACGCAATCCGCGTCCATACATGAAGGCCTTCTGACACCTCTTTGCGATTGTTTCAGATGAAACTGCCCCTGACCTTGGTTCAAGAGATGTACAGACATGGAGTGAAGCCGAAGTCACCTGCTGTAACATCCCGAAAATCGGGGGGTCGAGCAAAAACTCAACTCCCGAGTTCCAAAATGTTATTTATGCAACATAAATATGTATGATTGAATGTTGTCTGTGATAACGCATTAAACATGAGTGAGATTAAGCTAGAACAGCATATCATACTCCAGAGACAGTTAAATTAACAAGCGGAAGACTGTGATAGTATGTATAACACATATAAACTGTTGTATGTCTCCAGAGTGTGAACATGTTACCAGGTTATACACATACATGTATAATCCAAAAGTAGATGAAACGAATATACATGAGTGCGCTAAAAATATAAAATGACAAATGTCAAAGTATCTAATCAACCTCCCTGTAATCCCGTCGATCAGCACACGTATAAAGGAGGGATCCTCCTCCTCATCATCAAGTCCGGCTCCGCCTCACAGTCCGCGCCATCATCTGCAATCACAAAAGGGTCTGGTGGGTGTCCAGGAACACCGTCCCGTAACGTGAGAATGAGTAGCTAACTCAGTGGAACAAAAGAGAAAATATTTACATGTTCTCAAATCAATCATGCGATAATAGTAAAGCAGTAAATCAGACAATCCTAATATTGTTGTTAATACAATATGACATGACGTGATGTATGCCCTCACCGACGATCTCCCTCATACGGCAACATCTTACGACCGCGGCATGCCACACTCCCTAGAGTGCTCCACATCTTCCAGGCACATGCAATGTTATGGTGATATGATTTCCGAGTTGTTATTAGTCCATTCAAACAGCAGGATTGGAAAACTAAGGTACTTCCCTTGTATCAATCCCAACACAGATCCTGTCTAGGGTCGTCACTCCTAGTAATCTCATACGATGTATATTTTGTAGGTCGCTGCAAGGGCTGTCAGGGCTGTTGCTCGCACTCGTTGCACCGCTCCCCCATCACCTTATCAATACAGGCCTACTGTACTCTACTGCTACTGAAGGGTCGTCGCCTCCCGTAGACTCAGAATATGCTCGCGGTCACTACAAAGGACTCGTCGCCTGATCAGTGTAGGCCGACAGCTAGAATATAGTGTCCCATACCACCATAATCTGCTCACGAGACTAGGTGCTCACTGGTCACTACGGGGCGGTTTGTAGCCCCACCGTAGGCCGACAGCTCGACCACGGTGTCCCATACCACCATGCCCGGCTCATGAGTCTTTGTGGATCAAGGTACCATGGTTAACAGGGTTTACAATGGTAAGTTCAGTACCCAAGGTTCAAGCAGTAATGACTCATGCAGGGTGAACATACAATGGCCAGTCGGGTTACTTGACGGGCTCAACTAGCACGATCGCATCTCAAGTTGAACGACATGAAGTGTGTAAAACACTTCGTGTGGCCTAACCACTGCCGCCAACTCCAAAACACGGCTCGCGTTCATCGACGCGTCGTTCGTGGAAAAGATAAGCCAACCACGAATTCGCTCGGTTACCGACTGCCTGGACTAAGTATAGTCCCAAACATGTGGAATCACATCAGCAAAGCATGTGAAAGTATTGGAAATGAAATACAACCATATGAGCATGTTAACACATGTTGTAACATACAACTTAAGCAAATCACCTGATACATGCCTTTCATACATATAACGAAATTATGCACATCGCCAACATATAGGAAATCATTTCCATCAGCAAATTAATTGAGAATTCAATCCCAAACTAAATCATAATGAAATCACCAAGCACATGTTATAACATACAACTTACGTGAATCATCAAGCACATGCATTTCATTCATATAATGAAATCATGCATATGGCTAACATGTAGGAAACCATTTACACCAGAATATTAATTGAGAAACCAATCTCAAACTAATCCATAACATCATTTAATTCAATACATACTAATACAAGCATTTATACAAACACTTACACTACACACTTAAGTCTCCATATAGTATGTCGACCTGAAGTGCGCATTTAGGCAAATCTCTTCGCCAAACTAATTATGCATGCATTCCTAACATTCTAATGCGACAACATATCATGTCAATCACATCAGAAAAATATGAATGAAATCTATACTTCCTACAAATAACTAAAATGCCCTAAATCTCATATTCTTCGCTAGTTTACGAAACAGGAAACGGACAGCATGTTGTACATGTCAAACGGCGTTGCCGTCGATAATCTACTATTAAACGACATTGAAAGCTTTGGAAACAGTCAATCAAACCGTCTAAAATCTGCACCTTGTCTCTTGCAAACGTGTCGTTTCGAACGTAGCGTATACGCTTCGTCTACGGCGAATAGAGAACCTAATTTACGAATTCTATCAGTTTACAAGCTATGGAACGGAAAGAATCCCAAATCAGTAACTTATTAGGGTTTTTCTTACATGAAAATGCGGAGGAATCGCCGGGAAAGTGATCGGAGTGCGTGGCTTAACCACTTGCAGCACGTGGCACAAGCAGCAGGGAATTCTCTCCCACCTTCTCTCACAAACTCTCACCTTTTCTCTCTCCCAATCTAGGAATTTTTCCAAATTCGGATGGGAGAGAGGAGTGAGGGTTTCAACCCTTTTTATAAGTCCAAACTTGCCCGAAATAGGCTCGGGAACAAGTTTCACTTGAGGGGTAACCAAATCGGGGCTGTTTCAGTCCAAAAGAACATTTCTAGTGGTCCCCTGGCTGAACGCGATCGGACTTAAGCTCATGCATACTGGATCTAACATACATCAAGTTTTCAGTCCGGCAGGATTTGCAAATCGCACGTGGCGGTCCAGTTTCAGTTCAGCGGTCACCGCACGTAGATCAGGCCTGCAAATCTCATGATATGAAATAGAAATTTTTTCTGATCCGAGGGTGTAATTTGGCTGAATTCTGATGGTCAGAACGCTTAATACTGACGCGTTAAGTCGTGTGCCAGATTTGAATTTTAAATTCCAAATCTGTCCCTATTCGCACTCTCTTCGGTCCGGGCTCAATGAAATAGCCTGTGTTTATCGGTTGGACTTGATTTTTGAAATGATTGTCAAGTCCAGCAAGGCGGTTCTAACGCTCTAAGATAGGAGGTATCGGACTTTCGACGCGCGGTCTAGATCCAATACAAAATTTCAAAGTGGTCCCGAGAACAAACCGGCTTAGAGTTTGATCCAAGGTTATAGAGTATTATAGAGTCATACGTTCTACTCGATTTGGGTCTTGTAGAACGTATTTAAAGTGATCAGGGACTGTTTCCCAACTACTCCAATGTTGCGCTAGCTAACTTATGCTTAGTTTCTAAAGGAATTAATCCTAAGTGGTTTCTTTGGCTATGGAATTGGGTTCTGAGCAATTTTTCAGGTGTTTTAGTTGACCCACTGCCTAAGGACGTCAAATCCCAGATTGGCCAAAATCTGGGGTGTTACAATCTACCCCCCTTAAAATAAAATTTCCTCCCCGAAATTGATGAAGGGCAAGGAGTACTTTTTCTAAGGAAGGTTCAAATCCTATTTAATAACCTAACCGTACGTATAACCTAAATCAAATATTTCGATCTTGGGCCAGTGGGGAAGAGCCTAACCATGCTTCCGCTGCGCCACTCTGATCGAACGGTAGCGTTGACTAACCTAACTGGATTGGACTTAATTCGTTCTACCCCCCTTAAAACTTGGTTTTACTTAAGGTTGAAGAATCATTGCATCGATCCGTATATCGGAACGAGGCGCAACTTAGGGGCTATCCTTAACCGAAAATGGAAACAACCTTTCTCTATATGGTTTTCCTTGCTAATGATGCGTTCTATGGCATTGGTACCTATGATCATAGAGATGAGCCTAATCTCTATTGTGGTTAAGTTCAGGGGCAGGTCTGAGTTGGTAGCAAGCTGTCTAATTCTCTACTAGCTTTAAGTCCTCACCATTTTCCAAAGACAATGTGATCCTGTTTGATTGTAGGTGGTTGGGCCATCACAGAAGAAAGGTTGTGTAGTGGGTCTAAGCCGGATACATTGAACCTTCTGTCTAATTAGGACAGAAAATGTGTTGTATCAGTTCTTAATCCGAGTCGATGCCGATCCTCTGCTTGATCAGAGCATTGGATTCATTAGTAACCACTAGGATTAAGAAGTCGACTCAAACCGTGAATACGTCGCTTACATGTAGTTCCTTTACTCTGCGTTCCCGAATGCAATAAGTCCTTGGGGAAGGCAATTCTAAGGGGTGTGTTAGTTTATTCTAAGTTCAATCTGAGGGATTTATAAATGGTCCCTAAGAGTGAATGGCTCCTTCCTATGGGCAGCAACAAAAGTCTATAAGTCATAAGGGGATCTATCGAAGGAATAAGGTTCTACTTCAACCAAATCTAACCTACAATTCCTTAGCATATACAGGCTTTACACTACTTAAGGTAACTAGTAGGCTAGTCTATAACTCAGTAACTATAATCCAAAGCCTAAGATTATACGTTAAATGGTTCCATACCATTTCTACTACAGAAAATTCTTCTATTGCTTAGGGTCAAAATTATCTAAATAGAATTGGATTTTCTATATCGTCAGATCCTTCAAATCTAGGAGTGCTAACACTAGGTCTAAAATGCCAAGGGTCTATGTGGCCAGTAGCGTTTAGTTGTATTAAATGGAATCGCATTCCTAGTCCCATGGTGGGATTGGAAGTGGTATGCTTGGTAGGAGGGTGGGGTGGGATAAAAATTTAATTTGTAGGCTGAGTCCCGGGAGTTACAGTACTCCCAATCTAGGGATAATACCTAACAACAAAAAAACGACATGCACTCCATTCAACAAAATTTGGCTATATTAAGCCCAAGCCACTAACACAAACACATTTTCTACCTAACAACAACAAAACACAGAAATTTCAAACGACAGTCAAACAAGTGAAGAACGTGGAGAAATGGGATGGGTAAGCAGGTTTCCACGAGTCTGAGGATCAAATAAAAGGGACTTGAGAGAGAGGACGATGGAAAGGGAGGAAAAGGCTGAAACAGCCTTAACAATAGCTATGGAAAGCGAAAGAAATGCGGAGAAATCGTTGCCCAAATGGACAGAATGAATTCTAGGCATTGTAGAGGGATGCTTCAAGCTCCCAAAGGCTAGATTTTCAAAAAGAAAAGAGAAGGAAAAAGGGGAATGGAGCACCTCACGATTTCATCTCGATTCGGGGGTTTTGAGAGCTCCAAAAGAAGAAATCTACAAGAGGGAAAGCTGCAAACAGCAATAAAGTGAAAGAGTGTGGTCATTTTTGGCCAGGAATGGATTTAGGAACGATTTGAAATCACGGTTTTGGGTGAGGACAGCAAGAAAACGTAAATGGGGCCAGGGGAAGGGCTGTTTATGAAGGAAGTAGGGTATGTAGGGGGTTTCAAGGTGTGAACCACATATGGGGGAGGTTCCCTAGCCATATTAGGGCGTGCGCTCGAAAATTACATCCAGTGGGCCCCACCGGACGGCGATGCATCGCCGAACAGGCGATGGCATCGCCGAACCGGCGATGGCATCGCCGGCCAACTCTCTAGGTGGCCGGTGGGACCACATGGGTCTGGTCCCCCATGGTCCAGGGACCCCAAAAATGCATATTCCCCACCTTGGTTCATTGCATTTTGACCTATAGAGGCCCAAACATGAGTTCGGGGCTTTTCGGGGCCAATCTACAATCCCGAATACAAAACCCTATCATGCAGAATATGATTTTGGGGTATAAGGAGCTAGTACATCTATCTAGCCCATTATTTACTAAAGAAAGCGAAGTTAGAATGACCTTATGGACATTTTTCATGAAATTTTACTATTCACTGTAACATTTTGTGAAAGTATGATTTTATGTTATTTTCACATTAGAATTGATGCCTAACCTGAAAAGGATAAGAAAGAATTGAAGATTAGAGTGGTGAGAGGAAGAATTTTGAAGATTTTAGGTGAAATGGGGTTTTTAAGCCCTAACGATTGAATACAGGAGTCGTGGTTGTCCCACGGCCCAAGGATTCACATTTACAGGTTTAGAATCGTTCAAAGAACGCCTCAAGCCACTTACCTACAACCTATGAGCTATTCGGGTTGCTTCACGCGACCCTAGATGTGTTACGGACTCGATCACGCGATCGATTCGATTAGTCTTCGCCTATTGGCGAATCTGCGATCATATAGGTGTTTCTAGACCCTTCTCGCACCCACCTAAGTCAAAGAAAATGACAGCGTACGTCGCGTGACCATAACCCAGGCCCGGTTTAATCCAAATCATGCTCTGATATCATCTGTAACATCCCGAAAATCGAGGGGTTGAGCAAAAACTCAACTCCCAAGTTTCAAAATGTTATTTATGCAACATAAATATGTATGATTGAATGTTGTCTGTGATAACGCATTAAACATGAGTGAGATTAAGCTAGAATAGCATATCATACTCCAGAGATAGTTAAATTAACAAGCGGAAGACTGTGATAGTATGTATAACATATATAAACTGTTGTATGTCTCCAGAGTGTGAACATATTACCAGGTTATACACATACATGTATAATCCAAAAGTAGATGAAACGAATATACATGAGTGCGCTAAAAATATAAAATGACGAATGTCAAAGTATCTAATCAACCTCCCTGTAATCCTGTCGATCAACACACGCATAAAGGAGGGATCCTCCTCCTCATCATCAAGTCCGGCTCCACCTCACAGGCCGCGCCATCATCTGCAATCACAAAAGGGTCTGGTGGGTGTCCAGGAACACCGTCCCGTAACGTGGGAATGAGTAGCTAACTCAGTGGAATAATAGAGCAAAGATTTACATGTTCTCAAATCAATCATGCGATAATAGTAAAGAAGTAAATCAGACAATCCTAATACTGTTGTTAATGCAATATGACATGACGTGATGTATGCCCTCACCGACGATCTCCATCATACGGCAACATCTTACGACCGCGGCATGCCACACTCCCTAGAGTGCTCCACATCTTCCAGGCACATGCAATGTTATGGTGATATGATTTCTGAGTTGTTATTAGTCCATTCAAACAGCAGGATTGGGAAACTAAGGTACTTCCCTTGTATCAATCCCAACACAGATCCTGTCTAGGGTCGTCACTCCTAGTAATCTCATACGATGTATATTTTGTAGGTCGCTGCAAGGGCTGTCAGGGCTGTTGCTCGCACTCGTTCACCGCTCCCCCATCACCTTATCAATACAGGCCTACTGTACTCTACTGCTACTGAAGGGTCGTCGCCTCCCGTAGACTCAGAATACGCTCGCGGTCACTACAAAGGACTCGTCGCCTGATCAGTGTAGGCCGACAGCTAGAATATAGTGTCCCATACCACCATAATCTGCTCACGAGACTAGGTGCTCACTGGTCACTACGGGGAGGTTTGTGGCCCCAGCGTAGGCCGACAGCTCGACCACGGTGTCCCATACCACCATGCCCGGCTCATGAGTCTTTGTGGATCAAGGTACCATGGTTAACAGGGTTTACAATGGTAAGTTCAATACCCAAGGTTCAAGCAGTTATGACTCATGCAGGGTGAACATATAATGGCCAGTCGGGTTACTTGACGGGCTCGACTAGCACGATCGCATCTCAAGTTGAACGACATGAAGTGTGTAAAACACTCCATGTGGCCTAACCACTGCCGCCAACTCCAAAACACGGCTCGTGTTCATCGACGCGTCGTTCGTGGAAAAGATAAGCTAACCACGAATTCGCTCGATTACCGACTGCCTGGACTAAGTATAGTCCCAAACATGTGGAATCACATCAGCAAAGCATGTGAAAGTATTGGAAATGAAATACAACCATATGAGCATGTTAACACATGTTGTAACATACAACTTGAGCAAATCACCTGATACATGCCTTTCATACATATAACGAAATTATGCACATCGCCAACATATAGGAAATCATTTCCATCAGCAAATTAATTGAGAATTCAATCCCAAACTAAATCATAATGAAATCACCAAGCACATGTTATAACATACAACTTACGTGAATCATCAAGCACATGCATTTCATTCATATAATGAAATCATGCATATGGCTAACATGTAGGAAACCATTTACACCAGAATATTAATTGAGAAACCAATCTCAAACTAATCCATAACATCATTTAATTCAATACATACTAATACAAGCATTTATACAAACACTTACACTACACACTTAAGTCTACATATAGTATGTCGACCCGAAGTGCGCATTTAGGAGAATCTCTTCGCCAAAATAATTATGCACGCATTCCTAACATTCTAATGCGACAACATATCATGTCAACCATATCAGTAAAATATGAATGAAATCTATACTTCCTACAAATGACTAAAATGCCCTAAATCTCATATTCTTCGCTAGTTTACGAAACAGGAAACGGACAGCATGTTGTACATGTCAAACGGCGTTGCCGTCGATAATCTACTATTAAACGACATTGAAAGCTTTGGAAACAGTCAATCAAACCGTCTAAAATCCGCACCTTGTCTCTTACAAACGTGTCATTTCGAACGGAGCGTATACGCTTCGTATACGGCGAATAGAGAACCTAATTTATGAATTCTATCAGTTTACAAGCTATGGAACGGAAAGATCCCAAATAAGCAACTTATTAGGGTTTTTCTTACCTGAAAATGTGGAGGAATCGCCGGGAAAATGATCGGAGTGCGTGGCTTAACCACTTGCAGCACGTGGCACAAGCAGCAGGGAATTCTCTCCCACCTTCTCTCACAAACTCTCACCTTTTCTCTCTCCCAATCTAGGAATTTTTGTAAATTCGGATGGGAGAGAGGAGTGAGGGTTTCAACCCTTTTTATAAGTCCAAACTTGCCCGAAATAGGCTCGGGAACAAGTTTCACTTGAGGGGTAACCAAATTTGGGGGCTGTTTCAGTCCAAAAGGACATTTATGGTGGTCCCCTGGCCGAACGTGATCTGACTTAAGCTCATGCATACTGGATCTAACATACATCAAGTTTTCAGTCCGGCAGGGTTCGCAGATCGCACGTGACAGTCCAGTTTCAGTTCAGCGGTCACCGCACGTAGATCAGGCCTGCAAATCTCATGATATGAAATAGAAATTTTTCCTGATCCGAGGATGTAATTTGGCTGAATTCTGACAGTCAGAACGCTTAATACTGACGCGTCAAGTCGTGTGCCAGATTTAAATTTCAAATTCCAAATCTGTCCCTATTCGCACTCTCTTCGGTCCGGGCTCAATGAAATAGCCTGTGTTTATCGGTTGGACTTAATTTTTGAAATGATTGTCAAGTCCAGCAAGGCGGTTCTAACGGTCTAAGATAGGAGGTATCGGACTTTCGACACGCGGTCTAGATCCAATACAAAATTTCAAAGTGGTCCCGAGAACAAACCGGCTTAGAGTTTGATCCAAGGTTATAGAGTATTATAGAGTCATACGTTCTACTCGATTTGGGTCTTGTAGAATGTATTTAAAGTGATCAGGGACTGTTTCCCAGCTACTCCAATGTTGCGCTAGCTAACTTATGCTTAGTTTCTAAAGGAATTAATCCTAAGTGGTTTCTTTGGCTATGGAATTGGGTTCTGAGCAATTTTTCAGGTGTTTTAGTTGACCCACTGCCTAAGGACGCCAAATCCCAGATTGGCCAAAATTCGGGGTGTTACACCTGCTGTTGCAGCCCCCGAGCCACGAACGAATCGACTACTCTCTGGGACACCGACCAATGGCTAGTGCTCGACGCTTTGTGGGCCCATCCACCACGTATGTGTTTCATCCATGTCGTCCATATATCTTTTTTCACATCATTTATTGGTAGGAGTTCAAAAATGAACAGTACTCCAATCATAAGCGGATAACATTACATGGAACAGTGATGTTTGACCATCGTAGGCCATTAAAATGATCCCTCTCATTATTGGGATCATGCCAAAAAATGATTTATAAAAATAGACGAATGATTGTGCCTTTCATTGTAAATGCAAATGAATGAAATGGATGTAACACATACGTCATGGTTGGGCCCATGGCTAGTTATAAGGAAGTATCTAATCCATAATCCTGCGGATTATATGGAAGAGTATATGTGTGTTGGAAGGGCCGAATGTAGCCTTTCACATGGAACTTTACGGACCTTCTTCTTTTTTTCATTTTTTATAGAAAAAGAAGAAAAGAGAAGATTCAGGTGTCCCAATTACCAGAGAGGCACATTGTTTGTCCTTGTTTGTAAGCCTCTTCCACTTTGCTAAGGTCATGGTAGAGTCGAGAAGGTTCCCATGCGAAGGGGGAATGGATTGGCTACTCCCCCTGACACCAGCTAATGGCTGGTGTCAGGTGCTCTGTGGACCCTTCTATGATGTATGTGTTTCACCCATGCCATCCATCTATTTTTGTAACATCTCAAAAATCAGGGGTCGAGCATAAACTCCACTCCCGAGTTCCAGAACATTACTTATGCAACATTTTCAATGATGGATGAATGTCGGTGTTAATAGTACATAAAACATGAGTTGGATTAAGCCAAAACAACATATCATACTCCAGAGACAGTTAAATTTCTCAAACGAAAGAACGTGATAAATATATAAAATATATAAACTGTTGTAAGTCTCCAGAGTGTGAACATGTTACCAGGTTAACTAAATACATGTATACTCCAAAATAGAAAGAAAAGAATATACATGGGTGTTTAAATAAAAGGTGAAATACCAAGTGTATTTCCATCTAATCAGTAACCCTATAAACCCGTCAATCAGAACCTACATATAGGAGGGATCCTCCTCATCATCATCAAGTCCGGCTCTGCTTTGCAAGCATCGCCATCATTTAAAACTAAAATAGGGACTGATTGGTGTGTACAACACTGTCCTGTAACGTGGGAGTGAGTAGCTAACTCAGTGGAATCATAGAACAAAGATTAGCATGTTATCAAATCAATCAAGCGATAATGATAAAGCAAGCAATTCAAACACTCCTAAATACTGTGATTAATGCAAGAATGAAATGACATGATGGATGCCCTCACCGACATACTCCCTCATGCGACACCATCTTACATCCACGGCATACTTTCTTCCCTCAGTGCTCCACATCTTTTAGGCACATGCAGTGCGATATGAATATGATTACCAAGTTGTTATTAGTCCTTTTCATACAACAGGATTGGAAAATTAAGGTACTTTTCTTATATCATTCCCAACAAGGATCCTGCCTAGGGTCGTCACTCCTAGTAGTCTCATACGATGATATATTTTTAGGTCACTGCAAGGGCTGCCAGGGCTGTTGCACGCACTCGTTGTTCCGCTCCCCCATCACCTTATCAATACAGGCCTAGTTGTACTCTTGTTGTTACGGAAAGGTCGTCACCTCACGTAGATTCAGAGTACGCTCGAGGTCACTACAAAGGGCTTCCAGGCTAGCACTTGTTGCACCGCTCCCCCATCACCTTATCAGTGTAGGCCGACAACTCGAATATAGTGTCCCATACCACCATAATCAGCTCACGAGTCTGGGTTGCTCACTGGTCACTACGGGGAGGTTTGTGGCCCCAGCGTAGGCCAACAGCTCGACCATGGTGTCCCATACCACCATGCCCGGCTCATGAGTCTCAGTAGATCAAGGTATCACGGTTATCAGGATTATCACTGGTAAGTTCAGTACCCTAGGTTCAAGGAGTTATGACGAATATAAGGTAAACATACAACGATCAATCGGGTTACTTGATGAGTCCGACTAGTACGAGTGCATGTTGAATCGACCGACATGAAGTTTATAAGCACTTCGTGTGGCCTAACCACTGCCGACAACTCTAGTACGACTCGAGTTCGTCATACACATCCTTCGTGGCAAATAGAATCCAACCACAAATTTCAATCTGTTACCGATTGCCTGGACTAGAGTATAGCCCCAAGAACATGTAATGTGAATCAGTAATTGAAATTACGGTGATGACCGCTTTAGTTGAAGTAGGAATAGGTCAGTATATCCTAAAGGGGGGTGAATAGGACTTTTTAAAATTTTTATAAATTATTAAAGATCCTTATCACACTAATCCTATCATAGAGTATTGATTAGGATTACTCAACCTTAACTCTACTGGCTTCCAAGCCTGATAGAGGATCCAATCACAAACTATTTAAAAGACAAACAATGTATAGATGAGATTGTGATGGATATGACTGTGTGTGCATAGGATGTGATCATATATTAAGACATGCAAGGCAATCATATGAAAGATAATATCAAACTCAAACACAGTCATTTTATAGTGGTTCGACGACTTGTCTACTCCACTCCCAGCTTTTACACTCAACCCTTGAGTGACCGGATTTTACTAAGGAGGTTTCTCATGGTTCACCTCAAGCCTAAGGTTTTAAATCAGGTTCACCTTCAACCTTTACAGAGGTTTCTACTCGGTTTACCTCAAACTCTGGAGTTTTACTGGCGTACTCCTAACCAGATGTTTATGCCCACATAGGACAAGGGTCCACACAACGCACCATGAGGTTTCTACTCGGTTGACCTCTAACCCTAGAGTTTTGCTGACGTACTCCTAACCAGATGTTCATGCTCTTCACAGAGCAAGGGTCCATGCACCCCACACGTACACTCCCGTCGGAGGCCTCCTTCGAGGACTTCAAATGGTGAGCAACACTTAAAACCTAATCCTAAAAAGGAATGATCGCAAGTGTCCTCTGGACTCTTAGTAATTACAGATAAGTTGATGAGTCCCTTTCAGTACAATGATGAAGACCTTTTACTTGTTGATGAAGAGTCTTCAGCTCCCTTGATCTGCAACATGAAGATGTATATATGCTAGGCTTAGGTTGGGTCAAGGTTATGATGGACTACCACTCTCTAAAGGTTTTCCTATAAGGAAGATAGAGAGGTTCCCATCATCTATGCATTCAAGGCATCCCAGCTCAATAATATGTCATTAAAGCAGTAGCTGAAGGATCCTTGAATGCAAAAGTTCATTCCCCAATCCACTCTATAAGATATCAATGATGAGGGTGGATTGGAGGATGAACTTCCCGAGAGAAAGGGCTTATGTAAATGATAGGAAGGTTAAAACACTCTAAAGCACTCTCTTCTTTTTCTCTCAATCAGCAATGAAGACAACTCCCTCTATTTATAGGCAAAAGGTTCCAACGAATATAAACGGTCATATTTATGACAGAGTTCGATATCATCGATCAGTCGTCGATATGATCGAGCATATACTCTCGATTGTATCGGCCGACCTCTCGATGATAAGAACTCAATTGTCATTTCGCTTTTGAAAACCTTCTGCCAACTGGTCGATGAGATCGAGACACACATCGATGATATCGAATTTCGAACTCCGATTCCATCGAGTGATGGTTCGATTCTGTCGATAGTTGAAAAATAAGAGAGAAGTCTTGAAGAATTTCAGGATCATAGATATGATCGAGGAACCAGTCGATGTCATTGGAATTTGTACATCGATCATATTGGTGACCATTCGATGGGATCGAAAATCGTATAGATTTTATATGTAAGCTTGCTAGACGAATTATGTCCTCACTCGATCCAATTGACATGGTTTCGATATGATCGACATATGAATATCGATTTATCGACAGGCACCCCGATCAACATTAAAAGAAACCTGAAATTCATGCTGGAGAGAACATGCGTCCCACAGTCGATATGATCGACTGACTCCCGATATGATCAATATTTGAGTTTAGATTGAATCGGACAGTCATCGATATATCGAAGTAGTTGATAGTTTTCTTTAAAAAAATAGGGGCGCCGGAAAGCAGTTTGTCGATATGATCGATCCACTTCAGATATAATCGATTTTCCAATATCGATGATATCGACTCGAAGGTTGATATATCGATAAATCGTCCAGAAGATTGTTTGATTGCTGGATGCTTTTTGTCCTTACTCGATTGTATCGATTGATATGTCGAGGACATCGACAGAGCTGGTCGATCATATCGAAAGGGGAATCGATATAATCGACAGTGTAAGAAAAACTTAAAAAATCTTCTTTTCGATAAAAAGTTTTCTTACACATAAACCCTAAGATGTTCTAGTTCTTTTTAAGGGTTTAATCACTTGGTGTTTTGGGACATGGGATGTGAGGCTATGATTTACCTTTTGGTGAGCTTCCACACATTCAGATGAGGCAGACGCTTGACATGATCTTCTTGTTAGGTGCTGTGTCCGACTGACTCAACATACAACGTAATTGACAAACCAGGGCACGTAATAGGTGCACTTTTAATATCCCCCTTTGTCAATTATGTGACAAAATTTCCAAAACACCCTAGGAACATATCTAGACAGATATATCCTAAATTGTGTATACATGTATTAACACAATTTTACAAATTCTAAACACCCATGTACACAACAAATAAAATTCTCCCCCATAATTCAAAAACTCCCCCTTTCTTGTTGCGGCTGCTCCCCCTAACACCTGTAACAAAGATATACAATTTTTGCTCGGAGTGTTTTGAATTGTTCTCCCCCTTTTTGTCAATCATTGGTAAAGGTATAAGTCGTGATATTGACTGAAGATTGAAGCATATGGGAGAACCAACTAGAGATAGATAGATGCATATGAATGAGAGCAGTATAAAGCATTCATCAATAAGCATACAGTATGAAGTTAATAAATAAGCATTCAAATCATAACCTTAAGACTGCAATAAACCAGGGAGAAAATCAAATGGCAGAAGTAAACAAACTAGATTAAGCCAAATGTAAGCTGCCCAAGATTGACAGAAATATTCAATGCTGCCCCAGACGGTAGTAAAATAAACCAACAATAAAAAGTATTTTAGCTCAACCGTGGGCAAACACATCCAAACATAAACCATTGAAAGCGTAGAACATCCAAAAAAGATACTGATGTTCATACACAGAAATAAGAGAAAGGGTGCATGAAGACTTGTATAAAACTGGCATCAGGGAGCAGAGTGAGATGGCATCGTGTCGTCGCGTCTGCACGTTAGTAAATCCACCAGCTGTTGGACCGTGCTCTGGATTCCTTGAACCATTCGTTCTAAAACAGTGAGGCGCTCCTTCATTAAGTGCACGTCCTTCTGTATGGCCCCAATCCTATCCAGTTTCAGCCTTTTGCCATACCCAGCAGTTGATGTGGATGGCACAACATCTGGTCCAAGGGGTGCATCATCAGCCACTGCATCTCCTTCCATGGGATCTCCACCTTCTCCACCCTTCGCTTCAGCATGAATTTCTTCCTCAGTTTCCTCCTTGTATTCATGAAACCTCAGATCCATTTTCCTGAGATTTTTCTTGTTGAAAACTTTGAGGGAAAAAACCAGATCAGTTGTAGAAGGAAAGCCAATGCTTTGACAGATTCTGCTAATGATCCAGGGATATGACAGATGTAAATCTCTGGACGTGTGTATCGCATTGACAAATTGATTTACAATTAAGGTTGGAAGGCAGATATTCGTCCCGGTCGCGACGGAGTAGATTATCATCATCATAAGGCTTGTTAGATCCGATTTGTTAGTGCTTCTCGGATACAGATTGGTGGTGAAGATTCCATGCATGACTCTGAACCGGGGCTCCATGTACCTAGCTTTCAGGGCATTTCCTTGATGTCATGGGATATCTCGATTATTGTATAGGTATTTGGTTATCTTGGAGTGCACATCTGGAAAGTCAAGATCCAAGTTTGGAAGGCCTCTTGGAACCATTTGAAGATTGAGAATCTGTGCTATGGTGGCAGGAGTGATGAATACATCATCACCATCCATGGAAACCATGAAGGAAGGAGGATCAGCCACTGGAGAATGACATGCAGCAAAGAAGTTGCATGTTCTTTCCAGTTGGCATGGTCCACCAAAATTCAGGATGGGCAGCCAACCAATTGCAGCAAACAGAGGTTCTAAGTTGTGGGACGTTAAACAATCTCTGTCTACTTTTCTTTCAAAAATTAACTTCCGATTGGCATATTTTGGTGGCCGTTGGACAGTAAAAGGAGGAGGCACATGTTGAGATGGTTCAGGAATTTCGGTTTGGGACCCACTGCGTCGTGATCTTTGCCGTGTGGGGGTCCCTCTGTCCGGGATCCTTGCTCTCTCCCTTGAGGCAAGGACCTTTTGTCGAGTACCTCTTGATGATTCACCTGGACCGGATGCCATGTTTTTATCCTTTCCCATGTGGAAGAAAAGGCTATTTGAAATATTGAGAAAATGATAAAAATAGATCCCAACAAACCAAGAGAAAGAGATTCTGATGATGGAAGAATATTACCTGGTTTGGAGTGAGATTTGGCTAGTCCTACCTGGCTTAGGATGATTGGTCGAGAGGATCGGACAGGGAAGACAATCAAATCGCCCTTTGAGAAACCCTTTTTTTTTCTCGTTTCGCTCGCTTTTATCGGACGTCATTTGTCGATCATATCGACTAACCTATCGATTGTATTGAGAAGTTGTCGATCGATTCTATCGAGACTACCCTTGATGTTATCCAAGGACACAAAACTTTTCACATTCTGAACAGATGTCGATTGTATCGATCCTCAGTCGATGAAATCGAAGAAGACCGTTACTTGCTTTGAAAGTATGTGCTATTCAGAATTTTCCCTGATTTTGACATGCTATTGTATAATTTCTAACTTAACCAGTTTATAAAAAATCCTATACAAATATAAGCATGATACTGTTTATATACAAAAATTAAAGGTCTCCAACCTTAGATGTAAGATTGAGGATTAGACAAAGATGCATCATTTCACAAATTATCCAGATTTTGATGCAAAATCTGAACGTGCTTTTATATGCTCAGGAATTCAGGATATAGAATTTAGTTTTTCCTTCACTCTCCACCTTAAGACAGAAGTTTTTGTTGTGGTGACTTTTGTTATCTTACCAACTTGATCTAGTGGTTTCTTCGTTCTGTCTTCCATTTTGGATGATAAAAGGATATTTTGCATTACTCTGGTCCAATTAAGTTTATCAGTGTCATTTTGACCAGAGTTACAAGAAGTTATTTTTAAGCATTCAAACTTGTAATGTCCCATATCACCATAAAAATGACAAACTGGAGACGTTCTTGTATTGCTACCTGAAGCAATAGATTTTTCAGTTTTCATTTTGATTTTCTCATACCCTAGGCCACTCTTATCTTTTTCAGGCCTTCCTATCCCTAACATTCTTTCAAGTTTTTTACCACTCTGAGAAAACTTATAGTTTATCTCGGCAAATTTTCTGGATTGTTCTAAATCAATGCAAAGTGAGTGGTTCTCATTTTTGAGTTTTGCATTATCATCTCTTAGCAGTTCAGCTTTGTTCATGAGTTCTAATAATTCTTCCTTTATGGATAGGTTTTCTTTTTCCAATTGATCATTATCTGTAAGATATTGTTACAAATCATTGGACAAATGTATGTTTATTTCTAAGGTTTTGTCCAAGTCTTTCTGCAACAATTTCTTTTTATTTTTAGTCATGCCAATTTTCTTAAGGATGTGGATGCTATGATAGTATAGTTGATTATAAGCATCCTGCAATTCATTCTGCTCTTTATCTTCTTCTTCTTCAGTTTCCTCCTTGTCAGATAAAAATGATTCAGTGGCTAGTTGTTCTTCTTTTCTTTCAGATTCCATGGGAATAATTGAAGTGGCGGAGACCATAAGAATTTTCAAAGGTTTCTGATCTCCATCACTTCCTGAGTCATTATTTTCTGAATTTGACTCCTCCGTATCATCCCATGTGGCAGCCATTGCCTTACACTTGGTTTTTCTGTTTGGGCATTCGGTAGATAGGTGACCATATTCATGATAGGCATAGCATTGTGGTTCTTTGGTCTATTTACCAAATTTGCCTGCAGAAGGTTTGTAGTTCACCTTTCTACCTCTAGAAGGATGGCCGCGATTCTTCTGAAAGAATCTTCTGAATCTTTGTGCTAGCAAGGCCACTTCCTCATCTTCATCTTCTTTTTCGCTCTCACTGTCCTCATGTTTTGATTTCTTAGAAGTTTTTAGGACAGTGTTATTGGATTTTTGGGATTGTGTGAAGTGTAGTTCAAAGGTTTGTAGGGAACCTACCAGTTCTTCTACTTTCATCTCATCAATATTCCTACACTCCTCAATTGTTGTTACCTTGGGATTGAAGCGTTCCGGTAAGGATCTTAAGATTTTTCTGCATATTTTTGGTGCCGGAACCTTCTCTCTCAATCCACCCATGGAGTTACAAATGATGTTTAATTTTATGAAAAACTCCATAAATGTCTCATGCTCTTCCATCCTGAGATTTTCAAACTGTGAAGTTAAGAGTTGTAGTTTACATCTCTTCACAGTGCTTGTGCCTTCATGGGTTGTTTCCAATAAGTCCCATGCTTCTTTAGACATCCCACACATACTTATCTGATTGAAAATGTCTTGGGACACGGCACAGTAGATGGTGTTCATTGCTTTTTCTTCAGCATTTCGCTGTTCTTTGTCAAATGCTTTCCACTTCTCATTCGGTTTGGGTTTAGCGATTGTAGTTTCATTTTCAAGTACAATTTGTTCCGATGGTACCACATATCCTTTTTCAACTACATCCCAAACTTCATGATCTAAAGATCTCAGGAAGTAGTGCATTTTAGCCTTCCAGTAAGCATAGTTTGATCCATCAAATACTGGAGGTCTGGTGACAGATGAGCCCTCTCCTTTGGCCATATTTCTACTTCAGTCAAGATCACTCTCTAGGAAGTGAAGCCCTTAAAGAGAGACCAGCTCTGATACCAATTGAAATTACGGTGAAGACCGCTTTAGTTGAAGTAGGAATAGGTCAATATATCCTAGAGGGGGGTGAATAGGACTTTTTAAAATTTTTATAAATTATTAAAGATCCTTATCATACTAATCCTATCACAGAGTATTTATTAGGATTACTCAACCTTAACTCTACTGGCTTCCAAGCCTGATAGAGGATCCAATTACAAACTATTTAAAAGACAAACAATGTATATATGAGATTGTGATGGATATGACTGTGTGTGCATAGGATGTGATCATATTTTAAGACATGCAAGGCAATCATATGAAAGATAATATCAAACTCAAACACAGTCATTTTATAGTGGTTTGACGACTTGTCTACTCCACTCCTGGCTACCACACTCAACCCTTGAGTGACCGGATTTCACTGAGGTTTCTCATGGTTCACCTCAAACCTAAGGTTTTAAATCAGGTTCACCTTCAACCTTTACAGAGGTTTCTACTCGATTCACCTCAAACCCTGGAGTTTTACCGGTGTAATTCTAACCAGATGTTTATGCCTACATAGGACAAGGGTCCACACAACGCACCCTGAGGTTTCTACTCGGTTGACCTCTAACCCTAGAGTTTTGCTGGCGTACTTCTAACCAGATGTTTATGCTCTCCATAGAGCAAGGGTCCGCACAACGCACCCAACACGTACACTCCCGTCGGAGGCCTCTTTCGAGGACTTCAAATGGTGAGCAACACTTAAAACCCAATCCTAAAAAGGAATGATCACAAGTGTCCTCTAGACTCTTACTACTTACAGATAAACTGATGTGTCCCTTTCAGCACAATGATGAAGACCTCCTACTTGTTGATGAAGAGTCTTCAGCTCCCTTGATCCACAACATGAAGATGTATATATGCTAGGCTTAGGTTGGGTCAAGGTTACGATGGACTACCACTCTCTAAAGGTTTTCCTATAAGGAAGATAGAGAGGTTCCCATCATCTGTGCATTCAAGGCATCCCAGCTCAATGATATGTCATTAAAGCAGTAGCTGAAGGATCCTTGAATGCGAAAGTTCATTCCCCAATCCACTCAATAAGATATCAATGATGAGGGTGGATTGGAGGATGAACTTCCCGAGAGAAAGGGCTTAGGTAAATAATAGGAAGGTTAAAACACTCTAAAGCACTCTCTTCTTTTTCTCTCAATCAGCAATGAAGACAACTCTCTCTATTTACAGGCAAAAGGTTCCAACGGATATAAACGGTCATATTTATGACAGAGTTCGATATCATCGATCAGTCGTCGATATGATCGAGCGTATACTCTCGATTGTATCGGCCGACCTCTCGATGATAAGAACTCAATTGTCATTTCGCTTTTGGAAACCTTTTGCCAACTGGTCGATGGGATCGAGACACACATCGATGATATCGAATTTCAAACTCCAATTCCATCGAGTGATGGTTTGATTCTGTCGATAGTTAAAAAATAAGAGAGAAGTCTTGAAGAATTTCAAGATCACAGATATGATCGGGGAACCAGTCGATGTCATCGGAATTTGTACATCGATCATATCGGCGACCATTCGATGGGATCTAAAATTGTATAGATTTTATATGTAAGCTTGCTAGACGAATTATGTGCTGACTCGATCCAATTGACATGGTCTCGATATGATCGATATATGAATATCGATTTATTGACAGGCACCCCGATCAACATTAAAAGCAACCTGAAATTCATACTGGAGAGAAGATGCGCCCCACAGTCGATATGATCGACTGACTCCCGATATGATCGATATTTGAGTTCAGATTCAATCGGACAGTCATCGATATATCGAAGCAGTTGATAGTTTTCTTTCGAAAAACAGGGGCACCGAAAAGCAGTTTGTCGATACGATCGATCCACTTCAGATATGATCGATTTTCGAATATCGATGATATCGACTCGAAGGTCGATATATCGATAAATCGTCCAGAAGATTGTTTGATTGCTGGACACTTTTTGTCCTCACTCAATTGTATCGATTGATATGTCGAGGACATCAACAGAGCTGGTTGATCATATCGAAAGGGGAATCGATATAATCGACAGTGTAAGAAAAACTTAGAAAATCTTCTTTTCGATAAAAAGTTTTCTTATACATAAACCCTAAGATGTTCTAGTTCTTTTTAAGGGTTTAATCACTTGGTGTTTTGGGACATAGGATGTGAGGCTATGATTTACCTTTTGGTGAGCTTCCACACATATAGATGAGGCAGACGCTTGACATGATCTTCTTGTTAGGTGCTGTCGTCCGACTGACTCAACATACAACGTAATTGACAAACCAGGGCACGTAATAGGTGCACTTTCAGTAATCATATGAGATAAACAAAATTGAAATAACAAATAATTCAAGCATCTTAGCAACATGTTATAAGATACAACATAGGAAATTTACCCATACACAAGCATTTCATTTATATAAGATAATCGATTCAAATATAACAACCATGAAAGAAATCATATTCATCATTAAAATAGTTGAGAATCCTATCTCAACACTAATCTACAACCTCATTTACGCAATACTTACTAATACATACATTTATACAAACATTTAGACTACTCAACTCCAACGTACTTGACGTATGTTGATTTCAACATATAATATGACAGGTCCTTATATCAAGGAGTTGTCTAATACACAACAATCATGTTCTTACATTCTGTAACATCCCGAAAATCCGGGGTCGGGTAGAAACCCAACTCCCGAGTTCCAAATCGTCACTTAAACAACATAGATAATGATGAATGCATGTTGTCTATAGAATGACATTAAACAAGATTGAGACTAAGCCATTGTTAACAATGGCTCATGGCACTCATGACATGTGGAACGTTGTTGTCATGATGTATGGGTCGTGTTTCTCATTATAACGTGGTTGTTTGCGACGATCCAACATGGATGGCAACGATGAACCATACCAACTGTGAACCGTGACCGAATTAACGCGATAACCATGACCCAAATCAACTATGACCATTGCTTCATGATCAGTGTAAGAAACTAAGATCTTACCAAATGACAACTACGATCAATGCCTCACATCAACTACGAACCATATTACACGATAACCATGATCTGTATAACAAGACAACCACGACCCTATAATACTTACATGTAGGATCCAAATATCATAACAGCCAAGACACATACAACATTACAACAACAAGAAGTACAGAGTTGTCTGCTATCAAAGACGAGGTAGAAGGAAATGGAGTAGTTAACGTTTTTTCGCTGGCTAGGTGCCCGTTGAAATTGTCGAGTTGGCGGAGTTCAAAAGTTGTCTTTAGGACTTCCAGTGGAGGCCGTTGAGCTTCAGGACGATCATGAAAGTCCCTGAGGAAAGAGAAGGTATCACGAATACAGGAAGAACGCGATAGGGACTCTATTATTTCTTTGAATATCCGCTCCATTATTTTGAATGAGAGGGAAAAGAAATGCATGAATTGGCTTGTTGAAGTATCATCAAAGTACCACTCTTATAGGTTGGCCATTCAATGGTCAAGGCACCAATTCTAAAGTGTCGCACTGATTCAGTATGGTCACACAGATAATGAAGGGTCACGCTCAGTGCCCAATGGATTACGAGAAAGTAGAGACTTTAGTGTGATTGCGTGAAGAAGAAGAATGTGGCATTGTTTTCGGTGGGTCGAGCCGAATTCCAAGGGAATGGTCGTGGATGGGACGAGCAAAGGTTCGTGGTTGTCTTCCACATTGATAGTGGTTGGGAATCACAACCCAATGTGTATGGCAACAACGATCGTTTTGTGTGATCATGGTTCTCTTGCACATTAGGTCGTGATTGTGTTTGATGGATCGTAATTGAAAGAAGAAAAACTGGAATTAAGTGAAAGATAATGAGGGAACATGTTTATAAAGGATTCATTCCATCCATATGACAAGGAATCATATTTTCACCATGTACCATAAATTTCATTGAGTACTTCAAAGAGAAGTACAGAGTTGTCCTCCGTGACCATAATTACAATACAATATGGGTCGTGGTGAACATGCAACAATTGTGACCCATATTACATTACAACAATGACACAAATTACATGACAACCACGACCCATGAACATGAAGTTGTACTCTCACTTATGTCACTGCCAGAAGAGAAGTTACAACTGCTAATAGACACGACCATATAACATAACAACCACAGCCTGTTTAATCTGACAACTACGAACATTGTACGATAGCCACGACCGATTTAACTGAAAATGACTCTCATCTTCGGTGGTTAAAAACTACGACTCTTTCCTTCGAATTTAGAGCGAGCATCCAGAATAAGCGCCACACGTAGCATGTAAGCCATGACCCATTTAACATATAATAGGGAACATAACTCCATTATTCTAATTTCAAGTATATAAACAAAAGCCACAACCAATTTAACATGACAACTACGACCACAATGACATTTACAGTAGGTAGAAGATCTCCCTTCAACCGACAATCTTGCGCTGAATCTCCGTTTGTAAATCTTGCTTTCTTGATTGCTCTGATTCGTCTTGCTGCTGCTCCTCTTTTGTACTTCTCAGGAAAAGCTAATCTCTTTGATTCATCATTCCAACGCCGACATGCCAAAATATCATTGCACAAGGACATATAATAAGGCCTAGGCCAAAACTGCTGGCTCATCTAAAAATGACCAATTCTTTCCTATTGGAAGGTCTTTAATCAATATAGGTGACGACCCTTCACGAGCAAAGGAAATAATGGTGGCAATATCTTGACTCCTTTGCTCCACTTTATTTTTACATTCTCAATCATAAAAATGATGATAACCTAATGAATATGGGTTTAATAAAATATCTTTGGCTCAGTGCAATCAGTCTTACAATTAAAGTGTGTTATTGATTGGCTACACCCTAACTTTCTTTTAGAACCCTCCCAGCTATCTTTCCTATTGGATTTCTGCCCCTTGTAATTACAAATCCACTCTGTCCATTTGTTTTGAAAGACTGATATTTATGCCTACCGTTTATTTAACTGGAATAACCTATGAACGTTTCAGATTTCCTATAAACATTATTTTCAGCTTCAAGAAGCTTTCAACGGTGGATGTTTCCATTCCTAGTATTTCATTTTATATGGCCCACCTGAGTTTTAAAGTCCTGACCGATTGTCAGATTTGAAAAAAGATAAACGGAGTGTCTTTGTCATGCCCATCTCTGTAGGATCCACACAGCCCTAACAATTATATCTATATACAAGTATATACACACCACATTCATTTTAAGTTTATATTCTACGTACGGTATGGGAGTTGTAGAAAACCTCTCATCCAAACATCTTATGGAATGAGATTTAAAACCTCTCATCCAAACATCATGCGGAATCGGAGTTGTAAAAACCTTTCATTCCCATGCCATCCAAACACCACAGCACGAGAGCAGATGGAATTAGAAAACCAGAGTATTAAGACAATTCTCTGACAATAACCATTATTACCTTTTTAAAAACCCATCCCACCTAATCCCTTCTAATCCCACCATCCAAACAGGCCCTTAATGCTTAAGGTGTTGCAATAGGATTCTGGTTAGGCTTGGCTTGTGAGAATAGTTTGAAACCCTTTATAGGTTGGTCAAACATTTTGAAGGGTCGTGCTGATTCCAAAGGGATTGAAGTAGTGACATTAATGTGATTTCCTAAAAAAAAGATTGTAGCGCTGATTCCAAAGGGTCGCATAGATTCTGAAGGGAAGGGTCATGGATATGATGACCCATATAACATGACCCAATGTGTATGACAACCACAACCCTGTCATGTGATCATAGTTAACACGCACATTGGATCATGATATATGTGATGAGAGGGTCGTAGTTGATATGAGTCATGTTGTCATGTTAAATTTGTCGTGGTTCATAGTTGTAATGGATCGTTGTTCTCGTCCATGTTGGATCGTATTCAACAACCACGAGCATATGAGGAACACGACCCATACAACATGGAAATCATGATCCACGTGTCATGAGAAGCACGACCAATTGATAAGTTCATGATCCATTGTTGATGACAACCACGAACCATTCAACTTGTAGAGCCTTCCACACCACAACAACGATCGAGGCAACATGACAACCACAATCCATATAACATAACAATTACAACCCATATAGCTTACAATCACGACAATATAACATGAAAACATCAACCCTTATAACATTACAACCAGAACCCATATGACACAGTTACTGTTAGAAGAGAAGCTCAGTGATGTGTAGAACTTTGCTAGTTTCTTCCACTTAAGTTTACAATATAAAAAGAAAACACGGCCCTTATAACCACTTTAACGGATCGTGGTTGCCATGACATGGGGATTGTATTTTTCATAACATATTGAATGTGGTTTCCACGATGTATGGATTGTGTTTCTCTTAGGGTCGTGGTTGTCAATGATGATCCAACTTGGAGGACAACCATCAATTATTACATATATGAACCAAAAAAATATTAACACGATAACGACCAGCATTAACATGACTGGAGATCCAGTTGTTCATTTTACAAATCTCTCAAATGACCTATATATATACATGGGATTTTTGATATCTACATATGCCATGTCCTAACCTTTTTCCGCTGGTTGGGTGCCCGTTGAAATTATCCAGTTGGCAGAGTTCAGAAGTTATCTTTAGAACTTTCAGTGGAGGCTGTTGAGCTTCAAGAAGATTGTGAATGTTCGTGAGGAAGGAGAAGGGATCACGAATAAATGAAGAACGCGATAGGGGCTCTATGGTTTCTTCAAATATCTGCTCCATTATTTTGATTGATATGGTAAAGAAATGCATGATTTGGCTTGTGAAAGTATCACTAAAGTACCACTCTTATAGGCTGGTCATTAATGGTCAAGGCATCGATTCCAAACTGTCGCACTGATTTGGTAAGGTCGCACGGATAACGAAGGGTCACACTCAGTGCCCAATGGATTACGGGGAAGTAGCAACTTTACTGTGATTGCGTGAAGAAGAAGAATGTGGTACTGTTTCTGGAGGGTCACGCCGAATTCCAAGGGATGGTCGTGGATGGGACGAAAAAAGGGTCGTGTTATCTTCCACATTGATCGTGGTTGGGAATCACAACCCAATGTGTATGGCAACAATGATCGTTCCATGTGATCGTGGTCCTCTTGCACATTGGGTCATGATTTTGTTTGATGGATCGTGATTGTAAGAAGAAAACCTGAAATTAAGTGAAAGATAATGAGGGAACATGTTTATATAGGATCCATTCCATCCATCTGACAAGAAATCATATTTTCACCATGTATCATAAATTTCATTGAGTACTTCAATGAGAAGTATAAAGCTATTCTCCACGACCATAATTACAATACAATATGGGTCGTGGTGAACATGCAACAACCGCGACCAATATTGCATTACAACAATGACACATACCCATTCCAGTGGAGGCCATTGATCTTCAGGAAGATCATCAACAGCCCTAAAGAAAAGGAAGGAATCACCCATAAAGGAAGAACTTGAGAAGAACTCGATGGCTCCTTCGAGTATCTCCTTCATTATTTTTATTGAAAGAGCAAAGAAATTCATCAATGCTTAAGGTGTTACAATAGGATTCTGTTTTGAATTGGCTTGTGAGAATAGTTTGAAACCCAACCACTTTTATAGGCTAGTCAAACATGTCGAAGGGTTGTGTTGATTCTAAAGGGATTATGGGGAAGTAGCGTAATGTGATTTCCTAAAAAAGAATGTGGCGTTGATTTTAAAGGATCGCTTTGATTTCGAAGGGAACGGTCATGGATATGAGGACACATATAACACGACCCAGTATGTATGAGAACCACGACCCTGTTATGTGATCGTGAATAACATGCAAAGTTGATTGTGGTTTTTATCCACGTTGGATCGTGAATAAAAACATGAGAACCCCGATCCATATGACCCTAAAACCATGACCCATACAACATGAGCACCATAACCCATATAACACCAGAACCACAATTGTAACACCCCAGATTTTTGCCAACCTAGAGTTAGACGTACTTAGGGAATGGGTCAACCATACACTCTCAAAGCTCAATCTTAAAGTCTAAAAATTGCTTTTCGACCCATTTCCTTTAAAATCTCACATTACACCACCTCATTCTTTAAATTTCTCTAAGTACTTTCATATTAGACACAAATCTTAAAGTTTAAATGGTGAAGAACTATACTTAAACTAAAACTTACTATAAATGGTAAATACATGAATAAAATGGGATTTCAAGTATTGACTTTTTGGAGTCTAATGATATAGATAGTTTATTTGGATAGATTAACTTCTCATACCTTAAAATTATATATTGTACATTGCGTAATTCATTCCGGTTTACAAATGAGACCCGATAATGCCTCGACGAACTCGTGGGCCCAAACGACTCAATTCGGGGGGACATGGGGTGGGTCCCACATGTTTCCAGCAACCCGGGAGGGGGGAGTCCTCACCCAAAAGTCCAGTTACCAGTGAGGGGCTCGCCGGTTTAGCGAGGCCTCATCCGTACAGCGGATTGGGCAGCCCATTTTTTACATTTTTCTATAATTTTTGTCCAACTTTGAAAAATCATATCTCTATTATTATAACTCCAATTTAAGTGATTTAAAAATTAAATTGAATTTAAATGAGTCTAGTTTTATATAAAAATAATAAAAATATTTAATATAGTTTAAAGTAGGTCGTTGTGACAACTGTCCAAAAATAACTTGTTGGAGAGCTGTTGCTTCTAAAATTTTTAGAATTTTTCTACAACACAAAATCTCATGAAATTTGGTAGAGATGGGGTAAAATTGATGATGAAATACTAAAAAAATAATTAAAATAATATAATAACTAGAAGTGCTAAAAACGTGGCATATAATGGCCCTAGGACGAGATTCTGCCATAATTAGGGTAGAATTTGGTTAAGTACTAAACTGAATACTCAGTAGAATTACCTTGAACCACTTTAAATATAAACTATAAGACCGAAAATGAGTAGGACCAATAATGCTACATTACTTAGAAATCAAGGATCAATCTCTAAACCCAGTTGTTCTTGGGAGCATTGTGAAACTTCGTATCAGACCTGAACCGCACGTCGAATGTCTGATAGCGACAAAATTAAACGAATATGACCATCTTGATGGACTTGATGACCACCTCAAAAATCAAATCCAAATGGTATCTCCTGATGATTTTCTTAAGTCTGGAGCGAAGTGTGTGAGAAACGTGAGTGTTTTTAGAAATTAAATACAAATTTAAGTAATTTGAGTCGTGTCACTTGTGGGCCGATTATAGCATTCAGACCATCCGAATCTGACCCAAATACACCCTCAGATCAGAAAAAATGTCCCACACATTTCAATATACTTGTGGTCCTAATCAAGTGTCGGTGACCGTTGAACTGAAACTGGTCCGCCACGGGCGATCTGCAAATCCGATCGGACTCAAAACTTAGCTTGACCTAGATCTAGTGTCAAGAAGCTTAAGTTCGACCGCGTTCAGCAAAGAGGCCTCCAGAAGTGCTCCGTTGGATCGGAACAGGCTGTATTTGGCTATAATCCAAGTATACCTTGGCCCTGGGGCCATTTCCATCAGTCTTGGGCCTCCATAAAGGCCTAAACCCACCCCATTTCTATTCCATACAATTTTGCAACCCTAGGAGAGAGAAGAGAACAAAAAGAGAAGGAAAGAGAGAGAAAGTGAGAGAGAGAGTGGGAGAGAGTTCCTGGGATTCGATCCCATCGCTCCACGGGCCAAATCACCGCTTTTGTATCGCTATTTCAGTGATTTCAACTTCTCTCTTAGGTAAGAAAACCTAACCCTAATCTGTTTTAGGGTTTTAAATAGTATAAGTGCTGGAATAGCTAACCTATTCCCTGTTATAGGTGGTTGTTATACTGTAGATGAAGGAATAATGTTCAAACCGAGTTCATTACGAGTCTACCAACAAAAGGTGCGGTCTATAAACATTTAGGTTATGGTTTTCAAGGCTTTCAATGTCAGGAATGATTTATGTCTGACTTGATTTCTATCACACATGCTAGATACGATGTTTTCCATATATTACATAAATATATATACTCTGTTAATTTTTAAATGCATTCCATGTGCTTGTTGAATTTCCTGAATGAATATGGAATTATGGTTTGCACTTGTTATAATTGATGCATAGAAATACATGATTAGTGTATGTGTGACAACTCCTATGTGGAAGGAATTGTTGTAATATGTGTTTAACTAAGCTATTACATGTATGTGAATATGTATAGCCTAAGTGTTTAATAAAATGTCTGAATGAGAAAATGCACTTTGTAATGTATTTAATGAGGATGTTAAGATGCGATCCTCAATCCCCTCATGCATAGTTACAGTTTCCTCTATGTAACCTATCTTACTACTATGTGATTTATGGGCGAATTACCTATGTATGATAACATGTTTAATACGTGTTTATTGAAATGTTTGTATGCATTCTGGATTTGTGATTTTCATGATTAACTGTCGTAGCTACATGATTGTTATACATGTGAAAACTCCTTGGCAAAAGGATTTTCCCTACTACTTAATATAACCAACATATGTGATGTATGTTAAAAAGTTTAGTCTAAGTGTTTGTAAAATTATCTGAATGAGTTAGTAGTTAGTAAAGTGTGATTTATAAGGGAGTTGAGATATGAATCCCAACTACCTTAGCTGTGTGTATGATTTCATCCATGTACTGTATATGATTCATGTTTAACTATGTGTATGATTTCCTTCATGTACTGTATATTCATGTTTTCATAGTATGCTTAAATGATTGTAGGATGGACTTATTTATTCATTACTGCTTTGAAAATCTCATATGATTACTTGTTGTAATTGCACGTAGTTGGGACTATATCATAGTCCAGGAAATTAATAATAGGCCTTATTTTGGTGGCTGAAGTTGTTTCGCTATGCAGGATGTGTTCGATGAATCTGAGCCGTACTTAGGATGTCAGCAGTGGTTAAGCCACATGGAGTGCTTATGCAGTTCATGTCGGTCAACTCAATGTGCACTCGTCCTAGTCGAGCTCATCAATTAACCCAATTGACCCAATGTATGTTCACCATGTTTGGACGCTACTGCTTGAATCTATGGTACCAAACTCACCAGTGAAACCCTGTTAACCTTGGTACCTCAATCAGCTATGACTCATGAGCTAAGCATGGTGGTATGAGACATCGTGGTTGAGCTGTCGGCCTACGCTAGGGCAATGAGTCTCCCCGTAGTGACCAGTGAGCAACCTAGACTCATGAGCCGAATATGGTGGTATGGGACACTGTATTCGTGCTGTCGGCCTACTTTGATTGGTGACGAGCCCTTTGTAGTGACCTCGAGCATACCTTGAAACTTCATGGGGGCGATGAGCCTTTTTGTAGTAACTAGGGTATAACTAGGCCTATTTTGATTGGTGATAAGCCTTTTACAGCGACCTAGAACCATAACATCGTATGAGATTTACTAGGATTGACGACCCTAGAATGGATCATTGTTTAGGAATTGATATAAGGGAGGTACCTCAGTTTCCTAATCCTTCTGTATAAAAGGGATTAATAAGAACTTGGTAATCATGTTTATGCACCACACTGCATGTGCGGTTTGGCGTTGGGCAGAGCACTGAGGAAGTGACTGACATGCGCGACCGTGAGATGAAGATCGCAGAGGGAGTGCAGGTGAGGGCATGTATCATTTATACATACCATTCTTGCATTAATCAGAGTACGTAGGGATGTTTGATTGTATTAGTTTATCATTACTGCTTGACTGAATTGATAACATGTTAACCTTTGCTTTATTGTTCCATTGAGTCGATCACTCACTGTAAGTGCTATGATTTCATATCCCTTTGGTTGTTAAATTTTGTGGTGCCAAAACCTATATCTATGTCTTGTATATCTTGTGTTTCATGTTTGAGACTATTCATTTCTTCAAGACTTCATATTTCAAGACAAGAACTTAAATGAAGAAAGTTTCAAGTCATGGATAAAGAATTCAAGAATAGAAATCTCCAAGTATGCATGTTCAAGATTCAAACAAGAACAAGTATAGAAGAAGACTTTGTCAAGTCAAGAAAGGATTAAGCTCAAGAAGGCCTACAACAAGATTCGTAAATTCTCAAGGTTCTCTTAAGGGTCATCTGAGTGTACAGACTATCAATGTCCATCTCACTTTTAAGGTTTGTTTGACCTTAGATTGACCTTAGGATGGGCTTTACTATAGGTCATTTTGGATACATAATTTGTATATTTTAATATGCTTGTTCGGACTATTCTAAGACCAGTCGTAGGGACTTCAAGACCAGTCCTAGCTCTGCTACGATCAGTCTTAAATTTTTTAGGACCATTCCTAGGTTGTTGAAGATTTTTAGAATTTTCTTATTATCCTACGACCAGTCCTGGACATCCTTCGACCAGTCCTGTGAGCTGTACGACTTGTCCTTCGACCTGTCTTAATCCTATAACTCAAACTCCAACAACTAATCTGGGGGTCCTACGACCAGTCGTAGGTGACCCACGACCAGTCGTAAGTGGCCCACGACCGGTCGTAGGCTACCCAGGACCAGTCGTGGAACAACTAATCCTTATCCCGCGGAAATCTTTGAAAATATTTGAAGCTACGACCAGTCCTATGATCCTAAGACCAGTCGTAGATGGGATTTTTCAGGCTATAAACAGAGCACGAACTTCAAAGTTTTTCAATTCAATTCAACTCAATTCAAGCAATATTTAGGCTATACTCTGAGATAAATTTGTATTTATTTTTAAGCTACTTTGTGCTCATTTAATATTCCTTTTGCTAGCTTTTTTTTTAATTTAATTTTGATCTACATTCCAATCTTATTACAAAAGGGGAATTTCTGATATTCGTTCTTCTTGGATTCAAAATCAAATAGAACTAGCCCTTTAGATATAAAATCAATTAGACTTAGAACTATTCTTAAAGTGAGTATTGGACTTTGAACGTTGAATCGAACTTTTACTCCGATTGGTTCTACCGGGCTACTTCAAAAGGAGATTCAGGTATTTTACATTTGTGTAATTTACATTCTTTGGTTTTGTTTGAGATTTTTCAGAAAAATCTCATTGTTTTGGTTATTTGAGGAGAGCCAGAAAACTTAAATTGTGTGGGTTTTTGGATTGTGTAAACCCGAGATAAAAAGACACAATTGTGAAGGTTTTACGTAAACCTGTGAAACCTATTTTAATAGTGCATGCTAATATCCCCTGTATGAGGATATTAAGAGTAGAGTAGCATTTTGTGTGGCTGTTGGATAATAGTTGGTGTACACACAGGAGAACCACTATATATCGTTGTGTTGTGGATGCGCTTTATTATTTCATTCCTTTATTCATTCAGTTTTGTGGATTGTATTTGTGGATGAATGTTGTAATCATTTTATTTCAAGCAAGTGTGGGAATGTTGTAATAACTTAGGATTTATTTCTGTAAGTTATTTTGGTTTCCTTGCTTTTTATTTATCATTGGTTTGAGATACAAAGGACTTTCTAGAAATAAGGTTGTCCTACCTTAAACCTTTGGTTTTTGGTGTAAGGTTGTCCTTAGAACTGATATAGTATCATTTTCTTAATGCTAGGTTATTGAGATTACTTTTAATTCAGCATTGTGCTTTATTTCTTTTATTATTCCGCTGTTTTAAGTTTTATTTGGCATTGCCCTATTCACCCCCCCTCTAGGGCATATAGCTAGGCCCTTTCAAGTGGTATCAGAGCCTAATAGCTTGTGCTCATTGTTTATTTATTAGATTTATTTCCTGAGCTAACGATCTAAGCTATATTAAGATGTTAAATTTTGATATCCTATCAGTCACTAGGCCACCACCCTTTAATGGCACAAACTATGCCTATTGGAAAGCCAGGATGAGGATCTTCCTCCTTGGATGAAAGTGTGTGGCTGGCCACAGTGAATGAATGGAACCCACCTATCACTGAAGTAACTAATGACGATGGTTCTAAATCAATGAAAGTAATAGCTTATTCTCTTTGGACCACACTTTAGAAAAGTAAGAGTAGTGCTAATGCAAAAGCACTAAATGTAATTACTTGTGCATTATCACCAGATGAATTCAAAAGAATCATCTCTTGTGAAAATGCAAAATAAGCATGGGATGTATTAGAAATGACACACGTGGGTACATCAATTGTCAAGAAATCAAAAGTCTAACTCCTCACAACTAAATTTGAAGAAATTCACATGGAGGAGAATGAGATGTTTATGGACTTCTCACTAGATTGAATAACATTGTGAACTCTATGTGGGGTCTTGGTGATAGAATCCCAGAAAGTAAAGTGTGCGCAAAGATACTACGCTCACTTCCTGAACGGTTCAATTCTAAAGTAACCGCGATTCAGGAACTTCGTGATACGGATACCATGAGGGTTGAGGAACTATTGGTTCACTTCAAACCTACGAGTTGTCCTTTAAAGCTCCTAAAGGAAAATCAATTGCTCTCAAATCATTAAATGTTTCATAAGAAAGCACTTTGGACTTAGAAAATTCTAAAGATGATATGGCACTTTTAGCAAAAAAGTTTTACAAAATTTTCAAAAGTAAGAAAAAAGTTGATTTTCAAAAGTCAAATGATAAGAGACGATCTAAACCTAGAGCTCGAAAATCTTTGAAAGAAAGTCAATGTTACAACTGTCAAGAGTATGGGCACTTAGCTAACAAATGTCCTAAAAAGGACAAATTAAAAGGGAAAAGCATGATGGCTACTTGGGATGAATCGTCTGATTCTGAATCCTCTTCTAAATTAGAAGATTCTGAAACTGAGTCGGGCGATGATGTTAAAGCCCTTATGACTCTAGCCAAGATCACTTTTTCAGATAATGATGATATATCTAGTGAAGAAAATATGAATAGTGATTGCAATAATGAAGATGATCTTCAAGATGCTTATAATGCCCTTTATAAGGAGAGTTGTAAAATTGCCTTCAAGCTTAAATTACAAAAAGAAAAATTTTCCAAGCTTAAGGAAGATTATGAGTCTCTCGTTTTAGAAAAGTCTCATATTTCTGATTCTTTTGAAAAGACCAAATGTGATTTAGATTTCAAAACCTCCAAAATTGAAGATTTGAGATCCGAAAATGAGAAACTTAAAAATGAGGTAGCTTCTCTTCTAAGTTTGAAAGACATATGGAGATATGCTCAAGGTGATCCTAAATTGGAAAAATTATTGTCCGGATCAAGAAAATGTGGTGATCGATCTAGGTTGGGCTATGATAACAATATATCTCCTATACAAAAGAACATTGCTCCTAAATTTTTAAAAGGAGATTCTTCAACCTAAAAAGAAAAGAATACTTATCAAGGTTTTTCCAAAAGTTCAAGGACTTTTCAAAAACCTAAAGGTAGCCATGTCAACTTTAATTTTCAAAACTGAAATCCATTGGCTGAAAAAATAATTGATCTACTCAAGGAGCTATTAAAGTCTAACTCTATAGGTCTCTCCTATAACAACAGACAGAAAAAGACCATCTATACTTCTAAACCCAAAACAGTTCTGAAATGAGTTCCTAAAGTTGCCTGCTTGGTTGCCCACACTGCTTTCAAAGCTACAAGTCATTCAAAGTGGTACCTAGATAGTGGTTGGTCTAGGCATATGATAGGCGACAAGGCTTTATTCACCGATCTAAAAGATATGACTGACGGGTCTGTCACATTTGGTGATGGAAGCAATTGCAAGATCATTGGCCAAGGTACGGTTCAGCTTTATAACCTTCCCTTATTTAAGAATGTGTTATATGTTGAGGGCTTGAAACACAACCTACTAAGCATTTCTCAGATATGCGATAACAACCATAGTGTGAAGTTTTCTAATCAAGGTTGTGAAATACTAAAAAGGGTTCTGTTATATTAACTGGTCGTAAAATTTCTAAAAACTGCTACATCGTTAGTGATGCAAGCTCATCTTCTCAATCATGTTACATGGTACATACCAATGAGACTAATTATGACATAAATGCCTTGGACATGTACACTATCGGAACTTAGATTGAGCAAAAGAGAACTAATTAGAGGTCTACCAAAATTGCAAAGAGTAGACAAAATATGTGGTGAATGCCAGTTGGGCAAACAGACTAGGAGCTCTCACAAGAAAGTGAACTCCAATACCGCATCTAGACCACTTGAGCTTCTCCACATGGATCTTATTGGACCAACCGGATCGAAGAGTCGATGAGGTAAAAAAATACATCTTGGTTATCGTAAATGAGTATACCAGATTCACTTGGGTATCTTTCCTAAAAGACAAAACTGAAACCTTGGATGAAGTGAAAAAGATCATGAAACGAATCCAAAATGAGAAAGGTTCTCTTGTTAGGAAGATTCGTAGTGATCAAGGATCCGAATTCGAAAATAATAGTTTTGAGAAATTCTGTAGGGTTATAAATAAGAGAACTGGTGAAGTGTTATATTTTACGTGATCGTGAAAATTTGAGAAAGTGTTATATTTTACGTGATCGTGAAAATTTGGGAAAGTTTGATACGAAGAGTGATGAAGGTATTTTTCTTTATTATTCTTTGAACAGTCGAGCTTGTAGGGTTATAAATAAGAGAACTGGTGTGATTCAAGAGTCCATCAATGTGGTCATTGATGATCATTTGAATACACCAGCTCTGAGTTCAGATGATGATGAAGCTCTTATTATCGACAATCAAGATACCTCATCAAGTCAAAAAGAGTCTGATCTAAGGACTGTCAAAGATCATTCAACCAATCAAATTCTTGAAAACCCTCTCACTGGAATTCGTACTCGCAAACAACTTGAGAACATATGTAATTATGTTTGTTTTACATCCCAAATAGAACCGGTCAATGTGAAAGAAGCACTTTCTGACGAAAATTAGATAATTGCTATGCAGGATGAACTTAATCAATTTGTTTGTAATGATGTCAGGTATCTTGTTCCTAGACCTAAACATAAACACATCATTGGAATAAAACGGATTTTTAAAAATAAGTATGATGAACTTGGAAATATAAGGCTAGACTGGTTGTAAAAGGGTACACTCAGATTGAAGGCATCGATTACAATGAAACCTTTGCTCTAGTCGCTCGCCTTGAATCAATCAGACTTTTTATTTCCATCACATGCTTTAGAAAATTTAAGATTTATCAGATGAATCTAAAGATTGCCTTCTTGAATGACAATTTACATGAAGAGGTGTATGTTGAACAACCTTCAAGGTTTGAAGACCCCAAGTTATCTAACCATGTATTTCGTCTTAAAAAGGCTCTCTATGGTCTAAAATAAGTGCTCAGGGCATGGTATGAGAAATTGACTAAATTCTTACTTAGTCATTGCTTTTAAGTAAGAAGTGTTGATAAGACGCTCTTTGTTAAGAAACTTAACAATGATATTTTGATGGTTCAAATTTATGTTGATGATATTATTTATGGATCAACTTGCTCTAACATGTCTATTGAGTTTGCAGAGTTAATGAAATCAAGGTTCGAAATGAGCATGGTTGGTGAACTAAATTATTTCCTAGGGTTGCAAGTAAAACAACAACCTGATGGAATTTTATTTCTTAGACCAAATATGCTTCAAAATTGGTTAGTTTGGATTTGAGAATGGTAAGAACTTTGATATGAGTATAATGTTAAGACTCTCAAAAGACTCTACAGGTAAAGATATAGATCCTAAACTATATCGTAGTATGATTGGTAGTTTATTGTATCTAACTGCTAGTAGACCTGATATCGCATTAAGTGTTGGTATTTGTGTAAGATATCAGTTTAATCCTAAGGAATCACATCTTACTGCTGTTAAACGGATTATTAGATATGTCGCAAGTACTATAAATCTGGGTCTTTGGTATCCTTTTGATACTAGTGTTCAATTAGCCGGGTACTCAGATGCTGATTGGGCTGGTAATATCAATGATAGAAAATCAACCAGTGGTGGTTGTTTTTACATTAGAAATTGCTTAGTTTCTTGGTTCAGCAAGAAGCAAAGCTCAATATCACTTTCCACTGCTAAGGCTGAGTATATTGCAGCTGGATATGCATGTACTCAACTAGTTTGGATGAAACGCATGCTAAGCGATTATGGAATTAATCAAAATTCAATGATCTTACATTGTGATAATTCCAGTGCTATAAATATTTCCAAAAATCCAATCCTGCATTCACGTACTAAGCACATTGACAATAGGTATCATTACATTCGTGAGTTGGTTGAAGAAAAAGTTATTTCCTTGGAATATATACCAACCAAAACTCAACTTGCTGATATATATACTAAACCGCTCGATAAAAGCAGGTTTAATAAATTAAAATTTGATCTTGGAATGTGCATTTTACATTGAGTATTCTTACTTGCATGTATCATAGTGTATTATATTTAGTATTATTTGTGTTTAAATTTTAATTTTTTTACATTAAATATGTATTTTTGGTCGATGCTCGACCGGTCGTGGAGTTCGTGAACATGATATAATTTAGGAAAAACCTCCTTCTTCTTCATTTCCACTCCGACCTACGACGAGTTGTGGCTCGACTAGTCATAGGATTTCTTGTATTTCTTCAAGTTTAGTCCTATTTCTTCATTTTTCTTGAAGTTTAATGTTCTCTATGCTTTGATTTGATCATTGTGTAGCTTGGTTTCATCTTTTTATTGGGTTTTTCAAGGTTTTCTTCTCAAATTGCTGATCTAGAGAAAACCCATCATTTTTTTATACATTTCTCTTGCTCTTAGTATATCTTGTTGAAGATGGATGCTAGAGGAAAGAAGAAAACATCCCGTGGTCCATCCTCATCTAGATCTACACCGATAAAAAAATGACACCTTCAGTCACTCGAAGATGATCCTCAAGATGTACGGGATTTGCGGGTCCGTAATGTTATCGTTGAGCATACCGCTGATCTCAATCACATTACTCCATATGGTATTGTCCCTCTCCTTGAATCTGTTGGTTGGGCTAACATTCTGCTTTGGGGTGGGCCTGCATACCAGTCTATTGCACAATCAATGGTTGCATGAATCTCAGAATTCTTCCTTGACAACTTAACTTTTTCAATTGATACTATAGAAGAAAAATTTGAAGTAGACCCTCATTTGATATCGGGTATTATGGATATACCCGTTAATGATGAAGGTATTCCGATTCATACTCTATACGTCAAACCATCTGAATCAGAAAAATACATGTTAACAAGAGACTTATACAAAATTAATGCGCAATGGACACACAAAGGGAATGCCCTCCCTTCAAAGTATATGTTACCTAGATACAGAGTGTTACATCACTTTTTTATTTCAAATCTGTATCCTCAGTCCGGTAATAAAATCGAGTTGACTTCTTTCATGGTTCGTGTATTGCATTCTATTGCTTTTGGTACTAAGGTTTGCCTTCCTTCATTGATCTGTCATTTTATCATACAGTTTCCTCTTCATCCGAGTCATAGTGATATTCTGTTTGGTTATCGTATGACTATGTTAGCCACTCATATGCTTGTCGATATACCTATTAATGAGGCACCCATTCATCATCTTATTTTTAACAATTCCAATCTTAATAAGATGAAGTTGGATTTGATTCCTGGTCAAGTTGATGAAGGTGGTGTTGGTGGTGATGGTGGTGAAGCCAGAAATGAAGGGGAAGGTGGCGATCTTCCTCAACAGGATGTTAATATGGATGAGTTATTTGATGAGATAGAAACTGATTCACCAAATGATCCTGGTTTCGATCCATCTAATTATGATGCACGCCTTCGTGCATTGGAGGAGAAGGTTGATAACATAAATGTCGCCTATGATATGCAGTTTAAATATATGCGAAAATATCTTCGTCGCATTAATAAGGGCTTACACCAGATTGATCCTACTATCCCTACTCCCTCCTCTGGATCTGATTAGGCGAATTATCTTTTGGATTGTATAACATTATCTTATCTTTTATTTTATATTGTATTAACTTGGTTATGGCTTGATGATTCCGGTTTATATTTTGAAATATGCTATGACCTTCCATATTTCTTTCTCATTATCTGCTTTTATTATTCTCTATGTTGTTGTGACTTTCCTATTGTGACTTTCTCTTATCATTTTGTGACAAAAAGGGAGAGTAGTATGGTAAAGGGGAGTAGTATGGAAAGGGGGAGTAATTTGTTTGGATTTTGATTGATTGAGAAGGATATGTGGATTGAGAATATGGAGTCTTGATGTTTACATGTTGTTTATTGTTTACATGAGCAGTACTCGTATCTCTCAGGGGGAGTAGAGTAATTTGTATGATGTTGCTCTTATCTGTATGATATGTGTTTTGTCATAAATTGAAAAAAGGGGGAGATTGTAAGTGCTATGATTTCATATCCCTTTGGTTGTCAAATTTTATGGTGCCAAAACCTATATTTATGTCTTGTATATCTTGTGTTTCATGTTTGAGACTATTCATTACTTCAAGACATCGTATTTCAAGACAAGAACTTAAATGAAGAAAGTTTTAAGTCATGGATGAAGAATTCAAGAATAGAAGTCTCCAAGTATACATGTTCAAGATTTAAACAAGTACAAGTATAGAAGAAGACTTTGTCAAGTCAAGAAAGGATCAAGCTCGAGAAGGCCTACAACAAGATTCATAAATTCTCAAGGTTCTCTTAAGGGTCATCTGAGTGTACAAACTATCAATGTCCATCTCACTTTTACGGTTTGTTTGACCATAGATTGACCTTAGGATGGGCTTTACTGTAGGTCATTCTGGATACATAATTTGTATATTTTAATATGCTTGTTCGGGATGTTCTAAGACCAGTCCTAGGGACTTTAAGACCAGTCCTAGCTCTGCTACGATCAGTCTTAAGTTTTTCAGGACCAGTCATAGGTTGTTGAAGATTTTCAGATTTTTCTGTTTGTCCTACGACCAGTCCTGAACATCCTTCGACCAATCCTGTGAGCTGTATGACTTGTCATTCGACCGGTCTTAGCCCTACGATTCATACTTCAGCAACTAATCTGGGGGTCCTATGACCAGTCATAGGTGACCCACGACCAGTCGTAGGTGGCCCACGACCGGTCGTAGGCTACCCAGGACCAGTCGTGGAACAACTAATCCTTATCCTTCGAAAATCTTTAAAAATTTTTGAAGCTACGACCAGTCCTAGGATCCTAAGACCAGTCATAAATGGGATTTTTCAGGCTATAAATATAACACGAACTTCAGAGTTTTTCAATTCAATTCAACTCAATTCAAGCAATCTTTAGGTTGTACTCTGAGATAAGTTTATTTTTATTTTTAAGCTACTTTGTGCTCCTTTAATATTCCTTTTGCTAGCTTGTTTTTTTATTTGATTTTGATCTACATTCCAATCTTATTAGAAAAGGGGAATTTCTGATATTCCTTCTTCTTGGATTTAAAATCAAATAGAACTAGCCCTTTTGATATAAAATCAATTAGACTTAGAACCATTCTTAAAGTGAGTATTGGACTTTGAACGTTGAATCGAAATTCTACTCCGATTGGTTCTACCGAGCTACTTCAAAAGGAGATTCAGGTATTTTACATTTGTGTAATTTACATTCTTTGGTTTTGTTTGAGATTTGCCAGAAAAATCTCATTATTTTGGTTATCTAAGGAGAGTCAGAAAACTCAAATTGTGTGAGTTTTTAGATTGTGTAAGCTGGAGATAAAAAGACACAATTGTGAAGGTTTTAGGTAAACCTATGAAACCTATTTTGATAGTGCATGCTAATATCCCCTGTGTGAGGATATTAGGAGTGGAGTAGCATTCTGTGTGGCTGTTGGATAACAGTTGGTGTACACACAGGTGAACGACTATATATCATTGTATTGTGGATGTGCTTTATTCTTTCATTCCTTTATTCATTCAGTTTTGTGGATTGTATTTTTGGATGAATGTTGTAATCATTTTATTTCAAGCAAGTGTGAGAATGTTATAATAACTTAGGATTTATTTCTGCAAGTTATTTTGGTTTCCTTGCTTTTTATTTGTCATTAGTTTGAGATACAAAGGACGTTCTAGAAATAAGGTTGTCCTACCTTAAACCTTTGGTTTTTAGTGTAAGGTTGTCCTTAGAACTGATATAGTATCATTCTCTTAATTCTAGGTTATTGAGATTACTTTTAATTCAGCATTGTGCTTTATTTCTTTTATTATTTCGCTGTTTTAAGTTTTATTTGGCATTGCCCTATTCACCCCCCCTTTAGGGCATATAGCTAGGCCCTTTCACTCACTCCCACGTTACTGGATGGTGTTTGAAACACCAACTAGTCCCTGTTTTATTTTCAGATGATAGCGATGCTTGCGAAGTGGAGCCAGACTTTTATGATGATGAGGAGGGTTTCTCCTATAAGCAGCTATCAGGAGGGTTTATGTAGACCATGTTCTGATCGACAGGGTCATAGAGATGTTGATTAGATGCCATTACACTTTTTTATTTTGCACTGTTGGGAACACCCATGTATATTCATTTTGTTCATTTTAGAGTATACATGTATATAGTTAACCTGGTAACATGTTCATACTCTGGAGACTTACAACAGTTTATACATTTTATATATTTATCACAGTCTTCTGCTTGTAAAATTTAACTGTCTCTGGAGTATGATATGCTATTTTGGTATAATCCTACTCATGTTTAATGTACTAATATAAACAACATTCAATCATCATTATTTATGTTGCATAAGTGATGCGTTCGAACTCGGGAGTGGAGTTTATGCTCGACCCTCGATTTTCAGGGCGTTACAATAATCCATATACATATTATAACACCATGAACAACAATATACATGTTAAATTTGTTGTGGCTCACAGTTGTTGTGAATCATGGCTCTCATCCATGTTGGATCGTATTTGACAACCGTGACCTTATGAGGAACACGACCCATACAACATGAAAACCACTCGAGGTATCATGAGAACCACGACCCCTACAACTTGCAGAATCTTATGAACCACAACCACGATCAAGGCAACATGACAACCACGATCCATATAACATGACAACTACAACCCATATAACACTACAATCATGACAATATAACATGGAAACCTCGACCCTTATAACATTATAACCACAACCCATATAACACAGTAACTGTCAGAAGTGAAGCTCAGTGATGCGCAAGACTCTGCTAGTTTCTCCCACTTAAGTTTACAATATAACAAGAAAACACGACCCTTATAACCACTTTAACGGGTCGTGGTTGCCATGACATGGGGATCGTAGTTGCCATGACATATTGATCGTGGTTTCCATGACGTATGGATCATGTTTCTCTTAGTGTCGTGGTTGTCAACGACAAACCAACATGGATGACAACCACGGACGATTACATATACGAATTATGAAAATATTAACATGATAACAATGACCAATATTAACCTGACCAGCGATCCAGTTGTTCTTTTTACAAATCTCTCAAACGACCAATATATATATATATATATATATATATATATATATATATATATATACATGCACACATACACACACATACATGTACATATATACACACATGGGATTCTCGATATCTATGTATGTCATGTCCTAACTTTGATGGACAAATTTTCATACACTTATAGCTTATAAGATAATTTCTCAACCACACCTCTCTATAAATAAATATGACGGTGGGTAGAAAACTCTCCACCCCTTCAAAGGGAGAGTGAGAGTAACCTTGCTGTGTTATATGGGTTGAATTTGCCATGTTATACGAATTGTGTTTTTCATGTTTCCTGGATCATTATTGTTGTTTCAACGTGTATAGCATGGAATGGATTATGTACGACATGGATGAAACACATAAGCACCGAGTCGTCCATGAGCCATGTCATGTACATAATATGTGGTTGTCTAGTTACATGGGCCATTGTTGTGACGGTATATGGATCATGGCTTGAAGGCTATTACAGATTGTCTTTCTCGTGTTATATGAGTCATAGTTTTCATGCTTAGGGGTCATGGTACTGCACTCAGTTCCATTACTTCCCATAATGTACATATATCATCTAGGCTTTTTAGGGGACCAGATTAGGGTTGTGGTTGTGAACCACGAACCAACATGTGTGACAACCACGATCCAGCGTGGACAATAATCATGATCTAACATGCATGTGAACCACTAGATTAGATCACATGACAGTTTCATGGTTTTCATAGAGATTGTGTCGTTGTTCTTATGGACCATGGTTATTGTTTTAGACGGGTCGTGGTTATGATATTAGAAGGATCATGGTTGTAAGATGATATGTGTCGTGGTTCTAGTGTTACAAGGGTTGTAGTTGTCCCCATATACGGATCGTGTTTGGCATGCATCTTTAACCACACATATACAACAACGATCCATTTGCATGTCAACTAACGTGGATGATAGCCAAAGTGCAATACAACTTCTAATTGCTCATGGATAATTATGACCCATCTCATTCACTAACCCATTATAGATCATAATAAGAAGAATAAACATCAAATACACCAATCCATTCATCATTCAACATCAAATCAGTGTTTGGCTCTCTCCGCTGGTCTACCTGACGTCTCTTCTCCTTATTTTTTTTTAGGAACGCAGCACCATCTGCTCGTCTGCTGCAGACAGTCATATGTAATTGTCTTTCTAAATTTTAGAATTTTCTCCTACAGAATCAGAACGAACTAAACTAATTTAAAACAAAGTATAAAGAAATCAAGATTGAATGTAGATAAATAAATATATACTTATATGTGAAAAGTCAATTGCACTTATACTGCACAAGAAGTCTATATATTTCATCATGAATACGCCACAATCATCTGAGTTCTGTTGAGTAGGCCTCTCAGCGGATGGCTTCACATTCCATGGCTTCTTCCACCTAACTAATCCGTTATCGAGATCATGGAATAACCACCTCAGTCCATTCATTACCTGTGTGACGACCAGCTCATTTTTCTCTTCCAATTCGGTACTCAAGCTATTATACAAAGTGACATCTTTCTTCCTCGGATAAACAACAACCATCAACCAGTGCTACCCCCTCTAATTAAGAGGGATTACACCTATGAAGCATAAGAAATATGACAATAGTTAAAACATTGCACTTCCAAGAATGGATCTAATCATTTAAGTCTTTGTACATGTGCAAAAAAGTCAGATCTTATCACATCATACTTCCATAGAGGTTTCGGTTTACAGTCAACTATTTCTACAAGCACTTCACAAAACCTTTTAGACTTCATGGTTCCACGATCCTTATGGTTCCCAGTGCCATAAGTTCGCAACAGATCAAGTTGTTGTTTCATGTATTGTTATTGATATATTAAATATTGTTAGAAACAAAATGATAAATGACGTTTTAAAGATAATTATTGTCCTCAAATTCACATTACCGTAAATAGCAACGAGACGAATGCGTAGTCCTGTCTACCTCATGGTCGATTGTCTTGACGCACTAATAGGTATTTTAGGTATAGGTCTATGGCATATGTAACGAGTGATGTAACTATAATATTCATACATTGATATAAAATAATGAAGGAGAAATGGTAGAAATTTAGCTCAGAGTCGACCTATGAATTTAGGTCATAGACTTTTTTCAACTAGATGAGTGAACCTGACTCTCTGACAACTCTCAACTCGTCCCCTTTGGCATCAGTCAGAGCTCAGTGGAGTTCACTAAGCCCCTGCCGAGGTTTTTTTACATTTAGAGCTCTGTCGGGATCTGCTGTATCATGTCGTAGTCTCCCTTCCCTACTCAGTTGTGGGATAATGATGTCGAGCTGTAATAGAATGACATATTATCTATGGAGTCCATAATATAATGTCTGATTTAAACCACGATCCAAATGTAATTTCACGTACAATTGTCTTATTAACTTCATCCTTTAGCAAGTTCATCTCCTACTCCATTTATGCCTGTAGCGCAACATTCTCATCTTTAAGATGGGTCATCCCAGCTTCAAACCTAGAGAACTGGATGATCCCAGCCTCGAAATTAGAGTTGTTGACCTGTTATAAAATCATTTTATTTTAGAAGACATTGCATACATAATGACTTATTAACTATTAAACCAAAGACAAATCACGTACATATTTTGTATGTATATCCTATCTCGTCCACTTTGGTTCGTGTGTCAACCACGACCCATGGTGGATGATAACCATGACCAATCATACATGATAACAATAATCTAACATTGACATTAACCATGATCCATGGTAGAGCACAACAACGACTAAATTTCCATTTCATATACCTTTATTGCTTCTACATCCTCTCTAAGTTGTGTCATCTCCTCATTCAAGTAAGCATTCTCATGCTTGAGAGGACTCGTTGAATGGGTAAGGGCATATGTAACAACGACCCTCACTAGATCATAACCACGAGCAAAAAAGGAGCACAATAATGACCAAATATGACAAGAGAAAATTATAATTTTATATACCTTTATTCCTTGTATTTCCTCCCCAAGCTGCCTTATTTGCACCCGCAGTGAAGCATTCTCTACGATCAGAGGGCTGGTCGAAGGAACATTGTCCTATAATAAAATCGTATATCAGAAATGGTTATTACGGCCACTGGAGCTAGGTTGTCGTCCATAGTGGGTCATGGTTCACATCCATGGAGGTTTGTGGATGTCAACAACGATCCACTATATATGATAATCACAATCCACATTGGATGAGAATAATGATCGCGATGGATGATAATAACAATCCACATTGGACGATAATCACAATCCACATTTCATAGACACCACATCCCTTGTCTAGATAGAAGACTATCATGTTATATCGATCGCGACTCATCCATAATCTTGTATGCATGTTAACCACGACCACTGGTGTATGATAACAATGCCTCAGGATAGATTCAACTTCATATACCTTCATTGTCTGGATCTCCTCTCTGAGTTGCTTCACCTGCTCCTGCAGTGAAGAATTGATCTCCTCTCTGAGTTGCTTCACATGCTCCTGTAGTGAAGCATTGATATCTTCTCTGAGTTGCTGTAACGCCCCAAAAATTGGGGGTCAGGTTGAAACCCAACTCCCGAGTTCCAGAACATCACTTATGCAATATTTTCAATGATGGATGAATGTCGGCCATAATAGAGCATAAAACATGAAGTGGATTAAGCCAAAACAGCATATCATACTCCAGAGATAATTAAATTAGCAAGCGGAAGAATGTGATAGATATATAAAATATATGAGCTGTTATAAGTCTCCAGAGTGTGAACATGTTACCAGGTTAACTAAATACATGTATACTCTAAAATAGAAAGAAGAGAATATACATGGGTGTGTAAATAAAAGGCAAAATACCAAGTGTATTGACATCTAATCAGTAACCCTATAACCCCGTCAATCAGAACCTGCATATAGGAGGGATCCTCTTCATCATCATCAAGTCCGGCTCTGTTTTGCAAGCATTACCACCATCTGAAACTAAAATAGGGACTGGTAGGTGTGCGCAACACCGTTCCGCAACGTGGGAGTGAGTAGCTAAGTTAGTAGAATCATAGAGCAAATAGCATGTTATCAAATCAATCACGCGATAATGGTAAAGCAAGCAATCAAACATTCCTAAATACTGTGATTAATGTAAGCATGAAATGACATGATGGATGCCCTCACCGACATACTCCCTCATGCGACACCATCTTACGTCCACGGCATGCTTTCTTCCCTCAGTGCTCCACATCTTCCAGGCACATGCAGTGCGATATGAATATGATTACCGAGTTGTTATTAGTCCTTTCATACAGCAGGATTGGGAAACTAAGGCACTTCCCTTATATCATTCCCAACAAGGATCCGGTCTAAGGTCTTCACTCCTAGTAGTCTCATACGAAGATATATTTCTAGGTCGCTGCAAGGGTTGTCAGGGCTGTTGCACGCACTCGTTGCTCCACTCCCCCATCACCTTATCAATACAGGCCTAGTTGTACTCTTGTTGCTACGGAAGGGTCGTCGCCTCACGTAGACTCAGAGTACGCTCGAGGTCACTATAAAGGGCTGTCAGGGCTGTTGCTCGCACTCGTTGCACCGCTTCCCCATCACCTTATCCGTGTAGGCCGACAGCAAGAATATAGTGTCCCATACCACCATAATCTTCTCACGAGTCTGGGTTGCTCGCTGGTCACTACGGGGAGGTTTGTAGCCCCAGCGTAGGCCGACAGCTTGACCACGGTGTCCCATACCACCATGCCCGACTCATGAGTCTTAGTGGATCAAGGTACCACGGTTATTAGGGTTATCACTGATAAGTTTTGTACCCTAGGTTCAAGCAGTTATGATGAATATAAGGTGAACATACAATGGTCAGTCGGGTTACTTGATGAGTCCGACTAACGCGAGCGCACATTGAATCGACCAGCATGAAGTGCACAAGCACTTCGTGTGGCCTAACCACTGCCGATGACTCTAGTACGACTCGGGTTCGTCATACACATCCTTCGTGGCGAATAGAATCCAACCACAAATTCTAAACTGTTACCGACTTCCTGGACTAGAGTATAGCCCCAAGCACATGTAATCTAAATCAATAATCACATGAGAGAGATAGAATTGAAATACAAGTAATTCCAGCATGTTATAACATACATCATAAGCAGTTAACCATACACGAGTATTTCACACATAAGGTAATCAATTGAATACAACAAACATGGAGGAATTCATGTACATCAATAAATTAGCTGAGAATCCAATCTCAAAGCTAATTTACAACACCATTTACTCAATACTTGCTAATACATGCATTTATACAAACACTTAGACTACACAACTCCAACATACTTGACGTGTGTTGATTTCAACATATAATATAACAAATCCTTATATTAAGGAGATGTCTAATACATAACAATCATGTTCTTACATTCAAAACATATGGCAGGCATAAATCATATTGATTTAGGCATTTCATCAAACACTTAGTCTACACACATTAGTCTACATAGCATATGTCGGCCAATATGTGCATTTGGGCGAATCTCTTCGCCAAACAGATCATACACGTATAACTAGTATAGGTACACGGTAAATACTCATGGCAATCATATCAGCAAAATATGTACGTATACAGTATTTCCTATAAATACCTAAAATACCCTAAATTTCATATTCTTCGTACGTATGCGAAATGAAAAACAGACAGTATGTTATACATGTCAAACAGCATTCTTTTCAACAATCTACCATTAAAAGACATTGAAAGCTTTGAAAATAGGTAATCTAAGCATCTAAAATCCGCACCTTAAACCAGAAATTACGAAACGGAGTTGATTCAGACGATAAGTCTTCGTCAACGGCTCAACGGCAACCTATACCATGAAATAGGTTAGCTACAACAACACTTATGCTATTTAGAACTCTAGAAGAGGTTAGGGTTATAATTTCTTACCTAAGAATGAAGCCGGAGTCACCGGAAAAGTGATGCAGGTGGATGGTTTTGGCACGTGGAGCAGCAGGGAAGAACAGCAGGAGGGTTCTCCCACTTCTCTCACTCTTTCTCTCTTTTCTCTCTTCTCTCTCCTAGGGATTTCTCAAATTCGTATGGGGTTTGTGAGAGAGGGCTTAAGGCCTTTTTATAAGCCCAAAAATGATGGGAATAGACTTGGGGCCAAGGTATACTTATGTTATAACTAAATCGGGTATGTTCCGTCTCAACGGAGCATTTCTGGAGGTCCTGTTACTAAATGCGGTCGGACTTAAGCTTTTTAATAACGGATCTAGGTCAAGTTAAGTTTTCAGTCCGGTTGGGTTTTCAGATCGACCGTGGTGGACCAGTTTCAGTTAAGTGGTCACCGAAACTCGATCAGAGCTACAAGTACCTAGACATGTAAGGGCCAACTATCCTGATCCGAAGGTGAAATTTGGTCGAATTCTAATGGTCAGAATGCTTAAAAAATGTCGTGCTAGTGACATGTGCCAGATTTCATAAATTATATTTAATTTCTAAATAAATTCACTTTTCTTACACTCTTCACTTCGGACGTAAGGAAATGGTCTCAGGACATCATATGGACTTAATTTTTGAGGTGATTGTCAAGTCCAACTAGGTGGTCAGGATTGTCTAAGTTCAGGACAATCGGACTTCTGATGTGCGGTCCAAGTCCGATACAAAGTTTTCGAATGCTCCCGTGAGCAACCGGGTTTAGAGTTTGATCTTAGGTTTTAGGGTATTGTAGCGTTAACTATTCTACACGTTTTGGCTCTAGCAGATCGTATTTAAAGTGATTAGTGACAATTTCACAGGTCGTCTAATCTAACACTTATTTAGTTTCATCTAATTTCTAAAGGAAGTAGCCTATAATGATTTCTGCTTGAGAATGAGATTTGAAGGGTGGAGTGAGGGTGCTTGGAAACGGAAAAAGGAAGAGTTTGGAGGACTTTTGGAGAGATTTGAGAGATTTTTTAAGAAAAGGTAAGCTTGGAGGGGTGATTTGTGAAGGAAGTACTTGATTTAGGATGAAAGGAGGGTCGAACCCTATACCATAGGGTCCCACTAGGCCCCAAATGTAATCGGCCCAAAGGCCCGGCCTAACTGGGCCCGCTTACCGGCAAGGCCTCGCTATTTGGGTGAGGTTCTCCTATCCCCTAGGCCCCAAAGAAGTATGGGGCCCACCCTGGGTCCCCTTGAAAGTTGGTCGTTTGGGGTCTGACTCCATTTGAGGCATTTTCAGGGCTAATTTACAAACCAGAATGAGTTTATGTAGTGTATATGTAACGCCCGTGAAAAATCCGTACTTGGGCTCGAGTACCGATTTGACCCGAAATCGCGTAGGAATAATTTCCATGGAAATTAAGCGTAAGTTAGCTAGCGCAACGCTATAGCTGGGTAATAGTCCCTGATCACTTTAAATATGTTCTGCAAGACCCAAATCGAGTAGAACAGACAACTCTACAATACTCTATAACCTCGGATCAAACTCTAAGCAGGTTTGTTCTCTGGACCATATTGAAATTTTGTATTGGATTTAGACCGCGCGTCGAAGGTCCGATACCTCCTATCTTAGACCGTTAGAACCGCCCAGCTGGACTTGACAATCATCTCAAAAATCAAGTCAAACCGATAATCACAGACGATTTCGTTGAACCCGGACTGAAGCGACCGCGAATAGGGACGAAATTGGAATTTCAAATTCAAATCTGGCACACGACTTGACGCGTCAGTATTAAGCGTTCTGACCATCAGAATTCATCCAGATTACACCCTCGGATCAGGAAAAATTTCTATTTATTATCATGAGACTTTCAGTCCTGATCTATGTACGGTGACCGCTGAACTGAAACTGGTCCGCCACGTGCGATCTGCGAACCCTGCCAGACTGAAAACTTAATACGAGGTACATCTGGTACCCATGAGCTTAAGTCTGATCGCAATCGACCAGGGGACCACCAGAAAGCAGTTTTTGGACCGAAACAGCCCCGAAATGGATAGGCATCAAGTAAACTTTATCCGGGAGCCTATTTTCGGCATTTTCAAGCTTATAAAAGGGGTTGAAACCCTCATTTCTCCCTTCCATCCGAAAATCACAAACCCTAGCAAAAAGAGAGAGAGTTTGAGAGAAAGAGAAGAAGAGAATTTCCCCGCTTCCTAGCCCCTGACAGTTGCTGCTTCAGCACTTCCTTCCAATCACCTGGCTGGTGATTTCTTCACTTTTTCAGGTATAAAATAACCTCAAAAACTTGCTGATTTAGGGTTTACTCAGTTGCATGACATGTTAGCTAACGTATTCCATAAATCAGGCTTTCCTACCGCCGTAGACGAAGCGTACACGCTCCGTTCAAAATCCTGCAACCGTAAGAGACTAGGTGAGGATTTTAGACGCTTTGATTGACGGTTTACAACGCTTTCAATGTCGTTTAATAGTAGATTATCGACGGCATCGCCGTTTGACATGTACAACATGCTCTCCGTTTCCTGTTTCGTAAATTAACGAAGAATATGAGAATTAGGGCATTTTAGTCATTTGTAGGAAGTACGGTCTACATGCATATTTTGCTGATGTGATTGACATGGTTTGTCGCCGCATTAGGGAGTTAGGAATGCTTGCATAATGAGTTTGGCGAAGAGATTCGCCAAGTTGCGCATTTTGGGTCGACATACTATATGTGGACTTAAGTGTGTAGTGTATGTGTTTGTATAAATGCTTGTATTAGTATGTATTGAATTGAATGATGTTATGTAGTAGTTTGAGATTGATTTCATGATTAAAATGCTGACCTAAATGATTTCCTACATGTTTACCTTATGCATGATTGCATTACATGCATGGAAAGTATGCCTTGAAGATTTGCTTAAGTTGAATGTTATAACATGTGTTAACATGCTCACATGATGTATTTCAATTCCAATACTTTAACCTGTAATGCTAATATGATTCCATAGATGTGTGGGACTTGACCTAGTCCAGGCAGTCGGTAACCGAGCGAATTCGTGGCTGACTGGTCATAGCCACGAACGACGCGTCGATGAACGTGATTCGTATTGGGAGTTGGCGGCAGTGGTTAGGCCACGCGAAGTGTTTTACGCACTTCATGTCGTTCGACTTGAGATGCGATCGCGCTAGTCGAGCCCGTCAAGTAACCCGACTGGCCGATGTATGTTCACCTTGTATGTGTCATAACTGCTTGAACCTAGGGTACTGAACTTACCATTATAAACCCTGTTAACCGTGGTACCTTGATCCACGAAGACTCATGAGCCGGGCATGGTGGTATGGGACACCGTGGTCGAGCTGTCGGCCTACGCTGGGGCCACAAACCTCCCCGTAGTGACCAGTGAGCACCTAAACTCGTGAGCAGATTATGGTGGGATGGGACACTATATTCTAGCTGTCGGCCTACACTGATCAGGCGACGAGCCCTTTGTAGTGACCGCGAGCGTATTCTGAGTCCACGGGAGGCGACGACCCTTCCGTTGCAGTAGAGTACGGTAGGCCTGTATTGATAAGGTGATGGGGGAGCGGTGCAACGAGTGCGAGCAACAGCCCTGGCAGCCCTTGCAGTGACCTACGAAATGCACATCGTATGAGATTACTAGGAGTGACGACCCTAGACAGGATCTGTGTTGGGATTGATACAAGGGAAGTACCTTAGTTTCCCAATCCTGTTGTTTGAATGGACTAATAACAACTTGGAAATCATATCACCATAGCATTGCATGTGCCTGGAAGATGTGGAGCACTCTAGGGAGTGTGGCATGCCGCGGTCGTAAGATGTTGCCGCATGAGGGTGATCGTCGGTGAGGGCATACATCACGTCATATCATCTTGCATTAACAACAGTATTAGGATTGTCTAATTTACTGCTTTACTATTATCGCGTGATTGAATTGTGAACATGCTAATCTTTGCTCTATGATTCCACTGAGTTGATCACTCATTCCCACGTTACGGGATGATGTTTACAACACCCACCAGACCCTGTTGTAGCTGCAGGTGAGGACGAGATCCAGGAGGTGGAGCCAGAGATCGACGAGGACCAGGATGAGTTCTCGTATATGCAGTATCATGACGGCTTCCCATAGGTGACCTGGATCGAGGGGACCTCAGTGGGACTTTCTTTTGAACATTATTCTTTTGTTATGTATATGTAAATGAGACTCAGAGATGTAGTCATACTTTGGAGACAGATGAGATTACTTTGTTTTTCCATACAGTGATATATACATTGTTTAGTCTTCCGCTTGCTTTTATCACTGGATCTGAAGTATGAATTGCAGTTTTGGTATACTTTTACTCATGTGAATGCTTTAAATCAGACAACATTGAATCATAACCATTTTTGTTGCATAAGTGACGGTCTGGAACTCGGAAGTTGAGTTTATACACGACCCTCGATTTTCAGGGTGTTACAGTATAACATATGATTTTGGGGTAGGAGACGCTAATCTATCCAACTAACCTATTGATTTTATTATATTCTAAAAGGTTAAGGATCAAGTCCCATTTTATCCATTTATTTACTATTCACGGTAAGTTTTAGCTTCGGTATTGTTCTTCATCATTAACAACCTAAGATTAGTGTGTATTATGAATGTGTTTAGAAAATAAATGAAGAATAAAGTGATGGAGGGTGAGATTTCGAAGGAATTGGATAAAAAGAGGTTTTAGGCTTTGAGATTGAGTGTAAGATGTTGGGGTTGACCTACCACCTAAGGACATTCATTTCTAGGTTTGGAATGGAATGAAACATGGCCTAAACCCTTCGATTGACGGTCTAGAAGTGATTTGAGGTCGTTGGGTGTGATCAAGAGTGTGCACGGACTCGATCTCGGCAACCGTTTGTAGTGAGTTTTAGTTTAAGTATAGTTCTTTACTATTTAAACTTGAGGATTCGTGTCTAATATGAAAGTACTTGGAGAAGTTTGAAGAATGAGGTGGTGAAAGGTGAGATTTTGAAGGAAATGGGTTGAAAAGTGATTTCTTTGGCTTTAGGATTGAGCTTTGAGAGTGTTATGGTTGACCCATTGCCTAAGGACGTCTAATTCCAGGTTGGAAAAAATATGAGTTGTTACAGTTGCTTCACCTACTCCTGTAGTGAAGCATTGATCTCCTCCCTGAGTTACTTCACCTGATCCTACAATGAGGCATTAATCTCATCTCTATGTTGCTTCACCTTCTCCTGCAGTGAAGCATTTATCTCTTCTCTATGTTGCTTCACCTACTCATGCAGTGAAGCATTTTCTGCTCTGAGAGGGCTGATCGAAGAGACAATGTCCTGTAATAAAATCATTATTATTATGTATTTCAATATGTCTTTCTATAAGGAACCCAAGCATGATATCATGTATGTGAACCACGACACACTGTGGATGTCAACAACGATTAACTAAGTATCGTGGTTATTACAAATATTGAATCGTGTTTCTCGACTGTATTGGGTTGTGGTTGAGACAAATGTAGGTGACAACTATGATCAAGAATAGTGTCACACCCCAAACCTGAAAATCTGATTCACAGGAATCCCGATCGCTGAATCCAGTGTCGACAGCCTCCGTAGTACCATATTATCGACTCCTAGTGTCCATACGCCAAGTTCCGATCCTGGGATCCTACAAAGAGATTTTTTATTTTTATTTTGCATTTAACTCGTAATAAGCATAACCACAAGATTACCCAATTCACAAGGCAACATCATCATCACATATCCATTAATATAATCATTTGAGTACATTGCTGAAAGGGAAATACATAAATTAAAAAACAAGCTCTAGAAGACCACTGCACGCTCCAAGCTCAAAACTACTGCAACATAACCTCACCTGCACGCATCTATTGTGCATAAGCTTATAGAAAGCTTAGAGAGTGGTGTAGGTGTGTGCACAAGGTAAGTGCCAAGTATTCAACACAATGCCATAATCATACAATGTTGAAATAGGAAGGTCATGAATCATATGTTATTAGAGTAAGCGAAAATATTGACATGTCCATGAGTCAAACAATTTCAAAATATGCAATACGGATCAACTATACAAATGAGGGACAATATCAGAATACACAACACAGATCAACTATAAGAATGATGAATTATAAAGAGTCAAATACTAGATGCCTTATCTAAGCCATATGAATGAAGAACACAGGTAACCCAAAATGCCATATGCCACGAATGTAATGCAATATGCGGTGTGAATGGAATGACCATGCTGAAGTGTGAAGTCGGGATGATAACACGTAGTATCGCAGGATATGGGGTCCACTACAAGGGACTTTTATCCAAACCAGTCCCATACCTAAATTTGGATAGTCAGACTCAATGTGGTAAACTCCTGATTTCAGGTTAGTCGCGCGCTCAACCGAAATCCTTGCCATAATGAAGGTACACAATAATTAGTTACGCACCACCAGACAGAGTGAATAGTGAATGAATAAATGAATGAGTATGCAACTCATACTCAATAAGTCCACAATCAGTATGGTTCCTCTCTGGAAAATCACTGGGGTCTATTACACTCCAAACCAGGTTGTCTCCCCATCGCGCGCAACAAGGTGAGTGGAAGAGACCTCACTATCCGCCTGCCAATATCAGGCCCTACTCGTCAATAGTAGACTCATTCCTTGAGCTGGTCAGACTTAGCCTAACATTGCCCCATCCTCTTGGGCAAGTAAGGTCGCACCCCCTTCCAACCGACCACGACACAGTGAGAGACGCGGCCTAATGGTATACGGCCCTCATGCGCTCATGTATCCACTCGATCTAGACGTTAGAGAAACCTCTAAAACTAAGAGTGTTTAGGAACTTTTACCCAGGAATATCTATAGCACCCCATGTAGAACAGATTTTCGGTGTCCAATCTGGCCATCCACGATATGCCTGTGGAGGCTATAGCGTTGATGTGCTAAGGCATACGGTGGTCATGTCACATAAATGTGAGATGCATGAGTCACACAGTGTAATCATGGATAAATCCTGTGCATACCATGCGCTCATGTGGGGTAACCCCGCCTATCAAGGACCCCCATAAATAACCTACCCTATGGCATATGCGATGGTCAATCACATCTCATAACAGACATTCAGATGATGCGTATGTATTATAATGCTATGCTGTCACATACTCATAATCGGCACTAATAACCGGCATCAACAATCGGCCTCGACAATGTGGACATCTAACCAACATTGCCCCAAGGAATGACCCTCATAGGGCCAAATACATAATGGGCTAATGGCCTCACACAAAGGCCTAATATACAATACAATGGGCCATGCCCAAGGACCATAGATACATCACAATGGCCTCATCTACTGGTCGCATATACATCATATAGGTCTCGAAAATCGGTCATGATAATCAGAATCAACAATCGGTCACGTCAATCAAAAATCGATCAGTAATCAGAGTCGGTAAATCGGTCACGTCGATTGGAATTAGCAATCAGACGTGTCAATCAGAATCAACAATTTAGAATCATTAAGAATGGGCTTAACAATGCCTAAGGGAAGGTCATAATGAGGACATCTAACCATCATTGCCCATCAATGTGGACATCTAACCAACATTGCTCCTAAGGAGTGGCCCACATAAGGGATTCATATGCAACGTAACAACCACACATACATCGCATCGGGCTTCGTCCATCGGCCTCAATTACATCACAATGGGCCACGACCCACGGGCATCGAATACACAATAGGTGGGCCCTACAAATGGGTCTTGTATGCATCAAATGGGCCACGTATTTGGGTCTCGAATTGTAACATCCCGAAAATTGGGGGGTCGAGTAAAAACCCAACTCCCGAGTTCCAAAATGTTATTTGTGCAACACAGATATGTATAATTGAATGTTGTCTATATTAAGGTATGAAACATGAGTGGGATTATGCCAGAACAGCATATCATACTCTAGAGACAGTTAAATTAACCAGCGAAAGTCTGTGATAGTATGTATAACATATATAAACTGTTGTGTGTCTCTAAAGTGTGAACATGTTACCAGGTTAAACATATACATGTATACCTCAAAATAGAAAGAAAGTATATACATGAGTACTCTAAAAATATAAAATGACAAGTGTCAAGACATCTAATCAACCTCCCTGTAATCCCGTCGATCAGAACACGCATAAAGGAGGGATCCTCCTCATCATCATCAAGTCCGGCTCCGCCTCGCAGGCCGCGCCATAATCTGAAATCCCAAAAGGGTCTGGTGGGTGTCCGAAAACACCATCCCGTAACGTGGGAGTGAGTAGCTAACTTAGTGGAATAATAGAGCAAGGATTAACATGTTCTCAAATCAATCATGCGATAATAGTACAGCAGTAAATCCAACAATCCAAAACTTTTATTAATGCAATATGACATGACGTGATGTATGCCCTCACCGACGATCTCCCTCATATGGCACTATCTTACGACCGCGGCATGCAATCGACCCTCAAGTGCTCCACATCTTCCAGGCACATGCAATGGTATGGTGATATGATTTTCGAGTTGTTATTAGTCCATTCAAACAGCAGGATTGGAAAACTAAGGTACTTCCCTTATATCAATCCCAACATAGATCCTGTCTAGGGTTGTCACTCCTAATAATCTCATACGATGTATATTTTGTATGTCGCTGCAAGGGCTGCCAGGGCTGTTGCACGCACTTGTTGCACCGCTCCCCCATCACCTTATCAATACAGGCCTACTGTACTCTACTGCTATGGAAGGGTCGTTGCCTCCCGTAGACTCAGAATACGCTCGCGGTCACTACAAAGGGCTGCCAGGGCTGTTGCTCGCACTCGTTGCACCACTCCCCCATCACCTTATCAATGTAGGCCGACAACAAGAATATAGTGTCTCATACCACCATAATCTTCTCACGAGTCTAGGTGCTCACTGGTCACTATGGGGAGCTTTGTGGCCCCATCGTAGGCCGACAGCTCGACCACGGTGTCCCATACCACCATGCCCGCCTCATGAGTCTTTATGGATCAAGGTACCATGGTTAACAGGGTTTACAATGGTAAATTCAGTACCCTAGGTTCAAGCAGTTATGACTCATGCAGGGTGAACATACAACGGCCAGTCGGATTACTTGACGGGCTCGACTAGCACGATCGCATCTCAAGTTGTACGACATGAAGTGCGTAAAACACTTCGTGTGGCCTAACCACTGCCGCCAACTCTAAAACACGGCTCACGTTCATCGACGCGTCGTTCGTGGCGAAGATAAGCTAACCACGAATTCGCTCGGTTACCGACTGCCTGGACTAAGTATAGTCCCAAACATGTGGAATCACATCAGCAAAGCATGTGAAAGTATTGGAAATGAAATACAGCCATATGAGCATGTTAACACATGTTGTAACATATAACTTAAGAAAATCACCTGATACATGCCTTTCATACATATAATGAAATTATGCACATCGCCAACATATAGGAAATCATTTCCATCAGTAAATTAATTGAGAATTCAATCTCAAACTAAATCATAATGAAATCATCAAGCACATGTTATAACATATAACTTAAGCGAATCATCAAGTACATGCATTTCATCCATATAATGAAATCATGCATATGGCTAACATGTAGGAAACCATTTACACCAGCATATTAATTGAGAAACCAATCTCAAACTAATCCATAACATCATTTAATTCAATACATACTAATACAAACATTTATACAAACACTTACACTGCACACTTAAGTCTACATATAGTATGTCGACCCGAAGTGCGCAATTAGGTGAATCTCTTCGCCAAACTAATTATGCACGCATTCCTAACATTCTAATGCGACAATAAACCATGTCAATCACATCAACAAAATATGCATGAAAACAATACTTCCTACAAATGACTAAAATGCCCTAAATCTCATATTCTTCGCCGGTTTACGAAACAGGAAACGGACAGCATATTGTACATGTCAAACGGCGATGTCGTCGATAATCTACTATTAAATGACATTGAAAGCTTTGGAAACAGTCAATCAAAGCGTCTAAAATCCGCACCTTGTCTCTTATAAACGTGTCGTTTCGAACGGAGCGTATACGCTTCGTCTACGGCGAATAGAGAACCTGATTTACGAGTTCTATCAGTTTGCATGCTATGGAACGGAAAGAATCCCAAATCAGCAACTTCTAGGGTTATTCCTTACCTGAAAATAGGGAGAAATCACAGGCCAGGTGATCAGAGTGTGTTGCTTAGGCACTTGCAGCAGGTGGCACGAGTAGCAAGAAATTCTCTCCTACTCTCTCTCACAAACTCTCACCTTTTCTCTCCCAATCTAGGAATTTTTGCAAATTCGGATGGGAGAGAGTGAGGGTTTCAACCCTTTATATAAGCCCAAACTTGTCTGAAATAGGCTCGGGAACAAGTTTCACTTGAGGGGTAACCAAATCGGGGCTGTTTCGGTCCAAAAGGACATTTCTGGTGGTCCCCTGGCTGAATGTGGTGGACTTAAGCTCATGCATACTGGATCTAGCACACATCAAGTTTTCAGTCCGGCAGGGTTCGCAGATCGTACGTGGCGGTCCAGTTTCAGTTCAGCGGTCACCGCACGTAGATCAGGCCTACAAATCTCATGATATGAAATAAAAAATTTTCCTGATCCGAGGGTGTAATTTGGCTGAATTCTGACGGTCAGAATGCTTAATACTGACACGTCAAGTTGTGTGTCAGATTCGAATTTCAAATTCCAAATCTGTCCCTATTCGCACTCTCTTCGGTCCGGCTCAATGAAATAGCCTGTGTTTATCGGTTGGACTTGATTTTTTGAAATGATTATCAAGTCCAGCAAGGCGGTTCTAACGGTCTAAGATAGGAGGTATCTAACTTTCGACGCGCGGTCTAGATCCAATACAAAATTTTAAAGTGGTCCAGAGAATAAACCGGCTTAGAGTTTGATCCAAGGTTATAGAGTATTATGGAGTCATACGTTCTACTCGATTTGGGTCTTGTAGAACGTATTTAAAGTGATCAGGGACTGTTTCCCAGCTACTCCAGCGTTGCGCTAGCTAACTTATGCTTAGTTTCTAAAGGAATTAATCCTAAGTGGTTTCTTTGGCTATGGAATTGGATTCTAAGCGATTTTCCAGGTGTTTTAATTGACCCACTACCTAAGGACGTCAAATCCCAGATTAGCCAAAATCAGGGGTGTTACACGAATACATCAAATGGGCCACGCGCCATGGGCCTAATACATGTCATAATGGGCCAAACGATAAGGGCCTAATACACATCATAATGGGCCCTGTGTACAACGAGTCGAGCCGCATCAATGAGTCACACTAATGGGCCTCATATACATCAAGTAGGCTTTATATAGGTCGCATTGGGCCTCATATTGGGCCGCATCACATGACCCTGCTGACTGCATATCTGGGCCTGGACGGTGAGGCCCAGGCCTTAAAATGATCTGGAACCTATGGACAGTGTGGATACAACACCTACATCATAGTGTGGTCCACGGATGGCGTAGATAAAACACTTACATTATGGTGGTTTCCACCATCCTATAGATAGTGAGGGTAAAACCCATACATTAGGACCCACGTCCTCATATGTACAGTGCGGCTACAATGCATACATCCTAGGTGGGTGTAACATCCTGAAAATAAGGGGTCAGGTAGAAACCCAACTCCCGAGTTCCAAAATGTTATTTATGCAACATAGATAATGTTAAATGCATGTTGTCTGTAAACATGCGTTAGACAAGATTGGGATTAAGCCAAAACAGCATATCATACTCCAGAGATAATTAAATTAGCAAGCGGAAGACTGTGATAGTATGTATAACATATCTAACTGTTGTATGTCTCCAGAGTGTGAACATGTTACCAGGTTAAATGCATACATGTATACTTCAAAAATGTAAAGAAAAGAATATACATGAGTGCTCTAAAAATAGGAAATGACAAGTGTCAAGGCATCTAATCAACCTCCCTGTAATCCCGTCGATCAGAACACGCATAAAGGAGGGATCCTCCTCACAATCATACAAGTCCAGCTTCACTTCACAAGCAGTGCCATCATCTGCAACTAAAATAGGGACTGGTGGGTGTTGCAAATACCATCCCGTAACGTGGGAGTGAGTAGCTAACTCAGTGGAATAATAGAGCAAAGATTAGCATGTTCTCAAATCAATCAAGCGATGATAGTAAGCAATCAATCAAAAATTCCTAGATACTGTTGTTAATGTATACATGAAATGATATGATGGATGCCCTCACCGACATACTCCCTCATACGGCACCGTCTGCGTCCGCGGCATGCTTTCTTCCCGCGGTGCTCCACATCTTCCAGGCACATGCAATGCGATATGGATAATGATTACCAAGTTGTTATTAGTCCTTTTCATACAGCAGAATTAGGAAACTAGGGTACCTTGCTTATATCAATCCCAGCACAGTTCCTGTCTAGGGCGTCACTCCCAGTAATCTCATACGATGTTATATTTGTAGGTCGCTGCAAGGGCTGCCAGGGCTATTGATCGCACTCATTGCACCGCTCCCCCATCACCTTATTAATACATGCCTAATTATCCTTAAGACTGCATCAGGACTCGTCGCCCCCATGCGGTGTCAGGATAAACTCAAGGTCACTACCAAGGGCTCGTCACCTGATCAGTGTAGGCATACAACAAGAATATAGTGTCCCATTGTAACACCATGAAAATCAGGGGTCGTGTATAAACCCGACTCCCGAGTTCCAGACCGTCACTTATGCAACAAAAATGTTTATGATTCAATGTTGTCTGAGTTAAAGCATTCACATGAGTAAAATTATACCAAAACTGCAATTCATACTCCAGATTCAGTGATAAAAGCAAGCGGAAGACTAAAGGATATACATATCACTTTATGAAAAACAAAATAGATCTCAACTGTCTCCAAAGTATGAATACATCTCTGAGTCTCATATACATGTAAATAAACAGAATCAAAATGTCAAAAATAGTCCCAGTGGGAAGTCCCACCAATTCAGGCCATGTAAGCAAAGCCGTCGTGATACTGTATATAAGAGAACTCGTCCTGGTCCTCATCATAATCCGGCTCTGCCTCCTGAATCGCTGCCTCACCTGCATCTAAGACAGGGTCTGCTGGGTGTTGCAAACACCATCCCGTAACGTGAGAGTGAGTAGCTAACTCAGTGGAATAATAGAGCAAAGATTAACATGTTCTCAAATCAATCATGTGATAATAGTAAATCAGTAAATCAAACATTCCTAATACTGTTTTTAATACAATATGATGTGACATGATGGATGCCCTCACCGACGATCTCCCTCATACGGTACCATCTTACGCCTGTGGCATGCTTTCTTCTCACAGTGCTCCACATCTTTCAGGCACATGCAATGTGATGATGATATGATTACCGAGTTATTATTAGTCCATTCATACAGCAGGATTGGGAAACTAAGGTACTTCCCTTATATCAATCCCAACACAGATCCTGTCTAGGGTCGTCACTCCTAGTAATCTCATACGATGTATATTTTGTAGGTCACTGCAAGGGCTGCCAGAGCTGTTGATCGCACTCGTTGCACTGCTCCCCCATCACCTTATAATACAGGCCTACTATACTCTCATTGCTACGGAGGGGTCGTCGCCTCCCGTAGACTCAGAATACGCTCGCGGTCACTACAAAGGTCTCGTCGCCTGATCAGTGTTGGCCGACAGCAAGAATATAGTGTCCCATACCACCATAATCTGCTCACGAGTCATAGGTACTCACTGGTCATTACGGGGAGATTTGTGGCCCCAGCGTAGGTCGACAACTTGACCACGGTGTCCCATACCATCATACCCGGCTCATGAGTCTTTATGTATCAAGGTACCATGGTTAATAGGGTTTACAATGGTAAGTTCAGTACTCAAAGTGCGCATTTGGGCGAATCTCTTCGCCAAACTAATTATGCACACATTCCTAATATCCTAATGCGACAAGAACCCATGTCAATCATATCAGCAAAAGATGGATGAAAACAGTATTTCCTACAAATGACTAAAATGCCCTAAATCTCATATTTTTCATCTGCTTACGAAACAGGAAACGGACAGCATGTTGTACATGTCAAACGGCGTTGCCGTCGATAATCTACTATTAAACAACATTGAAAGCATTGAAAATAGTCAATCAAAGCGTCTAGAATCCACACCTTTTATCCTAGAAGTGTATTGATTCGAACGGAGCATATACACTTCGTCTACGGCGAACAACCAACCTATTTCACAAGAAGTATAAGCTACCATGCTAAGGAACCGATGGAACCTTAACTCAACAAGTGTTTGAGGTCTTTTCTTACCTAGAAATGCGGTGAAATCACTGGGAAAGTGATTGAGGTGCGTTGCTTAAGCACGTGCAACAAGTAGTGCAAGCAGCAGGAAGTTCTCTCCCACTCTCTCTCACAATCTCTCACCTTTTCTCTCACACCAGCTAGGGTTTCTAGTAAATTCGGATGGGTGAGAGAAGTAAGGGTTTAAGGCCCTTTTATAACCTAAAACATGCCCAAAACAGGCTTGGGGACAATGTTTACTTGATGCCTAACCAAATCGGGGCTGTTTCGGTCCAAAAAGACATTTCGGGAGGTCCCCCGGCCGAACGCGGTCTGACTTAAGCTCATGCATGTCGGATGTCTCTCACATCCTATTTTCAGACCAGTAGTGTTCGTAGATCACACGTGGCGGTCCAGTTTTAGTTCAGCGGTCATCGCACGTAGATCAGGTCTACAAGTCTCATGATATGAAAGAGAAATTTTTCCTGATCCGAGGGTGTAATTTGGCTAAATTCTGATGGTCAGAACGCTTAATAATAATGCATCAAGTCGTGTGCCGGATTTGAATTTCAAATTCCAAATCTAACCCTATTCTCACTCTCTTCACTCCAGGCTCAATGAAATAGCCTCTGAATGTCGGTTGGACTTGATTTTCGAAATGATTGTCAAGTCCAGCTAGGCGGTTATAACGGTCTAAGATTGAAGGTATCGGACTTTCGACGCGCGGTCTAGATCCAATACAAAGTTTCAAAGAGGTCCTGAGAACAAACCGGTTTAGAGTTTGATCCGAGGTTTTAGAGTATTATAGCGTCATTGGTTCTACTCGCTTTGGGTCTTGTAGAACGTGTTTAAAGTGATTAGGACTATTTCCCAGCTACTCTAGCGTTGGGCTAGCTAACTTACACTTACTTTCCAAAGGAATTAATCCTACGTGATTTCTGGTCGAGTTGGTATTCGAGTCCAAGTACGGATTTTTCCAGGGCGTTACACCCATACCACCATAATCTGCTCAGAGTAGGGTGCTCACTGGTCACTACGGGGAGGTTTGTGGCCCCAGCGTAGGCTGACAGCTCGACCACGGTGTCCCATACCACCATGCCCCGCTCATGAGTCTTTATGGATCAAGGTACCATGGTTAACAGGGTTTCCAATGGTAAGTTCAGTACCCTAGGTTCAAGCAATTATGACTCATATAGGGTGAACATACAATGGCCAGTCGGGTTACATGACGGGCTCGACTAGCACGAGCGCATCTCAAGCTGAACGACACGAAGTGCATGAAACACCTCGTGTGGCCTAACCACTGCCGCCAACCCAAAACACGACTCGCGTTCATCGACGCGTCCTTTGTGGTACATAGAAATCAACCACGAATTCGATCCATTACCAACTTCCTGGACTAGGTCATAGCCCCAAGCATTTGTGCATCAACATCAGTAAGCATGTGTGAGTAACAGAAATCAAATATAACATTGTAAGCATGTTGACACATGTTATGACATACAACTTAAGCAAATCATCCCACACATGCATTTCATGTATATAATGAAATCAATACATATAGCCAACATGACGAAAATCATTTACATCAGTATATTACTTGAGAATTCAATCTCAAAACTCATACAAAACACCTTTTACTCAATACATACCAATACAAACATTTATACAAACACTTAGTCTACACACTTTAGTCTACATAGCGTATGTCGACCCAAAGTGCGCATTAGGGTGAATCTCTTCGCCAAACAGACCATGCACGCATTCCTAATATCATAGCACTACAATTAGCCATGGCAATTATTTCAGCAAAATACGGACGTATACTGTATTTCCTACAAATACGCAAAGTGCCCTAAATCTCGTATTTTTCGTACGTATACGAAATGGAAAACGGACAGCATGTTCTACATGTCAAACGGCGTTGCCGTCGATAATCTACTATTAAACGACATTGAAAGCTTTGAAATCAGTCAATCAAAGCGTCTAAAATTCGCACCTTTTGCCCTAGACGCGTATCGCTTCGATTAGAACAGATACGCTTAGTCAACGGCGTAACAGCGACCTAATGCACAAGATGTATTAGCTAGTTTGCTATTTGAATCGACAGAATGCTAAATCAACAAGTGGTTAGGGTTTTTCTTACCTACGAGTGCGTTGGAATCGCCGAGAAAGTGATTGGAGTGCGGTGCTTTGGCACGTACAAAAGCTGGTGCAGGTGGCAGGAGAATCTCTCCCACACTCTCTCACAAACTCTCACTTTCTCTCTCACTCTAGCTAGGGTTTCTAGCAAATTCGGATGGGTGAGATAAGTGAGGGTTTCAAACCCTTATATAAGCTAAAACCTTCCCAAATTAGGCTTGGGAACAAAGTTCACTTGAGGTATAACCAAATAGGAGCTGTTTCGATCCAAAAGGGCACTTCGGGAGGTCCCCCGGCCGAACGAGGTAGGACTTAAGATCATGGTCACAGGATGTTGCTCACACGAAGTTTTCAGACTAGCAGAGTTCGTAGATCGCACGTGGCGGTCCAGTTTCAGTTCAGCGGTCATCATACCTAGATCAGGTCTACAAGTCTCATGATATGAAAGAGAAATTTTTCATGATCCGAGGGTGAAATTTGGCTGAATTCTGACGATCAGAACACTTAATAATAACACGCCAAGTCATGTGCCAGATTTGAATTTTAAATTTCCAAATCTAACCCCTTTCTCACTCTCTTCACTCTAGGCTCAATGAAATAGCCTCTGAACGTCGGTTGGCCTTGATTTTCGAAATGATTGTCAAGTTCAGCCAAGCGGTCATAACGGTCTAAGATGGTAGATATCGGACTTTCGACGTGTGGTCTAGATCCAATACAAAGTTTCAAAGGGTTCTCGAGAACGAACCGGTTTAGAGTTTGATCCTGAATTTTAGGGTATTGTAGCGTCCTTGCTTCTACAAGTTTTGGGTCTTGCAGAACGTATTTAAAGCGATCAGGGACAATTTCACAGCTACTCTAGCGTAGCGCTAGCTAACTTACGCTTAATTTCTAAAGGAATTAATCCTAAGTGATTTCTTTGGCTTTGGAATTGGGTTCTAAGAGGTTACCAAGGTGTTATGGTTGACCCATTGCCTAAGGACGTCTAATCCCAGGTTAGCAAAAATTCGGGGTGTTACAATCTACCCCCCTTAAAATAAAATTTTGTCCCCGAAATTGGCTAAGGGTAATGAGTACTTAAGAGACGTTTGTATTGACGTTCTAAGGAAGGTTCAAATCCTATTTAATGACCTAACGTTACGTATAACCTAAACCAACTGTTTCGATCCTGGGCCAGTGGGGAAGAGGCTAACCATGCTTCCGCTGCGCCAATCTGGTATAACGGTTGCATTGGCTGATCTTATCAAGATTGGGCTCAACACGTTCTACCCCCCTTAAAACTTGGTTCTACTTAAAGTTCAAGAATCTATGCATCGATCCGTATATCAGAACGAGGTGTAACTTAGGGGCTATCCTTGACATAAAATGGGAAACAACCTCTTACTACATTGGCCTTCCTTTGTTAGTGATGCGTTCTATGGCATTGGTACCTATGGTTGTAGAAATAAGCCTACTCTCTATTGGCTAGATGTCCTCAACATTTTTCAAAGGAAAAGCAATAACTTTAGATTGTATGTGGTCGAGCCAACACGGAAGAAAAGTTGTGTAATGGGTCTGAGCCAGATACGTTAAACCTTCTGTCTAATCAGGAAACATAACTCGTTGTATCAATTCTTAATCCGAGTCGATGCCGATCTTCTGCCTGATCAGAGCATTGGATTTATTAGTAACCACTAGGATTTAGAAGTCGATTCAAACCGCTAATACATTGCTTACATGCAATTCCTTTACTCCGCGTTCCCGAATGCAATAAGCCCTTGGGAAAGGCAAGTCAAAGGGACGTGCTGGTTTATTCTAAGTTCAATCTGAGGGATTTATAAGTTCTCCCTGAGAGTGAATGATTCTAAGTTAAACCAACTTTCCTAAGGGTTATAACAGAAGTCTATGAGTATCACGAGGAGTTATCGAAGGAATGAGGTTCTATTCCAACCAAATCTAGCCTACTATTCTTTAGTATATACAGGCCTTACACTACTTAAGGTAACTAGTAGACTAGTCTGTAATCTACAGCCTAAGCTTATACGCTAAATGGTTTCATACCATTACAAATACAGGGGATTGTTCTATCGCTTAGGGTCACGATTGTCTAATGGAATTGGATTTCCTATGTCGTTAGATCATTCAAATCTAGGAGTACTAACTCTAGGTCCAAATGCCAAGGGCCTATACGGCCAGTAGCATTAAGTTGCATTAAATGGAACTGCATTCCTAATCCTATGTTAGGATTGGAAGTGGCATGCTTGGTAAGAGGGTGGGTTGGGATAAAATTTAATTTCATAGGTTTAATTACCGAAATTTATAACATGGTCGTGGAAACCATAGGATACACCCAATCTAGGGACAATACCTTACAGTGAACAAAATGACATGCACTCTATTCAACAAAATTTGTCACAATACATGGAATAAAGTTTCACATGGATTATGACAGGAACGCATTCGGCTATACTAAGCCCAAACCACTAACACAAACACATCTTCTACCTATGACATTACTAGACCCAACAACAACAAAGCACAGAAATCCTTAAAACGGTAATCAAACAATCTACAGGATGACGACCTACATGGGATTTGAGGTTTGCACGATTTGAGACTAAAAAGAGCATAAAGGCTCAAATAACAGGGACATGAGAGGGAGGATGGTGGAAGGGAGAAAAAGGCTAAAATAGCCTTAACAATAGCCATGGAAAATGAGGGAAATGGGGAAAAATGGCTGCCCTAATGGGCTGAAACAAATCTAGGCCCTATAGAGGGGTGAATCAAGCTCCTAAAGGCTGGATTTTCAAAAGGAAAAGAGCATAATCAGATGGAATGGAGGTCCACATGATTTTTAGCCTTCCATGGAAGATGTGGGAGCTCCAAACAATGAAAATGGAGAGGAAGGGAGTGTTAATGGCTATGAGTGATGGAGTAGGGTCGGTTGTGACCGAAAATGAGAATGAGAGCGTTTTGAAATGGATTTTAAAAGAGAGGACAGCAAAAAGAAGGGAAAAGAAGAGCTTGAGAGGGCTATTTGTGAAGGAAGTATGATTTTTAGGGAGTTTCAAGGTGCGGCCCACATATAGGACACCTCCCCTACCCCTTTTAGGATGTCCGCCCAAAGCATGGCCCAAATGGGGCCCACCGGTCGGCGATGCATCGCCGAACCGGCGATGCCATCGCCGGCCACCTTGCTTTTTGATGATGGACACCCCTCTTTCTTTGTTCCCTCTGTCCTGTAGGCCCCAAAGAGGTATGGTTCCACCCTTGGTTCATTGCATTTGGGCTGAAATAGGTCCAAGACTCCATTTGGGGCATTTCGGGGCCAGTCTGTGAACCAGAATGAACTTAGGTATCATGTAGCATATTATTTTGGGGTAGGAGAAGCTAATCAATCTAATTAACCCATTATTTTCAATAAATTCCATAATTGGAATGACCAAAAGTCTGATTCTTACGTATTTTTACTATTCATAGTAAAATTTTTATCTAGGTATGATTTTATGTCATTTACACATTAAGATTTATGCCTAATATGAAAATACTGAGAAAAATTTGAAGAATGGGGTGGTGAGATGAAGGATTCTGAAGGAATTGGGTGAAACGGGGTTTTTAAGCCCTGAGATCGAGTGTAAGGGTTATGGTTGCCCCACAACCCAAGGATTTGCATTCTAGGGTTTGGAATTCTCCTAGGATCATCTCAAACCCGCCTACTAACAACCTACTGGCTACTTAGGTCGCCTCACACGACCAGAGATGCATGATGGACTCGATCGAAACGAACGAGTTGAGTAGACTTCGCCTATTGGCGAAACTGAATTCCTACGTGTGTTTATAGATCCTTATCGCACCCACCTAAGTCAGAGTGCGTCAGTGTGTATTGTGTTACCATAACCCAGGTCCGGTTTAATCCAAATCATGCTCTGATACCAACTGTAACATCCCGAAAATTGGGGGTCAGGTAGAAATCCAACTCCCGAGTTCCAAAATATTATTTATGCAACATAGATAATGTTAAATGCATGTTGTCTGTAAACAGGCATTAGAAAAGATTGAGATTAAGTCAAAACAACATATCATACTCCAGAGATAATTAAATTATCAAGCGGAAGATTGTGATAGTATGTATAACATATCTAACTGTTGTATGTCTCCAGAGTGTGAACATGTTACCAGGTTAAATACATACATGTATACTTCAAAAATGTAAATAAAAGAATACACATGAGTGCTCTAAAAATAGGAAATGACAAGTGTCAAGGCATCTAATCAACCTCCATGTAATCCCATCGATCAGAACACGCATAAAGGAGGGATCCTCCTCACCATCATACAAGTCCAGCTTCGCTTCATAAGCAGCACCATCATCTGCAACTAAAATAGGGACTGGTGGGTGTTGCAAACACCATCCCGTAATGTGGGAGTGAGTAGGTAACTCAGTGGAATAATCGAGCAAAGATTAGCATGTTCTCAAATCAATCAAGCGATAATAGTAAGCAATCAATCAAACATTCCTAGATACTGTTGTTAATGTATGCATGAAATGATATGATGGATGCCCTCACCGACATACTCCCTCATACGGCACCATCTGGTCCGCGGCATGCTTTCTTCCCGCAGTGCTCCACATCTTCCATACACATGCAGTGCGATATGGATAATGATTACCAAGTTGTTATTAGTCCTTTTCATACAACAGGATTGGGAAACTAGGGTACCTTGCTTATATCAATCCCAACATAGATCCTGTCTAGGGTCGTCACCCCTAGTAATCTCATACGATATTATATTTGTAGGTCGCTACAAGGGCTGTCGGGGCTGTTGCTCGCACTCGTTGCACCGCTCCCCCATCACCTTATCAATACAGGCCTAATTATCCTTAAGACTGCATCAGGACTCGTCACCCCCATGCGGTGTTAGGATAAACTCAAGGTCACTACAAAGTGCTCGTCACCTGATCAGTGTAGGCCGACAGCAAGAATATAGTGTCCCATACCACCATAATCTACTCAGAGTAGGGTGCTCACTGGTCACTACGGGGAGGTTTGTGGCCCCAGCATAGGCCGACAGCTCGACCACGGTGTCCCATACCACCATGCCCGGCTCATGAGTCTTTATGGATCAAGGTACCATGGTTAACAGGGTTTTCAATGGTAAGTTCAGTACCCTAGGTTTAAGCAGTTATGACTCATACAGGGTGAACATACAATGACCAATCGGGTTACGTGACGAGCTCGACTAGCACAAGCGCATCTCAAGCTAAACGACACGAAGTGCATGAAACACCTCGTGTGGCCTAACCACTGCCGCCAACCCAAAACACGACTCGCGTTCATCGACGCGTCCTTTGTGGTACATAGAAATCAACCACGAATTCGATCCATTACCGACCGCCTGGACTAGGTCATAGCCCTAAGCATTTGTGCATCAACATCAGTAAGCATATGTGACTAACAGAAATGAAATACAACATTGTAAGCATGATGACACATGTGATGACATACAACTTAAGCAAATCATCCCACACATGCATTTCATGTATATAATGAAATCAATACATATAGCCAACATGACGAAAATCATTTACATCAGCATATTACTTGAGAATTTAATCTCAAAACTCATACAAAACACCTTTTACTCAATACATACCAATACAAACATTTATACAAACACTTAGTCTACACACTTTAGTCTACATAGCGTATGTCGACCCAAAGTGCGCATTAGGGCGAATCTCTTCGCCAAACAGACCATGCATGCATTCCTAATATCATAGCATGACAATTAGCCATGACAATTATTTTAGCAAAATACGGACGTATACTGTATTTCCTACAAATACCCAAAGTTCCCTAAATCTCATATTTCTCGTACGTATACGAAATGAAAAACGGACAGCATGTTCTACATGTCAAACGGCGTTGCCGTCGATAATCTACTATTAAACGACATTGAAAGCTTTGAAATCAGTCAATCAAAGCGTCTAAAATCCGCAGCTTTTTCCCTAGACGCGTATCGCTTCGATTAGAACAGATACGCTTCGTCAACGGCATAACGGCGACCTAATGCACAAGATGTATTAGCTAGTTTTCTTTTTGAATCAATGGAATGCTAAATCAGCAAGTGGTTAGGGTTTTTCTTACCTACGAGTGCGTTGAAATCGCCGGGAAAGTGATTGGAGTGAGGTGCTTTGGCACGTGCAAAAGCTGGTGCAGGTGGCAGGAGAATCTCTCCCGCACTCTCTCATAAACTCTCACTTTCTCTCTCACTCTAGCTAGGGTTTCTAGCAAATTCGGATGGGTGAGATAAGTGAGGGTTTCAAACCCTTATATAAGCTAAAACCTTCCCAAATTAGGCTTGGGAACAAAGTTCACTTAAGGTATAACCAAATCGGAGCTGTTTCGATCCAAAAGGGCACTTCAGGAGGTCCCCCGTCCGAACACGATCGGACTTAAGCTCATGGTCACTGGATGTTTCTCACACGAAGTTTTCAGACCAGCGGAGTTTGTAGATCACACGTGGCGGTCCAATTTCAGTTCAGCGGTCATCGCACCTAGATCAGGTCTACAAGTCTCATGATATGAAAGAGAAATTTTTCCTGATCCGAGGGTGAAATTTGGCTAAATTCTGACAGTCAGAACGCTTAATAATAATGCGACAAGTCATGTGCCATATTTGAATTTCAAATTTTCAAATCTAACCCCTTTCTCACTCTCTTCACTCCAGGCTCAATGAAATAGCCTCTGAACGTCGGTTGGCCTTGATTTTCGAAATGATTGTCAAGTCCATCCAAGCGGTCATAACGGTCTAAGATGGTAGATATCGGACTTTCGACGCACGGTCTAGATCCAATACAAAGTTTCAAAGGGTTCCCGAGAATAAACCGGTTTAGAGTTTGATCCTGAATTTTAGGGTATTGTAGTGTCCTTGTTTCTACAAGTTTTGGGTCTTGCAGAATGTATTTAAAGCGATCAGGGATAATTTCACAGCTACTCTAGCATAGCGCTAGCTAACTTACGCTTAATTTCTAAAGGAATTAATCCTAAGTGATTTCTTTGGCTTTGGAATTGGGTTCTGAGAGGTTACCAAGGTGTTATGGTTGACCCATTGCCTAAGGACGTCTAATCCCAGGTTAGAAAAAATCCGGGGTGTTACAGTGGGCTCGTGTCTATCTAAATAAAGGATGACTAGGATATACATCATATTCATCAGTGGTGGGCTACAGAACTTACTGATGTCAACTGCAGCGGCAGCAAAAACAGTTGGCCATCCAGCAGATGGACGGCCCATATACAAAATACATACATCAAGATGGGCCACACCTGCTACCAGGTGGGTGGTTGGATAAACACATGCTGCATGATCGGGCTTAGAGAATTTGCTAATGTCCAAACAGATGGATGGTGTGCAGATACAACCCATACATCTAGTGAGGTCCACAGATAAACGGTACAGATGAAATACTGCATCATGGTGGGGTCCACATCCCTTTACTGGATGGACTGATTGGATATAAAACACATACATCAAGGTGAGTCCCACCCCCACAGGTGTCACACGTGTGGGATGGGCACCACACATCGAGAAATAGATGGACGGAGTGTGTATATATAACACATACATCGAGCTGGCCCCACAGCACCGTCCTAATCCATGGACGGTGTAGATAAAATTCAAACATAAAGGTGGGCTCCATGTAGCATCAAGGTGGACCCCACCTCATTAGTGACGTCACAACAACAACTATATAACTGAAATGTGGTAGACCACCCAACCCATTCCCCACCGTCCAGGGAATGGTCGGTGGAGAGATGCAACATAAACATCATGGTGGGTCCCACAGTCCAAGGTCTAGACAGTGTGGACACCACACATACATCATGCAGGGGGGGCCACACAAAAGGGTGGTGTGGATTGCCACACGTGGCACAGCAGGCCCATCGTCCCTGCCTTCAGACGGTGGGTACATACAAGACATACATCACGGTAGGCATCTCAAGCACCGTCCAGAAGGACGGTGTGGATACAAAATACATATCTCAAAGTGTGTCCCACTGCCCACATGTGTACACGTGCGGGGTGGGCCCACACCTACAATAGATGGGTGGCGTGGATAAATACCACGTGCAATCGAGGTGGGTGGATTTTTCACCGTCTAGAGACTTTGGACGGTGTGGAAGCAACTTACATCATGCGTGGGCCCCACGGATCGGCGATACAGATAACCCATATATTAGGTAGGTCCTGCAGGGATGGATGGCTCAGATAAAACATGTTCATTGTAGTGGGGCCCTGCATGAACGGACGGCTCCCCATGATCTGGCCACTGATCAAGCTGATGGTAATTACAACAGCTATATCTGCTGGTGTGGGATATACCCACCAATCTAATTACAGCAGGTGGGTTCCACATGGGGCCCACCAAATAATATAATATATTATATTTCATATTAATAATATTATATATTTATCATTTTAATGGGACTCCATCCAACGTCCACGAAGGAATTGACGGCTGGAGAATACAAAACGCATAAAATGGGTCCCACCGTCCATATCTGGACTGTGTAATGGGTGGATGAAATCATGCTCCATGATAGGGCCCACCGTCCTAATCATGGTGGGCCATGCAAAAATGGATGGGCGGTCTAAATATAATACATAAATCATGGTGGTCTAAGACCACATCCAGACACATGGACGGTCTGGACACAACACATGTGCAAACAAGGTGGGCCCCACCCCTCACACGTGCAGCACGTGTGGGGTGGGGCGACAGCTACCAAATGGTTGGATGGTAGGACGACATGGAGGAATATGTACAACATGGTGGACCTACATAACTTACTGTGTTAATCCAGCAGCTGTAGGCTGCTGGCCGTTAACAGATGGATGACCCAGATGGTATGAGGTGGGTCCACACGTGTGGGACCCAGCAGCTTAGGAAGGAGCTGATATTTGTGTTCTCTTGTCTAAGGGTGTTAGACGCCCAGGGACGGATGACCCTGGGTGGGGCATGCCTTCAAGGTAGGTCCAATGTGATGGCCGACTAAGAGTTGGGTCAAACTGGTATTTTGTTATCCCCTTCACCTAAGGCTAGCTGGATCAGGTGGCTCACATACCTCATCATCCTTATCACCGTACAAATAGGAAAAGAGAGGGAGAGAGAGAAAGAAGAACCCACCTTTAGATCTCTTCTTCATTCTTCTGCCAATGCAGGCTAGAGCTCAAATGGATGGACTTCAAAGGTTGAGATTGGACTTGGATGGTGGAGATGGAAGGTAGGAAGGTGGGCCACACTAGTTTCTCTCCCATGGAAGCCATGGACGGTTGTTTGCAGAGAATGAGGGAGAGGGAGATGAGAGAGAGAGAGAGAGAGAGATTGAAAGAGAGAGATGGGTGAGTGATGTGGTGGGTGTACTTTGTGTAAGAGAGAGTTTGACTTTGGGGTTGCTTGGGGATGGGATTGTACTTTGACATATGAGGTAATGTGTAACTGATTGATGAGATTGATGGGATTTGATGTGATGTTCTCTTGGGTTTTACAATGCACGGTGTTTTTCTTAAACTAAATGCAGGCCCACTTGTCTTGGCTTGGGTATCACCTCGGTGAGCGAGATGCGACATCGGAACTGCGGCAAGGACACGGTCACTAGGGTACAAGTCTCGAGTTGAGCCAACTCAGATTGACAAGACTCAACTTAGGATCACACGCAAATGTTGGATAAGGGTCGAAAGTTACCAAAATTCTACCGGGAAGATCGCGGAAGCCTATCGAACGGTACGGTGTAGGATACGGGGCTTACAAATAGGGTCGTGGTTATTACGAGCAATGGGGCATGGTTGTCATCCATGTTAGGTTGTGGTTCAACCACACGAACTATCATGGATGAAAACCACAATCCACTATGTATGATAACAACCATCCATATTCCATTTCAACCATGAACCATGTTACACGGAAACCATGACCTTAGGCCATTAAAGTTGGGTCATGGACCTTGGGTGCACGAAAACCATGACCCTTCCCATATGATAACAACGATCTTGTATGGATGACAACTACGATCCATTTTTCATTTTCCCTCACAGTGAGCTATTTACAAATAGGTTAGATAAAGCAAGGCAATTTCATGTATGTGTTTTGTATTAATATCATCTCTCATTGATGTCACTTCTTGTAAAGAAGCATAATCCTCCTTGAGGTGCCTTATTTCTACTCCAAACTCATAAATCTGCTTCAATTTACCCTTTATTCCTTACGGTTCAGTGGCAAGTAAATCATTTCACTTATTAAATTTCATTATTGTGGATCTTATTTTTTTATTATCTTTCAATACATTCCCAAGATGGGCAGATTTCCCATTAAGCTCAATTGAATTTTTCATTTCCAAGTGAGAGGTTGTAAGATCAACCTCAACTTTATTTCTTATATCATCCTCTATTGTCTCTGACGTGGGTGTAGACCAAAGAGTCTTGTCCCTCATGTGAATGTCGTCATCAGTTATACTCTTGACAGCCTCGCTCTCTGCTTCTTCGACCGCTGGTTGAAGCTTTGGAGCTAGCACCACCTGTAGGAGCAAAATTGATTTATTAATTATAAAGATACTGCATGATTAAAATCACACTATGTAACACCCCGGATTTTTGGCCAATCTGGGATTTGACGTCCTTAGGCAATGGGTCAATTAAAACACCTGAAAATTCGCTTAGAACCCAATTCCATAGCCAAAGGAATCACTTAGGATTAATTCCTTTAGAAAATATGACTAGGTTAGCTAGTGCAACGTTAGAATAGCTGGGAAATGGTCCCTGATTGCTTTAAATACGTTCTACAAGGCCCAAAGCGAGTGGAACCAAGGGTGCTATAATGCTCTAAAGCCTCGGATCAAACTCTAAGCCGGTTTGTCCTCGGGACCTCCTTGAAACTTTGTATTGGATCTAGACCGCGCGTCGAAAGTCCGATACCTCCTATCTTAGACCGTTAGAACCGTCTAGCTGGACTTGACACTCATTCCGAAAATCAAGTCAAACCGATAATCACAGGCTATTTCATTGAGCCCGGACCGAAGAGAGTGTGAATAGGGACATAGTTGGAATTTCAAATTCAAATCTGGCACACAAATTTGACGCATCAGTATTAAGCATTCTGACCGTCAGAATACAGCCAAATTACACCCTTGGATCAGGAAAAATATCTATTATATATCACGAGACTTATAGGCCTGATCTTGGTGCAGTGACCGTTAAACTGAAACTGGGCCGCCACGCGCGATCTGGGAACCCTACCGGCCTGAAATATGGATGCGTGCTAGATCCAGTATACACGAGCTTAAGTCCGACCGCATTTGGCCAGGGGACCTTCAGAAATGCCCTTTTGGACCGAAACGGCCCCGATTTGGTTAGGCACCAAGTAAACATTGTTCCCAAGCCTATTTTGGGCATGTTTTAGGCTATAAAAGGGGTTGAAACCCTCACTCCTCTCTCCCATCCGAATTTGAGAGAAGCCCTAGCTTGGGAGAGAGAAAAAGGTGGGAGATTGTGAGAGTGTGGGAGAGTTCTTCCTGCCACTTGTACTACGCGTTGCACGTGCTTAAGCAACACACCTCTACCGCTTTCCCGGTGATTCCACCGCGATCCTAGGTAAGTAAAAATCCTAAATAGTTGTTGATTTGAGTCTCCCTTGTTTCCATAGCGATGTAGCTTATGGATCTTGTGTATTAGGCTCCTTACTCGCCGTAGATGAAGCGTATACGCTCCGTTTCAATTCCCGAGTCTACAAGACAAAAGGTGCGGATAGTAGACGCTTTGATTGACTGTTTTCAAAGCTTTCAATGTCGTTTAATAGTAGATTCTTGACGGCAACGCCGTTTGACATGTACAACATGCTCTCCGTTTCCTGTTTCGTAAATTAACGAAGAATATGAGATTTAGGGCATTTTAGTCATTTGTAGGAAGTACCGTTTACATTCATATTTTGCTGATGTGATTGACATGGTTTGTTGTCGCATTAGGAAGTTAGGAATGCGTGCATAATTAGTTTGGCGAAGAGATTCGCCTAGTTGCGCACCTTGGGTCGACATACTATATGTAGACTTAAGTGTGTAGTGTATGTGTTTGTATAAATGCTTGTATTAGTATGTATTGAATTAAATGATGTTATTTGATAGTTTGTGATTGATTTTTCAATTATTATGCAGACCTAAATGATTTTCTACATGTTGACAAAATGCATGATTTCATTACATGCATGGAATGTATGTGCTTGAGGATTTGCTTAAGTTGAATATGCATGGGAAGTATGCCTTGAAGATTTGCTTAAGTTGAATGTTATAACATGTGCTAACATGCTCACATGATGTATTTCAATTCCAACACCTTTGTATAGTGTTAATGTAATTCCATAGATGTGTGGGACTTGACTTAGTCCAGGCAGTCGGTAACCGAGCGAATTCGTGGCTGACTGGTCATAGCCACGAACGACGCGTCGATGAATGTGATTCGTGTTGAGAGTTGGCGGCAGTGGTTAGGCCACGCGAAGTGTTTCACGCACTTCATGTCGTTCAATTCGAGATGCGATCGCACTAGTCGAGCCCGTCAAGTAACCCGACTGGCCGATGTTTGTTCACCTTGTATGTATCATAACTGCTTGAACCTAGGGTACTGAACTTACCATTGTAAACCCTGTTAACCATGGTACCTTGATCCACGAAGACTCATGAGCCGGGCATGGTGGTATGGGACACCGTGGTCGAGCTGTCGGCCTACGCTGGGGCCACAAACCTCCCCGTAGTGACCAGTGAGCACCTATGACTCGTGAGCAGATTATGGTGGTATGGGACACTATATTCTTGCTGTCGGCCTACACTGATAAGGTGATGGGGGAGCGGTGCAACGAGTGCGAGCAACAGCCCTGGCAGCCCTTTGTAGTGACCGCGAGCGTATTCTGAGTCTACGGGAGGCGACGACCCTTCCGTAGCAGTAGAGTACAGTAGGCCTGTATTGATAAGGTGATGGGGGAGCGGAGCAACGAGTGCGTGCAACAGCCCTGGCAGCCCTTGCAGCGACCTACAAAATATACATCGTATGAGATTACTAGGAGTGACGACCCTAGACAGGATCTGTGTTGGGATTGATACAAGGGAAGTACCTTAGTTTCCCAATATTGCTGTATGAAAAGGACTAATAACAACTCGGTAATCATATCACCATGACATTGCATGTGCCTGGAAGATGTGGAGCACTTGAGGGAGTGCGGCATGCCGCGGTCGTAAGATGGTGCCGTATGAGGGAGATCGTCGGTGAGGGCATACATCACGTCATGTCATAACTGCATTAACAACAGTATTAGGATTGTTTGATTTACTGCTTTACTATTATCGCATGATTGATTTGAGAACATGTTAATCCTTGCTCTATTATTCCACTGAGTTAGCTACTCACTCCCACGTTACGGGACGGTGTTCCGGACACCCACCAGACCTTTTTGTGATTGCAGATGATGGCGCGGCCTGTGAGGCAGAGCCGGACTTGATGATGATGAGGAGGATCCCTCCTTTATGCGTGTTCTGATTGACGGGATTACAGGGAGGTTGCTTAAATACCTTGACACTTGTCATTTTATATTTTTAGAGCACTCATGTATATTCTTTTGGTTACTTTTGAAGTATACATGTATGTATATAACCTGGTAACATGTTCACACTCCGGAGACATACAATGGTTTATATATGTTATACATACTATTACAGTCTTCCGCTTGCAAATTTAACTATCTCTGGAGTATGATATGCTGTTCTGGCTTAATCTCACTCATGTTTAATACATTATCACAGACAACATTCAATCATACATTTCTATGTTGCATAAATAACATTTTGGAACTCGGGAGTTGGGTTTTTGCTCGACCCCCCGATTTTCGGGATGTTACAGATGGTATCAGAGCATGATTTGGATTAAACCGGGCCTGGGTTATGGTCACGCGACGTACGCTGTCGCTTCCTTTGACTTAGGTGGGTGCGAGAAGGGTCTAGAAACACGTCCAGGATCACAGATTCGCCGATAGGCGAAGTCTATTAGAATCGATCACAAGATCGAGTCTGTAATGCATCTCGGGTCGCGTAAGGCAACCCGAATCACTTCTAAGCTGTAGGAAGTCGGGTTGAGACGTCCTATGAGCGGTTTTGAACCGCAAAAGTAAATCCTTGGGCCGTGGGATGACCACGACTCCTGTAATCAATCGCCAGGGCTTAAAAACCCCGTTTCACCAAAAATCTTCAAAATTCCTCCTCTAAACATTCCAATCTTCATTTCTTTCTTATCCATTTCATATTAGGCATCAAACCTAATGTGAAAATAACACAAATTAGTACTTTCACAAAATTTTACAGTGAATAGTAAAATTTCATGAAAAATGGCCATAGGGCCATTCTAACTTCACTTTCTTTAGAAACTAAGGAGCTAGATAGGTGTACTGGCTCCTTCTACCCCAAATTCATATGCTGCATCATATGTTTTGGTATTCGGGATTGCGATGTGGACCCGGAAAGCTCCGAACACATGTTTGGGCTCATAGAGACCAAATTAGTATGAACCAGGGGGTGGGACCTAACTTTTTGGGACCCTGGGACCATGGGGGACCAGACCCATGGGGTCCCACCGGTCAACTTGAGAGTTGACCGGCGATGCCATCGCCGGCCGGGCGATGCATCGCCGGCCGGCGAGCTCCGATGGGGCCGTCCTTCGGGCGCACCCCCTTAGACAGGGTCCACATCACCCCTATGCACCTCCCACCCCAAGAAAACCCCAAATATGGGTACTTCCTTCACAAACAGCCCCTCCCCTAGCCCCATTTTCGTTTTCAGCTGCCCTATCCCAAAAATTCGTGATTCTAAACCACCCTAGATCCATTCCCTGCCAAAAACGACCACCCTCCGTCATTCCTTTGAAGTTGGCAGCCCTCCCTCTTAAAGATTTCGTCCGTTGGAGCTCCTAAAACCCCCAAATCGAGCCGAATTCGTGAGGTGCTCCATTCCCCTTTTTCGTTTTCATTTCTTTCTGAAAATACATCCTAGGGGAGCTTGAAGCATCCCTCTACAACGCCTAGATCTCCCTTTTCTATTTTGGTTAGCCATTTCCTTGCATTTCTCCCATTTTTCATTGCTATTGTTAAGCTATTTTAGCCTTTTTCTCCTTTTCCACCATCCTTCTTCTCATGTCCCTTTTATTGGAGACTTTACCCTCTTTTTGGGTCTTAGAATCGTGCTAACCTCAAATCCCATTTCTCAACTTTCTCCGTGTGAGAAGTAGTGAAAATACTTGGCCGATAGAGCTCGAATGGGCAACAGACAGTACTGAACTTGATAGTATTCAAGAAGGTCAGTTGGGACCCTGGTAGAAGTCCTTTGGTAGAATTAGGCATCTATGTCGTTGCCCTTTTTCTTGTTTGATTACTGTTTGAAATTTCTAGGTTGTTTTGTTTTTAGGTAGAAAAATGTGTTTGTGTTGTGGTTTGGGCTTAATATAGCCAAAATTTGTTGAATGGAATGCATGTTGTTTCATTTCGTTATAAGATATTGTTTCTAGATTGGGAGTATTATAACTCCCTGAGATCCGGCCTACAAATTAGTTTTTATCCCACCCCACCCTCCTACCAAGCATGCCACTTCCGATCCCACTATGGGACTAAGAATGCGGTTCTATTTAATACAACTGAATGCTACTGGCCACATAGGCCCTTGGCGTTTTGGTCCTAGAGTTAGTACTTCTAGAGTTGAAGAGTCTGACGACATAAGGAATCCAATTCCATTTAGACAATCTTGACCCTAAGCGATAGAACAACTCTCTGTAGTAGAAATGGTATGGAAAGCCATTTACCGTATAATCTTAAGCTATAGATTATAGCTACTGGGTTACAGACTAGCGTACTAGCTACCTAGAGTAGGGTAAAGTCTGTATATGTTAAGGAATGATAGATTAGATTTGATTGGAATGAGACTCCCTTCCTTGGATAGATCCCCTTATGACTTATAGACTCCTGTTGTTGCCCATAGGAAGGAACCATACACTCTCAGGGAACATTTATAACTCCCTCAGATTGAACTTAGAATGTACTAGCACGCCCCCTAGAATTGCCTTCCCCAAGGGCTTATTGCATTCGAGAATGCGGAATAAAGGAACTACATGTAAGCGATGTATTCGCGGTCTGAATCGACTTCTTAATCCTAGTGGTTACCAATAAATCCAATGCTCTGATCAAGCAGAAGATCGGAATCGACTCGGATTAAGAATTGATACAATAAATCTTCTGTCCTAGCTAGACAGAAAGTCTATGTATCCGGCTCAGACCCATTACACAACCTTTCTTCCGTGTTGGCTCGACCATCTACAACTAAACAGGATCATAGTGTCTTTGGGAAATGGCGAGGACTTAAAGCCAGTAGGGAATTAGGCGTCTTGCCACCAACTCATACCTGCCCCTGAACCTATCCACAATAGAGCTTAGGCTCATCTCTATCGCCATAGATACCAATGCCATAGAACGCATCATTAGCATGGAAAGCCACTGTAATGAGAGGTTGTTCCCTAATTCATGTCAAAGATAGCCCCTAAGTTGCACCTTGTTCCGATATATAGAGCGATGCATAGATTCTTGAATTTAAGAAAAACCAAGTTTTAAGGGGGGTAGAACGAATTTAGTCCAATCCAGATAGGTTAGTCAACGCTACCGTTCGATCAGAGTGGCGTAGCGGAAGCGTGGTTAGGCTTTTCCCCACTGGCCCAAGATCGAAACCTTTGATTTAGGTTATGCGTAAAGGTTAGGTCGCTAAATAAGATTTGAACCTTCCTTAGAATGTCAATACTAAAGTCTCTCTAGGTACTCCTTGCCCTTTGCCAATGTCGGGGACGACATTGTGTTTTAAGGGGGGTAGATTGTAACACCCCGGATTTTTGGCCAATCTGGGATTTGACGTCCTTAGGCAATGGGTCAATTAAAACACCTGAAAATTCGCTTAGAACCCAATTCCATAGCCAAAGGAATCACTTAGGATTAATTCCTTTAGAAAATATGACTAGGTTAGCTAGTGCAACGTTAGAATAGCTGGGAAATGGTCCCTGATTGCTTTAAATACGTTCTACAAGGCCCAAAGCGAGTGGAACCAAGGGTGCTATAATGCTCTAAAGCCTCGGATCAAACTCTAAGCCGGTTTGTCCTCGGGACCTCCTTGAAACTTTGTATTGGATCTAGACCGCGCGTCGAAAGTCCGATACCTCCTATCTTAGACCGTTAGAACCGTCTAGCTGGACTTGACACTCATTCCGAAAATCAAGTCAAACCGATAATCACAGGCTATTTCATTGAGCCCGGACCGAAGAGAGTGTGAATAGGGACATAGTTGGAATTTCAAATTCAAATCTGGCACACAAATTTGACGCATCAGTATTAAGCATTCTGACCGTCAGAATACAGCCAAATTACACCCTTGGATCAGGAAAAATATCTATTATATATCACGAGACTTATAGGCCTGATCTTGGTGCAGTGACCGTTAAACTGAAACTGGGCCGCCACGCGCGATCTGGGAACCCTACCGGCCTGAAATATGGATGCGTGCTAGATCCAGTATACACGAGCTTAAGTCCGACCGCATTTGGCCAGGGGACCTTCAGAAATGCCCTTTTGGACCGAAACGGCCCCGATTTGGTTAGGCACCAAGTAAACATTGTTCCCAAGCCTATTTTGGGCATGTTTTAGGCTATAAAAGGGGTTGAAACCCTCACTCCTCTCTCCCATCCGAATTTGAGAGAAGCCCTAGCTTGGGAGAGAGAAAAAGGTGGGAGATTGTGAGAGTGTGGGAGAGTTCTTCCTGCCACTTGTACTACGCGTTGCACGTGCTTAAGCAACACACCTCTACCGCTTTCCCGGTGATTCCACCGCGATCCTAGGTAAGTAAAAATCCTAAATAGTTGTTGATTTGAGTCTCCCTTGTTTCCATAGCGATGTAGCTTATGGATCTTGTGTATTAGGCTCCTTACTCGCCGTAGATGAAGCGTATACGCTCCGTTTCAATTCCCGAGTCTACAAGACAAAAGGTGCGGATAGTAGACGCTTTGATTGACTGTTTTCAAAGCTTTCAATGTCGTTTAATAGTAGATTCTTGACGGCAACGCCGTTTGACATGTACAACATGCTCTCCGTTTCCTGTTTCGTAAATTAACGAAGAATATGAGATTTAGGGCATTTTAGTCATTTGTAGGAAGTACCGTTTACATTCATATTTTGCTGATGTGATTGACATGGTTTGTTGTCGCATTAGGAAGTTAGGAATGCGTGCATAATTAGTTTGGCGAAGAGATTCGCCTAGTTGCGCACCTTGGGTCGACATACTATATGTAGACTTAAGTGTGTAGTGTATGTGTTTGTATAAATGCTTGTATTAGTATGTATTGAATTAAATGATGTTATTTGATAGTTTGTGATTGATTTTTCAATTATTATGCAGACCTAAATGATTTTCTACATGTTGACAAAATGCATGATTTCATTACATGCATGGAATGTATGTGCTTGAGGATTTGCTTAAGTTGAATATGCATGGGAAGTATGCCTTGAAGATTTGCTTAAGTTGAATGTTATAACATGTGCTAACATGCTCACATGATGTATTTCAATTCCAACACCTTTGTATAGTGTTAATGTAATTCCATAGATGTGTGGGACTTGACTTAGTCCAGGCAGTCGGTAACCGAGCGAATTCGTGGCTGACTGGTCATAGCCACGAACGACGCGTCGATGAATGTGATTCGTGTTGAGAGTTGGCGGCAGTGGTTAGGCCACGCGAAGTGTTTCACGCACTTCATGTCGTTCAATTCGAGATGCGATCGCACTAGTCGAGCCCGTCAAGTAACCCGACTGGCCGATGTTTGTTCACCTTGTATGTATCATAACTGCTTGAACCTAGGGTACTGAACTTACCATTGTAAACCCTGTTAACCATGGTACCTTGATCCACGAAGACTCATGAGCCGGGCATGGTGGTATGGGACACCGTGGTCGAGCTGTCGGCCTACGCTGGGGCCACAAACCTCCCCGTAGTGACCAGTGAGCACCTATGACTCGTGAGCAGATTATGGTGGTATGGGACACTATATTCTTGCTGTCGGCCTACACTGATAAGGTGATGGGGGAGCGGTGCAACGAGTGCGAGCAACAGCCCTGGCAGCCCTTTGTAGTGACCGCGAGCGTATTCTGAGTCTACGGGAGGCGACGACCCTTCCGTAGCAGTAGAGTACAGTAGGCCTGTATTGATAAGGTGATGGGGGAGCGGAGCAACGAGTGCGTGCAACAGCCCTGGCAGCCCTTGCAGCGACCTACAAAATATACATCGTATGAGATTACTAGGAGTGACGACCCTAGACAGGATCTGTGTTGGGATTGATACAAGGGAAGTACCTTAGTTTCCCAATATTGCTGTATGAAAAGGACTAATAACAACTCGGTAATCATATCACCATGACATTGCATGTGCCTGGAAGATGTGGAGCACTTGAGGGAGTGCGGCATGCCGCGGTCGTAAGATGGTGCCGTATGAGGGAGATCGTCGGTGAGGGCATACATCACGTCATGTCATAACTGCATTAACAACAGTATTAGGATTGTTTGATTTACTGCTTTACTATTATCGCATGATTGATTTGAGAACATGTTAATCCTTGCTCTATTATTCCACTGAGTTAGCTACTCACTCCCACGTTACGGGACGGTGTTCCGGACACCCACCAGACCTTTTTGTGATTGCAGATGATGGCGCGGCCTGTGAGGCAGAGCCGGACTTGATGATGATGAGGAGGATCCCTCCTTTATGCGTGTTCTGATTGACGGGATTACAGGGAGGTTGCTTAAATACCTTGACACTTGTCATTTTATATTTTTAGAGCACTCATGTATATTCTTTTGGTTACTTTTGAAGTATACATGTATGTATATAACCTGGTAACATGTTCACACTCCGGAGACATACAATGGTTTATATATGTTATACATACTATTACAGTCTTCCGCTTGCAAATTTAACTATCTCTGGAGTATGATATGCTGTTCTGGCTTAATCTCACTCATGTTTAATACATTATCACAGACAACATTCAATCATACATTTCTATGTTGCATAAATAACATTTTGGAACTCGGGAGTTGGGTTTTTGCTCGACCCCCCGATTTTCGGGATGTTACACACTACTAATTGAATAAATCTTACCAACATAGCTGTGAAGATGACGGATAGGGTTTCATATTTACCTGTTTTATTCGGACCCTAATTTAGTATTCGAGGAATCCTTACAGGTAGTCTTCTAACGGCCAATCTACGGTCACCAGTGAGTTGAGGGAACCGTTCGTAGGCCCAAATCTATTTAAGAACAAATATTATGCATTACATATTGGTTGACATGTATGGAGGAAAAAAGGAGAAAAAATTTGAACTCAAAGTATGAATCAGAACAAGAATAATGTACTTGTAGGCCAAACGCACATCCGTATAAGTTGTATGATTTGAGGTATTGGCTAGTTACCCTTTCCCCTTGAAAAATGTCAGACGCAACATTAACCCCTTTCTTCAAATAATCATACCCCACAATGCCCCAGGGTTAGCTACTAAAATAATCCAATTCATCAACCATGTTAATAAACTTATCAACAGAGTTATTCGTTGGAGGAGATCCAACTAATAGAATCTCAACACAAATTATTAGAGCCAGCTTCACCACATCCATATGCTCTTCTTTATTAGCGAGTGACCGATAGGCATCTTTTAATAATTGTCTACTCACGCTACCTGCACCCAGGTAGGTCTCCCTATGCCTTTTCCTACCTCTGCTCTTTTGGCCTTGGCATGACCGCTGCCATCTATCTTAAGTGGTCTAAACTTAAGACCCATTATTAGTGCAAAATCAAGCTCCGTAAATTTTATCTTGGTGTTCGGAACATCGAATTTCAGATCACCAACATGACTTTACATCAGACAATGCATGATCTAAGAATGTGCCCTTCACTCGGCCAGTGGAAAGTGAAGCAGAAATCCAAAATAGCTGTCTCTGAATACTTTCTTTTTATCAGGATTCTTCTCCATATCTTCAACCAAGACTTTCAGAAAATTGACAAAGCATTTGGGAGAGACCTGTGCCTTTTCAAAGTCTAAGCATATGGTCATGATTAGCTTGTTTTGACCTGCATTCCAATATGGTCATGGATTGTTAATCAATAATAAGAGGGTCTTACAAAATATAACATGGGTTGTAATTGTAATACACAGTGGATTAGGGTTGTAATCCACAAAGGGTCATGTTTTTCACGAGTTCTAAATGAATGAGGTTATCATGCTACATGGTTCGTTTGTTGTCATCTACACTAGAACGTGGTTATCATCGTGTTGGGTGGTGGTTGATGGTCATGCCACATGGTTCATTTATGTCATCTATGCGACTGTCAACAGCGACCCATTGGGCAAACCAACCACGATCACAACAACGATTGTGGTTGGCATGGCATACAGATCATTGTTGTTATCTACATTGAATCGTGGTTCACAGCCACGATGCACATAACATGTTTCCCACGATCCACACTGTCTGTCAACCACGATCCATTTGCAACAAACCATGATCACAACCATGATCGTCGTTGTCATGCCATACATATTGTTGATGTCATCTGCATTGAGTCATGATTCACTGACCCTGTCGACCACGATCCATTCAACATATCGAAACCGATCACAACAACATTCGTGATTATCATGCCATATATATCGTTATAGTCATATACATTGGGTCGTGGTTCACGGCCACGACCCACAAAACATGTGGGACACGATACACTAACCCTATCAACCATGATACATTCAGCATATCGACACTGATCACATCAACATTCATGATTTTCATGCTATACACATAGTTATAGTCATATACATTGGGTCGTGGTTCACAGCCATGACCCACATAACATAATAACCACCATACACCATCCCTGTTAACCATTACCTCGCTTTGCTATTTATATTGACTGAGCTGCACTGAACTTTTAGATGTACTTGCTGAGTGGCGATGGAGGGGCCCAGAGAAGAAGATTCAAAACCAGTAACAATATAGGGTAAGGGATAAAAAGTGAAGGGGTCTTTGAGAAGAAGCTCCAATATAGAGTCAGCGTTCCGTATGAGCACGAGCAGTTATTGTTCTGCATTTGGAATCATAAGCGTCCGTAAAAGTGTCCGTTGATGTTCTGCAATTGGAATCGTAAGCGTTCGTAAAAGCGTCCATTGATGTTCTGCAATTGGAATCGTAAGCGTTCGTAAAAGCGTTCATTGATGTTCTGCAATTGAAATCGTAAGTGTCCGTAAAGGCATCTGTAAATGTCCAAGATATAGTCAGTGTTTCGTAAGTCGCATTGAACTATAAATATTCTCTGATCTACACCGTCCATCTTATCTATAACATCCATCTTATCTATAACATTAAGAAATAGAATCACCCAAATAATGGTCAAAATATTCGAATTTAATGGACCACAACAGTTCAACCAATAGATTCCGTAAAATCCCATATTTTGTCATCTTTACACAGTGTGGCACACTGATGGCTTGATATGTGTCACTCATAAATTTTTTGAAGGAATCCATCATCCATGAACAATTTCAACGAATTAGATTCAATTTATGATGGGCCATAGACTTGAACCAGATGATCGACGATTGATGTTATGCGTTTGGAATCGTAAGCGAAACTTCTCGCCTTTAGCACGGCATATTTAGTGTATGTACATGACATGTTAATTCATTACAAACTAAGATGTATGGGGTCCACAGTGATATATAAATGTCATACAAACTGACCATCATATGCAATGTACGTATATAAAGGCATATCATAAAAATAAGTTTTATCAGGTGTATGTACGACCCATGTAGTTCTCAACACCTTCTAACCGTTTATTTTGGTGTGATCAGCTACGTGATATATACAATGAAAACCATGATATATATCGTTGGGTCAACTATGACCCATCGAACATTAACACCACAACCCAAATAACATAATAACCATGATAAATAGTTGTGGACCAAAGACTTGGGCTTCAAACTGGATATGGTGAGGGCTTTTATTGTCATAACTTTATCACAGTCATCTCTACCTTGCACAATGACAAACACGACCCTTGTAGATGACAACCCACGATCCTTCACGTTGTCAATACATGACCCAGGCAAAGGATTGTTGTTGGCTCTGTCTGTTTTTTTTGTGGTTTTCGTGTAAAATGGATTGTGATTATTATGATATATGGATCGTAGTTGTTAAAGCATCACAACGGATTGTTAAAGTTACATGGGTCGTGGTTTTCATGTTTTATGGATTGTTGTTGTTGTCTTATATAGATTATTGTTATTATGTTATATGGATTGTGGTTGTCATGTTTTATGGATCGCTATTGTCATGTTATAAAATATCGAGTTCGTTTGCCTGGAAGCTAGAATAGGCCATTTCACATCAACCTAGAATATTGATTATGGTTGTAATATTGTATAGGTCATGATTGTCATGACATATGGATCATGTATGTCATGTTATATGGGTTGTAGTTATCATGTTGCATGGAACATGGTTTATGATTTACATGCGTCGTGGTTGTCATATTTGTAGTGGATTGTGGTTATATTCTGTACCGGATTGTTGTCGACAACCACGGCACTGAGTAAAGCATGACTGATTAACATGACAACCACGATCCATATATCATGAAAACTAAGACTTATGTTATGTACACTATTCCGATCTTTGGGTTCATGGTTCATATGCATAAAGGCTCTTGATTATCATCCACATTGGGTCGTGTTTGTCATGATACATGGGTGCCCACTGTCATTATATATAAGTCAGGGTTGTGAGGGTGTATAGGTCATGGTTGTTATGATACATGGACCCTGGATGATATGTGGGTCATTATTTTCATGTTATATGGGTCATGATATACGTTAATCATTGGTCGTAGTTGATATAGGTCATAGCTATAATGTTAAGTAGGTTGTGGTCATAGTTGTAATGTATCATGATTGTCGTCCTTATTGATCTAGCGTTGACAACCACGACCTAATGAGAAACACGACCCATATAACATTTCAATCACGATCCTTTTGTCATGATAACCACGACCCATTGTTAAGTTCACTTTTTCATATATTGGTCATAGTTCAAAGGCACAATGGATCGTGGTTAGCATCCACATTGGAAAGTGGTTAACATGCACCAAAGTTCATGAATTAATAAGTATATTATAGTTCACATTACCTTATCACAAGTAATAAAAAAAGAAGTCATCATCAGCCTTGACCTCCTCATCAGCCAGCAGGGACGAAAATGCATTGACGCTGGTTGTGACCTAATTGTTTACATCTCGAGCATCTGGGTGTTGGCCTATCTTCTCGCTGGGATGTAATTCGATCCTTTTTAGTTCCCTCATTAGATCTTCTAGTTTCTGGAGGCTTCATATTTTCATATAAACCTTCACTTCATCTGAAATGTCTCGTTGTGTCTTCTCAAGCACTATGTAAAATGACCACATGTACACTTCATTTCTCTTAGATTCACCACATCGATCATTACCCGTGCGGTCACTTGGAACTCATCCACTGAAATTGTGACACATTGTCTTTCACACTTCCGAGTTGCATCATCGTACACAACTTTAATCAACCGACACAGTCTTCAAAATCTTATGGAAATGAAGCACATTGGGTCGTAATCTTATGGTAATGAAGCACATTGGGTCGTAATCTTATGGTAATGAAGCACACTCGATCGTGGTTGTAACAACTCAAAAATCGGGGGTTGAGCATAAACTCCACTCCCGAGTTCCAGAACATCATTTATATAACATAAATGCTTATGATTGAATGTTGTCTATGTTAGTGTATTAAACATGAGTGAGGTTAAGCCAAAACAACATATCATACTCCAGAGACAGTTAAATTATGCGAGCGGAAGACTGTGATAGTATATATAAAATGTATAATTGATTGTAAGTCTCCAGAGTGTGAATATGTTACCAGGTAAAATACATACATGTATACTCTAAAAATAAATAAAAATAATATACATGAGTGTTTAAATAAAAGAAAAAATACCAAGTGTATTGGCATCTAATCAATAACCCTGTATGTAAGACCCATATTTTAGTCCGTACTGTTCCGTAGACTTCTGCGGTCTTACCGGTCGAATTTCGGCAACCTTCGACCCTTAACCGATATTTATGCGTGATCCTAATTCATATGCCGTCAACCCGAGTCGACTCAACCCAAGACTATTACATAGCGACCGCGCCATCGTTGCAGTTTTGATGCCGCGACTTGCGCGCCGAGGCGATACCCTGGTCAAGAGATGTGCACCAATGTTCAGTGCGAAGAAAACACCGCGCGTTGCGAAACCCAAGAGAATATCTACGAGGTGTTACATCAATCTCATCACATCACATGTCAAGTACACATCACCTTTCACCCATACCCAAGTAACCACAAAAGTCTAAAAGTTTCTTACAAAGCCCATGCTTTTCTTACACAAAAGGGCACCAAAGTTAACAAAGCCTTACACACCCATCTCTCTCCCATCCATCACTCCATCACCCCATCACCTCAAACCTCCTTACAACTCTTTCTCAGTTTCAAACCCATTCCAAGCAACAAAGAAAAATCACACGTATGAGAAATTCTCCAAGCTTTCCAAAACTCCAAGTGTGGCCCACCTCTCCATCCCAAGATCTCCCATCCTAGCCATCCATTTATCATCTCCTCCATTGAAATCGAAGCTAAGGTGATAAGGAACCCATAGGAGCAAGAAGATCGAACGATGGGTGCTTGATAATGTTAGTTTTTCATGTTTTTAAGGTGGGCCAAGTGAGTCCAACAGATCAATAGTTTGGATCTCACTTGGGACCTAAGTTGTGGCCGATGACACACTTTGATCATCATGATCATCCATGATGGGGCCATTCTCCATGGACCCCATCATGAAATTTATTTCATTACATTAATAGGTCATCTAGACCATCCATATTGGCGGGGAAAGGATCTCCACCTTTGATTTCGATTTTGGTGGTCCCATGTGCTAGGGGATTCATTTGATGTATGATTTATTTTACAAGGGAGGGCTCATAGTGACGGAGCCCTCCATCACACGCGTGTCCCACTCTCCATCTCTCTCTCTCCCTTTTATTTCATTTTTTTATGAGATTACAATATGGTTGTGTGGCCCACTTGAATGGACCCCATCATGAGGCATGTATTCTATCCAATCATCTACTTGTGGGGCCCATTTTGTGTGTTGTGTCCACTCCATACTCCATGAGGTGGCCCACCTCTAATGTATTTGTTTCATCCAACGTCCAGCGTACGCTGGATGTGGGTTAAGAAACACAAATTTAAGCTTGTTTTCAAGCTTTTGGGGTGACCCACTCACCTAGGCCCCACCTTGATGTATGCATTCACTCCATGCCATCCATTCCTTTCCCAAGCCCATTTTAGGCGTTGAGCCAAAAGATGGGGTCAATCCGATCATTCGGCGGGCCATAGCATTGGAAAGTGTTTTCTACCCCTTAAAATCTCCCCTGATATTTTTATACCCCTAAAAATCTCAAACTTTGGACTCCTTTCGCCTGTTATGAGCCGTAGAATCCCATGGACGGATTGGATTAACTTGAGGTGGGCCCCACCTATGAAAAATCACAGAAATCAGTTTTTTTCAAAAAATAAAAATAAAAGCATGCAGCAGCGCGGGCGGACGGGCGTGCTAGTAACGTCCCACGACTATTTCTGTGGGCCCCACAATGATGTATTTGTATCATCCACGCCGCTCATTTGGTGGGCCGCTCCCTGAAGCGGTTCCCCTCCAAAAATGAGGTCGATCTGATGCTGGGGTGGCCCACACTGTAGGAAACAGTGGGATTGAATCTCTACCATTAAGACCCTTTTTTATGGGCCCCAGAAGTTCTGGATTAAGATGAAATTTATGTTTTCCATTCATTCAGGTCCGCATGACCTCCTAAAATGGTTTGGATGAAAAATTAACATTTCAGTGGGCCCCACCCCCATCCCTAGGTCCACGTGGCTGTATAAACAGGTTGGACGAAAAATAGATATCACGGTAGGTCCCCTACCCTAACCGTGTGACCTGGTAAATAGGTTAGACAGTAAATAAATATTGTGGTGGGCCCCACGTGGAGCCCATAGTGATGTATATTTTTCTTCCACCGTCCGCTTGACATCGGACGGTGGAGGCCACCTAATGCATATGTTTTATTCATGCCACCCCCCTGGCTGAATGACAAATAAATATTATAGTGGGCCCCCTGGCCCACACGCTGGATGACAAATGAATATTTCAGTGGGCCTAGGCCTATGAAACTACATGAACAGTTTGGATGGAACTAAACATCATGTTGGGCCCCAGATTGGATGAAAAATAAACATATTTAAGGCCCATGGGAGTGGACCCATTTGATGTATTCCAAGGTTCATGGGATTGGGCCCATTTGACGTATTTTAAAGCCCATGGTAGTAGGCCCATTTGATTTATATAAGGCCTATAGGATTAGGCCCATTTGAGATATAAGGCCTATGGATTTAGGCCCATTTGATTTATATAAGGCCTACAGGATTCGGCCCATTTGATATGTATAAGGCTCATGAGTTTAGGCCCATTTGATGTAATCTAAAGCCCACGGGTTATGACCCATTGCAATGCACATAAGGCCCATTGGTGAGGCCCATTTATGTGGCCCATTTAATGAATAAAAGGCCCATATGATATGACCCATTTGATATATATGTAAGGCCCAATGGGATGAACCTAAGGTCCATTGCAATGTGTAATCCTAACACGGATTATGTAACGATGTTTACGACGATCGTGCCTTAGGAGCAATGTTGGTTTGATGTCCACATTATGAGTGTAATGTTGGTTAGATGTCCACATTACGACTCTCCTTAAGGCCTATTGTTAGGCCCATACTTGTTGTGTATAGGCCGTCTAGGCCCATCTGATTTGTAAGGATAGTACATTATTTTATAACATGTTTACTATAGCTCCATGACTCATGATCATATGCATCATATGTATGCTTGATATGAGAAGTGACTGATCATAGCATACGCCTTCAGGCAGACTATTTATAGGACCCCGATTAGGCGGTGTTGACGTACATGAGCGCACGATACACGCAGGATTTGCCGCATGATTTGATAGTGTGATTCATGCATTTCGCATTGTGTGACATGATTATTGTACGCCCTAGCAACATCAGGGCCATAGCTTCCACAGACGTATCGTGGTTGGTTGTAACACCCTGAAATATCGTGGTTGGTTGTAACACCCTGAAAATCGGGGGTCGTGTATAAACTCAACTCCCGAGTTCCAGACCGTCACTTATGCAACAAAAATAGTTATGATTCAATGTTGTCTGATTTAAAGCATTCACATGAGTAAAAGTATACCAAAACTGCAATTCATACTTCAGATCCAGTGATAAAAGCAAGCGGAAGACTAAACAATATATATATCACTGTATGGAAAAACAAAGTAATCGCATCTGTCTCCAAAGTATGACTACATCTCTGAGTTTCATATACATGTAAATAAACAAAAGAATAAAGTTCAAAATAGTCCTACTGAAGTCCCCTCGATCCAGGTCACCTACGGGAAGCCGTCGTGATACTGCATATACGAGAACTCATCCTGGTCCTCGTCAATCTCCGGCTCCACCTCCTGGATCTCGTCCTCACCTGCGGCTACAACAGGGTCTGGTGGGTGTTGCAAACACCATCCCGTAACGTGGGAATGAGTGATCAACTCAGTGGAATCATAGAGCAAAGATTAGCATGTTCACAATTCAATCACGCGATAATAGTAAAGCAGTAAATCAAACAATCATAATACTGTTGTTAATGAAGTTATGACATGACGTGATGTATGCCCTCACCGACGATCACCCTCATGCGGCAACATCTTACGACCGCGGCATGCCACACTCCCTAGAGTGCTCCACATCTTCCAGGCACATGCAATGCTATGGTGATATGAATTCCAAGTTGTTATTAGTCCATTCAAACAGCAGGATTGGGAAACTAAGGTACTTCCCTTATATCAATCCCAATACCGATCCTGTCTAGGGTCGTCACTCCTAGTAATCTCATACGATGTGTATTTCGTAGGTCACTGCAAGGGCTGTCAGGGCTGTTGCTCGCACTCGTTGCACCGCTCCCCCATCACCTTATCAATACAGGCCTACTGTATTCTACTGCAACGGAAGGGTCGTCGCCTCCCGTGGACTCAAAATACGCTCGCGGTCACTACAAAGGGTTCGTCGCCTAATCAGTGTAGGCCGACAGCTAGAATATAGTGTCCCATACCACCATAATCTGCTCACGAGTCTAGGTGCTCACTGGTCACTACGGGGAGGTTTGTGGCCCCAGCGTAGGCCGACAGCTCGACCACGGTGTCCCATACCACCATGCCCGGCTCATGAGTCTTTATGGATCAAGGTACCATGGTTAACAGGGTTTACAATGGTAAGTTCAGTACCCTAGGTTCAAGCAGTTATGACTCATGCAGGGTGAACACACAATGGCCAGTCGGGTTACTTGACGGGCTCGACTAGCACGATCGCATCTCAAGTTGAACGACATGAAGTGCGTAAAACACTTCGTGTGGCCTAACCACTGCCGCCAACTCCAGAACACGGCTCGCGTTCATCGACGCGTCGTTCGTGGCGAAGATAAGCTAACCACGAATTCGCTCGGTTACCGACTGCCTGGACTAGGCATAGTCCCAAACAATCATAGAATCACATCAGCAGTTGTGTAAGGGTAATGGAAATGAAATACAACCATGAGAGCATGTTAACACATGTTATTACATACAACTTAAGCAAATTATCGTACACATGTCTTTCACACATATAATGAAATTAAGCATGTCGCCAACATATAAGAAATCCTCTCCATCAACATATTAATTGAGAATTCAATCTCAAAGTAACTCATAAGGAAATCATCAAGCACATGTTATAACATACAGCTTAAGCGAATCGTCAAGCACATGCATTTCATTCATATCATGAAATCATGCATATGGCTAACATGTAGGAAACCATTCACACCAGCATATTAATTGAGAAATCAATCTCAAACTAATTCATAACACCATTTAATTCAATACATACTAATACAAGCATTTATACAAACACTTACACTACGCACTTGAGTCTACATATAGTATGTCGACCTGAAATGTGCATTTAGGCGAATCTCTTCGCCAAACTAATTATGCACGCATTCCTAACATTCTAATGCGACAACAATTCATGTCAATCACATCAGCAAACTATGAATGAAAACAGTACTTCCTACAAATGACTAAAATGCCCTAAATCTCATATTCTTCGTTGATTTATGAAACAGGAAACGGACAGCATGTTGTACATGTCAAACGGCGTTGTCATCAAGAATCTACTATTAAACGACATTGAAAGCTTTGGAAACAGTCAATCAAAGCGTCTAAAATCCGCACCTTTTCCCTTTTAGGGGTGAGAGTTCGAACGGAGCGTATACGCTTCGTCTACGGCGAATAGAGAACCTAATTTACGAGTTATATCAGTTTACATGCTATGGAACGGAACGAATGCCAAATCAGCAACTTCTAGGGCTATTTCTTACCTGAAAACGTGGAGGAATCGCTGGAAAGTGCTTGGATCGCGTGGCTTAAACACGTGTAGCAGGTAGCACCAGCAGCAGGAAATTCTCTCCCACCTCTCTCACAATCTCTCATTTTTTCTCTCCCTCAATCTATGGCTTTTTCCAAATTCGGATGGGAGAGATATGAGAGGGTTTCAACCCCTTTTATAAGCTTAAAAATGCCCGGAATAGGCTCGGGAACAAAGTTCACTTAATGCTTAACCAAAGTGGGGCTGTTTCGGTCCAAAAGATGATTTCTGGTGGTCCCCTGGTCGAATGCGATCGGACTTAAGCTCATGCGTACCAGATATAGCACGTATTAAGTTTTCAGTCCGGCAGGGTTCGCAGATCGCGCGTGGTGGACCATTTTCAGTTCAGCGGTCACCGCACGTAGATCAGGGCTGAAAGTCTCATGATATAAAATAGAAATTTTTCCTGATCCAAGGGTGTAATCTGGCTGAATTCTGACGGTCAGAATGCTTAATACTGACGCGTGAAGTCGAGTGCCAGATTTGAATTTCAAATTCCAAATCTGTCCCTATTCGCACTCTCTTCGGTCCGGGCTCAATGAAATAGCCTGTGTTTATCGGTTGGACTTGATTTTTGAAATGATTGTCAAGTCCAGCTAAGCGGTCATCACGGTCTAAGATTGTAGGTATCGAACTTCCGACGCGCGGTCTAGATCCAATACAAAGTTTCAAAGAGGTCCAGAGAACAAACCGGCTTAGAGTTTGATCCAAGGTTATAGAGTGTTATAGGGTCATTGGTTCCACTCGCTTTGGGTCTTGTAGAACGTATTTAAAGTGGTCGAAGTTAATTCTACTGAGTATTCAGTTTGGTACTCAACCAAATTCTACCCTAATTATGGCAGAATACGGTCCTAGGGCCATTCTATCCCCCATTTTGGGAACTTCTAGGTATCATATTATTTTTATTATTTTTTTAGGGGTTCATCATCAAGTTTACCCTAACTCCTCCAAATTTCATAATATTTTGAGTTGTAGAAAAATTCTAAAAATTTCAGAAGCAGCAGCTGTCCAACAAGTGATTATCGGATATTTTCTCATAATAACCTATTTTAAACTATATTAAATATTTTATTATATTTTTCACATATTTTTATATAAAACTAGGCTCATTTAGCTTCAATCTGATTTTTGAATCACCTAAATCGGAGTTATAACGAAGGAGATATGATTTTTCAAAGTCCGAAGAAACGCGCAGGAAAAAAGGTACAGAAACTCGCTGTACGGACGAGTTCGGCGATGCATCGCCAAACCGGCGATGGCATCGCCGACCACTGACCCGTTTGGGGTGATTTCTCCATCTGATATTTAAAATGGGTGTATTTTAGAACGTAGGATGAGTTATTTGACATGCAATATATGATTTTGGGGTAGGAGAAGCTGATCTATCCAATTAGCCTACTTATTTAGTGAGACTTCAAAAGGTTAATGGCTAAAAATCCTTTTCATTTATTTATTTACTATTCATAGTACTTTTTAGCTTAAGTATTGATCAACATCACCTAAACTTTAAGATTTGTGTCTAATGTGAGAGCTCTTAGAAAATTTTGAAGGATAAAGTAGTAAAAGGTGAGATTTTCGAAGGAAATACGGATTTGAGACTTTTGGATTGAGTTTTGAGAAGTTAATCAAGTGTTAGGATAGACTCATTGCCTAAGGACATCTAATCCCAGGTTGGCAAAAATCTGGGATGTTACATTGGTAGGATTGGATACCAAAAATTTCTTTCTATATGGGGTGCTATAGATATCCCTTGGTGAAAGTCCCTAAACCCTTATGGTACCATGAGGTTCCTCTAACGTCTAGACTGAGTGGATAGATGAGCGTTGAGTGCCGATTACCAGATGGCTGCACTCTCCACTGTGTCGTGGTCGGTTGGAAGGGGGTGCGGCCTTACCCGCTCGAGACTAGGGGGCAATGCTAGGCCGAGTTTGACCAGCTAGAGGAATGGGTCCGCTATCGACAAGTTGAGCTCGATATTGGCAGATGGATAGTGAGGTCTCTTCCACTTACCTTATTGCGTGTGATGTGGCAGTGATTTGGTTTAGAGTGTACTAGACCCTGGTGATTTCCCAATGTTGAGTTGTATTAACATGTGGACTTAGATGAGGATTCTATGCTTGACTTGCATCTTGCATCGCATAGCCTTGGTACGGCTCATGATATTTATGGATCCATTTGCATATTCCGCATTACTCTGATATTACATGATCATATTACTACCTTGTGCACACACTTTCACCATCTTCTAAGCTTTCTATAAGCTTATGCACTACCGTTGCGTGCATGTGACGTTGGCTCGCAGCAGCATTGAGGTATGAGCGCTTAGCAGATCATTTTGGAGTTTTTGTTCATCATCATTGTATTTCCCCTTTATGCTCATTGTACTTGTAAAGTTTTTGATCATAGTGGAAATGTAATGGAGTTCTTGGTTGTTGTTTGTGGGTTATGCCTTTGGTTATGCTTATTACGAATCAAACTGACGTTGAAAATACTCCTCGTAGCATCCCAGGATTGGAACCTGGCGAATGGGCGCTAGGAGCTGAGAATGGGGTCCTATGGAGGCTGTCGGCGCTGGATTCGGCGATCGAAAATTTTATGAGCCCGATTTTCGAGTTTGGGGTGTGATAAAAGTTGGTATTAGAGCTTAACTTGGGAATAACCGAGAACAACATTACATATTTACTATGAGTGTAGAATGGCTAAGTCTCGAAGTTCGGATAGCTTCGCGAACTCCGTTATAGGCTTTTAACATGCGTGTCTTCGAGAGTTTTCAAGTTGATAGGCGTCTTCGCTCTTTCATGTAGGACATGGCGCGTGGGAGAGTGACCCGATCGACTCTCACACCACCACCTGAGGATCCCGCTCCACCACTTACAGCTCCCGCACTACCACCTACGATGCCCGTTCCACCACCAGAGATTTCCACTACCCATCCTGAGTATGCTGCCCCTCCACCAGAGACCGGTGCGGACCCGACCGTATCCGTGAGTGCCTCACAGTTGCAGAAGATGTTACAGGCTGTGACGGCTGCACTACAGGGACAGGACAGGCAGTCAGTCGTTTCATCGGCCCAGGCAGAGCAGGAGCGCGAGAGCGCCCTCCTTCGTGAGTTTCAACGGCTCGATCCCCCACATTTCCAGGGTGAGCCAGACCCGACTATAGTTGAGAGATAGCGTGCCGATGTGGAGAAAATATTTGAGACGATGGGATGTACGACTGATCGGCGAGTTCGACTAGCCGTATTTCTTCTCCATGGTGAGGTTGAGCACTGGTGGGCATCAGTCTCTCGAGCAGTAAGTGTTGATTTTGTGTGGACTTGGGAGGATTTTGTGGACCGGTTTGATCGACAGTACTTCCCTGATCACATCCGATGACAACGAGCGTTGGAGTTTGAGGCCCTGCTACAGGGCGATATGACAGTGGCTCAGTATGCGGCTCGCTTTGTAGCGCTGTCCAGATTTGCACCATATCTAGTTGATGACGAGGAGCCAAGAGCCAGTCGATTCAAGGACAGCCTACGTTATGGTCTTCGCAGCAATGTTATTGGGCATGAGCTTCCGACTTTTGAGGAAGTGGTACGGAAGGCCCAGATTTTTTATGCTGAGCGGGCCGATTCTCAATCTGATCGCGGTCAGAGGAGAGACTGGAAGAGGCAGACTCCTTCCAGTGACTCTTAGCAGCGTTGACCACAGCAGCAGAGGCGCACAGGTTGCCCAGCCTTTCGAGCACTAGCAATACCTCCAACACCACCTCCGAGGCAGTTCACCGGCACTTGTTTTAGGTGCGGTGCGACGGGACATTGTGTAACACCCCGGATTTTGGCCAATCTGGGATTTGATGTCCTTAGGCAATGGGTCAACTAAAACACCTGGAAAATCGCTCAGAACCTAATTCCATAGCCAAAAAAATCACTTAGGATTAATTCCTTTAGAAAATAAGAGTAAGTTAGCTAGCGCAACGCTAGAGTAGCTGGGAAATAGTCCTTGATCACTTTAAATACATTCTACAAGACCCAAATCAAGTAGAACCAATGAATCTATAATACTCTAAAACCTCGGATCAAACTCTAAACCGGTTTGTTCTCTGGACCTCTTTGAAACTTTGTATTGGATCTAGACCACGCGTCGAAAGTCCGATACCTACTATCTTAGACCATTAGAACTGTCTAGCTGGACTTGACAATTATTTCGAAAATCAAGTCCAACCGATAATCACAGGCTATTTCATTGAGCCCGGACTGAAGAGAGTGCGAATAAGGACAGATTTGGAATTTGAAATTCAAATCTGGCACACGACTTGACGCGCTAGTATTAAGCATTCTGACCGTCAGAATTTAGCCAAATTACACCCACGGATCAGGAAAAATTTCTATTTCATATCATTAGACTTGCAGACCTAATCTACGTGCGGTGACCGCTGAACTGAAACTGGACCACCACGTGCGATCTGCGAACCCTACCGGACTGAAAACTTGATGTGTGCTAGATCCTGTATGCATGAGCTTAAGTCCGATCGCGTTCGGCCAGGGGACCACCAGAAATCATCTTTTGGACCAAAACAACCCTGATTTGGATATGCCCTAAGTGAACTTTGTTCCTGAGCCTATTCTGGGCACTTTTGGGCTTATAAAAGGGGTTGAAACCCTCACTCCTCTCTCCCATCCGAATTTGAGAGAAACCCTAGATTGGGAGAGAGAAAAGGTGAGAGTTTGTGAGAGAGGGTAGGAGAGAATTTTCCTGCCTTTGCACCACCTGTTGCACGTACTTTAGCAACAGGCTTCCATCATTCAGCCGGTGATTCCTCCACATTTTCAGGTAAGAAATAACTCTAAGAAGTTGCTGATTTGAGGCTCACTAGGATCCATAGCTTGTTAACCGATAGATCTTGTAAAACAGGTCCTCTATTCGCCGTAGACGAAGCGTATACGCTCCGTTCGAATTCACACATCTATGAGAGATAAGGTGAGGATATTAGACGCTTTGATTGACTGTTTTCAACACTTTCAATGTCATTTAATAGTAGATTATCGACGGCAATGCCGTTTGACATGTACAACATGCTGTCTGTTTCCTGTTTCGTAAACCGGCGAAGAATATGAGATTTAGGGCATTTTAGTCATTTGTAGGAAGTACTGATTTCATTCATATTTTTCTGATGTGATTGACATGGTTTATTGTCACATTATAATGTTAGGAATACGTGCATAATTAGTTTGGCGAAGAGATTCGCCTAAATGCGCACTTTGGGTCGATATACTATATGTAGACTTAAGTGTGTAGTGTAAGTGCTTGTATAAATGCTTGTATTAGTATGTATTGAATTAAATGGTGTTATGGATTAGTTTGAGATTGATTTCTCAATTAATATGCTGATGTGAATGATTTCCTCCAGGTTAGTTATATGCATGATTTCATTGTATGTATGAAATGCATGTGCTTGATGATTTACTTAAGTTCTATGTTATAACATGTGTTAACATGCTCACATGGTTGTATTCCATTTTTAATACTCTTTACATGAATTGCTGATGTGAATTCATATGTGCTTGGGACTATACCTAGTCCAGGCAGTCGGTAACTGAGCGAATTCGTGGTTGGCTTATCTTAGCCACGAAGGACGTGTCGATGAACGCGAGTCGTGTTTGGAGTTGGCGGCAGTGGTTAGGCCACGCGAAGTATTTCACGCACTTCATGTTGTTCGACTTGCGATGCGCTCATGCTAGTCGAGCCCGTCAAGTAACCCGACTGGCCATTGTATGTTCACCCTGCATGAGTCATAACTGCTTGAACCTAGGGTACTAAACTTACCATTGTAAACCCTGTTAACCATGGTACCTTGATCCACGAAGACTCATGAGCCAGGCATGGTGGTATGGGACACCGTGATCGAGCTGTCGGCCTACGCTGGGGCCACAAACCTCCCCGCAGTGACCAGTGAGCACCTAGTCTCGTGAGCAGATTATGGTGGTATGGGACACTATATTCTAGCTGTCGGCCTACACTGATCAGGCGACGAGTCCTTTGTAGTGACCGCGAGCGTATTCTGAGTCTACGGGAGGCGACGACCCTTCAGTAGCAGTAGAGTACAGTAGGCCTGTATTGATAAGGTGATGGGGGAGCGGTGAACGAGTGCGAGCAACAGCCCTGGCAGCCCTTGCAGCGACCTACAAAATATACATCGTATGAGATTACTAGGAGTGACGACCCTAGACAGGATCTGTGTTGGGATTGATACAAGGGAAGTACCTTAGTTTCCCAATCCTGCTGTTTGAATGGACTAATAACAACTCAGAAATCATATCACCATAACATTGCATGTGCCTGGAAGATGTGGAGCACTGAGCGGGATGCACGCATGCCGCGGACGAAGATGGTGCTGTATGAGGGAGAATGTCAATGAGGGCATCCATCATGTCATGTCATAATTGCATTAACAACAGTATTAGGAATGTTTGAATTACTGCTTTACTATTATCGCATGATTAATTTGATAACATGCTAATCTCTTCTCTCTTATCCCACTAAGTTGATCACTCACTCTCACGTTACGGGATGGTGTTTGCAGACACCCACCAGTCCCTATTGTGATTGCAGGTGATGGTGCGGCCTGCGAGGCGGAGCTGGACTTGATGATGATGAGGAGGATTCCTCCTTTATGCGTGTTCTGATTGACGGGATTACAGGGAGGTTGATTAGATACCTTGACACTTGTCATTTTATATTTTTAGCACACTCATGTATATTCGTTTTGTTTACTTTTGGAGTATACGTGTATGTATATAACCTGGTAACATGTTCACACTCTAGAGACATACAACAGTTTTTATATGTTATACATACTATCACAGTCTTCCGCTTGCTAATTTAATGGTCTCTAGAGTATGATATGATGTTTTGAATTAATCCCACTCATGTTTAATGCATTGACACAGACAACATTCAATCATACACATGTTGCATAAATAACATTTTAGAACTCGGGAATGAAGTTTTTACTCGACCCCTCGATTTTCGGGATGTTACACATTATTCGTGGGAGTGTTCCAGTAGCAGTAGAGAGGTCCACAGCAGTAGAGGGCTCCACAGCAGCCTCCGCCACAGCCGCAACAGAGACCCCCATAGCAGCAGCCACAGTAGACCCCACCACCGAGGCCACCTCAGCAGCATCAGCTTTAGAGGCCACAACAGCAGAGACAGCAGTTTCGATCACCTTAGCGACCCCCACAGCAGCAGCAGCACGCGCAGAGGGGACAGACACCTCCCCAGTCGGCTCAAGCTAGATTCTATGCGGCCCAGCAGGATCCGCAGTCATCTGGAGGAGTCGTTGAGGGTATACTTCCAGTCTCTGCATGCATTGCACGTGTGTTGTTTGATTTTGGTGCATCGCATTCTTTTGTGGCCGAGAGCTTCTGCCGATCCACTGGTTTACCATTGGAGTCTTCTTGTGAGAGCCTATCAGTATCGACTCCCTTGGGGAGGACTGCAGTGTTGGGCCGATTTTACTCTTCTTGCCCTGTTTTAGTTGGGGATACCTTTTTGCCTACTGATCTATTTACGTTACCGATGTCCGAGTTCGATGTCATCCTGGGTATGGATTGGCTCGCCGAGTACTATGCCATATTGGACTGCGCAGTGAGGACACTCACGTTTTGTATACCCGCCGTGCCGCAGTTCCAGTTCGTTATAGAGCCCAGAGGAGAGCGGTTGTCTTGTTTGATGTCATGTGCCATAGAGGAGCCTATAGCTTTGAGCATTGACCATTTACCCGTGGTGTGCGATTTTCCCGATGTGTTCCAAAAGATTCTCGGATTACCGCCTCGTCGACTCACCGAGTTTTAGATTGATCTCATGCCCAGTACGATGACTATTTCGAAGGCCCCGTATCGCATGGCACCGTTGGATTTACGGGAACTGCAGAAGCAGTTGGACGAGTTGCGAGAGTTGGGTTTTATCCGTCCGAGCAGTTCACCGTGGGGAGAGCCGGAACTCTTCGTGAAGAAGAAGGATGGCTCGTTGAGGCTCTACGTTGACTACCGCGAGCTCAACAAAGTCACGATCAAGAACAGATACTCGCTCCCTAGGATTGATGATTTGTTCGATCAGCTGCATTGGTCAGTCCGAAGGACATGACTTGAAACTCAAAATGACCGCAACGCGTCCTGAATGGTGTCTTTGGAATGTCGTCATCTCAGACCCGAATCTTATGATATTCTGATCTATTCGAGGACCCGTGAGGAGCATGAGCAGCATTTGGAGATCACTTTGCAGACCCTCCGCACACACCAGCTGTATGCGAAGCTGGAGAAGTGCGAGTTTTGGCAGGAGGAGGTGAAGTTCCTCGGTCACGTAGTGATGAGGGAGGGTGTCGCAGTGGACCCCTTGAAGGTTGAGGCAGTGCGTCAGTGAGGCCAGCCCACGACTATGACAGAGATCTGTAGTTTTCTTGGTTTGACTGGCTATTACAGGCATTTCATTGAGGGCTTCTCTCGTATTACTGCCCCGCTGACCAGGTTGACTCGGAAGGGCGTAGAGTTTACTTGGAGTGATGCCTGCGAGCGAGCATTTATGGAGTTGAAGGACTTTCTGACGTCCGCTCCTGTCCTCACTCTTTCCTCTGGGAGTGACGAATTTATTATATTCACTGATGCCTCGCATATTGGTTTTGGTGTTGTCCTGATGCAGCACGGGAGACCAGTGGCCTTCGCGTCTCGTCAGCTCAAGGTCCATGAGGTGAACTATCCTACGCATGATCTAGAGCTGGCTGTACTTGTCTTCGCACTGAAGGTGTAGAGGCACTATCTTTATGGGGTCAGGTTCGAGCTCTTCTCCGATCATAAGAGCTTGAAGTACCTCTTCTCGTAGTCTGAGTTGAATATGAGACAGAGGCGCTTGATGGAACTCCTGAAAGACTATGAATTTGACCTCCAGTACCACATGGGAAAGGCGAACGTGGTGACAGATGCTCTCAGCCGTCAGCCACGAGGCCTAGTGGCGCATATGATGATTCAGGAGTGGCGGATGCTTGAGGATATCGCAGTATATGATTTTGAGTTCGGCCTGCAGTCTTCCATCGTACAGTTATTGAGCCTGTCGATTCAACCCTCTCTTGTCGCTAGGGTGATTGAGGCTCAACAGGCTGATGAGTCGTTGCAAAGTTATATGGTTGAGGCTACATCTGAGAGTCAGGCAGATTGGCAGATTGGTGCAAATGGTGGACTTCGCTTCAGAGGTCGATTATGTGTCCCGGATATTCCAGAGTTACGCAGAGATCTTATGACCGAGGCACATCGATCGCGATTTTCTATCCACCCTAGCTCGACGAAGATGTACCGCAACATGAGGCGACAGTATTTTTGGGTAGGGATGAAGCGTCAAATCGCCAGTTTTGTGGCCGAGTGTGACACGTGCCAGCGTGTCAAGGTCGATCATCAGAGACCTCCTGGTCTATTGCAGCCGTTGAGTGTCCCGATGTAGAAGTGGGAGCACGTGTCAACTGATTTCATTATGGGTTTACCGAGGACTAAGTGCGGTCATGATGCCATTTAGGTTATTATGGATCGTCAGACGAAGTTGACACATTTCCTTGCGATGCGTGCGACTTGGTCTATGGACCGACTTGCGAGATTATTCATCGAGACTACATGGCGTTCCAGTCTCGATCATTTTTGACCGAGATTTGAGGTTCACGTCTCAATTTTAGGGGAGCTTCCAGCGAGCGATGAAGATTGATTTGCAGCTCAGCACCACGTACCATCCGCAGACCGATGGCCAGACCGAGAGGGTCAACCAGATCCTCGAGGATATACTTTGGGCCTGCGCGATTGATTTCGGGGGTAGCTAGGATGAGCATCTGCGATTGGCTGAGTTTGCATACAATAACAGCTATCAGGCGACCATCGGCATGGCTTCTTTTGAGGTACTATATGGCAGACCATGTAGATCACCGAGTTGTTGGACCGAGGTTGGAGAGCGTCGTCTCCTAGGTCCCGAGCTTGTGCAGGAGATGTTAGAGACTATTGACATCATCAGGCAGAGGATGCGCACAGGTCAGAGCCGACAGAAGAGTTTTGCTGATCGTGCGCGTCCTCCCTTGGAGTTTGATGTAGGGGACCATGTGTATCTCAAGGTCTCGCCCATGAAGGGCGTAGTTTGATTTGGAGCGAAGGGCAAGCTTGTCCCGAGATTCATAGGACCTTTTGAGATCACTGGGCGCATTGGCGCCGTGGCCTATCGGCTTGCCTTACCATCTTAGTTGTCTGGCGTCCATAACATTTTTCAGGTCTCCATGTTGAGGAAGTGTGGGTCAGACATAGTTCCCGTTATTGATTGGCAGCCGTTGGAGGTTCGTGAGGAAGTTTCTTACATAAAGCGGCCAGTCCGTATCCTTGATCGGAAGGAGCAGGTCCTCAGGACCAAGGTCATTCCTTTGGTGAAGGTTCAGTGGGGTCACCATTCTTTAGAAGAGGCTTCTTAGGGGCACGAGGTCGAGATTCGAGAGCGCTATCCTCATCTCTTTGATGATTGATCATGTAATGTATTTTGTATGCTATCTCTGATTTTATATAGTGATGTTATGTTTCTTATTCCTCGTGAGTTATGCCTAGTTGCGATGATTGTGTAAATTTTGAGGAAAAATTTTTTATTAGGAGGGGAGAGCTGTAAGACCCATATTTTAGTCCGTACTGTTTCGTAGACTTCTGCGGTCTTACCGGTCGAATTCTGGCAACCTTCGACCCTTAATCGATATTTACGTGTGACCCTGATTCATATGTCGTCAACCAGAGTCAACTCAACCCAAGACCATTACCATAGCAACCGCGCCATCACTGCAGTTCCGATGCGGCGACTTGCGCGCCAAGGCGATACCCTCGTTAAAAGATGTGGGCCAATGTTCGGTGCGAAGAAAACACCATGTGTTGTGAAACCCAAGAGAATCTCTATGAGGTGTCACATCAATCCCATCAATCAATCAATCGAATCACATCACATCACATGTCAAGTACACATCACCTTTCACCCATACCCAAGCAACCAAAAAAGTCCAAAAGTTTTTTACAACGCCCATGTTTTTTTACATAAAAGGGCACCAAAGTCAACAAAGCCTTACACACCCATCTCTCTCCCATCCATCACTCCATCACCCCATCACCTCAAACCTCCTTACAACTCTCTCTCATTTTCAAACCCATTCCAAGCAATAAAGAAAAATCCCACGTATGAGAATTCTCCAAGCTTTCCAAAACTACAAGTGTGGCCCACCTCTCCATCCCAAGATCTCCTATCCTAGCCATCCATTTCTCATCTCCTCCATTGAAATCGAAGCTAAGGTACTAAGGAACCCATAGGAGCAAGAAGATCGAATGGTGGGTGCTTGATAATGTTAGTTTTTCATATTTTTAAGGTGGGTCAAGTCAGTCCAACCGATCAATGGTTTGGATCTCACTTGGGACCCTAAGTTGTGGCCGATGGGCCACTTTGATCATCATGATCATCCATAATGGGGCCATTCTCCATGGACCCCATCATGATGTTTATTTCATTACATTTATAGGTCATCTAGACCGTCCATATTGGTGGGGAAAGGATCTTTACTTTTGATTTCGATTTTGGTGGTCCCATGCGCTAGGGGATTCATTTGATGTATGATTTGTTTTATAAGGGAGGGCTCATAGTGGCGGAGCCCTCCATCACACGCGTGTCCCACTCTCCATCTCTCTCTCTCCCTTTTATTTCATTTTTTATGAGATTATAATATGGTTGTGTGGCCCACTTGAATGGACCCCATCATGAGGCATGTATTCTATCCAATCATCTACTTGTGGGGCCCATTTTGTGTGTTGTATCCACTCCATACTCAATGAGGTGGCCCACCTCTAATGTATTTGTTTCATCCAACGTCCAGCGTACGCTGAACGTGGGTTGGGAAACACAAATTTAAGCTTGTTTTCAAGCTTTTGGGGTGACCCACTCACCTAGGCCCCACCTTGATGTATGTATTCAATCCATGCCATCCATTCCTTTCCCAAGCCCATTTTAGGCGTTGAGCCAAAAGATGGGGTCAATCCAATCATTCGGCGGGCCATAGCATAGGAAATAGTGTTTTCTACCCCTTAAAATCTCCCCTGATATTTTTATACCCCCAAAACTCTCAAACTTTTGACTCCTTTCGCCTGTTATGAGCCGTAGAATCCCATGGACGGATTGGATTAACTTGAGGTGGGCCCCACTTGTGAAAAATCATAGAAATCAGTTTTTTTCAAAAAAAATAATAAAAACATGCAGCAGCATTACTGCTGCTGCTGTCAGTGACGCTGACAGTTTTAACGCTGGCGGACGGTCGTACTAGTAGCGTCCCACAGCTGCTGCCATGGGCCCCACCATGATGTATATGTATCATCCACGCCGCTCATTTGGTGGGCCGCTCCCTGAAGTGGGTCCCCTCCAAAAATGAGGCCGATCTGACGCTCGGGTGGCCCACACTGTAGGAAACAGTAGGATTGAATATCTACTGTAGACCCTTTTTTGTGGGCCCCAGAAGTTCTGGATCAAGATGAAATTTGTGTTTTCCGTTCATTCAGATCCACGTGACCTCCTGAAACGGTTTGGATGGAAAATTAACATTTCAGTGGGCCCCACCCCCATCCCTAGGTCGACGTGGCCGTATAAACAAATTGAATGGAAAATAGATATCACGGTGGGTCCCTTAGCCTGACCGTATGACCTGGTAAATAGGTTGGACAGAAAATAAATATTGTGGTGGGCCTCACGTGGAGCCCACAGTGATGTATGTTTTGTTCACGCCACCCCCCCTGGCTGAATGACAAATAAATATTATAGTGGGCCCCCTGGCCCACACACTGGATGACAAATGAATATTTCAGTGGGCCTAGGCCCATGTGACCACATGAACTGTTTGGATGGAAATAAACATCATGTTGGGCCCCAGATTGGATAGAAAATAAACATATTTAAGGTCCATGGGAGTGGACCCATTTGATGTATTCCAAGGTCCATGGGATTGGGCCCATTTAACATATTTTAAAGCCCATGGTAGTAGGCCCATTTGATTTATATAAGGCCTATAGGATTAGGCCCATTTGATATATAAGGCCTATGGATTTAGGCCCATTTGATTTATATAAGGCCTATAGGATTAGGCTCATTTGAGATATAAGGCCTATGGATTTAGGCCCATTTGATTTATATAAGGCCTATAGGATTAAGCCCATTTGATATGTATAAGGCTCATGAGTTTAGGCCGATTTCATGCAATCTAAGGCCCACGAGTTATGACCCATTGCAATGCACATAAGGCCCATTGGTGAGGCCCATTTATGTGGCCCATTTGATGAATAAAAGGGTCATATGATATGACCTATTTGATATATATGTAAGGCCCAATGGGATGAACCTAAGGTCCATTGCAATGTGTAATCCCAACATAGATTATGTAACGATGTTTACGACGATCGTGCCTTGGGAGCAATGTTGGTTTGACGTCCACATTGTGAGTATAATGTTAGTTAGATGTCCACATTACGACTCTCCTTAGGGCCCATTGTTAGGCCCGTACTTGTTGTGTATAGGCTGTCTAGGCCCATCTACTTTGTAAGGATAGTGCATTATTTTATAACATGTTTACTATAGCTCCATGACTCATGATCATACGCATCATATGTATGCTTGATGTGAGAAGTGACTGATCATAGCATACGCCTTCGAGCAGACTGTTTATGAGATCCTGATTAGGCGGTGTTGCCCTACATGAGCGCACGATACGCACAGGATTTGTCGCATGATTTGATAGTGTGATTCATGTATTTCGCATTGTATGACATGATTACTGTAAGCCCTAGCGACATCAAGGTCGTAGCCTCTACAGACGTATCGTGGTTGGCAGGATTGGATACCGAAAATCTCATTCTACATGGGGTACTATAGATATCCCTGGGTGAAAGTTCCTAACCCTTATGGTACCAAGAGGTTGCTCCAACGTCTAGACCGAGTGGGTAGATGAGCGTTGAGTGCCGATTACCAGATGGTTGTGCTCTCCACTGTGTCGTGATCGGTTGGAAGGGGGTGCGGCCTTATCCACCCGAGAGTTGGGGGCAATGTTAGGCTGAGTTTGACCAGCTCGAGGAATGGGTCCGCTATCGACGAGTCGAGCTCGATATTGGCAGACGGATAGTGAGGTCTCTTCCACTTACCTAATTGCGCGCGATGTGGCGATGATCTAGTTTACAGTGTACTAGACCCCGATGATATCCCAAAGTTGAGCTGTATTGACATGTGGACTTAGATGAGGATTGTATGCTTGACTTGCATCTTGCATCGCATAGCCTTGGTACAGCTCATGATATTTATGGATCCATCTTCATATTTCACATTACTCTGATATTGCATGATCATATTACTACCTTGTGCACACACTTTCACCACCCTCTAAGATTTCTATAAGCGTATGCATGACCGTTGCGTGCAGGTGACGTTGGCTCGCAGCAGCGTTGAGGCAGGAGCGCTTAGCAGATCATTTTAGAGTTTTTGTTTATCATCATTGTATTTCCCCTTTATGCTCATTGTACTTGTAAAGTTTTTTATCATAGTGAAAATGTAATGGAGTTCTTGGTTGTTGTTTGTGGGTTATGCCTTTGGTTATGCTTATTACGAATCAAACTGATGTTGAAAATCCTCCTCGTAGCATCCCAGGATCTGAACCTGGAGAATGAGCATCAGGAGTCGAGAATGGGGTCTTACGGAGGCTTTCGGTGCCGGATTCAGCGATCAGAAATTTTATGAGCCCGGTTTCTGAGTTTGGGGCGTGATATTGTAACCCCGTCGATCAAAACCTGCATATAGGAGGAATCCTCCTCATCATCATCAAGTCTGGCTCTACTTCGCAAGCATCATCATCATCTGAAACTAAAATAGGGACTGGTTGGTGTGGCCAACACCATCCCGTAACGTGAGAGTGAGTGATCAACTCAGTGGAAGCTATATACAGCAAAGGTTAACATGTTATCAATCCAATCAAGCAGTAATGATAAGGTAGTACAATCAAACAGGTCCTAGATACTCTTGTTAATGTAAGGATGATATGAAGAATGATGCATGCCCTCACCACAATCTCCTCTGCGACATCATCTAACGATCGCGGCATGACTCACTTCCTCAGTGCTCTATTACCAACGCCGTTAGCACATGCAATGCAGTGTTATGAATATGCTTATCAAGTTCTTATTAGTCCTTTTCATACAGTAGGATTGGGAAGCTAAGGTACCTCCCTTGTATCATTACCTAAACGGTGATCCATTCTCGAGTCGTCAGTCCGAGATAATCTCATATGATGTTATGGTTCTAGGTCACTGCAAGGGCTGTCAGGGCTGTTGCATGCAATCGTTGCTCCTCTCCCCCATCACCTTATCAATACAAGCCTAGTTATATCCCACATACTGTAACAAGACTCGGTTAGAGGGGCTTTCCAATGGTAAGTTTGGTACCTTAGGTTCAAGTAGTAGCGACCAAACATGGTGAACAGACATCGGTCAATTAGGTTAGTTGATAAGCTCAACTAGGCCAAGCGCACGTTAAGTTGAATGGCATGGGATGCATAAGCACTCCGTGTGGCCTAACCACTGCCGAACATCCCAAGCACGACTCAGATTTGTTAAACTCATCCTGCATGGCGAAAACAACCTCAACCACCATTTGGAGTACGATTACCAATTACCTGGACTATACAATAGCCCCAATCACATTCAATTACATCGATCTAGCATATGGGATACTCGAGGCAGTAATGGAGCAATGATTCAAATCATACAATCAATTGAGCATGTTATGAAGTACAACATAAACATGAATCCATACTTATGCATTTCTAAGTAAAAGTAATGAGTATGAAACAAAGAATATGGAGAAAATCATACACATCATTAGAGTGGCTAAGAATCCTATCTCAACACCCATCTAAAGAACAATTTACAAGTATTTATTCATACAAACTTATTTACAAACTCTTAGCATACATGTTATATCATACATGGTATGTATTAGTTAGCATACGTATTAGGGCAAGTCCTTTTGTCAAAGGATTTTCGCCTACACAGCAATCACATATCTACGATGGTTATTCACAGCATACACTAACGCAAGGTTTATACTCATTTAGTCATTTTTACAAACACTTAGGCTACGCATTGTAACATACACGACATATGTTAATATAACATGTATTAGGCAATTCCGTTCACCCAGAAGTTGATACACATGCATCTAGCATACCTAGACGATAGTTAATCATGGAAAACTCAAATCCGAATTTCATACGTATACGGTATTTTCTACAAATACAAGAAATATGGTATATTCAACATAATTAACGTATAACTGAAAAATGAAACGGACAACACTTTACACATGTGAAATAGCATCCTAAGCAAGAATAAATCATTACTTAACATTGAAATTCTTAGAAACCATAACCTAAACATATATAGTCCGCACCTTAAACCAGAAAAGACGTAATCAAGATGATTCAGACGATGTGTCTTCATTAACGGCGGATACGCTACTTATGGCATAAAACAGATTAGCTATAATGTCATTGGAACTATTCTAGGCTCCAAAAAGGTTAGGGTTAGGATTTCTTACCTAGGATTGGAGTCAAAAATACTGGAATAGCGATACGGATAGGTGGATTAGGCAAGTAGTAAAGCTGGGAAGAATCTTAGGAAGTAGCACCAACTTCTCCCTCACTTTCTCTCTCTTTTCTCCCTCTTGGAAAGCTAGGGTTTGAAAATTCGTATGGGATTTCGGAATGGGGGTTTTAAGCCTTTTTATAAGCTCGAAAGCGACGGAAATAGACTTAAGCCCAAGGTATACTTAGGTTATAACCAAATCGGGTCTGTTCCGATCCAACGGAGCACTTCTGGAGGTCCTGTTACTAAATACAGTCGGACTTAAGCTCTCTAATATCAGATTTAGGTCAAGATAAGTTTTCATTCCGGTCGGGTTTCCAGATCAACCGTGGCAGACCAGTTTCAGTTCAACGGTTTCAGGAATTCGATAAGAGCTACAAGTACTATGACATGTAAGGGCCACCTATCCTAATCCGAGGGTAAATTTGGGTCGAATTCTAACGGTCAGAACGTTTAAAAATAACGCGCAAGTGAATCGTTCCAGATTCCTTTAAAAATCTAATTATTTTTCTAAAAATCTTCCTTTTCCTACTCTCTTTACTCCGGGCTCAATAAAATGGTCTCAGGACATTGGTTGGGCATGATTTTCTAGGTGATAGTCAAGTCCAACTAGGCGGTCATAATGGTCTAAGTTCATAGCGATCGGACTCTCGATGCGCTGTCTAGATCCAATACAAAGTTACAAAGCATTCCCGAGAGCAACTGGGTTTAGAGTTGGATCCTTGATTTCAGGGTAACGTAGCATTAACAATTCTAGAGGTTTTGGGTCTTACAGATCGTATTTAAAGTGGTTGGTGCTAATTTTACAGGAAATCTAGTGTAACACTAGTTAATTCATGTTAAATTTCTAAAGAATTAGGTTCTAAATGATTTCTCTGGCTTTGGACTCGAGTTTTGAGAAGTTACCAAGGTGCTATGGTTGACCCAATGCTTAAGGACGCCTAACTCTAGGTTGGCAAAAATTCCTGGTGTGACAGTGGTTCTCATACACATTAGGTGGTGGTAATAAAGCACACTAGGTGGTAGTTGTATCCAGTGTCATATCCCTGGCGAGCATGACCCATAACAACTGACAACCACGACCCGTGTGAGCTAAGGATGATGATCCATATAACATCACAACCGCAGTCATGATAAGTGGTAGTCCCGATCCAAATACCATCAAAAACATGATGCTATGGTTATTTACCATCCATTGGTGGAGGTTTGATCAAGGTGTGCCCTACGTTACACTCCCTTTCATGTGACAACCAAAGTACCTCGGCTTATCGACTATGTTCTTCCTTTGCCTTGGCAAATGCCCACATACAGTTGAAACTAAATAAAATAATAACCTCATAGTTGAAGAGGCTTTAAGACAAAGCAAAGAGGAGAAACAATGTCGCTTTCTAGCTATTGGTCCCTAGATCTTGGCTTTTCTAGATAAATAAAAGAAGAAGAAGAGGGTCTTTGAAAGGTAAATAAATTCAACATTTTCCCCTTTCGAAGCTCGTGGTGCTGGTGATCGGTGGTCCGTGGGTCCCACCATGATGTATGTGATTCGTCCAGGCCATTCATCCACTTTAAAATATCATTTTATGGCTTGAACTGAAAAACGAGAGTGATATAACTCTCTTGTGGACCACACTACAAGAAAATTATAATTATTGGATATCCACCATTAAAATCCTCATAAGGCCCATTGTTATTGGATTATGATCATTTTTGGACACCTACCATAAAATGATCTGGAGAAATATATGGACGGCATGGATGAAACACTTACGTGGTGGTAGGGCGCACAGAGCGTCGAGCACCAGCCATTAGCCGGTGTCCCAGGGAGTAGCCAATCAGTCTGTTTGTCGGGTGTTGCAACAAGGGATGATTTCTAATTCACTCTGGGACCATACAAGTCCTGAACGAAGGTCAAGGGCATTTTCATCCAAAACAATCTCCAAAAGCTGTCAGAAGGCCCTTCTGGGAATATATGGAGTGTCGTAGCGTTATAGGTAATTTAACAAAACTTCCAGGTGAGTACAGTCAATTTCCCATTTAGAGCAATTAAAATTTGAAATACTAATTGTTAACTTTTCAAAAAAAAAATCTTCCAATGCTCTCACAGTGTCGTAAGTGCTTATAGTTGTGGTGGTTCACTTCGACAGTTCAGTTTATCGATCTGAACTGTTCATTAAGTCCATAACATATTTTATAGGCCAACATACAAAAAATGTATTGATCGGATAATCCAATCAATCATTTATTTAACCTTATTTTTATAGCCATCCATTTTTAAAGCTAACCATGAATGTTTACACCTATCTAAAAAATGATTTTTAAAGTGATTCTTTGTAATCATAACTCATCCGATGACCGGCTCTAACAAATAGATGGACCAAATTATTATTGGAACTTATTTTTATGTATATGATGTTTGCCGTCTATATTGTTATGGGAAAAAATTGATTGACCAAAAGACAAAGTCAGGTCAGATATCTGTGCACATCACGAGTTCGACCACCGAAAAATGAAGTACCTACTTCCATCAGACATTGAGCTTTTCTATAGTCCCATATATTTTCGAGCTACGGCTCGGGTCATTTCTTAAGAATAGCCTCTGCCCATGCAACAAGATGAAGATCATGGTTATCCTAGATTCCGTCTACAATTCGTTAAGGAAAAGACCTCGACCTCCTTGCTTGGGTAAAAGCAGGTTGATTTTCCACTTGATATTGAGGGAAAGCCTGACCATGGTTCACTAGATAAGTTAGGTCGGCAAACAGCTCTCAAAAGCAACCATATAAGCCACCTCGAATGCTCCACCTCGGCCTCCTGCCATGCACTTCTGCTGCTTCGGACCTGGTACCAATTGTCTAGATATTACCAGAACTACTCATCCAAGATCTCAGTCGATGATCTCAGGAAATAATCGCAACATGAGTTTTTCTGAGATCTCTAGTGAAAGATCTCGAAAGTTCATTGAGATACCCCTGGGATTCAAATCCCTCTACAATGCGTTCCTACCAAAGAAGGAATCCCTCTCTATGCCGCTGCCATCTCTCACTTATAAATAGGAGCAAAGGTACACACAATCTAAGCCATCTGCCCCTACCCATCAAACTTATAGAAGTCATGCAATAGGATCTCCTTGGATAGTCACCACATGTAGAAGAATACCCTAGAAAGCGGGCCAAGACTATTACCGACCATCCTACTATGTTTAAGAAGTCCACTCCCCAAGTAATAGACTTCTTTGAAACAATAACACACCTAGCTAGCTCAATCCGCCAACCTATGATCATGGCATAAATAGAAAGATCCAACGAAGAGGCTATGAATTAGAGTGGGATGATTGGATAAAAGCTACCACCAAGCTATGAATGGATTGTTCCAAGCCATCCAAAATAGAAGTTAGCCCTCATTCATCTTTTTTAAACATGAAACAATAAAAGTGCAAGGAATAGTAGTTTCAGGAAAATATTTAAGAATTTAACAAGAAACGCCTTTAAAACACTTGGAATAGTGTGAAGGTTCATCAAGAGATGATCAAGTTTAACAACCCTTTTAGAAATGAGATGGTCACCATTCCTATGACCTATATCGCCACCTCTCAATACTCTACATCTACCCCACGGATAAGATGACTCATAATAAAATTCTTTATACAACCCACTAGGTTATGAAAGAATCTCAAATCCTAGAGGGTTCCTTGATAGAGAGTGGTTCTAAGTGAAGGACTGACAAGATTTCTCCTATGTGGTTCTTGATGCCGTACGACAACCCACACAATCTCATTCCAACTCACTTCTACATAACTACTCAACAACACTGTAATGACTCGAAAAAATCTGTACAAAGACCCGAGTACCACCTCAAGCAGAAATCCATTAGGACCAAATCCTTTAGAAATTAGATGAGATTTAACTAAGTATTAAACTAGATTACCTGTGAGATTAACACTAATTACTTTAAATACGATCTGTAAGATCCAAAACCTATAGAATTAGTAATGCTACATCACTGTAACGCCCGTGAAAAATTCGTACTTGGGTTCGAGTACCAACTCGACCCGAAATCGCGTAGAAATAATTTCCATGGAAATTAAGCGTAAGTTAACTAGCACAACGCTAGAGTAGCTGGGAAATAGTCCCTGATCACTTTAAATACATTCTACAAGACCCAAATCGAGTAGAACAAACGACTCTACAACACTCTATAACCTCGGATCAAACTCTAAGCGGGTTTGTCCTCTGGACCACGTTGAACTTTTGTATTGGATTTAGACCGCGCGTCGAAGGTCCGATACCTCCTATCTTAGACCGTTAGAACCGCCCAGCTGGACTTGACAATCATCTCGAAAATCAAGTCAAACCGATAATCACAGACTATTTCGTTGAACCCGGACTGAAGCGACCGCGAATAGGGACGAATCTGGAATTTCAAATTCAAATCTGGCACACGACTTGACGCGTCAGTATTAAGCGTTCAGAATTCATCCAGATTACACCCTCGGATCAGGAAAAATTTCTATTTATTATCATGAGACTTTCAGCCCTGATCTATGTGCGATGACCGCTGAACTGAAACTGGTCCCCCACGTGCGATCTGCGAACCCTGCCAGACTGAAAACTTAATACGAGCTACATCTGGTACACATGAGCTTAAGTCCGATCGCAATCAACCAGGGGACCACCAGAAAGCAGTTTTTGGACCGAAACAGCCCCGAAATGGATAGGCACCAAGTAAACTTCGTCCCGGAGCCTATTTCCGGCGTTTTTAAGCTTATAAAAGGGGTTGAAACCCTAATTTCTCCCTTCCATCCGAAAATCCCAAACCCTAGAGAAAAGGAGAGAGAGTTTGAGAGAAAGAGAGGAAGGGAATTTTCCCGCTTCCGAGCCGCCGACTGCTAGTGCTTCAGCACTTCTTTCCAATCACCTGGCTGGTGATTTCTCCCCTTTTTCAGGTATAAAATAATCCCAAAACTTGCTGATTTAGGGTTTACCTAGATTCATAGCACGTTAGCTAACGTATTCCATAAATCAGGTTCTCCTACTGCCGTAGACGAAGCGTACACGCTCCGTTCAAAATCCCGCAACCGTAAGAGACTAGGTGAGGATTTTAGACGCTTTGATTGACGGTTTACAACGCTTTCAATGTCGTTTAATAGTAGATTATCGACGGCATCGGCGTTTGACATGTACAACATGCTCTCCGTTTCCTGTTTCGTAAATTAACGAAGAATATGAGATTTAGGGCATTTTAGTCATTTGTAGGAAGTACGGTCTACATGCATATTTTGCTGACGTGATTGACATGGTTTGTCACCGCATTAGGGAGTTAGGAATGCTTGCATAATCATTTTGGCGAAGAGATTCGCCTAGTGGCGCACTTTGGGTCGACATACTGTATGTAGACTTAAGTGTGTAGTGTATGTGTTTGTATAAATGCTTGTATTAGTATGTATTGAATTGAATGATGTTATGTAGTAGTTTGAGATTGATTTCTTGATTTATATGCTGACCTAAATGATTTCCTATATGTTGACCTTATGCATGATTGCATTACATGCATGGAATGTATGTGGTTGAAGATTTGCTTAAGTTGAATATTATAACATGTGTTAACATGCTCACATGATCATATTTCAATTCCAATACCTTTGCATATGTTGCTAATGTGATTCCATAAATGTGTGGGACATGACTTAGTCCAGGCAGTCGGTAACCGAGCGAATTCGTGGCTGACTGGTCATAGCCACGAACGACGCGTCGATGAACGTGATTCGTGTTTAGAGTTGGCAGCAGTGGTTAGGCCACACGAAGTGTTTTACGCACTTCATGTCGTTCGACTTGAGATGCGATCGCGCTAGTCGAGCCCGTCAAGTAACCCGACTGGCCGATTATGTTCACCTTGTATGTGTCATAACTGCTTGAACCTAGGGTACTGAACTTACCATTGTAAACCCTGTTAACCATGGTACCTTGATCCACGAAGACTCATGAGCCGGGCATGGTGGTATGGGACACCATGGTCGAGCTGTCGGCCTACGCTGGGGCCACAAACCTCCCCGTAGTGACCAGTGAGCACCTAGACTCGTGAGCAGATTATGGTGGTATGGGACACTATATTCTAGCTGTCGGCCTACACTGATCAGGCGACGAGCCATTTGTAGTGACCGCGAGCGTATTCTGAGTCCACGGGAGGCGACGACCCTTCCGTTGCAGTAGAGTACGGTAAGCCTGTATTGATAAGGTGATGGGGGAGCGGTGCAACGAGTGCGAGCAACAGCCCTGGTAGCCCTTGCAGTGACCTACGAAATACACATCGTATGAGATTACTAGGAGTGACGACCCTAGACAGGATCTGTGTTGGGATTGATATAAGGAAAGTACCTTAGTTTCCCAATCCTGCTGTTTGAATGGACTAATAACAACTTGAAAATCATATTATCATAGCATTGCATGTGCCTGAAAGATGTGGAGCACTCTAGCGAGTGTGGCATGCCGTGGTCGTAAGATGTTGCCGCATGAGGGTGATCGTCGGTGAGGGCATACATCACGTCATATCATCTTGCATTAACAACAGTATTAGGATTGTCTGATTTACTGCTTTACTATTATCGCGTGATTGAATTGTGAACATGCTAATCTTTGCTCTATGATTCCACTGAGTTGATCACTCATTCCCACGTTAGGGGATGGTGTTTGCAACACCCACCAGACCCTTTTGTAGATGCAGGTGAGGCCGAGATCCAGGAGGTGGAGCCAGAGATCGACGAGGACCAGGACGAGTTCTCGTATATGCAGTATCACGACGGCTTCCCGTAGGCGACCTGGATCGAGGGGATATCAGTGGGACTTTCTTTTTTGAACATTATTCTTTTGTTATGTATATGTATATGAGACTCAGAGATGTAGTCATACTTTGGAGACAGATGAGATTACTTTGTTTTTTCCATACAGTGATATATACATTGTTTAGTCTTCCGCTTACTTTTATCACTGGATCTGAAGTATGAATTGCAGTTTTGGTATACTTTTACTCATGTGAATGCTTTAAATTAGACAACATTGAATTATAACCATTTTTGTTGCATAAGTGACGGTCTGGAACTCGGGAGTTGAGTTTATACACGACCCCCGATTTTCAGGGTGTTACAAGTTGGTATCAGAGCATGAATGAGAGTATACTGGGCCTGGGTTATGGTCTTGTAACGTACGCTGTCACTTCCTTTGACTTAGGTGGGTGCGAGAAGGGTCTACAAACACTTCTAGGATCGCAGATTCGCCGATAGGCGAATTCTATTAGGATCGATCGCAAGATCGAGTCTGTAACGTATCTCGGGTCGCATAAAGCAACCCGAATCACTTCTAAGCTGTAGGAAGTCAGGATGAGACGACCTATGAGCGGTTTTAAACCAAAAGAGTGAATTCTTGGGCCGTGGGATGACCACGACTCCTGTAATCAATCGCCAGGGCTTAAAAACCCCATTTCGCCAAAAATTCTCAAAATTCCTCCTCTAAACACTCCGACCTTCAGTTCTTTCTTATCCATTTCATGTTAGGCATCAAACCTAATGTGAAAATAATACAAATTAGTACATTCACAAAATTTTACAGTGAATAGTAAAATTTCATGAAAAATAGCCATAAGGCCATTCTAACTTCACTTTCTTTAGAAAATAATGGTTTAGATAGATGTAATGGCTCCTTCTACCCCAAATTCATATGCTGCATCATATGTTTTGGTATTCGGGATTGCGATGTGGACCCGGAAAGCCCTGAACACATGTTTGGGCTTATACAGACCAAAATACTATGAACTAGGGGGTGAGACATACCTTTTTGGAACCCTTGGACCATGGGGGACCAGAACCATGGGGTCCCACCGGCCAACTTGGAAGTTGGCCGGCGATGCCATCGCCGGTCGGGCGATGCATCGCCGACCGGTGGGGCCCATTAGAGCTGTTTTTCGGGCGCACGCCCTTAAATGGGTTGTACACCCTCCCTATGTAACTCCCATCTCACGAAAACCCCCAAATCATACCCCTCCTTCACAAACAGCCCTCTCCATAGCCCTATTTTCAATTTTCAGCAACCCACTCCAAACTCCGGCGTTCCAAAACACTTCTAGGACCCTCTTTGGCCAAAACCGACCACCATCCTTCACTTATTAGGTGTTGGCAGCCCCTCTTCTTGAAGATCTCACCATTTGGAGCTCCAAAATCCCCCAAATAGAGCTGAAATCGTGAGGTGCTCCATTCTATCTTTTTGTTTGTATTTCTCCCTGAAAGTACAGCCTTGGGAAGCTTGAAGCATCCCTCTACGACACCTAGATTTCCTTTTCTCAGATTGGACAGCCGCTTCTTCGCATTTTTGCCATTTTTCATGGCTTTCGTGGAAGCCATTTTGGGCCTTTTGTCACTCTCATCCATCATATCTTTGATGGGTTAGAGGAAAACCGCAATAGACGAGGCTGGGCCGAGCCGCCCTACTCGATCGAGAAGACCGCGGGGTGGTGCCGCAAGTTCAAGCATCGCCGCAGGTCCAGCTGTAGTCCTGGAGTGCCGTACAAAGCGGGATTTGGATCCCCATGCACACCTTGGACGAACAATTTTATCAGAGATGCCTCATAGCCAATACACTGATCGCAAAGTGTTATTTGAGGTGGACGTAGATGGACGATTGTTCGGCGAGTATCTGTTGTTTGAACGCATTGAAGCTGCGCACTGGGGTCTGATCTTTGAAGCTCGCGCTCGTGCTAATGTGAGCACCGTTCGTGCCTTCTATGCTAGCATCCAGAATCCTACCTTGGAGCCTTTGCAGTTCAAAATCCCTTTTGGTAGAGATCGGATGGCTACGATCGACGTTCGGTTGATTGCGCGACTTCTCAACGTGCCTCTAGGTGATGTGCATCCTAGTGAGAAGAATTTGAAGACTAGATGTGAACGAGATCACCGCACCAGGTTTCTGTACGGTAAGTTGGTTCCATGGCAGCCTAATAATAGCCTCAAGGCGACGTATATGTCTGAGGATTTGTGCCTGCTGCACCATATCTGCACGTTCAATGTTTATCCCAAGTCGACGAACCGCATTGAATGTACACGTCTTATGGTCGATTTCTTATTTCTGGTGGCCCAGGGAGAGAACGTATGTATGGCCACTTTCATCTTACGGCAGATAGTTCTCATAGCCAGGTCGAGGAGAACATCCGAATCGCTTCCCTTTGGCCGACTTATTTGCAAGATTGCACTTGAGTTTGCCTATAGACTTGGGCTGGAATTGCCCGTATCGATTCACACCATCGATGAGTCGACAATGGTCAAGATGAAGATTGGGTCACAATACCGTGAAAATCAACTTGAAAGGGATAGTGGGGATGACTTTGATGAAGAGGAAGATCAAAGCGAAGAAGAACCTAGAGCAGAGGTTCAGGAAGAAGCTCAGGAAGAAGCAGAAGAGGAGGCTCAGGATACTGATGAGAGCCCTCCTCCTTCTGCGCAGGCTACTATCGACGACCGCATTGCTCGGATGGAGGAGAGTCAGACCGCTTTGCGAAGGGAAGTCCAAGAACTTCGAGCAGAAGTTACTGATGCCAAGGCCGTTACAAAGAAAAAATTTGGCAAGGTGACTCGCACCTTGAATGCAATCCTGTGTTGCTTACAGGATAAGGGTGCTCCTCCTCCGTCACCAGACTCCGACTAGCGATGCGATCTTTGATGTTGTTATTAGTAGTTAGCCATTTCCTGTGTTATGTGTGTAAAGCCTATTAGGGCTAGTGCTTTGCTTATGTTGCTGTTGCTTAACTGTCTTACTTTCCATGTAATTCTAGTCATGATGCTTGTAAGGATATATCCCTTGTATTGTGATAATTTTGATTAATTGAAATGCATGGAATGCCTTTGACTCTTTAAGTGAATGATTGTGGTGTATTTGTGCAATTGAGACTGACAAGGTTGCGTCCTATTTTGAATATAGGGAATGCCACCTAAGACTACGTGGAGCGCGGTTCGGCTTGCATTGTCAGACCATATGGATCAGACTCCCTCTCAGTCTGGCACTCGTTCGGACCCTGCTGTGGGCCCGATTCCTGAGGCGGTTCGATCGTCTCAGCCTGCTGTTGGTCCTACAGATGGACCACCGCCATTTACACCATCAGTTAGAGAGCCACATCGCGCATCTACTTCCACACCGCATCCGCCACAGCCTGCTCCACCCCCTGACAGATTCGAGCAGATGATGGCTATGATGCTACAGCAGCAGCAGCTTCTGACCACCATAGTGGGGACTTTAGCCCAGGGTGGGGGTGCGACTACATCTACTCCACCTGCACCACCTGCGCATCCAGCTGAGGATGCCTATACTTACGCCCAGGATGAGGGCATGGCCCATCCTGCGCCGCCTGCTTTCCCTGCTGGGAATCCTGCCGACACACGGGGCCTTTTGGAGCGATTTCAGTGCTTGCGACCTCCTACTTTCACGGGTTCTCACAGACCCGAGGAGGCTGAGTACTGGCTCGACCGAGTGTCGAAGATTCTACGGATGTTGCACTGCACCGAGGCTGAGCAGGTAGAGCTGGCTACCTTCCTGTTTGAGAGAGAGGCCAGTATGTGGTGGGATAGCGTATTGCGGACTGTTGCCGCAGATTTTGTATGGATGTGGGCAGCATTTGAGTTCCGCTTCCATGAGAAGTATTATCCCCAGACCTACAGGCACGACAGGGAGAATGAGTTTCTCCGTCTCAGACAGGCAGCGATGACAGTTACCGAGTATGAGCATCGGTTCACAGAGTTGGGCAGGTACGTCCCGACGAACCTAGCTGATGAGCAGATGCGCATACGGCGCTTTTTGGAGGGCTTGCGACCGGATATTCAGTCGAAGATGTGTTGTGTTAGTTTTTCCTCTTATGCGGAGTTGGTTCACATGTCCATGCGGGCAGAGCAGGACGTGGATCGACTTGCGCGATCTCGAGGCCCGGCTGCTTCTAGGCCGCGGATTTTCCAGACAGGCCCTTCGTGGGCAAGAGGCCTCGCATTGATCCTCCTACTAGGACCACGGCGCCTGTACCACCATTTCGGTGCTCTGATTTGTCATGTACATACTGTGGGAGGACGGGCCACTTGGCGCAGAGTTGCTTTTCGAGGATGCGGGACAGTGGGTTCTCGCCGCCGCAGAAGATTGATCGTGTACGACCACAGGCGATATCAGCACCGCCTATACGGTCAGACCTACGGTATCGCAGATTCGACAGCCTCCACGGCCCTTGACACAGTGGCCGAACCGGCCACAGCAGGCTCGAGTTCATGCATTGACCGCTGAGGCAGCTGCGACGCTGACTTTCCAACATTCAGCCTTCGAGGTCACGGCCCATATCGGAGGTACTCCCGTTCTTGTCATGGTGGACACTGGTTCCACGATTTCTTTGATATCGCATGCCGTAGTCAGACGTCTTGGGTTACAGACTATCACTATGGATAGCGTGTGAGTCTTTGCAGCTCATGGAAATTATTCGGATGTCACGCAGATGTGTGAGGGTTGTTTGGTTGATCTGGGAGGCAGGACGATGACTCTTGATCTGGTCGTCGATCCCTCGCTTGTTTATCTCGACGTCATTCTTGGCATGGACTGGTTGACTGCAGCGAGAGCCGAGATTGACTGCGAGACTCGTATAGTCACAGCGTACGAGCCTGAGGGTGCATCCTTCACATTTCCAATGCGGGTAAATCTTCCTTTCCGCATTCTTAGCTACGCCACTCTATTGCGCGACGCTGGTGCCCAGGTACTTGAGCAGACGCCAGTTGTTTCTGAGTTCGGGGATCTGTTCAGGAAGATCCCTGGTTTGCCGCCCCGACGTGAGATCGATTTCACTATCGATCTGGTTCCTGGTTCTACACCCGTCTCACTGCCGACGTATCGCATGGCACCATGTGAGATGGAGGAGTTGAGGACGCAGATTGATGGTCTGCTAGAGCTTGGCTTTATACGGCCTAGCGTGTCTCCTTGGGGAGCACCGGTCTTGTTCGTGAAGAAGAAGGATGGTTCGATGCGATTGTGTATTGATTATCGCAGGCTGAACCAGCTCACGGTGAAGAACAAGTACCCTTTGCCCAGGATCGATGACTTGTTTGATCAGTTGAGAGGAGCGCAGTACTTCTCGAAGATTGATCTTCAGTTAGGTTATCATCAGCTGCACGTCAGAGATGAGGACGTGCAGAAGACAGCATTCAGGACCAGTTTTGGCCACTACGAGTTCCTCGTGATGTCGTTCGGTCTCACGAACGCACCGGCCGTGTTCATGGATCTGATGAACCGGGTATTTCGGTCTTTCCTCTATCGATTCGTCGTTGTTTTCATTGACGACATTTTGGTGTACTCTAGGAGTCGAGAGGAGCATGAGGAGCACTTGCGTTTGGTCCTTGATACGCTCAGACGGCATCAGTTGTTCGCACAGTATAAGAAGTGTGACTTCTGGAAGCAGGAGGTGAAGTTTCTGGGACACGTGGTGTCCAAGGATGGCATGACAGTTGACCTGTCTAAGGTACCTGCGGTGCAGGACTGGGAGCAGCCTGGTTCTGTCACTGAGGTGAGGAGTTTCTTGGGTCTCGCTGGTTACTATCGGCGCTTCATTCAGGACTTCTCGAAGATCGCGAGACCCTTATCTCAGTTGACACGGAAGGACGTGAAGTTCGCCTGGAATGATAAGGCGGAGTCAGCTTTTCAGGAGCTGAAGGACAGACTTACGTCCGCCCCTGTGCTAGTATTGCCAGAGCAAGGGGTTAGATACACTATATACACTGACGCGTCTAGCGTTGGTTTGGGTTGTGTCCTTATGCAGAGGGACAGGGTAATTTCGTATGCCTCGAGACAATTAAGGAAGCACGAGGAGAATTACCCTACACACGACCTGGAGTTGGCAGCCGTTATATTCGCACTGAGACTCTGGAGACATTACCTCTACGGAGGGGAGTTCGAGCTCTTTTGCAACCACAAGAGCCTCAAGTACATATTCACGCAGCGAGACTTGAATATGAGGCAACGACGATGGATGGAGACGTTGAAGGACTTCAAGTTTGAAGTCTCTTACCATCTTGGGAAGGCGAACCTTGTGGCTGATGCGTTGAGCCGCAAGAAGGCGATAGAGTTTGCGGCTCCGCTGATGGTTGCCGAGTGGGATATGGTTGAGTTTTTGCGAGACTTTGAGCAGAAACTCACTGTAGAGGAGCCATTTGAGTTCATCGCACACGTACAGGTGCGATCTCAGATCGATCACCGAGTCATCGAGGAGCAGAGGGACGATGCGCATCTTACTGAGCTTCGAGAGCAGGCCAGTAATGATGCTGACGCCGACTGGCGAGTTGGTATGGATGGGGGCTTACGTTACCGTGGCCGCCTATGCGTCCCAGATGTCCCTGACTTGAGACGAGAGATTCTCGAGGCTGCGCATTCTACTAGACTCGCGATGCATCCAGGCAGTACGAAGATGTATCGTGACGTGAAGAGGACGTATTGGTGGGAAGGTATGAAGACCCACATAGCTGAGTTCGTGTCCCGTTGTCTCACTTGTCAGCAGGTGAAGGCAGAGCATCGCCGACCACCTGGACTTTTGCAGCCTATGCCGATTGCAGAGTGGAAGTGGGATTTCATTTCCATGGACTTCATTTCTGGGTTGCCGAAGACGAGGAAGGAGCATGATTCCATTTGGGTGATCGTCGACCGATTGACGAAATCGGTCACTTCCTACCGATCAGAGTTACGAACTCTGCAGACGAGCTGGCTAGGTTGTACATCCGAGAGATTGTGCGTCTGCATGGAGTTCCGTTAGAGATCGTGTCAGACAGAGACACGCGGTTCACTTCTATTTTCTGGACTCGCATTCAGGAGGCTATGGGTGTGAAGTTGAAGTTCAGTACTGCCTTCCACCCACAGACGGACGGACAGACGGAGCGAGTGAACCAGATCCTGGAGGACATGTTGCGAGCTTGTGCATTGGACTTCAATGACAGTTGGGATGACTGTCTTGCATATGCGGAGTTTGCGTATAATAATAGCTTCCAGGCGAGTATCGGCATGGCACCTTATGAGGCGCTGTATGGGCGACCTTGTCGCGCACCGCATTGCTGGTTAGAGGTCGGTGAGCGTAGCTTGATTGACCCAGAGTTGGTGCAGGCGACGTCAGAGAAGATTGATATTATTCGACGTCGGCTTCTTACAGCGCAGAGCAGACAGAAGAGGTACGTCGATACGAGACGGAGGCCACTAGAGTTCACAGTTGGGGATCACGTGTTTTTGTAAGTTTCCCCTATGAAGGGAGTCCTTCGGTTCGGGAAGAAGGGGAAGCTGGCACCGCGATTCATTGGTCCATTCCAGATCCTCGATCGTGTGGGAGCAGTGGCTTACCGATTGGCTTTACCCACGCCCCTCGCGAGCGTCCACAACGTATTTCATATTTCTATGCTGAAGAAGTACGTTGCTGATCCTTCCCATATCATCAGATGGGAGCAGGTGCAGTTAGGAGAGGATGTTACTTATATCTTGCGACCGACACGCATCTTAGACAGGAAGGAGCAGGTACTGCGTAGCAAGGTGATTCCCCTTATGAAGGTACTATGGACGCATCACTCTGAGGAGGAGGCTACTTGGGAGACAGAAGCCGAGATCAGAAAGAACTACCCACAGCTTCTCGAGGAGTACGAACAGGTACAAATTTCGAGGATGAAATTATTTGTTAAGGGGGGTAGATTGTAACGCCCGTGAAAAATCCGTACTTGGGTTCGAGTACCAACTCGACCCGAAATCGCGTAGAAATAATTTTCATGGAAATTAAGCGTAAGTTAGCTAGCGCAACGCTAGAGTAGCTGGGAAATAGTCCCTGATCACTTTAAATACGTTCTACAAGACCCAAATCGAGTAGAACAAACGACTCTACAACACTTTATAACCTCGGATCAAACTTTAAGCGGGTTTGTCCTCTGGACCACGTTGAACTTTTGTATTGGATTTAGACCGCGCGTCGAAGGTCCGATACCTCATATCTTAGACCGTTAGAACCGCCCAGCTGGACTTGACAATCATCTCGAAAATCAAGTCAAACCGATAATCATAGACTATTTCGTTGAACCCGGACTGAAGCGACCGCGAATAGGGATGAATCTGGAATTTCAAATTCAAATCTGGCACACGACTTGACGCGTCAGTATTAAGCGTTCTGACCGTCAGAATTCATCCAGATTACACCCTCGAATCAGGAAAAATTTCTATTTATTATCATGAGACTTTCAGCCCTGATCTATGTGCGGTGACCGCTGAACTGAAACTGGTCCGCCACGTGCGATCTGCGAACCCTGCCAGACTGAAAACTTAATACGAGCTACATCTGGTACACATGAGCTTAAGTCCGATCGTAATCGACTAGGGGACCACCAGAAAGCAGTTTTTGGACCGAAACAGCCCCGAAATGGATAGGCACCAAGTAAACTTCGTCCCGGAGCCTATTTTCGGTGTTTTTAAGCTTATAAAAGGGGTTGAAACCCTCATTTCTCCCTTCCATCTGAAAATCCCAAACCCTAGAGAAAAGGAGAGGGAGTTTGAGAGAAAGAGAGGAAGGGAATTTTCCCGCTTCCGAGCCGCCGACTGCTAGTGCTTCAGCACTTCTTTCCAATCACCTGGCTGGTGATTTCTCCCCTTTTTCAGGTATAAAATAATCCCAAAACTTGCTGATTTAGGGTTTACCTAGATTCATAGCACGTTAGCTAACGTATTCCATAAATCAGGTTCTCCTACTGCCGTAGACGAAGCGTACACACTCCGTTCAAAATCCCGCAACCGTAAGAGACTAGGTGAGGATTTTAGACGCTTTGATTGACGGTTTACAACGCTTTCAATGTCGTTTAATAGTAGATTATCGACGGCATCGCCGTTTGACATGTACAACATGCTCTCCGTTTCCTGTTTCGTAAATTAACGAAGAATATGAGATTTAGGGCATTTTAGTCATTTGTAGGAAGTACGGTTTACATGCATATTTTGCTGACGTGATTGACATGGTTTGTCGCCGCATTAGAGAGTTAGGAATGCTTGCATAATCAATTTGGCGAAGAGATTCGCCAAGTTGCGCACTTTGGGTCGACATACTATATGTGGACTTAAGTGTGTAGTGTATGTGTTTGTATAAATGCTTGTATTAGTATGTATTGAATTGAATGATGTTATGTAGTAGTTTGAGATTGATTTCTTGATTTATATGCTGACCTAAATGATTTCCTATATGTTGACCTTATGCATGATTGCATTACATGCATGGAATGTATGTGGTTGAAGATTTGCTTAAGTTGAATATTATAACATGTGTTAACATGCTCACATGATCATATTTCAATTCCAATACCTTTGCATATGTTGCTAATGTGATTCCATAGATGTGTGGGACTTGACTTAGTCCAGGCAGTCGGTAATCGAGTGAATTCGTGGCTGACTGGTCATAGCCACGAACGACGCGTCGATGAACGTGATTCGTGTTTAGAGTTGGCGGCAGTGGTTAGGCCACACGAAGTGTTTTACGCACTTCATGTCGTTCGACTTGAGATGCGATCGCGCTAGTCGAGCCCGTCAAGTAACCCGACTGGCCGATTATGTTCACCTTGTATGTGTCATAACTGCTTGAACCTAGGGTACTGAACTTACCATTGTAAACCCTGTTAACCATGGTACCTTGATCCACGAAGACTCATGAGCAGGGCATGGTGGTATGGGACACCGTGGTCGAGCTGTCGGCCTACGCTGGGGCCACAAACCTCCCCATAGTGACCAGTGAGCACCTAGACTCGTGAGCAGATTATGGTGGTATGGGACACTATATTCTAGCTGTCGACCTACACTGATCAGGCGACGAGCCCTTTGTAGTGACCGCGAGCGTATTCTGAGTCCACGGGAGGCGACGACCCTTCCGTTGCAGTAGAGTACGGTAGGCCTGTATTGATAAGGTGATGGGGGAGCGGTGCAACGAGTGCGAGCAACAGCCCTGGCAGCCCTTGCAGTGACCTACGAAATACACATCGTATGAGATTACTAGGAGTGACGACCCTAGACAGGATCTGTGTTGGGATTGATACAAGGAAAGTACCTTAGTTTCCCAATCCTGCTGTTTGAATGGACTAATAACAACTTAGAAATCATATCATCATAGCATTGCATGTGCCTGGAAGATGTGGAGCACTCTAGGGAGTGTGGCATGCCGCGGTCGTAAGATGTTGCCGCATGAGGGTGATCGTCGGTGAGGGCATACATCACGTCATATCATCTTGCATTAACAACAGTATTCGGATTGTCTGATTTACTGCTTTACTATTATCGTGTGATTGAATTGTGAACATGCTAATCTTTGCTCTATGATTCCACTGAGTTGATCACTCATTCCCACGTTACGGGATGGTGTTTGCAACACCCACCAAACCCTGTTGTAGATGCAGGTGAGGCCGAGATCCAGGAGGTGGAGCCAGAGATCGACGAGGACCAGGACGAGTTCTCGTATATGCAGTGTCACGACGGCTTCCCGTAGGCGACCTGGATCGAGGGGATATCAGTGGGACTTTCTTTTTTGAACATTATTCTTTTGTTATGTATATGTATATGAGACTCAGAGATGTAGTCATACTTTGGAGACAGATGAGATTACTTTGTTTTTTCCATACAGTGATATATACATTGTTTAGTCTTCCGCTTGCTTTTATCACTGGATCTGAAGTATGAATTGCAGTTTTGGTATACTTTTACTCATGAGAATGCTTTAAATCAGACAACATTGAATTATAACCATTTTTGTTGCATAAGTGACGGTCTGGAACTCGGGAGTTGAGTTTATACACGACCCCCGATTTTCAGGGTGTTACAATCACCCTGAAATCTAGGATCCAACTCTAAACCCAGTGTAACACCCCAAATTTTTTCCAACCTGGGGTTAGACGTCCTTAGGCAATGGATCAACCATGGCGCCTTGGTAACCTCTTAGGAATCAATTCCAAAGCCAAAGGAATCATTTAAAACCTAATCCTTTAGAAATTTAACGTGAATTAACCAGCGTTGCACTAGATTTCTTGCAAAATCAGCACCAACCACTTTAAATACAATCTCTAAGACCCAAAACCTCTAGAATTGTTACCGCTATGTTACCCTAAAACCTAGGATCAAACTCTAAAGTTGTTTGTTCTCAGGAACCCTTTGAAACTTTGTATTGGATCTAGACCGCGCGTCGAAAGTCCGATAGCGATGAACTTAGACAATTACGACTGCCTAGTTGGACTTGACAATCGTTTCGAAAATCAAGCCCAATTGATGTTCTGAGGCTATTTCATTGAGCATGGAGCAAGGAGTGTGAGAAAGAGTGAAATTCTTTATAAATTAAAAGTGATTTAAATAAATCTGGCACGTTTCGCTTGCGGGTTAAGCATAAGCATTCAGACTGTCGGAATCTGACCTAAATACACCCTCAGATCAGGGAACATTTCCCACTCGGGTCAGTATACTTGGAATCCTCGATCGAGTCTCAGTGACCGCTGAACTGAAACTGATCCGCCACGTGCGATCTGGGAACATTATCGGAACAAAAACTTAATGTGATCAGGATCCAATATCCATGAGCTTAAGTCCGACCGCATTTGGTCAGGGGACCTCTAGAAATGCTCTTTTGGATCGGGAAAGACCCGATTTGGCTATAACCCAAGTATGACTTGACTTAAAGTCTGTTTTGGTTATGTTTGGGCTTATAAAAGGGCCTTAAACCCTTAGCTGTCTAACCCATATGAATTTGGGGAAAACCCTAGGAGAGAGAGGAGAGAAAAGAGAGAGAAAGTGAGAGAGAGTTGGAGCTTTCTCCCGGGATTCTTCCCTGTTGCTCCACGTGCCAAAGCCATCCACCTGCATCGCTATTCTGGCGATTCCAACTTCGCTCTAGGTAAGAAAACCTAAACCTTAACCTGTTTGAATCGTAGACTCACTGTAAAAGAGTTCTAGCTAACCACTTTCTTGCCATAGGTAGTGTATCTGCCGTTGACGAAGACACATCGTCTGAATCCTAACGAATATGCATTTCTGGTTTAAGGTGTGAATTTCAGATGCTTAGATTACCTGTTTTCAAAGCTTTTAATGCCGTTTAATGGTAGATTGCTGATAAGGATGCTGTTTGACATGTAGAACATGCTGTCCGTTTTTCATTTCGAATACGTACAAAGAATATGAGATTTAAGGTATTTTAGGTATTTGTAGGAAATACTGTATACGTACGTATTTTGCTGATATGATTGCCATGAGTATTTACCGTGTACCTATACAAGTTATACGTGTATGATCTGTTTGGCGAAGAGATTCGACCTAATGCACATTTTGGCCGACATTTGCTATGTAGACTAATGTGTGTAGACTAAGTGTTTGTTGAAATGCCTAAATCAATATGATTTATGCCTGCCATATGTTTTAAATGTAAGAACATGATTGTTATGTATTAGACATCTCCTTGGTATAAGGATCTGTCATATTATATGTTGAAATCAACATACGTCAAGTACGTTGGAGTTGTGTAGTCTAAGTGTTTGTATAAATGTATGTATTAGTAAGTATTGAGTAAATGGTATTGTAGATTAGCGTTAAGACTGGATTCTCAACTAAATTGATGATGTACATGATTTCCTCCATGCTTGTTGTATTTCAATTGATTACCTTATGTGTGAAGTACTCGTGTATGGTTAACTGCTTATGATGTATGTTATAATATGCTGATAACATGCTGGAATTTCTTGCACTTCAATTTTGTCCCTCACATATGTTTATTGATTTGGATTACATGTGCTTGGGGCTATACTCTAGTCCAGGCCATCGATAACAGTTTAGAATTCATGAGTGGATTTTATTCACCACGAAGGATGTGTATGACGAACCCGAGTCGTACTAGAGTCGTCGGCAGTGGTTAAGCAACACGAAGTGCTTGTGCACTTCATGTCGATCGATTCAACGTGCGCTCGCGTTAGTCGGACTCATTAAGTAACCCAACTGACCATTGTATGTTCACCTTGTATTCTTCATAACTGCTTGAATTTAGGGTACTGAACTTACCAGTGATAACCCTGATAACCGTGGTACCTTGATCCACTAAGACTCATGAGCTGGGCATGGTGGTATGGGACACCGTGGTCGAGCTGTTGGCCTACACTGGGGCCACAAACCTCCCCGTAGTGACCAGTGAGCAACCCAGACTCGTGAGCAGATTATGGTGGTATGGGACACTATATTCTTGTTGTCGGCCTACACTAATAAGGTGATGGGGGAGCGGTGCAACGAGTGCTAGCAATAGCCCTGACAGCCCTTTGTAGTGACCTCGAGCGTACTCTAAGTCTACGTGAGGCGACGACCCTTCCGTAACAACAAGAGTATAACTAGGCCTGTATTGATAAGGTGATGGGGGAGTGGAGCAACGAGTGCGTGCAATAGCCCTGGCAGCCCTTGCAGTGACCTAAAAATATATCATCGTATGAGACTACCAGGAGTGACAACCCTAGACAGGATCATTGTTTAGGTATTGATATAAGGGAGGTACCTTAGTTTTCCAATCCTGTTGTATGAAAAGGACTAATAACAACTTGATAATCATACTCATATCGCACCGCATGTGCCTGGAAGATGTGGAGCACTGAGGAAAGAAAGCATACTGCGGACGTAAGATGGTGTCGCATGAGGGAGTATGTTGGTGAGGGCATCCATCATGTCATTTCATGCTTGCATTAATCACAGTATTTAGGAATGTTTGATTGCTTGCTTTACCATTATCGCGTGATTGATTTGATAACATGCTAATATTTGATTTATGATTCCACTGAGTTAGCTACTCACTCCCACGTTGCGGGACGGTATTGCGCACTCCAACCAGTCCCTATTTTAGTTTCAGATGGTGGCGATGCTTGCGAAGCAGAGCCGGACTTGATGTTGATGAGGTGGATCCCTCCTATATGCAGGTTCTGATCGACGGGATTACAGGGAGGTTGATTAGACGCCATGACACTTGTCATTTTATATTTTTAGAGCACTCATGTATATTCTTTTCTTTCTATTTTGGAGTATACATGTATTTAGTTAACCTGGTAACATGTTCACACTCTGGAGACTTACAATCATTTATATATTTTGTATATCTATTTCATTCCCCCGCTTGCTAATTTAACTGTCTCCGGAGTATGATATGTTGTTTTGGCTTAATCCACCTCATGTTTTATGTACTATTACCGCCAACATTCATCCATCATTGAAAATGTTGCATAAGTGATGTTCTGAAACTCGGGAGTTGAGTTTCTACCCGACCCCAATTTTTGGGGCGTTACAGATGGTATCAGAGCATGATTTGGATTAAACTGGGACTGGGTTATGGTAACACAATGCACACTGACGCACTCTGACTTAGGAAGGGGGCGATGAAACTTAGAAACCACATTAGAATCCCAAGTTTCACCGACAGGTGAGACTATACGATAATTTAGGCCATAACATATCTTTGGTCGCATGAAGCGACCTAAGGCGCCTCTAGGTCGTCAGTCGACAGGTTTGAGTCATTCCCTTGAGAATTTCAAACCTAGGAATGAATGTCCTTTGGTTATAGGCCAACCACAACCCTTACACTCAATCTTAAGGCCTAAAACCCCTTTTTATCCAATTCCTTCAAAATCTCTCCTTCCACCACCCCATTCTTTAACTTTTTCTAAGTCCTTTCATACTAGACATAAATCCTATTGTATAAATGATGGAGGATCATACTTAAACAAAAATTTACTATAAATAGTAAACATATGTGTAAATTGGACTTTTTACCATTCCAATTATGAAATCTCGTGGAATAAATAGGTTAGTTGGGTAGATTAGTGTCTCCTACCCCAAAATAATATGCTATACACCATGTAAACTCATTCTGGTTTAAAAATTGGCCCCATAAATGCCTCAAGTGGAGTTGGGGGCCAAACGATCAACTTACAGGGGAACCTAGGGTGGGCCCCTTACTTTTTTGAGGCCTAGGGGATAGGAGAACCTCGCCCAAATGGCGAGACCTCGCCAAATCCACTAGTGGTCGGCGAGGCCTTGCCGTACAGTGGGCCCCATTCAGGCGGGCCTTCGGGCCGACCACCTCTGGGGGTTAGGGTAGCCCCCTGGTATGTGGGCCGCACCTTAAAACACCTCCAATCTAGTACCTCCTTCACAAATCACCCCTCCAAGCTCTCCTTTCTCTCCCAAACTTCTGATTTCTCACTCAAATCGCCCCACCAAACGCCCTCTCTTTCATTTTCGTGCCACCTCCCCACTACCCTGCTGAAAACCCTTCTCCATTACCGCCTACCCTCTCCATTCTCCCTCATTTGAGCTCTTAAGCTCTCATTTGACACTCAAATTCGTGGGAACCTACTTACCCATTTCATTTCTCCATTTTCTTCACTTGAGGAGTAGTGAGAATACATGGCCGATAGAGCTCTAATGGGCAACACATAGTATTAAAGAAGGTAAGTCAGGACCATGGTAGAAGTCCTTTGGAAGAATTAGGCATCTATGTCGTTATCCTGTAGGTTGTTTGATTACCATTGTAGAACTTAGACAGTTATGACCGCCTAGTTGGACTTGACTATCACCTTGAAAATAAAGTCTAGATGAGGTCCTGAGATTATTTTCTTGAGTCTAGAGTGAAGAGTGTGAGAACGTGAAGGTTTTTATGAAATTAAATATGAATTTAAGTAATCTGAGTTGTGTCGCTTACAGGCCAATTATAAGCATTCTGACTGTTGGATTTTGACCCAAATTCACCCTCGGATCAGGGAAGATGGCCCACACATGTCAATATACTTGTGACCTTGATCGAGTTTCGGTGACCGCTGAACTGAAACTGGTCTGCCACGGTCGATCTGGAAACTCGATCGTACTGAAAACTTAACTTGATCAAGATCTAGCATCTATGAGCTTAAGTTCGACCGCATTCAGTAAAAGGACCTCCTGAAGTGCTCCGTTGGATCAAAAAAGTACCCTTTGGCTATAACCTAAGTATACCTTGGCCCTGGGGCTAATTCCATCAGTTTTAGGCCTATACAAAGACCTTAAACCCTCTCTCATTCACTCCATACGAATTTGAGAAAAACCTAGGAGAGAGAAGAGAGTAAAGAGAGAGAAAGTGAGATAGAAGTGAGAGCTACTCTTGGGATTCAATTCCCGTTACTCATTGTGCTTAAACATCATTACCGAATCGCTATTCCGAGATTCTGACTTCGTTCTTAGGTAAGAAAATGTAACCCTAAGCTTTTCGAGGGTTTCCATTGTTGCAAGTAACGAAATAGCTGACTTAACTCGTGCTATAGGTTGTCATTTGATCGTTGACGCAGATTGAGAGTCTCTATCGAATTTGTTACGCTTCTACGACGTAAGGTGGGGACTATAGATGTATAAATTATGGTTTTCAAAGCTTTTAATGTCAGTTAATGATAGATTCCTGACGTGGGTGCTATTTCACATGCAAAATGCAATGTCTATTTTGCGTTTCAGTTATATATGAACTATGTGGAGTTTAGAGTATTCTTTGTAATCGTAGAAAATACTGTATACGTATGAAATTTGAAAGTGTGCTTGCCATAATTAACTACCTTGTGTATACTCTAGCTATGCATATAACAACTCCTTGGCGAGAAAATTCACCCTAATACATGTTTGGGCCAACTTACGTTATGAATGCTAATAAGTGTAGTCTAAGTGTTTGTGAAAATGCTTGTAGAAGTAAGTACTTAGGAGATAGTACTTTAGATGGGTGTTAAGATAGGATTCTCAACTACCCTAGGGATGTGTATGATTTCCTCCATGCAAATTGTTTAGTTTTATCGCTTTACTTATGAAATTCATGTATATGGATTCTTGTTTATGTTGCATCTTATAACATGTTTGCTATTATGATTGGACTACCTGGTTACTCCTGTTTTGACTACTTCATATGCTTATTAGTTAAGGTTGAATGTGTATGGGGCCATGTTATGGTCTAGGCAATCGGTAACAGGCTTTGAGTTTGTGGCTGAGATTTATTCGCCACGTAGGACGTGTTTGATGAACCCAAGCCATACTAGAGTTGTCGGCAGTGGTTTGGCCACACGGAGTGTTTGCGCACTTCATGTCGATCAACTCAACGTGCGCTCGTGCTATTCGAACTGGTCAAGTAACCCGATTGACCCAATGTATGTTCACCATGTATGGATGCTCCTATTTGAATTTAGGGTACCAAACTTACCAGTGTAATCCCGTCAATCGTGATACCTCGATCCGCTATGACTCATGAGCCGGACATGGTGGTATGAGACACTGTGGTCGAGCTGTCAGCCTACGCTGGGGCGATGAGCCTCCCCGTAGTGATGAGTGAGCAACCTATACTCGTGAGCCGATTATGGTAGTATGTGACACTATATTCGAGCTGTCAGCCTACTCTGATTGGTGACTAGACCTTTGTAGTGACCTCGAGTATATCTTGAAACTGCATTGGGGAGACAAGCCTTATTGTAGTATATAGGATATAAGTAGACCTGTATTGATTGGTGACAAGCCCTTTACAGCGATATAGAACTATAATATCGTATGAGATTGTCTAGGAATGACGACCCTAGAATGGATCATTGTTTGGATATTGATATAAGGGAGGTACCTTAGCTTCCCAATCTTACTGTATGAAAAGGACTAATAATAACTCGGTAATCATACTCATAACATTGCACTGCATGTGCCCCTGGTTGAAGAGCACAGAGGGAAGAAAACATGCCGCAACCGAAAGATGGTGTCGCACGAGGGAGTGTAGGCGAGGGCATGCATCATGAAAAAATTTCATCCTTACATTAATAAGAGTATCTAGGAAGGTCTGATATGTCTGCTTTATCATTACTGCTTGACTGAATTGATAACATGTTAATCTTTGCTCTATGATTCCACTGAGTTGATCACTCACTCCCACATTCTAGGATGGTGTTCTGAATACCCAACAGACTCTATCTTAGCTGCAGATGACAACGCGACATAGGAGGCGGAGCCTGATTTCTATGACGATCAGGACGAGTTCTCGTATATGCAATTCTCCGATGGTTTCGCTTAAGCCGTTATGAGCGAAGGGGCTATAGGGCTTATCATTATAGTTGAGCTATCTCTTCACATTTTGATTTCTTTTGAACTATTACCTGTATATGGTGACTCAGTGATGCATTCATACTCTGGGGTTCGACAGTGATCTTTTGGACTCATATATGCTTATATACATCTTCCAGTCTTCCGCTTGCATTATACAAATTGATCTGGAGTATGAATTACTATTTTGGTATAATCTCACTCATGTTTAGTGCACTAATATGAACAACATTCAATCATCATTATCTATGTTGCATAAGTGATGTGTTGGAACTCGGGAGCTGAGCTTCTGCTCGACCCCCGATTTTCAGGGTGTTACAAACACTTCTGCATCCATGACAATCTTTAGGGCAGAAAAGTGTTCCACACTCATGGCTTCTTGTCTTCAAGGAAAAACTATAATGCTTTGGCTAGATTGATAATCAAGAAACATTCAGCTATCCTAATCAAGATAGACCTCCGTAACATAATTGAAGTCACGTATGATTAGTTTTGACGAGATGTGACCATATTTAGGGGATTTTTGAATTATTGGTGCTCGACTACTAACTCATTTCACCTCCCATTTCACAAGTTCAACATCACAATGTGGGATTTATATAGAATAGTTGGCCTTCTTATCACTAAACTCTTCTTCGATTAGTACATGCCTACGAATGAGGAGTTCAACCATTTCTCCCCCACAAATTGACAACCAAAATTTTCATCAACAACCATTAAACTTTTCAAAGAAATGGCTAAGTTCCTAGGTGTTAGAAAAATTCTGGTCACCGCATTTCACAAGAGAACTTTGGTATACCCCTATTCCTTTCTTGATTTACTTATATCTTCATATACTTCTCTAGTGATTCACACAAAACCATCCTTCTTTTGTCTTATAATTTTGTTGGGACTCATAGCCAAGAACTGAATGATTTAAGACAGAGGATCAGGGGCCAAGTGGAATACAACAAATCCTGCGAGATTGGTCTACTGGCTCAACTCAGTAGTACTTCCCAGTTCCAAGTGGACAAACGTCAGCAAACCCACCCTATTTGTATTTGCCGGAGTAATGACAGAAGGAAGAAAATAGTCATTGGCCCCTCTTGTTCTTTGTTCTCTTTACCATGCTTTTGGTGATGTGGTGACTCATTATAAGAGTCCTTTATGTCAAGCATCCTCAGCTTATGCACCTTGGCATTACTTCATGGGCTGGATCGAAATATACTTTCTATGGACATACAATGAACCAGAAAAGGCATACATCAACCCAGATTGTCTCCCATTCTATCATTATCAACGAAGAAAGATGATCAAGAAGAATCATAGTTTGGTAACAGACCAAATTGAGAGAATAAAATCCATCATCATTTTCTAATTCCCATTCACCAACATTCCTAAAGATAGGGATGTCATTGATGAGGACTCATTATCACCCAAGTGAATGCCACTTCTTTATATGCATCAGATCTGTCAGTCTCCCTTTAAGGGAGAGTAGCGAATTTTGGCATGAGCCCTACTACCCTAGTAGGTTCGTCCATTAGTTTGGCTATGATCAAACCATATCAAAGAATCGTGGGGTTATTACTCGAATGAAGAGCTTTGGTGTCGGTCCTTACAATTGGGCATTTATCTGGAAGTGGCTCCCGATAGTCAGAATAGGATCTCGCTTCATTTTTTCAAGAAATAATCATTCAAATCAGACTTCGTATTGTTAGATGCACTAGTGGGTGCACCAATTTTACTTAGTTCGTTATTGTCATTCAATAAACTACCAAATTTGGATAGCCCCACCAAAGCTGAAGACTTAGAAGCCCAAGTAGGGAATTGGTTATATACTATAGAAAGATCATGCTCCTGCCCCTATCCAAGTTTGTTTAAAGATTTTCCTGGAAGAACATATCCATCAAGTAAAGCATGTTTTAAAAGGTTGGATATCTTATGGGATTCCTTTGAAAGAATTAAGAAGATCAGGAAAACAACTTGTTGCTACCATGATTCCTAGTCTGTAAGAAGAGGGTAATGATCTGACCTTGTAAACATCAACGATTGCACTCGCAACCCCAACCAGAGAAATTCCATTTAAAACTAAGAACAGGATCAAGCCTTCAACTACATCCCTGATTATGGGATCTGCAATGGATAGATTTTCATCTCTTGTTATCGTTCTTAGAGGCAAGCTCCTTCTCCTTCAATTAAACAAAGTAGAGAAAACATCTCCCTAACCCTTATAGAATTATGAACACATGCAAGCAGGGCTAGTTCATCAAATAGGTTTTGACTGAAGAACATGCTTAGGAGGAGTCCTTTACAAATAGCAAAGATGAAGAGTCAATTGTGAGCAACAACTCTAATGGAGAAAGTAGCTCCCTGGAGGATGACAAAACATGAGAGAATTAGAATGTTAATATTAATGAAGATGGTACTACAACTGAAGATGTTGCAGTCGCACAAGAAAAACCACAAGATGTAGTTTTAAGTGTGAAATATTGCATTTACCCCATAGTTATACATTATTTTTATAAACATGATTGTTCTTAATTGATCTAATTACACGCGTTTTCTCTTACGAGTAGATTTTGAGGGCTAAGTCAAAAAGGATGCTTAAAGCATAGATTTAATGCTCAAAGAATTACCAAGTGAAGCATTGGATCTATGGAGGTCAAGATTGGAGAAATTAAGAGCCCAAGATCTAAGGAAACCAAGTGAAGAAGGAAGAAATCAGAAGAAATCAAATTGCTGAAATTGGCAATTTGATGTCATCGATGACAGTTCGATTAAATCAAAGTAAATGTTGATGTCATCAAAGCCACTTCGATCCCATTGCAAAAATCAAAGAAAAATCAAATTTCTTGTTGGACATATTGGGGCATCCTTTGATCCCATTGAAGGTGTGTTCGATGCCATTGAAGACAAGTTCAATCCCATGGAAGACAGTTCAATAACATTAAAAAATACACAAATTTAAAAGTTCGTTGCTGGTCAGTTTCACAATTTCACTCAGACTCTTCGATGGGAGCTCGATGCCATCAAAGGTGCCATCGAAGCTATGCTAGCTATGTAAATTCAAGTCGGTTTCGAAGTCGGTGCGAATCAAGCCTATATAAAGGGATGTTTTGGGAGTTCCTAGACATGAATTAGGGTAGGAGTAGAGTAAGGAGTTGTGAAGTTTCAATGAGTCCTCCCTCCTCTTCAATCCTTCGGTTCTTGTTGGTTTTTATCCTTTTCTTTAAGAGTTTTAGTTCAATCATGTCTTTGGTTGGCTAATCTCTTAGCTAGAGCTAAGAGGTGAAGCTTATAGCTTTTCTTAATGTTTATTTTAATTTGATTCAAGCTATTTGATTTATATGTTGAACAATTCATTATTTTTATTTGAATGAAGAAGTACTTCTAGTTTATTTTGATCCATTGTCGACTCTAGGCACATTAGATGCTTATGAAGGCTATGAATGCTTTCTTACTTGTGAGGCTTTGATCTCTATAATTCATTGATCTATGATTAACTCCAAGCATGATAGATGCTTTGAATGATGTACTGTCAATTTGTTAATGCATTATAAGGGAACCAAATTAGTGAAAATCAAATTTGTTTGTTGCATGAATGATGTTTTAACTGCTCCATTTTCATCTTGATACGATAGGACTTTGATTCCAGTTGTGTTATCCAATTGATTCAAGTGAATTAGTATTAAGGAAGGAATAAGTGAACTGTTGGCCCTCTAGTATTTTATCTTTTTGATAGTTTCTTCTTCATTAATCTCTTTATTCTAGATTGTTGTAGTTAGTTTAGATTCTTATTCTATTTCTAATTTATTTCAAAATTGCACAAATAATAAGTCCCTACGGGTACAACCTCGGTCTTACTAGGGGTTGTCATAACAAGTTTTTGGCGCCGTTGTCAGGGACTTTGGTTGCATTTCTTTTATTTTTTGAATTACATTAGTAATAGAGTTTGGTTAGGATTAGGGCTTATTTTTATGTCTTTAGGATTAAGTTTTTTTATTTTAAGTTATTTAGATACTAACCTTGTTTTTTCTTTTAAAGACACTAACATAGAATCTCCAATTTGATAGTACCCTTCCAACTATTCTTTTTTTTATCACTTTCATTTCTAGGTTTTAGTTTAGACGTAAGGAATTAGAGTGTTTCATGCCCAAGTGGGTATGTGACAACACTCTACGTCTCTTAAATGAAGAAGGATTGGTTGAAGGTTTGTCTATCCATCCCACTGAGGAATAATAGGATGAGAAGGATGTGCAAAACGTTCCTCCACCTAGAACGTCACGTGATTATCTTCAACAAGTAAGGGCAAGTACACCTTCCTGCATGGTGTTCCCAAGCAATGTAGGAAATGTGCATTTCAAGCCAGGAGTGATCCAACTACTCCCAAAGTTTCATGGATTAACTCTGAAAGTGCATATCTACATCTCAAGGAATTTAATAAGAATGTAGTTGTAAGTGCTTTTATGTTAAGCACACATAAATTGTCAATTTTCATACGAAAAAAGCACTTCAAGGTCAGATCACAAGTATGAAATCACAACTACTCTACATGCCCAAAGATCAGCTCAAGATCGGCTTATGATCAAGTCAAGATCGACACATCTTGTCAAAAAATCGATGCTCGAATTCAAGACAAGATCAAGTCAAAGTTCAAAACACGGTGACCCATAATTTGATAGACCATAGGTGATATAATCCTAAAATACCTTAGGTTAGGATCTTTTAAATTTTCATTATCTTCAGTTTTCATAAGTGTTTTTGCTCTCAAATTTAGCTAGCCTAACTTCCTCAACCAACCTAACTTCAAGTCCGAACCAAATAACAAATTCTGTTGAAAATTCGGCTAGCATAAGTTTTGGTTCAGCTAGCCTAAGCTTGAAATTCAGCTAGATTGAGAAAGTTTGAGTGAAATTCTAGCAATGCAAATGTTTTATTTTTACAAAAATTTGGCTAGCCGATTGGCAAATTTGGCTAGCCAAATTATGAATTAAAGCCAGCCGAATTTGACCTCGGGCCAAATGAATTTTGGATAAATCTTATCCTGCACAATCTGAGAACCGTTGGAATGAATCTCATGGAATCAAGCTAGCTAAACCCAGTCTTAAGTTAGCCAAAGTTCCAACCTCTTTGCCTATAAATGAGGCTTTCCCTCATTCTAAAAAATAATGAAAATTTACTATAATCCTCCTGTAAGAGAAAGAGAAGCTTAAGTCATTAGCAAGCTATCTGTTGGTATTTATAAATTTAATTTATAGCTTATTCAATTCCCTTTTCTCAAGATCATTTTAATATTATTCTAAGAGAGTAATCTATACTCTTCTTTGAGATCTAAGAGAATTGAATCAAGAATCATTTTGGGTTTTCATTTATAATATCTATAGAACCTTAGACCTTTCTGTCTTATTGAACACGACGCCATCTATATTCAAGAAAGAAGTTTTTCTGTTGCAAGCTTCTACCATGTTTTCGAATCTTCATTTGAAGATAACTACATTTATTGTATTTCATTTTAGGTTTTTTGAGATAACCTGTGAAAATCTCAATGAAGTGTGTCTGAGATAGCCTATGAAAATCTCAGTGAGGTTTCTATTTAAGATAGCCCTTGAAAATCACAAAAGGGGTTTTTATTGTGGTGAGCCCATGAAAATCACAAAAGGGGTTTTTATTGTGGTGAGCCCATGAAAATCACATGGAACTGTATGAGGTTATAAAGGTGAACCTCTGAAAACCTTATTATAGTGAAAGCCAAAATTACGAGGGTAGTAATTTTGGGAGGGGAGTAGGTGTGGTTGTTTTAAGTACCGAACCACTATAACTCCTTGTGTCGTGTGGTGAATGCTTTATTCTTTTTGGTGTTGGATGTTATTTATTATTTTATTCTTAAGGTGAGTGTCATAATCATTTTATGTTCTTTTGCTAGTTTAAAAGATTGATTTTAAAAACATTCATGAAATAAAGTTATCATGCCTAATATTTTAGGTGAAGGTTGTCATACGAATTATTTGGAATCAAATTTTTAATATTCAAGTGATTGAGATTTCTATTCCATATTTATTTCGATTATTTAGTATTGGCATATTCACCCCCCACCCCCCCCCCACCCCCTCTCTAGAACATCACTTGCTATCCATTTCAAGTGGTATTAAATAGGGTTGCTCTTTTTATTTTTGAATTTTCCTCCTTCAGCTAGATCTAGAGCTACAAGATGTCAAATTTTGAAAGCTTCTCCATTACTAGGCCACCTCCCTTTGTCGGCTCTAATTATTCATACTGGAAAGCCAGGATGAGGATTTTCCTCATATTCATTAATGAAAGTGTGTGGCAAGCTGTTGTAACTAAATGGATCCCTCTTATTATGGAAGTAGTAGCCGATAATGGAACCATATTGATGAAAGAAATCACATATACTTTTTAGACTAGTTTTCAGAAAAGCGAAAGTAATGTAAATGCAAAGGCCTTAAATGCAGTAACTTATACTATATCGCCAAATGAATTCGAAAGAATCATTTCTTACGATACAGCTAAACAAGTATGGGATATTCTTGAAATGACACATGAAGGAAATACTATTGTAAAAAAAAAAAATCTAAAATTCAAATCTCACAACCAAATTTGAGGAAATTCGTATAAAAGAAAATGAGTCTTATATAGACTTCTATACGAAATTAAACAACATAGTAAATTCCATATGGGGTCTTGGAGAGAGAATCACTGAAAGCAAGGTTTGCATGAAAATATTGTGATCACTTCTTGATAGGTTTAATTCAAAAGTTACTTCTATACAACAATTAAGGGGTACAGATACCATAAATGTTGATGAATTAGTTGGTTCTCTTCAAACTTACAAGCTGAATTTCAAAGCTCATAAAATCAAGTCCATTGCTCTTAAATATTCTAAATATTATTCAAAGAAATTTAATATAAATTCTAATTTTAAAGAAAATGAAGATGATATGGTTATGTTTATAGAGAAATTTTATAAAATTTTTAAAAATAAGAAAAGTACATATTTTTAAAAACCATTTGATAAAAGAAAAGGAAATTAAAATTTTTAGAAATCTAAAACAAAGGACACTTGATGTTTCATCTATTCTAAATATGGTCATTTAGCTTCTAAATGTCCTAAAAAGGATAAATCTAAAAGAAAAGGCATGATAACTACTTGTGATGAATCATCAGGGTCTGAAATTAATTCTGAAACTGATAAATCAGAACCGAAAAATGCATATGATATGAAAGCTTTTATGACTATAGCCAGAATCACTTCTTCAGATAACTATGATATATCTGATTATAAAACTCCAAGTAGTGACTTTGAAAATGAAGATGATCTTTAAGATGCATATGATGCCCTATACAGAGAAAGATGTAAAATTGTGGCTAAATTGAAAATTCAAAAAGAAACTATGCTAAACTAAAATTTGAACTTGAAAAAGTTGTTTTAGAAAAATCTTATTTTTTCAATTATTTTGAAAAGACTAAATATTATTTGAGTTTTAAGTCTTTTGAATTATAAAAACTTAAATCTGAAAATGAGAAATTAAAACTTGAAGTTTCCTCCCTTTTGAGTTCAAAGGACAGTTGGAAATATACCATCGATGACTAGAAACAGGAAAAATTGTTAACCTCATCTAAGAGATGTGGTGACAAGTCTGGACTAGGTTATATTAAAAATAACTCTTTAAAGTCTAAGGATTCTACTCCTACCTTTATAGTAGGAGAATCCTTGAACTCTAAAGGAGAGAATTTAAAAGAATTAAACTATAAAAGGAATGATTTCAAAAACTTCAAAACCTTTTCAAGTCTCTAATATAAAAAATAGTACCAACTACCAATATCAAAGAAATAATATTAGAAATCCTCCTTTAACCAATAAAATTGTGGACTTGTTTAAAGAACTATTGAAATACAACTCTGGTAAGAGTGGAGTATATAGAAAAATGAGAATTCCTAACTCTCAAACACAGTTTAAAGTAAGAGATTCTCCTAAACCTATAACCAAATGAAATGGCTTCCAAAGGTTAAGTGTCCTGTAATCCACACAGCTTTCAAAGAAAGTAGCCATTCAAGATGGTACTCGGATAGTGGATGTTTGAGACACATAACAGGTGATAAGGCTATACTCTCAAACACTAACCAAATAAATGGTGGCTCAATTACATTTATAGATGGAAGCAACTGCAAGATTATTGGCCAAGGTAATGTACAACTTCTTAACTTACCTCTCTTTGAAAATGTTTTATATGTTAAAGGGTTAAAATATAATCTTCTGAGCATAACTTAAATCGGTGATAATAAACATATCATAAAAATTTTAAATCATGGATATGAGATAATTAATGAGAAAGGAAATGTAATATTATGTAACATCCCGAAAATCGAGGGGTCGAGCAAAAACTCAACTCCCGAGTTCCAAAATATTATTTATGCAACATAGATATGTATGATTGAATGTTGTCTGTGATGATGTATTAAACATGAGTGAGATTAAGCTAAAATAGCATATCACGCTCTAGAGACGGTTAAATTTACAAGCGAAAGACTGTGATAGTATGTATAACATATATAAATTGTTGTATGTCTCCAGAGTGTGAATATGTTACCAGGTTAATACATACATGTATACTCCAAAAGTAAACCAAAAGGATATACATCAGTATTCTAAAAATATAAAATGACAAGTGTTAAGGTATCTAATCAACCTCCCTGTAATCTCGTCAATCAGAACACACATAAAGGAGGAATCCTCCTCATCATCATCAAGTCTAGCTCCACTTCTCAAGCAGCACCATCATCTGCAATCACAAAAAGGGACTGGTGGGTGTCCGGAAACACCATCCCGTAACGTGAGAGTGAGTGATCAACTCAGTGGGATAAGAGAGCAGAGATTAGCATGTTATCAAATCAATCATGCGATAATAGTAAAGCAGTAATTCAAACATTCCTAATACTGTTTTTAATACAATTATGACATGACATGATGGATGCCCTCACCGACATTCTCCCTCATACGGCACCATCTTCGTCCGCGGCATGTGTGCATCCCACTCAGTGCTCCACATCTTCCATGCACATGCAATGTAATGGTGATATGATTGTCGAGTTGTTATTAGTCCATTCAAACAGCAGGATTGAGAAACTAAGGTACTTCCCTTATATCAATCCCAACACAGATCCTGTCTAGGGTCGTCACTCCTAGTAATCTCATACGATGTATATTTTGTAGGTCACTGCAAGGGCTGTCAGGGCTGTTGCACGCACTCGTTGCTCCGCTCTCCCATCACCTTATCAATACAGGCCTACTGTACTCTACTGCTACTGAAGGGTCGTCGCCTCCAGTAGACTCAGAATACGCTCGCGGTCACTACAAATGACTCGTCGCCTGATCAGTGTAGGCCGACAGCAAGAATATAGTGTCTCATACCACCATAATCTGCTCACGAGTCATAGGTGCTCACTGGTCACTACGGGAAGGTTTGTGGCCCCAGCGTAGGCCGACAGCTCAACCACGGTGTCCCATACCATCATGCCCAGCTCATGAGTCTTCGTGGATCAAGGTACCATGGTTAACAGGGTTTACAATGGTAAGTTTAGTACCCTAGGTTCAAGCAGTTATGACTCATACAGGGTGAATATACAATGGCCAGTCAGGTTACTTGACGGGCTCGAATAGCACGAGCGCATCGCAAGTCGAACGACATGAAGTACGTAAAACACTTCGCGTGGCCTAACCACTGCCGTCAACTCCAAACACGACTCGCGTTCATCGACGCGTCCTTCATGAAAAATACAAGCTAGCCATAAATTTTCTCTGTTACCGACTGCCTGGACTAAGTATAGTCCCAAAAAATTATGAATCCACATCAGCAATCATGTGAAAGTATTGAAAATGGAATACAAACATGTGAGCATGTTAACACATGTTATATCGTACAACTTAAGTAAATCATCTGACACATTCCTTTCATACATATAATGAAATTATGCATATCGCCAACATATAGGAAATCATTTCCATCAGCAAATTAATTGAGAATTCAATTTTAAACTAAATCATAATGAAATCATCAAGCACATGTTATAACATACAACTTAAGTGAATCATCAAGCACATGCATTTCATTCATATAATGAAATCATGCATATGGCTAACATGCAGGAAACCATTTACACCAGCATATTAATTGAGAAATCAATGTCAAACTAATTCATAACACCATTTAATTCAATACATACTAATACAAGCATTTATACAAACACTTACACTACACACTTAAGTCTACATATAGTATGTCGACCCGAAGTGCGCATTTAGGCGAATCTCTTTGCCAAACTAATTATGCATGTATTCCTAACATTCTAATGTGACAATAAACCATGTCAATCACATCAGCAAAAATATAAATGAAATCAGTACTTCCTACAAATGACTAAAATGCCCTAAATCTCATATTCTCCGTCGGTTTACGAAACAGGAAACGGACAGCATGTTGTACATGTCAAACGGCGATGCCGTTGATAATCTACTATTAAACGACATTGAAAGTGTTGGAAACAGTCAATCAAAGCGTCTAAAATCCGCACCTTATCTCTTATAAACGTGTGAATTCGAACGGAGCGTATACGCTTCGTCTACGGTGACTAGACAACCTGATTTACAATATACATCAGCTATCTAGCTACGGAAACGAAGAAACACTAGATCAGCAACTTCTAGGGTATTTTTTTACCTGAAAATGCGGAGGAATCACCGGCCAGGTGATCGGAGTGTGTTGCTTAGGCACTTGCAACAGGTGGTGCAACGGCAAGTAAATTCTCTCCTACTCTCTCTCACAAACTCTCACCTTTTCTCTCTCCCAATCTAGGGTTTTTCTCAAATTTGGATGGGAGAGAGGAGTGAGGGTTTCAACCCCTTTTATAAGCATAAAAATACCCGAAATAGGCTCGGGAACAAAGTTCACTTGAGGTTTATCCAAATCGGGGCTGTTTCGGTCCAAAAGAGCATTTCTGGAGGTCCCCTCGCCAAATGCGGTCGGACTTAAGCTCATGCATACTGGATCTAGCACACATCAAGTTTTCAGTCCGGCAGGGTTCGCAGATTGCAAGTAACGGTCCAGTTTCAGTTCAGAGGTCACCGCACGTAGATCAGGCCTACAAGTCTCATGATATGAAATAAAAATTTTTCCTGATCCGAGGGTGTAATTTGGCTGAATTCTGATGGTCATAACGCTTAATACTGACGCGTCAAGTCGTGTGCCAGATTTGAATTTTAAATTCCAAATCCGTCCCTATTCGCACTCTCTTCAGTCCGGGCTCAATGAAATAGCCTGTGATTATCGGTTGGACTTGATTTTCGAAATGAGTGTCAAGTCCAGCTAGGCGGTTCTAACGGTCTAAGATTGTAGGTATCGGACTTTCGACGTGCGGTCTAGATCCAATACAAAGTTTCAAAGTGGTCCAGAGAACAAACCGGCTTAGAGTTTGATCCGAGGTTTTAGAGTATTATAGCTTCATTGGTTCTACTCGATTTGGGTCTTGTAGAACGTATTTAAAGCGATCAGGGACTATTTCCCAGCTACTCCAGCGTAGCGCTGGCTAACTTATTGTAACACCCCGGATTTTGGCTAACCTGGGATTTGACGTCCTTAGGCAGTGGGTCAATTAAAACACCTGAAAAATTGTTCAGAACCCAATTCCATAGCCAAAGAAACCACTTAGGATAAATTTCTTTAGAAACTAAGCATAAGTTAGCTAGCGCAACGTTGGAGTGGCTGGGAAACAGTCCCTGATTACTTTAAATACGTTCTACAAGGCCCAAAGCGAGTGGAACCAATGGTGCTATAATGCTCTAAAACCTCGGACCAAACTCTAAGCAGGTTTGTTCTCTGGACCACTTTGAATCTTTGTATTGGATCTAGACCGCACGTCGAAAGTCCGATACCTCCTATCTTAGACCGTTAGAACCATCTAGCTGGACTTGACACTCATTCCAAAAATCAAGTCAAACCGATAATCACAGGCTATTTCATTGAGCCCGGACCGAAGAGAGTGAGAATAGGGTTAGAATTGGAATTTGAAATTCAAATCTGGCACACAATTTGACGCATCAGTATTGAGCATTCTGACCGTCAGAATACAGCCAAATTACACCCTTGGATCAGAAAAATATCTATTATATATCACGAGACTTATAGGCCTGATCTTGGTGCGATGACCGTTAAACTGAAACTGGACCGCCACGTGCGATCTGGGAACCCAACCGGTCTGAAAACTGGATGTGTGCTAGATCCAGTATGCATGAGCTTAAGTCCGACCGCATTTGGCCAGGGGACCTTCAGAAATGCCCTTTTGGACCGAAACGGCCCCGATTTGGTTAGGTACCAAGTAAACATTGTCCCAAGCCTATTTTGGGCATGTTTTAGGCTATAAAAGGGGTTGAAACCCTCACTCCTTTCTCCCATCCGAATTTGAGAGAAGCCCTAGCTTGGGAGAGGGAAAGAAAAGTGAGAGATTGTGAGAGAGTGGGGGAGTTCTTCCTGCCACTTGTACTACGCGTTGCACGTGCTTAAGCAACACACCTCTACCGCTTTTCCGACGATTCCACCGCGATCCTAGGTAAGTAAAAACCCTAAATAGTTATTGATTTGAGTTTCCCTTGTTTCCATAGCGATGTAGCGTATGGATCTTGTGTATTAGGCTCCTTATTCGCCGTAGACGAGGCGTATACGCTCCGTTTCAATTCCCGAGTCTACAAGACATAAGGTGCGGATATTAGACGCTTTGATTGACTGTTTTCAAAGCTTTCAATGTCGTTTAATAGTAGATTCTTGACGGCAACGCCGTTTGACATGTACAACATGCTCTCCGTTTCCTGTTTCGTAAATTAACGAAGAATATGAGATTTAGGGCATTTTAGTCATTTGTAGGAAGTACAGTTTACATTCATATTTTGCTGATATGATTGACATGGTTTGTTGTCGCATTAGGAAGTTAGGAATGCGTGCATAATTAGTTTGGCGAAGAGATTCGCCTAAATGCGCACTTCGGGTCGACATACTATATGTAGACTTAAGTGTGTAGTGTAAGTGTTTGTATAAATGCTCGTATTAGTATGTATTGAATTAAATGGTGTTATGGATTAGTTTGAGATTGATTTCTCAATGAATATGTTGATGTGAATGATTTCCTACATGTTAGCCATATGTACGATTTCATTATATGTATGAAATGCATGTGCTTAATGATTCATTTAAATGGTATGTTATAACATGTGCTTGATGATTTTCTTATGACTTGGTTGGAGATTGAATTCTCAATTAATACGCTGATGGTGATGATTTCCTATATGTTGGCGATATGTATAATTTCATTATATGTATGAAAGGCATGTGTTTGAAGACTTGCTTAAGTTGTATGTAATGACATGTGTTAACATGCTCACATGGTTCCATTTCAATTCCATTACCCTTACACAACTACTGATGTGATTCTATGATTGTTTGGGACTATGCCTAGTCCAGGCAGTCGGTAACCGAAAGAATTCGTGGTTAGCTTATCTTGGCCATGAAGGACGTGTCGATGAACGCGAGTCGTGTTGGAGTTGGCGGCAGTGGTTAGGCCACGAGAAGTGTTTTACGCACTTCATGTCGTTCGACTTGCGATGCACTCGTGCCAGTCGAGTTCGTCAAGTAACCCGACTGGCTGTTGTATGTTCACCTTATATGAGTCATAACTGCTTGAACCTAGGGTACTGAACTTACCATTGTAAACCCTGTTAACCATGGTACCTTGATCCATAAAGACTCATGAGCCGGGCATGGTGGTATGGGACACCGTGGTCGAGCTGTCGGCCTACGCTGGGGCCACAAACCTCCCCGTAGTGACCAGTGAGCACCTAAACTCGTGAGCAGATTATGGTGGTATGGGACACTATATTCTAGCTGTCGGCCTACACTGATCAGGCGACGAGTCCTTTGTAGTGACCGCGAGCGTATTCTGAGTCTACGGGAGGCGACGACCCTTCAGTAGCAGTAGAGTACAGTAGGCCTGTATTGATAAGGTGATGGGGGAGCGGAGCAACGAGTGCGTGCAACAGCCCTGGCAGCCCTTGCAGCGACCTATGAAATATGCATCGTATGAGATTACTAGGAGTGACGACCCTAGACAGGATCTGTGTTGGGATTGATATAAGGGAAGTACCTTAGTTTCCCAATCCTGCTGTTTGAATGGACTAATAATAACTCGAAAATCATATCACCATAGCATTGCATGTGCCTGGAAGATGTGGAGCACTCTAGGGAGTGTGGCATGCCGCGGTCATAAGATGTTGCCGCATGAGGGTGATCGTCGGTGAGGGCATTCATCACGTCATGTCATAATTGCATTAACAACAGTATTAGGATTGTTTGATTTATTGCTTTACTATTATCGCGTGATTGATTTGAGAACATGTTAATCCTTGCTCTATTATTCCACTGAGTTAGCTACTCACTCCCACGTTACGGGACGGTGTTCCTGGACACCCACCAGACCTTTTGTGATTGCAGATGATGGCGCGGCCTGCGAGGCGGAGCTGGACTTGATGATGATGAGGAGGATCCCTCCTTTATGCATGTTGTGATCGACGGGATTACAGGGAGGTTGATTAGATACTTTGACATTTGTCATATTATATTTTTAGCGCACTCATGTATATTCGTTTCATCTACTTTTGGAGTATACATGTATATGTATAACCTGGTAACATGTTCACACTCTGGAGACATACAACAGTTTATATATGTTATACATACTATTACAGACTTCCGCTGGTTAATTTAACTGTCTTTGGAGTATGATATGTTGTTCTGGCTTAATTTCACTCATGTTTAATACATTATCACAGACAACATTCAAACATACATATCTATGTTGCATAAATAACATTTTGGAACTCGGGAGTGGGTTTTTGCTCGACCCCCCGATTTTCGGGATGTTACACTTATGCTTAGTTTCTAAAGGAATTAATCCTAAGTGGTTTCTTTGGATATGGAATTGGGTTCTGAGCGATTTCTCAAGTGTTTTAGTTGACCCAGTGCCTAAGGACGTCTAATCCCAGGTTGGCCAAAATCCGGGGTGTTACATATTAAATAGTCACAAAACTTCTGAAAATTGCTATATAATTGATAACTCCTGCTTAACAAACCATTCATGTTACATGGTCCAAATAGACAAAATTAAACTATGGCATCAACGTCTTAGACATGTAAATTATAGAGATCTATGTATATTAAGAAATGAGATCACTTACGTGGCCTACCCAAACTAAAAAAGATAGAAAAAATGTGGTTCTTGTCAAATAGGCAAATAAATTAGTACTCACAAGAAAGTGAACTCCTTACCCACGACAAGACCTCTTGAACTTATCTAGGTAAATTTAGGCAGACCAATTAGAAATGAGAGTATAGGTAGAAAGAAATATTTTATAGTTGAAGTTGATGACTACACTAGATATTCTTGGGTAGCCTTTCTAAGAGAAAAATCATATACTCTTGATGAAGTCAAAAAACTTATAAAACGCATCTAGATTGAAAAAGAATTATCTGTGGTCAGAGTTAGAAGTGATCACAAAACAAAATTTGAAAATAACAATTTTGAGAAATATTGCATAATCATGGAATAATGCATGAATTTTTTGCTCTAAAAAGAGCTCAGGAAAATGGGATTGCTGAAAGAAAAAAAATAAATTGAATTTTACAAGAAATGGCCAATGTAATGCTAAATAGCATAAACTTACCTAAATATTTATGGGCTGAAGATGTTAGTACTGCATGTTATATAATTAATTGTATTTATATTAGAAAAGATAAAAACAAAATAACTTATGAACTATGGTTTAACAAAAAGCCGATTTTTAAATATTTTCAAACTTTTTGAAGAAAATGCTTTATTTTACATGACCATAAAAAAATAGAAAATTTTGAAGCCAAAAACAATGAGGGAATAGTCTGGCATACCAATTACTTAACAAAAGAATTGGGGTTATACAAGAATCTATAAATGTTGTGATAAATAATCAATCGATCACACCAAGTCTTGATCAAGATGATGATGATATCAATCTGGTTAATATACCTAAATCTTCATCTAAATCTAACAATATGGATTTAAGGATAGTCACAGACCATCTGACTAATCAAATACTTAGTAACCCTCACACTGGTGTTCAAACAAGAAGACAACTTGAAATATATGTAATTATGTCTGCTTTACTTCCCAAATTGAACCAGGTAATGTAAATGAATAACTCGCTGATGAAAGTTCGATAAATACCATGCAAGATGAATTAAATTAATTTATTAGAAATGATTTATGGTATTTGGTTTCTAGACTTACTGACAAACATGTAATTGAAACCAAGTGGATTTTTAAAAATAAAAGTAATGAAATGGGGAACATTATAAAAAATAAGGCACAACTGGTTGTACAAGGTTATACTCAAATTAAAGGTATTGATTACGATGAAACCTTTACACCAATTGTGCATCTCGAATCAATTAGATTATTTATTTCCATTGCATGTCATAAAAAATTTCAAAATATATCAAATGAATGTAAAAAGTGTTTTTCTAAACAGTGATCTAAATGAGGAAGTTTATATTGAACAGCGAAAGGGTTTTAAAGATCTCAAACTTCCTAATTATGTTTACCATTTGTAACACCCCAAATTTTTACCAACCTATAATTAGACGTCCTTAGGCAATGGGTCAACCTTATCACTTTCAAAAATCAATTTCAAAGCCAGAGAAATTACTTTTCAACCCATTTCCTTCAAAACTCACCTTTCACCACCTCATTCTTCAAACTTCTCCAAGTAATTTCATATTAGATACGAATCCTCAAGTTTAAATAGTAAAGAACTATACTTAAACTAAAACTCACTGTAAATGGTCACCGAGATTGAGTTCGTGCACACTCTTGATCACACACAACGACCCTAAATCACTTCTAGACTGTCAATCGAAGGGTTTAAACCATGTTTCATTCCATTCCAAACCTATAAATGAATGTCCTTAGGTGGTAGGTCAACCCCAACATCTTACACTCAATCTCAAAGCCTAAAACCTCTTTTTATTTGATTCCTTTAAAATCTCACCCTCCACCACTTTATTCTTCATTTATTTTTAAGAACATTCATAATACACACCAATACTAAGGTATAAATGAGAAAGAATAGTACCGAAACTAAAAATTACCATAAATAGTAAATAAATGGATAAAATGGGTTTTGAACATTATGCTTTTGGAATATAACAAAATAAATAGGTTAGTTGGATAGATTGGTGTCTCTTGCCCCAAAATCATATGCTACACATCACATAAAATCATTCTAGTTTGTAAATAGGCCCCGAAGATGCCTTAAATGGAGTCGGGGGCCAACCCACACCAATCTAGAGGGATCCAGGGTGGGCCCCACACCTTTTTGGGACCTGGGGGGCAGGAGGACCTCGCCCAAGGGACTATCCCTCACCAATTGGCCCAGTGTTCTGCAAGGACCTCGCCAGTAAACAGGTCCAGATGGGATCGGGCTTCAGGCCGATCGTGTTTGGGGGCTAGGGAAACCCCCTGATGTATAGGTCGTCGATCAAAACCCCTCCAATCTACTACTTCCTTCAAAAACCACCCCTCCAAGCTTTCCTTTTCTTGAAAAATCTCTCAAATCTCTTCAAAAGTCCCACTCCAAACTCTTCCTTTTTCCATTTCCAAGCACCCCCACTCCTCCCTTCAAATCTCATCTCAAACAGAAATCATTATAGGCTACTTCCTTTAGAAATTATATGAAACTAACTAAGTGTTAGATTATATGACCTGTGAAATTGTCACCAATCACTTTAAATACGATCTGCTACAGCCAAAACGTGTAGAATAGTTGACGCTACAATACCCTAAAACCTAGGATCAAACTCTAAACCCGGTTGCTCACGGGAGCATTCGAAAACTCCGTATCGAAAGTTTGATTATCCCAAACTTAGACAAATATGACCGCCTAGTTGGGCTTGACAATCACCCCAAAAATTAAGTACAGATGATGTCTCTTGACGATTTTCTTGAGTCCTGAGTGAAGAGTGTGAGAAATGTTAGAAATTAAATAAAATTTATGAAATCTGGCACGTGTCGCTTGCGCGCCTTTTCTAAGCATTCTGACCGTCAGAATTTGATCCAAATTCACTCTCGAATTAGGAGAAATGGCCCACTCATGTCAACGCACTTGCGGCCTTGATCGAGTACCGGTGACCATTGAATTGAAACTGGTCCTCCACGGGCAATCTGAAAATCTGATAGGACTAAAAAACTCTGCCTGACCTAGATCCAACGTCAGGAAGCTTAAGTCCAACTGCACGCAGAAGAGGGCCTGCCAAAAGTGCTCCGTTGGATTAAAACAAGCCCACTTTAGTTATGAAATAAGTATACCTTGGCCATAAGGTCATTTTCGTCACTTTTGGACTTATAAAAAGGGCTTAAACCCTTACTCTCTCATTCCATATGAATTTCCTAAGCCCTAGAAAAGAGAGAGAGAAAGTGAGGGAGAAGATGGGGTTTTTCTTCCATGGATTCTTCCCTGCTACTCCTTGTGCTTCAACGCTGCTTTTGCACTACCATTCCGGTGCTTCCAGCTCCGTTCTTAGGTAAGAAATCATAACCCTAACTTGTTCTAGAGTTTCAAATAGCATAAGTTATGATGTAGCTAACCTATTTTATAGTATAGGTTGTCGTTGAGCCGTTGACAAAGACTTATTGTCTGAATCAACTCCGTTTCACAATTTCTGGTTTAAAGTGCGGACTATATACGTTTAGGTTATGGTTTTCAAGACTTTCAATGTTAAGCAATGATTTATTCTTTCTTAGGATGCTATTTCACATGTACAAAGTGTTGTCCATTTCGATTTTCAGTTATACATTAATTATGTTAATTATACTGTATTCCTCGTATTTGTAGAAAATACCGTATACGTATAAAATTCAGATTTGTGCTGTCCATGATTAACTGCCGTGTACGTATGCTGGATGTATGTGTAACAACTTCTGGGATAAAGGTTGATTCCAAATACATGATATACCAATATACGATATGTAGTTAGTATGTGTAGCCTAAGTGTTTGTTAAAATGACCGAATGAGTATAGACTTTGTAAGTGTGCTCGCCATGACAGACTGTCGTGGATATATGATTGTTGTATAGGCGATAACCCTTTGACGAAAGGTTTTGCCCTAATACGTTTGCTAATTAATACATAATATGTATTATGTAATAGGTGTAGTCTAAGTGCTTGTATAAAATGTCTGAATGTGTTAGTAATTGGTAAATTGTGATTTATAAGGGAGTTGAGATATGAATCTCAACTGCCTTAGCTGTGTGCATGTTTACATCCATGGATTGTACATGATTTATGTTTATCTGTGTGTATGATTTTCTTTATGTACTATATATCCATGTTTCCATAGTATGTTCAAATGGCTGTAGGATAGATTTATTTATTCATTACTACCTTGATAATCTCATATGCTTATTTATTGTAATTGTACATGTTTGAGACTATGAAATAGTCCAGACAATCGGTAATAAACTCTGCTTGGTAGCTGAGATTGTCTCGCCACTTAGGACATGTCTCGATGAACCCGAGCCGTACGTTACTTGTCGACAGTGGTTAGGCCACATCGAGTGCTTGCGTATTCATGTCGATCAACTCAACGTACGCTCGTACTAGTCGAGCTTGTCAAGTAACCCGATTGGCCCGATGTTTGTTCACCATGTTTGGAAGCTACTGTTTGAACTTAAGGTACCAAACTTACCATTAGAAAGCCCCTCTAACCTTGGTACCTCGATCCCCTAAGACTCATGAGCCGGGCATGGTTGTATGGGACACCGTGGTCGAGCTGTCGGCCTACGCTGGGGCCACAAACCTCCCCATAGTGACCAGTGAGCAACCCAGACTCGTGAGCAGATTATGGTGGTATGGGACACTATATTCTTGTTGTCGGCCTACACTGATAAGGTGATGGGGGAGCGGTGCAACGAGTGCGAGCAACAACCTTGGCAACCCTTTGTAGTGACCTCAAGCATATTCTGAATCTGCGGAGAGGCGACGAACCTTCCCGTAGTAATAGAGTATAAACTAGGCCTATATTGATAAGGTGATGGGGGAGCGGTGCAACGAGTGCGTGCAACAGCCCTGATAGCCCTTGCAGTGACCTAGAACCGTACTTCGTATGAGATATGCTAGGACTGACGACCCTAGAATGGATCATTGTTTGGGTATTGATATAAGGGAGGTACCTTAGCTTCCCAATCCTACTGTATGAAAAGGACTAATAACAACTCGGTAATCATGTTCATATCACACTGCATGTGCCTGGAAGATGTGGAGCACTGAGGGAAGAAAGCATGCCGCGAAAGTAAGATGGTGTCGCATAAGGGAGTATGTTGGCGAGGGCATACATCATGTCATTTCATCCTTGCATTAATTACAGTATTTAAGAATGTTTGATTGTACTGCTTTATCATTATTGCTTGATTGAATTGATAACATGTTAACCTTTGCTGTATAGTTTCCACTGAGTTAGTTACTCACTCCTACGTTATGGGACGGTGTTTGCAACACCAACTAGTCCCTATTTTTTTTTTAGTTTTAAATGATGGCGATGCTTGCGAAACAGAGCCGGACTTGATGATGTTGAGGAGGATTTCTCCTATATGCAGGTTCTGATTGACGGGGTTGTAGGGCTATATGAGTTAGTTAAACACTTTATTTCCTGGTAATTGGTATAATGTGACACAAAATATGTATCTATTCAGCCCTGCTACGTATTCATATTCTGGGGATTTGAAACCACTTATGTACTTTATATATTTATCACAGTCTTTCGCTTGCCTAATTTAGTCATCCCTGGAGTATGATATGCTGTTTTTAGTATAATCTCAATCTTATTTAATGCCTTTCTACAGACAACATGCATTCATCATTATCTATGTTGCATAAGTGATATTTTGGAACTCGGGAGTTGGGTTTCTACCCGACCCCCGATTTTCGGGATGTTACACCATCTTAAAAGGCTCTTAATGGTATAAAACAAGCTCCCAAAGCAGGTATCAAAAGTGTCACGCCCAGAAAATCGGGGGTCGAGCATAAACTCCACTCTCGAGTTCCAGAACATCACTTTTGCAATATTTTCAATGATGGATGAATGTCGGCTGTATTTGTGCATAAAACAAGAAGTGGATTAAGCCAAAATATCATATCATAGTCCAGAGACAGTTAAATTTTGCAAGCGGAAGGCTGTGATAAATATATAAAATGTATAATTTATTGTAAGTCTCCGGAGTGTGAACATGTTACTAGGTTAACTATATACATGTATACTCTAAAAAAAAATAAAAAAAAATATACATGGGTATTTTAAAAGTGCAAGATAACAAGTGTAATGGCATCTAATCAGTAACCCTGTAACCCCGTCAATCAGAATCTGCATATAGGAGAAATTCTTCTCATCATCATAAAGTCTGGCTTTTCTTCGCAAGCAACGCCATCATCTGAAACTAAAACAGGGACTGGTTGGTGTTGCAAACACCATCCCGTAATGTGGGAGTGAGTGATCAACTCAGTGGAAACTATACAATAGAGGTTAACATGTTATCAATTCAATCAAGCAGTAATGACAAAGCAGTATAATCAAACATGTCCTAGATAATCTTATTAATGCAAGAATGATATGAGGGAATGATGCATGCCCTCACCATAAACTCCCTCCTGCGACATCATCTAACAATCGCGGCATGAATTACTACCATTGTGCTCTCACACCAACGCCAATGGCAAATGCAGTGTGATGTCATGAGTATGATTATCAAATTCTTATTAGTCCCTTTCATACAGTAGGATTGAGAAGCTAAGTTTTCAGTCCGGTTGGGTTTCCAGATCGACCGTGGCGGACCAGTTTCAGTTCAACGGTTACGGGAACTCAATCAGAGCTACAAGTACTATAACATATATGGGTCAACTATCCTAATCCGGGGGTGAGTTTGGGTTGAAATCTAATGGTCAGAATGCTTAAAAATAACACACAAGCGAAACGATCCAGATTACTTAAAATTATATTCAATTTTTTAAAAATCTTCGCTTTCTCACTCTCTTCACTCCAGACTCAAGAAAACAGTCCCAGGACATCGTATGTCTTTAATTTTCGAGGTGATAGTCAAGTACAACTAGGCGGTCATAATGACTTAAGTTCATCGCCATCGGACTTTCGACGTGCGGTCCAGGTCCGATACGAAGTTTCTGAATGCTCCCGAGAGCAACTGGGTTTAAAGATTGATCCTAGGTTTCTAGGTAATATAGCGTTAGCAGTCCTACTCATTTTGGGTCTTATAGTTCATTTTTAAAGTGGTTCAAGTTAATTCTACTGAGTATTCAGTTTGGTACTTAACCAAATTCCACCCTAATTATGACAGAATACAGTCCTAGGGCCATTTTATGCCCCATTTTGGGAACTTCTAGTTATCATATTATTTTAATTATTTTTTTAATAGTTCATCATCAAGTTTACCCTATCTCCACCAAATTTCATAAGATTTTAAGTTGTAGAAAAATTCTAAAAATTTTAGAAGCAGCCACTGTCCAATAAGGTATTTTCAGACAGTTGTCACAACATCATACTTTAAACTATATTAAATATTTTATTATATTTTTTTCATATTTTTTTATAAAACTAGACTGATTTATCTTCAATCTGGTTTTTAAATCACCTAAAGTTATAATGAAGGAGATATAATTTTTTAAAGTTGGAAAAAACGTGTAGAAAATGGGCTGCTTGACCGTTGTACGGACGAGGCGTCGCCAAACTGGCGAGGACCTCTCCCCAGGGGCGAGGTTCTCCCTCCCCCTCCCCCCGAGGGATGTCAAAAACATGTGGGACCCACCTTGGGTCACTCCGAATTGAGTCGTTTGGGCCCACGAGTCCGTCGAGACATTTATCAAGTCTCATTTGCAAACTGGAATGAGTTACGCGACATACAATATATGATTTTAGGGTAGAATAGAAGAAGCTAATCTATCCAAATAACCTATTTACATCATAAAATTCTAAATATTAAATAGTTGAAATCCTATTTTATTCATGTACGTACCATTTACAGTAAGTTTTAGTTTAAGTATATTTCTTCACCATTTAAACTTTAGGATTTATGTCTAATATTAAGTACTTGGAGAAATTTAAAGAATGAGGTGGCGAAAGGTGAGATTTTGAAGGAAATAGGTTGAAAAGCGATGTTTAGACTTTGGGATTAAGCTCTAAGAGTGATATGGTTGACCCATTGCCTAAGGACGTCTAACTTCAGGTTGGCAAAAATTCATGGTGTTACAATCTACCCCCCTTATCAAATAATTTTATCCCCAAAATCGGCTAAGGGTAATGAGTAAAGATTTTATTATTCCTTTTACCTAAACTTTATTAATTCAAGTTTATATGTGTGGTGGGGTATATACATCTATACTAGTCTGGAGCATTTTTGTCTATCCTCCTTAAAATTTACTCTTTATCTCTTGCTTATACCCTGATGGTTGACTACAATTGATTTCTTTATCTATTAGTAGTCTTGATGACGATTTCCATCTACTTAGAGTAAGATATATGTTTTCAGTGGTTGACCAGTACGGAGAGATGGTTGCAGTGGGCTTGATCTCGATACATTGATCATCTACCTGACAAGGGTAGAAGGCTTATCGTATCCCTTGCTAGTCCTAGTAGATCTTGGTCTTCTGCTCGGTTAAAGCAATGAGTCCATTGGTAGTCTCCCAGGATTGAGAAATGGGTCAAGCCGCGAATCTTTGCCATTGTATATATCAGTAACTCCGTATAATCTGATTACTCCAAAGCTTAGGGAATGCCCATCACTAAAAGGTTCCAATTTCCTATTTATAAGGTTGCTCTATGGGTCTTGGTCTAAGGGAGTCCTTGTCTGAATCTATGTCCAAGGTAGGGATTAATATGCACCCTAATAGATCATCCTAAAAGGATTTCTAATCGTATAGAGTCAGCTAAGGCTTCTATTATTTTCATATTTAACGAGTAAGTTTATAGATACACTGACCTTCGCTCGCTCCCACTGTTAGGCCAATGATTTAATATGAATGGGTTCAGCACTTAAGCCCCATTTGTTTGCCTATAAAGACTTCAGTATTGATATTCTAAAGAAGGTTCAAATCCTATTTACTGAGCTAACCTTACGTATAACCTGAATCAATTTATTCGATCCTGGGCCAGTAGAGAAGGGTCCAACCATGCTTACGCTGCTCTACACAGATTTAACGGTTACATTAACTGACCTAACTAGATTGGGCTCATAAAATTCTACCCCCCTTAAAAATTATGTCTACTCTCAAGGCTCAAGAATCTATGTCTCGATCCGTATGTCCAAACGAGGTGTAATTTAGGACCTATCCTTGACATGGAATGGGATACGATCTCCCAATACATTGGTCTTCCTTTCATCAATGATGTGTACTATAGTCTTGGTACCTATGGTTGTAGAAATGAGGCTAATATCTATTGGCTATATGTCCTTAACACTCCCTAAAAGCAACGAACTAGCTTTTGGTTGTAGGTGGTTAGGCCAACACGGAAGAAAAGTTGTGTAGTGGGTCTGAGCCGGATACATAGACTTTCTGTCTAGCTAGGATAGAAAACTTTTCGTATCATTTTTTAATCCTAGTTGGTCTCGATCTTTTGCTCTATTAGAGCATTGAGTTCATTGGTAACTAGCAGGATTAAGAATTCAGTTCAAACCGCGAATACATCGCTTATATACATTTCCTTTACTCCGCGTTCTTGATTGCAATAAGTCCTTGGGAAAGTAATTCTAAGGGGCATGCTGATTTATCCTAGCGTTCATCTGAGAGATATATAAGTTTTCCCCAAACGTGACTAGCTCTAAGTCAAGCAAGCGTCCTAAGAGTTACTAAAGGAGCCTATAAGTATCGAGGGAATCCAACAAAGGAATGAGGTCGCACTCTAACTAAATCAAGATAATTAACTACGTCTATATTCCAATTACCTTAGCAACATCAGTCTTTTACATTCCTTAGCTTAGTCTTAGCTTATGCATAGCGGCAATCCACTAGTTGTAATCCAAAGTCTATGTTTATATGCTAGATGCTTTCATACAATTTCTAATACAAGGAATTATTTTATCGCTTAGAATCAAAAGTTTCCTGATTAGGATTGAGTTGCCCAAACCTAAATTTAATTACGTTCGAGCTTTACACATAGGTTCATACCAGCTAAGGAGAGTCTAGGATTTATGTTATTAATTTATTAGATGTTCTCTACTATGCGATCTTTCAAAATCTAGGAATACCAACTCTAAATCCAAAACTCTAGATGTCACAGCTCTAGATGGCCACTGTTTATAGACTAAGCTACAGTGTTAGCTCTCGCTTGTCGGTAGAAGCATAAAGATCGAGAAGATTACTAAAACTAGCTCAAAAGAGCCATGGAAAAGGAGGGAAATAAGAAGAATGGGATAGGAAATTTGGGTCTCCACGGATTTGAGCCTGATATGGGAGTGTAAAGGCTCAAATAAAAGGGAAAGAAGAGGAAGGACAACAAAATAAGATGGGTTAGAGGACTTACACGAATGTGAGACTCAAATGGGAGATGTGAGAGAATCAAAGAAAATGAGAGGGTTATGTGATGGATATGGGTGAGCACGGTGGAAGAATATAGGATTTAACAAAAAATGAAAGAAAGAATGATTGGAAGGATGGTTTGAAAGAGAATGGAGCAGTTTTGAAGAAAAGGGAAAGCTTGGAGGTGGATTTTGTGAAGGAAGTACTCGATTGGGGATGAATTAAGTGTCGAACCATTGACCAGTGCGTCCCACTAGGCCCCACGTGCAATCGGCCCGAAGGCCCAGCCCGGACGAGCCCGCTGGTCGACGAGGCCTCTCCGGTCACTGACGTATCTGGTGAGGCCTTACCCTTTGGGCGAGGACCTCCCTACTCCCTGGGTCCAAAAACTTATGGGTCCCACCCTGGGTCCCTCTAAAACAGCCCCGATTGGGCCCTTACTCTGGTTTGACTCGGTTCGAGTCGATTCGGAACAAAACTGATACATGTGCAAAGTTACCAATTTCTAACAGATGAAATGGATTGAAACACGATCTAAACCCGTCAATTGACAGTCTATAAGTGATTTGGGGTCGTTGTGTGTGATCAGGAGTGTCCACGGACTCGATCTCGGCGGTTGTTTTCAGTAAACTTTCGCCAACAAACAAACTGGGAGTCCTAAACATGTTTCTAGATTTTTGTTACACCCTCCTACATTAAATTGGCGTCAGCGTGCTGTGTGTGACCATAACCCATGTCCAGTTTAATCCAGATCATGCTCTGATACCACCTTGTAACGCCCTGAAAATTGGGGGTCGAGCATAAACTCCACTCCCGAGTTCCATAACATCACCTATGCAACATTTTCAATGATAGATGAATGTTGGCTGTATTAATGCATAAAACATGTAGTGGATTAAGCCAAAACAGCATATCATACTCTAGAGACAGTTAAATTTCACCAGCAAAAGACTATGATAAATATATAAAATGTATAATTTATTGTAAGTCTCCGGAGTGTGAACATGTTACCAGGTTAACTATATACATGTGTACTCCAAAAATGAACAAAAAGAATATACATGGGCATTTTAAAAGTGAAAGATAACAAGTGTAATGACATCTAATCAGTAACCCTGTAATCTCGTCAATCAGAACCTGCATATAGGAGAAATCCTCCTCATCATCATAAAGTCCAGCTTTGCTTCACAAGCAACGATATCATCTGAAACTAAAATAGGGACTGGTTGGTGTTGCAAACACCGTCCCGTAACGTGGTAGTGAGGGATCAACTCAGTGAAAACTATATAACAGAGGTTAACATGCTATCAATTTAATCAAGCAGAAATGACAAAGCAGTACAATCAAACATGTCCTAGATACTCTTGTTAATGCAAGAATGATATGAGAGAATGATGCATGCCCTCACTACAGAATCCCTCATGTGACATCATATAACGATCGCGGCATGAATCACTACCATTGTGCTCTCACACCAATGCTAGTGACACATGCAGTGCGATGGCATGAGTATGATTACCAAGTTCTTATTAGTCCCTTTCATACAGTAGGATTGGGAAGCTAAGTTTTCAATTTGGTTAGGTTTTCAAATCGACCATGGCGGAACAGTTTCAGTTCAACGGTTATGAGAACTCGATCATAACTACAAGTACTATAACATGTATGGGCTAACTATCCTGATCCGAGGATGAATTTGGGTCAAAATCTAACGGTCAGAATACTTAGAAATAACGCGCAAGTGAAATGATCCAGATTACTTAAAATTATATTTAATTTTTTAATAATCTTCGCTTTCTCACTCTCTTCACTCTGGACTCAAGGAAATAGTCCCAGGACATTGTATGGCCTTAATTTTTGAGGTGATAGTCAAGTCCAACTAGGTGGTTATAATGGTCTAAGTTCATCGCTATCGGACTTTCGACGTGCGGTACAGGTTCGATACGAAGTTTCTAAATGCTCCCGAGAGCAACTGGGTTTAGAGATTGATCCTAAGTTTCTAGGTAACATAGAGTTAGCAGTCCTACTCATTTTTGGTCTTATAGTTCATATTTAAATTCATTCAAGTTAATTCTACTGAGTATTCAGTTTGGTACTTAACCAAATTCTACCCTAATTATGGTAGAATACGGTCCTATGGCCATTTTATGCCCCATTTTGGGCACTTCTAGTTATCATATTATTTTAATTATTTTTCTTGTGTTTTATCATTAATTTTACCCTATTTCCACCAAATTTCATAAGATTTTAAGTTGTAAAAAAATTCTAAAAATTCCAGAAGCAGCAGTTGTCCAACAAGTGATTTTCGGACACTTGTCACAACGTCCTAGTTTAAACTATATTAAATATTTTATTATATTTTTTTCATATTTTTATATAAAACTAGAATCATTTATCTTCAATATAATTTTTTAATCACCTAAATCGAAGTTATAATAAGTGGGATATGATTTTTCAAAGTTGGACGAAACGTGCAGAAAAAATGTAGAAAATGGGTTGCCTGACTGTTGTACGGACGAGGCCTCATCGGTCACTGAGCAATTTAGTGAGGACTCGTCCCAGGGGTAAGGTCCTCCCCCCCCGGAATGCTGAAAACATGTGGGACCCACCTCGGGTCCCCCCGAATTGAGTCGTTTGGGCCCATGAGTCCATCGAGACATTTATCGAGTCTCATTTGCAAACCGGAATGATTTATGCTACGTACAATATATGATTTTGGGGTATAAGAAGCTAATATATCCAAATAACTTATCTACATTATAAAATTCTTAATATTAAATAGTCAAAATACTATTTTATTAATGTACGTACCATTTACAGTCAGTTTTAGTTTAAGTATATTTCTTCACCATTTAAACTTTAGGATTTATGTCTAATATGAAAGTACTTGGAGAAATTTGAAGAATAAAGTGGTGAAAGGTGAGATTTTGAAGGAAATGGGTTGAAAAACGATGTTTAGACTTTGAAATTGAGCTTTAAGAGTGATATGGTTGACCCATTGCCTAAGGACGTCTAACTCCAGGTTGGCAAAAATCCGGGGTGTTACAAAAAGTTGACTAAATTCTTACTTAGTCATACTTTTGTTATGGTTAGTGTTGACAAAAATCTATTTGTCAAGAAATATAATGATAATATCCCGATTGTTCAAAAATGATATTATATATGGATCTATGTTCACTAATTTATCTACTAATTTTGTAGATCCTATGAAATCCAAGTTTGAAATAAGTTTGGTCGGCAAACTATACTATTTCCTTAGATCACAAGTTAAATAACTTGAAGATGACATATTCATTTCTCAGACCAAGAATGCATTGAACCATGTAAAAAAGTTTATTTTTTAAAATAGTAAGATTTTAATACTCCGATGAGTACGATTCTTAAACTCTCAAAAGATGAATTAGGTAAAAGTGTAGACTCTTGACTATATCACAGTATGATTGGTAATCTTCTATATTTAGTTGTTATTAGACCTGATATTGCATTCACTGTTGGAATTTACGCTAGATATCAACCGGATCCTAAAGAATATCACTTATCTACTGTTAAACAGATAACCAAATATGTTATAAGTTTTGTGAACTTAGGCTTATGATATCCACATGATACGTTTGTACAAATTACTAGTTATACAGATGCAAACTGAGTAGGAAATGTTGATGATAGAAAATATACCAACGGTGGATGTTTCTATGTTGGAAACTGCTTAGTATCATGATTTAACGAGAAATAAAATTTTGTATCTCTATCCACTATAGAGGCTGAATATATTGTTGCAAGGAATGCTTGCAGACAGATAATGTGGATGAAAAGAATGCTAGTTGATTTTGGGATTATGCAAGATTCATGACATTATATTGCGATAATTCAAGTGCAATAAATATCTCTAAAAATCCAATTCACCATTCTCATACAAAGCACATTGACATACGATATCACTATATTCAAGAATTAGTTGAAGATAAGACTATCATGTTGGAATACATTCAAAATGAGAAGCAACTTGTAAATATACTAAGCCGCTTGACATTGTTAAAATTTCAAATATGAAGCATGATATTGGACTGTGTATTATTATTTTCTTTGCATTTATGTTTATGCTTATTTGTAATTATGAAGTGCATGAAATGAAAAATTAAAAATGAAAAATAAATATAATTGTTGAAATAAAATAAAATTTTAGGGATTTTTCAGCCAGCCCGTTAATGAACGAAAATTTCGGCCATCCGAGCACATGCTCAGGCTATCCGAAGTTTGTGTGGATTGCCCCCAAATTCTTCTTCAATCCACTTCTTTTTCTTCAGTTAGCCGGTGCCCCATTCGACCAATCCATCAATCCAACTCTCTTCTAAGTGATTTTATTTCAATTTCCTTCAAGATTTAGGTTGTTCATTCCAAGAATTGCAAGTTTATGTAGTTTTTCTTCATTTTGAAACCCTCTTCTTATTGGATTTTTCTCAAAATCTGATCTGCATTCTTTCTTGAATTTTTCCTGTAAGTTTTCTTGTGCTTTTAAGATAGAACCAAGAGTAAAGTATACTATACGTACATCAAGAGCTGGTTCATCTTCTCGATCTATCATTCGTTCTGTACGAACCCTATATTCATCCTCCTGATTTATCCCTCTTGGTGTACAAGGAATATTATTATTGAAAAATCTATAAATCTAGACCATGTTGCTCATTTTGATATTGTTGAAATTCTAAGGTTGGATGGGAAGGAATTTTGCATTGGGACGGGACAGATTATCGATCCATTGGGCAAGGCATGTTTGTCTCCATTTGTGATGTTTATCTTGAGGATTTATCATTCTTTATTAAATTTGTAGAAGAGATAATCACTATTACACCTTTTGTTATATTTTCTTTAATGGACATGGACGTTGCAAATGATGGAATTCAAATCGTTAATCTTTTAAAGAAAATGTCTAACTCTGAAAAAGTAATCGATTACAAGGGAATTGCGTGGTTTCAATGATGAATGGCGATCTGGTAGAGCCTTAACCTCCAACAAGTTATTTCTTAAATACCGCATCTTACATTGCATCTTTACATCTAATGTATATCCAAGAGGTGGGAATATTACTGATCATACTCCCTTTATGCTTCGAGTCTTCCATGACATTATTACGGGTATTCGTGTTTACTTACCTTCTTTGATTTGTTACATCATCATTCAATTTCAATTGCATCCAGAGCATGGGTCAATTTTGTTTGGACATCTTATGTCTAGTCTTATTTTTCATTACAATGTCCAAGTCCCTACATTTGAGGCACCAGAATCCAAAATCCCCTTCAATAACTCGAACTTGAATATGATGAACCTAACTCCCCTACCAGAATAAAGAGATGGACAAGAAGAACAGCAAGCGGCAGACACCCCCATGGAAGATATATTCAATGAATTAGATGATTCTGATGATCCAATTGATTTTGACTATCAACCCTCTCAATTTGATGAGAAGTTATCGATATTAGAGGAAAAGGTTGATGCACCACATATATCTTAGGCATCATTAGCCCAAACCCAACAGTCTACATGTTGAGGGTCAAATATTGCACATTATCCCCCATTTATTACTTAGTTCTATGAACCTGATAATGCTTAATGTTTTATTTTACTCATGTTTGTGTTGCAAGGTGAATTTAAGAGCTCGGATTGAAAAGGGTACTAAAAGCATGGATTTAATATTCAAGAATCACCAAGGCAGTGAATGGATCTTAGAAGGCCAAGATTGAAGACTTCACATGCTAAAATTTCAAGAAAACTAAGTGAGGAATGAAGAGCATTGAAGACTTGATGTGAAGAAAAAGAATTCTGAAATTGTCCTGAAAATAAACATATTCCTGAAAGTGTCTTGAAGAACCATATTTTGAAACACTGGGGCATTCTGCGAAATTGTGCAAAGTGAAGCCTATTTTGGGAAACTGCGTAAATTTAAGGCAATTTTTAGAGTTTTTCAACTAAGGTGCAAAAGTTGGAGTTCTACAACTATAAATAAGACTCCTTAGGATGTTCCTAAGCATCTTCTAGGGTTTGTGGAGTGAAGCAAAAGCGTGGAGAAGCCTTCGCCAAGAGTTTTTCTTCCCTTAGTTGTTTTTATGCTTTTCTTAAAAGATTGTAGTTCACTCATGTCTATGGTTGGCTAAACTGCTTAGCTAGGGTTAAGAGGTGAAGCTTTTAGCATGATGGGATGTTTTCTATTGCTTTGATTCATGTTTAAGTTGAACTATCTTTGATTCTAGCTTGATTATAAGAAATACTTTCAGTTTTTAATGGTTTATTGTGACTTAAATTACAATAGATCTGCGATAGCTTTGAGTATGTTCTTTTCTTGTATTAAGATTGTGAAATTAGGAAATCTCGTTGTTCACCATTGTCCCATGGGCATGGTTGGGTGATGAAATCCTTCTAATCTTCATGATTTTCTTATGATTGGCTGTGGGAATGAAAAATCCTTTGTAAACATGTTGTTTGTATTGTCTCATGAGCATGGTTTTGTGATGGAATCACTTCCAGTCTCACACCTCTCATCCATTAACAATTAAGTCAAAGGAAGTTCATATTTAGTTTTACTGAGATATCTTCCAATTGGATAATATGGGACTTGATTCCAGTTGCGTCATTGAATCAAGTATATATCTCCCTAATCTCTACAAGTGGATCCTTGGAAACCCTAGTTTCCCACCTTTAAATTTCTTAAATTTTTCATTAAATCTCTCACAATTTTTCTCTATACTTCTAGACTTAAGTCTTCATCTTCTTCTATTTCTAGTTCTAGTTTCTTTCAAAAAACACACGAGATTAGTCCCTGTGGATTCGACCTCGGTCTCACCGAGATTATTACTACATTGCAACCCTACACTTGGGGTTATGAACACTACAATGAAGTATGTGAAAAAAACATCAATCAGAGTTTACAGATTAATGATCCTTCGATGCTTGCAACATCTTCCTCAAGGTCAGATCAAGCTTGATTTGCTTATTTTTCTTACTTATGCTGGATCTGTAACAAACATATTTCGATCTTTGTATATTTTGGATGATTTACTTGATGATATATTATAGTTGTATGAGTTGCTTGGATATTTCATACATTATCTCATACAATGTTTTCAATCTTAATGATTTATTCTAAATGCTTGGATTTTGATGCTATCCCTACTTGATTATATTCATAACTATTGGCATTTCTTTTATTTTCTAGCTTTACTATACTTCATGATATAACCTATCATTAATTCTTCATTTGTCAACTTGTGACAAAAAGGGTGTAAGGCCCGTATCCTAGTCTGTACCGTTCCTTAGACCCCCCGTGATCCTCCCCGTCAAATTTCGATAACCCGCGACCTATAAAGGACGTTTGCACATGACCTTAAGTCGCTTCCCGTAGATCTTAGCTGACTCGACTAGAAACTTGTACCCTAGTGACCGTGCCGTCGCCGCGGTTCTAATGCCATGACTCACACTCCAATGCGATACTTAAGCTAAGAGTTGTGGGCTCGTGTTTATTTCGAGGAAACACAATGCATTGCGAATCTCGAGAGAATCTCTACCTAAACATCAAATCAATCAACCAAGTGCAAGTCAAGTACAACCCATCACTCACCCATACCTTTCTTTTACCAAGTTAAATAAACCCATACCTAGCCCATCCCTCTCTCATCCAAAAGTCAACCAAGCCCATAGTCTCCATGTCATTCTTCTTAAAATACCCATTCCTCCCATCCCATCTCCCTTACACAACAAATTCTCCTCTCTCATTTCTCTCTTCATTCCCAAGTAACATAAGAGAGTTGACGTCCAAGCTTCCCAAGGAGACCCAAAGTGTGGCCCACTTCCTACCCCCTCATCTCTCATCCTTGCCTTTCAATCTTCATCATCCTCCATCAAAGTTGAAGCCAAGGAGCTTAGCATTCCAAGGAACTAAGAAGGTGTGAAATTGGTCAGTGATCTTACGAATTCCACCTTTGATTTCTATTTGAGGGCACACTTACTGTGGGACCCATTTTATATATGCATTGTAAGATAGGGAGGGCTCATAAAGCCGGAGCCCCTCCCCTCCACATGTCTCTACCTCACTTTTCCTCTCTCTCGCTCTCTCTCTCTCTCTCTCTCTCTCTCTCTCTCTCTCTCTCTCTTTCTTTTATGGTGATGATGATGGTGTGTGTGGCCCACCGGATGTGTTTAACAAAATCCGGACTGTCCATAATTTTTTGGATGTCCCTTTGGTGGAGCTCACCTTGCTATCCATTGCAGGACGGGCCTGGATGAAGGAAATTATGAATATCATCAGATCCAAAGCTGGTGGTTCCCACATGCGTGGACCCACCTAATGTATGTCTTTCATCTAGGCCGTCCATCCTTAGACTTGGCCCATGTGATATATGTGGTGTACCCACACTGTCCAGCAAGGGATGGTGGGTCCCACACGTGTGGACCCACCTTGATATATGCCTCACCGTCCGTTCGTTGGATGGGTGAGACCCACCTTTAATGTATGTGTTCTATATCAACACCATCCATTCCTAGACGTGTCGCGTGGGATCACCGTGATGCAGATGATTTATCCACACCATCCAGCCTACTGGACAGTGTGATCCACCTTGTAGCCAGGCCATCCATCTAGGACGTTGGATGCTAAAATGTTTCAAATATATATATATATATATATATATATATATATATATATATATATATATATATATATATATATATATATATATATAATACTATATTATATGGTGGACCCCATGTGGGACCCACCAAGCTATGGGAACGATTGGCTAGTGTACCTGAAACAACTATATAGTTGTTGTATTGACGTCAGTAGGCTCTATAGGTCTGATCATGAGTTATGTGTTATATCCAAACCATCCATCTGCATGAGACCTAAGTGATGCAAGTGTTTTACCCACACGTGTGGGTCCCACCTTAATGTGTTGTATATCCACATCGTTCATGTGTATGGGATGGTGGGCCTTAATGTATGCGTTTTAGCCACGCCGTCCAGTCCGCTAGATGTGCGGCCCACCTTGATGTTGCGTTTTAGCCACGCAGTCTAGTCCGCTGGACATGCAACCCACTTGATGTGTGTGTTGTACTTCCATGTTTTTCACCTAGTGGGCCCATTTAGAAGGTGTCAGCCCACCTGCTGGTTGTGCATGACCCAACTACTGTGAGAACCAATGTGATGTATTTGAGGCCCGGATAGTGAGGCACATGTAACATCCCGAAAATCGGGGGGTCGAGCAAAAACCCAACTCCCGAGTTCCAAAATGTTATTTATGCAACATAAATATGTATGATTGAATGTTGTCTGTGATAACACATTAAACATGAGTGAGATTAAGCTAGAACAGTATATCATACTCCAGAGACGGTTAAATTAACAAGCGGAAGACTGTGATAGTATGTATAACATATATAAACTGTTGTATGCCTCCAGAGTGTGGATATGTTACCAGGTTATATACATACATGTATACTCCAAAAGTAGACAAAACGAATATACATGAGTGCGCTAAAAATATAAAATGACAAGTGTCAAAGTATCTAATCAACCTCCCTGCAATCCCGTCAATCAAAACATGCATAAAGGAGGGATCCTCCTCCTCATCATCAAGTCCAGCTCCGCCTCGCAGGCCGCGCCATCATCTGCAATCACAAAAGGGTCTGATGGGTGTCCAGGAACACCGTCCCGTAATGTGGGAGTGAGTAGCTAACTCAGTGGAATAATAGAGCAAGGATTAACATGTTCTCAAATCAATCATGCGATAATAGTAAAGTAATAAATCAAACATTCCTAATACTTTTGTTAATGCAATTATGACATGACGTGATGTATGCCCTCACCGACGATCTCCCTCATACGGCAACATCTTACGACCGCGGCATGCCACACTCCCTAGAGTGCTCCACATCTTCTAGGCACATGCAATGCTATGGTGATATGATTTCCAAGTTGTTATTAGTCCATTCAAACAGCAGGATTGGGAAACTAAGGTACTTCCCTTGTATCAATCCCAACACAGATCCTGTCTAGGGTCGTCACTCCTAGTAATCTCATACGATGTATATTTCGTAGGTCACTGCAAGGGCTGTCAGGGCTGTTGCTCGCACTCGTTGCACCGCTCCCCCATCATCTTATCAATACAGGCCTACTGTACTCTATTGCAACGGAAGGGTCGTCGCCTCCCGTGGACTCAGAATACACTCGCGGTCACTACAAAGGACTCGTCGCCTGATCAGTGTAGGCCAACAGCTAGAATATAGTGTTCCATACCACCATAATCTTCTCACAAGTCTAGGTGCTCACTAGTCACTACGGGGAGGTTTGTGGCCCCAGCGTAGGCCGACAGCTCGACCACGGTGTCCCATACCACCATGCCCGGCTCATGAGTCTTCGTGGATCAAGGTACCATGGTTAACAAGGTTTACAATGGTAAGTTCAGTACCCTAGGTTCAAGTAGATATGACTCATGCAGGGTGAACATACAACGACCAGTCGGGTTACTTGACGAGCTCGACTAGCACGAGCGCATCGCAAGTCAAACGACATGAAGTGCGTAAAACACTTCGCGTGGCCTAACCACTGCCGCCAACTCTAAACACGACTCGTGTTCATCGACACATCGTTCGTGGCAAAGATAGGCTAACCACGATATTTCTTGGTTACCGACTGCCTGGACTAGGCATAGTCCCAAACACATAGAATCACATCAGCAAATCAAGTGAGAGTATTGGAAATGAAATACAACCACGTGAGCATGTTAACACATGTTATGACATACAACCAGAGTAAATCATCTTACACATGTATATCACGAATATAATGAAATTATACATAGCACCAACATATAGGACATCATCTCCATCAGCATATTAATTGAGAATTCGATCTCAACTAGATCATAAGGAAATCATCAAGCACATGTTATAACATACCACTTAAGTGAAACATCAAGCATATGCATTTCATACCAATAATGAAATCGTACATATGGCCAACTTGTAGGAAACCATTTACATTAGCAATTTAATCGAGAAATCAATCTCAAATTAATTCATAACACCATTTAATTCAATACATACTAATACAAGTATTTATACAAACACTTACACTACACACTTGAGTCTACATATAGTATGTCGACCCGAAATGCGCATTTAGGCAAATCTCTTCGCCAAACTAATTATGCACGCATTCCTAACATTCTAATGCGACAACAATTCATGTCAATCACATCAGCAAAATATGAATGAAAACAGTACTTCCTACAAATGACTAAAATGCCCTAAATCTCATATTCTTCGTTGATTTACGAAACAGGAAACGGACAGCATGTTGTACATGTCAAACGGCGTTGCCGTCAAGAATCTACTATTAAACGACATTGAAAGCTTTGAAAACAGTCAATCAAAGCGTCTAATATCCGCACCTTGTCTCTTATGGATGTTGAAATTCGAACGGAGCGTATACGCTTCGTCTACAGCGATAAGAGAACCTGTTTTACGAGATTTACTAACTATCAAGCTATGGAACGGAAGAAACATCAAATCAGCAACTTCTAGGGCTATTTCTTACCTGAAAACGTGGAGGAATCGCCAGGAAAGTGCTTGGATCGCGTGGCTTAAACACGTGTAGCAGGTAGCACCAGCAGCAGGAAATTCTCTCCCACCTCTCTCACAATCTCTCACCTTTTCTCTCCCTCAATCTAGGGCTTTTCCCAAATTCGGATGGGAGAGATATGAGAGGGTTTCAACCCCTTTTATAAGATTAAAAATGCCCGGAATAGGCTCGGGAACAAAGTTCACTTGATGCTTAACCAAAGCGGGGCTGTTTCGGTCCAAAAGATGATTTCTGGTGGTCCCCTGGTCGAATGCGATCGGACTTAAGCTCATGCGTACCAGATATAGCACGTATTAAGTTTTCAGTCCGGCAGGGTTCGCAGATCGCGCGTGGCGGACCAGTTTCAGTTCAGCGGTCACCACACGTAGATCAGGGCTGAAAGTCTCATGATATAATATAGAAATTTTTCCTGATCCAAGGGTGTAATCTGGCTGAATTCTGATGGTCAGAACGCTTAATACTGACGCGTCAAGTCGTGTGCCAGTTTTGAATTTGAAATTCCAATTCTGTCCCTATTCGCACTCTCTTCGGTCCGGGCTCAATGAAATGGCCTGTGATTATCGGTTTGACTTGATTTTTGAAATGAGTGTCAAGTCCAGCTAGGCGGTTCTAACGGTCTAAGATAGGAGGTATCGGACTTTCGACGCGCGGTCTAGATCCAATACAAAATTTCAAAGTGGTCTAGAGAACAAACCGGCTTAGAGTTTGATCTAAGGTTATAGAGAGTTATAGGGTCATTGGTTCCACTCGCTTTGGGTCTTGTAGAACGTATTTAAAGTGGTCCAAGTTAATTCTTCTGAGTATTCAGTTTGGTACTCGACCAAATTCTACCTTAATTATGGCAGAATACGGTCCTAGGGCCATTCTATCCCCCATTTTAGGAACTTCTAGGTATCATATTATTTTTATTATTTTTTTATGGGTTCATCATTAATTTTACCCTAACTCTTCCAAATTTCATAAGATTTCGAGTTGTAGAAAAATTCTAAAAATTCCAGAAACAGCAGCTGTCCAACAAGTGATTATCGGACAGTTTCTCACAATGACCTACTTTAAACTATATTAAATATTTTATTATATTTTTCACATATTTTTATATAAAACTAGACTCATTTAGCTTCAATATAGTTTTTGAATCACCTAAATTGGAGTTATAACGAAGGAGATATAATTTTTCAAAGTCTGAAGAAATGCGCAGAAAAAAAGGTACAGAAACTCGCTGTACGGACGAGTTCGGCGATGCATCGCCAAACCGGCGATGGCATCGCCGACCACTGACCTGTTTGGGGTGGTTTCTCCATCTGATATTTGAAATGGGTGTATTTTAGAACCTGGGATGAGTTATTTAACATGCAATATATGATTTTGTGGTAGGAGAAGCTGATCTATCCAATTAGTCTACTTATTTAGTGATACTTCAAAAGGTTAATGGGTAAAAACCCTTTTCATTTATTTATTTACTATTCATAGTACTTTTTAGCTTAAGTATTGATCAATATCACCTAAACTTTAAGATTTGTGTCTAATGTGAGAGCTCTTAGAAAATTTTGAAGGATGAAGTAGTAAAAGGTGAGATTTTCGAAGGAAATAGGGATTTGAGACTTTTGGATTGAGTTTTGAGAAGTTAATCAAGTGTTAGGATAGACTCATTGCCTAAGGACGTCTAATCCCAAGTTGGCAAAAATCTGGGATGTTACAGCACATTATAATGTATTTGAGGCCTATGAGTGAGGCTCAATGTGATGTGCATGAGGCTCATGAGTGAAGCCCAATGTGATGTATGTGAGGCCCTTATATGTCCGGCCCAATATGATATTTGTGTGGCCCATATTTGCGACCCATTGTAATAGAAGAGAGGCCCATATGATGAGGCCCCAAATGATGTATATGAAGCCTTTGAATGAGGCCCAATGTGATGTATTTGTGGCTCATCTCGTGAGGCACGATGTGATGTATATGAGGCCTTTAAATGAGGCCCAATGTGATGTATTTATGGCCCATCTGGTGAGACCCATTATGATATATATCGGGCCTTTGTGTGAGGCCCATTAAGTTGTATATGAGGCCCTTATGTGAGGCCATGGGCCCCACTATATGTTTGGCTCTATGTGGGCCACTCCTTGGGAACAATGTTGGTTAAATGTCTACATTGATAGGCAACGATGGTTAAATGTCTACATTGTGACCTTCCCTTAGGCCTTTATTAGGCCTATTCTCATCATTCTCTAAGTGGGTTGACCCTAATCATTGGGCCCCTTAGGCCTTTATTAGGCCTATTCTCATCATTCTCTAAGTGGGTTGACCCTAATCATTGGGCCCCAATGATATTGCATGATCCATCTATCCTTATTGGGCTAACCCAAAATTTTTGGGCCCCTTAGGGAATCTAGTGGGCTATATAATAGTATGGAGAAGGAAGCCCATTCCAGATCCTTAAAAATATAGGTAGGCCACCTAGGCCCAACCTTGATATAAGGAGAGTACATCATCATGGTACGAGTATGGTTAGTATAGCTCCAGATTCGTGCCCATGCACATCATATGTATGTTTGATATGATTAGTGATTGATCATAGCATATGCCATTGGATGGATTATTTATGGGACTCACTGATAGGTGGAGTTGCCCCACATGAGCGCACGATAGGCGCAGAATTGTTATATAGCTGGATAGTATGATTCATGCATCTCGCATTTGTGCGATATGATTTCTATACGCCCTAGTGACATCAGGGCTATAGCCTCCATGGGCATATTATGGATGGCGGGATTGGACAACAAAAATAATGTTAATAGCATCGTGATGAAATAGATGTCCTTGGGTTAAAATATCTAAACCAGATGGTACCAAAGGATGACTCCAACGTTGAGACCAAGTGGATACATGAGTGCACGAGGGCCGTATGCTAATAAGTCGTGTCTCTCACTATAACACCCTGAATTTTTCTGGTTGAGTAAAGCTCTACTCCCGAGATTCAGAACATCACTTATGCTTGTGGATGATGATATTCAGCTTTCTTTCATATTAATGAGGTAAGCATGCATGAGATTAAACTAAACAACACATCATACTCCAGATTTAATGAAATTTAGCCAGTGCGGAAGTATAAAACATATTTATTGATGTTTCACAAACCTCTTCCAGAGTATGAGTACGTAATTGGGTCTAATATATACATGTATGGTTTCAAAATGTACAAAAAGTGGTAGTGTAAATGTGTCCAACTAAGCCCTAATGCCTAGTGTCTCCTGCGCAATGGCACGCGGTCTACATCGACGCACCCGAGAGTTGGGAGTAGGAGAATTCCTCCTCGTCCAAGAAGTCCTGCTCTAGAAGAAAGATGTCATCTGTACCTGCATCTAAATCAGTGTCTAGTTGGTGTTTTAAAACACCATCCCATAGTGGAAGTGAATGATCAACTCAGTGGTTTTATAAGGCAAAAGTTACGCATGTTATCAGGTCAATCAAAGCAGTAAAGATAAAGAAATCGTAACAATCACTTCCTAACTACTCTTTTTAATGAAGTAATGATGCATGCCCTCACCCATCAATGCCCCCTCACACGTGACTCCGATAGGCTATTTCGCATATGACAACACTTCCTTAAATGGTGTAACTCCAATGCCTTTTTGGCACATCCTAACTAATGCAGTATGATGCACGGTCATGTTAGCCAGGTCATTAATTAAGATCAATCATACAGTAAGTTTGGAAAGCTAGGGTACCTCCCTTTATATTAATGACCTAAATCGAACATTTGGCATTGGATAATTGCAGGGGTCTTACTCCTATGTTTCAGATCTATCTAGGTTCGTCACTCCTAGCTAACACATATAATAGGCAAGTTGTAAGTTTGTCACTCCTAGTCAAACACATACGATAGGCAAGTTACATGAAGTTGTGCCTGCGGTCACTATGGGGAGGCTCGTCACCCCAACGTAGGCCGACGGCACGAACACAATGTCTCATACCACCATACATGGCTCATGAGTCTTAGTTTCTCACTAGTCACTACGGGCAGGTTCGTCACCACGGCTAAGCCGATAGCTCAGACACGCTGTCCCATACCACCATGCCCAGCTCATGAGTCTCAGTGGATCGTGGTACCGTGGTCAAAGTGGATCTTTACATTAGTGAGGGGTATCTTAGATTCAAGTAGTCACGTCTATACATGGTAAACACACAATAGGTCAATCGGTTCATTAGGAAAGCTCGATTGATACAGGCACACGCTGACTTAATCGACATTGAGCAGGTAAGCACCCCTCGTGGCCTATCCACTTTCGACAATAGTCATGTGACTTGAATTCATTGAGTCTACCCAAGGTGGTGAGACTAATTTGGCCACCTGAACAAGGACTTTTACTGATTTCCTGGGCCACGTTTGTGGCCTCAATCCTACTTAAAGGTGGCTAACATCCACGTGTAATAATTATCCTACCATTCAACAAACAATCCATGTGGATTTCTCATGTGAGCATTTCATCAATCACATAGAACATGCTAATACAACATGCATTTATCAATTGATTTCATAGAGGAAATTATACATATGCATAAGACATTCAAAATTCTATCTTAATACTCGTAGTAAATGCAAATTATCAACAATTTTCTCATTTAGACAATTTATCAAACACATAGACTACGTTAATTACAACATATGTTTTATCAATTCTTTATACAGAGTGATTTACATGCATATGACAATAACGAATCCTAGATTAGAATTCATAGCAAGCACTAATCACTTTCTATTGCTCGTTTAAACATTTTAACAAACACATAGGGTGCATCATTTATTTATCTCAGTTCATAGGTGTATCTCATATAGAAATCAACACATTTAAGATATTATGGTAGCAATCAAGACAGACATAAATCATTATTTGTCATGAAATCATCGATAAACAGTAACTTAAGCATTTATAGTCCGCACATTTCGTTAGTATGCTCAACTCAGACTCAGTCTAAACTCTACGTTTCCAAAAATGGAATGTCAGGCACCTAAATGATGAAACTGGTTAGCTAGGTTAACGAAAGCTATCCAAGAGTTCTACATCGATATTAGGGTTGGTATTTTTTATCCAAAATCATAGCTAAAAGAGGTTCGATAGCGGAATGGGGCGGTGATTAGGTGCGTGGATTCTCTTACAATTTCTACTTCTCTCTATCCTCTTTTCTCCTCTCTCTCCCTCTAGGGTTTTTAAAATTCGTATATGGGTGAGAGGTGGTGAAATGAGGACTATTTATAGCGTCAAATGTGATGTAAATGGCCCTAGGGCCACTTTACACATGGTTTATACCTCGTGGGCAGCTATTTCTGACGAACACGGCTCATAGGGAGGCCCATTGTAACGCCCTGAAAATCGGGGGTCGAGTATAACTCAGCTCTCGAGTTTTAAAACATCACTTATGCAACATATTTAGAGATGGATGTATGTTATCTGTATTAGCGCGTAAAAATGAAGTAGATTAAGCCAAATCAGCAAACATAATTCAGGGACAATCTAAGAACGCAAGCGAAAAACTGAAATACATATATGAACCAATATGAGTCCCCAATATATGTAAGCTCTGCCAGGTCATAGTTACAAGTCATGTCTCAAAATACATATAAAAAAATGTGATACATCACTACCATCATAGCCCAAAATCTCCGTTAACCAGGACATGGCTCACATGAACCCACCTGAGAACAGCATGAATGAGAAAGCCTCCTCATCCTCATTAAACTCCAGCTCCGCCTTGCAGGCATCACTATCACCTGCAGCTAAGTTAGAGTCTGGTTGGTGTTTAAGCACTGTCCCAGAACGTGGGAGTGAGTGATCAACTCAGTGGAACTATGCAGCAAAGGTTAACATGTTATCAATTCAATAAAGCAGTAATGATAAAGCAGTACAATCAAACATGTCCTAAATACTCTTATGAATGCAAGAATGGTATGAGGAAATGATGCATGCTCTCACCACAAACTCTCTCTTGCGACATCATCTAACGATCGCGGCATGAATCAATACCACTGTGCTCTACACCAACGCCAACGGCACATGCAGTGCAATGTTATGAACGTGTTTATCAAGTTCTTATTAGTCCTTTTCATACAGCAGGATTGGAAAGCTAAGGTACCTCCCTTATATCAATTTTCAAACAATGATCCATTCTAGGGTCGTCAGTCCTAGAAAATCTCATACGATATTACTGTTCTAGGTCGCTGTAAAGTGCTCATCACCAATAAATACAGGCCTAGTATACCTTAGATGTTGCAAAAAGGCTCGTCGTCTGTCAACAGTATCAAGATAAGCTCGAGGTCACTACAGAGGGCTCGTCACCAATCAATGTAGGCCGACAACGTGAATATAGTGTCCCATACCACCATAATCGGCTCACGAGTGTAGGATGCTTACTGGTCACTATGGGGAGGCTCGTTGTCCCAGCGTAGACCTACAGTATGACCACAGTATCCCATACCACCATGTCCGGCTCATGAGTCTTAGAGGATCGGGGTACCAAGGTTAACGGGATTTCACTAGTAAGTTTTGTACCCTAGATTCAGACAGTAGTGACCAAACATGGTGAACATACATCGGTTAATTTGACGAACTCAACTAGGATAAACGCACGTTGAGTTGAATGACATGGAATGCATAAACACTCCATGTGGCCTATCCACAGTCAAACATCCTAAGTACGACTCACATTCGTTAAATACATCCTGCGTGGCGAAAACAACCTCAACCACCAGTTTAAGGACCGTTACTGATTACCTGGACTACAACATAGTCCCAATCACGTACAAGCTCAATAATAAGCAATTGATTCAGATTCTACATTCATATGAATATGCTATGAAATATAACTTAAATGCGAATTCAGTACATGGAGGAAATCATACACATAGTTAACATGAATAAAATAGACTAAATAATTCATAGAGGAAATCATACACACAAGCAGGGTAATTGAGATTCATATCTCAACAACCTTATAAATCACACTTTACTGAATGCTATCTCATTTAGGCATTTATACAAACACTTAGACTACTCTATTCAACATACATCACGTATATCAACCACATTACATATTAGGACAAATCCCTTCACCTAGGAGTTGTCGCATGCATATCAATCATATATCTATGACAAATAATCATGGCAATCATAACATCATATTTCATATGCATACAGACATTCTAACATATACGTGAAATACTTTATTTACAGCATAGGTTATACATATACGTAAATCAAAACAGATAGCGCATTTAGCATGTTGAATAGTGTCCATATCAAGAATAAATCATTATTTAACATTGAAAGTCTTGAAAACCATAACCTAAATGTATATAGTCTGTACCTTAGCTGGAAAATGCAATACAAATATGATTTAGACGATAGGTCTTCGTCAACGGCTAATAAACAACCTAAGACATGAAATAGATTAGCTGCAACAATCCTTAAACTATCCTAAGCTCTAAAACAGGTTAGGGTTTGATTGACTTACCCAAAAATGGAATTAGAATTACCAGAATAATGATTTAGATACGATGGATTGATGCATAGAAGAACTGGGAAGAATCCCAAGATGAAACACTAGGTTCTCACTCACTTTCTCTCTCTTTTTTCTCTCTTATATTGGCGAGGGTTGGAAATTCATATGGGATATATGAGAGAGGGTTTAAGGCATTTATATAAGCTCAAAGCCGACGGAAATAGCCCTAGGACAAAGGTATACTTAGGTTATAACCAAATCGGGCTCTTTCTGATCCAACAGAACACTTTTGGAGGTCCTCTTATCAAATGCAGTCGGACTTAAGCTAGCTAGTATAGGATCTTAAGCAAGTTAAGTTTTCAATCCGATCGAATTTTCAGATCGACCGTGGTGGACCAACTTCAGTTCAACGGTCATCGAAACTCAATCAGGACCACAAGTACTTTGACATGTATAGGCCACCTTCCTGATCTGAGGGTGAATTTGGGTAAAAAACTAATGGTCAAAATGCTTATAAATGACGCGCAAGTGACACGACTCAGATTTCTTAAATTCATATTTAATTTCCTAAAAATATTCACTTTCTCACACTCTTCACTCCGGACTCAAGGAAATGGTCTCAGGACATCATTTGGGCTTGATTTTCGAGGTGATTGTCAAGTCCAACTAAGCAGTCATAACTGTCTAAGTTCATCTCTATCAAACTTTCGACGTGCAGTCTAAGTCTGATACGAAGTTTTCGAATGTTCTCGAGAGCAACAGGGTTTAGAGTTGGATCCTAGATTTCAGGGCAATGTAGCGTTAACAATTCTATAGGTTTTGGGTCTTACAGAACGTATTTAAAGTGGTTGGTACTAATTTCATAAGTAATCTAGTTTAACGCTAGTTAATTTACATTAAATTTTTAAAGGATTTGGTTCTAAATGATTTTTGCGAAAGGTGATACTTGGGTCTATGTACGAATTTTTCCAAGACTTTACAATCTACCCCCCTAAAAAGAAAATTTCATCCTTGAAATTCGTACCTTCTCATACTCCACAAGGATCCGAGGGTAGTTCTTCTTAACCTTAGCTTCAGTCTCCCAAGTAGCCTCTTCTTCAGTGTGATGCATCCATAGCACTTTCACACGTGGGATGAACTTGTTACGCAATACCCGCTCCTTCTTACCCAAAATATGCGTCGGTCACAGTTCATAAGTGGCATCCTCGCTTAACTGCACTTGCTCCCATCTGATAATATGCGAAGGATCAGGAACGTACTTCTTCAACATGGACACATGGAATACGTTATGCACACCTATGAGTGGTGTGGGCAAAGTAAGGCGAGACACTACTGGCCCCACTCGATCAAGTATCTGGAATAGGCCAATGAATCTCGGCGTGAGCTTCCCTTTCTTACCAAACCAAAGAACTCCCTTCATCGGAAAAACCTTAAGGAATACATGGTCCCCAACATCAAACTCAAGAGGTCACCATCTCGTATCAATGTAGCTCTTCTACCTGCTCTGTGCTGAGAGCAGTCGACACCTAATAATATTGATTTTCTCTGAAGTCGCCTGAACCAACTCTAGGCCAATTAGAGTCTTCTCGCCCACTTCTGCCCAATAATGCAGCGCTCTACACGGGCGACCATACAGTGCCTCATAGGGATCCATACCGATACTCGCCTGAAAGCTGTTATTATACGTGAACTCTGCATAAGGAAGACAGTCATCCCAACTGTCCTTGAAATCTAACACACAAGCTCACAACATATCTTCTAATACCTGATTCACACGCTCCATCTGTCCGTCTGTCTACGGATGGCACGCTGTACTGAACTTCAACTTCACACCCATCGCTTCCTGGATACGAGTCCAGAAGATAGATGTGAATCGTGTGCCTCGATCTGACACAGTATCCAAGGGAACTCCATGTAGACGTACAATCTCCTTGATGTACAATCTAGCCAACTCGTCTGCAGAATTTATAACTCTTATCTGTAGAAAATGAGCCGACTTCGTCAACCTATCAATGATCACCCAAATAGAGTCATGTCCCTTCCTTATTTTCGATAGTCCAGAAATAAAATCCATAGAAATGAAGTCCCACTTCCATTCAGCTATAGACATGGGTTGAAGCAATCCAGGAGGTCGACGATGCTCTGCCTTAACCTGCTGACACGTGAGACAACGGGATACGAAATTAGCAATGTGGACCTTCATATTATCCCACCAGTACGATCTTTTCATGTTTTGATACATCTTCGTGCTACCTGGATACATCGCAAGCCTCGAACTGTGGGCTGACTCGAGAACCTCTCATCTCAAGTCAGGGATGTTTGGGATGCATAGGCGGCCTCGATAACGCAAACCCCCAACTGTACCAACAGTCCACTCAGAGTCCTCATCTGTACTAACCCGCTCATTTATCTTCGCCAAAAGCTCATCGTCTACCTGAGCCTCGATAATCCGGCTATCAACGAGGGGCTGTACACGAACATGTTTGACAACTCCATACGGCTCTTCTACCGTGAGTTTCTACTCAAAGTCTTGCACAAACTCCATCATATCTCATTCTACAATCATAAGCGGGGCTGCAAACCGTATAGTCTTCTTGCAGCTCAATGCATCTTCCACAAGATTTGCCTCACCTGGATAGTAAGAGACCTCGAACTTAAAGTCTATCAAAGTTTTCATCCATCGGCGCTGCCTAATATTCAAGTCTTGCTGCGAGAATATATATCTAAGGCTCTTGTGGTCATAAAAGAGCTCGAACTCCTCTCCATAGAGAAAATATCTTCAGAGCTTTAATACGAAAATGACAGCTGCCAACTCTAGGTCATGTGTATTGTAATTTTCCTCGTACTTCCTCAATTGTCTCGAGGCATAAGCAATCACCTTGTCCTTCTGCATAAGGACACAACCCAGACCAACGAGAGACGCATCAGTATATATCGTATACTTAACCCCTTGCTCTGGCAATACTAGTGTCCTTCAGCTCCTCAAAAGATGCTTCGAACTTTTTATTCCAGACACACTTCAAATCTTTCCATGTCAACTGAGACAACGGTCTAGCAATCTTGGAAAAGTCTCGAATGAATCATCGATAGTAACCTGCCGGACCCAGAAAACTCCTCACCTCAGTAACTGAACCAGGTTGCTTCCAATCCTGAACCGCAGCTACCTTAGCGAGGTCAACAGCAATACCTTCCTTGGACACCACATGTCCCAGGAACTTGACTTCTTCCTTCCAGAAATCACACTTCTTATACTGTGCAAAAAGCTGATTTCTCCCTGAGAGTATTCAATATCGCTCTCAGGTGCTCCTCGTGCTCTTCCCGACTCATGGAGTATATCAAAATGTCATCGATAAAGACGATGATGAATCGGAACAGAAATGGCCGAAATACTCTATTCATCAGATCCATGAACACAGCCGAAGCATTAGTGAGTCCAAAAGACATCACAAGGAACTTATAATGACCAAAACTGGTCCTGAATGCAGTCTTTTGCATGTCCTCATCCCTGATGCGTAACTGATGGTACTCAGACTGTAAATCTATCTTCGAGAAATAACGTGTCCCCCTTAACTGATCAAACAGATCATCAATCTTGGAAAAGGGATACTTGTTCTTCACTGTCACCTGATTCAGCCTGCAATAATCAATACATAATCATAGGGAACTGTCTTTCTTCTTCACAAACAAGACAAGCGCTCCTCAAGGTGACACACTCGGTTGAATAAAGCCTGCCTCTAACAATACATCTATTTGTCTCCTCAGTTCCTCCATCTCACATGGAGGTATACGATACGTCGATAGGGAAATAGGTGTCGCACCGGGCACAAGATCGATACTAAAGTCAATCTCGTGCCGAGGAGGAAGTCCCGGAATCTTCTCAAATACATCAGGGAAATCACGAACCACAGGCATAACTTCTAACTCCGGATCATCATGACTCCTAACAAAGAAGCGTAGCTGCTAACACGATAGGACCAACTGACCTGAATTGAAAATGTAAGACCGTGCCCTCAGGTTCGTAGGCTGTCATAACTTTGTGTAACGCCCGTGAAAAATCCGTACTTGGGTTCGAGTACCGATTTGACCCGAAATCGCGTAGAAATAATTTCCATGGAAATTAAGCGTAAGTTAGCTAGCGCAACGCTAGAGCAGCTGGAAAATAGTCCCTGATCACTTTAAATACGTTCTACAAGACCCAAATCGAGTAGAACAAACAACTCTACAACACTCTATAACCTCGGATCAAACTCTAAGCAGGTTTGTTCTCTGGACCACATTGAATTCTTGAATTGGATCTAGACCGCGCGTCGAAGGTCCGATACCTCCTATCTTAGACCGTTAGAACCGCCCAGCTGGACTTGACAATCATCTCGAAAATTAAATCAAACCGATAATCACAGACGATTTCGTTGAACCCGGACTGAAGCGACCGCGAATAGGGATGGATTTGGAATTTAAAATTCAAATCTGGCACACGACTTGACGCGTCAGTATTAAGCATTCTGACCGTCAGAATTCATCCAGATTACACCCTCGGATCAGGAAAAATTTCTATTTATTATCATGAGACTTTCAGCCCTGATCTACGTGCGGTGACCGCTGAACTGAAACTGGTCCGCCACGTGCGATCTGCGAACCCTGCCAGACTGAAAACTTAATACGAGCTACATCTGGTACACATGAGCTTAAGTCCGATCGCAATCGACCAGGGGACCACCAGAAAGCAATTTTTGGACCTAAACAGCCCCGAAATGGATAGGCACCAAGTAAACTTCGTCCCGGAGCCCATTTTCGGCATTTTTAAGCTTATAAAAGGGGTTGAAACCCTCATTTCTCCCTTCCATCCGAAAATTGAAACCCTAGGAGAAAAAGAGAGAGAGTTTGAGAGAAAGAGAAGAAGAGAATTTTCCCGCTTCCGAGCCCCTGACAGTTGCTGCTTCAGCACTTCTTTCCAATCACCTGGCTGGTGATTTCTCCATTTTTCAGGTACAAAAGAACCCCAAAAACTTGCTGATTTAGGGTTTGCTTAGATGCTTAACATGTTAGCTAACGTATTCCATAAATCAGGCTCTCCTACCGCCGTAGACGAAGCGTACATGCTCCGTTCAAAATCCTGCAACCGTAAGAGACTAGGTGAGGATTTTAGACGCTTTGATTGACGGTTTACAACGCTTTCAATGTCGTTTAATAGTAGATTATCGACGACATCGCCGTTTGACATGTACAACATGCTCTCCGTTTCCTGTTTCGTAAATTAACGAAGAATATGAGATTTAGGGCATTTTAGTCATTTGTAGGAAGTACGGTCTACATGCATATTTTGCTGACGTGATTGACATGGTTTGTCGCCGCATTAGAGAGTTAGGAATGCTTGCATAATCAATTTGGCGAAGAGATTCGCCAAGTTGCGCACTTTGGGTCGACATACTATATGTGGACTTAAGTGTGTAGTGTATGTGTTTGTATAAATGCTTGTATTAGTATGTATTGAATTGAATGATGTTATGTAGTAGTTTGAGATTGATTTCATGATTAAAATGCTGACCTAAATAATTTCCTACATGTTTACCTTATGCATGATTGCATTACATGCATAGAAAGTATGCCTTGAAGATTTGCTTAAGTTGGATGTTATAACATGTGTTAACATGCTCACATGATGTATTTCAATTCCAATACCTTTGCGTATAGTGCTGATAGGTTTCCATAGATGTGTGGGACTAGACTTAGTCCAGGCAGTCGGTAACCGAGCGAATTCGTGGCTGACTGGTCATAGCCACGAACGACGCGTCGACGAACGTGATTCGTGTTTAGAGTTGGCGGCAGTGGTTAGGCCACGCGAAGTGTTTTACGCACTTCATGTCGTTCGACTTGAGATGCGATCGCGCTAGTCGAGCCCGTCAAGTAACCCGACTGGCCAATGTATGTTCACCTTGTATGTATCATAACTGCTTGAACCTAGGGTACTGAACTTACCATTGTAAACCCTGTTAACCGTGGTACCTTGATCCACGAAGACTCATGAGCCGGGCATGGTGGTATGGGACACCGTGGTCGAGCTGTCGGCCTACGCTGGGGTCACAAACCTCCCCGTAGTGACCAGTGAGCACCTTGACTCGTGAGCAGATTATGGTGGTATGGGACACTATATTCTAGCTGTCGGCCTACACTGATCAGGCGACGAGCCCTTTGTAGTGACCGCGAGCGTATTCTGAGTCCACGGGAGGCGACGACCCTTCCGTTGCAGTAGAGTACGGTAGGCCTGTATTGATAAGGTGATGGGGGAGCGGTGCAACGAGTGCGAGCAACAGCCCTGGCAGCCCTTGCAGAGACCTACGAAATATACATCGTATGAGATTACTAGGAGTGACGACCCTAGACAGGATCTGTGTTGGGATTGATACAAGGGAAGTACCTTAGTTTCCCAATCCTGCTGTTTGAATGGACTAATAACAACTTGGAAATCATATCACCATAGCATTGCATGTGCCTGGAAGATGTGGAGCACTCTAGGGAGTGTGGCATGCCGCGGTCGTAAGATGTTGCCGCATGAGGGTGATCGTCGGTGAGGGCATACATCACGTCATATCATCTTGCATTAATAACAGTATTAGGATTGTCTGATTTACTGCTTTACTATTATCGCGTGATTGAATTGTGAACATGCTAATCTTTGCTCTATGATTCCACTGAGTTGATCACTCATTGCCACATTACGGGATGGTGTTTGCAACACCCACCAGACCCTGTTGTAGCTGCAGGTGAGGACGAGATCCAGGAGGTGGAGCCAGAGATCGACGAGGACCAGGATGAGTTCTCGTATATGCAGTATCATGACGGCTTCCCGTAGGCGACCTGGATCGAGGGGACATCAGTGGGACTTTCTTTTGAACATTATTCTTTTGTTACGTATATGTACATGAGACTCAGAGATGTAGTCATACTTTGGAGACAGATGAGATTACTTTGTTTTTCCATACAGTGATATATACATTGTTTAGTCTTCCGCTTGCTTTTATCACTGGATCTGAAGTATGAATTGCAGTTTTGGTATACTTTTACTCATGTGAATGCTTTAAATCAGACAACATTGAATCATAACCATTTTTGTTGCATAAGTGACGGTCTGGAACTCGGGAGTTGAGTTTATACACGACCCCCGATTTTCAGGGTGTTACACTTTGACCTCGCAATCAATCTCTGCTCTCATCTTCGTGAGCCAATCCATCCCGAATATAACATCATAGTGACACAGTGGGGCGACAATCAGGTCGACGACCATTGTCCTGCTACCCAAATCTACTGTGGAAGACTCACAGGTCTGAGTGATATCTGAAGTGGTCCCTGTAGCTGCAATGAGTCTCACTTCCTTCATAGGAGTCATAACCAAACCAAGCCACTTGATCGCAGCGCAAGAGATGATCAAAATAGTGGACCCAGTGTCCACTAATAAAAAGATAGGTGTACCTAGAATGTGAGTGAGAACCTCAAAAGATGTCAGTGCTGAATCTGCCTCATGCACCTCATCTATGAGTGCATGAACCCGAGCCTGCTGTGGACGATGCGGTGGAGGTACCATGGGCCATTGTGGTGGCCTGAAATGAGGTGCTGGTGGTCTGAAGGAAGGTTGAGCTGGTGCTGATCGAAGAGGTGGTGTAGAAATAGCTTGAGGCATCGGACGGTTGATCCTCTGAGGCGGCGAGAAACCACTATCTCGCATCCTGAAGAAATAAGTCACCTCAGTGTGGCCTGGCTTCTTACAGTAACTACACCACACATCAGGTCACCTCACATGGGCAGGAGATGACAAGAACCTTGACAGTGAATCAACATGAGGCCTCTTACCGAGGAAAGGCCTACTCGAAAAACCAGGTCATGACCTAGGAGGCATAGGTGCATGCATACGGGACAACCTATCCCCGTCTTGCTCAGCTCGCAGGGACATGCTCACCAACTCAGCATAGGAAGACATGCTCGCACAGCACATCTTCGATCGAATCTCGAGTTGCAGACCCTCAGAAAAATGCCACATCCGCAACGACTGATCACCCAGAATTAAAGGAGTATACCTGTCCAGCTCCGTAAATTGGTTCTCATACTCTGTCACCGACATTCCTCCTTCTCGTGTCGGTAAGTGACCGAAAAATACTTCTCATGGAAGCGGGCCTCAAATGCCTCCCACGTCTATAAAAATCCCTCTGCAACTGTGCGGAGAATGCTATCCCACCATAAGCTAGCCTCCTTCTCAAACATGAAGGTGGCAAGCTCAACCTGCTCCACCTCAGAACAGTGCAACGGTCTCAGCATCTTAGAGCACTGACTCCTAACTTAAAATGGTATCTTAAAATGGATGGATGGTGTGGATATAACAAATACATAATAGTGGGGCCCATAAAAAATAGATGGACCGAGAGGCATTCTCGTCTGTCCGTACGTAAAAATCCATGAAAAATAGAAACCCATGAAATTTTTGACAAAACTTTTACCGATGAAATTTCCATCCAATGCATTTGCTGATGATGGATCAATCAATAGTAATTAAATATACAAATTTTTCTGATGTTACTTGGTATAGATGAACGCATTACATTTGTTAGTTTGTTCAGGATGGATTCATATGGATAAGATCTAACCTGTCTATAAGGTGGCCCACCATGTATTTATATTGGGAATTAAAAATCAGAGGGATTCAACGTTCTGATTCTCTACACAATGGGAAAAATGAGATTAGAAATGTTTTAAAATCTTCCTAATTGTGTGTAGGATCACCTTACTATATACATGTAATCTAATCTACTCATCCAATCTTAGACAAAAAGAAGATTGAGTTTCCTGAAATCAATTGTATTCAAATGTTCATGTGTGAAAAAATGTGAATTTAGATGTTTTAAACGTGATTTCACATAACTATTAAGATACATGGTGAAAATATGATTTATTGTCTGATGGACCGAATGGATCATGGGTCGCGAACACTTTTAAAGCCAAGATGGATATAAAAAAAGTCCTGACAAAGTGGGTATTGAACGTCCACCATTAAAAATAACATTCATAGAAGTTTTGGATTAAGCTCATGTTTGTGTTTTCTCTTAATTAATATCTTTTTGATATTCTGAACAAGTTGGATGTCAGATAAACATTACTGTGGTCCTAAGGAAGGTATATATGAATGGTGGAAATCATTATTCCACACTGTTTCGCATGTCATGGTACACTTGAGTTTTGGATTTACCTATAAATTTGGGATCAACCCACACCGTTCATCCATTCTTTGAGATCATTTTAGAGAATTATCCAAAAAATGAATCATATCCAAAGATTAAATAGACCACACCACAAATAAGGGGAACAAATTAGCTACTCCCCCTAACATCATCCAATGGCCAGTGGTTGGTGCTCTATGGCTGGGCCACAATAAGATGTATGTGTTTAATCCATGTCGTCCATCTATTTTTAAAGGACATCTTATGGCCTGAGACCAAAAATGAGGCATATCTCAATCTAAAATGGACCACATTACAGGTAACAATGTTGAATGAGTGCAACTATTTAAAACATTTTGGGGGCCATAAAATTTTTGGATCGAGATGATTTTTGTTTTTCCCCTTCATCTAGGCCTGTATGACCTAATAAATAGATTGGATGCCAAATAAATGGTACAGTGGGCCTTACAATGATTTAAATGATGGATATCCAATCACTATTGATTTCATGTGGTGCGGTCCACCTAATATTTATATACCTCTCATTTTTGGGCCCCACCATGATGTATGTTTTATATCCACACCTTCCATCCATTTGGAGAGATCATTTTAGGGCAATATACAAAGAACGAATTAAATCCAAAGCTCCAGTGGACCCCAGCACCAAAAACAGTGGGACAATGACGCCCACCATTAAAAACTTCTAAGGCAAAAAAAGTTTTATATCAAGATGATATTTGTGTTTTCCCTTATTTAATGTATTTTAAAACTTTTGAATAGGTTTGATTTCAAATAAACATTATGATGGGTCTTAATATAGTTTCAACAGTGGGAATCACTCTCCCCACTATTTTCTGTGGTGGGGTCCACTACAGATTTATATCTGTCTCATTCTCTGGCTCATGACTTAAAATGATATCTCAAAATAGATGGACGGTGTGGATATAACAAACACATCATAGTGGGCCCCACAGAAAATAGTGACGTTAGTCCAAGTGACACTCACTTGTTGCAGCGACTCGCAAAATGCCACTTATGGCAAAGGCACATCCGTTAGAAGTTCTATGGGGCCCACCACAATTTTTGTATTTAATTTAAGCTGTCCATCCATTTTGACATTAATTTTAATACATTAGCCCCGAAAGGTAGGTAAATTGGAAGCTCAAGTGGACCACACCATGGGAAACAATGGAGATTAATTGCCTTTCGTTGATTTCCGGTGTGGTCCATGTGAGCCTTCTATTTTCCAAATTTTTTGGGATAAAGCCCTAAAAAATTAGTTGAATTTAATGGATAGCATTGATAAATGACATATATTAGGGTGGGGCCACATATAGCCCCTAACACATCACCGTTCGTCTCAAGTGGGCGTCCACGCGCACAAAAAACACCCAATTTCATTCTCGCACCCATAATTCATTCCAGCTGCACAAAAGTAGCCCACTCGCTCCGTTCTCTCATCTTCTCCCCACTTCTCTCTCTCTCTCTCAATCTCTCTCCATCTCGACTCCCCATCTCTCTCAATCTCTCCATCTCTACTCCTGACAAAAATAACCCCATCCTTGACTCCCCATCTCTCTCCCTACCTATCCTCATTTGGCCAAGCAGTGGTCCAATGGCCTCCCTATCCACGCACCACCTTAATACCTCTCTCAATCACAACCTCCCCTTCTCTCTCTCTCTCTCTCTGAAGCTCGATGGAATTAGATTCACGAACATGAGGTATTCTCTCTCTCTCTCTCTCTCTCTCTCTCTCTCTCTCTCTCTCTCTCTCTCTCTCTCTCTCTCTCTCTCTCTCCTTCCCACTTAATCTCAATCTTGATTCATGAATTTAGGGATTTAGTAATTTGCAGATTTCCAATTCGAACGTGGACCCTCATTTAAGGTTTGGGGATTTTAGGGCTTACAGATTTGAATGTAGACCCTGAATTTGGGTTTTTCTGATTTTACAAATTGGGAATTTGGGGATTTTAGGATTTTGGGAATTTGAGAATTTTAAATTTAGGGATTTCACCTTCCAGATTTGAAAGAGCGATTTTGGTTTCAAGTTATGTAGTTTGGATTCACTCAAAGATGCCCCATGCACGTGTTTTATGCAAGAATGTTGGCAATCGTAGGCCCCAGTTTTATTTTTGGATGGCGACCGTAATTTAGGAGCTTGGCTTTTCAAGGTGATTGCAAAATTAGAATCTTACTATTCTTTTTAAGTAGGATTTTTCAAGATGCCATTCTTGCTAATTTCGTGTTGCAAAAGTATAGGTCATTTTAGATTTCAATCTTCTGTCATTCAGATTGAGTTATATGATAAAGAATTCTTCATGTATAAAATAGTTCACCAAAATATACTAACACCATCTAAATTACCTGGTGCTTTCACAGGATTAGGGACTTCATTGAATGGGCTTAGTGTCTTTTACTTGACTTGGTCTCCAGATATATCCCCTTAGATAGCAATGAGATATTTAACTTTACCAGCAGTGTCTAATTACTTCTATTTGACTTTTCAAATGGGTAGTGCTATGACTGCTTGTGATTGTAGTAATTTCAATCCTGCTTTCCCCAGATTTGTCGTGATTCAGGTTTTTGGTCATGTTGATTCAAGTTTTTATTTTTATTTATATCTATATTTTTTTGTTGAAGCATGCATGTTTCTGGATTTATTCATCTATTTGTACATTTAGTTTTCCTAGCTTGATTCTATTGCCACTTGTATGCATGCCATCATCAGCTCTTCATTATTACATACACCTAAGATTGAACATGGCTCCAGGGTGGCATGGCATCAAGGTACACACAAAAATCTATCTGTTACCATTGATTTATTTTCTTCTATTTCTCCTTTGGCTTCGGAATCTTTATGCAACTCTGACTGCATGAGAATTTTAAAGGTTATTCTTTCTTATGCCAAGGTGCCCGGGTGAGGGGGAGCACAAGATAATGTCATACATTCGCTTGTAAAGAAATCTACAAGGGTTTGACCCGAATACACAACATTACTTGTATGGGTTGGTAAATGTCTCCACCTTTTGTCTCAGATATCTAGCTGTCTACAAGCTTTTATGTTGATTTTCTTAGCTTCTTGACATGACTTTCTGCATTTGTCATTTCAGGATGCTGACTTGATCATGCTAGCACTGGCTACACATGAAGTGCATTTTGCAATTATTAGAGAGGTTGGTATGTTAGAAGCTTTGCTCATTAAATTTTGGTCGGTCGATTCCGATTTGATGTTGGACCATTTTTTGGTGAGATTCTGGTTTCTAAAATTCTGTCATCTCACTATGAAATGTATAGATGGTGGACTAGGTTGTTTGTCATGGGCCAGGTGATGTTGCCCTTTATTTAAGTCATTAATATTCCTAGTATTTCAATATCTTGGAAACACATCTCACATTCAAAGTGTTTTAAGATCCATGGTGCAGAGAATATCAAAATGGGAGATGATCATGGTTGATCTGTTGCCAATTACGCAATCTGATAATAGATGCAAGGTACAACACTTTCATAGGGGCTCAATTTCCTTGCATTTTCTCATGAATGAAATGTTAGTATTGTATACTATACTTTGTATTCTTCTGTTGTTTCAGGGCCGATGTCGGCCTCATGGGACTGATTCATTACCAAAAGGTATAATCTGTGAGACCTCCAACTTAGAGATGTGACCATTATGGGGTTTCCCAAAGAAAAACGTGTGTGAAACAAATAAAAATTTCAATTGGCAATGGAACCAAACCTAAATTTCCTTCATTGTTAGATACGGATTATTAGATGGCTGTGTTTCTTTTTGTCATCTATGGGTGGCAATAAAAATAGGAAAAATGAAAGAACAGTCTGCTAATGTCTTGTTAAATGGACTCTTGGAGCAGTTAGTCATCACATGCAGTTGCATAAAACAATCTCCATTGGCATATATAGTACACATGTACAAAATCCTGACTGTTCTTCTGGTGCACCCCACCTTGAATAGGCGTTCAACCAAAAGTATATCAATTATGAAAAACCTTAATTAGATTACAGATTTCAGTTCCATTGATCAAATGGGCCATGAATGTATGAGAAGATGGTTAGAAAGGAAGGTAGCAAACCCTCTATATGCAACAAACATGTGTCACGGACCAGGTCATGTTAACTGTTCTCATACTTGAAGAGTTAGGATCATGCACATGTGCCACATTAACACATATGCAGCAAATCACCTCATTAGTATTACCGTGTTATTTTTTCTGCACTTCATATTGATGTCTTCTGATATTTCTGAATAAGGGGAATACGAAAGCTTTGAATAACTTACTGGCCATTACAATTGGAATAAAACAAAAAGAAAATGTGAAGCAGATTGTTGAAAAGGTACGTAAGGCTTCAAGAGCTTTTCTCTAAGAGTACAAGTATATGCAATAAAGCTCATGTACAACACTAACAACATATACCATTGACCATGAGCCACGGTCTTTGGGTGAAGAGGTTTGTACCATTGACCATGAACCACCCTTTTTTCTTCTTATTTTTAATAACCAAGTACAGTTATATAGAGAGAAACATAGAAAGGATAAGTAGAAATGGTAATGGCACACAACTCGAATGCCCTGTATTATGTACACCATGCCATTGCGATTTTGCTAACACTCCCACTCAAGCTGGAATGTAGATGTCACACATGCCCAACTTTCCTAAGACATCCACATCCCTTGTTCATCATCGACTGGTAGCCTTTATGAAGATGTTGGCCAATTGGCTGTTTGAACCGACAAGCAACAATGTCAGTATTCTCTACATCAACTTTTCTGAACAAAATAACAACCCACTTAGATATGATTCGTCCTTGAGAAACCAAATTATTTGCAATATGGATGGAGCTTGACTGTCACAGTGAAGAGTTTGATATCTAGCTCTCTTCTTAATTGTATTTCTTTTTCTTTTCTTTTCTTCATGATTGTCCCTGGTTAGAACAAGGCCTTAACCTGGATAGTTGCAATAACTGATCTGTAATATTTTTTTTTGGCTATGGTATTCCATGGCGAGGCCCAACGGATGGCTAAAAGGGATCTTAAAGAGGCACAAGGGTGTCTCTCTAGGAGTTCTATTTATCCTGGATATTAAATCTAGAGACACGAGAACCTTCCTAGAACAAGCTATCCATACCCTTGTACTCACATCTTTGCTCTTGAACTTGTTCTCTTGAGAATGTTTTTGTGAGGCATATGGATGTCCACACTTTGAGATTTATTCAACACTTAGATGTGCAAATATTTCTGGTGAATTTTGGATCCATCTAAAGAAAAATAGGTACAATCATTCTAGTTTTGGGACCTCTCTTGGGTTTGTATGGTTCTAAAGAATTACATTGTTAAGGTTATGCTCCCATTCGGTTGATTACTCCAAAAATAGACATTATAAGAAAAATGGTCTATATTTACATGATCAGAATCGTCTGGTTAGTCAGGATTCTAAAGTGTAGCCTACAAAGAGTTTGATTCCTTCATTGTTCATTGTAGACCTACAACAACTTGTTGTATATGATATTTCTTCAAACGCAAAATTCTATTTATCTACAAACTAACCAAGTTATATTTAGGTTGATTTTATGGGTTTATGGGATGGGTGGATAGATGGGTTGCATTGATGAAGCCAAGACTGTGAACTTGCGTGTCTACTACTTGCTACATTTATTCGTTTTACTGAAAGTTTTATGTTGCTTGAAGTCCAATGTGTGATATATTCTTATTCATGACCAGGGAAGTGGATCCGTTGATTCAGATGTGACATCTCCAAAGCAAATCAATCGAAAATTGCTATTGAAACAGCTAGCAATAGACCTGTGTACCAGTGAGCGGAGGATCCTATTTCGCACCCAATAGGTAAGCTATGTAACTTCATGACTATGTTACACTGATGATTCATTCTAGGATACACAACACAACTCATCCCCACCACATTAGTATTAAAAGTAGTTATTTTAGTTAGGAAATTGAGAATAAAAAATCCCTAAGAGTTATTGACACATAGAATGCTTTTTGAATTTGATGGTTGAGTTAGATGGAATTGGTATGACTCAACTTCAGTTTTCAGTTACAGGCTAGTATTTTTTACAGTCTAAACCATCACTTAGAAAGAGAAAACTTCAACTAAAATGGGTTGCATGGAAAATTCACATGCAACCCAGATCACATGGGTCATGTGTCTAAGCATATAAGCCCTGCATACGATGGACTCCACCATAAGTCCCCAGTCACAAAAATCAAGCCAATTTGCTCAAGAGGGTCGGTCAACTTGTATAAGAAGAATGGATAGTCTGATTCAACATACAAATGAGTGCCTATTTATTGAGTGGACCAGTCTAATTTTTGCATCAGGTCATCTTCATGGTGGATCCGACCATTTACAGCTAGATGTATTACACCTGACACATTGGTAAATGAGCTTTGTTGCCTCTAAAGCTCACATGCAACCAATTGTATGCAATCATACAGGTGTTGTCAACCCTAAGTTGTTTCCAACAGCAATGAGTAAATCGATTGTATTATCATACTAGGTGATCGTTATTATCTGGCCCACATTCTTTCATGGATCAGATCTTCTGCACATTTGACACAAATTTTTTTTTCTAATGTTTCCTTTTTTTGTTGATCTTTACCACTAACTAGAGGACAAGACTGCCTTTCTTATCTACTTTTTGTTATACACACATACACACACAATATATATATATATATATATATATATATATATATATATATATTGTTTATTGTTTAAGATTTGCAGCTTCACCCCAATTTCTATGATGCTGGTCAAATTTAGCTAGTGCATATATGAGGAAAAGAAGACTTAATGAGGCAGCCTAGTGTTTTCACCAAGCTCTTGCATTGAACCCTCGCTTGGTGATTCCTTGTTTTGTTTTATCATTTAGTTTCCTTCTTTTATTGTAGATGCATTGAAATTACTTTTTGCATATCTTCCCATTATTGGCAGGTTGATGCTCATAGCAACCTTGGTAATCTAATGAAGGAACAAGGCTTAGTACAAGAAGTAAGTCACAGTGGATTCGATACATTAATTCCATTGGATGTTCTTTAAGACTCGAAGTAGAATTTGAGAACCATGATCCATGATTGGACTGCACTGGGCTGAGCAGTTGTTCTAGTAACAGTGTGTCTTAATTGTTCTAATAAGCTATATTGAAACTATTTCATGATTTCCTTTGATTGAATGAAGGATTGTAATTGCAATTGTAATTGATTAATTATTGAATGAATGAATGATTGTAATTGAATGAATAATGGTAATTGAATGAATGAATGATTATGCAGGTGGTAATTGAATAAATGAATGATTATATATTTTCTAAAATGTAAGCAATTGCTACAGATATTGATCGTAGTTGAAGGTTCATTCACATTTTTTTACCTACGAATTATTTTGTAGGTAAAAGTTTCATCAACAGTTTTTACCTACGTCAAATTTTGTAGATAAAAAGTCTTACCAGTGCCGACGAACAATATACAGTTTTTTCCTATGAAACGTTTCGTAGGAAAAAGTTTCGTCAACATTTGTACGTACGAACCATTTTGTAGGTAAAAGTCTTAACACAGATCGTACCTACAAAAAATTTCATAGGTAAAATTCTTAAAACCCTTTTTACATATGCAAAACTTTCGTCGGTAAAAGTATTAGCACAGGTATTAGCTACGAAAACTTTCGTAGCTAAAAGTCTTAACAAAGTTTTTAGTAACAAAAACTTTTGTAGGTAAAAGTCTTAACACAGTTTTTACCTATGACTAATTTCTTAGGTAAAAGTCTTAACAAAGTTTTTTAGCCACAAAAACATTCATAGGTAAAAGTCTTAACATAGTTTCTTACCTACGAAAACTTTCATAGGTAAAAGTCTTAACAAAGTCTTTACCTTCGAAAATTTTCATAGGTAAATGTCTTACCCATTGTCGACGATGACATTTTTCATCGGTACAAACCTTTACACATGGTCTTTTACCTACGAAATTATATCATACCTATGAATTTTTTTGTAGGTAAAAATGGAATTTTATGTAGTGTCCCATGCTTTGTTGGTGGGAAAGTGATGGGCTAGGTACTTGTTTGTACTTTAAGTGATTGATGTGAGGGGTTGTACAGATTCCCTCGGAATTTGCAACACATGGCGTTTTCCTCAAACTAAATGCTGGCCCACAACTCTTAACCTAGGTTTGCCTCGGTGCTTAATACGCGGCGTCGGAACCGCGGCAACGGTACAGTCGTTAGGGTATAAGTTTTAGGTTAAGCCAGCTCTAGAATGTGGGATACAACTCAGAATCACGCGCAATTGCTGTCTACACATCATGGGTTGCCAAAATTTGACCAGGAGAACTGTGAAAGCCTACACAATAGTACAGGAAAGGATACGGGTCTTACAGTTCTCCACTCCTAATAAAAATTTTATTCTTGAAATTTACAGAATATACGAGGGAAGAGGAAACATCATCATGTATATATGTCAAGGCACAATAGGATAAAGACAACACTCTCTAATCTCAACCTCGTCCTCCCAAAAGGCATCATTAACACTATGGTAACCCCACTGATTCTCGGATCTTGGTCAGAAATGATCACGACTAGAATACTAAGTGTAAGACCCGTATCCTAGCCTGTACCATTCCGCATGCCTCTGCGGTCCTTCCGGTCAAATTTTGACGACCCGTGATCTGTTATCGGCAGTTGCGCACAACCTTGAATCATATCCCGTATTCCAGAGTCTGCTCAACCCGAGACTTGTACCCTAACGACCACGCCATCGCCCCAATTTTGATGACGTGTATTACGCGCCAAGGCGATACCCAGTCAAGGAGATGTGGGCCCGCGTTTAGTTAGAGAAAAACTCCGCGCATTGCGATCTTGAGAGAATCCATCACATCAATCCCATCAATCCCATCAATCAAAGTACACTTTACTCACCCATCCCCAGGTACAACCACCCCCCTTAAAGTCAACTCTCTCCCTTACACAAGTACACCTATCACCTCACTCACCCATCCCATCCTCTCTCTCTTTTCTCTCTCTCTCTCATTTTCTACATTTTAATCAAGCAACCATGAGACTCCAACGTCCAAGCCTCCTTATGAGAAGCCATGTGTGGCCCACTTTCCTACTTTCCATCTCCACCATCTAAAGTCCATCTCAACCATCGGAATCATTTTCTTGGAGCTTTAAATTGTGTTGGTAGAAGAAATCCAAGAAATCAAAGGTGGGTGCTTCCTTCTCTCTCTTTTTCTCCTCTCTCTTTCAATATTTTGGTGTGGTGATGTGGCCATGTGGCCCACCCGAATGTACCCCACATTGATGTATGTGATATCTAAGCCGCCAATCAAATGGATCCCATGGCTATCCAATCCAAATGGGCCCTACTTATTGGTGATGAGAAAACATAAATATCACATCGATCCAATAGGTGGGCCATGTTCATGTGGGACCCACTATGCTGCATGTGTTATATACAGAGTGTCCAGCGTCCAGAGACACTAGACGTTACCTCAAATTGAAGCGTGAACTAGTGGTGTGGTGCACTGACATGCGAGCCACACAAATATCAACCTGGTTCAAGAGACTTAGGTGGACCACTCATGTAAGCCCCACTTTGATATATGATTATGGCATTGTATTGAATACTTGACACTTACTGTAACACCCCAGATTTTTGTCAACCTGGGGTTAGACGTCCTTAGGCAATGGGTCAACCATAACACCTTGGTAACCTCTCAGAACCCAATTTCAAAGCCAAAGAAATCATGTAGAACCTAATTCTTTAGAATTTAATGTGAATTGGCCAGTGCTACACTAGATTACCTGTGAAATTGTCCCTGATCGCTTTAAATACGTTCTGCAAGGCCCAAAACTTGTAGAACCAATGATGCTACAATACCCTGAAATCTAGGATCAAACTCTAAATCCGTTTGCTCTCAGGAACCCTTTGAAACTTTGTATTGGATCTAGACCACGCGTCGAAAGTCCGATGTCTAAAATCTTATACGGTTATGACCGCTTAGTTGGACTTGACAATCACTTCAAAAATCAAGCCCAACCGATCTCTGAGGCTATTTCATTGAGCCTGGAGTGAAGAGTGTGAGAAATGGGTAAAGATTTGAAATTTTAATTCAAATCTGGCACGAGTCTTTGCACATTATTATTAAGCGTTTTGACCGTCAGAATTCAGCCAAATTTTGCCCTCGGATCAAGAAAAATTTCTCTTTCATATCATGAGACTTGTAGGCCTGATTTAGGTACGATGACTGCTGAACTGAAACTGGACCGCCACGTGCGATCTGGGAACTCTACCAGACTGAAAACTTGGTGTGAGCAACATCCAGTGACCATGAGCTTAAGTCCGATCGCGTTCGGCCGGGGGACCTCCCGAAACGCTCCTTTGGATCGAAACAGCCCCGATTTGGTTATAACTCAAGTAAACTTTGTTCCCAAGACTATTTAGGTTAGGTTTTAGCCTATATAAGGACCTTAAACCCCTTCATATCTCTCCCATCCAAATTTGGAGTAAACCCTAGAAAGAGAGAGAGAGAAAAAGTGAGAGATTGTGAGAGAGTTGTGGGAGAGATTTTCCGTCACTTGTTACAACTGCTACCCGTGCTCATTCACCGCGTTCGAATCACTTTTCCGGTGATTCCAACGCACTTCTAGGTAAGAAAAACCCTAACCACTTACTGTTTTAGGATTCCTTCGATTCAAATAGCGAAGTAGCTTATATATCTTGTGCATTAGGTCGCCTTTATGCCGTTGACGAAGCGTATGCGTTCAAATCGAATTGATACACGTATAGGGCAAAAGATGAGGATTCTAGACGCTTTGACTGACTGATTTCAAAGCTTTCAATGTCATTTAATAGTAGATTGTCGAAGAGAACGCCGTTTGACATGTAGAACATGCTGTCCGTTTTTCATTTCGTATACGTATGGGAAATATGAGATTTAGGGCATTTTCGGTATTTATAGAAAATACAGTATACGTCCGTATTTTGCTAAAATGATTTCCATGGCTATTTGTCGTGTTATGATATTAGAAATTTGTGCATGATCTGTTTGGCGAAGAGATTCACCCTAATGCGCACTTTGAGTCGACATATGCTGTGTAGACTAAGTGTGTAGACTAAGTGTTTGTATAAATGTTTGTATTAGTAGGTATTGAGTAAATGGTGTTGTGAATTAGTTTTGAGATTGAATTCTCAATTAATATGCTGATGTATATGGTTTCCACATGTTGGCTATATGAATCGATTTCATTATACATATATGGAATGCATGTGTTGGTTGATTTGCTTACGTAGTATGATATAACATGTGTCAACATGCTTGTATTGTTTATATTCTTTTCTGTTACTCACATATGCTTACTGATGTTGATACACAAATGCTTGGGGCTATGACCTAGTCCAGACAGTCGGTAATGGATTGAATTCATGGTCGGTTTATAATTGCCATGAAGGACGCGTCGATGAACGCGAGTCGTGTTTTGGGTTGGCAGCAGTGGTTAGGCCACACGAAGTATTTTATACGCTTCATGTTGCTCAGCTTGAGATGCGCTCGTACTAGTCGAGCCCGTCAAGTAACCCGACTGGCCATTGTATGTTCACCATGTATGAGTCATAACTGCTTGAACCTAGGGTACTGAACTTACCATTGAAAATCCTGTTAACCATGGTACCTTGATCCATAAAGACTCATCATCTGGACATGGTGGTATGGGACACCGTGGTTGAGCTGTCGGCCTACGTTGGGGCCATAAACCTCCCCGTAGTGACCAGTGAGCAACCCAGACTCGTGAGCAGATTATGGTGGTATGTGACACTATATTCTTGCCGTCGCCCTACACTGATCAGGTGACGAGCCCTTTGTAGTGACCTCGAGCGTATTCTGAGTCTGCGGGAGGCGACGACCCTTCCATAGCGACAAGAGTACATTATGCCTGTATTGATAAGGTGATGGGGGAGCGGTACAACGAGTAAGAGCAACAGTCCTGACAGCCCTTGCAACGACCTATAAATATAACATCATATGAGATTACTAGGAGTGATGACCCTAGACAGGATCTATGTTGGGATTGATATAAGGAAGGTACCCTAGTTTCCCAATTTGGCTGTATGAAAAGGACTAATAACCACTCGGTAATCATTATCCATATTGCATTACATATGCCTGAAAGATGTGGAGCACTGAGGAACGTAAGCTTGCCGCGGGCGTAAGATGGTGCCGTATGAGGGAGTATATCGGTGAGGGCATCCATCATGTCATTTCATGCATGCATTAACAACAGTATATAGGAATGTTTGATTGTTTGCTTTACTATTATCGCATGATTAATTTGATAACATGCTAATCCTTGCTCTATGATTCCACTGAGTTGATTCCTCATTCCCACGTTATGGGATGGCGTTCCATACACCCACTAGTCCCTATTTTAGTTTTAGATGATGGCGTTGCTTGTGAAGCGGAGCCAGACTTGATGATGATGAGGAGGATCCCTCCTTTAAGCATGTTCTGATCGACGGGATTACAGGGAGGTTGATTAGACGCCTTGACACTTGTCATTTTATATTTTTAGTGCACTCATGTATATTCTTTTCTTTCCATTTTTGGAGTATACATGTATTTAATTAACCTGGTAACATGTTCACACTCTAGAGACTTACAATTAATTATATATTTTATGTATTTATCACTGTCTTTCGCTTGCTAATTTAACTGTCTCTGGAGTATGATATGCTGTTTTGTCTTAGTCTCAATCTTGTTTAATTCCATTCTATAGACAACATGCATTTATCATTATCTATGTTGCATAAGTGACGTTCTGGAACTCAGGAGTTGGGTTTCTACCTGACCCCCAATTTTTGAGATGTTACAGATGGTATCAGAGCATGATTTAGATTAAACCATACCGGAGTTATGGACATGTGACGTACGCTGTCGCCTCTTTGACTTAGGTGGGTGCGAGGAAAGTCTAGAAACACTTATAGGATCGTAGTCTGGCTAATCGGCAAAGTCCACGTAAAACGGGCATTTTGATCGAGTCCGTGTGCATCTGTGGTCACATGAAAAGACCCCGGACCACTCCTAGATTGTGTTTGGATGGGTCTAGGCCTCTCTGGACTCAATCCCAGCTGTTAAAAATCGCTAAATGCAACCATGCATCAGGTAGAGTCAGAGATGACCCGAAATGGATCGAAATGGAGACTTGGGCCTATCCAAGACAATGTACAATGATCTGGGGTGGGACCCATGTGTTTTTGGGGCCCACAGGACAGGGGGAACCAGTCCAGTGGGGTGCCCATCACCGAATTCCACTTTGGCCGACGATGGCATCGCCGGTTCGGTGAGGGATCGCCGACAGGTGGGCCCCACTCGGGCCGTGCGTCAGGCCGTTGCCCTTAAATGGGTAGGGCATCCCTCCCATATGTGGACCGACCCTTAAATCATCTCCAAAGACAAACCTCCTTCACAAACAGCCCTCCCAAGCTCTCCTTTCACACGATTTTTGCTGCCTCCTCTTCCAAAACCCGTCTTCAAACACCCCCAATCCCATTCTTCCTTCAACCGATGCCAACCCATCCATTTGAATCTATTCACAGCCCTCTCTCTCTCATTTCTCGTCCATGGAAGCTTTTACAACCTCCATTTATGGTTGAAAGTCGGGTGAGCTCCATTCCCACTTATTGTTCTCTTTTCCCTTTAAAAATCCAGCCTTTAGGAGCTTGATTCATCCCTCTACAGAGCCTAGATTCGATCCAGTAAATTTGGGTAGCCATTTCTCCCCATTTCCCTCAATTTCCATGGCTTTTGTAGAGGCTATTTTAGCCTTTTTCTCTTTCTCCACCATCCTCTCTCTCATGGGAAAGAGGAAGACTGCCGCCGATGAAGCTGGGCCTAGTCTCCCTTCATGATCAAGGAAATCGAGAGGTGGCGCCGCTAGTTCAAGCGTCGCCGCTAGTCCAAGTGTTGGCAGGGAGCTACATACGAAGTGGGATTTGAATCCCCGTGCGCACATAGGGCGTGCATTGTTGGAGGACTTGGCCCATGGCGCGTATACTGATCGTAAGGTTCTGTTTGAGGGGCATGTGGAGGATCGGCTCTTTGGTGAGTTTCTGTTATTTGAGCGCATCGAAGCTGCCAACTGGGGTCTGCTCTTTGAAGCCCAGTCTCGTGCGAACATAAGCACTGTTCGTGCCTTCTATGCTCATATTCGGGCTCCTACGTTGGAGCCATTGCAGTTCAGGATTCCCTTTGATAGAGATCAGAAAGCCACGATCGATGTTCGATTAATAGCCCGACTTCTGAAGGTACCTCTTGGTGAAGTGCATCCAAGTGCTAAGAATCTGAAGAGTGTTCGTGATCGAAATCACCGCACCAGGTTCCTATGTGGTGGTTTGGTTCCGTGGCAGCGTAATAAGAGCCTCTTACCATCCCACATGTCGAATGATTTTCGCCTGTTGCACCACATTTCCACGTTCAAAGTGTATCCTGTATCAAGTGGGCCAGGGAGAGAATGTGTGCATGGCCACCTTTGTGTTGCGACGGATCGTCCTCATAGCGAAATCGAGAAGAACGTCTGAGTTGCTTCCTTTTGGCCGGCTCATATACAAGATCGTGCTTGAGTTTGCTTACAGACTTGGGCCGGAGATGCCCGTGCCGATTCACTTCATTGATGAGGCTACCATGAACCAGATGAAGATAGGGCCTCGACAGTGTGAGGCTCATATTGATGATGACAGTGAGGACGATTATGATAGCGAAGAGGATGCAAGTGAAGAAGAAGTTGGAGCAGAAATAGAGGAAGAAGTCCAGGAAGAATAGGAAGAGGAAGCTCAGGACACTGATGAGAGCCCTCCTCTTGTGACTCGGGCTACTAGGGATGCTCATATAGCCCGACTTGAGGAGAGTCAGGTTTCCTTGCGACTGGAGGTCCAAGAACTCCGGGCTGAGGTGAAACAGGATCTTAAGGATACTAAGGCCATCATGAAACGAAAATTCGGCAAGGTGACTCATACTTTGAAGGCCATCCTGTGTTGTTGCAGGATAAGGGTGCTCCTCCTCCATCGCTAGACTCGGATTAGCGATTAGATTTTAGTCGCTTGTTGGTCGTAGTTAGCTATGTTCTGTTTTCGGTGTATGAGCCTGAGAGGGCTGAGCCATTGGTTTATGTTGCGGTTGTAGCTTTGACTAGTTTAGTTTTCCATGTGTTTCTTGTCATGATGCATGTAAGGATATATCTCTTGTATTGTGACAAATTTTGATTTAATGAAATGCATGCAGTCCCTTTTGCTATGAAGTGTGTGGAATGCTTGAGGGATTGTGTATCGCTATGCTACATCTTACGCTTTCCAACACAAGGCCCATTTTCCAAAGCCTACGAAGTTGATTTGAATCCCAACTCACCCACCTACTAAACATATCATTCCCAATTCTTGGGAGGGAGTAGGAAAGCAGTCCCATTTAACACAACTTGAGACCACTGGCCACATATGCCCTTAGAGTTTTGGACATAGAGTGTTACTCCTAGATTTTAAAAGATCTGATGATATAGAAAATCTAAATTTCAATTAGACAATCTTAACCCTAAGCGATCGAATAATCCCCTGTAGTGGTAACAGTATGAAACCATTTACCGTATGAGCTTAGGCTTTGGATTACAGCTAGCAAGTTATAGACTAGTCTACTAATCGTACTAAGCAGTGTAAAGCCTACATATGCTAAGGATTAGTAGGTTAGATTTGGTTGGAGTAGAACCTCATTTCTTCGATAGATCCCCTTAATGCTTATAGACTCCTGTTATAACCCTTAGGAAAGTTGTTATAACTTAGAACCATTCACTCTCAAGGAGAACTTATAAATCCCTCAGATTGAACTTAGAATAAACCAGCACGTCCCTTTGACTTACCTTTCCCAAGGGCCTATTGCATTCGGGAATGCGGAGTAAAGGAACTGTATATATAAGCGAAGTATTCGCGGTTTGAATTGACTTCTCAATCCTGGTGGTTGCTAATAAATCCAATGCTCTGATCAAGCAGAAGATCAGCATCGTCTAGGATTAAGAACTGATACGGTAAATTTTCTGTTCTAGACAGAAAGTCTATGTATCTGGCTCAGACCCACTACACAATTTTTCTTCCGTGTTGGCCCAACCACCTACAACCCAAAAGTTATCACTTTGTCTTTGGGAAATGGCAAGGACTTATAGCCAGTAGAGAATTAGACATCTTGCCGCAAGCTCACCCTTGCCCCTGAACTCAATCACACTAGAGATTAGGCTTTTTTTCTACAACCATAGGTACCAATGTCATAAAACGCATCATTAGTAAAGGAAGACCAATGTAGTGAGAGGTTGTCTCTCATTCCATGTCAAGGATGGGCCCTAAGTTACACCTCGTTCCGATATATGGATCGAGACATAGATTCTTGAAACTTAAGTAGAACTAAGTTTTAAGGGGGGTAGAACGTATTGAGCCCAATCTACTTAGAATTATCTAATACAACCGTTGGATCAGAGTAGCCCAGCGGAAGCGTGGTTAGCCTCTTCCCAACTGGCCCAGGATTGAAACAGTTGGTTTAGTTTATACGTAAGGTTAAGTCATTAAATAGAATTTGAACCTTCCATAGAATGTCAATACTAAAGTCTCTCTAAGGACTCATTACACTTGGACAAATTTCGGGGATAAAATTTTATTTTAAGGGGGTTAGATTGTAACACCCCAGATTTTTATCAACTTGGGGTTAGACGTCCTTAGGCAATGGGTCAACCATAATACCTTAGTAACTCTTAGAACCCAATTCCAAAGCCAAAGAAATCATGTAGAACCTAATTCTTTAGAATTTAACATGAATTAGCTAGCGCTACAATAGTTACCTGTGAAATTGTTCCTGATCGCTTTAAATATGTTCTGCAAGACCCAAAACTTGTAGAACAAATGACGCTACAATACCCTAAAATCTAGGATCAAACTCTAAATCCGTTTGCTCTCAGGAACCCTTTAAAACTTTGTATTAGATCTAGAACGCGCATCGAAAGTCCGATGCCTACAATCTTAGACGGTTATGACTACTTAGCTGAACTTGACAATCACTTTGAAAATCAAGCCCAACCGATGCTCTGAGGCTATTTCATTGAGCCTGGAGTGAAGAGTATGAGAAATGGGTAAAGATTTGAAATTTTAATTCAAATCTGGCACGAGTCTTTGTACGTTATTATTAAGCGTTCTGACCGTCAGAATTCAGCCAAATTTCACCCTCGGATCAGGAAAAATTTCTCTTTCATATCATGAGACTCGTAGGCCTGATTTAGGTACGATGACCGCTGAACTGAAACTGGACCGCCACGTGCGATCTGGGAACTCTACCGGACTGAAAACTTGGTGTGAGCAACATCCAGTGACCATGAGCTTAAGTCCGATCGCGTTCGGCCGGGGGACCCCCCAAAACGCTCCTTTGGATCGAAACAGCCCCGATTTGGTTATAACTCAAGTAAACTTTATTCCCAAGTCTATTTAGGTTAGGTTTTAGCCTATATAAGGACCTTAAAACCCTTCATATCTCTCCCATCCGAATTTGGAGTAAACCCTAGAAAGAGAGAGAAAAAAAGTGAGAGATTGTGAGAGAGTTGTGGGAGAGATTTCCCGTCACTTGTTACAGCTGCTACCCGTGCTCATTCACCATGTTTGAATCACTTTCTCGGTGATTCCAATGCACTTCTAGGTAAGAAAAACCCTAACCACTTGCTATTTTAGGATTCCTTCGATTCAAATAGCGAAGTAGCTTATATATCTTGTGCATTAGGTCGCCTTTACGCCGTTGACGAAGCGTATGCGTTCAAATCAAATTGATACACGTATAGGGCAAAAGGTGAGGCTTCTAGACGCTTTAATTGACTGATTTCAAAGATTTCAATGTTGTTTAATAGTAGATTGTCGAAGAGAACGCTGTTTGACATGTAGAACATGTTGTCCATTTTCCATTTCGTATATGTATGGGAAATATGAGATTTAGGGCATTTTGGGTATTTGTAGAAAATATAGTATACGTCCGTATTTTGCTAAAATGATTGCCATGTCTATTTGTCGTGTTATGATATTAGAAATGTGTGCATGATCTATTTGGTGAAGAGATTCACCCTAATGCGCACTTTGAGTCGACATACGTTATGTAGACTAAAGTGTGTAGACTAAGTGTTTGTATAAATGTTTGTATTAGTAGGTATTGAGTAAATGGTGTTGTGAATTAGTTTTGAGATTGAATTCTCAATTAATATGCTGAGGTATATGGTTTTCACATGTTGGCTATATGAATCGATTTCATTATACATATATGGAATGCATGTGTTGGTTGATTTGCTTACGTAGTATGATATAACATGTGTCAACATGCTTGTATTGTTTATATTCTTTTCTGTTACTCACATATGCTTACTGATGTTGATACACAAATGCTTGGGGCTATGACCTAGTCCAGACAGTCGGTAATGGATTGAATTCGTGGTCGGTTTATAATTGCCACGAAGGACTCGTCGATGAACGCGAGTCGTGTTTTGGGTTGACGACAGTGGTTAGGCCACACGAAGTGTTTTATACGCTTCATGCCGCTCAGCTTGAGATGCACTCGTCCTAGTCGAGCCCGTCAAGTAACTTGACTGGCCATTGTATGTTCACCATGTATGAGTCATAACTGCTTGAATCTAGGGTACTGAACTTACCATTGAAAATCCTGTTAACCATGGTACGTTGATCCATAAAGACTCATGAGCCGGGCATGGTGGTATGGGACACCGTGGTCGAGCTGTCGGCCTACGCTGGGGACACAAACCTCTCCGTAGTGACCAGTGAGCAACCCAGACTCGTGAGTAGATTATGGTGGTATTGGACACTATATTCTTGCTGTCGGCCTACACTGATCAGGTGACGAGCCCTTTGTAGTGACCTCGAGCATATTCTGAGTCTGCGGGAGGCAACGACCCTTTTGTAGCGACAAGAGTACATTAAGCATGTATTGATAAGGTGATGGGGGAGCGGTGCAACGAGTGCGAGCAATAGCCCTGACAGCCCTTGCAGCGACATATAAATATAACATCGTATGAAATTACTAGGAGTGATGACCCTATACAAGATCTGTGTTGGGATTGATATAAGGAAGGTACCCTAGTTTCCCAATCTGGCTGTATGAAAAGGACTAATAACCACTCGGTAATCATTATCCATATTTCATTACATGTACCTGAAAGATGTGGGGCACTGAGGAACGTAAGCATGCCGTGGGCGTAAGATGGTGTCGTATGAGGGAGTATGTCGGTGAGGGCATCCATCATGTCATTTCATACATGCATTAACAACAGTATATAGGAATGTTTGATTATTTGCTTTACTATTATCGCGTGATTGATTTGATAACATGCTAATCCTTGCTCTATGATTCTACTGAGTTGATTACTCATTCCCACGTTACGGGATGGTGTTCCGGACACCCACCAGTCCCTATTTTAGTTTCAGATGATGGCGCTGCTTGTGAAGTGGAGCTGGACTTGATGATGATGAGGAGGATCCCTCCTTTATACGTGTTCTGATCGATGGGATTACAGGGAGGTTGATTAGACGCCTTGACACTTGTCATTTTATATTTTTGGTGCACTCATGTATATTCTTTTCTTTCCATTTTTGGGGTATACATGTATTTAATTAACCTGGTAACATGTTCACACTCTGGAGACTTACAATTAATTATATATTTTATATATTTATCACAATCTTTCGCTTGCTAATTTAACTGTCTCTGGAGTATGATATGCTGTTTTGTCTTAGTCTCAATCTTATTTAATGCTATTCTATAGACAACATGCATTTATCATTATCTATGTTGCATAAGTTACGTTCTGGAACTCGGGAGTTGGGTTTCTACCTGACCCCCGATTTTCGAGATGTTACACTTACCTTGTACACACACTTACACCACCCTTTACGCTTTCTATAAGCTCATGCACAATAGATGCGTACAGGTGATGTTAGGTTACAGCGGTGTTGAGATGGAGCGTACAACGGCCTTCTGGAGTGTGATTTTTATTTATGTAATTCCTTTTAGCATTATACTCAATTGATTATATTAGTGGATATGTGATGATAATGTTGCCTTTGTGAATTGGGTAATCTTGTGGTTATGCTTATTGCGAGTTAAATGTACAAAAAAAAAAATCCTCCTTGTAAAATCCCAGGATCGGAATCTAGCATACGAAAGCTAGGAGTCGAGAATAGGGTACTACGGAGGCTGTCGGCACCGGATTCAGCGATCGGGATTCCTGTGATCCAATTTCTGAGTTTGAAGCGTGGAAAAAGTTGGTATCAGAGCATAACTTGGAAATATCTAAGGATAACATCACATATCTGTTGATAGCTACCTTTTCACTTTATGATCGTTGAGAACTTAAAATGGTTAGATCCCCGAGTTTGAATAACTTAGAGATTTTCTGATATAGCTCCTTATCGTTGAGATTATGAGGCATCTTGGGAGCGCGATGCTGAGGTTCGTGGGCGTTATTCCCATCTCTTGGGTGCTATATGATGTTGGTATGTTGTGTTATGAATATAACTCTAGTGATAGGGTTTCCCACCCTTGTGAGCTCTGTATTGGTTAAGTCATGTTTTAAATTTCGAGGACGAATTTTTTTTATTTGGAGGGGAGAGTTGTAAGACCTGTATCCTAGCCTGTACCATTCTATATGCCTCCACGGTCCTTCCGGTCAAATTTCGGTGACCCGCGATTTGTTATCGATAGTTGCGCACAACCTTGAATCATATCCCGTATTCCAGAGTTGGCTCAACCCAAGACTTGTATCCTAACGACCGCGCCGTCGCCCCAATTTTGATGACGCGTATTACACGCCGAGGCGATACCCAGGCCAAGAGATGTGGGTCCGCGTTTAGTTCGAGGAAAATGCCGTTCATTGAGATCTTGAGAGAATCCATCACATTAATCCCATCAATCCCATCAATCAAAGTACACATCACTCACCCATCCCCAAGTACAACCACCCCCTTAAAGTCAACTCTCTCCCTTACACAAGTACACCTATCACCTCACTCACCCATCCTATCCTCTCTCTCTCTTTCTCTCTCTCTCTCTCTCATTTTCTACATTTTTGTTAAGCAACCATGAGACTTCAACGTCCAAGCCTCCTTATGACAAGCCATGTGTGGCCCACTTTCCTACTTTCCATCTCCACCATCCAAAGTCCATCTCAACCGTCGGAATCATTTCCTTAGAGCTCTAGATCGTGTTGGTGGAAGAAATTCAAGAAATCAAAGGTGGGTGCTTCCTTCTCTCTCTTTTCCTCCTCTCTCTTTCAATATTTTGGTTTGATGATGTGACCATGTGGCCCACCCGGATGTACCCCACCTTGATGTATGTGATATCTAAGTCGTCCAACAAATGGACCCCATGGCTATCCAAGCCAAATGGGCCCTACTTATTGGTGATGGAAAAACATAAATATCACGTCGATCCAATAGGTGGGCCATGTTCATGTGGGACCCACTATGCTGCATGTGTTATATACAGTGTCTAGCGTCCAGAGACGCTGGACGTTACCTCAAAGTGAAGCGTGAACTGGCGATGTCGTGCACTGACGTGCGAGCCACACAAATATCAACCTGGTTCAAGAGACTTAGGTGGACCACTCATGCAGGCCCCACTTTGATGTATGATTATGACATTATATTGAATACTTGACACTTACCTTGTACACACACTTACACCACCCTCTAAGCTTTCTATAAGCTTATGCACACTAGATGCGTGCAGGTGATGTTAGGTTGCAGCGGTGTTGAGCATGGAGCGTACAACGGCCTTCTGGAGCTTGATTTTTATTTATGTAATTCCTTTCAACATTATACTCAACTGATTATATTAGTGGATATGTGATGATAATGTTACCTTTGTGAATTGGGTAATCATGTGGTTATGCTTATTGCGAGTTAAATGTAAAAATAAAAATAAAATCCTCCTTATAGGATCCTAGGATCGGAATCTGGCATACGAACACTAGGAGTCGAGAATGGGGTACTACGGAGGCTGTCGGCACCGGATTCGGTGATCAGGATTCCTGTGAATTCAATTTTTGGGTTTGGGACGTGACATTAAGCAGCCTCACAATCTCAATGGTAGGGAACTATATCAGAAAGTTTTTAAGCTATCTGAACTTGGGGATTTAACCATTCTAAGTTCTCAGCAATCATAAAGTGCAAGATATGTGTGTTATCTTAAGGTATTCCCAAGTTATGCTCTGATACCAACTTATGTTATGCCTCAAATCCAGAAATCGGATTCACAAGAATTCTGATCATCGAATCCGATGCCGACAGCCTCTTTAGTACTTATTCTCGGCTCGTAGCACCCATATGATAGGTTTCAATCCTAGGATCCTACAAGGAGGATTTTTCAACATACATTTATCTCGTAAGAAGCATAACCATAAGTTTACCCAAATCACAAAGGCAACATCATCATCATATTGGGCCTTGACAATCAAAATCAGCCCTGATAATTGACCTCGACAATCGAACTTTACAATTGGCATCAACAATTATCCTCGTCAATTGGCTTTGACAATCAGAATCGGAATCAGCCTCAACAATCGACTTTGTCAATCAGAACCAGAATCAGCCTCAACAATCGGAATTGGAATCAGCCTCAATAATTAACCTCGACAATTGAAATTGGAATCGGCCTCAACAATTGGCCTCGACAATCAGAATCGGCCTTGATAATCGAAATCGGTATCAACAATCAAAATTAGCCTTGATAATCAGAATCGAAATCATCTTCAACAATCAGCCTCAATAATCAGAACCGGTGAGAATGGGCCTAACAAGACCTAAGGGAAGGTCACAATGTGGACGTCCAACCATCATTGCCCATCAATGTGGACATTTAACCAACATCGCTCCCAAGTAATGACCCACATAAAGCCAAACATAGAGTGGGCTCATGGCTGCACACAAAGGCCTAATATACATCGTAATGGGCCTCATACAAGGGCTACATACACAACAAGTGGGCCCTGTACATGGGCCTTAGAAACGTCACATGGGCCACAACCCATGGGCTTAATGCACATCATAATGGGCCTCATTAAATGGGCTACAAAAACATCATAATGGCCACACCATATGGACAAGAAATCCATATCATCGGGCCTTACTAAATGGGCCGAAAATACATCATAATGGTCCACATCATATGGGGTGAAAATACATGTCAATGGGTCATAACCTATGGGCCTCAAATACATAACATGTGGGCCCTACTCCTAGGCCTCATATGCATCAAATGGCTACATATCTAGGCCTAGAATACATCAAAAGGGCCACGCGTCATGGGCCTAATTCATATCACAATGGGCCTTGCCCATAGGCCATGAATACATCACAATGGGCCTTGCCCATAGGCCTCAGATTCAAGCAGGTGGGTCCCATCATATGGGCCTTGTATATATCACATCGGGCCTCACTCATGGGCCTAATATACATCACAATGGGTATCTCCATCTGGGCCGTAATTCTATCGTAATGGGCCCTATCCTATGGGCTACAAATATATCACAGTGCGCTTCTCCATCTGAGCCTCACATACATCATGCTGAGCCACATAGTAGGTGGGCCTGCATCCCCCAAATGGGCCCACCAGATGAACAACATGGATGTATAACACATACATCAAGGTGGAGAGATCATCTGAACCATACCAAAATAGCAGTGGAGATAATGATTTTCACCATTTAAAATTCGGGGCCCACCATAACATTTATTTTCCATCCAGTATGTTCATAAGGTCACAAAGACCTGAACTAAGAGGAAAAGAAATTTGATATCCATCCAAAACTTCTGACCCTAAACAGGTTTCAATGGTAGACGTTCAAATCCCATTGGTTTTTACGGTGTAGTCCACCTTATCAAGGGCTGGACACACACAGTGTGGCCAGCCGTGATGTATTTTGAGATCCAACCTATTCATAAGTTAACTTAGAGATAGATGATGTGAAAACAAATATTAGCTTGATTAGAAACTATTGTTGTGCATAGAAATTAGAACGGTGGATGTCACTGTCCACTATTATTGCAAATGGTGGGGTCCACTTGAACTTGAGATCTAACTCATTCTTTTACTCATGCCATAAAATGATCTCTTAAATGGTTGGATGGTATGGATACAACACATGCATCATGGTCGGTCCATAAAGGGACGGGGTGGATGAAATAGGTGGGACCCATAAAACTTGCTGCCATTAGTACAACAACTATATAGCTGGTGTGAGGTACTCAACCAATCTGCTTTGCACGTCTAGGATTGGATGGAGTGGATATACATATCAGGGTGCGTCCCCATGGATGGCTTGGCCCACAAATGATTTGAATCTGACTAATTTGGATCGATGGTGTGGATTCACACCATACATCAAGGTGGCTACTCAGGACTCCTGCCTGTCCAGCTAAATGGATGGATTGTGTGGATAAATACATCACAGTGGGTATCCACCGTCCAGATAGTTGGACGGTGTGGATCCACACCATAAATCAAGGTGGCACCTAGGCAGATGGACGTAACGGATATAGAATAAATATAGCCATGTGGGTCCCATGGAGGGCCCACCATACTATTATATATAATATAATATAATATAATATAATATAATCTATATTATATTATAAAATACATCAAGGTAGATCCCATGCAAGGCCCACCATACCATATATTCTAATATATCTTACATAATATATTATATTATTTATTTATTTATTCATTTATTTTGTTAGTTGTTTAGTACACCCTGTTGTTAGGTCACACTTCACTGGCCATGTCCAGTGTCTTTGGACGCTGGACGGTATGGATACAACACTTAAATCATGGTGGGTCCCACATGGATGTGGCCTGCTAGTTTTGATCAATCTGATATTTGTGTTTTCCATACATCTGGCTTATCCAAACGGAATGTCGGGTGGCCCATTCAATGGATGGCATGGATAAGATGCATACTTCATGGTGGGTTCCATCTGAGTGGGCCACATGGCCATCACAAAAATGAAAGAGAGGGAGAGAGAGTAAGAGAGATGAGTGATGGAGGGACCCTGACACTATGGGCCCTCCCTTTCATGATTTACAACATACATTAAGTAGGTCCCATTACACGTGGGCCCACCAATCAAAATCAACGGTGGAGATCCTTTCTCCACCAAAATGCAAGGTCTAGATGACTTTATTCATACAAGGAAAATAAACATCATGGTGAGGTCCATGGAGAATGGCCCCCATCATGGAATGATCATGAGAATCATGGTGGGCCATCGGACACACCTAGGGTCTAAAGTGGGATACATACCATCAATCGGTAGACCCCACTTGGCCCATCATCAAAAGAATGAAATCTTGGCCTAACAAACACCCACCTTTGATCTTCTTAGACTTCTTCTTCCATCAACGCTTCCTAGAGCTTTGGGGGATGCATTTTAATGGTAGAGATGATCTTTGGATGGTGAGATTGGGTGGTAGGGAGGTGAGACATACCTAGCTACTCCATGGAAGTCATGGACGTTGGGTGCTTAGGTTGCTTGGGAGAATGAGTAGAAAATGATAGAGAGAGAGGAGAGGATGTAAGAGGGATGGAAGGAATAGGTTGTTGTAAGGAAGGGTTGACTCTAGGGATGGGAGAGAGAGGGGTGTCATGCTTTGTTGGTGGGAAAGTGATAGGCTAGGTACTTTCTTGTACTTTAATTAATTAATGTGAGGGATTGTAAAGATTCACTCAACATTTACAACACGTTGCATTTTCTACAAACTGAATGCAAGCCCACTTCTCCTAGCCTTGGTATCGCCTCAGCGCATAATACGTGGCTTCAGAACTGCGGCGACAGCGTGGTCACTACGGTACAAGTTTCAGGTCAAGTCAACTCTAGAATGCGGGATAGAACTCAAATCTCACGAAATTACTGTCTAAACATCGCAGTTTTCCAGAATTCTACCGGGAGAACCGTGGAAGCCTACGTAACAGTACAAGCTAGGATACAAGTCTTACAATCCGGCTGCTTGAAGTTAACTAGAAAAGAAATATCTTTTACCTCTCTTGGATATGGTATCTGAATCTACCAACATTCTCACATTCTCTTTTCATCCTGACAGCTTCTTCGACAACTTGTCGCACTTCCTCATGGGTTATTACTCTTACTGCAGGAGCGAATCCGAGTGATCCTGTTCTTAGAGGTTAGGAGCCTTCAGGTTTTTCTTTTCATCCACTGATATTACCCATCATTGGAGGAAATGTCATTTGTGCTACATTGTACACATGAATTGCTAAAGCATCCCGCATTATTCCATTAGCGTTCTCTACACTTATGCCATCTCGGTCATACAATCCTCTATTGTCGGCGGGGGTCGTTGACTTGTTTCGGCCATGCACACAGCGACTTCTCCATTTCCCATTGAAGCTATAATCGGGGTAGAATGGAATATGTCGATGTAATGGGGCTCATGAAAAGAGGAGTGTCGTTCGACTTTCTTGTACTTCCACAACAGTTAGTTGATTGGAGCGATACAGGAGTTGGTGAGCTTTTGAGTAGTGCCTTACCCTTTTGCTCTTTTTCTCATCGAGCTCTCATAGCAAGCATGGCGGGGAAATTATGTGATGTCAATGAAGGAACGGTTTTCCAGGATATATTGTAGGAGGAGCAAGTTCAGGGTTTTTTCTAGCAGTATATTGCGTTACCAGCCCCCTAACTCTTTGTGGAGGTGAATTCACTCTATTTATTACTGCATTTGGAGCCCTTATTCCTCAAGATATCACAACAACCTAGTCTTTATCACTTTCTTGTGTTGAAGGTGAAGCAGTCCGACTATTGCTTGGGATTTATCAACCTTTCTTGCGAGAGATTAGACCTTAAGATCCGAGGACTGGTTCATTGCATACTCCACCACGAATCCGGTTGTAGTGAAATAAAAATTCACCTTTTCATTAGGTTTGGCATTGATCGTAGTTCGCAGTTTTATCTTCTTACCTTTAAACAAAACATCAAATTGTAATTAATATCCAAATGGTAAAGTATTCTATCTTAGAGATGAAGTGTAGGATGTTCTCGTTGAGAGTCGCCATTTTGGAGTCAAGAAGATGCCAAACTTATGACAAAATTCCGTATAACCTTCTCAATGTTAAGCTTAAATAAGACAAGCTACCTAGTGGAGCCACCATTTTGTTTCGACAAGAAACAAATGCATTTGGTTTGGAAAATTATCTTATTATTCAATTATAACAGAGAGAGTGTAGAGAACAATCATGATTCTTATTTATACTGAATTCATTTACATTCTTTGATTTCCCTTGATTCTAAGATAGTATATCTAAAATACAAGTACTGTAAGAGTTTGAATATCAAATCTGAGTATCTAAAAAAGTTGCATTTCGGCTTGTAATTTGGTCATCTCATTGAGAGGAATGTTGTGTGGATTTGATCATCGAATCTTTCTTCCTTAAGCTCATACTCCTATGATAAAGGAAGATCGAAGATTGCATTACATTTAACCATTTTGGCAACATTTTAGCTTAAACCATTCATTCCTGAGCAACAACATACTGTTCTTCCTTCTCTTCTTCCTTTCTTCTCCTCCTGATACCTTTGATCTTCTCTTCTATGGAGCTCTAATCTTCTTCAAAATCATTATCCCTTCAAATGAGAAGGGGAGTGAGGTATTTATAGGCCTTAACATGTACGAACCCTCGATCTCTATGCCATGGGCCCCACCTTCTGTCAGATCTAACCGTTCATTTTGAATAGTCCAAACTATGTGTTGTGCATGTGCGCACGACCAACACAATCATTTGCGCAGCCCTGCGCAACCAACATGATTATTTTCGTGGTCCTGTGCAACCAACATGGTTTACACGGGTCAGCACAAACACATGAATTCTTTCCCTCTTCTTCATTCTTCTTCACATATTTCTTAGAATTTCCTTCTTCTGATTTACTCTTGATCCCTTATTTTATTCCTCAGCATATCTTTATCTAGAAATGCCCTGAATATTATAAATTCATAACTCTTGTGCTGATATTGGATGTGATTCATCGTTATGCAAGTCTAAATCTCTCACAACTTTGAGTAGATCGACGTCTCCTTTATTATGTTGCATCTATACACTGTTCCCTATTTAGATTGGCCAGCGAATTCAGAACCCACTTGGGCAACCCTTCTGGTAGGCCCATCCATGGTCAAATTTGGCCCAACTAGTCAAATTGCCTATTGTCAGCTGCAGTCAGACTGCGCGAGACGTTGCTCTTAAAGCCGTACAATTCGTAGTTCATCTAACGAGGTTAAATTAGCCCACCAGTTGGCCATCCTTGTTCATTAACCATATATGTACATGTCTGCTTGAACCCAAGACACCTTGCGTCCATTTTCTCCCACTGACAAACTGCTGGTTGCAGCCCACAAGTCTCAGGGTTGGGCATGGTGATATGGGACACTATGCCCGAGCTGTCGGCCTATGCTGGTGTGAAAAGTCCCCCCGCAGTGATCATGAGAAAGGAATCTTTCTAAAAATTACATTCATATGATTTTAATATTGGGAGTGACAAACCTAAAATGGGCTAAGGATCATGAGAGCAATACTGCCACGACCGCCAGGGACACGCGATCGAGATAGGGCATTGATCTGTCAAGGTGTCCCAGTTTCTCCAAATTGCTAGATGAATGGACGTAATTAATCAACTCGGCTAAAATCTCACATCACATTGCATTAGCTAGAATTGGAGATTTGGCAGTCAAGCTCGCATTGATGGAGTCTTGGGCATTGCAATCTTTAGATGTTGTTGCTCGAGGGAGTGTTGGAAGTAAGGTAATGCATCATATCATGAAAACTTGCATTTACATTAATAAGAGTGATCAGATGTTTGGCACATCCTCATAGTCTGCTATAGGGATGGCCGCAGGGCATAAGAGAGGGGTCGAGATATTTTAGGGATGATATATTTTGTGGGACTAGTCCCTCCTGTTATTCACATTATCTTTACGTTTAGACATGGATTTTTTTATTTAGCTGCACTTGATTTCATTTTGTTAGTCCTGATTTATGTTACATGGCCTGCTATACTCCCCCACTGCTTATGAAATAAATAAAATATGCCAAATTCTGAAACCCAATAGGGCATATGTAGTACTAGGGAATTTGGGAACCGAGTACCTACTCGACCCCTGAAATTCGGGGCGCTACAGTTGGTATTAGAGTATGGTTTGGGGACTAGTTGAGCCATGGGCAGTGGGTCTTTTACAAAGTCATTTTTGACATAGGTGGGAGCGAACGAGCCTAGCGGCATTAAAGGACCCAAAGACCAAGCCCTTCGGCTAATTTGAATAATGAAGTGTTAGCTTAAGGTTTAGGTATAGAAGGGACTTAAGCCATAAGGAATGATCTAAATCACGTTTGGTTGGGAATACGAAAATTAGAAACAGTACGGGCCGATACAGAGGAGTCAAGCAACTAAAGTAGCTCGCATTGCCCCAAACACGTGCATTGCATGTCCGATAATCCATTCCAATGTAGGACATACTCCCATTTTGGTTTAGGCCAAGTTGTCTTTACCTTAAGCCTGAGAGACTTTTGGCCAAGCTAAAGCACCAAATGAACAACCCCTTGAATCCCAAAAGGGTCACCATCAAGTTCAAGTCAGCCCTCTTGAAGCGTGTAGGATGCGTCTTGCGCTCCTGATCATTGACGGGTCGAATCATCACAACAAAGATTTCGCCCCCTACCTCATAACCCAAGAAATACTCAAGAAAATGGTGGGCCACCGCCGTTTGGGGTAGGCTACTGCCAAACACCAAAGGAAGTGGCGGGTCCACTGTCGATCCCTCCAATGGGAGGTAGGGCCACCACCAGGCCGGCGGGCCGCTGTTGACTCTGAACTCAGGTGGGCCTTCCGACACATGGGGACCCCCTCTCTTGCCCTTCTGACCATTAAAAGCCCTAGGGGCCCCCTTCTAAGCTCATTCTAACCCTATTCCCTCTCTACACTCACCCCATTCTAACACCAAATCCTCAAAAAAAAAAATAATTCCTAAGCCCCTCTTTCTCAAAACTCACAAACCCTCTCTCCATTTTTTATTTTTATTTTTTTCCCATAAGAAGCCCCCTCTCCAAACTAGTTTTTCAAATCTCATTCCCCCCTAGACCCATTCCCCTTTAGGATCTCCCCTTCCTACCTGTCTCCTTAAAAATCTCACCTTCCACCACTTTATTCTTCTAATTTTTCTAAGTACATTTCATATTAGACACAACTCATAAAGCTAAAAGGATAAAGAACTCTAATTAAACTAAAACTTACTATAATAGTAAAAATGTAAATAAAATGGATTTTAGACCACTGGACTAACGTAATATCACAAAATAACCATTTTTGTTTTGCTAAACTGACTCCTCCTACCTCAAAATCATATACGACACGTCGAGTAACTCATTCTAGATTAAGAGATACACCAGTTTCAAATATCAAGTAGCAAGGCCACCACCAAAATAGCGCACCACCGCCGATTTTCACCTGTAAGCGGTGGGTCACCACCACTTTGGTGGGCCACCACCAGTGGAAAAGGCCAAGCTATATGTCCTAGGGGGGGGGGGGTGAATAGGACTATGCCGAATTAAAATGATAACAGTGGAATAAAAATAATTAAAGGAAAGATAACACTTTAAACAAACCACAATATGAAAATGTAATGCAACCAAAATTCTAGTATTGGGAGGTTATTACAAATGTTGTTCTAAGGACAACCTTACACCATAAAAATAAAGGATTTATGATAGGACAACCTTACTAGAATGGTTTGTGTATCAATATCTCAAATTGAAGAGGAATAAAAAAGAAATAGCAAGAATTGAAATCTACACTATTACAAAATTCCCCACAATGCTTGAAATGTAAATATTACAACATTCACATCCACAAGTACATCCCACAAACTTGAATGATAAAAGATATAGAAAATAAACAACACATTCAAACACAAAGAATTATAGTGGTTTGCTTGTGTGCACACTAACTGTTAAACAATAGCCACACAGCTACTCCACTCCCAATATCCTCACACAATGAATATTAGCGTTCACTATTCAAATAGGTTTTTCAGGTTCACCCAAAACACTCACAATTATGTCTTTCAAGTGGGCTTTACATAATTTAAAAAACCCCTCACTCTGAGTTTTTTGGCTCTCCTCAGATAACCATGACAATAAGATTTTTCTAGCTTAATCTCAAAAGAAACCAAAATAGAAGATATACACAAATGTAAAATACCTGGATTTCTCCTTTTGTTGTAGCCCAGAAGAATCAAGTCAGAGTCAAAGTTCAATGTTGAAGATCAATATCCAATACTCACATATAAAATGGTTCTAGGTTCTAAATTGATTTTAGAGTTATAGTAACTTGGGCTAGCTTGATTTGATTTTGATTCCAATAAATGTGAATACCTCTATTCCACTTTCAAATATAATTGGAATATGGATTCAAAATCAAATACAAAGACAGCTACAAAAAGAGAATATTAAATGAGCACAATAGCTTAAATAGATTACTAACTTATCTCTAAGAGTGATGCCTTGATTTTACTTAAATTAAATTGCCAAACTCTGAAATTCGTCATCTATTTATAGCTAAGCAGATCGTACCTTCTACTGGTCCTATGGACATTACGACTGGTCATAGGTCCAACGGATTTTTAAAATTTTGAGCGTGATCGGATAACAACGTTCCACAACTGGTCGTAGGCACTACACGACCGGTCATGTGACCTCCACAACTAGTCATGACCTGTCCACGATTGGTCATGTGGAACCAGTAACAGTTGCTGGAGTTCGAGTCATGGCTGCAGGACTGGTCGTGAACAAATCGTCACTGTTCACATGACCGGTCGAGCAGTCTCTAGGACTGGTCATCGCTTAACAAAAAATTTTAAAATTTTATAACAAACTTAGGACTGGTCTTGAAATTTCTTATACTGGTCAAGCAAGTGCTAGGACTAGTCGAACAGAGTCTAGGAATAGTCGAAGAATAGACCAAACACTTATAAAAAGAGCAATTGAATTATGTATTCAAAATGAACTACCTTAAGGTCAATCTAAGGTCATCTAATACCTTGTTAGTGAAGTATGAACATTGAACTTTTTTCCTTTTAGTTGAAAGTCTTTCTTTGAAGCCCATGAAGCTTACAATCTTGACTCATGATGAAGCTTGTACTCTTGTACTTGAGATCTTTTGGATCTTGAGGCTGTGGTACATATGTTGATCTGCTTCTTGAGTCTTGAACCATTATGTGTCTTTCAATGCCGCTTTACACCATTGTCAATTGAAGCTTTAAAGAAGTAAATAATGTACTTGATCTTTCATTTGAAGTAGATCATCATTTTTGACTTGAAGCACTTGACATGACTTGAACATATGATGCATATATATATAAATGTGTGTGTGTGTGTGTGTGTGTGTGTGTGTGTGTGTGTGTGTGTGAATGTGCTACACAAGACACAGATTGTGGTTTTGGCTCTACAAAATTTGATAATCAAAAGATAAAAACCTATAGCACTTACAATCTCCCCCTTTGTCAAATTTGTGACAAAACACACTTCATTAATGATAAGAGAAGCAGTACATGCTCAATAAAGAATCATGCACCATATATACATAAGAAAGTACAATGCACTAGAGTAAATCATCACAAAACATCCAAAACACTTGCTTAGTTACTCCCCCTGAGTAGCACAAAAAAAAATAAAATTATCTACTACCCACAATCCATATCCATAAGCAGGCATAAGCATAAGAAAAACAAAATAACTCTCCCTTTTTGTCACAATATGACAAAGGATGAAACAAAGATATGGAAGAGGAATAATGAAGCAAACATGGTCAAGATATGAAAGATATAAGTAACTTCAAAGACCACATATCATTAACCAACAAAAACTAAATTCAACCAAAGTCAGTTTTAAAAACTGAAAGTAGAGAGTAAGTATTACAAAAGTTATTACAGACCAAATAAGAAAATACTTAATCAGATCCTAAAGAAGGAGCAGGTATGGTAGGATCAAATTGATGAAGGCCCTTGTTAATGTGCCTAAGATACTTGCGCATATATTTAAACTGCAAGTCATGGGCAACATTCATGTTCTCTACCTTCTCCCCAAGTGCACGTAAACGCACATCAAAGTCAGATGGCTGATAGTCAAGGTCAGCCTCAAAATCTAAATTAAGTTCATCAAATATATCATCATCAGGTAAACCGCCTTCTTCTTCATTCACTGCTTCAGCTCCACCACCACCTTTATTTACTTGGCCCTCAGCCAATTGCAAATTCATCTTGTTTATATTTTTATTATTGAAAATAAGGTGACAAATAGGAGCCTCTCCAGCAGGCATAGCTACTAGCATGTGAGTAGCTAACACAGTCATAAGATATGCAAATGAAATATCATTGTGATCCAGATGGAGATGGAATTGAATGATGGAATGACAAATAAAAGAAGGAAGAAAAATATTGACTCTAGATATGATGGAATGCAAAATCGGAACCATAAAACTAATGAGTTTAGTTTTATTATCAGACCTAGGATAAAGATTGGAAAAAATATCTTATGAAGGACCCTATATCTGGGTAACAAATACCCTGAAGCGAGCGCATTCCCATTATGACTCCATTGCGCATTTATGTTGCATAACGCTCTAGTAAGCATACGCTTTTCTTATTCAGATAGTTTCTTAACTAGATTGCTAATAGGAATACCGTCATCATTGGCAGGTATATCGATAAGTCCAGAAATTAAATGTATATCAACTTCAAATGGACCTTCTCTAGTTGCAATTGTAAATGTTAAATTTTCTGTAGAAAAATCAGAAATGCATGCGAACATAGACTGTGCAATAGACCGGTATGTTGACCCACCCCAATGTAGAATGTTAGTCCATCCTACAGTTTAAAGAAGAGGGAGGAAATCAAAAGGAGCAAGATATTCAACATGCACAGGTCGCTCAATTGTCACATTACGCATCGCAAATCTCGCACATAGGGAGGATCATATTTGGGTGACCAAAGTTTTCTTCATACTGTAAGTGTTATAATTTCATATCCCTTTGGTTGTCAAATTTTGTGGTGCCAAAACCTATATCTATGTCTTGTACATCTTGTGTTTTATGATTGAAGACTATTCATTGCAATCAAGTCATCGCATTTCAAGACAAGATCCTAAATGAAGAAAGTTTTCAAGATATGGATGAAGAATTCAAGTATTGAAGTCTTCAAGTTTGAATGTTCAAGATTTGATCAAGTTCAAGTTTAGTAGAAAACTTTATCAAGTCAAGATCAAGCTCAAGAAGGCCTACTACAAGATTTGTATATTCTCAAGCTTCTCTTAAGGGTCATCTGAGTGTACAGACTTTCAATGTCCATCTCACTTTTAAGGTTTGTTTGACCTTAGATTGACCTTAGGATGAGCTTTATAGTAGGTCATTCTGGATACATAACTCATATATTTTATTATGCTTGTTTGGAGTGTTCTAAGACCAGTCATAGGGACTTCAAGACTAGTCCTATCTCTGCTACGACCAGTCTTAAGTTTTTCAGGACCAGTCCTAGGTTGTTAAATATTTTTGTATTTTTCTAGCTGTCCTACGACCAATCTTGGACATCCTACGACCAGTCCTGTGAGTTCTACGACTCATCTTTCGACCGGTCGTAGCCCTACGACTCAAACTCCATCAACCATTTTTGGGGTCCTACGACCGGTCGTAGGTGTCCTGCGACCAGTCGTAGATGGCCCACGATAGGTCGTAGACCGCCCAAGACCGGTCATGGAACAGAAAATCTTATCCCGCGAAAATCTTTCAAAAATCTTTGGAGCTACGACCAATCCTAGGTTCTTAAGACCAGTCGTAGACGGGATTTTTTAGGCTATAAATAGAGCACGAACTTCAGAGTTTTAGCACTTCAAATCAATTCTATTCAAGCATTCTTTAGGCTATACTTTGAGATAAGTTTGTGTTTATTTTAAGCTACTTTGTGCTTATTTAATATTCCTTTTGCTAGCTTATTTTTATTTGATTTTGATCTACATTCCAATCTTATTAGAAAAGGAAAATTTTTGATATTCCTTCTTCTTGAATTCAAAATCAAATAGAACTAGCCCTTTTGATTTAAAATCAATTAGACTTAGAACCATTCTTAAAGTGAGTATTGGACTTTGAACGTTGAATCGAACATCTACTCCGATTGGTTCTACCGGGCTTCTTCAAAAGGTGATTCAGGCATTTTACATTTTTTGTAATTTACTAGTCGGGCATAGCCATGTTGGAGAAGAAAGGGAAAATGAGGAAGAAAACACTTTTTTCCCAAATAAAAATCACTAGCTCGCTACATGACCGGTCGTGGGACGTCCTCGACCGGTCACGCTATGACTGGTCGAGTACTCGACTGATCGTGTACACATAAAAGACATGCATTTTTAAAAAAATTTTATAATTTAAAATTATAATTTAATAAATATATAAATTATAATACAGGAAAACATGCATAATCAATTTAAATTACACATACCAAGATCAAATTTTAATTTATTAAACTTACTTTTGTCGAGAGGTTTAGTAAAAATGTCAGCAAGTTGAGTCTCGGAAGGAATGTATTCCAATAAGATTGTATTTTTTTTCCACTAATTCATGAATGTAATGATATCTAATGTAAATGTGCTTAATTATTTAATGTTGGATTGGATTTTTAGATATATTAATTGCACTAGAATTATCACAATATAATACCATTGAATCCTGTGCAATTTCGTAATCGTTTAATATTCTATTCATCCATACGAGTTGAGTACATGCATTTTCCAGCTGCGATGTATTTAGCTTCAACTACTGAGAGTGATATGGAACTTTGTTTCTTGCTAAACTGAGAAACTAAATAGTTTTCAATATAAAAACAACCACCACCAGTTGATTTTCTATCATCGATATTACTAGCCCAATCAGCATCTGTGTAACAGCCAATTGAACACTAGTATCATGTAGATACCAGAGACCCAAATTAGCTGAACTTGAAACATATCGCATAATCCGCTTAACAACAGTTAAATGTGACTCTTTAGGGTCAGATTGATATCTTGCACAAATTCCAACACTAAAGGCAATATCAGGTCTACTTGTAGTTAAATAAAGTAAACTGCCAATCATAGTACGATATAATTTAGGATATGCACATTTACCTGTAGAGTCTTTTGAGAGTTTTAATGATGTACTCATCGGAGTATCAAAGTTTTTCCCATTCTCAAATCTGAACTTTTTAATTAAGTTCAGAGCATATTTGGTCTAAGAAATAAAAATACCATCAGGTTATTGTTTCACTTGCAACCCTAGGAAATAATTCAATTCCCCAGCCACGCTCATTTCAAATTTAGATTTCATAAGATCTGCAAACTTAACAGTCAAGTTAGTAGATGTAGATCCATAAATAATATCATCTAAATAGATCTGAAATATTAAGATATGATAGTTATGTTTCTTAAAAAAGAGTCTTTTCAACACTTCCCATTAGAAAATTATGAAGACTAAAAACTTAGTCAATTTTTCATACCATGCCCTGTGAGCTTGTTTCAAACCGTAGAGAGCCTTTTTTAAGTGATAAACATGATCAACATTCTTAGGGTCTTCAAAATCCATTGGCTGTTCAACATACACTTCTTGATGTAGATAATCATTAAAGAAAACACTCTTGACATCCATTTGATAAATTTTAAATTTTCTAAAACACGCAATGGATATAATGTAACACCTTGAAATTCGAGGGTCGAGCACAACTCAGCTCCCGAGTTCCAAAACATCACTTATGCAACATATTTGATGTAGATTGTATGTTGTCTGTATTACTGCATAAAACATGAAATAGATCAAGCCAGATAAGCAGACATAATTCAGGGATATTGAGAAAATGCAAGCGGAAGACTTAAATACATATATAATTCAAAATAAATCCTCAAATGATGCATGCTCTGCCTAGGGCAATATACATACATCCGTGTCTCGAAATACATACATGAACTGTTCAAAATGATCCAATACATATCCCACACATAATCCCCGCTGGTCAGGACAAGGCTCACATGAACCCGCCTGAGAACTTCATGTATGAGAACGCCTCCTCGTCCTCGTCGAAGTTTGGCTCCATCTCGCAAGCATCGCCATCTCCTGCAGCTAAGTCAGAGTCTGGTTGGTGTTTAAACACTGTCCCAGAACATGGGGGTGAGTGATCAACTCAGTGGTACTATATAGAAAAAGTTAACATATTATCAATCCAATCAAGCAGTAATGATAAGGCAGTACAATCAAACATGTCCTAAATACTCTTGTTAATGCAAGGATGATATGAAGAATGATGCAGGCCCTCACTACAATCTCCCTCATGCGACATCATTTAACGATTGCGGCATGAATCACTACCACTGTGCTCTCACACCAACGCCAATGGCACATGCAGTGCGATGTCATGAATATGATTACCAAGTTCTTATTAGTCCTTTTCATACAATAGTATTGGGAAGCTAAGACACCTCCCTTGTATCATTTCCCAACATTGATCCTTTCAAGGGTCATCAATCCTAGGATATTTCATACTATGTTATGGTTCTAGGTCACTGTAAGGGCTGTCAGGGCTGTTGCGCGCAATCGTTACACCACTCTTCCATCACCTTATCAATACAGGCCTATTTATATCCTTAAGACTACAGCAGGACTCGTCGCTCCTATGCAGTGTCAAGATAAACTCAAGGTCACTACAGAGGGCTCGTCACCAATCAGTGTAGGCTGACAACAGGAATATAGTGTCCCATACCACCATAATCTGCTCAGAGTAGGGTACTCACTGGTCACTACAGGGAGGTTTGTGGGCCCAGCGTATGCTGACAGCATGACCACGGTGTCCCATACAACCATGCTCAGCTCATGAGTCTCAATGGATCTTGGTACCATAGTTAACGGGAGTTTCACTGGTAAGCTCAGTGCCTTAAATTCAAACAGTAGTGACCAAACATGGTGAACAAGCATCAATCAATCGGGTTAGTTAATAAGCTCAACTAGACCAAGAGTACGTTGAGTTGAACAACATGGAATGCATAAGCACTCCGTGTGGCCTAACCACCGCCGAATAGCCCAAGAACGACTCAGATTCGCTAAACTTATCCTGTGTGGCGAGATCAACCCCAACCATTATTTATGGAATAGTTTCTGATTACCTGGACTGTAGCACAGCCCCATTCACATACACATACAATAACTAGCATATGATTCTTATCCTGCATTCACATGAACAATAATAAAATATAGCTCGAAATGTAAATAGTACATGCAGGAATTTATACACACATTTAACATGATTCAACCAAGTACATAATCCATGGAGGAAATCATACACTCATTTAGCATGGATATTCTAAGTCACATGATTCATGAAGGAAATCATTCACACAAACATTATCGTTGAAATCCATATCTCAACCATCTTAGCAAACACATTTTCTAACCATTATCTCATTTAGACTTTTACACAAACACTTACCTTACACTATTGAACATACATCACGTATGTCGACACCGTTGCAAATTAGGGCAAGTCCTCTCACCAAGGAGTTTTTGCATACATATTAGGCATATCACAACGACAATTTATCATGGCAAGCAAATCAGCAGTTTCTATACGCATACGTGTATTCTAACATATACATGAAATACGGTATTTACAATATAAAGTATACGTATGCGGAAGACAAAATAGATAGCACCTTTGGCATGTGTAATTGCATTCACAACATCAATAAATCATTAACTATCATTGAAAGTGTTGATGTAACACCCTGGAAAAATTTGTACTTGGGCTCGAGTACCAACTCGACCAGAAATCGCGTAGGATTAATTCCTTTAGAAAATAAGTGTAAGTTAGCTAGCGCAACGCTAGAATAGCTGGGAAATAGTCCCTGATCACTTTAAATAAGTTCTACAAGACCCAAAGCGAGTAGAACCAATGACGCTATAATACTCTAAAACCTCGGATCAAACTCTAAACCGGTTTGTTCACAGGACCTCTTTGAAACTTTGTATTGGATCTAGACCGCGCGTCGAAAGTCCGATACCTACAATCTTAGACCGTTATAACCACTTAGCTGGACTTGACAATCATTCCAAAAATCAAGTCCAGCTGACATTCAGAGTCTATTTCATTGAGCCTGGAGTGAAGAGAGTGAGAATAGGGTTAGATTTGGAATTTGAAATTCAAATCTGGCACACGACTTGACGCGTTATTATTAAGCGTTCTGACCATCAGAATTTAGCCAAATTACACCCTTGGATTAGGAAAAATTTCTATTTCATATCACGAGACTTGTAGACCTAATCTACGTGCGATGACCGATGAACTAAAACTGGACCACCACGTGCGATCTACGAACACTACAGGTCTGAAAATGGGATGTGAGCGACATCCGACGTGCATTAACTTAAGTCGGATCACGTTTGGCTAGGGGACCTCCAGAAATGTCTTTTTGGACCGAAACAGCCCCGATTTGGTTAGGCATCAAGTGAACATTGTTCCCAAGCCTGTTTTGGACATGTTTTAGGTTATAAAAGGGGCTTAAACCCTCACTTCTCTCACCCATCCGAATTTTTTAGAAACCCTAGCTGGTGTGGGAGAAAAGGTGAGAGATTGTGAGAGAGAGTGGGAGAGAATTTCCTGCTGCTTGCACTACCTGTTGCACGTGCCTAATCAACGCGCCTCAATCACTTTCCCGGCAATTTCACCGCGTTTCTAGGTAAGAAAATATCCCAAATACTTGCTGATTTAAGGTTCCTTCGGTTCCATAGTGAAGTAGCTTACAGATCTTGTATATTAGGTTCCCAGTTCGCCGTAGACGAAGCGTATACGCTCCGTTCGAATCAATACACTTCTAGGATAAAAAGTGCAAATTTTAGACACTTTGATTAACTGTTTTCAACGCTTTCAATGTCATTTAATAGTAGATTATTGACGGCAACACCGTTTGACATGTACAACATGCTGTCCATTTCCTGTTTCGTAAGTAGACGAAAAATATGAGATTTAGGGCATTTTAGTCATTTGTAGGAAATACAGTTTTCATCCATATTTTTCTAATGTGATTATAATGGCTCCTTGTCGCATTAGGATACTAGGAATGCGTGCATAGTTAGTTTGGCGAAGAGATTTGCCCAAATGCGCACTTTGAGTCGACATACTATATGTAGACTTAAGTGTGTAGTTTAAATGTTTGTATAAATGTTTGTATTAGTATGTATTGAATTAAATGGTGTTATGAAATAATTTGAGATTTAATTCTCAATTAATATGCTGATATAAATGATTTCCTACATGTTAGCTATATGCATGATTTCATTATATGTATGAAATGCATGTGTTAGATGTTTTACTTAAGTTGTATGTTATAACATGTGTTAACATGCTCACATTGTTGTATTTCATTTTCATTACTCTTACATGATTGCTGATGTGTATTCATAAATGTTTGGGACTATACCTAGTCCAGGCAGTTGGCAACCGAGTGAATTCGTGGTTGGCTTATCTTTGCCACGAACGACGCGTCGATGAACGCGAGTCGTGTTTTGGAGTTGGCGGCAGTGGTTAGGCCACACGAGGTGTCTTATGCACTTCATGTCGTTCGACTTGAGATGGGCTCGTACTAGTCGAGCCCATCAAGTAACCCGACTGACCATTGTATGTTTACCCTGTATGAGTCATAACTGCTTGAACCTAAGGTACTGAACTTAGCATTGTAAACCCTGTCAACCATGGTACCTTGATCCACAAAGACTCATGAGTCGGGCATGGTGGTATGGGACACCGTGGTCGAGCTGTCGGCCTACGCTGGGGCCACAAACCTTCCCGTAGTGACCAGTGAGCACCTATGACTCTTGAGCAGATTATGGTGGTATGGGACACTATATTCTTGCTGTCGGCCTACACTGATCAGGCGACGAGTCCTTTGTAGTGACCTTGAGCGTATTCTGAGTCTACGGGAGGCGACGACCCTTCCGTAGCGATGAGAGTACAAGTAGGCCTGTATTGATAAGGTGATGGGGGAGCGGTGCAACAAGTGCGAGCAACAGCCCTGACAGCCCTTGCAGCGACCTATAAAATATACAGCGTATGAGATTATTAGGAGTGACGACCCTAGACAGGATCTGTGTTAGGATTGATATAAGGGAAGTACCATAGTTTCTCAATCCTGCTATTTGAATGGACTAATAATAACTCGACAATCATATCACCATCACATTGCATGTGCATGGAAGATGTGGAGCACTGATAGGTATGCAAGCATGCCGCGGACGCTGATGGTGCCATATGAGGGAGAATGTCGGTGAGGGCATCCATCATGTCATGTCATATTGCATTAACAACAGTATTAGGAATGTTTGATTTACTGCTTTACTATTATCGTATGATTGATTTGAGAACATGATAATCTTTGCTCTATTATTCCACTGAGTTAGCTACTCACTCCCACATTATGGGATGGTGTTTGCAACACCCACCAGACCCTGTCTTAGATGCAGGTGAGGCAGCGATTCAGGAGGCAGAGCCGGACTATGATGAGAACCAGGACGAATTCTCATATATGCAGTACCACGACGGCTTTGCTTAGGGGGCCTGGATTGGCGGGACTTCTTTGTGGAAATCTTTTTGGACTTTTGATTTCTGTTTATTTACATATATATGAGACTCAGAGTGTATTCATACTTTGGAGACAGTTGAGATCTACTTTGTTTTCCATACAGTGATATATATATTCTTTAGTCTTCCGCTTGCTTTTATCAGTGAATCTGAAGTATGAATTGAAGTTTTTGTATACTTTTACTCATATGAATGCTTTAACTCAGATAACATCGAATCATAATCATTTTTGTTGCATAAGTGACGGTCTGGAACTCGGGAGTTGGGTTTATACACGACCCCCGATTTTCATGGTGTTACAAGTTGGTATCAGAGCATGAATGAGATTATACCGGGCCTGGGTTATGGTCACGCGACGTACGCTGTCACTTCCTTTGACTTAGGTGGGAGAGAGGAGGGTTTAGAAACACTTATAGGATCGCAGTTTCGTCAATTGGCGAAGTCCACTCGTATCGATCGCTTGATCGAGTCCGTAACGCATCTACGGTCGCGTGAAGCGACCTGAGTAGCTCCTAGGTTGTAAGTAGGTAGGTCGAGACATTCTTTGAGTGGTTCTAAACCCGTGAATACAAATCCTTGGGCTGTGGGGCAAGAACAACCCTTACATTCAATCGCTAGGGCTTAAAAACTCTGTTTTACCTAATTTCTTCAAAATTCTTCCTCTCACCACTCCATTCTTAAATTCTTTCTTTTAATTTTCATGTTAGGAATTGATCCTAATGTGAAAATGATATAAAATCATACTTCGACAAAATTTAAAGTGAATAGTAAAATGTCATGAAAACTGGCCATTTGGCCATTCTAAATTTGTAATATTTAGCAAATAATGGGATAGATGGATGTATTAGATCCTTCTACCCTAAAATCATATGCTGCATGATAGGATATTGAATTCAATTTTATAGATTGGCCCAGAAAAGCCCAGAATGGAAGTTTGGACCTCCCTAGGCCAATCTAGAATGAACTAAGGTGGGGCCCATATATATTTGAGGTCCCTAGGGCAGGGGGGACCCAACCCATGGGGTCCCACCAGAAGGCGATGCATCGCCGATGGGTGGGTCCCACTTGTATTGAAATTTGGGCGCACGGGCTCTTTTGGGTAGGGCATCCCTCCCATGTGTGGTCCGTCCGTCAGAAACCCCTAAATGATGTACCTCCTTCATAAAAATGCCCCTCCCAAGATCCATTTTTAATTTTCTTGCTGCCCCATCTCAAACCGCTGCTCCAAATCCCTCTTAATCCCATTTATTGAAGAAATCGAACCCATTCCATCCCTCCATTACAGTTTGCAACTCCTCCTCTTGCAAATCTCATCCATTGGAGCTCCTACAACCTCCATTTGTGGCTGAAATCAGGTGGAGCTCCATTCCCATTTATCCTTCTCTTTTCTTTTTTAAAATTCAGCCCTTGGGAGCTTGAAGCATCCTTCTATAACGCCTATATTTCTTTTTTTCTGTTTGGACAGCCATTTCTCTACATTTTCTATATTTTCCATGGCTTTTATTGAAGCCATTTTAGGTTTTTTCTCTCTCTCTACCATCCTCTCTTTGATGGAAAAGAGAAAGACCGCAGTGGATGAGGTTAGGCCTAGTCGCCCTGCGCAATCAAGAAGACCGAGGGGTGGCGCCGCTAGCTCAATCATCGCCGCAAGTCCAAGCACAGCTCGGGAGTTCCATACAAAGCGGGATTTGGATGCCCATGCTCAAATTGGGTGAGTGATATTAGCAGAGATGCCTCACGGTGAATATACTGACCGTAAGGTGTTGTTTGAGGTGGACGTGGAAGGGTGACTCTTCGGCGAATTCCTATTATTCAAGCGCATTGAAGCTGCACATTGGGGTCCGCTCTTTGAAGCCCGCTCTCGTGCTAATGTGAGCACCGTTCGTGCCTTCTACGCTCGTATTCAGAATCCTACATTGGAGTCATTGCAGTTCAAGATTCCCTTTGGTAGAGACGAATGGATACGGTCGATGTTCGGTTGATATCGCGACTTCTGAACGTGCCCCTTGGTGATGTTCATCCCAGTGCAAAGAATTTGAGGAGTAGGCGTGAGCGAGATCGCCGTACCAGGTTCCTATGAGGTAGTCTGGTTCCATGGAAGTCTAACAATAGCCTAAGGCGTCTTATATGTCTGATGATTTGTGCCTGCTGCACTATATTTGCACGTTCAATGTGTATCCCAGGTCGACAAATTACATTGAATGTATGCGCCTTATGGTTGATTTCTTGTATCAGGTGGCCCAGGGAGAAAATGTGTGTATGGCCACTTTCGTGTTGTGACAGATTATCCTCATAGCAAAATCAAGAAGAACGTCTGAGTCGCTTCCTTTTGGCCGACTTATATATAAGATCGCGCTTGAGTTTGCTTACAGACTTGGGCCGGAGTTTCCAGTTCCGATTCACTGCAATGATGAGTCTACCATGGTCAAGATGAAGATCGAGTCTCAGTACCGTGAGACTCAGTTTGATGAGGATAGCATGGATGATTTTGATGACGAAGAGTATCCAAGTGAAGGAGAACCTGGAGCGAAAGTAGAGGAAGAAGTCCAGGAAGAGGTAGAAGAGGAGGCTCAGGATACTGATGAGAGCCCTCCTCCTTCTACTCAGGCTACTCGTGATACTCACATTGCCCGAATTGAGGAGAGCCAGGTTGCCTTGTGAAGGGAAGTTCAGGAACTTCGGGCTGAGGTCGAGGATACCAAGGCCGTTATGAAGAGAAAATTCGGCAAGGTGACTCGCACCTTAAAGGTGATCCTATGCTGCTTGTAGGATAAGGGTGATCCTCCTCCATCACCCGACTCAGACTAGCGATGAGATTTTAGTTGTTGTTGTTAGTAGTTAGTCGTTTCCTGCTTTATGTTGTGTAAGCTTGTTAAGGCTAGTGGTTTACTTGTGTTGCTGTTGTAGCTTTAACTGTCTTAGTTCTCATGTACTTCTTGTCATGATGCCTGTAAGGAGGTATTTCTATTCTTGTGATGGTGGATACTGGATCCACATTTTCTTTGATATCGCATTCCATAGTCAGGCGTCTTGGACTGCCGACCATTCGTATGGATGGAGTGCGAGTCCTTTCAGCTCATGGGGATTTTTCTGATGCCACCCTGATGTGTGAGGGTTGCTTGGTGGATTTGGGAGGCAGGACGATGGCTCTTGATCTTGTCGTCGATCTCTATCTTGTTTATCTCGACGTCATTCTTGGCATGGATTGGTTGACTGCTGGGAGGGCCGAGATTGACTGCGAGACTCGTATGGTGACGGTGTACGAGCCAGAGGGCACGCCTTTCACATTTTCAGTTCTGATAAATCTCCCTTCCGCATACTTAGCTACGCTTCTTTACTTCGGGACGCTGATGCCCCAATGCTTGAGCATACGCCAGTCATTTGTGAGTTTGGAGATCTGTTCAGGAAGATCCCTGGTTTGTCACCTCGACGAGAGATTGATTTCACTATCGATCTAGTGCCTGGTTCCACGCCCGTCTCACTGTCGACGTATTGCATGACACCGTGTGAGATGGAGGAGTTGAGGACGCAGATTGATGGTCTGTTGGAGCTTGGCCTTATACGGCCTAGTGTGTCTTCTTGGGGAGCACCAGTCCTGTTCGTAAGGAAGAATGATGGTTTGATGCGATTGTGTATTGATTATCGCAGGCTGAACCATATCACGGTGAAGAACAAGTACCCTTTACCCAGGATCGATGACTTGTTTGATCAGTTGAGAGGAGCGCAGTACTTCTCGAAGATTGATCTTCAGTCAGGATATCATTAGTTGCGCGTCAGGGATCCGGACGTGCAGAAGACAGCGTTCAGGACCAGCTTTGGCCACTACGAGTTCCTTGTGATGTCGTTCGGTCTCACGAACGCACCAGCCTTATTCATGGATCTGATGAACTGGGTATTTCAGCCTTTCCTCTATAGATTCATCGTTGTGTTCATTGACGACATTTTGATATACTCCAGGAGTCGAGAGGAGCATGAGAAGCACTTACGCTTGGTCCTGAATACTCTGAGGCAGCATCAGTTGTTCATACAGTACAAGAAGTGTGACTTCTGAAAGCAGGAAGTAAAGTTCCTGGGACACGTGGTGTCCAAGGATGGCATGGCAGTTGACCTGTCTAAGGTAGCTGCAGTTCAGGACTGGGAGTAGTCTGGTTCTGTCACTGAGGTGAGGAGTTTCTTGGGTCTCGCTGGCTATTATTAACGCTTCATTCGAGATTTCTCGAAGATCGTGAGACCTTTATCTCAGTTGACATGGAAGGACGTGAAGTTCTCCTGAAATGACAAGGCGGAGTCAGCTTTTCAAGAGCTGAAGGACAGACTTACGTCCGCCCCTGTGCTAATATTGCCAGAGCAAGGGGTTAGATACACTATATATACTGACGCGTCTAGCGTTAGGCTGGGTTATGTCCTTATGCAGAGGGATAGGGTAATTTCGTATGCCTCGAGACAATCAAGGAAGCACAAGGAGAATTATCCTACACACGACCTAGAGTTGGCAGCCGTCATATTCGCACTGAGACTCTGGAGACATTACCTCTATGGAGAGGAGTTTGAGCTCTTTTACGACTACAAGAGCCTCAAGTACATATTTACACAGCGAGACTTGAATATAAGGCAGCGGTGATGGATGGAGACTTTGAAGGACTTCAAGTTCGAAGTCTCTTACCATCCTGGGAAGGCGAACCTTGTGGCTGACGCGTTGAGCCGTAAGAAGGCGATAGAGTTTGCGGCTCCGCTGATGGTTGTTGAGTGGGATATGGTTGAGTTTTTATGAGACTTTGAGCAGAAACTCACTGTAGAGGAGCCGTATGAGTTCATCGCACATGTGCAGGTGCGATCTCAGATCGATGACCGGGTCATCGAGGCGCAGAGGGATGATGCGCATCTGACTGAGCTTCGAGAGCAGGCCAGTGATGATGCGGACGCCGAGTGGCGAGTTGGTACGGATGGGGGCTTACGTTATTGTGGCCGCCTATGCGTCCCAGATATCCCTGACTTGAGACGAGAGATTCTTGAGGCTGCGCATTGTACCAGACTCGCGATGCATCAAGGCAGTACGAAGATGTATCGCGACGTGAAGAGGACCTATTGGTGGGAAGGTATGAAGACCCACATAGCAGAGTTCGTGTCCCATTGTCTTACTTGCCAGCAGGTGAAGGCAGAGCATCGCCGACCACCTGGATTCTTGCAGCCTATGCCGATCGCAGAGTGGAAGTGGTACTTCATTTCCATGGATTTCGTTTTAGGGCTGCCGAAGATGAGGAAGGGACATGATTCCATATGGGTGATCATCGACCGTCTGACGAAGTCGGTGCACTTCCTACCGATTAGAATCATGAACTCTGCATACGAGCTGGCTAGACTATACATCAGAGAGATCATGCGTCTGCATGGAGTTCCGTTGGAGATCGTGTCAGACAGACACGCGGTTCACTTCTATTTTCTGAACTCGCATTCAGGAGGCTTTGGGTGTGAAGTTGAAGTTTAGTACTACTTCCACCCACAGACAGACGAACAGACAGAATGGGTGAACCATATCTTAGAGGACATGTTGCGAGCTTGCACATTGGACTTCAAGGACAGTTGGGATGATTGTGTTGCATATGCGGAGTTCGCGTACAACAACAGCTTCCAGGCGAGTACCGGTATGGCACCTTACGAGGCGCTTTATGGACGGCCTTGTTGAGCACCGCATTACTCGACAGAGGTCGATGAGCGCAGATTGATTGGCCCAGATTTAGTACAGGTGACGTCAGAGAAGATTGATATTATTAGACGTCGGCTTCTCACAGCGCAGAGCAGATAGAAGAGTTATGCCGATACGAGACGGTGGCCACTAGAGTTAACAGTTCGGGATCATGTATTTTTTTGAGTTTTCCCTATGAAGGGAGCCGTTCGGTTCGGGAAGAAGGGGAAGCTGGCACCGCGATTCATTGGTCCGCTCCAGATCCTCGATCATGTGGGAGCAGTGGCTTACCGTTTGGCTTTACCCACGCCTTTCGCGAGTGTTCACAACGTATTTCATGTTTCTATGCTGAAAAAATACGTTTCTGATCCTTCCCATATCATCAGATGGGAGCAGGTGCAGTTAGGAGAGGATGTTACATATATCCTGCGACCGACGCGTATCCTATACATGAAGGAGTAGGTACTGCGTAGCAAGGTGATTTCCCTTGTGACGGTACTGTGGACGCATCACTCTGAGGAAGAGGCTACCTGGGAGATAGAAGTCGAGATCAAAAAGAACTACCCACAGCTTCTCGAGGAGTACGAAAAGGTACAAATTTTAAGGATGAAATTTTTTGTTAAGGGGCGTAGATTGTAATGCCCTGGAAAAATTCGTACTTGGGCTCGAGTACCAACTCGATCAGAAATCGCGTAGGATTAATTTCTTTAGAAAATAAGTGTAAGTTAGCTAGCGCAACACTAGAGTAGCTAGGAAATAGTCCCTGATTACTTTAAATACGTTCTACAAGACCCAAAGCGAGTAGAACCAATGATGCTATAATACTCTAAAACCTCGAATCAAACTCTAAACCGGTTTGTTCTCAGGACCTCTTTGAAACTTTATATTGGATCTACACCGCGCGTCGAAAGTTTGATACCTACAATCTTAGACCGTTATAACCGCTTAGCTGGACTTGACAATCATTTCGAAATCAAGTCCAACCGACATTCAGAGGCTATTTCATTGAGCCTGGAGTGAAGAGAGTGAGAATAGGGTTAGATTTGGAATTTGAAATTCAAATCTGGCATACGAATTGACGCGTTATTATTAAGCGTTCTTACCGTCAGAATTCAGCCAAATTACACCCTCGGATCAGGAAAAATTTCTATTTCATATCACGAGACTTGAAGACCTGATCTACATGCGATGATCGCTGAACTGAAACTGGACTGCCACGTGTGATCTACGAACACTACAGGTCTGAAAATGGGATGTGAGTGACATCCGACGTGCATGAACTTAAGTCCAATCGTGTTCGGCCAGGGGACCTCCAGAAATGTCTTTTTGGACCGAAACAGCCCCGATTTGGTTAGGCATCAAGTGAACATTATTCCCAAGCCTGTTTTGGGCATGTTTTAGGTTATAAAAGGGGCTTAAACCCTCACTTCTCTCACCCATCCAAATTTTCTAGAAACCCTAGCTAGTGTGAGAGAAAATGTGAGAGATTGTGAGAGAGAGTGGGAGAGAATTTCCTGCTGCTTGCACTACCTGTTGCACGTGCCTAATCAACGTGCCTCAATCACTTTCCTGGCGATTTCGCGGCGTTTCTAGGTAAGAAAATACCCCAAACACTTGCTGATTTAAGGTTCCTTCGGTTCCATAGTGAAGTAGCTTACAGATCTTGTATATTAGGTTCCCGGTTCGCCATAGACGAAGCGTATACGCTCCGTTCGAGTCAATACACTTATAGGATAAAAGGTGCAGATTTGAGACGCTTTGATTGATTGTTTTCAACGCTTTTAATGTCGTTTAATAGTAGATTATCGACGGCAACGCCGTTTGATATGTACAACATGTTGTCCATTTCCTGTTTCGTAAGTAGACGAAAAATATGAGATTTAGGGCATTTTAGTCATTTGTAGGAATTACTGTTTTCATCCATATTTTGCTGATGTGATTGACATGGCTTCTTGTCGCATTAGGATACTAGGAATGCGTGCATAATTAGTTTGGCGAAAAGATTCGCCCAAATGCGCACTTTGAGTCGACATACTATATGTAGACTTAAGTGTGTAGTTTAACTGTTTGTATAAATGTTTGTATTAGTATGTATTGAATTAAATGGTGTTATGAACTAGTTTGTGATTGAATTCTCAATTAATATGCTGATGTAAATGATTTCCTACATGTTAGCTATATGCATGATTTCATTATATGTATGAAATGCATGTGTTAGATGTTTTACTTAAGTTGTATGTTATAACGTGTGTTAACATGCTCACATTGTTGTATTTCATTTCCATTACTCTTACATGATTGCTGATGTGTATTCTTGGCTTATCTTTGCCACGAACGACGCGTCGATGAACGTGAGTCATGTTTTGGAGTTGGCGGCAGTGGTTAGGCCACACGAGGTATCTTATGCACTTCATGTCGTTCGACTTGAGATGCGTTGGTGCTAGTCGAGCCCGTCAAGTAACCCGACTGGCCATTGTATGTTCACCCTGTATGAGTCATAACTGCTTGAACCTAGAGTACTGAACTTACCATTGTAAACCCTATCAACCATGGTACCTTCATCCACAAGGACTCATGAGCTGGGCATGGTGGTATGGGACACCATAGTCGAGCTGTCGGCCTACACTGGGGCCACAAACCTCCCCGTAGTGACCAGTGAGTACCTATGACTCGTGAGCAGATTATGGTGGTATGGGATACTATATTCTTGTTGTCGACCTACACTGATCAGGCGACGAGTCCTTTGTAGTGACCGTGAGTGCATTCTGAGTCTACGGGAGGCGATGACCCTTCCGTAGCGACGAGAGTACAAGTAGGCTTGTATTGATAAGGTGATGGGGGAGCGGTGCAACGAGTGCGAGCAACAGCCCTGACAGCCCTTACACCGACTTATAAAATATACATCGTATGAGATTACTAGGAGTGACGACCCTAGACAGAATCTGAGTTGGGATTGATATAAGGGAAGCACCATAGTTTCCCAATCCTGCTGTTTGAATAGAATAATAATAACTCGATAATCATATCACCATCACATTGCATGTGCCTGGAAGATGTGGAGCACTGAGAGGTATGCAAGCATGCCGCGGACGCAGATGGTGCCGTATGAGGGAGAATGTCAGTGAGGGCATCCATCATGTCATGTCATATTGCATTAACAACAGTATTAGGAATGTTTGATTTACTGCTTTACTATTATCGCATGATTGATTTGAGAACATGCTAATCTTTGCTCTATTATTCCACTGAGTTAGCTACTCACTCCCATGTTATGGGATGGTGTTTGCAACACCCACCAGACCCTGTCTTAGATGCAGGTGAGGCAGCGATTCAGGAGGCAGAGCCGGACTATGATGAGAACCAGGACGAGTTCTCATATATGCAGTACCACGACGGCTTTTCTTAGGGGGCCTGGATTGGCGGGACTTCTCAGTGAAAATATTTTTGGACATTTGATTTCTGTTTATTTACATATATATGAGACTCAAAGATGTATTCATACTTTGGAGACAGTTAAGATCTACTTTATTTTCCATACAGTGATATATATATTCTTTAGTCTTCCGCTTTCTTTTATCATTGAATCTGAAGTATGAATTGCAGTTTTGGTATACTTTTACTCATGTGAATGCTTTAACTCAGACAACATCGAATCATAATCATTTTTGTTGCATAAGTGACGGTTTGGAACTTGGGAGTTGGGTTTATACACGACCCCCGATTTTCAGGGTGTTACAGTTGAAAACTATAACCTGAGCGCATATAGTCCGAACCTTAAACCAGAAGAGACATATTTAAGATGATTCAGACGATGTGTCTTCATTAACGACGGATACGCTACCTATGGTAAGAAACAGGTTAGTTAAAACTCTGCTACAGCTAGTCTAAGCTTCAAACCAGGTTAAGGTTAGCTTAACTTACACAAAAAAGAAATCAGAATCGCCGAAAGAACGATTCAGAAATGTCGGTTCAAAGTATAGATGGGTTAGGAAGAATCCTACTGAGTTTCACCTGATTCTCCCACACTTTCTCTCTCTTTTCTTTCTCTTAAATCTCTAAGGTTTGGAAAATTCGTATGGGTTAGAAAGCTAAGGGTTTAAGGGCCTTTTATAAGCCCAAACATAACGAAAATGGACCTTAAGTCAAGGTATACCTAGGTTATAACCAAATCGGGATCTTTCTGATCCAACGGAGCATTTCTGGAGGTCATCTGATCAAATACGGTCGAACTTAAGCTCACTAGCATCGGATCTTTAGTAATTTGAGTTTTCAGTTCGATCGGATTTCAAGATCGTCCGTGGTGGACCAGTTTCAATTCAACGGTCACCGAACTTCGATCAAGGCCACAAGTACTTGGACATGTAAGGGCCAATTTCCTGATTCGAGGGTGAAATCTGGTCAAATTCTAATGGTCAAAACACTTAGAAATGTCACGCAAGTGACACGTGCCAGATTACTTAAAAATGTATTTAATTTTTTAAATATTTTCCTTTTCTCACTCTCTTCACTCCGGACTCAGTAAAATGGTGTCAGGACATCAGTTGGGCTTGATTTTCTAGGAGATTGTCAAGTCCAACTAAGCGGTCATAATGGTCTATGATTATAGATATCGGACTCTCGACGCGCGGTCTAGAATCGATACAAAGTTACTAAACATTCCCTAGAACAACTGGGTTTATAGTTGGATCCTAGATTTCATGGTATTATAGCGTCATTGATTCTGTAAGTTTTAAGTCTTGCAGAACGTATTTAAAGTGAACAGTACTAATTTCACAGCCAGTCTAACTTAGCGCTAGTTAACTTATGCTTAATTTCTAAGAGAATTAATTCTAAGTGATTTCTGATCGAGGTGGTACTCGGGTCTTGGTATGGAATTTTCTGAGTCATTACATATAACTAGTCTAATAGATTTAAGATGAGCTACTAGGGCAAAGGTTTCATCATAATCAATACCTTCAATTTGAGTGTATCCTTGTACAACCATTCTAACCTTGTTTCAAATTATATTACCAAGTTCATTAGACTTATTTTAGAAAATCCACTTAGTTCCGATAATATGTTTATCTTTAGGTCTAGGAACAAGATACTAAACATCATTTCTTATAAATTGATTAAGCTCTTCTTGCATCGCCACCATCTAGTTTTCGTCAATAAGAGATTCTTTTACGTTTTTCGGTTCGATCTGAGATTTAAAGAACACATAATTACATTTCTTCTAGTTGTCTACGAGTGCGCACACTAGTGAGAGTGTTTCCAAGAATCTGAGTGGTTGGATGATCTTTGACAGTCCTCAGTTCAAAGTTATTTTGACTTGATGAAGACTTGATGAAGTATCTGGTTTGTTAATTAGAAGAGCTTAATCATTATCTAAACTTAAGGTAGGTGTATTCAAGTGATCGTCAATGACCACATTGATGGACTTTTGAATTACACCAGTCCTCTTATTCAGTACTTGATATGCTTGACTATTCAAAGAAAATCCTAAAAAGATCCCTTCATCACTTTTAGTGTCAAACTTACCCAGATTTTCATGGTCACGTAAAATATAGCACTAACTGCCAAAAACTTGAAAGTATTTGACAGTAGGCTTCTTATCAAACCACATTTCATAGGTCGCTCTATTGTTTGACTTACTTATATAAACCCGGTTGATTATATAACAGGCAGTATTTAGAGCCTCGGCTCAAAGATTTCTAGAGAGCTTCATACCATTCAACATTACATTTTTCATTTCTTGAAGCACTCTAGTTTTTCTTTCAACAATTCTATTTTGTTGTAGTGTTTTGGGCATAGAGAATTCATGTGATATTACTTGATCACAACAGAATTTTTCAAAACTGATATTCTCAAATTCTGATCCATGATCACCACGGATCTTACAGACTTGAGAACCTTTTTCAGTTTGGATCCATTTGAGAACTCTTTTTACTTCGTCAAGGGTTTCCGATTTATCCCTTAAGAAGGCTACCCAAATAAATCTACTAAAATCAACCACGATTACCAGTATGCATTTTTTACCACCTCGACTCTCCTTCTTGGCTGGTCCTATAAGATCCATGTGGAGAAGTTTAAGCGGTTTGTGAGCACTCCTAGTATGCTTGCCAATCTGGCATTCACCACATATTTTTTCTACTTTTTATAATTTATGTAAACCTCTTATCAGTTCTCTTTTTCTCAATCTATACAAATTACAGTAGTGTATCTGTCCAAGGCGTTTATGCCATAACTCAGTCTCATTGGTATGGACCATGTAACACGATTGACTGGATGAGCTAGAATCATTAATAATATAGCAGTTTTTAGAAGTTCTACGAGCAATTAACATTACAGAACCCTTTTTGTTTAAAATTTCACAACCTTGGTTAGAAAATTTTACACTATAATTTTTATCGCATCATTGAGAAATGCTTAACAAGTTATGTTTTAGACCTTCTACATATAAGACATTCTCAAATAAAGGGAGGTTAGAACTTTGAACCGTACCTTAGCCAATAATTTTGTAGTTGCTACCATCACCAAATGTGACTGAACTATCGGTCATGTCTTTAAGAGTGGTGAACAAACCTTTGTCACCAGTCATCTGGCTGGAGCATCCACTGTCCAGGTACCACTTTGAATGGCTTGAAGCTTTGAATGTGGTGTGGACAACCAAGCAAGTAACCTCAGGAACCCATTTCATAACTGTTTTGGGTCTAAGAGTATAGTTAGTCTTCTTGTATTTGTACTTGTTGTAAGAATGACCTACTGAGTTAGATTTTAAGAGCACCTTAAGTAAATCAACTATTTTCTTAGCTAAAGGGTTTCAGTTCTGATTTTTATAGTTGATATGGTTACTTTTAAGTTTGAAAGATTGAAAAGTTTTAGCATTTTTAGAAATATTTTAATTTAAATTATTCCCTTTTGAGTTTGAAGACTCTCCTTTCACAAATTTAGAAGGAGTATTCTTCTGTTTAGGAGGAACATTTTTGTCGTAGCCCAAACTGGATCGGTCGCCACATTTTCTTGATCCAGAAAAAGTTTTTCTAACTTTGAATCACCTTAGGCATACTTCCATGTATCTTTTAAACTCAAAAGCGAAGAGACTTCAAGTTTAAGTTTTTCATTTCCAGATTTAAGATTCTCAATAAGGGAGGTTTTGAAATCTAAATCGCATTTTGATTTTTCAAAATAATCTGAAATGTGGGATTTTCTAAAAGAAAAGAATCAAAATTTTCTTTAAGTTTGAAAAACTTTTCTTTCTGAAGTTTAAGTTTAACAACAATTTTACAACTCTCCTTATAAAGGGCATTATAAGCATCTTGAAGATCGTCTTCATTTTCAGGATCACTATTCAAATTTTCTTCACTAGTAGTATCATCATTATCTACAAAAGTGAATTTAGCTAGAGTCATAAGGGCTCTAACTTCATTGCCCGACTCAGCTTCAGAATCTTTTGATTCAGAAGAAGCTTTAGAGTCAGAGGATTCATCCCAAGTAGCCAACATTCCTTTATTTTTAGGTTAGTCCTTTTTAGGACACCTGTTTGCTAAATGCCCATATTCATGGCAGTTGTAATACTGACTGCCTTTTAAAGATTTTTGAGTTTTAGTTTTAGATTTCTACATATCATTAGATTTTTTAAAATCAACCCTCTTTTTACTTTTAAAAATTTTGTAAAACTTTTTAGCTAAAAGGTCCATATCATCTTCAGAGTTTTCCAAATCAGAATTACTACTATTTTCTTGAGAAATACTTTTAGAATATTTAAGGGCGATGGATTTACCTTTAGGAGCTTTAAAAGTTAACTCATATGTCTGTAGGGATCTAACTAATTCTTTTACCTTCATATTATTCGTATCACAAAGTTCTTGGATCGTAGTTACCTTAAAATTAAACCATTCAGGAAGTGATCATAGTATTTTTATACAAATTTTATTTTCTGTGATTTTATCACCAAGACCCCACATAGAGTTCATAATGTCATTTAATCTTGTATATAAGTCCATGAACATTTCATTTTTTTCTATACGTATTTCCTCAGATTTGGTTATGAGAATTTGAAATTTAGATTTCTTGACAATTGATGTTCCCTTGTGTGTCATTTCTAAAATATCCCATGCTTGCTTTACAGAATCACTGAATACAATTCTTTTGAATTCATCCGGTGATAGTGCGCAAGTGATTGCATTTAGTGCTTTTGCATTTGCACTACTCTCACTTTTATGAAGTGTGGTCCAAGAGAAATAAGGTGTAATTCTCATAGATTTGGATTCATTGATTCCAGTTACTTTAGTGGTAGGAGGGGTCCATTTAGTTACTGTGGCTAGCCACACACTCTCATCCATGGATTTAAGGAAAATCCTCATCCTGGCTTTTCAATAGACATAATTGGTGCCATCAAATGATGGAGGCCTAATGACCGAAAGGCTATCAAAATTTGGCATCTTATAAATATCTTAGATCGATTAGCTTGGGAAATAAATCTAAATAAAATAAGAGAATGAGCTATTAGGCTCTGATACCACTTGAAAAGGCCAAGCTATATGTCTTAGAGGGGGGGTGATTAGGATTATGCCAAATTAAAATGATAACAATGGAATAAAACCAATTAAAGGAAAGATAGAACTTCAAACAAACCACAATATGAAAATGTAATGCAACCTCAAATTTCTAGTATTGAGAGGTTGATACAAATGTTGTTACAAGGATAACCTTACACCATAAAAATAAAGGATTTATGATAGGACAACCTTACTAAAACGGTTTGTGTATCAATATCTCAAACTGAAGAGGAATAAAAATGAAATAGCAAGAATTGAAATCTACACTATTACAACATTCCCCACAATGCTTAAAATCTAAATATTACAACATTTGCATCCACAAGTACATCCCATAAACTTGAATGATAAATGATATAGAAAATTAACCACATATCCAAATACAAAGAATTATAGTGGTTCGTCTACATGTACACCAACTATTAAACAATAGCAACATAGATACTCTACTCCTAATATCCTCACACAGTGGATATTAGCATTCACTATTCGAATAGATTTTTCAGGTTCACCCAAAACCCGCACAATTATTTCTTTCAAGTGGGCTTTACACAATTCAAAAAATTCCTCACTTTGAGTTTTTTGACTCTCCTCAGATAACCATAACAATGAAATTTGTCTGGCTTAATCTCAAAAGAAACTAAAACAAAAGATATACACAAATGTAAAATACCTGGATTTCTCCTTTTGTTGTAGCCCGGAAGAACTAAGACGGAGTAGAAGTTCAACGTTGAAGATCAATGTCCAATACTCACATATAAAATGGTTTTAGGTTCTTAATTGATTTTAGAGTTATAGTACCTTGGGCTAGCTTGATTTGATTTTGATTCTAAGAAATGGGAATACCTCTATTCCTCTTTCAAATATAATTGGAATATGGAAATTCAAAATCCAATACAAAGAAAGCTGCATAAAGAGAATATTAAATGAGCATAATAACATAAATAGATAACTAACTTATCTCTCAGAGTGATGCCTTGATTTTACTTGAATTGAATTACCAAACTTTGAAATTCATCATCTATTTATAGGTGAATAGATCGCACCTTCAACTGGTCCTATGGACACCATGACTGGTTGTAGGTCCAATGAAATTTTAAAAATTTGAGCGTGATCGAATAAAACTGTTCCACGACCAATCATATGCACTGCACAACTGGTCGTGTGACCTCCGTGACTGGTTGCGACCTTTCCACGACTGGTCGTGTGGAACCAGAAATAGTTGCTGGAGTTCAAGTCGTGGCTGCAGGACTGATCGTGAACGAATCGTGCACTGTTCACACAACTGGTCGAGCAGTCTCTAGGACTAGTCGTGGCTCAACAAAAAATTCTAAAATTTTACAACAAACTTTGGACTGATCTTGAATTTTTTTGGACTGGTCGAACAAGTGCTAGAACTAGTCGAACAGAGTCCAGGACTAGTCGAATAATAGACCAAACACTTATAAAAAGAGCAATTGAATTATGTATTCAAAATGACCCACCCTAAGGTCAATCTAAGGTCATCCAATACCTTGTTAGTGAAGTATGAACTTTGAACTTCTTTTCCTTTTAGTTGAAAGTCTTTCTTTGAAGTCCATGAAGGTTGCAATCTTGACTCATGATGAAGCTTGTACTCTTGTACTTGAGATCTTTTGAATATTGAAGCAGTAGTACATATGTTGATCCGCTTCATGAGTTTTAAACCATTATATGTCTTTTGATGTCACATTACGACATTGTCAGTTGACGCTTTAAAGAAGTAAACAATGTACTTGATCTCGCATTTGAAGTAGATCATCATTTTTAACTTGAAGCACTTGACATGACTTGAACATATGATGCATTGCCTTTAACATATATATATATATATATATATATATATATATATATATATATATATATATATATATATATATATATATATATATATATATATATCAATGTGCTACGCAAGATACAGATTATGGTTTTAGCACTACAAAATTTGACAACTAAAGGAGCAGAACCTATAGCACTTACACTGGTTTAGTCCAACGAGTGGTGGGGCTGCTGCCAAATCGGCGTGACCCCGCCAGAATTTTATGCAATTTTGTGTCTTTTTGGACCTTCGAAAAATCATATCTCCCTTAATATAACTCTGATTGGGGTGATTCAAAAGCCATATTAAATCTTGATAATTTTATTTTCTTATAATAATAAATAAATAATAAATAAATAAATATAGTTAAATTTAGGATAATTTAACAACTGTTTAAAAATTGTTAGTTTCAGAGAGTTGTTACTTCTAAAATTTTAATAATTTATTTACAACTCCAAATAAGATGAAATATTGTGAGTTGGATTTAAAATTAATCATAAACCATCATACAATTTTTAAAAATAATTCAAGTACTAAAAGTATAAGAAACGTTACAAGAAATAGATATATTTTGCAATCATATAAAAATTGTTAGTTTCAAACAACTATCACTTCTAGAATTTTAATAATTTTTTTTTTAGTTAAAATGAGATGAAATTTTGTAATGTGAGAGAAAACTTACTGAAAAATCACTTTAAAAATTTCAAAAATAATTTATTTACTTTAAGTATGAAAAACGTTACAAGCAGTAGAGGTATTTTAGAAACAAATAAAAAAATCATTGGTATTGGATGATTGGTACTTCTAGAATTTTTATAATTTTTATGAAGTATGAAATAGAATGAAATTTTATAGGATAAAATTTAACTTAGTATTGAATTAGTAAAATAACAATAATTATTATTATTATATAAAAAAAAATTAGTATCTAACAGTGGCAAGGATGTTACGAATAATAAACATGTGCAACCAAAAGTTTATGTAACCTCGAGTTGCTGATAAACCAGGTATATCTTTTTCATATTAAAGTTTTACTATTTTGTGTCTTTTAGGAATTGTTTCTAACCATGTTAGAAATTGTCTTGTATGGTTAAATTAGATTATTTTTAGTAATTTTTTCTATTTCAAGTAATTTCTAGTACGATTGAACTACGACTCTTGAATAGGGTTGAGTTTAATTGTTTAATACTTTGTAAACTTGTATTCAAGCTGGACTTCACTAAAATATTATGAGTTTCTTATTCTCTTATGAATTCAAGGCTCATACCACATTGAGGAGATGTCATTCCTCTTTCCTTTTTTGCAGCCTTCCTTGCGTCACTAGCACTCCAAACCTTTGAAATATCTTAGAACTCTCGTTTCTTCCTTCCTTCTTGAAATTAACGAAACTGAAGCGCTATTTATTTATAACTCACTAGACATAAGATCAAAACAGTAACATCGAGAGAAAACCTTAGGCTCATGGAAACCTTTTCAGGATAATCATTTGACCATGCGTGTAGTGAGAGATTTATTAATTACTAATTTATACAAGAATTAAAATGAGAACTCTTCATGACCAAGACCTGGATGATAACCTTCTAAATATAAGGCTTAAACTTTTCGATGAATTATGCTATTCCCTAAACATTTAGGAGGATCGAATTATAGAATTACATAATCATACAATTGCAAGGCATTCGCGTCTTAAGACATTTCTCAATCCTGTGCGACTACCAACGGACTCACTACTTTGACCGAGTAATAGACCAGGATCCACCAAGATTAGGAAGGGATACAATGAGCCTTCTACCCTGGTCAAGTAAATGATCCACGTATCGGGTTCAAGCCCACTACAACTGTCTCTTCATGTTGACCAAACACTGAAAACAAATATTTTTACTCTAGATAGAGGGGAACCGTTGTCATGAATCCAAATTATATATAAAAATAAATGTAGTAAACCATCAGGGTGAAATGGTTTTAAGGGAGTAGACTACAATAAGCCAGAATAACATACATAGTATGCACCCTATCATGCACTTGAACGTGAAAATAATGAAACTCAGGCATACAAAATTAAAATATCTTTACCTATTTACATTAGGCAATTTCGAGGATGAAATTGAAATTGTTTTTAAGGGGGATAGATGGTAACACCCCAAATTTTAGCTGTTTTGGATTGCAAAAACATCCTTAAAAAATAAAATAAAATTATATACCTAGCCATGTCATCACTTACTGACCCTTGACGCTCGAAGTGTGCATATACACGGCTGATACCGATAAAGAACCGTACAAATAAAATTGATTAATCTTAGAAAACCAATGAATCCAACCGATCACTTAAACATCAAGTTTAACCCCATGATTTGTTCATAAAGGGCCCAAATCTAACCGACCTACCACTGACTAATCAAAACAACCGTAACTAAATTAAAGATCTACCTAAACCTGAGCCATCTATGGGTCGAACCTTAATTAATAAACCAAATCAACACATTACTCTTGTAGCTTAAAATCGACGATTTAGAGTGATCATGACCGAATCACCATTTTCTCTAATTTCAAATAGGCCACACTTTGAACTTAGTTAATCCGGACGCTAACAACTGCACCCAAAAAATCACCCTACCCAATTTATTTTAGAAATGCCCTGATTGCTAGAAAAAGCTCTAGACCACTCATTACTGGGCCGCTAGTTCCAAAATTATAGAGTAATGTCCATCTCACCAGGCTTATAGTTCACCGTAGACAATGGACTTAAACAAAGCATTGAAATGGACGATTTGCACCATTAATCCGGCACTTGTGAGACGTGACTCTCCAAGTTAATAGCCTACAAATCCAAATTTTAAAACAATTAGCCCCGCCACTCAGGACAACAAATTTCGACATTCAAACCATTATATTTCATTCAAACTCGCACCACAGATCTGAGATATTTTCCTACCCTCGTCCACTGAATCAGACCCTTAATGGAAAGACAATGAGCATTAATCATAAATCGGACCCCTGCAATCAATTTTCGCATCCATTTGCCATAAAAATTTAGATAGCCCTTCATCAGATCATGGGACAACTATCGTATGACACGGATGGGCTAAGGGGCCATTGGGACAACCCCAAAGACCATAAATGAGAACCATAAGGTCATATGTAATAAGAGTTGTCACCCCAGGGACATTGGAGAAAAAATGCAGGTTATATAAACATTAAACCCTCTCTCCCTCACTCCCATACAAAATTTCTAGCAAGAGAGAGAGAGAGGGAGGAGAGAGAGACTGGAAGGGGAGCTGGATTTTGAGAGATCTCCCTCTCCTACCATGATCACTCGCTGGAAATTGTGACTCCATCACCATAGAAGTGGATTGTCGCTGATAGGATGGTAATTACCCAAACTCTCCTCAGATTTTAATATGCTATACAACTTACATGTGTCATACCATGTAAATTCAATTAGCACAGGGCCCCAACGCAACATTTCTCAGACTTAACACTGTTAAATCAACTCCACAAGCCCTCAACTGACCCTAAGTGTGGACCATTACCTCTAGGTGGTCGTTTATCAAACCTAGGATGAATTCTAATGATTCTTTTTTGACAATCTTCTTTGCATGCTACTTGCATGGAGTGATATTGTTTGATTTGAGTTCGAACATAGATAATTTCTAGATAGGGAAGAAATAATTGTCCATAACTACCCCAATGCTTACATTGTTTAATTTTTTAACTCTCAAATATGAAATTCTAAGCATGATACCCCCATATTTATAAATTTAACGAGAAGAATCCTGTTGCATGTCCCCTTCATGTGCGAATTATGTAAATTAACTATCAATTACTCCATGCATGTTTAAATCTTCCCAAAATCAGTTATTGTACTCATTTTCTCCTATGATTTTTTTTTAAATTTTTTTTATTTAGTAACTTACGACTCATGTGAATGTTTATTTAGAAATATGCTAAATATTATAAATCCATAACTCTTATGCTAATATTGGATGTGATTCATCATTATGTAAGTCTAAATCTCTCATAACTTCGAATAGATCGACGTCTCCTTTATTATGTTGCATCTATACACTATTCCCTTTCCGGAACGGCCAGCAAATTTAGAACCCACTTGGGCAGTGTAACACCCCAAATTTTTACGAACCTGGGATTAGACGTCCTTAGGCAATGGGTCAACCATAACACCTTGGTAACCTCTCAGAACCCAATTCCAAAGCCAAGAAATCGTTTAGAACGAAATTCTTTAGAAATTTAACGTGAATTAGCCAACGCTACGTTAGATTAGCTGTGAAATTAGCACTGATCGCTTTAAATACGATCTGTAACACCCAAAACCTATAGAACCATTGACGCTACGTTACCCTAAAATCTAGGATCAAACTCTAAACCCGTTTGCTCTCGGGAGCACTTTGAAACTTTGTATTGGATCTAGACCGCGCGTCTAAAGTCCGATAGCGATAATCTTAGACAATTACGACCGCCTTGTTGGACTTGACAATCGTTTCGAAAATCAAGCCCAACCGATGATCTGGGGCTATTTCATTGAGCCTGGAGCAGGGAGTGTGAGAAAGAGTGAAATTCATTAAAAATTAAATGTCATTTAAATAAATCTGGCACGTTTTTCTTGCAAATTAAGTATAAGCATTCAGACCGTTAGAATCTGACCCAAATACACCCTCAGATCAGGGAACATTTCTCACTCAGGTCAGTGTACTTGGAATCCTCGATCGAGTCTCCGTGACCGCTGAACTGAAACTGATCTGCCACGTGTAATCTGGAAACACTGTTGGGCTAAAAACTTAATGTAATCAGGATCTAGTATCCATGAGCTTAAGTCCGACCGTGTTCGACCAGGGGACCTCCCGAAATGCTCTTTTAGATCGGGAAAGACCCGATTTGGCTATAACCCAAGTATACCTTGACTTAAAGTCTATTTTGGTCATGTTTGGGCTTATAAAAGGGCCTTAAACCCTTAGCTTTCTAACCTATACGAATTTGGAAAAAACCCTAGGAGAGAGGAAAGAAAAGAGAGAGAAAGTGAGGGAGAAGTTGAAACTTTCTCCTGGGAGTCTTCCCTGCTGCTCCACGTGCCAGATCCTTCCACCCGCATCACTATTCTGGTGATTCCAACTTCGTTCTAGGTAAGAAAACCCTAACCTCAACCTGTTTTGGGGATTCTAGCAATACAAGTAGCGAAGTAGCTGACCTATCTTGTGAATTAGGTCATCATATCGCCGTTGACGAAGCGTAGACTTCCTGTTTGATTCGTTACACTTCTACGGCGAAAGGTGCGGATTTTAGACGCTTAGATTACCTGTTTTCAAAGCTTTTAATGCCGTTTAATGGTAGATTGCTCATGAGGATGCTATATGACATGTACAACATGCTGTCCGTTTTCCATTCCGTATACGTACGAAGAATATGAGATTTAGGGTATTTTAGGTATTTGTAGGAAATACTGTATACGTACGTATTTTGCCGATATGATTGTCATGGGTATTTTTCATGTATTTATACTAGTTATGGATGTATGATCTGTTTGGCGAAGAGATTCGACCTAATGCACATATTGGCCGACATATGCTATGTAGATTAATGTGTGTAGACTAAGTGTTTGTTGAAATGCCTAAATCAATATGATTTATGCCTTCCATATGTTTTGAATGTAAGAACATGATTGTGTGTACTAGACAACTCCTTGATATAAGGATCTGTCATATTATATGTTGAAATCAACATGCGTCAAGTACATTGGAATTGTGTGGACTAAGTGTTTGTATAAATGTCTGTATTAGTAAGTATTGTGTAAGTGGTGTTGTAGATTAGCGTTGAGAATGGATTCTCAACTAATTTGATGATGTACATGAATTCCTCCATGTTTGTTGTATTGAATTGATTACCTTATGTGTGAAATACTCATGTATGGTTAACTGCTTCTGATGTATGTTATAATATGCTGATAACATGCTTAGATTACTTGTTATTTCAATTTTGTTTATCTCATATGATTACTGGTTCACATCTTTGTGCTTGGGACTATACTCTAGTCCAGGCAATCGGTAACAGTTTAGAATTCTTGGTTGGATTCTATTTGCCACGAAGGATGTGTATGACGAACTCGAGTCATACTAGATTCGTCGACAGTGGTTAGGCCACACGAAGTGCTTGTGCACTTCATGTCGGTAGATTCAACGTGTGCTTATGCTAGTCGGACTCATTAAGTAACCCGATTGACCATTGTATGTTCACCTTATATTTGTCATAACAGCTTGAACCTAGGGTACTGAACTTACTAGTGATAACCTGATAACTATGGTACCTTGATCCACTAAGACTCATGAGCCAGGCATGGTGGTATGAGACACAGTGGTCAAGCTGTCGGCCTATGCTAGGGCCACAAACCTCCCCGTAGTGACCAGTGAGCACCCTACTCTGAGCAGATTATGGTGGTATGGGACACTATATTCTTGTTGTCGACCTACATTGATAAGGTAATGGGAGAGTGGAGCAACGAGTGCGAGCAACAGCCCTGATAGCCCTTTGTAGTGACCTTAAGTTTATCCTAACATCGCATGGGGGCGACGAGTCCTGATGCAGTCTTAAGGATATAAACTAGGCCTGTATTGATAAGGTAATGGGGGAACGGAGCAACGAGTGAGTGAAACAGCCCTGACAGCCCTTGCAGCGACCTAGAAATATATCATTGTATGAGATTACTAGGAGTGACGACCCTAAACAGGATCATTGTTTTGATATTGATATAAGGGAGGTACCTTAGTTTCCCAATCCTGCTGTATGAAAAGGACTAATAACAACTCGGTAATCATATCCACGTCGCACTGCATGTGCTTGGAAGATGTGGAGAACAGTGGGAAGAAAGCATACCGCGGACGCAGATTGTACCGCATGAGAGAGTATGTCGGTGAGGGCATCCATCATGTCATTTCATCCATGCATTAATCACAGTATTTAGGAATGTTTGTTTTGTTTGCTTTATCATTATCGCATGATGAATTTGAAAACATGTTAATCTTTGTTCTATGATTCCACTGAGTTATCTACTCACTCCCACGTTACGGGATGGTGTTCCAGACACCCACCAGTCTCTATTTTAGTTTCAGATGAGGGCGTTGCTTGTGGAGCGGAGCTGGACTTGTATGATGCTGAGGACTTCTCCTTCGTGTTTTGATCGACGGGATTATAAGGAGGTTGATTAGATGCCTTGACACTTGTCATTTTATATTTTTGGAGCATTATATTCTTTTCTTTCTATTTTGGAGTATACATGTATTTAGTTAACCTGGTAACATGTTCACACTCTGGAGACTTACAATCATTTATATATTTTATATATCTATCACATTCTTTCGCTTGCTAATTTAACTGTCTCTGGAGTATGATATGCTATTTTGGCTTAGTCTCAATCTTGTTTAATGCCATTCTATAGGCAACATGCATTTATCATTATTTATATTGCATAAGTGATGTTCCGGAACTCGGGAGTTGGGTTTCTACCCGACCCCCGATTTTCGGGGTGTTACAGGCAGCCATTCTGGTAGGCCCACCCACGGGAAAATTTGTCCCAATTAGTCAAATTGCGTATTGTCGACTATAGTCTGACTCGCGAGACATCGTTCTCAAAGCCCTACAATTCATAGTTTCTCTAGTGGGGAAAAATTGTGTCAAGCCTATGTCCTAGTATCATTTCATTCCTTAAAATCTAGCAATCCTCTCCGTCGAATTTCGTTGACCCACAATATGTAGATAACAGTCGTGAGGGACGTCAAGTTGCATCCAGTAAACTCGAGTCGAATTAACCTGAGTCCTATGCCATTACAAAGCGTTGTCGCCATGATTTCAACGCCACATCTCCTGCACCAATCCCATGCTTAGATTTTGAGATGTGGCCCACACTATATTTCGGCCGTGGATGGCACGTTGTGAGGCCAGGGCATTCCAGATAGCACCATTTCCTAGGACCATCATGAGAGTGATGTCACACTGGGCTACTAGCCTAGGGGTGACATCATCTACTCCCATGCTTGCTAGGCCATCATGCTAAACATTCTTCTCTTTACCCCATGTGTAATGATTGCTACCCTAGCTAGCCTGTCCCTCTCTTATCTCTCTCTCTCTCCCTCTCTCTTCTCCTTTTCATTCTTCCCTCGCTAGCTATCCCTAACGTCCATGAGAACTCCATTTTCTAGCCACATTACAAGCTCAACACCTTCCAATCCAACCATCTCAAGCTCATCACCACCATTAAAACATTTCTCTTAGAGCAATAGAACCTAAGGGTGGAAAAAGGAGGAGATTTGAGGTGGGTGACACGTCTAGGAGTAGATCTTTTATTTTCTTCCTTAGATCTTTGATTTTTCTTGCATGGGGGCATGTAGGACCCACCAATCAATGGTCGAGATCCTAATTGACCCCTTAGGTGTGGCCAATGGCCCACCCTTGTTGCATGCATGAGCTAGGATGGGGCCATTCTCCATGGACTCCATCATGATGTTTTGTTCAAATCCATGGCTTTGATGGGTCATCTAGACCCTGATTTCATGCTCGGGATAACATCCCCACCTCATATATTTTTTCAATGTAGGACCCATGCATGCATGAAGCCCATGATGTAAGGTTTGGATTTGTTTGGAAGGGCTCATAAAGGTGGAGTCCCCTCCCATGGCTGATCCCCTCTCTCTCTCCTTTCCTCTTCTTTTCCTATGATGGGTGTGGCCCACCTGGTGTGTTCAGGACACCTAGATTGTCCAACAAGGTGGGTTGGTCTTCTTTCCATTTCTGGATGTTGGACATCCCACCTTGTTGTCCATTTTGACATGCAAGGAGTTATGGTATTAGTGGTCTGGTCTGAGGTCTGTGGGGACAACTAAGGTAGGACATACCATGATTTATCTGATGTATATCCCCTGTCCAACCATCTTATTGACTGTAATGTGTAGCAACACCTTGTTAACCATTTTTCCAGCCCACTTGCTAGCCATCTGGAAGGGGTTAATCTATGTGTTTTAGCTTGATTTTCTCTCCATGATTGTGTGGTCTATTGATGTGTGGACCCCACCTTGATGTATGATGAACCCTCTATGCCTAGCCCCTAATGGAATGCCCATGGAAAGAGCCCAAGTGGTCTAGATGGTCTAGATTTCTTGACCTTCCAGCAGTCCTGCATGCAGGAAAAATACAAATTTCATCTTGGTTTTAGGGATGGTGAGCTACTCATGTGAACCTCACCTTGTTGTGAATTTATGGGTGTATATTATCCACCCATTTACCCCTGATTGGGCAGGCCTAGGCCCACTCCAGGGGAAGAACAATTTAGGGGACAACAACATATTTTCAGTAACATTTTTATTTTCAACATCTTGTTGTCCAGTATTTTTGTTATCCTTGTGTTTGTGTTTATAGCTCCCCATTTACCTCCATTGTGGCTCACTGTATTGAGACCCACGTTTAACATTTATGGGGTATCTAGGTTTTCCATCTTTGGGACACCTCAGGTGGGCCAGCAGCCCACCTGCTCGACGCCCCAACTGGGCCAACGTCCAACAGGAAGGGTTGACCGTCCTCCTCCTTTGTGGCCCACCTTGATGATGTGTTATATACCAACCATCCTCCATTTTGTGTGGTCCACTTGGACGTGGCCCACCCCTAGTGGGACATCATGAGTTGGGCCCCACCTTGTATGCATTTATCTGGGCCATCCATGCCCTTATGGACTACCCAAGCTAGTTGGGGCGCTACTGGAGTTGCGGTCCAGTAGCAGGCCCACCCTATTTTATGTGTTGTGTCTATGCTTCCATCTGGTGGGGCCCATTGTAATATTTAAGGGTCACCATGAAGCAATTGTTTAACCCAGATAACCTATTTGTTGGGCCCCTAGCAGGTCCAGAGAGTTGGGTGGGCTGATGTCTAGTAAAGGCCCGAATTTTCTACATGTAGTTGATTGTTTGAAGTTATGAGGTCCACCAGATTAGAGGTGTTTTATATACTCTCTATGTGTAATAACCTAAATTAATCTTGACCATCTAATTTTAACCATTGATTGACTTACCCAATTAGTTCGATATGGCCGTCGATCTACAAGATCAACTGGTTCAATCTCAACTAATGATTTGGACATATCCGATCCTACTGTTCGTTAACTAATAAATCCAACCATACATTTAACCATGTATTCAACAATACAACCATCAAACCGTCCATATGCTAAAATCATCGAAATGATTGTCCATCCATCTAAACTGACCATTCATCATATTGGTCATGTGGCCACCCACAATCCTACCTATCCATCCATACGTACATCTTGGAGTCTAGCCATCGATCATGAAACAACTCATCTAACCATATATCTATCCATCCATCTATGCATACATTGATCCGTCCATCCATCTGCATCATACACTTATGCACCATTGAATACATCATAACCACACACATGCACTGAACACATCACATACATACGTCTCACGCACACATAAGTAGCCCATGCATGTATCACCAACCATAGACTATGCACACCTACCACAACCTCACATGTACCACACACGTGGCATGTGTGTAATGCATGACACATGTGTGCATGACCTTACACTAGATTAGTGCATGTGGTGTAAATCAAAATAAAGAAAAAATTGTGACATAAAAAGCATTAAAAAGAAAAACTAAATTTAAAAGAAAACTTACTAACATTAAAACATCACACGTGTTGTTGTGTTCCTTATAAATAAGGAAGCAAAGGAAGGTTGGGTATGCTATGACGTGAGAAGAGTGAGGAGAGATAGAGAAGAGAGAAGAGAGAGAAAGAGAGAGATTTTTGTTTTGTTTCTCTTTTTAAGGAGAGTTGCTAGTTATTTACATTGGAAATAGGGAGAGAAATAAGAGAGAGAAAAAGGAAGAAAGAAAAGGAGGGAGAAAAAGGAAGAGAGAGGAAGAAAAGAAAAGAAAAGAAAAAGAAAAGAGAAGTAAATACTTTTTTAAGAAAAAGTGAGTTTCTCTCACTTAATAATTTTTCTTTATTATTTTTTTACTTATAATAAATTCCACATGTTTTCCTTTTATTTTTATTATTATGCAAATAATTCAATAATTGTGCCTCTTTCTCTTATTAATTTATTCATTTGATTCATAGTTTGTTATGTTTATTTAACATGATTTTCTTTTGTAGTTCTCTCTATTTTAATTACCAAGCCTTGAATCAACTTTAAGTTTAGATTATTGTTTACCTATGCATTAATAATTCTTTTATTATTTTTTTGGTCATTTTAAGAAAATCAGAATTTAGAGCATCTTTTTTTAGAACTTCAAGTTCAGTATACTTTTCCAGACTATCGGATAGGATCCGATGGATTACACTGCATAAATATATTTTAAATCATGTACAAATAGTCTACAATGATTAGAAATAATTTATCGTTAAAAATATTTTTCTCGCGAAATATTAAAATTATATTTATCCTCAGAATAGTTTTTAGAATGCCAGAAAATAAGTGGGGTGATCAAGTCCTCTGGGTTAAAAATTCCTAAAGCGTAAATAGGTAGGGCGATCAAGACCTTTGGGTTGAAAGTCCCAGAAACCCAACTGGTACCTTTTGGATCCTCTACCATACCCTTTAAGTGGATGAGAATGTATTAGTTTGATTGGCTAATGTACGAACGGGTTCCTCATCAAGTGTCCTTTGGATGGGTGAGCATGTCATAAAAGAGGTTCCCATTGCTAGGCTAGGTATTGTATTGGCACGGGTGTTGGCCAACCGGTGTAAACTGGCCCTGGTGTTAAAAAGAATAAACCGCACATGTTATTACGGAGTATAAAATATGTTGATTTCATTCATTCATTTTTATTTGAATTTAATTGAAAATTTTTATTTATTAAATCTCCTCATTTGTTGTTTTACCTAAATAGGTATTGTATCTTTTAATACATTTTTATTCATGTTATATGATGTTATTTTGAAACCTGTGTTGAGATTACTCACTAGACTACACAGCTTACCCTATTGTGGTTTTAAAATTTCAGGATCAAGATCTCATGGAGGAGCTTAAAGAGATTTTCTTTTATTTATTTTTGTTTCCTTACCATTTTCTAAATAAGCGTAATGAACATTAAGTATAATATGATAGCATGACAATGACATGTGTTTGATGATAATCTTGAATAGTCAGAACATGGAAGTTTTATTCTTCTTTAAATAAATGTTTGATTATTTAATTTTTAGATTGTTATATTTTATGAATGAGAGTCATTTTGTTAATATATGCGTGGATTAGGAAATGTAAATATACAAAATATAAGTCATGCCTTCAGATATGGAATCAGGATCGGATATACCCAGGTACCGAATTTCGGGGTGTGACACAATCCTGTGTTTTTATGAGATTGTGGGCCCCATATATGCTTTGTAAGGCCCACTAACCATTTGATTGTATGAGGACCTTACTGTCCAGATTTTTTGACCTCTAGGCAGGCCCAGATGGGCTGGATGTCTAGTCTTAGTGCCTCTTCATATGCTAGTGTTTCCCATCCATTGTGCTAAGCCTTGTGGGCTAATTGTAAGCCCAATATGATGTACGTGATTGAATCCTTGCTGCCCATCCAATTTTCCCAGTTTTGGGCTGACTTATAAGGCCCACATTGGTGAATGTTGGATGCACCTTAGCTATTTATTTTACAGAATATGGGCTACCCATGAGGCCCACTATAATGTATGTATTGTATGTTTCCTTTGGAATGATATTTTTCAAGTAGTAATCGGGCCATGAGCCCCGTTATAAGTTAGATTTCATGCGGGTCATACTCTAGGGGACAATGGTGGTTAAATGTCCACGTTGTGAACCTCCTTAGGGCCCGTTGTTAGGCTCATTCTCATCTATTTGGGTCTCCAGTGTTACCTATCTACCCGTAGTGGGCTAACCCAAACCATTGGGCCTCCACTATTGATTATGCTTTCTCCATGCCTTGTAGACTTGTCCAATCATAAAGCCCACCTTACTCTTATTAGACCCCATAGGAAGCCTGATTTATATGTGATGGAATGGGTGAGGAAGCCCATTCCTTGTTCTTATGCCTATTCTTGATATGAGTAGGCCATCTAGGCCCATCCTTGATATGAGGAGTGATTAATCATAGCATATGCCAGTGGGTAGATTGCTTATGGGACTCCCTGAGAGACGGAGTTGCCCCACTAGAGCACATGGTATGCACAAGTTTGATGCTCGGAGCACGTCATTTAGTTTACACTCTTGGGATGTGACATTCATGGCTATTGTTGTTTGACTTATCTGATAATCAGGCCAGTATACTTTATTACATCATGATACATGCCCATGTGCATCATATGTATGCTTGATATGAGGAGTGATTGATCATAGCATATGTCATTGGGCAGATTATTTATAAAACTCCTTGTGAGATAGAGTTACCCCACATGATCACGTGGTATGTGTAGGTTTAATGCCTGACTGGATGGTATAACTCATGCATCTCACATTTTGTGACATGATCACTTGACACCTTAGTGACATTAGGGCTGTTGCATCCATAGGCTTATCGTGAATGGTCAGATGAGCCACTGAAAATGTTTGGTTTGAGCAATGGGCACGTCGGATGTTCGTGGGTGAAAGGCCCTAAACCCCCATGGCCAGGAGATGCTCCAACGTCAAAACTAAGTGGATACATGAGCACCAGAGTGCCTAATACCAAAAGGCCGCATCTTCCACTGTGTCATGGTCGGTTGGAAGGGGGTGTGGACTTAGCCACCTGTGGGAGGGAGTAATGCTAGGATGAGTTTGACCTGCTTAAGGAATGGATCCACTATCAACAAGCCGGGCTGATATTGGCAGGTGGATAGTGAGGTATCTTCCACTTACCCAGTCGTGCGCTTAGATGGGGTGATAAGATGGCGTAGAGTGTACTAGATCCTGGTGATGATCCCAGAGATGTACAGTACTGATATGTGGACTTACTGAGCAGGAGTTACATACTCAGCATTTAACTCATTCATTCATTTACTATCCACTCGGGCTGGTGGTATGCAACTAAAACATTATGTGTATCTTCGCAATGGTCAGAATTTTGGTTAGGGTGCACGAGCAACCTGAGATCAGGGGTTTACCACATTAGGTCTAGCTATCCAAATTTAAGTATGACACTGGTTTGGATAGAAGTTCGTTGTGATGAACCCCACAACTTTCGATGTCACGTACTATCATCCCAACTACACACTCTAACTTTGTCATTTGCATATTGCATTACACCCTCTGCATATGACATTTAGTTTATATGATTCCACATTGCATGGCCTAGATATGACATTTGCTACTATGTCTCCGCATTACATAGTCGATCCACATTACTTCCACAATATATGACATTGGCATATTATGTCCATGATCGCATAACCTGGATAAGGCTAGTGGAATTTATGGACTAGCCAATATTTCTGCTTTCTCTGATATTTATATGCTTAGAACATGCATTACACACACATATACCACCCTCTAAGATTTCTATAAGCTTATGCACGATAGATGTGTGCAGGTGATGCTAGCACATAACTGATCAGGAGCAGGAGCGTGTGGGTGAGCTTCTTGAGTTTTGATATCTATCTTGTGTTTCCCTTTATGTATTGTACCCTAAAGTTTTTTATTATAGTGGATATTTGATGATGATGTTGCTCTTGTGATTTGGGTACACTTGTTGTTATGCTTCTTTACAAAAAAAAAAAAAAAAATCACACTGAGACATCCTACTTGTAGGATCCCAGGATTGGAATATGGAGTTTGGGCACTGGGAGCCAAGAATGGTGTACTATGGAGACTGTCGCCAGCAGATTCGATCATCAAAAATTTTATGAGTCCGGTTTTCGAGTTTGGGGCATGACAGAAGTATGTATCAGAGCATAACTTGGAAATACCTAAGGATAACATCACATGTCTACTGATAATTACCCATCACTACATGATTGTTGAGAACTTAGAATGATTAGATCCACGAGTTTGAATAATTTAGAAACTTTCTGATATAGCTCCCTATCATGTGTGCATTCGAGAGCATTATCCCCATCTCTTCGATGTTTGATTGGACCTTGTATAGTACTTTGATATATATATATATAATGCGATGTTTCCTCCTTCCTTTTGTTTTGTGTAATAGTGTAAATTTTAAGGACGAAATGTTTATTAGCTAGGGTGAGCTATCAGGCCTATGTCTTAGTACCATTTCATTCCTTAAGATCCTGTGATCCTCTTCGTCGAATTTCAGTGACCCACGATCAATAAATAGCGGTTGCGAATGGCCTCAAGTTGCATCCAGCAAACCCGAGTGCTATGCCATTGCGACCGCGCCGTCGCTACGCTTCTAACACTGCGTCTCGTGCACCAATCCAATGCTTAAATTGTGAGATGTGGCCCGTGCTCTATTCCGGTCATAGACCGCACGTTGAGGGGCCAGGGCATTCCAACTAGCACCATTTCTAGAACCATCATGAGGGTGACGTCACCTTAGGCGACTTGTTTAGGGGTGACATCATCCACTCCCATGCATGTTAGGCCATCATGATAAGCATGCTTCTCTTTACCCCATGTGCAATGATTGATACCCTAGATAGACTATCCCTCTCTCTCTCTCTCCCCCTCTCTTCTCCTTTTCATTCTTCCCTTGCTAGCAACCCCAAACTTCCATGAGAGCTCCATTTTCTAGCCCCATTACAAGCTCAACACCTTCCAATTGAACCATCCCAAGCTCATCACCACCATTAAGACCTTTCTCTTGGAGCAATAGAACCTAAGGGTGGAAGAAGAATGAGGAGATTTGAGGTGGGTTCCATGTCTAGGGATAGATTTTTTATTTTCTTAGATCTTTGATTTTTCTTACATGAGGGCATGTACGACCCACCAATCAATGGTGGAGATCCTACTTAACCCCTTAGATGTGGCCAATGGCCCACCCCTATTGCAAGTATGAGCTAGGATGGTGTCATTCCCCATCATTATATTTTGTTTAAATTCATGTCTTGGATGGGTCATTTAGACCATGATTTCATGGTGGGGATATGTAACGCCTTGAAAATCGGGGGTCGTGTAGAAACCCAACTCCCAAGTTCCAGACCATCACTTATGTAATAAATATGCTTATGATTCAATGTCATCTGAGTTAGTGCATTAACATGAGTAAGATTATACCAAAAATGCAATTCATACTCCAGATCCAGTGATAAAATGCAAGCGAAAGACTGAAGATTATATATATCACTGAATGAAAAATAAAACATTCTCGAACTATCTCTAAAGTATGAATACATCTCTGAGTCACATATACATATATCAAACCAAAATCAAAATATCGTATGATAGTCCAACTAGAAAAATCCCGCTGATCCAAGCCACCTATGCGAAGCTGTCGGAAAACCGCATGTACGAGAACTCATCCTGGTCCTCGTAGTAGTCCGGCTCCAGATCCTGAATCACCTCACAACCTGCATCTAAGACAGAGTCTGGTAGGTGTTGCAAATTTCGTCCCGTAACGTGGGAGTGAGTGATCAACTCAGTGGAATCATAGAGCAAAGATTAGCATGTTATCAAATCAATCACACGATAATAGTAAAGCAAACAATCAGACATTCCTAGATATTGTTGTTAATGCAAGAATGAAATGACATGATGGATGCCCTCACCGACATACTCCCTCATGCGACACCATCTTACGTCCGCGGCATGCTTTCTTCCCTCAGTGCTCCACATCTTCCAGGCACATGCAGTGCGATATGGATATGATTACTGAGTTGTTATTACTCCTTTCATACACCAGTATTGGGAAACTAAGGTACTTTCCTTGTATCAATCCCAACACAGATCCTGTCTAGGGTCGTCACTCCTAGTAATCTCATATGATGGTATATTTCTAGGTCGCTGCAAGGGCTATCAGGGTTGTTGCTCGCACTCGTTGCACCGCTCCCCTATCACCTTATCAATACAGGCCTAGTTGTACTCTTATTGTTACGGAAGGGTCGTCGACTCACGTAGACTCAGAATACGCTTGAGGTCACTACAAAGGGCTCGTCACCAATCAGAGTAGTCCGACAGCTCGAATGTAGTGTCCCATACCACCACAATCGGCTCACGAGTCTAAGGTGCTCACTGGTCACTACGGAGAGGTTTGTGGCCCTAACGTAGGCTGACAGCTCGACCACGGTGTCCCATACCACCATGCCTGGCTCATGAGTCTTAATGGATCAAGGTACCATGGTTATCAGGATTTTCTCTGGTAAGTTCAGTATCGTAGGTTCAAGCAATTATGACCAATACAAGGTGAACATATAATGGTCAGTCGGGTTACTTGACGGGCTCGACTAGTATGAGCGCACCTCAAGTTGAACGACATGAAGTGCATAAAACACCTCGTGTGGCCTAACCACTGCCGTCAACCAAAGCACGACTCGCGTTCGTCGACATGTCCTTCATGGCAAATAGAAGCCAACTAAGAATTTGAATCTATTACCGACTGCCTGTAATAGAGCATAGCCCCAAGCACTTGTAATCTAAATCAATGATCACATGAGAGTGACAGAAATGAAACACAAATATTCCAAGAATGTTAGCAACATGTTAAACATACAACGTAAGCAAATCAACAAACACATGTATTCCATATATATAAGGAAATCAATTCAATATAACAACATGGAGGAAATCATGTACATCATCATATTAATTGAGAATTCAATCTCAAAACTAATCTACGACAACATTTACTCAGTACATACTAATGCAAACATTTATACAAACACTTAGTCTACACACAATTGTCTACATAGCGTATGTCGACCCAAAGTGTGCATTAGGGAAAATCTCTTCGCCAAACAGATCATACACAAATAACTTGCATAATAAAACGATAAATACCCATGGCAATTCTATCGGCAAAATACGGACGTATGCAATATTTCCTACAAATACCTAAAATATCCTAAATCTCATATTCTCCGTACGTAATCGAAATAGAAAACAGACAGCATGTTTTACATGTCAAACAGCGTTCTTGTCGATAATATACTATTAAACGACATTGAAAGCTTTGAAAACAGGTAACCTAAGCATCTAGAATCCTCACCTTTCGCCGTAGAAGCGTAACGAATTGGATAGAAACTCTACATTTCGTCAACGTCTGTATGACGACTTATATCACAAGATAAATTAGCAACTTGGCTACTTGTATCGATGGAATCCCTAAAACAGGTTGAGGTTAGGGTTTTCTTACCTAGAGTGAAGTCAGAATCACCGGAAGAGTGATTAAAACACGGTGATTAAGTACGTGTAGAAGCAGGATCGAGTGCAAGGGACTTTCCTCACAACTCTCACGGAATCTCTCTCTTTTCTCTCTTCTCTTCTCTAGGGTTTTTGCAAATTCATATGGGAGGGATATGAGAGGGTTTAAGGTCCTTAAATAGGTTAAAAATTCACCTATTCAGACTTTAAACCAAGGTATATTTGGGTTATAAGCCAAATCGGGTCTCTTCCGATCAAAAAGAATGTTTCTGGAGGTCCCCTGACCAAATGCGGTTGGACTTAAGTTCATGGATGTTGGATCCTGATCACATTAAGTTTTCAGTTCGATTGGGTTTTCAGATCACGTGTGGCGGACCAGTTTCAGTTCAGCGGTCACAAAAATTCGATCGAGGATTCGAAGTACACTGACCTGAGTGAAAAATGTTCCCTGATCCGAGGGTGTATTTGGGTTAGATTCCAACGGTCTGAATGCTTATACTTAACCCGCAAGCATCACGTGCCAGATTTATTTAAATCACATTTAATTTATAAAGAATTTCACTCTTTCTCACACTCCTTGCTCCAGGTTCAATGAAATAGCCTCAGAACATTAGTTGGGCTTGATTTTTGAAGTGATTGTCAAGTCCAGCTAAGCGGTCATAATGGTCTGAGATTGTAGATATCGGACTTTCAACGAGCGGTCTAGATCCAAAAAAAGTTTCAACGGTTCTTGAGAGTAAACACGTTTAGAGTTTGATCCTAGGTTTCAGGATGTTATAGCGTCATTGATTCTACAAGTTTTTGATCTTGCAGAACATATTTAAAGTGAACAGTACTAATTTCACAGCTAATCTAACATAGCGCTAGTTAACTTACGCTTATTTTCTAAAGGAATTAATCCTAAGTGATTTCTGATCGAGGTGGTACTCGGGTCTCTGTACCGATTTTTTCGAGACGTTACAATCTACCCCCTTAAACAATAAATTTCATCCTAAAAAATTGTACCTTTTCGTACTCCTCGAGAAGCTGTGGGTAGTTCTTTCTGATTTTGACTTCGGTCTCCCTAGTAGCCTCTTCTTCAGTGTGATGCGTCCACAACACCTTCACAAGGGGGATGACCTTGCTACGCAATACCTGCTCCTTCCTGTCTAGTATACGGGCCGGTCGCTGTATATATGTAACATCCTCACCTAACTGCACCTGCTTCCATCTGATGATATGGGAAGGATCAGGAACGTATTTCTTCAGCATAGAAATAAGAAATATGTTGTGTACGCTCGCGAGAGGCGTAGGCAAAGACAGAAGATATGCCACTGCACCCATACGGTCAAGAATCTGGAATGGACCAATAAATCGCGGTGCTAGTTTTCCCTTCTTCCCGAACCGAAGAACTCCCTTCATAGGGGAAACTCTCAAAAACACATGATCCCCAACCGCGAACTCTAACGAGCGTCGTATCGTATTGGCATAACTCTTCTGTCTACTCTGCGCTGTAAGAAGTCGGCGCCTGATGATGTCAATCTTCTCCGAGGTCGCCTACACTATCTCTGGGCCAATTAATCTGCGCTCACCGACCTCTGCCCAGCAATGCGGTGCTCGGCAAGGACGCCCATACGAGGCCTCATAAGGTGCTATACCGATACTCGCCTGGAAATTGTTGTTGTACGCAAACTCCGCATATGCAAGACAGTCATCCCAACTTTCTTTGAAATCCAACCCACAAGCCCGCAGCATGTTCCCTAGAATTTGGTTCACTGGCTCTGTCTGTCCGTCCGTCTGTGGGTGGAAAGCAGTACTGAACTTCAACTTCATACCCATAGCTTCCTGGATGCGAGTCTAGAAAATAGAAGTAAAACGCATGTCTCTGTCCGACACGATCTCTAAGGGAAGTCCATGCAGACGCACTATCTCCCTGATATATAGCCTGGCCAACTCGTCTGTAGTGTTAGTAACTCTGATCGGTAGAAAATGTGCCGACTTCGTCAAACGGTCGACTATCACCCAAATAGAATCATGTCCCTTGCTCGTCTTCGGCAGTCCCGGAATGAAATACATAGAAATAAAGTCCCACTTCCACTCAGTTATAGGCATAGGCTGAAGGAGACCACGAGGTCGGTGATGCTCAGCCTTCACCTACTGGCAAGTGAGACAACGGGACACGAAATTTTTGATGTGGGTCTTCATGCCATCCCATCAATAGGTCCTCTTCACGTCGCGATACATCTTTGTGCTGCCCGGATGCATCGCAAGTCTGGAACTTTGTGCAGCCTCGAGAATCTCTCGTCTCAAGTCAGGGATATCTGGGACGTATAGGCGGCCACGATAACGTAAGCCTCCATCCTTTCCAACTCGCCACTCGGCCTCTGCATCATCACTGGCCTGCTCTTGAAGCTCAGTCAGACGCACATCATCCCTCTACGCTGCGATGACCTTGTCATCGATAAGAGATCGCACCTGAACATGTGCGATAAACTCATATGGCTCCTCCACAGTGAGTTTCTACTCAAAGTATCGCAAGAACTCAACCATGTCCCACTCGGCAACCATCAATGGAGCCGCAAACTCTATCCCATTTTTACTGCTCAACGCATCATCCACAAGGTTCACCTTACCCGAATGGTAGGAAACTTCAAACTTAAAGTCCTTTAAAGTCTCCATCCATCGTTGCTGCCTCATATTCAGGTCCCACTGCGTGAATATGTACTTGAGGCTCTTGTGGTCGCAAAAGAGATCGAACTCCTCTCCGTAGAGGTAATGTCTCCAGAGCTTCAATGCAAAAATGACGGCTGCCAACTCAAGGTCGTGTGTAAGGTAATTCTCCTCGTGCTTCCTTAATTGTCTTGTGGCATGCGAAATTACCCTGTCCTTCTGCATAAGGACACAACCCAAATCAATGCTGGACGCGTCGGTGTATATTGTGTACTTAACCCCTTACTCTGGCAATACTAGCAGAGGGGTGGACGTCAGCCTATCCTTCAGCTCCTGAAAAGCTGCCTTTGCCTTCTCATTTCAGGCAAACTTCAGCTCCTTCCGTGTCAACTGAGTCAAGGGTCTGCCTATCTTGGAGAAGTTCCGAATGAATCGTCGATAGTAGCCAGCAAGACCCAAGAAACTTCTCACCTCGATAACCGAACCAGGCTGCTTCCAATCCTGCACTGCGGCTACCTTAGCAAGGTCCACCGCCATCCCATCCTTGGACACCACATGTCCCAGGAACTTGACTTCCTCCTTCTAGAAGTCGCACTTCTTATATTGTGCAAACAACTGATGCTGTCTCAGTGTATCCAGGACCAATCGCAAGCGCTCCTCATGCTCCTATCGACTCCTGGAATATACCAAAATGTCATCTATAAACACGATGATGAATCAATAGAGGAATGGCCGAAATACTCTGTTCATCAGATCCATGAACACGCCTGGTGCGTTCGTAAGACCGAACGACATCACGAAAAACTCGTAGTGGCCAAAGCTGGTCCCGAAAGTTGTCTTCTCCACGTCCTCATCCCTGACGCGCAATTGGTGATACCCTGATTGCAGATCAATCTTCGAGGAGTACTGCCCTCCTCTCAGTTGATCAAACAGATCATCAATCCTGGACAAAGAGTATCTATTATTCACCGTAATCTGATTCAACCTGCGATAATCAATACACAAACGCAGTGAACTATCCTTCTTCGTCACAAATAGCACCGGTGCTCCCCAAGGAGACACACTCGGTCGTATGAAGCCAACCTCCAACAGATCATCGATCCGTTTCCTCAACTCCTCCATCTCACACGGAGCCATGCGATACGTCAGCAGTGAGACGGGCGTCGAACCGGGTACCAGATCGATAGTAAAATCAATCTCACGCTGAGGTGGCAACCCAAGAATCTTTCTGAATAGATCCTCATAATCACGGACTACTGGCGTGCACTAAAGTGTCGGGGCATCAACATCCTTCAATAAATAAGCATAGCTAAGTACTCGAAAGGGGAGATTAACCTGCACTAGAAATGTAAAGGACGTGCCCTCCGGCTCATAGACTCACTATACGGGTCTCGCAGTCAATCTCGGTCCTCCCTGCAGTCAGCCAATCCATGCTAAGAATGACGTTGAGATAATAGAGAGAGGGGTCGACGACAAGGTCAATAGCCATCGTCCTGCTCCCTAGATCCAGCAAACAACCCTCACACATCATAATGACATCAGAAAAGGTACCGTGTGCTATAAGAACTCGCACCCCATCCATCTGAGTAGTCGGCAGCCCAAGGCGCTTAACTACTGTATGCGATATCAATGAAATTGTGGATCCTGTATCCACCATCACGAATATAGGAGTACCTCTAATGTGGGCTGTGACCTCAAAGGCCAAGGGCTGGGCAGTCTCTGTCCCGGATGCCTCTGCTGTCAATGCATGTACCCAAGCCTGCTGTGGACGGTTCGGCCATGGTACCATGGGCCGTTGAGGCGGCCGGAACTGAGGTGCGAGAGGTCTGAAAGAAAGATGTGCAGGAGCTGACCGTAACGGTGGAGCGGATAATGCCTGTGGGCGAGGACGATCGATCTTCTACGGTGGTGAAAACCCACTATCTCTCATCCGAGCAAAGCAGCTCTCTGAGTGACCCGATCTCCCACAGTAAGTACAGGTCACACCTGGGCGCCTCATCGGAAGTAGTGGTGCTGTAGCCCTAGGAGGAGAATCGATGCGAGGCCTCTTGCCAAGGAGTGGCCTGCCCTGAGCATTTGGTCATGGCCTAGCAACCATAGGGCTATGAGAACGTGTCAAGCGATATACATCCTGCTCTGCCCGTATGGACATATGTATCAGTTCGACATAAGAGGGTATGCTGACACAACACATCTTCGACCGAATGTCAGGTCACATGCCCTCAGAAAATCATCGTATACGATCTGCTTCTTCGACAAGTATCGTAGGGACATATCTGCCTAACTCTGTGAATCGATGCTCGTACTCCGAAACTGACATGCCTCCCTTCCTGAGGCGCAGAAACTCATTCTCCCTTTCATGTCGATAAGTCTGCGGATAGTATTTCTCATGAAATTGGACCTCGAATGCTGCCCAAGTCTAGATGTAGCCAACTGCAACCGTATGCAGTATACTATCCCACCATAAGCTGGCCTCTCTCTCGAACATGAAAGTGGCCAAATCAACCTACTTAGACTCCGAGAAGTGCAATATCCTCAATATCTTCGAGACAAGGTCGAGCAAATATTCGGCCTCCTCGGGTCTATGAGAACCTGTAAAAGTAGAAAGCCGCAAGCGCTGGAATCGTTTAAGTAGGCCTCTGATATCAGTAGTATTCCCTGTAGGGTAAGCAGATGGTGCAGGATGAGCCATACCCTCATCCTGAGTCGAAGTCCCAGCATCCTCAGCTGGATGCACAGGTTGCATAGGTGGAGTCGTACTCCCACTCTGGGCTAAGGCCCCTGCAATGGTAGTCAAAAGCGGCTGATGTTGCTGGTGCATCATGATCATCAAGTGCTCAAACCTATCAGGAGGTGGAGCAGGTTGAGGCACATACTGCGTCGAGGAAGACGCACGGTACTGCTCTCTAACTGGCGGTGTGAAAGGTGGTGGTCCGACAGTAGGACCTGCAGAAGGCTGAGACTCAGGTACAGTTTCACGAAATAGGTCCACAGCAGGGTCCATATGATCATCACTCTAGGGAGGAACCCGATCCATCGGCTCACCCTGTGTAAGACATGTCGTGCTCCGAGTAACCTTAGGTGACATTCCCTATATTCAAAATAGGGTGCAACCCAGTCAGTTTCAGCAATAGCATAGACATACCACACAATCATTCACATAACAACCGAAGAAACTCCATGCATTTCATTAAATCAAAATTTGTCACAATACAAGAGATATATCCTTACATGCATCATGAAAAGAAACACATGGGAAACTAAGTTAGCCAAAGCTACAACTGCAATAAAAACCAACTACTAAACCTTCTCAGGCTCACACACAAAAACATAAAATAACCTACATACGACCTACAGACATCAGAAATCTAATCACTCGTCCGAGTCTAGTGATGGAGGAGGGGCACCCTTATCCTTCAGACAACACAGGATAGATTTCAAGGTGCTGGTCACCTTCTTGAACTTGCGCTTCAGAAAGCCCCGCAGGTCCGTGATGTCCTGTCGCAAGGTAACCTGGCCCTGTCGTAGGGCAGCATGATCCTCCTCCAGCCGAGCTATATGAGCATCTTAAGGAGCCTGACCAGAAGCCTGTCTTGGTACCGCAGGAGGGGAGCTCTCATCTGTGCTCTGGGCCTCTGGCTCTTCCTCTTCTTGGATCTCGGCCCCAGCTTCTTCTTCACTCTCTTCTTCTTCACTCTCGGTCTCATCTTCGCTCTCCTCAAGTTGAGCTTAGTGTTGTCGTGGCCCGATCTCCATCTGATTGAGGGTAGCTTCATTGATATGATGAGTCGGCACCGGCATATGCCCACCAAGGCCATAACCAAACTCACGTGGAATCCTGCATATGAGTCGGCCGTAAGGGAGCGACTCAGTCCTCCTCCTCAAGCGTACAACCTGAACTATCTGTCACAACATGAACAAAGTCACACACAGGTTTGCCCTCTACCCCACCTGATACAAGAAGTCCACCATAAGGCGCGTACACTCACTATGGTTACTCCACCTGGGGTAGACGTTGAATGTTAAAATGTGATGGAGAAAGTGGAAGTCGTCTGTCATATGGGACGAAAGAAGACTCTGGTTTGGCTGCCACTCAACCAGTCGGCCACAGAGGGAACGTGTGCGGCAGTCCCTTTCACGCATACTATTCAAATTCTTAGCGTTCGTATGCACCTCGCCAAGGGGCACATTCAGAAGCTGAGATATCAACCTGACGTCAACTGTGGCCCATAAATCTACTCCACATAAGACCCGAAATTGCAAGGGTTCCAGCGTAACCTCATGAATGTTGGCATAGAAAGATCAAACCGTGCTTGCATTGCCGCTCGTGAGTTTCGGACGAAGCGGGATCTTGATCCCCGATCTCCTGCTGAAAGGGCTTGGTTGGCAGAACAACCCCATGGAGTTTATGAGGACCGTCGAGTCCTTTTTGAAGCTCAGGTGGAAGGGCGACTCTTTGGAGAATATCAGTTGTGCGAGCTCCTGGAACAGGCCTAGTGGGGTCCGCTATTTGATGTGGCGCTTGAACTAGTGGTGCCACCTTTTGGCTTCCTTAAATGCGAAGGGTGACTAGGCCCAGCTTCATCAGTGGCGGTCTTCCTCTTTCCCATGAGAGAGAGGACGGTGGAAAGGGAGAAAAAAGCTAAAATAGCCTTTATAAAGGCCATGAAAATGAAGGAAAATGGGAGAAATGGCTGACCGAATGGGCTTCCATGAATCTAGGTCTGATAAAGGGGGGAAACAGTCCCCAAAAGGCTGAGGTTACAAAGGGAAAAGGGTGAAATGGGTTGGGTTAGAAGCTCACATGATTTCTAGCCTCAAATGGAGGATGAGAGAGCTCCAACGAATGAGAATGGAGAGAGAGGGGAGTGTGTCTTGCTGTAAACGGTGGAGTGGCGTGGGTTGAGGGAGAAAATGACGATGGGAGTGATTGAAAATGAGATTTGCAAGGGAAAATAGCAAATGGGAGAGGAAAGAAGAGCTTGGGGGTGTGTTTTGTGAAGGAGGTAGGGGTTTGTGGTGGTTTTAATGGACGGCCTACGTACCAGGGGGCTACCCTAACCTCCAAAGTTGATCGGCCAGACAGCCTGCCCGAATGGGGCCCACTGTACGGCGAGGACTCGCCCACTCGACGAGGTTCTCGCCACTCCCTATGATGATTGGTGAGGCCTCACCATTTAGGCGAGGTCCTCCTGCCCTGAGGGCCCAAAATTTATGTGGGTCCCACCCTGGATCATTCTAGATCAGCGTGGGTAGGCCTACGACTCCGTTTCGATCTATTTCGGGTCATTTTGGGTACTAACTAATGTATATTCGCATTTAGTAATTTTTTAATAGCTGGGATAGGGTCAATAGAGGTCTAGACCCATCCACACATGAACTAGAAGTGGTCCGGGGTCATTTCATGCGACCACGGATGCACACGGACTTGATCAAAATGATCGATTTGAGTGAACTTCGCCAATTGGCGAAACTGGGACCCTATGAGTGTTTCTACGTTCTTCTCACACCCACCTAAGTCAAAAAGGTGACAGCGTACGTCACGTGTCCATAACCCAGGTCCGGTTTAATCCAAATCATGCTTTGATACCAACTTGTAACACCCTGAAAATCGAGGGTCGTGTAGAAACCCAACTCCCGAGTTCCAGACCATCACTTATGTAACAAATATGCTTATGATTCAATGTTGTCTAATTTAGTGCATTAACATGAGTAAGATTATACTAAAAATACAATTCATACTCCAAATCCAGTGATAAAACGCAAGTGGAAGACTGAAGATTATACATATCACTGTAAGAAAAATAAAAAAACTCGAACTGTCTCCAAAGTATGAATACATCTCTGAGTCACATATACATATATCAAACCAAAATCAAAATATCGTATGATAGTCCAACTAGAAAAATCCCACTGATCCAGGCCACCTATGCGAAGCCATTGGAAAACTGCATGTACGAGAACTCGACCTGGTCCTCGTAGTAGTCTGGCTCTAGCTCCTGAATCGCCTCACAACCTGCATCTAAGACAGAGTCTGGTAGGTGTTGCAAACACCGTCCCATAACGTGGGAGACAGTGATCAACTCAGTGGAATCATAGAGCAATGATTAGTATGTTATCAAATCAATCACGCGATAATAGTAAAGCAAACAATCAGACATTCCTAGATACTATTGTTAATGCAAGAATAAAATGACATGATGGATGCCCTCACCGACATACTCCCTCATGCGACACCATCTTACGTCCGCGGCATGCTTTCTTCCCTCAGTGCTCCACATCTTCCAGGCACATGCAGTGCGATATGGATATGATTACTGAGTTGTTATTACTCCTTTCATACAGCAGTATTGGGAAACTAAGGTACTTTCCTTATATCAATCCCAACACAGATCCTGTCTAGGGTCGTCACTCCAAGTAATCTCATACGATGGTATATTTTTAGGTCACTGCAAGGGCTGTTGCTCGCACTTGTTGCACTGCTCCCCCATCACCTTATCAATACGTGCCTAGTTGTACTCTTGTTGCTACGGAAGGGTCGTCGCCTCACGTAGACTCAGAATACGGTCGAGGTCACTACAAAGGGCTCGTCACCAATCAGAGTAGACCGACAGCTCGAATGTAGTGTCCCATACCACCACAATTGGCTCACGAGTCTAAGGTGTTCATTGGTCACTACGGGGAGGTTTGTGGCCCTAGCGTAAGCTGACAGCTCGACCACGGTGTCCCATACCACCATGCCCAGCTCATGAGTCTTAATGGATCAAGGAACCATGGTTATTAGGGTTTTCTTTGGTAAGTTCAGTACTCTAGGTTCAAGTAATTATGACCAATACAAGGTGAACATATAATGGTCAGTCGGGTTACTTGACGGACTCGACTAGTACGAGCGCACCTCAAGCTGAATGACATGAAGTGCATAAAACACCTCGTGTGGCCTAACCACTGCCGTCAACCAAAGCACGACTAGTGTTCGTCGACATGTCCTTCGTGGCAAATAGAAGCCAACCACGAATTCGAATCTATTACCGACTGCCTGTAATAGAGCATAGCCCCAAGCACTTGTAATCTAAATCAATGATCATATGAGAGTGACAAAAATGAAACACAAATATTCCAAGCATGTTAGCAACATGTTAAACATACAATGTAAGCAAATCAACAAACACATGTATTCCATATATATAAGGAAATCAATTCAATATAACAACACAGAGGAAATCATGTACATCATCATATTAATTGAGAATTCAATCTCAAAACTAATCTACAACAACATTTACTCAGTGCATACTAATACAAACATTTATACAAACACTTAGTCTACACACAACTGTCTACATAGCGTATGTCGACCCAAAGTGTGCATTAGGGCGAATCTCTTCGCCAAACAGATCATACACACATAACTTGTATAATAACACGACAAATACCCATGGCAATTCTATCGGCAAAATACGGACGTATACAGTATTTCCTATAAATACCTAAAATATCTTAAATCTCATATTCTCCGTACGTAATCGAAATAGAAAACAGACAACATGTTCTACATGTCAAACAACGTTCTTGTCGATAATCTACTATTAAACAACATTGAAAGCTTTGAAAATAGGTAACCTAAGCATTTAGAATCCTCACCTTTCTCCGTAGAAGCGTAACGAATCGAATAGAAACTATACGCATCGTCAACATCTGTATGACGACCTATATCACAAGATAAATCAGCTACTTTTCTACTTGTATCGATGGAATCCCTAAAACAGGTTGAGGTTAGGGTTTTCATACCTAGAGTGAAGTCAGAATCACCGGAAGAGTGATTAGAACACGGTGATTAAGTACGTGTAGAACCAGGATCGAGTGTCAGGGACTTTCCTCACAACTCTCACGGAATCTCTCTCTTTTCTCTCTTCTCTTCTCTAGGGTTTTTACAAATTCTTATGGGAGGGATATGAGAGGGTTTAAGGTCCTTAAATAGGCTAGAAAGTCACCTATTTAAACTTTAAAATAAGGTATACTTGGGTTATAGCCAAATCGGGTCTCTTCCGATCCAAAGGAACGTTTCTGGAGGTCCCTTGACCAAATGCGGTCGGACTTAAACTCATGGATGTTGGATCCTGATCACATTAAGTTTTCAGTTCGATCAGGTTTCCAGATCGCACGTGGCGGACCAGTTTCAGTTCAGCGGTCACTAAAATTTGATCGAGGATTCCAAGTACACTGACCTGAGTGGGTAATGTTCCCTGTTCCGAGGGTGTATTGGGTCAGATTCTAATAGTCTAAATGCTTATACTTAACCCGCAAGCGTCAAGTGCCAGATTTATTTAAATCACATTTAATTTATAAAGAATTTCACTCTTTCTCACACTCCTTGCTCCAAGCTCAATGAAATAGCCTCAGAACATCAGTTGGGCTTGATTTTCGAAGTGATTGTCAAGTCCAGCTAAGCAGTGATAATGGTCTGAGATTGTAGATATCCGACTTTCGACGCATGGTCTAGATCCAAAATAAAGTTTCAACGGGTTCCTGAGAGCAAACGCGTTTAGAGTTTGATCCTAGGTTTCAGGATGTTATAGCATCATTGATTCTACAAGTTTTTAGTCTTGCAGAACGTATTTAAAGCGAACAGTACTAATTTCACAGCTAATCTAACATAGCGCTAGTTAACTTACGCTTATTTTCTAAAGGAATTAATCCTAAGTGATTTCTGATCGAGGTGGTACTAGGGTCTCTGTACGGATTTTTTCAAGACGTTATAGTATATCATCCCCACCTTAATTTATTATTTTTTTTAAATGTAGGACCCATGCATGCATGGAGCCCATGATGTAAGGTTTGGATTTGTTTGGAGAGGCTCATAGTGGTGGAGTCCCCTCCCATGGACGATCTTCTCTCTTTCTGTCTCTCTCTCCTTTCCTCTTATTTTCCTCTGATGGGTGTGGCTCACCTGGTGCGTTCAGGACAATCTTGTTGTCCATTTCTGGACCTTAGACGACCCACCATGTTGTCCATTTTGACATGCAAGGAGTTAAGCTATTAGTGGTCTGGTCTAAGGTCTGTGGGGCCCACTAAGGTAGGCCATACCATGATTTATCTGATGTATATCCCCCTGTCCAGCCATCTTATTGACTGTAATGTGTAGCAACACCTTGCTGTCCATTTTTCCAAGCCCATTTGCTGGCCATCTGGAAGGGGTTTATGTATGTGTTTTAGCTTGATTTTCTCTATATGATTGGGTGGTCCATTGATGTGTGGACCCCATCTTGATGTATGATGAACCCTCTATGCCCCAACCTTGATGGAACGCCCATGGAAAAGGCCCAAGGGGCATGGATAGTCCAGATTTCTTGACCGTCCAACAGTCTTGCATATAGGAAAAATACAAATTTCTTCTTGATTTTGGAGATGGTGGGCCACTCATGTGAACCCCACCTTGTGAATTTATGGGTGTATATTATCCACCCATTTCGCCCTGATTAGGCAAGCCTGGGCCTACTCCATGGGAAGAACAATTCAGGGGACAACAACATGTTTTCATTAACATTTTTATTTTCAACATCTTGTTGTCTAGTATTTTTGTTATCCTTGTGTATGTGTTTATGGCTCCCATTTACCTCAATTGTGGCTCAGTGTATTAAGACCCACCTTCGACATTTGTGGGGTATTCAGGCTATCTATCTTTCGGACACCTCAGCTGGGCTAGTAGCCCACCTACTTAACGCCTCAACTAGGCCAACGTCCAACAGGAAGGGTTGACCTTCCTCCTCTTTGTGTCCCACCTTGACGATGTGTTGTATCCTAACCGTCCTCCATTTTTTGTGGTCCACCTGGATGTGGGGATATCTAGAGTTGGGACCCACCTTGTATGCATTTATACGGGCTATCCAGGCCCTTGTGGACCTCCTAGGCTAGTTGGGGCGATGCTGGACTTATAGTCCAGCAGCAGGCCCTCCTTGTTTTATGTGTTGTATCCATGGTTCCATCTAGTGGGGCGCATTATAATATTTAAGGGCCACCATGAAGTAATTTTTTTACCCAGATAACCTATTTACTGGGCCTCTAGCAGGCCCAAAGAGTTAGGTGGTCTAAATGTCCAGTAAAGGCCCGAATTTTCTATATGTAGTTGATTGTTCGAAGTTATGAGGTCCACTAAATTGGGAGTGTTTTGTATACTCTTTATGTCTGTGTTTTAATGAGATTGTGGACCCCGTTTATCCCTTTCATGGCCCACTAACCATCTGAATGTATGAGGACTAAAGATGGGCATCGGATCGAGTCGACTCGGATTGGGTCCAACCCAAATCGCTCCGAGTTTTGCATGGCCTCGGTCTAATCCGGGACCGAGTCAGGGTCATCTGACTCGATCCTATCCTAACTCATGCTGGCCTTAACCGATTCGAGTACTCGGTCAGGAAAATCAAGTCGGATCGGATTTGACCAGGTTTGGATCAGTTGAAACCCAAAAGATAGAAAGATTCAAAGTTTCATATGTTCTTACAACCTAACAAGTTATTGTAACTCAACCTCATAAAAAATTTTGAACAGTGCTTATAAAGAGAAGTTATGGTAATAATATGGAAAGAATCAAGTACAAAGATTGATTTCTACAATAAGTAAAATGTTGTTAATATATTAACCCAACTAATACATTGTTAAACATGCATTAGAGAAAAAAAAACAGAGGTTGGTTTGTAGCCTAGCTGGTAGAGTTTGCTATAAAATTTAAACTAACAATCGGTCTAGAACTCAAAACCAAGCAATGTCAAGCATTGTAAGTCTCAAGGATGACTAGGAAGAGGGCAAGCAGATACCTTATCCTTTCAAGCATCCAACTTATTATTTGAATATAAGATTGGATAACATATTAACAATACAACTGCTTTTCTTTACAGCTGCTCATTAGTTGATAAAAACATCAATCAGGATAAAGTGTATATGAAGGGCCTAGAGAAGTAAGAAAAAATTGCATTATTTCAACAAACATGTAAAAGAGTAGCGACTTATGAGTCTGATTGGTGAAGAAGCATAAAAGGTAGGGAGAAAGCTAGCTACTACAACTGGAATGCTCTAAGTAGTGTCGTGGACAAAGGAAATCAAACAGGAAGCCTAAAAGGCTCAAGAGGATTTGGAGATGGATCCAAAGTTTGAAAAATGGACAGACCTTCACACCACTAATCGTTGTAGAGGTAAATGGAAAGCTTCCATGATCCTAATAAGCATTGTCAAATTGAAATTTTAGCTTCCTTCCATGACGTTCAGATCGATGGCCTAGCATCAACTTACAATTGGATTGACCAAGCATCCCAATGGAGTCTTTCTATCTCAACAACAATGGTTTAGGCAACTACATGGGATTGTTTCCCTATGTGTGTATGTGTGTCACTGTGCGTGTTCTTGTGTGTGTGGTGTGCATGTGTGAACGAAAATCCAAAAGTTAAAAACACAAGTAAATTAGGTTCTCCTAGTTTCCATGTTGATGCAGGGTACCAACACATGGATGTCAGATGAACATATCTGAAACTTATGGCAAGTTAAAAGGATGCATTTGCATGAAAACTATCATGAAGGAAATAATATATGACAAGTACAGGTTTGGTTGAATTTAGCAAAATAAAGGAAAACTAGGTTTTTAACCTGTTAAGAAAAGAAGATTGAAGCTAGAAGCATGAGAAATGGCTGTGTACTTAAAAAGAATAAGTTATATAAAAACAACTAACCTTCTTAAAATATAGAGGTGCTTCCTTAGCAATATCACAAGGTAAAGGAATGCACTCGACCAAGCAATGACAACGTTGCTTTGTCAACCTCATCATAGTTTCAAGAAACACGACATCCTTGCCCTGCTTCGCAAACATTATAAGAAGGCATTTTTTGAAGTTGCGTATTTCATCCCATACATCATTATCAACAGTTCTTGTGGCTGACTTATGCTGTAAAGGAAGAAAACAACATATTAGGATTTAGGATAAAAGATACTGAAGAAAAAAAAATAGTGATGATGTGAAAGAATAACTAGTGAAGAATGTTGCATTGTTCATCTAGTGGTGATTGGGCCTCCTTATTTGTCATCCAAGGGATAGTAACTCAAGAGAATATCAAGTTGCTACTACTTTTTTTAGAGAAACATGAATGTAACTGATTTCTTTATATGCTTTTTAAGCCCTCCACTGGAGTATTCAATTATTGTAAGAAACAAGGGCATTACACTATAACGACTGTAAGAAAAGTGATTATATTGAACTCACCTACATTGGTAAGATGTAACAATGACCTTGCACAATAGGCTGCCACTGTGGTATCAAATATGTGAAATTTGTTATTGCAACAACAAGATGTTTTATCCTTGTTGGGTTTTCAAAAAAAAAATTGGCATCACTTTTGCTGAGTCATGAGGCACTTGGCAATAGTTTACTTGCATCTTAACGTTTTTGATTGGCCTGGATGCCCAATGGACACAAAACTCCCCACCATTCAGCATCTTCATTCATCATTATAATCAAAGCAAACATGATCAGATATAATGACTGTATTGATGCAACCATTTCTTATATGTGCAATGTGTCACATTTGTAGAACACTCAGTCATGCAAAAGGTGGGCCATTTCAATCTAAGACTAGTATTTGGCAGAGGAAATATTTAATGCTTATCTTGAAAGTATCAATAGTATCCTTGCATTTTTAGCTTGTACAAATGGGATAACAATGCACTTGGTCAAAAGAAAATATAACAGAAAAACAATGATCAAGCGATTACCTGATAACATCTTAGGATATGTGGAACCAGATATGACCCATGACCCTAAGTCAATGCTTCAACTAGCAAAGATGGGTCACTCTCAAAGTATAAGATTTTGGTAACAAAATATAAAATGATAGCACTAAATTTAAAGAGAAAGATGAAGCAAAGGAACCAAACTAGAGAAACCCACCATCTAAATCTCACACAATTTAAGATTCTTGAAAAGAGATTAATAAGAAATTTCTTAGATGTACATACTGATTACTGAGTCATAGATTAGGTAAAACTTTCATACATTGAATACCCTTTATATGATGAATGCCTTTGTGGCATGTAAGTAGATGAACTTTGTCCATAATAGTAACCCCCTACACCTCCACCTTCATCGCCAGATTCATCCTTTGGTTCTCTTTTTACTGATTCAACGACAGGAGAACTCTTGGTCGATAATGCACAATAATTAACTAAAAAATGCACATACTAAGCTACGTATACACATTACAATGCACAATAATTAACTACGCAATGCACATATTAAGCTAAGTATACAAATTATAATGTACAATAAGACAATAAACATAAGATAAATGGACATATTTAAGCTAATTCAAAAGCACAAATAATGAATAGAAATAGTCACAATTACCAAGCTTTCTAGAGTGGACTACAAACACATTTGTTAGTAAAATGAATCTGAAAGTGAACTATACTTGAAATGTATGCATCCTATTAAAAAATTAAATGATATGGTACTTTCACTGGCTTACAAAAAAAAATAAAAAGAAATACACTGCCAAGCAAGAGGTTTGCTCAAATGCATTTTGTATTGCAATGTGATAAGTACGATCGTTGCCTTTGAATATGGCATCTTTAAATGATCCAAACTGTTTATATGTCAAGTCTCACCTTTTGTGGTGGAAAGTCGACAAATTAAATCTCTCAGTTGTATTATTTCAGTTCTTCGATAATTTGGTTCTTTTGATTTGAACATGAACTATTGCCATAGCCTTTGCATAATCTAAGGGTTGAAATATTCAATCCCAAAGTGTTTTCAAAAAAATAAAAAATAGAAAATAAAATCAAATAGCTAGTGTCCCAATATGTCGCTACATCCGAGCAAACCTCACAATCCAATAACATCTCTTGTATCAATTGAAGCTGAATTCAAATAAATGGCTAACTACAGAGTTCAAGGAAAAATTTAGAAACTAAAGTTAAGGATTCCAATCCTCTAGAATGCTACATCTATGGTATAGAAAGTAAAAATTGTTGAGAGATGTGGTTCTAAAACTAGGTGAGTCAACTCGATGATTTTGCGAGATGAATGTCTAAGATCCTTGCCACCAGCAAGACTCTTACTAAGACTTCATGCACATATAGATTGCTTCAAAAAATGATCTCTATGAAAAGAGCTTGGATCGTCTGCCAGCATGCAGTGTGCTGAGTTTTATTTTATACTATTGAAACATGAGCTTTGCTAAGTGCACACTCATGTGAAGTAAAGCTCATGTACATGCCACACGTGCATGCACATAGGTGAGTGATACGATCTATCCATCATGTTGGTCGTACCTTCTACTTGTATTCCCAAGAAGTAGATCTGGTCCACACAGCATATGGGCCTCAATATTGGAAATAAGTGGATGGGTTAGCAAATTACAACCAAGTTTTTCAGAGCCGTTCATATGTTTTAAAAATAGTGGCCTTCCTAAATGGATCAACTTGATTCTTTTCCTGAGCCATCAATGCAATGGTTCCTTTCTGGAGGATGGATAGGATTCTGGACCTATTGTGCCATGCTGTCACGTGTGGCATGTACATGAGCTTCATTGCACACAAGTGCACTTAGTAAAGCTCCTTAAACATTTAAATTGGTTTTATTGCCCCAAAATTAAATAATGAGTTGAGTGAATTTATCAGGTGTTTGTACTATGTTTGAGACTGGTTATAGATAACAGTTATTTGGTTGCAAGCTTTCTGAAAAATGCTTGTGTAGTTTGATGTTTGTTAGAGCTATTGGGGGATTAAGACGGTAAATGTTGCTTCTTTGTGGGATTAATGGTTGTCTACAATTGGTTGTAGTGTGATATAAATATTAGGTGAGCATCCAAGTTGTAGAACTATGAATGTTAAATAAAAAACTTGCTGACAATCTGATTCTATGTGCACATGTCCCACCGGATGATGGGAAAACTAATTTTTATGCCCTGGATATTTTCATGGGGGCCCACCTTGTGCATACTTACAATTTCGTACACACCCAAAGCGCACAATGGGTTGTAGGTTATGCTAGCCTACAACTGGTTGTAGGTGAGCATTCTTGCTGAAAGAGCATAAAGATTTTTTACATTGTCAATCCAGGTAGTGTGATGGAACATTTGTGTAGTGCATAGGGTGAACCTTAACTGTGAAGAGGGAGCATGTGGAAAAATAGGCTGCTCAGCTTATTAAGAGGCCACCCCTATATGAAAAGATCATATCAACCCATCCGACAATCCAGTGGACCGCACGAGCAGTGGGTATCGGGCCTTGACTAGCTTGGCCAACGAGCCACAACCGCACACTCTCACAGTGAGCCATGGCTAGCTTGGCTAACAATCTATTCCATACATCTATTGAGATTTGAACTTTTAAAAAAAAAATTAATGGAGTGGCCGAGTGGGTCCTACCTGATCGGGATCAAGAGTGGTGTGTCGGGCTACAGTGTGAAGACTCTGAACTTTGGGTAGAGATTGGGATCGGGATCGAGATCTTTGGGTAAAGATCGGGATCGGGATGATTTGACGATTCCAGATCCGGCACGACGAAGGTTCTTTAGGTGCGGGTAGGGACAAGGTAGGCTAAAAAGAGGCTAGGTACTAGGGTTTTGAGATCTTCGGGTGTGGGTAGGGTAGAGAAGGGATGAATATGATTTGGGAATTTAGGGTTTGGTGCGGCGGCGAGAGTTCTTCGGGTGCGGTTAGGGTAGGGTAAAAAAGTAGGTCAGGAAAAAGTAAAAACACACACACACACACACACACACACATATATATATATATATGTGTGTGTGTGTGTGTGTGTGTGTGTGTGTGTGTGTGTGTGTGTGTGTGTGTGTGTGTAGGCTAATAAATCTAGTCTGGATTGGGTCGGTTCGAATCAGATCCAATCAGATCAGATTTCGGATTGGGTCAGTTCGAAACAGGGCCTATCCAGGTTCGACTTGAAAATATTTTGGATGTGTATGTGGCTACCCGATCCTGACCATCGGTTCTATTCGAATCGGGTTGGATTAGGTCTGATCGAGTCGAATCCATCAGATCGGGTCTAAAATGCCCAGCTCTAATGAGGACCTTGCTATCTAGAATTTTGTACCTTCAGGTAGGCTTAGATGGGTTGGATGTCCAGCCTTAGTGCCTTTCCATATGCTAGTGCTACCTGTTTCGACCAGAAACGAAATGCATTTGATTTGAGAAATTTCTTATTTAACATTGATGAAGATGGAACGAAGAGAATATTCATCAATTTCATTTATTCTGAGTTCATTAAGATCCTCTTGATTTTTTAATTTCAAGATAGAATCTCTTAATAAAGAGAAAAATACACAAGTCAAATATGATCAAAATGTAAATTTTGTCAGCATTCCGGCGCGTTTTCATCAAATCTCCAAGGAAGACAAGTTGTGTGGGTTTCCCATGCTAGGATCCCTTGGAAATATCTAAAATAGCCTTATTGTTTAACAAAAATTTCAACATAATGACTGCTCTCAAAGATACCCACTCAACTCATATAGGAGTTGTGCGGTAGACGAGTTGGGCGGGCCCACGGAGCTTGCTATGAGTAGTGCAGCCCTCCTTCCTTCTCTCTATCTTCAATACCAGTCAAGGGAACTGATCTCCTGAACGTCTGGCATCTCAAATGAGGGAGTGAAGGGGTATTTATAGGCATCTTCACGTGTGAGCCCTCGATTCCTATGCCATGGACCCTACTTTACACCAACGACTCCTCCCTTTCAGGCCAAACTTGCGCGACCAGGCGTGACTCGGGTGAGTTGCATAGATCCGCGCAACATGTACTATTTTCCCTCTCTCTTTTCATACCTCTCTCCAACTTCCTTTCTACAATCAATTTTGGTACCCCAATAGATGCCCCCTTGATCCAAAATTTCATTTTCGTGAATCAATTTGAAGGATCAAATTGGCCATGGAGAACATAAGTTGCGTGAATCCGTGCAACATGCTAACTCGCGCAACTTTCTAGCGGCATCTCGACCCTTTAAATATCAACTTCTTCCAATCATTTCTTTCTTCTAGTCTCTCCATTTTCCAGCAATTCCCTTTTCTACACTACACTCCCGCACAACTTGCCTGCGCAACTCATCCGCAATTAGTGCGGTAAATGCTTGCCCCGAAACTCTGTCGAAATTTCTAACTTTCCAGACTTAACCATATTTTGAATTTTCTAACTATGGCTTGCACTAAGAGAACTTTCGTGTAATATAACCACTCATAAATCTTTCCTCTCATGCTAGACTCCCAAACTCTCTTCCAACTTCTAATCCTTCACCCACTCCTACAACTCAGGTGGCCCATTCTTCTCTTCCAACCCAAACATCTACCCTTCTTCCCCAACTCATGAAATTCCCCCACATAAGTGAGTTAAGGTGACTAAGAAATGACTTGCATATATAAAGGAGCTAATCCTACTTGTCTTTAACTTCTCCGATAGAGTTAAGTAATTATCTTGGCCAATATGTCATGCAATCATCTCTGAAGCCATAGCATCACCCCCGAAACAAGGCTGAGAAGTTGACTGGGAGACTTGGTTGGAATTAATAGCCAATCGACGCACATACATCATTCGATCACCAATAAGAGAAGACACACCACCACCCACTCTTTCTAAGAAGAAGCAGAAGAAGTCAAAGCAATAGATACTCCAAGAAAAGATCCAGGAACATAAAAAAAGGAAACTTCCTAATTCCTGGGACACGGTAAAGGTTCATGATGGCTTCATAAAATTCAACAGCCCTCTCAGGAATGAACTGGTGACAGCTCCCTTGAACATTCGATGACATCAGTCCATTCTTAAAATCGAGCCAATGGATCAAAACTTGCAAATTCGTATGATGTATACTCCAAACTGGTCGATTCAAGAGACACGAATGTTAGAGTGCATTCTTTTAGAGAGAGGATCAAAACAACAAATTGGTAAAGTACACCCGATGCGATTCTTGGTTCCATGTTACAACCCCCATGCACGCTTTTCTATAGTTTTTTACGAGACGATACGTCAACGTTTCAGAGAGAGAATATCCCTGTGGAGATTTGAAGAATTTTTCATGTGAGGCTTCTTGACGTCTCGTAAATATTACACCGACTGGGCCAAGGCTATCACTACCAAAAAATCGAGCAACTGCTATAGAGGTTGAAAGCTTTTAGCCACGGATTAAATCCGTAGCAATATAGCTACGGATTTAATCCGTAGCTAAAGCATACCTTCACACCTAAAACATATTAAATATAGATGGTGCTTAAGGGGATCCATGAGGTCCATTGGAATATATGTGTTTGATCTAAGCCATCCAACAATTCTAATATATAATTTTAGTTTTTGAGCCTAAAATTTATGTAGATTAAATGTCTAAGTGGATCAAACCATAAGAAATAATATAAATTAAATATCTACTGTTAATATGTTGTGTGGTCTCCTTACAGATTCGATCTAACTCATTCTTTTTATCAGCGCTTAAAATAATAATTTAAAATTAATGGATGGAGTGGATAATTGAAATACATCACAGTGGGCCCCATGGTCCTAAAACCATAAAACGTCTAGGGAGCCATCCATCACACGCCCCTCCAAAATCCCAAACCCCTAAAAAAATGAAACCTCCCATCTGCCATTTTCTCCCCTTGTCTAACGAAACCCATCTATCTCTCTCTCTCTCACTCGGTCTCTCTCTATCCCTTGCCCTCTCCCTCTCTCCCTATCTCTTGGCCGCATTCCCCTCTTTTTTTTTTTGTCAAAAACCCCTTTCGTTACAAGAAGAAAAAGAAGGAGTAGAAGAAGGAGCATGTACGGTTAGTTTCTTTCTTTCTCTCTCTTTATCTATTTCTCAAATCTTTCAATCCTTCAATCCGCATTCCCCTCTCTTTGTTTTTGAAATCTAAGGGCCCATTTGGCCGGTCGGATTGGAAGGCATTGGATGTTATTGGAAGGGATTGGAAGTTAAATCTTAGGATTGGCCGGGCGTAACAAACAGAGTCGGTGATCTAATCCCAATCCCTGAGACGAGAGGGATTAGTAGGGATGGGAAGGTTTAATCCTGGTATTAGCCGGGCGTGCCAAATAGACTGGATATATCAATCCAGGGATATAGTAATCCCATGTATCTCAAGATAATCCACTGACAACACCATAAATACCTAGAAATTCAGGCGATCCATCCTTATACCATTCAATCCCTTTTAATCCACCTAGCCAGATGGGCCTTAAAAATGCTTTATGGGCTCCACCATAATATTTGTATTTGGACCATTCATTTTTTTCAGCTCATTTTAGGGCCAAATCTCAGGTGGACCACACCATAGGAAACTGTGGTGATTGAACGCCCACCATTAGGGCCTATTTGGCCCAGTAGATTGGATGGAATTGGAATGTATTAGAGTGGATTGCACAAATTTTAAGGTAATGATAACTAAGTTAGTGGATTTGCATAAGATATATAGGATTGCTATATCCCGGGATTGCTATTTTCAGTCTGTTTGGGACACCCGACCAATCTCAGGATTAAACCTTCCAATCCCTTTTAATCCCTTGAACCAAACACGTCCCAAGAAATTTTGAAGGGATTAGGGTGGATTGGATGGGAATCTGAGAATTTTAAGAATTAAGGATTTCACCTTCTAGATTCGGGAGAGCGATTGTGGTCTCAGGTATAGTTAGAATGGGGCTAGAGGAGTGGTTACTTTGTGGCATTTTTTTTTTTAATTATTTTTTTGCTTCAGCTAGTCACAATGTATTAAGGAGCTTGCAGTGGCAGTCCTTCCATATTTTGTGAACCAAAAGATGGTGATGGAATCATGTCTTCCTTAATGAATACTGAGTTCATCTCCCCACTTCAAATGATCCCACCATTCCAAACCTTCGTAGAGGGACTTCCAAGCCCATGTCAGCCGGATGGAATCTAATGTATCACAATCAGCCCCTTCAATAGAAATTTTCTAGTTGTGTGCATCTTTTCACCTTTTCAGAATCGTTGTTGATGTGATTATGATGTCTTCTTAGTTCCCATTTGTAGACATGTGATTAGGACATCGATGTTTTGGGTGGTGGCAACAACCAGTGGATTACTTGGACTGGCCATCAACTTCACCTCCATGTGGTTTTTAAACCAAACAAGTCCCACCACATATAGGTAATAGTCATATACCACTGAGAGAGCCATCTTAATTCACTAATTGACTACTGATGAAGAACTTGTGTTTTACAGAATTTCATACTATCATGTCCTACTTATTTAACCTGGAAATGTTTTGTTCTTCTTAACTGTACGTATTATAGAGGCATTTTAGTCTCACTTGAAATCCAGGAGGTTTATTGGGAGCACCCTTGTGTGGTTTTGTTGTAAATGTGGGAGTATGTTTTATTCATTTTTTCCCTTTATTTTATTATTATTATTAATTATTTTTGTTTACAGTTCTTTGGCATTTCATTTTAGAGATAGATGCTGGTTAGGAATAGTATTGATACTTGATTTATTGGGACTCTTCTTGTTTCCTTCTAATGATTAATCATTGTTTCTAGCTCATCAATCAAATGGGTAGGATCTTCCAATCTATGGGCATTTTGTATGCCTCCCATCGGCACAGGGTCCATCAGATCAATAGTCTTCCTACTAAAGACTGTATTTTTGTTGAAGATGAGGACCAATATATATATATATATATATATATATATATATATATATATATATATATATATATATATACACTCCCTTGGTAGTCCCATCTCTTGAATCTTTTACTACCATGACCTTCCTCCCATTGCCAAATCTATCCCTCCTTTAGATGATGAAGGTTAAAATTCTATTTTTTTTTATCTTCCTTTTACAACCATTTAGTTGGTTTCCATTCAGAAAGGGACACCGAAAATTCATGCATGCTGTTATAATTCCTTATTCCTAGCACAATGATCCTTTGGTTTTGGATTATTGAAATTGTAAAATTATTTTCAAAAGTAATGGTCGTGTGTGTGTGTTATTTTTAGCAATTGATAATGGCATTAATTGGATTTTATTTTTTGACAGTATTGTTGGAAATGAGGTTCCTATGATGTTTCCCTGTGCAAACATGAGAGAAAGCATAGGCATATTAGAAATGAAGTTGATAGGAATGTAGGCTGTATTACTTATGGAAGCAACTATTTGGAAGGAGTACTTATGGAAGCAACTGTTTGGAAGGAGAAAGTGTTTTTCTAAAAATCTTTATTTTTTAAATTGAACTCTATTTTACCAATGTTTCTGAAAAAAGAAAAAAGAAAGCAAAGAAATGACATGTAATAACGAAGCCATTTTAGACACCATTGGTATCCTTTTTTAACATGATTTTGCTTTCTTTTAGTTATTTGGTAAAAAGAGAAAGAAACCCAAAAAGGCACTCTTGGATCTCTGCTGACGTTGCTTACTCCTCCAAGCATGCTTCCAACCATTACAAGAAATTAGAGGTATCTTTATTTCATGCCTTTGGGCATATGATTGAATTACAAGAATCTTTGTTTCATGCCTTTCGGCACATGATAGAATTAGAGGTATCTTTGTTTCATGCCTTTGCAATTTGAGTTCTTTGCCCTATCAGGTTGTCTTTGATTTTATTTTTTTATTTTTTTATGCATGACTTAGTTTTTGAGAATTTTTCATGCCAATTGAATTGGATCATAGCTAAACCTTGGCTCAAGTAATGTTAGGGTGGAGCATAGGCTAGGCTTCTTGTAGTGAATATCTTGTAGCTATATAACTTATATTTGCATTAGTGAGAAACTATTCGTGGAGCTACAGATCTTAGACATGTCGATCGTTTATTCATTACAATATTGGACAGTTTGAATGGGAAATGCCAGAAGGAACTCAAGACAACTGGGAGGCAATATTTGTTTAAACCTTTGAAGCTCAATTTTCTTTGCTATTATGAGTTTCAAAATGTTGAATTTGGTCTATATGCTTATTGTCTCCATCGATCATTTTCTGTTTGCCGTTGTTATAACTTGTATATGTCTATTAATTGAATCGTATTGGCAAATGATTTTTACACACCTCACTCTTTAATATAAACATTTGGACATCTTTTATTTTTCCCATATGGATGTATGGCATGGATAAAACACTTGCATCAACATGGGCCCACAGCAGGTACTTACTCTCCATATCCAAAGTATCCTTATGTCCTTGATCAGTCACTACATGCTGATTTAAGTTATGAGGAATTTTTTGCCTGTTTGGCATGTCTTAAAGCTACTTATGTGCTGCAGGCTGAAAGGCTGTCTGAGTTTTATGAAATATGTAAAAGCTTTAATCTTGTGCGTGGAGAAAAGTTCATCAAGATTGAACGGGTTTCAATTTTATAGTGATGCCTCTTAGAATAGCTATTTCTTTCTTTTATTTCTGAAACACTTCTTACCAAGACTTTGGTGACACTTGTCATCAGCTTATCTCTGATCAATTCAAGGCATTGGGCCATTTACTTCTTAATAATGCCGCCTCCAACATCATTTCTCATAGCCATGGAGAAATATGTGAAGTAAGATTAGATATACCCATCTTCTAAACTAGAAAATTTTCGTCAATTCTTGAGATTTGAGGCTCTCTTGAATATAAATTGTTGTTGATGGGTTCTTTCTTACTATTAGTTTTGTTGGTCTGTAAGGAAAACCTTGGAAGCATACAATGGAACGTAAGGAAAACCCTCGAGTTCCCTTCTTTGAATCATGAAAAGGTATTTGTGCTCTTTTCATTGAGTGAGTAGTTGATTACTCAAGCATGACAGTTATACACATTCTTTTAGGTGGATGTTTCATGTGGGAGGATTGGAGCTGCGTATTTCATATTCAAGCATCTAGTATGTATCTTATTAAGAATGCACATGATTGAAGTGGCCTGGCCATTTAGATAGGTCGTATTTATGTATTTTCTCAAAATTGATGGAGCATACCCAGATGTGCGTCAGAGCTATCTGAATGAGCGGGGGTCCCTGGAAGGTGGGAACCGCTATTATGACAATGATGAAGCTATCCATTTTCTATGGATGACATTGGAGATGCCATTTGGACAAGCCGTTCTTATGTATTTGCTCAAAATTACTAGAGCAGACCTGGATGTGCGTCGAAGCTATCCAGATGAGCGGGGGTCCCTAAAAGGTGGGAATAACCATGATGAAGCTATTCATTTTCGATGGACGGCATTGGAAGGGCCTGGCCATTTGGACAAGCCGTGTTTATATTTGTATTTGCATGGACCACAACCTTAACCTAAACCCAAACCCATTCCCAAATCCCAAAACCTATAACCCATAACCTAAACTAAAACCTATAACTTAATCTAAAACTAAAACCTAAAACCTAAACTCAATTCCCTAAAGATAAACCTACACCTAATCCTAATCTCATGTAACACCCCAGATTTTTGTCAACATGGGATTAGACGTCCTTAGGCAATGGGTCAACCATGACACCTTGGTGACCTCTCAGAACCCAATTCCAAAGCCAAAGAAATCGCTTAGGATTAATTCCTTTAGAAATTAAGCGTAAGTTAGCTAGCGCTATGCTAGAGTAGCTGTGAAATTGTCCCTGAACACTTTAAACACGTTCTGCAAGACCTAAAATTTGTAGAATCAAGGACGTTACAATACCCTAAAATCCAGGATCAAACTCTAAACTGGTTTGTTCTCTGGAACCCTTTGAAACTTTGTATTGGATCTAGACCGCGCGTCGAAAGTCCGATATCTACAATCTTAGACCGTTATGACTGCTTAGTTGGACTTGATAATCATTTCAAAAATCAAGCCCAACCGACGTTCAAAGGCTATTTCATTGAGCTTGGAGTGAAGATAGTGAGAAATGGGTTAGATTTGGAAATTTTAATCCAAATCTGGCATGTGACTTGGCGCGTTATTATTAAGCGTTCTGACCATCAGAATTCAGCCAAATTACACCCTCGGATCAGGAAAAATTTCTCTTTCATATCATGAGACTTGTAGACCTGATTTAGGTGCGATGACTGCTGAACTAAAATTGGACCGCCACGTGCAATCTGCGAACACTACTGGACTGAAAACTTGATGTGAGCAGGATCCAGTATCTAGGAGCTTAAGTCCGACCGCATTTGGCCAGGAGACCTCCCGAAATACTCTTTTGGATCGAAACAGCCCCGATTTGGTTATAACCCAAGTATACCTTTGTCCCAAGTCTATTTTGGTGAAGTTTTAGACTATATAAGGGCTTGAAACCCTCTCATATCTCTCTCATCCGAATTTGGATTAAACCATAGAAAGAGAGAAAAAAAGTGATAGATTGTGAGAGAGTTGTGGGAGGAAATTCCTGCCACTTGCTGCAGATTTTGCACGTGCCAAAGCACCGCACTCCAATCACTTTTCCGACGATTCCAACGCACTCCTAGGTAAGAAAAACCCTAACTACTTGCTTATTTAGGATTCTTTCGATTCAAATAGCAACATAGCATATGTATCTTGTGCATTAGGTCGCCTGTACGCCGTTGACGAAGCGTATACGTGTTATTCAAAACGATACACGTCTAAGGTGAAAGGTGAGGATTTTAGACGCTTTGATTGACTGATTTCAAAGCTTTCAATGTCATATAATAGTAGATTATCAATGGCAATGTCGTTTGACATGTACAACATGTTGTCTATTTTCCGTTTCGTAAACGTACGATAGATATGAGATTTAGGGTATTTTAGGCATTTATAAAAAATACGGTATAAGTCCGTATTTTGCTGAAATGATTGTCATGGCTTTTTGTCATATTATGATATTAGAAATGCGTGTATGATCTTTTTGGTGAAGAGATTCGCCCTAACGCACATATTGGCCGACATATGCTATGTGGACTAATGTGTGTAGACTAAGTGTTTGTTGAAATGCCTAAATCAATATGATTTATGCCTGCCATATATATTGAATGTAAGAACATGACTGTTGTGTATTAGACATCTCCTTGATATAAGGATTTGTCATATTATATGTTGGAATCAACATACGTAACGTACGTTGGAGTTATGTAGTCCAGTTGTTTGTATAAATGATTGTATTAGTATGTATTGAGCTAATATTGTTGTAGCTTAGATTTGAGAATGAATTCTCAATTAATATGATCATGTATATGATTTCCACCATGTTGGCAATATGAATTGCTTTCATGATATATGTGAAATGCATGTGTTGGATGATTTACTTAAGTTGTATGTTATAACATGTGTCAACATGCTTACATTTTTGTATTTCATTACTGTTACTCTCATGTGTTTACTGACGTTGGTTTACAAATTCTTGGGGCTATGACCTAGTCCAGGCAGTCGGTAATGGATTGAATTCATGGTTGGTTTCTATGTACCACAAAGGACCTGTCGATGAACGCGAGTCGTGTTTTGGGTTGGCGGCAGTGGTTAGGCTACACGAAGTGTTTCATGCACTTCATGTCGTTCAGCTTGAGATGCGCTCGTACTAGTCGAGCCCGTCAAGTAACCCGATTGGCCTTTGTATGTTCACCATGTATGAGTCATAATTGCTTGAACCTAGGGTACTGAACTTACCATTAGAAACCCTGTTAACCATGGTACCTTGATTTATAAAGACTCATGAGCCGGGCATGGTGGTATGGGACACCGTGGTCGAGCTGTCGGCCTACGATGGGGCCACAAACCTCCCCGTAGTGACGAGTGAGCACCCTACTCTGATCAGATTATGGTGGTATGGGACACTATATTCTTGCTGTCGGCCTACACTGATCAGGTGATGAGGCCTTCGTAGTGACCTTGAGTTTATCCTGACACCGCATGGGGGCGACGAGTCCTGATGCAGTCTTAAGGATATAACTAGGCCTGTATTGATAAGGTGATGGGGGAGAGGTGCAACGAGTGTGAGTAACAGCCCTGGCAGCCCTTGCAGCGACCTACAAATATAACATTGTATGAGATTACTAGGAGTGACGACCCTAGACAGGATTTGTGTTGGGATTGATATAAAGAAGGTACCTTAGTTTCTCAATACTTCTGTATGAAAGGATTAATAATAACTCGGTAATCATATCCACATCGCATTGCATGTGCCTGGAAGATGTGGAGCACTGTGGGAAGAAAGCATGCCGCGGGCGTAAGATGGTGCTGTATGAGGGAGAATGTCGGTGAGGGCATCCATCATGTCATTTCATGCTTGCATTAACAACAATATCTAGAAATGTTTGATTGTTTGCTTTACTATTAATGCGTGATTGATTTGATAACATGCTAATCTTTTCTCTCTTATCCCACTGAGTTGATCACTCACTCCCACGTTACGGGATGGTGTTTCGAACACCCTCCAGTACCTATTTTAGTTACAGATGATGACGCTGCTTGAGAAGCGGAGCTAGACTTGTATGATGATGAGGACTTCTCCTCTGTGTTCTGATCGACAGGATTACAGGGAGGTCAAGTAGATGTCTGGACACTTGTCATTTTATACTTTTGTAGCACTCATGTATATTCTTTTCTTTCCATTTTTGGAGTATACATGTATATGATGAACCTGGTAACCTGTTCACACTCTGGAGACTTACAATCAATTATATATTTTATGTATTTATCAGTCTTCCGTTTGTTAATTTAACTGTCTCTAGAGTATGATATGTTGTTTTGGCTTAGTCACAATCTTGTTTAATGTCATTCTACAGACAATATGCATTTATCATTATCTATGTTGCATAAGTGACGTTTTGAAACTCGGGAGTTGGGTTTCTACCCGACCCCTAATTTTCGGGGTGTTACATCTCAACTCCCTAACCAAAATCTAAACCTAAACTTGAAAACCCAAACTTAAACCCAATTTCGAACATGAACCCGATTTTCTAAACCTAAACTATAACTCATTCTCAAATCCAAAAACCTATAACCTAAACCAAAACCAAAACCAATACCTATAACCTAAACTTGAACCCATTCTCAAATCCAAAAACCTATAACCAAAACCTAAATCTTAACGAAAACTAAAACCAAAACCTATAACCTAAACCCGAACCTATTCTCAAATCCAAAAGCCTATAACATAAACCTAAACATAAACCTTAACCTAAACCTATAACATATAACCTAAATCAAAACCTTTAACCTATAACCTAAACCTATAACTTAAATTCAAATCCTTAAACCTTAACCTATAACCTAACTTAAACCTATACCTATAACCTAAAACTATTCCCAAATCCCAAAACTATAACCTAAACCTAACCTTTCCCTAAACCTATAACCTAAACTCAATTTCCTAAAGTTAAACCTACACCTAAACCTAATCTCAACTCCCTACCTTAAACCTAAACCTAAACTTGAAAACCAAAACTTAAACCCAATCCCGAACATGAACCCGATTTCCTAAACCTAAACCATAACCTATTCCAAATCCAAAAACCCATAACCTAAACAAAAACCAAAACCATAACCTATAACCTAAACAGGAACCCATTCTTAAATCCCAAAACCTATAACCTAAACCAAAAATAAAAACTATAACCTAAACCCAAACCCATTCTCAAATCCAAAAACCTATAACCTAAACCTAAACCTATAACCTATAATCTAAATCAAAACCAAAATAAAAACCTATAACTTAAACCCGAACCCATTCTCAAATCCCAAAATCTATAAACTAAACCTAAAACTAAACCTTAACCTAAACCTATAATCTACAACCTAAACCTAAACCTATAACCTATAACCTAAACCAAAACCAAAACATATAACCTAAACCCAAACCCATTCTCAAATCCCAAAAGTTGTAACCAAAACCATAACCAAAACCTATAACCTAAACCCGAACTAATTCTCAAATCCAAAAACCTATAACCTAAACCTAAACCTATAACCTATAACCTAAACCAAAACCAAAACATATAACCTAAACCAGAACCCATTCTCAAATCCCAAAAGCTGTAACCAAAACCATAACCAAAACCTATAACCTAAACCCGAACTAATTCTCAAATCCAAAAACCTATAACCTAAACCTAAACCTATAAATTATAACCTAAATCAAAACTTATAACCTAAACCAAAACCAAAACCTATAACCTAAACCCGAACCTATTCTCAAATCCCAAAACCTATAAGCTAAACATAAACCTTAACCTAAACTTATAACTTATAACCTAAATCAAAACCTACAACCTAAACCAAAACCAAAACCTATAACCTAAACCCAAACCCATTCTCAAATTCAAAAACCTAAAACCTAAATCTTAACCTAAACCTATAACCTCTAACCTAAATCAAAACTTATAACCTAAACTAAAACCAAAACTTATAACATAAACCTAAACCCATTCTCAAATCCCAAAACTTATAATCTAAACTAAAACCAAAACCTATAACCTAAACCCGAACCTAATCTCAAATTCAAAAACCTATAACCTAAACCTAACCCTAAACCATAACCTAAACCTATAAACTATAACCTAAATCAAAACATATAACCTAAACCAAAACCAAAACCAAAACCTATAACCTAAACTCAAATCCCTAAACCTTAACCTATAACCAAACCTAAACCTATACTTATAACTGAAAATTATTTCCAAATCCCAAAACCTATAACTTAAACCTAACCTTTAACTAAACCCATAACCTAAACTCAATTACCTAAAGCAAAACCTATACCTAATCCTAATCTTAACTCCCTAACCTAAACCTAAACCTAAACCAAAACTTGAAAACCACGACTTAAACCCAATGCCGAACATGAACCCGATTTCCTAAACCAAAACCATAACCCATTCTCAAATCTGAAAACCTATAACCTAAACCTAAACCAAAACCATAACCTATAACCTAAACCAGTACCCATTCTCAAATCCCAAAACCTATAACCTAAACCAAAACCAAAACCGAAAACCTAAACTCGAACCCATTCTCAAATCTAAAAACCTAAAACCTAAACCTAAACCTATAACCTATAACCTAAACTAAAACCAAAACCTAAAACTTAAACCCGAACCTATTCTGAAATCCCAAAACTTATAACCTAAACCTATAATATATAACCTAAACCAAAACCTATAACCTATAACCTAAACCAAAACCTATAACCTAAACCCGAACCCATTCTCAAATCCCAAAACCTATAACCTAAACCAAAAGCAAATCCTATAACCTAAACCCGAACCCATTCTCAAATCCAAAAACCTATAAGCTAAACCTAAAACTTAACCTAAACCTATAAATTATAACCTAAATCAAAACTTATAACCTAAAACAAAACTAAAACCTATAACCTAAACCCAAACCTATTCTTAAATCCCAAAACCTATAAGCTAAACCTAAACTTATAACCTATAACCTAAATCAAAACCTATAACCTAAACCAAAACCAAAACCTATAAACTAAACCCAAACCCATTCTCAAATTCAAAAACCTATAACCTAAATCTTAACCTAAACCTATAACCTCTAACCTAAATCAAAACTAATAACCTAAACCAAAACCAAAACTTATAACATAAACCTAAACCCATTCTCAAATCCCAAAACTTATAATCTAAACTAAAACCAAAACCTATAACCTAAACCCGAACCTAATCTCAAATTCAAAAACCTATAACATAAACCTAACCCTAAACCATAACCTAAACCTATAAACTATAACCTAAATCAAAACCTATAACCTAAACCAAAACCAAAACCGATAACCTAAACTCAAATCCCTAAACCTTAACCTATAACCAAACCTAATCCTATACTTATAACCTAAAACTATTCCTAAATCCCAAAACCTATAACCTAAACCAAACCTTTCCCTAAACCTAGAACCTAAACTCAATTCCCTAAAGCAAAACCTACACCTAATCCTAATCTCAACTCCCTAACCTAACCTAAACCTAAACTTGAAAACCAAAACTTAAACCCAATGCTGAACATGAACTCGATTTCCTTAACCTAAACCATAACCCATTCTCAAATCCAAAAACCTATAACCTAAACCAAAACCAAAACCATAACCTATAACCTAAACCATTACCCATTCTCAAATCCCAAAACCTATAACCTAAACCAAAACCAAAACCTAAAACCTAAACCCGAACCCATTCTCAAATCCAAAAACCAATAACCTAAACCTAAACATATAACCTATAACCTAAATCAAAACCTATAACCTAAACTAAAACCAAAACATATAACTTGAACCCGAACCCATTCTCAAAATCCCTAAACCAAAAACCTAAACCTATAATATATAACATAAACCAAAACCTATAACCTATAATCTAAACCAAAACCTATAACCTAAACTCGAACCCATTCTCAAATCCCAAAGCCTATAACCTAAACCAAAACCAAATCCAATAACCTAAACCTGAACCCATTCTCTAATCCAAAAACCTATAACTTAAACCTAAACCGAAATCTATAACCTATAACCAAAACCAAAACCTATAACTTAAACCAAAACTAAAGCTAAAAGGGCCTAGCTATATGCCCTAGAGGGGGGATGAATAGGGCAATGCCAAAAAAAAACTTATAACAGCGGAATAATAAAAGATATAAACCACAATGCTGAATATAAAACAATCACAATAGCCTAAAATAAAGAGATTGATACTTTATTAGTTCTAAGGACAACCTTACACCAAAAACCAGAGGTTTAAGGTAGGACAACCTTATTTCTAGAACGTCCTTTGTATCACAAATCAATGAGGAATAATAAGCAAGAAAATCAAAATAACTTGCAGAAAATAAATCCTAAGTTATTACAACATTCATCCACACTTGCTTGAAGTGATTACAACATTCATCCACAAACACTCTCCACAAAATAGAATGAATAAAAGAATGAAAGAGTAAAACACATCCACAACACAATGATATATAGTGGTTCACATATGTGTACACCAACTGTTATCCAACAGCCACACAGATTACTACTCCACTCCTAATATCCTCACACAGGGGATATTAGCATGCACTATCAAAATAGGTTTCACAGGTTCACCTAAAACCTTCACAATTGTGTCTTTAATCTCGGGCTTACACAATCCAAAAACCCCACAATCTGAGTTTTTTGGCTCTCCTCAGATAACCAATACAATGAGATTTTTCTAGCGAATCTCAAACAAAAACCAGAGAAAGTAAATTACAAAAAATGTAAAATACCAGAATCACCTTTTGAAGAAGCCCGGTAGAACCAATCAGAGTAGATGTTCGATTCAACGTTCAAAGTCCAATACTCACTTTAAGAATGATTCTAAGTCTAATTGATTTCAAATCAAAAGGGCTAGTTCTATTTGATTTTGAATCCAAGAAGAAGGAATATCAGAAATTCCCCTTTTCTAATAAGATTGGAATGTAGATCAAAATCAAATAAAAATAAGCTAGCAAAAGGAATATTAAATAAGCACAAAGTAACTTGAAATAAATACAAACTTATCTCAGAGTATAGCCTAAAGAATACTTGAATAGAATTGATTTGAAGTGCTATAACTCTGAAGTTTGTGCTCTATTTATAGCCTAAAAAATCCCGTTTACGACTGGTCTTAGGAACCTAGGACTGGTCGTAGCTCCAAAGATTTTTGAAAGATTTCCGCGGGATAAGATTTTCTGTTCCACGACCAGTCCTGGGTGGTCTGCGACCGGTCGTGGGACACCTACGGCCGGTCGTAGGACCCTAAAAATGGTTGATAGAGTTTGAGTCGTAGGGCTACGACCGGTCGAAGGATGAGTCGTAGAACTCACATGACTGGTCGTAGGATGTCCAGGACTGGTCATAGGACAGCCAGAAAGATCCAAAAATCTTCAACAACTTAGGACTGGTCCTGAAAAACTTAAGACTGGTCGTAGCAGAGCTAGGACTGGTCTTGAAGTCCCTAGGACCGGTCTTAGAACACTCAAAACAAGCATAATAAAATATATGAGTTTTGTATCCAGAATGACCTACTATAAAGCTCATCCTAAGGTCAATCTAAGGTCAAACAAACCTTAAAAGTGAGTTGGACTTGAAAGTCTGAACACTCAGATGATCCTTAAGAGAAGCTTGAGAATATACAAAACTTATAGTAGGCCTTCTTGAGCTTGATCTTGACTTGATAAAGTCTTCTACTAAACTTGAACTTGATCGAATCTTGAACATATAAACTTGAAGACTTCAATACTTGAATTATTCATCTATATCTTGAAAACTTTCTTCATTTAAGATCTTGTCTTGAAATGCGATGACTTAATTGCAATGAATAGTCTTCAATCATAAAATACAAGATGTACAAGACATAAATATAGGTTTTGTCACCATAAAATTTGACAACCAAAGGGATATGAAACATAGCACTTACAATCTCCCCCTTTGTCAAATTTGTAACAAAACACATAGCATAAAAGATAATAAGGAATCATGAGCCATGAAATCACAAAATACTCTACTCCCCCTGAGTAATACGAGTATTGCTCATATAATCAGTACATAACATAAAAACCTCAAGACTTCAATCCACATATCTTTCTCAATCAATCAATTCAAACAAATTTACTCCCCCTTTCCATACTACTCCCCTTTTAGCTTTAGCTTACTACTTACTACTCCCCCTTTTTATCACAAAATGACAAGGGAAAGGCACAATAGGAAGGATAACATATAGAGGAATAAATAGATAATGAGAAAGAGATATGAAAGGACATAATATAATCCTGAAGCATCAAGTCATAATCCATAATCCCAAATACAATATCCAAAAGACAATGTTATCAAACCATAATCCATAATACATATCCAAAATAAAAAGATAATGTGATACTATCCATAAGATAATTCACCTAATCTGATCCAGAGAAAGGAGCAGGGATAGTCAGATCAATCTGGTGTAACTCCTTATTAATGCGACGAAGATATTTTCGCATGTACTTAAATCTCATATCATGGGTTATATTCATATTAACATTTTCTTCTAATGCACGAAGGCATGCATCAAAACCAGATGGATCATAATCTGGATCATTAGGTGAATCAGTTTCTATATCATCAAATAAGTCATCCATATTAACATCTTGTTGAGGAAGATCGCCAGCTTCCCCTTCGTTTCCAGCATCACCACCAACACCACCTTCATCAACTTGGTCAGGGAGCAGATCCAATTTCATCTTATTAAGGTTGGAATTGTTGAAAATAAGATGAGAAATTGGTGCCTCATTAAAAGGTTTATCGACAAGTATGTGAGTGGCTAAAACAGTCATAAGATAATCGAACGGAATATCACTATGACCTGGATGGAGACGAAAATGAATAATGGAATGACAAATCAAAGAGGGAAGACAGACCTTGGTACCAGAAGTAATAGAATGCAACACACGAACCATGAAAGAAGTCAACTCTGTTTTATTACCGGACCAAGGATACACATTGTAAATGAAGAACCGATGTAATATTATATAACTAGGTAACAAATACTTTGAAAGGAGCGCATTCCCTTTATGTGTCCATTGTGCATCAATTTTGCATAAATCTCTTGTTAACATGCATTTTTTCGATTCAGATGATTTGTCGTATAAAGTATGAATCGATATACCTTCATCATTAACAGGTATATCCATAATACCTGATATCAAATAACGGTCTACTTCAAATTTTCCTTCTCTAGTATCAATTGGAAAAATTTAATTATCAAGAGAAAAATCAGAGATGCATGCAACCATCGATTGAGCAATGGACTGGTATGCAGGCCCACCCCAAAGTAAAATGTTAGTCCAGCCTACAGATTCAAGGAGAGGGATAACACCATATGGAGCATGTTCAACGATAATGTTACAGACACGTAAATCTCTTACATCTTGAGAATCATCTTTGGGTGACCGAAGATGCCGTTTAGTTATTAGTGCAGATCTGGATGAAGATGGACCACGGGATATTTTCTTTTTCCCTCTAGCATCCATATTCAAAAATATATACAAAGAGCAAGCAAGATGCACAAATGAAAGATGGGTTTTCTCTAGATCAGCAAATTGAGAGGAAACCCTTGAAAATCCCAACAAGAGATGAAATCTAGCCATACTATGAACAAATTAAAGCATAGAGAGTAAGAATCTTCAAGAAAAATGATTAAATAGGACTTACCTCAAAGAAAAATAGGAAATCTTATGACTGGTCGAGCCACGACTCGTCGTAGGTCGGTGTGGAAATGAGGAAGAAGAGGATTTTTTCCAAAAATATATCACATTCACGAGATCCACGACCGGTCGAGTATCGACCAAAAATACATTTTTTAATGAAAAAATTAAAATTGAAACACAAATAATACTAAATATAGTACACTATAATACATGCAAGAAAGAATATTCAATGTAAAATGCACATACCAAGATCAAATTTCAATTTATTAAACCTGCTTTTGTCGAGCGGTTTAGTAAATATATTAGCAAGTTGATTTTCGGTTGATATATATTCCAAAGAAATAACTTTTTCTTCAACCAACTCATGTATGTAATGATACCTAATGTCAATATGCTTAGTACGTGAATGCTGGATTAGATTTTTGGAAATGTTTATAGCACTGGAATTATCACAATGTAAGATCATTGAATCTTGATTAATTCCATAATCGCTAAGCATGCGTTTTATCCAAACTAGTTGAGTACATGCATATCCAGCTGCTATATACTCAGCCTTAGTAGTGGAGAGAGATATTGAGCTTATCTTCTTGCTGAACCAAGAAACTAAGCAATTTCCAATGTAAAAACAACCACCACTGGTTGATTTTCTATCATCAATATTACCGGCCCAATCAACATCTGAGTACCCGGCTAATTAAACACTAGTATCAAAAGGGTACTATAAACCTAAATTTATAGAACTTACGACATATCTAATAATCCATTTAACAGTAGTAAGGTGTGATTCTTTAGGATTAGACTGATATCTCGCACAAATTCAAACACTAAATGCGATATCAGGTCAACTTGCAGTAAGATACAACAAACTACCAATCATACTACTGTAACACCCCGAATTTTTGCCAACCTCGGATTAGACGTCCTTAGGCAATGGGTCAACCATAACACCTTGGTAACTTCTCAGAACCCAATTCCAAAGCCAAAGAAATCACTTAGGATTAATTCCTTTAGAAATTAAGCGTAAGTTAAATAGCGCTACATTGGATTAGCTGCGAAATTGTCCCTGATCACTTTAAATACGTTCTGCAAGATCCAAAACTTGTAGAAACAAGGACGCTACAATACCCTAAATTGCAGGATCAAACTCTATACCCGTTTGCTCTCAGGAACACTTTGAAACTTTGTATTGGATCTAAACCGCACGTCGAAAGTTCGATACCTACAATCTTAGACCGTTATGACCGCTTAGCTGGACTTGACAATCAATTCGAAAATCAAGCTCAACTGACGTTCAGAGGCTATTTCATTGAGCCTGGAGTAAAGAGAGTGAGAAAGGGTAAGGATTTGGAAAATTTAATCCAAACCTGGCACGTGACTTTGCGCATTATTATTAAGCGTTCTGACCGTCAGAATTCAGCCAAATTTCACCCTCGGATCAGGAAAAATTTCTCTTTCATATCACGAGACTTATAGACCTGATTTAGGTGCGATGACCGCTAAACTGAAATTGGACCACCACATACGATTTTCCAACACTACTGGACTGAAAACTTGATGTGAGAAAGATCCAGTATCCATGAGCTTAAGTCCGACCGCATTCAGCCACGGCACCTCCAGAAATTCTCTTTTGGATCGAAACAGTCCAGATTTGGTTATAACCCAAGTATACTTTGTTCCTAAGTCTAAAACGGTGAGGTTTTAGCCTATATAAGGGCCTTAAACCCTCACATATCTCACCCATCCGAATTTGCTAGAAACCCTTGCTAGAGAGAGAGAAAGTGAGAGATTGTGAGAGACTTTGTGAGAGAACTTCCTGTCGTCTGCTCCATCCTTTGCACGTACCAAAGAAACATATTCAAATCACTTTTCTGGTGATTTCCAACGCACTTTTAGGTAAGAAAACCCTAACCACTTGCTGATTCAGGGATTCCTTTGATTCAATAGAGAAGTAGCTTACGTATCTTGTGCATTAGGTCGCCGTTACGCCGTTGACGAAGCGTATATGTGCTATTCGAATCGATACACATCTAAAGCGAAAGGTGAGGATTTTAGACGCTTAGATTGACTGATTTCAAAGCTTTCAATGTCGTTTAATAGAAGATTATCGACGGAAACACCGTTTGACATGTACAACATGCTGTCCATTTTCTGTTTCGTAAATGTACGGTAAATATGAGATTTAGGGTATTTTAGGCATTTATAGAAAATACTGTATACGTGCGTATTTTGCTGAAATGCTTGACATGTAAATTTATCGTGTTATGATATTAGAAATACATGTATGATCGGTTTGGCGAAGAGATTCTCCCTAATGCGCAATTTTTGTCGACATACGCTCTGTGGACTAAAGTGTGTAGACTAAGTGTTTGTATAAATGTTTGTATTAGTATGTATTGAGTAAAATGGTGTTGTGAATTAGTTTTGAGATTGAATTCTCAATTAATATGCTGATGTATATGAATTTCATCATGTTGGCTATATGTATTGATTTCATTATATATATGAAATTCATGTGTTGGAGGATTTGCTTATGTGGTATGTTATAACCTGTAACAACATGCTTGTATTGTTTATATGCATTCTTGTTACTCTCATGTGTTTAGTGACGTTGGTTTAAAAATGCTTGGGGCTATGACCTAGTCCAGGCAGTCGGTAATGGATTGAATTCGTGGTTGGTTTCTATGTACAATAAAGGCCGCGTCGATGAACGCCAGTCATGTTTTGGGTTGGCGGCAGTGGTTAGGCCACACGAAGTGTTTCATGCACTTCATGTCGTTCAGCTTGAGATGCGCTCATACTAGTTGAGCCCGTCAAGTAACCTGATTGGCCTTTATATGTTCACCATGTATGAGTCATAACTGCTTGAATCTAGGGTACTGAACTAACCATTGGAAACCCTGTTAACCATGGTACCTTGATCCATAAAGACTCATGAGCCGGGCATGGTGGTATGGGACACCGTGGTCGAGCTGTCGGCCTATGCTGGGGCCACAAACCTCCCCGTAGTGACCAGTAAGCACCCTACTCTGAGCAGATTATGGTGGTATAGGACACTATATTCTTGTTGTCGGCCTACACTGATCAGGTGACGAGCCCTTTGTAGTGACCTTAAGTTTATCCTGACACCGCATGGGGGCGACGAGTCCTGATGCAGTCTTAAGGATATAACTAGGCCTGTATTGATAAGGTGATGGGGGAGAGGTGCAACGAGTGCAAGCAACAGCCCTGACAGCCCTTACAGCGACCTACAAATATAACATCGTATGAGATTACTAGGAGTGACGACCCTAGACAGGATCTGTGTTGGGATTGATATAAGCAAGGTACCCTAGTTTCCCAATCCTGCTGTATAAAAAGGACTAATAACAACTCGGTAATCATTATCCATATCGCATTGCATGTGCCTGAAAGATGTGGAGCACTGAGGAACGTAAGCATGCCGCGGGCGTAAGATGGTGCCGTATGAGGGAGTATGTCGGTGAGGGCATCCATCATGTCATTTCATGCATGCATTAATAACAGTATCTAGGAATGTTTGATTGTTTGCTTTACTATTAATGCGTAACTGATTTGATAACATGATAATCTTTTCTCTATTCTCCCACTGAGTTGAACACTCACTCGCACGTTACGGGATGGTGTTCCAGACACCCACCAGTCCCTATTTTAGTTGCAGATGATGGCGCTGCTTGAGAAGCGGAGCTGGACTTGTATGATGATGAGGACTTCTCCTCTGTGTTCTGATCGATGGTATTACAGGGAGGTTGAGTAGATGTCTGGACACTTGTCATTTTATATTTTTGGAGCACTCATGTATATTCTTTTCTTTTCATTTTTGGAGTATACATATATATGATTAACCTGGTAACATGTTCACACTCTGGAGACTTACAATCAATTATATATTTTATGTATTTATTACAGTCTTCCGCTTGCTAATTGAACTGTCTCTGGAGTATGATATGTTGTTTTGGCTTAATCCCACTCATGTTTAATACACCAACATAGACAAAATCCAATCATAAGCATTTATGTTGCATAAGTGATGTTCTGGAACTCGAGAGTTGGGTTTCTACCTAACCCCCGATTTTTGAGGTGTTATAGATGGTATCAGATCATGATTGATATTAAACTTGTAATGCCCCAAGTTTTTGTCAACCTAGGATTAGACGTCCTTAGGCAATGGGTCAACTAAAACACCTGGGAAATCGCTCAGAACCCAATTCCATATCTAAAGAAATCACTTAGGATTAATTCCTTTAGAAATTAAGCGTAAGTTAGCTAGCGCTACGCTAGAGTAGCTGTGAAATTGTCCCTAACCGCTTTAAATACGTTCTACAAGACCCAAAACTTGTAGAATCAATGGTGCTATAATACCCTGAAACCTAGGATCAAACTCTAAATCCGTTTGCTGTCAGGAACTCTTTGAAACTTTGCATTGGATCTAGACCGCGCGTCGAAAGTTTGATACCTACAATCTTAGACCGTTATGACCGCTTAGCTGGACTTGACAACCGTTTCGAAAATCAAGGTCAACCGACGTTCAGAGGCTATTTCATTGAGCCTGGAGTGAAGAGAGTGAGAAAAGGGTTAAGTTTGGAAATTTTAATCCAAATCTGGCACATAACTTTGCGCGTTATTATTAAGTGTTCTGACCGTCAGAATTCAGCCAAATTACATCCTCAGATCAGGAAAAATTTCTCTTTCATATCACGAGACTTGTAGACCTGATCTAGGTGCGATGACTGCTGAACTAAAATTGGACCGCCACGTGCGATCTGTGAACTCTTCTGGTCTGAAAACTTGATGTGTGCTAGATCCAGTATGCATGAGCTTAAGTCCGACCGCGTTCGGCCAGGGGACCTCCAGAAATGCTCTTTTGGATCGAAACAGCCCCGATTTGGTTAGACCTCAAGTAAACATTGTTCCCACGCCTAATTTGGGAAGTTTTAAGCTTATAAAAGGGGTTTAAACCCTTACTTCTCTCAACCATCCGAATTTTCTAGAAACCCTAGCAGAGTGAGAGAAAAAGTGAGAGATTGTGAGAGAGTGTGGGAGGGATCTTCCTACCACCTGCACCAGCTGCTACACATGCTTAAGCAACGTATCCCAATCACTTTCCTGGTGATTCCGCCTCATTTCTAGGTAAGGAAAACCCTAACCATTTGCTGATTTAGCATTCTGTCGATTCCATTAGCGATGTAGCTTATGTAGCTTGTGTATTAGGTCGCCTGTTCGGCGTAGACGAAGCATATACGCTCCGTTCGAAGCGATACACATCTATGGAAAAAGGTACGGATTTTAGACGCTTTGATTGGCTGTTTTCAATGCTTTCAATGTCGTTTAATAGTAGATTATCGACGGCAATGTCGTTTGACATGTACAACATACTGTCCGTTTCTCGTTTCGTAAACATATGAAAAATATGAGATTTAAGGCATTTTAGTCATTTGTAGGAAATACTGTAAACATCCATATTTTGTTGAAATGATTGACATGGCTTTTTGTCGCAATAGGATATTAGGAATGCGTGCATAATCAGTTTGGAAGAGAGAATCGCCCAAATGCTCACTTTGAGTCGACATACGCTATGTAGACTAAAGTGTGTAGTCTAAGTGTTTGTATAAATTTTTGTATTAGTATGTATTGAGTAAATGGTGTTGTGTATGAGTTTTGAGATAGAATTCTCAAGTAATATGCTGATGTAAATGATTTCCATCATGTTGGCTATATGTATTGATTTCATTATTTATATGAAATGCATGTGCGGGATTATTTGCTTAAGTTGTATGTTATAACACGTGTCAACATGCTTGTATTGTTTATATTCATTCCTACTACTCTCATATGCTTACTGATGTTGTTTACAAATGTTTGGGGCTATGACCTAGTCCAGGCAGTCGGTAATGGATCAAATTCGTGATTGGTTTCAATTTGCCATGAAGGACGCGTCGATGAAGGCGAGTCGTGTTTTGGGTTGGCGGCAATGGTTAGGCCACATGAAGTATTTTATGCACTTCATGTCGTTCAGCTTGAGATGCGGTCGTACTAGTCGAGCCCGTCAAGTAACCCGACTCGCCATTGTATGTTCACTATGTATGAGTCATAACTGCTTGAACCTAGGGTACTGAACTTACCATTGGAAACCCTGTTAACCATGGTACCTTGATCCATAAAGACTCATGAGCCGGGCATGGTGGTATGGGACACCGTGGTCGAGCTGTCGGCCTACGCTGGGGCCACAAACCTCCTCATAGTGACCAGTGAGCACCTTACTCTGAGCAGATTATGGTGGTATGAGACACTATATTCTTGCTATCGGCCTACACTGATCAGGTGACGAGCCCTTTGTAGTGACCTTGAGTTTATCCTGACACCGCATGGGGGCGACAAGTCCTGATGTAGTCTTAAGGATAATTAGGCATGTATTGATAAGGTGATGAGAGAGCGGTGCAACGAGTACGAGCAACAGCCCTGGCAGCCCTTGCAGCGACCTACAAATATAACATCGTATGAGATTGCTAGGAGTGATGACCCTAGACAGGATCTGTATTGGGATTAATATAAGCAAGGTACCCTAGTTTCCCAATCCTGCTGTATGAAAAGGACTAATAATAACTCGGTAATCATATCACCATCACATTGCATGTGTCTAGAAGATGTGGAGCACTGTGGAAAGAAAGCATGCCGCGGGCGTAAGATGGTGCCATATGAGGGAGATCGTCGGTGAGGGCATCCATCATGTCATGTCATATTGCATTAACATCAGTATTTAGAAAATTTTGATAAATTACTTTACTATTATCACATGATTGAATTGAGAACATGCTAATCTCTGCTCTATTATTCCACTGAGTTGATCACTCACTTCCACGTTACGGGATGGTGTTTTCGGACACCCACCAGTCCCTATTGTGATTGCAGATGATGGCGTGGCCTGCGAGGCGGAGCCAGACTTGATGATGATGAGGAGGATCCCTCCTTTATGCGTGTTCTGAACAACGGGATAACAGGGAGATTCATTAGATGCCATGAAATTTGTCATTTTATATTTTCAGAGCACTCATGTATATTTTTTCTTTCTATTTTGAGGTATACATGTATATGTTTAACCTGGTAACATGTTCACACTCTGGAGACTTACAATCAATTATATATTATATGTATGTATCACAGTCTTTCGCTTGTTAATTTAACTGTCTCTGGAGTATGATATGCTGTTCTAGTTTAATCCCACTCATGTTTAATACAATAACACAAACAACATTCAATCATACACATTTATGTTGTATAAGTGATGTTCTGGAACTCAGGAGTGGAGTTTTTACTCGACCCCAGATTTTCAGGATGTTATAAAACTGGACCTGGGTTATGGTCATGCGACATACGCTGTCGCCCCTTTAAGTTAGGTGGGTGCGAGAAAAATCTAGAAACACTCATAGGACTTCAGTTTCGCCAATAGGCGAAGTCTACTCAAATCGATCGTTTTGATCGAGTCCATGACGTATCTTTGTTCACGTGAAGCGACCTGAGTTACCTCTACGTCGTTAGTTGGTGGGTTTGGGATGATTCCAGATGAATTCTGAACCCAGAAATGCAAGTCCTTAGGTTGTGGGGCAACCACAACCCTTACACTCAATTTCAAGGCTTGAAAACCCCATTTTCTCCAATTCCTTTAGAATTCTTCCTCTTACCACCCCATTCTTTAACTTTTTCTAAGTCTTTTCACACTAAACATAAATCCTAATGTGTAAAAGATAGAAAATCATACTTAGACAAAATTTATTATAAATAGTAACTATAGGTAAGAATTGGACTTTTTACCATTCCAATTATGGAATCTCTTGTAAAAAATGAGTTAATTGGATGGATTAGCTTCTCCTACCCCAAAATTATATGCTACATGATGCATAAAATTATTCTGGTTTACAAACTGGCCCCAGAACGCCCCAAATGGAGTTTTGGGCCTATCGAGGCCAAAATATAATGAACTAGGGTGGGTCCCACACATATTTGGGGTCCCTAGGGCAGGGGGAACCCATCCCACATGGCCGGACCCGCTGGATTGGAACTTGGCCGGCGATGGTATCGCCGACCGATAGGCCCCACTTGCGCTGAAATTTAGGCCGACGTCCTTTTTGGGTTAGGGCACCTCCCCCATAGGTGGTTCGCACCTTAAAATCCCTTAAAAGTACCACCTCCTTCACAAGAGCCCCCTTCAAGCCCTCTATTTTCGTGTTCTTGCTGCTCTCCCCTCAAAACTCGGTGCCAAACCTCTCGCAATCCTATTTTCTATTAAAACCGACGCCTACCCAACCATTTGTATCTGTTCACAGCCCTCTCTCTCTCAGTTCTCATCTGTGGAAGCTCCCACAACCTCCAATCAAGGCTGAAATCGTGTGGAGCTCTATTCCCATTTAGTTTTCTCTTTTCCCTTTGAGAATTCAGCCTTTGGGAGCTTGATTCATCCCTCTACAGTGCCTAGATTTGCTTCAATTCGTTTGGGCAGCCATTTCTTCCCATTTTCCTCTTTTTCCATGGCTCTTGTAGAGGCTATTTTGGCCTTTTTCTCCCTTTTCACCATCCTCTCTCTCTTGGGAAAGAGGAAGACCGCCGCCGATGAAGCTGGGCCTAGTCGCCCTTCACGATCAAGAAAGTCAAGGGGTGGCGCCGCTAGCTCAAGTGGCACCGCAAGTCCAAGTATAGTTCGTGAGTTTCACACAAAGCGGGATTTGGATCCCCATGCTCACGTAGGGCGAGTACTGTTAGCAGAGTTACCTCATGGCGCTTATATAAATCGCAACGTCCTGTTTGAAGCGCATATGGATGAGCGGCTCTTCGGTGAATTTCTGTTGTTTGAGCGAATTGAAGCTGCCAATTGGAGTCCGCTCTTTGAAGCCCGCTCTCGTGCGAACGTGAGCACCGTTCGTGCCTTCTATGCTCGTATCCAGGATCCTACGTTGGAGCCATTACAGTTCAGGATTCCCTTTGATAAAGACCAGATGGCTACGATCGATGTTCGGTTGATATCTCGCATTCTGAAGGTGCCTCTTGGTGAAGTTCATCCAAGTGCTAAGAATCTGAAGAGTGTTCGTGAGCAAAATCACCGTACCAGGTTCTTATGTGGTGGTTTGGTTCCATGGCAGCGTAACAAGAGCCTCTTAGCGTCCTATATGTCGGATGATTTTCGCCTGCTGCATCACATTTGCACGTTCAATGTGTATCCCAGGTCGACCAACCGCAGTGAATGTACGCGCCTCATGGTCGATTTCCTGTATCAAGTGGGCCAAGGAGAGAATGTGTGCATGGCCACCTTTGTGTTGCGACAGATCGTCCTCATAGCGAAGTCGAGAAGAACGTCTGAGTCACTTCCTTTTGGCCGGCTCATATGCAAGATCGCGCTTGAGTTTGCTTACAGGCTTGGGCCGGAGATGCGTGTGCCGATGCACTTCATCGATGAGGCTACCATGAACCAGATGAAGATAGGTCCTCGGCAGCGTGAGGCTCAACTTGATGATGACAGTGAGGGCGAATATGATAGCGAAGAGGATGCTAGTGAAGAAGAGGCTGGGGCAGAAATAGAGGAAGAAGTCCAGGAAGAAGAAGAAGAGGAGGCTTAAGATACTGATGAGAGTCCTCCTATTGTGACTCGGGCTATTAGGGATGCTCAAATAGCCCAACTTGAGGAGAGTCAGGTTGCCTTGCGACGGAAGTCCAAGAACTCCAGGCCGAGGTGAAACAAGATCTTGAGGATACCAAGGCCGTTATGAAACAGAAATTTGGCTAGGTGACTCGTACTTTGAAGGCTATCTTGTGTTGTCTGCAGGATAAGGGTGCTCCTCCTCCATCGCCAGACTCGAATTAGTGATTAGGTTTTAGAAGTTATTGGTTTGTTTCCTGATTTCTGTGTGTAAGCATGAGAAGGCTAGTAGTTTGCTTATGTTGCAATTGTAGCTTTGACTAACTTAGTTCCGTTCCCATGTGTTTCTTATCATGATGCATGTAAGGATATATTTCTTGTATTGTGACAAATTTTGATTTAATGAAATGCATGCAGTCCCTTTTACTATGAAGTGTGTGGAATGCTTGAGGGATTGTGTATTGTTATGCTATATCTCACGCTTTCCAACACAAGGCCCATTTTCCAAAACCTATAAAGTTGATTTGAATCCCAACTCACCCACCTACTAAACATGTCATTCCCAATTCTTGGGCGGGAGTAGGAAAGCAGTCCCATTTAACACAACTTAAGACCACTGGCCACATATGCCCTTCGAGTTTTGGACTTAGAGTGGTACTCGATTTGAAAGATCTGACGATATAGGAAAATCCAATTCCATTTAGACAATATTGACCCTAAGCAAAAGAACAATTCCCTGTATTAGAAATGGTATGAAACCATTTGGCGTATAAGCTTAGGCTTTGGATTATAGCTAGTAGTTACAGACTAGTTTATTAGTTACCATAAGTAGTGTAAAGCCTGTATATGTTAAGAAATAGTAGGTTAGATTTGGTTGGAGTAGAACCTCATTTCTTCGATAGATCCCCTTAATACTTATAGACTTTTTTTATAACCCTTAAGAAAGTTGTTTTAACTTAGAACCATTCACTCTCAGGGAAAACTTATAAATCCCTCGGATTGAACTTAGAATAAACCAGCACGCCCATTCGAATTCCTCTTAGAATTGCCTTCCCAAGGATTTATTGCAATCGGGAACGCGGAGTAAAGGAATTGTATATTAGCGATGTATTCGCGGTTTAAATTGACTTCTTAATCCTGGTAGTTACCAATGAATCCAATGTTCTGATCAAGCAAAAGATCGGCATCGACTCGGATTAAGAACTGATACAACGAGTTTTTTATCCTGATTAGACAGAAGGTTCAACGTATCCAGCTCAGACCCATTACATAACTTTTCTTCCATGTTGGCTCGACCATCTACAACCAAAAGTTATTGCTTTACCTTTGGAAAATGTTGAGGATATCTAGCCAATAGAGAGTAGGCTTATTTCTACAACTATAGGTACCAATGCCATAGAACGTATCACTAACAAAGGAAGCCCAATGTAGTGAGAGGTTGTCTCTCATTCCATGTCAAGGATAGGTCCTAAGTTACACCTCGTTCCAATGTACAGATCGAGGCATAGATTCTTGAACATTAAGTAGAACTAAGTTTTAAGGGGGGTAGAACATTTTGAGCCCAATCTAGTTAGGTCAGCCAATGCAACCATTAGATCATAGTAGCGCAGCGGAAGCGTGGTTAGCCTCTTCCCCACTGGCCCAGGATTTAAACAGTTGATTTAGGTTATACGTAAGGTTAGGTCATTAAATAGTATTTGAACCTTCCTTAGAACATCAATACAAAAGTCTCTTTAAGTACTCATTACCCTTATCCAATTTCGGGGACGAATTTTTTTTTTAAGGGGGGTAGATTGTAACACCCCAAATTTTTGCCAACATGAGATTAGACGTCCTTAGGCAATGGGTCAACCATAACACCTTGGTAACCTCTCAGAACCCAATTCCAAAGCCAAAGAAATCACTTAGGATTAATTCCTTTAGAAATTAAGCGTAAGTAAACTAGCGCTACGTTGGATTAGCTACGAAATTGTCCCTGATTGCTTTAAATACGTTCTACAAGATCTAAAACTTGTAGAAACAAGGATGCTACAATACCCTAAATTCCAGGATCAAACTCTATACCCGTTTGCTCTCAGGAACCCTTTGAAACTTTGTATTGGATCTAGACCGCACGTCGAAAGTTCGATACCTACAATCTTAGACCGTTATGACCGCTTAGCTGGACTTGACAATCATTTCAAAAATCAAGCCCAACTAACGTTCAGAGGTTATTTCATTGAGCCTGAAGTAAAGAGAGTGAGAAAGGATAAGGATTTGGAAATTTTAATCCAAATCTGGCACGTGACTTTGCGCATTATCATTAAGCGTTCTGACCGTCAGAATTCAGCCAAATTTCACCCTCGGATCAGGAAAAAATTCTCTTTCATATCATGAGACTTGTAGACCTGATTTAGGTGCGATGACTGGTGAACTGAAATTAGACCACCACGTATGATCTGCAAACACTACCATACTGAAAACTTGATGTGAGCAGGATCCAGTATCCATGATCTTAATTCTGACCACATTCGGCCAGGGGACCTCCAGAAATGCTCTTTTGGATCGAAACAGTCCAGATTTGGTTATAACCCAAGTATACTTTATTCCTAAGTCTAAAACGGTGAGGTTTTAGCCTATATAAGGGCCTTAAACCCTCACATATCTCACCCATCCGAATTTGCTAGAAACCCTAGCTAGAGAGAGAGAGTGAGTGAGAGATTGTGAGAGACTTTGTGAGAGAACTTCCTGCCGTCTGCTCCATCCTTTGTACGTACAAAAGCAACGTATTCAAATCACTTTTTCGGTGATTTCTAACGCACTTTTAGGTAAGAAAATCCTAACCACTTGCTGATTTAGGGATTCCTTTGATTCAATAGCGAAGTAGCTTACGTATCTTGTGCATTAGGTCACCGTTACGCCATTGACGAAGCGTATATGTGTTATTCGAATCGATACACGTCTAAGGCGAAAGGTGAGGATTTTACATGCTTAGATTGGCTAATTTCAAAGCTTTCAAAGTTGTTTAATAGTAGATTATCGACGGCAACGCCGTTTGACATGTACAACATGCCGTCTGTTTTCCGTTTCGTAAATGTACGGTAAATATGAGATTTAGGATATTTTAGGCATTTATAGAAAATACTGTATACGTCTGTATTTTACTGAAATGCTTGACATATAAATTTATCATGTTATGATATTAGAAATATGTGTATGATCGGTTTGGCGAAGAGATTCACCCTAATGCGCACTTTGAGTCGACATACGCTCTGTGGACTAAAGTGTGTAGACTAAGTGTTTGTATAAATGTTTGTATTAGTATGTATTGAGTAAAATGGTGTTGTGAATTAGTTTTGAGATTGAATTCTCAATTAATATGCTGATGTATATGAATTCCATCATGTTGGCTATATGTATTGATTTCATTATATATATGAAATGCATGTGTTGGAGGATTTGTTTATGTGGTATGTTATAACCTGTAACAACATGCTTGTATTGTTTATATGCATTCTTGTTACTCTCATGTGTTTACTGACGTTGGTTTACAAATTCTTGGGGCTATGACCTAGTCTAGGCAGTCGGTAATGGATTGAGTTCATGGTTGGTTTCTATGTACCACAAAGGACCCGTCGATGAACGCGAGTCGTGTTTTGGGTTGGCGGCAGTAGTTAGGCTACACGAAGTGTTTCATGCACTTCATGTCATTTATCTTGAGATGCGTTCGTACTAGTTGAGCCCGTCAAGTAACCCGATTGGCCTTTATATGTTTACCATGTATGAGTCATAATTGCTTGAACCTAGGGTACTGAACTTACCATTGGAAACCCTGTTAACCATGGTACCTTGATTCATAAAGACTCATGAGCCGGGCATGGTGGTATGGGACACCGTGGTCGAGCTGTCGGCCTACGATGGGGCCACAAATCTCCCCGTAGTGACTACTGAGCACCCTACTCTGAGCAGATTATGGTGGTATGGGACACTATATTCTTGTTGTCGGCCTACACTGATCAGGTGACGAGCCCTTTGTAGTGACCTTGAGTTTGTCCTGACACCACATGGGGGCGACGAGTCCAGATGCAGTCTTAACGATATAACTAGGCCTGTATTGATAAGGTGATGGGGAGAGGTGCAACGAGTGTGAGTAACAACCCTGGCAGCCCTTGCAGCGACCTACAAATATAACATCGTATGAGATTACTAGGAGTGACGATCCTAGACAGGATCTGTGTTGGAATTGATATAAGCAAGGTACCTTAGTTTCTCAATCCTGCTGTATCAAAAGGACTAATAACAACTCGGTAATCATTATCCATATCGTATTGCATGTTCCTGGAAGATGTAGAGCACTGAGGAACGTAAGCTTGCCGCGGGCATAAGATGGTGCCGTATGAGGGAGTATGTCGGTGAGGGCATCCATCATGTCATTTCATGCATGCATTAATAAAAGTATCTAGGAATGTTTGATTATTTGCTTTACTATTAATGCGTGACTGATTTGATAACATGATAATCTTTGTTCTATTCTCCCATTGAGTTGAACACTCACTCCCACGTTACGGGATGGTGTTCCGGACACCCACCAGTCCCTATTTTAGTTGCAGATGATGGCACTGCTTGAGAAGCGGAGCTGAACTTGTATGATGATGAGGAGGACTTCTCCTCTGTGTTCTGATCGACGGTATAACGGGGAGGTTGAGTAGATGTCTGGACACTTGTCATTTTATATTTTTGGAGCACTCATGTATATTCTTTTCTTTCCATTTTTGGAGTATACATGTATATGATTAACCTGGTAACATATTCACACTCTGGAGACTTACAATCAATTATATATTTTATGTATTTATTACAGTCTTCCGCTTGCTAATTGAACTGTCTCTGGAGTATGATATGCTGTTTTGGCTTAATCCCACTCATGTTTAATACACCAACATAGACAACATCCAATCATAAGCATTTATGTTGCATAAGTGATGTTCTGGAACTCGGGAGTTGAGTTTCTACCCGACTCCCAATTTTTGGGGTGTTACAACTACGATATAGTTGAGAATCTATATCTTTACCTGTAGAGTCTTTTGAGTCTTAATGTTGAACTCATAGGAGTATCAAAGTTCTTACCATTCTCAAATCCAAACCTTTTAACCAAATTTGAAGCATATTTGGTCTGGGAAATGAAAATTCCATCAGGTTGTTGTTTTACTTGTAACCATAGGAAATAGTTAAGTTCGTCAACCGTGCTCATTTCGAACCTTGATTTCATTAACTCTGCAAACTCAATAGACATTTTAGAGCAAGTTGATCCATAAATAATATCATCAACATATATTTGAACCATCAAAATATTATTGTTATTCTTCTTAACAAAGATCGTCTTATCGACACTTCCTACTTGAAAGCTATGACTAAGTAAGAATTTAGTCAATTTCTAATTCCATGCCCTGGGCGCTTGTTTTAGACCATAGAGAGCCTTTTTGAGACGAAATACATGGTCAGATAACTTAGGGTCTTCAAACCCTAAAGGTTGTTCAACATACACTTCTTCATATAAATCGCCATTCAAGAAAGCACTCTTTACATCCATCTAATAAATTTTAAATTTTCTAAAGCATGCGATGGAAATAAAAAGTCTGATTGATTCAAGGCGAGCAATTGGAGCAAAGGTTTCATCATAGTCGATACCTTCAATCTGAGTGTACCCTTGTACAACCAGTCTAGCCTTGTTTGTATAATATTCTCAAGTTCATCAGACTTATTTTTAAAGATCCATTTTGTTCCAATAATGTGTTTATCTTTAGGTCTAGGAACAAGATACCAGACATCATTATGAACAAATTGATTAAGTTCATCCTGCATAGCAACTATCCAATTTTTGTCAGAAAGTGCTTCCTTTACGTTGACCGGTTCTATTTGGGATGTAAAACAAACATAATTACATATGTTCTCAAGTTGTTTGCGAGTACGTACTCTAGTGAGAGGGTTTCCAAGTATTTGATTGGATGGATGATCTTTAACAGTCCTTGGTTCAAATTCTTTTTGACTGATGAGATATCTTGATTGTCAATAATGAGAGCTTTATCATCATCTGAACTCGGGGCTGGTGTATTCAAATGATCATCAATGACCACATTGATGGACTCTTGAATCACACTAGTTCTCTTATTTAGAACCCTATAAGCTCAACTGTTCAAAGAATAACAAAGAAAAATACCTTCGTCACTTTTCGTATCAAACTTACCCAAATTTTCACGATCCCGTAAAATATAACACCTGCTGTCAAAAACTCGAAAGTATTTGACAGTAGGTTTCTTTTCAAACCATAATTCGTAAGCAGTCTTATTATCAGATTTATTGGTATAAACCCGATTAATGATATAACATGCGGTATTAACTGCTTCAGCCCAAAGATTTCTAGAGAGCTTCATGCTATTTAACATAACATTAGCCATATCCTGAAGCACTCTATTTTTCCTTTCAACAATACCATTTTGTTGTGATGTTTTGGGCGCAGAGAATTCATGTGATATTCCCTGATCGCTACAGAATTTTTCAAAACTACTGTTTTCGAATTCAGATCCATGATCACTTCGGATCTTACTAACATGAGAACCTTTCTCATTTTAGATTCGTTTGATGACCATTTTCACTTCATCTAGGGTTTCAGTTTTGTCTTTTAAGAACGATACCCAAGTGAATTTGGTATAGTCATCTACGATAACCAAGATGTATTTTTTTTCTCCTCGACTCTCCGATCTGGTTGGTCCAATAAGATCCATGTGGAGAAGCTCGAGTGGTCTAGATGTGGTATTGGAGCTCACTTTCTTGTGAGAGCTCCTAATTTGTTTGTCCGACTGGCATTCATCACATATTTTGTCTACTTTTTATAATTTGGGTAGACCTCTAATTAGTTCTTTTTTACTCAATCTAAATAAGTTCCGATAGTGTGTATGTCCAAGGCGTTTATGCCATAATTCAGTCTCATCGGTATGGACCATGTAACATGATTGAGTAGATGAGCTTGCATCACTAACGATGTAGCAGTTTTTAGAAGTTCTGTGACCAGTTAATATAACAGAACCCTTTTTATTAAGTATCTCACAACCTTGATTTAAAAACTTCACACTATAGTTGTTATCGCATATCTGAGAAATGCTTAATAGGTTGTGTTTTAAGCCCTCAACATATAAAACATTCTTAAATAAGGGAAGGTTATAAAACTGAACCGTACCTTGGCCAATGATCTTGCAATTGCTTCCATCACCAAATGTGACTGACCCATCAGTCATATCTTTTAGATCGATGAATAAAGCTTTGTCACCTTTCATATGCCTGGAGCAACCACTATCTAGGTACCACTTTGAATGGCTTGTAGCTTTGAAAGCAGTGTGGGCAACCAAGCTGGCAACTTTAGGAACCCATTTCAGAACTGTTTTGGGTTTAAGAGCATAGATGGTCTTTTTCTGTCTGTTGTTATAGGAGTGACCCATAGAGTTAGACTTTAATAGCTCCTTGAGTAGATCAATTATTTTTTCAGCTAATGGATTTCGGTTTTGAAAATTAAAGTTGACATGGCCACCTTTAGGTTTTTGGAAAGACCTAAAATTTTTAAAAAAACCTTGATAGGTATTCTTTTCTTTTGAGGTCGAAGACTCTCCTTTAACAAATTTAGGAGCAATGTTCTTTTGTTTAGGAGATGTATTTTTATCATAGCCCAACCCGGATCGATCGCCACATTTTCTTGATCCGAACAATAATTTTTCCAATTTTGGATCACCTTGGGCATATCTCCATGTGTCTTTCAAACTTAGAAGAGAGGCTACCTCATTTTTGAGTCTTTCTTTTTCAGATTTCAAATCTTCAATTTGGGAGTTTTTGAAATCTAAATCACATTTGGTTTTTTCAAAAGAATAAAAAATATGAGACTTTTCTAAAACAAGAGACTCATAATCTTCCTTAAGCTTAAAAAAATTTTCTTTTTATAAAGGGCATTATAAGCATCTTGAAGATCATCTTCATTATTGTAATCACTATTCAGATTTTCTTCACTAGATATATCATCATGATCTGAATAGGTGATCTTGGATAGAGTCATAAGGGCTTTAACATCATCGCCCGACTCGGTTTTAAAATCTTCTGATTTAGAAGAGGATTCAGAATTAGACGATTCATCCCAAGTAGCTATTATTCTTTTCCTTTTTGATATGTCCTTTTTAGGACATTTGTTAGCTAAGTGCCCATACTCTTGACAGTTGTAACATTGACTATCTTTCAATGATTTTTGAGCTCTAGGTTTAGATCGTCCCTTATCATTTGACTTTTGAAAATCAGCTTTTTTCTTATTTTTGAAAATTTTGTAAAACCTTTTTGCTAAAAGTGCCATATCATCTTCTGTATTTTCTGAATTCGAAGTACTCTCTTGTGAAACTTTTTTAGATGATTTGAGAGCAATTGATTTTCCTTTAGGAGCTTTAAAGGACAACTCATAGGTTTGGAGTGAACTAACTAATTCCTCAACCCTCATGGTATCCGTATCACGAAGTTCCTGAATCGTGGTTACTTTATAATTGAACCGTTCAGGAAGTGAACGTAGTATCTTTGCGCACACTTTAATTTTTGGGATTCTATCACCAAGACCCCACATAGAGTTCACAATGTCATTCAATCTAGTTGTAACATCCCGAAAATCGGGGGGTCGAGCAAAAACCCAACTCCCGAGTTCCAAAATGTTATTTATGTAACATAGATATATATGATTGAATGTTGTCTGTGATAATGTATTAAACATGAGTGAAATTAAGCCAGAACAGCATATCATACTCCAGAGACAGTTAAATTAACCAGCGGAAGTTTGTAATAGTATGTATAACATATATAAACTGTTGTATGTCTCCAGAGTGTGAACATGTTACCAGGTTATACACATACATGTATACTCCAAAAGTAGATGAAACGAATATACATGAGTGCGCTAAAAATATAAAATGACAAATGTCAAAGTATCTAATCAACCTCCCTGTAATCCCGTCCATCAGAACACGCATAAAGGAGGGATCCTCCTCCTCATCATCAAGTCCGGCTCCGCCTCGCAGGCCGCTCCATCATCTGCAATCACAAAAGGTCTGGTGGGTGTCCAGGAACACCGTCCCGTAACGTGGGAGTGAGTAGCTAACTTAGTGGAATAATAGAGCAAGGATTAACATGTTCTCAAATCAATCACGCGATAATAGTAAAGCAATAAATCAAACAATCTTAATACTGTTGTTAATGCAATTATGACATGACGTGATGTATGCCCTCACTGACGATCACCCTCATGCGGCAACATCTTACGACCGCGGCATGCCGCACTCCCTCAAGTGCTCCACATCTTCCAGGCACATGCAATGTCATGGTGATATGATTACCTAATTATTATTAGTCCATTCAAACAGCAGGATTGGGAAACTAAGGTACTTCCCTTGTATCAATCCCAACACAGATCCTGTCTAGGGTCGTCACTCCTAGTAATCTCATACGATGTATATTTCGTAGGTCACTGCAAGGGCTGCCAGGGCTGTTGTTTGCACTCGTTGCACCGCTCCCCCATCACCTTATCAATACAGGCCCACTGTACTCTACTGCACGGAAGGGTCGTCGCCTCCCGTGGACTCAGAATACGCTCGCGGTCACTACAAAGGGCTCGTCGCCTGATCAGTGTAGGCCGACAGCTAGAATATAGTGTCCCATACCACCATAATCTGCTCACGAGTCTAGGTGCTCACTGGTCACTACGGGGAGGTTTGTGGTCCCAGCGTAGGCCGACAGCTTGACCACGGTGTCCCATACCACCATGCCCGGCTCATGAGTCTTCGTGGATCAAGGTACCATGGTTAACAGGGTTTACAATGGTAAGTTCAGTACCTTAGGTTCAAGCAGTTATGACTCATACAAGGTGAACATACATCGGCCAGTCGGGTTACTTGACGGGCTCGACTAGCGCGATCGCATCTCAAGTCGAACGACATGAAGTGCGTAAAACACTTCGCGTGGCCTAACCACTGCCGCCAACTCTAAACACGAATCACGTTCATCGATGCGTCGTTCGTGGCTATGACCAGTCAGCCACGAATTCGCTCGGTTACCGACTGCCTGGACTAAGTCTAGTCCCACACATCCATGAAATCACATTAACAATATATGCAAAGGTTTTGGAATTGAAATACAATCATGTGAGCATGTTAACACATGTTATAACATTCAACTTAAGAAAATCTTCAAACACATACATTCCATGCATGTAATGGAATCATGCATATGGTCAACATGTAGGAAATCATTTAGGTCAGCATATTAATCAAGAAATCATTCTCAAACCACTACATAACATCATTTAATTCAATACATACTAATACAAGCATTTATACAAACACATACACTACACACTTAAGTCTACATATAGTATGTCGACCCAAAGTGCGCAACTAGGCGAATCTCTTCGCCAAACTAATTATACACGCATTCCTAACTTCCTAATGCGACAACAAACCATGTCAATCACATCAGCAAAATATGAATGTAAACAGTACTTCCTACAAATGACTAAAATGCCCTAAATCTCATATTCTTCGTTAGCTTACGAAACGGGAAACGGAGAGCATTTTGTACATGTCAAACGGCGATGCCGTCAAGAATCTACTATTAAACGACATTGAAAGCGTTGGAAACAGTCAATCAAAGCGTCTAATATCCGCACCTTATGTCTTGTAGACTCAGAAATTGAAACGGAGCGTATACGCTTCGTCTACGGCGAATAAGGAACCTAATACACAAGATCCATAAGCTACATCACTATGGAAACAAGGGAAACTCAAATCAACAACTATTTAGGGTTTTTACTTACCTAGGATCGCGGTGGAATCGCCGGGAAAGCGGTAGAGGTGTGTTGCTTAAGCACGTGCAACGCGTAGTACAAGTGGCAGGAAGAACTCTCCCACACTCTCACAATCTCCCACCTTTTTCTCTCTCCCAAGCTAGGGTTTCTCTCAAATTCTGATGGAAGAGAGGAGTGAGGGTTTCAACCCCTTTTATAGCCTACAACATGCCCAAAATAGGCTTGGGAACAATGTTTACTTGGTGCCTAACCAAATCGGGGCCGTTTCAGTCCAAAAGGGCATTTCTGAAGGTCCCCTGGCCAAATGCGGTCGGACTTAAGCTCATGCATACTGGATCTAGCACGCATCCAGATTTCAGGCCGGTAGGGTTCCCAGATCGCACGTGGCGGCCCAGTTTCAGTTTAACGGTCACCGCACCAAGATCAGGCCTATAAGTCTCGTGATATATAATAGAAATTTTTCCTGATCCAAGGGTGTAATTTGGCTGTATTCTGACGGTCAGAATGCTTAATACTGATGCGTCAAATTTGTGTGCCAGATTTGAATTTGAAATTCCAACTATGTCCCTATTCACACTCTCTTCGGTCCGGGCTCAATGAAATAGCCTGTGATCGTCAGTTGGACTTGATATTCGAAACGATTGCCAAGCCCAGCTAAGTGGTCATAACGGTCTAAGATGGTAGGCATCTGACTTACGACGCGCGGTCTAGATCCAATACAAAGTTTCAAGGAGGTCCCGAGAACAAACCGGCTTAGAGTTTGATCCGAGGCTTTAGAGCATTATAGCACCCTTGGTTCCACTCACTTTGGGCCTTGTAGAACGTATTTAAAGTGATTAGGGACCATTTCCCAGCTATTCTAACGTTGCACTAGCTAACTTAGTCATATTTTCTAAAGGAATTGATTCTAAGTGGTTTCTTTGGCTATGGAATTGGTTTCTAAGCAATTTTCCAGGTGTTTTAATTGACCCATTGCCTAAGAACGTCAAATCTCAGATTGGCCAAAATCTGGGGTGTTACACTAGTGTAGAAGTCCATAAACATCTCATTCTCCTCCATATGAATTTCTTCAAATTTAGTTGTGAGGAGTTGGACTTTAGATTTCTTGACAATAGATGTACCCTCGTGTGTCATTTCTAATACATCCCATGCTTGTTTTACATTTTCACAAGAGATGATTCTTTTGAATTCATCTAGTGATAATGCACAAGTAATTGCATTTAGTGCTTTAGCATTGACACTACTTTCACTTTTCTGAAGTGTGTTCCAAAGAGAATAAGTCGTTACTTTCATTGGTTTTGAACCATCACTATTAGTTACTTCAGTGATAGGAGGGTTCCATTTATTCACTGTGGCCAACCACACACTTTCATCCAAGGATTTAAGGAAGATCCTCATCTTGGCTTTCCAATAAGCATAGTTTGTGCCATTAAAAGGTGGTGGCCTAGTGACTGATAGGCTATCAAAATTTGACATCTTAATATAGCTTAGATCGTTAGCTCAGGAAATAAATCCAATAAATAAACAATAAGCACGAGCTATTATGCTCTGATACCACTTGAAAGGGCCTAGCTATATGCCCTAAAGGGGGGGTGAATAGGGCAATGCTAAATAAAACTTATAACAGCGGAATAATAAAAGATATAAAGCACAATGCTGAATATAAAACAATCACAATAGCCTAAAATAAAGAGATTGATACTTTATCAGTTCCAAGGACAACCTTACACCTAAAACCAGAGGTTTAAGGTAGGACAACCTTATTTCTAGAACGTCCTTTGTATCACAAATCAATGAGGAATAATAAGCAAGAAAATCAAAATAACTTGCAGAAAATAAATCCTAAGTTATTACAACATTCATCCACACTTGCTTGAAGTGATTACAACATTCATCCACAAACACTCTCCATAAAACAGAATGAATAAAAGAATGAAAGAGTAAAACACATCCACAACACAACGATATATAGTGGTTCGCCTGTGTGTACACCAACTGTTATCCAACAGCCACACAGATTGCTACTCCACTCCTAATATCCTCACACCGGGGATATTAGCATGCACTATCAAAATAGGTTTCATAGGTTCACCTAAAACCTTCACAATTGTGTCTTTGATCTTGGGCTTACACAATCCAAAAACCCCACAATCTCTCCTCAGATAACCAATACAATGAGATTTTTCTGGCGAATCTCAAACAAAAACCAGAGAAAGTAAATTACAAAAAATGTAAAATACTTGAATCACCTTTTGAAGAAGCCCGGTAGAACCAATCGGAGTAGATGTTCGATTCAACGTTCAAAGTCCAATACTCACTTTAAGAATGGTTCTAAGTCTAATTGATTTTAAATCAAAAGGGCTAGTTCTATTTGATTTTGAATCCAAGAAGAAGGAATATCAGAAATTCCCCTTTTCTAATAAGATTGGAATGTACATCAAAATCAAATAAAAATAAGCTAGAAAAAGGAATATAAAATAAGCACAAAGTAGCTTAAAATAAACACAAACTTATCTCAGAGTATAGCCTGAAGAATGCTTGAATAGAATTGATTTGAAGTGCTAAAACTCTGAAGTTCGTGATCTATTTATACCCTAAAAAATCTCGTCTACGATTGGTCTTAAGAACCTAGGACTGGTCGTAGCTCCAAAGATTTTTGAAAGATTTCCGCGGGATAAGATTTTCTTTTCCACGACCGGACTTGGGTGGTCTGCGACCGGTCGTGGGCCATCTACGACTGGTCGTGGGACACCTACGACCTGTCGTGGGACCCCAAAAAATGGTTGCTGGAGTTTGAGTCGTAGGGCTACGACCGGTCGAAGGATGAGTCGTAGAACTCACAGGACTGGTAGTAGGATGTCCAGGACTGGTCGTAGGACAGCCAGAAAGATCCAAAAATATTCAACAACCTAGGACTGGTCCTAAAAAACTTAAGACTGGTCGTAGCAGAACTAGGACTGATCTTGAAGTCCCTAAGACTGGTCTTAGAACACTCCAAACAAGTATAATAAAATATATGAGTTATGTATCTAGAATGACCTACTGTAAAGCTCATCCTAAGGTCAATCTAAGGTCAAACAAACCTTAAAAGTGAGTTGGACTTGAAAGTATGAACACTAAGATGATCCTTAAGAGAAGCTTGAGAATATACAAAACTTGTAGTAGGCCTTTTTGAGCTTGATCTTGACTTGATAAAGTCTTCTACTAAACTTGAACTTGATCGAATCTTGAACATACAAGCTTGAAGACTTCAATACTTGAATTCTTCATCCATATCTTGAAAACTTTCTTCATTTAAGATCTTGTCTTGAAATGCGATGACTTGATTGCATTGAATAGTCTTCAATCATAAAACATAAGATGTACAAGACATAGATATAGGTTTTGTCACCACAAAATTTGACAACCAAAGGGATATGAAATCATAACACTTACAAAAACCTATAACCTAAACCCGAACCCATTCTCAAATCCCAAAACCTATAACCTAAAACAAAACCAAAACCTATAATCCAAACCCGAACCCAATCTGAAATCCAAAAACTTATAACCTAAACCAAAACCTATAACCCATAAACAAAATCAAAACCTATAACCTAAACTAAAATCAAAACCTATAACTTAAACCCGAACCCAATCTCAAATACCAAAACCTATATCCTAAACATAAACCTAAGCCTTAACCTAAAACTATAATCTATAACCAAAACCAAAACCTATTACCAAAAACCTAAACCAAAACCTATAACATAAACCCGAACCCATTCTCAAATACAAAAACCTATAACCTAAACCTAAAATTTAACCTAAATTTATAACCTATAACCTAAACTAAAAGCAATACCTATAACCTAAACCCGAACCCATTCTCAAATCCCAAAACCTATAACCCAAACCAAAACCAAACCTACAACCTAAACACGAACCAATTCTCAAATCCACAAACTTATAACCTAAACAAAAACCTATAACCTATAACCTAAATTAAAACCTATAACCAAAACCTAAACCTAAACCTATAACTTAAACCCGAACCCATTCTTAAATCCCAAAACATATAACCTAAACCTAAACCAAAACCTTCACCTAAACCTTTAACCTAAAACCTAAACCAAAACCTATAACCTATAACCGAAATGAAAACCAAAACCTATAACCTAAACCAAAACCAAAACATATAACCTAAACCTGAACCCATTATCAAATCCAAAAACCTATAACCTAAATCTAAACCTATAACCTATAACCTAAATCAAAACCTATAACCTAAAACAAAACCTAAACCTATAACTTAAACCCAAACCCATTCTCAAATCCCAAAACCTATAACCTAAATCTAAACCTAAACATATAACCTATAACCTAAACTCAAACCTATAACCTATAACCTAAACCAAAACCCGAACCCAATCTCAAATCCCAAAACCAAAATATATAACCTAAACCCGAACCCATTCTCAAATCCAAAAACCTATAACCTAAACCTAAACCTATAACCTGTAACCTAAATCAAAACCTATAACCCAAACCAAAACAAAACCCAATAACTTAAGCCCGAACCAATTCTCAAATCCAAAAGCCTATAACCTAATCCTAAACCTTAACCTAAACCTATAAATTATAACCTAATACAAAACCTATAACCTAAACCAAACCAAAACCAATAATCTAAACCCGAACCTTTTCTCAAATCCCAAAACCTATTACCTAAACCTAAACCTTAACCTAAACCTATAACCTATAAACTAAAGCAAAACCAATAACCTAAATCAAAACCAAAACCTATAACCTAAACCCGAACCCATTCTCAAATCCAAAAACCTATAACCTAAACCTAAACCTTAACCCAAACCTATAAACTATAAGCTAAATAAAAACCTATAACCTAAACCAAACCAAAACTTCTAATTTAAACCCCAACCAATTCTCAAATCCCAAAACATATAACCAAAACCTAAAGCTTAACCTAAACATATAACCTATAACCTAAATCAAAATCTCTAACCTAGACCAAAAGTGAAACCTATAACCTAAACCCGAACCCATTCTCAAATTCAAAAACCTATAACAAAAACCTTAACCTAAACCTATAACCTATAACCTAAATCAAAATCTATAACCTAAGCCAAAACCAAAACTTATAACCAAAACCCAAACCCATTCTCAAATCCCAAAACCTATATCTAAACAAAAACCAAAACCTAAAACCTAAACCTGAACCTAATCTCAAATCGAAAAACCTATAACCTAAACCTTAACCTAAACCTATAAGCTATAACCTAAATCAAAACTTATCACCTAAACCAAACCAAAACCTATAACCGAAACTCAAATCCCTAAACCTTAACCTATAACCTAACCTAAACCTATACTTATAACGTAAAACTATTCCCAAATCCCAAAACCTATAACCTAAACCTAACCTTTCCCTAAACCTATAACCTAAACTCAATTCCCTTAGGCAAAACTTAGACCTAATCCTAATCTCAACTCCCTAACCTAAACCTGAAAACTAAAACTTAAACCTAATCCTGAACATGAACACGATTTCCTAAACCGAAACCATAACCCATTCTCAAATCCAAAAACCTATAACCTAAACCTAAACCAAAACCATAACCCATAACCTAAACCCAAACCCATTCTCAAATCCAAATACTTATAACCTAAACCCAAACCAAAACCATAACCTATAACCTAAACCCAAACCCATTCTCAAATCCCAAAACCTATAACCTAAACCAAAACTAACACTAAAAACCTAAACCTGAACCCATTCTCAAATCCAATAACCTATAACCTAAACCTAAACCTACAACCTAAACCTATAACCTATAACCTAAATCAAAACCTATAACCTAAACCAAAACCAAAACCTATAACTTGAACCCAAACTCAATCTTAAATCCCAAAACCTATAACCTAAACCTAAACATAAACCTTAACCTAAACCTATAATCTATAACCTAAACCAAAACCTACAACCTAAACCCGAACCCATTCTCAAATCGAAAAACCTATAACCGAAACCCAAACCTTAACCTAAATCTATAACCTATAAACTAAACCAAAACCTAAACCTAAACCTAAACCAAAACCTATAACCTAAACCCGAACCCATTCTCAAATCCCAAAACCTATAAGCTAAACCAAAACCAAAGCCTATAACCTAAACCCGAACCCATTCTCAAATCTAAAAACCTATAAACTAAACCGAAACCTTTAACCTATAAATTAAATCAAAACCTATAACCTAAACCAAAACCAAACCCTATAACTTAAACCTGAACCCATTCTCAAATACCAAAACCTATAACCTAAACCTAAACCTAAACCTTAACCTAAACCTATAAACTATAATCTAAACCAAAACCAATAACCTATAACCTAAACCAAAACCTATAACCTAAACCCGAAACCATTCTTAAATCCCAAAACGTATAACCTAAAACCAAAACCAAATCCTAAAACCTAAACCCGAACCCATTCTCAAATCCAAAAACCTATAACCTAAACCTAAACCTTAACCTAAATATATAACCTAAACCAAAACCTATAACCTAAACTCGAACCCATTCTCAAATCCAAAACCTATAACTCAAAGCAAAACCAAAACCTATTACCTAGGCCTGAACCCATTCTCAAATCCAAAAACCTGTAACCTAAACCTAAACCTATAACGTATAACCTAAATCAAAACCTATAACCAAAACCAAAACCTATAACTTAAACCCGAACCTATTATCAAATCCCAAAACCTATAACCTAAGCCTAAACCTAAACCTAAACCTTAACTTCATCTAATAACCTATAACCTAAACCAAAACCAAAACCTATAACGTAAACCCGAACACAATCTCAAATCCTAACCAAAACCAAAACCAAAACCTATAACCTAAACCGAACCCATTCTCAAATCCAAAAGCCTATAACCTAATCCTAAACCTTATCCTAAACCTATAAATTATAACCTAATACAAAACCTACAACCTAAACCAAACCAAAACTAATAATCTAAACCCGAACCTTTTCTCAAATCCTAAAACCTATTACCTAAACCTAAACCTTAACCTAAACCTATAACCTATAAACTAAAGCAAAACCAATAACCTAAACCAAAACCAAAACCTATAACCTAAACCCGAACCCATTCTCAAATCCCAAAACCTATAACCTAAACCTTAACCTAAACTTATAACCTATAAACGAAATCAAAACCTATAACCAAAACCAAAACCAAAACTTATGACCTAAAGCCGAAGCCATTCTCAAAACGTAAAACCTATAACCAAAAATAAAACCAAAACTTATAATCTAAACCAGTACCTAATCTCAAATCCATAAACCTCTAACCTAAACCTAACCCTAAACCTTAACCTAAACTTATAACCTATAACCGAAATCAAAACCTATAACCCAAAAGTAAAACCAAAACCTATAGCATAAACCTATAACCAAAACTCAAATCCCTAATCCTTAACCAATAACCTAACTTAAACCAATATTTATAACCTAAAACTATTCCCAAATCCCAAAACATATAACCAAAACTGAACCATTCCCTAAAACTATAACCTAAACTCAATTCCCTAAAGTTAAACCTACAACTAATCCTAATCTCAACTCCTTCACCTAAACTAAAACCTAAACTTGAAAACCAAAACTTAAAACCAATCCTGAACATGAACCCGATTTCCTAACCTAAACCATAACCCATTCTCAAATCCAAAAACCTATAACCTATACCTAAACCGAAACCATAACCTATAACCAAAACCCGAACCCATTCTCAAATCCCAAAACCTATAACCTAAACCAAAACTAAAACCAAAAACATAAACCCGAACCCATTCTCAAATCCAAAAACCAATAACCAAAACCTATACCTATAACCTATAATATAAATCAAAACCTATAACCTAAACCAAAACCAAAACCTATAACTTGAACCCGAACCCAATCTCAAATCCCAAAACCTATAACCTAAACCTTAACCTAAACCTATAATCTATAACCAAAACCAAAACCTATAACCTATAACCTAAACCAAAACCTATAACCTAAACTGGAACCCATTCTCAAATTCCAAAAACTCTAACCTAAATCAAAACAAAAACCAATAACCTAAACCCGAACCCATTCTCAAATCCAAAAACCTATAACCTAAACCTAAACCTTTACCTAAATCTATAACCTATAACATAAACCAAAACCTATAAGCAAAACCAAAACAAAACCCTATCACCTAAACCCGAACCCATTCTCAAATCTCAAAACCTATAACCTAAACCAAAACCAAAACATAAAATCTAAACCTGAACCCATTTTTAAATCCAAAAACCTACAACCTAAACCTAAACCTATAACATGTAACCTAAATCAAAACCTATAACCTAAACCAAAACTAAAACTTATAACTAAAACCCAAAACTATTCTCAAATAGCAAAACCTATAACCTAAACCTTAACCTAAACCTATAATCTATAACCTAAACCAAAACCTATAACCTATGACTAAAACTAAAACCTATAACCTAAACCCGAACACATTCTCAAATCCCAAAACTTATAACCTAAACCAAAATCAAAATATATAACATAAACCCAAACCCATTCTCAAATCCAAAAACCTATAACCTAAACATATAACCTAAACCTATAACCTATAACCTAAACAAAAACCAAAACCAATAACCTAAACCCAAACCCATTCTCAAATCCAAAAACCAATAACCTAAACCTATATCGTATAACCTAAATCAAAACCTATAACCTAAACCAAAACCAAAACCTATAACTTGAACCCGAACCCATTCTGAAATCCCAAAACCTATAACCTAAACCAAATTCAAAACCTAAAACCTAATCTCGAACCCATTCTCAAATCTAAAAACCTATAACCTAAACCTAAACCTTAACTTAAACCTATAAACTATAACCTAAATCAAAACCTATAAGCTAAATCAAAACCAAAACCTACAACCTAAACCCGAACCTTTTCTCAAATTCGAAAACCTATAATTGAAACTTAAACCTTAACCTAAACCTATAACCTAAATCAAAAGCTATAACCTAAACCAAAACCAAACCTATAACCTAAACCCGAACCCAATGTCAAATCAAAAAATCTATAACCTAAACCAAAACCAAAACCAAAAACCTAATCCCGAACCCATTCTCTAATCCAAAAACCTATAACCTAAACCTAAGCCTATAAACTATAACCTAAATCAAAACCTGTAACCTAAACCAAAACCAAAACAATAACCTAAACCCGAACCTTTACTCAAATCCCAAAACCTATAACCTAAACCTAAACCTATAACCTATAACCTAAATAAAAACCTATATCCTAAACCAAAACAAAAACATATAACCTAAACCCTAACCGATTCTCAAATTCAAAAACCTATAACCTAAACATATAACCTATAACCTAAACCAAAACGAAAACTTATAACCAAACCTGAACCCATTCTCAAATCCCAAAACCTATAACCTAAACCAAAAGCAAAACCTATAACCTAAACCCCAACCCATTCTCAAATCCAAAAACCTATCACCTAAACCTAAACCTATAACCTATAACCTAAACCAAAATCAAAACCTATAACCTAAACCCAAATCCATTCTCAAATCTAAAAACCTATAAGTTAAACCTATATCCTATAACCTAAATCAAAACCAATAACCTAAACCAAAACCTATAACCTAAACTAAAACTAAAACCTATAACCTAAACCCGAACCCATTCTCAACTCTTAAAACCTATAACATAAACTAAAACCAAAGCCTATAACCTAAACCCGAACCCATTCTCAAATCTAAAAACCTATAACCTAAACCTAAAACTTAACCTAAACCTCTAACCTATAACCTAAACCAAAACCTATAACTTAAACCAAGACCAAAACCTGTTAACTTAAACCCAAACCCATTCTTAAATCGAAAAACCTGTAACTTAAACCAAAACCACAACCTATTACCAATAACCCAAACCCATTCTTAAACCTGAACTCATTCTCAAATCCAAATACCAATAACCTAAACCTAAACCTTAAATAAAACCTATAACCTAAAACCAAAACCAAAACCAAAACCTATAACCCAAACCTGAACCGATTCTCAAATCCCAAAACCTGTAACCTAAACCTAAACCTTAACCTTAACCTAATTCTATAATATTAAATCAAATCCCTAAACCTTAACCTATAACCTAACCTAAACCTATACTTACAACCTAAAACTATTCCCAAATCCCAAAATCTATAACCTAAACCTAACCTATCCCTAAATGTAACACCCCGAATTTTGGCCAACCTGGGATTAGACGTCCTTAGGCAATGGTTCAACCAAAACACCTGAGAAATCGCTCAGAACCCAATTCCATAGCCAAAGAAATCACTTAGGATTAATTCCTTTAGAAACTAATCATAAGTTAGCTAGCGCAACGTTAGAGTAGCTGGAAAATAGTCCCTAATCACTTTAAATACGTTCTACAAGACCCAAAACTTGTAGAATCCATGGTGCTATAATACTCTAAAACCTCAGATCAAACTCTAAACCCGTTTGCTCTCTGGAGCTCTTTGAAACTTTGTATTGGATCTAGACCGCGCGTCGAAAGTCCGATACCTACAATCTTAGACCGTTATAACCGCCTAGCTGGACTTGACAATCATTTCGAAAATCAAGTCCAACCGACATTCACAGGCTATTTCATTGAGCCTGGACTGAAGAGAGTGAGAATAGGGTTAGATTTGGAATTTAAAATTCAAATCTGGCACACGAATTGACGCGTCAGTATTAAGCATTCTGACCGTCAGAATTCAGCCAAATTACACCCTCGGATCAGGAAAAATTTATATTTCATATCATGAGACTTGTAGACCTGATCTACGTGCGGTGACCGCTGAACTGAAACTGGACCGCCACGTGCGATCTACGAACACTGATTGTCTGAAAATAGGATGTGAGCGACATCCGACATGTATGAACTTGAGTCCGATCGCGTTCGGTCAGGGGACCACCAGAAATGTTCTTTTAGACCGAAACAGCCCCGATTTGGATATGCCTTAAGTATACTTTGTTTTCAAGCCTGTTTTGGGCACATTTGGGCTTATAAAAGGGGTTGAAACCCTCACTCCTCTCTCCCATCCGAATTTGGAAAAAGCCCTAATTTGAGAGAGAGAAAAGGTGAGAGATTGTGAGAGAAAGTGGAGGAGAATTTCCTGCTGCAGGTGCTACCTGCTACAGGTGATTAAGCAAGATGCTTTAATCACTTTGCCAGTGATTTCTCTGCTTTTCTAGGTAAGAAAATACCCTAATTAGTTGCTGATTTGCTGATCCTTAGTTTCCATAGCCTGGTAGCTGATGGATCTTGTAAATCAGGTTGCCTAGTCGCCGTAGACGAAGCGTATACGCTCCGTTCGAATTCACACACCTATAAGAGAAAAGGTGCGGATATTAGATGCTTTGATTGACTGTTTTCAACACTTTCAATGTCGTTTAATAGTAGATTATTGACGGCAACGACATTTGACATGTACAACATGCTGTCCGTTTCCTGTTTCGTTAGCAGACGAAGAATATGAGATTTAGGGCATTTTAGTCATTTGTAGGAAATACTGTTTTCATCCATAATTTGCTGATGTGATTGACATGGATTCTTGTCGCATTAGGATACTAGGAATGCGTGCATAATTAGTTTGGCGAAGAGATTAGCCTAAATGCACACTTTGAGTCGACATACTATATGTAGACTTAAGTGTGTAGTGTAAGTGTTTGTATAAATGCTTGTATTAGTATGTATCGAATTAAATGGTGTTATGAATTAGTTTGAGATTGAATTCTCAATTAATATGCTTATGTAAATGATTTCCTACATGTTGGCTATACGCATGATTTCATTGTATGTATGAAATGCACGCGTTGGAAGATTTACTTAAGTTGTATGTTATAACATGTGTTAACATGCTCACATGGTTGTATTTCATTTCCAATACTCTCACATGATTTCTGATGTGGATTCATAATTGTTTGGGACTATACCTAGTCCAGGCAGTCGGCAATGGTTGGCTTATCTTTGCCACGAGCGACGCGTCGATGAACGCTAGCAGTGTTTTGGAGTTGGAGGCAGTGGTTAGGCCAAGCAAAGTGTTTTACGCACTTCATGTCGTTCGACTTGAGATGCGCTCATGCTAGTCGAGCCCGTCAAGTAACCCGACTGGCCATTGTATGTTTACCCTGTATGAGTTATAACTGCTTGAACCTAGGGTACTGAACTTACCATTATAAACCCTGTCAACCATGGTACCTTGATCAATAAAGACTCATGAGCCAGGCATGGTGGTATGGGACACTGTGGTCGAGCTGTCGGCCTACGCTGGGGCCACATACCTCCCCATAGTGACCAGTGAGCACCTATGACTCGTGAGCAGATTATGGTGGTATAGGACACTATATTCTTGCTGTCGGCCTACACTGATCAGGCGACGAGTCCTTTGTAGTGACCGCGAGCGTATTCTGAGTCTACGGGAGGCGACGACCCATCAGTAGCAGTAGAGTACAGTAGGCCTGTATTGATAAGGTGATGGGGGAGCGGTGCAACGAGTGCGATCAACAGTCCTGGCAGCCCTTGCAGCGACCTACAAAATATACATCGTATGAGATTACTAGGAGTGACGACCCTAGACAGGATCTGTGTTGGGATTGATATAAGGGAAGTACCTTAGTTTCCCAATCTCGCTGTTTGAACGGACTAATAATAACTCGGTAATCATATCAACATCACATTGCATGTGCCTAGAAGATGTGGAGCACTGAGCGGTACACAAGCATCCCGCGGGCGTAAGATGGTGCCGTATGAGGGAGAACGTCAGAGAGGGCATCCATCATGTCATGTCATATTGCATTAACAACAGTTTTAGGATTGTCTGATTTACTACTTTACTATTATCGCATGATTGATTTGAGAACATGCTAGTCTTTGATCTATTATTTCACTGAGTTAGCTACTCACTCCCACGTTACGGGATGGTATTTGCAACACCCACCAGACCCTGTCTTAGATGCATGTAAGGTAGCGATTCAGGAGGCAGAGCCGGACTATGATGAGGATCAGGACGAGTTCTCATACATGCAGTACCACGACGGCTTTGCTTAGGTGGCATTCTAATTTATGAATGACATGACTGGTTGTAGGATGATGGAACATACGAAGTTGTTAAAATTTCATGGTGAAGTCGAGCACATTTCTCTAATTAAGCTAAAGATTTGTATTTTCAGCATTATTGTAATTAAAATTTTAACCGATTGTAATTGTAATTGATTAAATGAAGGATTGTAATTGTAATTGATTAAATGAAGGATTGTAATTGATTGTAATTGAATGAATGAATGATTGTACAGGTGGTAATTGAAAGAACAAATGATTATATATAGTTTTTTAATGTACAAAATAGCTACGGATATTGACCATAGCCATTACTCTAACAGGTGTAGCCTTTATTAAATTTAGCATATTGTTACAGACTTTTAGCTACAAATAATATCCGTAGCTGTTTGAAGTTTTCGCTACAGACATAATTGCTACGGATTATATCCGTAGCTGTTGGAACCTATAGTTACAGATTAAATTCGTAGCCATAGGTTCCAAACCTATTGTTATGGCACCTACGACTACGGTCGTGCCACGGACTTACTACAGACTAAAACCATAGCCATAGGTCTTTGGCTATGGATTTTATCCATACCCTTTGCTCGTTTTTCTAGTAGTGTATCCTTACCAAATATTCTGCAACACTGATGCATGTTGGCCTCTATGGCGCCATTGAAGCAACTTCTGAATACTTTTACAAGGATCACATGATTTATAAGGATTTTCTAATTTATTGGTGTCCCATCACAAACTCTTTTCATCTTCCTTTGGGTGAAGTCAGCATCACTGTAATATCTTGGAAAAATCCATACAAATATCCGAGTATCACATCCGGCAAAAATCACTAAGGATCAGATTCTGTAGAATTTAGGCCAAGTTTAATTAAGTACTAAACTAATTTAATTTATGGATTAGCTTGGATTAATATCTGTACGAACCGCGAGACCCAAAACCATTAAAATCGCTAGTTCAACATTACATAAAAACCTAGGATCAATCTCAAAACCCAGTTGCTCTCAGGAGCACATTGAAACTCCATATCGAGCCCAGACCATGTGTTGAGAGTCCGATGACTGCGAAACTATAAGGTTATGACCATCTTACTGAGCTTGACAACCATCACGGGAATCAAGTCCAAATAATATTCAGAAATACACAATTTGAGCCTGGAGCGAAGTGTGTGAAAAACACGAATATTTTTATAAAATAAACTCAAACTTAAGTGTATTAAGCCGTTCACTTGCAGGCTAAATTTAAGGTTTCAGACCGTCAAATTCTGACCCAACTACACCCTTGGGTCAGGGAAATTTTCCTGCACTCATTGGTATACTTGTGGACCTGATCGAGTAACGATGACCGTTAAACTGAAACGTGTCCTCTATGATTGATCCACTAATCCGATTAGACCGAAACCTTAACCTAACATAGATCTATTGTTAGGGAACTTTCTTCAGACCGTGCAATGAACATCCAGATAAGCTCCGTTGACCCCAAACAGACGCCTTTTGGCTATAACCTAAGTATACCATGGCCCTGGGGCCATTAACATTAGTTTTGAGCCTATATAAGGACCTTAAACCACCCTATTCTTATCCCATACGAATTTTCTCTAACCCTAGGAGAGAAAAGAGAGAAAAGGAGAGAAAAGGAGAGAAAAGAGTGGAGATCGAAGGGAGATCCTTGGAGTTTGCTGCAGGTCTTCGGGGCCGTGTTATTAGGCATGAGCTCTCAACCTTTCAAGTGGTAGTACAGAGGGCTCAAATTTATAAGATTGAGTGACATAGAGCTATCAAGATCAGAGGAGAGGTCTGAAGAGGCAGGCCCCCTCCACTAGCTCCTAATAGCATCGATGACCACAAAGGCATACAATCCACCCATCTACTAGAGCACCATCAGCACCTCCAGTGCTATCCCAACAACCATTTTTAAGGACATATTATGGATGTGGTGGGACAGGGCACCACGTGTATGAGTGCCCCGGCCCTCATCTGCAGCAGCCGAGAGGGTCATAGCAGTCTCCACCACATTAGCAACCACAACAGCAGCGACCGCAACTACCTCAGCCACCGAGGCCCCAACAATAGCAGAGACAACAGTACAAGAAGTCACAGAGGCAGTAGCAGCAGTAAGGACCTCAGAGGGGATAGCAACCTCCCCAGCTAGCTCAAGCTAAGTTCTGCATGGCTCATCAGGACCCGTAATCCTCCGGAGGAGTCGTTGAGGGTATACTTCTAGTCTCTACACGTATCGCTCGAGTTTTATTTAATTCTGGTGCTTCACACTCGTTTATGTCCAAGGAATTCTGCCATTCAAATGGATTTCTGACAAAGTCTGCTCAACATGGGTTGACCGTATCAATGTCCTTAGGGAAGATTATAGTATTAGGCCGCTTCTGTTCGTCTTGTCCCGTGTTAGTGGGAGAGATTTTCTTGTCTGCCAACTTGTACGTGCTGCCGATGTCAGATTTTGACGTTATCTTAAGAATGGATTAACTTGCCGAGTACCACGCCATCTTGAACTGTTCCACGATGACAGTCACGTTCTGCATACTAGGTTTTCTGTAGTTTCAGTTCATTGTCGCGACCATAGGAGAGCCATTATCTTGTTTAATGTCCTGTGCTATTGAGGTACCTGTTGTTGATTGTCTATGATTTCCCTGATGTGTTCTAAGAGATTCCGCAGTTTCCATCAACATATTAAGTTCCAGATCGATCTTGTGCCCGGTACTGCGCCTATTTTAAAGGCCTCGTATCATATGACACTGATGGAGTTGAGGGAGCTGTAGCGACAGTTGGACGAGTTGCGTGAGTTGGGATTCATTCGTTTGGGCAGTTCACCTTGGCGAGCGCCGGTACTGTGAGACCTGACTCGAGTTTGCATGTGTGCATGTGTGTGTGAATATGCATTTTATCCATCTTGGTCCAGCGGTCCTACCGGTCGAATCCCAACGACCCATGACCCTTGGATAGTGTTTGCGATCATTGGTAAGTCCAGTCATGAAGACCCTACTCGGATCGAGTTGAAACATATGCTATTGCGACCGCATCGTCACCATGGTTCCAATGCCATGTCTCATGTGTAAATCTGACGTGTCCATCAAAAGTTGTGGGCTGCACCATTTTAGACCCTTAATCATGATATGGGGCCCACTTTACCCATGTGCTCATTTTCTAAGAGTGGGTCCCACCTAGCTCCCTTACTAAACAAGCTATCATACCTATCCCTAGCCTAAGTAATAGGCTACCTTCTCTAGAAACCCATTATTATCCTTGGGTTCTTCCCCCCATGTGCCATGATTACAACTCTCTTCCCTAGCCTAGAAAACAAATGATTGCTTTGCTATATCCCTCTCTCTCCCTTCTCTCTCCCTCATTTTCTCTCCTTCTTTCTCCCTTGTAAAAAAATCCAGCCCCCTTTTTCCTCTTCTCCAGCCCCTTCTCCTCCTTTTTCCTCTCAATCCCTACACTAAAAACTCATCTCATCTATCTATCTTGGTTCCTTAGAGCATTTAGAGCTAGGAGATCCAAGTTTGGAGCAATCTAAGGTGGGTGTATCCTACGATTTAGGATTTATATTTTCATGTTCTTAGACCTCTTTTCTCTTTATATGGGATGTTTATGACCCACTAATCAATGGTGGAGATCCTACATCATCCATTAATTGTGGCCAAATGGCCTATTGTGCAAGCTTGAATCCTCTAATCTGACCGTCGAGATCAGTTCTGAGCATCATTCCAGTCATCTCCCCCTAGAATATGAAGTATCCTTTCGGTCATTATTCTTTGAAATATGAAGAAGCTCGTTGAAGTGTGGTTAGGACCCAAAGAAATCAGGTCGATCATGTTAAACGAGCTTAAAAAGTCCCCCAGAATGTAAGATCATGGGATTTCCACCATCTGTTTGGCTTGAAACTTTATATGTAACATTAGAACCATAAATTAGCCGTACACGTCAAATTCCAGCTCCTGGATCCCTGTATAAATGGCCAAACTGACAGATCAACCCTTGAAATCATGATTTGGGGCCTGCCTAACATATGGATATGCTTCAGATTTGGTCCCAACATGTTAAATAAGCTGAAAAAGCGGATGAACGGAGTAGATTTCTAGCAAGCATCATACTGGAGCCACATATAGATCGCATGTACATGGTGTACAAGTGCAAGAGACTTGCATCGTATTTCTCAAAGTCGATCAGCGTGTGCATTTTATTTCCTCAGCATGCGCATTTTGTCGGTCAGTTTGCGCATTTTGTTTCCACTGGGGATCGAAAGTGTTTCGATAAGGAAACAATTTATTTTATCGAAATTATTGTTCTCAAAAAATAAAGTAGTTTTGATTGTAAAGATTCTCAGAGAAAATCTTATCCAATCAAAATGGGGCAGATCAGGCAACAGTTATATAATAGCTACAATAAGCATACTGTCGCTTGAAGCTCTATGAAAATCACAAGTCCATATACTATCTTTAGCAAGCAATGATTATTGACAACAAGGCAATAGCCAACTTATATCATTCTTATGACAGAATATTATATCAGCCAACTGACAGAATCATTAATGTACATTATAAGGCATCGTCGATTAGCGAGATGGTCATTACTGATATTACCGATGATTATTGACATTGCTAATGATTACTGACTATGAAACATTCGAATGCTCCATATAAAGCTCCAAAATATTCGATCGTTGATAAAAGAAAAATCACGATTAAAGAAATATTAAGATAATATACTATCGTCAAGCAAAGTCATGAGAGCAAAGCTATCTTGTTATCATCGCCAAACTGATATATTTCTCCATTATCATTTCATTTATATATGATAGTAGTGAGTGACATGCCACAAACTTGAATACCGGGTTCACAAAATTTCAAATCACTGAATTCGGTGCCGACGGCCTCCGCACTACCCCATTCTCAACTCCTAGTGTCCATACGCCAAATTCTGATCCTGGGATCCTATAAGGAGGATTTTTAATGTGAAATTTTTTATAAATGAGTATAACTATAAGTATAACCAAGTGATAAAATAACTAAATCATCACATTGCCACTAATAAAATTATTTGAGTACAATGCTGAAAGGGAAACACATATATGAAAAAAAAAACTCTAAAGCTCTAGCACACACTCCTGTCTTAATGCTGCTGCGACCTAATGTTACCTGCATGTAATGGTCGTGCATAAGCTTACAATGAGCTTAAAGGATGGTGTAGGTGTGTGCAATGCATGTGCCAAGCATATAAATATCAGAGCAAGTGAAAATACTGGCAAGTCTATAAATACCATCAGCCGAATCTAAGCCATGCAATGCAGAAACATATTATTCCAAATGTCATATGCTGAGTGTGCAATGCAATATGCAATGCAAAGGAAATGACAAAGCTGGAGTAGGTAGTCGGGATAATACTACAAGGTATCGCAAGTTGTGGGATTCATCATAAGGGACTTCTATCCAAACAAATCTCATACCCAAATTTGGATAGCTAGACTCAATGTGATAAACTCCTGATCTCAGGTTAGTCGCGGGCCCAACTGAAATCTTGGCCATTGTAAAGGTACACATAATGATTTGGTTGTGCACCATGAGCCCAAGTGGATAGTGAATGAATAAATGAATGAGTTAAATGTTGAGTACGCAAATCATGCTAAGTAAGTCCATATATTAGTACCATACATCTCTGGGATCATCACCAAGGTCTAGTACACTCTACACTAGATTGTCGCCCAAACTGGACATGCAACCATGTAAGTGGAAAAGACCACACTACCTGCCTGTCCAGTAGTCTGCCAAAATCTATGAAAAGGCCAAGCTATGTGTCTTGGAGGGGGGAGGGGGGGAATAAGACTATGCCAAATTAAAACTTTAACAACGTAATATAAATGAATAAAGGAAAGATAACACTATATATAAATCACAGTACTGAAATGAAAAGCAACATCAAAATTTAAGTCTTGAGAGGTTGATACAAATGTTGTTCTAAGAACAACCTTACACCAAAAACCAATGTTTATGGTAGGACAACCTTATTTCTAAAAAGGTCTTTATATTAAAAACTCAAACTGAAAAGGAATAAAAAGAAATAGAAAGAAATAAATTATAAACTATTACAACATTCCCCACAATGCTTGAAATGAAAATATTACAACATTCAAATTCACATATACATCCCACGGCTTTAAATGACAAAAGATAGGAAAAATAAATAACACATCCATAAAATATAGAGTTATGGTGGTTTGCCTGTGTGTTCACCAACTGTTAAAAAATATCCACACAACTTGCTACTCCACTCCTAATATCCTCACACAGGGGATATTAGTGTTCATTATCAAAATAAATTTTCATAAATTCACCTAAAACCTTCACAATTGTGTTTTTCAATGGGCTTATACAATTCAAAAAAGCCCACTTTTGAGTTTTTCTGGATCTCCTCAGATAACCAACAAATTGAGATTTTTCTGGCTTAATCTCAAATAAAACCAAAATAAAGGAAATTTACACAAATGTAAAATACCTGAAATTCTCCTTTTGTTACAGCCCGGAAGAACTAATCGGAGTAGAAGTTTGAATGGAAGTTCAATGTCCAATACTCAATTTAAAAAGGTTCTAGGTTCTAATTGATTTTAAATTAAACCAGTTGGGCTAGCTATATTTGATTTTGATTCCAAGAAGGAATACAACAATTCCTCTTTTCAAATCAGATTGGAATATAGAAACAAAATTAAATCGATAAAGCTAACAAAAGAGAATTTTAAATATGCACAATGTAGATTAAAAATGAACACAAACTTGTCTCAGAGTGATGCCTAGATTTTACTTGAATTACATGTTTAAACGCTGAAATTCGTTATCTATTTATAGTTGCATAAACTCGTCTACGACTGGTCCTGTGGGCAGTACGGTTGGTCGTAGGAGAAACGAATTTTTAAAATTTTGAGCACGATCAGATAAAACTGTTCCACAACTGGTCATAGGGTGTCCACTACTGGTCGTGAGCCCTCCACGACTGGTCGTGACCAACCCACGACTGGTCATTAGGCAATAGGTTTGGTCGCTCGTGTTTGAGTCATAGAACCAGGACTGGTCATAGGACGAGTCATGTACTGTTCACATGACCAGTCGAACAGTCTCTAGGACTAGTCATAGGTAAAAAAAAATATTCTGAAAATCTGCAACAAACTTAGGACTAGTCTTCAAATTTCTTGCACTGGTCGATATAGTGCTAGGACTAGTCGAATAGGATCCAGGACTAGTCTTAGAACAGTCCAAACACTTACAAAGTGATTCAATTTATCTTATGTATGCAAAATGACCTACCCTAAGGTCAATCTGAGGTCTTTCATACCTAGGACATGAAGTATGAACATTGAAACTTCATTTCTTCAGATGATGGTTGACCTTTGAACATTATGAGCTTGAGATCTCTACACTTGATGTGGCATGAACTTGAGATCTTCTAAAACTTGAAATGCACTTCATTTCGAGCATTTCGAGATGTATACGAACTTGAGTCTTTGAATAAGATCACTTCTTTCGTTGTAGCTTGTACTTGCATTTCTTGAAATGGTTTGAAGTAAATCTTTGACTCGAAGAGGTGATGCAATGTCTTAAACCCATATGCAATGTCTTGATCATATATACCAATGAGTTGCACAAGACATAAATTACGTAAGACATAAATTGATGTTTTGCCACCACAAATTTTGACAATCAAAGGAGCATAAAACCATAGCACTTACAATCTCCACCTTTGTCAAATTTGTGACAAAACATACTCAATAATAATATACATACAAAGAATCATGTATGCATTAGTTATAGGAGACAAAACCAGTTACAACCTGGTTAAAGAATCATACACTAGTTATCATCAACTACCACATAACATTATGAACTAGGCACAACATAGGTAAAACATCTCCTCACATACTCCCCCTGAGTAGCAAACATAAAAAAAATTTATGCTACTACCCCTACAATCCATATCCATGCAACAAATCATAAGCAATCAATCCAAATATTTCTCCCCCTTTTTATCACAATATGACAAAGGAAGAAAAGAAGAAATGCAAAAGGATACAAAGGATAATAAACATGAGTAATAAAGGATTAACTAGTCAAGATATAAGAAAATTAAAGTCCACATACCATTAACTAGTTTAAACAAAAGTCAATAAACCAAATAAAGTTGACAAACCAATACATGTAGACTTAAAGTTATTACAGACAAAAAAGTAAAGCACTTAATCAGATCCTAAAGAAGGAGTAGGTATGGTAGGATCAAGTTGATGAAGGCCCTTGTTTAAGAGACTACGATACTTGCGAATATATTTAAACTATAAATCATGGGCAACATTCATGTTCCCTACCTTCTCCTCAAGTGCATGTAGACGCGCATCAAAATCAGATGATTCATATTTAGGATCATTTCCAGAGTCTGATTCAATTTCATCAAAAATATCATCCATATTTATATCATCAAGAGGAAGATCACCAACGACTTCTTCATTCCCTGCTTCAGTTCCACCACCACCCACATCCACTGGGCCAAGAGCCAATTCCAATTTCATCTTATTAATATTAGAATTGTTGAAAATAAGATGATGGATAGGAGCCTCACCAATAGGCATAACAACCAGCATGTGAGTAGCCAAAACAATCAAAACCCGAACCATAAAGGAAATCAGTTATGTTTTATTACCAGAATGCAGATATAGATTTGAAATAACGATTCTATGAAGAACCCTGTATTTAGGTAACAAGTACTTTGACAGGAGTGCATTCCCTTTATGAGTCCGTTGACATTCATATTGCATAAATCTCTAGTGAACATGCATTTTTCTGATTCTAAGGGTTTCTCAACTAGAGTATGAATAGGAATATCCTCGTCATTAACAGGTATGTCCATTAACCCTGAAATCAAATGGCGATCAATTTCAAATGGACCTTCTCTAGCATCAATTTTAAACGTTAAATTCTCAGTCGAAAAATTAAAGATAGAAGAAAACATGGATTGAGCAATAGACTGGTATGCAGGCCCACCCCAATGTAAGATGTTATCCCATCCTACAGCTTGGAGGAGTGAAATGATACCAAAAAGAGCAATGTGATTGTAACATCCCGAAAATCGGGGGGTCGAGCAAAAACCCAACTCCCGAGTTCCAAAATGTTATTTATGCAACATAGATATGTATGATTGAATGTTGTCTGTGATAACGCATTAACATGAGTGAGATTAAGCTAGAACAGCATATCATACTCCAGAGACGGTTAAATTAACAAGCGGAAGACTGTGATAGTATGTATAACATATATAAACTGTTGTATGCCTCCAGAGTGTGGATATGTTACCAGGTTATATACATACATGTATACTCCAAAAGTAGACAAAACGAATATACATGAGTGCGCTAAAAATATAAAATGACAAGTGTCAAAGTATCTAATCAACCTCCCTGTAATCCCGTCAATCAAAACACGCATAAAGGAGGGATCCACCTCCTCATCATCAAGTCCAGCTCCGCCTAGCAGGCCCCGCCATCATCTGCAATCACAAAAAGGTCTGGTGGGTGTCCAGGAACACCGTCCCGTAACGTGGGAGTGAGTAGCTAACTCAGTGGAATAATAGAGCAAAGATTAACATGTTATCAAATCAATCATGCGATAATAGTAAAGCAGTAATTCAAACATTCCTAATACTGTTGTTAATGTAATTATGACATGACGTGATGTATGCCCTCACCGACGATCACCCTCATGCGGCAACATCTTACGACCGCGGCATGCCACACTCCCTAGAGTGCTCCACCTCTTCCAGGCACATGCAATGCTATGGTGATATGAATTCTAAGTTGTTATTAGTCCATTCAAACAGCAGGATTGGGAAACTAAGGTACTTCCCTTGTATCAATCCCAACACAGATCCTGTTTAGGGTCGTCACTCCTAGTAATCTCATACGATGTATATTTCGTAGGTCACTGCAAGGGCTGCCAGGGCTGTTGCTCACACTCGTTGCACCGCTCCCCCATCACCTTATCAATACAGGCCTACCGTACTCTACTGCAACGAAAGGGTCGTCGCCTCCCGTGGACTCAAAATACGCTCGCGGTCACTACAAAGGGCTCGTCGCCTGATCAGTGTAGGCCGACAGCTAGAATATAGTGTCCCATACCACCATAATCTGCTCATGAGTCTAGGTGCTCATTGGTCACTACGGGGAGGTTTGTGGCCCCAGCGTAGGCCGACAGCTCGACCACAGTGTCCCATACCACCATGCCCGGCTCATGAGTCTTTATGGATCAAGGTACCATGGTTAACAGGGTTTACAATGGTAAGTTCAGTACCCTAGGTTCAAGCAGTTATGACTCATGCAGGGTGAACATACAACGGCCAGTCGGGTTACTTGACGGGCTCGACCAGCGCGATCGCATCTCAAGTTGACGACATGAAGTGCGTAAAACACTTCGTGTGGCCTAACCACTGCCGCCAACTCCAGAACACGACTCGCGTTCATCGACGCGTCGTTCGTGGCGAAGATAAACTAACCACGAATTCGCTCGGTTACCGACTGCCTGGACTAAGTATAGTCCCAAACAATCATGGAATCATGTCAGCATTCATGTAAGAGTAATGGAAATGAAATACAACCATGTGAGCATGTTAACACCTGTTATAACGTACAACTTAAGTAAATCATCCTACACATGTCTTTCACACATATAATGAAATTATGCATATCGCCAACATATAGGAAATCCTCTCCATTAGTCTATTAATTGAGAATTCAATCTCAACTAAACCATAATGAAATCATCAAGTACATGATATAACATACCACTTAAGTGCAACATCAAACATATGCATTTCATACATATAATGAAATCGTACATACGGCTAACATGTAGGAAATCATTTACATCAACATATTAATTGAGAAATCAATCTCAAATTAATTCATAACACCATTTAATTCAATACATACTAATACAAGCATTTATACAAACACTTACACTACACACTTGAGTCTACATATAGTATGTCGACCCGAAATGCGCATTTAGGCGAATCTCTTCGCCAAACTAATTATGCACGCATTCCAAACATTCTAATGCGACAACAATTCATGTCAATCACATCAGCAAACTATGAATGAAAACGGTACTTCCTACAAATGACTAAAATGCCCTAAATCTCATATTCTTCGTTGATTTACGAAACAGGAAACGGATAGCATGTTGTACATGTCAAACGGCGTTGCCGTCGAGAATCTACTATTAAACGACATTGAAAGTTTTGGAAACAGTCAATCAAAGCGTCTAAAATCCGCACTTTTTTCCTTTTAGGGGTGAGAATTCGAACGGAGCGTATACGCTTCGTCTACGGCGACTAGGCAACCTAATACACAAGATCTATTAGCTATTTCTCTATGGAACCAAGGAATCAGCAAATCAGCAACTTTCTAGGGTTTTTCGTACCTGAAAACGCGGAGAAATCACTGGCAAAGTGATTGGAATACGCCGCTTAAGCACGTGCAGCAGCAGCAGGAAAAGCTCTCCCACCTTCTCTCACAAACTCTCACCTTTTCTCTCTCCCAATCTAGATTTTTTTGCAAATTCAGATGGGAGAGAGGAGTGAGGGTTTCAAGCTCTTTTATAAGCCTAAACTTGCCCGAAATAGACTCGGGAACAAGTTTCACTTGAGGGGTAACCCAATCGGGGCTGTTTCGGTCCAAAAGATGCTTTCTGGTGGTCCCCTGGTCGAATGCGATCGGACTTAAGCTCATGCGTACCAGATCTAGCGCACATTAAGTTTTCAGTCCGGCAGGGTTCGCAGATCGCACGTGGCGGACCAGTTTCAGTTCAGCGGTCACCGCACGTAGATCAGGGCTGGAAGTCTCATAATATAAAATAGAAATTTTTCCTGATCCGAGGGTGTAATCTGGATGAATTCTGACGGTCAGAACGCCTAATGCTGACGCGTCAAGTCGTATGCCAGATTTGAATTTGAAATTCCAAATCTGTCCCTATTCGCACTCTCTTCGGTCCGGGCTCAATGAAATAGTCTGTGATTATCGGTTTGACTTGATTTTCGAAATGATTGTCAAGTCCAGCTAGGCGGTTCTAACGGTCTAAGATAAGAGGTATCGGACTTTCGACGCGCGGTCTAGATCCAATACAAAATTTCAAAGTGGTCCAGAGAACAAACCTGTTTAGAGTTTGATCCAAGGTTATAGAGTATTATGGAGTCATACGTTCTACTTGATTTGGGTCTTGTAGAATGTATTTAAAGTGATCAGGGACTATTTCCCAGCTACTCTAGCGTTGCGCTAGCTAACTTATGCTTAGTTTCTAAAGGAATTAACCCTAAGTGATTTCTTTGGCTATGGAATTGGGTTCTAAGCGATTTTTCAGGTGTTTTAATTGACCCACTGTCTAAGGACGTCAAATCCCAGATTGGCCAAAATCCGGGGTGTTACAGTGATCAAGATCAACATATCGTTCAACAATAACCTTGCGCAAATGCAAATCCCATACATATGAGGGATCATCATCGGGTGACCGAAGGTGGCGCCGTGTTATTGGAGTAGATCTAGAAGAAGATGGACCATGGAAAGTTTTCTTTTTCCCTCTAGCATCCATTGGTAATAAGAAAATCAATGTACTAAGGAGTTACAAAATATGAGAAATGGGTTTTCTCAAAAATAGAAATTAGAGAAGAAAACTCCAAATATCTCAACAAAGCTTGAAATCAAGCACTACAATGAAGAAATTGAAGAAAATAGACCTTAAATCTTCAACAAAGACTGAAAAAATACACTAACTTCATGAATGAAATAGTAGGGTTTGACTAGTCGTGCCACAACTTGTTGGAGAGAAAAGAAGAAATGAGGAAGATGATGGTTTTCTCCAAATTAAAGTGACCAGTGTGCAACACGACCGGTCTTGGGCTGTCCTCAACCGATCGTACCATGACTGGTCGAGCACATCCTCGATTGGTCGTGTACCAACATAAACATGCATTTTTCATTCAAATTTGAAACTTAAATCAATAAATTATCAAATATATACACTATGATACAAATATGCATGAATAATCAATTTAAAATGCACATACCAAGATCAAAATTTAATTTATTAAACCTACTTTTGTCAAGCAGTTTAGTAAAAATGTAAGCAAGTTGAGTCTCGGTAGGAATGTACTCCAAAGATATTAGCTTTTCTTCCACTAATTCATGAACGTAATGAAACCTAATGTCAATGTGCTTAGTACGTGAATGCTGGATTGGATTTTTTAAAATATTTATTGCACTTGAATTATTGCATATAAGACCATTGAATCTTGTGCAATTCCATAATCGCTTAACATATGTTTCATCCAAACAAGCTAAGTACATGCATATCTAACTGCGATATATTCAGCCTCAATAGTAGAGAGCAATATAGAACTTTGTTTCTCACTAAACCAAGAAACTAAATAATTTCCAATATAAAAACAACCACCACTGGTAGATTTTTTACCATCGATATTACCAGCCCAATCAGCATCCGAGTACCTAGCCAACTGAACACTAGTTTCATGTGGATACCAAAGACCCATATTTGACGTACTTACGACATATCGCACAATCCGCTTAACAGCAGTTAAATGTGAATCTTTAGGATTAGACTGATATCTAGTGTAAATACCAACACTTAAAGTAATATCAACTCTACTAGCAGTTAAATAAAATAAACTGCCAATCATACTACGATATAATTTAGAATCCACATTTTTACCTATAGAGTCTTTTGAGAGTCTTTAGGAGTATCAAAATTCTTACTATTCTCAAATCTGAACTTTTTAATCAAGTTCAGAGCATATTTGGTCTAAGAAATGAAAATACCATTAGGTTATTATTTTACTTACAACCCAAGGAAATAGTTCAATTCTCCAACTATGCTCATTTCGAACTTGTATTTCATTAAATCTGTAAACTCAACCGTCATGTTAGAATAGGTAGATCCATAAATAATGTCATCAACATAGATCTTCATAATTAAGATATGATCATTATGTTTCTTAATAAAAAGAGTTTTATCAACACTTCCCATTTGAAAATTAGGATTTAGTAAAAACTTAGTTTCTTGTATCATGCCCTAGGAGCTTGTTTTAAGCCGCGGAGAGCCTTTTTATGATGATAGATATGATCAGTGTTTTTAGGGTCTTCAAAACCCATTGGTTGTTCAACATACACTTTTTCATACAGATCACCATTTAAGAAGGCACTCTTCACATCTACTTGATAAATTTTAAATTTTCTAAAGCAAGCAATGGATATAAATAGTCTGATTGACTCAAGACGAGCTACTGAGGAAAAGGTTTCATCATAATCAATACCCTCAATTTGAGTATACCCTTGTACAACCAGCCTACCCTTGTTTCGAATTATATTACCAAGTTCATCAGACTTATTTTTGAAAATTCACTTAGTTTCAATAATATGTTTATATTTAGGTTTAGGAACAAGATACCAAACATCATTTCTCACAAATTGCTTAAGCTCTTCTTGCATCGCAACAATTCAATTTCTGTCAGTAAGAGCTTTTCTTACGTTAACCGGTCCTATCTGGGATGTGAAACAACTGTAATTACATGTCTTCAAGTTATTAACTAATGTGCACACCTGTGAGAGGGTTTCCAATAATCTGAGTGGTTGGATGATCTTTAACAGTACTTAATTCAGTATTGTTTTGACTTGATGAAGTATCTGGTTTATCAATCAGAAGAACTTCATCATTATTTGAACTTAGGGCAGGTGTATTCAAGTGATCGTCAATGACCACATTTATAAGTTCTTGAATAACACCGGTCTTTTTGTTCATTCCATGATATGCACAACTATTTAAAGAATATACTAAAAAGATTCCTTCATCACTTGTAGTGACAAACTTTCCTAAATTTTCACAGTCGCGTAAATATATAGAACTTGCTGCCAAAAACTAGAAAGCATTTGACAGTAGGCTTCTTATCGAACCACATTTCATAAGCCATTTTATTATTAGATTTACTTGTATAAACCCGATTGATTATATAGCATGCAGTATTTACTACTTCAGCCCATAAATTTTCAGATAGCTTCATACTATTCAACATTACATTAGCATTTCTTGAAGCACTCTATTTTTTCTTTCAACAATTCCATTTTGTTGTGGAGTTTTAGGTATAGAGAATTCATGTAATATCCCCTAATCGCTACAGAATTTCTCAAAACTACTAATCTCAAATTCAGATCCATGATCACTACGAATCTTATAGACTTGAGAACCTTTTTCCGTTTGAATCTGTTTGAGAACCCTTTTTACTTCTTCAAGGGTTTTTGATTTATCCCTTAAGAAGGCAACCCATGTAAATCTAGTAAAATCAACCACAATTAGAAAAATATATTTTTTGCCACCTCGACTCTCCATCCTGATCGGTCCTATAAGATCTATATGGAGAAGCTCGAATGGTCTTGATGTGGCATTGGAGTTCACCTTCTTATGAGAGCTCCGTGATTGCTTGCTAATTTGGCATTTATCACATATTTTATCTATTTTTTACAATTTAGTTAGACCTCTTATTAGTTCTCTTTTGCTCAATCTATACAAATAATGGTAGTGTACACGTCCAAGACGTTTATGGCACAAATTAGTCTCATCGGTATGGACCATGTAGCACGGTTGACTCGATGAGCTGGATTCACTAATAATATAGCAGTTTTTAGAAGTTATACGACCAGTTAATATTACTGAGACCTTATTATTTAGAATTTCACAACCTTGGTTAGAGAATTTTTATGCTATAATTATTATCACATATTTGAGATATGCTTAACAGATTGTTTTTTAACCCTTCAACATATAAAACATTTTTTAACAAAGGGAGATTATAGAGTTAAACTGTACCTTGGCCAATAATCTTTCAGTTGCTGCCATCACTAAATGTGACTTAACCATCAGTCATGTCTTTGACATCAGTGAATAGACCTTTATCACCAGTCATATGCCTTGAGCATCCACTGTCTAGGTACCACTTTGAATGGCTTGTAGCTTTAAAATCAGTGTGGACAACCAAGTAGGTAGCCTTAGGAACTCATTTCATAACTGTTTTGGGTTTAGGAGTATAGTTGGTCTTCTTTTGTTTATAGTTGATGTAAGAGTGACCTACTGAGTTAGATTTTAAAAGCGCCTTAAGCAAATCAACTATTTTTTCAGCTAAAGGGTTTTGGTTCTAATTTTTATAGTTGATATAGTTGCTTTCAGGTTTTTGAAAAATTTTTAGTATTTTTAGAAAAATTTTGATTTATACTTTTCCCTTTTAAGTTTAAGGTCTCTCCTTTTACAAACTCAGGAGGCATATTTTTCTGTTTAGGAGGAACATTTTTATCGTAGCCCAAACTGGAACAATTGCCACATTTCCTTGATCTAGATAAAAGTTTTTCTAACTTTGGATCTCCTTGGGCATACTTCCATGTATCCTTTAAACTCAAAAGAGAAGAGACTTCAAGTTTAAGTTTTTCATTTTAAGATTTAAGATTTTCAATCAGGGAGGTTTTGAATTCAAAATCGCATTTAGTCTTTTCAAAAAAATCTGAAATATGGGATTTTTAAAAAATAAGAGACTCTAAATTTTCTTTAAGCTTTGAAAATTTTTCTTTTTGAAGTTTAAGTTTGACAATAATTTTACAACTTTCCTTGTATAGGGCATTGTAAGCATTTTAAAGATGATCTTCATTTTCACAAGCATTATTGAGATTTTCTTCACTCGTTGAATTATTATCTGAAAATGTGAATTTAGCTAGAGTCATAAGGGCTTTAACGTCACTGCTCAACTTAGTTTAAGAATCTTTTGATTCAAAAGAGGCTTCAGAATCAGAGGATTCATCCCAAGTAGCCAACATACCCTTCTTTTTAGGTCTGTCTTTTTAGGACACTTGTTTGCTAAATGCTCATATTTATGGTAGTTATAACACTGACTGTCTTTTAAAGATTTTTGAGTTTTAGGTTTAGATTTCTTCTTATCATTCGATTTTTGAAAATTAACTCTCCTTTTACTTTTAAAAATTTTGTAAAACATTTTTGCTAAAAGGGCCATATCACCTTCAAAGTTTTCTAAATTAGAATTGTTATTATTTTCCTAAAAATTATTTTTAGAAGTATCAAGGTGTAACGTCTTAGAAAAATCCATACTTAGACCCGAGTACCACCTCTAGTAGAAATCATTTAGAACCAAATCCCTTAGAAATTTAATGTGTATTAGCTAGCGCTAAACTAGATTACATGTGAAATTAGCACCAACCACTTTCAATACAATTTGTAAGACCCAAAACCTATAGAATCATTGACGCTATATTACACTGAAATCTAGGATCCAACTCTAAAGCCAGTTGCTCTTGGGAGCACTTTGTAACTTCGTATCGGACCTAGACCGCACGTCAAAAGTCTGATAGTGATGAACTTAGACCAGTATGACCGCTTAGTTGGACTTGACTATCACCTCAAAAATTAAGGCCAAAAATGTCTAGAGACCATTTCCTTGAGTCCAGAGTGAAGAGAGTGAGAAAGCTAAGATTTTTAGAAAATTAAATATAATTTTAAGTAATCTGGGTCGTGTCGCTTGCACGTTATTTCTAAACATTCTGACCACTGGATTTTAACCCAAATTCACCCTCGGATCAGGAAAGGTGGCCCATACATGTCAAAGTACTTGTGGCCCTGATCAAATTTTGGTGACCGTTCAATTGAAACTAGTCCGCCACGGACAATCTGGAAACCCGATCGGACTAAAAACTTAACTTGCTTAAGACCCAATACTAGTGAGCTTAAGTCCGATCGCATTTAATAAGAGGACCCCTAGAAGTGCTCCATTGGATAAGAAAGAGCCCGATTTGGTTATAACCTAAGTATACGTTAGGCTTAAGGCTGTTTCCATCGATTTTAGGCTTATAAAAAAGGCCTTAAACCCTCATTCTCAAATCCCATATGAATTTCCTAAACCCTAACTAAGTTAAGGGAGATAAAGGAGAGAGAAAGTAAAAGAGAACTTGTTGTTTCTCCGTGGGATTCTTCCCAGTTCTTCTACATATCGATCCTGTGTGTCTGAATCGTTATTTTGGTGATTTTAATTCCATTTTTGGATAAGTTAATCAAACCCTAACCTGTTTTGGAGCTTAGAATATTTGAACTAAAGTTATAGCTAACTTGTTTCATTCCTTAGGTAGCGTATCTGCCGTTGACCAAGACTTAATGTCGGAATCATCTCTATTTCGCATTTTCTGGTTTAAGGTGCAAACTATATACGTTTATGTTATGGTTTTCAGGACTTTTAATGTTATATAAGGATTTATGCATGACATGAATGCTATTACGCTTGCCAAATGCACTATCTGTTTCGATTTACGTATATGTATAATCTATGTTATAAATAGAGTATTTCATGTATATGTTAGAATACCTGTATACGTATGGAATTTGCTGTTATGATTTCCACGATTCTTTGTCATTGATACATGAACGTTATATATGCGACGACTCCTTAATGAAAGGAATCGCCTTATTATGCAATATGGTCAACATACGTGATGTATGTTGAATAGTATAGTCTAAGTGTTTGTATAAATGCTTGATTGAGCTAGTAGTTAGTAAAGTGTGATTTTTAAGGATGTTGGGATATGAATCTCAATCACATTACTTGAGTGTATGATTTCCTCCATGGATTTATTTTCCTAATTATTCATGTTAACTGTGTTCATGATTTCCTCTATGTACTGTATTTATGTTCAAGTTATATTTCATAAATGTTCATATGAATGTAGGATACGAATCATATGCCTGTTATTGAGCTTGTATGTGATTGGGGTTGTATTATAGTCCAGGTAATCGGTAACCGTTCTTCAAATGGTGGTTGAGGTCATTTTTGCCACGCAGGATGAGTTTAATGAATTCAAGTCGTGCTTGGGATGTTCGACAGTGGTTAGGCCATACTGAGTGCTTATGCATTCCATGTCATTTAACTCAATGTGCGCTTGGCCTAGTTGAGCTTATCAACTAACCCGATTGATCGATGTTTGTTCACCATGTTTGGTCACTACTGTTTAAATTTAAGGCACTGAACTCACTAGTGAAAATCCCATTAACCTTGGTACCGTGATCCCGTAAGACTCATGAGTCGGACATGGTGGTATGGGACACCGTGCTTGAGCTTTTGGCCTACACTGGGGCGATGAGCCTCCCCGTAGTGATCAGTGAGCACCCTACTCTCGTGAGCCGATTATGGTGGTATGGGATACTATATTCGTGCTGTCGACCTACAGTGATTGGTGACGATCCCTCTGTAGTGACCTCTAGTATATCCTGACACTACATTAGGGCGACGAGCCTTGTTGTAGTATTTAGGATATAACTAGACTTGTATTGATTGGTGACGAGCCCTTTACAGTGATCTAGAACCATAACATCGTATGAGATTTCCTAGGACTGACAACCCTAGAATGGATCAATGTTTGAGAATTGATATAAGGGAGGTGTCTTAGCTTCCCAATCCTGCTGTATGAAAAGAACTAATAAGAACTTGGTAATCATACTCATGACATCGCACTACATGTGCCATTGACGTTAGTATGAGAGCACAGTGGTAGTGATTCATGACACGATCGTTAGATGTTGTCGCAAGAGAGAGTTTACGGTGAGGGCATGCATCATTATTTCATATCATTCTAGCATTAATAAGAGTATTTAGGACATGTTTGATTGTACTGCTTTATCATTACTGCTTGATTGAATTGATAAGATGTTAACCTTTACTGTATAGTTTCACTAAGTTGATCACTCAGTCCCACATTCTGGGATGACTCTTAAACACCAACCAGACTCTGACTTAGCTGCAGGTGATGGTGATGCTTACGAGGTGTAGCCGAAGTTCGACGAGGACGAGGAGGTTTTCTCCTTCATGCAGTTCTCATGCGGGTTCATGTGAGCCTTGTCCTGATTGGCGGGGATTCTGGGATATGAATATATTGATTTGTCACAGTCTGATATATGTATTTTGATACATAGTTATACTTATTGCCCTGGGTAGAGAACGCATCTTTTGGGGATTATTTTGGTTTATATATTGATTTAAGACTTCGGCTTGCATTTTCTCTCTATCCCCGAATTTTGTCTACTGATCTGGCTTAATTTACTTCATGTTTTATGCGTTAATATAGATAAAATACATCCATCATTATTTATGTTGCATAGGTGATGTTTTGGAACTAGGGAGCTGAGCGTTGCTCGACCCCCGAATTTCAGGGTGTTATAAGTTGGTATCAGAGCATGATCTGGATTAAACTGGACCTGGGTTAGGGTCACACGATGCACGTTGATGCCACTATAGCGTAAGAGGGTGCAAGAACAATCTAGAAACAGGTTTAGGACCCCAAATGTGTCATTTGACGAAAGTTTACTGAAAATGATTGCCGAGATCGAGTCCGTGCACACTCCTGATCACACACAACAACCCCAAATCAAGTTTAGATCTCCAATTGACGGGTATATACCGTGTTTCATCCCATTCCAGCCATTAGAACTCGGTAAATGTGAATAGAGATTAGATTTGTTCCTAATCAACCCGAAACAACTCGAATCGGAAGCGGGGGCCTCACCGGATTAGTCAGTGGCTAGTGAGGGCCTCGCCGACTGGCGGTCTCATTCAAACCGAGCCTTCGGGATGATGGCACATGGGGCCTACTGGGACCCACCGGTCCATGGTTCGACGTCTAAAGCATCCCCAATCGAGTACTTCCTTCACAAAATCCCCTCGCAAGCTTTTCCTTTTCTTCAAAACTGCTCCATTCCCTCTTAAATCATCCTTCCAATCACTCTCTCTTGCATTTTTCGTTAAATCCTACATCCCTTCACCATGCTCTACCATACCCATCACCTAATCCTTCTATTTCCTTTGATTTGAGCTTCTAAATCCCTCATTTAAGCTTTAAAATTGTGCCAACCCACTACCCATCCCATTTTGTTACTTTCTTTCTTCAATACTCCCTTTCTTTGAGCCTTTCAACCCTCTTTGAGGCTCAGATCCATGGAGACCCAAATAGTGCAGCCCTTTTCCTTCCTTTACTTCGATTTTCCATGGCTTTCATGGAGTTTGTTGTGGCATTATTTTTCATTTCCTCCATCCTTTCATTCATGGGGAAGAAGTGAGCCCCTGTGGATGAGGTTGGGCCTAGTCACCCCGCTCATTCGAGAAGGACGAGAGGAGCTACCGAGAGTTCAAGCGCTGGGAGAGAAGTGCAGACGAAGCGAGATTTAGATCCCCATGCTCCATTAGGAAGAGCTTTGTTGGCCGAGTTGGCTTATGGCGTCTACGAGGGTCGTAGGGTTCTTTTTGAAGCGCATGTGGATGGATGAATCTTTGGAGAATACTTGTTGTTCGAGTGCCTGGAAAAATCCGGGTGGGGTCCACTATTTGAAGGTGAGTCTCGCGCAAACGTGAGCACTATTCGAGCCTTCTATGCCCACATTCAAGAGCCTACACTTGAGCCCTTACAGTTCAAGATCCCCTTTGGTAGAGACCGAGAAGCCACAATCAACGTTAGATTAATTGCTCGACTCCTGAATGTGCCACTTGGCGAGGTACATGCTAGTGAGAGAAATCTGAATAGTGTACGTGAAAGGGATCGCCGCACCAGGTTTCCATGTGGTTGACTGGTTGAATGGCAGCCTAACAGGAGTTTCTTAGCGACCCATATATTGGGCAATTTTCATCTGCTTCACCACATTTACACATTCAATGTCTACCCCAGGTGGAGCAATCGCAGTGAGTGCATGCGTCTTATGGTGGATTTTCTATATCAAGTGGGGCAGGGAGCGAAGTTATGCGTGCCTACGTTTATACTGCGACAGATCATCCTTATCAAGTGATCAAATAGAACGACTAAGTCGCTCCCCTTCGGCTGACTCATACGCAAGATTGTACTTGAGTTTGGCTATAGACTTGGGGCGAAATTGCCAGTGCCGATCCATTACATCAGCGATACCGCTCTCAACCAGATGAAGATCGGGCCTCGACAACGACAAGCCCAACTTGAAGAAAGCGAGGATGAGTCTGAAAGTGAAGAAGGAGGAGAGCGGTGAAGAAGGTGAACCATTGATAGAAAAGGAGGGGGAGCAGAATGAAGAAGAAGAGGAGGCTCAGGATACTGATGAGAGTCCTCCTCCTACGACTCAGGAGCATAATCCTGATAGGGCTGACAGAGAAGCCCGTTTGGTTAGGCTTTAGGAGGGCCAGGCCACTCTTCGATAAGATATTATGGATTTGCGTGGCTACGTGAAGCACAAGTTAAGGAAAGTAACCCACACTTTGAAGACGATCCTGTGTTGTTTACAGGATAAGGGTACCCCTCCTCCATCACCAGATTCTGAGGAATAGTCCTTTTCATAGTCGTTATTTTCTTATTTGTTGCTTGTTCTTGTGTGTGGCTTGGTAGTTTGGTAGTTGTTTAATGTTTGAAGCTTAGTCATTTTGCTCACATGCTTTCTCTGTCGCGATTCATGTAATGCTGCACTTCATGTATTGTGATAATTTTGTTAACAAAATGCATGTTGTTTCTTTGGCCTGTGAAATTAATACTGTGGATGGACTGTGTGAATGCCTAATCTCATTGGTTGATACCCTCTGTTGCGTGTAGGGTATGTCACTTAAGGGCTCAAGATCTTTGGCTTGTCTCTCTCTGGGTGATTGGCTAGACGGGGCCCTTACCCTGTGCGATAGTCATATGGACCCCCATTTGGGCCCATCTCATTCTGATCCCATGCCGAGTTCTCAGCCGGCTTCGGGCCCTGCTGTTGAACCACCTCCTGTGACACTTTTTGTGGTGCCTCCTGTCACACCTTCAGTTCTTGTCCTCCATGGCTGGTATCTTTGCTCAGTCGATGGGGGTGACTCCACCTGCCTCGTCTCTACACCCAGTCGGGAATACTAGTGCGAGCTGTACATTCAAACGATTTCAGCGCTTAAGGCCTCCTACATTTTTGGATACTCACAGACCCGAAGAGGCTGAGTATTGGATCGACCACATCTCTAAGATGCTAAGACGGTTGCACTGTTCGAAGGAGGAGCAGGTTGAGCTTGCCACCTTCATGTTTGAGAAGGAGGCTAGCTTATGGTGGGATAGCATCCTCCGTACAGTTGTGGAGGGATTCGTATGGACGTAGGCAGTGTTTGAGGCACGCTTCCACGAGAAGTATTTTTTGGTCACTTACCGACACGAGAAGGAGAGTGAATTCCTTCGCCTTCGCCAAGGAGGCATGTCGGTGACAGAGTACGAGAACTGATTTATGGAGCTGGGCAGGTATGCTCCTTTGATTCTGGGTGATTAGCCGTTGAGGATGCGACATTTTTCTGAGGGTTTGCAGCCTGATATTCGATCAAAGATGTGATATGCGAGCATCTCTTCCTATGCTGAGTTGGTGAGCATGTCCTTGGGAGTAGAGCAGGACAGGGAGAGGTTATCCCGCATGCGTGCACCTATGGCTGCCAGGCCGCGACTTGATTTCTCGAGTAGGCCTTTCCTTGGTAAGAGGCCTTGTATCAATTCACCGCCAGGGTTTGCGGCATCTCCTACCCATGTAAGGCATCCTGATGTGTGTTACAACTATTGTAAGAAGACTGGCCACATTGAGATATCATATTTTTCCATGATGTGAGATAGTGGCTTCTCGCCGCCTCAGAGGATCAACCGTCCAATGCCTTAGGCTATTTCAGCACCACTCCTTTAATCAGCACTAGCTTATCCTTTCTTCAGATCTCTAACACCTCGTTTCAGGCCGCCACAACGGCCCATGGTTCCTGCCCCGCATTGCCCACAATAGGCTCGGGTTCATGCGCTCACAGCTGAGGTGCCCAAGGCAGATTCAACACCGACGTCTTTTGAGGTTCCTGCTCACATCCTAGGTATGCCTATCTTCTTGTTGGTGGACACTGGGTCCACTATTTCAATCATCTCTTGTGCTGCGGTCAAGTGGCTAGGTTAGGTTACGACTCCTGCGAATAGAGTGAGACTCACGACAACTACAGGGACTACATCAGAAATTACTCAGACCTGTGAGTCTTGCTCGAAAGATTTGGGTAGTAGGACAGTGGTCATCGACCTGATTGTTGCCCCACTGTGTCATTATTATGTTATATTTGAGATGGATTGGCTCGCGAAGATGAGAGCAGAGATTGATTATGAGGCCAGAGTTGTAACAACCTACGAACCTGAGGGCACGGTCTTCTCTTTTCCAATTCAGGTCAGTTGGTCCTGTCATGTTAGTAGTTACGCTTCCTTGTTAGAGAGTTTTGATGTTTTGATGTTGGAAGTTAAGCCAGTAGTTCATGATTTCTTTGATGTATTTGAGAAGATTCTAGGGCTTCCTCCTCTGCGCGAGATTGACTTCACTATTGATCTTGTACCCAGTGTGACACCTATTTCCCTGCCAACGTATTATATGCCTCCATGTGAGATGGAGGAGTTGAGGAGACAAATCGATATTTTGCTTGAGGCAAGCTTTATTCGACCGAGTGTGTCACCTTGGGGAGCACCTGTCTTGTTTGTGAAGAAGAAAGATGGTTCCTTACGGTTATGTATTGATTATCGCAGGTTGAATCAAGTGATAGTGAAGAACAAGTATCTCTTGCCCAGGATTGATGATCTGTTCGATCAGCTGAAGGGGGCACGTTATTTCTCGAAGATAGATTTACAGTTTGGGTATCATCAGTTGCGCATCAGGGATGAGGACGTCCAGAAGGCTGTGTTCAAGACCAGTTTTGGTCATTATGAGTTTCTTGTGATGACTTTTGGACTCACGAATGCTCCGGCCGTGTTCATGGATCTGATGAACAGAGTGTTTCGGCCATTTTTATTCCGGTTCGTCATTGTCTTTATCGATGACATTTTGATATACTCCACGAGTCGGGAAGAGCATGAGGAGCACCTGAGAACGGTATTGAATACTCTCAGGGAGAACCAGTTGTTCACGGAGTATAAGAAATGTGACTTCTCGAAGGAAGAAGTTAAGTTCTTGGGACATATGGTGTCCAAGGAAGGTATTTCTGTAGACCTTACTAAGGTTGTTGCAGTTCAGGATTGGAAGTGACCCCGTTCAGTTACTGAGGTGAGGAGTTTTCTGGGTCTGGCAGGCTACTATCGACGATTCATTCGAGACTTTTTGAAGATTGTCAGACCGTTATGTAACACCCCGGATTTTTTCCAACCTGGGATTAGACGTCCTTAGGCAATGGTTCAACCAAAACACATTGGTTACCGGTCAGAACCCAATTCCATAGCCAAAGAAATTACTTAGGATTAATTCCTTTAGAAATTAAGCGTAAGTTAGCTAGCGCTACGGTAGAGTAGCTGTGAAATTACTCCTGATCGCTTTAAATACATTCTGCAAGACCCAAAACTTGTAGAATCGTTGATGCTACGTTACCCAAAAATCCAGGATCAAACTCTAAACCGGTTTGTTCTCGGGAACCCTTTGAAACTTTATATTGGATCTAGACCGCGCGTCGAAAGTCCGATACCTACAATCTTAGACAATTATGACCGCCTTGTTGGACTTGACAATCGTTTCAAAAATCAAGGCCAACCGACTTTCAGAGGCTATTTCATTGAGCCTGGAGTGAAGAGAGTGAGAAAAGGGTTAGATTTGGAAATTTTAATTGAAATCTGGCACGTGACTTGGCGCATTATTATTAAGCGTTCTAACCATCAGAATTCAGCCAAATTACACCCTCGGATCAGGAAAAATTTCTCTTTCATATCATGAGACTTGTAGACCTGATCTAGGTGCGATGACCGATGAACTGAAATTGGACCACCACGTGTGATCTGCGAACTCTGCCGGACTGAAAACTTGATGTGTGCTAGATCCAGTATGCATGAGCTTAAGTCCGACCGCGTTTGTCCAGGGGACCTCCAAAAATGCTCTTTTGGACCAGAACAGCCCCGATTTGGTTATAACCCAAGTAAACCTTGTTCCCAAGCCTAATTTGGGAAGGTTTTAGGCTATAAAAGGGTTTGAAACCCTCACTTCTCTCACCCATTCGAATTTGCTAGAAACCCTAGCTAGAGAGAGAGAAAAAGTGAGAGTTTGTGAGAGAGTGTGGGAGAGATCTTCTTGCCACTTGCTGCTGCTACTACACGTGCTAAAGCAGCGCACTCCAATCACTTTTTTGGTGATTCCATCCCACTTCTAGGTAAGAAAAACCCTAACCACTTGCTGATTTGGGGATTTCTTCGATTCAAGTAGCAAAGTAGCTGATGTACGTGTGTATTAGGTCGCCTATACGCCGTTGACGAAGCATATACGCTCCGTTCGAAATGATACACATCTAAAGCAATAGGTGCGGATTTTAGACGCTTTGATTGGCTGTTTTCAACACTTTCAATATCGTTTAATAGTAGATTATCGACGGCAATGCCGTTTGACATGTACAACATGTTGTCCGTTTCCTGTTTCATAAATGTAGGAAAAATATGAGATTTAGGGCATTTTAGTCATTTGTAGGAAATACTGTTTGTATCCATATTTTGCTGATATGATTGACATGGCTTTTTGTCGCCTTAGGATATTAGGAATGTTTGCATAATCAATTTGGTGAAGATATTCGCCCAAATGCACACTTTGAGTCGACATACACTATGTAGACTTAAGTGTGTAGACTAAGTGTTTGTATTAATATGTATTGAGTATGTAGTGTTGTGAAATAGTTTTGAGATTAAATTCTCAAGTAATATGCTGATGTAAATGATTTTCATCATGTTGGCTAAGTTATGGATTTCATTGTATGTATGAAATACATGTGTTGAATGAATTGCTTAAGTGGTATTTTATAACATGCGATAACATGCTTATATTGTTGTATTTCATTTCCATTACTCTTATGTGATTGATGATGTGGATTCACAAATGTTTGGGGCTATACTTAGTCCAGGCAGTCGGTAATAAAGTAAGTTCATGGTTTGCTTATATTTTCCATGAAGGACACGTCGATGAACGCGAGTCGTGTTTTGGGTTGGCGGCAGTGGTTAGGCCACACGAATTGTTTTATGCACTTCATGTCACTCAGCTTGAGATGCGCTCGTACTAGTCGAGCCCGTCAAGTAACCCGACTGGCCATTGTATGTTCACCATGTATGTGTCATAACTGCTTGAACTTAGGGTACTGAACTTACCATTGGAAACCCTGTCAGCCATGGTACCTTGATCCATAAAGACTCATGAGCCGGGTATGATGGTATGAGACACTGTGGTCGAGCTGTCGGCCTACGCTGGGGCCACAAACCTTCCCATAGTGACCAGTGAGCACCCTACTCTAAGCAGATTATGGTGGTATAGGACACTATATTCTTGTTGTCGGCTTACACTGATCAGGTGACGAGCCCTTTGTAGTGACCTTGAGTTTATCCTGACACCACATGGGGGCGACGAGTCCTGATGCAGTCTTAAGGATATAACTAGGCCTGTATTGATAAGGTGATGGGGGAGAGTGCAACGAGTGCGAGCAATAGCCCTGGCAGCCCTTGCAGTGACCTACAAATATAACATCGTATAAGATTACTAAGAGTGACGACCCTAGACAGGATCTTTGTTGGGATTGATATAAGCAAGGTACCCTAGTTTCCCATTCCTGCTGTATAAAAAGGACTAATAATAACTTGGTAATCATATCTACATCACATTGCATATGCTTGGAAGATGTGAAGCACTGTGGGAAGAAAGCATGCCGCGGGCGTAAGATGGTGCCGTATGAGGGAGATCGTCGGTGAGGGCATCCATCATGTCTTGTCATATTGCATTAACAACAGTATTTAGGAATGTTTGATTTATTGGTTTACTATTATCGCATGATTGATTTGATAACATGCTAATCTCTGCTCTATCATTCCACTGAGTTGATCACTCACTCCCACATTATGGGATGGTGTTTTCAGACACCCACCAGTCCCTATTGTGATTGCAGATGATGGCGCGGCCTGCGAGGCGGAGCCGGACTTGATAATGATGAGGAGGATCCCTCCTTTATGCGTGTTCTAAATGACGGGATTATAGGGAGATTGATTAGATGACTTAATACTTGTCATTTTATAGTATTGGAGCACTCATGTATATTCTTTTGATCATTTTTGGAGTATACATGTATATATTTAACCTGGTAATATGTTCACACTCTGGAGACATACAACAGTTTATATAGGTTATACATACTATCACAGTTTTTCGCTTACTAATTTAACGGTTTCTAGAGTATGATATGATGTTTTGGATTAATCCCAATCTTGTTTAATGCCTTTTTACAGACAACATGCATCTAACGTTATCTATGTTGCATAAATAACATTTTGGAACTCGGGAGTTGGGTTTCTACCCGACCCCCGATTTTCGGGATGTTCTAGATGGTATCAAAGCATGATTTGGATTAAACCGGGCTTGGGTTATATACACGCGACATACGCTGTCGTTCCTTTGACTTAGGTGAGTGCGAGGAAAGTTTAGAAACACTCGTAGGACTCCAGTTTCTCCAATAGGCGAAGTTTACTTGAGTCGATCGTTTCGGTCGAGTCCGTGGCGTATCTTTGGTCGCGTGAAGAGACCTAAGTAGCCTCTAGGTTGTTAGTAGTTTGGTTTTAGATGGTCCTAGGAGAATTTAAAACCCTAAAATGTAAATCCTTGGGGTGTGGGGCAAGCACAACCCTTACTTTCAATAGCTAGGGCTTAAAAACCCCGTTTCACCCAATTCCTTCAAAATTCTTCCTCTCACCACTCCATTCTTCAATTCTTTCTTAGTCTTTTCATGTTAGGCGTTGATCCTAATGTGAAAATGATATAAAATCATACTTAGGCAAAATTTTACAATGAATAGTAAAAATACATGAAAATTGGCCTTTTGGCCATTCCAACCTTAAAATCTTTTATAACTAATGGGTTATTTGGATGGATTGACTCCTCCTACCTCAAAATAATATGTTACATGGCATATAAATTCATTCTGGTCTACAGATTTGTCCTGAAATTCCCATGAGAGAAGTTTGGGCCTCCCTAGGTCAAAATATAATGAACTAGGGTGGGGCCCATATATATCTGGGACCTCCAGGGTAGGGGGGACCCATCCCACTAGGCCAGACCATCTGGATCCACCATCGACCGGCGATGCATTGCCATACAATGGGCCCCATTTAGGCCGTGCTTTGGGCGGACACCCTAGAAGGGGTAGAGGAGGTCTCCTATATGTGGGCCACACCTTGAAACCCCCTAAAAAGCATACTTCCTTCACAAATAGCCCCTCTCAAGCCTCCATTTTCATTTTTCTTGCTGCCACCCTTTCAAACTCGGTGTCAAATCACTTTCAATCCTTCTTTCTACCAAAAATGATGTCTTTCCATCCTTCCATTGTGATTAGCAACCCTCTCCCTCTCCGATCTCGTCGTTTGAAGCTCCCACAACCTTCATGCAAGGCTGAAATCGTGTGGAGCTCCATTCCCCTTTATAGTTCTCTTTTCCCTTTAAAAATCTAGCCTTTGGGAGCTTGATGGACCCCTCTATAGGGCCTAGATTCATTTCAGACCATTAGGGCAGTCATTTCTTCCCATTTCCCTCATTTTCCATGGCTATTGTTAGGGCTATTTTAGCCTTTTTCTCCCTTTCCATCGTCCTCTCTCTCATGTTCCTTTTATTTGATCCTCAGACTCATGGAAACCTGCTTACCCATCCCATTTCTCCACATTCTTCGCTTGTCTGATTACCGTTTTAAGGATTTCTGTGTTTTATTGTTGTTGGGTCTAGTGATGTCATAGGTAGAAATGTGTTTGCGTAATGTTTTGGGCTTAATATAGCCGAATGCATTCCTGTCATAATTCATGTGGAACTTAATTCCATGTATTGTGACTAATTTTATTGAATGGAGTATATGCCGTTTCGTTTGTTGTAAGGTATTGTCCCTAGATTGGGAGTATCCTATGGTTGCCACTGCCATATTGTAAATCATAGGATTCAGCCTACAAATTGATTTTTATCCCAACCCACCCTCCTACCAAGCATGCCACACCCAATCCCGACGTGGGATTAGGAATGCAGTTCCATTTAATGCAACTTAATGCTACTGGCCACATAGGCCCTTGGCGTTTTGGACCTAGTGTTAGCACTCCTAGATTTGAAGGATCTGACGATATAGGAAATCCAATTCCATTTACACAATTATGACCTTAAGCGAGAGCGATTCCCTGTACTAGTAATGGTATAAAACCATTTAGCATATAAGCTTAGGCTGTAGATTACAGACTAGTCTACTAGTTACCTTGAGTAGAGTAAAGCCTGTAGATGCTAAAGAATAGTAGGTTAGATTTGGTTGGAATAGAACCTCACTCTTTCGATAGCTCCCCGTGAAACTTATAGGCTTCTATTATAACCCTTAGAAAAGTTGTTTTAACTTAGAATCATTCACTCTCAGGGAAAACTTATAAATCCCTCAGTTATTTCAACCCTTTGGCTGAATTCTGACGGTCAGAATGCTCAATACTGACGCGTCAAGTCGTGTACCAGATTTGAATTTCAAATTCCATATCTAACCCTATTCTCACTCTGTTCACTCCAAGCTCAATGAAATAGCCTGTGAATGTCGGTTGGACTTAATTTTCAAAATGATTGTCAAGTCCAGCTAGGCGGTTATAACAGTCTAAGATTGTAGGTATCAAACTTTTGACGCATGGTCTATATCCAATACGAAGTTTCAAAGAGGTCCTGAGAACAAACCAGTTAGAGTTTGATCCGAGGTTTTAGAGTATTATAGCGTCATTGGTTCTACTTGCTTTAGGTCTTGTAGAACGTATTTAAAGTGATCAGGGACTATTGCCCAGCTACTCTAGCGTTGCACTAGCTAACTTACACTTATTTTCCAAAGGAATTAATCCTACGCGATTTCTGGTCGAGTTGGTACTCGAGTCCAAGTACGGATTTTTCTAGGGCGTTACAGGAAGTGTGGTTGGCCTCTTCCCCACTGGCCCAGGATCGAAACATTTGATTTAGGTTATACATACGGTTAGGTCATTAAATAGGATTGGCCCTTCCTTAGAATGTCAATACTGAAGTCTTGTTAGATACTCCTTACCCTTCGCCAATTTCGGGGATGAAATTGTGTTTTAAGGGGGGTAGATTGTAACACCCCGGATTTTTGCCAACCCGAGATTAGACGTCCTTAGGCAATGGTTCAACCAAAAAAAATTAGTAACCGCTCAGAACCCAATTCCATAGCCAAAGAAATCACTTAGGATTAATTCCTTTAGAAATTAGGCGTAAGTTAGCTAGCGCTACACTGGAGTAGCTGTGAAATTGTCCCTGATCGCTTTAAATACGTTTTGCAAGACCCAAAACTTGTAGAATCATTGATGCTACGTTACCCAAAAATTCAGGATCAAACTCTAAACCGTTTTGTTCTTTGGAACCCTTTGAAACTTTGTATTGGATCTAGACCGCGCGTCGAAAGTCCGATACCTACAATCTTAGACAATTATGACCGCCTTGTTGGACTTGACAATAGTTTCGAAAATCAAGGCCAACCGACGTTCAGAGGCTATTTCATTGAGCCTGGAGTGAAGAGAGTGAGAAAAGGGTTAGATTTGGAAATTTTAATTCAAATCTGGCACGTGACTTGGCGCATTATTATTAAGCGTTCTGACCGTCAGAATTCAACCAAATTACACCCTCGGATCAGGAAAAATTTCTCTTTCATATCATGAGACTTGTAGACCTGATCTAGGTGCGATGACCGATGAACTGAAATTGGACCACCACGTGTGATCTGCGAACTCTGCCGGACTGAAAACTTGATGTGTGCTAGATCCAGTATGCATGAGCTTAAGTCCGACCGCGTTTGTCCAGGGGACCTCCAAAAATGCTCTTTTGGACCAGAACAGCCCCGATTTGGTTATAACCCAAGTAAACCTTGTTCCCAAGCCTAATTTGGGAAGGTTTTAGGCTATAAAAGGGTTTGAAACCCTCACTTCTCTCACCCATCCGAATTTTCTAGAAACCCTAGCTAGAGAGAGAGAAAAAGTGAGAGTTTGTGAGAGAGTGTGGGAGAGATCTTCCTGCCACTTGCTGCTGCTGCTACACGTGCTAAAGCAGTGCACTCCAATCACTTTTCCGGCTATTCCAACACACTTCTAGGTAAGGAAAACTCTAACCACTTGCTGATTTAGGGATTTCTTCGATTCAAGTAGCAAAGTAGCTGATGTACATGTGTATTAGGTCGCCTGTACACCGTTGATGAAGCGTATACGCTCCGTTCGAAATGATACACATCTAAAGCGTATACGGATTTTAGACGCTTTGATTGGCTGTTTTCAATGCTTTCAATGTCGTTTAATAGTAGATTATCGACGGCAATGCCGTTTGACATGTACAACATGCTGTCCGTTTCCTGTTTCGTAAACGTAGGAAAAATATGAGATTTATGGCATTTTAGTCATTTGTAGGAAATACTGTATGCATCCATATTTTGCTGATAAGATTGACATGGCTTTTTGTCTCCTTAGGATATTAGGAATGCATGCATAATCAGTTTGGTGAAGATATTTGCCCAAATGCGCACTTTGAGTCGACATACACTATGTAGACTTAAGTGTGTAGACTAAGTGTTTGTATAAATGTTTATATTAGTATGTATTGAGTATGTAGTATTGTGAAATAGTTTTGAGATTAAATTCTCAAGTAATATGCTGACGTAAATGATTTTCATCATGTTGGCTAAGTTATGGATTTCATTGTATGTATGAAATACATGTGTTGAATGAATTGCTTAAGTGGTATGTTATAACATGCGATAAGATGCTTATATTTTTGTATTTCATTTCCATTACTCTTATGTGATTGATGATGTGGGTTCACAAATGTTTGGGGCTATACTTAGCCCAGACAGTCGGTAACAGAGTAAGTTCGTGGTTTGCTTGTATTTGCCACGGAGGACGCGTCGATGAACGCGAGTTGTGTTTTGGGTTGGCGGCAGTGGTTAGGCCACACGAAGTGTTTTATGCACTTCATGTCGCTCAGCTTGAGATGCGCTCACACTAGTCGAGCCCGTCAAGTAACCCGACTGGCCATTGTATGTCCACGATGTATGTGTCATAACTCCTTGAACCTAGGGTACTGAACTTACCATTGGAAACCTTGTCAACCATGGTACCTTGATCCATAGACTCATGAGCCGGGCATGGTGGTATGGGACACCGTGGTCGAGCTGTCGGCCTACGCTGGGGCCATAAACCTCTCTGTAGTGACCAGTGAGCACCCTACTCTGAGCAGATTATGGTAGTATGGGACACTATATTCTTGCTGTCGGCCTACACTGATCAGGTGACAAGCCCTTTGTAGTGACCTTGAGTTTATCCTGACACCGCATGGGGGCGACGAGTCCTGATGTAGTCTTAAGGATAATTAGGCCTTTATTGATAAGGTGATGGGAGAGCGGTGCAACGAGTGAGAGCAACAGCCCTGGCAGCCCTTACAGCGACCTATAAATATAACATCGTATAAGATTACTAGGAGTGACGACCCTAGACAGGATCTGTGTTGGGATTGATATAAGCAAGGTACCTTAGTTTTCCAATCCTGCTGTATGAAAAGGACTAAGAACTACTTGGTAATCATATCTACATCACATTGCATGTGCCTGGAAGATGTGGAGCACTGTGGGAAGAAAGCATGCCGTGGGCGTAAGATGGTGCCGTATGAGGGAGATCGTCGGTGAGGGAATCCATCATGTCATGTCATATTGCATTAACAACAGTATTTAGAAATGTTTGATTTATTGCTTTACTATTATCGCATGATTGATTTGATAACATGCTAATCTCTGCTCTATCATTCCACTGAGTTGATCACTCACTCCCACATTATGGGATGGTGTTTTCAGACACCCACCAGTCCCTATTGTGATTGCAGATGATGGCGCGGCCTGCGAGGCGGAGCCGGACTTGATAATGATGAGGAGGATCCCTCCTTTATGCGTGTTCTAAATGACGGGATTATAGGGAGATTGATTAGATGACTTAATACTTGTCATTTTATAGTATTGGAGCACTCATGTATATTCTTTTGATCATTTTTGGAGTATACATGTATATATTTAACCTGGTAATATGTTCACACTCTGGAGACATACAACAGTTTATATAGGTTATACATACTATCACAGTTTTTCGCTTACTAATTTAACGGTTTCTAGAGTATGATATGATGTTTTGGATTAATCCCAATCTTGTTTAATGCCTTTTTATAGACAACATGCATCTAACATTATCTATGTTGCATAAATAACATTTTGGAACTCGGGAGTTGAGTTTCTACTCGACCCCTGATTTTCGGGATGTTACACGTTATCTCAGTTGACACGGAGAGACTTGAAATTTTCCTGGAATAAGAAGGCTGAAGTAGCTTTTTAGGAGCTGAAGGACAAGTTGACGTCCGGCCCTGTGCTTGTATTGCTAGAGCAAGGGGTTAAGTATACGATTTATACTGACGTGTCTCACGTTGGTCTGGGTTGTGTCCTTGTGCAGAAGGATAGGGTGATTGCATATGCCTCGAGACAATTAAGGAAGCATGAGGAGAATTACCCTACACATGACCTAGAGTTTGCAGTTGTCATTTTCAAATTAAAGTTCTGGAGACATTACCTCTACGGAGAGGAGTACGAGCTCTTTTGCGACCATAAGATCCTTAGATATATATTCTCACGGTAAGATTTGAATATGAGACAGTGCCGATGGATGGAGACCTTGAAGGACTTTAAGTTTGAGGTTTCCTACAACCGGGCAAGGCAAACCTTGTGGCAGATGCGTTGAGCCACAAGAAGACTATAGAATTTACGGTTTTGCTTATGATTGCAAAATGGGATATGGTAGAGTTTGTACGAGACTTTGAGAAGAAACTCACAGTGGAAGAGCCGTATGAAGTCGTCACACATGTTCGTGTACAACCCCTCGTAGATGGCCACATTATTGAGGCTCAGGCAAGTGATGAGCTTCTGGTGAAGATGATGGAGCGGGTTAGTATTGACGAGGACTCTGAGTGGACTATTGGTACGGATGAGGGCTTGCGATATTAAGGCCGCCTGTGCGTCCCAGACATTCCTGACTTGAGACGAGAGATTCTTGAGTCAGCCCACATTTCGAGGCTTGCGATGTATCCAGGTACCACGAAGATGTATCAAAACATGAAAAGATCGTACTGGTGGGACAATATGATGGTCCACATTGCTGAGTTTATATCCCATTGTCTCACGTGTCAGCAGGTTAAGGCAGAGCATCGCCGACCTCCTGAATCGCTTCAGCCTATGCCCATAGCTGAATGGAAGTGGGACTTTATTTCTATGGATTTTATGTCTGGACTGCCGAAGACGAGGAAGGGACATGACTCCATTTGGGTAATCGTTGATAGGTTGACGAAGTCAGCTCATTTCCTACCGATCAGAGTTACAAATTCTGTAGACGAGTTGGCTAGATTGTATATCAAGGAGATTGTACGCCTGTATGGAGTTCCCTTGGAGATTGTGTCTGATCGAGACACCCAATTCACATCTATCTTTTGGACTTGTATCCAGGAAGCGATGGGTGTGAAGTTGAAGTTCAGTACTGCGTTCCATCCGCAAATAGACGGGCAGACGGAGCGTGTGAATTAGATTTTAGAGGATATGTTGCGAGCTTGTGTATTGGGCTTTAAGGACAGTTGGGATGATTGTCTTCCTTATGTAGATTTTGCATATAACAACAACTTCCAGTTAAGTATTGGTATGGCTCCCTATGAGGCACTGTATGGTCGCTCGTGTAGAGCACCGCATTGTTGGGCAGAAGTGCGCGAGAAGACTCTGATTGGCCCAGAGTTGGTCCAGGCGACTTTAGAGAAGATCGACATTATTCGGAGTCGACTGCTCTCAGCACAGAGCAAGCAGAAGAGCTACGCCGATATAAGATGGCGACCACTTGAGTTTGATGTTGGGGACCATGTATTCCTCAAGGTTTCCCCTATGCGAGGAGTTCTTAGGTTTGGTAAGAAAGGGAAGCTCACGCCGAGATTTATTAGCCCATTCCAAATACTTGATCAAGTGGGAGCAGTAGTATATCGCCTTACTTTCCCCACGCCACACGCAGGCGTGCATAACATATTCCATGTGTCCATGTTGAAGAAGTACATTCCTGATCCTTCGAATTTTATCAGATGGGAGCAGGTGTAGTTGAGCGAGGATGCCACTTATGAACTGTGACTGAAGCGTATTTTGGATAGGAAGGAGCAAGTATTGCGCAGCAAGGTTATCTCACTGGTGAAAGTTCTGTGGACGCATCATAGCGAAGAAGAAGCTACTTGGGAAAGTGAAGCTGAGGTCGGGAAGAATTACCCACAGATCCTCGAGGAGTTTGAGAAGGTACGAATTTCGAGGATAAAATTTTTTCTTTAGGGAGGTAGATTGTAACGCCTTAGAAAAATCCATACTTAGACCCGAGTACCACCTCTAATAGAAATCATTTAGAACCAAATCCCTTAGAAATTTAATGTGTCTTAGCTAGCGCTAAACTAGATTACATGTGAAATTAGCACCAACCACTATCAATACAATCTATAAGACCCAAAACCTATAGAATCATTGATGCTATATTATCCTGAAATCTAGGATACAGCTCTAAAGCCAGTTGCTCTTGGGAGCACTTTGTAACTTCGTATCAGACCTAGACAGCACGTAAAAAGTCTGATAGAGACGAACTTAGACCAGTATGACCGCCTAGTTGGACTTGACTATCACCTCAAAAATCAAGGCCAAACGATGTCCTGAGACCATTTCCTTAAGTCCAGAGTGAAGAGAGTGAGAAAATGAAGATTTTTAGAAAATTAAATATGATTTTAAGTAATCTGGGTCGTGTCACTTGCGCATTATTTCTAAGCATTCTGACCGTTAGATTTCGACCCAAATTCACTCTCGGATCAGGAAAGGTGGCCCATACAGGTCAAAGTACTTGTGGCCCTGATCAAATTTTGGTGACCGTTAAATTGAAACTAGTCCGCCATGGACAATCTGGAAATCCAATCGGACTGAAAACTTAACTTTCTTAAGATCCAATATTAGTGAGCTTAAATCCGACCGCATTTGATAAGAGGACCTCTAGAAGTGATCCATTCGATTAGAAATAGCCCGATTTAGTTATAACCTAAGTATACCTTGCCCTTAAGGTTGTTTCCATCTATTTTAAGCTTATAAAAAGGCCTTAAACCCTCATTCCCAAATCCCATACGAATTTCCTAAACCCTAGCTAAGTTAAGAGAGAGAAAGTAAGAGAGAACTTGTCGTTTCTCCGTGAGATTCTTCCCAATTCTTCTACGTATCAATCCTGCGTATCTGAATTGCTATTCCAGCGATTCTGATTCCATTTTTGGGTAAGTTAATCAAGCCGCAACCTGTTTTGGAGCTTAGAATAGTTAAAGTGAAGTTATAGCTAACTTGTTTCATACCTTAGGTAGCGTATCTGCCGTTGACAAAGACTTAACGTCTGAATCATCTCTATTTCACATTTTCTAGTTTAAGGTGCGGAATATATACGTTTAGGATATGGTTTTCAAGACTTTCAATGTTAGATAATGATTTATTCATGACGTGAATGCTATTACGAATGCCAAATGCGCTATCTGTTTCTATTTACATATATGTATAATCTATGTTATAAATATAGTATTTCATGTATATGTTAGAATACCCGTATACGTATGGAATTTGCTGTTATGATTGCCATGATTCTTTGTCGTTGATACATGAACGTTATATGTGCGATGACTCCTTAATGAAAGGAATCGCCTTATTATGCTATGTGGTCTACATACGTGATGTATGTTGAATACTGTAGTCTAAGTGTTTGTATAAATGTTTGATTGAGCTAGTAGTTAGTAAAGTGTGATTTTTAAGGATGTTGAGATATGAATCTCAATCACATTACCTGAGTGTATGATTTCCTCTATGAATTTATTTGCCTAATTATTCATGTTAACTGTGTGCATGATTTCCTCCATGTATTGTATTTATGTTCAAGTTATATTTCATAAATGTTCATATGAATGAAGGATATGAATCATATGCCTGTTATTGAGCTTGTATGTGATTGGGGCTGTATTACAGTCCAGGTAATCGATAATCGTTCTTCAAATGGTGGTTGAGGTCATTTTCACCATGCATGATGAGTTTAACGAATCCGATTCGTGCTTGGGATGTTCAACAGTGGTTAGGCCACACGGAGTGTTTATGTATTTGATGTCGTTCAACTCAACGTGCGTTTAGCCTAGTTGAGCTTATCAACTAACCCGATTGACCGATATTTGTTCACCATATTTGGTCCTTACTGTTTGAATCTAAGGCACTGAACTCACTAGTGAAAATCCCGTTAACCTTGGTACAGTGATCCCCTAAGACTCATGAGCCGGACATGGTGGTATGGGACACCATGGTCGAGCTTTCGGCCTACGCTGGGTCTACGAGCCTCCTCGTAGTGACCAGTGAGCACCCTACTCTCGTGAGTCGATTATGGTGGTATGGGACACTATATTCGTGCTGTCGACCTACAGTGATTGGTGACGAGCCCTCTATAGTGACCTTGAGTATATCCTGATACTACATAAGGTCAACGAGCCTTGTTGTAGTATTTAGGATATAACTAGACCTGTATTGATTGGTGACGAGCCCTTTACAGTGATCTAGAACCGTAACATCGTATGAGATTTCATAGGACTGACGACCCTAGAATGGATCAATGTTTGGAAATTGATATAAGGTAGGTGTCTTAGCTTCCCTTTCCTGCTGTATGAAAAGGACTAATAAGAACTTGATAATCATACTCATGACATCGCACTGCATGTGCCATTAGCATTGGTGTGAGAGTATAGTGGTAGTGATTCATGCCACAATCGTTTGATGTTGTCGCAAGAGGGAGTTTGTGGTGAGGGCATGTATCATTATTTCATATCATTCTCGCATTAACAAGAGTATCTAGGACATGTTTGATTGTACTACTTTATCATTACTACTTGATTGAATTGAGAACATGTTAACCTTTGCTGTATAGTTCCACTGAGTTGATCACTCACTCCCACGTTCTGGGATGGTGCTTAAACACTAACCAGACTCTGACTTAGCTGCAGGTGATAGTGATGCCTGCGAGGCGGAGCCAAAGTTCGACGAGCACGAGAAGGCTTTCTCGTTCAAGCAGTTCTCATGCGCGTTCATGTCAGCCTTGTCCTGATTGGCAGGGATTTTGGGATATGATTATATTGATTTTCTGCAGTCTGATATATGTATTTTGATACACAGTTGTACTTATTGCCATGGGCAGAGCACGCATCTTTTGGTGATTATTTTGGTTTATATATTGATTTAAGACTTCCGTTTCCATTTTCTTTATCCCTGAATTTTGTCTGCTGATCTGGCTTAATCTACTTCATGTTTTATGCGTTAATACAGACAACATACATCCATCATTATTTATGTTGCATAGGTGATGTTTTGGAACTCGTGAGCTGAGATCTGCTTGACCCCCGAATTTCAGGGCATTACACAAGGGCAATAGATTTACATTTTGGAGCTTTAAAAGTTAACTCATAAGTCTATAAAGAGCCAACTAATTCCTCTACCCTCATATTGTCTGTATCACGATGTTCCTGGATCGCATTTACCGTAGAATTAAACCATTCAGGAAGTGAGCGTAATATTTTAGCACAAATCTTACTTTCTGGGATTTTATCACCAAGACCGCACATAGAGTTCACAATGTCATTTAATCTTGTATAGAAAGTCCATGAACATTTCATTTTCTTCCATACATAATTCCTCAATTTTGGTTGTGAGAATTTGAATCTTAGATTTCTTGACAATTGATGTTCCCTCGTCATTTCTAAAATATCTCAGGCTTGCTTTGCAGAATCACAGTATATAATTCTTTTGAATTCATCCGGTGATAGTGCATAAGTGATTGCATTCAGTGCTATAGCATTTGCACTACTCTCACTTTTCTGAAGTGTGGTCCAAGAGAAATAAGGTGTAATTCTCATAGATTTTGATCCATCGATACCAGTTACTTCAGTGGTAGGAGGGGTCCATTCATTCAATGTGGCTAGTCACACACTTTCATCCATGGATTTAAGGAAATCCTCATCCTGGCTTTCTAATAGGCATAATTAGTGTCATTGAAAGGTGGAGGCCTAGTGACTGAAAGGCTATTAAAATTTGACATCTTATATAAAAGATTAAAAGAGAGTTATTAGGCTTTGACACCCCTAGTAAAGGCCAAGCTATAAGTCTTAGGAGGGGGGGTGAATAAGACCATGCAAAATTAAAACTATTAAAACTTTAACAGTGGAATAAAAATGAATAAAGGAAAGATAACAGTATATACAAATCACAGTACTGCAATGAAAAGAAACTTCAAAATTCAAGTCTTGAGTGGTTGATACAAATGTTGTTCTAAGGACAACCTTACACCAAAAACCAAAGTTTATGGTAGGACAACCTTATTTCTAGAAAGGTCTTTGTATTAAAAACTTAAACTGAAGAGGAATAAAAAGAAATAGCAAGAAATAAATTCTAAACCATTACAACATTCCCCACAATGCTTGAAATGAAAATATTACAACATTCACATTCACATATACATCCCACGGTTTTGAATGACAAAAGATAAGAAAAATAAATAACACATCCACAAAACACATAGTTATAATGGTTCGCCTGTATGTTCACCAACTGTTAAACAACAACCACACAGCTTGCTACTACACTCCTAATATCCTCATACAGGTGATATTAGCATTCACTATCAAAATAGGTTTTCACAGGTTCACCCAAAACCTTCACAATTATATTTTTTAGTGGGCTTACACAATTTATAAAACCTCACTTTTGAACTTGTCTTGCTCTCCTCAGATAACCAATAGATTGAGATTTTTCTAGCTTAATCTCAAATAAAACCAAAATAAAGAAAATTTACACAAATGTAAAAAACCTGAAATTCTTGTTTTGTTACAGCCCAGAAGAACCAATCGGAATAGAAGTTCGAATAAAAGTTCAATGTCTAGTACTCACTTTAAAATGGTTATAGGTTCTAATTGATTTTAAATTAAACCAGTTGGGCTAGCTATATTTGATTTTGATTCCAAGAAGAAGGAATACAACAATTTCTCTTTTCAAATCAAATTGATCAAATTAATAAAGCTAGCAAAAGAGAATTTTAAATATGCACAATGTAGCTTAAAAATGAACACAAACTTATCTCAAAGTGATGCCTAGATTTTACTTGAATTGTATGTTTAAACTCTAAAATTTTTCGTCTTTTTATAAGTGCAAAAACTCGTCTATGACTGGTCCTGTGGACACTACGACTGGTCATAGGAGAAATAAATTTTTGAATTTTTAAGCGCGATTGGATAAAATCGTTCCACGACTGGTTGTACGGTATCCATGACTGGTCGTGAGGCAATAGGTTTGGTCACTGGAGTTTGAGTCATAGAACCAGGACCGATCGTAGGACAAGTCATGTACTGTTCACATGACCAGTCGAACATACTTCAGGATTGGTCGTAGGTGAACAAAAAATTCTGAAAATCTACAACAAACTTAGGACTGGTCTTAGAATTTCTTGGACTAGTCGAGCAAGTGCTAGGACTAGTCGAACAGGATCCAGGACTAGTCTTAGAACAGTCCAAACACTTAAAAAGTGATTTAATTTGACTTATGTATGAAAAATGACCTACCTTAAGGTCAATCTAAGGTCTTTCATACCTGGGACATGAAGTATGAACATTGAAACTTCATTTCTTCAGATGATGGTTGACCTTTAAAGATTATGTGCTTGAGATCTCTACACTTGATGTAGTTGAATTTAAGATCTTCTAGAACTTGAAATACACTTCATTTAGAGCATTTCGAGATGTATACGAACTTGAGCCTTTATACAAGATCACTTCTTTTGTTGTGGCTTGTACTTGCATTTCTTTAAATGGTTTGAAGTAAATCTCTAACTTGAAGAGGTGATGCAATGTCTTGAACCCATATGTAATGTCTTGATCATATATACCAATGAGATACACAAGACATAGATTACATAAGACATAGATTGATGTTTTGGCACCGTAAAATTTGACAACAAAAGGAGCATAAAACCATAGCACTTACAATCTACCTGACACATCGATAGCGAACTCATTTATGTGCTGGTCAAACTCAGCCTAGCTTTTCCCTTAACCCTCGAGCGGATAAGGCCACACCCCCTTCACAACTGACCATGACATTGTGAGAGACAAGACCTACTGGTATTTAACACCCGTGCGCTCATGTATCCACTTGGTCTAAATGTTGGAGCATCCCCTAGCCAAGGAAGTTTAGGAACTTTTAACCAAGGACATCGAAAATAACCAAGTGCTAGAACCAAACATTTACGATATCCCATCTAGCCATTCATGATATGTTAATGGAGGTTATAACCCTGGTGTCACTAGGGCATATAGTGATCATGTTGCACAAAATTCGAGATGCATGAGTCATACTGTCACTCTCCAAACTCAGAAACCAGTGTCATAAAATTCCCGATCATCGAATTCGGTGCTAACAGCCTCCGTAGTATCCCATTCTCGGCTCCTAGTGCCCATACGCCAGATTTTAATCCTGGGTTCCTACAAGGAGGATTTTTAACATGAATTCTTTGAAGATAAACATAACCACAAGTATATCCAAATCAGAAAGGCAACATCCTCATCACATATCTACTAATATAAATATTTGAGTACAATGCTGAAAGGGAAATACATATGTCAAAATTAAAGCTCTAGCAGTCCGCTGCATGGTCCAAGCTCAACGCTGCTGCGACCTAACGTCACCTTCACACATCTATCATGCATAAGCTCATAGAAAGCTTAGAGGATGGTGAAAGTGTGTGCGCAAGATAAGTTTCAAGCACACAAATATTAGAGTAAGCAGAAATATAGAAAGTCCATAGAAATATCATCAACCTTATCCAGAATATGTGATGAAAAGAAATAAACCAATGTCATATACTAAGAACTTAGTGTAGGTCGTCTATGCAATGCGGAGACATAATGAGCCAAATATCATATACCGATGATGCAATATAACATGAAATTTTAAAGAGCCACGAATACCATCATCCTTATATAGGCTATACATCAAACCTGCACGCAGTGCACAATCATGTGAGGATAACTCCATCTCACAAGGAGTCCCATAAACGTCTCAGCCCAATGACATCTACTTTAATCAATCATCCATCATAACATGCATACGAATGATGGGGGTCAACAGAAGGATGACGGATCTAGTCTAAATATCAAGATAGGCTCACTGATTTAAAAGGCATCATGATAGTTAAGGAAAGAATCCAACTTATAGCCACCACAACATCGAACGATGCTCCCGACATGGGATAAAGTTTTACCTTCACTATGTTCACAGCAGCGTACCATTCACTGGTAGCTCACTCAGGTCCTCATGCCCTACCCACTTAGTGTCCGCCCACGTGCGCTCACCTACATGTGATCAAAGTGATAAAGTTTCACAATATCCCCCAACGAGGGTAGAGTCGATTCTAAGTACCCTAAGTGGGCTTCCTTACCCTCTCTATCGCGCAATAAACTAGACTTCCTATGGGGCTCAATAATTAGGGTCAACCTACTTAGAAAATGATGAGAATGGGCCTAACAAGCCTAATGAAAGGTCATAATGAGGACATTTAACCATCGTTACCCATCAATGTGGACATTCAACCAACATTACTCCCAAGGAGTGGCCCTTATAGGGCCAAACATATAGTGGGCCCATGACCACACACAAGAGCCTAACATATATCACAATGGACCTCACTCGAGGGTCACATATACGTTACATCAGGCCTCACCATATGACCCTAATATACATTACATTAGGCCTGATATCTGGTCCCCAAATACATCATAATGGCCCGTTCACACAGCCCTAATATACATCACAATGGGCCTCTCACACAAGCTTAATGTACATCACAATGGGCCTTACTAAATGGACTACAAAAACATCACAACGGGCCGTATCACATGGGCTGCACACATCGCAATGGGCAGCGTCTCATGGACCTAATATATATCACAATGGGCAACACCACATGAGCCTCATATGTATTAAGTTGGCCACATCAATGGGCTAGACTAATGAGCCTCATATACATCAAGTGGGCTGCATCAATGGGCCACACCAATGGACCTTGTATACATCAAGTGGGCTGCATCCACGGGCCGCACCAATGGGTCTCATCATATGGGCCGAAAATACATCACAATGGGCCTTACCAAATGAGCCAAAAATACATCACAATGGGCCTCATCATATGTGCCAGAAATATATCATAATGAGCCATGTCCCATGGCATAATACACACCACAATAGGCCTCATCACATGAGCAGAAATTGCATCAAGGTGGGCCTTAATGGATGGGCCACAAATACATCAAGATGGGCCTCATGGATGGGCCGTACCAATGGGCCTCAAGTGAGAGCTTGGGTTACACCAAAAATCATTTCAATAGTTGCATGTGTAACATGTGTATCATTGTACACTATCATTCTATGGGGAACATGGCTCACTAATGATGATCAACACTATCTAAACATTGTCTATGTAAATCAGTACAGTCCAAACATTGTCCATGTAAATCAGCACTGTCCAAATATTAGACATGTAAATCAGCATTGTCCAAACATTCCTCATGTAAATCAACACTTTTTAAACATTAGACATGTACACCAACACTGTCCAAACATTGGACATGTAAATCAGTGTTGTCTAAGCATTTTCTAGCATTGTTAGCACTTGTCCAACTGCTGGACAACATGTACAATACACGTACATCATGGTCAGGCCCACACAGATGGGTGGTGTGGATCAAAACATACATTACGGTGGTCCACAACACCGTCCATACGATCAGCACTTGCCCAAACGTTGGACAGTGTGGATGCAATACATGGATCATGGTGGATCTCACACGTGCAGTAAGAGGGGTCCACTGGTAGACAGAGAGGATATAAAATAAATACATTAAGGTGTGTCCCACCTGCCTACACATGTGGGGGGGAGGGGGGGTGACCCATGTCCAAACAGATCGATGGGTGGGAGAAATCACATACATCATGGTGGGTACCCACCATCCAGACCTATTGGACAGCTGGGATATAGAATAAATACATTATGGTGGGGTCCTCACGCCATGTCTAGACGGTGGAGACCCTACACATGCAGCTGGGTCCCACCCTTCAACAATGGATGGACCGTGTGGTTAGAATAGACACATCAAGGACCCACAACACCGTGCAAATGGTCTAGCACCATCCAACACAATCTGGATGGTGTGGATGAAATAAATACATCACGGTCAGGCCCACCCAAAAACGGGTAGCAAGGTGGGCCCCTAGATGGACAACGCCGTGGATAAAATACATTCATCATGGTGGGCCACACATCAAGAGGGAGAGAGAGAGAGGGAGAGAGAGAGAGAGATAGATGACATAGATGGAGGGACCCTGCCGCTATGGGCCCTTCACTACAATACATACATCAAGATGGGTCCCACCACAAGTGGGCCCTCAAATCATCAAATCAACTGTAGATCATGCTTCTTCTAGGCTCCTTGGACCTCTTAGCTCCAAAGCTTCAACATTGATGTAGGATGATGGAGCTCGGATGATGGAGATAGGAGATGAGGAGGATAGGAAGATGGGTGACACCTAGCTTCTTCCTCTCAATGGAAAACCATGGACAGTTGTTCTCTTGCTTGGGAGGAAATGAGAGAGAGATTAGAGAGAGTGGTTGCAAGAGAGAGAGGGATGGGTGAGTGATGGGTGAGGGATGGGTGAGTGATAGGTGTGTACTTGACATGTATGGGTGGAGAGAGAGAGAGAGTTGACTTTAGGGGTTACTTTTAGGGATAAGACATGTACTTGATTGATGGGATTGATGGGACATGTTCTCTTGGGTTTAGAAAATTCCTGGTGTTTTTCTCGAATGTGGCCACACGTCTCCTGGCATGGGTATCACCTCGGTGATCGGGGCGAGGTGTCGGAACCACGACAATGGCATAGTCGCAAGGGTGTAAGTCACGAGTTGAGCCGACTCAGTTTGACAAGGTATGACTCAGGGTTGTGCGCAAATGTTATCTACGTGTCGCAGGTCACCGAAATTCGACCGAGAAGACCGTTGAAGCCTACAGAATGGTATGACCTAGGATACAGGCCTTACAACTCTCCCGTCCTAATAAAAATTTTATCCTCAAAATTTAAACCACAACACAACCAATACAGAGCTCCCATGGGAGGGAAACCCTATCAATATAGGTATAATCAGAACACAACATACCAACATAATTAAACACCTAAGAGATGTGGATAATGCCCATGAATCTCATCCTCTTGCTCCCAAGACACCTCATCAGCACTATGATGACTCCACTGATCCTCGGATCCTGATTAGAAACAATCAGAACTAGAATACTATGCAGCCTCACAATCTCAACTGTAAGGAGCTATGTCAGAAAGTTTCTAATTTATTCGAACTCGGGAATCTAATCATTATAAGTTCTCAACAATCATAGAGTATAGGGTAGCTATTAGCAGGTATGTGATGTTATCTTCATCTATTCCTAAACAACTCTCTGATACCAACTTTTGTCACGCCTCAAACTCGAAAATCAGGTTCAAAAAATTCTTGATCGTTATATACGGTGTCGACAACCTTTGAGTACCCTATTCTCGGCTCCCAGCACCCATACGCCAGATTTCGATCCAAGGATCCTACAAGGAGGATTTTTAACTTGAATTTCTTTGAAGATAAGCATAACCACAAGTATATCCAAATCACAAAGGCAACATCATCATCACATATCCACTAATATAAACATTTGAGTACAATGCTAAAAGGGAAATACATATGTCAAAATCAAAGCTCAAGAAGTGCGCTACAATCTCCAAGCTCAATACTGGTGCGACTTAATGCCACTTGCATGCATCTATCGTGCATAAGCTTATATAAAGCTTAGATGGTGGTGAAAGTATTTGCATAAGATAAGTGTCAAGCATGTAAATATTAGAGTAAGTGGAAATATAACAAGTCCATAAAAATATCATCAACCTTATCCAGAATATGCGACGGAAAGAAATAAACCAATGTCATATAATGAGAAATTAATGTAGATCAGTTATGCAATGCAGAAACATAATGAGCTAAATATCAGATAGCGATGATGCAATATAATATACAATTTTGAAGAGCCAAGAATACCATCAACCTCATCCAAGCCATACATCAAACTTGCACGTATCATGCGATCATGTAGGGATAACTCCGTCTCACAAGGAGTCCCATAAACATCTCAGCCCAATGACATCTACATGATCAATCATCCATCACAACATGCATACGAATGATGGGGGTTCACAGAAGGACAGCGGATCTAGTCTAAATATCAAGAGAGGCTTACTGATTTAAAACGGGTCACAATAGTTAAGGAAAGAATCTAACTTATAACCACCAAAACATCGAACGATGCTCCGATGTAGGATAAAGTTCTTCCTTCATTATGTGCATAGTAGCCTATCAATCATTAGTAACTCGTTAGGTCCTCATGCCCCACCCACGTGCGCCCGCCCACATGTGATCACATTGATGGAGAGTCACAATATCCCCCAACAAGGGTAGATATGAGTCTAAGTGCAATAAGTGGGCTTCATTACCCTCTCCATCATGTAATAAATTAGACTTCCTATGGGGATCAATAATTAGGGTCAACCTACTTAGAAAATGACAAGAATGGGCCTAATAAGGCCTAAGGGAAGGTCCCAATGAGGGCATTTAACCATCATTGCCCATCAATGTGGACATTGAACTAACATATATCACAATGAGTGAGTCCATGGCCACACAGAAGAGCCTAACATATATCACAATGAGCCTCACTCGAGGGCCACATATGCATTACATCGGGCTTCATATACATTACATTGGGCCTAATATCTGGGCCCCAAATACATTACAATGGCCCACTCACACGAGCCTAATATACATCATAATGGGTTACTCACATGGGCCTAATGTACATCACAATGGGCCTCACTAAATGGACTATAAAAACATCACAATAGGCCGTATCACATGGGCTTCACACATCGTAATGGGCCGTGTCTCATTGGCCTAATACATATCACAATGGGCTGCACCACATAGGCCTCATATGCATCAAGTTGGCCTCATCAATGGGCTGCACCAATGGGCCTCATAAACATCAAGTGGGTCGCATTAATGGGCCGCACCAATGGACCTTATATACATTAAGTAGGCCTCATCATATGGGCTAGAAATACATCATAATGGGCCTTACCAAATGGGCTAAAAATACATCACAATGGGCCTCATCATATGGGCTAAAAATATATCACAATGGGCCATGTCATACGACCTAATACACACCACAATGGGCCTCATCACATGGGGCGCAATTGGATCAAGGTCGGCCTTAACAGATGGGCCACAAATACATCAAGATGGGCCTCATGGATGGGCCGCACCAATGGGCCTCAAGTGAGAGCTAGGATTACACCAAAAATCATTTCAATAGTTGTAGGTGTAACATGTGTATCACTGTACACTATCATTCTATGGAGCACATGGCTAACTAATGATGATCAGCATTTTCCAAAGATTGTCCATGTAAATAGAATTGTCCAAACATTGGACATGTAAATTAGCACTGTCCAAACATTGTCCATGTAAATTAGCACCCTCTAAACATTGGACATATAAATTAGCATTGTCCAAACATTGGACATGTAAATTGATGTTGTCCAAGCATTATCTAACACTGTCAGCACCTGTCCAACTACTGGACAGCGTGTACAACACACGTACATCATGGTCAGGCCCACACACATGGGCAGTGTGGATCAATACATACATTACGGTGGTCAATAACACCATTCATACGATTATCACCTATCCAAACATTGGACAGTGTGGATGTAATACATAGATCACGGTGGATCTCACACATGCAGCAAGTGGGGTCCACGACTAGATGGAGTGGATATAAAATAAATACATCAAGGTGAGTCCTACCTTCCCCCATGTGTGGGGGGGACCCATGTCCAAACAGATGGACAGGTGGGAGAAAACACATACATCATGGTGGGTACCCACCGTCCGGACATGCTGGACGGTTGGGATATAGAATAAATACATTATGGTGGGGTTCACACACCATGTCTGGACGGTGGAGACCCTACACATGTAGCTGGGTCCACCATCCAACAATGGATGGATGGTGAGGTTAGAATACATACATCAGGGCCCCACAGCATCGTGCAAATGGTCCAGCACCGTCCAACACAATTTGGACGGTGTGGATGAAAAAAATACATCACAGTCAGGCCCACCCAAAAATGGTTAGCAAGGTGGACCCCTAGATGGGCGATGACATGGATAAATTACATTCATCATGGTGGGCCACACATCAAAAGAGAGAGAGAGAGAGGGAGAGGGATAGACGGCATAGATGGAGGGACCCCGCCACTATGGGCCCCTCACTACAAGGTATACATTAAGATGGGTCCCACCTCAAGTGAGCCCTCAAATCATAAAATCAATGGTAGATCACCCACCGTTCTTGCTTATTCTAGGATCCTTAGATCCCTTAGCTCCAAAGCTCCAACATTGATAGAGGATAATGGAGGTTGGAAGGTGGAGATGGGAGATGAGGGGAGTGATAGGTGTGTACTTGACATGTATGGGTGGAGAGAGAGAGAGAGAGTTGACTTTAGGGGTAACTTTGGGGATGGGATTGATGAGACATGTTCTCTTGGGTTTAGAAAATGTGTGGTGTTTTCCTTGAACTGAACGCCGGCTCACATCTCCTGGCCTGGATATTGCCTCGGCATGTGTGACTTGGTCATAAGGGCGCAAGTCTCGGGTTGAGCTGACTCAGATTGACAGGGTATGACTTAGGGATGTGTGCAAATACTATCTACATGTCGCACGCCGACGGAATTTGAACGGAAGGACCGCGAAAGCCTACGGAATGGTATGGCCTAGGATACGAATCTTACACATACCATCCATCCATGCATCAACATGCACATACCGCACTCATCTGGGGGAACTCCATCTAACAGAGAGTCCCCTAAATACCTCAGCCTAATGCTAAGATCAACCATTCCTCATAACAAGCATAAAAATGATGCATATGAGCATGTATCATGATGTTATACTAAGCATGATCTTAGTGTATCCTACTACACTAAGTACGCTTGCATGATTACCAGATAAAGCAGACAACAGTAAACCATAATCGACCTTAATTGGTATATTACATGCCAAGAGTAGGAGCTAAATGACATGCCCCTCCTACGACTAACATTAGCCTTCCAAGGTACTAATACACACACACACACACCATGATGAGGTTCAGTGGAAGGATGACAAATTTAACCCACACATTAAAATAGGCTCTATACAGTGGATATACTAAATCTAATACAACATATTCTTCCGTCTACGACAAGGGATGATGATGTACTCTTCTATAGATAGTGGATGGCTTAGATGACATACTAATGTCACGGATGGGCCTCACACTCTCCCAAAAAGGTAAATGGACAGTGTGAATGATACATATATAACATCGAGGTCCTAGTAATTGGTTACAAAGATAGGAAACATCTCACGGGGTTAGTCAAGTGGGTATACCGCAAGGTGAGTTAAGAGGATGAGTTTAGGTACCACAAGTGGGCTTCCTCATCCTCTCTATCATGTACAATCTTGGCCTTCCTATGGGGGCCTGATTTGAATACAAGGTGGGCTTTGGCGGGGTTCATACATATAGGACTATGTGTCCTTCCAAAGGGATTGGGTAGCCTGGTCAACATCTAAGTGGGCCTTGGGTATGGTCATTACACTCGATCAAACACATCTAGTTAGGCCGAATTTTCTATGGAAGGCCCGATATGAACATAAGGTGGGCTTCATGGTTTGGGTAATCCTACAAGGTGTGGTGGAAAACTCCATCATCAATGGGGGCCCAATGTTTTGGGATAGCCTAATAAGGGAAGATGGGTATAACAATGGGCCCTACAAGTTATGGTTTCTAATGGTGGACATTTAACCACCACTATACCTATGATACGGTCCACTTGGGATTTGGATCTGACTCTCAATGGGGCCCATGGCCCTAGGAGATCTAGAAAGGTGGATGAACAGTGTAAAAAAATAACACATACATCATGGTGGGCCTCATAAGGCAGCACACAGTCCAGAAAATGGATGGACAGTGTGTATATAACACATACATCATGGTGGACCTCACAAGACAATGGGGCCCACGACCTTAAGATGGCTAGAAAAATGGATGGACGCTGTGTATACAATACACCTAGCATGGTGGGCCTCACAAGGAAGTCCCACAATGGGACGCCCCAACCTAGCTGTTCCCTGAGTTCTTCCACCTGAAATTTGGATCTGATTCATTAAAAATCTATGCCCCCACACTTGTGTGGACCCGAGAGATATTGGTGGAGAGTGTGGGGGCCCCGTATCTCATCAATGGGCCCTACAATTGGTGGACAACAAGAGTATACAACACCTACAACAAGGTGGGCCACCACTGGATGGTCAACCCACTTGCTGCTGGCCCAGTATGCTCATCCAAAAAAATGGACAACTCGGATAAAATACATGTACCTGGTGGGCCTCACACATCACCGATGGGCCCTAGAAGATGGCCAGCATGGATATTAAATACATATAACTAGGTGGGCTCCAATGGCTAGACGTCCAGCCCATCTGCACACTAGGCCAGTTAGACGTCCAACACCTGGATGGCTTGGATGAAACTAATATAAATGGTGGGCCCCACTTGTAGACGGTCCACCAGAGGGTGGGACCCATCCAGGTGGGCCACATAATGAATGGGTGGAGTGAATAAAGTAAATACATCATGGCAGACCCAACCCAGCAGCTGCTGGGCTGTGGGCCGGTCCCATGATCTGTGAGGATGAAAAAGGTACATCATGGTGGGTCTCACTTAAGTGTGGGTCACCTAGGAGGTAGGCCAACCCCAAATAGCCACCAAATCTAGTTGTCCTGGGTGATAAAACACATACATCTCAGCGGGGCTTGCTGCCACTAGATCTATCCATTTTTGGACTCATGAATCTAAAATCATCTCTCCAAATGGATGATGTGGACACGGTACACATACATTAAGGTCGGGTCCAAGTGAGTGGGCCACCCCACTCTGAAAACCAAGCTGATATTTGTTATTTCCCTTCAACTAGGCCTGCATGACCGACCAGTCATGTGAGCCCCATGAACGATCAACAAGGTGGGGCTGACTCGCTGAACAACATGGAAACAATGCATACATCAAAGTGGGGTCCACATGGGTGGTCCACACAGTTAGGGATCAACCTGATATTTATGTTTTCCCTTCAACTTGGGACTGTGTGGCTAACCGACCATGTAGGCCCAAATGGATAGCAAGGTTGGGCCGCTGGTGGACAATAAGGTTGTCCCACTAGCTGGATAGTGTGGATATAATAAATTCATCAAGGTGGGCCGCAAGTAGGGAAGAGAGAGAGAGAGAGGGAGGGAGAGAGAGAGAGAGAGAGAGAGAGAGAGAGAGAGAGAGAGAGAGAGAGAGAGATAAGAGGTGGAGAGGAGCTCTGCCACTATGAGCTCCTCTCAAACTTATAACGAATATGTCAAATGGGTCTCGCTGAATGTGGGCCCTCAAATCATAAAATCCATGGTAGAAATCCCTTTCCCACCAACAAATGCAAGGTATAGATGACCTTCTTTAAAGGAAATCAAATAAACATCATAATGGGGTCCATGGAGAATGACCCTATGATGGAACTCATATATGCATCATGGTGGGCCATCAGCCACATCTATGGCTCAAAGCGGGATCCCTACCATCAACCGATAGGCCCCACTTGTCCCATAAACAAAAGTCCTACCTCACCCACTAATTTCACTTATTCTTGGCTCTTTGATATCCCAAGCTCGTAAGCTTAACTTTTTAATGGTTGAAGATGAGAATTGAAGGGTTAGGATGAGAGGTTTGGGGGTAGGAAGTGGGCCACAAACTTATCTCTTTCTATCCTTAGGGCTTCTCTTGCTTGGACGGTAACTCTCTCCTTGGGTTTGTTTGGGGAATGGGTAGAGAATGAGAGAGAGGGTGGTTGTAAGGGAGATGGGATGGAGTGATGGGTGTAAGTGATATGAGAGCTGACTTGGGGGATAGGTTACTTGTCTTGGGGAGAAAGAAAGCATGACTAGTGATGGGATGTGTACTTGACTAGTGATGTGAAAGGATGTGTAGAGATTCTTTGTAATCTCTCAAAATTTACAACGAGCAGCGTTTCCTCTAGATAAACACGGGCCCATAACTCCTGGCCTGGGTATCGCGTTGGTGTGCAAGATGCAGTTTGAAACTGTGGCGATGGCGTAGTCATTAAGGTACAAGCCTCAAGTTGAGTCGATTCAAATCTGCGGGATGTGACTTAGGGTCGTGTGCAAATACTATCTACAGGTCGCGATCACCAGGATTCGACTAGGAGGATCGTGGGGGTATAAGGAACTGTATGGACTAGGATACAACCCTTACAGTGAGTGCTCGATCAAGTCCATATACAAAGCTTTAGCAACTTAAAGAGCCCGAAATCAGTGGTAAACTATAATTGCTTTTTGAGCGCAGCCCGAAATCGGCAGTAAACTATAATTACTCTTTAAGCCTAGCCTGAAATTGGTGGTAAACTATAATTTCTCTTTAAACCCAGCCCGAAATCAGTGGTAAACTATGATTGCTCTATGACCACAGCCCGTAATCAGTGGTAAACTATAATTGCTCTTTGAGCCCATTTAAAGTCATGTCAAGACAAAGTTAAGCCTAGTAAAGGTCAAGTCTAGCCAAAGTTTGTCCAGTGAAAGTTATATTTGCTCCAACACCTTAAGATTTTAAAATGTGGATAGAAGCTGACATATTAATCATACTAATTTTACTAATCTCAAGGACTAAATTCTACAAAGCTCGTAACAAATGAAATGTAAAACAGGCTGACAAGCATGAAAAATGTAATGACCAAATCATTGTTATATTACACATCATGAATAAAGAGAAAATGCAGTTGAAATCATTGTACATTTTAATTATTCAAAGACATCAATTCTTTATGATTATTTCAGAATTGTCAACAATTACTTTGAATCTTTAAATAAAAAATAAAAAAATATCAATACTTCATAAGACTGAACCAGAAAGTTATGATATCGTGAGATGCTAACTTTGATTAATTTGGCAGGAAAGATTACATTCAAAATCATGGATTATGCATATCATGAATAAAGGAAACATCCTTAAAGTTTATTCCAACAAGAATAACATTAAAGAACAGTTCCCTAGCCACGGAATTCAAAGAAAGAGTTGTTGGAGTTAACTAAAGTGATTGTTGTAGCAAGAGTGACATTGAAGGACAACTCTCTGATCAAGTTACTCAAAGACGAAGTTGCCACAGCTGTTATAGTGGCAAATTTTGATGAAAAAAGAATTTCTCGAATAAGAGAATTAAAACTATAAAAGATGCAATTGTGGGCCTGATCATAGAAAGCGCGTTCCATTTGAGTGACCGCTATGAAGACAGTGTTTTGGCTGCCATCATTATCTTCCCTATCAAAAAATTCACTCGATGCTTCTGACCGGGGCATTCAGTTTTCCTTTCAAGCAAGATAATTCTGTTTTTCGTTCGAGCGCGATCATTCTATCTTCCGTTTAAGCATGATGTAACACCCTAGATTTTTTTCAACTTGGAGTTAGACGTCCTTAGGCAATGGGTCAACCATAGCACCTTGGTAACTTCTCACAACTCGATTCCAAAGCTAAAGAGACCATTTATAACCTAATTCTTTAGAAATTTAACGTGTATTAACAAGCGCTACACTAGATTTCTTGCAAAATTAGCACCAACCACTTTAAATACTATCTGTAAGACCCAATACCTCTAGAATTGTTAACGCTACGTTATCCTGAAATCTAGGATCCAACTCTAAACCCAGTTGCTCCCAGGAATGCTTTGTAACTTTATATTAGTTCTAGACCGCGCATCGAAAGTATGATATCTATGAACTTAGACCATTACGACCGCCTAGTTGGACTTGTCAATCACTTAGAAAATTAAGCCCAACCGATGTCCTGAGACCATTTTATTGAGTCCGGAGTAAAGAGAGTAGGAAAAGGTAGATTTTTTAAAAAATAATTATATTTTTTAAGAAATCTGGAACGGTTCACTTGCGCGTTATTTTTAAGCATTCTGACCGTTAGATTTAGACCCAAATTTATCCTCAGATCAGGATAGGTGGCCCTTACATGTCATAGTACTTATAGCTCTGATCGAGTTCCCATAACTGTTGAATTGAAGCTGGTCCACCACGGTCGATCTGAAAACCCGACCAGAATGAAAACTTAGCTTGACCTAGATCTGGTATTAGAGAGCTTAATTCCGACCGCATTTAGTAACAGGACCTTTAGAAGTGCTCCGATGGATCGTAACAGACCCGATTTGGTTATAACCTAAGTATACCTTGTCCTTAAGTCTATTTTTGTCAAGTTTAGGTTTATAAATAGGGCTTAAAACCCTCATTCCAAATCCCATACGAATTTTCAAACCCTAGCTTTCCAAGAGGGAGAAAAGAGAGAGAAAGTGAGGGAGAAGTTGGTGTTGCTTCCTGGGATTCTTCTCAGCTTTACTACGTGCCTAATCCATCTATCCGTATCGCTGTGCCGACATTTCTGATTCCATTTTTGGATAAGTTAAGATAACCCTAACCTGTTTTGAAGCTTAGACTAGTTGTAGTAGAGTTCTAGCTAACCTGTTTCTTGCCATAGGTAGCGTATCCGCCGTTGACGAAGACATATCGTCTGAATCATCTTAAATACGTCTTTTCTGATTTAAGGTGCGGACTATATGCACTTAGGTTATGGTTTTCAACACTTTCAATGAAATTTAATGATTTATTCATGTTGTGAATGTAATTACACATGCCAAATGTGCTATCTGTTTTGTCTTCCGTATACGTATACTCTGTATTGTAAATACCGTATTTCATGTACATGTTAGAATACACGTATGCGTATGAAATCTGTTGATATTCTTACCATGATTAATGATCGTTGTTATATGCCTGATATGTATATGACAACTCCTGGGTAAGAGGACTTACCCTAATATGCGATGGTGTCGACATATGTGATGTATGTTGAATAGTGTAAGCTAAGTGTTTGTTTAAATGTAAAAATGAGATAATGGATAGAAAATGTGTTTGCTAAGATGGTTGGGATATGGATTTTAACCATAATGTTTGTGTGAATGATTTCCTTCATGAATCATGTGACTTAGAATATCCATGATAAATGAGTGCATGATTTCCTCCATGGATTATGTACTTGGTTGAATCATGTTAAATGTGTGTATAAATTCTTACATGTACTATTTACATTTCAAGCTATACTTCATTATTGTTCATGTGAATGCAAGATATGAATCATATGCTAGTTATTGTATGTGTATGTGAATGGGGCTGTACTACAGTCCAGGTAATTGGTAAGCATACTCCAAATGGTGATTGAGGTTGTTCGCCACATAGGATGAGTTTAACGAATCTGAGTCGTACTAGGGATGTTCGGCAGTGGTTAGGCGACACGGAGTGCTTATGCATTCCATGTCATTCAACTCAACGTGCGCTTGGCCTAGTTGAGCTTATCAACTAACCCGATTGACCAATGTTTGTTCACCATGTTTGGTCCCAACTGTTTGAATCTTAGACACCGAGCTTACCAGTGAAACTCCCATTAACCATGGTACCAAGATCCCTAAGACTCATGAGCCGGGCATGATGGTATGGGTCACCGTGGTCGAGCTGTCGACCTACGCTGGGGCCACAAACCTCCCCGTAGTGACCAGTGAGCACCCTACTCTGAGCAGATTATGGTGGTATGGGATACTATATTCTTACTGTTAGCCTACACTGTTTGGTGATGGGGAGTGGAGCAACGATTGCGTGCAACAGCCCTGACAGTCCTCTGTAGTGACCTTGAGTTTATCCTGACACTATATAGGGGCGACGAGTCCTGTTGTAGTCTTAAGGATATAAATAGGCCTGTATTGATAAGGTGATGGGGGAGTGGTGTAACGATTGCGCGCAACAGCCCTGTCAGCTCTTGCAGCGACCTTGAACCATAATATCGTATGAGATTCTCTAGGACTGACGACCCTAAAATGGATCAACATTGAGAAATGATACAAGGGAGGTGTCTTAGCTTCCCAATACTGCTGTATGAAAAGGACTAATAAGAACTTGGTAATCATATCCATGACATCGCACTGCATGTGTCATTGGCGTTGGTGTGAGAGCACAGTGGTAGTGATTCATGCCGCGATCATTAGATGATGTCGCATGAGGGAGTTTGTGGTGAGGGCATGCATCATTATCTCATTCATTCTCGCATTAACAAGAGTGGCTAGGACATGTTTGCTTGTACTACTTTATCATTACTGCTTGATTGAATTGATAACATGTTAACCTTTGTTGTATAGTTTCCACTGAGTTAGCTACTCACTCCTCCATTACGGGACGGTGTTGGCCACACCAACCAGTCCCTGTTTTAGTTTCAGATGGTGATGATGCTTGCGAGGCAGAGTCGGTCTTTCTTGATGATGTTGAGGAGGATTTCTCCTATATGCAGGTTCTGATCGACGAGGTTTACAGGGTTACTGATTAGATGCTAATACACTTGGTATTTTTCCTTTTATTTAAACACCCATGTATATTCTTTTCTTTTCAATTTTGGAGTATAAATGTATTTAGTTAACCTGGTGACATGTTCACACTCTGGATACTTACAATCAATTATACATTTTATATATTTATCACAGTCTTCCTCTTGAGAAATTTAACTGTCTCTGGAGTATGATATGTTGTTTGGTTTAATATATCTCATGTTTTGTGCCCTAATGTTGATAACATTTATTCATCATAAAAAAATATTGCATAATTGATGTTCTGAAACTCGAGAGTAGAGTTTATGCTCAACCCTCGAATTTCGGGATGTTACAGATGGTATCAGAGTATGATTTGGAGTAAACTGGACCTAAATTATGGTAACACAACGCACACTAACGCACTCTGACTTAGGAAGGGGGTGATGAAATCTAGAAACTATATTAGAATCCCAAGTTTCGACGACAAACGAGACTGAATATTGTAATTTAGTCCACAGTTCTTCTAATTTGTTTTGTTGAGATTCATATACCCAGCTACACTCCAATCTCACCACCACCACAGACCGGATCTTTATTGCTACTAAGTAATTCAGTAGGCCACACAAAGGATCTTAACAATAATAAAATCTAGGACCACAAAGGAAAGAAAACGTTTAAGTTCATATGTTCCACCATTCCACTCTATCCAGGACCATCCTCAATTAAACCATAGATCATCAAATCATTTCTTTTTACCTCCAAGCGCATCCTTTTAGGCCTTATCTTTACATGTTTAGGACCTTCAACTTAAAGCCAACTCACCCCAATCGGTGTTGTTCTTGGTCTCCATCTCACATGACCAAAGCATCAATGTCTACTTTACCTATGAAAGGATACCCCAAAGTTCCCTCGAATGCATTCATTTCTATATCTGTCATCCCTCATCTTGACACCTATCCATCTCAACAACCCCATTTTAACTACACATCCTATGAACATGTTATCGGTTGACAGCCTAAGATTCTGGCCCATAAAGCATGAATAGTCTCATAGTTATCCTAGAAGATCTCGCTATTAGTTGATTTGGTATGCGGCTATCACATAAAACTCCAAAGGCACATTTCCACTTCATCCACTCAGCTCTTACTCTACCAGTAACATCCCTCATCACTCTCACCACTCTCATGAAGTATCAACCGAGATATTGAAAAAAAACTTTTTAGGACTCAATCCTAAAGTCTAACCCATTTCCTTCAAAATCTCTCATTTCACCACCTCATTCTTCAAATTTTTCTAAGTCTTTTCATACTAGACATAAATTATAACGTATAAATGATGGAGAATGATACTTAAACAAAAATTTACTATAAATAGTAAATATATGTATAAATTGGACTTTTTACCATTCAAATTATGGAATCTCATGGAATAAATGGATTAATTGGATATATTAGATTCTCCTACCCCAAAATCATATGTTACACATCATATAAAATCATTCCAGTTTGCATATTTTCCCTGAAAATGACTCAAACAGAGTCGGGGACTAAACAGAGCACTTACAGGGGGACCTAGGGTGGGACCCAGACTTTTTTAGGGCCTAGGGGGCAGGAGGTCCTCACCCAAATGGCGAGCCCTCACCAGTTTGTCCAGTGGTCGGCGAGGGCCTCGTAGGTTCAGCGAGGCCTCGCCGGTCAATGGGCTAAGCCAGGTGGGCCGTCCGGGCCGATCGTGTTTGGGGCTTAGTGAGACCCTATGGTATAGGGTTCGACCCCTATTTCATCCCCATTCTACCACTTTCTTCACAAAGTGACCCCCCAAGCTCTCCTTTTCCTTCACAAGTTACTATTTTCTCTCTCCAACCTCCCTTCCAATCACTCCTTTCTTCATTTTTCATTATTTCCATCCATCATCCCTCCATTGTTCTCAATCATACCCAGCAGCTACTTCATCCATTTTCCATGATTGGGGCTCTCATAGCTCTCATTTGAGCTCCAAAATGTGCCAGCCCCCAACCCCTCTTTTTTGGATCTTTTCTTTCTTCTATTTTCCCTTTCTTTGAGCCTTTACAACCTCTGTTATGACTCAAACCCATGGAGACCCAAATTTCCCATCCCATTCTTCTTATTTTCCTCATTTTTCATAGCCCTTTATGAGCTAGTTATAGTCATCTTCTCGATCTTTATGCTTTACCGTCGGGTGAGACCAAACACAGTAGATCAGTCCATAAACAATGACCATTTAGTGCTAGGATATCTAGAGTTTTGGACCTAAAGATAGTACTTCTAGATTTCGAATCTAATTCCAATTAGACAATCATGACCCTAAGCGATAGAACAAATTCCTCATATTAGAAATGGTATGAAACCATCTAGCGTATAAGCTTAGACTTTGGATTACAGCTAGTGAGTTACAGACTAGGCTCCTAGTTGTATTAAGCGATGTAAAGCCTTTATATGCTAAGGAATAGTAGGTTACATTTAGTTGGAGTAGGACTGCATTCCCTTGATAGATCCCCATAATACTCATAGGCTCCTTTAGAAACTCTCAGGAAGCTTGCTTTACTTAGAACTAGTCACGTGTAGGGAAGACTTATATACCCCTCAAATGAAATGCTAGGATAAACCAGTATGCCCCTTAGAATTGCCCTCCCAAGGACTTAGTACAATCGAGAATGCAGAGTAAAGGAACTGTATATAAGTGATGTATTCGCGGTTTGAATTGCATTCTTAATCCTAGTAGTTACCAATGGATCCAATGCTTTGATTAAGCAGAAGATCGACATCGACTAGGATTAAGGACTGATATGACAAATTTTCTGTCCTAACTAGACAGAAATTCTATATACCCGGTTAAGACCACTACACAACTTTTCTCCCGTGTTGGCCCGACCACCTACAACCAAAAGTTATTGCTTTACCTTTGGGAATTGTTGAGGACATATAGCCAATAGAGATTAGACATCTTGCCGCAAGCTCACACCTGCCCCTGAACTTAACCATAATAGAGATTAGGCCCCTTTCTACAACTATAGGTACCAATGCCATAGAACGCATCATTAGCAAAGGAAGAGTAATGTATTGAGAGGTTGTTTCCCCATTTCATGTCAAGGATTTCGACATACGGATTAGGAAAAATTTTAGAACCTTGAGAGTAGACATAAATTTTTTAAGGATGGTAGAACCTTATGAGCCCAATCAGAGCTACGCAGCGGAAGCGTGGTTGGCCCTTTTCCCACTGACCCAGGATCAAAGGAAATTCAGGAAAACAATTAGGGCTTAAGTGTTGAACCCATTCATATGAAATCATAGGCCTAACAGTGGGAGCGAACGAAGGTCAGTGCATCCATAAACCTACTCATTAAATACGAGCATAATAGAAGCCTTGGCCAATTTTGTACGATTAGAAGCCCCTTAGGATACTCTATTAGAGTGTTTATTAATCCCTAACTTAGACATAGATTCATATGAGGACTCTCCTAGATAGGATGATCAAGACCTAAAGCTCAACCCTATTAATATGACTTTTGAACCTTTTAGTGATTGGCTTTCCCTAAGTTTTTAAAGTGATCGGATTACGGAGTCACTGAAATATACAATGGCAAAACATTCGCGGCTTAACCCAATTCTCAATCCTGGCAGACTACCAGTGGACTCACTGCTTTGACTGAGCAGAAGACCAAGATCCACCAGGATTAGGAAGGGATACAACATTGTCTACCCTGGCCAAGCGGACATTCGACGTATCGGGATCAAGCCCACTACAATCGTCTCTCCGTATGGGTCAACCATTGAACATATTGTTAGGTAAAAGGAATAATAGAATCTTTACTCTTTACCCTTAACCAATTTCGAGGATGAAATTATTCATAAGGGGGGTAGATTGTAACACCTCAAATTTTTACAAACTTAGAGTTAGACGTCCTTAGGCAATGGGTCAACCATAACACCTTGTTAACTTCTCAAAAATCGATTCCAAAGCCAAGGAGACCATTTAGAACCTAATTCTTTAGAAATTTAACGTGTATTAACTAGCGCTACACTAGATTTCTTGTAAAATTAGCACCAACTACTTTAAATATGATCTGTAAGACCCAAAACCTCTAGAATTGTTAATGCTACGTTATCCTGAAATCTAGGATCCAACTCTAAACCCAGTTGCTCCTGAAAATGCTTTGTAACTTTGTATTGGTTCTAGACCGTGCATCAAAAGTCTGATATCTATGAACTTAGACCATTACGACCGCCTAGGTGGACTTGTCAATCACCTAGAAAATCAAGCCCTACTGATGTCCTAAGACCATTTTATTGAGGCCAGAGTAATGAGAGTAGGAAAAGGTAGATTTTTAGAAAATTAATTATATTTTTAAAGAAATCTGGAATGGTAATCTGGAATGGTTCACTTGCGCGTTATTTTTAAGCATTCTGACCGTTAGATTTCGACCCAAATTTATCCTCGGATCAGGATAGGTGGCCCTTACATGTCATAGTACTTATATCTCTGATCGAGTTTCCGTAACCGTTGAATTGAAGCTGGTCCACTACGGTCGATCTGGAAACCTGACCGGAATGAAAACTTAGCTTGACCTAGATCTGGTATTAGAGAGCTTAAGTCCGACCACATTTAGTAACAGGACCTCCAGAAGTGCTCCGTTGGATCAGAACAGACCCGATTTGGTTATAACCTAAGTATACCTTGGCCTTAAGTCTATTTTTGTCAAGTTTAAGGCTTATAAATAGGGCTTAATATCCTCATTCCAAATCCCATATGAATTTTTAAATCCTAGCTTTCCAAGAGGGAGAAAAGAGAGAGAAAGTGAGGGAGAAGTTGGTGCTGCTTCCTGAGATTCTTCCCAACTTTACTACGTGCCTAATCCACCTATCCGTATCACTGTGTTGACGTTTCTAATTCCATTTTTGGATAAGTTAAGCTAACCTTAACCTGTTTTGAAGCTTAGACTAGCTGTAGTAAAGTTCTAGCTAACCTGTTTCTTGCCATAGGTAGCGTATCCGCCGTTGACGAAGACACATCGTCTGAATCATCTTAAATATGTCTTTTCTGGTTTAAGGTGCGGACTATATGCGCTTAGGTTATGGTTTTCAACACTTTTAATGATAGTTAATGATTTATTCATGTTGTGAATGTAATTACACATGCCAAATGTGCTATCTGTTTTTTCTTCCGTATACGTATACTCTATATTATTAATACCGTATTTCATGTACATGTTAGAATACACGTATGCGTATGAAATCTATTGATATGCTTGCCATGATTAATGATCATTGTTATATGCCTGATATGTATATGACAACTCTTGGGTAAGAGCACTTGCCCTAATATCCGACGGTGTCGACATACGTGATGTATGTTGAATAGTGTAAGCTAAGTGTTTGTTTAAATGTCAAAATGAGATAATGGTTAGAAAATGTGTTTGCTAAGATGGTTGGGATATGCATTTCAACCATAATGTTTATGTGAATGATTTCCTTCATGAATCATATGACTTAGAATATCCATGCAAAATGAGTGTATGATTTCCTCCATGGATTATGTACTTGGTTGAATCATGTTAAATGTGTGTTTAAATTCCTACATGTACTATTTACATTTCGAGCTATACTTCATAATTGTTCATGTGAATGCAGGATATGAATCATATGCTAGTTATTGTATGTGTATGTGAATGGGGCTGTACTACAATCCAGGTAATCGGTAAGCGTACTCCAAATGGTGGTTGAGGTTGTTCGCCACGTAGGATGAGTTTCACAAATTTGAGTCGTACTTGGGATATTCGGCAGTGGTTAGGCCACACGGAATGCTTATGCATTCCATGTCGTTCAACTCAACGTGCGCTTGGCCTAGTTGAGCTTATCAACTAACCCGATTGACCAATGTTTGTTCACCATGTTTGGTCACAACTGTTTGAATCTTAGACACCGAGCTTACCAGTGAAACTCCCATTAACCATGATACTAAGATCCCCTAAGACTCATGAGCCGGACACGGTGGTATAGGACACCGTGGTTGAGCTTGCGGCCTACGCTACGGCCACAAACCTCCCCGTAGTGACCAGTGAGCACCCTATTCTGAGCAGATTATGGTGGTATGGGATACTATATTCTTGCTGTCGGCTTACACTGTTTGGTGATGGGGAGTGGAGCAACGATTGTGTGCAACAGCCCTGACAGCCCTCTGTAGTGACATTGAGCTTATTCTGACACTGCATAGGGGCGACGACTCCTGTTGTAGTCTTAAGGATATAAATAGGCCTATATTGATAAGGTGATGGGGGAGTGGTGCAACGATTGCACACAACAGCCCTGAAAGCCCTTGCAGCGACCTATAACCATAATATCGTATGAGATTCTCTAGGATTGACAACCCTAAAATGGATCAACATTGACAAAATGATACAAGGGAGGTGTCTTAGCTTCCCAATACTGCTGTATGAAAAGGACTAATAAGAACTTGGTAATCATATCCATGACATCGCACTCATGTGCCATTGACATTGGTGTGAGAGCACAGTGGTAGTGATTCATGCCACGATCGTTAGATGATGTCGCATGAGGGAGTTTGTGGTGAGGGCATGCATCATTATCTCATTCATTCTCGCATTAACAAGAGTGGCTAGGACATGTTTGCTTGTACTGCTTTATCATTACTGCTTGATTGAATTGATAACATGTTAACCTTTGCTGTATAGTTTCTAGTGAGTTAGCTACTCACTCCCACGTTACGGGACGGTATTGGCCACACCAATCAGTCCCTGTTTTAGTTTCAGATGGTGACGATGCTTGCGAGGCAGAGTCGGTCTTTCTTGATGATGTTGAGGAAGATTTCTTCTATATGTAGGTTCTGATCGACGGGGTTTACAGGGTTACTGATTAGATGCTAATACACTTGGTATTTCGCCTTTTATTTAAGCACCCATGTATATTCTTTTCTTTTCATTTTTAGAGTATACATGTATTTAGTTAACCTGGTGACATGTTCACACTCTGGAGACTTACAATCAATTATAATTTTATATATTTATCACAGTCTTTCGCATAAGAAATTTAACTTTCTTTGGAGTATGATATGCTGTTTGGTTTAATCTACCTCATGTTTTGTGCCCTAATGCTAATAACATTTATCCATCATAAAAAAAATGTTGCATAAGTGATGTTCTAAAACTCGGGAGTGGAGTTTATGCTCGACCCCCAAATTTCGGGATGTTACACATGATCATTCAGTCTTCCATTCAAGTACGATCATCTAGTCATCCTTCAACTACAATCCATTTCGAACATGATTCCTTCGAGCTTGATTATTTTGAAATTGACTGTTGAAGATCATCGTTCAAGCGATCCTTCTCCGATATGCAATTAACTATATTCATGAAGAATCCTTCTCTCACTTGAAAGGATTTTTGTTGAAAGGAAGATCGATCCTCTATTCGATTTTCTAAATTAATCAAAGAAGGATCGAGAGGACATCTGTTGGAGTACAAAAAATATACCTGTTAAAAGGAGTTTGGTTTATTGCACATAAAGATTCCAAGATAGGCAGCCCTGTCCATCCCGTGGCCCTCTCTATCATAAATCTCTCGATGAATAGTGCTGCAATGAATAACGCTACATGTGAATAGTGTTGTGGTGAATAGTGATGTGATGAATAGTGCTGCAATGAGTAGTGCTACTATGACTAGTTACGTGGATGTATGGTTGTGTGAATGAATAGTGTTGCACAAAATGGGGCCCACGACACAAGACTCGAGAGTTCACATGTGTAAAAGCCTATAAATACCCCCTCCCCCTCTCATTTTATAGAGAAGAAGTTTCGAAGAGGTGTTGGGAGCAAGGAGAGAGAGAGAGAGAGAGAGAGAGAGAGAGAGAGAGAGAGAGAGAAGGAATATGTATTGGGAAGACGAGTTGTGCGTACCTATACAACTCAAGATGAGATGAGTTCAAGATGAGTTGTGTAGACCAGCGCAACTCCCTGTCCCACTCAGCTCCTTGATGGGTAATGCATAAAATTTATCCATGGCTATCATGACTTATGCTTGCTGTTCTTCAAATAAATCTGAGTATTCTATTGAAAGAAATGTTATTTGAGCAAATATACGAAAAGACAAGGATATTCAAATTTGCACGACTCTTCTTTGAGGAAGATGAATACAAAACAATGTGAAATGCTGCTGAAATTGCCACTGAACTTCTTCTCTATATTGGTTCATTGTGCTTTGTTTCAAAATTAAGGGAATCAACAGGATGTAAATGAATTCAGAATGAATGAAATACTTTTTGATAATTGTTCTCTCATTCTTTTTTTGTTATTATTGAATGATAATTCTCCAAATGAAATACCTTTCATTTCTGATCGAAACAAATCCCTTTGTCCCCAATTGAATTTTTTATCGCATGCCCTTGTATGGCCTTTAAAAGGTCTTGAAGGGTGTGCAATATACTCTAATTGATAAGCTCTTAGTTTTAAATATATTTTTGGACCTGATCCTCTTGAAGGATTAAATCGACAGGCTCAATAACTGAATGATAGAAGACTACAAGTTAAACTCGAAGTCATACAATGCAATATCCTCAAGCATCTTCCACTCCTGAATCATCATATGCACCATCAGACCTCTTGGCTTATGGCTAAAGGCATCCTCCATCACATTCACCTTGTTTGGGTGGTACTGAAGATCAAATCATAGTCCTTTAGGAGCTCCATCAAACTTCTCTATCGCATGTTCAACTTGGACTATGAGAAGAGATACTTCAGGCTCTTTTAGTTGGAGAAGAGCTAGATATAGTGCCACAATACATTCAGTGTGAAGAAGACTGCTGCCAGCTCCAAATCATGCATGGGGTAGTTCAGCTCATGGACCTTGAGCTAGCAAGATGCATAAGCTACTGGCTTCCTATTCTGCATCAGGACAACATCCAAGCCCACATGCGACGCATCGATAAATACAATAAATCATTCACTCCCAGAGGAAAGAGTGAGGACATGAGCGGACGTGAGGTGGTCCTTCAGCTCCATAAATACTCGCTCACAGGCTTTACTCCACACAAACTCTGCACCCTTTCGGGTCACCTGGTCAACGATGCTGTGATACGAGAGAATCCCTCAATAAAGCGTTGATAATAGCCTGCTAGACTATGGAAGTTACGAATTTTAGACATGTTTGTGGGATGACCCCACTGATGCACTACATCTATCTTCGAGGGGTCCATTATAACACCCTCCCTCGTCACCACGTGACCGAAGAACATCACCTCCTCCTACCAAAACTCACACTTCTTCACCTTCGCATGTAACTGGTGGGCTTGGAGGGTTTGTAAGACAATCTCTAGATGCTGCTCATGGTCCTCGTGAGTCCTCAAATAGATCAGAATGTCGTCGATGAAAAACAAACCAAACTATCGAGATAAGGACAAAAGACCTCATTCATCAACAGCATGAAGATCGCAAGTGCATTGGTCAGTCCAAAGGACATGACTTGAAACTCAAAGTGATCATAGTGTGTCCTGAAAGCTATCTTTAGGATGTCCTCCTCTCTGACTCAAATCTCATGATAATCGTACCACAAATCAATCTTCGAAAAGAACTGTGCACCCTGTAACTGATCAAATAAATCATTAATCCTCAGAAGTGGATACTTCTTCTTGATTGTGATCTAATTGCGCTCGCAGTAATCAATCTAGAGCCTCAACGAGTCATCCTTCTTCCTGACGAATAGTATCAGTGCTCCACATGGTGAACTACTCGGACCAATGAAACCAAACTCACGTAACTCATCCAACTACCACTGTAGCTCCCACAACTCCATCTGTGTCATACAATATAGGGACTTCGATATAGGCGCGGTACCAAGAACAAGATCAATTTGAAACTCAATATGTCACGTGGTGGCAATCCCGAAATCTCTTAAAATACATCAAAAAAATCACAAACCATTAGAAACTGATCGACGCTCATTACTACGGGCTCCTCTACTGCACATGACATCAAACAAGACATCGACTCTCCTCTGGGCTCAGCAACGAACTGGAACTACAGCAAGCCAGGTATATAGAATGTGATTGTCCTCACAGAGTAGTCCAAGATGGTGTGGTACTTGGTGAGCCAATTCATACCCAGGATGACATCGAACTCTGACATCGGCAGCACAAACAAGTCGGTAGGTAAGAAAATCTCTCTTATCAAAATAGGGCAAGAAGAATAGAATCGGCCTAACGCATCGGTCTTCCCCAAGGGCATCAACACTGACAATCCCTCATGGGCAGACTCTATTGGAAATATGGTCGAACAGTAAAAACCCTCAGACATAAAGGAGCGCGAAGCACTATAATCAAACAATACTCGAGCAATGCACGTAGAGACGAGAAGAATACCCTCAATGACTCCTCCGGATGACTAGAGAGGTGCCTATCCCCTCTGAGGTCTCTGTTGGCCTCGACTGTTGTGGTGTCGGAGGCTGGTGATAATGCTGCTGCTGAGGGGGCCTCAGTGGTGGGAGTTGTTATCGCTGCTGCTGCTGCGGCTGTGGAGCCTTCTACGGTGCTCTCGGCTACTTTTACGGTCGGGGACACTCCCACCTGCAGTGTCCTATCCCATCACGTCCAAAATAGACACATAAAAGCTACCTTTGAGGTGGTGTCAGGGGTGTCGTTGGTGCCCTTGTGGCTGGGCGGCCTATGTGCCTTCACTGGGGGTGGTGCTACCGATGTTGTGAGCCACCAAAGGGGGCCTGCCTCTTCCGGTCTCCTCTATGATCGCAGTCTCTCTGCGAACCAGCCCAATCTACATCATAGATCTAAGCCTTCTCATTAGCTCCTCAAAGATCAGGAGCACATGCTCGATAACACGGCCTTGGAGGCCAAAATGCAAGTCGTTCTCGAAAAGGCAAGCCTTTCGCCCCACATCATCAATCAAATATGGCGCGACAAAATGAGCCGTGTACTGTGCCACGAACATCTCCCTACATTAGGGTCTCGAAATTTAATGCTCACTACTGTCGAATGTGGTCAGGAAAATACTGTTAATCAAACTGGGCCATGAAATCCTCTCATGTCCTGACGAAATCAGCCTCTGCAGCACGGGCAATGGAGGTCCACCAATGCTCAGTCTCACCCTTAAGTATAAACACTACCAATGGGACCCTCTATTGGGTCATACATCTCATGGTCTCAAACATCTTCTCCACTCGGGAGCGCACCTCTTTATTACAGTCGGATCGAGCTCTCCTTAGAATCGTGGGGGATTGAGCCAAAGAAAATCTCATAATAGGGCACTCACGAGCTCCTATTCTGCCTACTCTCACTTGGGTGCCTGCCCTGCCCATGGAGGGTGGCTATTACAGCCTGGAGCATCTGCTACAATTGATCGACATCAACTAGCACGGTAGGGGCTACGCTGGTCCCGGATGAAGGCATAGGATTTACAGGGGTCTCAGGCGTGGGTGCAGGAGGCCCAATTGGGGGAATGGGAACTACGGGTGGTGGAATAAGAATCTTAGGCAGTGGAGCGGGGGTCGATCGGGTGCCTTAGGTGCCTTCCCTAAGCGGCATGGTCTACAGAAAAGAACAAGGGTGCCTATTAGCCTTGAGAACCCTCAAAGTCGCAGACGTTATGGAATCAAACCAGAAGATTACACACTCGGGACCTAATTGTCCTAAGCTTATAGCAGATATGTGATGTTGTTCTCAGTTATTACCAAGTTATGCTCTGATACCCACTCCTGTCATGCCCCAAACTTGGAATCTAGGCTCACAAAATTCCTGATCACCGGATCTGGTGCCGATAGCCTCCATAGTACCCCATTCTCAGCTCCCAGCACCCATATACCAGGTTCCAATCTTGGGATCCTACAAGGAGGATTTTTAACATGAATTTGTTTCATAATAAGCATAACCATAAGCATAACCCATGAATAATAACAAGAACATCATCACAAAATCCACTATGATAAAAAATTTTAAGTACAATGCATAAGGGAAATACAATGGATAACAAAAGACTCTAACAGCGCAGCTACATGCTCCTACTCCTACTCAGCTACATCCTAGAGTCACCTGCTTGCAATAGTTGTGCACAAGCTTATAGAAGGCTTAGAGGGTTGTGAAAGTTTGTGTGCAAGGTAGGAATGCAAATATGCAACACCAGAGCAATGTAAAAATGCTGGTAAGTCCATGAATGATATCAACCATACCAAGGCTATGCATTGCAATGCAAGGCCTACATAGCCAATGTCATATGCAAGATGCAGCTCAAGCATACCAATCCTAATCTGAATCCACGTATCGATCCATCTCATCTCTGGAGCATCATATATCAATATAGTTCTCACTCTAGACAATCATTGGGGTCTAATACACTCTACACGAGCTTGTCGCTCCTATCTAAACACACAACTGGATAAGTGGAAGAGACCTCACTATCCACCTACCAATATCGAGCCCGAATTGTCGATAGCGGACCCATTCCTCAAGCTTGTCAAACTCAACCTAGACATTGCCCCCTCACTTAGGCGGGTAAGGTCACATCCCCTTCCAATTGACCATGACATAGTGGGAGATGTGGCCTACTTGTATAAGGCCCTCGTGTGCTCATACATCTACTCAATCTCGACGTTGGAGCATCCTCCTGATACCATAAGGGCTCTGAGACTTTCACCTAAGAACATCGTTGTGCCATGGTGCTTAAAACTAAGTATTTCTGGTATCCCAAACATGTCATCCATGATATGTCTGTGGAGGTCATAACCTTGATGTTGTCAGAGTACTCAGTAACCATGTCGCACAATGCAAGGTGCATGAGTCATACAATTCAATTATGCATCAATCCCGATCATACCGTGCACTCATGAGGGACAACTCAACCCATTAAGGAGACCCATAAGCAATCTATCTAAAGGAATAGTGTTATGATCAATCACTCCTCGTAACAAGCATGCAGATGATGCGTATGGGTATGTATCATGACGCTATGCTAACACATACTCATAGTTGAAATCGATAATCGGCCTATATATAAGGCAGGGTCCATAGAAGGACAACGGATTTGGTCTATGAAGATCTATCCTCAACAGTGAATATATGAAATATGATACCACAAATTCTTCCATCTATGGTGAAAGGTGATGATGCATCCTCCTCATAACACGGATGGGCTTAGATGGTTTACTCATATTAAGAATGGGCCTAAGAATAACGAGTGGGCTTCCAAGTTTGGGTACTTCTACTAGAATCATTGGGGGACCAATAATTTGGGTTTAGCCCAATAAGTTGAGATGGGTTATGCTAATATCAATGGGGGACCAAAGGTTTCGGTTAGCCCACTAAAGGAAGATAAGAAGGGGCCTAAGGATGTGATTAGGCAGGTTACAATGTGGACCTTTAACCATCATTGCTCCCTGTAAGTGTTATGGTTTTATGCTCCTTTGGTTGTCAAATTTTGTGGTGTCAAAACATCAATCTGTCTTATGTAGCTCATTGGTATATATAATCAAGACATTGCATATGGGTTCAAGACATTGCATCACCTCTTCAAGTTAAAGATTTACTTCAAGCCATTTTAAGAAATGCAAGTAGAAGCTACAACGAAATAAGTAATCTTGTTTAAAGACTCAAGTTCGTATACATCTTAAAATGATCGAAATGAAGTGTATTTCAAGTTTTAAAAGATCTCAAGTTCAAGCTAAATTAAGTATAGAGATCTCAAGCTCATAATTTTCAAAGGTCAACCATCATCTAAAGAAATAAAGTTTCAATGCTAATACTTCATGTCTCAGGTATGAAAGACCTTCGATTGACCTTGGGGTAGGTCATTTTGCATACATAAGTCAAATTGAATCACTTTGTAAATGTTTGGACTATTTTAAGACTAGTCGTGGATCCTGTTCGTCTAGTCCTAACACTGTGTTAATCAGTCCTAAAAATTTCAAGACCAGTCCTAAGTTTGTTGCAGATTTTTTAAATTTTTTATTCACCCAGGACCAGTCCTGGAGACTGTTCTGTTGGTTGTGTGAACAGTATACGACTCGTACTACGACCAGTCCTGGTTCTTCGACTTAAACTCCAGCGACCAAACCTATTGCCTCACGACCAGTCTTGGGTTGGTCACGACCAGTCGTGGAGGGTTCACAACTAGTTCTGGACACCCTACGACTAATCGTGGTGTCACGCCCCAAACTCGAGGACGGACAACTTCCGTGATGCCCCGACTCCAGCACTCGACTTCCATACACCAAGTCTTGAGTTCAGTGCACCACAAGGAAGATTTTTGACTATTTTTTGTATATACATATAATAAAAATACCTGAGCATGAAGATCCATGATCAAAATACCAACCAACACTCTCCATTATAAATCCTGATGGTTACAAGTATAATGTTTACAAAAGGTACATAACGTCAATATTGCCAAATCGAACAATAGATGTAATGCATCGAGAAAGCTAAGTCTTCCAAGCTACTCCAATCCTGAAAAAAAGGGAAATAGGAAGCTTAGGAAAAAGCTTAGTGAGTACATACATGTGTGCAGTGTGTCCTACATGCAAGCAAGATAAATATGTGTAACGCCCATGAAAAATCCGTACTTGGACTCGAGTACCAACTCGACCAGAAATTACGTAGGATAAATTCCTATGGAAATTAAGCGTAAGTTAGCCAGTGCAACGCTAGAGTAGCTGGGAAATAGTCCCTGATTACTTTAAATATGCTCTACAAGACCCAAATCGAGTAGAACCAATGACTCTATAATACTCTATAACCTCGGATCAAACTCTAAGCAGGTTTGTTCTCTGGACCACTTTGAAATTTTGTATTGGATCTAGACTGCGCGTCGAATGTCCGATGCCTGCTATCTTAGACCATTAGAACCGCCCAGCTGGACTTGACAATCATTTCGAAAATCAAGTCCAACCGATAATCACAAGCTATTTCATTGAGCCCAGACTGAAGAGAGTGCGAATAGGGACAGATTTGGAATTTGAAATTCAAATCTGGCACACGACTTGACGTGTCAGTATTAAGCGTTCTGACCATCAGAATTCAGTCAGATTACACCCTCGGATCAGGAAAAATTTCTATTTCATATCATGAGACTTGTAGCCCTGATCTACGTGTGGTGACCGCTGAACTGAAACTGGACCGCCACGTGCGATTTGCGAACCCTACCGGACTGAAAACTTGATGCGTGCTAGATCCTGTATGCTTGAGCTTAAGTCCGATCGCGTTCGGCTAGGGGACCACCAGAAATCATCTTCTGGACCGAAACAGCCCCGAATATGCCTTAAGTAAACTTTGTTCCTAAGCCTGTTTTGAGCATTTTTAAGCTTATAAAAGGGGTTGAAACCCTCACTCCTCTCTCCCATACAAATTTGAGAGAAACCATAGATTAGGAGAGAGAAAAGGTGAGAGTTTGTGAGAGAGATTAGGGGAGAATTTTCCTGTCTTTGCACCGCCTGTTGCACGTGCTTTGGCAACACGCTTCCACCACTCAGCCGGTGATTTCTCTGCATTTTCAGGTAAGAAATAACCCTAGAAGTTGCTGATTTGAGGTTCACTAGGATCCATAACTTGTTAACCGATAGATCTTGCAAAATAGGTCCTCTATTCGCTGTAGACGAAGCGTATACGCTCCGTTTGAAACGACACATTTATAAGAGACAAGGTGCGGATTTTAGACGCTTTGATTGACTGTTTCCAAAGCTTTCAATGTCTTTTAATAGTAGATTATCGACGGCAATACCGTTTGACATGTACAACATGCTGTCCATTTCCTGTTTCGTAAATCAACGAAGAATATGAGATTTAGGGCATTTTAGTCATTTGTAGGAAGTATAGATTTCATTCATATTTTGCTAATGTGATTGACATGGTTTATTGTTGCATTAGACTATTAGGAATACATGCATAATTAGTTTGGCGATGAGATTTGCCTAAATGCGCACTTCGGGTCGACATACTATATGTAGACTTAAGTGTGTAGTGTAAGTGTTTGTATAAATGCTTGTATTAGTATGTATTGAATTAAATGATGTTATGAATTAGTTTGAGATTGATTTCTCAATTAATATGCTGATGTAAATGATTTCCTACATGTTGACTATATGCATGACTTCATTATATGCATGAAATGTGTATGTTTGAAGATTTGCTTAAGTTATATGTTATAACATGTGTTAACATGCTCACATGGTTGTATTTCATTTCCAATACTCTTATATGAATTGCTGATGTGATTCCATAATTGTTTGGGACTATGCTTAGTCCAGGCAGTCGGTAACCGAGCGAATTCGTGGTTGGATTATCTTGGCCACGAACGACGCGTCGATGAACGTGAGCCGTATTCTGGAGTTGGCGGCAGTGGTTAGGTCACACGAAGTGTTTTACGCACTTCATGTCGTTCGACTTGAGATGCGATCGTGCTAGTTGAGCCCGTCAAGTAACCCGACTGGCCATTGTATGTTCACCCTGCATGAGTCATAACTGCTTGAACCTAGGGTACTGAACTTACCATTATAAACCCTGTCAACCATGGTACCTTGATCCACGAAGACTCATGAGCCGGACATGGTGGAATGGGACATCGTGGTCGAGCTGTCGGCCTACGGTGGGGCCACAAACCTCCTCGTAGTGACCAGTGAGCACCTAGTCTCGTGAGCAGATTATGGTGGTATGGGACACTATATTCTTGCTGTCGGCCTACACTGATCAGGCGACGAGTCCTTTGTAGTGACCGCGAGCGTATTCTGAGTCTACGGGAGGCGACGACCCTTCAGTAGCAGTAGAGTACAGTAGGCCTGTATTGATAAGGTGATGGGGGAGCAGAGCAACGAGTGCGTGCAACAGCCCTGGCAGCCCTTGCAGCGACCTACAAAATATACATCGTATGAGATTACTAGGAGTGATGACCCTAGACAGGATCTGTGCTGGGATTGATACAAGGGAAGTACCTTAGCTTCCTAATCCTGCTGTTTGAATGGACTAATAACAACTCAAAAATCATATCACCATAACATTGCATATGCCTGGAAGATGTGGAGCACTTAAGGGAGTGTGGCATGCCACGGTCGTAAGATAGTGCCGTATGAGGGAGATCGTCGGTGAGGGCATACATCACGTCAGGTCATATTGCATTAATAACAGTATTAGGATTGTCTGATTTACTGCTTTACTATTATCGCATGATTAATTTGAGAACATGTAAATCCTTGCTCTATTATTCCACTGAGTTAGCTACTCATTCCTACGTTTCGGGATGGTGTTTGCAACACCCACCAGACCCTGTTGTAGATGCAGGTGATGCTGAGATCCAGGAGGCAGAGCCAGACTTTGATGAGGACCAGGACGAGTTCTCATACATGCAGTACCATGATGGCTTTGCTTAGGCGACCTGGGTTGAAGGGACTTCATAGTGGGACTCTTTTCGACATTTATTTCTATCATTTACATGTATATGAGACTCAGTGATATATTCATACTTTAGTGATAGTTGAGATCTACTTTGTTTTTCCATACAGTGATATATATATTCTTTAGTCTTTCGCTTGCTTTTATCACTGGATCTGGAGTATGAATTGCAGTTTTGGTATACTTTTACTCATGTGAATGCTTTAACTCAGACAACATTGAATCGTAATCATTTTTGTTACATAAGTGACGGTCTGGAACTCGGGAGTTGAGTTTATACACGACCCCCAATTTTCAGGGTGTTACAATATGCCACAAAGAATTCATGTATGGTGAATGGCATATAGCATGTAAGGTGTGATGTTAATGTCAATACAATGCATATGCATAATAGCAATACTCCGAGTCAATGCTATCAGCATCACCAAGTCATATTTTCATTCTCTTATATCACAGCCATAACCATATTACAAGCATCTGCAATCACATCATCATCATCATATTGTCATGCCATATCATAACTATATATCTCGGAAAGCACTGTGGTCGATACCATGAACTAGACACTAGTAATCGGCCTCGGATACCCGTCGTGTGGTGGACTTCCACCCACTGTATATCATGGGAAATAACGGGGTCGACACCAATGCACCAGATACTAGTAATTGACCTCACATACCCGCCCTGCGGTGGACTTCCACCTGGCATTCTAGTAGTGGACTTCATTCATGCTTCTTCTTGTCGGCGAGTTAGACCAGTCCCTATTTGCACCTCAGCCTTTAAGCAGGTTGGACCCACCACTTCTCAACCTGACCTCGTCAGTAGGAGTCAAATCCATGGCCCATGTATCCACTCGGCCCGACGATGAGGCAACCCTATCTAGCATAGGGGTTTAGGGATTTTCAACCCAAGGGGCACATCATCCCCTACTATTTCCACACATCCGGTGTCCCGTTCATTTTCAGGGATAACCCAAATCATCATCATAGATGTACATTTCATCGTCAAGATCCAACTCATGTTATATGGCATGACTGTGGTATCTCGACCATCATGTATGTCATGATTATACATGAATTCAAGCAACCATGATAAGGCATACGTTCAAGTGCATGTGGTATGCATATAATGTCATGAGTTTAGGGTCTGCTTAACCTGAAAGGCAAAAATGATGTATAATCATCATATGCCACTATCAGCTATATCAATTCATGATCATGTGACTAAACTGAAGAGGACAAGTCTTATATACGAACAAATGTATAGAAGCACACTTGCACATACCATCATTCCATAGTACACGAGTATGATCAATATTAACATGGTTAAGTAGATGAATTTAGTATGATAGGGAGTGAAACAACATTAATCAAGTATTAAATCACATGCTTCTATTAAACACAATTACTGGCATCACTAATATCATCCATAACCATCATATTCACGAGTATTAATTGTATTCAGAATTACCCCATGTCCTTCACAAGATAGATATTCCATTAGCGGCTTGTCCCGATATGATTGAAACCACATGGTTATACTCTAACTGGGCCTTATGATTAATGAGTGGTAGTAACGTAAAGTACATGCACCAAGTGGTCATGAGATGAAAGACATATTAAATAAGCCACATGATGGATGGTGCTGGTGAAACTTATATAATGTAGAGGACTTCACCTTCAAGTGAGCTGTTAGTAGGTTAGATTTACAAATAATCATCATAGTAGTTTTACAATGGCTTGAAAGGCATAGGTTGTAACGTTCTGAAAATCGGGGGTCAAGCAGAAGCTCAGTTCTCGAGTTCTAACACATCACTTATGTAACATAGATAATGATGATTGAATGTTGTTCATATTAGTACACTAAACATGAGTGGGATTATACCAAAACATTAATTCATACTCCAGATCAATTTGTATAATTCAAGCGGAAGACTGAAAGATGTATATGAGCGTATATGAGTCCAAAGATCACTATCGAACCCCAAAGTATGAATACATCACTGAGTCACCATATACAGGTAATAGTTTCAAAAATTAAAATGTGAAGAGGTAGTTCAACTACAATGACAAGCCCTATAGCCCTGTCGGTCAAAACGGCCTAAGAGAAACCGTCGGAGAACTGCATATACGAGAACTTGTCCTGATCGTCATAGAAATCTGAGTCGTGTCGTCATCTACAGCTAAGACAGAGTCTGGTGGGTGTTCAGAACACCGTCTCAGAACATGAGAATGAGTGATCAACTCAGTGGAATCAAAGAGCAAAGATTATCATGTTATCAATTCAGTCAAGCAGTAATGACAAAGCAGGCATATCAGACATTCCTAGATACTCTTATTAAGGCAAGGATGAAATGTTTTCATGATGCATGCCCTCACCTACACTCCCTCATGCGACACCATCTTACGGTCGTGGCATGCTTTCTTCCCTCTGTGCTCTTCAATCTGGGGCACATGCAGTGTGATGTTATGAGTATAATTATCGAGTTATTATTAGTCCTTTTTCGTGCAGAAGGATTGAGAAGATAAGGTACCTCCCTTATATCAATACCCAAACAATGATCCATTCTAGGGTTGTCAGTCCTAGACAATCTCATACAATATTATAATTCTAAATCACTGTAAAGGGATCGTCACCAATCAATACAGGTCTAGTTATATCCTATATACTACAATAAGGCTTGTTGCCCCAATGCAGTTTCAGCATATACTCGAGGTCACTACAAAGGGCTCGTCACCAATCAGAGTAGGCCGACGGCTCAAATATAGTATCCCATACCACCATAATCAGCTCGCGAGTCTAGGTTGCTCACTGGTCACTACGGGGAGGCTCGTCGCCCCAGCGTAGGTCGACAACTCGACCATGGTGTCCAATACCACCATGTCCAGCTCATGAGTCTTAGCGGATCTAGATACCACGGTTGACGGGATTACACAGGTAAGTTTAGTACCATAGATTCAAACAGTAGTGTCCAAACATGGTGAACATACATCGGTTAATCGGGTTAATTGACGAGCTTGACTAGGGCGATCACACATTGAGTTGATCGACATGAAATGCATAAGCACTCCGTGTGGCCTAACCACTGTCGAACATCCCAAGTACGGCTCGGATTCGTCGAACACATCCTACATGGTGGAAGCAATCATAGCCACCAGATCGAGAACTATTACCGATTACATGGACTGTTATAGTCCCAACCACGTGCAATCGCAATAATACATATTCAAGTCAAATCCTACAATCATATGAATATGCTATGGAATATAACTTACATATGGATACACAGTACATGAAAGAAATCATTCACGCAGTTTAACATGAATAAACAAAGTATACAGTACATGGATGAAATCATACACTCAGTTAAGGTAATTGAGATTCATATCTCAACACCCTTATAAATCACACTTTACTAACTACTAACTCATTCAGGCATTTATACAAACACTTAGACTATGTTTTTTCAACATACATCATGTATGTTGACCATATTACGTAGTAGGGCAAGTCCTCTTGCCAAGGACTTTTCGCATACATAACAAGCATATATCTACGATAATTAATCATGACAATCATAGCATCAAATTCCTTATGCATACAAACATTTCAACAAACACATGAAATACACTATTTACAATATAAATTATACATATACGTAAAATAAAATAAATAACGCATTTAACATGTGTAATAGCACCCATGTCAGGAATCTATCATTAATCGACATTGAAAGCTTTGAAAACCATAATCTATACATCTATAGTCCGTACATTACGCCGTAGAAGCGTAACGAATTCGATAGAGACTCTAAGTCTGCGTCAACGATGAAATGACAACCTATAGCACGAGTTAAGTCAGCTATTTCGCTACTGGCAACAATGGAAATCCTAGAATAGCTTAGGGTTACATTTTCTTACCTAGGAATGAAGTCAGAATCGCCGGAATAGCGATTCGGTACTGATGTTTAAGCACAACGAGTAACGGGAATTGAATCCCAGGAGTAACTCTCACTTCTATCTCACTTTCTCTCTCTTTACTCTCCTAGGTTTTTCTCAAATTTGTATGGAGTCAATGAGAGAGGGTTTAAGGTCTTTATTTAGGCTTAAAACTGATGGAATTAGCCCCAGGTCCAAGGTATACTTTGGTTATATCCAAAGGGTACTTGTTCCAATCCAACGGAGTAATTTTGGAGGTCCTTTTACTAAATGCGGTCAGACTTAAGCTCACAGATGTTGAATCTTGATCAAGTTAAGTTTTCAGTCCGATCGAGTTTCCAGATTGACCGTGGCGGACCAGTTTCAGTTCAACGGTCACCGAAACTCGATCAGGTTCACAAGTATATTGACATGTGTGGGCCATTTTCCCTGATCCGAGGGTGAATTTGGATCAGAATCCAATAGTCAAAATGCTTATAATCAGCACGCAAGCGACACGAATCAGATTACTTAAATTCATATTTAATTCTATAAAAATCTTCACTTTCTCACACTCTTCACTCCGGACTCAAGAAAATATTCTCAGGACATTGTTTAGTCTTGATTTTTGAGGTGATTGTCAAGTCCAACTAGGCAGTCATAATTGTCTAAGTTCATCGCTATCAGACTTTCGACATGCATTCCAGGTCCAATACGGAGTTTCTGAGTGCTCCCAAGAGCAACTGGGTTTAGGGTTGGATCGTAAATTTTAGGGTAATGTAGAGTTGGTAATTCTATACGTTTTGGGTCTTGCAGATCGTATTTAAAGTGATTAGTAATAATTTGACAGTTAATCTAGTTTAACACTTAGTTAAATCTCGTCTAATTTCTAAAATATTGGGTCCTGAGGGATTTCCACCTGAGGTGGTACTCGGGTCTCTGTACGGATTTTTTCGAGTCATTACAATCTACCCCCCTTAAAGAAAAATTTCATCCTCGAAATTAGTACCTTTTCGTACTCCTCGAGAATCTGAGGGTAGTTCTTTCTGACCTCGTCTTCTGTTTCTCAAGTAGCCTCCTCCTCTATATGATGTGTTCATAATACCTTCACGAGCGAAATCACCTTACTGTGCAAAACTTGCTCCTTCCTGTTTAGGGTACGAGTCGGACGCAGGACATATGTAGCATCCCTGCTCAACTGCACTTGCTCCCATCTAATGATGTGTGAAGGATCAGGAACATATTTCTTCAACATAGATACATGAAATACATTGTGCACGCCTGCGAGTGGTGTGGGCAAAGTCAAACGGTACGCTACTACCCCCACTCGATCCAGTATCTGAAATGGACCAATAAACCTCGGTGTGAGCTTTCCTTTCTTGCCAAACATCAGGACTCCCTTCATAAGAGAAACTTTGAGGAACACATGGTCCCCAACCTCAAATTCAAGTGGTTGTCGCCTCGTATCGGCATAGCTCTTCTGCTTGAGCCTCGATAATCCTACCATCAATGAGGAACAATACATGAACATGTGCGATGACTTCAAATAGTTCCTCCACTGTGAGCTTTTGCTTAAAGTAGCGAACAAAGTCTAGCATACCCCACTCCTCAATTATTAGCGAAGCCGCAAATATGATCACCTTCTTGCGGCTCAATGCGTTTGCTACAAGGTTGGCCTTGCCAGGATGATATGAGACCTTGAACTTAAAGTCCTTTAAGGTTTCCATCCATCGGCGTTACCTCATATTCAAGCCCCGTTGAGTAAATATATACCTGAGGCTTTTGTGGTTACAAAAGAGCTCGAACTCCTCTCCGTAGAGGTAATGTCTCCAGAGCTTTAATGCAAATATGACTGCTGCTAACTCGAGATCGTGTGTAGGGTAATTCTACTCATGTTTCCTCAACTGTCTCGAGGCATATGCAATCACCCTGTCCTTCTGCATAAGGACACAACCTAGACCAACGTGAGATGCGTCGATGTATATCGTATACTTGACCCCTTGCTCTGACAATACTAGCATAAGGGCAGACATCAAGCTGTCATTCAGCTCCTAAAAAGCTGCTTTCGCCTTCTCATTCCAGGTGGACTTCAAGTCTTTCAGAGTTAACTAAGACAAAGGTCTGACTATCTTCGAGAAGTCCCGAATGAAGCGTCGGTAATAACCTGCTAGACTAAGAAAACTCCTCACCTCAATAACCGAACCAGGCTGTTTCCAGTCCTAAACCGTGGCTACCTTAGCAAGGTCCACCACTATCCCTTCCTTGGACACCACATGTCTCAGAAACTTGACTTCTTCCTACCAAAAGTCGTACTTCTTGTACTGGGCGAACAACTGGTTCTTCCTCAGAGTATCCAAGACTGCTTGTAGGTGTCCCTCGTGCTCTTCCCGACTCACAGAGTATACCAGAATGTCATCGATAAACACGATAACGAATTGATATAGAAATGGCCGAAACACCCGGTTCATTAAGTCCATAAACACGGCCGGTGCGTTCGTAAGGCCGAACGACATCACAAGGAACTCGTAATGACCAAAACTGGTCCTGAATATAATTTTCTGCACGTCTTCATCCCTGACGAGCAACTGATAATACCTTGACTATAGATCGACCTTCAAAAAATATCGTGCTCCCTTCAACTGATCAAATAGGTCATCTATCCTGGGCAAAGGATACTTGTTCTTCACGGTCAATTGGTTCAACTTATGGTAATCAATATATAACCGTAGCGACCCATCCTTCTTCTTAACATACAACACTGGTGCTCCCCAAAGAGACATACTTGGTCATATGAAGCCCTTCTCTACCAGTCCATCAATCTTGTAAGACCCATATCCTAGTCCGTATTATTCCTTCGACTCCTGCGATCCTTCCTGTCGAATTTTAAAAATTTGTGACCTATAATCGACGTTTGTGCACGACCGTAAGTCGTATCCTATACATTTGAGTCGGCTCAATCCAAGACTTGTATCATTGTGACCGCACCATCGCCGCAGTTTCAACGCCGTGACTCACATACCAATTCGATACCCTGACTAAGAGATGTGGGTCGGCATTTATTTCTAAGAAAACGCCACGTGTTGCAATCCCAAGAGAATCTCTACAATATGTCCCATCAATCCATCAATCAATCAATCAACCCTTCAATCCATCAATCACTTCATGTCAAGTACACATCACCTTTCACCCCATCCCCAAGAAACCACCAAAGTCAACTCTCTCCCTCTCTCTCTCTTACACACCCATACATGTCAAGTACATGTCCATCACCCCATCACTCACTTCCCATCACTCCATCACTCCTTACAACCCCTTATCTCTCTCTTTCTCAACACACAAGTCCAAGCAACCAAAAACACTCACGTCCAAGCTCTCTTCCATGTGAGAGAGTACATGTTGGTGGCCCACTTTCCCATCCCTTTAACTCTCATCCTAGCCATCCAATTCTCATCTCCACCATCAAAGTGAAGCACAAGGAGAGTGGCTTTCCAATGGACTGAAAAGATCAAGTGGTGGGTGCTTCCATAGCCTAGTTTTTCATATTTTTATGATGGGCCAAGTGAGGCTTACCGATCAATGGTATGGATCTCACTTTGGACCCTAGGATGTGGCTTATGGCCCCATCTTGATCATCAATATCATTCCATGATGGGGCCATTCTCCATGGACCCCATCATGATGTTTACCTTCCTAGCTTGTATATGGGTCATCTAGACCGTCGATTTTCGTGGAGAAGGGATCTTCACCATTGGATTTCAAATTTTATGGGCCCACGTGTTATGGGACCCACTTGATTTATGTTGTAGATCATAGAAGGGAGGGCCCATAGTGTCTGGGTCCCTCCATGCACGTGTGTCCCTCGATCTCTCTCTCTCTCTCTCTCTCTCTCTCTCCCTCTCTTTTTCATGTTTGGTGTGATGGAATGGCCATGTGGCCCACCCGAATTGACCCAACCATGAGGCATGTATTGTATCCAAACCACCTACAAGTGGGGTCCATTTTATATGTACCGTACTCACACCATCCATCATGGGGTGGCTCACCTAAATAAGGCCCACCTCATAGACGTTGTTGCCTAGACCGTCCAGTGTCCAGGGATGCTGGACGTCAAAGTAAAACATAAATATTGGCTTGTTTCAAAGCCTTTGGAAAGGGCCACTTACATAGGCCCTGCCTTGATGTATGTATACAATCCACACCATCTATTCCATTTACCAACTCATTTTAGGCGTTGAGCCAAAAAATGAGGTTAACCGGAATATTTAGTGGGCCGTAGTGTTGAAAATAGTATTAATACCATCGAAATCTTTCCAGATTTTTTTTACACGCTGAAAGAGGCCTGATATTGGACTCGTGGATTTATTATAAGCTGTGGAATACAATGGCTGGAGTGGATTCACTTGGAGCGGGCCCCCCATATGAAAAACCTTAAAAATAAGGTTTTTTTTTTTTATAAAAAAAATGGAAAGCAGTAGGGCTGCTGCTGCCAGAGGCGCAGGCAGCGCCTGTGATCTGAGCAGTCGGACGTACAAACAGGGCCCCACAGCTCCAGCCGTGGACCCCACCTTAATGTTCATTTTCCATCTAAACCATTCATAAGGTGGGCCACTCTCTAAAGTGGACCCACCCCAAAAATCAGCTTGATCCAGATCTCAGGTGGCCCACACCACAAGAAACAACAGTGATTGAACTCTACCATTGAAACCCTTTTTGGGCCCACGAAAGTTTTGAATCAATCTAATATTTGTCTTTCCTATTCATCCAGGCCTTTGTGACCTTACCAACAGGTTGGATGGTGAGTAAACATTATGGTGGGCCCCCACGTGAGAGTTCATGGTGATGTATGTGTTGTACTCCCATCGTCCAGGTGGACGGTGAAGTCCACACGGTGATGTATGTGCTGTATTCCCACCGTCTAGTGGACGGTGGAGCCCACTATGATGTATGTGTTTATCCGCACTGTCCACTGTTTGGACAGTGGGACCCAGCATGATTTATGTGTTTTATTCACTCTATTCCCGCTTAGATTGTGTGTGAGTGTTTATATATATGTTTATATATACATGTATATATATATGTATATTATATTATATATAATATTGTATATATATATATATATTATATTATATATAATATTGTATATATTATATATATAATATATGTATTTATGTATGATGGTGGACCCCTTTATGTGGACCCCCCACCACGATGCATGTGTTGTATCCAAACTGTCCATCCTCTTTGTAAGCTCATTTCAGGGCTTGAGCTAAAATAATAATAATAAAAAAATGAGTCAGATCTATGGTTCAAGTGGGCCTACCTTGGTATGTGTATAGGGCCCATGATTGATTTATTTGTGGCCATTCATTGAGGCCCACCTTGGTGTACCTATAAGGCCCATGGGATCAAGCCCATTTGACATACATAAGGCCTATGAGATTAGGCCCATTTGACATACATAAGGCCCATGACATTAGGCCTATTAGACATATATAAGGCCCATAGATCAGGCCCATTTGACATACATAAGGCCCATGAGATTAGGCCTATTTGACATATATAAGGCCCATGGTGTTAGGCTCATTTGGCATATATTAGACCCATTTTGATGTATTCAAAGGCTCATGGGTTATGGCCCATAGCAATGTACATAAGGCCTGTTAGTGAGGCCCATTAATGTGGCCCATTTGATGAATGATAGGCCCATGTGATATGGTATCTGATACGACCCATTTGATGTCTTTAAGGCCCAATAGGAGTTACCTAAGGTCCATTGCAATGTGTGATTCCTCCATGGTTGTGTAATGATGTTTTATGGCGGGCCGTGCCTAGGGAACAATGATGGTTTGACGTCCACATTGTAAGTATAATGTTGGTTAAATGTCCACATTGTAACTCTCCTTAGGGCCCATTGATAGGCCTATACTCATTAATATTCATCACTTTATAACATGCTTGGTATAATCCCATAACTCTTGCCCATACGCATCTTATGTATGCTTGATATGAGTAGTGACTGATCATAGCATACGCTATTGGGCAGACCATTTACGGGACTCATTATGAGACAAAGTGTCCACATGATCGCTCAGTACACTCTGGATTGTTGCATGATTTGACGACGTGATTCATGCATCCCACATGTGTGACTTGATCACTGCACGCCCTAGCGACATCAGGGCTATGACTCCACAGGTACATCATGTATGGCCATATCAGATACCAGAAATACTTGGTTCTAGCACTGTGGGCACTTAGGATGTCATTGGATGAAAGTCTTAGAACCTTTTTAGTACCAAGAGATGCTCCAACGTCTAGACCGAGTGGATACATGAGCCCCCGAGTGCCGAATACCAGTAGGCCGCGTCTTTCACTATGTCGTGGTCGGTTGGAAGGGGGTGTGGCCTTATTCGCCTGAGTGAGGGGGCTATAAGCTAGGCTGAGTTTGACCAGCTCGCAAATGAGTTGGCTATCGACGAGTCGGGTAGGTATTGGTAGACTACCAGTCAGGCGAATAGTGAGGTCTATTCCTCTTGCTTGACTGTACAGCTAGGGAGGCGGCAGTCACTGTGAAGTGTATTTGTAACACCTCGGATTTTGGCCAATCTGGGATTTGACGTCCTTAGGCAATGGGTCAACTAAAACACCTGGAAAATCGCTCAGAACCCAATTTCATAGCCAAAGAAACCACTTAGGATTAATTCCTATGGAAATTTAGCATAAGTTAGCTAGCGCAACGCTGGAGTAGCTGGGAAACAGTCCCTGATCACTTTAAATACGTTCTACAAGACCCAAATCGAGTAGAACGTATGACTCCATAATACTCTATAACCTCGGATCAAACTCTAAGCGGGTTTGTTCTCTGGACCACTTTGAATTCTTGTATTGCATTTAGACCGCGCGTTGAAAGTCCGTTACTTCCTATCTTAGACCGTTAGAACCGCCCAGCTGGACTTGACAATAATTTCGAAAATCAAGTCAAACCGATAATCACAGACTATTTCATTGAGCCCGGACTGAAGAGACCGTGAATAGGGACAAAATTGGAATTTCAAGTTCAAATCTGGCACACGACTTGACACGTCAGTATTAAGCGTTCTGACCGTCAGAATTCATCCAGATTACACCCTCGGATCAGGAAAAATATCTATTTATTATTATGAGACTTCCAGCCCTGATCTACGTGCGGTGACCGCTGAACTGAAACTGGTCCGCCACGTGCGATCTGTGAACCCTGCCGGACTGAAAACTTAATGCGCGCTAGATCTGGTACGCATGAGCTTAAGTCCAATCGCATTCGACCAGGGGACCACCAGAAAGCATCTTTTGGACCGAAACAGCCCCGATTTGGTTACCCCTCAAGTGAAACTTGTTCCCGAGTCTATTTCGGGCAAGTTTGGACTTATAAAAGGGCTTGAAACCCTCACTCCTCTCTCCCATCCGAATTTGCAAAAACCCTAGATTGGGAGAGAGAAAGGGTGAGAGTTTGTGAGAGAAGGTGGGAGAGCTTTTCCTGCTGCTGCTGCACATGCTTAAGCGGCGTATTCCAATCACTTTGCCGGTGATTTCTCCGCATTTGCAGGTAAGAAAATGCCCTAGAAAGTTGCTGATTTGATGCTTCTTTAGTTCCATAGTTTGTTAGTTGATAAATCTCGTAAATCAGGTTCCTTAGTCGCCGTAGACGAAGCGTATACGCTCCGTTCGAATCAGTTCACCTATAAGGGAAAAGGGGCGGATTTTAGATGCTTTGATTGACTGTTTCCAAAGCTTTCAATGTCGTTTAATAGTAGATTCTTGACGGCAACGCCGTTTGACATGTACAACATGCTGTCCGTTTCCTGTTTCGTAAACTAACGAAGAATATGAGATTTAGGGCATTTTAGTCATTTGTAGGAAGTTAAATTTCATTCATATTTTGCTGATGTGAATGACATGATATGTTGTCGCATTAGGATGTTAGGAATACGTGCATAATTAGTTTGGCGAAGAGATTCGCCTAAATGCGCACTTCGAGTCGACATACTATATGTAGACTTAAGTGTGTAGTGTATGTGTTTGTATAAATGCTTGTATTAGTATGTATTGAATTAAATGGTGTTATGAATTAGTTTGAGATTGATTTCTCAATTAATATGCTGGTGTGAATGGTTTCCTACATGTTAGCCATATGCATGATTTCATGATATGAATGAAATGCATGTGCTTGACGATTCGCTTAAGCTGTATGTTATAACATGTGCTTGATGATTTCCTTATGAGTTACTTTGAGATTGAATTCTCAATTAATATGTTGATGGAGAGGATTTCCTATATGTTGGCGACATGCTTAACTTCATTATATGTGTGAAAGACATGTGTACGATGATTTGCTTAAGTTGTATGTAATAACATGTGTTAACATGCTCTCATGGTTGTATTTCATTTCCATTACCCTTACACAACTGCTGATGTGATTCTATGATTGTTTGGGACTATGCCTAGTCCAGGCAGTCGGTAACCGAGCAAATTCGTGGTTAGCTTATCTTCGCCACTAACGACGCGTCGATGAACGCGAGTCGTGTTTGGAGTTGACGGCAGTGGTTAGGCCACGCGAAGTGTTTTACGCACTTCATGTCGTTCGACTTGAGATGCGATCGCGCTAGTCGAGCCCGTCAAGTAACCCGACTGGCCGATGTATGTTCACCTTGTATGAGTCATAACTGCTTGAACCTAGGGTACTGAACTTACCATTGTAAACCCTGTTAACCATGGTACCTTGATCCATAAAGACTCATGAGCCAGGCATGGTGGTATGGGACACCGTGGTCGAGCTGTCGGCCTACGGTGGGGCCATAAACCTCCCCGTAGTGACCAGTGAGCACCTAGTCTCGTGAGCAGATTATGGTGGTATGAGACACTATATTCTAGCTGTCGGCCTACACTGATCAGGCGACGAGTCCTTTGTAGTGACCGCGAGCGTATTCTGAGTCTACGGGAGGCGACGACCCTTCAGTAGCAGTAGAGTACAGTAGGCCTGTATTGATAAGGTGATGGGGGAGCGGAGCAACGAGTGCGTGCAACAGCCTTGGCAGCCCTTGCAGCGACCTACGAAATATACATCGTATGAGATTACTAGGAGTGACGACCCTAGACAGGATCTGTGTTGGGATTGATATAAGGGAAGTACCTTAGTTTTCCAATACTGCTGTTTGAATGGACTAATAATAACTCAAAAATCATATCACCATAGCATTGCATGTGCTTGGAAGATGTGGAGCACTCTAGGGAGTGTGGCATGCCGCGGTCGTAAGATGTTGCCATATGAGGGAGATCGTCGATGAGGGCATACATCACATCATGTCATAATTGCATTAACAAAAGTATTAAGAATGTTTGATTTATTGCTTTACTATTATCGCATGATTGATTTGAGAACATGTTAATCCTTGCTCTATTATTCCACTGAGTTAGCTACTCACTCCCACGTTACGGGACGGTGTTCCTGGACACCCACCAGACCCTTTTGTGATTGCAGATGATGGCGCGGCCTGCGAGGCGGAGCTGGACTTGATGATGATGAGGAGGATCCCTCCTTTATGCGTGTTCTGATTGACGGGATTACAGGGAGGTTGATTAGATACTTTGACACTTGTCATTTTATATTTTAGCGCACTCATGTATATTCATTTTGTCTCCTTTTGGAGTATACATGTATGTATATAACCTGGTAACATATCCACACTCTGGAGGCATACAACATTTTATATATGTTATACATACTATCACAGTCTTCCGCTTGTTAATTTAACCGTCTCTAGAGTATGATATGCTGTTCTAGCTTAATCTCACTCATGTTTAATGCGTTATCACAGACAACATTCAATCATACATATCTATGTTGCATAAATAACATTTTGGAACTCGGGAGTTGGGTTTTTGCTCGACCCCCCGATTTTCGGGATGTTACAGTATTAGACCCCGGTGATATCCAGAGAGGAACTGTATTGATATGTATACTTGATGAGTACTGGCATGCTTGCTTTGTATCTCACATATGACATTTGAATACATAGGCATCGCATCGCATGGCCTTAGTATGGCCGATAGCATTTATGCCTTACATCATATAGCTTTGGTACAGTTGATTGTATCATGGACTTACCATAGGTTTTTACATTACTTTGATATTATATACATTGACACTTGCCTTACGCACACACTTACACCACCCTCTAAGCTTTTGTAAGCTTATGCACGACTGTTGCGTGCAGGTGTCGTTAGATAGCAACAGCGCTGAGGCAGGAGCGCGTATCAGGCCATTTTGAAGCTTTTTGATCTTCTTGTATTTCTCTTTCCGCATTGTATTTAAATTTTTTGATATAGTGGATATGTGGTGATGTTATTTTGTGACTTGGTTATGCTTGTGGTTATGCTCCATTACAAAAAAAAAAATCATTCTAAAAATCCTCCTTGTAGGGTCCCAGGATCGGAATCTGGCATATGATTACCAGGAGCCGAGAATGGGGCACTACGGAGGCTGTCGGCACTGGATTCGGCGATCGGAATTCTTGTGAATTCGATTTTCGGGTTTGGGGCATGACAAAAGTTGGTATTAGAGAATAACTTTGGAATACGTGAGGATCACATCACATATCTACTATAAATAGGTTTCGAGTCCGAATGACTTAGCGATTTTCCAACATAGACCCTTAATGTTTATGCCTTCGAGAATTCTCAAGGCTAATGGCCATTGTTCCTTCCTGTAGGACATTATGGCTAGAAGAGCAACCCGAGCAAATCTTGCTCCACCACCTGCGACTCCCGCACCACCACCTGCGGCTCCCGCTTTACCACCTGCTACTCCTGCTCCACCACCAGAGATTCCTTCCTTCCAGCCTGAGGATGCCACTCCTTTACCTGAGACCGGTGGGATCCAACCGAACCTGTGAGTGCTACTCAGCTGCATTAGATGTTACAGGCGATGACTGCTATTCTTCAGGGGCATAGCAGGCGTCCCACTGTTACACTAGCCGAGGCTGAGCAGGAGCGTGCGAGTGCCCTTCTCAAGGATTTCAGACAACACGATCCCCCGCATTTTCGGGGAGAGTTAGACCCTACTGCTGAAGAGATATGCTGCTCCGAGGTGGAGAAGATATTAGACACCATGAGATGTATGACCCAGTAGCGAGTTCCATTAGCTTTATTCCTTTTCCAGGGTGAGGCTCAGCATTGGTGGGCATCTATGGCTGGATCGGTAGTGGCTGATTTCGAGTGGACCTGTGAGGACTTTATAGATCGATTTAACCGAAAGTTCTTTCTCGAGCATGTACGACAACAATGCACACTAGAGTTTGAGACTCTGGTCCAGGGAGACCTGACAGTGTCCCGGTATGAGGCTCGATTTGTCGCACTATCCAGATTTACGACTTATCTTTTTGACGATGAGGGGCGGAAAGCCCTACGTTTTGAGAACGGCTTACGTCCTGCCCTCCGGAGTCATGTGATCGGACACATGCTTCTGACATTTGAGTAGATAGTGGAGAGAGCCCTGATATATGAGACAGATTGGGCTGGTGTGTAGAGAGCCCGTGATCAGAGGGGAGATCAGAAGAGGAAGGCACCCTCTAGTAGTTCTCACCATCAGCATCGTTCACAACAGCAGCGCACGACCTGCCTAACATTTCTACCACCAACAGTATCCCCAGCACCACTTTCGGGACCGTTTACAGGTACTTTCTTTGGATGCGGTCGGACAGGACATCGTAGGAACGAGTGTCCCTATACTCAGCAGCAACAGCCGAGGGCACCGCATCCACCTCCGCGACAGCCATTACAGCAGCAACGATCATAGCACCAGCCTCCTGTACCTCGCTCATAGCAGCAGAGGCAGCAGGTTAGGCCCACACAGCAACCACAGTAGCAGTAGAGACCTCAGAGGGGACTTGCACCTCCCCAACAGGCTCAGGGCAGATTTTATGCCGCCCAGCAGGACCCTCAGTCATCAGGAGGGGTTGTCGAGGGTACTCTCCCTATTTCTGCATGCACTGTGCATTTATTATTTGATTCTGGTGCATCGCATTCATTTGTCGCCGATGATTTCTGCTGATCGACCGATTTGCAGACGGAGTCTGCCTGCGAGGGTTTATCAGTATCGACGCCCTTGGGGAAGACTGCAGTATTAGACCGAGTTTGCTCATCTTGTCCCGTTCTGATTGGGGATATCTTCTTGCTTGCCGATCTATTTATATTGTCGATGCCCAATTTTTATGTTATTATGGGCATTGACTGGCTTGCCGAGTACCATGCCATATTAGACTACTTCGCGAGTACAGTCACGTTCTTTATACCCAGTGTGCAAGATTTTTAGTTTATTTTTGAGCCCAAAGGATAACATCTTTATTGTTTGTTATCATGTGCCGTTGAGGAGTCAGCTGCTTTGAGTATCGACCAGCTACCTATTATTTGTGGTTTTCCCGATGTGTTTTAAGAGATTCCAGGGTTACCACCTCGTCGGCACACTAAGTTCCAGATTGATCTCGTGCCCTGTACCGCGCTTATATCGAAGGCCCCGTATCATATGGCACCATTGGAGTTACGGGAACTACAGAAGTAGTTGGATGAGTTGCGCAAGCTAAGATTTATTTGTTCAAGCAATTCACCATGGGGAGAGCCGGTACTCTTCGTGAAGAAGAAGGATGACTCGTTGAGGCTTTACATAGATTACCACGAGCTCAACAAGGTCACAATCAAGAATAAGTACCCGCTCCTAAGGATCGATGACTTGTTTGATTAGCTGCAGGAGGCACAGTTCTTTTCGAAGATAGACTTGCAGTCTGGTTATCATCAGGTTCGGGTTCGAGATGAGGATATCCCGAAGACAGCCTTCAAGATGCACTACGATCATTTTGAGTTCCAGGTCATGTCCTTCGGACTGACCAATGCGTCCGTAATATTCATACAGTTAATGGACGAGGTCTTCTGTCCGTATCTCGATTAGTTTGTTGTGGTGTTCATCGCTAACATTCTGATATATTCGAGGACCCATGAGGAGCATGAGCGGCATCTTGAGATTACATTGCAGACCCTCTGTGCACACTAGCTTTACGCGAAACTGAAGAAGTGCGAGTTCTGGCAGGAGGAGGTGAAGTTCCTTGGTCATGTGAAGACGAGGCAGGGTGTCGCAGTGGACCCCTCGAAGATTGATGCCGTGCGTCAGTGGGGCCAGCCCATGAATGCATCCGAAATTTACAGTTTTCTTAGTTTGGTGGGCTATTACCGACATTTCATTAAGGGATTCTCTCGCATCGTAGCCCCATTGACCAGGTTGACCTGAAAGGGTGCCGAGTTTATTTGGAGCGACGCTTGTGAGTAGGCATTTATGGAGTTGAAGGACTGCCTCACGTCCTCTCCTGTCCTCACTCTTCCCTCTGGGAGTGATGGATTTGTTGTATTTACTGATGCCTCACGAGTTAGCTTAGGTGTTCTCCTGATGCAGCACGGGAAGCCTGTGGTTTGTACGTCTCACCAGCTCAAGGTCCATAAGCTGAACTACCCCATACACGATCTGGAGCTGGCAGCGGTTGTCTTTGCACAGAAAGTGTGGAGGCACTATCTTTATGGGGTGAGATTCGAGCTCTTCTCCGACCACAAGAGCTTGAAGTATCTGTTCTCTCAGTCCGAGCTGAATATGAGGCAGAGGCGTTGAATAGAACTCTTAAAAGACTACAATTTTGATCTTCAGTACCACCCGGGCAAGGTGAACGTGGTGACGGATGCCCTCAGCCATCAGCCATGAGGCCTGGTGGTGCATATGATGATTTAGGAGTGGAGGATGCTTGAGGATATAGCAGAGTACAACTTCGAGTTTGGTCTTCAATCATCTATTATTCAGCTATCGAGCCTGTCGATTCAACCCTCTCTTGTCACAAGGGTGATTGAGGCTCAGCAGACAGATGAGTCGTTACACGATTACCAAGCAGAGGCAGCATCTAAGAGTCAGATGGATTGGCAGATTGGTTCTGACGGTGGACTTCACTTCAGAGGCCGATTATGTGTCCCGAATATTCCTGAGTTACGCCGAGATCTTATGACCGAGGCACATCGATCGCGATTCTCTATCCACCCTGGAAAAATGAAGATGTATCGCGATATGAAGCGTCAATATTTTTGGTCAGGGATGAAGCGCCAGATAGTCATTTTTGTGGCCTAGTGTGACACGTGCCAGCGTGTCAAGGCCGATCATTAGAGACCCCCTGGTCTATTGTTGCCACTAAGCGTCCCGATGTGGAAGTGAGAGCACATATCTACTGATTTTGTCATGGGTTTATCGAGGACTCAATGCAGTCATGACGCCATCTAGGTTGTTGTGGACCGTCTGATGAAGTCGACACATTTTCTTACGATTCGTGAGACTTAACATACGGGTAGGCTCGCCAAGATGTTTGTTGATGAGATCGTGAGATTACACTATGTTTCTGTCTCGATTATTTCAAACTGAGATCCAAGGTTCACGTCTCAGTTTTGGAGGAGCTTCTAGAGAGCGATGGGCACTGATTTGCAGCTCAGCACCACGTATCATCCACAGACCGATGGTCAGACTGAGAGGGTCAACCAGATCCTTGAGGATACGCTTCAGGCCTGCCCGATTGATTTCTTGGGTAGCTGGGATGAGCACCTGCGATTGGCTGAGTTCGCGTACAATAACACCTATCAGGTGACCATTGGCATGGATCCTTTTGAGGCATTATATGACAGACCTGTAGATCTCCGAGTTGTTGGACCGAGGTTAGACAGCGACTTCTCCTAGGTCCTGAGCTTGTGTTGCAGACGTCAGAGGCTATCGACATCATCAGACAGAGGATGCGCACAGCTCAGAGCTGGCAGATCGTCGGCGTCGTCCCTTAGAGTTTACAGTTGGGGATCATGTGTATCTCAAGGTCTCACCCATGAAGGGTGTGGTTCATTTTGAAGCGAAGGGCAAGCTTGCCCCGAGATTCATAGGACCTTTTGAGATCACCAGGCGCGTTGGCGCAGTGGCCTATTGGCTTGCCTTGCCACCTCAGTTGTCTGGCATCCACCACATTTTCCACGTTTCTATGTTGAGGAAGTGTGTGTCAGACGTCGTTCCAGTTATTAATTGACAGTTATTGGAGGTTCGTGAGGACACTTCTTATATTGAGCAGCCAGTTCGTATCCTCGATCAGAAGGAGCAGGTCCTCAGAACTAAGGTCATTCCCTTGGTGAAGGTGAAGTGGAGCCATCATAGTGTGGATGAGGCATATTGGGAGCGCGAGGCAGAGATTCATGAGTGTTATCTCCATCTTTTCGATGTTTAATTGTATGATGTATTATGTCTCGATTATATATGATATTATGTTTTTTATTCCTTTATGAGTTATGTCGTAGCTGCGATGGCAGTGCAAATTTCTAAGATAAAATTTTTATTAGGTGGGGAGAGCCGTAAGACCCGTATCTAAGTCTGTACTATTCCTTCAACTACCGCGATCATTTCCGTCGAATTCTGGCAATCTGTGACCTGTAATCGACGTTTGCACATGACCATAAGTTGTATCCTATACATTTGAGTTGGCTTAATCCTAGACTTGTATCATTGCGACCGCACCATCGCGTCGGTTCCAATGCCGCGATTCGCATACCAATTCGATACCCTGACTAAGAGATGTGGGTCGGCGTTTATTTTGAAGAAAACGCCGTGCGTTGCAATCCCAAGAGAATCTCTACAATATGTCCCATCAATCCATCAATCAATCAATCAACCCATCAATCCATCAATCACTTCATGTCAAGTACACATCACCTTTCACCCCATCCCCAAGCAACCACCAAAGTCAACTCTCTCCCTCTCTCTCTCTCTTACACACCCATACATGTCCATCACTCCATCACTCCTTACAACGTCTTCTCTCTCTCTTTCGCAACACACAAGTCCAAGCAACCAAAAACACTCACATCCAAGCTCTCTTCCATGTGAGAGAGTGTATGTTGGTGGCCCACTTTCCTATCCCTTTAACTCTCATCCCAGCCATCCATTTCTCATCTTCACCATCAAAGTGAAGCATAAGGAGAGTGGCTTTCCAACGGACCGAAAAGATCAAGTGGTGGGTGCTTCCATAACCAAGATTTTATATTTTTAAGATGAGCCAAGTGAGGCCTACCGATCAATGGTATGGATCTCACTTTGGACCCTAGGATGTGGACGATGGCCCATCTTGATCATCAATATCATTCCATGATATGGTCATTCTCCATGGACCCCATCATGATGTTTACCTTCCTAGCTTGTATATGGGTCATCTAGACCGTCGATTTTCATGGAGAAGGGATCTCCACCATTGGATTCCAATTTTTATGGTCCCACATGTTATGGGACCCGCTTGATTTATGTTACAGATCATGGGACGGAGGGCCCATAGTGTCGGGGTCCCTCCATGCATGTCTGTCCCTCGATCTCTCTTTCTCTCTCTCTCTCTCTCCCCCTCTCTTTCTCATGTTTTGTGTGATGGAATGGCCATGTGGCCCACCCGAATGGACCCAACCATGAGGCATGTATTGAATCCAAATAACCTACAAGTGGGGCCCATTTTATATGTACCATACTCACACCATCCATCATGGGGTGGCCCACCTCATAAAGGTTGTTGCCTAGACCGTCCAGCGTCTAGGGACGCTGGACGTCAAAGTAAAACACAAATATTGGCTTGTTTCAAAGCCTTTGGAAAGGGCCGCTTGCATAGGCCCCGCCTTGATGTATGTATACAATCCACACCATCCATTCCATTTACCAACTCATTTTAGGCATTGAGCCAAAAAATGAGGTTGACCGGAGTATTTAGTGGGCCGTAGTGTTGAAAATAGTATTTATACCATTGAAATCTTTCCATATTTTTTTTTACATGCTGAAAGAGGCCCGATATTAGACTCGTTGGATTATTATGAGTTGTGGAATCCAACGGATGGAGTGGATTCACTTGGAGCGGGCCCCGCATACGAAAAACCTCAAAAATAAGGTTTTTTTATATATATAAAAAAAAAAGAATGGAAAGCAGCAGGGCTGCTCCTGCCAGAGGCGCAGGCAGCGCCTGTGCTATGAGCGGGCGGGTGTGCGATCAAGGCCTCATGGCTCTAGCCGTGGGCCCCACCTTGATGTTCATTTTCCATCTAAACCGTTCATAAGGTGGGCTACTCTCTGAAGTGGACCCACCCCAAAAATCAGCTTGATCCAGATCTCAGGTGGCCCACACCACAAGAAACAGCAGTGATTGAACTCTACCATTAAAACCCTTTTTGGGCCCACGGAAGTTTTGAATCAATCTGATATTTGTCTTTCCTATTCATCCAGGCCTTTGTGACCTTACCAACAGGTTGGATGGTGAGTAAACATTATGGTGGGCCCCTACGTGAGAGCCCATGGTGATGTATGTGTTGTACTCCCATCGTCCAGATGGATGGTGGAGTCCACACGGTGATGTATGTGCTACATTTCCATCGTCTAGCGGACGGTGGAGCCCACTATGATGTATGTGTTTATCTGCACTGTCCACTGTTTGGATAGTGGGACCCACCATGCTTTATGTGTTCTATTCACTCTGTTCCCGCTTAGATTGTGTGTGGGTGTTTATATATACACGTATATATATTATATTATATATAATATTGTATATATTATTTATATTATATATGTATATATGTATGATGGTGGACCCCTTTATGTGGACCCCCCACCACGATGCATGTGTTGCATCCAAACTGTCCATCTACTTTGTAAGCTCATTTCATGGCTTGAGCTAAATAAAAAATAAAAAAAAATGAGTCAGATTTATGGTTCAAGCGGGCCCACCTTGGTATGTGTATAGGGCCCATGATTATTTTATTTGTGGCCATTCATTGAGGCCCACCTTGGTGTACTTATAAGGCCCATGGGATCAGGCCCATTTGACATACATAAGGCCCATGAGATTAGGCCCATTTGACATATATAAGGCCCATGGGATCAGGCCCATGGGATTAGGCCCATTTGACATATATAAGGCCCATGGTATTAGGCTCATTTGGCATATATTAGACCCATTTTGATGTATTTAAAGGCCCATGGGTTATGGCCCATTGCAATGTACATAAGGCCTGTTGGTGAGGCCCATTAATGTGGCCCATTTTATGAATGAAAGGCCCATGTGATATGGTATCTGATACGACCCATTTGATGGATTTAAGGTCCAATGGGAGTTACTTACTATCCATTGCAATGTGTGATTCCTCCATGGTTGTGTAATGCTATTTTATGGCGGGCCGTGCCTAGGGAACAATGATGGTTTGACGTCCACATTGTAAGTACAATGTTGGTTAAATGTCTGCATTGTAACTCTCCTTAGGGCCCATTGATAGGCCCATAGTCGTTCATATTCATCACTTTATAACACGCTTAGTATAATCCCATAACTCATGCCCATACGCATTATATGTATGCTTGATATGAGTAGTGACTGATCATAGCATACGCCATTGGGCAGACCATTTACGGGACTCGTTATGAGACAGAGTGCCCACATGATCGTGCAGTATGCGCTGAATTACTGCATGATTTGACGGCATGATTCATGCATCCCGCATATGTGTGACTTGATCACTGCACGCCCTAGCGACATCAGGGCCGTGGCTCCATAGGTACATCGTGGATGGCCGTATCGGATACTGAAAATACTTGGTTCTAACACTGTGGGCACTTAGGATGTCCTTGGTTGAAAGTCCCAGATCCTTTTTAGTACTAGGAGATGCTGCAACGTCTATGCTGAGTGGATACACGAGCACCCGAGTGCCGAATACCAGTAGGTCTAGTCTTCCATTGTGTCGTGGTCGGTTGGAAGGGGGTGTGGCCTTATCCGTCTGAGTGAGGGGGTTATAAGCTAGGCTAAGTTTGACCGCTCATAAATGAGTCCGCTATCTACGAGCCAGGTAGGTATTAGCAGACTACTGGTCAGCCAGATAGTGAGGTCTATTCCCCTTGCTTGACTATGCAGCTATGGAGGTGGCAGTCACTGCGAAGTGTATTAGACCCCGGTGATATCCAGAGAGGAACTGTATTGATATGTGTACTTGATGAGTACTGACATGCTTGCTTTGTATCTCGCATATGACATTTGGCCACATAGGCCTCGCATCACATGGCCTTGGTATGACTGATAGCATTCATGCCTTGCATCATATAGATTTGGTACAACTGATTGTATTCATGGACTTACCACAGGTTTCAACATTACTCTGATATTATATACATTGGCACTTGCCTTATGCACACACTTACACCACCCTGTAAGCTTTTGTAAGCTCATGCATGACCGTTGAGTGCAGGTGTCGTTGGACAGCAGCAACGCTGAGGCACGAGCACGTATCAGGCCATTTTGGAGCTTTTTGATCATTTTGGAGCTTTTTGATCATCTTGTATTTCTCTTTTCGCATTGTATTTAAAGTTTTTGATATAGTGGATATGTGGTAATGTTATTTTGTGACTTGGTTATGCTTGTGGTTATGCTCCATTATAAAAAAAAAAATCATTATAAAAATCCTCCTTATAGGGTCCCAGGATCAGAATCTGGGATATGATTACCAGGAGCCGAGAACGGGGCACTACAAAGGCTGTCGGCACCGGATTCGGCGATCAGGATTCCTGTGAATCCGATTTTCAGATTGGGGGCGTTAAAAATCTGTTTCCTCAATTCCTCCATCTCACATGGCAGCATATGATACATCGGTAGTGAAATGGGTACAGTACTTGGCACGAGATCAATAGTAAAATCAATCTCACACTGCGAAGGCAAACCAAGAATCGTTGTGAACACCTTCTCACAATCCTGAACTACAGGCGTGTTTTCAATTGTCAGGCCATCAACATTCTTTAGTAAGGAAGCGTGACAAAGAACTCGAAAAGGATAACTGACCTGCACGGGAACGTAAAGGCCAAACCCTCAGGGCCGTAAGCTATCACTAAAAGAGTCTCACAGTCAATCTTAGCCCTCACTTCCGTTAGCCAATCCATACGAAGGATGACGTCGAAATGGTATATCGTGGTGATAATCAGGTCGATGCATATCGTTCTGCTCCCTAGATCTATCAAGCAGCCCTTACACATTTTAGTGGCATCTGTAAAAGTCCCATGTGCTGCAATAACTTGCACCCTAATCATCAGGGTCGTACTCAGCCCTAAGCGCTTGACTGCAGAACATGAAATCACCGAGACAGTGGATCCCATGTTCACCAACAAAAATATAGGGGTACCTTTAATCTGAGCAATGAGCTCGAAGGCCAAAGGTACTGTAACTGTAGAGTCAGGCGCTTCCGCTGTGAGTGCATGGACCCACGCTTGCTGCTGGTGGTTCAGCTATGGTACCATAGGCTATTGTGGCAGCCTAAATTGGGGTGGCGGTGGTTGAAACGATGGATGTGCAGGTGCAGTCCGTAGAGGTGGAGCTGATAGTGGCTGAGGGCGACGGTGGTCGATTCTCAGTGGTGGTGAAAACCCGCTATCTCTCTTACATACAAAACAGCTCCCCGCAGCATGACCTGGTCTCCCACAGTACGTACATGTCACACCAGGTCACCTCATCCAAACTAGTGGCGTTACGATCCTGGGAGGAGAGTCAGTACGGGACCTCTTGCCAAGGAATGACCTGCTTGGCATATCTAGTCGTGGCCTAAGGATCATAGGCCCACGAGAACGTGATAATCGATCCTCGTCTTGCTCTGCTCGCATAGAAATGTATACTAGCTCAGCATAGGAGGGTATGCTAGCACATCACATCTTCAAGAGAATGTCAGGTTGGAGGCCCTCGAAAAAACATCGCATCCGCATCTATGCGTCAGTAAGTACAGTAGGGACGTACCTGCCCAACTCCGTAAACCAATGCTCGTACTCTGTCACTAACATGCCTTCCTGTTTGAGGTGCAAGAATTCATTCTCCTTCTCATGCCGGTATGTAAGGGGATAGTACTTCTCATGAAAGAGGGTCTCAAATGCTGCCCACGTCCATACATAGTCAACTGCAACGGTCCGCAGGACACTATCCCACCACAAGCTGGCCTCCTTCTCCAACATAAAGGTGACCAACTTGACCTGCTCTGGCTCTGTATAGTGTAGCATCCTCAGCATCTTGAAGATGCGGTCAAGCCAATATTCGGCCTCCTCGGGTCTGTGAGAACCCGCAAAGGTAAGAGGCCGCAAGCGTTAAAATCACTCTAAGAGGCCCCTAGTACCCAAGTTCCCCGTAAGGTATACAACAGGTGTATGCAAAGTCACACCCTCATCCTGAGCGGAAGGCCCTACAATCTCAGCAGGGCGTAAAAATGGTGAAGGTGGAGTGATACCCCCACCTTGAGTTAGGGCCCTTGCAATAGTGGTCAAGAACCGCTGCTACTGCTATTGGTGCCGCATTTGTTGCTGCTGGTGCTGCTCCTACTGCTGGTGCATCATTGTCAACAACTGTTCCAACCTATTCGTGGGTGGAGCCAACTGAGGCACATGTTATGTTGAAGAAGACGCACGGTTTTGCTCACAAATCGGTGGTGTGTAAGGTGGCGGCCCAACTGTAAGACCAGTAGAAGGCTGAGACTCGGGCATAGTTTTATGAACCGGGCCTAAACTAGGGTCCATACGACCATCACTCCAGGGAGTGCCTGGTCCATCGAATCACTAAATGTGAGGCGTGTCATGCTCCGTGTGACCTTAGGTGGCATTCCCTACATACATGGGGTGCAACCCAGATCAGATTTAACATATTCATAAACTCCTTTATGCAGCATTCAAACACAAATTAAAGCAACTTCATGCATTTCATTCACCAAAATTATCATAATACATAAGACACAGTGTTACATGAATCATGGCAGAAGATGCATGTGAGCTAATATAACCAAGACTTCAAACATTTAAAACATCCTAAACGTTACTACTCTACCAAACCTATCAACATGAAAACACCAACATCCTACAAATAGCAAACAAGCTACAGGGTAACAACATTGATGACTAAGCATCCGAATCTGGAGATGGAGGAGGGGCACCCTTATCCTGCAAGCAGCATAGGATAGACTTCAGAGTGCCAGTCACTTTCTTGAACTCGTGTTTCACGAGGCCCCGAAGATCCATGATATCCTGTCGTAGGACAGCCTAGCCTTCCTCAAGTCGAGCTATGCGGGCATCCCTGGCTGCCTGATCAGTTCCCTGTTTTGGTGCCGTAGGAGGAGAGCTCTCACTCGTGTCCTGAGCCTCCTCTTCTTCATCCTGTTCTTCCTCTTCTTCTATTTCAGCCCCGCCCTCTGATTCATTCTCTTCTTCTTCGCTTTCTGTTTCACCCTCACTCTCCTCAAGTTGAGCCTGTCATTGTCCTGGCCTGATATTCATCTGATTGAGAGTGGTCTCGCTAATGTAATGGACAGACGCTGGCAATTCCACCCTAAGTCTGTAGCCAAACTCAAGTGCAATCTTCCATATAAGTCGGCCGAAGGGAAGCGACTCAGTCTTTCTATTTGAATGTGCGATAAGGACTATCTGTCATAGTATATACGTAGGCACGCATAACTTTGCTCCCTACCCTACTTGGTACAAGAAATCCACCATCAAACACGTGCACTCGCTGCGATTGCTCCACCTAGGGTAGACGTTGAACGTGTAGATGTGGTGAAGCAGGTGGAAGTCACCCGTCATATTGGTCGCTAAAAGGTTATTATTAGACTGCCAATGAATCAGTCGGCCACAAAGAAACCTAGTGAGGCGATCCCTTTCACGTGCACTATTCAGATTTCTCTCACTTGCATGTACCTCACCAAGTGGCACATTCAGTAGCCGAGATATTAAGCTAACGTCAATTGTGACCTCTCGGTCTCTACTAAATGGGATCTTGAATTCCAAGGGCTCTAGCATAGGCTCTCGAATGTAGGCATAAAAGACTTGGACAATGCTCACATTTGCACGAGACTCACCTTCAAATAGCAGACCCCACCTAGCCTCTTCCAGGTGCTCCAACAATAAGTATTCTCCAAATAGTCACCCATCCACATACGCTTCAAAAAGGACCCTATAGCCCTCAAAAACTCCATGGGATAGCTCTACCAACAAAGCTCTTCCAATGGGAGCCTGGGGATCAAGACCCCACTTAGTCTGCAACTCTCTACTAGTGCTTGTACACGCAACGGTGCCTCTTGGTCTCCTTGAGCGAGCGGGGCGACTAGGCCCAGCTTCATCCACAGGGGCTACTTTCTTTCCCATGAGAGAAGGAATGGTGGGAATCGAGAATAGGGCCGCAACAACCTCCAAGAAAGCCATGGAAAAATGGAAGAAAATGGAAAAAAGGAATGGGATAGTGGGTTCTCACGAATTTGAGACTCAAATGGGTGGTTTAAGAGCTCAAATCAAGGGAAATGAGAGAGTTGGGTGATGGGTATGGATGAAAACGGTGGAGGGATAAAAAGATTTAAGAAAAATGAGGGAATGAGAGAATGAAAAGGAGATTTGAGAGACAAATGAGAGGTTTTGAAGAAAAAGGAGAGCATGAAGGGTGAGATTGTGAAGAGAAGGGGTGTTAGGGAGGGTTTTAATCGAGCAACCATGGACCAGTGGGCCACATTAGGCCGCAAAGTGCATCTGCCCTAGTGGCCCGACCCATCCTGACCCGTAGGTCGCCGAGGTCCTCGCCGGTCTCTGGAGAATTTGGTGAGGCCTCACCCCATGGACGAGTTCCTTCCCCTCCTGGGTCCAAAAAGGTGTGGGTCCCACCTTGGGTCCCCCTAGAAGTAACTCGTTTGGCTCCCGCTTCCTATTCGAGTCATTTCGGGACATTTTGAGTATTTTCTGATGTACATCTCCGTTTAATGATTTTAAACGGCTGGAATGGGATAAAACATAGTCTAAACCCATTTCTTGATGGTCTAGATGTGGTTTGGAATCATTTTGTGTGATCACGGGTGTGTACGGGCTGGATCTCGGCGATTGATTTCGATGAATTTCATCATTTGGCAAAAATGAGAAACCTAAGCTTGTTTCTACATTTTTCTCGCACCCACCTAGGTCAAAGTACGTCAGTGTGCATCATGTGACCATAATCCAAGTCCTGTTTAATCCATATCATGCTCAGATACCAACTTGTAATGCCCTGAAAATCGGGGGTCGAGTAGAAGCTCAGTTCCCGAGTTCCAAAATATCACTTATGCAACATAGATAATGATGATTGAATGTTGTTCATATTAGTGCACAAAACATGAGTAAGATTATACCAAAATAGTAATTCATACTCCAGATCAATTTGTATAATGCAAGCGGAAGACTGGAAGATGTATATGAGCGTATATGAGTCTAAAGATCACTATCGAACCCCAGAGTATGAATACATCACTGAGTCACCATATACAGGTAATAATTTCAAAAATCAAAATGTGAAGATGTAGTTCAACTACAATGAAAAGCCCTATAGCCCTGTCGACCATAACGGCCTAAGCGAAACTGTCGGAGAACTGCATATACGAGAACTCGTCCTGATCGTCATAAAAATCAGGCTCTGCCTCCTGAGTCGTGTTGTCATCTGCAGCTAAGACAAAGTGTGGTGGGTGTTCAAAACACCATCTCAGAATGTGGGAGTGAGTGATCGACTCAATGAAATCATAGAGCAAAGATTAATATGTTATCAATTCAGTCAAGCAGTAATGATAAAGCAGGCATATCAGACATGCCTAGATACTCTTATTAATGCACGGATGAAATGTTTTCATGATGCATGCCCTCGCCTACACTCTCTTGTGCGACACCATCTTACGGTCGCGGCATGCTTTCTTCCCTCTGTGTTCTTCAACCCGAGGCACATGCAGTGCGATGTTATGAGTATGATTACCAAGTTATTATTAGTCCTTTTTCATACAGCAGGATTGGGAAGCTAAGGTACCTCCCTTATATCAATACGTAAACAATGATCCATTCTAGGGTCATCAGTCCTAGACAATCTCATACGATATTATAGTTCTAGATCGTTGTAAAGGGCTCGTCAGCAATCAATATAAGTGTAGTTATATCCTATATACTATAATAAGGCTCGTCGCTCCAATGCAGCTTCAGGATATACTTAAGGTCACTACAAAGGGCTCGTCACCAATCAGAGTAGGCCGACAGCTCGAATATAGTGTCCCATACCACCATAATCGGCTCACGAGTCTAGGTTTCTCACTGGTCACTATAGGGAGGCTCGTCGTCCCAGCATAGGCCGACAGCTAGACCACAGAGTCCCATGCCACCATGTCCGACTCATGAGTCTTAGCGGATCGAGGTACCAAGGTTGATGGGATTACACTGGTAAGTTTGGTACCCTAGATTCAAACAGTAGTGTTTAAACATGGTGAACATACATCAATCAATCAGGTTAATTGATGAGCTTGACTAGCACGATCGCACGTTGAGTTGATCGACATGAAATGCATAATCACTCCATGTGGCCTAATGTAACATCCCGAAAATCGGGGGGTCGAGCAAAAACCCAACTCCCGAGTTCCAAAATGTTATTTATGCAACATAGATATGTATGATTGAATGTTGTCTGTGATAATGTATTAGACATGAGTGAGATTAAGCTAGAACCGCATATCATACTCCTGAGACAGTTAAATTAACCAGCGGAAGTCTGTAATAGTATGTATAACATATATAAACTGTTGTATGTCTCCAGAGTGTGAACATGTTACCAGGTTATACACATACATGTATACTCCAAAAGTAGATGAAACGAATATACATGAGTGCGCTAAAAATATAAAATGACAAATGTCAAAGTATCTAATCAACCTCCCTGTAATCCCGTCGATCAGAACACGCATAAAGGAGGGATCCTCCTCATCATCATCAAGTCCGGCTCTGCCTCACAGGCCGCGCCATCATCTGCAATCACAAAAAGGTCTGGTGGGTGTCCGGAACACCGTCCCGTAACGTGGGAGTGAGTAGCTAACTCAGTGGAATAATAGAGCAAGGATTAACATGTTCTCAAATCAATCATGCGATAATAGTAAAGCAATAAATCAAACAATCCTAATACTGTTGTTAATGCAATTATGACATGACGTGATGTATGCCCTCACCGACGATCACCCTCATACGGCAACATCTTACGACCGCGGCATGCCACACTCCCTAGAGTGCTCCACATCTTCCAGGCACATGCAATGCTATGGTGATATGATTACCAAGTTGTTATTAATCCATTCAAACAGCAGGATTGGGAAACTAAGGTACTTCCCTTGTATCAATCCCAACACGGATCCTGTCTAGGGTCGTCACTCCTAGTAATCTCATACGATGTACATTTCGTAGGTCGCTGCAAGGGCTGCCAGGGCTGTTGCACGCACTCGTTGCTCCGCTCCCCCATCACCTTATCAATACAGGCCTACTGTACTCTACTGCACGGAAGGGTCGTCGCCTCCCGTGAACTCAGAATACGCTCGCGGTCACTACAAAGGGTTGCCAGGGCTGTTGCTCGCACTCGTTGCACCGCTCCCCCATCACCTTATCAGTGTAGGCCGACAGCAAGAATATAGTGTCCCATACCACCATAATCTGCTCACGAGTCATAGGTGCTCACTGGTCACTACGGGGAGGTTTGTGGCCCCAGCGTAGGCCGACAGCTCGACCACGGTGTCCCATACCACCATGCCCGGCTCATGAGTCTTCGTGGATCAAGGTACCACGGTTAATAGGGTTTACAATGGTAAGTTCAGTACCCTAGGTTCAAGCAGTTATGTTACATACAAGGTGAACAAACATCGGTCAGTCGGGTTACTTGACGGGCTCGACTAGCGCGTTCGCATCTCGAATTGAACGACATGAAGTGCGTAAAACACTTCGCGTGGCCTAACCACTGCCGCCAACTCTCAACACGAATCACATTCATCGACGCGTCGTTCGTGGCTATGACCAGTCAGCCACGAATTCGCTCGGTTACCGACTGCCTGGACTAAGTCAAGTCCCACACATCTATGGAATTACATTAACACTATAAAAAGGTATTGGAATTGAAATACATCATGTGAGCATGTTAGCACATGTTATAACATTCAACTTAAGCAAATCTTCAAGGCATACTTCCCATGCATATTCAACTTAAGCAAATCCTCAAGCACATACATTCCATGCATGTAATGAAATCATGCATTTTGTCAACATGTAGAAAATCATTTAGGTCAGCATCATAATTGAAAAATCAATCACAAACTATCAAATAACATCATTTAATTCAATACATACTAATACAAGCATTTATACAAACACATACACTACACACTTGAGTCTACAAATAGTATGTCGACCCAAAGTGCGCAACTAGGCGAATCTCTTCGCCAAACTAATTATGCATGCATTCCTAACTTCCTAATGCGACAACAAACCATGTCAATCACATCAGCAAAATATGAATGTAAACAGTACTTCCTACAAATGACTAAAATGCCCTAAATCTCATATTCTTCGTTAGCTTACGAAACGGGAAACGGAGAGCATTTTGTACATGTCAAACGGCGATGCCATCAAGAATCTACTATTAAACGACATTGAAAGCGTTGGGAACCGTCAATCAAAGCGTCTAAAATCCTCACCTAGTGTCTTGTAGACTCGGGAATTGAAGCGGAGCGTATATGGTTCGTCTACGGCGAGTAAGGAGCCTAATACATAAGATCCATAAGCTACATCGCTATGAAAATAAGGAAAACTCAAATTAACAACTATTTAGGGTTTTTACTTAACTAGGATCGCGGTGGAATCGCCGGGAAAGCGGTAGAGGAGTGTTGCTTAAGCACGTGCAACACGTAGCACAAGTGGCAGGAAGAACTCTCCCACTCTCTCACAATCTCTCTCTCTTTTTCTCTCTCCCAAGCTAGGGCTTCTCTCAAATTCGGATGGGAGAGAGGAGTGAGGGATTCAACCCCTTTTATAGCCTAAAACATTCCCAAAATAGGCTTGGGAACAATGTTTACTTGGTGCCTAACCAAATCGGGGCCGTTTCGGTCCAAAAGGGCATTTCTGGAGGTCCCCAGGCCAAATGCGGTCGGACTTAAGCTCATGCATACTGGATCTAGCACACATCCAGTTTTCAGACCGGTTGGGTTCCCAGATCGCACGTGGCGGCCCAGTTTCAGTTTAACGGTCACCGCACCAAGATCAGGCCTATAAGTCTCGTGATATATAATAGATATTTTTCCTGATCCAAGGGTGTAATTTGGCTGTATTCTGACGGTCAGAATGCTTAATACTGATGCGTCAAATTTGTGTGCCAGATTTGAATTTGAAATTCCAACTATGTCCCTATTCACACTCTCTTCGGTCCGGGCTCAATGAAATAGCCTGTGATCATCGGTTTGACTTGATTTTTGGAATGAGTGTCAAGTCCAGCTAGACGGTTCTAACGGTCTAAGATAGGAGGTATCGGACTTTCGACGTGCGGTCTAGATCCAATACAAAGATTCAAAGTGGTCCAGAGAACAAACCTGCTTAGAGTTTGGTCCGAGGTTTTAGAGCATTATAGCACCATTGGTTCCACTCGCTTTGGGCCTTGTAGAACGTATTTAAAGTAATCAGGGACTGTTTCCCAGCCACTCCAACGTTGCGCTAGCTAACTTATGCTTAGTTTCTAAAGAAATTTATCCTAAGTGGTTTCTTTGGCTATGGAATTGGGTTCTGAACGATTTTTCAGGTGTTTTAATTGACCCACTGTCTAAGGACGTCAAATCCCAGATTGGCCAAAATCCGGGGTGTTACACCTAACCACTGTCGAACATCCCAAGTATGGCTCAGATTCGTCGAACACATCCTGCGTGGTAGAAGCAATCACAACCACCAGATCTAGAACTGTTACCGATTACCTGGACTGTTATATAGTCCTAACCACGTGCAATCGCAATAATACATATTCAAGTTAAATCCTACAATCATATGAACATGTTATGGAATATAACTTACATATGGAAAAACAGTACATAAAAGAATTATACACACAGTTAAACATGAATAAACAAAGTATATAGTACATGGATGAAATCATACACTCGGTTAAGGTAATTGAGATTCATATCTCGACACCCTTATAAATCACACTTTACTAACTACTAACTCATTCAGGCATTTATACAAACACTTAGACTACAATTTCAACATACATCACGTATGTCGGCCATATTACGTATTAGGGCAAGTCCTCTTGCCAAGGAGTTGTCGCATACATAACAAGCATATATCTATGACAATTAATCATGGCACTCATAGCATCAAATTCCTTATGCATACAAACATTTCAACAAACACATGAAATACACTATTTACAACATAGGTTATACATATACGTAAAATAAAACAGATAGCTCATTTAGCATGTGTAATAGCACCCACGTCAGGAATCTATCATTAACCGACATTAAAAGCTTTTAAAACCATAATGTATACATCTATAGTCCGCACCTTACGCCTTAGAAGCATAATGAATTTGATAGAGACTCTAAGTCCACGTCAACGATGAAATGACAACCTATTGCACGAGTTAAGTCATCTATTTCGCTACTTGCAACAATGGAAACCCTAGAACAGCTTACGGTTACATTTTCTTACCTAAGAGCGAAGTCAAATTCGTCGGAATAGCGATTCGGTAATGATGTTTAAGCACAACGAGTAACGAAAATTGAATCCCAGGAGTAACTCTCACTTTCTCTCTCTTTACTCTCTTCTCTCTCCTAAGTTTTTCTCAAATTCATATGGAGTCAATGAGAGAGGGTTTAAGGTCTTTATATAAGCCTAAAACTGATGGAATTAGCCCCAAGGCCAAGGTATACTTAGGTTAAAGCCAAAGGATACTTCTTCCGATCCAATGGAGCACTTCTGGAGATCCATTTACTGAATGCGGTCGGACTTAAGCTCATAGATGTTGGATCTTGATTAAGTTAAGTTTTCATTTCAATTAGGTTTCTAGATCGACCGTGGCGTACCGATTTTAGTTCAGCGGTCATCGAAACTCGATCAGGGTCACAAGTATATTGACATGTGTGGGCCATCTTCCCTGATCCGAGGGTGAATTTGGGTTAGAATCCAATGGTCAGAATGCTTATAATCAGCGCGTAAGTGACACAACTCTGATAACTTAAATTCATATTTAATTTTATAAAAATCTTCACTTTCTCACTCTTCACTCCGGACTCAAGAAAATATTCTCAGGACATCATTTACTCTTGATTTTCGAGGTGATTTTCAAGTCCAACTAGGCAGTCATAATTTTTTAAGTTCATCGCTATCGGACTTTCGACGTGCGGTCCAGGTCCAATACAGAGTTTTTGAGTGCTCCCAAGAGCAACTGGGTTTAGGGTTGGATCCTAGATTTTAAGGTAATGTAGCATTACTAATTCTATAGGTTTTGGGTCTTGCAGATCGTATTTAAAGTGATTGGTGATAATTTCACAGGTAATCTAGTTTAGCACTTAGTTAGATCTCATTTAATTTCTAAAGGATTGGGTCGTGAGGTATTTCTGCCTGAGGTGGTACTCGGGTCTCTGTTTGGATTTTTCTGAGTCGTTACATAGGTAAACCTTATAAGATATAGTGAGCTCTAAATTGAATGACTTGGGTACATAATATACACATAAGAGTTAGTCACAGATGAATAATACGAGTTTGTCTCATACAACGCAATGGGTCCTACATCCAAGTGGTCATACAAGCAGATTAGTACACACAAAAACATTACAGTGGGTCCCAATAAGTAGATAGTATAGGTAACTCACACTCATTAAGGTAGTACACGAAAGAACAGTTCAGATGTACAAGGCACACGATAGAAGGCTTCATAATTAAACTATTTGGTTAGTAAAATAATTGAACAGTGCCAATAAAATATGTACATTGAGTGGGTTCACAAGTGTTCGAAAGTTACACGTTCAATTAACACTATTTCATGTCGTCTGACTTATTTAAAAATTAGATCTAGGTTATTTTTGGAATTGTATTCTAGAATTAGCTAGCCTAATGGATAAATGGTGAAATATGCAATACTCACATCAAGGTAGGGTACATAATCAATCTGACACACGCCCTAATTTCACATACAGAAGAGTTTACACCATCAGCATAGTTCATGAGTTTGAGTAATCACACAATTCTCATATGCGCGCATGGTCTTATGCCCACTCCATTATCTGAAGTCCGTATGGTTGAGTGGCCACACAAATGTCACTCTACTTATCATAATAAGGGACTTAAAGTGATATAGTTATTATTATTATTATTATACCATAATTCGCATAATGGGGAAACCACTTTACTAATTTTTTACATAGTCAGGCGGCCAGTACCACAATTCCACATAATTTATCAGTCACCAATGCACCACTTGATCATATGGTTGGGCCACATATTCCCCACATACCCACATGATTCACCGCTATCCATGTCACGCATAATCACAAGATTTATGAGCTACATATTCCGCACCATTTTGTCAAATCTAGTTATCATTCATCCCATTAGTGATCATGTGGTTAAGGACCACAACAATCATAAATCTAGTTATCATTCATCCCGTCAGTGATCATGTGGTTAAGGGCCACAACAATCATAATTCTATTTAGACAAGTAGTCACACAATTGCCCCAATTTTCATACAGTTAGGTGGGCTATAAAAATCAAGCACTCACATGTGGTGGTCCACAAAACTTCCACCAATCTACACTACTAGTTGGGCCACCCAGGATCCCAAATTCCTATAGTGTAGTGATCCACATGATTTGTAACACCCCAAATTTTGGCCAATCTGGGATTTGACGTCCTTAGGCAGTGGGTCAATTAAAACACCTGAAAATTCTCAATTAATATGCTGATGGAGATGATGTCCTATATGTTGGCAATATGCATAATTTTATTATATGTGTGATAGACATGTGTAAGATGATTTACTTAAGTTGTACGTTATAACATGTGTTAACATGCTCACATGGTTGTATTTCATTTCCAATAATCTCACATGATTTGCTGATGTGATTCCATATGTGTGGGACTATGCCTAGTCCAGGCAGTCGGTAACCGAGAAATATCGTGGTTAGCTTATCTTTGCCACGAACGATGTGTCGATGAACGCGAGTCGTGTTTGGAGTTGGCGGCAGTGGTTAGGCCACGCGAAGTGTTTCACGCACTTCATGTCGTTCGACTTGCGATACGCTCGTGCTAGTCGAGCCCGTCAAGTAACCCGACTAGCCGTTGTATGTTCACCCTGCATGAGTCATAACTGCTTGAACCTAGGGTACTGAACTTACCATTGTAAACCCTGTTAACCATGGTACCTTGATCCACGAAGACTCATGAGCCGGGCATGGTGGTATGGGACACCGTGGTCAAGCTGTCGGCCTACGCTGGGGCCACAAACCTCCCTTTAGTGACCAGTGAGTACCTAGCCTCGTGAGCTGATTATAGTGGTATGGGACACTATATTCTTGCTGTCGGCCTACACTGATCAGGCGACGAGTCCTTTGTAGTGACCGCGAGCGTATTCTGAGTCTACGGGAGGCGACGACCCTTCAGTAGCAGTAGAGTACAGTAGGCATGTATTGATAAGGTGATGGGGAAGCGGAGCAACGAGTGCGTGCAACAGCCCTGGCAGCGACCTATAAAAATATACATCATATGAGATTACTAGGAGTGACGACCCTAGACAGGATCTGTGTTGGGATTGATATAAGGGAAGTACCTTAGTTTCCCAATCTGCTGTTTGAATGGACTAATAACAACTTGGAAATCATATCACCATTACATTGCATGTGCCTGGAAGATGTGGAGCACTTGAGGGACGATTCATGCCGCGGTCGTAAGATGGTGCCGTATGAGGGAGATCGTCGGTGAGGGCATACATCACGTCATGTCATAATTGCATTAACAATAGTATTAGGAATGTTTGAATTACTGCTTTAATATTATCGCATGATTGATTTGATAACATGCTAATCTCTGCTCTCTTATCCCACTGAGTTGATCACTTACTCCCATGTTACGGGACGGTGTTCCTGGACACCCACCAGACCCTTTTTGTGATTGCAGATGATGACGCGGCCTGCGAGGCGGAGCTGAACTTGATGATGATGAGGAGGATTCCTCCTTTATGCGTGTTCTGATTGACGGGATTATAGGGAGTTTGATTAGATACCTTAACACTTGTCATTTTATATTTTTAGAACACTCATGTATATTCTTTTGGTTTACTTTTGAAGTATACATGTATGTATATAACCTGGTAACATATTCACACTCTAGAGACATAACAGTTTATATATGTTATACATACTATCACAGTCTTCCGCTTGTAAATTTAACTGTCTCTGGAGTGTGATATGTTGTTTTAGCTTAATCTCACTCATGTTTAATACATTATCACAGACAACATTCAATCATACATATCTATGTTGCATAAATAACATTTTGGAACTCGGAAGTTGGGTTTTTGCTCGACCCCCCGATTTTCAGGATGTTACAGATGGTATCACAACATGATTTGGATTAAGCCGGGCCTGGTTTATGGTCACGCGACGTGCGCTGTCACTTCCTTTGACTTAGGTGGGTGCGAGAAGGGTCTAGAAATACTTATAAGATCGTAGATTCGTCAATAGGAGAAGACTATTCATATCGATCGCGCGATCGAGTCCGTAACGCATCTAGGGCCGCGTAAAGTGACCTGAGTTGCTCCTAGGTTGTAGGTAAGTGGGTCGAGACATTCTTTGGATGATTCTAAATCCGTAAATGTAAATCCTTGGGCTGTGAGACAACCACAACCCCTGTATTCAATCGCCAGGGCTTAAAAATCTCATTTTACCTAAAATCTTCAAAATTCTTCCTCTCACCACTCCTATCTTCAATTCCTTATTATCCTTTTCATATTAGGCATCAATCCTAATGTAAAAGTAATATAAAATCATACTTTCATAAAATTTTACAGTGAATAATAAAATTTCATGAAAAATGGCCATTAGGCCATTCTAACTTTGTTTTCTTTAGCAAATAATGGGCTAGATAGATGTACTAGCTCCTTCTACCTTAAAATCATATGCTGCATGATAAGGTTTTGTATTCAGGATTGCAGATTGACCCCGGAAAGCCCTGAGTGCATGTTTGGGCCTCCATAGGGCAATCTACAATGAACCAAGGTTGGAACCATACATTTTTGGAGTCCCTGGACCATGGGGGACTAGACCCATGTGGTCCCACTGATCAGATCACCGGACGGTCGGCGATGCATCGCCTTTCGGTGGGGCCCACTGGATGTAATTTTCGGGCGCACGCCCTATTTTGGGTAGTATATACCCTCCATATAGGGTTCGACTATGAAAAATCCCAAATAGAGGTACTTCCTTCACAAACAGCCCTTCCCCTAGCCCCATTTACGTTTTCTAGCTGCCCTCTCCCCAAAACCGTGATTTTAAACCACTCCCAAATCCATTATAGGCCAAAAATGACCACTCTCCATCATTCTATTTCTGTTTACAGCCCTCCCTCTTGAAGATTTCGTCGTTTGGAGCTCTAAAAACCCTCAAATCGAGCTGAAATCGTGAGGTGCTCCATTCCCCTTTTTCCTTCTCTTTTCCCTTTGAAAATCCAGCCTTTGGGAGCTTGATGCATCCCTCTACAGGACCTAGATTTCGTTCTGTCCATTTGGGCAACAATTTCTCCGCATTTCCTCCTCTATCGCCCGACTCGGACTAGTAATCTAGATCCATATATCGCGGGTTGTAGTTAGTCATTTTCTGCTTTTTGTGTGTAAGCCTGATAAGGCTAGTAGTTTACTTATGTTGCTGTAGTAGCTGACTGACATAGCTCCCATGTACTTCTTTTCATGATACTTGTAGGGAGATATCTCTTGTATTATGACAATTTTGGTTTAATGAAATGCATGATGTTTTTCGGCTTGATATGTGAATGTTTGTGTTGTGGTTTGGGCTTAATAAAGTCGAATTTGGTTAGATGGAATGCATGCTGTTCCATTCGCTGTAAGGTATTGTCCCTAAATTAGGAGTATTGTAACTCCCGGGATTCAGAATACAAATTAAATTTTTACCCCAACCCACCCTCCTACCAAGCATACCACTCCCTATCCTAACATAGGACTAGGAATGTAGTTCCATTTAATACAACTTAATGCTACTGGCTACATAGGCCCTTGGCGTTTTGGTCCTAGAGTTAGCACTTCTAGATTTGAAGGGTCTGACGACATAAGAAATCCAATTCTATTTAGACAATCTTGACCCTAAGCAATAGAAGAATTTCCTGTAGTATAAATGGTATGGAAAGCCATTTACTGTATAATCTTAGGCTTTGGATTATAGCTACTGAGTTATAGACTAGCCTACTAGTTACCTTAAGTAGTGTAAAGCCTGTATATGCTAAGGAATTGTAGGTTAGATTTGGTTGAAGTAGAACCTTATTGCTTCGATAGATTCCCTTATGACTTATAGACTTCTGTTGTTTCCCATAGGAAAGAACCATTCACTCTCAGGGAACATTTATAAATCCCTCAGATTGAACTTAGAATGAACTAGCACGCCCCTTAGAATTGCCTTCCCCAAGGGTTTATTGCATTCGGAAACGCAGAGTAAAGGAACTACATGTAAGCGATGTATTCGCGGTTTGAATCGACTTCTTAATCCTAGTGGTTACCAATAAATCCAATGCTCTGATCAAGCAGAAGATCGGCATCGACTCGGATTAAGAATTGATATAATAAATCTTCTGTCCTAGCTAGCCAGAAAGTCTATGTATCCGGCTCAGACCTACTACACAACCTTTCTTCTGTGATGGCCCAACCACCTATAACCAAACAGGATCACATTGCCTTTGGGAAATGGCGAGGACTTAAAGCCAGTAGAGAATTCGACATCTTGCCACCAACTCATACTTGCCCTGAACTCAATCATAATAAAGATTAGGCTCATCTCTATGATCATAGGTACCAATGCCATAGAACGCATCATTAGCAAGGAAAACCATGTAGAGAAAGGTTATTTCCATTTTAGGTTAAGGATAACCCCTAAGTTGTGCCTCGTTCTGATATACGGATCGATGCAAAGATTCTTCAACCTTATGTAAAACCAAGTTTTAAGGGGGGTAGAACGTATTGAGTACAATCCAGTTAGATTAGTCAACGCTACCGTTCGATCAGAGTGGTGCAGCGGAAGTGTGGTTAGCCTCTTCCCCACTGGCCCAGGATCAAAACAATTGGGTTAGGATGTACGTACGGTTAGGTCATTAAATATAATTGAACCTTCCTTAGAAAAAGTACTCCTTGCCCTTCGCCAATTTCGGGAACAAAATTGTGTTTTAAGGGGGATAGATTGTAACACCCCGAATTTTGGCTAATCTGGGATTTGACGTCCTTAGGCAGTGGGTCAATTAAAACACCTGAAAAATCGCTCAGAACCCAATTCCATAGCCAAAGAAACCACTTAGGATTAATTCCATTAGAAACTAAGCATAAGTTAGCTAGCGCAACGCTAGAGTAGCTGGGAAACAGTCCCTGATCACTTTAAATACTTTCTACAAGACCCAAATCGAGTAGAACCAATGACTCTATAATACTCTATAACCTCGGGTCAAACTCTAAGCAGGTTTGTTCTCTTGACCACTTTGAAATTTTGTATTGGATCTAGACCGCGCGTCGAAAGTCCGATACCTCCTATCTTAGACCGTTAGAACCGCCTTGCTGGACTTGACAATCATTTCGAAAATCAAGTCCAACCGATAACCACAGGCTATTTCATTGAGCCCGGACTGAAGAGAGTGCAAATAGGGATAGATTTAGAATTTAAAATTCAAATCTGGCACACGACTTGATGCGTCAGTATTAAGCGTTCTGACCATCAGAATTCAGCTAAATTACACCCTCGGATCAGGAAAAATTTCTATTTCATATCATGAGATTTGCAGCCCTGATCTATGTGCGGTGACCGCTGAACCGAAACTGGACCGCCACGTGCGATCTGCGAACCTTGCCGGACTGAAAACTTGATGTATGCTAGATCCAGTATGCATGAGCTTAAGTCTGACCGCATTTGGCCAGGGGCCCTCCCATCCGAATTTGTAAAAAGCTCTAGATTGGGAGAGAGAAAAGGTGAGAGTTTGTGAGAGAAGGTGGGAGAGAATTCCCTGCTGCTTGTGACACGTGCTGCAAGTGGTTAAGCCACGCACTCCAATCACTTCGCCGGTGATTTCTTCAATTTTCTAGGTAAGAAAATACCCTAAACTCTTGCTGATTTGCTGATCCTTCGTTTTCGTAGCTAGATAGCTGATGTATATTGTAAATCAGGTTGTCTAGTCGCCGTAGACGAAGCGTATACGCTCCGTTCGAAACGATACGTTTATAAGAGATAAGGTGCGGATATTAGACGCTTTGATTGACTGTTTTCAACGCTTTCAATGTCGTTTAATAGTAGATTTTTGATGGCAACGCCGTTTGACATGTACAACATGCTGTCCGTTTCCTGTTTCGTGAACCGGCGATGAATATGAGATTTAGGGCATCTTAGTCATTTGTACGAAGTACTGTTTTCATGCATATTTTGCTGATGTGATTGACATGGTTTATTGTCGCATTAGAATGTTAGGAACACGTGTATAATTAGTTTGGCAAAGAGATTCGCCTAAATGCGCACTTCGGGTCGACATACTATATGTAGACTTAAGTGTGTAGTGTAAGTGTTTGTATAAATGCTTGTATTAGTATGTATTGAGTTAAATGGTGTTATGAATTAATTTTAGATTGATTTCTCAATTAAATTGCTGATGTAAATGATTTCCTACATGTTAGCCATATGTACGATTTCATTATATGTATGAAATGCATATGCTTGATGTTTCACTTAAGTGGTATGTTATAACATGTGCTTGATGATTTCCTTATGATCTAGCCCCAAATTTTGGCCAATCTGGGATTTGACGTCCTTAGGCAGTGGGTCAATTAAAACACCTGAAAATTCTCAATTAATATGCTGATGGAGATGATGTCCTATATGTTGGCAATATGCATAATTTTATTATATGTGTGATAGACATGTGTAAGATGATTTACTTAAGTTGTACGTTATAACATGTGTTAACATGCTCACATGGTTGTATTTCATTTCCAATAATCTCACATGATTTGCTGATGTGATTCCATATGTGTGGGACTATGCCTAGTCCAGGCAGTCGGTAACCGAGAAATATCGTGGTTAGCTTATCTTTGCCACGAACGATGTGTCGATGAACGCGAGTCGTGTTTGGAGTTGGCGGCAGTGGTTAGGCAACGCGAAGTGTTTCACGCACTTCATGTCGTTCGACTTGCGATACGCTCGTGCTAGTCGAGCCCGTCAAGTAACCCGACTAGCCGTTGTATGTTCACCCTGCATGAGTCATAACTGCTTGAACTTAGGGTACTGAACTTACCATTGTAAACCCTGTTAACCATGGTACCTTGATCCACGAAGACTCATGAGCCGGGCATGGTGGTATGGGACACCGTGGTCGAGCTGTCGGCCTACGCTGGGGCCACAAACCTCCCCGTAGTGACCAGTGAGCACCTAGTCTCGTGAGCAGATTATAGTGGTATGGGACACTATATTCTTGCTGTCGGCCTACACTGATCAGGCGACGAGTCCTTTGTAGTGACCGCGAGCGTATTTTGAGTCTACGGGAGGCGACGACCCTTCAGTAGCAGTAGAGTACAGTAGGCCTGTATTGATAAGGTGATGGGGGAGCGGAGCAACGAGTGCGTGGAACAGCCCTGGCAGCCCTTGCAGCGACCTACAAAAATATACATCGTATGAGATTACTAGGAGTGACGACCCTAGACAGGATCTGTGTTGGGATTGATATAAGGGAAGTACCTTAGTTTCCCAATCTGCTGTTTGAATGGACTAATAACAACTTGGAAATCATATCACCATTACATTGCATGTGCCTGGAAGATGTGGAGCACTTGAGGGGCGATTGCATGCCACGGTCGTAAGATGGTGCCGTATGAGGGAGATCGTCGGTGAGGGCATACATCACGTCATGTCATAATTGCATTAACAACAGTATTAGGAATGTTTGAATTACTGCTTTACTATTATCGCATGATTGATTTGATAACATGCTAATATCTGCTCTCTTATCCCACTGAGTTGATCACTCACTCCCACGTTACGGGACGGTGTTCCTGGACACCCACCAGACCCTTTTTTTGATTGCAGATGATGGCGCGGCCTGCGAGGCGGAGCTGGACTTGATGATGAGGAGGAGGATTCCTCCTTTATGCGTGTTCTGATTGACTGGATTACAGGAAGGTTGATTAGATACCTTGACACTTGTCATTTTATATTTTAGAACACTCATGTATATCCTTTTGGTTTTCTTTTGAAGTATACATGTATGTATATAACCTGGTAACATATTCACACTCTAGAGACACACAACAGTTTATATATGTTATACATACTATCACAGTCTTCCGCTTGTAAATTTAACCGTCTCTGGAGCATGATATGCTGTTTTAGCTTAATCTCACTCATGTTTAATACATTATCATAGACAACATTCAATCATACGTATCTATGTTGCATAAATAATATTTTGAAACTCGGGAGTTGGGTTTTTGCTCGACCCCCCGATTTTCGGGATGTTACATGATTCCTACCAATTGATGAACTAAATGAGGAATAACTATTACAATGGACACCATGAAAACAACTTAGATTGCAGTAAATATATAGGCAGCCCCACACTCTAAAATGATCTAACCAAAATAGATGAGTGGCTGGTAAAACATGTATATTAGGTGGTCCATGATCGGTTAAAAAGAATAGATGGATAGATTTCTCACAAACATTGTTGCAGCTCTAGGAAATATTTAACGGTGGACAAGTGATCAATATTGCTCCCGTGGCATGAGATTTGGATCTGACTAGTCTATGGGACCATACCATAAAATGTAAGGATAAACTGATGAATGGCATGGATCTACATCATACTACAAGGTAGAGTTAATGGTCAAGGAAGCATCCCAGCATATAAGGGCACACTAGAGCCTACAAATTTTCAATGGTTATTACTACTATTTCTACTTATAGTATGGCCCACCTAAAATCTTTATCTTGTGTCTGCGGGCAGGAGGTGGGCTCACTTCCCAAGTGACTCTAAAATATATAAGCAGTATGGGTATAAAACACATGTACGTAGGTATGCTTCACACGCATCACATAATGTCCAAGGAAGCTTTCATTGGTAAGCATACAATTCCCTTTCCTTATATTATTATTATTATTATTATTATTATTATATTTTGTATCACTACCAAGAAAATGGACAAAGGATTCAGACCACGTTACTTTTTTGCTACGAACATAAACCTTGGCAATGATTGCTACGGTTTTAATCTGTAGCTAAAAAGTTGATACAACATTAATAATTAATAGTGTTATAAGGTGCTCTATGAGGCCTGACAAAAACTATATGTTCTATCTAAGTCGTCTATATATTTTTAAATATTACTTTAGAAGGTAAAAAAAAAACAGGTCGATCTAAGGCTCAAGTTGACCACACGGTAGGAAATATTGATATTAAATTACTGTTGCTTTTTATGGTGTGGTCCACTTGGGCCTTCAATGTACCTGAAATTTTCTGTTACAAAGTAAAATAATCTATTAAAATTATGGAGCAGAATGGATTAACGAAATACGTCATGGTGGGCCCCACGGATCCCCTGATCGCAACTTTGCGTCCATTCGTAAGTAAAACCCAAAATTTGTGCGCGCGCTCAAAATAGAGTTGCGCCCAAGAATCTGTCTGTCACAGTCTCTGTGTGTGTGTGTGTGTGTGTGTGTGTGTGTGTGTGTGTGTGTGTGTGTGTGTGTGTGTGTGTGTGTTCCCTAATCAGAGCTTTGGGAAAGCTCTTCTTTCCCTAACCCTCTCTCTCCCTCCCGATCTTTGCTCCATCTCTCTCATTCTCATCCCTCTCTCTCCAATGCATCAGCCATGAATGCCCTCTTCTCTCTCTCTCTCTCTCTCTCTCTCTCTCTCTCTCTCTCTCTCTCTCTCTCTCTCTTCGTTCCCTAATCAACCCTAGTCCTCTCTCTCCCTTCCGATCTCTGCTCCATCATTCTCATTCTCCTCCCTCTCTCTCCAATGCATCAACCGTGAAGAAACACAGGCCGTGAACACCCTCTTCTCTCTCTCTCTCTTGATTACAGCAGCCGTGAATCTCCTACCCGAAGAAACACACACCCTGAAGCTCCTCTCTATAGGTTTGATATATTCTTCTATTTGTATCTCTTTTTCATGTCTTTCAGATTTGATATATGCTAACTGTTTGATGAAATGGCAAGTTATATGTTTGTTGAAATGGTTAGATGAGATTTTATTTTTTTAAATCTTCTGTAATATATACGTGATTGGAGAGTTAATTTGAAATAGCATGCTATATGTTTGTTGAAATGGCTGGATGAGAAATCATATGATCACTGTCCTAAAATGGAGGGGGTATTAATGTAGATTCATGAACTCTAGTGGCTATATGGATTTTCCAAATCAATAGGACAGTAAATAAAATCAACTGGGAGGATGGATTTAGACCAAAACGAATAAGAAAAGATCCAGCCAAATCAAAAAATTTAAGTGTCATTAAATAGAAAGGCTGTCCCTGCATGGTTATAAAAACCACACATTAGCAACCAAGCATGAGGACAACACAAGCATGAAAGTTAAAAGAAATGGCAGTTCGAGGATTCAAAATGCCAAGTTTCATTGATGTTTTGCTTGTCGTTTTCATCCTGTCAACTGCTTGCAGTGAGTCTCTCTCTCTCTCTCTCTCTCTCTCTCTCTCTCTCTCTTCCTTCCTTTAGTTGTAAGGTTTTATTGGAAAAGAGGAGTTTACAAGTAGTGATTGGATGAAAATTTATGGTCATGTGTAAATTTGGATGGTAAAATTTCAGTGTAAATAATTTAATTACAAGTAAATACTCTACTATATAGTATTATTTTTAAAACCAAAACCCCAAATTTTATAGTACAAGTAAAGGGATTACACCTTCAAAAATGTTATATATAGAAAAGTCTATGATTGATCCATATGCACTGGTTGTTTGTTGGGTCCCCTGTGAAGTGTACCATACATCCAGTACAAACTATTCAAAAGCCTTTAAAAAATCATGCTTATTTGAATCCGGATCCAAACTAGACCGGATTCTATATGAATTTGAATCATGCTTGAAATTAGACTAGATCAAATTAATGCTTAAACATGGATTTGGATCTAGTACCTCAATGTTGTTACTCATTTTAGTTCCCAAAATCTTGGTTTCTAGTACAAGGCATATAAAATGTCAACGGGCCCTTGCATATTGACAGACCCTAAGATCTGGCTCAGTTTAGTATCAACCAAAATACACCTAGTTCTCTTGACATATGGGGGCCATTGGTCAAGTGGATGAATAGCTCTGTTTGCATTCATATTTTCAAGTGCAGGTATAAATAATAAAGGTTTTTTGCATTGTTGTTGGTATTGAAGAAGTATATTTTAATTGATGTGTGCAGTGGAGAAGATGGGAGCAATGGTTTGCATAGGAGAGTGCAAAGATTACAGAGTGCCATGCGAGCAGACCTGCCATGAAAAGGGTGAGTGCATCTATTTCGATCACAAAGTCAACTGTTATTGTATTCAAGCGAGCAAAAAACCTTGATTACTTCATATCAATGTCTTTAAATACCCTATTTTACCTTAAAATACTATCATTATCCTTATCAATAAGTTAATAAAAATAATAAAGAGCTAGTCATTTGAGCTCTTATCTACGTATCTTCTCTTCCTTTTTTCTATCACCTTTTCTTGTGTGTGATATGCCAAATTGCATTGAAAAGAGAAGGAATGAATATTTAATCTGCTTTGAATATTATTGTAATTGTTTTCTTCTCTCTCTCTCTCTCTCCGTTTTTTTTATCGGATAGGTAAGAAAATATTCTATTACCAATCAAACCAGACTAATGATATTATAATTGCAATATCCTTGAGAAGTGTGGGGGCCTGCTATGATGTATGATGGCGATCAATCCATCCATTGGGTCCCTACATTTTACACCTAGACTCCAATATCTACCCTGATCCATATCTGAAGTAGGCCACACCAAAGAGAACAATGGAGGACATTAGGTAGCACAACACGGAGAGCAGAATGTGGAAACTACCAGGTGGAATGTGGACTGCACCGTGTCAAGCATACGTCATCCACCCATTAATAGAGTCCATCCACTAGGACGGATGGAGAAACCAAAACATGGGCCATCAAAAAAATTTCTGTTAGTCCTATACAAAACTTTTCGATCAGGATGATTCTAAAGATGTATTATCAAAATAAGGAGATGCACTAGATTCATGGTATGGATTCTTCATACACATCAGTTGTGGACCCCGCAGCATATGCTATCATTCCCAGAGAAAGCATGATGATTTTTATTTTTTATTATTTTTTTTTTTTTCAGCCACACCAGAGACCCACTCCTCTCTAATTTACTCCACTGATTTGGGGTCTTCCACGCTCTAAATGAAATCTACATCCAAATGAGTGATTCCATAAAATGGACAACCTCAACCAACGCTACTACAAAATTAAGTAGGGTGCATCCGATGGTTTGGATCACATGAAACCATAGATTCTTAGGTTATCTTCCCCATCCACCACTGCCCCTATCCATATGAATGTTTGGATAACTAGGTGGGCAACCCCCACTACTGTTGGATGGTCCTAACACAAGATGGATGAAAATTCTATATTGGCTTTTCTTTTTCTTTTTCTTTTTTCCTGAAGAAGTGTCATCCAACTATTGTTTTGATTTTCGATAAATAAATGGTAGTAATTCATCTGCCTAAACGCTTAAAACATGCAGGTCAATCCAACCAAGTACAGCTTCAAAATTTAGAAGTGTGCATGGATGATCCCAAGGACCATTCAACTATGGTCTGCCTATCAAATACATAGAGAAAAGATAGTGGATCTAAAATACACATTTAACTAGCAATGTCAGATTATTTATTTATTTATTTTTCTAATATGCTTTATCCACAATTCACCCACAAGGGGGCTGCTTGGATTGGTGCACTTCAGTGCCACGGAAAGGTTGGATGAGCCATCACCGGTTTAGAATTGGTGATTACTGGCAAGCCATGGTGTAGGCTTCCTCCATTGGATAATCTGGCTGATGGTTTAGAGATCAAGAGCATTGATCTTGCTGGACCTAAAATGTATACTAGATAAGAAAATTTTAGCATTTTATACCATCCCAAGAAGAAACCATCAGTTTGAAAATTTTAGGATTATATACCATCAGTTTCCACTAACTTGATGCATTTGGGCATTATTCTGCATCCATAACATATTCGGGCACCCAAGTTAATATTGTTCACAACCATCATGGTGGAGAACAAAGTTACAATCGAATCAATTGATAGTAAATGGCCAACGTGTCATGTGTCTACCTCATTTGAGCCACTCAAAAGGTAGGCCATACCTAAAATAGAGAATGGCACAAAACATAGGGGGACCCATTCATCAGGTAGTCAACAAAAGAAGACAATGCATGGCTAATGAGTTGGAGTAGATGTGCATGCGCTGCCCACCTGATGAATGAATTGTTCAAATTTTTTGTACTTATTGATCTTCAAGTTGGAGCATACCTTTTCAGTGGTTCATATTTTGTACACACAATTTTACCCATGATGATTCCCTAATAGAACCCAACCCCACCTTATCTAACAGAAACATTCCTCGAATAGTGGTATGGAGCTTAGAGGCCTCCTTATAAAATTGCCTCCCTGGAAGATCGCTGCCTTCTCGGGCCAGCCCATATATTGGGCCATTTTTCTTCTCTCATGATGTGGAAAAAATGAATCAACTCCTTCTTTAGGCTGGCTATACATGGCCCAGTATTTCCACTTCCAAGCCGCCCGAGATCTGCAATTTTGAGTTTCCACCACAAACTTCGAGTTAGATTTAATCTTCATCTTCGATAGACCATGGTTAAAACAGAGAATGAGACATCATAGACCACTTGGATCTCTGCGTTTAAGTGGCCTCCCCATAGCAATTCGAAAATGCGAACATGAGGTTATTTGACTCTCTATAGATTCCTCCTCCAGATAACTCCGGGTTCCTTCTGGGAGACCCATCCACGTTTAGTTTAACCCAACCTTCTTTTGGCCTGCTCCACTTCACAACCTCATATACCTTACTTGGAGGGGGAGACATAGCAATCCCCAACTCTCGTAGGATAAGCTGATTTACCGAGATAAGGATCTGGTAGGCGCGTTCCCTTTATTTACCCACGCCAACCACCATTTAACACTACTAAGCACCACAGCTATTGGGATATGCTTCCCATTGAATTTGGCTGCATTTCTGGCTTTCTAGATCTCCCACAGAATAAAGCATGGGTTAGCAGCCCATGCAGCCGCGCTATGGTTTTGAGAAACCCACTGGTCCACCATTCTACTTAGTTCATTTTACGGTATGGGACCAAATAGGAGTCAGATTCAGCACTCAAGTGGACCATAGTACTTGAAACAATGTTGACTTAACGCCAACCCCTAAAACATCTGTAACTCATGATTGAAACATCTATGGCTTGCTATTATGTTTTTGAGGAATCCACTCCGTCCACCATTTTTTCAGGTATATCTAACACTCAAGTGGGCCACACTATTAGCAATACTGGTATTTAATGCCCACTATTAAAATAGCATAAGCACTGTTGAAACTCATTTGGCTCACCATGATGTTTTTAGGAAATCGGTCTCATCCACCATTTTTGTCAGCTCATTTTAGTGGATGGTCTTGATTATGAAGTAGATTCAATGTTCAAGTGGGCTATATTGCTTGAAATACTTTATTGGATGCCCAGCATTTAAATAATCATGGGGCACACAGTGATGTTTTTAAAACATCCACCTCAAGCATTGATTTCTCTATATTATTTTAGCAGGTGGGAATAACCTTATAATCGGTTTGGACGGCATACAAACTACAAGATGGGCTCCTAGAAGATTTCAATGGTAGCCATACTCTATTGTTTCTTTCATTGTGGCCCACTTAAGCTTTGGATCTACATAAGTTTTTCAGCCACCCACCAACATGAGTTAGTAAAACGGATTGATGGGTTGGCCTTTCTCACGTGTAGCACAATGGCCCTACATACATGACAGATTCAAATAGTTTAAATCACCAACAAAACATCACAATGGAATCAGGAAGGTTTCAACGGCAGGCATGCATTACCCTCCTTGCTATTTCATGCCCTGTGACCCATTCGAAATTTGGATTTGCCTCAGTTTTTGGCCTCAACCCCTGTCATCATGAGCAGGCAGAGTGGATTATGTAGCCCATCGTTCATCCAATTTCATTTTTTTTAATCTAGTCACTTTTATTAATTTCTTCAATAATTATTTCCAAGATACTCATTGCCTTATCCTTTACACTGATAGCTTCTATAGTTGTACTATAGTATTTACTGTGAATCTTGTGATTTCTCTATTAAACAGGACCTTAAAGGATAACTACTTTCATTACTATCCAGTGGGTTTATAGGAGAATATGTCATATGCACACCCTTTTCTAAGCTATCGTTCTCATCTTATTGTATTTATTTTCTTGTTGCCTATGTTGTTTGGTATCAGTGGCTTTATGTGAATCACTGCATCCTTTGCCTACAGTTCTGTTTACCTTTTAGATCGCATTTATGATATAATAGTTTGAGTAGTATATGAGCATGGTATATTAGCTCAAAATGTAATTTCCACTTTCTTCTTTCAGTTTTCCTCCCTTGCTTCTTTGGATGAGAAGTGGATGGCTGAATTAGTATTGTCAATGTCATTGGGTTTATCTGACGATAAAAACTATTGTCAATGTCATTGGGTTTATTTGACGATAAAAAACCTATGGGCTTGGAGAAAGCAATGATAATTTGGTCTACAGTTGAGGATGTAAAACGCTCTTTGGAGTAAACCTATGCCTGAATACTTTGTCGTTGTACCATGTATTACTTTCCTTTTTATCAATAGCAAAATTACATATAAGAAGGGAAACAAAACTAAAAATGGATCACTGAAAAGAAAATAGAACAAATCCAACTAAGGGATTAAGGTAAACCTTTTGATACATTAAGAAGCTCGAAATTCTCTGTGCCATGGATAATGGTAGATTACTTGGTTGTTTTCCGTGACTGTTATACTTTCCTGAGCCTTTTTTCTTTTTTTCTTATGGATATTGGAATTTTATTAAATAACTATACTAAAGGATACAAGGCATCATCTAAGATACAAAGTGGGTGACATTCCACATGATCCCGTTAATAAAGCTCTATGATTATTAGGTATCCGCAAATCTGGAAGACCACAAGTTTGAGGGCCCCAAGTTTCTGCATTGGGATTAAGAATAATGGGGGAATGATTAAAAGTGGGCCATGGTATTCTTCTTAATCAATACTTAGAAATTAATATAATCATTTAGTCTATTTTACAATCTTTAAGATCTTTATTTGTAAATATGTGCCCATATGCATTGTCGGAGAAACTAAAAAACTTACTCATTCTTAGATTGCATTATATAATATGCATCAATTATTTAAAGAAAGGGCGACATTCTAAGCACCCACACTTTCTCTCCTTGTTATCTAAATTGGTGAGTCTTCTTTCCTTTATACTATACGATTTATTGATGAAGTGGCCTGGCCATTTGGACAGTCCCATGTTTATACATTATCTCGAAATTGATGAAGTAGATCCAGATGTGCATTGGAGCTATTCGGATGTTGAGCGAGTGTCCCTGGAAGGTGGGAACTACTGTTATGACCATGATAAAGCTGTCCATTTCATATGGACAACAATATATGTGGCCTGGCCATTTGGACAGGCCCATGTTTATATATTATCTCGAAATTGATGAATCAAATCTGGATGTGTGTTGGAGCTATTCGGATGTTGAGTAGGGGTCCCTAGAAAGTGAGAACCGCTGTTATAACCATGATGAAGCTGTCCATTTCCTATGGACAACAATATGGGTGGGCTGACCATTTGGACGGGCCCGTGTTTTTATATTATCTCGAAATTGATGAAGTAAATCCGGATGTGCGTCAGAGCTATCCGGATGTTGAGCAGGGGTCCTTAGAAGGTGGGAAGCACTGTTATGATCATGATGAAGCTATCCATTTCCTATGGACAACATTGTAAGGGCCTGACCATTTGGACAGGCCATGATTATATCTATATTTGCAGGGACCACACCCTTAACCTAAACCACACCCTAAACCTAAACCTTAACCTATAACCTAAACTTTAACCTATAACCAATAGCCTATAACCTAAACCTAAACCTATAACCTATAACCTAACCTAAACCTAAACATATAACCTGTAACCTAAAACTATAACCTATAACCTAAACCTAAACCTATAACCTAAACCCGATCCCAAACCCGAACCTGAACCCAAACCCGATTTCCTAAACCTAAACCTTAACCTATTCTCAATTCCCTAAAACTATTACATATAACCTATAACTTAAACCTAAACCTATAACCTTAACCTAAACCTAAACTTAAACCAAAACATATAACCTAAAACCTAAACCTAAACCTAAAACCTAAATGTATTCTCAAATCCCTAAACCCAATCCTACACCTAAGCCTAATCTCAACTACTTAACCAAAACCTAAACTTGAAAACTGATGTAGAGCGGGTTGCGGACAATTTCATGGCTAAGATGGATCCGAAAAGGCACGGTCGGCGACAGAAGTGATCCGGACCATCGGACCTTAAATCGGGCGTATCTCACAATCCGGAATGAGTTATCCAACATAAAATATATGAATTTGGGGTAGAACGAACTACTTTAGCCAACCAACCCCACTACGTCGGGTTGCGCAGCCCTTATTTGCAAGAAACCCCCTGATCGACGGTCGTTTCCTCGTTTTAATTTTGTTTTTATTATAAATAGTAAGTTTTAGTTTGAGTATAACTTTTCATCCGTTGAGCTTTAGGAGTTGTGTCCAACATGAAAAGTGCTTAGGATAATTAGGAGAACGGTTTAGTGAAGCCAAATAGGACACTTACTATTTTTGGCCGAAAACCTTGCGCACTAGTAGACATCACCACCGTCTATAAATAGTAAGTTTACTATTTATAGTAAGTTGCGAATTCTAGGAGTTTTAGTTATAGTTTGAGTCTGATTTCTTTCTTATTGCTTGGTTCCCTTATTTAAAGGGTTGTGAACTCGATTTTAGGATTTCATTAATCAATTTCGAATTTATTAGAAATTATTCTTATTTTCTACTTCCTTTCCTCGTGGATTCGAGAAGTCTCTGTGAGGAGTCTAGAGAAGTTCCGTGGATTCGGAATATTTATCAACTTGAGGAAGACGATGCTCGACCTCACGTCCTTCCCTGCGTCAGTTTGGTATCAGAGTGAGGTTTCTCCTCGGATCGATGGCTTCTAACGACGGGTCGAGCAACAATCCCATGGGCGGTGCTCCAGGGAATTTACCTTTAACGGCGGCATTTTCTGAAGCAACCATGCAAGAGAATCGACAAGCCATGCAAGGGCTGCAGGCTTTTATGGACCGCATAGCGAATCTCATGGTGGAAACCCTAGGGCAACTCCGTGTTCCTGGTGGTAATCTTCCACCACCGATTGTTGAAACTCGCAATCGCCCTGATCGCAGGATAATACCAGCGGTGCATCCACAGGTCATTCCTGAGGAAGGGGGCTCCAGTGAGGAGCAAATCGATGACATAATCTTTCAACACCCCAGACAAGGCGGCGATCGAGTAGATCAGACAGATCGAGAATTTAAGATGCGGGTTGATATTCCTAACTTCAATGGCCAACTACATATTGAGGATTTTCTCGATTGGCTTTCTGAAGTTGAGTAATTTTTCGACTATATGGATATCCCTGAAGCAAAGAAGGTCAAGCTTGTGGCCTACAAGTTGAAAGGAGGAGCTTCAGCTTGGTGGGAACAACTGCAACTCGCACGAACTAGACAGATGAAAGCACTAATCTGCACATGGCAGCGGATGAAGCAGCTATTACGTGCCTGATTCCTCCCTAGCGATTATGATCAGGTATTATTTTAATAATACCAAAATTATCGACAGGGTAGTCGGTCGGTGAGAGAATACACAGATGAATTTTACCGTCTGGCGGTGCGTAACGATTTAGTCGAGACTGAATCGCAGCAAGTCGCCCGATTCAACGGTGGACTGCGTATGGTGATCCAGGATCGGGTCCAGATGCAGCCCGTCTGGACGATGAATGATGCGATCAAGTTGGCTACTCGGACAGAAGCACAACTTGAACGTTCTACCACACGACCCTATTCTACCGCAAGGATCACTACGGCAGGTCCACCCCAGGGAGCTCCACAGGCTAAGGGGAAGGAACTCGTAGGAGCACGCACTCAACCTCCTACGTCTGAGAGCCGAGATCAGGGAAACGAACAAGCTAGGCCCCAAAGGGGAGTATCGACTGCTGTTGGTCCAAGTAGAATCCCGAACCCTTACGCTCGACCTCGGCCTGACAACTGTTATCGTTGTGGCCAACCGGGCCACCTATCAAATATTTGTCTCCAGTGAAAGGTGGCGAACCTCCCCATCAATGATTGTAGTGCTGATAACGCCGATGAAGATCCAAATGATGAAGAGCAGGAGCATACCACTGAGGATGAGGTAGATGAATCAAGTTGGGTTCAACAAGATCGCGGCGAGTCACTCGTCGTGAGGCGGCTTTTATATGCGCCAAGAAAAGAAGTGCATCCACAGAGGCATAACATCTTTCGCACTAGGTGTACGGTAAATCAAAAGGTTTATGACGTGATTATTGATAGTGGCAGCAGCGAGAATATCGTCTCCAAGGTCATGGTGGAGAAATTGCAATTGAAAACAGAGCGGCATCCCTATCCATATACAATCGGTTGGATCAAGAAGGTCAGTGAAACAAAGGTAAATGAACGGTGCACCATATCCTTTTCAATTGGTAAACATTATAAGGATGAAGTAGTATGCGATGTGGTTGACATGGAAGCATGTCACATACTACTCGGTTGACCCTGACAATCTGACCGTAATGCCACTCATAAAGGGTGAGATAACATATATATCTTCGTCAAGGATGGCCGGAAGACCATGTTGGCCCCTATGGATCCAGAGGGACCACCTGAAACTTCTAAAGTGGAGGGTTATTTTCTCTTAACCATACGGGACTTCGTGGAAGAATCCAAAGAAATAGGACAGGCTTATGCATTAATTGTAAAAGGGGAAGAACTCGAGCCTACCATCATCCCTGGAAGACTAAAGCCCTTGCTACATGAATTCAAAGAAATATGGCTCGATGACCTTCCCGATGGGTTACCTCCCATGCGGGATATCCAATACCATATCGACTTTATCCCCTGGTCCAGTCTACCCAATCGGCCTCATTACCGAATGAGTCCGAATGAGTGCGAGATTCTTCAAGGGCAAGTGGAAGAGTTGATCCGTAAGGGTCTTATTTGAGAAAGCATGAGTCCATGTGTTGTACCAGCTCTGTTAACTCCAAAGAAAGATGGGAGTTGGCGCATGTGTGTCCACAGCCGAGCCATCAATAAAATTAACATAAAGTACAAGTTTTCTATACTCCGGTTGGACGATATGCTGGACATGTTAGAGGGTACCAAAATATTTTTTAAATTGGATCTAAGGAGTGGCTATCATCAGATTCGAATACGACTGGGTGATGAGTGGAAAACGGCCTTTAAGACCAAGGAAGGATTGTATGAATGGATGGTCATGCCCATCGATTTTTTGAATGCGCCTAGCACGTTCATGAGATTGATGAACCAAGTTCTGAAACCTTTCATTGGACAATTCGTTGTGGTTTATTTCGATGATATTTTGATATACAATCAAGACGAAACTACCCATATGGAACACCTCAAGAAGGTCCTTCAGGTGCTTACTGAAAATAAACTGTATCTCAATTTAAAGAAGTGTAACTTCATGACTAATAGCCTATTGTTTCTAGGTTTTGTCGTAACGTCCACGGGCATTCGAGTGGATGAGGAAAAGGTGAAGAAAATCAGAGAATGGCCAGTTCCCACAAATATTCACGAAGTGCAAAGTTTTCATGGACTGGTGACATTCTATCGTCGGTTCGTGAGAAATTTCAGTACTATTGTGTCACCAATCACAGATTGCATGAAGAAAGGGCAGTTTCAGTGGACTGACGAAGCCGACAAGAGCTTTTTCGAAATCAAGCGTAGATTATCTACGACCCCGGTTCTTATACTTCCCAACTTTGACAAACTGTTTGAAGTCGAATGTGATGCCTTATATGTCGGAATTGGGGGAGTTTTATCTCAAGAAGGTAGGCCGATAGCCTTCTACAGTGAGAAACTTAGCGATGCACGCAAGAAGTGGTCTACATACGAGATTGAGTTATACGCGGTGGTCCAGGCACTGCGACATTGGAGACATTATTTGATTCAAAGGGAATTCATACTTTACACGGACTATCTAGCTCTCAAATTTATTAATAGTCAAGCCAACATTAACCGTATGCATGCTAGATGGATCTCATTTTTACAGGAATTCACGTTCGTGCAAAAACATAAGTCAGGACAACAGAATAAGGTAGCTGATGCGTTGAGTCACCGTGCAAATTTGATAGTAACTATGAGCAATGAAGTCGTCGGGTTTGAGTGCCTCAAAGACACATGCCGATGACGACAACTTCAGGGACGCATGGGTTAAATGCCAAGAAGGTCACTCCGGCGACTTACATATGCAAGACGGGTTCCTTTTCAAGGAAAATCGATTGTGCATCCTGAAAAATTAGCTAAGGGAGCAAATAATCCAAGAGCTACATGGAGGTGGCCTCAGTGGACACCTTGGGCGAGACAAGACGCTAGTTCTTGTGGAAGAACGGTATTACTGGCCGCAGTTGGTACGTGATGTGGGAAGGGCAGTCCAACGTTGTTATATTTGTCAAACCTCCAAGGGGCAATCTTATAATATGGGCCTCTATACTCCGTTGCCCGTGCCTGATGGCCCTTGGGAGGATTTATCTATGGACTCGTGCTTGGTCTCCCATGAACACAACGTGGCATGGATTCGGTGTTCGTGGTAGTAGATCGTTTCTCGAAGATGCCGCACTTTATTCCATGCAAGAAAACTCTCGATGCAACACACGTGGTGAATCTATTCTTCAGAGAAATTGTGCGGCTACACGGGGTTCCCAAGACTATTACTTCTGACCGTAATACGAAGTTCATAAGCCACTTTTGGCGAACTTTGTGGACTCAATTCGATACACGACTTCAGTTCAGTAGCACCTACCACCCATAGACTGACGGTCAAACTGAGGTTGTGAATCATACTTTGAGAAACCTCCTTGGATGTATTTCAGGAGAGAAACCGAAGCAGTGGGATTTGGCCTTGTCTCAAGCGAAGTTTGCATTCAAAACATGGTGAACCGCTCGACAGGAAAATCTCCGTTCCAGGTTATTTACGGACGAGTACCTCGCCACACATTAGACTTGGTCCCTCTGCCTAAGCTCCCAGGCATGAGTATTGCAGCAGAACATATGGCAGATAGGATCATGGGTATTCATGCGGAGGTGCAGACTAAGCTACATGCCTCAAACGAAAAGTACAAGGAACAAGCGGACAAGCATCATCGACAAAAGGTGTTCGAGGTGGGTGACCAGGTAATGGTCCATCTGCGAAAAGAAAGATTTCCGACCGAGACGTATAACAAGCTGAAGAATAAGAAGATTGGACCGGTACCGATCATCCGAAAGATCAATGACAATGCTTATGTTGTTGATCTTCCAGATGACATGGCGATCTCACGGACTTTCAACATTGCGGACCTGACCGAGTATCATGAACCAGCACAGGAGGAGAACTCGAGGTCGAGTTCTTTTCAAGTGGAGAGGACTGATGTAGAGCGGGTCACGGACAATTTCATGGCCAAGATCGATCAGAAAAGGCACGGTCGGCGACAAAAGTGATCCGGACCATCGGACCTTAGATCGGGCGTATCGCGCAATCCGGAATGAGTTATCCGACGTAAAATATATGAATTTAGGGTAGAAGGAGCTACTTTAGCCAACCAACCCTGCTATGCTGGGTTGCGCAGCCCATATTTGTGAGAAACCCCCTGATCGACGGTCGTTTCCTCGTTTTAATTTTATTTTTACTATAAATAGTAAGTTTTAGTTTGAGTATAACTTCTCATCCGTTGGGTTTTAGGAGTTATGTCCAACGTGAAAAGTTCTTAGGATAATTAGGAGAACGGTTTGGTGAAGCCAAATAGGACACTTACTATTTTTGGCCGAAAATGTAACACCCTGGATTTTGGCCAATCTGGGATTTGACGTCCTTAGGCAGTGGGTCAACAAAAACACCTGGAAAATCGCTCAGAACCCAATTCCATAGCCAAAGAAATCACTTAGGATTAATTCCTTTAGAAACTAAGCATAAATTAGTTAGCGCAACGCTAGAGTAGCTGGGAAATAGTCCCTGATCACTTTAAATACGTTCTACAAGACCCAAATCGAGTAGAACCAATGACTCTATAATACTCTAAAACCTCGGATCAAACTCTAAGCAGGTTTGTTCTCTGGACCACTTTAAAACTTTGTATTGGATCTAGACTGCGCGTCGAAAGTCCGATACCTGCTATCTTAGACCGTTAGAACCGCCTAGCTGGACTTGATAATCATTTCGAAAATCAAGTCCAACCGATAATCACAGGCTATTTCATTGAGCCCGGACTGAAGAGAGTGCGAATAGGGACAGAATTGGAATTTCAAATTCAAATCTGGCACACGACTTAACGTGTCAGTATTAAGCATTCTGACTGTCAGAATTCAGCCAAATTACACCCTCGGATCAGGAAAAATTTCTATTTCATATCATGAGACTTGCAGCCCTGATCTACGTGCGGTGACCGCTGAACTGAAACTGGACAGCCACGGGCGATCTACGAACCCTTCCGGACTAAAAACTTGATGTATTCTAGATCCAATATGCATGAGCTTAAGTCCGTTCACGTTCGGCCAGGGGACCACCAGAAATGTCCTTTTGGACTGAAACAGCCCCGAATTGGATATACATCAAGTATACATTGTACCCAAGCCTATTTTGGGCACATTTGAGCTTATAAAAGGGGTTGAAACCCTCACTCCTCTCTCCCATCCGAATTTGTAAAAATCCCTAGATTGGGAGAGAGAAAAGGTGAGAGTTTGTGAGAGAAGGTGGGAGAGAATTCCCTGCTGCTTGTGCCACGTGCTGCAAGTGGTTAAGTCATGCACTCTAATCACTTTACCGGTGATTTCTCCACATTTTCAGGTAAGAAAATACCCTAGAAGTTGCTGATTTAGTGTTCCCTTGGTTTAATAGTAAAGTAGCTAATAGATCTCGTAAATCAGGCTCTCTATTCGCCGTAGACGAAGCATATACGCTCCGTTTGAAACGACACGTTTATAAGAGACAAGGTACAGATTTTAGACGCTTTGATTGACTGTTTCCAAAGCTTTCAATGTCGTTTAATAGTAGATTATCGACGGCAACACCATTTGACATGTACAACATGCTGTCCGTTTCCTGTTTCGTAAACCGACGAAGAATATGAGATTTAGGGCATTTTAGTCATTTATAGGAAGTGCTGATTTTATTCATATTTTGCTGATGTGATTGACATGGATTATTGTCACATTAGAATGTTAGGAATACGTGTATAATTAGTTTGGCGAAGAGATTCGCCTAAATGCGCACTTCGGGTCGACATACTATATGTAGACTTAAGTGTGTAGTGTAAGTGTTTGTATAAATGCTTGTATTAGTATGTATTGAATAAATGATGTTATGAATTAGTTTGAGATTGATTTCTCAATTAATATGCTGATGTAAATGATTTCCTACATGTTGACTATATGCATGATTTCATTATATGCATGAAATGTATGTGCTTGATGATTTACTTAAGTTGTATGTTATAACATGTGTTAACATGCTCACATGGTTGTATTTCAATTCCAATACTCTCATATGATTTGCTGATGTGATTCCTTAATTGTTTGGGACTACGCTTAGTCCAGGCAGTCGGTAACCGAGCGAATTCGTGGTTGGCTGATTTTGGCTATGAACGACGAACGCGAGCCGTGTTCTGGGGTTGGCGGCAGTCGTTAGGCCACACGAAGTATTTTACGCACTTCATGTCGTTCAACTTGAGATGCGATCGTGCTAGTTGAGCCCGTCAAGTAACCCGACTGGTCGTTGTATGTTCACCCTGCATGAGTCATAACTGCTTGAACCTAGGGTACTGAACTTACCATTGTAAACCCTGTTAACCATGGTACTTTGATCCACGAAGACTCATGAGCCGGGCATGGTGGTATAGGACACCGTGGTCGAGCTTTCGGCCTACGCTGGGGCCACAAACCTCCCCGTAGTGACCAGTGAGCACCTATGACTCGTGAGCAGATTATGGTGGTATGGGACACTATATTTTTACTGTCGGCCTACATTGATAAGGTGATGGGGGAGCAGAGTAATGAGTGCGTGCAACAGCCCTGGCAACCCTTTGTAGTGACCGCGAGCGTATTCTGAGACTACGGGAGGCGACGACCCTTCAGTAGCAGTAGAGTACAGTAGGCCTGTATTGATAAGGTGATGGGGGAACGGTGCAACGAATGCGAGCAACAGCCCTGGCAGCCCTTGCAGCGACCTACAAAAATATACATCGTATGAGATTACTAGGAGTGACGACCCTAGACAGGATCTGTGTTGGGATTGATATAAGGGAAGTACCTTAGTTTCCTAATATTGCTGTATGAAATGGACTAATAATAACTCGATAATCATATCACCATCACATTGTATGTGCCTGGAAGATGTGGAACACTGAGCGGGATGCACGCATGCCGCGGACGAAGATGGTGCAGTATGAGGGAGAATATCGGTGAGGGCATCCATCATGTCATGTCATATTGCATTAACAACAGTATTAGGATTGTTTGATTTACTGCTTTACTATTATCGCATGATTGATTTGAGAACATGTTAATCCTTGCTCTGTTATTGCACTGAGTTAGCTACTCACTCCCATGTTACGGGATGATGTTTCCGGACACCCACCAGTCCCTATTGTGATTGCAGATGATGGCGCGGCCTGCGAGGCGGAGCTGGACTTGATGATGATGAGGAGGATCTCTCCTTTATGAGTGTTCTGATTGACGGGATTACAGGGAGGTTGATTAGATACCTTGACACTTGTCATTTTATATTTTTAGAGCACTCATGTATATTCTTTTTGTTTACTTTTGAAGTATACATGTATGTAAATAACCTAGTAACATGTTCACACTCTGGAGACATACAACAGTTTAAATATGTTATACATACTATCACGGTCTTCTGCTTGTTAATTTAACTGTTTCTGGAGTATGATATGCTGTTCTGGCGTAATCTCACTCATGTTTAATACATTAACACAGACAACATTCAACCATATGCATTTATGTTGCATAAATAGCATTTTGGAACTTGGGAGTTGGGTTTTTACTCGACCCCTCGATTTTTGGGATGTTACAGAAAACCTTGCGCACTAGTAGACATCACCACCGTCTATAAATAGTAAGTTTACTATTTACAGTAAGTTGCGAATTCTAGGAGTTTAAGTTGTAGTTTGAGTCTGATTTCTTTCTTATTGCTTTGTTCCCTTATTTAAAGGGTTGTGAACTCAATTTTAAGATTTCATTAATTAATTTCAAATTTATTAGAAATTATTCTTATTTTCTGCTTCCTTTCCTCGTGGATTCAAGAAGTCTCTGTGAGGAGTCCAGAGAAGTTCCGTGGATTCAGAATATTTATTATCTTGAGGAAGACGGTGCTCTACCTCATGTCCTTTCCTGCATCAAAAACCCAAACCTAAAACCGATCCCAAACTCGAACCTAATTTCCTAAACCTAAACCTTAACCTATTATCAATTCCCTAAAGCTATAACCTATAAACTATAACCTATAATCTCAACCTAAACCTAACCTAAACCTAAAACCTAAACCTAAACCTAAACCAAAACCTATAGCCTTAACCTAAATAAAAACTTAAAACCTAAACCTTAATGTATAACCTATAACCTATAACCTAACCTTAACCTAAACCTAAAACCTAAACATAAACGTATAACCTAAACCTATAAACTAAAACCTAAACCCAAACCTAAAACTCAAATGTATTCTCAAATCCCTAAACGTAAACCTACACCTAATCCTAATCTCAACTCCCTAACCTAAACCTAAACCAAAACTTGAAAACCGAAACCTAAACCCGATCCCGAACCCGATTACCTAAACCTAAACCTTAACCTGTTCTCAATTACTTAAAGCTATAATTTATAACCAATAATCTATAACATATAACCTAAACCTAAACCTTAACCTAAACTGTAACACCCCGAATTTTTTCCAACCTGGGGTTAGACGTCCTTAGGCAATGGTTCAACCAAAACACCTTCGTAACTGCTCAGAACCCAATTTCATAGCCAAAGAAATCACTTAGGATTAATTCCTTTAGAAACTAAGCATAAGTTAGCTAGCGTTATGCTGGAGTAGCTGTGAAATAGTCCCTGACCACTTTAAATACGTTCTACAAGATCCAAAACTTATAGAATCAATGGTGTTATAATACCCTGAAACCTCGGATCAAATTCTAAACCGGTTTGCTCTCAGGAACTCTTTGAAACTTTGTATTGGATCTAGACCGTGTGTCGAAAGTCCGATACCTACAATCTTAGACCGTTATAACCGCCTAGTTGGACTTGACAATCATTTCAAAAATTAAGTCCAACCGACATTCAAAGGCTATTTCATTGAGCCTAGAGTGAAGAGAGTGAGAATAAGGTTAGATTTGGAATTTAAAATTCAAATCTAGCACACGAGTTGGCGCTTCAGTATTAAGCATTCTGACCGTCAGAATTCAGCCAAATTATACCCTCGGATCAGGGAAAATTTCTATTTCATATCATGAGACTTGTAGACCTGATCCAGGTGCAATGACCGCTGAACTGAAACTGGACCGCCACGTGCGATCTACGAACACTACTCATCTGAAAATGGGATGTGAGCGACATCCGACATGCATGAGCTTAAGTCCGATCGCGTTTGGCCAGGGGACCTCGAGAAATGCTCTTTTGGACCGAAACAGTCCCGATTTGGTTAGGCATCAAGTAAACATTGTTCCCAAGCCTGTTTTGGGCATGTTTTAGGTTATAAAAGGGGCTTAAACCCTCACTTCTCTCACCCATCCAAATTTTATAGAAACCCTAGCTGGTGTGAGAGAAAAGGTGAGAGATTGTGAGAGAGAGTGGGAGAGAATTTCCTACTGCTTGCACTACGTGTTGCACGTGCTTAAGCAACGCGTCTCAATCACTTTCCCGGTGATTTCGCCGCGATTCTAGGTAAGTAAATACCCCAAATACTTGCTAATTTAAGGTTCCTTTGGTTCCTTAGCAGGGTAGCTGATACATCTTGTAAAATAGGTTGCTTGTTCGCCATAGACGAAGCGTATACGCTCCGTTCGAAATGATACACATATAAAGTGAAAGGTGTGGATTTTAGACGCTTTGATTGATGGTTTTCAACGCTTTCAATGACGTTTAATAGTAGATTATCGACGGCAACGCCGTTTGACATGTACAACATGCTGTCCGTTTCCTGTTTCGTAAGCAGACGAAAAATATGAGATTTAGGGCATTTTAGTCATTTGTAGGAAATACTGTTTTCATCCATATTTTGCTGACATGATTGACATGTTTTCTTGTCGCATTAGGATATTAGGAATGCGTGCATAATTGGTTTGGCGAAGAGATTCACCCAAATGCGAACTTTGAGTCAACATACTATATGTAGACTTAAGTGTGTAGGCTAAGTGTTTGTATAAATGTTTGTATTAGTATGTATTGAATTAAATGGTGTTATGAATTAGTTTGAGATTGAATTCTCAATTAATATGTTGATGTAAATGATTTCCTACATGTTGGCTATGTGCGTGATTTCATTGTATGTATGAAATGCATGTGTTAGATGATTTACTTAAGTTGTATGTTATAACATGTGTTAACATGCTCACATTATTGTATTTTATTTCCATTACTCTTACATGATTGTTGATGTGGATTCATAATTGTTTGGGACTATACCTAGTCCAGGCAGTCGGTAACCGAGTGAATTCATGGTTGGCTTATCTTTGCCACGAATGATGCGTCGATGAACGCGAGCCGTGTTTTGGAGTTGACGGCAGCGGGTAGGCCACACGAGGTGTTTTATGCACTTCATGTCATTCGACTTGAGATGCGCTCTTGCTAGTCGAGCCCATCAAGTAACCCGACTGGCCATTGTATGTTCACCCTGTATGAGTCATAACTGCTTGAATCTAGGGTACTGAACTTACCATTGTAAACTCTGTCAACCATGATACCTTGATCTATAAAGACTCATGAGCCAGGCATGGTGGTATGGGATACCGTGGTCGAGCTATCGGCCTACGCTGGGGCCACAAACTTTCCCGTAGTGACCAGTGAGCACCTATGACTCGTGAGCAGATTATGGTGGTATGGGACACTATATTCTTGCTGTCGGCCTACACTGATCAGGCGACGAGTCCTTTGTAGTGACCGTGAGCGTATTCTGAGTCTATGGGAGGCGATGACCCTTCCATAGCAGTGAGAGTACAGTAGGCCTGTATTGAAAAGGTGATGGGGGAGCGGTGCAACGAGTGCGAGCAACAGCCCTGGAAGCCCTTGCAGCGACCTACAAAATATACATCGTATGAGATTACTAGGAGTGACGACCCTAGACAAGATCTGTGTTGAGATTGATATAAGGGAAGTACCTTAGTTTCCCAATCCTACTGTATGAATGGACTAATAATAACTCGGTAATCATATCACCATCACATTGCATGTGCCTGGAAGATGTGGAGCACTGAGCAGTACGCAAGCATGTCGCGGACGAAGATGGTACCGTATGAGGGAGATCGTCGGTGAGGGCATCCATCATGTCACGTCATATTGCATTAATAACAGTATTAGGAATGTTTGATTCATTGCTTTACTATTATCGCATGATTGATTTGAGAACATGCTAATCTTTGCTCTATTATTCCACTGAATTAGCTACTCACTCCCACGTTACGGGATGGTATTTTCGGACACCCACCAGTCCCTATTTTGGTTACAGATGATGGCGCTGCTTGAGAAGCGGAGCTGGACTTGATGATGATGAGGATCCCTCCTTTGTGCCTGTTCTGATTGACGGGATTATAGGGAGGTTGATTTGTTGCCTTGACACTTTTCATTTTATATTTTCAGAGCACTCATGTATAATCTTTTTGTTTACTTTTGGAGCATACATGTATGTATATAACCTAGTAACATGTTCACACTCTGGAGACATACAAAAGTTTATATATGTTATACATACTATCACAGTCTTCCGCTTGTAAATTTAACTATCTATGGAGTATGATATGTTGTTTTGGCTTAATCCCAGTCATGTTTAATACATTAACACAAACAACATTCAATCATACACATTTATGTTGCATAAGTGATGTTCTGGAACTCGAGAGTGGAGTTTTTTACTCGACCCCCGATTTTCAGGATGTTACAAGGCCTCGCATCGACCCTCCTCCTAGGGCTACAACGCCAGTACTTCCGATGAGGCCCCCTGGTGTGACATGTGCCTAATATGGGAGACCGGGCCACACTGCAGAGAGCTGCTTTGCTCGGATGAGGGATAGTAGGTTTACGCCATCGTAGAAGATCGACCGTCCTCACCCACCGGCATTATCTGCTCCACCGTTACGATAGGCTCCTGCGCATCCTTCCTTCAGACCTCCCGTACCTCCGTTTCGGCCGCCTCAATGGCCCATGATAACGCGGCCAAACCGTTCACAGCAGGCTCTAGTACATGCATTGACAAAAGAGGCATTCGAGACAGAGACTGTCCAGCCCTTGGCATTCTAGGTCACCGCCCACATTGGAGGTAATCCTATTCTTGTGATGGTTGGTACAGGATCCACGATTTCATTGATATCGCATTTTGTAGTCAAGCGCCTTAGGCTACCGACTATTCAGATGGATGGGGTACGAGTTCTTACAGCGCATGGGACTTTTTCTGATGCCACCATGATGTGTGAGGGTTGTTTGGTAGATCTTGGGATGGATAGGCTACCGACTATTCCTAGATACTGTTGTTAATGCAAGCATGAAATGACATGATGGATACCCTCACCAACATACTCCCTCATACGACACTATCTTACGCCCGCGGCGTGCTTGTGCTCCTCAGTGCTCCACATCTTCCAGGCACATGCAGTGCGATATGAATATGATTACCGAGTTGTTATTAGTCCTTTTCATACAGCAGGATTGGAAAACTAGGGTACCTTCCTTATATCAATCCCAACACAGATCCTGTCTAGGGTCGTCACTCCTAGAAATCTCATACGATGTTATATTTATAGGTCGCTACAAGGGCTGTCAGGGCTGTTGGTCGCACTCGTTGCACCGCTCTCCCATCACCTTATCAATACAGGCCTATTTATATCCTTAAGACTGCATCAGGACTCGTCGCCCCCATGTGGTGTCAGGATAAATTCAAGGTCATTACAGAGGGCTCGTCACCAATCAGTGTAGGCCGACAGCAAGAATATAGTATCCCATACCACCATAATCTGCTTAGAGTAGGGTGCTCACTAGTCACTACGGGGAGGTTTGTGGCCCCAGCGTAGGCCGACAGCTCGACCATGGTGTCCCATACTACCATGCCCGGCTCATGAGTCTTTATAGATTAAGGTCCATGGTTATCAGGGGTTCTACTAGTAAGTTCAGTACCCTAGGTTCAAGCAGTTATGACTCATACAAGGTGAACAATCAACGGTCAGTCGGGTTACTTGATGAGCTCGACTAGTACGAGCGCATCTCAAGCTGAGCGACATGAAGTGCATGAAATACTTCGTGTGGCCTAACCACTGCCGCCAACTCAAAACACGACTCGCGTTCATCGACATGTCCTTCGTGGTAAATAGAAGACAACCATGATTTTGAATATATTACCGACTGCCTGGACTAACGTATAGCCCCAAACATTTGTAAACAACATCAATGATCACATGAGAGTACTAGAATTGAAGTTCAAAACAATACAAGCATGTTGACACATGTTATAACATAAAACGTAAACAAATCAACCAACACATATATTCCATATATATGAGGAAATCAATTTATATAGCAAACATGGAGAAAATCATATACATCATCGTGTTGATTGAGAATTCAATCTCGAAACTAATCTACAACAACGTTGGTTCAATATATACTAATACAAACATTTATACAAACACTTTGTCTACACACTTTAGTTTACATAGCGTATGTCGACCCAAAGTGCGCATAAGGGCGAATCTCTTCGCCAAACAGATTATACACACATATCTAATATCATAACACGACAAAATCACATGGCAATCATTTTAGCAAAATACAAATGTATACAGTATTTCCTATAAATGACTAAAATACCCTAAATCTCAAATTCACCGTACGTATAAGAAATGGAAAACGGACAGTATGTTCTACATGTCAAATGGCGTTCTTGTCAATAATCTACTATTAAACGACATTGAAAGCTTTGAAATCAGTCAATCTAAGCGTCTAAAATCCTCACCTTTCACCTTAGACACGTATCGATTCGAATAGAACGTCTACGCTTCGTCAACGGCGTTATGGCGACCTAATGCACAAGATACATAAGCTACTTCTCTACTTGTATCAAAAGAATCCTTAAAACAACTATAGGTTAGGGTTTTCTTACCTAGAAGTGAGTTGGAATCACCGGGAAAGTGATTTGAAGGCGTTGCTTTGGTACGTGCAAAGGTTGGAGCAAACGGCAGGAAGTTCTCTCATAAATTCTCTCACTAAGTCTCTCTTTCTCTCTCACCACTTTCTAGGGTTTCTTAGAAAATCAGATGGGAGAGATATGAGAGGGTTTAAAGCCCTTATATAGGTTAAAACCTCACCTAAATAGACTTGGGATAAGGGTATACTTGGGTTATAACCAAATAGGGTCTTTTCCGATCCAAAAGAGTGTTTCGTGAGGTCCCCTGGCCGAATGCGGTCGGACTTAAGCTCATGTATATCGGATCCTGCTCACATGAAGTTTTTAGTCCGGTAGAGTTCCCAGATCGCACGTGGCGGACCAGTTTCAGTTCAACGGTCATCGAACCTACATTAGGTCTACAAGCTTCATGACATGAAAGAGAAATTTTTCCTGATCCGAGGGTGAAATCTGGCTGAATTCTGATGGTTAGAATGCTTAATAATAACGTGCAACGACACGTGCTAGATTTTGAATTAAATTTCTAAATATTTACCCTTTTCTCACTCTCTTCACTCCAGGCTCAATGAAATAGCATCAGAACATCAGTTGGGCTTCATTTTCGAAACGATTGTCAAGTCCAGCTAAGCGGTCATAACGGTCTGAGATTATAGATATCGAACTTTCGACGTGCGGTCTAGATCCAATACAAAGTTTCAAAGAGTTCCTGAGAATAAACAGGTTTGGAGTTTGATCCTAGGTTTTAGGATAACGTAGTGGTAACAATTCTAGAGGTTTTGGGTCTTACAGATCGTATTTAAAGTGATTGCTGCTAATTTCACAGGTAATCTAACGTAGCGCTAGCTAATTCACGTTAAATTTCTAAAGAATTTGGTTCTAAGTGATTTCTTTGGCTTTGGAATTGGATTTTGAGAGGTTACCAAGGTGTCATGGTTGGCCCATTGCCTAAGGACGTCTAACCCCAGGTTAGCAAAAATCTGGGGTGTTACAATCTGATTGCCTGCTTTACTATTATCGCGTGATTGATTTGATAACATGTTAATCTTTGCTCTATGATTCCACTGAATTAATTACTCACTCCCACGTTACGAGACAGTGTTTGCAACACCTACCAGACTCTATCTTAGATGCAGGTTGTGAGGAGATCCATGAGTTGGAGCCGGACTTCTACGAGGACCAGGATGAGTTCTCGTATTTGTAGTTCGCTGACGGCTTTGCGTAGGCGGCCTGAATAGGCAGGACTTGCTAGTTGGACCATATGACATTTTGATTTTTAGTTTATTATATGTATTTGTGACTCAGAGATGTATTCATACTTTGGAGACAGTTCGAGATTATTTTGTTTTCCATACAGTGATATTTATATTCTTCAGTCTTCCGCTTGCGTTTTATCACTGGATCTGGAGTATGAATTGCAGTTTTGGTATAATCTTATTCATGTAAATTCTCTAACTCAGACAACATTGAATCATAATCATATTTGTTGCATAAGTGATGGTCTGAAACTCGGGAGTCGGGTTTATACATGACCCTCGATTTTCAGGGTGTTACATACTGATTGATGGCATAGATCTCACTTTGGACCCCAGGTGTGGCCGATGGCCCATCATGATTCATGTTTCATCCCATGATGGATCAATTCTCCATAGACCCCATCATGATGTTTGTTTTCCTAGTATAAAAGATTAACTAGACCTTGCATTTTGGTGGAGAAGGGATCTCCACCATTGATTTGATTAAAGGGCCCACTTGTAATGGGACCCACTTTTTGTATATGAGGCCCCTGTGATGTGGCCCACTTTATGTATATGAGGCCCATGTGATGCATCCCACTTGATGTATATGAGGCCCACGTGATGCGGCCCACTGGATGTATATGAGGCCCGTTATGTGTGCGAGACACACCAAGATGTATGTGTTATATACACACCATTTATCCATTTTTAGGCCGTGAGCCCCACCTCCTTATGCAGACCCAACGTGTATGAGTGATGGGCACGCGCTGTCCATCCATTTCCTAGATAAATGGAGGGTCTAGGGCCCCATTATGATTTTGATTCTGATCCCAAATGGATCGCAGCTTAGTATAATGGTGTTAAATTTCCACTATTGTAAACTACCTTAGGGCCCATTATCAAACCCATTTCCACCGTTGGGCTCCCAGTTGTGTTATTAATACCCATTAGGCTAGTCCACACCGTTGGGTCCTCACATGTGTCAGTAATACCCATTAGGCTAGCCCAAACCATTGTGCCCCCATTGATGATGATACTTTCCACCATCCTTTCAAGTGGACCCTGCCTTAGGATATATAATATACTAGTACCTCGAATAGATTATGATAGTCTAACATGGACCATTCCATATAAACTTCTTTATCATTCATCCCCTATTCTTGTAAGTGGCATAACGGGTAACATGGATCATCGCCTGATATATCTGATAATCATGCTAGTGTACATAGTCAGTAAGACACACTGAGAATATGCATAGTATAACATTATGATACATGCCCGTACGCATCATTTGTATGCCTGTTATGAGGAGTATTTAATCATAGCATACGTCGTTGGGCTGAGACATTTATGGGACTCCTTATGAGACGAAGTGCTCCACATGATCGCACATTACGCGCAAGTTTGATGCATGACTGGATGTTGTGAATCATGCATTTCGCATTCCGTGTGACGTGATTCAATGTACACCCTAGCGACATCCGGGTCATCGCCTCAATACGCACATCATGGATGGCCGAAGTGGATACCAAAAATATTGGCTCTAGCACTGTGGGCACATAGGATGTCCTTAGGTGAAAGTCCTAGAACCATTTTGGTACCAGGAGATGCTCCAGCGTCTAGACCGAGTGGATACATGAGTTCACGGGTGCCAAATATCAATAAACCATGTCTCCCACTATGTCATGGTTAGTTGGGAGAGGGTGTGGCCTTATCTGTCCACGTGAGGGGATTATAAACTAGGTTGAGTTTGACCAGCTCATAAATGGGTCCGCTATCAACGAGCCGGGTGGTATTGACATATTACTTGTCTGGTGAATAGTGTGGTCTCTTCCACTCATTAGGCTGTACAGCTAGGGTGTAACACCCCGGATTTTTGCCAACCTGGGGTTAAACGTCCTTAGGCAATGGGTCAACCATAACACCTTGGTAACCTCTCAGAACCCAATTCCAAAGCCAAAGAAATCACTTAGGATTAATTCCTTTAGAAATTAAGCGTAAGTTAGCTAGCGCTACGCTAGAATAGCTGTGAAATTGTCCCTAATCGCTTGAAATACGTTCTGTAAGACCCAAAACTTGTAGAACTATGGACGCTACAATACCCTAAAATCCAGGATCAAACTCTAAACCAGTTTGTTCTCTAGAACCCTTTGAAACTTTGTATTGGATCTAGACCGCGAGTCAAAAGTCTGATACCTACAATCTTAGACCGTTATGACCGCTTAGCTGGACTTGACAATCGTTTCAAAAATCAAGCCCAACCGATGTTCTGAGGCTATTTCATTGAGCCTGGAGTGAAGAAAGTGAGAAAGGGTATGGATTTAGAAATTTAAATCCAAATCTGGCACGTGACTTGACGCGTTATTATTAAGCGTTCTGACCGTCGGAATTCAACCAAATTACACCCTCGGATCAGGAAAAATTTCTCTTTCATATCATGAGACTTGTAGACCTGATCTAGGTTCGATGACCGCTGAACTAAAACTGGACCGCCATATGTGATCTGCGAACCCTACCGGACTGAAAATTAGGTGTGGACAACATCCAGTGATCATGAGCTTAAGTCCGATCGCGTTCGGCCAGGGGACCTCCCGAACTGCTCTTTTGGATCGGAACAGCCCCTTTTTAGTTATAACTTAAGTGTACCTTGTTCTCAAGCCTAATTTGGGAAGGTTTTGTCCTATATAAGGGCTTTAAATCCTCTCATATCTCTCCCATCCGAATTTGGATAAAACCCTATATTGAGAGAGAGAGAAAGTGAGAGAAAGTGAGAGACTTGTGGGAGAGATTTCCTGCTACCTACTGCAGCTGCTACACGTGCTTAAGCACCGCATTCAAATCGCTTTGTTGGTGATTCCAACACACTTCTAGGTAAGGAAAACCCTAACCACTTGCTAATTTGGAGATTTCTTCGATTCAAATAACAAAGTAGCTTATGTAATTGTGCATTAGGTCGTATTAACGCTGTTAACGAAGCGTATTCGTTCCGTTCGAAATGATACACATCTAAAGCGAAAGGTGCGAATTTTAGATGCTTTGATTGACTGATTTCAAAGCTTTAAATGTCGTTTAATAGTAGATTATCGACGAGCATGCCGTTTGACATGTAGAACATGCTGTCCGTTTTCTGTTTCGTAAACGTACGGTAAATATGAGATTTAGGGTATTTTAGGCATTTATAGAAAATACTGTATACGTCCGTATTTTACTGAAATGCTTGACATGTAAATTTATCGTGTTATGATATTATATATGCGTGTATAATCTGTTTGGCGAAGAGATTCGCCCTAATGCGCACTTTGGGTCGACATACGCTATGTAGACTAAAGTGTGTAGACTAAGTGTTTATATAAATGTTTGTATTAGTATGTATTGAGTAAATGGTGTCGTAAATTAGTTTTGAGAATGAATTCTCAATCCACCTGATGTGGTATACGATTTCCTACATGTTTGCTATATGAAATGATTTCCTTATATGTATGGAATACATGTGTTGGTTGAATTGCTTACTTTGTATGTTATAACATGTGTTAACATGTTTGTATTGTTGAACTTCAATTCTATTACTCTCATATGATCACTGGTATGGATTTCACATGTCTGGGACTATGCTTTAGTCCAGGCAGTCGGTAATGGATTGAATTAGTGGTGGGCTTCTATTCACCACAGAAGACACATCAATGAACGCGAGTCGTATTTTGAGTTGGCGGCAGTGGTTAGGCCGCACGAATTCTTTTATGCACTTCATGTCGTCCAGCCTGAGATGCGCTCGTACTAGTCTAGCCCGTCAAGTAACCCCACTGGTCATTGTATGTTCACCCTGTATGAGTCACAACTGCTTGAACATAGGGTACTGAACTTACCAGTGAAAACCCAGTTAACCATGGTACCTTGATCCATAAAGACTCATGAGCCAGGCATGGTGGTATGGGACACCGTGGTCGAGTTGTCGGCCTACGCTGGGGCCACAAACCTCCCCGTAGTGACCAGTGAGCACATTTGACTCGTGAGCAGATTATGGTGGTATGAGACACTATATTCTTGCTGTAGGCCTACACTGATCAGGTGACAAGCCCTTTATACTGACTGCGAGTGTATTCTGAGTTTACGGGAGGCGACGACCCTTCCATAGCAATGAGAGTACATTATGCCTGTATTGATAAGGTGATGGGGGAGCGGTGCAACGAGTGCGAGCAACAACCCTGATAGCCCTTGCAGTGACCTACAAATATGACATTGTATGAGATTAATAGGAGTGACAACCCTAAACGGGATCTATGTTGGGATTGATATAAGCAAAGTACCTTAGTTTTCCAATACTTCTGTATGAAAAGGAATGATAACAACTTGGTAATCATATCCACATCACATTGCATGTTCCTGGAAGATGTGGAGCATTGAGAGGAACGCAAGCATGCCGCGGGCATAAGATGGTGCCGTATGAGGGAGTATGTCGGTGAGGGCATCCATCATGTCATTTCATGCATACATTAACAACAGTATCTAGGAATGTTTGATTATTTGCTTTACTATTAACGCGTGATTGATTTGATAACATGCTAATCTTTGCTCTATTATTCCACTGAGTTTTCTACTCACTCCCACGTTACGGGTTGGTGTTCCGAACACCCACCAGTCCCTATTTTAGTTGCAGATGATGGCGCTGCGGTGAAGCGGAGCTGGACTTGATGATGTTGAGGAGGATCCCTCCTTTATGCGTGTTCTGATCGACGGGATTATAGGGAGGTTGATTAGATGCCTTGACACTTGCCATTTTATATTATTGGAGTACTCATGTATATTCTTTTCTTTCTATTTTTAGAGTATACATGTATTTAATTAACCTAGTAGCATGTTCACAATCTGGAGACTTACAATCAATTATATAATTTATGTATTTATCACAGTCGTCCGCTTGCTAAATTTAACTATCTTTGGAGTATGATATGCTGTTTTGGCTTAATCCCAATCTTGTTGAATGTCATTCTACAGACAACATGCATTTATCATTACCCATGTTACATAAGTGATGTTATGGAACTCGTGAGTTGGGTTTCTACCCGACCTCCGATTTTTGGGGTGTTACATAGGGAGGAGGCATTTAATGTGGAGTGTACTAGACCTTGGTGATATCCCAGAGCAGAATTCTACTGATATATATACTTGATGAGGACTGACATGCTTGTGTTGCATCTCGCATATAACATTTGGCTACATAGGCCTTGCATCACATGGCCTTGGTATGGCCGATAGTATTCATGCCTTGCATCGCATAGCCTTGGTACGACTGATATTATTTATGAAGTTATCAGCATATTTTTGCATTACTTTGATATTTCAGACTTAACACTTGCCTTGCACACGCACTTACACTACCCTCTAAGCTTACCGTAAGCTTATACACGACCGTTACATGCAGGTGACATTAGATCACAACAGCATTGAGGCAGGAGCGCGTGACAGACTATTTTGGAGCCTTTTGATCAACTTGTATTTTCCCTTTCCACATTGTACTCAAAATTTTGATATAGTAGATATGTTGTGATTTTTTTTATGACTTGATTATGCTTGGGGTTATGCTCCATTAAAAAAAATCATATTGAAAATCTTCCTGGTAAGATCCAAGGATAGGAATCTAGCATATGGGTGTCGGGAGCCGAGAATGGGCCACTACGGAGGTTGTCGGTGCCAGATTCGGCGATCAGAAATTTTGTGAGCCTAGTTTCCAAGTTTGGAGCATGAAAGAAGTTGACAATAGAGAATAACTTGGGAATACCTAAGAATCACATCACATATCCACTATGAACTTAGAATGAATAAGTTTCGAGTTGGAATAACTTAGTAATTTTCTGATATAGACCCTTAACATCCTTTCCTTCGAGAGTTCTCAAGGCTGATAGGCACCTTGTTTTTTTCTGTAGGATATGTCTCTTACGAGAGCGACCTGAGTGACTCCTTCTCCCCCCGTCTAAGTCTATCACCACCCCGACACTTCTCATGAGTGCAAATCAGTTGGAGTGGATGCTATAGGTGATGACCACTATCCTTCAAGGGAAGGCAGGCGTCCCGCTGTTACGCCAGCCCAGGCGAAGTAGGAGCACGCTATCGCCCTTCTTCGAGACTTCCAACAACATGATCCCCTGTGCTTTTAGGGCGAGCCAAATTTAACTGCAATAGAGCGATGATGCTCTGAGATGAAGAAGATATTCGACACCATGAGATGTACGACCCAACAACGAGTCTCGTTAGTTGTATTTCTTCTCCGGGGTGAGCTAAGAGCTGGTGGGCATTAGTCGCCCAAGTGGAAGTGACCAATTTTGAGTTGACCTGGGAGGACTTTATAGACCATTCGACTAGAAGTTCTTTCCAGAGTAAGTGCAGCAGCAGCGCGCATTAGAGTTTGAGATTTTAGTCTAGGGAGACATGACAATGTCCTAATATGAGGCACATTTTGTTGCGCTATCTAGATTCGTAACATACCTTATTAACGATGAGGGGCAAAAGGACCACCATTTTGAGAACGGCTTGCGTCCTACCCTCAGGAGCCATGTGGTTAGACATATGCTTTCTACTTTTGAACAGATTGTGCAAAAGGGCCCAAGTCTACGAGGTTGATTGGGCCAATTTATAGAGGGCCCGCGACTAGAGAGGATACTGGAAGAGGAAGGCACCATCTAGTAACTCCCCACAGTAGTAGCATCATCCATAGTAGCAATGCACGACCTGCCTATCATTCCGAGCATCAGTGACACCCCCAGCACCACCTCCGGGACTATTTTCAGGTGCTTTCTTTTGATACGATAGGATAGGACATCGTAGGCACGAGTGTCCTCATCCGTACAATAGCAACTAAGGGCACCGCAGTAACCTCGCCGATAGCAGTAGCGACCATAACACTAAGCCTCCGAGACCTCCCCTACAATAGATCAGGCCATCGCAGTAATAGCAGTAGTGGCCACAACCTCAGAGGAGACAAGCAACTCCCCAGTCAGCCCAAGGTAGATTTTATGCCGCTAGTAGGACCCTCAGTCATTAGGAGGGGTCGTCGAGGGTACTCTCCCTATTTCGACATGCATTGCATGTGTGTTGTTTGACTCTGGTGCATCGCATTCCTTTGTAGCAGAGGATTTTTACAATTGACTTGTTTTCCATTAGAGTCTACTTGTGAGTGTTTGTCGGTATTGACGCCCTTGGGGAAGACTGTAGTGTTGAGCCGATTTTTCTCATCTTGCCCCACTCTGGTTGGGAATATCTTTTTACTTGCTAATCTATTCGTGTTGCAGATGTCTAAGTTTGATGTCATCCTGGGCATGGATTGACTCACTGAGTATTATGCCGTATTGGACTTCTCTGCGAGGAAAGTCACGTTCTGTATACATGGAGTGTCGTAGTTCCAGTTTGTTGCCTAGTCTAGAGAAGAGTGGCTATCCTGCATGTTGTCGTGTGCCATTGAGGAGTCATTTGCTTTAAGTATCAACTAGTTGTAGGTCGTTTGTAGTTTTCCCGATGTGTTCCAGGAGATTCCAGGGTTACCATCTCGTCGGCACACCAAGTACCAGATTGATCTTGTGCCTAGTACTGCACCTATTTTGAAGGTCCCGTGTTGTATGGTACAATTGGAGTTGTGGGAATTGTAAAAGCAATTGGACGAGTTACGTGTATTGACCCAAAAATCGCGGGTTGAGTAGAAGCTCATCTCCCAAGTTCCAACGCATCACTTATGCAACATAGATAATGATGATTAAATATTGACCATATCAATACATTAAATATGAATGAAATTATGCTAAATCAGCATATCATACTTCAAAGACAATTAGATTATGCAAGTGAAAGACTGTGATAGATATATAAAACATATAAGTGGATGTAAGTCCCCACAGTATGAACATGTCGCCAGATTAAATACTTACATATATAGTTTCAAAATTTACAAAATGATAAAGTGTAATGTTCAATTAGTCCGTATCTCTGCGATCCCTGCAACGTAACTCTAGGTCTACATAGATCTGTTAGAGAGTTGTATGCAGGAGAACTCTTTCTCGTCATCATAAAAGTCAGGATCCATCTCGTAAGCCGTAACATCATCTGAAACTACAACAGAGTATGGTTGGTATTTTAAAACACTGTCCTAGAGTGGGAGTGAGTGATCAACTCAGTGGAGCTATAAGGAAAAGGTTAATATGTTATCAATTGAGTCAAGCAATAATGATAAAATAATACAACAAGCATTCCTAAGTACTCTGCTTAATGCAAGAATGATATGCGATAATGATGCATGCCCTCACTTGCACTCTCTCTGTGACATCATCTCACGGTGGCGCATGCTAAACTCCCACTGTGCTCAACTCTCACGATAAAGGCACATGCAATGAGGTACATCGTCATGTTATCCACGTTCTTAATTAGACTTATTCATATAGCCAATCCGGAAAGCCAAGTGTAACACCCTGAAAATCGGGGGTCATGTAGAAACCCGACTCCTGAGTTCCAGACCATCACTTATGCAATAAATATGATTATGATTTAATGTTGTCTGAGTTAGAGAATTCACATGAGTAAGATTATACCGAAACTACAATTCATACTCCAGATCCAGTGATAAAACGCAAGCGAAAGACTGAAAGATATATATATATATATATATATATATATATATATATATATATATATATATATATATATATATATATATATATATATATATATATATATATATATATATATATATATATATATCACTGTATGAAACAAAATAATATCGAACTATCTCCTAAGTATGAATACATCTCTGAGTCTCATATACATGTCATAAAGAAAAAATAAATGTCAGGTGATAGTCCAACTAGCACAAGTCCCACTGATCCAATCCATCTATACGAAGCCGTCAGCGAACTGCATATACAAGAACTCATCCTGATCCTCGTAATAATCCGGCTCCACGTCCTGAATCGACTCGTCAACTGCATCTAAGACAGAGTCTGTTAGGTGTTACAAGCACCATCCCGTAACGTGGGAGTGAGTGATCAACTCAGTGGAATTATAGAGCAAAGATTAGCATGTTATCAAATTAATCACGCGATAATAGTAAAGCAGACAATTAAACATTCCTAGATACTGTTGTTAATGCAAGCATGAAATGACATGATAGATGCCCTCACCGACATACTCCCTCATGCGGCACCATCTGCGTCAGTGGCATGCTTTCTTCCCACAGTGCTCCACATCTTCCAGGCACATGCAATGCGATGTGGATATGATTACCAGGTTGTTATTTGTCCTTTCATACAGTAGTATTGGGAAACTAAGGTACCTTCCTTGTATCAATCCCAACACAGATCCTGTCTAGGGTCGTCACTCCTAGTATTTTCATACGATGTTATGTTTATAGGTCGCTGCAAGGGCTGTCAGGGTTGTTGCTCGCACACGTTGCACCGCTCTCCAATCACCTTATCAATACAAGCCTAATGTACTCTCGTTGCTACGGAAGGGTTGTCGCCTCCCATAGACTTAGAATACGCTCGAGGTCACTACAAAGGGCTCATCACCAATTAGTGTAGGCCGATAGCTCGAATGTAGTGTCCCATACCACCACAATCGACTCACGAGTCAAATGTGCTCACTGGTCACTACGGGGAGGTTTGTGGCTCCAGCGTAGGCCGATAACTCGACCACGGTGTCCCATACCACCATGCTCGGCTCATGAGTCTTTATGGATCAAGGTACCATGGTTAACAGGGTTTCCAATGGTAAGTTCAGTACCCTAGGTTCAAGCAATTATGACTCATACAAGGTGAACATACAATGGCCAGTCAGGTTACTTGACGGGCTCGACTAGTACGAGCGCATCTCAAGCTGAGCGACATGAAATGCATGAAACACTTCGTGTGGCCTAGCCACTGCCGCCAACCCAAAACACGACTCGCGTTCATCGACACGTCCTTCGTGGAAAATAGAAGCCAACCATAAATTCGATCCATTACCGACTTCCTGGACTAGGTCATAGCCCCAAGCATTTGTATATCAACATCAGTAAGCATATGTGAGTAATAGGAATGAATATAAATAATACAAGCATGTTGACACATGTTATATCATACTACGTAAGCAAATCAACCAACACATGTATTCCATATATGTAATGAAATCAATTCATGTGACCAACATGGTGGAAATCATATACGTCAGCATATTGATTGATAATTCAATCTCAAAACTAAATCACAACACCATTTACTCAATACATACTAATACAAACATTTATACAAACACTTAGTCTACACACTTTAGCCTACATAGCGTATGTCGACTCTAAGTACGCATTTGGGTGAATCTCTTCGCCAAATAGATCATACACGCATTCCTAATATCACTACACGACAAATAGTCATGGCAATCATTTCAGCAAAATACGGACGTATAGTGTATTTCCTACAAATACCTAAAATGCCCTAAATCTCATCATTCCCGTACGCGGTCGAAATGGAAAACGGACAGCATGTTCTACATGTCAAATGGCGTTCTCTTCGATAATCTACTATTAAATGACATTGAAAGCTTTGAAATCAGTCAATCAAAGCATCTAAAATCCTCACCTTTCGCCTTAGACGTGTATCGATTCGAATAGAACGTCTATGCTTCGTCAAGCCGTTAAGGCGACCTATATCACAAGTTACATAAGCTACACTGCTACTCACATTAAAGGAATCCCTAAAACAGCAAGAGGGTAGGCTTTTCTTACCTAGAAGTGCATTGGAAATCACCGAGAAAGTGATTTGAATGCGGTGAATGAACACGGGTAGAAGCTGCAGCAAGTGGCAGGAAGACTTTCACAAATTCTCTCTTTCTCTCTCTTCACTTTCTAGGGTTTGTTGCAAATTCGGATGGGAGAGATATGAGAGGGTTAAAAGCCCTTATATAGGCTAAAATCTAACCTAATTAGACTTGGGACAAAGGTATACTTAAGTTATAACCAAATCGGAACTTTTCCGATCCAAAAGAGCGTTTCGAGAGGTCCCCTGGCCGAACGCAGTCAGACTTAAGCTCATGTATATCGGATCTAGTACACATCAAGTTTTCAGACCGGTAGAGTTCCCAGATCGCACGTGGCGGACCAGTTTCAGTTCAGCGGTCACGGAGACTCGATCGAGGATTCCAAGTACACTGACCTGAGTGAGAAATGTTCCCTGATCCGAGGGTGTATTTGGGTCCGATTCTTACGGTCTGAATGCTTATACTGATCCCGTAAACGAAACGTGCCAGATTCATTTAAATCACATTTAAATTTTAATGAATTTCACTCTTTCTCACACTCCCTGCTCCAGGCTCAATGAAATAGCCTCAGAACATCTATTGGGCTTGATTTTCGAAATGATTGTCAAGTCCAGCTAAGTGGTTATAACAGTCTAAGATTGTGGATATCGGACATTTGACACACGGTCTAAATCTAATATAAAGTTTCAAAGGATTCCTGAGAGCAAACAGATTTAGAGTTTGGTCCTTGATTTCAGGGTATTGTAGCGTCATTGGTTCTACAAGTTTTAGGTCTTGCAAAACGTATTTAAAGCGATCAGGGACAATTTCACAGCTAATCTAACGTAGCGCTAGTTAACTTACGCTTATTTTTTAAAGGAATTAATCCTAAGTGATTTCTGATCGAGTTGGTACTCGAGTCTCTGTATGGATTTTTCTGAGGTGTTACACCAAGGTACCTCCCTTTATATCAAGTACCCAACTAATGATCCATCTAGTGTCGTCAATCCTATTTAATAACATACGATAGGCAAGTTATAGGGTAACGTCACGCCTGATTTAAAAACAATGGACAGGCAAGTTCAGGTCACTACAAGAGGCTTGTCACCTCTGCGTAGGTCTAGTTTATACTCGAAGTCGATACGAGAAAGGCATATCACCTTAGCGTAAGCCGACAGCTCGAATACAGTGTCCCATACCACCGTTTCGGCTCACGAGTTTGGTTTGCTCAATGGACAGTATGGGGAAGCTCGTCACCCCAGCATAGGTCGACAGGTCGACTACGGTGTCCCATACCACAATGTCTAGCTCATCAGTCTTAGTGGATCATGATACTAAGGTTAAACGGGCTTTTCACTGGTAAGTGGTACCTTAGATTCAAACATTAACGTCCATACATGGTGAGCATACATTGGACCAATCGAGTTACTTAACAAGCTCGACTGTTACAAGCACACATTAAATTAATCGACATGGAGTGCATACGCACTCCTCATGAATTAACCACTATAGATAATCACCGTGCGACTCGGATTCATCGAACATATCCGTTATGACGAAACTAGTTTGACCATTGATCGTAAACAGTTACTGATCGCCTAAACTACGTATTAGTCCCAAATCATACTTAAATACAATAAGCATTAATATGTGATAGTTAAAACATCATGTGAAAATCAATTTAAATATAAATCTCATTTGAGCATTTTAACAAACACATTGAGTACATATTATCATATATAGACATTTCATCCATAGATCCCGCAGTAGCGAGATAGATTACATGAAGGAAACTATAACTATATATAAGGTAATTAAGAATCCTATCTCAATACCCTCATTATATACATTTCAACAAGTATTTTCTCATTCAGGCATTTTATCAAACACTTAGACTACGCCTATCAATATTCATGTAATAAACTTGTTACAACATATACTATAGCAAATCCTTTCACAAAGGACTTGTCACACATACGACATTCATATATTCTCAATCCATAGTTATGGCAAGCACAAATCATAATTCTATATTCATTCAAACATTTTAATAAACACATGAAATACATTAAAATCGACATAGTTTTATATATATGTACAATATACGAAAAATATCGCATCTAGGCACATGTGACAGTAATCAAATCAGTCATAAATCATTAACTGGCATTGAAAGCCTTGAAAACCATAACCTAGACATTTATAGTCTGCACCTTTCGTCGGTACGCCGATTATGAACTGAGTTCGTATACTATGCCTTTGTTTACGACACAACGGCTACCTATAGTATGAAATAGGTTAGCTATTTAACTAATCTAACTATTTTGATACCTAAAACATATTAGGGTTAGGATTCTTTACCTAAAAATGGAGTCGAAATCGCCTGTATAGTGACACAAAAGAGGGGATTCAGCACGTGGAGTGGCGGGAATGAATCCCAGCAACAAACAACAACTCTCTCTCACTTATCCTCACCTTCTCGTTCTATTTTCTCTCTTCTCTCTCCTAGGGTTTAGAAAATTTGTATGGGATGAGAGAGGGGTGGGTTAAGGCCCTTATATAGGCTCAGTACTGATGTCAATGGCCCCATGGCCATGGTATACTTAGGTTATAGCCAAAAGTCATTTGTTTCGAGCCAACGGAGCTCATTTGGAGGTCTATTGCTCACCTACAGTCTGAAGAAAATTCCCTGGAAATGGATCTATGTTAGGTTAAAGTTTCAGTCCGATCGGATTAGTGGATCGACCGTGGAGGATTAGTTTCAGTTCAACGGTCATCATCACTTAATCAAGGCCACAAGTGCACTGACATGTGTAGGAAAATTTTTCTGATCCAAGGGTGTATTTAGGTAAGAATCTAACATTCTGAAGCCTTAAATTTGGCCTGCAAGTAAACAACCCAATTCACTTAAATTTGGGTTCATTTTCTAAAGATATTAGCGTTTCTCACACACTTCGCTCCAGGCTCAAGTTGTGTGTTTCTGGATCTATTTGGATTTGATTCCTGTGATGATTGTCAAGCCTAGTAAGGTGGTCATAACCATATAGTTTCATGGTAATCGGACTTTCAACGTCCGGTCCAGGTCCACGCATGGTTTAGATCCGATACGGAGTTTCAATGTGCTCCCGGGAGCAACTGGGGTTTGAGATTGATCTTATGTTTTTAGATAATGTTGGGTTAGCGATTATAATGGTTTTGGGTAATGTAGTTCGTATAGAAAGTGATTCGAGCTAATTCACCAATTAATTCAGTTTAGTACTTAATTAATTTTCATCTAATTTCTAAAGGATTCGGTCTTTAGTGATTTCTGCCTGAGGTGATACTCGGGTCTTTATATGAATTTTTTTTGGATGTTACAATATACCCCCCTTAAAGAAAAATTTGATCCTCGAAATTAGTACCTTTTCGTACTCCGTGAGAATCTGAGGGTAGTTCTTGCGGACCTCGGCCTTTATTTCCCAAGTAGCCTCTTCCTTAGTGTGATGCATCCACAGTTCCTTCACAAGTGGAATCACTTTACTGCGCAGTACATGTTACTTCCTGTCTAGGATATGCGTCAATCACAGTACATAAGTAGCATCTTCACTCAACTGTACCTACTCCCATTTGATAATGTGGGAAGGATCAAGAACGTATTTCTTTAGCATCGATGCATGAAATACGTTGTGCACTCCTGCGATTGGTGTGGGCAAAGCAAGGTGCTACACTACCACCCCCACTCGGTCTAGTATCTGGAATGGGCCAATGAATCTTAGCGTGAGTTTCCCTTTCTTCCCAAACCAGAGGACTCCCTTCATTGGGAAAACTTTCAGGAATACATGGTCCCCATCCTCGAACTCTAGCAATCGCCACCTCATATTGACGTAACTCTTCTGCCTGCTCTGTACTGCCAGGAGTCGACGCCTGATAATATTGATCTTTTCTGAGGTCGGATGCACCAACTCTGAGCTAATCAAACTCTTCTCCCAACTTCTGCCCAATAATGCGGTGCTCGACACGGATGCCCATATAGTGCCTCATAGGAAGCCATGCCAATGCTTGCTTGGAAACTATTATTATAAGCGAACTCAGCATAGGGAAGACATTCATCCCAACTGTCTTTGAAGTCAAGCACACATGCCCATAACATGTCTTTCAACACTCAATTCTCCCGATCCTTCTGTTCATTCGTCTGTGGGTAGAACGCGGTATTGAACTTCAGTTTCACACCTACTGCTTCCTGAATATGAGTCCAGAAGATAGATGTGAATTGCATGTCTTAGTCTGACACGATCTCCATAGGGACTCCATGCAAACGTACTACCTCCTTGGTGTATAGCTTGTCCAAGTCATCTGCTGAGTTTGAAACTCTGATAGGGAGAAAGTAACCCGATTTCGTCAGTCGGTCCACAATCACCCATATGCAGTCACGTCCCTTCCTCGTCTTCGGTAACCCTAAGATGAAATCCATAGAAATGAAATTCCATTTCCATTCTACTATGGTCATGGGTTGAAACAGTCTAGGAGGTCAGTGATGCTCTGCCTTGACCTGCTGGCACATGAGACAACCAGACACATAATCTGCTATGTGGGCCTTTTTTTGTCCCACCAGTAAAGAGCTTTATATCTTGATACATCTTTGTACTACCAGGATGCATCACCATCTTCGAATTGTGAGCAGCTTCGAGAACTTCCTTTCTCAAGTCATAAAGATTTGAGACACATAGGCGACCACGATATCATAAACCCCCATTCATATCAACTCTCCATTCAGTGTCTTCATTGTCACTAGCTCCCTTTCTCAATTCAACTAACCATTGATCTTCCTTCTGAGCCATAATGATTCGGTCATCGATAAGTGGTTGTACACAAATATGTGCGACGCTCACGAACGGTTCCTCTACCGTAAGATTTTTCTCAAAGTCTCACACAAACACTATCATGTTCCACTCATTAATCATTAGCGGAGCTTCAAATGCTATCGTCTTCTCATGGCTCAACGTGTCTACCACAAGGTTGGCCTTGCCAGGATGGCAGGAGACCTCGAACTTGAAGTCCTTCAAGGTTTCCATCCACCATCACTGCCTCATATTTAAGTCTCTCTGTGTGAATATGTATCTGAGGCTCTTGTAGTCGTAAAAGAGCTTAAACTCCACTCCATAGAGGCAATATCTCCATAGCTTTAATGCAAAGATGATGGCTGCTAACTCTAGGTCATGCGTAGGGTAGTTTTTCTCGTGTTTCATCAACTGTCGCGAGGTATAAGCAATCATCCTATCCTTCTGCATCAGAACACAATCCAAACTAACACGAGACGTGTCGGTGTATATCATATATTTGACCCCCTACTCTGACAATACTAACGCGGGTGCAGACGTTAACTTGTCATTTAGTTCCTAAAAGTCTGCCTCTGCCTTCTCATTCCAGGTAAACTTAAGGTCCTTCTGAGTGAACTGAAACAACGGTCTAGCTATCTTGGAGAAATCCCTAATGAATTAATGATAGTAATCTGCCAGGCCAAGGAAGCTCCTCACTTCAATAACCGAACCGGGCTGCTCCTAGTCCTGAACTACGACTACCTTAATAAGGTTTACTACTTTTCCTTTCTTAGACACCACATGTCCTAAGAACTTGACTTCTTCTTTCCATAAGTCACACTTCTTGCAATGGGCAAATAACTAATTCTTTCTGACAGTACCAAAGACTGCTCGTTGGTGCTCCTCGTGATCTGCCTGACTCTTAGAGTATATCAGGATGTCATCTAAATCAGTACAGATATGGAAAAAACACTCGGTTCATCAGATCCTTGAACACGGTCGATACATTTGTGAGTCCAAATGACATCACAAGAAACTCTTAGTGCCCAATGATGGTTTTGAACGCAGTCTTCTGCACGTCCTTATTCCTGACGTGCAACTAGTGATGCCCTGACTGTAAGTCGATCTTTGAAAAATAATGTGCTTCTTTCAACTGATCGAACAGATCATCTATCCTGGGCAAAGGATCTTGTTCTTCACTGTCACTTGGTTCAATCCGTGATAATCAATACACAATCACAATGATCCATCCTTCTTCTTCATGAACAACATGGGTGCTCCCCAAGAAGATACACTCGGTCGTATAAAGCCTGAATCCAACAGATCATCGATCTGTTTCCTTAGTTCCTCCATCTCACATGAAGGCATGCGATACATCGGTAGAGATATAGGTGTTGCACCCGGCGCTAGGTCGATGGTAAAATCAATCTCGCGCTGAGGAGGTAATCCAGGTATCTTTGTAAACACGTTCACAAAATCCTAAACTACTGGTGTGTTTCACAAAGTTGGGCCATCAATATACTCTAACAAGGTAGCTTAACAACTGATGCGGTAGTACCAACTGACCTAAACTGGGAAAGTAAAGGTTATGCCCTCAAGTCCATGGGCTGTTACTACTCTAATATAGTAATCGATCTCTACCTTTATCTCAGTAAGTTAATCCATATCGAGAATGATGTCATAGTGACATAATGGGATGACCATCAGGTCAACGAGTACTATTTTGCTCCCTAGGTCTATCGAGCAACCTCTACAAGTCTTGGTGGAGTTTGAGAAGGTCCCTATGGCAATAAGGAGTCTCACCCCAACCATAGGAGTAGTTTTCGACACTAGTCACTTGATCGTTGCACATGATATGATCGAGATAGTGGACTCAATGTCCGCCAATAGAAATATGGGTGTACCTTGGAGTGGGCAGTGACCTCAAAGGCTAAAGGCACTATAGCTGTTAAATTAGATGCTTCAGATGTAAGCACATGTACTCGCTCCTACTGAGAAGGTTCGGTTGCGGTGTCGTAGGCCATTGAGGTGGCCTAAATCGAGGTGTGGGTGGTTGATAAGAAGGCTATGCAGGCGGTGTTGATCGTAGAGGTAGAGCTGAGATTGCTGGTGGCATTTGACGGTTTATCTTCAAGGGGGCATGAAGCTATTGTCCCTCACTTGGTAAAGTAGAATGTATCACTATGGCCCAACCTCTTGAAATAAGTGCACCACACGTCTGGTCCTCTCAGCTAGGCTGGTGGGACTATAAGCCAAGGAGGAGAATCTGCTCGTGGCCCCTTGCCGAGGAACAGTCTACACAGCAGATCTGGTAGAGGCCTGTGACCCATGGGTATACGTTTTGGGATAACCTATCATCATCTTGCTCAGCACGCAGTAACATACTCACTAGCTCAACATAATTGTTAATGCTAGCCCAACACATCTTCGAGCAGATCCCAAGCCACAAACTCTTAGAAAATTATCACATCTTCATCGGCTCGTTCGCTAGGATCAAAGGAGCATATCTATCTAGCTCTGTGAATCTATTCGCGTATTCCACCGCTATCATTCCTCCCTGTCAGAGGTGAAGGAACTCTCCCGCCTTCTCAGTGCGGTAGGTGAGAGGCAAATACTTTTCATGGAAGCGTGTCTCAAAAGCCTCCCATGTCCATACGTAACCAGGAGCAACGATCTGAAGGATATTGTCCTACCAGAGACTGGCATCCTTCTCGAACATGTAGGTGACTAGCTCAACCTGCTCTGCCTCAGTGCAATGCAGCAGCTTCAACATCTTAGAGATGTGGTCAAGCCAGTACTCGGCCTCCTTAGGTCTGTGAGTACCTGTAAAAGTAGGAGGTCGAAAGCTGTAACACCCCAAATTTTTGCCAAACTAGGATTAGACGTCCTTAGGCAATAGGTCAACCATAACACCTTGGTAACCTTTCAGAACCCAATTCCAAAGCCAAAGAAATCATTTAGAACCTAATTCTTTAGAATGTAACGTGAATTAGCCAGCGCTACATTAGATTTCCTGCGAAATTAGCACCAACCACTTTAAATACGATCTGTAAGACCCAAAACCTCTAGAATCGTTGACGCTACGTTACCTTAAAATTTAGGATCAAACTCTAAACCCGTTTGCTCTCGGGAGTACTTTGAAACTTCGCATTAGATTTAGACCGCGTGTCGAGAGTCCGATATCTACAATCTTAGACCATTACGACCGCCTTGTTGGACTTGACAATCGTTTTGAAAATCAAGCCCAACTGATGTTCTGAGGCTATTTCAATGAGCCTGGAACAGGGAGTGTGAGAAAGAGTAAAATTCTTTAAAAATTAAATGTCATTTAAATAAATCTGGCACGTTTCGCTTGCGGGTTAAGTATAAGCATTCAGACCGTCAGAATTTAACCCAAATACACCCTCAGATCAGGGAACATTTCTCACTCAGGTCAGTGTACTTGAAATCCTCCATCGAGTCTCTGTGACCGCTGAACTGAAACTGGTCCGCTACGTGCGATCTGGGAACTCTACCGGTCTGAAAACTTGATGTGAGTAGGATCCAATGTGCATGAGCTTAAGTCCGACCGCATTCGGCCAGGGGACCTTCCGAAATGCTCTTTTGGATCGAAAAAGACCCGATTTGGCTATAACCCAAGTATACCTTGACTTGGAGTCTGTTTTCATTACGTTTGGGCTTATAAAAGGGGCTTAAACCCTTAGCTTTCTAACCCATACGAATTTGGGGAAAACTGTAACACCCCAGATTTTGGCCAACCTGGGATTAGACGTCCTTAGGCAATGGTTCAACGAAAACACCTGGGAAATCGCTCAGAACCCAATTCCATAGCCAAAGAAATCACTTAGGATTAATTTCTTTAGAAACTAAGCATAAGTTAGCTAGCGCAACGCTAGAGTAGCTGGGAAATAGTCCCTGATCACTTTAAATACGTTCTACAAGACCCAAAGTGAGTAGAACCAATGACGCTATAATACTCTAAAACCTCGAATCAAACTCTAAGCCGATTTGTTCTCTAAACCTCTTTGAAACTTTGTATTAGATTTAGACCGCGCGTCGAAAGTTCGATATCTACTATCTTAGACCATTATGACCGCTTGGCTGGACCTGACAATCATTTCAAAAATCAAGTCCAACCGACATTCGTAAGCTATTTCATTGAGCCTGGACTGAAGAGAGTGAGAATAGGGTTAGATTTGGAATTTAAAATTCAAATCTGGCACATGACTTGACGCGTCAGTATTAAGCGTTCTGACCGTCAGAATTCAGCCAAATTACACCCTTGGATCAGGAAAAATTTCTATTTCATATTATGAGACTTGCAGACCTGATCTATGTGCGGTGACTGCTGAACTGAAACTGGACCGCCACGTGCGATCTGGGAACTCTGCCTAACTGAAAACTTGATGTGTGCTAGATCCAGTATGCATGAGCTTAAGTCCGACCGCATTTGGCCAGCGGACCTCCAGAAATGCTCTTTTAGACCGAAACAACCCTGATTTGGTTACCCCTCAAGTAAACATTGTTCCCAAGCCTATTTTGGGCAAGATTTAGGTTATAAAAGGGGCTTAAACCCTCACTCCTCTCACCCATCCGAATCTGCTAGAAACCCTAGCAAGAGTGAGAGAGAAAGTGAGAGATTGTGAGAGAAGGTGGGATAGTATTTCCTGCTGCTTGTGCTACCTGTTGCACGTGCCTAAGCAACACACCTCAATCACTTTTTCGGTGATTTCACTGCGTTTCTAGGTAAGCAAATACCTAAACACTTGCTGATTTATTGTTCAGTCATTTCCATAGCATGTTAGCTTATGGATCTTGTGTATTAGGTTGTCTATTCGCCGTATACGAAGCCTATACGCTCCGTTCGAATTAATACACCTATAGGAGAAAAGGTGCGGATTTTAGACGCTTTGATTGATTGTTTTCAACGCTTTCAATGTCGTTTAATAGTAGATTATCGACGGCAACGCCGTTTGACATGTACAACATGCTGTCCGTTTCCTGTTTCGTAAGCAAACGAAGAATATGAGATTTAGGGCATTTTAGTCATTTGTAGGAAATACTGTTTTCATCCATAATTTTCTGATGTGATTGACATGGTTTCTTGTCACATTAGGATACTAGGAATGCGTGCATAATTAGTTTGGCTAAGAGATTCACCTAAATGCGCACTTTGAGTCGACATAGTATATGTAGACTTAAGTGTGTAGTTTAAGTGTTTGTATAAATGTTTGTATTAGTATGTATTCAATTAAATGGTGTTATGAATTAGTTTGAGATTGAATTCTCAAATGATATGCTGATGTAAATGATTTCCTACATGTTGACTATATGCATGATTTCATTATATGCATGAAATGCAAGTGTTAGATGATTCACTCAAGTTGTATGATATAACATGTGTTAACATGCTCACATTGTTGTATTTCATTTCCATTACTCTGATATGATTGATGAAGTGGATTCACAAATGATTGGGGCTATACTTAGTCTAGGCAGTCGGTAACCGAATCAATTCATGGTTGGCTTATCTTTGCCACGAATGACGCGTCGATGAACGCAAGTTGTGTTTTGGAGTTGGCGGCTATGGTTAGGCCACACGAGGTATTTTATGCACTTCATGTCATTGGACTTGAGATGCGCTCGTGCTAGTCGAGCCTGTCAAGTAACTCGACTGGCCATTGTATGTTCACCCTGTATAAGTCATAACTGCTTGAACCTAGGGTACTGAACTTACCATTGTAAACCCTGTTAACCATGCTACCTTGATCCACAAAGACTCATGAGCCGGGCATGGTGGTATGGGACACCATGGTCGAGCTGTCGGCCTACGCTGGGGCCACAAACCTCCCCGTAGTGACCAGTGAGAACTTATGACTCGTGAGCAGATTATGGTGGTATGGGACACTATATTCTTACTGTCAGCCTACACTGATCAGGCGACGAGTCCTTTGTAGTGACCGCGAGCTTATTCTGAGTCTACGGGAGGCGACGACCCTTCCGTAGCAGTGAGAGTACAGTAGGCCTGTATTGATAAGGTGATGGGGGAGCGGTGCAACGAGTGTGAGCAATAGCCCTGGCAGCCCTTACAGCGACCTATAAAATATACATTGTATGAGATTACTAGGAGTGACGACCCTAGACAGGATCTGTGTTGGGATTGATATAAGGGAAGTACCTTAGTTTCCCAATCCTGTTGTTTAAATGGACTAATAATAACTCGGTAATCATATCACCATCACATTGCATGTGCCTGGAAGATGTGGAGTACTGTGGGATGATTGCATGCCGCGGGCGTAAGATGGTGCCGTATGAGTGAGATCGTCGGTGAGGGCATCCATCATGTCATGTCATATTTCATTAACAACTGTATTAGGAATGTTTGATTTACTGCTTTACTATTATCGCATGATTGATTTGAGAACATGTTAATCCTTGCTCTATTATTCCACTGAGTTATCTACTCACTCCCATGTTACGGGATGGTATTTCCGGACACCCACCAGTCCCTATTTTGGTTGCAGATGATGGCACTGCTTGAGAAGCGGAGCTGAACTTGATGATGATGAGGAGGATCCCTCCTTTATGCGTGTTCTGATTGACGGGATTACAGGGAGGTTGATTATATACCTTGACACTTGTCATTTTATGTTTTTAGAGCACTCATGTATATTCTTTCTTTCTCTTTTGAGGTATACCTGTATATGTTTAACCTGGTAACATGTTCACACTCTGGAGACACACAAAAGTTTATATATGTTATACATACTATCACAGTCTTCCGCTTGTTAATTTAACTGTTTCTGGAGTATGATATGCTATTCTGGCGTAATCCCACTCAGGTTTAATACATTAATACAGACAACATTCAATCATACATATCTATGTTGCATAAATAACATTTTGTAACTCGGGAGTTGAGTTTTTACTCGACCCCCGATTTTCGGGATGTGACAAAAATCCTAGGAGAGAGAGGAGTGAAAAGAGAGAGAAGTGAGGGAGAAGCTGGTGATTCTTCTAGGGATTCTTCCCTGCTGCTCCATGTGCCAAAGCCACCTACCTGCATCGTTATTCTGGTGATTCCAACTTCGTTCTAGGTAAGAAAATCCTAACCTTAACCTATTTGAAGGATTCTATCACTACAAGTAGCGAAGTAGCTGATGTATCTTGTGAATTAGGTCATCATATCGACGTTGACGAAGCGTAGAGTTTCTATTCGAATCGTTACACTTCTACGATGAAAGGTGCTGATCTTAGACGCTTAGATTATCCATTTTTAAAGCTTTCAATACCGTTTAATAGTAGATTGCTGACAAGAACGTTGTTTGACATGCAGAACATGCTATCCATTTTTCATTTCGCATACGTACGAAGAATATGAGATTTAGAGTATTTTAGGTATTTATAGGAAATATTGTATACGTACGTATTTTACCAATATGATTGCCATGAGTATTTGTTTGGCGAAGAGATTCGCCCTAACGCACATATTGGCCGACATATATTATGTAGACTAAGTGTTTGTTGAAATGCCTAAATCAATATGATTTATGCCTGCCATATGTTTTGAATGTAAGAACATGATTGTTGTGTATTAGACATCTCCTTGATATAAGGATCTGTCATATTATATGTTGAAATCAACATACGTCAAGTACGTTGGAGTTGTGTAGTCTAAGTGTTTGTATAAATGTTTGTATGAGTAACTATTGAGTAAATGAGGTTGTAGATAAGCGTTGAGATAGGATTCTCAACACTTTTGGTGAGGTATATGATTTCCTCCATGTTTGTTTATTTGAATTGATTACCTTATATATATGAAATGCTTGTGTATGGTTAAATTGCATATGTTGTATCTTATAACATGTTACTATCATGCTTGAATCTCTTGTTATTTCAATTCTGTCTATCTCATACGATTAATGATTCACATTACATGTGCTTGGGGCTATACTCTAGTCGAGGCAGTCGGTAACAGTTTAGAATTCGTGGTCGGATTCTATTCGCCACGAAGGATGTGTATGACGAACGCGAGTCGTACTAGAGTCGTCGGCAGTGGTTAGGCCACACAAAGTGCTTGTGCACTTCATGTCGGTCGATTCAACGTGCGCTTGTGCTAGTCGAACTCATCAAGTAAACCAAATGACCATTGTATGTTCACCTTGTATTCGTCATAACTGCTTGAACCTAGGGTACTAAACTTACCATTGGAAAGCCCCTTTAACCATGGTACCTTGATCCATATAGACTCATGAGCCAGGCATGGTGGTATGGGACACCGTGGTCGAGCTGTCGGCCTACGCTGGGGCCACAATCCTCCCCATAGTGACCAGTGAGTGCCCTACTCTGAGCAAATTATGGTGGTATGAGACACTATATACTTGCTATCGGCCTACATTGATAAGGTGATGGGGGAGTGGAGCAACGAGTGCGAGCAATAGCCCTGATAGTGCTTTGTAGTGACCTTGAGTTTATCTCGACACCGCATGGGGGCGACGAGTCCTGATACAGTCTTGAGGATATAAACTAGGCCTATATCGATAAGGTGATGGGGGAGAGGTGCAACGAGTGCGTGCAATAGCCCTGACAGCCCTTGCAGCGACCTAGAAATATATCATCGTATGAGATTACTAGGAGTGACGACCCTAGACAGGATCATTGTTTGAGTATTGATATAAGGGAAGTACCTTAGTTTCCCAATCTTGCTGTATGAAATGGACTAATAACAACTCGGTAATCATATCCACGTCGCACTGCATGTGCCCGGAAGATGTGGAGCACTGTGGGAAGAAAGCATGCCGCGGACGCATATGGTGCCTCATGAGGGAGTATGTCGGTGAGGGCATCCATCATGTCAATCACAGTATTTAGGAATGTTTGTTTTGTTTGCTTTATCATTATCGCGAGATGGATTTGATAACATGTTAATCTTTGTTCTATGATTCCACTGAGTTAGTTACTCACTCCTACGTTATGGGATGGTGTTCCGAACACCCACCAGTCCCTATTTTAGTTTCAGATGAGGACACTACTTGTGGAGCAGAGCAGGACTTGTATGATGATGAGGAGGACTTCTTGTAACGCCCTGAAAAAATCCGTACTTAGGCTCGAGTACCAACTCGACCAGAAATCGCGTAGGATTAATTCCTTTAGAAAATAAGTGTAAGTTAGCAAGCGCAACACTAGAGTAGCTGGAAAATAGTCCCTGATCACTTTAAATACATTCTACAAGACCTAAAGCGAGTAGAACCAATGACGCAATAATACTCTGAAACCTCGGATCAAACTCTAAACCGGTTTGTTCTCAAGACCTTTTTGAAACTTTGTATTGGATCTAGACCGCGCGTCAAAAGTTCGATACCTACAAACTTACACCGTTATAACCGCTTAGCTAGACTTGACAATCATTTCAAAAATCAAGTCCAACCGACATTCACAGGCTATTTCATTAAGCCTGGAGTGAACAGAGTGAGAATAGGGTTAGATTTGGAATTTGAAATTCAAATCTAGCACACGACTTGACGCGTCAGTATTGAGCGTTCTGACCATCAGAATTCAGCCAAATTACACCCTTGGATCAGAAAAAATTTCTATTTCATATCATGAGACTTGTAGACCTGATCTACGTGAGGTGACCGCTGAACTGAAACTGGACCGTCACGTGCGATCTACGAACAATACTGGTCTGAAAATGGGATGTGAGTGACATCTGACGTGCATGAGCTTAAGTCCGATCGCGTTCGGCCAGGGGACCTCCAGAAATGTATTTTTGGACCGAAACAGCCCCGATTTGGTTAGGCATCAAGTGAACATTGTTCTCAAGCCTGTTTTGGGCATGTTTTAGGTTATAAAAGGGGCTTAAACCCTCACTTCTCTCACCCATCCGAATTTGCTAGAAACCCTAGCTGGTGTGAGAGAAAAGGTGAGAGATTATGAGAGAGAGTGGGAGAGAATTTTCTGCTGCTTGCACTACGTGTTGCACATGCTTAACCAACGCAGCTCAATCACTTTTTCGGCAATTACACCGCATTTCTAGGTAAGAAAAGACCCTAAATACTTGCTGATTTGAGGTTCCGTCATTTTCATAGCGAAGTAGCTTACAGATCTTGTATGTTAGGTTGCCTGTTCGCCGTAGACGAAGCGTATACGCTCCGTTCGAATCAATACGCTCCTAGGATAAAAAGTGCGGATTTTAGACGCTTTGATTGACTATTTTCAACGCTTTCAATGTCGTTTAATAGTAGATTATCGACGACAACGTCGTTTAACATGTACAACATGCTGTCCGTTTCCTGTTTCATAAGCAGACGAAAAATATGAGATTTAGGGCATTTTAGTCATTTGTAGGGAATACTTTTTTCATCCATATTTTGCTGATGTGATTGACATGGCTTCTTTTCGCATTAGGATATTAGGAATGCGTGCATAATTATTTTGGTGAAGAGATTCGCCTAAATGCATACTTTGAGTCGACATAGTATATGTAGACTTAAGTGTGTAGTTTAAGTGTTTGTATAAATGTTTGTATTAGTATGTATTAAATTAAATGGTGTTATAAACTAGTTTGAGATTGTATTCTCAAATAATATGCTGATGTAAATGATTTCCTACATATTGGCTATATGCATGATTTCATTATATGTATGAAATGCATGTGTTAGATGATTTACTTAAGTTGTATGTTATAACATGTGTTAACATGCTCACATTATTGTATTTCATTTCCATTACTCTTTTATGATTAATGATGTGGATTCATAATTGTTTGGGACTATACCTAGTCCAGGCAGTCGGCAACCGAGTAAATTCGTGGTTGACTTATCTTTGCCACGAACGACGCGTCGATGAACGCGAGTCGTGTTTTAGAGTTGGTGGCAGTGGTTAGGCCACACGAGGTGTTTTATATACTTCATGTCGTTCGACTTGAGATGCGCTTGTGCTAGTCGAGCCCGTCAAGTAACCCGACTGGCCATTGTATGTTCACTTTGTATGAGTCATAACTGTTTGAACCTAGGATACTGAACTTACCACTGTAAACCCTATTAACCATGGTACCTTGATCCATAAAGACTCATGAGCCCTGCATGGTGGTATGGGACACCGTGGTCGAGTTGTCGGCCTACGCTAGGGCCACAAACCTCCCCGTAGTGACCAGTGAGTACCTATGACTCGTGAGCAGATTATGGTGGTATGGGATACTATATTCTTGCTTTCAGCGTACACTGATCAGGCGACATGTCCTTTGTAGTGACCGCGAGCGTATTCTGAGTCTACGGGAGGCGACGACCCTTCCGTAGCAGTGAGAGTACAGTAGGCCTGTATTAATAAGGTGATGAGGGAGCGGTGTAAGGAGTGCGAGCAACAGCCCTGGCAGCCCTTGCAGTGACCTACAAAATATACATCGTATGAAATTACTAGGAGTGACGACCCTAGACAGGATCTGTGTTGGGATTGATATAAGGGAAGTACCTTAGTTTTCTAATATTTTTGTATGAAAAGGACTAATAATAACTCGGTAATCATATCAACATCACATTACATGTGCCTGAAAGATGCGGAGCACTGAGCGGTACGCAAGCATGCCGCAGATGCAGATGGTGCCATATGAGGGAGAATGTCTGTGAGGGCATCCATCATGTCATGTGATATTAAATTAACAATAGTATTAGGAATGTTTGATTTACTGCTTTACTATTATCGCATGATTGATTTGAGAACATGCTAATCTTTGCTCTATTATTCCACTGAGTTAGCTACTCACTCCCATGCTATGGGATGGTGTTTGCAATACCCACCAGACCCTGTCTTAGATGCAGGTGAGGCAGCGATTCAGGAGGCAGATCCAGACTATGATGAGGACCAGGACGAGTTCTCATATATGTAGTACCACGACGGCTTTGCTTAGGTGGCCTGGATTGGCGGGACTACTCAGTGGGACTATTTTGACATTTGATTTTTGTTTATTTACATGTATATGAGACTCAGAGATGTATTCATACTTTGGAGACAGTTGAGATCTATTTTGTTTTCCATACAGTAATATGTATATATTTTAGTCTTCCGCTTGCTTTTATCACTGAATCTGAAGTATGAATTGCAGTTTTGGTATACTTTTACTCATGTGAATTCTTTAACTTAGACAACATCAAATCATAATCATTTTTGTTGCATAAGTGACGGTCTGGAACTCGGGAGTTGGGTTTATATACGACCTTCGATTTTCAAGGTGTTACAAGTTGGTATCAGAGCATGAATCAGATTATACCGGGCTTGGGTTATGGTCACGCGACGTATGTTGTCGCTTCCTTTGACTTAGGTGGGTGCGAGAAAGGTTTAGAAACACTTATAGGAGCGTAGTTTCACCAATAGGCGAAGTCTACTTGTATCGATCGCTTGATCGAGTCCATAACGCATCTAGGGTCGCGTGAAGCGACCGAAGTAGCTCCTAGGTTGTAGGTAGGAGGGTTGAGGCATTCTCTGAAAAGTTCTAAATCTGTAAATGTGAATTCTTGGGCTGTGGGGCAACCACAACCCTTACATTCAATCGCTAGGGCTTAAAAATCCCGTTTCACCTAATTTCTTTAAAATTCTTCCTCTCACCACTCCATTCTTCAATCCTTTCTTATTATTTTCATGTTAGGAATTGATCCTAATGTGAAAATGATATAAAATTATACTTCGATGAAATTTTACAATGAATAGTAAAATTTTATGAAAACTGGACATTTGTCCATTCTAAATGTGTAATATTTAGCAACTAATAGGCTAGATGGATGTATTAGCTCCTTCTACCACAAAATAATATACTACATGATAGGGGATTGCATTCAGGTTTACAGATTGGCCCCAGAAAGCCCCGAATGGAAGTTTGGGCCTCCCTAGGCCAATCTAGAATGAACTAAGGTGGGGCCCATACCAATTTGAGGTCCTTAGGCCAGGGGGGACCCAACCCATGTGGTCCCACTGCCGGATGGGCGACCGGTCGGTGATGCCATCGCCGATCCAGCGATGCATCGCCGATGGGTGGTCCCCACTTGCAACAAAACTCGGGCGCGTGTGGTTTAAGGGTAGGGCACCCCTCCCATGTGTGGTCCGTTCATCAAAAACCCCTAAATGAGGTACCTCCTTCACAAAAATGCCCCTCCCAAGCTCCATTTTTGATTTTCTTGCTGCCCCATCTCAAACCGCTGCTCCAAATCCCTCCTAATCCCATTTATTAAAGAAACCGAACCCATTCCATCCCTCCATTATAGTTTGTAACTCCTCCTCTTGCAAATCTCGTCCGTTGGAGCTCCTACAACCTCTATTTGTGGCTGAAATCAGGTGGAGCTCCATTCCCCTTTATCCTTCTCCTTTCTTTTTAAAAATCCAACCCTTGGGAGCTTTAAGCATCCCTCTACAATTCCTAGTTTTCCTTTTTTCTGTTTGGGCAGCCATTTCTCTACATTTTCCATATTTTTCATGGTTTTTGTTGAAGTCATTTTAGGTTTTTTCTCTCTCTCCACCATCCTCTCTTTGATGGGAAAGAGAAAGACCACAGCGGATGAGGCTGGGCCTAGTCGCCCTGCGCAATCAAGAAGACTGAGGGGTGGTGCCGCTAGCTCAAGCGCTGCCGCAAGTCCAAGCACAGCCCGGGAGTTCCATACAAAACAGGATTTAGATCCCTATGCTCAAATTGGGCGAGTGATATTAGCAGAGATGCCTCACGGCGAATATACTGATCGTAAGGTGTTGTTTGAGGCGGACGTGGAAGGGCGACTCTTCGGTGAATTCCTGTTATTCGAGCGCATTGAAGCTGCACATTGGGGTCTGCTCTTTGAAGCCCGTTCTCGTGCTAATGTGAGCACCTTTCGTGCCTTCTACTCTCATATCCAGAATCCTACATTGGAGCCATTGCAGTTCAAGATTCCTTTTGGTAGAGACCTGATGGCTACGGTCGATGTTCGGTTGATAGCGTGACTTCTGAACGTGCCCCTTGGTGATGTTCATCCCAGTGCAAAGAATTTGAGGAGTAGGCGTGAGCGAGATCGCCGTTCCAGGTTCCTATGTGGTAGACTGGTTCCATGACAGTCTAACAATAGCCTCAAGGCGTCTCATATGTCTGATGATTTGCGCCTGCTGTACCATATTTACACGTTCAGCATGTATCCCAGGTCGACAAATTGCATTGAATGTACGCGCCTTATGGTTGATTTCTTGTATCAAGTGGCCCAGGGAGAAAATGTGTGTATGGCCACTTTCGTGTTGCGACAGATTATCCTCATAGCGAAATCAAGGAGAACGTCTGAGTCACTTCCTTTTGGCCGGCTTATATGCAATATCGCGCTTGATTTTGCTTACAGACTTGGGCTGGAGTTGCCAGTTCCGATTCGCTGCATTGATGAGTCTACCATGGTCAAGATGAAGATCGGGTCTCAGTACCGTGAGACTCAGTTTGATGAGGATAGCGAGGACGATTTTGATGACGAAGAGTATCCAAGTGAAGGAGAACCTGGAGCGGAAGTAGAGGAAGAAGTCCAAGAAGAGGTAGAAGAGGAGGCTCAGGATACTGATGAGAGCCTTCCTCCTTCTGCTCAGGCTACTAGTGATGATCGCGTTACTCGAATTGAGGAGAGTCTGGTCGCCGTGCGAAGGGAAGTTTAGGAACTTCGGGCTGAGGTCGAGGATACCAAGGCCGTTATGAAGAGGAAATTCGACAAGGTGACTCGCACCTTGAAGGTGATCCTGTGATGCTTTCAGGACAAGGGTGCTCCTTCTCCATCACCTGACTCAGATTAGTGATGAGATTGTAGTTGTTGTTGTTAGTAGTTAGTCATTTCCTGCTTTATGTTGTGTAAGCCTGTTAAGGCTAGTAGTTTACTTATGTTGCTGTTGTAGCTTTAACTGTCTTAGTTCCCATGTACTTCCTGTCATGATGCCTGTAAGGAGATATCCCTTGTATTATGACAATTTTAATTAAATGAAATGCATGGAATGCCTTTAACTCTTTATGTGAATGATTGCGGTGTGTTTGTGCTATTGAGACTGACAAGGTTGTGCCCTATTTTGAATATAGGGAATGCTGCCAAAGGCTATACGGAGCACAGCTCGGCTTACATTGGGTGAGCCTATGGATCAGGTTCCTTTTCAGTCTGATGCTCATGCGGACCCTGCTGTGGGCCCGATTCCTGAGACAGCACGTGTGTCTCAGCCTCCTACTGGTCTTGCAGTTGGACCACCGCCTTTCACACCGCCCTTCAGAGAGCAGTACCGTGCGTCTCCTTCGACACAGTACATGCCACAACCTACTCCACCTCCAGATAGATTTGAGCAGATGATGGCCATGATGTAGCAGCAACAGCAGCTCCTGACTACTATAGTGGGGGCTCTAGCCCAGGGTGGGAGTGTGCCTCCACCTGCACCACCTGCGCATCCAGATGAGGATGCCGATACATATGCTCAGGATTAGGGCATGACTCATCCTGTACCACCTGCTTACCCTGTGGGGAATGCCGCAGACACACGGAGCTTATTAGAGTAATTTCAGTGCTTACGGCCTCCCACTTTTACGGGTTCTCATAGACCCGAGGAGGCCGAGTATTGGCTCGACCGTGTGTCGAAGATACTACGGATGCTGCATTATTTAGAGACTGAGCAAGTTGAGTTGGCTACGTTCTTGTTCGAACGGGAGGCCAGCTTATGGTGGGACAGTGTGTTGCAGACCGTTGCCGCTGACTACATATGGACCTGGGCAGCGTTTGAGTTTCGCTTCCATGAGAAATACTATCCCCAGACGTATAGGCATGACCGGGAGAACGAGTTTCTACGCTTCAGACAAGAAGGCATGACAGTGACTGAGTATGAGCATAGGTTCACTGAGTTGGGCAGATACGTCCTGACTATACTGACAGATGAGCAGATGCGCATACAGCACTTTTCTGAGGGTTTACGACTGGATATTCGGTCGAAGATGTGTTGTGTGAGCATCCCCTCCTACGCAGAGCTGATCCACATGTCCATGCGGGCAGAGCCGGATGTGGATCTACTTACATGATCTCGTGGTCCTATTGCTCCTAGGCCACGACCAGAGTTGAAGGACAGGCCCTTTACGGGCAAGAGGCCTCGCGTCGACCCTCCTTCTAGGGCTACCGGGCCAATACCACCGTTGTGGCGCCCCGATTTATCATGTACTTATTGTGGGAGAGCGGGCCATTTGGCACAGAGTTGTTTCGCTCGGATGCGGGACAGTGGGTTTTTGCCGTCGCAGAAGATCGATCGTACATGCCCACAGGCTATATCAGCACTGCCTTTACAGTTGGATCCTACGCACCCTTCCTTCAGACCTCCGGTATCTCAGTTCAGGCCGCCTCTACGGCCCGTGGCACAGCGGACGAACTGGCCACAGCAGGCTCGGGTGCATGCCTTGACAGCTGAGGCAGCCGAGATAGAGACTTCTCAGCATACGGCCTTTGAGGTCACTGCCCACATCGAAGGTATTCCTATTCTCGTGGTGGTGGATACTGGATCCACACTTTCTTTGATATCACATTCCATAGTCAGGCGTCTTGGACTGCTGACCATTCATATGGATGGAGTGTGAGTCCTTTCAGCTCATGAGAATTTTTTTGATGCCACACTGATGTGTGAGGGTTGCTTGGTGGATCTGGGAGGCAGGACAATGGCTCTTGATCTTGTCGTTGATCCCTCTCTTGTTTATCTCGACGTCATTCTTGGCATGGACTGGTTGACTGCTGGGAGGGCCGAGATTGACTGCGAGACTCGTATGGTGATGGTGTACGAGCCAGAGGGCACACCTTTCATATTTTCAATTCGGGTAAATCTTCCCTTCCGCATACTTAGCTAAGCTTCTTTACTTCGGGACGCTGATGCCCCGATGCTTGAGCATACACCAGTCATTTGTGAGTTTGGGGATCTGTTTAGGAAGATCCCTGGTTTGCCACCTCGACGAGAGATTGATTTCACTATCGATCTGGTGCCTGGTTCCACGCCCGTCTCACTGCCGACGTATCGCATGGCACCGTGTAAGATGGAGGAGCTGAGGACGCAGATTGATGGTTTGCTGGAGCTTGACCTTATATGGCCTAGTGTGTCTCCTTGGGGAGCACCAGTCCTGTTCGTAAGGAAGAAGGATGGTTCAATGCGATTATGTATTGATTATCGCAGACTGAACCAGATCACGGTGAAGAACAAGTACTCTTTTCCCAGGATCGATGACTTGTTTGATCAGTTGAGAGGATCGTAGTACTTCTCGAAGATTAATCTTCAGTCAGGATATCATTAGTTGTGCGTCAGGGATCAGCACGTACAGAAGACAGCATTCAGGACCATCTTTGGCCACTACGAGTTCCTTGTGATGTCGTTCGGTCTCACGAACGCACCAGCCGTGTTCATGGATCTGATGAACTGGGTATTTCGGCCTTTCCTCTATAGATTCATTTTTGTGTTTATTGACGACATTTTGATATACTCCAGGAGTCGAGAGGAGCATGAGGAGCACTTGCGCTTGATCCTGGATACTCTGAGACAGCATCAGTTGTTCGCACAGTACAAGAAGTGCGACTTCTGGAAGTAGAAAGTGAAGTTCCTGGGACACGTGGTGTCTAAGGATGGCATGACAGTTGACCTGTCTAAGGTAGCTGCAGTTCAGGACTGGGAGCAGCCTGGTTCTATCACTGAGGTGAGGAGTTTCTTGGGTCTCGCTGGCTATTATCGACGCTTCATTCGGGATTTCTCGAAGATCGCGAGACCTTTATCTCAGTTGACACGGAAGGACGTGAAGTTCGCCTCAAATGACAAGGCGGAGTCAGCTTTTCAGGAGCTGAAGGACAGGCTTACGTCCGCCCCTATGCTAGTATTGCCAGAGCAAGGGGTTAGATACACTATATACACTGACGCGTCTAGCGTTGGTCTGGGTTGTGTCCTTATGCAGAGGGACAGGGTAATTTCGTATGCCTCGAGACAATTAAGGAAGCACGAGGAGAATTATCCTACACACGACCTGGAGTTGGCAGCCGTCATATTCGCACTGAGACTCTAGAGACATTACCTCTATGGAGAGGAGTTCGAGCTCTTTTGTGACCACAAGAGCCTCAAGTACATATTCACGCAGCGAGACTTGAATATGAGGCAGTGGCGATGGATGGAGACTTTGAAGGACTTCGAGTTCGAAGTCTCTTACCATCCTGGGAAGGTGAACCTTGTGGCTGACGCATTGAGCCGTAAGAAGGCGATAGAGTTTGCGGCTCCGCTGATGGTTGCTGAGTGGGATATGGTTGAGTTTTTACAAGACTTTGAGCAGAAACTCACTGTAGAGGAGCCGTATGAGTTCATCGTACATGTGCAGGTGCGATCTCAGATCGATGACCGGGTCATTGAGGCACAGAGGGATGATGCGCGTCTGACTGAGCTTCGAGAGCAGGCCAGTGATGATGCAGACGCTGAGTGGCTAGTTAACACAGATGGGGGCTTACGTTATCATGACAGCCTATGCGTCCCAGATATCCCTGACTTAAGACGAGAGATTCTCGAGGCTGCGCATTGTACCAGACTCGCGATGCATCCAGACAGTACAAAGATGTATCACGATGTGAAGAGGACCTATTGGTGGGAAGGAATGAAGACCCACATATCAGAGTTAGTGTGCCGTTGTCTTACTTGCCAGAAGGTGAAGGCAGAGCATCGTCGACCACCTGGACTCTTGTAGCCTATGCCGATCGCAGAGTGGAAGTGGGACTTCATTTCCATGGATTTCGTTTTAGGGCTGCCAAAGACGAGGAAGGGACATGATTCCATATGGGTGATCATCGACCGTCTGACAAAGTCGGCGCACTTCCTACCGATCAGAGTCACGAACTCTGCAGACGAGCTGACTAGACTATATATCAGAGAGATCGTGCGTCTGCATAGAGTTTCGTTGGAGATCGTGTCGGACAGAGACACGCGGTTCACTTCTATTTTCTGGACTCGCATTCAGGAGGCTATGGGTGTGAAGTTGAAGTTCAGTACTGCCTTCCACCTACAGACAGATGGACAGACAGAGCGGGTAAACCAGATCTTAGAGGATATGTTGCGAGTTTGCGCATTGGACTTCAAAGACAGTTGGGATGAATGTCTTGCATATGCGGAGTTCGCGTACAACAACAGTTTTCAGGTGAGTATCGGTATGACACCTTATGACGCGTTGTATGGGCAACCTTGTCCAGCACCGTATTGCTGGGCAGAGGTCGGCGAGCGTAGATTGATTGGCCCAGAGTTAGTGCAGGCGACGTCGGAGAAGATTGATATTATTAGACATCGGCTTCTCACAGCGCAGAGCAGACAAAAGAGTTATGCCGATACGAGACGATGGTCGCTAGAGTTCACGGTTGGGGATCATGTATTTTTACGAGTTTTCCCTATGAAGGGAGTCCTTCGGTTCGGAAAGAAGGGGAAGCTGGCACCGCGATTCATTGGTCCGTTCCAGATCCTCGATCGTGTGGGAGCAGTGGCATACCGTTTGGCTTTACCCACGCCTCTCACGAGCATTCACAACGTATTTCATGTTTCTATGCTGAAAAAATACGTTTCTGATCCTTTCCATATCATCAGATGGGAGCAGGTGCAGTTAGGAGAGTATGTTACATATATCCTGCGACTGACGCGTATCCTAGACAGGAAGGAACAGGTGCTGCGTAGCAAGGTGATTCCCCTTGTGAAGGTATTGTGGACGCATCACTCGGAGGAAGAGGCTACCTGGGAGACAGAAGCCGAGATCAGAAAGAACTACCCACAGCTTCTCGAGGAGTACGAAAAGGTATAAATTTCAAGGATGAAATTTTTTGTTAAGGGGGGGAGATTGTAACGCCCTGAAAAAATCCGTACTTGGGCTCGAGTACCAACTCGACCAGAAATCGCGTAAGATTAATTCCTTTAGAAAATAAGTGTAAGTTAGCTAGCGCAACGCTAGAGTAGCTGGGAAATAGTCCCTGATCACTTTAAATAAGTTCTACAAGACCTAAAGCGAGTAGAACCAATGACGCAATAATACTCTGAAACCTCGGATCAAACTCTAAATTGGTTTGTTCTCAGGACCTCTTTGAAACTTTGTATTGGATCTAGACCGCGCGTCGAAAGTCCGATACCTACAATCTTAGACCATTATAACCGCCTAGCTGGACTTGACAATCATTTCAAAAATCAAGTCCAACCGACATTCACAGGATATTTCATTGAGCCTGGAGGGAATAGAGTGAGAATAGGGTTAGATTTGGAATTTGAAATTCAAATCTGGCACACGACTTGACGCGTCAGTATTGAGCATTCTGACCGTCAGAATTCAGCCAAATTACACCCTTGGATCAAAAAAAATTTCTATTTCATATCATGAGACTTGTAGACCTGATCTACGTGCGGTGACCGCTGAACTGAAACTGGACCGCCACGTGCGATCTACGAACACTACTGGTCTGAAAATGAGATGTGAGTGACATCTTACGTGCATGATCTTAAGTCCGATTGCGTTAGGCCAGGTGTAACATCCCGAAAATTGGGGGGTCGAGCAAAAACCTAACTCCCGAGTTCCAAAATGTTATTTATGCAACATAGATATGTATGATTGAATGTTGTCAGTATTAATGTATTAAACATGAGTGAGATTAAGCCAGAACAGCATATCCTACTCCAGAGACAGTTAAATTAGCAAGCAGAAGACAGTGATAGTATGTATAACATATATAAATTGTTGTATGTCTCCAGAGTGTGAACATGTTACCAGGTTATATACATACACGTATACTCCAAAAGTAGACAAAACGAATATACATGAGTGCACTAAAAATATAAAATGACAAGCGTCAAAGTATCTAATCAACCTCCCTGTAATCCCGTCAATCAGAACACGCATAAAGGAGGGATCCTCCTCATCATCATCAAGTCCAGCTCCGCCTCGCAGGCCTCGCCATCATCTGCAAACACAATAGGGACTGGTGGGTGTCCGGAAACACCATCCCGTAACGTGGGAGTGAGTAGCTAACTCAGTGGAATAATAGAGCAAGGATTAGCATGTTCTCAAATCAATCATGCGATAATAGTAAAGCAGTAAATCATACAATCCTAATACTGTTGTTAATGCAATTATGACATGACGTGATGTATGCCCTCACCGACGATCTCCCTCATACGACACCATCTTACGATCGCGGCATGCCACACTCCCTAAAGTGCTCCACATCTTCCAGGCACATGCAATGTAATGGTGATATGATTTTTGAGTTGTTATTAATCCATTCAAACAACAAGATTGAGAAACTAAGGTGCTTCCCTTGTATCAATCCCAACACAGATCCTGTCTAGGGTCGTCACTCCTAGTTATCTCATACGAGGTATATTTTGTAGGTCGCTGCAAGGGCTGTCAGGGCTGTTGCACGCACTCGTTGCTCCGCTCCCCCATCACCTTATCAATACAGGCCTACTGTACTCTACTACTACTGAAGGGTCGTCGCCTCCCGTAGACTCAGAATACGCTCGCGGTCACTACAAAGGACTCGTCGCCCGATCAGTGTAGGCCGACAGCAAGAATACAGTGTCCCATACCACCATAATCTGCTCACGAGACTAGGTGCTCACTGGTCACTACAGGGAGGTTTGTGGCCCCAGCGTAGGCCGACAGCTCGACCACGGTGTCCCATACCACCATGCCCGGCTCATGAGTCTTCGTGGATCAAGGTACCATGGTTAATAAGGTTTACAATGGTAAGTTCAGTACCCTATGTTCAAGCAGTTATGACTCATGCAGGGTGAACATACAATGGCCAGTCGGGTTACTTGACGGGCTCGACTAGCACGATCGCATCTCAAGTTGAACGACATGAAGTGCGTAAAACACTTCATGTGGCCTAACCACTGCCGCCAACTCCAAAACACGACTCGCGTTCATCGACGCGTCATTCGTGGCGAAGATAAGCTAACCACGAATTCGCTCGATTACCGACTGCTTGGACTAAGTATAGTCTCAAACATGTGGAATCACATCGGCAAAGCATGTGAAAGTATTGGAAATGAAATACAACCATATGAGCATGTTAACACATGTTGTAACATACAACTTAAGCAAATCACCTGATATATGCCTTTCATACATATAATGAAATTATACATATCGCCAACATGTACAAAATCATTTCCATCAGCAAATTAATTGAGAATTCAATCTCAAACTAAATCATAATAATATCACCAAGCACATGTTATAACATACAACTTACGTGAATCATCAAGCACATGTTATAACATACAACTTACGTGAATCATCAAGCACATACATTTCATGCATATAATGAAATCATGCATATAGTCAACATGTAGGAAATCATTTACGTCAGCATATTAATTGAGAAATCCATCTCAAACTAATTCATAACATCATTTAATTCAATACATACTAATACAAACATTTATACAAACACTTACACTACACACTTAAGTCTACATATGGTATGTCGACACGAAGTGCGCATTTAGGAAAATCTCTTCGCCAAACTAATTATGCACGTATTCCTAACCTTCTAATGATACAACAAATCATGTCAATCACATCAACAAAATATGCATGAAGACAGTACTTCCTACAAATGACTAAAACGCCCTAAATCTCATATTCTTCGCCAGTTTACGAAATAGGAAATGGACAGCATGTTGTACATGTCAAACGGTGATGCCGTCGATAATCTACTATTAAACGACATTGAAAGCTTTAGAAACAATCAATCAAAGCGTCTAAAATCCTCACCTAGTCTCTTATGGATGCGTAAATTTGAACGGAGCGTATAGGCTTTGTCTACGGCGATAAGAGAACCTGTTTTACGAGTTACGTTAGCTAACATGCTACGAATCCTAGTAAACCTTAAATCAGCAACTTCTAGGGTTGTTTCATACCTAAAAATGCGGAAGAATCACTGGCTTGGCGATCAGGAGGTGTTACTTAGGCACTAGCAACAGGTGGCGCGAAGGCTGAAAAAATCTCTTCTTCACTCTCTTTCAAACTCTCACCTTTTCTCCCTCCAAATCTAGGATTTTTCTCAAATTCGGATGGGAGAGAGGAGTGAGGGTTTCAACCCCTTTTATAAGCCCAAAAATGCTGAAAATAGGCTCCGGTACAAAGTTCACTTAGTGCATATCCAAATCGGGACTGTTTCGATCCAAAAGATGTTTTCTGGTGGTCCCCTGGGCGAATGTGATCGGACTTAAGCTCATGCATACCAGATCTAGCACTTATTAAGTTTTCAGTCCGGCAGGGTTCGCAGATCGCACGTGGCGGACCAGTTTCAGTTCAGCGGTCAACACACGTAGATCAGGGCTGAAAGTCTCATGATATAAAATAAAAAATTTTCCTGATCCGAGGGTGTAATATAGTTGAATTCTGACGGTCAGAACGCTCAATACTGACGCGTCAAGTCGTGTGCCAGATTCGAATTTAAAATTCCAATTCTGTCCCTATTCGCACTCTCTTCGGTCCGGGCTCAATGAAATAGCCTGTGATTATCGGTTTGACTTGATTTTTGAAATGAATGTCAAGTCCAGCTAGGCGGTTCTAACGGTCTAAGATAGGAGGTATCGGACTTTCGACGCGCGGTCTAGATCCAATACAAAGATTCAAAGTGGTCCAGAGAACAAACCTGCTTAGATTTTTGTCCGAGGTTATAGAGTATTATAGAGTCGTTGGTTCTACTCGATTTGGGTCTTGTAGAAAATATTTAAAGTGATTAGGGACTATTTCCCAGCTACTCTAACATTGCGCTAGCTAACTTACGCTTAACTTCCATAGAAATTAATCCTAAGTGGTTTCTTTGGCTATGGAATTGGGTTCTGAGCGATTTTTCAGATGTTTTAGTTGACCCACTGCCTAAGGACGTCAAGTCCCAGATTGGCCAAAATCCGGGATATTACACAAGGGGACCTCCAGAAATATCTTTTTGGACCGAAACAGCCCCGATTTGGTTAGGCATCAAGTGAACATTGTTCCCAAGCCTGTTTTGGGCATGTTTTAGGTTATAAAAGGGGCTTAAACCCTCACTTCTCTCACCCATCCGAATTTGCTAGAAACCCTAGCTAGTGTGAGAGAAAAGGTGAGAGATTGTGAGAGAGAGTCGGAGAGAATTTCCTGCTGCTTGCACTACGTGTTGCACGTGCTTAAGCAACGCACCTTAATCACTTTCCCGGCGATTACACCATATTTCTAGGTAAGAAAAGATCCTAAATACTTGCTGATTTAAGATTTCATCATTTCCATAGCGAAGTAGCTTACAGATCTTGTATGTTAGGTTGCCTGTTCACCGTAGACGAAGCGTATACGCTCCGTTCGAATCAATACACTCCTAGGATAAAAGGTGCGGATTTTAGACGCTTTGATTGACTGTTTTCAATGCTTTCAACGTCGTTTAATAGTAGATTATCGACGGCAACGCCGTTTGACATGTACAACATGCTGTCCGTTTCCTATTTCGTAAGTAGACGAAAAATATGAGATTTAGGGCATTTTAGTCATTTGTAGGGAATACTGTTTTCAACCATATTTTGCTGATGTGATTGACATGGATTCTTTTTGCATTAGGATATTAGGAATGCATGCATAATTAGTTTGGCGAAGAGATTCGCCTAAATGCACACTTTGAGTCGACATACTATATGTAGACTTAAGTGTGTAGTTTAAGTATTTGTATAAATGTTTGTATTAGTATGTATTGAATTAAATGGTGTTATGAACTAGTTTGAGATTGAATTCTCAAATAATATGCTGATGTAAATGATTTCCTACATATTGGCTATATGCATGATTTCATTATATGTATGAAATGCATGTGTTAGATGATTTACTTAAGTTGTATGTTATAACATGTGTTAACATGCTCACATTATTGTATTTCATTTTCATTACTCTTATATGATTGTTGATGTGGATTCATAATTGTTTGGAACTATACCTAGTCCAGGCAGTCGGCAACCGAGTAAATTCATGGTTGGCTTATCTTTGCCACGAGCGACGCGTCGATGAACACGAGTCGTGTTTTGGAGTTGGCGGCAGTGGTTAGGCCACACGAGGTGTTTTATGCACTTCATATCGTTCGACTTGAGATGCGCTCGTGCTAGTCGAGCCCGTCAAGTAACCCGACTGGCCATTGTATGTTCACCTTGTATGAGTCATAACTGCTTGAACCTAGGGTACTGAACTTACCACTGTAAACCCTATTAACCATGGTACCTTGATCCATAAAGACTCATGAGCCGGACATGGTGGTATGGGACACCGTGGTCGAGCTGTCGGCCTATGCTGGGCCATAAACATCCCTGTAGTGACCAGTGAGCAACTATGACTCGTGAGCAGATTATGCTGGTATGGGACACTATATTCTTGCTGTCGGCCTACACTGATCAGGCAACGAGTCCTTTGTAGTGACCGCGAGCGTATTCTGAGTCTACGGGAGGCGACGACCGTTCCGTAGCAGTGAGAGTAGAGTAGGCCTATATTGATAAGGTGATGGGGGAGCGGTGTAACGAGTGCGAGCAACAGCCCTGGCAGCCCTTGTAGCGACCTACAAAATATACATCGTATGAGATTACTAGGAGTGACGACCCTAAACAGGATCTGTGTTTGGATTGATATAAGGGAAGTACCTTAGTTTTCCAATATTATTGTATGAAAAGGACTAATAATAACTCGGTAATCATATCAACATCACATTGCATGTGCATGGAAGATGTGGAGCACTGAGCGGTACGCAAGCATGCCGCGGACGCAGATGGTTCTGTATGAGGGAGAATGTCAGTGAGGGCATCCATCATGTCATGTCATATTACATTAAGAACAGTATTAGGAATGTTTGATTTACTGCTTTACTATTATCGCATGATTGATTTGAGAACATGCTAATCTTTGCTCTACTATTCCACTGAGTTAGCTACTCACTCCCACGTTACGGGATGGTGTTTGCAATACCCACCAGACCCTGTCTTAGATGCAGGTGAGGCAGCGATTCAGGAGGCAGATCCAGACTATGATGAGGACCAGGACGAGTTCTCATATATGTAGTACCACGACGGCTTTGCTTAGGTGGCCTGGATTGGCGGGACTACTCAGTGGGACTATTTTGACATTTGATTTTTGTTTATTTACATGTATATGAGACTCAGAGATGTATTCATACTTTGGAGACAGTTGAGATCTATTTTGTTTTCCATACAGTGATATATATCTATCTTTTAGTCTTCCACTTGCTTTTATCACTGAATCTGAAGTATGAATTGCAGTTTTGGTATACTTTTACTCATGTGAATGCTTTAACTCAGACAACATCGAATCATAATCATTTTTGTTGCATAAGTGACGGTCTGGAACTCGGGAGTTGGGTTTATACACGACCCCTGATTTTCAGGGTGTTATACTTCTCCTCCGTGTTTTGATCAACAGGATTACAAGGAGGTTGTTTAGACGCCTTGACACTTGTCATTTATATTTTTGGAGCACTCATGTATATTCTTTTCTTTCCATTTTTGGAGTATACATGTATATGTTTAACCTGGTAACATGTTCACACTCTGGAGACTTAGAATCATTTATAATTTTATATATCTATCACATTCTTCCGCTTGCTAATTTAACTGTCTCTGGAGTATGATATGCTGTTTTAGCTTAGTCTCAATCTTGTTTAATGCCATTCTACAGACAACATGCATTTATCATTATTTATGTTGCATAAGTGATGTTCTGAAACTCGAGAGTTGGGTTTATAACTGACCCCCGATTTTTGGGGCGTTACAAAAGTGCTAGAATCGGTCAAATAAGCCCCTGGTACTCATGTTTCTAGCAGAGTGCATAGGTGGTGCAAACGAGGCCACGCTCATGTTCTAGGAAAGGGCCACCACAATGGTGGTCCAAATTTGTTGTGCTGCTCCATAAGGAGCATCATCTGCTCCAACCTATCTGGAGGAGGAGCCACGTGGAGTAGAGGTAGACACGCGATTCTGCTCTGGAACCGGTGGTGCAAAAGGTGTTGGCCCATTAGTGGGGCCAGTGACCGTTGGGGAATCTGGCATCGTGTCACTTCAGGGCCCAAGCTGGGGTCCTTGTGGCTATCGCTTAGGGGAGGTGCCCTATCAAATGACCCGTCAAGTCCTAGATGTGTAGTGTTCCGAGTAGCTTTCGAAGGCATTCCCTATACACAACATAGGGTGTAACACGTGTATGATTAACATAGCAATGCTCAACTTATCAAGCATTCTACACATTCCATAACAATAGGAGCTTCATGCATTTCATTTAACCAAAATCATCACATTACATGAAATGTAGTCTTACATGGATCATGACAAAAGATGCATATAAGCTAATGTAACAAAGCTTTAAACACTAAGCAAACCAACAACTCTACCCTACTACTAATCTAATTAAGGATATAACATAGAAAGCAAGAAAAACTAGGAAAGAAAAGACTCAATAACGACTACAACATAAGACTAGTAGTTTAAATCTAGTGATGGTGGGGGAGCACCCTTGTCTGCAGATAGCACAGGAGAGCTTTCAAGGTGCGAGACACCTTCTTAAATTTCTATTTCATGAAGGATCTATTCTCTTAAAGTTCAGCCCAAATCTCTCTGACCTCCTGTTGCAGGGCGACTTGGCCCTCCTCAATCTGAGCCAAGCGGGCTTCTAAAGCAGCCTGATCACGATGGCGCTCATGTGTCACATCCTAAACTTGAAAATCAGATTCACAAGAATCCCGATTGCCAAATCCAGTGCTGACAGCCTCCGTAGTACCTCATTCTCGGCTCCTAACGTTCATATGCCAAATTTTGATCCTGGGATCATACAAGGAGAATTTTTTTCAATGTACATTTAACTCGTAATAAGCATGTAACACTCCAAATTTTTGCCAACATGGGGTTAGACGTCCTTAGGCAATGGGTCAACCATAACACTCTCAAAGCTCAATCCCAAGGCCAAAGAAATCGCTCTTCAAACCATTTCCTTCAAAACTCACCGTTCACCACCTCATTCTTCAAACTTCTCCAAGTACTTTCATATTAGACACGACTCCTCAAGTTTAAATAGTAAAGAACACTAATCCTAGGGTATTAATGATGAAGAACAATGCCGAAGCTAAAAATTATCGTGAATAGTAAATAAATGGATAAAATGGGTTTTGACCCTTAACCTTTGGAATATAACAAAATAAATAGGTTAGTTGGATGGATTAGAGTCTCCTACCCCAAAATCAAATGCTACATGATGCATAAACTCATTCTGTTTTACAAACTGGCCTCAAAACGCCCCAAATGGAGTCTTGGGCCTATCCAAGCCCAAATACAATGAACCAGGGTGGGTCCCACATATATTTGGGGTCCCTAGGGCAGGGGGTACCCAGCCCATATGGCCGGCCTCGCTAGAAATGATTTCCATCGGCGATGGCATCGCCGATCAAAATGCTCGGTTGGGTCTGCGCTTCGGGCCTGAGGTGTTTGGGGGCTAGGGTAGCCCCCTGGTATGTTGCGCGTCCGTTAGAACCCCTCCGATCAGGTACTTCCTTCACAAAGTGACCTTCCAAGCTCTCTTTTCTCTTCCAAACGTCTGATTTTTGGTAAAAATCACCCCTCCAAACTCTTCCTTCTTCCGTTTCCAAACTCCCTCGCTCCACCCTTCAAATCTCATCTAAAAAAAAACAATAAAGGCTACTTCCTTTAGAAATCCAACGAGAAATAACTAGTGCTGCACTAGATGGCCTATGAAATTCTCACCAATCACTTTCAATACGATCTGCTAGAGTCAAAACGTATAGGATAGGTGACACTATAATACCGTAAAACCTAGCATCAAACTCTATTCCCGATTGCTCTCGGGAGCACCTTGAAACTTTGTATTGGCTCTGGACCGCACGTCGGAAGTCTGATTACCTCGAACTAAGACAATCCTGACCGCCTAGTTGGACTTGACAATCACCTCAAAAATCAAGTCCAAATGATATCCCACGACGATTTCCTTGAGTCAAGAGTGAAGAGTGTGAGAAATGTTAGAAATTAATATAATTTATGAAATCTAGCACGTGTCGCTTGCATAAAATTTTCTAAGCGTTCTGACCGTCAGAATTTGATCAAATTTTACCCTCGGATCAGGATAGGTGGCCCTTACATGTCAACTCACTTGTGGCCCTGATCGAGTACTGATAGCCGTTGAACTGAAACTGGTCCGCCACGTGCGATCTGGGAACACTACCGGACTGAAAACTTGATGTGAGCAGGATCCAGTATCCATGAGCTTAAGTCCGACCACATTCGGCCAGGGGACCTCCAGAAATGCTCCGTTGAGATGGAACAGTGCGTATTTGGACATAAAATAAGTATACCTTGGCCCCAAGTCTATTTTTGTTACTTTTGGACTTATAAAAAGGGATTAAACCCTTGCTCTTTCATTCCATACGAATTTCGAGAGAGAAGAGAGAAAAGAGAGGGAGAAAGAGAGAGAAAGGGAGGGAGATTTGGAGCTCTCTCCTGAAATTCTTCCCTACTGCTCCATGTTCCATAGTCGCCGCTTCTGCACCGCCATTCCGGTGTTTTTAGTTCCATTCTTAGGTAAGAAATCCTAACCCTAACATGATTTGAAGCTTAGAATAGTTGTAGTGTTGGTGTAGCTAACCTGTTTCATGTCATAGGTAGCGTACCCGCCGTTGACGAAGACTTATCGTCTGAATCAACTTCGTTTCACAATTTCTGATTTAAGGTGAGGATTTTAGACGCTTAGATTGACTGATTTCAAAGCTTTCAATGTTGTTTACTATTAGATTATCGACGGCATCGCCGTTTGACATGTACAACATGTTGTCCATTTTCCGTTTCGTAAACGTACGGTAAATATGAGATTTAGGGTATTTTAGGCATTTATAGGAAATACCGTATACGTCCGTATTTTGCTGAAATGCTTGACATGTAAATTTCATCGTGTTATGATATTATGTATGCGTGTATAATCTGTTTCGCAAAGAGATTCGTCCTAATGTGCACTTTGGGTCGACATATGCTATGTAGACAAAGGTGTGTAGACTAAGTGTTTGTATAAATGTTTGTATTAGTATATATTGAGTAAATGGTATTATAGATTAGTTTTGAGAATGAATTCTCAATCCATATGATGTTGTATATGATTTCCTACATGTTGGCTATATGTATTGATTTCATTATATACATGAAATGCATGTGTTGGATGATTTTCTTAAGTTGTATGTTATAACATGTCTCAACATGCTTACATTGTTGTATTTCATTTCTGCTACTCTCATATGATTAGTGATGTTGATATTCACGTGTTTTGGGGCTATACGTTAGTCCAGCCAGTCGGTAATTGTAACACCCCGAAAATCAGGGGCCGGGTCGAAACCCAACTCCCGAGTTCTAGAACATCACTTATGTAACATAAATGTTTATGATTGGAAGTTGTCTATGTTGGTGTATTAAACATGAGTGGGATTAAGCCAAAACAGGATATCATACTCCAAAGACAGTTAAATTAGTAAGCGAAAGACTGTAATAAATACATAAAATATATAATTGATTGTAAGTCTTCAGAGTGTGAACATGTTACCAGGTTAATCATATACATGCATACTCCAAAAATGGAAAGAAAAGAATATACATGATTGCTCCAAAAATATAAAATGACAAGTGTTCAAACATCTACTCAACCTCCCTGTAATCCCGTCAATCAGAACACAGAGGAGAAGTCCTCCTCCTCATCATACAAGTCCAGCTCCGCTTCTCAAGCAGCGCCATCATCTGCAACTAAAATAGGGACTGGTGGGTGTCTGGAACACCATCCCGTAACGTGGGAGTGAGTGTTCAACTCAGTGGGAGAATAGAGCAAAGATTAGCATGTTATCAAATCAGTCACGCGTTAATAGTAAAACAAACATTCAAACATTCCTAGATACTGTTATTAATGCATGCATGAAATGACATGATGGATGCCCTCATCGACATACTCCCTCATACGGCACCATCTTACGCCCGTGGCATGCTTACGTTCCTCAGTGCTCCACATCTTCCAAGCACATGCAATGCGATGTGGATAATGATTACCGAGTTGTTATTAGTCCTTTTCATACAGCAAGATTGGAAAACTAGGGTACCTTACTTATATCAATCCCAACACAGATCCTATCTAGGGTCATCACTCCTGGTAATCTCATACGATGTTATATTTGTAGGTCGCTGCAAGGGCTGTCAGGGCTGTTGCTCGCACTCGTTGCACCTCTCCCCGATCACCTTATCAATACAGGCCTAGTTTTATCCTTAAGACTGCATCAGGACTCGTCGCCCCCATGCGATGTCAGGATAAACTCAAGGTCACTACAAAGGGCTCGTCACCTGATCAGTGTAGGCCGACAGGAAGAATATAGTGTCCCATACCACCATAATCTGCTCAGAGTAGAGTGCTCACTAGTCACTACGGGGAAGTTTGTGGCCCCATCGTAGTCTGATAGCTCGACCACGGTGTCCCATACTACCATACCCTGCTCATGAGTCTTTATGGATCAAGGTACCATGGTTAACAGGGTTTCCAATGGTAAGTTCAGTACCCTAGGTTCAAGCAGTTATGACTCATACATGGTGAACATACAAAGGCCAGTCGGATTACTTGACGGGCTCGACTAGTACGAGCGCATCTCAAGCTGAACAACATGAAGTGCATGAAACACTTCATGTGGCCTAACCACTGCCGCCAACCCAAAACACGACTCGCGTTCATCGACGCGTCATTTGTGGTACATAGAAACCAACCACGAATTCAATCCATTACCGACTGCCTGGACTAGGTCATAGCCCCAAGCATTTGTAAACTACCGTCAGTAAACACATGAGAGTAACAAGAATGCATATAAACAATACAAGCATGTTGTTACAGGTTATAACATACCACATAAGCAAATCCTCCAACACATGCATTTCATATATATAATGAAATCAATACATATAGCCAACATGATGGAATTCATATACATCAGCATATTAATTGAGAGTTCAATCTCAAAACTAATTCACAACACCATTTTACTCAATACATACTAATACAAACATTTATCTAAACACTTAGTCTACACACTTTAGTCCACATAGCGTATGTCGACTCAAAGTGCGCATTAGGGCGAATCTCTTCGCCAAACCGATCATACACGTATTTCTAATATCATAACACGATAAATTTACATGTCAACCATTTCAAAAAAATACGGACGTATACAGTATTTTCTATAAATGCTTAAAATACAGTAAATCTCATATTTACTGTACATTTACGAAACGAAAAATGGACAGGATGTTGTACATGTCAAATGGCGTTGCCGTCGATAATCTACTATTAAACGACATTGAAAATTTTGAAATCAGTCAATCTAAGCGTCTAAAATCCTCACCTTTTGTCGTAGAAGTGTATCGATTCGAATAGAACGAGTACGCTTTGTCAACGGCATTAAGGCGACCTATGTCACAAGTTACATAAGCTACACCGCTACTTGCATCAAAGGATTCCCTAAACCAGCCATAGGTTAGGGTTTTCTTACCTAGGAGTGCGTTGGAATCGCCAGGAAAGTGATTGGAGTGCGGTGCTTCGATACGTGCAAAAGCTGCAGCAAGTGGTGGGAATTCTCTTCCACTACTCTCTCAAAATCTCTCACACTCTCTCTCTCTCTATCTAGGGTTTGTTGTTAATTCGGATGGGAGGGTTGTGAGAGGGTTTAAAGCCCTTATATAGGCTAAAACATAACCTAAATAGACTTGGGAACAAAGTATACTTATTTTATGTCTAAATATGGACTGTTCTGTCCTAACGGAGCATTTCTGGAGGTCCCCTGGGCGAATGCGGTCGGACTTAAGCTCATGGATACTGGATCCTGCTCACATCAAGTTTTCAGTCTGGTAGTGTTCACAGATCGCACGTGGCAGACCAGTTTTAGTTCAACGGCTACCGGTACTCGATCAGGGCCACAAGTGTGTTGAGATGTAAGGGCCACCTATCCTGATCTGAGGGTAGAATTTGATCAAATTCTAACGGTCAGAATGCTTAAAAAATGTCGCGCAAGCGACAAGTGCCAGATTTCATAAATTTTATTAATTTCTAACATTTCTCACACTCTTCACTCTGGACTCAAGGAAATTGTCGTGGGATATCATTTGGACTTGATTTTTGAGGTGATTGTCATGTCCAACTAGGAGGTCAGGATTGTCTAAGTTCGGGGTAATCAGACTTCCGACTTGTGGTCCAGAGCCGATACAAAGTTTCAAGGTGCTCCCGAGAGCAATCGGGAATAGAGTTTGATCCTAGGTTTTACGGTATTGTAGCGTCACCTATTCTATACGTTTTGACTCTAGCAGATCGTATTGAAAGCGATTGGTGAAAATTTCACAGGTCATCTAGTGCAGCGATAGTTGATTCTCGTTGGATTTTATAAAGTAGCCTTTATTGGTTTTTATTTGAGATGAGATTTGAAGGGTGGAGCGAAGGTGTTTAAAAACGGAAGAAGGAAGAGTTTGGAGGGGTGGTTTTTACCAAAAATCAGACGTTTTAGTGAGAATGGAGAGCTTGGAGGGTCACTTTGTGAAGGAAGTACTATTTTGGAGGGATTTTAATGAACGCCCCACCTACCAGGGGGGCTACCCTAGCCCCCAAACACCTCCAGCCCGGACCCAACCGAGAAATTTGACCAGCGATGCATCGCAGAATCGGCAATGCCATCACCGACCAAACTCACATCTAGCGATGGCTGCCCTATGGGGCTGGTTCCCCTTGCCATAGGGACCCCAAATGTATGCTGCTCCCACCTTGGTTCATTGTATTTGGGCTTGGATAGGCCCAAAACTCCATTTGGGGCGTTTCGGGGCCAGTTTGTAAACTATAATGAGTTTATGCATCATGTGGCATATGATTTTGGAGTAGAAGAGGCTAATCCATCTAACTAACCCATCTATTTTTTTAGATTCCAAAATGTTAAGGGTCGAAACCCATTTTACCCATTTATTTACTATTCATGGTAATTTTTAGCTTCGGTATTGTTCTTCATCATTAATACCCTAGGATTGGTATTCTTTACTATTTAAACTTGAGGAGTCGTGTCTAATATGAAAGTACTTGGTGAAATTTGAAGAATGTGGTGGTGAATGGTGAGTTTTGAAGGAATTGGATTGAAAACTGATTTCTTTGGGATTGGGATTGAGCTCTGAAAGTGTTATGGTTGACCCATTACCTAAGGACGTCTAACTCCAGGTTGACAAAAAATTTGGGGTGTTACAATCTACCCCCCTTAAAATAAAATTTCGTCCCCGAAATTTACCTAAGGATAATAAGGAAAGATTAATCATTTCCTTCACCTAAGTAGGGTGTCTATACTCTATATAAGTCTGGTTCCTTTTGGTCTACCCCCCTTAAAACCTACTCTTTATGCATGACTTATACCCCAACGGTTTGCTACAATTTATTTCCTTACCTGTTTGGCATCTTGGTGATAATTTCCATTTACTTAGAGTAAGAAATATATTTTTAGTGGTTGACCAGTACAGAGGGACAGTTGTAGTGGGCTTGATCCCGATACGTCGAATGTCCGCCTGACTAGGGTAGACAACATTGTATCCCTTCCTAATCCCGGTAGATCCTGGTCTTCTGCTCGGCTAAGCAGTGAGTCCATTGGTAGTCATCCAGGATTGAGGATTTGGGTCAAGCCGCGAATACTTCGCAGTTGTATATTTCAGTAACTCCGTATAGTCGATCACTCTAAAAGCTTAGGGAATGCCCATCATGAAAGGTTCAAATTTCCTATTTAGGTCTTGGTCTAAAGAGTCCTCGTCTTGATTTATATTCATGGAGGGAGTTAAGGGTTTCTATCTTTTCGTCTAACATGGACCAGTTTCTTTCGATCCTGGGCCAGTGGGGAAGGGCCAACCACGCTTTCGTTGCGCCACTCTGATCTAACGGCTATATTAGCTGACCTAACTAAATTGGACTCAATCCGTTCTACCCCCCTTAAAACAAAGTTCTACTTAGGGCTCAAGAATCTGTCTCGATCCGTATATCGGAACGAGGTGTAACTTTGGACCTATCCTTGACATGAAAGGGGAAACAACCTCTCGCAACATTGGTATTCCTTTGTTAATGATGCGTTCTATGACATTGGTACCTATGGTTGTAGAAAGAAGCCTAATCTCTATTGTGGTTGAGTTCAGGGGCAGGTATGAGTTGTGGCACGACATGTTTGGTAGGAGCGTGGGTTGGGATTAGAAATCGATTCATAGACTTCGGAAAATGCATCTTGTGTTAGAAAGTGTGAGATGGGATTTCCAAGTGCCATGATGATAAATTTCCAAGTGTAATTTGAAAGGAGATACCGGGATTTACTTCTAATTACCTACATCCTGAGCATAGTATTAGGGATCATGGGATACACCCAATCTAGGGACAATACCGTACACATGCATTTCTTGCTACTTTTACAATTCTATTGGCCCTAATCCTACCTATTGCAGTTGGTCGAACGGGCCCTACGTGTCCTAACATTTGGAGGTTGAGAAGGTTATGAGACTCAAAGGTGTGGGTTCTGTGCCCAAATGAGGGGGTATAAAGAAGGTGAAGAGTTGTAAAGAATAGTGGGGATATGAGATCATTTCACATGGTCTCGGTTATACGTGGGCTATTCTACAGTAGTTAATCTCGCCCATCGGCGAAACTTGGGATTCTAATGTGGTTTCTAGATTCCATCGCCCCCTTATAAGTCAGAGTGCATCAGTGTGCATTGTGTTACCATAACCCAGCTCCGGTTTAATCTAAATCATGCTCAAATACCATATGTAACACCCCAAAAATCGGGGGTCGGGTAGAAACCCAAATCCTGAGTTCCAGAACATCACTTATGTAACATAAATGCTTATGATTGGATGTTGTCTATGTTAGTGTATTAAACATGAGTGGGATTAAGCCAAAACAGGATATCATACTCCAGAGACAGTTAAATTAACAAGCGGAAGACTGTAATAAATACATAAAATATATAATTGATTGTAAGTCTCCAGAGTGTGAACATGTTACCAGGTTAATCATATACATGTATACTCCAAAAATTGAAAGAAAAGAATATACATGAGTGCTCTAAAAATATAAAATGACAAGTATCCAGACATCTACTCAACCTCCCTGTAATCCCGTCGATCAGAACACAGAGGAGAAGTCCTCCTCATCATCATACAAGTTCAGCTCCGCTTCTCAAGTAGCGCCATCATCTATAACTAAAATAGGGACTGGTGGGTATCCGGAACATCATCCCGTAACGTGGGAGTAAGTTTTCAACTCAGTGGGAGAATAGAGCAAAGATTAGCATGTTATCAAATTAATCAGGCATTAATAGGAAAGCAAACAATCAAACATTCCTAGATACTTATATTATTGCATGCATAAAATGACATGATAGATGCCCTCATCGACATACTCCCTCATACGGCACCATCTTACGCCCGCGGCATGCTTACGATACTCAGTGCTTCACATCTTCTAGGCACATGTAATGCGATATGAATAATGATTACCGAGTTGTTATTAGTCCTTTTCATACAGCAGGATTGAAAAACTAGGGTACCTTGCTTATATCATATCCAACACAGATCCTGTCTATGGTCATCACTCCTAGTAATCTCATACGATGTTATATTTGTAGGTCGCTACAAGGGCTGTCAGGGCTGTTGCTCACACTCGTTGCACCTCTCCCCAATCACCTTATCAATACAGGCCTAGTTATATCCTTAAGACTGTATCAGGACTCGTCGCCCCCATGCGGTGTCAGGATAAACTCAAGGTCACTACAAAGGGCTCGTCACCTGATCAGTGTAGGGCGACAGCAAGAATATAGTGTCCCATACCACCATAATCTGCTCAGAGTAGGGTGCTCATTGGTCACTACGGGGAGGTTTGTGGCCCCAGCGTAGGCCGACAGCTCGACCACGGTGTCCCATACCACTATGTCCGGCTCATGAGTCTTTATGGATCAAGGTACTATGGTTAACAGGATTTCCAATGGTAAGTTTAGTACCCTAGGTTCAAGCAGTTATGACTCATACATGATGAATATACAAAGGCCATTCGGGTTACTTGACGGGCTCGACTAGTACGAGCGCATATCAATCTGAATGACATGAAGTACATGGAACACTTCGTGTGGCCTAACCACCATCGCCAACTAAACTGACATCTAGTGATGGCCGCCCTATGGGGCTAGTTCCCCTTCCCCTAGGGACCCCAAATGTATGTTGCTCCCACTTTGGTTCATTGTATTTGGGTTGGATAGGCCCAAAACTCCATTTGGGGCATTTCGGGGACAGTTTGTAAATCAGAATGAGTTTATGCATCATGTAGCATATGATTTTGGAGTAGGAGAGGCTAATCCATCCAATTAACCCATCTATGTTGTTAGATTCCAAAAGGTTAAGGGTTGAAACCCATTTTACCCATTTATTTACTATTCATGGTAATTTTTAGCTTCGGTATTGTTCTTCATCATTAATACCCTAGGATTGGTGTTCTTTACTATTTAAACTTGAGGAGTCGTGTCTAATATGAAAGTACTTGGTGAAATTTGAAGAATGAGGTGGTGAATGGTGAGTTTTGAAGGAAATGGATTGAAAACTGATTTCTTTGGGATTGGAATTGAGCTCTGAAAGTGTTATGGTTGACCCATTGCCTAAGGACGTCTAATCCAGGTTGACAAAAAATCTGGGGTGTTAATGTAATGGATTGAATTCGTGGTTGGCTTCTATTTGTCACGAAGGACGTGTCGATGAACGTGAGTCGTGTTTTGGGTTGGCGACAATGGTTAGGCCACGCGAAGTGTTTTATGCACTTTATGTCGTATAACCTGAGATGCGATCGTACTAGTCGAGCCCATCAAGTAACCCGACTGGCCATTGTATGTTCACCCTGCATGAGTCATAACTGCTTGAACCTAGGGTACTGAACTTACCATTGAAAATCCTGTTAACCATGGTACCTTGGTCCATAAAGTCTCATGAGCCAGGCATGGTGGTATGGGACACTGTGGTCGAGCTTTCGGGCTACGCTGGGGCCAAAAACCTCCCCGTAGTGATCAGTGAGCACCTATGACTCGTGAGCAGATTATGATGGTATGGGACACTATATTCTTGCTATCGGCCTACACTGATCAGGTGACGAGCCCTTTGTAGTGACCACGAGCGTATTCTGAGTCTACTGGAGGCGACGACCCTTCCGTAGCGATGAGAGTACATTAGGCCCGTATTGATATGGTAATAGGGGAGCGGTGCAATGAGTGCGAGCAACAGCCCTGACAGCCCTTGCAGCGACCTACAAATATAATATCATATGAGATTTCTAGGAGTGATGACCCTAGACAGGATCTATGTTGGGATTGATATAAGCAAGGTACCCTAGTTTCCCAATCCTATTGTATGAAAAGGACTAATAAAAACTCGGTAATCATTATCCATATCGCATTGCATGTGCCTGGAAGATATGGAGCACTGAGGAACGTAAGCATGCCGTGGTCGTAAGATGGTGCCGTATGAGGGAGTATGTCAGTGACGGCATCCATCATATCATTTCATGCAAACATTAATAACAGTATCTAGGAATGTTTGATTATTTTCTTTACTATTAATGCGTGACTGATTTGATAACATGCTAATCTTTGCTCTATTCTCCCACTAAGTTGAACACTCTCTCCCACGTTACGGGATGGTGTTCCGGACACTCACCAGTCCCTATTTTAGTTGCAGATGATGGCGCTGCTTGAGAAGCGGAGCTGGACTTGTGTGATGATGAGGAGGACTTCTCCTCTGTGTTATGATCGATGGGATTACAGGGAGGTTGAGCAGATGTCTGGACACTTGTCATTTTATATTTTTGGAGCACTCATGTATATTCTTTTCTTTCCATTTTTGGAGTATACATGTATTTAACTAACATAGTAACATGTTCACACTCTGGAGACTTACAATTAATTATATATTTTATGTATTTATCACAGTCTTCCGCTTGCTAATTTAACTGTCTGTGGAGTATGATATGCTGTTTTGGCTTAGTCTCAATCTTGTTTAATGCCATTCTACAGACAACATGCATTTATCATTATCTATATTGCATAAGTGACATTCTGGAACTCGGGAGTTGGGTTTCTACTCGACCTCCGATTTTTGGGGTGTTACAGATGGTATCAAAGCATGATTTGGATTAAACCGGACCTGGATTATGGTAACACAACGCACACCTACGCACTCTGACTTAGGAAGGGGGCGATGGAATCTAGAAAACATATTCGAATCCCAAGTTTCGCTGACGGGAGAGATTAACTACCGAAGCATAGATGCAGGTGTAAGGTATCCCCTAGATTAGGTGTATCCCATGATTTTTAATACCATGTTTAGAATGTATATAATTAGAAGTAAATCCCGGGATTTCCTTATGAATTACACTTAGAAATTCTTCATCTTGGGATTTGGAAATCCCTTCTCCTACTTCCCAGCACAAGACTCATTTTTCAAAGTCTATGAATCGATTTTAATCCCCTCCCACCCTCCTACCAAATATGTCATTCCTAATCCCGAGGTGGGATTAGCAACGATATCTATTTAATACAACTTCATACCACTAGCCCAAATAGGCCCTTAAAATTTTGAACCTAGAGTTCGTATTCCTAGATTTAGAAAAATCTGACAGTATAGAAAATCTAATAAATTAATGATGTAAACCCTAGGACCTCCTTAGTTAATATGAGCATATGTGTAGTGCTCGAGCGTAGTTACGTTTAGGTTTGGGCAACTCAATTCCAATTAGGTGACCTTTCACCGTAAACGATAAAATAAATTCCGTGTATTAGAAATGATATCAAATCATCTCGCTTATGAGCTTTAGATTACAACTAGTGGATTGCCACTACCCATAAGTTAAGACTAAGCTACTAGTTACTAAGGAATGTAAAAGACTGATTTTGCTAAGATAAGTGAAATATAGACTTAGTTAGTCGGCTTGATTAGGTTGAAGTGAGACCTCATTCTTTCGATAGATCCCCTTAATACTTATAGACTTCTTTTATAACCCTTAGGAAAGTTGTTTTAACATAGAACCATTCACTCTTAGGGAAAACTTATAAATTTCTCAGATTGAACTTAGAATAAACCAGCACGCCCCTTAGAATTCCCCTTAGAATTGCCTTCCCAAGGATTTATTGCAATCGGGAACGCGGAGTAAAGGAATTGTATATTAGCAATGTATTCGCGGTTTGAATTGACTTCTGAATCCTAGTAGTTACCAATGAATCCAATGCTCTGATCAAGCGGAAGATCGGCATCGACTAGGATTGAGGACTGATACAACATATTTTTGGTCATCGCGGGGCAGAAGGTTTATGTATCCGGCTTAGACCCACTACATAACTTTTCTTCCGTGTTGGCTCGACCACATACAACCAAAAGTTATTGCTTTGCCTTTGGAAAATGTTGAGGACATCTAGCCAATAGAGAGTAGGCTTATTTCTACAATCATAGGTACCAATGCCGTAAAATGCATCACTAATAAAGGAAGACCAATGTAGTGAGAGGTTGTTTCCCATTTTATGTCAAGGATAGCCCCTAAGTTACACCTCGTTCCGATATACGGATCGATACATAGATTCTTGAACCTTAAGTAGAACTAAGTTTTAAGGGGGGTAGAACATTTTGAGTCCAATGTAGTTAGGTCAGCCAATGCAACCATTATATTAAAATGGCACAGCGGAAGCGTGGTTAGCCCCTTCCCCACTGGCCCAGGATCGAAACAGTTGATTTAGGTTATACGTAAGGTTAGGTTATTAAATATGATTTGAACCTTCCTTAAAACGTCAATAAAAAAGTCTCTTTAAGTACTCATTACCCTTAGCTAATTTCGAGGATAAAATTTTATTTTAAGGGGGATAGATTGTAACACCCCGGATTTTTACCAACCTGAGGTTAGATGTCCTTAGACAATGGGTCAACCATAACACTCTCAAAGCTCAATCCCAAGGCCAAAGAAATCGCTCTTCAATACATTTCCTTCAAAACTCACCGTTCACCACCTCATTCTTCAAACTTCTCCAAGTACTTTCATATTAGACACGACTCCTCAAGTTTAAATAGTAAAGAACACCAATCCTAGGGTATTAATGATGAAGAATAATACCGAAGTTAAAAATTATCGTGAATAGTAAATAAATAGTAAAATGGGTTTCGACCCTTAAACTTTTGGAATCTAACAAAATAGATAGGTTAGTTGGATGGATTGGAGTCTCCTACCATAAAATCATATGCCACATGATGTATAAACTCATTCTGGTTTACAAACTGGCCCCGAAACGCCCTAAATGGAGTCTTAGGCCTATCCAAGCCCAAATACAATGAACCAGGGTGGGTCCCACATATATTTGGGGTCTCTAGGGCAAGGGGAACCCAGCCCATATGGCCGGCCTCGCCAGAAATGATTTTCATCGGCAATGCATCGCTTGTCAAAATACTCAGTTAGGTCCGGGCTTCGGGCCGGAGGTGTTTGGGGACTAGGGTAGCCCCTTGGTATGTTGCCTGTCCGTTAGAACCTCTTCTATCAGGTACTTCCTTCACAAAGTGACCTTCCAAGCTCTCTTTTCTCCTCTAAATGTCTGATTTTTGGCAAAAACCACCCCTCCAAACTCTTCCTTCTTCCATTTTCAAACACCCTCGCTCCACCCTTCAAATCTCAACTCAAACAAAAATCAATAAAGGCTTCTTCCTTTAGAAATCCAATGAGAATTAACTAGCGCTGCACTAGATGGCCTATGAAATTCTCACCAATCACTTTCAATACGATCTTCTAGAGTCAAAACGTATAGGATAGGTGACGCTACAATACCGTAAAACCTAGGATCAAACTCTATTCCCGATTGCTCTCGGGAGCACCTTGAAACTTTGTATCGGCTCTGGACCGCACGTCGGAAGTCTGATTACCCCGAACTAAGACAATCCTGACCGCCTAGTTGGACTTGACAATCACCTCGAAAATCAAGTTCAAATGATATTCCACGACGATTTCCTTGAGTCTAGAGTGAAGAGTGTGAGAAATGTTAGAAATTAATATAATTTATGAAATCTGGCACGTGTCGCTTGCGCGACATTTTCTAAGCGTTCTGACCGTCAGAATTTGATCAAATTTTACCCTCGGATCAGGATAGGTGGCCCTTACATGTCAACGCACTTGTGGCTCTGATCGAGTACTGGTAGCCATTGAACAGAAAATGGTCCGCCACGTGCGATCTGGGAACACTACCGAACTGAAAACTTGATGTGAGTAGGATCCAGTATCCATGAGCTTAAGTCCGACTACATTCGGCCAGGGGACCTCCAGAAATGCTCCGTTGAGACGGAACAGTCCGTATTTAGACATAAAAAAAGTATACCTTGTCCCCAAGTATATTTTCGTCACTTTTGGACTTACAAAAAGGGCTTAAACCCTTGCTCTTTCATTTCATACGAATTTGGAGAGAGAAGAGAGAAAAGAGAGGGAGAAAGAGAGAGAAAGGAAGGGAGATTTGGAGCTCTCTCCTGAGATTCTTCCCTGCTGCTCCATGTTCCATAGCCGCAGCTTTTACACCGCCATTCCGGTGTTTTCAGTTTTATTCTTAGGTAAGAAATCCTAACCCTAACCTAATTTGAAGCTTAGAATAGTTGTAGTATTAGTGTAGCTAACCTGTTTCATGCCATAGGTAGCGTACCCACCATTGACGAAGACTTATCGTCTGAATCAACTCCGTTTCACAATTTATGGTTTAAGGTGAGGATTTTAGACGCTTAGATTGACTGATTTCAAAGCTTTTAATGTCGTTTAATAGTAAATTATCGACGGCAACGCCGTTTGACATGTACAATATGCTGTCCGTTTTTCGTTTCGTAAACGTACGGTAAATATGAGATTTAGGGTATTTTAGGCATTTATAGGAAATACTGCATACGTCCGTATTTTTCTGAAATGCTTGTCATGTAAATTTCACCGTATTATGATATTATATATGCGTGTATAATCGGTTTGGCGAAGAGATTCGCCCTAATGCGCACTTTGGGTCGACATACGCTATGTAGACTAAGGTGTGTAGACTAAGTGCTTGTATAAATGTTTGTATTAGTATGTATTGAGTAAATGGTATTGTAGATTAGTTTTGAGAATGAATTCTCAATCCATATGATATTGTATATGATTTCTTACATGTTGGCTATATGTATTGATTTCATTATATACATGAAATGCATGTGTTGGATGATTTGCTTAAGTTGTATGTTATAACATGTGTCAACATGCTTACATTGTTGTATTTCATTTCTGCTACTCTCATATGATTACTGATGTTGATATTCAAGTGTTTTGGGGCTATACGTTAGTCCAGGAAGTCGGTAATGGATTGAAATCGTGGTTGGCTTCTATTTGTCATGAAGGACGCGTCGATGAAAGCGAGTCGTGTTTTGGGTTGGCGGCAGTGGTTAGGCCGCGTGAAGTGTTTTATGCACTTCAAGTCGTATAACCTGAGGTGAGATCGTACTAGTCGAGCCCGTCAAGTAACTCAACTGGCCATTGTATGTTCACCTTATATGAGTCATAACTACTTGAACCTAGGGTACTGAACTTACCATTGAAAACCCTGTCGACCATGGTACCTTGATCCATAAAGACTCATGAGCCGGGCATGGTAGTATGGGACACCGTGGTCGAGCTGTCGGCGTACGCTGGGGCCACAAACCTCCCCGTAGTGACTAGTGAGCACATATGACTCGTGAGCAGATTATGGTGGTATGGGACACTATATTCTTGCTGTCGGCCTATACTGATCACGTGACGAGCCCTTTGTAGTGACCGCGAGCGTATTCTGAGTCTACGGGAGGCGACGACCCTTTCGTAGCGACGAGAGTACATTAGGCCTGTATTGATAAGGTGATGGGGGAGCAGTGCAACGAGTGCGAGCAACAGCCCTGACAGCCCTTGCAGCGACCTACAAATATAATATCGTATGAGATTTCTAGGAGTGATGACCCTAGATAGGATCTGTGTTGGGATTGATATAAGAAAGGTACCCTAGTTTTCCAATCCTACTGTATGAAAAGTACTAATAATAACTCGGTAATCATTATCCATATCGCATTGCATGTGTTTGGAAGATGTGGATCACTGAGGAACGTAAGCATGCCGCGGGCGTAAGATGGTGCCGTATGAGGGAGTATGTCGGTGAGGGCATCCATCATGTCATTTCATGCATACATTAACAATAATATTTAGGAATGTTTGATTATTTTCTTTACTATTAACGCGTGACTGATTTGATAACATGCTAATCTTTGTTCTATTCTCCCACTGAGTTGAACACTCACTCCCACGTTACGGGATGGTGTTCCGGACACCCACCAATCCCTATTTTAGTTGCAGATGATGGCGCTACTTGAGAAGCCGAGCTGGACTTGTATGATGATGAGGAGGACTTCTCCTCTGTGTTATGATCGACGGGATTACAGGGAGGTTGAGTAGATGTCTAGACACTTGTCATTTTATATTTTTTGAGCACTCATGTGTATTCTTTTCTTTCCATTTTTGGAGTATACATGTATTTAACTAACTTGGTAACATGTTCACAATCTGGAGACTTACAATTAATTATATATTTTATGTATTTATCACAGTCTTCCGCTTGCTAATTTAACTGTCTGTGGAGTATGATATGCTGTTTTGGCTTAGTCTCAATCTTGTTTAATGCCATTCTACAGACGACATGCATTTATCATTATCTATGTTGCATAAGTGACGTTTTGGAACTCGGGAGTTGGGTTTCTACCCGACCCCCGATTTTTGGGGTGTTACAAAGCATAACCACAAGATTATCCAATTTATGAAGGCAACATCATCGTCACATATCCACTAATATAATCATTGAGTACAATACTGAAAGGAAAATATATAAATTGAAAATCAAGCTCTAGAAGACCGTTGCATGCTCCAAGCTCAACACTGCTGCAACCTAACATCACCTGCACGCATCTATCGTGCATAATCTTATAAAAAGCTTAGAGGGTGGTGTAAGTGTGTGCACAAGATAAGTGCCAAGTATTTAATACAATACCATCGTCATACAGTACCAGAAATACTAGTAATCCATAAATCGTACATTATTAGAATAAACAGAAATACTGACAAGATCATGAATTATCAGAGTAAGCATAAATACCGACAAGATCATGAATTATCAGATTAAGTAGAAATACTGACAAGATCATGAATTATCAGAGTAAGCAAAAATACGGACAAGATCATGAATTATCAGAGCAAGAAAAAATACAGACAAGATCATGAGTCAATCAATATCAGAATACGCAATATAAAATAGTTATGTAAATGAGGGGTCGTAAAGAGCCAAATATCAAATGCCGAGTATACGACGCAATATGTAATTCCTGATGAGTTAATGAATAGCGTCAGTCGTATCTATACCATATAAATACAGAAGTTAGTAACCTAAAATGCCATATGCCATGGATGTAATGCAATATACGGTGTGAATGGAATGACCATGCTATAGTGTGAAGTCGAGATGATAGTACATAGTATAGCAAGCTATGGGGTCCATCACAAGGGACTTTTATGCAAACCAGTCCCATACCTAAATTTAGATAGTCAAACTCGATGGGGTCCATCACAACCGAAATCCTTGCCATTGCAAAGGTACACGTAACAAATAGTTACGCACCACCAGCCCAAGTGGATAATGAATAAATGAGTATGTAACTCCTGCTCAATAAGTCCACATATCAGTACAGATCCTCTTTTGGGGATCATCACTAAGGTCTATTACACTTTATGCCAGCTTACAACCCCTATCCAAGCGCATAACTGGGTAAGTGGAAGAGATCTCACTATCTGCCTGCAATATTGGGCTCGGCTCGTCGATAGTGAACCCATTCTTCAAGCTAGTCGAACTCAACCTAGATATTGCCCCCTCACATACGTGGGTAAGGTCACACCCCTTCCCAACCGACCACGACACATTGAGAGATGCGGCCTACTGGTATGCGGCCCTCATGCGCTCATATATATCCACTCAGTCTCAACGTTAGGTCTTCTCCCAGGCATGGAGGTTTATGAATTTTCACCCAGGGACATCTATGGTGTCCGTATGCTAGAACCAAACATTTTCGGTGTCCCATCTGGCCATCCACGATATTCCTGTGGAGGCTACAACCCTTATGTCGCTAGGGCTTACAATAATCACAATACATAATGCAAGATGCATGAGTCATACAATCCAGTCATGCATCAATCAAGCGCATACCGTACACTCATGTGAGATAACCTCTGCATATCAGGGAGTCTCATGACCTACCCAATGTCATATGCAATGGTCAACCATATCTCATAACAAACATGCAGATGATGTGTATGGGCATGTATCATGATGCTATGCGGTCACATACTCAGAATCGATATTAATAACCGGCCTCAACAATCAGCTTCGATAATGTAGACATTTAACCAACATTGCCCCAAGAAATGACCCACATAGAGTCTAACATATAGTGGACGCATGGACTCACACAAGGGTCAAATATACAACACCATGGGTCCCACTCAAGAGCTTAATACACACCACAATGGGTCTTTCACAAGGGCCTAACATACATCACAATGGGCTCTTTCACCTGGCCCTTAAATGCATCACAATGGGCCTCATCACCTAGACCTCAATATACATCACATTGGCCCTTAGACATGGGCTGAATACATATCTCGTCGGGCCTCAAATGCGAGTCGCATATACATCACATTGGGCCTCGACAATCGGAATTGGTAATCGGCTACGACAAATCAGAATTGGTAATCGGCCTCGATCGACAATTAACAATTGGCCATGATAAATCAGAATCGGTAATTGGCCTTGATCGGTAATCGGCAATCGGCCATGACAAATCTGAATCAGTAATCGGCCTTGATCAATAATAGGCAATCAGCCACGATAAATCAGAATCGATAATTGCCCTCAATCAACAATCTGCAATCGGCCACGATCAATCAGAATCAATAATCATCCTTGATTGATAATCAGCAATCGACCATGAAAAATTAGAATCGGTAATCGACCTTGATCGATAATCGGCAATTGACCATGATAAATCAGAATCAGTAATCGGCCTCAATTGATGATCAACAATTAGCCACGATAAATCAGAATTGGTAATCGACCTTGATTGATAATGAGCAATCAGCCACGATAAATCTGAACCGATAATCAGCCTCGATCGACAATCAAAATCGGCAATTAGTCATGACGATCAGATCGATCAATAATCAGAATCATCAAATCAGTCACGATAATCGGGATCGATCGATAATCAGAGTCGGTAAATTGGTTACATGAATCGAAATCGGTAATCAGTCTACAACAATTCAGATCGATTGATAATCAGAGTCGGTAAATTGGTTACATGAATCGAAATCTATAATCAGTCTACAATAATTCGGATCGATCGATAATCAGAATCGTCAAATCAGTCATGAAAATCGGGATCGATCGATAATCAAAGTCAGCAAATCGATTACGTCAATCAAAATCGGCAATCGATCTACGATAATCAAGATCAACAATCGACCTAAAGGAAGGTTACAATGTGGACATCCAATCATCATTGCCCATTAATGTGGACATTCAACTAACATTGCTCCCAAGGAGTGGCCAATATAGAGCCAAACATATGATGGGCCCATAGCCTCATGCAAGGGCCTAATACACATCACTATAGGCCTCACTCATGGGCTGCATAAACATTGCATTGGGCCTTGTTCATGGACTTCATGTACATCACAATTGGTCGCAATACATGGGCCGAAAAATACATCTCATTGGGCCTCGCCAAATGGGCCGAAAATACCTCACAATAGGCCACGACATATGGGTCGAGTATACATCTCAATGGACTATGACCCATGGGCCTAAGATACAACAAGTGGGCCACATCAAATGGCCCACACCAAAATGGGCTGAAAATATATCACAATGGACCTCTCCTATGGGCCTCGAGTACATCACAATGGGCCACAACTCATGGGCTTCAAATACACAATAGGTGGGCCCTACATATTGGCCTAATATACACAGCAAGTGGACCCTACATGTGGGCCTCGTACATATGAAGTGGGCTATATCAATGGGCCTAATACTTTTCAAAAAATGAATCATATCGAAAGATCATCTGAACCACACCCTAAATAGCGGCAGAGATGATGCTTGGAAAATTATCTGGACCATACCAAAAATAGCAGTGGTGATAATGTTTTTCATTGCTTAAAATTTCCAGGGTCCACCATGACATTTATTTTCTATCCAATCTGTTCATAAGGTTAAATGGCTTGAACTAAAAAGAAAATAAATTTCATATAAATCCAAAACTTCTGCATTCCTAAAAAGGGTTTTAATGGTAGGTGTCCAATCTCCTATTGTTTGCAGCATGGTCCACCTGATAGACAGCATGGATATAGAATAAATACATCAATGGTGGTCATGGGGTCTACGTACTTGGCTTATAAGCCTAAGACGAGCTCGTCAAATGAATGGACGATTCAGATATAACACTAGCGTCACGGTGCAGCCAACACCATCCCAATGCATGGACGGTATGAATGAACAAAACATTAAGGTGGGCCACACGCCAAACCTGATGGATGGTGTGAAAGCCACACGATCAGGGCCCATCGTTCCAATGCACGGACTGTGTGGTTATAACACTACATCATGGTGGGCCCCACCTACATAGTGGATGGACGTTTTGAATATAACAAATACCTCATGGTTAGACCACTTTTGACGTCAATAGAATGACTATTTAGCTGGTCGTGAGGTACATTAGCCCATCTTCTTCCATCTCCCATTCAGATGGACGGCTGGATATACAAGGCATATCTCAAGGTGGGCCCCACCCCCACACGTGCAGCACATGTGGGGTGGGTCTCACACCCAAAAAGGGATGAGCGGCATGGAGAAAAACACATATATCATGATGGCGTTCCACATAGCAGCGTCCAAATGGACGATGCAGATATAAAATAGATACATTAAGGTGGGTCTCACAAAGGCCAGACGGCCAGGGTGAAACAAACAATTAAGGTGGGTCCCATCCCACACGTGCAACACGTGTGGGCTGGGTCCTATGTGCTGTAATGGACAGAGATAACACGTACATTGAGGTAGTCGTATAGGACCTGCTGCGTCAGTATAGCAGTTACGTCAAAACAGAAGCTATTGCTACTGGGAAACAACAGATGGACGGTGTGGTTGTCACACGTGTGACATGTGGGTCCCAAATAGCGGATGGTTTGGACTTCACACTTCCAGGTCCCACCGTCCAGAGTACATGGACAGTGAGGATATGGGTTGTATACAGTACGGTGGGCTCCCACATGGGGCCCACCACATATATATACTATACACATTCATTAACATCAACGTGGGTCCCACATGAGGCCACCACGTATGTAATACATATACTTATATATTATATTACTTTTCTTTATAAAAATCTAGTGGTCCCCACATGTCCAGCGTCTATATGTCGTGGAAATAAAAAAATACATCATTGTGGGGGCTTAATCTAGACGATTTTCTACCACATCAGGTGGGTCCCTGTAACACCCTGAATTTTTACCAACCTGGGGTTAGACGTCCTTAGGCAATGGGTCAACCATAGTACCTTAGTAGTTTCTCAAAATTCGATTCCAAAGCCAAAGAAATCATTTAGAACCTAATTCTTTAGAATTTAATGAGAATTAGCCAGCCTTACTCTAGATTTCCTGCAAAATCGTCACCAATCACTTTAAATACGATCTGTAAGACCCAAAACCTATAGAATCATTGATGCTATCTTACCCTAAAATCTAGGATCCAACTCTAGACCCTTTTACTCTCGGGAGCACTTTGAAACTTTGTATTGGATCGAGACCACACGTCGAAAGTCTGATATCTAGAATCTTAGACCATTACGACCGCCTGGTTGGACTTGACAATCGTTTCAAAAATTAAGCCCAACTGATGTTCTTGAAATCCTCGATTGAATCTGACCCAAATACACCCTTAGATTAGGGAACATTTCTCACTCAGGTCAGTATACTTGAAATCCTCGATTGAATCTCTGTGACCGTTGAACTGAAACTGGTCCGCCACATGTGATTTGGGAACAATACCGGACAGAAAACTTGGTGTGGCAGGATCCAATATACATGAGCTTAAGTCCGACTGTATTCGGCCAGGGGACCTCCCGAAATGCTCCTTTGGATCGAAAAAGACCCGATTTGGCTATAACCCAAGTATACCTTGACTTAAAGTCTGTTTTGGTTATGTTTGGGCTTATAAAAGGGCCTTAAACCCTTAGCTTTCTAACCCATACGAATTTGCTATAAACCCTAGGAAGGAGAGAGAGAAAAGAGAGAGAAAGTGAGGGAGAATCTGGTGATTTCTCTTGGGATTCTTCCCTGCTGCTCCACGTGCCAAATTCACCCTTCTGTATCGCTTTTTCGGTGACTCCGGCTTCGTTTTAGGTAAGAAAACCCTAACCTTAACCTGTTTTAGGGATTCTGTCAATACAAGTAGTGAAGTAGCTGATGTATCTTGTGAATTAGGTCGTCTTATCGCCATTGATGAAGCGTAGACTTCTTGTTCGATTTGTTACACTTCTACGGCGAAAGGTGCGGATCTTATATGCTTAGATTACCTGTTTTAAAATCTTTCAAAGCTGTTTAATGGTAGATTGTTGATAAGAATTCTATTTGACATGTACAACATGCTATCCATTTTTCATTCCGAATACGTATGAAGAATATGAGATTTAGGGTATTTTAGGTATTTATAGGAAATACTGTATACATACGTATTTTGCCGATATGATTGCCATGGGTATTTTTCATGTATTTATACTAGTCATGGATGTATGATCTGTTTGGCGAAGAGATTCTCCCTAATGCACATATTGGCCGACATATGCTATGTAGACTAATGTGTGTAGACTAAGTGTTTGTGGAAATGCCTAAATCAATATCATTTATTCTTGCCATATATTTTGAATGTAAGAACATGATTTTTGTGTATTAGACATCTCCTTGATATAAGGATCGGTCATATTACATGTTGAAATCAACACACGTCAAGTACGTTGGAGTTGTGTAGTCTAAGTGTTTGTATAAATGTTTGTATAAGTAAGTATTGAGTATATGAGGTTGTAGGTAAGCGTTGAGATAGGATTCTCAACTCTTTGGGTAATGTATATGATTTCCTCCATGTTTGTTTATGTAAATTGATTACCTTATATATATGAAATGCTTGTGTATGGTTAAATTGCATATGTTGTATCTTATAACATGTTGCTAACATGCTTGAATCACTTGTTATTTCAATTTGTCTATCTCATATGATTACTGATTCACATTTCATGTGCTTGGGGCTATACTCTATTCCAGGCAGTCGATAACAGTTTAGAATTCGTGGTTGGATTCTATTCACCACGAAGGATGTGTATGACGAACCCGAGTCGTACTAGAGTCATCGGAAAGCCACACGAAGTGCTTGTGCACTTCATGTCGGTCGATTCAACGTGCGCTCATGCTAGTCGGACTCATCAAGTAACCCGACTGACCATTTTATGTTCACCTTGTATTTGTCATAACTTCTTGAAGCTAGGGTACTAAACTTACCATTGGAAAGCTCCTCTAACCTTGGTACCACGTCCTTTAAGACTCTTGAGCCGGACATGGTGGTATGGGACACCGTGGTCGAGCTGTTGGCTTGCACTGGGGCCACAAACCTCCCCGTAGTGACCAGTAAGCACCCTACTCTGAGCAGATTATGGTGGTATGGGACAATATATTCTTGCTGTCGGCCTACATTGATAAGGTGATGGGGGAGTGGAGCAATGAGTGCGAGCAACAGCCCTGACAGCCCTTTATAGTGACCTTGAGTTTATCTTGACACCGCATGGGGGTGATGAGTCCTGATACAGTCTTAAGGATATAAACTAGGCCTGTATTGATAAGGTGATGGGGGAGCGGTGCAACGAGTGCATGCAACAGCCCTGACAGCCCTTGCATCGACCTATAACTATATCATCGTATGAGATTACAAGGAGTGACAACCCTAGACAGGATCATTGTTTGGGTATTGATATAAGGGAGGCACCTTAGTTTCCCAATCCTGCTGTATGAAATTGACTAATAACAACTCAGTAATCATATTCATATCGCACTGCATGTGCCTGGAAGATGTAGAGCACTAAGGAAAGAAAGAATGCCGCGGACGTGAGATGGTGCCGCATGAGGGAGTATGTCGGTGAGGGCATCCATCATGTCATTTCATGCTTGTATTAATCACAGTTTTAGGAATGTTTATTTTACTTGCTTTACCATTGTTGCTTGATTAATTTGATAACATGATAACCTTTGCTCTATGATTTCACTGAGTTAACTACTCATTCCCACGTTAAGGGATGCTGTTCTGGACACCCACCAGTCCCTATTTTAGTTTTAGATGATGGCGATGCTTGAGAAGTAGAGCCGGACTTGATGATGATGATGAGGATCCCTCCTATATGCTGGTTCTGATTGACGGGGTTGCAGGGTTACTGATTAGATGCCAGTACACGTGGTATTTTGTCCTTTATTTTCTCACCCATGTATATTATTTTTGCTTATCTTTGGAGTATACATGTATATGTTTAACCTGGTAACATGTTCACACTCTGGAGACTCACAATAATTCATATATTCTATATATCTATCACATTCTTTCGCTTGCTAAATTAACTGTCTCTGGAGTATGATATGCTGTTTTGGCTTGATCCACCTCATGTTTTATGTACTATTACCTCCGACATTCACCCATCACTGAAAATGTTGCATAAGCGATGTTCTGGAACTTGGGAATTGGGTTTCTACCCAACCCTCGATTTTCGGGTTGTTACAGATGGTATCAGAGCATGATTTGAATTAAACCGAACCTGGGTTATAGTAACACAATGTACACTGACGCACTCTAACTTAGGAAGGGGGCAATGAAAACTTAGAAATCACATTAGAATCCCAAGTTTCACCGACAGGTGAGACTATACGATAATTTAGGCCATAACATGTCTTCGGTCGCGTGAAGCCACCTAAGTCGCCTCTAGGTCGTTAGTCGACGGGTTTGAGATGTTCCCTGAAGAATTCAAAACCTGAAAATGGGTGTCCTTGGGTTTTGGGGCAACCGCAACACCTTACACTCAAATCTCAAGGCCTAAAAATCCATTTTTTATCCAATTCCTTCAAAATCTCTCCTTTCACCGCCTCATTCTACAATTTTTCTAAGTCCTTTCATACTAGACATAAATCTTAATGTGTAAATAATGAAGAATCATACTTAAACAAAAATTTACTATAAATAGTAAATATATATATAAATTGGACTTTTGGCCATTCCTATTAGGGAATCTCATGGAATGAATGAGTTAGTTGGATGGATTAGCCTCTCCTACCCTAAAATCATATGTTACAAGTCATATAAATTCATTCCAATTCGTAAATTGGCCCCGAAACGCCTCAAACGGAGTCGTGGGCCAACCCACGCTGATCCAGGATGATCCAGGGTGGGAACCATACATTTTTGGGGACCACAGGACAGGGGGACCACGCCCAGATGGCCGGGCCTCACCGATTTGCAAGTTGGTCAGTGAGGACCTCGCCGGTTCTGCGAGGCCTCGCTGTACAGTGGGCCTCACTCGGGTCGGGCGTCGGGCCGACGTACTTTAGGGGTTAAGGTGACCCCCTGGTATATGGGCCGTCCATTAAAACCCCCCCAAACTGCTACCTCCTTCACAATCTCACCCTCCAAGCTTTCTTTTTTCTTCCAAATTGTTGTTTTCTCTCTCAAACCTCCCCTCCAATCACTTACTTCGTTACTTTCTGCCACAACCCACATCCCTTCATCGTGCTTAGCTATCCTCACTCCTATACCTTCTCATTTTCTTGGGTTTTGAGCTCTTACATCCTCCCTTGAAGCTCCAAAATCGTGTAAGCTTCAAACCCAACCCATCTCACCCTTTTCCCTTTGTAATTCTAACATTTGGGGCCTGTTTCACTCCTCTATAGGACCTAGATTCATGGCAGCTCACTAGGTCAGCCCTTTTTCTTCATTTCCTTCACTTTCCATGGCTCATTTAAGCTCTTAAGCTCTCATTTGAGCCTCAAAATCGTGAAAACCTACTTACCCATCCCATTTCTTCACTTTCTTCACTTGAGTATTAAGAATACATGGCCGATAGAGCTCTAATGGGCAACAGACAGTATTAAGCTAGACAATATTAAAGAAGGTAAGTCGGGACCATGGTAGAAGTCCTTTGGGTAGAATTAGGCATCTATGCCATTGTCCTGTAGATTGTTTAAATACCATTTTAAGGATTTTTGTGTTTGGTTGTTGATGGGTCTAGTGATGTCATAGGTAGAAAATGTGTTATGTTTAGTGGTTTGGGCTTAGCATAGCCGAAGTCGTCTCTGTCATAATGCATGTGAAATTTTATTCCATGTATTGTGGCAAATTTTGTTAAATGAAGTGCATGCCATTTCGTTTGCTGTAAGGTATTGTCCCTAGATTGGGTATATCCTATAGTTTCCACTACCATGATTGGAATGTATACGATTAAAAGTAAATCCTAAGATTAAGCTTACAAATAAATTTTTATCCAACCCCACCCTCCTACCAAGCATGCCACTTCCAATCCTGACATGGGATTAGTAATGCGGTCCCAGTTAATACAACTTGAGACCACTGACCATATAGGCCCTTGGCATTTTGGACCTAGAGTTAGTACTCATAGATTTGAAAGATTGGACGATATAGGAAATCCAAATCCATTTAGACAATCTTGACCCTAAGCGATAGAACGATCCCCTGTAGTAGAAATGGTATGAAACCATTTAGTGTATAAGCTTAGGCTATGGATTACAGCTAGTGAGTTATAGACTAGTCTACTAGTTATATTAAGTAGTGTAAAGCCTGTATATGCTAAGGAATAGTAGGTTAGATTTGGTTGGAGTGGGACTCCATTCCTTTGATAGATCCTCATAACATTCATAGGCTCCTTTAGTAACTCTCAAGAAGCTTACTTCACTTAGAACCATTCACTCTCAGGAAAAACTTATATATCCCTCGGGTTGAATGCTAGGATAAACCAACACGCCCTTTAGAATTGTCTCCCCAAGGGCTTATTGTATTCGGGAACACAGAGTAAAGGAACTATATGTAAGCGATGTATTCGCGGTTTGAATCGACTTCTTAATCCTAGTAGTTACCAATGAATCCAATGCTCTGATCAAGCAGAAGATCGGCATCAACTCGGATTAAGAACTGATGCAACGAATTTTCTGTCCTGATTAGAAAGAAGGTCAATGTATTCGGCTCAGACCCACTACGCAACTTTCCTTCCATGTTGGCCTGACCACCTACAACTAAAAGTTATTACTTTTCCTTTGGAAAATGTTGAGGACGTGTAGCCAATAGAGAATTAGACATCTTGCCATCAACTCACATCCGTCCTTGAAATCAACTACAACACCCATCATTTTAGCCCCTTTCTAAAATCATAGGTACCAATGCCATAGAACGCATCATTAATAAAGGAAGACCAATGTAGTGAGAGGTTTTTTTCCATTTCATGTCAAAGATAGGCCCAAAGTTACACCTCGTTCCGATATACGGATCGAGACAGATTCTTGAACCTTAAGTAGAACTAAGTTTTAAGGGGGGTAGAACATTTTGAGCCTAATCTAGTTACGTCAGCCAATGCAACCGTTAGACTAGAGTGGCGTACCGGAAGCGTGGTTAGCCCCTTCCCCACTGGCCCAGGATCGAAACAGTTGATTTAGGTTATACGTAAGGTTAGGTCATTAAATAGGATTTGAACCTTCCTTAGAATGTCAATACGAAAGTCTCTTTAAGTATTCATTACCCTTAGCTAATTTCGGGGACGAAATTTTATTTTAAGGGGGGTAGATTGTAACACCTCAGATTTTTGCCAACCTGGGGTTAGACGTCCTTAGGCAATAGGTCAACCATAGTACCTTGGTAGTTTCTCAAAATTCGATTCCAAGAAAGCCAAAGAAATCATTTAGAACCTAATTCTTTAGAATATAATGTGAATTAGCCAGCCTTACACTAGATTTCTTGCAAAATCGTCACCAACCACTTTAAATACTATCTGTAAGACCCAAAACTTATAGAATCATTAACGCTATCTTACCCTAAAATTTAGGATCCAACTCTAAACCCGTTTGCTCTCGGGAGCACTTTGAAACTTTGTATTGGATCTAGACCGCATGTCGAAAGTCTGATATCTACAATCTTAGACCATTACGACCGCCTGGTTGGACTTGACAATTGTTTCAAAAATCAAGCCCAACTGATGTTCTGAGGCTATTTCATTGAGCCTGGAGCAAGGAGTGTAAGAAAGAGTGAAATTCATTAAAAATTAAATGTCATTTAAATAAATCTGGCACGTTTTGCTTGCGGGTTAAGTATAAGCATTCAGACTGTTGGAATCTGACCCAAATACACCCTCGGATCAGGAAACATTTCTCACTCAGGTCAGTGTACTTGAAATCCTCGATCGAATCTCCGTGACCGCTGAACTGAAACTGGTCCACCACGTGCGATCTGGGAACACTATCGGACTGAAAACTTGGTGTGAGCAGGATCCAATATACATGAGCTTAAGTCCGATCGCATTCGGCCAGGGGACCTCCCGAAATACTCCTTTGGATCGGAAAAGACGCGATTTGGCTATAACCTAAGTATACTTGACTTAAAGTCTGTTTTGGTTATGTTTGGGCTTATAAAAGGGCCTTAAACCCTTAGCTTTCTAACCCATACGAATTTGCTAGAAACCCTGGGAAGGAGAGAGAAAAGAGAGAGAAAGTGAGGGAGAAGCTGGTGATTTCTTCTGGGATTCTTCCCTGCTGCTCCACGTGCCAAATCCACCCTTCTGTATCGCTTTTTCGACGACTCCGGCTTCATTCTAGGTAAGAAAACCCTAACCTTAACCTGTTTTAGGGATTAGATCAATACAAGTAGCGAAGTAGCTGATGTATCTTGTGAATTAGGTCGTCATATCGCCGTTGACGAAGCGTAGACCGCCTGTTCGATTCGTTACACTTCTACGATGAAAGGTGTGGATCTTAGATGCTTAGATTACCTATTTTCAAAGCTTTCAATATTTTTAAAGGTAGATTGTTAATAAGAATGCTATTTGACATGTACAATATGTTGTCCGTATTTCATTCCGAATGCGTATGAAGAATATGAGATTTAGGATATTTTAGGTATTTATAGGAAATACTGTATACGTACGTATTTTGCCGATATGATTGACATGGGTATTTGTCGTGTATTTATACTAGTCATGGATGTATGATCTGTTTGGCGAAGAGATTCGCCCTAATGCACATATTGGCCGACATATGCTATGTAGACTAATATGTGTAGACTAAGTGTTTGTGGAAATGCTTAAATCAATATGATTTATGCTTGCCATATGTTTTGAATGTAAGAACATGATTGTTGTGTATTAGACATCTCCTTGATATAAGGATCTGTCATATTACATGTTGAAATCAACATACATTAAGTACGTTGGAGTTGTGTAGTCTAAGTGTTTGTATAAGTAAGTATTGAGTATATGAGGTTATAGATAAGCGTTGAGATAGGATTCTCAACTCTTTGGGTGATGTATATGATTTCGTCCATGTTTGGTTTTTTGAATTGATTACCTTATATATATGAAATGCTTGTGTATGGTTAAATTGCATATGTTGTATCTTATAACATGTTGCTAACATGCTTGAATCACTTGTTATGTCAATTCTGTCTATCTCATATGATTACTGATTCACATTTCATATGCTTGGGGCTATACTCTATTCCAGACAATCGATAATAGTTTAGAATTCGTGGTTGGATTCTATTCACTACGAAGGATGTGTATGACGAACCCAAGTTGTACTAGACTCGTCGGCAGTGGTTAGGCCACACGAAGTGCTTGTGCACTTCATGTCGGTCGATCCAACATGCGCTCGTGCTAGTCGGACTCATCAAGTAACCCAACTGACCATTGTTTGTTCACCTTGTATTCGTCATAACTGCTTGAACTTAGGGTACTAAACTTACCATTGGAAAGACCCTCTAACCTTGGTACCTCGATCCCCTAAGACTCATGAGCCGGGCATGGTGGTATGTGACACCGTGGTCGAGCTGTCGGCCTACGCTGGGGCCACAAACCTCCCCGTAGTGACTAGTGAGCACCCTACTCTGAGCAGATTATAGTGGTATGGGACACTATATTCTTGCTGTCAGCCTACATTGATAAGGTGATGGGGGAGTGGAGCAATGAGTCCGAGCAACAGCCTAGGCAGCCCTTTGTACTGACCTTGAGTTTATCCTGACACCGCATGGGGTCGACGAGTCCTGATGCAGTCTTAAGGATATAAACTAGGCCTGTATTGATAAGGTGATGGGGGAGCGGTGCAACGAGTGCGTGCAACAGCCCTGACAGCCCTTGCAGCGACCTAGAAAAATATCATCGTATGAGATTACTAGGAGTGATGACCTTAGACAGGATCATTGTTTGGGTATTGATATAAGGGAGGTACCTTAGTTTTCCAATCCTGTTATATGAAAAGGACTAATAACAACTCGGTAATCATATTCATATCGCACTGCATGTGCCTGGAAGATGTGGAGCACTGAGGAAAGAAAGCATGTCGCGGACGTGAGATGGTGTCGCATGAGGGATTATGTCGCTGAGGGCATCCATCATGTTATTTCATGCTTGCATTAATCACAATGTTTAGGAATGTTTATTTTGCTTGCTTTACCATTATCGCTTGATTAATTTGATAACATGCTAAACTTTGCTCTATGATTCCACTGAGTTAGCTACTCATTCCCACGTTACGGGATGTTGTTCCAGACACCCACCAGTCCCTATTTTAGTTTCAGATGATGGTGATGCTCGCGAAGTAGAGCCGGACTTGATGATGATGAGGAGGATCCCTCCTATATACAGGTTCTTATTGACGGGGTTGTAGGGTTACTGATTAGATGCCAGTACACGTGGTATTTTGCCCTTTATTTTCGCACCCATGTATATTCTTTTTGCTCATCTTTGGAGTATACATGTATATGTTTAACCTGGTAACATGTTCACACTCTGGAGACTCACAATAGTTCATATATTCTATATATCTATCACATTCTTCCGCTTGTTAAATTAACTGTCTCTGGAGTATGATATGTTGTTTTGGCTTGATCCACCTCATGTTTTATTTACTATTACCGCTGACATTCACCCATCATTGAAAATGTTGCATAAACGATGTTCTGGAACTCGGGAGTTGGGTTTCTACCCGACCCCCAAATTTTGGGATGTTACAGTCCCACGTGATGGACGGTCTTGATGAAGCATATACTACATGTTGGTGGACCCACCTAACTTACTGAAGCTTGCACAATAGCCGCTAGGTGCTGCTTGTCCAACAAATGGACAAGGCATATAAAACACATGCATCTTGGTGTGGCCACCGTCTAGATCTTCTGGATGGTGTAGATATAATAAATACATCATGGTGGGGTCCACAGCACCATCCATCAAGGTGGACCATCACATAAGGAAAATAAAATAAAAATAAAGAGAGAGAGAGAGAGAGAGCGATAGAGAGACAAATATCGAAGTAGAGGAGGGACGCCGTCACTATGGACCCTTATACAAATCATACATCAAGATGGGTCCCACATATGTGGGCCCTTTAATCACAAAATAAAATAATAAAAATCACCAACCTTTTATCTTCTTGGATTTCTTCTCCCATCAACGTATCTTAGAGATCCAATAGATGCATTTGAATGGTAGAGATTGATTTTGGAGAGTGGGATTAGGTGTTAGAGAGTGGGCCACACCAAGCTTCTCCATGGAAGCCATGGACGTTGGAGCTCTTGGGATTGTTTTTGAGAATGAGAGAGAGATGATAGAGAGAGGTGTAAGAGAGAGAGATGGGTGTGATGGGTGTGATGGGTGTGAATGAGTGATGTGTACTTGCGTAAGAAAGAGTTAACTTTAAAGGAAAGGTGGTTGTACTTGGGGATGGGTGAGTGATGGAGGGTGATGTGTACTTGATTGATTTGACATATTATAGAGATTCTCTCGGTATTTGCAATGTGCGGTGTTTTCTTGAACTGAACGGCATCTCCTTGGCTCGTAATACACTACAAAAAAGAGGGTTTTTAGTGACAAAACTTTATCGATGAATTAATTTTTCATCGCTAAAAGTGACTTTTATCAAGGAAACTTTTAGCGACGAATATTTTCATAGCTAAAAATCGTAGATGAGACTTTTAACGATGAAAATTTTCGTCGCTAAAGGCTATAGGCAATTTTTCAAAAAATTTGTATGGATTATTTTTAGCTATGAATCTTTTCATAGCTAAAAACATTGGATGAGACTTTTAGCGCTGAATATTTTCGTCGCCAAAGGCAGCCAACAAATTTTCAAACAATTGGAATGGCTTACTTTTAGCTACGAAAATTTTCGTAGCTAAAAAACCTGGATGAGACTTTTACGACGAATATTTTCATCGCCAAAGGCTGCAAACAAATTATTATCGTAGCTATGAACATTTTCATAGCTAAAAATAACGGATGAGACTTTTAGCGATGCAAATTATTATCGTCAAAGGTTACAAACAATTTCTAAACCTATTCGAATGGCTTACTTTTAGCTACAAAAAATTTCATAGCCAAAAAACCTGACTTTTAACGACGAATATTTTCATCGCCAAAGGCTGCAAACAAATTTTGGAATAGACTACTTTTAGCTACGAAAATTTTCGTACCTAAAAATCACGAATGAGACTTTTAGCAATGAAAATATTCGTCGCCAAAGGCTAAAAACTTTCAATATATTCAAATGGCTTACTTTTAGCTATGAAAGTTTTCATAGCTAAAAATCCTGGATGAGACTTTTAGCGACGAATATTTTCATTGCGAAAGGCTACAAACAAATTTCGTTAAGGTATGGAAAGGATTACTTATAGCTACGAAAAGTTTCGTATCTAAAAATCACAGATGAGACTTTTAGCGACGAAACGTTTCGTCGCCAAAGGCTGCAAACCATTTTTCAAAACACTGGAATGGATTACTTTTAGCTACGAAACTTTTCGTAGCTAAAAATCCTAGATGAGAATTTTAACAACGAATATTTTCATCCCTAAAGGATGCAAACCAATTTTAAAAAAAATTTGGAATAGATTTTAGTAGCTAAAAATCCTGGATGACACTTTCAGTGATGAATAGTTTCATTGCTAAAGGTTATTTAGAATGGATTATAGTACTTTGGGCGACGAAAATATTCATCGCTAAAAAACATTGAGGAGACTTTTATCTACAAAATATTTTGTAGGTAAAAGTCTCTTTTTTATGTAAATTCTTCCACTCAAATTTCCTGATATACACCTATTAGAATATAATCCATCATAATCTTCCTGATATATACTTGTTATATAATATATTTCATCATATTCACATTCACATCCATCTAAACCCAAACTATGTAAATTTATCCAGACATAAACTACATTCATCCAAACATAAACAATCTGATGATAAAAAACAATCGAAAAGAGAGAGAACATATGAGAGATGATCCAAACAAATGAAAAGAAAAACAACCTTAACCTAAACCTAAACCTATAACCTACACTTATAGGTTTAGGTTTAGGTTTTAGGTTTAGATTAAGGTTAGGTTTTAGGTTATAAGCTTAGGTTATAGGTTATGGGTTATAGGTTATAGGTTTATATTAAGGTTATTGGTTTAGATTTAGGTTTATGTTTATATTTAGGTTATAGGTTATAGGTTATAGCTTTAGGGAATTGAGAATAGGTTAAGGTTTAGGTTTAAGAAATTAGGTTCTGATTCGGGTTCGGTATCGGGTTTAGGTTTCGGTTTTCAAGTTAAGGTTTAGGTTTAGGTTAGGGAATTGAGATTAGGATTAGGTGTAGGTTTAGGTTTAGGGATTTGAGATTATATTTAGGTTTAGGTATTTGAGATTACATCTAGGTTTTAAGTTTAGGTTATAAGTGTAGATTATAGGTTTAGGTTTAAGTTAGGTTATAGGTTAAGGTTTAGGGAATTGAGAATAGGTTAAGGTTTAGGTTTAGGAAATCGGGTTCGGCTTCGGCTTCGGGTTTAGGTTTGGGGTTTCAAGTTTAGGTTTAGCTTAGGGAGTTGAGATTAAGATTAGGTGTAGGTTTACGTTTAGGGATTTGAGAATACATTTAGGTTTTAGCTTTTGGTTTAGGTTTTAGTTTATAGGTTTAGGTTATAGGCTTAGGTTTAGGTTTTAGGTTTAGGTTAAGGTTAGGTTATAGGTTATAAGTTTAGGTTACAGGTTATAGGTTATAGGTTAAGGTTCAGGTTATAGGTTTTGGTTTAAGTTAAGGTTATAGGTTTTGGTTTTGGTTTTGGTTTAGGTTTTAGGTTTGGGTTAAGGTTATAGGTTTAGGTTAGGTTTAGGTTTAGGTTATAGGTTATAGCTTCAGGGAATTGAGAATAGGTCAAGGTTTAGGTTTAGGAAATCGGGTTCGGGTTTAGGTTTGGGTTTTCAAGTTTAGGTTTAGGTTAGGGAGTTGAGATTAGGATAAGGTGTAGGTTTAAGTTTAATTGATTTGAGAATACATTTAAGTTTTTAGTTTTAGTTTATAGGTTTAGGTTTTAGGTTTAGTTTTAGGTTTAGGTTTTAGGTTTTAGGTTTTAGGTTTACGTTAAGGTTTAGGTTTTAGGTTTACGTTATAGGTTATAGGTTATAGGTTATAGGTCATAGGTTATAGGTTTAGGTTTATGTTTTGGTTTAGGATTAGGTTATAGGTTAATGTTTAGGTTATGGGCTTTGGTTAAGGTTTCTGTTTAGGTTTAGGTTCTGGGTTATAGGTTATAGCTTTAGGGAATTGATAATAGGTTAAGGATTAGGTTTAGGACATTGGGTTGGGGTTCGGGATCGGGTTTAGGTTTGGGTTTTCAAGTTTAGGTTTAGGTTTAGGTTAGGGAGTTGAGATTAGGATTAGGTGTAGGTTTAGGTTTAAGGATTTGAGAATACATTTAGGCTTTATGTTTAGGTTTAGGTTTAGGTTTTAGTTTATAGGTTTAGGTTATAGGTTTAGGTTTTGGTTTTCGGTTTAGGTTATGGGTTATAGGTTATGGGTTAAGGTTTAGGTTATAGGTTTTGTTTTAGGTTAAGGTTATAAGTTTTAGTTTATGTAACGCCCGTGAAAAATCCGTACTTGGGCTCGAGCACTAATTCGACCCGAAATCGCGTAGAATTAAATTCCATGGAAATTAAGCGTAAGTTAGTTAGCGCAACGCTAGAGTAGCTGGGAAATAGTCCCTGATCACTTTAAATACGTTCTACAAAACCCAAATCGAGTAGAACAAACAACTCTACAATACTCTATAACCTCGGATCAAACTCTAAGCGGGTTTGTTCTCTGGACCACTTTGAATTCTTGTATTGGATTTAGACCACGCGTCGAAGGTCCGATACTTCCTATCTTAGACCGTTAGAACCGCCCAGCTGGACTTGACAATCATTTCAAAAATCAAGTCAAACCGATAATCACAGACTATTTCGTTGAACCCGGACTGAAGAGACCGCGAATAGGGACAGAATTGGAATTTCAAATTCAAATCTGGCACATGACTTGACGCGTCAGTATTAAGCGTTCTGACCGTCAGAATTCATCTAGATTACACCCTCGGATCAGGAAAATTTTTTATTTATTATCATGAGACTTTCAGCCCTGATCTACGTGCGGTGACCGCTGAACTGAAACTGGTCCTCCACGTGCGATCTGCGAACCCTGACAGACTAAAAACTTAATACGTGCTACATCTGGTATGCATGAGCTTAAGTCCGATCGCAATCGACCAGGGGACCACCAGAAAGCAATTTTTGGACCGAAACAGCCCCGAAATGGATAGGCACCAAGTAAAATTCATTCTGGAGCCTGTTTCTGGCATTTTTAAGCTTATAAAAGGGGTTGAAACCCTCATTTCTCTCTCCCATCCGAAAATTGAAAACCCTAGAGAAAAGGAGAGAGAGTTTGAGAGAGAGAGTGGAAGGAATTTTTCCCGTCTCCGAGCCACCGATTGCTACTGCTTCAGCAACTCTTCCCAATCACCTGGCTGGTGATTTCTCCGTTCTTTCAGGTATAAAACAACCCTAGAACTTGCTGATTTGGAGTTTACTTAGATTCACGACGTGTTAGCTAACGTAACTTGTAAAATAGATTCTCCTACTGCCGTAGACGAAGCGTACACGCTCCGTTCAAAATCCCGCATCCGTAAGAGACTAGGTGAGGATTTTAGACGCTTTGATTGACGGTTTACAACGCTTTCAATGTCGTTTAATAGTAGATTATCGAGGGCATCACCGTTTGACATGTACAACATGCTCTCCGTTTCCTGTTTCGTAAATTAATGAAGAATATAAGATTTAGGGCATTTTAGTCATTTGTAGGAGTACGGTCTACATTCATATTTTGCCGAAGAGATTGGCATGGTTTGTTGTTGCATTAGGGAGTTAGGAATGCTTGCATAATTAGTTTGGCGAAGAGATTCGCCTAGTTGCACACTTTGGGTCAACATGCTATATGTAGACTTAAGGGTGTAGTGTATGTGTTTGTATAAATGCTTGTATTAGTATGTATTGAATTAAATGATGTTATGTGGTAGTTTGAGATTGATTTCTTAGTTAATATGCTAACCTAAATGATTTCCTACATGTTGACCATATGCATGATTCCATTACATGCATGGAAAGTATGTGTTGAAGATTTGCTTAAGTTGAATGTTATAACATGTGTTAACATGCTCATATGATTATATTTCAATTCCAATACCTTTACATATATTGCTAATGTGATTCCATAAATGTTTGGGACTAGACTTAGTCCAGGCAGTCGGTAACCGAGCGAATTTGTGGCTGACTGGTCATAGCCACGAACGACGCGTCGATGAACGTGATTCGTGTTTGAAGTTGGCGGTAGTGGTTAGGCCACGCGAAGTGTTTTACGCACTTCATGTCGTTCGACTTGAGATGCGATCGCGCTAGTCGAGCCCGTCAAGTAACTCGACTGGCCGATGTATGTTCACCTTGTATGAGTCATAACTGCTTGAACCTAGGGTACTAAACTTACCATTGTAAACCCTGTTAACCATGGTACCTTGATCCATGAAGACTCATGAGCCGGGCATGGTGGTATGGGACACCGTGGTCGAGCTGTCGGCCTACGCTAGGGCCACAAACCTCCCCGTAGTGACCAGTGAGTACCTAGACTCGTGAGCAGATTATGGTGGTATGGGACACTATATTCTAGCTGTCGGCCTACACTGATCAGGCGACGAGTCCTTTGTAGTGACCGCGAGCGTATTCTGAGTCCACGGGAGGCGTGACCCTTTCGTTGCAGTAGAGTACGGTAGGCCTGTATTGATAAGGTGATGGGAGAGCGGTGCAACGAGTGCGAGCAACAGCCCTGGCAGCCTTTGCAGTGACCTACGAAATATACATCGTATGAGATTACTAGGAGTGACGACCCTAGACATGATCTGTGTTGGGATCGATACAAGGAAAGTACCTTAGTTTCCCAATCCTGCTGTTTGAATGGACTAATAACAACTTGAAAATCATATCACCATAGCATTGCATGTGCCTGGAAGATGTGGAGCACTCTAGGGAGTGTGGCATGCCACGGTCGTAAGATGTTGCCGTATGAGGGAGATCGTCGGCGAGGGCATACATCACGTCATGTCATCTTGCATTAACAACAGTATTAGGATTGTCTGATTTACTGCTTTACTATTATCGCATGATTGAATTGGTATCAGAGCATGAATGAGAGTATACTGGGCCTGGGTTATGGTCTCGTGACGTACGCTGTCGCTTCCTTTGACTTAGGTGGGTGCGAGAAGGGTCTACAAACACTTCCAGGATTGCAGATTCGCCGATAGGCGAAGTCTATTAGAATCGATCGCAAGATCGAATCTGTAACGCATCTCGGGTCGCGTAAAGCAACCTGAATAGATTTTAGGCCGTAGGAAGTCGGGTTGAGACGTCCTATAAGCAGTTTTAAACCGAAAAAGTGAATCCTTGGGCCGTGGGATGACCACGACTCCTGTAATCAATCGTCAGGGCTTAAAAACCCCGTTTCACCAAAAATCTTCAAAATTCCTCCTCTAAACACTCCGATCTTCATTTCTTTCTTATCCATTTCATGTTAGGCATCAAACCTAATGTGAAAATAACATAAATTAGTACTTTCATAAAATTGTACAGTGAATAGTAAAATTTTATGAAAAATGGCCATAAGGACATTCTAACTTCACTTTATTTAGTAACTAAGGATCTAGATGGATGTAATAGATCCTTCTACCCCAAATTCATATGTTGCATCATAGAGTTTGGTATTTGGGATTGTGGAGTGGTCCTAGAAAGCCCCGAACATATGTTTGGGCTTATATAGGTCAAAATACAATGAACCAGGGGGTAGGCCACATATTTTTGAAGTCCTTGGACCATGGGGGACTAGACCCATGTGGTCTCACCAGCCAACTGGGAAGTTGGCCGGCGATGCATCGCCGACCGGTGGGGCCCGTTGGCAGTGATTTTCGGGCGCACGCCCTAAATTTCCTAGCACACCCTCCCCATATACCTCTCGTCCCATGAAAACCCCTAAAACATCCCCCTCCTTCACAAACAGCCCTCCCCTAAGCCCTACTTTCGATTTCCAGCAACTATCTCCAAAGGTTGTGGTCCCAAATCACTCCTAGATCCCTCCTTGGCCAAAACCGACCGTCATCCATCGCTTATTGGGAGTTGGCAGCCCTTCCTCTTGAAGATTTCACCATTTGGAGCTCCAAAAACCCCCAAATAGAGCTGAAATCGTGAGGTGCTCCATTCCACTTTTTTGTTTGCATTTCTCCTTGAAAATACAGCCTTGGGAAGCTTGAAGCATCCCTCTACGATGCCTAGATCTCCTTTTTCCAGATTGGATAGCCACTTCTCCGCATTTTTGCCATTTTTCATGGCTTTCGTGGAAGCCATTTTAGGCCTTCTATCACTCTCATCCATCATATCTTTGATGGGTAAGAGGAAAACCACAACAGACGAGGCTGGGCCAAGCCGTCCTGCTCAATCAAGAAGACCACGGTCTGGTGCCGCAAGTTCAAGCACCGCGGCAGGTCCAACTGCAGTCCTGGAGTGCCGTACAAAGCGGGATTTGGATCCCCATGCACACCTTGGGCGAGCAATTTTATCAGAGATGCCTCATGGCAAATACACTAATCGCAAAGTGTTATTTGAGGCGGACGTAGATGGACGACTATTTGGCGAATATCTGTTGTTTGAACGCATTGAAGCTGCGCATTGGGGACCGATCTTTGAAGCTCGCGCTCGTGCTAATGTGAGAACCGTTCGTGCCTTCTACGCTAGTATCCAGAATCCTACCTTGGAGCCTTTGCAGTTCAAAATCTCTTTTGGTAGAGATCGGATGGCTACGATCGATGTTCGGTTGATTGCGCGACTTCTCAACGTGCCTCTTGGTGATGTGCATCCTAGTGAGAAGAATCCGAGGACTAGACGTGAACGAGATCGCCGCACCAGGTTTCTGTGCGGTAAGTTGGTTCCATGGCAGCCTAATAATAGCCTCAAGGTGACGTATATGTCTGAGGATTTGTGCCTGCTGCACCATATCTGTACGTACAATGTTTATCCCAAGTCGACGAACCGCATTGAATGTACACGCCTTATGGTCGATTTCTTATATCTGGTGGCCCAGGGAGAGAACGTATGTATGGCCACTTTCATCTTACGGCAGATAGTCCTCATAGCCAGGTCAAGAAGAACATCCGAATCGCTTCCCTTTGGCTGACTGATTTGCAAGATTGCGCTTGAGTTTGCCTATAGACTTGGGCCGAAAATGCCGGTCTCGATTCATAGTATTGATGAGTCGACAATGGTCAAGATGAAGATTGGGTCACAATACCGTGAAAATCAACTTGAAAAGGATAGTGAGGATGACTTTGATGATGAGGAAGATCAAAGCGAAGAAGAACCTAGAGCAGAGGTTCAGGAAGAAGCTCAGGAAGAGGCAGAAGAGGAGGCTCAGGATACAGATGAGAGCCCTCCTCCTTCTGCGCAGGCTACTATCGACGATCGCATTGCTCGGATGGAGGAGAGTCAGACCGCTTTGCGAAGGAAAGTCTAAGAACTTCGCGCAGAAGTCGCGGATGCCAAGGCCGTTACAAAGAAGAAATTTGGCAAGGTGACTCGCACCTTGAAGGCGATCCTGTGTTGCTTGCAGGATAAGGGTTCTCCTCCTCCGTCACCAGACTCCGACTAGCGATGCGATCTTTGATGTTATTATCAGTAGTTGATCATTTCCTGCTTTATGTGTGTAAGCCTGTTAGGGCTAGTTCTTTGCTTATGTTGATGTTGCAATTTAACTATCTTAGTTCCCATGTACTTCTCGTCGTGATGCTTGTAAGGATATATCCCTTGTATTGTGACAATTTTGATTAATTGAAATGCATGGAATGCCTTTGACTCTTTATGTGAATGATTGCGGTGTATTTGTGCTAATGAGACTGACAAGGTTGCGCCCTATTTTGAATATAGAGAATGCCGCCTAAAGCTACGCAGAGCACGGTTCGGCTCGCATTGACTGAGCATATGGATCAGACTCCTTTGCAGTTTGGCACCCATACAGACCCTACTTTGGGCCCGATTCCTGAGGCAGTTTGATCGTCTCAGCCTGCCGCTGGTCCTACAGATGGACCACCGCCATTTACACCGTCGGTCAGAGAGCCATATCGCGCATCTACTTCCACACAGCATCCACCACAGCCTGCTCCACCCCCTGACAGATTCGAGCAGATGATGGCTATGATGCTACAGCAGCAGCAGCTTCTGACTACCATCGTGGGGACATTAGCCCAGGGTAGGGGTGCGGCTCCATCTACACCACCTGCACCGCCTGCGCATCCAGTTGAGGATGCTTATACATATGCCCAGGATGAGGGCATGGCTCATCCTGCGCTGCCTGCTTACCTTGCGGGGAATCCTGCCGATACACGGGGCCTATTGGAGCGATTTCAGCGCTTGCAGCCTCCTACTTTCACGGGTTCTCACAGACCCGAGGAGGCTGAGTACTGGCTTGACCGGGTGTCAAAGATTTTACGGATGTTGCATTGCATCGAGGCCGAGCAGGTAGAGCTGGCTACCTTCCTATTTGAGAGAGAGGCCAGCATGTGGTGGGATAGCGTACTGCGGACCGTTGCCGCAGACTTTGTATGGACGTGGGCAGCATTTGAGTTCCGCTTCCATGAGAAGTATTATCCCCAGACTTACAGGCACGATAGGGAGAATGAGTTTCTCCGCCTCAGATAGGCAGTGATGACAGTTACAGAGTATGAGCATCGGTTCACGGAGTTGGGCAGGTACGTCCCGACGATCTTGGCTGATGAGCAGATACGCATACGGCGCTTTTTGGAGGGTTTGTGACCGGATATTCGGTCGAAGATGTGTTGTGTTAGCATTCCCTCCTATGCGGAGTTGATTCACATGTCCATGCGGGCAGAGCAGGACTGGATCGACTTGCGCGATCTCGCGGCCCGGTTACTTCTAGGCCACGACCAGACTTGCAGACAGGCCCTTCGCGGGCAAGAGGCCTCGCATTGATCCTCCTACTAGGACTACGGCGCTTGTACCACCGTTTCGGTGCCCTGATTTGACGTGCACATACTGTGGGAGGTCAGGCCACTTGGCGCAGAGCTGCTTTTCGAGGATGCGGGACAGTGGGTTCTCGCCGCCGCAGAAGATTGACCGTGTACGTCCACAGGAGATATCAGCACTGCCTATACGGTCAGCTCCTACTCATCCTTCATTCAGACCTCCGGTATCGCAGATCAGACAGCCTCCACGACCCTTGACACAGCGGCCGAACCGGCCACAGCAGGCTCGAGTTCATGCATTGACAGCTGAGGCAGCTGCGACGGGCACTTCTCAGCATTCGGCCTTCGAGGTCACAGCCCATATTGGAGGTACTCCTATTCTCGTGATGGTGGACACTGGATCCACAATTTCTTTGATATCGCGTGCTATTGTCAGACGTCTTGGCTTACACACCATTACTATGGATGGAGTGCGGGTTTATACAGCTCATGGGTCCTTTACAGATGCCACCCAGATGTGTGAGGGTTGTTTGGTAGATCTGGGGGGCAAGACGATGGTTCTAGATCTCGTCGTCGACCCTTCTCTTTATTATCTCGACGTCATTCTTGGCATGGACTGGTTGACTGCAGCGAGAGCCGAGATTGACTGCGAGACTCGTATAGTCACAACGTACGAGCCTGAGGGTGCATCCTTCACATTTCCAGTGCGGGTAAATCTCCCTTTCCGCATACTTAGCTACGTCACTTTATTGCGCGACGCTGGTGCCCAGGTACTCGAGCATGTGCAAGTCGTTTCTGAGCTCGGGGATCTGTTCAGGAAAATCCCTGGTTTGCCGCCCCGACGTGAGATCGATTTCACTATCGATCTGGTTCCTGGATCTACGCCCGTCTCACTGCCGATGTATCGTATGGCACCATGTGAGATGGAGGAGTTGAGGACGTAGATTGATGGTCTGCTAGAGCTTGGCCTTATACGGCCTAGCGTGTCTTCTTGGGGAGCACCGGTCTTATTCGTGAGGAAGAAGGATGGTTCGATGCGATTGTGTATTGATTATCGCAGGCTGAACCAGCTCACGGTGAAGAACAAGTACCCTTTGCCCAAGATCGATGACTTGTTCGATCAGCTGAGAGGAGCGCAGTACTTCTCGAAGATTGATCTTCAGTCAGGTTATCATCAGCTGCGCGTCAAGGATGAGGACGTGCAGAAGACAGCATTCAGGACCAGTTTTGGCCACTACGAGTTCCTCGTGATGTCGTTCGGTCTTACGAACGCACCGGCCGTGTTCATGGATCTGATGAACCGGGTATTTCGACCTTTCCTCTATCGATTCGTCGTTGTATTCATTGACGACATTTTGGTGTACTTTAGGAGTCGAGAGGAGCATGAGGAGCACTTACGTTTGGTCCTGGATACGCTCAGACAGCATCAGTTGTTCGCACAGTACAAGAAGTGCGACTTCTGGAAGCAGGAGGTGAAGTTTTTGGGACACGTGTTGTCCAAGGATGGCATGGCAGTTGACCTGTCTAAGGTAGCTGCGGTGCAGGACTGGGAGCAGCCTGGTTCTTTCACTGAGGTGAGGAGCTTCTTGGGTCTCGCTGGCTACTATCGGCACTTCATTCAGGACTTCTCGAAGATCGCGAGACCCTTATCTCAGTTGACACGGAAGGACGTGAAATTCGCCTGAAATGACAAGGCGGAGTCAGCTTTTCAGGAGCTGAAGGATAGACTTACGTCCGCCCCTATGCTAGTATTGTCAGAGCAAGGGGTTAAATATACTATATATACTAACGCGTCTAGCGTTGGTTTGGGTTGTGTCCTTATGCAGAGGGACAGGGTAATTTCGTATGCCTCGAGACAATTAAGGAAGCACGAGGAGAATTACCCTACACAAGACCTAGAGTTGACAGCCGTTATATTCGCACTGAGACTCTGGAGACATTACCTCTACGGAGAGGAGTTCGAGCTCTTTTGCGACCACAAGAGCCTCAAGTACATATTCACGCAGCGAGACTTGAATATGAGGCAGCGGCGATGGATGGAGACGTTGAAGGACTTCAAGTTTGAAGTCTCTTACCATCCTGGGAAGGCGAACCTTGTGGCTGATGCGTTGAACCGCAAGAAGGCGATAGAGTTTGCGGCTCCGCTGATGGTTGCCGAGTGGGATATGGTTGAGTTTTTGCGAGACTTTGAGCAGAAACTCACCGTAGAGGAGCCGTTTGAGTTCATCACACATGTACAGGTGCGATCTCAGATCGATGACCGAGTCATCGAGGCGCAGAGGGACGATGCGCATCTTACTGAGCTTCGAGAGCAGGCCAGTGATGATGCTGACACCGACTGGCGAGTTGGTATGGATGGGGGCTTACGTTACCGTGGCCGCCTATGCGTCCTAGATGTCCCTGACTTGAGACGAGAGATTCTCGAGGCTGCGCATTGTACTAGACTCGCGATGCATCCAGGCAGCACAAAGATGTATCATGATGTGAAGAGGACGTATTGGTGGGAAGGTATGAAGACCCATATAGCTGAGTTCGTATCCCGTTGTCTCACTTGTTAGCAGGTGAAGGCAGAGCATCGCCGACCACCTGGACTTTTGCAGCCGATGCCGATTGCAGAGTGGAAGTGAAATTTCATTTCCATGGACTTCATTTCTGGGTTGCCGAAGACGAGGAAGGGACATGATTCCATTTGGGTGATCGTCGACCGATTGACGAAGTCGGCGCACTTCCTACCGATCAGAGTTACGAACTCTGCAGACGAGTTGGCTAGATTGTACATCAGAGAGATCGTGCGTCTGCATGGAGTTCCGTTGGAGATCGTGTCGGACAGAGACACGCGGTTCACTTCTATCTTCTGGACTCGCATTCAGGAGGCTATGGGTGTGAAGTTGAAGTTCAGTACTGCCTTCCACCCACAGACGGACGGACAGACAGAGCGAGTGAACCAAATCTTGGAGGATATGTTGCGAGCTTGCGCATTAGACTTCAAGGACAGTTGGGATGATTGTCTTGCATATGCGGAGTTTGCGTACAACAATAGCTTCCAGGCGAGTATCGGTATGGCACCTTATGAGGCGCTGTATGGGCGACCTTATCGCGCACCGCATTGCTGGTTAGAGGTCGGTGAGCGTAGCTTGATTGGCCCAGAGTTGGTGTAGGCGACGTCAGAGAAGATTGATACTATTCGACGTCGGCTTCTTACAGCGCAGAGCAGACAGAAGAGCTACGCCGATACGAGACGGAAGCCACTAGAGTTCACAGTTAGGGATCACGTGTTGTCACACCCCAAACTCGGAAACCGGGCTCACAAAATTCCCGATCGCCGAATCCGGCGCCGACAGCCTCTGTAGAACCCCATTCTCGGCTCCTAGCTCCCATTCGCCAGGTTCTGATCCTGGGATGCTACGAGGAGGATTTTAAATATCAGTTTGATTCGTATTAAGCATAACCAAGGGCATAACCCACAAACAACAACCAAGAAATCCATTACATTTCCACTATGATCAAAAACTTTACAAGTACAATGGGCATAAAGGGAAATACAAGGGTAAATAACAGAAAAACTCCAAAATGATCAGCAACGTGCTCCTGCCTCAACGCTGCTGCGATCCAACGTCACCTACACGCAACGGTCGTGCATAACCTTACAGAAAGCTTAGAGGGTGGTGAAGGTATGTGCTCAAGGTAGTAATATGTACATGCAATGTCAGAGTGATGCGGAATATGCAAATGGAAACATAATATCATGAGTCGTACCAAGGCTTATGCGATGCAAGACATGAATGGTATCGGCCATCCCAAGGCCATGCAATGTATAATGCAACTCAAGCATACGGATACTCATCAATGTCCACACATCAATACAGCTCAAAGTATGGAATATCACCGGGGTCTAGTACACTCTAAACCAGATTGCCGCCACATCGCGCACAATAAGGTAAGTGGAAGAGACCTCACTATCCGTCTGCTAATATCGGGCGCGACTCGTCGATAGCGGACCCATTCCTCGAGCTGGTCAAACTCAGCCTAGTATTGCCCCCTACACTCGGGCGGGTAAGGCCAACTGGTATTCGGCATAGTGGAGAGCACCCCCTTCCAACCGACCACGACATAGTGGAGAGCACAGCCAACTGGTATTCGGCACTCAGTGCTCATCTACCCACTCGGTTTAGACGTTGGAGCAACCTCTTGGTACCATAAGGGTTTAAGGACTTTCACCCAGGGATATCTATAGTACCCCATGTAGAATAAGATTTCCGGTATCCAATCATGCCAACCACGATGCGTCTGTGGAGGCTACGGCCCTGATGTCACTAGAGCGTACAATAACCATATCACACAAATGCGGAATGCATGAATCACGCTATACAGTCATGCAACCAATCCTGCGCATACCGTGCGCTCATGTAGGGCAACACCGCCTAACCGGGAGCCCATAAACAACCTGCCCGAAGGCATATGCTATGATCAGTCAATCCTCATATCAAGCATGCATATGATGCGTATGATCATGAGTCATGAAATTATACTAAACATGTACATGAGTGATGAACCGTCCTTAGAACGCAGATGGGCCTAGACGGCCTATACATAATGAGTACGGCCCAATAATGGGCCCTAAGGAGAGTCGTAATGTGGACATCCAACCAGCATTACACTCGCAATGTGGACGTCAAACCAACATTGCATCCTAGGCACGATCTTTGTAAACGTCAGTACTTAGTCTGTAATGAATTTACACGTTGCAATGGACCATAGATTATCTCCATCGGATCTTGCATATATATCAAATGGGCCTTATCTTATGGGCCTTTTAGTCATCAGATGGACCATATAAATGGACCACACTAATGGGTCTTGTGTACATTGCAATGGGTCAAAACCTGTGGGCCTAGCATTGCGTCAAATGAGCTTAACTCATGGGTCGAATGGGTCACACCAATTGAATCCATATGAACGCAAAATAGGCCTTAACCCTTAGGCATTATATGAGTTCAATGGGCCTGAACCCCTAGGCCTTATGGTACATCAAATGGCCTAGTCACATGGCCTTAGAACATATTAATTGGCCTTACTCCTATGGGCTTTAAAATACCTTAAATGGGTCCAATACTATGGGCCTAACAAAATGTTCATTTTCCTTCAAAACTAGACCCAACATGAAGTTCATTTGCGATACAACCTGTTTATACGACCCACAACAACGTTTATTTGCAACCCAATCCTTTCATAAGGTCATGTTGAACCACAGCCCCATTGCAATATCTATTTATAGTCCAAACTGTTCATAGGGCCCACGGTCAATGGTAAGTCTCATCGTTCCAAATGAACGGCGCGGATGTAACACATAAAACATGATGGGGCCCACCGTCTCGGGGTGGACGGCGTGAATAGAACACATACATCACAAGGGTCCCACCGTCCGCTGGACGGTGGAGACCGTGTGAACGTAAGGTGGGTGCCACCGTCCGCTGGACGGTGGACTTAACACATGGATTATTGTGGGTCCCAAGTGGGACCCACCCAGTAATATTTATTCAGCATCTAAGCCGTTCACAAGGCCACTCTCTCCTGGATGAAGATAAAACATAAATCTCAGCTTGATCCAAAACTTCTGTGGGACCAAAAATCAATTTCAATGGTAGACTTCAATTCCACTGTTTCAAGTGGTGTGGGCCACTTGAGTTTTGGATCTATTTCATTTTTGGAGGGGGGGCCCGCCACTGGGATGGCCCACCTCATGATCAAGCTGGATGACAAATACACATTATAGGGGGGCCCACATGCAGGGCCGTGGGCCCCTACTGGACGCCCACTGCCGCTGCACGGCTGCACTTTTTCAGGGAGGGGTGGCAACCCCCTTTGCAAAAAAATCTGAAAAAATGATTTTCTGGGGTTTTTTGCACGCGGGGCCCTTTAAAGTGAAATCTGCCCCAGCCATTGCGACCAGTGGCCCGAGGCCGTCCAAATAAGTCCAGAGTTTGAATTTTTTTGACGCTTGGAAGTGGAATAAAATAAGAAATTAGCGTCTGAATGGTGAGAATACAATATTTGGCGCTATGGCCCACCAGGTGCTCCGTTCAGTCCCATTTTCTGGCTCAACGCCTAAAATGAGATGGTGAAAGGGATGGACGGCTTGGATCAGATATAAACATCAGGGTGGGTGTAACGCCCGTGAAAAATCCATACTTGGGCTTGAGTACCAACTCGACCCGAAATTGCGTAGAATTCATTCCTTTAGAAAATATGACTAGGTTAGCTAGTGCAACGTTAGAATAGCTGGGAAATGGTCCCTGATCACTTTAAATACGTTCTACAAGGCCCGAAGCGAGTGGAACCAAGGGTGCTATAATGCTCTAAAGCCTCGGATCAAACTCTAAGCCGGTTTGTTCTCGGGACCTCCTTGAAACTTTGTATTGGATCTAGACCGCGCGTCGTAAGTCAGATGCCTACCATCTTAGACCGTTATGACCACTTAGCTGGGCTTGGCAATCGTTTCGAATATCAAGTCCAACTGACGATCACAGGCTATTTCATTGAGCCCGGACCGAAGAGAGTGTGAATAGGGACAGTTGGAATTTCAAATTCAAATCTGGCACACAAATTTGACGCATCAGTATTAAGCATTCTGACCGTCAGAATATAGCCAAATTACACCCATGGATCAGGAAAAATATCTATTATATATCACGAGACTTATAGGCCTGATCTTGGTGCGGTGACCGTTAAACTGAAACTGGGCCGCCACGTGCGATCTGGGAACCCAACCGGTCTGAAAACTGGATGTGTGCTAGATCCAGTATGCATGAGCTTAAGTCCGACCGCATTTGGCCAGGGGACCTCCAGAAATGCTCTTTTGGACCGAAACGGCCCCGATTTGGTTAGGCACCAAGTAAACATTGTTCCCAAGCCTATTTTGGGAATGTTTTAGGCTATAAAAGGGGTTGAAACCCTCACTCCTCTCTCCCATCCGAATTTGAGAGAAGCCCTAGCTTGGGAGAGAGAAAAAGAGTGAGAGATTGTGAGAGAGTGGGAGAGTTCTTCCTGCCACTTGTGCTACGTGTTGCACGTGCTTAAGCAACACTCCTCTACCGCTTTCCCGGCGATTCCACCTCGATCCTAGGTAAGTAAAAATCCTAAATAGTTGTTGATTTGAGTTTTCCTTGTTTCCATAGCGATGTAGCTTATGGATCTTATGTATTAGGCTCCTTACTCACCGTAGACGAACCATATACGCTCCGCTTCGATTCCCGAGTCTACAAGACACTAGGTGAGGATTTTAGACGCTTTGATTGACGGTTCCCAACGCTTTCAATGTCGTTTAATAGTAGATTCTTGACGGCAACGCCGTTTGACATGTACAAAATGCTCTCCGTTTCCCGTTTCGTAAGCTAACGAAGAATATGAGATTTAGGGCATTTTAGTCATTTGTAGGAAGTACTGTTTACATTCATATTTTGCTGATGTGATTGACATGGTTTGTTGTCGCATTAGGAAGTTAGGAATGCATGCATAATTAGTTTGGCGAAGAGATTCGCCTAGTTGCGCACTTTGGGTCGACATACTATGTGTAGACTTAAGTGTGTAGTGTATGTGTTTGTATAAATGCTTGTATTAGTATCTATTGAATTAAATGATGTTATTTGATAGTTTGTGATTGATTTTTCAATTATTATGCTGACCTAAATGATTTTCTACATGTTGACAAAATGCATGATTTCATTACATGCATGGAATGTATGTGCTTGAGGTTTTGCTTAAGTTGAATATGCATGGGAAGTATGCCTTGAAGATTTGCTTAAGTTGAATGTTATAACATGTGCTAACATGCTCACATGATGTATTTCAATTCCAATACCTTTTTATAGTGTTAATGTAATTCCATAGATGTGTGGGACTTGACTTAGTCCAGGCAGTCGGTAACCGAGCGAATTCGTGGCTGACTGGTCATAGCCACGAACGACGCGTCGATGAATGTGATTCGTGTTGAGAGTTGGCGGCAGTGGTTAGGCCACGCGAAGTGTTTTACGCACTTCATGTCGTTTAATTCGAGATGCGATCGCGCTAGTCGAGCCCGTCAAGTAACCCGACTGGCCGATGTTTGTTCACCTTGTATGTATCATGACTGCTTGAACCTAGGGTACTGAACTTACCATTGTAAACCCTATTAACCGTGGTACCTTGATCCACGAAGACTCATGAGCCGGGCATGGTGGTATGGGACACCGTGGTCGAGCTGTCGGCCTACGCTGGGGCCACAAACCTCCCCGTAGTGACCAATGAGCACCTTGACTCGTGAGCAGATTATGGTGGTATGGGACACTATATTCTAGCTGTCGGCCTACACTGATCAGGCGACGAGCCCTTTGTAGTGACCGCGAGCGTATTCTGAGTTCACGGGAGGCGACGACCCTTCCGTGCAGTAGAGTACAGTAGGCCTGTATTGATAAGGTGATGGGGGAGCGGTGCAACGAGTGCGAGCAACAGCCCTGGCAGCCCTTGCAGTGACCTACGAAATATACATCGTATGAGATTACTAGGAGTGACGACCCTAGACAGGATCCGTGTTGGGATTGATACAAGGGAGGTACCTTAGTTTCCCAATCCTGCTGTTTGAATGGACTAATAACAACTTGGTAATCATATCACCATAGCATTGCATGTGCCTGGAAGATGTGGAGCACTCTAGGGAGTGTGGCATGCCGCGGTCGTAAGATGTTGCCGTATGAGGGTGATCGTCGGTGAGGGCATACATCACGTCATATCATCTTGCATTAACAACAGTATTAGAATTGTCTGATTTACTGCTTTACTATTATCGCGTGATTGAATTGTGAACATGCTAATCTTTGCTCTATGATTCCACTGAGTTGATCACTCATTCCCACGTTACGGGATGGTGTTTGCAACACCCACCAGACCCTGTTGTAGTTGCAGGTGACGACGAGATCCAGGAGGTGGAGCCGGAGATTGACGAGGACCAGGATGAGTTCTCGTATATGCAGTATCACGACGGCTTCCCGTAGGTGACCTGGATCGAGGGGGACTTCAGTGGGACTATTTTGAACTTATTCTTTGTCTATTTACATGTATATGAGACTCAGAGATGTAGTCATACTTTGGAGACAGTTGAGATTACTTTGTTTTCCATACAGTGATATATATATTGTTTAGTCTTCCGCTTGCTTTTATCACTGGATCTGAAGTATGAATTGCAGTTTTGGTATACTTTTACTCATGTGAATGCTTTAAATCAGACAACATTGAATCATAACCATTTTTGTTGCATAAGTGACGGTCTGGAATTCGGGAGTTGAGTTTATACACGACCCCCGATTTTCAGGGTGTTACAAGTTGGTATCAGAGCATGAATGAGAGTATACTGGGCCTGGGTTATGGTCTTGCAACGTACGGTGTCGTTTCCTTTGACTTAGGTGGGTGCGAGAAGGGTCTAGAAACACTTCTAGGATCACAGATTCGCCGATAGGCGAAGTCTATAAGAATCGATCGCAAGATCGAGTCTGTAACGTATCTCGGGTCGCGTAAAGCAACCCGAATCACTTCTAAGCTATAGGAAGTCGGGTTGAGGCGTCCTATGAGTGGTTTTAAACTGCAAAAGTGAATCCATGGGCCGTGGAATGACCACGACTCCTGTAATCAATCGCCGGGGCTTAAAAACCCCGTTTCACCAAAAATCTTCAAAATTCCTTCTCTAAACACTTCAACCTTCAGTTCTTTCTTATCCATTTCATGTTAGGCATCAAACCTAATGTGAAAATAACACAAATTAATATATTCACCAAATTTTACAGTGAATAGTAAAATTTTATGAAAAATGGCCATAAGGCCATTCTAACTTCACTTTCTTTAGAAACTAAGAAGCTAGAAAGATGTACTGGCTCCTTCTACCCCAAATTCATATGCTGCATCATATGGTTTGGTATTCGGGATTACGATGTGGACCCGGAAAGCCCCAAACAAATGTTTGGGCTCATACAGACCAAAATACTATGAACCAAGGGGTGAGACCTAACTTTTTGGGACCCTGGGACCATGGGGGACCAGACCCATGGGGTCCCACTGGCCAACCTGAAGGTTGGCCGGGAGATGCATCGCCGGCCGGCGAACTCGGATGGTGCTGTCCTTCGGGCGCACCCTCCTAAATAGGGTCCACATCACCCCTAGCTACCTCCCATCCCACGAAAACCCCTAAAACCCACCTCTCCTTCACAAAAAGCCCCCTTGCCTACCCTAGATTCGATTTTCAGCAACCAATCCTAAACCCCGGCGTCCCAAACCACCTCTACAACCTTCCTTGGCCAAAACCGACCACCACCCATCAGTTATTGGGTGTTGGCAGCCCCCTTCCTTGAAGATTTCCCCATTTGGAGCTCCAAAATCCCTCAAATGTAGCTGAAATCGTGAGCTGCTCCATCCCATCTTTTTGTTCTTATTTTTCCCTGAAAGTACAGCCTTGGGAAGCTTGAAGCGTCCCTCTACGACGCCTAGATTTCCTTTTGTCAGATTGGGCAGCCATTTCTCCGCATTTTCGGCGTTTTCAATGACTTTTGTGGAAGCCATTTTGGGCCTTTTGTCGCTCTCATCCATCATATCTTTGATGGGTAAGAGGAAAACTGCGACAGACGAGGCTGGGCCGAGCCGCCCTGCTCGATTGAGAAGACCGCGGGGTGGTGCCGCAAGTTCAAGCGCCGCTGCAGTCCTGGAGTGCCGTACAAAGCGAGATTTGGATCCCCATGCACATCTTGGACGAACCATTCTATCAGAGATGCCTCATGGTGAGTACACTGATCGTAGAGTGTTATTTGAGGCGGACGTAGATGGGCGATTGTTCGGCGAATATCTGTTGTTCGAACGCATTGAAGTTGCGCATTGGGGACCGATCTTTGAAGCTCGCGCTCGTGCTAATGTGAGCACTGTTCGTGCCTTCTATGCTAGCATCCAGAATCCTACCTTGGATCCTTTGCAGTTCAAAATCCCTTTTGGTAGAGATCGGATGGCTACGATCGACGTCCGGTTGATTGCGCGACTTCTCAATGTGCCTCTAGGTGATGTGCATCCAAGTGAGAAGAATTTGAGGACTAGACGTGAACGAGATCGCCGCACCAGGTTTCTGTGCGGTAAGTTGGTTCCATGGCAGCCTAATAATAGCCTCAAGGCGACGTACATGTCTGAGGATTTGCGTCTGCTGCATCATATCTGCACGTTCAATGTTTATCCTAGGTCGACGAACCGCATTGAATGTACACGTCTTATGGTCGATTTCTTATTTCTGGTGGCCCAGGGAGAGAACGTATGTATGGCCACTTTCATCTTACGGCAGATAGTTCTCATAGCCAGGTCGAGGAGAACATCCGAATCCCTTCCCTTTGGCCGACTCATTTGCAAGATTGTGCTTGAGTTTGCCTATAGACTTGGACCCGAATTGCCGGTATCGATTCACACCATCGATGAGTCGACAATGGTTAAGATGAAGATTGGGTCGCAATACCGTGAAAATCAACTTGAAAGGGATAGTGGGGATGACTTTGATGAAGAGGAAGATCAAAGCGAAGAAGAACCTAGAGCAGAGGTTCAGGAAGAGGTTCAGGAAGAAGCAGAAGAGGAGGCTCAGGATACTGATGAGAGCCCTCCTCCTTCTGCGCAGACTACTATCGACGATCGCATTGCTCGGATGGAGGAGAGTCAGACCGCTTTGCGAAGGGAAGTCCAAGAACTTCGAGCGGAAGTCGCTGATGCCAAGGCTGTTACAAAGAAGAAGTTTGGCAAGGTGACTCGCACCTTGAAGGCAATCCTGTGTTACTTACAGGATAAGGGTGCTCCTCCTCCGTCGCCAGACTCCGACTAGCGACGCGATCTTTGATGTTGTTATGAGTAGTTAGCCATTTTCTGTTTTATGTGTGTAAAGCCTATTAGGGCTAGTGCTTTGCTTATGTTGCTGTTGCTTAACTGTCTTAATTTCCATGTCATTCTAGTCATGATGCTTGTAAGGATATATCCCTTGTATTGTGACAATTTTGATTAATTGAAATGCATGGAATGCCTTTGACTCTTTAGTGAATGATTGTGGTGTATTTGAGCAATTGAGACTGACAAGGTTGCGCCCTATTTTGAATATAGGGAATGCCACCTAAGACTACGAGGAGCGCGGTTCGGCTTTCATTGTCAGAGCAGATGGATCAGGCTCCCTCTCAGTCTGGCACTCGTCCGGACCCTGCTGTGGGCCCGATTCCTGAGGCGGTTCGGTCGTCTCAGCCTGCTGTTGGTCCTACAGATGGACCACCGCCATTTACACCATCAGTTAGAGAGCCACAGCGCGCATCTACTTCCGTACCTCATCCGCCACAGCCTGCTCCACCACCTGATAGATTCGAGCAGATGATGGCTATGATGCTACAGCAGCAGCAGCTATTGACTACTATAGTCGGGACTTTAGCCCAGGGTGGGGGTGCGACTGCATCTACTCCGCCAGCACCACCTGCGCATCCAGCTGAGGATGCCTATGCTTACGCCCAGGATGAGGGCATAGCACATCCTGCGCAGCCTGCTTTCCCTGCGGGAAATCCTGCCGACACACGGGGCCTTCTGGAGCGATTTCAGCGCTTGCGGCCTCCTACTTTCACGGGTTCTCACAGACCCGAGGAGGCCGAGTTCTGGCTCGACCGAGTGTCGAAGATTCTACGCATGTTGCACTGTACCGAGGCTGAGCAGGTAGAGCTGGCTACCTTCCAGTTTGAGAGAGAGGCCAGTATGTGGTGGGATAGTATATTGCGGACTGTTACCGCCGATTTCGTATGGACATGGGCAGCATTCGAGTTCCGCTTCCATGAGAAGTATTATCCTCAGACCTACAGGCACGAGAGGGAGAATGAGTTTCTCCGTCTCAGGCAGGCAGCGATGACGGTTACTGAGTATGAGCATCGGTTCACAGAGTTGGGCAGGTACGTCCCGACGATTCTGGCTGATGAGCAGATGCGCATACGGCACTTTTTGGAGGGCTTGCGACCGGATATTCGGTCGAAGATGTGCTGTATCAGTTTCCCCTCCTATGCGGAGTTGGTTCACATGTCCATGGGGGCAGAGCAGGACGTGGATCGACTTGCGCGATCTCGAGGCCCGACTACTTCTAGGCCGCGACCGGATTTGACAGACAGGCCCTCCGCGGGCAAGGGGCCCCGCGTTGATCCTCCTACCAGGACCACGGCGCCAGTAGGACCGTTTCGGCGCCCTGATTTATCATGCACATACTGTGGGAGGACGGGCCACCTAGCGCAGAGTTGCTTTTCGAGGATGCGGGACAGTGGGTTCTCGCCGCCGCAGAAGATTGATCGTGTACGTCCACAGGCGATATCAGCACCGCCTATACGGTCAGCTCCTGCGCATCCTTCTTTCAGGCCTACGGTATCGCAGATTCGACAGCCTCCACGGCCCTTGACACAGCGGCCGAACCGGCCACAGCAGGCTCGGGTTCATGCACTGACCGCTGAGGCATCTACGACGCCGACTTTCCAGCATTCAGCCTTCGAGGTCACGGGCCATATCGGAGGTACTCCCGTTCTTGTCATGGTGGACACTGGTTCCACGATTTCTTTGATATCGCGTGCCGTAGTCAGACGTCTTGGGTTGCAGACTATCACTATGGATAGCGTGCGAGTCCTTGCAGCTCATGGAGATTATTCGGATGTCACCCAGATGTGTGAGGGTTGTTTAGTTGATCTGGGAGGCAGGACGATGACTCTTGATCTGGTCGTCGATCCCTCGCTCGTTTATCTCGACGTCATTCTTGGCATGGACTGGTTGACTGCAGCGAGAGCCGAGATTGACTGCGAGGCTCGTGTGGTGACGGTGTACGAGCCTGAGGGCACGCCTTTCACATTTTCAGTGCGGGTAAATCTTCCTTTCCGCATTCTTAGCTACGCCACTCTATTGCGCGACGCTGGTGCCCAGGTACTTGAGCAGACGCCAGTTGTTTCTGAGTTCGGGGATCTGTTCAGGAAGATCCCTGGTTTGCCGCCCCGACGTGAGATCGATTTCACTATCGATCTGGTTCCTGGTTCTACACCCGTCTCACTGCCGACGTATCGCATGGCACCATGTGAGATGGAGGAGTTGAGGACGCAGATTGATGGCCTGCTAGAGCTTGGCTTTATACGGCCTAGCGTGTCTCCTTGGGGAGCACCGGTCTTGTTCGTGAAGAAGAAGGATGGTTCGCTGCGATTGTGTATTGATTATCGCAGGCTGAACCAGCTCACGGTGAAGAACAAGTACCCTTTGCCCAGGATCGATGACTTGTTTGATCAGTTGAGAGGAGCGCAGTACTTCTCGAAGATTGATATTCAGTCAGGATATCATCAGCTGCGCGTCAGAGATGAGGACGTGCAGAAGACAGCATTCAGGACCAGTTTTGGTCATTACGAGTTCCTTGTGATGTCGTTCGGTCTCACGAACGCACCGGCCGTGTTCATGGATCTGATGAACAGGGTATTGCGGCCTTTCCTCTATCGATTCGTCGTTGTCTTCATCGATGACATTTTGGTATACTCTAGGAGTCGAGAGGAGCACTTGCGTTTGGTCCTTGATACGCTCAGACAGCATCAGTTGTTCGCACAGTATAAGAAGTGCGACTTCTGGAAGCAGGAGGTGAAGTTTCTGGGACACGTGGTGTCCAAGGATGGCATGGCAGTTGACCTGTCTAAGGTAGCTGCGGTGCAGGACTGGGAGCAGCCTGGTTCTGTCACTGAGGTGAGGAGTTTCTTGGGTCTTGCTGGCTACTATCGGCGCTTCATTCAGGATTTCTCGAAGATCGCGAGACCCTTATCTCAGTTGATACGGAAGGACGTGAAGTTCGCCTGGAATGATAAGGCGGAGTCAGCTTTTTAGGAGCTGAAGGACAGACTTACGTCCGCCCCTGTGCTAGTATTGCCAGAGCAAGGGGTTAAATACACTATATACACTGACGCGTCTAGCGTTGGTTTGGGTTGTGTCCTTATGCAGAGGGACAGGGTAATTTCGTATGCCTCGAGACAATTAAGGAAGCACGAGGAGAATTACCCTGCACACGACCTGGAGTTGGCAGCCGTGATATTCGCACTGAGACTCTGGAGACATTACCTCTACGGAGAGGAGTTCGAGCTCTTTTGCGACCACAAGAGCCTCAAGTACATATTCACGCAGCGGGACTTGAATATGAGGCAGCGGCGATGGATGGAGACGCTGAAGGACTTCAAGTTTGAAGTCTCTTACCATCCTGGGAAGGCGAACCTTGTGGCTGATGCGTTGAGCCGCAAGAAGGCGATAGAGTTTGCGGCTCCGCTGATGGTTGCCGAGTGGGATATGGTTGAGTTTTTGCGAGACTTTGAGCAGAAACTCACTGTAGAGGAGCCATTTGAGTTCATCGCACACGTACAGGTGCGATCCCAGATCGATGACCGTGTCATCGAGGGGCAGAGGGACGACGCGCATCTTACTGAGCTTCGAGAGCAGGCCAGTGATGATGCTGACGCCGACTGGCGAGTTGGTATGGATGGGGGCTTACGTTACCGTGGCCGCCTATGCGTTCCTGATGTCCCTGACTTGAGACGAGAGATTCTCGAGGCTGCGCATTCTACTAGACTCGCGATGCATCCAGGCAGCACGAAGATGTATCGTGACGTGAAGAGGACGTATTGGTGGGAAGGTATGAAGACCCACATAGCTGAGTTCGTGTCCCGTTGTCTCACTTGTCAGCAGGTGAAGGCAGAGCATCGCCGACCACCTGGACTTTTGCAGCCTATGCCGATTGCAGAGTGGAAGTGGGATTTCATTTCCATGGACTTCATTTCTGGGTTGCCGAAGATGAGGAAGGGGCATGATTCTATTTGGGTGATCGTCGACCGATTGACGAAGTCGGCGCACTTCCTACCGATCAGAGTTACGAACTCTGCAGACGAGCTGGCTAGATTGTATATTAGAGAGATCGTGCGTCTGCATGGAGTTCCGTTGGAGATCGTGTCGGACAGAGACACGCGGTTCACTTCTGTTTTCTGGACTCGCATTCAGGAGGCTATGGGTGTGAAGTTGAAGTTCAGTACTGCCTTCCACCCACAGACGGACGGACAGATGGAGCGAGTGAACCAGATCCTGGAGGACATGTTGCGAGCTTGCGCATTGGACTTCAAGGACAGTTGGGATGACTGTCTTGCATATGCGGAGTTTGCGTACAACAATAGCTTCCAGGCGAGTATCGGCATGGCACCTTATGAGGCGCTGTATGGGCGACCTTGTCGCGCACCGCATTACTGGTTAGAGGTCGGTGAGCGCAGCTTGATTGGCCCAGAGTTGGTGCAGGCGACGTCAGAGAAGATTGATATTATTCGACGTCGGCTTCTTACAGCGCAGAGCAGACAGAAGAGCTACGCCGATACGAGACGGAGACCACTAGAGTTCACAGTCGGGGATTATGTGTTTTTGCGAGTTTCCCCTATGAAGGGAGTCCTTCGGTTCGGGAAGAAGGGGAAGCTGGCACCACGATTCATTGGTCCATTTCAGATCCTCGATCGTGTGGGAGCAGTGGCTTATCGATTGGTTTTACCCACGCCCCTCGCGAGCGTCCACAACGTATTTCATGTTTCTATGCTGAAGAAGTACGTTGCTGATCCTTCTCATATCATCAGATGGGAGCAGGTGCAGTTAGGAGAGGATGTTACTTATATCCTGCGACCGACACGCATCTTAGACCGGAAGGAGCAGGTACTGCGTAGCAAGGTGATTCCCCTTGTGAAGGTACTATGGACGCATCATACTGAGGAGGAGGCTACTTGGGAGACAGAAGCCGAGATCAGAAAGAACTACCCACAGCTTCTCGAGGAGTACGAAAAGGTACAAAATTTCGAGGACGAAATTATTTGTTAAGGGGGGTAGATTGTAACGCCCGTGAAAAATCCATACTTGGGCTCGAGTACCAACTCGACCCGAAATTGCGTAGAATTCATTCCTTTAGAAAATATGACTAGGTTAGCTAGTGCAACGTTAGAATAGCTGGGAAATGGTCCCTGATCACTTTAAATACGTTCTACAAGGCCCGAAGCGAGTGGAACCAAGGGTGCTATAATGCTCTAAAGCCTCGGATCAAACTCTAAGCCGGTTTGTTCTCGGGACCTCCTTGAAACTTTGTATTGGATCTAGACCGCGCGTCGTAAGTCAGATGCCTACCATCTTAGACCGTTATGACCACTTAGCTGGGCTTGGCAATCGTTTCGAATATCAAGTCCAACTGACGATCACAGGCTATTTCATTGAGCCCGGACCGAAGAGAGTGTGAATAGGGACATAGTTGGAATTTCAAATTCAAATCTGGCACACAAATTTGACGCATCAGTATTAAGCATTCTGACCGTCAGAATACAGCCAAATTACACCCTTGGATCAGGAAAAATATTTATTATATATCACGAGACTTATAGGCCTGATCTTGGTGCGGTGACCGTTAAACTGAAACTGGGCCGCCACGTGCGATCTGGGAACCCAACCGGTCTGAAAACTGGATGTGTGCTAGATCCAGTATGCATGAGCTTAAGTCCGACCGCATTTGGCCAGGGGACCTCCAGAAATGCTCTTTTGGACCGAAACGGCCCCGATTTGGTTAGGCACCAAGTAAACATTGTTCCCAAGCCTATTTTGGGAATGTTTTAGGCTATAAAAGGGGTTGAAACCCTCACTCCTCTCTCCCATCCGAATTTGAGAGAAGCCCTAGCTTGGGAGAGAGAAAAAGAGTGAGAGATTGTGAGAGAGTGGGAGAGTTCTTCCTGCCACTTGTGCTACGTGTTGCACGTGCTTAAGCAACACTCCTCTACCGCTTTCCCGGCGATTCCACCGTGATCCTAGGTAAGTAAAAACCCTAAATAGTTGTTGATTTGAGTTTTCCTTGTTTCCATAGCGATGTAGCTTATGGATCTTATGTATTAGGCTCCTTACTCGCCGTAGACGAACCATATACGCTCCGCTTCGATTCCCGAGTCTACAAGACACTAGGTGAGGATTTTAGACGCTTTGATTGACGGTTCCCAACGCTTTCAATGTCGTTTAATAGTAGATTCTTGACGGCATCGCCGTTTGACATGTACAAAATGCACTCCGTTTCCCGTTTCGTAAGCTAACGAAGAATATGAGATTTAGGACATTTTAGTCATTTGTAGGAAGTACTGTTTACATTCATATTTTGCTGATGTGATTGACATGGTTTGTTGTCGCATTAGGAAGTTAGGAATGCGTGCATAATTAGTTTGGCGAAGAGATTCGCCTAGTTGCGCACTTTGGGTCGACATACTATGTGTAGACTTAAGTGTGTAGTGTATGTGTTTGTATAAATGCTTGTATTAGTATGTATTGAATTAATTGATGTTATTTGATAGTTTGTGATTGATTTTTCAATTATTATGCTGACCTAAATGATTTTCTACATGTTGACAAAATGCATGATTTCATTACATGCATGGAATGTATGTGCTTGAGGTTTTGCTTAAGTTGAATATGCATGGGAAGTATGCCTTGAAGATTTGCTTAAGTTGAATGTTATAACATGTGCTAACATGCTCACATGATGTATTTCAATTCCAATACCTTTTTATAGTGTTAATGTAATTCCATAGATGTGTGGGACTTGACTTAGTCCAGGCAGTCGGTAACCGAGCGAATTCGTGGCTGACTGGTCATAGCCACGAACGACGCGTCGATGAATGTGATTCGTGTTGAGAGTTGGCGGCAGTGGTTAGGCCACGCGAAGTGTTTTACGCACTTCATGTCGTTTAATTCGAGATGCGATCGAGCTAGTCGAGCCCGTCAAGTAACCCGACTGGCCGATGTTTGTTCACCTTGTATGTATCATGACTGCTTGAACCTAGGGTACTGAACTTACCATTGTAAACCCTATTAACCGTGGTACCTTGATCCACGAAGACTCATGAGCCGGGCATGGTGGTATGGGACACCGTGGTCGAGCTGTCGGCCTACGCTGGGGCCACAAACCTCCCCGTAGTGACCAATGAGCACCTTGACTCGTGAGCAGATTATGGTGGTATGGGACACTATATTCTAGCTGTCGGCCTACACTGATCAGGCGACGAGCCCTTTGTAGTGACCGCGAGCGTATTCTGAGTTCACGGGAGGCGACGACCCTTCCGTGCAGTAGAGTACAGTAGGCCTGTATTGATAAGGTGATGGGGGAGCGGTGCAACGAGTGCGAGCAACAGCCCTGGCAGCCCTTGCAGTGACCTACGAAATATACATCGTATGAGATTACTAGGAGTGACGACCCTAGACAGGATCTGTGTTGGGATTGATACAAGGGAGGTACCTTAGTTTCCCAATCCTGCTGTTTGAATGGACTAATAACAACTTGGTAATCATATCACCATAGCATTGCATGTGCCTGGAAGATGTGGAGCACTCTAGGGAGTGTGGCATGCCGCGGTCGTAAGATGTTGCCGTATGAGGGTGATCGTCGGTGAGGGCATACATCACGTCATATCATCTTGCATTAACAACAGTATTAGAATTGTCTGATTTACTGCTTTACTATTATCGCGTGATTGAATTGTGAACATGCTAATCTTTGCTCTATGATTCCACTGAGTTGATCACTCATTCCCACGTTACGGGATGGTGTTTGCAACACCACCAGACCCTGTTGTAGTTGCAGGTGACGACGAGATCCAGGAGGTGGAGCCGGAGATTGACGAGGACCAGGATGAGTTCTCGTATATGCAGTATCACGACGGCTTCCCGTAGGTGACCTGGATCGAGGGGGACTTCAGTGGGACTATTTTGAACTTATTCTTTGTCTATTTACATGTATATGAGACTCAGAGATATAGTCATACTTTGGAGACAGTTGAGATTACTTTGTTTTCCATACAGTGATATATATATTGTTTAGTCTTCCGCTTGCTTTTATCACTGGATCTGAAGTATGAATTGCAGTTTTGGTATACTTTTACTCATGTGAATGCTTTAAATCAGACAACATTGAATCATAACCATTTTTGTTGCATAAGTGACGGTCTGGAATTCGGGAGTTGAGTTTATACACGACCCCCGATTTTCAGGGTGTTACAGTGGGCCCTATGCAAGGGAAACACCCCATTCCCCTTTTTTTTCTTTCTTTTTCTTCTTTCTTTTTCCCTTTTTCATACAGAGACGTCCAGCGTCCCCAGATGCTGGACGGTTGGCAGTTTGGGAACGGATTATGGTGGGGGCCCTGATACGGTGGGCCACCACTGATGGATGGCATGGGTTTAACTTTTAAGGTGGGCCCCACTTGAATAAAAATAGTTATATCAAGGTGGGATCCACTCAAGTGGGCCACACCATCCTATTGTAATAAAAATAAATAAAATAAAATAAAATAAAATAAAATGAAAGAGAGAGAGAGAGAGTCATGGAGAGTGGGACATGGCTTGTGATGGAGGGACCCCGACATTATGGGCCCTCCCATACATGAAATCATACATCAAATAGGTCATTTTTGCACGTATGACCAAGAAAACTAAAGATCAACGGTGGGAATCCTTTCCCCACCAATATGGATGGTCTAGATGACCTTTCCAAATGCAAATAAACATCATGATGGGGTCCATGGAGAATGGCCCCATCATGGAATGATCATGATGATCCAAGTGGTCCATCGGCCATAAATAAGGGTCCCAAGTGAGATCCACACCATGGATCGGTGGGCCTCACTTGGTCCACCATAAAATCAAGTAAATCTACCCTATAGAAGCACCCACCGTCCGATATTTTCGCTCCTAGGGGTTCCTTGGCACCTTGTCTTCAACTTCAATGGCTAAGATGAAGAATGGAGGGTTGAGATGGGAGATTTTGGGGTAGGAAGGTGGGCCACTTGGAGCTTAGGAACTTTGGAGAAATTCCATACGTATGGAGCCCTTTGGAATTGTTGTTGCTTGGAAATTTTGAAATGAGAAAGAGAAAGAGAGAGAGTGATGTAAAGGGAGAGAGAGAGAGTGATGGATGGATGGGTGAGTGATGTTTGTGTAAGAAATCTTGGACTTTTGTGGCTTTTGTGTAAGAGAGGTATGGGATGTGAAGACTTTTGTGGTCTTTTGTGTAAGAGAGGTATGGGTTAAGAAGACTTTGTTGGCTTTTTATGTAAGAGAGGTATGGGTTTGGGAGACTTTTGTGGTTGCTTGGGAAAAGGGATGGAAGTGATGTGTACTTGACATGTGATGGCTTGATGGGTGATTGATTGATGGGATTAATGTGATTGATGTGACACATCGTTGAGATTCCCTTGGTTTTCGCAACGCGCGACGTTTTCTCGCACCGAACGTTGGCCCATATCTCTTGATCAGGGTATCGCCTCGGCGCGCGAGTCGCGGTATCAGAACCGCAACGACGGCGCGGTCGCTATGGTATTGGTCGCGGGTTGAGTCGACTCAGGTTGTCGGCACATGAATCTGGGTCGTGCGTCGATATCGGTTAAGGGTAGAAAGCTGCCGGAATTCGACCGGTAAGACCGCGGAAGTGTACGGAAAGGTACGGACCAAGATACGGGTCTTACACATATTTTTGCGAGTTTTCCCTATGAAGGGAGTCCTTCAGTTCGGGAAGAAGGGGAAGCTGGCACCGCGATTCATTGGTCCATTCTAGATCCTCGATCGTGTGGGAGCAGTGGCTTACCGATTGGCTTTTCCCACGCCCCTCGCGAGCGTTCACAATGTATTTCATGTTTCTATGCTGAAGAAGTACGTTGCTGATCCTTCCCATATCATCAGATGGGAGCAGGTGCAGTTAGGAGAGGATGTTACTTATATCCTGCGACCGACACGCATCTTAGACAGGAAGGAGCAGGTACTGCGTAGCAAGGTGATTCCCCTTGTGAAGGTATTGTGGACGCATCATTCTGAGGAGGAGGCTACTTGGGAGACAAAAATTGAGATCAGAAAGAACTACCCACAGCTTCTCGAGGAGTACGAAAAGGTATAAATTTTGAGGACGAAATTATTTGTTAAGGGGGGTAGATTGTAACGCCTGTAAAAAATCCGTACTTGGGCTCGAGCACTAATTCGACCCGAAATGGCTTAGAATTAAATTCCATGGAAATTAAGCGTAAGTTAGTTAGCGCAACACTAGAGTAGCTGGGAAATAGTCCCTGATCACTTTAAATACGTTCTACAAGACCCAAATCGAGTAGAACAAACAACTCTACAATACTCTATAACCTCGGATCAAACTCTAAGTGGGTTTGTTCTCTGGACCACTTTGAATTCATGTATTGGATTTAGACCGCGCGTCGAAGGTCCGATACTTCCTATCTTAGACCGTTCGAACCGCCCAGGTGGACTTGACAATCGTTTCGAAAATCAAGTCAAACCGATAATCACAGACTTTTTCGTTGAACCCGGACTGAAGAGACCGCGAATAGGGACAGAATTGGAATTTCAAATTCAAATCTGGCACACGACTTGACACGTCAGTATTAAGCGTTCTGACCGTCAGAATTCATCCAGATTACACCCTCGGATCAAGAAAATTTTTTATTTATTATCATGAGACTTTCAGCCCTGATCTACGTGCGGTGACCGCTGAACTGAAACTGGTCCGCCACGTGCGATCTGCGAACCCTGCCAGACTGAAAACTTAATACGTGCTATATCTGGTACGCATGAGCTTAAGTCCGATCGCAATCGACCAGGGGACCACCAGAAAGTAACTTTTGGACCGAAACAGCCCCGAAATGGATAGGCACCAAGTAAACTTCGTTCCGGAGCCTGTTTTCGGCATTTTTAAGCTTATAAAAGGGGTTGAAACCCTCATTTCTCTCTCCCATCCGAAAATTACAAACCCTAGAGAAAAGGAGAGAGAGTTTGAGAGAGAGAGTGGAAGGGATTTTTCCCGTCTCCGAGCCACCGATTGCTACTGCTTCAGTAACTCTTCCCAATCACCTGGCTGGTGATTTCTCCATTCTTTCAGGTATAAAACAACTCTAGAACTTGCTGATTTGGGGTTTACTTAGATTCACGACGTGTTAGCTAACGTAACTTGTAAAATAGGTTCTCCTACTGCCGTAGACGAAGCGTACACGCTCCGTTCAAAATCCAGCATCCGTAAGAGACTAGGTGAGGATTTTAGACGCTTTGATTGACGGTTTACAATGCTTTCAATGTCGTTTAATAGTACATTATCGACGGCATCGCCGTTTGACATGTACAACATGCTCTCCGTTTCCTGTTTCGTAAATTAATGAAGTACGGTCTACATTTGTAGGAAGTACGGTCTACATTCATATTTTGCTGACGAGATTGACATGGTTTCTTGTCGCATTAGGGAGTTAGGAATACTTGCATAATTAGTTTGGCGAAGAGATTCGCCTAGTTGCGCACTTTGGGTCAACATGCTATATGTAGACTTAAGGGTGTAGTGTATGTGTTTGTATAAATGCTTGTATTAGTATGTATTGAATTAAATGATGTTATGTGGTAGTTTGAGATTGATTTCTTGGTTAATATGCTGACCTAAATGATTTCCTACATGTTGACCATATGCATGATTCCATTACATGCATGGAAAGTATGTGTTGAAGATTTGCTTAAGTTGAATGTTATAACATGTGTTAATATGCTCATATGATTATATTTCAATTCCAATACCTTTACATATATTGCTAATGTGATTCCATAAATGTTTGGGACTAGACTTAGTCCAGGCAGTCGGTAACCGAGCGAATTCGTGGCTGACTGGTCATAGCCACGAACAACGCGTCGATGAACGTGATTCGTGTTTGAAGTTGGCGGTAGTGGTTAGGCCACGCGAAGTGTTTTACGCACTTCATGTCGTTCGACTTGAGATGCGATCTCGCTAGTCGAGCCCGTCAAGTAACTCGACTGGCCGATGTATGTTCACCTTGTATGAGTCATAACTGCTTGAACCTAGGGTACTGAACTTACCATTGTAAATCCTGTTAACCATGGTACCTTGATCCACGAAGACTCATGAGCCGGGCATGGTGGTATGGGACACCGTGGTCGAGATGTCGGCCTACGTTGGGGCTACAAACCTCCTCGTAGTGACTAGTGAGCACCTAGACTCGTGAGTAGATTATGGTGGTATGAGACACTATATTCTAGCTGTCGGACTACACTGATCAGGCGATAAGTCCTTTGTAGTGACCGCGAGCGTATTCTGAGTCCACGGGAGGCGACGACCCTTTCGTTGCAGTAGAGTACGGTAGGCCTGTATTGATAAGGTGATGGGGGAGCGGTGCAACGAGTGCGAGCAACAGCCCTGGCAGCCCTTGCAGTGACCTACGAAATATACATCGTATGAGATTACTAGGAGTGACGACCCTAGACAGGATCTGTGTTGGGATCGATACAAGGAAAGTACCTTAGTTTCCCAATCCTGCTGTTTGAATGGACTAATAACAACTTGGAAATCATATCACCATAGCATTGCATGTGCCTGGAAGATGTGGAGCACTCTAGGGAGTGTGGCATGCCGCGGTCGTAAGATGTTACCGTATGAGGGAGATCGTCGGTGAGGGCATACATCACGTCATGTCATCTTGCATTAACAACAGTATTAGGATTGTCTGATTTACTGCTTTACTATTATCGTATGATTGAATTGTGAATATGCTAATCCTTGCTCTATGATTCCACTAAGTTGATCACTCACTCCCACGTTACGGGATGGTGTTTGCAACACCCACCAGACCCTGTTGAAGATGCAGGTGAGGCTGAGATCCAGGAGGTGGAGCCAGACATTGACGAGGACCAGGACGAGTTCTCGTACATGCAGTATCACGACGGCTTCCCGTAGGCGACCTGGATCGATGGGGCTTCAGTGGGACTATTTGGAACATTACATTTTTGTTCATGTACATGTATGTGAGACTCAGAGATGTATTCATACTTTAGATACAGATGAGATTTACTTTGTTTTTCCATACAGTGATATACATATGGTTTAGTCTTCCGCTTACTTTTATCACTGGATCCGAAGTATGAATTGCAGTTTTGGTATACTTTTACTGATGTGAATGCTTTAAATCAGAAAACATTGAATCATAATCATTTTTGTTGTATAAGTGACGGTCTGGAACTCGGGAGTTGAGTTTATACACGACCCTCAATTTTCAGGGTGTTACAGTTTAGGTTTAGGTTTATGTTTAGGTTTTAGGTTTAGGTTAAGGTTATAGATTTAGGTTATAGGTTTTTTTTGGTTTAGGTCTAGGTTATAGGTTATGGTTATAGGCTATAGCTTTAAGGAATTGAGAATAGGTTAAGGTTTAGGTTTAGGAAATCGGGTTTGTGTTCGAGATCGGGTTTAGGTTTGTGTTTTCAAGTTTAAGTGTAGGTTAAGTAGTTGAGATTAGGATTAGGTTTAGGTTTAGGTTTAGGGATTTGATAATACATTTAAGTTTTAGGTTATAAGTGTAGGTTATAGGTTTAGGTTCAAGTTAGGTTATAGGTTAAGGTTTAGGTTTAGGAAATCGGGTCTGGGTTTAGGTTTAGGTTTGGGTTTTCAAGTTTATGTTTAGGCTAAGGAGTTGAGATTAGGATTAGGTGTAGGTTTAGGTTTAGGGATTTGAGAATACATTTAGGTTTTAGGTTTAGGTTTAGGTTTTAGTTTATAGGTTTAGGTTTAGGTTTAGGTTAAGGCTAGGTTATAGGTTATAAGTTTAGGTTATAGGTTATAGGTTATAGGTTAAGGTTTAGGTTATAGTTTTAGGTTTAGGTTATAGGTTATAGCTTTAGGGAATTGAGAATAGGTCAAGGCTTAGGTTTAGGAAATCAGGTTCGAGTTTCGGGATCGGGTTTATGAAATTGCGGTGAAGACCGCTTTAGTTGAAGTAGGAATAGGTCAGTATATCCTAGAGGGGGGTGAATAGAATTTTTTTTTTAAGTTTTTAAATTATTAAAAATCATTATTACACTAATCCTATCGCAGAGTATTGATTAGGATTACTCAACCTTAACTCTACTGGCTTCCAAGCCTAATAGAGGATCCAATCACAAACTATGTAAAAGACAAACAATGTATAGATGAGATTGTGATGGATATGACTGTGTGTGCATAGGATGTGATCATATATAAATACATGCAAGGTAATCACATAAATGAAAGATAATATCAAACTCAAACACAGTCATTTTATAATGGTTCAACGACTTGTCTACTCCACTCCCGGCTTCCACACACAACCCTTGAGTGACCGGATTTCACTAAGGAGGTTTTCCATGGTTCACCTCAAACCTAAGGTTTTAAATCAGGTTCACCTTCAACCTTTACAGAGGTTTCTACTCAGTTCACCTCAAATCCTGGAGTTTTGCTGGGATACTGCTAACCAGATGTTTATGCCCACACAGGTGTAACGCCCGTGAAAAATCCGTACTTGGCCTCGAGTACCAACTCGACCCAAAATCGCGTAGAATTAAATTCCATGGAAATTAAGCGTAAGTTAGCTAGCGCAACGCTAGAGTAGCTGAGAAATAGTCCCTGATCACTTTAAATACGTTCTACAAGACCCAAAGCGAGTAGAACAAACAACTCTTCAATACTCTATAACCTCGGATCAAACTCTAAGCAGGTCTGTTCTCTGGACCACATTGAACTTTTGTATTGGATTTAGACCGCGCGTCGAAGGTCCGATACCTCCTATCTTAGACCGTTAGAACCGCCCAGCTGGACTTGACAATCATCTCGAAAATCAAGTCAAACCGATAATCACAGACTATTTCATTGAACCCGGACTGAAGCGACCGCGAATAGGGACAGAATTGAAATTTCAAATTCAAATCTGGCACACGACTTGACGCGTCAGTATTAAGCGTTCTGACCGTCAGAATTCATCCAGATTACACCCTCAGATCAGGAAAAATTTCTATTTATTATCAAGAGACTTTCAGCCCTGATCTACGTGCGGTGATCGCTGAACTGAAACTGGTCCGCCACGTGCGATCTGCGAACCCTGCCAGACTGAAAACTTAATACGAGCTACATCTGGTACACATGAGCTTAAGTCCAATCGCGATCGACCAGGGGACCACCAGAAAGCAGTTTTTGGACCGAAACAGCCCCGAAATGGATAGGCACCAAGTAAACTTCGTTCCGGAGCCTATTTCCGGCGTTTTTAAGCTTATAAAAGGGGTTCAAACCCTCATTTCTCTCTCCCATCCGAAAATTATAAACCCTAGGAAAAGGAGAGAGAGTTTGAGAGAGAGATTGGAAGGGATTTTTCCCGCTTCCGAGCTGCCGATTGCTGCTGCTTCACCAACTCTTCCCAATCACCTGGCTGGTGATTTCTCCACTTTTTCAGGTATAAAATAATCCTAGAACTTGCTGATTTAGGGTTTACCTAGATTCATGGCATGTTAGCTAACGTACTTCATAAATCAGGTCCTCCTACTGCCGTAGACGAAGCGTACACGCTCCGTTCAAAATCACGCTTCCATAAGAGACTAGGTGAGGATTTTAGACGCTTTGATTGACGGTTTACAATGCTTTCAATGTCGTTTAATAGTAGATTATCGACGGCATCGCCGTTTGACATGTACAACATGCTCTCCGTTTCCTGTTTCGTAAAATAACGAAGAATATGAGATTTAGGGCATTTTAGTCATTTGTAGGAAGTACGATCTACATGCATATTTTGCTGACGTGATTGACATGGTTTGTTGCCGCATTAGGGAGTTAGGAATGCTTGCATAATCAGTTTGGCGAAGAGATTCGCCTAGTTGCGCACTTTGGGTCAACATACTATATGTAGACTTAAGTGTGTAGTGTATGTGTTTGTATAAATGCTTGTATTAGTATGTATTGAATTAAATGATGTTATGTAGTAGTTTGAGATTGATTTCTTGATTAATATGCTGACCTAAATGATTTCCTACATGTTTACCTTATGCATGATTGCATTACATGCATGGAAAGTATGCCTTGAAGATTTGCTTAAGTTGAATGTTATAACATGTGTTAACATGCTCACATGATGTATTTCAATTCCAATACCTTTGCATATAGTGCTAATGTGATTTCATAGGTGTGTGGGACTAGACTTAGTCCAGGCAGTCGGTAACCGAGCGAATTTGTGGCTGACTGGTCATAGCCACGAACGACGCGTCGATGAACGTGATTCGTGATTAGAGTTGGCGGCAGTGGTTAGGCCACGCGAAGTGTTTTACGCACTTCATGTCGTTCGACTTGAGATGCGATCGCGCTAGTCGAGCCCGTCAAGTAACCCGACTGGCCGATGTATGTTCACCTTGTATGTGTCATAACTGCTTGAACCTAGGGTACTGATCTTACCATTGTAAACCCTGTTAACCATGGTACCTTGATCCACGAAGACTCATGAGCCGGGCATGGTAGTATGGGACACCTTGGTCGAGCTGTCGGCCTACGCTGGGGCCACAAACCTCCCCGTAGTGACCAGTGAGCACCTAGACTCGTGAGCAGATTATGGTGGTATGGGACACTATATTCTAGCTGTCGGCCTACACTGATCAGGCGACGAGCCCTTTGTAGTGACCGCGAGCGTATTCTGAGTCCACGGGAGGCGACGACCCTTCCGTTGCAGTAGAGTACGGTAGGCCTGTATTGATAAGGTGATGGGGGAGCGGTGCAACGAGTGCGAGCAACAGCCCTGGCAGCCCTTGCAGTGACCTACGAAATATACATCGTATGAAATTATTAGGAGTGACGACCCTAGACAGGATCCGTGTTGGGATTGATACAAGGAAAGTACCTTAGTTTCCCAATCCTGCTGTTTGAATGGACTAATAACAACTTGGAATTCATATCACCATAGCATTGCATGTGCCTGGAAGATGTGGATCACTCTAGGGAGTGTGGTATGCCGCGGTCGTAAGATGTTGCCGCATGAGGATGATCGTCGGTGAGGGCATACATCACGTCATATCATCTTGCATTAACAACAGTATTAGGATTGTCTGATTTACTGCTTTACTATTATCGCGTGATTAAATTGTGAACATGCTAATATTTGCTCTATGATTCCACTGAGTTGATCACTCATTCCCACGTTACGGGATGGTGTTTGCAACACCCACCAGACCCTGTTGTAGATGCAGGTGAGGCCGAGATCCAGGAGGTGGAGCCAGAGATCGACGAGGACCAGGATAAGTTCTCGTATATGCAGTATCACGACGGCTTCCCGTAGGTGACCTGGATCGAGGGGACTTCAGTGGGAATATTTTGAACATTATTTTTTGTTTATGTACATGTATATGAGACTCAGAGATGTAGTCATACTTTGGAGACAGATGAGATTTACTTTGTTTTTCCATACAGTGATATATATATTATTTAGTCTTCCGCTTGCTTTTATCACTGGATCTGAAGTATGAATTGCAGTTTTGGTATACTTTTACTCATGTGAATGCTTTAAATCAGACAACACTGAATCATAACCATTTTTATTGCATAAGTGACGGTCTGGAACTCGGGAGTTGAGTTTATACACGACCCCCGATTTTCAGGGTGTTACAACAGGACAGGGGTCTACACAACGCACCCTGAGGTTTCTACTCGGTTCACCTCAAACCCTGGAGTTTTTCTGGCGTACTCCTAACCGGATGTTTATGCTCTCCACAGAGCAAGGGTCCACACAACGCACCCCACACGTACACTACCGTCGGAGGCCTCCTTCGAGGACTTCAAATGGTGAGCAACACTTAAAACCCAATCCTAAAAAGAAATGATCGCAAGTGTCCTCTGGACTCTTAATACTTACAGATAAGTTGATGAGTCCCTTTCAGCACAGTGATGAAGACCTTCTACTTGTTGATGAAGAGTCTTCCGCTCCCTTGATCCGCAACACAAAGATGTATATATGCTAGGCTTAGGTTGGGTCAAGGTTATGATGAAATACCATTCTAAGGATTTTCCTATAAGGAGAATAGAGTAGCTCCCATCATTCATGCATTCAAGGCATCCCAGCTTAATGATGTGTCATTAAGGCAGTAGCTGAAGGATCCTTGAATGCGAAAGTTCATTTCCCAATCCACTCTATGAGATATCAATGATGAGGGTGGATTGGAGGATGAACTTCCTGAGAGAAAGGGCTTAAGGTAAATGATAGGAAGGTTAAGACTCTCAAAAGCACTCTCTACTTTCTCTACAAGCAATGAAGACAACTCTCTCTATTTATAGAAAAAATGTTCCAACGGATATAAACGGTCATATTTATGACAGAGTTCGATATCATCGAGCAGTCGTCGATATGATCGAGCGTATACTCTCGATTGTATCGGCCGACCTCTCGATGATAAAAACTCAATTGTCATTTCTCTTTTGGAAACCTTTCGCCAACTGGTCAATGGGATCGAGACACACATCGATGTTATCGAATTTCGAACTCCGATTCCATCGAGTGATGGTTTGATCTATCGACAGGTAAAAAATAAGAGAGAAGCCTTGAAGAATTTTAGGATCAAAGATATGATCGGGGAAACAGTCGATGTCATCAGAATTTGTACATCGATCATATCGGAGACCTTGTCGATGTGATCGATAAATCGTACAGATTTACATGTAAGCTTGCTGACGATTTATGTCCTGACTCGATCCAATCGACTTTGTCTCGATATGATCGATATATGAATATCGATTTATCGACAGGCACCCCGATCAACATTAAGAGCAACCTGAAATTCATGCTGGTGAGAACAGGCGCCCCAAGTCGATATGATCGACTGACTCCTGATATGATCGATATTTGAGTTCAGATTGAATCAGACAGTCATCGATATATCGAAGCATATGTTAGTTTTCTTTAGAAAAATAGGGGCGCCGGAAAGCAGTCTGTCGATTATATCGATCCACTTCAGATATGATCGATATTCGAATATCGATGATATCGACACTTAAGTCGATATATCAGTAAATCATCCAGAAGATTGTTTTGATTGCTGGACGCATTCTATCCTCACTCGATTGTATCGATTGAGATGCCGAGGACATCGACAGAGCTGGCCGATCATATCAAAGGGGTAATCGATATAATCGACAGTGTAAGAAAAACTTTACAGATTTTCCTTTTTGATAAAAAGCTTTCTTACACAAAAACCCTAAGATGTTCTAGTTTTTTTTAAGGGTTTAATCACTTGGTGTTTTGGGACATGGGATATGAGGCTATGATTTACCTTTTGGTGAGCTTCCACACATCCAAATGAGGCAGACGCTTGACTTGATCTTCTTGTTAAGTGCTGTCGTCCGACTGACTCAACTTACAACGTAATTGACAAACCAGGGCACATAATAGGTGCACTTTCAGTTTAGATTTGGGTTTTCAAGTTTAGGTTTGGTTTAGGTTAGGGAGTTGAGATTAGGATTAGGTATAGGTTTAAGTTTAGAGATTTGAGAATACTTTTACGTTTTAGGTTTAGGTTTAAGTTTTAGGTTATAGGTGTAGGTTATAGGTTTAGGTTTAGGTTAAGGTTAGGTTATAGGTTAAGGTTTAGGTTATGGGTTTTGGTTTAGGTTTAGGTTTAGGTTTAGGTAATAGGTTACATGTTATAGGTTATAGCTTTAGGGAATTGAGAATAGGTTAAGGTGTAGGTTTAGGAAATCGGGTTCAGGTTCGAGATCGAGTTTAGGTTTGGTTTTTCAAGTTTAGGTTTAGGTTTAGGTTAGGGAGTTGAGATTGGGATTAGGTGTAGGTTTAGGTTTAGGGATTTGAGAATAAATTGAGGTTTTAGGTTTAGGTTTAGGTTTTAGTTTATAGTTTTAGGTTATAGGTTTAGGTTTTGGTTTAGGTTTAGGTTAGATTTAGGTTTAGGTTATAGTTTATAGGTTATAAGTTATCGGTTATAGGCTTAGGTTTGGGTTTAGGTTTTAGGTTTAGGCTATAGGTTTTGGTTTAGGTTAAGGTTATAGGTTTTGGTTTAGGTTTAGGTTATAAGTTTTAGGTTTAGATTAAGGATATAGGTTTAAGTTATAGGTTTAAGTTAGGTTTAGGTTTAGGTTTAGGTTATAGGTTTAGGGAAATGAGAATAGATTAAGGTTTAGGTTTAGGTTATAGGTTATAGGTTATAGGTTTAGGATAAGGTTAGGTTATAGGCTATAAGTTTAGGTTATAGGTTATAGGTTATAGGTTTAGGTTTAGGTTTAGGTTTTAGGTTTTAGGTTATAGGTTTAGGTTTAGGGAAATGAGAATAGATTAAGGTTTAGGTTTAGGTTATAGGTTATAGGTTATAGGTTTAGGATAAGGTTAGGTTATAGGCTATAAGTTTAGGTTTTAGGTTTAGGTTGTAGTTTTTGGTTTAGGTTAAGGTTATAGGTTTTGGTTTAGGTTTAGGTTTAGGTTTTAGGTTTAGGTTAAGGTTATAGGTTTAAGTTTTAGGTTTAGGTTTAGGTTATAGGTTATAGCTTTAGGGAATTGAGAATAGGTTAAGATTTAGGTTTTGGACATCGGGTTGGGGTTTGGGATCGGGTTTAGGTTTGGGTTTTCAAGTTTAGGTTTACGTTTAGGTTACGGAGTTGAGTTTAGGATTAGGTGTAGGTTTAGGTTTAGGGATTTGAGAATATATTTAGGTTTTAGGTTTAATTTTAGGTTTTAGGTTTACGTTATAAGTGTAGGTTATACGTTTAGTTTTAAGTTAGGTTATAAGTTAAGGTTTAGGAAATTGAGAATAGGTTAAGGTTTAGGTTTAGAAAATCAGGTTCGGGTTCGAGTTCGAGATCGGGTTTAAGTTTGGGTTTTCAAGTTTAAGTTTATGCTAAGGAGTTGAGATTTGGATTAGGTGTAAGTTTAGGTTTAGGAATTTGAGAATACAGTTAGGTTTTAGGTTTAGGGTTAGCATTTTAGTTTATAGGCTTAGGTTATAGGTTTAGGTTTAGGTTATAGGTTTAGTTTAAGGTTAGGTTATAGGTTATAAGTTTAGGTTATAGGTTATAGGTTAAGGTTTAAGTTATAAGTTTTAGTTTAAGGTTAGGTTTAGGTTATAGGTTATAGGTTATAACTTTAAAGAATTGAGAATAGGTTTAGGTTATAGGTTTAGGGTGTGGTTTAGGTTAAGGGTGTGGTCCTTGTAAATACAGATATAAACAAGATATAAACATGGCCTGTCCAAATGACCAGGCACTTTCAATGTTATCCATAGGAAATGAACAGCTTCATCATGGTCATAACAGTGGTTCCCACCTTCTAGGGATCCCCGCTCATCTGGATAGCTCCGATGCACATCCGGGTCTGCTCCATTAATTTCAAGCAAATACATAAACATGGTCTGTCCAAATGGTCAGGCTCCTCCAATGTTGTCCATAGGAAATTGATAGTTTCATGGTTATAACAGCGATTCCCACCATACGGGACCCCCGCTCATCCAGATAGATCCGACGTACATCCGGGTCTGCTCTATTAATTTCAAGTAAATACATAAACATGGCCTGTCCAAATGGTCAGGCCCCTCTAATGCTATCCATAGGAAATTGACAGCTTCATCATGGTCATAACAGCGGTTCCCACCTTTCAGGGACCCCCGCTCATCCACATAGCTCCGACGCACATCCGGGTCTACTACATTAATTTCGAGCAAATACATAAACACGGCCTGTCCAAATGGTCAGGCCCTTTCATTGCTTTCCACAGGAAATGGAAAGCTTCATCATGGTCATAATAGCGGTTCCCACCTTCTAAGGACCCCCTCTCATCCGGATAGCACCGACGCACATCCGGGTCTGCTCCATTAATTTCAAGAAAATACATAAACACGGCCTTGTTAAATGACCTGGCCACTCCAATGCTGTCCATAGGAAATGGACAGCTTCATCATGATCAAAACAGCGGTTCTAATATTCCAGGGACCCCCGCTCAACATTCGGATAGCTCCGACGCACATCTGGGTCTGCTCATTTAAATAAAATGGATTTTTAAGATCATTTAAATAAAATCAAGTCTAAGCAACAATCTGACCTGGAGGACTCTGTTAGCATTGTTAACGGCACCTTAAATCTTATTTTAAGGCCTAGAAATTCAAAATTAGATACAAAAATTAGAAAACCCAAAGAAATTTAAGAAAGATAGTCAAAGTCCATGTGAATGAGCACAAGTATGCACCTACATATGAATTCTGAAAAGTTATTGCATATCACAAAATAATAATAATAATAATAAATAAATAAAAAATAAAAAAAATCCTTGCATTTGGATATTCAACAAAATGGGATAAAATGAATTCATTTGCTTAATTCATGAAAACCTTGCGTTTGGATATTCAACAAAAAATGAATTATAATAATTCAATTCAGTTCAATAAACTCAGATTTCTGAGAAGGATTTAATGGTTTTAAATCCATGATTTTTTGGAAAAGGTCCATTTCCTAGACGTTAAATTCAACGGGGAAAGTAAGATGGTTAATATTACTTTTCACATTGCAAAGTTTCAATTACGTCTCTTCTTTACCTTCTATTTTCTTCTTAACAAGAAAATCCATATTTACTAATATTCCCATTTTTTTTATTTTTCAAAAGAATAAGTTTGGACTCAGAAAGCGTCGGCTCCAGCACTCGTACTTTCAACCCAAGCGCTAACCATGGACTCTAAAATTATCAAGTACTCATAAACACTCATTGCAAGCATTTTCTGTCTATGTGCATGATGACCATACTGTTAAGATCAATCCTCTTATTTTCATTTACAGAAACTAGTGGATGACAAATTATGTGTAACATATAGAGATGGTTCAGCCACTTGAGCAATTAGGGAAGGTTCAAAAGGACATACATATTTGAAAGTTGGTCAAATCATAAACAGATGTATTATGGACGGAGACATTGTTTTCATTAATAGGCTACCTAGTACTCATAAAAATTCATTGCAAGCATTTTTTGTCCATGTGCATGACGACCTTACTGTTAATATCAATCCTCTTATCTTCATTTACAGAAACTAGTTGATGACAAATTATGTGTAACATACAGAGATGGTTCAGCCACTTGTGCAATTAGGGAAGGTTCAAAAGGACGTACATATTTGAAAGTTGGTCAAATCATAAACAGACGTATTATGGACGGAGACATTGTTTTCATTAATAGGCTACCTAGAACTCATAAAAACTCATTGCAAGCATTTTCTGTAAGCATCTGGACACTTGAAATTATAGTGAAGTGAGCACTCGCTTGTTCAATTGAGTACCATGGTTTATCCTTGGCGGGTATAGGCATCTGTCACCATCATTAGTGTTACAGTCGCAAAAGGAGAGTGACTTTTGCACAATAACAAAAGTATAATTTTGGACAACAAAAAGTTCAATTCATAGGAATTTGCAGTGTTCTGTAGTTTAGAAATGCATGTTGTCAATTGGAGTCGCAACTGAGTTCAGCTTGATCCATAGTCCACGGGAAAATTTAGTTCAATAACAATGAATTTAACAATGCATTTCAGTTCACAGAAATTCCAATGGTATGGACTTCAACAAAATGTTTAGTTCAAGCTACAGCCTACATTCCAGTATAAGTTCAGTTCATAAATGAGTTCTAGTTCCCAGATTTATCTAGAGTTTAGTCTATGAATCAGTTGACAAATTAGATTAGGATATGCTGCAATCACATGATACAATCCAGTTCACATGATTGCATGAATCAATTTACAAATGAGGTCAATAAAGAAAAGTAACCATTGATTTGGAAAAAAAAAAAAAAAAACATTAATGTGCATCACTTCACAAAAACCTGCAACCCATCACCGCAATCATAGAATAAGTCAATGAATCACTTCACAACCATCCATCGATCTGCTGCATTAATGTGCATCACTTCACAAGCATGTGCATAAGTCTAGGATTTGTTGCACTAGGAAAGAATTCAATGAATTTCTAATATCATCGATATATTTTTCTACACAATAATTGTCAAAAGAACTGGATTTCCCTTCCCATTCTATTCGGGTTAACAGGTTACTAATGTTAAGAGCATATCCGGTGCGAGAAAATAGTCTATGTCATCTATATTAAATAATGTCCTCAAAAGAAACGAAGCAATGCATGGAAACAATTGGTAGAGACTGTAAAGTTGACCGGCCTTAAGCATACAACCACAAGCCTTTTCAAAATAGAAGGGTAATCAAGTTCACACATGCATCACAAACTTCCTTTTCTTGAGGTTTGGCAATCTGTTCCTTTTTTTTAGGATGTTATATCCAAATAGGCCATAAATCTAGCTGAAGGTAAGTGGACTGAAACATGCACCATGCTACCAGTCAGACCCAATTTTTCTATCTTGAGGATCCCACTATGCTCTATCACAAGACTCAGGCCTACCAACTCAAAAGGTGGGCAACCAATTGTTATTGATCGTCAACTAGTTTTGTTAACTGTGGCCCATCTATTTTGTTAATCAATCTGAATTTTTTTTTTTTGGTAGAGCATCCACATCTACACTTTGATACACCTGAAAATCTTGCATAGATTGGATCAATAGAGTCATTTGCACATGCAAATCATCATGCTTTGCCAGATAATCAAATAACTCGAAAAAGAAAAAAAGAGGAGATTGCCAATCTTACAGCATCTAATTCATCCATGGAGAGGACCAAGGACTGCACTAATATGATCAAGTGACTAAAAAATATGGTACAAACATTCCATGATTTCAAGAAAAGTAGGATGACCATACAGTACAATATCAATTCAAATTCTTTATATATGAAAGATGAACATCGCATTTTGAATAAATTCTAGAAAGATTCATGATTTTATTTTTATTTAAAAAAAAAAAAAAACTATACCTATATACCCACCAACCATATGCTCAAAACTATGATGTGCTAGATTTCAAAAAGGTAAATGACATCACATAATTTCTCAATGAAACATACAATTGAAATAGTATCTCACCTGGAATTATTGTTTCAACCTGGTAGTTCATAGCTAACAACAACCAGTTAGACATATCTAATGAGGAACATTGTGGGGATGTTCTAGCCACAATGTGGCCAAAGTGTGAACTATTGAGACCATCAAAAGTCATGATTTTCAAGCTACAGTACATACGAACCAATGCATGTAAGTGGGACAAATGGGAAGGCTCCAAGGCCTTCCAACTTTACATGTACAACAAAAATTTAACTACTACTTCCAAATGCCTAGCTAAAATGGGCAGGGATATGAACAGAAATTCTGCTTCATGCTCAATAGCCAAGATGGTTACTCTAAAGGGTTATCTGATTCTCAATCCTTTCAAGTAACACATGCATAGTAATGGTGGACATTAAATAACATGATGCCACGGATAGTAATGCCTTTCAAGTAACACATAGATGTGCACAGTCCAATTTAAATCATCAAAAATCTGTTAGTCAGTTCGGAGATCAATAAGAATGTAAAAAATGAGTTTTAGCGGATAAAGATCAAGAGAAATTGGGATACATATGCAGTAAATGTATTTAGAACATATCTGATTGCACTTTTAACTAATCTGATCAAATTGTAACTATTCTGATTTGATTGGATTTTGACGGAGCATTGAATTGTTCTTAATCTAATAACACAACAGGTGGTTTAACCGAAATGAAGCTTCCACCAACATGATCATGAAAAAAATAATGACCCAAGACATACAATGCAAGATAAATAGCTTGGTCTAATTAAAATACCATAACTTCTAGACATCCACATTAAATCAATGCATGATCAGACATCTAGTGATGTGCATTTGGAAGTCTTCCTAGTGAATGAACAAAAAAGAAGAAAGAAGGAATGAAAAGGAAAGAAAAATGAAAAAACAAAAAAGAAAAGAAAGAATACATTCTCAAAGACATAATTCAATTAGTACAAAACTGGAATAATGTGATATGTGCAGAAAAAGTTGTGGCTTCAATTTGATTCCGCTTAAGTTCTGATATATAATGGGCCTTCCGCTCTTTCGAGCGAGCAACAAACCGACGATTTGCAAGAATCCTGCATTGAGTAACATCCAAAACAGCTCAAAGGAGAATTTCAAAATCATCAAACAATCTAAACTAAATTCAGGATAGGACGATTTGCATACATATGTGCATGTGACAATTTTTGGCTAAACACCTGTATGCCACATTAACAATTTAAATAAGATAACTTACTATAAAACACCGTATATTACTTATATGAGCCAAAGTTGGAGATATTACCAACATATAATAGTTTAAATACTTAGAATAAAAACTTACACTCGACTAAAATGACCACAAAAAAAAAAAAAAAAAAAAAAACCTCAATCTGGTCATGATGATGCAATCAAAACTTAAGAAAACAACAAACCAATTTGAGAAAACTGGTAGATTCATATGGTTATATATGATTTAGTGAATATACAAGATTAAGCTATCGAATAAACCGTCATCCTTTAGATATACTATCGAATAAGCAACTACTTTGACTTTGATTGATGAATAGTTAATGAGATCAGTCATTAACAATTTAAAAAGTAATTTCATAAAATTTTAACATTCTTTCTACTATTTTACCCCTATTTCACCTGGTGAAATTGAGATTAGGAAAGTTGAATTTTAATGGGGCATACCGAAATGTCCTTGCCACATCTGCTTTGTCTATTAGTTTCACAAGCTCATTGTATGACATGAGCTAAAAAATAAGCCAGATTCAAAAACTCGTGTGGGGCTCACTGTAGGAAAAGGTGAGATTTAAAACATACCATTAAAACTTTATTGGGACCCATGAAAGTCTTAGAAGAGCCTAATATTTGTTATTTAAAAATTACCTTACTTTAATGCATTCTAACGATGAGCACTTTACTAACAGTTTTGGTACATGCACTAAATGATATAAATGATAGGTGGTCATACAGAGAAATCCCTTATTAATACTTTAAAATATTTAATCATACCAAAACTCACTGATTTTCAAGTCGAGTTATTCGAGTTAAATGATGAACTTTATGAAGTCCACCAAATCATGACTCGTAATATACAAGAAGTTCTTGGTGTCGGTGAAAAATTGGATCGTAAGTTCATCCTGATGTTTTTTCTTTTACATGGGCTCAGTCATTATGTATTAATGATTTGTCTTAGGCATTGTTTGTTTGTTTTGCACATTTTGTGGAGTGAAACAGCTTTGTTTTTGTAGATGATAAGTAACACCAAAACAAACAACTAGACAAGGCTTCAAAAAGCTTAGATCCCTACAACGCTGAAAGGATGGAGAACAAATCCCAAATCAAAGAAAGTGCCTTACTAATCCCAATGCAACTCTATATGTTCTTTCAAAAGATAAAGTCCAAAAAAATCTCAATCAGATAGACTAACCAGTCTGAGAAAGCAGTCAAAGAAGGCAAAACATGGAAGTAAAGCACCTTAACTAATTCAGTATTATGTACAATTCCACTTCCATCAGGAGGAAATACATCTTATAAGCTTATAACAATACAGAATTATTATGCATATGAAAACATTTTTCCTGTTCAGTTTTTTCCTACAGTTGATTCTTCACCCGAACAAGGCCCCTATTCTGGTGGGCAATTATCCACATTATTTCCTTGAAAAAAAATCAGTGAATCTGTCGTTGAAAAAAAGTTTTAGATCAATCTGATCTTTCTATTTTCCCATCGTCCAGATCTTTTTTACAATACAAACAGATTGGATTGTAAATAGACATCACGAAAACATTATGATGTGCCCTTTGCAATTTTTAATAGTGAGGCATTCAATCACCATTGTTTCCTGTGGTGTGGTCCGCCTGAGATTCTGATTTCGAGACAACAACCAGCAACATCACCACCACCAGCACACTACTCCATGCATTCCTCATTCTTCTTAGGATGAGAAGGTAGCTGATGGAGTTGCTACTCTACTACTCTCAAATACCTTACCAACCTCTCTTACTATTATATACAATTTCAAAAGTCCTCAAATCCCCAAAATCCTAAAATCCCTAAATCCCCAATTTATAAAATCAGAAAAACCCATTTTGGGGTCCACATTCAAATCGAGAATTTACAAACTACTAACTCCCGATTTCCTAAATCAGCATTGAGATTGAGAGAGAGAGAGATATATATACCTCACTGTCGTGAATGAACTTCAACCGAGCTGACAGAGAGAGAGTGAGAAAGAAAGCGTGCGTGGGTAGGGCGCTCGGCAACAGTCTGCAAGAGAGATCAGAGAGAGAGGAAGAGAGAGACATAAAGAGAGGAGGTGAGAGAGACAGAGAGAGGAGAGGGTGGAGCGATCAGAGAGAGAGGAAAAGAGAGAGAGTGAGAGGAGGGAGAGGGAGCGAGAGAGAGAGATAGAGAGGAGACTGTCGCGGCTCACGCACGCTTTCAAACTGGTTGAGTAGCGAGTTGGCTAATGAAGTGACATCACCAAGTTCTATGGGCCCCACTATGATGTATGTGTTGTATCCACATCGTCCATCCATTTTGAGTTATTATTTTAGGACATGAGCCAAAGAATGAGGTAGATAAAAAGATGTAGTGGACCTCACCAAAGAAAATAGTGGGGAGAGTGATTCCCACCATTGAAACTATCCTAAGGCCCACCATAATTTTTATTTGAAATTCAACCTATTCAAAAGCTAAAAAAGACATGAAATAAGGTAAAACATGAATATCAGCTTGATCTAAAACTTTCGCGGCCTTTAGAAGTTTTTAATGATGGGTGTCACTGTTCCCACTGTTTTCTGTGTTGGGGTCCACTGGAGCTTTGGATTTATCTTTGGATATTGCCCTAAAATGATTTCTCTAAATGGATGAAAGGTGTGGATATAAAACATACATCATGATGGGGCCCAAAAAAGGGCATGCTTGAGTTGAGTATAGGGTTTGTGCATGTGTCCTACTGTGGTTATCGGGAGAATGGTGACCTCCAATCAGCTCTCAGGTGTCCCTTAGACTATCATGATCTTGAATCACATTTTGGGTTATCATCACATGAGCTTGTGGTTAACATCCTACAATTTACAATTCAGGTTCTATAATCTGATTCATTTATCATGCAAATCAAATTAGTCCTCAGGCTTAAATGGTTATATAACGATCAAATTTTTTCTTCTAAAGTTTGTAGTTGAAAGATCCATTCTCAGTTGCATTTTGTCAATTTTTTTGAGTCCAGGTTTGATCATTGCATCATATCATGTTGTCATGAGTTTCTAAACACTTGGATCTGTTCTTCTCTTTAGATGGTCTTCCATGAATACATGACAGATGAGAGTTCTTATGTATATCATATAGTTACCAGCATCAACCTATACCCTCAGACCTTTTTTTGATATCTTATCTGAAATGATTTTAGGAAACAAGATGGTGCCTCAGCATCGTATTGCTCAGGATAAATATATATGAAAATATTGTAGGTGTTGTTCCACTTTATCTTAAAAGGTTTAGCATCTGCAATTCAGTCTTGTTACTTTTCTTGTTTAAATGGTTATCTTTAACTTTTAATTACTTCTGTTTGATAGTAGCTGAACTATATATTTTAGCTACTTTGAATTGCAATCACTTGTATGGAGAATTTATCTTTGACTATTCTTGGGTTGATGCCTACTACAGGTTTATGGCGCTCAATATTATTCAAAGTTATAATGTTGTGTTCTTTTCTCTTTGGTAGATGTAAATAATTGGGATGGGAAGCCCGCCATGTTTTGTGTTTGCCATACAATCCATTTATAAGACACGCCCCACAAGGATGGATTGACACCCAAAAGATCAGACCATTCCAAAACTCAAATGATTCACACCACGTAATTTTAGCAGATTTGGGCATGATGATTTTATACAGTGTGACCCACCTGAGTTTTGGGACCTGCCTGATTTTTGTCTTCCAAAAGGAAAATGAGGGGGGCACACATGATGGACAGTGGAACCTTGCACAGATCATGATGAGCTCCACACATATTGTAGAATAAGCTTATTCTATAAATGTCACTGGGAAGCTATCTAGTTGTAGAATAAGCTTATTCTGCTCATGTTGCAGAGAAACCTGCCTAGTTGTAGAATTAGCTCATTTTGCTAATGTTGTAGAGAAACCATAAGAAAATATATGATTTTAGTATTTCTTTCATTGATATAAATCTTATTGCAATGTTGCAACCTAGGTGATTGACTAAATGGCCATCTTCAGGGATACATCTCCTTCGTAAGAATTAGTTTATCTAAGAAAATGGTCCTTGATGGAGTGCAATGGCAGAACAGGATTCGTGTAGCTGATTTCAATTAGTTGGTCATTAGATGATGCTGATTTTCTTGGTGAGAACTACATAGTGGAATTTATTTATTTTTAATTAGTGATTGTTGCATTTGTTTTTGAAAATGGCATTAAATCATGACAATATTTATTTCTTTTAGATTGAATGGTAAAATAATTTTTAGCAGTTGAAGTTCTGTGGTATTTGGTGGAGGTATCTAGAAATGGCCTCTTATGATATTTATGTCACTCAACATTAATTTGTTATAGACTATAGTGAGTTTACTGGAAAAGAAGATTGAAGAAATGCAATTGGAAGAGATGCAACTTCAATTCAATGAAACTAAAAAGGTGTTAGTGAAGGAACAAGAGGCTGTGAAAGAAGCAGCAAACCTAATTCCTGTCAAACAGGAGGTCCCAATCACTGATAGTGTGTTGTTGGATAAACTGACTTTTGAAATACTTATACACACACACACACACACACACACACACACACACACACACACACGGGAACTTCCCATGAGGTCAACCTGTGTGGGCCCCACCATGATGCATGTTGAACACCAACGCCTTGCATTTGATGGGTTCCCTTTAAATCATGGGATATCTCAAAAATCACCTCTATACAAAACTCAGGTGGCCATACCATCTAAAATAGTGTGATTGATCCTCTACCATTTAAAATTTCTTGGAGGCTATAGAAGTTTTGGATTAAGCTGATGTTTGTGTTTTCTATTCATTTATATATTTTTGGTGGTTGGTGTTGTGTGGGCCTCACCATGATGTATGTGATTAATCCATGCCATCCCCATGAGGTTAAGCTGTGTGGGCCCCACCATGATGCGTGTCAAACATCAACACCATGCATTTGATGGGTCCCCTTTAAATTATGGGATATCCCAAAAATCAGCTGTATACGGAACTCCGGTGGGCCATACCATCTAAAATCATGTGAAGACATTCCTAAAACATATAAAAGCACTTGGTGGGGCCCACCTGGAATTTGGATGCGTGTGAAACTTGGTATGACCCCTCATCCAAGTGGTACACACATAATGTATGGGCTGGATTTGTGGACCACATCTCGATGGGCCCAAAAAATAATTATAAATGTTTTAATGGAGGGTAACCTCTCTCAACTTTTGTATGTGGTGTGGCCCCCAAAAGTCACAAATTGACATGATTTTTAATCTGTGGGCCCACTATGGAATGGTGTATCTGACTGATGGTGTAGATTTTTGACAGGCATTATGGTGGGGCCCATGCCCATCTTCAGGAAATCATGTTCAAAAATACATCATAGTAGGCCATACAGAGTTGGATGACCTGATATCCAGCGAAGCCGCATCCCCAAATTCCTAAAATTCCCTGTCTCGCGCCCGCAACCATCTTCCCAAAACCCAAACGCTCGCTCTCTCTCTCTCTCTCTCTCTCTCTCTCTCTCTCTCTCTCTCTCTCTCTTAGCCTCTCCCTTTCCCTCGGTCGCTGTCGGATCTCCTGTGCTCCCTCACCCTCCCTCTGTCTCTTAGCCCCATTCCTCTCTGTTTCCAACCCCCCCCCCCCCCCCCCCCCCCTCTCTCGCTAGGGTTTTTAAAATCCCCTTTCGCCCAAACTCACCATTGGAGAGACTTGGAGAGCACTCAAAAGAAGGAGAAGAAGAAGAAGAAGAAGAAGAAAAATCTTAAGAAGGAGAGGAAATACAAACATCGGTTAGTCTCTCTCTCTCTCTCTCCTCTCTCTCTCTCCCTCTCTCTCAAGTTCAGTAGATAATTAGCGTCAATGTTGGCGGAGAAGTAGCTTAATTTAAGGTGGTAATTAATCATGTAATGCTAGTATTGTCTAAATAGCTGGACCAAGCCATTCGTAGGTTGGCTCCATGATATAGTGTTTCATGCTGTATATCTCAGGGATGGTCGTAATTTGCTTGTTATCTTCATGTTTTTGGTTATGAAAAGTGAGACTCATGGTTTATAATCCAAGCCATAAAACTCTCCTCAATGAGACAACCCTAACCATTCGATTTGTGGTCCACAAATTCATAGTTAAGAAGAGAAATGCAACAATGGTCCACATATAGTTGATCAAAAGTTCTCAGTTTTCAGAACTGAAAATCTGTGTATATTGAGAAAACACATAGGCTGTGTATCATATGATTCCTTAGCCCATGATGCTGAAATTGGCACAAAATTGTAGATGGATCTCATAAGCCAAAGATCACACTGAACGTATGATCTAAAATATCTAGTTAGCGGCCATCTAGTATATAGTTAAAATGTAAAATGGTCAGGGGTCCAGTTTAACAGTATGTCCATGTGTCCATTTTGAGGCATGTCCTATCTATAGTTGGGTGCGATTTGGACTGAATTACAGCATGCATGTATATGCTAAGTGTGTCAATCGCTATTTGCATGCTTATGGATGGTCATCCTCTGCTAGAGTATGAACTAATTCATAACATTCCCATACCTAGATAATATTCTCATGCTTGAAAATGTAAATGCAAGAAATGATGCGTATGTATGTGATCTTAGTGTATCGCCTAGAATCTGTTCGATGATATTACCTCCATATTATTTTTTGTGCACACCCAATAATTTTTATGACATCCAACCCACTTTGGTACAGTATATGTTATATAGTATAGTTCTGTTATAGCGTATTGCAGCTGCATTCCAATGCTTTGCTGAAGATTATGGTTTTTTGCAGACTGGGTCTAAAAAGTTGTGTTCAATTACTAATGTGTGATAAAACAGGATAAATAGGAAAAGTTAGAAAAGGCATTACAAATGATGCTAGAAACAATTCATAGATCATACTTCACCTTTTCAATATTGAGGATTATCTTTTACATTTTGTGATCTATTAGGGTGGGAAGGTAAGGGAAACTATCTGGTTTGAATTTTAATTTTCAAACGGAAACCTTTTTTTCCTAAATGCATCACATCATAGAGAAACCTCTTTTCCCACCAATTGATATTTTGAAAAAAAAAGTTTTACTCCCTTGCTTAGCAAGGGAAATTGATTTCTTTCTCCTTTTATGTTTATCAAATAGAGAAAAATGTCAAATGAAAGCCTTTCCAAAGAAAAAAAAAAAAGAAAAAGAGAAAAAAGATAAAAAGGAAATGTCAAATCAAAGGAAAATTATTTGCTTTCCGTAGTATACCCTCAACCCAAACACTCCCTTAACATGATCTATTTGCACTTTCTATTCACTTTTATTGTACTTCTCATGAATTGTGATATCTTCAATTTGGATTGGCATTTGCAGCTGTCTATGCAAGCTTGGAATTCAAAGAGGGGGAGTTGGTTTTTAGGGACCAAATGCTTGTTGGTGCTCAACACAGTTCGAATAAGGTTGTGCCAATGACCATGTTTTTGCTTTTATCTCTATCTAGTCTTTTATTTTTCCATTCTTTCTTTGGAATCTGCGGTTTCTTCATACTCTTGGGCTATACTTCTATATGGTTTCTCTGTGATTTCTTGATGGTAGTGCCTCATCCACCATACATGTGGCATACACGGTCACTCGGTTCTAATGAGGATGTATCATGTCCTGAAATCACACTTATTGGATGTATGTAGCCATCCAATTTGCATCCAACATATGCCTAAGAGGAAAAATGGTCAAATGTCCAAATTAATTGGATGTATGGTTAAGATCAATCACTCGGTGTGATTTTTGGGCTTTGCTTCACCCACAGTGGGGCTGACTATTTTGGTGGTTGGCATTGAAATACATATACGCCACGTCCCACATGTATGGTGGATGGGTAATCGCCATTCAACAAATGTGGAGGTCATACATGTAAGTGCTATGATTTCATATCCCTTTAGTTATCAAATTTTGTGGTGCCAAAACCTATATCTATGTCGTGTATATCTTGTGTTTTATGTTTGAAGTCTATTCATTGCAATCAAGACATATCAAGACATCACATTTTAAGACAAGATCTTAAATGAAGAAAGTTTTCAAGTCTTGGATGAAGAAATCAAGAATAGAAGTTTTCAAGGTTGCATGTTCAAGGTTTGATCAAGTTCAAGTTTTATAGAAGACTTTGTCAAGTCAAGATCAAGCTTATGAAGGCCTACTATAAGTATTGAATATTCACAAGCTTCTCTTAAGGGTCATCTGAGTGTTAAGACTTTCAAGTCCATCTCACTTTTAAGGTTTGTTTGACCTTAGATTAACCTTAGATTGTAGGTCATTCCGGATATATAACTCATATATTTTTATATGCTTGTTTGGAGTGTTTTAAGACCAGTCCTAGCTTTGCTACGACCAGTCTTAGGTTTTTCAGGACCAGTCCTAGGTAGTTGAAGAATTTTGGATCTTTCTATCTGTCCTACGACCAGTCCTGGACATCCTACGACCAGTCCTGAAAGTTCTACGACTCATCCTTCGACCGGTCGTAGCCCTACGACTCAAACTCCAGTAACCATTTTTGGGGTCCTACGACTGGTCGTAGGTGTCTCACGACCAGTCGTAGGTGGCCCACGACCGGTCGTAGACCACCCTTGATCGGTCGTGGAACTGAAAATCAAATCCCGCAAAAATCTTTCAAAAATATTTGGAGCTACGACCAGTCCTAGGATCCTAAGAGCAGTCGTAGATGGGATTTTTCAGTCTATAAATTGAGCACGAACTTCAGAGTTTTAGTACTTCAAATCAATTCTATTCAAGCATTCTTTAGGATATTCTCTGAGGTAAGTTTGTGTTTATTTTAAGCTGCATTGTGCTTATTTCATATTCCTTTTGCTAGCTTTTTCTCATTTGATTTTGATCTACATTCTAATCTTATTAGAAAAGGGGAATTTCTGATATTCCTTCTTCTTGGATTCAAAATCAAATAGATCTAGCTCATTTGATCTAAAATCAATTAGACTTAGAACCATTCATAAAGTGAGTATTAGACTTTGAACGTCGAATCGAACTTCTACTCCGATTGGTTCTACCGGGCTTCATCAAAAGGTGATTCAGGTATTTTACATGTTTTGTAATTTACTTTCTCTGGTTTTTGTTTGAGATTCGCCAGAAAAATCTCATTGTAGTGGTTATCTGAGGAGAGCCAGAAAACTCAGATTGTGGGGTTTTTGGATTGTGTAAGCCCGAGATCAAAGACACAATTGTGAAGGTTTTAGGTGAACCTGTGAAACCTATTTTGATAGTGCATGCAAATATCCCTTGTGTGAGGATATTAGGAGTGGAGTAGCAATCTATGTGGCTGTTGGATAACAGTTGGTGTACACACAAGCGAACCACTATATATCGTTGTGTTGTGGATGTGCTTTATTCTTTCATTGTTTTATTCATTCTGTTTTGTGGAGAGTGTTTGTGGATGAATGTTGTAATCACTTCAAGCAAGTGTGGATGAATGTTGTAATAACTTAGGATTTATTTTCCGCAAGTTATTTTGATTTCATTGCTTATTATTCCTCCTTGGTTTGTGATACAAAGGACGTTCTAGAAATAAGGTTGTGCTACCTTAAACCTCTGGTTTTTGGTGTAAGGTTGTCCTTAGAACTGATAAAGTATCAATCTCTTTATTTTAGGCTATTGTGATTATTTTATATTCAGCATTGTGCTTTAAATCTTTTATTATTCCGCTGTTATTAGTTTTATTTGGCATTGCCCTATTCATCCCCCCTCTAGGGCATATAGCTAGGCCCTTTCAAGTGGTATCAGAGCCTAATAGCTCGTGCTTATTGTTTATTTATTGGATTTATTTCCTGAGCTAACGATCTAAGCTATATTAAGATGTCAAATTTTGATAGCCTATCTGTCACTAGGCCACCACCCTTTAATGGCACAAACTATGCTTATTGGAAAATCAGGATGAGGATCTTCCTCAAATCCTTCGATGAAAGTGTGTGGCTAGCCACAGTGAATGAATGGAACCCTCCTATCACTGAAGTAACTAATGGCGATGGTTCAAAATCTATGAAAGTAACGACTTATTCGCTTTGGACCACACTTCAGAAAAGTGAAAGTAGTGCAAATGCAAAACACTAAATGCAATTACTTGTGCATTATCACCAGATGAATTCAAAAGAATCATGAATCAACTCTTGTGAAAATGCAAAATAAGCATGGGATATATTAGAAATGACACACGAGGTGTAACACCCTAAAAATCGGGGGTCGTGTATAAACTCAACTCCCGAGTTCCAGACCGTCACTTATGCAACAAAAATGATTAAGATTCAATGTTGTCTGATTTAAAGCATTCACATGAGTAAAAGTATACCAAAACTGCAATTCATACTCCAGATCCAGAGATAAAAGCAAGCGGAAGACTAAAGAATATATATATCACTGTATGGAAAAATAAAGTAGAACTCGACTGTCTCTAAAGTATGAATACATCTTTGAGTCTCATATATATGTAAAGAAACAAAAACAAATGTCCAAGATAGTCCCACTGAGAAGTCCCATCAACCCAGGCCACCTAGGCAAAGCCGTCGTGGTACTGCATGTATGAGAACTCGTCCTGGTCCTCATCATAGTCCGGCTCTGCCTCCAGGATCGCTACATCACCTGCATCTAAGACAGGGTCTGGTGGGTGTTGCAAACACCATCCCGAAACGTGGGAATGAGTAGCTAACTCAGTGGAATAGAGCAAGGATTAACATGTTCTCAAATCAATCATGTGATAATAGTAAAGCAGTAAATCAAACAATCCTAATACTGTTGTTAATGCAATATGACATGACGTGATGGATGCCCTCAACGATGGTCTCCCTCATACGGCACCATCTTACGACCGCGGCATGCAATCGTCCCTCAAGTGCTCCACATCTTTCAGGCACATGCAATGTAATGGTGATATGATTTCCAAGTTGTTATTAGTCTATTCAAACAGCAGGATTGGGAAACTAAGGTACTTCCCTTATATCAATCCCAACACAGATCCTGTCTAAGGTCGTCACTCCTAGTAATCTCATACGAGGTATATTTTGTAGGTCGCTGCAAGGGATGCCAGGGCTGTTGCTCGCACTCATTGCACCGCTCCCCCATCACCTTATCAATACAGGCATACTGTACTCTCACTGCTACTGAAGGGTCGTCGCCTCTCGTAGACTCAGAATACGCTCGCGGTCACTACAAAGGACTCATTGCCTGATCAGTGTAGGCCGACAGCAAGAATATAGTGTCCCATACCACCATAATCTACTCACGAAACATATGTGCTCACTGGTCACTACGGGGAGGTTTGTGCTCCCAGCATAGGCCGACAGCTCGACCACGGTGTCCCATACCACCATGCCCGGCTCATGAGTCTTCGTGTATCAAGGTACCATGGTTGACAGGGTTTACAATGGTAAGTTCAGTACCCTAGGTTCAAGCAGTTATGACTCATACAGGGTGAACATACAATGGCCAGTCGGGTTACTTGACGGGCTCAATTAGCACGATCGCATCTCAAGTCAAACGACATGAAGTGCGTAAAACACTTCGTGTGGCCTAACCACTGCCGCCAACTCCAGAACACGGCTCGCATTCATCGACGCGTCGTTCGTGGCAAAGATAGGCCAACCACGAACTTACTCGGATGCCGATTGCCTGGACTAGGTATAGTCCCAAACAATGATGAATCCACATCAGCAATCATGTAAGAGTATTGGAATTGAAATACAACAATGTGAGCATGTTAACACATGTTATAACATACAACTTAAGTAAATCATCAAGAACATGCATTTCATACATATAATGAAATCATGCATATAGTTAACATGTAGGAAATCATTTACATCAGCATATTAATTGAGAAATCAATCTCAAACTAATTCATAACACCATTTAATTCAATACATACTAATACAAGCATTTATACAAACACTTACACTACACACTTAAGTCTACATATAGTATGTCGACTCAAAGTGCACATTTAGGCGAATCTCTTCGCCAAGCTAATTATGCACGTATTCCTATTATCCTAATGTGACAAGAAGCCATGTCAATCACATCAGCAAATTATGGATGAAAACAGTAATTCCTACAAATGACCAAAATGCCCTAAATCTCATATTCTTCGTCTATTTACTAAACAGGAAACGGACAGCATGTTGTACACGTCAAACGGCGTTGCCGTCAATAATCTACTATTAAACGACATTGAAAGCGTTGGAAACAGTCAATCAAAGTGTCTAAAATCCGCACCTTTTCTCTTATAGATGTGAGAATTCGAACGGAGCGTATACGCTTCGTCTACGGCGAACTGTGAACCTAATACACAAGATCTATCAGCTATTTCACTATGAAACCAAGGGATCAACAAATCAGCAACTATTAGGGATGTTTTCTTACCTAGAAACGTGGAGAAATCACCGGCTAAGTGATTGGAGTGTGTTGCTAAAGCACGTGCAACAGGTAGCACAACAGCAGGAAAATTCTCTCCTACTCTCTCTCACAATCTCTCACCTTTTCTCTCTCTCAATCTAGGGCTTTTTCTAATTTTGGATGGGAGAGAGGAGTGAGGGTTTCAACCCCTTTTATAAGCCAAAATGTGCCCAAAATAGGCTTAAGAACAAAGTTTACTTAAGTTATATCCAAATCAGGGCTGTTTCGGTCTAAAAGGATATTTCTGGTGGTCCCCTGGCCGAATGCGATCGAATTTAAGTTCGTACATGTCAGATGTCGCTCACATCCCGTTTTCAAACCATCAGTGTTCGTAGATCGCACGTGGCGGTCTAGTTTCAGTTCAGCGGTCACCGCACGCGGATCAGGGCTACAAGTCTCATGATATGAAATAGAAATTTTTCCTGATCCGAGCGTGTAATTTGGCTGAATTCTGATGTTCAGAATGCTTAATACTGACACGTCAAGTCGTGTACCAGATTTGAATTTCAAATTCCAAATCTACCCTATTCGTACTCTCTTCAGTCCAGGCTCAATGAAATAGCCTGCGAATGTCAGTTGGACTTGATTTTCGAAATGATTGTCAAGTCCAGCTAGGCAGTTCTAACGGTCTAAGATTGTAGGTATCGGACTTTCGATGCGCGGTCTAGATCCAATACAAAGTTTCAAAGAGGTCCAGAGAACAAACTGGCTTAGAGTTTGATCCGAGGTTTTAGAGTATTATAGCATCATTGGTTCTACTCGATTTGGGTCTTGTAGAACGTATTTAAAGTGATCAGGGACTATTTCCCAGCTACTCTAGAGTTGCGCTAGCTAACTTATGCTTAGTTTCTAAAGGAATTAATCCTAAGTGATTTCTTTGGCTATAGAATTGGGTTCTGAGCGATTTCTCAGGTGTTTTAGTTGACCCATTGCCTAAGGATGTCTAATCCCAGGTTGGCCAAAATTCGGAGTGTTACAATCTACCCCCCTTAAAACATAATTTCGTCCCCGAAATTGGCGAAGGGTAAGGAGTATCTAGCAAGACTTCAGTCTTGACATTCTAAGGAAGGGTCAATCCTATTTAATGACCTAACCGTATGTATAACCTAAATTAAATGTTTCGGTCCTGGGCCAGTGGGGAAGAGGCCAACCACACTTCCACTGCGCCACTCTGATCGAACGATTGCCTTGGCTGACCTAACTGGATTGGACTCAATGCGTTTTGTCGACCTGGGATACACGTTGAATGTGTAAATGTGGTGCAGCAGGCGTAAATCATCAGACATGTGAGATGCCTTGAGGCTATTGTTAGGCTGCCATGGAACCAGTTTACCGCATAGAAACCTGGTACGACGATCTCGCTCACGCCTACTCCTCAAATTCTTCGCACTGGGATGAACATCACCAAGGGACACGTTCAGAAGTCGCGCTATCAACCGAACATCGATCGTAGCCATCCGGTCTCTACCAAAAGGAATCTTGAACTGCAATGGCTCCAGTGTAGGAATCTGGATACGAGCGTAGAAGGCACGAACGGTGCTCACATTAGCACGAGCTTCAAATAGCGGACCCCAATGCACAGCTTCAATGCGCTTAAATAACAGGAATTTTCCGAAGAGTCGTCCTTCCACGTCCACCTCAAATAACACCTTACGGTCAGTGTATTCGCTGTGAGGCATCTCTGCTAAAATCACTCGCCCAAGTTGAGTATGGGGATCTAAATCCCGCTTTGTATGGAACTCTCGGGCTGTGCTTGGACTTGCGGCGGCGCTTGAGCTCGTGGCGCCACCCCTCGGTCTTCTTGATTGAGCAGGGCGACTAGGCCCAGCCTCATCCGCTGCGGTCTTTCTCTTTCCCATCAAAGAGAGGATGGTGGAGAGAGATAAAAGACCCAAAATGGCTTCAACAAAAGCCATGAAAAATGGGAAAAATGTAGAAAAATGGCTGCCCTAACTGAAAAAGGGAGATCTAGGCGTTGTAGAGGGATGCTTTAAGCTCCCCTAGGATGGATTTTCAGAAAGAAAAGAGAATGAAAAAGAGGAATGGAGCTCCTCACGATTTCATCTCATTTTGGGGGTTGTAAGAGCTCCAAACGACGAGATTTGCAAGAGGGAGGGCTGCAAATCACTATGGAGTGATGGAGTGGGGTCATTTTCAATAGAGAATGGGTTTGGGAAGGATTTGGAGCCACGATTTTGGGAGAGGGCAGCAAGAAAATAAAAATGGAGCTAGGGAAGGGGCCTGTTGTGAAGGAAGTACCCCATTTAGGAGTTTTCTATGGACGAACCACACATGGGGGGGGGGGGGGGGGGGGGGGGGGGGGGGGGGGGTGGTGTATTACCTAAAATATCCACACAAACCAAAAATCACAGCGAGTGGGCCACATCGGACGGCGATGCATCGCCGAACATCTCTCATGTTGGTCAGTGGGACCACATGGGTCTGGTCCCCCATGGTCTAGGGACCCCAAAAATGTATGGGCCCCACCTTAGTTCATTGTATATTGCCCTATGGAGGCCCAAACATGCGTTCGGGGCTTTTTGGGGCCAATTTGTAAACCTGAATGCAATATCCTATCATGCAGTATATGATTTTGAGGTAGAAGGAGCTAATACATCCATATAAACTATTCTTTGCTAAAGATCACAAACTTAGAATGGCCTAATGGCCAGTTTTCATGAAATTTTACTATTCACTATAAAATTTTACCAAAGTATGATTTTATATCATTTTCACATTAGAATCAATGCCTAACATGAAAAGAACAGGAAAGAATTGAAGAATGGAGTGGTGAGAGGAAGAATTTCGAAGAATTTCGGTGAAACGGGGATTTTAAGCCCTAGCGATTGAATGTAGGGGTTTTGGTTGTCCCATAGCCCAAGGATTCACGTTTACGGGTTTAGAATCATTCATAGAACATCTCAACCCACCTACCTACAACCTAGGAGCTACTTAGGTTACCTCACGTGACCCTAGATGCGTTACGGACTCGATCGCGCGATCGATACGAATAGTCTTCGCCTATTGGCGAATCTGCGATCCTATAAGTGTTTCTAGACCCTTCTCGCACCCACCTAAGTCAAAGGAAGCGACAGTGTATGTCGCGTGACCATAACCCAGGCCCGGTATAATCTTATTCATGCTCTGATACCAACTTGTAACACCCTGAAAATCGAGGGTCGTGTATAAACTCAACTCTCGAGTTCCATACCGTCACTTATGCAACAAAAATAATTAAGATTCAATGTTTTCTGAGTTAAAGCATTCACATGAGTAAAATTATACTAAAACTACAATTCATACTCCAGATCCAGTGATAAAAGCAAGCGGAAGACTAAAGAATATATATATCAGTGTATGAAAAAATAAAGTAGATCTCGACTGTCTCTAAAGTATGAATACATCTCTGAGTCTCATATACATATAAATAAATAAAAATAAATGTCCAAAATAGTCCCACTGAGAAGTCTCATCAACCCAGGCCACCTAAGCAAAGCCGTCGTGGTACTGCATGTATGAGAACTCGTCCTGGTCCTCATCATAGTCCGGCTCTGCTTCCTGGATCGCTGCATCACCTGCATCTAAGACAGGGTCTGGTGGGTGTTGCAAACACCATCCCGAAACGTGGGAATGAGTAGCTAACTCAGTGGAATAATAGAGCAAGGATTAACATGTTCTCAAATCAGTCACGAGATAATAGTAAAGCAGTAAATCAAACAATCCTATTATCGTTGTTAATGCAATATGACATGACGTGATGGATGCCCTCACCGACGGTCTCCCTCATATGCCACCATCTTACTACCGCGGCATGCAATCGTCCCTCAAGTGCTCCACATCTTCCAGGCACATGCAATGTAATGGTGATATGATTTTTGAGTTGTTATTAGTCTATTCAAACAGCAGGATTGGAAAACTAAGGTACTTCCCTTATATCAATCCCAACACAGATCCTGTCTAGGGTCGTCACTCCTAGTAATCTCATACGAGGTATATTTTGTAGGTCGCTGCAAGGGATGTCAGGGCTGTTGCTCGCACTCGTTGCACCGCTCCCCCATCACCTTATCAATACAGGCATACTGTACTCTCACTGCTACCGAAGGGTCGTCGCCTCCCGTAGACTCAGAATACGCTCGCGGTCACTACAAAGGACTCGTCGCCTGATCAGTGTAGGCCGACAGCAAGAATATAGTGTCCCATACCACCATAATCTACTCACAAGACATATGTGCTCACTGGTCACTACGGGGAGGTTTGTGCTCCCAGCATAGGCCGACAGCTCGACCACGGTGTCCCATACCACCATGCCCGGCTCATGAGTCTTCGTGTATCAAGGTACCATGGTTGACAGGGTTTACAATGGTAAGTTCAGTACCCTAGGTTCAAGCAGTTATGACTCATACAGGGTGAACATACAATGGCCAGTCGGGTTACTTGACGGGCTCAATTAGCACGATCGCATCTCAAGTTAAACGACATGAAGTGCGTAAAACACTTCGTGTGGCCTAACCACTGCCGCCAACTCCAGAACACGGCTCGCATTCATCGACGCGTCGTTCGTGGCAAAGATAGGCCAACCACGAACTTACTCGGTTGCCGACTGCCTGGACTAGGTATAGTCCCAAACAATGATGAATCCACATCAGCAATCATGTAAGAGTATTGGAATTGAAATACAACAATGTGAGCATGTTAACACATGTTATAACATACAACTTAAGTAAATCATCAAGCACATGCATTTCATACATATAATGAAATCATGCATATAGTTAACATGTAGGAAATCATTTACATCAGCATATTAATTGAGAAATCAATCTCAAACTAATTCATAACACCATTTAATTCAATACATACTAATACAAGCATTTATACAAACACTTACACGACACACTTAAGTCTACATATAGTATGTCGACTCAAAGTGCGCATTTAGGCGAATCTCTTCGCCAAGCTAATTATGCACGTATTCCTATTATCCTAATGCGACAAGAAGCCATGTCAATCACATTAGCAAATTATGGATGAAAACAGTAATTCCTACAAATGACTAAAATGCCCTAAATCTCATATTCTTCGTCTATTTACGAAACAGGAAACGGACAGCATGTTGTATACGTCAAACGGCGTTGTCGTCGATAATCTACTATTAAACGACATTGAAAGCGTTGGAAACAGTCAATCCAAGCGTCTAAAATCCGCACCTTTTCTCTTATAGGTGTGAGAATTCGAACGGAGCGTATACGCTTCATCTACGGCGAACTGTGAACCTAATACACAAGATCTATCAGCTATTTCGCTATGGAACTAAGGGATCAGCAAATCAGCAACTAGTAGGGATGTTTTCTTACCTAGAAATGCGGAGAAATCACCGGCCAAGTGATTGGAGCGTGTTGCTAAAGAACGTGCAACAGGTAGCACAACAGCAGGAAAATTATCTCCTACTCTCTCTCACAATCTCTCACCTTTTCTCTCTCTCAATCTAGGGCTTTTTCCAATTTCATATGGGAGAGAGGAGTGAGGGTTTCAACCCCTTTTATAAGCCCAAATGTGCCCAAAAAAGGCTTAAAAACAAAGTTTACTTAAGTTATATCCAAATCGGGGCAGTTTCGGTCCAAAAGGATATTTCTGGTGGTCCCCTAGCCGAATGCGATCGGACTTAAGTTCGTACATGTTGGATGTCGCTCACATCCCGTTTTCAAACCATCGTGTTCGTAGATCGCATGTGGCGTTCCAGTTTCAGTTCAGCGGTCACCGCACGTAAATTAGGGCTACAAGTCTCATGATATGAAATAGAAATTTTTCCTGATCCAAAGGTGTAATTTGGCTGAATTCTGATGCTCAGAACGCTTTATATTGACACGTCAAGTCGTGTGCCAGATTTGAATTTTAAATTCCAAATCTACCCTATTCTTACTCTCTTCAGTCCAGGCGAAATAGCCTGTGAATGTCAGTTGGACTTGATTTTCGAAATGATTGTCAAGTCTAGCTAGGCGGTTCTAACGGTTTAAGATTGTAGTATCGGACTTTCGACGTGCGGTCTAGATCCAATACAAAGTTTCAAAGAGGTCTAGAGAATAAACTGGCTTAGAGTTTGATCCGAGACTTTAGAGTATTATAGCATCATTGGTTCTACTCGATTTGGGTCTTGTAGAACATATTTAAAGTGATCAGGGACTATTTTCCAGCTACTCTAGCATTGCGCTAACTAACTTATGCTTAGTTTCTAAAGGAATTAATCCTAAGTGATTTCTTTGGCTATGGAATTGGGTTCTGATCGATTTTTCAGGTGTTTTAGTTGACCCATTGCCTAAGGACGTCTAATCCCAGATTGGCCAAAATTCAGGGTGTTACACGAGGGTACATCTATTGTCAAGAAATCTTAAGTCCAACTCCTCACAACTAAATTTGAAGAAATTCATATGGAGGAGAATGAGATGTTTATGGACTTCTACACTAGATTGAATGACATTGTGAACTCTATGTGGGGTCTTGGAGATAGAATCCCTGAAAGTAAAGTGTGCAGAAAAATACTACGTTCACTTCCTGAACGGTTCAATTCTAAAGTGACCGCGATTCAGGAACTTCATGATACGGATACCATGAGGGTTAAGGAATTAGTTGGTTCACTTCAAACCTATGAGTTATCCTTTAAGGCTCCTAAAGGAAAATCAATAGCTCTCAAATCGTCTAAAAATATTTCTCAAGAGAGCACTTCGGATTCAGAAAATACCGAAGATGATATGACACTTTTAGCAAAAAGGTTTTACAAAATTTTCAAAAATAAGAAAAAGGTTGATTTTCAAAAATCAAATGATAGGAGACGATCTAAACCTAGAACTCGTAAATCCTTGAAAGATAGTCAATGTTGCAACTGTCAAGAGTATGGGCACTTATCTAACAAATGTCCTAAAAAGGACAAATCGAAAAGGAAAAGCATAATGGCTACTTGGGATGAATCATCTGATTCTGAATCCTCTTCTAAATCAGAAGATTCTGAAACTGAGTCGGGCGATGGTGTTAAAGCCCTTATGACTCTAGCCAATATCACTTATTCAGATCATGATGATATATCTAGTGAAAAAAAATCTGAATAGTGATTGCGATAATGAAGATGATCTTCAAGATGCTTATAATGCCCTTTATAAAGAGAGTTGTAAAATTGTTGTCAAGCTTAAATAACAAAAAGAAAAATTTTCTAAGCTTAAGGAAGATTATGAGTCTCTTGTCTTAGAAAAGTCTCATATTTCTGATTCTTTTGAAAAAACCAAAAATGATTTATATTTTAAAACCTCCCAAATTGAAGATTTGAAATCCGAAAAAGAGAAACTCAAAAATGAGGTAGCTTCTCTTTTGAGTTTGAAAGACACATGGAGATATGCCCAAGGTGATCAAAAATTAGAAAAGTTATTGTCCGGATCAAGAAAATGTGGTGATCGATCTGGGTTGGGCTATGATAAAAATACATCTCCTAAACAAAAGAACATTGCTCCTAGATTTGTTAAAGGAGAGTCTTCAACCTCAAAAGAAAAGAATACCTATCAAGGTTTTTCCAAAAATTCTAGGTCTTTCCAAAAACCTAAAGGTGGCCATGTCAACTTTAATTTTTAAAACCGAAATCAATTAGTTGAAAAAATTATTGATCTTCTCAAAGAGCTATTAAAGTCGAACTCTATAGGTCGTTCCTACAACAATAGACAGAAAAAGACTATATATACTCCTAAACCCAAAACAGTTATGAAATGGGTTCCTAAAGTTGCTATCTTGGTTACCCACACTGCTTTCAAAGCAACAAGCCATTCAAAGTGGTACTAGATAGTGGTTGCTCCAGGCATATGACAGGTGACAAAGCTTTATTCACCGATCTTAAAGATATGACTGAAGGGCTAGTCACATTTGGTGATGGAAGCAATTGAAAGATTATTGGCCAAGGTACGGTTCAACTTTATAACCTTCCCTTATTTAAGAATGTCTTATATGTTGAGGGTTTAAAACATAACCTGTTAAGCATTTCTCAGATATGTGATAACAACCATAGTGTAAAGTTTTCTAATCAAGGTTGTGAGATAGTTAATAAAAAGGGTTTTGTTATATTAACTGGTCGCAGAACTTCTGAAAACTGCTACATCGTTAGTGATGCTAGTCATCTACTCAATCATGTTACATGGTCCATACCGATGAGACTGAATTATGGCATAAATGCCTTGGACATGTACACTATCGGAACTTATTTAGATTGAGCAAAAGAGAACTAATTAGAGGTCTACTAAAATTGTAAAAAGTAGACAAAATATGTGGTGAATGCTAGTTGGGCAAACAAATTAGGAGTTCTCACAAGAAAGTGAACTCTAACACCACATCTAGACCACTCGAGCTTCTCCACATGGATCTTATTGGACCTACCAGATCGGAGAGTCAAGGAGGCAAAAAATATATTTTGGTTATCGTAGATGACTATACAAGATTCACTTGGGTATCATTCTTAAAAGAAAAAACTGAAACCCTGGATGAAGTAAAAAAGGTCATCAAACGAATTCAATATGAGAAAAGTTCTCATGTTAGCAAGATCCGTAGTGATCATGGATCTGAATTCGAAAGTAGTATTTTGAGAAATTCTCTAGCGATCAGGGAATATCACATGAATTCTCAGCGCCCAAAACACCGCAACAAAATAGTATAGTTGAAAGGAAAAATAGAGTGCTTCAGGATATGTCTAATGTTATGTTGAATAGTATGAAGCTCTCTAAAAATCTTTGGGCTGAAGCAGTTAATACCGCATGCTATATTATTAATCGGGTTTATACTAGTAAATCCGATAATAAGACTACTTATGAATTATGGTTTGAAAAGAAACCTACTATCAAATACTTTCGAGTTTTTGGCAGCAAGTTTTATATTTTACTGGATCGTGAAAATTTGGGTAAGTTTGATACGAAGAGTGACGAAGGAATTTTTCTTAGTTATTCTTTGAACAGTCGAGCTAATAGGGTTCTAAATAAGAGAACTGGTGTGATTCAAGAGTCCATCAATGTGGTCATTGATGATCATTTGAATACATCAGCCCCAAGTTCAGATGATGATGATGCTCTTATTATTGACAATCTAGATATCTCATGAAGTCAAAAAGAATCTGAACTAAGGACTATTAAAGATCATCCAACCAATCAAATACTTGCAAATCCTCTCACTAGAGTTCGTACTCGCAAACAACTTGAGAACATATGTAATTATGTTTGTTTTACATCCCAAATAGAACCAGTCAACGTAATAGAAGAACTTTCTGACGAAAATTGGATAGTTGCTATGCAGGATGAACTTAATCAATTTGTTCGTAATGATGTCTGGTATCTTGTTCTTAGACCTAAAGATAAAAACATTATTGGAACAAAGTGGATCTTTAAAAATAAGTCTGATGAACTCAAAAATATTATACAAAACAAGGCTAGACTGGTTGTACAAGGGTACACTCAGATTGAAGGCATCGATTACGATGAAACCTTTGCTCCAGTCGCTCGCCTTGAATCAATCAGACTTTTTATTTCCATCGCATGTTTTAGAAAATTTAAAATCTATCAGATGGATGTAAAGAGTGCTTTCTTGAATGGCGATTTACATGAAGAAGTGTATGTTGAACAACCTTCAGGGTTTGAAGACCCTAAGTTATCTGACCATATATTTTGTCTCAAAAAGGCTCTCTATGGTCTAAAACAAGCACCCAGATCATGGTATGAAAAATTGACTAAATTCTTACTTAGTCATAGCTTTCAAGTAGGTAGTGTTGATAAGACACTTTTTATTAAAAAGAATAACAATGATATTTTGATGGTTCAAATATATGTTGATGATATTATTTATGGATCTACTTGTTCTAACATGTCTACCAAGTTTGCAGAGTTAATGAAATTAAGGTTCGAAATGAGCATGGTTGGCGAACTTAACTATTTCCTAGGGTTGCAAGTAAAACAATAACCTGATGGAATTTTCATTTCCCAGACCAAATATGCTTCAAACTTGGTTAAAAGGTTTGGATTTGAGAATGGTAAGAACTTTGATACTCCTATGAGTACAACATTAAGACTCTCAAAAGACTCTACAGGTAAAGATATAGATCCTAAACTATATCGCAGTATGATTGGTAGTTTGTTATATCTTACTACTAGTAGACCTGATATCGCATTCAGTGTTGGTATTTGTGCGAGATATCAGTCTAATCCTAAGGAATCACATCTTACTGTTGTTAAACGGATTATTAGATATGTCGCAAGTTCTATAAAGTTGGGACTTTGGTATCCTTTTGATACTAATGTTCAATTAGCCGAGTATTCAGATGTTGATTGGGCTGGAAATATTGATGATAGAAAATCAACCAGTGGTGGTTGTTTTTACATTGGAAATTACTTAGTTTCTTGGTTCAGCAAGAAGCAAAGCTCTATATCTCTCTCTACTGCTGAGGCTGAATATATTGCAGCTGGATATGCATGTACTCAACTAGTTTGGATGAAACGCATGCTTAGCGATTATGGAATTAATCAAGATTCAATGATCTTACATTGTGATAATTCCAGTGCTATAAACATTTCCAAAAATCCAATCCAGCATTCACGTACTAAGCATATTGACATTAGGTATCATTACATTCGTGAGTTGGTTGAAAAAAAAGTTATTTCATTGGAATATATACCAACTGAAACTCAACTTGCTGATATATTTACTAAATCGTTCGACAAAAGTAGGTTTAATAAATTGAAATTTGATCTTGGTATGTGCATTTTACATTTAATATTCTTGCTTGCATGTATCATAGTGTATTATATTTCATATTATAATTGTTTAAATTTTAAATTTTTCCATTTAAAATACATTTTTGGTCAATGCTCGACCGGTCGTGGATGTACACGACCAGTCGTGTTATGACCGGTCATGAACCACACTCGACCGGTCGTGGATCTCGTGAACATCATATAATTTGGAAAAAATTTTCTTCTTCTTCATTTCCACACCCACCTACGACGAGTCGTGGCTCGACTAGTCATAGGATTTCTAGTTCTTCTTCAAAGTAAGTCCTATTTCATCATTTTTCTTGAAGATTCATGATCTATATGCTTTGATTTGTTCATAGTATAGCTTGTTTTCATCTCTTGTTGAGTTTTTCAAGGGTTTTGCTTTCTATTTTCTGATCTAGAGAAAACCCATCTTTCATTTGTGCATCTTGCTTGTTCTTTGTATATCTTTTTGAATATGGATGCTAAAGGGAAAAAGAAAACATCCTGTGATCCATCTTCATCCAGATCTGGACCAATAACTAAATGGCACCTTCGGTCACCCGAAGATGATACTCAAGATTTACGGGATTTGCGTGCCCGTAACATTATCGTTGAGCATACCACTGATCTAAATCACATTGTTCCATATGATGTCATTCCCCTTCTTGATTCTGTAGGCTGGACTAACATTTTACTTTGGAGTGGGTCTGCATACCAGTCCATTGCTCAATCAATGGTTGCATGCATTTCAGATTTTTTTTCTTGATAATTTAACATTTTCAATTGCTTCTAGAGAAGGAAAATTTGAAGTAGACCTTCATTTAATATCTGGTATTATGGATATACCTGTTAATGATGAAGGAATACCGATTCATACTTTATACGACAAACCTTCAAAATCAAAAAAATGCATGTTAACCAGAGATTTATGCAAAATTGATGTGCACTGGACTCACAAAGGGAATGCGCTCCCTGCAAAGTATCTATTACCCAAATACAAAATATTACATCGTTTCTTCATTTTCAATGTATATCCTCAGTCCAGCAATAAAACTGAGTTAACTTCTTTCATGGTTCGTGTGTTGCATTCTATTGCTTATGGAACCAAGGTCTGTCTTCCTTCTTTGATTTGTCATTCCATTATACAATTTCGTTTCCATCCGAGTCATAGTGATATGCCATTCGGTTATCTTATAAATGTTTTAGCCACTCACATGCTTGTCGATAAACCTGTTAATGAGGCACCAATTCTTCATCTCATTTTCAACAATGCCAATCTTAGCAAGATGAAATTAGAACTGCTCCCTGGTCAATTTGATGAAGCTGGTGTTAGTGGTGTTGGTGGTGATGGTGGTGATGCTGGAAACGAAGAGGAAGCTGGCGATCTTCCACAACAAGATGTTAATATGGATGACTTATTTGATGACATAGAAACTGATTCACCTAATGATCCAGATTATGATCCTTCTGGTTTTGATGCACGCCTTCGTGCATTGGAGAAAAAACTTGATAATATGAATATAGCCCATGACATGAGATTTAAGTACATGCAAAAATATCTTCGTCACATAAATAAGGGCTTACACCAGATTGATCCATCTATTCCTGCTCCCTCCTCTGGATCAAATTAAGTGAATTATCTTCTGAATAGTATAACATTTCTTTTACTCTGGATATGTATTATGGATTATGGTTTCATAACATTTTATTTTGGATATGTATTATGAATAATGGCTTGACACTTTAAGTTTATTTTATGTCCTTTCATATCACCTTCTCATTATTTGCTCTCTATGTTCTCCTTTCTGTTGTTCCTTTCCCTTGTCATTTTGTGACAAAAAGGGAGAGTAGTAAGCATTGCTAAAAGGGGAGTAATACAGATAGGGGGAGTAAATTTGTTTGTTTGTATTAATTGAGAAGAATATGTGGATTGTTGGATATGTGGATTGAAGTCTTGAGGTTTTCATGTTATGTATTGATTATAGAGCAATACTCGTATTACTCAGGGGGAGTAGAGTATTTTGTGGTTTCATGACTTATCATTCCTTATTATCTTTGATGATATGTGTTTTGTCACAATTTGACAAAGGGAGAGATTGTAAGTGCTATGATTTCATATCCCTTTAGTTGTCAAATTTTGTGGTGCCAAAACCTATATCTATGTCTTGTATATCTTGTGTTTTATGTTTGAAGTCTATTCATTGCAATCAAGACATATCAAGACATCGCATTTCAAGACAAGATCTTAAATGAAGAAAGTTTTTAAGTCTTGGATGAAGAAATCAAGAATAAAAGTTTTCAAGGTTGCGTGTTCAAGGTTTGATCAAGTTCACGTTTTATAGAAGACTTTGTCAAGTGAAGATCAAGCTTATGAAGGCCTACTACAAGTGTTGAATATTCACAAGCTTCTCTTAAGGGTCATCTGAGTGTTAAGACTTTCAAGTCCATCTCACTTTTAAGGTTTGTTTGACCTTAAATTGACCTTAGGATGGGTTTTATTGTAAGTCATTCCGGATACATAACTCATATATTTTTATATGCTTGTTTGGAGTTTTCTAAGACCAGTCCTAGGGACCTCAAGACCAGTCCTAGCTTTGCTACGACCAGTCTTAGATTTTTCAGGACCAATCCTAGGTAGTTGAAGATTTTTGAATCTTTCTAGCTGTCCTACGACCAGTCCTGGACATCATACGACCAGTCCTGGAAGTTCTACGACTCATCCTTCGACCGGTCGTAGCCCTACGACTCAAACTCCAACAACCATTTTTGGGGTCCTACGACCGGTCCTAGGTGTCTCACGACCAGTCGTAGGTGGCCCACGACCGGTCGTAGACCACCCTCGACCGGTCATGGAACTGAAAATCAAATCCCGCAAAAATCTTTTAAAAATATTTGGAGCTACGACCAGTCCTAGGATCCTAAGACCAGTCGTAGATGGGATTTTTCAGTCTATAAATTGAGCATGAACTTCAGAGTTTTAGTACTTCAAATCAATTCTATTCAAGCATTCTTTAGGCTATTCTCTGAGATAAGTTTGTGTTTATTTTAAGCTACATTGTGCTTATTTAATATTCCTTTTGCTAGCTTTTTCTTATTTGATTTTGATCTACATTCGAATCTTATTAGAAAAGGAGAATTTCTGATATTTCTTCTTCTTGGATTCAAAATCAAATAGATCTAGCCCATTTGATCTAAAATTAATTAGACTTAGAACCATTCTTAAAGTGAGTATTGGACTTTGAACGTCGAATTGAACTTCTACTCCGATTGGTTCTACCGGGCTTCATCAAAAGGTGATTCAGGTATTTTACATGTTTTGTAATTTACTTTCTCTGGTTTTTGTTTGAGATTCACCAGAAAAATCTCATTGTAGTGGTTATCTGAGGAGAGCCAGAAAACTCAGATTGTAGGATTTTTGGATTGTGTAAGCCCAAGATCAAAGACATAATTGTGAAGGTTTTAGGTGAACCTGTGAAACCTATTTTGACAGTGCATGCTAATATCCCCTGTGTGAGGATATTAGGAGTGGAGTAGCAATTTGTGTGGCTGTTGGATAACAGTTGGTGTACACACAGGCGAACCACTATACATCGTTGTGTTGTGGATGTGCTTTATTCTTTCATTGTTTTATTCATTCTGTTTTGTGGAGAGTGTTTGTGGATGAATGTTGTAATCACTTCAAGCAAGTGTGGATGAATGTTGTAATAACTTAGGATTTATTTTCCGCAAGTTATTTTGATTTCATTGCTTATTATTCCTCCTTGGTTTGTGATACAAAGGACGTTCTAGAAATAAGGTTGTGCTACCTTAAACCTCTGGTTTTTGGTGTAAGGTTGTCCTTAGAACTGATAAAGTATCAATCTCTTTATTTTAGGCTATTGTGATTGTTTTATATTCAGCATTGTGCTTTATATATTTTATTATTCCGCTGTAATTTCCTAAACCTAAACCTTAACCTATTCTCAATTCCCTAAAGCTATAACCCATAACCTAAACTTAAACTTAAACTTAAACCTAAACCTAAAACCTAACCTAAAACCTAAAACCTAAATGTATTCTTAAATCTCTAAACCTAAATCTACACCTAATCCTAATCTCAACTCTCTAACCTAAACCTAAACCTAAACTTGAAAACCCAACCCTAAACCCAATCCTGAACCCGATTTCCTAAACCTAAACCTTAACCTATTCTCAATTCCCTAAAGCTATAACCTAAACCTAAAACCTAAATTTATTCTCAAATACCTAAACCTAAACCTACACCTAATCCTAATCTCAACTTCCTAACCTAAACCTAAAGCTAAACTTGAAAACCCAAACCTAAACCCGATCCCGAACCCAATTTCCTAAATCTAAACCTTAACCTATTCTCAATTCCCTAAAGCTATAACTTATATAACCTAAACCTATACCTAAACCTAAACCTATAACCTTAACCTAAACCAAAACCTATGACCTAAACCTTAACATATAACCTATAACCCATAACTTAAACTTATAACCTATAACCTAACCTTAACCTTAACCTAAACCTAAACCTAAAACCTAACCTAAAACCTAAAACCTAAATGTATTCTTAAATCTCTAAACCTAAATATACACCTAATCCTAATCTCAACTTCCTAACCTAAACCTAAACCTAAAATTGAAAACCCAAACCTAAACCCGAACCCGAACCTAATTTCCTAAACCTAAACCTTAACCTATTCTCAATTCCCTAAAGCTATAACCCATAACCTAAACTTAAACTTAAACTTAAACTTAAACCTAAACCTATAACCTTAACCTAAACTTAAAATCTAAACCTAAACCTAAAACCTAAATGTATTCTCAAATCCCTATACTTAAACCTTAACCTATTCTCAATTCCCTAAACCTTAACCTATAACCTAACTTAAAGTTAAACCTATAACCTACACTTATAACCTAAAACCTGTATTCTCAAATCCTAATCCTAATCCTAATGTCAACTAATTAACCTAACTTAAGCCTAAACCTACACCTAATCCAAACCTTAGCCTAAACCTAAACCTTAACCTTAACCTTAACCTTAACCTAAACTTAAACCTAAACCTAAACCTATAATTATAAATCCTAATTTATTTTATAAAAGTTCATTTATGGTTAAGTTATTTTCTTAATAATTTTATTATCTTAATCTATTATTTACGAAACTGCAGGATAAATTAGACTTGGATTTTAGTGTTTTGCATATCTCTCATGTCGTTGACGACATGATCAAGGAGCAGTTCAAGGCTTACCGTGGTAAGTTGTTTCAGGCTCTCGCTGCACGCTTACCCACCAATGCCCTACCACCTCCGCCTTCATCTTTGTGAATTTTTGTATTTTTATTTATGATGTTAAACTTATATATATTTATGCATGAATGAATGTGATGTGGATAAGATTGTTTGTGTTTTGATGAATGTACTTTTATGTTTGGACGGCTAGTTTGGGTTTGTATGGATGTGAATGTGAATATGATGAAATATATTATATAATAGGTGTATATAAGGAAGAATATGATGAAATATGTATATATTGTAATAGGTGTATGTCAGGAAAAATCCAGCAATTTTGTGCTGGAATTTTTTTTAAAAAGAGACTTTTACCTACAAAAATTTTCGTAAGTAAAAGTTTTGTAAATATTTTTTGCCACGAAAGCTTTCGTTGCTAAAAATCTAACAACTTGTTTTTAGCGACGCGACGAACATTTTTGTTGCAAAAGTTTTGTAATTATTTTTAGCAAATGTTCGTCGCTAAAGTTTTGTAATTATTTTTAGCAACGAAAATTTTTGTTGCTAAAAGTTGAAGGAATAATTTCTAGCAGTGAATACTTTCGTTGCTAAAAGTGGATACTTTTAGCAGCGAAAATTTTTGCTGCTAAAAGTCTTGTAAGTTTTTTTAGGGACGAAAATTTTCGTTGCTAGTATATTTTTAGCAGCGAACATTTTCGTTACTAAAAGTGTTGTAAAGTTTTTTAGCCATGAAAAGTTTCATCGCTAAAAGTGGAATGAATATTTTTAGCAGTGAAATTTTTCGCAGCTAAAAGTCTTGTGAAGTTTTTTAGTGAAAAACTTTTTTGTCGCTAAAAGTCAAACAATTATTTTTAGCAGCGAAAATTTTCGTTGCTAAAAAGTCTTGTATAGTTATTTTAGCAATGAAAATTTTTGTCGTTAAAAAGCTTGTCTTCGGCGACGATTCAAATTTTTCGTCGATAAAACTCATTTACGTCGGTCTTTTAGCGACGAATTTAAAACCCTTTAGCTATGAAAATTTTACTTTTAGCGACGAAAAATTTCGTAGCTAAAAGTGGGATTTCTTGTACTGATACGTGGCGTCGAAACCGCGGTGACGGCACGGTCACACTGGTACAAGTCTCGGGTCGAGCTAACTCTGATATATGGGACACATCTCAGGATCGCGGACAAATGCCGATAACAATCGCAGGTCGCTGAAATTCGACTAGGAGGATCGCGGGAGCCTATCGAATGGTATGGTTTAGGATACGGGCCTGACATCATGTGTATCAGGAGGAGAGCCCCATCAAAGTCTTGGGCCTCCTCTTCTTCCTCTTCCTACTCGTCCTCTTCCTCACTTCCTTCTGCTATTTCATTCCCATCTTATTCTTCATCACTTTCTTCCTCTTCACTTTCTATCTCATCCTCACTCTCATCGAGTCGGGCTTGACGTTGTTGTGGGCCAATACCCATGTTGTTAAGAGTAGTGGTATTTATGAAATGGATCGGCACAAGAATTTCTATGCCAAGTCTATAACCAAATTCACGAGCTAGCTTGCATATAAGTTAGTCAAATGGAAGTGAAATGTTTGTCCTAGGAGAGAGCACGATCTGAACTATCTGTAGTAATACATAAGTAGGCAGGCACAACTTGTCTCTTTGCCCAGCTCGGTATAGGAAGTCTACCATTAAACATGTGCATTCACTGCGATTTCTTCACTTGGGATACACATTTTTTGTGAAGATGTGATGGAGCAGGTGGAAATCAGGAGTCATCTTGGACACCAGGAGGTAATTACCTCGATTCCAGTGGACCAGACGGCCACAAAGAAATTGTGTGTGGTGATCTCTTTCACGCACGCTCCTGAGATTTCTCTCGCTAGCATGTACCTCTCCACGCAGCATCCCCATGATTCGGTCTATCAAGTCCACATTGACAATGACTTCCCACATTCCTATGGGGATAGAGAACTATTGAGGCTCTAGTAGTGGCTCTCGCATATGGGCATAGAAGGCTTAGATAGTACTCTCATTTGCACGAGACTTGCCCTCAAACATGGGACCCCACCTGGGGTCCAACAGGAGATCCATTGTCAGATAAAGCCTAAATACTTTCTTATCCACGTGTGCCTCAAAGAGAAATCTACAGCCTTGAAACCTTCCACGTACCATATCCACCAGTAGAGCTCTTTAAAGAGGAATCTGGGGATCGAGATCCCGCTTTGTCCTTCTCTCCCAATTGACCCTGGAACTTGCTTCGGTGCCCGATTTCCTCCTTGAATGGGTAGGGTGGGTAGGTATGGCTTCATCCGTGGAAGCCCTCTTCTTTCCCATGAGAGAAAGAAGTGTGGAAAGAAAAAAGGTTTCCACTAGCTCAAAAAGAGCCATGAGAGTGAAACAAAATGGAAGGATAGGATGGGTTGTTGGACCTTGAGATTTTTGAGATACCAAGGCTTTGCATGCCCAAATGGGAGGAAATAAGAGAGATAGGAGATAGCTTTTAAAGGAATGGTGGGAGGTGTGTATGTAGTGATGAAGAAGAAGATGATATGAGAATGGAGGGGAGGCCACATGTGTGTACAATGGCCAGCCCGCTCGACCCGCTGCAGCCCGATCGAAAGGCCTCTCCCTAGGTGTGATGCCATCGCGGTCTGTTGGACATTGGGGTGATGGCTCACCCTAGGGGCAATGGTATACCCCCAGGGTGCCGTAAGTGTGTAGGGCCCACCTCGGTTCCCACTGTTTTATGCTGTTTAGGCCCCCGAATCTGTTTGGTGCGGTTTTGGGTTCCATCTCACGTATATTCATGTTTTTCGACTTATTTGAGTGTGGAATACACTGAATCATCATCTAAACCTGTCGATGGATGGTCTAAAAAAAATTTGGGATCATCTCGCATGATCATAAACACCTACAGGTTCGATTTCAGCTGTCAGTTTTGTTTCAATGGTCATATGATCACCAACAGGTGAAACTTGGGATCCTGTGATCATTTCTACATTTTAATGCTCCCTCCTAAGTCAAAGTACATTAGTGTGTGTCGTGTTAACAAAACCTAGGTCTTGTTTAATCCAAATCATGCTTTGATACTAACTTGTAACGCCCTGAAAATCGGGGGTCAAGTAGAAGTTTAGCTCCCAAGTTCCAATGCATTACTTATGCAACATAGATAATGATGATTAAATGTTAGTTGTATTAGTGTATTAAAAATTAATGGTATTATGCTAAATTAACATATCATAGTCCAGAGATAATTAGATTACGCAAGTGGAAGACTGTGATAGATATATAAAGCATATAAGTGGCTGTAAGTCCTAAGAATATGAACATGTTGCCAGGTTAAATAATTACATGTATAGTTTCAAAATTTACAAAATGATAAGGTGTGATGTTTAATTAGTATGTATCCCTATGATCCCTGCCACACAACTTAGGTCTACATAGACCTGTTAGAGAGTTGCATGTAGGAGATCTCTTCTTCATCGTCATAAAAGTCAAGCTCCATCTCGTAAGACGCAACATCATCAGCAACTACAACAGAGTCTGGTTAGTGTCTTAAAGCACCGTCCCAGAGTGGGAGTGAGTGATCAACTCAGTGGAGCTATAAGAAAAAGGTTAACATAATATCGATTCAGTCAAATAGTAATGATAAAGTAATATAACAAGCATTCTTAAGTACTCTGATTAATGCAAGAATGATATGCCATAATGATGAATGCACTCGCCTGCTCTCCCTCTGGGACATCACCTCACGATGGCGCATGTTAAACTCCCACGCCAAAGGCACATGTAATGCGGTGCATGGTCGTACTAGCCAAGTTCTTAAATAGACATATTTGGAAAACCAAGGTACCTCCCTTTATATCATTTACCCAACCAATGATCCATTTAAGGTCGTCAATCCTAGTTAATCACATACGATATGCAGGTTATGGAGCAACATCACCCCTAATTTAAAAATAGTAGACATGCAAGTTTAGGTTACTATGGGAGGCTCGTCACCTCGACGTAAGCCTAGTTTATACTCGAGGTCTCTACGAGAAAGGCTCGTCACCTTAACATAGGCTGATAGCTCGAATACAACATCCCATACCACCGTATTTGGCTCACGAGTTTAGTTTACTCAATGGACACTATGGGGAGGCTCGTTAGCTCAACGTAGGCCGACAGCTCGACCACGGTATCCCATACCAACATATCCTACTCATGAGTATTAGCGGATCGCGGTACCAAGGTTAAATGGTATTATCACTAGTAAGTGATACCTTAGATCAAACAGTAGTATCCATACATGGTGAACATACATTGGGCCAATCGGGTTACTTGATAAGCTCGACTAGTAAGAGCACACGTTAAATTAATCGACATGGTGTGTATACGCACTCCTTGTGACCTAACCACTGTCGATAATCACCATGCAACTCATATTCATCAAACGTATCCATTGTGGCGAAACTAGTTCGACCATTAATCTTAAGCCATTACCGATCACCTGGACTACGTATTAGTCCCAAATCATACTCAAATACACTAGAAATTCATATATGATTGTTAAAATAGCATGTGACAATCAATTCAAATATAAATATCACTTGAGCATTTTAACAAACACGTAGAGTACATGTTATCATATATAGACATTTCATCCATAAATCCCAGAGTAGCGAGATAGATTACATGAAAGAAACTATAAATATAGATAAGGTAATTGAGAATCCTATCTCAATACTCTAATTAAATACATTTCGACAAGCATTTTCTCATTTAGATATTTTATCAAACACTTAGACTACACCTATCAATATTCATGTAATAAAGTTGTTATAACAAATTCTTTCACAAAGGAGTTGTCACACATACAATAATCATGTATTCTCAATCAATAGTCATGGCAAGTAGAAATCATAATTTCATATTCATTCAAAACATTTTAACAAGCACATGGAATACATTAAAATCGACATAGTTTATATATATGTGAAATATACGAAAAACATTGCATTTAGACACATGTGATAGCAATCAAATCGGTCAGAAATCATTAACTGACAATGAAAGCCTTAAAACCCATAGCCTAAACATTTATAGTATGTACCTTTCTTCGGTACACCGATTACGAACTCGGTTCGTACACTACGCCTTTATTTACAGCACAACGACTACCTATAGCATGAAATAAGTTAGTTATTTCACCAATCTACCAATTTAGATACCTAAAACAGATTAGAATTAGGATTCCTTACCCAAAAATGGAGTTAAAATCGCCAGTATAGTGACACGAAAGAGGGAATTCAGCATGTGGAGTGGCGGGAATGAATCCCATCAACAAACCACAACTCTCGCTCACTTCTCCTCATCTTCTTCTTCTCTTTTCACTCTTCTCTCTCCTCGGGTTTAGAAAATTCGTATAGAATGAGAGAGGAGTGTCTTAAGGCCCTTATATAGGCTCAACACTGATGTCAATGGCCCCAGGACCATGGTATACTTAGGTTATAGCCAAAAGTTGTTTATTTCAGGCCAATGGAGCTCATCTGGAGGTCCATTGCTTGCCTACAATCTGAAGAAAGTTACCTGACAATGAATCTATGCCAAGTTAAAGTTTCAGTCTGATTGAAGTAGTGGATCGACTGTGTAGGACCGGTTTCAGTTCAACGATCATCGTTACTCGATCAGGGCCACAAGTGCATTGACATGTGCAGGGAAATTTCCTTGATCCAAGGGTGTAGTTAGGTCAGAATCTGACATTATGAAACCTTAAATTTTTCTTGCTAGTGAACGGCCCAATTCACTTAAATTTGTGTTCATTTTCTAAAGATATTCGCGTTTCTCACGCACTTTTTTCTAGGCTCAACTTGTGCATTTTTGGATACTATTTGGATTTGATTTTCGTGATAGTTGTCAGACCCAATAAGGCGGTCTTAACCGTATTTTTTCATGTTATTCGGACTTTTGACGTGCGATCTAAGTCCGATATAGAGTTTCAATGTGCTCCCAAGAGCTACCGGGGTTTGAGATTGATTTTACATTTTGAGGTAATGTTGGGTTAGCGATTCTAATGGTTTTGGGTCTTACAATTCGTATAGAAAGTGATTCGAGCTAATTCGTCGATTAAGTCAGTTTAGTACTTAATTAATATTCGTCTAATTTCTAAAGGATTTGGTCCTTAATGATTTTCGCCTGAGGTGATACTCGGTTCTTTGTACGAATTTTTCCAAGATGTTACATTGCGTGATTTAGGCTTTATCCATCCAAGCAGTTTATCGTGGGGAGCACTGGTACTCTTTATGAAGAAGAAGTATGGTTCGTTGAGGCTTTGCGTGTATTACCACGAGCTCAATAAGGTCATGATTAAGAACAAGTACCCAAGGATTGATAATTTATTTGATCAGCTGCAGGAAGCACAATTCTTTTCAATGATAGACTTACAATCTAGTTATCATCAGGTTCAGGTTCGAGAGGAGGATATCCTGAAGATAGCCTTCAGGACGCGTTATGGTCATTTTTAGTTCTAGGTCATGTCCTTAGGATTGACTAATGCACCCGCAGTATTCATGCAGTTGATGAATGAGGTCTTCCTTTCGTATCTTCATCATTTTGTTGTGGTAGTCATCGTGACATTCTGATATATTCGATGACCCATGAGGAGCATGAGCAGCATCTGGAGATTACCATGCAGACCCTTCTCGTACATCAACTCTATGTGAAGTTAGAGAAGTGCGATTCTGGCAGGAGGAGGTGAAGTTCCTTAATCACGTGGTGATGAGGCAGGGCGTCTCTATGGACCCCTTGAATATTGATGTTGTGTGTCAGTGGAGCCAACCCACAAACACGTCTGAGATTTGTAGTTTCCTTGATTTGGCGGGCTACTATCGACATTTCATTAAGGGATTCTCTCATATTACAGCCCCTTTAACCAGGTTAACCCGGAAGGGCGCCAAGTTCATTTAGAGTAACACATGTGATCAGGTATATATGGAGTTAAAGGACCACCTCACATCCACTCCTGTCCTCACTCTTTTTTTTAGGAATGATGGATTTGTTGTATTTATCGACACCTCGTGAGTTAGCTTGGGTGTTGTCCTGATGTAGCATGGGAAACCGGTGGCTTATACGTCTCGTCAGCTCAAGGTCCATGAGCTGAACTACCCTATACATGATTTGGAGTTGGCAGTAGTTATCTTCACATTAAATGTGTGGAGGCACTATCTCTATGGGGTTGAGTTCGAGCTCTTCTCCAACCACAAGAGCTTAAAGTATCTATTCTCTCAGTCTGAGATGAACATGAGGCAGAGGCATTGGATGGAGCTCCTAAAGGATTATGATTTTGATCTTCAGTACCACCTGGGTAAGGTGAATGTGGTGGCAGATGCCCTCAGCCGTTAGCCACGAGGCCTGGCGGGGCACATGATGATTCAAGAGTAAAAGATGCTTAAGGATATTTTAACATTCAACTTCGAGATCATCTTGCAATCTTCTATTGTGAAATTATCGAGCCTGTTGATTCAATCTTCTCTTGTCGTAAAGGTGATCGAGGCTCAGCAGGCAAATGAGACATTGCAGAGTTATTAGGTAGAGGCAACATCCGAGAGTCAGTCAGATTGGTAGATTAGTTTTGTTGGTGGACTTCACTTCAGAGGCCAAGAGATCTTATGACCGAGGCATATCGATCGCGGTTTTCTATCCACCCTAGCTCGACGAAGATGTACTGTGATATGAGGCAACAGTATTTTTAGGTAGGGATGAAGCGATAAGTCGTAAGTTTTATGGCCAAGTGTGACACATTTCAACGTGTCAAGGCCAATCATCAGAGACCCCCTGGTCCTTTGTAGCTGTTGAGCGTCCCGACGTAGAAGTTGGAGCACGTATCGACTAATTTCATTATGGGCTTATCAAGGACTCAGCGTAATCATAACACCATCTGGGTTGTCTTGATCGTTTGACAAAGTCGGCACATTTTCTTGCAATTCGTGCAACTTGACCTTTGGACCGGCTTGCCAGATTATTTATAAAGGAGATTGTGAGACTACATGGTGTTCCAGTTTCTATCACTTTTGACTGAGAACCAAGGTTTAGGTCTCAGTTATGGAGAAGCTTTTAGAGAGCGATGAGGTATGTTTTGCAGCTCAGCACCGCATATCATCCGCGGACCGATGGGTAGACTGAGAGGGTCGACTAGATCCTTTAGGATATGATCAAATCTTGCATGATTGACTTCATAGGCAGTTGAGATGAGCATCTACAATTGGCTAAGTTCACATACAAAAACAGCTATCAGGTGACCATTGGCATAGCTCCTTTCGAGGCTTTATATGACAAACCTTACAGATTATCGAGTTATTAGACTGAGGTTAGAGAGCAGCATCTCCTAGGTCCCGAGCTTATACAGCAAACATCAGAGGCCATCGATATCATCAGGCGGAGGATGCGTACAACTTAGAGTTAGCAGAAGAGTTTTTCTAATCGTCAGTGTTGTCCCTTAGAGTTTGTTATTGGGGACAATGTATATCTTAAGGTCTCGCCCATGAAGGGTGTGGTTCATTTTATAGCGAAGGGCAAGCTTGCCTTAAGATTCATAGGACCTTTCGAGATCACTGGGCGAATTGGCGTTGTGGCCTATAAGCTCACCTTGCCATCTTAGTTGTCTGGAGTCCACAACATTTTCTATATATCTATGTTGCGGAAGTGTGGGTCAGACATCGTTCTTATTATTGATTGGCTATCGTTGGAGGTTCGTGAGGCTGCTTCTTACATTGAGCAGCCAGTTCGTACCCTTGATTGAAAGGAGCAAGTCCTTCGGACTAAGGTCATTTTCTTAGTGAAGGTGCAGTGGGGTCATTATATCGTAGACGAGGCATCTTGTAAGCATAAGGCTGAGATTCACAAGCCTTATCCCCATCTCTTTGATGATTAATTATATTTTGTACTATCTCTGATTATATATGATGGCATAATTCCTCTCCTTCTATGAGTTAGGCTTAGTTGCACTGATAGTGTAAATTTCGAGGATGAAATTTTTATCAGGAGGGGAGAGCTGTAAGGCTCGTTTCCTAATCTGTAGCATTCCGTAGACTCATGATCCTTCCTTTCAAATTTCAGGAACATGCGATCTATAGACAGCATTTGCACACAACCCTAAGTCGCACCTCATAGATCTAAGCTTGCTCGACTCGAAACTTGTACTAAAACGATCAAGCCATTACCACTGTTCCAACGTCACGTCTTGGGCACCGATGCGATACCCAGGCAAGGAGATGTGGACCTGCATTTGCAAATATCGAGAGAATTTTTACAACCCATCCCATCAATCAATATAGTCAAATCAAACACACATCCAATCTTTAGCCTATGCTTTCTTTCTCCCCAAGACAAGAAGCTCACCAAAGTCAACTCTCATGTCACTCACACCCATCACTCCACCCATCACCCATCACCTCTCTTACAACCACCCTCTCTCTCTCTTCACTTTCTAAAGCACCAAGAGAGGTGACCATCCAGGGAAGAGAAAAGGAGAAAAAACTTATGTGTGGCCCACTTCCTACTCTCAAACATCTCAATCCAACCCTTCAATTCTCATCTTCCACCATCAAAGAAGAAGTCAAGGAGCTTAACTTTCCAAGGAAATGAGAAGATCTAATGGTGGGTGTTTAATAGGCTTCGATTTGTGTTTTGATGATGGGCCAAGTGGGACCTACCAATTGATGGTATGGATCTCACTTTGGACCCTAGGTGTGGCCGATTGCCCACCATGATTCATATGTTCATCCCATGATGGGGCCATTCTCCACAGACCCCATCATGATGTTTATTTTTCTAGTATAAAAAGGTCATCTAGACCTTACATTTTGGTGGAGAAGGGATCTCCACAGTTGATTTTGATTGAAGGGCTCACTTGTAATGGGACCCACTTGATATATATAAGGCCCACGTGAAGCAGCCCACTTAATGTATATGAGGCCCACGTGATGTATATGAGGCCCATGTGATATAGCCCACTTGATGTATATGTGGCTCACGTTGTGCAGCCCACTTGATGTATGTGTGGCCTAATTGATGCGGCCCACTTGATTTATATGGGGCCCTCATGATTAGACCCACTTGATGTATATGAGGCCCGTTATGTGTGTGAGACACATCATGATGTATGTGTTATATACACACCATTTATCCATTTTTAGGCACCGCTTTATGCAGACCCACTGTGTATGAGTGATGGGCACGAGCTGCCCATCCATTTCTTAGATAAATGGAGGGCCGACGACCCCGTTATGATTCCAATTTTGATCCCAAATGGACCACACCTTAGTATAATGATGGTTAAATGTCTACTATTGTAAACTACCCTAAGGCCCATTGTTAAACCCTTTTCCACCCTTAACATAGTGGACTAACCCAAACCATTGGGCCCCCACTTGTGTCAGTAATACCCATTAGGCTAGCCCAAACCGTTGGGCCCCCATTGATGATGATACTTTCCACTATCCTTTCAAGAGGACCTTGCCTTAGGATATATGATATACTAGTACCTTAAATAGATTATGATAGTCTAACATGGACCATTCCATATAGACTTCTATGTCATTCAACCCCTATTCTTGTAAGTGGCATACCGGGTAAGACCGATCATCGCTTGCTATATCTAATAATCATTCTAGTGTACTTAGTCGGTAAGACACACTGAGAATATGCTTAGTATAAAATCATGATACATGCCCATAGGCATCATTTGTATACCTTTTATGAGGAGTGTTTGATCATAGCATACATTGTTGGGCTGAGACATTTATGGGACTCCTTATGCGATGTAGTGCCCCACATGATCACGCGGTATGTGCAGGTTTGATGCATGACTAGATGGGGTGACTCATGCATTTCGCATTCTGTGTGACATGATTTAATGTAGGCCCTAGCGAAATTAGGATTGTGGCCTCCACAGGAACATAATGGATGACCGGATTGGATACCGAAAATATTGTCTCTAACACTATGGGCATATAAGATATCCTTGGGTGAAAGTCTTAGAACTTTTTTAGTATCAGGAGATGCTCCAATGTGTAGACCGAGTGGATACATGAGCGTACAAGTGCCGAGTACCAGTAGGCTGATCTGCCACGGTGTCATGGTTGGTTGGGAGGGAGTGTGGCCTTATCCACCCGAGTGAGGGGTTATAAGCTAGAATGAGTTTGATCAGCTCACAAATGGGTCCACTATCGACCAGTCGGTAGGTACTGGAAGACTACTAGTCAGGCAGATAGTGTGGTCTCTTCCACTCACTAGGCTGTGCGGCTAGGGAGACGACAGTCAGTGTGGAGTCTACTAGATCCCTGTGATATCCCAGAGGGGAACGATACTGATATATGTAATTGATGAGGATTGACATACTTGTGTTGCATCTTGCATATGACATTTAGTTATGTAGGCCTCGCATCACATGACCTTGGTATGGGCGATAGCATTCATGTCTTGCATCGCATAGCTTTGGTACGACTGATAGTATTCATAGACTTACCAGCATATTTCCGCATTACTCTAATATTGCACACTTGGCACTTGGCTTGTGCACACACTTACACCACCCTTTAAGCTTTTCGTAAGCTTATGCATGCCCATTATGTGCAGGTGGTGTTGGATCACAGTAACGCTGAGGTAGGAGCGTGTGGAAGATTATTTTGGAGCTTTTTCTTAGCCTTGTATTTCCCCTTTCCACATTGTACTCAAAATTTCTGATATAGTGGATATGTGGGGGTGTTATTTTGTGGCTTGCTTATGCTTGTAGTTATACTCCATTACAAAAAAAAAATCATATTAAAAATCCTCCTTGTAGGATCCCAGGATCAGAATCTGGCATATAGGTGTCAGGAGCCGAGAATGGGGCACTATAAATGTTGTCAGCACCGGATTCAGCGATCGAAAATTTTGTGAGCCCGATTTCTGAGTTTGGGGCATGAAAAAAGGTTGGCCTAGTAGAATCTCTTTTTCCCCTATTAAATTTTTTGTCTCACACCCTTGTATGACCTTTAAAAGGTCTTGAAGGGTTTACAACATAGTTTGAGTGATAAGCTCTTGCTTTTGAATATGTTTTCAGACTGGATCCTCTTGAGGTTTCACTTGATTCATGAATTGGTTAGGGATTCATTGAAGAGTAGTAGTTTGTCCATTCCTCCTACTAAAGTTCAGATGATTCCTCCTAACAGTTGTTTACGACATTCGATTGCTTGTTCAGTGCCTCTTGAAAAACAGGTATTGTTGGGCAATTTTCAATCATATGTATATTGTAAGCATAGATATCGCAAACAACTTCCTTAGCCTTATCCCTTTTAAGTTCCGTAGCCTCGACCTTCCTTTCAAGACTGGCCACTTTAGCATTTATATCATCATCCTCTTATAGCAAGTATATCCCACCTCTCTTCCTTGCTTGAGTAGGCTTAGATGTGGTGCTAGGTTTTGGGGTGAGGTCCCATGATTGTGCAGTTTTAGTGAGTTTGTTAAAGTAATCCCACACCTCATCGACATTCTTATTCATCATCTCGACAAATTGATGCATGGGAGATGTCAGTCTACCATGGAAGAAAGTTGTTATGCGCCACGTTCAAACCCGTGCTATGGGCATGAACTGACGAGATCCTTAAACCGCTCCCAACACTGGAAAAATGTTCATCTTCCTTTTGCACAAAGTTCATGATTGACTTCCTGTTGGTGTTCGTCTTATGTTATGGAAAGAATTTTTTTATGAACTCCTTCATCATGTCATTTTATATGCCAATAGATCGCGGACGTAGTGAGTGCAACCATGTCTTAACTCTCTCTTTCAGGAAGAAAGGAAAGAGTTTTAGCCTGACCATGTCCTTAGACATGTTAGGAAAGTATAAAGTGGCTATAACCTCATCAAACTCTTGTAAGTACAGGTATGGACTTTCAGATTCAAGTCCAAGGAACTTTAGAAGGAGTTGGAACACTCCAGGCTTGATATCCATGTTTCCTGTTTTTCCTGGAAAACTCATACATGGTGTACTCACCTCCATCGATTGTAGATAATCTCATAAAGTACGAGGCAGGGTGCTTGATGCACCTCATTCTCATCCTGGACCTCGTCAACCCTAGGTTGAGGTTGTCTTCATGGTTGATTGATCGGTTGATTAGCAGCCATAACCTCAATTAACTCTGTGGATCTCGAGTGGTGTCTAATCATGTGCTAGATAGATAACCCCTCTACCAATTCTCCTTCACTCAAAAGACGTTGAGTGTTGTCACAGACCTGCCTGGGCATAAAACACTCTCAGCTCTCAATTCAGATTCCAACCTAATCCTAAAAGAAAGAAGAGAAATGGAAATCTATAAATAGAAAGACAAAGGGTATTAGAGAGAAGTTACCAAATTAGAAGTTCCTAAATTAAGATCATGGGAAACAAAACCAAACAAAATAAATCAGTTTCTAAAACAAAAATTCTGAAATTAAAAGTTTCTAAAAATAAAAATAGAAAGATGAGTTAGTTTCTAAAAATAATAATAATAACGCAAGCTAGTTTCCATTAAAAAAAATAATGAAAAAGGAAAGTTTCTAAACCTAAAATTAGATTATAGTTTCTAAAAATGAAAAAGGAAAATTTCTAAACCTAGAATTAGAAAGCTAAGTTAGTTTCTAAAGTAATTCAAAAAAACCCTAATCTAAAAATAGAAAGCAGAAAAACCCTAATCTTAACCTAATTCTAAAACTACCTAATCTCAGAAAAATACAACCATTAGTCCCCGACCACGACGCCAAAAACTTGTTCACAACCCTAAGTGTAGGGTCACGATGTAGTAATAATGTCGATGAAACTGAGGTCGAATCCACAGGGACTAATCTCATGTGTATTTTGAAAGTAACTAGAACTAGAATGAGTAGACGATGTGAATCTAAATCTTAATTAATTGAGAGAGTAATTGTGATTAAAGTGATTAAAACTAACAAATTCAATAATGGTAACTAGGGTTTCTAAGGATCCACTTGTAGAAATTAGGAAGATCTATGCTTGATTCAAGAACACAACTGGAATCAGAGTCCCATCTTATCCAATTAGAAGTATTCTCATTAAAATAAATCTGAACTTCCTTTGACCTAATTCTCAATGGATGACAGGTGTGAGAACTGGAAGTGATTCCATCATAAAACCATGCCCACGAGATAAGGAAAACAACATGATTTACTAATCCCACAACCAATCATAAGAGAATTAGAAAGATTAGGTAGGATTCCATCACCCAACCATGCCCGTGGGATAATGGTGAACAATAAGATTGCCTAATTTCATAATCTCAATACATGAAAAGAACACACTCAAAGTTATCACAATTTTTTTGTAATTTGAGTCACAACAAACCATTAAAAACTGAAAGCATTTCCTAAATATCAAACTAGAATAAAAAATAGTTCAACTTCAATATGAATCAAAGTAATAGAAAATATCCCATCACGCTACAAGCTTCACCTCTTAGCCTTAGCTAAGAGGTTTAGCCAACCATAGACATGATTGAACTAAAATCTCTTATGAAAAACATAAAAATAACTAAGGAAATGAAAGAAAAACTCTTAGGGACGGCTTCTCCATGATTTTGCTCCACTCCTCAAATCCTAGATGATGCCTAGAGATGCCCTGGGGACCCCTATTTATAGTTTTCCATCACCTCCTTTCGAACCGAGTTGGAAATTTTTGAAAATCATCTCAATTTTACGTAGTCCGCATAACATCTGCGTAACCCTCGACTGGTCAAGGACAGCCTTCGATTGGTCGATGGTCACCTTCAACTGGTCGAGGATGACTAGAATTTAAAGAATTTTTTCTGCTGGAGTTTGAGTTGAGGAATCCTCGACTGGTCGACCTGAATCATTCGACTGGTCGAGCATGGGCTTAGACTAGTCGAAGGATGCCAATTTTTAGGGTTCATTTTCTTCACTTTAAGTCTTCCATGCTCTTCATTACTCACTTGGGTTTCTTGGATCTTTCACATGTGAATTCTTCATTCTTGATTTCATAAAATCCATCCTTGGCTTTGGTGATTCTTGAGTGTTAAATCCATACTTTTATCATCCTTTTCAATCCAAGCTCTTAAATTCACCTTGCAACACAAACATGATCAAAATAGAACATTGAGCATCATCATGTTCATAAAACAAAGTAAAAAAAGGGGTCCAATATGCAGTATTTGACCCTCAACATTGCACGGATGAATAGTGCAGCACAGATGAATAGTGTTATGCGGATGAATAGTTTCGTGGGTTAATAGTTGCACGGGTGAATTGTTTTGCGTGGATGAATAGTTTTGAGTAGGTGAATAGTGTTTCACGAAATGGGGCCCACGACACAAGATTCGAGGGTTCACATATGCGAAAGTATATAAATACCCCCTCCTCTCATTTGATAGAGGAGAAGTTTTAGAGAGGTGTCAGGAGTAAGGAGAGAGAGAGAGAGAGAGAGAGAGAGAGAGAGAGAGAGAGAGAAGGAATGGTATTGGGAAGATGAGTTGTGCAGACCCATACAACTCAAGACAAGTTGTGTGGACCCCTGCAAGTCAAGATGAGTTCATGATGAGTTGTACAAACCTACACAACTCCCTGTCCCACTCAGCTCTTTAATGGGTAGTGCATGAAGATTATTCGTGGCTATCAAGACTTATCCAAGTATTCTATTGAAAGAAATATTATTTGTGTAAATATATGAAGAAGATAAGGATATTCAAATCCGTAAAACTTTTCTTTCAGGAAGATGAATGCAAAACACACCGAAATGCTGTCGAAATTGCCATTGAACTATCTCATATATTAGGTTATTGTGCTTTGTTTTAAAATCAAGGGAATTAAGAGGATGTAAATGAATTCAAAATGAATGAAATATTTTTTAATGATTGTTCTCTAATTCTTTCTTTCTTATTATTTAATGATAATTCTCCAAATGAAATACCTTTTGTTACTGGTTGAAACAAAATGACGACTCTACTGGGGAAAAATAACTATTCAATGATAACTTATAAACTATTTAGAGAACTTTTATCACTGTTCGACATCAAATAGATGCCAAAATGATGAATCTCAATGGGAACATCCTCCCCTTTATCTTTAAAACAAAATACAATTTTATTTAATTAAAGTAACTGATACTCTAGTTTGAATAACAGGTATTTCGTCCTTATATAATAGCAATGACATTTCTCCCAACTAACATGGTTGTATACTTCACATCTAATGGATTCGCTGTGTATTACATCAATAATACACAATCACTACTCTAGTTTTTTGAAAAGAAACAAATGCATTCGATTTAGGTGAATTCATTCAATGATAACAAAGAAAGAATAAGAGAACAATGATCACAAGATGTTTTATTTAGTTTGAGTTCATTTACATCCTCACATTTCCCTTGATTCTTGAAAATAAAGTACAATTAATCATCACAATGAATGAGAAAAAGAGCAGTCTAATGGCAATTTGTAGTAGTATTCTGATGCTTTTGATGTTCATCGCAAAGGCAGACGGATTTTACAGACTTGAAGCCCTTGGTTTGATTGTATGATAGGCATTGATCATCCTTTCACTTATCCTTTTAGTCATATGCAGAGACTCTTCTTTCTCCTAGAATTTTCTATCTGCAGTTCACATTTCTTTACTTTCCCTATATAATTCTGATAACTAGCGCACTTAATCGAGGATGGGGCATTTCAGGGAAGAACACTTGTGCATAATCTAGGAGGATCTGGAAACTCCATGAACTTGAGTTATGCGGGTGCACAATTGAGGAAACAATGGAGACTTTTAGTTCGGTTACGCGGATCTTCCATCATACTTCACTTTTCTTCTCTCCTCTTAGAGCTCCTTGAAACTTTCCAACTTCTATCTTCTCGCACTTCTCTTTATTGCTTTCTGTCTCTTACCGCCTTCTCTAAATAAAGATGGGAGCACATAACCCAAAGTGAAGGTGGGAGCGCACAAGCTTTCTCTAAAGGTTGAGCATAGAACACTCCTTTGGACAAGGAATGGCGCAGGAGCTCTCTTCAAACAGGAGTGCACAAAGCCTCCATGAGAAGTGGCGCAAGAGGCTTGACATTAGGACTGGTGCACAATATCTTCCTTGAGAAGTGGCGCACAATGCTTTGTTATCAAGACAAAATCCCTTGGAGAGTGGTCCACAAAGCCTGATTTCAAGACAAATCCCATAGGAAGTGGCACAAAAAGTCTGGTTTCAAGACAAGTTCCATAAGAGATGGCACACAAAGCCTGCTTTCAAGACAAATACCATAAGAGGTGGCACACAAAGCCTGAATTCAACATAAATCCCATAAGAGGTGGTGCACAAAGCCTGGTTTCAGGACAAATCCCGGAAGAGGTGGCGCACAAAGCCTATTTTTAAGACAAATCCCATAAGAGGTAGCGCATAAAACCTGGTTTCAGGACAAATCCCATAAGAGGTGGCACACAAAGCCTGGTTTTAGGAGAAATCCCATAAGAGGTGGTGTACAAAGACTAGTTTTAGGATAAATCCCTTACAAAGTGACATTGTGCGCAAATAAGACTCTCCTTAAAGTGGGCGTTGTGTGCCGCATGTGTTGTGCACCCCACTAACCACCTAGCGCACAACACTCCTTCTAAAGGAGGGGCGGACGAGCATCTCTCTAACCTTCTTCTCCCTAACTTCTCTTGTAATGCCCTAAAAATCGGGGGTCAAGCAGAAACTCATCTCCCGAGTTCTAACGCATCAATTACGCAACATAGATAATGATGATTGAATGTTGTTTATATTAGTGCAGTAAACATGAGTGGGATTAGACCAAAACAGCATATCATACTCTAGAGACAGTTAAATTTTGTAAGCGAAAGACTATGATAAATATATAAAATATATAATTTATTATACATCTCCAGAGTGTGAACATGTTAGCAGGTTAATTATATACATGTATACTCTAAAAATAAAAATAAAAATAATATACATGGGTGCTTCAATAAAATACAAAATACGAAGTGTATTGGCATCGAATCAATGACCGTGTAACCCTGTCGATCAGAACCTGCATATAGGAGAAACTCGCCTCAACATCATAAAGTCTGGCTCTACTTCGCAAGCATCACCATTATCTGAAACTAAAACAGAGACTGGTTGGTGTTTCAAACACCGTCCCGTAACGTGGGAGTGAGTGATCAACTCAGTAAAATTATACAGAAAAGGTTAACATGTTATGAATTCAATCAAGCAGTAATGATAAAGCAGTACAATAAAACATGTCCTAGATACTCTTGTTAATGCAAGAATGATATGAAATAATGATGCATGCCCTCACCACAAACTCTCTCTTGCGACAACATCTAACGATCGCGACATGAATCACTACCACTGTGCTCTCACACTAACATCAATGACACATGCAGTGCGATGTCATGAGTATGATTACAAAGTTCTTATTAGTCCTTTTCATATAGTAGGATTGGAAAGCTAAGACACCTCCTTTATATCAATTCCCAAGCACTGATCCATTCTTAGGTCGCCAGTATTAGAAAATCTCATACGATGTTATGATTTTAGATCGCTGTAAAGGGCTCGTCATCAATCAATACAGGTCTAGTTATATCTTAAATACTGCAACAAGACTCGTCGCCCTTATGCAGTGTCGGGATATACTCGAGGTCACTATAGAGGGCTCGTTACCAATCAATGTAGGCCGACAGCACGAATATAGTGTCCCATACTACCATAATTGGCTGACGAGAGTAGGGTGCTCACTAGTCACTACGGGGAGGCTCGTCACCCCAGTGTAGGCCAACAGCTCGACCACGGTGTCTCATACCATCAAGTCCGGCTCATGAGTCTTAGGAGATTACGGTACCAAGGTTAACAGGAGTTTCACTAGTGAGTTCACTGCCTTAGATTCAAACAGTAGCGACCAAATATGGTGAACAAACATCGGTCAATCGGGTTAGTTAATAAGCTCAAATAGGCCAAGCGCACATTGAGTTGAACGACATGGAATGCATAAACACTCCGTGTGGCCTAACCACTATCGAACATCCCAAGCACGACTTATATTCGTTAAACTCATCCTGCGTGGCGAAAATGACCTCAACCGCCATTTGAAGAATGGTTACCGATTACCTGGACTGTAATACATCCCCAATCACAGACAAGCTCAATAACAGGCATATGATTCATATCCTACATTCATATGAACATATATGAAATATTACTAGAACATAAATACAGTATATGGAAATAATTAGGCTAATAAATCCATGGAGGAAATCATACACTCAGGTAATGTGATTGAGATTCATATCTCAACATCCTTAAAAATCACATTTTACTAACTACAAGCTCAATCAAGCATTTATACAAACACTTAGACTACACTATTCAACATACATCACGTATGTCAACCATATAGCATAATAAGGCGATTCCTTTCATCAAGGAGTCATCGCATAAATAACGTTCATGTATCAATGACAAAGAATCATGGTAATCATAACAGCAAATTCCATACGTATATGGGTATTCTAACCTATACATGATATACTCTATTTATAACATAGATTATACATATACGTAAATCGAAACAGATAGCGCATTTGGCATACGTAATAGCATTCACGTCATGAATAAATCATTATCTAACATTGAAAGTCTTAAAAATCATAACTTAGACGTATATAGTCCGCACCTTAAACCAGAAAACACGTAATAGATGTGATTCAGACGATAAGTCTTCATCAGCGGCAGATACGCTACCTAAGGCATGAAACAGGTTAGCTATAACTTCACTACAGCTATTCTAAGCTTCAAAAAAGGTTAGGGTTTGCTTAACTAACCCAAGAACAGAATCAGAATCATCGAAATAATGATTCAGATACGCAGGATCGATACGTAGAAGAAGTGGGAAGAATCCCACGGAGAAACAACAGGTTCCCTCTTACTTCTTTCTCCTTTCTCTCTCTTGAAATGGCTAGGGTTTAGGAAATTCATATAGGATTTTGGAATGAGGGTTTAAGCCCTTTTTATAAGTCTAAATTCGACGAAAATAGCCTTAGGGACAAGGTATACTTAGGTTATAACCACATCGGGCTCTTTCTGATCCAACGGAGCACTTCTGGAGGTCTTCTTAACAAATGCAGTCGGACTTAAGCTCACTATTATAGGATCTTAAGAAAGTTAAGTTTTTAGTCCGATCAGATTTTCAGATCGTCCGTAGCGGACCAGTTTGAATTCAACGGTCACCGAAATTCGATCAGGGCCACAAGTAGTTTGACATGTATGGGCCACCTTTCCTAATCCAAGGGTGAATTTGGGTTGAAATCAAATAGTCAGAATGCTTAGAAATAACGCGCAAGCGACACGACCCAGATTACTTAAAATCACATTTAATTTTTAAAAAATCTTCGCTTTCTCACTCTCTTCACTCCAGACTCAAGGAAATGATCTCGGGACATCATTTGGCCTTAATTTTCGAGGTGATAGTCAAGTCCAACTAGGCGGTCATACTGGTCTAAGTTCATCGCTATCAGACTTTCGACGCGCGGTCTAGGTCCGATACGAAGTTTCAAAGTGCTCTCAAGAGCAACTGGCTTTAGAGTTGGATCCTAGATTTCAGGGTAATATAGCGTCAATGATTCTATAGATTTTGGGTCTTACAGATCGTATTGAAAGTAGTTGGTGCTAATTTCACATGTAATCTAATTTAGCACTAGCAAATACACATTAAATTTCTAAAGAATTAGGTTCTAAATGATTTCTTTAACTTTGAAATTGAGTTTTGAGAAGTTACCAAGGTGTTATGGTTGACCCATTGCCTAAGGACGTCTAACTTCAGGTTGGCAAAAATCCAGAGTGTTACAATCTACCCCCTTTAAAAATAATTTCTTCTTCGAAATTGGCTAAGGGTAATGAGTAAAGATTCTATTATTCCTTTTGCTTAAACTTTACTGATTCAAGTTTATATACATGGTGGGGCATATACATCTATACTAGTCTGGCGCATTATTGTCTATCCTCCTTAAAAACTTACTCTTTATCTCTTGCTTATACCTTGATGGTTTGCTACAATTTATTTCCTTATCTATTTGGAGTCTTGACGACGGTTCCCATTGTTAGGCCTATGATTTAATATGAATAGGTTCAACACTTAAGCCCTTATTGTTTCCCCTCTAAAGATTTCACTATTGACATTCTAAGGAAGATTCAGTCCCTATTTAATGACCTAACCTTATGTATAACCTGAATCAGTTTCCTTCGATCCTAGGCCAGTGGGGAAGGGGCCAACCACGCTTTCACTACGCCACTCTGATCTAACGGTTGTATTAGCTGACCTAACTAGATTGGGCTCATAATGCTTTACCCCCCTTAAAAATTATTTCTACTCTCAAGGCTCAAGAATCTATGTCTCGATCCGTATGTCGGAATGAGGTATAATTTAGGACCTATCCTTGACATGAAATGGGAAATAACCTCTCACTACATTTGTCTTCCTTCATTAAGGATGCGTACTATGGCATTGGTAGAAAGGAGCTAAAAATGACGGGTGTTGTGGTTGATTCCAGGGATGGGTGTAAGCTTGCGGCAAGATGTCTAATCTCTATTGGCTACATGTCCTTAACACTTCTCAAAGGCAAAGAAATAACTTTTCGTTGTTGGTGGTCGGGCCAACACAGAAGAAAAGTTGTGTAGTGGGTCTGAGCTGGATACATAGACTTTCTGCCTAGTTAGGATAGAAAATTTATTGTATCAATTATTAATCCTAGTTAATCCCAATCTTCTGCTTGATCAGAGCATTGAGTTAATTGGTAACTACTAGGATTGAGAATTCGATTCAAACCGCGAATACTTCGCTTATATACAGTTCCTTTACTCCACGTTCCCGATTGTAATAAGTCCTTGGGAAGGCAATTCTAAGGGACGTGCTGGTTTATCCTAGCATTTAATCTGAGGAATATATAAGTTTTCCCCGAATGTGACTAGTTATAAGTCAAGTAAGCTTCCTGAGAGTTACTAAAGGAACCTTTAAAGTATTAAGGGGATCTAACGAAGGAATGAAGACCTACTCCAACCGAATTAAACCTACTATTCCTTAGTATATTCAGTTGTCTTTTAATTGTCTTATCATATTCAGTCTTTACACTGCTTAATATAACTAGTAGCCTAGCCAGTAATTCACTAGTTGTAATCTAAAGTCTATGCTTATACGCTAGATGGTTTTATGCCATTTCTACTACAGGGAATTGTTCTATTGCTTAGGATCAAAAGTTGCCTGATTATGATTGAATTGCCCGAACTTGAATCTAAATGTGCTCGAGCACTTCACATAGTCCATCCATACAGTATTAACTTCATAAGCCAAAGAAATAACATGTATTTAATTAACAAAATGTCATAATACATGAAGTGCACCATTACATGAATTGCGACGGAGAAAGCATGTGAGCAAGACAACTAAGCTTCAAACACTAAAAAACTATCAAACTACCAAACCACACATAAGAACAAACAACAAATAGACAAACAACACCTACATAAAGGACTATTCGTCAGAATCTGGCGATGGAGAAGGGGCACCCCTCGGTCTTCTAGAACGGGTTAGGCGACTAGGCCCGGCTTCATCAACGGTGGCTCTCTTCTTCCCCATGAATGAAAGGATGGGGGAAGTGAAAAATAATGCCACAAAAAACTCCATGAAATCCATGGAAAAATGAAGAAAAGGAAGGAAAAAGGATGCACTATTTGGGTCTCCACGGATTTGAGCCTCAAAGAGGGTGGAAAGGCTCAAAGAAAGGGACTATTGAAGAAAGAAATTAACAAAATATGATGGGTAGTGAGTTGGAATGATTTTGAAGCTTAAATAAGGAATTTAGAAGCTCAAATAAAAAAAAATGGAAGGATTAGGTGATGGGTATGGCTGAGCACAGTGCAGGGATGTAGGATTTAACAAAAAATGAAAGAGAGAGTGATTGGAAGGATGATTTGAGAGGGAATGGAGCAGTTTTGAAGAAAAGGGAAAGCTTGGGAGGGGGTTTTATGAAGGAAGTACTCGATTGGGGATGGTTTAGATGTCGAACCATGGACCAGTGGGTCCCACTAGGCCCCACGTGCCATCGGCCCGAAGGCCCAGTCCGGACTAGCCCGCCGATCGGCGAGGCCCTCGCCGGCCACTGACTAATCCTGAGAGGCCTTGCCCTTTGGACAAGGACCTCCTCACTCCCTGGGTCCAGAAAAGTATGCGTCCCACCTTGGGTCGCCCTGGAAGTGGTCCGTTTGGCCCCCGCTTCTGATTCGAGCCGTTTCGGGTCGATTCGAAACAAATCTGATCTCTATTCACATTTATCAATTTCTAACAGGTGGAATGGGATGAAACGTGGTCTATACCCATCAATTGACAATCTAAACTTGATTTGGGGTCGTCGTGTGTGATCAGGAGTGTGCACGGGCTCGATCTCGGTGATCATTTTTAGTAAACTTTCGCCAAATGACACATCTGGGGGTCTTAAACCTGTTTCTAGATTGTTCTCGCACCCTCCTATGTTATAGTGGTGTCAACGCATGTCGTGTGACCATAACCCAGGTCCAGTTTAATCTAGATCATGTTCTGATACCATCTTGTAACGCCCTGAATATCGGGGGTCGAGCAGAAACTCAGCTCCTGAGTTCCAACGCATCACTTATGCAACATATTTAATGATGATTGAATGTTGTTCATATTAGTGCAGTAAACATGAGTGAGATTAGACCAAAACAGCATATCATACTCCAGAGACAGTTAAATTTCACAAGCGGAAGATAGTGATAAATATATAAAATGTATAATTTATTGTAAGTCTTCGGAGTGTGAACATGTTATCAGGTTAATTATATACATGTATACTCTAAATATATATATATATATATATATATATATATATATATACATGGGTGCTTAAATAAAATGTAAAATACCAAGTGTATTGGCATCGAATCAGTAACCCTGTAACCCCGTCGATCAGAACCTGCATATAGGAGAAATTCTCCTCAACATCATAAAGTTCGGCTCTACTTCGCAAGCATCGCCATTATCTAAAACTAAAATAAGGACTGGTTGGTGTTTCAAACACCGTCCGGTAACGTGGGAGTGAGTGATCAACTCAGTGGAACTATACAGTAAAGGTTAACATCTTATCAATTCAATCGAGCAGTAATGATAAAGTAGTACAATCAAACATGTCCTAGATACTCTTGTTAATGCGAGAATGATATGAAATAATGATGCATGCCCTCACCACAAACTCCCTCTTGCGACAACGTCTAACGATCGTGGCATGAATCACTACCACTGTGCTCTCACATTAAAGCCAATGGCACATGCAGTGTGATGTCATGAGTATGATTACTAAGTTCTTATTAGTCCTTTTCATACAGCAGGATTGGAAAGCTAAGACACCTCCCTTATATCAATTTCCAAACATTGATCCATTCTAGGGTCGTCAGTCCTAGGAAATCTCATACGATGTTACGGTTCTAAATTGCTGTAAAGGGCTCGTCACCAATCAATACAGGTCTAGTTATATCCTAAATACTGCAACAAGACTCGTCGCCCTTATGCAGTGTCGGGATATACTCGAGGTCACTACAGAGGGCTCGTCACCAATCATTGTAGGCCGACAGGACGAATATAGTGTCCCATACCACCATAATCGGCTCACGAGACTAAGGTGCTCACTGGTCACTACGGGGAGACTCGTCGCCCCACGGTAGGCCGACAGCTTGACCACGGTGTCCCATACCACCATGTCCAGCTCATGAGTCTTAGGGGATCACTGTACCATGGTTAACGGGAGTTTCACTAGTGAGTTCACTGCCTTAGATTCAAACAGTAGTGACCAAATATGGTGAACAAACATCTGTCAATCGGGTTAGTTGATAAGCTCAACTAGGCCAAGCGCACATTGAGTTGAACGACATGGAATGCATAAGTACTCCGTGTGGACTAACCATTGTCGAACATCCCAAGCACGAATCAGATTTTTTTAACTCATCCTGCATGGTGAAAACAACCTCAATCACCATTTGAAGAATGGTTACCGATTACCTGGACTGTAATATAGCCCTATATGATTCATATCCTACATTCGTATGAACATTTATGAAATATAACTTGAACATAAATACAATACATGGAGGAAATCATGCACACAGTTAACATGAATAATTAGGCGAATAAATCCATGGAGGAAATCATACACTCAGGTACTGTGATTGATATTTATATCTCAACATCCCAAAAAATCACACTTTACTAACTACTAGCTCAATCAAGCATTTATACAAACACTTAGACTACACTATTCAACTTACATCACGTATGTCGACCATATAGCATAATAAGGCGATTCCTTTCATTAAGGAGTCGTCGCATATATAACGTTCATGTATCAACGACAAAGAATCATGGCAATCATAATAGAAAATTCCATATGTATATGGGTATTTTAACCTATACATGAAATACTCTATTTATAACATAGATTATACATATACGTAAATCGAAATAGATAGCGCATTTGGCATGCGGAATAGCATTCACGTCATAAATAAATCATTATCTAACATTAAAAGTCTTAAAAACCATAACCTAAACATATATAGTCTGCACCTTAAACTAGAAAATACGTAATAGATGTGATTCAAACGATAAGTCTTTGTCAACAACGGATACGCTACCTAAGGCATGAAACAGGTTAGCTATAACTTCCCTAAAACTATTCTAAGCTTCAAAATAAGTTTATGTTTGCTTAACTTACCCAAGAACGGAATCAGAATCGCCGGAATAACGATTCAGATACGTAGGATCAATAGGTAGAAGAACTGGAAAGAATCCCATGGAGAAACAACAGGTTCTCTCTTATTTCTCTCTCCTTTCTCTCTCTTGAAATGGCTAGGGTTTAGGAAATTCGTATGGGATTTGGGAATGAGGTTTAAGCCCTTTTTATAGGCCTAAATTCGATGGAAACATCCTTATGGCCATGGTATACTTAGGTTATAACCAAATCGGGCTCTTTCTGATCCAATGGAGCACTTTTGGAGGTCCTCTTATCAAATGCGGTCGGACTTAAGCTCACTATTATAGGATCTTAAGAAAGTTAAGTTTTCATTCCGATCGGGTTTCCAGATCGTCCGTGGAGGACTAGTTTGAATTCAACAGTCAACGAAATTCTATCAGGGCCACAAGTACTTTGACATGTATGGGCCACCTTTCCTGTGAATTTGGGTTGAAATCTAATGGTCAGAACGCTTAGAAATAACATGCAAGCGACACGACCCAGATTACTTAAAATCATATTTAATTTTCTAAAAATATTTGCTTTCTCACTCTCTTCACTTCGGACTCAAGAAAATGGTCTGAGGACATCGTTTGGCCTTAATTTTTGAGGTGATAGTCAAGTCCAACTAGGCGGTCATACTGGTCTAAGTTCATCGCCATCAGACTTTCGATGTGTAGTCTAGGTCCGATACAAAGTTACAAAGTGCTCCTAAGAGCAACTGGCTTTAGAGTTGGATCCTAGATTTCAGGGTAATATAACGTCAATGATTCTATAGGTTTTGGGTCTTACAGATCGTATTGAAAGTGGTTGGTGCTAATTTCACATGTAATCTAGTTTAGCGCTAGCTAATACACATTAAATTTCTAAAGAATTAGGTTTTAAATGATTTCTTTGGCTTTAGAATTGAGTTTTGAGAAGTTACCAAGGTGTTATGGTTGACCCATTGCCTAAGGACGTCTAACTCCAGGTTGACAAAAATCCGGGGTGTTACATCTCTCCCTGCCCAAATGAGGAGTGAGGAGGGGTATTTATAGACTTCTCAGGCTCCTCCCTTAAATAGCGGTGATCACCACCAATTCTCCCTTCATACAAGTCCCACCCTCCTTTCTTACATAATGGTGTTCAACCACTTCTCCCTTCATACAAGGCAACATCCATCCCTCCTTTCCATCTTTCCTTAAGATAAGGCTTCCAACATACCTCCTCTCCTTTTTCCCTTAAGACAAGGCATAACCATCCTTTATTCAATGCAACGCCCATCCACTTCTCTTTTCAAAATGATGCCCATGCATTCTTTCATACAAGACAACGCCCATCCACTCTTCTGTACAAGATGACACCCATCCATTCTTCTACACAAGATGACGTTCATCCATTCTTCTGCACGAGATGATGTCCACAAACTTCTTCACTCAAGATGATGCACATCTACTCCTCCATTCCAGATGGCACATAAGGCTTTCTTCAAGAGGAGGGGTGTATAACAAAGATGAAGACTGACATGATTAACCAAAGGTGCACCACAGGGGGGTTTCAACTCGTGTAAGAGAAAGATAAAATAGTTTTTATGCCTCAACATATAAAAAGTACCAAAGAAAGTAAAATCCACTGTGATCAGGAGTAAGCAATGTCATGTAATGTCTAAAATGATCTCTATTTCACAAGCAACTCAACAAGACAAGGGAGGATGGATGATAGTAAAATCCAAAAGACAAAAAAAATTCAATCAACCACCACAGGAAGCATCGTCTCACCAAGTACATGGTCGATTATGTGAAGTGTCGTGAGACGCATTCCTGCCTCGGTCACCCAATCATCTCATTCGATATAAACAGAAAGGCCTGTCACTCCAAAAGGTCTTCCAGTACCACCAACTACAACCGTAAAGACATCTTCCACAGAATCATTATGAATTCAGAAGAATAAAGGGAAAGCCATCACGACTAGCTAATGTTCACTCATAAGAAATATAAGAAAATATTTCAAGCAAACTCATGCATTAAGAATACAATGATCTGAGTCAGCTAGTCCTTCGAAGTGATAATACACTAGTTTTAAATCAAACAATTGTTCATCTTCTTCAATAGCATTAGCAGTGCAACACTCCCTTCCTACAATATCAAGACAAACAAAAAAAAGAAAAAAAAATAAAAATTTTATTGGCAGACATCAATTAACCTAACTAACCTTCACCAGATAAGCACGTAGTTGAAGGATTCCCTAATTTTCCAACAGTTACTATTGTGAACAACATTGAACCACAAGTAAAAAGACCACAACTGCAAGCAGTTAGATTTTAAGAACTGACACCTAATATTACTTAGAACATAACGCAGGAAGGAATTTGACAAATGGTCATCAAAACCATTCATCTATAGAAGAAGCGAGGTTAGAATAAAAAAATTTGATACTAGACACCATATCCTCGTGAAATAGAAGAAATGTCATTTCCTGCTAATTTTAAACACTCAGACTTTCAGAAATTTAATGAGAATGGATCACCCGAAGAGCATGTGATGCGTTTCATAACAAAGATGAGAAATTTCTCTAGAGTTCCTCAATATTATCTGCAATTATTCGGATCTTCTTTGACAGGAAGAGCCTTCGGATGGTATTCAGGTTTAATCCCAGGATCTATTCATACTTTAGAATAGATGCAGGATGTTTTAATGTTGAACTTTTTTCTCTTCTGACCGAGAAGTTAGTTTGACCGAATTGGTCTTTATTCACTAAGAGGAAAATGTAACAGTTGAAGAATTCATCAGTTAATGGAAGAACTTGGGGGCATCATGTCGATATCCTTTGGGATAATCAGAACAGGTCAAGCTATATTTAGTAGGCATAAGACCAGGAGTGGCATACGACTTGATTAGTTTAGACATAAAGACCTTTTGTGATCTTCCTACAAAGGCTTTTTCTCTTAATAAGATGTATGCTTGTTACATAAAGTAACCATTTCATACATCGGCCAACATCATTAGGAAAGAAGAAAATAAAGAAGATTCTTAGGATGATGAAAGAAATAGTGATGAAGACGATAGAAACGGGCATGCGGTTACGATGACATATAGAAGGTTTAGACAATATAAAGACCATATGAAGTATGTATTCTCAAGAAAAGACATACTTCATATGATGAATCAATTATTAGCTATGAACAGTATCGAATTACCTCGACTAAAATACCTCAGAGAGATTGAAAGGACAAGAGGAAATGATTATTGTCATTATCATCGTACATTTGGACATCATAAAGAAAATTGTAATGCCCTCAGAAAAAGGTACAGAAAATGGTTGATAAGGGAGAAATTGTGATGGAAGAATATGACAGAAAGAGAAGAATGATGAGTCGAAATGCTTATGCGTTAGAAGAAAAGAAGAAGAGCTATGTAACAACACAATAAGACAACTAATCTTGATACAGAGTGATCTTCAGTCATATATCTTCACAGTTTTTCATCTCTTAACAAAGCAAAGATGAAGAATCATTAGATAATGGAAGAGCCAAAGAAATACAATTTCTAAAATCCATTCATAAACTTTTTAAGTAGCGAGACAAAGTTCTCAATCCACCTAATCTCAAGTAAAGAAATTGTTGATTCCTTGATATGATAATTGTCGATATCAATTTTTATAGGTCAAAATTGGGGCAAGAATCATTGCCACGATTGAATTATTATATATTAAAGCCGAAGCCCAGGATTATTGTTGCAATCAGATTATTACTACGACCAATGAAAGTAGCTCTAAAATTATATATATTTTGACAAGGAAGCCATTGCAAGATCATTTCTGGCCATTTATCTACAAGATTTACGAAACAACAATTATATCCAGATTATCGATAATTATCAGGCTCATAATGTCAATCAAGACATAAAAGGATTTAATAATTAAGAAAGGCGATATACCGTAATTTATTAAAGGAATTATCGGACCATGTATTAAAATAAATAAGGCATCAGAATGCCTGCAAATGAAATTCTATGTCCAGGGGTAGTTTAGGTATTTCAGTAAAAGACATTGAAAAGAGAAGTTTGGTAAAAAAAAAAAAGTGGCGTAAGAAGGCCCAAAGCTCCAATGGGCCTATCTAGAAAGTTCCATCCCAATAAGGCCTAAAAGTCCAACAATTAGCTAAAAACATGGACCCAATAAAACCCAACTGCGGTAGGCCTCAAATGTGCACTAATGAAGCCAAAAAATATTGTATGGAAATAGCGAGATATGTGTACAAAACATCCTTAAATCTGGTGGTCATACTGTCCCAAAACAAATGATTATGTGCAGCAACTTTGGGCCTATTGCTGAGATTTCAGCCCACCCACTTTCTGGGCCTATTAGAGTCCAGCAATGATTTAATTTATATAAAATTCTTGTTCCCCGATGATCCATAGATGTCAAAATGGGTCCCACTAGAGGAAGGGAGTGGATACAACACATATATCAAGTGGGCCATGATGTTAGATTGGAGGTCCAACAACAATCCAATATAGCTGACGTCCTATGGTTGACAGTCATGAGGGCCTGGACAGCTGCCCCTAAAAGGCATCAAAGTGGGCCCCACATGTGGACGTCCCACTGGGAGGTGGGCCACGTCCATAGGGGCCACAATATGGAGGGATGGAGTGGATAAAACCAAGGTGGGTCGTTTGGGCTTGGGACGGCCAACCCATGGCTGGAACATCTAGTTGTTGGCTGCCAGTCAAGCTACAAACACCCTAATTTTGGGTGGAAAAAGGGTGGCTCACACCCCTAAGATGGGTCCCAATAGATGGGTCACAAGATAAGCCAATTATGAAGGTAAAAACCCAAGAAAAACATGAAGCAAACACATGGACAGCAAGGTTGGAAAATAAAATCTACTGCATAACAAAGTTGCTGTCCACTCCAATGTACACCCATTAGAGTGGGCCTTAACTTGTCTAGAAGGGGAGGAATGAGTGGCCAATATTTTCCCTGTAAAATACAACAAATTAGGGCCCACAAAAGGGACCCACCACTCAAAGAATCAAGTTGAAATTTGTGTTTTCCCTTCAACCAGCATGGTTGGATGGTCCAACAAGGTGGACCGTCCACCCTTATGGGGCTATAGATTTAGGTGCATTTGGATGGACAGATGGAGGTGGGGTTCTACATACTCTAAGGTGGGGTCCACTTCTCCAAAAGACACCCCACATCAGGGAGAAAAAGGATCAAATACTTGGTTAAATCCCATGCCAAAAATTAGCAATATCAGTTCAAGAAAAATAGTTTAGAATTTCTAGACAGCCATATATGGCTAGACATACCTGCCCATATTTGGAAAATTATATCAAATAAAAGGTGGTATGGCCTTCCTTAGTGGGCCCCACTAATGTCTAGATCATAAACTCAAGCCAACACACCTTGCATGCATCGAATGGGCAACAAGTAGGACACCCAAAATCATAACATAAGGGGTATGGGCGTTCCACCATTGCTGGATTTTCTGGACGTCCTAAGGCCCACCAAATGGGTCACACACATCAGGGAGAAAGTGAGAAAAAAGTGGGAGGAAGACTATCCGGCCATAGGGAAAGGGCTCCGCCACTATTGAGCCCTCCCAAGAACAATCACACCCACACATCTTCATTAATATATAAGTTACAACATGGAGCTAGCACATGCATGTCCTTTAATCAAAATGGATGGTTAGGATACCATTCCCACCATGATGCTAGGGTTTAGATGACCCACTATGCTATGAAATTAGAGGAAACCATCATGATGGGGTCCATAGAGGAAAACCCCATGCATGGGACATGCATGCTCAAGGTAGGACTTTTCGACACACCTATGGGAATGTGTGGGATCTTCACCATTGATTGGTGGGTCCTACACTTCTCTTATGAAAGAAATAAGAGATCTAAGATATGGAAATGAAATTCTACATTCTAGAGGAACACCCACCTTGGATCTCCACTAAACTCAAGCGCTAAGCTCCTAATGCACCATGGAAGTAAGATCAATGGGTAGGATGGGTCTAGGATGGATGGATGGGGAGGAAATGGGAGAAAAGAGGGCTGGAATGGTGAGGGGATGGTGGGGATGTGAAAGGGTGTAACACCCCGGATTTTGGCCAATCTGGGATTTGACGTCCTTAGACAGTGGGTCAATTAAAACACCTGAAAAATCGCTTAGAACCCAATTTCATAGCCAAAGAAATCACTTAAGGTTAATTCCTTTAGAAACTAAGCATAAGTTAGCTAGCGCAACGCTGGAGTAGCTGGGAAATAGTCCCTGATCACTTTAAATACGTTCTACAAGACCCAAATCGAGTAGAACGTATGACTCCATAATACTCTATAACCTTGGATCAAACTCTAAATAGGTTTGTTCTCTGGACCACTTTGAAATTTTGTATTGGATCTAGACCGCGCGTCGAAAGTCCGATACCTCTTATCTTAGACCGTTAGAACCGCCTAGCTGGACTTGACAATCATTTCGAAAATCAAGTCAAACCGATAATCACAGACTATTTCATTGAGCCTGGACCGAAGAGAGTGCGAATAGGGACAGATTTGGAATTTCAAATTCAAATCTGGTATACGACTTGACGCGTCAGTATTAGGCGTTCTGACCGTCAGAATTCATCCAGATTACACCCTCGGATCAGGAAAAATTTCTATTTTATATTATGAGACTTCCAGCCCTGATCTACGTGCGGTGACCGCTGAACTGAAACTGGTCCGCCACGTGCGATCTGCGAACCCTGCCGGACTGAAAACTTAATGTGCGCTAGATCTGGTACGCATGAGCTTAAGTCAGATCGCATTCGACCAGGGGACCACCAGAAAGCATCTTTTGGACCGAAACAGCCCCGATTGGGTTACCCCTCAAGTGAAACTTGTTCCCGAGTCTATTTCGGGCAAGTTTAGGCTTATAAAAGGGCTTGAAACCCTCACTCCTCTCTCCCATCCGAATTTGCAAAAAAACCTAGATTGGGAGAGAGAAAAGGTGAGAGTTTGTGAGAGAAGGTGGGAGAGCTTTTCCTGCTGCTGCTGCACGTGCTTAAGCGGCGTATTCCAATCACTTTGCCGGTGATTTCTCCGCGTTTTCAGGTACGAAAAACCCTAGAAAGTTGCTGATTTGCTGATTCCTTGGTTCCATAGAGAAATAGCTAATAGATCTTGTGTATTAGGTTGCCTAGTCGCCGTAGACGAAGCGTATACGCTCCGTTCGAATTCTCACCCCTAAAAGGAAAAAGGTGCAGATTTTAGACGCTTTGATTGACTGTTTCCAAAGCTTTCAATGTCGTTTAATAGTAGATTCTTGACGGCAACGCCGTTTGACATGTACAACATGCTGTCTGTTTCCTGTTTCGTAAACTAACGAAGAATATGAGATTTAGGGCATTTTAGTCATTTGTAGGAAGTACTGTTTTCATGCATATTTTGCTGATGTGATTGACATGGTTTATTGTCACATTAGAATGTTAGGAATGCGTGCATAATTAGTTTGGCGAAGAGATTCGCCTAAATGCGCATTTCGGGTCGACATACTATATGTAGACTTAAGTGTGTAGTGTAAGTGTTTGTATAAATGCTCGTATTAGTATGTATTGAATTAAATGGTGTTATGAATTAATTTGAGATTGATTTCTCAATTAAATTGCTAATGTAAATGGTTTCCTACAAGTTGGCCATATGTACGATTTCATTATTGGTATGAAATGCATATGCTTGATGTTTCACTTAAGTGGTATGTTATAACATGTGCTTGATGATTTTCTTATGATCTAGTTGAGATCGAATTCTCAATTAATATGCTGATGGAGATGATGTCCTATATGTTGGTGCTATGTATAATTTCATTATATGCGTGATAGACATGTGTAAGATGATTTACTCTGGTTGTATGTCATAACATGTGTTAACATGCTCACGTGGTTGTATTTCATTTCCAATACTCTCACTTGATTTGCTGATGTGATTCTATGTGTTTGGGACTATGCCTAGTCCAGGCAGTCGGTAACCGAGCGAATTCGTGGTTAGCTTATCTTCGCCACGAACGACGCGTCGATGAACGTGAGCCATGTTCTGGAGTTGGCGGCAGTGGTTAGGCCACACGAAGTGTTTTACGTACTTCATGTCGTTCAACTTGAGATGCGATCGTGCTAGTCGAGCTCGTCAAGTAACCCGACTGGCCATTGTATATTCACCCTGCATGAGTCATAATTGCTTGAACCTAGGGTACTGAACTTACCATTGTAAACCCTGTTAACCATGGTACCTTGATCCATAAAGACTCATGAGCCGGGCATGGTGGTATGGGACACCGTGGTCGAGCTGTCGGCCTACGCTGGGGCCACAAACCTCCCCGTAGTGACCAGTGAGCACCTAGACTCGTGAGCAGATTATGGTGGTATGGGACACTATATTCTAGCTGTCGGCCTACACTGATCAGGCGACGAGTCCTTTGTAGTGACCGCAAGCGTATTCTGAGTCTACGGGAGGCGACGACCCTTCAGTAGCAGTAGAGTACAGTAGGCCTGTATTGATAAGGTGATGGGGGAACGGAGCAACGAGTGCGTGCAACAGCCCTGGCAGCCCTTGCAGCGACCTACAAAATATACATCGTATGAGATTACTAGGAATGACGACCCTAGACAGGATCTGTGTTGGGATTGATACAAGGGAAGTACCTTAGTTTCCCAATCCTGCTGTTTGAATGGACTAATAACAACTTGGAAATCATATCACCATAGCATTGCATGTGCCTGGAAGATGTGGAGCACTCTAGGGAGTGTGGTATGCCGCGGTCGTAAGATGTTGCCGTATGAAGGAGATCGTCGGTGAGGGCATACATCACGTCATGTCATAATTGCATTAACAACAGTATTAGGATTGTTTGATTTATTGCTTTACTATTATCGCATGATTGATTTGAGAACATGTTAATCCTTGCTCTATTATTCCACTGAGTTAGCTACTCACTCCCACGTTACGGGACGGTGTTCCTGGACACCCACCAGACCTTTTTGTGATTGCAGATGATGGCGCGGCCTGTGAGGCGGAGCTGGATTTGATGATGATGAGGAGGATTCCTCCTATGTGTGTGTTCTGATTGACGGGATTACAGGGAGGTTGATTAGATACTTTGACACTTGTCATTTTATATTTTTAGCGCACTCATGTATATTCGTTTTGTCTACTTTTGGAGTATACATGTATGTATATAACCTGGTAACATGTTCACACTCTGGAGACATACAACAGTTTATATATATGTTATACATACTATTACAGACTTCCGCTGGTTAATTTAATTGTCTCTGGAGTATGATATGTTGTTCTGGCTTAATCTCACTCATGTTTAATACATTATCACCGACAACATTCAATCATACATATCTATGTTGCATAAATAACATGCTGGAACTCGGGATTTGGGTTTTTGCTCGACCCCCCGATTTTCGGGATGTTACAAAGGGCCTAGCTATATGCCCTAGAGGGGGGTGAATAGGGCAATGCCAAATAAAACTAATAACAGTGGAATAATAAAAGATTTAAAGCACAATGCTGAATATAAAACAATCACAATAGCCTAAAATAAAAGAGATTGATACTTTATCAGTTCTAAGGACAATCTTACACCAAAAACCAGAGGTTTAAGGTAGGACAACCTCATTTCTAGAACGACCTTGTATCACAAACCAAAGAGGAATAATGAGCAATGAAATCAAAATAACTTGCCGAAAATAAATCCTAAGTTATTATAACATTCATCCACACTTGCTTAAAGTGATTACACAAACACTCTCCACAAAACGGAATGAATAAAAGAATGAAAGAATAAAGCACATCCACAACACAACGATATATAGTGGTTCGCCTGTGTGTACACCAACTGTTATCCAACAGCCACATAAATTGCTACTCCACTCCTAATATCCTCACACAGGGGATATTAGCATGCACTATCAAAATAGGTTTCACAGGTTCACCTAAAACCTTCACAATTGGGTCTTTGATCTCGGGCTTACACAATCCAAAAACCCTACAATCTGAGTTTTCTGGCTCTCCTCAGATAACCAATACAATGAGATTTTTCTGGCGAATCTCAAACAAAAACCAGAGAAAGTAAATTACAAAACATGTAAAATACCTGAATCACCTTTTGATGAAGCCCGGTAGAACCAATCAGAGTAGAAGTTCGATTCGACGTTCAAAGTCCAATACTCACTTTAAGAATGGTTCTAAGTCTAATTGATTTTAGATCAAACGGGCTAGATCTATTTGATTTTGAATCCAGAAGAAGGAATATCAAAAATTCCCCTTTTCTAATAAGATTGGAATGTAGATCAAAATCAAATAAGAATAAGATAGCAAAATGAATATTAAATAAGCACAAAGCAGCTTAAAATAAACACAAACTTATCTCAGAGAATAGCCTAAACACAAACTTAACTCTGAAGTTTGTGCTCAATTTATAGACTGAAAAATCCCATCTACGACTGGTCTTAGGATCCTAGGACTGCTCGTAGCTCCAAAGATTTTTGCAGAATTTGATTTTTAGTTCCACGACCGGTCGAGGGTGGTCTACAACCGGTCGTGGGCCACCCACGACTGGTCGTGAGACACCTATGACTGGTCGTAGGACCCCAAATATGGTTGCTGGAGTTTGAGTCGTAGGGCTACGACCGGTCGAAGGATGAGTCGTAGAACTTCCAGGACTGGTCGTAGGATGTCCAGGACTGGTCGTACGACAGCTAGAAAGATCCAAAAATCTTCAACTACCTAGGACTAGTCCTGAAAAACCTAAGACTGGTCGTAGCAAAGCTAAGACTGGTCTTGAAGTCCCTAGTACTAGTCTTAGAACACTCCAAACAAGCATATAAAAATATATGAGTTATGTATCCGGAATGACCTACAATAAAGCCCATCCTAAGGTCAATCTATGGTCAAACAAACCTTAAAAGTGAAATGGACTTGACAGTCTTAACACTCAGATGACCCTTAAGAGAAGCTTGTGAATATTCAACACTTGTAGTAGGCCTTCATAAGCTTGATCTTGACTTGACAAAGTCTTCTATAAAACTTGAAATTGATCAAACCTTGAACGTGCAACCTTGAAAACTTCTATTCTTGATTTCTTCATCCAAGACTTGAAAACTTTCTTCTTTTAAGATCTTGTCTTGAAATGCGATGTCTTGATATGTCTTGATTGCAATGACTAGTCTTCAAACATAAAACACAAGATATACAAGACATAGAGATAGGTTTTGGCACCACAAAATTTGACAACTAAAGGGATATGAAATCATAGCACTTACAATCTCCCCCTTTGTCAAATTGTGACAAAACACATAGCATCAAAGATAATAAGGAATGATAAGTCATGAAACCAAAAAATACTCTACTCCCCCTGAGTAATACGAGTATTGCTCATATAATCAATACATAACATGAAAACCTCAAAACTTCAATCCACATATCCAACAATCCACATATCCTTCTCAATCAATACAAACAAACAAATTTACTCCCCCTATCCGTATTACTCCCTTTTTAGCAATGCTTACTACTCCCCCTTTTTGTCACAAAATGACAAGGGAAAGGAACAATATAAAGGAGAATATAGAGAGCAAATAATGAGAAGGTGATATGAAAGGACATAAAATAAACCTGAAGTGTCAAGCATAATCCATAATACATATCCAAAATAAAATGTTATGAAACCAGAATCCATAATACATATCCAGAGTAAAAGAAATGTTATATTATTCAGAAGATAATTCACTTAATCTGATCTAGAGGAGGGAACAAGAATAGATGGATCAATCTGGTGTAAGCCCTTATTTATGCGACGAAGATATTTTCGCATGTACTTGAATCTCATGTCATGGGCTATATTCATATTATTAAGTTTTTCCTCCAATGCACGAAGGCGTGCATCAAAACCAGAAGGATCATAATCTGGATCATTAGGTGAATCAGTTTCTATATCATCAAATAAGTCATCCATATTAACATCTTGAGGAAGTTCGTCAGCTTCCTTTTCATTTCCAACAACACCACCATCACCACCAACACCACTAACACCAGCTTCATCAAATTGGCCAGGGAGCAGTTCCAATTTCATCTTATTAAGATTGACATTGTTAAAAATGAGATGAAGAAGTGGTGCCTTATTAACAGGTTTATCGACAACCATGTGAGTGGCTAAAACATTCATAAGATAACCGAATGGAATATCATTATGACCCGGATGGAAACAAAATTGTATAATGGAATGAAAAATCAAAGAAGGAAGACAGACCTTGGTTCCAGAGGCAATAGAATGCAACATACTAACCATGAAAGAAGTTAACTCGATTTTATTACCGGACCGAGGATATATATTGGAAATGAAGAAACGATGTAATATTCTGTATTTGGGTAATAGATACTTTGCAGGGAGCGCATTCCCTTTGTGAGTCCAATGCACATCAATTTTGCATAAATCTCTGGTTAACATGCATTTTTGCAATTCTAAAGGTTTGTCGTATAAAGTATGAATTGGTATTCCTTCATCATTAACAGGTATATCCATAATACCTGATATTAAATGACGGTCTACTTCAAATTTCCCTTCTCTTGTAGCGATTGAAAATGTTAAATTATCAAGGGAAAAGTCTGAAATGCATGCAACCATTGATTGAGCAATGGACTGGTATGCAGACCCACCCCAAAGCAAAATGTTAGTCCAGCCTACAGATTCAAGAAGGGGAATGACACCATATGGAGCAATGTGATTTAGATCAGTGGTATGCTCAACGATAATGTTATGGGCATGTAAATTCCGTACATCTTGAGTATCATCTTCGGGTGACCGAAGGTGCCGTTTAGTTATTGGTCTAGATCTGGATGAAGATGGACCACGGGATGTTTTCTTTTTCCCTCTAACATCCATATTCAAAAAGATATACAAAGAACAAGAAAGATGCACAAATGAAAGATGGGTTTTCTCTAGATCAGCAAATAGAGAGGAAACCCTTGAAAAACTCAACAAGAGATGAAATCAAGCTATACTATGAACAAATCAAAGCATAGAGATCATGAATCTTGAAGAAAAATGATGAAATAGGACTTACCTTAAAGAAAAACCAGAAATTCTATGACTGGTCAAGCCACGACTTGTCGTAAGTGGGTGCGAAAATGAAGAAGAAGGGGATTTTCCCCAAATTATATGATGTTCACGAGATCCACGACCGGTCGAGTGTGGTTCATGACCAGTTGTAACACAACTGGTCATGTACATCCACGATCGGTCGAGCATCGACCAAAATTGTATTTTAAATGAAAAAATTTAAAATTTAAACAATAATAATTTGAAATATAATACACTATGATACATGCAAGCAAGAATATTCAATGTAAAATGCACACATCAAGATCAAATTTTAATTTATTAAACCTGCTTTTCTCGAGCAGTTTAGTAAATATATCAGCAAGTTGAGTTTCGGTTGGTATATATTCTAATGAAATAACTTTTTCTTCAACCAACTTACGAATGTAATGATACCTAATGTCAATATGCTTAGTACGTAAATGTTGGATTGGGTTTTTGGAAATGTTTATAGGACTGAAATTATCACAATGTAAAATCATTGAATCTTGATTAATTCCATAATCGCTAAGCATGCGTTTCATCCAAACTAGTTGAGTACATGCATATCTAGCTGCAATATATTCAGCCTCAGCAGTAGAGAGCGATATTGAGCTTTGCTTCTTGCTGAACCAAGAAACTAAATAATTTTCAATGTAAAAACAACCATCACTGGTTGATTTTCTATCATCAATATTTTTGGCCTAATCAGCATCTGAATACCCGGCTAATTGAACATTAGTATCAAAAGGATACCAAAGTCCCAAATTTATAGAACTTGCGACATATCTAATAATCCGTTTAACAGCAGTAAGATGTGATTCCTTAGGATTAGACTGATATCTCGCACAAATACTAACACTAAATGCGATATCAGGTCTACTAGCAGTAAGATATAACAAACTACCAATCATACTGCGATATATTTTAGGATCTATATCTTTACCTGTAGAGTCTTTTGAGAATCTTAATGTTGTACTCATAGGAGTATCAAAGTTCTTACCATTCTCAAATCCAAACCTTTTAACCAAGTTTGAAGCATATTTGGTCTAGAAAATGAAAATTTCATCAGGTTATTGTTTTACTTGCAACCCTAGAAAATAGTAAAGTTCGCCAACCACGCTCATTTCGAACCTTGATTTCATTAACTCTGCAAACTCAGTAGACATGTTAGAACAAGTAGATCTATAAATAATATCATCAACATATATTTGAACCATCAAAATATCATTGTTATTCTTTTTAACAAAAAGTGTCTTATCGACACTACTTACTTGAAAGCTATGACTAAGTAAGAATTTAGTCAATTTTTCATACCATGCCCTGGGTGCTTGTTTTAGACCATAGAGAGCCTTTTTGAGACGAAATACATGGTCAGATAACTTAGGGTCTTCAAACCCTGAAGGTTGTTCAACATACACTTCTTCATGTAAATCCCCATTCAAGAAAGCACTCTTTACATCCATCTGTTAGATTTTAAATTTTCTGAAACATGCGATGGAATTAAAAAGTCTGATTGATTCAAGGCGAACGATTGGAGCAAAGGTTTCATCGTAATCGATGCCTTCAATCTGAGTGTACCCTTGTACAACCAGTCTAGCCTTGTTTAGTATAATATTTCCAAGTTCATCAGACTTATTTTTAAAGATCCACTTTGTTCCAATAATGTTTTTATCTTTAGGTCTAGGAACAAGATACCAGATATCATTATGAACAAATTGATTAAGTTCATCCTGCATAGCAACTATCCAATTTTCATCAGAAAGTGCTTCTTTTACGTTGACTGGTTCTATTTGAGATGTAAAATAAACATAATTACATATGTTCTCAAGTTGTTTGCGAGTACGAACTCCAGTGAGAGGATTTCCAAGTATTTGATTGGTTGGATGATCTTTAACAGTCCTTGGTTCAGATTCTTTTTGACTTGATGAGATATCTAGATTGTCAATAATAAGAGCTTCATCATCATCTGAACTTGGGGCTGATGTATTCAAATGATCATCAATGACTACATTGATGGACTCTTAAATCACACCAGTTCTCTTATTTAGAACCCTATAAGCTCGACTGTTCAAAGAATAACCAAGAAAAATTCCTTCGTCACTCTTCGTATCAAACTTACCCAAATTTTCACGATCCCGTAAAATATAACACTTGCTGCCAAAAATCTGAAAGTATTTGACAGTAGGTTTCTTTTCAAACCATAATTCATAAGCAGTCTTATTATTAGATTTACTAGTATAAACCCGATTAATAATATAGCATGCGGTATTAACTGCTTCAGCACAAAGATTTTTAAAGAGCATCATACTATTCAACATAACATTAGCCATTTCCTGAAGCACTCTATTTTTCCTTTCTACTATAACATTTTTTTGCGGTGTTTTGGGCGCTGAGAATTCATGTGATATTCCCTGATCACTACAGAATTTCTCAAAACTACTTTTTTCAAATTCAGATCCATGATCACTACGGATCTTGCTAACATGAGAACTTTTCTCACTTTGGATTCGTTTGATGACCTTTTTTACTTCATCAATGGTTTCAGTTTTATCTTTTAAGAATGATACCCAAGTGAATCTTGTATAGTCATCTAAGATAACCAAAATGTATTTTTTACCTCCTCGACTCTCCAATCTGGTAGGTCCAATAAGATCCATGTGGAGAAGCTCGAGTGGTCTAGATGTGATGTTAGAGTTCACTTTCTTGTGAGAACTCCTAATTTGTTTGCCCAACTGGCATTCACCACATATTTTGTCTACTTTTTACAATTTGGGTAGACCTCTAATTAGTTCTCTTTTGCTCAATCTAAATAAGTTTCGATAGTGTACATGTCCAAGGCGTTTATGCCATAATTCAGTCTCATCGGTATGGACCATGTAACATGATTGAGTAGATGAGCTAACATCACTAACGATGTAGCAGTTTTTAGAAGTTCTGCGACCAGTTAATATAATAGAACCCCTTTTATTAACTATCTCACAACCTTTATTAGAAAACTTTACACTATGGTTGTTATCACATATCTGAGAAATGCTTAATAGGTTGTGTTTTAAACCCTCAACATATAAGACATTCTTAAATAAGGGAAGGTTATAAAGTTGAACCATACCTTGGCTAATGATCTTGCAATTGCTTCCATCACCAAATGTGACTGACCCGTCAGTCATATCTTTAAGATCGGTGAATAAAGCTTTGTCACCTGTCATATGCCTGGAGCAACCACTATCTAGGTACCACTTTGAATGGCTTGTTGCTTTGAAAGCAGTGTGGACAACCAAGCTGACAACTTTAGGAACCCATTTCATAATTATTTTAGGTTTAGGAGTATAGATGGTCTTTTTCTGTCTATTGTTGTAGGAACGACCTATAGAGTTCGACTTTAATAGCTCTTTGAGAAGATCAATAATTTTTTCACCTAATTGATTTTGGTTTTAAAAATTAAAGTTGACATGACCACCTTTAGGTTTTTGGAAAGACCTATAATTTTTGGAAAAACGTTGATAGGTATTCTTTTTTTTTAAGGTCGAAGACTCTCCTTTAACAAATCTAGGAGTAGTGTTCTTTTGTTTAGGAGATGTATTCTTATCATATCCCAACCCGGATCGATCGCCACATTTTCTTGATCCGAATAATAATTTTTCCAATTTTGAATCACCTTGGGCATATCTCCATGTGCCTTTCAAACTCAAAAGAGAAGCTACCTCATTTTTGAGTTTCTCTTTTTCGAATTTCAAATCTTCAATTTGGGAGGTTTTGAAATCTAAATCATTTTTGATTTTTTCAAAAGAATCAGAAATATGAGACTTTTCTAAGACAAGAGACTCATAATCTTCCTTAAGCTTATAAAATTTTTCTTTTTGTAATTTAAGCTTGACAGCAATTTTACAACTCTCTTTATAAAGGGCATTATAAGCATCTTGAAGATCATCTTCATTATCGCAATCACTATTCAGATTTTCTTCACTAGATATATCATCATGATCTGAATAGGTGATCTTGGCTAGAGTCATAAGGGCTTTAACACCATTGCCCGACTCAGTTTCAGAATCTTCTAATTTAGAAGAGGATTCAGAATCAGATGATTCATCCCAAGTAGCCATCATGCTTTTCTTTTTCAATTTGTCCTTTTTAGGACATTTGTTAGATAAGTGCCCATACTCTTGACAGTTGTAACATTGACTATCTTTCAAGGATTTACGAGTTCTAGGTTTAGATCGTCTCTTATCATTTGATTTTTGAAAATCAACTTTTTTCTTGTTTTTGAAAATTTTGTAAAACCTTTTTGTTAAAAGTGTCATATCATCTTCGGTATTTTCTGAATCCGAAGTGCTCTCTTGAGAAATATTTTTAGATGATTTGAGAGCTATTGATTTTCCTTTAGGAGCCTTAAAGGATAACTCATAGGTTTGAAGTGAACCAACTAATTCCTCAACCCTCATGGTATCCGTATCACGAAGTTCCTGAATCACGGTCACTTTAGAATTGAACCATTCAGGAGTGAACGTAGTATTTTTATGCACACTTTACTTTCAGGGATTCTATCACCAAGACCCCACATAGAGTTCACAATGTCATTCAATCTAGTGTAGAAGTCCATAAACATCTCATTCTCCTCCATATGAATTTCTTCAAATTTAGTCGTGAGGAGTTGGACTTTAGATTTCTTGACAATAGATGTACCCTCGTGTGTCATTTCTAATATATCTCATGCTTGTTTTACAATTTCATAAGAGATGATTCTTTTGAATTCATCTGGTGATAATGCACAAGTAATTGCATTTAGTGCTTTTGCACTACTTTCACTTTTCTGAAGTGTGGTCCAAAGTGAATAAGCGGTTACTTTCATAGATTTTGAACCATCGCCATTAGTTACTTCAGTGATAGGAGGGTTCCATTCATTCACTGTGGCCAGCCACACACTTTTATCCAAGGATTTGAGGAAGATCCTCATCCTGGCTTTCCAATAGGCATAGTTTGTGCCATTAAAGGGTGGTGGCCTAGTGACTGATAGGCTATCAAAATTTGACATCTTAATATAGCTTAGATCGTTAGCTCAGGAAATAAATCCAATAAATAAACAATAAGCACGAGCTATTAGGCTCCGATACCACTTGAAAGGGCCTAGCTATATGCCCTAGAGGGGGGGTGAATAGGGCAATGCCAAATAAAACTAATAACAGCGGAATAATAAAAGATTTAAAGAACAATGCTAAATATAAAACAATCACAATAGCCTAAAATAAAGTGATTGATACTTTATCAGTTCTAAGACAACCTTACACTAAAAACCAGTGTAGGATAACTTTATTTCTAGAACGTCCTTATATCACAAACCAAAGAGGAATAATAAGCAATGAAATCAAAATAACTTGCGAAAAATAAATCGTAAGTTATTATAACATTCATCCACACTTGCTTGAAGTGATTACAACATTCATCCACAAACACTCTCCACAAAACAGAATGAATAAAAGAATGAAAGAATAAAGCACATCCACAACACAACGATATATAGTGGTTCGCCTGTGTGTACACTAACTGTTATCTAACAGCCACACAGGTTGCTACTCCACTCCTAATATCCTCACACAAGGGATATTAGAATGCACTATCAAAATAGGTTTCACAGGTTCACCTAAAACCTTCACAATTGTGTCTTTGATCTCGGGCTTACGAAATCCAAAAACCCCACAATCTGAGTTTTCTAGCTCTCCTTAGATAACCAATACAATGAGATTTTTCTGTTGAATCTCAAACAAAAACCAGAGAAAGTAAATTACAAAACATGTAAAATACCTGAATCACCTTTTGATGAAGCCCTGTAGAACCAATCAGAGTAGAAGTTTGATTCGACGTTCAAAGTCCAATACTCACTTTAAGAATGGTTCTAAGTCTAATTGATTTTAGATCAAACGGGCTAGATCTATTTGATTTTGAATCCAGAAGAAGGAATATCAGAAATTCCCCTTTTCTAATAAGATTGGAATGTAGATCAAAATCAAATAAGAATAAGCTAGCAAAATGAATATTAAATAAGCACAAAGCAGCTTAAAATAAACACAAACTTATCTCAGAGAATATCCTAAAGAATGCTTGAATAGAATTGATTTGAAGTGCTAAAACTCTGAAGTTCGTGCTCAATTTATAGACTGAAAAATCCCGTCTACGACTGGTCTTAGGATCCTAGGACTAGTCGTAGCTCCAAAGATTTTCGAAAGATTTCCGCGGGATTTGATTTTCAGTTCCACGATCGGTCGAGGGTGGTCTACGACCGGTCGTGGGCCACCCACGACTGGTCGTGAGACACCTACGACCGGTCGTATGACCCCAAAAATGGTTGTTGGAGTTTGAGTCGTAGGGTTACGACCGGTCGAAGGATGAGTCGTAGAACTTCAAGGACTGGTCGTAGGATGTCCAGTACTGGTCGTAAGAAAGCTAGAAAGATCCAAAAATCTTCAACTACCTAGGACTGGTCCTGAAAAACCTAAGACTGGTCGTAGCAAAGCTAGGACTGGTCTTGAAGTCCCTAGGACTGGTCTTAGAACACTCCAAACATGCATATAAAAATATATGAGTTATGTATCCGGAATGACCTACAATAAAGCCCATCCTAAGGTCAATCTAAGGTCAAACAAACCTTAAAAGTGAGATGGACTTGAAAGTATTAACACTCAGATGACCCTTAAGAGAAGCTTGTGAATATTCAACACTTGTAGTAGGCCTTCATAAGCTTGATCTTGACTTGACAAAGTCTTCTATAAAACTTGAACTTGATCAAACCTTGAACATGCAACCTTGAAAACTTCTATTCTTGATTTCTTCATCCAAGACTTGAAAACTTTCTTCTTTTAAGATCTTGTCTTGAAATGCGATGTATTGATATGTCTTGATTGCAATGACTAGTCTTCAAACATAAAACACAAGATATATAAGACATAGATATAGGTTTTGGCACCAAAACATTTGACAACTAAAGGGATATGAAATCATAGCACTTACAGGATGTCCCACCCTTTTGTTGGGGAGAGAATGAAAAGAGAGAAGGGAGAAATGAGAGGAAGAGAAGAGAAGAGAGAGAGAGAGAGAGAGAGAGAGAGAGAGAGAGAGAGAGAGAGGTTGTCAAAAGTTCATCATTACAAGAGGCATGAAAAGAGAAACCATCACGCTCTCTCTTGAGAAGGTAGGCTTGGGTTAGGGAGCTCATCATGGACTACCAAAAGGAGGGCTATATGGGGGCTATAGGGTAGGCATGAGTAGTGTTAAGGATGTCGATAGTGTGGAGATGAAATCTTAGGTGGTGTGGGTAGCGTGTGTTGGAAATTGAGCAAAATGGTAGGCTATCTTGGTAAAACGTTCTCTCCACACTAGGTGGGCCACATGATCATGATCAAAGGGCTAGAAATGAAATGTATACAACTTATGATCTACACATCGGATGGATGCATGGGACATAGCATCGGAACCGTAATGATGATGCGAACAAGATGGCATAGGTTTCGGGTTGATCCGGGTCAGGTCAACGTGACTGGATTTGATGACGACTGCAAACACTATCAAAGGATTGTGCATCACCGAGATTTGATCAGTAGGACCGCAGGAACAATAGAAATGAAATACACACACACACACATAGACACACGCACACACGCACTCGGGTCGAGTCTTAAAATGAAACTTAAGAAGGATAAGGTTAAGGAAGTTATTTACAGTATTTATGCTTGCAACATTGTTGAGCCATAAAAACAGAGAGGGTGAAAGACAACAAGAATTCATTATGCATAGACAACTATTATGCAAACAACCATTATGCATAGAGAGGTATTGTACGATGATGATCATTATGCGCAGAGGAGCATTGTACGCCGAAAGGAGTTAGTTCGCATAAAGGAATCCGCATACTAGAGTCCGCACAAAGGAATTTGCACATTGGAGTCCGCATAACAGAGACCGCAGAGGGGAGAATTGGTGCACAAGGGATACCGTGCAATGTCGACATGGCTGTAAGTGCTATGATTTCATATCCCTTTGGTTATCAAATTTTGTGGTGCCAAAACCTTTATCTATGTCTTGTATTTCTTGTGTTTCATGTTTGAGACATCGCATTGCAATTAAGACATCGCATTGTAAGACAAGAACTTAAATGAAGAAAGTTTTCAAGTCATGGATGAAGAATTCAAGAATTGAAGTTTTCAAGTTTGCATGTTCAAGATTCAATCAAGTTCAAGTAGAAGACTATGTCAAGTTAAGATCAAGCTCAAGAAGGCCTACTACAAGATTTGTATATTCTCAAGCTTCTCTTGAGGGTCATCTGAGTGTATAGACTTTCAATGTCCATCTCACTTTTGAGGTTTGTTTGACCTTAGATTGACCTTAGGATGGGCTTTACTGTAGGTCATTCTGGATACATAGCTCATATATTTTAATATGCTTGTTTGGGATGTTTTAAGACCAGTCCTAGCTCTGCTACGACCAGTCTTAAGTTTTTCAGGACCAGCCCTAGGTTGTTGAAGATTTTTAGATCTTTCTGGTTGTCTTACGACCAGTCCTGGACATCTTACGACCAGTCCTGTGAGTTCTACGACTCATCCTTCGACCAGTCATAGCCCTACGACTCAAACTCTAGCAACTAAATTGGAGGTCCTACGACTGGTCGTAGGTGACCCACGACCAATCGTAGCTGGCCCACGATCGGTTGTAGACCACCCAGGATCGGTCGTAGACCACCCAGGACCGGTCATGGAACAGCAAAACCTTATCCCTCAAAAATCTTTAAAAATCTTTGAAGCTACGACCAGTCCTATGATCCTAAGACCAGTCGTAGACGGGATTTTTTAGGCTATAAATTGAGCACGAACTTCAGAGTTTTAGTAATTCAATTCAACTCTATTCAACCAATCTTTAGGCTATTCTCTGAGATAAGTTTGTGTTTATTTTAAGCTACTTTGTGCTTATTTAATATTTCTTTTTCTAGATTATTTATTATTTAATTTTGATTTACATTCCAATCTTATTAGAAAAGGGGAATTTCTGATATTCCTTCTTCTTGGATTCAAAATAAAATAGAACTAGCCCTTTTGATTTAAAATCAATTAGACTTAGAACCATTCTTAAAGTGAGTATTGGACTTTGAACGTTGAATCGAACTTCTACTCCGATTGGTTCTACCGGGCTTCTTCAAAAGGTGATTCAGGTATTTTACATTTTTATAATTTACTTTCTTTGGTTTTGTTTGAGATTTGCCAGAAAAATCTCATTGTTATTGGTTATCTTAGGAGAGCCAGAAAACTCAGATTATGAGGGTTTTTGGATTGTGTAAGCCCGAGATCAAAGACACAATTGTGAAGGTTTTAGGTGAACCTGTGAAACCTATTTTGATAGTGCATGCTAATATCCCCTGTGTAAGGATATTAGGAGTGGAGTAGCATTCTGTGTGGCTGTTGGATAACAGTTGGTGTACACATAAGTGAACCACTATATATCGTTGTGTTGTGGATGTGCATTATTCTTTCATTCTTTTATTCATTCAGTTTTGTGGATTGTATTCGTGGATGAATGTTGTAATCTTTTTATTCCAAGAAAGTGTGGGGAATGTTGTAATAACTTAGGATTTGTTTCTATAAGTTATTTTGATTTCCTTGCTTTTTATTTCTCATTGATTTATGATACAAAGGACGTTCTAGAAATAAGGTTGTCCTACCTTAAACCTTTGGTTTTTGGTGTAAGGTTGTCCTTAGAACTGATAAAGTATCATTCTCTTTATTTTAAGCTATTAAGATTACTTTAAATTCAGCATCGTGCTTTATTTCTCTTATTTTTCTGCTGTTATTAGTTTTATTTGGCATTGCCATATTCACCCCCCCCCCCTTCCCCCCCCTCTAGGGCATATAGCTAGGCCCTTTCAATGGCATGTTCACACGTGTGAAAGGGCTATAAATACCCCCTGACCCCTCAGTGGAGGTCATTAGCATCCAATCACGAAAGAGAAAAAGAGAGAGGTAGAGTCTGCGTTCATTGTGCGGAACAAGTATTGTGCGGCACACAACAAGAGACATCGCACAACAAGATGGAGCGCACAATATTGCCAGCGCACAACAAGCCCATCTCACAACAGCTTTCAGCGCACAGCAGTGTTAGCGCACAAATGCTTGCAGCGCATAATAGCCTCCAACATAATGTTTTAAGTTACAATTCATAAACAATCTATTTTGGAATCAAAGGAGAAAATGATGTAAAAGAACTTAGAATGAATAAATGATGTGGTTAGCTTCTTTATCTTCTTTTGTTCGTGATTAAGTGAATGATAATCTCCCAAATCAAATGCATTTGTTTGTTCGAAATAAAATGACGAGTCTGCTAGGGATTTCTCTCATACTCACTTACTAGTCACAACTGTTTGACACCTATTAGGTGCCCAAATGGCAACTCTCAATGGAAACATCCTACCTTTCATCTCCAAAATAGAATATGACTTAATTTAAGTACTATTTTTTTTACCATTTTATAAATGTAGAGGATTCAAGAGAAAGAGCAACACAGCCAACTGATCAATGGCAATCATTTAGAGGAATATGATTTTCTACTTCACTACGACAGGGTTCGTCATGGAGTATGCTGATAAACAAACTGGATGCTGCAAAAAGGAAGTAGTGTTAATCAGGAAAATGGAATCACGAGCAGCTGTCACCATTGTAACTATTTCGCTGATAGCACAGGGAGAAAGGGATGATTGGTTCGTCATCACTCGCAGAAGGACAATGACCCAAAATGTCCCTACAGTAGGAACAAGTTCACCACTGAGAAGAGCTAAGGGGCCGATAACGTGAAATACAGCCAGGAAACATCCTGAACTTACTCCGCCGTCAATCTACCCGACGTAAGTAAGGATTCCTTTGGTAGTATAAGATTTCTCTACTTTACCTGTTAAGAGCCCACGGTGGACAAGAGAGCATAAAGGAAAGGCTTTAATAATGAGCCCACTGGGATCCACATCACCGATCTCTATGTCACCCCAATCGGCCGGCCACTCCCAAAATACACAAAGTTCTTGTGAGTCTCCCATTTCTACAACTCTTATAATGTCGATACACTCCCATTCGGCCTCAACTACTGCCTCATTAGGGAATGGAGAGGTTGCTTTTCACATGGTTAGAACGAACCGAGGATCTTCCCCAAGTACAGAAGATCTCATCACTGAGATGGAAGAAGCATAAAAAGCATTAACGGAGAATGTAGGAGTCTCCGGGAAGCTTTGGGAAGTCTGGCACATAACGTGGCATGAATGGCAGCACCCCCAATGACCGATAACGTAAACGAACGAGAACAACATCCTAAATGGTCACAGCCACCGCCGAATGGGTCACATGCCCTTATGATGAGAGCATTTACATAAGAAAAGGTACAACAGGTTGTCGAAGAAGCGGTCAGATCAGAAAAGGAACATGAGAGTACAGGAAGATTTCGATATCAAACACCATATCTAAGAGAAGTCAAGGATATCCCATTCCTGAATAATTTCAAGCATCCAAATTTTCAAAAGTTCAACGGAGATAGGTCTCCTGAGGAACATTTGATGTATTTTATTACAAGCATGGGAAATTTCTCCATGATACCACAGTACTTCCTATGTTTTTTTGGATCATCCCTGATAAGTAAAGCGTTTCGATGGTATTCTAGTCTTGCCCCATGAACGGTACACACGTGGGAGCAGATGCAGAATGCCTTTATGTCAAAATTTTTCTCTTCAGAATGCGATGTCGGCATTATAGAGTTGTCTTTAGTATGACAGAGAGAAGTGGAACCAGTGGAGAAGTTTATAGACAGGTGGAAGACATTGTGAGCCTCGTGTAGACAGTTACCAAATGAAAAAGAATAGGTCAAGATGTGCCTAAATTCCATGAAAACAGGAATTGTGTTCGGCCTCACTAGCGTCGATATTAAGACTTTTCGTGACTTGGCCACCAAAGCCCATGCCCTAGAGCTGATGACCCGAAAAATGCCAGCGTTTAATTATGAAACGACCAGAAGGGGACCCAGTAGGTTAATCACAAATACTGTGGACCACGATAAAAGGAGTCAGTAAATAAGAGATTCAGGAGAAAAAAGGATAGAATGGAAGGAAGAATCAAACCATCTTAGAAGTAGGTTCACTGGAAAAAGGCCGAGATCGCTTGATTCTCAAGAAGGTTGCATTTGACAGAGAAGACATTATCCCTATGATGAACCAGCTGTTGAAAGCATGTACGATAGAATTACCCATGTCTAAGTGCCCTGAAGATGCAAGAAGATCATGAGATAGATATTTTTGGCACTACCACCATTTAGTAAGGCATCTGACAAAAAATTTCTACACATTAAAATGCATAATACAAAGAATGATAAACATGGGGGAAATAGTGATCAAAAAAGAAAAAGAAAGGGACGCAAAGGTGATGGTGAACGTAATTACGGCTTGGGAAAATGCACATGAAGGAGCAAAGAAAGAATGTTGAAGATGACAAGGAAAGTCGTGGTAATTACGTTATGGTCAGGAAAAAGAATGGCAAGTCCCCCAAGGCAGAAAGTCAGAACAACAAGGACTGAGGTCATCAAGGACCAGCGCGATAGTGACAAGAAAGAAGAAGTAAAAGTGACTTATGATGTCCTAAATCATTTGAAGGGTATACTAGCTCGTTATCTAACCACAATGTTAGAGAAACATTGCTAGTGGAAATGAAAAATGACGAATGCAAAGAGTGAGAAAAATGTATGCCAGTAGTCTCTTTCTCTGATGACGATTTAGCTTGTGATGCAGGGCATAATAGGTCATTGATGATAGTAGGCCATATTCACAGCAAAAAAGGTAAAATGAATTACGCTCGATAATGGATCTGCGGTAAACCTATTACCGTTAACAATGTTAAATAAATTAGGTTACCGTTGTTTCGATCTGTGCCCTAGTAGAATGATGATACAGGGGTTTAATCAACATGGACAACGTTCGCTCGAAAAAATTATGATGACATTGGAAATAGGAGAATTAACTACTGATATTGTTTGTCATGTGATTAGTGTAGTCACGACATATAATCTTCTCTTAGGCAGGTCGTGGATACAACAGTGCGGTATTATACCTTGTACCCTTCATCAATGCTTCAAATACTGTAGGGATGGCATATAGTATAAAGTAATGGCCGATGCAAGACCATACACAGAAGCCGAATCCTTCTTTATAGATGTTAGTTATTGCGACGGATTTCCAAAAGGAAAGGAGAGAAAGAATGATGTAACGACTCAGAAAATTTCATACCAAGACCCGACTACCACCTCGATTAGAAATCACATAGGATTAATTCTCTTAGAAATAAACCATAAGTTAGCTAGTGCTATGTTAGGCTGGCTGTGAAATTTACACTGTTCTCTTTAAATATGTTCTGTAAGACTTAAAACTTGTAGAATCAATGACGCTATAATCCCTTGAAATCTAGGATCCAACTCTAAGCCCAGTTGTTCCCGGGAATGTTTGGTAACTTTGTATTGATTCTAGACCGCGCATCGAGAGTCCGATAACTATAATCTTAGACCATTATGACCGCTTAGTTGGACTTGACTATCCTTTCGAAAATCAAGCCCAAGTGATGTCCTGACACCATGTTACTGAGTCCGAAGTAAAGAGGTTAGGAAAATGAAGATTTTTAAAAAAATTAATTATATTATTATGAAATCTGGCACGGTTCACTTATGCGACATTTCTAAGCGTTCTGACCATTAGAATTTGACCAAATTTCACCGTCAAATTAGGAAAGTTGGCCCTTTCATGTCATAGACCTTGTAGCCCTGATTTAGGTTCGGTGACCGTTGAATTGAAACTGGTCTGCCACGGACAATCTGTATATCTGATCGGACTGAAAACTTAACTTACTAAAGATCCGATGCTAGTGAGCTTAAGTCCGACCGCATCTGATCAGAGGACCTCCAGAAATCCTCCGTTAGATTAGAAAGATCCTGATTTGGGTATAACCTAAGTATACCTTGACTTAAAGTCTGTTTTTGTTATGTTTGGGCTTATAAAAGGGCATTAAGCCCTTAGCTTTCTAACCCATACGAATTTCTCAAACCCTAGAGATTTAAGAGAAAGAAAAGTGAGAGAAAGTGTGGGAGAATCAGGTGAAACTACATAGGATTCTTCCTAACCCATCTATACTTTGAACCGGCGTTTCTGAATCGTTCTTCCAACGATTCTGATTCTATTTTTGGGTAAGTTAAGCTAACCCTAACCTTTTTTGAAACCTAGACTAGCTGAAGTACAGTTCTAGCTAACCTATTTCATACCATAGGTAGCGTATCTGCCGTTGACAAAGACACATCGTCTGAATCGTCTTAAATACGTCTTTTATGGTTTAAGGTGCGGACTATATACGCTTAGGTTATGGTTTTTAACCCTTTCAATGATAGTTAATGATTTATTCATGCTGTGATTGCAATTACACATGCCAAATGTGCTTTCTGTTTTGTCTTTTGAATACGTATGCTGTATATTGTAAATACCGTATTTCTTGTATATGTTAGAATACACGTATGCATATGGAATCTGCTGATTTGCTTGCCATGATAAATTATCGTTGTGATATGCCTAATATGTATGCCGCAACTCCTTGGTGAGAGGACTTGCCCTGATTTGCAACGGTGTCGACATACGTGATGTATGTTGAATAGTGTAAGCTAAGTGTTTGTTTAAATGTCTGAATGAGATGATAGTTGGTATAATGTGCATGTTAAGATGGTTGAGGTATGGATTTCAACCATAGTATTTGTGTATATGATTCCCTCCATGAATCATGTAACTTAGGTTGTCTATGCTAAATGAGTGTATGATTTCCACCATGGATTGTGTACTTAGTTAAATCATGATAAATGAGTGCATGAATTCCTGCGTGTACTGTTTAGATTCAAGTTATACTTCATGATTTCTCACATGGATGCAGAATATGAATCATATGCTAGTTATTATGTTTGTTTGTGAATGGGGTTGTACTACAGTCCAGGCAATCGGAAACCGTCCTAGAAGTAGTGGTTGAGGTTACTTTCGCCACACAAAGTGAGTTTAGCGAATCTGAGTCGTGCTTGGGGTGTTCGGCAATGGTTAGGCCATACGGAGTGCTTATGCATTCCATGTCGTTCAACTCAACGTACGCTTGGCCTAGTTGAGCTTATCAACTAACCCGATTGACCGATGTTTGTTCACCATGTTTGGTCGCCACTGTTTGAATCTAAGGCACTGAGCTTACCAGTGAAACTCTCGTAACCATGGTACCAAGATCCTCTAAGACTCATGAGCTGGGCATGGTGGTATGGGACACCATGGTCGTGCTGTCGGCCTACGCTGGGGCCACAAACCTCCCCTAGTGACCAGTGAGCACCCTACTCTGAGTAGATTATGGTAGTATGGGACACTATGTTCTTGCTGTCGGCCTACACTGATTGGTGACGAGCCCTCTGTAGTGACCTTGAGTTTATCCTAACACTACATAGGGGCGACAAGTCCTACTATAGTCTTAAGGATATTAATAGGCCTTTATTGATAAGGTGATGGGGGAGTGGTGTAACGATTGCTCGCAACAGCCCTGACAGCCCTTGCAACGACCTAGAAACCTAACATCGTATGAGATATCCTAGGACTGACGACCCTAGAATGGATCAATGTTGGGAAATGATACAAGGGAGGTGTCTTAGCTTCCCAATACTGCTGCATGAAAAGGACTAATAAGAAGTTGACAATCATATTCATGACATCGTACTGCATGTGCCATTGGTGTTGGTGTGAGAGCACAGTGATCATGTGAGAACAATGAAAGGGGAGCCTAGGAAGACAGGGTCATCCGAAACTTTAGGTTTTGTGCCAAAACATCTCAGACAGCTAGGAAAACCACCCCTAACGTTATTATTACTTGAACAATAAAAAATATTTTAGTTAAATTATACAGTACCATTGCCATATGCTGAAAGAGACAAGCCATTCCCAGTTGTTCTAGGAAATTTTTATGTTGAAGCCAATGCAAAATATCCAGAGCCAATTGAATTTTATGCCCCTTCGGAAGTGAAGATAGAGGCAAGGGTTGAGAACAATGCGTATCACAGAAAGCTGACATCTCGCAATCTCAAGAAATACAATCTGGCAAGTAGAAAAATGATGGAAAGGATGGGTTTTAATGATTAAGAACCGATTGGTTTAAATCATGAAAGAGGGATTCAGGTCCCCATCAGAGTAGGGTAGAGGAGGAGAGAAAATTTTTTAAGGATTGGGGGCAGAATATTTCATGAATATGGTCACAGTTAAAAGGCTATCAGAGACAGATCTCGAAATAGTCAAACATCCTGAGATAACTCTGAAATAGATAGAAGACGGGGGCAGTCGATAATCGACAGTTTATAAAAGGTAAATTTAGGCACAAAAGAAGACTCGATAAGTACATTCATAAGCGCTGGTCTTCCTGAACAAGAAGCAGAAGAATATATGTAACACCCTGGAAATCGGGGGTCGTGTATAAACCCGACTCCCGAGTTCCAGACCATTACTTATGCAACAAATATGATTTTGATTCAATGTTATCTGAGTTAAAGCATTCACATGAGTAAAATTATACCAAAACTGTAATTCATACTCCAGATTCAGTGATAAAACGCAAGCGGAAGACTGAAGAATATATATATCACTGTATGGAAAATAAAATAAATCTCAACTGTCTCCAAAGTATGAATACATCACTGAGTCTCACGTACATGTAATAAACAGAAATCAAAATGTCTGAAGTCCAACTAGTATGTCCCGCCAATCCAGGCCACCTATGCAAAACCGTCGTGAAACTGCATATATGAGAACTCATATTGGTCCTCATCGTAATCGGCTCTGCCTCCTGAATCGCTGCCTCACTTACATCTAAGACAGGGTCTGGTGGGTGTTGCAAACATCATCCCATAACGTGGGAGTGAGTGATCAACTCTGTGGAATAATAGAGTAGAGATTAGCATGTTCTCAAATCAATCATGCGATAATAGTAAAGCAATTAATCAAACATTCCTAGTTACTGTTGTTAATGCAATATGACATGACATGATGGATGCCCTCACCGACATTCTCCCTCATGTGGCACCATCTGCGTCTGCGGCATGTTTGCGTACTGCTCAGTGCTCCACATCTTTCAGGCACATGCAATGCGATGTGAATATGATTACCAAGTTGTTATTAGTCCATTCATTCAGCCGTATTGGGAAACTAAGGTACTTCTCTTATATCAATCCCAACAAAGATCCTGTCTAGGGTCGTCACTCCTAGAAATCACATACGATGTTACATTTGTAAGTCACTGCAAGGGCTGTCCGGGTTGTTGCTCGCACTCGTTGCAATGCTCCCCCATCACCTTATCAATACAGGCCTAATGTACTCTCATTGCTATGGGTCGTCGCCTCCCGTAGACTGAGAATATGCTTGCGGTCACTACAAAGGGCTCGTCACCTGATCAGTGTAGGCCGATAGCAAGAATATAGTGTCCCATACCACCATAATCTGCTCACGAATCATAGGTGCTCACTGGTCACTACGGGGAGGTTTGTGGCCCCAACGTAGGCCGACAGCTCGACCACGGTGTCCCATACTACCATGCCCGGCTCATGAGTCTTTATGGATCAAGGTACCATGGTTAACAGGGTTTCCAATAGAAAGTTCAGTACCCTGGGTTCAAGCAGTTATGATTCATACAGTGTGAACAATTAACGGCCAGTCGGGTTACTTGACGGGCTCGACTAGTACGAGTGCATCACAAGTCGAAAGACATGAAGTGCGTAAAACACTTCGTGTGGCCTAACCACTGCCGCCAACTCCAAACACGAATCGCGTTCATCGACGCATCCTTCATGGTAAATACAAACAAACCACGAATTTACTCTGTTACCGACTGCCTGGACTAAGTATAGCCCCAGACATTTATGAATCTACATCAGCAATCATATAAGAGTAATGGAAATGAAATACAACAATATAAGCATGTTGAAACATGTTATAACATACCACTTAAGCAATTCATCCAACATATACATTTCCTATACATAAAGAAATCAATACATCTAGCCAACATGATGGAGATCATTTGCATCAGCATATTACTTGAGAATTTAATCTCAAAACTATTTCACAACACCATATACTCAATACATACTAATACAAACATTTATACAAACACTTAGTCTACACACTTAAGTCGACATAGTGTATGTCGACTCAAAGTGCGCATTTGGACGAATCTCTTCGCCAAACCAATTATGCATGCATTCATAATATCTTAATGCGACAAATAGCCATGGCAACCAATTTAGTAAAATATTCATGTATACAGTATTTCCTACAAATGACTAAAATGCCCTAAATCTTATATTTTTCGTACATTTACGAAACAGAAAACGGACAGCATGTTGTACATGTCAAATGGCGTTGCCGTCGATAATCTACTATTAAATGACATTGAAAGCATTGAAATAAGCCAATCAAAGCGTCTAAAATCCACACCTTTTTACCCTAGATGTGTATCGTTCTGAACGGAGCGTATACGCTTCGTCTACGGCGAACAGGCGACCTAATACACAAGATGTATAAGGTACTTCGCTATTGGAATCGACGGAACCTTAAATCAGTAATTGGTTAGGGTTTTCCTTACATAGAAATGCGTTGAAATCACCGGCAAAGTGATTTGAACGTGATGCTTAGGCACGTGTAGCAGCTGCAGCAAGTGGTGGGAAGATCTCTCCCACACTCTCTTACTTTCTCTCTCTCTCTAGCTAGGGTTTCTAGCAAATTCGGATCGCTGAGATAAGTGAGCGTTTAAAGCCCTTTTATAAGCTAAAACCTTCCCAAATTAGGTTTAGGAACAAAGTTCACTTAAGGTATAACCAAATCGAGGCTGTTCTGGTCCAAAAGAGCATTTCGGGAGGTCCCCTGGCCGAATGCGATCGGACTTAAGCTCATGGTCACTGGATGTTGCTCACACCCAGTTTTTAGTCCGGTAGAGTTCGTAGATCGCACGTGGCGGTCCAGTTTCAGTTCAGCGGTCATCGCACTTAGATCAGGTCTACAAGTCTCGTGATATGAAAGAGACATTTTTCTTGATCCGAGGGTAAAATTTGGCTGAATTCTGACGGTCAGAACGCTTAATAATAATGCGCCAAGTCATGTACTAGATTTGAATTTTAAATTTCCAAATCTAACCCCTTTCTCACTCTCTTCACTCCATGCTCAATGAAATAGCCTCTAAACGTCGGTTGGGCTTGATTTTTGAAATGATTGTCAAGTCCAGCTAAGCCGTCATAATGGTCTAAGATTGTAGGTATCGGACTTTCGACGCGCAGTCTAGATCCAATACAAAGTTTCAAAGGGTTCATGAGAACAAACCGGCTTAGAGTTTGATCTTAGGTTTCAGGGTATTATAGCGCCATTGATTCTACAAGTTTTAGGTCTTATAGAACGTATTTAAAGTGATCAGGGACTATTTCACAGCTACTCTAGCGTAGCGCTAGGTAACTTTCGCTTATTTTCTAAAGGAATCAATCCTATACGATTTCTGATTGAGTTGGTACTCGTGTCTAAGTACGAATTTTTTCAAGGCGTTACAATCTACCCCCCTTGACAAAAAATTTCATCCTCAAAATTTGTACCTTTTCGTACTCCTCAAGAAGCTGTGGGTAGTTCTTTCTGATCTCGGATTCTGTCTCCCAGGTAGCCTCTTCCTCAGAGTGATGCATCCATAATACCTTCACAAAGGGGATGACCTTGCTACGCAGTACCTTCTCCTTCCTGTCTAGTATACGTGTCGGTCGCAAGATATATGTAACATCCTCTCCTAACTGCATCTGCTCCCACTGATGATATGGGAAGGATCAGAAACATATTTATTCATAATAGAAATATGAAATACGTTGTGAATGCTCGCGAGTGGCATAGGTAAAGCCAGACGATAAGCCACTGCACCCATACGATCGAGGATCTGGAATGGATCAATGAATCGCGGTGCTAGATTCCCCTTATTCTCAAACCGAAGGACTCCCTTCATAGGGAAAACTCGTAAAAATACATGATCCCCAACCGTGAACTCTAGCGGGTGCCGTCTCGTATCGGCATAACTCTTCCGTCTGCTCTGCACTGTAAGAAGGCGGCATCTAATGATGTCAATTTTCTCCGATGTCGCCTGCACTAACTCTGGGTCGATCAATCTAAGCTCACTGACCTCTGCCCACCAATGTGGTGCTCGACAAGGTCGCCTATACAACGCCTCATAAGGTGTCATACCGATACTTGCCTGGAAACTGTTGTTGTACGTGAACTCCGCATATGCAAGATAATCATCCCAACTGTCCTTGAAGTCCAATGCGCAAGCCCGCAACATGTCCTCTAGAATCTGGTTCACCCACTCTGTCTGTTCGTCTATCTGTAGCTGGAAGGCGGTACTGAACTTTAACTTTACACCCATAGCCTCCTGAATGCGAGTCCAGGAAATAGAAGTGAAACGCGTGTCTCTGTCCGACACAATCTCCAACGGAACTCCATGCAGACGCACGATCTCTCTGATATATAGCCTAGTTAGCTCCTCTTCAGAGTTCGTAACTTTGATCGATAGGAAGTGCGCCAACTTTGTCAGACGGTCGACGATCACCCATATAGAATCATGTCCCTTCCTCGTCTTCGGCAGCCCTGAGATAAAATCCATGAAAATGAAGTCCCATTTTCACTCAGTGATCGACATAGGCTACAGGAGTCCAGGTGGTCGGCGATGTTCTGCCTTCACCTGCTGGCAAGTGAGATAGCGGGACACGAACTCTGCAATGTGGGTCTTCATACCTTCCCACCAATAAGTCCTCCTCATGTCGCGATACATCTTAGTGCTGCCCGGATGCATCGCAAGTCTGGTACAGTGCGCAGCCTCGAGAATCTCTCGTCTCAAGTCGGGAATTTTTGGGACGCATAGGCGGCCATGGTAACGTAAGCCCCCATCCATGCCAACACGCCATTCGGTGTCTGCATCATCACTGGCCTGCTCTCGAAGCTCAGTCAGACGCTCATCATCCCGCTACACCTCGATGACCCGGTCATCGATCTGAGATCGCACCTGCACATGGGCGATGAACTTGAAGGGCTCCTCCACAGTGAGTTTCTGCTCAAAGTCTCACAAAAACTCAACCATGTCCCACTCAGCAACCATTAGCGGAGCCACAAACACTATCGCCTTCTTGCGGCTCAACGCGTCAGCCACGAGGTTCACCTTACCAGGATGGTAAGAGACTTCGAACTTGAAGTCCATCAAAGTCTCCATCCATCACCGCTGCCTCATATCCAAGTCTAGCTGTGTGAATATATACTTGAGGCTCTTATGATCGCAAAAGAGCTCGAACTCCTCTTCATAGAGGTAATGTCTCCAGAGTCTCAGTGCGAATATGACGGCTGCCAACTCCAGGTCGTGTGTAGGGTAATTCTCCTCGTGCTTCCTTAATTGTCTCGAGGCATACGAAATTACCCTGTCCCTCTGCATAAGGACACAACCTAAACCAACGCTAGACGCGTCTGTATATATAATGTATCTAACCCCTTGCTCTGGCAATACTAGCACAGGGGTGGATGTGAGCCTATCCTTCAGCTCCTGAAAAGCTGACTCCGCCTTGTCTTTCCAGGCGAACTTCACATCCTTCCGTGTCAACTGAGATAGAGGTCTGGCGATCTTCAAGAAATCCTGAATGTAGCGTCGATAGTAGCCAGCAAGACCCAGGAAACTCCTCACCTCAGTGACGGAACCAGTCTACTCCCAGTCCTGAACTGCAACTACCTTAGACAGGTCGATTGCCATGCCATCCTTGGACACCACGTGTCCCAGGAACTTCACTTCCTGCTTCCAGAAATCGCACTTTTTGTACTGTGAGAACAACTGATGCTGTTTCAGTGTATCCACCAAGCGCAAGTGCTCCTCATGCTCCTCTCGACTCCTGGAATATACCAAAATGTCATCAATGAACACCACGATGAATCGATAGAGGAAAGTCCAAAATACCCTGTTCATCGGATCCATGAACACGGCTAGTGCATTCGTAAGACCGAACGACATCACAAGGAACTCGTAGTTGCCAAAGCTGGTCCTGAATGCTGTCTTCTGCACGTCTTCATCCCTGACACGCAACTGATGATATCCTGACTGAAGATCAATCTTCAAGAAGTACTGCGCCCCTCTCAACTGATCAAATAAGTCATCTATCCTGGGTAAAGGGTACTTTTTCTTCACCGTGATCTGGTTCAGCCTGCGATAATCAATACATAATCGCATCGAACCATCCTTCTTCTTCACAAACAGAACTGGTGCTCCCCAAGGAGACACAATGGGTCGAATAAGACCAAGCTCCAACAGATCATCAATCTACGTCCTTAACTCCTCCATCTCACACGGTGCCATGTGATACGTGGGCAGTGAGACTGGCGTGGAACCAGGTACCAGATCGATAGTAAAATTAATCTCTCGCTGAGGAGGAAAACCAGGGATCTTCCTAAACAGATCCCCAAAATCACGGACGACTGGCGTATGCTCAAGCGTCTGGGCACCAGCGTCCCGTAGTAAAGAAGCGTAGCTAAGTATGCGGAAGAGGAGATTTACCAGCACTGAAAATGTAAGAGGCGTGGCATCTGGCTCGTATATCATCACCATACGAGTCTCGCAGTCAATCTCAGCCCTCGCTACAGTCAGCCAATCCATGCTAATAATGACGTCGAGATAAACGAGAGAAGGGTCGACCAAAAGATAAATAGACATGGTCCTGCCTCTTAAATCCATCAAGCAACCCTCACACATCAGGGTGGCATCAGAAAAATCCCCGTGAGCTGAAAGGACTCGCACTCCATCCATGCGAATAGTCGGTAGTCCAAGACGCCTGACTATGGAACGCGATATCAAAGAAAGCGTGGATCTAATATCCACCATCACAAGTATAGAAGTACCTTCGATGTGGGCGGTGACCTCAAAGGCCAAAGGGTGAGTAGTGTCTGTCTCGGCTGCCTCAGCTATCAAAGCATGAACCCGAGCCTGCTGTGGCCAGTTCGGCCGTAGTATCATAGGCCGTAGAGGTGGCCTGAAATAAGACGTGGGAGGTCTGAAGGAAGGGTGCGCAGGAGCCAACCGTAAAGGCGGTGCCGATATAGCCTGTGGACGTGGACGGTCAATCTTCTACAATGGTGAGAACCCACTGTCTCTCATCCGAGCGAAACAACTCCCCACAGAATGACCCGGTCTCCCACAATAAGTACACGACAGATCGGGGTGCCTCGTCGATAACACTGGCCTTGTAGCCCTAGGAGGAGGGTCGATGGGAGGCCTCTTTCCCGCAAAGGGCCTTTCCTTCAACTCTGGTCGTGGCCTAGACACCATAGGGCCACGAGATCGCGCCAGTCTATTAACGTCCTGCTCTGCCCTCATGGACATGTGAATCAGATCAGCGTAGGAGGGAATGCTAACGCAACACATCTTCGACCGAATATCCGGTCGTAAGCCCTCCGAAAAGCGCGGTATGTGCATCTGCTCATCTGCAAGTATAGTCGGGACGTATTTGTCCAACTCGGTGAATCGATGCTTATACTCTGTGACTGTCATGCCTCCCTTTCTGAGGCGTAGAAACTCATTCTTCCGCTCATGCCTGTACGTCTGGGGATAGTATTTCTCGTGGAAACGAAACTCAAACGCTGCCCAAGTCCAGATGTAATCGACTGCAACGGTCCACAACACACTATCCCACCAAAGACTGGTCTCCCGCTTGAACATGAACGTAGACAACTCTACTTGCTCGGACTCTAAGCAGTGCAACATCCTCAGAATCTTTGACACATGATCGAGCCAATACTCAGCCTCCTCGGGTCTGTGAGAACCCGTGAAAGTAGGAGGCCGCAAGCGCTAGAATCACTCGAGTAGGCCCCGTGTATCAGTAGGACTCCCCGTAGGGTAAGAAGAGGGTGCAGGATGAGCCATGCCCTCATCCTGAGTAGGAGTACCGGCATGTAACACCCTGAAAATCGGGGGTCGTGTATAAACTCAACTCCCGAGTTCCAGACCGTCACTTATGCAACAAAAGTGATTATAATTCAATGTGGTCTGAGTTAGAGAATTCACATGAGTAAAAGTATACTAAAACTGTAATTCATACTCCAGATCCAATGATAAAAGCAAGCGGAAGACTAAAGAATATATATATCACTATATGGAAAAATAAAGTAGATCTCAACTGTCACTAAAGTATGAATACATCTCTGAGTCTCATATGCATGTAAATAAACAAATCAAAATACAAAAAATAGTCCTACTGAGGAGTCCCGTCAACCCAGGCCACCTAAGCAAAGCCGTCGTGGTACTGCATGTATGAGAACTCATCCTGGTCCTCATTAAAGTCCGGTTCTACCTCCTGGATCTCTGCATCACCTGCATCTAAGACAGGGTCTAGTGGGTGTTGCAAACACCATCCCGTAACGTGGGAATGAGTAGCTAACTGAGTGGAATAATAGAGCAAGGATTAACATGTTCTCAAATCAATCATGCGATAATAGTAAAGCAGTAAATCAGACATTCCTAATATTGTTGTTAATGCAATATGACATGACGTGATGTATGCCCTCACCGACGATCTCCCTCATACAGAACCATCTTACGACCGCGGCATACAATCGTCCCTCAAGTGCTCCACATCTTCCAGGCATATGCAATGTTATGGTGAAATGATTTTCGAGTTATTATTAGTCCATTTAAACAGCAGGATTGGAAAACTAAGGTACTTCCCTTATATCAATCCCAACACAGATCCTGTCTAGGGTCGTCACTGCTAGTAATCTCATATGATGTATATTTTGTAGCTCGCTGCAAGGGCTGCCAGGGTTGTTGCTCGCACTCGTTGCACCGCTCCCCCATCACCTTATCAATACAGGCCTACTGTACTCTACTGCTACTGAAGGGTCGTCGCCTCCTGTAGACTCAAAATACGCTCACGGTCACTACAAAGGACTCGTCGCCTAATCAGTGTAGGCCGACAGCAAGAATATAGTGTCCCATACCACCATAATCTGTTCACGAGACTAGGTGCTCACTGGTCACTACGGGGAGGTTTGTGGGCCCAGCGTAGGCCGACAGCTCGACCACGGTGTCCCATACCACCATGCCCGGCTCATGAGTCTTCGTGGATTAAGGTACCATGGTTAACAGGGTTTATAAAGGTAAGTTTAGTACCCTAGGTTCAAGCAGTTATGACTCATGCAGGGTGAACATACAACGGCCAGTCGGGTTACTTGACGGGCTCGACTAGCACGATCGCATCTCAAGTCGAACGACATGAAGTGCGTAAAACACCTCGTGTGGCCTAACCACTGCCGCCAACTACAGAACACGGCCCGCGTTCATCTACGCGTCGTTCGTGGCAAAGGTAAGCCAACCACGAATTCACTCGGTTACCGACTGTCTGGACTAGGTATAGTCTCAAACACATATGAATTCACATCAACAATTTATGTAAGAGTATTGAAAATGAAATACAACCATGTGAGCATGTTAACACATGTTATAACATACAACTTAAGTAAATCATCAAGCACATGCATTTCATACATACAATGAAATCATGCATATAACTAACATGTAGGAAATCATTCACATCAGCATATTAATTGAGAAATCAATCTCAAACTAATCCATAACACCATTTAATTCAATACATACTAATACAAACATTTATACAAACACTTACACTACACACTTAAGTCTAAATATAGTATGTCGACCCGAAGTGTGCATTTAGGAGAATCTCTTCGCCAAACTAATTATGCACGTATTCCTAACATTCTAATACGACAATAAACCATGTCAATCACATCAGCAAAATATGAATGAAATCAGTACTTCCTACAAATGACTAAAATGCCCTAAATCTCATATTCTTCGTTGATTTACGAAACAGGAAACGGACAGCATGTTGTACATGTCAAACGGCGTTGCCGTCGATAATCTACTCTTAAACGACATTGAAAGCGTTGAAAACGGTCAATCAAAGCGTCTAAAATCCGCACCTTATCTCTTATAGGCTTATAGGTGTGTGAAATCGAACAGAGCGTATACGCTCTGTCTACGGCGAATAGAGGACCTAATTTACAAGATTTATGAGTTAACAAGCTATGGAATGAAAGGAACCTCAAATCAGCGACTAAATGGGGTATTTTCTTACCTAAAAATGTGGAGAAATCACTGGCTGAGTGATGGAAGCATGTTGCTAAAGTACATGCAACAGGTGGTGGAACGGCAGGAAAATCCTCTCCTACTCTCTCTCACAAACTCTCACCTTTTCTCTCTCCCAATCTAGGGTTTTTTTCAAATTCGGATGGGAGAGAGGAGTGAGGGTTTCAACCCCTTTTATAAGCATAAAAATTCCCGAAATAGGCTTGGGAACAAAATTTACTTAGGACATATCCAAATCGGGGCTGTTTCGGTCCAAAAGTACATTTCTGGTGGTCCCCTGGCCGAACGCGATCGGACTTAAGCTCATGCATACAGGATCTAGCACACATCAAGTTTTTAGTCCGGCAAGGTTCGCAGATCACACGTGGCGGTCTAGTTTCAGTTCAGCGGTCACCGCACGTAGATCAGGCCTGCAAATCTCATGATATGAAATAGAAATTTTTTCTGATCCGAGGGTGTAATTTGGCTGAATTCTGATGGTCAGAACGCTTAATACTGATGCATCAAGTTGTGTGCTAGATTTGAATTTCAAATTCCAATTCTGTCCCTATTCGCACTCTCTTCAGTCCGGGCTCAATGAAATAGCCTGCGAATGTCGGTTGGACTTGATTTTCGAAATGATTGTCAAGTCCAGCTAGGCGGTTCTAACGGTCTAAGATAGTAGGTATTGGACTTTCGACGCGCGGTCTAGATCCAATACAAAGTTTCAAAGTGGTCCAGAGAACAAACCTGCTTAGAGTTTGATCCGAGGTTATAGAGTATTATAGAGTCATTGGTTCTTACACGACTTAACGCGTCAGTATTAAGCGTTCTGACGGTCAGATTATTTCTTACAGGAGCACCCTTATCCTGTAAGAAACACAGGATCACCTTCAAGGTGCTAGTCGCCTTGCCAAATTTTCTCTTCATGATGGCCTTGGCATCCTCAACTTCGGCCCGAAGTTCCTGGACTTCCCATCGCAAGGCAACCTGATTCTCCTCGAGTCGGGCAATGTGAGCATCTCTAGTAGCCCGCGTCACTGGAGGAGGGCTCTCATCAGTATCCTGAGCCTCCTCTTCTTCTTCTTCCTGGGCTTTTTTCTCTATTTCTGCCCCAGCCTCTTCTTCACCAACATCCGCTTCACTATCATAATCGCCCTCGCTATCATGATCAAGCTGAGCCTCACGCTGCCGAGGCCCTATCTTCATTCTGTCCATGGTAGTCTCATCGATGAAGTGAATCGATACAGGAAACTCTGGCCCACGTCTGTAAGCAAACTCGAGCGCGATCTTGCATATGAGCCGGCCAAAAGGAAGAGACTTAAACATTCTTCTTGATCTCTCTATGAGGACGATCTGTCGCAACACAAAGGTGCCCATACATACATTCTCTCCCTGGCCCACTTGATACAGGAAGTCAACCATGAGGCGCGTACATTCAACGCGATTTGTCGACCTGGGATACACATTGAACGTACAAATGTGGTGCAGCAGGCGAAAATCATCCGACATATGAGACGCTAAGAGGCTTCTGTAGGCTGTCACGGAACCAAACTACCGCATAAGAACCTGGTACGGTGATCTCGCTCACGCACACTCTTCAGATTCTCATCACTTGGATGAACTTCACCAAGAGGCACCTTCAGAATGCGAGCTATCAGCCGAACATCGATCGTAGCCATCCGGTCTCTATCAAAGGGAATCTTAAACTATAATGGCTCCAACGTAGGATCCCAGATACGAGCATAGAAGGTATGAACGGTGCTCACGTTCGCTCGAGACTGTGCTTCAAAGAGCAGACCCCAGTGTGTAGCCTCAATACGCTCAAACAACAGATATTCACCAAAGAGCCGCCCATCCACATGCGCTTCAAACAGGACCTTGCAGTCAGTATAAGCGCCACGGGGCAACTCTGCTAACAGAATTCGCCCTATGTGAGCATAGGGATCCAAATCCCTTTTTGTATGAAACTCATGAGCCGTGCTTGGACTTACGGAAGCGCTTGAGCTAGAGGCGCCACCTCTCGGCCTTCTTGATTGCGAAGGGTGACTAGGCCCAGCTTCTTCTGTGGAAGTCTTCCTCTTTCCCATCAAAGAGAGAATGGTGGAGAAAGAAAAAAAAGCAAAAATGGCTTCAACAACAGCCATGAAAATTATAAGAAATGGGGGGAAATGGCTGCCCAATCTGATTGAAGTGAATATAGGCATTGTAGAGGGATAAATCAAGCTCCCAAGGGCTAGATTTTTAAAGGAAAAAGAGAAAGCTAAAAGGGAATGGAGCTCCACACAATTTCAGCCATAAATGGAGGTTGTAGGAGCTTCAACGGACGAGATTGAAGAGAGAAGGTGCTATGCACAGCCACAAATGGGTGGGTAGGCATCGTTTTTAGCAAAAGAAGGGATTGAAAGGGATTTGGCACTGGGTTTTGAGAGAGGGCAGCAAGAAAAATGAAAATTGAGGGCTTGGGGAATTTTTTTTGTGAAGGGAGTAGGACATTTAGGGGATTTTGAGGAACGACCCGCACATGGGAGGGGTACCCTACCCCAAAAAGGGTGTGCGCCCGAATTTCAGACCAAGTGGGGCCCACCGGTCGGTGATGCATCGCCGAATCGGCAATGCCATCGTTGGTCGGCCATCAATCTGGCTGGTCAGACATCATGGGTTGGGTCCCTCCTGCCCAAAAGGTCCCAAATAAACATGGGTCCCACCCCAGATCGTTGTATTTTGGCCTAGATAGGCCCAAAACTTTATTTGGGGTGTTCTAGGACCAGTCTGTGAACCAGAATGAACTTATGCATCATGTAGCATATGATTTTGGGGTAGGAGAAGTTAATCCATCCAATTAACCCATTTTCTTCAAGAAATTCTATAATTAGAATGACCAAAATTCTGATTCTTACATATTTTTACTATTTATTATAAAATTTTGTCTAAGTATGATTTTATGTTATTTACATGTTAGGATTTATGCCTAATGTGAAAATATTGAGAAAAATTTGAAGAATGGGGTGGTGAGAGGAAGGATTTTGAAGGAATTGGGTGAAAAAGAGTTTTTAAGCCCTGAGATCGAGTGTAAGGGTTGTGGTTACCCCACAACCCAAGGATTTGCATTTTAGGGTTTGAAATTCTCCTAGGATCATCTCAAACCCACCTACTTACGACCTATGAGCTACTTAGGTCGCTTCACGTGACCCCAGATGCGTTACGAACTCGATCAAACAATCGATACGAGAAGACTTCGCCTATTGGCAAAACTGTGATCCTATAAGTATTTTTATGTTCTTTTCGCACCCACCTAAGTCAAAGGAGCGACAGCGTACATCGCGTGTCCATAATCCAGGTCCGGTTTAATCTCATTCGTGCTCTGATACCAACTTGTAGTACCCTGAAAATCGAAGGTCACGTATAAACCTGACTCCCGAGTTCCAGACCATCACTTATGCAACAAATATGATTATGATTTAATGTTGTCTGAGTTAAAGTATTCACATGATTAACATTATACCAAAACTGTAATTCATACTCCATATTTAGTGATAAAACGCAAGCAGAAGACTGAAGAATATATATATCATTGTATGGAAAATAAAATAAATCTCAACTGTCTTCAAAGTATGAATACATCACTGAGTCTCATATACATGTAATAAACAGAAATTAAAATTTTTGAAGTCCAACTAGTATGTCCCGCCAATCCAGGCTAGCTATGCAAAGCCGTCGTGAAACTGCATATATGAGAACTCGTCCTAGTCCTCATCGTAATCCGGCTCTGCCTCCTGAATCGCCGCCTCACCTATATCTAAAACAGGGTCTGGTAGGTTTTACAAACACTATCCCGTAACGTGGGAGTGAGTGATCAACTCAGTGGAATAATAGAGCAGAGATTAGCATGTTCTCAAATCAATCATGCGATAATAGTAAAGCAATTAATCAAACATTCCTAGATACTGTTGTTAATGCAATATGACATGACATGATGGATGCCCTCATCGACATTCTCCCTCCGTGGCATGCTTGCGTACCACTCAGTGCTCCACATCTTCCAGGCACATGCAATGTGATGTGGATATGATTACCAAGTTGTTATTAGTCCATTCATTCAGCTGTATTGGAAAACTAAGGTACTTCCCTTATATCAATCCCAACAAAGATCCTGTCTAGGGTCGTCACTCCTAGAAATCACATATGATGTTACATTTGTAGGTCGCTGCAAGGGATTTCCGGGCTGTTGCTCGCACTCGTTGTACTGCTCCCCCATCACCTTATCAATACAGGCCTAATGTACTCTCATTGCTACGGAAGGGTCGTCGCCTCCCGTAGACTTAGAATACGCTCGCGGTCACTACAAAGGGCTCGTCACCTGATCAGTGCAGGCCGACACCAAGAATATAGTGTCTCATACCACCATAATCTGCTCACGAGTCATAGATGCTCACTGGTCACTACGAGGAGGTTTGTGGCCCCAGCGTAGGCCGACAACTCGACCACGGTGTCCCATACCACCATGCCCGGCTTATGAGTCTTTATGGATCAAGGTACCATGGTTAACAGGGTTTCCAACGGTAAGTTCAGTAACCTAGGTTTAAGCAGTTATGATTCATACAGGGTGAATAATTAACGGCCAGTCGGGTTACTTGACGGGCTCGACTAGTATGAGCGCATCGCAAATCGAACGACATGAAGTGCGTAAAACACTTCGTGTGGCCTAACCACTGCCGCCAACTCCAAACACGACTCGCGTTCATCGACGCGTCCTTCGTGGTAAATATGAACAAACCACGAATTTACTTTGTTACCGACTGCCTGGACTTAGTATAGCCCCAGACATTTTTGAATCCACATCAGCAATCATATAAGAGTAATGGAAATGAAATACATCAATATAAGCATGTTGAAACATGTTATAACATACCACTTAAGCAATTCATCCAACATATACATTTCCTATACATAAAGAAATCAATACATCTAGCCAACATGATGGAGATCATTTACATCAGTATATTACTTGAGAATTCAATCTCAAAACTATTTCACAACACCATATACTCAATGCATACTAATACAAACATTTATACAAACACTTAGTCTACACACTTAAGTCTACATAGTGTATGTCGACTCAAAGTGCACATTTGGGCGAATCTCTTCGCCAAACTAATTATGCACGCATTCCTAATATCCTAATGCGACAAATATCCAGGCAACCATTTCAGCAAAATATGCATGTATACAGTATTTCCTACAAATGACTAAAATGCCCTAAATCTCATATTTTCCGTACATTTACGAAACAGAAAATGGACAGCATGTTGTACATGTCAAATGGCATTGCCGTCGATAATCTACTATTAAATGACATTGAAAGCGTTGAAATCAGCCAATCAAAGCGTCTAAAATCCGCACCTTTTTACCCTAGATGTGTATCGTTCCGAACGGAGCGTATACGCTTCGTCTACGGCGAACAGGCGACCTAATACACAAGATGTATAAGGTACTTCGCTATTGGAATCGATGGAACCTTAAATCAGCAATTGGTTAGGGTTTTCCTTACCTAGAAATGTGTTGGAATCACCGACAAAGTGATTTGAACGCGATGCTTAGGCACGTGTAGCAGCTGCAGCAAGTGGCGGGAAGATCTCTCCTACTCTCTCACAATCTCTTACTTTCTCTCTCTCTCTAGCTAGGGTTTCTAGCAAATTCAGATGGCTGAGATAAGTGAGGGTTTAAAGCCCTTTTATAAGCTAAAACCTTCCCAAATTAGGCTTAGGAACAAATTTCACTTGAGGTATAACTAAATCGGGGCTGTTCTGGTCCAAAAGAGCATTTCGGGAGGTCCCCTGGCCGAACGCGATCAGACTTAAACTCATGGTCACTGGATGTTGCTCACACCCAGTTTTCAGTCCGGTAGAGTTCGTAGATCGCACGTGGCGGTCTAGTTTAGTTCAGCGGTCATCACACTTAGATCAGGTCTACAAGTCTCGTGATATGAAAGAGAAATTTTTCCTGATCCGAGGGTGAAATTTCGCTGAATTCTGACGGTCAGAATGCTTAATAATAACGCGCCAAGTCATGTGCCAGATTTGAATTTCAAATTTTCAAATCTAACCCCTTTCTCACTCTCTTCATTCCATGCTCAATGAAATAGCCTCTGAACATCGGTTGGGCTTGATTTTTGAAATGATTGTCAAGTCTAGCTAAGCGGTCATAACGGTCTAAGATTGTAGGTATCGGACTTTTGACGCGCAGTTTAGATCCAATACAAAGTTTCAAAGGGTTCCTAAGAACAAACCGGCTTAGAGTTTGTTCCTAGGTTTCAAGGTATTATAGCGCCATGGATTCTACAAGTTTTAGGTCTTGTAGAACGTATTTAAAGTGATTAGGGACTATTTCACAGCTACTCTAGCGTAGCGCTAGCTAACTTATGCTTATTTTCTAAAGGAATTAATCCTACGCGATTTCTGATCGAGTTGGTACTCGAGTCTAAGTACGAATTTTTCCAAGGCGTTACGATATACCTGACTGCTGAAAAAAAAAATGTTTTCACCTGGACATATGTTGAAATGTCGAGTTTGGAGCCTTTAGTGGCAGTACATCGATTAAATATTTATAAGGACAAAAGACCGATCAAGCAAACCAAAAGGCAATTTCATCCAGATTTAATCCCTCTGATAGAGGAAGAAGTGAACAAGCTGATCAAAGTTGGATTTATCATAGGGGTCAAATATCCCAAGTGGATATCGAATATTGTCCCAGTAAAAAAGAAAAGTGGACAAATTAGGGTGTGCATAGATTTCAAGAACCTGAATGAGGCTTGCCCAAAGGATGACTTTCCTCTCCCAATAATAGAACTGTTGATTGATAGTACGATGCAATATGCTGTCATGTCTTTCATGGATGGCTATGCTGGTTATAACCAAATTAGAATGACACCTGAAGATAAAGAAGCAACAACATTTAGAATTTCACTGGGAATTTACTATTACAAAGTTATGTCATTCGGTCTTAAGAATGTTGGCGTAACATACCAAAGAGCAATGCAGAGTATCTTTCATGACATGATGCACAAACATGTTGAATGTTATGTTGACGACCTGGTGGTTAGATCAGGTAATCATCAGGAACATCGCGAGTATTTGGTATCAGTCTTCTGTCAGCTAAGAAAGAAGCAGCTAAATATGAACCTGACTAAATGTGCTTTTGGAATACTACCAGGAAAGTTTCTCGGTTTCGTTATTAGGCAAAGGGGTATCAAAATTGACTCAGGGGAAGTTAAGGCCATCCAAGATATGCCGCCTCCGAAAACATTGAAAGAACTAATGAGCTTACAAGGGAAACTGGCATTTATTCACCGTTTTATTTCAAATATGGCAGGGAAATGTCAGCCGTTTTCCTATTTGATGAAGAAAGGAACAGAATTCGTGGGGGACAAAGCCTGCCAAAACGTGTTTGATTCAATAAAAGAATTGCTAAGATAGCCTTCGGTATTTAAAACTCCTATAAAAGGTATACCACTTATCATGTACATATCTATGACTAAAAAATCGTTGGGAGCTTGTTGGCAAAGGTAAATGAAGATGGGAAAGAAACTGCTCTTTATTATCTGAGTCAAACTTTGATAGGAATGGAATGGAACTACTCTCCGATCGAGAAAGAATGTCTGACACTGATATTTGTAATAAAAAAATTAAGACATTATTGCCTATCTCATGATATAACTTTGATTTCAAGGACAGATCCAATAAAGTTTTTAATGACAAGGCTGATGTTATTAGGAAGATTGGCTAAATAGATGATATTACTTTCGGAATACACAATTACTTATGAGCCAGCAAAGGCAATGGCAGATTTTTTTAACAGTGCATCCTGTAACAGAAAGTGAAATAATTAGTGATGAATTTTCTGATGAGTAGGTAATGATGATTGAGTCACAATGACAATGGTAGATGTATTTTGATGGTGCTTCTCGAGCATCAGGAGCAGGGGCAGGAGTCATTTTTATCACTCCGCATGGTGATCTATTGCTCTATTCTCTCACATTAGGCATCACTTGTATGAACAATGAAGCCGAATATATAGCTCTCATCATCGGAATGGAAATTGCCTAAGAAATGAAAATAAAAACATTGTTGATTTTTGGAGATTCAGAGTTGATTATAAATTAGTTAATGATTAAGTTTGAAATAAGAAAGCCAGAACTCTTACCATACTGTTGAAAAGCCCAGCAGTTAATGGAGTAATTCTGCCACGTTGAAATCAAGCATGTACCTCGATCTGAAAATGCAAAGGCAGGCGCTTTGGCTAGTCTGGCAGTAGCCCTGTTCTATTCAAACCGAAGTCCACCTCAAGTGACTATAGAAGAAAGAAGATTCTTTCCTTCTTGATGAAGTCGTCGAAGCTCTTCCCATATCATGTTTAGAAGTGACAACAGATGATTGGAGACAGCCATTCATAGATTACCTCAAATATGATATCTTACAAGAAGATCTAGCATAAAGGTAGAAAATCAAACAGAGGCCAAGCAGATTCATCATTTGTAGTGAAGTGCTCTACAGAAAACCTTACAACGGAATGCTGTTATGATGTCTTAATGAACAAGAAGCAGGATAGATACTACGAGAAGCTAATTTTGGGGAACGCAAGGCTGTAACACCCTAGTACTCAAAACCCGAGGATAGATGCTCCTTATTGAGAACCTGAGTATTACATTATACAATGGACCATCAAATTACTAGAAAATTTCATGACGTAAACTAGACAACTACCATGCAAACTAGAATATTAAGAGTAACCAAAGAAAGAAGTTTAATACAAGTATATGAAAGCAACACGAAATCCATCAGCAGCGGAATTGTTATTACAACTCAAACAAAACTTAAAGTCTAATATATGAAAGTAAGTAAATCCTAAAATATCATTTGAGCTCCAATGGCTCAACAACATTTACATAGAGTTCTTCCTCGTCAAACTCCACCTTAGTCGTCCCTTGGATCCCATCATATGGGTCACCACCTATCATCAAACCTATGTCTATTTGGTGCAACCAAACGATTGGATGAGTGAAAACTCAATGGAAACTTCCCTCAAAGATTCAATCATATTAAATCATTCCAATGTAGATTAAACTGGCATTTTTATTTCATAAGACATTAATATCATAAAGAAGGAAAATTCATATGAATACATGCATGAATGTATGAATGTATGCTCAAGTCACAAATATGGGGATGCACATCTAGTTGTCGAAAGAAAGGACCGCCCGTAGTAGATTAACTACCTAGAAAAGGCCATGTCAAAAGAAAAGACCACTCGCGTTAGGTTCACTACATGCAAAAGGCCATGTAAGTGAGTGTGCCCAAGGATGTTAGACCTCTTTGAAAAATACTCAGGATACGCCCGAGGGGGTCCTAAAATCCTGGAAAAGACTCATGTAAAGAGAGCAGCTGATAGTGGTACAAATGCAAAAAATCTGAGGGTTTAACTAAAGTAATAAAATGTTTAGTAACTTAACAAAACGTGACTTATATTGAGCACCTGGTAAAGCTCAATGTCGTGTGTGGATGTTATGCACCATGATACCCATGTACATTCCTTCGGATTAACAAGATTGCTCTCATAAACATTATCAAAGCTTGAGGTCCTTTAATAAGATATCAAAGCTCCAAACATGAGCTCATCATAAATCCTTTTTAATTTCTCTAGGTCCAAATGAGGGCCCATAAATGTGACATGTCAACTGTGATTAATTGTTGACAAGTTCAGGCTAAGTTTCTTACCGAAAATAACATTTCATACATAATCTTCATTGTACAATTTGTAAGATAGAATGAACTAAAACTTCATAACTCTTGTCATTATTACTTGAAATATGCATATAATCAAGCAAATACTAATATGACATAGGGAATACAAAACTAAATCCTATCCACATGTTTATTGAATTTAAGATTTCAGAAATAGGGAATAAAGCATTTCCTGATGTTCATCAATACAACATAGGAATGAATTCATGTTTTTATTGTTCGTAAGGTACAAATGGTAGAAATAAATCTAAAATCAGAATATTAAATATTATATATAACACTAATAGAGTCAGATTCTCAAGGCTCATAGAAAATGGAGTGTCAATAGCATGGATGAGTCTAAATTCCCTATAAGCAACAATTTATTCATAAAGACAATTTATCTAAATAGGAAATCAATAGACGTAGAAGGCCAAGAGGGATTCCTTCAACAAGGTGATGTATAAATCTCAATGGAGCGATATCATTTAAATTGTTTAAGAGTTACCTTCTACCTTCATAAAAAGGGACATCCCATATATTAGAGCCAACTAATATTGGAAGTTAAGGACAATGGACGTAAATCTTCACTATGCAATTCATAGCTAAATTAGCATGGAAATTCCTACTTCACATCATGACTAGTAGAAGAGTACCTATAGACAAACAATCATAAATGTGGCATGGAAATCATAAGGCAAGATTACATATATATGGTTATAGAACGTGGGCAATAGGGATTAAAAAGAGTTACTTCGTAAATATCAACACAAATGAAATTAATACTTATAATTCTCTAAAATCCTTTACATTTGAGGTTTAAGCTAACATGGAAATATGTGAATGAAAGAAGCAATGGGTATGTTCCTCATGGGGTATGTTCCTCACCTCTCAAGTCGGGTCCATTTTTCCATCCTTGTTGGAATTCCCGTGCACACTTTAGGATCGAATCATTAGTCGACTCATTAGCTAGACTCAGCGATTCAACACGTCCCGAACTCAATGGAACTTGGAAAATTACTGAGTTGACTCAGCATTTTAACGTAGCTCTCATCCTCCTACACCTTTTCTTTCCTTCTTCTTTCTTTCCATTCCCTTCCTTTCTCTTCCTTTTCCTCCTTCCTCTTTCCTTTCTCTAAGAGGCATCCAACGAGGTAGCTAAACAGTCAGCTCTTCATCTGGCTCACAACTCGTTGAGTCGACTCAAACAGTGACTCGGTGCAGCACCCCATGAAGGACGATCGCCCTTTCCTCCTTCTCCTTTCTCTCCTTTCTTCTTCCTTTCCTCTTTCTAATTCATCTTTTCTCCTTTCTTTTTCTTCATAGACTACAACAACTCGAGACAAGAGTGTAACAAGGGTGAGTTAAACTCAGTAATGAGTCAACTTTTGAACTCGACACCACCCACGACTCTCTCTTTCTCTCTGTCTTCTTCCTCTTTACCTTCATTACTCCTCATTTCTTCATCTTCGCTTTCCTTCCTCCTGTTGAGGAACACTCAACAACTCATCCAGCAAGGTCTGGATTTCGCCCAGGCTCGGACCGTGACCCAAACTGAATCGAGACAGTCAAACTCAGCTCGATTCTCTCCACTCTCTCATCTTATCTCTATTTCTTTTTCTCCTCTCTCCTCTCTCATCTCTTTTCTTCCTTGCTTTCTTCTTTCTTTTCCTATGCTAGAAGACAGACCAACAACCCATTCCCGAGCCAACTCGATTTAGTTTCAATCGAGCTGAGTAGAATCGGGGAAACACAAACGGTGCCCTATCCTCTATCTGTCAGTTGCTATTTTTAGAAATGGATGCCCTAAAAGAAAAGAGAGTATTTCTAGCTTTATAGGAGCTTAGAAGCATTAGCTCTTAATCAGCCGATTAGATACTGTTTTGGTTGTTTGACCTATGGTGTTTTATGGCCATGGAATTGAATTAAGCCTATATGGCTTTGATTATAGGGTACAGATCTCCTGGCATCATGGTCCTCTAGATGGATGACCCTGATCAGAGAATGGGGTCCACTTGAAGAAAATGGGTTTTTCAAATGAATGGGGAAGATGATTGCCATGATCATGACAAATTCTGATCGGGTGGGTCATCTCTCGATTTGAGGCACTTGGATGGTGTGGATAGGTCCCAGGGTCATTGTGAGACTCACCAAATGGATGGCTACTAACATCTTTAATTAACGGATTTGGTTTCAACTCACAGCAGTGGTAGTGAGAAAAGCTAAGCCATAGCTTGGGAAACCCTAAAGACCTAGGGCTTAGATGCTTCCAAATGAAGGGCTGAGATGCGTGGATTCAACTTCACACGAATTGCAAGCATGGAAGGTGGGAGGAACAGAATTTTTCCACATTTGAAAATCAGCCATAGATGGTCACTTTGTGCTTGACGTTGTGTGCACGATGTGCGATTTACCCCATATTTAGGTAGATATAGGACATATTTGAAATTAGGTAGATATAGGACATATTTAGGTTCACAATAAGATGAACAGTTTATATCATGGGGATGCTCGAAGATGGTGGGCCACAATGGCTGCCAATAGATGATTGTTCGTTTGCTAACAGAAAAGAGGAAAAAGGAGAGGAAAATCCTTCTTTTTCACAACTTCATCAAGTCAAACCCGGTTTGATCATGAGTTTGGCTCGATGCTCTGCGGTTGTGCACGGGTTGTGTACACACACCCAATATTTGAGGCCCACCGTGATGATTTTGATGAATTCAGTCCATCAATTCCCTTTGCAAGACCATGATATGACAAGGGATTAAAAATGAGGGAGATCTAAAGCTTAAGCGGCCCATACCAATCGATCTTTAAGTTTTAAATCGTAAATTTTTCTCGATCCGATGTTTGGATCATCTCTAATCTTATCTCCTAGGTTCCTTAGTAAATTCTAGAGGGATTTCAATGGTTTTCTTTAATATTAATCATATAGTGTTTGATTAGGAGATGGATTCTTAATTTGAGTGTTACGGTCCGTTGAATGACAAATTTGATGAATTGGGTTGTGATTTCAAGGTCAAGGTTGTCATAGTTTATGGTAAACATTTTCAATGGTTTCTGGGGTTGTCTAATCACAACTTAAAGATTAATTTTTACAATCTGATGGTTGGATTAGGGACATCAAGTGTTAGAGCAATCGACCTAATGTTTTTCTGAGGAGTCCAAGTGAATATGTACGGTCTATCTTAAGATTGAAGGGTGAGTTTAGTGATCTAGGAGATGGTGTTGGTAATGAATGGCTGATTTGTCTCCAATAGGGTTTAATGAATTGATGAAGATTTCTCCTATCGGCCTAACCAGGCTAGATTATAGATGATCATTCCATTACTTTAGATTTGTGTTTATGCCAAGTTAGGTTCCACTAACACCCAAGTATTGAAAAGTACAGGGTGTTATAGGGGCACACCAAACCGGACAAAATTTATTTCATCGAATACATCGAATGGGGTATGCCTATAATGTTCAAAGATGCAATAAAATATGTAAAAAGGTGTAACAAATGTCAGATCCACGGAGATTTTGTACATGTTCCCCTTGAAGATCTCCATCAAACAGTCACTTTTTGGCCTTTTTCCGCATGGGGACTCGATGTTATTGGGCCCATAAATCCGCCTTCATCCAAATGAAAACATTATAGTCTGATAGCAACGGACTACTTCTCCAAGTGGACAGAAGCGATTGCATTGCGCAATGTCAAAGAGAAAGATTTAGTCAATTTCATTCGACATGCGATAATATATCGCCATGGCATTTCGAAAAAGATTGTTATCGATAATGGTACCCCTTTTAAGAATAGAGGTATGGATAAGTTTTGTCAAAATTTCGGTATCCACCATTTGTTTTCAACACCTTACTATCCATCGGTAAATGATTAGTAGAGGCCTTTAACAAAATGATTGTGAAAATATTGAAGAAGACGGTGACTGGAAATAAGCATGACTAGGATGAAAGGTTGTAAGAGGCATTATGGGCATACAAGACTACCCATTGAACAACAACAAGTGTAACATCGTATTCATTGGTTTACGGCGTAGAAGCCGTCATTATGATTGAAACACAGGTCGCATTACTCAGAATAACAGTGCATCAATCAATTACATATAATGAAAATGCAAAGATAAGGTTGAAAGAACTAGACCTACTCGATGAGAAACATCTGGCAGCTCAACAGTGACTTCAGTTGTATCAGGCAAGAATATTAGCCGCCCTTGATAAATGAGTAAGATATTGCTCGTTCAAGACTAGGGACATGGTGTTAATGTTGAAAATACCAATAGTGGTGACTCGTAGAATGGGGGCCAAGTTTGAGCCTAAATGGGATGTGTCGTACGTTGTAAAAGAAGTGTATTCAAATGGAGCATAGAGAGTGGTTAATCAGAATGGACAAGGTATCAGTGTACCAATCAATGCACGCTTCATCAAGAAGTATCATCCCTGAAGATGGTTCTGCTTTTGATCCAGAAGATTATGGCCATGATGCTTCTATATCAAAAGGGGACAAAGACCAGTGAAGTCATGTTCGTATATTCTTTGTTAGATGATTGAATAAAGGAGGAATTCCAAGCATATCGTCAAAGATTACATATCAGTGATTTCTTAAAAGAGAGTAACATCGTTGTCATCATCAAACAAGCTTCACTGAAACTCGTTAAAATTGGTATCATCACCAGGCTAATATATTATTATGAGCATAACACAAATATCATAAAAAAACATTATCAGCAGTGGTGATATATCAATCAAGACGCCTATTACTATTAAGACAAAGATGAAAACTTATCATTTAAGGTAGCCTACCTAAGCCTATACGGCCAACTACGTATAAATCCTATCTCCATCACCATTCGAGCAGTTGTGAGAAGCAAGTGGCCCTAAAAAGCCCATGAAGGTCATCGTACGCATAGCCATGCAAGCAGCGAATGGAGCCAGTGACTGAAAACCCTAAAGGGCCAAAAAGTCATCAAAGGCCAATCACGCATAACACCCATGCCGTCTGTATAGCTTTCCAAAAACGTCACAGGGAACAGATCAAATTGCCCTCCCAAAAATGGGTTCGACCTTGCAGATGAAGAAAACACAGGTTGTAGTGTGAGCTCTTTGGACATTATTCATAAATAGGCCAACCATGCATAAGATCCCCCAGATTCTTAGCTTGATTTCAGTAGTAACTCATGAGGAAGGGCTTAAACTTACTCATTGATGGACTAACGACTCTGGATTTGGTACCCCAAAGGTCACCTTGTGCGCCCCGTAAATTATAGAGAGCTACTGCTGCTAACTCCGTGCGTAAATCCAACTGAGTTCACGGCTTCGATAACTTTACTGGTCCCCTCTGATGGACCGCGGTTTGTGAACTCACTAGGCTGTGAGAAGTTCAGTGAACTCATGAGAGTTACAGAGACTATCACGTGAGACTCGACTCCAACTACTTATGAGTCTCAAAAACTATGATTGCTCCACTACTCAAGAGCTTAAACTGTGTGCAAAGCTAATTAACTAACTTTAAAATGAAATATTTCCACCCATTGAAATAAAACATCACATAGGGTCACCGTACAATGCATAAATATAAATAGTAGAAATAATAAACCATAAGTATCAAAATGTTGCATCAAAATGCATTCCAAAATCGATGATTATATTATAAAAAATGCATTTTGCTTTGAATAAAACACCACAAGTTGTTTATGTATTACAACACAAAAAGGAGTTTACATACAATGCCTAAAGATCTTCAACAATGTTCAATGCTGTTAAGTAAAGTTGCAATTCTTCTATTAATTGAAATTGTGTTGCGGTAGTCATGTGTTCAGCTTCAAGAAATAATTTATCTTGATAAGGAACGCCAACTAGTTCCGATTCTAAAGAAGCAATAGTTTCCCTATTCTTTATTTTTTCAGCTTGTTCAATATCAATCACTTGAGTATTCATTTCAAGCGCCTCCTTGATTTGGTGAATAGTTAAATCTTCTGCTTCTTTTTGACTCTTGAGTAATAAAATCTCTCTCAAGTATAGATATTTGATCATCAATGATCACCTTAATTCTATCAAAAACTTTTAACTTCTCATGAAGAGATTGACTAACAGCATTGCAATGAACAAGGACATCATCTGAATGAGAGAGTTTCTCCTTAAGTAGTGCCAACTCCTTCTGACGACTTAGAATTTTGGGAGCAATGACTATACCTCACGCTGCATCTAAGTTTTCGGTGGAATCATAAAACTATGACAAGGAGTCATGAAGAGACTAAACATTGACATCTGCCAGACGAGCTGAATGGGTGAGGACTGCTAGGGCACTATCCAAAAAAGGCCACTAGAATGGATCTTTAAAAGCATTGACAATAATAGAAATTGTGTTCTTGAAGAGTCCCACCATAAGAGGGACACCTTTTCCAATGAGAGTTTATCAAAAACTGTAACTACCAAGTTAGACCCTTTAAATCCACTTGGAGTTGGCATGACTGAAGCTAAAAGAGAAAGAAGAAGAGATTATAAGTTCAAAAGAAGATACATATGTATATAATGATATAAAATAAGAAAAGAAAATATGTACCCGATTTAGGGGCAATAGTAGAAGTAACTTAAACAGAATGGGTTGTGGGTGCTGCAGAGCTAGGGGTTTTTGTAGTCACAACAACATTAAAAGAAAGCTCCTAATACCAGTACTTGAGTTAAGAGTAGTCGGAGTTGGGATATCAATCAGATCAGAAAAAAATTTTAAACTTCGAGTACTGGCTGGATAGGAGATGGAGACACAGTAGAGGACTTATCAGTCTAAATGGGGGCATGGGATGTTGTGGGGACTACTCGCAATGTTTCTTCTGTACTATGAAGAAGAAGTACATTTCTCATTGCTGCCTGAATTTTGGATGATTGAGCTTCTATATCCCTTAATGTTCATGTTTCACGAGCAACCACATCGGCGGTTTCCACAATACATGGAGAATATGAGGCATATAAAGAAAGAAAGATATTTTCTCCAGGAGAATAACCAAATTATCCATAATCAAGTTGTTATTCATCTATAGAGGTCACCAGAATCGGATGAGAGGCATTTGGATGAGTGATTGGAGCATCAGGAAGTGGAGGCTTGACTCTAACATCGCTTTCTTCTCCAATATCCACCTCAGCATTAGTATCTTCATTTAACAAAGCATCTCCCTCATCGGTTAGGCTCGTAGGAGAAGATGTATCATCACTTACAGTATTCCCTAAATATTCTAATGAGCTGTCATCCTCCAATATAGTTTGTTTTCCCTTATAAGTAGTCTTCACAAGGAGAAGACGTGCACTTTGAGTAGGAGAAGGGACCTGTTGTTCCAACACTTTAGGAGACAATGATTTAACACGTGAATGAGTCATAAGAGATGTAGTAATAATAATCCGATGCATGGCAGGAGAAGTTATGACTGTGGCATGACTTGTTGTGGTTGCTGTAAGGTCCACAATAGGGATAACTGCGGTGGTTGTACATTTAATAGTAGGAGAAATTGTAGAAGTGATGGGCTTTGTAGTAGGAGAGATGACGGGAGCAGGGCGTGTAGGTTGATCTCCTCCTTCAGGAGTATGGGAAGGTAGAATACCACCTGAGGTTTTAAATTCATTATGAGGAGTGATTAATTTTTCTCCTCGTTTTATCAAATCCAAATGAGAACCAAAAGAAATCCATCTTTCCAGAGTATTTGGAGGCTTTATGTAACATCCCGAAAATCGGGGGTCAGGTGGAATCCCAACTCCCGAGTTCCAAAATGTCACTTACGCAATATAGATAATAATAAATGCATGTCGTTTGTAGAATGGCATTAAACAAGATTGGGATTAAGCCAAAACAGCATATCATACTCTAGAGACAGTTAAATTAGCAAGGGAAAGAATGTGATAGATATATAAAATATATAAATTGTTGTAAGTCTCCAGAGTATGAACATGTTACCAGGTTAATAAAATACATGTATACTCCAAAATAGAAAGAAGAGAATATACATGGATGTGAAGATAAAAGGAAAAATACCAAGTGTATTGGCATCTAATCAGTAACCCTGTAACCCCGTCAATCAGAACCTGCATATAGGAGGGATCCTCCTCATCATCATCAAGTCCGGCTCTGCTTCGCAAGCATCACCATCATCTGAAACTAAAATAGAGACTGGTTGGTGTCCGAAACACCATCCCGTAACGTGGGAGTGAGTGATCAACTCAGTGGAATCATAGAGCAAAGATTAACATGTTATCACATCAATCACGCGATAATAGTAAAGCAGGCAATCAAACATTCCTAGATACTCTTGTTAATGCAAGCATGAAATGACATGATGGATGCCCTCACTGACATACTCCCTCATACGACACCATCTTACGCCCCCGGCATGCTTACGTTCCTCAGTGCTCCACATCTTCCAGGCACATGCAGTGCGATATGAATATGATTACTGAGTTGTTATTAGTCCTTTTCATACAGCAGGATTGGGAAACTAGGGTACTTCCCTTATATCATTCCCAACAAGGATCCTGTTTAGGGTCGTCATTCCTAGTAATCTCATACGATGGTATATTTCTAGGTCACTGCAAGGGCTGTTGCACGCACTCGTTGCTCCACTCCACCATCACCTTATCAATACAAGCTTAGTTGTACTCTTATTGCTACGGAAGGGTTGTCGCCTCACGTAGACTCAGAGTACACTCGAGGTCACTACAAAGGGCTGCCAGGGCTGTTGCTCACACTCGTTGAACCGCTCCCCCATCACCTTATCAATGTAGGCCGACAGTAAGAATATAGTGTCCCATACCACCATAATTTGCTCACGGGTCTGGGTTGCTCACTGGTCAGTACGGGGAGGTTTGTGGCCCCAGCGTAGGCTGACAGCTCGACCACGGTGTCCCATACCACCATGCTCGGCTCATGAGTCTTTATGAATCAAGGTACCATGGTTAACAGGGTTTTCAATGGTAAGTTCAGTACCCTAGGTTCGAGCAGTTATGACTCATACAAGGTGAACATACAATGGCCAGTCGGGTTACTTGACGGGCTAGACTAGTACAAGTGCATCTCAAGCTGAGCGACATGAAGTGCATGAAACACTTCGTGTGGCCTAATCACTACCGCCAACTCAAAACACGACTCGCGTTCATCGACGCGTCCTTTGTGGCAAATAGAAGCCAACCACGAATTCAATCCATTACCGACTGCCTGGACTAGGATATAGCCCCAAGCATTTGTAAATCAACATCAGCTACTATATGAGAGTAACAAAAATGAAATACAACTAATACAAGCATGTTGTCACATGTTATAAAATACAATGTAAGCAAATCAACCAACACATGCATTCCATATAGATAATGAAATCAATTCATGTAGCCAACATGGTGGAATTCATATACATCAACATATTAATTGAGAATTCAATCTCAAAACTAATTCACAACACCATTTACTCAATACATACTAATACAAACATTTATACAAACACTTAGTCTACACACTTTAGTCTACATAGCGTATGTCGACCCAAAGTGCGCATTAGGGTGAATCTCTTCGCCAAACAGATCATGCACGCATTTCTAATATCATAACATGACAAATACCCATGTCAATCATTTCAGAAAAATACGGACGTATACAGTATTTCCTATAAATGACTAAAATACCCTAAATCTCATATTTCTCGTACGCAGTCGAAATAAAAAATGGACAACATGTTCTACATGTCAAACAACGTTCTCGTCGATAATCTACTATTAAACGACATTGAAAGCTTTGAAATCAGTCAATCTAAATGTCTAAAATCCTCACCTTTCGCCTTAGACGCGTATCGATTCGAATAGAACGTCTACGCTTTGTCAACGGCGTTATGGCGACCTAATGCACAAGATACATAAGCTACTTCGCTACTTGTATCAAAAGAATTCTTAAAATAGCTATAGGTTAGGGTTTTCTTACCTAGAAGTGAGTTAGAATCACTGGGAAAGTGATTTGAAGGCGGTGCTTTGGTACGTGCAAAAGCTGGAGCAAACAGCAGGAAATCTCTCCCACAACTCTCTCAAAAACTCTCACTTTCTCTCTCTCTTTCTAAGGTTTAATACAAATTCGGATGGGAGAGATATGAGGGGGTTTAAAGCCCTTATATAGGCTGAAACCTCACCTAAATAGACTCCAAGTCAAGGTATACTTGGGTTATAGCCAAATCGGGTCTTTTCCGATCCAAAAGAGCATTTCGGGAGGTCCCCTGGACGAATGCGGTCGGACTTAAGCTCATGGATATTGGATCCTGTTCACACCAAGTTTTCAGTCCAGTAGAGTTCCCAGATCACACGTGGCGGTCCAGTTTCAGTTCAGCAGTCATCGAACCTACATCAGGTCTACAAGCTTCATGACATGAAAGAGAAATTTTTTCTGATCTGAGGGTGAAATTTGGCTGAATTCTGACAGTCAGAACGCTTAATAATAATGCGCAACAACATGTGCCAGATTTTGAATTAAATTTCTAAATCTTTACCTTTTCTCACTCTCTTCACTCCTGGCTCAATGAAATAGCCTTAGAACATCAGTTGGGCTTGATTTTCGAAAAATTGTCAAGTCCAACTAAGCGGTCATAATGGTCTGAGATTATAGATATCGGACTTTCGACGTGCGGTCTAGATCCAATACAAAGTTTCAAAGGGTTCTTGAGAATAAACAGGTTTAGAGTTTGATCCTAGGTTTTAGGGTAACGTAGCGGTAACAATTCTAGAGGTTTTGGGTCTTACAGATCGTATTTAAAGTGATTGGTGCTAATTTCACACGTAATCTAGCGTAGCGCTAGTTAATTCACGTTAAAGTTCTAAAGAATTTGGTTCTAAATGATTTTTTTGACTTTGGAATTGTGTTCTGAGAGGTTACTAAGGCGTTATGGTTGGCCCATTGGCTAAGGACATCTAACCCCAGGTTAGCAAAAATCTACGGTGTTACACTTTAATTCTCTGATGAGTTCTTCTACAGAAATTTTACGACGAAGTTGTCCCCGAATGGTGGCTTGATCTTTCTCATTAAAATATCCAATCCCTTGCTCTAGCTTATAATTCCTCAAGCATGGAGGAGGAACCCAGATAGGCCGATCCACCGAAAAATAGTTGCACACAAAGTAGTAATGATACGCCCATCACTGCATCTAGGAATATGAAGCTGTCACTCGATGATTTTACCCTAGAAGAAGAAATTGAGAGCCAAAATTTCTTATTAAGAGCTGCTTTCATATTAAAGCCCAATTGTTGGGGCCGACTCCATAGCTTCTCATTGTCCATGTGACCTCCTCACTTGGTGGGGCATAGCTTGATCACACCCAAATTTTCTGGCAAATCAACTCGGATAGTATGGTTCTCGCTAGAACTCTACTCCTCGCATGAGAAGACTATAAGAACGAATACAAAGAAAGAAGGTTCTCTCAATAGGTGCTAAGTTGTTGCTATCTTCAACATCTCTGTCTTCAGCTTAGTAATCCAAATGAAAAAGGAAGAAGTCAATAGATTTCATGTTGTCAATTTTATCCATTATCCATTCATACCCCTTCTTTATCATCTTTCGCTTCAAGAAATGTCATAGGGGAAGATGATCGGGATGTACATAAGCCTTCTCTGGGTCATTATAAGTCAAGGGGAAATAAATGCCAAACCATCTAGAGAAATAGTACCATGGAGTAAAAGAGGATGTAACTCCTAGTGTTGGGCTTGAATAGTGCGTCATAGCATGACCGAAAGCTCTATATAGCGAGCATAAGATAGGAGGAGCTAGAAAATATTTTTTCTACCTTCTGCCATTGTGCCTGCCACCACAAATAAATTTGGTCGAATAAAGTCTAAACTTTTCAAGCTAGGAAGCACGACTAAGCTCAGCCAATAATCTAAGAAAGTAGCTAATTTAGTTTCAGTGGTGAATTTGGTCGAGCCCCTTATCTTTTTGTAAATAGCTTCTAGCTTAGCACAATGGCTACCAGGGAACCTAAAAAAAAATTGAAAAGAAGGAAGAGAGGAATTTATATATCTATAGGCAAGTGTCGTTTGAAAGGTAAGAAAAACGTTAGAACACTTACACCAAGTATTGGGAAAAATGTGTAAGCCATTGAAGAGGGGATATCTTATGAATGTCAGCGAAATAAGACGTTTCACAGAAATGTTCGATTGTTGATGTTATAATCCTAGGTGTTCTGTTGGGAGAAACATAGGTAAATTCCTCATTTGTAGGAACGTATTCATCTACGAAAGATTCGGAGATAGGTAGGCTAGCCATCCTATATATATCTCATAAGGTGATGCTTACTTCTCCGACCGGAAGATGGAAAGAATTTGTAGTAGAAGACCGGTACTTTAGAAAACCCTTATAAATCATCGTATCTTTTTGAGAAAACTCTGAGGTGGCTTCTATAGCATGATATATCTTTTCTACAATAAGGACGTCTTCGTACTTTTTTAAGATTGCTTTGGTTCATGTGTTGTAATATGGATGATCAGTCTAAAGACCCCGCGTCCTAAATTCTTCCTTACCCCACAAGGAGTCACGATTACGAAAAAGTTGCTGAATCGTTTCGAAGAAATGAGTAAAATATAAGGAATGAGGATTGTAACATGGTCTGAGGAAGCACATATATCTTATCTGCCCGGTCTTTTGGGTTAAGCCATTCTCTATGAGATAGCCTTTCAGGATTTGCAGCTCTTTGATCACCCAATTTGACACATATAAGAGCCTGTTCTGTGTCATGTAATCGGTCGGTTCGCTTTGAATTATGGACTGGTGACATTAAAGATACAAAAGGATAGTAATAGTTTCATCCTTATAAGGGTTGTGAAATTTGATCACCTCGACACTTAACTTGATTGAATCCCGGGCATTCTGGAAATGCCTCTGATTGTGTTCTTGATACTTATCTTAAAAAGCTTCATCTTTACTCTTTTTTCTTGTTTGCTTCAAAATCGCCGGAGTAGGAGAAGCTTTAGCAGCAAAAGGACAAGTGTCATCTGTGCAAAAATTGGCTGTGGATTTCAACTAATTGTCCTAATCAGATTCTTATCCTGTAGTAGGGGGTCCCTATATCTCCTTCATCAGTACAGCTATACGGATGTGTTCAGACAGTCATTGGATAAGATCAACAAAGTTGATAATGACAGGAGTTGGCTCATTGAAAAAGGAAGAGTAACCTTCAAAAAATCTGGGTCTTTTTTTATTACGGGTCTTGACTGGGTGCGAGTCAGAAGGCCCAGCAGTACCTACGGAGGCGAGAGGTCTTTTTGGACTAGCCATCATAAATTTATATAGGAGCCAGTAAAGAAATTAAATCAAGAAGAAAATTTCATTAAGTTAAAGGAGAAGTATGAAAGATTGTTGAGGAAATAAAAGGGCGAATAAATTTGGAGTCCAAGTCTACATTTAAGCACAAGTCAGTGAGCACAGAGAAACGTTGTGCACAATATTATTGTGCATTACCTGTCCTTGTGCACTGAATTATGATTAAGCACAGAGAAACATTGTGTGTAATATTTTTATGAGCTACCTGTCCTTGTGCGCTGAATCTGTTTGAAAGAAGAGAAGCATTGTGCGCTAAGTCCTGTTGTACGAGACAGGTGTTGTACGACACACAATGTTGTTGGTGCATAACGATGTTGGCATGAAGAATGGCTTGAAGTGGAAAAAGTGAGAAGCAGGCGGAAAATGAAGTGAGCGAAAAGAGTAGAAGTCATGTAATAAAAGGCAAGCTCTGACCTGTTGTGCGGTGTACGTTGCGGGAAAAATGTTGTGCATAGCTCGGTGAGCGCACAACAGAGAAAATGGTTATGCACCAAATAATTTAATGATGCACACAACAGAGAAAAGGAAAGAAAAATTAGTTAGAATAAATTGAAATATTGATCCTACATTATTTATTTTGTAGATAAAAAATAAAAAATGCAGGATCAAGGGGGCATCTGTTGAGGCATAAAAAAAGAAGACGGAGAAAGAAAACAAGAATTCATTGTGCGCAGATAACTATTGTGCAAACAACCATTATGTGCAGTATTGTGCGCTGATGATCATTGTGCATAGAGGAGCATTGTACATCAAAAGGAGTTAGTCCGCACAAAGGAATCCGCACACTAGAGTTCGCACAAAGGAATTTGCACATTAGAGTCCGCAGAAAGGAGATCGCAAAGAGGGGAATTTGCATACAAGGGATACCGTTGAATGTTGACGTGGCATGTTCACACGTGTGAAAGGGCTATAAATACCCCCTGACCCCTCAGTGGAGGTCATTAGCATCCAATCACGAAGATTGTAAAAGAAGAGAGAGGTAGAGTCCGCGTTCATTGTGTGGAACAGGTGTTATACAATGCACAATATTGTTGGCGCACAACAAGAGACAATGCACAACAAGATGGAGCGTACAATACTGCCAGCGTACAACAGTGTTTAGTGCCCAAAGGCTTCCAGTGCACAATGGCTTTCAGCATAATGTTTTATATTACGATTCATTAACATTCTATTTTGGAATCAAAGGAGAAAAGGATGTAAAAGAACTTGGAATGAATAAATGATGTGATTACCTTCTTTATCTTCTTTTGTTCATGATTAAGTGAATGATAATCTTCCAAATCAAATGCGTTTGTTTCTTGTTCAAAACAAACATACATACAATTGAAAATTGTCCAACAATACCTATTTTTAAGAAATATTAAATGAGCAATCGAATGCCATGAACAACTACTAAAGACCTTTCAGTGGACCCACCTCAAATACATATAAATCAAGTTGGAAGAACCATCAAAATTTCAGTGGGAGGAATGAACAAACTACTACTCCTGAAGGGATCCTTAACCAAATTACGAATCAAAGGAACCCTTAACAGGATCCGATCTTGAAATATATTCAAAATCAATATCTTTTTATCAGGGTATACTACAAGCCTTTCAAAGCCTTACAAAGGCCATGCAAGGGCTTTAAACAAACAAATCAATTGGGAAGAAAGGGATTCTTCTACCGCAACCTCTCCCCAAAACCCTAAACCGCAATATGAAATTAGTGACCCAAGCTCTTCAGGTCAAATGGAGTAGGCTAAGTCTATCATCACTCTTAGGAATGGGAATGTTATTGATAAAACCATTCTAGCAAGGGCTGAGAAGCATAAGGATCCGAAAGGAAATGAGAATGATAAACCTAGCAATGCCCCAAATGAGGAAGAACCAGAAAAAGTGATTAAGCTAACTGTGTCATTCCCCCAATGATTGATTGCACCAAAACCTTTATCTAACTCACAAGATATTCTAAAAGTGCTAAAATAAGTGAAATTCAACATCCCTCTACTGGACACTGTGAATCAAATTCCCTCTTATGCTAATTTTCTGAAAGATTTATATACAACCAAGAGATGGTTGACTATTCAACAGAGAATCTTTCTAACAGAAAAGGAGAGTGCCATCCTCAAGCAAGATGTGCCATAAAAATATAAATATCTTGGTAGCCCAACTATCACCTGTAAAATCAAGAATGACCAGATAGAGCATGCACTTCTTGACTTGGAAGTAAGCATTAATTTGATTCCTTTCTCAGTATATGAACAATTGGGTCTAGGTGAATTAAAACCCACCTGGACCACATTACAACTTGCTGAACGTTCGGTCCGTGTACCGAGAGGAATAATCGAGGATGTGGTGGTCTAAGTTGAAAAATTCTACTATCCGGTAGATTTTATCATTCTGGATACGGAACCCAGCATAGATATGATCACTCAGATCCATGTAATCCTTAGTTGTCCATTCCTAGCAACATTAAATACCATTAATTAATTGTAGGAATGGAGTTATGAGTTTATCTTTTCAGAAACATGATGTTAGAGCTCAATATCTTTTTCAACATTATTAAACAATTAGAAGATATTGATGATATTTACGACACCAACATGATCGAATCTTTCGTGAAAGATAGAGAAACCTAAAATCTATACTATGATCCATTAGAGATGTGCTTAGCCAGCTCCCCTAATTTGGATGATCACACTATTAGGGAGATGAATGTCATTCTTAATGCTACACCAATACTTGAAGTTAATCGGAGGAGGCCACAATTTGAGAAATTGCCCCAAACCAATGTAGTGCCTCTACCGTCTAGTCTCAAGGCACCGAAGTTTGACCCAAAATCATTACCTGTTAATCTTAAACATGTTTACTTAGGTCAAAATGAGACATACTTAGTAGTGATTTCATCCCACCTTAAGAATGAACAGGAGAGTATGCTCATTTTTACTCTCAAAGAAGCTGAAGGAGTCATAGGGCATATCATCACTGACCACAATGTGGAGAATGAGCCCCCTTGAACTGAATGTCTTAACTTTATAGAAGTTTTCTTGGTACATTTTGAGAATTCTAATGAATATATGATTTAAAACATAATTAATGCCCTATGAGAAAATACCTTGGTAGTTGATACTGACTAAGGGAATCATTTCTCTTAAGCACCTCCTTCAACAAATCTTAAGTGTTTACCATTAAAGGAGAAGCTAAAAATTGAACCGAAGTCGAAAACTTTGGAATGTGTCGAGACTATGCTACCTAATGATAATTTTTCTAAATTTCACCTCATTGTAGTCTTTGATTCACCGTGGTGCACTAACATCAAAAAATTTTCTATCACATGTGAATATTATCTACTTTAGATACCTCGAGAGATTAAAAGGAAACTTTTTGCTGAGGTTCGTAAAATTCTCTAGAAATTCATGCTCCAGGGCATTCAAGCCTACTGCAAAAATGGCTTTTGGATGATCTTGTTGAGAAACCTATTGAGAAATTTATCTAGATACTGGTCGGAGGAGGAACCTTGAAGCATCATTGAGTAGTTTTCCCCCACTTTGCTAGTTTAATATTAGAATTTTATTGCATTCTTATGATTAGTTTGCTTTTTGCAATTTATTTTAAACACTGGAACAACATTTTATTGAAGGATCGTATTAACTTCACAGGTACTTTCATCCACTACCCTTTATTTTCACTGTTCTCAATTTTTCTCTTATTTCATATGTTTATACATTGAGGACAATGTAAATTTTAGGTTGGGGGGTAGTTTTTCTATAAGAAATTCTTTGAACTTGAGTAAAATCATAAAAATTTTGAGCTAAAATTCTTCAAAATTCTTATAAATTTTTATGAAGTTAATTGATTTTAAAATTATTCCATAAAGTAGAATTAGATGATACTTAATGTTAATGATTTATGACTCTTAGATTTCTGTTAATTGATAGATTTCTAAACTAAGTTCAGTCATTAATTCTTAATTAGAAGTTTTAAACATTGATTGAGTCATGATTTCACATGTCACATCTAACTTACACTTCGAAGTTTTAGTTTGATATTGAATTATTAACTTGATGATTATTAGGCATGATAGGAACCAACCTGGGGAAATTTTTCAATCATGATCAATAAAAAGAATTGAAGAAAAAGAAAAAGAAAGAAAGAAAGAAGTAATACCCATCAAAAAAATAGTTGTTGTCGAGAAGGGCTACCTATTAAAGTTCATTGAGGACTGTTAAAGAGAAGAAAAATGTGAAATAGTGTGAAAGCCATTGATGGAAAAATCAAAAGTTGGAAGAATGGAATGTTAAACTGTAAGGAAAGTTTTGTTTTATGTTTTGGTTATCCTAAATGCTCTTTTGATTATCCATGTTATCATGAAAATAGAGAATTAAACCTTTAATTATGGTAAGTCTAGACTTCACTATGTACCCATGGAAATCAATGATTAAATTTGTTCTAGTTGTAGAATTAATACTTTAAACTTAATTAAGAAATTTATGAAGTACTAGAGTTTAGGAGAAAGTAGTTCTCAACATTAATGTATTTTTAATTTCTACAATTTGGATTTTTTTTTAAACTACTTGAGCTCATGAAATTTATCCAATTGTTTTTGAAATATCTTTTGCATGTTTTGCTCGGGTCTAGCAAAATAATAGTTAGGGGTGCGTTGAGCGTTAAATATTACATATATTTCTCCTATTTATATCTTGATTTTATGAACATGCTAATACTTGATGGGTATATTTTATACATGTTTGTATTATAAGGTGAATCCGAGAGCTTAGAATGAAAAGAATGTTAAAAGAATGGATTTTATGCTCAATGTTGAAGGTCATATATTGCATATTATCCCTCATTTATTTCTTGATTTTACAAACATAATATCGCTTAATGGTATATTTTACATGCGTTTGTGTTGCAAGGTGAATTTAAGAGCATGGACTGAAAAGAATGCTAAAATCATAGATTTAAGTGCTCAAAAATCACCAAAGCAAAGAAGGGATCTTTGGAGACCAAGATTGAAGATTTTAAGACTCCAAGATCTAAGAAAATCAAGTGGAGAAGGAAGGAAGTCAAGATCACAACTGCAAAAATCACAAAGACTATGCCATCAAGAACCGTTTGATGACATCGAAATTATGAGGGAAAATCAAGTTTGTTGCTGGACACGTTATGTGCTTTTCTCAATCAATTGAAGGCATGTTCGCTGACTCAAATGAAGGTACTCGATGACATTAAAGGAAGGTGCTCGATGACATTAACGGCTGCTCGATGGCATCGAATTTATTGAAGAAATTGAAGTAACTCGCTGGACTATTTTGGACACATTCTCGATGACTCGATGACCTTTTTGATGGATCGAAGCTTCGCTTGATGACATTGAAGGACCATTCGATGACAAAGAGACATATGCAGTGTGAAAGAAGAAAAGGCGCGACTTTCAAATTCAAACCCCTTCGATGACAAAGAGACATATGCAGTGTGAAAGAAGAAAAGGCGCGACTTTCAAATTCAAACCCCTTCGATGACATTGAACCAGTTATGAAATGTTTATGCAGACTGCTTAAATTTGATCCGATTTTGTGATTTTGTGGAACTTTGCCTGTAAATAGGGGTTTTCTAAGTCTTTTTAGGATATCTAGGGTTACAAGGAGTAGAGCCAAAGGGTGGAGAAGCCTCCCAAGAGTTTTTTCTTCTTTTCTTATTTATTTTTAATGCTTTCTTCTAGGGTTTTAAATCCAATCATGTTTATGGTTAGGTAAATCTCTTAGGAAGGGCTAAGAGGTGAAGCTTGTAGCATGATGGGATATTTCTCTTTCTTTGATTCATGTTTATGTTGAACTTTCTTTGATTCTAATTTAATTTTAAATAAATACTTTTAGTTTTTAATGGTTTATTGTGACTTAAATTATAGTAGATCTGCAATAACTTCGAGTGTCTTCTTTTTCTTATTTTGGGATTGTGGGATTGGTAAGTGTTGTTGTTGGCCATCGTCCCATGGGCATGGTTTGGTGATGGAATCCCTTCTAACCTTCACAATTCTCCATTCTCTGATAATTAGGTCAATGAAAGTTTAATTTGATCTTAATTGTTATATCTTCCAACTGGATAGGATAGGACTCTAATTCCAATTGTGTGACTTGAATCAAGTAAGAGGGCTCCCTAATCTCTAAGTGGATCCTTGGAAACCATAGTTCCTACCTTTGAATTTCTTAAGTTTTTAATTAAATAATTCACAATTACTCTCTACGCATCCAGATTTAGGTTTTCATCTTTTTATAGTTCTACTTCTAGTTCCATTCAGAACACACACGAGATTAGTCATTGTGGATTTGACCTTGGTCTTACCGAGATTATTACTACATTGCGACCCTACGCTTGGGGTTGCGAACAAGTTTTTAGCGCTATTACCGGGGACTAATGGTTGCGTTTTCTGAGATTAGCTAGTTTTGGAATTAGTTTAAGATTAGGATTTTTCTATTTTCTATTTTTAGGATTAGGATTTTTCTGAATTATTTTAGAAACTAACTTTGCTCTCTAACTCTTGGTTTAGAAACTTCCTTTTCTGTTTTTAGAAACTAATATCTAATTATAGGATAAAAACTTTCCTACTTTGTTTATTTTTAGAAACTTTTTATTTTCTGTTTTTAGAAACTTTCCTTTTTTTTTTAGAAACTAATTTAACTTTCCTTTTTTGTAGGATCATAATATAGAAAATTCTAATTTTACAATCTCTTTATAATTGTTCTTTCTCCTTCTTCTAAATTAGGGTTTGTTTGTTGTTTTCAGAAACTTTCTAATTCTAGGATTTCTTTTTCTGTTTTTAGAAACTTTTTAATTTTAGAATTTCTATTTTTAGAAACTCAATTCTTTTGCTTTGTTTTGCAGGATTATAAATTAGGAACGTTTAATTTTGTAACTTCTTTCTAATTCTCTTCCTTTCTTTTTTCCAAATTTCTTATCCCTTTAGGCTTCTTTCTTTTGGGTTTAGGTTAGAATTTGAAAATAAGGGCTAAGAGAGTTTCATGCATAAGTGGATCCGTGACAACACTCGACGTCTTTTGAGTGAAGGAGGATTGGTTGAGGGGTTACCTATCCATCATAGGATTACACACCACTTAAGATCCTCAGAGTTAATTGAGATTATGGCTGCAAATCAACTGGTGAATTAGCCGCAACCTCCTGTTACGGAAGTCCATGATGAGAATGAGGTGCATCAAGCATCCCCGCCTCGTACTTTACAACATTACTTACAACCGGAGGGGGTGAGCACGCCTTCATGTATGGTTTTTCTAAGAAACATGGAAAACATGGATATCAATCCTGGAGTGATCCAACTCCTTCCAAAGTTCCTTCGACTTGAATTTGAAAGTCCATACCTATACTTGTAAGAATTTAATGAGGTTATAACCACTGTATATTTTCCTAACGTGTCTGATGACACAATCAGGCTAAAACTCCTTCCCTTTTTCTTGAAAGAGAAAGCTAAGACATGGTTGCACTCACTATGTCCACGATCTATTGACACATGGAATGACATGATGAAGAAGTTCATGAAAAATTCTTTTCATATGATAAAATGAACACCATCAGGAAACCGATCATGAACTTCACCCAAAAGAAAGATGAAACTTTCTTCCAATGTTGGGAGAGGTTCGAGGATCTCGTCAGTTCATGCCCACAACATGGTTATGAAACATGACACATAATAACTTTCTTCCATGATGGACCAACATCTTCCATGCGATAATTTGTCAAGATGATGTGCAATGGGGAGTTCGTCTACAAGAATGTCAATGAAGTGTGGGATTATTTTGACACACTCACTAAAACCATACAATCATGCGACATCTCCCCAAAATTAGCACCACATCTAAGCCTACTCAAGCATGGGAGAGAGGTGGAATATACTTGCTAGAAGAGGATGATGATATAAATGGTAAAGTGGTCAGTCTCGCAAGGAAGGTTGAGGCCATGGAATTTAAGGACAAGGCTGAGGAAGTTTTTTGCGGTATCTGTGTTTGCAACTGTAACATCCTGAAAATCGGGGGTCGAGGATAAACTCCACTCCCGAGTTCCAGAACATCACTTATGCAACATTTTCAATGATGAATGAATGCTGACTGTAATAGTGCATAAAACATGAAGTGGATTAAGCCAAAACAGCATATCATACTCCAGAGACAGTTAAATTAGCAAGCGGAAGAATGTGATAGATATATAAAATGTATAAATGATTGTAAGTCTCCAGAGTGTGAACATGTTATCAGGTTAACTAAATACATGTATACTCCAAAATAGAAAGAAAAGAATATACATGGGTGTGTAAATGAAAGGCAAAATACCAAGTGTATTTGCATCTAATCAATAACCCTGTAAACCCGTCGATCAGAACCTGCATATAAGAGGAATCCTCCTCATCATCATAAAGTCTGGCTCTGCTTCGCAAGCATCATCATCATCTGAAACTAAAACAGGGACTGTTTGGTATGTACAACACCGTCCCGTAACGTGGGAGTGAGTGGGCAACTCAGTGGAATCATAGAGCAAAGGTTAACATGTTATCAAATCAATCAAGCGATAATGATAAAGCAAGAAAATCAAATATTCCTAAATACTGTAATTAATGCAAGAATGAAATGACATGATGGATGTCCTCTCCAACATACTCCCTCATACGACACCATCTTACGTCCGTGGCATGCTTTCTTCCCTCAGTGCTCCACATCTTCCAGGCACATGCAGTGCGATATGAATATGATTACCGAGATGTTATTAGTCCTTTTCATACAACGGGATTAGGAAACTAGGGTACTTCCCTTATATCATTCCCAACAAGGATCCTGTCTAGGGTCGTCACTCCTAGTAGTCTCATACGATGATATGGTTCTATGTCACTACAAGGGCTGTCAGGGCTGTTGTACACACTCGTTGCACTGCTCCCCCATCACCTTATCAATACAGGCCTAGTCATACTCTTGTTGCTACGGAAGGGTCGTCACCTCACGTAGACTCAGAGTACGCTCGAGGTCACTATAAAGGGCTGTTAGGGCTATTGCACACACTCGTTGCACCGCTCCCCCATCACCTTATCAGTGTAGGTCGACAGCTCGAATATAGTGTCTCATACCACCATAATTGGCTCACAAGTCTGGGTTGCTCACTAGTCACTACGGGGAGGCTCGTGGCTCCAGCGTAGGCCGACAACTCGACCACGGTATCCCATACCACCATGCCCAGCTCATGAGTCTTAGTGGATCAAGGTACCATGGTTTTCAGGGTTATCACTGGTAAGTTCAGTACCCTAGGTTCAAGCAGTTATAACCAATACAAGGCGAACATATAATGGTCAGTTGGGTTACTTGATGAGCTCGACTAGTACGCGCGCACCTCAAGCTAAACAACATGAAATGTATAAACACCTCGTGTGGCCTAACCACTGCCGTCAACTAAAGCACGACTCGGGTTCGTCGATGCGTCCTTCATGGCGAATATAATCCAACCACGAATTCAAATATGTTACCGACTGCCTGGACTAGAGTATAGCCCCAAACACTTGTAATCTAAATCAAAAATCATATGAGAGAGACAATTGAAATACAAGTAATTCCAGCATGTTATTAGTATGTTATAACACACATCATAAGCAGTTAACCATACACGAGTATTTCACACATAAGGTAATCAATTCAAATACAACAAGCATGGAGGAAAGCATGTACATCATCAAATTAGTTGAGAATCCAATCTCAACGCTAATCTACAACACTATTTACTCAATACTTACTAATACAAACATTTATACAAACACTTATTCTACACACATTAGTCTACATAGCATATGTCGGCCAAAATGTGCATTAGGACGAATCTCTTCACCAAACAGATTATACACGCATAACTAGTATAGGTACACGACAAATACTCATGGCAATCATATCAGCAAAATATGTACGTATACAGTATTTCCTATAAATACCCAAAATACCCTAAATCTCATATTCTTCGTACGTATTCGAAATGAAAAATAGACAGCATGTTCTACATGTCAAACAGTATTCTTGTCAATAATCTACCATTAAACGACATTGAAAGCTTTGAAAACAAGTAATCTAAGCATCTAAAATCCTCACCTTACACCGTAGAATCGCAACAAACTCGACAGAGACTCCAAGTCTTTGTCTACGGCACAAAGGTGACCTGTAGCATGAAATAGATTTGCTATTTCATCACCTACGCTATTCAAACCTCTAGAACTGATTAGGGTTAGGTTTTCTTACCTAAGAACGGAGCCGTAATTGTCGAAAAAATGATGCATACGTGATAGTTGAGTACGTGGAATGGCAGGTAAGAAGCCCTGGATCGAACACCAACTCTCTCTCACACTTTCTCTCTCTCACTCTCTAGGGTTTGGGAAATTCGTATGGGTTAGAAAGCTAAGGGTTTAAGACCTTTTATAAGCCCAAACATAACGAAAACGGACTCCAAGTCAAGGTATACTTAGGTTATAACCAAGGTGGGTCTGTTTCGATCTAACGGAGCATTTTTGGAGGTCCTGTTATCAAATGAGGTCGGACTTAAGCTCACTAACAACAGATCTTTAGTCAGTTAGGTTTTCAGTCCAATCGAATTTCCAGATCGTCCATGGCAGACTAGTTTCAGTTCAGCGGTCACCGAAACTCGATCTGGGCCATAAGTTCTATGACATGTAAGGGCCAACTTTCCTGATCCGAGGGTGAAATTTGGTCGAATTCTAATGGTTAAAACGCTTAAAAATGTCGCGCAAGCGACACGTGCCAGATTTATTAAAAATCGAGTTAATTTTCTAAATATTTTTCTTTTCTCACTCTCTTCACTTCGAACTCAAGGAAATTGCCCTAGAGCATCGTTTGGGCTTGATTTTTGAAGTGATAGTCAAGTCCAACTAGGCGGTCATAATAGTCTAAGTTCATCGCTATCGGACTTTCGACGCTCGGTCCAGGTCCGATACGAAGTTTCAAAGGGTTCGTAAGAACAAACAGGTTTAGAGTTTGATCCTAGGTTTTAGGGTAATGTAGCGTCAACGATTCTATAGGTTTTGGGTCTTACAGATTGTATTTAAAGTGGTTGGTGCTTATTTCACAGGTAATCTAGTATAGCGCTAGTTAATTCACGTTAAATTTCTAAAGAATTTCGTTCCAAATGATTTCTTTGGCTTTGGAATTGAGTTCTAAGAAATTACCAAGGTGTTATGGTTAACCCATTGCTTAAGGACGTTTATTTTCAGGTAGGTAAAAATTTAGGGTGTTACAGTAACATACATACAACTAAAAATTGCCCAACGATGCCTACTTTTCAAGAGGCACTAAATGAGCAATCGAATGTCGTAAACAACTACCAAAGTCCTTTAGTTGGAGGAAGGGACAAACTGCTGCTCCTCAATGAATCCCTAACCAAATTTTGAATCAAGGGGAACCTCAAGAGGACCTAGTTCTAAAGCATTTTTAAAATCAATAGTTTTTCAATCAAGGTATGCTACAAGCCTTTCAAGACCTTACAAAGGCCATACAAGGGCTTGAGATAAAGAATGTGATTGGGAATAAGGGAATCCTTCCAACCCAACCTCTTCCCAATCCAAAACTGTAAATAAGGTCAGTGACCCAAGCTCTTCAAATCAGATGGAGCAAGCTAGATCTATCACCACTCTTAGGAGTGGGAAGACCATAGACAAATCTATTCTAGTAAGGGCTGAAAAGTTTAAAGACTCGGAAATAGATGAAACTAATAAACCTAGCAACACTCCACATGAACTAGAACTGGAACTTCAAGGCAAACTAGTTGCACCATTCCCCCAACGGTTGATTACACCAAAACCTCTCTCTAAATCTCAGGACATTTTAGAGGTGTTAAAATAAGTGAAGGTTAGCATCCCTCTCCTATATGCAGTGAAACAAATACCTTCATATGTCAAATTTCTGAAAGACTTGTGCACAACTCAGGCATGGGAAAGTATTAAAAAGAAAAAAAAATCTGATAGAAAAAGTGAGTGTCATCCTAAAACAAGATGTACCACAAAAAATATGAAGATCTAGGTAGCCCAACCATTGCTTGCGTAATTGGAAATTATTGCATTGAGCATGCACTTCTTGATTTAGGAGCGAGCATAAATCTGATCTCATAATGGGTCTACAAACAATTGAGTCTAGGTGAATTAAAACTAACCCAGACTACATTATAACTTGCTGATCACTTAGTTCGTGTATCGAGAGGGATAATTAAGTATGTGTTAGTCCAGGTTGACAAATTCTACTACCCGGTAGATTCTATCGTCATGAATATTTAAACCATCATAGATATGAGCACTCAAATTTCTATCATTCTTGGTCGCCCATTCCTTGCCACATCAAATGCAATCATTAATTGTAGGAATAAAGTCATGAGTTTATCTTTTAAAAATATGACATTGGATTTGAATATCCTTTTCAATGCGGGCAAATAGTAAGAGGATGATGATGATTCCCACGACGTTAACATGATTGACTCTTTCATGGAAGATAGAACACTTTTAACCTTATCCTCTGACCTCTCTCAAGACGTGCCTAGCCCACTCCTATAATTTTGACGATGATAAGATTAGGGAAATGAGGACCATACTGGATACAATGTTGGTACTTAAAGTTAACCAGTGGAGGCCACAATTTGAAGAATTACCCTAAACTAATGTAGTGCCTCTATGTAACGCCCGTGAAAAATCCATCCTTGGGCTCGAGTACCAACTCGACTCGAATTTGCGTAGAATTCATTCCTTTGGAAAATTTGACTAGGTTAGCTAGTGCAACGTTAGAATAGCTGGGAAATGGTCCCTGATCACTTTAAATACGTTCTACAAGGCCCGAAGCGAGTGGAACTAAGGGTGCTATAATGCTCTAAAGCCTCGGATCAAACTCTAAGCCGGTTTGTTCTCTGGACCACTTTGAATCTTTGTATTGGATCTAGACCGCACGTTGAAAGTCCGATACCTCCTATCTTAGACCGTTAGGACCGTCTAGCTGGGCTTGACACTCATTCCAAAAATCAAGTCAAACCGATGATCACAGGCTATTTCATTGAGCCCGGACCGAAGAGAGTGTGAATAGGGACATAGTTGGAATTTCAAATTCAAATCTGGCACACAAATTTGACGCATCAGTATTAAGCATTCTGACCGTCAGAATACAGCCAAATCACACCCTTGGATCAGGAAAAATATCTATTATATATCACGAGACTTATAGGCCTGATCTTGGTGCGGTGACCGTTAAACTGAAACTGGGCCGCCACGTGCGATCTGGGAACCCAACCGGTCTGAAAACTGGATGTATGCTAGATCTAGTGTGCATGAGCTTAAGTCCGACCGCATCTGGCCTGGGGACCTCCAGAAATGCCCTTTTGGACCGAAACGGCCCCGATTTGGTTAGGCACCAAGTAAACATTGTTCCCAAGCCTATTTTGGGAATGTTTTAGGCTATAAAAGGGGTTGAAACCCTCACTCCTCTCTCCCATCCGAATTTGAGAGAAGCCCTAGCTTGGGAGAGAGAAAAAGAGTGAGAGATTGTGAGAGAGTGGGAGAGTTCTTCCCGCCACTTGTGCTACGTGTTGCACATGCTTAAGCGACACTTCTCTACCGCTTTCCCGGCGATTCCACCGCAATCCTAGGTAAGTAAAAACCCTAAATAGTTGGTGATTTGAGTTTTTCTTATTTCCATGGCGATGTAGCTTATGGATCTTATGTATTAGGCTCCTTACTCGCCGTAGACGAAGCATATACACTCCGCTTCAATTCCCGAGTCTACAAGACACTAGGTGAGGATTTTAGACGCTTTGATTGACGGTTCCCAATACTTTCAATGTCGTTTAATAGTAGATTCTTGACGGCATCGCCGTTTGACATGTACAAAATGCTCTCCGTTTCCCGTTTCGTAAGCTAACGAAGAATATGAGATTTAGGGCATTTTAGTCATTTGTAGGAAGTACTGTTTGCATTCATATTTTGCTGATGTGATTGACATGGTTTGTTGTCGCATTAGGAAGTTAGGAATGCGTGCATAATTAGTTTGGCGAAGAGATTCGCCTAGTTGCACACTTTGGGTCGACATGCTATATGTAGACCTAAGTGTGTAGTGCATGTGTTTGTATAAATGCTTGTATTAGTATGTATTGAATTAAATGATGTTATTTGATACTTTGTGATTGATTTTTCAATTATTATGCCGACCTAAATGATTTTCTACATGTTGACAAAATGCATGATTTCATTACATGCATGGAATGTATGTGCTTGAAGATTTGCTTAAGTTGAATGTTATAACATGTGCTAACATGCTCACATGATGTATTTCAATTCCAATACCTTGTATAGTAATTCCATAGATGTGTGGGACTTGACTTAGTCCAGGCAGTCGGTAACCGAGCGATTTCGTGGCTGACTGGTCATAGCCACGAATGACGCGTCGATGAATGTGATTCGTGTTGAGAGTTGGCGGCAGTGGTTAGGCCACGCGAAGTGTTTTACGCACTTCATGTCGTTCAATTCGATATGCGATCGCGCTAGTCGAGCCCGTCAAGTAACCCGACTGGCCGATGTTTGTTCACCTTGTATGTAACATAACTGCTTGAACCTAGGGTACTGAACTTACCATTGTAAACCCTATTAACCGTGGTACCTTGATCCACGAAGACTCATGAGCCGGGCATGGTGGTATGGGACACCGTGGTCGAGCTGTCGGCCTACGCTGGGGCCACAAACCTCCCCGTAGTGACCAATGAGCACCTTGACTCGTGAGCAGATTATGGTGGTATGGGACACTATATTCTAGCTGTCGGCCTACACTGATCAGGCGACGAGCCCTTTGTAGTGACCGCGAGCGTATTCTGAGTTCACGGGAGGCGACGACCCTTCCGTGCAGTAGAGTACAGTAGGCCTGTATTGATAAGGTGATGGGGGAGCGGTGCAACGAGTGCGAGCAACAGCCCTGGCAGCCCTTGCAGTGACCTACGAAATGTACATCGTATGAGATTACTAGGAGTGACGACCCTAGACAGGATCCGTGTTGGGATTGATACAAGGGAGGTACCTTAGTTTCCCAATCCTGCTGTTTGAATGGACTAATAACAACTTGGTAATCATATCACCATAGCATTGCATGTGCCTGGAAGATGTGGAGCACTCTAGGGAGTGTGGCATGCCGCGGTCGTAAGATGTTGCCGTATGAGGGTGATCGTCGGTGAGGGCATACATCACGTCATATCATCTTGCATTAACAACAGTTTTAGGACTTGTCTGATTTACTGCTTTACTATTATCGCGTGATTGAATTGTGAACATGCTAATCCTTGCTCTATGATCCCACTGAGTTGATCACTCATTCCCACGTTACGGGATGGTGTTTGCAACACCCACCAGACCCTGTTGTAGTTGCAGGTGACGATGAGATCCAGGAGGTGGAGCTAGATGATGACGAGGACCAGGATGAGTTCTCGTATATGCAGTATCATGACGGCTTCCCGTAGGTGACCTGGATCGAGGGGACATCAGTGGGACTTTTCTTTTTGAACATTATTCTTTTGTTATGTACATGTATATGAGACTCAGAGATGTAGTCATACTTTGGAGACAGTTGAGATTACTTTGTTTTTTCCATACAGTGATATATATCTTGTTTAGTCTTCCGCTTGCTTTTATCACTGGATCTGAAGTATGAATTGCAGTTTTGGTATACTTTTACTCATGTGAATGCTTTAAATCAGACAACATTGAATCATAACCATTTTTGTTGCATAAGTGACGGTCTGGAACTCGGGAGTTGAGTTTATACACGACCCCCGATTTTCAGGGTGTTACAAGTTGGTATCAGAGCATGAATGAGAGTATACTGGGCCTGGGTTATGGTCTTGCGACGTACGCTGTCGCTTCCTTTGACTTAGGTGGGTGCGAGAAGGGTCTAGAAACACTCCTAGGATCACAGATTCGCCGATAGGCGAAGTCTATAAGGATCGATCGCAAGATCGAGTCTGTAACGCATCTCGGGTCGCGTAAAGCGACCCGAATCACTTCTAAGCTGTAGGGAGTCGGGTGGAGACGTCCTATGAGCGGTTTTAAACCGCAAAGGTGAATCTTTGGGCCGTGGAATGACCACGACTCCAGTAATCAATCGCCAGGGCTTAAAAACCCCGTTTTGCCAAAAATTCTCAAAATTCCTTCTCTAAACACTTCAACCTTCAGTTCTTTCTTATCCATTTCATGTTAGGCATCAAACATAATGTGAAAATAACACAAATTAGTACATTCACCAAATTTTACAGTGAATAGTAAAATTTCATGAAAAATAGCCATAAGGCCATTCTAACTTCACTTTCTTTAGCAACTAAGGAGCTAGAAAGATGTAATGGATCCTTCTACCCTAAATTCATATGCTGCATCATATGGTTTGGTATTCGGGATTGCGATGTGGACCCGGAAATCCCCGAACACATGTTTGGGCTCATAGGGACCAAAATATAATGAACCAAGGGGTGGGACCAACTTTTTTGGGGCCCTGGGACCATGGGGGACCAGACCCATGGGGTCCCGCTGGCCAATCTGAAGGTTGGCCGGCGATGCCATCGCCGGCCGGGCGATGCATCGCCGGCCGGCCATCTCCGATGGTGCTGCCCTTTGGGCGCACCCACTTAAATACCTCCCCCATCACTCCTAGCTACCTCCCATCCCACGAAAACCCCTAAAACACCCCTCTCCTTCACAAACAGCCCTCTACATAACCCTATCTTCGATTTTCAGCGCTCCATTCCAAATCCCGGCGACCCAAACCCATCCTAATCCCTTCCTCGGCCAAAACCGACCACCACCCATCGATTATTGGGTGTTGGCAGCTTCTTTCCTTGAAGATTTTCCCATTTGGAGCTCCAAAATCCCCCAAATAGTGTCGAAATCGTGAGCAGCTCCATTCCACCTTTTTGTTCTTATTTTTCCCTAAAAGTACAGCCTTGGGAAGCTTGAAGCATCCCTCTACGACGCCTAGATTTCCTTTTGTCAGATTGGGCAGCCATTTCTCCGCATTTTCGGCGTTTTCCATGGCTTTCGTGGAAGCTATTTTGGGACTTTTGTCACTCTCATCCATCCTGTCTTTGATGGGTAAGAGGAAAACTGCAACAGATGAGGCTGGGCCGAGCCGCCCTGCTCAATCGAGAAGACCGCGGGGTGGTGCCGCAAGTTCAAGCGCCGCCGCAGGTCCAGCTGCAGTCCTGGAGTGCCGTACGAAGCGGGATTTGGATCCCCATGCACACCTTGGACGAACCATCCTATCAGAGATGCCTCATGGTGAATACACTGATCGTAGAGTGTTATTTGAGGCGGACGTAGATGGGCGATTGTTCGGCGAATATCTGTTGTTCGAACGCATTGAAGCTGCGCACTGGGGACCGATCTTTGAAGCTCGCGCTCGTGCTAATGTGAGCACTGTTCGTGCCTTCTATGCTAGCATCCAGAGTCCTACCTTGGAGCCCTTGCAGTTCAAAATCCCTTTTGGTAGAGATCGGATGGCTACGATCGACGTCCAGTTGGTTGCGCGACTTCTCAACGTGCCTCTAGGTGATGTACATCCAAGTGAGAAGAATTTGAGGACTAGACGTGAACGAGATCGCCGCACCAGGTTTCTGTGCGGTAAGTTGGTTCCATGGCAGCCTAATAATAGCCTCAAGGCGACGTACATGTCTGAGGATTTGCGTCTGCTGCATCACATCTGCACGTTCAATGTTTATCCTAGGTCGACGAACCGCATTGAATGTACACGTCTTATGGTCGATTTCTTATTTCTGGTGGCCCAGGGAGAGAACGTATGTATGGCCACTTTCATCTTACGGCAGATAGTTCTCATAGCCAGGTCGAGAAGAACATCCGAATCCCTTCCCTTTGGCCGACTCATTTGCAAGATTGCGCTTGAGTTTGCCTATAGACTTGGACCCGAGTTGCCGGTATCGATTCACACCATCGATGAGTCGACGATGGTTAAGATGAAGATTGGGTCGCAATATCGTGAAAATCAACTTGAAAGGGATAGTGGGGACGACTTTGATGAAGAGGAAGATCAAAGCGAAGGAGAACCTAGTGCAGAGGTTCAGGAAGAGACTCAGGAAGAAGCAGAAGAGGAGGCTCAGGATACTGACGAGAGCCCTCCTCCTTCTGCGCAGACTACTATTGACGATCGCATTGCTCGGATGGAGGGGAGTCAGACCGCTTTGCGAAGGGAAGTCCAAGAACTTCGAGCAGAGGTCGCTGATGCCAAGGCCGTTACGAAGAAGAAATTTGGCAAGGTGACTCGCACCTTGAAGGCAATCCTGTGTTGCTTACAGGATAAGGGTGCTCCTCCTCCGTCGCCAGACTCCGACTAGCAACGCGACCTTTGATGTTGTTATGAGTAGTTAGCTATTTTCTGTTTCATGTGTGTAAAGCCTATTAGGGCTAGTGCTTTGCTTTTGTCGCTGTTGCTTAACTGTCTTAATTTCCATGTCATTCTAGTCATGATGCTTGTAAGGATATATCCCTTGTATTGTGACAATTTTGATTAATTGAAGTGCATGGAATGCCTTGACTCTTTAGTGAATGATTGTGGTGTATTTGTGCAATTGAGACTGACAAGGTTGCGCCCTATTTTGAATATAGGGAATGCCACCTAAGACTACGAGGAGCGCGGTTCGGCTTTCATTGTTAGAGCAGATGGATCAGGCTCCTTCTCAGTCTGGCACTCGTCCGGACCCTGCTGTGGGCCCGATTCCTGAGACTGTTCGATCGTCTCAGCCTGCTACTGGTCCTACAGATGGACCACCGCCATTTACACCATCAGTTAGAGAGCCACAGCGCGCATCTACTTCCGCACCTCATCCGCCACAGCCTGCTCCACCACCTGATAGATTCGAGCAGATGATGGCTATGATGCTACAGCAGCAGCAGCTATTGACTACTATAGTCGGGACTTTAGCCCAGGGTGGGGGTGCGACTGCATCTACTCCGCCTGCACCACCTGCGCATCCAGCTGAGGATGCCTATGCTTACGCCCAGGATGAGGGCATAGCACTTCCTGCGCAGCCTGCTTTCCCTGCGGGGAACCCTGCCGACACACGGGGTCTTCTGGAGCGATTTCAGCGCTTGCGGCCTCCTACTTTCACGGGTTCTCACAGACCCGAGGAGGCTGAGTTTTGGCTCGACCGAGTGTCGAAGATTCTGCGCATGTTGCACTGTACTGAGGCAGAGCAGGTAGAGCTGGCTACCTTCCAGTTTGAGAGAGAGGCCAGTATGTGGTGGGATAGTGTATTGCGGACTGTTACCGCAGACTTCGTATGGACATGGGCAGCATTCGAGTTTCGCTTCCATGAGAAGTATTATCCTCAGACCTACAGACACGAGAGGGAGAATGAGTTTCTCCGTCTCAGGCAGGCAGCGATGACGGTCACCGAGTATGAGCATCGGTTCACAGAGTTGGGCAGGTACGTCCCGACGATTCTAGCTGATGAGCAGATGCGCATACGGCGCTTTTTGGAGGGCTTGCGACCGGATATTCGGTCGAAGATGTGCTGTATCAGTTTCTCCTCCTATGCGGAGTTGGTTCACATGTCCATGCGGGCAGAGCAGGACGTGGATCGACTTGCGCGATCACGAGGCCCGACTACTTCCAGGCCGCGACCGGAGTTGCCAGATAGGCCCTTCGCGGGCAAGAGGCCTCGCATTGATCCTCCTACCAGGACCACGGCGCCAGTGGGACCGTTTAGGCGCCCTGATCTATCATGCACATACTTGGGAGGACGGGCCACCTAGCGCCGAGTTGCTTTTCGAGGATGCGGGACAGTGGGTTCTCGCCGCCGCAGAAGATTGATCGTGTACGTCCACAGGCGATATCAGCACCGCCTATACGGTCAGCTCCTGCGCAGTCCTCTTTCAGACCCACAGTATCGCAGATTCGACAGCCCCCACGGCCCTTGACACAGCGGCCGAACCGGCCACAGCAGGCTCGAGTTCATGCACTGACCGCTGAGGCAGCTACGACGCCGACTTTCCAGCATTCAGCCTTCGAGGTCACGGGCCATATCGGAGGTACTCCCGTTCTTGTCATGGTGGACACTGGTTCCACGATTTCCTTGATATCGCGTGCCGTAGTCAGACGTCTTGGGTTGCAGACTATCACTATGGATAGCGTGCGAGTCCTTGCAGCTCATGGAGATTATTCGGATGTCACCCAGATGTGTGAGGGTTGTTTACTTGATCTGGGAGGCAGGACGATGACTCTTGATTTGGTCGTCGATCCCTCGCTCGTATATCTCGACGTCATTCTTGGCATGGACTGGTTGACTGCAGCGAGAGCCGAGATTGACTGCGAGGCTCGTGTGGTGACGGTGTACGAGCCTGAGGGCACGCCTTTCACATTTTCAGTGCGGGTAAATCTTCCTTTCCGCATTCTTAGCTACGCCACTCTATTGCGCGACGCTGGTGCCCAGGTACTTGAGCAGACGCCAGTTGTTTCTGAGTTCGGGGATCTGTTCAGGAAGATCCCTGGTTTGCCACCCCGACGTGAGATCGATTTCACTATCGATCTGATTCCTGGTTCTACACCCGTCTCACTGCCGACGTATCGCATGGCACCATGTGAGATGGAGGAGTTGAGGACGCAGATTGACGGTCTACTAGAGCTCGGCCTTATACGGCCTAGCGTATCTCCTTGGGGAGCACCGGTCTTGTTCGTGAAGAAGAAGGATGGTTCGCTGCGATTGTGTATTGATTATCGCAGGCTGAACCAACTCACAGTGAAGAATAAGTACCCTTTGCCCAGGATCGATGACTTGTTTGATCAGTTGAGAGGAGCGCAGTACTTCTCGAAGATTGACCTTCAGTCAGGATATCATCAGCTGCGCGTCAGAGATGAGGACGTGCAGAAGACAGCGTTCAGGACCAGTTTTGGTCACTACGAGTTCCTCGTGATGTCGTTCGGTCTCACGAACGCACCGGCCGTGTTCATGGATCTGATGAACCGGGTATTGCGGCCTTTCCTCTATCGATTCGTCGTTGTCTTCATCGACGACATTTTGGTATACTCTAGGAGTCGAGAGGAGCATGAGGAGCACTTGCGTTTGGTCCTTGATACGCTCAGACAGCACCAGTTGTTCGCACAGTATAAGAAGTGCGACTTCTGGAAGCAGGAGGTGAGGTTTCTGGGACACGTGGTGTCCAAGGATGGCATGGCAGTTGACCTGTCTAAGGTAGCTGCGGTGCAGGACTGGGAGCAGCCTGGTTCTGTCACTGAGGTGAGGAGTTTCTTGGGTCTCGCTGGCTACTATCGGCGCTTCATTCAGGATTTCTCGAAGATCGCGAGACCCTTATCTCAGTTGACACGGAAGGACGTGAAGTTCGCCTGGAATGATAAGGCGGAGTCAGCTTTTCAGGAGCTGAAGGACAGACTTACGTCCGCCCCTGTGCTAGTATTGCCAGAGCAAGGGGTTAAATACACTATATACACTGACGCGTCTAGCGTTGGTTTAGGTTGTGTCCTTATGCAGAGGGACAGGGTAATTTCGTATGCCTCGAGACAATTAAGGAAGCACGAGGAGAATTACCCTACACACGACCTGGAGTTGGCAGCCGTGATATTCGCACTGAGACTCTGGAGACATTACCTCTATGGAGAGGAGTTCGAGCTCTTTTGCGACCACAAGAGCCTCAAGTACATATTCACACAGCGGGACTTGAATATGAGGCAGCGGCGATGGATGGAGACGCTGAAGGACTTCAAGTTTGAAGTCTCTTACCATCCTGGGAAGGCGAACCTTGTGGCTGATGCGTTGAGCCGCAAGAAGGCGATAGAGTTTGCGGCTCCGCTGATGGTTGCCGAGTGGGATATGGTTGAGTTTTTGCGAGACTTTGAGCAGAAACTCACCGTAGAGGAGCCATTTGAGTTCATCGCACATGTTCAGGTGCGATCCCCGATCGATGACCGTGTCATCGAGGCGCAGAGGGACGACGCGCATCTTACTGAGCTTCGAGAGCAGGCCAGTGATGATGATGACGCCGACTGGCGAGTTGGCATGGATGGGGGTTTACGTTACCGTGGCCGCCTATGCGTTCCTGATGTCCCTGACTTGAGACGAGAGATTCTCGAGGCTGCGCATTCTACTAGACTCGCGATGCATCCTGGCAGCACGAAGATGTATCGTGACGTGAAGAGGACGTACTGGTGGGAAGGTATGAAGACCCACATTGCTGAGTTCGTGTCCCGTTGTCTCACTTGTCAACAGGTGAAGGCAGAGCATCGCCGACCACCTGGACTTTTGCAGCCTATGCCGATTGCAGAGTGGAAGTGGGATTTCATTTCCATGGACTTCATTTCTGGGTTGCCGAAGACGAGGAAGGGGCATGATTCTATTTGGGTGATCGTCGACCGATTGACGAAGTCGGCGCACTTCCTACCGATCAGAGTTACGAACTCTGCAGACGAGCTGGCTAGATTGTATATTAGAGAGATCGTGCGTCTGCATGGAGTTCCGTTGGAGATCGTGTCGGACAGAGACACGCGGTTCACTTCTATCTTCTGGACTCGCATTCAGGAGGCTATGGGTGTGAAGTTGAAGTTCAGTACTGCCTTCCACCCACAGACGGACGGACAGACAGAGCGAGTGAACCAGATCCTGGAGGACATGTTGCGAGCTTGCGCATTGGACTTCAAGGACAGTTGGGATGACTGTCTTGCATATGCGGAGTTTGCGTACAACAATAGCTTCCAGGCGAGTATCGGCATGGCACCTTATGAGGCGCTGTATGGGCGACCTTGTCGCGCACCGCATTGCTGGTTAGAGGTCGGTGAGCGCAGCTTGATTGGCCCAGAGTTGGTGCAGGCGACGTCAGAGAAGATTGATATTATTCGACGTCGGCTTCTTACAGCGCAGAGCAGACAGAAGAGCTACGCCGATACGAGACGGAGACCACTAGAGTTCACAGTCGGGGATCATGTGTTTTTGCGAGTTTCCCCTATGAAGGGAGCCCTTCGGTTCGGGAAGAAGGGGAAGCTGGCACCGCGATACATTGGTCCATTTCAGATCCTCGATCGTGTGGGAGCAGTGGCTTACCGATTGGCTTTACCCACGCCCCTCGCGAGCGTCCACAACGTATTTCATGTTTCTATGCTGAAGAAGTACGTTGCTGATCCTTCTCATATCATCAGATGGGAGCAGGTGCAGTTAGGAGAGGATGTTACTTATATCCTGCGACCGACACGCATCTTAGACCGGAAGGAGCAGGTACTGCGTAGCAAGGTGATTCCCCTTGTGAAGGTACTATGGACGCATCATACTGAGGAGGAGGCTACTTGGGAGACAGAAGCCGAGATCAGAAAGAACTACCCACAGCTTCTCGAGGAGTACGAAAAGGTACAAAATTTCGAGGACGAAATTATTTGTTAAGGGGGGTAGATTGTAACGCCCGTGAAAAATCCATCCTTGGGCTCGAGTACCAACTCGACCCGAATTTGCGTAGAATTCATTCCTTTGGAAAATTTGACTAGGTTAGCTAGTGCAACGTTAGAATAGCTGGGAAATGGTCCCTGATCACTTTAAATACGTTCTACAAGGCCCGAAGCGAGTGGAACTAAGGGTGCTATAATGCTCTAAAGCCTCGGATCAAACTCTAAGCCGGTTTGTTCTCTGGACCACTTTGAATCTTTGTATTGGATCTAGACCGCACGTTGAAAGTCCGATACCTCCTATCTTAGACCGTTAGGACCGTCTAGCTGGGCTTGACACTCATTCCAAAAATCAAGTCAAACCGATGATCACAGGCTATTTCATTGAGCCCGGACCGAAGAGAGTGTGAATAGGGACATAGTTGGAATTTCAAATTCAAATCTGGCACACAAATTTGACGCATCAGTATTAAGCATTCTGACCGTCAGAATACAGCCAAATCACACCCTTGGATCAGGAAAAATATCTATTATATATCACGAGACTTATAGGCCTGATCTTGGTGCGGTGACCGTTAAACTGAAACTGGGCCGCCACGTGCGATCTGGGAACCCAACCGGTCTGAAAACTGGATGTATGCTAGATCTAGTGTGCATGAGCTTAAGTCCGACCGCATCTGGCCTGGGGACCTCCAGAAATGCCCTTTTGGACCGAAACGGCCCCGATTTGGTTAGGCACCAAGTAAACATTGTTCCCAAGCCTATTTTGGGAATGTTTTAGGCTATAAAAGGGGTTGAAACCCTCACTCCTCTCTCCCATCCGAATTTGAGAGAAGCCCTAGCTTGGGAGAGAGAAAAAGAGTGAGAGATTGTGAGAGAGTGGGAGAGTTCTTCCCGCCACTTGTGCTACGTGTTGCACATGCTTAAGCGACACTTCTCTACCGCTTTCCCGGCGATTCCACCGCAATCCTAGGTAAGTAAAAACCCTAAATAGTTGGTGATTTGAGTTTTTCTTGTTTCCATGGCGATGTAGCTTATGGATCTTATGTATTAGGCTCCTTACTCGCCGTAGACGAAGCATATACACTCCGCTTCAATTCCCGAGTCTACAAGACACTAGGTGAGGATTTTAGACGCTTTGATTGACGGTTCCCAATACTTTCAATGTCGTTTAATAGTAGATTCTTGACGGCATCGCCGTTTGACATGTACAAAATGCTCTCCGTTTCCCGTTTCGTAAGCTAACGAAGAATATGAGATTTAGGGCATTTTAGTCATTTGTAGGAAGTACTGTTTGCATTCATATTTTGCTGATGTGATTGACATGGTTTGTTGTCGCATTAGGAAGTTAGGAATGCGTGCATAATTAGTTTGGCGAAGAGATTCGCCTAGTTGCACACTTTGGGTCGACATGCTATATGTAGACCTAAGTGTGTAGTGCATGTGTTTGTATAAATGCTTGTATTAGTATGTATTGAATTAAATGATGTTATTTGATACTTTGTGATTGATTTTTCAATTATTATGCCGACCTAAATGATTTTCTACATGTTGACAAAATGCATGATTTCATTACATGCATGGAATGTATGTGCTTGAAGATTTGCTTAAGTTGAATGTTATAACATGTGCTAACATGCTCACATGATGTATTTCAATTCCAATACCTTGTATAGTAATTCCATAGATGTGTGGGACTTGACTTAGTCCAGGCAGTCGGTAACCGAGCGATTTCGTGGCTGACTGGTCATAGCCACGAATGACGCGTCGATGAATGTGATTCGTGTTGAGAGTTGGCGGCAGTGGTTAGGCCACGCGAAGTGTTTTACGCACTTCATGTCGTTCAATTCGATATGCGATCGCGCTAGTCGAGCCCGTCAAGTAACCCGACTGGCCGATGTTTGTTCACCTTGTATGTAACATAACTGCTTGAACCTAGGGTACTGAACTTACCATTGTAAACCCTATTAACCGTGGTACCTTGATCCACGAAGACTCATGAGCCGGGCATGGTGGTATGGGACACCGTGGTCGAGCTGTCGGCCTACGCTGGGGCCACAAACCTCCCCGTAGTGACCAATGAGCACCTTGACTCGTGAGCAGATTATGGTGGTATGGGACACTATATTCTAGCTGTCGGCCTACACTGATCAGGCGACGAGCCCTTTGTAGTGACCGCGAGCGTATTCTGAGTTCACGGGAGGCGACGACCCTTCCGTGCAGTAGAGTACAGTAGGCCTGTATTGATAAGGTGATGGGGGAGCGGTGCAACGAGTGCGAGCAACAGCCCTGGCAGCCCTTGCAGTGACCTACGAAATGTACATCGTATGAGATTACTAGGAGTGACGACCCTAGACAGGATCCGTGTTGGGATTGATACAAGGGAGGTACCTTAGTTTCCCAATCCTGCTGTTTGAATGGACTAATAACAACTTGGTAATCATATCACCATAGCATTGCATGTGCCTGGAAGATGTGGAGCACTCTAGGGAGTGTGGCATGCCGCGGTCGTAAGATGTTGCCGTATGAGGGTGATCGTCGGTGAGGGCATACATCACGTCATATCATCTTGCATTAACAACAGTTTTAGGACTTGTCTGATTTACTGCTTTACTATTATCGCGTGATTGAATTGTGAACATGCTAATCCTTGCTCTATGATCCCACTGAGTTGATCACTCATTCCCACGTTACGGGATGGTGTTTGCAACACCCACCAGACCCTGTTGTAGTTGCAGGTGACGATGAGATCCAGGAGGTGGAGCTAGATGATGACGAGGACCAGGATGAGTTCTCGTATATGCAGTATCATGACGGCTTCCCGTAGGTGACCTGGATCGAGGGGACATCAGTGGGACTTTTCTTTTTGAACATTATTCTTTTGTTATGTACATGTATATGAGACTCAGAGATGTAGTCATACTTTGGAGACAGTTGAGATTACTTTGTTTTTTCCATACAGTGATATATATCTTGTTTAGTCTTCCGCTTGCTTTTATCACTGGATCTGAAGTATGAATTGCAGTTTTGGTATACTTTTACTCATGTGAATGCTTTAAATCAGACAACATTGAATCATAACCATTTTTGTTGCATAAGTGACGGTCTGGAACTCGGGAGTTGAGTTTATACACGACCCCCGATTTTCAGGGTGTTACACTCTACCCTCTAACCTCAAGGCACCAAAGCTTGACCTAAAACCTTTTCCCTCTGATTTTAAATATATCTATTTAGGTCAAGATGAGACATATTGTGAGGCCCGTATCATAGACCGTACCATTCTATAGGCTTTTGTGCTCCTCTCGGTCGAATTTTAGTGACCCACAACGCGTAGATAGTAGTTGCACTTGACCCTGTATTTCAGAGTCACTTGACTTAATACTCATACCCTAGCGATTGCGCCGTCACCACGGTTCTAACGCTTCATCCGGAGTGCTAAGGTGATACCCGGGCCAAGCTCTACCACGTTCAGTTTGAGAAAAACACTATGCTTTGTAATTCCAAGAGAATCCATCACATCAAATGTCAAGTACACATCCCGTCACTCCCATCACTCACACCTATCCCCAAGTCAACTCTCTCTCTTACACATCCCTTACATCTCAAGTACATCCATCACCTTTCACCTATCATTTACAACTCTCTCTCTCTCTCTCTCTCTCTCTCTCTCTCTCTCTCTCATTTCTCCATCTATTCTCCTAAGCAACCATCCTAGCAAGAAAGCTTCTATGAGAGAGAGCTTTATGTGTGGCCCACCTTCCTGCCACCCAATCCCACCCTCCTTGATCAATCTCAACCATTGAATCATGTTCCATTGGAGCTCTAGCATGCATTGGTAGAGAAGGAAGACGAGATCTAATTGTGGGTGTTCATATCATTTGATTTCGATGTAGGGTCCACATGATTTGGGAGCCACTTAATGTATGCATTGTATAGGGAGGGCTCATAGTGGCGGGGTCCCTCCCCTTCACCAATTTCTCTCTTTTTCATTATCTCTCTCTTGTGATGGTTGTGGCCCACTTGATCCATGGCGTAAATGTCGTAGGACCCACCTGGCTATGTGTGTTGTGTCCTCACTTTCCAAATCCTAGATGGTGGGACCCATATTTGATGTATGTGTTCAATCCACACCGTCCGGATGTTTGGGATGGTGATGGACCACCATGATGTATCTATTTCATCCTACCGTCCAGATAGGATGGTGGGAACCATCTAATTTTTATGTGTGGTGTCTTTATCGTCCACCAGGCCTGGATGTGGGACCCACCTTGATGAATGTTCCTTTCCACGTCATCCAGGGAATGAAGTAGATTTAAATCTTAGGTGGATAGCCATCCATACGTAGGACCACTCGATGTTGGTGTTTTAGCCGCCCTCCTCATGTGGGACCCACCTCTCTGGTGTGTGACATCCACACCGTCCACTGCTGTGTGTCACCCACCATGATGTATGGGTCTTACCTACACCATCAAGCAGGTCTGGATGATGGGTACCCACCATAAAATATGTGTTTTATCCCAGCCATCCACTGTCTGGATGGTGGGCCAATAGGCCATAGTAGCGGAAGCAGTTGTTGCATCGACGTCAACAAGTTTCGTAGGTCCTGTAAGATGTATGTGTTAATCCAGCTGCCCATTTGCATGGACAACAACTGTGTGGGCTTGATCATGTGGTAAGTGTTTCACCCAAGTCATCCACCTGTTTTACCAGCATGGTACCACCATGATGTATTTATTTCATCCACATCGTCCAAATTGTGCTGGACAATGTTTGGACAGTGCTGATTTACATGGATAATGTTTGAACAGTGCTGATTTACATAGATAATGTTTGGACAGTGTTGATTTACATGGATAATGTTTGAACAGTGTTGATTTACATGGACAATGTTTGGATAATGCTGATTTACATAGACAATGTTTAAATAGTTCTGATTTACATAGATAATGTTTGGATGGTGCCATGGGCTCTACCGTGATGTATGTTGTACCCACACTGCCCATCTGGTGCGACCCACCTGATGTATATGAAGCCCATTGGTGTGGCCCATTGATGTGGCCCATTTGATGTATACGAGGCCCATTAGTGCGGCTGTTGATGTAGCCCACTGGATGTATATGAGGCCCATTAGTGTGGCCCATTGATGAGGCCCACCTTGATGTATTTGTAGCCCATTCATGAGGCCCACCTTGATGTATTTGTAGCCCATCGATGAGGCCCATGTGATATATGTGTGGCCCATGTCATGTGGCCCATTATGATATGTATTAGGCCCATGTCATGTGTCCCATTGTGATGTGTATTAGGTCCAGGTCACGTGGCCCATTATGATGAATTTTTTTCCCATATGATGTGGCCTATTGTGATGTATTTGAGGCCCATGTGATGCGGCACACTTGATGTATATGTGACCCGTGTGATGTGGCCCATTGTGATGTGTATTTGGCCCATGTGATGAGTCCCGTCATGATGTATATGTAGTCCTTGTATGAGGCCCAAGTGATGTATATTAGGCCCTTGTGTGAGGCCATGAGCCCAGTATATGTTATGCTTTATGTGGGTCACTCATTGGGAGCAATGTTGGTTAAATGTCCACATTGATGGGCAATGATGGTTAAATGTACACATTGTAACCTTCTCTTAGGCCTTGTTAGGCCCATTCTCACTGATTTTGATTATTAATGCTGATTCCAATTGTCGAGGCAGATTATCGTGGCCGATTGTCGAGGCCGATCATCGATGCCGATTATGAGTATGTGACAACATAGCATTAAGATACTTGCCCATGCACACCATCTACATGTTTGTTATGAGATGTGATTGACCATTGCATATGCCATAATGCAGGTTGTTTATGGGACTCCCTGAGAGACGGAGTTGCCCCATATGAGCGCCCGGTACACGCAGGTTTGATGTATGCCTGGATTGTATGACTCATGCATCTTGCATTATATGTGGGGATTACTGTACGCCATAATGACATCAGGGATGTAGCCTCCACAGGCATGTCATGATTGGCCGGATGGGACATTGAAAATCTATTAATAGCATCGGGGCGTCATAGATGTCCTTGGGTGAAAATCACTTAGCCTCCGTGCCTAGGAGATGCTCCAACATCTTGATCAAGTGGATACAGGAGTGCCTGAGTACCAAATAATAGTGGGTCACGTCTCCCACTGTGTCATGCTCAGTTGGAAAGCGGTTATGGCCTTACCCGCCTTAGGGTAGTGGGCATCGTTAAGCTGAGTTGGACCAGATCATAGTTGGGTCCGCTATCTACGTGTCGGGTAGATATTGGCTGACTACTGGCCAGGAGAATAGTGAGGTCTCTTCCACATGCATGGTTGGGCATCTAGTGGGCGGCGATTGTATGTTAAGTGTACTAGACCCCGGTGATGATCCTAGAGATATACAGTACTAATATGTGGACTTATTGAGTAGGAGTTGCATACTCATTCATTCATTTATTCACTTTCCATTTGGGTTAGTGGTGCGCAACTAATTGTTATGTGTACCTTCACAATGACCAGGATTTTAATTGAGGCGTGCAACTAACTTGAGATCAGGAGTTTACCACATTGACTTTAACTATCCAAATTTAGGTATGAGACTGATTTGGATTGAAGTCCCTTGTAGTGGACCCCGTAGCCTGTGATAATACGTACTATCATCCCAACTTCACACTCTAGTTTGGTCATTTTATTCGCATCGTATATTGTATAACATCCTCAATACATAACATTTGGTTTAGTATGCTTTTGTATTACAAAACCTAATTAGGGTTAATGGTATTCATGGACTCAGCATTTTATATTCGGCTTACTATGTCTCCGTATTGCATAACTAATCTACATCGCTTTCTTAGTATTTGATATTGGCTTATTATGTTTTTACAACACAGAGCCTGGATAAGTCTGATGGTATTTATGGACTTACCGGCATGTTTCCATATTACTCTGATATTGTATGATTTATGGATTGTCAGTATTTCCACTTACTCTGATATTTATATGTTTGGCACGTGCATCGTACATACTTACACCACACTCTAAGATTTCTATAAGCTTATGCATGATAGATGCGTGCAGGTGATGTTAGGTTGTAGTAGTGTTGAGCTTGAAGGATGCAACAGTTTTTTGGATCTTTAATTTTTAATATATGTATCTTCCTTTTAGCATTGTATTCAACTATTTATATTAGTGGATATGTGATGATGATGTTGCCGTCGTGATTTGGGTAAACTTGTGGTTATACTTCTTATGAGATAAATGTATATTGAAAAATTCTCCTTATAAGATCCTAAGATCAGAAATGGGTATCGGGAGCCGAGAATGGGGCACTACGGAGGTTGTCGGGGTTAAAAAATTTGTACAAAGACCTGATTACAACCTCTAGCAGAACAACCCAAGGACAGCACCCTGTCGTATAATTTAGTTGGGATTTAGTTAAGTGCTAAATATTTGGTGGATTAAGCTTGGGCCATCATTTTCACAAATGGGAAGGCCTAAAACCATGAGTATCACTGACTCAATGTCATCTTAAGACCTAGGAAAAATCCCAAGGGCTTATCACTCTCAGGAGTATATTGAAACTTGGTAACAGACCTAGACCACACGTCGAGGGTCCGATGACTATGAAATTATAGGAAGATGTCCATCCTGCTTAGCTTGACAACCATCATGAGAATCAAGCCCAGATAGTGTCTAGAAATGCCCAACTTAAGTCATGCCTGAAGTGCATGAAAAACGCGAATATCCTTAGAAAATGAACTGAAACTTAAGTGAATTGGGTCATTTGCTCTCACGCAAAGTTGAGGAATTCGCTCTTACCAAACTTTACTCATGGGGAAAGGAAATTTTCCTTCACATATTTGTATAACCGTGGCCATGATTGAATACATACGACCGTTGATCTGAGACAGGCTCTCCACGGTCGATCGGCTTATCCGATCACAATGAAATCATGTCCTGCATGGATCCATTGTCAAGGAGCATACCCTATGACATAGATGAGTGGTGGGCCTCCCTTAAGCCCCGTTCGTCAGAAACAACAATCCATGGTGTTTAAACCATGTATAAAGTGGCCCTAGGGCCATTTGCATCACATCTGAGGCTATAAATAGTCCTCATTTCACCCCTTCTCTCCCATATACGAATTTCACAAACCCTAAAGAGAGAGAGAGAGGAGAAAAGATGAAAGAGAGAAGGAGAAATTATAGGAGATCACTGTAAGAAACTTCTCCCATGAATCCACACACCGAATCACTGCCCCATTGTGCTACCGAATCTCTTTCGGCTACAATTTTGGGTAAGAAATACCAACCCTAATATTGATGTTGAACTCTTGGATAGCTTTCATTAACCTAGCTAACCAGTTTCATCATTTAGGTACCCGATGTTCCATTTTTGGAAATGTAAAGTTTGGACCGAGTCCAAGTTGAGCATAGTAACGAAAGGTGCAGACTATAAATGATTTTACTGTTTATAGATGCTTTCATGATATCTAATGATTTATGTCTATCTTGATTGATATCGTATTGTCTTAAATGTGTTGATTTCTGTATGAGATACACCTATGAACTAAGATAAATAAATAATGCACCTTATGTTTTTTTGAATTGTTTAAATAAGCAACAGAAAGTGATTAGTGCTTACAATGATTTCTAATCTAGGATTCATCATTGTCATGTGCATGTAAATCTCTCTGTATAAAGAATTTGCAAAACATTTGTTGTAACTAACGTAGTCTATGTGTTTGATAAATTGTCTAAATGAGAAAATTGTTGATGATTTATATTTACTACGAGTATTAAGATAGGATTTTGAATTTCTTATGCATATGTAAAATTTCCTCTATGAAATCAATTGATAAATGCATGTTGTATTAGCGTGGTTTATGTGTTTGATGAAATTCCCACATGAGAAATCCACATGGATTGTTTGTTGAATGATGGGATAATTATTACACGTGGATGTTAGCTATGTTTGAGTAGGATTGAGGCTACAACCGTATCCCAGGCAATCGGTAAAAGTCCTTGTTCGGGTGACCGAATTAGTCTCACCACCTTGGGTAGACTCGATGAATCTGAGTCGCATGACGATTGTCGACAGTGGCTAGGACACGAGAGATGCTTATGCCCTCCACGTCGATTAAGTCAACGTGCACCTATACTAATCGAACTTGCCTAATGAACCGATTGACCTATTATGTGTCTACCATGCATGGACGCGACTGCTTGAATCTAAGGTACCACTCACCAATGTAAAGATCCACTTTAACCACGGTACCACAATCCACTAAGACTCATGAGTCGGCCATGGTGGTATGGGACACCGTCTTTAAGTTGTCCGCCTACGATGGGGTGACGAGCCTCCTCGTAGTGACCAATGAGCAACTAAGACTCGTGTGCTGGGCATAGTGGTATGGGACACCGTGTTCATGTTGTCGGCCTACCATGGGGTGACGAGCCTCCCTATAGTGACCCCGAGCATAACTTCTTACAACTTGCCTATCATATGTGTTTTACTATGAGTGATGAACCTAAAACTTGCCTATCGTATATTTTTAACTAGGAATGACGAACCTAGATGGATCCAGAACATAGGAATTGGACCACTGCGGTTGTCCAATGTCAAATGTTCGATTTAGGTAAATGATATAAAGGGAGGTACCCTAAATTCTGAAACTTCCTGTATGATTGAGCTTAATTAATTACTTGACTAACACGACCATGTATCACACTGCATTAGTTAGGGTGTGTCAGAAAGGTGTTGGAATTACACCGTTTGAGGAAGTGTTGTCATATGTAAAATAGGCTGTTGAAGTCGTGTGTGAGGGAGCATTGATGGGTGAGGGCATGCATCATTACTTGCACCCCATTCATGCATTAAAAAGAGTAGTTAGAATGTGATTGTTTTGGTTGCATTATCGTTAATGCTTTGATTGACTAGATAACATAGGTAACTTTTGCCATATAGAACCTCTAAGTTGATCACTCACTCCCACTTTAGGATGGTGTTTTAAAACACCAACCAGAGGCTGATTTAGATGTATGTACAGATAACATCTTTCCTCTGAAGCAGGACTACTTGGATGAGGAGGAGGAATTCTCCTACTTCCAACTCTCGGTCGGGTCGATGTAGACCATGTGCCATTAAGTAGGAGACACTGGGCATCATTGCTTAGTTAGACACATTTACACTACCACTTTTTGTACATTTTGAAACTATACATGTATATATTGGACCCGGTTAAGTACGCATACTTTGGAAGAGGTTTTGTGAAACATCAATAGATATGTTTTAGACTTCAACACTAGCTTAATTTCATTAAATCCGGAGTATGATGTATTATTTTGTATAATCCCATGCATGCTTACCTGATTAACATGAAAGAAATCTAAATATCATCATCCACAAGCATAAGTGATGTTCTGAATCACAAGAGTAAAGCTTTGCTCGACCCTTGAAATTCAGGGTTACAAGTTAGTATCAACTGTGAATTAGATTAAACTAGACCTGGGGTAATAGGTTAACATGATGCACTGTGACTTAGGAAGGGGGCGATGAAATTTAGAAATGATATTAGAATCCTAAAGTCTCACCGATAAATGAGACCGAGCATAGTAGTTTCGTTAACAGCCTAAAACGGGGGGACTTAGATCATGGGAAGTGGCCTAAGTCACCTCTGATCAAGGATAATAAATCAAGTTGACTTAAATGACCTAAGCATTGAACTTTGTGGTTCAAATTGATGGTGGATCCACACCAAAGAAATATTGAGTAAGGAAAGATGATCTAGGAAATGCGGTGAAACAACTGTTGGACCATGATAAGTGGACACAACTCACTTAAAACTAAAACCACGATAAGTGAAACACTATCTTAATTTGACTAAATTTAGGGTTTCCCACATAGCAATTTCAATCTCCCCCATTGTCGAATTTGTGACAAAACAAAAATACGAGTCATGCTAAAGATAGTCAATAAGAACACTTGCTCAACAAAGAATCATGCACCATTTAGTCAACAAATGATCAATAACATATGATCAATAAAGGATAACACACCATCTGTGCACACCATGTAACTCTCCCCCTTAATCCATTACTCCAAATTGAAAAAAAAAAATTGCATTTAAACACCTCATACACATCATCATATCAAATTCCACACAATATTCTCCTCCCTTTTCTCACAACATGACAAAGGAAAGAAATAGATGATAAATGATAAATGTAGATAATAAGAGAGTAAAGAAAATAGAAAAAAAAACATGATAAAAAATTAATATCAGATAACCATCAAGTATCATGTCAGGAATAGATGGATCATTCTGATGTAAACCTCTATTGATGCGCATCATATATTTGCGCATATATTTAAATTGCGATTGTTGGGTTACACGAATCTGAGCCACCTGTTCCTCAAGACAACGTAGCCTCTCATCAAAATCAAAAGGCTGATATTCAGAATCAGCCGCAAAATCTAAATCTAGCTTATTAAACAAATCATCCATGTTTACATCTTGTGGCAAAGCATCACCTTCTTCAGCTTCTTCACCTCCTCCAACATCCCCATCAACTTGACCAGGATTCAGGTCCAGGTTCATCTTGTTGATATTTGAATTGTTGAAGGGACGAAGATTAATGGATCCTTCTCCAACAGGCATAACTACCAAAGAATGGGTAGCTATGGAAATCATAAGATAAGCAAAAGGAATATCGCTATGCCCGAGATGTAAATGAAACCGAACGATAAGATGATAGATTAGTGAAGTAAGACATATATGGATACCAGACACAGCAGAATGCATAATACCGGCCATGAAAGCAGTCAACTCAGTCTTGTTACCTGAGTGAGGATACACATTTAAAATGAAAATACGACGGACCCTGTATCTAGGTAACATAAATTTGGAATTGAGCGCAATACTAACATTCAACTCCACATTCATGTTGCAAAGAACTCTTGTAATCAGACGTTTTGCATTCTCAGAAGGTTTAAAGGTCAAAGTAGATATGGGAACTCCATTGTCAACAACAGGCATATTCATGATAGAAGAAATCAAATGACAGTCTACTTCGATCGGACCTTCTCTAGTTGACACAGTAAATGTCAAATTCTCTTGAGAAAAGTCAATAATACAAGCATACATAACTTGCGCAATGGACTGGTATGTCAAACTGCCTCAAGATAATATGTTCTCTCATCATACAACTTGAATGAGGGGGACGATGTTGAAGCATTAAATATTATCAACATTAACAACACACTCAACAATGACATTCCTATGTCAGATATCCCACACATACTCAGGGTCCTCTTTGGGTGACCGAAGATGGCGCACTGAAATGGGTACAGAACGAGAAGAAGAGGAACCATGGACAACTTTTTTCCTATTTCACCCTTCTATAGCAATAACAACTCAATGAAAATAAGGATTGCAAAAAGGAGAGAGGATTCCAAGGAAATCAGATTTTTAGGTAGAAACCCTTTCAAACCAGCATAGAACTTGAAACAAGTTATAAAATCAAGTTAAAGGAAAATCAATGAACTCAAATCTATAAGGAATTTAAAAATGAAGCACTAACCGAAGAGGAATTGAAGATGGGTTCAACCGGTCGTGGTAGGGCTTGTTGGAGAAGAAGAACAAAGTGAAGAAAAAGGTGTTTTCCCAAATAAAAGGCAAAACCCCAGTTCCACAACTGGTCATGTACATACTCGACCGGTCGAGCCACAACTGGTCGAGTGTGTACTTGACTAGTCGTGCACCAATGAAAATAAGTAATTTTGCAACTATTTGAATTTTAATATTTTTAAAATAATAAATATATACATTATGATACAAATAAGCACAAATCATTAGTTCATTTTGCACATACCAAGATCAAATTTCAATTTTGCAAACCTGTTTTTGTCGAGTAGTTTTGTTAATACTTTTGCTAGTTGATTCTTGGTCTGAATATATTCCAATAAAATTATCTTGTCTTCCACCAATTCACAAATATAATGATATCTAATGTTAATATGCTCAGTTTGTGAATGCTGAATTGAATTTTTAAAAATATTAATTGCGCTTATATTGTCATAATATAAAACTATAAATTCTTCTGCAATTTCGTAATCACTTAGCATTCTCTTCATCCACACAAGCTGAGTGCATGCATTACTAGCATCAATATATTCAGCCTCAGCTGTAGAGAGTGATACAGAACTTTATATCTTACTTAGCCAAGAAACTAAATAGTTCTTAATATAGAAACAACCACCGCTGGTTGATTTACGATCATCAATGTTACTAGCCCAATCAACATTCATGTAACCAGCTAATTGCACAATAGTATCATGTGGATACTAGAACCAAGATTAGCTGAACTAGCGACATACTAACAACAATCAGGTGGGATTCTTTAGGGTCTGATTGATATCTAGCACAAATTCTTATGCTAAAATCAATATCGGGTCAGCTTACAGTTAAATAAAGTAAACTACCTATCATACTGTGATACAACTTTGTATCCACACTCTTACCTGTTAAATTCTTAGAGCGTTTTAGAGTAGTACTCATTGGAGTATCAAATTTTTTTCCATTCTCAAATCCAAACTTTTTAACTAAGTTCAGATCATATTTGGTTTGAAAGATAAAGAATCCATCAGGTAGTTGTTTAACTTGCAACCCTAGGAAATAATTTAGTTCTTCAACCATGGTCATTTCAAATTTACATTTCATAATATCGACAAACTCAATAGACATGTTAGCACAGGTAGATCGATAGATATTGTCATCAACATAGATTTGTACTATTAGTATATGATCATTATGTTTCTTAACAAATAATGTTTTATCAACACTCCCCATAACAAAGTAATGACTTAACAAGAATTTAGTCAATTTCTCGTACCATGCCCTCGGAGCATATTTCAAACCATAGAGTGCCTTTTTTAGGCGATAGACATGATTAGCATGCTTAGGGTCTTCAAAATCCTTTGGTTGTTCAACGTACACTTCTTCATACAAATCGCTATTTAAAACCGTACTCTTTATATCTATTTAATATATTTTGAACTTTTTAGAGCACACAATGGATATAAATAGTCTGGTTGATTTAAGATGAGCTACTGGGGAAAAGGTCTCATCATAATTAATGCCTTCAATTTGAGTGTATCCTTGTACAACCAACCTAGCCTTATTTCTAATAATATTACCAAGTTCATCAGACTTATTTTTTAAAATCCATTTTATTCCGGTAATGTGTTTATCTTTTGGTCTTGGAACTAAGTGCCATACGACATTTTTAACAAACTGATTGAGCTTTTCTTACATTGCTACAATCTAGTTTTCATCAGTAAGGGCTTTTTTTTTTACGTTAGACAGTTCTATCTGAGATGTAAAGCACACGTAGTTGCACATATCTTCTAGTTATTTACGAGTGTGCACACCAGTGAGAAGGTTTTCAAGAATTTGATTAGATGGATGGTCGTTAACTGTCCACAGTTTATTGTTATTTTGACTAGATGAAGAGTCTGGTTTATCAAATAAAAGGACTTCATCATTTTCTTACCTTGAGACAAGTGTATTCAATTGATCATTTATAACCAAATTAATGGACTCTTGAATTACACCAGTCTTCTTGTTAAGAACCCTATACACTCGACTATTTAGAGCATATCCTAAAAATATCCCTTCATCACTTTTGGTGTTAAATTTATCTAGATTTTTTCGGTCACGCAAGATGTAGCACTTGTTGTCGAAAACTTGAAAGTATTTGACAGTAGGCTTCTTATCTAACCACATTTCATAAGCCCTTTTATTATTTGATTTTTTAATATAAGCGCAGTTAATTATATAACATGCAGTATTTACGGCTTCATCCCAAAGATTTTTAGGAAGCTTCATACTATTTAGCATTACATTTACCATTTCTTGAAGCACTCTATTTTTCCTTTGCACTATCACATTTTGTTATGGTGTTTTGAGCGCAGAATATTCATGCGATATTTCCTTGTCACTGCAAAATTTCTAAAACTGTTATTTTCAAACTCAAAACCATGATCACTACGGATCTTAGTGACTTGTGATTTATCTCTTAAGAAGACTACCCAAGTATATCAGGTAAAGTAGTCATCTACAATGACCAAAATATACTTCTTGCCACCTCGACTCTCCATTCTAGTTGGTCTAATAAGATTCATGTGGAGAAGTTGGAGGGGTTTAGATGTGGCATTGGAGTTCACCTTTTTGTGAGCACTCCTGGTTTGTTTACTAATCTGACACTTGCCACATATTTTATCCACTTTCTTTAATTTAGGTAGACCTCTTACCAATTCACTTTTACTCAATCTATACAAGTTATAGTAGTGTACATGTCCTAGGCACTGATGCCATAATTTGGTCTCATCGGTTTGGACCATGTAACATGATAGCTTAGATGAGCTCAAATCACTGACTATGTAACAATTCTCAGAAGTTCTGTAACCAGTTAATATTATAGAACCATTCTTATTTAAAATTTAATACCTTTGGTTGGTAAATTTTACACTATGATTAGTATCACATATTTGAGAGATGCTTAATAAATTATGGTTTAACCCTTCTACATATAAAACATTCTCAAATAGAGGGAGGTTAAAGAGTTGAATCGTACCTTGGTCAACAATTCTGCAATTATCACCATCACCAAATGTGATTGAACCATCAGTCATGTCTTTAAGGCTGGTGAACAAACCTTTGTCACCTGTCATATGTCGGGAGCAACCACTATCTAAGTACCACTTTGAATGACTCGAAGCCTTGAAAGCGATGTGGGCAACCAAACAAGCAACCTTGGGGACCCATTTCATTATAGTTTTGGGTTTAGGAGCAGAGTTGGTCTTCTTATGTTATTAGTTGTTATAAGTCCTACCTACTGAGTTAGATTTTAAGATCTTCTTAAGCAAGTCTACAATTTTCTCAGCTAAAGGATAATGAATCTATTTTTTATAGTTGATATGGTTGCTTTTGGGCTTTAAAGTCTAAAAAGTTTTACTATGTTTAGAATTATTTTGATTCAGACTTTTCCCTTTTGAGTTAAAAGACTCCCCTTTAACAAATTTAGGTAGAGTGTTCTTATATTTGGGAGGAAAACTTTTATCATGGCCCAATCCAAATCGATCGCCACATTTTCTGGATTTGCATAAAAGTTTTTATAATTTAGGATTACCTTGGGCATACCTCCATGTGTCCTTCAAACTCAAAAGCAATGAGACTTCTAGTTTTAACTTTTCATTTTCAGATTTTAAGTTTTCAACTTGGGACATTTTGAAATCTAAGTCGCACTTAGTTTTTTCAAAACAATTCGAAAAGTGTGATTTTTTTTAAAGACTAGATTATCAAATTTCTCTTTTAGTTTTGAAAACTTTTCTTTCTAAAGTTTTAACTTTATAGCTATTTTTCAACTTTCCCTCTATAGGGCATCATAAGCATCTTGAAGGTCTTCTTCATTTTCATGGTCACTACCTAGATTTTCTTCATTGGTTGAATCATCATTATCTTAGAAAGTGAACTTGGCTTGAGTCATTAGGGTTTAAACATCATTAGCCGACTTGGTTTAAGAATTTTCTGACTGAGAAGAGACTTCAGAGTAGGAAGATTCATCCTATGTAAGCCAACATACATTTCTTTTTAGACTTGTTCTTCTTAGAACATTTGTTTGTTAGATGCCCATATTCATGGTAGTTGTAGCATTGTCTGTCTTTTAGAGATTTCTAATTTTTAAATCTAGATCTTTTCTTTTCAATAGGTTTTTGCAAATCAACCCTCTTTTTACTCTCGAAAATCTTGTAAATTTTTTTAGCTAAAAGAGCCATATCGTCTTCAGAAGTTTCTAAATCAGAATTATTACTATTTTCATGAAAAATAATTTTAGAAGACTTGAGGACGATTAACATACCTTTGAGAGCCTTAAAATTAAACTCATAGGTTTGAAGAGACCCAACTAACTCTTCTACCCTCATATTATCCGTATTATGAAGTTCCTGGATCACGGTCAATTTTGAATTGAACCGATCAGGCAATGAGAGCAGTATCTTTGCACAAACTTTACTTTCTAGGATCCTATCACCAAGACTCCACATAGAGTTAACAGTGTCATTCAATCTTATTTAGAAGTCCATGAAAGTTTCACTTTCTTCCATACGTATTTTCTTAAATTTGGTTGTGAGGATTTGAACTTTAGATTTCTTGATAATTGTTGTACCCTCATGTGTCATTTCCAAAATATCTCGGGCTTTCTTTGTAGTATCATAGGATATAATCCTCTTGAATCCATCCGGTGATAGCGTTACACCCCAAACTCAGAAAATGGGCTCACAAAATTCTTAATCACTAAATCCGGTGCCGACAGCCTCCGTAGTGCCCCATTCTCAGCTCCTGGCAATCATATGCCAGATTCCAATCCTGCGATCCTACAAGGAGGATTTTCAAAATAATTTTTTTTATAATGGAGCATAACCACAAGCATAACCAAGTCATAAAACAACATCACCACATATCCACTATATCAAAAACTTTAAGTACAATGCGAAAAGAAAAATACAAGGTGATCAAAAAGCTCTAAAATAGTCATATGCACACTCCTACCTCAACGCTGTTGCTGTCCAACGCTAGTTACACGCAACGGTCATGCATAAGCTTACAAAAGCTTAGAGGGTAGTGTAAGTATATGCGTAAGGTAAGCGCCAAGAGTACAATATTAAAGTAATACGGAAATATACGCTAAGTCCATGAATCTTATCAGCTGTACCAAAGATATATGATGCAAGACATGAATGTTATCGGCCACACTAAGGTCATGTGATGCGAGGCCTATGTAGCCACATGTCATATGCGAGATGCAAAGCAAGCATGCCAGTCCTCATCAAGTACACATATCAGTACAATTCCTCTCTGGATATCCCTAGGGTCTAATACACTTCACACTGACTGCCTCCTTCCTAGCTACACAATCAAGCAAGTGGAAGAGACCACACTATCTACCTGACCAGTAGTCTGCCAATACCTACCTGGCTCATCAATAGCGGACTCATTTGTGAGCTGTTCAAACTCAGTCTAGCTTATAGCCCCCTCACTCAGGCGGATAAGGCCACACCCCCTTCCGACCAACAGAGATATATTGGGGGACGCGACTTACTGGTATTCAGCACTTGGGCGCTCGTGTATCCACTCGGTCTAGACGTTGGAGCATCTACTGGTACTAAAAAGGTTCTGAGATTTTCACCCAAGGACATCCTAAGTGGCCACAATGCTAGAGCCAATATTTTCGGTATCTGATACGATCATCCACGATGTGCCTGTGGAGGCCACGACCCTGATGTCGATAGGGCATGCAGTGATCAAGTCACACATATGCGGGATGCATGAGTCACATCGTCTAATCATGCAGCAATCCTGCACATACCACGCACTCATGTGGGGGCACTCCATCTCATAAGGATTCTCGTAAATGTCTCAACCCAACGGCTTATGCTTTGATCAAACATTTTTCATATCAAGCATACATATAATGCGTATGGGCATGAATCATGGAGCTATACTAAGCATGTTATAAAGTGACGAATTATTAACAAGTATGGGCCTATCAATGGGCCCTAAGGAGAGTTATAATACAGACATTTAACCAACATTGCTCCCAAGGTATGGCCCGCCATAAGACATCATTACACAAACCATGGATGAATCACCCATTACAATGGACCTATATACATCTCATTGGGCCTCGACCCATAGGCCTCAAATAAATCAAATGGGCTGCCTCATATGGGCCTTGGATAAATCAAGTGGGCTACATCAATGGGCTGCACCAATGGACCTTATGTACATTGCAATGGGCCATAATCCATGGGCCTTATAATGCATCAAAATGGGCCTCGTAACATGGGCCTTATATAAATCAAAGTGGGCCTCAACCACGGGCCACAAATGCATCGAATGGCCTCATAACATTGGCCTTATGTACATACCAAGGTGGGCCTCAACAATGGCCATAAATAAATTAAAATGGGCCTCATACATATACCAAGGTGGGGTCCACTTGAACTATAATTCTATCTTATTTTTAGTCTCAAGCCTATTAAGACAATCTTGCCAAATGGTTGGACCATTTGGATGCAACAGACACATCAAGGGTGGGCTCCACCAAACTATGGATCTGGCTCATTCTTTAGCTCATGCCATAAAATGAGCTTTTAAAATGAATGGACAAATTGGATGCAGCACATGCATCATGGTGGGTCCCATATAAATGGATGACATGGAGAGAACACATGTATCATTTGGGTCCCACCGTCCAGCCCTGGATGGTGTGGTGAAAACACATGCACCATGGTGGGTTCCACCATCCATGGTGTGAATAAAACACATACATCATTGTAGGTCTCACATGGGGCCCACCATAATGCTTATTTACAATCCAACCCGTTGGTAAGGTCACACGGACCTGGATGAAAAGGAAAAATAAATTTCATCCTGATCCAAAACTTCTGTGGTGACCCAAAAAGGGTTCCAATGGTAGCCATTAGACCCCACTGTTTCCTGTGATGTCGACCACCTGAGTCCGATATCAGAATGATTTTTGGAGTGGGTCCACTTCAGGGAGTGGCCCACCCGATGAACTTTGTGGATATTAAATATACATCATGTTGACGTGGGCCCTTGCCTTCCGCTCGCCCGCCTACAGCGTAGGCACTGCCTGCGCCTCTTGTAGCAGTAGTGCCTACTGCATTGATTTAATTTTTTTAATTAGATCCACCCCAGCCATCGGTCTCTAGAGACTATAACAAATCGATCAAGCCCAATATTGGGCATCTTTCGGCGTGTAGAAAAATGTGGATGCATTTAAACAGTGAAAATCACTATTTTCTGAAGTATGGCCCTCCAGAAAGTTGGATTAGCCACATTTTTCGGCTCAACGCCTGAAATAGTATGAGGAAAGGGATGGATAACATGGATTGAATTTATACATCAACGTGGGGCCTACATGAACAACCCCCCTCCAAAGCTCATGAATCAAGGTGATATTTTTATCTTCTCAGGTCATGTTTAGCATCCTAGGATGCTAGACGGTTCGGCATAACACATACATTTGAGGTGGGCCCCACCTATGGACGTGGGCCACCAAAAGGAAGGGTTGGATGACATGGGTAATACATACATTAAAGTGGGGTCCATCCAAGTGGGCCACATGGCCACATCATCGCATACAATAGAAAGAAAAAAAGAGAGAGGGAGAGAGAGAGAGTCGGGACGCATGTGATGGAGGGCTCCACCACTATGAGTCCTCCCTTGCTTTTAATCATACATCAAGTGGGTCCCATTGCATGTGGGCCCATCAATCCAAAAATCAACGGTGGAGATCCTTTCTCCACAAAATGTAAGCTCTAGATGACCTTATCCATATAAGGAAAATAAACATCATGATGGGGTCCATGAAGAATTATCCCGTCATGGAATGATCATGAAGATCAAGGTGGTCCAATGGCCACATCAAGGGTCCAAAGTGAGATCCATACCATCAATCGGTAGGTCTAAATTGGCCCATCATCAAAACATGAAAAATCTATCCTAATAAGCACCCACCTTCAATCTTCTTGGTCCGTTGGAAAGCCAATCTTCTTGTGTCTCACTTTGATGGTGGAATATGAGGTTTGAATGGCTAGGATGATGGATTTAGGATGGGAAAGTGGACCACAAAAAATCACTCTTTCTCACATGGGATGCTTGGACGTGTGATTTTTTTGTTGCTTGGAATAGAGTGTTGAGAAAGAGAGAGAGAAGGGGTTGTAAGGAGAGAGAGAGAGATGGGTGATGGATGTGAGTGATGGGTGAGGTGATGGTGTACTTGACATGAGAGTTGACTTGGTGGTTGTTCGACTTGTGGAGAAAGAAAGCATGGTGTGTATACTTGACATGAGATGATTGATTGATTGATAGGACATGTTGTAGAGATTCTCTTGAGATTACAAATGCGCGGTATTTTCTTCAAAATAAATGTCGACCCACATCTCCCCGCCAGGGTATCGGATCGGTATGTAAGACGCGACATTGGAACCGCGGTGACAGTGCAATCACAATGGTACAAGTTTCAGATTAAGTCGACTCAATTCTACAGGATACGGCTTAGGGTCGCATGTAAACATCGATTATATGATGCGGATTGCCAGAATTCGATGAGAAGGATCGCTGTAGTCAATGAAACAGTACAGACTAGGATACGGGTCTTACAGATAGTGCACAAGTAATAGCATTTAAAGCCTTTTCATTGGAACTGCTCTCACTTTTCTGAAGAGCGGTCCAATAAAAAATAAGGTGTAACTTTTACAGTTTTAGATCCATCAATACCAGTCACTTCAGTGGTAGGACGGGTCCAATTGGTCACTGCGGTTTGACACATGCTCTCATCCATGGACTTTAAAAAGATCCTCATTCTAGCTTTCCAATAGACATAATTGGAGCCATCAAATGGTGGAGGCCTAGTGATTGAGAGGGAATCAAAATTTGACATCTTAAAAAGCTCAAATCAATTATCTTAGGAATTTAATCCAAACAACAAAAATAAAACAAGCTATTAGGCTCTGATACTACTTGAAAAGGCCAAGCTAAATGTCCTAGAGGGGGAGGGGGGGTGAAAGGACAACCTGACAGTAAAAACCTACGGTTTATGGCAAGATAACCTTATTTGAACGTGGGTGAGTATCAAAAACTCAAACTCAAATGGAAATCAAAGAAATAAGAACTAATCTATTATAACATTCACCACATAATGCTTTAAAAAATAAAGATTACAACATTCACATCCATAAATATATCCCACAATATTAAACCACAAAATGATAAAGAAATAAATCAAACATCCATCAAACACTAAAGAATTATAGTGGTTTGTGTACGTACACCAACTGTTGGAAAATAGCCACACAACTACTCCACTCCTAATATCCCCTCCCTCGGGGTATTAGCATTCACTAATCAAATAGGTTTGTCAAGGTTCACCTAAAACCTTCACAATTAAATTTTAAATGGGCTCGCACAATCACAACCCCATACTCCAAGATTTTCTGGTTGATCTTAGAAAAAACCAAATGTGATTTTCTAGTTTATCTCATAAACCAAGCAAAATGAAATTGCCAAAAAGGAAACACTTATCTGTATGAAGATTTTAAAGTAGTCCGATAGAACCAACTTGATGATAACGTAATATTCAACGTTCAGTCCCACAAGTGCATTGGGTTCTAGATCTAGATGATTTTTAATTTAAATTAACTTAGGCTAGCTTGATTTGATTTTAATCTCAAGAAAGGGTAAATCAAATGTCCCTTTTTAAAATTTGATTAGAATAGAGATCTGAAATCAAATAACAAGAGTTATATAAAGAATCTAAAATATGCACAAAATAGCTTAGAATGAGCTTAAAATTATCTCAAAGTGATTACTTAAAAATAATTAGACTTGAATATAAAACTCTAAAATTCAAGTGCTATTTATAGATGAAAAATCTGTTCACTTGACTGACCTTAGGTCCAATAGATTTTCAAAAATTCTGGCGTGATAAGATTTGACAAGTACTCGACTGGCCTTGTGGGTCCCATGACTGGTTAAGTGGCCTGCTCGACTAGTCGTGGACTACACACGACTGGTCGAGTAGAGCCAGATTGCTTGCTGTAATTCAAGTCGAGCCTTGCACGACCGGTCGAGCACCATTCACTAGACTGGTCGAGCGGTTTTCAAGACTGGTTGAGGACCAATAAAAAATTTCTAAACAATTGTAACAAATCCTAGACTGGTCGAGATAATTTTAAGATTGGTCGAGCAAGTACTAGGATTAGTCAAATAAAAAACCTATTAACCTATGAAATGACTGATACCAAGTATGAAATGAACATAACATGCCCTATGGTAATCCAAGTCATTCATACCTTACTTGTGAGATAGAACGTGTGAACCATCAAACTATTTATCCAATTGGCAGCTTTAATTCTTCTGATATTCGAAGCTTGAACTCAACGTATCTGAAAGGGCCTAGCTATATGCCCTATAGGGGGGGTGAATAGGGAAATGCCAAATAAAAATAATAACAATGGAATAATAAAAGATTTAAAGCACAGTGCTGAATATAAAGCAATCACAATAGCATAAAATAAAGACATTGATACTTTATCAGTTCTAAGGACAACCTTACACCAAAAACCAGAGGTTTAAGGTAGGACAACCTTATTTCTAGAACGTCCTTGTATCACAAACCAAAGAGGAATAATAAGCAATGAAATCAAAATAACTTGCGGAAAATAAATCCTAAGTTATTACAACATTCATCCACACTTGCTTGAAGTGATTACAACATTCATCCACAAACACTCTCCACAAAATAGAATGAATAAAAGAATAAAAGAATAAAGCACATCCACAACACAATGATATATAGTGGTTCGCCTATGTGTACACCAACTGTTAACCAACAGCCACACAGATTGCTACTCCACTCCTAATATCCTCACACAGGGGATATTAGCATGCACTATCAAAATAGGTTTCACAGGTTAACCTAAAACCTTCACAATTGTGTCTTTGATCTCGGGCTTACACAATCCAAAAACCCCACAATCTGAGTTTTCTGGCTCTCCTCAGATAACCACTACAATGAGATTTTTCTGGCGAATCTCAAACAAAAACCAAAGAAAGTAAATTACAAAACATGTAAAATACCTGAATCACCTTTTGATGAAGCCCAGTAGAACCAATTGGAGTAGAAGTTCGATTCAACGTTCAAAGTCCAATACTCACTTTAAGAATGGTTCTAAGTCTAATTGATTTTAGTCAAACGGGCTAGATGTATTTGATTTTGAATCCAGAAGAAGGAATATCAGAAATTCCCCTTTTCTAATAAGATTGGAATGTAGATCAAAATCAAATAAGAATAAGCTAGCAAAATGAATATTAAATAAGCACAAAGCAGCTTAAAATAAACACAAACTTATCTCAGAAAATAGCCTAAGAATGCTTAAATAGAATTGATTTGAAGTACTAAAACTCTGAAGTTCGTGCTCAATTTATAGACTGAAAAATCCCATCTACGACTGGTCTTAGGATCCTAGGACTAGTCGTAGCTCCAAAGATTTTTGAAATATTTCCGCGGAATTTGATTTTCAGTTCCACGACCGGTCGAGGGTGGTCTACGACCGGTCGTGGGCCACCTAAGACTGGTCGTGAGACACCTATGACTGGTCGTAGGACTCCAAAAATAGTTGCTGGAGTTTGAGTCGTAGGGCTACGACCGGTCGAAGGATGAGTCGTAGAACTTCCAAGACTGGTCGTAGGATGTCCATGACTCGTCGTAGGACAGATAGAAAGATCCGAAAATCTTCAACTGCCTAGGACTGGTCCTGAAAAACCTAAGACTGGTCGTTGCAAAGCTAGGACTGGTCTTAGAACACTCTAAACATGCATATAAAAATATATGAGTTATGTATCCGGAATGACCTATAATAAAGCCCATCCTAAGGTCAATCTAAGGTCAAACAAACCTTAAAAGTGAGATGGACTTGAAAGTCTTAACACTCAGATGACCCTTAAGAGAAGCTTGTGAATATTCAATACTTGTAGTAGGCCTTCATAAGCTTGATCTTGACTTAAAACACAAGATATACAAGACATAGATATAGGTTTTGGCACCACAAAATTTGACAACTAAAGGGATATGAAATCATAGCACTTACAATCTCCCCCTTTGTCAAATTGTGACAAAACACATAGCATCAAAGATAATAAGGAATGATAAGTCATGAAACCACAAAATACTCTACTCCCCCTGAGTAATACGAGTATTGCTCATATAGTCAATACATAACATGAAAACCTCAAAACTTCAATCCACATATCCAACAATCCACATATCCTTCTCAATCAATACAAATAAACAAATTTACTCCCCCTATCCGTATTACTCCCTTTTTAGCAATGCTTACTACTCTCCCTTTTTGTCACAAAATGACAAGGGAAAGGAACAATATAAAGGAGAATATAGAGTGTAAATAATGAGAAGGTGATATGAAAGGACATAAAATAAACCTGAAGTATCAAGCCATAATCCATAATACATATCCAAAATAAAATGTTATGAAACCAGAATCCATAATACATATCCAGAGTAAAAGAAATGTTATACTATTCAGAAGATAATTCACTTAATCTGATCCACAGGAGGGAGCAGGAATAGATGGATCAATCTAGTGTAAGCCCTTATTTATGCGACGAAGATATTTTCGCATGTACTTGAATCTCATGTCATGGGCTATATTCATATTATCAAGTTTTTCCTCCAATGCACGAAGGCGTGCATCAAAACCAGAAGGATCATAATCTGGATCATTACGTGAATCAGTTTCTATATCATCAAATAAGTCATCCATATTAACATCTTGAGGAAGATCGCCAGCTTCCTTTTCATTTCCAACATCACCACCATCACCACCAACACCACTAACACTAGCTTCATCAAATTGGCCAGGGATCAGTTCCAATTTCATCTTATTAAGATTGGCATTGTTGAAAATGAGATGAAGAATTGGTGCCTCATTAACAGGTTTATCGACAAGCATGTGAGTGGCTAAAACATTCATAAGATAACCGAATGGAATATCACTATGACCCTGATGGAAACGAAATTATATAATGGAATGACAAATTAAAGAAGGAAGACAGACCTTGGTTCCAGAGCTAATAGAATGCAACACACGAACCATGAAAGTAGTTAACTCGGTTTTATTACCGGACCGAGGATATATATTGAAAATGAAGAAACGATGTAATATTCTGTATTTGGGTAACAGATACTTTTGTAATCTCAAAAATCGGGGGTCGAGTAAAAAACCCAACTCCCGAGTTCCAAAATGTTATTTATGCAACATAGATATGTATGATTGAATGTTGTCTGTATTAATGTATTAAACATGAGCGAGATTAAGCCATAACAGCATATCATACTCCAGAGACAGTTAAATTCACAAGCGGAAGACTGTGATAGTAGGTGTAACATATATAAACTGTTGTATGTCTCCAGAGTATGAACATGTTACCAAGTTATATACATACATGTATACTCCAAAAGTAAACAAAAAGAATATACATGAGTGCTCTGAAAATATAAAATGACAAGTGTCAAGGTATCTAATCAACCTCCCTGTAATCCCGTCAATCAGAACACGCATAAAGGAGGGATCCTCCTAATCATCATCAAGTCCAGCTCCGCTTCTCAAGCAGGGCCATCATCTGTAACCAAAATAGGGACTGGTGGGTGTCCGGAAACACCATCCCGTAATGTGGGAATGAGTAGCTAACTCAGTGGAATAATAGAGCAAGGATTTACATGTTCTCAAATCAATCATGCGATAATAGTAAAGTAGTAAATCAAAAAATCCTAATACTGTTGTTAATACAATATGACATGACGTGATGTATGCCCTCACCGATGATCTCCCTCATACGGCACCATCTTACGACCGTGGCATGCAATCGTCCCACAGTGCTCCACATCTTCCAGACACATGCAATGTAATGGTGATATGATTTCCAAGTTGTTATTAGTCCATTCAAACAGTAGGATTGGGAAACTAAGGTACTTCCCTTATATCAATCCCAACACAGATCCTGTCTAAGGTCGTCACTCCTAGTAATCTCATACGATGTATATTTTTGTAGGTCGCTGTAAGGACTGTCAGGGCTGTTGCTCGCACTCGTTGCACCGCTTCCCCATCACCTTATCAATACAGGCCTACTGTACTCTCACCGTCACTACAAAGGACTCGTCGCCTGATCAGTGTAGGCTGACATCAAGAATATAGTGTCCCATACCACCATAATCTGCTCACGAGACATAGGTGCTCACTGGTCACTACGGGGAGGTTTATGGCCCCAGCGTAGGCCGACAGCTCGACCACAGTGTCCCATACCACCATGCCCGGCTCATGAGTCTTCGTGGATCGAGGTACCATGGTTGACAGGGTTTACAATGGTAAGTTCAGTACCCTAGGTTCAAGCAATTATGACTCATACAGGGTAAACATATAACGGCCAGTCGGGTTACTTGACGGGATTGACTAGCACGAGTGCATCTCAAGTCGAACGACATGAAGTGCGTAAAATACCTCATGTGGCCTAACCACTGCCGCCAACTCCAAAACACAACTCATGTTCATCGACGCGTCGTTCGTGGCAAAGATAAGCCAACCACGAACCTACTCGGTTGCCGACTGCCTGGACTAGGTATAGTCCCAAACAATTATGAATTCACATCAGCCAACATATAAGAGTAATGAAAATGAAATACAACCATGTGAGCATGTTAACACATGTTATAACATACAATTTAAGTAAATCATCAAGCACATACATTTCATACATATAATGAAATCATGCATGTAGCTACCATGTAGGAAAGCATTTACATCGACATATTAATTAAGAAATCATTCTTAAACTAATTCATAACACCATTTAATTCAATACAGACTAATACAAATATTTATACAAACACTTATACTACACACTTAAGTCTACATATAGTATGTCGACTCGAAGTGCGCATTTAGGCGAATCTCTTCGCCAAACTAATTATGCACGCATTCCTAGTACCCTAATGCGACCAGAAGCCATGTCAATCACATCAGCAAATTATGGATGAAAACAATATTTCCTACAAATGACTAAAATGCCCTAAATCTCATATTCTTCGTCTGCTTACGAAACAGGAAACGGACGGCATGCTGTACATGTCAAACGGCGTTGCCGTCGATAATCTACTATTAAACGATATAGAAAGCTTTGGAAACAGTCAATCAAAGTGTCTAAAATCCACACCTTTTCTCCTATAAGGGTATTGATTTGAACGGAGTGTATACGCTTCGTCTACGGCGAATAGGCAACCTGATTTATAAGATCCATCAGCTACCAGGCCATGAAAACTAAGGATCAGCAAATCAACAACTAATTAGGGTATTTTCTTACTTAGAAAAGTGGAGAAATCACCGGCAAAGTGATTGGAGCGTGTTTCTTAATCACGTGTATCAGGTAGTGCAGCAGCAGGAAAATTCTCTACCACTCACTCTCATAAACTCTCACTTTCTCTCTCACTCTTGCTAGGGTTTCTAGCAAATTCGGATGAGTGAGAGGAGTGAGGGTTTCAAGCCCTTTTATAAGCCCAAACATGCCCAAAACAGGCTTCAGGCCAAGGTATACTTAAGGTATATCCAAATCGGGGCTGTTTCGGTCCAAAAGGACATTTCTGGTGGTCCCCTGGCCAAACGCGATCAGACTTAAGTTCATGGTCATCGGATGTCGCTCACATCCCATTTTCAGTCCAGCAGTGTTCGTAGATCGCACGTGGCGGTCCAGTTTCAGTTCAGCGGTCACCGCAGGTAGATCAGGTCTGCAAGTCTCATGATATGAAATAGAAATTTTTTCTGATCCGAGGGTGTAATTTGGCTGAATTCTGTCGGTCAGAACGTTTAATACTGACACGTCAAGTCGTGTGCCAGATTTGAATTTTAAATTCCAAATCTAGCCCTATTCTTACTCTCTTCAGTCCAGGCTCAATGAAATAGCCTGCGAGTGTCGGTTGGACTTGATTTTTGAAATGATTGTCAAGTCCAGCTAGGCGGTTCTAACGGTCTAAGATTGTAGGTATAGGACTCTCGACGCATGGTCTAGATCCAATATAAAGTTTTAAAGAGGTCCAGAGAATAAACCGGTTTAGAGTTTGATCCGAGGTTTTAGGGTATTATAGCACCATTGGTTCTACTCACTTTGGGTCTTGTAGAACGTATTTAAAGTGATCAGGGACTATTTCCCAGTTACTCTAGCATTGCGCTAGCTAACTTATGCTTAGTTTCTAAAGGAATTAATCCTAAGTGATTTCTTTGGCTATGAAATTGGGTTTTGAGCGATTTCCCAGGTGTTTTAGTTGACCCATTGCCTAAGGACGTCTAACCCCAGGTTGGCCAAAATCCGGGGTGTTACAACTTTACGGGGAGCGCATTCCCTTTGTGAGTCCAATGCACATCAATTTTGCATAAATCTCTGGTTAACATGCATTTTTCTGATTCTGAAGGTTTGTCGTATAAAGTATGAATCGATATTCCTTCATTATTAACAGGTATATCCATAATACCTGATATTAAATGACGGTCTAATTCAAATTTCCCTTCTCTTGTACCGATTGAAAATGTTAAATTATCAAGGAAAAAATCTGAAATGCATGCAACCATTGATTGAGCAATGGACTGGTATGCAGACCCACCGCAAAGAAAAATGTTACACCAGCCTACAGAATCAAGAAGGGGAATGACACCATATGGAGCAATGTGATTTAGATTAGCGGTATGCTCAACGATAATGTTACGGGCACACAAATCCCGTACATCTTGAGTATCATCTTCGGGTGACCGAAGATGTCGTTTAGTTATTGGTCCAGATCTGGATGAAGATGGACCATGGGATGTTTTCTTTTTGTCTCTAGCATCCATATTCAAAAAAGATATACAAGAACAAGTAAGATGCACAAATGAAAGATGAGTTTTCTCTAGATCAGCAAATAGAGAAGAAACCCTTGAAAAACTTAACAAGAGATGAAATCAAGTTGTACTATGAACAGATCAAAGCATAGAGATCATGAATCTTCAAGAAAAATGATGAAATAGGACTTAACTTGAAGAAAAACTATAAATCCTATGACTGGTCGAGCCACGACTCATCGTAGGTGGGTGTTGAAATGAAGAAGAAGGGGATTTTCCCCAAATTATATGATGTTCACGAGATCCACGACCGGTCGAGTGTGGTTCACGACTGGTCGTAACACAACTGGTCGTGTACAACCACGACTGGTCGAGCATCGACCAAAAATGTATTTTAAATGAAAAAATTTGAAATTTAAATAATTTTAATATGAAATATAATACACTATGATACATGCAAGCAAGAATATTCAATGTAAAATGCACATGCCAAGATCAAATTTCAATTTATTAAACCTTCTTTTGTCGAGCGGTTTAGTAAATATATCAGCAAGTTGAGTTTCGATTGGTATATATTCCATTGAAATAACTTTTTCTTCAACCAACTCACGAATGTAATGATACCTAATGTCAATATGCTTAGTACGTGAATGCTGGACTGGGTTTTTAGAAATGTTTATAGCACTTGAATTATCACAATGTAAAATCATTGAATCTTGATTAATTCCATAATCGCTAAGCATGCGTTTCATCCAAACTAGTTGAGTACATGCATATCCAGCTGCAATATATTCAGCCTCAGCAGTAGAGAGCGATATTGAGCTTTGTTTCTTGCTGAACCAAGAAAGTAAACAATTTCAAATGTAAAAACAACCACCACTGGTTGATTTTCTATCATCAATATTTTCGGCCCAATCAGCATCTAAATACCCGGCTAATTGAACATTAGTATCAAAAGGATACCAAAGTCCCAAATTTATAGAACTTGCGCATATCTAATAATCCGTTTAACAGTAGTAAGATGTGATTCCTTAGGATTAGATTGATATCTCGCACAAATACCAACATTGAATGTGATATCAGGTCTACTAGCAGTAAGATATAACAAACTACCAATCATACTGCGATATAGTTTAGGATCTATATCTTTACCTGTAGAGTCTTTTGAGAGTCTTAATGTTGTACTCATAAGAGTATCAAAGTTCTTACCATTCTCAAATCCAAACCTTTTAACCAAGTTTGAAGCATATTTGGTCTGAGAAATAAAAATTTCATCAGGTTGTTGTTTTACTTGCAACCCTAGGAAATAGTTAAGTTCGCCAACCATGCTTATTTCGAACCTTAATTTGATTAACTGTGCAAACTTAGTAGACATGTTAGAACAAGTATATCCATAAATAATATCATCAACATATATTTGAACCATCAAAATATCATTGTTATTCTTTTTAACAAAAAGCGTTTTATCGACACTACCTACTTGAAAGCTATGACTAAGTAAGAATTTAGTCAATTTTTCATACCATGCCCTGGGTGCTTGTTTTAGACCATAGAGAGCCTTTTTGAAATGAAGTACATGGTCAGATAACTTAGGGTCTTCAAACCTTGAAGGTTGTTCAACATACACTTCTTCATGTAAATCGCCATTCAAGAAAGCACTCTTGTAACACCCTGAAAATAGGGGGTCGTGTATAAACTCAACTCCCGAGTTCCAGACCGTCACTTATGCAAAAAAATGATTATGATTCAATGTTGTCTGAGTTAAAGCATTCACATGAGTAAAAGCATACCAAAACTGTAATTCATACTTCAGATCCAGTGATAAAAGCAAGCGGAAGACTAAAGAGTATATATATCACTGTATGAAAAAATAAAGTAGATCTTAACTGTCACTAAAGCATGAATACATCACTGAGTCTCATATACATGTAAATGACAAAAATAAATGTCTAGAAGAGTCCCACTATGAAGTCCCGTCAACCCAGGTCACCTAAGCAAAGCCATCATGGTGCTGCATGTACTAGAACTCGTCCTGATCCTCGTCAAAGTCTGGCTCTGCCTCCTAGATCTCAGCATCACCTGCATCTACAACAGGGTCTGGTAGGTGTTGCAAACACCATTCCGAAATGTGGAAATGAGTAGCTAACTCAGTGGAATAATAGAGAAAGGGTTTACATGTTCTCAAATCAATCATGCGATAATAGTAAAGCAGTAAATCAGAAAATCCTAATACTGTTGTTAATGCAATATGACATGATGTGACGTATGCCCTCACCGACGATCTTCCTCATACGGCACCATCTTACGACCGCGGCATGCAATCGTCCCTCAAGTGCTCCACATCTTCCAGGAACATGCAATGTTATAGTGATATGATTTTCGAGTTGTTATTAGTCCATTCAAATAGTAGGATTGGGAAACTAAGGTACTTCCCTTGTATCAATCCCAACACAGATCCTGTCTAGGGTCGTCACTCCAAGTAATCTTATACGAGGTATATTTTGTAGGTCGCTGCAAGGGCTGTCAGGGCTGTTGCACGCACTCGTTGCTCCGCTCCCTCATCACCTTATCAATACAGGCCTACTGTACTCTACTGCTACTGAAGGGTCGTCGCCTCCCGTAGACTCAGAATACGCTCGCGGTCACTACAAAGGACTCGTCGCCTGATCAGTGTAGGCCGACAGTAAAAATATAGTGTCCCATACCACCATAATCTGCTCACGAGACTAGGTGCTCACTGGTCACTACGGGGAGGTTTGTGGCCCCAGCGTAGGCCGACAGCTCGACCAGGGTGTCCCATACCACCATGCCCGGCTCATGAGTCTTCGTGGATTAAGGTACCATGGTTAATAGGGTTTACAATGGTAAGTTCAGTACCCTAGGTTCAAGCAGTTATGACTCATGCAGGGTGAACATACAACGGCCAGTCGGGTTACTTGACGGGCTCGACTAGCGCGATAGCATCTCAAGTCGAACAACATGAAGTGTGTAAAACACTTCGTGTGGCCTAACCACTGCCGCCAACTCCAGAACATGACTCGCATTCATCGATGCGTCGTTCGTGGCTAAGAAAAGCTAACCACGAATTTGCTCGGTTACCGACTGCCTGGACTAAGCATAGTCCCAAAAAATTATGAAATCACATCAGCAAATCATATGAGAGTATTGGAATTAAAATACAACCATGTGAGCATGTTAACACATGTTATAACATACAACTTAAGTAAATCATCAAGCACATACATTTCATGCATATAATGAAATCATGCATATAGTCAACATGTAGGAAATCATTTACATCAGCATATTAATTGAGAAATCCATCTCAAAATAATTCATTACATCATTTAATTCAATACATACTAATACAAACACTTACACTACACACTTAAGTCTACATATAGTATGTCGACCCGAAGTGCGCATTTAGGCGAATCTCTTCGCCAAAATAATTATGCACGCATTCCTAACATTCTAATGCGACAACAAATCATGTCAATCACATCAGCAAAATATGAATGAAATCTTTACTTCCTACAAATGACTAAAATGCCCTAAATCTCATATTCTTCGTTGATTTACGAAACAGGAAACAGACAGCATGTTGTACATGTCAAACGGCGTTGCCGTCGATAATCTACTATTAAACGACATTAAAAGCTTTGGAAACAGTTAATCAAAGCGTTTAAAATCCACACCTTGTCTCTTATGGATGCGTAAATTCGAACGGAACGTATACGCTTCGTCTACGGCTACTAGAGGACCTGTTTTACAAGATCTATTAACTATCAATCTATGAAACGAAAGAAACATCAAATCAGCAACTTTCTAGGGTTATTTCTTACCTGAAAACGTGAAGAAATCACTTGCTGAATGATGGAAGCGTGTTGCAAAAGCACGTGCAACAGGCGGTGCAAAGACAGGAAAATTCTCCCCTAATCTCTCTCACAAACTCTCACCTTTCTCTCTCCCAATCTAGGGTTTCTCTCAAATTCGAATGGGAGAGAGGAGTGAGGGTTTTAACCCCTTTTATAAGCCCAAAAATGCCCAAAATAGGCTCAGGAACAAAGTTCACTTAGTGCATAACCAAATCAGGGCCGTTTCGGTCCAAAAGATGATTTCTGGTGGTCCCCTGGCCGAACGCGATCGGACTTAAGCTCATGCGTACCGGATCTAGCACGCATCAAGTTTTCAGTCCGACAGGGTTCGTAGATCGCGCGTGGTGGACCAGTTTCAGTTCAGCGGTCACCGCACGTAGATCAGGGCTGCAAGTCTCATGATATGAAATAGAAATTTTTCCTGATCCGAGGGTGTAATTTGACTGAATTCTGACGGTCAGAACGCTTAATACTGACACGTCAAGTCATGTGTCAGATTTGAATTTTAAATTCTAAATTTGTCGCTATTCGCACTCTCTTCAGTCCGGGCTCAATGAAATAGCCTGTGATTATCGGTTGGACTTGATTTTCGAAATGATTGTCAAGTCTAGCTAGGCGGTTCTAACGGTCTAAGATAATAGGTATCGGACTTTCGACGCGCGGTCTAGATCCAATACAAAGTTTCAAAGTAGTCCAGAGAACAAACCTGCTTAGAGTTTGATCCGAGGTTATAGAGTATTATAGAGTCATTGGTTCTACTCGATTTGGGTCTTGTAGAACGCATTTAAAGTGATTAGGGACTATTTCCCAGCTACTCTAGCGTTGCGCTAGCTAACTTACGCTTAATTTCCATAGGAATTAATCCTAAGTGGTTTCTTTGGCTATGGAATTGGGTTCTGAGCGATTTTCCAGGTGTTTTAGTTGACCCACTGCCTAAGGACGTCAAATCCTAGATTGGCCAAAATCTGGGGTATTACAACTCTTTACATCCATCTGATAGATTTTAAATTTTCTAAAACATGCGATGGAATTAAAAAGTCTAATTGATTCAAGGCGAGTGACTGGAGCAAAGGTTTCATCATAATCGATGTCTTCAATCTGAGTGTACCCTTGTACAACCAGTCTAGCCTTGTTTCGTATAATATTTTTGAGTTCATCAGACTTATTTTTAAAGATCCACTTTGTTCCAATAATGTTTTTATCTTTAGGTCTTGGAACAAGATACCAGACATCATTACGAACAAATTGATTAAGTTCATCCTGCATAGTGACTATCCAATTTTCGTCAGAAAGTGTTTATTTTATGTTGACCGGTTCTATTTGGGATGTAAAACAAACATAATTAAATATGTTCTCAAGTTGTTTGCGAGTATGAACTCCAGTGAGAGGATTTGCAAGTATTTGATTGGTTGGATGATCTTTAACAGTCCTTGGTTCAGATTCTTTTTGACTTGATGAGATATCTAAATTGTCAATAATAAGAGCTTCATCATCATCTGAACTTGGGGCTGATGTATTTAAATGATCATCAATGACCGCATTGATGGACTCTTGAATCACACCAGTTCTCTTATTTAGAACCCTATAAGCTCGACTGTTCAAAGAATAACCAAGAAAAATTCCTTCGTCACTCTTCGTATCAAACTTACTCAAATTTTCACGATCCCATAAAATATAACACTTGCTGTCAAAAACCCGAAAGTATTTGACAGTAGGTTTCTTTTCAAACCATAATTCATAAGCAGTCCTATTATCAGATTTACTAGTATAAACCCGATTAATAATATATCATGCGGTATTAACTGCTTCAGCCCAAAGATTTTTAGAGAGCTTCATACTATTCAACATAACATTAGCCATTTCCTGAAGCACTCTATTTTTTCTTTCAACTATACCATTTTGTTGCAGTGTTTTGGGCGCTGAGAATTCATGTGATATTCCCTGATCGCTACAGAATTTCTCAAAACTACTATTTTCGAATTCAGATCCATGATCACTATGGATCTTGCTAACATGAGAACATTTCTCATTTTGGATTCGTTTGATGACCTTTTTTACTTCATCCAGGGTTTCAGTTTTGTCTTTTAAGAATGATACTCAAGTGAACTTGTATAATCATCTACGATAACCAAAATATATTTTTTGCCTCCTCGAATCTCCGATTTGTTTGCCCAACTAGCATTCACCACATATTTTATCTACTTTTTGCAATTTGGGTAGACCTCTAATTAGTTCTCTTTTGCTCAATCTAAATAAGTTCTGATAGTGTACATGTCCAAGGTGTTTATGCCATAATTCAGTCTCATCGGTATGGACCATGTAACATGATTGAGTAGATGAGTTAGCATCACTAACGATGTAGCAGTTTTCAGAAGTACTGCGACCAGTTAATATAACAGAACCCCTTTTATTAACTATCTCACAACCTTAATTAGAAAACTTTACACTATGGTTGTTATCACATATCTGAGAAATGCTTAATAGGTTGTGTTTTAAACCCTCAACATATAAGACATTCTTAAATAAGCGAAGGTTATAAAGTTGAACCGTACCTTGGCCAATGATTTTACAATTGCTTCCATCACCAAATGTGACTGACCCGTCAGTCATATCTTTAAGATCGGTGAATAAAGCTTTATCACCTGTCATATGCCTGGAGCAACCACTATCTAGGTACCACTTTGAATGGCTTGTTGCTTTGAAAGCAGTGTGGACAACCAAGCTGAAAACTTTAGGAACCCATTTCATAACTGTTTTGGGTTTAAGAGTATAGATGGTCTTTTTCTGTCTATTGTTGTAGGAACGACCTATAGAGTTCGACTTTAATATCTCTTTGAGAAGATCAATAATTTTTTCAGCTAATTGATTTCAGTTTTGAAAATTAAAGTTGACATGGCCACCTTTAGGTTTTTGGAAAGACCTAGAATTTTTGGAAAAACCTTGATAGGTATTCCTTTATTTTGAGGTCGAAGACTCTCCTTTAACAAATCTAGGAGCAGTGTTCTTTTGTTTAGGAGATGTATTCTTATCATAGCCCAACCCGGATCGATCGCCACATTTTCTTGATCCAGACAATAATTTTTCCAATTTCGGATCACCTTGGGCAGATATCCATGTGTCTTTCAAACTCAAAAGAGAAGCTACCTCATTTTTGAGTTTCTTTTTTTCGGATTTCAAATCTTCAATTTGGGAGGTTTTGAAATCTAAATCATTTTTGGTTTTTTCAAAAGAATCAGAAATATGAGACTTTTCTAAGACAAGAGACTCATAATCTTCCTTAAGCTTAGAAAATTTTTCTTTTTGTAATTTAAGCTTGACAGCAATTTTACAACTCTCTTTATAAAGGGCATTATAAGCATCTTGAAGATCATCTTCATTATCGCAATCACTATTCAGATTTTCTTCACTAGATATATCATCATGATCTGAATAGGTGATCTTGTCTAGAGTCATAAGGGCTTTAACACCATCACCCGACTCGGTTTCAGAATCTTTTGATTTAGAAGAGGATTCAGAATCAGATGATTCATCCCAAGTAGCCATCATGCTTTTCTTTTTCGATTTGTCCTTTTTAGGACATTTGTTAGATAAGTGCCCATACTCTTGATAGTTGTAACATTGACTATCTTTCAAGGATTTACGAGTTCTAGGTTTAGATCCTCTCTTATCATTTGATTTTTGAAAATCAAATTTTTTCTTGTTTTTGAAAATTTTGTAAAACCTTTTTGCTAAAAGTGCCATATCATCTTCGGTATTTTCTGAATCCGAAGTGCTCTCTTGAGAAATATTTTTAGATGATTTGAGAGCTATTGATTTTCCTTTAGGATCCTTAAAGGATAACTCATAGGTTTGAAGTGAACCAACTAATTTCTCAACCCTCATGGTATCCGTATCACGAAGTTCCTGAATCGCGATCACTTTAGAATTGAACCGTTCAGGAAGTGAACGTAGTATTTTTGCGCACACTTTACTTTCAGGGATTCTATCACCAAGACCCCACATAGAGTTCACAATGTCATTCAATCTAGTGTAGAAGTCCATAAACATCTCATTCTCCTCCATATGAATTTCTTCAAATTTAGTTGTGAGGAGTTAGACTTTAGATTTCTTGACAATAGATGTATCCTCGTGTGTCATTTATAATATATCCCATGCTTGTTTTACATTTTCACAAGAGATGATTCTTTTGAATTCATCTGGTGATAATGCACAAGTAATTGCATTTAGTGCTTTTGCATTTGCACTACTTACACTTTCTGAAGTGTAGTCCAAAGCGAATAAGCCGTTACTTTCATAGATTTTGAACCATCGCCATTAGTTACTTCAGTGATAGGAGGGTTCCATTCATTCACTGTGGCCAGCCACACACTTTCATCCAAGGATTTGAGGAAGATCCTCATCCTGGCCTTCCAATAGGCATAGTTTGTGCCATTAAAGGGTGGTGGCCTAGTGACTGACAGGCTATTAAAATTTGACATCTTAATATAGCTTAGATCGTTAGCTTAGGAAATAAATCCAATAAATAAACAATAAGCATGAGCTATTAGGCTTTGATACCACTTGAAAGGGCCTAGCTATATGCCCTAGAGGGGGGGTGAATAGGGCAATGCTAAATAAAACTAATAACAACGGAATAATAAAAGATTTAAAGCACAGTGCTGAATATAAAACAATCATAATAGCCTAAAATAAAGAGATTGATACTTTATCAGTTCTAAGGACAACCTTACACCAAAAACTAGAGGTTTAAGGTAGGACAACCTTATTTCTAGAACGTCCTTGTATCACAAACCAAAGAGGAATAATAAGCAATGAAATCAAAATAACTTGCGAAAAATAAATCCTAAGTTATTACAACATTCATCTACACTTGCTTGAAGTGATTACAACATTCATCCACAAACACTCTCCACAAAACAGAATGAATAAAAGAATAAAAGAATAAAGCACATCCACAACACAACGATATATAGTGGTTCGCCTACACCAAATCCAACAGCCACACAGATTGCTACTCCACTCCTAATATCCTCACACAGGGGATATTAGCATGCACTATCAAAATAAGTTTCACAGGTTCACCTAAAACCTTCACAATTGTGTCTTTGATCTCGAGCTTACACAATCCAAAAACCCCCACAATCTGAGTTTTCTAGCTCTCCTCAGATAACCACTACAATGAGATTTTTCTGGAGAATATCAAACAAAAACCAGAGAAAGTAAATTACAAAACATGTAAAATACCTGAATCACCTTTTGATGAAGTCCGGTAGAACCAATCGGAGTAGAAGTTCGATTCGACGTTTAAAGTCCAATACTCACTTTAAGAATGGTTCTAAGTCTAATTGATTTTAGATCAAACGGGCTAGATCTATTTGATTTTGAATCCAGAAGAAGGAATATCAAAAATTCTCCTTTTCTAATAAGATTGGAATGTAGATCAAAATCAAATAAGAATAAGTTAGCAAAATGAATATTAAATAAGCACAAAGCAGCTTAAAATAAACACAAACTTATCATAGAGAATAGCCTAAAGAATGCTTGAATAGAATTGATTTGAAGTACTAAAACTCTGAAGTTCGTGCTTAATTTATAGACTGAAAAATCCCGTCTACGACTGGTCATAGGATCCTATGACTGGTCGTAGCTCCAAAGATTTTCGAAAGATTTTCGCGGGATTTGATTTTCAGTTTCACGACCGGTCGAGGGTGGTCTACGACCTTTCGTGGGCCACTTACGACTGGTCGTGAGACACCTACGACCGGTCGTAGGACCCCAAAAATGGTTGCTGGAGTTTGAGTCGTAGGGCTACGACCGGTCGAAGGATGAGTCGTAGAACTTCCAGGACTGGTCGTAGGACAGATAGAAAGATCCAAAAACCTTCAACTACCTAGGAATGGTCCTGAAAAACCTAAGACTGGTCGTTGCAAAGCTAGGACTGGTCTTGAAGTCCCTAGGACTGGTCTTAGAACACTCCAAACATGCATATAAAAATATATGAGTTATGTATCCGGAATGACTTATAATAAAGCCCATCCTAAGGTCAATCTAAGGTCAAACAAACTTTAAAAGTGAGATGGACTTGAAAGTCTTAACACTCAGATGACCCTTAAGAGAAGCTTGTGAATATTCAATACTTGTAGTAGGCCTTCATAAGCTTGATCTTGACTTGACAAAGTCTTCTAGTAAACTTGAACTTGATCAAACCTTGAACATGCAACCTTGAAAACTTTTATTATTGATTTCTTCATCCAAGACTTGAAAACTTTTTTCTTTTAAGATCTTGTCTTGAAATGCGATGTCTTGATATGTCTTGATTGCAATGACTAGTCTTCAAACATAAAACACAAGATATACAAGACATAGATATAGGTTTTGGCACCACAAAATTTGACAACTAAAGGGATATGAAATCATAGCACTTACAATATCAAACTTAGTCTTCTATTAGGACTTGAGTTCTTGGACGTTTTTTATTATAGAACTTGAACTGCAATATTGCGATTGGGTTCTTGAAAGTTAAGTCTTTAACCAACACTTGAAACTCATGCACTTTCTTCAGCTTGAAGATACTGGCAAGTTCATCGTAGATATCGACAAGATTGACTTAGCACGATCATCGGAGATTCAAAGCAACTGAAAGTATAAGCTTGAAACATAAAACTCATAAGCATGACACAAACTCGAATTGTTTGGCACACCAAATTTTGACTAAACTTAGGGTTTCCAACATAACAATTTCAAATACGAGAAAGAAATTTTTCTTTGTACCCAAGCACCCAAAACAACCGGGACTACCTCCACTGACGTTGTTATCACCTGAACAGCTAGAGATTTTACAGTCAAATTACACGGTACCATTACCATATGCCGCAAGGAGTAAGTCATTTTCAGTCATTCTGAAAAGATTTCTTGTCAAACCTAGCATGAAGAACCCAGAATTGATGGAATTTTATGCCCCTTTGTTAATAAAAATAGAAGAAACAACTGATAATGATACGTGTTATGGAAGGTTGACATCTAAAGATCTCGCAAGGTACAGTTCGGCAAGTAGGAAAATCATGAAGAATATGGGTTTCAATTATGAAGAACTGACTGACCTAAATTATGGGAAAGGAATTCAGATTTCGATCAGAGCCAATCAGAAAATGTGGGAAAATTTTTAGGGATTGGGGGCAGAGTCTTCGGTGAACATGGTTACAGTCGATCAGATAAAAGAAACAGATTATGAAGTGATCAAGCATCCCGAGACAACTCTGATGCAAATGGAAGATGGGGGGCAGCTAACAATTGATAGTCTGCAAGAAATAAATCTGGCCACGGAAGAAATGCCACAGAACACGTTCATAAGCGCTAGTCTCCTCGAGCAAGAAGTCAATCAATATGTTAAACTCCCGAAAGAGAACAAGGACATCTTCACTTGGACTTATGTAGAAATGTCAGCCCTAGAGCTTCAGTAGTAATGAACTGACTGAATATTTCTAAAGACAAGAGGCTAATTACGCAAGTACAAAGGTGATTGCATCCAGACGTAATTCCTTTGATAGAAGAGGAAATAAATAAAATCATAAAAGTCAGATTCATTAGAGAGGTGAAATGTCCTAGATGGATATTAAATGTCGTCTAAGTAAAGAAGAAAAGTGGGCAAATCAGGGTATGTGTTGACTTAAGAGATCTGAATGAGGCTTACCCGAGAGACAATTTCCCATTGCTAATAACTGAGTTGCTAATCAACAGTACAACGAAATATACTATCATGTCCTTCATGGATGGCTACGCCGGTTATAAATAGATAAGAATGGCTCCTAAAGACTAAGAAGCAACAGCATTCAGAACTTTGTTGGGAATTTACTGCTATAAGGTTATGTTGTTTGTTCTCAAGAATGCTGGGGCAACATATCAAAGGGCGATGTAAAATATCTTTCAAGACATGATGCACAGGCATGTTGAGCGTTATGTGAATGACTTGGTAGTCAAATCGAATGACCATCAATAACATTGCGAACGTCTAACCTCAGTCTTCCACCGGCTCAAAAAAAAGAAGTTGAAAATAAATCTGGCCAAATGCGCCTTTGGGGTATCATTGGGAAATTTCCTCGGCGTCGTCATTAGGCACAGGGGAATTGAGATCGATCCAAAAAAAGCCAAGGCCATACAAGACATGCGGCTCCTGAAAACGTTGAAGAAATGAAAAGTCTGTAAGGAAAATTGGCCTACATTCGCTGTTTTATTTTAAACTTGATAGGGAGATGTCAGCCATTTTCTCACTTAATGAAGAAAGGAACAGAGTTTATATGGGACAAGTCTTGTCAGAATGCATTTAACTCAATTAAAGAACCGCTGAAATAGCCTCTAGTATTAGCAGCTCCTGTTAAGGATAAACCGCTTATTTTATACATATTCGTAGCTGAAATTCATTGGGAACTCTATTGGCACAGATGAATGAACATGGGAAAGAAATTGTGTTGTATTATCCAAGTAGAACTCTAATAAGTGTAGAATGCAATTATTCTCCTATCGAGAAAGAATGTTTGGCATTGATATTTGTAGTCCAGAAACTTAGACATTATTGCCTCTCCCATGATATAACTTTAATCTCATGAACATATGCCATAGAGTTCTTAATGACAAGGCCGATGTTATCAGGAAGGTTGGCCAAATGGATGCTATTACTTTCGGAGTATACAATCACTAACGAGCCAGTGAAAGCAGTTAAGGGGCAAGAAGTGGCAGACTTCTTGGCAGCTCATCTAGTAGCAGACAGTGAAACCATCAACGATGATTTTTTCGATGAGCAAGTTATGATGATTGAGTCACAAAACCCATGACAAATGTATTTCGATGTTGCTTCTCGAACATCAGGAACAGGTGCAGGTGTAATATTCATAACTCCTTAGGGTGATTTATTACCTTATTCTTTTTACACCAGGTACTGCATGCACAAATAATGAAGCTGAATATAAAAATCTCATCATCGGGATGGAAATAGCTTAGGAAATGAAGATAAAAATGCTACAGATTTTTTGATATGCTAAGTTGATTATAAGTCAACTGACAACTAAGTTTGAAATAAGAAAATAGGAGCTCTTCCCGTATTGTGGAAGCGCACAACAATTATTGGATCAATTCTATCATGTCGAAATAAAGCATGTGTCACGATGTGAAAATGCAAAGGCAGACGCTTTAGCTAGCTTAGCAACAGCTTTATCCTGTTCGAATCAGAGTCCTCTTTAGGTAATAATAAAAGAAAGAAGATTCTTACCATCTTCAGAGATTATCAACGATGTTGCTGAAGCACTCCCTATATCATGTTTGGAGGTGACAATAGACGATTGACGCCAGCCTTTTGTAAATTACCTCAAATACGACATCTTGCTAGAGGATTCAGCACAAAGACAGCAAATCAAGTAGAGATTGAATAGATTCATCATATATAGCAAAATATTATATAGAAAATCTTACAATGAAATGTTGTTACATTGTCAGGAAAAATAAGAAGCAAGTCAAATGTTGCGAGAGGCCCACTCCAGAGAATGCAGAGCACATCAAGCTATCCAAAATTTATTCCATCAAGTGCATTAAATGGGATATTACTAGCCCACAATGTTCAAAGATGTTATTAATTATACGAAGCTATGCTACGAGTGTCAGATCCAAGGAGACGTCATACATATTCCCCCTAAAGACCTCTATCAGACAATCACTTCTTAGCCTTTCACTGCTTGGGGACTTGATGTTATTTTTCCTATAAATCCACCTTCATCCAAAGGAAAGCAATATATATTGACAGTAATGGACTATTTCTCTAAGTGGACAAAAGTGATCGCATTGCGAAATGTCAGAGAAAAGGACGTCATCAACTTCATTCGACATGCGAAGATATATCATCACGGTATCCCGAAGAAAACCATTACCGATAATGGCACTCCTTTCAAGAATAGGGGTATAGAAAAGTTGTGTCAAAAGTTCAATGTTCATCACTCATTCTCAACACCTTACTATCCACTGGCCAATGGGTTAGTAGAGGCATTTAACAAGATGATTGTGAAGATATTGAAGAAGACAATGACTGGAAATAAATGTGATTGGGATAAAAAGTTGCAAGAAGCATTATGGGCTTACAGGACTACTCATCGAACGACAACAAAAACTACACCGTATTCGTTGGTTTATCCTATTTGAAACGCAAGTCACATCACTTGGAGTAGCAGTGCATCTGTCAATTACATATGATGAAAATGAAAGGATGAGGATGGAAGAATTTGATTTACTCGATAAAAAGTTGTTGGCAGCTCAACAATAATTACAATTGTATCAAGAAAGAATATCTGTCAACTTTAATAAAAGATTCAAGTACTGCTCTTTCAAGAAAGGTGACATGGTACTCATGTTGAAAAGATTGATAGTGGTCACTCGCAAGTCAGGGGGTAAGTTTGAGCCCAAATGGGATGGGCCATACATAATAGCAAAAGTATATTCCAATGAAGCGTATAAAGTTGTGGATCAAGACGAATGTGGTATTAGTATACTAGTCAGTGCTCGTTTCATCAAAAAGCATCATCCCTGAAGATAAATGCAGTTTTGATCCAGAAGATTATCAAAATAATGCTTCTATGTCAAAATGGGGCAAGAACAAGTGAAGTCATGCATTATTCTTCGAACGAATGAATAAAGGATGAATCTCAAGCATATCAAGACTATGTATCAATGATTATCATTAAATGCTAACTACTGCCAAGTGTTAATGATGATCTCCAAAATTAGCAACTATCGCTGTCATCATCAATCAAGCCTTACAAAGTCGCTATCATGACCAAGCCAATACACTGTTTTAAACATAACATGAACGTTGTCAAAACATCATCAGCAGCTGTTATGTATCAATTATTGATTCACCATTCATGACAGTGAAATAAGCCTATACGGCCAACCATACATAAATCTCACAACAACAATGGCAACTTATCATTTAAGGTAGCCTAACCAAGCCTATACGGCCAACTATGCATAAGGTCTGCCATCATCGGCAATATATATATATGTTATTCAGGTAGCAGTGAGAAGCCAGTGGCCCTAAAAAGCCCGTATAGGCCATCATATGCATAACCATGCGGGTAGCGGATGGAGCCAGCAACTAAAAATCTATAACGACCAGTCATGCATGAGATCAATGCTGTCTGTATAGCTTCCGACAGTGTCACGAGGAAGAAAGAAAGTGCCCTCCCGTGAATGGGTTTGACCTTGCAAATGAAGAAAAAGTGGGCTGCAATATGCGCTCTTTGGCCATTGTCCATAGATAAGCCAACCATATGTAAGACCCCCCAGATTCCTGGCTTGATTTGAGTAGTAACTCATGTGGAAAGGGTTTCTATAAATCACCTCCTCATTGATGGACTAGCAGCCTTGGATTTGGTATCCTAAGGTAGCCTTGCGCACCCTAGAGAGTTACTACGACCAACCCTATGCGTAACTTCCACCAAGTTCATGACCCTGGTAGCTTCACTGGGCCCCTTTGATGGATCGTAGTTTGTGAACTCCCTAGCTGTGATAAGTCCAGTGAACTCATAAGAGTTACAGAGACCATTCACATTAGACCCGACTCCAACGACTCATGAGTCTAAAAAAACTGTGTTGCTCTACCACTCAAGAGCTTAAACTGCAGGGCTATCTAACTAAACTGAAACCTGATTCCACCTATTAAAATGAAAATCATATAGGAAATCTCATACTAACAATCATGATAAACTATCATCTTCATTTTTGAAGCTATGATGAAACATAACATCTTGATAAATAATCACATGAATATATGTGCTTGGAGTAAACCGTGATTCAGAAACTTTCAAAGAAACAATTATCTCAAAACATTTCAATGCATTTATATATCTTGAAATTTAATAGAAAATTACATATGATTGTAAAAAGAAAGGAAAGAAAAATAAAGTCTTTTATAATTCTTCTGCCATGCCTAACGTTGCTAAATATCTTTGCAAGTCTTCTTTGAGCCGAACTTAAGCTGCAATATGTTTTGATTTAGCCTCAAAAAATGATCTTTACATGTTTGGAATGCCGATTAACTTCGTCTCCAAAGAGGCAATTATTTCTTCTTTTTTTTATTAGCTCAAATCGTTCAGCATCGGAAAAATGAATATTGACATGCATGTTCTTATAAATATTCTTTATATTCAACTCCTCTTCCCAATCCTTCGTCTCTAATTGTAGAGTTTCCTTCTTCAGAAGTGCAATTTGATTTTAAATAGTTATTCTATTATCAGTGGAAGCTTCTAGTTATTCTTAGAGGGATAGCTCCTCTTGATCATATTTGGAGACAATAGAAGCAATTTAGGAAGCCTTCCCCTTAGAAGATGCCGGTTGTCTCCCATATTCCAGAATCTCCGAGGTGACAACTACGTTTTATGCCGATTTTAAAATGGTTACCGAATCATGGAATCTCAAGAGAGAGTTGTGTAAGTGCTATGGTTTTATACTCCTTTGGTTGTCAAATTTTGTGGTGCCAAAACATCAATCTATGTCTTGTGTAATCTATGTCTTGTGTAGCTCATAGGTATATATGATCAAGACATTGCATATGGGTTCAAGACATTTCATCACCTCTCTAAACACGTTGCTTCAAGTTAAGAATGAAGATTTACTTCAAACCATTTCAAGAAATGCAAGTACAAGCTACAATGAAAGAAGCGGTCTTGTTCAAAGACTCAAGTTAGTGTACAACTCGAAATGAAGTGTAATTCATGCTCTAGAAGATCCCAAGTTCAATGCTACATCCAGTATAGAGATCCCAAGCTTCACAATCTTCAAAGGTCAACTATCATATGAAGTCTCGATGTTCATATCTCACTTTCAAGGTATGATTGACCTTAAATTGACCTTAGGGTAGGTCATTTTGCATACATAATTCATATTGAATCTTTTTATATGAATTTGGTCCATTTTAAGACTAGTCTTAGATCCTGTTCGACTAGTCCTAGAACTGGCTTGACTAGTCCAAGAAATTCTAGGATCAGTCCTAAGTTGTTGTAATTTTTTTAAAATTTTTTGGTTGAGCTACGACCAGTCCTGGAGTCATCTTGACCGGTCATGTGAACAGTGCTCGACTCGTTCATGACCTGTCGTACATCTTCAATTCAAACTCCAACGACTAAACTTGGTACCTCACAACCAGTCGTGGGTTAGTCACGATCAGTTGTGGAGGGCTCATGACCGGTCGAGGAAGACCTTCGACCAGACGTGGAATGGTTTTATCTGATCGTGCTTAAAATTTCAAAGATCCGTTTCTGCTATGATCAGTCATAATGTCCTCGGGACCAGTCATAGCTGAGTTTCTGCAATTATAAATAAATGACGAATTTCAGAGTTTGATAACCAAATTGAAGAAAAATCTAGGCATCACTTTGAGATAAGTTTGTTCATTTTAAGTAACTTTGTGTGTATTAAAAATTCTCTTTTGTTAGCTTTATTGATTTGATTTTGTTTCTACATTTCAATATGAATTAAAAAGAGGAACTGTATTCCTTCTTCTTGGAATCAAAATCAAATATAGCTAGCTCATCTGGTTTAATTTAAAATCAATCTAGAACTTAGAACCATTTCTTAAGTGAGTATTGGACATTGAACTTCTATTCGAATTTCTACTCCGACTTGGTTCTTCCGAGCTACAATAAAATGAGAAATCCAGGTATTTTACTTTATTATAAATTTTATTATTTTAGTTTTATTTGAGGTTAAGCTAGAAAAATCTAAATCTAATCGTTATCTGAGGAGAGCCAGAAAAACTCAGAAGTTGGGTTTTTTGAATTGTGTAAGCCCATTTGAAAGACACAATTGTGAAGGTTTTGGGTGAACCTGAGAAAACCTATTTTGATAGTGAACGCTAATATCTCCTGTGTGAGGATATTAGGAGTGGAGTAGCAATCTGTGTGGCTGTTGTTTAACAGTAGGTTAACACACAGGCGAACCACTAATCTTTGTGTTTTGTGGATGTGTGATTTGTTTTGCCTATCTTTTACCATTCAAAGTTGTGGGATATATGTGTGGATGTGAATGTTGTAATATTTACATTTGAATCACTGTGAGGAATGTTGTAATAGGTTAGAATTTATTTCTTGTTATTTCTTTTTATTCCTCTTCAGTTTGAGTTTTTGATACAAAGATCTTTCTAGAAATAAGGTTGTCCTACCATAAACCTTGGTTTTTGGTGTAAGGTTGTCCTTAGTACAACATTTGTATCAACCTCTCAAGATTAGAATTTTGAGGTTGCTTTACATTTTCGTACTATGATTTATTTATAGTGCTATCTTTCCTTTATTCTTTTATATTCCGCTGTTAAAGTTGAAATTTGGCATAGTCCTATTCAACACCCCCCCCCCCCCCCCCCCCCCCCCCCCGCTCTCTCCTAGGACTCATAGCTTGGTTTTTCAAGTGGTATCAGAGCCTAATAGCTCGCTTTTAATTATTTATATGTGGATTTATTTCCTAAGATAATCAATCTAAGCTATATATAAGATATCAAATTTTGATAGCCTTTTAGTCACTATGCCTCCACCTTTTGATGGCACCAATTATGCTAATTGAAAAGCCAGAATGAGGATATTCCTAAAATCCATGGATGAAAATGTGTGGCTAGCCATAGTGACTGAATGGACCCTTCCTACCATTGAAGTAACTGGTATCGATGGATCAAAATCCATGAGAGTAAAACCTTATTTTTCATGGACCAATCTTCAGAAAAGTCAGAGTAGTGCAAATGCAAAAGCACTAAATGTGATCACTTGTGCACTATCATCGGATGAATTCAAAAGAATTATATCCTGTGATTCTGTAAAGCAAGCTTGGGATATATTAGAAATGACACACGAGGGAACATCAATTGTCAAGAAATCTAAAGTTCAAATCCTCACAACCAAATTTGAGGAAATAAATATGAAGGAAAGTGAAATGTTTATGGACTTCTACACTAGATTAAATGACATTGTGAACTCTGTGTGGGGTCTTGGTGATAAAATGTATAGGAATTAGTTGGCTCTTTACAAACGTAAGAGTTAACTTGTAAAGCTCCAAAAAATAAATCTATTGCCCTTAAATCTTCTAAAAATAGTTTTCAAAAAAATAATAACAATTTTAATTTAGAAAACTCTAAAGATGATATGGACCTTTTACTGAAAAAGTTTTACAAAATTTTTAAAAGTAAAAAGAGGGTTGATTTTCAAAAATCGAATGATAAAAAGAAATCTAAATCTAAAACTCAAAAATCATTAAAAGATAGTCAGCGTTATAACTGCCTTGAATATGGGCATTTAGTAAACAAGTGTCCTAAAAAGGACAAACCCAAAAAGAAGGGTATGTTGGCTACTTGGGATGAATTCTCTGATTCTGAAGCCTCTTCTGAATCAGAAGATTTTGAAACCGAGTCAGGCAATGAAGTTAAAGCTCTTATGACTCTAGTTAAATTCACATTTTCAGATAATGATGATTCAACAAGTGAAGAAAATATAAATAGTGATTGTGAAATTGAAGATGATCTTCAAGATGCTTATAATGCCCTATACAAGGAAAGTTGTAAAATTGTTGTCAAACTTAAACTTCAAAAAGAAAAATTTTCAAAGCTTAAAGAAAATTTTGGGTCGCTTGTTTTAGAAAAATCTCATATTTCAGATTGTTTTGAAAAGACTGAATGTGATTTAGAACTCAAAACCTCCCTTATTGAAGATCTTAAATATGAAAATAATAAACTTAAACTTGAAGTCTCTTTTGTTACGAGTTTAAAGGATACATGGAGATATGCCCAAGGTGATCCAAAGTTAGAAAAACTTTTAACCAGATCAAAAAAATGTGGCGACCGATCCGGTTTGAGTTATGATAAAAATATTCTTCCTAAACAGAAGAATACTCTTCCCAAGTTTGTGAAAGGAGAGACTTCAAACTCAAAAGTGATAAGTACTAATCAAAATTTTTCTAAAAATACTAAAATTTTTCAAAAATCCAAGAGCAACTATATCAATTATAAAAATCAGAATCGAAACCCTTTAGCAAAAAAAATAGTTGATTTGGTTAAGGAGCTTTTAAAATCTAACTCAATAGGTCGCTCTTACAACAACTACAAACAAAAGAAGACCAACTCTACTCCTAAACCCAAAACAGTTATGAAATGGATTCCTAAGGTTACCTGCTTGGTTTCCCACACTGCTTTCAAAGCTACAAGCCATTCAAAGTGGTACGTAGACAGTGGATGCTCAAGGCATATGACTGGCGATAAAGGTCCACTCACCAATCTCAAAGACATGACTGATAGTTCAGTCACATTCGGCAATGGCAGCAACTGCAGGATTATTGGTCAAGTTACAGTTCAACTCTATAACATCCCTTTGTTTAACAATATTTTATACGTTGAAGGGTTAAAACACAATCTGTTAAGCATATCTTAAATATGCGATAACAATCATAGTGTAAAAATTTTTAACCAAGGTTGTGAAATCCTAAACAATAAGGGTTCAATAATATTAACTGATCGCATAACATTTGAAAACTGCTATATTGTTAGTGAATCTAGCTCATCTAGTCAAAAGTGCTACATGGTCCATACCGATGAGACTGAGTTATGGTATAAACGTCTTGGACATGTACACTACCGTAATCTATATAGATTGAGCAAAAGAGAACTAATAAGAGGTCTACCTAAATTATAAAAAAAAAAAAAGACAAAATATGTTGAGAATGCCAGATTGGCAAGCAATCAAGGAGCTCTCACAAGAAGGTGAACTCCAATGCCACATCAAGATCACTCGAACTTCTCCATATGGATCTTATAGGACCTACCGGAGAGTCGAGGTGGTAAAAAAATATATTTTGGTAATCGTGGATGATTTTACCAGATTCACTTGGATAGCTTTCTTAAGGGATAAATCAGAAACCCTTAATGATGTAAAAAGAGTTCTCAAACGTATCCAAATGGAAAAAGGTTCTCAAGTGTGTAAGATCCGTAGTGATCATGGATCTAAATTTAAAAATAGCAATTTTAAGAAATTCTATAGCGATCAAGGGATATTATATGAATTCTCTGCACCTAAAACTAGACAACAAAATGGAATTATTGAAAGAAAAAATAGACTGCTATAAGAAATGGCTAATGTAATGTTAAATAGTATGAAGTTCCCTAAAAATCTTTCGGTTGAAGCTGTAAATACTGCATGTTATATAATCAACCAGGTTTATACGAGAAAATTTAATAATAAAACTGCTTATGAAATGTGGTTCGATAAGAAGCCTGCTATCAAATACTTTCAAGTTTTTGGCAGCAAGTGCTATATTTTATGTGACTGTGAAAATCTGGATAAGTTTGACACCAAAGGTGATTAAGGGATCCTTTTAGGATATTCCTTGAATAGTCGATCATATCGAGTACTGAACAAAAGGACCGATGTTATTCAAGAATCTATAAATGTGGTCATAGACGATCACTTGAATACACTTTTCCCAAGTTCAGATAATGATGAAGTTCTTTTAATTGACAAACCAGATACTTCATCAAATCAAACTGACACTGAACTGAGGACTGTTAAAGATTATTCAACCACTCAGATTCTTGAAAACCCTCTCACTAGTGTTCATATGCTTAGACAACTGGAAGATGTATGTAATTATTTGTGCTTTACATCCCAAATTGAACCGCCAAACGTAAAAGAAGCTCTTACTGACGAAAATTAGATTGTTGCGATGCAAGAAGAGCTTAACCAATTTGTGAGAAATGATGTTTGGTATCTTGTTCCTATACCTAAAGATAAACATATTATCAGAACTAATTGGATTTTAAAAAATAAGTCTAATGAACTTAGTAATATAATTCGAAACAAGGCTAGGCTAGTTGTGCAAGGGTAAACTCAAATTGAGGGCATTGATTATAATGAAACCTTTTCCCTAGTAGCTCGTCTTGAGTCAATCAGACTATTTATATCCATTGCTTGCTTTAGAAAATTTAAAATTTATTAAATGGATGTGAAGAGTGCCTTCTTAAATGGTGATCTGCATGAAGAAGTGTATGTTGAACAACCAATGGGTTTTGAATACCCTAAAAATATTGATCATGTCTATCACCTTAAAAAAATACTTTATGGCTTAAAACAAGCTCCTAGGGCATGGTATGAGAAATTGACTAAGTTTTTACTAAGTCATGATTTTCAAATGGAAAGTGTAGATAAGACTCTTTTTGTTAAGAAACTTAATGATCACATCTTAATAGTGTAAATCTACGTTGATGATATTATTTATGGATCTGCCTGTTCTAACATGACTGTTGAGTTTGTGGATTTAATGAAATATAAGTTTGAAATTACCATGGTTGGGGAATTGAATTATTTCCTAGGGTTGCAAGTGAAACAACAATCTGATGGCTTTTTTATTTCTCAAACTAAATATGCTCTGAACTTAATCAAAAAGTTTGATTTGAAAATGGTAAGAATTTTGATACTCCTATGAGTACAACCTTATGATTCTTAAAGGACTCTACAAGTAAAAATGTGGATCCTAAATTATATTGTAGTATGATTGGAAGTTTTTTTATTTAATTGCTAGTAGACCTAATATTGTTTTAAGTGTTGGTATTTGCATTAGATACCATTCTGATCCTAAAGAGTCACATTTAACGGCTGTTAAGAGGATTATGCAATATGTCACAAGTACTTCTAAATTCGATCTCTGGTATCCATAGGATACTATTGTTCAATTGGCTATGTACTCAGATGCTGATTGGGCTGGTAATATTGATGACAAAAAATCAGCCAGTGGTGACTGTTTTTATATTGGAAATTGTTTGGTTTCTTGGTTTCTTGGTTTAGCAAGAAGAAATCAGCCAGTGGTCGACGAGGCCTCGCCGGTAAACGGGCCCAGATGGGACCGGGCTTCGGGCCGATCGTGTTTGGGGGCTAGGGAAACCCCCTAATGTATGGGCAGTCGATCAAAACCCCTCCAATCTACTACTTCCTTCACAAACTACCCCTCCAAGCTTTCCTTTTCTTGAAAAATCTCTCAAATGTCTCCAAAATTCCCACTCCAAACTCTTTCTTTTTCCATTTTCAAGTACCCCCACTCCACCCTTCAAATCTCATCTCAAACAGAAATCATTATAGGCTACTTCCTTTAGAAATTAGATGAAACTAACTAAGTGTTAGATTATATGACTTGTGAAATTGTCACCAATCACTTTAAATACGATGCGCTAGACCCAAAACGTGTAGAATAGTTGACGCTACAATACCCTAAAACCTAGGATCAAACTCTAAACCCAGTTGCTCACGGGAGCATTCGGAAACTCCGTATCGAATTTGGCCCGCACATCGGAAGTTCGATTATCCCAAACTTAGATGAATATGACCGCCTAGTTGGACTTAACAATCACCCCAAAAATTAAGTCCAGATGATGTCCCACGATGATTTTCTTGAGTCCTGAGTGAAGAGTGTGAGAAATGTTAGAAATTAAATAAAATTTATGAAATTTGGCATGTGTCTCTTGCATGCCTTTTCTAAGCGTTCTGACCATCAGAATCTGATCCAAATTCACCCTCGGATCAAGAGAAATGGCCCACTCATGTTAACGCACTTGCGGCCCTGATCGAATACCGGTGACCGTTGAACTGAAACGGGTCCGCCACGGGTGATCTAAAAATTCGATCGAACAATAAAACTCTGCCTAACCTAGATCTAATGTCAGGAAGCTTAAGTCTAACTGCACATAGAAGAGGAGCTTCCAGAAGTGCTCAGTTGGATCAGAACAAGCCCACTTTGGTTATAAAATAAGTATACCTTGGCCATAAGGCCATTTTTGTCACTTTTGGACTTATAAAAAGGGCTTAAACCCTTACTCTCTCATTCCATACAAATTTTCTAAGCCCTAAAAAAGAGAGAGAGAGAGAGAGAGAGAGAGAGAGAGAGAAAGTGGGGGAGAAGATGGGGTTTTTCTTCCATGTATTCTTCCCTGCTACTCCTTGTGCTTCAACGCTGCTTTTGCACTGCAATTCCAGTGCTTCCAGCTTCGCTCTTAGGTAAGAAATCATAACCCTAACCTGTTCTAGAGTTCCAAATAGTATAAGTGATGATGTAGCTAACCTATTTCATGGTATAGGTTTCTGTTGAGCCGTTGACGAAGACTTATCGTCTGAATCAACTCCGTTTCGCAATTTTCGGTTTAAGGTGCGGACTATATACGTTTAGGTTATGGTTTTCAAGACTTTCAATGTTAAGCAATGATTTATTCTTGCTTAGAATGCTGTTTCACATATACAAAGTATTGTCCGTTTCGATTTTCAGTTATACGTTAATTATGTTAATTATACTGTATTTCTCATATTTGTAGAAAATACCGTATACATATAAAATTCAGATTTGTGCTTGCCATGATTAATTTCCATCTATATATGCTGGATGTATGTGTAACAACTTTTGGGCTAAAGGTTTAGTCCAAATACATGATATACCAATATACGATATGTAGTTAGTATGTGTAGCCTAAGTGTTTGTGAAAATGATCGAATGAGTATAGACTTTGTAAGTGTGCTCGCCATGACAGACTGTCGTGGATATATGAATGTTGTATAGGCGATAACCCTTTAACGAAAGGCTTTACCCTAATACGTATGCTAATTAATACATAATATGTATTATGTAATAGGTGTAGTCTAAGTTCTTGTATAAAATGTCTGAATGTGTTAGTAGTTGGTAAATTGTGATTTACAAGGGAGTTGAGATATGAATCCCAACTGCCTTAGCTGTGTGCATGTTTACATCCATAGACTCATGAGACGAGCATGGTGGTATGGGACACCGTGGTCAAGCTGTCGGCATACGCTGGGGCCACAAACCTTCCCGTAGTGACCAGTGAGCAACCCAAACTCGTGAGTAGATTATGGTGGTATGGGACACTATATTCTTGCTGTCGGCCTACACTGATAAGGTGATGGGGGAGCGGTGCAACGAGTGCGAGCAACAGCCCTAATAGCCCTTTGTAGTGACCTCGAGCATATTCTAAATTTGCGGAGAGACGACGAGCCTTCTCACAGTAAACAGAGTATAAACTAAGCCTGTATTGATAAGGTGATGGGGGAGCGGTGCAACGAGTGCGTGCAACAGCCCTTGCAGTGACCTAGAACCGTACTTCGTATGAGATATGCTAGGACTGACGACCCTAGAATGGATGATTGTTTAGGTATTGATATAAGTGAGGTACCTTAGCTTCCCAATCCTACTGTATGAAAAGGACTAATAATAACTCGGTAATCATGTTCATATCGCACTGCATGTGCCTGGAAGATGTAGAGCACTGAGGAAAGAAAGCATGCCGCGGACGTAAGATAGTGTTACATGAGGGAGTATGTTGGTGAGGGCATAAATCATGTCATTTCATCGTTGCATTAATTACAGTATTTAGGAATGTTTGATTGTACTGCTTTATCATTACTGCTTGATTGAATTGATAACATGTTAACCTTTGCTGTATAGTTTCTACTGAGTTAGCTACTCACTCCCACGTTACAGGACGGTGTTTGCAACACCGACTAGTCTCTATTTTTCTTTTTTAGTTTCAGATGATGGCGATGCTTGCGAAGCAGAGCCGGACTTGATGATGTTGAGGAGGATTTCTCCTATATGAAGGTTCTGATCGACGGGGTTACAGGGTTAATGATTAGATGCCAATACACTTGGTATTTTGATTTTTATTTAAACATCCATGTATATTGTTTTTTCTCATCTTTGGAGTATACATGTATATAGTTGACCTGGTAACATGTTCACACTCTGGAGACTTACAATCAAATATATATTTTATGTAATTATCAGTCTTCCGCTTGCAAAATTTAATTGTCTCTGGAGTATGATATGCTGTTTTAGCTTAGTCTCAATCTTATTTAATGTCATTCTACAGACAACATGCATTCATCATTATCTATGTTGCATAAGTGACATTTTGAAACTTGGGAGTTTGGTTTCTACTCGACCCCCGATTTTCGGGATGTTACAATATAGCTACGACTTCAAGTCGTTGCCATATATATAATGGGTACGGATTATATCCGTAGCCGTAGCTTCCGTAGCGCTAAGATATTTACAGTTATAGATTCTATCTGTAATTAAAAATAGATCAAGAACTATAGCCATAGGCTGAAATTAGTAACAACTACGGTTCCCATAATTGGCTACGGTTAATAGCTGTAGCTGTCGAAATCATAGGTACGGGTTAAATCCGTAGCAATTGTTTCCGTAGCTATAAATTATATACAGTAACAAATTATATCTCTAGCTAAAAGTATTGAGATAACCATAATAATAGGCTTAAAATTAGCAAGAGCTATGGTTTTCAAATAAACAGCTATGGTAATAGCCGTAGCTAATGCCTATTTTTTTAAAAAAAATAAAAATAAATAATAATGGTATCTCTTACCGTTGTAGTACATGCCCTAATGACTCATATAAGCTAATATAAATAAATACTTCATGCCTAAATCATTCATTCATTCAATCAAACACAATCATTCATTTAATCTAGTGCAATCATTCATTTCCATTCATAAAAGTACAATGCCAGCATAATATTTATATGTCTATTTAAAGTTCTTATTAACAGCAAGATCCAACGCCTTCTTGCAGCCAGATAGCTTCTCAACAATCGCAAGCGAAAACTCTGTGGATGTGCCTCTACTAGTTATCAATTTTCCATCAACTAACACCCTACTCTCAGCTTCGCTTTGATCCGAAAGTTTACTGCACATAGCTGAAAATCAATTTCATCATTCAAAGTGGAAGAAATTACATGTTATGAAATTATACATAAGAGGCTAAAAATGTGTTTGTGTGTGTTTTGAAGATTGAGCATATTGAAACCGAACTCTATTTCTATAAAAGCATGTAATCCTAAACACCCATTTTCAAATTTACATGGAAAGAGCAACACATCTAAAACTCAAATCTCTGTCAAAAAAAAAAAGAAGAAAAAAGAAAACTATATTTCCAAATATCCACTTCCAGTTCATGAAGAAAGACTAAAGATCACATCGAAATCCATTGCTCTCCCCGAGGACCTGAAATTCCAAACTCCTAACCTCAAATTCAAGAAAAAAAGAGAAAAAGAACAAAGATAAATTCATATCTCTCTTTGAAAATCTACAAAACCCTTCACCAACTGTTCTATACAACAGCAACTGTTCAACTAAACCCTTCATACCCCAACAATTGTTCCACACACTTCAAAAATCTTCTACCGTTGTTCTGTACAACAATAACATTAAGATATATTTAAACAACAAATGTCAGTTTGAAACAACAACTTCCATTGTTCCATTGTTCCTTAGAAAATTTGTAAAAGGATTTTCAATGGTATTTAATGTATAGAAAATCTGTTACCATTGTTGTGTAGAACACAACCCTATCTTTGCACTTCCTTTATATGCAACGCAACCCAACCCAACCAAAATTTAGGTTGATAGTGAAACCAATTTGGGATTTAAGAGAGAGAGAGAGAGAGAGAGAGAGAGAGAGAGAGAGAGAGAGAGAGAGAGAGAGAGAGAGAAGAAGAAGAAAAAGAAGAAGAAGAAGAAAAAGAAGAAGAAGAAGAAGAAGAAGAAGAAGAAGAAGAAGCATACCGAGTTTTATTCCCAGCAAGGTTCACAAAATTCAAGTTGATAGTGAAACCATGTGATCATACATTGATGACATTACATGCAGGCACATGCAAAACTAGAGTTTTGTTCCCAGCAAGGTTCGCAATGTGCTGCATGATAAAGAGTGTGACTTAACAAACATACGCTTCAGCAGTGAGTGAAGGGCCAGTGAATAATCATACATTTTGAACTGTTTTTGGACAGAGATGCTAAAAAAGATTATTTTCTATTGATCTGAAGAGGCCAGTGAATAATCAGATATGATGCATCATGTGTTAATTAATCTATAGCTCCATCATTTTGTAGTCTTGAATTAACATGCACAGTTGATGCCTGCAACCTTCTCAGTTCCTCAGAAAGTCGGCGGGAGATGAGCTGGCCAGAATGGGCTTGAAGGATCTATGAAATATTCATGTAAACTACAATATGCATAATAGTTCTCTATGACGCTGTGTATAGGTAATAGAAAAAGAAATTTTGGAAGCAAAAACCTTCAGAGAGTAGAACTTGTCTCTGGATAAAGATTCATGACAGAGCTGGAATGTTGGAAAGGATTGGTAGATGCATCATTTGTTGCTGCAGAAGGTATTTCTTTTAAGAACTTGAGGCAATCCTGGGAAAAAAGAAAGAAAGGCATGTCCATGAGTGGACTCTAAGCATTTTCATGTTCAAGAAACTTTAAGAGGAAAAAAATGCAACATATATTGAGTACAAGTTCATTCATACAATAGCAATGAAATAAAGCATGTGAATCACCTCGAAAAAGGTATCCTTGTATGTGTTCAGATTTTCATTCAGCCATTGCTCCAAATTTATGTGTTCCTTATAAGAAGCAACTGCAGCCAGTTTGATGCTGAATGTAAATGGAGTCATGTCTAATACTGATTGTAAGATCTGTGAGATGGCATGTACAGATGTACATGAGTATAAAAAGTAGCAAATGCAGACATGGAAGAGAGTTGTAATGCATGTAAACTGCTTGTGCCGCAACATTCAACTGTGATAGTGCCACCGGTGATTGCTGCGCCTGCTAGGAAATAACTCGCACTTGATGCATCTCCTTCAACATATGCATTTCCAGTGGACCTGTTTGACCATGATATTACTTGTGAGTATGTTTGTCCATGGTTAGCTTTCCTGGTCCATCACCATACTTGCAAGGCTGTCTAAAGTTTGAGATTAAACTTACTTGTATTTTTTACTACCCTTGACTAGGAATCGTTCCCAGCTACCACTGTGCTCCACTGTCATGCCCTAAACTTGGAAACCTGGCTCGCAGTGTATGATTTTGAGTTCGGCCTGCAGTCTTATATCGTGTAGTTATCAAGCTTATCGATTCAACCCTCTCTTGTCATAAGGGTGAAGGCTGATGAGTCGTTGCAGAGTTATATGGCTGAGGCGGCATTTGAGAGCCAGGAAGATTGACAGATTGGTTCAAACAGTGGAATTCGCTTCAAAGGCCAATTATGTGTCCCAGATATTCTTGAGTTGTGCAGAAATCTTATGACCAAGGCACATCGATTGCGGTTTTCTATCTATCCTGGATCGACAAAGATGCATCGTAGCATGAGACGACAGCATTTTTGAGTGGGAATGAAGCGCCAGATCGCCAGTTTTGTGGCGAGTGTGATATGTGCCAACATGTCAAGGTCGATCATTAGAGACCCCCTACTCTATTGCAGCCGTTGAGTGTCCCAATGTGAAAGTAGGAGCACGTATCAACAAATTTTATTATGGGCTTACTGAGGACCCAGCGCGGTCATGACATCATCTGAGTTGTTGTGGATCGTTTGACGAAGTCGGTACATTTCCTTACGATGTGTACAATTTGGTCTATGGACCGGCTTGTGAGGATATTTATTGAGAAGATCGTGAGACTGTATAACGTTCCAGTCTTGTTCTTTCTGACCAAGACCTGAGGTTCACGTCTTAGTTTTGGGGGAGCTTCAAGAGAGCAATGGGGATTGATTTGTAGCTCAGCACCGCGTACCATCCGCAAATTAATGGCCAGACCGGGAAGGTCAACCAGATCCTTGAGGATATGTTTCAGGCCTACGCGATTAATTTTGGGGATAGTTGGGATGAGCATCTACAATTGGCTGAGTTCACATACAACAATAGCTATCAGACAACCATCGACATGGTTCCTTTTGAGGCACTATATAGTAGACCATGCAGATCACTGAGTTGTTGGACCGAGGTTGGAGAGCGTCATCTCCTAGGTCTCGAGTTTATGTAATAGACATTAGAGGCTATCGATATCATCAGGTAGAGGATGCACACAACTCAGAGCTGGTAGAAGAGTTTTACTGATCGTCGGCACCGTCCCTTGGAGTTTGATGTTGGGGACCATGTGTATCTCAAGGTCTCGCCCATGAAGGGTGTAGTTCATTTTAGAGTGAAGGGCAAGCTTGCCCCGAGATTCATAAGACGTTTTAAGATCACTGTGTATATTGGCACCATGACCTATCATCTTACCTTGACATCTCAGTTGTCTAGCATCCATAATTTTTTTCATATCTTTATGGTGAGGAAGTGTGGGTCAAACATAATTCTTGTTATTGGTTGGCAGCCGTTAGAGGTTCATGGGGACGCTTCATATATTGAGTAGGTAGTTCGAATCCTTAATCGGAAGGAGCAGGTCCTCCGAACCAAGGTCATTCTGTTGGTGAAGGTTCAGTGGGGTCACCATTTTGTTGAGGAGGCTTCTTGGGAGCGCGAGGCCGAGATTTGAGAGCGCTATTCCCATCTTTTTTATGATCAATTATGTGTTGTATTTGGTATACTTTCTCTGATTTTATATGATGATGTTATGTTTCTTATTCCTCATGAGTTATGTCTAGTTGCGATGATTATGTAAATTTTGAGGATGAAATTTTTATTAGGAGGGGAGAGCTATAATAACCGTATCTTAGACGTACTGTTCCGTAAGTTTCCTCGATCTTCTCAGTTGAATTTCAGTAACCTTTAACATTTATCCAACATTTGTGCGTAATCCTAAGTTAAGTATAGTGAACCAAAGTCGACTCAACCTGAGACTGTACCCTACCGACCGAGCCGTCGCTGCAGTTCCAATGCCGTGAGTCGCACGCTGAGGTGATACCCAGGCCAGGAGAGGTGGGCCTGCATTCAGTTTGAGGAAAATTTTGTACATTGCAAAACCCAAGAGAATCTCTACCTAATGTCACCTCAATCAATCCATCAATCCCATCAAGGGTCAAGTACATGTCAAGTACACATCACCTCACAACCTCCTCAAGCAACCCCAAAAGTTAAAAAGTTCTTACACAACCTATACCCTTCTTACACAATCTACCCCTAAAGTCAAGAATTTCTTACACACCCATCACTCGCCACATCCATCACTCCATCACCCATCCTCTCTCTCTCTCTCTCTCTCTCTCTCTCTCTCTCTCTCTCTCTCTCTCTCTCTCTCTCTCTCCTTACAACCCACTCTCTCTCATTTCTCAAGCGCATTCCAAAGTAAGAAAAATTCACACATCTAAACATTTCTAGCCTCCATGAGAGTTTTATGTGTGGCCCACTTCCTATCCTCTCATCTTCTATCTTAACCATCCAAACTCCATCTCTTCCGTTAGGATTGAAGAAAAGGAGCAAAGGAAGCCTAGGAAACAAGAAGAAGTGAACGGTGGGTGATCTTGGACCCATATTTTCACTTTTTATTATCCATTTTTCTTGTGATTTAAGGCCCACAAATGGTGGGACCCACTTTGATATATACTTATGTCCAAGAGGGGCCAATAGTGGTGGCGACCCTTTGTTATCTGTCTCTCTCTCTCTCTCTATGATCATGGCCCACCTATGATGTGTGTATTTTACCCATGCCATCCAAATAGTGGGCCACCTTGATCCCTTTTTGGGGCCTGCATGACCGACGGTCACATAGGCCCAGATGAAAGAGAAACAAAAATATTAGACTGATATAAAACTAGTGGTCCATGTGGAACCCACCTTGATTAGGTGCATACCCACACCGTCCATCACTAGTGGAGGTATACTGACGCCAAGTGCATGCTAACAGGGAAGTGTCGACTGATGTGGGTGTGCCAAATAGTGAAGTGTGGGCTAATAGTGGGGTCCATGGGACCCATCCACGTCCTCCATCCCTTTTATGGGCCACACCATAGTGCATGTGCCTTATCCAAATTGTCCACTGCACCTGGACGGTGGGACCCACGTTTGTGTGGGGCCCTCCTTGATGTGTTTATCCACACCCATCCACAGCTACATTGGTAGGTCGGGTGAAATATACCTCATTTCAATGCTGAGGTCCTAGTACGATTCCCTAGTGAGGGTGGCTGCCAAGGAAGTGTGAGTAAAAGTGGGGCCCGTGGGACCCACCCACACCCTCTGTTTATTTTAATGGCCACACCATCAACCGTGTGTAGTGTCCACCATCCTTGGACAGTGGGACCCACCCCACGTGTTGGGCCCTCCTTGATATGTAGGTGACGGTCCAGGCCGTCCAAAGGCCTGGACATTACACTGTTATAATGTATATATTATTATATTATATATATATATATATATATATATATATATTATATTTATATATTCCTGATGGTGGGCTCTACATGGGACCCACCTCTGGCCGCTATTATGTATAAAGCTGCATAGCAGCAGTTATATATATTATACATATTATATATATTATATACAATACATGAAGGTGGGCCTTGCGTAAGACCCACCTCTACTTTACAAAGGAGGTAGCAAGCTGCACGTGGAGCAGCTACATGACAGCTCTCTTAACGTCAGCAAGTGCAGGTCCCACATGTTGTATGTGTTTACACAAGGCGTCCATCCATCCTGATGGTGGGGCCCATGCTTGATGTATGTGTTACATCCAAACTGTCCATCCAAAGGGTGAGTCACTTTAAGGCTTGAGACAGATCTAATATCAAGTGGACCACACTGCAGAAAACAGTGTTGAGTGAACGTACACCATTGAAACCCTTCTTGGGGTCACAGCAGTTCTAGATCAATTTAAAAATTATTTTTTTCATCTTAATTCAGGTCTATGTGACCTCATGAACAGATTGGATATAAAATAAATGTTATGGTAGGCCTTGAGAATTTTAATGGTGGGAATCATTATCACCATTGTTAATTGGAGTATAGTCCATGTGATTTAAATATATTTTTTTAATACTCTAAAAGGATCCCTAAGAATAGATGAATGGTGTAGATGGTGCGGCCCACTTGATGAAGGTTAGGCCCATGCCATGCGGCCCTTATGACATGTATTGGGCCCATTAGTGCAGCCCACTTGATATATGAGGCCCATGGGTGAGGCCCATGAAAATGTATTCAAGGCCCATGGGTGAGGCCCATTGTGATCTATTCAAGGCCCGTGGGCTGGCCCATTGTGGTACAGTCGAGGCCCCTTGTAGGAAGCCCGATGCGATGTATGTGAGGCCCATGAGCGAGGCCCAATGTAATGTATGTGTGTGGCCATTACATTGTTTATGAATTCCTTATGTAGGTCACTCCTTAGGTGTAACGCCCTGAAAATCGGGGGTCGAGCATAACTCAGCTCCCGAGTTCTAGAACATCACTTATGCAACATTTTTGATGATAAATGAATGTCATCTGTATTAGGGCATAAAGCATGAGATAGATTAAGCCAAAACAACAAACATAATTTAGGGACAGTCTGAAAACATGAGTGGAATATGAATATATATATATATATATATATATATATATATATAAATCAACATAAGTCTCCAAGATATGTGTGCTCTGTCAGGTCATAATTGCAAGTTGTGTCTCAAAATACATATATCAAAAAGTGATAAATCACTACCAACATAGCCCTGAATCCCCGTCAATCAGGGCATTATTCACATGAATCTTCCTGAGAACTGCATATAGGAGAAACCCTCCTCATCGCAAAAAAGACCGGCTCTGCCTCGCAAGCATCGCCACCATCTGAAACTAAAACAGGGACTAGTTGGTGTTACAAACACCGTCCCATAACGTGAGAGTGAGTGATCAACTCAGTGCAAACTATACAGCAGAGGTTAACATGTTATCAATTTAATCAAGCAGTAATACAAAGCAGTACAATCAAACATGTCCTAAATACTCTTGTTAATGCAAGAATGATATGAGGGGATGATGCATGCCCTCACCACAATCTCCCTCTGCGATCTTCATCTTACGGTCGCGCATGTCAGTTACTTCCTCATTGCTCTTATACCAACACCGATAGCACATGCAATGTAATATTATAAGCATGATTACCAAGTTCTTACTAGTCCTTTTCATACAGTAGGATTGGGAAGCTAAGGTACCCCCCTTGTATTATTACCCAAACGATGATCCATTCTCGGGTCATCAGTCTGAGACAATCTCATGTGATAGTATAGTTCTAAATCACTGTAAAGGGCTCGTCACCAATCAATACAGGTTTAGTTATATCCTATATACTGCAATACGGCTCGTCGCCCCACTACAGTTTCAGGATATTCTCGAGGTTACTACAAAGGGCTCGTCACCAATCAGAGTAGGCCGACAGCTCGAATATAGTGTCCCATACCACCATAATTGGCTCACGAGTATAGGTGCTCACTGGTCACTACAAAGGGCTCGTCACCAATCAGAGTAGGCTGACAGCTCAAATATAATGTCTCATACCACCATAATCGAACCATGAGTCTTAGCGGATCGAGGTACCAAGGTTAGAGGGGATTTCCAATGGTGAGTTTGGTACCTTAGGTTCAAACAGGAGCGTCCATACATGGTGAAAATACATCGGGTCAATCGGGTTACTTGACGAGCTCGACTAGATTGATCGTACATTGAGTTGATCGACATGAAATCCATAAGCACTCCGTGTGGGCAAATCACTATCGACAACTTTAGTATAGCTCAGGTTCATCGAACACATCCTGCGTGGCAAAAATAACCTCAACCACCAGTTTAAAGACTATTACCGATTACCTGGACTATACAATAGCTCCAATCACATTTAATTATGACATGTTATCCAATGATATAGTCAAAGAAGTAAATGGATCATATTTCAAATTATACAATCAAAGGTCTGATATTGTCTGCTTTAAGGCTATCAGGGTTGTTGCACAGAATTGCTACACCACTCCCCCATCACCCTTCGCAGCATTGTTTCTGCATATTATGGAATACAACCTAAACATGAATCCATACATATGCAATATAAAATAGATGGAGGAAATCATACACATCATTGATGTTGTTGAGAATCATATCTCAACCCGCATACGGTACATCTTACTAACTACTAACTCATTTAGACACTTTTACATACACTTAGTCTACACATTACATCATACATATTATGTATTCATTAGTATACGTATTAGGGCAAATCCTTTCGTCAAAGGTTTATCGCCTATACAACAATCATATATCCATGACAGTTAGCCATGGCGAGCATGAAAGCGAATTCTATACTCATTCAGTCATTTTCACAAACACTTAGACTACACAATATAACATACCCAACGTATGTTGATAAAACATGTATTAGGCTAATCCGTTCACCCAGAAGTTGATACACATGCATCTAGCATACATAGACAGCAATTAATCATGGCAAGCACAATTCTGAATTTCATACATATAGGGTATTTTCTATAAATACGAGGAATACAGTATATTCAACATAGTTAACGTATAACTGAAAAACGAAACGGACAACACTTTATACATGTGAAATAGCATCCACGTCAGTAATATATCATTAACTGACATTAAAAGTCTTAAAAATCATAACCTATACGTATATAGTCCGCACCTAAACCGAAAAACGTGAAACGAATAGTATTAAGACGCTAAGTCTTCGTAAACGGCAGATTGACAACCTAAAGCATGAAATAGGTTAGCTACAACAACACTTAGACTTCTCTAAGCTCCAAAACAGGTTAGGGTTAGGATTTCTTACCCAAGAATGGAATCAGAAATGCCGGAATAGCGATACTGATAGGTGGATTAGGCACGTAGTAAAGCTGAGAAGAATCCCAAGAAGAATTACCAACTTCTCTCTTCTCTCTCTTTCTTAGGTAGGGTTTGAAAATTCATATGGGATTTGGGAATGAGGGTTTAAGGCCTTTTTATAAGCCTAAAGTTGACGGAAACAGCCTTAAGGTCAAGGTATACTTAGGTTATAACCAAATCGGGTTCTTTCTGATCCAACAGAGCACTTCTGGAGGTCCTCTTATCAAATGTGGTCAGACTTAAGCTCACTAACATAGGATCTAGGTTAAGCTAAGTTTTCAGCCTGATCGGGTTTCCAGATCATCCGTGGCGGACCAGTTTCAATTCAACGGTCACCAAAACTCATCAAAGCCACAAGTGCTATGACATGTATGGGCCACCTATCCTGATTTGAGGGTGAATTTGGGTTGAAATCTAACGGTCAAAACACTTAGAAATAACACGCAAGCGACGCGACTCGGATTACTTAAAATCATATTTAATTTCTTTAAAATCTACACTTTCTCACTCTCTTCACTCCGGATTCAAGGAAATGGTCTCATGATATCGTTTGGGCTTGATTTTCGAGGTGATAGTCAAGTCCAACTAGGCGGTCATAGTTATCTAAGTTTATCACTATAAGACTTTTGAGGTGCGGTCTAGGTTCGATATGGAGTTTCCAAATGATCTCGAGGGTAACCTGGCTTAGAGATTGATCCAAGATTTTAGGGTAACATAGCATTAACAATTATATAGGTTTTGGGTCTTATATATCGTATTTAAAGTGGTTGGTGCTAATTTTGCAGGAAATCTACTGTAGCGCTAGTTAATTCACATTAAATTTCTAAAGAATTTAGTCCTGAATGATTTCTTTGGCTTTGGAATTGATTTATGAGAAGTTACCAAGGTGTTATGGTTGACCCATTACCGAAGGATGTCTAACTCTAGGTTGAAAAAAATTTGGGGTGTTATATTAGGAGCAATGTTGGTTAGATGTCCACATTGAGGGGCAATGAAGGTTAGATGTCCTCATTGTGACCTTCCCTTAGGCCTTGTTAGACCCATTCTCTTTGTGGGATAACCCAAATAAGTGGACCCCATTCGCTGTAAGTAGATGACTACATGTTACCGGATGTGATATAACCACGGCTGAGTGCTGATCTTTATAATATGGTTGATTGGCTGATCATCTATTGACCACACCTTACTTATATATGTCGATTTTTTAGGCTGATGCCGGCTATCAATACCGATTATGAGTATGTGACAACATAACATCATAATACATGCCCATACGCATCATCTGCATGCTTGTGATGAGATGAGTGATTGATCATAGCACATGTCATTGGGCAGATTGTTATAGGACTCCATGATGAAGGTTAATACCCATTTGAGCACACGGTAGCACATGATTATTGTATGACTGGATTGCCTGATTCATGCATCTCGTATTGTGTGACATGTATACTGTACACCCTAACAACATCAGGGTCATAGCCTCCACAGGCATATCGTTGTTGGCAGGATTGGATACCGAAAATATTGTACTACATGGGGTGCTATAGATATCCCTAGGTGAAGTCCCTAAACCCTTATGCTACAAGGAGTGTAATACCCTGAAAATCGGGGGTCGTGTATAAACTCAACTCCCGAGTTCCAGACCGTCACTTATGCAGTAAAAATGATTATGATTCAATGTTGTCAGATTTAAAGCATTCACATGAGTAAAAGTATACCAAAACTGCAATTCATACTTCAGATCCAGTGATAAAAGCAAGCGGAAGACTAAACAATATATATATCACTATAAAAAAAACAAGTAAATCTCATCAGTCTCCAAAGTATGAATACATCTCTGAGTCTCAAATACATATACATGAACAAAAAGTAATGTTCCAAATAGTCCCACTGAAACCCCATCGATCCAGGTCGCCTACGGGAAGCCGTCGTGATACTGCATATACGAGAACTCGTCCTGGTCCTCATCGATCTCTGGCTCCACCTCCTGGATCTCGGCCTCACCTGCATCTACAACAGGGTCTAGTGGGTGTTGCAAACACCATCCCGTAACGTGGGAGTGAGTGATCAACTCAGTGGAATCATAAAGCAAGGATTAGCATATTCACAATTCAATCATGCGATAATAGTAAAGCAGTAAATCAGACAATCCTAATACTGTTGTTAATGCAAGATGACATGACGTGATGTATGCCCTCACCGACGATCTCCCTCATGCGGCAACATCTTACGACCGCGGCATGCCACACTCCCTAGAGTGCTCCACATCTTCCAGGCACATGCAATGCTATGGTGATATGAATTCCAAGTTGTTATTAGTCCATTCAAACAGCAGGATTGGGAAACTAAGGTACTTCCCTTGTATCAATCCCAACACAGATCCTGTCTAGGGTCGTCACTCCTAGTAATCTCATACGATGTATATTTCGTAGGTCACTGCAAGGGCTGCCAGGGTTGTTGCTCGCACTCGTTGCACCGCTCCCCCATCACCTTATCAATACAGGCCTACCGTACTCTACTGCAACGGAAGGGTCGTCTCATACCTGAAAAAGCGGAGAAATCACCGTCCAGGTGATTGGAAAGAATTGCTGAAACAGCAGCAATCGGTGGCTCGGAAGCGGAAAAAATCCCTTCTACTCTTTCTCTCAAACTCTCTCTCCTTTATCCTAGGGTTTGCAATTTTCGGATGGGAGAGGGAAATGAGGGTTTCAACCCCTTTTATAAGCTTAAAAAAGCCGGAAACAGGCTCCGGAACGAAGTTTACTTGGTGCCTATCCATTTCGGGGCTGTTTCGGTCCAAAAGCTGCTTTCTGGTGGTCCCCCGGTCGATTGCGATCGAACTTAAGCTCATGCGTACCAGATGTAGCACGTATTAAGTTTTCAGTCTAGCAGGGTTCGCAGATCGCACGTGGCGGACCAGTTTCAGTTCAGCGGTCACCGCACGTAGATCAGGGCTGAAAGTCTCATGATAATAAATAGAAATTTTTCCTAATCCGAGGGTGTAATCTGGATGAATTCCGACGGTCAGAACGCTTAATACTGACGCGTCAAGTCGTGTGCCAAATTTGAATTTGAAATTCCAAATCTGTCCCTATTCGCAGTCTCTTCAGTCCGGGTTCAACGAAATAGTCTGTGATTATCGGTTTGACTTGATTTTCGAGATGATTGTCAAGTCCAGTTGGGCGGTTCTAACGGTCTAAGATAGGAGGTATCGGACCTTCGATGCGCGGTCTAAATCCAATACAAGAATTCAAAGTGGTCCAGAGGACAAACCTGCTTAGAGTTTGATCCGAGGTTATAGAGTATTGTAGAGTTGTTTGTTCTACTCGATTTGGGTCTTGCAGAACGTATTTAAAGTGATCAGGGACTATTTCCCAGCTACTCTAGCGTTGCGCTAGCTAACTTACGCTTAATTTCCATGGAATTTAATTCTACGCGATTTCGGGTCGAGTTGGTACTCAAGCCCAAGTACGGATTTTTCACGGGCGTTACAATCTACCCCCCTTAACAAATAATTTCGTCCTCGAAATTTGTACCTTTTCGTACTCCTCGAGAAGCTGTGGGTAGTTCTTTCTGATCTCGGCTTTTGTCTCCCAAGTAGCCTCCTCCTCAGAGTGATGCGTCCATAGTACCTTCACAAGGGGAATCACCTTGCTACGCAGTACCTGCTCTTTCCTGTCTAGGATGCGTGTCGGTCGCAGGATATAAGTAACATCCTCTCCTAACTGCACCTGCTCCCATCTGATGATATAGGAAGGATCAGCAACGTACTTCTTCAGCATAGAAACATGAAATACGTTGTGGACGCTCGCGAGGGGCGTGGGTAAAGCCAATCGGTAAGCCACTGCTCCCACACAATCGAGGATCTGGAATGGACCAATGAATCGCGGTGCCAGCTTCCCCTTCTTCCCGAACCGAAGGACTCCCTTCATAGGGGAAACTCGCAAAAACACGTGATCCCCGACTGTGAACTCTAGTGGCCGTCGTCTCGTATCGGCGTAGCTCTTCTGTCTGCTCTGCGCTGTAAGAAGCCGACGTCGAATAATATCAATCTTCTCGGACGTCGCCTGCACCAACTCTAGGTCAATCAAGCTACGCTCACCGACCTCTAACCAGCAATGCAGTGCGCGACAAGGTCGCCCATACAACGTCTCATAAGGTGTCATACCGATACTCGCCTGGAAGCTATTGTTGTACGCAAACTCCGCATAAGCAAGACAGTCATCCCAACTGTCCTTGAAGTCCAATGCGCAAGCTCGTAACATGTCCTCCAGGATCTGGTTTACTCGCTCCGTCTGTCCGTTCGTCTGTGTGTGGAAGGCAGTACTGAACTTCAACTTCACACCCATAGCCTCCTGAATGCGAGTCCAGAAAATAGAAGTGAACAGCGTGTCTCTGTCCGACACGATCTCCAACGGAACTCCATGCAGACGCACAATCTCTCGGATGTACAATCTAGCCAGCTCGTCTGCAGAGTTCGTAACTCTGATCGGTAGGAAGTGCGCCGACTTCGTCAATCGGTCGACGATCACCCAAATGGAATCATGTCCCTTCCTCGTCTTCGGCAACCCAGAAATGAAGTCCATGGAAATGAAATCCCAGTTCCACTCTGCAATCGACATAGGCTGCAAAAGTCCAGTTGGTCTGCGATGCTCTGCCTTCACCTGCTGACAAGTGAGACAACGGGACACGAACTCAGCTATGTGGGTCTTCATACCTTCCCACCAATACGTCCTCTTCACGTCACGATACATCTTTGTACTGCCTGGATGCATCGCGAGTCTAGTAGAATGCGCAGCCTCGAGAATCTCTCGTCTCAAGTCAGGGACATCTGGGACACATAGGCGGCCACGGTAACGTAAGCCCCCATCCATACCAACTCGCCAGTCGGCGTCAGCATCATCACTGGCCTGCTCTCGAAGCTCAGTAAGATGCGCATCGTCCCTCTGCGCCTCGATGACTCGGTCATCGATCTGAGATCGCACCTGTACATGTGCGATGAACTCAAACGGCTCATCTACGGTGAGTTTCTGCTCAAAATCTCGCAAAAACTCGACCATATCCCACTCGGCAACCATCAGCGGAGCCGCAAACTCTATCGCCTTCTTGCGGCTCAACGCATCAGCCACAAGGTTTGCCTTCCCAAGATGGTAAGAGACTTCAAACTTGAAGTCCTTCAGCGTCTCCATCCATCGCCGTTGCCTCATATTCAAGTCTCGCTGCGTGAATATATACTTGAGGCTCTTGTGGTCGCAAAAGAGCTCGAACTCCTCTCCGTAGAGGTAATGTCTCCAGAGTCTCAGTGCGAATATAACGGCTGCCAACTCTAGGTCGTGTGTAGGGTAATTCTCCTCGTGCTTCCTTAATTGCCTCGAGGCATACGAAATTACCCTGTCCCTCTGCATAAGGACACAACCCAAACCAACGTTAGACGCGTCAGTGTATATAGTGTATCTAACCCCTTGCTCTGGCAATACTAGCACAGGGGCGGACGTAAGTCTGTCCTTCAGCTCCTGAAAAGCTGACTCCGCCTTATCATTCTAAGCGAACTTCACGTCCTTCCGTGTCAACTGAGATAAGGGTCTCGCGATCTTCGAGAAGTCCTGTATGAAGCGCCGATAGTAGCCAGCGAGACCCAAGAAGCTCCTCACCTCAGTGACAGAACCAGGCTACTCCCAGTCCTGCACCGTAACTACCTTAGATAGGTCAACTGCCATGCCATCCTTGGACACCACGTGTCCCAGAAACTTCACCTCCTGCTTCCAGAAGTCGCACTTCTTGTACTGTGCGAACAACTGATGCCGTCTGAGCGTATTAAGGACCAAACGCAAGTGCTCCTCATGCTCCTCTCGACTCCTAGAGTACACCAAAATGTCGTCAATGAAGACAACGACGAATCGATAGAGGAAAGGCCGAAATACCCGGTTCATCAGATCCATGAACACGGCCGGTGCGTTCGTGAGACCGAACGACATCACGAGGAACTCGTAGTGGCCAAAACTGGTCCTGAATGCTGTCTTCTGCACGTCCTCATCCCTGACGCGCAGCTGATAATATCCCGACTGAAGATCAATCTTTGAGAAGTACTGCGCTCCTCTTAACTGATCAAACAAGTCATCGATCCTGGGCAAAGGGTACTTGTTCTTCATCGTGAGCTGGTTCAGCCTGCGATAATCAATACACAATTGCATCGAACCATCCTTCTTCTTCACGAACAAGACCGGTGCTCCACAAGGTGACACGCTAGGCCGTATAAGGACAAGCTCTAACAGACCATCAATCTGCGTCCTCAACTCCTCCATCTCACATGGTGCCATGCGATACGTCGGCAGTGAGACGGGTGTAGAACCAGGAACCAGATCGATAGTGAAATCGATCTCACGTCGGGGCGGCAACCCAGGGATCTTCCTGAACAGATCCCCGAACTCAGAAACGACTGGCACATGCTCGAGTACCTGGGCACCAGCGTCGCACATTAAAGTGGCGTAGCTAAGTATGCGGAAAGGAAGATTTACCCGCACTGAAAACGTGAAAGGCGTGCCCTCAGGCTCGTACACCGTCACCATACGAGCCTTGCAGTCAATCTCGGCTCTCGCTGCAGTCAACCAGTCCATGCCAAGAATGACGTAGAGATAAACGAGCGAGGGATGGACGACAAGATCCAGAGTCATCGTCCTGCCTCCCAGATCAACTAAACAACCCTCACACATCTGGGTGACATCCGAATAATCTCCATGAGCTGCAAAGACTCACATGCTATCCATAGTGATAGTCTGTAACCCAAGACGCCTGACTACGGCACGCGATATCAAAGAAATCGTGGAACCAGTGTCCACCATGACAAGAACGGGAGTACCTCCAATATGGGCCGTGACCTCGAAGGCTGAATGCTGAAAAGTCAGCGTCGCAGCTGCCTCAGCTGTCAATGCATGAACCCGAGCCTGCTGTGGCCGGTTCGGCTGCTGTGTCAAGGGCCGTGGAGGCCGTCTAATCTGCGATACCGGAGGTCTGAAAGAAGGATGCGCAGGAGCTGACCGTATGGGCGGTGCTGATATCGCCTGTGGACGTACACGGTCAATCTTCTACGGCGGCGAGAACCCACTGTCCCGCATCCTAGAAAAGCAGCTCTGCGCCAAGTGGCCTGTCCTCCCACAGTATGTACATGTCAAATCAGGGCGCCGAAACGGTAGTACAGGCACCGTAGTCCTAGTAGGAGGATCAATGCGAGGCCTCTTGCCCGCGAAGGGCCTGTCTGGTACGTCTGGTCGTGGCCTAGAAGCAGCCAGACCACGAGATCGCGCAAGTCGATCCACGTCCTGCTCTGCCCGCATGGACATGTGAATCAACTCCCCATAGGAGGGAATGCTAACACAGCACATCTTCGACCGAATATCCGGTCGCAAACCCTCCAAAAAATGCCGTATGCGCATCTGCTCATCAGCTAGGATCATCGGGACGTACCTGCCCAACTCCGTGAACCGATGCTCATACTCTGTAACTGTCATCGCTGCCTGTCTGAGACGGAGAAACTCATTCTCCCTGTCGTGCCAGTAAGTCTGGGGATAATACTTCTCATGGAAGCGAAACTCAAATGCTGCCCACGTCCATACAAAGTCTGCGGCAACGGTCCGCAGTACGCTATCCCACCACATGCTGGCCTCTCTCTCAAACAGGAAGGTAGCCAGCTCTACCTGCTCGGCCTCGGTGCAATGCAACATCCGCAAGATCTTCGACACCCGGTCGAGCCAGTACTCAGCCTCCTCGGGTTTGTGAGAACTCGTGAAAGTAGGAGGCCGCAAGCGCTGAAATCGCTCCAATAGGCCCCGTGTGTCGGCAGGATTCCCCGCAGGGAAAGCAGGCGGCGCAGGATGAGTCATGCCCTCATCCTGGGCGTATGTATAGGCATCCTCAGCTGGATTCGCAGGTGGTACAGGTGGAGTAGATGTAGCCGCACCCCCACCCTGGGCTAATGTCCCCACGATGGTAGTCAAAAGCTGCTGCTGCTGCAGCATCATAGCCATTATCTGCTCGAATCTGTCAGGGGGTGGAGTAGGTTGTGGCGGATGCTGTGTGGAAGTAGATGCGCGATGTGGCTCTCTGACTGATGGCGTAAATGGCGGTGGTCCATCTGTAGGACCAGCGGCAGGCTGAGACGATCGAACTGCCTCAAGAATCGGGCCGAAAGAAGGGTCCGTATGGGTGCCAGACTGCGAAGGAGTCTGGTCCATATGCTCTGTCAATGCAAGCCGAACCGTGCTCCGCGTAGCCTTAGGTGGCATTCCCTATATTCAAAATAGGGCGCAACCTTGTCAGTCTCATTAGCACAAATACACCGCAATCATTCACATAAGGAGTCAAAGGAATTCCATGCATTTCATTTAACCAAAATTGTCACAATACAAGGGATATATCCTTACAAGCATCATGACGAGAAATACATGGGAATTAAGACAGTTAAGCAACAACAACATAAGCAAAGCACTAGCCCTAACAGGCTTACACACATAAAGCAGGAAATGACTAACTACTGATAATAACATCAAAGATTGCATCGCTAGTCGGAGTCTAGTGACGGAGGAGGAGCACCCTTATCCTGTAAGCAACACAGGATCGCCTTCAAGGTGCGAGTCACCTTGCCAAATTTCTTCTTTGTAACGGCCTTGGCATCAGCGACTTCTGCGCGAAGTTCTTGGACTTCCCTTCGCAAAGTGGTCTGACTCTCCTCCATCCGAGCAATGCGATCGTCGATAGTAGCCTGCGCAGAAGGAGGAGGGCTCTCATCAGTATCCTGAGCCTCCTCTTCTGCTTCTTCCTGAGCTTCTTCCTGAACCTCTGCTCTAGGTTCTTCTTCGCTTTGATTTTCCTCATCATCAAAGTCATCCTCACTATCCCTTTCAAGTTGATTTTCACGGTATTGTGACCCAATCTTCATCTTGACCATTGTTGACTCATCAATGGTATGAATCGATACCGGTAATTCCAGCCCAAGTTTATAGGCAAACTCAAGCGCAATCTTGTAAATAAGTCGGCCAAAGGGAAGCGATTCGGATGTTCTTCTTGACCTGGCTATGAGAACTATCTACCGTAAAATGAAAGTGGCCATACATACGTTCTCTCCCTGGGCCACCAGATATAAGAAATCGACCATAAGACGTGTGCATTCAATGCGGTTCGTCGACCTGGGATAAACATTGAACGTGCAGATATGGTGCAGCAGGCACAAATCCTCAGACATATACGTCGCCTTGAGGCTATTATTAGGCTGCCATGGGACCAACTTACCGCACAGAAACCTGGTGCGGCGATCTCGTTCACGTCTAGTCCTTAGATTCTTCTCACTAGGATGCACATCACCTAGAGGCACGTTGAGAAGTCGCGCAACCAACCGAACATCGATCGTAGCCATCTGATCTCTACCAAAAAGGGATTTTGAACAGCAAAGGCTCCAAGGTAGGATTCTGGATACTTGCGTAGAAGGCACGAACGGTGCTCACATTAGCACGAGCGCGAGCTTCAAAGATCGGACCCCAATGCGCAGCTTCAATGCGTTCGAACAACAGATATTCACCGAACAATCGTCCATCTATGTCCGCCTCAAATAACACTTTGCGATCAGTGTATTGGCCATGAGGCATCTCCGATAGAATTGCTCACCCAAGGTGTGCATGGGGATCCAAATCCCGCTTTGTACGGCACTCCAGGACTGCAGCTGGACCTGTGGCGGTGCTTGAACTTGCGGCACTATCCCGCGGTCTTCTGAATCGAGCAGGGCGGCTCGGCCCAGCCTCTTCTGTTACGGTTTTCCTCTTATCCATCAAAGATATGATGGATGAGAGTGATAAAAGGCCTAAAATGGCTTCCACGAAAGCCATGGAAAACGGTGAAAATGCGGAGAAGTGGCTGCCCAATCTGGAAAAAGGAGATCTAGGTGTCGTAGAGGGATGCTTCAAGCTTTCCAAGGCTGTAATTTCAAGGAGAAATGCAAACAAAAAGGTAGAATGGAACACCTCACGATTTCAGCTCTATTTGGAGATTTTTGGAGCTCCAAATGGTGAGATCTTCAAGAGGAGGGGCTGACAACTCCCAATAAGTGATGGGTGGTGGTTGGTTTTGGCCAAGGAGGGACCTAGGAGTGATTTGGGACGCCGGAGTTTGGAAATGGCTGCTGGAAAATGAGAATAGGGCTTAGGGGAGGGCTGTTTGTGAAGGAGGGGGGTGTTTTAGGAATTTTTCGTGGGATGGGAGGTACATGGGGAGGATGTACACCCCATTTAAAGCAGTGCACCCGAAAATTACTGCCAACGGGCCCCACCGGTCGGCGATGCATCGCCGGCCAACCTCCAAGTTAGCCGGTGGGACCAGATGGGTCTGGTCCCCCATGATCCAAGGAGTCCAAAAATATATGGCCCACCCCCTGGTTCATTGTATTTTGATCTGTATGAGCCCAAATATGTGTTCGGGGCTTTCCTTGACCACATCGCAATTCCGAATACCAAACTCTATGATGCAGCATATGAATTTGGGGTATAAGGATCCAGTACATCTATCTAGATCCTTAGTTACTAAAGAAAGTGAAGTTAGAATGGCCTTATGGCCATTTTTCATGAAATTTTACTATTCACTGTAAAATTTTGTGAAAGTATTAATTTGTGTTATTTTAACATTAGTTTTGATGCCTAATATGAAATGGATAAGAAAGAAATGAAGGTCGGAGTGTTTAGAGGAGGAATTCTGAAGATTTTTGGTGAAACGGGGTTTTTAAGCCCCGATGATTGATTACAGGAGTCGTGGTCATCCCACGGCCCAAGGATTCACTTTTGTGGTTTAAAACCGCTCGTAGGACGTCTCAACCCGACTTCCTACAGCTTAGAAGTGATTCGGATTGCTTTACGCGACCCGAGATACATTACAGACTCGATCTTGCGATTGATTCTAATAGACTTCGCCTATCGGCAAAGCTGCGGTCCTAGAAGTGTTTCTAGACCCTTCTCGCACCCACCTAAGTCAAAGGAAGCGACAGCGTACGTCGCGAGACCATAACCCAGGCCCAGTATACTCTCATTCATTCTCTGATACCAACTTGTAACACCCTGAAAATCGGGGGTCGTGTATAAACTCAACTCCCGAGTTCCAGACCGTCACTTATGCAGAAAAAATGATTATGATTCAATGTTGTCAGATTTAAAGCATTCACATGAGTGTAAGTATACCAAAACTGCAATTCATACTTCAGATCCAGTGATAAAAGCAAGCGGAAGACTAAACAATATATATATCACTGTATAAAAAAAAAACAAGTAAATCTCATCTGTCTCCAAAGTATGAATACATCTCTGAGTCTCAAATACATATACATGAACAAAAAGTAATGTTCCAAATAGTCCCACTGAAACCCCATCGATCCAGGTCGCCTACGGGAAGCCGTCGTGATACTGCATATACGAGAACTCGTCCTGGTCCTCATCGATCTATGGCTCCACCTCCTGGATCTCGGCCTCACCTGCATCTACAACAGGGTCTGGTGGGTGTTGCAAATACCATCCCGTAACGTGGGAGTGAGTGATCAACTCAGTGGAATCATAGAGTAAGGATTAGCATATTCACAATTTAATCATGCGATAATAGTAAAGCAGTAAATCAAACAATCCTAATACTGTTGTTAATGCAAGATGACATGACGTGATGTATGCCCTCACCGACGATCTCCCTCATGCGGCAACATCTTACGACCGCGGCATGCCACACTCCCTAGAGTGCTCCACATCTTCCAGGCACATGCAATGCTATGGTGATATGAATTCCAAGTTGTTATTAGTCCATTCAAACAGCAGGATTGGGAAACTAAGGTACTTTCCTTGTATCAATCCCAACACAGATCCTGCCTAGGGTCGTCACTCCTAGTAATCTCATACGATGTATATTTCATAGGTCACTGCAAGGGCTGACAGGGCTGTTGCTCGCACTCGTTGCTCCGCTCCCCCATCACCTTATCAATACAGGCCTACCGTACTCTACTGCAACGGAAGGGTCGTCTCATACCTGAAAAAGCGGAGAAATCACCGTCCAGGTGATTGGAAAGAATTGCTGAAACAGCAGCAATCGGTGGCTCGGAAGCAGAAAAAATCCCTTCTACTCTTTCTCTCAAACTCTCTCTCCTTTATCCTAGGGTTTGCAATTTTCGGATGGGAGAGGGAAATGAGGGTTTCAACCCCTTTTATAAGCTTAAAAATGCCAGAAACAGGCTCCGGAACGAAGTTTACTTGGTGCCTATCCATTTCGGGGCTGTTTCGGTCCAAAAGTTGCTTTCTGGTGGTCCCCCGGTCGATTGCGATCGGACTTAAGCTCATGCATACCAGATGTAGCACGTATTAAGTTTTCAGTCTGGCAGGGTTCACAGATCGCACGTGGCGGACCAGTTTCAGTTCAGCGGTCACCGCACGTAGATCAGGGCTGAAAGTCTCATGATAATAAATAGAAATTTTTCTTGATCCGAGGGTGTAATTTGGATGAATTCCGATGGTCAGAACGCTTAATACTGACGCGTCAAGTCGTGTGCCAGATTTGAATTTGAAATTCCAAATCTGTCCCTATTCGCGATCTCTTCAGTCCGGGTTCAACGAAATAGTCTGTGATTATCGGTTTGACTTGATTTTCGAGATGATTGTCAAGTCCAGTTAGGCGGTTCTAACGGTCTAAGATAGGAGGTATCGGACCTTCGACGCGCGGTCTAAATCCAATACAAGAATTCAAAGTGGTCCAGAGGATAAACCTGCTTAGAGTTTGATCCGAGGTTATAGAGTATTGTAGAGTTGTTTATTCTACTCGATTTGGGTCTTGCAGAATGTATTTAAAGTGATCAGGGACTATTTCCCAGCTACTCTAGCATTGCGCTAGCTAACTTACGCTTAATTTTCATGGAATTTAATTCTACGCGATTTCGGGTCGAGTTGGTACTCGAGCCCAAGTACGGATTTTTCACGGGCGTTACAAGGAGGTTGCTCCAATTTGTAGAACGAGTGGATGTATGAGTGCTGAGTGTCGAATACCATGAGGCGATGTTTTTCACTGTGTCGTGGTCAATTGGAAGGGGGTGCAGCCTAATTCGCCCTAGTAGAGGGGGTAAAGCTAGACTGAGTTTGACCATCTCTAGGAATGGGTCTTCTATCGATGAGCCGAGTCCGATATTAGTTGGCGGATAGTGAGGTCTTTTCTACTCACCTTGTTGCACATAATGGGGCAGCAATCTGGTTGGAGTGTACTAGACCCTGGTTATATTCCAGGGTTGAACTATATTGATATGTGGATTCAGATGAGGATTTGTATGCTTAAGTTGTATCTTACATCGCATGGCCTTGGTATGGCCAATATCATTCACGCCTTGTATCGCACAGCCTTGGTACGACTAATAGTATTCATGGATTCATCAGCCTATTTCGCATTACTCTGATACTCCATATTATATTACTACCTTGCGCACACACTTTCCCACCCTCTAAGCTTTCCATAAGCTTATGCATGACCGATTGCATGCAGGTGACGTTCGATCGCAGCAGCGTTGAGGCTAGAGCGCGTGGCAGATCATCTTGGAGCTTTTGTCTATCATCATTATCTTTCCCTTTTTACACTTTATACTTGTAAAATTTTATCATAGCAGAAATGTGATGGAGTTTTTGGTTGTTATTTGTAGGTTATGCCTTTTGTTATGCTTATTACGAATCAAAATGATGTTAAAAATCCTCCTTATAGCATCCTAGCATCGGAACCCGGTGAATGGGAGCTAGGAGCAGAGAATGGGGTACTACGGAGGCTGTTGGCGCTGGATTCAATGATCGAGAATTTTGTAAGCCCGATTTCTGAGTTTGGGATGCTACGAGGAAGATTTTCAACATCACTTTGATTCGTAATAAGCTTATGGAAAGGGAAATACAAAAATGATATAACCCACAAAAAACAACCAAAAACTTTGATTCAACATCACTTTGATTTTCAACCAAAGGTATAACCCACAAAAAATAACCAAAAACTCCATCACATTTTCACTATGATCAAAATTTACAAGTATAAAGAATAAAAAGTGTAACACCCCATATTTTGGCCAATCTGGGATTTGACGTCCTTAGGCAATGGGTCAACTAAAACACCCGGGAAATCACTTAGAACCCAATTCTATAGCCAAAGAAATCACTTAGGATTAATTCCTTTAGAAACTAAGCTTAAGTTAGCTAGCTCAACGCTAGAGTAGCTGGAAAATAGTCCCTGATAACTTTAAATACGTTCTACAAGACCCAAAGAGAGTAGAACCAATGGTGCTATAATACTCTATAACCTCAGATCAAACTCTAAGCAGGTTTGTTCTCTGGACCACTTTAAAACTTTGTATTGGATCTAGACCACGCGTTGAAAGTCCGATACCTACTATCTTAGACCGTTAGAACCGCCTTGTTGGACTTGACAATCATTTTGAAAATCAAGTCCAACCGACGTTCGCAGGCTATTTCACTGAGCCTGGACTGAAGAGAGTAAGAATAGGGATAGAATTGGAATTTGAAATTCAAATCTGGCACACGACTTGACGTGTCAGTATTAAGCTTTCTGATCGTCAGAATTCAGCCAAATTACACCCTCGGATCAGGAAAAATTTATATTTCATGTCATGAGACTTGTAGGCCTGATCTATGTGCGGTGACCGCTGAACTGAAACTCGACCGCCACGTGCGATCTGCGAACCCTGCCGGACTGAAAACTTGATGTGTGCTAGATCCTGTATGCATGAGCTTAAGTCCGATCGCATTCGGCCAGGGGACCACCAGAAATGATCTTTTGGACCGAAACAGCCCCACTTTGGATAAGCATCAAGTGAACTTTGTTCCCGATCCTATTCCGGACATTTTTAGGCTTATAAAAGGGGTTGAAACTCTCACTCCTCTCTCCCATCTGAATTTGAGAAAAACCCTAGATTGGGAGAGAGAAAAGGTGAGAGTTTGTGAGAGAGATTAGGAGAGAATTTTCCTACAGTTGCACCACCTGTTGCAAGTGCCTAAGCAACACACTTCGATCACCTGGCCGGTGATTCCTCCGCATTTTCAGGTAAGAAAATACCCTAAAAGTTGCTGATTTAATGTTCCTTCATTTTCATAGAGAGTTAGCTGATAGATCTTGTTAATCAGGTTCTCTATTCGCCGTAGACGAAGTGTATACGCTCCGTTCGAAACGATACGTTTATTAGAGAAAAGGTGCGGATTTTAGACGCTTTGATTGACTGTTTCCAACACTTTCAATGTCGTTTAATAGTAGATTATCGACAGCATCACCGTTTGACATGTACAACATGCTGTCCGTTTCCTGTTTCGTAAACCGACGAAGAATATGAGATTTAGGGCATTTTAGTCATTTGTAGGAAGTACTGATTTCATTCATATTTTGCTGATGTGATTGAAATGGTTTATTGTCGCATTAGAATGTTACGAATATGTGCATAATTATTTTGGCGAAGAGATTCTCCAAAATGTGCACTTTGAGTCGACATACTATATGTACACTTAAGTGATGGGGGAGCGGTGCAACGAGTGCGAGCAACAGTCCTGACAGCCCTTGCAGCGACCTACAAAATATACATCGTATGAGATTACTAAGAGTGACGACCCTAGACAGGATCTGTGTTGGGATTGATATAAGGGAAGTACCTTAGTTTCCTAATCCTGCTGTTTGAATGGACTAATAACAACTCAGAAATCATATCACCATACCATTGCATGTGCTTGGAAGATGTGGAGCACTTGAGGGTCGATTGCATGTCGCGGTCGTAAGATGGTGCCGTATGAGGGAGATCGTCGGTGAGGGCATACATCACTTCATGTCAGATTGCATTAACAACAGTATTAGGATTGTTTGATTTACTGCTTTACTATTAGCGCATGATTGATTTGATAACATGTTAATCTCTGCTCTCTTATCCCACTGAGTTGATCACTCACTCCCACGTTACGGGATGGTGTTTCTGGACACCCACCAGTCCCTATTGTGATTACAGATGATGGCGCAGCCTGCGAGGCAGAGCTGGACTTGAAGATGATGAGGATTCCTCCTTTATGCGTGTTCTGATTGACGGGATTACAGGGAGGTTGATTAGATACCTTGACACTTGTCATTTCATATTTTTAGAACACTCATGTATATCCTTTTGGTTTGCTTTTGGAGTATACATGTATGTATATAACCTGGTAACATATTCACACCCTGGAGACATACAACAGTTTATATATGTTATACATACTATCACAGTCTTCCGCTTATAAATTTAACCATCTTTGGAGCGTGATATGCTGTTTTAGCTTAATCTCACTCATGTTTAAGACATTATCACAGACAACATTCAATCATACATATCTATGTTGCATAAATAACATTTTAAAACTCGGGAGTTGGGTTTTTGCTCGACCCCCCGATTTTCGGGATGTTACAGATGGTATCAGAGCATGATTTGGATTAAATCGGGCCTAGGTTATGGTCATGCGACGTATGCTATCACTTCCTTTGACTTTGGAGGGTGCGAGAAGGGTCTATAAACACTTATAGGATCGCAGATTCGCCAATAGGCGAAGACTATTCGTATCGATCGCGTGATCGAGTCCGTAATGCATCTAGGGTCGCGTGAAGCGACCTGAGTAGCTCCTAGGTTGTAGGTAGGTAGGTTGAGACGTTCTTTCAACGGTTCTAAACCCATAAATGTAAATTCTTGGGCTGTGGGGCAACCACAACCCTTGCATTCAATCGTCAGGGCTTAAAAACCCCGTTTCACTTAAATCCTTCGAGATTCTTCCTCTCACCACTCCATTCTTCAATTCTTTCTTATCCTTTCCATGTTAGGCATTGATCCTAATGTGAAAATGACATAAAATCATACTTTGACAAAATTTTACAGTGAATAGTAAAATTTCATGAAAACTGGCCATAAGGCCATTCTGAGTTTTCTTTATTTAGTAACTAATAGGCTAGATGGATGTATTAGCTCCTTCTACCCCAAAATCATATGCTGCATGATAGGGAATTGTATTCAGGTTTACAGACTGGCCCCAGAAAGCCCTTAATGCATGTTTGGGCCTCCATAGGGCAATTTACAATGAACCAAGGTGGAGACCATACATTTTTGGGGTCCCTGGACCATGGGGGACCAGACCCATGTGGTCCCATCGACCGACCAGAGAGATGGTCGGCGATTCCATTGCCGGCCACTGTGGCCCACTTGATGTAATTTTAGGATCTAGGGGTATTTTGGGTCGTGTACACCCCCCATGTAGTGTCCGACCGAAGAAAACCCCAAATAGAGGTACTTTCTTCACAAACAGCCCCATCCCTAGCCCCATTTTCATTTTCTTGCTGCCCTAACCCAAAACCGTGATTCTAAATCACTCTCAAACCCATTCTTGGTTGAAAACGACCACACTACATCACTCCATCGAAGTTTGCAGCCTTTCCTCTTGTAAATCTCGTCGTTTGGAGCTCTTACAACCCCCAAATCGAGCTGAAATCGTGAGGTGCTCCATTCCCCTTTTTCATTCTCTTTTCTGTCTGAAAATATATCCTTGGGGAGCTTGAAGCATCCCTCTACAACGCCTAGATCTCCCTTTCCTAGTTTGGACAGCCATTTCTTCGCATTTCTCCTATTTTCCATGGCTTTTGTTGAAGCCCCTTCGATAGATCCCCTTATGACTTATAGACTTCTGTTGTTACCCATAGGAAGGAACCATTCACTCTCAGAGAACATTTATAAATTCCTTAGATTGAACTTAGAATAAACCATCATACTCCTTAGAATTGCCTTCCCCAAGGGCTTATTGCATTCGGGAACGCGGAATAAAGGAACTTCATGTAAGCGATGTATTCGCGGTTTGAAACGACTTCTTAATCCTAGTAGTTACCAATAAATCCAATGCTCTGATCAAGCAGAAGATCGGCATCGTCTAGGATTAAGAACTGATACAATAAACTTCTGTTCTAGGAAGAAAGTCTATGTATCCATCTCAGACCCACTACACAACCTTTCTTTCGTGTTGGTTCGACCACCTACAACCAAACATGATCACATTGTCTTTGAGAAATGGCGAGGACTTAAAGCCAGTAGAGAATTAGACATCTTGTCACCAACTCATACCTACCCCTAAACTCAACCACAATAGAGATTAGGCATATCTCTATCACCATAGATACCAATGCCATAGAACGCATCATTAGCAAGGAAAACCATGTAGAAAAAGGTTGTTTCCATTTTAGGTCAAGGATAGCCCCTAAGTTACATCTTGTTCTGATATACGGATCGATGCGAGGATTCTTCACCTTTAAGTAGAACCAAGTTTTAAGGGGGGTAGAACGTGTTGAGTCCAATCCAGTTAGGTTAGTCAACGCTACCGTTCGATCAGAGTGGTGCAGCGAAAGCGTGGTTGGCCTCTTCCCCACTGGCCCAAGATCGAAACATTTCATTTAGGTTATACGTACGGTTAGGTTATTAAATAGGATTTAAACCTTTCTTAGAAAGAGTACTCCTTGCCCTTCGCCAATTTCGGGGACGAAATTGTGTTTTAAGGGGGGTAGATTGTAACACCCCAGATTTTGGCCAATCTGGGATTTGACGTCCTTAGGTAATGGGTCAACTAAAACACCCAAAAAATCGCTCATAACCCAATTCTGTAGCCAAAGAAATCACTTAGGATTAATTCCTTTAGAAACTAAGCATAAGTTAGCTAGCGCAACGCTAGAGTAGCTGGGAAATAGTCCCTGATCACTTTAAACACGTTCTACAAGACCCAAAGCGAGTAGAATCAATGGTGCTCTAATACTCTATAACCTCGGATCAAACTCTAAGCAGGTTTGTTCTCTTGACCACTTTGAAACTTTGTATTGGATCTAGACTGCGCGTCGAAAGTCCGATACCTACTATCTTAGACCGTTAGAACTGCCTTGTTGGACTTGACAATCATTTCGAAAATCAAGTCCAACCGACGTTCGCAGGCTATTTCACTGAGCCTGGACTGAAGAGAGTAAGAATAGGGACAGAATTGGAATTTAAAATTTAAATCTGGTACACGACTTGACGTGTCAGTATTAAGCGTTCTGATTATCAGAATTCAGCCAAATTACACCCTCAGATCAGGAAAAATTTATATTTCATGTCATGAGACTTGTAGACCTGATCTGCGTGCGGTGACCGCTGAACTGAAACTGGACCGCCACGTGCGATCTGCCAACCCTGCCGGACTGAAAACTTAATGTGTACTAGATCCTGTATGCATGAGCTTAAGTTCGATCGCGTTCGGCCAGGGGACCACGAGAAATGATCTTTTGGACCGAAACAGCCCCGCTTTGGATAAGCATCAAGTGAACTTTGTTCCCGAGCCTATTCCGGGCATTTTTAGGCTTATAAAAGGGGTTGAAACCCTCACTCCTCTCACCAATCCGAATTTGATAAAAACCCTAGATTGGGAGAGAGAAAAGGTGAGAGTTTGTGAGAGAGATTAGGAGAGAATTTTCTTGCCGTTGCACCACCTGTTGCAAGTGCCTAAGCAACAAACTTCGATCACCTGGCCGGTGATTCCTCTACATTTTCAGGTAAGAAAATACCCTAAAAGTTACTAATTTAGTGTTCCTTCATTTTCGTAGAGAGTTAGCTGATAGATCTTGTTAATCAGGTTCTCTATTCGCCGTAAACGAAGCGTATACGCTCCGTTCGAAACGATACGTTTATTAGAGAAAAGGCGGGGATTTTAGATGCTTTGATTGACTGTTTTCAACACTTTCAATGTCGTTTAATAGTAGATTATCGACGGCATCCCCGTTTGACATGTACAACATGCTGTCCGTTTCCTGTTTCGTAAACCGACGAAGAATATGAGATTTAGGGCATTTTAGTCATTTATAGGAAGTACTGATTTCATTCATATTTTGTTGATGTGATTGACATGGTTTATTGTCGCATTAGAATGTTAGGAATACGCGCATAATTAGTTTGGCGAAGAGATTCTCCAAAATGCACACTTTGAGTCGACATACTATATGTAGACTAAAGTGTGTAGTGTAAGTGTTTGTATAAATGTTTGTATTAGTATGTATTGAATTAAATGGTGTTATGAATTAGTTTGAGACTGATCTCTCAATTAATATGCTGATGTAAATGATTTCCTACATGTTAGCCATATGCAATATTTCATTATATGTATGAAATGCACGTGCTTGAAGATTTGCTTAAGTTGTATGTTATAACATGTGTTAACATGCTCACATTGTTGTATTTCATTACCAACACTCTCATATGATTGCTGATGTGATTTCATAATTGTTTGGGACTATACTTAGTCCAGGCAGTCTGTAACCGAGAGATTTCGTGGTTGGCTTATCTTTGCCACGAACGACGCGTCGATGAACGCGAGCCGTGTTTGGAGTTGGCAGCAGTGGTTAGGCCACACGAGGTGTTTTACGCACCTCATGTCGTTCGACTTGAGATGCGATCATGCTAGTTGAGCCCGTCAAGTAACCTGACTGGCCATTCTATGTTCACCCTGCATGAGTCATAACTGCTTGAACCTAGGGTACTGAACTTACCATTGTGAACCCTGTTAACCATGGTACCTTGATCCATGAAGACTCATGAGCCGGGCATGGTGGTATGGGACATCGTGGTCGAGCTGTCGGCCTACGCTGCAGCCACAAACCTCCCCGTAGTGACCAATGAGCACCTAGTCTCGTGAGCAGATTATGGTGGCATGGGACACTATATTCTTGCTGTCGGCCTACACTGATCAGGAGTCGAGTCCTTTGTAGTGACCGCGAGCGTATTCTGAGTCTACAGGAGGTGACGACCCTTCAGTAGCAGTAGAGTACAGTAGGCCTATATTGATAAGGTGATGGGGGAGCGGTGCAACGAGTGCGAGCAACAGCCCTGGCAGCCCTTGCAGCGACCTACAAAATATACATCGTATGAGATTACTAGGAGTGATGACCCTAGACAGGATCTGCGTTGGGATTGATATAAGGGAAGTACCTTAGTTTCCCAATCCTGTTGTTTGAATGGACTAATAACAACAAAATAATCATATCACCATACCATTGCATGTGCCTGGAAGATGTGGAGCACTTGAGGGTCGATTGCATGCTGCGGTCGTAAGATGGTGCCGTATGAGGGAGATCATCGGTGAGGGCATACATCACGTCATGTTATATTGCATTAACAACAATATTAGGATTGTTTGATTTACTGCTTTACTATTAGCGCATGATTGATTTGATAACATGTTAATCTCTGCTCTCTTATCCCACTGAGTTGACCACTCACTTCCACGTTACGGGATGGTGTTTTCGGACACCCACCAGTCCCTATTGTGATTGCAGATGATGGCGCGGCCTGCGAGGCGGAGCTGTACTTGATGATGATGAGGAGGATTCCTCCTTTATGTGTGTTCTGATTAACGGGATTAGAGGGAGGTTGATTAGATACCTTGACACTTGTCATTTCATATTTTTAGAACACTCATGTATATCCTTTTGGTTTGCTTTTGGAGTATACATGTATGTATATAACCTGGTAACATATTCACACCCTGGAGACATACAACAGTTTATATATGTTATACATACTATCACAGTCTTCCGCTTGTAAATTTAACCGTCTCTGGAGCGTGATATGCTGTTTTAGCTTAATCTCACTCATGTTTAAGACATTATCACAGACAACATTCAATCATACATATCTATATTGCATAAATAATATTTTGGAACTCGGGAGTTGGGTTTTTGCTCGACCCCCCAATTTTCGGGATGTTACAAAAAGGGAAATACAATAATGATAGACAAAAGCTCCAAGATGATCTACCATGCGCTCTAACCTCGACGCTGCTGCGATCCAATGTCAGTTGCACGTAATTGGTCGTGCGTAAGCTTATGGAAAGCTTAAAGGGTGGTGAAAGTGTGTGCGTAAGGTAGTAATACAATATGCAGTATCAGAGTAATGCAAAATATGCTAATGAATCCATGAATACTATTAGTCGTACCAAGGCTATGCGATGCAAGGCATGAATGATATCGGCCACACCAAGGCCATGCAATGCAAGATGCAACTCAAGCATACAAATCCTCATATGAGTCCACATATCAATACAGTTCAACTCTGGAATATAAACGGGATCTAGTACACTCCAATCAGATTGTCGCCCCATCGCATGCAACAATGTGAGTGAAAAAGACCACATTATCGGCCTGCCAATATCTGACTTAGCTCGTCAATAGCGGACCCATTCCTCGAGTTGGTCAAACTCAGCCTAACTTTGCCCCCTCTGCTTGGACAGGTTAGGTCGTACCCCCTTCCAACTGACCACAATATAGTGGAAAGCACGGCCTCATTGTATTCGACATTCGCCACTCATGCATCCACTCGGTCTGGACATTGGAGTACCTCCTGGTACTATAAGGGTATAGGGACTTTCACCCAGGGATATCTATAGCACCCCATGTAGAACATGATTTCCAGTATCCAATCCTGCCAACCACGATATGCCTGTGGAGCACCTCCTGGTACTATAAGGGTTTAGAAACTTTCACCCAAGGTATACAATATACATGTCACACAATGTAAGATGCATGAATCACGCAATCCAATCGTACAGTAATCATGTGTGTATCGCGCACTCATGTGGGTATCTCCCTTTACTAAGGAGTCCCATAACAATCTTCCTAATGGCATCCGCTATGATCTATCACTCATCTCCATGTGTGTACCGCACACTCATGTGTATAGGCATGTATTATGATGTTATGTTGTCACATACTCATAATTGTAATCTGTATCAATAGCCGGCATCGGCCTCGAAAATTGGCATATATAAGCATTATGAGGTCCATAGATGATCAGCTGATCAACCATAGTATAAAAATCGACACTCAACCATGGTTATATCACATCCGATAATATGGAGTCATTTGCCTATGGTGAATGGGGCCCACTTATTTGGGTTAACCCACGAAGAGAATGGGCCTAACGAGGCCTAAGGGAAGTCCCAATGAGTACATCTAACCATCATTACCCCTCAATGTGGACATCTAACCAACATTGCTCCCAAGGAGTGACCTACATAAGGAATTCATAAACAATGTAATGGCCCCACACATATATTACATTGGTCCTCGCTCATGGGCCTCACATACATCACATCGGGCTTCCTACAAGGGGCCCAGACTATACCATAATGGGCCACACCCATGGGCCTCGCCTATGGGCCTTGAATACATTTCCATGGGCCTCACCCATGGGCCTCATATATCAAGTGGGCCGCACTAATGGGCCCAATACACGTCATAAGGGCCACATAGCATGGGTCTAACCTTCATCAAGTGGGTCGTACCATCTACACCATTCATCCATTCACAGGGATCTTTTTAGATTATTAAAAAAATTGTAATGGCTAAGCTATATGTCCTAGAGGGGGGAGGGAGTGAATAAGACTATGCCAAATTAAAAACTAACAGCGGAATAAAAGAAATAAAATAGCCAATAAAAGCAATGAAACAAACCACAATAAAGGAATATAAAGCAACCTCAAATTCAAGTCTTGAGAGGTTGATACGAATTTAGTTCTAAGGACAACCTTGCACCATAAAAACCAAGGGTTTATGGCAGGACAACCTTACTAAAACGATAAGTATCAGTATCCCAAACTGAAGATGGATAACAAAGGGAAATAGTCGAAAGAAAATTCTAAATTATTACAACATTCCCCATGTTCTTGTAATGAAAATGTTATAAAATTCACATCCACATATACATCCCATAATCTTGAATAATAAAAGATAGGAAATATAAATCACACAACCGTAAAACATAAAGAATTATAGTGGTTCGCCTGTGTGTACACCAACTGTTATAAAACAGCCACACAGATTGCTACTCCACTCCTAATATCCTCACATAGGGGATATTAGCGTTCACTATCAAAATAGGTTTTCACAGGTTCACCTAAAACCTTCACAATTGTGTCTTTTTAACTTGGGCTTACATAATCTAAAAACCCACTTTCTGAGTTTTCTAGCTCTCCTTAGATAACCACCACAATGAGATTTTTCTGACAAATCTCAATAGTAAACCAAAATAATGTAAATTACGATAATGTAAAATACCTGGATTTCTCCTTTTTGAAGCAGCCCGGGAGAAGCAATCGAAGTAGACATTCGAATATAGAAGTTCAATGTCCAATACTGACTTTAAAATGGTTCTAGGTTCTAATTGATTTTAAATTAAACCAAATTGGGCGTAGCACTATTTGATTTTGATTCCAAGAAGGAATATAACAATTCCTCTTTTCAAATAAGATTGGAATATATAAACAAAATCAAATAATAAAAGCTAACTAAAAGAGAATATTAAATGAGCACAATGTATCTTAAAATAAAGACAAACTTATCTCAGAGTGATCCCTTGATTTTACTTAAAATTTTCTTATCAAACTCTAAAATTCGTTGTCTATTTATAGCTTTGGAAATCTCACATTCGACGGGTCTAGTGGACACTTCGACTGGTTGTATGAGAACGAATTTTTAAAATTTATAGCACGATCAGATAAAACCAACTCACGACTGGTCGTAGGGTGTCTACAACTGGTCGTAGGCCCCACACGACTGGTCATAGGACCAGCAGCATAGTTGTTGGACTTTGAATCATAGAAACAGGACTGGTCGTGGGATAAGTCGACACTATTCATACGACTGGTTGAGAAGAGAGCAGGATTGGTCGTGGAAGAACAGAAATATTCAAAAAATTCCAACAAACTTAGGAGTGGTCTTGGAATCTCTTGGACTAGTCGAACTAGTGCTAGGACTAGTCGAAAAAGGTCCAGGACTAGTCTTAGAACAGACCAAATTCAAATAAAAAGATACAGTTTGAATTATGTATACAAAATGACCTACCCTAAGGTCAATCTAAGGTCATTCATACCTAGGACATGAAGTATGAACATTGAAACTTCATTCTTTCAGATGAAGGTTAAACTTTGAACCTTATGAATCTTGAGATCTCTACTTGATGTAGTTTGACCTTGAGATCTTCCACAGCTTAAAGTTAAACTTCATCTTAAGTGACACTTGAGTCTTGAACAAACACTCTTCTTACCGATGTACTCTTCTTATCGATATAGCTTTGAACATTGATGCTTACAGAGGAGGAAAAAATACATGATCTTGCATTTCTTTCTTGAAGTTGATCACCGTACTTGACTTGAAGCATTGTGAAGCAGCGTCTTGAACATATATCAACATATAAACACAAGACACAGATAGAGGTTTTGGCACCACAAATTTTGACAACCAAAGGAGCATAAAATCATAACACTTACAAAAATATATTTAAATCACATGGACTGCACTTCAATTAATACTGCTGATAATGATTCCCACCATTAGAATTCTCAAGGCCCACCATAACATTTATTTTCCATCCAATCTTTTCATGAGGTCACAAAGACGTGAATTAAGATGATAAATAAATAAATTTCAAATTGATCCAGAACTGTTGTGACCCCAAGAAGGGTTTCAATGGTGGATGTTCACTTAACAATGTTTTCTACAGTGTGGTCCACTTGATATTAGATGCATCTCATTTTGGTCTCAAGCCTTAAAGTGACTCGCCCTTTGGATGGATGGTTCGGATGTAACACATACAACAAGTGGGACCTGCATTTGCTGACGTTAAGAGAGCTGCCATATAGCTACTTCACGTGTAGCTTGTTACCTCCTTTGTAAAGCAGGGGTGGGTCCCACGTAGGGCCCACCCTCATGTATTGTATATAAAATATATAATATAATATATATATATATATATATATATATATATATATATATATATATATATATATATAATTGCTGTTGTGCAGCATTATACATAACAACGCCCAAAGGTGGGTCCCACGTAGGGCCCACCATCAGGAATATATATAATATATTTAATATAATATAAAAATATATACATTTACATATCAAGGAGGGCCCCACACGTGGGGTGGGTCACACTGTCCTCGGACGGTGGGCACCTCACACGGCTGATGGTGTGGCCTTCAAAATGAGTGGACGGTGTGGGTGGGTCCCACGGGCCCCACTGTTACTCACACTTCACTAGCAACCACCCTCACTAGTGAATCGTACCAGGACCTCAGCGTTGAAACGAGGTATATTTCACTCGGCCTACCACTGTAGCTGTGGATGGGTGTGGATAAACACATCAAGGAGGGCCCCACACAAACATGGGTCCCACCATCCAGGTGCAGTGGACGGTTTGGATAAAGCACATGCACTATGGTGTGGCCCATAAAAGGGATGGAGGACGTGGATGGATCCCATGGACCCCACTATTAGCCCACACTTCATTGTTTAGCACACTCATGTCAGTCCACACTTCCTTATTAGCACACACCCAGTGTCAGTACACCTCAATTGGTGACGGACGGTGTGGGTATGCACATCATCAAGGTGGGTTACACATGGACCACCAGTTTTGGATTATTCTAGTATTCGTGTTTCCCTTTCATCCGGGCCTGTGTGACCGCCGGTCATGCAGGCCCCAAAAAGGGATCAAGGTGGCCCGCTATTTGGATGGCATGGGTAAAAATACACACATCATAGGTGGGCCATGATCATAGAAAGAGAGAGAGAGAGAGAGAGAGAGAGAGAGAGAGAGAGAGATAACAGAGGGGCCCCACCACTATGGGCCCCTCTTGGACACAAGTAAACATCAAAGTGGGTCCCACCATTTGTGGGCCTTAAATCACAAGATAAATAGATAACAAAAAGAGAAAATGTGGGTCCAAGATCACCCACTGTCCGCTTCTTCTTGCTCCCTAGGATTCCTTTGCTTCTTAACTTTGATCTTAATGGAAGAGATGGAGTTTGGATGGTTGAGATCAAAGACGAAAGGGTAGGAAGTGGGCCACACAAAAAACTCTCATGAAGGCTAGAAATGTTTGGACGTGTGAATTTTTCTTGCTTGGGAATGTGCTTGAGAAATGAGAGAGAGAGAGAGAGAGAGAGAGAGAGAGAGAGAGAGAGAGAGAGAGAGAGGGATGGTGATGGAGTGATGGATGTGGTGAGTGATGGGTGTGTAAGAAATTGTTGACTTTATGGGTAGATTGTGTAAGAAGGGTATGGGTTGTGCAAGTTCTTTTTGACTTTTGGGGTTGCTTGGGGAGGGGTGTGTAGTGATGTGTACTTGACATGTACTTGACCCTTGATGGGATTCATGAATTGATTGAGGTAACATTTGGTTGAGATTCTCTTGGGTTTTGTAACACACGGCGTTTTCCTCGAACTAAACACGGGCCTACCTATCCTGGCCTAGATATCGCCTCAGCGCGCGAGTCATGGCATCGGAACTATGGTGACGGTGCAGTCGCTAGGGTACAAGTCTAGGGTCAAGTTGACTCTGGTTTGCAGGACTCGGCTTAGGATCACGCACAAACATCGGATAAAGATCGAAGGTTGCCGAAATTCAACCGGAAAGATCGTGGAAGCATACGGAACAGTACGGTCTAAGATACAGGTCTTATATCCATAGTGACACTAAAGCGTTCCATTAGTTTCAATGTCATCTCCACATAAGGAACAAAATTTAATTTATCTACTATCTCAATTTTCACATCTCCTAGAGCCAAAGGAGTAGTCATGAGCAATGTAGTCAGGTATAGGCTACTGATAGATCTAGAAAGCTTCACCTGCAAATGGGAGGTGTAGGATATTGCGTCAAGAATCATCAATTCCTAAATGAAACTTGGATTCCATCCAAGGGGGGAATCTGGGAAAGATGTTCCGTATGTATCAGTTGGAAAGCTTCACTCTACCAAAGAATTATGACTTGCAAATTACAATGCTTTTGGATTTTAGAGTGTGACTGTCCCATTATACTATTTTTACGAATAGCAAATTTTTAACAAAATGGGACTTTTCATGTTAGAGTGAACTAATCCCATCACTGTGGGAGGAAGTTTTAAGATTTTTAGGCAATCTTGCAACTCTCATTGCCTCAGAGCATTAGTTGCTTTCTCTTCTTCTTTTTTAATTCATTAGGGTGTTTTTGGAGTTATAAAAGGTTATAAACATTTTCCTAATTTAGTTGAATTTGAATCCATTACAGAGTCGATTCTGAATTCTGAACTGACATATGGGTGTACTAACAAGCTAAAAAAAAAAAAAACACTCAAACCTCAGATATACATAACTGAGGGGCAAAAAAAAAATAAAAATTAGATGTACTAATTTATCCTTAGGATAACTGTAAAATTCAATGAAAAAAAAGAAAAAAAATGATTTCCCTGAAATTAGATGAAAACTGGTTTGCATTCATTGAAAATGGCAGTCACCATGTATCTTCTGGTTTCAAAATTTTTAGTCAATAAATATTTGATGATTGCATTTGATACTTGTTCTCTTGCAAACACCATGGGTCTTCTGGTTTCAGAATATAATGATGGATCAAACCACCAAGTCTTATATATATATATATATATATATATATATATATATATATATATATATATATATATATATATATATATATATATATATATATATATATATATATATTGATTTTGCGTTTTCTTCATGTTACTCCCTAGAGCATGTCTATCTCTGTGTACAAATAAAACAATCATGTTGATGGTATATATGTAGGAAATTCCTCATATGGAGAGTACACAACATATTATGATAATAATTTGAGTTATTTCCTATTTTATAGAGACTTATCAATATTGTGGAAGATCCTCATCGCTACTAATTATGCCAAGTGCATTCGCACTTTTGCCAATTCAAACATGCTAGTTCTAGCAGATCAAAGGCAATGGGAGTTGTCCATAAATTTTAGGTAGCCTAGTTTTACATAAATGAAGGGAATGACTTGAATATAAAAAGGGATATGTGTACACAACTTACTTGCATAGAGAAACTTTCGATTGGTGAGTCGATACATCAGTTTCTTCTTTGGTGATTTGTTTGGGGCTGCAAATCGATAGGTAGGTTTTCAATTTTAGAACAGTGGTTTGTTTAGGGCTTCAAATTCCCGTAACCCATATCAAATTTCAGGATCTTCGACAAATAGCATAACTAGCAAAATAAAAAAAATCTAATTGAAATTCGGCATGCAATAAACAAAGTCACAAGTTGCATATAATGTGTTACACTAATACTATGTTCTTGAACAATATTAAAGCTGCAGTTTGCCTATAACATAATCCAATCCACCCCTGATGCTACTGCACTTTCTCAGAAAGGGCTAAATTATTCTGATGGTTGAGTTTGTGTAACGCCCTGAAAATCGGGAGTCAAGTAGAAACCCAACTCCCGAGTTCCAAAACATCACTTGTGCAACATAGATACTGATGAGTGTATATTGTCTATAGAATGGAATTAAACAAGATTGAGACTAAGCCAAAACAACATATCATACTCCAGAGAGTTAAATTAGCAAGCAGAAGAATGTGATAGATATATAAAATATATGAACTGTTGTAAGTCTCTAGAGTGTAAACATGTTACTAGGTTAAACATATACATGTATACTCCAAAAATGATAAAAAAGAATATACATGAGTGTATAAATAAAAGGCAAAATACCAAGTGTATTGGCATCTAATCAGTAACCCTGTAACCATGTCAATCAGAACCTGCATATAGGAGGGATCCTCCTCATCATCATCAAGTCTGGCTCTGCTTCGCAAGCATCGCCACCATCAGAAACTAAAATAGGGACTGGTTGGTGTACGCAACATCGTCCCACAACGTTGGAGTGAGTAGCTAACTCAGTGAAATCATAGAGCAAAGATTAACATGTTATCAAATCAATCACGCGATAATGGTAAAGCAAGCAATCAAACATTCCTACATACTGTGATTAATGCAAGCATGAAATGGCATGATGGATGCCCTCACCGACATACTCCCTCATGCGACACCATCTTACGTCCGCGGCATGCTTTCTTCCCTCAGTGCTCCACATCTTCCAGGCACATGCAGTGCGATATCAATATGATTACCAAGTTGTTATTAGTCCTTTTCATACAACAAGATTGGGAAACTAGGGTACTTCCCTTATATCATTCCCAACAAGGATCCTGTCTAGGGTCATCACTCTTAGTAGTCTTATACAATGATATATTTCTAGGTCGCTACAAGGTCTGTCAGGGCTGTTGCACACACTCGTTGTTCCGCTCCCCCATCACCTTATCAATACAGGCCTAGTTGTACTCTTATTGCTATGGAAGGGTCATTGACTCACGTAGACTCAGAGTACGCTCGAGGTCACTACAAAGGGCTGTCAGGGCTGTTGCACGCACTCGTTGCTCCACTCCCCCATCACCTTATCAGTGTAGGCCGACAGGAAGAATATAGTGTCCCATACCACCATAATCTTCTCACGAGTCTGGGTTGCTCACTGGTCACTACGGGGAGGTTTGTGGCCCCAGCGTAGGCCGACAGCTCGACCACGGTGTCCCATACCACCATGCTCGGCTCATGAGTCTTAGTGGATCAAGGTACCACGGTTATCAGGGTTATCACTGGTAAGTTCAGTACCCTAGGTTCAAGCAGTTATGACGAATACAAGGTGAACATAAAACCGTTAATCAAGTTACTTGATGAGTCCGACTAGCACGAGCGTACATTGAATCGACCGACATGAAGTGCACAAGCACTACGTGTGGCCTAACCACTACCGACGACTCTAGTACGACTCGGGTTCGTCATACACATCCTTCGTGGCGAATAGAATCCAACCACGAATTCTAATCTATTACCGATTGCCTAGACTAGAGTATAGCCCAAAACACTTGTAATCTAAATCAATAATCATATGAGAGAGACAGAATTGAAATACAAGAAATTCCAGCATGTTATCAGCATGTTATAACATAGATCATAAGTAGTTAACCATACACGAGCACTTCACATATAAGGTAATCAATTGAAAATCAATTGAAATGCAACAAGCATGGAGGAAATCATGTACATCATCAAATTAGTTGAGAATCCAGTCTCAACGCTAATCTACAACACCATTTACTCACTACTTACTAATACATACATTTACACAAACACTTAGACTACACAACTCCAACGTACTTGATGTATGTTGATTTCAGCATATAATATGACAGATCCTTATATCAAGGAGATGTCTAATACATAATAATCATGTTCTTACATTCAAAACATATGGCAGGCATAAATCATACTGATTTAGGCATTTCAACAAACACTTAGTCTACACACATTTGTCTACATAGCATATGTTGGCCAATATGTGCATTAGGGCGAATCTCTTCGCCAAACAGATCATACACGTATAACTAGTATAGGTACATGGTAAATACTCGTGGCAATCATATCAGTAAAATATGTACGTATACAGTATTTCCTACAAATACCTAAAATACCCTAAATCTCATATTCTTCGTACGTATTCAAAATGAAAAACGGACAGCATGTTCTACATGTCAAACAACATCCTTATCAGCAATCTATCATTAAACGGCATTGAAAGCTTTGAAAACAGGTAATTAAGCGTCTAAAATCCGTACCTTAAACCAGAAATTGTGAAACGAAGTTGATTCAGACGATAAGTCTTCGTCAACGGCAGATACGCTACCTATGGCATGAAAAAGGTTAGCTAGAACTCTTCTACAGCTAGTCTAAGCTTCAAATCAGGTTAGGGTTTAAGTTTTCTTACCTGAGAACGGAGTTGAAATCACCAGAATAGCGATGCAGGTGGATGGCTTTGGCACGTGGAGCAGCAGGGAAGAATCCCAGGAGAAAGCTCCAACTCTCTCTCACTTTCTCTCTCTTTTCTCTCCTCTCTCGGCTAGGGTTTTCTCCAAATTCGTATGGGTTAGAAAGTTAAGGGTTTAAGGCCCTTTTATAAGCCCAAACATGACCAAAACAGACTTTAAGTCAGGGTATACTTGGGTTATAGCCAAATCGGGTCTTTCCCGATCCAAAAGAACATTTTCAGAGGTCCCCTGACTAAATGCGGTTGAACTTAAGCTTGTGGATGTTGGATCCTGATCACATTACATTTTCAGTTCGATAGGGTTTCCAGATAGCACGTGGCGGACCAGTTTCAGTTCAGCGGTCACTGAGAATCGATCGAGGATTCCAAGTACATTGACCTGAGTGGGAAATGTTCCCTGATCCGAGGGTGTATTTGGGTTAGATTCCAATGGTCTGAATGCTTATACTTAACCCGCAAGAGACAAGTGTCAGATTTATTTAAATCACATTTAATTTATAAAGAATTTCACTCTTTCTCACACTCCTTGCTCCAGGCTCAATGAAATAGCCTCAGAACATCAGTTGGGCTTGATTTCTGGGGTGGTAGTCAAGTCCAACTACGCGGTCGTAATGATCTAAGTTCATTGCTACCGGACTCACGATGCACAGTCAAAATCCATTACGAAGTTTCTAAATGATCTCAAGGTCAACTGAGCTTAGAGTTGGATCCTAAATTTTAGGGTAACGTAGGGGTAACATTTTTAGAGGTTTTGGGTCTTACAGATCGTATTTAAAGTGGTTGATGCTAATTTTACAGGAAATCTAGTGTAGCGCTTGTTAATTCACGTTAAATTTCTAAAGAATTAGGTTCTGAATGATTTCTTTGGCTTTGAAATTGCGTTCTGAGAGGTTACCAAGGTGCTATGGTTGACCCATTGCCTAAGAACGCCTAACTCCAGGTTGGCAAAAATTTGGGGTGTTACAGTTTGCAAGGCCATAATTACTATTACAAGTGATAATCAAGACATTCCTCTAGTGGTCCAACAATATTAAAACCATACCATCCAAAATCCCAACCATCCAATTGATGGCGAGCCATTGAACAGCTGAAATTTAAAACAATTGATTGTGGCTCATAGTTCAATTAATGGTTAAATAAAGTCTACAGTAGCAACGAGGCCCTGTGGTTGTAGATGATATAGTTTTAAATTGGTAGGGCATTGCAAGAAAGAAAAGAAAGAAAAGGAAATAGATGGGTTGCTAGTCACAGTCGTTGACCATGAAACTAATATCATCAAAGATGTGTTGCTGCCCACTATGGCTATATCTAAATTACCAAGATCATTTAGTCGGTTGCCATTCCTTTGACTTTGTAAGTCAATCATTGTTATGGGTGATGCATTAGAAATTAGAACCTTGAAAGAACCGCATCCCATGAGTAAAATAAAATAAAAAAGAAGAAGAAGAAGAGGCACTTTCACCACAATACAGAACTCTTGAAAAACACACTAACCTTTGAGGTAGCAAGTTTGGGACCTTAGATAATATCATATTTTGACCATCATTTTTAGGAAGCCAATATAGGGATTGGGCTTGTTGCTCACTACCCACTTTTAATGGTAAATGCATGCCATTCTGGAATTGCGAAATTGGGATAACATAAATATCAATGTCCGTTTGCTCGGTTGGGTCCTACAAAGATAACATAAGCATCAATAGGCTCACCATCAATACCAGAACTGCACATTTCACGAGTGAAATGTTAATTTCTAAATGCAGGCACTAGAAATAGGCTCACCTTCAATAGATTCCATGCAGCCCTATAAACATCAGGCGACTGCAAGTGGAAAGTTGAATGCATTGTAAATTCAAGAGAGAGAATAGAGTATGGATAGAAAGAATATAGAAAGTGTAGTGACTTGAGAGAAGAAAAAAATAAAAAAATAAACGAGATTTCTAGATGAAGCTAAGCTACAATAACATGTTTCATAAACTCAAAAAATGGAAAAAAAATGATAATTGTAAGCATTTATTACATTAACAAAATTATAATTACATTCATTACATGATTTTATTTTGTCTTCTAAGTTTCAGCCCACTGGTTTTTTTTGGTAGAATCGGTTTAGGTTGTTTGTTCTCGCGACTACGATACTTCTAATCCAACACGAACTGACTATTTAGGCAGCATTTGGATGCACTATCCAATAAAATTGCAATAACAAGTTCAATAAAGTGGAAATGACCAAATAGCAATTAGTATTCATATTCAATAAAGTAGAAGTCCACTATCAAAATCAGAAATAAGTAGGCTAGATATCTACTAGGATGACTTTAGAAAAACATGGAACTTGAAGATGTGCAAAAATGAATCTACTCGATGTGCAGTCTCATGAACATATAAAAACTTGCCTCCATACACCTAACCATACTACACAGACTTGGAACAGGAAGATCCCAGTCCTCCATAAAATCAACTTACTTTGTGCCTGCCTTGGCCGAGAAAGAAGGACATTGTCTCAACTTCTAATCAGATGGTTCATGCATGTATTTTGAATGTAGGGTGTTTTTCATTTCCTTAGATGCCATTTTGATGAACCGCCTACCACACATGGATGCCATGCTTGTGAGTAAGTAGTGTGAGTAAAAATCCAAGAGTATCTTTAAAAAGCCATTGAAAAAAAAGAAATAAAAAGAAAAAGACCTCTGAGAGACTTAAAGAAAAAGTCCCATTAGAAGTAGGAATAAGTAGACCAAAAAATAAAAGAAAAAGACCAATGAATTATTTGGTATTATTGGCAAATCAAATCACTTGAAGAAATGTAAGCTTGAGGACAACACCCAAGTTCCAGCATTGATGCATGGTTATTGGGGTGAGAAGGTTCCGCGGCTTAGCATATACCAGCCCCAACACCATTCCTGTAGAGGCAAAGGCAACATGGCATATGTAAGAATGGAGATGAAGCATAAAAAATAGCCACAATTTTAAATCAAAGGTGATACCACCATTAACGTGGCTTAACTCAATAATTAGATTGGTACAGTCATCAGGCAAAGGCAACCACGAACATGAAATTCACTTCAAACCAAACTCATCGGGTAAAGAACATAAAACGAAAAACTCAAATCATAAAGTACATCAATATAATTAAAAAGAAAAAACATCAAATTACTTAGAATCATGGATTTATAGTAGTCCAAAATATGACTAAGAACATGAAATTACCATTGAGAGCAGATCATGAGCTAATAAAAACCAAGTACAAAATGCATTAATAGAGGAAAGAACCATCAAGATGCATATAATTAGGGATTTACATCAGTCCAAGAGACAACCGTGAGATATTATCTTTGAAAAAAAAACAATGAGCTAAACACCATGGATATCTGGCTTTATGGTAAGATGATTTGGATAGTCCAACTAATTTGCACCAATAGAGATAGCTCTCAGTCCAAAAATACTTATAGGGCCAATACATTTTTTTTTTTTCCTTTTGTCAAGCACTGGATGTCCCACTTGAAAGGAATTTGATTACATTCTATTTGAATTTGCAATGTGCAAAATGGATATTTCTGATATGGTTAGCCATAACAAAGAATTTTCTCGTTTACCCTCAGGCCATGATGAATGTTCATTTCTCGCCAATAGCTCCATATCTCTTTCCACTGAATCACTCATAGCACATATGGACAACAGGGTTAAAACAACATTTTTATACAAGCACTTTCTAAAATTTCTAAGTGGGATGGGAAGTTCTTAAAAGAAACCAAAAAAAAAAGAAAAAAAAGAAAAACAAAATTAAAAAAAAAAAAAAGAAAAAAAAATCATGTTACATACTGCAGAGTGCAGACATCCAAATGCTATTTTGGGCAAAGGAAATACCAATGTATCGAACCATCAAAACACTAAATTAAAGATCATCAAACATGCTAGCAATTATGAACATTGACAAGCCTACACATATTACAAAAATGAATAAATTGGGACTGCATCACATCAAGGAAAGCCCTTCAAAATGTACCACATAAAAATAACAAAAATACAGTAGTACCTTGCCACGACAAAAATATTCATGGCCAATTACAAAAGCAACGGTTCTTTCCATACACAATTATTGAATCACCTCCTTGATCATGACACAGTCTTCCCAAAACCATAGCTTAGCAAAACAATTGAATTGCATAGGCATAAGATATTCTATTGGAACCATAATTTTATTTCTCAAAGAAACTGGTTGATTTTAATAAACCTTTGTAATTAATTGCATGCTCATAGCATCTGTAAGAGTTTTGTGTTCTTATTGCCAAGCCCAAGCTTGTATAAAAGAGTGTTTCTTTAGCATAGTAGCGAGCATGCTAAGGCAACTCGTCCTTGCTCCCTGGGCTATATTTTCAATTCCATAAGTCCACAATGCATTACAACTTACTTCAGTGGTTACACTTCCACATGTTTGGAGGAGGAGGTAGGGTATATACTTGAAGGTGGTGGCTGTATAACCATATGTGCATGTTTTAAGCTTACTAGTGTTGTACATATAAAGCATGCACCTACCCAACAAAACCCACTTGCAATTCAAATCAATGCAACAACAAAATAAAAACCATGATAACTACTCTAATATTTATTTGAAATATTAATGGAAAGAAGTTGCGATAAATACATAAGAGGTGCATGCCTGTACAGCATGGGCTTTGGGAATTTCGTCAAACAGTTGTCATCCCTTCCTCCACATGTTCTTGTCCCTATACACTAGATTGATGTTAGTGAAGCAATGATCAATTGGCTCCGGATCGAACCATGCCGCAGCCCACAACACCATATTAAGCTTCACAATAGGGTACACCATGCATTTTCCAAGGGAAATCCCTCTCTACATCATCATACAACAAATTTATAGATGAATTTTAGAAACTTTAATCTCATTATTCTATTTCAGTAAAAAAAAAAAGTATAAATCAAAAAATAATAATAATAAACCCCTTAATCTAAACATCCAAAATTTGGAAACAAACAATAAAAAATTGATTGAAAACCGTTTCTACATAAACTAACCTTTCCTTAAAGAGCTTGTTTGGTGCTCTACCTGTGACTTTTGCGACAAGTAGCAGAGAGAGCTCTACTTTCAGATCTATCAGCGAAAAGGGATTTTTGATTTTTTATGAGTGGGAGTGAGAGAGGGGTTCCGAATCCTCCAATAGAGAGAGGTTTTAGATCCTTCACGACCGGGAGTGCAACAACTTGAAATCATCCATTGATGAAGAGGAGTTCGTGAGCGGGGAGATCGAGAGAGAGAAAAGGAGTGCAAGAGATCAACAGAGAGAAAGAGAAGGGGCGCGGGAGATCGAGAGAGAGAGAGAAAAAAAAAAGGGGCAGTAGAAATTGAGAGAGAAAGGGACGGACGTGAGAGGGAATAGGGTTGAGTGGAGAGAGGAATGTTTCATAAGAGGGGGAAAAGAAAAAGGCTGCGCGATTTTTCACATTCTTTCCTGCTACGGTTTTTAACCATAGTTAAAAGCCAATATGACTCTAGCCATTGAACAATCCGTAACGGGCCCTCCTTGGTTCACATTTGACGGGATTTGTACGGACGACCTTGTCGAGGGCTTTGTGGGGTCCATCTTGATGCAATCGATATGTCCACTCCGTCCATTAATTTTGTAGTTGTTTTATAGGGAATGACCCAACATCTAGAAAAATTGAAGGTATAATTGAACCACACCATCAATCAATGGATTAATCTCCACTCTTTCCCACTGTGTGGTCCACTTGTGCATTCGATCTACTTCCTTTTTGGGTTCTTGCCCTAAAATACTCTTAAAAAATGGATAGACGTATTAGATGGAGTACGCACATTTTAATGGGCCTCGTAGAGTCCCTTATGAAGTATGTAAGGTTGTATGTACATCTGTCGGAGTTAGCTTTTAGCTACGATTTGCACAGTTTTATCTACGCTTTTAAGTCGTAGCGAGTGAGCTATGGTTTATAGCCGTAGCAAAAAACCAAAATAGTTTGTAGCCTTCGATCATTTTTTTGGTAGTGATTGGAAAAATAATTCCATGGGCTACCACCCTTGGTGCCACGAGGGGAGCCAAAGAAATTCTTGCTGGGACTGATGGTGCAGCTGGAGGAAGGTCTTCAAAAGGAATATGGCCTGTTCTAACATTGATAACATGAGTACCTAAAACAAAATAATAATAATAATAATAATAATAATAATAATAATAATAACAATAATGATAAAAAATAACGACTACAAGCAAAAGATTAAATCATGATAAAATTGTAGAAGATTTCTTACTCGATGAGTATCCGTACTCCCCATACTCTAAGGGTTCATCCTCCTCTTCTACTGTCATTGGTATTTTTGCAGGAATATCAGCATCAAGAAGAGTCTCGATTTCGATAGTTTTGAGGAATTGATGAAGGATGTTTTTCACCAGCGAAAACACCCTCAATAGCAATATCATCTTCATCATCAATGTTAACTTCTCCCTCTTCAAAATCATCATCTTCATCAGGTCCTTCATCATCTTCTTCAGTATCATATTCAATAGAAGGAGTATTTTCAGATGATGAGGGTGAATTCTCTTCTTTTGAATCTCCTTCCTCTATTTCTTTGACTACAACTTGCTTCCCTTTAGAAGGTGAAATTCTACTACTTCCTGGTTGAGAATCCTTAGCAACCGGAATTGGAGAAGTCAGAGCCACAATTCCCTCTTGACTTGAAGGAGGAGAAACTTGAGAATGTGAGCGGGACCTTGTCATTGGGGAAGATGGACCGAGACGAGCAGGTTGGAAAGCAAGAGAAGGAACTGATCATCTGGAATTGTAGCAACATTCTCTTGAACTGGGGAGGGACCGAGACTCCTCTCCGGCACAAAGCCTATTACATCTTCAAATATGTGACCATTAAGTTTTGGCGGTGAAATCATGACCATAAAATACGGCAATGCCGACGGCTAAAAACTATCGACACTGACCTTCCCCAATGGCTTATAGCCGTCGAATGGTCCGTCGGGAAAAGGGGCATTGGTCGCCGATGGATTTTAGCCGTTGGTGTCTACGACGGCTAAAACTGTTGGCATTTCCAACGGTTGTGGAGGATGAAAAAACCCATCGGCCTTGTCGACGATGAAAAGCCATCGGTGTTTCTCATAAATAAAAATAATAATAATAATAATAATTAATTGCCTAATCAACACACATATCAAAAACTAGAAGATCCTAACCATTCCAAATGCATTTCATTGGACAAATACACAATGAGTAATTATGTTACTAATTGCAGACAAGATAAACATATCACCTTTCATAATAGTCAAGAGAAAATCTTTTGGAAGCTCAAATGTTGCAAACACATCCATTTGATGGCTTGAATTCCAGTTAATCACCTATTATTACAAACAGGCAACCTGGTCAATGAAATAGCCAAGCTTGCTCTAGTTACAAGCTAAAAGTTGCATGAAAACACAACTTGTACCCATACAGCACACAACACAAGCATATGGATGCATGTGCTAGCCAAGAACTAGTGAACACTTTTCAAGAATGCCACTAGTAAGAACATATTCACACTCTTAAATACAAGCAATCCACAAATGACTTCATGCACAAACTCAATGTCAATGTAAAATGCACAAAAAAAAAAAGGAAAAAAGTTGCAATTACAATGAAGGTCATTTGTGTTTTGGATTTCAAGATTCAATTTGAGTAGAGCAGAATCATTTAATCCCAAATAGCTCTACCCCCACCATCTCAAATATCACGATCCTCATAAACTTTGGGCGTTGAAAGAACTCGCGTTAATATGTTATACTTTTCATGGCCACTCATATAACTGCACCAACTCTTGCTTCTGGTAAATGTAAGTTCAACCTAAAATTACAGACTGATGGGATTGCAATCCTTCAAAGATTCAGCAAGGACCGACTTCTAATCAACTTCATGCTCCATTTTAGTTAAAAAGACTCTTGAACCAAAAGAAAAATGTGCATCCAACACGATTTTAAAGCCTAATGAAGTTGTCTTGCAACAATTTTAATGATCGTTTCATATATTTCACACTTGATTCTTTTATTGAGATCAAAAAATAGATGACCAGTTTGTATAGGATAGAGGTTGACCTACATCAAACTCTTGAACTGAAACTGTATCAAGCATGTAATGTGATTTCTAACCAATCAACAAAAGGTGCATCTACTATGCAGCAACCACTTTTTAACTTTTATGTCTGAACTCGGAGAAATTTTGTTCACTAAAACAAGGGTCTAGTCTAGCTACTTTTGGCCTCCAATTATCCCAAACAAACTACAGTACACAAGATTTAGAAAGAAACAAGCCGAAAGCAAGATGAGGATCAAAGTATTACCCGCATTGGAGAGCATTGAGACTTCAGCTTCAGCTTCACTAATGAAGGCATCTTTGTTTCCTTGCACATATTGGTTGAGTCGATCTTTCAATATTTTTGCGAGTCTCCTCTTTCCTTCTGAACAACCTATGGTAAGGAAATGTTTACTTGCAAAGCATACAAAATACAGAAGAAAGAATGAAAAAAAATAAATAAATCCCTGATTGAACACAAATGATCAATAAAATTAGCATATAACACCCCAACAAAATAGAAATATATTGACTTGAGAATGCTAAAATATCTTGAATATGTTCCAAATCATAAGAAATGTGAGGAAAGTGTTTGGATAATTAAATTTCCTCTTACTGAATCAGCAAAATAGTCATAATATTATTGAAGTATTAGAGAAACTGACCAATTTAAGAGACCTGGGAATATAAGAAATACGAGATGTCCATAAGTAGATATTTTAAGTAGTGCCTCCTTATTTATAAGTATTGTAAGTAGTACCTCCTTATAGAAGTATTTTAAGTAGTGCCTCCTTATCTCCAGCACCCATTGTCGGCCTACACATGTAAGAGTAAATAAATTCATGATGGCAAGTGGTTTCATTTTCATTATGGATAAGTATTGATTTATAGCATGACAAACCAACAAATAAACAAAAAGCTTCAAGTCCAAAGATTCAAATCAACCTTGACAGCTCATCCATGAACTTGTGATTGAAGAACACGAACGTCAGTCTCTCACCAGCAGAAATAATTGACAAGGGCTCAACATACAGGAACTTCTTTCTCGAGTCAGCTGTACTTGCTGATTGTCGTTAAGTTACATTAGGAAAAATAGATGCAATTTAATTGAATCTTGATTCCTTAAGTTACCCAATGAATATCCACTTGAAAACACTTGACATTCTTAACGGGTTAAGAATCTGGTGCTAAAATCTTATATTTAGGTTAGTTATCAAGCACACCATCTCTGTGCATGACACGTAGGAGATCTAGCATCATTTTGAATATCTATATCATATCGGCCGATACAGGCAATGCCAATGCCCGAAATGAACAGAGATGGTAGATTAGAGAACTCAACAATGACCACTAAAGGCCATCATATCTAATATGGTGGTCCTACAATTGTGTTGGATTGGCATCATCAATTAGATGCAACAGTAATCCTCCCTATAAGGATATGTAATACAAGGTTTGCTAATTCTACAATGAGTACATCCCAAACCATACACATAGCCACACATGCCGACATGGCATAGACACAAGATTGAAGATGTTCCTTAGGTGGACTGCATGTGTGTGTCGTCCCAAGAATCAGGCTGATCAATCATAAGTGAACCAAAGTATATGAAAAAAATGGGGTTAAGGAAAAATTAGCCAATGGTCCCCATTCAACATACATGTGCATCCCACCAGATGAATTGACTGACCTGATTACTGGACCAAGGACATACACAATGGTAACACCTTATGGATGTCTCGAATCTCTGACAAATTTGCCGCATTGGCACATGTGGCAGTGTCTAGAGGGGCTAGGATCTCACCTTATAAAATTAGCAAACTTTTATGTAATAATCCTCACGAAATTTAAGAAAGAGAGTATGGAATAAAACTTTGCTGCGAATCCAATAAAGGACCTTTGAGTAAAATCCATACCAAAAAATTAGAGATCCTTGTTACTCATTTCTTATCTATAGAAATGAAAACCTTTTTATGCTACTTTCCTATTAGCAGAATTTTGAAGCCATTATGCATTCGACCTTCAGGACCATAGTGGATTATAGAAATTTTAAGCTCAACAATCAGTTATTATAGCTATTCATTTTACCTGGATTACATCGTAAAGGGCTTCTATAGAGATCTATACAATTAGGATGCAGTTCTTCCAAAACACCTTGTGGAAACTGTGGCTCATTAGATGCCAAAATATTGTGAAAAAGCTGCACACAGTGGTGTTTAGGATAAGGTCAAATACAACCATTCTCATAGAGAGATCTTTTAAACAAAAATTTGCAATACATGTATGTTTTAATAAGAACCTGGTGTTGGCAATTTCCTTCAAAGGGTGGCTTTGCTATGACACGTGCAATGCATGAAGAAACTGGAAGTATACTCGGCGTGCCGCAGTTCGAGTTCGTTGCAGAGGTCAGAGGAGAGCGGTTGTCTTGTTTGATGTCTTGCGCCATAGAGGAGCCGGTTGCCGCTTGCATCGACCATTTGCCCGTGGTTTGCGATTTTCCCGATGTGTTCCAGGAGATTCCGGGATTTCCGCCTCGTCGACTCACCGAGTTCCAGATCGATCTCGTGCCCGGTATCGCGCCTATTTCGAAGGCCCCGTATCGTATGGCACCGTTAGAGTTACGGGAACTGTAGAAGCAGTTGAATGAGTTGCGTGAGTTGGGATTTATCCGTCCGAGCAGTTCTCCGTGGGGAGCACCAGTACTCTTAGTGAAGAAGAAGGATGGCTCGTTGAGGCTCTGCATTGACTATCGCGAGCTCAATAAAGTCACAATCAAGAACAAGTACTCGCTCCCTAGGATTGATGATTTGTTCGACCAGCTGCAGGGTGCACAGTTCGTTTCGAAGATTAACCTGCGTTCCGGTTATCATCAGATTCGGGTCCGAGATGAGGATATTCCGAAGACGGCATTCAGGACGCGTTACGGTCATTTTGAGTTTCAGGTCATGTCCTTCGGACTGACCAATGCACCCGCAGTCTTCATGCAGCTGATGAACGAGGTTTTTCACCCATATCTGGATCAGTTTGTTATAGTATTCATCGACGACATTCTGATCTACTCGAGGACCCATGAGGAGCACGAGCAGCATTTAGAGATTTCCTTGCAGACCCTCCGCACACACTAGCTGTATACGAAGCTGGACAAGTGCGAGTTCTGGCAGGAGGAGGTGAAATTCCTCGGTCACGTGGTGACGAGGGAGCGTGTCGCAGTAGACCCCTTGAAGGTCGAGGTAGTGCGTCAGTGGGGACAGCCCACGACTGCGACAGAGATCCGTAGTTTCCTTGGCTTGGCGGGCTACTACCGGCGTTTCATCGAGGGTTTTTCTCGTATTGTAGCCCCGCTGACCAGGTTGACATGGAAGGGCGCAGAGTTTATTTGGAGTGACGCCTGCGAGCGAGTATTTATGAAGTTGAAGGACAGTCTGACGTCCACTCCTGTCCTCACTCTTCCCTCTGGGAGTGACGGCTTTATTGTATTCACTGATGCCTCGCATATCGGTTTGGGTGCTGTCCTGATGCAGCACGGGAGACCAGTGGCCTTTGTGTCTCGTCAGCTCAAGGTTTATGAGCTAAACTATCCTACACATGATCTGGAGCTGGCTGCAGTTGTCTTCGCACTGAAGGTGTGGAGGCACTATCTTTATGGGGTCAGGTTCGTGCTCTTCTCTGATCACAAGAGCTTGAAGTATCTCTTCTCGCAGTTTGAGTTGAATATGAGACAGAGGCGCTGGATGGAGCTCTTGAAAGACTATGATTTTGATCTCCAGTACCACCCGGGTAAGGCGAACATGGTGGCAGATGCCCTCAGCCGTCAGCCACGAGGCCTAGTGGCGCATATGATGATCCAGGAGTGACGGATGCTTAAGGATATTGATGCGTATGACTTTGAGTTTGGCCTGCAGTCTTTCATCGTACAGTTATCGAGCTTGTCGATTCAATCCTCTCTTGTCGCTAGGGTGATCGAGGCTCAGCAGGCTGATGAGTCGTTGCAGAGTTATATGGCTGAGGCAGCATTTGAGGGTCAGGCAGATTGGCAGATCGGTACAGACGGTGGACTTCATTTCAGAGGCCGATTATGTGTCCCAGATATTCCAGAGTTACGCAGAGATCTTATGACCGAGGCACATCGATCGCGGTTTTCTATCCACCCGGGCTCGACGAAGATGTACCGTGACATGAGGCGACAGTATTTTTGGGCGAGGATGAAGCGCTAGATCGCCAGTTTTGTGGTCGAGTGTGACACGTGCCAACGTGTCAAGACCGATCATCAGAGACCTCCTGGTCTATTGCAGTCGTTGAGCGTCCTGATGTGGAAGTGGGAGCACGTGTCGACTGATTTCATTATGGGTTTACCGAGGACTCAGTGCGGTCATGACGCCATTTGGGTTGTTGTGGATCGTCTGACGAAGTCGGCACATTTTCTTACGATGCGTGCGACTTGGTCTATGAAACGGCTTGCGAGATTATTTATTGAGGAGATTGTGAGACTGTATGGCGTTCCAGTCTCGATCGTTTCTGACCGAGACTCGAGGTTCACATCTCAGTTTTGGAGGAGCTTCCAGCGTGCGATGGGGACTGATTTTCAGCTCAGCTCCGCATACAATCCGCAGACCGATGGCCAGATCGAGAGGGTCAATCAGATACTTGAGGATATGCTTCGGGCCTGTGCGATTGACTTCGGGGGTAGCTGGGATGAGCATCTGCGATTGGCTGAGTTCGCATACAATAACAGCTATCAGGCGATCATCAACATGGCTCCTTTTGAGGCACTATATGACAGACCATGTAGATCACCGAGTTGTTGGACCGAGGTTGGAGAGCATCGTCTCCTAGGTCCCGAGCTTGTGCAGGAGACTTCGGATGCTATAGATATCATCAAGCAGAGGATGCGCACAGCTCAGAGCCGACAGAAGAGTTCTGCTGATCGTTGGCCTCGTCCCTTGGAGTTTGATGTAGGGGACCATGTGTATCTCAAGGTCTCGCCCATGAAGGGCGTAGTTCGATTTGGAGCGAAGGGCAAGCTTGCCTCGAGATTCATAGGACATTTTGAGATCACTGGGCGCGTTGGTGTCATGGCCTATCGGCTTGCCTTTCCATCACAGTTGTCTGGCTCCACGACGTTTTCCACGTCTCTATGTTGAGGAAGTGTGGGTCAGACATAGTTTCCGTTATTGATTGGCAGCCGTTGGAGGTTCGTGAGGACGCTTCTTACATTGAGCAGCCAGTTCGTATCCTTGATCGGAAGGAGCAGGTCCTCAGAACCAAGGTCATTCCATTGGTGAAGGTGCAGTGGGGTCACCATTCTGTAGAGGAGGCTTCTTGGGAGCGTAAGGCTGAGATTCGAGAGCGTTATCCTCATCTCTTTGATGGTTGATCATGTGATGTATTTTGTATGCTATCTCCGATTCTATATGATGACGTTATATTTCTTATTTTTCACGAGTTATGCTTAGTTGCGATGCTTGTGTAAATTTCGAGGATGAAATTTTTATAAGGAGGGGAGAGCTGTAAGACCCGTATCTTGGTCCGTACCTTTTCGTACATTTCCGCGGTCTTACCGGTCGAATTCTGGCAACTTTCGACCCTTAAACGATATCGACGCGCGACCCTGATTCATGTGCCGACAACCCGAGTCGACTCAACCCGAGACCAATACCATAGCGACCGCACCATCACCGCGGTTCCGATACCGCGACTCGCGCGCCGAGGCGATACCCTGGTCAAGAGATGTGGGCCAACATTCGATGTGACCGTGCGTTACGAAACCCAAGAGAATCTCTACGATGTGTCACATCAATCACATCAATCCCATCAATCAATCAATCCATCAATCCATCACATGTCAAGTACACATCACTTTCACCCCTTTTCCCAAGCAACCACAAAAGTCTTCATCTCCCATACCTCTCTTACACAAAAAGCCACAAAAGTCAAGCTTTTCTTACACCACCCATACCTCTCTTACACAAAAGCCTCAAAAGTCAAGCTTTTATTACACAACCATCACTCACCCATCCATCCATCACTCTCTCTCTCTCCCTTACATCACTCTCTCTCTTTCTCTCTTTCTCATTTCAAACCTCTAAGCAACTTCCAAGCTCCATACGTATGGAGTTTCTCAAACCCTCCTAAGCTCCAAGTGGCCCACCTTCCTACCCCAAAATCTCCCATCTCAACCCTCCATTCTTCATCTTAACCATTGAAGTTGAAGCTAAGGTGCCAAGGAACCCTTAGGAGCAAGAAGATCGGACGGTGGGTGCTAGATCATGCTAGTTTTTCTTATTTTTATGGTGGACCAAGTGAGGCCCACTGATCCATGGTGTGGATCTCACTTGGGACCCTAAAAGGTGGTCGATAGATCACTTGGATCATCATGATCATTCCATGATGGGGCCATTCTCCATGGACCCCATCATGATGTTTATTTTCTTTGGAAAGGTCATCTAGACTATCCATATTGGTGGGGAAAGGATCCCCACCGTTGATCTTCAGTTTCGATTGTCACATGTGCAAAATGACCCACTTGATGTATGATTTCATGAAAGGGAGGGCCCGTAATGACGGGGTCCCTCCATCACAAGCCATGTCCCACTCTCCATGTCTCTCTCTCTCTTTTATTGCTTTTATTTTATTTTATTTTATTTTTATGCTATAGGATTGTGGCCCACTTGAATGGATCCCACCTTGATGTAATTATTTTTATTCAAGTGGGGCCCACCTTAGACGTTGAACCCATGGCACCCATCAGTGGTGGCCCACTTCATCAGGGCCCACCATTTTAAAAAAATAATAATAATCATAAATCGTCCAGCGTCTGGGACGCTGGACGTTTCAAATGAAAGGAGAAAAAGGGAAAGAAGGAAAGGCTTTTGGGTGGTCCACTTGCTTAGGCCCCACCCTGATGTATCGTCCTAATCCAAGCCATCAATCCCTTTCACCATCTCATTTTAGGCGTTGAGCCAGAAAATGAGATTGAACGGAGCACCTGGTGGGCCATAGCGTCAAAGATCGCACCCTCACCATTCAAACATCGTTTTCTTAATTTATTTCATTTCCTTTCATCAAAAAAATTCAAACTCTGGACTCATTGGGACGGCCTCGAGCCATTGATCGCAATGGCCGGGATGGATTTTGGTGCAGCGGGCCCCGAGCGTGAAAAACCCCAGAAAATCAGTTTTTTTCCGGATTTTGCAAAGGGCGTTGCCCCCCTCCCTGACAACGTGCAGCGCTGCACGCTGTTGCTTGCAGCCGTGTAGCGGCGGGCGGATGTCCAGCAGGGGCCTACAGCCCTGCGTGTGGGCCCCACAGTAATGTTTATTTATCATCCGACCTGCTCATGAAGTGGGCCACCCCAGTGATGCGCCCCCCTCCAAAAATGAGGCAGATCCAAAACTCAGGTGGCCCACACCACTTGAAACAGTGGGATTAAATGACTACCATTGAAATCCTTTTTGGGGCCCACAGAATTGTTGGATCAAGCTGAAAATTTTATTGTCCCTTCATCCAGGTCCGAGTGACCTTATGAATGGGTTGGATGCCAGGTAAATATTACTGGGTGGGCCCCACGTGGATCCCACCATTAATGTATGTGTTTTAATACACCGTCCACAGCTGTGGACGGTGGACTCCCACCATGATGCATGTGTTATACTCCATCGTCTAGCGGACGGTGGGGCCCCTTTGTGATATATGTGTTTCATCCGTATGGCCCAATGGACGGTGGACACCCACCATGATGCAGGCGATGCATCCAGACCGTCCATCCACTTGTATAGATCATTTTTAAGCCTATGGGAAAGGCCCATTTGATTTGTAAAGGCCTATGGGCTAGGCCCATTTGATTTATGAAACGCTTATGAGCTAAGCCCATTTGATTCATTTAAGGCCTAAGAACTTGGGCCCACTTGATATGTAAAGCCCATGGGCTTAGGCTCACTTGATATTTAATGCCTATGGATTTAGGCCCACTTGATATGTTTCAAGTCCATGGGACTAGGCCCATTTGATGTACTTTAAGGCCCATGAAATTGGACCCATTGTTGCATTCTTAAAGCCCATGGAAGTGGACCCAGTTGATATATTGTAAGGCCCATGGGACTAAACCCATTGATTATAAAAAAGGGTCCATGGGATTAGGCCCATTGGACTTATTTGAGACCATGAGTTGGGCCCATTTTATTTGATGAAGGCTTAGGGGTTTAGGCCCATTTGACTCATGTTAGTTTTATGGGTTGAGGCCCACTTGATCTACATGTGGGGCCTAATTGGTGTGGCCCAATTGATGTGGCCGAATTGATACATATTAGACTCATGTGACTAGGTCCAATTGATGCAATCCAAGGCCCACGGGTTTGACTCATTGCAATGCACATAAGACCCATTGGTGTGGCCCATTTATGTGGCCCATCTGATAAATAAAAGGCCCATAGGATATGGCCCCATTTGATATGTATGTAAGGTCCAATGGGGACAACCTACGGTCCATTGCAATGTGTAAATCCATTACAGACTAAGTACTGATGTTTACAAAGATCGTGCCTTGGGAGCAATGTTGGTTTGACGTCCACATTGCGAGTGTAATATTGGTTGGATGTCCACATTACGACTCTCCTTAGAGCCCATTACTGGGCCGTACTTATCGTGTATAGGCCGTCCAGGCCCATCTGCGTTGTAAGAATGGTTCATCACTCATTTATATGTTTAGTATAGTTTCATGAGCCATGATCATACGCATCATATGTATGCTTGATATGAGGATTGACTGATCATAGCATATGCCTTTGGGCAGGTTGTTTATGGGCTCCCGGTTAGGCAGTGTTGCCCTACATGAGCGCATGATATGCGCAGGATCTGTTGCATGACTGGATAGCGTGAATCATGCATTTCGCATTTGTGTGACATGGTTATTGTACGCCCTAGCGACATCAGGGTCATAGCCTCCACAGACGCATCGTGGATGGTAGGATTGGATACCGAAAATCTTATTCTACATGGAGTACTATAGATATCCCTGGGTGAAAGTCGCTAAACCCTTATGGTACCAAGAGGTTGCTCCAACATCTAGACCGAGTGGATAGATGAGCGTTGAGTGCCGATTACCAGACGGTTACGCCCTCCACTATGTCGTGGTCGGTTGGAAGGGGGTGCGGCCTTACCCGCCCGAGTGTAGGGGACAATGCTAGGCTGAGTCTCACCAGCTCGAGGAATGGGTCCGCTATCGACGAGTCGCGCCCGATATTGGCAGACAGATAGTGAGGTCTCTTCCACTTACCTTATTGCGCACGATGTGGTGGCAATCTGGTTTAGAGTGTACTAGACCCCGGTGATATCCCATATTTGAGCTGTATTGATGTGTGGACATAGATGAGGATCTGTATGCTTGAGTTGCATTTCACATCGCATGGCCTTGGGATGGCCGATACCATTCATGTCTTGCATCGCATAGCCTTGGTACGACTCATGATATTATGGATCCATCTGCATATTCCGCATTACTCCGACATTGCATGTTCATATTACTACCTTGCGCACACACTTTCACCACCCTCTAAGCTTCTATAAGCTTATGCACGACCGTTGCATGAAGGTGACGTTGGTTCGCAGTAACGCTGAGGTAGGAGCACGTTGAGGAGCATTTTGGAGTTTTTGTTCTTTACCATTATATTTTCCTTTATGCTCATTATACTTGTAAAGTTTTTGATCATAGTGGAAATGTAATGGAGTTCTTGGTTATTGTTTATGGGTTATTCCTTTGGTTATGCTTATTACGAATCAAACTGATGTTGAAAATCCTCCTCGTAGCATCCCAGGATCGGAACCAGGCGAATGGGAGCTAGGAGCCGAGAATGGGGATCTACGGAGGCTGTCGGCGCCGGATTCGGCGATCGGGAATTTTGTGAGCCCGGTTTCTGAGTTTGGGGCGTGACAAATAAGAACCTGGTGTTGGCAATTTCCTTCAAAGGGTGGCTTTGCTATGACCAATTGGAACAAAATTTCTCCCACACTCCATAAGTCAGCCTGCACAGAGCACTCATGAACTTAAAGAATAGAAAAATATCTGCACAAACTCTACCATAGGTAATACTGATGTGAGGAACAAGTTGTGTAATAGCACCTTCGCATCATATTTTTGGCTGGGAATGATCTCTGGAGCCATGTATAATTGTGAACCACATAAAGTCTCAACTAACCCTTGAGGTGTTAGGTATCTATAACGGAGGAATTTTTTAATCAAGAAAACATCCTTTCTTAAAGCAAAAAACATGTAAAACTTCAAAGAAGATGTAGAGTTCAGCGAGAACATATCTTGGGATTTATTGAACCTTCCCAAGCCATTGGATTTGTTGTCATAGACTCCATTCTAGCCCCAATCCTTGTATTGAAAAGATTTAGATGATGATAATAATAATAAATATAAATCCAGAGTTCATAAGCAACATAACATGACCATCAAGCCTCTCAATAGGATGCATGCATACCTATGTCATAAAATCCAGCTTTAATGGCTGCAGCAACATCAACAACTGCTTGGAGTCCAGATGAGCATTGTCAATTTATAGTTCTAATAGGCACAGTTTTTATTTGACACAGATAGATAGTAAATACAACTAATTGAACATGTGCCTGTAGAATTTCACTGACATTAATGACCTGAAAATCATCTCGAATGTACAGAAATTCGCTGACATTAATTACCTTTTCAAACTGTACATATGGTGATGAGATGTTCCCTACAAATTCCTCCTCAAATCAAATGGGATAATCAACATACATTGATAGAAAAAGGATAAGAAATAAAAAGAAAAAGAGAAGATGTATATGATGGCACTTTTTATAGTGGTTTATAGGTGCATCGAATCTGGTTTGATTACATCCTAAAAAAATGAGTGAAACCACGACCAAAATAAATGAGAGGAGTTATATAATGCTCAGATTGCCTATGAACCATGATACACGGGCACTCAGAAATTTCATATGTTGCATATATTAACTCAAATAACAAAGTACAAACTGTAGCCCACCTTTGCTAAGATGCAATCCTACTTCTGACTCATGGAAACTTGTTTGTGGAAATAAGACAGTTGGATATTTTCCATTTTTAACCATTCAATCCAATAATCCAATAATCAGACAAGCTTATTTTATTCATGATATATGTACATTGGGTACAATTATTTGGAGAGTTTAATTTCAGTACTAGTTATATGTAGGTGTGAAATTTCTTTGTGCCTGTGTATCATCCATCACAATCTGCCAGAGTATAAAAGTTATTTTTCTCAAAAAAGTGATAAGTGGAAAGAAAGTAATATGGGTCTTTGCTATCCCACCTCTTCATTATACAAAGGATTGAAAAAAAAACTAGCTTTTTAGATATAGCAGGTTTTGCCACTTTCAATTTCAGCTGGCTCATTGGCAGAACTCCATTCCACTAAATATTTGCCAGAATGCCCTTTCAAATACAACCTTAAACTACTGAGATAATGGGTCACTCACCCAGATCACTTGTCATTCTTGGTTGGCTTGCCAAACAAAACTCCAGGCTAACGCAAAAGAGACTCCATTCTCACCTAATCCGAAATGTAATGCTCTTTCCACTCTTGCCAAGCACCACCCTTTTAGAGCATACAGGAACAACAAATATTGGGAAGAATCCCATTAGAGCATTTTTCCAGACGCAACCTCAAATAGATGGGATGATATGGCCACTCACCCAGCTCACATGCCATTTCAAGCTGGCTTGTCGGGAAGACTCTGTCCCAGCCAATGTGGAATGTGCTTTCCATTTTTACAGAATCTCGCCCTTTCAGAGTAGGCAAGACACAGTAAATATTGAGCATGCAGAATACCTAGAGCATATTGGTTTTTAGGACGTCTAAATTTCCTACTAAAGACTCTCGCAGAAGTTCTTACTTAGGGACGGTGGGTGGGTCCCACATTGGAGTTTGTGAGAAATCCACACATCCCAATAGGCCTTTGGCAAGCCCAATCCTCTGATCTATCCTTCCATCAACCCAAGCATTCAAGCTTATACTGATCTATGCTTTCAACAACCCAAACCCAAGAAGAAAAGAGAAAAGTAATGACAGAAGGGATTCTGGAATAAAAACAGCAAGAGGAGGAATTATCGACGGGGAAAATAAGGGATTTCGAGAGAAACTCACCTATTTGAGATGAATCTTCAAGGATTTAGATCTCTGGCAAGGAAGATTGCGTCGGTCGAAAGAGGGAAGAGCTCTAGCAAGGAAGAGCGCCCATTCGAAAGAGGGAGAGTCATTTGAAAGAGGAAGAATTGTGCGTTTGGAAATCCCTCATATGAAACGAGGAGATACTTTCAAATCCATTAATTGTGTGTTTACCATCATTTATAACATTCAAATTATTACAAGACGTACATATAATGGACCATTTATTGGATGGTTACGATAGTTTTATATAATAAAATATATACATATTACCCATCTAAAAATAGACCCATTATTTGGTTGGTTTGGATAACTTTATATCATTACCACTATTGATATAAACAAGTCACCACATTTTTACAGAAAATACAAAACTCACGCACATTGACAATTAAAAAAATGGTACCTTTAGCATAGGATCTGGTAAGGCTCTATGGGACCCACCATGTTGTTCTTGCTTCATCCGTATCGTACATCCATTTCTAAATATTTTTTTAAGAATTATGATAAAAAATGAGTCCTAAATAAATCTCGATTGAACCACACCACAAGCTTAAAGTAGCGTTTGGACGTCCACCGTAAAAAAATACTACTTAATTACGGATTTAGATAGTTTTAGCTAAGGATTTTAGCCATCAGTATGACCGACAGATTTTAGCCGTGGCCAAAACCACCCCAAGTTCGTCGGCTTTGCCCAATTTTTTTGTAGTGAATCTAGATTGGATCGGTTATCGATAAACATTTATTAACTAGATACGACTGATGAACCCACCATCTCATGTAACCGTATGAAGAACGGGTGGTACGGTTGCTGCATGGAATTATGAAGGTGGATCTGACATGACTGCCCAACAACTGCTTTCATACCATCACCCAATTATACGGGTTGGTTCCATAGTTACGCATCCTCCTTGTTACCAACCCACAATCTTCTGGAATGGTTTCATCAAAATCGAATTGGCGGGAAAATCTGCTTGGATAGTAAGGCTCCCTCAAGAATTCTACCCCTTCTCTTAGTGGGAGACTACAAGACCGAATGAAGAGGTAGAATGCTCTTTGTCACGGAGAAAGTGATTTAGTGTCCACCATGTAAATATCTTCTGTATACCGATATAGGTAAAACTCAAAAAAAGTCAATTGCATCTTTATCCAAGATTTTGCTAACAACCCATTCATATGATCTTTTAGCCACAACTCTCTTCTGAAAGAACCACAAAGGAATATGTGAAGAGAGGATATATGCTTTCTCTAGAGCTTCGAAGGTCCATGGGAAGTAAATACCTAGCTAACTGGTAATATAGTGCCAAGTAGCGTATGTAGAAAAAGTGCCAACAATAGGACTCTTTATGTGAGTTGTTAACTCCCCAAGAGCTTTGAAATAGAGCATAAGACTGGACGGGCGAGGGAATGCATATAGCCTTTTGCTAAAGCACCAGCGATGACGAATACTATGGGATGAATGACATCTGCCCATTTGAGCTAGGAAGAACAACCACGCTCAGCCAATAGACAATGAGTGTTGCAAGCTCTCCATCAAGACTATATGTTGCACGATCCTTTATTTTTACGCGAAGATCTGTTAATTCTTGCGAATGGAAACCAGTAAACCTAATAAAAAGAAGAGAGAGAACAGATGGTGAGAAATATGAGAAATCAAAATACAATAAGAAGTGATTGATTTATGAAGCAGAGAGTTACCAGAAGGTTCTGGTGAAATGCGCAAGCCATTACAGAGGAGAGATCTTGTGGATGTTTGGAAACTTGGACATCTCTTTAAAGAGTTCCGTGATTATTTCCATAATTGAGGCCACTTGGACTAGCGAAGAGATAAATGCTAATTCCTCATTAGTGGGAACAAATTCATCATAAAATTTCCCGGTCAATCGAAGACTGGCAATTCGATGGAGATCCCAGAGCGTAATACTCATTTCTCCTGCTGGAAGGTTGAAGGAGGTGGTTGTGGGGCACCAGTAATTAAGGAAGCCTTTCAAAATAGAGGTCTCCTTATATAAGTGCTAGGAGGTAACTTCTATCGCGTTGTATATGTCAATCTTGATCAATGTCTTGGAGTGCTTCGTCAAGATTGTTATTGCCCAGTCAAAATAGTAAGCACGGGAAGTTAGGAGGTCTCTATTTCTAAATTCTTCTTGGCCCTAAAACGATTCACAATCCCTGAAATGTTGTTGGAGTGTTTCGTAAAAATGAGTGGGGAATAAGGCATGAGGATCATGGGAAGGAGTAAGGAAGATCATTGGACGAACTTCACCAATCTTCTGCGTTGGCTTCTTCGCTAATAAGGTTCCTTCAATAATTCGAGGTTCTTTTGATACCTAGGATTGTATATATGCCAGTTTTTCTCCGTCTATCTAATCTGAGGGCTCGCAATTAAGAATGGACTGGTTATCATGCCCCAAACTCGAAAACCGAGCTCAAAATTTTTGATTGCCAAATCCAGCACTGACAGCCTCTGTAGTACCTCATTCTCAGCTCCCGATACCCATATGCCAGATTTCAAACCTGAGATCCTACAAGGAGGATTTTCAACATGCATTTCTTTATAGACAAGCATAACCACAATTTTACCCAGTAATATAAATAGTTGATTACAGTGCTGAAGGGAAAATATATATATCGATAATCAAAGCTTTGAAAGATAGTTGTACACTCCAAGCTCAACATTGTTACGACCTAATGCCACCTGCATGCTTCTATCGTGCGTAAGCTTATGAAAAGCTTAGATGGTGGTAAAAGTGTGTGCACAAGGTAAGTGTCAAGTATGCAATATCAGAGCAATGCGGAAACTTGCTGGTAAGTTTATAAATATCATCAGCCTTATCCAAGTTATGTGATGAAAAAATATAATAAACCAAATGTTATGTTCTGAGGATGTAATGTAATATGCAGTGCGAATGAAATGACCAAGCTGGAGTGTAAAGTCGGGATAATAGTACGTAGTATCGCAGGCTATGGGTTCCTTCACAAGGGACCTCTATCCAAACCAGTCCCATACCTAAATTTAGATAGCCAGACTCAATATTGTAAACTCTTGATCTCAGGTTAGTAGTGTGACCCAACAAAAATCATGGTCATTGCGAAGGTACATATAACAATTAGTCGCACACCACCAGCCCAAGTGGATAGTGAATGAATGAATGAATGAGTAAAATACTGAGCATGTAACTCCTTCTCGATAAGTACACATGTTAGTACTGTACATCTCTGGGATCATTACTGGGGTTTAGTACACTCTACACCAGATCACCGCCCATTGGACGCACAACCATGCAAGTGGGAGAGACCTCATTATCCGTCTGGCCAGTAGCCAGCCAATATCTACCTGGAACGTCGATAATGGACCGATTTATGAGCTGGTCAAACTCGGCCTAGCTATGCACCTACCCTCGAACGAGTAAGGCCACACCCCCTTCCAACCGACCACGATTAATGGGAGCGCCGCCTACTGGTATTTAGCATTCGGGCACTCTTATTTCCACCCGGTCTAGATGTTAGAGCGACCTCTGGTACCAAGAGCGTTTAGGAATTTCACCCAGAGGTATCTATAGCACCCCATGTAGAAAAATATTTTTAATGTCCCATCTGGCCATCCACGATATGCTTGTGGAGACTACGGCCCTGATATCACTAGGCCGTTCAGTAGTCATATCACATAAATGTGAGATGCATGAATCACACTATCAGTAATGCAACAATCCTGCATATAACGCGTGATCATGTGGGGAAACTCTGTCTCACAAAGAGTCCCATAAAAATCTACCAAATGACATGTGCTATGATCAATCACTCCTTATATCAAGCATACATATGATGCGCATGGGCATGGATCGTGAAGTTATACTAAGCCTGTTATATGATGATGATGTACTCTCCTCATATCAAGGATGGACCTAGACAGCCTACTCATGTTAAGAATGGGCCTAATGAGGCCTAAGGGAAGGTCATAATGTGGACATTTAACCATCATTGCCCATTAAAGTGGACATTCAACCAACATTGCTCCCAAGGAATGACCCTCATAAGGCCAAACATATAGTGGGGTCCATAGCCTCACATAAGGACCACATATACAACATAATGGGCCTCATACAAGAGCCTAATATACATCAGAATGGATCTTACACAAGAGCCTAATATACTTCTCGACGGGCTTCATCATACGAGCCTCGTATACATCATAATGAGTCTCACCACATATGCCTCATATACACCACAATGGGCCCCATCACATAAGCCTCACATACATCACACTGGGCCTCATCATATGGGCCTCACATATCACAATGGGCCGCATCACATGGTCCTCATATACATTAAGTGGGTTGCATTGCATGGGCCTCATATACATCACAATGGCTGCATCACATGGGCTTCATATACAGCACTTCGGGCCTCACTCATGGGACACATATACATCATAATGGGCCTCATACAATCACAATGGGCCACATACAATCTCAATGGGCCTCATACAATCACAACAAGCCGCATACAATCACAACGGGCCTCGCACACGGCCTTATGTACATCACAATGGGCCTCAGACACGGCCCGATGTACATCACAATGGGCCTCATCGCCTAGGCCTCAAATGCATCACAATAGGCCCTTCACAGCAGGTGGGCCTTGTACGTATAGCAAGTGAGCCCTGTACATTAGGTGGCCCTGTGTCTGTCCAGTAAAGCGTACAGATGGTGAGGATATAAACACATACATCGCAGTGGTTCCCACCGTCCAGACCATTGGACAGTGGGAATATAAAATATATGCATCACGTGTGGACCCCACATCCACGTGTGGATGGTGTGGGTGAAGCACATACATCAAGATGGAGTCCTACTGTCCAGATGGACAGTGAGGATAAAATACATATAACGGTGGGTCTCACCGTCCCACTGTCCCATCTGCTGGACGGTGTCAACACCACATGTGCCAAGTTGGATCCCATCGTCCCAAACAGTGGATGATGCGGATTTAAAATACATAAATCATGGTGGTCCCACGTGGGTGGGCCACATGAGTTGGATGGTTTGGATATAACACATACCTGGGGTGGGTCCCACAGTTCAAAGTGCTGGAAGGTGTGGATAAGACCCATTCATCAAGGTCGGCCCCACACAACTTATTTAGATGGACAACGGGATAAAGAACACATCATCAAGGTAGGCCCCACCAGCACTGTTTAGATGGATGATGTAGATATAAAATCCACACATTGTGGTGGGGTCCACTCATCACAGCTAGCCGGTTGGATATGATACATACCTCACGATCAGATCATAGAATTTGTTGATGTCAAATACATCAGCTATGTATAAAACACATACATCATAGTAGGACCCACCGTCCATGTGCTGGACAGTGGATAGTGTGAATCAGAACATGCATCAAGGTGCGTCCCACATGGATGGGGTCCACCGTCAGATGGATGGCTTGGATTAATAGATCATCATGGTGGAGCCCCAGAACTTGCTAACGACCACACAATAGTTAGGCTACTGGGACCCACCGTCCACGGGTTAGACGGTGTGGATCCAGCACAACATCAAGGTGGGTCCACATGTGTGGCCCACCTTAGCTTTGGATTAAGCCAATATTTGTGTTTTCTCTTTGTCAGCATCCCTCAAATAAAATCAACGGTGGAAATTCTAGGATCATCCACCGATTTCACTCCTTTCTCTTTGATGGTAGATGATGATATTTGAAGGGTGGAGATGAGAGTTGAGGGGTGTAAGACCCGTATCCTAGACCATACTATTCCGTCGACTCCTGCGATCCTTCTCGTCGAATTTCAGCAATCCGTGACCTGTAATCGACGTTTGCGCACGACCGTAAGTCGTATCCTATACATTTGAGTCGGCTTAATCCAAGATTTGTATCATTGCGACCGCACCATCGCCGTGGTTCCAACGCCGCAACTCACGCACCGATCCGATACCCAGACGAGGAGATGTGGGCCAGCGTTCAGTTTGAGGAAAAATGTGGTGCATTGAAAATCCTAATAGAATCTTTACAACATGTCAAATCAATCTCATCAATCACCTCTCATGTCAAGTACAAAGCACCCATGCTTCCTTTCTCCACAAGTTAAGCAAACCCAAAAGTCAACCAATCCATCACCTCACCCATCACTCACATCTCTCTTACAACCACCACACCTCTCTCTTTTCCTTCACATTTTCCAAGCAATAATCCCAAGCAAGAGAGTGTTTGTCCAAGCTATTTCAAGAGAGAAAAAATGGACCTTGTGTGGCCCACCTTTCCCATCCCTTTAACTCTCATCCAAGCCATACATTTCTCATCTCCACCATCAAAGTGAAGCATAAGGAGAGTGTCTCTCCAACGGACCGAGAAGATCAAGTGATGGGTGCTTCCATAGCCTAGTTTTTCATATTTTTAAGATGGGCCAAGTCAGGCCTATCGATCAATGGTATGGATCTCACTTTGGACCCTAGGATGTAGCTGATGACGCATCTATATCATCAATATCATTCCATGATGGGGCCATTCTCCATGGACCCCATCATGATGTTTACCTTCCTAGCTTGTATATGGGTCATCTAGACCGTCGATTTTCGTGGAGAAAGAATCTCCACCATTGGATTTCAATTTTTTTGGGCCCACATGTTATGGGACCCACTTGATTTATGTTGTAGATCATGGAAGGGAGGGCCCATAGTGTCGGGGTCCCTCCATGCATGTGTGTCCCTCAATCTCTCTCTCCCCTCTTTTTTTTTTATGGTTTTGTGTGATGATTTGGCCGTGTGACCCACTTGAATGGAACCCATCATGAAGTAAGTATTTTTCACAAGCCATTTATGAGTGAGGCCCACCTTATGTGTGTTATACCCACACCATTCATCATGTGGTGGCCCACTTGAATAAAGCTCACCTCTGTTGTGAGGACCGTCCAGCGTCCAGGGTTGCTGGACGTCTCTGTGAAAACACAAATATTAGTTTGGTTACAAGCTCATGGGGTGGCCCATTCATACACACCCTACCTTGTTGTATGTATTCAATCCATGTCGTTCATCCCATTCAGAGGACCGTTTTAGGCGTTGAGCCGAAAAATGAATTCCATCCGATCTTCATGCGAGCCATAGCATGTAGAACAGTAGTTTCTACCGTTGAAAGACACCCTGACATTTTTATGCGCAAGAAAAACATCAGATATTGGACTCGTTTGGACAGTCTTGAGCCATAGAGTGCAATGGATGGGTTGGATCTACTTGATCTAGGCCCCACACCTGAAACGCTGCTGCTGCCAAAGGCGCAGGCAGCGCCCGCGTACATGAAGGGCGACCAAGAGGCAGGGACCGATGGCTCCTGCCGTGGGCCCCACCATGATGTATATGTGTCATCTAGGCCGTTCATTAAGTAGGCCCCTACATTAAGCAGGCCCCACCCAAAAATCAAGCCCATCCAAGGCTCAGGTGGCCCACATAAGAGGAAACAATGGTGATTTAAAGCCTTCCATTGAAACCATTTTTGGGTCCACAGAAGTTTTGGATCAAGCTAAAATTTGTATTTCCCCTTCACCCAGGTTTGTACGACCTTACCAATAGGTTAGATGGAAAATACATGTTATGGTGGGCCCCACGTGGGAGCCCACAGTGATGTATGTGTTGTACTCCCACCGTCCAGGCGGATGGTGGAGTCCACGATGATGTATGTGTTGTATTCCCACCGTCCAGCGGACGGTGGAGCCCACTATGATGCACGTGTTTATCCGCACTGTCCACTGTTTGGACAGTGGGGCCCACCATGATTTATGTGTTCTATCCACTCTATTCACACTAGATTGTGTGTGTGGGTGTTTATATATATGTATATATATATATATATATATATATATATATATATATATATATATATATATATATATATATATATATATATATTATTGTATATATTATATATATTATATATGTATATATGTTTAATGGTGAGCCTTTATGTGGACCCCCACCATGATGCATGTGTTGCATCCAAACCGTCTATTTATTTTGTAAGTTCATTTTATGGCTTGAGCTAAAAATGAGTAAGATTTATGGTTCAAGTGGGCCCACCTTGTATGTGTATAGGGCCCATGTTGATTTATTTATGGCCATTCATTGAGGCCCACCTTGGTGTACATATAAGGCCCATGGGATTAGGCTTATTTGACATATATAAGGCCCATGGGATTAGGCTTATTTGACATATATAAGGCCCATGGGATTAGGCTCATTTGACATATATAAGGCCCATGGGATCAGGCCCATTTGATATATATAAGGCCCATGGGATTAGGCCCATTTGAATATATAAGGCCCATGGGATTAGACCCATTTAACATATATAAGGTCCATGGGATTAGGCCCATTTGATATATATAAGGCCCATGAGATTAGGCCCATTTTGATGTATTCCAAGGCCGTGGGTTAAGGCCCATTGTGATGTACTGTAACACCCTGAAAATCGGGGGTCGTGTATAAACTCAACTCCTGAGTTTCAGACCGTCACTTATGCAACAAAAATGATTATGATTCAATGTTGTCTGATTTAAAGCATCCACATGAGTAAAAGTATACCAAAACTGCAATTCATACTCTAGATCCAGTGATACAAGCAAGCGGAAGACTAAACAATATATATATCACTGTAAGGAAAAATAAGTAGATCTCATCTGTCTCTAAAGTATGAATACATCTCTGAGTCTCATATACATATACATGAACAAAATCAAATGTTCAAAATAGTCCCACTGAAGTCCCATCAACCCAGGTCGCCTACGCAAAGCCATCATGATACTGCATGTACGAGAACTCGTCCTGGTCCTCGTCGAAGTCTGGCTCTGCCTCCTAGATCTCGGCCTCACCTGCATCTACAACAGGGTCTAGTGGGTGTTGCAAACACCATCCCGTAACGTGGGAGTGAGTGATCAACTCAGTGGAATCATAGAGCAAGGATTAGCATGTTCACAAATCAATCATGCGATAATAGTAAAGCAGTAAATCAGACAATCCTAATACTGTTGTTAATGCAAGATGACATGACGTGATGTATGCCCTCACCGACGATCTCCCTCATACGTCAACATCTTACGACCGTGGCATGCAATCGACCCTCAAGTGCTCCACATCTTTCAGGCACATGCAATGGCATGGTGATATGATTTCCAAGTTGTTATTAGTCCATTCAAACAGCAATATTGGAAAACAAAGGTACTTCCCTTGTATCAATCCCAACAGAGATCCTATCTAGGGTCGTCACTCCTAGTAATCTCATACGATGTATATTTCGTAGGTCACTGAAAGGGCTACCAGGGCTGTTGCTCGCACTCGTTGCACCGCTCCCCCATCACCTTATCAATATAGGCCTACCGTACTCTACTGCAACGGAAGGGTCGTCGCCTCCCGTGGACTCAGAATACGCTCGCGGTCACTACAAAGGACTCGTCGCCTGATCAGTGTAGGCCGACAGCTAGAATATAGTGTCCCATACCACCATAATCTACTCACGAGTCTAGGTGCTCACTGGTCACTACGGGGAGGTTTGTGGCCCCAGCGTAGGCCGACAGCTCGACCACGGTGTCCCATACCACCATGCCCGGCTCATGAGTCTTCGTGGATCAAGGTACCATGGTTAACAGGGTTAACAATGGTAAGTTCAGTACCCTAGGTTCAAACAGTTATGACTCATACAAGGTGAATATACATCGGCCAGTCGGGTTGCTTGACGGGCTCGACTAGGGCGATCGCATCTCAAGTCGAACGACATGAAGTGCGTAAAACACTTCGCGTGGCCTAACCACTTTCGCCAACTTCAAACACGACTCGTGTTCATCGACGCGTCGTTCGTGGCCAAGACCAGCCAGCCACGAATTCGCTCAGTTACCGACTGCCTGGACTAAGTATAGTCCCAAACAATTATGGAATCACATCAGCAATTTATATAGGAATATTGGAATTGAAATACAATCATGTGAGCATGTTAACTCATGTTATAACATTCAACTTAAGTAAATCTTCAAACACATATATTTCATGCATGTAATGAAATCATGCATATAGTCAACATGTAGGAAATCATTTAGGTCAGCATATTAATTGAGAAATTCATCTCAAACTAATTCATAACATCATTTAATTCAATACATACTAATACAAACATTTATACAAACACATACACTACACACTTAAGTCTACATATAGCATGTCGACCCGAAGTGTGCAATTAGGCGAATCTCTTCGCCAAACTAATTATGCACGTATTCTTAACTTCCTAATGCGACAACAAACCATGTCAATCACATCAGTAAAATATGAATGTAAACAGTACTTCCTACAAATGACTAAAATGCCCTAAATCTCATATTCTTCGTTAATTTACGAAACAGGAAACGGAGAGCATGTTGTACATGTCAAACGGCGATGCCGTCAATAATCTACTATTAAACGACATTGAAAGTGTTGTAAACCGTCAATCAAAGTGTCTAAAATCCTCACCTTATGTCTTGTAGACTCGTGAATTGAAACGGAGCGTATACGCTTCGTCTACGGCAGTAGGAGAACCTGTTTTACGAAGTACGTTAGCTAACACACTACGAATCCAAGTAATCCCTAAATCAGTAACTTTTAGGGTCGTTTCATACCTGAAAAAGTGAAGAAATCACCGGTCAGGTGATTGGGAAGAGTTGCTGAAGCACGTGCAATTAGCGACACGAAGGCGGGAAAAATCCTTCCACTCTCTCTCTCAAACTCTCTCCTTTTCTCTCTCCCAAAGCTAGGGTTTTGCAATTTTCGGATGGGAGAGAGGAATGAGGGTTTCAACCCCTTTTATAAGCTTAAAAATGCCGCAAATAGGCTCCGGAACGAAGTTTACTTAGTGCATATCCAATTCGGGGCTGTTTCGGTCCAAAAGATGCTTTCTGGTGGTCTCCTGGTCGAATGCGATCGGACTTAAGCTCATGCATACCAGATATAGCACGTATTAAGTTTTCAGTCTGGAAGGGTTCACAGATCGCACGTGGCGGACCAGTTTCAGTTCAGCGGTCACCGCACATAGATCATGGCTGAAAGTCTCATGATATAAAATAGAAATTTCTCCTGATCCGAGGGTGTAATCTAGATGAATTCTGATGGTCAGAATGCTCAATACTGATGTGTCAAGTCGTGTGCCAGATTTGAATTTGAAATTCCAACTATGTCCCTATTCGCACTCTCTTCGGTCTGGGCTCAATGAAATAGCCTGTGATTATCGGTTTGACTTGATTTTCGAAATGAGTGTCAAGTCCAACTAGGCAGTTCTAACAGTATAAGATAGGAGGTATCGGACTTTCGACGTGCGGTCTAGATCCAATACAAAAATTCAAAGTGGTCCAGAGAACAAACCTGCTTAGAGTTTGATCCGAGGTTATAGAGTATTATAGAGTCGTTTGTTCTACTCGATTTGGGTCTTGTAGAACGTATTTAAAGTGATCAGGGACTATTTCCCAGCCACTCCAGCGTTGCGCTAGCTAACTTACGCTTAATTTCCATAGAAATTAATTCTACGCGATTTCGGATCGAGTTGGTACTCGAGCCCAAGTACGGATTTTTCACGGGCGTTACATGTACTCTAAGGTCCACAGGTTATAGCCCATTGCAATGTACATCAGGCCCATTAATGCGGCCTACTTACTTAATAACCAGAAGGCCCATATGATATAGCCCATTTGATGTATTTAAGGCCCAATGGGAGGTCCCTAAGGTCCATTGTAATGTGTGATTCCTCCATGGTTTGTGTAATGATGTTTTATGGGGGACTGTGCCTTAGGAGCAATGATGGTTTGACGCCCACATTGTAAGTACAATGTTGGTTAAATGTCCGCATTGTATCTCTCTTTAGGGCCCATTGGTAAGCCCATACTAGTTGTGTATAGGCCGTTTCGGCTCATCTGCATCGTAAGAGTAGTCCATTACTTTATAACATGCTTAGTATAATCCCATGACTCATGCCTATATGCATCATATGTATACTTGATATGAGTAGTGACTGATCATAGCATACACCATTGAGCAGACCATTTGTGGGACTCATTATGAGACAGAGTGCCCCACATGATCGCGCAGTACGCGCTAGATTACTGCATGATTTGACGGTGTGATTCATGCATCTCACATATGTGTGACTTGATCACTGCAGGCCCTAGCGACATCAGGGTTGTGGCCTCCACAGGCACATCGTGGATGGTTGTATTGGATACCGAAAATACTTTGTTCTAACACTATGGGCACTCAGGATGTCCTTAGGTGAAAGACCCAGAACCTTTTTAGTACTAGGAGTTGCTCCAATGTCTAGACCGAGTGGATACATGAGCGCCCGAGTGTCGAATACCAGTAGGCCACATCTCCCACTGTGTCGTGGTCGGTTGGAAGGGGGTGTGGCCTTATCCGCCTGAGTGAGGGGGCTATAAGCTAGGCTGAGTTTGACCAGCTCGTAAATGAGTCTGCTATCGACGAGCCGGGTAGGTATTGGTAGACTATTGATCAGGAGAAAAGTGAGGTCTATTTCGATTGCTTGACTATGCAGCTAGGGAGGTGGCAGTCACTACGAAGTGTATTAGACCCCGGTGATATCCAGAGGGGAACTGTACTGATATGTGTACTTGATGAGGACTGACATGTTTGCTTTACATCTCGCATATGATATTTGGCTACATAAGCCACGCATCGCATGGCCTTGGTATGGCTGATAGCATTCATGCCTTGCATCATATAGTTTTGGTACAGCTGATAGCATTCATGGACTTACCGCAAGTTTCTGTATTATTCTGATATTATATACTTGGCACTTGCCTTACGCACACACTTACACCACCTTCTAAGCTTTTATAAGCTTATGCATGACTGTTGCATGCAGGTGTCGTTGGACAGCAGTAGCGCTGAGGCAGGAGCGTGTATCAGGCCATTTTGGAGCTTTTTGATCATCTTATATTTTCTTTTCCGCATTGTACTTAAAGCTTTGATATAGTAGATATGTGGTGTTGTTGATTTGTGACTTGGATATGCTTATGGTTATGCTTCATTAAAAAAAATCATTCTAAAAATCCTCCTTGTAGGATCTCAGGATCAGAATCTGGCATATATTGTCAGGAGCCGAGAATGGGGCACTATGGAGGCTGTCAGCACCAGATTCGGCGATCAGAATTTGTAAGACCCGTATCCTAGTCTGTACTGTTCCGTTAACTCTTGCGATCCTCCTGGTCGAATTTCGATAACCTGCGACCGATGATCGACGTTCGCGCTCCACCCTAAGTCGTATCCTGTATATCTGAGTTGGTTCAATCCGAGACTTGTACCAGTGCGATCGCGACATCACCATGGTTCCAATGCCGCGTCTCACGCGCTGAGGTGATACTTAGGCCAGGAGATGTGGGTCGGCGTTCAGTTTAAGGAAAAACACCGCGCATTTGCAAATCCAAGAGAATGTCCCGTCAATCACTTCACATGTCAAGTACAAGCAACTATAAGTCAACTCTCTCTATCTCTCCACCCATACCTAGTCAAGTACACCCATCACTCCATCACTCACCTTTTCACCCATCACACCCATCTCTCTCTCTCTTACACCTCTCTCTCATCTCTCATTTCTCTCTCATTTTTCTCCCAAGCTCCATGGGAGCAACTCACGTCCATGGATCCATGGGAGAGAGTAGTGTGGCCCACCTTCCTACCTTTCATCTCCACCATCCAAGTCTAATCTCAACCGTTAAAGTCTCTCCATTGGAGCTCTAGTTCGCGTTGGTGGAAGGAAGAGTCCGAGATCTTGAGGTGGGTGATTTTTAGTTTGATTTGATGACTTGGGGGCCCACAAATGGTGGGACCCATCTCGATGTATGCATTGTGTTGAGGGGCCCATAGTGGCGGGGCTCCTCCCACAACCGATCTCTCCCTCTTCTTTCCCTCTCTCTCTTTTTCTCATTTTTTTTGTGTGGCGTTGTTGGTGCGTGTGGCCCACTTGATGCGTACATGACATCCATTTCGGTGGAGCCCACCTGATTTAGTTGTTTCATCTAGTGTAACACCCCGGATTTTGGCCAATCTGGGATTTGACGTCCTTAGGCAGTGGGTCAATTAAAACACCTGAAAAGTTGCTCAGAACCCAATTCCATAGCCAAAGAAACCACTTAGGATTAATTCCTTTAGAAACTAAGAATAAGTTAGCTAGCGCAACGTTGGAGTACCTGGGAAATAGTCCTTGATCACTTTAAATACGTTATACAAGACCCAAATCGAGTAGAACGTATGACTCTATAATACTCTATAACCTCGGATCAAACTCTAAGCAGGTTGGTTCTCTGGACCACTTTGAAATTTTATATTGGATCTAGACCGCGCGTCGAAAGTCCGATACCTCCTATCTTAGACCGTTAGAACTGCCTAGCTGGACTTGACAATCATTTCGAAAATCAAGTCAAACCGATAATCACAGGCTATTTCATTGAGCCCGGACCGAAGAGAGTGCGAATAGAGACAAATTTGGAATTTGAAATTCAAATCTGGCACACGACTTGACGTGTCAGTATTAAGCATTCTGACCATCAGAATTCAGCCAAATTACACCCTCGGATCAGGAAAAATTTCTATTTCATATCATGAGATTTGTAGGCCTGATCTACGTGCGGTGACCTCTGAACTGAAACTGGACCGCCACGTGCGATCTGCGAACCCTGCCGGACTGAAAACTTGATGTATGCTAGATCCAGTATGCATGAGCTTAAGTCCGATCGCGTTCGGCCATAGGACCACCAGAAATGTCCTTTTGGACTGAAACAGCCCCGATTTGGTTACCCCTCAAGTGAAACTTGTTCCCGAGCCTATTTCGGGCAAGTTTGGGCTTATAAAAAGGGTTGAAACCCTCACTCCTCTCTCCCATACGAATTTGTAAAAATCCCTAGATTGGGAGAGAGAAAAGGTGAGAGTTTGTGAGAGAGAGTAGGAGAGAATTTCTTGCTGCTCGTGCCACCTACTGCAAGTGCCTAAGCAACGCACTCCGATCACTTTCCCGGCGATTCCTCCGCATTTTCAGGTAAGAGAATACCTTAGAAGTTGCTGATTTAAGGTTCCTTTCGTTTCCTAGCGAAGTAGCTAATAGAACTTGTATATTAGGTTCTCTGTTCACCGTAAACGAAGCGTATACGCTCCGTTCGAACTCTCACCCCAAAAAGGGAAAAGGTGCGGATATTAGACGCTTTGATTGACTGTTTCCAAAGCTTTCAATGACGTTTAATAGTAGATTATCGACGGCATCGCCGTTTGACATGTACAACATGCTATCCGTTTCCTGTTTCGTAAATCAACGAAGAATATGAGATTTAGGGCATTTTAGTCATTTGTAGGAAGTACTGATTACATTCATATTTCGCTGATGTGATTGACATGGTTTGTTGTCGCATTAGAAAGTTAGGAGTACGTGCATAATTAGTTTGGCAAAGAGATTCGCCAAATTGCGCACTTCGGGTCGACATACTATATGTAGACTTAAGTGTGTAGTGTATGTGTTTGTATAAATGCTTGTATTAGTATGTATTGAATTAAATGATGTTATGAATTAGTTTGAGATGGATTTCTCAATTTATATGTTGACATAAATGATTTCCTAAATGTTGACTATGTACATGATTCCATACTATGCATGAAATGTATGTGCTTGAAGATTTGCTTAAGTTGAATGTTATAACATGTGTTAACATGCTCACATGATTGTATTTCAATTCCAATACTCCTACATAATTTGCTAATGTGAATTCATATGTGTTTGGGACTATACTTAGTCCAGGCAGTTGGTAACCGAGCGAATTCGTGGTTGGTTGGTCTTGGCCACGAACGACGCGTCCTTGAACGCGAGTCGTGTTTGGAGTTGGCGGCAGTGGTTAGGCCACGCGAAGTGTTTTACGCACTTCATGTCGTTCAACTTGAGAAGCGATCATGCTAGTCGAGCCCGTCAAGTAATCCAACTGGCCATTGTATGTTCACCCTGCATGAGTCATAACTGTTTGAACCTAGGGTACTGAACTTACCATTATAAACCCTGTTAACCATGGTACCTTGATCCACGAAGACTCATGAGCCGGGCATGGTGGTATGGGACACCGTGGTCGAGCTGTCGGCCTACGCTGGGGCCACAAACCTCTCCGTAGTGACCAGTGAGCACCTAGTCTCGTGAGCAGATTATGGTGGTATGGGACACTATATTCTAGCTGTTGGCCTACATTGATCAGGCGACGAGTCCTTTCTAGTGACCGCAAGCGTATTCTGAGTCTACGAGAGGCGATGACCCTTCAGTAGCAGTAGAGTACAGTAGGCCTGTATTGATAAGGTGATGGGGGAGCGGTGCAATGAGTGCAAGCAACAGCCCTGGCAGCCCTTGCAGCGACCTACAAAATATACATCGTATGAGTTTACTAGGAGTGACGACCCTAGACAGGATCTGTGTTGGGATTGATATAAGGGAGGTACCTTAGTTTCCCAATCCTGCTGTTTGAATGGACTAATAATAACTCAAAAATCATATCACCATACCATTGCATGTGCCTGGAAGACGTGGAGCACTTGAGGGTCGATTGCATGCTGCGGTCGTAAGATGGTGCCTTATGAGGGAGATCGTCGGTGAGGGCATACATCACGTCATGTCATATTGCATTAATAACAGTTTTAGGATTGTTTGATTTACTGCTTTACTATTATCGCATGATTGATTTTTGAACATGTTAATCCTTGCTCTATTATTCCACTGAGTTAGCTACTCACTCCCACGTTACGGGACGGTGTTCCTGGACACCCACCAGACCCTTTTGTGATTGCAGATGATGGCGCGGCCTGTGAGGCGGCGCTGGACTTGATGATGAGGAGGATCCCTCCTTTATGCGTGTGCTGATCGACGGGATTACAGGGAGGTTGATTAGATACTTTGACATTTGTCATTTTATATTTTTAGAGCACTCATGTATATTCGTTTCATCTACTTTTGGATTATACATGTATGTGTATAACCTGGTAACATGTTCACACTCTGGAGACATACAACAGTTTATATATGTTATACATACTATCACAGTCTTCCGCTTGTTAATTTAACTGTCTCTGGAGTATGATATGCTGATCTGGATTAATCTCACTCATGTTTAATACGTTATCACAGAAAAAATTCAATCATACGTATCTATGCTGCATAAATAACATTTTGGAACTCGGGAGTTGGGTTTTTGCTCGACCCCCCGATTTTTGGGATGTTACAGATGGTATCAGAGCATGATTTGTATTAAACCGGGCCTGGGTTATGGTCACGCGACGTACGCTGTCGCTTCCTTTGACTTAGGTGGGTGCAAGAAGGGTCTAGAAACACTTCTAGGATCCCAGATTCACCAATAGGCGAAGTCTATTCATTTCGATCACGTGATCGAGTCCGTTGCGCATCTAGGGTCACGTGAAGCAACCCGAATAGCTCCTATGTTGTAGGTAAGTGGGTTGAGATGTTCTTTGAACGATTCTAAACCCGTAAATGTGAATTTTTGGGCCGTGGGACAACCACCCCCTGTATTCAATCGTCAGGGCTTAAAAACCCCGTTTCACCGAAATTCTTCGAAATTCTTCCTCTCACCACTCCAATATTCAATTTTCTCTTATCTTTTTTATGTTAGGCATCAATACTAATGTGAAAATAACATAAAATCATACTTTCAAAAAATTTTACAGTGAATAGTAAAATTTCATGAAAAATGGCCATAAGGCCATTCTAACTTCATTTTCTTTAGCAAATAATGGGCTAGATGGATGTACTAGCTCCTTCTACATCAAAATCATATGCTGCATGATAGGGTTTTGTATTCGGAATTACAGATTGGCCCTAAAAACCCTCAGATGGATGTTTGGGCCTCCCTAGGGCAATCTACAATGAACCAAAGTGGGAACCATACCTTTTTGGAATCCCTAGGGAAAGGGGAACCCATCCCATATAGCCTCAATGGCCAATTTGCAATTTCACTAGTGATTCCATCGCCGAATCGCCGGTCAAACTCGTCAGATGGGTCTGGCCTTTGGGCTGGAGGAGTTTGGGGGCTAGGGTAGCCCCCTGGTATGCGGTCCGTACCTTGAAACCCCCTAAAAGATATACCTCCTTCACAAAATGCCCCTCTAAGCTCTCCTTTCTTCACATTTTTGCTGCCTTCCCCTCAAATCTCGATGTCAAACCTCTCCCAATCTCATTTTCGGTCACAACCGACCACTCTCCACCATTCTATTTCGGTTTGCAGCCCTTCCTCTTGAAGATTTCATCGTTTGGAGCTCTTACAACCCTCAAATCGAGCTGAAATCGTGAGGTGCTCCATTCCCCTTTTTCTTTCTCTTTTCTTTCTGGAAATACATCCTAGGGGAGCTTGAAGCATCCCTCTACAACGCCTAGATGTCCCTTTTCTATTTTTGTTAGTCATTTCCTTGCATTTCTCCCATTTTTCATGGCTATTGTTAAGCTGTTTTAGCCTTTTTTTCTCTTTCCACCATCCTCCCTCTCAATCCTATTTCTCCATTTTCTTTGCTTAAGGGATACTGAAAATATATGGCCGAGAGAGCTCTAGTGAGCAACAGACAGTGATGAAGAGGGCATGTCGAGACTGTGGTAGAGTCCTTTGGTAGAATTAGGCATCTGTGATGTTGTCTTGCAAATGTTTGATTACCATTTTGAAATCTCTGTGTTTTGTTGTTGTTAGGTTTAGTGACGTCAGAGGTAGAAAGTGTGGAACTTTGTTCCATGTATTGTGACTAGCATGCCCCTCCCAATCCCAACATGGGATTAGGAATGTAGTTTCGTTTCATAGGCCCTTGGCATTTTGGACCTAGTGTTAGCACTCCTAGATTTGAAGGATCTGACGACATAAGAAATCCAATTCCATTTAGATAATCTTGACCCTAAGCAATAGAAGAATTTCCTGTGGTAGAAATGGTATGGAACCATTTAACGTATAAACTTAGGCTTTGAATTATAACTACTGAGTTACAGACTAGGCTACTAGTTGTCTTAGGCACTGTAAGGCCTATTTATGCTAAGGGATAGTAGGTTAGATTTGGTTGGAATGGGACTCCCTTCCTTCGATAGATCCCCTTATGACTTATAGACTTCTGTTGTTGCCCATAGGAGGGAGTCATTCACTCTTAGGGACCATTTATAAATCCCTTAGAATGAACTTAGAATGTACTAGCACGCCCCTTAGAATTTTCTTCCCCAAGGGCTTATTGCATTCGAGAACGCGGAACAAAGGAACTACATGTAAGCGATGTATTCGCGGTTTGAATCGACTTCCTAATCCTAGTGGTTACCAATAAATCCAATGCTCTGATCAAGCAGAAGATCGGCATCGACTCGGATTAAGAATTGATACAATAAATCTTCTATCCTAGCTAGACAGAAAGTCTATGTATCCGGCTCAGACCCACTATACTACTTTTCTTCCGTGTTGGCTCGACCACATACAACCAAACGGGATCACAATGTCTTTGGGAAATGGCGAGGACCTAAAGCAAGTAGAGAATTCGACATCTTGCCACCAACTCATACCTGCCCCTGAACTTAACCACAATAGAGATTAGGCTCATCTTTATGACCATAGGTACCAATGCCATAAAACGCATCATTAGCAAGGAAAACCATGTAGAGAAAGGTTGTTTCCATTTTAGGTCAAGGATAGGTCTTAAGTTGCACCTCGTTCTGATGTATGGAGCGATGCATAGACTCTTGAACTTTAAGTAGAACCAAGTTTTAAGGGGGGTAGAACGTATTCATTCCAATCCAGTTAGGTTAGTCAACGCTATCGTTCGATCAGAGTGGCGCAGCGGAAGCGTGGTTAGGCCCTTCCCCACTGGCCCAAGATCGAAACATTTGATTTAGGTTGTACGTACGGTTAGGTTACTAAATAGGATTTGAACCTTCCTTAGAAAAAGTATTCCTTGCCCTTCGCCAATTTCGGGGACAAAATTTTATTTTAAGGGGGGTAGATTGTAACACCCCGGATTTTGGCCAATCTGGGATTTGACGTCCTTAGGCAGTGGGTCAATTAAAACACCTGAAAAGTTGCTCAAAACCCAATTCCATAGCCAAAGAAACCACTTAGGATTAATTCCTTTAGAAACTAAGCATAAGTTAGCTAGCGCAACGTTGGAGTACCTGTGAAATAGTCCCTGATCACTTTAAATACGTTCTACAAGACCCAAATCGAGTAGAACGTATGACTCTATAATACTCTATAACCTCGTATCAAACTCTAAGCAGGTTTGTTCTCTGGACCACTTTGAAATTTTATATTGAATCTAAACCGCACGTCGAAAGTCCGATACCTCCTATCTTAGACCGTTAGAACCGCCTAGCTGGACTTGACAATCATTTCGAAAATCAAGTCAAACCGATAATCACAGGCTATTTCATTGAGCCCGGACCGAAGAGAGTGCGAATAGGGACAGATTTAGAATTTGAAATTCAAATCTGGCACACGACTTGACGTGTCAGTATTAAGTGTTCTGACCGTCAGAATTTAGCCAAATTACACCCTCGAATCAGGAAAATTTTCTATTTCATATCATGAGATTTATAAGCCTGATCTACGTGCGGTGACCGCTGAACTGAAACTGGACCGCCACGTGCGATCTGCGAACCCTGCCGGACTGAAAACTTGATATATGCTAGATCCAGTAGGCATGAGCTTAAGTCCGATCGCGTTCGGCCAGGGGACCACCAGAAATGTCCTTTTGGACTGAAACAGCCCCGATTTGGTTACCCCTCAAGTGAAACTTGTTCCCGAACCTATTTCGGGCAAGTTTGGGCTTATAAAAAGGGTTGAAACCCTCACTCCTCTCTCCCATCCGAATTTGTAAAAATCTCTAGATTGGGAGAGAGAAAAGGTGAGAGTTTGTGAGAGAGAGTAGGAGAGAATTTCTTGCTGCTCGTGCCACCTGCTGCAAGTGCCTAAGCAACGCACTCCGATCACTTTCCCGGCGATTCGTCCACATTTTTAGGTAAGAGAATACCTTAGAAGTTGCTGATTTGAGGTTCCTTTCGTTTCCTAGCGAAGTAGCTAATAGAACTTGTATATTAGGTTCTCTGTTCACCGTAAACGAAGCGTATACGCTCCGTTCGAACTCTCACCCCAAAAAGGGAAAAGGTGCGGATATTAGACGCTTTGATTGACTGTTTCCAAAGCTTTCAATGACGTTTAATAGTAGATTATCGACGGCATCGCCGTTTGACATGTACAACATGCTATCCGTTTCCTGTTTCGTAAATCAACGAAGAATATGAGATTTAGGGCATTTTAGTCATTTGTAGGAAGTACTGATTACATTCATATTTCGCTGATGTGATTGACATGGTTTGTTGTCGCATTAGAAAGTTAGGAGTACGTGCATAATTAGTTTGGCAAAGAGATTCGCCAAATTGCGCACTTCGGGTCGACATACTATATGTAGACTTAAGTGTGTAGTGTATGTGTTTGTATAAATGCTTGTATTAGTATGTATTGAATTAAATGATGTTATGAATTAGTTTGAGATGGATTTTTCAATTTATATGTTGACATAAATGATTTCCTACATGTTGACTATGTACATGATTCCATACTATGCATGAAATGTATGTGCTTGAAGATTTGCTTAAGTTGAATGTTATAACATGTGTTAACATGCTCACATGATTGTATTTCAATTCCAATACTCCTACATAATTTGCTAATGTGAATTCATATGTGTTTGGGACTATACTTAGTCCAGGCAGCTGGTAACCGAGCGAATTCGTGGTTGGCTGGTCTTGGCCACGAACGACGCGTCCTTGAACGCGAGTCGTGTTTGGAGTTGGCGGCAGTGGTTAGGCCACGCGAAGTGTTTTACGCACTTCATGTCGTTCAACTTGAGATGCGATCGTGCTAGTCGAGCCCGTCAAGTAATCCAACTGGCCATTGTATGTTCACCCTGCATGAGTCATAACTGTTTGAACCTAGGGTACTGAACTTACCATTATAAACCCTGTTAACCATGGTACCTTGATCCACGAAGACTCATGAGCCGGGCATGGTGGTATGGGACACCGTGGTCGAGCTGTCGACCTACGCTGGGGCCACAAACCTCTCCGTAGTGACCAGTGAGCACCTAGTCTCGTGAGCAGATTATGGTGGTATGGGACACTATATTCTAGCTGTCGGCCTACATTGATCAGGCGACGAGTCCTTTCTAGTGACCGCAAGCGTATTCTGAGTCTACGAGAGGCGACGACCCTTCAGTAGCAGTAGAGTACAGTAGGCCTGTATTGATAAGGTGATGGGGGAGCGGTGCAATGAGTGCGAGCAACAGCCCTGGCAGCCCTTGCAGCGACCTACAAAATATACATCGTATGAGTTTACTAGGAGTGACGACCCTAGACAGGATCTGTGTTAGGATTGATATAAGGGAGGTACCTTAGTTTCCCAATCCTGCTGTTTGAATGGACTAATAATAACTCAAAAATCATATCACCATACCATTGCATGTGCCTGGAAGATGTGGAGCACTTGAGGGTCGATTGCATGCCGCGGTCGTAAGATGGTGCCGTATGAGGGAGATCTCGGTGAGGGCATACATCACGTCATGTCATATTGCATTAATAACAGTTTTAGGATTGTTTGATTTACTGCTTTACTATTATTGCATGATTGATTTGAGAACATGTTAATCCTTGCTCTATTATTCCACTGAGTTAGCTACTCACTCCCACGTTACGGGACGGTGTTCCTGGACACCCACCAGACCCTTTTGTGATTGCAGATGATGGCGCGGCCTGTGAGGCGGAGCTGGACTTGATGATGAGGAGGAGGATCCCTCCTTTATGCGTGTGCTGATCGACGGGATTACAGGGAGGTAGATACTTTGACATTTGTCATTTTATATTTTTAGCGCACTCATGTATATTCATTTCATCTACTTTTGGATTATACATGTATGTGTATAACTTGGTAACATGTTCACACTTTGGAGACATACAACAGTTTATATATGTTATACATACTATCACAGTCTTCCGCTTGTTAATTTAACTGTCTCTGGAGTATGATATGCTGATCTGGATTAATCTCACTCATGTTTAATACGTTATCACGGATTACATTCAATCATACGTATCTATGTTGCATAAATAACATTTTGGAACTCGGGAGTTGGGTTTTTTCTCGACCCCCCGATTTTCGGGATGTTACATCTAGCCATATAGCTGGGTTGGTGGAGCCCACCTTGATGTGTTTGTTTCATCCACGCCCATCCATCTATGTGGGTGGTGTAGGGCCACTGTGACGTATGTATTTTATTCTGACCATCCATCCATGGACGTCCAATAGCACAGTCTGCTGGACTGTATGAAGCGAAACACAAATATCTACTTGGTCTAAAACCATGGTGGGCCATAACATGAACCCACCTTGATATATGTTTTCCTAATGGACGGTGCTACTGTGGGATGCCACTATGATGTATGCATTTTAATATCCATAGCATCCATCTTCTTTGCCAGTGTGGGCTCACCGTAATGTATATATGCCACCCAAACCATCCAGCAGTTCTCTGGACCCCACCTTGTATCGATGCATGTGATGGATATCCCAACCATCCTCAGTTTGTGGGGCATGGGCCCTATACGTGTGGCATCCTCATCATCCAGCAAGGATGTTGGGATCCACCATGATGTATGTGATCCACACCCTCCAGATCGTCCATCTGGACATTGGAATATATGAAATATTATATGTTATATATATAATATAATATAATATAATATATATTAAAGTTATGGCTGATGGCCCCACGTGGGACCGACCTGCCTAGAATCTGATTGGCTGGAGTACGTACACAGCTATATAGTTGCTGTATTTACGTCACAAGTTGTGAGGGTCCTGCGTGAGGTACGTGTTATACCATACCGTCCATTCATTTTTTTTTTTTGTACGGGGCCGCCTCACACGTGTGGCACATGTGAGGGTGGGACCCATCTTGATGTACGTGTGGTATATTTACACTGTCCATTGGCCAGGACGGTGGGACTCACTGCTGATGTATCTGTGTACCAAATCCGTCCATCTGTTTAAATCTAATCCATCCTATCATCTGGACATGATCATGGACCACGCCATGATATTTGTGTTTTATCTCCACCGTCTAGATTGCTGGACGGTGGGATTACATCATGATGTATGTGTTTTATCAAACACTGTCCATCAGTGAAGACCTCACCTTGGTGTGCGTGCCTTAACCCAAACCGTCCATTCATCTAAGCTTTTGGACAGTAGCTTTGGATATTTTAAATTAATATAATAATAATAATAATACAGTAATAATAAACAGTAGGTAAGATAGTTTTTATATATAATACTATATATATTAAGATAGTTTATATATATAATACTATATATATTACATGTCGACCCCACGTGGGAACCCACTTTGATGTATGTATTTCATATCCACACCGTCCAAAGTTAAGACAGTGGGTCCCAACTGCTGATTGATGCCAGCAGATTCCAGGGGACTACCATGATGTGTATACACCGTACATTTGTTTAACCATGGACCCACCCCACACGTATGGCATGTGTGGGGGGTGGGACCCTCCTTACGTATGGAATTTGTATCCACACTGTCCCTGGTGAGGGACATGGATACCCTCCATGATGTATTCATTTCATCCACACCGTCCAGAAAGTGTTGGACGATGCTGGACAATGTTTGGGTGGCGTTGTGGCCACACCGTGATGTATTTATCTCATCCACACCATCCAGATAGTGCTGGATGGTGTTGGACAATGTTGGATGGTGTTGTCCAATGTTTGGATGGTGTTGATCATTGTTAGTGGGCCATGTGCCTCATGGAATGATGGTGTACAGTGATACACGTGTTACACCTACAACTATCGAAATGATTTTTGGTGTGGGCCAAGCCCACTTGAGACCCATTAGTGTGGCCCATCCATGGGGCCCGTCTGCCTTGTATTTAAGGCCCATGAGCAAGGCTTACCTTTATGTACATGAAGCCCATTAGTGTGGCCCATTGATGCAGCCCATTGATGTGTATGAAGCCCATGTACAGGGCCCACCTGTGATGTATATTAGGCCCATGTGTAGGGCCCACCTATTGTGCAATTAAAGTCCATGGGTTGTGGCCCACTGTGATGTATTCGAGGCCCATGGGCAACGCCATAGTGGTGTGTTTATGGCCCATATGATGAGGCCCATTGAGATGTATTTTCAGCCCATATGGCGTATCCCATTGTGATGTATTTCTGGCCCATTTGGTAAGGCTTAATGACATGTATTTCTTATCCTTATGGCGTGGCCATTGTGATATTTTTGTAGCCCATTTAATGAGGCCCATTATAATGTGCATTACACCCATGGGTTTTGGCCTAAGGCCCATGTGTAGGGCCCACCTGTTGTGTATATAGCCTTTGTGTGAGGCCCATTGCAATGTATATTAGGCCTTTGGGTGAGGCCATGGGCCCACTATATGTTTGGCTCTATATAGGCCACTCCTTAGGAGCGATGTTAGTTTAATGGGCACATCGGTAAGCAATGATGGTTTAATGTCCACATTGATGGGGCAATGCTGGTTAAATGTCCTCATTATAACCTTCCCTTAAGCCGATTGTTGAGGCCGATTATCGATTCTGATGGCCGTTTACCGATTATCGATCGAGGCCGATTACCAATTTTGATTTGTCGTGGCCGATTGCCGATTCTGATTGTCGGGGCCCAATGTGATATACATGTAACCCGTATTGGAGGCCCGACGTAATGTGTATTCAGCCCATGTCTAAGGCCCAATGTGATGTATATTGAGGTCTAAGTGATAAGGCCCTTTGTGATGCATTTAAGGGCCAGGCGAAGGAGCCCATTATGATGTATGTTAGGCCCATGAGCAGGGCCCACCTGCTGTGTATATGTGGCCTTGAGCAAGGCCCATTGTGTTGTATATTAGGTCTTTGTGTGGGGCCATGGATCCACTATATGTTAGGCTCTATGTGGGCCATTCCTTAGGGTAATGTTGCTTAAATGTCCACATCGTCGAAGCCGATTGTTGAGGCCGGTTATTGACACCGATTATGAGTACGTGAAAACATAACATCATGATACATGCCCATACGCATCATCTGCATATTTGTTATGAGATGTGGTTGACCATTACATATGACATTGGGTAGGTTATGAGACTCACTGATAGGCGGAGGTTATCTCTCATGAGCGCACGGTATGCGCATGATTGATACATGACTGGATTGTATGACTCATGCATCTTGCATTGTGTGTTGTGATTACTGTTCGCCATAGCAACATCAGGGTCGTAGCCTCCACAGGCATATCGTGGATGGCCAGATGGGACACCGAAAATACTTGGTTCTAGCACTGTGGGCACTTAGGATGTCCTTGGGTGAAAGTCCCAGAACCTCTGAGGCCAGGAGTAGCCCCAACGTCTAGACCGAGTGGAACATGAGAGCCCGAGTGCAGAATACCAGTAAGCCACGTCTCCCACTATGTCGTGGTCGGTTGGGAGGGGGTGTGGCCTTATCTGCTCGAGTGAGGGGGCTATAAGCTAAGCTAAGTATGACTATCTCATAAATGGGTCTGCTATCGATGAACCAGGTAGGTATTGGAAAACTGCTGGCTAGGCGGATAGTGAGGTCTCTTCCACTCGCTTAGCTATGTGATTAGGGAGGCAGTAGTACGTGCGGAGTGTAATAGACCCCGGAGATTTTCCAGAGAGGAACCGTACTGATACGTGGACTTGATATGAGGATTAACATGATAGTATGACACCCTGTCATTGTTGCACATCCACTCAAGCTGGTGGTGCGTAACTATTTGTTACATGTACCTTCACAATGGCCAAGATTTCGGTTTGGACGTGCCACTAACCTAAAATTAGGAGTTTACCACATTGTGTTTGACTATTCAAATTTAGGTATGGGACTGGTTTGGATAGAATTCCCTTGTGATGAACCCCATAGCCTAAGATACTTCGTACTATCATCCCGACTTCACATTCCAACATAATCATTTCATTTGCACCACATATTTCATTGCATCCGTAGTATTTAGCATTTTGAGTTGCTATGTTGTTGCACATATATGGCCTAGACGGACTTAGCAGGATTTACATATTGCATTATACCCTCGACATCTGACATTTGGCTCTTTGTGACTCCTCGTTCATATCGTTGATTTATCTTGCTAGTATTTCCTATATTGTATAATTTATGGGCTTATCATTATTTTCACTTACTCTGATATCGTATGATTCATGACGTTGTCATTTTTCCTGCTTATCTCGATGATGTATGATTTACGGCTCTATTGTATACTCGGTACTTACCTTACACACACTTACACCATCCTCTAAGCTTTTCTAAACCTATACATGATAGATGCGTGCAGGTGGTGTTGGGTTGCAGCAGCGTTGAGCTTGGAGCGCGCAGCGGTTTTCAGGAGCTCTGATTTTGATATATGTATTTTCCTTTCAGCATCGTATTCAAGTGATTGTATTAGTGGATATGTGATGATGATGTTACCTTTATGATTTGGGTAAACTTGTGGTTATGCTTATTATAAGACAAATGTATGTTGGAAAATCCTCCTTGTAGGAACCCAAGATCAGAATCTGACGTATGCTATGCTGGGAGTTGAGAATGGGGTATTATGGAGGCTATCGGCACCGAATTCGACGATCGGGATTCCTGTGAATCCGATTTTCGGGTTTGGGGCGTGACAGGATTCCTGTGAATCTGATTTTCGGGTTTGGGGCATGACAAGGGGTGTAGGAAGTGGGCTACAGTAGGCTCTCCTTGCTCTCCTTGGAGCTTAGACGGTCCTCTCTCTTAGGACAGGTAGCGAATGTGAGAGAGAGAATAGGGTTTGTTGTAAGGGAGATAGGAGGAATGGGTGTTGCAAGGAGGGTATGGGCTTCGTTAACTTTGAGAATGGGAGAGAGAGGGGTGTCATACTTTGTTGGTAAGAGAGGGATGGGTTGTACTTGACTTTGATTGATGTGATTGATTTGATAGATTGGGTAGATATTCTCTCAGGATTTACAACACGTTGTGTTTTCCTTGAAATATGCATGGGCCCACAACTCATGGCCTTTGTATCGCAACGGTGTGCAAGTCGCTGCATTGGAACCGCGGTGACGGCGCAGTCGCAATGGTACAAGTCTCGTGTCGAGTTGAGTCAAATATACGGGATATGAGTTAGGGTCGCATGCAAACACCGATTACAGGTTGCGAGTTGCCAAAAATCGATGGGGAATAGGACGAAAGTCTAAAGAATGGTACGGTCTATGATACGGGCCTTACACTGGTGGCGATGGGGGTTTGGTGAGATCACAACCATGCATTATCTGTAAGGGTTATTGAACTTTATGATACCCTTAACGACTCAGACCATCTCCCAAGAGTTTTAAAGCCTCTTTTTGTTGTGTTCCTTTATCTGCTCCTAAAATTTCTTAGCCTTATTGCGGTCAGGCTTCTTTGATTTAGAGGGGGGGAGTGTCTTCTCTGGTAGATGGTTTCTAGCTCATGGTTGGAAGAGGGGTTGTTGACTTCAATCATTCTTCCCATTCAAATTCACGGCCATGTTTGGGAGGCCATTTGATTTCACCCATCGATATCGCTTTATGGATGGGGGGGTAATGTGACAATGCGGTCAGAGAAGTCGAAAGTGGGGAGGACAGCTTCTTTGATGTACGCAGGATGCCTACTAGTGGTTTTCATGCATTTTCCTTGAGGTTGTTCTGAAGACGGAGATGGAGACGGAGATGGTTCGAGAGCACGAGAACGGAAGGGGATGAGAGGTTGTTGTTGAGGGTCAAATATTGCATATTAGACCCCATTTATTATCTAATTTTATGAACATGATAATGCTTAACGCACTTATTTAATCATGTTTATGTTGCGAGGTGAATTTAGGAGCTTGGACTAAAAAGAGTGCTAAAAGCATGGATTTGATGCTCAAAAGTCACCAAGGCAAGGGACGAATCTTAGGAGACCGAGATTAAAGAATTCACATGGTATAGATCTGAGAAAATCAAGTGATTGAAGATAAATAGGCATGAAAATCATCCTAAGTGCAAGATCATAGGGTTCCCACCATCCGTTTGGCACGAAGCTTTATATTCAGCCTAAGGATCATAAAGTAACCATACATGTAAAATTTTAGCCATTGGATCTTTGTGGAAGTGGCCTAACAGAAAGATCAGCCACAAAACCACTGATTTAGGGCCCACCTAATCTCTGGATATGCTTCAAACTTGGGCTCAACCCCTTAAATTGGATGGAAGAACGGATGAATAGAGTTGATTCCTCAAAAAGCATCAGGAGTGGACCCCACCTGAGGAGCACTTGCACACCCGTAGGAACTCCTACTTTGCACCAAAACAATTGGATTGGTCAGCGCACATTAACCCGATTCCTCCTTAAAAATGAAATTTTTTTTTTCCTCTTGCGCACGAACGTCTGCTGGGACGATTGTAGGACCACCACGATCATCTGGTTCGATGATCAAAGTCGTCCATTGTGTGCGCCGACCAAAACCTTTTTGTTCTTGTGTAGCCATGCATAAGAACAAGCTCGCAAAGATAAGGAGAAGTCGACGCACGTTAATTAGCACTGTGGCTCACCCAAAACTCTGATCTGGTTTAAACTTCTGCCCGTGGCTTGAATCGATCCTACGAGGCTAATGAACGGCCCTGATCCACTAAAAAACTACTACAATGAGGCCCACAGAGTTCACCATAGGTTGACGTGCGAAAGGAACACACGTCCGCGAGTTCTAGACGTTCTGAGAAGTTGTGGCCCACCATCTTTGATCAATTGAGTGATCCGGACCCTCCAAATGGAAGCCCAGCCAAGGCCGACCACCATCAAGGAGCCAAATTAGATTTTACGATGATCTTCATCCGAACACAAACTGGTTCACAGTTTCGCTGCATGTGCAAAGGGAGTGTGTAAACTCCTTGCAGCGTCAGGGCTATGCATGCCACCGACTCCACTCCCAGCTGACCTACGTGTGTCTATAAAAGGAGAGAGGAAGAGCATTGAGGGAATCCAAGGACGTGTGGAGACAGCTGTAAGAAGAAAGAGAGAGAGTGTGTGGTCGGCCTTAGAGTTCTTCCTTCTTTTTCCTTCTTTGTTTTCCTTCATATTTTTTCTAAGATTTTAGTTCAATCATGTCTATGATTGGTTAAACTTCGTAGCTAGGGCTAAGAGGTGAAGCTTGTAGCATGATGGGATCTCTTCTATAACTTTCATTCATGTTAAGTTGAATTGCCTTTGAATTTAGTTTGATTATAAGAAATACTTTTAGTTTTTAATGATTTGTTGTGACTTAAATTACAGTAGATCTGTGATAGCTTAGAGTATATTCTTTTCATTATAGGGATTGTGAACTTAGGAATCCTGTTGTTCACCATCGTCTCATGGACATGGTTGTATGATGGAAGCATTCCTAATGTCCATAATTCTCCAGATTGGTTGTGGATTGGTACATTTTTGTTGTTTGCTTTGTCTCATGAGCATGGTTTTGTGATTGAATCAATTCTGGTTCTAATACCTCTCATCTCTTGAGAACTATATCAAGGGAAGTTCATAGTTGATTTTTAATGAGATATCTTCTAATTGGATGAAGATGAGACTCTAATTCCAGTTATGTTTTGAATCAAGCATAGATCTCCCTGATCTCTACAGGTGGATCCTTAGAAACCCTAGTTTCCCACCTTTGAATTTTACAAGTTTTAGTTAAGTACTTTATAATTATTCTCTTATATTCTCCTGATTTAGATTACATCTTCTTCTAGTTCTAGTTCTAGTCACTTTCATAATACGTACAAGGTTCAGTCCTTGTGGATTTAACCTCAATCTTATTGAGATTATTACTATGTTGCGACCCTACACTTGAGGTTGTGAACAAGTTTTTAGCACTGTTGCCGGGGACTGATGGTTTTTTTTTTAAGATTGATTAGTTTTAAAATTAGGTTAAGATTCGAGTTTTCTAATTATAAGTTTAGGTTTTTCTGTTTGATTTTTAGGAACTAACCTAACTTTCCTGTTTTATACGATTCTGAAATAGAATTTCTAAATTGGTAATGTCTTTCTAATTTTTCTATTTTTAGGATTATGGTTTGTTTTCTATTTTTAGAAACTTTCTAATTCTAGGATTTCTTTTATTTTTAGAAATTAGTTTACTTTTTATTTTTATTTTTAGAAACTTTCTAATTTTAGAATTCCTATTTTAAGAACTAACTTGTTTTGCTTTGTTTTGCAGGATTTTAATTAGGAACGTCTAATTTGATAACTTCTCTCCAACTCTCTCTTTCTTTATATTTCTAGATTTCCATTTCCTTTCTAATTTTAGGTTTAGGTTAGATTTAGAAATAAAGGGCTAAGAGTGTTTCATGCCAAGTGGGTCCGTGACAACACTCAACATCTTTTGATTGAAGGAGGATTAGTTGAGGGGTTATCTATCCATTACAGGATTAGACACCACTCGAGATCCTCAGAGTTAATTGAAGTGATGACTGCAAATCAACCGGTCAATCAACCTGGAAGACAACCTCAACCTTGGATTGAAGAAGTCCCTGATGAGAATGAAGTGTATCACGCACCCCCGCTTCGTATTTTGTGAGATTGTTTACAACCGGTGGGGGTGAGTACACCCTTATGCATTGATTTTTCAGAAAATACAGAGCACATGGATATTAAGCCAGGGGTGATTCAACTCCTTCCAAAATTCCATGGACTTGAATCTGAAAGTCCATATTTAGACTTGAAAGAGTTTGATGAGATTATAGCCACTTTATATTTTTCAAACATGTCTGAGGACACAGTCAGGCTGAAACTCTTTTCCTTTTCTTTTAAAGAGAAAGCTAAGATGTAGTTGCATTCACTATGTCCTGGATCTATTGGCACATGGAATGATATGATAATGGAGTTCATAATGAATTTTTTCCACATCATAAAACGAACACTCTTAAAAAGTTAATAATAAACTTCGCCTAAAGGGAGGATGAAACATTCTTCCAATGTTGGGAGAAGTTCAAGGATCTTGTCAATTCATGCCCACAACGCGGTTTTGAAACGTGGCACATTACATACTTTTTCTATGATGGACTGACATCTTCCATGCACCAATTGGTTGAGAAAATGTGCAATGGAGAATTCATGAATAAAAATGTCGATAATGTGTGGGATTACTTGCACAGACTTGCTGAAAATGCATAATCATGGGACACTTATCCAAAATCAAGCACCACTTCTAAGCCCACTCAATCAAAGGAGAAGGGCGAATTATACCTTCTGAAAGAGGATGACGATATCAATGCCAAAGTGTTTAATCTCATAAGGAAATTTGAGGTCATGAAATTAAAGAAGGATAAGGTTAAGGAAACTATTTGCGGTATTTGTGCTTGTAACGTTTAAATAACTGAAAATTGTCCAACAATACCTGCCTTTCAAGAGGTACTGAATGAGCAATCCAATGCCATGAATAATTAACAAAGACCTTTCAATAGACATACCTCCAATACATACAATCCTAGTTGGAGAAATCATCCAAACTTCAATTGGAGGACTGGACAAACTGCTACTCCTCAAGGATTTTTCAATCAAATTCCAAATCAAGTGAAACCTCAAGAGGATCTGGTTCTAAAACATATTCAAAGCCAAGATCTTATCACTCAAGGTATATTACAAACCCTTTGAGACATTTCAAAGGCCATACAAGGGCATGAGAAAAAAAAAATCAATTGGGGAAAAAAGGATTCTTCCCGCCCAACCTTTCCCCAATCCTAAACCGCAATATGAAATAAGTAATCCTAGTTCTTCAGATTCGATAGAGCAAGCTAAATCTATCACCACTCTTAGGAGTCGAAAGACCATTGAAAAGATCATTCTATTCAGGATTGAAAAGCCTAAGGACCCGGAAGAGGACAACAATGATAGATCTAGCCATGCACCACAAGAACTAGAACCGAAACTTCAAAGTAAGCCGGTTGGCCCATTCCCCCAATGGTTGGTTGCACTAAAACTTATCTCTAACTCTCAAGATATTCTAGAGGTGTTGAAACAACTAAAGGTCAATATTCCTCTACTGATACGGTTAAACAAATACCTTCACATGTCAAATTTTTGAAAGACTTGTGCACGATCAAAAGATGGCAAAATATTCAAAAGAAAATCTTCTTAACTGAGAAAGTGAGTATCATCCTAAAGAAAGATATGTCATAGAAATTCAAAGATCCCGGTAGTCCAACCATACCTTGTGTAATTGGGAACTACTGAATTTAGCACGCACTTCTTTACTTAGGCGCGAGCGTAAATCTGATTCCCTACCCGGTGTACAAACAATTAGTATGGGTGAATTAAAACCCACCCTAACCACATTAAAACTTGCTGATTACTCGGTTCGTGTAATGAGAGGGATAATTGAGGATGTGTTAGTCCAGGTTGATAGATTCTACTACCTAGTAGGTTTCATGGTCCTGGATATAGAACTCATCAGTAACATGAGCGCTTTGATTCCCATCATTCTTAGTCGCCCATTCCTTGCCACTTCAAATGCAATCATTAATTTCAGGAATGGAGTCATGAGTATGTCTTTTCAGAATATGACATTGGAGTTAAATATCTTTTTCAATACAGGCAGACGGTTAAAGGATGTTGATGATTTTCACGACATTAACATGATTGACTCTTTCGTGAAAGATAAAACATCTTTGACCTTATCCTCTGATCCTCTAGAAACACGTCTGACCCACTCCCATGATTTTGATGATGACATGATTAGGGAGATGGGTTTCATGCTTGATACTACGTCGGTATGTGAAGTTAACTGGTGGAGGCCACAATTTGAAGAATTGTCACAAACTAATAAAGTGCATCGACCGTGTAACCTCAAGGCACCGAAGCTTGACCTAAAACCTTTGCCCACTGATTTGAAATACGTCTATTTAGGTCAAGATGAGACATATCCAATGGTGATTTCTTCCCACCTTGAGTAAGAACAGGAGAGTATGCTCATATCTACTCTCATTGAGTATAAGGGAGCCCTTGACTGGACGATTGCAGACCTCACGTGACTTGACCCTTCGATTTATACTCACCGCATCTATCTTGAGGATAATGCAAAAATCCCTTGGTAATCACAACGTAGACTAAATCTAAACATGAAGGAAGTGGTTAAGGCCGAGCTTCTTAAGCTTTTAGATGTGTGTATCATATACCCTATATCTGATAGTCAATGGTTGAGTCCAACTTAGGTGGTTCCCAAGAAGTTTGGAATCACCATCGTATTCAATGCCAACAATGAACTCATGCTAACTAGAGTTACTACTGGTTGGAGAATGTGCATTGACTATAGGAAATTAAATACCGTCATGAGGAAGGACTGCTTTCCTTTGCCCTTTTTTGATCAAATCTTGGAAAGGCTAGATGGTCATTTTTATTACTGTTTTCTTCATAGATATTCGGGCTACAACTAGATAGAGATAGCCCTTGAAGATCAAGAAAAGACCACGTTTAAATGTCCCTACGATACCTTTTCTTACCGAAGGATGCTATTCAGACTATGTAATGCACCTGCCACTTTTCAATGATGCATTATGAATATTTTTTCCGATATAGTGGGACAATATCTAGAGGTCTTCATGGACGACCTCTCTGTCTTTAGTCCATCTTTCAGCGATTGCTTAAAGAATCTTAAATGTGTGTTGAAAAGATGTAAAGAAAAGAATTTGGTACTCAATTGAGAGAAGTGTCATTTCATGGTTCTTAAGGGAATTATCCTTAGACATATCATCTTGCCCAAAGAAATTGAGGTAGTTAAGACTAAAATTGATCTTATCTCTAACTTACCTCCACCCAAGAACACACAAGACGTGTGATCCTTATTAGGACACACCAAATTTTATAGAAGATTCGTAAAGAACTTTAGTCATCTCTCTTGTCCTTTATGTAATTTACTTCAAAAGGATGCACCATTCGAGCAGACTGAGCAATGTCAGGAAGCTTTTATTAAGTTTAAGACATGTTAACCACTGCACCTATCACATAACCACCTAATTAGAGCCTTCCTTTTAAACTTATGTGCGACGCATCTGACTATGCTCTTGGGGAGGTTCCAGGCCAAAGAAAATAAAAGAAGCCCTACATTATTCATTGTGCAAGTAGAGCTCTAAATCCTGTCCAAGTGAACTACTCGACTATGGAAAAGGAATTCTTAGCCGTAGTGTTCGCTTTGGACAAATTTAGGTCTTACTTGATCAGATTTAGGATCATTATTTACACAGATAATGCAGCACTCAAGTATCTTCTTTCTAAGAATAATGTTAAGCCCCACCTGATTAGATGGATCCTCCTACTCTAAGAATTTGATTTAGAAATAAGGGATAAAAAAGGAGTAAAGAACCTAGTGGCTGACCTTCTCTCCTTCCTTGATATCCCTAATTCCCTTAAGATGACACATATTAATGACATGTTCCTTAATGAACAATTGTTCAAAGTCTCTCATTCACCTTGGTTCGCTGATATTGCTAATTATCTTGCAACGGATTTCACACCCACACATTGGACTGCGAAAGATAAGAAGAAAATTTTCACCGAGGTGTGTAAATTCTTTTAGGATAATCCATATTTGTTTAAATATTACCCAAACCAAATCTTAAGGAGATGCATGCCAGATGATGAACATCAAAGTGTCATCTCGTTCTATCACTCACAGGCCCGTAGTGGTCACTTTTCTTCTAAAAATACCATGGCCAAGATTCTATAGTGTGGGTTTTATTGGCCCACTATATTCAAAGACACTCATGAGTTTTACAAGGCTTGTGAGTATTGTCAGAAATTGGGAGCATTGTCCCATCGAAATATGTGCCCTTGAACCCTATCCTTATCATAGAAGTATTTGATTGTTGGGGCATTAATTTCATGGGACCATTCCCCCAGTCTTTTAGCCATTTATATATTTTTCTTGCAGTAGATTATGTCACTAAATGGGTCGAAGTGATGCCATGCTGGAACAATGACCATCAAATGGTCATTAAATTCTTAAAAGAGAACATCCTTTCCCTGTTCACAACGCATCGAGCCATCATTAGTGATGGAGGCTCACATTTTTGTAATAGACCATTTGTGAATTTAATAAAGAAATATGGCATCTCTCATAAGGTGAGCACTACATACCACCCACAAACAAGTGAGCAAGCTGAGATTTCCAATAGGAAAATTAAATACATCTTGGAAAAGTTGGTTAACCCTGACTGTAAGGATTGGTCAATCTGATTGACCAATGCTTTATGGGCTTACCGTACTGCATTTAAAACCTCCTATTGGAATGTCTCCCTTTAGACTTATCTATAGGAAAACTTACCACTTTCCTGTAGAGTTAGAACAGAGAGCCTACTGGGCAATCAAAAATCTGAATTTCAATTTAAACAATGTTGGCTCGCTACGCAAACTTTAGTTGAATGAACTCGAAGAAATCCGGAATGATGCGTATGTGAACCAAGGACAAGATGAAGGCATTTCATGACCAACCCATTCTTCGAAAATTATTCACGCCAGGTCAAAAGGTCCTCTTATATAATTCTCGGTTACGTTTCTTTTTGGGTAAACTCCGATCTCATTGGACTGACACTTTTACTGTTACCAATGTTTATCCTCATGGGGCTGTCAAGATTCAAAATCTAAAAAATGACAATGAGTTTAAAGTAAATTGACATTAATTAAAGCCATTTATTAATAAATCATACCTCTGAATGACCCTGTTTATTAGGATTGATCTCCTAGTCTGACGGAGGTATAGTTAGGTTTACTGCTTTCATAGAACTAGGGTAGTTTACTTTTTATCATTCTAGGATAGTCGGCTTTATGCTGTTAGGATAGTTTGCTTTCCATTTGTTCTATGATAAGTTAATTTTTGTTTGTTCAACTCTTGTGCTGACCCACCTTTCACGCTGAGATCTTTTTGGAAAAGCTTCTTGATTTCTTCCTCAGGTACTACCTTTCCATCATTTCTCCTTTATTTTCATTGTCTCATGTGCATTGCATGCTTATATCTTTTACATTGAGAACAATGTAGATTTTAGGTTGAGGATGGGAGATTAGGTTACCTAATTAGTTTTTTCTCAATCTTGAGCATTTGTGAAATTTATTTATTTATTTATTTATTTTTATGAATATTTTGTGAATTCGAGTGATTCTAAAGGTCATCCTTGATTTAGAAGTATAAGATACTTAATGTTGGTGATTTATGATTCTTAGACTCAGTTACCTATTAAATTTCATAGTCAAGATCGAATTATTAATCCATGATTAGAAGTTTTAAACATTGATAGAGTCATGATTTCACATGTAACATCTAGCTTACACATTAAGGCTTCAGTTCGATATTGAATTGTCAACTTGGTAATCACTAAGCATGTGTCACACCCCAAACCTGAAAATTGGATTCACATGAATCCCGATTGCCAAATCCGGTGCCGACAGCCTCCGTAGTGCCCCATTCTCGGCTCCTAACAATCAAATGCCAGATTCCGATCCTGGGATCCTACAAGGAGAATTTTTAAAATTTTTTTTTTTATAATGGAGCATAACCAAGTCACAAAATAACATCACCACATATCCACTATATCAAAATCTTTTAAGTAAAGTGTGGAAAAGGAAATACAAGATGATCAAAAGCTCCAAAATGGTCTGATACGCGCTCTTACCTCAGCGCTGCTGCTGTCCAATGCTACCTGCACGCAACTATTGTGCATAAGCTTACAAAAGCTTAGAGGGTGGTGTAAGTGTGTGCGTAAGGTAAAAGCCAAGTGTACAGTATCAAAGTAGTGCGAAAGTACGCGGTAAGTCCATGAATACAATCAACCATACCAAGGATATGTAATGTAAGGCATGATGCGAGATATGAATGTCATCGGCTACACTGATGCAATGCAAGGCCTACATAGACGAATGTCATATACGAAATGCAATCCAAGCAAGTCGGTACTCATCAAGTACATATATCAGTACAGTCCTCTCTGGATATCACTGAAGTCTAATACACTTCACAGAGACTGCCACCTCCCTAGCTGCACAGTCAAGCAAGGGGAATAGACCTCACTATCCGCCTGACCAGTAGTCTGTCAATACCTACCCGGCTCGTCGATAGCGGACTCATTTGCGAGCTGGTCAAACTCAGCCTAGCTTATAGCCTGCTCACTCAGGTGGATAAGGTCACACCCCCTTCCAACCGACCATGACACAGTGGGAGATGCGGCCTACTGGTATTCGGTACTTGAGCGCTCATGTATCCACTCGGTCTAGACGTTGGAGCATCTTCTGGTACCAAAAAGGTTCTGGAACTTTCACCTAAGGACATCCTAAGTGCCCACAGTGCTAGAATCAAGTATTTTCGGTATTCGATACGGCCATCCACGATGTACATGTGGAGCCACGACCCTAATGTCGCTAGGGCGTGCAGTGATCAAGTCACACATATGCGGGATGCATGAATCATGCCGTCAAATCATGCAGAAATTCAGCGCATACTGCGCATCATGTGGGCACTTCGTCTCATAACGGGTCCCATAAGTGGTCTGCCCAATGGCATATGCTATGATTAGTCGCTACTCAAACCAAGCATACATATGATGCGTATGGGCATGAGTTATGAGATTATACTAAGCATGTTATAAGGTGATAAATAACAACAAGCATAGGCCTATCAATGGGCCCTAAGGGGAGTTACAATGCGGACATTTAACCAACATTGTACATACAATATGAACGTCAAACCAACATTGTTCCCTAGGCACGGCCCGCCATATATATCATTACATGAACATGGGAAGTCACACATTGCAATGGACCCTAAGGTCATCCCGTTGGGCCTCGACCCATGGGCCTTAGATACATCAAATGGGCTGCGTTAATGGGCCTCACCAATGAGCCTTATGTACATTGCAATGATCCATGATCCATAGGCCTTGAAATACATCAAAGTGGGCCTCACAACTTGGGCCTTAAATATATCAGATGGGCCTACACTCATGAGTTTTAAATATACTAAATGGGCCACTCCATTTGTGCCCCATGCACATCAAATGAGCTTGATCCCATGGGCTTTAATATGTATCAAATGGGCTTGAATCCCGTGGGCCTTATATAGAATAAGTGGGCCGGATCTCATGGGCATTGCATATGTCAAATGGGCCGAAACCCATGGGCTTTAGATATGCCAAATGGGCTTAATCCCATGGGCATTACATATGGCAAATGAGATTAATCCCATGGCCTTAGATGTGCACCAAGGTTGGCCTAAATGAATGGCCATAAATGGATCAACATGGGCCCTATCTACATACCAAAGTGGGCCCATTGGAACCATAGATCTGGCTCATTTTTAGCTCAAGAAATGAGTTTACAACATAAATGGATGGTTTGGATGCAACACATGCATTATGGTGGGGTCCACATAAAGGCCCACCATCATACACATATGCATAAATAATGTATACAATATTATATATAATATAATATACATATATATACATCACACACAAATAGTGTGACTGGGTGAATAGAACACATAGATCACGGTGGGTCCCACTGTCCAAACAGAGGACAGTGGACACGTGTACATCACAGTGGGCTCCACCGTCTACTGGATGATGGCCTCACAGCACATACATCTTTGTGGACTCCACCATCCGCCTGGACGGTGGGAGTACAACACATACATCACGTTGGGCTCCCCATGTGGGGCCCATTATAAAGTTTACATGCCATCCAACCTGTTGATAAGGTCATGCAGACCTGGTTGAAGGGAAAATATGAATTTCAGCTTGATTCAAAACTTCCGTGGGCCCCAAAAACAGTTTTAATGGTAGGCTTTAAGTCACCAATGTTTCCTCTGATGTGGGCCATCTGAGTTCCAGATCAGGCCCATTTTTGGAGATGGCTCACAGTCCTATGTGACCCGCAGAATGGACGGAGTGGATATACAACATACATCATGGTGGGGCCCACAGCTTGGACCGTGGGTCCCTGCTCGTTGGCCTGCCTGCCAGCGCAGCGCTGGCGCTGCCTGCCTCTCTGACAGCAGCAGCGTTAGCTGCTGCATGGTGTTGTGTTTTTTTTTTTTAAATCAAATTTTTTAAAGGTTTTTCTTACGTGGGGCTTGTTTCAGCCAAATCATCCCGACCACTAGTTTCCACGGCCTGATACAGACCAAACAAGTCCAATATTTGATATTGTTTTGGGGCGAAGAAAGATCGAGATACGTTTAAATGGTGAAAACCATTGTTTTCTAAGTTATGCCCCGCCAGAAGGTCTGATCGAGTCCATTTTTCATCCCAACATCTAAATTGAGCCAGGGAATAGAATGGACGGTTCGGATTATAAACATACATCATTGTGGGGCCTCTATGAGTGGGTCACCCTAAGGCCATAAAGTAAGTTAATATTAGTGTTTTTCCTTTTTGACGTCCAGCGTCCAGGGACGCTGGACGGTTTGGGTGTGCACTAGCATTAAGGTGGGTCCCACTTATGTGGGCCACCAATTGATGGATGGAGAGGGAACAACACATATAGAGTGGGCCCCACCCTTAGACGGCTTGGGTAAAGTACTTCATGGTGGGGCCTATTCAAGTGGGCCACACGGCCACATCAATACACAAAGAAAATAATGAAAAGGAGAAGGAGAAAGAGATAGAAGGAGAGTGGGACACGCGTGATGGAGGGACCCCGGCACTATGGGCCCTCCCTTGCATTCAATTGTACATCGAGTGGGCCCTAATACAAGTGGACCCACCAATTCAAAGATCAACGGTGGAGATCTTTCTCCACTAAAAATGGATGGTCTAGATGACCTCTTTAATGCAAGGAAAGTAAACATCATGATGGGGTCCATGGAGAATGGCCCCATCATTGAATGATTTGATGATCAAGATGGGCCATCGGCCACATCTTAGGGTCCCAAGTGAGATCCACACCATTGATCGGTGGGCCTCACTTAGCCCATCGTAAAAATAAGTAAACTACCCTATAGAAGCACCCACCTTATGATCTACTCGGTCCGTTGGAACGCCTATCTTCTAGAGCTTCACTTTGATGGTGGAGATGGGAGATGGATGGCTAGGATTAGAGTTTTTGGGATGGGAAGTGGGCCACCAAAATCATCTTTTTTTTTCTCATGGGGAGGGCTTGGACGTGGGAGTGCTCCCTTGCTTGGGTTTGGTGTATTGAGAAATGAGAGGGAGAGAGAGAGTTGTAAGAGTGATGGAGTGATGTGAAGTGAGTGATGGGTGAGGTGAGTGATGGGTGAAGTGAGAGGTTAGTTGACTTTTGGGTTTGCTTTACTTATGGAGAAAGAAAGCATGGGTGTGTGTACTTGACATGAGAGGTGATTGATGGGATTGATTGATGGGATTGATGGGACATATTGTAGAGATTCCCTTGGAATTTGCAATGCGCGGTGTTTTTGCTCGAACTGAACGTGGGTCCGCATCTCCTCATCTAGGTATCGGATCGGTGCGTGAGTCGCGGCGTTGGAACAGCGGCGACGGTGCGGTCGCAGTGGTACAAATCTCGGATTAAGCCAACTCAAATGTATAGGATACGACTTACGGTCGTGCACAACGTCGATTATCGATCGCAGGTTGCCGAAATTCGACGGGAAGGATCGCGAAAGTTGATAGAACAGTACGGTTTTAGGATACGGGTCTTACAGCATGGAAGGAACCAACCTAAGGAATTTTTCTATCAAATTCAATGAAAAAAAAAGAATATCCAGCTAAAAAATAGTTGTCATCGAAAATGACTATCTTTTAAAGATCTTTAAAAAGGTTGACACAGCGTGAAGCCATCGATAGAAAAATCAAAAGAAGAAAGAATAAAAAGGCTGAACTGTAAGGTAGGTTTCGATTTAGGTTTGGTTATCCGGAATGCTCTTTTTTCTTACCTATGATATCATAAAAATTGAGAATTGGACCTTTAATTATGATGAGTCGAGATTGCACTATACAGACATGGAACTCAATGTTTTAATTTATTCTAATTGATGGATTAATACTTTAAATTTAGTCATGAAGTTTACTATGCGCTTGATTTTGGGAAAAGGTAATGCTCAACATTATTGTATCTTATAATTCTATTATCTGGATTTCTTTTCAAAAACCACTTAAGTTTACAAAAATTTATCATATGGTTCTTGAAATATTTTTCGCATACTTTGCTCAGGACTAATAAAATGTTGGTTGAGGATTGTGTTGAGGGTCAAATATTGCATATTAGACCCTAGTTATTACCTGATTTTACGAACATGATAATGCTTAATGCTCTAATTTAATCATGTATGTGTTACAAGATGAATTTAGAAACTTGGAATAAAAAGAGCACTAAAAGCATGGATTTCATGCTCAAAACTCACTAAGGCAAGGGACGGATCCTAAGAGACCGAGATCGAAGAATTCACACGCCAAAGATCCGAGAAAATCAAGTGTAACACCCCGTACTTTTCAGTACTCGAGTGTTACCAGGAAGACTAAATAATTCATTTTAAATGGGATATAATTATATATATAATAATAACAATAATAATAATAATTTTATAATTATTTGTAATAGTACATATGTTACTTAAATTATTCAAAATACATATATTATTTATTTTATATTATTTAAACCATATATAAAATGAGTTGTATACCAATACATTATTATGTAACTGATGTATACTAATTAAACATTTACATTTTATAAATTTTAACTATATATTATCGTATTATACTGTGCATATAATATATATCACTTAATAGTAGTTTTATTATAGTATATATGCATATATAATCACAGAAATATACATTATAAATGTTCATGATTTTAAATAAGTACTCATCTATAATTATTAATGTATTATACTAAATAAATATGTAAATATATTTTTATTTTATGATCTAAAATACATAGTGGCCCTGGGTGTCCCACTAGCTAGATGGGTTCCCTACGACCCATATTGAGCTTCACCACTAGTTGATAGATTCCTGCTTATATTTAATGAACTTGGTTATTTGTGATTGTATAAGTCCTATATGGGTGCCACATTTGGAAATTGGTGATGATCAGAATGTTTTTATTTAATGCATGATTTATTCTACCTTCATTCTTGTTACCTCTGATTAATGATAAATGGTTCAAATTTACACTGGATTTTATAAGCTAATACTCGGGTTTTTGGAAAACGGGTTATATACTCGGGTCCTGAAAACATGGGGCGTTACTTGCCTACGCTGGAATCTTAGGTGGAGCCCAGCGTTATGTTTGTGATAAATCTAATCTGTCCATCTATGTTTTGAGATCATTTTAGGACTTGAGATAAAAAATGAGGAGGATACTGAAAGGGCCTAGCTATATGCCTTAGAGGGGGGGTGAATAGGGCAATGCCAAATAAAACTAATAACAACGGTATAATAAAAGAAATAAAGCATAATGCTAAATTTAAAGTAATCTCAATAGCCTAAAATAAAGAGAATGATACTTTATCAGTTCTAAGGACAACCTTACACCAAAAACCAAAGGTTTAAGGTAGGACAACCTTATTTCTAGAACGTCCTTAGTATCACAAACCAATGAGGAATAAAAAGCAAGGAAATTAAAATAACTTACAGAAATAAATCCTAAGTTATTACAACATTCTCCACACTTGCTTGGAATAAAAAGATTACAACATTCATCCACGAATACAAACCACAGAACTGAATGAATATAAAAGAATGAAAGAATAATGCACATTCACAACACAACGATATATAGTAGTTCACCTGTGTGTACACCAACTGTTATCCAACAGCCACAAAGAATGCTACTCCACTCCTAATATCCTCACACAGGGGATATTAGCATGCACTATCAAAATAGGTTTCACAGGTTCACCTAAAACCTTCACAATTGTGTCTTTGATCTCGGGCTTATACAATCCAAAAACCCCATAATCTGAGTTTTCTAGCTCTCCTCAGATAACCAATACAATGAGATTTTTCTGACAAATCTCAAACAAAACCAAATAAATTAAATTACAAAAATGTAAAATACCTGAATCACCTTTTGAAGAAGCCCGGTAGAACCAATCGGAGTAGAAGTTCGATTTAACGTTCAAAGTCCAATACTCACTTTAAGAATGGTTCTAAGTATAATTGATTTTAAATCAAAAGGGCTAGTTCTATTTGATTTTGAATCCAAGAAGAAGGAATATCAGAAATTCTCCTTTTTTAATAAGATTGGAATGTAGATCAAAATTAAATAAAAAATAAGCTAGCAAAAGGAATATTAAATAAGTAAAAAGTAGCTTAAAACAAACATAAACTTATCTCAGAGAATAGCCTAAAGATTGCTTGAATAGAATTGAATTGAATTGCTAAAACTCTGAAGTTTGTGCTCTATTTATAGCCTAAAAAATTTTGTCTACGACTGGTCTTAGGATCATAGGACTGGTCGTAGCTTCAAAGATTTTCAAAGATTTCTACGGGATAAGATTTTATGGTTCCACGACCGGTCCTGGGTGGTCTACGACTGGTCGTGGGCCACCTACGACCAGTCGTAGGACCCTTAATTTGGTTGCTGGAGTTTGAGTCGCAGGGCTACGACCGGTTGAAGGATGAGTCGTAGAACTCACAAGACTGGTCGTAGGATGTCTAGGACTGGTCGTAGGACAGCCAAAAAGATTCAAAAATCTTAAACAACCTAGGACTGGTCCTGAAAAACTTAAGACTGGTCGTAGCAGAGCTAGGACTGGTCTTAAAGTCCCTATGACTGGTCTTAGAACACCCCAAACAAGCATATTGAAATATATGAATTATGTATCCAGAATGACCTATTATATAGTCCATCCTAAGGTCAATATACTAGAACTTGATTGAATCTTGAACATGCAAACTTGAAGACTTCAATACTTGAATTCTTCATCCATGACTTGAAAACTTCTTCATTTAAGTTCTTGTCTTGAAATGCGATGTCTTGATTGCAATAATAGTCTAAAACATGAAACACAAGATATACAAGACATAGATATAGGTTTTGACACCATAAAATTTGACAACCAAAGAGATATGAAATCATAGCAATTACAATCTCCCCCTTTGTCAAATTTGTGACAAAACACATAACATAGAAGATAATAAGGAATCATGAGCCATAAAATCATAAATTACTCTACTCCCCCTGAGTAATACGAGTACTGCTCATGTAAACAGTCAATAACATATTCTCATCCACATGTCCTTCTCAATCAATCAATTCAAACAAAAATAAATTACTCTCCCTTTCCATACTACTCCCTTTCTTTACCGTACTAGTCCCCCTTTTTGTCACAAAATGACAAGGGAAAGTCACAAAAGAAAAGAGAACATAGAGAGTAATAAGCAGATAATGAGAAAGAGATGTGAAAGGACAAAGCATATTTTAAAATATAAACCTGAAGCATCAAGCCATATTTAATGTAAAAAATTGAAATTTAAACAAATAAAATATAAAATATAATGCACTATGATACATGCAAGCAAGAATATTCAATGTAAAATGCACATACCAAGATCAAATTTCAGTTTATTAAACCTGCTTTTGTCGAACGGTTTAGTAAATATATTAGCAAGTTGATTTTCGGTTGATATATATTCCAAGGAGATAACTTTTTCTTCAACCAACTCACGTATGTAATGATACCTAATGTCAATGTACTTAGTACGTGAATGCTGGATTGGATTTTTGGAAATATTTATAGCACTGGAATTATCACAATGTAAGATCATTGAATCTTGATTAATTCCATAATCTCTTAGCATACGTTTCATCCAAACTAGTTGAGTAAATGCATATCCAGCTGCAATATACTCAGCCTCAGCAGTGGAGAGCGATATTGAGCTTTTCTTCTTGCTGAACCAAGAAACTAAGCAATTTCCAATGTAAAAAAAACCACCATTGGTTGATTTTCTATCATCGATATTACCGGCCCAATCAGCATCTGAGTACCCGGCTAATTGAACACTCGTATCAAAAGGGTACCATAGACCCAGATTTATATACTTACGACATATCTAATAATCCATTTAACAGCAGTAAAATGTGATTCCTTAGGATTAGACTGATATCTCGCACAAATTTCAACACTTAACGCAATATCATGTCTACTTGCAGTAAGATACAACAAACTACCAATCATACTACGATATAGTTTAGGATCTATATCTTTTCCTGTAGAGTCTTTTGAGAGTCTTAATGTTGTACTCACAGGAGTATCAAAGTTCTTACCATTCTCAAATCCAAACCTTTTAACCAAGTTTGAAGTATATTTGGTCTGGAAAATGAAAATTTCATCAGGTTGTTGTTTTACTTGTAACCCTAGGAAATAGTTAAGTTCGCCAACCATGCTCATTTCGAACCTTGATTTCATTAACTCTACAAACTCAATAGACATGTTAGAGCAAGTTGATCCATAAATAATATCATCAACATATATTTGAACCATCAAAATATCATTGTTATTCTTCTTAACAAAGAGCGTCTTATCGACACTTCCTACTTGAAAGCTATGAATAAGTAAGAATTTAGTCAATTTTTCATACCATGCCCTGGGTGCTTGTTTTAGACCATAGAGAGTCTTTTTGAGACGAAATACATGGTCAGATAACTTAGGGTCTTCAAACCATGAAGGTTGTTCAACATACACTTCTTCATGTAAATCGCCATTCAAGAAAGCACTCTTTACATCCATCTGATAAATTTTAAATTTTTTAAAGCATGCGATGAAAATAAAAAGTCTGATTGATTCAAGGCGAGCGACTGGAGCAAAGGTTTCATCGTAATCGATGCCTTTAATTTGAGTGTACCCTTGTACAACCAATCTAGCCTTGTTTCGCATAATATTTCCAAGCTCATCAGACTTATTTTTAAAGATCCATTTTGTTCCAATAATGTGTTTATCTTTAGGTCTATGAATAAGATACTAGACATCATTACGAACAAATTGATTAAGTTCATCCTGCATAGCAACAATCTAATTTTCGTCAGAAAGTGCTTCTTTTACGTTGACCGGTTCTATTTGGGATGTAAAACAAACATAATTACATATGTTCTCAAGTTGTTTGCAAGTACGAACTCCAGTGAGAGGGTTTCTAAGTATTTGATTGGTTGGATGATCTTTAACAGTCCTTGGTTCAGATTCTTTTTAACTTGATGAGATATCTTGATTGTCAATAATAAAAGCTTCATCATCATCTGAACTCGGAGCTAGTGTATTCAAATGATCATCAATGACCACATTGATGGACTCTTGAATCACACCAGTTCTCTTATTTAGAACCCTATAAGCTCGACTGTTTAAAGAATAGCTAAGAAAAATACCTTCATCACTCTTCGTATCAAACTTTCCCAAATTTTCACGATCACGTAAAATATAACACTTGCTGCCGAAAACCTGAAAGTATTTGACAGTAAGTTTCTTTTCAAACCATAATTCATAAGCAGTCTTATTATCATATTTACTGGTATAAACCTGATTAATAATATAACATGCGGTATTAACTGCTTCAGCCCAAAGATTTCTAGAGAGCTTCATGCTATTCAACATAACATTAGCCATATCCTAAAGCACTCTATTTTTTCTTTCAACTATACCATTTTGTTGTGGTGTTTTGGGTGCAGATAATTCATGTGATATTCCCTGTTCATTACAGAATTTTTTTAAAACTACTGTTTTCGAATTCGGATCCATGATCACTACAGATCTTACTAACATGAGAACCTTTCTCATTTTGGATTCGTTTGATGACCTTTTTCACTTCATCTAGGGTTTTAGTTTTGTCTTTTAAGAATGATACCCAAGTGAATCTGGTATAGTCATCTACGATAACTAAGATGTATTTTTTGCCTCCTCGACTCTCTGATCTGGTTGGTCCAATAAGATCCATATGGAGAAGCTCGAGTGGTCTAGATGTGGTATTGGAGTTCACTTTCTTGTGAGAGCTCCTAATTTGTTGCCCAACTGGCATTCACCACATATTTTTTCTACTCTTTGCAATTTGGGTAGACCTCTAATTAGTTTTCTTTTGCTCAATCTAAATAAGTTCCGATAGTGTACATGTCCAAGGCGTTTATGCCATAATTCAGTCTCATCGGTATGGACCATGTAACATGATTAAGTAGATGATCTTGCATCACTAACGATGTAGCAGTTTTCAGAAGTTCTTCGACCAGTTAATATAACAGAACCCCTTTCATCAAGTATCTCACAACCTTGATTAGAAAACTTCACACTATGGTTGTTATCGCATATCTAAGAAATGCTTAATAGGTTGTGTTTTAAGCCCTCAACATATAAAACATTCTTAAATAAGGGAAGGTTATAAAGTTGAACCGTACCTTGGCCAATGATCTTGCAATTGCTTCCATCACCAAATGTGACTGACCCGTCAGTCATATCTTTTAGATCGGTGAATAAAGCTTTGTCACCTGTCATATGCCTGGAGCAACCACTATCTAGGTACCACTTTGAATGGCTTGTAGCTTTGAAAGTAGTGTGGGCAACCAAGCTGGCAAATTTAGGAACCGATTTCAGAACTGTTTTGGGTTTAGGAGTATAGATGGTCTTTTTCTGTCTATTGTTATAGGGAGACCTATAGAGTTAGACTTTAATAGCTCCTTGAGTAAATCAATTATTTTTTCAGCCAATGGATTTCGATTTTGAAAATTAAAGTTGACATGGCTACTTTTAAGTTTTTGAAAAGTCTTTGAATTTTTGAAAAAACCTTGATAAGTATTCTTTTCTTTTGAGATTGAAGACTCTCCTTTTACAAATTTAGGAGAAATGTTCTTTTGTTTAGGAGATGTATTCTTATCATAGCCTAACCCGGATCGATCGCCACATTTTCTTGATCCGGACAATAATTTTTTCAATTTAGGATCACCATGGGCATATCTTCATGTATCTTTCAAACTCTGAAGAGAAGCTACCTCATTTTTTAGTTTCTCATTTTTGGATCTCAAATCTTCAATTTTGGAGGTTTTAAAATCTAAATCACTTTTGGTTTTTTCAAAGGAATCGAAAATATGAGACTTTTCTAACACAAGAGACTCATAATCTTCCTTAAGCTTAGAAAATTTTTCTTTTCGTAATTTAATCTTGACAGAAATTTTACAACTCTCCTTATACAGGGCATTATAAGCATCCTGAAGGTCATCTTCATTATCGCAATCACTATTCAGATTTTCTTCACTAGATATATCATCATTATCTGAAAAGGTGATCTTGGCTAGAGTCATAAGGGCTTTAACATCTTCACCCGACTCGGTTTCAGAATCTTCTGATTTAGAAGAGGATTCAGAATCAGACGATTCATCCCAAGTAGCCATCATGCTTTTCTTTTTTGATTTGTCCTTTTTAGGACATTTGTTAACTAAGTGTCCATACTCTTGACAGTTGTAACATTGACTATCTTTCAAGGATTTTTGAGTTATAGGTTTAGATCATCTCTTATCACTTGACTTTTGAAAATCAACTTTTTTCTTATTTTTAAAAATTTTGTAAAACTTTTTTGCTAAAAGCGCCATATCATCTTCAGAATTTTCTAAATCCGAAGTGCTCTCTTGTGAAACATTTTTAGATGATTTGAGAGCAATTGATTTTCCTTTAGGAGCCTTAAAGGACAACTCATAGGTTTGAAGTGAACCAACTAGTTCCTCAACCCTCATGGTATCCGTATCACGAAGTTCCTGAATCGCGGTCACTTTTGAATTGAACCATTCAGGAAGTGAGCGTAGTATCTTTGCGCTCACTTTACTTTCTGGGATTCTATCACTAAGACCCCACATAGAGTTCACAATGTCATTCAATCTAGTATAGAAGTCCATAAACATCTCATTCTCCTCCATATGAATTTTTTCAAATTTAGTTGTGAGGAGTTGGACTTTAGATTTTTTTACAATAGATGTACCCACGCGTGTCATTTCTAATACATCCCATGCTTGTTTTACATTTTCACAGGAGATGATTCTTTTAAATTCATCTGGTGATAATGCACAAGTAATTGCATTTAGTGCTTTTGCATTGGCACTACTTTCACTTTTCTAAAGTGTGGTCCAAAGAGAATAAGTCGTTACTTTCATTGATTTTGAACCATCACTATTAGTTACTTCAGTGATAGGAGTGTTCCATTCATTCACTGTGGCCAGCCATACACTTTCATCCAAGGATTTAAAGAAGATCCTCATCCTGGCTTTCCAATAAGCATAGTTTGTGCCGTTAAAGGGTGGTAGCCTAGTGACTGATAGGCTATCAAAATTTGACATCTTAATATAACTTAGATCGTTAGCTCAGGAAATAAATCCAATAAATAAACAATAATCACGAGCTATTAGGCTCTAATACCACTTGAAAGGGCCTAGCTATGGGGTGAATAGGGCAATGCCAAACAAAACTAATAACAACGGGATAATAAAAGAAATAAAGCACAATGCTAAATTTAAAGTAATCTCAATAGCCTAAAATAAAGAGAATGATACTTTATCAGTTCTAAGGACAACCTTACACCAAAAACCAAAGGTTTAAGGTAGGACAACCTTATTTCTAGAACGTCCTTAGTATCACAAACCAATGAGGAATAAAAAGCAAGGAAATTAAAATAACTTGCAGAAATAAATCCTAAGTTATTACAACATTCTCCACACTTGCTTGGAATAAAAAGATTACAACATTCATCCATGAATACAAACCACAGAACTGAATGAATAAAAGAATGAAAGAATAATGCACATCCACAACACAACGATATATAGTGGTTCGCCTGTGTGTACACCAACTGTTATCCAACAGCCACACAGAATGCTACTCCACTCCTAATATCCTCACACAGGGGATATTAGCATGCACTATCAAAATAGGTTTCACAGGTTCACCTAAAACCTTCACAATTGTTTCTTTGATGTCTGGCTTACACAATCCAAAAACCCCACAATCTGAGTTTTCTGGCTCTCCTCAGATAACCAATACAATGAGATTTTTCTGGCAAATCTCAAACAAAACCAAATAAATTAAATTACAAAAATATAAAATACCTAAATCACCTTTTGAAGAAGCCCGGTAGAACCAATCGGAGTAGAAGTTCGATTTAACGTTCAAAGTCCAATACTCACTTTAAGAATGGTTCTAAGTTTAATTGATTTTAAATCAAAAGGGCTAGTTCTATTTGATTTTGAATCCAAGAAGAAGGAATATCAGAAATTCTCCTTTTCTAATAAGATTGGAATGTAGATCAAAATCAAATAAAAAATAAGCTAGCAAAAGGAATATTAAATAAGCACAAAGTAGCTTAAAACAAACACAAACTTATCTCAGAGAATAGCCTAAAGATTGCTTGAATAGAATTGAATTGAATTGCTAAAACTCTGAAGTTCGTGCTCTATTTATAGCCTAAAAAATTTCGTCTATGATTGGTCTTAGGATCTTAGGACTGGTCGTAGCTTCAAAGATTTTTAAAGATTTCTACGGGATAAGATTTTGCAGTTCCACGACCGGTCCTGGGTGGTCTACGACCGGTCGTAGGCCACCTACGACTGGTCGTGAGACACCTACGACCGGTCGTAGGACCCTTAATTTGGTTGCTGGAGTTTGAGTCGTAAGGCTACGACCGATCGAAGGATGAGTCGTAGAACTCACAGGACTGGTCGTAGGATGTCCAGGACTGGTCGTAGGATGTCCAGGACTGGTCGTAGGACAGCCAGAAAGATTCAAAAATCTTCAACAACGTAAGACTAGTCCTGAAAAACTTAAGACTGGTCGTAGCAGAGATAGGACTGGTCTTGAAGTCCCTATGACTGGTCTTAGAACACCCCAAACAAGCATATTAAAATATATGAATTATGTATCCAGAATGACCTATTGTAAAGCCCATCCTAAGGTCAATCTAAGGTCAAACAAACCTTAAAAGTGAGATGGACATTGAAAGTCTGTACACTCAGATGACCCTTAAGAGAAGCTTGAGAATATACAAATCTTGTAGTTGGCCTGCTTGAGTTTGATCTTGACTTGACAAAATCTTCTAATATACTTGAACTTAATTGAATCTTGAACATGCAAACTTGAAGACTGCAATACTTGAATTCTTCATCCATGACTTGAAAACTTCTTCATTTAAGTTCTTGTCTTGAAATGCGATGTCTTGATTGCAATGAATAGTCTAAAACATGAAACACAAGATATACAAGACATAGATATAGGTTTTGGCACCACAAAATTTGACAACCAAAGAGATATGAAATCATAGCACTTACAGATACAAGACTTAAGTGGGTTGCACTAAAGGAAAAGGTGAGTCGGAAAATTCCTATTGTTGAAACCTCCCCAAGGTCGATATTGATGTTTACATGCCATCAATATTGTTCATACTATCATTCCTAGTGAGATGAACTCAAACCACAAATATTAGCATGATTGAAAACTTTTGTAGCCCCACAAATATTTTAATTATGGGCGTCCGATCCTCACATTTTTGGCCCATTTGAGTATTGGATACAGTTCATTTTTAGCACTATATATAGGTAACAGTAGTGATTGATCATTTAAAAATTCTTTTGGGCCACCAAAGCTTTAGATCATGTTGGTATGTGTCATCTCTTCATCTAGTTGTTTGTGACATTTTCAATAGGTTGGATGATAAATTAACATCTTCGTGAAATTCATGGAGTTTTTAAAGGTAGGGATTCAATCACAATTGTTTCATATGGGTAAATGTGTCAAATTAATATATTTCAAACATTCCATACGTTAGTTAACAAACAAGTTATTTTAGATTTACTATTAGTTTTCTGACTTCAGATTCAGACTTCAAATTTCAGATTTAACAAACAGGCCCATAGTATGTTAAATCATCTTAGTCCTACAAAGTTGAGCCTTGGATGCATCCACTTTGAAGAAATTCATTTTAGATTGAAAAGCATTATCATTTGAAGTGTGAGCAGTAAATCAGCCATAAATTTTCTTTCAGGTATTGTTACGACATGATAATCAAAACAACTTTATTTTTGACCTACCACTGAATAATTTGGTCACTAGGGACTAAATTTTACTGACCTACCACTGAATAATCAAAACAACCATAATTAAATTAAAGATCTACCCAAACCCGAGCCACCTATGGGTCATACCTTAATTAATAAAACAAATCAATCCAGTTACTCTTTTAGCCTAAAATTGACGGCTTAAAGTGATGATGACCGAATCACCATTTTTGCTAATTTTGAATAGGCCACACTGTGAACTTAGTTAATCCAGACCCTAACAACTGTGCCCTAGAAATCTCCCTACCCAATTTATTCTATAAATGCCCCAATTACCCGAACAAGCTCTAGATCGCTCGTTAGTGGGCCACTAGTTTTGAAATTATCAAGGAATGTCCATCTCACTGGTCTTGTGATCCATCATGGACAATGAACTCAAAAGACGCCTTGAAATGGATGGTTTACACCGTTAAGCAGGCACTTACAAGACGCGACTCTCCAAGTCAATAGTCTAAAAATTTAAAATTTAAAACAATTAGCCCCGCCACTTAGGGCAACAAATTACAACAGTCCAACCATTAAATTTCATCCAAACTCGCATCATAGATTTGAGATATTTTCCTGACCTTGTCCACCGAATCAAACCTTTAATCAAAATACAGTGAGCGTTAATCACGAATCGGACCCCCGTGATCAATTTCTACATCCTTTTACAACCAAATTTTGGACAGCCCCTCATCGGATCATGGGATACATGTCCCATGGACTGGATGGGCTAGTGGGGCATTGGGATAGTCTGAAAGACCGTAAATGAGCCCCACAGGGTCATATGTAATAAGAGTTGCCACCCCAGGGCCATTGGAGCAAAAATGTCAGGTCATATAAACCTCAAACCATCTCTCCCTCACTCTCACACAAAACTTCCAACAAGAGAGAGAGAGAGAGAGAGAGAGAGAGAGAGAGAGAGAGAGAGATACTGTAGAGAGTGGAAGGAGAGCAGATTTTGAGAGATCTCCCTCTCCTACCATGATAATTCGCTAGAAATTGTGGCTCCACTACCATAGAAGTGGATTGTCATTGATAGGAAGGTAATTATCCAAACTCTCATCAGATTTTAGTATGTTAGGCCACTTGCGTGTGTCCTAACATACAAATTTAATTGGCACAGGGCCTCGGCGCATCATTTCTCAAACCTGACACCGTTATAGCAACTCTACAAGCCCTCAACCGACCCTAAGTGAAAACCATTACCTCTAGGTGGTCGTTTATCAAACCTAGGATAAATTCTAGTGTTTTTGTTTAACAATCTACTTTGCATGCAAATTACATGGAGTGGAATTGTTGGATTTGAATTCGGACACAGATAATGTCTAGAAAGGGAAGAAATATTGGTCCCTAACAACCCCAATGCTTGCATTGCCTGATTTTTTCAGTCAAATATGGAATTTTAAGCATGATACCCCCAAATTTGAAAATTCAACAAGAAGAATCCTGTTACATGTCCCCTACATGTGTGAAGTGTGTAAATAAATTGTCAATTACTCCATGCATGTTTAATTCTTTCTGAAATTAGTTATTACACTCGTTTTCTCCTTTGATTTTTTCCTTTTGTAACTTAGGACTCATGTGCATGTTGTTTCGACAAAAAACAAATGCATTTGGTTTGGGAGATTATCTTATTCAATTATAACAGAGAGTGTGTGCAGAGAACAATCATCATTTCTTATTTATACTGAATTCATTTACATCCTTTAAATTCCCTTGGCTCTAAGATAATATATCTAGAATACAAGTACCGTAAGAGTTTGAGTATCAAATCCAGTAGCATTCCGGCTTGTAATTTGGTCATCTCATTGAGTGGAATATTGTGTGGATCTGATCATCGAATCTTTCTTCCTTAAGCTCATACTCCTATGCAAAAGGAAGATCGAAGATTGCATTACATTTAACCATTTCGGCACCATTTTGGCTTAAACCATTCATTTCCGCGCAATGAAATGTCTGATTTGCTCGCACAATCCTTGGATAGTAACCATGTTGGAGCCTATAATTTTGCATGTGAAGCCTATGGGTATTGGTCTGAAATTGAGGTTCCACTCCTCTTGTTCGAATGCAGTTGAAGGCGACAAGATTTGGGTCTTCTATAGCAGCTTAATTTCACTATTGGTGCTCTCCAAGTCATCCCAAACTATTACAGTTTCTCTCTCAATCCAACAACTGAGAGCCCCTTTACATCTAACTTTTGTTTATGCCAGCTGTGACAGACGCATAAGAAGAGAATTATGGCAGGAATTATCAAATCTTTCAAACTCTATGAGAGATCCTCGGGCGGTTTTTGGAGACTTTAATGTAGTAACCTGGGCTGACAAAAGGAGGAGTAGGAGGCCTCTTGACATTCCTAGTTCAGAGGAATTCAAAGAAGCAATTAACAATGCCAACCTCTCAGACGCAGGATTCGTGGGACCTAGATTCACCTGGTGCAATAACCAATCAGGAAACTCAAGAGTTTGGGCGAGACTCGATCGAGTGCTCACCAATGATCATTGGTGATCCTCCTTTCCTGCTTTCTTCGTGGAACACTTGCCCCAAATCAATTCGGATCACGCCCCTCTTATGCTGGCTCTGCCCCACCCAGAGACAACCATTCCCAAACCGTTCAGGTTTCAAAGAATGTGGATCAAGCATGGCGGCTTTCAAGATGTCATCAGACAAGCCTAGAATTCGGAAGAAGTGTCCCATCCACTATTCAACGTCCTTATCAAACTGTAAGCTATGAAGCGTGCCCTTAAAAGCTGGAATCGATATGTGTTCGGGAATTTATTTGCTCAAATCAAGGAAGCAAAACGCCAATTAGTAGAACTGGATTAGCAAATGCACTTAAACTCGGCTCAGGAAATTGTCGACAATGATCAACATCTCCTCTGGCAGCAGAAAATAGAAGAGCTCCAGAAATTGGAACTGATGGAGGAAATTTATTGGAAACAAAAGGCCTGGGTGCATTGGCTAGCCGAGGGGGACAAGAATACAAAGCTATTCCACGCCTCGGCAACAGAGAAGACTTGAAGATTATTCATCAGATCCATTAAACTGAATGATGGCCGTAAGCTGGAGGAACATGCAGACATAAAAGCAGCAGCAATAAACCATTTTTCAGAGCTATTTTCAGCAGGTACACCTGAACTTCATCCAGATTTGTTTGATGTTATTCCCCATATAATTTCACAGGAACAGAATGCTAGGCTTATGGCCCCCCTTACATTGTTGGAAGTCCAACAAACCGTCCGAGCCATTCCCAGCGATGGAGCATCAGGCCCAGATGGTTTCCCTAACTGTTTCTATGAAGCCTGCTGAGACATCTTTAGAGGCGATCTTCATAAAGCCACTAAGCATATCTTTCTCGGTGGGTGTCTCCCTAGGGCGGTGTCAGCCACCCTAATCTGTCTCATCCCCAAATGGATCTCTTCGAAATCCTTCTCCCATTTCCCTAATCTTCCTTTATAAGATTATTGCAAGAGTCGTATCAGCCCGTCTTAGTGAAGTACTACCTCAGCTAATCTCTCCTAAGCAGGGTTCTTTTGTTAAGGGCCGATCTATGTCTGAAAGTATAGCTCTTGCCCAGGAAATGGTCAGGGATCTAAACAGGAAAACTCATGGGTGAAACATTATCCTGAAACTGGATATAGAGAAAGCCTATGACTAGCTAGATTGACACTTCCTCAAGCAGGTTCTACTGAAATTTGGTTTTAGTACCGACCGGGTGAGCATGGTCGAAAAATGCTAGAACAATGTATGGTTTTTTGTCCTCATCAATGGGGAAGCTGTTGGATTTTTCAAGTCCGCTAGGGGTATTCGTCAAGGTGACCCCCTCTCCCCTACCCTCTTTATTTTGGCGGCTGAGGTGTTAAGTAGGGGTATACATCGCCTCATATCCCAAGGTCGCTACCAACCTTTCAAGCTTAAAAGGAACTACTATCAGATCTCGCAACTTCTTTATGCCAATGACACCCTGCTCTTTCTTAAGGGAGGCCAACAATCTCGTCGAGCGCTCACTGCTTTTCTTGAAAAGTACCAACTTGCCTCAGGACAAAGGGTCAACCTCTATAAGAGTGCCATTTTTTGCTCGTCTAATATTTCCTCCTCTATAATCAGGGTCATTGAGAACACGTTGGGAATCTCCAAGTGCAATACGGGCCTAATTTACTTAGGAGTCCCAATTGCGTTTGGCAGGGTGTCCCCTAGATTGTTCCAACCTTTAATCCAGAAGATTGAAAATCGCATATGCGGGTGGCGAGTCCGGTGTCTCTCCCAAGGTAGGAGAATGGTCCTTGTCTGCCACATGCTTAGTAGCATCCCAGTCCATACTTTGGCCGCCACGGTGGTGCCCACCTAGGTTCTCACCTCGCTCGAACGTTATTTTGCTAACTTCCTTTAGGGCTGGGTGGTCGGCAAAAACAAGCTACACTAGATTAGTTGGAAATCCATAGTCTTACCTACTTCTGAAGGTGGCCTGGGAATCAGGCTGCTAGCTGATTTCATGAAAGCACTACGGCTGAAGCTGGGATGGGTTATCAAATGTAATGGTGATGGGAATCTGTGGAAAGACTACATGTGCTCGAAATACCATGCAGATCTCTCCTTCCCGAGTCAGATCCAAACGTCCACTTTTGCCTCCCCGTTCTGGAAGAAGCTCCTCTGTCTCCTTCCTTTACTGGACTAGCATGTTCGATGGAAAATTGGTCATGGTACCTGCTTCTTCAAGACCAATAACTGGACAGGGCTGGGCCCTCAATATTTGTTGGCCACGCAGCCACTTCCCCAGCAGCTGCTTCAATCCACGGTGAACCAGGTGCTAGGCCTGTCCGGCCTTCTTCCCCCCTCAGCTTGCCTCGCATTTTTTCCGCAGTAGGTGATAGATTTTATCTTCCAAGCGGGTTTCTGCCTCTCGGATAAGCCTAATTCTAGGGTCTGGGCTCTCACCCCACTTGAAGAATTCTCTGTGCGATCATCTTGGAACCTCTGTAGGACAACTCAACCGCGCAAGGATTGGTCCCGGTGGGTTTGGCACGCTTGCCTACCCCCACGGATCTCGGTGTTCGTCTGGCGCTTGTTACATAATGCCATCCCTCTAGATGAGGTAATTAAACAGCGGGGAGTATCAATTGCCTCCCACTATAATTGTAGTACGGATTCCTCCTCAAACTGTCATGTGGTTAAGTCTAATAGTCATGTCTTCATTCTCAGCCCAACAACCACAGCCACTTGGGCTTTTTTGGCAGATATTTTTAGGATTGCCAGCTACCACTCTCCCTCCGTCTACGGTTTGTTGGCATCTTGGTGGAGCAACGAGAATAACCATCGAAGATCCTCTCTTGCCCAGATGATTGCCCCTTGCGTCATTCTCTGGGAGATTTGGAAAGCTCAGAATGCCGCCAAATTCGACGGGATCAGGATCCATATTCTGTCCATCAAGGACAACGTGAAACGCGACCTCATTTCTCTAGCCTCCCTTCACCCGGACATCCTCCACCTCCCCGCTAGCATAACGTCTTCGGCCGTCTTGGGATTTTCTTCTCTTTGCCGGATTGTAGCCCCTCCAATTGTGGTTCAGTGGCAGAAACCTCCCATGGGCTGGAGAAAACTTAACGTCGAAGGGTTTGCGATAGGGAACTTGGGCCCTTCGGGCGGAGGTGGCTTATGTAGGAATGATCGAGGCGATTTCATCTTCGATTACTCTGCTGGCTATGGGCACGGTTCCAACATCTTTGCTGAGCTCAGGGCCATTCATGATGGGCTGGCATTTTGTGTCAAGTTCGGTCTGCAACACATTATTGTGGAGTCTGATTCTCAGCTGGTAATTGATTTCTTAAATGGAGCGCTGAATCCCTCCTGGAAATGGTCTTACTGGATGGGCCGTATAAATTGTTTTCGTTCGAGCATACAAGTAATTTTCTCCCACATTTATCGCGAGGGTAACGACCTAGCAGATGGGATGGCCCACCAGGGTAGTAGGTGTCAGGAGTCCTCGCTAATCAAGGATTTCGCCCTCCTCCCTCGCCGGGTCAGGGGCAGCATTTTCCTTGACAAAGTTGGCCTTGGTTCAATTCGGTTGGCCCCAGAAAGGTTTAGTTCAGGCTAAGTCCGTCCGAAAGTCTCTTCGTCCTCTAATTGATATGTAGTGAGTCGTCCTCTGTACATGATCTCTGTGTAGTGTCCAATTATGATAGGTCCCTGTCAGGCTCTTTTAACCCTGTAGGGGCCCGAAAGTCCTCTTGTAATTCTCTGATTATAGGAATGAAACACTGTTTTAAAAAAAATAGCATGTTGTTGTGCAGCCCTGCACAAAAGCCTTCATTCTCTTCATCCTTTCATCTCTTCCTGATACCTTCAGTCTTCTCTTCTCCGAAGCTCTGATCTTCTTTAAAATCTTTGTCCCCTTAAATGAGAGGGGGAGTGAGGTATTTATAGGCCTCTACACATGTGAACCCTCAATCTCTGAGCCATGGTGCTCACCTTCCATCAGACCCATCCATTCATTTTGAACAGTCCAAACTAGGTGTTGTGCATGTGTTCACAACCAACATAATCGTCTGCATGGCCTCGCGCAACCAACATGATCGTTTGCATGGGTCAGTGCGAACACATGAATTCTTCCCCTCTTTTTCATTCTTCTTTACATTTTTCTTAGAATTTCCTTCTTCTGATTTAATCTTAATCCCTTATTTTATGCCTCAACAAATGCCCCCTTGATCCTTTTTTTGTTCTTCTGAATAAAGAATTAGGATTAATGTTCCCTACTCTTCTTTTCTTCTAGTTGTTTGCATGTACCCGCATAAAGGGTAACCGGGTCCTACAATCGAGTTCCAGTCTCTATAAATACTAGAACCATTTCTCATTCTTCACTTTTTGTTTTCTCAGCCGAAGTTTTGTTTGTCTAAAGAACCCCCGTGCAACTGCATCCCTTTATGCGGATTCATGCAACAGACACTCTGTTTGCATGAAGCCTCTGCCCTAGGCATTATTCGCGCAACCACACCCTTTTGTGCGCACCTGTGCAACTCCCCTTTAAAAAAATTCCAAGTACTTAGTGTCATTGAACTTTTAAAACGTCCTACCTTCAAGGTAATTCTTGCGCTTGTCCTCTTCAATCCATCATAGCCCATACCAAGAGAACCTTTCACCTTATTGAATAGCCTACAACACAACTTTTCACAACCCCAAGTGTAGGGTGACGATGTAGTAATAATCTCGGTAAGACTGAGGTCGAATCCATAAGGACTGAACCTCGTACGTATTCTAAAAGTGACTAGAACTAGAACTAGAAGAAGATGTAATCTTAATTAGGAGAATGTAAGAGAATAATTGTAAAGTACTTTACTAAAACTTGTAAAATTCAAAGGTGGGAAACTAGGGTTTCTAAGGATCCACTTGTAGAGATCAGGGAGATCTATGCTTGATTCAAAACACAAATGGATCCCATCTTCATCCAATTAGAAGATATCTCATTAAAACTCAACTATAAACTTCCTTTGATCTAGTTCTCAAGAGATGAGAGGTATTAGAACTAGAATTGATTCCATCACAAAAGCATGCCCATGAGGCAAAGCAAACAACAGAATGTACCAATCTACAACCAATCTGGAGAATTATGAACGTTAGGAAGGATTCCATCATCTAACCATGTCCATGAGATGATGGTGAACAACAGGGTTCCCAAGTTCACGTTCCCTATAATGGAAAGAACATACTCTAAGCTACCGCAGATCTGTTGTAATTTAAGTCACAACAAACTATTAAAAAACTAAAAGTATTTCTTATAATCGAACTAAATTCAAAGGCAGTTCAACTTAACATGAATCAAAGCCATAGAAGAGATCCCATAACGCTATAAGATTCACTTCTTAGCCCTAGCTAAGTGGTTTAGCCAATCACAGACATGATTGAAATAAAATCTCATAAAAACATTAAGGAAAAAAAAGAAGGGAAAGGAAGGAAGAACTCTAGGGTCGACCACACACACTCTGTCTCTCTCTCTTTCCTCCCACGACTGCCTCCACACATCCTTAGATGCCCTCCATGATCTTCCTCTCTCCTTTTATAGACACACATAGGTTGGATGGGAGTCGAGTCGATGGCGTGCATAACCCTTACACAATAAGGAGTTTATGCACTCCCCTTGCATGCGCAATGAAACCGCGAACCGATTTGTGTTCGGATGAGAGTTTTGGGACGAAGATCATCGCAAAATCTGATTTGGCTCCATGGTGGTGGTCCACCTTGGCTGGGCTTCCATTTGGAGGGTCCGGATCGCTTAACCAATGAAAGATGGTGGGCCACAACTTCCCGGAACATCCGAAACTCACTGACGTGCGTTCCTTACGCATGTCAACCTGCCTTGAACTCTGTGGGGCCCACTTGTAGTAGTTTTTTAGTGGATTAGGGCTGCTCATTGGCCTTGTAGGGTCGATTCAGGCCACAGGTAGAAGTCTGAACCAGATCAGAGTTTTAGGTGGGCCGCAGCACTGATCAACGTGCATTGGCTTCTCCCAATCTTGTTCTTGTGCATGGTTGTACAAGAATAACAAGGTTTTGGTTGGTGCCACCCTAGACACAATGGACAGCTTTGATCATCAAACCGGGTGATCATGGCGGTCCAGCAATCATCCCAGCGGACGTTTGTGCGCAAGAGGAAAAATAGAAATTTCCATTTTTAAGGAGGAATCGGGTCAGCGTGCGCTGACCGATCCTCTTATTTTAGTGCGAAGTGGGAGTTCTTGCGCGGTGTGCACGTGCTCCCTAAGTGGGGTCCACTCCTGATGGTTTTTCAGGAATTGACTTCGTTCATCCATTCTTTCATCCAATTTTAGGGGTTGAGCCCATGTTTAAAGCATATTTAGAGATCAGGTGTGCCCAAAATTGGTGGTTTTGTGGCTTATCTTTCCATTGGGCCACTTCCACAAAGATCGAATGGCTGTAATTTTACATGTACAATCATTTTATGATCCTCAGGCCGGATATAAAGCTTCGTGCTAAATGGATGGTGGGAACCCTATGATCTTGCATTCGGGATAATTTTCAGGCCTATTTATCTTCAATCACTTGATGTAATAACTCCAGTCTTGAACACACATTCTTCATTGGAAAGTGGTGAGTTCTTAAAGGCAAGGAAAAATGGATTATAAGATAAAAGCGCTGAATTTCATGACGAAATTCTCTTAAAGGGGGGGAAGATTGTAACACCCCGTACTTTTCAGTACACGGGTGTTACCAGGAAGACTAAATAATTTGTTTTAAATGGGATATAATTGTATATAATAATAATAATAATTTATAATAGTACATATGTTACTTAAATTATTCAATTTACATATATTATTTATTTTATATTATTTAAACCATATATAAAATGAGTTGTATACCAACACATTATTATGTAACTGATGTATATTAATTAAACATTTACATTTTATAAATCTTAACTATATATTATCGTATTATACTGTGCATATAATATATATCACTTAATAGTAGTTTTATTATATTATATATGCATATATAATCATAGAAATATACATTATAAATGTTCATGATTTTAAATAAGTACTCATCTATAATTATTAATGTATTATACTAAATAAATATGTAAATATATTTTTATTTTATAATCTAAAATATATAGTGGCCCTAGGTGGCCCACTAGCTAGATGGGTTCCTTACAGCCCATATTGAGTTTCACCATTAGTTGATAAATTCTTGCTTATATTTAATGAACTTGGTTATTTGTGATTGTACAAGTCCTGTATGGGCGTCACATTTAGAAATTGGTGATGATCAGAATGTTTTTATTTAATGCATGGTTTATTCTAGCTTCATTGCGGTTAACTCTGATTAATGATAAACGGTTCAAATTTACACTGGATTTTATAAGCTAACACTCGGGTTTTTGAAAAATGGGTTATATACTTGGGTCCTAAAAACACGGGGCATTATAAGGAACTTCCAGCAAAAGGCATTTGCACATAATTCGCACTCTAAATTTGTGAGAGGATTGCATACTACCCCACCAAGATCTACCTATATATGGATAATTAAGGACTTTGTGAGGCCTACTATGATATATATGTTTTATCCATAACGTCCATTCATTTTTATTTTTTAATATTATTTTAGAATTTAAGGCAAAAAACAAGTTAAATCTAAGGCTTAAGTGGGCTATACTCTAAGAAACTGTGGGAATTGGGTGCCTATCATTGAAAACTTCTTGGGGCCACATAAGGCTCTGATCAAGCTAATTTTTGTATTTTTCCTTCATCCAGGTCTATGTGACCTTATAAAGAGATTTGATGGCAAATAAGCTTCACGGTAGATACCAGGAAGGTTTCAACGGTAGTCATTTCTGTCCCACTACTTTATGTGGTATAGTTGACTTGAGTTTTGGATGTGCATCTTTTTTCGAATCATGCTTTAGAATAATATAGAAAAGTTGATAGACAGTATGGATCTAACACATAAATCATGGTGGGCTCAGAAAAGTGTCCCATGTTAAAAGTTGGGATGTGTATAACGCAATGGAGAAAATCTTTCTCGCAAAGGACAATTTTGAGTTTTTTTATTTTTTTATTTTTTTAATTTAAAAAAATAAAAAACAATTACAGACCATATTCTTGATTCCCCATTAAGTTAGACTCCTATCACAAATAATTTTAGCATAAAATGGTGGAGCACTTTCTTTCTTCCGTGTTAAAAAACACCTCCAAACTTGAAACATTTTTCAAATTCTGGGTTAAGCAGAAAATTCACTGTTAACAAACTGGCCATATGTTTTCCTCCACTACACTTAATTTACTCAAGTTGTGATAAGATTAGATGCACGCCCCACTGATCTACATCTCCATACTCGTTGGTACTGGTCGAAGCTGGCCCCACCATAATGTTTTTATTTATTTATTTATTTTTAAAAGAAATTATTTTATTTTATAAATCCACACCGTCCAACCCATTTTCCAGCTCATCCTAATGCATCAATGTAAAATATAAGCAAACTCTCAAGTGGACCACGCCATAGGATACAACAGGGATTGAATACCTACTGTTGAAGACTTCTGGTGGACCCCATAAGTTTTGTATCAAGGTTTTTTTTTTTTTTTTTCCTTCATCCAGATTTATATGACTTTATGAAGGGATCATTGATGGAAAATAAGAATCGTAGTGGGCCCTGGGAAGGTTTCAGCCGTGGGCATCACTAGTCCCACTGCTTCCTGTGCTATGGTCCACTTGATCTCTGGCTCTGTATCATTTTTGGGCTGATGCCCTAACATGTCCTTGCAAAGTGAATGGACGGCGTGGATAAGACACACACATCATGGTGCCCAAAGAACATTTTCAGTACCGATCAATACGGATCTCGGTACTGGTCCGGTCACTACCAAATCCGAGTCCTTTTCTTACAGAGCGCGGCCCACTTGATAAGTAGTGTAACCTGGTTTCTGCCTGAATCCATGCGCACTGCTCCGCTGTTGAGAATGGGACATGTGCAGCGTGTGGAGAGAGTGCGTGTGGGGCCGGCAACAAATGGTTAGCTGGGATAATACGGTAATATCAGCTGCTATCAAAGGGCTGGTTAGCAAAAAAGTGGATTAACGCGTGATACACAACACCCTTCCCCTATTCAAACCATTCTTCCCTTATAAAAGGCCATTCGGAAGACAGGAAAAAGCCATCGGTTTCAGCTTCACCTCTAGCTTCTCTTCTTGGGCTTTGGTGTTACTTGTGGTCCATTAGCTTCCGCCCTCAAGCTTTCAAACAAGCATGTTGCCGAGGAGTCGAACTCTCCCAAGCAGAATTCACCACAGTGGTGTAAGCTCATCAATACCATCATCATTGTCATCATCATCATCTTCTTCTTCTTCTTCCTCTCTCTTTTATCTTCTTTCTTTCTGTTCATGCGGGATATGTTCTTCTTATTATTCCTAGGATGAGATAAGGGATACTAGGCTCTACTTTCAAGTAGATGTCCAACCAAAAGCCCACGGTGAAACTGAAGCCATCAACCCTCAACCTGGATATACCAAATGCTTTGATGATGACGGTCGCGTGAAGCGGACAGGTGAAATCCCCACTTCAACATTTTTCAGTTCCGGTCATTGCTGATGCCGTTGTAACAATAATAGTTTTTTTTTTTTTTTTTTTTAAATAATTAAAAAAAAATCTCTATCTGTCGTTATGGTTGTCCTTGTAGGGTACTAATTTTTGGTGTCATTGTTGTTATTGTTCCATCAGAGATGATAGTGTCTGTAGTTGTAATAACTGCAGCAGCGATTGTAATTCGCGCTACTGCGGTTGTTATGAAGTCTCTCTCGCCATGCATGGCTTAGAATTCAAAGAATATGTAAAACTACGCTTAAAACCTGTCTTCGTGCGGCATTGCATTCTTGAGTTTTGGATCCGGCTGATTTTTCCATGTCGCCTCATCTTGGTGAGTCGCATCTAGCAGAAAGATACACGCCGTGCTGACCCCACACGCAAACCTATAATTGACATCCCCGGTTGTTCCACCAGGCATGGCTTGATATCCCATCCCATCCCTGGCTCATATATATATATATATATATATATATATATATATATACACACACACACACACACACTTTTGAGGCATTAGAATTGGGGATACACCGCGAACAACCATTGATGATAGAACGTGGTGGACGTAGTAAATTTTACATATACAACTGGCGGTCCCATAGAAATTGGTATTTTACGCGCTGAGTGATAACGCGGTCTGGCAAATGACCCCAACACCAGCTACCCTCTCTGCCGTAAAAGCTCTGCGAGGTGTACTTTGATGTATGTGTTTTACTATGCCGTCCGTCCATTTTTTCAGCTCATTTTAGGGCACGAACCCAAAAATGAGGCTGATCCAAACCTTAGGTAGACCATACCATAGGAAAAGGTTGTTGGTTTAAGGTCTACAATTGAAAACTTCCTGAGGCCCACTGTAATATTTATTTTTCATCCACCTGTTGATAAGGTTACACAGATCAGGATGAAGGAAAAACACGAATATCAACTTGATCGAAAACTTCCGTGACCTTATCAATTGTAAGCATTCAATCTCCACTTTTTACTGTGCTGTTATCTACCTGAGATTTAGATCTGCCCCATTTTTTTGGCTCACGCCCTAGAGTTTTAGGGCTGGTGAACTGGATCGACAGTGTGGATAAAATACATAAATCATGATTGGGTCCACATAAGTTCGACACCTGTTAGCTGGCTGGTGTTGGGTCATTAGCCAAACCGCGTCCGCTTAGTAAAACAGGTGTTGCAGAGAATTCTGGTCGTGCATGTGCTTCCCAGTGCACCCTCATCTTTTGATTATAATTGCAAATGACCAATTTGCCATTCCCCTGTACAACTTGCTTGATTCGGTTTTAATTCTCTCTCTCTCTCTCTCTCTCTCTCTCTCTCTCTCTCTCTCTCTCTTTTCTTTGTTTTTTTCTTTTTTTTTAAAAAAAAAAAACATAACCTTCTTTTCTTTTTTATTTGGGTGAGAAGGCAACGTGTGGACTGCAACGGCCCACATAATCACTGCTGTGATAGGGTCAGGTGTGCTATCATTGGCATGGGCCATCGCGCAGCTTGGTTGGGTGGCGGGTCCCACCATGATGATCCTCTTCGCGTTTGTCATCCTCTACACCTCCAACCTCCTATCCGATTGCTATAGGTCGGGGGACCCGATCACTGGAAAGAGAAACTACACCTACATGGATGCCGTAAAGTCCAACTTAGGTAAGGCCTCTTCCCGTAATTCTCATATCATATTCAAGGGCTTGTCCTCTCATTTCTTGGATTGAAAAAATGCACAATTACAAGAAAATGACACCATTATTATTATTATTATTATTATTATTATTATTATTATTATTATTATTATTATTATTATTGTGATTGTTGTTAATGTTTTGTACAGGTGGTGTGAAGGTTAAAATGTGTGGGTGCATTCAGTATATGAATCTGTTTGGTGTCGCCATTGGTTACACAATCGCAGCTTCCATCAGTATGATGTGAGTAAAATCTTGTCTAATTATTTATTATTTACTTTAAAAGTCGGTCTTTCTTCCCTTTGTATTTGTTTTTCAGTTTTTGGGAGAAAATATTTAATACCTTGTAATCATTAATTATATGTATAAAAAATTAAAATAAAATAAAATAGAAAACTTAAAAAAAATGTTCCGCCTTTCTTTCTTATTTATTATTTACTTTAAAAGTCGCTCTTTCTTCCCTTTGTATTTGTTTTTCAGTTTTTGGGAGAAAATATTTAATACCTTGTAATCATTAATTATATGTATAAAAAAATAAAATAAAATAAAATAGAAAACTTAAAAAAAAAATTCCGCCTTTCTTTCTTACATGCAATGATAAGTTCACACGAGTTACCATTTTTTATTTTTTTTTCGCGCACTACCTTTTCATGCCTAATTAAAACCATAGAAAAAGTTCACATAAAATAATTCATTGCCTTGTCAAATATAAAAATAAAAATCATAGGGATTGAAAACGTCGAGAAAAATATACATCCCCCCAAATAAAAAGGAAAATTGAAAGAAAGAAGTTGTTGTAGATATTATGTTAGTGACAATTTCATTGGAAATAGCATATTTAATAATTTCGTATGATTTTTATCCCCCAAACTTTTTTTTTCGGCGTAACTACCTTTTCATGCCTAATGAAAACTGTAGAAAAAGTTCACATAAAATAATTCATTGCCTAGTCAAATATAAAAATAAAAATCATTGGGATTGAAATCGTGGAGGAAAAAATACATCCCCCCAAATAAAAGGGAAAAAAGAAAGAAAGAAAAGTTGTTGCATATATTAGGATGTTTGACCATACTGACCTCAACGTTTGGTCAAATTATCTTGGGAGGTATGACGTTCCAGATATCCCAAGAGTGGCCTTCTGACAATTTTTTAAAATTATTTCGGATGAAAATGTCTATGTCCTTAGTTTCAAAGTAGTACGGTCATAGAGTGAATAAGAAGTTACCTTCTGTTTCAACCCCCGAGAAAGTGACGATTTGACTACTCCCCCTGCCACCAGCTAATGGTTAGTGCTCGGTGGTCTGTGAGCCCCACCACCGTGTTTGTATTTCATCCATGCTGTCCATATATTTTTCGAGATCATTTTATGGTATGAGTCCAAAAACGAGGTATAACCCAATTTCAAGTGGACCATATAACAAGACAACCACGACACCTATATAACCGTAAACCACAACCCATCTAACTTGTCAAACACGACCCATGTAACATGTCAACCACGATGCAGCATACTGTGGTTAATGAGTTAGAACTTTAATTATAAGAAGAACAGGACAAGAAAGAAGTTTAATTACAAGAAGAACAGGACAAGGAAGAAGAAGAGTGGAAGGATGAGAGCTATAGGTGGGCTGATTTAAGGTCTATAAATCTTTTAGCGGATTGACTACTCCCCCTACCATTTAAAACTGTTTCCTCTAATGTGGTCCACTTGAGATTGGGATATACCTCGTTTTTGGACTCATACCATAAAATGATCTCGAAAAATATATGGACAACATGGATGAAACACATACATGGTGGTGGGACCCACAGACTTCCGGGCACCAACCATTGATTGGTGGCAGGGGGAGTAGTCAATCCGTCACTTTCTTGGGGGTTGAAACAGAAGGTAACTTCTTATTCACTCCAAGACCGTATATCTTCTGAACCAAGGACAAAGGCATTTTTGTCTGAAACAATATTCAAAAGTTGTCAGAAGGCCACTTTTGGAATATTTGGACCATCGTACCTCCAAAGGTAATTTGACCAAACTTCGAGGTCAATACGGCCAAAATCCCTAGATATTATGTTAGTAAAAATTTCATTGGAATCAACATATTTTATATTTTTTTATGATTTTTATCCCCCCAACTTTCTTTGTTACTTTTTATTTTCTGGCACACTACCTTTTCATGCCTAATGAAAACTATAGAAAAAGTTCACATAAAATAATTCATTGCCTAGTAAAATATATAAAAATAATATAAAAAATTCATACGGATTGAAATCGTGGAGGAAAAAATACATCCCCCAAATAAAAGGGAAAAAAGAAAGAAAGAAAGAAAGAAGTTGTTGTATATATTATGCTAGTGACAATTTCTTTCAAATCAATATATTTAATAATTTCTTATGATTTTATTCCCACACACACAAAAACAAAATAAAAACAAAAAAAGAAGGAAAAAAAGAGAGAAGAAGAAGAAGAAGCTGTTATAGATATTATCCTAGTGACAAATTCATTTGAATCAACATATTTAATAATTTCTTCTCTCGTGTAGGGCTGTAAAGAGATCTAATTGCTTTCATAAGAATGGGAAGAGTAATCCTTGTCACGCGTCGAGCAATGGATACATGATAATGTTTGGAATCACAGAGGTGATATTCTCACAAATCCCAGACTTCGATCAGGTGTGGTGGCTCTCTATTGTGGCAGCTGTCATGTCTTTTACCTACTCCGCCATCGGCCTTAGCCTTGGCATCACCCAAGTTGCAGGTACAATTCATCCACACTATACTTATGCATGTATGTATGTGTATGCTATGCATGTTGGTATGCATGGGAGCGTGTATGCATGTAGAAAAGAGGGATGTATGCTTGTTGTAATAGAAAACTTATCAATGCTGCTCATGTGTAAATCGAAGGAGAGAGATGATAAAAGGGACTGAAATAATTCCCTTGAGAGCTTCTATAGTTGGCTTTCCACCGTTCAAAGTCTGGCTCATAATTTAAGCGGTTTGACCCAGTCCGTGTAGGCGTGATTACATTAAAAAATGGATGCCTCTAAGCTAACACTTCCAATCATGGAATTGTAGAGAATGGAAGTTTCAAAGGGAACCTTACAGGAATCAGCATAGGTGAAGTGACCTCAACTGAAAAGCTATGGAGGAGTTTGCAAGCTCTTGGGGATATTGCCTTTGCTTACTCTTACTCTATAATCCTCATTGAAATTCAGGTACCTCTAATTCCATACCCTAATACATGTTTTCAGACTTAAATCACTGCATGCTGTGCCGTATAAATTCCACATGTTTCATGACAAGATTTGCGTAAATACTTACGAAAGTATCCATGGCTGATGCTCGTTTGGATAATAACAGGATACGGTAAAATCCCCACCGGCTGAGAACAAGACAATGAAAAAGGCCACTTTGATTAGCATCTCACTGACAACCATATTCTACTTGCTCTGTGGATGCATGGGATACGCTGCATTTGGAGACAACGCGCCTGGAAACCTCCTCACCGGTTTCGGATTCTACAATCCCTACTGGTTACTCGACATTGCCAACGTCGCAATTGTTGTTCACTTGGTCGGAGCATATCAGGTACCCTAAATAAGTAGATGATACCTGTAATGGATCCTAATCACACTTTTGGCCTTTTGTCTCACATGTACGCAATTCAAATTGCTCTGCTAACAACCAGATGTTTTAAATTCTCTCCTCATTAATAATATTCTTAAGAGGAAAGTGATATATTTTTCATAAAAGTAATTTTATATTAAACTCCGAAGCCATGCCCTTGGTAAAATCAACGTACTAATTTTGAATATGAAATAATTTATTTAGTTGGTTTCGCGAAAGGGGATGATGCAACAGCACCAAACCTTTTGACTGACATGTGAGATGCCTAACGTCGGTGTGACCAAGTCATGATGCAAAAATCACACCGATTAGATTATCCTAACCCTCTCAATGGGGCCAATTTGTGGCAACCATATGTTGTTTATGAGCCATAGATCTAATGATAAGAATAATCAAACTAAAGTACTACTTTGGAATGATAAGCAATACAAGGTGGGATCTATTTAATAGATGTTTCAAGATGATGATTGGCGTTCTTTTTATTTATTTATTATTAGTTTTATTTATTTATCCGCTTAATCTTGGCTATCCATTTTCTAAGATATGGATTGGAAGAATAACATTATCTAATTTGTGTGTGATTTTTACACCATGGCATGCTCCTAGTTGTATGAATGAATAAACAGTTCAAACTGATGATAGATCACCACATTTGTCATTTAATTTATAAAAGAATATCTAGAATTGGAAAAAGACATTTAAAAACTATTTTGTAGTAATAAAAATTACTAGAATATTAAGTATATATTAAATAAGGTTTTTTTTTTTTTTTTTTCCAACCTCCCATCCTTTATGATGAAGTTAGCAAACTCCTTATTTAATATATATTTAATAGTCTAGTAATTTTTATTGCCAAAAATATTTACGAATTTTTAAGTTTAAATATTCTTTTATAATATTTAATTGTTTTCATAGTATGAAAGTTCAGTATGACTGAGCGGCATGCGGCACAAATCCCACGCGTGTAACCATTTTGTGTTGCTAACACCTACGCCAGCTTGGGATGGGTCGAGCTCAGCCGAACCCCCGCCTGTTTAAATTTCGAACCTGTAATTTAGGTCCGGCTTTGCCCAGCTCACTTATAGATAAGCCCATGTCCAGCCAATGGTTGGGGTTTACAGTCTTCCAATAAAAATTGTTGTTAGAGCTCAATGCAGGGTAGACTAAACCAGAGAATTTGATGGGTCTGCGTGCTGGGCTCATTGTCGGCCATAGATTTGAAGGATCCAGGTATCACAGATTGCAAACATAACAATGCTGCATCACCACTTGCAGGTCTTTGTCCAACCCATATTTGCATTTGTGGAGAAATGGTGCTCTAAAAACTGGCCGAAGAGTGACTTCATAACGCATGAATACGAAGTGCCAGTCCCCTTCTACGGATCAACCTACCAGCTCAACCTCTTCCGGCTTGTGTGGAGAACCCTCTTTGTAGTCTTCGTCACTGTCATCTCCATGCTCATGCCCTTCTTCAATGATGTCGTTGGGATCCTTGGTGCTCTTGGGTTCTGGCCGCTTACCGTTTACTTCCCCATTGAGATGTACATTGCCCAGAAGAAGATCGGGAAATGGACAGCTCGGTGGCTCGGGCTCCAGATATTGAGCTTCACTTGTCTGGTTATTTCATTGGCTGCTGCTGTAGGGTCCTTCGCTGGAGTCTTCCTTGACCTCAAAGCCTACAAACCATTCAAGAACGCTTACTAAGGAGCCAAGGGAGCAGGGAATGCGAGTCTATTTAGAATCATATCAGCTCTCATAGAGTTGGAGCAGTGTTGTGTAGCATTTCATGTATTGAATAATAAGCAGCAAACAGTACACTAGAATGAATCCATGCGGCTGCATTATGCGCGTATAAGGTGCCCAGACGCATTTTGATCGGTTAATATGTGTTGCCAACCCAAAAAAAAAGGGTTCCATACTCGAATTGTTGGTCCTACCGCCCATCTGCATCAGTCTAAATGTGTCTGGGCACCTTTTCTTTGAGATGTGTGTGTAAGATTAGGATTTGCTTTTATCTATTGGTAAAATATACGAGACTATATTATGAAAACTGTAACTTGTTTATTTCTTGAGAATAAAAAGATTATGTAGAAGAGGTGAGAGACCCATCAAAATCGGTATCGATCTTAACAAATACATGTCTTAACAAAATGAAAATATCCTAATATAGAAAGATTATCCTACTTTATTCTAATATCCCCTTCTAACTCAAGGTAATGTGAAAAGAGTAACTTGAGTTTAAAAGTTACATGTGGACCTCTCTCTCTGTAAATCCTTCTTAATTTTTCTTAGCTTTTCCTTTCATTTTTGCCTTTTCGGGTTGAGAAAGAGATGGAGAGTGATGGTCTTTTTAATTTTCAGGATGATGATTTGACTAAGATTAGTGGGTTGAAGAGAGGAGGAGATTTCTTTCAAGTGAGGTGTGGTTGTACTATCTTAAGGTATTGTCACGCCCCAATACTGGTAATCAAGTATACTTGACCCTGATACCGTATGGAGGGCAAGACTAAGTATTCTAGGTTCTCATTGTTGGCTTTACAAAGCCCAAATGTTGACAAGTGCAGCTTCACTTAGAAGAGAGCAAAAGAAAGTATACTATATTATTTATTTATTTTTATTTTTTAAAAAAAAAACAAGCAACAGCTGTAAAAAGGACTTTGCTGCTTTTCCTGATGCAATACACGTTCACAGCCCTTCTATTTATAAGATTAGCTAGTGTTTACAAAAGGCATTACTGCCCTGTCAACTACATTCACCATGAGTAATGCCTGAATATATTTCTAAAAATAATAAATGGCATTAGGCAGCCAAACAGTTTATTTGGAGATATGGATGAATTGACACTATAAGAAAAATGGCTATTAGGGGCGTTTTTAGCATAGGCGGCCACAAAAAACCGCCACTGTAGATGAAAGGAGGAGCGTTTTTATGTGGCCGCCCATGTACAAAACGGCCACCGCTTTTTTCTTTCTTCTTGTTTTTTTTTTTTTTTAAAAAAAAAAAAAAAAAAACCCCAAATCATGCCTTATCCCGCGCAGCACCCCCCAAATATCCAAATTAACCCTTAGCACACCTCTCCCAAATTCATCCCGCCTCTTCTTCTCCCACCTCTCTTCTACCAAAATCCATCCCCAAAACCCTTTTCTCCCTCTCCCTCTCCACATCTCCCTCTCCTTCTGTCTCTCTCGATCTCCCTCTCCCTCCAAGTGCGCCCCAAAACCCTCGTCTCCCTCTATCTCTCTCGATCTCCTTGTCTCCCTCGATCTGCACCTCTGTCTCCCTCTCGATCTCCTTATCTCTCTCAATTTATCTCTCCCTCTACAGCAACGACGCATCATCTCTAACAACAGCGCATCCTCTCCAGCATCATCTTCACCACTCTAAGTGCGGCCAGCAGCCCCTGCCCTTCACCTCGTCCCCAGTCATTTTTGGCAAACAATGGGACCAATGATCTAGATGGTCTGAGTTTTTATGGATGTATGCCATTTATACAATGGATGCAGATATAGAATAGTTTTTTTTTTTTTTAAATAAAATAAATAAATAAATAAATAAATAAAAACTCAAATGATCAGTACAGTAGTGAAATAATCATCAAACCCACTTATATGATGCAAAAAATTGAAAAAGAATCATACCCAAATAATAAATGAATTTGAATTTTTGTTTCTTGTTGGTCTTACTATATAGAAATTTGCAACAATGATACAAAGGTGACTAACTTAATTTTTTATGTCAAAATAGAGCTTTGCCTCATCCCAAGGACCATTTATCTCCACCTTATATTCCTGTATCTTTATAAGACAATAGGGATAGACAACTGTAATGAAAAGCAACAGACCCAAGAACAGAGCAAACAACAACTGATGAAATGGAAAAACGATGCCCAAAGTAGCGCTTGCCAATACAAATGAAAAACAAAGATGGAAGCCGTAACATCATTCGTTTTTCTTTTTTCTTTTTTCTTTTTTCCTCTTCATTTTTACCCTTTTGCTATATAGAATAGAACAGTCTTGCCATTCATCACTTGTTGTGAATGTTTAAGGTGTGCACAACATGTGTTTGATGAAATGTCTCCGTTTTAACAATTTTTATGTTTTTTTTTTCTTACAATGATCTTCAACTTGAGGCCAACCTTTTCAACAGCCAAGATGGCATACACGCATTATAGGTTGGCCATTTTATTATTATAATCATTATGCAACAACAACTTAGATCAAAGCAACCGCGCGCCTTCACCATTCCATGTCTCCTTCCTTAGCCTCCGCATGCATCAGCTGTGGGGTCATCTTCATCTAAGTATTACTTAGTAGATGATTTTCAACTTGGTTACACAGTCAAGTATTATAGATGTGCTCCAAATACCTTCAATCATGCAGGTATTTGGAGCACATGCTTCTCATTGTCCACCACTTCCACATGATTTGTCGCAGATCTGTAATCCTTGATGACTGGAAATTGCATGATATGCGCAAATCTCTTATCAATATTATTTTAAAGATAATGAGCCTTGCTCAAGGAACAAATTAAGAGGAATGCTATCATGCAGCCCACTTCATGGAAGCTCCATTAAAATGGTCACTGCCATCAAAATGTCAAATGTGCATGGCATATCATGAGCCATCCCCCCAAAATAATAGTAATTGGACAATTTCTACCACCATTTCAATATAGGATCTCCCTTGTTTTATTCCTTTTGACTGATTTATTTATTAAGGTAATGAGGTGTTGAAGAAAATTGTGAATATATTTGATTATAGTAAGGGTTTCTTTTTTTTTCTTTTTTTGACGATTGATAAACAGGCATTTAGAAATTGTACATGTGGTATCCATTAACTCAAATCGAACTAAGTTGTGGAACCGACTGTTGCTACGTTACATGCCCAAAATCAGATTGGGCATACAATGCTCACCTCTGAATCATGGACTGTTAGATATGTTTCATTCTTAATGAATGCTCACCAAACTAATAGGTAGTAATCAAATAAATGTAACTTCTTATTCTGTTTATAATATTCTTTTGCGAAGTGACTTGGCTTGCTACATACATATGGCAACTGGATGATTTGTCATGGTTACCATTTTTATTTTTATTTTTAAATTCTTTGTCTTTGATTTGAGCTTCTTTTTTAACTTTTTTTGTTTCGGTTTCATTCAGGTTACTAGTTTAGGGCCATGTTTTTCATTAACAATTAAGAACTTAGATATATATGTCAGCTTTCTTATCTTTTAAAATGTTCTGAAGTGTCACTTCTTTCTTGATCCGAAGATGAACAATCAGATCCTCTCTTATTTGTCAAGATACCTTTATTTGATTTAGATGAGGTTGGTTCCTTTACAAGTCCTTATTTTTTAAGGTCTGTGGGTGTAGCTAGCCCACCAAAGTTTCTGTATGACATCCCACCTATCTTTCAAGATCAACCTGTCTTGAAAATTGGATGCTCCAAGTAACATGTTGAGTGAACCATCACGTGGGCCACCCCATGAATTTGGAATTATTATTATTATTATTTAAATGATTGTCCATTGTTTCATGCCCATCTGACGATGGTATAAGCCTGAATTTTGGTCATCCCATCATCATTGCAAGGTCATATAATGCATTAGTTGGATGGAAGATACACAACATGTGGTGAGCCCACTCAATGGTTGGACTAATTAAATTTGTGATACATTCTGCTTTCATAATGGTATCACATAATGCATCCTGTGGATGCCAAATGCCAGAGGAAAACATGATCGACCCCACGTCCAGCACCTGTAAAATAAGCTTATTTTACAGAACTTGCAGAGGAACTTCCATTCTATTCCATTAGTTGTCATTTATTAAAATGAAAAATAAAAAATCTCGTTTAAACAAACAGTAGTCCACGAATCACAGGTTTGTATTGCTCAATCAATTAATCTAAACTATGACTTAGTGACTGTGGGTTATACAGTTTAATTAGTTTAATTTAAGTTAACATATGCGACATGTCCAACTTCTGATGAGGACCTGTGTATCAAGCGTCTTACCAGAGCATCAAACATATAACTCCCTTCACATGAATGATCCTAAGTTGAGCATTGAGGCATATTTTTACTGGAGAGTTGGGTATCAATGCCTATTTGTAAATTCACGCACCAATCAGATGGTGAAAATCACTTAATGAGGAATTGATTCAGACATGGATCATCACAAGTTCCATCAGTCGAATGTCTCAGATCTCATTATAGTTGGGCCAACTCATCTAAGTTGTGGCTCCACCCGATGAACAGTCAGGATCTCAATCATGTGCGGATCAAGAGTCCCATTGGAAAATTCTGAAACAGATTGGTTATAAGTCCATGAATACATTTCTTTTTCTTCACTATTTGGAGTGCTTCATGTAGCTTTTCCTTGTTTGATTGCAGGTTTTGTATTATTGAGTTGGGAGCTTTGTGTATCATGTCTTCACATCTACACAAGTTCACATTTTAAGAAGGCAGTTGATGTATGGATTAAGAAGTGATGTATTTTAATAAGGGAGTTTGATGTATTTTAAGAAGGGAGTTGATATCATCCACACCCACCATTTTTCCATTGTGAGAATAAATATTATGCTTTTGTACTATTTCAATTCCCAAATGGAAAAATTGACTGTATGCTAGTGACAAAGGTGGGTGTAAATTGTGGCTGCTCCCTTTTTGAAATTATTGCTTAGTAGCTTCATCTATCAAACATACTTCCTTAACATGGGTTGCTGTCAGAAATTCGATATTTGCTCTATGGTTGCAAATCTTGCAATTCATGTGTCCCAAGTTGAAAATTTTGAATAAAATCATATGTTCATTCACTTCTATCAGCACCAAGTCCATGAGACCCACGAAGGAATCGATGTTACAGGTTGCAATCGACTGTACGGTTGCAATCCATGCATTAAAATCTGTAAATATATATGAATATACTGTCATGTCCTGGAATTCTTGTATATGGTCTGGGTGATTGTTCATTTCTACCGATAAGGCCATTTTTGTTGTAGTGACGTGGATATGAACTTATATCATCTTACAGGTTGCAATCGACTGTACAGTGGAGAGTTGCAATGAACCTGTCTGGGTTCTTTCTAACTAACCAAAGAAGTCAAACAATTAACGCCTAATAGAACACCTTCATGAGAAATTTCTAAGCACCATCATTGATAATTTCCTTGAAAATTTTTTCACCCTTTATATAGATGTGAAAAGTCAACATTAGCTCTCAAACAGTTGAGGTTTGTAAACTACAGCAGTTCTCTTCTATTTGTTTTCTTTTCTGATTTCTTTCCTTGAAAGTTTTTTCTTTGTTTAACTTCTTCATACATAGTTTGATCTACAGACGGTTGGATTCGCTTCTTTCAAAATGGGGATTATGTTCTTCGAGTGAACATGTTTGCAAGTGCTAGCCAATGGAACAAAGTGACGAGTGAGAGAGGCAATGAGAAACAGAGGAGTTCAGAAACCAGAGCCAGGTAACAGCCTCATTGAGTTACATCCAACAATTTAGCTTGAATCAGAATTTTCAAGGACCGTTGTAGATGCATTTCTTTCTTGTGTAGAAGATTTTCTATGTTGTTAGACTCCCATCTTCTCTTTCTGTACTTTTCTCTCCTAACTTTTCTTCTTCTTCCTCCTTTTTTTTTTTTTTTTCCACCTGATTTAAAAATAGAAAGGGAATTCATGTTTATTACTCTCCTTCCACTGATAGACAATTCACTTTCTAGGATAAAATGGTAAATTCAATGGAGCTAATGCATCTATTTGTTTTTGTTTTTTTTTGGCACCATTTAAAAATTGGCAGTGACTCATCCACCTTACATATAAGATTGATGTACATCTATACACGCTATCTAGATTGTGGATCTCATTGTTGATGGAGGAATATTTCTAAAATCAGACATTTCTAAATCACACTGATCAAGCAATCCTAACCATCCAATGAATGGATATCATATGGATAAATGGTTAAAAATAAAAGTAAATGGTCCAAATTTGGAAGGACAAATCTGATGGTAAATGTTATCTTCTAAGTGAAGATTTTTTTTATTATGCACTTGTGCTCCATCCATAGATTTGGATGGTCTGGATTGCCATACAAGCATGCCATGTGTATGTCTAAAGTCTCACCACCATTTTATAAATGGTGCAAAACTAACACTTGACTCCCCTTGCTCAAGACCTGATAGATGACTCTTTTTTTCTTTCTTTTTAAATTTATGGGCATTGAAAATTGTAATGATGGAGAAATTCCAAGTATCGCATGGTAGCTTATGCTGAAATGAAAAATGAGATAGTGCCCATATCTAATGATCAGGATTCCTCTATTGGGACGGTTGTGATCATGCAGCCATCAGAGGTTATGCTAGCTTTTGCATAATTTCTTATGTCTATAATTTCTTATTGATTATATATGGCAAGGTCCTGGTAGGCTGATTCTTTAGTACATTCTTTGTTTCATTTGTCTTTTGCCTAGAACATAACCACAAAGTTTATACACTCTTTGCATCATGAAAAATAACTATCCGTGAAATGTTCTATTGAGGGTAGGCTGAACAGTAGGACAATTTATTGTGTTTACCAATGATTGCTAGGTTGAACAAATTCTTTAAGATTCTTGTTCAATGACCTTTATGGATATTGATCCCAAAAACGTTTTAGTGCACTATTTCTAGTCTATATCCATTATATTATGAACTTGCGCTTTGTGTTTGCTCTAATATAATAAGATGTCAATTTTAGATTTCTTCTCTCCCTCTCTATGCTTTAAAGAATGGGATTTTGGTTCAAATGCATAAGATGGACATTGAAATCATTAGTCTTCTTTGATTTTTTTTTTCTTTACCATTTCTTCTATAAAGTGCTTCTAAGTTGTTTGAACTGATGCAGGTAAGAAGTTCTGGAATGTGTTCCATCTGCAACCTATGCGTGATTAGAAGGTACAATTTCAAAAAAAAAAAAAAAATCATCTAATTTCACATTATTTCCATTGCTTTATGATTATACAATTCCAAAAAAAAAAATGAGAACCAGAGGTTAACAGTACACAGACTGCTGAAAATGATGTTTTACCAATTGATCACTACTATGATGCCTTAGGAGGGCCTAAATTGGATACTCTCAGGGTACATGAACTTTCGTTTGTTTTTTTTTTTTTTTTTTTTTTTTGGCTGCTACTATTGTTGTGCTACATTTTCTTCATTCAGCTGATAGGATATCATCTCTATAATTATAAATGTTGTTTCAAAGCAAGTGTGGAGTGCTACTAATTTGGAGAGATCTGACATAAATAAAGTCTTCTATCGGCATGAGAGCATAATCAAGTTCTCAAATCTGCACTTGATTGAGAAAGATCTTAATGGCATTAGTGCTAACATGGAATGCATATGAAAACATTTTCCATGGGCAATGATGTGAGCAAGCTTTGGTCTATGTGAATAACTTCTGCATACAGTGTTGCAGAGATGGCCCCCATATGGTGTGTATCATGGAGATGCGGCTTGGTTAGTGACCCAATCACCAGTCAGCTAGCTGGTGTTAAAGCTCCATGGACCCTACCATAATTTATGTATTTTTATCTAGGCAGTCCATCAATTTTGCCAGCTCATTTTAAGGCACAAGCCTAAAAATGAAGCAGATCCAAGCCTGAAGTGGGCCACACCACAGGAAACAGTGGAAATTGAATGCATCCAAAACTCTAATGGGCCACAAAACAGTGGGGATGGAAAAACTCACCATCAACACTTCCTTGGGCCCACCATGATATTTATATGACATCCAAACTGTTCATACAGTTTCAATTATACCCGTAAGGATGAATAGAAAACACAAATATTAGACTGATACAAAACTTTAGTGACCCTAGGGAAGGTTTCAATGATAAGCGTTCAATCATCACTTTTTCCTGTGGCATGGCACAATTCAGTCTAGGGTCTGTCACATTTTTGGGTGAGCTAGCCAAAGTCTTGGCCCACTAAGGTGGCCATCTAGATGCTGTCAGGGATTCAGTTCTTTCAGTGTCAGCTGAGTTGGTGTAAAATCTCAGATTGTGATCTGATTTCTGTAGCAGTTGTAGTACATGTTCAACTCTCTTGAAGTGAAGTCGGCATTGCTGAGTTCAACAGCAGGAGCAGCAGTGGGCAAGAGTGTAACTTTTATAAGTGTAATCTGGTTAAAATGGACTAGGAAGGATGATTAATTTTTTTGGGATGTTTGGACAGCCCAATCAAAATCTGAGATTGCGACCTGAGATATTTGTTCTATGTTCAAATCAAAATCCGAGATTGCAGCCCAATCAAACTAATGTGACTCAAGTTCATATTTTTCTCTGTAATTCCTTGCAACTAATTGCATGCGGGAGTAAGATGCAGTAATGTGCATGTTTTAGGGAATGTGTTTGTTTGCATGAAGGAGTAAACTGTAGTAATGTTTATGTTTTAGGGAATGTTTCTGTGTACCTAATCAAGCATGTGTATTGTGTATATGTTGTTCTTCCTTTCCTTTTGTATTAGCCATTCATTTCTGTGTGAGATGAAGGGCCAGCTCTTGCAACTTCCTTGGGATGCACCAGCTCCAGTCTCTCCTTGTACTCCTGCATCTCCCTCTTATATCTCTCCTAGTCCTTCAATCCATGGTACTAATAGATCATCCTCTCTTCTTGGGAGAGCTTGTTCCAGGATTCTCCAATCATTTTACTGAACTCTCTTTCTAGCTGTGGGTATAGGAGTTTGAGCTTGGAACTCTCTTTTACACAAATGATGCACTTGTTGTAGTTGGCGGGAACTTGAATACTGCAATCACATCTCTCCATTTCTTCTCCCCAGGAACCTTTTCAAAGCCACCTCTTTTAGTCACCTCTCCATATCAAAGATGCAAATCAAGCTCTTTCCCTCCAATAATAGGAATCATGAATCTTGTTCCAAGGGTAGAATGAAAACGCCTTAGAGAGTCCATGAAAACTCCAGGCTTGTTCATAACCTCTTCATGTAAGGTAAGGACTGGGATTGAATGGTATTAGGGTGGATGACATAGATTTCTAGGTAATGATGGTGTTGTCAGTGGATTGTCTTGAGATCCAGGGATTGCTATATCCCTGGATTGCTATATCCAGTATGTTTGACACGCCTGGACAATTTGGGGATTAAACCTTCCCATCCCTTCCAATCTCACGAACCAAACATGTCCCAGGAAAATTTGAAGAAATTAGGGTGGATTGGATGGGATTTAAAGGTAATGATGGTGTTGTCAATGGATTGTCTTAAGATCTATGGGATTAGGATCAGATTACTGACTCTGTTTGGCATGCCTGGCCAATCCCGGGATTTAACTTCCAATACCATCCAATCCCTTCGAATCTGACTAGCCAAATGAGCCCTAAGGTAAATTAATGGAATCTTACGAATATGAATGAACTAAATGAATCATATTTATCATCTACATTCTTACTGTTGAGTTTTCTTATTTCTTCAAGTTTTGGATGCTTCCTGTACATGCCTAACTAACAACAAAATCTACTTCAAGAATATCAGGTGATGACTTTTGTTTGCTTTTCTTTCTAAACTTTTTCATACTTGGTGTGCTTTTCTTACCGGTTTTCTTTTACAAGGCCAATTTTTGTTTCCTTTGTTGCTTATGATTTGCAATACCTGCCAACAAGCAATTGAGTAGGCATTGTATTGTGGTGCTTGTAAGCCTTGTAGCACCATATAGTTTGATACAATGACAATTTATTAATGTGATTGAAGTTCCAATTGAAGAAAAATCATTAAGAAAAAAGGAAATGTAAAAAAGAAAGAAAAGAGCATAAAAGTTCCAATTGATACAATGACAATTTATTTTTTTTACTGTGACACTTTCCCAACTATAGAGGTGACTTGTGAAGCTGATTGTCCTTTCATTTTCTTGTTTATCATGGGCCTTGATTGTTTACAAAGGTTTAAGTCTTCAACAAATAGAGGCCCTAGTTCTGTAGCACTTTACAGCTCCAAGCAGTATAATCTCAATGTTGTGCCACTTACCAAATCAGCTATGCTTCTTAGCCCATTGCAGGGAAACTTCGCAGGGAGGAAATTGGGCTCATTGCAAGAAAAGGGCCTACATCACACATAGTGGACACGTGATCATGGCTAGTGAGGTTGGTGTTGTAGACATTTTCCAGAAGATGTGGCTAGGAAAGGAAGACATATGATCGGTCTAGAAGGGGACCTTACTGAAACAGTTCATGTAGAAGGCTAAGAAAGGAAGACATTTATAGTTTCTTTTGAAAACTTTAAATAGACCATTAATTATTTTGTTAATATTGTGCTAATTGTTGTCTTGATGAATGTTAGATTATAGGGTAATTCAAATTCTTGTCATTCAATCATAAGTTTTTGATAATTATGTAGATAGAGATTTGATAGTCAGATCGATGGAGATTTGATTGTAGGACAACAATTATAGGAAAGGATTAGTTAGAATCAACAGGAATTTATGTGAAAGGATTCGTAAAGAATCAGTAGGAATTTATATTATCGACACTTTTACCAGCATTTTTCAAAGATTTTAATGGCGTTTCTTCCAATCTAATCAACACTTGTTACATCTTTTACTGGCGTTTATAGTAACTTTTAACGGTGTTTCTAACAACATTTACCTGCCTTTCTTATAACTTTTACTGGCATTTTTATAGTTTATATGGCGTTTTTCATCACTCGGCGTTTGTCGTATTTTTAGCGGCATTTTTATATTTTTGCCGACGCTTCGTATAGTTTTTAGCGGCGCTTCATGGATTTTTTAGTGGCACTTTTACAGTTTCTATCAGCGCTTTTATAGTTTTTAGCGGTAGTCACAGAAGCGCCGGTAAAAATTGACTTTTGGCGACAGGCGTTAAAAATGCCAGTAAAATGGGGCGACTGCCGGTAAAAGATACAGCGACGCCCCCTTTTATTGGCACATGTCCGACTGCCAGTAATTCTTTTACTGGCTGTTTTTGGACTTTTATGGGCGGTTTTGGCCGCCGGTAAAGGTCTATTTTCTTGTAGTGTGAATTAGATAGGGAGGATGCATCTATTGGATGACTTTGCAAATAACAGGAAGGATGCATCTGTTGGATGAATTTACAAATAACAGGGGAGGATGGATTTGGTTTTGCACATTCCAATACTCCCCTTCAAACCAAAACTGAGCATCGACCTTAGTCATTTGAATGCATCTGTTGTAGTGCCTTGGTGAAAATATCTATCACATGTTCAGTAGTAGGACAGTACTTCAATTTTACCATTTCTGCTTTACCTGATCTCTTATGAAGAGATACCTAATATCAATGTGCTTGCTCCTTCCATGTTGCATCATATTTTTGGCAAGTTCGATTGCCAACTTGTTATCCATGTATATAACTGTGGATTCTTCCCGTTGATGTTTCAGCTCCTTTAGCAAGTCCTTTAATCATATTGCTTCATAAATTGTAGAAGATGCTGCCACAAACTCTTCTTCACATGTGTTTAAAGTGACCACGCTTTGCTTTTTTGAATTCCACGTGAAGGCAGTCAACTAAAGATAGAATATATATCCTGTGATGCTTTTTCTTTCATCTTGATCACCTTCCCAATCACTATCTGAGTATCAATATAATATTGTTTCATCATTGTATGGATAGAAGAGACCAAATTCCATGGTTCCATTGACTTTTCTAAGGATTCTTTTTGCAGTAAGACAATTTGATTCTTTTGGTGATCCCATATACCTACTTAGAACCCCAACAATGTAGACAATATCTGGCCTAATGATTATGAGGTCTATGAGACTTCTAATTAGACTCTTGAATATAATCCAGTCCACATTTCTTCCTTCTCATTCTTTTGTCAGCTTCAGGCCCGTTGCTACAAATGTATTTACGACATTGCAATCAGTCATCTTGAACTTTTCAATAAGTTCCTTTTCATACTTCTTCTGAGATATATAGAAGCCGTCAGCTTATTGCTTCACCTCGATGCCGAGAAAGAAGGACGTAATTCCTGCACCGGTCATTTTGATTTCCTGAAACACGGCATGCTTGAATTCTTGGAACATCTGCTAGTTATTTCCCGTGAACAACATGTCATCAACATATAGGCATGCTATGGGGATGTCTCCATGAGCATTTTTCTTGATGTAGACCGCATGGTCATATGGACATTGGGAGGAGCCATTTTCTTGAGGATAGTTGTTGATGTGTGCATTCCAGGCATGTGGAGCTTGCTTAAACACATAGAGAGATTTCTTCAGCCGGTACACTTTGTGTTCCTCCTCTTTCAAAATAAAACCTTTAGGCTGGTCAACATAGACCTACTCTTCGAGTAGTCCATTTAGAAATGCAGATTTCATATCAAGTTGTTAGAATTTCCAAAAATTTTGAAAGTACTTAGTCCTAAGGTCCTTCTAGGGTTTTATACCGCCTGAGATACATCAAATATCTTATTCTCTTTGGCTTGAACTTAATCTCAGACTTCATCTTGAATTTGTGCTCGAACTATGTCTTGGACTTCATCTTAAATATCAGCTCACCAATTTTGAGCTTGATCTTTTCTTAAACATAGACCAATCTTTGGCTTGATCTTCTCTTGAACAAAGACTGATCTTGAGCTTGATCTTCTCCTGAACAAACACTGATCTTTGAATATCTACTTTGAAGTGGTTTTGTCTTTATGAAATTTGACAACAAATGCGTGCTTAATATCCTAACACTTATAGTCTCCCCATTTGTCAATTTTGTGACAAAACACTTAGTATTACAAATATGTAATCATACACATCTTTCGAAGTCTTGTAATCTTTAGCTCACCAACTAATGATACTCAATTGGCTCAAGTGGCACTCCCCTTGTGAAATACACATATAACATTCCATTTACATAGCATCCATGCATTCATTTCATATATTCCATAGCATCCATGGCATTTATTCCATACATACTCTCTTACATTCTCTCACCCATACTATAACATTGCATATTACTCATATTACTAGCATTGGTATCATCTCTCCCCCATGTTAGCATATCTCTGTCCAATTTTGTCACAAGTTAACAAAGGAAGAACATAAGCAATAAGATGAATAAAATGAGCATGTAGTAAGAGAATAAGGGTAAGCAGATGAAATCTGGAACCACATGAAATAATAAAGGTAAGCATAAGAAATCATCAATAAAAATAGCAAGTGTTTAACAAAAGTATACAAAGTACCAAGACACACAAAAAATAAGGTTTTAGTACATAAACAACATAAGTCTGAAAAATAAAGAAAATCTAGCTTAATCTGACTTAGAGGAAGAAGGATCGGGCACTGAGGGATCGTTTAGCCTCAAACTCCAGTTGATGCAATGGAAATACTTCTCCATATACTTCATTGCAGACTTTTGGGTCGGGGCCAATGAAACCTACGATACATGCAAGAACTCTACTTTCTCCTCTAGAGCAGTAAGTCTCTTATCAAACTGAGAGGGATTGTAAGACCCGTATCCTAGACCATACCGTTCTGTAGACTTCCGCGGTCCTCACGGTCGAATTCTAGCAACCACGATCTGTTATTGGCAGTTGCACGCAACCTTTAGTCATGTCCCGTATTCTAGAGTTGACTCAACCCGAGACTTGTAACCTAGCGATAGCGCTGTCCCTACAGTTCCAACGTCGCATATCATCCGCCGAGGCGATACCCAGGCCAGAAGATACAGGCTCGCGTTCAGTTCGAGGAAAATGTCACGCATTTGCAAACTCAAGATAATATTTCAAATCAATCACATCACATCCCATCAATCAAGTACCACATCATCTCACATGTTAAGTACATGCCCCATCCCCAAGCAACCCCAAAGTCAAGTCCCCATCACTCACCAATCAGTCACCCATCTCTCTCTCTCTCTCTTCAACCCTCTCTCACATCTCTCTCCCTCATTCTCCAAGCAACCCACGTCCAACATTTCCATGGGAGGGAGGAGAAGCTAGTGTGGCCCACCTCCCTACCACTCAATCCCACCATCCAAAGACCATCTCCACCGTTGAAATGCATCCCTTGGAGCTTTAGGATGCGTTGATGGAAGAAGTCTAAGAAGATCAAAGGTGGGTGTTTATACCATTGGATTTTGATTGTAAGGTCCAAATGATTTGAGACCCAATTAATGTATGCATTATGTAGAGAGGGTCCATAGTGGTGAGGTCCCTCCCCTCCACCGATCTCTCTCTCTCTCTCCCTTGCTTTTAGTGTTGGAACGTGGCCCACCTTGTTGCTGGATTTTTGGAAGGCCTTGGATGAAGGGAATCACAAGTATCAGTTTGATCCAGTGGTGGGCCACGCTGATGTGGGCCTGCCATGATGTATTTATTATACCTACACTATCCAACAGATCTGGACGGTGCAGACCCTCCCACGCCATGATGTATATGTTTCATCCACACCGTCTAGCAGATCTCAACGGTGGGCCACACCTTAATGTTTGTGTTGCATATCCAACACCGTCAGCCTATTTTTCTAGATTAGGGGACCCACCTTGATGTATTTCTCATCTAGGCCATTGTCTAGGGCCTGGACGCTATTTTTTTATAATATAAAAAATATATATTATATATAATCTAACTTATATTAATATAATATTATGGTGGGCCCTACGTGGGACCCACCTTATTGGATGTAGATTAGCTGGCTACCTCACACTAGCTGCATAGCTGGTGTATTGATGAAAACAGGTGGGGTCTGATGATCGAGACCGTTTGTCCGTCCGTTTGAGGACGTGGACCCCACTAATATGATGTATGTACTTGATGTTGATCGTCCATCCAGGATGGTGGGTCCCACCACTGACTAACGTCAGCAAACGATGTGGGGCCACTAATGTATATGATCTGCACCATCCATCTGGATGGTGTTGTGTTGTGTGTGCAAGCCCTCATGATTTATGTGGTTTGCACTATCCATCTGGATGGTGCTATGTGTGTAGGCCACCATGATGTATGTATTTCATCCATCCATTTATCTGGCCAGACGCTGTATGTACCCCCTATATATTTATATTATTTAATAATATTATATTATATTATGTTGGCCCCACGTGGGACCCACCATGATGTATGCCTGCATCCACACAGTCCACTACCTAGGACGGTGGGATCCACCTCACCTAAATTGAGGCAGATTCAAATCTCAGACGAGCCACCACGTGGACTCCAGCATGATGTATATGTTATATTCATACTGTCCATTTGTACTAGAAGTGGGCCCACCCCACACGTGTGACATGTGTAGGTAGGTGGGACTCACCTTGATGCATTTATTCTATATCCACCACGTCCATCTACCCTGGACGGTAAAATGGATCCCACTGTAATGTATGTGCTTATGCACACTGTCCATCCATTTCAACTCAAGGTGAGGCCCACCCCACACATGTTGCACGTGTGGGATGGGACCCACCTTGATGATGTGTTGTATATCCATTCTGTCCATGGCAGGTGGGACCCACCTTGATGTATTTAATTCATCCACACCATCCAGATTGTGTTGGACGGTGTTGTCAAATGTTTGGATAGTGCTGATTTACATAGGCATTGTTTGGGCAGTGCTGATCATCATTAGATCATCATGTGTCCCATAGAATGATAGTGTACTGTGATACACGTGTTACACCTACAACTATTGAAATGATTTTTTATGTGGTCCAAGCCCACTTGAGGCCCATTGGTGCAGCCCATCCATGAGGCCCATCATGATGTATATTTGAGGCCCATGTGTAAGGCCCGCCTGTGAAGTATTTAAGCCCATGTATCGGGCCTACTTATTGTGATTTTGAAGCCCATGGGTTGTGGCCCATTGTGATGCATTCGAGGCCCACGAGTAAGGCCTTATGTGATGTGTTTATGACTTATATGATAAGGCCCATTGAGATGTATTTCCGTCCCATGTGATGCAGCTCATAGTGATGTGTATTAGGCCCATGTATTGCGGCCCATTTGATGTATATGAGGCCCATTGGTGCGGCCCATTGATACGGCCTACTTGATGTATATGAGGCCCGTTAGTGTGGTCCATTAATACGGCCCATGGTGATTGTATGAGGCCCTTGTATGAGGTCATGGGCCCACAATACATTTAGCTCTATGCGGGCCACTCCTTGGGAGCAATGATAGTTAAATGTCCACGTTAATAGGCAATGATGGTTAAATATCCACATTGTGACATTCCCTTAGGCCCATTATGACTCCGATTCAAATTGTCGTGGCCGATTTCGATTGCTGAGGCCGATTTCGATTGTTGAGGCCAATTCTGATTGTCAAGTCCTCGGATTCCGATTGTTGAGGCCGATTTTGATTTCGATTATTAAGGCTGAGGCTGATTATCGAGGACGATTCCGATTGTCAAGGCCGATTCTGATTGTCAAGGCCTCAGAATCTGATTGTTGAGCTGACTCTGAAATATGGGACCCTCAATCTGTTATCGGCAGTTACATGCAACCTTAGGTTGTGTCCCATATTTTAGAGTCGGCTCAACCCTAGACTTGTACCCTAGTGATCGCGTCGTTGTTGCAGCTCCAACGCAGCGTATTATGCACCGAGGTGATACCCAGGCCAGAAGAAATGGGCCCACGTTCAGTTTGAGAAAAATGTCACGCATTTGCAAACCCAAGACAATCTTTTAAATTAATCACATCATATCCCATCAATCAAGTACCACATCACCTCACATGTCAAGTACATGCCCCATCCCCAAGCAGCACCAAAGTCAACTCTCTCTCTCTCTCTCTCCACCCATCACTCCCCATCACTCACCCATCTCTCACTCTCTCTCATAAGCCTCTCTCTCATCTCTCTCCCTCATTCTCTAAGCAACCCACGTCCAACGTTTCCATGGGTGAGAGGAGAAGCTAGTGTGGCCCACCTCCTTACCACTTAATCCCACCATCCAAAGACCATCTCCACCTTTGAAATGCATCCCTTAGAGCTCTAGGATGCGTTGATGGAAGAAGAAGTCTAAGAAGATCAAAGGTGGGTGTTTATACAATTTGATTTTGATGTAGGGTCTCCGTGATTTGGGACCCACTTGATGTACGCATTTGTAGGGAGGGTTCACAGTAGCGGGGTCCCTCCCCTCCACCGATCTCTATCTCTCTCTCTCCTTCTCTTTTGGTGTCGGAACATGGCCCACCTTGTTGTTGGATTTTTAGCAGGCCCTGGATGAAGGGAATCACAAGTATCAGTTTGATCCAGTGATGGGCCACGTTGATGTGGGCCCACCATGATGTATTTATTATACTTACACCGTCCAACAGATTTGGACAATGAAGATCCACCCACGCCATGATGTATATGTTTCATCCACACCGTTCAGTAGATCTAGACGGTGGGCCACACCTTGATGTTTGTGTTGCATATCCAACACAGTCCACCTGTTTTGCCAAATCAAGGGACCCACCTCGATGTATTTTACATCCAGGCAGCTGTCCGAGGCCTGGACGTTATTTTTTTTATAATATAATATATATATATATCATATAATATAACTTATATTAATATAATATTATGGTGGGCCCCACGTAAGACCCACCTTATTATATGCAGATTGGCTGGCTACCGCACACCAATTGCATAGCTGGTGTATTAATGATAGCAGGTGGGGTCTGATGATCCAAACCATCTGTCCGTTTATTTGAGGATGTGGACCCCACCAATATGATGTATGTACTTGATGTTTACTGTCCGTTCAGGACTATAACGCCCCATGTTTTCAGGACCCGAGTATATAACCTGTTTCCCAAAAACCTGAGTGTTAACTAATAAAATCTAGTGTAAATTTGAACCGTTCATCATTAATTAGAGTTAATAGCAATGAAGCTAGATTAAACCATGTATTTTATAAAAAAAACATTCTGATCAAAATTCCAAATGTAGCACCCATGAAGGACTTATACAATCCCAATTATGAAGTTCATTAAAACAAAAACCAGAAACCTATCATGTAACGGTGAACTCAATATGGGCCGCAGGGACCCCGCCTAGCTCCCTAGATAACTGATCTGCTCTAACAACCCAGTGAACGTCATCGACTCGCTCTACACCTGCATCAACTATTACGGTTTGATAGCGTCAATGGCTATCGCAGTGAGGAACACCCTCTAAGATTACTCACTCATCATTCATAATCCAATATAGATTGCAAGTCATGAAATTAGATATACTAAACATGGCATTTCATAGTCATACTGATATCAAGAAGATCAAACCAATCAATAGAATTTCATCATAAGCAAAATATAATAACATTCACAATATAAGGGAACATGTTTAGATAACTAAACAATAAAATATACGATTTTCTATTGCATCTGAAAATCACATTTGTACGTGAACTCCGCAAGATGGCTAAAAAATTGATAAGTGAACTTCAGCTCCACCCGAAAATCATGGTACAAGTGAAATCCATGAGGTGAATAGAAAATTAACCTTCAAACCTCTTCTTCATTCAGAAATCATGTTGTATGTGAACTTCGCAAGATGGCTAGAAAATCGATAGGCGAACTTCAACTCAAGCCAAAAATCACGGTACGACTGACACTGCAGATGAAGAGACAACAACATACAGACCCTAGACCACCCGAAAATCATATCGTACATGAACACCGCATGATGGTTAGAAAATCGATAAGTGAACTTTAGCTCCACCTGGAAATCATGGTGCAACTGAACACTGCAAGATGTCTAGGAAAACAACATACAACCCTCTACTTCACTCAGAAATCATATCGTATGTGGACATCGGGAGGTGGCTAGAAAATTGATAAGCGAACTTAAGCTCCACCTGAAAATCACCATGCGACTGAACACCACAAAATGAAGAGAGTACCAATAAGGGAACTTCGGTGTCATTTGAAAATCAAATGAACTACGCAAGATGGCTAAAAAATCTATAGGCGAACTTTAGCTCCACCCAAAAATTATAACAAACTCCACATAATGACCCAAAAATCAACAAGATGTGCAAATATAACCAATAAGCCATGAAGAGCACCAATAATCGATCCAAGCCGTGTAAAGTAAATGTGGATCGCAGGATGATAAGTCCAAGGTAGGTTCCACTCAATTCATCATTTAAGTGCAAGTGGTAGCATATAGTTAATTATTATAGGTACAACAAAAGATAGCATGTTTGTAAGTGCTATGGTTTTATGCTCCTTTGGTTGTCAAATTTTGTTGTGCTAAAACATCAATCTATGCCTTTTGTAGCTCATTGGTATATATGATTAAGACATTGCATATGAGTTCAAGACGTTGCATCACCTCTCTAAACACGTTGCTTCAAGTCAAGAATGAAGATTTACTTCAAACCATTTCAAGAAATGCAAGTACAAGCTATAACGGAAGAAGTGATCTTGTTCAAAGACTCAAGTTAGTGTACAACTCAAAATGAAGTGTAATTCAACCTGTAGAAGATCTCGAATTCAATGCTACATCAAGTATAGAGATCCCAAGCTTCACAATCTTCAAAGGTCAACTATCATATGAAGTCTCAATGTTCATGTCTCACTTTCAAGATATGATTGACCTTAGCTTGACCTTAGGGTAGGTCATTTTGCATACATAATTCATATTGAATCTTTTTATATGAATTTGTTCTATTCTAAGACTAGTCTTGGACCTTGTTCGACTAGTCCTAGAATTAGCTCGACCAGTCTAAGAAATTTCAGGACCAGTCCTAAGTTATTGCAATTTTTTGGCTGAGCTACGACCAGTCCTGGAGTCCTCGCGACTGGTTGTGTGAACAGTGCTCGACTTGTTCATGACCAGTCGTGCATCTTCGATTCAAACTCTAACGACTAAACTTGGAGCCTCACGACCAGTCGTGGGTTGGTCATGACCAGTCGTGGAGGGCTCACGACCGGTCGCGGACGACCTTCAACCAGTCGTGGAATGATTTTATCCAATCGTACTTAAAATTTTAAAAATTCATTTCTGCTATGACCAGTTATAGTGTCCTTAAGACCAGTGATAAACGAGTTTCTTTAACTATAAATAGACGATGAATTTCAGAGTTTGATAACTGAATTAAAGAAAAAATTAGGCATCACTCTAAGATAAGTTTGTGTTCATTTTAAGCTACTTTGTGCATATTTAAAATTCTCTTTTGTTAACTTTATTGATTTGATTTTGTTTCTATATTCCAATCTGAATTGAAAAGAGAAACTGTATTCCTTCTTCTTGGAATCAAAATCAAATATAGCTAGCCCATCTGGTTTAATTTAAAATCAATGTAGAACCTAGAATCATTTCTTAAGTGAGTATTGGACATTGAACTTCTATTTGAACTTTTACTCTGACTTGGTTCTTCCGGGCTACAACAAAAGGAGAAATCTAGGTATTTTACTTTATTATAAATTTTATTCTTTTGGTTTTATTTGAGATTAAGCCAGAAAAATCTTAATCTATTGGTTATTCGAAGAGAGCCAGAAAAGCTCAGAAGTGGAGTTTTTTTAAAATGTGTAAGCCCATTTGAAAGACACAATTGTGAAGGTTTTGGGTGAACCTGAGAAAACCTATTTTGATAGCGAACGCTAATATCCCCTGTGTGAGGATATTAGGAGTGGAGTAGCAATCTGTTTAGCTATTGTTTAATAGTTGGTGAACACACAGGCGAACCACTATAACTCTTTGTGTTTTGTGGATGTGTGATTTATTTTTCTTATCTTTTATCATTCAAAGCTGTGGGATGTATGTGTGGATGTGAATGTTGTAATATTTACATTTCAAGCACTGTGGGGAATGTTGTAATAGTTTAGAATTTATTTATCACTATTCTTTTTATTCCTCTTCAGTTTGAGTTTTTGATATAAAGACCTTTCTAGAAATATGGTTGTCCTAACATTAACCTTGGTTTTTGGTGTAAGGTTGTCCTTAGAACAATACTTGTATCAATTTCTCAAGACTAGAATTTTGAGGTTACTTTTATGTTTCCGTACTGTGATTTATTTATAGTTCTATCTTTCCTCTATTCTTTTATATTCCACTATTAAAGTTTAAATTTGGAATAGTCCTATCACCCCCCCCCCCTTCTCCTCTAGGACTTATAGCTTGGCCTTTTCAATGTTATCATCAAATCATCTATGCATGTTATAATTAAAGAGATGTCTATCATTTAAAACATGAATTAATTGTACAAAAAAGTTAGCATATTCAATAGTAAGGTAAGTAACTCAGTTAAGGGAATCATGCCATCATCTATATCTAGATTGATGAAATCAAGCGGGAAGCTCAAAGGGTGAGTCCTCACCTTATGTTTGAACCACCTACTCCATCGCTAAGAAATGCGTGCTTCCTTGGAATCAATTCCTACCATCAATTGCAAAGTCGTAAGATTAGACCTAAGCTTACACACTATGTAGGGTTAGGGTCTTAACATAGAGTTTGGATTATTTAGGTTTCTACGGTTTTGATGTAGGACTTAGGGTTTGGTCCTAGGAGTGGAACCATAGTGTATGTATAGCCTAAATGCAATATAATAATAATGTGGTTAATTACAATTTAAAGTTAATGATATAACTAACGTTTGTGACCATACTAATAATTAGCCTTATAATCGTAATAAAATAATATAATCTATTATTCAAGATAGTATTTTCAAGTGATGGATACCATGCTAATAATACTAAAAATTCTAGGGTAATGGTATAATTAATATTAGTTAATATGACATTAATAATCGTTATAATGGAAATGAATAGTGCGCTCTACTATTTAGGATGATCTTTAAGAATAAAATACTTCTATTTAATCATTGAAATTTACATGTAGTAATCGATATTAGTATAGGTAATTTACTAATGGTTATTGAAAATCCTAATAAATGTTAATAGTGATGATAATGATAATTGTAAAAGAAATAAATCTATTCTAAGAGAATTAATAAATCTAAATTAATTCAGGTCAAGATGCTAATTCACCTTGATTTGCTTGATTTAAGTGGAAGTTAATTTCTAATTTGACTTTAACTCGACCCAAGATGAACTAAGGCAACCTAGTCTAGTTCCAACCTCAACAAATCTGCACCATTATAATATTAATTGTAACTTTTTTGGTTTAACCCGTTTCGGCCCCAACCTAAACCGGTCCGACTCCACCTAATTCGATTTCCAACTTGATGTACTTGGTGTGACCCACACTCTACCCCCCAACTGTTATGATTGGACAAGATCATCCCCTAAATCACATGTTAATTGAAAATGAAAAGAAGACTCAAGGTAAATTCTCTTACCATGGCTACACGGCTTGATACCACTTGATATGAGGTTGAGCTTCTCGGACACTAAACAGGATCAAAGCCTCTCCAACAAGGCTTACAGGTGCTACAACATCAAACGATGCTAGCCTTGATTATAATCAAACTGAGCCAACTCGGTTGAGTCAACTCAGCTGCTAGTGTAGCGTGCACTCGCTCACTTTTCCTCTCTCTCACAAATCTTCTCCTCCTATCCTTCCTTCCTTCCTCACTCCCTACTTTTCCCTTTTTTGGATGTCCAGCAGTAGCAGCTAGATGCCCAGCTCGACTCAGTCCAGCCTCGACTCGGTTCGATATGGAGTAGAATGCACTCACACTCCCATTTCTCTTTCTCCCTCTGTTTCTTCCCTTCTTTTCTCTCTCTTTTTTTTTTTCCACTTCCCTATTTCTCTTCTCTCTTCTTTCCTGCTGCTGGAATCACCCAGCAAAGACCATCAGCCTGGCCTGACTTGGCCCGAACTTGGCTCAGCTCGAGCTCAACCCGACAGCCACTCCCTTCATTTCCTCTCTATTTTCTCCTCCTCTCTTCTTTTCTTTTCTCTCTCTTTCTTTTCCAATCAGAAACGTCCCACTAAGGATGCCAGTCTGGATGGACTCGACTCAATTTGAGTTGTCAGGTGCAGTGGATTGGCGAGGAAGAAGATGATGCCATTAATGGAGGATCTCGAATGGAGGCTCCTATGTGAGACTCGTATCCTAGCCCGTACCATTACGTATGCTTCCGTAGTCCTCCCAGTTAAATTCCAGTGACCCGCGACCTGTAAATTTTATTTGTGCCCGACCCTGAGTCACACCCTATGCATCCAAGTCAGTTTGACTCTAGACCTATGCCATTGTGACCATGTTGTCGCTACGATTCTAATGCAGCATCTCGTGCGTCAATCCGATGTCTAGATCCCAAGATATGACCTGTGCACGATCATGGGGGTGGACCGCATATTACGGGCCATGGTGTACATGTTTCCCCATAATCATAATGAGGATGATGTCATCCTAGGGATGATATCATCCTATTCTACAACCTAACCTACCCCCTACCTAGCCTACCTCATAAATGCTCTCATTTTTTTTTTCAAAACTCATTATTACAAGCTCTTCCAACCCATCCTTTCACACTCTCTCTCATCTCTCTTTCACGCTCTTCTTCTTCATTTTCTCCCCTAGCAAGAGAAGAGCAAAAAAAAAAAGTCGATGACAACCCTCCCATTCTAGCCACATTCACCCCAGATCGCCTTCAATCCAACCATTAGAAGCCCATCTCCACATTGAAGGAGCCTCATTGGAGCTTCGGAGCACTACAGAGGAAAAAGAAGGAAGGTGGGTGCTTCTCTCTCTCCCTCTCCTTTTCATTTTTACATGATGATGTGGCTGTGTGTCCCACTCGAATGGACCCCACCATGAAGCATGCATTTTTCCCAAGTCATCTGGTAGGTAGGGCCCACCTTAAAATGTGTTGTATGGGGACCGTCTAGCGTCCAGGGACGTTGGACATGGCTACACAGGAAGTACGAACTGACAATGGTGTGTACTAATAGTATTAGAAAAAAATAATAAAAATAATAAAAATAAAAATGTCAGCTTGATTTCAAACTTTTATCTGGGCTGCTCATGTAGGCCCCACCTTGATGCGTGAATCTAATCCATGTCATCCATTCCATTTGCCAACTCATTTTAGGCGTTGAGCCGAAAAATGGAGCCAACTTAATTATCTGGAGGGCCATAGTATAGAAAATAGTGGTCGTTACCGTTAAAATTCACCTTGATGTTTCTACTCACCAAAGCATGTTGCATATTAGGCTCAATTAGACGGTCTTGAGCCGTAAGATCCAATGGGTGGAGTGGATTCACTTGATGTGGGCCCCACCATGAAAAAACCTTTAAAAAATATAAACAAGGCAGCGCTGCTGCTACTGACGTGCAGCAGCGTCCTGCGCTGCTTCTACGGGCGACAAATGGGCAGGGACCATTGGCTCCCAGTGTGGGCCTCACCATGATGTGTGTTGAATATCCTCACCGTGCATCAGTTAGGCCCCTTTGGGGCAGTGGGCCACCCCAAAAATCAGCTATATGTGGGACTCAAGTGGCCCACATGGCAAGAAACAGTGTGATTGCACGTCTGCCATTGAAACCCTTTTGGGTGTCCCAGAAGTTTTGGACCATTATGAATTTTTTTTTCCTCTACATCTAGGTCTGCATGACCTTATTAATAGATTGGATGGAAAATAAACGTTGTGGTGGACCCCACGTGGGACCCACAGATGTGAGTGTTTTTCCCACACCGTCCACCCATGTAGACCTTACCAGCAGTGGACGGTGGTGTATATCATGTATGTGTTTCGTATCCACTATCCCTGGACGGTGGGGCCACCTCGGTGTGTGTGTCCGTCCAGGCCTTCTAAAGCCTAGTCGTTGTGCTTATATTAAATGTAATATTAATATATTATAGTATATTGATACAATATATGCTAATATTATATTATATATGTGGTGAGGGTGGGCTCTACGTGGGACCCTCCTCTGCCCCTTTTAATGCATAAAAGCTGCACAACAGCAGGTATATTTATGATATATATTATATATTGTATATTTATACATAAGGGTGGGCCCTACGTGGGACCCACCTTCACTATTCTTTAATGCAGCATTAGCTACATGTACGACAGCTATGTAGCTGCCCTATGACATGTAGACCTACTGTTATACATGGCAGTAAGTTTCGTGGGTCCCACCTCTTCCATCCATGCCATCTATCTTTGAGACCCACCATAATTCTTGTGTTGTATCCAAACTGTCCAACCATTTGAGATATCGTTTTATGGTATGGAGTCAAGAATGAGTCAGATCTAAAGTTCAAGTGGCCTCCACCATTTAAATAATGGAAAATGACATCCACCGTTCAAACTTCTAAGGGCCATAATAGTTTATTTTCACTTCATCTATCACTATGTTAACTTATGAATAGGTTGGATTTCAAATACATCACGGTGGGCCACACCATGATGTGACCAACCCTTTGATCAGGTGAACCACACTGCAAAGAAATAATGGGATTTGAACATCTACCATTGAAACCCTTTGGGGGCCATGTAAGTTTTAGATTAATATGGGATTTATTTTCCCTCTTAATCTAGGTCTTTATGACCTTATGATTAGATTGGTTGGAAAATAAACCTTATAGTGAGCCCTATGATTTATTTAACCATGAAAATTATTATCTCCATTTCTATTGTGGTATGTTCCAAATGATCCTTCAATATAACTCATTTCTTTTTGGAATTTATAAGGTCCGTTGTTGAGGCCCACCTTAATGTGCATAAGGTCTGTTGTCGAGGCCCATCTTCATTTATATAAGGCCCATTACAGAGGCCCATCTTAATATATTTGTGGTCCGTCCGTTGAGGCCCAATTTGATATACATGAAGCCCATTGGTGTGGCCCATCATGCTGTATTTTGGCTTATGGATGGGGGGCCGCTCGTTTGTATTGTTAAGCCCATGTAATGAGGCCCACTCGATATATGAGGCCTAATATTGAGGCTTGTCTGATGAGGCTCATATGATATATTTGAGGCCCAAGTACAAAGCTCACCTATTGTGTATTCGAGGCCCGATGTGATGTATGTTGGCCCATATGACAAGGCCAATGTGACGTAAATGAGGCCCATCATGATTGTGTGTGAGGCCATTGACCCATTATATGTGGGTCACTCCTTGTGAGCGATGTTGGTTAAATGTCCACATTGATGGGTAATGATGGTTAAACGTCCACATTGTGACCTTCGCTTAGGCCCTTTATCATCGTTCTCTAGAGGGTTAACCCAAATGATTAAGCCTCATTGACATTGCTTGATCCATTATTGGGTGTCCATCTATGGACCCCGCCTTGTGTCGAGGTCGATTTCGATTGCCAATTACCGATTTTGATTATCGAGGTCGACTCCGATTGTCGAGGCCAGATATTGAGGCCAATTGCCGAGGTCCATTGTGATGTATATGCAACCCATATTTTAAGCCCACTCTGATGAGCATTCGGCCTCGACTTGATGCATTTGAGGTCTATTTAAGGTATGTGAGGTCTATGTGATGAGGCACATTGTGATGCACTTGAGGGCCAGGTGATGGAGCCCATTGTGGTGTATGTTAGGCCCATATGAGAGACTCATCGTGATGTGTATTAAGCCCTTAAGTGAGGTCCATGGTATTATATATTTGACCCTTGTGTAATACCCGTATCCTAAACTGTACCATTTCGTATTCTTCCACGGTCCTTTCGGTCGAATTTCGGCAACCTTCGACCTGTATTTGACGCTTGCACATGAACCTAAGCCGAGTCTCCCATATCATAGTCGACTCAACCTGAAACTTATACCTTAGTGACCGCACCGTCACCATGGTTCTAACGCCGTGACTCATGCACCGATCCGATACCCGTACTAGAAGATGTGGACGCACGTTCATTTTGAGAAAACACCGCGTGTTGTGAATGTCGAGGGAATCTCTATGACCTATCCCATCAATCAAGTACACATTACACATCAAGTCAAGTACAACTAACCCATGCCATGCCCATACCTCTCTCTTACACAAGCTACCCAAAGTCAACTCTCTCTCCTCCCTCATCATTCCTCTTTTATAAGTTTTTCAACTCAACCCATACCCTTTCTTACAACCACCACATCACCCATCCCTTTAACCCATCCCCTCACTCTTTCTCTCTCATTTCCCCAAGAAACTCCCAAGCTCCATACGTCCCAACATTTCAAGCAAATCTCAAAGGCCAAGTGTGGCCTATTCCCTCATCTCTCATCCTCACCATCAAGATCTCATCATCCACCGTTAAACCCAAAGGCAATGAGCTAAGGAAGCTAGGGGAGCAAGAAGAAGGAAGAGAGGTGGGTGATCCACCGTTAAATTTCTTTTTTTAGGACCCCTTGTTGGTGGGACCCATTTTTTATGTATGATTTGTATCATGTGGGGCCCATAGTGGCGAGGCCCCACCATCACCGTCTCTTGTCCCTCTATCACCATGACTCTCTCTCTCTCTCTTGGTGTGTATATGTGTGGTCCACCTGGTGTGTATATGTGTGGCCTACCATGAAGGATGAATTTTATTCATGCCATCCATAGGCCCACCTTATTGGACCATCCAATAGTAGGCCAATTGGATAGACCCAATTGAAGAGAAAATGCAATATCATGTTGATCCAACTGGTGGGGCCACGTACATGTGGGACCCACCATGATGTCTGTTACTACCACGCGGGCTTGGCTAACATGGAGTGCGTGTACAGACATGGGTGGTAACTCACAGTGAAGTGTGAAGTGATGTGGGCGTACTAAGCATGGGGTGGGCCACTCATGTAGTCCCCACCTTGATGTATATACTCAATCCTAGCCATCCATCCTTTTCTTCAAATCGTTTTAGGTGTTGAGCCAAAATTTGGGACCAATCCGATCTTTTGGAGAGCCATGGTATAAGGAATGGTATTGATACCATTGAAATACACCATATGTGTTCTATACACCAAAAACCATCCAATATTGGGCTTGATTGGTGGGTATTGAGCAATGGTGACCAATGGTAGGGCTGGATTTCATTAATGCAGGCCCCACCTATCGAGTTCCTTAGAAAAATGTGAAATGGCCAAGCTATATGTCCTAGAGGGGGGGGGGGGGGGGGGGTTGAATAGGACTATGCTAAATTAAAATTAAATACAGCGAAATTAAATTAAAATAGATAGCCAAACTAAAATAAATCAATTCACAATGCAACCTCAAAATTCAGGTCTCGAGAGATGGATACAAAAGTTGTTATAAGGACAACCTTTCACCAAAAACCAAAGGTTTATGGTAGGACAACCTGATTTCTAGAAAGATCTTTGTATTAAGAACTCAAACCGAAAGAGGAAAATATAAATTCAAAAAGAATAAATTACAATCTTAAGAATTGATTATTAAGGACAACCATGCACCATAAAAATGGGAGGGCAACCTTACTAAAATAATTACAGAAATTGAACCTCAAATTGATAAAGGAATAACAAGAGATAAAATGCTGAAATAAAACTCTAAACTATTACACCGTTCTCCACACTTGCTTGATATGTAAATTTTTACAACATTCATATTCACATATACATTCCACAAAACTGAATGATAAAAGATAAAGAATTAATCAAGCATTCAATCCACAAGACAAGGAGTTATAGTGGTTCACCTGTGTGTTCACCAACTGTTAAACAACAGCCACACAGAATGCTACTCCACTCCTAATATCCTCACACAGGGATATTAGCATTCACTATCAAAATAGGTTACACAGGTTCACCTAAAACCTTCACAATTATATCTTTTTCACTTGGGCTTACAAAAAAAAAAAAAAAACCTCTTTTCTGAATTTTCTGGCTCACCTCAGACAACCAACCAAATTGAGATTTTTCTAACGAATCCCAAACAAAAACTAAAATAGAATGGAATTTACAAAATTGTAAAATACCTGAATTTATCTTATTGTAGCAGCCCAGAAGAACCAATTGGAGTAGATGTTCGAATATAAAAGTTCAATGTCCAATACTCACTTTACAATGGTTCTAAGTTCTAATTAATTTTAAATTAAATCAGATTGGGCTAGCTCTATTTGATTTTAATTCTAAGAAGAAGGAAAACAATAATTCCTCTGTTCAAATCAGATTGGAATATAGAATAAAATCAAATAGTAAAATGCTAACAAAAGAAAATAGAATTATGCACTATATAACTTAAAAATAAACACAAACTTATCTCAGAGTAGAGCTTCAAATTTACTTAAATTTCTGATGAAAAACTCTGAAATTTGTGTGTTATTTATAGTAGTAGAAATTCATCTTTGACTAGTCCTAGGGTCACCACGACTGGTCGAAGAAGAAACAGATTTTTGAATTTTTGAGCGCGATCGAATAAAATCGTTTTACGACCGGTCGAAGACAGTCCACGACTGGTCGAAGGTAGTCCACGACCGGTCAAGACCCCTCTATGACTGGTCGTGTAACACTTGATTTAGTCACTGGAGTTTGAGTTGTAGCTCTATGACTGGTCGAAGGTCGAGTCGAGACCATCCTACGACCAGTCGACCAGACTCTAGGACTGGTCGTAGCCGAATAGAAAAAATCTGATAATTCACAACAAAACTGCGATTGGTCTTGGAATTTCTTGGACTGGTCGAACCCGTGCTAGGACTAGTCGAACAAAATCCAGGACTTGTCTTAGGACAGACCAGAATCATGGATAATTATAAAAATTGGATTATGTATCCAAAATGACCCACCCTAAGGTCAAACTAAGGTCTATCAAACCTGGGACACGAAGTATGGACATTGAAAACTTCACTTTTGAGTTGATGTAGCTTGAACACATCACAAGCTTCAGTATCACTTTAAGTTGCACTTGTCTCCCAGTCTATCTTGAGTCTCGAACTTGAACTCTTTATTGTAGCTTGAACTAGCTTGAGCTTAAACTAACTTGTACTTAAATAGCTTGAACTTGAAGTGTTGATGAGGTGTCTCGAACACAGTTATTAAGAAATAAACACAACAAACACAAGACATATATAGAGGTTTTGACACACAAAATTTGACAACCAAAGGAGCATGAGACCATAGCACTTACAATCTCCCCTGTTATCAAATTTGTGACAAAACATGCTCTTATAAAAAAATAGCATTATCAATAATTAGCAAGAGAAGCACAAGCACAAGCTGTTATAAACCAGATGGAACAAAGAATCATGCACCAGTTGTCATAAGAAGATAAGCAATATACAACTTCTTAACTCCCCCTGAGTTGTGTACCCTATCATAATCCATAATGCCATAGAATTCACAAATTCTTCCCCTTTTTGTCAAAATATGACAAAGGAAGAAGCAAAGATTAGATATGAAAGACAATATATATATATATATATCAAGATAGAAAGTTCAAAGCACAAAACAAATCATCAGGAGTTAACAATTTAAGTCAGATAAAGTCTCACACACAAAATATAATAGTTATTATAGACAAAAAAAAAAAAAAAATTCAAACTGATTCAGAGGAAGGAGCTGGTATGTTAGGATCACTTTGATGAAGGCTCTTCTGTAAGTGCCTAAAATACTTGCGCATCTTATTAAATTGATCATTGTGGCCGACATTCAACTGTTTTACCTTCTCCTCTAATGCACTCAGACGTGCATTGAAATCAGATGGTTCAAAGTCTGGATCATTTCCAAAGTCTGAATCAATTTCATTAAAGATATCATCCATGTTTATATCATCTGGCGATAAATCATGACCCTCGACACCAATTTCAGCTTCAGCCGCAGCTCCACCCGCACCAACATCAACTTTTCCTAGAGCCAATTCCAACTTCATTTTCTTTATGTTGGAGTTGTTGAATATAAGGTGTTGGATAGGAGCCTCTCCGACGGGCATAATGACTAACATGTGAGTGACTAACACATTCATCAGATACCCAAATGGAATATCACTATGACCAGGATGGATACAGAATTGAATAATAGAGGAATAAATCAAAGAGGGCAAACAAACATTAGTGCCAGTAATGATTGAGTACATAATACGAACCATAAGCAGAGTCAACTCAGTTTTGTTTCCAGAGCGAGGATGCAGATTAGAGGTAAAGATATGATGTAAAACTCTGTATCTGGGTAACAAGTATCTGTACGCGAGGGCACTCCCATTTTGAGACCATGGTGCATCCATGTTACACAATGCTCTAGTAAAAATACGTTTTTCTGATTCAGTTACTTTTTCAGCGAGTGTGCTAGGATGAATACCTTCATCATTTACTGATATGTCCAAAGGCCTGAAATTAAATGTCGATCAATAGGAAAAAGGCCCTTCTCTAGTAGTAATAGTAAAAGTTAGTAGCTCAGTAGAAAATTCAGTTATGCAAGCTACCATGGCTTACGCTATGGATTGGTATGCCAGCCCGCCCCAGCTTAAAATGTTTTCCCAACCTACAGATTGAAGGAGAGGAAGAAGACTGAAAGGAGTGATATGGTTTAAATCAACGGCCTTTTTAACTATCACATTGCGCATACGCAAATCACATACATATGGTGGATCATCTTCGGGAGCCCTAAGATGGCGTCTAGTGATAATATTTGATCTAGAAGAAGAAACACCTCTAAGATTTTTCTTTTTACCTCTAGAGTCCATTTTATTAAAGAAATACCAGAAATTTTAAGAAAATAGAAGTGAGTTTCTCTAGATTTAACAAGAGAGGAAGAAAACCCCAATATCTAGAAGAACGAGTTGAAATAGAGAGCTACAAGCAAGAAATCTAAGTGAAAAGACTATGATTCTTCAAGAAAATAAGTAAAAATACTCTAACCTGAAGGAATCGAAAGAAGGTTTCGACGGGTCGTAGCTCGGTTCATTGGAGAAGAGAAATAGAATGAAGAAGATGAGATTTTTCCCCTAAATAAAGTAAACAGTGCGCTCCACGACTAGTCGGCGGACGTCCTCGACCGGTTGTGACACAACTGGTCGAGCTCTTTCACGACTGGTCGTGTACCAGAAAAAATATGCAATTCTTTACAAATTTTAAAATTTAATGTATTAAAGTATTTAATATATATACACTATGATATAGAGATGCATGATCAATCATTTTAAATAGCACATACCAAGATCAAATTTCAATTTATTAAACCTTCTTTTGTCAAGCGGTTTAGTGAATATGTCAGCAAGCTAAGTCTCAGTAGGTATGTATTCTAAGGATATTACTTTTTCTTTCACTTATTCACGAATATAATGAAATCTAATGTCAATGTGCTTAGTATGTGAATGCTGGATTGGGTTTTTCAAAATATTTATCGTACTGGAATTATCACAGTATAAAACCATTGAATCCTGTGTGATACCATAATCACTCAACATACGTTTCATCCAAACCAGCTGTGTACATGCATTTCCAGTTGTAATGTATTCAGCCTCAGCAGTTGAGAGTGATATGGAACTTTGCTTCTTGCTAAACCAAGAAATCAAGTAGTTTTCAATGTAAAAATAACCACCACTGGTTGATTTTCTATCATCGATATTACCAGCCCAATCAACATCTGAATACCCAGCCAATTGAACACTAGTATCATAAGGATACCAAAGACCCAAATTGACTGAACTTACGACATATCTAATAATTGGCTTAACGATAGTTAAGTGAGATTCTTTAGGATTAGACTGATATCTAGCGCAAATTCCAATACTTAAAGCAATATCAGGTCTACTATCAGTTAAGTAAAGTAAACTACCAATCATGCTACGATACAATTTAGGATTTATATCTTAACCTGTAGAGTCTTTTGACAGTCTTAGAGTTGTACTCGTAGGTGTATCAAAATTCTCAACATTCTTAAATTCGAACCTCTTAATTAAGTTCAAAGCATACTTGGTTTGAGAAATAAAAATTCCATCAGGTTGTTGTTTTACTTGCAACCCTAGAAAATAATTTAATTCCCCAACCATGCTCATTTCGAATTTAGATTTCATTAACTATACAAATTCAACAGTCATGTTAGTACACGTTGATCCATAAATAATATCATCTACATAAATCTGAACCATTAGAATATCATCGTTATGCTTCTTAACAAAGAGCGTCTTATCGACATTACCCATTTGAAAATTATGACTCAGTAAAAACTTGGTCAATTTTTCACACCATGCCCTGGGAGCTTATTTCAGACCATAGAGAGCCTTTTTAAGATGATATACATGATTAGTAAACTTAGGGTCTTCAAACCCTGTAGGTTGTTCCACATATACCTCTTTATGTAAATCGCCATTCAAAAAGGCACTCTTCACATCCATTTGAAAAATTTTAAACTTCCTAACACATGTGATGGATATAAAAAGTCTGATAGATTCAAGACAGGCTACAGGGGCAAAGGTTTCATCATAGTCAATTCCTTCAATCTGTGTGTACCCTTGTACAACTAGTCTTAATTTATTTCAAATAATATTTCCAAGTTCATCAGAATTGTTTTTAAAAATCCATTTTGTTCCAATTATGTGTTTATCTTTAAGTCTAGGAACAAGATACCAGACATCATTACAAACAAATTGATTAAGTTCTTCCTGCATCGCAACTATCCAGTTTTCATCAGAAAGTGCTTCTTTTATGTTTACCGGTTCAATCTGGGATGTAAAACATATGTAATTGCATATGTCTTCTAATTTTCTTCGAGTGCACACACCAGTGAGAGAGTTTCTAAGAATTTGAGTAGTTGGATGATCTTTAACAGTCCTTAATTCAGAATTAATTTCACTTTATGAAGTATCTAGTTTTTCAATTATAAGAACTTCATCATTGTCTGAACTAGGGGCAGGTGTATTCAAGTGATCATCAATGACCACATTAATTGACTCTTAAATCACACCGGTCCTTTTGTTTAATACACGATAAGCACGACTGTTTAAAGAATATCCTAAAAAGGTCCCTTCGTCACTTTTAGTGTCGAACTTTCTCAAGTTTTCACGGTCACGCAAAATGTAGCACTTGCTGTCAAAAACATGAAAGTATTTGACAGTAGGCTTTTTGTCAAACCACATTTCATAAGCCGTTTTATTATTAGATTTACAAGTATAAACATGGTTAATAATGTAGCAGACAGTATTCACTGCTTCAGCCCATAGATTTCTAGGGAACTTCATGCTATTCAACATAACATTTCCCATTTTTTTAAGCACTCTATTTTTCCTTTTCATAATACCATTTTGATGTGGTATTTTGAGTGCAAAGAATTTATGCGATATTCCCTGATCGCTACAAAATTTCTCAAAATCACTATTTTTAAATTCGGATCCATAATCACTACGGATCTTACTGACTTGAGAACATTTTTCAGTTTGGATCCGTTTGATGATCTTTTTCACTTCAGCAAAGGTTTCTGATTTGTCTCTTAAGAATGAAACCCAAGTGTATCTTATATAATCATCTACGATAACCAAGAAGTATTTTTTGCCACCTCGACTTTCCGTTCTAGTTGGTCTTATAAGATCCATGTGGAGAAGCTCGAGTGGTCTTGATGTGGCATTGGAGTTCACCTTTTTGTGAGAGCTCCTAGTTTGTTTCTGTACTGGCATTCGCCACATATTTTGTCTACTTTTTACAATTTAGGTAGACCTTTAATTAGTTCTCCTTTGCTCAATCTGTATAAATTCTGATAGTGTACATGTCCAAGTCGTTTATACTAAAGTTTTGTCTCATTGGTATGGACCATGTAACATTTTTCGTTAGATGAGCTACCATCACTTACTATATAGCAGTTTTCAGAAGTTCTGCGACCAGTTAATATTACAGAACCATTTTTGTTTATGATCTCATAACCTTGATTGAAAAATTTCACATTACGTTTGTTATCGCATATTTGAGATATGCTTAACAGGTTGTGCTTTAGCCTCTCGACATACAAAACATCTTTAAATAAAGGGAGGTTGTAAAGTTGAACCGTACCTTTACCAATAATTTTGTAATTACTTCCATCACCAAATGTGACTGACCTATCAGTCATATCTTTAAGAACGGTGAATAAAGCTTTGTCTCCTGTCATATGCCTGGAGCATCCACTATCTAGGTACCACTTTGAATGGCTTGTTGCTTTAAAAGTAGTATGGGCAACCAAGCAGGTAACTTTAGGAACCCATTTCAGAACAGTTTTGAGTTTAGGAGTATAGTTGGTCTTCTTTTGATTGTAGTTGTAAGAAAGACCTATTGAGTTATATTTTAAGAGCTCTTTAAGTAAATTAACTATCTTTTCAGCTAGTGAATTTCTGTTCTGATTTTTGAAATAGCTACTTTTAAATTTTTGAAAAGTTTTTGTATTTTTAGAAAAACCTTAACAAGTACCTTTTCCTTTTGAGTTTGAGACTTCTCTTTTTACAAAATTGGGAGAAGTATTCTTTTGTTTAGGAGATGTATTTTTATCATAGCCCAACCCAGATCGATTACTATATTTTCTTGATCTGGATAATAGTTTTTCTAATTTTGGATCACCTTGTGCATATCTCCATGTGTCCTTCAAACTCAGAAGAGAAGGTACTTTATTTTTAAGTTTCTCATTTTCAGATTTCAAATCTTCAATCAGGAAGGTTTTGAATTTCAAATCACATTTTAATTTTTTAAAACAATCTGAAATTTGTAATTTTTCTAAAACAAGAGTCTCAAAACACTCTTTGAGTTTAGAAAACTTTTCTTTTTGAAGTTTAAGTTTGACAACAATTTTACAACTTTCCTTATATAAGGCATTATAAGCATCTTGAAGATTTTCTTCATTTTCATGATCACTATGCAAATTTTCTTCACTAGTTGAATCATCGTGATCTGAAAATGTGAACTTGGCTAGAGTCATAAGGGCTTTTACTTCATTGCCCAACTCGGTTTTAGAATCTTCTAATTCAAAAGTGGCTTTAAAATTAGATGATTCGTCCCAAGTAGCCAACATACCTTTCTTCTTAGGTTCGTCCTTTTTAGGACATTTGTTTGTTAAATGCCCATATTCTTAGCAGTTGTAACATTGACTATCTTTCAAAGACTTCCAAGTTCTAGACTTAGGTTTAGATCGTTTCTTTTCATTTATTTTTTAAAAATCGACCCTTTTCTTACTTTTAAAAATCTTGTAAAACTTTTTTACTAAAAGCGCCATATCATCTTCTGAATTTTCTAAATCCGAGTTTTCATGAGAAATACCTTTAGAAGATTTTAAAGCAATAGATTTACCTTTAGGACATTTAAAATTTAATTCATAGGTTTATAAAGAACCAACTATTCTTCTACCCTCATATTATCCGTATCACGAAGTTCCTGAATCGCGATTACTTTAGAGTTAAACCGTTCAGGAAGTGAGCGCAGTATCTTTGTACACACTTTACTTTCTGAGATTTTATCGCCAAGACCCCACATTGAGTTTACAATGTCATTCAATCTAGTATAAAAGTCTATAAACATTTCATTTTCCTCCATATGAATTTCTTCAAATTTAGTTGTAAGGAGTTGGACTTTAGATTTCTTGACAATTGATGTACCCTCGTGTGTCATTTCTAATATATCTCAGGCTTGCTTTGCAGTATCATATGATATGATTCTTTTGAACTCATCTGGTGATAGTGCGCAAGTGATAGCATTTAGTGCTTTAGCATTGGCACTACTCTCACTTTTCTGAAGTGTAGTCCATGAGAAATAAGGAGGCACTCTCATTGTTTTTGAACCGTCAGTTCCAGTCACTTCAGTGGTAGGGGGTTTCCATTTGGTCACTGTGGCTTGCCACACACTCTCATCCATTGATTTGAGGAAGATCCTCATTCTGGCTTTCCAATAGGCATAGTTGGAGCCATCAAATGGTGGAGGCTTAATGACTGAAAGGCTATCGAAATTTGACATCTTTTTATATAGCTTAGATCGTTAGCTCAGGAAATAAATCCAAATAAAAAGTAATAAGAACGAGCTATTAGGCTCTGATACCACTTGAAATGGCCAAGCTATATGTCCTAGAGGGGGGGGGGGTGGGGGAGGGGGGGGGGGGGGGGTGAATAGGACTATGCTAAATTAAAATTAAATACAGCGAAATTAAATTAAATAGATAGCCAAACTAAAATAAATCAATTCACAATGCAACCTCAAAATTCAGATCTTGAGAGATTGATACAAAAGTTGTTCTAAGGACAACCTTACACCAAAAACCAAAGGTTTATGATAGGACAACTTGATTTCTAAAAAGATCTTTGTATCAAGAACTCAAACCGAAAGAGAAAAATATAAATTCAAAAATAATAAATTGCAATCTTAAGAATTGATTATTCTAAGGACAACCATGCACCATAAAAATGGTAGGGCAACCTTACTAGAATAATTACAGAAATTGAAGCACAAATTGATAAAGGAATAGCGAGAGATAAATTGTTGAAATAAAACTCTAAACTATTACACCATTCTCCACGCTTTCTTGAAATGTAAATTGTTACAACATTCACATCCACATATACATTCTACAAAATTGAATGATAAAAGATAAAGAATTAAGCAAGCATTCAATCCACAAGACAAGGAGTCATAGTGGTTCGCCTGTGTGTTCACCAACTGTTAAACAACAACCACACAGAATACTACTCCACTCATAATATCCTCACACAGGGATATTAGCATTCACTATCAAAATAGGTTTCACAGGTTCACCTAAAACCTTCAAAATTATGTTTTTTTCACTTGGGATTACACAAAAAAAAACCTCTTTTCTGAGTTTTCTGGCTCACCTCAGACGACCAACCAAATTGATATTTTTCCGGCGAATCCCAAACAAAAACTAAAATAGTATGGAATTTATAAAATTATAAAATACCTAGATTTCTCCTCTTGTAGCAGCCCGGAAGAATCAATTGGAGTAGATGTTCGAATATGAAAGTTCAATGTCCAATACTCACTTTACAATGGTTCTAAGTTCTAATTGATTTTAAATTAAATCAGATTGGGCTAGCTCTATTTGATTTTAATTCTAAGAAGAAGGAAAATAATAATTCCTCTTTTCAAATCAGATTGGAATATAGAATAAAATTAAATAGTAAAAAGCTAACAAAAGGAAATAAAATTATGCATAATATAGCTTAAAAAAAACACTAACTTATCTCGGAGTAGAGCTTCAAATTTACTTAAATTTCTGATGAAAAACTCTAAAATTTGTGTGTTATTTATAGTAGCAGAAATTCATCTTCGACTAGTCCTAGGGTCACCACTACTGGTCGAAGAAGAAACAGATTTTTGAATTTTTGAGCGCGATTAGATAAAATCGTTTTACGACCGGTCGAAGACAGTCCACGACCAATCAAGACCCCTCTACAACTGGTCGTGTAACACTTGATTTAGTCACTGGAGTTTGAGTCGTAGCTCCATGACTGGTCGAAGGTCAAGTAAAGACCATCCTACGACCAGTCGACCAGACTCCAGGACTGGTCGTAGCCGAATAGAAAAAATATGATAATTCACAATAAAACTACGACTGGTCTTGGAATTTCTTGGACTGATCGAACTAGTGCTAGAACTAGTCGAACCAGATCCAGGACTAGTCTTAGGACAGACCAAAATCATGCATAATTATAAAAATTAGATTATGTATCCAAAATGACCTACCCTAAGGTCAAACTATGGTCTATCAAACCTGAGACACGAAGTATGGACATTGAAAACTTCACTTTTAAGTTAATGTAGCTTGAACACATCACAAGCTTCAGTATCACTTTAAGTTGCACTTATCTCTCGGTCTATCTTGAGTCTCGAACTCGACTTTTTATTGTAGCTTGAACTAGCTTGAGCTTGAACTAACTTGTACTTAACTAGCTTGAACTTGAAGTGTTGATGAGGTGTCTCGAACACAGTTATCAAGAAACAAACACAACAAACACAAGACATATATAGAGGTTTTAACACAAAAAATTTAACAACCAAAGGAGCATGAGACCATAGCACTTACAAAATGTTAAAATTATATATATATATAGCAGCATCACCTGCTGCCACTGCCAGATGCACGCTACAAGGCAGGCCCCATCGTGATGTGTGTGCATGGCCCCACCATGATGTGTGTTGGCCCACACTACAGGCGACAGTGTTGAATGAACACCCACCGTTAAAAACATCACAGTGGGCCCCCAGGTCTTTGTGACCTATCAACAGGTGGATAGAAAATAAATATTATGGTGGGTCCCCTATCCGGGTGACCTCATTAACAGGTTGGCTGGAAAATAAATGTTATAGTGGGCCCCTTTGTCCATGTGACCATATCAATTGGTTGGCTGGAAAATAGACATTTTGGTGGGCCCCCTATTCATGTGACCTTATCAACAGATTGGATAGGAAAATAAACATTATGGCGGGCCTCACATGAGGCTCACTTTGGTAAGTATGGGCCCATGTATTTAGGCTCATCTTGATGTATTTTTAGGCCCATCTTAATGTATTTTTAGGCCCATTATTGTAACACCCTGAAAATCGGGGGTCGTGTATAAACTCAACTCCCGAGTTCCAGACCGTCACTTATGCAACAAAAATGATTATGATTCAATGTTGTCTGATTTAAAGCATTCACATGAGTAAAAGTATACCAAAACTGCAATTCATACTTCAGATCCAGTGATAAAAGCAAGCGGAAGACTAAACAATATATATATCACTGTATGAAAAAACAAAGTAAATCTCATCTGTCTCCAAAGTATGACTACATCTCTGAGTCTCATATACATAAACATAAACACAAAAATAATGTTCAAAATAGTCCCACTGAAGTCCCCTCGATCCAGGTCGCCTACGGGAAGCCGTCGTGATACTGCATATACGAGAACTCGTCCTGGTCCTCGTCGATCTCTGGCTCCACCTTCTGGATCTCGGCCTCACCTGCATCTACAACAGGGTCTGGTGGGCGTTGCAAACACCATCCCGTAATGTGGGAGTGAGTGATCAACTCAGTGGAATCATAGAGCAAAGATTAACATGTTCACAATTCAATCACGCGATAATAGTAAAGCAGTAAATCAGACAATCCTAATACTGTTGTTAATGCAAGATGACATGACGTGATGTATGCCCTCACCAACGATCTCCCTCATGCGGCAACATCTTACGACCGCGGCATGCCACACTCCCTAGAGTGCTCCACATCTTCCAGGCACATGCAATGTTATGGTGATATGAATTCCAAGTTGTTATTAGTCCATTCAAACAGCAGGATTGGGAAACTAAGGTACTTCCCTTGTATCAATCCCAACACAGATCCTGTCTAGGGTCGTCACTCCTAGTAATCTCATACGATGTGTATTTCGTAGGTCACTGCAAGGGCTGTCAGGGCTGTTGCTCGCACTCGTTGCACCGCTCCCCCATCACCTTATCAATACAGGCCTACCGTACTCTACTGCAACGGAAGGGTCGTCGCTTCCCGTGGACTCAGAATACGCTCGCGGTCACTACAAAGGGCTCGTCGCCTGATCAGTGTAGGCCGACAGCTAGAATATAGTGTCCCATACCACCATAATCTGCTCACGAGTCTAGGTGCTCACTGGTCACTACGGGGAGGTTTGTGACCCCAGCGTAGGCCGACAGCTCGACCATGGTGTCCCATACCACCATGCCCAGCTCATGAGTCTTCGTGGATCAAGGTACCATGGTTAACAGGGTTTACAATGGTAAGTTCAGTATCCTAGGTTCAAGCAGTTATGACTCATACAAGGTGAACATACATCGTCCAGTCGGGTTACTTGACGGGCTCGACTAGCGCGATCGCATCTCAAGTCGAACGACATGAAGTGCGTAAAACACTTCGCGTGGCCTAACCACTGCCGCCAACTCTAAACACGAATCACGTTCATCGACGCGTCGTTCGTGGCTATGACCAGTCAGCCACGAATTCGCTCGGTTACCGACTGCCTGGACTAAGTCTAGTCCCACACATCTATGGAATCACATTAGCAATATATGTAAAGGTATTGGAATTGAAATATAATCATATGAGCATGTTAACACATGTTATAACATTCAACTTAAGCAAATCTTCAAGACATACTTTCCATGCATGTAATGGAATCATGCATAAGGTCAACATGTAGGAAATCATTTAGGTCAGCATATTAACTAATAAATCAATCTCAAACTACTACATAACATCATTTAATTCAATACATACTAATACAAGCATTTATACAAACACATACACTACACACTTAAGTCTACATATAGTATGTCGACCCAAAGTAAGCAACTAGGCGAATCTCTTCGCCAAACTAATTATGCAAGCATTCCTAACTCCCTAATGTGACAACAAACCATGTCAATCACGTCAGCAAAATATGAATGTAGACCGCACTTCCTATAAATGACTAAAATGCCCTAAATCTCATATTCTTCGTTAATTTACGAAACAGGAAACGGAGAGCATGTTGTACATGTCAAACGGCGGTGCCGTCGATAATCTACTATTAAACGACATTGAAAGGGTTGTAAACCGTCAATCAAAGCGTCTGAAATCCTCACCTAGTCTCTTACGGATGCGGGATTTTGAACGGAGCGTGTACGCTTCGTCTACGGCAGTAGGAGAACCTATTTTACGAAATACGTTAGCTAGCACGCTACGAATCCAAGTAATCCCTAAATCAGCAACATTTAGGGTCATTCCATACCTGAAAAAGCGGAGAAATCACCGTCCAGGTGATTGGGAAGAGTTGCTGAAACAGTAATAATCGGCGGCTCGAAAACGGGAAAAATCCCTTCCAATCTCTCTCTCAAACTCTCTCTCCTTTTCTCTAGGGTTTGCAATTTTTGGATGGAAGAGAGAAATGAGGGTTTCAACCCCTTTTATAAGCTTAAAAATGCCAGAAACAGGCTCCGGAACGAAGTTTACTTGGTGCCTATCCATTTCGGGGCTGTTTCGGTCCAAAAGCTGCTTTCTGGTGGTCCCCTGGTCGATTGCGATCGGACTTAAGCTCATGCGTACCAGATGTAGCACGTATTAAGTTTTCAGTCTGGTAGGATTCGCAGATCGCATGTGGCGGACCAGTTTCAGTTCAGCGGTCACCGCACGTAGATCAGGGCTGAAAGTCTCATGATAATAAATAGAAATTTTTCCTGATCCGAGGGTGTAATCTGGATGAATTCTGACGGTCAGAACGCTTAATGCTAACGCGTCAAGTCATGTGCTAGATTTGAATTTGAAATTCCAAATCTGTCCCTATTCGCGGTCTCTTCAGTCCGGGTTCAACGAAATAGTCTGTGATTATCGGTTTGACTTGATTTTTGAGATGATTGTCAAGTCCAGTTGGGCGGTTCTAACGGTCTAAGATAGGAGGTATCAGACCTTCGACGCGCGGTCTAAATCCAATACAAGAATTCAAAGTGGTCCAGAGGACAAACCCGCTTAGAGTTTGATCCGAGGTTATAGAGTATTGTAGAGTTATTTGTTCTACTCGATTTGGGTCTTGTAGAACGTATTTAAAGTGATCAGGGACTATTTCCCAGCTACTCTAGCGTTGCGCTAGCTAACTTACGCTTAATTTCCATGGAATTTAATTCTACGCGATTTCAGGTCGAGTTGGTACTCGAGCCCAAGTACGGATTTTTCACGGGCGTTACAATTATTAAGGCCCACTTGGATGCATATGGACCCATGTATATAGGCCCATCTTGGCATGTATATACGCCTAATGTTGAGGCCAACTTTGGTATATATGGGCCCATGTATGTTGGCCATCTTGATGTGTTTATAGGCCCGCTGTTCGGGCCTACCTTGATATATATAGGCCCACGTTATGAGGCCCATTTGATGTATTTGTGGCCCATTGTTGAGGCTCACTTTGATATATATAAGGCCTATGTGATTAGGCTCATTTGATACACATAAATCTTATGTGATTGGGCTCATTTTAATGCATTCTATGGCTCATGGGTGATGACCCATTGCAAAGTACCTAAGGCCCATTGGTTAGGCTCATTGAGCCCATGAGATACGGCCCATTTGATGTATTTGAGGCCCAATGGGATGTACCTAAGGCACATTGCAATGTGTGATTCCGCCATGATTTATTTAATGATATTTAAGGCGAGCCGAGCTGTAACATCCCGAAAATCAGGGGTCGAGTAAAAACCCAACTCCCGAGTTCCAAAATGTTATTTATGCAACATAGATATATATGATTGAATGTTTTCTGTATTAATGTATTAAACATGAGTGGGACTACGCCAGAACAGCATATCATACTCCATAGACAGTTAAATTAACAAGCGAAAGACTGTAATAGTATGTATAACATATATAAACTTTTGTGTGTCTCCAGAATGTGAACATGTTACTAGGTTAAACATATACATGTATACCTCAAAAGAGAAAGAAAGAATATACATGAGTGCTTTAAAAATATAAATGACAAGTGTCAAGGTATCTAATCAACCTTCCTGTAATCCCATCAATCAAAACACGCATAAAGGAGGGATTCTCCTCCTCATCATCAAGTCCAGCTCCACTTCTCAAGCAGCGCCATCATCTGCAACCAAGATAGGGACTGGTGAGTGTCCGGAAATACCATCCCGTAATGTGGGAGTGAGTGATCAACTCAGTGGGATAAGAGAGCAGAGATTAACATGTTATCAAATCAATCATGCGATAATAGTAAAAAAGTAAATCAAACAATCCTAATACTGTTGTTAATGCAATATGACATGACATGATGGATGCCCTTACTGACGTTCTCCCTCATACGACACCATCTTACGCCCGCGGCATGCTTGCGTACCGCTCAGTGCTCCACATCTTCCAGGCACATGCAATGTGATGGTGATATGATTGCCGAGTTATTATTAGTCCAATCAAACAGCAGGATTGGGAAACTAAGGTACTTCCCTTATATCAATCCCAACACAGATCCTGTCTAGGGTTGTCACTCCTAGTAATCTCATACGATGTATATTTTGTAGGTCGCTACAAGGGCTGCTAGGGCTGTTGCTTGCACTCGTTGTACCACTCCCCCATCACCTTATCAATACAGGCCTACTGTACTCTCACTGCTACGGAAGGGTCGTCACCTCTCGTAGACTCAGAATACGCTCGCGGTCAATACAAAGGACTCGTCGCCTGATCGGTGTAGGCCGACAACAAGAATATAGTGTCTCATACCACCATAATCTGCTCACGAGTCATAGGTGCTCACTGGTCACTATGGGGAGGTTTGTGGCCCTAGCATAGGCCGACAGCTCGACCACGGTGTCCCATACCACCATGCCCGGCTCATGAGTCTTCGTGGATCAAGGTACCATGGTTGATAAGGTTTATAATGGTAAGTTCAGTACCCTAGGTTCAAGCAGTTATGACTCATACAGGGTGAACATACAACGGCCAGTCGGATTACTTGATGGGCTCGACTAGCACGAGCGCATCTCGAGTTGAACGACATGAAGTGTGTAAAACACCTCGTGTGGCCTAACCACTGTCGCCAACTCCAAAACACGACTCGCGTTTATCGACGCGTCGTTCGTGGCAAAGAGAAGCCAACCACGAATTTACTCGGTTGTCGACTGCCTAGACTAGGTATAGTCCCAATCAATTATGAATTCACATCAGCCATCATGTAAGAGTAATGGAAATGAAATAAAACCATGTGAGCATGTTAACACATGTTATAACATACAACTTAAGTAAATCTTCCAACGCATGCATTTCATACATATAATGAAATCATGCATATAGCTAACATGTAGGAAACCATTTACATCCGCATATTAATTGAGAAATCAATCTCAAACTAATTCATAACACCATTTAATTCAATACATACTAATACAAATATTTATACAAACACTTAAACTACACACTTAAGTCTACATATAGTATGTCAACTCAAAGTGCGCATTTAGGTGAATCTCTTCACCGAACTAATTATGCATGCATTCCTAGTATCCTAATGCGACAAGAAGCCATGTTAATCACATCAGTAAATTATGGATGAAAACAGTATTTCCTACATGTCAAACGGCATTGCCGTCGATAATCTACTATTAAACGACATTGAAAGCATTGGAAACAGTCAATCAAAGCGTCTAAAATCCGTACCTTTTCACCTATAGGTGTATTAATTCGAACGGAGCGTATACGCTTCGTCTACAGCGAACTAGGAACCTAATTTACAAGATGCATCAGCTACTATGCTATGGAAACTAAGGAACCTCAAATCAGCAACTATTTAGGATATTTTCTTACCTAGAAATGCAGCGAAATCACCGGCAAAGTGATTGAGGCGCGTTGCTTAATCACGTGCAACACGTGGCACAAGCAGCAGGAAATTCTCTTCCACTCTCTCTCACAAACTCTCACTTTCTCTCTCACTCTTGCTAGGGTTTCTAGGAAATTCGGATGGGTGAGAGGAGTGAGGGTTTAAGCCCCTTTTATAACCTAATTCTCGCCCAAAACCGGCTTGGGAAAAAAGTTTACTTGATACCAAACCCAATCGGGGCTGTTTCAGTCCAAAAGACCATTTCTGGTGGTCCCCTGGCCGAACGCGATCGGACTTAAGTTCATACATGTTGGATGTCGCACACATCCCATTTTCAGACCAGTAGTGTTCTCAGATCGCACGTGGCGGTCCAGTTTCAGTTCAGCGGTCATCGCAACTAGATCAGGTCTACAAGTCTCGTGATATGAAATAGAAATTTTCCTGATCCGAGGGTGTAATTTGGCTGAATTCCAACAGTCAGAATGCTTAATAATAACGTGCCAAGTTGTGTGCCAGATTTGAATTTTAAATTTCAAATCTAACCCTATTCTCACTCTCTTCACTCCATGCTCAATGAAATAGCCTGTGAATGTCGGTTGGACTTGATTTTTAAAATGATTGTCAAGTCCAGCTAGGTGGTTTGTAACACCCTGAAAATCGGGAGTCATGTATAAACTCAACTCCCGAGTTCCAGACCGTCACTTATGCAACAAAAATGATTATGATTCAATGTTGTCTGATTTAAAGCATTCACATGAGTAAAAGTATACCAAAACTGCAATTCATACTTCAGATCCAGCGATAAAAGCAAGCGAAAGACTAAACAATATATATATATCACTGTAAGGAAAAACAAAGTAGATCTCATCTGTCTCTAAAGTATGAATACATCTCTGAGTCTCATATACATATACATGAACAAAATTAAATGTTCAAAATAGTCTCACTGAAGTCCCATCAACCCAGGTTGCCTACTTAAAGCCATCATGATACTGCATGTACGAGAACTCATCCTGGTCCTCGTCAAAGTCTGGCTCTGCCTCCTGGTTCTCAACATCACCTGCATCTATAACAGGGTCTGGTGGGTGTTGCAAACACCATCTCGTAACGTGGGAGTGAGTGATCAACTCAGTGGAATCATAGAGCAAAGATTAGCATGTTCACAAATCAATAATGCGATAATAGTAAAGTAGTAAATCAGACAATCCTAATACTGTTGTTAATGCAAGATGACATGACATGATGTATGCCCTCACCGACGATCTCCCTCATACGGTAACATCTTACGACCGCGGCATGCCACACTCCCTAGAGTGCTCCACATCTTCTAGGCACATGCAATGTTATGGTGATATGATTTTCGAGTTATTATTAGTCCATTCAAACAGCAGGATTGGGAAACTAAGGTACTTCCCTTGTATCAATCCCAACACAGATCCTGTCTAGGGTCGTCACTCCTAGTAATCTCATACGATGTATATTTTGTAGGTCGCTGCAAGGGCTGTCAGGGTTGTTGCTCGCACTCGTTGCACCGCTCCCCCATCACCTTATCAATACAGGGCTACTGTACTCTACTGCTACTGAAGGGTCGTCGCCTTCCGTAGACTCAGAATACGCTCGCGGTCACTACAAAGGACAAGTAGCCTGATCAGTCTAGGCCGACAGCTAGAATATAGTGTCCCATACCACCATAATCTGCTCACGAGACTAGGTGCTCACTGGTCACTACGAGGAGGTTTGTGGCCCCATCGTAGGCCGACAGCTCGACCATGGTGTCCCATACCACCATGCCCGGCTCATGAGTCTTCGTGGATCAAGGTACCATGGTTAACAGGGTTTACAATGGTAAGTTCAGTACCCTAGGTTCAAGCAGTTATGACTCATACAGGGTGAACATACATCGACCAGTTGGGTTACTTGACGGGCTCGACTAGCGCGATCGCATCTCAAGTCGAACGACATGAAGTGCGTAAAACACTTCGCGTGGCCTAACCACTGCCGCCAACTCCAAACACGACTCACGTTCATCGACGCGTCGTTCGTGGCCAAGACCAGCCAGCCACGAATTCGCTCGGTTACCGACTGCTTGGACTAAGTCTAGTCCCAAACAATTATGGAATCACATCGGCAATTTATGTAGGAGTATCGGAATTGAAATACAATCATGTGAGCATGTTAACACATGTTATAACATACAACTTAAGTAAATCTTCAAGCACATATATTTCATGCATGTAATGAAATCATGCATATAGTCAACATGTAGGAAATCATTTAGGTCAGCATATTAATTGAGAAATCAATCTCAAACTATTTCATAACATCATTTAATTCAATACATACTAATACAAGCATTTATACAAACACATACACTACACACTTAAGTCTATATATAGTATATCGACCCGAAGTGCGCAAATAGGCGAATCTCTTCGCCAAACTAATTATGCACGTATTCCTAACTTCCTAATGCGACAACAAACCATGTCAATCACATCAGCAAAATATGAATGTAATCTGTACTTCCTACAAATGACTAAAATGCCCTAAATCTCATATTCTTCGTTGATTTACGAAACAGGAAACAGATAGCATGTTGTACATGTCAAACGGCGATGCCGTCGATAATCTACTATTAAACGACATTGAAAGTGTTGGAAACCGTCAATCAAAGCGTCTAAAATCCTCACCTTGTCTCTTATGGATGCATGAATTTGAACGGAGCGTATACGCTTCGTCTACGGCGATAAGAGAACCTGTTTTACAAGATCTATTGGTTAAAAAGCTATGGATCCTAGTGAACCTTAAATCAGAAACTTCTAGGGTTGTTTCATACCTGAAAAAGTAGAAGAATGGTGATCAGGAGGTGTTGCTTAGGCACTAGCAACAGGTGGCACGAAGGCTGAAAAAATCTCTTCTACACTCTCTCAAACTCTCACCTTTTCTCCCTCCAAATCTAGGGTTTCTCTCAAATTCGGATGGGAGAGAGGAGTGAGGGTTTCAACCCCTTTTATAAGCCCAAAAATGCTGAAAATAGGCTCCGGTACAAAGTTCACTTAGTGCATATCCAAATCGGGGCTGTTTCGGTCTAAAAGATGCTTTCTGGTGGTCCCCTGTCCGAATGCGATCGGACTTAAGCTCATGCATACCAGATCTAGCACGTATTAGGTTTTCAGTCCGGCAGGGTTCGCAGATCGCACGTGGCGGACCAGTTTCAGTTCAGCGGTCATCGCACGTAGATCAGGGTTGAAAGTCTCATGATATAAAATAGAAATTTTTCCTGATCCGAGGGTGTAATCTGGCTGAATTCTGACGGTCAGAACGCTTGATACTGACGCGTCAAGTCGCGTGCCAGATTTGAATTTAAAATTCCAATTCTGTCCCTATTCGCACTCTCTTCGGTCCGGGCTCAATGAAATAGCCTGTGATTATCGGTTTGACTTGATTTTCGAAATGATTGTCAAGTCCAGCTAGGCGGTTCTAACGGTCTAAGATAGGAGGTATCGGACTTTCGACGAGCAGTCTAGATCCAATACAAAGATTCAAAGTGGTCCAGAGAACAAACCTGCTTAGAGTTTGGTCCGAGGTTATAGAGTATTATAGAGTCATTGGTTCTACTCGATTTGGGTCTTGTAGAACGTATTTAAAGTGATCAGGGACTATTTCCCAGCTACTCCAGCGTTGCGCTAGCTAACTTAGTCATATTTTCTAAAAGAATTAATTCTACGCAATTTCGGGTTGAGTTGGTACTCGAGCCCAAGTATGGATTTTGCACGAGCGTTACACGGTTATAACGGTCTAAGATTTTAGGTATCGAACTTTCGACGCGCGTTCTAGATCCAATACAAAGTTTCAAAGAGGTCCAGAGAACAAACCGGTTTAGAGTTTGATCCGAAGTTTTAGAATATTATAGCACCATGGATTCTACAAGTTTTGGGTCTTGTAGAATGTATTTAAAGCGGTCAGAGACTATTTCACAGCTACTCTAGCGTTGCGCTATCTAACTTATGCTTAGTTTCTAAAGGAATTAATCCTAAGTGATTTCTTTGGCTATGGAATTGGGTTTTGAGCGATTTTCCAGGTATTTTAGTTGACCCATTGCCTGAGGACGTCTAATCCCACGTTGGCAAAAATTCTGGGTGTTACAATTTACCCCCCTTAAAACACAATTTCATCCCCGAAATTGGCGAAGGGTAAGGAGTACTTTTTCTAAGGAAGGTTCAAATCCTATTTAATGACCTAACCGTACGTATATCCTAACTCAAATGTTTCGATCCTGGGCCAGTGGGGAAGAGGCTACCCACACTTCCGCTGCGCCACTCTGATCGAACGGTTGCATTGGCTGACCTAACGTTCTATCCCCCTTAAAACTTGGTTCTACTTAAAGTTCAAGAATCTATGCATCGATCTGTATATCGGAACGAGGTGCAACTTAGGGGCTATCCTTGACATGAATTAGGAAACAACCTCTCATTACAGTGGTTTTTCTTTGCTAATGATGCGTTCTATGGCATTGGTATCTATGGCGATAGAAATGAGCCTAATCTCTATTGTGGTTGAGTTCAGGGGCAGGTATGAGTTGGTGGCAAGATATCGAATTCTCTACTGGATTTAAGTCCTCGCCATTTCCCAAAGGCAATGTGATCACGTTTGGTTGTAGGTGGTTGGGCCATCACAGAAGAAAGGTTGTGTAGTAGGTCTGAGCCGGATGCATAGACTTTCTATCTAGCTAGGACAGAAGATTTATTGTATCAATTCTTAATCCGAGTTGATGCCGATCTTCTGCTTGATCAGAGCATTGGATTTATTGGTAACCACTAGGATTAAGAAGTCGATTCAAACCGCGAATACATCGCTCACATGCAGTTCCTTTACTCCACGTTCCCGAATGCAATAGGCCCTTGGGAAAGGCAATTCTAAGGGGCGTGTTGGTTTATTCTAAGTTCGACCTGAGGGATTTATAAGTCTTCCCTAAGAGTGAATGGTTCTAAGTTACATAAGCTTTTTAAGAGTTACTAAAGGAGTCTATGGATGTTATGAGGATCTATCCAAGGAAGGGAGTCCCATTCCAAGTAAATCTAACCTACTATTCTGTAGCATATACAGGCCTTACACTACTTAAGGTAACTAGTAGGCTAGTCTGTAATCTACAGCCTAATGGATCAGCATTCCTAGTCCCATGTCGGGATTGGAAGTGGCATTCTTGGTAGGAGGGTGGGGTGGGATAAAAGTTAATTTTGTAGGCTTAATCCCAAGATTTACAATATGGCAGTGGAAACCATAGGATACACCCAAACTAGGGACAATACCTTACAGCGAACGAAACGGCATACATTTCATTTGACAAATTATGTCATAATATATGGAATAAAGTTTCACATGAATTATGACAGGAACGCATTCGGCTATATTAAGCCCAAAACATCATGCAAACACATTTCTACCTATGACATCACTAGACCCAACAACAACAAAACACAGAAATCCTTAAAACAGTAATCAAGCAAGCGAAGAACGTGGAGGAATAGGATGGGTAAGCAGGCTTCCATAAGTCTGAGGATCAAATAAAAGGGACATGAGAGAGAGGATGGTGGAAAGAGAGAAAAAAAAAGAGGCTAAAACAGCCTTAACAATACCATGGGAAACAGAGGAAATACGGAGAAATGGTTGCCCAAACATAAAAAAGGAGATCTAGGTGTTGTAGAGGGATGCTTCAAGCTCCCCTAGGATGGATTTTCAAAGAGAAAGGAGAAGAAAAAAGGGGAATGGAGCTCCACACGATTTCAGCTCGTTTCGGGGGTTGTAGGAGCTCCAACGGACGAGATTTGCAAGAGGAGTTGCAAACTACAATGGAGTGATGGAATTGGGTCGTTTTCAGCAAGAAATGGGTTTGGGAAGGATTTGGAGTAAGAATTTGAGAGAGGGCAGCAAGAAAATGTGAGAAGGGGCTTGGGAAGGGGGCTGTTGTGAAGGAAGTACCCCATTTAGGAGTTTTCTACGGTCGAACCACACGTGGGAGGGGTGTACTACCCAAATACCATGTGCGCCCAAAATTTACATCGAGTGGGCCCCACCGGACGGCGATACATCGCCGGATCGGCAATGGCATCGTCGACCATCTTGCTAGGTGGCCGGTGGGACCACATGGGTCAGGTCCCCCCTGGTCTAGGGACCCCAAAAATATATGGGCCCCACCTTAGTTCATCCTAGATTGTCCTAGGGAGGCCCAAACATGTATTCGGGGATTTTCGGGGCCAATCTGTAAACCTGAATGCAATCCCCTATCATGCAGCATATAATTTTGGGGTAAAAGGAGCCAATACATCCATCTAGCTCATTAGTTGCTAAATATTACAAACTTGGAATGGCCTTATGGCTAGTTTTCATGAAGGTTTATTATTCACAGTAAAATTTTGTCGAAGTATGATTTTATATCATTTTAACATTAGGATTTATGCCTAACATGAAAAGAATAAGAAAGAATTGAAAAATGGAGTGGTGAGAGGAAGAATTTTGAAGAATTTAGGTGAAACGAGATTTTTTTTAGCCCTAGCGATTGAATGCAAGGGTTCTGGTTGTCCCACAGCCTAAGGATTCACATTTACAGGTTTAGAATCATTCAAAGAACATCTCAACCCGCCTACCTACAATGTAGGAGCTACTTAGGTCGCTTCACGCGATCCTAGATGCGTTACGGACTCGATCGTGCGATTAATACGAATAGACTTCACCTATTGGCGAATCTGTGATCCTATAAGTGTTTCTAGACCCTTCTCGCACCCTCCTAAGTCAAAGGAAGTGACAACGTACGCTGCATGACCATAACCCAGGCCTGGTATAATCTCATTCATGCTCTGATACCATCTGTAACATCCCGAAAATCAGGGGTCGAGTAAAAACCCAACTCTCGAGTTCCAAAATGTTATTTATGCAACATAGATATGTATGATTGAATGTTGTATGTGTTAATGTATTAAACATGAGTGGGACTACGCTAGAACAACATATCATACTCCAGAGACAGTTAAATTAATAAGCGGAAGACTGTAATAGTATGTATAACATATATAAACTTTTGTGTGTCTCCAGAATGTGAACGTGTTACCAAGTTAAACATGTGCATGTATATCTCAAAAGAGAAAGAAAGAATATACATGAGTGCTCTAAAAATATAAATGACAAGTGTCAAGGTATCTAATCAACCTCCCTGTAATCCCATCAATCAAAACACGCATAAAGGAGGGATCCTCCTCATCATCATCAAGTCCAGCTCCGCTTCTCAAGCAGCGCCATCATCTACAACTAAAATAGGGATTGGTGGGTGTCTAAAAACACCATCCCATAATGTGGGAGTGAGTGATCAACTCAGTGGGATAAGAGAGCAGAGATTAGCATGTTATCAAATCAATCATGCGATAATAGTAAAGCAGTAAATCAAACAATCGTAATACTATTGTTAATGCAAGATGATATGACGTGATGTATGCCCTCACCGACGATCTCCCTCATACGGCAACATCTTACGACCGCGGCATGCCACACTCCCTAGAGTGCTCCACATCTTCTAGGCACATGGAATGTTATGGTGATATGATTTCTGAGTTGTTATTAGTCCATTCAAACAGCAGGATTGGGAAACTAAAGTACTTCCCTTGTATCAATCCCAACACAGATCCTGTCTAGGGTCGTCACTCCTAGTAATCTCATACGATGTATATTTTGTAGGTCGCTGCAAGGGCTACCAGGGCTATTACTCGCACTCATTGCACCGCTCCCCCATCACCTTATCAATACAGGCCTACTGTACTCTACTGCTACTGAAGGGTCGTCGCCTCCCGTAGACTCAGAATACGCTCGCGGTCACTACAAAGGACTCGTCGCCTGATCAGTGTAGGTCGACAGCTAGAATATGGTGTCCCATACCACCATAATCTGCTCACGAGACTAAGTGCTCACTGGTCACTACGGGGAGGTTTGTGGCCCCAGCGTAGGCCGACAGCTCGACCACGGTGTCTCATACCACCATGCCTGGCTCATGAGTCTTCGTGGATCAAGGTACCATGGTTGACAGGGTTTACAATGGTAAGTTCAGTACCCTAGGTTCAAGAAGTTATGATTCATACAGGGTGAACATACAACGGCCAGTCGGGTTACTTGACGGGCTCGACTAGCACGAGCGCATCTCGAGTCGAACGACATGAAGTGCATAAAACATCTCGTGTGGCCTAACCACTACCGCCAACTCCAAAACACGACTCGCGTTTATTGACGCGTCGTTCGTGGCAAAGATAAGCCAACCGCGAATTTACTCGGTTGTCGATTACCTGGACTAGGTATAGTCCCAATCAATTATGAATTCACATCAGCCATCATGTAAGAGTAATGAAAATGAAATACAACCATGTGAGCATGTTAACACATGTTATAACGTACAACTTAAGTAAATCTTCCAACGCATGCATTTCATACATATAATCAAATCATGTATATAGCTAACATGTAGGAAACCATTTTCATCAGCATATTAATTGAGAAATCAATCTCAAACTAATTCATAACACCATTTAATTCAATACATACTAATATAAGCATTTATACAAACACTTAAACTACACAGTTAAGTCTATATATAGTATGTCGACTCAAAGTGCGTATTTAGGCGAATCTCTTCGCCGAACTAATTATGCACGCATTTCTAGTATCCTAATGCAACAAGAAGCCATGTCAATCACATCAGCAAATTATGGATGAAAACAGTATTTCCTACAAATGACTAAAATGCCCTAAATCTCATATTCTTCGTCTCCTTACGAAACAGGAAACGGACAGCATGTTGTACATGTCAAACGGCATTGCCGTCGATAATCTACTATTAAACGACATTTAAAGCGTTGGAAACAGTCAATCAAAGCGTCTAAAATCTGCACCTTTTCTCCTATAGGTGTATTAATACGAACGGAGTGTATACGCTTCGTCTACGGTGAACCGGGAACCTAATTTACAAGATGCATCAGCTACCATGCTATGGAAACTAAGGAACCTCAAATCAGTAACTATTTAGGGTATTTTCTTACCTAGAAATGCGGAGAAATCACCGGCAAAGTGATTGAGGCGCGTTGCTTAATCACGTGCAACACGTGGCACAAGCAGCAGGAAATTCTCTTCCACTCTCTCTCACAAACTCTCACTTTCTCTCTCACTCTTGCTAGGGTTTCTAGCAAATTCGGATGGGTGAGAGGAGTGAGGGTTTAAGCCCCTTTTATAACCTAATTCTCGCCCAAAACAGGCTTGGGAACAAAGTTTACTTGATACCTAACCCAATCGGGGCTGTTTCGGTCCAAAAGACTATTTCTGGTGGTCCCCTGGCCGAACACGATCGGACTTAAGTTCATACATGTCGGATGTCGCACACATCCCATTTTCAGACCAGTACTGTTCTCAGATCGCACGTGGCGGTCCAGTTTCAGTTCAGCGGTCATCGCACCTAGATCAGGTCTACAAGTCTCATGATATGAAATAGAAATTTTTCCTAATCCGAGGGTGTAATTTGGCTGAATTCTGATGGTTAGAACGCTTAATAATAACGTGCCAAGTCGTGTGCCAGATTTGAATTTTAAATTCCAAATCTAACCCTATTCTCACTCTCTTCACTCCAGGCTCAATGAAATAGCCTGTGAATGTCGGTTAGACTTGATTTTTGAATGATTGTCAAGTCTAGCTAGGCGGTTATAACGGTCTAAGATTGTAGGTTTCAAACTTTCAATGCACGGTCTAGATCCAATACAAAGTTTCAAAGAGGTCCAGAGAACAAACCGGTTTAGAGTTTGATCCGAGGTTTTAGAGTATTATAGGACCATGGATTCTACAAGTTTTGGGTCTTGTAGAACGTATTTAAAGTAGTCAGGGACTATTTCACAGCTACTCTAGCGTTGCGCTATCTAACTTATGCTTAGTTTCTAAAGGAATTAATCCTAAGTGATTTCTTTGGCTATGGAATTGGGTTCTGAGCGATTTCCCAGGTATTTTAGTTGACCCATTGCCTAACGACGTCTAATCCCAGGTTGGCAAAAATCTGGGGTGTTACACGATTCTTGGGAGCAATGATGGTTTGACACCCACATTGTAGGGATAATGTTGGTTAAATGTCCGCATTGTCACTCTCCCTAAGGCTCATTGGTAGGCCCGTACTTATAGTGAGTAGGCCGTCTAGGCCCATCTTCGTTATACACAAAGTCCATCTTTATATACATGTTTAGTATAGATCCATGATTCATGATTATACGCATCATATGTATGACTGATATGAGGAGTGATTGATCATAGCATATGCCTTCGGCGGACTGTTTATGGGCTCCCTGATAGGCGGAGTTTATAACGGCCTGAAAATTGGGGGTCGAGCAAATGCTCTGCTCTCGAGTTCCAATGCATCACTTATCCAACATAAATGACGTTGATTGAATGCTGTTCATGGTAGTGTATTAAACATGAGTGGGATTACATCAAAATAGTAATTCATACTCCATATCAGTTTAAAGAACACAAGCGGAAGACTTAAAGATATAATCAAAGATCACTGTCGATCTGCTAAAGTATGAATTCATCACTGAGTCCCCATATACATGAAATAGTGCAAAAAAAAAATGTCAAAAAAATAATCCAACTATACTGAGAAACCATATAGCCCCGTCGATCAGTACGACCTAAGAAAAACCGTCAGAGAATTGCATATAAGAGAACTCATCCTGATCGTCGTAATAGTCAGGCTCTGCCTCCTGAGTTACATCGTCATCTGCAACTAAGACAGAGTCTGGTGGGTGTTCAGAACACCGTCCCAAAACATGGGAGTTAGTGCTCAACTCAGTGGAATCATAAAGTAAAGATTAACATGTTATCAATTCAATCAAGCAGTAATGATAAAGCAAACATTCAACCATTCCTAAACACTCTTATTAATGCAGGGATGAGATGTTTCATGAATGCATGCCCTCGCCTACACTCCCTCGTGTGACACCATCTTACGTTCGCGGCATGCTTCCATCCCTTAGTGCACTTCATCATCGACACATGCAGTGCGTTGATATGAACATGCTTACCGAGTTATTATTAGTCCTTTTCATACATCATGATTGAGAAGATAAGGTACCTCCCTTGTATCATTACCCAAACGATGATCCATTCTCGGGTCGAGAGTCTGAGACAATCTCATATGATAGTATAGTTCTAGATCACTGTAAAGGGCTCATCACCAATCAATACAGGTCTAGTTATATCCTATAGACTACAACAAGGCTCGTTGCCCCAATGCAGTTTCAGGATATACTCGAGGTCACTACAAAGGGCTCGTCACCAATCAGATAGGCCGACAGCTCGAATATATTGTCCCATATCACCATAATCGGCTCACGAGTATAGGTGCTCAATGGTCACTACAAAGGGCTCGTCACCAATCAGAGTAGGCCTACGGCTCGAATATAGTATCCCATACCACCATAATCGGCTCATGAGTCTTAGAGGATCGAGGTACCAAGGTTAGAGGGGCTTTCCAATGGTGATTTTGGTACTTTAGGTTCAAACAGATGCGTCCATACATGGTGAACATACGTCGGGTCAATCGGGTTGCTTGACGGGCTCAACTAGCACGAGCGCACGTCGAGTGAATCGACATGAAGTGTGCAAACACTTGGTGTGGCCAAACCATTGCCGACAACTCTAGTACGTCCCGAGTTCGTCAAACAAGTCTTACGTAACGAATCAATCTCAGCCATAAATTTCAGTCTGTTACCTAATGCCTGGACCATAATATGGCCCCAATCACATACACCATCAATAATAAATACCACATACATATGAGCATGTTATGACATATAACTTAAACATGAATACAATATGTGGAGGAAATCATTTACACAATTGGCATAATTGAAATAGGCTAAATACAACATAAAGGAAATCATACATATCAGCAAGGTGATTGAGAGTCATCTCTCAATACACTTAATTATCATACTTTTCCTATTTCTAACTCATTCAGACATTTACACAAACACTTAGAGATGTATGTTGACATATTAAATATTTGGAAAAATCCTTTTGATAAGGAGTTGTCGCATCCATAACAAGCATGTACTAACAATGATTTATCATCGCAACACAGATCCAAAATTCATACGTATACAAGTATTTCAACAAATACATAGAATACACTACGATATACATATTTTTTACGTATTCGTAATGCGAAATAAACGACACATTGTGTATGCGAAATAGCATCGACATCAACAATAAATCATTATCTGACATTGAAAGCTTTGAAAACCATAACCTATATGTCTGTAATCCGCACCCTACACAGTAGAAGCGTAACGTATATGATTCTAAGCCGTAAGCTTTCGTCAATGGCGGTTTAACAACCTATAACATGAACTAGATTAGCTATTTCATTACTTCATCTATATCAAACCTTAAAACAGGTTAGGGTTTGATTTTCTTACCCAAATGTGGAATCAGAATCGCCAAAATAATGATTCAGATGGATGAAAGTTGGCACGTGGTGCAACTAGGTGGAATGACAAGAGGAAAGCACCACTTCTCTCTCACTTTCTCTCTCTTTTCTCTCCTAGGATTTCTCTTAAATTCGTATGGAACAAATGAGAGAGGGTTTAAGGCCTTTTTATAAGTTCTAAATTGACGAAAATAGCCCTAAGGCCAAGGTATACTTAGGTTATAACCAAATCGGCCTTGTTTCGATCCACCGGAGCATTTTTGGAGGTCCTGTTATTGAGTGTGGTCGGACTTAAGCTCATGGATGCTGGATCTTGATCAAGTTAAGTTTTTAGTTCGATTAGATTCCCAGATCAACCGTGGTGGTCCAGTTTCAGTTCAGCAGTCACCGAAACTCGATCAAGGCCACAAATAATTTGACATGAGTGGGCCACCATCCCTGATTCGAGGGTGAATTTGGTTTAAAATCCAATGGTCAGAATGCTTATAAATGTCGCGCAAGAAACATGACTCAGATTTCTTAAAATCATTTTTAATTTCTTAAAAATCTTCAGTTTCTCACACTCTTCACTCCGGACTAAAAGGAAACAGTCCCAGAACATCGTTTGGACGTGATTTTCATGGTGATTGTCAAGTCCAACTATGCGGTCAATATCTTCTAAGGTCATCGCAATTGGACTTTCGACGTGCGGTCTACGTCTGATACGAAGTTTCAAAGTGCTCCCATGAGCAACTGGGTTTAGAGTTGGATCCTAGATTTTAGAGTAATATAGCATTACTAATTCTACAGGTTTTGGATCTTACAGATCATATTTAAAGTGATTGGTGTTAATTTTACAGGTAATCTAGGTTAGTACTTAGCAATTGTCGTCTAATTTCTAAAGGATTTAATCCTGAGGAATTTCTGACTGAGTTGGTACTCGGGTCTTTGTATGGATTTTTCTAAGTTGTTACAATCTACCCCCCTTAAAGAAAAATTTCATCCTCTAAATTAGTACCTTTTCGTACTCCTCGAGAATGTGAGAGTAGTTCTTTCGGACCTCGACCTCTGTCTCCCAAGTAGCTTCCTCTTCAGTATGATGTGTCCACAGAACTTTTACCAGTGGAATGACCTTACTGCGCAACACCTGCTCCTTCTTGTCTAAGATACACGTTGGATGCAGTACATATGTCGCATCCTAGCTCAACTGTATCTGCTCCCATCTGATGATATGGGATGGATCAGGAACGTACTTCTTTAACATAGATACACGAAATCGTTGTGTACGCCTGCAAGTGGTGTGGGTAAATCCAAGCGATACGCTACTGTCCTCACTTGATCCAGAATCTGAAATGGACCAATAAACCTCAGTGTGAGCTTCCCCTTCTTACCAAAACGTAGAACTCCCTTCATAGGAGACACTCGTAGGAACATATGGTCTTCAACCTCAAACTCAAGCGGTGGCCGCCTTGTGTTGGCATAACTCTTCTGTCTGCTCTAAGATGTTAGAAGTCGACATCTAATAATGTCGATCTTCTCTAAGGTCGCCTTCACTAACTCTGGGCCAACCAAACTATGCTCGCCAACCTCTGCCCAGCAGTGCAGTGCTTGGCAAGGGCGCCCATACAAGGCCTCATAAGGAGCCATGCCTATACTCGTCTGAAAACTGTTATTGTAGGCGAACTCTGCATACGGGAGACAGTCATCCCAACTATCTTTGAAGTCCAAAACACAAGCCCACAACATATCTTCCAAAATCTGATTCACTCGTTCTGTCTGCCCATCGGTCTGTGGGTGAAACGCGGTGCTGGATGTGAACCGCATGTCCCTGTCTGACACAATCTCCAAGGGAACTCCATGCAGATGAACTATCTCTTTGATGTACAGCCTAGCCAACTCATCTGCAGAGTTCGTGACTCTGATCGGAAGGAAGTGAGCCGACTTCGTCAATCGATCGACGATCACCTAGATGAAATCATGTCCCTTCCTCGTCTTCGACAGCCCTGAAATGAAATCCATAGAGATGAAGTCTCACTTCCATTCAGCTATGGGTAGGGGCTGAAGTAGTCCAGGAGGTCAGCGATGCTCTGCCTTGACCTGCTGGCATGTGAGACAACGGGTTACATACTCTGCTATATGAATCTTCATGTTATCCCACCAGTATGACCTCTTCACATCTCGATACATCTTCGTACTTTCAGGATGCATCATTAGCTTTAATTTGTGCGCTGCTTCAAGGACTTCCTGTCTCAACTTAGGAATGTTTGGGACGCATAGGCGGCCGCGGTAGTGCAATCCCCCATCTGTACCAATTCTCCACCCGGCATACTCGTCATCACTTGCTTGCTTTCGAAGCTCAGACAACCGCTCATCGACCTTCTGGGCCTCTATAATCCTATCATCAATAAGTGGCCGCACGTGAATGTGCGTGACACTCTTGAATGGTTCATCTGCAGTGAGCTTCTGCTTGAAGTCACGAACAAACTTTAGCATATCCCACTCCTTAATTATTAGCGGAGTCGCAAATATGATCGCCTTCATATGGCTCAACGCATCTGCCACAAATTGGCCTTGCCAAGATGGTAGGAAACCTCAAACTTAAAGTCCTTTAAGGTTTCCATCCATCGGCGCTGCCTCATATTCAAATTCCGCTGCATGAATATATACTTAAGGCTCTTGTGGTCGTAGAAATGCTCGAACTCCTCTCCATAGAGGTAATGTCTCCAGAGCTTCAATGCAAAGATGACGACTACTAACTCAAGGTCATGTGTAGGGTAATTCTCCTAGTGTTTCCTCAGCTGTCTCAAGGAATATGCAATCACCCTGTCCTTTTGCATAAGGATACAACCCAGACCAACTCGAGATGCATCAGTAAATATAGTATACTTGACCCCTTGCTCTAGCAATACTAGCATAGGGGTGGACGTCAGTCTGTCCTTCAGCTCCTGAAAAGTTGATTCCGCCTTCTCATTCTAGGCGAACTTCAAATCTTTCTGAGTCAACTGAGGCAACGGTCTGAAAATCTTCGAGAAGTCCAGAATGAAGCGCCGGTAATAGCCTGCCAGACCCAGAAAGCTCCTCACATTGGTAACTAAACTCGGCTGCTTCCAGTCTTGAACTGTGGCTACCTTAGCGAGGTCCACCACAATCCCTTCCTTGGACACTACATGTCCCAGGAACTTGACTTCCTCCTGCTAGAAGTCACACTTCTTGTACTGTGCGAACAACTGGTTCTTCCTCAAAGTTTCCAAGACTGCCTATAGGTGCCTCTCTTGCTCTTCTCAACTCAGAGTATACCAGAATATCATCGATAAACACAATGACGAATCGGTATAGAAATGGTCAAATCACCCAGTTCATCAAGTCCATGAACACGGTCGGTACATTCGTAAGACCGAACGACATCACGAGGAACTTGTAATGACCAAAGCTGGTCCTAAATGCAGTCTTCTGCACGTCTTCTTCCCTGACGTGCAACTGGTGATATCCTGACTGTAGATCAATCTTTAAAAAGTATTGTGCCCCTTTTAACTGATCAAACAGATCGTCTATCTTGAGCAAAGGATACTTGTTCTTCACGGTCAACTGATTTAACCTACGGTAGTTAATACATAACTGTAGCGACCCATCCTTCTTCTTGACAAACAACACAGGTGCTCACCAAGGAGACACACTGGGTCATATGAAGCCTTTCTCTACCAGGTCGTCAATCTGTTTCCTCAGCTCTTTCATCTCACATGGCGGCATACGATACATCGGTAGCAAAACAGGTACTGCACCAGGCACGAGATCAATAGTAAAGTCGATCTCACGCCGAGGAGGTAGCCTAGGTATCTTACTGAACACTTCCCTAAAATTCTGAACCACAGGCGTGGTTTCAAGCGTAGAACCAACAGAACTTTCCAATCGAGAAGTGTAGTAATCAAGTCGAGTAGGGTAACTGACCTGAATAGAAAAAGTAAATGCCACGCCCATAGGTCCATGGGCTTTCACCAATCTAGTCTCACAGTCAAGCTCTGCTCTCATCTCTGTCAGCCAATCCATGCCAAGGATAATGTCGTAATGATGCAAAGACGTGACATACAGGTCAATCACATCTATCCCGCTCCCTAGGTCTACCAAGCAACCCACACATACCCTAGTAAATGCTAGAAGAGTCCCTTGTAGTGGTAGTGAGAGTCACTCCCGTCATAAGAGCAGTAACCAATGCTAGCCACTTGACTAGCGCGCATGAAATGAGGGAGGTTGTGGACCTAGTGTCCACCAACAAGAAGACAAGAGTACCTTGAACATGTGCAGTAACCTCAAAAGCCCTCGGTACTGAAAGTGTTGTCTCTAGTACATCCGTTGTGACTGAGTGCACCCGAGCCTGCTGCGGGTGATTCGGCAGTGGTACCATGGGCCGTTGAGGTGGCCTAAAATGAGGTGCTGACGGTCAAAAAGATAGATGCACAGGTGCAGACTGTAAAGGCAGAGCTGATATAGCCTAAGGACTAGGACGATCGATCCTCTGCGGCGGTGAGAACCCACTATCTCTCATACGCTTGAAGCAGCTCTCCACAACATGACCTGGCCTCCCACAATAAGCACAGGTCACACCAGGTCACCTCATAGGTACTAATGGCACCGCAATCCTGGGAGGAGAGTCGATACGGGTCCTCTTACCGAGGAATGGCCTGCTCGGCACATCTAGTCGTGACCTAGGGATCATAGGCCCACGAGAATGTGACAAATGCTCCCCGTCTTGCTCTGCTTGCATAGACATGTGTACTAACTCATCATAGGATGGTATGCTAATATAACACATCTTCGAGCGAATGTCGGGGCACAAGCCCTCAGAAAATTGTCACATGCGCATCTGTGCGTCAGCAAGCACAGTAGGAACATATCTGTCCAATTTTGTAAACCAGTGCTCATACTCAGCCATAGTCATGCCTCCCTATCTAAGGCATAGAAACTCATTCTCCTTCTCATGCCAGTTAGTAAGGGGATAGTATTTCTCATGGAAGTAGATCTCGAATGCTACCCACGTCCAAACATAATCAGCGTCTACCGTCCTCCCAAACAACTTCTTATCCACGTGAGCTTCAAGTACAACCCTACGGCCACCAAAATGTCCATATTCAAAACCTATTGGCAGCGCTCTCTCAACTGGGAGTTGAGGGTCTAGGTCCCGCTTCGACCTATGCTCTTTGCCGGCGCTAGAGCTAGCTTCGGCTCTCTCTCTCCTTCTTGGACAGGTTGGGCGACTAGGCCCGGCTTCATCCATGGTCGGCCTTCACTTTCCCATGAGAGAAAGTATCGAGGAGAGTGAGAAAATAGCTATCACAATCTCAAAAAGGGCCATTGGAGTGGAAGAATAGGGAGAAAAGATATATGAGGCACAACGAAGAGATTGTGCACCTCAAATCAAGGAAAAACGAGAGGGATTGGGGATGGAGTTTGAGGAAAACAGTGGAGGAGTGTATAGTTGAAGGAAAATGAGAAAAAGAGGGAATGGAGGGGAGATTTGAGAAAGAAATTTGAGGTTTTTGAGAGGAAGAAGGGCTTAGAAGGGTAGAAAATGGAAAAAGGGGGCAAAAGGAAAATAAATGGGGGTCCCCACATGATTTTGTGGGCCCCACGCTCTTTGGGAGGTCGGCTCGACGCCGACCCACATCGGCCCGACAAGCTCGGCCGGACCCGACCGAGGTGAGAGCGGCGCCGCTGCGATCCTCTGGACTAGGGGCGGTGCTTCCGCGGCAGGACGGTGGCCACCCCCCTCCTGGGGTGCCGATGGTACCGTGGGTCCCCTTGGATTACACTATTTGGCCCTCGACTTCGTTTCGAGTTGTTTCGGGTCATTCCGGAACAAATCTGATCTCCATTCCCATTTACTGATTTTCAACGGATGGAATGGGATGAAACACGGTCTATACCCATCAGTTGACGGTCTAGAAGTGATTTGAGGACATCATGTGTGATCAGGAGTGTGCACAAACTCGATCTCGGTGATCATTTTCAGTAAACTTTTGCCAATAACTAAACTGGGAGTTCTAAACCCGTTTCTAGATTGTTCTCGCACCCTCCTACGTTATACTTGCGTCAAGATGCATCATGTGACCATAACTCAGGTCCGATTTAATCCAAATCATGCTCTAATACCAACTTGTAACGCCCTGAAAATCGAGGGTCGAGCAGATGCTCAGCTCCCGAGTTCCAAAGCATCACTTATGCAACATAAATGAAGATGATTGAATGTTGTTCATGGTAGTACATTAAACATGAGTGGGATTACATCAAAATAGTAATTCATACTCTAGATCAGTTTAAAGAATGCAAGCGGAAGACTTACAGATATAATCAAAGATCACTGTCGATCTGCTAGAGTACGAATTCCTCACTAAGTCACCATATACATGAAATAGTGCAAAAATAAAATGTCAAAAGAATAATCCAACTACACTGAGAAACCCTGTAGCCCCGTCGATCAGTACAGCCTAAGTAAAACTGTCAGAGAAATGCATATAAGAGAACTCATCCTGATCATCGTAATAGTCAGGCTCCGCCTCCTGAGTCGCATCGTCATCTACAACTAAGACAGAGTCTGGTGGGTGTTCAGAACACCGTCCCAGAATGTGGGAGTGAGTGATCAACTCAGTGGAATCATAGAGTAAAGATTAACATGTTATCAATTCAGTCAAGCAGTAATGATATAGCAAGCATATCAACCATTCTTAAACACTTTTATTAATTCAAGGATGAGATGTTTCATGAATGCATGCCCTCGCCTATACTCCCTTGTGCGACACCATCTTACGTTCACGGTATGCTTCCAGCCCTCTGTGTACTTCATCTTTGGCACATGCAGTGCGATGATATGAACATGCTTACCGAGTTATTATTAGTCCTTTTCATATAACAGGATTGGGAAGCTAAGGTACCTCCCTTGTATCATTACCCAAACGATAATCCATTCATGGGCCGTTAGTGTGAGACAATCTCATACGATAGTATAATTCTAGATCGCTGTAAAGAGCTCGTCACCAATCAATACAAGTCTAGTTATATCCTTAAACTACAATAAGGCTCGTCGCCCCAATGCAATTTCAAGATATACTCGAGGTCACTATAAAGGGCTCGTCACCAATCAGAGTAGGTCGACAGCTCGAATATAGTGTCTCATACCACCATAATCGGCTCATGAGAATAGGTGCTCACTGGTCACTACAAAGGGCTCATCACCAATCAGAGTAGGCCGATGACTCGAATATAGTGTCCCATACCACCATAATCGGCTCATGAGTCATAGCGGATCGAGGTACCAAGGTTAGAGGGGCTTTCCAATGATGAGTTTGGTACCTTAGGTTCAAACAGATGCGTCCATACATGATGAACATACGTCGGGTCAAACGGGTTTCTTAACGGGCTCGACTAGCACAAGCGCACGTCGAGTGAATCGACATAAAGTGAGCAAACACTTCGTGTGGCCAAACCACTGCCGACAACTCTAGTATGGCCCTAGTTCATCAAACATGTCTTACATAGCGAATCAATCTCAGCCATGAATTCCAGTCTGTTACCTAATGCCTGGACCATAATATGGCCCCAATCACGTACACCATCCATAGTAAATACCACATACATATAAGCATGTTATGACATATAACTTAAACATGAATACAATACGTGGAGGAAATCATATACACAATTAGTATGAATTGAAATAGGCTAAATACAACATAAAGGAAATCATACATACCAGCAAGGTGATTGAGAGTCATCTCTCAATACACTTAATTATCATACTTTACCTATTTCTAACTCATTCAGACATTTACACAAACACTTAGATATGTATGTTGACATATTGCATGTTTGGGCAATTCCTTTTCCTAAGGAGTTGTTGCATCCATAACAAGCATGTGCTAACAATGATTTATCATGGCAATCACAGATTCAAAATTCATACGTATACAGGTATTTCAACAAATACATAGAATACACTACGGTATACATATTTTATATGTATTCGTAATGTGAAATAAACGACACATTGTGCATGTGAAATAGCATCCACGTCAACAATAAATCATTATCTGACATTGAAATCTTTGATAACCATAACCTATATGTCTATAATCCGCACCTTACACCGTAAAAGTGTAACGTATATGATTTTAAGCCGTAGGCTTTCGTCAACGGCGGTTTGGCAACCTATAACATGAACTAGATTAGCTATTTCATTACTCCGTCTATATCAAAACTTAAAACAGGTTAGGGTTTGATTTTTTTACCCAAATGTGGAATTAGAATTGCCTAAATAACGATTCAGATGGATGAAAGTTGGCACGTAGTGCAACTAGGTGGAATGACAAGAGGAAAGCACCACTTCTCTCTCACTTTCTCTCTCTTTTCTCTCTTCTCTCTCCTAGGGTTTCTCTTAAATTCATATGGAACAAATGAGAGAGGGTTTAAGGCCTTTTTATAAGTTCTAAATCGATGAAAATAGCCCTATGGCCAAGGTATACTTTGGTTATAACTAAATCGGCCTTGTTCCGATCCAACGGAGCATTTTTGGAGGTCTTATTATTGAGTGCGGTCGGACTTAAGCTCATGGATGCTGGATCTTGATCAAGTTAAGTTTTTAGTTCGATCGGATTCCCAAATCATCCGTGGCGATCCAGTTTCATTTCAGCGATCACCGAAACTCGATCAAGGCCACAAATAATTTGACTTGAGTGGGCCACCATCCCTGATGTGAGGGTGAATTTGGGTCAAAATCCAACGGTCAGAATGCTTATAAATGTCACACAAGCGACACTACTCATATTTCTTAAAATCATATTTAATTTCTTAAAAATCTTCAGTTTCTCACACTCTTCACTACAGACTCAAGGAAACAGTCCCAGAGCATCATTTGGATGTGATTTTCATGGTGATTGTCAAGTCCAACTACGCGGTCAATATCTTATAAGTTCATCACAATCGGACTTTTGACGGGTGGTCTAGGTCCGATACGAAGTTTCAAAGTGCTCCCATGAGCAACTGGGTTTAGAAATGGATCCTAGATTTTATAGTAACATAACGTTACTAATTCTACAGGTTTTGGATCTTACAGATCATATTTAAAGTGATTGGTGTTAATTTCACAGGTAATCTAGGTTAGTGCTTAGCAATTCTCGTCTAATTTTTAAAGAATTTAATCCTGAGGGATTTCTGATTGAGTTGGTACTCGGGTCTTTGCACGAATTTTTTCAAGTTGTTACAGAGTTACCCTACATGAGCGCATGGAACACATAGGACTGTTATATGACTGGTAGTGTGACTCATGCACTTGCATTTGTATGATTGTAGTTATTGTATGCCCTAGCGACTTCAGGGCCAAAGCCTCCACAGACGCATCGTGGGTGGCTGGATTGGATACTGAAAATATTTGGTTCTCGCATACGGGCGCCATAGATGTCTCTGGGTAAAAATTTCTAAACCCGATGGTAACAGATGATGACTTCAACATCAAGACCAAGTGGATGCACGAGCACGCGAGGGCTGTATACCAGTAGGCTGCATCTCCCACTGTGTCATGGTCAGTTGGAAAGGGGTGTGACCTTACCCGCCTGAGTGAGGGGGCAACTTCTAGGTTGAGTTTGATCAGCTTGAGGAATCGGTCCGCTATCGATGAGCCGAGCCTGATATTGGCAGGCAGATAGTGAGGTCTCTTCCACTCTCCCAGTTGTGCATTTGGATAGGGACAGCAAGCTGGCGTATAGTGTAATAGACCCTGATGATTATCCAGAATGAGAACTGTATTGACATATATGATGAGGATTGGCATGCTTGAGTTGCATCTCACATTGTATGGTCCTGTTATGGCCAATAACATTCATATCTTACATTGCATAACCTTGGTACGACTGATTGCATTCATGTACTCATCAGCATGATTCCGCATTACTCTGACCTTACATTCTGAGCACGCTTATATTGTGCACATACTTACACCACCCTCTAAGCTTTCTATAAGCTTATGCACGATTGATGCGTGCAGGTGACACCAGGACGTAGCCTTAGTCTCGCCGTCATTGGAGCGTGCAGTCGAGCTTCTGATGCTTTTGTTATTGTCACTATCTTGTATTTCCCTTTCCTACGCATTGTACTTAAAGTTTTTTTTATCATAGTGAATTTTGTGATGGTGTTCTTGTGGTTATTATTCGTGGGTTATGCATGTGGTTATGCTCATTACGAATCAAATCATGTTTGAAATCCTCCTTGTAGCATCCCAGGATTGGAATCTAGTATATGGGTGCCAGGAGTCGAGAATGGGGTACTACTGAAGTTGTCGGCGCTGGATTCAACGATCGGGAATTTTGTGAGTCTGATTTGCAAGTTCAGGGCATGACAGAAGTTGGTATCATAGCATAACTTGGGAATAACCGAGAACAACATCACATGTTTGCTATAAGTTAGGATGATTAGGTTCTGAGTGTGAAACCTTCCGATTGAGTTCCCTAACGTGTGATTCTTAAGGTTAATTGGCGTTATTGTTCTTTTCTATAGGACATGTCGCCCAGGATGGTGACCCAAGCGCACCTCGCTCCACCACTTGAGGCTCTAGCTCTACCACCTGCGCCTCCCGTTCCACCGCCTGAGATCCCTGCTCCCTTGCCTAAGGATGACATTCCTCCACCTAAGGCCGATGCCGATCCGACTGTACCTGTGAGTGCCTCTCAGTTACAACAGATGTTGTAGGTTGTGACTGCTACGCTTTATGCGCAGGGCAGGCGCTCAGTTGTTTCACTAGCTCAGGCAGAGCAGGAGCGCATGAGCACCTTACTTTGAGAGTTTCGACAGCTCGATCCTCCGCGTTTCCAAGGTGAGCCAGATCCGACAGTAACTGAGGAGTGGCGCTCTGATGTGGAGAAGATTTTTGATACTATGTCATGTACGACTAAGCAGCGAGTTCGGCTGGCAGTATTTCTTCTCCATGGCGAGACCGAGCATTGGTGGACCTCCGTTACCGGTGTCGCAGGACCTGATCATGTCTGGACAATGGAGGACTTTATCGATTGATTCATGGAGCAGTACTTCCTTGACCACATTCAACGTCAGAGGGCACTGGAGTTCAAGACTCTGGTGCAGGGAGACATGGCCTTGGCGCAGTACGCGGCTTGTTTTGTGACGTTATCGAGGTTTGCGCCATATATGGTTGATGATGAGGTGTGGAAGGCCCGCCATTTAGAGAGCGGCTTACATTACGGTCTTCGAGGCTGTGTCATTAGGCATGAGCTCCCGACTTTCCAAGAAGTAGTGCTGAGGGCTCAGATTTATGAGACTAAGTGGGCTGGCATGTAGGCTGTCCGAGATCATAGGATGGGTCAGAAGAGGCAGGCTCCCTCCAGTAGCTAACAACAACATCGACGACCACAGAGATACCGGAGCCATCCATCCGTCAGAGCACCAGTAGCACTGTCGGCACGCCCAGTAACCCCACCTTAGAGATAACTTTCTGACACCTGCTATGGATGCGGAGGGATAGGGCACCGTAGGTGGGAGTGTCCTCGACCTCATCAGCAGCAACCGAGAGCACCACATCAGCCTCCACAGCAGCAGCCGAGAGTACCACAGCAGCCTCCGCAGTAGCAGTCACAACAGATTTCACCACCAAGGCCCCCTCAGCAGCAACACCAGTCTCCGAGGCCACAACAGCAGAGACAGCAGTTTTGAGCTCCCCAACGACATCAGCAGCATCAGGGACCTCAGAGGGGACATGCACCTCCCTAGCCAGCTCAGGCTAGATTCTATGCGGCTCAGCAGGACCCACAGTCATCTAGAGGGGTCATTGAGGGTATGCTTCCAGTCTCTTCATGCATCGCCTGAGTATTATTTGACTCCGGTGCTTCTTACTCATTCATGTCTGAGGATTTTTGCCGATCGAATGGATTGCCGACAGAGTCTGCTTGTGAGGGATTGACCGTATCGACGCCCTTAGGTAAGACAACACTATTGGGTCATTTCTGTTCATCCCGCCCCATGTTAGTGGGAGAGATTTTCTTGCCCACCGACATGTACGTGTTATCGATGTCAGATTTTGACGTTATCTTAGGCATAGATTGGCTTGTCGAGTACTACGCCATCTTAGACTATTCCGTGAGGATAGTCACATTCTACATACCAGACTTGCCACAGTTTCAGTTTGTTGCAGAGCCCCGTGGAGAGCTGTTATCTTTCTTGATGTCCTGTGCCATTGAGGAGCCTATCGCTGCTTATATTGATCAGTTTTCAGTTGTCTGTAACTTCTCTGACGTGTTCCAAGAGATTTCCAGGTTGCCACCTCGTCGACATATTGAGTTTCAGATTGACCTCGTGCCCGGTACCACACTTATCTCGAAGGTCCCATACCGTATGACACTGATGGAGTTGCGTGAGCTGTAGTGGCAGTTAGATGAGTTGTGTGAATTGGGATTCATTCGTCTAAGTAGTTCTCCGTGGGGAGCGCCGGTACTCTTCATCAGGAAGAAGGATGGCTGGTTAAGGCTCTGCGTCGATTATCGTGAGCTCAACCGGGTCACAATTAAGAACAAGTACCCACTCCCAAGGATAGATGATTTGTTCGATCAGTTGCAGGGTGCACAGTTCTTTTCGAAGATTAACCTATGTTTTAGTTATTATCAGATTCGAGTCCGAAAGGAGTTCATCCCGAAGACAGCTTTCAGGACTCGTTAAGGTCATTTTGAGTTTCAGGTCATGTCCTTTGGACTGACCAATGCACCTGCGGTCTTCATACAGTTGATGAACGAGGTCTTCCGTCCATATCTCGATCAGTTTGTGATGGTCTTCATCAACGACATTTTGATATATTCGAGGACCCGTGAGGACCATATGTAGCATCTGGAGATTACATTGCAGACCCTCAGTGCCTACCAGCTGTATGCGAAGCTTGAGAAGTGCGAGTTCTGGCAGGAGGAGGTGAGATTCCTAGGTCGCACGATGACGATGGAGGGTGTCACCCTGGACCCCTCGAAGGTTGAGGAAGTTCATCAGTGAGGCCAACCCACTACTACATCTGAGATCCACAGTTTCCATAGCTTAGCGGGATATTATCGGCATTTCATTGAGGGCTTCTCCCGTATTGCAGCCCCGTTGACCAGGCTGACTCGAAAGGGTGTAAATTTTATTTGGACTGACACATGTGAGCAGGTATTTGTGGAGCTAAAGGACAGTTTGAAGTCTTCTCCTGTCCTCACTCTTCCCTCTATGAGTGATGGATTCGTTGTATTTACTGATGCCTCCCGTATTGGTTTAGGTGCTGTCGTGATGCAGCACGGTAGGCTAGTAGCCTTCGCATCTCATTAGCTCAAGGTCCATGATCTGAACTACCCCACACACGATTTGGAGCTAGCAGCATTCATCTTTGCACTGAAGGTGTGGAGACATTATCTCTATGGGGTTAGCTTCGAGCTCTTCTCCGATCACAAGATCTTGAAGTATCTATTCACTCAGTCCGAGCTGAACATGCGGCAGGGACGTTGGATGGAGCTTCTGAAGGATTATGATTTTGACCTCCAGTACCACCCAGGCAAGGCGAACGTGCTGGCGGATGCCCTTAGCCGTCAGCCACGAGGCCTGGTGGCACATATGATGATTCAGGACTGGTGGATGCTCAAGGATATAGCAGAGTACAACTTCGATTTTGGTCTGCAGTCTTCTATCGTTTAGCTATCGAGCCTGTCGATTCAACCCTCTCTTGTTGCAAGGGTGATCGAGGCTCAGTAGACAGATGAGTCGTTACAGGATTATCGAGCAGAGGCAGCATCTGAGAGTCAGAAAGATTGGCAGATTGGTTCTAATGGTGGACTTCGCTTCAGAGGCCGATTATGTGTCCCAGATATTCTTGATATGCGTAGAGATCTTATGATTGAGACATCGATCGTGATTTTCTATCCACCCTTGCTCGACGAAGATGTACCATGATATGAGGTGACGGTATTTTTGGGAGGGGATGAAGCATCAGATCACCAGTTTTGTGGCCGAGTGTGACACATGCCAGCGTGTCAAGGCCGATCATCAGAGACCGCCTGGTTTGTTGCAGCCGTTGAGGATCCTAATGTGGAAGTGGCAGCACGTATCCACAGATTTTATCATGGGTCTGCCAAGGACTCTGTGCAGTCATGATGCTATCTAGGTTATCGTGGACCATCTGACGAAGTCAGCACATTTTCTTACGATTTGTGAGACTTGACATATGGACTCTCTAGGCTATTTGTTGAGGAGATAGTGAGACTGCATGGCATTCTAGTCTCGATCGTTTCTGACCGAGACTCGAGGTTCACGTCTCAATTTTAAAGGAGCTTTCAGAGAGCGATGGGCACTGATTTACAGCTCAGTACCACGTATCATCAGCAGACCGATGGCCAGACCGAGACGGTCAATCAGATACTTGAGGATATGCTTCAGGCATGCGCGATTGATTTCGGGGGTAGATGGGATGAGCATTTACGATTAGCTGAGTTCGCATACAACAACAACTATCAGGCGACCATTGGCATGGCTCCTTTTGAGGCATTGTATGGTAGACCGTGCAGATCTCTGAGTTGTTAGACCGAGGTTGGAGAGCTACATCTCCTAGGTCCCGAGCTTGTGCAGGAGACATTAGGGGCTATTGATATCATCAGGCAGAGGATGCGCACAACTCAGAGCTGACAGAAGAGTTTTGCTGATCGTTGGTGTCATCCTTTAAAGTTTGCTGTAGGGGACCGTGTATCTCAAGGTCTCACCTATGAAGAGCATGGTTTGATTTGGAGCGAAGGGAAACCTTGCCTCGAGATTCATAGGACCCTTAGAGATCACTGAGTGCATTGGCACTGTAGCCTATTGGCTTGCCTTACCATCTCAGTTGTTTGGCGTCCACAACATTTTTCATGTCTCTATGCTGAGAAAGTGTGGGTCAGACGTAGTTCCTGTTATTGATTAGCAGCTGGTAGAGGTTCTTGAGGATGCTTCTTACACTGAGCATCCAGTTCGTATCCTTGATCGGAAGGAGCAGGTCCTCCGGACCAAGGTCATTCCCTTAGTGAAAGTTCAGTGGGGTGACCATTCTGTTGAAGGGGCGTCTTGGGAGCGTGAGGATGAGATTCGAGAGTGCTATCCCCATCTCTTTGATGATTGATTGTATGTCGCATCTTGTATGCTATCTCCGATTTTATATAACGATGCTTTGCTTCCTCTTCAATTATGAGTTATGATTACTTGCATTAATTGTATAAATTTTGAGGATAAAATTTTTATTTAGAGGGGAGAGTTTAATACCTATATCCTAGACCGTACCGCATATCAGAATTGACTCGACCTGAAACTTGTACCTTAGCGAGCGCACCATCACCATAGTTCTAAGGCCGTGACTCGCGCACCAAACCAATACCCATACTAGAAGGTGTGGAGGCACGTTCGTTTCGAGAAAACACCGCGCATTGCGAATGTCGAGGGAATCTCTACGATCTATCCCATCAATCAAGTACACATCACACATCAAGTCAAGTACAACTAACCCATGCCATGCCCATACCTCTCTCTTACACAAGCTACCTAAAGTCAACTCTCTCTCCTCCCTCATCATTACTCTTTTATAAGTTTTTCAACTCAACCCATACCCTTTCTTACAACCACCACATCACCCATCCCTTTAACCCATCCCCTCACTCTTTCTCTCTCATTTTCCCAAGAAACCCCCAATCTCCGTACGTCCCAACATTTCAAGCAAATCTCAAAGGCCAAGTGTGGCCCATTCTCTCATCTCTCATCCTCACCATCAAGATCTCATCATCCACTGTTAAACTCGAAGGCAAGGAGCTAAGGAAGCTAGGGGAGTAAGAAGAAGGAAGAGAGGTGGTGATCCACCGTTAAATTTCTTTTTTTTGGGACCACTTGTTAGTGGGACCCATTTTTTTATGTATGATTTGTATCATGTGGGACCCATAGTGGCTGGGCCCCACCATCATCGTCTCTTGTCCCTCTATCACCATGACTCTCTCTCTCTCTCTCTTGTATGATGTAAAGATGTGTGGTCCACCTGGTGTGTATGTGTGTGGCCTACCATGAAGGATGAATTATATCCATGCCATCCATAGGCCCACCTTGCTGGACCATCCAATAGTAGGCCAGTTGGATAGACCCAGTTGAAGAGAAAATACCAATATCATGCTGATCCAACTGGTGGGCCACGTACATGTGGGACCCACCATGATATCTGTTACTACCATGCCGTCCAACGTCCCTGGACGCTGGACGTGGGCTTAGCTAACAAGGAGTGCATGTACAGATATGGGTGGTAACTCACGGTGAAGTGTGAAGTGACGTGGGTGTACTAAGCATGGGGTGGGCCACTCATGTAGGCCCCACCTTGATGTATATACATAATTCAAGCCATCCATCCTTTTCCTCAAATCGTTTTAGGCGTTAAGCCAAAATTTGGGACCAATCTGATCTTTTGGCGATCCATGGTGTAAGGAATGGTATTGATACTGTTGAAATACACCATATGTGTTTTATACACCAAAAACCATCTAATATTGGGATTGATGGGTGGGTATTGAGCTATGGTGACCAATGGCAGGGCTGAATTTCCTTGATGCGGGCCCCACCTATCGAGTTCCTTAGAAAAATGTTAAAATAAAAAATATATATATACAACAGCATCACCTGCTGCCGCTGACGCTGGCAGTAGGCGCTGCTACGTGCACGCTACAAGGCAGGCCCCACCGTGATGTGTGCTGGCTGACACTACAGGCGACAATGTTGAATGAACACCCACCATTAAAAACATCACAGTGGGCCCCCAGGTCTGTGTGACCTAACAACAGGTGGATGCAAAATAAATATTATTGTGGGCCCCCTATCCGGGTGACCTCATCAATAGGTTGGCTAAAAAATAAATGTTATAGTGGGCCCCTTAGTCCATGTGACCATACCAACAGGTTGGCTGGAAAACAGACATTTTGTTGGGCCCCCTATTCATGTGACCTTATTAACAGATTGGATAGGAAAATAAACATTATGGCGGGCCTCACATGAGGCTCACTTTGGTAAGTATGGGCCCATGTATTTAGGCCCATCTTGTTGTATTTTTAGGCCCATGTATTTAGGCCCATCTTGATGTATTTTTAGGCCCATTATTGAGGTCCACTTGGATACATATGGGCCCATGTATTTAGGCCCATCTGGGCATGTATATAGGCCCAATGTTGAGGCCCACTTTGGTATATATTGGTCCATGTATGTAGGCCATCTAGATGTGTTTATAGGCCCATTGTTGGGGCCTACCTTGATATATATAGGCCCACGTTATGAGGCCCATTTGATATATTTATGGCCCATTGTTGAGGCCCACTTTGATATATATATAAGGCCTATGTGATTAGGCCCATTTGATACACATAAATCTTATGTGATTGGGCTTATTTTAATGCATTATAAGGCCCATGGGTGATGGCCCATTGCAAAGTACCTAAGGCTCATTGGTGAGGCTCATTGAGGTGGCCAACTTGATGAATATAAGGCCCATGAGATATGGCCCATTTGATGTATTTGAGGCCCAATGAGATGTACCTAAGGCACATTGCAATGTGTGATTCTGCCATGATTTATTTAATAATATTTAAGGTGAGTCGAGCCTTGAGAGCAATGATGGTTTGATGCCCAAATTGTAGGGATAATGTTGGTTAAATGTCCGCATTGTCACTCTCCCTGAGGCCATTGGTAGGCCCGTACTTGTAGTGAGTAGGTCGTCTAGTCCCATCTTCGTTATACACAAAGCCCATCTTTATATACATGTTTAGTATAGATACATGATTCATGATCATACGCATCATATGTATGACTGATATGAGGAGTGATTGATCATAGCATATGCCTTCGGTGGACTGTTTATGGGCTCCCTAATAGGTGGAGTTACCCTACATAAGCGCATGGTATACGCAGGACTGTTGCATGACTAGTAGTGTGACTCATTCACTTGCATTTGTATGATTGTAGTTATTGTATGCCCTAGCGACATCGAGGCCAAAACCTCCATAGACGCATCGTGGGTGGCTAGATTGGATACCAAAAATGTTTGGTTCTAGCATACGGGTGCCATAAATGTCCCTGGGTGAAAATCCCTAAACCCGATGGTACCAGAGGATGACTCCAATGTCGAGACCGAGTGGATGCATAGCGTGCGAGGGCCATATACCAGTAGGTCGCATCTCTCATTGTGTCGTGGTCAGTTAGAAAAGGGTGTGACCTTACCCCCCTGAGTGAGGGGAAAACTTCTAGGTTGAGTTTGACCAACTTGAGGAATCGGTCCGCTATCGACGAGCCGAGCCCGATATTGGCAGGCGGATAGTGAGGTCTCTTCCGTTCTCCAAGTTATGTACTTGGATAGGGACAGCAAGCTGGTATAGAGTGTAATAGACCCCGATGATTATCTAGAATGAGAACTGTACTGACATATATGATGAGGATTGGCATGCTTGAGTTGCATCTCGCATTTGTATGGTCCTATTATGGCCAATAACATTCATATATTGCATCGCATAGCCTTGGTACGACTGATTGCATTCATGTACTTATCAGCATGATTCCGCATTACTCTGACCTTACATTCTGATCACACTTATATTGCGCACACACTTACACCACCCTCTAAGCTTTCTACAAGCTTATGCATGATTGATGCGTGCAGGTGACGCCAGGACCCAGCCTTAGTCTCACCGCCGTTGGAGCGTGCAGCCGAGCTTCTGGAGTTTTTGTTATAGTCACTATCTTGTATTTCCCTTTCCTACGCATTGTACTCAAAGTTTTTGTTCATAATGAATTTTGTGATGGTGTTCTTGTGGTTATTGTTTGTGGGTTATGCTTATGGTTATGCTCATTACGAATCAAATCATATTTGAAATCCTCCTTGTAGCATCCCAGGATCAAAATCTGGTATATGGGTGCCAGGAGTCGAGAATGGGGTACTAAGGAGGTTGTCCGTGCCGGATTCAGTGATCGAAAATTTTATGAGCCCGGATTTTGAGTTCGGGGCATGACACTTGTGTGAGGCCATGGGTCTAATGTATGTTAAGCTCTATATAGGTCATTCCTAGGGGGCAATGTTGGTTAAATGTCCACATTGTCGAGGTCGATTATCGATGATGGTTATTGTATCGATTATGAGTATGTGACAGCGTAACATCATGATACATGCCCATATGTATCATCTGCATGTTTTTTATGAGATATGATTGACCATTGCATATGCCATAGTATCGGTTTTCATGAGACTCCCTGATAGGCGGAGATTATCTTACATGAGTGCACGGTATACGCAGTATTGATGCATGAATGGATTGTATGATTCATGCATCTTTCATTGTGTGTTGTGATTACTGTATGCCCTACTGACATAAAGGTCGTAGCCTCCACAGACATATCGTGGATGGCCAGATGTGTAATGACTCGAAAAATCCCGTACCTAGACCCGAGTACTACCTTGATCAGAAATCACTTAGGACCAATTCTCTTAGAAAATGAACCTAAGTTACCTAGCGCTACGTTAGACTGGCTGTGAAATTAGTACTGATCACTTTAAATACGTTCTGCAAGACCTAAAACTTGTAGAATCAATGACGCTATAATACCCTGAAATCTACGATCCAACTTTAAACCCAGTTGTTCTAGGGCATGTTTGGTAACATTGTATTGGATCTAGACCACGTGTCGGAAGTCCGATATCTACAATCTCAGACCATTATGACCGCTTAGTTGGACTTGACAATCGTTTTGAAAATCAAGCCCAACTGATATCCTAACACTATTTTACTGAGTTCGGAGTGAAGAGAGTGAGAAAAGGAAAAGATTTAGAAAATTAATTCCATTTTTATAAAATCTGTCACGTGTCATTTGCATGTTATTTTTAAGCCTTTTGACCGTCAGAATTCAACCAAATTTCACCCTTGGATCAGGAAAATGGGCCCTTTCATGTCATGAAACTTGTAGTCCTGATTTAGGTTCGGTAACCGTTGAATTGAAACTGGTCCGCCACGGACGATCTGGAAATTTGATCAGACTGAAAACTTAACTGATTAAAGATCCGATGCTAGTAAGCTTAAGTCCGAATGCAACTGATAACAGGACCTCCAGAAATACTCCGTTGGATCAGAAAGATTCCGATTTGGTTATAACCTAAGTATACCTTGACTTGGAGTTCATTTTCGTTATGTTTGGGCTTATAAAAGGGCCTTAAACCCATAGCTTTCTAACCCATACGAATTTTCCAAACCTTAGAGAGTTGAGAGAGAGAAAAGAGAGAGAACGTGTAACATCCCGAAAATCGGGGGGTCGAGCAAAAACCCAACTCCCGAGTTCCAAAATGTTATTTATGCAACATAGATATGTATGATTGAATGTTGTCTGTGATAATGTATTAGACATGAGTGAGATTAAGCTAGAACCGCATATCATACTCCAGAGACAGTTAAATTAACCAGCGGAAGTCTGTAATAGTATGTATAACATATATAAACTGTTGTATGTCTCCAGAGTGTGAACATGTTACCAGGTTATACACATACATGTATACTCCAAAAGTAGATGAAACGAATATACATGAGTGCGCTAAAAATATAAAATGACAAATGTCAAAGTATCTAATCAACCTCCCTGTAATCCCGTCGATCAGAACACGCATAAAGGAGGGATCCTCCTCATCATCATCAAGTCCGGCTCTGCCTCACAGGCCGCGCCATCATCTGCAATCACAAAAAGGTCTGGTGGGTGTCCGGAACACCGTCCCGTAACGTGGGAGTGAGTAGCTAACTCAGTGGAATAATAGAGCAAGGATTAACATGTTCTCAAATCAATCATGCGATAATAGTAAAGCAGTAAATCAAACAATCCTAATACTGTTGTTAATGCAGTTATGACATGACGTGATGTATGCCCTCACCGACGATCTCCCTCATACGGCACCATCTTACGACCGCGGCATGCCGCACTCCCTCAAGTGCTCCACATCTTCCAGGCACATGCAATGTCATGGTGATATGATTACCGAGTTGTTATTAGTCCTTTTCATACAGCAATATTGGGAAACTAAGGTACCTCCCTTATATCAATCCCAACACAGATCCTATCTAGGGTCGTCACTCCTAGTAATCTCATACGATGTATATTTTGTAGGTCACTGCAAGGGCTGCCAGGGCTGTTGCACGCACTCGTTGCTCCGCTCCCCCATCACCTTATCAATACAGGCCTACTGTACTCTACTGCTACGGAAGGGTCGTCGCCTCCCGTAGACTCAGAATACGCTCGCGGTCACTACAAAGGGCTGCCAGGGCTGTTGCTCGCACTCGTTGCACTGCTCCCCCATCACCTTATCAGTGTAGGCCGACAGCAAGAATATAGTGTCCCATACCACCATAATCTGCTCACGAGTCATAGGTGCTCACTGGTCACTACGGGGAGGTTTGTGGCCCCAGCGTAGGCCGACAGCTCGACCACGGTGTCCCATACCACCATGCCCGGCTCATGAGTCTTCGTGGATCAAGGTACCACGGTTAATAGGGTTTACAATGGTAAGTTCAGTACCCTAGGTTTAAGCAGTTATGATACATACAAGGTGAACAAACATCGGCCAGTCGGGTTACTTGACGGGCTCGACTAGCGCGTTCGCATCTCAAATTGAACGACATGAAGTGCGTAAAACACTTCGCGTGGCCTAACCACTGCCGCCAACTCTCAACACGAATCACATTCATCGACGCGTCGTTCGTGGCTATGACCAGTCAGCCACGAATTCGCTCGGTTACCGACTGCCTGGACTAAGTCAAGTCCCACACATCTATAGAATTACATTAACACTATAAAAAGGTATTGGAATTGAAATACATCATGTGAGCATGTTAGCACATGTTATAACATTCAACTTAAGCAAATCTTCAAGGCATACTTCCCATGCATATTCAACTTAAGCAAATCCTCAAGCACATACATTCCATGCATGTAATGAAATCATGCATTTTGTCAACATGTAGAAAATCATTTAGGTCAGCATAATAATTGAAAAATCAATCACAAACTATCAAATAACATCATTTAATTCAATACATACTAATACAAGCATTTATACAAACACATACACTACACACTTGAGTCTACAAATAGTATGTCGACCCAAAGTGCGCAACTAGGCGAATCTCTTCGCCAAACTAATTATGCACGCATTCCTAACTTCCTAATGCGACAACAAACCATGTCAATCACATCAGCAAAATATGAATGTAAACAGTACTTCCTACAAATGACTAAAATGCCCTAAATCTCATATTCTTCGTTAGCTTACGAAACAGGAAACGGAGAGCATTTTGTACATGTCAAACAGCGATGCCGTCAAGAATCTACTATTAAACGACATTGAAAGCGTTGGGAACCGTCAATCAAAGCGTCTAAAATCCTCACCTTATGTCTTGTAGACTCGGGAATTGAAACGGAGTGTATACGCTTCGTCTACGGCGAGTAAGGAGCCTAATACACAAGATCCATAAGCTACACCGCTATGGAAACAAGGGAAACTTAAATCAACAACTATTTAGGGTTTTTACTTACCTAGGATCGCGGTGGAATCGCCGGGAAAGCGGTAGAGTTGTGTTGCTTAAGCACGTGCAACACGTAGCACAAGTGGCAGGAAGAACTCTCCCACACTCTCACAATCTCCCACCTTTTTCTGTCTCCCAAGCTAGGGCTTCTCTCAAATTCGGATGGGAGAGAGGAGTGAGGGTTTCAACCCCTTTTATAGCCTACAACATGCCCAAAATAGGCTTGGGAACAATGTTTACTTGGTGCCTAACCAAATCGGGGCCGTTTCGGTCCAAAAGGGCATTTCTGAAGGTCCCCAGGCCAAATGCGGTCAGACTTAAGCTCATGCATACTGGATCTAGCACGCATCCAGTTTTCAGACCGGTTGGGTTCCCAGATCGCACGTGGCGGCCCAGTTTCAGTTTAACGGTCACCGCACCAAGATCAGGCCTATAAGTCTCGTGATATATAATAGATATTTTTCCTGATCCAAGGGTGTAATTTGGCTGTATTCTGATGGTCAGAACGCTCAATACTGATGCGTCAAATTGTGTGCCAGATTTGAATTTCAAATTCCAATTCTAACCCTATTCTCACTCTCTTCGGTCCGGGCTCAATGAAATAGCCTGTGATTATCGGTTTGACTTGATTTTTGGAATGAGTGTCAAGTCCAGCTAGACGGTTCTAACGGTCTAAGATAGGAGGTATCGGACTTTCGACGTGCGGTCTAGATCCAATACAAAGATTCAAAGTGGTCCAGAGAACAAACCGGTTTAGAGTTTGATCCGAGGCTTTAGAGCATTATAGCACCCTTGGTTCCACTCGCTTCGGGCCTTGTAGAACGTATTTAAAGTGATCAGGGACTGTTTCCCAGCCACTCCAACGTTGCGCTGGCTAACTTATGCTTAGTTTCTAAAGAAATTTATCCTAAGTGGTTTCTTTAGCTATGGAATTGGGTTCTGAACGATTTTTCAGGTGTTTTAATTGACCCACTGCCTAAGGACGTCAAATCCCAGATTAGCCAAAATCCGGGGTGTTACAGAAAGTGTGGTTGAATCAAGTGAAAATCCGTTGGAGTTTTCCTAACCCATCTAGACATTGCACCAGCCTTTCTGAATCGTGTTTCTGGTGATTCTGAGTTCATTCTAGGTAAGAAAACCCTAACCTTAACCTGTTTTAAGAATTCTATCGATGCAAGTAGAAAAGTAGCTGACTTACCTTGTGTAATAGGTGGTCATATCGTCATTGGCGAAGGCGTAGAGTTCCTATTCGATTCATTACACTCCTACGGCATAAGGTGCGGATTTTAGATGCTTAGGTTATTTATTTTCAAAGCTTTCAATGCCATTTAATAGTAGATTAGTGACAAGGATGTTGTTTGACATGTAGAACATGTTGTCTATTTTTTATTTCGAATACGTACGAAGAATATGAGATTTAGGGTATTTTAGGTATTTGTAGGAAATACTGTATACGTACGTATTTTTCTAATATAATTGCCATGTGTATTTGTCGTGTACCTATGCTAGTTAAGCGTGTATGATCTGTTCGGCGAGGATATTCGCCCTAATGCACATTATTGGCCGACATACACTATGTAGGCTAATGTGTGTAGATAAAGTGTTTGTATAAAGTTTTGTATAAGTAAGTGTTGAGTAAATGTTGTTGTAGTTTAGCATTGAGATTGGAATTCTCAACTAGTTCGATGATGCAGTGGTTAGGTCACACGAGGTGTTTATGCACTTCAAGTCGTTCAGTTTAAGGTGCGCTCGTACTAGTCGAGCTCATCAAGCAACCCGACTGACCGCTGTATGTTCACCTTGTATTGGTCATAACTGCTTGAACCTACGGTACTGAACTTACCAGTGATAACCCTGATAATCATGGTACCTTGATCCACTAAGACTCATGAGCAGGCATAGTGGTATGGGACACCGTGGTCAAGCTGTCGACCTACGCTGTGGCGACGAGCCTCCCCGTAGTGACCAGTGAGAACCTCAGACTCGTCAGCCGATTGTGGTGGTACGGGACACTACATTCGAGCTGTCGGCCTACTCTGATTGGTGATGAGCCCTTTGTTGTGACCTCGAGTGTATTCTGAGTGTACGTGAGGTGACGACCCTTCCGTAGCAACAAGAGTACAGACTAGGCCTGTATTGATAAGGTGATGGGGGAGCGGTGCAATGAGTGCATGCAACAGCCCTGGCCGCCCTTGCAGCGACCTAGAAATATATCATCATATGAGACTACTAAGAGTGACGACCCTAGACAGGATCTGTGTTGGGAATGATTTACGGGAAGTACCTTAGTTTCCCAATAGTGTTGTATGAAAGGACTAATAAAAACTCGGTAATTATATTCATATCGCACTGCATGTGCCTGGAAGATGTGGAGCACTGAGGGAAGAAAGCATGCCGCGGATGTAAGATGGTGTCGCATGAGGGAGTATGTCGGTGAGGGCACCCATCATTACTGCATCTGATCCTTGCATTAATAACAGTATCTAGGAATGTCTGATTATTTTCTTTACTATTATCGCGTGATTGATTCGATAACATGCTAATCTTTGCTCTGTGATTTCACTGAGTTGATCACTCTCTCACACGTTACGGGACGGTGTTTACAACACCTACTAGACTCTGTCTTAGATGCAGATAGCGAGGTGATTCAGGATGTGGAGCCGGACTACTACGAGGACCAGGACGAGTTCTCGTACATGCAGTTTTCTGACGGCTTCACATAGGTGGCCTGGATCAGTGGGATTTTGCTAGTTGGACTATCGCATGACATTTGATTTTTGGTTTGGTATATGTATATGTGACTCAGAGATACATTCATACTTTGGAGACAGATCGAGATTATTTTGTTTTACAGATAGTGATATGTATATCTTCTAGTCTTTCGCTTGCGTTTTATCACTGGATCTGGAGTATGAATTGCAGTTTTGGTATAATCTCACTCATGTTAATGCACTAACCCAGACAACATCTAAATTATAATCATATTTGTTGCATAAGTGACGTTTTAGAACTCGGGAGTTGGATTTCTACACGACCCCTGATTTTCAGGGTGTTACAAGTTGGTATCAGAGCATGATTTGGATTAAACTGGACTTGGATTATGGTCATATGATGTACATTGTCGCCGTTTGACTTAGGTGGGTGCGAGAAAAACATAGAAACACTCATAGGATCCCAGCTTCGCCAATTGGCGAAGTTCACTTAAATAGATTATTTTGATCGAGTCGATGTGCATCCGTGGTCGCATGAAATGAGCCTGGAACACTTCTAGTTCATTTATTAATGAGTCTAGACCCTTATTGACCCTATTCCAGCTGTTAAAGATTGCTAAATGCGAATGTGAAACAGTTAGTACCCAAAACGACCCGAAATGGTTCGAAACGAAGTCGTGGGCCTACCCATGCTAATCCAGAGTGATCCAGGGTGGGACCCACATGCATTTGGGGCCCTTAGGGCAGGAGGACCTCGTCCAAATCATGAGGCATCACCAAACATCACAGAGGTCGGCGAGGACCTCCCCGATTCGGCGAGGCCTCACCGGTAAACGGGCCGGGTTCGGTCGGGCCTTCAGGCTGATGGTATTTGGGGGTTAGGGTAACCCCCTGGTACATGGGCCGTCCATTAAAATAGCCCCAAACCATTACCTCCTTCACAAAACACACCCCCAAGCTCTCCCTTTCTCTCATGTTTGCTGATTTCTCTCTTAAACCCCACTTCCAATCACTCCCATCATCGTTTTCTGCCACAACTCACGCCCCTCCATTGTTTGCAGTGGTAGAAACTCTTTTCTCTCTCCATTCTCTTTCGTTTTGAGCTCTTACATCCTCTATACGAAGCTCAAATCGTGTAAGCTTCCAACCCAACCCATCTCTTCCTTTTTCTTTCTTCAAACTCTGTGTTTGGGGCCTTTACAACCCCTGTTGGGTCTCAAACTCATGGAGAATCAAAAAATCCCAGCCCTTAATCCCCCCTTTCCTTCATTTTCCATGGCCTTCTTTGAGTTCGTGGTGGCCATATTCTCGATTTCTACCGTCCTCTCTCTCATGGGAAAGAGGAAGGGTGTCACTGATGAAGCTAGGTCTAGTCGCCCCTCACGCACAAGGAAGCTGAGAGGTGGCGTCGCCAGTTCAAGTGCCGCTCAAGAATTTCAGACGAAGCGGGATGTTGATCCCCGGACTCTTGCTGGAAGGGCTTTGTTAGTGGAACTACCCCATGGAATTTATGAGGGCCGTCGGGTCTTTTTTGAAGCTCAGGTGGATGGGCGACTCTTTGGGGAATATCAGTTGCTCGAGCTCCTGGAACAGGCCCAGTGGGGTCCACTATTTGATGTCAGGTATCGCACCAATGCAAGCACAGTCCGAGCTTTCTATGCCAACATTCATGAGGCTACGCTGGAACCCTTACAGTTTCAGGTCTTATGTGGAGTGGATTTGTGGGCCACAGTTGACGTCAGATTGATATCTCACCTTCTGAATGTGCCCCTTGACGAGGTACATGCGAGTGCTAAGAATCTGAATAGTGCATGTGAAAGGGACCGCCGCACACGTTCCCTTTGTGGCCGACTGGTAGAGTGACAGCCAAATCGGAGTCTTCTTACGTCCCATATGACAGACGACTTCCGTCTGCTTCACCATATTTTTACATTCAATGTCTACCTTAGGTGGAGCAATCGCAGTGAGTGTACGTGCCTAATGGTGGACTTTCTGTATTAAGTGGGGCAGAGGGTGAACCTGTGTGTGCCTACATTCGTGTTGCGACAAATAGTTTAGGTTGTACGTTCTTGAAGGAGGACTGAGTCGCTCCCATACGGTCGACTCATATGCAGGATTGCACGTGAGTTTGGTTATAGCCTTGGTGGGGAGATGTTGGTGCTGATTCATCAGATTAATGAAGCTACCCTCAATCAGATGGAGATCGGGCCATGGCAATGCCAAGCTCAACTTGAGGAGAGCGAAGATGAGACTGAGAGTGAAGAAGAAGAAACTGGGGCCCAGATCCAAGAGGAGGAACAAGAAGAGGAAGAACCTGAGGCCCAGAGTACAGATGAGAACTCTCCTCCTACGGCACCAGGGCAAGGTTCTGGTCAGGCTTCTTGGGGTGCTCATATAGCTCACCTGGAGGAGGATCATGCTGCCCTACGACAGGGCCAGGCTGCCTTGTGACAGGACATTACGGATCTGTTGGGCCTTGTGAAGCAAAAGTTCAAGAAGGTGGCTAGCACCTTGAAATCTATCCTGTGTTGTCTGTAGGATAAGGGTGCCCCTCCTCCATTGCCAGACTGGCGAGTGATTATATCACAGATGTTAGATGGTTGTATTTAGGTTGTTTTTTATTTTCTGTGTATGAGCCTTAGAAAGTTTAATAGTTGAATTATGTTGCAGTTGTAGCTTTGGCTAACTTAGCTTCCCATGTGTTTCTTGTCATGATGCGTGTAAAGATATATCTCTTGTATTGTGACAAATTTTGATTTAATGAAATGTAAGGAGCTTCTTCGGCTTGCTATGTGAGTGATTGTTGTGGTGTATATGTGCTACTGTTGAAAATGAATGGGTTGCACCCTATTTTGAATATAGAGAATGCCACCTAAGGTTACTCGGAGCACGACACGTTTTACGCTCGGTGAGCCGATGGATCGGGTCCCTCCCCAGAGTGATGATCATATGGACCCTGATGTGGGCCTGATTCGTGAGACTGCACCTGAGTCTCAGCCTTCTGCAGGTCCTGCAGTCGGACCACCACACCATCAGTTCGTGAGCAGTACCGTGCGTCTTCCTCGAGGTAGTATATGCCTCAGCCTGCTCCATCTCCTGATAGTTTGAGCAGTTGATGACTATGATACACCAGCAGCATCAGCAACTCCTGACTACTATCGCAGGGGCCTTAGCCCAGGGTGGGAGTACGACTTCACCTACGCCATCTGTGCATCCAGCTGAGGATGCTGGGACTTCGACTCGGGATGAGGGTATAGCTCATCCTGCACCATTTTCCTACCCTACGAGGAATACTGCTGATACCAGGAGGCCTACTTGAGTGATTCCAATGCTTGCGGTCTCATACTTTTACGGGTTCTCACAGACCCGAGGAGGTTGAGTAATGGCTCGATTGCATCTCGAAGATGTTGAGGATGCTGCACTGCTCGGAGTCTGAGCATGTTGAGTTGGCCACTTTCATGTTTGAGAGAGAGGCTAGCTTATGGTGGGATAGTATACTATGGACGGTTGCAGTTGGCTACATATGGACATGAGCAGCATTCGAGTTCCGTTTCCATGAGAAATACTATCCGCAGACCTACCGACATGAGAGGGAGAATGAGTTTTTGCACCTCAGGCAGGGAGGCATGTCAGTTACGGAGTATGAGCATCGATTTACAGAGTTGGGCAGATACGTTCCTATGATACTTGTTGATGATCAGATGCAGATACGACATTTTTCTGAGGGCTTACGACCTGACATTCAGTCGAAGATGTGCTTTGTCAGCATACCCTCTTATACCGAGCTGATACACATGTCTATGCGGGCAGAGCAGGATGTAGATCACTTGACACATTCTCGTGGCCCTATGGTTGCTAGGCCACGACTAGATACCCAAAGCAGGCCATTCCTCGGCAAGCGGACTCGCATCGACTCTCCTCCCAGGACCACAACGCCAGTACTTTCAATGAGGCACCCAAGTGTAACCTGTACTTACTGCGGGAGACCAGGTCACACTGCAGAGAGTTGCTTTGCTCGGATGAGAGATAGTGGATTTTCACCACTGCAGAAGATCGACCGTCCTCGCCCACAGGCTCTATCTGCTCCACCATTACGGTCAGCGCCTGGACATCCCTCCTTCAGACCTCCTGTACCTCAATTCCAACCGCCTCAACGGCCCATGGTACTGTGGCCAAACCGTCCACAGCAAGCTCGGGTACATGCATTGATAGTAGAGGCATCCGGGACAGAGACTGCCCCACCCTTGGCCTTTGAGGTCACAACCCACATTGGAGGTACTCGTATATTCCTGATGGTGGATACAGGATCAACGATTTCATTGATATCTTAATCAGTAGTCAAGCACCTTGGACTATGGACTACTCGAATGGTTGGGGTGTGAGTTCTTTCACCACACGGGACTTTTACTGATGTCACTATGATGTGTGAGGGTTGTTTGCTAGATTTAGGGAGCAGGACGATGGTCATTGACCTTGTCGTCTACCCCTCCCTCTATCATTTTGACGTCATTCTTGGCATGGATTGGCTGACTGCAGGGAGGGCCGAGATTAACTGCGAGACCCGTATAGTGACAGTTTACGAGCCGGAGGGCACGTCCTTTACATTTCTAGTGCAGGTCAGTTGCCCCTTTCGAGTACTTTGTTACGCTTCCTTATTGAGGGATGTTGATGTCCCGACACTTGAGGGCATGCCAGTAGTCTGTGATTATGAGGATGTGTTCAGGAAGATTCCTGGGTTGCCACCTCAGCGTGAGTTCGATTTTACTATCGACCTGGTACCCGGTTCGATGCCCATCTCACTGTCTACGTATCGCATGGCCCCGTGTGAGATGGAAAAGTTGAGGAAACAAATCGATGATCTGTTGGAGGCTGGCTTCATACGGCCGAGTGTCTCCTTGGGGAGCACCGGTGCTATTTGTGACAAAGAAGGATGGCTCACTGTGATTATGTATTGATTATCGCAGGCTGAATCAGATTACAGTGAAGAATAAGTACCCTTTACCCAGGATTGATGACCTGTTTGATCAACTGAGAGGAGCGCAGTACTTCTCGAAGATTGATCTGCAGTCAGGGTATCACCAGCTGCGCGTCAGGGGTGAGGACGTGCAGAAGATGGCTTTTAGGACCAGTTTTGGCCATTATGAGTTCCTCGTGATGTCGTTCGATCTTACGAACGCACCAGGCCTGTTCATGGACCTGATGAACAGGGTATTTCGGTCGTTCCTCTATCGGTTCGTCATCATGTTTATAGATGACATTTTGGTATACTCCAGGAGTCGAGAGGAGCATGAGGACCACTTACGATTGGTCCTGGATACACTGAGACAGCATCAGTTGTTTACACAGTATAAGAAGTGCGACTTCTGGAAAGAGGAAGTCAAGTTCTTGGGGCACGTAGTGTCTAAGGACGGGATAGCAGTTGACCCTGCTAAGGTAGCTACAGTTCAGAACTGGGAGCATCCTGGTTCAGTCACTGAGGTGAGGAGTTTTCTGGGATTGACAGGCTACTATCGACGTTTCATTCAAGATTTCTTGAAGATCGCCAGACCTCTATCTCAGTTGACAAAGAAGGATTTGAAGTACGCTTGGAATGAAAAGGCGGAGGTAACTTTTCAGGAGCTGAAGGACAGGATGATGTCCGCCCCTGTGCTAGTATTGCCAGAGCAAGGGGTTAAATATACGATATATACCGACGTGTCTAGCGTTGGTCTGGGTTGTGTCCTTATGTAGAAGAACAGGGTGATTTCATATGCCTCGAGACAGTTGAGAAAGCAAGAGGAGAATTACCCTACACACGACCTAGAGTTGGTAGCTGTCATTTTCACATTAAAGCTTTGGAGACATTACCTCTACGGAGAGGAGTTCGAGCTCTTTTGAAACCACAAGAGCCTTAGATACATATTCACACAGCGGGACCTGAATATGAGGCAACGACGATGGATGGAGACCTTAAAAGACTTTAAGTTCGAGGTTTCCTACCATCCTGGCAAGGCCAACCTAGTGGCTGATGCCTTCAGCAGTAAGAAGGTGATAGAGTTTAAGGCTCCACTGATGGTAGCTGAGTGGGACATGGTTGAGTTTTTACGAGACTTTGAGTAGAAACTCACTGTGGAGGAGCCATTTGAGTTTATCGCACATGTTCTGGTGCGACCTCTTATCGATGACAGGGTCATCGCGGTGTAAAGGGATGATGAGCGCTTGACTGAGCTTCGAAAGTAGGCCAGTGACGATGCAGACGTCGATTGACGAGTTAGAACGGATGGGGGCTTACGTTATCGTGGCCGCCTATGCGTCCCAGATATCGCCGACTTAAGATGAGAGATTCTTGTGGCTGCGCACCATTCTAGACTTGCGATGCATCCGGGTAGCACAAAGATGTATCGTGATGTGAAGAGGACCTATTGGTGGGATGGCATGAAGACCCACATCACAGATTTCGTGTCCCGTTGTCTTACTTGCCAACAGGTGAAGGCAAAGCACCGCTGACCTCCTGGTCTCCTTCAGCCTATGCCCATAGCTGAGTGAAAGTGTGACTTTATTTCTATGGATTTCATTTCAAGACTGTCGAAGAAAAGGAAGGGACATGATTCTATTTGGGTGATCGTCAACCATTTGATGAAGTCGGCGCACTTCCTACCGATCAGAGTTACGAACTCTGCAGACAAGTTGGCTAGACTATACATCAGGGAGATAGTGCATCTGCATGGAGTTCCTTTAGAGATCGTGTCGGACAAAGACACGCGCTTTAATTCAATTTTTTGGACTCGCATCGAGGAAGCTATGGGTGTGAAGTTGAAGTTCAGTACTGCATTTCACCCACAGACAGACAGGCAGACAGAGCGGGTGAATCAAATTCTAGAGGACATGCTGCGGGCTTTCGTGTTGGACTTCAAAGACAGTTGGTGTAAGACCCGTATCTTGGTCCGTACCTTTCCGTACACTTCCGCGGTCGTACCGGTCGAATTCCGGTAACTTTCGACCCTTAAACAATATCGACGCGCGACCTGGATTCATGTACCGACAACCCGAGTCGACTCAACTCGAGACGTATACCATAGCGACCGCGCCGTCGTTGCGGTTCCGATACCGCGACTCACGCGCCGAGGCGATACCCTGATCAAGAGATATGGGCCAACGTTCGGTGCGAGAAAACGCCGCGCGTTGCGAAACCAAGGGAATCTCAACGATGTGTCACATCAATCACATCAATCCCATCAATCAATCACCCATCAACCCATCACATGTCAAGTACACATCACCTCCATCCCTTTTCCCAAGCAACCACAAAAGTCTCCCAAACCCATACCTCTCTTACACAAAAGCCACAAAAGTCTTCCTAACCCATACTTTTCTTACACAACCATCACTCACCCATCCATCCATCACTCTCTCTCTCTCCCTTTACATCACTCTCTCTCTCTTACTCTCTTTCTCATTCCAAAACTTCCAAGCAACAAGAAATTACAAGGGCTCCCACGTATGAGAATTTCTTACCTTCCTTAAGCTCCAAGTGGCCCACCTTCCTACCCCAAAATCTTCCATCTCAACCCTCCATTTCTCATCTTAACCGTTGAAGATTGAAGCTATGGTGCCAAGGAGCCTCTAGGAGCGAGAAGATCGGACGGTGGGTGCTTCTATAGGGTAGATTTTCTTGATTTTATGGTGGACCAAGTGAGGCCCACCGATCAATGGTGTGGATCTCACTTAGGATCCTAATATGTGGCCGATGGACCACTTGGATCATCATGATCGGTCCATGATGGGGCCATTCTCCATGGACCCCATCATGATGTTTATTTTCATTTAGAAAGGTCATCTAGACCGTCCATATCGGTGGAGAATGGATCTCCACCGTTGATTTACATTTTTAACGGTCCCATGTGCAAGGGACCCATTTCTTGTATGTTTCATTGCAAGGGAGGGCCCATAATGACGGGGTCCCTCCATCACAAGCCGTGTCCCACTCTCCATCTCTCTCTCTCTCTTTCATTCATTTTATTTTATTTTATTTTATTTTATTTTATTTTAATGGAATAGGATGGTGTGGCCCACTTGAATGGATCACATCTTGATGCATTTATTTTATTCAAGTGGGGCCCACCTTAGACGATATTCCCATGCCGCCCATCATGTGGTGGCCCACTTCATCAGGGCCCACCTATCAAAAAAAATAATTAAAAAAAAAATGCAAAGGAGCCGTCCAGCGTCTGGGACGCTGGACGTTGTAAAGGGAAGAAGGAAAAAAAAGAAAAGAAGTGTTTGGGGGTGGTCCCCTTGCATAGGCCCCACCTTGATGTTTATGTCCTATCCAAGCCGTCCATCCTCTTACCCACGGTATTTTAGCCGTTGGGTAGAAGTTTGGAGCTGATCCAATCACCTGGTGGGCCATAGCGCCTAATATTGCGCCATTACCATTCAAACACTAAATTCTTAATTTTTTTCACTTTCTAAGCGTTTTAAAATTTGAACTCTGGACTCTTTGGGCCAGGGCAGCTAATGGGCGGTGTGGATTTTCGTGATGTGGACCCCACATGGCAAAAACCTTGGGAAACATAATTTTCCAAAAAAAAAATAAAAATTCAAAAGAGGCAGGGCCTCTGCTTCCTGTCAGTGGCTGGCCGCTGCACCCAGCAGCGTGCTGGCGTGCAGCGGGCGGGCGGGTTACCGTGCTGCAACCCACGGCTGCCGCCGTGGGCCCCACATGATGTACATGTTTCATCTACCCCGTCCATTAGGTGGGTCCCCTTCTTAGGTGGGCCCCCTTCGAATTTCAGGTCGATCCAAAACTCAGGCGGCCCACATCGTAGGAAACAGTGTGAATAGGCATCTACCATTGAAATTCTTCCTGGGGCCCACAGAAGTTTCGAATCAAGCTGAAATTTTTGTTGTCCGTTCATACAGGTCTGCATTACCTTATGAACGGGTTGGATTTCAAATAAACATCACAGTGGGCCCTACGTGGGACCCACCTTTGTAAAGGCAAGGGCCACGTGCCCTCCTCTCTCCATATCTGTCTCTCCCTCTCTACCTCTCTCTGTCTCTCTCTCTGTCTAGCGATATTGGACCGTGGGCCCCATCTCAGGTATGTGTTCCGGGCCATGCCGTCCATCTGTTTTGATGGTGGGGTCCACTGTCAGCCGACGCCAGCGAGTTTTGCGGGACCGACCATTTCATATATTCTATTATATATTATACATTATATATTTTATGTCATATATATTCATGTATGCTATATAGTAAATGTATATTTTATAATATGAAAATTGTAGTGGGCCCTAGACCATGTGCCCCTATAAATAGTTTGGATGGGAATAAATGTTTTGTAAGGCCCATGAGTCAGGACCCATTGAATTCAAAAAAAAAGGGGTATGGGCTAGGCCCATTTGATTTATAAAATGCTTATGGGCTGGGCCCATTCGATTCATTTAAGGCCTAAAGACTAGGCCCATTTAATGTGCTGCAAGTCCTTGGGACTAGGCCCATTTGATGTACTTCAAGGCCCATGTAATTGGACCCCTTTTTGTTGAAATTTAAAGCCCATGGAGGTAGGCCAAATTGTTATATGTAAGGCCTAGGGGTTTAGGCCCACTTTGACATACGTACAAGCTCATGGATTAGGCCCATTTGAATTGCTTAAGGCCTAGGGATTTGGGCCCATTCGACTCATATAAGGCCTCTTGGTTGAGACCCATCTGATATATATTTGGGGGCCTAATTGGTGTGACCCATTTGATACATATTAGACTCATAGGACTAGGTCCAATTGATGCAATCCAAGGCCCACGGGTTTCGACCCATTGCAATGCACATAAGACCCATTGGTATGGCCCATTTATGTGGCCCATCTGATGAATAAAAGCCCATAGGATATGGCTCATTTGATATATATATGTAAGATCCAATGAGGACAACCTACGGTCCATTGCAATGTGTAAATCCATTATAGACTAAGTACGATGTTCACAACGATCGTGCCTTGGGAGCAATGTTGGTTTGACGTCCACATTGCGAGCGTAATGCTGGTTGGATGTCCACATTACGACTCTCCTTAGGGCCTATCACCAGGCCGTACTTATCGTGTACAGATCGTCCCGGCCCATCTGCATCGTAAGATAATTCATTTGTTATAACATGTTTAGTATAGTTTCATGACCCATGATCATACGCATCATATGTATGCTTGATATGAGGATTGACTGATCATAGCATTTGCCTTCGGGCAGGTTGTTTATAGGCTTCCGGTTAGGCGGTGTTGCCCTACATGAGCGCACGGTATGCGCAGGATTGGTTGCATGACTGGAGAGCGTGATTCATGCATTCCGCATTTGTGTGATATGGTTGTTGTACGCCCTAGCGACATCAGGGCCGTAGCCTCCACAGACGCATCGTGGTTGGCAGGATTGGATACCGGAAATCTTGACTTACATGGGGTACTATAGATATCCCTGGGTGAAAGTCTCTAAACCCTTATGGTACCAAGAGGTTGCTCCAATGTCTAGACCGAGTGGGTAGATGAGCGTTGAGTGCCGATTACCAGACGGTTACGCTCTCCACTGTGTCGTGGTCGGTTGAAAGGGGGTACGGCCTTACCCGCCCGAGTGTAGGGGGCAATGCTAGGCTGAGTCTGACCAGCTCGAGGAATGGGTCCGCTATCGACGAGTCGCGCCTGATATTGGCAGACGGATAGTGAGGTCTCTTACACTTACCTTATTGCGCGCGATGTGGCGGCAATCTGGTTTAGAGTGTACTAGACCCCGGTGATATTCCATACTTTGAGCTGTACTGATATGTGGACATAGATGAGGGTCTGTATGCTTGAGTTGCATTGTACATCGCATGGCCTTGTGGGGCCGATACATTCATGTCTGGCATTGTATAGCCTTGGTACGGCTCATGATATCATGGTTCTATTTGCATATTCCGCATCACTCTGACATTGCATGTTCATATTACTACCTTGTGCACACACTTTCACCACCCTCTAAGCTTTCTGTAAGCTTATGCACGACCGTTGCGTGCAGGTGACGTTGGACTGCAGCAGCGTTGAGGCAGGAGCGCGTTGCTGATCATTTTGGAGTTTTCTGTTATTTGCCATTGTATTTCCCTTTATGCTCATTGTACTTGTAAAATTTTTGATCATAGTGGAAATGTAATGGAGTGCTTGGTTGTTGTTTGTGGGTTATGCCTTTGGTTATGCTTATTACGAATCAGACTGACATACAAAATCCTCCTCGTAGCATCCCAGGATCGGAACCTGGCGAATGGGAGCTAGGAGCCGAGAATGGGGTTCTACGGAGGCTGTCGGCGCCGGATTCGGCGATCGGGAATTCTGTGAGCCCGGTTTCCGAGTTTGGGGCGTGACAGTTGGGATGACTGTCTTCCATATGCAGAGTTCGCGTACAACAACAGTTTTCAGGGCAGTATCGGTATGGCACCTTATGAGGCCTTTTATAGGCGTCCTTACCGAGCACCACATTGCTGGGCAGAGGTCAGTGAGCGCAGATTTATTGGCCCAGAGATAGTGCAGACGACCTCGGAGAAGATTGATATCATCAGACGCTGACTTCTTAAAGCGCAGAGCAGGCAAAAGAGTTATGCCGATACGAGATGGCGCCCGCTAGAGTTCGTGGTTGGAGATTACGTATTTTTGAGAGTTTTCCCTATGAAGGGAGTTCTTCGGTTTGGGAAGAAGGGGAAGCTAGCACCGTGATTTATTGGTCCGTTCTAAATTCTTAACCATGTGGGTGCAGTGGCATATCGTCTGGCTTTGCCTACGCCTCTCGTGAGCGTACAAAACGTATTTCGTATTTCTATGCTAAAGAAGTACGTTCTTGATCCTTCCCATATCATTAGATGGGAGAAGGTACAGTTAGGTGAGGATATTACATGTATACTACGACCGGCACGTATATTAGACAGGAAGGAGCAAGTATTGCGTAGCAAGGTCATCCCCTTTATGAAGGTGTTGTGGACGCATCACACTGAAGAGGAGGCTACATGGGAGACAAAAGCCAAAATTAGAAAGAACTACCCACAGCTTCTTAGGAGTATGAAAAGGTACAATTTTTTAGGATGAAATTTATTTTAAGGGGGATAGATTGTAACGACCCAAAAAATCCGGTACTAAGACCCGAGTACTACCTCGATCAGAAATCACTTAGGACCAATTCTTTTAGAAAATGAACCTAAGTTACCTAGCACTACGTTAGACTGGTTGTGAAATTAGTACTGTTCACTTTAAATACGTTCTGCAAGACCTAAAACTTGTAGAATCAATGACGCTATAATACCCTGAAATTTAGGATCCAACTCTAAACCCAGTTATTCTAGGGCATGTTTAGTAACATTGTATTGGATCTAGACCGCGTGTCGGAAGTCCGATATCTACAATCTCAGACCATTATGACCGCTTAGTTGGACTTAAATCGTTTCAAAAATCAAACCCAACTGATATCCTGACACTATTAGTGACAAGGATGTTGTTTGACATGTAGACCATGCTGTCTATTTTTCATTTCGAATACGTACGAAGAAGATGAGATTTAGGATATTTTAGGTATTTGTAGGAAATACTGTATACGTACGTATTTTGCTAATATGATTGCCATGTGTATTTGTCGTATACCTATGCTAGTTATGCGTGTATGATCTGTTCGGTGAAGAGATTCACCCTAATGCACATTATTGGCCAACATATGGTATGTAGGCTAATGTGTGTAGATCAAGTGTTTGTATAAAGTTTTGTATAAGTAAGTGTTGATTAAATGTTGTTGTAGTTTAGCGTTGAGATTGGAATTCTCAACTAGTTTGATGATGCACATGATTTCCTCCATGCTTGTTCTATTTGAGTTGATTACCTTATGCATGAAATACTCGTGTATGTTTAACTGCATGTGATGTGTGTTATAACATGCTAATATCATGCTAGATTTACATGTATTTTAATTCTGTCCCTCCTACATGATTATTGATTTAGATTACAAGTGTTTGGGGCTATACTCTAGTCCAGGCAGTCGGTAACAGATTCAAAATCGTGGTTAGATTCTATTAGCCACGAAGGACACGTTGACGAATTTGAGTCGTGCTTGGGTTGATGGCGGTGGTTAGGTCACATGAGGTGTTTATGCACTTCAAGTCGTTCAGCTTAAGGTGCCTTTATACTAGTCGAGCTCGTCAAGCAACCCGACTGACCGTTGTATGTTCACCTTGTATTGGTCATAACTGCTTGAATCTAGGGTACTGAACTTACCAGTGATAACCCTGATAACCATGGTACCTTGATCCACTAAGACTCATGAGCCTGGCATGGTGGTATGGGACACCGTGGTCGAGCTGTCGGCCTACGCTGTGGCGACGAGCCTCCCCGTAGTGACCAGTGAGAACCTCAGACTCGTGAGCCGATTGTGGTGGTATGGGACACTACATTCGAGCTATCGGCCTACTCTGATTGGTGACGAACCCTTTGTAGTGACCTCGAGTGTATTCTGAGTCTACATGAGGCGACAACCCTTCCATAGCAACAAGAGTACAGATTAGGCCCGTATTGATAAGGTGATGGGGGAGCGGTGCAACGAGTGCATGCAACAGCCATGGCAGCCCTTGCAGCGACCTCGAAATATATCATCGTATGAGACTACTAGGAGTGACGACCCTAGACAGGATCTATGTTGGAAATGATATAAGGGAAGTACCTTAGTTTCCCAATGCTGTTGTACGAAAGGACTAATAAAAACTCGGTAATCATATTCATATCGCACTGCATGTGCCTGGAAGATGTGGAGCACTGAGAGAAGAAAGCATACCGCGGATGTAAGATGGTGTCGCATGAGGGAGTATGTCGGTGAGGGCATGCATCATTACTGTATCTCATCCTTACATTAATAACAGTATCTAGGAATGTCTGATTGTTTGCTTTACTATTATAGCTTGATTGATTTGATAACATGCTAATATTTGCTCTATGATTCCACTGAGTTGATCACTCACTCCCACATTACGTGACGATATTTGTAACACCTACCAGACTCTGTCTTAGATGCAGATAGCGAGACAATTCAGGATGTGGAGCCGGACTACTACGAGGACCAGGACGAGTTCTCATACATGCAGTTTTTTGACGGCTTCGCATAGGTGGCGTGGATCAGTGGGATTTTGCTAGTTGGACTATGCATGACATTTAATTTTTGGTTTGGTATATGTATATGTGACTCAGATATACATTCATACTTTGGAGACAGATCGAGATTATTTTATTTTACAAATAGTGATATCTATATCTTCTAGTCTTCCGCTTGCGTTTTATCACTGGATCTGGAGTATGAATTGCAGTTTTGGTATAATCTCACTCATGTTAATGCACTAACCCAAACAACATCTAAATCATAATCATATTTGTTGCATAAGTGAGGTTTTAGAACTCGGGAGTTGGGTTTCTACACGACCCCTGATTTTCAGGGTGTTACAGGATGGGACACCAAAAATCTGTTACTAGCATCGGGCTGCCATAGATGGCCCTGGGTGAAAATCCCTAAGCCCTCTTGGTACTAGAGGATGGCCCATTGTCAAGACTGAGTGGATACATGAGTGCCCGAGTACTGAATACTAGGAGGCCACGTCTCCCACTACGTCGTGGTCTATTGGGAGGGGGTGTGGCCTTACCTGCCCGAGGGTAGGGAGCATAGCTAGGCTGAGTTTGACCAACTCATGAATGGGTTCGTTATCGATATGCCGGATATGTATTGGCAGAGTATTGGCCAGGCGGTTAGTGAAGTTTATTATTTTCACTTGGATTGTGCCTTTGGGAGAGGGGCAGTGCCTCTTGAAGTGTACTAAACTCTGGTGATGATCCCAGAGATGAATTGTACTGATATGTGAACTTATTAAGTAGGAGTTGCATACTCATTCATTCATTCATTCACTATCCACTCGGGTTGGTGGTGCGTAACTATTTGTTACATGTACCATCGCAATGGCCAGGATTTCGGTTGGAGAGTGCGACTAACCTGATATCAGGAGTCTATCACATTGAGTCTGAATATCCAAATTTAGGTATGAGACTGGTTTGGATAGAAGTCCCTTGTGATGGACCCCATAGCCTATGATACTACGTATTATCATCCCGACTTCACACTCTAGCATGGTCATTCCATTCGCACCGTATATTGCATTACATCCGCGGTATATGACATCTTGGGTTACTGTGTTTCTGCACTTATTTGGTCTAAACGTACTTAGTAAGATTTATACATTGCATTGCATCCTCAGCATCTGATATTTGACTCTCTATGACTCCTCATTTGCCTAGATTTGTTTTGTATACTCTCATATTGTATGAGTCATGGACTTGTCAGTATTTCTACTTACTCTGATAATTTATGATGTTGTCAGTATTTCTATTTAGTTTGATAATTTCTGATCTTATCAATATTTCTGCTTATTCCGATATTGTATGATTTATGGATTACTAATATTTCAGGTATTATATGATTATGTTATTGTATTGAATACTTGGTACTTACCTTGCACACGCACTTACACCACCCTCTAAGCTTTTTATAAGCTTATGCATGATAGATGCGTGCGAGTGATGTTAGGTTGTAGCAGCGTGAAGCTTGGAGCATATATCTGACTTCTGGAGTTTTAATTTTTACATATATATTTTCCTTTTAGTATTATATTCAAATGTTTATATTAGTGGATATGTGATGATGATATTGCCTTTGTGATTTGGGTATACTTGTGGTTATGTTTATTACGAGTTAAATGTACATTGGAAAAAAATCCTCCTTATGGGATCCCATGATTGGAATCTGGCGTATGAATGCTAGGAGCCGAGAATGGGGTACTACGGAGGCTGTCAGCACTAGATTGGCAATCGGGATTCCTATGAATCTGATTTCTGAGTTTGGGGCGTGACATCCCATGTCCAATCCAACAGCATGGGGTGGTTCATATGGGCTCTAGGATCGTTTGGATGGTGGGCTCAGAAGGAGGAAGAAATAGACTATTTTCTCTCGGATGGCTGCAAGAATGGAGGGACCGACATTGAGGGTTGATCCTTTCTCTCTAATAGAACTGCCCAACCACTTTTAAGCCATAGGATTGATGGCAACAGTCCGGATGAGGTTTGGCAGAAACCCCCTCCAAATACAATGGGTAAAACTGAAGCCGTTAGTTGTTTCTCCTTACTGTGGATAGAAAAACCTTAGTGGTTTGGAATGGACGAATAGGATGGGTCTGTTTGGACAATTTAGATCACACCAGACACCCCCCCCCCCCCCCCCCCCCCCACACACACACACACACACACACGTGGATTATAGAGCTAGTGAGAAAAAAAAATAGTTTTCATTTTAGGAAACATAGTGTTTTCGAGACCTGTTTGCGACGAAGATAGTGCCCACGAACGTGCACCCCAACATGCAGTATGAGCTAGGTTTTCGTGGGACCCAAGCTCTGGACATGATGGGTGGTCTGGATTAGCTAGACGGATGATGATGATGGGCCATGGACGTCCCAAACAGACGCCCGTCTATCGGTTGGCGTAAACAGAGAGGGAGAGAAAAAGACACCCTGTTTTGGGGAAGCACGAGTCAGCTCATCCTGATCGGTCAGGGGTGTCTGGTGCATAGCGGGTGTGCACCAGCTGTGTACATGTACCCCATTAGGTGGGGCCCACCATGATGTTTGTGCTAAATCCACACCGTTTATCTGCTTTGTCAACCCAAAATAGGGTCTGACCCAAAGAATGGGGTAGATCCATGACTTAGGTGGGCCATATCAATTGAATTATGACCATTAAGTGTCAACCACCATTGATTTATGGTGATCTGAGGTCCACTCCCCCGATCAGAACCATACACCTAACTGGTGAGCCAATCAGGTCCCCTACCTATTCATGTTGGCATCATCTTACATGTAAATATTTATATATTTTATATTAATAGTCATTTATCAATTAATAAAGTATTTAATTGGTAATATCATAGATAAATATCATTAATAATGTTCCAATTGTGTTATAGTTAATTAATATGATATTCTTATATATCCATTATAATAAATATTTATAAATAATATTTTACCTTATATAATGAAATTATATTTAGATATTTGCTTGGTATAATACATTACTAGTTATTGATAAGATTTATTTAAAATCATTAATAATTATAATGTATTTTTGTGATTATTTATGCATATATTAGTATTGGAAAATTAATATTAAGTGATACATATTTTATATGTGTAGTATAATACGACAATATATAGTTGAAATTATAAAATGCAAGCGTTAATTAATATGCATCAATTATATTGTGATGTGTTGGCATGCAATTTATTTTATATACAGTTTAAATAATATACATAACTTGAATGATTTAAATAAACATATGGATTATTACAAATAATTATAAAATTATTTTGTATTGTAACATATATATACAATCATATCATAAATTATTTGGTCTTCTTGGTAACACCCGAGTACTGAAAAGTACGGGGGGTTACAAGGACGGTGGGTCCCACCACTGACTAACGTCAACAAGCCATGTGCGGCCACTGATGTATATGATCTGCACCATCCATCTGGATGGTGCTATGTGTGCAGGCCACCATGATGTATGTGATTTGCGCCGTCCATTTGGGCAGTGCTTTGAGAGTAGGCCACCATTATGTATGTATTTCATCCGTCCATCTATCTGGCTAGACGCTAGACGTACCCTCTATATATTATATTATTTAATAATATAATATTATATTATGTGGGCCCCACGTGGGACCCACCATGATGCATGCCGTCGTCCACACCATCTACTACCTGGGACGGTGGGACCCACCTCACCTAAATTGAGGCAGATTCAAATCTCAGATGGGCCACCACGTGGACTCCAACATGATGTATATGTTGTATTCATACCGTCCATTTGTACTAGACGTGGGCCCACCCCACACGTGTGACACATGTGGGTAGGTGGGACCCACCTTGATGCATCTATTCTATATCCACTACGTCTATCTACCCTGGATGGTGGAATGGATCCCACTGTAATGTATGTGCTTATGCACACCATCCATCTATTTCAGCTCAGGGTGGGGCCCACCCTACACATGTTGCATGTGTGAGATAGGACCCACCCTGATGATGTGCTGTATTTAATTCATCCACACCGTCCAGATTATGTTGGGCAGTGCTATCAAATGTTTGGACAGTGCTGATTTACATAGGCAATGTTTAGTCGGTGCTGATCATCATTAGAGTATCATGTACCCCATAGAATGATAGTGTACCATGATACACATGTTACACCTACAACTATTGAAATAATTTTTGGTGTGGTCCAAGCCCACTTAAGGCCTATTGGTGTGGCCTATCCATGAGGCCCATCATGATGTATATTTGAGGCCAATGTGTAGGGCCCACCTGTGATGTATTTAGGCCCATGTATAGGGCCCACCTATTGTGTATTTGAAGCTCATGTGTTATGGCCCATTGTGATGTATTTAAGGCCCATGGGCAAGGCCTGATGTGATGTGTTTATGACCCATATGATGAGGCCCATTGAGATGTATTTCTGGCCCATTTGATGCGACCCATAGTGATGTGTACTAGGCTCATGTATTGCAGCCCATTTGATGTATACAAGGCCTGTTGGTGTGGCCCATTGATACGACCCACTTGATGTATATGAGGCCCGTTGGTGCGACCATTGATACGACCCATGGTGATTGTATGAGACCCTTGTATGAGGCCATAGGCCCACGATACATTTGTCTCTATGTGGCCCACTCCTTGAGAGTTATGATGGTTAAATGTCTACGTTGATGGGCGATGATAGTTAAATGTCCACACTATGACCTTCCCTTAGGCCCTTTGTGAAGCCGAATCCGATTGTCGAGCCCGATTTTGATTGTTAAGGCTAATTTTGATTGTGGATGGCAATTCCAATTGTTAAGGCCTCAGATTTCAATGTTGAAGCCGATTCTGATTCCGATTGTGGAGGTGAATTATTAAGGCCGATTTCGATTGTTGATTTCGATTATCGATTTTGATTTCGATTATCAAGACCGAGGCTGATTGTTGAAGATGATTCCAATTGTCGAGGATGATTCTGATTATCGAGGCTGATTTCGATTCCGATTGTCGAGACCGATTGTTGAGGTTGATTCCGATTGTTGAGGCCAATTATCGAGGTCGATTCTGGTTGTCGATACCAATTTTGATTATTAAGGCCGATTCTGATTATCCAAGATGATTATTTAGGTCGATTCCAATTTAGATTATCGAGGTCGATTCCAATTTTGATTATTGAGGCTGATTCTAATTTTGATCATTGAGGCCGATTCCGATTGTCGAGGACAATTCTGACTATCGAGGCCGATTGTTTCTGATTGTCAAGGCCGATTATCAAGGCCCATTTAGATTTTTGATTTCGATTCCGATTGTTAAGATCAATTTCGATTTCGATTTCGATTGTCGAGGTCGATTATCGAGGCCGATTCGGATAGTCAATTCTGATTCTTATTGTCGAGGACAATTATCAAGGCCGATTCTAATTGTCGATACCGATTCTGATTGTCAAGGCCGATTTTGATTGTCAAGGCCCAATGAGATGCATATGCCACCCATATTTGAGGCCCATTGTGATGTGCATTTATCCTATTTTTGAGGCTCAATGTGATGTATATGCATCTCGTATTTGAGGCCCATTATGATGTGTATTCAACTCGTGTTTAAGGCCCAATGTGATGAATATGAGGCCTATGTGATGAGGTCCATTATGATGCATTTGAGGGCCAGGCGATAGAGCCCGTTGTGATGTATGTTAGGCCCATGTGAAAGGCCCATCGTGATGTGTATTAAGGTCTTGAGTGAGGCCCATGGTGTTGTATATTTGGTCCTTGTGTGAAGTCATGGGTCCATTATATGTTAGGCTCTATGTGGGTCATTCCTTAGGGGTAATGTTAATTAAATGTCCATATTGTCGAGGTCGATTGTTGATGCCGGTTATTGATACCGATTATGAGTATGTGACATCATAGCATCATGAGACATGCTCATACGCATCATCTGTATGTTTGTTATGAGATATGATTGACCATTGTATATGCCATAGTGTCGATTGTTATGAGACACCCTGATAGACGGAGATTGTCTCACATGAGTGCACGGTATATGCATGATTGATGCATGACTGGATTGTATGACTCATGCATCTTTTATTGTGTGATGTGATTACTGTATGCCCAAGTGACAACAATGTATTAGCCTCCACAGGCATATCATGGATGGCCAGATGGGACACCAAAAATCTGTTCTACATGGGGTGTTATAGATATCCTTGGGTGAAAGTCACAAAACTCTTTTGGTTCTTGAGGTTGCTCCAACATCTAGATCGAGTGGATGCATGAGCGTATGAGGGCCATATACCGTTAGGCAGCATCTCTCACTGTGTCGTGGTCAGTTGGAAGGGGGTACCTCCTTACCTGCCTGAGAGGATGGGGTAATGTTGGGCCGAGTCTAATTAACTCGAGGAATAGGTCCGCTATAGATGAGTCGGTCCCGATATTGGCAAGCGGATAGTGAGGTCTCTTCCACTCACCCTGTTGCGAGTGATAAGGCAGAAATCTGGTTTAGAGTGTAATACACCCCGATGATTTTCCAGAGAGAAACTATACAGATATGTGGACTTATTGAGCAGGAGTTGTATACTCATTCATTCACTATCCACTTAGGCTAGTGGTGAGAAACTATTTATTACGTGTATCTTCGTAATGGTTAGGATTTAAGTTGGGGCATGCAATTAACTTGAGATCAGGAGTTTACCACACTAAGTCTGACTATCCAAAATTTAGGTATGGGACTGGTTTGGATAGAAGTCCCTTTTGGTGGATCCCATAGCCTGCGATACTACGCATTATCATCCTAACTTCACACTCCAACTTGGTCATTTCATTTGCATCGCATTACATCCTCAGCACATAGCATTTGGGTTACTGTGCTTCTATATTACGTAACATAATTAAGGTTGGAGGTATTCATGGACTCGGTATCTGATATTTGGCTTACTATGTCTCCCCATTACATAGCTAATCTACATTTCTTCCTTAGTATATGATATTCGTTTGCATCGCATAGCAAGGATAAGGCTGATGGTATTGATGGGCTTATCAGCATGTTTTCGTATTACTCTGATATTGTATGATTTATTAACATGCCTGTATTACTGATAGCATTTATGAACTCGTTAGCATTTTCACTTACTTTGATATCGTATGATTCATGCTCTTGTCAGTATTTCCGATGTTGTATGATTTATGGGCTTGTTAGTATTTCCACTTACTCTGATTACTCTGATATTGCGTACTTGATACTTACCTTGCACACACACTTTCACCACCCTCTAAGCTTTTTATAAGCTCATGCACAATAGATGTGTGCAGGTGGTGTTAGGTGGCAGCAATCTCGAGCTTGGAGCATCCAACGGACTTTTGGAGCTTTAATTTTTGGTATATGTATTCCCTTTCAGTACTGTATTCAAATGTTTATATTAGTAGATATGTGATGATGATGTTACCTTTGTGATTTGGCTATACTTGTGGTTATGCTTCTTATGAGACAAATGTACGTTGAAAATCCTCCTTGTACGATCCTAGGATTGGAATCTGGCATATGATGTTAGAAGCTAAAAATGAGGTACTACGGAGGCTGTCAGCATCGGGTTCGACAATCGAGAACTTTGTGGGCCCTGTTTCAGAGTTTGGGGCGTGACATGAATGGTAGTCGAAATAGCTGGATCATCTGAATCATCCAACTCATTAAAAATATCTTCCATTATGGTGTCTGTAGTAGATTGCACTTCCTATTCTTCTTCATTTTATCCAGGAAGAGGAGTGAGGTTCATCATATTTAGATTTAAGTTATTAAATGGGAGTTTGGATTCTAGTGCCTCATACATTGGAACTTGAACGTCGTGGTGAAATGCAATGCAAGTCATGAGATGAAAAAAGGGAATCGAACCATGCATGGGATGCAATCGAAAGTGAATGATGATGTAATAGATTAAGGAAGGAAAACAGACACGAATACCTGATACAACAGAGTGAAATACTCTAAGCATGAAGGGAGTAAGATCAGTCTTATTCCCAGATCGGGATATACGTTATACATACAAATCCGATGTAATATGCAATATTTTGAGAGCATTTGGTTAGTGGCAAGGGCATTACCCGATCTTCATTTAGCATTAAATCGACATAATTTACCAGTGATGGCTTGTTTTTCAGAGTTCGACATCTTCTCTGTCAATGTGGTAATTGGCACAAACTATATCCATCAATGCAGAAATAACGTGCGGCGTTATTGTGAATGTTTCTTCAACAAATTTAACTGAGAATGTCAAATTCTCAAGTGAAACATTACATATGGATTCATACATGCCCTATACTATGGAGCGGTAAGACGTTCCACCCCAACCCAAGACACGTTCACATCAAACCTCGGGGAGAATCGCAACAAGACCAAACGTAATAATGTGGTCTAACTTGACAGATTTTTCTATGATTAGGTCTCTTGTGCGAAAGTCCCAAACATAATCCAGATCATTCTTCGGTGACAATAGGGTCCGTACACCTCAAGGGGTTGATCTAGAATATGAACCGGTAAGATTCTTGCGAGCCCATTTCTTAGTTTTATGCTCTATATCAGATTGCACCAGAAAAATATCAAAGAAAAATAGAAGAAAAAGGGTAAATAAGATTTGAATCAAAATCCACAACAAAAAGGGTTTTAAATGATGAAAAATCTACTCAAATAGGATTATCTAGCATGAGACCACTAAATACTAGAAAGAATTTAAAAATAAATCACTTACAAGTGAGGTTGGAAGATGGGTTGGTCGAATGGGGCACCGGCTAGGTGAGGAAGAAGATGTAGAATGAAATGAATTTGGGGATTTTTCCCTTTTTGAGTCAAATTCGTGCGATCGTCAGCTAACCCAAGCAGGTGCTCAACTGGACAAATTCTTTGGTTAGCCCGAGGCCATGGTCGGCTAGTTGAAAAATCCTAAAAATTTTGAATTTTTTCTTTAATTTTAATTTTTATTAGTATTTTATTTTCATTTCATGCATTTCATTATTAAAAATAAACATAAACACAAATGTATAAAAAGAAATAAAATAATTATCTAACAATACATAATCCAATATCATGCTTCAAATTTGAAATTTTAACTTTATCAAGCGGCTTAGTCAGTATATTTGCAAGCTGCTTCTCAGTTTGAATGTATTCCAGCATGATAGATTTCTCTTCAACTAATTATTGAATATAATGGTTTCGTATGTTGATATGCTTCATACAAGAATGTTGAATTGGATTTTTAGAGATATTAATTGCACTTGAATTATCGCAATATAAAGTCATCGTATCTTGCGTAATTCTATGGTCAGCTAGCATTCTTTTCATTCATATTAGTTAAGTGTAAGCATTTCCTACTACAATATATTTATCTTCAGTAGTGGAGAGAGATACAGAATTTTTTTTCTGCTGAGCCAATATACTAAACAGTATCTAACATAGAAACATCCATCACTGATAGATTTTCTATCATCAACATTGCCTACCCCAGTCTGCATCTGTATAGCCATAAATTTGTACAGACATATCATGTGGATACCATAGACCTAAGTTCGCAGAACTTGCAACTTATCTGATTATCCATTTAATTACGATTAAGTGCGATTCTTTAGGATCTAAGTGATATCTAGCACATATTCCAACACTAAATGTAATATTAGGTATACTAGCAGTTAAGTACAAAAGACTACCAATCATACTTCAGTATAGTCGAGAGTCTATACTTTTACTTGATTTATCTTTTGAGAGTTTAAGAGTTGTACTCATTGGACTATCGAAATTTTTACCATTCTCAAAGCCAAAGCTTTTAAAAAGGTTCAATGCATATTTGGTCTATGATATGAACATTCCATTTTCAAGTTGTTTAACTTATAATCCAAGGAAATAGTTTTAGTTCGCTGACCATACTCATTTCAAACTTGAATTTCATTATATTTGCAAACTTAGTAGATAGGTTAGCGCATGTAGATCCATAAATAATATCGTCAACATAGATTTGAACTATTAGGATATGTTCATTATATTTCTTGACAAATAAAGTTTTAAAAACACTACACAACAAAATTATGACTAAGTATTTAGTCAATTTCTCATACCATGTGCTGAGAGCTTGTTTAAAACCTTAAAGAACCTTTTTAAGACTGTAAGCATGATTTGGAAGTTTGGGATCTTTAAAACCCTTTGGTTGTTCAATATATACTTCTTCATTTAAATCACCATTTAAAAACGTGGTAAACATGATTTTATGGCATGCAATTGAAATAAATAATCTGATTGATTCAAGCCGTGCAATTGGTGCAAAGGTTTCATTGTAATTAAAACCTTTTATTTGAGTATACCCTTGTACCAGTAGTGCCTTATTTCTGATAATGTTTCCCATTTCATCAGTTTTATTTTTAAAAATCTACTTAGTTCCAATCACGTGTTTATTAGTAGGTCTGAAAACTAAATAACATACATCATTTCTAATGAATTGATTTAATTCCTCCTACATGGCATTAATCTAACTTTCATCAGCAAGTGCTTCATTTATAGTACCCGGTTCAACTTGGGAAGTAAAGCAGACATCATTACACATATTTTCTAGTTTTCTTCTTGTCTGAACGCTAGTGTGAGGATTACTAACTATTTGATTAGTTGGATGGACTTTGACTAACATTAACACAATATTATTTGATTTAGATGAAGAGTTAATTACATTAATCAAATTAACATCATCATCTTGATTAGGACTAGTGTGATTGGCTCATCGTCTATCATAACATTTATAGACTCTCGTATCACCCCAATTCTTTTGTTAAGAACATGGTATGCCCAACTGTTTAGAGCATAACCTAGAAATATTCCTTCATTGTTCTTGGCTTCAAATTTTCTCAAGTTTTTTCGGTCGTGTAAAATAAAGCATTTTCTTCCAAAAGTTCTAAGATATTTAACTATGGGCTTTTTATTAAACCATATTTCATAAGTTGTTTTATTTTTAGCTTTTCTAAAATAAACACGATTAATTATATGGAAAGCCATACTAAAAACTTCGGCCCATAAATTTTTTGATAGGTTCATGCTATTTAGCATTATAATAGACATCTCTTAAAGAATTCTATTTTTTTTCTTTTAACAATTCTATTTTTTTTAAGTGTTTTTAGAGTAGAAAATTCATGCGATATACCATGATCATTGCAGCATTTCTCAAAATTGTTATTTTCGAATTCAGTACCATGATCACTCCTAATTTTGACCACAGATAACTCTTTTTTAGTCTAGATATGTTTTAAAATTTTTCTTACTTCATCAAGAGTATCTGATTTTTCTCATAGAAAGGCTACCCAAATATATCTAATGTAATCATCAACTACAATAAAAAAATATATATTTCTTTATGCCTTTACTCACCATTCTAGTTGGTCTGACTAAATCCATATGGAGAAGCTCAAGAGGTCTATCCATGGCTAAGGAGTTCACTTTCTTGTGACTACTAATTTTCTTGCTTATTTGACATGTGCCATAAACGTTTTCTATCTTTTTCAATTTGGATAGGCTACGTAAATGATCTCTTTTGCTTAATTTCTATAGATCTTTATAATTTACATGTCCAAGACGTTTATGCCATAGTTTAGTCTCATCTATTTAGACCATGTAACATGAATGGTTTGTTGAGCAAGAGTTATTAATTATATAACAATTTTTAGACATTTTACGACCATTTAATATTACACTTTCTTTCTCATTCATAATCTCATATCAATGATCTGAAAATTTTACACTATGCTTATTATCGTATATCTGAGATATGCTCAAAATATTTTATTTTAATCCTTCAACATATAATATATTTTCAAAGAGAGGTAGGTTAGGAAGTTATACATTACCTTGGCCAAGTATCTTGTAGTTGCTTCCCTCTCCGAATGTAATTTAGCCGCCATTTACTTCGATGATGTTTGAGAATATAGCCTCATCACCTGTCATGTGTCCTGAACATCCACTATCCAGGTACCATCTTGAATGGCTAATAGCTTTGAAAGTTGTGTGGGGAACAAGACACTCAACCTTTGGAACCCATTTCATTACGGTTCTAGGTTTAGGAGGATCTCTTGTTTTTCACTGTGTTTGTGAGTTAGGATTTCTCCTTTTTCTATATACTCCTATCTTATTCGAGTTGGATTTCAATAGAAATTTAAGCAAGTTCACAATTTGTTCAGCTAAAGGATGTTTATTATTCCTTTGATGTTTGTAGCTGATGGCATTATTATTTATTTTAAAGACTTGAAAAGGCTTTGAGTTTTTGAAGTCATTCCTATTATAGTTAGAATCTCTTAGAGTCTTAGCTTTAGTGTTCGAGGATTCTCCTTTTACAAAAGTAGGATTAGAATCCTTAGGTTTTAAAGAGTTGGTTTTAATATAACTCACCGGACTTGTCACCACATCGCCTCAAAGAGGTTAATAAGTTTTCAAATTTTTGGTCACCAATGGCATATTTCCAAGTATCCTTTGAACTTTGAAGAGAAGAAACTTTATGTTTTAGTTTCTCATTTTTTATTTTGAGTTCTTGCAATTTAGAAGATTTAAAACTCAAATCTAATTTTGTTTTTTCAAAATAATCGAAAAAATGATATTTTTCTAAAATAAAATTTTCAAGTTCTTTTTAGTTTAACATTATTTTCTTTTTAAATTTTCAATTAGACAGCAATTTAACAACTCTCTTCATATAGGGCATTATAAGCATCGTGAAGGTCGTCTTCATTTTCTTGGTTACTTCTTAGAGTTTCATAGTCAGACATATTACAATTATCTAATGAAGTTACTCTGGCTATCGTCATAAAGGCTTTCAAATCATTTGCATTTTCTTGGTTTGATTTATTAGATTCAAAATTAGTTTCAAACTCTAATTATTCATCCCATGTAGCTATCATGCCTTTTCTTTTAAATTTATCCTTTTTAGGACATTTAGAAGTTAAATGCCCATATTCATAAAAGTTGAAACATTTGTTGTCTTTTATTTTAGATTTCTAAAATTTTGATTTTTCTTTTCTTTTATCAGTTGGCTTTTGAAAATTTGTTCTTTTCTTATTTTTGAAAATTTTATAAAATTTCTTTGCCAACATTGCCATATTATCTTCGTTTTCTTCAAAATCAAAATTTGCATTAGTTTTATTTGAATTAGATTTAAAATATTTAAGAGAGTGGACTTAACTTTATGAGCTTTGAAATTCAGCTCATAAGTTTGAAGAGAACCAACTAACACCTCAACTTTCATAACATCTGTATCCCATAATTCCTCTATAGTAATAACTTTTGAATTAAATGTATTAGGTAGCGATCGTAGTATTTTTGTATAAACCATGCTTTCAGGGATTTTATCTCCAAGAACCTACATGAAATTTACCATGTCATTTAATTTCATATGGAAGTCCATAAAAGACTCATTTTCTTTCATACGAATCTCCTCAAATTTGGTTGTGAGGATTTGAATTTTAGATTATTATTATTATTTTTTTTTACTATAGTACATCCTTCATGTGTCATTTTGAGAATATCGCATTCTTGTTTAGATGTATTGCAAGAAATAATTCTTTGAATTCTTCAAGCGATAATGCACAAGTTATAACATTTAAGGCTTTTGCATTTGCACTGCTTTCACTTTTCTGAACCGTACTCCAAAAAGAAAATGTGGTTTCTTTCATTGATACAATTCCATTATTGGCTACTACTTGCATTATATGAGGGATCCATTTAGATAGAGTGGCTTATCACACACTTTCATATAAGGATTTGATGAAAATCCTCATCCCGGCTTTCCACTATGAATAATTAGAGCCATCAAAGGGAGGTGGCCTAGTAGTGGATAAGCTTTCAATATTTTACATACTAAAGCTCTGGATATAACTCAAGAAGGTAAATCTAAAAAATTAAAAGAGCAACCCTCTCTGATACTCCTTAAAAAGGAGAGCTTAAGATGTCCTAGAGGGGGGTGTATAGAATAATGCCAAATAATTGAAACAAGCACTGAATATATAAATAAAATAAAGATCTTAATTGCTCGAGTATTGAAACCTTGATTCCAAATAATTCGTAGGACAACCTTCACCTAAATTTTTAGGCAGGACAACCTTATTTCATGAATTTCTTTAAAATTAAAACCTTAAACTTCCAAGAGTAAATTAAAGAATTACAACATTCATCACACAGCTAAAATTAAATACATTCAATCTACCCAAAATAAAAATAAGGCATTCACCACATGACACAAAGAATTATACTGGTTCGGTACTTTAAAAACAGTTACACCTACTTCGATCCCAAAATTACTTCCCTTGTAATTTTGGATTTTACTATGAAAAGGTTTTCACAGGGTCACCTTAATAACCTGATACAATTCCTTGTGATTTTCACAAGCCATCACAATAAAAACCCAAACTGAGATTGTACTGGGCTATCTCAAACAAAACCTTAACTGAGATTTTCATATGAAATCTTAAAAAAACCCTAAAAAGAGTTATAGAATGTATACTTATCTTCATTGTAGAGGATGTAGAAGAAGTTTATAGCAGAAGGACCTCTTTCTTAAATGTAAATGGTGTTGTGTTCAGTCAGATAGAAATGGTTTAGGGTTCGATTGATTTCAATTTTGTTAAACCCAAAAAGTTATTTAATTCAATTCTCTAAGGTCTCAAAGAAGAGTATAATTTACTCTCTTAGATTAAACTTGAAGGATCTGAGACTAAAAGGAACTGAAAAAAACTATTTAAATAAATTATAAATACTGTCTAATAACTTGCTAATAACTTGAGCTTCTCTTTCTCTCTTGTAGATGAATTCTAATAATTAACTTGTGTAATTCAAAATAAGAGAAGAACTCAATTTATAGGCAAAGAGGTTAGAACTATGGTTAGCCTGAGATAGGCTTCGACTAGCCTAAGTTTAGTAGATTCAGTTCAACGGATTTCAAATTACGCGGGATAAGAATTATCCAAAAATTGGCTAGCTTGAGGTCAACTTCGGTTGGCTTAACAACACAATTCGGCTAGCCCAATTTGACCTTCGGCTGACCAAATTCCCTTGAACTCTAAAAGTTGAGCTACTGGAATTTGACCCGAACTTTCTTAGGTTGGCCGAATTTCAAGGGTTTTATACCACCTGAAATATATCAAATATTTGATTATCTTTGGCTTGAACTTAGTCTCGGACTTCATCTTGAATTTGTGCTCGAACTATGTCTTGGACTTTATCTTGAATATTAGCTCACCAATCTTGAGCTTGATCTTTTCTTAAACATATACCAATCTTGAGCTTGATCTTCTCTTGAACAAAGACCTATCTTTAAAGATCTATTTTGAAGTGGTTTTGTCTTTACAAAATTTGACAATAAACATATGCTCAACATCCTAACACTTACAATTATAATAGATAGTTTAGTTTATTTATCGCTATTACATGCTTAATGTAATATAAAATGGAAAGAATGATAAATGCTAGTTTCTATTTGGATAATTATTTATATATGATTGATGTTTAAATTGAAATTCAAGTATTCTAACATGTTATGGATATCAAAATTCTCTATTCTAGATTAAGCTAAGTACTGACATGCGTATTTGTTATTAATGATGTATGTTGAATTGATTGCGACTTGGTATACCACTTGCAGATTATTGGATGATATAATTGGAGGTTCCTCGAACTAGTGACCTTTTGTGTGATAGCTTAAATGGAATTTCGTTGTAGACTTACCATCTCATGGATCATTTGTGCCTATGTGACTTTTAGGTGAACCCATTTTTGTCGTGTCCTTGAATGGACTTTTTTGCCTAATGTGGCTTTGATTGACTTTTTTTTTTTATAAACTTATGATGTTAAGTTCTACTTGTTGTATCATGATAAGACACTAGTTATAAAGGTTACCATTAACATCCTCGTTGAAGAATCATTAGCCAGGTATGGTGGAATGAGACTCTATGCTCAAGCTGTCAGCCTATGCTGGTGGATGAGCCCCCCATAGTGACCCCAAGCCTACTTAATATAGTTGTTTATAAATCGGACTAATAAGGGTTGGGCTAATCATCATTCATGGCATGATGACTTTACCGAGTAGTTAATTTAAGACATGAGATATTTTGGGTCACTATAGGTTATACTATAGAATATTTTACTTGGTGATTCAAAGTTATAATCACGTGTATCCGATCCACTATGAGTTATCCTCGTGGCATGGACTTTTTCGGGTGCCTAATTCTCCTTGGGCATATCTTAGATTACTTTTTCGGAAGGCTAGTTCGCCTTAGGTGTCCCTTTGCATGATCTTTTTCTGTAACACCCTGAAAATCGGGGGTCGTGTATAAACTCAACTCCCGAGTTCCAGACCGTCACTTATGCAACAAAAATGGTTATGATTCAATGTTGTCTGATTTAAAGCATTCACATGAGTAAAAGTATACCAAAACTGCAATTCATACTTCAGATCCAGTGATAAAAGCAAGCGGAAGACTAAACAATGTATATATCACTGTATGGAAAAACAAAGTAATCTCATCTGTCTCCAAAGTATGACTACATCTCTGAGTCTCATATACATATACATAACAAAAGAATAATGTTCAAAAAAAGAAAGTCCCACTGATGTCCCCTCGATCCAGGTCACCTACGGGAAGCCGTCGTGATACTGCATATACGAGAACTCATCCTGGTCCTCGTCGATCTCTGGCTCTACCTCCTGGATCTCGGCCTCACCTGCATCTACAACAGGGTCTGGTGGGTGTTGCAAACACCATCCCGTAACGTGGGAATGAGTGATCAACTCAGTGGAATCATAGAGCAAAGATTAGCATGTTCACAATTCAATCACGCGATAATAGTAAAGCAGTAAATCATACAATCCTAATACTGTTGTTAATGCAAGATGATATGACGTGATGTATGCCCTCACCGACGATCACCCTCATGGGGCAACATCTTACGACCGCGGCATGCCACACTCCCTAGAGTGCTCCACATCTTCCAGGCACATGCAATGCTATGGTGATATGATTTCCAAGTTGTTATTAGTCCATTCAAACAGCAGGATTGGGAAACTAAGGTACTTCCCTTGTATCAATCCCAACACAGATCCTGTCTAGGGTCGTCACTCCTAGTAATCTCATACGATGTATATTTCGTAGGTCACTGCAAGGGCTGCCAAGGCTGTTGCTCGCACTCGTTGTACCGCTCCCCCATCACCTTATCAATACAGGCCTACCGTACTCTACTGCAACGGAAGGGTCGTCGCCTCCCGTGGACTCAGAATACGCTCGCGGTCACTACAAAGGGCTCGTCGCCTGATCAGTGTAGGCCGACAGCTAGAATATAGTGTCCCATACCACCATAATCTGCTCACGAGTTTAGGTGCTCATTGGTCACTACGGGGAGGTTTGTGGCCCCAGCGTAGGCCGACAGCTCGACCATGGTGTCCCATACCACCATGCCCGGCTCATGAGTCTTCGTGGATCAAGGTACCATGGTTAACAGGGTTTACAATGGTAAGTTCAGTACCCTAGGTTCAAGAGTTATGACTCATACAAGGTGAACATACATCGGCTAGTCGGGTTACTTGACGGGCTCGACTAGCGCGATCGCATCTCAAGTCGAACGACATGAAGTGCGTAAAACACTTCGCGTGGCCTAACCACTGCCGCCAACTCTAAACACGAATCACGTTCATCGACGCGTCGTTCGTGGCTATGACCAGTCAGCCACGAATTCGCTCGGTTACCGACTGCCTGGACTAAGTCAAGTCCCACACATCTATGGAATCACATTAGCAACATATGCAAAGGTATTGGAATTGAAATATGATCATGTGAGCATGTTAACACATGTTATAATATTCAACTTAAGCAAATCTTCAACCACATACATTCCATGCATGTAATGCAATCATGCATAAGGTCAACATGTAGGAAATCATTTAGGTCAACATATTAATCAAGAAATCAATCTCAAACTACTACATAACATCATTTAATTCAATACATACTGATACAAGCATTTATACAAACACATACACTACACACTTAAGTCTACATATAGTATGTCGACCCAAAGTGCGCAACTAGGCGAATCTCTTCCCCAAACCAATTATGCAAGCATTCCTAACTCCCTAATGCGACAACAAACCATGTCAATCACGTCAGCAAAATATGCATGTAAACCGTACTTCCTACAAATGACTAAAATGCCCTAAATCTCATATTCTTCGTTAATTTACGAAACAGGAAACGGAGAGCATGTTGTACATGTCAAATGGCGATGCTGTCGATAATTTACTATTAAACGACATTGAAACCGTTGTAAACCGTCAATCAAAGTGTCTAAAATCCTCACCTAGTCTCTTACGGAAGCGTGATTTTGAACGGAGCGTGTACGCTTCGTCTACGGCAGTAGGAGAACCTGATTTATGAAATACGTTAGCTAACACGCCCTAAATCGGGATAAACCCTAAATCAGTAAGTTCTAGGGTTGTTTTGTACCTGAAAGAACGTAGAAATCACCAGCCAGGTGATTGGGAAGCATTGCTGAAGCTGCAGCAATCGGTGGCTCGGAAGCGGGAAAAATCTCTTCCAATCTCTCTCTCAAACTCTCTCTCCTTTTCCTAGGGTTTGCAATTTTCGGATGGGAGAGAGAAATGAGGGTTTCAAACCCTTTTATAAGCTTAAAAACGCCGGAAATAGGCTCCGGAACGAAGTTTACTTGATGCCTATCCATTTCGGGGCTGTTTCGGTCCAAAAGCTGCTTTCTGGTGGTCCCCTGGTCGATTGCGATCGGACTTAAGCTCACGTGTACCAGATGTAGCTCGTATTAAGTTTTCAGTCTGGCAGGATTTGCAGATCGCACGTGGCGGACCAGTTTTAGTTCAGCGGTCACCGCACGTAGATCAGGGCTGAAAGTCTCATGATAATAAATAGAAATTTTTCCTGATCCAAGGGTGTAATCTGGATGAATCCTGACGGTCAGAATGCTTAATACTGACGCGTCAATTCGTGTGCCAGATTTGAATTTGAAATTCCAAATCCGTCCCTATTCGCGGTCGCTTCAGTCCGGGTTCAACGAAATAGTCTGTGATTATCGGTTTGACTTGATTTTCGAGATGATTGTCAAGTCCAGCTGGGCGGTTCTAATGGTCTAAGATAGGAGGTATCGGACCTTCGACGCGCGGTCTAAATCCAATACAAAAGTTCAATGTGGTCCAGAGAACAAACCTGCTTAGAGTTTGATCCGAGGTTATAGAGTATTGTAAAGTTGTTTGTTCTACTCGATTTGGGTCTTGTAGAACGTATTTAAAGTGATCAGGGACTATTTTCTAGCTACTCTAGCGTTGCGTTAGCTAACTTACGCTTAATTTCCATGGAAATTATTTCTACGCGATTTCGGGTCGAGTTGGTACTCGAGCCCAAGTACGGATTTTTCACGGGCGTTACATTTTCGGATGCCTAATTTTTCTTGGTCATGCCTTTGAGTACTTTTCTAGGTGGTTAGTTCTCCTTTGGCGACCAATTCACCAACTGGATATGCATCCCTAGGTTTGTGAGCATGTGCATGAATCCATGCATTTAAATAAGAGAATGTATTATTTAAAATGATATATGCATGTTGTCATAACCGAGACCCAATAGTCTTATAATACCGCTATATCTAATAGATCTGGTGCGTGACAAGCAGAACTCCGGGATTGGTACCCAATGCTCACACACTAGGTCCCAATCTCAGCGCCTATCATGGTAATGCAAAGGATAAATGTCACCATTAATTTTTCATAAAAGAAACATCAGAGATAAGACAAGTAACATCGTATACAAGTAAATCGGGTACTACAAAATTTCAAAAGTACAACATCTGTCTGCGCGATACATATATACATCATGTGCAATTCAAAATTTTAAAAGTCAAATCAGTTCCCTTGATGTGTCACCTAACTCGTAGTCGCTACTTGTTTTTCTTCTTTAGATCCTTCACCTGAGTGGTTAAAAGACAAGTAAGTCTTATAACTTAACAAGTGCAGAATCTTCATGGTAAGTACACAAGATAAGTTAACATAAAAGATATAATGAAAGAACTTCCAAAAGTAATAAACTGTACAAAGCGAAGTCTTAATGAATGATGGAGTGTGATCATCTATGAAATGCATTAAATAATTGTATTCTAACTTTTGAAACACCAGCCAATAGTACTCTCACCACGGACTTGATAACACTACTCCTGAACATCATCGTATCGACTGTGATCAATATATTATTAGAACTTAGGATCCACCGAGGTCGATGTCCATGCGCCACACACTAGCAATCGACCTCGTTACCCACCAATGAGGTTACAACCAACATTTTGTACACTAGTAGCAGACCTCGTTCGCGCTTCTCCTCGTCGGCGGGTCAAACCGATCCCTGTTTGCCACCTCAGCCCTAAGGTGGGTCAGACATACCCCTTCTCAACCTAGCCTCATCAGTGGGAGTCAAATCCATGGCCCATGTATCCACCCGACCCAACGATGAGACATCCCAAGGTACCATTGGGGTTTACGGTCTCTCAACCCAAGGGGCACATCATCCCTTACTATTTTTATATTTCTGGTGTCCATGATTCAATATCATCATCCTTATTATAATACAGTCAATCCGTGATGTTGTAAAGAATTTGGCTACTACTTCTCATCATATATCATGTCATGGAATGTATAGTGATGCTAATGACAAGCGACATAAGGATAACTAGAACTCAATGTATACCGATATGCAGGGTGCAAGATTATTAAAGAGCCGCATACCTAGGTAAACCAATTCCTACATGATGTTATCAACTTGTGGCCTCGTAGCTTGGTACTTTCAACTACAAAATAATTTTCTCTTCTTCTTTTAATCATGACTAATCAAATTGTAGTCCTTGTAAATTCTAAACTATGGTACTTGATCGTAATTTTAGTTATGATTCATTTTTATAAATTAACATCCCTTCTTATGTATGAATATCCTACTAATAATCTAATTGCATACTCCACGATTTGATCATTGCATTGTATTGGGTGATTTAGATGCCTAATATGACTATTTAAGATAATTATGAAATTAGGCCATAAATTCCTGTCATATAGGGTGACCTTAAGCCCAATACACAACGAAGTATTCATGGTGGGCTTATATGGACTTTGGATTGGGCTTTGATGAGGAGAACATATAGTTATTGAGAGGCCCAAAATTTAGTTCCACCATATATGTATTATGTATATATACCCTGATCCATAGCACCGGTGGTAGACTGAGTGAAAGATACCTTATTTCAACACTTAGGTCTTGGTATGGATCCCTAATGAGGGTAGCTAACAGTGAAGTGTGAGCTAATAGTGGGGCATACTAATTAGCTAACAATTTTATATGTGGGTCCATCTATGTGGGTCCAGCATGATGCATGTTGAACATCTTCCCCATCAGTTAGATGCACCATCCCATGGTGGGCCTAGGGTATAAAATCAAGTCAATCAGTGACTTGTGTGGGTCAAACTACAATAGTTGAGAGGTTTACCGTCCATTAAAATGTTCATAATCATCTGTTGGGCCACCATTCATTATGTGTGTCCCACATGGTTAAGGGGTCAGACCACGGTTCAAATACATCCAAATTTCAGGAGGACTCTAGCCAGTGCTTTCATATGCTCGAGCTATGAGTTGTACGAACGGTTCAAGGAGATCAAAACTACATGGGTCCTAAGTGATGTATTTATTATACCTGCACTATCCATCTATTTTTAGAGATTGTTTTAGAGATCTCACCAAATGGATGGACGATTTGGATACGATGCATACCTCATGAATAGACCCACAAAACTGTTTATTTTATTCTGTGTTTACATGATTTTAGATGGTGTGGGCCACTTAAGCTCCATTTACGGCTGATTTATGCGATGACCCAAATTTTAAAGGGGACTCATCAAATGGACGGTGTAGATGGTCAACATACCTCAAGGTGAGACCAGTGGCGGGACCCACCGTCCCTCCAGCATCCGGCAGTAGGACGCTACTTGCTACAATGTCCTCCGGATGCTGATAGCAAGTGGCGTCCAGCCATTTTATTTTATTTTTCTTGGTTTTATTATGGATTTTCATAGGTGGGGCCCACATCAAGATAATTCAGTCCATCTATTGCATTCTCTGGCTTGTGACAGATACAACAAGCATAATATTTAGCATGTTTTAATGCACAGAAATATCATAGCGGGCCCTAATAGTTTACCACTATTGAAATAACCTTTTTAATGGTGTGGCCTACCAGAGATTTGGATTAGCTTCATTTTTCGGCTCAAGGGCTAAACTGAGATGGAAGATTGAATGGACGGTTTGGATTAAATACATACATCATAGAGGGTGTCATAGTGGGCCTCACATCTATTTGTAAGAAAAGGGCCATGGGCATCTCTCTCTCTGAACAACGTCCAGAGAGGATGTCCCTTGCCTCTCTCTCTCTCTCTATATATATATGTGTGTGTGTGTGTGTGTGTGTGTGTGTGGGTTTCCAACGGTGTCCACTGTTAGACATCTAATCACTATTGTTTCAACAATGCGGTCCACCCATACTTGGATCTGATCATCTTTGGACTCATGTTCTACAATAAATTGGGAAAATGGATGGAAAGTGTGGATCTAACACATATACTTTGGTGTGACGTTCTGTGGGCCCATGCTTTTCATTTGTCTCCACGGTACAGTAGCAGTGATATTGGATGCTGCAACGTTATTGTATATACATATATGCACACATAATAGGTGTGGCATGTGCAAGCTTTAAACAAAATAGATACATCAAGTGGGCCATTGGGTGACCGTGTAGAGAGGTTGGATGTCTATTAGTCATTAAGGTGGGGCCACGGTTAGTGGATCCCACACTAACTCCAATCCAGGTTGATATGTGTTTTTCCATCATCTAACCCATTAACTAATACAAACGGTTTGCATGATGTCTGGTCTCCAAAATAGGGCCCACATCAATGAGCCCTACACCTACATCATATAGAAGGAAAGAAATGAATCAAAGAGAAGGGAAGTTGAAGGGTTTGTACTTACCTTGATGAACTAGATGGACGGTTGAGATGGATGAAAGGGTTGAAATTGATGGTTGACATAGATGGAAGAGATGGGATTGATGGCCCACCAATATCACTCCTCTCTCTCTCTCTAGTTGTAGAAAAATGGTGAAAAGGCCAAGGGGTGGAGGGGGTTATGTAGAGAAATGGATAAAATATGGTTAGGTTAGGCTAATGTGATTAATCTTAGCTTAGGCTAAGATTATGGGAATTTATGCATGATTAAGAATTAATAGTGGATTAAAGAGGCATGGAATGACATGGTGTGATGATGTCATGCATGAGATATGGTAACGAGAAGAGTTGACTTTGGAGTGTAGATGAGAGAGGGAGGGGTATGAGTGTGTGACATCACACACATGGGTAGAGATTCTCTCACCCATGTGTGGTATGGTACATGTGTGGGAGCATGTGTTGTGCACATGTTATATGGCACCATGCGCACATGCTACAATGACGATTCTTCATGGAATATCTCACTAACGGTGCATCACACAGATGCACAGGTGGTACCTCCGCGATCGCGGTGATGTGGCGGTCGACATGGAACAGGTTTCGAAGTCTTGGTGTTCCGGTTAGTCGAGTGTGTACTATGCACGATCGATCTAGGTCTAGCCAAAAGTGTCGATCATCGTGCATATAGGCATAGAAAATGGTATGGAATGGTCAGGGTGGTCATCATGGTATCATTTTTAGTTATTTATGGTCACAATATGAGGGGTGTACTATGAGGGGTTCTTTTGAGTATTTGAATTGTACATACAGGCATTATTGATTTTTATTTCAGAAGGTGAGTCTCACCTACTAACCAGTTGGTCGTACTTATAGGATGGATCGGGTATTATAATTCTCCTCTCCTTATAAAAATTTCATCCTAAAAAATTCTACTATAATGGATAAAATGCGGGCTTCATGATTCGAAAGTGAAATGATAGAAAACCTATTTTATTACAAAAAGGATATCATACATTGGTGATGTTTTTATAGTGTTTATAAAGTTCATTAAAACAAGTGGGGATATTTCTTTCGAATGTCCTCCTTGAGTTCCCAGGAGGCCTCTGCTTCGTTATGGTGTCCCCATTGAACTTTCACCAATGGAATCGTCTTTGACCGAAGGACCTGCTCCTTTTGATCCAAGATATGAATCAGATGTTCTATGTATGACACGTCCTCATGGATTTCGATTAGTTGCCAGTCGATAATTTTCTGTTTCTCCGATTCACACCTCCTTAATATGGATACATGAACTACATTGTTAACACCTGACAATTGGGGAGGCAAGGCTAGTCAATATGACACATGGCCAATCCGCTCTACTATCTCGAAAGGACCTATAAAATGCAGGGCGAGCTTCCCTTGCTTGCCAAATCAAAATATGCCCTTCATGGGTGAGACCTTGAGGTAGATAAAATCTCCGACAGTAAATTCCAATTCCCTATGCCGATGATTAGTATAACTCCTCTGTCGACTTTGAGTGGTGTACATACTCTTTCTGATAAGCTCTATCTTTTCTGAGGTTTAATGAACGATTTTAGGCACGAGCAAACTCCGCTCTCCAACTTCTGTCCAACAACTAAATGACCTACAAGGTTGGCCATACAAGGCCTCATACGGCATGCCGATGGTTGCTTGATAACTATTATTATATGCAAATTCAGCCAACAACAAATGAGTATCCCAACAACCCTGAAAATTCAGCACACACGCTTTAAGCATATCCTCCAGAATTTGATTGACTCTCTTAGTCTGCCCATCTGTCTGGGGGTGGTAGGCGGTGTTGTACTTCAGAGTCACACCCAAGGCTCATTGAAAGCTCTTCCAGAATTGTGACATGAACCTTGGGTCATGGTCGGATACTATTGATACCAGCACTCCATGCAGATTGACGATCTCACTAACAAATAACTGAGAAAGTTGGTCCATGGAGTAGGTAACACGTATAGGTAGGAAATACGCTGATTTCGTTAGTTGATCAATGATGAGCCAGATAGCATCATGACCTTGAGGAGTCTGCAGTAATCCCATAATTAAATCCATTGTAATGTACTCCCACTTCCACTGAGGAATCTCCAGTTGTTGCAAGGTACCAGAGGGTCGTTGATGCTCTGCTTTGATACTTTTACATGTATCTCATTGGGTAAAAAATTCATCAATGTGGCACTTCATTTTGGCCACCAATATTGTCACTTAACATCGCGATACATCTTTATATTATCTGGGTGGATTGTGAATTTGGACCAGTGTGCGTCGGTCAATATTTCTTGCCTCGGCTCCGCATCTTCTGGCACATGCAGTCACCCTTTATAGCGAAATCCACCATCTACACTGACTTGCCACTTGGATGAACCATCATCAATCATTTCCTTACAGTGATTGATGATTGTGGGGTTAGCCTGTTGCGCCTCAATGACTCAGGATATGAGTGATGGTTGAATGAATAAGCTTGCAAAATGCATAGTAGCTGACTGTAAGCTCCACTCGAAATCAAAGTCCCTTATTTCTTCCAACATTTACCACTGTCGAACCATAAAGTGAGAAATAACTCCTCGTGGCTGGCGAATAAGGGCATCAACTACAACATTGACCCTACCTGGGTGGTATTGAAAAGAAAAAACATAATCCTTTAACAACTCTAACCACCTTCTCTGCCGCAGATTAAGCACCTTCTGAGAGAATAAATATTTAAGGCTCTTGTGGTCTGTGAACAACTGAAATCTAGCCCTGTATAGATAATGCCGCCATATCTTTACTGCAAACACTACCGCGAAAAACTCTAAGTCATGTGTGGGGTAATTCTTCTCATAGGCCTTCAACTGTCGAGAAGCGTATGATAGAACTTTGTCATGCTGAATCAGCACACAACTCAATCCAACCCATGAGGCATCTGTGTATACTACGAACCCTTCATTTCCAGATGGCAAGGTGAGAACTGGTGTCATTGTCAACTTATCTTTCAACTCCACAAATTCCTTCTCGCATGCTTCAGTCCAATCAAAAGGTGCTCCTTTATGGCTCAGTCGTGCAAGAGGTGCTGCCATATGATAAAACCCTCGAATAAACCATCTATAGTATCCCGTTAGACCCAAAAAGCTTCGAATTTTTGTGACATTAGTGGGTTGCTGCCACTTTAGCACGACCTCGACTTTAACCGTATCTATGGCCACTCCTCTGGTAATGACGTGGCCAAGAAACTTCACTTCTTACTACCAAAATTCACACTTCTCCAATTTGGCATATAATTGATGATTACGAAGTGTCTGAAGAGCAGTGCATAGATGATGCTCATTCTCCTCCTGGGTACATGAATATATCATAATATCATCTATGAATACTACCAAAAACTGGTCGAGATGAGGGAAAAATACCTCATTCATCAATTGTATAAATACGACCAGGGCGTTCGTCAGTCCGAAGGACGTGACTAGGAACTCGAAGCGGTCATATCTGGTGTGAAAAGCCGTCTTAAGGATGTCCTCTTCTCCAACTCGAACTTGATGGTATCCAGAACGTAGGTCGATCTTTGAGAAGAACTTCACCTCCCTAAGTTGATCGAACAAATCATCAATCCTAGGTAATGGATACTTATTCTTGATGGTCACTTTATTTAATTCTCTGTAATCCACACAAAGTCTCAATGTCCAGTCCTTCTTCTTGACGAATAGGACCGACGCTCCCCAAGGAGAACTACTTGGGCAAATGAAGCCTAAAGCCCGAAGTTCCTCCAACTATTTCTTCAATTCTTCCAACTTCATGATTGTCATGCGATATGACGCCTTTGAGATGGGTGCAGTACCTGACATTATGTCAATACAAAACTCCACTGCCCTTTGAGGAGGTAGGCCCGGGATGTCTTGAAAGACATCGAGATATTCGAATACGACTGGGATCTCCTTGATCTTTAGGGTCCTTTCATCTTCTACTAGGCAAGCCAAGGATGTCCATGTCTGGTCTACTAACAGAATCCTGAATCGGACCTGTGGCTGGCTGATTATAGAGAAGGTGATTGTCCTTTCGAAATAATCTTATGATGCATGATATGCAGCCATCCAATCCTTACCCAAAATAACATCTAGCTTCGACATATTTATAACAAATAAATCGATAGGTAAAATGTGATCTCCAATCATCACTGCGCAATCCTTGCAGACAAGGCTTAAGTTAGAATGGTCGCCTAATGGTGTGGTTACTGATAACTCTTCTACTACCCTTTCTGGGTCTAACCCTAACGTGTTTACGAGTGATGATGATATGAATGAATGGGATGCACCTAAGTTGAATAAGGTGTGTGAAAATGATGAGGAGAGAGTAGTCGTATCCTCGAGTATCATTGCTGATGATTAAGGATTAGTCTGCTGAATAGCATATACACGAGGTTGGGTAATCGCTGTAAATCTTGCCTATTGTTTCTGGGGTGGTCTCTGGTACTGCTGAGAGTGATCTCAACCTTAGGGTTGCTGCTGCTGCTGACGTTATTGAGGCGGATACTGTTGAGTCTGTTGTTGAGGATGGTATTGTTGAGTCTGGTGTTGTTGAAAAGGTCTCTACTAGGGGTTACCATGAGGTTATTTTCTGTAAGAAGACCTATCCTTTTGCTCTACAAAGACATCTGGCGGATTGGGACAAGACCTAACATGATGGCCTAATCCACCACACTTAAAACATGTCCCTTGAAATGTTAATCACTGTGAATCTCTCTGGGGTTCTCGAACGACTGGTCCTTGCTTAGCAAGCCTTTTCGATAGACAGAACTGCTGAGTTGGGCCTCCCTTCTTCTTTTTTCTATTATCCTATCTTCGAAATGGTTTCTCATAAGTCTAGTTCATCTCTTTGAATTCTACCTCTATGATCTTAGCTCGGTCCATCACCTCTTCAAATGTAGGGAGTCGCAAAGGTACTACCCTACTCCTCAACCCAGGATAAAGTCCCTTCTCAAATTTATGAGCTTTCATACTGGGGGTTGAAATCAGATCTGATGCAAAACGAGATAGCTCAACGAATCTGGCCTTGTATTGGGCTACAGATAAAGCTCCTTACTCAAGAGATATAAATTCTGACAACATCTTTTCTCAAATACTGTTAGAAAAATATTTTTGGTCAAACTTGTTGTTGAACAAGCTCTAACTACATACTATACTTGACCCAGCTTCCTTCTTAACTAACTGTCACCATAATTTTGCTTCTCCTTCTAGTGTGAAGGTAGCAAGCGACACTCTTTGGGAATCAAGATACGCCATCACATCTAAAATCTTGATAACTTGGGTCCTCCATCGGACAACCTCAAGTGGATCTAGCTGCCCTTTAAATCTAGGGGGTCATAAAGCTTGGAATTCTCGAATCAAAGCTGACTGCTCTGATACGGAAGATGCCTCTACAGACCTCCTCTTCTGACGTTCCATCAGAGATGCCATGGAACGAAGGATTTCCTGAATCTTAGTGGCATCCTGAGGAGTATTTGGTGCCTTGGCCTGGTGATCCTCGGATGGCTCGTGCTCTACTGTTGTTTTCGTTTTGGTGGCCTTCTTAGGCGCCATGATCTATAATAGAAAATGGACTCCTTGGTTATTTACAACCTAAAATAGTCTCTTAAGGTCAAATAACAAAAAGTGTATCTTCCTAACCTCTTACATAAGTAACTTTTTCTAAGTTCCTTAAAGAGAAACCTGGTGTTTCTAAGTTTTTAAGTCAGTTTTCAAGTTCTAGAACTCTAGCTTTCTCCTAAATGGTTACTTATCCACAGGTAATCCCTTATCTCATGCTCTGATACCAACTTTGTCATAACCCAGACCCAATAGTCTTATAATACCTCTATATCTACCAGATCTGGTGTGCGACAAGCCAAACTCCGGGATTGGTACCCAATGCACACACACAAAGTCCTAATCTCGGAGTCCAACAAGGTAATGTAAAGGATAAATCTCACCATTCATTCTTCACAAAAGAAACATCTACATACAAGTAAACTGGGTACTACAAAATTTCAAAAGTACAACATTTGTCTGCGCGATACATATATACATCATGTACAATTCAAAATTTTAAAAGTCAAATCAGTTCCCTTGACATGGCATCTTACTTGCAGTTGCTACTTGTTTTTCTTCTTTAGATCCTTTACCTGAGTGGTTAAAAGACAAGTAAATCTTATAACTTAACAAGTGCAAAGTCTTCATGGCAAGTACACAAGATAAGTTAACATAAAAGATATAATGAAAGAACTGCCAAAAGTAATAAACTGTACAAAGAGATGTCTTAATGAATGATGGAGCGTGATCATTTGTGAAATGCATAAAATAACTGTATGCTAGCTATAGAAACACCTAGCAATAGTCCTCTCACCACAGACTTGATCGCACTACTCCTGAACATCATTATATCAACTGTGATCAATATATTGTTGGAACTTAGGATCCACCGGGGTTGATGCCCATGCGCCAGACACCAGCAATCGACCGCACTACCCACTAATGAGGTTACACCCAACATTGTGTACACTAGTAGCAGACCTCGTTCGTGCTTCTCCTCACTGGCAGGTCAAACCTATCCTCGTTTGCCACCTTATCCCTAAGGTGTGTCAGACATACCCCTTCTCAACCTAGCCTCGTCAGTGGGAGTCAAATCCATGGCCCATGTATCCACCCGGCCCAACGGTGCGGCATCCCAAGGTACCATTAGGGATTAGTGTCTCTCAACCTAAGGGGCACATCAACCCCTGCTATTTTCATATTTCTAGTGTTCATGATTCAATATCATCATCCTTATCATAATACAGTCAATCCGTGATGTTGTAAAGAATTTGGTTAATATTTCTCATCATATATCATGTCATGGAATGCATAGTGATGCTAATGATAAGCGACTCAAGGATAACTAGAACTCAATGTGTATACCAATATGTAGAGTGCAAGATTATTAAAGAGTTGCGTACCAGGGTAAACCAATTCCTACATGATGTTGTCAACTTGTGGCCTCCTTGCATGGTACTTTCAACTACAAAAAAAATTTCACTTCTTGTTTTAATCATGACTAATCGAACTGTAGTCCTTGTAACTTCTAAACTATGGTACTTGATCGTAATTTTAGTTATGATTCATTTTTATAAATTAAAATCCCTTCTTATGTACGAATATCCTACTAACAATCTAATTGCATACTGCACGATTTGATCATTGCATTGTATTGGGTGATTTAGATACCTAGTATGACTATTTAAGATAATTATGAAAATGGACCAAAAATTCCTGTCATATAGGGTGACCTTAAGTCCAGTACACAACGATGTATTCATGGTGAGCTTATATGGGCTTTGGATTGGGCTTTGATGAGAAGAACATATAGTTATTGAGAGGCCTAAAATTTAGTTCCACCATATATGTATTATGTATATACACCCTGATCCATAGCACCGGTGGTACACTGAGTGAAAGATACCTCATTTCAACACTTAGGTCTTGGTATGGATCCCTAGTGGGGGTGGCTAACAATGAAGTGTGAACTAATAGTGGGGCATACTAATTAGCTAACAATTTTATATGTGGATCCAGTTAAGTGGGTCAAGCATGATGTGTGTTGAACATCTGCCCCATCAGTTGATGCACCATCCCATGGTGGGCCTAGGGTTTAAAATCAAGTCAATTAGTGAGTTGTGTGGGCCAAACTACAATAGTTGAGAGGTTTACCCTTCATTAAAATGTTCATAATATTTGTTGGGCCACCAAGGCATGTATTACAAATCTAGCCCATCCATTATGTGTGTCCCACTTAGTTGAGGGGTCAGACCAAGGTTCAGATACATCCAAATTTCAGGTGGACACCATGTAATACCCCGAATTTTGGCTAATCTGGGATTTGACGTCCTTAGGCAATGGGTCAACTAAAACACCCGAAAAATCGCTCAGAACCCAATTCCATACCCAAAGAAACCACTTAGGATTAATTCCTATGGAAATTAAGCGTAAGTTAGCTAGCGCAACGTTAGAGTAGCTGGGAAATAGTCCCTGATCACTTTAAATACATTCTACAAGACCCAAATCGAGTAGCACCAACGACTCTATAATACTCTATAACCTCGGACCAAACTCTAAGCAGGTTTGTTCTCTGGACCACTTTGAATCTTTGTATTGGATCTAGACTGCGCGTCGAAAGTCCGATACCTCCTATCTTAGACCGTTAGAACCGCCTAGCTGGACTTGACAATTATTTTGAAATTCAAGTCAAACCGATAATCACAGGCTATTTCATTGAGCCCGGACCGAAGAGAGTGCGAATAGGGACAGAATTGGAATTTCAAATTCAAATTTGCCACACGACTCGACGCGTCAGTATTGAGCGTTCTGACCGTCAGAATTCAGCCAGATTACACCCTCAGATCAGGAGAAATTTCTATTTTATATCATGAGACTTTCAGCCCTGATCTACGTGCGGTGACCGTTGAACTGAAACTGGTCCGCCACGCGCGATCTGCGAACCCTTCTGGACTGAAAACTTAATACGTACTAGATCTGGTACGCATGAGCTTAAGTCCGATTGCATTCGACCAGGGGACCACCAGAAAGCATCTTTTGGACCGAATCAGCCCCGAATTGGTTATGCACTAAGTGAACCTTGTACCGGAGCCTATTTTGGGCGTTTTTAAGCTTATAAAAGGGGTTGAAACCCTCACTCGTCTCTCCCATCCGAATTTGCAAAAATCTCTAGTTTGGGAGAGAGAAAAAGTGAGAGTTTGTGAGAGAGAGTACGATAGATTTTTCCTGCCTTCGTGCCATCTGTTGCACGTGCTTCAGCAACACATCTCAATCACCTGGCCGGTGATTCCTCCACTTTTTTAGGTATGAAATAACCCTAAAAAATTGCTGATTTGAGGTTTACTAGGATTCATAGCATGTTAGCTGACGTAACTCGTAAATTAGGTTCTCTTATCGCTGTAGACGAAGCGTATACTCTCCGTTCGAAACGACGCATCCATAAGAGATAAGGTGTGAATTTTAGACGCTTTGATTAACTATTTTCAAAGCTTTCATTGACATTTAATAGTAGATTATCGACGGCATCGCCGTTTGACATGTACAACATGCTATCCGTTTCCTGTTTCGTAAATCAACGAAGAATATGTGATTTAGGGCATTTTAGTCATTTGTAGGAAGTACTGATTACATTCATATTTTGCTGATGTGATTGACATGGTTTGTTGTCGCATTAGAAAGTTAGGAATACGTGCATAATTAGTTTGGCGAAGAGATTCGCCAAATTACGCACTTCGGGTCGACATACTATATGTAGACTTAAGTGTGTAGTGTATGTGTTTGTATAAATGCTTGTATTAGTATGTATTGAATTAAATGATGTTATGAATTAGTTTGAGATGGATTTCTCAATTTATAAGTTGACAAAAATGATTTCCTACATGTTGACTTTGTACATGATTCCATACTATGCATGAAATGTATGGGCTTGAAGATTTGCTTAAGTTGAATGTTATAACATGTGTTAACATGCTCACATGATTGTATTTCAATTCCAATACTCCTACATAAATTGCTGATGTGAATTTATATGTGTTTGGGACTATACTTAGTCCAGGCAGTCGGTAACCAAGCGAATTTGTGGTTGTCTGGTCTTGGCCACGAACGACACGTCGATGAACGCGAGTCGTGTTTGGAGTTGGCGGCAGTGGTTAGGACACACGAAGTGTTTTACGCACTTCATGTCGTTCGACTTGAGATGCGATCGCGCTAGTCGAGCCCGTCAAGTAACCCGACTGGACGATGTATGTTCACCCTGCATGAGTCATAACTGCTTGAACCTAGGGTACTGAACTTACCATTGTAAACCCTGTTAACCATGGTACCTTGATCCACGAAGACTCATGAGCCGGGCATGGTGGTATGGGACACCGTGGTCGAGCTGTCGGCCTACGTTGGGGCCACAAACCTCCTCGTAGTGACCAGTGAGCACCTAGTCTCGTGAGCAGATTATGGTGGTATGGGACACTATATTCTTGCTGTCGGCCTACACTGATTAGGCGACGAGTCCTTTGTAGTGACCGCGAGCGTATTCTGAGTCTACGGGAGGCGACGACCCTTCAGTAGCAGTAGAGTACAATAGGCCTGTATTGATAAGGTGATGGGGGAGCGGAGCAACGAGTGCATGCAACAGCCCTGACAGCCCTTGCAGCGACCTACAAAATATACATCGTATGAGATTACTAGGAGTGACGACCCTAGACAGGATCTGTGTTGGGATTGATACAAGGGAAGTACCTTAGTTTCCCAATCCTGCTGTTTGAATGGACTAATAACAACTCAGAAATCATATCACCATAACATTGCATGTGCCTGGAAGATGTGGAGCACTTGAGGGACGATTGCATGTCGCGGTCGTAAGATGGTGCCGTATGAGGGAGATCGTCGGTGAGGGCATACATCACGTCATGTCATATTGCATTAACCACAGTATTAGGATTGTCTGATTTACTGCTTTACTATTATCGCATGATTGATTTGAGAACATGTAAATCCTTGCTCTATTATTCCACTGAGTTAGCTACTCATTCCCACATTACGGGATGGTGTTTGCAATACCCACTAGACCCTGTTGTAGATGCAGGTGATGCTGAGATCCAGGAGGCAGAGCCAGACTTTGACGAGGACCAGGATGAGTTCTCGTACATGCAGTATCATGATGGCTTTGCTTAGGTGACCTGGGTTGACGGGACTTCACAGTGGGACTCTTCTGGACATTTATTTTTTTGTCATGTACATGTACATGAGACTCAGTGATGTATTTATACTTTAGTGATAGTTGAGATCTACTTTGTTTTGTTTCCATACAGTGATATATATTTTGTTTAGTCTTCCGCTTGCTTTTATCACTGGATCTGGAGTATGAATTACAGTTTTGGTATACTTTTACTCATGTGAATGCTTTAACTCAGACAACATTGAATCATAATCATCTTCGTTGCATAAGTGACGGTCTGGAACTCGAGAGTTGAGTTATACACGACCCCCGATTTTTAGGGTGTTACGCACCAACAAGTGCTTTCATATGCTTGAGATCCGAGTTGTACGGCGGTTCAAGGAGATCAAAATTACATAGGTCCCAAGTGATGTATTTATTATACCTGCACCATCCATCTATTTTTAGAGATTGTTTTAGAGATCTCACTAAATGGATGGACGGTTTGGATACGATGCATACCTCATGAACAGACCCACAAAACTGTTTATTTTATTTTGTCTGTACATGTTTTAGATGGTGTGGGCTAACTGAGTTCCATTTACGGATGATTTTTGGGATGACCCAATTTTTAAAGGGGACTCATCAAATGGACAGTGTGGATAGTCAACATATGTCAGGGTGGGACCAGTGGTGGGACCCACCATCCCTCCAGCGTCCGGCAACAAGACGTTGCTTGTTGCAGTGTCCTCTGGATACTGACAGCAAGTAACGTCCATGAATTTATTTTTTTAGTCTTTATTTTTTTTATTTTAGTTTTATCATGGATTTTGATTGGTGGAGCCCACATCAAGATAATCCAGTCCATCTGTTGCTTTCTCTAGCTTGTGACAGATATAACCAGCCCAATATTCCGCATGTTTTAATGCATAAAAATATCATAGCGGGCCCTAACAGTTTACCACTACTAAAATAACCTTTTTGATGATGTGGTCTATTAGAGATTTGGATAGCTTCATTTTTCGGATCAAGGGATAAACTGAGCTAGAAAATTGAATGGACAGTTTGGATTAAATACATACATCATGGGGGGTGTCATAGTGGGCCTCACATCCATTTGCAAGAAAAGGGCCATGGGCATCTCTCTCTCTGAACAACGTCTAGAAAGGATGTCCCTTACCTATCTCTCTCTGTATGTATATATATATAGGTTTCCAATGGTGTCCACTGATTGACATCCAATCACTATTGTTTCAATAGTGTGGTCCACCCATACTTGGATCTGATCATCTTTGGACACATGTTCTAAAATAAATTGGGAATACGGATGGCAGGTGTGGATCTAACACATATACTTTGGTGTGGCCTTCTGTAACGCCTTAAAAATCAGGGGTCAAGCAGAAGCTCTGCTCCCGAGTTCCAGAACATCACTTATACAACATTTTTTATGATGGATGAATGTTATTGGCATTAGGGCATAAAACATGAGGTAGATTAAACCAAAACCGCAAACATAGTTCAGGGACAGTTTGAAAGAACAAGCGGAAGACTGAAATATATATATAAATCAACATAAGTCTCTAAGATATGTATGCTGTACCAGGTCATAATTACAAGACGTGTCTCCAAATACATATATCAAAAAGTGATAAATCACTACCAACATAGCCCTGAATCCCCATCAATCAGGGCATTATTCATATGAACGTGCCTGAGAACTGCATATAGAAGAAATCCTCCTCATCATCATAAAGTCCAGCTTTGCTTCGCAAGCATCGCCATCATCTGAAACTAGAATAGGGATTAGTTGGTGTTTCAAACACCATCCTGTAACGTGGGAGTGAGTGATCGATTCAGTGGTACTATATATCAAAAGTTAACATGTTATCAAGTCAATCAAGCAATAATGATAAAGCAGTATAATCAAATATGTCCTAGATACTCTTGCTAATGCAAGAAAGATATGAGGAAATAATGCATGCCCTCACCACAAACTCCCTCATGCGACACCTCTCTTATATCAATTCTCAAACATTGATCCATTCTAGGGTCGTCAGTCCTAGGAAATCTCATACGATATTATGTTTCTAGGTCACTGCAAGGGCTACCAGGTCTGTTGCTCAGAATCGTTACACCACTCCTCCATCACCAAATCAATATAGGACTAGTTATATCCTCAATACTACAACAAGACTCATCGCCCTTATGCAGTGTCAGGATATACTAGAGGTCACTGCAGAGGGCTCGTCACCAATTAATGTAGGCTGACAGCAAAAATATAGTGTCCCATACCACCATAATCTACTCACGAGAGTAGGGTGCTCACTGGTCATTACGGGGAGGCTCGTCGCCTCAGCGTATGCCGACAGATCGACCATGGTGTCCCATACCACCATATCCGGCTCATGAGTCTTAGGGGATCACGGTACTAAGGTTAACGGGAGTTTCACTGGTAAGTTCAGTGCCTTAGATTCAAACAATAGCGACCAAACATGGTGAATAAACATCGGTCAATTAGGTTAGTTGATGAGCTCAACTAGGCCAAGCGCACGTTGAATTGAACGACATGGAATGCATAAGCACTCCGTGTGGCCTAACCACTGTCGAACATCCCAAGCACGACTCAGATTCGTTAAATTCATCCTGTGTGGAGAAAATAATCTCAACCACTAGTTTAAAGACTGTTACTGATTACCTGGACTATACAATAGCCCCAATCACATTCGAAACTATGGCGGACCAGTTTCAGTTCAACGGTTACGGGAACTCGATCAGAGCTACAAGTACTATGACATGTATGGGCCAACTATCCTGATCCAAGGGTGAATTTGGGTCAAAATCTAACGGTCAGAATGCTTAGAAATAACGCGCAAGTGAAACGATCCAGATTACTTAAAATTATATTTAATTTTTAAAAAATCTTCACTTTCTCAATCTTTTCACTCCGGACTCAAGGAAACAGTCCCATGACATCGTATGGCCTTGATTTTTGAGGTGATAGTCAAGTCCAACTAGGCAGTTATAATGGTCTAAGTTCATTGCTATCGGACTTTCGACGTGTGATCCAGGTCCGATACGAAGTTTCTGAATGCTCCCAAGAGCACCTGGGTTTAGAGATTGATCTTAGGTTTCTAGGTAACATAGAGTTAGTAGTCCTACTCATTTTGGATCTTGTAGTTCATATTTAAAGTAGTTCAAGTTAATTCTATTGAGTATTCAGTTTGGTACTTAACCAAATTCTACCCTAATTATGGCAGAATACGGTCCTAGGGTCATTCTATGCCCCATTTTGGGTACTTCTAGTTATCGTATTATTTTAATTATTTTTTTACTATTTCATCATCAAGTTTACCCTACGTCTACCAAATTTCATAAGATTTCAAGTTGTACAAAAATTCTAAAAATTCCAGAAGCAGCAGCTGTCCAACAAGTGATTTTCAGATAATTGTCACAACGTCATACTTTAAACTATACTAAATATTTTATTATATTTTTTTCATATTTTTATATAAATCTAGACTCATTTATCTTCAATCTAATTTTTGAATCACCTAAATCTGAATTATAACGAAGGAGATATGATTTTTCAAAGTTGGACGCAATGTGTAGAAAAAATGTAGAAAATGGGCTGCCTGACCGCTATATGGATGAGGCCTCACCAAACCAGTGAGGACCTCACCGGTCACTAACCAATTTGGCAAGGGCTCACCCCAGGGGCGAGGTCCTCTTTAAAAATTTACTCTTTATCTCTTAAAAATTTACTCTTTATCTCTTACTTATACCTGGATGGTTGGATACAATTGATTTCTTTATCTATTTGAAGTCTTGACGACGATTCTCATCTACTTAGAGTAAGATATATGTTTTCAGTGTTTGACCAGTACAGAGAGACGGTTGCAATGGGTTTGATCCCGATACATTGATCATCTACCTGACCAGGGTAGAAGGCTCATCGTATCCCTTCCTAGTCTTGGTAGATCCTGGTCTTCTGCTCGGTCAAAGCAGTGAGTCCATTGGTAGTCTCCCAGGATTGAGAAATGGGTCAAGCCACGAATACTTCGTCATTATATATTTCAGTAATTCCGTATAATCCGATTACTCCAAAGCTTAGGGAATGCCCATCACTGAAAGGTTCCAATTTTCTATTTATAAGGTTGCTCTTTGGGTCTTGGTCTAAGGTAGTCCTCGTCTAAATCTATGTCTAAGGTAGGGATTAATAAACACTTTAATAGATCATCCCAAGGTGTTTCTAATCATATAGAGTCGGCCAACGCTTCTATTATGTTCGTATTTAAGGAGTAAGTTTATGGATACACTGACCTTCGCTCTCTCCCACTGTTTGGCCTATGATTTAATATGAATGGGTTCAACACTTAAGCCCTAATTATTTCCCTATAAAGACTTCAATATTGACATTCTAAGGAAGGTTCAAATCCTATTTACTGACCTAACCTTACGTATAACCTGAATCAATTTCTTCGATCCTGGGCCAGTGGGAAAAGGGCCAACCATGCTTTCGTTGTGCCACTTTGATCCAACGGTTGCATTAGTTAACCTAACTAGATTGGGCTCATAATGTTCTACCGCCCTTTAAAATTATTTCTACTCTCAAGGCTCAAGAATCTATGTCTCGATTCGTATGTCAGAATGAGGTGTAATTTAGGACCTATCCTTGACATGAAATGGGAAACAACCTCTCAATACATTGGGCTTCCTTTCATCGATGATGTGTACTATAGTGTTGGTACCTATGGTTGTAGAAATGAGCCTAATCTCTATTGGCTATATGTCCTTAACACTTCCCAAAGGCAATGCACTAACTTTTGGTTGTAGGTGGTCGGGCCAACATGGAAGAAAAGTTGTGTAGTGGGTCTGAGCAGAATACATAGACTTTCTGTCTAGCTAGGACAGAAAACTTATCGTATCAGTTCTTAATCCTACTTGGTCTCGATCTTCTGCTTTATCAGAGCATTGAGTTCATTGGTAACTACCAGGATTAAGAATTCAATTCAAACCACAAATACATCACTTATATACAGTTCCTTTACTCCGCGTTCCCGATTGTAATAAGTCCTTGGGAGGAAAATTCTAAGGGGCGTGCTGGTTTATCCTAGCATTTAATCTGAGGGGTATATAAGTTTTCCCCCAAACTTGACTAGTTCTAACTCAAGCAAGTTTCCTGAGAGTTACTAAGGAAGCCTTTGAGTATTATGGGGATCTATTGAAGGAATGAAGTCCTACTCCAACCAAATCAAAACTACTATTCTTTAGTATATTCAGTTGTCTTTCAATTGTCTTAGCATATTCAGTCTTTACACTGCTTAATATAACTAGTAGCCGAGTCTGTAATTCACTAGCTATAATCCAAGTCTAAGCTTATACTCTAAATGGTTTCATACCATTTCTACTACAGGGAATTGTTCTATCACTTAGGATCAAAGGTTGCCTTATTAGGATTGAGTTGCCCAAACCTAAATTTAATTACGCTCGAGCTCTACACATAGGTTCATACCAGCTAAGCAGAGTCTAGGATTTATGTTATTAATTTATTAAATGCTCTCTACTATGCGATCTTTCGAAACCTAGGAAAACCAACTCTAAATCCAAAACTCTAGATGTCCCAACTCTAGATGGTCACTGTTTATAGACTAAGCTACAGTGTTGGGTCTCACCCATCGGTAGAAGCATAAAGATCGAGAAGATGGCTAAAACTAGCTCAAAAGAGCCATGGAAAAGGAGGGAAATAAGAAGAATGCGATGGAAAATTTGGGTCTCCACGGATTTGAGCCTGATATGGGAGTGTAAAGGCTCAAATGAAAGGGAAAGAAGAGGAAGGACAATAAAATAGGATGGGTTAGAGGACTTACATGAATTTGAGACTCAAATGGGAGATGTGAGAGCTCAAATCAAAGAAAATGAGAGGGTAGGTGATGGATATGGCTGAGCACGGTGGAAGGATGTAGGGTTTAACAAAAAATTAAAGAAAGAATGGTTGGAAGGATGATTTGAAAGAGAATGGGTTTACCAATGACTTCACTAGACCCAACAACAAAAAAATGCAGAAATTCTTAAAACGGTAATCAAACAAGCGAAGAACGTGGAGAAATGGGATGGGTAATCAGGTTTCCACGAGTTTAAGGATCAAATAAAAGGGACATGAGAGAGAGGACAGTGGAAAGGGAGAAAAAGGCTAAAATAGCCTTTACAATAGCCATGGAAAAATTAGGGAAATGGAAAGAAATGGTTACCCTAATGGACTAAAATGAATCTAGGCCCTGTAGAGGGGTGAATCAAGCTCCCAAAGGCTAGATTTTTAAAGTAAAAAGAGCACAATAAGGGGGAATGGAGCTCCACATGATTTCAGCCTCGATTGGAGGTTGTGGGAGCTTCAAACGATAAAAATGGAGGGAGAGAGGACTGCCTGCTGCTGTGGACGATGCAGTGGGACTGGTTTTAGCAGAAAATGGGATTGGGAGTGGTTTGGAGATGTGATTTGAGAGGGAGGTAGCAAGAAAACTGAAAAGGGATAGCTTGGGGGGGCTGTTGTGAAGGATGTGCATCTTTGGGGGTGATTTAAGGGTCGGCCCACCTATAGGAGGGATGCCCTACCCATTTAAGGGCATCCGCCCGATGCACGGCTCAAATGGGGCCCACTGGTCGGCGATGCATCGCCGGCCAACTTGAAATCCGGCGATGGGCACCCCCCCCGGATTTGTTCCCCCTGTCCTGTAGGCCCCAAAAAAGTATGGTTTTACCCCTGGTTCATTGCATATTAGCCTAGATAGGCCTAAGACTCCGTTTGGGGCATTTCGGGGCCAGTTTGTAAACCTGAATAATTTTATGCATCATGTATCATATGATTTTGGGGTAGGAGAATCTAATCCATCCAATTAACCCATTTTTATAAGAGATTCCATAATTGGAATGGCCAAAAGTCCAATTCTTACCTATATTTACTATTAATAGTAAATTTTGTTGAAGTATGATTTTCTATCATGTACACATTAGGATTTATGCCTAGTATGAAAATACTTAGAAAAATTTGAAGAATGGGGTGGTAAGAGGAAAGATTTTGAAGGAATTGGGTGAAACGAGGGTTTTTAAGCCCTGAGATTGAGTATAGGGGTTGTGGTTGCCCCACAACCCAAGGACATGCATTTTAGGGTTTGGAATTCTCCTAGGATCATCTCAAACCCGCCTGCTAACAACCCAGAGGTGACTTAGGTCGCTTCACGCGACCATAGATGCGTTACAGACTCGATCGAATGATCGATTTGAGTAAACTTCGCCAATTGGCGAAACTGCGATCCTATAAGTGTTTCTAGGTTCCTTTCACACCCACCTAAGTTAAAGGGACGACAGCGTACGTCGCGTGTCCATAACCCAGGTCCAGTTTAATCTCAATCATGCTCTGATACCAACTGTAACACTCCAAAAATCGGGGGTCGGGTAGAAACCCAACTCCCGAGTTCCAGAACGTCACTTATGCAACACGGGTAATGATAAATGCATGTTGTCTATAGAATGGCATTAAACAAGATTGGGATTAAGCCAAAACAACATATCATACTCCAGAGATAGTTAAATTTAACAAGCGGAAGACTGTGATAAATACATAAATTATATAATTGATTGTAAGTTTCCAGATTGTGAACATGCTACTAGGTTAATTAAATACATGTATACTCTAAAAATGGAAAGAAAAGAATATACATGAGTTCTCCAATAATATAAAATGGCAAGTGTCAAGGCATCTAATAAACCTCCCTGTAATCCCATCGATCAGAACACGCTTAAAGGAGGGATCCTCCTCAACATCATCAAGTCCGGCTCCGCTTCACCAGCAGCGCCATCATCTGTAACTAAAATAGGGACTGGTGGGTGTTCGGAACACCATCCCGTAATGTGGGAGTGAGTAGCTAACTCAGTGGAATAATAGAGCAAAGATTAGCATGTTATCAAATCAATCACGCATTAATAGTAAAGCAAATAATCAAACATTCCTAGATACTGTTGTTAATGTATGCATGAAATAACATGATGAATGTCCTCACCGACATACTCCCGCATACAACACCATCTTACGCCCGCGGCATGCTTACGTTCCTCTCAGTGCTCCACATCTTCCAGGCACATGCAATGTGATGTGGATATGATTACCAAGTTGTTATTATTCCTTTTCATACAGCAATATTGGGAAACTAAGGTACTTTGCTTATATCAATCCCAACACAGATCCTGTCTAGGGTCGTCATGCCTAGTAATCTCATACGATGTCATATTTGTAGGTCGCTGCAAGGGCTGTCAGGGCTGTTGCTCGCACTCCGCTCCCCCATCACCTTATTAATACAGTCCTAATGTACTCTCGTTGCTACGAAAGGGTCGTCGCCTCCCGTAGACTCAGAATACGCTCGCGGTCACTACAAATGGCTCATCACCTGATCAGTGCAGGCCAACAACAAGAATATAGTGTCCCATACCACCATAATCTGCTCACGAGTCAAATGTGCTCACTGGTCACTACGGGGAGGTTTGTGACCCCAGCGTAGGCCGACAGCTCGACCATGGTGTCCCATACCACCATGCCCGGCTCATGAGTCTTTATGGATCAAGGTACTATGGTTAACAGGGTTTCCACTGGTAAGTTCAGTACCCTAGGTTCAAGCAGTTATGACTCATACAGGGTGAACATACAATGGCCAGTCGGGTTACTTGACGGGCTTGACTAGTACGAGCGCATCTCAGGCTGGATGACATGAAGTGCATGAAACACTTCGTGTCGCCTAAACACTGCCGCCAACTCAAAACACGACTCGCGTTCATCGACGCGTCCTCTGTGGTGAATAGAAGCCCACCACTAATTCAATCCATTACCGACTGCCTGGACTAAAGCATAGCCCCAGACATGTGCAATCCATACCAGTGATCATATGAAAGTAATAGAATTGAAGTTCAACAATACAAACATGTTAACACATGTTATAACATACAAAGTAAGTAAATCAACCAACACATGTATTCCATACATATAAGGAAATCATTTCATATAGCAAACATGTAGGAAATCGTGTACCACATCAGGTGGATTGAGAATTCATTCTCAAAACTAATTTACAACACCATTTACTCAATACATACTAATACAAACCTTTATACAAACACTTAGTCTACACACTTTAGTCTACATAGCGTATGTCGACCCAAAGTGCGCATTAGGACGAATCTCTTCGCCAAACAGATTATACACACATATATAATATCATAACATGATAAATTTACACGTCAAGAATTTCAGTAAAATATGGACCTATACAGTATTTTCTATGAATTCCTAAAATACCCTAAATCTCATATTTACCGTACATTTACGAAACAGAAAACGGATAACATGTTTAACATGTCAAATGACATGCTCGTCAATAATGTACTATTAAACGACATTGAAAGCTTTGAAATCAGTCAATCAAAGCGTCTAAAATCTGCACCTTTTGCCCTAGACGTGTAACGTTTCGATCTGAACGAATACGCTTTGCCAATAGCGTCAATACGACCTAATGCACAAGTACATAAGCTACTTTGCTATTTGAATCGAAGAAATCCCCAAATCAGCAAGTGGTTAGGGTTTTTCTTACCTAGAAGTGTGTTGGAATCACCAATAAAGTGATTTGAATACGGTGCTTAAGCACGTGTAGTAGCTGCAGCAGGTAGCTGGAAATCTCTCCCACATGTCTCTCACTTTCTCTCACTTTATCTCTCTCTCAATCTAGGGTTTTATCCAAATTCGGATGGGAGAGATATGAGAGGGTTTAAAGCCCTTATATAGGCCAAAACCTTTCCAAATTAGGCTTGGGAACAAAGTACACTTAAGTTATAACTAAAACGGGGCTGTTCCTATCCAAAAGAGCAGTTCGGGAGGTCCCCTGGCCGAACACGATCAGACTTAAGCTCATGATCATTGGATGTTGTCCACACCCAATTTTCAGTCTGGTAAGGTTCGCAGATCGCACATGGCGGTCCAGTTTCACTTCAGCGGTCATCGAACCTAGATCAGGTCTACAAGTCTCATGATATGAAAGAGAAATTCTTCCTAATTCGAGGGTGAAATTTGGCTGAATTTCGACGGTCAGAACACTTAATAATAACGCACCAAGTCACGTGCCAGATTTGATTTAAATTTCCAAATCCATACCCTTTCTCACTCTCTTCACTCCAGGTTCAATGAAATAGCCTCAGAACATCGGTTGGGCTTGATTTTCGAAATGATTGTCAAGTCCAGCTAAGCAGTCATGATGGTCTAAGATTGTAGGTATCGAACTTTCGACGCGCGGTCAAGATCTAATACAAAGTTTCAAAGGGTTCCAGAGAACAAACCGGTTTAGAGTTTGATCCTGAATTTTAGGGTATTGTAGCATCCTTTGTTCTACAAGTTTTGGATCTTGCAGAACGTATTTAAAGCGATCAGGGACAATTTCACAGCTACTCTAGCGTAGCGCTAGCTAACTTACGCTTAATTTCTAAAGGAATTAATCCTAAGTGATTTCTTTGGCTTTGGAATTGGGTTCTGAGAGGTTACTAAGGTGTTATGGTTGACCCATTGCCTAAGGACGTCTAACCCCAGGTTGGCAAAAATCTGGGGTGTTACAGGTTAATATTCTAGTTTCAATGGCCAACTACACATTGAGGATTTCCTTGATTGGCTTTCTGAAGTTGAGAGATTCTTCCACTATATGGACATCCCTAAAGTAAAAAAAAATGTCAAGCTTGTGGCGTACAAGTTAAAAGGTGGAGCATCAGCTTGGTGGGAGAAACTACAACTCGCACAGACGAGATAGGCAAAGGCAGCATTCTCACATAGTAGCGGATGAAGCAACTACTACGTACATGATTCCTCCCTAGTGACTACTATCAGGTACTATTCCAACAATACCAAAATTTTCGACAAGGTAGCCAGACAGTGAGAGATTATGCAGAAGAATTCTACCTCTTAGTGGCACATAACAATTTGGCTGAAACTAAATTGTAAAAAGTCACCCCATTCAGCGATGGATTGTGTATGATGATTCAGGATCGAGTCCAGATGTAATCTGTTTGGATGACGAATAATGCAATCAAGTTGGTTACCCGAGCGGAAGTGTAACTTGAATGTCCCAACACATGGAGCTATCATCGTTAAGGTTGCCGCGACAGGTCTGCCCGAGGGAGCTTCATAGCCCAAGGGGAAGTAGCCCATTGTTGAGGGTCAAATATTACATAGTATCTCTCATTTATTACTTGATTTTATGAACATGATAATGCTTAATGTTCTATTTTAATCATGTTTATGTTGCAAGGTGAATTTAAGAGCTTTAATTGAAAAGGATGCTAAAAGTAGAGATTTAATGCTCAAGAATCACCAAAGCCAAGGATGGATCTTATGAGACAAAGAATGAAGAATTTACATACCAAAGATCTAAAAAAATCAAGTGAGGAATGAAGAGCATTGAAGACTTGAAGTGAAGAAAATGAACCCTAAAAATTTGCCTCCTTTGACTAGTCACTCGACTAGTTGAAGCTTCCTCGACTTGAACTTCAATGACAAAATCCTCTAAATTCCTGTCTTCCTCAACCAATCAAAGGTTACCCTCAACCAGTCGAAGGTTGTGCTCGACCAGTTGAAAGTTACGAAGATTTTCTGGGAACTGTGTAAATTTGGGTCGGTTTCCAAATTTTTCCAAGTCGGTGTAAAAGGAGGTGCTGCAAAACTATAAATAGAAGTTCCTAAGCACTTTCTAGGGTTTGAGGAGTGGAGCAAAAGCATGGAGAAGCCATCACCAAGAGTTTTTTCTTCCTTTTTCTTAGTTATGTTTATGCTTTTCATAAGAGATTTTAGTTCTGAAAGTGCCCTGGTTTGTCAATTAGCATGAGTGCTGAGTCAACTAGATAGGAAAGCTCCATTGGAAGATCAATCAGCTATCTGTTTCAACCGGATGTGTGCCAAAATTTCCATAGGTAAATCTAAGCCTCACATCCCATGTCCCAAAACACCAGGTAAATAAAACCCTTAAAATCTATTAGAATATCATAGGGTTTTTGAGTTAGAAAACTTTTTCACAAAAATCAGAAAATCTCTAAGTTTTCTAGCTCTATCGATTTATCGATATCAGGTTTGATAAAATTGATGTGTGTTGTCGATGTCTTCAATGATCAATCGATACCATCGAAATGAGAACCCAAGATGTTGAGTAACCACATATTCATCTGGACGGAATTATCGATGTATCGATACCCCTATGGATATCATCTATATTTGAAAATTGAGTTTCTCGAAGTAGACTCGATATAATCGATAGTAGAGTATTTTTATCCTTATTTTTTATAAGAAAATTATTTAGACCTTCGATATATTGATGTACCCCTTGATATCCCGAAATTTTGAAAGCAAATGATATCAGAAGGCATCGATGATATCAATCTTAATTATAGTCTTTCCAGTAACATATTCCAGGTGGTTTTTATTTCAGATCAAGGGTCACTCGATAGAATCAATATTTAAATATCGATGACATCGAGGTTGGATCGATTGCATCGAGAAAGGATAAAAATTATGCAACAAGCTCAGTGATAAAATTTATGGATTTATCGATGCATCGACAAGACCTTCGATATCATCGACATTCAAATTCCGATGATATCAAGTGTACCTCGATCCTATCTTTTGACTTGAAAATTTTTTAAAGCAAGTCTCTCTCATTTTTCAATTGTCGAGGAATCGATCCTCTTATCAATCATATCGGAGTTTGAAATCTGATGAAATCGACATGTGTTTCGATGCCCTCGACCTGCTGGCAAAAAGTTTCAAAAGCATATGATATTTGAGTTTGTGTCATCGAGTGGCTAGTTGATGCAATCGAGAGTATACACTCGATGATATCGACCCTGCTTGATGTAACGAACTCTGTCATAAATGTGACCGTTTTATATCCATTGGAACTTTTTTCCTATATATAGAGAGCTTGTCTTTAGTTGCTATGAGAGAAAGAAGAGTGCTTTTGAGTGTTTAACCTTAGATCATTTACCTAAAGCCCTCTCTCTCAGGGGAGTTCATCCTCCAATCCATCCTCATCATTGATATTTAATAGAGTGGATTGGGGAATGAACTTTCGCATTCAAGGATCCTCTAACTACTACCTTAATGGAAAATCATTAAGTTAGGATGCCTTGAATGCATAGATGATTGGAATTGCTCTATCTCCTTTATAGGAAAATATTTGAGAATAGGATTCCATCATAACCTTGACCCAACCTGTCACCATGCATCGCTATATCTTTTAAGTTGCGGTTTAAGGAAGCAGAAGACTCTTCATCAATAAAGAAGGAGATCTTCAACAACGAGCTAAAAGGGACTCATCTGCTTATCTATAAGTTATCAGAGTTCAAAAGACCCTTATGATCATTCCTTTGTAGGATTGGGTCTAAGGTGTTTCTCACCCTTGCAAGTCCTCTAGAAGGCCTCCGACAGGAGTATACATGGTGGGTATGTAGTGTTGACCCTTGCTCTGTGGAGAGCATAAAATTTAGGTTAAAGGTAAACTTGTTTAAAATCTTGGGTTAGAGGTGAACCGTGAGAAACCTCCGTTAGGGTCTTGTGGAAGATCCTTGGCTAGTGTGACTAAAAGTGAGTGCGATGTGTTGACCCTTGCTCGTGAGAGCGTAAGCAGTTAGTCTAGGTATAGGTTGTAAAGGTTAAAGGTGAACCTAGTTTAAAAGTTTGGGTTTGGGATGAACCGTGGAAAACCTCCTTAGTGAAATTCAGTACATTCAAGGGTTGAGTGCGGTTACCGAGAGTGGAGTATACAAGTAGTTGAACCATTATAAAAATAATTGTGTTTGAGATTGCTATTCATTTTCTTGTGTAATTTTCTTTAATATTTTCATTCCTGATTATTTGAGATCACACCTCACACACACAGTCATATCCATCATAAACTAGTTTGCATATTGTTCTTCTCTCAAATAGTTTGTGATTGGATCCTCTACCAGGCTTAGAAGCCAGTAGATTTTCTCTTGAGTAATCCTAATATATGCTTGTCATTAGGATTAGTGTGATAAGATTTTAAATTGGCATAAACTTATTAAAAAGTCACATTCACCCCCCTCTAGGACATATTAGCATATTTCTACTTCAAATAAAGCGGTCTTTATTGTAATTTCAATTGGTATCAGAGAGGGTCTCTCTTTAAGGGCTTCACCGCCTAGGGAGTGATCTTGACTGAAGTTAGAATCATGACCGAAAGTTTCTCAGATGAAGTGAGAGGTCAAAACAATTGCCTTGTAATCCATACTACTCTGAAAGTTGAAAATAATTTAAAATGGTACCTTGATAGTGGATTCTCCAGACACATGACTGGTGATCAAACTCACTTCTATGAGTATTCAAACTTTAATGGTGGATTAGTCACATTTAGAGCTCAGCCAAAATTATGGGACAAGGAACTATAGCTGTACTACGCCTTCCAAAAATCAAACATGTTCTCTGTGTAGAAGGGCTGAAACATGATCTCCTAAGTATCTCCCAAATTTGTGATAAAGAACATCTGCTCACTTTCTCAAAGGATGTGTGTATGATCTTAAACCATACAGGAAAGTCTCTCATAAAAGGTTTACATACTAGTGATAACTGTTATATCATCAAAAGTACAAATGAGAGTATGTTATCCTCAAAATGTAATATGGTTGTAAAAAAATGAATCCAAATTATGGCACCAAAGATTGGGACATGTCCACTATCGAAATTTAGCCAAACTCAGCTCAAAAAATTTGGTTAGAGAACTTCCTAAGATCAAAAAAGAAGAAAAATTTATCTGTGGTGAATGTATAAAAGGAAAACAAATAAAAGTCAGTCACAAAAATACAACCACCATAACAACAACAAAATCTTTGGACTTACTACACATGGATCTGGTTGGTCCAACAAAAGTGGAAAGCCATGGTAAGAAAAGATACTTCCTGGTTGTAGTAGATGACTACTCCAGATTTACTTGGGTTGCATTTCTTCAAGAGAAATTAGATGCCTTTGAAGAATTTGTGACCTTGGCTATGCGACTTCAAAATGAAAAAGGATATGATATCATTCGCATCCAAACTGATCATGGTGGAGAATTTGAAAATGAGCGATTTGAAAAATATTGCAATGAAAAAGGAATTCATCATGAATTCTTAGCCCTAAAAACCCCATAACAAAATAGAGTCGTTGAGAGAAAAAATCAAGTATTGTAGGGATTGCTGGGAAGTGTGGTTAGTTATGTTAAATGGAAAAGATATGGCAAAACGTTTCTAGGCTGAAGCTGTCAATATTGCCTGCTACATCATAAATAGAGTATATCTTAGGGCAGGTTTGAACAAAACTCCATACAAACTATGGTATGAGAAACAACCTAGTTTGAAATACTTTTAGGTTTTTGGAAGTAAATGTTATATCTTAAGGGACGGAGATCACCTAGGGAAATTTGAGTCTAAAAGTGTTGAAGGTATCTTCTTGGGGTATGCCTTAAATAGTCGTGCTTATAGAGTGTATAATCTAAGGACCCTCGCCATTCAAGAATCAGTCAATGTGGTAGTCGATAACCAATCTCATGAAGAAGATACTCCTGTGAATGAATTGGAAGATGATGTAGACTCATGCATACTAGATAAATCTGATAAGAAATCTCCATCATCGAACATACCCATCATTAAGGATCACCCTCGAGAACAAATTATTGGGGATCCCAATGACGGTGTAAGAACATGATGGCAGTTAGAAAATATCTATAGTCACTTTTGTTTTACCTCAAAGATTAAACCTAAGAATATTATGGAAGCCTTTCAAGATAAACACTGGATTAAGGCTATGCAAGAAGAACTTTAACAATTTCAGAGAAATGAGGTATGACATTGGGTTTCCAGGCCACTCAATACTAATGTCATTGGAACAGAATGGGTCTTCAAGAATAAATCGGAAGAATTAAGAAATGTGATTAGGAACAAGGCAAGGCTCGTGGCTCAAGGGTACTCACAGATAAAAGGCATTGATTTTGATGAGACATTTGCCCCTGTAGCTTGTCTTGAGTCCATTAGAATACTTATGTCTGTGACATGTGCATTAAAGTTTAAATTATTTCAAATGGACGTAAAAAGCGCTTTTCTTAATGGGGATCTTGCTGAACAAGTTTATGTAGAACAACCAAAGGGTTTCTCATATCCTAAGTATCCCCATTATGTTTATCGTCTGAATAAAGCTCTTTATGGTCTCAAACAAGCACCACGTTCCTGATATGAATGATTAACAAAATTTCTTTTGGACCATAAATTCTGCAGAGGAAGCGTAGATAAAATATTATTTACTTAAACAACAAATGACTAACTTCTTATTGCACAAATTTATGTGGATGACATAGTCTCTAGTTCAACATGTGAAGATACTACTCTTAAATTTGCCAATTTCATGAAATCAAAATTTGAAATGAGTATGGTTGGCGAATTAAACTTCTTCCTAGGGTTACAGGTCCAGCAACTAAATGATGAAATCTTCATTTGTCAAACCAAGTATGCAAACGATTTGGTGAAAAGGTTTGGTCTTGAATCTGGTCGTTCTTATCACACTCCCATGAGCACCACACTCAAACTTTCCAATGATATAAATGGCAAGAGTGTGGATCAACATCTCTACCGGAGTATGATTGGAAGCCTACTATACCTCACAACTAGTCGTCCTGATATATCTTTTAGTGTGAGAATATGTGCCCGATATTAGGTAGATCCTAAGGAATCTCATATGACTACTATTAAGAGAGTCATTAAATACATAGCCGGGACTACCTCCTGCGGACTATGGTATCCATTTGAAACATCCACCATTATCACTGGATACTCTGATGCTGATTGGGCTGGTAATTTGGATGATTGAAAATCAACTAGTGGAGGATATTTTTATATTAGAAATTATCTGGTCTCCTGGCAGAGTAAGAAGAAAAAATTAATATCATTATCCACTACTGAGGCTAAATATATTACTGCAGGAAGTTGTTGTGCACAATTCCTTTGGATGAAACAGATATTGTTAGACTATAGGATCGAACAACCCACAATGATTTTATTCTGTGATAACACATGTGTGATCAACATTTTAAAGAATCATGTCCAACATTCTCAAACCAAGCACATTGACATCCATCATCACTTTATTTGAGAACTTGGTAATGACAAGATTACTACATTGGATTATGTTTCCACAAAAAAGTAACTCACAAATATCGTCACTAAACCCCTTGATACAAATAGGTTTAGTGATCTTCAAAAATCCATTGGCATATACACTCATTGAAAATATCCCAGTGTCCATGTTCTCCATAGATTAATCTTCACACTAGGACATTCATGGTTAAGTGTCAGCCACAAGTCTAAACCTCATGCATTAACCATATTAGTTATGGGATGCCAGATTTTAACATTCACGATTATGTCTGAACTATGTAGATATCATCATGTTTACAGTTTGATGATATCGATATTTAACATTGATGAAATCGAAGAATCTTGGGAACGTATGGTGATAACCAACAGTCCTTCCCAATGGTTGGACTGAATTTATTTCCACTGGATATTGACCTTTTCCCAATGGTCATCAGCATGGTCTTTAATGTCATTATGAGCATGAGTTCGATGCCATCAATGAGGGATCGATAAGATCGACAGTATTACTATAAGATTAGGGTGCATTCGATTTTAAAATCTCATAGCCCCTCCTTTCTCTAGTTGCCTCTTCTTACCTATTACCTACTCCTTCTACTAAAAAAAATCAATCATGTTCATAGGTAAAGGTAAGTCTCTTCCTCAATCTTCAAAATCAAAGACTAAGCAACCCAGTAAGCATCAACCCATCTCTGCAGAAAGACATCCAGTCACTGTTGTTGAACATCTAGTTCTTAACAGTGCCATTGAGCCTTTTGGTGTGAACCTCCTCCTAGAAGTAATTGTAACACCCTGAAAATCGGAGGTCGTGTATAAACTCAACTCCCGAGTTTCAGACCGTCACTTATGCAACAAAAATGATTATGATTCATTGTTGTCTGAGTTAAAGCATTCACATGAGTAAAAGTATACCAAAACTGCAATTCATACTCCAGATCCAGTGATAAAAGCAAGCGGAAGACTAAAGAATATATATATCACTGTATAGAAAACAAAGTAGATCTCGACTGTCTCTAAAGTATGAATACATCTCTGAGTCTCATATACATGTAAATAAACAAAATCAAAATGTCAAAAGTAGTCCCACTGAGAAGTCCCGTCAATCCAGGCCGCCTAAGCAAAGCCGTCGTGGTACTGCATGTATGAGAACTCGTCCTGGTCCTCATCATAGTCCGGCTCTGCCTCCTGGATCGCAGCCTCACCTGCATCTAAAACAGGGTCTGGTGGGTGTTGCAAACACCATCCCGTAACATGGGAGTAAGTAGCTAACTCAGTGGAATAATGGAGCAAAGATTAGCATGTTCACAATTCAATCATGCGATAATAGTAAAGCAGTAAATCAAACAATCCTAATACTATTGTTAATGCAATATGACATGACATGATGGATGCCCTCACCGACATTCTCCCTCATATGGCACCATCTTATGCCTGCGGCATGCAATCGTCCCACAGTGCTCCACATCTTCCAGGCACATGCAATGTAATGGTGATATGATTACTGAGTTATTATTAGTCCTTTTCATACAGCAATATTGGGAAACTAAGGTACTTCCCTTATATCAATCTTAACACGTATCCTGTCTAGGGTCGTCACTCCTAGTAATCTCATACGATGTATATTTTGTAGGTCGCTGCAAGGGCTGTCAGGGCTATTGCTTGCACTCGTTGCACAGCTCCACCATCACCTTATCAATACAGGCCTACTGTACTCTCACTGCTACGGAAGGGTTGTCGCCTCCTGTAGACTCAAAATATGCTCGCGGTCACTACAAAGGACTCGTCGCCTGATCAGTGTAGGCCGACAACAAGAATATAGTGTCCCATACCACCATAATCTGCTCACGAGACATAGGTGCTCACTGGTCACTACGGGAAGGTGTGTGGCCCCAGCGTAGGCCGACAGCTCCACCACGGTGTCCCATACCATCATGCCCGGCTCATGAGTCTTTATGGATCAAGGTACCATGGTTGACAGGGTTTAGAATGGTAAGTTCAGTACCCTAGGTTCAAGCAGTCATGACTCATACAGGGTGAACATACAATGGCCAGTCGGGTTACATGACGGGCTCGACTAGCACGAGCGCATCTCAAGTCGAACGACATGAAGTGCGTAAAACACCTCGTGTGGCCTAACCACTGTCGCCAACTCCAAAACACGACTCGCGTTCATCGACGCGTCGTTCGTGGCAAAGATAGGCCAACCACGAACTTGCTCGGTTGCCGACTGCCTGGACTAGGTATAGTCCCAAACAATTATGAATCCACATCAGCAATCATGTGAGAGTATTGGAAATGAAATAGAACCATGTGAGCATGTTAACACATGTTATAGCATACAACTTAAGTAAATCTTCCAACACATGCATTTCATACATACAATGAAATCATGCATATAGCCAACAGGTAGAAAATCATTTTCATCAGCATATAAATTGAGAAATCAATCTCAAACTAATTCATAACACCATTTAATTCAATACATACTAATACAAGCATTTATACAAATACTTACACTACACACTTAAGTCTACATATAGTATGTCGACTCAAAGTGCGCATTTAGGCGAATCTCTTCGCCAAACTAATTATGCACGTATTCCTAATATCCTAATGCGACAAGAAGCCATGTCAATCACATCAGCAAATTATGGATGAAAACAGTATTTCCTACAAATGACTAAAATGCCCTAAATCTCATATTCTTCGTCTGCTTACGAAACAGGAAATGGACAGCATGTTGTACATGTCAAACGGCGTTGCCGTCGATAATCTACTATTAAACGACATTGAAAGCGTTAGAAACAGTCAATCAAAGAGTCTAAAATCCGCACCTTATCTCCTAGAAGCGTATCGTTTCGAACGGAGCGTATACGCTTCGTCTACGGTGAACTGTGAACCTAATACACAAGATCTATCAGCTACTTCGCTATTGAAATGAAGGAACAATAAATCAGTAACTATTTAGGTTTTTTTATTACTTAGAAATGCTGAGAATTCACCGGCCAAGTGATTGGAGTGTGTTGCTTAGGCATATGCAACAGGTAGTGCAGCAGCAGAAAAATTCTCTCCTACTCACTCTCACAAACTCTCACTTTCTCTCTCACTCTTGCTAGGGTTTCTAGCAAATTCGGATGGGTGAGAGGAGTGAGGGTTTCAAGCCCTTTTATAACCCCAAACATGCCCAAAACAGGCTTCAGGCCAAGGTATACTTAAGGTATATCTAAATTGGGGCTGTTTCGGTCCAAAAGGACATTTCTGGTGGTCCCCTGGCCGAACGCGATCGGACTTAAGTTCACACATGTCAGATGTCGCTCACATCCCGTTTTCAGACCAGTAGTGCTCGTAGATCGCACGTGGCGGTCCATTTTCAGTTCAGCGGTCACCAGACGTAGATTAGGTCTGCAAGTCTAATGATATGAAATAGAAATTTTTCTTGATCCGAGGGTGTAATTTGGCTGAATTCTGATGGTCAGAACGCTTAATACTGATGCGTCAAGTCGTGTGCCAGATTTGAATTTTAAATTCCAAATCTAGCCCTATTCTCACTCTCTTCATTTCAGGCTCAATGAAATAGCATGCGAATGTTGGTTGGACTTGATTTTCGAAATGATTGTCAAGTCCAACAAGGCGGTTCTAACGGTCTAAGATTGTAGGTATAGGACTTTCGACGCGCGGTCTACATCCAAATCAAAGTTTGAAAGGGGTCCAGAGGACAAACCGGCTTAGAGTTTGATCCGAGGTTTTAGAGTATTATAACATCATTGGTTCTACTCGCTTTGGGTCTTGTAGAACGTATTTAAAGTGATCAGGGACTATTTCCTAGCTACTCTAGCGTTGCGCTAGCTAACTTACACTTATTTTCTAAGGGAATTAATCCTACGTGAATTCTGGTCGAGTTGGTACTCGAGTCCAAGTACGGATTTTTCCAGGGCGTTACAATCCACCCCCCTTAACAAATAATTTCATCTGCGAAATTTATACCTTATCGTACTCCTCGAAAAGCTGTGGGTAGTTCTTTCTGATCTCGGCTTCTGTCTCCCAGGTAGCCTCTTCCTCATAGTGATGCGTCCACAATACTTTCACAAGGGGAATCACCTTGCTACCCAGTACCTGCTCCTTCCTGTTTAGGATACGCGTCGGTCGCAGGATATATGTAACATCCTCACCTAACTACACCTGCTCCCATCTGATGATATGGGAAGGATCAGAAACGTATTTCTTCAGCATAGAAACATGAAATGGTACGCCACTGCTCCCACATGATCGAGGATCTGGAATGGACCAATGAATCGCGGTGCTAGCTTCCCCTTCTTCCCGAACCGAAGGACTCCCTTCATAGGAGAAACTCGTAAAAATACATGATCCCCAACTATGAACTCTAGCGGCCGCCGTCTCGTATCGGCATAACTCTTTTGTCTGCTCTGCGCTGTGAGAAGCCAACGTCTAATAATATCAATCTTCTCCGACATCGCCTACACTAACTCTGGGCTAATCAAGCTATGCTCACCGACCTCTACCTAGCAATGCGGTGCGCGACAAGGTCGCCCATAGAACCCCTCGTAAGGTGCCATACCGATACTCTCCTGAAAACTGTTGTTGTACGCGAACTCCGCATATGCAAGACAATCATCCCAACTATCCTTGAAGTCCAATGCGCAAGCTCGCAACATATCCTCTAAGATCTGGTTCACCCGCTCTGTTTGTCCATTTGTCTGTGGGTGGAAGGCAGTACTGAACTTCAACTTCACACCCATAGCTTCCTGAATGCGAGTCTAGAAAATAGAAGTGAACCGCGTGTCTCTGTCTGACACGATCTACAACGGAACTCCATGCAGATGCACGATCTCTCTGATGTATAGTCTAGGCAGCTCGTCTGTAGAGTTCGTAACTCTGATCGGTAGGAAGTGCGCCGACTTCGTCAGACGGTCGACGGTCACACATATGGAATCATGTCCCTTCCTCATCTTCGGCACCCTTGAAATGAAGTCCATGGAAATGAAATCCCACTTCCACTCTGCGATCGGCATAGGCTGCAAGAGTCCAGGTGGTCGGCGATGCTCTGCCTTCACCTGCTGACAAGTGAGACAACGGGACACGAACTCTGCTATATGGGTCTTCATACCTTCCCACCAATACGTCTTCTTCACGTCGCGATACATCTTCGTACTGCCTGGATGCATCGCGAGTCTGGTGTAGTGCGCAGCCTCGAGAATCTCTTATCTTAAGTCAGGGATATCTGGGACGCATAGGCGGCCACGATAACGTAAGCCGCCATCCGTGATAACTCACCACTCGGTGTCTGCATCATCACTGGCCTGCTCTCGAAGCTCAGTCAGATGCGCATCATTCCTCTTCGCCTCGATGACCCGGTCATCGATCTGAGATCGCACCTGTACATGCGCGATGAACTCATACAGCTCCTCTACAGTGAGTTTCTACTCAAAGTCTCGCAAAAACTCAACCATATCCCACTCAGCAACTATTAGCAGAGCCGCAAACTCTATCGCCTTCTTGCGACTCAATGCGTCAGCCACAAGGTTCGCCTTCCCATGATGGTAAGAGACTTCGAACTTGAAGTCCTTCAAAGTCTCCATCCATCGCCGCTGCCTCATATTCAAGTCTCGCTGCGTGAATATGTACTTGAGGCTCTTATGGTCGCAAAAGAACTCGAACTCCTCTCCATAGAGGTAATGTCTCCAGAGTCTCAGTGCGAATATGACGGCTGCCAACTCTAGGTCTTGTGTAGGGTAATTCTCCTCGTGCTTCCTTAATTGTCTCGAGGCATACGAAATTACCCTATCCCTCTGCATAAGGACACAACCCAGACCAATGGTAGACGCGTCAGTGTATACAGTGTACCTAACCCCTTGCTCTCGCAATACTAGCACAGGGGCGGACGTAAGCCTGTCCTTTAGCTCCTGAAAAGCTGACTCCACCTTGTCATTCCAGGTAAACTTCACGTCCTTCCGTGTCAACTGAGATAGAGGTCTCGTGATATTCGAGAAATTCCAAATGAAGTGTCGATAATAGCCAGCGAGACCCAAGAAACTCCTCACCTCAGTGATAGAACCAGGCTGCTTCCAGTCCTGAACTGCAGCTACCTTAGACAGGTCAACTGCCATGCCATCCTTGGACACCACATGTCCCATGAACTTCACTTCCTGCTTCTAGAAGTCGCACTTCTTGTACTATGCGAACAACTGATACCGTCTGAGCGTATCTAGGACTAAGCGCAAGTGCTCCTCATGCTCCTTTAGACTCCTAGAGTATACCAAAATATCGTCAATGAACACAACGACGAATCGATAGAGGAAAGGCCTAAATACCCGGTTCATCAGATCCATGAACACGGCTGGTGCGTTCGGGAGACCGAACGACATCACAAGGAACTCGTAGTGGCCAAAGTTGGTCCTGAATGCTGTCTTCTGCACGTCCTCATCCCTGACGCGCAACTGATGATATACTGACTGAAGATCAATCTTCGAGAAGTACTGCGCTCCTCTCAACTGATCAAACAAGTCATCGATCCTGGGTAAAGGGTACTTGTTCTTCACCGTGATCTGGTTCAGCCTGCGATAATCAATACACAATCGAATCGAACCATCCTTCTTCCTTACTAACAGAACTGTTGCTCCCCAAGGAGACACACTATGCCGTATAAGGCCAAGCTCCAACAAACCATCAATCTGCGTCCTCAACTCCTCCATCTCACATGGTACCATGCGATACGTCGGCAGTGAGACGGGCGTGGAACCAGGCACCAGATCGATAGTGAAATCAATCTCTCGTCTAGGTGGCAAACCAGGGATCTTCCTGAACAGATCCCCAAACTCGCAAACGACTCGCGTATGCTCAAGTATCTAGGAACCAGCGTCCCGTAGTAAAGTAACGTAACTAAGTATGTGGAAGGGGAGATTTACCCGCACTGGAAATGTAAAGGATGCGCCCTCCGGCTCGTAGGCAGTCACTATACGAGTCTGGCAGTCAATCTCGGCCCTCGCTGCAGTCAACCAGTCCATGCCAAGAATGACGTCGAGATAAACAAGAGAGGGGTCGACGACAAGATCAAGAGTCATCGTCTTGCCCCCCAGATCCACCAAACAGTCCTCACACATCAGGGTGACATCTGTAAAGGACCCGTGAGCTGTATAAACTCGCACCCCATCCATCCTAATAGTCGGCAACCCAATGCGCCTGACTATGGTACGTGATATCAATGAAATCGTGGATCCTATGTCCACCATCACAAGAATAGGAATACCTCCGATGTAGGCAGTGACCTCAAAGGCCGAATGCTGAGAAGTCTCTTTCGCAGCTGCCTCAGCTGTCAAGGCATGCACCCACGCCTGCTGTGGCCGGTTCGGCCGCTGTGCCATGGGCCGTAGAGGCAGCCTGATCTGAGACACCGGAGGTCTGAAGGAAGGGTGTGCAGGAGTCAACCGTAAAGGCGGTGTTGATATAGCCTGTAAGCGTGTACGGTCGATCTTCTGGGGCGATGAGAACCCACTGTCCAGCATCCGAGCAAAACAACTCTGCACCAAGTGGCCCGTCCTGCCACAATATGTACATAATAAATCGGGGCGCCGCATCGGGGGTACTGGCACTGTAGCCCTAGAAGGAGGGTCGGCGCAAGGCCTCTTGCCCGCAAAGGGCCTGTCCTGCAACTCTGGTCGTGGCCTAGGAGCAATAGGGCTACCAGATCAGGTAAGTCGATCCACATCCTGCTCTGCCCGCATGGACATGTGAATCAACTCTGCATAGGAGGGAATGCTCATGCAACACATCTTCGACTGAATATCCGGTCGTAAATCCTCTGAAAAACGCCGTATGCGCATCTGCTCATCTGCCAGAATAGTCGGGACATATCTGCCCAACTCAGTGAACCGATGCTCATACTCAGTGACTGTCATGCCTCCCTGTCTGAGGTGTAGAAACTCATTCTCCCGATCATGCCTATACGTCTGGGGATAGTATTTCTCGTGGAAGCGGAAATCGAACGCTGCTCAGGTCCATATGTAATCGGTGGCAATAGTCTGCAACACACTGTCCCACCACAAGCTGGCCTCTCGCTCGAACAAGAACGTAGCCAGCTTGACCTTCTCAGCCTCTGAACAATGTAACATCCGCAGTATCTTTGACACACGGTCGAGCCAATACCTCGACCTCCTCGGGTCTATGAGAACCCGTAAAAGTGGGAGGCCGTAAGTGCTGAAATCGCTCCAATAAGCTCCATGTGTCTGCGGCATTCCCCGCAGGGTAAGAAGGTGGTGCAGGATGAGCCATGCCCTCATCCTGAGCATAAGTATCGGCATCCTCAGCTGGATGCGCAGGTGGTGCAGGTGGAGGCACACTCCCACCCTGGGCTAGAGCCCCCACAATTGTATTCAGGAGCTGCTGCTGCTGCTACATCATAGCCATCATCTGCTCAAATCTATCTAGAGGTGGAGCAGGCTGTGACATGTACTGCATCGAAGAAGACGTACGGTACTGCTCTCTGACGGGTGGTGTGAATGGCGGTGGTCCAGTTGCAGGACCAGTGGTAGGATGAGACGCACGTGTTGTCTCAGAAATCAGGCCCATAGCAGGGTCCGCATGAGCATCAGACAGAAGGAGCCTGATCTATAAGCTCACCCAATGTAAGCTGAGTTGTGTTCCGTGTAGCCTTCGGCGGCATTCCCTATATTCAAAATAGGGCGCAACCTTCTCTGTCTCAATAGCACAAACACACCGCAATCATTCACATAAACAGTCAAAGGCATTCCATGCATTTCATTTAATCAAAATTGTCACAATACAAGGGATATCTCCTTACAAGCATCATGACTGGAAGTACATGGGAACTAAGACAGTTAAAGTTACAACAGCAACATAAGTAAAGCACTAGCCTTAACAGGCTTACACAACATAAAGCAGGAAATGACTAACTACTAACAACAACATCTAAAATCATTGCTAGTCTGAGTCAGGTGACGGAGGAGGAGCACACTTATCCTGCAAGCAGCACAGGATCGCCTTCAAGGTACGAGTCACCTTGCCGAATTTTCTCTTCATAACAGCCTTGGTATCCTCGACCTCAGCCCGAAGCTCCTGAACTTCCCTTTGCAAGGTGACCTGGCTCTCCTCAATTCGGGCAATGCGATCATCACCAGTAGCCTGAGTAGAAGGAGGAGGGCTCTCATCGGTATCCTGAGCCTCCTCTTTTACCTCTTCCTGGACTTCTTCCTCAACTTCTGCTCCAGGTTCTCCCTCACTTGGATCCTCTTCTTCATCAAAATCGTCCTCTCTATCCTCCTCAAGCTGAGTCTCATGGTACTTAGACCCGATCTTCATCTTGACCATGGTAGACTCATCAATGCAGTGAATCGGAACTGGCAATTTCGGCCCAAGTCTGTAAGCAAACTCAAGCGCGATCTTGCATATCAGTCGGCCAAAAGGAAGTGACTCAGACGTTCTTCATGATTTCGCTATGAGGATAATCTGTAGCTAGATGAAAGTGGCCATACACACATTCTCTCCCTGGGCCACCTGATACAAGAAATCAACCATAAGGCTCGTACAGTCAATGCGATTTTTTGACCTAGGATACACGTTGAACGTGCAAATGTAGTGCAGCAGGCACAAATCATCAGACATATGAGACGCCTTGAGGCTATTATTAGGCTGCCACGGAACCAGTTTATCACATAAGAACCTGGTACGACAATCTCGCTCACGCCTACTCCTCAAATTCTTCGCACTGGGATGAATGTCACCAAGAGGCACGTTCAGAAGTCACGCTATCAACCGAACATCGATCGTAGCCATCCGGTCTCTACCAAAAGGAATCTTGAACTGCAATGGCTCCAGTGTAGGATTCTGGATACGAGCGTAGAAGGCACAAATGGTGCTCACATTAGCACGAGCACGAGCTTCAAATAGCAGACCCCAATGCGCAGCTTCAATGCGCTCAAACAATAGGAATTCGTCGAAGAGTCGCCCTTCCACGTCCACCTCAAACAACACCTTACGGTCAGTGTATTCGCCATGAGGCATCTCTGCTAATATCACTCGCCCAAGTTGAGTATGGGGATCCAAATCCCGCTTTGTATGGAACTCTAGGGCTGTGCTTGGACTTGCGGCGGTGCTTGAGCTAGCGACGCCACCCCTCGGTCTTCTTGATTGAGCAGGGCGACTAGGCCCAGCCTCATCCGCTGTGGTCTTTCTCTTTCCCATCAAAGAGAGGATGGAGGAGAGAGACAAAAGACCCAAAATGGCTTCAACAAAAGCCATGGAAAATGGAGAAAATGTAGAGAAATGGCTGTCCAAACTGAAAAAGGGAGATCTAGGCATTGTAGAGGGATGCTTCAAGCTCCCTTAGGATGGATTTTCAGAAAGAAAAGAGAATGAAAAAGGAGAATAGAGCTCCTCATGATTTCAGCTCGTTTTGGGGGTTGTAAGAGCTCCAACGGACGAGATTTGCAAGTAGAAGAGTTGCAAACTGCAATGGAGTGATGTAGTGGGGTCATTTTCAGCAAAGAATGGGTTTGAGAGTGATTTGGAGCCAAGATTTGAGAGAGGACAGCTAGAAAACGTGAAATGGAGTAAGGGAAGGGGGCTGTTGTGAAGGAAGTATCTCATTTAGGGGTTTTCTATGGTCGGACCATACATGGGGGGGGGGGGGGGGGGGGGGGGGGGGGGTGTACTACCCAAAATACTCACACGTGCCAAGTTTCACTACCAGTGGGCCCCATCGGACGGCGATGGCATTGCCGGCCATCTCTCTAGGTGGCCAGTGGGACCACATTGGTTGGGTCCCCCCTGGCCTAGGGACCTCAAAAAATTATGGGCCCCACCTTAGTTCATTTTATATTGCCCTAGGGAGGCCCAAACATACATTCAGGGCTTTCCGGGGCCAATCTGTAAACCCGAATGCAATCCCCTATTATGCAGCATATGATTTTGGGGTAAAAGGAGCTAATACATTCATCTAGCTCATTAGTTTCTAAAGATCACAAACTTAGAATGTCCTAATGGCCAGTTTTCATGAAATTTTACTATTCACTATAAAATTTTATTGAAGTATAATTTTATATCATTTTCACATTAGGATCAATGCCTAACATGAAAATAATAAGAAATAATTGAAGAATGGAGTGGTGAGAGAAAGAATTTCGAAGAATTTAGGTGAAACGGGGTTTTTAAGCCCTAGCGATTGAATACAAGGGTTGTGGTTGTCCCACAGCCCAAGGATTCACATTTACGGGTTTAGAATCATTCAAAGAATGTCTCAACCCGCCTACCTACAACCTAGGAGCTACTCAGGTCGCTTCACGTGATGCGTTAAGGACTCGATCGCGCGATCAATACCAATAGACTTCGCCTATTGGCGAATCTACGATCCTATAAGTATTTCTAGACCCTTCTCGCACCCACCTAAGTCAAAGAAAGTGACAGCGCACGTCGCGTGTCCATAACCCAGGCCCGGTATAATCTTATTCATGCGATGATACCAACTTGTAACACCCTAAAAATCGGAGGTCGTGTATAAACTCAACTCCCGAGTTCCAGACCGTCACTTATGCAACAAAAATTATTATGATTCAATGTTGTCTGAGTTAAAGCATTCACATGAGTAAAAGTATACCAAAACTGCAATTCATACTCCAGATCCAGTGATAAAAGTAAGCTGAAGACTAAAGAATATATATATATCACTGTATGGAAAATAAAGTAGATCTCGACTGTCTCAAAAGTATGAATACATCTCTGAGTCTCATGTACATGTAAATAAAAAAAATTAAAATGTCAAAAGTAGTCCCACTGAGAAGTCCCGTCAATCCAGGCTACCTAAGCAAAGCCGTCGTGGTACTGCATGTATGAGAACTCGTCCTGGTCCTCATCATAGTCTGGCTCTGCCTCCTGGATCGCAGCCTCACCTGCATCTAAAACAGGGTCTGGTGGGTGTTGCAAACACCATCCCGTAACGTGGGAGTGAGTAGATAACTCAGTGGAATAATAGAGCAAAGATTAGCCTGTTCACAATTCAATCATACGATAATAGTAAAACAGTAAATCAAACAATCCTAATACTATTGTTAATGCAATATAACATGACATGATGGATGCCCTCACCGACATTCTCCCTCATACGGCACCATCTTACGCCCGCGGCATGCAATCGTCCCACAGTGCTCCACATCTTTCGGGCACATGCAATGTAATGGTGATATGATTACCGAGTTATTATTAGTCCTTTTCATACAGCAATATTGTAAAACTAAGGTACTTCCCTTATATCAATCCCAACACAGATCCTATCTAGGGTCGTCACTCCTAGTAATCTCATACAATGTATATTTTGTAGGTCGCTGCAAGGGCTTTCATGGCTGTTGCTCGCACTCGTTGCACCACTCCCCCATCACCTTATCAATACAGGCCTGCGTACTCTCACTGCTACGGAAGGGTCGTCACCTCCCGTAGACTCAGAATATGCTCGCAGTCACTACAAAGGACTCGTCGCCTGATCAGTGTAGGCCGACAGCAAGAATATAGTGTCCCATACCACCATAATCTGCTCACGAGACATAGGTGCTCACTGGTCACTACGGGGAGGTTTGTGGCCCCAGCGTAGGCCGACAGCTCGACCACGGTGTCCCATACCACCATGCCCGGCTCATGAGTCTTTATGGATCAAGGTACCATGGTTGACAGGGTTTACAATAGTAAGTTCAGTACCCTAGGTTCAAGCAATTATGACTCATACAGGGTGAATGTACAATGGCCAGTCGGGTTACTTGACGGGCTTGACTAGCACGAGCGCATCTCAAGTCGAATGACATGAAGTGCGTAAAACACCTCGTGTGGCCTAACCACTTCCGTCAACTCCAAAACACGGCTCGCGTTCATCAACGCGTCGTTCGTGGCAAAGATAGGCCAACCACGAACTTGCTCAGTTGCCGACTGCCTGGACTAGGTATAGTCCCAAACAATTATGAATCCACATCAGCAATCATGTGAGAGTATTGGAAATGAAATACAACTATGTGAGCATGTTAACACATGTTATAGCATACAACTTAAGTAAATCTTCCAACACATGCATTTCTTACATACAATGAAATCATGCATATAGCCAACGTGTAGAAAATCATTTAAATCAGCATATAAATTGACAAATCAATCTCAAACTAATTCATAACACCATTTAATTCAATACATACTAGTACAAGCATTTATACAAACATTTACACTACACACTTAAGTCTACATATAGTATGTCGACTCAAAGTGTGCATTTAGGTGAATCTCTTCGCCAAACTAATTATGCACGTATTCCTAATATCCTAATGCGACAAGAAGCCATGTCAATCACATCAGTAAATTATGGATGAAAATAGTATTTCCTACAAATGACTAAAATGCCCTAAATCTCATATTCTTCGTCTGCTTACGAAACAGGAAACAAACAGTATGTTGTACATGTCAAACGGTGTTTCCGTCGATAATCTACTATTAAACGACATTGAAAGCATTGGAAACAGTCAATCAAAGCGTCTAAAATCTGCACCTTATCTCCTAGAAGCGTATCGTTTCGAACGAAGCGTATACGCTTCGTCTATGGCGAACTGTGAACCTAATACACAAGATCTATCAGCAACTTCTCTATTGAAATGAAGGAATACTAAATCAGCAACTATTTAGGATATTTTCTTACCTAGAAATGCAGACAATTCACCGACCAAGTGATTGGAGCGTGTTGCTTAGGCACATGCAACAGGTAGTGCAGCAGCAGGAAAATTCTCTCCTACTTACTCTCACGAACTCTCACTTTCTCTCTCACTCTTGCTAGGGTTTCTAGCAAATTCGGATGGGTGAGAGGAGTGAGGGTTTCAAGCCCTTTTATAAGCCCAAACATGCCCAAAACAGGCTTCAGGCCAAGGTATACTTAAGGTATATTCAAATCGGGGCTGTTTCGGTCCAAAAGGACATTTTTGGTGATCCCCTGGCCGAACGCGATCAGACTTAAGTTCACACATGTCAGATGTCTCTCACATCCTGTTTTCAGACCAGTAGTGCTCGTAGATCGCACGTGGTGGTCCATTTTCAGTTCAGCGGTCACCGCACGTAGATCAGGTTTGCAAGTCTCATGATATGAAATAGAAATTTTTTCGGATCCGAGGGTGTAATTTGGCTGAATTCTGATGGTCAGAATGCTTAATACTGATGCATCAAGTCGTGTGCCAGATTTAAATTTTAAATTCCAAATCTAGCCCTATTCTCACTCTCTTCACTCCAGGCTCAATGAAATAGCTTGTGAATGTCGATTGGACTTGATTTTCGAAATGATTGTCAAGTCCAACAAGGCGGTTCTAACGGTCTAAGATTGTAGGTATAGGACTCTTGACGCGCGGTCTACATCCAATTCAAAGTTTCAAAGGGGTCCAAAGGAAAAATCGGCTTAGAGTTTGATCCGAGGTTTTAGAGTATTATAGCATCATTGGTTCTACTCGCTTTGGGTCTTGTAGAACGTATTTAAAGTGATCAGGGACTATTTCCCAGCTACTCTAGCGCTGCGCTAGCTAACTTACACTTATTTTCTAAAGGATTTAATCCTACGCAAATTTTGGTCAAGTTGGTACTCGAGTATAAGTACGGATTTTTCCAGGACGTTACAGTAATAGGATGGAAGAATATTCTAAATCTAGGAAGTTCTTATCAACTAGGATTGATCCATGAATTTTTTTAAGTAAATGTCACGTTCTTCGTGATGATCCCCCATGCATTCAACTCTAATTTTTGCGTTACTCAAAACTCATTACTCCCATCACTTTGGGTCATCTTCTAGATCTTGAGGTCACTTGAATTCCAGTCCTCAATAAGAATCTCAATGGTCTGGGTGTTTGGGGAGAGGTAACTTGTGCACTATGTCAAGGGACCACCGTTCCTTGCAATGATGATAACTCGCTTCACATTAATCATCTGGGGCCCACCTTTAAAATCCTCCATAGCATTTTTGGGACCAATGTATATCCCTATGACATGAATGGTAATCATCTTCCTCCCTTTGTTCTGAATGTGCTTTACGATGTATATTAAGAAGTTCAAGTGTGCCTCCCGGTGCTTCTTCTCAAGCAATTAATTTGTATTAACCAAGGTGACCATTGGAATACACTAGCCTTTCCTGCACTTTTCTACAAACTCGTTCTTCATGTTGGACTCCCTGCGACATCTGATGTCATTCATCCAGAGGCATGGTTTGATAATGATGCAGCCCAAGTGGCTCAACAGTTATGTCTTACTTCATCTCTTCCCGAGAATAGTGCTCCCATGCAGTCGGCGGCTCAACATGCTCAACCTTCATGTCCTCCTACTCCATGGGGATCAAATAAAATGTCATTGCTAAGTCTAGAGTCTATTACAAATTTCCAAGCTCATCACCTTGAACGTCACCTACTGAATGGGATGACTAGTATGGAGGAGCACCTTTACAACTATTAAAGGTGACTCACTGCGATTGAAGAGAAAGTTGATGTTCGTCAACAAACTAGCCAGCAAGTGGTAGATTTGCTCACACATGGTGATCCTCGGGGATGGTAGGAGTTGACTGGGAAAGATCTATGTTGATGTGCTTGTTTACAACATTTTTATTTTGGTGTACATTTTGGTTTGGGGATCACATTGGATGGGTTTCTTGTTTACACCGACTGACTAATCTACTACTGCCAAACTGAGGCATTATGTTTTTTTTTCTATTGATGAATGACAAGATATAATTCACCTTTTTACTGCGATGATTATGTCTTAAAGATTCCCTAGTTTATCTAGTTTTTTTTATATGGAATGCATGTGATGTTTGTGATGATTATTTTATCTGCTTCTATCACTGCTTTAATTGCTCTGATATGCATCCTTAGTTTCTGAAAATGTTGTATGCTTAAACTGATTTAATCATTATACATCTATACTTTATATATGTATGTTCTCTGAATGTTGGGCCTCCCATGCTGCTTTAACTTTAGTTAATATTATTTGCTATATCCTTGACAAAAAGGGGGAGAACAATTCAAACACCCCCACAAAGAAAATTGTATATCTACTTGAATTGTGATACAGGTGTTAGGGGGAGAAGCCGCATCAAGATAGGGGGAGAATGCTGATAAGGGGGAGCAGCTATTGAGTTGTGTGTATGGTTTCATTAGACAATGTAAAATTGTGTAAATTACATGTACACACAATTTAGGATATGGTTGTCTAGATGCTGTTCTAGGGTGTTTTGGTATTTTATCACGTAATTGACAAAGGGAGAGATTGAAAGTGCCCTGGTTTGTCAATTATCGTGAGTGTTGAGTCAACTAGACAGGAAAGCTCCATAGGAAGATCAATTAGCTGTCTACCTCAACCGGATGTGTGCCGAATTCACCACAGGTAAATCTAAACCTCACATCCCATGTCCTAAAATACCAGGTAAATAAAACCCTTAAAATCTATTAGAATATCATAGGGTTTTTGAGTTAGAAAACTTTTTTACAAAAATAAGAAAATCTCTAAGTTTTCTACCTCTATTGATTTATCGATATCAGGTTTGATAAAATCGAGTATTGTCGATGTCCTCGATGATCAATCGAGACCATTAAAATGAGGACCAAAGATGTCCAGCAACCACATATTTATCTGGACTGAATTATCGATGTATTGATACCCCTATCGATATCATCGATATTTGAAAATTGTGTTTATTGAAGTAGACTTGATATAATCTACAACAGAGTATTTGTGTCCCTATTTTTATAAGAAAATCATATAGACTTCGATATATTGATGTACCCCTTGATATCCTAGGAAGTTAAAGACCGATGATATCGAAAGGCCATCGATGATATCGGTCTTGGACACAGTCTTTCCAGTAACATTTTTCAGGTGATTTTTATTTCAGATCGAGGGTCACTCAATAGAATCGATATTCGAATATCGATGATATCGAGGCTAGATCGATTGCATCGAGAAAGGACAGAAATTGTCGAGTAAGCTCACTGATAAAATATATGAATTTATCGATGTATCGACACGACCTTCAATATCATCGACATTTAAATTCGAATGATATCGAGTGTACCTCGATCATATCTTTTGACATGAAAAAATTTCAAATCAAGTCTCTCTCATTTTTCAAATGTCGAGGAATCGATCCTAGTATCGATAATATCAGAGTTCAAAATTCGATGACATCGATGCGTGTTTCGATGCCCTCGACCAGCTGGCAAAAACTTTCAAAAGCATATGACATTTAAGTTTGTGTCATCGAGCGGCCATTCGATGCAATCGAGAGTATACGCTCAATGATATCGACCCTGCTCGATGATATCGAACTCTGTCATAAATGCAACTATTTTATATTCGTTGGAACTTTTTGCCTATATATAGGGAGAGCTTGCCTTTAGTTGTTATGAGACAAAGAAGAGAGTGCTTTTGAGTGTTTAACCTTAGATCATTTACCTAAGGCCCTTTCTCTCAGGGGAGTTCATCCTCTAATCTACACTCATCATTAATATTTAATAGAGTGTATTGGGGAATGAACTTCCTCATTCAAGGATCCTCCAACTACTACCTTAATGACAAATCATTAAGATGGGATGCCTTGAATGCATAGATGATTAGAATCACTCTATCTCATTTATAGAAAAATATTTGAGAGTAGGATTCCATCAAAACCTTGACCCAACCCATCGCCATGTATCGTTATATCTTCTGAGTTATGGTTCAAGGAAGAAGAAGACTCTTCATCAACAAAGGAAGAGATCTTTAACAATGAGCTAAAAGGGACTCATCTGCTTATCTGTAACTTATCATAGTTCAGAGGACCCTTGTGATCATTCCTTTGTAGGATTAGGTCTAAGGTGTTTCTCATCCTTGTAAGTCCTTTAGGAGGCCTCTGGCGAGAGTGTACGTAGTGGGTACGTAATGTTGACCCTTACTTTGTGAAGAGTATAAACTTTAGGTTAAAGGTGAACCTGTTTAAAACCTTGGGTTAAAGGTGAACCGTGTGAAACCTCCGTTAAGGTCTTGTGGAAGATCCTTGGATAGTGTGGCTAAAAGTCGGTGCAATGTGTTGACCCTTGCTCGTGAGAGCATAAAAAGTCAACCTAGATGTAGGTTATAAAGGTTAAAGGTGAACCTGATTTAAAACTTTAGGTTTGAGGTGAACCATAGAAAACCTCCTTAGTGAAATCTGGTACACTCAAGGGTTGAGTGCGGTTACTAGGAGCGAAGTAGACAAGTAGTCGAACCACTATAAAAATGATTGTGTTTGAGATTGCTGTTCATTTTCTTGTATGATTTCGTTTAATATTTTCATTCCTAATTATATGAGATCACACCTCACACACACACATTCATATCCATAATAAACTAGTTTTCATATTGTTCATCTCTCAAATAGTTTGTCATTGGATCCTCTACCAGGCTTGGAAGCCAGTAGAGTTACTTTTGAGTAATCTTAATATATGCTTGTTGTTAGTAGTTTGATTGGATTTTAAAATGATATAAAATTATTAAAAAGTCCTATTCACCCCCTCTAGGACATATTAGCGTATTCCTACTTCAAGTAAAGAGGTCTTTACCGTAATTTCAAGTTCAATCATGTCTGCGGTTGGCTAAACCTCTTAGCTAGGGCTAAGAGGTGAAGCTTGTAATTAGATGGGATGTTTTCTATTACTTTCATTCTTGATTAAGTTAAACTCTCTTTGATTCTAGTTTGATATTTAAGGAATTCTTTCAATTTTTAATGGTTTGTTGTGACTCAAATTACAATAGATCTGCGATAGGTTTGAGTATGTTCTTTTCATGTATTGAGATTATGAAATTAGAAAATCCTGTGGTTCACTATCATCCCATGGGCATGGTTGGGTAGCGGAATCCTTTCTAATATTCATGATTCTCTTATATTTTTTTATGAGACTGGTATATCCTAATGTGAGCCATTATCTCTTGGGCATGGTTTTGTGATGGAATCACTTCCAGTTCTCACAACTCTCATCCATTGAGAATTTGGTCAAAGGAAGTCCAGATTTAGTTTTACTAAGATATCTTCCAACTGGATAAAATGGAACTTTGATTCTAGTTGTCTCATTGAATCAAGCATAGATCTCCCTGATCTCTATAAGTGGATCCCTGGAAACCCTAGCTACCCCCTTTGAATTTGTTAATTTTAATCACTTAAATCACAATTACTCTCTTAAGTACTTTAGATTTAGATTCACATATTCTTTTAGTTTTAGTTCTAATTACTTTAAGAGTACACACTAGATTAGTCCTTGTGGATTTGACCACGGTCTCATTGAGATTATTAATACATCACGACCCTACACTTGGGGTTGTGAACAAGTTTCTCGCGATGTTGCAGAGGATTAACGGTTGTGTTTTTTTTTTCTAAGATTGATTAGTATTAGAAATAGGTTAAGATTAAGATTTATTAATTTTCTATTTTTAGGATTAGGATGTCCCTAGATTTTTTTATAAACTAACTTAACTTTCCTGTTTTGTAGGATCCTATTATAGAAACTTCTAATTTGGTAATCTCTTTTTAATTTTCATTTCTTTCTATTTCTAGATCATGGTTTGTTTTCTGTTTTTTGAAACTTTCTAATTTTAGGATTGCTTTCTTTTTCTTTTTTAAGGAAACTAACTCATCTTTCTATTTATACGTTTAGAAACTTTCTAATTTTAGAATTTCTATGTTTTAGAAAATGATTTCTTTTGTTTTGTTTTGCAGAATCTTAAATTGGGAACTTCTAGTTTGGTAACTTCTTTCTAATTCTCTTCCTTTCTTTTCCTAGAATTCTTATCTCTATATAAAAAAATAAATTTACAGTTAGTTTAGAATCTGAAATTGAGAGTTGAGAGTGTTTCATGCCCAAGTGGGTCCGTGACAACACTTGACATCTTTTGAGTGAAGGTAGATTAGTCGAGGGGTTATCTATCCATCATAGGATTAGACACCACCTGAGATCCTCAGAGTCAATTGAAGTGATGGTTGTCAATCAACCAATTAATTAACTGGGAAGACAACCTCAACCTCAGGTTGAGGAAGTTCAGGATGAGAATGAGGTGCACCATGCACCCCCACCTCGTACTTTATGAGATTTCTTACAACCGGTGAGGGTGAGCACCCGTTCTTCTATGTTTTTTTTCCAAAAAATAAAGGAAACATGGGTAGCAAGCCTGGAGTGATCCAACTCCTTCCAAAGTTCCTTGGACTTGAATCTGAAAGTCTATACCTGCACTTGCAAGAAATTGATGAGGTTATAGCCACTTTATACTTTCCTAATGTGTCTAAGGACACGGTCAGGTTGAAACTCTTTCCTTTTTCCTTGAAAGAGAGAGCTAAGTCGTGGTTGGACTCACTATGTCTGTGATCTATTGGTACATGGAATAACATGATGCAAGAGTTCATAATTTTTTTTTCCATACCATATGACGAACACCATCAGGAAGTCGATCATGAACTTTGCCCAAAAGGAAGATGAAACATTCTTCCAATGTTGTGAATGGTTCAAGGATCTCGTCAGTTCATGCCTACAACATGGTTTTGAAACATGGCACATAACAACTCCCTTTCATAGTAGAATAACATCTTCCATGCGTCAATTCATCGAGACGATGTGCAATGGGGAGTTCATGAATAAAAATGTCAATGAGGTGTGGGATTACTTTGATAAACTTGCCGAAACCACACAATCATGAGACATCTCCCCAAAATCGAGCACCACCTCCAGGCCCACTCAATCAAAGGAGAGGGGCGGAATATACCTTCTAAAAGAGGATGATGATATCAATGTTAAAGTGGCTAATCTCATAAGGAAATTCGAGGCCATAGAACTAAAGAAGGATAAGGCTAAGGAAACTATTTGCAGTATTTGTGGTTGTAATGTTCACACAACTGAAAATTGTCCAACAATACCTGCTTTTCAAGAGGCATTGAATGAGCAATCCAATGCTGTGAACAATTACCAAAGACCTTTCAATGGACCCACCTCCAATACATCCAATCCTAGTTAGAGATATCATCCAAACTTCAGTTGGAGGAATGAACAAACAGCTACTACTCAAGGATTCCCTAATTAAATTCCAATTCAAGGGAAACTTTAAGAGGATCTGGTTCAAAAATATATTCGAGACCAAGAGCTACTCAACTAGGATATTAGATTAGCATTGAGAATGCTTGCGTCATCTTTTCAAATGATAGAGTCACACTTAACAATTGGGAGAAAGGGGATGCTTCCTGCTCAACCTCTCCCCAATCCCAAACCACAATATGAGATAAGTGATACATGCTCTTCAATCTAAATGGAGCAAGTTAAATCTATCATCACTCTGAGGAGTGGGAAGACCATTAACAGAACCATTCCGGTTAGGGCTGAAATGCCTAAATACTCAGAAGAGAACAACAATGATAGACCTAGCATGCTCCACAAGAATTAGAATCGAAACTTCAAGACAAGCCAATTGCCCCATTTCCTTAATGGTCGATAACACCAAAACCTCTCTCTAACTCTCAAGGCATTCTAGAGGTGCTTAAGCAAGTGAAGGTCAATATTCCTCTGCTAGATGTCGTTAAGCAAATACCTTCATATGCTAAATTTCTAAAAGACTTATGTGTGACCAAAAGATGAAAAAGTATCCAAAAGAAAATCTTTTTAATTGAAAAAGTGAGTGCCATCCTAAAGCAAGATGTGTCACAAAAGTAAAAAGATCTCGGTAGCCCAACCATTGCTTGCGTAATTGGGAACTATCGGATTGAGCACGCACTTCTTAACTTAGGAGCTAGCATGAATCTGATCCCATACTCGGTCTACGAGTAATTAGGTCTAGGCGAATTAAAACCACCCTACCACGTTACAACTTGCTGATCGCTCAGTCCGTGTACCAAGAAGATAATCGACAATGTGTTGGCCCAGGTTTACAAATTCTACTATCCAGTAGATTTTATCGTCTTATATACTCAACCCATCATGGACATGAGAATTCAAATTCCAGTCATTCTTGGTCATTCATTCCTTACCACATCAAATGCAATCACCAATTGTAAAAATGGAGTCATGAGTTTATCTTTTGGAAATATGAGATTAGAGTTGAATATCTTTTTCAATGCAGGTAAACAGTTAAAGGATGAGGACGATTTCAATGACATTAATATGATTGACTCTTTCGTAGAAGATAGAACACTTTTAACCTTATCCTCTAACCCTCTAGAGACGTGTTTGACCCACTCCCATGATTTTGATGATTATATGATTAGGGAGACAGGGGCTATGCTTGATACTGTGTCGGTACTTGAAGTTAGCCGGTAGAGGCCACAATTTGAAGAATTGCCCCAAACTGATGTAGTACCTCTACCGTCTAACCTCAAGGCACCGAAGCTTAATCTAAAACCTTTGCCCTCTGATTTGAAATACATCTATTTAGGTCAAGATGAGATATAACTGGTGGTGATTTCTTTCCACCTCAAGCAAGAACAGGAGAGTATACTCATTTCTACTCTCATTGAGTGGGAGCCCTTAGATGGCCGATTGCGGACATCAAGGGAATTGACCCTTCGATTTATACTCACTGCGTTTATCTAGAGGATAATGCGAAGATCTCTCGACAACCATAACATAGACTAAATCTAATCATTGAGGAAGTGGTTAAGGTCGAGGTTCTTAAGCTATTGGATGTGGGTATCATATACCTGATATTCGATAGTTAATGGATGAGTCCAACTCAGGTGGTTCCTAAGAAGTCCGGAATCACCATTATAGCCAATGCCAATAATGAGCCCATGATAACTTCACTACTGATTGGAGAATATGCATTGACTGCAGGAAGTTGAATACTGTCACGAGGAAGGACCACTTTCCTTTACCCTTCATCGATCAAAATTTAAAAAAACTAGTTGGTCATTCCTATTACTGCTTCCTGGATGGGTATTCGAGCTACAACCAGATAAAGATAGCCCTTGAAGATCAGGAAAAGACCACATCCATATGTCCATTTGGCACCTTTTCTTACTGAAGGATGTCATTCGGATTATGTAATGCCCCAGCCACTTTTCAGCGATGTATGATGAGTATTTATTCTGACATGATGGGGCAATATTTAGAGGTCTTCATAGCTGAATTCTCTGTCTTTGTTCCATCCTTCAACGATTGTTTGGAGAATCTTAAATGTGTGCTAAAGAGATGCAAGGAAAAGAATTTGGTACTGAATTGGGACAAGTGTCATTTAATTGTTCATAAGGGAATTATCCTTGGACATATCATCTCGTCTGAGGGAATTGAGGTAGATAAGGTTAAGATTGACCTTATCTCTAACTTACCTCCACCCAAGAACATACGAGATGTGTGATCCTTCTTAGGACACACCAGTTTTTTATAGGAGATTCATAAAGGACTTTAGTCACCTCTCTTGTTCTTTATGTAATCTACTTCATAAGGATGCACCATACGGGTGGACTGAGCACTACCAGGAAGCTTTTACTAAGCTCAGGGGCATGTTAACCATTACACCTATCATATAGCCACTTGACTGGAGTCTTCCTTTTGAACTTATGTGTGACGCATCTGACTATGCTCTTGGGGCGGTTTAGGATAGAGAAATGAAAAGAAGCCGTACGTTATTCATTACACAAGTAGAACTCCTCATAATGCCTAAGCGAACTACTCTACTATGGAAAAGGAACTCTTAGTCATAGTGCTTTGGACAAATTTAGGTCTTTTTTGATTGGATCCAAGATCATCATTTACACAGATCATGCGACGCTCAAGTATCTTTTTTCCTAGAATGATGTTAAGCCTCGCCTGATAAGATGGATCCTCCTACTCCAAGAATTTGATTTGAAAATAAAAGATAAAAATGGAGTAGAGAACGTAGTGGCTGACCATCTTTCCCGGCTAGATCTCTCTAATACCCTTGAGACGATACATATAAATGGCATGTTCCCTGACGAATAATTGTTCACCTTGGTTTATGGATGTTGCATATTATCTTGGTACAGGTTTCACGCCTACACATTGAACTGCGTAAGATAAGAAAAAATTCTCTACCGAGGTATGCAAATTCTTCTGGGATGATTCATATGTATTTAAATATTACCCAGACCAAATCTTAAGGAGATGTTTTCCAGACAATGAACACCAAAGTGTCATCTCCTTCTGTTACACTCAGGCTTGTGGTGGTTACTTTTCTACTAAAATGACCACGATCAAAATTTCGTAGTGTAACTTTTATTGGCCTACTATGTTTAAGGACACTCATGAGTTTTACAGAGCTTGTGAGTGTTGTCAGAAATTAGGAGGCATTGTTCCGTCGAAACATGATGCCTTTAAACCCCGTTTTGATTATTGAAGCATTTGATTGCTAGGGCATTGATTTCATGGAACCATTCCCCTAATCTTTTAAAAATTTATATATTTTTCTCACCATAGACTACGTCACTAAATGGGCAGAAGCGATCTCATGCCAGAGGAATGACCATCAAATGGTCATTATGTAAGTGTTATGGTCTCTTACTCTTTTGATTGTCAAATTTTATAGTGTCAAAACCACTATTTGTGTCTTGTGTAACACATTGAATTGTTCAAGGCAATGCATCTTAAGTTCAAGGACAATGCTTCAATACAAGAACAAGATGTACGTCAAAGAATTGCAAGATCGAGTACATTGTTCTCATCTTAAGCTTTAAAGCTTAATGTCTCAAAGCAACATCGAAAATCAAGAGAACTAATCGTACTCAAGACTTAAGATGAAAGACAACTCAAGTATTACAAAATTAAGCTCCAAAGTATCACAAGTTCAAGCTTCATCACGTGTCGAGAACTCAAGCTTCATGAACTTTAAAGATTGTCTTCCATTTGAAGGAAAGAAGGTTCAATGTTCATACATCATTTTTGAGGTATGAAAGACCTCAGATTGACCTTAGGGTAAGTCATTTTGGATACATAATTCAATTACTTATTTTATAAGTGTTTTGGCATGTTCTTAGACTAGTCCTAGACTCTGTTCGACTAGTCCTAGCACTGGCTTGAGCAGTCTGAGAAATTTCTCGACCAATCCTAAGATTGTTATAAAATTTTAGAATTATTTTATTGAGTCACGACTAGTCTTGAAGACTGCTCGACCGGTTGTGTGAACAGTGCTCGACTCATCCTCAACCAGTCTTGTAGCTATGACTCGAATTCTAGTGACTATTCCAGGTTCCACACGACTAGTCGTGAATGGCCTACGACTAGTCATCGAACGGTTTTATCTGATCGCGCTCAAAATTTTAAAAATCTGTTGGTCATACGATCCGTCGTAGCGTCCACAGGACCAGTCGAAGGTACGACTTCTGCACTTATAAATAGAGCATGATTTTCAGAATTTGATATTCAATTCAAGTAAAACCAAGACATCGTACTGAGAGATAAGTTAATCATTTATTTAAGCAATATTGTGCTCATTTAATATTCTTTTCTTGTAGCTTTCTTTGCATTTGATTTTAAATTTTTGCATTCTAATTATATTTGAAAGAGGAATAGAGGTATTCCCATTTCTTGGAATTAAAATCAAATCATGCTAGCCCAAGGTGCTTTAAACTCTAAAATCAATTTAGAACCTAGAACCATTTCATAAGTGAGTATTAGACATTAAACTTCTATTTGAACTTCTATTTCGATTTGGTTCTTTCGGGCTACAACAAAAGGAGAAATCGAGGTATTTTACATTTGTATAAATCTTTTATTTTTGGTTTCTTTTGAGATTGATCCAGAAAAATCTCATTGTTTTTGTTATCTGAGGAGATCCAGAAAACTCTGAGAGTGGAGTTTTTGAATTGTGTAAGCTACCTTGAAAGACAATTGTGAGGATTTTAGGTGAACCTGAAAAATCTATTTTCATAGTGAACGCTAATATCCACTGTGTAAGGATATTAGGAGTGGAGTAGTTGTGCGGCTGTTGTTTGACAGTTGGTGTACATACAAGCGAACTATTATAATTCTGTGTTTGGATGTGTAGTTTAATTTTCATATCTTTTATCATTCAATATTGTGGAATGTATTTGTGGATGTGAATATTGTAATCTTTTACATTTCAAGCATTGTGGTGATTATTGTAATAACTTATATTTTATTTCTTTGTTATTTATTTATTCCTCTATATTAAGTTTGAGTTTTTGATATAAAGACCTTTCTAAGAATCAGGTTGTCTTACCATAAAACTTGGTTTTTGGTGTAAGGTTGTCCTTAGAATAACATTTGTATCAATCTCTCAATACTGATACATTTGAGGTTGCTTTACATTTCAAAATCGTGGATTGATTATAGTGCTATCTTTCCTTTAATTGTTTAGATTCTGCTGTTATCATTTTAAATTTGGCATAGTCCTATTCACCCCACCCCACCCCCCCCCCCCCCCCCCCCCCCCCTCTAGGACATATAGCTTGGCCTTTTCCAGTGGTATCAAAGCCTAATAGCTCGTTTCAATCGTTATATTTTTGGATTTATTTCCTGAGGTAATTGATCATTTTGATAGCCTTTCAGTCACTCGGCCTCCACCATTTGATGGCTCCAATTATGCCTATTGGAAAGCCAAAATGAGGATTTTCCTTAAATCCATGGATGAGAGCATGTGGTAAGTCACAGTGACTAAATGGACCCCTCTTACCACTAAAGTGATTGGTATGATGGATCAAAATCTATGAGAGTAATACCTTATTTCTCATGGACCACACTTCAAAAAAATGAGAGTAGTGCCAATGCAAAAGCACTAAATGACATTGTGAACTATGATACTACAAAGCAAGCTTGGGATATTTCAGAAATGACACAGGAGAACATCAATTGTCAAGAAATCTAAAGTCCAAATCCTCACAACTAAATTTGAAGAAATACATATGGAAGAAAATGAAATGTTTATGGACTTCTATACAAGATTAAATGACATTGTGAACTCTACGTGGGGTCTTGGATATAAAATCCTAGAAAGTAAAGTGTGTGCAAAGATACTACGCTCACTACCTGAACGGTTCAAATCAAAGGTGACCTCGATTCAGGAACTTCGTGATACGGACAATATGAGGGTAGAAGAATTAGTTGGCACTTTACAGACTTATGAGTTAACTTTTAAAGATCCTAATGGTAAATCAGTCACCCTCGAATCTTCTAAAATTGTTTCTCAAGAAAATAGTAGCAATTCTGATTTAGAAAACTCTGGAGATGATATGGCACTTTTAGCTAAAAAGTTTTACAAAATTTTCAAAAGTAAAAAGAAGGTTGATTTTTAAAAATCAAATGATAAGAAAAGATCCAAATCTAAAATTTGAAAATCTTTAAAAGATAATCAATGTTACAACTGCCATGAATATCGGCATCTAGTAAACAAGTGTCCTAAAAAGGAAAAACCTAAAAAGCAAGGAATGTTAGCTACTCGGGATGAATCTTCTAGCACTGAAGCCTCTTCTGAATCAAAAGATTCTGAAACTGAGTCAGGCAATGAAGTTACCCTTATGACTCTAGCCAAGTTCACTTTTTCAGATCATGATGATTTAACTAGTAAAGAAAATCTGAATAGTGATCATGAAAATGAAGATGATCTTCATGATGCTTATAATGCCCTTTATAAGGAAAGTTGTAAAATTGCTGTTAAATTAAAACTTCGAAAAGAAAAGTTTTTAAAACTTAAAGAAAATTTTGATTCTCTTGTTTTAGAAAAATCTCACATTTTAGATTATTTTGAAAAATTGAAATGTGATTTAGATTTCAAAACCTCCCTTATTGAAAATCTTAAATCTGAAAATGAAAAAATTAAACTTGAAGTCTCTTCACTTTTGAGTTTAAAGGAAACATGGAGGTATGCCCAAGGTGATCCCAAGTTAGAAAAGCTTTTGTCTGGATCAAGAAAATGTGGCGACCAATCTGGTTTGGGCTACGATAAAAATGTTCCTCTAAAACAGAAGAATACTCCTCCTAAGTTTGTGAAAGGAGAATCTTTAAACTCAAAAGGGAATAGTTCATATCAAAAGTTTTCTTAAAATACCAAAACCCTTCAACCTTTTAAACCTAAAAGAAACCATATCAACTATAAAAATCAGAACCAAAATCCTTTAGCTGAGAAAATAGTTAATTTACTTAAGGAGCTCTTAAAATCTAACTCAGGAGGTCATTTTTACACCGCTTCAAATATAAGAAGACCAATTATACTCCTAAACCCAAAAGAGTTATGAAATAGGTTCTTAAGGTTACTAGCTTGGTTGCCCACACTGCTTTTAATGCTTCAAGCCATTCAAAGTGGTACTGTAACACCCTGAATTTTGGTCAACCTGGGATTAGACGTCCTTAGGCAATGGGTCAACTAAAACACCTGGGAAATCGCTCAGAACCCAATTTCAAAGCCAAAAAAATCACTTAGGATTAATTCCTTTAGAAACTAAGCATAAGTTAGCTAGCGCTACGCTGGAGTAGCTGTGAAATTATCCCTGACCGCTTTAAATACATTCTACAAGACTCAAAACTTGTAGAATCAATGGTGCTATAATACCCTGAAACCTCGGATCAAACTCTAAACCGCGGTCAAGCTGTCGGCCTACGCAGAAGCCACAAACCTCCCCGTAGTGACCAGTAAGCACCTATGACTCGTGAGCAGATTATGGTGGTATGAGACACTATATTCTTATTGTCGGCCTACACTAATCAGGCGACGAGTCCTTTGTAGTGACTGCGAGCGTATTCTGAGTCTACGGGAGTCGACGACCCTTCCGTAGCAGTGAGAGTACAGTAGGCCTGTATTAATAAGGTGATGGGGGAGTGGTGCAACGAGTGCGAGCAACAGCCCTGGAAGCCCTTGCAGTGACCTACAAAATATATATCGTATGAGATTACTAGGAGTGATGACCCCAGACAGGATCTGTGTTGGGATTGATATAAGGGAAGTACCTTAGTTTCCCAATCCTGCTGTATGAATGGACTAATAATAACTCGGTAATCATATCACCATCACATTGCATGTGCCTGGAAGATGTGGAGCACTGAGCGGTACGCAAGCATGCTGCGGACGAAGATGGTGCCATATGAGGGAGATCGTCGGTGAGGGCATCCATCATGTCACGTCATATTACATTCATAACAGTATTAGGAATGTTTAATTCATTGCTTTACTATTATCGCATGATTGATTTGAGAACATGTTAATCCTTAATCTATTATTCCACTTAGTTAGATACTGACTCCCACGTTACGGGATGGTGTTTCCGGACACACACCAGTCTCTATTTTTGTTGCAGATGATGGCGCTGCTTGAGAAGCGGAGCTGGACTTGATGATGATGAGTAGGATCCCTCCTTTATGTATGTTCTGATTGATAGGATTACAGGGAGGTTGATTTGTTGCCTTGACACTTGTCATTTTATATTTTAGAGCTCTCATGTATATTCTTTTTATTTACTTTTGGAGCATACATGTATGTATATAACCTGGTAAAATGTTCACACTCTGGAGACATACAACAGTTTATATATGTTATACATACTATCACAGTCTTTCACTTGTAAATTTAACTATCTCTGGAGTATGATATGTTATTTTGGATTAATCCCACTCATGTTTAATACATTAACACAAACAACATTCAATTATACACATTTATGTTGCATAATTGATGTTCTGGAACTCGGGAGTGGAGTTTTTACTCGACCCCCGATTTTCGGGATGTTACAGATGGTATCAGAGGATGATTTGGATTAAACTGGAGCTGGGTTATGGTCACGCGATGTACGCTGTCATTCCTTTGACTTAGGTGGGTGCAAGAAAGGTCTATAAACACTTATAGGATCACAGATTCGCCAATAGGCGAGGTCTATTCGTATCAATCGCGCGATCGAGTCCGTAACTCATCCAGGGTCGCGTGAAGCGACCTAAGTAGCTCTTAGGTTGTAAGTAGGTAGGTTGAGACATTCTTTGAGCAATTTTTAACCCATAAATGTGAATACTTGGGAAGTGGGACAACCACAACTCTTACGTTCAATCGCTAGGGCATAAAAACTCCGTTTCACCTAGATTCTTCAAAATGTTTCCTCTCACCACTCCGTTCTTCAATTATTTATTATTATTTTCATGTTAGGAATTGATCCTAATGTGAAAATGATATAAAATCATACTTTGACAAAATTTTACAGTAAATAGTAAAATTTCATGAAAACTGGCCATTAGGCCATTCTAAGTTTGCAATCTTTAGAAACTAATGGGCTAAATGGATGTATTAGCTCCTTCTACCCTAAAATAATATGCTGCATGATATGGGATTGCATTCAGGTTTACAGATTGGCCCCAGAAATCCCTGAATGGATGTTTGGGCCTCCTTAAGCCAATCTACAATGAACTAGGGTGGGGCGCATATATATCTGGGACCTCCAGGGCAGGGGAGACCCATCCCACTAGGCCAGACCAGCTGGATCCACCACCGGTCGGCGATCCGGCGATGCATCGCCAATGGGTGGGGCCCACTTGCAATGAAACTCGGGCCCACGCCCTTATGTGGCTAGGGCACCCCTCCCATGTGTGGGTCGTCCGTCAAAAACCCCTAAAAAGGGTACTTCCTTCACAAACAGCCCCCTCCCTAGTTCCCTTGCTCATTTTCTTGCTGCCCTATCTCAAACCGCGACCTCAAATCACTCCCAAATTCTCCCATTGCTAAAAAAGACCCTATCCGATACCTCCAACGTGATTAGAAACCCTCTCCCTCTTCGATCTCGTCCGTTGGAGCTCCTACAACCCCCAAAATGTGCTGAAATCATGTGGAGCTCCATTCCCCTTTTTCCTTCTCTTTTCTTTTTGAAAATTCACCCTAGGGGAGCTTGAAGCATCCCTCTACAACACCTAAATCTCCTTTTTTCTGTTTGGGCAGCCATTTCTCAACATTTTCCACATTTTTCATGGCTTTTGTTGAGGCCATTTTGGATTTTTTTCTCTCTCCACCATCCTCTCTTTGATGGGAAAGAGAAAGACCGCAGCGGATGAGGCTGGGCCTAGTCGCCCTACGTAATCCAAAAGACCGAGGGGTGGCGCCGCTAGCTCAAGCGCCCCCGCAAGTCTAAGCACAGCCCGTGGTTTCATACAAAGTGAGATTTGGATCCCCATGCTCAAATTGGGCGAGTGATATTAGCAGAGATGCCTCACGGTGAATATACTGACCGTAAGGTGTTGCTTGAGGCGGACGTGGAAGGGTAACTCTTTGACGAATTCCTATTGTTCGAGCGTATTGAAGCTGCACATTAGGGTCCGCTATTTGAAGCTCATTCTCGTGCTAATGTGAGCACCATTCGTGCCTTCTACGCTCGTATCCAGAGTCCTACATTGGAGCCATTGTAGTTCAAGATTCCTTTTGGTAGAGACCGACTGGCTACGATCGATGTTCGGTTGATAGCGCGACTTCTGAACGTGCCCCTTGGTGATGTTCATTCCAGTGTAAAGAATTTGAGGAGTAGGCGTGATCGAGATCGCCATACCAGGTTCCTATGCGGTAGTCTGGTTCCATGGCAGCCTAACAATAGCCTCAAGGAATCTCATATGTCTGATGATTTGCGCCTGCTGCACCACATTTGCACGTTCAACGTGTATCCCAAGTCGACAAATCACATTGAATGTATGCGCCTTATGGTTGATTTCTTGTATCAGGTGGCCCAAGGAGAAAATGTGTGTATGGCCACTTTCGTGTTGCGACAGATTATCCTCATAGCAAAATCAAGGAGAACGTCTGAGTCGCTTCCTTTTGGCTGGCTTATATGCAAGATCGCGCTTGAGTTTTCTTACAGACTTGGGCCAGAGTTGCCAGTTCCGATTCACTGCATTGATGAGTCACCATGGTCAAGATGAAGATCGAGTCTCAGTACCGTGAGACTCAGCTTGATGAGGATAGCGAGGGCAATTTTGATGACGAAGAGTATCCAAGTGAAGAAGAACCTGGAGCGAAAGTAGCGGAAGAAGTCCAGGAAGAGGTAGAAGAGGAGGCTTAGGATACTGATGAGAGCCCTCCTCCTTCTACTCAGGCTACTAGAGATGATCACATTGCTCGAATTGAGGAGAGTTAGGTCGCCTTGCGAAGAGAAGTCCAGGAACTTCGGGCCGAGGTTGAGGATACCAAGGCCGTCATGAAGAAGAAATTCGGCAAGGTGACTCGTACTTTAAAGGCTATCCTGTGTTGCTTGTAGGATAAGGGTGCTCCTCCTCCATCGCCCGACTCAGACTAGTGATCTAGATCCAGATATCGCGGGTTGTAGTTAGTTGTTTCCTGCTTTTTGTGTATAAGCCTGATAAGGCTAGTAGTTTGCTTATGTTGCTGTAGTAGCTGACTGGCTTAGCTCCCATGCATTTCTTGTCATGGTACATGTAAGAATATGTCTCCTATATTGTGGCAATTTCGATTTAATGAAATGCATGATATTTTTTATCTTGTTATGTGAATGTTTTTGTTATGGTTTGGGCTTAATATAGCCGAATATGGTTAAATGGAATGCATGCCATTTCGTTCGCTGTAAGGTATTGTCCCTAGTTTGGGTGTATCCTATGGTTTCCACAGCCATATCAAAAATCCTGGGATTAAGCCTACAAAATTAGTTTTTATCCCACCCCACCCTCCTACCAAGCATGCCACTTCCAATCCCGACATGGGACTAGGAATGCCGTTCCATTAGGCTGTAGATTACAGACTAGTCTATTAGTTACCTTAAATAGTGTAAAGCCTGTATATGCTAAGGAATAGTAGATTAGATTTACTTGGAATGGGACTCCCTTCCTTGGATTGATCCTCATAACATCCATAGACTCCTTTAGTAACTCTTAGGAAGCTTATGTAACTTAGAACCATTCACTCTTAGGGAAGACTTATAAATCCCTTAGGTCGAACTTAGAATAAACCAACACACCCCTTAGAATTGCCTTCCCCAAGGGCTTATTGCATTCGGGAGCGCGGAGTAAAGGAACTGCATGTAAACGATGTATTCGGGGTTTGAATCGACTTCCTAATCCTAGTGGTTACCAATAAATCCAATGCTCTGATCAAGCAGAAGATCGACATCGACTCGGATTAAGAATTGATACAATAAATCTTCTGTCCTAGCTAGACAGAAAGTCTATGTATTCGGCTCAGACCTACTACACAACCTTTCTTCTGTGATGGCCCAACCACCTACAACCAAATGTGATCACATTGCCTTTGGGAAATGGTGAGGACTTAAAGCCAGTAGAGGATTCAACAACTTGCCACCAACTCATACCTGCCCCTGAACTCAACCACAATAGAGAGTAGGCTTATTTCTACAACCATAGGTACCAATGCCATAGAATGCATCGCTAATAAAGGAAGACCACTGTAATGAGAGGTTGTTTCCTAATTCATGTCAAGGATATCCCCTAAGTTGCGCCTCGTTCCGATATACGAATCGATGCAAAGATTCTTGAACTTTGAGTAGAACCAAGTTTTAAGGGGGGTAGAACGTGTTGAGTCCAATCCAGTTAGGTCAGCCAAGGCAACCGTTCGATCAGAGTGGCGCAGCGGAAGTGTGGTTGGCCTCTTCCCCACTGGCCTAGGATCGAAACATTTGATTTAGGTTATATGTACGGTTAGGTCATTAAATAGGATTGACCCTTCCTTGGAATGTCAATACTGAAGTCTTACTAGATACTCCTTACCCTTCGCCAATTTCGGGGATGAAATTGTGTTTTAATGGGGGTAGATTGTAACACCCCGGATTTTGGCCAACCTGGGATTAGACGTCCTTAGGCAATGGGTTGACTAAAACACCTGAAAAATCGCTCAGAACCCAATTCCATAGCCACAGAAATCACTTAGGATTAATTCCTTCAGAAACTAAGCATAAGTTAGCTAGCGCTACGCTGGAGTAGCTGTGAAATTATCCCTGACCGCTTTAAATATGTTCTACAAGATCCAAAACTTGTAGAATCAATGGTGCTATAATACCCTGAAACCTCGGATCAAACTCTAAACCAGATTTCTCTCAGGAACTCTTTGAAACTTTGTATTGGATCTAGACCGAGTGTTGAAAGTCCGATACCTACAATCGTAGACCGTTATAACTGCCTAGTTGGACCTGACAATCATTTCAAAAATCAAGTCCAACCGACATTCAGATGCTATTTCATTGAGCCTGGAGTGAAGAGAGTGAGAATAGGGTTAGATTTGAAATTTGAAATTCAAATCTGGCACATGACTTGGCATGTCAGTATTAAGCATTCTGACTCTCAGAATTCATCCAAATTACACCCTCGGATCAGGAAAAATTTCTATTTCATATCATGAGACTTGTAGACCTGATCTGGGTACAATGACCGCTGAATTGAAACTGGACCGCCACGTGCGATCTGGGAACTCTACCGGTCTGAAAACTTGATGTGTGTTAGATCCAGTATGCATGGGCTTAAGTCAGATAGCGTTCGGCCGGGGGACCTCCGGAAATGCTCGTTTGGACCGAAACAGCCCCGATTTGGTTACCCTCAAGTGAACATTGTTCCCAAGCCTGTTTTGGGCATGTTTTAGGTTATAAAAGGGGTTTAAACTCTCACTCCTCTCACCCATCCAAATTTGTAGAAACCCTAGCAAGAGTGAGAGAAAAAGTGAGAGATTGTGAGAGAAGGTGGGAGAGATTTTCCTGCCACCTGCTGCTGCTGCTGTACGTGCTTAAGCGACACACCTCAATCACTTTCCCGGCTATTACACCGCATTTCTAGGTAAGAAAAGATGCTAAATACTTGCTGATTTGAGGTTCCGTTATTTCCATAGCGAAGTAGCTTATGAATCTTGTGTATTAGGTTCCCCGTTCGCTGTAGACGAAGCGTACACGCTCCATTCGAATCAATACACTTCTAAGATAAAAGGTGCGGATTTTAGACTCTTTGATTGATTGTTTTCAAGGCTTTCAATGTCGTTTAATAATAGATTATCGACGACAACGCCGTTTGACATGTACAACATGCTGTCCGTTTCCTGTTTCGTAAGCAGACGAAAAATATGAGATTTAGGGCATTTTAGTCATTTGTAGGAAATACTGTAAACATCCATATTTTGTTAAAATAATTGACATGGCTTTTTGTCGCCTTAGGATACTAGGAATGCGTGCATAATCTGTTTGGCGAAGAGATTCGCCCAACTGCGCACTTTGAGTCGACATACACTATGTAGACTTAAGTGTGTAGACTAAATGTTTGTATAAATGTTTGTATTAGTATGTATTGTATTAAATGGTGTTGTGAATTAGTTTGAGATTGAATTCTCAAATAATACGCTGATGTAAATAATTTCCTTCATGTTGGCTATATGTATGAAATGCATGTGTTAGATGATTTACTTAAGTTGTATGTTATTACATGTGTTAACATGTTCATCTTGTTGTATTTCATTTCGATTACTCTGATATGATTGATGAAGTGGATTCACAAATGATTGGGGCTATACTTAGTCCAGGCAGTCGGTAACCGAATCAATTCGTGGTTGGCTTATCTTTGCCATGAACGACGCGTTGATGAACGCGAGTCGTGTTTTGGAGTTGGCGGCAGTGGTTAGGCCACACGAGGTATTTTATGCACTTCATGTCGTTTGACTTGAGATGCGCTCTTGCTAGTCGATCCCGTCACGTAACCCGACTGGCCATTGTATGTTCACCCTGTATGAGTCATAACTGCTTGAACCTAGGGTACTGAACTTACCATTGTAAACCCTGTCAACATAGTACCTTGATCCATAAAGACTCATGAGTCGGGCATGGTGGTATGGGACACCGTGGTCGAGCTGTCGGCCTATGCTGGGGCCACAAACCTCCCCATAGTGACCAGTGAGTACCTATGACTTCGTGAACAGATTATGGTGGTACGGGACACTATATTCTTGCTGTCGGCCTACACTGATCAGGCAACGAGTCCTTTGTAGTGACCGCGACCGGATTCTGAGTGTATGGGAGGCAATTACCCTTCCGTAGCAGTGAGAGTACAGTAGGCCTATATTGATAAGGTGATGGGAGAGCGGTGCAACGAGTGCGAGTAACAGCCCTGACAGCCCTTGCAGTCACCTACAAAATATATATCATATGAGATTACTAGGAGTGACGACCGTAGACAGGATCTGTGTTGGGATTGATATAAGGGAAGTACCTTAGTTTTCCAATCCTGCTGTATGAATGGACTAATAATAACTCAGTAATCATATCCCCATCACATTGCATGTGCATGGAAGATGTGGAGCACTGAGCGGTACGCAAGTATGCCGCGGACGAAGATGGTGCCGTATGAGGGAGATCGTCGGTGAGGGCATCCATCATGTCACATCATATTGCATTGATAACAGTATTAGGAATGTTTGATTCATTGCTTTACTATTATTGCATGATTGATTTGAGAATATGTTAATCCTTGCTCTATTATTCCACTAAGTTAGCTACTCACTCCCACGTTACGGGATGGTGTTTCCAGACACACACCAGTCCCTATTTTGGCTGCAGATGATGGCGCTGCTTGAGAAGAGGAGCTGAACTTGATGATGATGAGGAGGATCCCTCCTTTATGCGTGTTCTGATTGACGGGATTACAGGGAGGTTGATTTGTTGCCTTGACACTTGTCATTTTATATTTTAAAGCACTCATGTATATTCTTTTTGTTTACTTTTGGAGCATACATGTATGTATATAACCTGGTAACATGTTCACACTCTGCAGACATACAACAGTTTATATATATTATACATACTATCACAGTCTTCCGCTTGTAAATTTAACTGTCTCTGGAGTATGATATGTTGTTTTGGCTTAATCCCACTCTTCTTTAATACATTAACACAGACAACATTCAATCATACATATTTATGTTGCATAAGTGATGTTCTGGAACTCGGGAGTGGAGTTTTTACTCGAGCCCCGATTTTTAGGATGTTACAGGTACCTAGATAGTGGATGCTCAAGGCACATGACTGGTGACAAAGGTCTGTTCACCACTCTTAAAGACATGACTGATGGATCAGTCACATTTGGTGATGGTAGCAACTGCAGAATTATTGGGCAAGGTACGGTTCAATTTTCTAACCTCCCTTTACTTAAGAATGTCTTATAAGTAGAAGATATAAAACATAACTTATTAAGCATTTCCCAAATATACGATAAAAATTAGTGTAAGATTTTCTAACCTAGGGTGTGAAATTTTAAATAAAAATGGTTTAGTAAAATTAACACGTTGTAGAACATCTGAAAACTGCTACATTGTAAATGATTCTAGCTCTTCTAATCAATCGTGTTACATGGTCCATACCAATGAAACTGAGTTATGGCATAAATGCCTTGGACATGTATACTACCGTGATTTATAATGATTGAACAAAAGAGAACTAATAAGAGGTCTACCTAAAATATAGAATGTAGATAAAATATGTGGTAAATGCCAGATTGGCAAGCAAACTAGGAGTGCTTACAAAAAGGTAGACTCCAATGCCACATTTAGACTACTCGAATTTCTCCACATGGATGACCAACCAGGACGGAGAGTTGAAGAGGAAAAAAATATATTCTGGTAATCGTGGATGATTTTAACAGATTCACTTGGGTAACCTTCTTAAGGGATAAATCAGAAACTCTTGATGAAGTAAAAAGAGTTCTTAAACGGATTCAAACAGAAAAAGGTTCTCAAGTCTGTAAGATCCGTAGTGATCATGGATCAGAATTTAAAAATAGCAGTTTTAAAAATTTTCGTTGCGATCAGGGAACACTACATGAATTCTCTGCACACAAAACACCTCAACTAAATGGAATTGTTGAAACAAAAAATAAAGTTCTTCAAGAAATGACAAATGTAACGTTGAATAGTACGAAGCTCCCTAAAAATTTATGGGTTGAAGCCATAAATACTGCCTGCTATATAATCAACCGGGTTTATACAAGTAAGTCAAATAATAAAATGACTTATGAAATGTGGTTTGATAAGATGCCTATTGTCAAATACTTTCGAGTTTTTTGCAGCAAGTGCTATATTTTACATGATCGTGAAAATCTGGAAAAGTTTAACACCAAAAGTGATGAAGGGATCTTTTTAGGATATGCTTTAAATAGTCGACCGTATCGAGTGTTGAATAAGGGGACTGGTGTAATTCAAGAGTCCATCAATGTGGTCATTGACGATCACTTGAATACACCTACCTCAAATTTCGATAATGTTGAAGTTCTCTTAATTGACAAATCAGATACTTCTTTAAGTCAAAATAACTCTGAACTGAGAACTGTCAAAGATCATCCAACCATTCAAATTCTTAGAAATCCTCTCACTGGTGTGTGCACTCATAAACAACTAGAAGATATATGTAATTACGTGTGCTTTACATCTCAGATCAAACCGACAAATGTAAAAGAATCTCTTACTGATGAAAACTGGATCGTTGCGATGCAAGATGAGCTTAATCAATTTATTAGAAATGATGTTTGGTATCTTGTTCCTAAACCTAAAGATAAACATATTATCAGAACTAAGTGGATTTTCAAAAATAAGTCTGATGAACTTGGTAATATAATTTGAAATAAGGCCAGACTGGTTGTACAAGGGTACGCTCAAATTGAAGGCATCAATTATGATGAAACCTTTTCCCCAGTCGCTTGTCTTGAATTAGTCAGACGATTTATACCCATTGCATGCTTTAGAAAGATCAAAATACATCAAATGAATTTAAAGAGTGCTTTCTTAAATGGTGATCTGCATGAAGAAGTGTATGTTAAACAACCAATGGGTTTTGAAGACCCTAAGAATGTTGATAATGTTTATCGCCTAAAAAAGGTTCTCTACAGTTTGAAACAAGCTCCTAAGGCATGGTACGAAAAATTGACTAAGTTTCTACTAAGTCATAATTTTCTAATGGGAAGTGTTGATAAGAATCTTTTTGTTAAGAGACATAACGTTCATATTTTAATGGTGCAGATCTATGTTAATGATATTATTTATGGATCTACCTGTACTAACATAACTATTTAGTTTGCAAATCTTATGAAGCTTAAATTTGAAATGAGCATGGTTGGGGAAATAAATTATTTCCTAAGGTTGTAAGTAAAACAACAACCTGATGGTATCTTTATTTCTCAAACCAAATATGATCTGAACTTATTAAAAATTTCAGATTTGAGAATGGAAAAATTTTTGATACTCTTATAAGTACAACATTAAGACTCTTAAAGGACTTTGCAGGTAAAAGTGTGGATCCGAAATTATATCGTAATATGATTAACAGTTTACTTTATTTAATTGCAAGTAGACTTGAAATTTATTATAGTGTTGGAATTTGTGCTAGATATTAATCTGACCCTAAAGAATTACATTTAACAACTTTTAAGTGGATTATGCGATATGTCGTAAGTTCAGCTAATCTGGGACTTTACTATCCACATGATACTAGTGTTCAATTAGTTGGGTACACTGATGCTGATTGGGCTGAAAATATCGATGATAAAAAATCAACCAGTGGTGGTTGTTTCTGAAAGTGCACCTACTAGTGCCCTGGTTTGTCAATTACAGTGTAAGTTGAGTCAGTCGGACAATAGCGCCTAACAGGAAGATCAACTCAAGGGTTTGCCTTAATTAGATTTGTGGAAGCTCACCATAGGTAAATCATAGCCTCACATCCCATGTTCCAAAACACCAAGTGATTAAAACCCTTAAAAATATGTAGAACATCTTAGGATTTTTGTATAAGAAAACTTTTTACAAAATACGAAAATCTTCAAGTTTTTCTTACACTGTCGATTATATCGATTCATATCTCAATATGATTGACCTGCTTTGTCGATGTTCTCGGTATCTCAATCGATACAATCGAGTGAGGAAAAAAAGTATCCAGCAATCAAACATTCATCTGGATGATTTATCGATATATCGACGGTTCATCGATATCATCGATATTCGAATATCGATCCTATCGAAAGTGGATCGAGAATATCAACAGAAAGTTTTTTGGCGCCCCTATTTTTCTAAAGAAAACCACTATGAGCTTCGATATATCGATGACTGTCCGATTAAATCTGAACTCAAATATCAATCATATCGGAAGTCAGTCGATCACATCGATAGTGGGTGCCTGTTTTCTCCAGCATGATTTTCAGGATATTTTTAAACATTGATCGGGGTGTCAGTCGATAAATCGATATTCATATGTTGATCTTATCGAGACCTGGTCGATTGGATCGAGATGGGACACAAACCGCCCAACAAGCTTATAGATAAATCTATACGATTTATCGATCCCATCGACACGGTCTCCGATATCATCGACATACAAATTTCGATGACATCAACTGTTCCCCGATCATATCTTTAGAATCTGAAAATCTTCAAGGCTTGTCTCTCTTACTTTCACCTGTCGATAGATCGATCCATCTATCGATAGAATTAGAGTTCGAAATCGGATAACATCGATGTGTGTCTCGATCCCATCGACCAGTTGGTAAAAGGTTTTCAAAAGTGAAAATGACATTTGAGTTTGTATCATTAAGAGGACAATCGATACAATTGAGAGTATACACTCGATCATATCGATACTTGCTCAATGATATCGAACTCTGTCATAAATATGACCGTTTTATATCCGTTGGAACCTTTTGCCTATGTATAGAGAAGCTTGCCTTTATTGCTGGTAGAGAAAGAAGAGAGTGCTTTTGAGTGTTTTAACCTTCCTATCATTTACCTTAAGCCCTTTCTCTCAGGGAGTTCATGCTCCAATCCACCCTCATCATTGATATTCAATAGAGTGGATTGGGGAATAAACTTCCGCATTCAAGGATCCTCCAGCTACTACCTTATTGGCAAATCATTAAGCTGGGATGCCTTGAATGCATAGATGATCGGAACCACTCTATCTTCATAATAGGAAAATCCTTAGAGAGTGGAATTCCATCACAACCTTGACCCAACATAAAGTCTAGAATAGGTATATCTTTTGTGTTGCAGATCAAGGGAGCTGAAGGCTCTTCATCAACAAGAAGGGAATCTTCAATATTTGTGCTGAATGGGACTCATCAACTTATTTGTAAGTATCTAGAGTCTAGAGGACACTTGTGATATTCCTTTCTAGGATTGGGTATTAAGTGTTGCTTACCCTTTGAAGTCCTCAAAGGAGGCCTTTGACGGGAGTGTACATGCGGAGTGCATTGTGTGGACCCTTACTCTGTGGAGAGTATAAACATCCGGGTGCATTGTGTGGACCCTTACTCTATGGAGAGCATAAACATCTGGGTGCATTGTGTGGACCCTTGCTGTGTGTGGGCATAAACATCTGGTTAGGAGTGCGCTAGCAAAACTCCAGGGTTAGAGGTGAACCGAGTAGAAACCTCCGTGTAAAGGTTGAAGGTGAACCTGATTTAAAACCTTAGCTTTGAGGTGAATCATGGAAAACCTCCTTAATAAAATTCGGTCACTCAAGGGTTAAGTATGGAAGCCGGTAGTGGAGTAGACAAGTAGTCGAACCACTATAAAATGACTGTGTTTGAGATTGATACTTATGTTTGATTTTTTTTAAAGATTATATTAACTATATTTATACTTGCTCACACTTCACACACAGTCACATTCATCATAGACTATAATTGCACCATGATTATCATTTAAATAGCTCTGTGATTGGATCCTCTACCAGGCTTGGAAGCCAGTAGAGTTAACTTTGAGTAATCCTAATTTGTACTCTATGATAGGATTAGTGTGATAGGATTTTTAATAAATCATAAAAAGTTTAAAAAGTCCTATTCACCCCCCTCTAGGACATATTGGCGTATTCCAACTTCAACTCAAGCGGTCTTCACCGCAATTTCAATTAGTATCAGAGAGGGTCTCTCTTTAAGGGCTTCACCGCCTAGAGAGTGATCTTGTCCGAAGTTGAAATATGGCCAAAGGAGAGGGCTCATCTGTCACTAGACCTCTAGTATTTGATGGTTCAAATTATGTGTACTAGAAGGCTAGAATGCATTACTTCCTGAGATCTTTGGATCATGAAGTTTGGGATGTAGTTGAAAAAGGATATGTGGTACCATCTGAACAAATTATACATGAAAATGAAACCACAATCACTAAACCCAAACCTAATGAAAAGTAGACGGCGTTTGACAAAGAACAGCGAAATGCTGAAGCAAAAGCAATGAACGCCATCTACTGTGCCGTGTCCTAAGATATTTTCAATCAGATAAGTATGTGTGAGACCTCTAAAGATGCATGGGACCTATTGGAAACAACCCATGAAGGCACAAGCACTGTGAAGAGATCTAAACTACAACTTTTAACTTCACAGTTCAAAAATCTCAGGATGGAAGAGTATGAAACATTTATGGAGTTTTTCACTAAATTGAATATCATTTGTAACTCCATGAGTGGATTGGGAGAGAAGGTTCCGGCACCTAAAATATGTAGAAAAATATTAAGATCCCTACCGGAACAGTTCAATCCTAAGGTAACAACAATTGAGGTGTGTAGGAATATTGATGAGATGAAAGTAGAAGAACTAGTAAGTTCCCTGCAAACTTTTAAACTACACTTCACTCAACCCCAAAAATTTAAAAACACCATCCTAAAGACTTATAAGAAATCAAAACATGAGGACAGTGAAAGTGAAAAGGAAGATGAAGATGAGGAAGTGGCTCTACTTGCACAAAGATTCAGAAGATTCTTTTAAAGGAATCGCGGGCGCCCCTCTAGAGGTAGAAAGGTAGATGACAAACCTTCTGCAGGCAAATTTGGAAAAAGGACTAAAGAACCACAATGTTACGCCTATGTAACATCCCGAAAATCAGGGGTCGAGTAAGAACTCCACTCCCGAGTTTCAGAACATTACTTATGCAACATAAATGTGTATGATTGAATGTTGTCTGTGTTAATGTATTAAACATGAGTGAGATTAAGCCAGAACAGCATATCATACTCAAGAGACAGTTAAATTTACAAGCGGAAGACTGTGATATTATGTATAACATATATAAACTGTTGTATGTCTCCAGAGTGTGAACATGTTACCAGGTTATATACATACATGTGTACTTCAAAAGTAAACAAAAAAAATATACATGAGTGCTCTAAAAATATAAAATGACAAGTGTTAAGGTATCTAATCAACCTCCCTGTAATCCCGTCAATCAGAACACGCATAAAGGAGGGATCCTCCTCATCATCATCAAGTCCAGCTCCGCTTCTCAAGCAGCGTCATCATCTGCAACTAAAATAGGGACTGGTGGGTGTCCGAAAACACCATCCCGTAACGTGGGAGTGAGTAGCTAACTCAATGGAATAATAGAGCAAAGATTAGCATGTTCTCAAATCAATCATGCGATAATAGTAAAGCAGTAAATCAAACATTCCTAATACTGTTGTTAATGCAATATGACATGATATGATGGATGCCCTCACCGAAATTCTCCCTCATACGGCACCATCTGCGTCCGCGGCATGCTTGCGTACCGCTCAGTGCTCCACATCTTCTAGGCACATGCAATGTGATGGTGATATGATTACCGAGTTATTATTAGTACATTCATACAGCAGGATTGAGAAACTAAGGTACTTCCCTTATATCAATCCCAACACAGATCTTGTCTAGGGTCGTCACTCCTAGTAATCTCATACGATATATATTTTGTACGTCGCTGCAAGGGCTATCAGGGCTGTTGCTCGCACTCGTTGCACCGCTCCCCCATCACCTTATCAATACAGGCCTACTTGTACTCATGTCGCTACGGAAGGGTCGTCGCCTCCCTAGACTCAGAATACGCTCAAGGTCACAACAAAGGGCTTCCAGGGCTGTTGCTCGCACTCGTTGCATCGCTCCCCCATCACCTTATCAATGTAGGCCGACAACAAGAATATAGTGTCCCATATCACCATAATCTGCTCACGAGTCGTAGGTGCTCACTGGTCACTACGGGGAGGTTTGTGGCCCCAGCGTAGGCCGACAGCTCGACCACGGTGTCCCATACCACCATGCCTGGCTCATGAGTCTTTGTGGATCAAGGTACTATGGTTGACAGGGTTTTCAATGGTAAGTTCAGTACCCTAGGTTCAAGCAGTTATGACACATACATGGTGAACATACAATGGCTAGTCGGGTTACTTGACGGGCTCGACTAGCAAGAGCGCATCTCAAGTTGAATGACATGAAGTGCGTAAAACACCTCGTGTGGCCTAACCACTACCGCTAACTCCAAAACACGACTCGCGTTCATCGACGCGTCGTTCGTGGCAAAGATAAGCCAACCACAAATTGATTTGGTTACCGAATTCCTGGACTAAGTATAGCCCCAATCATTTGTGAATCCACTTCATCAATCATATCAGAGTAATGGAAATGAAATACAACAACATGAGCATGTTAACACATGTTATAACATACAACTTAAGTAAATCATCTAACACATGCATTTCATACATATAATGAAATCATACATATAGCCAACATGAAGGAAATCATTTACATCAGCATATTATTTGAGAATTCAATCTCAAACTAATTCACAACACCATTCAATTCAATACATGCTAATACAAACATTTATACAAACACTTAGACTACACACTTAAGTCTACGTATAGTATGTGGACTCAATGTGTGCATTTAGGAGAATCTCTTTGCCAAAATGATTATGCACGCATTCCTAATATCCTAATGCGACAAGAAGCCATGTCAATCATATCAGCAAAATATGGATGAAAACCGTATTTCCTAAAAATGACTAAAATGCCCTAAATCTCATATTTTTCGTCTGCTTACGAAACAGGAAACGGACCGCATGTTGTACATGTCAAACGGCGTTGCCGTCGAATCTACTATTAAATGACATTGAAAGCGTTGAAAACAGCCAATCAAAGCGTCTAAAATCCGCACCTTTCACTTTATATGTGAATCATTTCGAACGGAGCGTATACGCCTCGTCTACGGCGAACAGGCAACCTATTTCACAAGCTACATAAGCTACACTGCTAATGGAATTGGCGGAATGCTAAATCAGCAAATGGTTAGGATTTTCCTTACCTAGAAATGCGTTGGAATCGCCGGGAAAGTGATTGGAGTGCGTCGCTTAAGCACGTACAGAAGGCAGTGCAAGCAGCAGGAAAAGCTCTCCCACCTTCTCTCACAAACTCTCACCTTTTCTCTCACACCAGCTAGGGTTTCTATCAAATTCGGATGGGTGAGAGAAGTGAGGGTTTAAGCCCCTTTTATAACCTAAAACATGTCCAAAACAAGCTTGGGAACAATGTTCACTTGATGCCTAACCAAATCGGGACTGTTTTGGTCCAAAAGGTCATTTCTGGAGGTCCCCTGGCCAAACACTATCGGACTTAAGCTCATGCATGTCAGATGTCGCTCACATCTCATTTTCAGACCAGTAGTGTTCGTAGATCGCACGTGGCGGTCCAGTTTCAGTTCAGCGGTTATCGCACCTAGATCAGGTCTACAAGTCTCATGATATGAAATAGAAATTTTTCCTGATCCGAGGGTGTAATTTGGCAGAATTTTGACGGTCAGAATGCTTAATAATAACGTGCCAAGTCATGTGCCAGATTTAAATTTCAAATTCCAAATATAACCCTATTCTCACTCTCTTCATTCCAAGCTCAATGAAATAGCCTCTGAATGTCGGTTGCACTTGATTTTCGAAATGATTGTCAAGTCTAGCTAGGCGGTTATAACGGTCTAAGATTGTAGGTATCAGACTTTCGACGTGTGGTCTAGATCCAATACAAAGTTTCAAAGAGGTCCTGAGAATAAACCGGTTTAGAGTTTGATCCGAGGTTTTAGAGTATTATAGCGTCATTGATTCTACAAGTTTTGGGTCTTGTAGAACGTATTTAAAGCGGTCAGGGACTATTTCACAGCTACTCCAGCGTAGCACTAGCTAACTTATGCTTAGTTTCTAAAGGAATTAATCCTAAGTGATTTCTTTGGCTATGGAATTGGGTTCTGAGCGGTTACGAAGGTGTTTTGGTTGAACCATTGCCTAAGGACGTCTAACCCCAGGTTGGCAAAAATTCGGGGTGTTACAGCCTATCATGAGTATGGACACCTATCTACTGAATGCCCAAACAGAAAAACTAAGAGCAAGGCGATGACTGCCACATGGGATGATATGGAAGAGTCAAACTCAGAAAACAGTAACTTAGAAAGTGATAGAGATAAAAAATTCTTGAAAATACTTATGGTCTCCACTACTTCAATCATTCCAACGGAATCTGAGGAAGAACAGCAAGCCACTGAATCATTTTCATCAGACAATGAGGAAATTGAGTCTGAAAAAGAAGAAGAAATTGAAAAGGATAAATTGCAGGATACTTATAATCAACTATACATTCATAGCATCCATATCCTTAAAAAACTCAGGATGTTTGAAAATAAGAAGAAATTGTTGCAGAAAGATTTGGATAAAACCTTGGAAATAAACATACATTTAGCTAATGATTTGCAACAATATCACGCAAACAATGATAAATTAGAAAGAGAAAACCTATCCATGAAAGCAAAATTATCAAAACTTATGAACCAGGCTGAATTGCTAAGAGATGATAATGCATAACTAAAAAATGAGAACCACTCACTTTGTATTAACTTAGAAAAATCCAGGAAATTTGCCGAGATAAACTATAAATTTTCTCAAAGTGGTGAGAAATTGGAAAAATTGTTAGGGATGGGAAGACTAGGAAAAGACAAGAGTGGATTAGGATATGAGAAAAGTAAACAGAAAACTGGAAATAAAGACCAAACACATGCGGCTTCAAGTAGCAATATGGGAATTTCTCCTGTCTGTAATTTATGTGGTGATGTTGGTCATTATAAATTTGAATGTCTAGCACTTAGAAGGACTCTATATAGCTCTGATCAAAATCACATTAGAAAGTTCAAACCAATCGGAGAAACTCAAAATGTTAAAAGTCCATCTAGGAGAAGCACTGATCCATCACCACCTAAAGAAAAGAACAAAATGAAGAAATCTGTCTCAAAATGGGTAGTTAAAGGAAAACCGAACTGTCTGATGATTAAATCCCATATACCCTGATATATCATGCAAAAAAAAGGAACAAATCTAGATTATGCATCTAGATCTAGATATTTACTGAAGTCATGAAATTTTGTTAAGCCTTCAATATAACATTTAAGGTTGGAGACGTTGAATTTTTGTATATAAACATTATCATGTTTATAATTGTACAAAACTGGTACAAATTTTTCTGACATATACTAATTAAGCCAAAGAAATACCCGATAGTGTGTCAAAATTGTGGAAATTCTGAATATTATCTACCTTCGATACGTGTGTCGGCCTCTTTTCGATTTCATCGATTAAGGGTCGATACAATCGACGGCTCTTTAGAATACGAAAAGCCGTATGACTGTGGATGACATCGTGGGCAGTCTCGATAGCATCGATCGACAACTTCTCGATACAATCGATACGTTGGCCGATATGATCGACAGATGGGGCCTGATAAAAGTCAGCAGGATGAAAAAAAAGGGGGGTTTTCTTCAAAAGACTTTTCGGTCGTCTTCTCTATCTGATCCTCTCGACCAATGATTAGAAGTGAAGTCGGACTAACCAAATTCCTCCACAAACCAGGTAATATTCTTCCAACATTGTCAGAACCTTCTTTTTTTGGTTTGTCGGGCATTTTTGTCATCTTTCCCCAAATACTTCAATCGGCCTATTCTTCCACATGGGAAAAGATAAAAACGTAGCATCCGTTCCGGGGGAATCTTCGAGAGGTATCCAAAAAAAAAGTCCTTGCCTCAAGGGAAAGAGCAAGGATCCCGGATAGTGGGACCCTCACACGGCAAAGATCACGACGTAGTGGGTGCCAAACTGAAGTTTCTACATCGTCTCAACCAGCGCCTCCTCCAATGGTCCAACAACCACCAAAATACGCCAATAGGAAGTTAATTTTTGAGAGAAAAGTAGACAGAGTGTTTAGCACCCTACAAATTAGAACCCTTGTTTCCTACAATTGGTGAAATAGCGGTGAAGACCGCTTGAGTTGAAGTAGGAATATGCCAATATGTCCTAGAGGGGGGTGAATAGGATTTTTAAATTTTTTTATGATTTATTGAAATATCCTTATCACACTAATCCTATCATAGAGTGCAGATTAGGATTATTCAAAATTAACTCTACTAGCTTCCAAGCCTGGTAGAGGATCCAATCACAAACTATTCAAAAAGGAAACAATTTATAGATAAGATTGTGATGGATATGACTGTGTGAGTGTATAAGATGTGAATTCAGGTAAACAGATATAAAGGCATGTAAGGAAATCACATAAATGAAAGACAATACCAATCTCAAACACAGTCATTTTATAGTGGTTCGACTACTAGTCTACTCCACTACTGGCTTCCACACTCAACCCTTGAATGACTGAATTTCACTAAAGTAGTTTCTCATGGTTCACCTTAAACCTAAGGTTTTAAATCAGGTTCACCTTCAACCTTTACAGAGGTTTCTACTCGGTTCACCTCAAACTCTGGAGTTTTGCTGGCGCACTCCTAACTAGATATTTATGCCCACACAGAGCAAGGGTCCACACAACGCACCCGGATGTTTATGCCCACATAGAGCAAGGGTCCACACAATGCACCCAAATGTTTATGTTCTCCACATAGCAAGGGTCCACACAATGCACCCCACACGTACACTCCCGTCGGAGACCTCCTTTGAGGACTTCAAATGATGAGCAACACCTACGACCCAATCCTAAAAAAGAATGATCATAAATGTCCTCTGGACTCTAAGTACTTACAGATAAGTTGATGAGTCTCTTTTAGCTCAGTGATGAAGATCTCCTTCTTGTTGATGAAGAGTTTTCAGCTCCCATGATCCGCAACACAAAGATGTACCTATACTAGGCTTTAGGTTGGGTCAGGATTATGATGGAATTCTACTCTCTAAATATTTTCCTACGAGGAAGTTAGAGTGGTTCCAATCATCTATGCATTCAAGGTATCTCAGCTTAATGATTTGCCATTAAGGTAGTAGTTGAAGGATCCTTAAATGCGGAAGTTCATTCCCCAATCCACTCTTTTGAATATCAATGATAAGAGTAGATTGGAGGATGAACTCCTTGAGAGAAAGGGCTTAAGATAAATGATATGAAGTTTAAAACACTCAAAAGTACTCTCTACTTTCTCTGCCAGCAATAAAGACTAATCTCTCTATATATAGGCAAAAGGTTCTAACGGATATAAAACGGTCACATTTACGACAGAGTTCGATATCATCGAGAAAGGGTCGATATAATCGAGCATATACTATCAATTGTATTAACTGCTCTCTCAATGATACAAACTCAAATGTCATTTCGCTTTTTGGAAACCTTTCACCAACTGGTCGATGGGATTGAGACACACATCGATGTTATCGAATTTCGAACTCCGATTCCATCGAGAGAGACATCGATTTATTGACAGGTGAAAACAAAAGAGATACGCCTTGAAGAATTTCAGGTTCTACAGATATGATAGGGGAACAGTCGATGTCATCAGAATTTGTATATTGATGATATCGGAGACCTTATTGATTGGATCGATAAATCGTATAGATTTACCTATAAGCTTGCTGGACGGTTTGTGTCCAGTCTCGATCCAATCGACCAGGTATCGATATGATAGAGATATGAATATCGATTTATCGACTGGCTCCCCGATCAACATTAAAAATAACCTAAAATTTATGCTGGAAGAAACATGCACCCACTATCGATATGATCGACTGACTTCCGATATGATCGGTATTTGAGTTCAGATTGAATCGAATAGACATCGATATATCGAAGCACATAGAAGTTTTCTTTAGAAAAACAGAGGCGTCGAAAAACTGTCTATCGATATTATCGATCCTCTTCCGATAAGATCGATATTCACATATCAATGATATCGACTGAACCGTCGATATTTCAATAAATCTTTCAGATGAAAGTTTTGATTGCTGGATATTTTATGTCCTCACTCGATTGTATCGATTGAGATGCTGAGGACATCGATAGAGCAGGTCGATCATATCAAAAATGGAATCAATATAATCGACATGGTAAGAAAAACTTAAAGATTTTTCTGTTTGGTAAAAAGTTTTCTTACCATAAAACCTTAAGATGTTTTACTTATTTTTAAGGGTTTTAATCACCTGGTGTTTTGGGACATGGGATGTGAGGCTATGATTTACCTATGCCGAGCTTCCACACATCCAGTTGATGTAGACACTTGACTTGATCTTACTGTTACTTACGCCGTAATTGACAGACCAGGGCACTAGTGGGTGCACTTTCAATTGGTTGGCTACCCATCCTGAATTTTGGTGGACCATGCCAACTGGAAAGGACACGCAACTTCCTTACTGCATGTCATTCCCCAGTGGCTGACCCTCCTTCGTTCATGGTATATTTGGATGGTGATGATGCATTTATCACCCCCGTCATTGTAACTCACATCCTCAATCTACAGTTGGCTCCAGAAGGCCTTCGAAACTGGGATCTCGATATTCTAGATGTGCGAACAAAGATAACCAAATACCTATGTCATGACAGAGATATCCCATGGCATTAAGGGAATGCCCTAAAAGCTAGGTCTATGGAACCCCGGTTTCGAGTCATGCATAGGATCTTTACCACTAATTTGTACCCAAGAAGTACAAACCAATCAGATCTCACAAGTCTCATGGTCATGATTGTCTACTTCGTTGCAACCAGGACAAATATCTACCTTCCAACTTTGATTGTCAATCAGTTTGTCAATGCCATACATACTTCCAGAGATTTGCATCTGCCATATCCCTGGATTATCAGTAAAATCTGTCAAAGCATTGACTTTCCATCTACAACTGATCCAGTTTTCCCGCTCGAAGTTTTCAATAAAAAGAATATTCAGAAAATGGATCTGATATTTCATAAGTACAAGGAGGAAACTGAGGAAGACATTCATACAGAAGGGGAAGGAGGAGAAGGTGGTGATCCCATGGAAGAAGATGCAATGGCTGACGATACACCTCATGAACCAGATGTCGCTCCGTCTACGTCAACCGCTGGGTATGGAAAAAGGCTCAAACTAGACAGGATTGGGGCCATTCAGAAGGACATGCACTCAGTTAAGGAATGACTTAATGTCCTGAAAAGGATGGTTCAAGGAGTTCAGAGCACGGTGCAACAATTGGTGGATCTGCTGATGTGCCGATGGGACGACACGATGTGATCTCATTCTGCTCCGTGAAGCTGGGTTCATGCATGCTATCATACACACCTTATTCTTATCTTGCGGATGAACATCAGTATCTTTTTGGATGTTCTACATTCTCAATGGTGTGTATGACAGCATTTCTACCATGCATAGTTTTTTTTTTCTTTGGTTAAATATGCCCACGGTTGGGCTAAAATGCTGGTTTTGATATTTGGGTGCCCTCAAAAGGGCTTTACTTTTTTTTTTGGATTAAATTGCTGCTGTCTGGGGTAGCATTGGATATTTCTGCCAATCTTGGGCAGTTTATTTTACATAGGCTTAATCTAGTTCTTATATTCCTGCCATTTGAATTTTTATCTCCCTAGTTTAATGAAGTTTTAGGGTTATGGTCTGCATGTTTATCTTATGCCTTAAGTGTTTTATTAAATCCATACTGTGTGCTCATGATGTATGCTTTACACTAGTTTATTTATATATATCTATCTGACTATGTTTCTCCCATATGCTTAAACTATTCAGTCAATATCACTTGCTATATCTTTGTCAATGACTGACAAAAAGGGGGAGAAAAACTACAAACACCCCTATGGAAAATTAGATATTTGTGATCTTATATGTTGTAGGTGTTAGGGAGAGAAGCCGCAAAAGAAAGGGAGAGAAATTACTGGGTGATTAGAATTTGTAAATTGTGTTAATGCATGTACACATAATTTAGGATGTATCTGTCTAGATATTTTCTTAGGGTGTTTTTGGGCATTTTTTCACGTAATTGACAAAGGGGGAGATTGAAAGTGCACCTACTAGTGTCCTGGTTTGTCAATTACGGTGTAAGTTGAGTCAGGCGGACAACAGCGCCTAACAGGAAGATCAACTCAATTGTCTGCCTCAACTGAATGTGTGGAAGCTCACCATAGGTAAATCATTGCCTCACATCCCATGTCCCAAAACACCAGGTGATTAAAACCCTTAAAAATATGTAGAACATCTTAGGGTTTTTGTGTAAGAAAACTTTTTACAAAATAGGAAAATCTTCAAGTTTTTCTTACACTGTCGATTATATCGATTCATATCTCGATATGATCGACCTGCTCTGTCGATGTCCTCGGTATCTCAATCGATACAATCGAGTGAGGACAAAAAGCATCCAACAATCAAACATTCATTTGGACAATTTATCGATATATTAATGGTTCAGTCGATATCTTCGATATTTAAATATCGATCCTATCGAAAGTGGATCGATAATATCAACAGCCAATTTTTCGGCGCCCTTATTTTTCTAAAGAAAATCACTGTGAGCTTCGATATATCGATGACTGTCCAATTCAATCTGAACTCAAATATCGATCATATCGAAAGTCAGTCGATCACATCGATAGTGGGCGCATGTTTTCTCCAGCATGATTTTCTAGATGTTTTTAAACATTGATCATGGTGCCAGTCAATAAATCGATATTCATATGTCGATCTTATCAAGACCTAGATGATTGGATCGAGATGGGACACAAACCGTCCAGGAAGCTTATAAGTAAATCTATACGATTTATCGATCCCATCGACACGGTCTTCGATATCATCGATATACAAATTCTGATGACATCGACTATTCCCCGATATATCTTTAGAACCTGAAAATCTTTAAGGCTTGTCTCTCTTACTTTCACCTGTCAATAGATCGATTCATCTATCGATGGAATCGAAGTTCGAAATCTGATAACATCGATGTGTGTCTCGATCCCATCGACCAGTTGGTAAAAGGTTTTCAAAAGAGAAAATGACATTTGAGTTTGTATCGTCGAGAGGACAATTGATACAATCGAGAGTGTACGCTCAATCATATCGACACTTGCTTGATGATATCGAACTCTGTCATAAATATAACCATTTTATATCCGTTGGAACCTTTTGCGTATATATAGAGAAGCTTGCCTTTATTGCTGATAGAGAAAGAAGAGAGTGTTTTTGAGTGTTTTAACCTTCCTATCATTTACCTTAAGCCCTTTCTCTCAAATATTTCATCCTCCAATTCACCCTCATCATTGATATTCAATAGAGCGGATTGGGGAATGAACTTCCGCATTCAAGAATCCTCCATCTACTACCATATTGGCAAATCTTTAAGTTGGGATGCCTTGAATGCATAGATGATCGGAACCACTCTATCTTCCTAATAGGAAAATCCTTAGAGAGTGGAATTCCATCACAACCTTGACCCAACCTAAAGCCTAGAATAGGTATATCTTTTGTGTTGCAGATCAAGAGAGCTGAAGACTCTTCATCAACAAGAAGGTGATCTTTAACATTACGCTGAATGGGACTCATCAACTTATTTGTAAGTATCTAAAGTCCAGAGGACACTTGTGATCATTCCTTTCTAGGATTGGGTCTTAAGTGTTGCTCACCCTTTGAAGTCCTCAAAGGAGGCCTCCGACGGGAGTGTATGTGCGGGGTGTGTTGTGTGGACCCTTGCTCTGTGGAGAGCATAAACATCTGGGTGCGTTGTGGGGACCCTTTCTCTGTGGAGAGCATAAACATCCAGGTGTGTTGTGTGGACCCTTGCTCTGTGTGGGTATAAACATCTGGTTAGGAGTGCGCCAGCAAAACTCCAGGGTTAGAGGTGAACCGAGTAGAAACCTCCGTGTAAAGGTTGAAGGTGAACCTGATTTAAAACCTTAGGTTTGAGGTGAACCATGGGAAACCTCCTTAGTGAAATCCGGTCACTCAAGGGTTGAGTGTGGAAGCCAGTAGTGGAGTAGACAAGTAGTCGAACCACTATAAAATGATTGTGTTTGAGATTGATACTTGTGTTTGATTATTATTTTTTTTATGATTATATTAACTGCATTTATACTTGCTCACACTTCACACACAGTCACATTCATCATAGACTATAATTGCACCATGATTATCATTTAAATAGCTCTGTGATTGGATCCTCTACCAGGCTTGGAAGCTAGTAGAGTTAACTTTGAGTAATCCTTATCTGTACTCTGTGATAGGATTAGTGTGATAGGATTTTTAATAATTCATAAAAGCTTTAAAAAGTCCTATTCACCCCCCTCTAGGACATATTGGCGTATTCCAACTTCAACTCAAGCGGTCTTCACAGCTATTTTAATTTTTATATTAGAAACTATTTAGTGTCAATATCGCTCTCAACTGCTGAGGCTGAATACATCGTAGTTAGAAATGCATGTACTCAGCTTGTATGGGTGAATAGAATGTTGAGCAATTATGAAATTGCATAGGATTCAATGATCTTATATTGTGATAATTTCAATACAATTAATATATCTAAAAATCCAATTCAACATTCACGAACCAAGCACATTGACATTAGATATCACTACATTTGTGAATTAGAAGAAGAAAAGACAATTTCATTAGAATACATTTCGACCGAGACTCAACTTGCTGACATTTTCACTAAATCACTCGATAAAAGCAAGTTTAATAAATTAAAATTTGATCTTAGAATGTTTAATTTAAATTGATTATTCATGCATTTTTATATTATAGAATATTTATTTGTTAATTTATTTGTTTGAATTTCAAAATTATGTGAAAAATGTATGTTTTTGTCTATGCATGACCAGTCAAGACGTACTCGACTAGTCATGGCATGATTGGTCGAGGACATCCCACGACCAGTCATGCAGTGCGCTGGTGCTTTTAATTTGTGGAAAAACTCCTTTTTTTCCTCATTTGCTCTTCTTCTCCAATGAGCCTACGCCCAACTAGTCGTACCCACCTTCCTAGAACTTCAAGATTAGTGTATCATTTGTGTTTTCTTGTAGATTTAAGTCTATACTACTTCATTTTCACTCTTGGAGTAATTTATTTTATGTTTTTTGAGTTTTTGGGGTTTTCTTTTATAAAATATGATCTAGCAAAACCCCACTCTACATCCTTTGCAATCTCTTGATTTTTTTGGATTCTTAGTTACAAATGGATGCTAGAGGTGGGAAGAAAACTTCTCATGGTGCGTCATCTTCAAGATCGACAACTATTATACGACACCACCTTTGGTCACCCGAAGATGATCCTTGCTCTGTGAGAGATTTGAGGATGCACAATGTGATTGTTGAGCGACCTATAGATGTTGCATATATTGCTTCTTTTGATCTCTTTCTGCTTCTCTAATCTGTAGGATGGGAAAGCATTCTACATTGGGGTGGGTCGGCATAAAAGTCTACTGCGCACTCTATGTTTGCATGCATTTCAGATTTCTCTACGCAAAATTTAACTTTTACAATTGCTACTAGAGAAGGCCCATTTGAAGTTGATCGCCATCTAGCATCTGGCGAAATGAATTTACTGTTAATGATGAGGGTATTCCTATTAGTTCTCTAGTTGAGAAACCCTCTGAATCAGAAAAAATGTATGCTTACTAGGGAATTATGTAATATAGATGCGCAATGGAGTCAGAATGGGAATGTGTTTGCTTCAAGGTACTTGTTACCTAGATACAGAGTCATTCACAGGATTTTTATTTCAAATGTCTATCCTCGGTCTGTTAACAAAATCAAACTCACTTCTTTCATGGTTCAGATTTTACATTTCATCATATCTGGTGTTAATGTCTATCTTCCTTTGTCATTCTATTATCTAATTCTGTCTCCATCCTGGCCCCAACAATATTCCTTTTACAAACCTTATGACCATGTTGGCTAACAATAGGTTAGTAGCTATGCCTGTTGGAGAGGCACCCGTTCATTACCTCATCTTCAACAACAAAAATATAAATAATATGGAGTTGCAATTGGCTAAGGGCCAAGTAAATAAAGGTGGTGGTGGACTGAAGCAATGAATGAAGAAGAAGGTAATTTACCTGATGATGTTAACATGGATGATATATTTGAAGAGCTTGAGTCAGATTAAGAGGTTGACCCTGACTATCAGCCTTCTAATTTTGCTGAGAGGTTACATTCTCTTGAGGAACAACTGGCTTAAATACGTGTAACCCGGGATTCTCAATTTTCTTACATGCCCAAATATATGAGGCATATGAACAAAGGTTTACACCATATTGATCCATCTATTCCCGTTCCCTCTTCTGGATCTGATTGAGTGTTTTCTTTTCATATGGCCTGTAATAAATCTTATGATACTTTATTTCAGTTTGTATGACTGATTTTGGATGCCTTTGGTTCACGTTGGTTACTTATTTATGCACATTATTTACTTATGTCTTGACTTGTTTGCTCCCTTATTCCTCTTTTGTATATTTTTCCAATCTTGTTTCCTTCCTTTGTCATATTGTGACAAAAAGGGAAAGAAGTTTGGCATGCCTAATATAATATCTAGAGTATGTGGTAATTATGATATATATTTTGGTATATTGGCATGGATTGTGGATATGTAGTTTTTTTTTTTTTCTTGTGAAAGGTGGAGGAGTTAAGTAAGGGGGAGTAGTGTTGATGCATGTTGATGATAACTAGTGTATGATTCTTTAACTAGACTGTAACTGGTCTCTTTTGATAACTGGTGCATGATTCTTTGTGTATATTGGTTATGTTATTGTGAAATGTGTTTTGTCACAAATTTGACAAAAGGAGAGATTGTAAGTGTTATGGTCTCTTGCTCCTTTGATTTTCAAATTTTGTAGTGCCAGAACCACTATTTGTGTCTTGTGTAGCACATTGAATTATTCAAGGCAATGCATCTCAAGTTCAAGGACAATGCTTCAAGATAAGAACAAGATCTATGTCAAAGAATTGCAAGATCAAGTACATTATTCTCATCTTAAGCTTTAAAGCTCAATGTCTCAAAGCAACATCGAAAATCAAGAGAACTGATCATACTCAAGACTTAAGATGAACGACAACTCAAGTACTACGAAATCAAGCTTCAAATGATCACAAGTTCAAGCTTCATCATGTGTCGAGAACTCAAGCTTCATGTACTTTAAAGATTGACTACCATCTGAAGAAAAGAAGGTTCAATGTTCATATGTCATTTTCAAGGCATGAAAGACCTTAGATTGACCTTAGGGTAGGTCATTTCGGATACATAATTCAATTACTTATTTTATAAGTTTTTTGGTCTATTCTTAGACTAGTCCTAGACTCTATTCGACTACTCCTAGCTCTAACTCGACCAGTCCAAAAAATTCCTCGACCAATCCTAAGATTATTATAAGTTTTCAGAATTTCTTGGTGAGCCATGACCAGTCCTGGAGACTGCTCGACTGGTCATGTGAACAGTGCTTGACTCATCCTCGACTAGTCTTGTAACTACAACTCAAACTCCAATGAATATTCCAGGTTCCACACCACGACCAGTCGTGGAATGGTTTTATCCAATCGTGCTCAAAATTTTAAAAATTCGTTGGTCTTATGACCAGTTGCAGTGTCCACAAGACCCATCAAAGGTGCGACTTTTGCACTTATAAATAGAGCACGATTTTCAGAGTTTGATATACAATTCAAGTAAAATCAAGACATCACTCTGAGATATAAGTTAGTCATTTATTTAAGCTATATTATGCTCATTTAATATTCTTTTTTTTGTATCTTTCTTTACATTTGATTTTGATTTTCTACATTTCAATTAAATTTGAAAGAGTAATTGAGGTATTCCCATTTCTTGGAATCAAAATCAAATTAAGCTAGCCCAAGGTGTTTTAAACTCTAAAATCAATTTAGAACTTGGAACCATTTCATGAGCATTGGACATTGAACTTCTATTCAAACTTCTAGTCCGATTTGGTTCTTCCAGGCTACAACAAAAGGAGAAATCCAGGTATTTTACATTTGTTTAAATCTTTTATTTTTGGTTTCTTTTGAGATTGAGACAGAAAAATCTCATTGTTTTGGTTATCTGAGGAGATCCAGAAAACTCAGAGAATGGGGTTTTTGAATTGTGTAAGTCCACTTGAAAGATACAATTGTGAGGGTTTTAGGTGAACCTGGAAAACCTATTTTCATAGTGAACGTTAATATCCACTGTGTGAGGATATTAGGAGTGGAGTAGCTGTGTGGTTGTTGTTTGACAGTTGGTGTACACACGGGCGAACCACTATAATTTTTTATGTTTGGACGTGTGGTTTAATTTCTATATCTTTTATCATTCAATATTGTGGAATGTATTTGTGGATGTGAATGTTGTAATCTTTTACATTTCAAGCATTGTGGTGAATGTTGTAATAACTTAGATTTCATTTCTTTGTTATTTATTTATTTATTTATTGCTTTGCATCAAGTTTGAGTTTTTGATACAAAGACCTTTCTAGGAATCAGGTTGTCCTACCGTAAACTTTAGTTTTTGGTGTAAGGTTGTCCTTAGAACAACATTTGTACTAATCTCTCAATACTCATACATTTGAGGTTGCTTTACATTTCAGAATTGTGGATTGATTATAGTGCTATCTTTCCTTTAATTGTATAAATTCTACTGTCATCATTTTAAATTTGGCATAGTGCTATTCACCCCCCCTAGGACATATAGCTCGACCTTTTCACATTAAATTCTTAAAAGAAAATAATCTTTCCTAGTTTGGAGCACCTCGAGCCATCATTGGTGATGGGGGCTCACATTTTTGTAATAGGTGATTTGCAAAATTAATGAAGAAATATGGCATCTCTCACAAGGTGAACTGTCGGGCCTATGTCTTAGTGACCATTCCATTCCTTAGGATCCCGCGATCCTCTCTGTCGAATTTCAATAACCTGTGACTTGTAGATAGCATTTGCGAGCAACCTTGAGTTGCATCCTGTCAACCCGAGTCCGCTTGACCTGAGATCTATGCCATTATGACCACACCATCATTGCGTCTTGTGCGCTAATCCGACGCTTAGAGCGTGAGATGTGGCCTGCATATCATCATGGCTGTGGACCGCATGTTGCGGGGCCATTCTAGTTAGTGCATTTCCCTATAATAGTCATGATGATGACATCATCACCCATGCCTCTTACAAGCATGCTTTGTAATCATTTCAAGTTATGATTGCTAGCCCATCTCTAACATGTAATGATGGCAAGCTAGCCATGCCTTCTTACACCCACATCATTACCTTATAAGCAATGATTACATCTCTCTAACATCTCTCTTTCCCTCCCTTTCTTCCTCATTTCTCATCTCCCCTGGCAAGAGAGAAGCTATGGACGTCCCACCTTGAAGAGAAAATCCTGCCACATTCCACCATTAATCCCTCTCAATCCAACCCTCTAAACCCCATCTCAACCATTAAAACCTTTCCCTTAGAGATCTAGAACCTAAAGGTGGAAGGAGGAAGAAATTTGAGGCGGGTGCCATTCTTAGGAGTAGGTCTCATATTTTCTTCTTATATTTTGATTTTCTTGCTTAGGGGCATGTAGGACCCACCAATCATTGGTGGAGATCCTACTTAACCCGTTGGATGTGGTCAATGGCCCACCCTTGTTACATGCATGAACCATGATGAGGCCATTCTCCACGGACCCCATCATGATGTTTTATTTGAATCCATGTCATTGATGGGTCATCTAGACCCTTAATTTGTGATGGGGATGCCCCTTAATTTACTAATTTGAGGGCCCATCCAATCATGAGACCCATCTTAATGAATGTAAGATGTATGTTGTAGACCTTAAAGGGGCCCATAGTGGCGGGCCCCCTCCATCACACTTTTTCTCTCCCTTTCTCTCTCTTTTTCTCTCTTTCTATGGTGATGATGATGTGTGTGGCCTACCTGATGTGTTCAACAAATCCAAACTATCCAGATTTTTTTCTAGACATCCAGTTAATGGGGACCACCTTACTACTCATTTTTGGGCTATCCTAAAAGAAGAAAAAATACAAATTTTAGTTTGATCCAAACTTAGGTGGGCCACGTACATGTGGAACCCACTAGATACTAGTGTCCCATCCAGGCCATCCGTCCATGGGACGTCCAACAAGCCTGAATGGCAATGAAAACTCAAATATTAGCTTGATACAAGCTGGTGGGCCACATGCGTGGACCCACCAGATGTAAATATTTAATACAGGTCGTCAGATCATGTGGAGCCTACCGTGATGTATGTGTTGTATATACCCACTATCCAAAGGCAGTGACGGTGGGCCTGCTGGGGAACGTGTGTGTTGTCCACACCATCTGGCATGGGACGGTGCTGGATGCACCATGCTACATTTGTTTTATCCAACCATCTAGTCCAACTGGACTTGGACCCTACCTTGATGTTTGGGTGTTAACCACACTGTCCAGTCCACTGGACGTTGATCCCACTATGATTTATATATTTCATTCACACCGTCCAGACCCTGGACGGTGGGACCTGCCATGGTGTATGTGTTATGCATCCTCACCGTCCATCCCTATACGTTTGGAACCCACCTTGATGATACCCATGCCATCCATCTTACTAGAAATTCGAGTAGGGCCTACATGTTGTAAGAGTAGGGCCCACCAACCATATGTGCAGGGCCCACCTTGTTGTATATACAAGCTGCCCATCCATTTTTCTTGGATTATGGGCTGCCCATTAGGCCTAATGTGATGTATGTGTGACCCTTGTGTGAGTCCCAATGTGATGTATGTGAGGCCCAATGTGATGAGGCCCAATGTGATGTATGTGAAGCCCTTGTGTGAGGCCCATTGTGATGTATATGAGGTAATTGTGGTGCATATGAGGCTTATGTGATAAGGCCCAATTGTTATATGTGAGCCCACCATAATGTATGTGATAATGTTTATGATGCCCATCCATCTCCTAGTTAGTATAAGGATCATGGGCCCCATTATAGGATAGGTTCTAAATGGACTATGCCTTGGGAGCAATGGTGGTTAAATGTCGTTACTGTAAGAGCAATGATGGTTAAATGTCTACATTATAATCCTCTCTAAGGCCCATTGTTAGGTCCATTCTCAACTTCCCTTAGTGGGCTAACCCAAATCATTGGGCCCCCACTGTTATTAGTATGACCCATCTCACTTTATTGGGCCAACCTAAATAGTTGTGCCCCCTTTTTGGATTAAGCTTCCGTTGGGCATTGTAGGGCCCACCTTATGCGTATTGGGCCCCTTAGGAAGCCCAGTTTACTACGAGATAGAGCAGGTGAGGAAGCCCATCCTTTGTTCTTTGGCCCATTCTTGATATGAGTAGGCCATCTAGGCCCATCCTTGTCATGAGGAGAGTACATCATTATCATACATAAAAGAATCTGTGGTATCAGATTTGGTATATCCACTGTTAAGGACTGATCTTGATATTATATATATTAATTATGCTTGTGTACTTGAGTTAGTAGGACATACTGAGTATAGGCTAGCATAACATCATGTTACATGCCCATGCATATCATTTGTATGCTTATTATGAGGAGTGACTAATCATAACATATGCCATTGGAAGGATTATTTATAGGACTCCTTGATAGATGGTGTTACCCCACATGAGCGCGGTACACGTAGGATTGAGGTATGATTGGATAGTGTGATTCATGCACCTTGCATTGTATGATTCAATTACTATACGCCCTAGCAACATCAGGGCCATAGCCTTTGCAGGCATAGCGTGGATGGTCGGATTGGATACGAAAAATACTTGTTCTAGTATGGGGGCGCCATAGATGTCCTAGGGTGAAAGCCTTCAAACCCTTGTGGTACCAGGAGGATGCTCTAATGTCTAGACTGAGTGGATGCATGAGCGTATGAGGGCTGAATACTAGTTGGTCGCGTCTCCCACTATGTCATGGTCAGTTAGAAGGGGGTGTGGCCTTACTCGCCCAAGTGAGGGAGCAAATGACTAGACTGAGTCTGACTCATCTTGAGGAATAGGTCCACTATCGATGAGCCGGGCCCTATATTGGCAGGAAGATAGTGAGGTCTTTTCAACTTATCCAGTTGTGCGCTTAGATGTAACGGCAAGCTATTGTTGAGTGTACTAAACCCTAGTGATATTCTAGAGATGAACTGTCCTGATATGTGGATTCAGATGAGGATTGACATGCTTACGTTGCATCTTGCATATGACATTTAGCTAGGTAGGCCCTATATCTCATTGCCTTGTTACAGTAGATAGCATTCATGTATTGGACAACTCCCTCTGATTCATTAACTTGTCAACATTTTACCATTCATGGACTTACCAGCACATTCCACATTACTTTGATATTGCATACTTAGCACTTACCTTGCACACACACTTACACCACCATTTAAGCTTTCTATAAGCTTATGAACGATTGTTGCGTGCAGGTGGTGCTAGGATGTCGCAGCAGTACTGAGTCAGGAGCATGATGTTGAGTTTTAGGAGCCTTTGATTTTGCCATTGTATTTCTCCTTATGCAATGTACTCAAAGTTTTTGATTGTAGTGGATATGTGGTGATGTTGTTGGTTGTTGTCTGTGGGTTATGCTTATGGTTATACTTCTTATGAAACAAATTTATGTTAAAAATCCTCCTTGTATGATCTTAAGATCGGAACCTGGTATATGGGTGTCAGGAGCCGAGAATGGGGTACTACAGAGGGTGTCGGTACTGAATTCAGTGATTGAAAATTTTGTGAGCCACATTTCCAAGTCTGGGGCATGACAGGAGTTAGTATCAGAGCATAACTTGAGAATAATTGAGAACAACATCACATATCTGATACGAGCTTAGGACGATTAGGTCCCGAGTGTGTTACCTTCTGGTTTAAGTTCCCTAAAATCTGAGCCTTCGAGGGTTCTCATGGCTGATAGACGCCTTTGTTCTTTTCTATAAGCATGCTGCCTAGGCGAGGCACCCGAGGCATTTGAGGCACCCGAGTGGCTCCCGTTTCACCTCCCGTAGTTCCCGTTCCCTTACCTGAGCCTCTTGTTACCCCACCCAAGGCTCTTGCAGATCCTACACCTCCGTCCGAGACCAACGCAACCCATACTGTATCAGTTAGTGCTGACTAGTTGCAACAAATGCTTCAAGCTATAATAATAGCCATTCATGGGCAGGGAAGGTGCCCCGCTGGGACCCTGAAGTAGGAAGAACAGGAACGCGCGAGCACCCTGTTGTAAGATTTTCTTTGGCTCCATCTGTAAGACACATATCCTAGCCTATACTATTCTGTAAGTTTCTGTGGTCCTCCCAGTCAAATTTCGGTGACCTGTGACTCATAAACAGTAATTGCGTGTGATCCTAAGTCATATCCTGTACATTTGAGTTGGCTCAATCCAATATTTGTACCATTACGACCGCACCATCACTACGGTTCCGACACCGTGTATTACGCGCTGAGGCGATACCCAGGCTAGAAGATGTGGGCTAACATTCAGTTCGAGAAAACACAGGGCATTTGCAAAACCCAAGAGAATTTCTACAACATGTCCCATCAATCAATCACCTCAAGTCAAGTATAAGAGCAACCCCAAAGTCAACTCTCTCTCACCCTCTCTCTTACACACCCATACATGTTAGGTACACCTATAAACTCACATCTATCACCTCTCTCTTACAACCACCCTCTCTCTCTCTCTCTCTCTCTCTCTCTCTCTCTCTCTCTCTCTCTCTCTCTCTTTCTCTTCACAAATTCCAAGCAACTAAAAAATGGTGGACATCCAAGCATTGTTAAGGAGAGAAAGTTTGATATGTGTGGCCCACTTCCCACCCCAAGATCCATCATCCTAGCTCTTCAATTCTCATCACCTCCATCAAAGTGAGACACAAGAAGATTGGCGTTTCATCAGACCAAGAAGATCGAACGGTGGGTGCTTTATAGGCCTAGATTTAATGCTTTGATGATGGGTCAAGTGAAGTCTATATATTGATGGTATGGATCTCACTTTGTACCCTAGGAGTGGCCGATGGCCCACCTTGATCCTCTTGATTATTCTATGATGGGGCCATTCTCCATGGACCCCATCATGATGTTTATTTTCCTTCCATAAATAGGGTCATGTAGACCTTGTATTCTTGGTGGAGAAAGGTTCTCCACCATTGATTTCAATCGGTGGGACCCACGTAATGGGACCCACTTGATGTATGTTGTGATGTACAAAAGGGAGGGCCCGTAGTGCCGAGGTCCCTCCATCACTCTCTCTCTCTCTCTCTCTCTCTCTCTCTCTCTCTCTCTCTTTTCCCTTGTTGTTGGCCCATAATTATGCAAATTATCCATGTCGACCACCTTCGTGGGACCCACTTGATGGACCTGTTGGATTTACATCATCCAAGCCATGTGGGCCCTACCTTGGGGTAATGGGAAAACACAAATATCAGATTAATCCAAATCAGGTGGGCAACGTCCATGTGGGACCCACCTTGAAAATATATTCATGTTGTCCATCCAGTGTCCCTGGACACTGGACGCTGGTCGAGTAAAGTGTGAATAGATAGTGGGTGTATTGTCAGCGACAAAGAAGAAATAAAAATAAATACATATTAACTTTGATTCCAAGATTTCTGGGTGGGCCACTCATGCAGGCTCCACCTTGATTTTTGGATCTAATCCATGCCATCCATCCCATTCCCTAGCTCATTTTTGGCGTTGAGCTGAAATTTAAAGTCAATCTAGATATCTAATGGGCTGTATCTTAGAAAATAGTATTTTGACTGATAAAATCCGTTATGGCCCACTTTGATTTTTCTACACACTGAAAGATGCTGAATATTAGCCTTGTTTGGTCTATCTTGAGCCATGGAATACAATGGGTGGAGTGGATCTACCTGATGCGGGCCCCACCTAAGAAAAACCTCAGAAAAACATTTTTTTAAAAAAATATATAAAACAAGTAGTAGACGCTGTTACTGCTGACGTCCAAAGGATGCTGCAGAAGCATCCTGTTGCATGTGACGCTGGAGGTAGAGACTGTACGTCCCAACCATGGCCCCCACCGTGATGTGTGAGGACATCAACACCATGCATTTTGTGAGCCCCTTATAGTTGTGGGCCACCCCAAAAGTTAGCCATGCAAGGAACTCGAGTGGCCCACACTACAAGGAATAGTGAGGATTGAATAGCTGCCATTGAACTCCATTGGAGTCCAGAAGTTTTCGATAAATATAATATTTATTTAATTATTTTTATCCACGTAGGACCCACTTGTGATGGGATTAGATTGGCAGGTGTAACCACACACTAGCCTATAGCTACTGTTGAAGTAGCAGGTTCTGTGGAGCCCCCCTTAGTGACGTGTGCACCCCATGTGTGGGGACCTTCTTTGATGCATGTATTGCATCCAAACCATCCATCCAAATGGCAAGCCCGTCTTAGGCTTAAGACTAAAACTGAGGCTGATTTATCAGGTGGACCACACCACAAAAAACAGTGGAGAGATGAAAGCCTACCATTAAAGTCCTTTTTGGACCATAGTAGTCTTGGATTAAATTGATACTTATTTTTCCTCCCAACCAAGTCCTTGTGACTTTACTAACAGACTAGATTAGAAATAAACTTGATGGTGGGCCTTGGAATTATTAACGATGAAAATCATTATCTCCACTGCTATTTGTGGAATGGTCCAGATCCTTCAATATGATTCTTTTTGGGAATGTATGAGGCCCATGTATATGAGGCCCACTTTAATATATGTACGACCCATTGCTATGACCCATTTGATGTATTTGAGGCCTATGGGTTGAGGCCCAATAGGATGTATATAAGGTCCATTGTAATATGTGATTCCACCATGACTTGTGTAATGATGTTTATGACGGGTCGTGCCTTGGGAGCAATGATGGTTTGACGTGCACATTGTAAGGATAATGTTAGTTAAATGTCCACATTATGACTCTCCTTAGGGCCCATTGATAGGACCATACTTGTTGTTTGTAGGCCATCTAGGCCCATCCTCATTAGAAGGATAGTTCATCACCTTATAACATGCTTAACATAACTCCATGATTCATGCCCATACGCATCATATGTATGTTTGATATGAGGAATGTCTGATCATAGCATATGTCATTAGGAAGATTATTTATGGGACTCACTGATAGGAGTTACCCACATGAGCGCAGGGTACGCGCAGGATTGCTGCATGATTGGATGGTGTGACTCATGCATCTCGCATATGTGTGACATGATCATTATACACCCTACCGATATTAGGATTGTGGCCTCCACAGACATATTGTGTATGGCTAGATGAGACACCAAAAATGTTTGGTTCAAGCATATGAGCACTTTGGATGTCCGTGGGTGAAAGTCCCTAAACCTCCGAGGCCCGGAGATGCCCCAACGTCTAGATTAAGTGAGCACCCGAGTGTCAAATACCAGTACGCCGTGTCTCCCACTGTGTCTTGGTCAGTTGGGAGGGGGTGTGACCTTATCAGCCCGAGTGAAGGGGCTGTAAGCTAGGATGAGTTTGACCAGACGAGCCAAGTAGGTATTGACAAACTGTTGGTTAGGCAGATAGTGAGGTCTTTTTCACTCGCTAGTTGTGTGCCTATGGAGGCGACACCCATTGTGGAGTGTACTAGATCCTAGTGATGATCCCAAAGAGGAACCGTACTCATATGTAGACTTATTGAGCAGGAATTTCCAACTCATTTATTCATTCATTCACTATCCACTTGGGCTGGTGATGCGCAACTATTTGTTACATGTACCTTCACATGGCCAAGATTTTGGTTAGGCGTGTGACTAACCTGAGATTAAGAGTTTACCACATTAATTTTGACTATCTAAATTTAGGTATGAGACTGGTTTGGATAGAAGTCCCTTGTGATGGACCTTGTAGCCTATGATACTATGTATTGTCATCCCAACCTCATAATCCAGCTTTGTCATTTCATTCGCATCGCATATTGCATTTCATCCGCGACATTTGGCATTTTGGATTGTTATGTTTCTGCACTTATATGGCTTAGACGGACTTAGTAAGATTTATATATTGTATTTCATCATCAGGCATATAATATTTAGTTCTCTATGATTCCGCATTTGTATAGCCGATCTTCATCACTTACTCTAATATCATATGATTCATGATCTTGCATGTATTTCTGATATTGTATGATTATGTGGCATGTGCATCGCACACACTTACACCACCCTCTAATCTTTCTATAAGCTTGTACACGATAGATGCGAGTATGTGGCATTAGTTTTCAGCAGCGTTGAGCTTAGAGCATGTAGCGGTCTTCTGGAGCTTTGATTTTTGACATATGTATTTTCCTTCCAGCATTGTATTCAAGTTTATATTAGTGGATATCTTATGATGATGTTGCCTTAGTGATTTTGGAAAATTTGTGGTTATGCTTATTATGAGATAAATGTACATTGGAAAATCCTCCTTGTAGGATCCTAGGATCAGAATCTAGCGTATGTATGCTAGGAGCCAAGAATGGGGTACTACGGAGGCTGTCGGCAGTGGATTCAACAATTGTGAATTTTGTGAGATCAATTTCTAGGTTTGGGGCGTGACACGATCCCCTGCGATTCCAGGGAAAGCCCGATCCGACTGTGGCCGAGAGGTGGCACTCCCGATTGGAGAAGATGTTTGAGACTATGAGATGTATGACCCAATAGTGGGTCCCATTGGCAATGTATATACTTGAGGGTGAGGCCGAGCATTAGTGGGCCTCCATCACCCATGCTGTAGGGCCTGATTTTGTTTAGACATGGTAGGAGTTCGTGGACAGGTTTGACTAACAGTATTTCCTCGACCACATTCGTCAGCAGCATGCACTGGAGTTTCAGACTCTGGTGCAGGGGGATATAACTGCAGATCAGTACGAGGCCCATTTTGTCGCGCTGTCAACGTTCGCACCATATTTGGTTGACGATGAGGGGTGGAAGGCCCACCATTTTAAAAATGACTTGCGTTATTGTATCGCCCCATGTTTTCAGGACCTGAGTATATGACTCATTTCCCAAAAACCTGAGTGTTAACCTATAGAGAGATAAATTCCATATATTTTTTTCTTCTTACCAGAGTTAGCATTCATGCAGAAGATGGAAAAATCAACATAAAGGAAATTTTGCATTTATATTAAGAACATAAAAGAGGCTCCCCATAATGACTTATACAAACCAATTTCTTGATATTTACAAATACAGGATTTACAAAATTTAATACATGAGAAATATTAAAATACATTTAAACGTAAGTCGCATGATCGCGCAACTTCTCTTAGCAGGTACAACCATGCACCCTTGATAATTACAATCGGCTCCTCATCAGTCTAAACCTGAATATCACTTAAGCCACCTTTGCTACCTGTACTATTATATATTTGATGAATGAGTGACCAGCTCAGTGTGAATTCCCTCAAGATTACACACTGCTGCCTTAGACAAGTATAGCATGAAGAGTAACAAGGCATACAAAATATAGAAAAATGAAGTCTTATTATATGCATAGATGCGTGAATGCATCATCAACCTGGGGATGCTCATCCAATCGATAGTTGGGCTCATCACATATGCAAAGGCTAACCATTAGCGAAGCACATCACGTGTGTACATCACATACCGCATAATGACTGCCCATCGTACATCACGTACATAAATCGATAGTTGATGGTCTGACAGCTAGCAAAATGATACCCTAATAACTCGGAGGCACGTATTACATTATCAAGAAATATCTACCTATCATCGCCAATATACCATGTATGCATGATTAGTCAAGTCATTATTAGTCCAATTGCAATCAGCTGGTTTAATAAAGCTCAAGGTCACTAGGGGGGGATCGTCACCTAGCGTAGGCTGACAACACGCACATAGGTCATATACCACCATCTCCGGATCATGAGGCTACCGCCTTAGGATGTTGATAGAACCCATCAATACATGAACAATCAATTCTCAATGTGTGGGAAACTAATATCGTATGCTGAGTAAGAATGAAATATTGAAGATACTATATACAATGATTAAAATGAGTCAGTATGTATGCTTCAAATACGAATAAGCAACAGTGATAAAAATGTCGAATGGTTCATCCCACAGTCAAGTAGGTGGAATCACTCAATAGATGGTAAATCCCATGAATAAATTTGCCACTAACATAACCTCCATATTGAGGGTCTATTCTTAACACAATCAATCTCATTACACCCTAAGTGCAGACTCTCTTTCATAGATAGAGGTTCCCCTCATAAACTAGAGAGATTTCGATTCATATGTGTCTTGCAAACAGTACAATAGCACATCTAATGGCATAAAGATCAAGTGTCAAACTAGGATACCATTATAATAAAGTATAACTCAAGTACAAATGTAAATACAATTCAAGAACTATTAAATGAATCAAAGTCTAGCGCATGCATTTGATATTTAAGATTAATTCTCAAACATATATCTAAGTTAATCATATATATAATTAATTAAGCTCTAAGGCATCATTTATAATCAATTTAAAACTTATCCTTGATCTAATTTTTAGTTGAAAAACCCAAGGGGAAGAAATCATCACCTAATGAACCAAATCACATTCTAATGTCGCTAAGTGCTTGTGCCCTTAAAATTGAATCCTACCACAAATCATGAACTTATACAATTAGATTCAAGTTCTACACACTACCTAGGTTTAAGATCATAGCCTAGGGTTTGAATTATTTATCTTAGAGTTTTTAATGTAAAATTAGTATTTTCATCCTAGGGTTTAGTCCTAAACTTAGATTCTAGGATTTGAACTCTAATTGGTGTATTAGTTACAAATTAATTTTAATAATTATAAGATAACTATTAATGTTAGTGTTATAATTTATATTAGCTAACATATTAATAATGATGATTCACAAGTTCATATTTAAATATACTGACATTATCTATTACTCTTATAATGACTAATAATCTCTTAAATAATGTAATTAATAATAATAAATTTTTTACTAACAATAATATAATAAGGACTAATACTAATAATCATATTAACAAGAATTATACTAATCCCATAAGGAAAATGATAATAGTCATAACTATCAATAATGAATCTAGTCATGATAATAGAAACTATGATCTACCCTAAATTATGAAACTCTATAATTAGATGCAAACCTAACACACTATTTAGGTTTAGGGTATTGACCTAAAGTTTAGATCACTTAAGTCTAGGATTTCATCCTAGAGTTTATATTTAGGTTCAGATTTTTGGATTCAATTTCTAATTGATGTAATAACAATATTAAAAATGTTACTAATTATAAATAGTAATCCAATAATAGCTAGTGATGACAAAATAATAGAAAATATAATTAAATGAAATGATTTACCTAACTTGAACCCGATTTGAGCAAGTCGACTCAACTGTTGTCTCTTTCTCTCATCCTTCCTCTCTTCTTCTTTCTTACCCTTCCTTCTCTTCTCTTTCTACTAGAAGATTTTTAGCAATGGACTCAACAAAACATGGCCTGACTCAAGTTAGTGACTCGGTTGAGTTGACCCGGTGCGACATGGATCAAAGCATCCTAGGCTACTAACTCGATCGAGTTGACCCGGTGCGACATGGATCAAAGCATCCTAGGCTACTAACTCGATCGAGTTGACCAGGTGTGACATGGATCAAAGCATCCTAGGCTCCCTCTCTCAGTTTTTTTCTATTTCTTCTCCCTCTCTCTCTCTCTCTCTCTCTCTCTCTCTCTCTCTCTCTCTCTCTCTTCTTCTAATTTAGAGAGGTCCAATAACCTCTGGACTCGACCCAGCTGTAACGTCTTAGAAAAATTCATACTTAGACCCAAGTACCACCTCTAGCAGAAATCATTTAGAACCAAATCCCTTAGAAATTTCATGTGTATTAGCTAGCGTTAAACTAGATTACATGTAACATTAGCACCAATAACTTTCAATATGATCTGTAAGACCCAAAACCTATAGAATCATTGACGTTATATTACCCTGAAATCTAGAATCCAACTCTAAAGACAGTTGCTCCCGGGAGCACTTTGTAACTTTATATTGGACCTAGACCGCACGTCGAAAGTCTGATAGCGATGAACTTAGACCAGTATGACGGCCTAGTTGGACTTGACTATCACCTCAAAAATTAAGGCCAAACGATGTCCTCAGACCATTTCCTTGAGTCTAGAGTGAAGAGAGTGAGAAAGCGAAGATTTTTAAAAAATTAAATATGATTTTAAGTAATCTAGGTCGTGTCGCTTGCGCATTATTTCTAAGCGTTCTGACCATTAGATTTCGACCCAAATTCACCCTCGGATCAGGATACGTGGCCCATACATGTCAAAGTACTTGTGGCCCTGACGAATTTCGGTGACCGTTGAATTAAAACTGGTCTGCCACGGACGATCTGGAAACCCGATCGGACTGAAAACTTAACTTGCTTAAGATTCAATACTAGTGAGCTTAAGTCCAACCGCATTTGATAAGAGGACCTCTAGAAGTGCTCCATTGGATCAGAAAGAGCCCGATTTGGTTATAACCTAAGTATACCTTGGCCTTAAGGCTGTTTTCGTCGACTTTAGGCTTATAAATAGGCCTTAAACCCTCATTCTCAAATCCCATATGAATTTTCTAAACCCTAGCTAAGTGAAGAGAGAGAAAGGAGAGAGAAAGTAAGAGGGAACCTGTTGTTTCTCCGTGGGATTCTTTCCAGTCCTTCTATGTATCGATCCTGTGTATCTGAATCGTTATTCCAGCGATTCTGATTCCGTTCTTGGATAAGTTAATCAAACCCTAATCTATTTTGGAGCTTAGAATAGCTATAGTAAAGTTATAGTTAACATGTTTCTTGCCTTAGGTAGCGTATCCACCGTTGACGAAGACTTATCGTCTGAATCATACTCATTACGCATTTTGTGGTTTAAGGTGCGGACTATATACGTTTAGGTTATGGTTTTCAAGACTTTTAATGTTAGATAATGATTTATTCATGACATGAATGCTATTACACATGCCAAATGTGCTATCTGTTTCGATTTATGTACATGTATAATCTATGTTATAAATAGAGTATTTCATGTATATGCTAGAATACCCATATACGTATGAAATTTGCTGTCATGATTGTCATGATTCTTTGTCATTGATTCATGATTGTTATATATGCGACGACTCCTTGATGAAAGGAATCGCCCTATTATGCCATATGGTCAACATACATGATGTATGTTAAATAGTGTAGTCTAAGTGTTTGTATAAATGCTTGTTTGGATTAGTAATGAGTAAAGTGTGATTTTTAAGGTTGTTGAGATATAAATCTCAATCACATTACCTGAGTGTATGATTTCCTCCATGGATTGATTAGCTTAAATTATTCATGTTAATTGTATGTATGATTTCCTCCATGTATTTTATTTTTGTTCAAGTTATATTTCATAAATGCTCGTATGAATGTAGGATATGAATCATATGCCTGTTATTGTCCAGGTAATCGGTAACAGTTCTTCAAATGGTGGTTGAGGTCATTTTCGCCAGGCAGGATGAGTTTAACGAATCCGGGTCGTGCTTGGGATGTTCGACAGTAGTTAGGCCACACGGAGTGCTTATACATTCCATATCGTTCAACTCAACGTGCGCTTGGCCTAGTTGAGCTTATTAACTAACTCGATTGACCGATGTATGTTCACCATGTTTGGTCACTACTGTTTAAATCTAAGACACCGAACTCACTAGTGAAACTTCTGTTAACCTTGGTATCGTGATCTCCTAAGACTCATGAGCCGGACATAGTGGTATGGGACACCGTGGTAGAGCTATCGGCCTATGCTGGGGCGACGAGCCTCCCTGTAGTGACCAATGAGCACCCTACTCTCGTGAGCCGATTATGGTGGTATGGGACACTATATTTATGCTGTCGTCCTACATTGATTGGTGACGAGCCCTCTGAAGTGACCTCAAGAATATCCTGATACTGGATAAGGGAGACGAGTCTTGTTGCAGTATTTAGGATATAACTAGACATGTATTGATTGGTGACGAATTCTTTACAACGATCTAGAACCGTAACATCGTATGAGATTTCCTAGGACTGACGACCCTAGAATGGATCAAAGTTTGGAAATTGATATAAGGAAGGTATCTTAGCTTCTCAATCCTACTGTATGAAAAGGACTAATAAGAACTTGGTAATCATACTCATGACATCGCACTGCATGTGCCATTGGCGTTGGTGTGAGAGCACAGTGGTAGTGATTCATGCCATGATCATTAGACGTTGTCGCAAGAGGGAGTTTGTGGTGAGGGCATGCATCATTATCTCATATCATTCTCACATTAACAAGAGTATCTAGGACATGTTTGATTGTAGTGCTTTATCATTACTGCTTGATTGAATTGATAACATGTTAACCTTTGTTGTATAGTTCTACTGAGTTGATCACTCACTCCCACATTCTGGGATGGTGCTTAAACAAAAATCATACTTTGACTTAGCTGCAGGTGATGGTGATGCCTGCGAGGCAGAGCCGGAGTTCGACGAGGATGAGGAGGCTTTCTCGTTCATGCAGTTCTCAGGCGGGTTCATGTGAGCCTTGTCCTGATTAGCAGGAATTCTGGGACATGAAGATGTTGATTTGTCACAGTTTTCTACATGTATTTTGATACACAGTTGTACTTATTTCCACGGCCAAAGCACACATTTTTTGGGGATTATTTTTGGTTTATATATATACTTAAGTCTTTCGCTTGCATTTTCTCTCAATCCCTGAATTATGTCTGGTGATTTGGCTTAATCTACTTCACGTTTATGCACTAATACAGACAACATACATCCATCATTATTTTTATTGCATAAGTGATGTTTTGGAACTCGGGAGTTGAGTTATGCTTGACCCCCAAATTTCAGGGCGTTACACCAGCCAATGGGCTAGAAGTCTGACTCGGTCCCAAACCGAGTTGACTCAGCTGCCACATTTATTCTCTCTCCCATCTCCCTTTCCTTCCTTCCCTTCTTCCTTTTCTTCTTTCTCTCACTTTCTTCTTCACTTAGGCCCATGCACTAGCAGGGTTGCCGGACCAAACCAGTCCCAACTCGCATGCCAGACTCGACAGTGATTCGGGTTGACTTGAAGGGTGCAAACACCGATTCTCAACCCTTCTTACACACCCTCTTCTTCTTTCCTTCTTACTTCTCCCTTCCTCTTTTCTCCTGCATCAACCTTCCTTTCTCCTGCAGTCCAGTGTTCACAACCCTAAGTGTAAGGTCACGATGTAGTAATAATCTCGATAAGAAGAAGGTCGAATCCATAGGGACTGAACTTGTGTGTCTTCTGAAAGTAATTAGAACTAGAAAATGATTTAAACCTAAATCTGTAAGTATAAAGAGTAATAATGAGAGATTTAATAAAAGATTTGTAGGTTCTCAGGATGCTACTTTGCTTGATTCAAGGACAAAGATAATTTTCAGATCTCTAAACTTCTCATGGATTTAATCATTAATGGATGAGAGTTGTGAGGATTTGGAAGAGATTCCATCACCTAATCATGCTCAGGAGACAAGGCAAACAACAGGATTTACCAATCCCACAACCAATCATAAGAGAATTGTGAAGGTTAGGAAGGATTCCATCATCATACAATGCCCAAAGGATGATGGTGAACAACAGGATTTCCTAATTTCACAATCTCAATTCAAGAAAAAAATATCTCAAGCCATCGCAAATCTATTGTAATTTGTCACAACAAACCATTAAAAACTAAAATATTCCTTCATAATCAAACTAGAATCCAAGAGAGTTCAATAAAACATGAATCAAAATAAAGAAAACATCCCAATCACACTACAAACTTCACCTCTTAGCCCTAGCTAAGAGGTTTAGCTAACCATATACATGATTGAACTAAGAACTCTTAAGAAAAGCATAAAAACTACCAAGGAAAGGGAAGAAAAACTCTTGGTGATAGATTCTTCACACTTTTACTCCACTCCTCAAATCCTAGAAGATGCTTAGGAACATCCTAAGGACCCTTATTTATAGTTTTGTATCTCAAATTTTTACACCGAGTTGGAAAATTTTAGAAACTGCTTCAAATTTCCGCACTTTATGTACTGTCTATGTAACCCATGACTGGTCGAGGACATCCCTTGACTGGTCAAGGATTTCCTTCAATGGGTCGAGGATGACCTGATTTTAGATGATTTTTTCGCTAGAGTTCAAGTTGAGGAATCCTTGACTAGTTGAGCAAGAGCTAGGTCAAGTCGAGGATTATGCAAATTCACTTCAAAACTTCGATTCTCTTTATTCTTAACTTGGTTTTCTTGGATCTTTAGCATGTGAATTCTTCTTTCTTAGTCTTCTAAGTTCTAATCTTTGACTTGGTGGTTCTTGAGCGTTAAATCCATGCTTTTAGCATTCTTTTCAATCCATGCTCTTAAATTCACATTGTAACACAAACATGAGTAAAATAAGACATTAAGCATTATCATGTTCATAAAACTAAGTAATAAATGGGGTCTAATATGCAATATTTGACCGTCAACATAGTCCTCAACCTGCATTTTGTTAGTCCCGAGCAAAGTATGTGAAAAATATTTCAAGAACCACAAGATAATTTGTAACATCCCGAAAATCGGGGGTCGGGCAAAAACCCAACTCCCGACTTCCAAAACGTCACTTATGCAACATTTTCAATGATGGATAAATGTCGGCGGTAATAGTACATGAAATATGAGGTAGATCAAGCCAAAACAACATATCATACTCCAGAGACAGTTAATTTAGCAAGCGGAAGAATGTGATAGATATATAGAATATATGAACTGTTGTGAGTCTCCAGAGTGTGAACATGTTACCAGGTTAAACGTATACATGTATACTCCAAAGATGAGCAAAAAGAATATACATGGTGCAAAAATAAAAGGTAAAATACCACGTGTACTGGCACCTAATCAGTAACCCTGTAACCCCGTCAATCAAAACCTGCATATAGGAGGGATCCTCCTCATCATCATCAAGTCCGGCTCTGCTTCGCGAGCATCGCCATCATCTGAAACTAAAATAGGGACTGGTGGGTGTCCAGAACACCATCCCGTAACGTAGGAGTGAGTGATCAACTCAGTGGAATCATAGAGAAAAGATTAGCATGTTATCAAATCAATCACGCGATAATAGTAAAGCAAGCAATCAAACATTCCTAGACACTGTTGTTAATGCAAGCATGAAATGACATGATGGATGCCCTCACCAACATACAACCTCTCACTACATTGGTCTTCCTTTGCTAATGATGCGTTCTATGGCATTGGTACCTATGGTTGTAGAAAAAAAAGCTGAAGTGATAGGTGTTGTGGTTGATTTCAAGGACGGATGTGAGTTTGTGACAAGAGGTCTAATCTCTATTGGCTATATGTCCTCAACATTTCCCAAAGGTAAAGCAATAACTTTTTGTTGTAGATGGTCGGGCCAACACGGAAGAAAAGTTGTGTATTGGGTCTGAGCCGGATACATTGACCTTCGGTCTAATCAGGACAGAAAACTCGTTGTATCAGTTCTTAATCCAAGTCAATGCCGATCTTTTGCTTGATCAGGGCATTGGATTCATTGGTAACTACTAGGATTAAGAATTCGATTCAAACCGCGAATACTTCGCTTAGATATACAGTTCTTTTACTCCGCATTCCTGAATGCAATAAGCCCCTGAGGAAGGCAAATCAAAGGGGCGTACTAGTTTATTCTAAGTTCAATCTGAGGAATTTATAAGCTTTCCCTGAGAGTGAATGGTTCTAAGTTAAAATAACTTTTCTAAGGGTTATAACAGAAGTCTATAAGTATTAAGGGGATCTATCGAAGGGATGAGGTTCTACTCCAACCAATCTAACCTACTATTCTTTAGCATATACAGGATTTACACTACTTAAGGTAACTAGTAGACTAGTCTGTAACTCACTAGCTGAAATCCAAAGCCTAAGCTTATATGCTAAATGGTTTCATACCATTTCTAATACAGGGAATTGTTCTATCGCCTAGGGTCATGATTGTCTAAATGGAATTGGATTTCCTATATAACTCTAGGTCCAAAACGCCAAGGGCATATGTTGCCAATGGTCTCAAGTTGTATTAAATGGGACTGCTTTCCTACTCCCACCTAAGAATTGGGAGTGACATGTTTAGTAGGTGGGTAGGTTAGGATCCAAATCAATTTCATGGGCTTTGGAAAATGGATCTTGTGTTGAAAAGTGTGAGATGAAGCATAACAATACACAATCCCTTAAGCATTCCACTCACTTCATAGCAAAAGGGACTGCATGCATGTCATTTACCAGAATTTGTCACAATACCTGGAACACAGTGTTACATGAATCATGACAGAAGATGCATGTGAGCTAATGCAACCAAGACTCCCAACATCTAAAATCTTCTACCAACTACTACACTACTACTAAACTCATCAACACAAAAAAACACAGGGATCCTAACATAGCAACAACCAAGCCACAGGGCGGCGGCATCTCTCGACCTTCTTAAACGGGCGGGGCGACTAGGCCCGACTTCATCAACGGCGGTCTTCCTCTTTCCCATGAGAGAGAGGATGGTGGAAAGGGAGAAAAAGGCTAAACTAGCCTCTACAAGGGCCATGAAAAATGGAGGAAAGGGGGAGATATGGCTGACCCAATGGGATGGCACAAATCTAGGTCCTATAGAGGGGTGAAACAGGCCCTCAAAGGCTAGAATTTCAAAGGGAAAAGAACGAAATAGGTTGGGATGGAGGCTCACATGAATTTTAGCATTTATGGAGGATGGGAGAGCTCCAAATGACTAGAATGGAGAAAGAAGGGAGCTTGTATGGTTGTGAGTGATGGAGTAGCGTCGGTTGTGACCGAAAATGAGGATGGGGGCAATTTAAAACAGGTTTTGAGAGAGGAGGCAGCAAAAACATGAAGAAGGGAGAGCTAGGGGGTGCATTTTTTAAGGAGATAGGTCTTTAGGGGTGTTTTAACGGATGACCCCTATGCACAGGGGCTACACTAGCCCCCAAACACCTCTGGCCTGAAGGCCCGACCAAGTGGGGCCCAATGTACGGTGAGGCCTCGCCAACCATCTTGCAAATCGGCGAGGCCCGGCCATTCGTGCATGGTCCCCCTATCCTGTGGTCCCCAAAAATGTATGGGTCCCACCCTGGATCATCCTGGATCAGCGTGGGTTGGCCCATGGCTCCGTTTGATGTGTTTCAGGGCCAATTTACGAACCGAAATGAGTTTCTATGACTTGTAACCTATGATTTTGGGGTAGGAGACTCTAATCCATCCAATTAACCCATTTGTTCCACCAGATTCCATAGTTGGAATGGTTAAAAGTCCAATTTATACATATATTTACTATTCATAGTAAATTTTTGTTTAAGTATGATTCGCCATCATTTACACATTAGGATTTATGTCTATTATGAAAGGACTTAGAAAAAGTTAAAGAATGGGGTGGTGGAAGGAGATATTCTGAAGAAATTGGATGAAAAGGGGATTTTGGGCCTTGAGATTGAGTGTAAGGGTTGTGGTCGACCCACGACCCAAGGACATCCATTTTTGGATTTGAAATTATTTAGGGAATGACTCAAACCCATCGACTGACGGCCTAGAGTCGACTTAGGTCGCTTCACGCAACCAAAGATACGTTACGGCCTAAAGTACTGTATAGTTTCACCTGTCGGCGAAACTTGGGATTCTAATGTGGTTTCTAAGTTTCCATCACCCCTTTCCTAAGTCAGAGTGTGTCAGTGTATATTGTGTTACCATAACCCAGGTCCATTTTAATCCAAATCATGCTCTGATACCATTTGTAACATCCCAAAAATCGGGGGTCGGGTAAAAACTCAACCCCCGACTTCCAAAACGTCACTTATGCAACATTTTCAATGATGGATGAATGTCGGCGGTAATAGTACATAAAACATGAGGTGGATCAAGCCAAAACAGCATATCAAACTCCAGAGACAGTTAATTTAGCAAGCGGAATAATGTGATAGATATATAGAATATATGAACTGTTGTGAGTCTCCAGAGTGTGAACATGTTACCAGGTTAAACATATACATGTATACTCCAAAGATGAGAAAAAAGAATATACATGGTGCGAAAATAAAAGGTAAAATACCACGTGTACTGGCATCTAATCAGTAACCCTGTAAACCCGTCAATCAGAACCTGTATATAGGAGGGATCCTCCTCATCATCATCAAGTCCAGCTTTGCTTCACGAGCATCGCCATCATCTGAAACTAAAATAGGGATTGGTGGGTGTCCGGAACACCATCCCGTAACATGGGAGTGAGTGATCAACTCAATGGAATCATAGAGCAAAGATTAGCATGTTATCAAATCAATCACGCGATAATAGCAAAGCAAGCAATCAAACATTCCTAGACACTGTTGTTAATGCAAGCATGAAATGATATGATGGATGCCCTCACCGACATACTCCCTCATACGGCACCATCTTACGCCTACGGCATGCTTACGTTCCTCAGTGCTTACATCTTCCAGGCACATGCAGTGCGATATGAATATGATTACCGAGTTGTTATTAGTCCTTTTGATATAGCATGATTGGAAAACTAGGGTACTTCCCTTATATCATTCCCAATAAGGATCCTGTCTAGGGTTGTCACTCCTAGTAATCTCATACGATGGTATATTTCTAGGTCGCTGCAAGGGCTGTCAGGGCTGTTACACGCACTCGTTGCTCCACTCCCCCATCACCTTATCAATACAGGCCTAGTTGTACTCTTGTTGCTACGGAAGGGTCATCGCCTCACGTAGACTCAGAGTATGCTCGAGGTCACTACAAAGGGCTCGTCACCAATCAGTGTAGGCCGACAGCTCGAATGTAGTGTCCCATACCACCACAATCGGCTCACGAGTCAAAGGTGCTCACTGGTCACTACGGGGAGGTTTGTGGCCCCAGCGTAGGTCGATAGCTCGACCACGGTGTCCCATACCACCATGCCCGACTCATGAGTCTTTATGGATCAGGGTACCATGGTTAACAGGGCTTTCAATGGTAAGTTCAGTACCCTAGGTTCAAGCAGTTATGACTCATACAAGGTGAACATACAATGGCCAGTCGGGTTACTTGATGGGCTCGACTAGTACGAGCGTATCTCAAGCTGAGCGACATGAAGTGCATGAAACACTTCTTGTGGCCTAACCACTGCCGCCTGCCCGAAACACGACTCGCGCTCATCGACGCGTCCTTCATGATAAATAGAAGCCAACCACGAATTCGATCCATTACCGACTGCCTGGACTAGAGTATAGCCCCAAGCACAAAGATGTGAATCAGTAATCATATGAGATAAACAAAATTGAAATAACAAGCAATCCAAGCATGTTAGCAACATATTTTCAGATACAACATAGGCAATTAAACCATACACAAGTACTTCACACATAAGGAAATTAATTGAAATACGACAAGCATAGGGCAAATCATATATATCATCAAATTAGTTGAGAATCCAGTCTCGACGCTAATCTACAACACCATATACTCAATACTTACTAATACATACATTTATACAAACACTTAGACTACTCTACTCCAACGTACTTGACGTATGTTGATTACAACATATAGTATGACAGATCCTCATATCAAGGAGATGTCTAATACACAACAATCATGTTCTTACATTTAATACATATGGCAAGCATAAATCATATTGATTTAGGCATTTCAACAAACACTTAACCTACACACATTAGTCTACAGAGCATATTCGGCCAATATGTGCATTAGGGCGAATCTCTTCGCCAAACAGAACACACACGCATAACTAGTATAAGTACACGGTAAATACCCATGGCAATCATATTGGCAAAATACGTATGTATACAGTATTTCCTACAAATACCCAAAATACCCTAAATCTCATATTCTTCGTACGTATTTGAAATGAAAAATGGACAGCATGTTGTACATATCAAATAACATTCTTGTTAACAATCTACCATTAAAAGGTATTGAAAGCTTTGAAAACCAGTAATCTAAGCATCTAAGATCCGCACCTTTCGTCGTAGAAGTGTAACGAATCGAACAGGAAGTCTACGCTTCGTCAACGGCGATATGACGACCTAATTCACAAGATACATCAGCTATTTCGTTACTTGTATTGATAAAATCCCTAAAACAGGTTAAGGTTAGGGTTTTCTTACCTAGAACGAAGCCGGAGTCGCCGGAAAAGCGATACAGAAGGGTGGATTTGGCACGTAGAGCAACAAGGAAGAATCCCAGGAGAAATCACCAGCTTCTCCCTCACTTCTCTCTCTTTTCTCTCTTCTCTCTCCTAGGGTTTTCTCCAAATTCGTATGGGTTAGAAAGCTAAGGGTTTAAGCCCCTTTTATAAGCCTAACCATAACCAAAACAGACTCCAAGTCAAGGTATACTTGGGTTATAGCCAAATCAGGTCTTTTCCAATCCAAAAGAGTATTTCGAGAGGTCCCCTGGCCAAATGCGGTCGGACTTAAGCTCATGGATATTGGATCTTGTTCACACTAAGTTTTCATACGGTAGAGTTCCCAGATCGCACGTGGCGGACCAGTTTCAGTTCAGCGGTCACAGAGACTCGATCGAGGATTCCAAGTACACTGACCTGGGTGAGAAATGTTCCCTGATCCGAGGGTGTATTTGGGTCAGATTCTGATGGTCTGAATGCTTATACTTAACCCGCAAGAGAAATGTGCAAGATTTATTTAAATCTCATTTAATTTTTAATAAATTTCACTCTTTCTCACACTCCTTGCTCCGGGCTCAATGAAATACCCTCAGAACATCGGTTGGGCTTGATTTTCGAAATGATTGTCAAGTCCAACAAGGCGGTTGTAATGGTCTAAGATTGTAGATATCGGACTCTCGACGCGCGGTCTAGATCCAATACAAAGTTTCAAAGGATTCCTGAGAACAAACAGGTTTAGAGTTTGATCCTAATTTTTAGGGTAACGTAGCGTCAACGATTCTAGAGGTTTTGGATCTTACAAATCGTATTTAAAGTGATTGGTGCTAATTTCATAGGTAATCTAGTGTAGCGCTAGTTAATTCATGTTAAATTTCTAAAGAATTTGGTTCTAAGTGATTTCTTTGGCTTTGGAATTGGGTTCTGAGAGGTTACCAAGGCGTTATGGTTGGCCCATTGCCTAAGGACGTCTAACCTCAGGTTAGTAAAAATCTGGGGTGTTACACAATTTTCATAAGCTCAAGCGATTCTAAAGACAATCTATTTCACAAAAATTTAGGATACATTAATATTGAGTAGTATTTCTGTAACACCTCAGATTTTCGCCAACCTGAAATTAGATGTCCTTTGGCAATGGGTCAACCATAACACCTTGGTAACTTCTCACAACTCAAATTCAAAGCCAAAGAAATCATTTTTCAACCCATTTCCTTCAAAATCTCACCTTTCACCACCTCATTCTTCAAAGTTCTCCAAGTACTTTCATATTGGACGTAAATCCTCCAGTTTATATGGTGAAGAACTATACTTTAACTAAAACTTACTATAAACGGTCGCCGAGATCGGGTCCGTACACACCCGTGATCATGAAAAATGATCCCAATCCACTTCTTGACCGTCAATCGATGGGTTTAGACTGTGTATTATCTCATTACAGTCATTAGAAAATGGTAAATATGAATATGTATCAAGTTTAATTCAAAATGACCCGTAACGAGTCGAAATGGAGTAGGGACCTAATCGGGGCACTTCCAGGGGGACCCAAGGTGGGACCCACACCTTTTTAGACCCCGTGGGGTAGGAGGACATCGCTCCACCGGTGAGTCCTCCCCAGACTGTCCAGAGACCGGCGAACCGGCGAGGCCTCGCCGTCGATCGGGCCAGATCGGGCTAGTCGACGCGGGCCGATGCTTCTAGTGTCCTGTGTGGCCCACTGATCCATGGTTGGTTAAATAAAAACTCTCTTACAGTGTCTTCGCTTCCAAAACCACCCCTCCAAGGTCTCTTTTCTTCAAACATCTCTCAAATCTTCCTAAAAATCACCCTTCAAGGGCTTCCTTCTTCCATTTTCGTGCACCCTCACTCTACCCACTTCAAATCCCACCTCCATTGCTGAATTTCCCCTTCTTTTCCTTCCATTTGACCACTCAAATCCCACCTCAAGAAAAAATCACTAAGGGCTAATTCCTTTAGAAATCAAGCAAGAATTAACTAGCGCTACACCAGATTACCTGGGAAATTAGCACCAATCACTTTAAATATGATCTACAAGACTCAAAACTTATAGAATTGTTAACGGTACATTACCCTGAAATCTAGGGTCCAACTCTAAACCCAGTTGTTCTCGGAAGCATTAGGAAACTCCATGTTGGACCTCGACCGAACATCAAAAGTTTGATAGCGATGAACTTAGACAATTATGTCCACCTGGTTGCACTTGACAATCACATCAAAAATCAAGTCCAGATGATGTCCTGGGACTATTTTCTTAAGTCTGGAGTGAAGAGTGTGAGCAAAGTGAATATATTTAGAAATTAAATATAACTTTAAATAATCTGAGTCGTATCATTTGCGGGCCAATTATAAGCATTCTGACCGTTGGATTCTGACCCAAATACATGTAACATCCCGAAAATTGGGGGGTCGAGCAAAAACCTAACTCCCAAGTTCCAAAATGTTATTTATGCAACATAGATATGTATGATTGAATGTTGTCTATAATAATGTATTAAACCTGAGTGAGATTAATCCAGAACAGCATATCATACTCCAGAGACAGTTAAATTTACAAGCGGAAGACTGTGATAGTATGTATAACATATATAAACTGTTGTATGTCTCTAGAGTGTGAACATGTTACCAGGTTATATACATACATGTATACTTCAAAAGTAAACAAAAGAATATACATGAGTGCTCTAAAAATATAAAATGACAAGTGTCAAAGTATCTAATCGACCTCCCTGTAATCCCGTCAATTAGAACACGCATAAAGGAGGGATCCTCCTCATCATCATCAAGTCCGGCTCCGCCTCGCAGGCCGCGCCATCATCTGCAATCACAAAAGGGTCTGGTGGGTGTCCGGAAACACCATCCCGTAACGTGGGAGTGAGTAGCTAACTCAGTGGAATAATAGAGCAAGGATTAACATGTTCTCAAATCAATCATGCGATAATAGTAAAGCAGTAAATCAAACAATCCTAAAACTATTGTTAATGCAATATGACATGACGTGATGTATGCCCTCACCGACGATCTCCCTCATACGGCACCATCTTACGACCGCGGCATGCAATCGACCCTCAAGTGCTCCACATCTTCCAGGCACATGCAATGGTATGGTGATATGATTTCTGAGTTATTATTAGTCCATTCAAACAGCAGGATTGGAAAACTAAGGTACCTCCCTTATATCAATCCCAACACAGATCCTGTCTAGGGTCGTCACTCCTAGTAATCTCATACGATGTATATTTTGTAGGTCGCTGCAAGGGCTGTCAGGGCTATTGCTCGCACTCGTTGCACCGCTCTCCCATCACCTTATCAATACAGGCCTACTGTACTCTACTGCTACGGAAGGGTCGTCGCTTCCCGTAGACTCAGAATACGCTCGTGGTCACTACAAAGGGCTGCCAGGGCTGTTGCTCGCACTCGTTGCACCGCTCCCCCATCACCTTATCAATGTAGGCCGACAACAAGAATATAGTGTCCCATACCATCATAATCTTCTCACAAGACTAGGTGCTCACTGGTCACTACGGGGAGGTTTGTGGCCCCAGCGTAGGCCGGCAGCTCGACCACGGTGTCCCATACCACCATGCCCGGCTCATGAGTCTTCGTGGATCAAGGTACCATGGTTAACAGGGTTTACAATGGTAAGTTCAGTACCCTAAGTTCAAGCAGTTATGACTCATGCAGGGTGAACATACAATGGCCAGTTGGGTTACTTGACGGGCTCGACTAGCACGATCGCATCTCAAGTTGAACGACATGAAGTGCGTAAAACACTTCGTGTGGCCTAACCACTGCCGCCAACTCCAAAACACGGCTCGCGTTCATCAACGCGTCATTCGTGACAAAGATAAGCCAACCACAAATTCGCTCGGTTACTGACTGCCTGGACTAAGTATAGTCCCAAACACATATGAATCCACGTCAGCGATCATGTGAGAGTATTGGAAATGAAACACAACCATGTGAGCATGTTAACACATGTTATATCGTACAACTTAAGTAAATCATCTAACACATGCCTTTCGTACATATAATGAACTTATGCATATCGCCAACATATAGGAAATCATTTCCATCAGCATATTAATTGAGAATTCAATCTCGAACTAAATCACAATGAAATCATCAAGCACATGTTATAACATACAGCTTAAGCGAATCGTCAAGCACATGCATTTCATTCATATTATGAAATCATGCATATGGCTAACATGTAGAAAACCATTTACACCAACATATTAATTGAGAAATCAATCTCAAACTAATTCATAACACCATTTAATTCAATACATACTAATACAAGCATTTATACAAACACTTACACTACACACTTAAGTCCACATATAGTATGTCGACCCGAAGTGCGCATTTAGGCGAATCTCATCGCCAAACTAATTATGCATGTATTCCTAACATTCTAATGCGACAACAAATCATGTCAATCATATCAGCAAAATATGAATGAAATCAGTACTTCCTACAAATGACTAAAATGCCCTAAATCTCATATTCTTCGTTGATTTACGAAACAGGAAATAGACAGCATGTTGTACATGTCAAACGTCGTTTCCGTCGATAATCTACTATTAAACGACATTGAAAGCTTTGGAAACAGTCAATCAAAGCGTCTAAAATCCGCACCTTTTCCCTTATAAGTGAAGTGATTCGAACGGAGCATATACACTTCGTCTACGGCGATCAGACAACCTGATACACATGTACATCAGCTTCTATTCTATTTGAATCAAAGAAATCCCCAAATTAGTTAGTGGTTAGGGTTTTCCTTACCTAGAAGTGCGTTGGAATCACCGGGAAAGTGATCGGAGTGCGTCGCCTAAGCACGTGCAGCAGCAGCAGCAGGTGGCAGGAAAATCACTCCCACTCTCTCTCACAAACTGTCACCTTTTCTCTCTCCCAATCTAGGGCTTTTTGCAATTTTGGATGGGAGAGAGGAGTGAGGGTTTCAACCCTTTTTATAAGCCCAAACTTGCCCAAAATAGGCTTGGGAACAAGTTTCACTTGAGGGGTAACCAAATCGGGGCTGTTTCAGTCCAAAAGGACATTTCTGGTGGTCCCCTGGCTGAACGCGATCGGACTTAAGCTCATGCATATTGGATCTAGCATATATCAAGTTTTTAGTCCGGCAGGGTTCGCAGATCGCCCGTGGTGGTCCAGTTTCAGTTCAGCGGTCACCGCACGTAGATCAGGCCTGCGAGTCTCGTGATATGAAATAGAAATTTTTCTTGATCCGGGGGTGTAATTTAGCTGAATTCTGACGGCCAGAACGTTCAATACTGACGCATCAAGTCATGTGCAAGATTTGAATTTAAAATTCCAATTCTGTCCCTATTCGCACTCTCTTCGGTCCGGGCTCAATGAAATGACCTGTGAGTATCGGTTTGACTTGATTTTCGAAATGAGTGTCAAGTCCAGCTAGGCGGTTCTAACGGTCTAAGATAGGAGGTATCAGACTTTCGACGCGCGGTCTAGATCCAATACAAAGATTCAAAGTGGTCCAGAGAACAAACCTACTCAAAGTTTGGTCCGAGGTTATAGAGTATTATAGAGTCATTGGTTCTACTCGATTTGGGTCTTGTAGAACATATTTAAAGTGATCAGGGGCTATTTCCCAGCTACTCCAGCGTTGCGCTAGCTTACTTATGCTTAGTTTCTAAAGGAATTAGTCCTAAGTGGTTTCTTTGGCTATGGAAGTAGGTTCTGAGCGATTTTCCTGGTGTTTTAGCTGACCCACTGCCTAAGGACATCAAATTCCAGATTGGCCAAAATCCGGGGTGTTACAATCTACCCCCCTTAAAATAAAATTTTGTCCCCGAAATTGGCGAAGGGCAAGGAGTACTTTTTCTAAGGAAGGTTCAAATCCTATTTAATAACCTAACCGTACATATAACCTAAATCAAATGTTTCGATCCTGGGCCAGTGGGAAAGAGGCCAACCACTCTTCCGCTGCGCCACTCTGATCGAACGGTAGCGTTGACTAACCTAACTGGATTGGACTTAATTCGTTCTACCCCCCTTAAAACTTGGTTTTACTTTAAGTTCAAGAGTTTATGCGTCGCTCCGTACATCAGAACGAGGTGCAACTTAAGACCTATCCTTGACATAAATTGGGAAACAACTTCTCTACATGGTTTTCCTTGCTGATGATGCGTTCTATGGCATTGGTACCTATGATCATAGAGATGATCCTAATCTCTATTGTGGTTAAGTTCAGGGGCAGGTATGACTTGGTGGCAAGATGTCGAATTCTCTACTGGCTTTAAGTCCTCGCCATTTCTCAAAGACACTGTGATCCCGTTCGGTTGTATGTGGTCGAGCTAACACAGAAGAAAAGTAGTATAGTGGGTCTGAGCCGGATACATAGACTTTCTGTCTAGCTAGGACAGAAGATTTATTGTATCAATTCTTAATCCGAGTCGATGCCGATCTTCTGCTTGATCAGAGCATTGGATTTATTGGTAACCACTAGGATTAGGAAGTCGATTCAAACCGCGAATACATCGCTTACATGTAGTTCCTTTATTCCGCGTTCTCGAATGCAATAAGCCCTTGGGGAAGGCAATTTTAAGGGGTGTGCTAGTACATTCTAAGTTCAATCTGAGGGAGTTATAAATGTTCCCTGAGAGTGAATGGTTCCTTCCTATGGGCAACAACAGAAGTCTATAAGTCATAAGGGGATCTATCGAAGGAATAAGGTTCTACTTCAACCAAATCTAACCTACAATTCCTCAGCATATACAGGCTTTACACTACTTAAGGTAACTAATAGGCTAGTCTGTAACTCAGCAGCTATAATCCAAAGCCTAAGAAAGCTATAATCTAAAGCCTAAGATTATATGGTAAATGGTTCCATACTATTTGTACTACAGGGAAGTCTTCTATTGCTTAGGGTCAAGATTATCTAAATGGAATTGGATTTCTTATGTCGTCAGATCCTTCAAATCTAGGAGTGCTATTGCTAGGTCCAAGACGCCAAGGGCCTATTGGCCAGTAGCATTAAGTTGTATTAAATGGAACCGCATTCCTAATCCCATGTTGGGATTGGGAGTGGCATGCTTGTTAGGAGGGTGGGGTGGGATAAAAATTCATTTGTAGACTGAATCCCGGGAGTTACTATACTCCCAATCTAGGGACAATACCTAACAACAAACGAACGACATGCACTCCATTCAACAAAAATCGGCTATATTAAGCCCAAACCACAACACAACATATTGTCTACCAGTGACATCACCAGACCTAATAACAACAAAACACAGAAATCCTTAAAACAAAAATCAAACAATCTACAGGGCAAAGGCATAGATGCCTAACTCTACCAAAGGACTTTACCACAGTCCCGACTTACCTTCTTTATCCCTGTCGAGTCTAATACTGTCTGTTGCTCACTAGAGCTCTCTCGGCCATATATTTTCAGTATCCCTTAAGCAAAAAAAATGGAGAAATAGGGTTGAGAGGGAGGATGGTGAAAAGAGAGAAAAAGGCTAAAACAACTTAATAATAGCCATGGAAAATGAGAGAAATGCAAGGAAATGGCTAACCAAACTAGAAAAGGGAGATCTAGGCGTTGTAGAGGGATGCTTCAAGCTCCCCTAGGATGTATTTTCAGAAAGAAAAGAGAATGAAAAAGGAAAATGGAGCACCTCACGATTTCAGCTCGATTTGGGCGTTGTAAGAGCTCCAAACGATGAAATCTTCAAGAGAAAGGGCTGCAAACCGAAATATAATGGTGGAGAGTGGTCGTTTTCAACCAAGGATGGATTTGGGAGTGATTTAAAATCACGATTTTTGGAATAGGGCAGCAAAAACAAAAATGGGGCTTGGAATGGGGGCCGTTTGTGAAGGAAGTACATCTTTCAGGGGGTTTTAAGGTACGGACCGCATACCAGGGAGCTTCCCTAGCCCCCAAACTCCTCCACCCCAAAGACCAGACCCATTTGAAGAGTTTGACCAGCGATGCATCGCCGAATCGGCGATGGAATCATCAGTGAAGTTACAAATTGGCCATTGAGGCCATATGGGATGGGTTCCCCTTGCCCTAGGGATTCCAAAAAGGTATGGTTCCCCCTTTGGTTCATTGTAGATTGCCCTAGGGAGGCCCAAACATCCATTCAAGGATTTTCGGGGCCAATCTGTAATCTCGAATACAAAACTCTATCATGCAGCATATGATTTTAGGGTATAAGGAGCTAGTACATCCATCTAGCCCATTAGTTACTAAAGAAAGCGAAGTTAGAATGGCCTTATGGCCATTTTTCATGAAATTTTATTATTCACTATAAAATTTTGTGAAAGTATGTTTTTATATTATTTTCACATTAGGATTGATTCCTAACATGAAAAAAATAAGAGAAAATTGAAGATTGGAGTGGTGAGAGGAAGAATTTCGAAGATTTTTGGTGAAACGGGTTTTTTAAGCCCTGGCGATTGAATACAGGGGTCGTGGTTGTCCCACGGCCTAAAAATTCACATTTACGGGTTTAGAATCGTTTAAAGAACGTCTCAACCCACTTACCTACAACCTAGGAGCTATTCGGGTTGCTTCACGCGACCCTAGATGCGCTACGGACTCGATCACGCGATCGAAATGAATAGACTTCGCCTATTGGCGAATTTGGGATCCTAGAAGTGTTTCTAGACCCTTCTCGCACCACCTAAGTCAAAGGAAGCGATAGCGTACGTCGCATGACCATAACCCAGGCCCGGTTTAATCCAAATCATGCTCTGATACCATTTGTAACATCCCGAAAATCGGGGGGTCGAGCAAAAACCCAACTCCCGAGTTTCAAAATGTTATTTATGAAACATAGATATGTATGATTGAATGTTGTATATGATAATGTATTAAACATGAGTGAGATTAATCCAGAACAGCATATCATACTCTAGAGACAGTTAAATTTACAAGCGGAAGACTGTGATAGTATGTATAACATATATAAACTGTTGTATGTCTCTAGAGTGTGAACATGTTACCAGGTTATATACATACATGTATACTTCAAAAGTAAATAAAAGAATATACATGAGTGCTCTAAAAATATAAAATGATAAGTGTCAAAGTATCTAATCGACCTCCCTGTAATCCCGTCAATTAGAACACGCATAAAGGAGGGATCCTCCTCATCATCATCAAGTCCGGCTCCGCCTCGCAGGTCGCGCCATCATCTGCAATCATAAAAGGGTCTGGTGGGTGTACGGAAACACCATCCCGTAATGTGGGAGTGAGTAGCTAACTCAGTGGAATAATAGAGCAAGGATTAACATGTTCTCAAATCAATCATGCGATAATAGTAAAGCAGTAAATCAAACAATCCTAAAACCGTTGTTAATGCAATATGACATGACGTGATGTATGCCCTCACCGATGATCTCCCTCATACGGCACCATCTTACGACCGCGGCATGCAATCGACCCTCAAGTGCTCCACATCTTCCAGGCACATGCAATGGTATGGTGATATGATTTTCGAGTTATTATTAGTCCATTCAAACAGCAGGATTAGGAAACTAAGGTACCTCCCTTATATCAATCCCAACACAGATCCTGTCTAGGGTCGTCACTCCTAGTAATCTCATACGATGTATATTTTGTAGGTCGCTGCAAGGGCTGTTGCTCGCACTCGTTGCACCGCTCTCCCATCACCTTATCAATACAGGCCTATTGTACTCTACTGCTACGGAAGGGTCGTCGCCTCCCGCAGACTCAGAATACGCTCGCGGTCACTACAAAGGCCTGCCAGGGCTGTTGCTCGCACTCGTTGCACCGCTCCCCCATCACCTTATCAATGTAGTCCGACAGCAAGAATATAGTGTCCCATACCATCATAATCTGCTCACGAGACTAGGTGCTCACTGGTCACTACGGGGAGGTTTGTGGCCCCAGCGTAGGCCGACAGCTCGACCACGGTGTCCCATACCACCATGCCCGGCTCATGAGTCTTCGTGGATCAAGGTACCATGGTTAACAGGGTTTATAATGGTAAGTTCAGTACCCTAAGTTCAAGCAGTTATGACTCATGCAGGGTGAACATACAACGGCCAGTCGGGTTACTTGACGGGCTCGACTAGCATGATCGCATCTCAAGTTGAACGACATGAAGTGTGTAAAATACTTCGTGTGGCCTAACCACTGCCGCCAACTCCAAAACACGGCTCGCGTTCATCGACGCGTCATTCGTGGCAAAGATAAGCCAACCACGAATTCGCTCGGTTATCGACTGCCTGGACTAAGAATAGTCTCAAACACATATGAATCCACGTCAGCGATCATGTGAGAGTATTGGAAATGAAACACAACCATGTGAGCATGTTAACACATGTTATATCGTACAACTTAAGTAAATCATCTAACACATGCCTTTCGTACATATAATGAACTTATGCATATCGCCAACATATAGGAAATCATTTCCATCAGCATATTAATTGAGAATTCAATCTCAAACTAAATCACAATGAAATCATCAAGCACATGTTATAACATACAGCTTAAGCGAATCGTCAAGCACATGCATTTCATTTATATTATGAAATCATGCATATGGCTAACACGTAGAAAACCATTTACACCAACATATTAATTGAGAAATCAATCTCAAACTAATTCATAACACCATTTAATTCAATACATACTAATACAAGCATTTATACAAACACTTACACTACACACTTAAGTCCATATATAGTATGTCGACCCGAAGTGCGCATTTAGGCGAATCTCTTCGCCAAACTAATTATGCATGTATTCCTAACATTCTAATGTGACAACAAATCATGTCAATCACATCAGCAAAATATGAATGAAATCAGTACTTCCTACAAATGACTAAAATGCCCTAAATCTCATATTCTTCGTTGATTTACAAAACAGGAAACAGACAGCATGTTGTACATGTCAAACGGCATTGTCGTTAATAATCTACTATTAAACGACATTGAAAGCTTTGGAAACAGTCAATCAAAGCGTCAAAAATCCGCACCTTTTCCCTTATTGGTGAAGTGATTCGAACGGAGCATATACACTTCGTCTACGGCAATCAGACAACCTGATACACATGTACATCAGCTACTATTCTATTTGAATCGAAGAAATCCCCAAATCAGTAAGTGGTTAGGGTTTTCCTTACCTAGAAGTGCGTTGAAATCGCCGGAAAAGTGATCGGAGTGCGTCGCCTAAGCACGTGCAGCAGCAGCAACAGGTGGCAGGAAAATCACTCCCACTCTCTCTCACAAACTCTCACCTTTTCTCTCTCCTAATTTAGGGCTTTTTGCAATTTCGGATGGGAGAAAGGAGTGAGGGTTTTAACCCTTTTTATAAGCCCAAACTTGCCCGAAATAGGCTCGGGAACAAGTTTCACTTGAGGGGTAACCAAATCAGGGTTATTTCAGTCCAAAAGGACATTTCTGGTGGTCCCCTGGCTGAACGCGATCGGACTTAAGCTCATGCATACTGGATCTAGCATATATCAAGTTTTCAGTCCGGCAGGGTTCGCAGATCGCCCGTGGCGGTCCAGTTTCAATTCAGCGGTCACCGCACGTAGATCAGGCCTGCAAGTCTCATGATATGAAATAGAAATTTTTCTTGATCCGAGGGTGTAATTTAGCTGAATTCTGAAGGCCAGAACGCTCAATACTGACGCGTCAAGTCGTGTGCCAGATTTGAATTTAAAATTCCAATTCTGTCCCTATTCGCACTCTCTTCGGTCCGGGCTCAATGAAATGGCCTGTGATTATCGGTTTGACTTGATTTTTGAAATGAGTGTCAAGTCCAGCTAGGCGGTTCTAACGGTCTAAGATAGGAGGTATCGGACTTTCGATGCGCGGTCTAGATCCAATACAAAGATTCAAAGTGGTCCAGAGAACAAACCTGCTTAGAGTTTGGTCCGAGGTTATAGAGTATTATAGAGTCATTGGTTCTACTCGATTTGGGTCTTGTAGAACATATTTAAAGTGATCAGGGGCTATTTTCCAGCTACTCCAGCGTTGCACTAGCTAACTTATGCTTAGTTTCTAAAGGAATTAGTCCTAAGTGGTTTCTTTGGCTATGGAAGTAGGTTCTGAGCGATTTTCCTGGTGTTTTAGTTGACCCACTGCCTAAGGACATCAAATTCTAGACTGGCCAAAATCCGGGGTGTTACAATACACCCTCAGATCAGGGAAGATGGCCCACACATGTCAATCTACTTGTGGCCTTGATAGAGTTTCGATAACCGTTGAATTGAAACTGCTCCGCCAAAGTCGATCTGAAAACTCGATCAAACTAAAAACTTAACCTGATTAAGATCCGATATCTGTGAGCTTAAGTCCGACCGCATTCAGTAAAGGAACCTTAAAAAATGCTCCGTTGGATTGGAACATACCCGATTTGGTTATAACCTAAGTATACCTTGGTCTTAGGGCTATTTTTGTCAGTTTTAGGCTATATAAGGGCCTTAAACCCTCTCTCACATATCCCATACGAATTTCTAAACCCTAGCTAAGAAAGAGAGAGAGAGAGAAACAGAGTAGGAGAGTCACCCAGGGATTCTACCCTGCCACTCCACGGGCTTAAACACCGCTACCGTATCACTATTACGGCATTTCTGACTCTATTCTTGGGTAAGAAATCCTAACCATAACCTGTTTTGGAGCTTAGAATAGTCTAAGTGTTGATGTATATAACCTATTTCATACTTTAGGTTGCCAATCCGCCGTTGATGAAGACTTATCGTCGAAATCATATCTGTTACGTGTTTTTCGGTTTAAGGTGCAGACTATATACGTTTAGGTTATGGTTTTCAAGACTTTTAATGTTAGATTATGATTTATTATTGATGTGGACGCTATTACATATGCCAAATGCACTATCCGTTTTGTTTTACATATATGTATAACCTATGTTGTAAATAGATTATTTCATGTGTTTGTTGAAATGTATGTATGTGTGAGGAATCTGATGTTATGATTGTCATGATTAATTGTCGTTAGTACATGATTGTTATGTATGCGACAACTCCTTGGCAAAAAGATTTTTCCTAATATGTAATATGGCCAACATATGTGATGTATGTTGAATAGTGTAGCCTAAGTGCTTGTATAAATGCCTGAATGAGTTAGTATTTATTAAAGTGTGATTTATAAGGCTGTTGAGACATGAATCTCAATTACCTTGCTTGTGTGTATGATTTCCTCCAAGATCTGTTTAAATGTGTATGATTTCCTTCACGATCTATTTAACTATGTGTATGATTTCCTCCATGTGTTGTATCCATGTTTAAGTTATATTTCATAACATGTTCGTATGAACGTAGGATTTGATTTAAATGTTCATTATTGAGATTGTACATAGTTGGGACTGTATTACAGTCCAGGTAATCGGTAATTGTTCTCGAACTGGTGGTTGAGGTTGTTTTCGCCACGCAAGATGTATTCGACGAATTCGAGTCGTACTTGGGATGTTCGGTAGTGGTTAGGCCACACGGAGTGCTTATGCATTCCATGTCAATCAACTCAATGTGCGCTTGGCCTAGTTAAGCTTATCAACTAACCCAATTGACCGATGTAAGTTCACCATGTTTGGACATTATTGCTTGAACCTAAGGTATCAAACTTACCAGTGAAAAGCCCCTCTAACCTTGGTACTTCAATCCACTAAGACTCATGAGCCGGACATGGTGGTATGGGACACTGTGGTCGAGCTGTCAGCCTACGTTGGCGCGACGAGCCTCCCCGTAGTGACCAGTGAACAACCTAAACTCATGAGCTGATTATGGTGGTATGAGATACTATATTCGAGCTATCAGCCTACTCTAAATGGTGACGATCCCTTTATAGTGACCTTGAGTATATCCTGAAACTACATTGGGGCGACGAACCTTATTGTAGTATATAGGATATAACTAGACCTATATTGATTGGTGACGAGCCCTTTACACTGATCTGGAACTATAATATCATATGAGATTGTCTAGGACTGATGACCCTAGAATGGATCATTGTTTGGGTATTGATATAAGGGAGGTATCTTAGCTTCCCAATCCTCCTGTATGAAAAAGGACGAATAATAACTCAGTAATCATACTCATAACATTGCACTGCATTTGCCTCTGGTTGAAGAACACAAAGGGAAAAAGTATGCCACGAACGTAAGATGGTGTCACACGAGGGAGTGTAGGCGAGGGCATGCATCATGAAAATATTTCATCCTTGCATTAATTAGAGTATTTAGGAATGTTTGATATGTCTTCTTTCTCATTACTGCTTGACTGAATTGATAACATATTAACCTTTGTTGTATAGTTCTACTGAGTTGATCACTCACTCCCACGTTACGGGACAGTGTTTACAACACTAACCAGTCCCTATTTTAGTTTCAGATGATGACGATGCTTGCAAAGTGGAGCCGAACTTTTATGATGATGAGGAGGGTTTCTCCTGTATGCAGCTATCAGGCGGGTCTATGTAGATCATGTTCTGATCGACGGGATCATAGGGATGTTGATTAGATGCCATTACACTTATTATTTTGTACTGTTGGGAACACCCATGTATATTCATTATGTTCATTATGGAGTATACATGTATATATTTAACTTGGTAACATGTTCACACTCTGGAGACTTACAACAGTTTATACATTTTATATATTTATCACAGTCTTCCGCTTGCAAAATTTAACTATCTCTGCAGTATGATATGTTGTTTTGGTATAATCCCACTCATGTTTAATGTACTAATGTGAACAACATTCAATCATCATTATCTATACTGCATAAGTGATGCGTTGAAACTCGAGAGTGGAGTTTATACTCGGCCCTCGATTTTCAGGGCATTACAAGATGGTATCAGAGCATGATTTGGATTAAACTGGACCTGTGTTATGGTAACACAATGCACACTGACGCACTCTAACTTAGGAAGGGGCGATGGAATTAGAAACCACATTAGAATTCCAAGTGTCATCGACGGGCGAGATTAACTACTGTAGAATAGCCCATACATAACTGAGACCATGTAAAATGATCTCATATCCCCACTTCTATTCACTCAAGCTTCCATCTTCTTCTACATCTTGCACCCATCCAGCACTATTCTTTACAACTCTCCACCATCCTTATAGCCCCCTCATTTGGGCACAAAACCCACATTTTTGTGTCCCTAACCTGCGCAACCTCCAAATGATGGGACATTTAGGGTCCGTTCGACCAACTGCATTAGGTAAGATTAGGGTGGATGGAATTATAAAAGTAACAGTAAATGCATGTGTAAAGTATTGTCCCTAGATTGGGTGTATCCCATGGTTTCTAATGTCATGGTTGGAATGTATGCAATTAACAATAAATCCCAGGATTTCCTTTCAAATTATACTTATAATTTCATCATCATGGGATTTGGAAATCCTATCTCACACTTTCCAACGCAATGCTCATTTTTCAAAGCCTATAAAATTAAATTTTAATCCCATCCCACCCTCCTTCCAAACATGTCATTTCCAACTCCCGAGGTGGGATTAGCAAGGCAATTAGTAGGTATGATCCTATGTGTAGTACTCGAGCACAATCACATTTAAGTCCGAGCAACTTAAATTCCATCTAGCGTATAAACATAGACTTTCAAATACAACCAGTGGATTACTGCTACTCATAAGTTAAGACTAGGCTACTAGTTATACTAAGGAATGTAAAAGATTAATTATGCTTAGGTAATTGAATGATAGACTTAGTTAGTTGGCTCGATTAGCTTAGAGTGAGGCCTCATTCTTTCGATAAAGTCCCTTGATAATTAGGGAAGCTGTTTTGATTTAGAAACTATTCATGCATAGAGGAACTTATATATTTCTCGGATTGAACGTTAGGTCAAATTAATAAACCCCTTAGACTTACTTTCTTAAGGACTTGTTACAATCGGGAACATGGAATAGAGAAACTATCTATAAGTGATGTATTCGTGGTTTGAATCACATTCTCAATCCTGGTAGATTACCAATGAACTCTATGCTCTGATCAAGCAGAAGATCGGGATCGATTAGGATTAAGAACCGATACGATAAATTTTCTGTCCTATCTAGGCAGAAGGTCTATGTATCCGACTCAGACCCACTACATAACTTTCCTTCCGTGTTAGCCTGATCACTTACAACCAAAAATTTATTACTTCGTCTTTGAGAAGTGTTAAGAACCTATAGCCAATAGAGATGAGGCTCATTTCTATAACCATAGGTATCAATGCCATAGTACACATCATCAATGAAAGAAAGACTAATGTATTGGGAGATCGTATCCCATTCCATGTCAATGATAGGTCCTAAATTATACCTTGTTCCGACATACGGATCAAGACATAGATTCTTGAGCCTTGAGAGTAGAAATAATTTTTAAGGGGGGTAGAACATTGCCAAATCTAGTTAGGTTAGTTAATACAACCGTTGGATTAGAATGGCGTAGCGAAAGCGTGGTTGGCCCCTTCCCCACTGGCCTAGGATTAAAGGAAATTGATTCAGGTTATATGTAAGGTTAGGTCATTAAATAGGATCTGAATCTTCCTTATAATGTCAATAATGAAGTATTTAAAGGGAAACAATTAGGGCTTAAGTTTTGAATCCATTCATATTAAATCATAGGCCTAACAATGGGAATAAGCGGAGGTCAGTGTGGATGCGAACAAAATAGAAGCCTTGGCCAACTCTATACGATTAGAAATCCTTTTAGGATGATCTATTAGGGTGCTTATTAACCCCTACCTTGGATATAGATTCGGACGAGGACTCTCCTAGACCAGGACCCAAAGGGCAACCTTATAAATAGGACATTTGAACCTTTTAGTGATGGGCATGCCCTAAGCTTTTAGAGTGATTGGACTACGAAGTTATTGAAATATACAATTACGAAGCAATCGCGGCTTGACTCAATTCTTAATCCTGGGTGACTATCAATGGACTCACTACTTTGACCAAGCAGAAAACCAGTATCTACCAGGACTAGGAAGGGATACGATAAGCCTTCTACGCTGGTCAGGTAGGTGATCAAAGTATCAGGATCAAACCCACTACAACCGTCTTTCCGTATTGGTCGACCATTGAAAACATATATCTTACTCTAAGTAGATAGGAATCATCGTCAAGACTCAAAATAGATAAGGAAACAAATTGTAGCAAACCATAAGGGTATAAGCAAGAGATAAAGAGTAAATTTTTAAGGAGGATAGACAAAAATGCTCCAGACTAGCATAGATAGCATACACCCTACCACGCATATAAACTTGAAATCAGTAAAGCTTAGGAAAAAGGAATAATAGAATCTTTACTCATTACTCTTAGCCCATTTCGGGGATAAAATTATTTATTAAGGGGGTAGATTGTAACACTCTGGATTTTTGTCAACCTGAAATTAGTTGTCCTTAGGCAATGGGTCAACCATAAGACCTTGGTAACTTCTCATAACTCAAATATAAAGCCAAAGAAATCGCTTTTCAACTCATTTCCTTCAAAATCTCACCTTTCAACACCTCATTCTTCAAAGTTCTCGAAGTACTTTCATATTGGACACAAATCCTCCAGTTTATATGGTGAAGAACTATACCTAAACTAAAACTTACTGTAAACAGTCACCAAGATCGGGTCCGTACACACCCATGATCATGCAAAATGATCCCAATCCACTTCTAGAGCATCAATCGATGGGTTTAGACTGTGTATCATCCCATTCCAGTCATTAGAAAATGGTAAATATGAATATGTATCAGGTTCAATTCAAAATGACCCGTAACGAGTCAAAAAATAGAAGGGGCCCAATCGGGGCACTTCTAGGGGGACCCATGGTAGGACCCACACGTTTTTAGACCCTGGGGGTAGGAGGACATCACACCACCAGCGAGTCCTCACCGGACTGTTCAGAGACCGGCGAGGGCCTCATCGGTTCGCAAGGCCTCGCTACTGGTCGGGCCAGATCGGGCGGGCCGACGCGGGTTGATGCTTCTAGGGTCTTGTGTGGCCCACTGGTCCATGGTTGGTTGAATAAAAACCCTCCTACAGTGTCTTCCCTTCACAAACCACCCCTTCAAGTTCTCTTTTCTTCAAACATCTCTCAAATCTTCCTAAAAATCACCCTCCAAGGGCTTCTTTCTTCCATTTTCGTGCACCCTCACTCTAGCCATTTCAAAACCCACCTCCATTGCTGAATTCCCCCTTCTTTTCTTTCCATTTAAGCACTCAAATCCCACCTCAAGCAGAAATCACTAAGGGCTAATTCCTTTAAAAATTAAATAAAAATTAACTAGCACTACACCAGATTACATGAGAAATTAGCACTAATCACTTTAAATATGATCTGCAAGACCTAAAACTCATAGAATTGTTAACACTACATTACCCTGAAATCTAGGATCCAACTCTAAACCCAGTTGCTCTCGGGAGCATTCGAAAAATCAGTGTCGGACCTGGACCACACATCGAAAGTCCGATAGTGATGAACTTAGACAATTATGACCGCCTAGTTGGACTAGATAATCACCTCGAAAATCAAGTCTAGATGATGTCCTGAGACTATTTTCTTGAGTTCAGAGCGAAGAGTGTGAGCAAAGTAATCCGAGTCGTATCACTTGCGGACCAATTATAAGCGTTTTGACCGTTGGATTCTGACCCAAATACACCCTCAGATCAGGGAAGATGGCCCACACATGTCAATCTACTTGTGGCCCTGATCGAGTTTCGATGATCGTTGAACTGAAACTGCTCCGCCACGGTCGATCTGGAAACCCGATCGGACTGAAAACGTAACTTGATCAAGATCCAGTTTCTGTGAGATTTAGTCCGGTTACATTGAGTAAAGGGACCTCCAGAAATGCTTTGTTCGATCGGAACAGACCCGATTTAGTTATAACCTAAGTATACCTTGGTCCTAGGGCTATTTTCATCGGTTTTGGGCCTATATAAGGGCCTTAAACCCTCTCTCACATATCTCATACGAATTTTCAAACCCTAGCTAAGAAAGAGAGAAAGAGAGTGAGAGTTGGAGATTCACCCATGGATTCTACCCTGCCACTCCACGTGCTTAAACACCGCTACCGTATCGGTATTACGGCATTCTGACTCCATTCTTGGGTAAGAAATCTTAACCCTAACCTGTTTTGGAGCTTAGAATAGTCCAAGTGTTGATGTAGCTAACCTATTTCATACTTTAGGTTGTCAATCTGTCGTGGATGAAGACTTATCATGTAAATCATATCCGTTACGCGTTTTTCGGTTTAAGGTGCAGACTATATATGTTTAGGTTATAGTTTTCAAGACTTTCAATGTTAGAAAATGATTTATTATTAACGTGGATGCTATTACACATGCCAAATGTGCTATCTGTTTTATTTTACGTATATGTATAACCTATGTTGTAAATAGAGTATTTCATGTATTTGTTGAAATGTTTGTATGCGTGAGGAATCTGATGTTGTGATTGCCATAATTAATTGTCATTAGTACATGATTGTTATGTATGCGAGAACTCCTTGGCAAAAGGATTTTCCCTAATATGTAATATGGCCGACATATGTGATGTATGTTGAATAGTGTAGCCTAAGTGTTTGTATAAATGCCTGAATGAGTTAGTATTTATTAAAGTGTGATTTATAAGGGTGTTGAGATATGAATCTCAATTACCTTTCTTATGTGTATGATTTCCTCCAAGATCTGTTTAACTGTGTGTATGATTTCCTCCATGTGTTGTATCCATGTTTAAGTTATATTTCATAACATGTTCGTATGAATGTAGGATTTGATTTAAATGTTCATTATTGAGATTGTACATAGTTGGAAATATATTACAGTCCAGGTAATCGGTAATTGTTCTCGAACTGGTGGTTGAGGTTGTTTTCACCACGCAGATGTGTTCGACGAATCCGAGTCGTACTTGGGATGTTCGACAGTAGATAGGACACATGGATGCTTATGCATTCCATGTCGATCAACTCAATGTGCGCTTGACCTAGTTAAGCTTATCAATAAACCTGATTGACCAATGTATGTTCACCATGTTTGGATGCTACTGTTTGAAACTAAGGTACCAAACTTACTAGTGAAAAGCCCCTCTAACCTTGGTACCTCGATCTGTGAAAATTCATGAGCCAGACATGGTGGTATGGGACACCGTGGTTGAGCTGTCAACCTACACTGGGGTGATGAGCCTCCCCGTAGTGACCAGTAAGCAACCTAGACTCGTGAGCCGATTATGGTGGTATGGGACACTATATTCAAGCTGTCGGCCTACTCTAATTGGTTATGAGCCCTTTGTAGTGACCTCGAGTATATCCTGAAACTGCATTGGGGCGATGAGCCTTATTGTAGTATATAGGATATAAGTAGACCTGTATTGATTAGTGACGAGCCCTTTACAGTGATCTGGAACTATAATATTGTATGAGATTGTCTAGGACTGACGACCCTAGAATGGATCATTATTTTGGTATTGATATAAGGGAGGTACCTTAGCTTCCCAATCCCGCTTTATAAAAAAGGACTAATAACAACTCAGTAATCATACTCATAACATTGTACTGCATGTGCCCCAGGTTGAAGAGCACAGAGGGACGAAAGCATACCGCGAACGTAAGATGGTGTCGCATAAGGGAGAGTAGGCGAGGGCATGCATCATGAAAATATTTCATCCTTGCATTAATAAGAGTATTTAGGAATGTCTGATATGTCTGTTTTATCATTACTGCTTGACTGAATTGATAACATGTTAACCTTTACTGTATAGTTCCACTGAGTTGATCACTTACTCCCACGTTACTGGACGGTATTTGCTACACCAACCAGTCCCTATTTTAGTTTTAGATGATGGCGATGTTTGCGAAGAGGAGCTGGACTTTTATGATGATGAGGAGGGTTTCTCCTATATGCAGCTATCAGGTGGGTCTATGTTGACCATGTCCTGATCGACGGGGTCACAGGGATGTTGATTGGACGCCATTACACTTGTTATTTTACATTGTTGGGAATACCCATGTATATTTATTATGTTTATTTTGGAGTATACATGTATATATTTAACCTAGTAACATATTCACACTCTGGAGACTTACAACAGTTTATACATTTTATATATTTATCACAGTCTTCCGCTTGCAAAATTTAACTGTCTCTGGAGTATGATATGTTGTTTTGGTATAATTCCACTCATGTTTAATGTACTAATGTGAACAATATTCAATAATCATTATCTATGTTGCATAAGTGATGCGTTGGAATTCGAGAATGGAGTTTGTGCTCGACCCTCGATTTTCAGCGTGTTACAATTTCCTCCTAAAATCTAGCACACTGTAAATCTCATAGTCAAGTTACAACATTAATCCTCCAATTTGAACAATCCTAAACATTGAGTTCCATGAGTGCATAGTGAAGCCTTATAAAAGGTCTAATTTTCATGATAACATTGATAATCAAAAGGACATATAGGATAACTAAAAATTTCCTTACAATTCAACCTTTTTTTTTTCTTTTAGCTTTGATTTTTCCATCGATGGCTTTCACACTATGTTAATCTTCAATAGGTAGTTGTTTTCGACGACAACTATTTTTTTAGCTGGGTATCTTTTTTTTTTTTTCATTTAAACATGATGGACAAATTCCCTAGGTTGGTTTCTTCCATACTTAATAATCACCAAGTGAACAATTCAATATTAAACTGAAACCTTATTGCGTAAACTAGATGTGACATGTGATATCATGACTTAATCAATGTTGAAAATTTCTAATCATGGATTAATAAGTTGAACTTAACTATGAAATCTAACAAGTAATTGAATCCAAGAGTCATAAATTACCAACATTAAGTATCTTAAACTTCTAAATCATGGATGAATATCAAAATCACTCAAATTTACAAAATTTTCAGAAAAATTTTCACACTTTTTGCTTAAAGACTAAGAAAACACTGATTTGCTTGCCTAATCCACACCCCAACCTAAAATCTTCATTGTCCTCAATGTAAAGATATAAGCATGCAATGCACATGATGAAAATGCCCTGCTTTATCAATTAGCGTGAGTGTTATGTCAATAAGTCAAGTGAGCCCCATAGGAAGATCATTCAAGCGTCTGCCTCAACTGGATGTGTGCTCCGAACTCGTCAAAGGTAAAATTAGCCTCACATCTCGTCCCAAAACACCCAGGTATATAAAACCCTTTAAAATAGATAGAACACCGTAGGGTTTAAAGTATGAAAACTATTTTGCAAATCAGGAAAATTTCTAAGTTTTCAGCTTTTCTCGATATATCGAGATCACCTCGATATGATCGGACACCCGTTAACAATGTCCTCAGAATGAACTTGATATCATCAAATGAGGAAATCTTGTGTCAACAACCAACTTGATCTCTGGACAAAACTCTCGATGAATCGATGGAAGAATCGATATCATCGTCATTCAAATTCTGAGATCATCGAGACAACTCGATATAATCGAATTCTGGTTAGTTTGTGTCTAGCAAGCTGTTAAGGAAAAAAATATTTTTGTCTAGGACTTGAAGAGAGCCTCAATATCCTTGTAAATCAAACTCTAATGATATCGATGGATCTTCGATGTGATCGAATTCAGACCAAACTTGTCCAACAAGCTCTTAGGTAAATTCACTTTAAATGTTCGAGGTATCGAGACTCCCTCGATAATATCGATATTTAAATATCAATCATATCTATACTAGGTTGATATCATTGAATTCAGACAATGGAATGTCCAGTAAGCTTATAAGAAAATCTTCTATAGTAGATCGATGAATCGAACTAGGTATCGATATCATCGAAATTTAAAATCTGATGACATCATGGGATGATCGATAATATCGAAGATGGCTGTCTCTTATTTAACCTGCTCTCATATTTTCATTGTTGCGGAATCGAACCGTGGTTCAATGAAATCAGAGTTCAAAATCCGATGACATCAAAGCATGTTCGATATGATCGATCTATGTATAAGAGATTCAATTGTGATTTTCAATAGAGTTCATATCAACCATTTGTCCCTTGATGTCTTTGAAAGTATACATTCGATGATATTGAAGATGGATCGATCATATCGAACTCTGTCAAAAAACTAACTATTTTATTACCATTGGATCTCTTTGCCTGTTTAAGGAGAGCTTGATATTGGTTGTTTCATTGAGAAAAATAAAGAGAGCTTTGAGAGAGTAACTCACATCACTGACCCTAAGCCCTTTTTCTCATGGGAGTTCATTTCTCAATCCACCCTCATCATTGATATTAAATAAAGTGGATTGGTGAATGAACTTTCACATTTAAGGATCTTCCAGCTACCGCCTTAATGAAAAATCATTAAGCTGAGATCTCTTAAATGCCCAAGACCTTGGAACTACTCTATCACCACAATGATTATCATTTAATAGAGTAGAATCCAACATAAACTTGACCCAACCAATCGTCATACATTGGAGCATCATCAGTGTTGCGGTTTGAGGGAGCTGAAGATTCTTTGTCATCAATAGAGGAGATCTTCATCAACGTGCTTATCGGGGCTCGTCTACTTATCTTTAAGTCATTAGAGTCTAGAGATCCGACTAAACATTCCTTTGTGTAGGATTGTGTCACAGGTGATTCTCACCCCTTTCAAGTTCTCATAGGAGGCCTCTGACGGGAGAGTACATGTTGGTGCTATGTGTTGACCCTTGCTCTTGTAGAGCATAAACTTAGGTCCTTGGCCTGTGTGGCCTAAAACCTAGGTGTTGTGCGCTGACCTTTGCTCTCGTGTAGGGCATAAACTTTAGGTTCCTTGTGTGGATACTTAGACTGTGTGCCTTAAAACCCTTGATTCTTTACGTGGATCCTTAGCCTGTGTGATCTAAAACCCTAGGTTCCTTATGTGGATCCTTTACTCATGTGTAGTGCATAAATCCCGAGTGCTGTGTGTTGACCCTTGCTCCTATGTGGGGCATAAGCTTATGTCTCGTGCATATATGTTTAGGTCCTAGAGTTGACCTTGTGTAGGTTATGAAGGTTAGAGGTGAACCTGATTTAAAACCTCCGTTAGTGAAATCCGATACACTTAAGGGTTGAGTGCCTCCACCAGGAGTGTAGTAGACAAGTAACCAAACCACTATTAATGACTGTGTTTAGGATTGTTATTTGTGTTTACTTTATATGATCACATGAAGCATGATGACATGATTATTTAGAACTGATAAGTATCACATTCCACACATAGTCACTTATTCAATCCATCTTAGACTAAGGTTATATATTGTTTAGATTCTGCTTAGTCTAGTGATTGGATCCTCTAATAGGTTTGGAAACCATTAGAGTTAAATTGATGATATCTTGACATTTGCTTATTAGATCAAGATAACGGTAATAGGATTTTAAATTGTCGTAAAATTTTATAAAAGTCTTATTCACCCCCTTCTTGGACACTTTGACCTATTCTTACTTCTACTAAAGAGGTCATTACCACAATTTCAATTGGTATCAGAGCGGGTCTCTCTTAAGGGCTTAAATGGCTAGAGAGCGATCTTGACTGAAGTTAAAAATATGGCCAAAGGAGAGGGATCATCTGTAACGAGACCTCCTGTATTTGATGGATCAAATTATACTTACTGGAAGGCTAGGATACATTACTTTCTGAGATCTTTATATCATGATGTTTGGGACATTATTTAAAATGGATACGTGCCTCTAACTGATTAGGTAGTATGTGATGATGGCACATCCATATCCAAACCAAAATCTAAAGAGTTGTGGACTACTCATGACAAAGAAAAACAAACTACAGAGGCAAAAGAAATTAACGCCATTTACTGTGTTGTGTCCCAAGAAGCCTTTAATCAGATTAGTATGTGTGGAAAACTAAAGAAGCATGGGACTTGTTGGAAAAAACTCATGAGGGAACTAGCATAGTTAAAAGATCCAAACTGTAGCTCCTAACATCACAGTTTGAAAGTCTTAGAATGGAAGAGCATGAGACCTTCATGGAATTTTTCACAAAATTGAACATAATCTACAATTCTATGGGTGGATTAGGAGAAAAAGTTTCGGTCTCAAAAATCTGTAGGAAAATTCTGAGATCCTTATCGGAATGGTTCAACTTGAAAGTTACAACTTGAAGAGTGTAGAAACATGGATGAAATGAAAGTAGAAGAACTAGTAGGTTCCCTACAAACATTTGAACTACACTTTAAGCAATCTCTTAAACCTAAAAATACTGCCCCCAAAACTTTAAAGAACAACACTAATGAGGAAGAGGAAAGTGAAAAGGATAATGAAGATGAGGAAGTAGCTCTCTTGGCTCAAAGGTTCAAAAAAATTTCAACAAAAATCATGGCTGACCATACAGAGGCAAACAAATGGACAACAAACACAATATAGGCAAACCTTCCAAAAAGTCTAGAGAACCTTAGTGTTACAACTGTAGGAAATTTGGACATTTGTCCACTGAATGCCCTAAAAGAAAATCCAAAGGAAAGGTAATGGCTACTACTTGGGATGACACTGAAGAATCAAACCCAGACTTTAATGATTCAGAGAGTGATGGAGACCAAATATCTTTGAAAATACTCATGGCCTCCACACCTATAGACATTCCAATGATAATCGAGGAAATTAATGAACCTCAAATTGAAGAGACATTTCTATCAGATGATGAGAAAGAAGAAGAAGAGAAATAGAAGGATAAATTACAGGATGCCTATAATCAACTTTTTACACATAACATCCATATCCTCAAATGACTTGGGATGAATGAAACTAAAAATAAATTGTTGTAAATGGATCTAGATAAAACTTCAAAGATCAATACATACTTGAACAATGATCTTTAGAAACATCACTTTGAAAATGATAAGCTAGAAAGAATTAATTTATACCTCAAATTTGAGTCTTCAAAACCGACTAAATAGATTGAACTATTGAAAGATGAAAATATGCATCTTAAGAATGAAAATCGCACACTTAGGTTTGATGTAGAAAAATCTAGGAAGTTTGTTTAACTGAATTACAAATTCTCTCAAAGTAGTGAAAAATTAGAAAGACTCTTATGGATGGGAAGACGTGGAAAAGACAAGAGTGGATTGGGATATGAAAAATTTAAATCAACTCCCAAAAATGCAGCACTAATGATTGAGAAATTAGTTGCATCGGGAAGTAAAACAAAAGCTACTTCTATCTATCATTCATGTGGAGACTTAGGCCATTTTAATTTTGAATGTATTTCTCTTAGGTGGACTCAATCCAATTCCGGTCTAAATAGTATTGGTAAATACAGACCAACTAGAAGAACAATACAAAATGCCAAGACTACACCAAACAATATAGTAGGAGGTAAGACACATCCATCTCCGCCCAGAATGACCAAGAGAATGGAGGAGCTATTGAATCAACTGGCTCAACTAAATAAGAAAACAAATGATCTAGTAAAATAAGGAAAAATGATTCAATTACCTAATGTACCTAGAAAAGTCCCTGACAAAGTAAAGGAAATATCCTCAAGGAAACCTATCACAACATGGATAGTGAAAAAAAAGAAGAAAAATTGCCTTGACCCTCACTCAAATCATATAACAGGCAATAATACTAAGTGGTACCTAGATAGCGGGTGCTCAAGACATGTTATGGGTGACAACTCTCTTCTTTAAAATTATTGAAATCTTGATAATGGGGTAGTCACTTTTGGAGATGGAAACACCGCTAAGGTAATAGGGCATGGAACTATTGTTGGATTGGAGATGCTAAAAAATGAGAATGCTTTCTGTGTAGAAGGACTGACACACAACCTTCTACGCATTTCTCAAATATGTGACAACAAGCATGTGGTAACATTCTCCACACAAGAGTGCAAGATCTTAGACCTATCAGGAAAAATAATTATGAATGGTCTTCGCACTAATGATCAATGCTATGTTATCAGAGGTAACAAGAAGGATGATCCTTCTGACTACTAGTATGGGAACACAGAGAATATATCCAGGTTACAACATCTAAAACATTGGACATACATATGTGAAAATATATATTTTCTTGTGATTATCATGATATATCTGAGGATAATACTCCTCAAAAACTTCTTTTTGAATATAAACTCTACAAGTGTTTATAATTTTAAAGGTTACAATATTTTTTATAAATTTTGATATGTATAAAAGCTGATATGAAAATATACTATGATATGCATATATGAAAGATCATCGAGGTGCTCAAATCAATGTCACACTTTTACTCTTCGATAAGTCAGTCGATACATCAAGCTGATCCTCAATTATATCGAGTAGATATCGAGTTCATTGACAACTTTTCAGAATCCAAAACGTTACACGTTATAAAGTGTTATTGAAGAGGTCTTCGATAACATTGAATTAATGAAGTAGATGAGATAGATGTAGAATCGATGTTATCGAGCAATCCCGGGAAGCTAAAATGTTGGAAAAACATGTGGTTACTCCCAATGGTCGTCAGATCAGAATTCAATGTCATTATGAGTTCTTGATTGATGACATCAACAAAAAGTCGATATCATCGATGAATGCTGTATAATAACCCGGCCGACGTACAACAAGTCTAAATCATAATCTTCCCTGGAGTGTTTTGTCATCCTCTTTACCCCATCTCAAGCACATCCATCTCAAAGAGGAGGAAAATCTATTTCAAAAGAGGAAGGATGGTGAAAGGAAAAGGTAAGGAAGTCTTTGATGAACCTTTAAAAGGTGAAAAATTCAAAAAGAGAAAAACAGTAGCTCATATGTCTCCTCTCAAATGCCTTGAGTGGGAGAAGGCTGCTATTGTTGACTATGTTGTCCTTCCCAGCTGCATTGAACCATATGGTATAGACCTAATGCTAGAAATCATCGGATGGGAGAAAATACTAAAATGGTAGGAACCTACTGATATGAACTTATTCACTAGTTCTTTCAATGTTGGCATTCCATTTGTGAATATCCACCGAGCATCAGTCTTAGAGTTGGAAATCATAACAAAATTATCCATCCTGTGCTACTCAGACTTGTGTTGTATGTGGAAGTCACCCGGGTACCCATCACGAAATGCAATCTGAATGCATTAGGGGTGTGGGGAGAGATAATGCATGCTCTATGCAATGGTCTCACTATTTTTAGAACCGAGGGAAACCTTCTCTATATTAACCATCTTGAGACTACCTATAAGATCATGCATGACATTTTTGGTACCAATGTGTATACATGCGACATCTCAGGAAAACATCTCTCCTTCCATGCTCAAAATCTTGTATGATGTCTATCTGGAGATTCTCGTGTGCCTGCCTACTCTCATTTTAGGGCAACTGATTCGTATTGTCAAAGGAGAAGGCCTTGCCACACTGCCTTTTTCATCTCTCATTTGTAAGTTTGCAAAATTTTTGGGACTTCCATCCACATCCGATGTAATACAACAAGAAGTATGTTTTAATGATGATACTCTTCAGCTATTACTGCTGACCACCTCCTCTCAATTGGTTAGTCCTCCTCTGCCAATTTATGATATTGAAAACAATCAGCATCTGACTCCATTGGGCTCGAATCACACACCTCTCAAGAGTGCAACCTTAATCAGTCACCCAAAGCAAAATCAGACCGAACTTGGGCACTACCTACTGAGAGGACTCACCGATATCGAAGAGTGGCTTCACAACTATGAGAGGCGCTTGACTAGGATCGAGGAAAAATTTGATGTACAATAGCACACAGTATAGCCGCTCATTGATCTAATTTCATGTCGTCAAGATAACACAGTGCCATTGGCCCCAGCACCGTAATGACAGTTCCTCTTATGCCATCACATACACTGATTATGCATTTATACTTACGGCATGAGTATCTTTTTGAATGCCCTATGTAACTATGAGTGTATGAGATGGTCAACCAACGTTGAACAGGTTAAGATCCTCTGGTGGTTGTTCATTAGTTTATTTTTATTTTGGTAGATCATCCTCTAAATGCGGACAATACTTTGGTTTTGATATGCCCATGGATGGCTGAATACTTTGATGGATGTTTGTTTTTAATGCTTTATATAATGCCAAGCTTGGCCAGTTCATTTAGATATTTTGGTACATACATGATGTTACTGATTATCTACTTGAGCTTTATAGGAGCAGCCTATGGGATGCATGTTATGCGACAATTGATAATTGATTCTTTATTGAAGTGGTTTATTGTGTGTGATGTGGTGATTCCCAAGTTTACAATGCACATCTATCTTGAACTATTTCACTGATTATCTACTCAAATGGGAATTCACAACTCTCCTATTTCCTGGATTCTCCCATGTTTTTATGATTCAACATCAGTCAACTGATCTTCATATATATACTACCCTTTTCCATTGACTAACAAAAAGGGGGAAAATAAATCCCACCATGAGGAACATTGTTTGTTTCTATGTATGTATGGTGGTACAGGTGATAGAGGGAGCAACTGCAAAGAAGACAGGGGGAGTAGCTACTTAAGTTAAAGCATATGAATTTGTAGTACCTTTGTAAAATTGTGTAAGTGATCATGTACACACAATTTAGGATGTTGTTCTAGGTGGTTTTTAGTTGTTTTGTCACGTAATTGACAAAGGGGGAGATTGAAAGTGCCCTGGTTTGTCAATTAACGTGAGTGCAGAGTCAACAAGTCAAGTGAGCCCCATAGGAAGATCATTTGAGCCTCTGCCTCAACTGGATGTGTGCTCTGAACTCGTCAAAGGTAAACTTAGCCTCACATCCCATGTCCCAAAACACCATAGGGTTTAAAGTATGAAAAAAAAACCCTTTAAAATGGATAAAACAACATAGGGTTTAAAGTATGAAAATAATTTTGCAAATTAGAAAAGTCTCTAAGTTTTCAGCTTTTATCAATATATCGAGATCACCTCGATATGATCGGACACCTATTATCGATGTCCTCGGAATGAACTCGATATCATCAAATGAGGACATCTTATGTCCAGCAACCAACTTGATCTCTGGACAAAATTCTTAATGAATCGATGGAAGAATCGTTATTATCGTCATTCAAATTTCGAGATCATCAAGACGGCTCGATATAATTGAATTTTGGTTAGTCTGTGTCCAACAAGTTATTAAGGTAAAACATATTTTTGTTGAGGACTCGAAGAGATCCTCGATATCCTTGAAAATCAAACTTTGATGATATCAATAGATCTTCGATGTGATCGAATTCGGACAAAACTAGTCCAATAAGATTTTAGGAAAATCCTCTTTAAATGTTCGAGGTATTTAGACTCCCTCGATAATATCGATATTCAAATATCGATCATATCTATACTAGGTCGATATCATCGAATTCGGACAATGAAATGTCTCGCAAGCTTATAGGAAAATCTTCTATAGAAGATTGATGAGGCGAACTAGGTATCAATATCATCGACATTTGAAATCTGATGACATCGTGGGAGGATCGCTAATATCAAAGACAGTTGTCTCTTATTTAGCATGCTCTCATGTTTTCATTATTGAGGAATTGAACCGTGGTTCGATGAAATCGGGAAATTCGATGACATCAAAGCATGTTCAATATGATCGATCTGTGTAGAAGTGATTTAGCTGTGATTTTCAGTAGAGTTCATATCATCCATTTGTCCCTTGATTTCCTCAAAAGTATACATTTGATGATATCGAAGATGGCTCGATGATATCAAACTCTGTAAAAAAATTGACCGTTTTATTATCGTTGGATCTCTTTGCCTATTTAAGGAAAGCTTACTATTGGTTGCTTCATTGAGAAAAATAGAGAGAGCTTTGGGAGAGTAACTCACATCACCTACCCTAAGCCCTTTTTCTCTTAGGAGTTCATTCTTCAATCTACCCTCATCATTAATATTAAATAAAGTGGATTGGTGAATGAACTTCCACATTCAAGGATCTTCCAGCTACCACCTTAATGGAAAATTATTAAGATGAGATCTCTTGAATGCCTAAGACCTTGGAACTACTCTGTCACCACAATGATTATAATTTAATAGAGTGGAATCCAACATAACATTGACGCAACCCGTCGCCATACATTGGAGCATCATCTGTGTTGCAATTCAAGGGAGCTGAAGATTCTTTGTCATCAACAGAGGAGATCTTCATCAACGTGCTTATCGGGGCTCATCTGCTTATCTGTAAGTCATTATAGTCCAGAGACCCTGCTTATCATTCCTTTGTGTAGGATAGGGTCATAGGTGATTCTCACTCATTTCAAGTCCTCATAGGAGGCCTCCGATGGGAGAGTACGTGTCGGTGCTGTGTGTTGACCCTTTCTCTTGTAAAGCATAAACTTAGGCCCTCAGTGTAGGTCCTTGGCCTATGTGACCTAAAACTTAGGTTCCTTATGTGGATCCTTAGCCTGTGTAGGGCATAAACTCTAGGTTCCTTGTGTCGATCCTTGGCCTATGTGGCCTAAAACCCTAGGTTACTTGTGTATATCCTTTGCTCGTGTGTAGAGCATAAAACCTAGGTATTGTATGTTAACCTTTGCTCCTATGTGGGGGCATAAACTTGTGTCTCGTGGAGACATGTCTAGATTCCTTGTGTAGGTTCTAGAGTCAACCTTATGTAGGTTGTGAAGGTTAGAGGTGAACCTAATTTAAAACCTCCGTTAGTGAAATCTGGTACACTCAGGGGTTGAGTGCGTTTGTCGGGACTGGAGTAGGTAAGTAGCCGGACCACTATAAATGAATGTGTTTGGGATTGTTATTTGTGTCTTACTTTTCTATGTTTACTTTGGATGTTCACATGATGCATGATGACATGATTGTTTAGAACTGATAAGTATCACACTTCACACACAGTCACTCATTTAATCCATCTTAGACTAAGGTTATATATTATTTAGATTCTACTTAGTCTAGTGATTGGATCCTCTAATAGGTTTGGAAACCATTAGAGTTAAATTGATGATATCTTGACATTTACATATTAGATCAAGAGAATGGTAATAAGATTTTAAATTATCGTAAAATTTTATAAAAGTCCTATTCACCCCCTCTAGGACACTTTGACCTATTCATACTTCTACTAAAGCGGTCATTATCGCTATTTCACATTAGACAACGAAAGTAAAGGAGAAGTGATGGAAAGGTAGTACATAAAGAAGGAATTTAGAGGCTTTTCTAAGGGTCTTAAAGTGCACATGGGTTAGCCAATGACTAAAAAAGACGATATGCAAACTCTCATAGACTTATGAAAGTAATAAAATAATCTTAAACTAGGAATGCAAGGGAAAAGCTACTCAGTCATGCCACATGGATCCTCCTTCGGCCAATATCTTGATAAATTTATTAGTAGGTTTCTCAAAACGATCATCCAAAATCCTTTTTTGCGATAGGCTTGGAGGCCCTGGAGCATGAATGTCTAAAGAAACTTATGTACCTTAATATAAGGTTTCCTTTTAATCTCCTGAGGTGTCCAAAGTATATATGATTCACATGTGACAGAGAAAGTTTCGGAGTTAGTACCCCATGGTGAATTAGAGACTACGAGTAGAGAAAATTCAGAAAAATTCTCATCAGATGATGTAGCCTTAACACATTCCGAAGTTCTAAATTTTGGTTCAATTTCTAGCTCCTCCTCCTTTAATGGTACACATTCAGGGTCTAGGGAAGTAGGGGCTTCAGAACTCTCGGTCCATGACAACTACTGAGGTATTGTCTTGCCAAGCATTCACTATGTCTTGTAACATGGGATTATTTATATCTATAAAGTGCACCGGGAAATCTTCTAAAGATTCGAAACATTTAATTGAAAGGAGTTCATTCACCACATTGAGATCTATGATGATATGCCCAATAACTCCTTTATCTTTTTCAAGAGTAGAAATGAGCATACTCACTTATTTTTTCTCAAGGTGGGATGAAATCACCACCGGGTATGTATCTTCTTGACCTAAGCAAATCTGTTCATGATCAGTGGGCAAAGGTTTTAGGTCAAGCTTCAATGTCTTGAAGCTATACAGTAGAGGCATTATATCAATTTGGGGCATTTTTTTAAATTGTGGCCTCCACCAGTTAACTTCAAGTACTGGCACATCGTCAAGCATGACACCCGCCTCCCTCCCTAATCATATCATCATCTAAATCATGGGAGTGGGCCAAGCACCTCTCTAGAGGGTTAGAGGATAAGGTTAGAAGTACTCTATCTTCCATGAAAGAATCAATTAGGTTAATATCATGAAAATCTTCATCATCCTCTAACTGTTAGCCTGTGTTGAAAAAAATATTCAACTCCAATATCATATTCTCGAAAGACATACTCATGACTCCATTCCTGCAATTAATGATTGTGTTTAAAGTGGAAATGAATGGTCATCCAATAATGATAGGAATTTAAGTGGTCATTTCCATGATGGGATGAGTATCCAGGATGATAAAATCTACCAGGTAATGGAATCTATCAACTTAGACCAACACATCCTCAATTATCCTTCTCGGTACACGAACTGAGAGATCGATAAGTTATAATGTAGTTAGAGTGGGTTTCAATTCACCCAAACCTAGTTGTTCGTAGACCAAATAAGGAATTAGGTTTACACTCGCCCCTAAGTAAAGAAATGCGTGCTCAATCCAATAGTTTCCAATTACACAAGTGACGGTTGGACTAACAAGATCTTTATATTTTTATAGCACATCTTACTTTATGATAGCAGTCAAATTTTCAGTTAAGAAGATTTTCTTTTAAATATTTTATCATCTTTTGGTCGTACACAAGTCTTTTAGAAATTTGGCATATGAAGGTATTTGTTTAACCGCATCCTGGAGAGGGATGTTGACCTTTCCTTATTTCAACATTCAACCAACCATTGGGGGAATCGGGGCAATTGACTTTCCTTGAAGTTTCATTTCTAATTCTTGTGGAGCAATGTTAGGTTTATCATTGTTGTCCTCTCTCGGGTCCTTAGGCTTTTCAGCCTTAACTAGAATAGTTTTGTCAATGGTCTTCCCACTCTTAAGAGTGGTGATAGATTTAGCTTGCTCTATTTGATTTGAAGATCTTGGATCACTTATCTCATATTACGGTTTGGGATTGGGGAGAGGTTGAGTAGGAAGCATCCCCTTTCCTCCAATTTTAAGTGTGACTCTATCCTTTGAATAAATGAAGCAAGCATTCCGAATACTGATCTGATATTTTGGCTGAGTAGCTCTTGCTCTTGAATATGTTTTTGAACCAGATTCTCCTGAGGTTTCACTTGAGTTGGAATTTGATTAAAGAAACCACGAGGGGTAACAATTTATCCATTTCTCCAACTGAAGTTTAGATGACTTCTCCAAATAAGATTGTATGTATTGGTGGTAGGTCCATTGAAAGGTCTTTGGTAATTATTCATGACATTGGATTACTTATTCAACACCTCTTAAAAGGTAAGTATTGTTGGACAATTTTTTGTTGTGTGAACGTTGCAAGCACAAATACCACAAATAGTTTCCGTAACCTTATCCTTCTTTAGTTTCATGGAATTGAATTTCCTTATGAGATTAGACACTTTAGCATTAATATCATCGTCCTTTTTCAGAAGGTATAATCTGCCCCCCTCCTTTGATTGAAAGGGCCTAGAAGTGGTGCTTGATTTTGGATAAGTGTCACATGATTGTGCATTTTCAGCAAGTCAATTAAAGTAGTCCCACACATCATCGATGTTTTTATTCATGAATTCCCCATTGCACATTGTCTCAACCAATTGACATATGGAAGATGTCAGTCCATCATAGAAAAAGTGTGTAATGTGCAACATTTCAAAATCGTGTTATGTGCATGAACTGACAAGATCCTTGAACCGCTCCCAACATTGGAAGAATGTTTCACCCTCATTTTGGGCAAAGTTTATGCTTGACTTTCTAAGTGTGTTTGTTTTATGATGTGAATTTATTTTTTTTATGAACTCCCTTATCATGTCATTCCATGTGCCAATAGATTTGGGACATAGTGAATGCCACTACGTCTTAGCTTTCTTTTTTAAAGAAAAGGGAAAGAGTTTCAGTCTGACCATGTCCACAGACACAGTAGAAAAATATAAAGTGGTTATGATCTTGTCAAAGTCTTTTAAGTGCAGATATGGACTTTTAGATTCAAGTCCATGGAATTTTAGAAGGCGTTGGATTACCCCTAGCTTGATATCCATATGTCCCGTATTTTTTGGAAAAACTATGCACGAGGACGTGCTCATCCCTGCCGGTTGTAAATAGTCTTGCAAAGTAAGAAGCGGGGGTACTTGATGTACCTCATTCTCATCGTAGACTTCCTCAACCCGAGGGTGAGGTTGTCTTCCTGGTTGATTGACCGGTTGATTTGCAGCCATAACCTCAATTAACTCTTAAGATCTTGAGTGGTGTCTAATCATATGATGTATAGATAACCAATCAACCAATCCTCCTTCACTCAAAAGACGTTGAGTGTTACCACGGACCCACTTGGGCATGAAACACTCTTAGCCTCAATTTCAAATTCTAACCTAATCTTAAAAGAGAGTAAGAAAATAAAAGTCTATAAATAGAAAGAGAGAGGGAGTTGGAAGGAAGTTTCTAAATTAGAAGTTCCTAATTAAAATCCTGCAAAATAAAACAAAACAAGCAAGTTTCTAAAAATAAAAATTCTAAAATTAGAAAATTTTTAAAAATAAAAATAGAAAGTAAACTAGTTTCTAAAAATGAAAAAGGAAAGTTTCTAAAAATTGATTAGGAAAGTTCTAACTCTAAAAATTGAAAGTTAGTTTCTAAAAACAAAAGAAATCCTAGAATTAGAAAGTTTCTAAAAACAGAAAACAAGCTGTAACACCCTGAAAATTGGGGGTCATGTGTAAACTCAACTCCCGAGTTCCAGACCGTCACTTATGCAACAAAAATGATTATGATTCAATGTTGTCTGAGTTAAAGCATTCACATGAGTAAAAGTATACCAAAACTGCAATTCATACTTCAGATCCAGTGATAAAAGCAAGCGGAAGACTAAACAATATATATATTTCACTGTATGGAAAAACAAAGTAGATCTCATCTGTCTCTAAAGTATGAATACATCTCTGAGTCTCATATACAAATACATGAACAAAATCAAATGTTCAAAATAGTCCCACTGAAGTCCCATTAACCCAGGTCACCTAAGCAAAGCCATCATGATACTGCATGTACGAGAACTCGTCCTGGTCCTCGTCAAAGTCTGGGTCTGCCTCCTAGATCTCAGCATCACCTGCATCTACAACAGGGTCTGGTAGGTGTTGCAAACACCATCCCGTAACGTAGGAATGAGTGATCAACTCAGTGGAATCATAGAGCAAAGATTAGCATGTTCACAAATCAATCATGCGATAATAGTAAAGCAGTAAATCAGACAATTCTAATACTGTTGTTAATGCAAGATGACATGACGTGATGTATGCCCTCACCGACGATCTCCCTCATACAGGCCTACTGTACTCTACTGCTACTGAAGGGTCGTCGCCTCCCGTAGACTCAGAATACACTTGCGGTCACTACAAAGGACTCGTCGCCTGATCAGTGTAGGCCGACAGCTAGAATATAGTGTCCCATACCACCATAATCTGCTCACGAGACTAGGTGCTCACTGGTCACTACGGGGAGGTTTGTGGCCCCAGCGTAGGCCGACAGCTCGACCACGGTGTCCCATACCACCATGCCCGGCTCATGAGTCTTCGTGGATCAAGGTACCATGGTTAACAGGGTTTACAATGGTAAGTTCAGTACCCTGGGTTCAAGCAGTTATCACTCATACTGGGTGAACATACATCGGCCAGTCGGGTTACTTGACGGGCTCGACTAGCGCGATCGCATCTCAAGTCGAACGACATGAAGTGCGTAAAACACTTTGCGTGGCCTAACCACTGCCGCCAACTCCAAACACGTCTCGCGTTCATCGACGCGTCGTTCGTGGCCAAGACCAGCCAACCACGAATTCGCTCGGTTACCGACTGCCTGGACTAAGTATAGTCCCAAAAACATACGAATTCACATCAGCAATTTATGTAGGAGTATTGGAATTGAAATACAATCATGTGAGCATGTTAACACATGTTATAACATACAACTTAGGTAAATCTTCAAGCACATACATTTTATGCATATAATGGAATCATGCATATAGTCAACATGTAGAAAATCATTTACGTCAGCATATTAATTGAGAAATCAGTCTCAAACTAATTCATAACATCATTTAATTCAATACATACTAATACAAACATTTATACAAACACCTACACTACACACTTAAGTCTACATATAGTATGTCAACCCGAAGTGCGCAATTTGGCGAATCTCTTCGCCAAACTAATTATGCACGCATTCCTAACATTCTAATGTGACAACAAATCATGTCAATCACATCAGCAAAATATGAATGAAATCAACACTTCCTATAAATGACTAAAATGCCCTAAATCTCATATTCTTCGTTGATTTACGAAACAGGAAACGGATAGCATGTTGTACATGTCAAACGGCGATGCCATCAATAATCTACTATTAAACGACATTGAAAGCGTTGGAAACCGTCAATCAAAGCGTCTAAAATCCTCACCTTATCTCTTATGGATGTGTCGTTTCGAACGGAGCGTATACGCTTCGTCTACGGCAATAAGAGAACGTAATTTACAAGATAAGTCAGTTAACATGCTATGAATACTAACGAACCTCAAATCAGCAACTTCTAGGGTTGTTTCTTACCTGAAAATGCGAAAGAATCACCGGCTTGGTGATCAGAAGGTGTTGCTACAGCACGTGCAACAAGTGGCACGAAGATGGGAAAAATCTCTCCTACTCTCTCTCACAAACTCTCACCTTTTCTCTCTCCCAAATTAGGGTTTCTCTCAAATTCGGATGGGAGAGAGGAGTGAGGGTTTCAACCCCTTATATAGACTTAAAAATGCCCAAAATAGGCTCCGGTACAAAGTTCACTTAGTGCATAACCGAATCGGGGCTGTTTCGGTCCAAAAGATGCTTTCTGGTGGCCCCCTGGCCGAATGCGATCGGACTTAAGCTCATGCGTACCAGATCTAGCACGTATTAAGTTTTCAGTCTGGCAGGGTTCGCAGATCGCGCGTGGCGGACCAGTTTCAGTTCAGCGGTCACCGCACGTAGATCAGGGCTGAAAGTCTCATGATATGAAATAGAAATTTTTCCTGATCCGAGGGTGTAATCTGGCTGAATTCTGATGATCAGAACGCTTAATACTGACACGTGAAGTCGTGTGCCAGATTTGAATTTTAAATTTCAAATCTGTCCCTATTCGCACTCTCTTCAGTCCGGGCTCAATGAAATAGCCTATGATTATCTGTTTGACTTGATTTTCGAAATGATTGTCAAGTCCAGCTAGACGGTTCTAACGGTCTAAGATAAGAGGTATCAAACTTTTGACGCGCGGTCTAGATCCAATACAAAATTTCAAAGTGGTCCAGAGAACAAACCTGCTTAGAGTTTGGTCCGAAGTTATAGAGTATTATAGAGTCATCGGTTCTACTCGATTTGGGTCTTGTAGAATGTATTTAAAGTGATCAGGGACTATTTCCCTGCTACTCCAGCGTTGCGCTAGATAACTTAGTCATATTTTCTAAAAGAATTAATTCTACGCAATTTCGGGTCGAGTTGGTACTCGAGTCCAAGTACGGATTTTTCACGGGCGTTACACAAGCCCTAATCTAAAAATAGAAAATAGAAAAATCCTAATCTTAACTTAATTCTAAAACTAATTAATCTCAGAAAAATGCAACAATTAATCCCCAACAATAACGCCAAAAACTTGTTCACAACCCTGAGTATAGGGTCGCGATGTAGTAATAATCTCGATAAGACTGAGGTCGAATCCACAAGGACTGAACTTGTGTGTCTTCTAAAAGTAACTAGAACTATAACTAGAAAAATATGAAAACCTAAATCTGAAAGTATAAATTGTAATAGTGAGAGATATAATGAAAAAATGAAGGAATTCAAAGGTGGGAAACTAGGGTTTCCAAGGATCTAGTTGTAGGTTCTCGGGATGCTACTTTGCTTGATTTGAGGACAAAGAATTTGTCAAATCTATGAACTTCTCATGGATCTAATCATCAATGGATGAGAGTTGTGAGGATTTGGAAGAGATTCCATCACCTAACCATGCCCAGGAGACAAGAAAAATATCAGGATTTACCAAGCCCACAACCAATCATAGGAGAATTATGAAGGTTAGGAAGGATTTTGTCATCTTACCATGCTTAAGGGATGATGATGAACAATAGGATTTCCTAATTTCATAATCTCAATTCAAGAAAAGAAAAGATATCTCAAGCCATCGCAAATCTATTGTAATTTGTCATAACAAACCATTAAAAACTAAAAATATTCCTTCATAATCAAACTAGAATCCAAGAGAGTTTAATAAAACATGAATCAAAATAAAGAAAACATCCCAATCACACTATAAGCTTCACCTCTTAGCCCTAGTTAAGAGCTTTAGCCAACCATAGACATGATTGAACTAAGAGCTCTAAAGAAAAGCATAAAAACTACTAAGGGAAGAAAAACTCTTGATGACAGCTTCTCCATGCTTTTGCTCCACTCTTCAAATCCTAGAGGATGCCTAAGAACATCCTAAGGACCCCTATTTATAGTTTTATAACTCAAACTTTCGCACCAAGTTGGAAAATTCCAGAAACCACTTTAAATTTTCTCACTTTGTGTGCTTTCTGCATAACCCAAGACTGGTCGAGGACATCCCTCGACTAGTCGAGGATCACCTTCAACTGGTTGAGGGTTTCCTTCAACGAGTTGAGGATGACCATATTTTAGATGATTTTTCCACTGGAGTTCAAGTTGAGGAATCCTCAACTGGTCGAGCAGGGTCAAGACTAGTCAAGCAGGAGCCAGGACTAGTAGAGGATTACACAAATTCACTTCAAAACTTTGATTTTCTTCATTCTTGACTTGATTTTCTTGGATCTTTGTCATATGAATTCTTCATTCTTAGTCTTTTAAGATCCACTCTTTCGCTTGGTGATTCTTGAGCATTAAATCCATGCTTTTAGCATTCTTTTCAATCCAAGCTCTTAAATTTACCTTGTAAATATGAGTGAAATAGGACATTAAGCATTATCATGTTTATAAAACCCAGTAATAAATGGGGTCTAATATGCAATATTTATCCCTCAACATCCAGCTCATTCAGACTCTATCCCGACCAAGCTAGAGTGAGTTAGCGGCTCATTTTGAGCCTATATAGCTCAACACAATGGTAGCTAGCAGCAGCTCACCTCCACACCTCTCTCTCTCTCTATCTCTCTCTCTCTCTCTCTCTCTCTCTCTCTCTCTCTCTCTCTCTCTCTCTCTTTTCCTTACTGGGTTCCTAAACCAGCTCTGAATACGTTGGATCATGGGACAATGAACGAATGAACTCGAACTGATCCAAGCCAGCGGACTTGGTCTGTTTTCTCCTGAGTCACGATCACGACTCGGTCCGATCCGGCTGGTGTAACAAATGCGAGTTCATCTCTCTCTCTCTCTCTCTCTCTCTCTCTCTCTCTCTCTCTCTCTCTCTTGTATTCTCCTTTCTTCTTACTTCTCTTCTTCTTTCAACCCTAGTCAGTGAGAACACCAACCCAAACTGAACTCGGTCGCGTCAGTGTAGTGCGGTACCCAGCAGCTTGGTGTGGTGCAACAGCCCTTACTCCCTCTTCTTTTTCTTTCTTCTTCTTTCTTCCTCCTCTGCAACGTCCATAGGCTCAGTCCAGACTCGTCATTAAGTCGAATTAACCTAACTCGACAGCGTCTGAACGTGGTTAGCATGATAATAGTCTAGGAAGGAGTTCTGTCTCTAATGACGGATTATAAATAGGAGCTTTTTCTTTTGATCCGAAGGCATTGGGTGGCTTAGATCAGCTCGAGGGAGCTTGCGAACATGAAAATTTGAAGGTTGAATGGAGCTAGGATGGTGGGTTCGAAAGGAGAAGAAAATGACCATTTTTCTTTGTGTTGCCACAAGAATAACGAATGACGGCATTATTAGAATGCTTTTTAGGGTTTCCTGCATATGAGGGTGTTGGAGTGGATGGCCTACATGTATTTGGAGGAGTTTTAGCAGTGGACCGGTGGCTGAGATTGTGCTAGTGCACCCACAGCTGTTCCCTCTCTCTCATTCTCTTTATTTTCTAAAAACATAGCTTTGAAGGGCTAGGATTGCCAGATGCGGATGGCTAGGAATGAAAAGGGGAGAGAGCACGCAGACTGCCAACTTGGCAAGGTGGAGACAGTTTTTATTTTTGAAAACATTGTGTTTGTAGGGCCAGTCTCCACCGAGAATCGTGTGCATGCACACGTGTTCCCAAGTATGAGATTATTTTGGGTTTGGTTAGAGGGACCATCCGCACCAGATGGATGGTTCGGATCATCCTAACGGCATGTGTAGGTGGGCCACCTATCAAGGAAACGGACATTCGTTCGTCCACTGTTCTAAACCAAAGGGGGAGAGAAATCTCTCTGTTTAAGGGAATTTTGGGTCAATGCCATTTGACCGAGCTTCTTATCTCAATGCACATTAAGTGCACGCCCCCTAGTGCACTTGTGACTTAGGAAGTGGGGTCCAGATAGGGATTTCAATGGCTCCACTTCGTCCATCTGTTTTATCGACTCGAATTAAGGCCCAGCCCAAAGTACGAAGCAGATCCAAGCCTTAAGTGGGCCATGCCAACCAAATCTTGACCTTTAACTAACGTTTATCATTACTCTAGTGGTTAGATTAATCCCAAATCGAACATCAACAGTTAAAATGGCCCTAAGGATAGTCCGTATGTTTCTACTGTGAATTTTACTACATGAAAGATATAAATTTTAATTACTTTATTATAAATTATTTTATCTTATTTTAACCATGTTATGAAACACTTAAGTAGGGATGGGACATATCTAAACCACAAGTGAGCCTCACTATGTAATTCTTAGGTCTTATTTGGGGGTTTTCATCAACCCTACGGTTAGATCATCTTTAAATCTGATCTTCAAGGCTCATATAGGATCCTAGTCCATTTTAAAGGGAGTTTAACGGTTAGATTGACTCACCGTCAATGATCAACGGTCCTAAAAGGACTCCAACCTAGCGTAGGTGCACATGATCAGTTAGTGTTACCCTCAAGTACTCAGATTCACATGATCTAATGACTGATCATTGAACAAGATTCCTTAGACTCGATAAACAGTGGATATGGCAAGTTGGGTCCAAATGTTAAGATGATTTACTGTCAGAGTCTTCCACAGTCCATATTGGATGGTTTTACTATTTTCTAGGGCTGTCAAATTATAACCTAAGGATTGATTTTAAAACCTGATGGTTGGATGGGTTTCAAATCTGATCCACATGGACCATTCGTTCCATTGGTCCATGTAAGGCTATGAGTCCAATAATGAGGCTGATGTAACATTTTGGTGGCTCTATAACTTGATTTATGCTCTTAACTAATAATAATTGATGACCCTTGATGAACCGACAGTTGGATCTTTATCAGCTATGATCGACCTGATCCTAAGGAGTCCTAGGAATTGTTTAAGGGGAGCCTAATAGTTTGTGTTGTATCAATTAATTTACTTTATGTAACTCAATTAACAACTTGACTGATGGGATATCATGCTCTTGGCGAGCAGTAGGTCCATTAATCTATGTCTTACATAAGATGATGTATGGTTAGGTTTGTCTATTAGTGAATTGGAATCCTAAAAATAGGTATCTCTAGCAGTATGGTGATCCTTCTTGGGAATCAACAGATGGAGCTTGATGTATGAATGGGGATTATTTTCAAGGGTTAGATTTAGGCTAGAATGAATGTGAGGGTTCATTTAAGCTAGGCTTGTATTTAAACTAAATTGGATACATGGTAACACTCGAGTACTGGAAAGTACGGGGTGTTATAGTATGGTCTCTAAGGTCGTGTTATCAGCCATATGCTTCACACCTTCGAGGAGGTTGTACAGAGGGTCCAGGTTTATGAGGCTGAGTGGGCCGACATGCAGAGTCATCATGATCAGAGGAGAGAGTGGAAGAGGCAGGCCGCCTCCGATGGCATCCCGGCTGTAGCAGTGTCAACAGCAATAGAGGTGCCTGACCCACCGAGCACAAGTTGCACCTCTATCACCACCTCCGAGGTAGCTCCCTAATGTTTGTTATGGATGTAGAGGGATAAGACACGTAGGTGGGAGTGTCCCCGCCCTCAGTAGCAACATCAACAATTGATAGCATTAAAGCAGCCTCCACCACAACAACAGTGACAACAACTCCTACTTTCGAGGCCCCCACAACAGTAGCCGAGAGCCCCACAACAGCTTCCCAAACCACAGCAGGAAAGTAGTTCTGACCACAACAATAGCAGTAGCAGATACCTAAGAGGGGACAAGCACCTCCCTAGCTAGCTCAGGCTAGCTTTTACGTGGCTTAGCAGGACCGCAGTCGTCGTGAGGGGTTGTTGAGGGTGTTCTTCTAGTTTCCACTTACATTGTTCAAGTTCTGTTCGATTCTGGTGCATCTTATTCCTTTATGTCCGAGGATTTCTACCGTTAGATCGGATTATCGATAGAGTCCGCTAGTGAGGGTTTGTCTGTATCAATGCCCTTAGGGAAGACTAATGTGTTAGGCTAATTTTGTTTATCTTACCCCGTATTGGTGGGAGTCGTCTTCTTACCCACCGATTTGCTTGTGCTTCTGATGTTAGAGTTTTATGACATCCTGTATGAGACCTGTCTCCTAGACCGTACCATCCTATAGGCTTTCACGCTCCTCCCGGTCAAATTCTAGTAACCTATGACCTGTAATCGTCAGTTGCACATGACCCTGAGTCGTATCTCATATTTCAGAGTTGGCTCGACACGAGACTTGTACCCTTTTGACCATGTTGTTGTCGCGGTTCCAACGGTATGTCTCACACGCTAAGGCGATACCTAGGCCAGGAGATGTGGGCCCGAGTTCATTTCAAGGAAAACACTACACATTTGCAAACCCAAGAGAGCATGTCCCATCAATCAATCACATTACATCCCATCATGTCAAGTACAAGAGCAACCCTAAAGTCAACTCTCTCTCTTACAACCCATACGTAGTCAAGTACACCCATCCATCACTCACCATCCCTCTCTCCCCTTACATCACCTCTCTCTCTCATGTCTCTCTCTCTCATTTTCCTCCCAAGCAACCATCCAAGCTCCATGTGAGAGCTTTGTGTGGCCCACTTCCTATCTCCCATCTTCGCCATTCAAGCTTCATCTCAACCCTTAAACCTTGTTCCTTTGGAGCTAAAGATGAGGAGAAGTCTAAGAAGATCAAAGGTGGTTGATTTTATGTTGTGATTTTGTGATTAAAGGGCCCACTTATGGTGGGACCCATCTTGATGTATGCATTATATAGGGAGGGCCCATAGTGGAGGGGTCCCTTCCCTTCACCGATCTCTCTCTTTTTCTCTATATCTCTCTCTTGTGACGGGTGTGGCTCATTTGATCAACGCCATACTGTCATGGGATCCACCAAACGTGTGTGATGAATCCACACCATCCAGTAGCACTGGGACAGTGCTGGACCCACCTTGTAGACACCCCACCCAAGCTACATCTTGAGAAGGCTAAGACCATCCGGGAACCATGATCGTACCTTGAACTAGAAACCCAACATAAACCGAACCCTAACCCAAAAGTTCCTAATCCACAACCCAAAACCATGATCCAAACCACTCAGTGCACACGCAATCCCGCCTATACCCTATACCATGACCAAGATCCCTTTACCCAAGCCAAAAGCCACTTTTCTAGCCGAAAAACCAAAAAGTAGAATTCTGGGTGAACCCGTACAATGTACAAAGTTCACACAGGCGAAACCTGCCTGAACTGAGCCCGGCCGGTAGTCTGACTACCGCGTGTGGTACTTCAAGTGCCGCCGCTCGTGGGCTGCGTGCGGACAGCTGTCCTAGCATCCAAAAGTCAACTTTCCTTCAAAATTACCCTCCCAGATTTCACTATTTACCTTTTTACCACCCCTCATGGCTAATGAGAGAGTGTCATGTGGCATTCCTCTCTCCATAACTAACCATAACCTGCCACCTCGCCTTTTACCCCTCTCAAACCCAGAAATTACAATAACACCATTGGAGAAGGCTATAAATAGCCCTCTCCTCTTCACATTTCCATCATCAAGTCTTCACTTTTAAGCTTAAGAGAGTGAGAGAGAAAGAGAGTGAGGAAGAGAGTGAAGGAAAGGGAAGGAGCTCCCAAGCCTCTAAAGATCTGATTTTTTTAGCCACCCCCTAGCCTCCCTCTCAACTCTTCCAAGCCATAAGCCTAGCCCAGATTGGTCATGTTTTGATCCATGTTTTAGCCTACTTAAGATCAAGCCAAAGATCCATTTTTACATACAAGCATTCATCATGACATCTATTCCCTTCTCAACCCCCCTGATCCTCTAGATTTCTAGTGAACGTATACTCTGTGACTCGCCAAACATCGGATCTTGTCACATCAGAAATTCTTAGCAATCTAGTCTATCTTTTTTCTTATTTCTTTACGTGTATTATCACATTTGCCTTCTAGACACGCCGTCGGATGTATGCTCTGTGGCTTGCCGAAAATCTAGGATCTTGCTGCATTAGAAATCCGCTTACCTGCCTTGTCCATCTTTGACCATAGCATCCATCTTCCCCTTGAGATTAGTTTACCACACTAAGTAGAGACCACACATACGTATGGGCAGAGAGGGTGCCTAACACCTTCCCTCTTTATAACCGAGGTCCCTTACCTGAAATCCTATATCGCAGACTAGGAGTCAATTTAAGGTAGGAAAGTCTTCAGATTTTCCTCACCTTGCGTATTCCGTGGTTCTAGCCGACAACGGGATTTTGAGATTTTCTCGGCTAGTGGCTACTCCAACATCCACAATCAGCCTAGCACCCCCCAATCAACCATATAAATACAAAATCAACGTGGACGTCAATTTTTTAGTGTCTACAGAATGATGACTCCACTGGGAAATAGCTCGCATTAGCTGAGACCCGACTAGAAAGTGTGTGGTATTTTAATCTCAAGGGACATCATCACTACATTCATATAAAAAGAAAATCTTTGGCTTGCTTTCTCCTGGGCATAAATTTGAACCATGACTACCTGATCTCGCGTAGCCATGACCTCTCAAGCAACCCATGAAGAAAGACCTTCAGCTCAACCAACTCCCGAAACTTCTGCACCCGCACCCACACTCGCGCTACCACCACCAGCAGTTCCAGTAGACCCACAAGCTAACACCACCATGTAAGAAATGGCCCAGAGCCTACGAGCAGTACAAGAGCTGTTACGCCACCTTGTGTCAAACTCCTCCCCAAATACATAGGCAACTCAGCCTAGTGTACAGAATAGCTCACTCCTACAAACTCCCTTTGCCTTCTCTCTCATCCCACAACAAATCCTATACTCCCTCTCCTGGAAGAGTTAGCACCAGAACAACATCAACCAGTAAATGGGAACAACCCTCCCGCACATCCCTACTTAACACATCACAACAATCAGGTTATAATACAGGCTCCCCCTAATGGGAACCATCGACAAGAACTGGTGGATGCCCATGAAGGGGGCCAGTTTTGAGTCAAATTTACTCCCCCTAACGGGAGTAACGTCCCGAACTTGGTAGATACCCCAGGCGGGACCCATTTTCAAACATTACACCCTCCTCCGAAAGGGAGCGGTGTTCAGTTCCAGCCACCTCCCGCCACCGGGAGTCCATCCTCTTGACAACAACATCCCATCATCGATCCATATGAAGAAGAAGCAGCATAAGCCCTACAGTAAGGGGCAAGATACCCGTAATAAGGCAAGTCGGAGATTGAGCAACTACGAGAGTAATTATAAATGGTGCAAAGTCAGCTTCAAAAATAGCCAAGGAGTGGATCACCCATCCACTAAGTTCAGGGACCTTTGTCCCTTCCCAGATGCCTAGGTGCCCCCAAACTTCGAGGTGCCGAAGTTCAAAAGGTATGATGGTAGTGGGTGCCCCACAGTACATCTAAAAGCATTTTGCAGGGAACTTGATGCGATAGCAGGGAATGATGAAGCCCTGATACGGCTCTTCTAAAAATCTCTCAAAGGCAACACTTTGGATTGGTATACCTCATTGGACAGCCATCAAATCAAGACCTGAGAAAAACTCTTCCAAGCATTCATTGACCGATTCTCCTACAATTTGAACATGGCTCTAAGGAGATCTGATTTGGCTGCCCTAAGACAAAAAAGTGACGAATCATTGTCAGCATATGTGGGATGATGGCGGGCTATGGGAGCCCGAATGAGAAACCCCATCGATGATGAGGAAGAGATATCCATGATCATACACTCTACAAATCCTAGCATTTCAGGATATCTAATCTCGTATCCCTATGTAAATTTCTCCCAACTCATCCGAGCTGGTAAGTAAGTGGAAGCCGGGATCAGAGTCGGAATCATTTCCCCATGGCCACATCAGACCCCTTGAATCAAAAGAAACAAAATCGAAAGGAAACCTACAGGATATGGGAATAGAAACGGCACTGCTCCCGTGCAGCGTAACACGGAGGTTAACAATATCATTGCTAACACTCAGGGTAACCAATATGCTCCACAACAGGAGCCACAACTTGACAGGCAATACCAATCGCAACCAAATAGGCAGTACCAATCGTAGCAAGCCCAACAGGGATATCAGGGGCAGTCGTCTCAACAACAACAACAACAACCTAGGGGAAATGCATCAGGCCCATACAAATTAGCAATGTTAGGGAGGAAGTTCACCCCTTTAGCACAAACATACATCAGGTTCTGAAAATGTTAATGCAGAAGTTACTCTTGACACCTCTCCAACCTCGACTTCCTCCTAACCGCATGCCACCTGGTTACAATGAAAGTTAATATTGTGCATATCACCATGCTCCTGGCCATCTGATGGACCGCTGCTTCACCCTGAAACATGTTGTCCAAGATTTGATCGAAAGCCAGAAGATTACAATTACCCCACAGGCTAACAATATAGCTCAGGCCAACATTCTCCAAAATCCACTGCCATCGCATCAAACAGGACCCAGCACATCTGGAGCCTCTACTGTTAACCACATTGAAGGAGGGAAACCCAGGTATTCCTCCCCACATCATTCCATACGAGAAATCATGCCAGACACAATGAACCGGGCATGGGGATACCAACAGGAATCATCGCCTGGGCCACAGATATTCCTCGAAGCAACACCATCCATTCAACCCCTTGTATTTCTAGAAGCATCACCATCAACACCACCTCAGGTCACACTTGCGGCATCCTGTCCCCTAAGGGGCACATTCAGCACCAGTACATCCCAATAGGTCGAATTCTGAACTTGTCATTCTCCTAATAGGTCTCCCCGATCTAGCCTCACTAACTTTACAAGAGGCACCCCCGGTTCAAGTTCTAAATTTCCTGATGCCTTACCAACTGGCTCATGCCCAGAAGGCCACTCCCACACATCAAGTGGAGGAGGAGAATCCCGGGGCCAAAATCAGCCAAAATACGGTGGTACCTCAAGAGAAATCACCAAGCCTACCACAAACTATCTCAGCTGCAACCCCTCAGCCTCAAGAACCCTTAATATACCTGGAAGGAATAATGGTTCCATCTTACAACTCAAAGGTAGTCCCATGACATTACCCTGAATGCGCAGATGTGGGCAACAATGAGAGGTACTTCAAGAGAGATAACCAGAATCCAAAGGAAACTCGGGAAGCTTTGTTAGGAACCACCTACAAAACCAATGCTGCTTATGACATAACAGCCCAGTTCAAAACCATTCCTGCACAAATATCCATCTGGGAACTCTTATGTACATCAAGATTGCATTGAGAAATCTTTGCGAAGACTCTGAATGATGCACATATCTCTCCTGATGTACCTCCAAAAATGGTGACAAGTATGATTGGACAACTCCTCGCACCACGAGCCATCACTTTCTCTGATGATGAATTACCACCTGAGGGACGCAAGCACAGGCTGCCACTAAACATAGTGGCCCACCACAAGAATTTCAAAGTCCCACTTGTGCTCATTGATAATGGATCTGGTCTTAATGTTTGCCCTTTAAGGACTGCTAAATGGTTATGGATAAAACCATCATCCTTCAGACTCAGCACCATGAGTGTTAGAGCCTTCAAAAATTCCTGAAGGCAGGTCGAGGCAGAGATCGACATTGAGCTACAAATCGGACCACACATGACCCTTGTCACATTTCAGGTCATTGATATCCCTGCCTCATTTAATCTCTTATTGGGGTGACCATGGCTCCATGCTGTTGGAGCCATCCCCTCAACCCTCCATCAAAGGGTTAAATTCCCTTCGAGAAATTGAATCATCTCAGTGTTGGCCGAACCAGAAACTATACTGCCGATGACAGTTAATACCTCATAAACTGATATCCCGGTGATTGACATCCAGCATGCGGAGGGTGATGTGTCGTTTCACATCTTCGAGTTCAAAGTTGTAAACTCAATTGCTAATCCATGCCCCCTCACTGTGGAACATGTCATTCCCCCCGCGGAGCGACTAATTTGGAACTACCGTACCGAGTTCCATGAGAAGGGTATAAAGGTAAAGCCAGCACGTGCTAACATGCAGAAACAGGGACTGGGATATCAACCAACACAGATGGATCAAGTTGAAAGGCCCAAGAAGGGGCAACCATTTAGGTGCACACCCATCAAGTTCATCAGGGCTAGGACAGTTTGTGAAGACACAGTGATTCCCCTTGAGGACCACCTCCAATGGCTCAAACCCTCTGAACACTCTAACCCTGAGTCCGTTTGGCCCCTGATAAGGTGGGACAAAATTCTCAAGGCATCAGAAGCACACCCGTCGCAAGGGGCGGAACTCCCAGACCCATCGCATGAGGCCAGGGGCATGGAAACAGGTCCACCCATAAGGGACCCCGAACCAAGAGTGCCCCTTGAAGGAGGTACAGGCAAGAATAAGGAGATACCCATTTCCACCCACAATCAAAGAGACACATCCCGACCCTCAGCTCAGCGACAGAAGGGGCAGAAACAACCCATCCATTGGATTGATAAGGGGAAGTGGCCTTCCCTTGACTGGATAAACGTCAACATCCCATCACGAGAAGAATTTGAAGAACCCGAAGAACTCCAACTCCTGGGCGAGGAAGTCGAATCGGATTCCGACTCAGAACCCAGCCTAGAAGACATCATGATCATCAATACAGGTGACCCACAGGAACACATAAATCAGGACAGTAGGGAGGAAGAACCACGATGGTCAGTTGTACCCCTGACGATCGAGTCGGTCAGTGAACCATCCATGGACACCGACCGTAAAAAAAATTCCAGTGTAAATAACAGTTGGTACCCCAGACTAGGACAAGATCAATCTTGGTTTGCAACACCGTCCTGTTCGGGACCCCCAAGCGACATAAAAAAATTAAAAAATTTTCAAGACACAAAAACATCATATATTTCCAAAAGCACAAAAAATCAGATATTTCTCAAAATCACAAAACATCAGAAAATCTTCAAAACACAAAAACAATAGAAAAGATTTCAAAAGCCATTGTGCCAAACATCCCACACACACCACAGGAGTTCGAAGTCCACTCGTATGATTTCGATCTCGAGTTGGACTTTGAGCTAATGGGTTTGGATGAAGCCCCAGATGAAGGAAATGATGATACAACTTTCGAATTCGAGGACTCCCTCAAAAAATTTGAAACAAAATCCAATGTTGTAGCAGACAGCTTTGAAATTATGAACTTAGGGTCAGTGGAACTCCCTAGAGAGGTGCGCATCGGAAGATCGTTGTCTCTGGAGTACAAGCAGGGAATGATGGAGTTTCTGAAATCGAGGTTGTCTAACTTTAGTTTCTTGTACGAGGACATGCCTGGGCTTGATGAAGATCTGGTGGTGCACCATCTACCGACAAAGCCAGACATGAAGCCAGTCAAACAAAAGCTGCGGAGAATGAAGCCAGAATAGGCCCTGAAGGTCCGTGATTAAGTCATCAAGCAATACAATGCGGGATTTCTGGTAGTCTCCAACTATCCAAAATGGCTCACAAATATTGTAACAGTTCCAAAGAAGGATGGGAAAGTCAGAATGTACATCGATTTTAGAGATCTCAACAAAGCAAGTCCTAAAGATGACTTCCCTCTGCCTCACATCGACACACTGGTAGATAATACTGCTGGACACAAGATCTTCTCCTTCATGGACGGATTCTCCAGATACAATCAGATTAAAATAGCCATCGAGGATCACGAAAAGACCTCCCTCATCACACCATGGGGAACTTTCTGCTACCGGGTCATGCCCTTCGATTGAAGAATGTAGGAGCTACATATCAGCGAGCCATGACTGCCTTATTCCATGACATGATAAACATTGAAATGGAAGTCTATGTGGATGACATGATCATCAAGTCTCGCACAATCGAAGGACACTTCGAAGACCTCAAGAAGCTCTTCGACAGGCTAGAAAAGTTTAAGCTCTGACTCAATCCACAAAAATGTGTCTTCGGGGAAACCGGGGGTAAAGTGTTGGGCTTCATCGTCAGCGAGGATGGTATTCGGATAGATGAAACCAAGACCAAGGCAATCATCGAAATGCCACCGCCCAAGACTGAAAAAGAAATTTGAGGCTTCCTCGGGCGAATCTAGTATATTAGCCGATTCATCGCACAGCTCACTCCGATCTGTGAGCCCATATTCAAGCTCTTATGGAAGAACTCGCCAAAGGAATGGAATGATGACTGTTAAGAAGCCTTCGATAAAATCAAAGGGTACCTGCTAAACCCTCCAGTGCTCATGCCACCTGTTCCAAGAAGGCCATTACTATTGTACGTCTCTATCGCAGCAGAAGCAATTAGATGCGTTCTCGGCGAACACGATGACACAAGAAGAAAAGAGCAGGCGATCTACTATCTGAGCAGAAGATGCACGAGCTATGAAGCCAAATACTCCAGCTTAGAGAAAGCGTGTCTCGCCCTAGTCTGGGCAACACAATGGCTGCGACAATATATGATCACTCACCCAGTCCTTCTGCTCGCTCGCATGGACCCATTGAAGTACTTGTTTGAGAAACCAGCACTAACGGGTAGGATTACAAAATGACAACTATTGCTTTCTTAGTTCGACATCACCTATGTCACTCAGAAGGCAATCAAGGGGCAAGCACTAGCCGATCACTTAGCAGCACATTCTCTGCCTGAGTATCAGCCATTGGAGACTTTCTTCCCTGATGAAGACATCCTCCTAATCTAGGAAGAAGAAGAAGCGAAGATAGGAGGATGGACGCTCTTCTTCGACAGAGCTGCAAATGCAAGAGGAAGTGGAATAGGCGTCATACTATACTCTCTCGAAGACGGCCCAATTTTCATATCCAGAGGCTAGCATTCCAATGCACCAACAATGCGGCTAAATATGAAGCATGCGTCATAGGTCTAAGAGAAGCTATAATCCTTAATGTGAAAAAGTTATGGGTTTTTGAGGACTCGCAACTCATCATCAATCAGACAAACGGCTACTGGAAGACCAAAGACGAGAAGCTGATCCCGTATCATGTCTATCTGGAGAATTTAATCGAAGAGTTTGAGGAGATCACTTTCTCTTACATGCCCCGAGTGAAGAAACAATTTGCAGACGCTTTGGCTACCCTCACCTCAATGCTGAAAATCCCAAGAGGAGCTGCTAAATGGGAAATCACCGTCGAACTTCAGGAGGAACCCACATTCTGCCTGCAAATCGATGAAGCTGAGCCACCCTCGAATGATCAGTTGTGGTACACCGACATCAAGGAATATCTTGAACACCAAAAGTACCCAGAGGGAGCAACACTGACCGACTGTCACACTATCCAGTGGTTAGCCGCACAGTTCATCATCATCGGAGATGTCCTTTATAAGCGATCCTTCAATCAAGTCCTTCTTCGCTGCATAGATGAAACAGAAGCAATGTAAGTCATGTCTAAAATCCATGAAGGACTATGCGGTCCACACAAGAATGGACACATGATGGCTAAGAAGATCCTACGGCTCGGTTACTACTGGCTTACAATGGAGACAGATTGTTACAAACATGTCAAGAAATGTTTCAAATGTCAGGAACATGCAAACCAGATCCACGCACCCGCTTCTGAACTCTACAACCTGACATCACTATGGCCCTTCTCTGTATACGGGCTAGACATCATCAGCAAAATCAACCCTAAAGCTTCAAACGGGCATGAATACATCCTGGTAATAGTAGACTACTTTACCAAATGGAAAGAGGCAGCATCCTACACCATCATTGCAGCATCTCTTATGGTCAAGTTTATAAAGAACAACATCATCAGCCGTTATGAGGTCCCTCAGACTATCATCACTGACAACGGAACTCCATTCATCAATAAAAGGATGGGCGATTTTCTCGACAAGTTCAATATTCAACGCCACCGGTCAAGCCCTTACTGCCTGCAAATGAATGGTGGAGTCGAAACTACCAACAAGACTATCATCCGAATCCTAGAGAAGAAGTTGAAAACATACCGCGATTGGTCAGAAATGCTGCCCTACGCACTTTGGGCCTATCCGACATCTGTATAGTCTGCTACAGGTGAAACTCCATATGAGCTTGTGTACGGAATGGAAGCAGTATTGCCAGTAGAGATTGAAATCCCATCACTCTGGATACTGCTTGAAAGTGAAGTCAAGGAGGGCGAGTGGTTACAAGCAAGATACAATCAACTGCATCTGGTAGATGAAAAGCGCATGCGGGAGCTAAGCCACTCCCAATGTTATCAAAGAAGGCTCACTCGGGCCTACAATAAAAGGGTCCATAAAAGAAGTTTTAAAGTCAGTGACATGGTCATGAAGCGTATCTTACCACCGCACCTACCAGATCCCAGAGAAAAGTTCAAACCCTCATGGGAAGGACCACTGATCATCCGAGAAGTGCTCCCAGGAGGCGCTCTCCGACTCACCAGTCTGAAAGGAGAAGATCTTCCAGAGCCCATCAATGGCGATAACATGAAAATCTATCACGGGTAACCCTACCTAACTTTGTCAATGATTACAATTGCAAAGCTACACCCCTCATTTCCCCACCAAAAATAAAATAAAGAGGGTATATCCACCACTTCTCTCATCGGAAAACACCAATCGTCTATCCCACGAAAAAAAAAAAGAACGAAAGAAGCAAAAAAAAAAGGAATGAAAGAAGCAAAAAAAAAAAAAAGAAAGAAAGAAGCAAAAAATAGAGAAGAAGAGAAGACAAAAGCAAAAGAAAAAAAAATCAGAAAATAAAACCCCAGAAAGAATAAAACAAATCCCTCCCAAAATCTCCCCCTCGCCAAACGCAGCTTACAATTGTATTCAAAGATAAGGACAAGATAGTAATCAGTTGGCTGACTATGAAGGAAGTCTCTCCGTCTCCTCTATTGCTCCTGACACTTTAAAAAAAAAATACAAAAAAGGGACATGCCTAAGAAAAAAGGGCAAAGTGAAAACCCGAAAGGGCGCCTCGAGTAAAAACAGCAGGCATATAGCAGACTTGGTGAAAACCTGAAAGGGCGTCAAGGGTAAAAATAGCACGGCTGCCAAGGGACAGGTAAGATAAAAACCCGGGAGAGTGAAATTTTGAAAGGATGCTATGGCAAAAATGACGGGAAGAGTCGGACGTAGTAAAAACCCAAAAGGGCACTGTGGGCAAAAATGACTAGAAAAAAAAGAAGAAACATAAAAATAAAAATGCAAGTACAGAAGGAGCCAAGACAGCAAGCATCATGATGAGATACAAGGAAAGGTCAACTTCGGATCGTTACCCTATCAGACTCTGCCTAAATCCACGGGATGCGACCTCAGGCACCCCCTTAGGGAGCCAAGACCCAGGGAATACAATTTAGAATACTGCATGCAATGTGGGCTGAGCCCAAGTTTCTGATCCCATTCATCCAAAGCACAAATCCAAATACACATGTATAAGCAGATTTAGCACCAAACAAAATTTTCTTTCATTCCTTTAAGAGATTTTTTTCTCTCCCTTCACAAAAAAAAGGAAAGAAATAAAACACAAACAAAGGTTTCATGCATGCGTAGTTGGTCATCATCAAGAATTCTAGGCGAGCTCCTATCCCTCGTACATCGATAATCTCTGCCTAAGCCTTTCTATTTCCATGCGCAGGTAAAAGGTCTCTTCCCTGTCGAGGCGATGTAACACAAGCATATCCTCATCATAACACCGTCCCACTGCCAGACGATGAGCCATGTCCTCGCATGTGTGTTGGAGGACAACAATCTCGTTGATCAAATGGCCATGTGTGGCTAGCAAGAAGGAAGGATCAATGAAGGGTCGTTCCTCAAAAGACTCAAACGAGTCGACAATACATGAAGAGGATGAAGCAGTATCATCCACCATGTCCTGATTGGCAGCCTCATCCTCCAAATGCCAGCCCAGAACCTGTCGATAAAGAGATTGCTCTGCAACCCACCTCTGATATGACACTATGGCCAAAGGAGGAGCCCAGGACTAAAGCTCTAGCATCGCCGCATCCAAGGACTCCTGCTAGGAAATCCAAACCCGTCTGTATAAGGCAATCAAATCGGAAGGAAAGGAAGCATGACCAAATTCAAAAAAGGCAAACTCTAGAACTTCCTGCCAGAAACCAAACTGATGAAGAAATCGCACAGGATGATAAGAGTAGTATCCCTGAATACCTAGCAACAGCAAGGGAGTGCGAGCTGCATTGCTGATCAGTGACAGGCGATAGAACCAGGTAGCCTCCCAGTTAACCTCTCATCCCTGAAGCTGAGAGAGCATGCGGCGGTACAATGGCTCAGTGGCCTCAAAACCAGAGGGAAGGTCATCAAGTAGGAAAGACAGCACATCATCACGGTGGGAATCATGCCAAGTAACCACAGGGGTCAAGTAAAGATGTTCCCATAACCACACCTAGGGAGGAATAAATCAAACTTAAGTTGCAAGAAAAAAATATAAATAAAAAAAAGAGGGGGCAGAGTAAAAAGTACCTGAAGGAACAAGCAGCAACCCTATAAGATACAGGTAAGTCCGAGAGAGCACTCAGTCAGCCCTAAGAAGTGCTCGGCTAGCACCACAGAAATGATGGTCCCGCGATGCAATATACGATGGAATACGTCTAATAAAGCTCCCAACGACGATTACCTCCATCCTGAGAATAGCAGCTCGGCCAAGACACAACATATCAGCGCATTCAGGCACTAAAGCTGACGATTGGATCCAAGGGTACCTCGAGAAGTAGAGCAGCGGTCATACTACATCTCAAGTGACAACTCACCAGCCCCACCCTCGCAGTAGGGAGCGCCATAAGAAATCCAAACTAGGCGATCAAATTAGAAGAACGAACTGGCTCAGATGAAGGAATATAGGGCTCCCAAGTAAGAGGCAGATCAGACAGATAAGAAAACTCCTCCAATGACGGGCCCAACTCCAAGTCATTAAAGAAGAACAGATTCAGGGATGTAACCCAATCATATAGTGCCGCACTAAACAACCGCCAATCTAGGCGGACTCGCTGTAAGTGGAGAACCTCTCGAAAACCCAAGGAACTTAACTCGAAGATCTCGAACTCGGTCAAACTCTCAATCCAGAGATGTAATCGCTCAGAACATGTACCACAGGGCTGCAACCGACAGGTCCGGACAGGTATGCCCTCAACAATCGAGATCCCCAGATCAGTGGGAGCATCATCAACAATGGGCATCCCCTCGTCCAGTAGGTCTATCTCATGGTGACGGAAGAAGCCAGCATCTCTCATCTCATCACGCAAAGTGTCCTGAAAAGCAGCAACAAGCTGGCCCAAGCCACCAATAACTATCACCTCAGGAGCTGACTGGAACATACATGTAACATCCCAAAAATCGGGGGTCGGGTAGAAACCTAACTCCCGAGTTCCAGAACATCATTTATGCAACATTTTCAATAATGGATGAATGTTGTTCATATTAGTACAGAAAACATGAGTGGGATTAAGCCAAAACAACATATCATACTCCAGAGACAGTTAAATTAGCAAGTGAAAGACTGTGATAAATATATAAAATATATATAATTGATTGTAAGTCTCCAGAGTGTGAACATGTTACCAGGTTAATTAAATATATGTATACTCCAAAAATGAAAAAAAAGAATATACATGAGTGCTCTAAAAACCTAAAATGACAAGTGTCAAGGCATCTAATCAACCTCCCTGTAATCCCGTCGATCAGAACACGCATAAAAGAGGGATCCTCCTCCTCATCATCAAGTCCGGCTCTGCCTCGCAGGCTGCGCCATCATCTGCAATTACAAAAGGGTCTGGTGGGTGTCCGGAGCAGCATCCCGTAACGTGGGAGTGAGTAACTCAGTTGAATCATAGAGCAAAGATTAGCATGTTTTCAAATCAATCACGTGATAATAGTAATGCAAGCAATCAAACATTCCTAAATACTGTTGTTAATGCAATATGACATGACATGATGGATACCCTCACCGACATTCTCCCTCATGCGGCACCATCTGTAACATCCCGAAAATCGGGGGGTCGAGCAAAAACCCAACTCCCGAGTTCCAAAATATTATTTATGCAACATAGATATGTATGATTGAATGTTGTCTGTGATAATGTATTAAACATGAGTGAAATTAAGCCAGAACAGCATATCATACTCCAGAGACAGTTAAACTAACCAGCGGAAGTCTGTAATAGTATGTATAACATATATAAACTGTTGTATGTCTCCAGAGTGTGAACATGTTACCAGGTTATACACATACATGTATACTCCAAAAGTAGATGAAACGAATATACATGAGTGCGCTAAAAATATAAAATGACAAATGTCAAAGTATCTAATCAACCTCCCTGTAATCCCGTCGATCAGAACACGCATAAAGGAGGGATCCTCCTCATCATCATCAAGTCCGGCTCCGCCTCGCAGGCCGCGCCATCATCTGCAATCACAAAAGGTCTGGTGGGTGTCCAGGAACACCGTCCCGTAACGTGGGAGTGAGTAGCTAACTCAGTGGAATAATAGAGCAAGGATTAACATGTTCTCAAATCAATCACGCGATAATAGTAAAGCAATAAATCAAACAATCCTAATACTGTTGTTAATGCAATTATGACATGACGTGATGTATGCCCTCACCGACGATCACCCTCATGCGGCAACATCTTACGACCGCGGCATGCCGCACTCCCTCAAGTGCTCCACATCTTCCAGGCACATGCAATGTCATGGTGATATGATTACCGAGTTGTTATTAGTCCTTTTCATACAGCAATATTGGGAAACTAAGGTACCTCCCTTATATCAATCCCAACACAGATCCTGTCTAGGGTCGTCACTCCTAGTAATCTCATACGATGTATATTTTGTAGGTCGCTGCAAGGGCTGCCAGGGCTGTTGCACGCACTCGTTGCTCCGCTCCCCCATCACCTTATCAATACAGGCCTACTGTACTCTACTGCTACGGAAGGGTCGTCGCCTCCCGTAGACTCAGAATACGCTCGCGGTCACTACAAAGGGCTGCCAGGGCTGTTGCTCGCACTCGTTGCACCGCTCCCCCATCACCTTATCAGTGTAGGCCGACAGCAAGAATATAGTGTCCCATACCACCATAATCTGCTCACGAGTCATAGGTGCTCACTGGTCACTACGGGGAGGTTTGTGGCCCCAGCGTAGGCCGACAGCTCGACCACGGTGTCCCATACCACCATGCCCGGCTCATGAGTCTTCGTGGATCAAGGTACCACGGTTAATAGGGTTTACAATGGTAAGTTCAGTACCCTAGGTTCAAGCAGTTATGACACATACAAGGTGAACATACATCGGCCAGTCGGGTTACTTGACGGGCTCGACTAGCGCGATCGCATCTCGAATTGAACGACATGAAGTGCGTAAAACACTTCGCGTGGCCTAACCACTGCCGCCAACTCTCAGCACGAATCACATTCATCGACGTGTCGTTCGTGGCGATGACCAGTCAGCCACGAATTCGCTCGGTTACCGACTGCCTGGACTAAGTCAAGTCCCACACATCTATGGAATTACATTAACACTATACAAAGGTATTGAAACTGAAATACATCATGTGAGCATGTTAGCACATGTTATAACATTCAACTTAAGCAAATCTTCAAGGCATACTTCCCATGCATATTCAACTTAAGCAAATCCTCAAGGCATACTTTCTATGCATGTAATGCGATCATGCATAAGGTCAACATGTAGGAAATCATTTAGGTCAGCATATTAATCATGAAATCAATCTCAAACTACTACATATCATCATTTAATTCAATACATACTAATACAAGCATTTATACAAACACATACACTACACACTTAAATCCACATATAGTATGTCGACCCAAAGTGCGTAACTTGGTGAATCTCTTCGCCAAAATGATTATGCAATCATTCCTAACTCTCTAATGCGGCGACAAACCATGTCAATCACGTCAGCAAAATGTGCATGTAGACCGTACTTCCTACAAATGACTAAAATGCCCTAAATCTCATATTCTTCGTTAATTTACAAAACGGGAAACAGAGAGCATTTTGTACATGTCAAACGGCGTTGCCGTCAAGAATCTACTATTAAACGACATTGAAAGCTTTGGAAACAGTCAATCAAAGCGTCTAATATCCGCACCTTTTCCCTTTTAGGGATGAGAATTCGAACGGAGCGTATACGCTTCGTCTACGGCGAATAAGGAACCTAATACACGAGATCCATAAGCTACATCGCTATGGAAACAAAGGAAACTCAAATCAGTAACTATTTAGGGTACTTTCTTACCTAGAAAAGCGGAGAAATCACCGGCAACGTGATTGAGTTGCGTTGCTTAGGCACTTGCAACAGGTAACACAAGCGGCAAGGAATTCTCCTCCAATCTCTCTCACAAACTCTCACCTTTTCTCTCTCCCAATCTAGGGATTTTTGCAAATTCGGATGGGAGAGAGGAGTGAGGGTTTCAACCCCTTTTATAAGCCTAAACATGCCCAAAATAGGCTCCAAGTCAAGGTATACTTAAAGTATATCCAAATCGGGGCTGTTTCGGTCCAAAAGAGCATTTCTGGAGGTCCCCTGGCCAAATGCGGTCGGACTTAAGCTCGTGCATACTGGATCTAGCACGCATCCAGATTTCAGGCCGGTAGGGTTCCCAGATCGCACGTGGCGGCCCAGTTTCAGTTTAACGGTCACCGCACCAAGATCAGGCCTATAAGTCTCGTGATATATAATAGATATTTTTCCTGATCCAAGGGTGTAATTTGGCTGTATTCTGACGGTCAGAATGCTCAATACTGATGCGTCAAATTTGTGTGCCAGATTTGAATTTGAAATTCCAACTATGTCCCTATTCACACTCTCTTCGGTCCGGGCTCAATGAAATAGCCTGTGATCATCGGTTTGACTTGATTTTTGGAATGAGTGTCAAGTCCAGCTAGACGGTCCTAACGGTCTAAGATAGGAGGTATCGGACTTTCAACGTGCGGTCTAGATCCAATACAAAGATTCAAAGTGGTCCAGAGAACAAACCGGTTTAGAGTTTGATTCGAGGCTTTAGAGCATTATAGCACCCTTGGTTCCACTCGCTTCGGGCCTTGTAGAACGTATTTAAAGTGATCAGGGACTGTTTCCCAGCCACTCCAACGTTGCGCTAGCTAACTTATGCTTAGTTTCTAAAGGAATTAACCCTAAGTGATTTCTTTGGCTATGGAACCGGGTTTTAAGCGATTTTTCAGGTGTTTTAATTGACCCACTGTCTAAGGACGTCAAATCCCACGTTAGCCAAAATCCGGGGTGTTACACCATCTGTGTCCGCGGCATGCTTGCGTACCGCTCAGTGCTCCACATCTTCCAAGCACATGCAATGCGATGTGGATATGATTACCAAGTTGTTATTAGTCCATTCATTCAGCCGTATTGGGAAACTAAGGTACTTCCCTTATATCAATCCCAACACAGATCCTGTCTAAGGTTGTCACTCCTAGAAATCATGGATGATGTTACATTTGTAGGTCGCTGCAAGGGCTGTCAGGGCTGTTACTCGCACTCTTTGCACCGCTCCCCCATCACCTTATCAATAGAGGCCTAATTATCCTTAAGACTGCATCAGGACTCGTCGGCCCCATGCGGTGTCAAGATAAACTCAAGGTCACTACAAAGGACTGTCAGGGCTGTTGCTTGCACTCGTTACTCCACTCCCCCATCACCTTATCAATGTAGGCCGACAACAAGAATATAGTATCTCATACCACCATAATCTGCTCAGAGTAGGGTGCTCACTGGTCACTATGGGGAGGTTTGTGGCCCCAGCGTAGGTCGACAGCTCGACCACGGTGTCCTATACCACCATGCCCGGCTCATGAGTCTTTATAGATCAAGGTACCATGGTTAACAGGGTTTTCAATGGTAAGTTCAGTACCCTAGGTTCAAGCAGTTATGACTCATACAGGGTGAATATACAATGGCCAGTCGGGTTACTTGACGGGCTCGACTAGTACGAGCGTATCTCAAGTTGGACGACATGAAGTGCATAAAACACTTCCTGTGGCCTAACCACTACTGCCAACTCAAAACACGACTCGCATACATCGACGCGTCCTCTGTGGTAAATAGATGCCCACCACTAATTTAATCCATTACCGACTGCCTGGACTAGAGTATAGCCCCAAATACATGTAGTGTGAATCAGTAATCATGTGAGAGTAATGGAAATGAAATAAAACAATATAAGCATGTTGAAACATGTTATAACATACCACTTAAGCAAATCATCCAACACATGCATTTCATACATATAATGAAATCAATACATATAGCCAATGTAATGAAAATCATTCACTCAACATATTACTTGAGAATTCAATCTCAAAACTCATTCATAACATCATTTATTCAATACATACTAATACAAACATTTATACAAACACTTAGCCTACACACTCTAGTCTACATAGCGTATGTCGACTCAAAGTGTACATTTGGGCAAATCTCTTCGCCAAACCAATCATGTACGCATTCCTAATATCCTAACACGACAAATAGCCATGGCAAACATTTCCACAAAATATAGATGTAAACAGTATTTTCTATAAATGACGAAAATGCCCTAAATCTCATATTTTCCATACGCTTACGAAACGGAAAATGGACAGCATGTTGTACATGTCAAACGGCGATAATCTACTATTAAAAGACATTGAAAGCTTTGAAATCAGTCAATCAAAGAGTCTAAAATCTGCACCTTTTTACCCTAGATGTGTATCGTTCCGAACAGATCGTATACACTTCGTCTACGGCGAACAGGCGACCTAAAACACAAGATGTATAAGCTACTTCGCTATTGGAATCGATGGAACCTTAAATCAGCAAGTGGTTAGGGTTTTCCTTACCTAGAAATGCGTTGGAATCACCGGCAAAGTGATTTGAACGTGATGCTTAGGCACGTGTAGTAGCTGCAGCAAGTGGCGGGAAGATCTCTCCCACACTCTCTCACAATCTCTCACTTTTTCTCTCTCTCTAGCTAGGGTTTCTAGAAAATTTGGATGGGTGAGATAAGTGAGGGTTTAAAGCCCTTTTATAAGCTAAAATCTTCTCAAATTAGGTTTGGGAACAAATTTCACTTGAGGTATAACCAAATCGGGGTTGTTCTGGTCCAAAAGAGCATTTCGGGAGGTCCACAAAGCCGAACGCGATCGTACTTAAGTTCATGGTCACTGGATGTTGATCACACCCAGTTTTCAGTCTGGTAGAGTTCGTAGATCGCACGTGGAGGTCTAGTTTTAGTTCAGTGGTCATCGTACCTAAATCAGGTCTACAAGTCTCATGATATGAAAGAGAAATTTTTCCTGATCCGAGGGTGAAATTTGGCTGAATTCTGACGGTCAGAACGCTTAATAATAACGTGCCAAGTCATGTGCCAGATTTTGATTAAAATTTCCAAATCTAACCCATTTCTTACTCTCTTTACTCCAAGCTCAATGAAATAGCCTCTAAACGTCGGTTGGCCTTGATTTTCGAAGCGATTGTCAAGTCCAGCTAAGCGGTCATAACGGTCTAAGATGGTAGATATCGGACCTCCGACGCGCGGTCTAGATCCAATATGAAGTTTCAAAGGGTTCCCGAGAATAAATCGGTTTAAAGTTTGATCCTAGGTTTCTAGGTAACATAACGTTAACAGTCCTACTAATTTTGGGTCTTATAGTTTATATTCAAAGTGATCCAAGTTAATTTTACTGAGTATTCAGTTTGGTACTTAACCAAATTCTACCCTAATAGGGAAGAATACGGTCCTAGGGCCATTCTATGCCCCATTTTGGGCACTTTTAGTTATTATATTATTTTTCTTCTTTTTTTGGGAGTTCATCATCAAATTTACCCTGACTCTACCAAATTTCATAAGATTTTGAATTGTAGAAAAATTCTAAAAATTCTAGAAGCAGCAGTTGTCCAACAAGTGACTATCGGATAGTTTCTCACAATGACCTACTTAAAATATATTAAATATTTTATTATATTTTTCACATATTTTTATATAAAACTAGACTCACTTATCTTCAATTTGGTTTTTGAATCACCTAAATCAGAGTTAAAACGAAGGAGATATGATTTTTCAAAGTTGAAAGAAATGTGCAGGAAAAAGTGCAGAAACCGGCCTGCCAGACCGTTGTACGGACGGGTTCGGCGATGCATCACCAAACCGGCGATCCCATTGCCGTTCGCTGACCTGTTTGGGGTGATTTCACCATCTGATATTTGAAATGAATTTATTTTAGAACCTGGGATGAGTTATTTGACATGCAATATATGATTTTGGGGTAGGAGAAGCTGATCTATCCAAATAGCCTACTTATTTCGTGAGATTACAAAAGGGTAATGGTTAAAAACCCTTTTTATTTATTTATTTACTATTCATAGTACTTTTTAGTTTAAGTATTGATTAACATCACCTAAACTTTAAGATTTGTTTCTAATATGAAAGCTCCTAGAAAATTTTGAAGGATAGAGTAGTGAAAGGTGAGATTTTCGAAGGAAATAGGGATTTGAGACTTTTGGATTAAGTTTTGAGAAGTTAATCAGGTGTTAGGATTGACCCATTGCCTAAGGACGTCTAACCCCAGGTTGGTAAAAATCCGGAGTGTTACAATACATGCCCCAGGAGCCATAACACCAGCAGAGCAAACAAAACTTGTGCCTTGAACATCGATAACAGCAGCCTGTCCCATCCCCTCCTCAAATTCTGCGCTAAAAATATGACCTAACTCATCCATTAGAAGTCCATCATGAGTCAAATCCAAGCCGTCCAAACCACCCGGATGGGGCTCGCCACCCAGCCAAGTCTGATCATCCCATCCATGCCATCCACTACCGCAATGCCAGCATCCACACCACCCATAGCCATTGATCCATTAATCAAGCCATCCCTTACTATCATCATACCATCCCCACCATCCAACCCATTCATCACACCAATAAAACCTGGAGGCCCACCTGGAGTAACTCCATCGAATCCATCCAAGCCATCCATCATCGCCAAACTCACATCCATAAACCCTGATGGCCCATCTAGCATGGATCCATCGAACCCATCAAAACCTTCTATCCCATCCAACCCAACCTCACATCCTCCATTAATGATGGTAGGAATGCCACAAATAACATTGACCTCTTCAAGAGGATCCAATTCCCCCCCCCCCCCCCCCCCACCATCCTCCAAAAGTCCCTTCATAAAAGGATTCCCTCCACCATTTATGGACCCACCAACCTCATTATCGCCCATAAATCCACTAATACCCTCATCATGGCTAGCCATAATCAGTCCCAAAAGGAAAAGAGGACAAAAGAAGAAGAGGACAAGGGTAGAAGAAGACAAAGAAAAGGGGACAAAAGGGAACAAAAGAAGCGATCGGACGGCTGGAGCAGGAAGAATATTCGAAAGGAGACAGGAAGAATGAACAGAAGAGACTGACGCTTGCTGGAAGAAAAGATGAATGGAGGCAGCACCCCGATTACTGTCTGCGGTAATCTAATCACCGCCTACAGACCTATCATTTTGTGTCATCGCTGCAACGCTGACAGAACAGATTTGAATGAAAAAAGTTAGTGGGCGGCAGTCGGACTGCCGCCCGGGCCTACTTTCGGGCATGTTTTAGGCGGGGCCCTCTCCAGAGGGTCAGGACCCAGGAACGAATATCTACATGCTCGATTGGGATCTCAACACTGATTGAGAACAATAATCAAAAGAGAGCAAGGTTTGACCAACTGAGATTTTATAAACATGAGGATTACATAAGATTGTATGATACAATGACCTAATCATCGTCAGGGAGATAAGTGTCATTGTCCCTGCGACAAAAGTGTGGCCCCAAGATCCCTCCTCTAGCGAAATGTGCGCCGCCACCAGGTGCATAGCCAGGCTGTAAGATCGGATCAATACCGTGCTATTCACACCAAGAGCTGTACTCTATATCAGGATCGACGAAAGCACTAGCATCATATCCCTCAAAGGCAGCAGCTAACTCTCTCTCTGGCACAGACCTCCAGTCAGAAGGACCAGATGGTGGGCTAAGTGGTACCATGGGGCAGCCAGTCAACTGCCAAAAGAGTCTCTCCCCCAGATACCACTTTGTCACACGAGGATCTTCAAGAATGCGGCGTCTTCGTGAGGCTTGAAAAGCCTCCTGAGCTCCAGGGCTGAGTGTTGCATCCGACCAAAGATACGGCCTAACATAGAACTACAAAAAGGAAACAAGTAGAAGGCTGAGAGGCAAACAGAAAGCAACACATGGGTAACACAAGAGTGGGCACATCACTCACATCATTAGGAATGAGAGCACTCGACCTCCAAGCAAGATCTGAAAATAGATGCGTACGACTGCGGTTATCTTTATACCACAACACATGTGAGGAAATGGAGGCGAATGGTCGATCAAGGTGGGCGCCAAGTGGGGAAAGTGAGCAAAAAAGTAGACCTGCATAAAGCCACAGTCAGACAAGACACACCAGACCATCCCCAGGGGAAGCAAGACAAGAAGGATGATAAGAAGGTACCTCGATAACTGGATAAAAACCAGTCCAAGAGCGGCTGATGCAGCGGCTGGCCTTCCCTAGCCCTTCATACAAATGGGCCAGAAGGGCAGCATTCCAGTTGTATGGAATGGGGAAGCAGAGTCTGCCACAAGTGACAACAGACGAGAGCTCACGAGCTCATTCCCGTGTCAGAAAATCATCGCACCCATGGTGTATAAGATCAAGGCCCGAGACTTCACCACAGCCGCGGCTTCTGTCTCAGGGATACAACTAGCAAAATTCGACGATAGCCAGAGAAGTTTGAAACGAGGACCGGTAAACTCTGTAGCATCCGACATCATCCCCAGCAACTCCATCCAGTCATGCTCAGTGGGCATTGGAAGGTCATCCTCAAAAGGGACGGATCCCCCATCATACCAGAGACCTAGCTACATGTAGATATTGTAGGGAGTAATCCCCCACTCCCCAAAAGGCAGCTGAAAGGTGTAAGTCTCAGGGTGTCACTGCCCCGTCAATGCAGATAAGAGCGACATGTTCATTCTACTAAGACGAACTCAGAACAGGTGAACGAAGGGAGTACTGTAACACCCCGTATTTTTGCCTACCTATAATTAGACGTCCTTAGGCAATGGGTCGACCATAACACCTTGGTAACCTCTCAGAACCCAATTCCAAAGCCAAAGAAATCATTTAGAACCTAATTCTTTAGAATTTAACTTGAATTAGCCAGCGCTACACTAGATTACCTGTGAAATTAGCACCAACCACTTTAAATACAATCTGTAAGACCCAAAACCTATAGAATCATTGACGCTATTTTACCTTAAAATCCAGGATCAAACTCTAAACCTGTTTATTCTCAGGAACCCTTTGAAACTTTTTATTGGATCTAGACCGCGCGTCGAAAGTCTGATAGCGATAATCTTAGACAATTACGACCGCCTAGTTGGACTTGACAATCATTTCAAAAATCAAGCCCAACTGATGTCCTGAGGCTATTTCATTGAGCCTGGAGCAAGGAGTGTGAGAAAGAGTGAAATTCTTTATAAATTAAATGTGAGTTAAATAAATCTAACACGTTTTGCTTGCGGGGTAAGTATAAGCATTCAGATCGTCAAAATCTAACCCAAATATACCCTCGGATCAGGGAACATTTCTCACTCAGGTCAGTATACTTGGAAAACTCGATCGAGTCTCAGTGACCACTGAACTGAAACTGGTCCGCCACGTGCGATCTGTGAACACTATCGAAACGAAAACTTAATGTGATCAGGATCCAATATACATGAGCTTAAGTCCGACCACATTTGGTTAGGGGACCTCCAAAAATGCTCTTTTGGATCGAAAAAGATCTGATTTGGTTATAACCTAAGTATATCTTGACTTAAAGTCTGTTTTGGTCATGTTTGGGCTTATAAAAGGGGCTTAAACCCTTAGATTTCTAACCCATACGAATTTGGGGAAAACCCTAGGAGAGAGAAGAGAGAAAAGAGAGAGAAGTGAGGGCGAAGTTGGAGTTTCCCCTGGGATTCTTCCCTACTGCTCCACGTGCCAAAGCCATCCACTTGCATCGTGATTCTGGCGATTCCAGCTCCATTCTTAGGTAAGAAATCATAACCCTAACCTGTTCTAGAGTTCCAAATAGCAATAAGTGATGATGTACCTCACCTATTTCGTGGTATAGGTTGCCGTTGAGCCGTTGACGAAGTCTTATCGTCTGAATCAACTCCGTTTCATAATTTCTGGTTTAAGGTGCTGATTTTAGACACTTAGATTATCTATTTTCAAAGCTTTCAATGTCGTTTAATAGTAGATTGCTAATGAGGATGTTGTTTGACATGTAGAACATGCTGTCCGTTTTTCATTTCGAATACGTACGAAGAATATGAGATTTAGGGTATTTTAGGTATTTGTAGGAAATACTGTATACGTACGTATTTTGCTGATATGATTGCCATGAGTATTTACCGTGTACCTATACTAGTTATACGTGTATGATCTGTTTGTCGAAGAGATTCTCCCTAATGCACATATTGGCTGACATATGCTATGTAGACTAATGTGCGTAGACTAAGTGTTTGTTGAAATGCCTAAATCAATATGATTTATGCCTTCCATATGTTTTGACTGTAAGAACATGATTGTTGTGTATTAGACATCTCCTTGATATAAGGATCTGTCATATTATATGTTGAAATCAACATACGTCAAGTACGTTGGAGTTGTGTAGTCTAAGTGTTTGTATAAATGCTTGCGTGAGATAGGATTCTCAACTAATTTGATGATGCACATGATTTCCTCCATGCTTGTTGGATTTGAATTGATTACCTTATGTGTGAAATACTCATGTACGGTTAAGTGCTTATGATGTACGTTATAACATGTTGACAACATGCTGGAATTACTTGTATTTCAATTCCGTCTCTCTCATATGCTTATTGATTCAGATTGCGAGTGCTTGGGGCTATACTCTAGTCCAGGCAGTCGGTAACAGTTTAGAATTTGTGGTTGGATTCTATTCGCCACGAAGGATGTGTATGACGAACCCAAGTCGTACTAGAGTCGTCGGCAGTGGTTAGGCCACACGAAGTGCTTGTGCACTTCATGTTGGTCGATTCAACGTGCGCTCGTGCTAGTCGGACTCATCAAGTAACCCGACTGACCATTGTATGCTCACCTTATAATGGTCATAACTGCTTGAACCTAGGGTACTGAACTTTTCAGTGATAACCCTGATAACCATGGTAACTTGATCCACTAAGACTCATGAGCAGGGCATGGTGGTATGGGACACCGTGGTCGAGCTGTCGGCCTACGCTAGGGCCACAAACCTCCCCATAGTGACCAGTGAGTAACCCAGACTCGTGAACAGATTATGGTGGTATGGGACACTATATTCTTGCTGTCGGCCTACACTGATAAGGTGATGGGGGAGCGGTGCAACGAGTGCGTACAATAGCCCTGACAGCTCTTTGTAGTGACCTCGAGCGTACTCTGAGTCTACGTGAGGTGACGACCCTTCCGTAGTGACATGAGTACAACTAGGCCTGTATTGATAAGGTGATGGGGGAGCAAAGCAACGAGTTCCTGCAACAGCCCTTACAACGACCTAGAAATATATCATCGTATGAGACTACTAGGAGTGACGACCCTAGACAGGATCCTTGTTGGGAATGATATAAGGGAAGTACCCTAGTTTCCCAATCCTACTGTATGAAAAGGACTAATAACAACTCGGTAATCATATTCATATCACACTGCATGTGCCTGGAAGATGTGGAACACTGAGGGAAGAAAGCATGCCGCGGATGTAAGATGGTGTCGCATGAGGGAGTATGTCGGCGAGGGCACGCATCATGTCATTTCATTCTTACATTAATCACAGTATTTAGGAATGTTTGATTTGCTTGCTTTATCATTTTCGCGTGATTGATTTGATAATATGCTAATCTTTGCTCTATGATTTCACTGAGTTAGCTACTCACTCCCACGTTACGGGACGGTGTTGCGCACACCAAACAGTCTCTATTTTAATTTTAGATGATGGCGATGCTTGTGAAGCGGAGCCGGACTTGATGATGCTGAGGAGGATCCCTCCTATATGCAGGTTCTGATTGACGGGATTACAGGGAGGTTGATTAGATGCCATGACACTTGTCATTTTATATTTTTGGAGCACCCATGTATATTCTTTTCTTTCTATTTTGGAGTATACATGTATTTAGTTAACCTGGTAACATGTTCACACTCTGGAGACTTACAATCATTTATACATTTTATATATTTATTACAGTCTTTCGCTTGCTAATTTAACTGTCTCTGGAATATAATATGCTGTTTTGGCTTAGTCTCAATCTTGTTTAATGCCATTCTACAGACAACATGCATTTATCATTATCTATTTTGCATAAGTGACATTCTGGAACTCGGGAGTTGTGTTTCTACCCGACCCCCGATTTCTTGAGTGTTACAGATGGTATCAGAGCATGATTTGGATTAAACTTGACCTAGGTTATAGTAACAAGATGCACACGGACGCACTCTGACTTAGGAAGGGGGCGATGGAACTTAGAAACCACATTAGAATCCCAAGTTTCGCCGACTGGTGAGACTATACGGTAATTTTGTCCATAACGTATCTTCGGTCGCGTGAAGCAACCTAAATCGCCTTTAGGTCATCAGTCAACTTGTTTGAGTCATTCCCTAAAGAATTATAAATCTAGAAATGAATGTCCTTACGTTGTGGGCCAACCACAACCCTTATACTCAATCTCAAGGCCTAAAACCCTTTTCATCCAATTCCTTCAAAATCTCTCCTTCCACCACCCCATTCTTTAACTTTTTCTAAGTCCTTTCATCATAGACATAAATACTAACATATAAATGATGGAAAATCATACTTTAAAAAAAAATTGCTATAAATAGTAAATATATGTATAAATTAGACTTTTCACCATTCCAATTATGGAATCTCATGGAATAAATGGATTATTTGGATAGATTAGCATCTCCTACCCCAAAATCATATGCCACATGATGTATAAAATCATTCCATTTTGTAAATTAGCCCCAAAAATGCCTTAAATGGAGGGGGGGCCAAAGGTGATACTTTTAGAGGGTTCCGAGGTGGGAACCTAACTTTTTTGGGGCCTAGGGGGCAGGAGGACCTCGCCCAAAGGGAGACCCCTCGCCAGTTTGACCAAAAGTCGTCGAGGGCCTCGCCGGTCAACGGTCTCGGCTGGGTCCGGGCTTCGGGCCGATTGAGTTTGGGGCCTAGTGGGACCCAATGGTCCAGGGTCCGACCCTCTGTTCATTCAAAATCACCTACTTCCTTCATAAAATCACCCCCAAGCTCTCTTTTTCTTCCAAAGCTGTTGTTTTCTCTCTCCAACCTCCCTTCCAATCATTTCTTCCTTCATTTTTGTTATTTCCTTCACCCCTCTACCGTTCTCTGCCATAACCAGCACCTACTTCTTCCCTTTTCTGTGGTTGGAGCTCCCATAGCTCCCATTTGAGCTCTAAAACATGCCAGCCGCAACCTCTCCTATCTTGATCTTTTCTCTCTTCTATTTTTCCCTTTCTTTCACTCATTACAATCCTATTGCAGACCCAAAGTCATGAAGACCTAAAGATCTCAGCCCTTCCCTTCATTTCATTCATTTTCCATGGCTCTTTTGAGCTAGTGTTAGCCATCTTCTCGATCTTTATGCCTTACCATCGGGCGAGACCAAACGCAGTAGCTTAGTCCATAAATAGTGACCATCTAGTGCTAGCACATCTAGAGTTTTGGACCTGGAGATAGTACTCCTAGATTTTGAAAGATATGACGATATAGGAAATCCAATTTCAATTAGATAATCTTGACCTTAAGCGATAGAACAATCCCCTGTAGTAGAAATGGTATGAAACCATTTAGCGTATAAGATTAGGCTTTAGATTACAGCTAGTGAGTTACAGACTAGGCTATTAGTTATATTAAGTAGTGTAAAGCCTGTATATGCTAAGGAATAGTAGGTTAGATTTGGTTGGAGTAGAACCTCATTCCTTCGATAGATCCCCTTAATACTTATAGACTTCTGTTATAACCCTTAGGAAAGTTGTTTTAACTTAGAACATTCACTCTCAGGAAAAACTTATAAATCCCTTAGATTAAACTTAGAACAAACCAGCACGCCTCCTTTGAATTACCTTCCCCAAGGGCTTATTACATTCGGGAATGCGGAGTAAAGGAACTGTATATGTAAGCGATGTATTCACAGTTTGAATTGACTTCTTAATCCTAGTAGCTACCAATAAGTCCAATGCTCTGATCAAGCACAAGATCGGCATCGACTCGGATTAAGAACCGATACGGTAAATTTTCTATCCTAGCTAGACAGAAAGTCTATGTATCCGGCTAAGACCAACTACACAACCTTTCTTCCGTGTTGACCCGACCACCTACAACCAAAAGTTATCGCTTTGTCCTTGGGAAATGGTGAGAACTTATAGCCAGTAGAGAATTAGATATCTTGCCACAAGCTCACACCTACCCCTGAACTCAATCACAATAGAGATTTGGCTTCTTTCTACAACCATAGGTACCAATACCATAGAATGCATCATTAGCAAAGGAAGACTAATGTAGTGAGAGGTTACTTCCCATTTTATGTCAAGGATAGGCCCTAAGTTACACCTCGTTCCGATATACGGATCGAGACATAGATTCTTGAACCTTAAGTAGAACTAAGTTTTAAGGGGGGTAGAACGTATTGAGCCCAATCTACGTAGGATTATCTAATACAACCATTGGATTAGAGTAGCGCAGCGGAAGCGTGGTTGGCCCTTTCCCCACTGGCTCAGGATCGAAGAAGTTGATTTAGATTATACATAAGGTTAGGTCATTAAATAGGATTTGAACCTTCCTTAGAATGTCAATACGAAAGTCTCTCTAGGTACTCATTACCCTTAACCAATTTTGGGGATAAAATTTTATTTTAAGGGGGGTAGATTGTAACACCACGGATTTTTTCCTACCTGAAATTAGACATCCTCAGGCAATGGGTCGACCATAACACCTTGGTAACCTCTCAGAACCCAATTCCAAAGCCAAAGAAATCATTTAGAACCTAATTCTTTAGAATTTAACGTGAATTAGCCAGTGCTACACTAGATTACCGGTGAAATTAGCTCCAACCACTTTAAATACGATCTGTAAGACCCAAAACCTATAGAATCATAGACGCTATCTTACCCTAAAATTCAGGATCAAACTCTAAGCCTGTTTGTTCTCAGGAACCCTTTGAAACTTTGTATTGGATCTAGATCGCGCGTCGGAAGTCCAATAGCGATAATCTTAGAAAATTATGACCTCCTAGTTGGACTTGACAATCGTATCGAAAATCAAGCCCGACTGATGTTCTGAGCCTATTTCATTGAGCCTGGAGTAAGAAGTGTGAGAAAGAGTGAAATTCTTTATAAATTAAATGTGATTTAAATAAATCTGGCACGTTTCGCTTGTGGGGTAAGTATAAGCATTCAGACCGTCAGAATCTGACCCAAATACAGCCTCGGATCTGGGAACATTTCCCACTCAGGTCAGTATACTTGGAATCCTCGATCGAGTCTCAGTGACCGCTGAACTGAAACTAGTCCGCCACGTGCGATCTGGGAACACTATCAGAACGAAAACTTAATGTGATCAGGATCCAATATCCATGAGCTTAAGACCAACCGTATTTGGTCAGGGGACCTCTAGAAATGCTCTTTTGGATCGGGAAAGACCCGATTTGGCTATAACCCAAGTATACCTTGACTTAAAGTTTATTTTGGTCATGTTTGGGCTTATAAAAGGGGCTTAAACCCTTAGCTTTCTAACCCATACGAATTTGGGGAAAACCCTAGGAGAAAGAAGAGAGAAAAGAGAGAGAAGTGAGGGAGAAGTTGGAGTTTCTCCTGGGATTCTTCCCTGCTGCTCCATGTGCCAAAGTCATCCACCTGCATCGCGATTCTGACGATTCTAGCTCCGTTCTTAGGTAAGAAATCATAACCCTAACCTGTTCTAGAGTTCCAAATAGCATAAGTGATGATGTACCTAACCTATTTCATGGTATAGGTTGCCGTTGAGCCGTTGACGAAGACTTATCGTCTAAATCAACTCCGTTTTGTAATTTCTGATTTAAGGTGCGAATTTTAGACGCTTAGATTACCTATTTTTAAAGCTTTCAATGTCGTTTAATAGTAGATTGCTGATGAGGATGCTATTTGACATGTAGAATATGCTGTCCGTTTTTCATTTCGAATACGTACGAAGAATATGAGATTTAGGGTATTTTGGGTATTTGTAGGAAATACTGTATAAGTACGTATTTTGCTGATATGATTACCATGAGTATTTATCGTGTACCTATACTAGTTATACATGTATGATCTGTTTGGTGAAGAGATTCGCCCTAATGCACATATTGGCCGACATATGTTATGTAGACTAATGTGCGTAGACTAAGTGTTTGTTGAAATGCCTAAATCAATATGATTTATGCCTGGCATATGTGTTGAATGTAAGAACATGATTGTTGTGTATTAGACATCTCCTTGATATAAGGATCTGTCATATTATATATTGAAATTAACATACGTCAAGTACGTTGGAGTTGTGTAGTCTAAGTGTTTGTATAAATGCTTGCGTTACGCAAGCACTTAGTAAATAGTGTTGTAAACTAGTGTTGAGATAGGATTCTCAACTAATTTGATGATGCACATGATTTCCTCCATGCTTGTTGGATTTGAATTGATTACCTTATGTGTGAAATACTCGTGTACGGTTAACTGCTTATGATGTACGTTATAACATGCGGACAACATGCTGGAATTACTTGAATTTCAATTCCGTCTCTCTCATATGCTTATTGATTCAGATTGCGAGTGCTTGGGGCTATAGTCTAGCCCAGACAGTCGAAAACAGTTTAGAATTTGTGGTTGGATTCTATTCACCATGAAGGATGTGTATGACGAACCCGAGTCGTACTAGATTCGTCGGCAGTGGTTAGGCCACACGAAGTGCTTGTGAACTTTATGTCGGTCGATTCAACGTGCACTCGTGCTAGTCGGACTCATCAAGTAACCCGATTGACCATTGTATGTTCACCTTGTATTGGTCATAACTGCTTGAACCTAGGGTACTCAACTTACCAGTGATAACCCTGATAACCGTGGTACCTTGATCCACTAAGACTCATGAGCCAGGCATGGTGGTATGGGACACCGTGGTCGAGCTGTCGGCCTACGCTGGGGCCACAAACCTCCCCGTAGTGACCAGTGAGCAACCCAGAGTCGTGAGAAAATTATGGTGGTATAGAACACTATATTCTTGCTGTCGGCCTACACTGATAAGGTGATGGGGGAGCGGTGCAACGAGTGCGTGCAATAGCTCTGACAGCCCTTTGTAGTGACCTTGAGCGTACTCTAAGTCTACGAGAGGCGACGACCCTTGCATAGTGATATGAGTACAACTAGACCTGTATTGATAAGGTGATGGGGGATCTAAGCAACGAGTGCCTGCAACAGCCCTTACAGCGACCTAGAAATATATCATCGTATGAGACTACTAGGAGTGACGACCCTAGACAGGATCCTTGTTGGGGGTGATATAAGGGAAGTACCCTAGTTTCCCAATCCTGCTGTATGAAAAGGACTAATAACAACTCGGTAATCATATTCATATCGCACTGCATGTTCCTGGAAGATGTGGAGCGCTGAGTGAAGAAAGCATGCCACAGACGTAAGATGGTGTCGCATAAGGGAGTATGTCGTTGAGAGCACGCATCATGTCATTTCATTCTTGCATTAATCACAGTATTTATGAATATTTGATTTGCTTGCATTATCATTATCGTGTGATTGATTTGATAACATGCTAATCTTTGCTCTATGATTCCACTTAGTTAGCTACTCACTCCCATGTTACGGGACGGTGTTACGCACACCAAACAGTCTCTATTTTAATTTCAGATGATGGCGATGCTTGTGAAGCGGAGCTGGACTTGATGATGCTGAGGAGGATCCCTCCTATATGTAGGTTCTGATCGACGGGATTACAGGGAGGTTGATTAGACGCAATGACACTTGTCATTTTATATTTTTGGAGCACCCATATATATTCTTTTCTTTCTATTTTGAAGTATACATGTATTTAGTTAACCTGGTAACATGTTCAGACTCTGGAGACTTACAATCATTTATACATTTTATATATTTATTACAGTCTTCCGCTTGCTAATTTAACTATCTCTGGAGTATGATATGATATTTTGGCTTAATCTCAATCATGTTTAATGCCATTCTACAGACAACATGCATTTATTATTATCTATGTTGCATAAATGACGTTTTGAAACTCGAGAGTTGGGTTTCTACCCGACCCCGATTTCCAGGGCGTTACAAGTACGCTCCAGAACCTTAAAGAACAGGGGCTAGGGATCACGGAATCAATCAGGCCAATGGGTCCTGACCCCTCGCCATCTCAAAATCACAGGAGCGCCACCCTCCTGGGCTATATCAGACAGGGGTCGGCCTTCCCGTGGCACATGGTAGGGGTCTGTCGACTGACAAGATGAGCTAGCCTCGTTTTTACCACGTCGGGGCATACTACACAAGAAAGGCATACAGGTAAGTCTCCATCTCAAAAGCCCATTTTGAGGCCCATCTCAAAAACCCACCTTTCAGGCCCATCTCAAAGCCCACTTTTCAGGCCCATCTCAAAAAGCCCACTTTTCGGGCCCATCTAAAAAGCCCATTAAAAGGCCCATGTCCAAGCCTATGCCAAAAAGGCCCACCAGGCTCATGATTCGAGGCCCACTAGGCCCATGCCAAAAGACCCAGTACACATTACAGAAGTCCATTCCCAGCATCCATGCATCTGGACTAGTCAAGATCATGATGTGGGGCCCACTTTGAAAATCTCATCCATCCATCATTCAAAGAACACCACTTTCACCACATCCATGCATCTGGACCGGTCAAGATCATGATGTGGGGCCCACTTGAAAGATTCCACCCGTCCGTCATCCACCACAAGCAACCAATCATCATTTACATCGTCCATACACGCAAGTAGGCCCCGGATCATCACCCAACAGTCCAGATCATTTTCCAACAATTCAGATCATCACAAAAAAATGATGAAAAATGAAAAAAAATAAAGGGTGGGGCCCTTTTCCTATCACACCCCACTCTGACAAAAAAATCCAGCCAGCCATTTAGCCCGAAATAAATAAATCCAATGGTTCAGATCTAATCAAGGTGGTCCGAACGGCCATGATCACAGCCTTCCCCAAACCCCAGAATAAATCCGACTCATCAAAAGTCCCTAGAAGAGCGGCCCAACATGATATAACAGGAGTTCAATGGCTAAGATTACCTGAAATGGAGGAAGGAAGAAAATATGGAGGCGATAGGTTAAAAATAAATCCTCTTAAAATAGCTTCCAGGGACCACAATGGGATCCCTGGACGTCCCATGGCAAGATTCAAATAAGGAAGAGGCGTACTCTGGATGGACCGATGCATTGATTGGACCGGTGGACAAAAGGGACGACAGGCGGCATCCGGACTGCCGCTCGCGGCAGTCCGATCACCGCCCGACCAAAAACACGTTTAGGCAATGGGCCTGTCCCCTAGGCTATTGTAAATGACCAGTTATTACCTTTAACCGCTGGACAATACCCTGAAGAATTTTTAAAATAACCCCAAGTTTGTAAGAATTGCCAAAACAATCCTTAATTTCCAAAAGTTACCAAAATAGTTTCAAGCTTTCGAAAGTTCTCCAAAAGGAAAAGCCTCAATTTCCAAAGGTCACTAAAATAGTCCTGAGTATTGTAGGAGTCGACAAAACAATCATAAGTCTTTCATAAGTACCAGAACAGGCCTAAATTTTCAAAAGTTACCAGGACAGCTCCCGCACTTTCAAAATTCCAAAAAAAAAGAAAATAAATAAATAAATATAAAAAAATTCAAAAGATCCCAGGAATCAAAATCCCAAGTAAACATAACCCCCAAAAGGTTTGTTTCTTTAGCGCCATTAATTTATTAGTGGAGGCCATCTGACTTTTCATACAAATAAAAAATCGTTAGCCCCACCAACTCATTAGTGGAGGTAACATGACTGTTTACTTAATAAAAAACTAGACGACGATGCCTACCCACGAGATCGAACGGATATTTTTCAAAATATTTCAAATAAAATCCCCAAGGAGTCTAGCTCCAAAGGGAATAGCTTTCAAATAAGGTTTTCACAACCGCACGTAGCATGCAGTACACTGAGGAATCTTCCATATTCTCCAGTTACGGTCAGTGCATACAACTAAATAAGATTCGATCTCTTCTGGTTTCTCCAAAGGACGATCGAATTCGTACATGACACATGTACGATTGGCCCGTTCTCTATATATAGACAGTCATACGAATGCTAGTAAAATGAGTGGATCCATCTCTGGAAAGAACCATCAAACTTGAAGTGACAACAATCCATTGTAACCAAAGTAACAGAATCAACAGTCTACATGGAAAAAGATTACTCGCACATATTTAGTCCGAGATGTTCAGAAAATTTAATTGAGTCCAAGTTGGCGTAGTGAGTTCCCCGAAGGCCACACCAACGCGTAGGGCAGCTAACCGCTTTGACAATAAAAAAACTGAATACTCCTAAGGTGATTACGTAGTAAAGGAATGACAGACCAAACAGTATGGGAATCCTCGTAAAGCCGCAACGAATGCGCAGAAGCCCTTACTTTTCAGACTTACCCTCCAATGCTATTAACAATCTGACGTGAAAAAGTTGTGATTAGTGATCCGTAAAGCCATGACAAATGTGTAGGAGGTAATCACAACGTTTTCCTCAACCCTCATGATATGTGCAAGTCATCTCTTTTCCAAACAGTCGACTGACAATGATACAATGACAGATAAAAGATTCGAGTCACTATCCTTTTTTTTGACCAGAAGGGTGGAGTGTCCACTCACTTTGACCTTCGATTGCTCACAACCTCGGTCAAAGAGGGGCATCTGTAGACACCCCACCCAGGCTAATATTCTGAGAAGGCTAAGACTATTCATAAACCATGATCATACCCTAATCCCAGCAAAAACCTAACCCTAACCCAAATCTTAGCCTTAACCTTAAACCCATCCTAAACCCTAAACCTAGCCTTAAACTCAGCTTAAACCCTAATCCAAACCCTAAATCATATCCCAAGCCAACTTTCATATGAAATTACCCCTCTAGTTCACCCTATTTACAATCGTACCAAGAAAAAGTCAACTTTCATATGGAATTACCCCTCTAGTTCACCCTATTTACAATCCTACCATGCAAAAGTCAACTTTCAAATGGAATTACCCCTCTAGTTCACCCTATTTACAATCCTACCAAGAAAAAGTCAACTTTCATATGGATTTACCCCTATAGGTCACTGTATTTACCATTTTTACCAACCTCACCAACCACCAAGAGCCAATGAGAGCATGCCACATGGCATTCCTCTCCCCTCAACCAATCACAAGCCTCCATGTCATCCTTTTAACCCTTACCTACCCCCTATTTACAGCCATGCCATTGGAGAAGGCTATAAATAGCCCTCTCCTCTTCTCATTTCAACACACCCCAACAACCAAGAAACCCCCTCCCAAGCTTAAGAGAGAGTGAGAGAAGAGAGTGAAGGAATGGGAAGGAGCTCTCAAGCCTGAATTGGTCATGTTTTGGTCCATGTCCTAGCCTACTCAAGATCGAGCCAAAGATCCATTCATTTTACATACAAGCATTCATCATGACATTTATTCCATTCTCAACCCCCCTGCTTCTCTAAATCTCTAGTGAACGTATGCTCTGTGACTTGCCGTATATCGGATCCTGAAACATCAAAAATTCCTAGTGATCTAGTCCATTTTTTTACCTCTTTGCATAAGCATCATCACATCCGCCCTCTAAACACGCCATTGGACGTATGCTCTGTGGCTTGCCAAAAATCTCAGATCTTGCTGCATTAGAAATCCACGTGCCTGCCTAGTCCATCTTCGACCATAGCATCCATCTTCCCCTTGAGATTAATTTACCACACTAAGTAGAGATCATACATACGTATGGGCAGAGAGGGTGCCTAACACCTTCCCTCTTTGTAACTGAGGTCCCTTACCCGGAATCTCGAATCGCAGACTAGGAGTCAATTCAAGGTAGGGAAGTCTTCAGATTTCCCTCACCTTACGTATTCCGTGGTTCTAGCCGACTGCAGGATTTTGAGATTTTTTCGGCTAGTGGCGACTCCAACATCCACAATCAGCCTAGCACCCCCCAATCAACCATACAAATACAAAATCAGTGTAGCCAACAATTTTTCAGTGTCTACACACCTGATGCATTTATTTTCATCCAAGCCATCCATAAAAAATGGTGGAGCCCATGGCGTTTGTGTTGTATCCATGACTACCCAGCCTGTGGGGCCCATGTGATATATGTATTTTATCTTGGCCATCTACCATCCATAAGGTACTGGACGTGGACCCCAGTGTGATGTGTGTGATTTCAGGCTGTCCAAATGCTCCAGCATCTAGACGTGGCCCACATGGTGTATGTTTTGGTCTGCACCGTATAACAGGCCTAGATAGTGGGCCACCATGATGTATGTATTTATCTACACCGACCATCTGGACGGTGCTGTGAGGACCACCATGATGTATGTATTTATCTACACCGACCATCTGGACGGTGCTGTGAGGACCACCATGATGTATGGTTTCATCCACACCATCCCTGGTTGGGATGGTGGATCCCCACCATGACGTATGTGTATTATTCATGTCGTCCATCTATTTACTAGGGTGTGGCTCACCCCACACGTGTGGGGGTGGGGCCCACCTTGATGTATGGATTTTTTATCCACACCGTCCATTGCTGGATGGTGTAACACATTGTGATGTATGGGTCATCCACTCCGTCTAGCAATCTGGACAGGTGGGACCCAATTCCCATGATGGATGTGTGACATCTAAACCATCCATCCATTTGGGAAGCTCGTTTTAAGGTTTGATACTAAAACTAAGGCCGATTCAAATCTCTAGTACGTCTCCACGTGGACACCACCATGATGTATTTATTTCATCCACATAGTCCAGATTATGGTGGACGGTGTTGGACAATGTTCGAATAGGGCTGATTTACATGTCCAATGTTTGGACAGCGCTGATTTACTTGGATAATGTTTAGACAATGCTGATTTACATAGGCAATGTTTGATGTACAGTGATACACATGTTACACCTACAACTATTGAAATGATTTTTGGTGTAACCCAAGCTCTCACTTGAGGCCCATTGGTGCAGCCCAACCATGAGGCACATCTTGGTGTATTTGTAGCTCATCCGTTAAGGTCCACCTCGATACAATTGTGACCCATGTGATTAGGTCCATTGTGGTGTGTATTAGGCCATGGGACGTGGCCCACTGTGATATATTTTTGCCCATTTGGTAAGGTCCATTGTGATGCATTTTCGGTCCATTTGGTAAGACCCATTGTGATGTGTTTCTGGCCAATATATGTGGCCCAATATAATATTTATGCGGCCTACTAAGTGGCCCATTTTGATTTGTACAGACCTATGTCATACGGCCCATTGTGATGTGTATAGACCCATTGTCATGTGTATTAGGCCCATGTCATGTGGCTCATCATGATGTGTATTAAGCCCATGTCATGCAGCTCATTGTGATGTATTTAAGGCTGAGGTATGTCGCCCGTTGTGATGTATTTAAGGCCCAAGTATGTGGCCCATTGTAATGTATTTGTGGCCCATCTGATAAGGCCCATTGTGATGTATTTGTTGCCCGTATGGCGAGGCCTGATGTGGTGTATGTGTGGCCTCGAGTGAGGCCTAATGCGATGAATGTGTGGACCGATGTAATGTGTGATTTCACTATAATGTTTGTAATGATGTTTATGTGAGCCAATGTTTGGGAGCGATGTTGGTTAAATGTCCACATTGATGGGTGATGATGGTTAAATGTTCACATTGTGACCTTCCCTTGTGCCCTTTGTTAGGCCGATTACTGATTCTAATTGTCAAGGTTGATTCTGATTGTCAGGGCTAATTCCGATTATTGAGGCTGATTGTATAGGCCGATTATCGGTGCCAGTTATCAATACCAATTATGAGTATGTATCAGCATAGCATCATGATACATGCCCATATGCATCATTTACATGTTTAATATGAGATGTGGTTAACCATTGCATATGTCATTGGTTAGGTTGTTATGAGACTCCCTGATAGATAGAGATTGTCTCACATGAGCACACGGTATGCGCAGGATTGATGCATGACTAGATTGTATGACTCATGCATCTTGCATTATATGTTGTGATTACTGTATGCCCTAGCGAAATCAGGATCGTAACCTCTACAGGCATATCGTGAATGGCTGGATGGGATAACAAAAATGTTTGGCTCTAGCATATAGGCACTATGAATGTCCCTGGGTGAAAATCTCTAAACCTTCATGGCCAAGAGACGGCCCAACATCTGGACCGAGTGGATATATATGAGCGTATGAGGGTCGTATATCAGTAGGCCGCATCTCTGACTATGTCGTGGTCGATTGGGAGGGGGTGTGACCTTCCTCGTCTGAGTGAGGAGAAAATATCAAGGTTGAGTTTGACCATCTTGAGAAATGCATCCGTTATCAACGAGCCAAGCCCAATATTGGCAGGCGGATAGTGAGGTCTCTTCCACTTACCTAGTTGTGCGCTCGGATAGGGTACCAAGCTGGTATAGAGTGTAATACACCCCGATGATAATCTCAAAGATGTGCGGTACTGATATGTGGACTTATTGAGCAGGAGTTGCATACTTATTCATTCACTCATTCACTATCCACTCAGGCTGGTGGTGCACAACTATTTACTATGTGCACCTTCGCAATGGCCAGAATTTTGGTTAGGACGCGTGACCAACTTAAGATCAAGAGTTTACCACATTGATTATGACTATCCAAATTAGTTATGGGGACTAGTTTAGATAGAAGTCCCTTGTGATGGACCCAATAACCTACGATACTACGTACTGTCATCTCGACTTCACACTCCAGCATGGTCATTCCATTCGCACCGCATATTGCATTACATTTGTGGTATATGACATTTTATGTTACTATGTTTTTACATTTATATGGCCTAAATATGCCTAACAGTATTTGTGCACTCATCAGGATTTGTATATTGCACTGCATTCTCAATATATGATATTTGACTTATTAAATTTTTTTATTGCATAGCCTGGATAAGGCTGATGATATTTATGAACTTACTAGCATTTTTTCGCATTACTCTTATATTGTACGATTTATGGATTGCCAGTATTTTCACTTACTCTGATATTTATATGCTTGGCATGTGTATCGCACACTTTTAAACCACCCTTTAAGCTTTCTATAAGCTTATGCATGATAGATGCATCCAGGTGATGTTAGGTTGCAGTATTATTGAGCTTGGAGTGTGCAGCGGTCTTTTGAAGTTTTGATTTTCAATATATGTATATTTTCCTTTCAGCATTGTATTCAACTATTCATATTAATGGATATGTGATGATGATGTTGCCTTTGTGATTTCAGTAAACTTGTGGTTATGCCTATTACGAGTTAAATGTATGTTAAAAAATCTTCAATGTAGGATCCCAGGATTAGAATCTAGCATATGGGTGTTGGGAGCCAAGAATGGGTACTAAGGAGACTGTCGGCACTGGATTCGATGATCAGGAATTTTTTGAGCCCGATTTTCAAGTTTGGGGTGTGAAATCCTAAGTATGGATTGGCTCGTTGAGTATCACGCCGTTCTGGACTATTCCGTGAGGACTATCACATTTTGTATACCTGGCTTGCCATAGTTCCAGTTCGTAGTGGAGCCTAGAGGAGAGCCGCTATCTTATTTGATATCATGTGCCATAGAGGAGCTCGTAACATTAAGCATTGATCAGTTGTTGATTGTCTGTGATTTTCCCAATGTATTCTAAGAGATTCTGGGGTTGCTGCCGCACCAGTATATTAAGTTTTAGATTGATCTTATGCCTGGTATCACGCCTATCTCAAAGGCCCCATATTGTATAACACCAATGGAGTTGAAGGAACTGCAGCAGTAGTTGGATGAGTTACATGAACTAGGCTTCATTCATCCAAGCAGTTTGTCGTGGGAAGTACTAGTACTATTCGCTAGGAAGAAGGATGGGTTATTAAGGCTCTGTGTGGATTACTACGAGCTCAAACCAGGTCACAATTAAGAACAAGTATCTGCTCCAGAGGATAAATGATTTATTTGATCAGCTGCAGGGTGTATAATTCTTTTTGAAGATTAACCTATGGTCAACTTATCATCATATTTGAGTCTGAGAGGAGAACATCTTGAAGACAGCTTTCAGGACCCACTATGGTCACTTTGGGTTTTAAGTCATGTCCTTTGGGCTAACCAATGAGCCCATGATCTTCATACAGCTGATGAATGAGGTCTTTCATTCTTATCTTGATCAGTTTAATGTGCTCTTCATCGATGACATTCTAATCTATTCGAGGACTCACGAGGGCCATGAGTAACATCTGGAGATTGCGATGCAGATCCTCTGTGCCCACCAACTGTATACAATACGGGAGAAGTATGAGTTTTGATAGGAGGAGCTGAAGTTTGTCAGTTACCTGGTAACGAGGGAGGGTGTCGCGGTGGACCCCTCGAAGATTGATGTAGTGCGTCAGTGGGGTAAGCCCACGAATGCGTCTGAGATCCGCAGTTTTCTTAGTTTAGAGGGGTATTATCGACGCTTAATTGAGGGATTCTCTCGTATCGCAGCACCGCTGACCAGGTTGACCTGGAAGGGTGCATATTTTGTGTAGAGTGACGCTTTGAGAGAGCATTTTCAAAGCTGAAGGACCGCCTCACGTCTGCTCCTGTCCTCACTCTTCCCTCCAGGAGTGACGGATTTGTTATATTTACTGATGCTTCGCATGTGAGTTTGGGTGCTGTCCTGATGTAGTACAGGAAGTCAATCGCTTATGCATCTCTCTAGCTCAAGGTCCATGAGCTGAACTACCCCACACACGATTTAGAGTTGGCAGTAGTCATCTTCGCACTGAAAATGTGGAGGCATTATCTTTATAGGGTTAGGTTCGAGCTCTTGTCCAACCACAAGAGCTTGAAGTATCTCTTCTCACAGTTTAAGTTGAACATGCGGTAGAGATATTGGATGGAGCTCCTGAAGGATTATGATTTTGATCTTCAGTATGACCTAAGTAAGGCGAACATGGTGGCTAATATAATAACAACTATCAGGTGACTATTGGTATGGCTCCCTTCAAGGCCTTGTATGGTAGACCTTGTCGATCTGCCAGTTGTTGGGCCGAGGTTGGAGAGCACTCTCCTAGGATGCTTGTGCAGTAGATGTAAGAGGTTATTGATATCATTAGGAAGAGGATTCAGACAACTTAGAACCGGCAAAAGAGTTTTGCTGATCATCAACATTGTCCCTTAGAGTTTGCAATAGGGGACCGAGTGTATCTTAAGGTCTCACCCATGAAGGTTGTGGTTCAATTTAGAGTGAAGGGAAAGCTTGCTTCGAGATTTATTGGACCTTTTGAGATCACTGAGTGTGTTGGTGCCTTGGCCTATAGGCTTGCCTTATCACCAGAGTTGTCTGACATCCACAACGTTTTTCATGTTTCTATGTTACAAAAGCATGGGTTAGACACCATTCTTGTGATTGAATGATAGCCACTTGAGGTCCGTGAGGATACTTCCTACATTGAGCAGCCAGTTCGCATCCTTGATTGAAAGGAGCAGGTCCTCCGGACCAAGGTTATTCCTTTGGTGAAAGTGAAGTGGGGTCACCATAGTACTATTGAGGCATCTTGAGAGAGCGAGGCTAAGATCAAAGAGCACTATCCCCATATTTTTGTAGATTAATTGTGCTTGTATCGTGCTTTGTATTATATCGATCGATATATCTATAAATGATGTCGTGTTTTTTCTTCCATCTTGTCATGTCTTGCGTGATAGTAAATTTCAAGGATGAAATTTTTATTAGGAGGGGAGACCTGTGAGGCCTATGTCCTAGTGACCATTCCATTCCTTAAGATCCCGCGATCCTCTCCGTCGCATTATGGCGACCCACGACTCGAAGATAACATTTGCGAGCGACCTTGAGTTGCATCATGTCAACACGAGTAGGCTTGACCCGAGACCTATGCCAATACAATCGCGTCGTCGCCGCGGTTCCGACATCGCATCTCGTATGCCAATCCGATGCTTAGAGTGTGAGATGTGGCCCACACATCATCATGGCAGTGGATGGCACTTTGTAATGTCATTCTAGTTAGTGCATTTCCCTAGAATAATCATGATGATGACATCATCATCCATGCCTCTTACAAGCATGCTTTGTAATCATTTCAAGTTATGATTGCTAGCCCATCTCTTACATGTAATGATGGCAGGCTAGCCATGCCTTCTTACACCCATCATCATTACCTTACAAGCAACGATTACATCTCTCTTGGATCTCTCTTTCCCTCCCTTTCTTCCTCATTTCTCTTCTCCCCTAGCAAGAGAGAAGTCATGGACGTTCCACCTTGGATAGAAAATCTAGCCACATTCCACCATTAATCCCTCTCAATCCAACCCTCTAAACCCCATCTCAACCATTAAAACTTTTCCATTGGAGCTCTAGAACTTAAAGGTGGAAGGAGGAAGAAATTTGGGGTGGGTTCCATTCTTAGGAGTAGTTCTTGTATTTTCTTCTTAGATTTTGATTTTTTTGCTTAGGGGCATGTAGAACCCACCAATCAGTGGTGTGGATCCTACTTGACCCGTTGGATGTGGCCAATGGCCCACCCTTGTTGCATGCATGAGCCATGATGAGGCCATTCTCCATGGACCCCATCGTGATGTTTTATTTGAATCCATGCTATTGATGGGTCATATAGACCCTTAGTTTGTGGTGGGGATGGCATCTCCACCTTGATTTACTGATTTGAGGGCCCACCCAATCATGGGACCCATCTTGATGAATGTAAAATGTATGTTGTAAACCCTATAGGGGGCCATAGTCACGGGGCCCCTCCGTCACACATTTTTCTCTCACTTTCTCTCTCTTTATATGGTGATGATGATGTGTGTGGCCCACCTGATGTGTTCATCAAATCCATACTGTCCATATTTTTTTTGGACGTTTAGTTGTGGGGCCCACCTTGCTGCCCATTTTCGGGCCAGCCTGGAAGACGGAAAAATACAAATATCAGTTTTACCCAAACTAAGGCGGGCCACATAGACATGGGACCCACTAGATGCTAGTGTCCTATCTAGGCCATACGCCCATGGGACGTCCGACAAGCTCGGACGGTAATGAAAACTCAAATATCAGGTTGATACAAGTTGGTGGGCCACATACATGGACCCACCAGATGTAAATGTTTAATCTAGGCCATCTAGATCATGTGGAGCCTACTGTGATGTGTGTTGTACCCACCATCCAAAGGTAGGGATGGTGGGCCTACTATGGCACGTGTGTGATGTCCACACCATCCAGCGTGGGATAGTACTAGACGCCCCATGCTGCATGTGTTTTATCCATCCGTCCAGTCCAGCTGGACTTGGACCCCACCTTGATGTTTGGGTGTTATCCACACCATCCATTCCACTAGACATGGACCCCACCATGATTTAAATATTTCATCCACACCGTCCAGACCCTAGATGGTGGGACCTACCATGATGTATGTGTTGTGCATCCACACCATCCATCCTTGTACACGTGGGGCCCACCTTGATGATACCATGCCGTCCATTTTACTGGACGCCCGAACAGGGTCCACCTGCTGTACACATAGGGGCCCACCTGTTGGAAGAGTAGGGCCCATCTTATTGTATATACAGGCTTCACATCGGTTTTTCCTAGATTATGGGATGTATATGTGGCCCTTGTGTGAGGCCCAATGTGATGTATACGAGGCCCATGTGATGAGGCCCAATGTGATGTATGTGAGGCCTATGTGATGAGGCCTAATGTGATGTATGTGAGGCCCATGTGATGAGGCCCAATGTGATGTATGAGAAGCCCTTGTGTGATGCCCATTGTGATGTATATGAGGCGCTTGTGATGAGGCACGTTGTGGTGCATATGAGGCCTATGTGTGTTGAGGCATAAAATAAAGAGAAGAGCTGGGAAATGAAGGAAAAATTGTCATTGTACGGAAAAGGATTGATATTGTGTGAAAAATGGAATCATTGTGCGGGAAAGGCTATTGTGCGAAGTAATTGGGGCGCACAACAATTTTCACACAATAGGGGCGCATAGCGATTTTTATACAATAGGGGCGCACAGTGATTTTCGCACAACAGGGGTACACAGCAAGTTTCGTACAAAGAGGAGTGCGCGGAGCCTACATGGCATACTCATACGTGTGAGAGGGTTATAAATACCCCCTAACACCTCCAGTGGGGTCATGAGCTACCAATCACAACGAGAGAGAGAGAGAGAGAAGAGATTGAGGAGGAAATGTAAAGTCCGCAAGCCATTGTGTGGAAGAGGCATTGTGCGGAGCACAACAAGTATCTGCACACAACAAGCGTCTGCACACAACAAGCATCTACGCACAACAAGCACCTGCACATAATAAGGGTTAGTGCATAATGGACTAGTGCAAAGCATCTTTTGTCTATGTATAACACCAGTGCACAACAGCTTCCATTTGCGCGCAATGACTTTCAACAATACACAATGACTTCTAAGATAGTGTTCAATATTATGTTTAATGTTTCATACAGTTGCACATAATATGAATGTTGATTCTTTGTTGTATGTTATGATTCATAAATGTTCGATTTGGAGTCAAAGGATAAATAGATGTGAAGAACTTGGAATAAATAAAGTGATTATCTTCATCATTAGCCTTTAGTGATTTGTTTAAATGAGTGAAACATTTCCTAAATAAAACATTTTTATTTCTTGTTCAAAACAAAATGGTGACTCTGCTGGGGAACTATACTTTCATATTCATTTAAACATTAACATAAGAACTACACGAAAGACAATTAAAATTGCTCGGCGTCATTAAGACGCTAAAATGGAAACTCTCAGTGGGAACATCCTACCTTTCATCTCCAAATAGAATACAATTTAAAAATAAATATTAAACTTGTTTTAGCATTCTGCGAATACAAATAACAGGTGAAGAAGAATACTACAATTAACTTAGTAAATGACAACTATTCAAGGGAATACAATTTTTTACTTCACTGCGATAGGGTTTGTTGTGGGGTATGCTGATAAACCAATTGGACATCGTGAAGACAAAGCAATAGAAAACAAGCAGATAAAATCGTGAGCAGCCGCTATGGTCGTAACTGCTTCACCAGTATTATAAGGAGAGCAAGATGAATGGACCATCGTCTCTTACAGGAAGACCAAGGATCAAAACGTGACAACAATAAGAATAACTCCACTACTAAGTAGAGTCAGAGATCCAGTAGCCCGAAATGCCACCAGGAGGAATCCTAAGCTTGTCCATCCTTCGATATACCCTGAGCAGACAGTTCCGCAACTAACGTCATATGATTTTCCTGCACTGACAATCCCAAAAGCCAGGTGGACAAGAGAACAAAAGGGTAAAGCATTATTAGCGAGCTCAATGACATCTACTTTGCCCCGGTCAGATAGTGGTAATAGAGGTACAGAGAAGTTGAATAAAACCCTATCCTCTCCTCCTTTCATAAGCCCTCTTTTGTCAACATACTCTTATCCTAGTCCAACTAAGGTTTCATCAAAGAGTGGAGAAGCCACGGTACACATGGCCGGAACCAATCAGGAAAATACACCAACTACAGAAGACTGTGTGAATGCGAAGGTAGAGACACAAAGAGTATTAATGGAAGAATGTGGGAATCTCAGGGAAGCTTTAGCAACTCTTGCACACAATGTCGTCCAGATGGCAGCACCCCCAGTGACCGGTAATATGAATGAAGGAGAGTAACACCCCGAAGGGTCACAGCAACCACGAACAGGATCGCATGGCTCTGTTCCTGTTACGGGGATGGTAACACAGGAAGAGGTACGACAAGTCGTTGAAGAAGCAGTCAGATCAGAAAGAGAACGTGAAAGCGCAGGAAGGTTTAGATATCACACCCCATACCCATGAGAAGTAGAAGATATACCATTCCCGAACAATTTTAAACACCCAAACTTTTAAAAGTTCAATGGGGATGGATCACCAAAAGAACATTGGATTCATTTCATCACCAGCACGGGGAATTTCGCCACAATACCTCAGTACGGTCTTCAATTATTTGGGTCTTCTTTGACAAATAAAGCATTTAGATGGTATGCTAATTTAACACCTGGGTCGATAAGAACATGGGAATAAATGCAAGATGCATTTATGTCAAATTTCTTCTCGTCAAAGTGCAATGTCAGCATCTTAGAATTAGCTTCGGTGTGAGAGAGAGAGGGAGAGCCAGTGGAAAATTTCATAGATAGATGGAAGACTTTGGGAGCTTCTTGTAAGAAATTTCCAGAAGAAAAAGAACATGTGAAAATGTGTTTGAATTCTGTGGAAACGGGGATAACATTTGGTCTTAATAGTGCTGATATCAGGACCTTCCGTGACTTGGCTACAAAGGCACATGCTCTAGAATTAATGACTCAGAAAATGCCAGCGTTCAAGTACGATACGGTCCGAAAGGGATCTCAGAGATTGATCAAAAATATGGTTGAATACAACAAGAGGAACTAGGGACCAAGAGAAGAAAAGGGTAAGAGGACAGAAAGGAGAGAAGAGTTGAGTCGTCATAAAGGAAGGTTTTATGATAAAAAGTTTCGATCGTTGAATTCTCATGAGGGTTTCGCGTTTAAAAAAGAAGATGTACTCCCCATGATGAATCAGTTACTAAAAGTTGGGACAATTGAATTGCCATCATCAAAGCATCCCAAGGAAGCATCTAAAACAAGGGAAAGAGACTTTTGTCACTATCACTGTTTAATAGGTCACTCAACAGAAAATTGTTATACAATGAAATGTATTATACAAAAGATGATAAACAATGGCAAGATAATAGTTGGGAAAGAGAAGAAAAAGGACAGGAGAGCGGCAGCGAATGTGCTTACTATATGAGATGGTTATCAAATGAAGAGAAGGGCGGATGATCTGAAGATGGCAAGGAAAGTTGTTGTAACTATTTTGCGATCAGGAAGGAAGATGGCTAGCCCGTCAAGATCAAAAAATGAAAAAGCAAAGGTGGGAGCAGTTGTGGATCAAGCATGCGACCATGACAGTAATGGAAAAGGAAAAGAGACAGGAACAATAACGTATGATATCATAAGTCACTTGAAAAGCATTCCAGCCCGATTGAGTGTTTATGATGCCTGGAGGTTGTCGAAAGACTCCCGACGAAGCTTGGTTAGAGCTTTATCTAATGAAAGCATAAGGGAAGTGTTGCTGTCTAAATTGGAAAATGAGAAACAAAGAGATAATTTACCTGTAATCTCTTTCTTTGATGAAGATTTGGTCTGTAAGGGCGAACAAAATAGGTCGTTGATGATAATGGGATATATTCGGGGTAAATAAGTGAAAAGAATAATGCTGGATAATGGGTCCATTGTAAACCTGTTGCCATTAACTATGCTTGATAAATTAGGTTATCAACGCTTAAAGTTGCGCCCTAGTGGAATGATGATACATGGCTCCAATCAAGACGTGCAATGCGTGCTTGGAAAGATTACAGTAACGCTGGAGATAGGAGAGTTAATTAAGCATGTCTTCTGCCATGTTATAAATGCGGTGACTGCATATATTCTTCTTTTGGGAAGACCATGGATGCATCAGAACAACATCATACCTTCTACCCAACGTCAGTGTTTCAAATACTGTAAATATGGGGTACAGCATACAGTGATAGCCGATGCAAGATCATATACAGAAGCTGAAGCTTTTTTTGCAGATGTTAGTTATTATGATGCATTTTCCAGTGGGGGAGAGAAAGAGAATGATGAGAATAAAGTCCAAGAAAATACTTGCATGGAAATAGTAAGAGAAGAAGGAATGAAGTCATATGCAGAAGAGAAAGCAAAGAAGAAATTTTATTTCATCCCAAAGCATTTATGACAGTTGAGACAACTGCCATTAACACTACTGTCACCTAAACAGTTCAAAATTCTGCAGTCAAATTATGCAGTACCCCTCCCATATGCTGAAAGAAGCCGGCTGTTTCCTCGTATTCCAAACAGGTTTTGTGTAGAACCTAATAGAAGAAATCCGGAGCCAATCGAGTTTTATACTCCCCTAGAAATGAGATATGATAAGAAAGACAGCATTGGGATGAAAAATGAAAGATTAACACCTGAAGAATTGAAGAGGTATAGCTTGGTAAGTCAAAAAATTATGAAGAAAATAGGCTTTGACTGCGAAGAGCCTGTCAGTTTAAATTATGAAAAAGGAATTCAAGTTCCAATTGGGGTCAATCAGAAGAAATGGGAAAAAATTTTGTGGACTGAGGGTAGAGTCTTCAGTGAATATGGTGACAGCCAATCAGATAGGAGAGATGAACTTTAGTATGATCAACAAACCTGAGATAGCTCCAAAACAAATGGAGGATGGGGGTCAACCGACGATTGACAACTTAAAGAAGAAAAATTTAGGGACAGAGGAAGAACCGCGGAATACTTTCATAAGTACTAATTTACTGCAGGAAGAAGTCGATCGATATGTCAGTCTGCTGAAAGAGAATAAAGATGTCTTTGCTTAGATGTATGCGTAAATGCCAGGACTAGAGCCAGCAGTAGCAATGCATCGGTTGAATATCTCTAAAGATAAAAGACCCGTCAAACAAACACAGAGATGAATTCATCTAGACTTAATTGCCAAGATAGAAGAAGAAATGAGCAAACTGATAAAGGTTGGATTCATTAGGGAAGTTAAATATCCCAAGTGGATATCAAATATAGTCCCTTTGAAGAAAAAGAATGGATAGATAAGGGTTTGTGTCGATTTCATGGATTTCATGATGCGTGTCCGAAAGACGATTTTCCATTACCTATAACTGAAATGTTAATTGATAACACCACGCAGTATGCTATCATGTCTTTCATGGATGGATATGCTAGCTATAATCAGATACAAATGGCACCCAAAGATGAAGAGGCGAAGGCTTTTAGAACCCTGTTGGGGATATACTACTATAAGGTTATGCCTTTTGGTTCCAAGAATGTTAGAGCAACATATCAGCGAGCAATGCAGAATATTTTCCAAGACATGATGCACAAACATGTTGAGTGTTATGTTGATGATTTGGTGGTCAAATCGGGAAATCATCAGGAGCATCGGGACCATTTGGCATCAGTCTTTCGTCGAATTAGAAAGAAGCAGTTGAAGATGAATCCAGCTAAATGCGCATTTGGGGTATCATCAGGAAAATTTCTTGGCTTCATAGTGAGACACAGAGGTATTGAAATAGATTCAAAAAAGGTACGAGCTATTCAAGAACTGCCCCCTCCGAAAATGTTGAAAGAGCTAAAAAGTTTGCAGGGCAAGCTAGCCTATATCCGTCGCTTTATCTTAAACATAGCAGGAAGATACCAGCCATTCTCTCATCTGATGAAGAAAGGAATAAAATTCATATGGGATAAATCCTACTAGAATGCCTTCGATGTAATAAAATAATTGTTGAAATAACCTTCCGTGTTGACGGCTCCCATAAAAGGAAGGCTCCTCATTTTGTATATATCAATAGCTGAGAATTTGCTAGGCGCTTTGTTAGCACATGTGAATGATAGTGGGAAAGAGGTGGCGCTTTATTATTTAAGTCGAATGTTCATCGGTGCGGAATGCAATTATATGCCTATCGAAAAAATAAGTCTGCCATTGGTTTTTACAATTCAAAAATTAAGACATCATTGTTTGTCACACAACATAACCCTGATATCTCGAGCAGATCCTATCAAGTTTTTGATGATAAGGCCGATGTTGTCAGGAAGGTTAGCAAAATGGATGTTACTGTTTTCAGAGTATATGATCATGAACGAATCAGTTGAAACAGTGAAAGGGCAAGCAGTGGCAGAATTTCTAGCATCTCATCCCGTAACAGATTATGAAGCAATTTTCGATGAATTTTTGGATGAACTAGTTATGATGACCGAATTGTCTAAAGCATGGAAAACGTTCTTTGATGGGGTAGCCCCGACAATAGGGGCAGGTGTCAGAGTAATATTCATTACCCCACAGGGTGATTTGTTGCCTTATTCTTTCACGTTAGGAGTGGCGTGCATGAATAATGAGGCCGAATATAATTCCCTCATCATTGGGATGGAGATAGCCAGTGAATTGAAGATAAAAGACCTGCAAATTTATGGGGATTCTAAGATGGTTATAAATCAGGTGGTGACAGAGTTTGAAATAAGGAAACCGGAACTTTTGCCATATTGTAGAAGGGCACCATGTTTATTGGAAAGGTTTCTAAATGTCAAAGTTAAACATGTACCCCGAAGTGAGAACATAAAAGAAGATGCTTTGGCTAGTTTAGCAGTAGCATTGTTTTATCCAGATAGATGTCCCTTGCAAATAACAATCGAAGAAAGGAGATTCTTGCCATCTACTGAGTTGAATGATGAGACAATGGAAGTCCTACACGTGTCATGCTTAAAAGTGATGATAAATGATTGGCGTCAACCTTTCATCGACTATCTCAAGTATGATATCCTACCAGACAATCCAAAAGAGAAATCATAAATTATGCAGAAAGTGAAGAGATTCATTTTTTGTAGTGGGGAATTGTATAAAAAATATTATAATGAAATATTATTGCGATATCTCGACGAAGATGAGGCACGCCAAGTCCTGTAGGAAGTTCATTCTGGGAAATGCGAGGGGCATCAAGCCAGGAGAATTTTATTCACCAAGTGCATCGAATGGGATACTATTGGCCGACAATGTTTAAAGATGTGATCGATTATGCAAAGCGATGTCATGAGTGCCAAATCCATAGGGATATCGTACATGTTCCTCCTGAAGATCTTCATCAGTTGGTTACTTCTTACCCTTTTGCTTCACGGGGACTTGATGTCATCGGGCCTATCAATCTAGTGTTGTCCAGAGAAAAGCAATATATATTAGCAGCAACGGATTATTTCTCCAAATGGACAGAAGCGGTTGCGTGCGAAATGTAAAGGAGAGGGATGTTGTTAATTTTATTCGGCATGCGATAATATATAGTCATGGTATCCCTAAGAAAATTATTACAGACAATGGTACTCCTTTTAAAAATAGGGGAGTAGAGAAGTTATGTCAGAAATTCAATATTCATCAGTCCTTTTCAACTCCTTATTATCCACTAGCCAATGGTCTGGCTAAAGCATTTAATAAGACGATTGTAAAATTTTTGAAGAAAACGGTGAGTGAGAATAAGCGCGACTGGGATGAAAAACTACAAGAAGCTCTATGGGCCTACAGAACAACGCATCGTACAGCGACACAAGCTACCTCGTATTCGTTAGTCTATGGTATGGAGGCAGTTATACCAATCGAGGTACAGTTGCTTCACTAAGAGTGGTAGTGCATCAATTAATCACGGATGACGAAAATGCAAAGATACGACTCAAGGTGTTAGATATGCTTGATGAAAAGAGACTGGCAGCTCAACAACGATTATAGTTATACTAGGCCAGTGTTTCTGTTGCCTTTGATATGAAGGTTAAACACCGATCCTTTAGGATAGGAGATTTAGTTTTGATGTTGAAAAGGCTGATAGTAGTTACTCAAAGAATAGGGGGCAAGTTTGATCCTAAATGGGATGGTCCATATATAATAACTGAAGTTTACTCCAATGGGGCATGTAGGGTGACAGATCAAGACGGACGAGGCATCAGTATACCAGTCAATGCTCGCTTCCTCAAGAAGTATTATTCCTGAATATGGAAGGAATTTTGATTTAAAAGATTATTAGGATAATTCTTCTACATCAAAAGGGGGCAATTACAGATGAAGGGATGAAATGATGAAATAGCCTTTAGCGGCATAGCCTTATATTCTATCTTCATGAGTAAAAGAACCATAAAAAGATAGACTCAAGTCACGTACTCTCCCTCATGTGAAAGAATAAAGGCACAAATTCTCAAAGTAAGAGTTGTTCAAGCATATATCACATATATCAGAAGCATGGATGATTACCATCAATATTGGCAATTATTGTAATCGTCATCGCCAAAGATTGGCAACTATCGCTGTCATTGCAGAATACTTGTTATTACGAAATGTTGTTGTTGTTGATCTCTGTTAGAATTGCTATCATCACCAATCACCAACCTGATTTACTATTTAAAACAAAATATGAGTGTCCTTAGAACATTTTTAGTGATGGTGGAATATCAATTATTGATTCATCAATTTGGGCAGTAAGGTGAACTATACAGTTAACCACATCAAAAGTTGATGACAGCGATGGCAGCTTATCTCTCGAAGAAAGTCAGCGATGGCAGTTTATTTCTCAAAGAAAGTTAGCCTTTAAAAAAAAAAAAAACCATTTATGAGCTCTCCGACAGTGTCATGGAAGAGGAGGAAAATACCCTCTCAGGAATGGGTCCAAACTCACAGATGAAGTAAACCCAGATCCTCGGTTTGATTTCAGTATTAACTCATGAGGAAGGATATAAAAACCTACTCATTGATGGATTGACAACCTTAGACTTGGTACCTAAGGTAGCCTGGTAAAGCCCCACGAACTCTAAAGAGTTACTGTGGCCATCACAGTGCGTAAATCCCATTCATGGATGTGATTGCTCCAACTACTTAAGAGTTTAAACTGTGTTACTATCTAACTAAACTAAAATATAGCACAGCCTATCAAAGCGAGATCATATAGGAGAATCCCAAATTGACATACAATTTTGGTAAAAGTATTTCAATAAAGTGTCATGTTGAACTTGTTGAATAAGTAAAAATGTTTAAGATAATTTATGTCGTAGCTTTGCAGTAATAAAATTATGCAAGATGATTATATACAATAGTATCAAAAGAATATTTACATACAATGTTTACACATCCTCGGTTATGTTCAAAATGTCCAAGTAAGGTTGCAATTCTTCTTTCAACTGAGACTAAAATAGAGCAGTTGCATGCTCGACTTCAAGGATCAAGCTAGCGTGGTCAGGGACATCAATTAATTCATATGCCAAAGAAGTAGCAACTTCTTCATCCCTTGACCGGACAGCTTCTAGGTATTGATTAATTGAGTATTTGTCTCAAGTTCTGCTTGGATCCAATAGATAGTTGAATTTTTCATTTCCCATTGACTCTTGAGTGATAAAATTTCTTTCTCAAGAATGGCAATTTGATCGATAATTTTTTCCTTGTTTCTCTCTGAAACCTTCAATTTCTCATGGAGGGACTAGTTGATAACATTATGATCAGCAAGGGTGTTGTTTGTTTGAGAGATCTTTTCTATGACACCCTGAAAATCGAGGGTCATGTATAAACTCAACTCCCGAGTTCCAGACCGTCACTTATGCAACAAAAATGATTATGATTCAATGTTGTCTGATTTAAAGCATTCACATGAGTAAAAGTATACCAAAACTGCAATTCATACTTCTGATCCAGTGATAAAAGCAAGCGGAAGACTAAACAATATATATATCACTGTATGGAAAAAACAAAGTAGATCTCATCTGTCTCTAAGGTATGAATACATCTCTGAGTCTCATATACATATACATGAACAAAATGAAATGTTCAAAATAGTCCCACTGAAGTCCCATCAACCCAGGTCGCCTATGCAAAGCCATCGTGATACTGCATATACGAGAACTCATCCTGGTCCTCGTCGAAGTCTGGCTCTGCCTTCTGGATTTCAGCCTCACCTGCATCTACAACAGGGTCTGGTGGGTGTTGCAAACACCATCCCGTAATGTGGGAATGTGTAACACCCCGGATTTTGGCCAATCTGGGATTTGACGTCCTTAGGTAGTGGGTCAATTAAAACACCTGAAAAATCGTTCAGAACCCAATTCCATAGTCAAAGAAACCACTTAGGATAAATTTTCTTTAGAAACTAAGCATAAGTTAGCTAGTGCAACGTTAGAATAGCCGGGAAACGGTCCCTGATCACTTTAAATATGTTCTACAAGGCCCAAAGCGAGTGGAACCAATGGTGCTATAATGCTCTAAAACCTCGGACCAAACTCTAAGCAGGTTTGTTCTCTGGACCACTTTGAATCTTTGTATTGGATCTAGACCGCACGTCGAAAGTCCGATACCTCCTATCTTAGACCGTTAGAACCGCCTAGCTGGACTTGACACTCATTCCAAAAATCAAGTCAAACCGATAATCACAGGCTATTTCATTGAGCCCGGACCGAAGAGAGTGAGAATAGGGTTAGAATTGGAATTTGAAATTCAAATCTGGCACACAAATTTGACGCATCAGTATTAAGCATTCTGACCGTCAGAATACAGCCAAATTACACCCTTGGATCAGGAAAAATATCTATTATATATCACGAGACTTATAGGCCTGATCTTGGTGCGGTGACCGTTAAACTGAAACTGGGCCGCCACGTGCGATCTGGGAACCCAACCGGTCTGAAAACTGGATGTGTGCTAGATCCAGTATGCATGAGCTTAAGTCCGACCGCATTTGGCCTGGGGACCTTCAGAAATGCCCTTTTGGACCGAAACGGCCCCGATTTGGTTAGGCACCAAGTAAACATTGTTCCCAAGCCTATTTTGGGCATGTTTTAGGCTATGAAAGGGGTTGAAACCCTCACTCCTCTCTCCCATCCGAATTTGAGAGAAGCCCTAGTTTGGGAGAGAGAAAAAGAGTGAGAGATTGTGAGAGAGTGGGAGAGTTCTTCCCGCCACTTGTGCTACGTGTTGCACGTGCTTAAGCAACACTCCTCTACCGCTTTCCCGACGATTCCACCGCAATCCTAGGTAAGTAAAAACCCTAAATAGATGTTGATTTGAGTTTTCCTTGTTTCCATAGCGATGTAGCTTATGGATCTTATGTATTAGGCTCCTTACTCGCCGTAGACGAACCATATACGCTCCGCTTCAATTCCCGAGTCTACAAGACACTAGGTGAGGATTTTAGACGCTTTGATTGACGGTTCCCAATGCTTTCAATGTCGTTTAATAGTAGATTCTTGATGGCATCGCCGTTTGACATGTACAAAATGCTCTCCGTTTCCCGTTTCGTAAGCTAACGAAGAATATGAGATTTAGGGCATTTTAGTCATTTGTAGAAAGTACTGTTTACATTCATATTTTGCTGATGTGATTGACATGGTTTGTTGTCGCATTAGGAAGTTAGGAATGCGTGCATAATTAGTTTGGCGAAGAGATTCGCCTAGTTGCACACTTTGGGTCGACATACCATATGTAGACTTAAGTGTGTAGTGTATGTGTTTGTATAAATGTTTGTATTAGTATGTATTGAATTAAATGATGTTATTTGATAGTTTGTGATTGATTTTTCAATTATTATGCTGACCTAAATGATTTTTTACATGTCGACAAAATGCATGATTTCATTACATGCATGGAATGTATATGCTCGAGGATTTGCTTAAGTTGAATATGCATGGGAAGTATGCCTTGAAGATTTGCTTAAGTTGAATGTTATAACATGTGCTAACATGCTCACATGATGTATTTCAATTCCAATACCTTTTATAGTAATTCCATAGATGTGTGGGACTTGACTTAGTCCAGGCAGTCGGTAACCGAGCGAATTCGTGGCTGACTGGTCATAGCCACGAACGACGCGTCGATGAACGTGATTCGTGTTGAGAGTTGGCGGCAGTGGTTAGGCCACGCGAAGTGTTTTACGCACTTCATGTCGTTTAATTCGAGATGCGATCGCGCTAGTCGAGCCCGTCAAGTAACCCGACTGGCCGATGTTTGTTCACCTTGTATGTATCATAACTGCTTGAACCTAGGGTACTGAACTTACCATTGTAAACCTTATTAACCATGGTACCTTGATCCACGAAGACTCATGAGCCGGGCATGGTGGTATGGGACACCGTGGTCGAGCTGTCGGCCTACGCTGGGGCCACAAACCTCCCCGTAGTGACCAATGAGCACCTTGACTCGTGAGCAGATTATGGTGGTATGGGACACTATATTCTAGCTTTCGGCCTACACTGATCAGGCGAAGAGCCCTTTGTAGTGACCGCGAGCGTATTCTGAGTTCACGGGAGGCGACGACCCTTCCGTGCAGTAGAGTACAGTAGGCCTGTATTGATAAGGTGATGGGGGAGCGGTGCAACGAGTGCGAGCAACAGCCCTGGCAGCCCTTGCAGTGACCTACGAAATGTACATCGTATGAGATTACTAGGAGTGACGACCCTAGACAGGATCCGCGTTGGGATTGATACAAGGGAGGTACCTTAGTTTCCCAATCCTGCTGTTTGAATGGACTAATAACAACTTGGTAATCATATCACCATAGCATTGCATGTGCCTGGAAGATGTGGAGCACTCTAGGGAGTGTGGCATGCCGCGGTCGTAAGATGTTGCCGTATGAGGGTGATCGTCGGTGAGGGCATACATCACGTCATATCATCTTGCATTAACAACAGTATTAGGATTTGTCTGATTTACTGCTTTACTATTATCGCGTGATTGAATTGTGAACATGCTAATCTCTGCTCTCTTATCCCACTGAGTTGATCACTCACTCCCACGTTACGGGATGGTGTTTCCGGACACCCACCAGTCCCTTTTGTGATTGCAGATGATGGCGCGGCCTGTGAGGCGGAGCTGGACTTGATGATGAGAGGAGGATTCCTCCTTTATGCGTGTTCTGATTGACGGGATTGCAGGGAGGTTGATTAGATACTTTGACATTTGTCATTTTGAATTTTTAGCGCCCTCATGTATATTCATTTTGTTTACTTTTGAAGTATACATGTATGTGCATAACCTGGTAATATATTCACACTCTGGAGACATACAACAGTTTATGTACGTTATACATACTATTACAGTCTTCCGCTTGCAAATTTCACTGTCTCTGGAGTATGATATGCTGTTCTGGCTTAATCTCACTCATGTTTAATACATTATCACAGACAAAATTCAATCATACATATCCATGTTGCATAAATAACATTTTGGAACTCGGGAGTTGGATTTTTGCTCGACCCCCCGATTTTCAGGGTGTTACAAGATGGTATCAGAGCATGATTTGGATTAAACCGGGCCTGGGTTATGGTCACGCGACGCACACTGTCGCTTCCTTTGACTTAGGTGGGTGCGAGAAGGGTCTAGAAACACGTCCAGGATCACAGATTCGCCAATAGGCGAAGTCTATAAGAATCGTTCGCAAGATCGAGTCTATAACGTATCTCGGGTCGCGTAAAGCAACCCGAATCACTTCTAAGCTGTAGGAAGTCGGGTTGAGGCGTCCTATGAGCGGTTTTAAACCGCAAAAGTGAATCCATGGGCCGTGGAATGACCACGACTCCTGTAATCAATCGTCGGAGCTTAAAAACCCCCGTTTCACCGAAAATCTTCGAAATTCTTCCTCTCACCACCCAAATATTCAATTATTTCTTATCCATTTCATATTAGGCATCAATACTAATGTGAAAATAACATAAAATCTTACTTTCACAAAATTTTACAGTGAATAGTAAAATTTTATGAAAAATGGCCATAAGGCCATTCTAAATTCACTTTCTTTAGCAACTAATGGTCTATATAGATGTACTAGATCCTTCTACCCCAAAATCATATGCTGCATGATAGGGTTTTGTATTCGGTATTGAAAATTGGACCCAAAAATCCTCGAATGGATGTTAAAAATGTATTGGCCTCTCTAGGGCAATCTACAATGAACTAGAGTGTGCAACATACCTTTTTGGAATCCCTAGGGTAAGAGGAATCCATCCCATATGGCCTCAGAGGCCAGTTTTCAACTTCACCGGCGATGCCATCGCCGGTTCGGCGATGCATCGCCGGTCAAACTTGTCGGATGGGCTTGATCTTTGGGCTGGAGGAGTTTGGGGGCTAGGGTAGTCCCCTGGTATGCGGTCCGTAGCTTGAAACTCTCTAAAAGATGTACTTCCTTCACAAAAGTCCTCTTCCCTAGCCCCATTTTCGTTTTCTTGCTGCCCTAACCCAAAACCGTGGTTCCAAACCACCCCTAGATCCATTCCCTGCCAAAAACGACCACCCTCCATCATTCCTTTGAAGTTGGCAGCCCTCCCTCTTGAAGATTTCATCCGTTGGAGCTCCTAAAACCCCCAAATCGCGCTGAATTCGTGAGGTGCTCCATTCCCCTTTTTTGTTTCCATTTCTTTCTGAAAATACATCCTAGGGGAGCTTGAAACATCCCTCTACAACGCCTAGATCTCCCTTTTCTACTTTGGTTAGCCATTTCCTTGCATTTCCCCCATTTTTCATGGCTATTGTTAAGCCGTTTTAGCCTTTTTCTCTCTTTTCACCATCCTCCCTCTCAATCCTATTTCTCCATTTTCTTTGCTTAAGGGATACTGAAAATATATGGCCGAGAGAGCTCTAGTGAGCAACAGACAGTATTAGACTCGACAGGGATAAAGAAGGTAAGTCGGGACTGTGGTAAAGTCCTTTGGTAGAATTAGGCATCTATGCCTTTGCCCTGTAGATTGTTTGATTTTTGTTTTAAGGGTTTCTGTGTTTTGTTGTTGTTAGGTTTAGTGAAGTTACAGGTAGAAACTGTGTTTGTGTTGTGGTTTGGCCTTATTATAGCCGAATTTTGTTGAATGAAATGCATGCCGATTCATTTTGTTCTGAGGTATTGTCCCTAGATTGGGAGTATTATAACTCCCGGGATTCAGTCTACAAATTAGATTTTTATCCCACCCCACCCTCCAACCAAGCATGCCACTCCCTATCCCGCTATGGGACTAGGAATGCGGTTCCATTTAAGACAACTAAGCGCTACCTGCTACATAGGCCCTAGGCGTTTTTGGATCTAGTGTTAGCACTCCTAGATTTGAAGGATCTGACGACATAAGAAATCCAATTCCAGTTAGACAAATCTTGACCCTAAGCGATAGAAGAATTCCCTGTAGTAGAACTGGAATAGAAAGTCATTTACCGTATAATCTTAGGCTTTGGATTATAGCTACTGAGTTACAGACTAGCCTACTAGTTACCTAGAGTAGGGTAAAGCCTGTATATGTTAAGGAATGATAGATTAGTTTTGATTGGAATGGGACTCCCTTCCTTCGGTAGATTCCTTTATGGCTTATAGACTTCTGTTGTTGCCCATAGGAAGGAACCATACACTCTAAGGGAACATTTATAACTCCCTCAGATTGAACTTAGAATGTACTAGCACACCCCTTAGAATTGCCTTCCCCAAGGACTTATTGCATTCGGGAATGCGGAATAAAGGAACTACATGTAAGCGATGTATTCGCGGTTTGAATCGACTTCTTAATCCTAGTGGTTACCAATAAATCCAATGCCCTGATCAAGCAGAGGATCGGCGTCGACTCGGATTAAGAACTGATACAACGCATTTTCTGTCCTGATTAGACAGAAGGTTCAACGTATCCGGCTTAGACCCACTATACAACCTTTCTTCTGTGATGGCCCAACCATCTACAACTAAACAGGATCACATTGTCTTTGGGAAATGGCGAGGACTTAAAGCCAGTAGAGAATTAGACATCTTGCCACCAACTCATACCTGCCCCTGAATTCAATCATAATAGAGATTAGGCTCATCTCTATGATCATAGGTACCAATGCCATAGAACGCATCATTAGCAAGGAAGACCATATAGAGAAAGGCTGTTTCCATTTTAGGTTAAGGATAGCCCCTAAGTTGCGCCTCGTTTCGATATACGGATCGATGCAAATATTCTTCAACCTTAAGTAAAATCAAGTTTTAAGGGGGGTAGAACGTATTAAGTCCAATCCAGTTAGGATTAGTCAACACTGCCGTTCGATCAATGTGGCGCAGCGGAAGAGTGGTTGGCCTCTTTCCCACTGGCCCAAGATCGAAACCTTTGAGTTCGGATATACATACGATTAGGTTATTAAATAGGATTTGAACCTTCCTTAGAGAAAGTACTCCTTGCCCTTCGCCAATGTCGGGGACGACATTGTGTTTTAAGGGGGGTAGATTGTAACACCCCGGATTTTGGCCAATCTGGGATTTGACGTCCTTAGGCAGTGGGTCAATTAAAACACCTGAAAAATCGTTCAGAACCCAATTCCATAGTCAAAGAAACCACTTAGGATAAATTTTCTTTAGAAACTAAGCATAAGTTAGCTAGTGCAACGTTAGAATAGCTGGGAAACGGTCCCTGATCACTTTAAATACGTTCTACAAGGCCCAAAGCGAGTGGAACCAATGGTGCTATAATGCTCTAAAACCTCGGACCAAACTCTAAGCAGGTTTGTTCTCTGGACCACTTTGAATCTTTGTATTGGATCTAGACCGCACGTCGAAAGTCCGATACCTCCTATCTTAGACCGTTAGAACCGCCTAGCTGGACTTGACACTCATTCCAAAAATCAAGTCAAACCGATAATCACAGGCTATTTCATTGAGCCCGGACCGAAGAGAGTGAGAATAGGGTTAGAATTGGAATTTGAAATTCAAATCTGGCACACAAATTTGACGCATCAGTATTAAGCATTCTGACCGTCAGAATACAGCCAAATTACACCCTTGGATCAGGAAAAATATCTATTATATATCACGAGACTTATAGGCCTGATCTTGGTGCGGTGACCGTTAAACTGAAACTGGGCTGCCACGTGCGATCTGGGAACCCAACCGGTCTGAAAACTGGATGTGTGCTAGATCCAGTATGCATGAGCTTAAGTCCGACCGCATTTGGCCTGGGGACCTTCAGAAATGCCCTTTTGGACCGAAACGGCCCCGATTTGGTTAGGCACCAAGTAAACATTGTTCCCAAGCCTATTTTGGGCATGTTTTAGGCTATGAAAGGGGTTGAAACCCTCACTCCTCTCTCCCATCCGAATTTGAGAGAAGCCCTAGTTTGGGAGAGAGAAAAAGAGTGAGAGATTGTGAGAGAGTGGGAGAGTTCTTCCCGCCACTTGTGCTACGTGTTGCACGTGCTTAAGCAACACTCCTCTACCGCTTTCCCGACGATTCCACCGCAATCCTAGGTAAGTAAAAACCCTAAATAGATGTTGATTTGAGTTTTCCTTGTTTCCATAGCGATGTAGCTTATGGATCTTATGTATTAGGCTCCTTACTCGCCGTAGACGAACCATATACGCTCCGCTTCAATTCCCGAGTCTACAAGACACTAGGTGAGGATTTTAGACGCTTTGATTGACGGTTCCCAATGCTTTCAATGTCGTTTAATAGTAGATTCTTGACGGCATCGCCGTTTGACATGTACAAAATGCTCTCCGTTTCCCGTTTCGTAAGCTAACGAAGAATATGAGATTTAGGGCATTTTAGTCATTTGTAGAAAGTACTGTTTACATTCATATTTTGCTGATGTGATTGACATGGTTTGTTGTCGCATTAGGAAGTTAGGAATGCGTGCATAATTAGTTTGGCGAAGAGATTCGCCTAGTTGCACACTTTGGGTCGACATACCATATGTAGACTTAAGTGTGTAGTGTATGTGTTTGTATAAATGTTTGTATTAGTATGTATTGAATTAAATGATGTTATTTGATAGTTTGTGATTGATTTTTCAATTATTATGCTGACCTAAATGATTTTTTACATGTCGACAAAATGCATGATTTCATTACATGCATGGAATGTATATGCTCGAGGATTTGCTTAAGTTGAATATGCATGGGAAGTATGCCTTGAAGATTTGCTTAAGTTGAATGTTATAACATGTGCTAACATGCTCACATGATGTATTTCAATTCCAATACCTTTTATAGTAATTCCATAGATGTGTGGGACTTGACTTAGTCCAGGCAGTCGGTAACCGAGCGAATTCGTGGCTGACTGGTCATAGCCACGAACGACGCGTCGATGAACGTGATTCGTGTTGAGAGTTGGCGGCAGTGGTTAGGCCACGCGAAGTGTTTTACGCACTTCATGTCGTTTAATTCGAGATGCGATCGCGCTAGTCGAGCCCGTCAAGTAACCCGACTGGCCGATGTTTGTTCACCTTGTATGTATCATAACTGCTTGAACCTAGGGTACTGAACTTACCATTGTAAACCCTATTAACCGTGGTACCTTGATCCACGAAGACTCATGAGCCGGGCATGGTGGTATGGGACACCGTGGTCGAGCTGTCGGCCTACGCTGGGGCCACAAACCTCCCCGTAGTGACCAATGAGCACCTTGACTCGTGAGCAGATTATGGTGGTATGGGACACTATATTCTAGCTGTCGGCCTACACTGATCAGGCGACGAGCCCTTTGTAGTGACCGCGAGCGTATTCTGAGTTCACGGGAGGCGACGACCCTTCCGTGCAGTAGAGTACAGTAGGCCTGTATTGATAAGGTGATGGGGGAGCGGTGCAACGAGTGCGAGCAACAGCCCTGGCAGCCCTTGCAGTGACCTACGAAATGTACATCGTATGAGATTACTAGGAGTGACGACCCTAGACAGGATCCGTGTTGGGATTGATACAAGGGAGGTACCTTAGTTTCCCAATCCTGCTGTTTGAATGGACTAATAACAACTTGGTAATCATATCACCATAGCATTGCATGTGCCTGGAAGATGTGGAGCACTCTAGGGAGTGTGGCATGCCGCGGTCGTAAGATGTTGTCGTATGAGGGTGATCGTCGGTGAGGGCATACATCACGTCATATCATCTTGCATTAACAACAGTATTAGGATTTGTCTGATTTACTGCTTTACTATTATCGCGTGATTGAATTGTGAACATGCTAATCTCTGCTCTCTTATCCCACTGAGTTGATCACTCACTCCCACGTTACGGGATGGTGTTTCCGGACACCCACCAGTCCCTTTTGTGATTGCAGATGATGGCGCGGCCTATGAGGCGGAGCTGGACTTGATGATGAGAGGAGGATTCCTCCTTTATGCGTGTTCTGATTGACGGGATTGCAGGGAGGTTGATTAGATACTTTGACATTTGTCATTTTGAATTTTTAGCGCCCTCATGTATATTCATTTTGTTTACTTTTGAAGTATACATGTATGTGCATAACCTGGTAATATATTCACACTCTGGAGACATACAACAGTTTATGTACGTTATACATACTATTACAGTCTTCCGCTTGCAAATTTCACTGTCTCTGGAGTATGATATGCTGTTCTGGCTTAATCTCACTCATGTTTAATACATTATCACAGACAACATTCAATCATACATATCCATGTTGCATAAATAACATTTTGGAACTCGGGAGTTGGGTTTTTGCTCGACCCCCCGATTTTCAGGGTGTTACAGAATGAGTGATCAACTCAGTTGAATCATAGAGCAAAGATTAGCATGTTCACAAATCAATCATGCGATAATAGTAAAGCAGTAAATCAGACAATCCTAATACTGTTGTTAATGCAAGATGATATGACGTGATGTATGCCCTCACCGACGATCTCCCTCATACGGCAACATCTTATGACCGTGGCATGCCACACTCCTTAGAGTGCTCCACATCTTCCAGGCACATGCAATGTTATGGTGATATGATTTTCGAGTTGTTATTAGTCCATTCAAACAGCAGGATTGGGAAACTAAGGTACTTCCCTTATATCAATCCCAACACAGATCCTGTCTAGGGTCGTCACTCCTAGTAATCCCATATGATGTATATTTCGTAGGTCACTGCAAGGGCTGCCAGGGCTGTTGCTCACACTCGTTGCACCGCTCCCCCATCACCTTATCAATACAGGCCTACCGTACTCTACTGCAATGGAAGGGTCGTCGCCTCCCGTAGACTCAGAATACGCTCGCGGTCACTACAAAGGACTCGTCGCCTGATCAGTGTAGGCCGACAGCTAGAATATAGTGTCCCATACCACCATAATCTGCTCACGAGTCTAGGTGCTCACCGGTCACTACGGGGAGGTTTGTGGCCCCAGCGTAGGCCGACAGCTCGACCACGGTGTCCCATACCACCATGCCCGGCTCATGAGTCTTCGTGGATCAAGGTACCATGGTTAACAGGGTTTACAATGGTAAGTTCAGTACCCTAGGTTCAAGCAGTTATGACTCATACAAGGTGAACATACATCGGCCAGTCGGGTTGCTTGACGGCTCGACTAGCGCGATCGCATCTGAAGTCGAACGACATGAAGTGCGTAAAACACTTCGTGTGGCCTAACCACTGCTGCCAACTTCAAACATGATTCGCGTTCATCGACACGTCGTTCGTGGCCAAGACTAGCCAGCCACGAATTCGCTCAGTTACCGACTGCCTGGACTAAGTATAGTCCCAAACAATTATGGAATCACATCAGCAATTCATATAGGAATATTGGAATTGAAATACAATCATGTGAGCATGTTAACACATGTTATAACATTCAACTTAGGCAAATCTTCAAGCACATATATTTCATGCATGTAAGGAAATCATGCATATAGTCAACATGTAGGAAATCATTTAGGTCAGCATATTAATTGAGAAATCAATCTCAAACTATCTCATAACATCATTTAATTCAATACATACTAATACAAACATTTATACAAACACATACACTACACACTTAAGTCTACATATAGCATGTCGACCCGAAGTGTGCAATTAGGAGAATCTCTTCGCCAAACTAATTATGCACGTATTCCTAACTTCCTAATGCAACAACAAAACATGTCAATCACATCAGCAAATAATGAATGTAAACTGTACTTCCTACAAATGACTAAAATGCCCTAAATCTCATATTCTTCGTTAATTTACGAAACAGGAAACGGAGAGCATGTTGTAATGTCAAATGGCGATGCCGTCGATAATCTACTATTAAACGACATTGAAAGCGTTGGAAACCGTCAATCAAAGCGTCTAAAATCCCCACCTAGTCTCTTGTAGACTCGTGAATTCGAACGAAGCGTATACGCTTCGTCTACGGCAGTAGGAGAACCTGTTTAACGAAGTACGTTACCTAACACGCTACAAATCTAAGTAATCCCTAAATCAGAAACTTTTAGGGTCGTTTCATACCTGAAAAAGTGAAAGAAATCACTGGCCAGGTGATTGGGAAGAGTTGCTGAAGCACGTGCAATCAGCGACACGAAGGCAGGAAAAATCCTTCCACTCTCTCTCTCAAACTCTCTCCTTTTCTCTCTCCCAAAGCTAGGGTTTTGCAATTTTTGGATGGGAGAGAGGAATGAGGGTTTCAACCCCTTTTATAAGCTTAAAAATGCCGAAAATAGGCTCCGGAACGAAGTTTACTTAGTGCATATCCATTTCGGGGCTGTTTCGATCCAAAAGATGCTTTCTGGTGGTCCCCTGGTCGAATGCGATCGGACTTAAGCTCATGCATACCAGATATAGCACGTATTAAGTTTTCAGTCTGGCAGGATTCGCAGATCGCATGTGGCCGACCAATTTCAGTTCAGCGGTCACCGCACGTAGATCAAGGCTAAAAGTCTCATGATATAAAATAGAAATTTCTCCTGATTCGAGGGTGTAATTTGGATGAATTCTGACGGTCAGAATGCTTAATACTGACGCGTCAAGTCGTGTGCCAGATTTGAATTTGAAATTCCAATTTTGTCCCTATTCGCACTCTCTTCGGTCCGGGCTCAATGAAATAGCCTGTGATTATCGGTTTGACTTGATTTTTGAAATGAGTGTCAAGTCCAACTAGGCGGTTCTAACGGTTAAGATAGGAGGTATCGGACTTTCGACGTGCGGTCTAGATCCAATACAAAAATTTAAAGCGGTCCAGAGAACAAACCTGCTCAGAGTTTGATCCGAGGTTATAGAGTGTTATAGAGTCGTTGGTTCTACTCGATTTGGGTCTTGTAGAATGTATTTAAAGTGATCAGGGACTATTTCCCAGCCACTCCAGCGTTGTGATAGCTAACTTACGCTTAATTTCCATAAAAATTAATTCTACGCGATTTCGGGTCGAGTTGGTACTCGAGCCCAAGTACAGATTTTTCACGGGCGTTACATTTTCTCTAAGAAGCGCCAATTCTTGTCGACGATTTAGAATCTCAGGAGCCACGACCATGTTCCGGGCTGCTTCCAAAGTCTTTGTAAAGTCATAAAATCATGATAAAGAGGTATAAAGACCTTGGATGTCAACACGAGAAAAGTGAGCTATGAGAGCAAGAACTGTTAGAGCACCATCCAAAAAGGACCATTGACTCGAATCTTTTAAGGTACTGGCAATGACAGAAATTGCATGCTTAAAGAGTCCCAACATAAGAGGTAGCACCTTTTCTAGAGAAAGTTTGTCAAAAGCCGCAGTCACGGAATTAGATCCTTCAGATCCGCTAGAGGTTGGTGTGATTGAAGCTAAACAGGGAAATATAGGTTTAAAATGAGAGTGTGTATGTGTGTGTGTGTGTGTGTGTGTGTGTGTGTGTGTGTGTGTGTGTATATATATATATATATTATGATGACCTAAAAAATGAAAATATATACATTTACCGAGAGTAGGAGCAAGAGTGACTGAAGCAGAATGAGTTGCAGAAGCTGTAGAACCGGGAACTTTAGCATTTAAAACGACATTAAAAGAAAGCTCTTAAATTCCCGTGGTGCTCGAATTCAAAGTGTTGGGCTTTGGAACTTCTGTTGGATCGAAAAGAAATTTCAAGCTACGAGCCACCGATTGAATGGGAATATTAGGTGAGTGAGGGATGAGTGGTCTAAACTCTTCTAGATCGGGAACAAGAAGTATATCCCCCGTTATTGCTTGAGTTTCTGATAGCTGAACTTGTACATCTTTTGCAGTTAGCATTTCATGTGTGGCCGCATCAGTAGTTTCCACAATACAAGGGGAATACGAACCATTGAAAGAAAGGAAAATATTTCTGCCAGGGGTACCACCATATTCTCCATAATCAAGTTGCTCTTCGTTATCTAGTGAAGTTTTCAGAAAAGGTTGAGAGGTGTCAGGTTGAGTGGCTGGAGCATCAGGGAGGGGTGTAACATCCCAAAAATTGGGAGTCGAGCATAAACTCCACTCCCGAGTTCCAGAACATCACTTAAGCAACGTTTTCAATGATGGATGAATGTCGGCTATAGTAGTGCATAAAACATGAAGTGGATTAAGCCAAAACAGCATATCATACTCCAGAGACAGTTGAGTTTCTCAAGCGGAAGACTGTGATAAATATATAAAATGTATAATTGATTGTAAGTCTCCAGAGTGTGAACATGTTACCAGGTTAAACATATACATGTATACTCCAAAAATGGAAAGAAAAGAATATACATGGGTGTTTAAATAAAAGGCAAAATATCAAGTGTAGTGGCATCTAATCAATAACCCTGTAAACCCATCGATCAAAACCTGCATATAGGAGAAAACCTCCTCATCATCATAAAGTCCAGCTTTGCTTCGCAAGCATCGCCATCATATGAAACTAAAACAGGGACTATTTGGTAATGCAAACACCGTCTCATAACTTGGGAGTGAGTAGCTAACTCAGTGGAAACTATACAGCAAAGGTTAACATGTTATCAATTCAATCAAGCAGTAATGATAAGGTAGTATAATCAAATAGGTCCTAGATACTCTTATTAATGCAACGATGGTATGAATAATGATGCATTCCCTCACCACAATCCCCTCTGCAACATCATCTAATGATCGCGGCATGACTTACTTCCTCAGTGCTCTATTACCAACGCCGTTAGCACATGCAATGCGGTGTTATGAATAAGCTTACCAAGTTCTTATTAGTCCCTCTTCATACAGTAGGATTGGGAAGCTAAGACACCTCCCTTATATTATTTCCCAACGTTGATCCATTCTAGGGTCGTCAGTCCTAGCAATCTCAGACGATGTTATGGTTCTAGGTCACTGTAAGGGCTGTCAAGGCTGTTGTGCGCAATCATTACACCACTCCCCCATCATCTTATCAATATAGGCTTATTTATATCCTTAAGACTGCATCAGGACTCGTCACCCCTATGCAGTGTCAGGATAAACTCAAGGTCACTACAGAGGGCTACCAGGGCTGTTGCGCGCAATCGTTGCTCCACTCCCCCATCACCAAACAATGTAGGCCGACAATAAGAATATAATATCTTATACCACCATAATCTGCTCAGATTAGGGTGCTCACTAGTCACTACGGGGAGGTTTGTGGCCCCAGCGTAGGCCGACAGCTCAACCACGGTGTCCCATACCACCATGCCCGGCTCATGAGTCTTAGGGGATCTTGGTACCATGGTTAATGGGAGTTTCACTGGTAAGTTCAGTGCCTTAGATTCAAATAGTGGTGACCAAACATGGTGAATAAACATCGGTCAATTGGGTTAGTTGATAAGCTCAAATAGGCCAAACGCACGTTGAGTTGAACGACATGGAATGCATAAGCACTCCGTGTGGCCTAACCACTGTCGAACATCCCAAGCACGACTCAGATTCACTAAACTCATCTTGTGTGGCGAAAATAACCTCACCCACTATTTATAGAACGATTATCGATTGCCTGAACTGTAGTACAGCCCCATTCACATACAAAGCTAATAGCTAGCATATGATTCATATCCTTCATTCATTTGAACAATCATGAAGTATAACTTAAATGTAAACAATACATACAGGAAATCATACACACATCTAACATGATTCAATTAAACACATAAGTCAGGGAGGAAATCATACACTTATTTAGCATGGATAACCTAAGTTACATGATTCATGGAGGGAATCATACACATCATTAATGTAGTTGAGAATCATATCTCAACCCGCATATAGGTACATCTTACTTACTCCTAACTCATTCAGACACTTTTACATACACTTAGTCTACATATTACATCATACATATTATGTATCCATTAGCATACGTATTAGGGCAAATCCTTTCATCAAAGGGTTATCGCCTATACAAGAATCATACATTCATGACAATTAGTCATGGTGAGCATGAAAGCGAATTCCGTACTCATTCAGTCATTTTCACAAAAACTTAGACTACACATACTAACTACATATCGTATGTTGATATATCATGTATTTGACCAAATCCTTTCACTAGGGAGTTGCCCTATATATCACTTGCATATACCCACAACGGATAATCATAGCATGCATGAATCTGGGTTCCGTATTTATTTAAACATTTCACAAACACGTGAGTTACACACTTTTACATATATAGCGTATATTGGTCGTGGCGTGATTTAGGGCAAGTTCTTTCGCTTATACGGTATTTTCTACAAATACGAGGAATACAGTATAATCAACATAGGTAACGTATAACTGAAAAATGATACAGACAACACTTTATACATGTGAAATAGCATCATAGATAAGAATAAATCATTACTTAACATTGAAAGTCTTGAAAACTATAACCTAAACGTATATAGTCCGCATCTTAAACCAGAAAATGCATATTCGATATGATTCAGACGATGTATCTTCGTCAATGGCGGATACACTACCTATGGCATGAAACAGGTTAACTACAACTTCACTACAACTAGTCTAAGCTTCAAATAGGCTAGGGTTAGCTTAGCTTACCCAAAAATAGAATCAGAATCGCCGGAAGAACGATTCAGAAACGCCGGTTCAATGTATAGATGGGTTAGGAAGAATCCTACGGAGTTTTACCTGATTCTCTCACACTTTCTCACTCTTTTCTTTCTCTTAAATCTCTATGGTTTGGGAAATTCGTATGGGTTAGAACGCTAAAGGTTTAAGGCCCTTTTATAAGCCTAAACATAACGAAAATAGACTTTAAGTTAAGGTATACCTAGGTTATAACCAAATAGGGATCTTTCTAATCCAACGGAGCATTTTTGGAGGTCCTGTTATCAATTACAGTCGGACTTAAGCTCTCTAATATCAGATCTAGGTCAAGCTAAGTTTTCATTCCGGTCGGGTTTCTAGACTGACCGTGGCGGACCAGTTTCAGTTCAAAGGTTACGGGAACTCGATCAGAGCTACAAGTACTATGACAAGTAAGGGCCACCTATCCTAATCTGAGGGTGAATTTGGGTCAAATTCTAATGGTCAGAACACTTAAAAATAACGCGCAAGTGAATCGTTCCAGATTCCTTTAAATTGTAATTAATTTTTCTAAAAAATCTTCCTTTTCCTACTCTCTTTACTCTGGGCTCAATAAAGTTATCTCAAGACATCGGTTGGGCTTGATTTTCTAGGTGATTGTCAAGTCCAACTAAGCGGTTATACTCGTCTGAGTTCGTCACTATCGGACTTTCGACGTGTGGTCCAGGTCCGATACGGAGTTTCTGAATGTTCCCGTGAGCAACTGGGTTTATAGATTGATCCTAGGTTTCAGGGTAACGTAGTGTCAATGATTCTATAGGTTTTGGGTCCTACAAATCGTATTTAAAGTGGTTGGTGCTAATTTGACAGGAAATCTAGTGTAGCGCTAGTTAATACACGATAAATTTCTAAAGAATTTGGTTCTAAATGATTTCTTTGGCTTTGGAATTGGGTTCTAAGAGGTTACCAAGGCGTTATGGTTGACCCATTTCCTAAGGACACCTAACTCCAGGTTGATAAAAATCTGGGGTGTTACAAGGGGAGACCTAACTCCAGCATCATTACCTTCTCCAACGTCTATTTCAGCATCAGTATCTGCATTAAGTAAATCATTCCCTTCATCAGTTAGACTTTTGGGGGTAGACGTATCTTCACTCATTATATTATCCAAATATTCTGAGGAGCTATCTTCATCTGATACGGTTTGGTTACCTTTATAAATAGTCTTCGTAGGACCTTGAGAAGAAGAAGGGGTTGGTTGCACCAGAACTTCGGGAGATAGCAGCTTGGTACGAGAGCAAGTCATAGGAGATGTGTTAATAACGATCTGACACACGGTTGGAGAGGTTGTTACTGTAGTATGATGGGTTGCAGCTTCTGTAAGGTTTATAGTAGGGGTAACTGAAGCATTTGAACGATCAACAGGCTGAGAGATTGTGAAAGGATCCATAACAGGAGGAGTAGAATGTGCAAGCTAAACTTCCCCTTCTAGAGTAGGAGAAGGTAGAATGTTGCCTGCTATTTCGAATTCATTTGTGAGAACTGTCGGTCTTGCTTCTTGATTCAATGAGTTCAGAGGATAACCAAAAGCAATCCAACCCTCTAAAGTGTTTAAAGGTTTCAATTCTTTAATAGGTTCTTCAAACAGAAATTTTACAGCAAAATTATCCTGGAGTGGCAGCATGATCCCTCTTGTAGAAGTATCCAATTCCTTGTTCTGGTTTGTAATTCCTTAAACGTTGGGAAGGATCCAAACAGGATGATCCACTAAAAAATAATTGTGTGCTAGATGATACTGATGACTCCACCACCGCATCCAGGAGTATGAAGCTTTTACTCTGTGATTGTATCTAGGAAGCATGAACTGAGAACCAAAATTTCTTATCAGGAGGTATTTCCATATCAAAGACCAGTTATAAGGACCTACTCCATAACTCATCATAGTACAAGTGACTTCATCACTTGCTTGGGGCATGGTTTGATCGAAGCCGAATTGTCTAACGAATCGGTTTAGATAATACGGTTCTCGCCAGAACTCTAGTCCCTCTCTCAGTGGAGGATTACAAGAGCGAATGCAAAGAAAGAAAGTTCTTTCAAGAGGCTCTAAGTAATTGGTATCTGCCACATCTCTGTCTTCGGCTTAGTAGTCTAAATAAAAAGGGAAGAAATCAATAGACTTTATGCTATCGATTTTATCAGTTATCCATTCATAGCTCTTCTTTATCATTTTTTTTCTTTAAAAAGTACCACAAAGGTTGATGATTTGGGTGAACGTAAACCTTCTCTTGGACATTATACGTCCAAGGAAAATAAACACCAGGCCACCTAGAGAAATAATGCCATGGAGTAAAAGCGGATGTACTCTTATTGCCGGGCTTGAGCAATGCACCGCAGCATGACCAAAAGCCTTGTATAGTGAACACAAGACAGGGGGAGCTAGGGAATATTTCTTTTTGCCTTCTTCCATTGCCTCTACTACCATAAATAAAGACGGTCGAATTGAATCTGAACTTTTCAAACTGGGGAGCACAACCAAGCTCAACCACTAAGCCAGGAAAGCAGCTAGTTCAGTTTCAGCAGTAAATTTAACTGGGCCCTTTATTTTCTTACGATTGGCTTCTAAATCGGTGCAGTGACTACCAAGAAATCTAAAATAAAAATAAAAATAATAAAATTTAAGTAAGGAATTTCTGACTTACAGATAAGCATTGTTTAAGAAAAAAGGGAAAAATTAAAGATACTTACACTAAATAACAAGAAAATTATGCTAGCCATTGGAGAGGAGAGATTTTGTGGACATCAGCAAAGTGAGATGTCTCGTGAAAAAGATCGATAGCCGATGCTGTTATTCTGTGCACGCGGTTAGATCCAACATAAGCAAACTCCAGGTTTGAAGGAACATATTCATCAAGGAAGGATCCTAAGATAGGCAGGCTAACCATTCTGTTAAGATCCCATAATATGATACTCACTTCTCCTATCGAGAGGTGGAACGAGTTTGTGACTGAAGACCAGTGTTTCGGGAAACCTTTATAAATCATTGTATCCTTGTGCAAAAAGTCAGAAGTGGCTTCTATAGCATTATAAATCTGAGCTACATGTAAAGCATTTTCATACTTTGTTAAAATCGCTTTGGTCCAAGCACTATAGTATGGATGAGTCGTCTAGAGACCCCGTGTTCTGAATTCATCTTTGCACCCTAAAGAGTCACGGTGACAGAAGCGCTGTTGAATTGTTTCAAAAAAATGAATAGGATACAAAGAATGGGGATCATGACATGGTGAGAGAAAATACATGTATCTCACTTATCCAGTCTTTTAGGTTAAACCTTTATTTGTAAGGTAGCCTTCGAGGATGTGTGGTTCCTTAATAACCTAATTGGACATATACAAGAACCTGTTCTGAGTTATGAAGTCTCTTGGTTCACTTTCAAGGATTGAACGGTGACGTTGAAGTTGTAGAGGGAGAGCAATGGTCTCATCTTAATAAGGATTGCAAAATTTAATCACTTCAGTAGTCAATTTTACTGAATCCCAGGCATTCTGAAAATGTCTTCGGTTGTGTTCTCGAACTTTCTCCTAGAAAACTTTGTATGGGTGCCTTGCTCTTGTTCGTTGTGGAACGGTTGGGGAAGGAGAAGCCTCTATATTAGGGGGACGAGTAATTTCGGTGCGATAATTGGTGGTGCATTTCAGCCAGTTTTCCCAATCAGATTCTTGTCCTGAAAAGGGGGGGTCCCTCTATCTCCTTCATAATTATAGCCATGTGAATATCTTCAGATAAGCGTTGAATGCGATCAGCGAAGTTCACAATGACAGGGACAGGCTCCTTAAAGAAAGAGCTGTAATTTTCACCGGAGCGAGGCCTTTTGGGGTTATGGGTTTCATCGGGTTGGGGGTCAGATGGCCCAGCAATACTTGAAGTGAGTGGTCTTTTAGAGCCTGTCATTGGAGATCTGAGAAGGATTTAACAAAACAAGTTAGATTTAGAAAAAAAATATCATCAGGGAAACGAAATAGACAAGTGGAGGGGCAAGGAAAAGAAATATGCAAGTTCAAAAGTCATGCGCAAAATTATTGTATACTGAATACTGTGCGCAGGTTACTATTTGTAGACTTTGGGGCACGGGTTATAGTGCATAGATTATGGTGTGTAAAAAGAATGTGCGCAAGCTATTGTGGGCCAAAAGAACCATTGCGTGTAAGCCAGTGTGCGCAAAATGTTTCGCGTGAGGCGTCAAGTGTGTGGAATCCTAGCTAAGTGTTGTGTGAAACCTATTGTGCATAGGATTATAAGTCATGGTTGTGAAGAGTAGGCGTTGTGTGGCACACAATAAGGTCAGCGCACAAAGGTAGTTAATCTGATGAAGAAATAATAAGTATGAGCTGGCAGAGGGATATGGTAAAAATAAGAGCGAAGTTTTGAATTTATAAGCGGACTCTGAGGTATTGTGCACCACCTATTATGCACAAATAGTTATGCGTAATCTATTGCACGTAACTCATAGTGTGCAATCTTTCCACACAACAAAGAAAATATGTGCACGATGCTATAGATTTAGAATGTGTTTAGAAATTTCTTGATATTGATCCTACATATTTATTTTATGAGTGTTAAAACAAAAATGCAAGATCAAGGGGGCAACTGTTGAGGCATAAAATAAAGAGAAGATATGGGAAACGAAGAAAAAACTATCACTCTGCAGAAAAGGATTGTATTGTGTGAAAAACGTAATCATTGTGCAGGAAAGGCTATTGTGCGAAGTAATTGGGCGCATAGCTATTTCCACACAACAGGGGTGCATAGCAAGTTCCACACAAAGAGGAGTCCATGGAGCCTATGTGGCATACTCACATGTGTGAGAGGGTTATAAATACCCCCTAACCCCTCCAGTGGGGTCATGAGCAACCAATCAGAGCGAGAGAGAGAAGAGATTGCAGAGGAAAGATAAAGTTCGCAACAAGCGTCTACGCACAACAAGCCTCTGTGCACAACAAGCACCTGTGCATAATAAGGGCTGACGCACAATGGACTAGTACACAGAAGCTTGTGTCTGTGTATAACACTAGCACACAACAGCTTTCGTTTGCATGCAATGACTTTCAACAGCACACAATGACTTCTAAGATAGTGTTCAATATTATGTTTAATGTTTCATATAGTTGCACATAATATGAATGATGAATCTTTGTTGTATGTTCTGATTCATAAATGTTCTATTTAGAATCAAAGGAGAAATGGATGTGAAGAACTTGGAATAAATAATGTGATTATCTTCATCATTAGCCTTTAATGATTTATTTAAATGAATGAAACATTTCCTAAATAAAACAGTTTTGTTTCTTGCTCAAAACAATGTGATAATGCCCAATTGTGATATGTGAGCCCACCACAATGTATGTGATAATGTTTATGATGCTCATCCATATCCTAGTTAGTATAAAGATCATAGGCCCCATTATAGGATAGGTTCTAAATGGGTCATGCCTTGGGAGTAATGGTGGTTAAATGTCCACATTGTAAGAGAAATGATGATTAAATGTCCACATTATAATCCTTCCTAGGGCCCGTTGTTAGGTCCATTCTTATCTTCCTTTAGTGGGCTAACCCAAATCGTTGGGCCTCCACTGTTATTAGTATGACTCATCTCACTTTATTGGGTTAACCCAAACTGTTGGGCTCCCATTTTGATTTAAGCTTCCGTTGTGCATTGTAGGGCCCACCTTGTGCGTATTAGGCCCCTTAGGGAAGCCCAGTTTACTATGGGATGGAGCAGGTGAGGAAGCCCATCCCTTGTTCTTAGGCCCATTCTTAATATGGTAGGCCATCGAGGCCCATCCTTGTCATGAGAAGAGTACATCATTACTGTACATAGAAGGATTTCTGGTATCAGATTTGGTATATCCACTATTGAGGGCTAATCATGATATTATATCTGTTAATGATGCTAGTGTACTTAAGTTAGTAGGACATACTGAGTATAGGCTAGCATAACATCATGTTACTTGCCCATGTGCATCATTTGTATGCTTGTTATGAGGAGTGACTAATCATAGCATATTCCATTGGGCGGATTATTTACGGGACTCCCTGATAGACTGAGTTGGCCCACATGAGAGCGCGGTACTCATAGGATTGATGAATGATTGGATAGTGTGATTCATGCACCTTGCATTGTATGATTCGATTGTTGTACGCCCTAGTGACATTAAGGCTGTAGCCTCGGCAAGCATAGCATGGATAGCAGGATTAGATATCAAAAATACTTGTGCTAGCACAGGGACGCCATAAATGTCCCAGGGTGAAAGTCCCCAAACCCTTATAGTACCAGGAGGATGCTCTAATGTCTAGACCGAGTGGATATATGAGCACATGAGGGTCGAATACCAATTGGCCGCATCACTCACTATGTCATGGTTGGTTGAAGGGGGTGTGGCCTTACCCGCCCGATTGAGGGGAAAATGACTAGGCTAAGTCTAACATAACTTTTGGAATGGGTCCTCTACCGACGAGTCGGGCCTGATATTGGTATGTGAATAGTGAGGTCTCTTCCACTTACCCAGTTATGGGCTTAGATGGGGCGGTAATGTAAGACCTATGTGCCAGACCGTACAGTCCGTAGGCTTCCGCGGTCCTTCCGGTCGAATTCCAGTAACCTTTGACCCGTATTAGACATCTGCGCGCGATCCTAATCTGGGTCCCGCATACCAAAGTTGGCTCGATCCAAAACTTGTATCATAGCGACCACGCCGTCGCCGCGACTCGAGCACCGAACCAACACCTAGGCTAGAAGATGTGGGCCCACGTTCATTTCGAGAGAAAAGCCGCACGTTACGAATTTCCAGAGAATCTCTACGATATGTCACATCAATCAATGTCAAGTACACCACTATACCTCCATGCCACCTTACCCAATAACAAGTACACATGGCCACTACTTATTTTACCATAAGTCAATATTCTCTTTCCCCACCATACCTCTTTTTACAAATTTCAAACACAATCTTATTTTTCCATCACTTTTCCTTACACCCACCACTCCATCCATCATTCTTAATATTCTCTTTCTCTCATTTACTCAAACACTCTCCCAAGAAACAATTCCAAACGTGCAAGCTCTCTCCCTAAACATCAAGTGTGGCCCACTTTCTTTACCCTCTCATTTCACATCTCAACCGTTCATTCATCATCAACCTCCATCAAAGTTGAAGGCAAGGAGCTTAAGAACCTAAGGGAACAAGGAGAAGGCCTAGAGGTGAGTGATACATTGTTTATTTTAACTTTAAGGGCTCACTTTATAAGGACCCACTTGATGTATGTGTTGTATCCATGAGGGGCCCATAGTGGCGGGGTCCCTCTATCACCCTCTCTCTCTCTCTCTTTGAATGGTGATGATGATGAAGGGGTGAGTTGGCCCACCATGAATCATATATTTCATGTGGGACCCATTGGAGGAATGTGTTGGATCTACGCCATCCAGCCCATTAGCGAGCCCGGATGGAAGGAAAATATAAATATCAGGTGGTCCAAATAGGTGGGCCACGTGCATGTGGAACCCACCATGATGTCCCTGTTTATCCATGTCGTCCAGCGTCCAAGGCAGATAACATGGAGTGCGTGTATTAACATGGGAGTGTACAAACGACCTAACAAAAAAAAAGAGAGGAAGGAAATGGCGGGCCTGTTGAAGCATAAAAAATATCCCATTGCAGTGGTCAGAGAATTTCATAGCGTGGATCTTTTCCAGGGATGTGTACTCCAAATTTTGCTAAAAATCGACTCCGGGGGTATTTTCGTAAAATCCATGTCTGGGGGTATTTTGGTAAAAATCCATGTCCAGGGGTAGTTTAGGTATTTTGGTAAAAATCCATGTCCGGGGGTATTTTGGTAAAATTTCATGTCCAGGGGTAGTTTAGGTATTTCAGTAAGAGGGATTAGAATGGGTATTTTGGTAATAAAGCGTGCACATGTGTCATTTTAGTGAAGAGAGGTGTACACCACTATTTAAGGAGTTTAGTGGATACCATGGTTTAAGAGAGGAAGATGTCCAAATGTGAAGGGATAAGTGGTGGTGATCACCACTTTATAAGAGTGGTGGGGCCTATAAATACCCCTCCCTGCTTCATTTGGAGGGGTTGGATTAGTTAGATCAGCTGGTGGGCAAGGAAATGGAGAAGAAGAAGTGAGGAGAGAGAGAGAGCAATGCAGTTGCACGGACCACGCAAGGAATAGTGCAGTTGCGCGGACCGCGCAAGAAATAGTGCATCTGCACGGACCGCGCAAGGAATGCAAAGGAGATTTTTTTAGTTGCATTACTGCGCCATTCACACAAAGGAGATTTTTTGTTGCCCGGTCTACTTGACCCGTGCAACAGAAGCTGGAATTTGACTAAGTGTTGATTCCTACAAGCCATATAGTACTGTTATGTTGTCCGAGGGACGCTTTCCCTGCGCAGGACAGCGCAACCGGTCGGACTGGCGGCCATGCACGAACAGAGAAGGAAGTTGTTTCCTTTCAACTTTGGCGCTGTTAATGCCCAGTATGGCCACCTTTTGAGAGATCCACACCGTCCAATATCTTCCTCTCAGAATTTCAACCATGAAAGACTGGTTTTGATCAACTGATGATGTGGCCCACCATGATAATCGAGATGCAATGGAAGCTCAACGGTCCGTTTACGGTCGCCATAACGATCATATGGACGAGCATGATCGCCAAAGCTCAACATTACCCTGATTGGTTTTTCTCCCTCTATTTGATAGACGGCTTAGATTAACCTCTCACTACATGATGGTGGTCCACTACAGATGAACCGATACTCTGTTTTGCAACAGAGTTGACGTATGTCGACTCTGTGAAGTTTGATCTCTCATTTGTGGAAGCCAAGTGAAAGATCCACTCTGGTCATTCGATTTACGAAGAAAAACCATCCGAAAAGGATTGGTTTTGAAGTGAAATCAGCATGACATGCAAGATTATCTACTTTGCCATCCATTTCATGTTCGACGGTTAGAATGTTGCAAAAGCCTACATGATTTGAAAATGCCACCTTGGCAATGGTTAAAACTCCCTTCTGAATATGGTGGATGGTGTGGATCAATGATTTGAGTAACAACTGGGCCACACTGAGAAAATTGCAAACGAGCTCTAAGGACGCTGTGTGTTTTTTGAATCTGAGAAGAAGAAGTCGGTCAATGGGTGTTGACGAACTTTGAGAAATCCCATGCACGGCCGATGCTCGTTCACACCATGTACATGTGACGTACATATAGCTCCAATGCGATGTTTGTGAGAAATCTGCTCCATCCACACGCTTTGCCATTGCATTTAGCACGTTAAGACTGAATTTGAAGTATATTCAGATATCAGCGGGCCCCAAATCATGATCTCAGGGGCTGATTTGTCAATTTGAACATTTCTACAAGGATCCAAAAGCTGAAATTTGATGTGTACCGCTAATTCGTAGTTCTTATGTCGCACATAAAGTTTCGGGCTGAACGGACAGTAGAAACCCCATGATCTTACATTTTGAGAGACGTTTCAGGCTCGTTTAGCATGATCGGCTTGATTTCCTCAAGGCCTAGCCACACTTCAACGGGCTACTATATATATTCCAAGGAAGAATGACCGGAAGGATGCTCCATCTCATTAAAGACTGGTTGATCAGATCAGCAATTCCTCCTAAGTACCTAGGAGATGACCGAAATAGCGCCAGAATGCTGCCAAAATTTCTATCTCCTTGGAGATTGGCTGATCGATTCGTCAATTCCTCCTATGTATCTAGGAGATGACCGAAATAGTGTCGGAATGCTGTCGAAATTTCTATTAGACTTTCTTCTCTTTAATTACATTGCATTAATTGTACTTCATTTTCAGAATCAAGGGAATCAGAGGATGTAAATGAACTCAGATACATGTGATCAATGTTCTCTCAACAAATTCTTTGTTATCATTGAATAAATCCCCTAAATTGAAACGCATTTGTTTCTTGGTTGAAACAAAATGGCGACTCTGCTGGGGATTTTATTATTCGATGGTAACTTGAAAAATATTCAGAGAACATTTATCACTTTTTGGTGTCTGTAAAGACACCAAAATGGTGACTCCACTGGGGACATCCTCCCCTTCATCTCTGAAAATAAAGTACGACTTTAATTAATAAATTAACTAATATTCTGTTCTGAATGACAGATATACCGCGGTAATCTTTCTCTCGACTACTATAATTGTTTACTTCACATTCAATAGACTCCTACCAAAAAGTGTCTGAAAAGATCAAATCATTTTTGATCAAAGACAAATAATGACAGAACGATGACAGTTTCCGAAGAGAGCTAGCTTCTTGTACTGGAGTGATTTACACAGCCGTTAGTCAGCACATGTCTAAGGAAGAAAAAACATGTTTCTTTGATCTGGTACTCCTTTTGCAGCATCCCTGTGAATATGATGGCGGAGTTACTTCCATGGCTTTCTTCTATTTCACTTGAGGAGCCTCAAGATCTGCTGAAATGCTTGTGCAAGATAGTCCCACAGGAAAAACTTCCTCAAAAGTGCTATGTGGATCCCACACATGGCCAGTTAATAGATCAAATAGAGAAAGGGTGGAGCACTTGTGAATCTTCCGAGATTAGGAAAAAAGAAACATCTAGAGTCAGCTGTTGATTCAGTTATAACACATCCAATTGATGAAATATTGTATTGGCACAATGCTATCAAAAGAGAGTTGGATGATATATCTGAAGGGCAGTAGATGGGGAAATATCATTTTCTCAGGAGCATGCCGAAGAAGAAAACTGATTCAACAATTTTAAATGTTTGACAGAAAGCATTCAAAGTTCTAGAACCAATTCAAATTCAACTGATTTTTATGTAAAGTTGTGCTCACATGCTGACCAAATAATGAGTATCATATAAAAGTGCTTCCATGGCGGGGAAGTTGAGGTCCTTCCTCTTGCCCATGAGTATTCTAGTCCTACAAAATAGCGAAATCTTCTGTATGAAAGTTTGTGTGTGATCTCACTAAAATTGGTAGAATGCGTCTTGCCATGGCTGGTCGGATCCCTTAATGAAGAAGAAGCAAGGTAGCGTCGAAGGCAGTTTCTGCTTCATCAGTAGCACTGTGAGACAATGAAGGGCGGATGATAGCGTCTTGGTGCACAAAGAATGTACAAAGCCTTCAGATGAAAAGTTAGTTAAACTAAGTTAAGCGTTGCTCACCAAAAAGTAAACATATCAATTAATGAATTAACGAATTCATCAATCAATAGAGAGTCATGGGAGCATCATCACAACTTTCCAGGTTAGAAGAGCAAGGGTCAAAGTAAAGCTGCTCCACTCTCATATGAATCAGCTATTTCAAGAGTCCTAATGGAACAACAACAGATACTGCCGAAGAAAGAAGGTAAAAAGAAGGATTGTTAGAAAGTAAAGGATTGAATTTTCCGCTAAAGAGAACATCGACGATTTTACAAACAAAAAAGTAAATAAAGGGTTCAGACAATTCAAGGACTACATGAAACATACAGCTGTAGAAGGCGATGTACTGCTTATGAGGAATCAATCGCTAGCTGCAGAGGCAATTAAGTTGTCATAGTTAAAGTATTAAAGGAAATAAAACAAAGAAGAAAAGAAGAACAAGCAAGAAGAAAGCAAGACAACATGTTGATTCAGAAGATTCATGGCACAATTATTCAGGGCACAACAAAGGCATACAAAATAAGTAAAGAGCTATAGTTTTGATGTTTTCAAAAAAAAAAAAAAAAGGAGCAAGATCAGCAAAGTCTCAGAATGACAAAATCTCAAAATTCCAAATGAGGTAATTGTTGACTCCCCGAAATGATAATTGTTTATAATAATTGTCTATATTAATTTTTACAGGTTAAAGTTGGGGCAAAAGCAAGCACTAATGATTGCTATCAAGCATTGAATATTGTCACTAATAATTTGAGGAGTAAAAGGATTGCGAAAGACAAGTTGAAGAAGAAAGAAAAGAGAATGGCTTGAAGAACAAGTTGCAGAAGACGATTGATAAAAGCAAAATTGTTAAGGTATAAGACATAAAAGAAGAAATACGAGTACACAAGCTCGACTAGTTCGAGACTGGGGGCAAAGCTAATCTTAAGCAAAAGTATGAGATGATGTGGAGTCAGCATATTTGTTAAAGGTCACAACATCGTGATTTTGATTACGAAGATTCCCAGAGCAATGCTTCCTAATCAAAAGGGGGCAAGACAGGTGAGTAAAAACTATGAAATCTATCTCTCACTATAGAATGTATTTCTTTTGTATTTGAATAAAATGCAGGCTTTCAAGAATATCAAGTCATCGCCAAATGCGAAGCACCAATGACAATCGCCAAATGCGAAGCGCCAATGATTGTCACCAAAATAAGCAACTATTGTTGTCGTCATCAATGGCTCATGTAAGCTTATCTTATCAAAATTGTTGTCATCATCAAGCTGATAAACTATTTCAAATACAACATGAATATTCTCAGAATATATCAGCGACGAAAAAATATCAAATATTGATTCTCAGAATATATCAGCGATGGTAAAATATCAAATATTGATTCTCAGAATATATCAGCAGCTGGCGAAATATCAGCTATGGATTCACCATTCATGATAATGAAATAAGCAGTGGAATAAACCTACATGGTCAACCACATAAATCTTACGACAGCGATGATAAAATATCAGTTAAGGCAGCCTAGCCAAGCGATACGGCCAGCTATGCTTAAGACCTATAATCAATTAAGGCAGCCTAGCTAAGCCTATACGGCCAGCTACGCTTAAGACCTATATCAATTAAGGCAGCCTAGCCAATCCTATACGGCTAACTACGCTTAAGACCTATAATCAATTAAGGAAGCCTAGCCAAGCCTATACAGCCAGCTACACTTAAGACCTATAATCAATTAAGGCAGCCTAGCCAAGACTTTACGACCAACTACACATAAGATGTCACGCCCCAAACCTGAAAAATCGGATTCACAGGAATCCTGATCAATAGATCCGGTCCCGATAGCCTCCGTAGTACCCCATTCTTGGCTCCCAACATTCATTTGCCAGATTCCGATCCTAGGATCCTACAAGGAGGATTTTTTTTTGTACATTTAACTAGTAATAAGCATAACCACAAGATTACCCAATTCATAAAAGCAACATCATCATCACATATCCACTAATATAATCGTTTGAGTACAACACTGAAAGGGAAATATATAAATAGAAAATCAAGCTCCAGAAGACCACTGCATGCTCCAAGCTCAACACTGCTGCAACCTAACATCACCTGTACGCATCTATCGTGCATAAGCTTATGAAAAGCTTAGAGGGTGGTGTAAGTGTGTGCACAATGTAAGTGTCAAGTATTAATATAATGTCATAATCATATAATACCGGAGAACCTGTAATCCATAAACCATACAATGTCTGAATAAGCAAAAACACTAATAAGATCATGAATTATCAAAGTAAACAGAAAAGCTAACAAGATCATAAATCATACGATAACAGAATAAGTGGAAGTACGGACAAATCCATAAGTAAATCAATAACAGAATACACAATATAGAACAACTATGCAACAAGGAGTCATAAAGAGCCAAATATCAGATGCCGAGGATGCAATGAAATATGCAAATCGAATGAAATGACCATGCTGGAGTGTGAAGTCGGAATGATAGTACGTAGTATTGCAGGCTACGGGGTCCACCATAAGGGACTTCTATCCAAACCAGTCCTATACCTAAATTTGGATAGTCAGACTCAACGTGATAAACTCCTGATCTCAGGTTAGTCGCACGCCCAACCGAAATCCCTGTCATAAAGAAGGCACACAATAATTAGTTGCGCACCACCAGCACGAGTGGATAGTGAATAAATGAATGAGCATGCAATTCCCACTCAATAAGTCCACATATCAGTACGGTTCCTCTCTGGGAAATCACCGGGGTCTATTACACTCCAAATCAGATTACCGCCCCATCGCGCAACAAGGTGAGTGGAAGAGACCTCACTATCCGCCTGCCAATATCGGGCCCGGCTCGTCGATAGCGGACCCATTCTTCGAGCTGGTCAGACTCAGCCTAGCATTGCCTCCTCCTCTCGGGCAGGTAAGGCCTCACCCCCTTCCAACCGACCACGACACAGTGGAGAGCGCAGCCATCTGGTAATCGACACTCGTCGCTCATCTACCCACTCGGTCTAGATATTGGAGCAACCTCTGGAATCAAGAGGGTTTAGGAACTTTCGCCCAGGGATATCTATAGCACCCCATGTAGAATAAGATTTTTGGTGTCCCATCTGGTCATCTACAATGTGCATGTGGAGGCTACGATCCTGATATCACTAGGGTGTATAATAATCACAACACACAATGTAAGATACATGAGTCATACAATCCAGTCATGCATCAATCCTGTGCATATCGTGTACTCATATGAGACAACCTCTGCCTATCAGGGAGTCTCATAACAACATGCCCAATGATATATGTAATGGTCAACCACATCTCATAACAAACATGCAGATGATGCGTATGGGCATGTATCGTGATGCTATGCTGTCACATACTCATAATCGGTATCAATAACTGGCACCGACAATCGGCATCGACAATTGCCCTCGATAATGTAGACATTTAACCAACGTTTCCCCCAAGAAGTGGTCCATATAAAACTTAACTCATAGTGGTCTCATGGCCTCACACAAGGGCCTAATATACAACACAGCCGGCCTTGCCCAAGGACCACAGATACATCACAAATGGCCTCAACTACGGGTCACATATACATCATATAGGTCTCAGCAATCGGCCTTGACAATCGAAATCAGAATTAGATTAGGACTCAGTAATCGGAATCGGCCACGACAATCAGAATCGTCAATCGGCCACGACAATCGAAATTAATCGATAATCGGCCTCAATACTCGGAATCGATAACGGTCACGATAATTGGAATCAATCGGTACTAAGAATCAACAAATAGGTCACGTCGATCAGAATCGGCAATCAGTCATGATGAACGGCCTCGATCGCTAATCGAAATCAACAAATCTGTCACGACAATTGGCATCGATACTCAGTCTCGATAATCGGCACCGATAATCGGGGTCGATAATCGGCGTTGACCTCGATAATCGGCACCGATAATATTAGATAAACAAAGTGGAGTCCATAGATGATCAGCCGATCAACCATAGTATAAAGATCGGCACTCGGCCGTGGTTATATCAAATTCGATAGCACGGAGCCATCCGTCTACGGTAAATGGGGCCCACTTATTTGGGTTAACTTACTAAGGGAATGATGAGATTGGGCCTAACAAGGCCTAAGGGAAGGTCTCAATATGGACATCCAACCATCATTGCTCCAAATGAGTGGCCTACATAGGGCCAAACATATAGTGGGCCCATGGCCTCATATACAACCATAATGGCCTCATTTACGTCACATAGGGCTCGTTATATGGGCCAATATACATCTTATCGGGTCTCGAATACACAATAGATGGGCCTCACCCCTGGGCCACAAATACATCTGTAACACCCTGAAAATCGGGGGTCGTGTATAAACTCAACTCCCGAGTTCCAGACCGTCACTTATGCAACAAAAATGGTTATGATTCAATGTTGTCTGATTTAAAGCATTCACATGAGTAAAAGTATACCAAATCTGCAATTCATACTTCAGATCCAGTGATAAAAGCAAGCGGAAGACTAAACAAGATATATATCACTGTATGGAAAAACAAAGTAATCTCAACTGTCTCCAAAGTATGACTACATCTCTGAGTCTCATATACATGTACATAACAAAAGAATAATGTTCAAAAAGAAAAGTCCCACTGATGTCCCCTCGATCCAGGTCACCTACGGGAAGCCGTCATGATACTGCATATACGAGAACTCATCCTGGTCCTCGTCATCATCTAGCTCCACCTGCTGGATCTCATCGTCACCTGCAACTACAACAGGGTCTGGTGGGTGTTGCAAACACCATCCCGTAACGTGGGAATGAGTGATCAACTCAGTGGAATCATAGAGCAAAGATTAGCATGTTCACAATTCAGTCACGCGATAATAGTAAAGCAGTAAATCAGACAAGTCCTAATACTGTTGTTAATGCAAGATGATATGACGTGATGTATGCCCTCACCGACGATCACCCTCATACGGCAACATCTTACGACCGCGGCATGCCACACTCCCTAGAGTGCTCCACATCTTCCAGGCACATGCAATGCTATGGTGATATGATTACCAAGTTGTTATTAGTCCATTCAAACAGCAGGATTGGGAAACTAAGGTACCTCCCTTGTATCAATCCCAACACGGATCCTGTCTAGGGTCGTCACTCCTAGTAATCTCATACGATGTACATTTCGTAGGTCGCTGCAAGGGCTGCCAGGGCTGTTGCTCGCACTCGTTGCACCGCTCCCCCATCACCTTATCAATACAGGCCTACTGTACTCTACTGCACGGAAGGGTCGTCGCCTCCCGTGAACTCAGAATACGCTCGCGGTCACTACAAAGGGCTCGTCGCCTGATCAGTGTAGGCCGACAGCTAGAATATAGTGTCCCATACCACCATAATCTGCTCACGAGTCTAGGTGCTCACTGGTCACTACGGGGAGGTTTGTGGCCCCAGCGTAGGCCGACAGCTCGACCACGGTGTCCCATACCACCATGCCCGGCTCATGAGTCTTCGTGGATCAAGGTACCACGGTTAATAGGGTTTACAATGGTAAGTTCAGTACCCTAGGTTCAAGCAGTTATGTTACATACAAGGTGAACAAACATCGGCCAGTCGGGTTACTTGACGGGCTCGACTAGCGCGATCGCATATCGAATTGAACGACATGAAGTGCGTAAAACACTTCGCGTGGCCTAACCACTGCCGCCAACTCTCAACACGAATCACATTCATCGACGCGTCATTCGTGGCTATGACCAGTCAGCCACGAATTTGCTCGGTTACCGACTGCCTGGACTAAGTCAAGTCCCACACATCTATGGAATCACTATAAAAGGTATTGGAATTGAAATACATCATGTGAGCATGTTAGCACATGTTATAACATTCAACTTAAGCAAATCTTCAAGGCATACTTCCCATGCATATTCAACTTAAGCAAATCCTCAAGCACATACATTCCATGCATGTAATGAAATCATGCATTTTGTCAACATGTAGAAAATCATTTAGGTCGGCATAATAATTGAAAAATCGATCACAAAGTAGCAAATAACATCATTTAGTTCAATACATACTAATACAAGCATTTATACAAACACATGCACTACACACTTAGGTCTACATATAGCATGTCGACCCAAAGTGTGCAACTAGGCGAATCTCTTCGCCAAACTAATTATGCACGCATTCCTAACTTCCTAATGCGACAACAAACCATGTCAATCACATCAGCAAAATATGAATGCAAATAGTACTTCCTACAAATGACTAAAATGCCCTAAATCTCATATTCTTCGTTAGCTTACGAAACGGGAAACGGAGAGCATTTTGTACATGTCAAACGGCGATGCCGTCAAGAATCTACTATTAAACGACATTGAAAGCATTGGGAACCGTCAATCCAAGCGTCTAAAATCCTCACCTAGTGTCTTGTAGACTCGGGAATTGAAGCGGAGTGTAAATGCTTCGTCTACGGCGAGTAAGGAGCCTAATACATAAGATCCATAAGCTACATCGCCATGGAAACAAGAAAAACTCAAATCACCAACTATTTAGGGTTTTTACTTACCTAGGATTGCGGTGGAATCGCCGGGAAAGCGGTAGAGGAGTGTCGCTTAAGCACGTGCAACACGTAGCACAAGTGGCGGGAAGAACTCTCCCACTCTCTCACAATCTCTCACTCTTTTTCTCTCTCCCAAGCTAGGGCTTCTCTCAAATTCGGATGGGAGAGAGGAGTGAGGGTTTCAACCCCTTTTATAGCCTAAAACATTCCCAAAATAGGCTTGGGAACAATGTTTACTTGGTGCCTAACCAAATCGGGGCCGTTTCGGTCCAAAAGGGCATTTCTGGAGGTCCCCAGGCCAAATGCGGTCGGACTTAAGCTCATGCATACTAGATCTAGCATACATCCAGTTTTCAGACCGGTTGGGTTCCCAGATCGCACGTGGCGGCCCAGTTTCAGTTTAACGGTCACCGCATCAAGATCAGGCCTATAAGTCCCGTGATATATAATAGATATTTTTCCTGATCCAAGGGTGTAATTTGGCTGTATTCTGACGGTCAGAATGCTTAATACTGATGCGTCAAATTTGTGTGCCAGATTTGAATTTGAAATTCCAACTATGTCCCTATTCACACTCTCTTCGGTCCGGGCTCAATGAAATAGCCTGTAATAATCGGTTTGACTTGATTTTTGGAATGAGTGTCAAGCCCAGCTAGACGGTCCTAACGGTCTAAGATAGGAGGTATCGGACTTTCGATGCGCGGTCTAGATCCAATACAAAGATTCAAAGTGGTCCAGAGAACAAACCGGCTTAGAGTTTGATCCGAGGCTTTAGAGCATTATAGCACCCTTAGTTCCACTCGCTTCGGGCCTTGTAGAACGTATTTAAAGTGATCAGGGACCATTTCCCAGCTATTCTAACGTTGCACTAGCTAACCTAGTCAAATTTTCCAAAGGAATGAATTCTACGCAAATTCGGGTCGAGTTGGTACTCGAGCCCAAGGATGGATTTTTCACGGGCGTTACAATCTACCCCCCTTAACAAATAATTTCGTCCTCGAAATTTTGTACCTTTTCGTACTCCTCGAGAAGCTGTGGGTAGTTCTTTCTGATCTCGGCTTCTGTCTCCCAAGTAGCCTCCTCCTCAGTATGATGCGTCCATAATACCTTCACAAGGGGAATCACCTTGCTACGCAGTACCTGCTCCTTCCGGTCTAAGATGCGTGTCGGTCGCAGGATATAAGTAACATCCTCTCCTAACTGCACCTGCTCCCATCTGATGATATGAGAAGGATCAGCAACGTACTTCTTCAGCATAGAAACATGAAATACGTTGTGGACGCTCGCGAGGGGCGTGGGTAAAGCCAATCGGTAAGCCACTGCTCCCACACGATCGAGGATCTGAAATGGACCAATGTATCGCGGTGCCAGCTTCCCCTTCTTCCCGAACCGAAGGACTCCCTTCATAGGGGAAACTCGCAAAAACACATGATCCCCGACTGTGAACTCTAGTGGTCTCCGTCTCGTATCGGCGTAGCTCTTCTGTCTGCTCTGCGCTGTAAGAAGCCGACGTCGAATAATATCAATCTTCTCTGACGTCGCCTGCACCAACTCTGGGCCAATCAAGCTGCGCTCACCGACCTCTAACCAGCAATGCGGTGCGCGACAAGGTCGCCCATACAGCGCCTCATAAGGTGCCATGCCGATACTCGCCTGGAAGCTATTGTTGTATGCAAACTCCGCATATGCAAGACAGTCATCCCAACTGTCCTTGAAGTCCAATGCGCAAGCTCGCAACATGTCCTCCAGGATCTGGTTCACTCGCTCTGTCTGTCCGTCCGTCTGTGGGTGGAAGGCAGTACTGAACTTCAACTTCACACCCATAGCCTCCTGAATGCGAGTCCAGAAAATAGAAGTGAACCGCGTGTCTCTGTCCGACACGATCTCCAACGGAACTCCATGCAGACGCACGATCTCTCTAATATACAATCTAGCCAGCTCGTCTGCAGAGTTCGTAACTCTGATCGGTAGGAAGTGCGCTGACTTCGTCAATCGGTCGACTATCAGCCAAATAGAATCATGCCCCTTCCTCGTCTTCGGCAACCCAGAAATGAAGTCCATGGAAATGAAATCCCACTTCCACTCTGCAATCGGCATAGGCTGCAAAAGTCCAGGTGGTCGGCGATGCTCTGCCTTCACCTGTTGACAAGTGAGACAACGGGACACGAACTCAGCAATGTGGGTCTTCATACCTTCCCACCAGTACGTCCTCTTCACGTCACGATACATCTTCGTGCTGCCAGGATGCATCGCGAGTCTAGTAGAATGCGCAGCCTCGAGAATCTCTCGTCTCAAGTCAGGGACATCAGGAACGCATAGGCGGCCACGGTAACGTAAACCCCCATCCATGCCAACTCGCCAGTCGGCGTCATCATCATCACTGGCCTGCTCTCGAAGCTCAGTAAGATGCGCGTCGTCCCTCTGCGCCTCGATGACACGGTCATCGATCGGGGATCGCACCTGAACATGTGCGATGAACTCAAATGGCTCCTCTACGGTGAGTTTCTGCTCAAAGTCTGGCAAAAACTCAACCATATCCCACTCGGCAACCATCAGCGGAGCCGCAAACTCTATCGCCTTCTTGCGGCTCAACGCATCAGCCACAAGGTTCGCCTTCCCAGGATGGTAAGAGACTTCAAACTTGAAGTCCTTCAGCGTCTCCATCCATCGCCGCTGCCTCATATTCAAGTCCCGCTGTGTGAATATGTACTTGAGGCTCTTGTGGTCGCAAAAGAGCTCGAATTCCTCTCCATAGAGGTAATGTCTCCAGAGTCTCAGTGCGAATATCACGGCTGCCAACTCCAGGTCGTGTGTAGGGTAATTCTCCTCGTGCTTCCTTAATTGTCTCGAGGCATACGAAATTACCCTGTCCCTCTGCATAAGGACACAACCCAAACCAACGCTAGACGCGTCAGTGTATATAGTGTATTTAACCCCTTGCTCTGGCAATACTAGCACAGGGGCGGACGTAAGTCTGTCCTTCAGCTCCTGAAAAGCTGACTCCGCCTTATCATTCCAGGCGAACTTCACGTCCTTCCGTGTCAACTGAGATAAGGGTCTCGCGATCTTCGAGAAATCCTGAATGAAGCGCCGATAGTAGCCAGCGAGACCTAAGAAACTCCTCACCTCAGTGACAGAACCAGGCTGCTCCCAGTCCTGCACCGCAGCTACCTTAGACAGGTCAACTGCCATGCCATCCTTGGACACCACGTGTCCCAGAAACTTCACCTCCTGCTTCCAGAAGTCGCACTTCTTATACTGTGCGAACAACTGATGCTGTCTGAGCGTATCAAGGACCAAACGCAAGTGCTCCTCATGCTCCTCTCGACTCCTAGAGTATACCAAAATGTCGTCGATGAAGACAACGACGAATCGATAGAGGAAAGGCCGTAGTACCCGGTTCATCAGATCCATGAACACGGCCGGTGCGTTCGTGAGACCGAACGACATCACGAGGAACTCGTAGTGACCAAAACTGGTCCTGAACGCTGTCTTCTGCACGTCCTCATCTCTGACGCGCAACTGATGATATCCTGACTGAAGGTCAATCTTCGAGAAGTACTGCGCTCCTCTCAACTGATCAAACAAGTCATCGATCCTGGGCAAAGGGTACTTGTTCTTCACTGTGAGTTGGTTCAGCCTGCGATAATCAATACACAATCGTAGCGAACCATCCTTCTTCTTCACGAACAAGACCGGTGCTCCCCAAGGAGATACGCTAGGCCGTATAAGGCCAAGCTCTAGTAGACCATCAATCTGCGTCCTCAACTCCTCCATCTCACATGGTGCCATGCGATACGTCGGCAGTGAGACGGGTGTAGAACCAGGAATCAGATCGATAGTGAAATCGATCTCACGTCGGGGTGGCAAACCAGGGATCTTCCTGAACAGATCCCCGAACTCAGAAACAACTGGCGTCTGCTCAAGTACCTGGGCACCAGCGTCGCGCAATAGAGTGGCGTAGCTAAGAATGCGGAAAGGAAGATTTACCCGCACTGAAAATGTGAAAGGCGTGCCCTCAGGCTCGTACACCGTCACCACACGAGCCTCGCAGTCAATCTCGGCTCTCGCTGCAGTCAACCAGTCCATGCCAAGAATGACGTCGAGATATACGAGCGAGGGATCGACGACCAAATCAAGAGTCATCGTCCTGCCTCCCAGATCAAGTAAACAACCCTCACACATCTGGGTGACATCCGAATAATCTCCATGAGCTGCAAGGACTCGCACGCTATCCATAGTAATAGTCTGCAACCCAAGACGTCTGACTACGGCACGCGATATCAAAGAAATCGTGGAACCAGTGTCCACCATGACAAGAACGGGAGTACCTCCGATATGGCCCGTGACCTCGAAGGCTGAATGCTGGAAAGTCGGCGTCGTAGCTGCCTCAGCGGTCAGTGCATGAACTCGAGCCTGCTGTGGCCGGTTCGGCCGCTGTGTCAAGGGCCGTGGGGGCTGTCGAATCTGCGATACTGTGGGTCTGAAAGAGGACTGCGCAGGAGCTGACCGTATAGGCGGTGCTGATATCGCCTGTGGACGTACACGATCAATCTTCTGCGGCGGCGAGAACCCACTGTCCCGCATCCTCGCAAAGCAACTCGGCGCTAGGTGGCCCGTCCTCCCACAGTATGTGCATGATAGATCAGGGCGCCGAAACGGTCCTACTGGCGCCGTGGTCCTGGTAGGAGGATCAATGCGAGGCCTCTTGCCCGCGAAGGGCCTATCTGGCAACTCCGGTCGCGGCCTAGAAGTAGTCGGGCCTCGTGATCGCGCAAGTCGATCCACGTCCTGCTCTGCCCGCATGGACATGTGAACCAACTCCGCATAGGAGGAGAAACTGATACAGCACATCTTCGACCGAATATCCGGTCGCAAGCCCTCCAAAAAGCGCCGTATGCGCATCTGCTCATCAGCTAAAATCGTCGGGACGTACCTGCCCAACTCTGTGAACCGATGCTCATACTCGGTGACCGTCATCGCTGCCTGCCTGAGACGGAGAAACTCATTCTCCCTCTCGTGTCTGTAGGTCTGAGGATAATACTTCTCATGGAAGCGAAACTCGAATGCTGCCCATGTCCATACGAAGTCTGCGGTAACAGTCCGCAATACGCTATCCCACCACATACTGGCCTCTCTCTCAAACTGGAAGGTAGCCAGCTCTACCTGCTCTGCCTCAGTACAGTGCAACATGCGCAGAATCTTCGACACTCGGTCGAGCCAAAACTCAGCCTCCTCGGGTCTGTGAGAACCCGTGAAAGTAGGAGGCCGCAAGCGCTGAAATCGCTCCAGAAGGCCCCGTGTGTCGGCAGGGTTCCCCGCAGGGAAAGCAGGCTGCGCAGGAAGTGCTATGCCCTCATCCTGGGCGTAAGCATAGGCATCCTCAGCTGGATGCGCAGGTGGTGTAGGCGGAGTAGGTGCAGTCGCACCCCCACCCTGGGCTAAAGTCCCGACTATGGTAGTCAATAGCTGCTGCTGCTGTAGCATCATAGCCATCATCTGCTCGAATCTATCAAGTGGTGGAGCAGGCTGTGGCGGATGAGGTGCGGAAGTAGATGCGCGCTGTGGCTCTCTAACTGATGGTGTAAATGGCGGTGGTCCATCTGTAGGACCAGTAGCAGGCTGAGACGATCGAACAGTCTCAGGAATCGGGCCCACAGCAGGGTCCGGACGAGTGCCAGACTGAGAAGGAGCCTGATCCATCTGCTCTAACAATGAAAGCCGAACCGCGCTCCTCGTAGTCTTAGGTGGCATTCCCTATATTCAAAATAGGGCGCAACCTTGTCAGTCTCAATTGCACAAATACACCACAATCATTCACTAAAGAGTCAAGGCATTCCATGCACTTCAATTAATCAAAATTGTCACAATACAAGGGATATATCCTTACAAGCATCATGACTAGAATGACATGGAAATTAAGACAGTTAAGCAACAGCGACAAAAGCAAAGCACTAGCCCTAATAGGCTTTACACACATGAAACAGAAAATAGCTAACTACTCATAACAACATCAAAGATCGCGTTGCTAGTCGGAGTCTGGCGACGGAGGAGGAGCACCCTTATCCTGTAAGCAACACAGGATTGCCTTCAAGGTGCGAGTCACCTTGCCAAATTTCTTCTTCGTAACGGCCTTGGCATCAGCGACCTCTGCTCGAAGTTCTTGGACTTCCCTTCGCAAAGCGGTCTGACTCTCCTCCATCCGAGCAATGCGATCGTCAATAGTAGTCTGCGCAGAAGGAGGAGGGCTCTCGTCAGTATCCTGAGCCTCCTCTTCTGCTTCCTCCTGAGTCTCTTCCTGAACCTCTGCACTAGGTTCTCCTTCGCTTTGATCTTCCTCTTCATCAAAGTCGTCCCCACTATCCCTTTCAAGTTGATTTTCACGATATTGCGACCCAATCTTCATCTTAACCATCGTCGACTCATCGATGGTGTGAATCGATACCGGCAACTCGGGTCCAAGTCTATAGGCAAACTCAAGCGCAATCTTGCAAATGAGTCGGCCAAAGGGAAGGGATTCGGATGTTCTTCTCGACCTGGCTATGAGAACTATCTGCCGTAAGATGAAAGTGGCCATACATACGTTCTCTCCCTGGGCCACCAGAAATAAGAAATCGACCATAAGACGTGTACATTCAATGCGGTTCGTCGACCTAGGATAAACATTGAACGTGCAGATGTGATGCAGCAGACGCAAATCCTCAGACATGTACGTCGCCTTGAGGCTATTATTAGGCTGCCATGGAACCAACTTACCGCACAGAAACCTGGTGCGGCGATCTCGTTCACGTCTAGTCCTCAAATTCTTCTCACTTGGATGTACATCACCTAGAGGCACGTTGAGAAGTCGCGCAACCAACTGGACGTCGATCGTAGCCATCCGATCTCTACCAAAAGGGATTTTGAACTGCAAGGGCTCCAAGGTAGGACTCTGGATGCTAGCATAGAAGGCACGAACAGTGCTCACATTAGCACGAGCGCGAGCTTCAAAGATCGGTCCCCAGTGCGCAGCTTCAATGCGTTCGAACAACAGATATTCGCCGAACAATCGCCCATCTACGTCCGCCTCAAATAACACTCTACGATCAGTGTATTCACCATGAGGCATCTCTGATAGGATGGTTCGTCCAAGGTGTGCATGGGGATCCAAATCCCGCTTCGTACGGCACTCCAGGACTGCAGCTGGACCTGCGGCGGCGCTTGAACTTGCGGCACCACCCCGCGGTCTTCTCAATCGAGCAGGGCGGCTCGGCCCAGCCTCGTCTGTTGCAGTTTTCCTCTTACCCATCAAAGACAGGATGGATGAGAGTGACAAAAGACCCAAAATAGCTTCCACGAAAGCCATGGAAAACGCCGAAAATGCGGAGAAATGGCTGCCCAATCTGACAAAAGGAAATCTAGGCGTCGTAGAGGGATGCTTCAAGCTTCCCAAGGCTGTAGTTTCAGGGAAAAATAAGAACAAAAAGATGGAATGGAGCTGCTCACGATTTCGACACTATTTGGGGGATTTTGGAGCTCCAAACGGGAAAATCTTCAAGGAAAGAGGCTGCCAACACCCAATAATCGATGGGTGGTGGTCGGTTTTGGCCAAGGAAGGGATTAGGAGGGGTTTGGGTCGCCGGGATTTGGAATGGAGCGCTGAAAATCAAATCTAGGGCATGCAAGGGGGCTGTTTGTGAAGGAGAGGGGTGTTTTAGGGGTTTTCGTGGGATGGGAGGTAGCTAGGGGTGTTGTGGGAGGCATTTAAGTGGGTGCGCCCAAAGGGCAGCACCGTCCGAGGTGGCCGGCCGGCGATGCATCGCCCGGCCGGCGATGGCATCGCCGGCCAACCTCCAGGTTGGCCAGCGGGACCCCATGGGTCTGGTCCCCCATGGTCCCAGGGTCCCAAAAAGTCTGGTCCCACCCCTTAGTTCATACTATTTTGGTCCCTATGAGCCCAAACATGTTTTTGGGGATTTCCGGGTCCACATCGCAGTCCCGAATACCAAACCATATGATGCAGCATATGGATTTGGGGTAGAAGGATCCAGTACATCTTTCTAGCTCCTTAGTTGCTAAAGAAAGTGAAGTTAGAATGTCTTTATGGCCATTTTTTATGAAATTTTACTATTCACTGTAAAATTTGGTGAATGTACTAATTTGTGTTATTTTCACATTAGGTTTGATGCCTAACATGAAATGAATACAAAAGAACTGAAGGTTGAAGTGTTTAGAGAAGGAATTTTAAGAATTTTTGGCAAAACGGGGTTTTTAAGCCCTGGCGATTGATTACTGGAGTCGTGGTCATTCCACGGCCCAAAGATTCACTTTTGCGGTTTAAAACCGCTCATAGGACGTCTCCACCCGACTTCCTACAGCTTAGAAGTGATTCGGGTCGCTTTACGCGACCCGAGATGCGTTACAGACTCGATCTTGCGATCGATCCTTATAGACTTCGCCTATCGGCGAATCTGTGATCCTAGAAGTGTTTCTAGACCCTTCTCGCACCCACCTAAGTCAAATGAAGCGACAGCGTACGTCGCAAGACCATAACCCAGGCCCAGTATACTCTCATTCATGCTCTGATACCAACTTGTAACACCCTGAAAATCGGGGGTCGTGTATAAACTCAACTCCCGAGTTCCAGACCGTCACTTATGCAACAAAAATGGTTATGATTCAATGTTGTCTGATTTAAAGCATTCACATGAGTAAAAGTATACCAAATCTGCAATTCATACTTCAGATCCAGTGATAAAAGCAAGCGGAAGACTAAACAAGATATATATCACTGTATGGAAAAACAAAGTAATCTCAACTGTCTCCAAAGTATGACTACATCTCTGAGTCTCATATACATGTACATAACAAAAGAATAATGTTCAAAAAGAAAAGTCCCACTGATGTCCCCTCGATCCAGGTCACCTACGGGAAGCCGTCATGATACTGCATATACGAGAACTCATCCTGGTCCTCGTCATCATCTAGCTCCACCTCCTGGATCTCATCGTCACCTGCAACTACAACAGGGTCTGGTGGGTGTTGCAAACACCATCCCGTAACGTGGGAATGAGTGATCAACTCAGTGGAATCATAGAGCAAAGATTAGCATGTTCACAATTCAGTCACGCGATAATAGTAAAGCAGTAAATCAGACAAGTCCTAATACTGTTGTTAATGCAAGATGATATGACGTGATGTATGCCCTCACCGACGATCACCCTCATACGGCAACATCTTACGACCGCGGCATGCCACACTCCCTAGAGTGCTCCACATCTTCCAGGCACATGCAATGCTATGGTGATATGATTACCAAGTTGTTATTAGTCCATTCAAACAGCAGGATTGGGAAACTAAGGTACCTCCCTTGTATCAATCCCAACACGGATCCTGTCTAGGGTCGTCACTCCTAGTAATCTCATACGATGTACATTTCGTAGGTCGCTGCAAGGGCTGCCAGGGCTGTTGCTCGCACTCGTTGCACCGCTCCCCCATCACCTTATCAATACAGGCCTACTGTACTCTACTGCACGGAAGGGTCGTCGCCTCCCGTGAACTCAGAATACGCTCGCGGTCACTACAAAGGGCTCGTCGCCTGATCAGTGTAGGCCGACAGCTAGAATATAGTGTCCCATACCACCATAATCTGCTCACGAGTCTAGGTGCTCACTGGTCACTACGGGGAGGTTTGTGGCCCCAGCGTAGGCCGACAGCTCGACCACGGTGTCCCATACCACCATGCCCGGCTCATGAGTCTTCGTGGATCAAGGTACCACGGTTAATAGGGTTTACAATGGTAAGTTCAGTACCCTAGGTTCAAGCAGTTATGTTACATACAAGGTGAACAAACATCGGCCAGTCGGGTTACTTGACGGGCTCGACTAGCGCGATCGCATATCGAATTGAACGACATGAAGTGCGTAAAACACTTCGCGTGGCCTAACCACTGCCGCCAACTCTCAACACGAATCACATTCATCGACGCGTCATTCGTGGCTATGACCAGTCAGCCACGAATTTGCTCGGTTACCGACTGCCTGGACTAAGTCAAGTCCCACACATCTATGGAATCACTATAAAAGGTATTGGAATTGAAATACATCATGTGAGCATGTTAGCACATGTTATAACATTCAACTTAAGCAAATCTTCAAGGCATACTTCCCATGCATATTCAACTTAAGCAAATCCTCAAGCACATACATTCCATGCATGTAATGAAATCATGCATTTTGTCAACATGTAGAAAATCATTTAGGTCGGCATAATAATTGAAAAATCGATCACAAAGTAGCAAATAACATCATTTAGTTCAATACATACTAATACAAGCATTTATACAAACACATGCACTACACACTTAGGTCTACATATAGCATGTCGACCCAAAGTGTGCAACTAGGCGAATCTCTTCGCCAAACTAATTATGCACGCATTCCTAACTTCCTAATGCGACAACAAACCATGTCAATCACATCAGCAAAATATGAATGCAAATAGTACTTCCTACAAATGACTAAAATGCCCTAAATCTCATATTCTTCGTTAGCTTACGAAACGGGAAACGGAGAGCATTTTGTACATGTCAAACGGCGATGCCGTCAAGAATCTACTATTAAACGACATTGAAAGCATTGGGAACCGTCAATCCAAGCGTCTAAAATCCTCACCTAGTGTCTTGTAGACTCGGGAATTGAAGCGGAGTGTAAATGCTTCGTCTACGGCGAGTAAGGAGCCTAATACATAAGATCCATAAGCTACATCGCCATGGAAACAAGAAAAACTCAAATCACCAACTATTTAGGGTTTTTACTTACCTAGGATTGCGGTGGAATCGCCGGGAAAGCGGTAGAGGAGTGTCGCTTAAGCACGTGCAACACGTAGCACAAGTGGCGGGAAGAACTCTCCCACTCTCTCACAATCTCTCACTCTTTTTCTCTCTCCCAAGCTAGGGCTTCTCTCAAATTCGGATGGGAGAGAGGAGTGAGGGTTTCAACCCCTTTTATAGCCTAAAACATTCCCAAAATAGGCTTGGGAACAATGTTTACTTGGTGCCTAACCAAATCGGGGCCGTTTCGGTCCAAAAGGGCATTTCTGGAGGTCCCCAGGCCAAATGCGGTCGGACTTAAGCTCATGCATACTAGATCTAGCATACATCCAGTTTTCAGACCGGTTGGGTTCCCAGATCGCACGTGGCGGCCCAGTTTCAGTTTAACGGTCACCGCATCAAGATCAGGCCTATAAGTCCCGTGATATATAATAGATATTTTTCCTGATCCAAGGGTGTAATTTGGCTGTATTCTGACGGTCAGAATGCTTAATACTGATGCGTCAAATTTGTGTGCCAGATTTGAATTTGAAATTCCAACTATGTCCCTATTCACACTCTCTTCGGTCCGGGCTCAATGAAATAGCCTGTAATAATCGGTTTGACTTGATTTTTGGAATGAGTGTCAAGCCCAGCTAGACGGTCCTAACGGTCTAAGATAGGAGGTATCGGACTTTCGATGCGCGGTCTAGATCCAATACAAAGATTCAAAGTGGTCCAGAGAACAAACCGGCTTAGAGTTTGATCCGAGGCTTTAGAGCATTATAGCACCCTTAGTTCCACTCGCTTCGGGCCTTGTAGAACGTATTTAAAGTGATCAGGGACCATTTCCCAGCTATTCTAACGTTGCACTAGCTAACCTAGTCAAATTTTCCAAGGGAATGAATTCTACGCAAATTCGGGTCGAGTTGGTACTCGAGCCCAAGGATGGATTTTTCACGGGCGTTACAACATCATATGGGCCTCAACGCATGGGCCTCAATATTAGGCCTCATGTATATCAAATTGGGCCGCACCCATGGGTCTCATGTACATTAAATCAGGTCGCACCAATGGCCCACATGTATATCAAATTAGGCCGCACCCATGGGTCTCATGTACATAAAATCAGGTCGCACCAATGGGCCACATGTATATCAAATTGGGCCGCACCCATGGGCCTCATGTACATCAAATCAAGTTGCACCAATGGGCCACATGTATATCAAATTGGGCCACACTCATGGGTCTCATGTACATCAAATCAAGTCGCACCAATGAGCCACATGTATATCAAATTTGGGCCCACCCTTATGTGTTTTATTTTGAGATCCATCCCATTCATAATGTTAACATAGAGATAGATGAAATAAAAATAATATCAGCTTAATTGGAAACTACTGTGGCCCCTAGGAGTTTGAACGGTGGGTGTCACGGTCCCATTTAATTTCCAATGGTGGGGGCCGCTTGAACTTTAGATCTGACCCATTCTTTCTCCCATGCCATAAAATGATATCACAAAATGGCAGGATGGTATGGATATCACACATGCATCATGGTGGGTCCCACCATCCAAGATCTGGACGGTGGAGATACATACATCACATGGGTCCCACAAGTACATCTCATGGGGCCCATAGTTAGGCAACATGAATGGAATACATATATCATGTTGGTGTCCCACACAACCTGCCCAGATGGACGATGGATTTAACAGACACAACACTGTGATGTCCCATCGTCCAGGTGATGGACGATAAGGATAAAACATACATATTATGGTGGGCCTCGAAATGATCTGGAAATAGGGTGGATGGTGTGGATACAATAACTACATCATGTAGGTCCATGCTATCCACAGACACACATACATCGGGCCCCACCATCCCAAACCTCTAGACGGTGTAGATACACAATATATACATCGAGTGAGGGCCACACGTCCAATCCTAATGGACAGTGTGAATACCATCCAAGGCGGGTCCTAGTAAAACAGATGGATGACATACATCAAAACATGCATCACAGGGGTACCACAACACCGTCCAGGGTGTGGAAGAAACAAATACATCATGGTCAGGCCCACTGTCTAGATTTTCTTGACGGTGTGGATGAAACACTATATCATGGTGGACCCCACAGGGATGGACGGTGGATATAACACACATATCATGCAGGTCCCACTGATATGGAAAGATGGGTGGAGTGGATAAGGAATGAATACAATCAAGGTGTGGCCCACCGTTCAAATCTGGTGGATGATGGATGGCGTGAATAAAAAAATATATATATAATATCAATATGAGCCCCACCTCCACACGTGCAGCACGTGTGGAGTGGGTCCCACCAGCAGGAAAAATGGACGGACAGTCTGGATATAACCCATACCTCATGAGATGGGACCACAGGACTTGCTGACGTTCAAGCAGAGCAGTACTTGCTGCTCGTCCGTCAAATGGACGATCTGGACAGAACATATACATCATGGTGTGGGTCCCACCGTTTGGTGGACGGCGTGGATACAACAGATACATCATACGTGGGTCCCACCATCCAGCCATTCGGACGGTGGATAGAACACATTGGCCAAGGTGGGTCCCACCATTTGGTGGACGGCGTAAATAAAACACATACATCAACGTAGGCCCCACCGTCCACAGCCGTGGACGGTGTGAATAAAATACATAATTCATAGTGGGTTCCACGTGGGGCCCACCGCAATGTCTATTTACCATCCAACCCATTAATAGGATCACACGGCTCTGGATGAAAAGGGGAAACAAATTTCATATGAATCCAAAACTTTTGTAACACTAAAAAGGGTTTCAATGGCTGACGTTCAACCCTACTGGTTCCTATGATGTGGGCCACCTGAGCTTCGGATATGGCTGATATTTGGAGGGTGGCCCACTGCCCTAAGGGCCTTTAAGATGGACGGTGTGAACATACCAAACATACATCATGGTGGGGCCCACGGCTAGGCCATCAGACTGCCACCTGTCCGCCCATGGTGCAGGACGCTTGCGTGTCCTCTGCACTGACAGCAGCAGCAGTAGCTGCTGCTGATATTTAGTTTTTTTTTTTAAAAAAAAGGAATTTTCCTAGGGTTTTTTGTACGTAGGACCCTCATCAGGAGAATCCAACCCATCCATTAGATTCCAAGCCTCAATACAGACCCATCAAGGCCAATATTAGGTATATTTTTGACACATCAAAACAACAGGGTGGATTTCAATGATAAAAATGTTGTTTGTTATGTTATGGCCCACCAGAAACTCGGATCATCTTCATTTCATTTTGGCTCAACGCATGAAATGGTCTGAGGGACAGAATGGACGGCTTGGATTAACAACATACATCAAGGTGTGGCTTGCATGAGTGGCCCACTCCAAAACTTGGAATAAAGCATACTTTTGTTTTCACATCCAGCGTCCAGGGACGCTGGACGTTTCGGCTCTCACGAACGTTCAAAGTGGGCCCTGCTTAGGTGGGCCACCACATGGTTGGGTGGTGTGGAACAACGGGCCTCACCTACAAATGACTTGGGTCCAATATATGCTTCATGGTGGGGTCCATCCAAGTGGGCCACATGGCCATATCGTCACATAAAAATAAAAGAATAAATAATTACAAAGAGAGAGAGAGAGAGAGAAAGAGGGAAAGAAGCACCCACCTTTGATCTTTTATTCATTCTTCCACCAACATGTTGTAGAGCTTCAAGGTAATAAGATTCAACGGTAGAGATCGATTTTAGAGGTTAGGATTGGGTGATAGGAAGGTGGGCCACACATGATTTTCTCCATGGAAGCCATGGATGATTCATCTCTTGGGGTTGCTTGGGAGAATGAGAGAGATGATGGTAGAGGAGTGATAGGAGAGAGGGAGGAGTGGTGTGTAAGAGATAAGGCATGGGAAGTATGGGTCTCTTTGACTTTTGAGATAAGAGGAATAGGCTAAGCATGGGTTGCTTTAATTAGTTGGTGGGAGAGGTATGGGTGAGTGATTTGATTGATGTGATTGATGTGATGTTGGGTAGAGATTCTTCTTTTTTTTAAGGATTTACAATGCGCGGCATCTTTCCTCGCACCAAACGCTGGCCCACATCTCCTGACCAGGGTATCGCCTCAATGCGCGAGTCACGATATCGGAACTGCTACGACGATGCGGTCGCTATGGTAAAGGTCTTGGGTTGAGTCGACTCAAGTTAACGACGTGTGACTCAAGGTCGCACACAAATATCGATTAAGGGTCGAAGGTTGCCGAAATTTGACCGGTAAGACTGCGGAAGTCTACGGAACAGTACGGTCTAAGATACAGGGCTTACATAAGACCTGTAAAGCCTAAAATTGGCTGCCCGAAATCGGCGATAAGCTATTTTTCTCCTTAAGCCCTACCCAAAATTGGCGGTAAACTATCTTGTTCTTTGAGCCCAGTGTCAAGTCCAGTTCAGTCAAATCTGTTCATCCAGTTCAGTCAAGTCTGGTCGAGTCAAGTCTCAAATCAGGTCTTGTCTAGTCAAGTATGGTCAACCAAAGTACACTAGCACCATTCCTCAAAAAGCATAAATTAAAGTTTAGCATTCAAAATGCTGTAGATACATATTTCAATTTAGATATACTTAAATATGCAATTAGCTGATGAAAATTTTAAATATTGATTAAACAATATGCAAAAAATGCGCTTCTCTTGAATCAGGTTCAAATTAAATCAACAGTAAATGCCTTCAAGATGTTAGCGATTATCTGCTCAAAAATCTGAAGTCTCCAAGGTCAATTAACATATTAACAAGAACTGTACGGTCTTTTTCGTCTCTCGCCTTCTTAATAGAGATATATTATTGCATAAGGTTCTCAAAAGGGGGCAGAAAATAAACTAGTGAAGAATTATCATTCTCTACCGGACAATATAAAGACTTGGATATATTCTTTGGATTCGTTAAAAGAACAGTAAAGATTTTCTATTCTTCAAAAGTATCAGAAGGTGTCACTTCAGAAATATTATCTTCTGAAGAAATCTTTATGCGACATTGACCTGGAAAGGGGGCAGGATTTAATGTCTTCAAAATAATCTATGCCTTGGTCTTTCTGATAACTTCTTATGCAAGGTGGAGGAATTCATATGCTGAGTATTATGAATAATAATATTGCAAGACTCCAAGTATCGGATCTGATGAAGATAAAGAACAAACGGAATCATCATCAAATCAGTAGAGATCCAAGAAAAAGTCTATAAAGAAATGCTAAGGAGCACAAACTAAAGAAGACTCAGTAAAAGACTCAGCGGTTGAACCTTTGGAGCTAAAGATGAAATCTTTAAGAGTGCATTATAAAGAACATAAAGAATGCAATGCGAAGCGTGATGAAAAAGCACAAAGATTGATTAAATCATATTGTGAATATTACACTCAGCCTAAAAAGAGAAGAAACTCTCAATCTATCTTAAAAATTATCAATATTGCATAAAGCTAAATTGGAAAAAAAATATTATTATAATGAATTGAGATATTAATTACGATTAATTTGGCAGGAAAGATCATAATTTGAAAGCATGAGTTATGTATATCATGAATAAAAGAAACAATCGAAAAAGGTGTTGCGGTAGGAGCAACATTAAAGAACAACCCCAGATACAGAGTTAAAGGAAAGAATCATTGGAGTTGATCAAAGAGACCGTTACAGCAGCAACGGTGTTGAAAGATAGTTCTCTGATCAAATCGCTCAAAGATGAAGTCATCACAGCTGTTGCAGAGACGTGCTTCAATGAAAAGAGAATTTTATCCTCTCTAGTGATACATCTTCTTGACACTGCTGGCTAGGGGCATTCCGGTCTTCTGTTCGAGCGCCATCATCAAGTCTTCTGTTCGAGCGCTATCCTTCAAGTCTTCTGGTCAAATATGAGCATTCCAATCTTCTGGTCAAATATGAGCATTCCAATCTTCGGTCAAATATGAGCATTCCAATCTTCAGTCAAATATGAGCATTGAAGTCTTCTGGTTAAGCACGATCATTCAAGCCTTCCATGTAAGCAAGATCATTCAGTCATGTTTCGGTTGCAGTTCATTTAAGTTCTTTAGGCAGAGGAAGATCGATCCTCCATTTGATTTCAGAAATTAATTAAAGAAAGATCGAGGGTGCATCTATTGAGGCATAAAAAATATCCCATTGCAGTGGTTAGAGAATTTCATTTCGTGGATCTTTTCCAGGGATGTGTACTCTATATTTTGGTAAAAATCCACTCCGGGGGTATTTTAGTAAAAATCCACTCTGGGGTATTTTGGTAAAAATCAACTCCAGGGGTATTTTGGTAAAAATTCACTCCGAGGGTATTTTGGTAAAATCCATGTCTGGGGGTATTTTGGTAAAAATCCATGTCCAGGGGTAGTTTAGGTATTTTGGTAAAAATCCATGTCCGGGGCAATTTTGGTAAAATTCCATGTCCAGGGCTAGTTTAGGTATTTCAATAAAAGGGATTAGAAAGGGTATTTTGGTAATAAAGCATGCACATGTGTCATTTTAGTGAAGAGAGGCTGTACACCACCATTTAAGGAGTTTAGTGGATACCATGGTTTAAGAAAGGAAGATGTCCAAATGTGAAGGGATTAGTGGTGGTGATCACCACTTTATAAGAGTGATGGGGCCTATAAATACCCCTCCCTGCTTCATTTGGAGGGATCTGATCAGTTAGATCAGCTGGTGGGCAAGGAAATGGAGAAGAAGTGAGGAGAGAGAGAGAGAGAGCAATGCAGTTGCAAGGACCGCGCAAGGAATAGTGCAGTTGCAAGGACCGTGCAAGGAATAGTGTAGCTGTGCGGACCGTGCAAGGAATGCAAAGGAGATTTTTTAGTTGCGCTGCTGTGCTATTCACACAAAGCAAATTATCTGTTGCGCGGTCTACTTGACCCGCGCAACAGAAGTGGGAATTCGACTAAGTGTTGAGTCTTGCAAGCCATATAGTACTGTTATGTTGTCCGAGAGACGCTTTCCCTACGAGGGACTGCGCAACCGGTTGGACTGGCCGCCATGCACGAATAGAGAAGGAAGTTATTTCCTTTCAACAATGGCGTTGTTAATGCCCAATACGATGTAACACCCTGAAAATCGGAGGTCGTGTATAAACCCAACTCCCGAGTTCCAGACCGTCACTTATGCAACAAAAATGATTATGATTCGATGTTGTCTGAGTTAAAGCATTCACATGAGTAAAAGTATACCAAAACTGCACTTCATACTTCAAATTCAGTGATAAAAGCAAGCGGAAGACTAAAGAATATATATATCACTGTATGGAAAACAAAGTAGATCTCAACTGTCTCCAAAGTATGAATACATCTCTGAGTCTCATATACATGTAAATAAACAGAAATCAAATGTCTAAAAAGAGTCCCACTGAGAAGTCCCGTCAATCCAGGCCCCCTAAGCAAAGCCGTCGTGGTACTACATATATGAGAACTCGTCCTGGTTCTCATCATAGTCCGGCTCTGCCTCCTGAATCGCTGTCTCACCTGCATCTAAGACAGGGTCTGGTGGGTATTGCAAACACCATCCCGTAACGTGGGAGTGAGTAGCTAACTCAGTGGAATAATAGAGCAAAGATTAACATGTTCTCAAATCAATCATGCGTTAATAGTAAAGCAGTAAATCAAGCATTCCTAATACTGTTGTTAATGAAATATGACATGACATGATGGATGCCCTCACTGACATTCTCCCTCATACGGAACAATCTGTTTTCCACGGCATGCTTGCATAGCGTTCAGTGCTCCACATCTTCCAGGCACATGCAATGTGATGGTGATATGATTATCGAGTTATTATTAGTCCATTCAAACAGCAGAATTGGGAAACTAAGGTACTTCCCTTATATCAATCCCAACACAGATCCTGTCTAGGGTCGTCACTTCTAGTAATCTCATACGATGTATATTTTGTAGGTCACTGCAAGGGCTGTCAGGGTTGTTGCTCGCACTCGTTGCACCGCTCCCCCATCAATACACGCCTACTTGTACTCTCGTCGCTACAGAAGGGTCGTCGCCTCCCGTAGACTCAGAATACGGTCGCGGTCACTACAAAGGACTCGTCGCCTGATCAGTGTAGGCCGACAGTAAGAATATAGTGTCCCATACCACCATAATCTGTTCACGAGTCATAGGTGCTCACTGGTCACTACGGGAAGGTTTGTGGCCCCAGCGTAGGCCGACAGCTTGACCACGATGTCCCATACCACCATGCCCAGCTCATGAGTCTTTGTGGATCAAGGTACCATGGTTGACAGGGTTTACAATGGTAAGTTCAGTACCCTAGGTTCAAGCAGTTATGACTCATACAGGGTGAACATTTAATGGCCAGTCGGGTTACTTGACGGGCTCGACTAGCACAAGCGCATCTCAAGTCAAACGACATGAAGTGCATAAGACACCTCGTGTGGCCTAACCACTGCCGCCAACTCCAAAACACGACTCGTGTTCATCGACGCGTCGTTCGTGGCAAAGATAAGCCAACCACGAATTCACTCGGTTGCCGACTGCCTGGACTAGATATAGTCCCAAACATTTATGAATACACATCAGTAATCATGTAAGAGTAATGGAAATGAAATACAACAATGTGAGCATGTTAACACATGTTATAACATACAACTTAAGTAAAACATCTAACACATGCATTTCATACATATAATGAAATCATACGTATAGTTAACATGTAGGAAATCATTTACATCAGCATATTAATTGAGAATTCAATCTCAAACTAGTTCATAACACCATTTAATTCAATACATACTAATACAAACATTTATACAAACATTTAAACTACACACTTAAGTCTACATATAGTATGTCGACTCAAAGTGTGCATTTGGGCGAATCTCTTCGCCAAACTAATTATGCACGCATTCCTAGTATCCTAATGCGACAAGAAGCCATGTCAATCACATCAGCAAAATATGGATGAAAACAGTATTTTTTACAAATGACTAAAATGCCCTAAATCTCATATTTTTCGTCTACTTACGAAACGGGAAACGAATAGCATGTTGTACAAGTTAAACGGCGTTGCCATCGATAATCTACTATTAAACAACATTGAAAGCGTTGAAAACAGTCAATCAAAACGTCTAAAATTTGCACCTTTTATCCTAGAAGTGTATTGATTCGAACGGAGCATATACGCTTCGTCTACGGCGAACCGGGAACCTAATATACAAGATCTGTAAGCTACTTCGCTATGGAACCAATGGAACCTTAAATCAATAAGTATTTGGGATATTTTCTTACCTAGAAACGTGGGGAAATCGTCGGGAATGTGATTGAGGCGCGTTGCTTAGGCACGTGCAACAGGTAGTGCAAGCAGCAGGAAATTCTCTCCCACTCTCTCTCACAATCTCTCACCTTTTCTCTCACACCAGCTAGGGTTTCTAGAAAATTCGGATGGGTGAGAGAAGTGAGGGTTTAAGCCCCTTTTATAACCTAAAATATGCCCAAAACAGGCTTGGGAACAATGTTCACTTGATGCCTAACCAAATCGGGGCTGTTTCGGTCCAAAAAGATATTTTTGGAGGTCCCCTGGCCGAACGCGATCGGACTTAAGTTCATGCACGTCAGATGTCACTCACATCCCATTTTCAGACCATTAGTGTTCGTAGATCGCACGTGGTGGTCCAGTTTCAGTTCAGCGGTCACCACATGTAGATCAAGTATACAAGTCTCATGATATGAAATAGAAATTTTTCCTGATCCAAGGGTGTAATTTGACTAAATTCTGACGGTCAGAACGCTTAATAATAACGCGTCAAGTCGTGTGCCAGATTTGAATTTCAAATTCCAAATCTAACCCTATTCTCACTCTCTTCACTCCAGGCTCAATGAAATAGCCTCTGCATGTCGGTTGGATTTGATTTTTGAAATGATTGTCAAGTCCAGCTAGGCGGTTATAATGGTCTAAGATTGTAGGTATCGGACTTTTGACGCGCGGTCTAGATCCAATATAAAGTTTCAAAGAGGTCCTGAGAACAAACCGGTTTAGAGTTTGATCCGAGGTTTTAGAGTATTATAGCGTCATTGGTTCTACTCGCTTTGGGTCTTGTAGAACGTATTTAAAGTGATCAGGGACTATTTCCCAGCTACTCTAGCGTTGCGCTAGCTAACTTACACTTATTTTCTAAAGGAATTAATCCTACGCGATTTCTGGTCGAGTTGGTACTCGAGCCCAAGTATGGATTTTTCCAGGGCGTTACATACGACCACCTTTTGAGAGATCAACACCATCCAATATCTTCCTCTCAAAATTTCGACCGTGAAAGAATGGTTTTAATCAACTGATGATGTGGCCCACCATGATAATCGAGCTACAATGGAAGCTCAACGATCCGTTTATGGTCGCCATAACGATCATATGGACGAGCATGATCGCCAAAGCTCAACATGACCCTGATTGGTTTTTCTCCCTCTATTTGATGACGGCTTGGATTAACCTCTCACTACATGATGGTGGTCCACTACAGATGAACCGATACTCTGTTTTGCAACAAAATCGATGTACGTCGACTCTATAAAGTTTGATCTCTCATTTGTGGAAGCCAAGTGAAAGATCCACTCTGCTCATTCAATTCACGATGAAAAACCATCCGAAAAGGACTGTTTTTGAAGTGAAATCAGCATGGCATGCAAGATTATCTACTTCACCTTCCATTTCATGTTCGACGGTTAGAATGTTGCAAAAGCCTACATGGTTTCAAAATGCCACTTTGGCAATGGTTAAAATCCCTTCTGAATATGGTGGACGGTCTAGATCGATGATTTAAGTAATGAGCGGGCCACACTGAGAAAATTGCAAACGAGCTCTAAGGACGCTGTGTGTTTTTTGAATCTGAGAAGAAGTCGGTCAATAGGTGTTGACAGACTTTGAGAAATCCCATGCACGGATGGTGCTTGTGCACACCATGTACATGCAACATACATATAGCTCCAGCATGATATTCGTGAGAAATCTGCTCCGTCCATACGCTTTACCATTTCATTTAGCATGTTGAGACCGAGTCTGAAGTATATTCAGATATTAGGCAGGTCCCAAATTATGATATCAGGGGCTGATTTGTCAGTTTGGACATTTCTACAAGGATCCATAAGCCAAAATTTGACGTGTACGGCTAATTTGTGGTTCTAATGTTGCGCATAAAGTTTCGCGCTGAACGGACGGTAGCGACCCCATGATCTTACATTTTAGGAGACTTTTCAGGCCCATTTAGCATGATCGGCTTGATTTCCTCAGGGCCTAGCCACACTTCAACGGGTTGCTATATATATTCCAAGGAAGAATGACCGGAAGGATGCTCCATCTCATTAAAGATTGGTTGATCATATCAGCAATTCCTCCTAAGTACCTAGGAGATGACTGAAATAACACCGGAATGCTGCCGAAATTTCTATCTCCATGGAGATTGGCTGATCGATTCGTCAATTCCTCCTAAGTATCATGGAGATGACTGAAATAGTGTCGGAATGCTACCGAAATTTCTATTGGACTTTCTTCTCTTTAATTGCATTGCATTAATTGTACTTTATTTTTAGAATCAAGGGAATCATAGGATGTAAATGAACTCGGATACATGTGATCAATGTTCTCTCAACAAATTCTTTGTTATCGTTGAATAAATCCCTTGAATTGAAACACATTTGTTTCTTTGTCAAAACAGGGCCACTCATGCAGGCCCCACCTTGATGTATGTACTTAATCCAAGTCGTCCATCCTTTTCCTTGGATCAGTTTAGGCGTTGAGCCAAAATTTGGAACCAATCCGATACTCGGTCGGGCCATACCATAAGAAATAGCGATAATACTGTTAAAACGCACCTTGAATCTTCTATTCCCCAAGAGCATGTTACATGCTGGACTCATTTGGTTGATCAGGGACCGTAGAATCTAATGGTCGGGTCTGATTTCCATGATGCGGGCCCTACCTAGGAAATTCCTCAAAAATTCTAATTTTTTTTTAAAAAAAAAAAAACACAAAGGGTGCAGCAGATGATGCTGCTGCTGCAAAATGCCTGCCCACAGGCAGTGCCTACTCCTGACTGACGGACGGATGGCCTGGCAGGGACACAAGGTCCCAGCCGTGGGCCCCACCATGATGAGTGTCGAGCATCAACACCATACATTAAATGCGGCCCTTCTTAAGCAGTGGGCCCATCAAAATCATTCGTATACAGAATGTCAGGTGCCCCACATGGCTGGAAGGAGTGAGGATTAAATGTCTGCCATTGAAACCTCTTGGTTCAGAGAGGTTTTGAATCAAAATGATATATGTTATTCTTCTTCATACAGGTCCACATGGTCTTATGAACGGTTTGGATGGCAAACAAACATCACTGTGAGCCTTAGGTCCATGTGACCTTATGAACAGTTTGGATGGCAAACAAACATCACCGTGGGCCTCTGGACAGATTGGATGCAAATAAACATTATGGTGGGCCCCTAGTCCAAGTGACATGATGAATAAATTAGATGCAAATAAACATTACAGTGGGCCCAGGTTGGGTGGAAAATAAACATTACTGTGGGCCCTAGGTCTGAGTGACCTTATCAATGGGTTGGATGGAAAATAAACATTATAGTAGGCCCCACATGGGACCCAATAATTTATGTATTATACCCACACCTCTCATCAATGGGGACCCCCACCATGAGGTATGCGATTTATCTTTGTCGTCCTTCCTCATGGAACCTACCATGATGCATGTGTTGCATCCCAAGCGTCCAGTCATTTTAAAAGCCCGTCTCATGGCTTGAGACTAAAAATGAGACAGATATAGGATTAAGTAGACCACCCAGTACAAAGGCAGTGGGGATTAAGCTTCTACCATTTCAGTACTTTTGTTGTCACAAAAGTTTAGATTGTTAGGAAATTATTTTTCCCTTAATCCAAGTTTGTGTCGCCCCATGACCAGATTGGATAGAAAATAAATGTTATGGTGGGACTTAAGAATTTTAATGGTGGAAATCATCTTCACCACTGTTATATAGAGTGTGGTCTGGTTAATCTTTGGATATGATTTATGTATATATATGAGGCCCATGTGATTAGGCCCATCTGGATGTATCTGTGGACTGATGTTAAGGCCTACTTTGATGTATATGAGGCCCATGGGTCAAGGCCCAATAAGAAGTATGTAAGGCCCATTGTGATGCATGCAAGGCCTATGGGTTATGGCCCATTGCAATGTATGTAAGGCCCATTGGTGCGGCCCATTGATACGACCCACTTGATGAATATAAGGCCCATGTGATGCGGACCATTTGATGTACTTAAGGTCCAATGGGATGTATTTAGGTCCATTACAATGTGTGATTCCTCCATGCTGTATATAATGATGTTTACAACGGGCCAGACCTTGGGAGCAATTATGGTTTGACGTCCACATTGTCACTCTCCCTAAGGCCCATCGATATGCCCATACTTGTAGTGATTAGGCCGTCTTGGCCCATTTTGCCTACGTACAGAGTCCATCACTATATAACATTATTCATGATCATACGCACCATATGTATGCTTGATATGAGTGACTGATCATAGCATATGCCTTTGGAGAGATGGTTTATGAGACTCTCTGATAGGCGGAGTTATCCCACATAAGCGCACAGTATGCACAGGATTGATGTACGACTCGACTGTATGACTCAAGCACTTTGCATTATATGATTATTGTATGCCCTAGCTACATCAGAGTCATAGCCTCCACAGACACATTGTGGGTGGCCAGATTGGATACCGAAAATATTGTTTCTAGCATCGGGGCGCCATAGATGTCCCTGTGTGAAAATCTCTAAACCTGATGGTACTAGAGGATGACTCCAACATCAAGATCGAGTGGATATATGAGCGCACGAGGGACGAATATCAGGAGGCTGCATCTCTCACTGTGTCGTAGTCAATTAGAAAGGGGTGTGACATTACTCGCCCGAGGGTGGGAGCAATATTAGGCTGAGTCTGACTAGCTCGTGAATAGGTCTACTATCAACATGCCGGATCGGTATTGGCAGACTATTGGCTAGAAGGATAGTGAGGTTTCTCACACTCACTTAGACTGTGCGGCTAGGAGAGCGACAGTGCTATTTGGAGTGTACTAAATCCCCATGATTATTTAGAATGAGAACTGTACTGATATATGATGAGGATTGGCATGCTTGAGTTGCATCTCGCATCACATGGTCTTGATATGGCTGATAACATCCATATCTTGCACCACATAGCCTCGGTACGGCTGATTGTATTCATGTACTCACCAGCATGATTTAGCATTTCTCTGACCTTAAATTCTAAGAGCGCTCTTATTGCGCACACACTTACACCACCGTCTAAGCTTTCTATAAGCTTATGCACGATCGATGCGTACAAGTGAGGCCAGGACGTAGCCATAGTCTTGCTATAGTTAGAACATACAGTCCGCAGTTTAGAGCACACAGTCGAGCTTCTGGAGTTTCCCGTTATTTTCATTATCCTGTATTTCCCTTTCATACGCATTGTACTCAAAAAGTTTTTAATCGTAGTGGATCGTGTGATGATGTTCTTGTGGTTATTGTTCATGGGTTATGCTTGTGATTACGCTCATTATGAATCAAATTGATGATTAGAAATCCTCCTTGTAGTATCCCAGGATCGAAACCTGGTGTATGGGTGCCGGGAGCCGAGAATGGGGTATTACGGAAGTTGTCGGTGCCGGATTCAGCGACCAAAAATTTTGTGAGCCTGGTTTCCAAGTTCAGGGTGTGACAGAAGTTGGTATCAGAGCATAACTTAGGGATAACTAGGAACAACATCACATGTTTGCTATGAGTTTAGGTCAATTAAGTTTCGAGTGCATAACCTTTCGATTTAGGTTAATTGGCGTCGTTGTTCTTTCCTATGGGACATGCCGTCCAGGAGAGTGACCTGATCGACTCCCGCCCCACCACCTAAGGCTCCAGCTTTACCACCTGCTCCTCCCATTCCACCCCCAGAGATCCCTGCTCCCCTACCTGAGGATGACATTCCTCCACCTGAGACTGGTGTGGATCTGATCGTATTGATGAGTGCCTCTTAGTTACAACAGATGTTACAAGCTGTGACAGCCGCACTTCAGGGATAGGGCAAGCACCCAGTTATTTCACCAGCTCAAGCAGAGCAGGAGCACGCGAGCACCCTTCTTTGAGAGTTCAGACAGTTTGACCCTCTACGTTTCCAGGGCCAGTCAGATTCGACTGCAGCCGAGAGATGGCACTCCGATGTGGAGAAGATCTTTGATACTATGGCATGTACGATCGAGCAGCGAATCCGATTGGTAGTGCTTCTTCTCCAAGGTAAGGTCAAGGATTGGTGGACCTCTTTTACCCAAGTTGTAGGGACCGACTTCGTCTGGACATGGGATGATTTTATAGACCGATTTGAGGAGCAGTACTTCCCTAACCACATTCAACGTCAGAGAGCACTGGAGTTTGAGACTCTAGTGTAGGGGGACATGACCGTGGCACGGTACGTGGCTCGTTTTAGGACGCTGTCAAGGTTCGCGCCGTATTTGGTTGATGACGAGGGACGGAAGGCTAGCTGTTTTGAGAACGGCTTACGTTATGGTCTTGGAGGCTGTGTTATTGGGTATGAGCTCCCGACCTTCCAGACGGTAGTATGGAGGGCCCAGATTTAAGAGAATGAGTGGGCCGGCTCACAGAACGATCGAGATTAGAGGAATGGTCGGAATAGGCAGGCCCCCTCTAGTAGCTCCCAGTAGCATCGATGACCACAGAGGTACAAGAGCCACCCACCTGCTAAAGCACCAGCAGTCCCAGCAACACCTCTAGAGCCACCCCAACAGCCATTTATAAAGGCTTGTTTTAGATGTGGTGGGACAGGGCATCGCCTGTCTGAGTGCCCCCGCCCTCATCTGTAGCAGCCGAGAGTACCACAGCAGCCTGCACAACAGTAGCCGAGAGCATCGCAGTAACCCCCACAGTAGCAGCAACCCCATCACCAGCGACTACAACCACCTCAGCCTTCGTGTCCCCAGCAACAACAGAGACAACAGTACAGGCCGCTGCAGAGGAAACAACACCAGGGACCTCAGAGGGGACAGGCACCTCCACAGCCAGTTCAGGTTAGATTTTATGCGGCTCAGCAGGATCCGTAGACCTTCGGAGGAGTCGTTGAGGGTATACTTCCTGTCTCTTCATGCATCGCCCGAGTATTATTTGATTCTAATGCTTCATACTCATTCATGTCAGAGGATTTTTACCGATCGACTGGATTACCATCAGAGTCTGCTAGTGAGGGATTGACCGTATCGACGCCCTTAGGGAAGACCATAGTATTGGGCCATTTTTGTTCATCTTGCCCTGTTTTGGTTGGTGATATCTTTTTATCCGCTAACTTATTTGTCCTACCGATGTCAGATTTTGACATTATCTTGGACATGGATTGGCTTGCCGACTACTACGCCATCTTAGACTACTTTGTGAGGACAGTCACGTTTTGCATACCAAGCTTGCCGCAGTTTCAATTTGTTGTCAAACCTAAAGGAGAGTCATTGTCATACTTGATGTCCTGCACTGTTGAGGAGCCTATTGCTGATCATTTGATGATTGTTTGTGATTTCTCGACATGTTCAAAGAGATTCTGGGGTTACCGCCTCATCGTCATATTGAGTTCTAGATACATCTTATGCCTGGTACCGCGCCCATCTCAAAGGCCTCATACAGTATGGCACCGATGGAGTTGCATGAGCTACAGTGATATTTGGATGAGTTACGTAAGTTAGGATTCATTCTTCCGAACAGTTCTCTGTAGGGAGGGTCGGTACTCTTCGTCAAGAAGAAGGATGGCTCGTTGAGGCTCTGCGTAGATTACCGCGAGCTCAACCGGGTCATGATAAAAAATAAGTACCCACTCCCGAGGATAGATGATTTATTTGACCAGCTACAGGGTATACAGTTCTTTTCAAAGATTGACCTGCATTCCGGTTATCATCAAATTCGTGTCCGAGAGGAGGACATCTCAAAGACAGCTTTTAGGACACGTTATAGTCATTTTGAGTTTCAGGTCATGTCCTTTGAACTGACCAATGCACCCGCGGTCTTCATGCAGTTGATGAATGAGGTCTTCTGTCCATATCTTGATCAGTTTTTTATGGTCTTCATTGAAAATATTCTGATATATTCGAGGACCCGTGAGGACCATATGTAGCATCTGAAGATCGCTTTGCAGACCCTCCGTGCCTACCAGCTATATGTGAAGCTGGAGAAGTGTGAGTTCTGGAAAGAGGAGGTGAGATTCCTCGGTCATGTGGTGACGAGGGAGGGTGTCGCAGTAGACCCCTCGAAGGTTGAGGCAGTGCATCAGTGGGGCCAGCCTACGACTGCATCCGAGATCCATAGTTTCCTTAGTTTAGCGGGATACTATCGGTGTTTCATTGAGGGCTTTTCCTGTATTGCAGCCCCGTTGACCAGGTTGACTCGGAAGGGCACAAATTTTATTTGGACTGACGCTTGTGAGTAGGAATTCATGGAGCTAAAGGACCGTTTGACGTCCAGTCCTTTCCTCACTCTTCCCTCTTGGAGTGATGGATTTATTGTATTTACTAATGCCTCACGTATTGGATTGGGTGTTGTCCTTATGTAGCACGGGAGACTAGTGGCTTATGTGTCTTATCAACTCAAGGTCTATGAGCTGAACTACCCCGCGCATGATTTGGAGCTAGCATCAGTCATCTTCGCACTGAAGGTGTGGAGACACTATCTCTACGGGGTTAGGTTCGAGCTCTTCTCCGACCACAAGAGCTTGAAGTATTTATTCTCTCAGTCTGAGCTGAACATGAGGCAGAGACACTGGATGAAGCTTCTGAAGGATTATGATTTTAACCTCCAGTACCACACAGGCAAGGTGAATGTGGTGGCAGATGCCCTCAGCCATCAGCCACGAGGCCTGGTGGCACATATGATGATTTAGGAGTGGAGGATGCTCGAGGATATGACAGAGTACGACTTCAATTTTGGTCTGCAGTCTTCTATTGTTCACCTATCGAGCCTGTCGATTCAACCCTCTCTTGTCGCAAGGGTGATCAAGGCTTAGCAGGCAGACGAGTCATTACAGGATTATCGAGAAGAAGCAACATCTGAGAGTCAGGCAGATTGGTAGATTGGTTCTGATGGTGGACTTCGCTTCAGAGGCCGATTGTCTGTCCCAAATATTCCTGAGTTGCGTGGAGATCTTATGACTGAGGCACATCGATCACGATTTTCTATCCACCCTGGCTTGACGAAGATGTACCGTGATATGAGGAGACAGTATTTTTGGGCGGTGATAAAGCTCCAGATTACCAGTTTTGTGGCTAAGTGTGACATATGCCAGTGTGTCAAGGTCGATCATCAGAGACCCCCTAGTCCATTACAGCCACTGAGTGTCCTGATGTGGAAGTGGGAACACGTATCTACAGACTTCATTATGGGCTTGCCAAGGACTAAGCGCAGTCATGATGCCATCTAGGTTGTCGTGGACCGTCTGACGAAGTCGGCACATTTTCTTGCGATTCGTGAGATTTGACATACAGACCGACTCACCGGGTTATTTGTTGAGGAGATGGTGAGACTGCATGGCATTCCAATCTCGATCGTTTCTGACTGAGACTCGAGGTTTATGTCTCATTTTTGGAGGAGCTTTTAGAGAGCGATGAGAACTGATTTGCAGCTCAATACACTTATTATCCGTAGAATGATGGTCAAACCGAGAGGGTCAATCAGATACTTGAGGATATGATTCGGGCTTACGCGATTAATTTTGGGGGTAGGTGGGATGAGCATCTTTGATTAGCTGAGTTTTCATACAATAACAGTTATCAAGCGACCATTGGCATGGCTCCTTTTGAGGCATTGTATGGCAGACCATGCAGATCTCCGTGTTGTTGGACCGAGGTAGGAGAGCGGTATCTCCTAGGTCTCGAGCTTATGCAGTAGACGTTAGAGGCTATCGATATCATCAGGCAGAGGATGTGCACAACTCAGAGCTGGAAGAAGAGTTTTGCTGATCGCTGGCATCTTCCCTTAGAATTTGATGTAAGGGACCATGTGTATCTCAAGGTCTCACCCATGAAGGGCGTAGTTCGATTTGGAGTGAAGGGCAAGCTTGCCCCGAGATTTATAAGACCTTTCGAGATCACTGGGCATGTTGGTGTCATGGCCTTTCATCTTGCCTTACCATTTCAGTTGTCTGGCATCCACAATATCTTTCATGTCTCTATACTAAGAAAGTGTGGGTCAAACATCGTTCCTATTATTGATTGGCAGCCGTTAGAGGTTTGTGAGGATACTTCTTCTATTGAGCAGCCAGTTCGTATCCTTGATCGAAAGGAGCAGGTCCTCCGGACTAAGGTCATTCCCTTGGTGAAGGTTCAATGGGGACACCATTCTATTGATGAGGCATCTTTGAAGCACGAGGCGGAGATTTGAGAGCACTATCCCCATCTCTTTAGCGATTGATTATATATTGTATCATGTATGCTATCTCCGATTTTATATGACGATGCCTTGTTTCCTCTTCTATTATGAGTTATGTTTACATGCAATGGTTGTGTAGATTTCGAGGATGAAATCTTTATTTGGAGGGGAGAGTTGTAAGACTCGTGTGCCAGACCGTACCGTTTCATGAGCTTTCGCGGTCCTTTCGGTCTAATTCCAGCAACCTTTGACCTGTACTAGACGTCTGTGCGCGATCCTAAGCCGAGTCCTGCATACTAAAATTAGCTCGATCCGAAATTTATATCATAGCAACCATGTTGTCATCGTGGTTCTAACGCCATGACTTGCCCACTGAACCAATACCCAGGCTAGAAGATGTGAGCCCACGTTCATTTTGAGAGAAATGACATATGTTGCAAAATTCGAGGGAAACTCTATGATATGTCAAATCAATCAATGTCAAGTACACCACCTCACCTCCATGCCACCTCACCCAACAATAAGTAAACATGGCCACTACTTATTTTACCATAAGTCAATATTCTCTTCCCCCCACCATTCCTCTTTTTACAAATTTCAAACACAATCTTACTTTCCCATCACTTTTCCTTACACCCACCACTCCATCCATCATTCTTAATATTCTTTTTCTCTCATTTACTCAAACACTCTCCTAAGCAACAATTCCATACGTCCAAGCTCTCTCCCTAAACATCAAGTGTGGCCCACTTTCCCTACCCTCTCATCTCACATCTCAACTGTTCATTCATCATCAACTTGCATCAAAGTTGAAGGCAAGGAGCTTAAGAGCCTAAGGGAGTAAGGAGAAGGCCAAGAGGTGGGTGATCCATCGTTTATTTTAACTCTAAGGGCACACTTATAGTGAGACCCACTCGATGCATGTGTTGCATCCATCAGGGGCCCATAGTGGCGTGGTCTCTCTCTCTCTCTCTCTCTCTCTCTCTCTCTCTCTCTCTCTCTCTCTCTCTCTCTCTCTTTGAATGGTGATGATGATGAAGGGGTGAGTGTGGCCCACCATGAATCAAATATTTCATGTGGGACCCATTGGAGAAATGTGTTGGATCTACGCCATCCAGCCCATTAGCGGGCCCGGATGGAAGGAAAACATAAATATCAGGTGGTCTAAATAAGTGGGCCACGTACATGTGGGACCCACCATGATGTCCCGGTTTATCCATGCCGTCCAGAGTCTTTGGACGCTAGAAGTGCTAGGGGCGGATAACATGGAGTGCGTGTATTAACATGGGAGTGTATTAATGAGCTAACAAAAAAAAAAAAGAGGATGGAAATGGTGGGCCACTCATGCAAGCCCCACCTTGATGTATGTACTTAATTCAAGCCGTCTATCCTTTTCCTCTGATCATTTTAGGCGTTGAGCCAAAAAATTGGGACCAATCCGATTCTCAATCGGGCCATACCATAGGAAATAATAGTAATACCATCAAAACCCACCTTGAATCTTCTATTCACCAAGAACATGTTACATGTTGGTCTCATTTGGTCGATCAGGCACTGTAGAATCCAATGGTCGGGTCTGATTTCCCTGATGCGGGCCCTACCTAGGAAATTCCTCAAAAATTCTAGTTTTTCTTTAAAAAAAAGCAACAAAGGGTGCAGCAGCTGACACTGTTACAGCAAAATGCCCGGCCACAGGCAGTGCCTGCTCCTGACTGACTGACGAACGGCCTAGCAGGGACCCACGGTCCACCATGATGAGTGTCGAGCATCAACACCGTGCATTCAATGAGGCCCTTCTTAAGCAGTGGGCCCGCCAAAATTAGTTGTATACAGAATGTCAGGTGGCCCACATGGCTGGAAGGAGTGAGGATTAAATGTCTACCATTGAAACCTCTTGGGTCAGAGAGGTTTTGAATCAAAATGATATTTATTTTTCTTCTTCATACAGGTCCACGTGGCCTTATGAACAGTTTGGATGGCAAACAAACATCACCGTGGGCCCCTGGATAGATTGGATGCAAATAAACATTATGGTAGGCCCCTAGTCCACGTGACCTTATGAATAGATTGGATGCAAATAAACATTACAGTGGGCCCAGGTTGGGTGGAAAATAAACATTACTGTGGGCCCCAAGTCTAAGTGACCTTATCAATGGGTTGGATGGAAAATAAACATTATAGTAGGCCCCACATGGGACCCACTAATGTATGTATTGTACCCACACCTCTCATCAAAGGGGACCCCCACCATGAGGTATGTGATTTATCTATGCCGTCCATCCCCATGGGACCTACCATAATGCATGTGTTGCATCCCAACCGTCCAGCCATTTTGAAAGCCCGTCTCACGGCTTGAGACTAAAAATGAGACAAATATAGGATCAAGTGGACCACCCAGTACAAAGGCAATGGGGACTGAGCATCTACCATTGGAATACTTTTGTTGTCACAAAAGGTTGGATTATTAAGAAATTGTTTTTCCCTTAATCCAAGTTTATGTGGCCCCATGACTGGATTGGAGAGTAAATAAATGCTATGGTGGGACGTAAGAATTTTAATGGTGGAAATCATCATCACCACTGTTATTTAGAGTGATCTGGTTAATCTTTTGATATGATTCATGTATATAAATGAGGCCCAAGTGATTAGGCCCATTTGGATGTATTTGTGGCCTGATGTTGTGTAACGTCTTGAAAAAATCCGTACAGAGACCCGAGTACCACCTCAATCAGAAATCACTTAGGACTAATTCCTTCAGAAATTAAGCATAAGATAACTAGCGCTATGCTAGATTAGCTGTGAAATCAGCACTGATTGCTTTAAATACGTTCTGCAAGACCCTAAACTTGTGGAATTGTTAACGCTATAACATCCTAAAACCTAGGATCAAACTCTAAACCCGTTTTCTCTCAGGAACTCTTTGAAACTTTGTAATGGATTCTGACCGTGCATCATGGGTCCGGGAGCAATGAACTTAGACCATTATGACCGCATAATTGGACTTGACTACCACCCCGGAAATTAAGCCCAACTGATGTTCTGAGGCTATTTCATTGAGCCTGGAGCAGGGAGTGTGAGAAAGTGAAATTCTTTATAAATTAAATGTGATTTAAATAAATCTGGCACGTGTCACTTGCAGGTTAAGTATAAGCATTCAGACCATTGGAATCTGACCCAAATACACTCTCGGATCAAGGAACATTTCCCACTCAGGTCAGTGTACTTGGAATCCTCGATCGAGTCTCAGTGACCACTGAACTGAAACTGGTCCGCCACGTGCGATCTGGAAATCTGATCAAACTAAAAACTTAATGTGATCAGGATCCAACATCCATGAGCTTAAGTCTGATCGTATTTAGTCAGGAGACCTCTAGAAACATTCTTTTGGATCGGAAAGGACCCGATTTAGTTATAACCCAAGTATACCTTGGTTTAAAGTCTAAATAGGTGACTTTCTAACCTATTTAAGGACCTTAAACCCTCTCACACCCCTCCCATACGAATTTGTAAAAACCATAGAAAAGAGAAGAGAGAAAAGAGAGAGATTCTGTGAGAGTTGTGAGGAAAGGTTCCTGTCACTAGATCCTGTGACTACAAGTGCTTAGCCATCATGTTCTAATCACTCTTCCGGTGATTCTGACTTCATTCTAGGTAAGAAAACCTAACCTTAACCTGTTTTAGGAATTCCATCGATACAAGTAGCGAAGTAGCTAACTTATCTTGTGGTATAGGTTGTCATATCGACGTTGTCGAAGCGTAGAGTTCCTATTCGATTCGATATGCTTATACGGCGTAAGGTGAGGATTTTAGATGCTTAGGTTACCTTTTTTCAAAGCTTTCAATGTCATTTAATAGTAGATTATCGACAAGGATGTTGTTTGACATGTAGAATATGCTGTCTATTTTCCATTTCGATTACGTACGGAGAATATGAGATTTAGGATTTTTTAGGTATTTGTAGGAAATACTGTATACGTCCGTATTTTGTCGATATGATTGTCATGAGTATTTGTCATATTAATATACAAGTTATGCGTGTATGATCTTTTTGGCAAAGAGATTCGCCCTAACGCACACTTTGGGTCGACATACGCTATGTAGACAAATGTGTGTAGACTAAGTGTTTGTATAAAAGTATGTATTAGTAAGTATTGAGTAAATGTTGTTGTAGATTAGTTTTGAGATTGGATTCTCAACGAATATGATGATGCACATGATTTCCTCCATGGTTGTTATATTAAATTGATTTCCTTGTACATATGAAATGTTTATGTTTGGTTGATTTGCTTATGTTGTATGTTCTAACATGTTGTTAACATGTTTGGATTATTTGTGCTTCATTTCTGTCACTCTCATCTGATCCTTGATGTAGATTACAAGTGTTTGGGGCTATACTCTAGTCTAGGCAGTCGGTAACAGATTCGAAATCATGGTTGGATTCTATTCGCCATGAAGGACGCATCGATGAAACTGAGTCGTGCTTTGGGTTGACGGTAGTGGTTAGGCTACACGAGGTATTTTATGCACTTCATGTCATTTAGCTTGAGGTGCACTCGTACTAGTCGAGCCCGTCAAGCAACCCGATGGACCATTGTATGTTCACCTTGTATTGGTCATAACTGCTTGAACCTAGGGTACTGAACTTACTAGTGAAAACCCTAATAACCATGGTACCTTGATCCATTAAGACTCATGAGCCGGGCATGGTGGTATGGCACACCGTGGTCGAGCTGTTGGCCTATACTGGGGCCACAAACCTCCCGGTAGTGACCAGTGAGCACCTTAGACTCGTGAGCCGATTGTGGTGGTATGGGACACTACATTCGAGCTGTCGGCCTACTCTGATTAGTGACGAGCCTTTTGTAGTGACCTCAAGTGTATTCTGAGTCTATGTTAGGCGACGACCCTTCCGTAGCGACAAGTTTACAACTACGCCTGTATTGATAAGGTGATGGGGGGGTGTGGTGCAATGAGTGCGAGCAACAGCCCTGACAGCCCGTACAGTGACCTAGAAATATATCATCATATGAGACTACTAGGAGTGACGACCCTAGATAAGATCTGTGTTGGGATTGATATAATGGAAGTACCTTAGTTTCCCAATCCTGCTGTTTGAAAGTACTAATAACAACTCGGCAATCATATCCACATCGCACTGCATGTGCCCGGAAGATGTGGAGCACTGAGGGAAGAAAGCATGCCACGGACGTAAGATGGTGTCGCATGAGAGTATATGTCGATGAGGGCATGCATCATTACTGCATCGCATCCTTGCATTAATAACAGTATCTAGGAATGTCTGATTGTTTGCTTTACTATTATAGCGTGATTAATTTGATAACATGTTAATCTTTGCTCTATGATTCCACTGAGTTGATCACTCACTCCCATGTTACGGGATGGTGTTTGTAACACCTACCAGACTCTGTCTTAGATGCAGATAGCGAGGAGATTCAGGAGTTAGAGCCCGACTACTACGAGGACCAGGATGAGTTCTTGTACATGCAGTTTTCTGACGACTTCGCATAGGTGGCCTGGATCAGCGGGGTTTTTGCTAGTTGGACTATTACATGACCTTTGATTTTGGTTTGTTATATGTATTTGTGACTCAGAGTTACATTCATACTTTGGAGACAGTTCGAGATTGTTTTGTTTTACATACAGTGATATATGTATCTTTCAGTCTTCTACTTGCGTTTTATCACTGGATCTGGAGTATGAATTGCAGTTTGGTAAAATCTCACTCATGTTAATGCACTAACTCAAACAATATTCAATCATAAGCATATTTGTTGCATAAGTGATGGTCTGGAACTTGGGCGTTGGGTTTCTACACGACCCCCGATTTTCAGGGTGTTACATGTTGAGGCCCACTTTGATATATATGAGGCTCATTTAATGTATTGGAGGCCCATGGGTCGAGGCCTAATAGGAAATATGTAAGGCCCATTGTGATGCATGCAAGGCCCATGGGTTATGGCCCATTGCAATGTACATAAGGCCCAAAGGTGCGGCCCATTGATACAGCCCACTTGATGAATATAAGGCCCATGTGATAGGCCCATTTGATGTACTTAAGGGCCAATGAGATGTATTTAGGTCCATTGCAATGTGTGATTCCTCCATGCTGTATATAATGATGTTTCAACAGGCCGTACCTTGGGAGCAATGATGGTTTGATGACCACATTATATAGATGATGCTAGTTAAATGTCTGCATTATCACTCTCCCTAAGGCCCATCGATAGGCCCATACTTGTAGTGAGTAGGCCGTCTATGCCCATTTTTGTTACGTATAGAGTCCATCACTGTATAACATTATTCATGATCATACACACCATATGTATGCTTGATATGAGGAGTGACTGATCACATCATATGCCTTCATGCAAATGGTTTATAGGATTCTCTGATAGGCAGAGTTATCCCACATGAGTGCACGGTATGCAAAGGATTGATGCATGACTTGACTGTATGACTCATGCACTTTGCATTATGTGATTACTGTATGCCCTAGCTACATCAGGGTCATAGCCTCCACACACACATCGTGGGTGGCCAGATTAAATACCAAAAATATTGTTTCTATCATCGGAGCGTCATAGTTGTACCTGGGTGAAAATTTCTAAACCTGATGTACCAGAGGATGACTCCAACATCGAGACCGAGTGGATATATGAGTGCACGAGGGTCGAATACCAGAAGGCCGCGTCTCCCACTGTGTCGTGGTCGGTTGAAAAGGGGTGTGGCCTTACTCGCCCAAGTGTAGGGGCAATACTAGGCTGAGTCTGACCAGCTCGTGAATGGGTTCGCTATCGACGTGCCGGATAGGTATTGATAAACTATTGGCCAGGCGGATAGTGAGGTTTCTTACGCTCACTTGGACTATGGCTAGGAGAGTGGCAGTGGTATTTGAAGTGTACTAACCCTGGTGATTATCTAGAATGAGAACTATATTGATATATGATGAGGATTGGCATGCTTGAGTTGCATCTCGCATCACATGGTCTTGATATGGCCGATAGCATTCATATCTTGCACTGCATAGCATTGGTATGGCTGATTACATTCATGTACTCACCAGCATGATTTCGCATTTCTCTAACCTTGCATTCTAAGCCCGCTCTTATTGCTCACACACTTACACCACGATCTAAGCTTTCTATAAGCTTATGCACGATCGATGTGTGCAGGTGATGCCAAGATGCAGCCGTAGTCTTACCGTAGTTAGAGCATACAATCCGTAGTTTGGAGCACAGAGTCAAGCTTTTGGAGTTTCCTATTATTTTCATTATCCTATATTTCTCTTTCATACGCATTGTATTCAAAAGTTTTTAATCATAGTGGATTATGTGATGATGTTCTTGTGGTTATTGTTCATGGGTTATGCTTGTGGTTACACTCATTATGAATCAAATTGATGATTAGAATTCCTCCTGGTAGCATCCTAGGATCGAAACCTGGCATATGGGTGCCGGGAGCCGAGAATGGGGTACTACGGAGGCTATCAACGCTGAATTCAGCGATCGGGAATTTTGTGAGCCCGATTTTTGAGTTCGAGGCATGACAGGTAAGATGGTGTTGACTGTATTATGAAAGTGCCCTGGTTTGTCAATTAGCATGAGTGTTGAGTCAACTTGATAGAGAAGCTCCATAGGAAGATCAATTAGCTATCTTTCTTAACCGGATGTGTGTCGAACTTGCTACAGGTAAATCTAAGCCTCACATACCTTGTCCTAAAATACTAGGTATATAAAACCCTTAAAATTGGTTAGAATATCATATGGTTTTTGAGTTAGAAAACTTTTTTACTAAATCAGAAAATCTCTAAGTTTTCTAACTCTGTTGATTTATCGGTATCAGGTTTGATAAAATCGAGATGTGATGTCGATGTCCTCGATATCACAATCGATAAAATCTAATGAGGACATAAAGTATCCAGCAACTGCATATACATCTGCACGAAATTATCGATGCATTGATACCCCTATCGATATCATCGATATTTGAATCTTGAGTTTATCATTGAAGTAAAATCGATGTAATTGACAGCAAAGCATTTGTATCCCTATTTTTTATAGGAAAATCATGAAGACCTTTGATATATCGAACTACCCATCGATATCATCGGAATTCAAAAACTGATGGTATCGGAAGGCCTTCGATGATATCGGTCTTGGACATAGTCTTTCCAGTAACAGTTTTTCAGGTGGTTTTTATTTCAGATTGAGGGTCACTCGATAGAATTGATATTCAAATATCATTGATATCGAGGCCAGATCGATGCATCGAGAAAGGACATGAAACTATTCAGCATGTTCATTGATAATATCTATGGATTTATCGATGCATCGACACGACCTTAGATATCATTGACATTCAAATTCTGATGATATCGAGTATCCCTCAATCATATCTTTTGACCTGAAAATTTTCAAAGAAAGTCTCTCTCATTTTTCAAATGTCGAGGAAACGATCCTCGTATCGATATTATCGATGTTCAAAATCTGATGACATCGACGTTTGTTTCGATGCCCTCGACCAGCTGGCAAAAAATTTCAATAGCGTATGACACTTGAGTTTGTGTCATCGAGCGGCCGGTCGATGCAATTGAGAGTATACGCTCGATGATATCGACCCTGCTCGATGATATCAAACTCTATTATAAATGCAACCAATTTATATCTGTTAGAACTTTTTCCTTATACATAGAGAGCTTGTCATTCGTTGTTGTGAGAGAAAGTAGAGAGAACTTTTAAGTGTTTAACCTTAAATCATTTATCCAAAGCTCTTTCTTTCAAGGGAGTTCATCCTCCAATCCACCCTCATAATTGATATTCAATAGAGTGGATTGGGGAATGAACTTCTTCATTCAAGGATCCTTCAGCTACCACCTTAATGGCAAATCATTAAGCTGCAATGCCTAGAATGCATAGATGATTGGAATCACACTATCTCCTTTATAGAAAAATATTTGAGAGTAGGATTTCATCATAACCTTGACCCAACCTGTCGTCATGCATCGGTATATCTTCTGAGTTATGGTTCAAGGAAGCAGATGACTCCTCATCAACAAAAGTGGAGATTTGAAAGTTCCCTTACAAGTGCCCTGGTTTGTCAATAAGCATGTGTGTTGAGTCAGTTGGATTTTAAAGCCTCACAGGAAGATCAATTCAAGCGTCTGCCTCATCTGGATGCGTGGAAAGCTTGCCATAAGTAAATCTAAGCCTCACATCCCATGTCCTAAAACACCAGGTGAATAAAACTCTTAAAACATGTTAGACATCATAGGGTTTTTATGTGAGAAAACTTGTTTCAACAATCTGAAAATCTCTAAGTTTTCTTGCTCTGTCAATTGTATTGATACACATCTCGATATGATCGACTTGTGCTGTCGATGTCCTCGAAAGACCCATCAAGAAAATTGAATGAGGACTTAATGTGTCCAACTACCACATACATATCTGGATGAAATTATCGATGTATCGACACACATATCGATATTATTGATATTTAAATCTCGAGCCCATCAAAGGTGACTCGATAATACCAACAGGCAGATCTTGTCCCCCATTTTTTCTTAAGAATATCATATATACTTGGATATATCGAAGCCATCATCAATACCATCGGAGTTCAAATCTCGATGATATCGGTTGACTGTCGATGATATCGGTCATGGGCGTAAAGTTCTCCAGTAACATTTTTAAAGTGATTTTCAATTCTGATCAGGGGTCACTCGATAGAATCGATATTCTAATATCGATAATATTGGGGCCAGATCGATTACATCGAGAATGGACAAAACTATCCAGTAAGCTCACTTATAAAATCTTTGGATTTATCGATGCATCGACACGACTTCCAATATCATCGACATTAAAATTTCGATGATATCGAGTATCTCTCGATCATATCTAATGACCTTAAAAAATTTCAAAGTAAGCCTCTCTCATTTTCAAATGTCAAGGAATCGAAACTTGCATTGATAATATTAGATTTCAAAATTCGATGGCATCGGCACTAGTATTGATTCCCTCAACCAGCTAGCAAGAGATTTTCCAAAAGCACATGACATTGAGTTTGTGTCATCGAGCGGACCATCAATACGATCAAGAGTATACGTTCGATGATATCGAACCTACTCGATGATATCGAACTCTATCATAAATGTGACCATTTTATATCTGTTGGAACCTTTTTCCTATATAAAGAGAACTTGTCTTTAGTTTCTTGTAGAGAAAGAAGAGAGTTCTTTTGTGTGTTTAACCTAAGATCATATATCCAAAGTCCTTTCTCTCAAGGGAGTTCATCCTCCAATCCACCCTCATCATTACTAGTCAATAGAGTGGATTGGGGAATGAACTTCTACATTCAAGGATCCTCCAGCTACTACTTTAATGACAAATCATTAAACTGGGATGCCTTGAATGTATAGATGATTGGAATCGCTCTATCTTCCTGATAGGAAAACATTTAAAGAGTCGGATTCCATCATAACCTTGACCCAACCTATCGCCTTATATTGGTACATCATTTGTGTTGCGGATCAAGGGAGTAGAAGACTCATCAACAACAAGGAGGATATTTTCATCAATGTGCTTAATGGGACTCATCAACTTATTTGTAAATATCTAGAGTCCAGAGGACCCTTTCATCATTCCTTTGTAGGATTGGGTCTAAGGTGTTTCTCACCCTTTGAAGTCCTCAAGGAGGCCTCTGGTGGGAGTGTACATGATGGGTGTGTTGTGTGGACCCTTGATTTATGGAGAGCATAAACATTCGGTTGAAGGTGAATCGTTCAAAACCTTGGGTTTGAGGTAAACCATTTAGAAACCTCCGTTAGTGTCTTATGGAAGATCCTTGACTAGTGTGCCTAAAGTGGGTGTGTTTTGTTAACCCTTGCTCTTGAGAGCATAAACAGTCAGCCTCAGTGTTGGTTGTAAAGGTTGAGGTGAACCTGATTTAAAACCTTAGGTTAGAAGTGAACCACTGTGAAACCTCCTTAGTGAAATCCAGTACACTCAAGGGTTAAGTGCAATTACTAGGAGTGGAGTAGACAAGTAGTCGAATCACTATAAAAATGACTGTGTTTGAGATTGTTATTCCTTAGTTTGTGTAATTTTCTTCAATACTTTCATATCTATATATCTGAGATCACACCTCACACACATACATTGTCATATCCATCATAAACTTATTTGTATATTGTTATCTCTTGAATAATTTGTGATTGGATTCTCTACCAGGCTTGGAAGCTAGTAGAGTTACATTTGAGTAATCCTGATGAATGCATATTAATAGGATTAGTGACATAGGATTTTTAAATAAACTATAAAAACTTTAAAAAGTCTTATTCACCCCCCTCTAGGACATATTGGAATATTCCTACTTCAACTAAATCGGTCTTCACTGCTATTTTAATTGGTATCAGAGTCGATCTCTCTTTAAGAGTTTTACCGCCTAGAGAGTGATCTTGACTGAAGTTGGAATATGGCTAAAGGAGATGGCTCATCAGTCACTAGGCCACCAATATTTGATGGTTCAAATTACGCATACTGGAAGGCTAGGATGCATTACTTTTTGAGATTTTTGGATCATGAAGTCTGAGAAATAGTTGAAAGAGGATATGTGCCACCATCTAAACAATTCACACTTGGGAGTGACACAACCATCACAAAACCCAAATCCAAAGAGAAGTGGACCATGTTCGACAAAGAAAAATAAACTGTTGAAGCAAAATCTATGAACGGCATCTACTATGCCGTATCCCAGGATATATTTACTCAAATAAGTATATGTGGGATTTTCAAGGAAGCATGGGATTTATTGGAAACAACCCATGAAGGCATAAGCATTGTGAAGAGGTCCAAACTCCAACTCTTGACTTCATATTTTGAAAGTCTCAAAATGGAAGAGCATGAGACGTTTTTGGAGTTTTTCACCAACTTGAACATTATTTGCAACTCCATGGGTGGATTGGGAGAGAAAGTTCCGGTACTGAAAATTTGTGGGAAAATTCTAAGATCCCCACAAAAACGATTTAATCCCAAAGTAACAACAATATAGGAGTGTAGGAATATTGATGAGATGAAAGTAGAAGAACTGGTAGGTTCCCTACAAACTTTTGAACTACATTTCAAACAATCCCAAAAATCCAAAAATACTATCCTAAAAACTTCAAAGAAAATAAAACATGAGGACAATGGAAGTTAAAAGGAAGATGAAGATGAGGAAGTGGCTTTACTGGCACAAAGATTCAGAAGATTCTTTCTGAAGAATCGTAGTCATCCCTCCAGAGGAAGAAGGGTGAACAACAAACCCTCTACAGGTAAATCTGGTAAAAGGACCAAAGAACCACAATGTTATGCTTGTCATGAGTATGGACACCTATCATCGGAATGCCCAAACAGAAAAACTAAGGGCAGGGCAATGGTTGCCACTTGGGATGACAGAGAGGAGTCAAACTCAGATAATAGCGACTCAAAGAGTGATGGAGATCAGAAGTCACTGAAAATCCTTATGGTCTCCACCACTCCAATCATCCCCATGGAATCTGAAAGCAAGGAAGTACAGCAAGCCACCGAATCATTTCTGTCTGATAATGAGGAAACATAAAAGGAAGAAGAAAAAGAACAAAACAAGCTACAAGATGCTTACAATCAACTGTATATCCATAACATCAAAGTTGTTAAAAGACTTGAAATATCTGGGAATAAAAAGAAATTGCTGTAAAAAGATTTGGATAAAAATCTAAAAAGTAATGCACACATAATCAATGATTTATAGTAACAATACTCAGATAATTATAGACTTAAAAGAATTAACACCTTCCTTAAATTAGAATCAGAAAAACTAAAAAAATAGATTGAGCAATTAAAAGACAAAAATATGCTCTTACAAAATGTAAATCATACACTTTTGTTTGATTTAAAGGAATCCAGAAAAACTGCTAAGCTACACTATAAGTTTTCCCAAAGTGGTGAGAAGTTAGAAAAAATTTTAGGTATGGGAAAATATGAAAATGACAAAAATGACTTAGGATATGAGAAACAAAAATCTGATGCCTCCGGTAGCAACATAGAAACTAATAAAAAAGTTGAATAAAATAAGAAAACTAAATCTACTACAAGCAAGAATCCTGTCATAAAGTGGGTAATTAAGGAAAAGAAAAATTGTCTTGTTACTCACTTAAATCATTCAATAGGCAATGATACTAAGTGGCACCTTGACAGTGGTTGCTCAAGACATGTCACCTAAGACATGTCATAGGTGACAAGTCCCTTCTGTCAAATTATCATAATCTGTATAATGGGATAGTCACCTACAGAGATGGAACCACTGCTAAAGTAATTGGACAAGGAATTATAAAAGGGATTAATCTACTTAAAAATGAGAATGCTTTCTGCATAAAAGGTTTGACACATAATCTCTTAAGCATATCTCAAATCTGTGATAGTGGGCATGTGGTCAAATTTAACAATCAAGAATGCGAGATTCTAAATAAATCAGGAAAATTAATAATGAAAGGTCATCGCACAAACAACCACTGCTACATTATCAGGGACAAAGAATGGACTGATGCCTTGTCACGCCCCAAACTCGGAAACCGGGCTCACAAAATTCCCGATCGCCGAATCCAGCGCCGACAGCCTCCGTAGAACCCCATTCTCGGCTCCTAGCTCCCATTCGCCAGGTTCCGATCCTGGGATGCTACGAGGAGGATTTTAAATATCAGTTTGATTTGTAATAAGCATAACCAAAGGCATAACCCACAAACAACAACCAAGAACTCCATTACATTTTCACTATGATAAAAAACTTTACAAGTACAATGAGCATAAAGGGAAATACAATGGCAAAGTACAAAAACTCCAAAATGCTCAGCAACGTACTCCTGCCTCAGCGCTGCTGCGATCCAACGTCACCTGCACGCAACGGTCGTGCATAAGCTTACAGAAAGCTTAGAGAGTGGTGAAAGTGTGTGTACAAGGTCGAATATGAACATGCAATGTCAGAGTAATGTGGAATATGCGGATGGAACCATAATATCATGAGCCGTATCAAGGCTTATGCGATGCAAGACATGAATGGTATCGGCCATCCCAAGGCCATGCAATGTACAATGCAACTCAAGCATACAGATCCTCATCTATGTCCACACATCAATACAGCTCAAAGTATGGAATATCACCGGGGTCTAGTACACTCTAAACCAGATTGCCGCCACATCGCGCGCAATAAGGTAAGTGGAAGAGACCTCACTATCCGTCTGCCAATATAGGGGCGCGACTCGTCGATAGCGGACCCATTCCTCGAGCTGGTCAGACTCAGCCTAGCATTGCCCCCTACTCACGGGCGGGTAAGGCAGCACCCCCTTCCAACCGACCACGACACAGTGGAGAGCGTAACCGTCTGGTAATCGGCACTCAACGCTCATCTACCCACTCGGTCTAGACGTTGGAGCAACCTCTTGGTACCATAAGGGTTTAGGGACTTTCACCCAGGGATATCTATAGTACCCCATGTAGAACAAGATTTCCGGTATCCAATCCTGCCAATCATGATGCGTCTGTGGAGGCTACGACCCTGATGTTGCTAGGGCGTACAATAACCATGTCACACAAGTGCGAAATGCATGATTCACGATGTCCAGTCATGTAACAATTCATGCGCATATTGTGCGCTCATGTAGGGCAATACTGCCTAACTAGGAGCCCATAAACAACCTGCCCGAAGGCATATGCTATGATCAGTCAGTCCCCATATCAAGCATACATATGATGCGTATGATCATGAGTCACGAAACTATACTAAACATGTTATAATGAAATGAACTATTTTACAATGCAGATGGACCTGGATGGCCTATACACGGCAAGTACGGCCAATAATGGGCCCTAAGGAGAGTCGTAATGTGGACATCCAACCATCATTACACTCGCAATGTGGACGTCAAACCATCATTGCTCCCAAGGCACGATCTTTGTAAACATTGGTACTTAGCCTATAAGGGATTTACATATTGCAATGAACCGTAGGTTGTTCCCATTGGGCCTTACATATATATCAAATGGGCCATATCTTATGGGCCTTTTATTCATCAGATGGGCCACATAGATGGGCCACACCAATGGGTCTTATGTGCATTGCAATGGGTCAAAGCCCGTGGGCCTTAGATTGCATCAAATGGGCCTAATCTCATGGGTCATATGTGTATCGAAGTGGGCCTCAACCATGAGCCACAAATACATCGAATGGGTCATACTGATGGGTCTCATATGGGCCCAACCTCATGTATATCTGAGATCCGACCTATGCATAAGTTAACATATAGATAAATGAAGTGAAAATAATACCAGTTTATTTAGATACCACCACGGCCCTATAAGTTTGAACGGTGGATGTCACTATCCACTATTTAATGGTGGGGTCCACTTGAACTTTAGATATGATTCACCACTATTTTTCCATGCTATAAAATGATCTTACAAACGGTTGGATGGCATGAGTACAACACTTGCATCATGGTAGGCCCCACCATTCAAATAGGGAATGGTGCAGATAAAGTCTACACATAGGGAGTGGGTTCCACCGTCGGACGGACGGCGTGTGCAAAAACACATACGCCACGCAGGCCTCCTCGTGCAGCTTGCTGCCCATTTTATAAGGCAGAGATGGGTCCCACGTAGGGCCCAATTTTCTTAAATAGTATAGTATTATAACATAATATAGTATATTATCTACTTATATGAGGCGTCTTTAGAAGGGGGACCCATAGAACTGGCTGTCACCAGATGGCAGTGGGCCCCACCATCAATACAAATGGATGGCATTGCCAAAACGGAAATATCATGTGGGGCCTACACTCTACTGGAGTTACAGGGAGAGAGAGAGAGAGAGAGAGAGAGAGAGAGAGAGAGAGAGAGAGAGCAGCACGTGGCTGCCTTGCCTTTACAAAGGTGGGTCCCACGTAGGGCCCACCGTGATGTTTATTTGAAATCCAACCCGTCCATAAGGTAACTCAGACCTGTATGAACGGAAAACATAAATTTCAGCTTGATTCGAAACTTCTGTGGGCCCCAGGAAAAGTTTCAATGGTAGATGTTTATTCACACTGTTTCCTACGGTGTGGGCCACCTGAGTTTTGGATCGATCTGAAATTCGGAGGGGGCCCACCTGAGAATGGGACCCACCTCATGGACGATTTAGATGGGATATCAACATCAAGGTGGGGCCCACGGCTGGAGTCGTGGGTCCCTGGCTTGGACGCCACCAGCCCGCCTGGACGGCTGCACGCAGCAGCGTGCAGCGCTGCCAGCGCCAACGAGTGCAGAGGCTCTGCCTCATTGATTTTTGATTTTTGAAAAATACCGTTTTCTCGGGATTTTTCACACGTGGGGCCCGCTTCGCCAAAATCTGTCCCGACCATGGCGTTCAGCGGCTCGAGGCCGTCCAAATGAGTCTAGAGTTCGAATTTTTTTGACGCTAGAAAATGAATAAAATGAGAAAATGGATCCTTGAATGGTCGAGGTGCATTATTTGATGCTATGGCCCACCAGGTCTTCCAATCAACCCCAAACTTCTACCCAACGGATAAAACACCGTAGGTAAGAGGATGGATGGCTCGGATCGGATATAAATATCAGGGTGGGGCCTATGCAAGGAGGCCACCCCAAAAGCTTTCCTTTCATTCTTCCTTTTTCTTTTTCCTTTACAACGTCCAGCGTCCCAGACGCTGGACAGTTATATAATTTTATTTATTTATTATTATGATTTTTTTTAAATGGTCGGCCCTGATGAAGTGGGCCACCACATGATGGGTGGCATGGGAATAACGTGTAAGGTGGGCCCCACTTGGATAAAATAAATACATCAAGATGGGATCTATTCAAGTGGGCCACACCATCCTATTGTAATAAAATAAAATAAAATAAAATAAAATAAAATAAAAGAGAGAGAGAGAGACATCGAGAGTGGGACACGGCTTGTGATGGAGGGACCCCGTCATTATGGGCCCTCCCTTGCAATGAAACATACAATAAATGGATCCCTTACACATGGGACCGTTCAAAATGTAAATCAATGGTGGAGATCCATTCTCCACCGATATGGACGGTCTAAATGACCTTTCTAAATGAAAATAAACATCATGATGGGGTCCATGGAGAATGGCCCCATCATGGAACGATCATGATGATCCAAGTGGTCCATCGGCCACATATTAGGGTCCCAAGTGAGATCCACACCATGGATCGGTGGGCCTCACTTGGTCCACCATAAAATCAAGTAAATCTACCCTATGGAGGCACCCACCGTCCGATCTTCTCGCTCTTAGGGGTTCCTTGGCACCTTGTCTTCAACTTCAATGGCTAAGATGAAGAATGGAGGGTTGAGATGGGAGATTTTGGGGTAGGAAGGTGGGCCACTTAGAGCTTAGGAAAGTTGGGAAATTTCCATACGTATGGGGCTCTTGGAATTTTTGTTGCTTGAAAATTTTTGGAATGAGAAAGAGAGAAAGAGAGAGAGTGATGTAAAGGGAGAGAGAGAGAGTGATGGATGGATGGGTGAGTGATGGTTATGTAAGAAAAACTTGACTCTTGTGGCTTTTGTGTAAGAGAGGTATGGGTGGTGAAGACTTTTGTGGCTTTTTGTGTAAGAGAGGTATGGGATGTGAAGACTTTTGTGGTTGCTTGAAAAATGGGTGAGAGTGATGTGTACTTGACATGTGATGGGTTGATGGGTGATTGATTGATGGGATTGATGGGATTGATGTGACACATCGTAGAGATTCCATTGGGTTTCGCAATGCGCAGCATTTTCTCGCACCGAACGTTGGCCCATAACTCTTGACCAGGGTATCGCCTTGGCGCGCGAGTCGCGGTATCGGAACCGCCACGACGGCGCGGTCGCTATGGTATTGGTCTCGGGTTGAGTCGACTCGGGTTGTTGGCACATGAATCAGGGTCGCGCGTTGATATCGGCTAAGGGTTGAAGGTTGCCGGAATTCGACCGGTAAGACCGCGGAAGTGTACGGAAAGGTACGGACCAAGATACAGGTCTTACATGCCTAGAAGTACTGAGCATAGAAAAACATGTCCAGATCGTGCATCTAGATCTAGATAGTTGCTGAAATGATGCAATTTTGTTGAGCTTTAAATGATATATCCGAGGTACCTCACCTAAATATTTTGCATATAAACATTTTAACATTTATAATTTTGATATGTGTATTATTATACCAAATTTTGTTGTGTATACGGTTGATACGTAGATATACTATTAGCATACATAAAAGTGTATCTAAATGTTGAAAATTGAAAAACATTCACCTTTAAGACACCTATCGATAAATCAATAGATCGGTTCGATTGCATCGACCGAAAATCGATACCATCGTTGATCTCTCAAGAAGCTTAATCGTCGAGATGGTTAGACTTCTTTCCGATCTGCATTGAAAATCTTAATAAGGTACCCCGATGTGTTCAACACTATGTTCGATGATATCGACGGTTACTAAAAAATTAAAGACGGAAAATGGAAAAAGAGACTCGTAGGTTGATTTTGAAATGGGATTACACCTCTTAGAATAATTTCTCTTTCAAACAAACATGTCTAAAAATCTAATTTTCCACAACAACCTTCAATGAAGAACAAGAAAGGAAAGAATGAAGCAACTGTCTCATTTTTCAACCTGAATCTTGTAGTAGAACGATTAGTTCAGAGGAAGAGCATTACATCGTTTGGGATCATCAATCTCTTTGAACTTGATCGATTGGAGGAATATCATGAATCTTGGAGGAGGATTTCAACATAATCTGGTACATTAGTTCTTGAGTTTCATCTACCATGTTGAAAACACTCCACCAATCATCTCAATCGCTGTCACAAATCGAACCGAATACATCACTCCTAGATTGATAAGCAGGCTGATTGGGGTAGAGGTCACAAGGTTACCTATACAAATCAAAATTTGAATGGTCTTGGTGTATGGGGTGAAGTTACTCGGGTGTTGTGTGATGGTGCTACTATAACAAGAAATGTAAAAAATACACCTCATGTTAAATATCTCAGTCCTGGATACAAAACTCTTCACAACATTTTTAGCACAAATGTTTATCCCCATGAAGTCTCTGGCAACATACTTTTGTTAAATGTCTTGTATGATGTCCATCTTGGTATCCATGTCTGTCTCCCCACTCTTATTTTACAACAACTGATTTGGGTATCTTCAGATGAATCCATCACTATAATTCCATTCCCATGCCTTGTGACCAAGCTATCACAACACTTTGGGCTGACTCCTACCAACGATCTTGCACACCCGTGTATCTGGTTTAATCATGATAACATCTGCCATATCATGGCCAGTACGCCTTGTGAAGAAAGTAATTCAAGCTCAGACAAAGAATATTCTGTACGCATCCCGGTCTCTTGCAAAAACATTTAGACTGTTGTTAATCGAAGTGTTATACAAGATCTTCTTAATAGACAATCCCGCATGATGAAACAATTGGATAAGTGTGAAATCCATCTTCTGAAGATCAAAACCATGCTGGAAACTTTGCAAAATGATACACAGTAACTTCTGAATGTCCCGCTAGCACTGTAGCAGTTGTTGATTGTTTATAGAATATCCACTGCATCACTAACATGGATTCTCACTGAAATGTTGAAGGCATTAATATCTTTCTAGATGCTCTTCGCTCATGCAGAGGTGTGATGCATTTCTAAAGATTTTTTTGGTATAAAAACACCTTCAGTAAAGAAGACTCAATCTCTTGATGTTTTTATTGAATGAATGCTAAACATCTGTCGACCTTGGGTAGTATATTTATTTATTTTTGGATATTGATTAAATATGGCTGAATATACTTCTCATTTTATTGCCATCATTGTGTTAAGTTCCCTTGGTTTATATAGTCTCTGATATGGAATGCATGTGCTTTTATTGATTATCTTATCTTCTCTACTTCCCTTAAAATGCATCCATACTATCTACTAATGATGTATGCTTTAAACTGATCTAAACCTTCAACATCTATATCTAATGGTTCTCCCACATGCCTTTAAACTTCAGTCAATATCAACTACTATATCTTTGTTAATAACTGAAAAAAAGGGAGAGAAACTTCAAACCCCCCAAATGGAAAATTGCATATCTGCTTAAATGTGTTGCAGGTGTTAGGGGGAGCAGCTGCACCAAGAATGGGGGAGTTTTACAGTAAGGGGGAGTAGATACTAGGTTGTGTATGTGGGTTCCTTAGAAATTGTAAAATTATGTCAAATGCATGTACACACAATTTAGGATGTGTCTCTCTAGATACTGTCCTAGGGTCTTTTGGGTATTTTGTCACGTAATTGACAAAGGCAGAGATTGAAAGTGCTCTTGCAAGTTCCCTGGTTTGTCAATTTGCGTGTGTGTTAAGTTAGTCGGACTACAGAGCCTCACAGGAAGATCAATTCAAGTGTCTTCCTCATCTGGACGTGTGAAAAGCTCACCATAGGTAAATCTAAGCCTCACATCCCATGTCCCAAAACACCAGGTGAAAAAAATCCTTAAAACATGTTGGACATCATAGGGTTTTTATGTGAAAAAACTTCTTTCAACAATCTGAAAATCTTTAAGTTTTCTTTCTCTATCGATTGTATCGATACACATCTCGATATGATTGACCTGCGTTGTCGATGTCCTCAAAAGACCAATCAATAAAATCGAAAGAGGACTTAATGTGTCCAGTAACCACATACATATCTGGACGGAATTATCGATGTATCGACATACATATCGATATCATCGATATTTGAATCTCGAGCCCATCGAAGGTGGCTCGATAATATCGACAGGCAGATCTGTCACCCCTATTTTTTCTAAAGAATATCATACATGCTTCGATATATCAAAGCCATCATCGATACCATTGGAGTTCAAATCTCGATGATATCGGTCATGGGCGCGAAGTTCTCCAGCAACGTTTTTTAGGTGGTTTTCAATTCTGATTGGGGGTCACTCGATAGAATTGATATTCTAATATCAATAATATCGAGCTCGGATTGATTGCATTGAGAATGGACAAAACTGTCCAGCAAGCTCACTGATAAAATCTTTGGATTTATCGATGCATCGACATGACTTCTGATATCATTGACATTCAAATTTTGATGATATTGAGTATCCCCCGATCATATCTCATGACCTGAAAAATTTCAAAGCAAATTTCTCTCATTTTTAAATGTCAAAGAATCGAAACTTATATCGATAATATTGGATTTCAAAATTCGATGGCATCGACACGAGTATCGATTCCCATGGCCAGCTGGCAAGATGTTTTCCAAAAGCGTATGACATTAAGTTTGTGTCATTGAACGGACCATCGATACGATCGAGAATATACGCTCGATTATATCAAACCCACTCGATGATATCGAACTCTATCATAAATGTGACCATTTTATATCCGTTGGAACCTTTTTCATATATAAAGAGAACTTATCTTTAGTTTCTGGTAGAGAAAGAAGAGAGTACTTTTGTGTATTTAACCTTAGATCATATATCCAAAGTCCTTTCTCTCAAGGGAGTTCATCCTTCAATCTACCCTCATCATTGATATTCAATAAAGTGGATTGGGGAATAAACTTCTGAATTCAAGGATCCTCCAGCTACTACCTTAATGAAAAATCATTAAGCTGGGATGCCTTGAATACATAGATGATTGGAATCGCTCTATCTTCCTGGTAGGAAGACATTTAGAGAGTAGGATTCCATCATAACCTTGACCCAACCCGTCGCCTTATATTGGTACATCATTTGTGTTACGGATCAAGGGAGCAGAAGACTCTTCATCAATAAGGAGGAGATCTTCATCAATGTGCTTAATGGGAATCATTAAATTATTTATAAGTATCTAGAGTTTAGAGGACCCTTAGATCATTCCTTTGTAGGATTGGGTCTAAGGTATTTCTCACCCTTTGAAGTCCTCAAGGAGGCCTCCGGAGGGAGTGTACGCGGTGGTGCGTTGTGTGGACCCTTGCTCTGTGGAGAGCATAAACATCTGGTTGGAGGTGAACCAGTCAAAACCTTAGATTTGAGGTGAACCGTGTAGAAACCTTCGTTAGGGTATTATGGAAGATCCTTGACCAGTGTGCCTAAAAGTGGGTGTGTTGTGTTGACCTTGTTCATGAGAGCATAAATAGTCAACCTCAGTGTAGGTTGTAAAGGTTGAAGGTGAACTTAATTTAAAACCTTAGGTTAGAGGTGAACCACTGTGAAACCTCCTTAGTGAAATCCGTTACACTCAAGGGTTGAGTGCGGTTACCAGGAGTGGAACAGACAATAATTGAACCACTATAAAAATGACTGTGTTTGAGATTGTTATTCCTTGGTTTATGTGATTTGCTTCAATACTTTCATATCTATAAATCTGAGATCACACCTCACACATATACACAGTTATATCCATCATAAACTTGGTTGTATATTGTTATCTCTTGAATAGTTTGTGATTGGATCCTCTACCAGGCTTGGAAGCCAGTAGAGTTACATTTGAGTAATCTTGATGAATGCATATTAATAGGATTAGTGACATAGATTTTTTAAATAAACTCTAAAAACTTCAAAATGTCCTATTCACCCCTCTCTAGGACATATTGGCATATTTCTACTTTGACCAAAGTAGTCTTCATTGCTATTTTAAGATCTTCATCAATGAGCTAAAAAGGGACTCATCTGCTTATTTGTAAATTATGAGAGTCCAAAGGACCCTCGTGATCATTCCTTTGTGGGATTGGGTCTATGGTGTTTCTCACCTTTATAAGCCCTCTAGGAGGCATCCGACAGGAGTGTATGTGGTGGGTATGTATTGTTGACCCTTGCTTTGTGGAGAGCATAAACTTTTGGTTAAAGGTGAACCTGTCTAAAATCTTAGGTTAAAGGTGAACCGTGTGAAACCTCCGTTAGGGCCTTATAGAAGATCATTGGCCAGTGTGGCTAAAAGTGGGTGCGTCGTGTTGTCCCTTGCTCGTGAGAGCATAAATAGTCAGCTTAGGTGTAGGTTGTAAAGGTTAAAGGTGAACCTAATTTAAAACCTTTGGTTTGGGGTGAACTGTGGGAAACCTCTTTAGTGAAATCCAGTACACTCAAGGGTTGAGTGTGGTTACCAGGAGTGGAGTAGTCGAACCACTATAAAAATGAATGTGTTTAAGATTACTATTCATTTATCTATGTGATTTACTTTAATATTTTCATATCTGATTATCTGAGATCACACCTCAAAACACACACACAATCATATCCATCATTAACTAGTTTACATATTATTCATCTCTCAAACAGTTTGTGATTGGATCCTTTACCAAGCTGGGAAGCTAGTAGAGTTACTTTTGAGTAATCCTAATATATGCTTGTGGTTAGGATTAGTGTGATAGGATTTTAAATTATCATAAAATTATTAAAAAGTCCTATTCACCCCCCCTCTGGGACATACTGGCATATTCTTGCTTCAACTAAAGCAGTCTTTACTGCAATTTTAATTGTTATCAGAGCGGGTCTCTCTTAAGGGCTTCACCGCTTAGAGAGTGATCTCTACTGAAGTTGGAAATATGGCCAAAGGAGAGGGCTCATTAGTTTCTAGACCTCCAATATTTAATGGATCAAATTATGCATACTGCAAGGATAGAATGCACTACTTTCTGAGATCCTTGGACCATGATGTTTGGGATATAGTTAAAAGAGGATACGTGTCACCATCTGAACAAATAATACTTGATAATGACACAACTATCACCAAACCAAAACTTAAAGAGAAGTGGATAACATTCGATAAGGAAAATCCAACTACTGAGGCTAAAGCCATGAATGCTATCTACTGTGATGTGTCCCAGGATATTTTCAATCAAATTAGTATGTGTGGGACATCTAATGAAGCATGGGATTTGTTGAAAACAACCCATGAAGGCACAAGCACTATGAAGAGATCTAAACTACAACTCTTGACTTCACAGTTCGAAAGTCTTAGAATGGAAGAGCATGAGACGTTTATGGAGTTTTTCACAAAGTTGATGTAACATCCCAAAAATCGGGGGTCGAGGATAAACTCCACTCCCGAGTTTCAGAACATCACTTATGCAACATTTTCAATGATGAATGAATGTCGGCTGTAATAGTGCATAAAATATGAAGTGGATTAAGGAAAAACAACATATCATACTCCAGAGACAGTTAAATTAGTAAGCGGAAGAATGTGATAGATATATAAAATATATGAACTGTTGTAAGTCTCCAGAGTGTGAACATGTTATCAGGTTAAACATATACATGTATACTCCAAAAATGATCAAAAAGAATATACATGAGTGCTCTAAAAATATAAAATGACAAGTGTCATGGCGTCTAATTAACCTCCCTGTAATCCCGTCGATCAGAACACGGTCTACCTAGACCCGCCTGATAACCGCCTATAGGAGAAATCATCCTCATCATCAAATAAGTTCGGCTCTGCTTCACAAGCAGCGCCATCACCTGAAACTAAAACAGTGACTAGTTGGTGCGTACAACACTGACCTGTAATGTGGGAGTGAGTGGCCAACTCAGTGGAATCATAGAGCAAAGGTTAACATATTATCAAATCAATCAAGCGATAATGATAAAGCAAGCAAATTAAACATTCCTAAATATTGTAATTAATGCAAGAATGAAATGACATGATGGATGCCCTCGCCAACATACTCCCTCATGCGACACCATCTTACGTCCGCGGCATACTTTCTTCCCTCAGTGCTCTACATCTTCCAGGCACATACAGTGCGATATGAATATGATTACCGAGTTGTTATTAGTCCTTTTCATACAGCAGGATTGGGAAACTAGGGTACTTCCCTTATATCATTCCCAATAGGGATCCTGTCTGGGGTCGTCACTCTTAGTAGTCTCATACGATAATATATTTCTAGGTCACTGCAAGGGCTGTCAGGGCTATTGCACGCACTCGTTGCTCCGCTCCCCCATCACCTTATCAATACAAGCCTAGTTGTACTCTTATTGCTACGGAAGGGTCGTCGCCTCACGTTGCACCGCTCCCCCATCACCTTATCAGTGTAGGCCGACAGCTCGAATATAGTGTCCCATACCACCATAATCGGCTCACGAGTCTGGGTTGCTCACTGGTCACTACAGGGAGGCTCGTGGCCCCAGCGTAGGTCGACAACTCGACCACGGTGTCCCATACCACCATGCCCGGCTCATGAGTCTTAGTAGATCAAGGTACCACGGTTATTAGGGTTATCACTAGTAAATTCAGTACCCTAGGTTCAAGCAGTTATGACCAATACAAGGTGAGCATACAATGGTCAATCGGGTTACTTGACGAGCTCGACTAGTACGAGCGCACCTCAAGCTGAACGATATGAAGTGTATAAACACCTCGGGTGTCCTAACCACTGCCGTCAACCAAAGCACGACTCAGGTTCGTCGATGCGTCCTTCATGGCGAATAGAATCCAACCACGAATTCAAATCTGTTACCGACTGCCTGGACTAGAGTATAACCCCAAACACTTGTAATCTAAATCAATAATCATATGAGAGAGACAGAATTGAAATACAAGTAATTCCAGCATGTTATCAGCATGTTATAACATACGTCGTAAGCAGTTAACCATACACGAGTATTTCACACATAAGCTAATCAATTAAAATACAACAAGCATGGAGGAAAGCATGTACATCATCAAATTAGTTGAGAATCTAATCTCAACGCTAATCTACAACACCATTTACTCAATACACACTAATACATACATTTATACAAACACTTAGTCTACACACATTAGTCTACATAGCATATGTCGGCCAATAATGTGCGATCATATCAGCAAAATATGTACGTATACAGTATTTTCTACAAATACCTAAAATACCCTAAATCTCATTTCTTCGTACGTATTCGAAATGAAAAATGGACAGTATGTTCTACATGTCAAACAACATCCTTGTCAATAATCTACCATTAAACGGCATTGAAAGCTTTAAAAAATGGTAACCTAAGCGTCTAAAATCCGCACCTTACGCTGTATAATCGCAATGAACTCGACAGAGACTCTAAGTCTTTCTCTACGGCACAAAGGTGACCTGTAGCATGAAATAGATTTACTATTTCATCACCTACGCTATTCAAACCTCTAGAAATTATTAGGGTTAGGTTTTCTTACCTAAGAACGGAGCCAAAATTACCAAAAAAATGATGCAGACGTGATAGTTGAGTACGTGGAATGGCAGGGAAGAAGCCCTGGATCGAACACCAACTATCTCTCACACTTTCTCTCTCTTTTCTCTCTCTCACTCTCTAGGGTTTGGGAAATTCGTATGGGTTAGAAAGCTAAGGGTTTAAGGCCCTTTTATAAGCCCAAACATAATGAAAATGGACTCCAAGTCAAGGTATACTTAGGTTATAACCAAAGTGGGTCTGTTTCGATCCAAAGGAACATTTCTGGAGGTCCTGTTATCAAATGCGGTCGGACTTAAACTCACTAACATTGGATCTTTAGTCAGTTAGGTTTTCAGTCCAATCGGATTTTCAGATCGTCCATGGCGGACCAGTTTCAGTTCAGCGGTCACCGAAACTCGATCAGGGTCATAAGTGCTATGACATTTGGTCGAATTCTAATGGTCAGAATGCTTAAAATTATCGCGCAAGCGACACGTGCCAGATTTATTAAAAATTGAATTAATTTTCTAAATATTTTTCTTTTCTCACTCTCTTCACTCCAGACTCAGTAAAATGGTCTCAGGATATCGGTTGGGCTTGATTTTTGAAATGATTTTCAAGTCCAACTAGGCGATCATAATGGTCTAAGATTATAGATATCGAACTTTCGACGTGTGGTCTAGATCCAATACAAAGTTTCAAAGTGCTCTCGAAAGCAACCGGGTTTAGAGATTGATCCTGGATTTCAGGGTAAGGTAGCATCAATGACTCTATAGGTTCTGGGTCTTACGGATCGTATTTAAAGTGGTTGGTGCTAATTTTATAGGTAATCTAGTTTAGCGCTAGTTAATTCACGTTAAATTTTTAAAGAATTAGGTTCTAAATGATTCCTTTGTCTTTGCAATTGAGTTCTGAGAGTGATATAGTTGACCCATTGCCTAAGGACGTCTAACCCCAAGTAGGCAAAAATTTGGGGTGTTACATTGAATATCTTTATAACTCCATTGGTGGATTAGGAGAGAAAGTTCTGGTACCTAAAATTTATAGAAAAATTCTAAGATCCCTACCAGAACGATTCAATCCTAAAGTAACAACCATTGAAGAATGTAGGAACATAGATGAAATGAAAGTAGAAGAACTGGTAGGTTCCCTACAAACATTTGAACTACACTTCAAATAAACCCAAAAATCTAAAAATACTGCCCTCAAAACTTTAAAAAAAATAACAAATGAGGACATTGAAAGTGAAAGAGAAGATGAATATGGGGAAGTGGCTTTGTTGGCTCAATGATTTAGAAAGTTCTTTCAGAAGAATTGTGGCCATCCTTTTAAATGAAGAAAGGTGGACAACAGACCTTTTATAGAAAATTTTGGTAAAAAGGCCAAAGAACCACAATGTTATGCCTGTTAGAAGTACGGACACCTATCTAGTGAATGTCCAAACAGAAAAACTAAGAGCAAGGCAATGGTTTCCACATGGGATGATATAGAGGAGTCAAGCTCCGAATCTAGTGACTTAGAGAGCGATGGAGATCAGAAATCTTTGAAAATTCTTATGGTCTCCACTGCTCCACTCATTCCCATTAAGACTAAGATAGAGGAACCACAAGCCGCTGAATCATTTCCATCAAATAATGAAATAACTAAAATAGAAGAAGAACAGAATAAACTAGAAGATGCGTACATTCATAGCATCAAAGTTATTAAAAGACTTGAAATATCTAAGAACAAAAAGGAATTGCTGCAAAAATATTTGGATAAAACTCTAGAAATTAATACACATCGAATTAATGATTTACAGCAATTCACTCAGATAATGATAGACTTGAAAGAATTAGCACCTTCCTTAAATTCGAGTCTAAAAAACTAAACAAATAGGTTGAGCAATTAAAAGATAAAAATATGCTCCTTCAAAATGAAAATCATACATTCCTGTTCGAATTAGAGGAATCCAGAAAAATCGCTAAGCTAAACTACGAGTTTTTCTAGAGTGGTGAGAAGTTAGAAAAACTCTTAGGTATGGGAAAACCTGGAAAAGATAAGAGCGGCTTAGGATATGAAACAAAGACTGGAAATGCATCACAACAACTAAAAAAATCTGCTACCTCAAGTAGTAATAGAAGAACTACTCCAGTTTGTCATTTATGTGATGATTCGGGTCATTATCAGGTTGAATGTTTGACACCTAGGAGGACTCAACATAACTCTGGTCAAAAGCATATTGGAAAATTCAAACCAGCCAGAGAAATACGAAATGTCAAGATTCCACCTAGGAATATAGATAAAATAGATTCACATCCACCACCACCTAAAATGACTAACACAGAGCAATTGAATCAATTCGTCAAATTGAACAAGAAAACTAAATCTACCACAGTTAAAAATCGTATCACAAAATGGGTTCCAAAAGAAAAGAAAAATTGTCTGGTTACTCATTCAAACCATATACTAGGCAGCTAAACAAAATGGTACCTAGATAGCGGATGTTCAAGACATGTCACAGGTGATAAATTTCTTCTTACAAATTATTCAAACCTTAATAACAGGATAGTCACCTATGGAGACAGAAGCACCGTTAAGGTAATTAGACAGGGAATTATTAAGGGAATGCAGTTGCTCAAATTTGAGAATGCCTTTAACACACAATCTTCTAAGCATTTCTCAAATATGTGACAATGAGCATGTGGTTACATTCAACAAAGAAAAATGTAAAATCCTAGACCTCTCAGGAAAATTAGTGATGAAGGGTTCTCACACAAATAACCACTGCTATGTTAACAAAGGTAAAGGACAGGATAATCCCTATGCTTAGAAATTCTGAGTATTGAAAAATAAGTCTCGGTCATGCATCAAGATTTGGATATTTTTTGAAATGATGCAACTTTTGCTGAGCTCCTAATGATACATCTGAGGTGTCTCTCCTCAATTTTTTGTATATAAACATCTTAATGTTTATAATTTTTGAGTTGTATAATGCTTGTACAAAATTTTTACTGTGTATACTTTTGATTTATAGATATACTAAAAGTATAAATGTAGGATTGTTTGAATGTTGAAAATTAAAAATATTTACTTTTGATATACTTGTTGATACATCAAGTGAATGTTTCAATTACATCAATCGTGAATCAATACCATTGATGAACTCTCGAGAAGTTGAATCGTCTAGATGGTTAGACTTCCTTCAGATCTTCATTGAAAATATCAATAAGGTATCCCGATGTCATCGAAATGATTTTCAATGATATCAACGGTTACTACTGAATTAAAAAGGGAAGAATAGAAAAAGAGATTCATTGGTTGATCTCAGAATGGGATTACATTTCTCAGAACAGTTTTCTTTTAAACAAAAATGTCTAAAAATCTAGTTCTTCCACAACAACCCTCAATGAAGAGCAAGAAAGGAAAGAATAAGGCAACTAGCTCATCTCTACTTTTCAACTTGAACCTTGTGGCGGAATAGACAGTTCAGAGGAAGAGCATTATACCTTTTGAGATCATCAATCTCTTAGAACTGATTAGATGGGGGAATATCATGAATCTTGGTGGAGGATTTCAGTATAATCTGGTGCATCAGGTTTTGAGTTTAATCTATAATGTTGAAAATAATCCTCCAATCGTTTCAGTCGTTGTCATAGATCGGACCAAGCACGTCACCCTTAGATTGATAAGCCGATTGATTAGGGTAGAGGTCATTAGGATACATGTATCAGAATGAAATATGAATGGTCTTGGTGTATAGGGTGAAGTTACTAAAGCGCTGTGTGATGGTGTTATTATACCAGGAAATGTAAAGAATATTCTTCATGTTAAATATCTCAATCCTACATACAAAATTCTTCACAGCATTTTCAGCACAAATTTCTATTCCTGTGAAGTCTCTGGCAACATGCTTTCTCTGGCAACATGTTTTGTATGATGTTCATCTCGGTATTCATATCTTCCTACCCACTCTTATTCTACAATAATTAATTCGGGTGTCTTCAGATGACTCCATCACTACACTTCCATTCCCATATCTTGTGTCCATGCTATCACAACAATTTGGGCTACCTCCTACTAACAATCTCCCACACCCGCATGCTTGGTTCAATCAAGAAGACATCTGCAATATCGTGGCCAATGCGCCTCATGGTGGAAAAATCAATTCAAGTTCAGACAAAAGCTATCACAACCCCATATCTGTTGAAAACATTTAGGATGTCACTGATCGAGACACTATACAAAATCTGCTTGATAGACAATCCTACAGAATGAAATGGCTGGATAAGTGTGAAGTTTGTCTATTAGAGATCAAAACCATGCTGGCGATTCTGCAACATGATACATAATAAATTCTGAATGTCCTACCAGCTCAGTAGAGATTTTTTTTATTATATATAGTATGACCAATGCATCACATGCCTGGATTCTCCCTGAAATGCTTAGGGCATAAATATCTTTTTGAATGCTCTTCGCTCATACATATGTGTGATGCATTACTAACTTATAAAGTTCAAAAGGTTCTTTTTGGTGTAATAACCTCTAAGTAAGGAATACTTAGTCTTTGATAGTCTTCTGTTCTACTACTGCCAAACTAGGGCAGTTCGCGTTTCTAAAAATTCTGAATCTGGCTAGATATAATTCACATCTATTTTCTGCATTGATTATGAGTTACGATCCCCTGGTTTATCTACTTTCTAATATGGAATGCATGTGATGCTTTTAATGATTATGTTATCTACTTCTATGACTGCTCTGTTTGATCTTCTATGGATACATAATTTTTGAAAATGATGTCTACTGAAATTGATTTAATCGTTATACATCTATATCCTATAATGTATACTCCCTAGCTATTGGGTCTCCCATGTTACTTTAACTTCAGTCAATATCAACTGTTATACCTTTGCCAATGATTGATAAAAAGGGGGAGAACAATTACACCCCAGAAGGAACATTACATATCTACTTGAATTGTGATACAGGTGTTAGGGGGAGTAGATGCATCAAGATAGGGGGAGAACACTGTTAGGGGGAACAACTACTGACTTATGTGTGTGGTTTCACTAGACACTGTAAAATTGTGTAAATTACATGTGCACACAATTTAAGATTTTTTTGTCTAGATGTTGTTCTATGGTGTTTTGGTATTTTGTCACGTAATTGACAAAGGGGGAGATTGAAAGTGTTCTGGTTTGTCAGTTAGCGTGAGTGGAGTCAACTTGACATAGAAGCTCCATAGGAAGATCAATCAGCTGTCTGCCTCAACTGGATGTGTGTTGAACTCACTATAGGTAAATCTAAGCCTCACATCCCTTGTCCCAAAACACCAGGTACATAAAACCCTTAAAATTGGTTAGAACATCATAGGGTTTTTGAGTTAGAAATTTTTTTTTACAAAATTAGAAAATCTCTAAGTTTTCTAGCTCTATCGATTTATCAAAATCAAGTTCGATAAAATCAAGATGTGTTGTTGATGTACACAAAAGCTCAATCAATAAAATTGAATGAAGACATAAAGTGTCGAGCAACTGCATATACATCAGGATGAAATTATCAATGTATCGATACCCCTATCAATATCATCGATATTTGAATCTTGAGTTTAACGAAGTAGACTCGATATAATCAATAGCAGAGTATTTGCGTCCTAGTTTTTGTAATGCCCGAGAAAAATCCGTACTTGGACTCGAGTACCGACTCGACCAGAAATCGCGTAGGATTAATTCCTTTGGAAAATAAGTGTAAGTTAGCTAGCGCAACGCTAGAGTAGCTGGGAAATAGTCCCTGATCACTTTAAATACGTTCTACAAGACCCAAATCGAGTAGAACCATTGATGCTATAATACTGTAAAACCTCGGATCAAACTCTAAGCCGGTTTGTTCTCTGGACCTCTTTGAAATTTTGTATTGGATCTAGACCGCACGTCGAAAGTCTGATACCTACTATCTTAGACCGTTAGAACCGCCTAGCTGGACTTGACAATCATTTCAAAAATCAAGTCCAACCGACATTCGTGGGCTATTCCATTGAGCCTGGACTGAAGAGAGTGAGAATAGGGTTAGATTTGGAATTTGAAATTCAAATCTGGCACACGACTTGACGCATCAGTATTAACCATTCTGACTGTCAGAATTTAGCAAAATTACACCCTCGGATCAGAAAAAATTTCTATTTCATATCATGAGACTTGTAGAACTGATCTACGTGCGGTGACCGCTTAACTGAAACTGGACCGCCACGGGCGATCTACGAACACCGATGGTCTGAAAACGGGATGTGAGCGACATCCGACATGTACGAACTTAAGTCCGATCACGTCGGCCAGGGGACCACCAGAAATGTCCTTTTGGACCGAAACAACCCCGATTTGGATATACCTTAAGTATACTTTGTTCCCAAGCCTATTTTGGGCACATTTGGGCTTATAAAAGGGGTTGAAACCCTCATTCCTCTCTCCCATCCGAATTTGAGAAAAACCCTAGATTGAGAGAGAGAAAAGGTGAGAGATTGTGAGAGAGAGTAGGAGAGAATTTTCCTGCTGCTGCCCTACCTGTTGCACGTGCTTTAGCAACACGCTCCAATCACTTGGCCGGTGATTTCTCCACATTTCTAGGTAAGAAAACAACCCTAATAGTTGCTGATTTTCTGAGCCCTTGGTTCCATAGCGAAATAGCTGATAGATCTTGTGTATTAGGTTCACAGTTCGCCGTAGACGAAGCGTATACGCTCCGTTCAAATTTACACACCTATAAGAGAAAAGGTGTGGATTTTAGACACTTTGATTAACTGTTTCCAACGCTTTTAATGTCGTTTAATAGTAGATTATCGATGGCAACGCCGTTTGATATGTACAACATGCTGTCCGTTTCCTGTTTCGTAAATAGACGAAGAATATGAGATTTAGGGCATTTTAGTCATTTGTAGGAAATACTGTTTTCATCCATAATTTGCTGATGTGATTGACATGGCTTATTATCGCATTAGAATGTTAGGAATACGTGCATAATTAGTTTGGCAAAGAGATTTGCCTAAATGCGTACTTTGAGTCGACATACTATATGTAGACTTAAGTGTGTAGTGTAAGTGTTTGTATAAATGCTTGTATTAGTATGTATTGAATTAAATGGTGTTATGAATTAGTTTGAGATTGATTTCTCAATTGATATGCTGATGTAAATGATTTCCTACATGTTAGCTATATGCAAGATTTCATTATATGTATGAAATGCATGTGCTTGATGATTTACTTAAGTTGTATGTTATAACATGTGTTAACATTCTCACATGGTTGTATTTCATTTCCAATACTCTTACATGATTTGTGGATGTGGATTCATATATGCTTGGGACTATACCTAGTCCAGGTAGTCGGCAATCGAGCAAGTTCGTGGTTGGCCTATCTTTGCCACGAACGACGCGTCGATGAACGCGAGCCGTGTTCTGGAGTTGGCGGCAGTGGTTAAGCCACACGAGGTGTTTTACGCACTTCATGTCATTCGACTTGAGATGCGATCGTGCTAGTCGAGCCCGTCAAGTAACCCAACTGGCCGTTGTATGTTCACCCTGTATGAGTAATAACTGCTTGAACCTAGGGTACTGAACTTACCATTGTAAACCCTGTTAACCATGGTACCTTGATCCACGAAGACTCATGAGCCGGGCATGGTAGTATGGGACACCATGTTCGAGCTGTCGGCCTACGCTGGGGCCACAAACCTCCCCGTAGTGACCAGTGAGCACCTGTCTCGTGAGCAGATTATGGTGGTATTGGACAGTACATTCTTGCTGTCGGCCTACACTGATCAGGCGACGAGTCCTTTATAGTGACCGCGAGCGTATTCTGAGTCTATGGGAGGCGACGACCCTTCCGTAGCAGTGAGAGTACAGTAGGCCTGTATTGATAAGGTGAGGGGGGAGTAGTGCAACGAGTGCGAGCAACAGCCCTTGCAGCGACCTACAAAATATACATCGTATGAGATTACTAGGAGTGACGACCCTAGACAGGATCTGTATTGGGATTGATATAAGGGAAGTACCTTAGTTTCCCAATCCTGCTGTTTGAATGGACTAATAACAACTCGGCAATCATATCACCATTACATTGCATGTTCTTGGAAGATGTGGAGCACTGAGCGGTACGCAAGCATGCCGCGGGCGTAAGATGGTGCCGTATGAGGGAGAACGTCGGTGAGGGCATCCATCATGTCATGTCATATTGCATTAACAACAGTATTAGGATTGTTTAATTTACTGCTTTACTATTATCGCATGATTGATTTGAGAACATACTAATCTTTGCTCTATGATTCCACTGAGTTGATTACTCACTCCCACGTCACGGGATGGTGTTTGCAACACCCACCAGACCCTGTCTTAGATGCAGGTGATGCAGTGATCCAGGAGGTAGAGCCAGACTATGATGAGGACCAGGATGAGTTCTCATACATGCAGTACCACGACGATTTTGCTTAGGTGGTCTGGGTTGACGGGACTTCTCAGTGGGACTCTTTTGAACATTTGATTTGTTTATTTACATGTATATGAGACTCAGAGATGTATTCATACTTTAGTGACAGTCGAGATCTACTTTGTTTTCCATACAGTGATATATATATTCTTTAGTCTTCCACTTGCTTTTATCACTGGATCTGGAGTATGAATTACAGTTTGGTATACTTTTACTCATGTGAATGCTTTGACTCAGAAAACATTGAATCATAATCATTTTTGTTGCATAAGTGACGGTCTGGAACTCGGGAGTTGAGTTTATACACGGACCCCAATTTTCAGGGTGTTACAAGTTGGTATCAGAGCATGAATAAGATTATACCGGGCCTGGGTTATGGTCACGCGACGTACACTGTCACTTCCTTTGACTTAGGTGGGTGTGAGAAGGGTCTAGAAACATGTATAGGATCACAATTCGCCAATAGACGAAGTCTATTCGTATCGATCGCGCGATCGAGTCCGTAACGCATCTAGGGTCGCGTGAAGAGACCTGAGTAGCTCCTAGGTTGTAGGTAGTTGGGTAGAGACATTCTTTGAATGATTCTAAACCCATAAATGTAAATCCTTGGGCCGTGGGATAACCGCAACCCTTGCATTCAATCGCTAGGGCTTAAAAACCCCATTTCACTTAAATTCTTCAAAATTCTTCCTCTCACCACTCTATTCTTTAATTATTTATTATTATTTTCATGTTAGGAATTGATCCTAATATGAAAATAATATAAAATCATACTTTGACAAAATTTTACAGTGAATAGTAAAATTTTATGAAAACTGGTCATTAGGCTATTCTAAGTTTGTGATCTTTAGCAACTAATAGGCTAGATGGATGTATTAGCTCCTTCTACCCCAAAATCATATGCTTCATGATAGGGTATTGAATTCAGGTTTATAGATTGGCCCCAGAAAGTCCTGAATGCATGTTTGGGCCTCCATAGGGCAATCTACAATGAACCGAGGTGGGGCCCATATATTTTTGGGGTCCTTGGACCATGGGGGACTAGACGTATATGGTCCCACTGACCGACGTGAAGGACGGTCAGCGATGCCATCGCCGATCCGTCGATGCATCGCCGTCCAATGTGGCCCACTTGATCTGAAAGTTGGGGCGTGGGGGGTATTTTGGGTAATACACCCCCCCCCCCCCCCATGTAGGTCCCGTTCATAGAAAACTCCTAAATGGGGTACTTCCTTCACAACAGCCCCCTTCCCTAGCTCCATTTTCATTTTCTTGCTGCCCTCTTCCAAAACTGTGGCTCCAAATCCTTCCCAAACCCATTCTTTGTTGAAAACGACTCCACTCCATCACTCCATAGTGATTTACAGCCCTCCCTCTTGCAAATCTCATCGTTTGGAGCTCTTACAACCCCCAAAACGAGCTGAAATCATGAGGAGCTCCATTCCCCTTTTTCATTCTCTTTTCTTTCTGAAAATCCATCATAGGGGAGCTTGAAGCATCCCTGTACAACGCCTAGATCTCCCTTTTTCAGTTTGGACAACCATTTCTCAACATTTTCTCCATTTTTCATGGCTTTTATTGAAGCCATTTTGGGTCTTTTGTCTCTCTCCACCATCCTCTCTTTGATGGGAAAGAGAAAGACTGCAGCGGATGAGGCTGGGCCTAGTCGCCCTGCTCAATCAAGAAGACCGCGGGGTGGTGCCGCTAGCTCAAGCGCCGCCTCAAGTCCAAGCACAGCCCGAGAGTTCTATACAAAGCGGGATTTGGATCCTCATACTCAACTTGGGCGAGTGATATTAGTTGAGATGCCTCACGGCGAATACACTGACCGTAAGGTATTGTTTGAGGCGGATGTGGAAGGGTGACTCTTCGGCGAATTCATGTTGTTCGAGCGCATTGAAGCTGCTATTTGAAGCTTGTTCTCGTGCTAACGTGAGCATCATTCGTGACTTCTACGCTCGTATCCAGAATCCTACACTGGAGCCATTTCAGTTCAAGATTCCTTTTGGTAGAGACCGGATGGCTACGATCGATGTTCGGTTGATAGTGCGACTTCTGAACGTGCCCCTGGGTGAAGTTCATCCCAGTACGAAGAACTTGAGGAGTAGGCGTGAGCGAGATCGTCGTTCCAGGTTCCTATGCGGTAAACTGGTTCCATGACAGCCTAATAATAGCCTCAAGGCGTCTCATATGTCTGACGATTTGTGCCTGTTGCACCACATTTGCACGTTCAACGTGTATCCCAGGTCGACAAATCGCATCTAGTGTACGCACCTTATGGTTGATTTCTTGTATCTGGTGGCCGAGGGAGAAAATGTGTGTATAGCCACTTTCATCTTACGATAGATTATCCTTATAGAGAAATCAAGAAGAACGTCCGAGTCACTTCCTTTTGACCGACTTATATGTAAGATCGCGCTTGAGTTTGCTTACAGACTTAGGCCAGAGTTGCCAGTTCTGATTCACAGCATTGATAAGTCTACCATGGTCAAGATAAAGATCGGGTCTCAGTACCGTGAGACTCAGCTTGAGGAGGATAGCGAGGACGACTTTGATGATGAAGAGGATCCAAGTGAAGGAGAACCTAGAGCAGAAGTTGAGGAAGAAGTCTAGGAAGAGGTAGAAGAGGAGGCTCAGGATACAGATGAGAGCCCTCCTCCTTCTGCTCAGGCTACTGGTGATGATCGCATTGCCCGAATTGAGGAAATCCAGGTCACCTTGTGAAGGGAAGTTCAGGAACTTCGAGCTGAAGTCGAGGATACCAAGGCCGTTATGAAGAAAAAATTCGACAAGGTGACTCGCACCTTGAAGGCAATCCTATGCTGCTTGTAGGATAAGGGTGCTCCTCCTCCGTCACCTGACTCAGACTAGCGATGATTGTTGATGTTGTTATTAGTAGTTAGTCATTTCCTGCTTTATGTTGTGTAAGCCTGTTAAGGCTAGTAGTTTGCTTATGTTGCTGTTGTAACTTTAACTGTCTTAGTTCCCATGTACTTCTTGTCATGATGCTTGTAAGGAGATATCCCTTGTATTGTGACAATTTTGATTAAATGAAATGCATGGAATGCTTTTGACTCTTATGTGAATGATTGCGGTGTGTTTGTGCTATTGAGACTGACAAGGTTGTGCCCTATTTTGAATATAGGGAATGCCGTCGAAGGCTACACGGAGCACCGCTCGGCTTACATTGGGTGAGCCTATGGATCAGGATCCTTCGCAGTCTGATGCACATGCGGACCCTGCTGTGGGCCCGATTCCTGAGACAGCACCTGCGTCTCAGCCTACTGCTGGTCCTACAGTTGGACCACCGCCGTTCACACCGCCAGTCAGAGAGCAGTACCACGCGTCTTCTTCGACGCAGTACATGCCACAGCCTACTCCACCTCCAAATAGATTTGAGTAGATGATGGCTATGATGCAGCAGCTCCTGACTACTATTGTGGGGACTCTAGCCCAGGGTGAGAGTGTGCCTCCACCTGCACCACCTGCGCATCCAGCTGAGGATGCCGATACATATGCCCAGGATGAGGGCATGGTTCATCCTGTACCACCTGCTTATCCTGCAGGGAATGCCGCAGACACACGGGGCTTGTTAGAGCAATTCCAGCGCTTATGGCCTCCCACTTTTACGGGTTCTCGTAGACCCGAGGAGGCCGAGTATTAGCTCGACCGTGTGTCGAAGATACTGCGGATGCTACATTGTTCAAAGGCCGATCAGGTCGAGTTGGCTACGTTCCTGTTCGAGCGAGAGGCCAGCTTGTGGTGGGACAGTGTATTGTGGACCGTTGCCACCGATTATATATGGAGCTGGGCAGCGTTCGAGTTCCGCTTTCATGAGAAATACTATCCCCAGACGTACAGGCATGAGCGGGAGAATGAGTTTCTGCGCCTCAGACAGGGAGGCATGACGGTCACTGAGTATGAGCATCGGTTCACCGAGTTAGACAGATACATCCCGACTATTTTGGCAGATCAGCAGATGCGCATACGGCGCTTTTCTGAGGGTCTACGACTGAATATTCGGTCAAACATGTGCTGCGTGAGCATTCCCTCTTATGAGAGCTGATTCACATGTCCATGCGGGCAGAGCAGGATGTGGATCGACTTACCCGATCTCGTGGCCCTGTTGCTCCTAGGACAGGCCCTTTGCGGGCAAGAGGCCTCGCGCCGACCCTCCTACTAGGGCTACAGTGCCGGTACTACCGATGCGACGCCCTGATTTATCATGTACATATTGTGGGAGATTGGACCATTCAGCGCAGAGTTGTTTTGCTCGGATGCGGGACAGTGGGTTCTCGCTGCCGCAGAAGATCGACCGTACATGCTCACAGGCGATATCAGCATCGCCTTTACGGTTGGCTCCTGCTCACCCTTCCTTCAGACCTCCGTTATCTCAGATCAGGCCGCCTCTACGGCCCAAGGCACAGCGGCCGAACCGGCCACAGCAGGCACGGGTGCATTCCTTGACAGCTGAGGCAGCCGCGACAGAGACTCCTCAGCATTCGACCTTTGAGGTCACTGCCCACATTGGAGGTATTCCTATACTCGTGATGGTGAACACAGGATTTACAATTTCATTGATATCACGTGTCATAGTCAGATGCATTGGGTTACAGACTATTACTATGGATGGGGTACGAGTTTATACAGCTCACGGGTCCTTTACAGATGCCACCCTGATGTGTGAGGGTTGTTTGGTGGATTTGGGGGGCAAGACGATGGCCCTTGATCTTGTCATCGACCCCTCTCTTGTTTATCTCGACGTCATTCTGGGCATGGACTGGTTGACTGCAGCGAGGGCCGAGATTGACTGCGAGACTCATATAGTGACTGCGTACGAGCCAGAGGGCGCATCCTTCACGTTCCCAGTGCGGGTAAATCTTCCCTTCCGCATACTTAGCTACGCTACTTTACTACGGGACGCTGGTGCCAGATACTTGAGCATACGCCAGTCATTTGCGAGTTTGGGGATCTGTTTAGGAAGATCCCTGGTTTGTCGCCTAGACGAGAGATTGATTTCACTATCGATCTGGTGCCTGGTTCCACGCCCGTCTCACTGCCGACGTATCGCATGATACCGTGTGAGATGGAGGAGTTGAGGACGCAGATTGATGGTCTGTTGGAGCTTGGCCTTATACGGCCTAGTGTGTCTGCTTGGGGAGCACCAGTTCTGTTCGTGAGGAAGAAGGATGGTTCGATGCGATTGTGTATTGATTATCGCAGGCTGAACCAGATCACGGTGAAGAACAAGTACCCTTTACCCAGGATCGATGACTTGTTTGATCAGTTGAGAGGAGCGCAGTACTTCTCGAAGATTGATCTTCAGTCAGGATATCATCAGTTGCGCGTTAGGGATGAGGACGTGCAGAAGACAGCATTCAGGACCAGCTTTAGCCACTACGAGTTCCTTGTGATGTTGTTCGGTCTTACGAACGCACAAGCCGTGTTCATGGATCTGATGAACCGGGTATTTCAGCCTTTCCTCTATCGATTCGTCGTTGTGTTCATTGACGACATTTTGGTATACTCCAGGAGTCAAGAGGAGCATGAGGAGAACTTGCGCTTGGTCCTGGATACACTCAGATAGCATCAATTGTTCGCACAGTACAAGAAGTGCGACTTCTGGAAGAAGGAAGTGAAGTTCCTGGGACACGTGGTGTCCAAGGATGGCATGACAATTGACCTATCTAAGGTAGCTGCAGTTCAGGACTGGGAGAAGCCTGGTTCTGTCACTGAGGTGAGGAGTTTCTTAGGTCTCGCTGGCTATTATCGGCGCTTCATTCAGAATTTCTTGAAGATCGCGAGACCTTTATCTCAGTTGACATGGAAGGACGTGAAGTTCGCCTGGAATGAAAAGGCGGAGTCAGCTTTTCAGGAGCTGAAGGACAGACTTACGTCCACCCTTGTGCTAGTATTACCAAAGCAAGGGGTTAAGTACACTATATACACTGACGCGTCTAGCATTGGTCTGGGTTGTGTCCTTATGCAGAGGGACAGGGTAATTTCGTATGCCTCGAGACAATTAAGGAAGTACGAGGAGAATTACCCTACACACTACCTAGAGTTGGCAGCCGTCATATTCGCACTGAGACTCTGGAGACATTACCTCTATGGAGAGGAGTTCGAGCTCTTTTGCGACCACAAGAGCCTCAAGTACATATTCACGCAGCGAGACTTGAATATGAGGCAGCGGCGATGGATGGAGACTTTGAAGGACTTTAAGTTCGAAGTCTCTAACCATCCTGGGAAGGCGAACCTTATGGCTGACGCATTGAGCCATAAGAAGGCGATAGAGTTTGCGGCTCCGCTGATAGTTGCTGAGTGGGATATGGTTGAGTTTTTGCGAGACTTTGAGCAGAAGCTCACTGTAGAGGAGCCGTATGAGTTCATCGCACATATGCAGGTGCGATGTCAGATCGATGACCGGGTCATCGAGGCATAGAGGGACGATGCGCATCTGACTGAGCTTCGAGAGCAGGCCAGTGATGATGCAGACGCTGAGTGGCGAGTTGGTATGGATAGGGGCTTAAGTTATCGTGGCCGCCTATGCGTCCCAGATGTCCCTGACTTGAGACGAGAGATTCTCGAGGCTGCACATTGTACCAGACTCGCGATGCATCCAGGCAGTACGAAGATGTATCGCAACGTGAAGAGGACCTATTGGTGAGAAGGTATGAAGACCCACATAGAAGAATTCGTGTCCCGTTGTCTTACTTGCCAGCAGGTGAAGGCAGAGCACCGCCGACCACCTGGACTCTTGCAGCCTATGCCGATCGCTGAGTGGAAGTGGGACTTCATTTCCATGGATTTCATTTCAGGGCTGCCGAAGACGAGGAAGGGATGTGATTCCATATGGGTGATCGTCGACCGTCTGACGAAGTCGGCACACTTCCTACCGATCAGAGTTACGAACTCTACAGACGAGCTGGCTAGACTGTACATCAGAGATATCGTGCGTCTGCATGGAGTTCCGTTGGAGATCGTGTTGGATAGAGACACGCGGTTCACTTCTATTTTCTGGACTCGCATTCAGGAGGCTATGGGTGTGAAGTTGAAGTTCAGTACTGCCTTTCACCCACAGACAGACGGACAGACAGAGCGGGTGAACCAGATCTTAGAGGATATGTTGCGAGTTTGCGCATTGGACTTCAAGGACAGTTGGGATGATTATCTTGCATATGCGGAGTTCGCGTACAACAACAGTTTTTAGGCGAGTATTGGTATGACACCTTACGAGGCGTTGTATGGGCGACCTTGTCGAGCACCGCATTGCTGGGCAGAGGTCGGTGAGCGTAGTTTGATAGGCCCAGAGTTAGTGCAGGCGACGTCAGAGAAGATTGATATTATTAGACGTCGGCTTCTCACAGCGCAGAGCAGACAGAAGAGTTATGCCGATACGAGACGACGGTCGCTAGAGTTCACAGTTGGGGATCATGTATTTTTGTGAGTTTCCGCTATGAAGGGAGTCCTTCGGTTCGGGAAGAAGGGGAAGCTAACACCGCGATTTATTGGTCCATTCGAGATCCTCGATCGTGTGGGAGCAGTGGCTTACCGATTGGCTTTACCCACGCCTCTCGCCAGCGTTCACAACGTATTTCATGTTTCTATGCTGAAGAAATACGTTTCTGATCCTTCCCATATCATCAGATTGGAGCAGGTGCAGTTAGGAGAGGATGTTACATATATCCTACGACCGACGCGTATCCTAGACAGGAAGGAGCAGGTAATGCGTAGCAAGGTGATTCCTCTTGTGAAGGTATTGTGGACGCATCACTCTGAGGAAGAGGCTACCTGGGAGACAGAAGCCGAGATCAGAAAGAACTACCCACAGCCTCTCGAGGAGTACGAAAAGGTACAAATTTTGAGGATAAAATTATTTATTAAGGGGGGTAGATTGTAACACCCGGGAAAAATTCATACTTGGACTCGAATACCGACTCGACCAGAAATTACATAGGATTAATTCCTTTGGAAAATAAGTGTAAGTTAGCTAGCGCAACGCTAGAGTAGCTGGAAAATAGTCCCTGATCACTTTAAATACGTTCTACAAGACCCAAATCGAGTAGAACCATTGATGTTATAATACTCTAAAACCTTGGATCAAACTCTAAGCCGGTTTGTTCTCTTGACCTCTTTGAAACTTTGTATTGGATCTAGACCGCACGTCGAAAGTCTGATACCTACTATCTTAGACCGTTAGAACTGCCTAGCTGGACTTGACAATCATTTCAAAAATCAAGTCCAACCGACATTCGCGGGCTATTTCATTGAGCCTGGACTGAAGAGAGTGAGAATAGGGTTAGATTTGGAATTTGAAATTCAAATCTGGCACACGACTTGACGCGTCAGTATTAAGTGTTCTGACCATCGGAATTCTACAAAATTACACCCTCGGATCAGGAAAAAATTTTATTTCATATCATGAGACTTGTAGACCTGATCTACGTGCGGTGACCGCTGAACTGAAACTGGACCGCCACGGGCGATCTACGAACACTGATGGTCTGAAAATAGGATGTGAGCGACATCCGACATGTACGAACTTAAGTCCGATCGCGTTCGGCCAGGGGACCACCAGAAATGTCCTTTTGGACTGAAACAGCCCCGATTTGGAGATGCCTTAAGTATACTTTGTTCCCAAGCCTATTTTGGGCACATTTGGGCTGATAAATCTTGTGTATTAGGTTCACAGTTCGCTGTAGACGAAGCGTATACGCTTCGTTCGAATTCACACACCTATAAGAGAAAAGGTGCGGATTTTAGACCCTTTGATTGACTGTTTCCAACGCTTTCAATGTTGTTTAATAGTAGATTATCGACGGCAACGCCATTTGACATGTACAACATGCTGTCTGTTTCCTGTTTCATAAATAGACGAAGAATATGAGATTTAGGGCATTTTAGTCATTTGTAGAAAATACTATTTTCATCTATAATTTTCTGATGTGATTGACATGGCTTATTGTCGCATTAGAATGTTAGGAATACGTGCATAATTAGTTTGGCGAAGAGATTCGCCTAAATGCGCACTTTGAGTCGACATACTATATGTAGACTTAAGTGTGTAGTGTAAGTGTTTGTATAAATGCTTGTATTAGTATGTATTGAATTAAATGGTGTTATGAATTAGTTTGAGATTGATTTCTCAATTGATATGCTGATGTAAATGATTTCCTACAGTTAGCTATATGCAAGATTTCATTGTATGTATGAAATGCATGTGCTTGATGATTTACTTAAGTTGTATGTTATAACATGTGTTAACATGCTCACATGGTTGTATTTCATTTCCAATACCCTTACATGATTTATGGATGTGGATTCATATATGCTTGGGACTATACCTAGTCCAGGCAGTCGGCAACCGAGCAAGTTCGTGGTTGGCCTATCTTTGCCACGAACGACGCGTCGATGAACGCGAGACGTGTTCTGGAGTTGGCGGCAGTGGTTAGGCCACACGAGGTGTTTTACGCACTTCATGTCGTTCGACTTGAGATGCGATCGTGCTAGTCGAGCCCGTCATGTAACCCAACTGGCCGTTGTATGTTCACCCTGTATGAGTCATAACTGCTTGAACCTAGGGTACTGAACTTACCATTGTAAACCCTGTTAACATGGTACCATGATCCACGAAGACTCATGAGCCGGGCATGGTGGTATGGGACACCGTGGTCGAGCTGTCGGCCTACGCTGGGGCCACAAACCTCCCCGTAGTGACCAGTGAGCACCTATGTCTCGTGAGCAGATTATGGTGGTATGGGACAATATATTCTTGCTGTCAACCTACACTGATCAGGCGACGAGTCCTTTGTAGTGACCGCGAGCATATTCTGAGTCTACGGGAGGCGACGACACTTCCGTAGTAGTGAGAGTACAGTAGACCTGTATTGATAAGGTGATGGGGGAACGGTGCAACGAGTGCGAGCAACAGCCCTGGCATCCCTTGCAGCGATCTACAAAATATACATCGTATGAGATTACTAGGAGTGACGACCCTAGACAGGATCTGTGTTGGGATTGATATAAGGGAAGTACCTTAGTTTTCCAATCCTGTTGTTTGAATGGACTAGTAACAACTCGGCAATCATATCACCATTACATTGCATGAGCCTGGAAGATGTGGAGCACTGAGCGGTACGCAAGCATGCCATGGACGTAAGATGGTGCCGTATGAGGGAGAACGTCGGTGAGGGCATCCATCATGTCATGTCATATTGCATTAACAACAGTATTAGGATTGTTTGATTTACTGCTTTACTATTATCGCATGATTGATTTGAGAACATGCTAATCTTTGCTCTATGATTCCACTGAGTTGATCACTCACTCCCACGTTATGGGACGGTGTTTGCAACACCCAACAGACCCTGTCTTAGATGTAGGTGATGCAGTGATCCAGGAGGTAGAGCCGGACTATGATGAGGAACAGGACGAGTTCTCATACATGCAGTACCACGATGGCTTTGCTTGGGTGGCCTGGGTTGACGGGACTTCTCAGTGGGACTCTTTTGAACATTTGATTTTGCTTATTTACATGTATATGAGACTTAGAGATGTATTCATACTTTAGTGACAGTCGAGATCTACTTTGTTTTCCATACAGTGATATATATATTCTTTAGTCTTCCGCTTGGTTTTATCACTGGATCTGGAGTATGAATTGCAGTTTGGTATACTTTTACACATGTGAATGCTTTAACTCAGAAAACATTGAATCATAATCATTTTTGTTGCATAAGTGACGGTCTGGAACTCGGGAGTTAAGTTTATACACGACCCCCGATTTTCAGGGTGTTACAGTTTTTTATAGGAAAATTATGAAAACCTTTGATATATCGAAGTACCCATTAATATCATCGGAATTCAAAAACCGATGATATCAGAAGGCCTTCGATGATATCGGTCTTGGACATAGTCTTTTTAGCAACAGTTGTTCAGGTAGTTTTTATTTTAGATTGAGGGTTACTCGATAGAATCGATATTCAAATATCGATGATATTGACTTGAAACTGTCTAGCATGTTCATTGATAAAATCTATGAATTTATCAATGCATCGACATGACCTTAGATATCATCAAGTGAACTTTTTACTAAGATATCTTCCATTAATAATTACGTCAAAGGAAGTTCAGATTTAGTTTTACTAAGATATCTTCCAATTGGATAAGATGGGACTTTAATTCCAGTTGTGTCATTAAATCAAGCATAGATCTCCCTGATCTCTACGAGTGGATCCTTGGAAACCCTAGTTACCACCTTTGAATTTGTTAGTTTTAATCACTTTAATGACAATTACTCTCTTAATTAATTCAAATTTAGATTCACATCTTCTTCTACTTCTAGTTCTAATTACTTTCAAAATACACACGAGATTTGTCCCTATGGATTCGACCTCGGTCTCACCAAGATTATTACTACATCGTGACCCTACATTTGGGCTTATGAACATCTATAGGGGCATGCACTCAACCTCCTACACCCATGAATTGAGATCAAGAAAGTGGGAAAGGTAGGCTTTAAAGGGCCGTATCGACTTCTGCTAGCCCAAGCAGGATTCTGAACCCCTATGCTTAGCCAAGGCTAGATCATTTCTCTCGTTATGTCTAGCCGGGTGACCTATCAAATACTTATCCCCAACAATAAATGGGGAACCTCACCGTTACTGATGATAGTGTTGAAAATGCCGATGATGATCTAGGTATTGAGGAACCAAAGCATGCCACAGAAGACGAGATGGATGAGTCAGGTTGGGTTCAGCAGGATCATGGTAAATCTCTCATTATGAGGTGACTATTGTATGCGCCAAGAAAGAATTACACCCATAATGACATAACATATTCCGAACTAGGCGTACGTTGAATCAAAAAGTCTACGATGTGATCATCGACAGTGGGAGAAATGAGAACATTATCTCCAGGGTAATGGTAGAGAAATTATAATAAAAAATGGAGCGTCATCCCTCCCCATAATAATCATTTGAATCAAGAAGGTCATTGAACAAAGGTAACTGAATAGTGTACCATATCCCTTTTAATTGAAAGACACTATAAAGATGAAGAACTGTACAATGTGGTTAACATGGAGGAATGTCATGGTTAACCCTAGCAATTTGACCATGACTCCACTCATAAAGGGCTAGATAATGTGTATATTTTCATCAATGGTGGCCACAACCCCAAGTGTAGGGTCGCGATGTAGTAATAATCTCCGTAAGACTGAGGTCAAATTCATAAGGACTAATCTCATGTGTATTCTAAAAGTTACTAGAATCAAAATTAGAAGAAGATTTAAATCTAAATTGGGAATAAAAGAAAGTAATTGTGAAGTGTTTAATCAGAAACTTAAGAATTCAAAGGTGAGAACTAGGATTTCCAGGGATACACTTGCAGCTATCAAGATGTTTTGTTATTTGATTCAAGGAACATAATTGAAATTGGAGTCCTATCCTATCCAATTAGAAGATGTTTTAAGAAAATTAATTTGAACTTTTATTGACCTAATTCTCAATGGATAAGAGTTGTAAGGATCGGAACTATGCCCTAGGGATAATTACAAACAACAAATATACCAATCCCACAATCGAACATAGAAGAATTGTGAAGGTTAGAAGAGATTCCATCACCCAGCCATGTCCAAGGGACGATGGTGAACAATAAGATTTACTATTTTCACTATCTCAATTTAGAAAAAGAAGATACTCAAAGCTATTGCGGATCTATTGTAATTTGAGACACAACCAACCATTAATAACTAAAAATATTCCTTAAATATAAAATTAGAATCAAAGACGTTCAACAAGAACAAGAAGCAAGAAAGAAAAGCATCCTAATCTTGCTACAAGCTTCACCCCTTATGGATATAAAACCTTAGAAGAAAGCATTAAAAATTAAGAAGAAGAGAAGAAAAAACTCTTGTATGATGGCTCCACCCCTTTGCTCTGCTCCTCAAAAACCTAGATATCTCAAAAAGACTTAGGAAAACCATATTTAAAATCCAGTTTCCTTAAAATCATAAAACTGCCACAAATTTATGCAGTCTGCGTAACTCTGCGTAATGCCTTCGATGTCATCAAAGGGGTTTGAATCCAAAAGTCAGGGATTTTCTCCTTTCACACTGCGTAAGTCTTTGTGTCATTGAACCTTCCTTTAATGTCATCGAGCATATCATCGAGTCATCAAACAGGTCCTCGAGTAATCGAAAAAGTGTCTAAAACAGTCTAGTAAGTTGCTTCATAATTCTTCAAAAAATCGATGCCTTCGAACAGTCTTCGATGTCATCGAGTAACTCCTTGATGCCATCAAGCATAGCTTCGAATAATCGAGAATGACACCTAATATGTCCCATGACCAACTTGATTTTTAAGTAAAAATTTGATGTAATCGATCTGTGTTCGATGTCATCGAATGATGGCATCAATGTCATTGAACACTGGTCGATGACATAGATTTTGAAGTGAATTTCAGCACTTTGTTCTTCCGACTTCCTTCTCTACTTAGTTTTCTTAGATCTTCAGTTCTTGAAATCTTCCATCTTGGTCTCTAAAGATCCGTTCTTTTCTTTGGCAATTCTTGAGCATTAAATCCATACTCTTAGCATTATTATCAATCCAAGCTCTTAAACTCACCTTGCAAAACAAACATGTATAGAATATACTATTAAGCATTATCATGTTCATAAAACCAAATATAAATGGGAGAAAATATGCAATATTTGAGTCTCAACAAAAACCATATTGGCCCCTATGGATCCAGATGGACCACGTGAAACTTCTAAAGTGGAGGGCCTTTTCCTCTTAACCATATGGGACTTTGTGGAGGATTCCAAAGAAACGTGACAAGCCTATGCACTAATTGTAAAAGGGAAAGAACTCTATCATTCCAACGTCTCTGATTAACTAAAACCCTTACTGCATGAATTTAAAGAACTTTGGCCTGATGACCTTCCTGATGGGTTACCTCCCATGTGAGATATCTAACACAATATCGACCTTGTCGTTGGGTCCAGCTTACCCAATCATCGTCACTATTGGTTGTTTCCGAAGGAGTGTGAAATTTTGCAAGGCAAGTGGAGGAACTGATCCATAAGGGTCTTATCTGAGAAAGCATGATCCCACCCATCGTACCTACTCTATTAACTCCTAAGAAAGATTGGAGTTGGCGCATGTATGCTGACAGATGAGCCATCAATAAAATCACCATAAAATATATGTTTCTCATACCACGACTGGTCGATATATTGGACATGCTTGAGGGTGCAAAATTATTCTCTAAATTGGATATAAAGAGTAGCTACCATCAGATTCGAATACAGTCGGGTGATGAGTGGAAAACGCCCATTAAGACCAAGGAAGGGTTGTACGAATAGATGGTTATTCCCTTCGATCTTTCGATGCGCCTAGCACATTTATGAGATTGATGAACCAAATTTTGAAACCATTAGTTGGGTGGTTCATTATGGTTTATTTTGATGACATTTTGATATACATTCAAGATGAAGCCACTCATATGGAACACCTCATGTAACGCCCGTGAAAAATCCATCCTTGGGCTCGAGTACCAACTCGACCCGAATTTGCGTAGAATTCATTCCTTTGGAAAATTTGACTAGGTTAGCTAGTGCAACGTTAGAATAGCTGGGAAATGGTCCCTGATCACTTTAAATACGTTCTACAAGGCCCGAAGCGAGTGGAACTAAGGGTGCTATAATGCTCTAAAGCCTCGGATCAAACTCTAAGCCGGTTTGTTCTCTGGACCACTTTGAATCTTTGTATTGGATCTAGACCGCACGTTGAAAGTCCGATACCTCCTATCTTAGACCGTTAGGACCGTCTAGCTGGGCTTGACACTCATTCCAAAAATCAAGTCAAACCGATGATCACAGGCTATTTCATTGAGCCCGGACCGAAGAGAGTGTGAATAGGGACATAGTTGGAATTTCAAATTCAAATCTGGCACACAAATTTGACGCATCAGTATTAAGCATTCTGACCGTCAGAATACAGCCAAATTACACCCTTGGATCAGGAAAAATATCTATTATATATCACGGGACTTATAGGCCTGATCTTGGTGCGGTGACCGTTAAACTGAAACTGGGCCGCCACGTGCGATCTGGGAACCCAACCGGTCTGAAAACTGGATGTATGCTAGATCTAGTATGCATGAGCTTAAGTCCGACCGCATCTGGCCTGGGGACCTCCAGAAATGCCCTTTTGGACCGAAACGGCCCCGATTTGGTTAGGCACCAAGTAAACATTGTTCCCAAGCCCATTTTGGGAATGTTTTAGGCTATAAAAGGGGTTGAAACCCTCACTCCTCTCTCCCATCCGAATTTGAGAGAAGCCCTAGCTTGGGAGAGAGAAAAAGAGTGAGAGATTGTGAGAGAGTGGGAGAGTTCTTCCCGCCACTTGTGCTACGTGTTGCACGTGCTTAAGCGACACTCCTCTACCGCTTTCCCGGCGATTCCACCGCAATCCTAGGTAAGTAAAAACCCTAAATAGTTGGTGATTTGAGTTTTTCTTGTTTCCATGGCGATGTAGCTTATGGATCTTATGTATTAGGCTCCTTACTCGCCGTAGACGAAGCATATACACTCCGCTTCAATTCCCGAGTCTACAAGACACTAGGTGAGGATTTTAGACGCTTGATTGACGGTTCCCAATGCTTTCAATGTCGTTTAATAGTAGATTCTTGACGGCATCGCCGTTTGACATGTACAAAATGCTCTCCGTTTCCCGTTTCGTAAGCTAACGAAGAATATGAGATTTAGGGCATTTTAGTCATTTGTAGGAAGTACTGTTTGCATTCATATTTTGCTGATGTGATTGACATGGTTTGTTGTCGCATTAGGAAGTTAGGAATGCGTGCAAAATTAGTTTGGCGAAGAGATTCGCCTAGTTGCATACTTTGGGTCGACATGCTATATGTAGACCTAAGTGAGTAGTGCATGTGTTTGTATAAATGCTTGTATTAGTATGTATTGAATTAAATGATGTTATTTGATACTTTGTGATTGATTTTTCAATTATTATGCCGACCTAAATGATTTTCTACATGTTGACAAAATGCATGATTTCACTACATGCATGGAATGTATGTGCTTGAGGATTTGCTTAAGTTGAATATGCATGGGAAGTATGCCTTGAAGATTTGCTTAAGTAGAATGTTATAACATGTGCTAACATGCTCACATGATGTATTTCAATTCCAATACCTTTTATAGTGATTCCATAGATGTGTGGGACTTGACTTAGTCCAGGCAGTCGGTAACCGAGCAAATTCGTGGCTGACTGGTCATAGCCACGAATGACGCGTCGATGAATGTGATTCGTGTTGAGAGTTGGCGGCAGTGGTTAGGCCACGCGAAGTGTTTTACGCACTTCATGTCGTTCAGTTCGAGATGCGATCGCGCTAGTCGAGCCCGTCAAGTAACCCGACTGGCCGATGTTTGTTCACCATGTATGTATCATAACTGCTTGAACCTAGGGTACCGAACTTACCATTGTAAACCCTATTAACCGTGGTACCTTGATCCACGAAGACTCATGAGCCGGGCATGGTGGTATGGGACACCGTGGTCGAGCTGTCGGCCTACGCTGGGGCCACAAACCTCCCCGTAGTGACCAATGAGCACCTTGACTCGTGAGCAGATTATGGTGGTATGGGACACTATATTCTAGCTGTCGGCCTACACTGATCAGGCGACGAGCCCTTTGTAGTGACCGCGAGCGTATTCTGAGTTCACGGGAGGCGACGACCCTTCCGTGCAGTAGAGTACAGTAGGCCTGTATTGATAAGGTGATGGGGGAGCGGTGCAACGAGTGCGAGCAACAGCCCTGGCAGCCCTTGCAGTGACCTACGAAATGTACATCGTATGAGATTACTAGGAGTGACGACCCTAGACAGGATCCGTGTTGGGATCGATACAAGGGAGGTACCTTAGTTTCCCAATCCTGCTGTTTGAATGGACTAATAATAACTTGGTAATCATATCACCATAGCATTGCATGTGCCTGGAAGATGTGGAGCACTCTAGGGAGTGTGGCATGTCGCGGTCGTAAGATGTTGCCGTATGAGGGTGATCGTCGGTGAGGGCATACATCACGTCATATCATCTTGCATTAACAACAGTTTTAGGACTTGTCTGATTTACTGCTTTACTATTATCGCGTGATTGAATTGTGAACATGCTAATCTTTGCTCTATGATTCCACTGAGTTGATCACTCATTCCCACGTTACGGGATGGTGTTTGCAACACCCACCAGACCCTGTTGTAGTTGCAGGTGACGATGAGATCCAGGAGGTGGAGCTAGATGATGACGAGGACCAGGATGAGTTCTCGTATATGCAGTATCATGACGGCTTCCCGTAGGTGACCTGGATCGAGGGGACATCAGTGGGACTTTTCTTTTTGAACATTATTCTTTTGTTATGTACATGTATATGAGACTCAGAGATGTAGTCATACTTTGGAGACAGTTGAGATTACTTTGTTTTTCCATACAGTGATATATATCTTGTTTAGTCTTCCGCTTGCTTTTATCACTGGATCTGAAGTATGAATTGCAGTTTTGGTATACTTTTACTCATGTGAATGCTTTAAATCAGACAACATTGAATCATAACCATTTTTGTTGCATAAGTGACGGCCTGGAACTCGGGAGTTGAGTTTATACACGACCCCCGATTTTCAGGGTGTTACAAGTTGGTATCAGAGCATGAATGAGAGTATACTGGGCCTGGGTTATGGTCTTGCGACGTACGCTGTCGCTTCATTTGACTTAGGTGGGTGCGAGAAGGGTCTAGAAACACTTCTAGGATCACAGATTCGCCGATAGGCGAAGTTTATAAGGATCGATCGCAAGATCGAGTCTGTGACGCATCTCGGGTCGCGTAAAGCGACCCGAATCACTTCTAAGCTGTAGGAAGTCGGGTGGAGACGTCCTATGAGCGGTTTTAAACCGTAAAAGTGAATCTTTGGGCCGTGGAATGACCACGACTCCAGTAATCAATCGCCAGGGCTTAAAAACCCCGTTTTGCCAAAAATTCTTAAAATTCCTTCTCTAAACACTTCAACCTTCAGTTCTTTTGTATCCATTTCATGTTAGGCATCAAACCTAATGTGAAAATAACACAAATTAGTACATTCACCAAATTTTACAGTGAATAGTAAAATTTCATAAAAAATGGCCATAAAGCCATTCTAACTTCACTTTCTTTAGCAACTAAGGAGCTAGAAAGATGTACTGGATCCTTCTACCCCAAATCCATATGCTGCATCATATGGTTTGGTATTCGGGACTGCGATGTGGACCCGGAAAGCCCCAAAAACATGTTTGGGCTCATAGGGACCAAAATACTATGAACTAAGGGGTGGGACTAGACTTTTTGGGACCCTGGGACCATGGGGGACCAGACCCATGGGGTCCCGCTGGCCAACCTGGAGGTTGGCCGGCGATGCCATCGCCGGCCGGGCGATGCATCGCCGGCCGGCCACCTCGGACGGTGCTGCCCTTTGGGCGCACCCACTTAAATACACCCCCCATCACCCCTATGTACCTCCCATCCCACGAAAACCCCTAAAACACCCCTCTCCTTCACAAACAGCCCCCTTGCATGCCCTATCTTCGATTTTCAGCGCTCCATTCCAAACCCCGGCGACCCAAACCCCTCCTAATCCCTTCCTTGGCCAAAACCGACCACCACCCATCGATTATTGGGTGTTGGCAGCCTCTTTCCTTGAAGATTTTCCCGTTTGGAGCTCCAAAATCCCCCAAATAGTGCTGAAATCGTGAGCAGCTCCATTCCATCTTTTTGTTCTTATTTTTTCCTGAAACTACAGCCTTGGGAAGCTTGAAGCATCCCTCTATGACGCCTAGATTTCCTTTTGTCAGATTGGGCAGCCATTTCTCCGCATTTTCGGCGTTTTCCATGGCTTTCGTGGAAGCTATTTTGGGTCTTTTGTCACTCTCATCCATCCTGTCTTTGATGGGTAAGAGGAAAACTGCAACAGACGAGGCTGGGCCGAGCCGCCCTGCTCGATTGAGAAGACCGCGGGGTGGTGCCGCAAGTTCAAGCGCCGCCGCAGGTCCAGCTGCAGTCCTGGAGTGCCGTACGAAGCGGGATTTGGATCCCCATGCACACCTTGGACGAACCATCCTATCAGAGATGCCTCATGGTGAATACACTGATCGTAGAGTGTTATTTGAGGCGGACGTAGATGGGCGATTGTTCGGCGAATATCTGTTGTTCGAACGCATTGAAGCTGCGCACTGGGGACCGATCTTTGAAGCTCGCGCTCGTGCTAATGTGAGCACTGTTCGTGCCTTCTATGCTAGCATCCAGAGTCCTACCTTGGAGCCCTTGCAGTTCAAAATCCCTTTTGGTAGAGATCGGATGGCTACGATCGACGTCCAGTTGGTTGCGCGACTTCTCAACGTGCCTCTAGGTGATGTACATCCAAGTGAGAAGAATTTGAGGACTAGACGTGAACGAGATCGCCGCACCAGGTTTCTGTGCGGTAAGTTGGTTCCATGGCAGCCTAATAATAGCCTCAAGGCGACGTACATGTCTGAGGATTTGCGTCTGCTGCATCACATCTGCACGTTCAATGTTTATCCTAGGTCGACGAACCGCATTGAATGTACATGTCTTATGGTCGATTTCTTATTTCTGGTGGCCCAGGGAGAGAACGTATGTATGGCCACTTTCATCTTACGGCAGATAGTTCTCATAGCCAGGTCGAGAAGAACATCCGAATCCCTTCCCTTTGGCCGACTCATTTGCAAGATTGCGCTTGAGTTTGCCTATAGACTTGGACCCGAATTGCCGGTATCGATTCACACCATCGATGAGTCGACAATGGTTAAGATGAAGATCGGGTCGCAATACCGTGAAAATCAACTTGAAAGGGATAGTGGGGACGACTTTGATGAAGAGGAAGATCAAAGCGAAGGAGAACCTAGTGCAGAGGTTCAGGAAGAGACTCAGGGAGAAGCAGAAGAGGAGGCTCAGGATACTGATGAGAGCCCTCCTCCTTCTGCGCAGACTACTATTGATGATCGCATTGCTCGGATGGAGGAGAGTCAGACCGCTTTGCGAAGGGAAGTCCAAGAACTTCGAGCAGAGGTCGCTGATGCCAAGGCCGTTACGAAGAAGAAATTTGGCAAGGTGACTCGCACCTTGAAGGCAATCCTGTGTTGCTTACAGGATAAGGGTGCTCCTCCTCCGTCGCCAGACTCCGACTAGCGACGCGATCTTTGATGTTGTTATGAGTAGATAGCCATTTTCCGTTTTATGTGTGTAAAGCCTATTAGGGCTAGTGCTTTGCTTATGTTGCTGTTGCTTAACTGTCTTAATTTCCATGTCATTCTAGTCATGATGCTTGTAAGGATATATCCCTTGTATTGTGACCATTTTGATTAATTGAAATGCATGGAATGCCTTTGACCCTTTAGTGAATGATTGTGGTGTATTTGTGCAATTGAGACTGACAAGGTTGCGCCCTATTTTGAATATAGGGAATGCCACCTAAGACTACGAGGAGCGCGGTTCGGCTTTCATTGTTAGAGCAGATGGATCAGGCTCCTTCTCAGTCTGGCACTCGTCCGGACCCTGCTGTGGGCCCGATTCCTGAGACTGTTCGATCGTCTCAGCCTGCTACTGGTCCTACAGATGGACCACCGCCATTTACACCATCAGTCAGAGAGCCACAGCGCGCATCTACTTCCGCACCTCATCCGCCACAGCCTGCTCCACCACCTGATAGATTCGAGCAGATGATGGCTATGATGCTACAGCAGCAGCAGCTATTGACTACTATAGTCGGGACTTTAGCCCAGGGTGGGGGTGCGACTGCATCTACTCCGCCTGCACCACCTGCGCATCCAGCTGAGGATGCCTATGCTTACGCCCAGGATGAGGGCATAGCACTTCCTGCGCAGCCTGCTTTCCCTGCGGGGAACCCTGCCGACACACGGGGCCTTCTGGAGCGATTTCAGCGCTTGCGGCCTCCTACTTTCACGGGTTCTCACAGACCCGAGGAGGCTGAGTTTTGGCTCGACCGAGTGTCGAAGATTCTGCGCATGTTGCACTGTACTGAGGCAGAGCAGGTAGAGCTGGCTACCTTCCATTTTGAGAGAGAGGCCAGTATGTGGTGGGATAGTGTATTGCGGACTGTTACCGCAGACTTCGTATGGACATGGGCAGCATTCGAGTTTCGCTTCCATGAGAAGTATTATCCTCAGACCTACAGACACGAGAGGGAGAATGAGTTTCTCCGTCTCAGGCAGGCAGCGATGACGGTCACCGAGTATGAGCATCGGTTCACAGAGTTGGGCAGGTACGTCCCGACGATTTTAGCTGATGAGCAGATGCGCATACGGCGCTTTTTGGAGGGCTTGCGACCGGATATTCGGTCGAAGATGTGCTGCATCAGTTTCTCCTCCTATGCGGAGTTGGTTCACATGTCCATGCGGGCAGAGCAGGACGTGGATCGACTTGCGCGATCACGAGGCCCGACTACTTCTAGGCCGCGACCAGAGTTGCCAGATAGGCCCTTCGCGGGCAAGAGGCCTCGCATTGATCCTCCTACCAGGACCACAGCGCCAGTAGGACCGTTTCGGCGCCCTGATCTATCATGCACATACTGTGGGAGGACGGGCCACCTAGCGCCGAGTTGCTTTGCGAGGATGCGGGACAGTGGGTTCTCGCCGCCGCAGAAGATTGATCGTGTACGTCCACAGGCGATATCAGCACCGCCTATACGGTCAGCTCCTGCGCAGTCCTCTTTCAGACCCACAGTATCGCAGATTCGACAGCCCCCACGGCCCTTGACACAGCGGCCGAACCGGCCACAGCAGGCTCGAGTTCATGCACTGACCGCTGAGGCAGCTACGACGCCGACTTTCCAGCATTCAGCCTTCGAGGTCACGGGCCATATCGGAGGTACTCCCGTTCTTGTCATGGTGGACACTGGTTCCACGATTTCTTTGATATCGCGTGCTGTAGTCAGACGTCTTGGGTTGCAGACTATTACTATGGATAGCGTGCGAGTCCTTGCAGCTCATGGAGATTATTCGGATGTCACCCAGATGTGTGAGGGTTGTTTACTTGATCTGGGAGGCAGGACGATGACTCTTGATTTGGTCGTCGATCCCTCGCTCGTATATCTCGACGTCATTCTTGGCATGGACTGGTTGACTGCAGCGAGAGCCGAGATTGACTGCGAGGCTCGTGTGGTGACGGTGTACGAGCCTGAGGGCACGCCTTTCACATTTTCAGTGCGGGTAAATCTTCCTTTCCGCATTCTTAGCTACGCCACTCTATTGCGCGACGCTGGTGCCCAGGTACTTGAGCAGACGCCAGTTGTTTCTGAGTTCGGGGATCTGTTCAGGAAGATCCCTGGTTTGCCGCCCCGACGTGAGATCGATTTCACTATCGATCTGATTCCTGGTTCTACACCCGTCTCACTGCCGACGTATCGCATGGCACCATGTGAGATGGAGGAGTTGAGGACGCAGATTGATGGTCTACTAGAGCTTGGCCTTATACGGCCTAGCGTATCTCCTTGGGGAGCACCGGTCTTGTTCGTGAAGAAGAAGGATGGTTCGCTGCGATTGTGTATTGATTATCGCAGGCTGAACCAACTCACAGTGAAGAACAAGTACCCTTTGCCCAGGATCGATGATTTGTTTGATCAGTTGAGAGGAGCGCAGTACTTCTCGAAGATTGACCTTCAGTCAGGATATCATCAGCTGCGCGTCAGAGATGAGGACGTGCAGAAGACAGCGTTCAGGACTAGTTTTGGTCACTACGAGTTCCTCGTGATGTCGTTCGGTCTCACGAACGCACCGGCCGTGTTCATGGATCTGATGAACCGAGTATTGCGGCCTTTCCTCTATCGATTCGTCGTTGTCTTCATCGACGACATTTTGGTATACTCTAGGAGTCGAGATGAGCATGAGGAGCACTTGCGTTTGGTCCTTGATACGCTCAGACAGCACCAGTTGTTCGCACAGTATAAGAAGTGCGACTTCTGGAAGCAGGAGGTGAAGTTTCTGGGACACGTGGTGTCCAAGGATGGCATGGCAGTTGACCTGTCTAAGGTAGCTGCGGTGCAGGACTGGGAGCAGCCTGGTTCTGTCACTGAGGTGAGGAGTTTCTTGGGTCTCGCTGGCTACTATCGGCGCTTCATTCAGGATTTCTCGAAGATCGCGAGACCCTTATCTCAGTTGACACGGAAGGACGTGAAGTTCGCCTGGAATGATAAGGCGGAGTCAGCTTTTCAGGAGCTGAAGGACAGACTTACGTCCGCCCCTGTGCTAGTATTGCCAGAGCAAGGGGTTAAATACACTATATACACTGACGCGTCTAGCGTTGGTTTGGGTTGTGTCCTTATGCAGAGGGACAGGGTAATTTCATATGCCTCGAGACAATTAAGGAAGCACGAGGAGAATTACCCTACACACGACCTGGAGTTGGCAGCCGTGATATTCGCACTGAGGCTCTAGAGACATTACCTCTATGGAGAGGAGTTCGAGCTCTTTTGCGACCACAAGAGCCTCAAGTACATATTCACACAGCGGGACTTGAATATGAGGCAGCGGCGATGGATGGAGACGCTGAAGGACTTCAAGTTTGAAGTCTCTTACCATCCTGGGAAGGCGAACCTTGTGGCTGATGCGTTGAGCCGCAAGAAGGCGATAGAGTTTGCGGCTCCGCTGATGGTTGCCGAGTGGGATATGGTTGAGTTTTTGCGAGACTTTGAGCAGAAACTCACCGTAGAGGAGCCATTTGAGTTCATCGCACATGTTCAGGTGCGATCCCCGATCGATGACCGTGTCATCGAGGCGCAGAGGGACGACGCGCATCTTACTGAGCTTCGAGAGCAGGCCAGTGATGATGATGACGCCGACTGGCGAGTTGGCATGGATGGGGGTTTACGTTACCGTGGCCGCCTATGCGTTCCTGATGTCCCTGACTTGAGACGAGAGATTCTCGAGGCTGCGCATTCTACTAGACTCGCGATGCATCCTGGCAGCACGAAGATGTATCGTGACGTGAAGAGGACGTACTGGTGGGAAGGTATGAAGACCCACATTGCTGAGTTCGTGTCCCGTTGTCTCACTTGTCAACAGGTGAAGGCAGAGCATCGCCGACCACCTGGACTTTTGCAGCCTATGCCGATTGCAGAGTGGAAGTGGGATTTCATTTCCATGGACTTCATTTCTGGGTTGCCGAAGACGAGGAAGGGGCATGATTCTATTTGGGTGATCGTCGACCGATTGACGAAGTCGGCGCACTTCCTACCGATCAGAGTTACGAACTCTGCAGACGAGCTGGCTAGATTGTATATTAGAGAGATCGTGCGTCTGCATGGAGTTCCGTTGGAGATCGTGTCGGACAGAGACACGCGGTTCACTTCTATTTTTTGGACTCGCATTCAGGAGGCTATGGGTGTGAAGTTGAAGTTCAGTACTGCCTTCCACCCACAGACGGACGGACAGACAGAGCGAGTGAACCAGATCCTGGAGGACATGTTGCGAGCTTGCGCATTGGACTTCAAGGACAGTTGGGATGACTGTCTTGCATATGCGGAGTTTGCATACAACAATAGCTTCCAGGCGAGTATCGGCATGGCACCTTATGAGGCGCTGTATGGGCGACCTTGTCGCGCACCGCATTGCTGGTTAGAGGTCGGTGAGCGCAGCTTGATTGGCCCAGAGTTGGTGCAGGCGACGTCAGAGAAGATTGATATTATTCGACGTCGGCTTCTTACAGCGCAGAGCAGACAGAAGAGCTACGCCGATACGAGACGGAGACCACTAGAGTTCACAGTCGGGGATCATGTGTTTTTGCGAGTTTCCCCTATGAAGGGAGTCCTTCGGTTCGGAAAGAAGGGGAAGCTGGCACCGCGATACATTGGTCCATTTCAGATCCTCGATCGTGTGGGAGCAGTGGCTTACCGATTGGCTTTACCCACGCCCCTCGCGAGCGTCCACAACGTATTTCATGTTTCTATGCTGAAGAAGTACGTTGCTGATCCTTCTCATATCATCAGATGGGAGCAGGTGCAGTTAGGAGAGGATGTTACTTATATCCTGCGACCGACACGCATCTTAGACCGGAAGGAGCAGGTACTGCGTAGCAAGGTGATTCCCCTTGTGAAGGTACTATGGACGCATCATACTGAGGAGGAGGCTACTTGGGAGACAGAAGCCGAGATCAGAAAGAACTACCCACAGCTTCTCGAGGAGTACAAAAAGGTACAAAATTTCGAGGACGAAATTATTTGTTAAGGGGGGTAGATTGTAACGCCCGTGAAAAATCCATCCTTGGGCTCGAGTACCAACTCGACCCGAATTTGCGTAGAATTCATTCCTTTGGAAAATTTGACTAAGTTAGCTAGTGCAACATTAGAATAGCTGGGAAATGGTCCCTGATCACTTTAAATACGTTTTACAAGGCCCGAAGCGAGTGGAACTAAGGGTGCTATAATGCTCTAAAGCCTCGGATCAAACTCTAAGCCGGTTTGTTCTCTGGACCACTTTGAATCTTTGTATTGGATCTAGACCGCACGTTGAAAGTCCGATACCTCCTATCTTAGACCGTTAGGACCGTCTAGCTGGGCTTGACACTCATTCCAAAAATCAAGTCAAACCGATGATCACAGGCTATTTCATTGAGCCCGGACCGAAGAGAGTGTGAATAGGGACATAGTTGAAATTTCAAATTCAAATCTGGCACACAAATTTGACGCATCAGTATTAAGCATTCTGACCGTCAGAATACAGCCAAATTACACGCTTGGATCAGGAAAAATATCTATTATATATCACGGGACTTATAGGCCTGATCTTGGTGCGGTGACCGTTAAACTGAAACTGGGCCGCCACGTGCGATCTGGGAACCCAACCGGTCTGAAAACTGGATGTATGCTAGATCTAGTATGCATGAGCTTAAGTCCGACCGCATCTGGCCTGGGGACCTCCAGAAATGCCCTTTTGGACCGAAACGGCCCCGATTTGGTTAGGCACCAAGTAAACATTGTTCCCAAGCCCATTTTGGGAATGTTTTAGGCTATAAAAGGGGTTGAAACCCTCACTCCTCTCTCCCATCCGAATTTGAGAGAAGCCCTAGCTTGGGAGAGAGAAAAAGAGTGAGAGATTGTGAGAGAGTGGGAGAGTTCTTCCCGCCACTTGTGCTACGTGTTGCACGTGCTTAAGCGACACTCCTCTACCGCTTTCCCGGCGATTCCACCGCAATCCTAGGTAAGTAAAAACCCTAAATAGTTGGTGATTTGAGTTTTTCTTGTTTCCATGGCGATGTAGCTTATGGATCTTATGTATTAGGCTCCTTACTCGCCGTAGACGAAGCATATACACTCCGCTTCAATTCCCGAGTCTACAAGACACTAGGTGAGGATTTTAGACGCTTGATTGACGGTTCCCAATGCTTTCAATGTCGTTTAATAGTAGATTCTTGACGGCATCGCCGTTTGACATGTACAAAATGCTCTCCGTTTCCCGTTTCGTAAGCTAACGAAGAATATGAGATTTAGGGCATTTTAGTCATTTGTAGGAAGTACTGTTTGCATTCATATTTTGCTGATGTGATTGACATGGTTTGTTGTCGCATTAGGAAGTTAGGAATGCGTGCAAAATTAGTTTGGCGAAGAGATTCGCCTAGTTGCATACTTTGGGTCGACATGCTATATGTAGACCTAAGTGAGTAGTGCATGTGTTTGTATAAATGCTTGTATTAGTATGTATTGAATTAAATGATGTTATTTGATACTTTGTGATTGATTTTTCAATTATTATGCCGACCTAAATGATTTTCTACATGTTGACAAAATGCATGATTTCACTACATGCATGGAATGTATGTGCTTGAGGATTTGCTTAAGTTGAATATGCATGGGAAGTATGCCTTGAAGATTTGCTTAAGTAGAATGTTATAACATGTGCTAACATGCTCACATGATGTATTTCAATTCCAATACCTTTTATAGTGATTCCATAGATGTGTGGGACTTGACTTAGTCCAGGCAGTCGGTAACCGAGCAAATTCGTGGCTGACTGGTCATAGCCACGAATGACGCGTCGATGAATGTGATTCGTGTTGAGAGTTGGCGGCAGTGGTTAGGCCACGCGAAGTGTTTTACGCACTTCATGTCGTTCAGTTCGAGATGCGATCGCGCTAGTCGAGCCCGTCAAGTAACCCGACTGGCCGATGTTTGTTCACCATGTATGTATCATAACTGCTTGAACCTAGGGTACCGAACTTACCATTGTAAACCCTATTAACCGTGGTACCTTGATCCACGAAGACTCATGAGCCGGGCATGGTGGTATGGGACACCGTGGTCGAGCTGTCGGCCTACGCTGGGGCCACAAACCTCCCCGTAGTGACCAATGAGCACCTTGACTCGTGAGCAGATTATGGTGGTATGGGACACTATATTCTAGCTGTCGGCCTACACTGATCAGGCGACGAGCCCTTTGTAGTGACCGCGAGCGTATTCTGAGTTCACGGGAGGCGACGACCCTTCCGTGCAGTAGAGTACAGTAGGCCTGTATTGATAAGGTGATGGGGGAGCGGTGCAACGAGTGCGAGCAACAGCCCTGGCAGCCCTTGCAGTGACCTACGAAATGTACATCGTATGAGATTACTAGGAGTGACGACCCTAGACAGGATCCGTGTTGGGATCGATACAAGGGAGGTACCTTAGTTTCCCAATCCTGCTGTTTGAATGGACTAATAATAACTTGGTAATCATATCACCATAGCATTGCATGTGCCTGGAAGATGTGGAGCACTCTAGGGAGTGTGGCATGTCGCGGTCGTAAGATGTTGCCGTATGAGGGTGATCGTCGGTGAGGGCATACATCACGTCATATCATCTTGCATTAACAACAGTTTTAGGACTTGTCTGATTTACTGCTTTACTATTATCGCGTGATTGAATTGTGAACATGCTAATCTTTGCTCTATGATTCCACTGAGTTGATCACTCATTCCCACGTTACGGGATGGTGTTTGCAACACCCACCAGACCCTGTTGTAGTTGCAGGTGACGATGAGATCCAGGAGGTGGAGCTAGATGATGACGAGGACCAGGATGAGTTCTCGTATATGCAGTATCATGACGGCTTCCCGTAGGTGACCTGGATCGAGGGGACATCAGTGGGACTTTTCTTTTTGAACATTATTCTTTTGTTATGTACATGTATATGAGACTCAGAGATGTAGTCATACTTTGGAGACAGTTGAGATTACTTTGTTTTTCCATACAGTGATATATATCTTGTTTAGTCTTCCGCTTGCTTTTATCACTGGATCTGAAGTATGAATTGCAGTTTTGGTATACTTTTACTCATGTGAATGCTTTAAATCAGACAACATTGAATCATAACCATTTTTGTTGCATAAGTGACGGCCTGGAACTCGGGAGTTGAGTTTATACACGACCCCCGATTTTCAGGGTGTTACACCTCAAGAAAGTCCTTCAAGTGCTCACAGAAAATAAATTATATCTTAATTTTAAAAAAATCATCTTCATGATTGATAGCCTATTGTTTTAGGGCTTTGTCATGACATCCATGGATATTCGGGTGGATGAGGGAAAGGTGAAGGCAATCAGGGAATGGACAGTTCCAACAAACATTCACGAGGTATGAAGCTTTCACGAATTGATGACATTTTATTGTCGGTTGTGAAAAATTTTAATACCATTGTATCACCAATCACAGATTGCATGAAGAAGTCATAGATTTAGTGGACTGATGAAGATAAAAGGAGCTTTGCAGAAATTAAGCACGGGTTGTCCACAACCCCAATTCTTGTACTTCTCAACTTTGACAAATTGTTTATAGTCAAATATGATGCCTCATATGTCAGAATTGGGAGAGTTTTGTCTTAGGAAGGTAGGCCAGTAGCCTTCTACAGTGAGAAACTTAGCAATGCATGTAAGAAGTGGTCTACATATGAGATCAAATTGTACGCAGTGGTCCAGGCACTGTGACATTGGTGACATTACTTGATTCAATGAGAATTCATACTTTACACAGACCATCAAGATCTTAAATTCATTAATATCCAAGCTAACGTTAACTATTTGCATGCTAGGTGATTTTTCTTTTTATAGGAATTCACGTTTGTGTTAAACCATAAGTCTGGGCAACAGAATAATGTATTTGATGCACTGAGTCACCATGCAACTTTGTTGGTAACTATGAGGAGTGAGGTTGACGGGTTCGAGCGCCTCAAGGATATATATGCCATCGACGATGACTTCAAGGAAGTATGAGTTAGATGCCAAGAAGGTCACCCTAGTGACCTACATATGCAAGACGGGTTCCTTTTCAAAGGGAATCAACTGTGCATCCCCAAAAGTTCATTAAGGGAGCAAATCATCCAAGAGCTAGAAGAAGTCCCTGTGTGGAGTTGCATGAAAAGAAGCTCCGAAGTTTATCACCCAGTTGGTGTCCTGACTCGTAGCCATGAGACATACATCAGATTTTTAATGTCGCCATCTGAAGTGACCGCAGTGGAATCCTATTCATCTTCCTTCTGCTTTCTTTTTCCTTTCTTGTCGTTCTTCTTACCACGATATTCATGCTTGTAGTGACCCTTTTTGCTACAATTCTAGCATTCAACATCCTTCCTGGTACTCTACTTGCCTCTTGATTTATCTTGAGCCTTTCCGCCCTTCCTGTTCTTTCCTCTCCCCCATTCCTGTGTCACAAGGGCCTCTTAATGAGTAGACCCCTGAGGCTTTCTCATTTTCTCCTCATTAAAGAGACAACTGGTTACTTGTTCCATAAATATCTTTCCATCTAGCGTGGAGTTACTTAGAGACACCATCATTGTATCCTAACTGTTAGGTAATGAACTAAGCAATAACAAGGCTTGCAATTCATCATGCAGGACCATCTTCATAGTGGAAAGTTGGTTCACTATACTGCTGACTTCATTCATATAGTCGGCCACAGAACCACCATCTTTGAACTTGAGATTCATAAGTCTTTCTATTAGGAAGATTTTATTACCGGTTGTCTTCCTCTCATACAGCACTTCCAATTTTAGCCATAGGCTAGCGGCTGAGGTCTCGGTAGACACATGGTGGAACACAAAATCATCCAGCAATTGTCTAATAAACCCTACCGCCTTCCGGTCCATCTTCTTCCAATCATCATCAAACATATCCTTGGATTTTGCTGATATGCCTAAAATTAGAGAATATAGGTCCTTGCAATAAAGTAAGTCCTCCATCTTAGCCTTCCATGTGGTCCAATTAGAACCATTGAGGCTGATCATCCTTGATGAGCTACCTTCCATAATTCAAAACTGATCCTACACCGTTCAATGAACTTAGCTCTGATATCACTTTGTTGGGAGCCTTGTACAAAACCTTAGGATTTAGCCTTCCAAAACAAACTAAAATTATGGGATAATAAATCAATAAAATAAATCAAAGCACAAACCATACGACGCAAGAGATTTTTATGTGAAAAACCCTCAAAGAGGTAAAAATCACGGGACCTTATCCAGATCAATAACCCAGTATGAAGTAGAACGCTACAACCTTCTTCACTCATGTAGGAGTGGATAAACAATAATAGAATATAGGAAAAATAGAGAAATCTCACTGATCATGAGGACGTAGAAGCGCTAAGATGTCGAGTGCACAGTAGATCACCTCTACGAGTATAACCTCCCTTCCACAAGCTTCCTCTCTCTCTTTCTCTTACTCTCTCACACCTTTGATAGCCTTAAACCCTTTAGGAAACCCTCTTGCATTACCTAGAAAATCCTTAGACACCCCTATTTATAGTTTAGGAAACTCCCTTCCGCACCATGTTGTGAAAGGCCACATATTTCCGTAATCCGCACAAGATCCGGACTCAAATCTGTGTAAGTTTGACTGGTGGAGCCAATTCCTCTACCGGTCGAGCGGCCCACTTGACCGGTCGAGCCCCTCCCTCGACTGGTCGAGTACCTTGGAGAAAATACATCAATTGGTCACTAGACTTTAAGTCGAGCCCCACTCAACTGGTCGTGCACCACCCCTCGACCGGTCGAGCGAAAGCCTGGGGAAAAAATCTCGTCAGCATAATGATCGACTGCAAGCAAACAACATGCCCCAATATTAAGATAATCAAATGCAAACATTATCGTTAGAGGAATAACTAACTACTTAAATGCAAACGTTATCAATTAGAGGAATAACAAACTATGGTGCATAAATGTGAGGGAATGAACAGATAGTACATGGCTTGCATGAAGTTATATTATAGGCTTCTAAACAAGAAATCACTTGTTATGCATGCCTCTTTTTCACGAAATGCATGCCTCACTAAGCATGAAGTCATGAAAATTCTTACTTGAAGACGACTATGGACACCCAACACAAAGTCATGAAAATGGATTCATTTTTTCCTCCAGTTAGATGGCCTGTGTAAAGAGAATGGAATTATTAGAAGTCACTAATCCATTAAGTGGACAAATGTATCGTTTTATGGCTCAGATTTCAATTTCCTTGGAACTTACCTATGACAAATAACCCATTTGGGATATTAAATCACGATCTAAAACTACCATGAAATATTCATTGAGGAGAATTAAATCTCTTGTATACTCTACAAATCAGAATAGGAATAAACTTTCTCACTGATGTTGACATTCTTTAAGTTCATGCCGGTAAAATTGTAAGCCCCGTATCCTAGACCGTACCATTCCATAGACTTTCGTGGTCTTACCGGTCAAATTCCTGTAACCTTCGACCCTTAAGTGATATTTGTGCGTGACCCTAATTCATATGCTATCAACCCGTATCGACTCAACCCAAGACCTTTACCATATCGACCGTGCCGTCGCTGTGGTTCAGATGCCACGACTCATGCACCGAGGCGATACCTTGGTCAGGAGATGTGGGCCAACGTTAGGTGCGAGAAAAATGCCGCGCGTTGCGAAACCCAAAAGGATCTCTACGAGTTGTCACATCAATCCATTAATCCATCAATCTCAACATGTCAAGTACACATCAACTTTCACCCATTTCCAAGCAAGCCTCAAAAGTCAAAAAATTCTTACAAGCCCATACTTTTCTTACACAAATGGCCACAAAAGTCAAAAAGAGGCTCTTACACCCATCACCACCACATCTATCACTCCATCACCCATCACTCTCTCTCTCTCTCTCTCTCTCTCTCTCTCTCTCTCTCTCCCTTTACAAGTCTCTCTCTCTCATTTTCAAACTCATTCCAAGCAACTAAAACCCCATACGTATGAGTCTCTCCCATCTCTCCAAGAGACCCACAAGTGTGGCCCACCTTTCCATCTCAAGATCTCTCATCTCAACCATCCAAACCTCATCTCATCCGTTGGAATCGAAGCTAAGGAGCTAAGGAACCCAAGGGAGCAAGAAGATCTATAGTGGGTGATTTTTGAATTTTTATTTTCATTCGTTTGTTTGATTTAAGGGCCACATGTAGTGGGACCCACTTTGAAGTAGATTTTATATCAAGAGGGGCCCATAATGGCGGGGCCCCTCCATCTTTACCGGTGTCTTTCTCTTCCTCTCTCTTTCCATGATCATGGCCCACTTTGGATATATCTATTTCATCCATGCCACATACCGGTAGACCCCACCTATGTGGGACACACCATGATGTTTTTATACCATCCCAACCATCCATAGGGAAGGCCCACCTTGATGTGGCTGGGGGGGGGGGGGGGGGGGGGGGGTGGCTACCAGTGGGGTGTGATCTGACATGGGCCCACCCAGCCCCTTAGCTCAGTGGCAGACCGGGTGAAAGATACCTTGTTCAACACTGGAGGTCTTTATATCGTTCCCTGGGGGTGGCTAACATGGAGTATGTGTACTGACGTGGGCATACTTATGTCAGTAGCAAAGAAATGAAAAGAAAGGTTTTTGCTGGGCTTACTCATGCAGGCCCCACCTTGATATATGTGTTCAATCCATGTCGTTCATCCATTTTTTCAACTCATTTTAGGCATTGACCCAAAAAAGATGCTGATCTATTAATCGGGTGGGTCATACCATAGAACACTGTGTTTCTTACCATTCAAAGCTATTAGGACCCACCTTGCTGTATCTACATGCTAAAAATGCTGAACATTGGACTTGTTCAGTGTGTTTTGAGCCCTAGAATCCATTGAACGAAGTATATTTTCAAGGAGTGTGCCCCACGTGTGAGATTTCTCTAGAAAACATAAAAAAATATATTTTAAAAAAGCATGCAGCAGTATTGCTGGTGCTGCTGTCAGAGACGTTGGCGGGCGGGCAGACGACAGCAATCCACAACCTTATATGTGGGCCTCACCATGTTGTATATTTTATATTCACGCCATTCATGAGGTGGGCCACTCCTAGCAGTGGGCCCCCTCCAAATCTCAGTCCCATCCATAGCTCAGGTGGCCCACACTACAGGAAACAGTGAGATTGAACCTCTACCATTGGAACCCCTCTCATGGGCCACAGAAGTTTCGGATCAAGATGAAATTTTCTTTTCCTCCTCATCCAGGTTCGTGCGACCTTATCAACATCTTAGATGGAAAAATCAACATTTGGGTGGGCCCCACGTGGGACCCAGAGTGATGCATGCGTTTTACCCCCACCGTCCAGGTGGATGGTGGAGCCCACCCATACGTATGTGTTATATTAACGCCGCCCAGCAGCAGCTGGACGGCTAGTGGATCCCACCATGATTACGTGTTTGATCCACACCGTCCACTGATTGGACGGTGGGACCCACCGTGATGCACGTGTTTTATCCACTCCATCCAGCCACTGATCGGGTGGCCACATAGCAGGAAACAATGTTGATTAAACATCCACCATTAGAACCCTTTTGGGTTGACAGAAGTTTTGGATCAATATTAAATTTTTTTTTCTTTTTCTTCTCCCCTACCCTGACCATGTGACCATGTAAATAGGTTGGACGATAAACAAACATTGTGGTGTGCCCCATATGGGACCCACTTGTAAGGGGATTGGCTGGTGCACGCACACAGCAGCATATTAGCTGCTGTGTTAGCGTGCTCAGGCCTCCCAGGCCATGTGGGCCCCATGCACGAGGTATGTGCCATATCCAAACCATCTATCCACTTTGAAAGTTCATAATATGAGCTAGAAAATGAGTCAGATCCTTGGCGCATGTGAACCCCACCTTAGCATATTTTGAGGCCATCTTAATGCATCTATGGTAATCTATTGGGGCCCACCTTGATGTGGATGTAAGGCCCATATTGTGGGGCCATTCGATGTATTTGTGGCCCATGGTTGAGACCCACTTTGATAAATATGTAAGGCCCATGGGTCGAGGCCCATTGAGATGTATTAGGGCCTATGGGTTGAGGCCCATTTGATGTACATACGGGGCCCAATTGGTGTGGCTCATTTAATACACATAAGAGCCATATAATATGGCCCATTTGATGTATTTAAGGCCCAATGGGATGTACCTAAGGTCCATTGCAATGTGTGATCCCAACACGGATTATGCAACAATTTTTACGACGATCGTGCCTTGGGAGCAATGTTGGTTTGACGTCCACATTGCGCGTATAATGTTGGTTGGATGTCCATATTACGACTCTCCCTAGGGCCCATTGTTAGGCCCGTACTTATTGTGTATAGGCCGTTTAGGCCCATCTGCATTGTAAGGATAGTTCTTTACTTTATCACATGTTTAGTATAGTTCCATGACTCACGATCATACGCATCATATGTATACTTGATATGAGAAGTGACTGATCATAACATATGCCTTCAGGCAGATTATTTAGGGGCTCCCGGTTAGGCGGTGTTTCCACACATGACCACACGATACGCGTAGGATTTACCGCATGATTGGATAGTGTGATTCATGCATTTTGCATTGTATGACATGATTACTGTACGCCCTAGCGACATCGGGGCTTAACCTCCACAGGCGTATTGTGGTTAGTATGATTGGATATCGAAAATCTCATTCTACATGGGGTGTTATAGATATCCCTGGGTGAAAGTTCCTAAACCCTTATGGTACCAAGAGGTTGCTCTAACATCTGGACCGAGTGGGTACAGGAGCGCCAAGTACCGATTACCAAATGGTCACACTTTTCACGATGTCGTGGTCGGTTGGAAGGGGTTGCGGCCTTACCCGCCCGAGTGTAGGGGGCAAAGCTAGGCTGAGTTTGACCAGCTCGAGGAATGGGTTCGCTATCGACGAGTCAAGCCCATATTGGCAAATAGATAGTGAGGTCTCTTCCACTTACCTTATTGCGCACGATGGGGCGACGATCTGGTTTAGAGTGTACGAGACCTCGGTGATATCCCAGATTTGAGTTGTATTGATATGTGGACTTAGATGAGGATTATATGCTTGACTTGCATCTTGCATCGCATAGCCATAGTATGGCCAACATCATTTATGCTTTGCATCGCATAGCCTTGGTACGACTAACAGTATTCATAGATCCATCAGTATATTCCGCATTACTCTGATATTGTATGATCATATTACTACCTTGTGCACACACTTTCACCACCCTCTAAGCTTTCTATAAGCTTATGAACGACCGTTGCGTGCAGGTGACATTGGGGCGCAGCAGCGCTAAGGAAGGAGCGCTTTGCAGATCATCTTGGAGTTTTTGTTCATCATCATTGTATTTCCCTTTATGCTCATTATACTTGTAAATTTTTTTATCATAGTGAAAATGTAATGGAGTTTTTGGTTGTTGTTGTGGGTTATGCCTTTAGTTATGCTTATCACGAATCAAACTGATATTGGAAATCCTCCTTGTAGCATCCCAGGATCAGAACCTGGCGAATGGGCGCTGAGAATCGAGAATGGGGTTCTACGGAGGCTGTCGACGCCAGATTCAGCGATCGAAAATTTTGTGATCCCGATTTCTGAGTTTGGGGCATGACAAAAATCATCAACATATATCTAAGAATTAGAACCTTATGCCCAAAGGTTCTCTTCAAGATCCTAGGGGAAGCCTTACAACTGGTTCACTCCATACATCACCATTTCAAATTTAGAAATGCAAGTAAAACATACAAATGGAAGCACGACCAGGTAAAGTATAATCGATCCATTTCACATGAACTAGTACTGATTTTCCCAAAATCATGATACCTAGATACTTTGAGAAAGATCAATCACCCATGCATATTAACAGACAAAGCTGTACTTGTTGAGGGATGATTTGTAATGGCATTCCTGTAATTCTTTTGTGACGGAAAACTTGCAACTATATTGCTTTCTAGATCTCTTCAATCCTCCGAGCTATTCTAGATTCTTCATGTATTTGGTACTAGAGGTTTATAAATATCATATCTTGCATTCTATCACTTAAATTTGTCTCCAGTCAACATGGTATCTGAGCAAGTTCTCTGATCCTGTAGAAATTTTTAGGCTTCACATCTTTGTGGACATAACTAATATAAGACACAGAAGCATGGTGTTGGAAATAGAAATAGAAAAACTATGACTAATAGGAAAGGTAAATTTCTCTAAGACTTCATCAATTATATATCACTTCAACTCAATAAACAAAAACACAAACATGAAAAGCTAGAAAAAAAACTAGAATCTGAACGTTACAGTAATAACCTGGGACTGACTATTGCAATTGAATTAGGTTTTATCAACATCTTGTAAATGCAATTTTCCAACACTTTCAATTTCATCAGCTTAAGGTTTGTAGTAACACACCCACATGAATGGCCTAAAGCTCAAGCTGAATGTGTAGGAAATGTAGATATTTGAGTGGACCGTCGTAGGTCTTAAAAATTATTCAGCTACTCCTAGAGCAGATGATTATAAAACATAAGAAACTTAATAAATACGTAATAGGAAATGTCCATTTTGATTTTGAACTCGATGACATGTGATGCTGCAGCCTAGGAGTTGGTTCCACAAAAGCCCAGGAGTGGGCCCCACAAGCTGTTTGATCAGAGATTAGGGGGCACTACAATAACAATCCAATATAGAGTTGAGTAATTGGTCAAGCTTTTTTGTATTAAAAAATCTTATGTGCTCAGACATTTCAAGTTATTGATCAACATTTCAGATAACCTATTTTTATAAAAAAATAAAGAAGAAGAAGAAGAAGAATTTTTTCTGAATTGAGGTGCTTCCATGAGGTAATGCTTGGGGAAATCAACTTGGAGCTGGTACGATTCATTGGTGAGAAATAGAGTCTGGTTGAGGAATTTCATCAAACATGTAGAATAGCATGCAATTCAACCTGCACTGCATCTTCACTTCACAAACCCCCATGCTCCTATTTTTAATTTATGGCATGCACTTACTGTTTGTGCCTAAACACAATAGCAATAGTTCTCTAAAATTTCAACTAACTTGATGATGCATACGGACCCAAATTTTATTCATCTCTGTGAAGTTTTGAAGTACAAATTCCATAACATCATTAACAGTGTTAGCATCCCTGTAGGAAGACAATGGATAGGGTATAGAGCATTTTATCATAGATCTATAAAAAGATATCATTCTTTTTTCAAGATATCTACACCATATATCACATAAGAACCTTAGATCTGACAAGAAATCAAGGAAAATAAAAGTAGAAGGGCAGAAAACACAGACATCAAAGGAAAAAGATCTCAAATATGAGGAAAACTCACTAAACTAGATGTTGTGCCCAAGGTCCCAACACGAAGAACTTTGTATAATCTGAAAGAAGCAGGAGAGATCGATTTTCTCCATTTTACGTTGATCCAATGATTTCTATAGAGAGATCTATGGGAATCAGAAGTTCCATGTGAGCAAGTTATCGATAGAAGCACCCTAGTGCTTTCCTTCCAAATGCTCAATGACTCTCTCTCTCTTGATCTTGATAGAGGTTTATTGACCTCTTCAAGCTATTGCACTGTCATGAAGAAGGTGGAGTCGTGCGGGGGTGGGGAGAAAGAGGGGAGTCGTAAGAATGGTTAATCCACTTTTTGTAATGCCCTGAAAATTGGGGTGGAGCAGAAGCTTAGCTCCCGAGTTCCAATGCATCACTTATGCAACATAGATAAAGATGATTGAATGTTTTTCATGGTAGTGCATTAAACATGAGTGGGATTACACCAAAATAGTAATTCATACTCCAGATCAGTTTATATAACACAAGCAGAATATTGAAAGATATATATAAACGAATATAAATCCAAAATATCGCTGTTGATCGCCAGAGTATGAATACATCACTGAGACATCATATACATGTAATAGATCAAAAATAAAATGTCAAAAGAATAGTCCAACTACAATGATAAACCCCATAGCCCCGTCAATCAGAACGGCCTAAGCGAAACAGTTAGAGAACTGCATATATGAGAACTCGTCCTGATTGTCATAGTAATCAGGCTCTGCCTCCTAAGTCTCATTGTCATCTGCAACTAAGACAGAGTCTGGTGGGTGTTCAGAACATCGTCCCAGAACATGGGAGTGCGTGATCAACTCAGTTAAATCATAGAGTAAAGATTAACATGTTATCAATTCAGTCAAACAGTAATGATAAAGCAGACATATCAAACATTCCTAAATACTCTTGTTAATGTAAGGATGGAATATTTTCATGATGTATGCCCTCGCCTACACTCCCTCGTGCGACACCATCTTACGTCCGCGGCTTGCTTTCTTCCCTCTGTGCACTTCAACCACGACACATACAGTGTGATGTTATGAACGTGATTATCGAGTTATTATTAGTCCTTTTCATACAGCAGTATTGGGAAGCTAAGGTACCTCCCTTGTATTATTACTCAAACGATGATCCTTTCTAGGGTCGTCAGTCCTAGACAATATCATACGATAGTATAGTTTCAGATCGCTGTAAAGGGCTCGACACCAATCAATACAGGTCCAGTTATATCCTATAAACTACAACAAGGCTCGTCGCCCCAATGCAGTTTCAGGATATACTCGAGGTCACTACAAAGGGCTCGTCATCAATCAGAGCAGGCCGACAGCTCGAATATAGTGTCCTATACCACTATAATTAGATCACGAGTCTAAGTTGCTCACTGGTCACTATAGGGAGGCTCGTCGCTCCAGCGTAGGCCGACAGCTCGACCACAGTGTCCCATACCACCATGCCCGGCTCATGAGTCTTAGCGGATCGAGGTACCAAGGTTGATGGGATTACACTGGTAAGTTTGGTACCCTAGATTCAAACAGGAGTGTCCGTACATGGTGAACATACATCGAGTCAATCGGGTTACTTAACGAGCTCGACTGGCACGATCACACTTTGAGTTGATCGACATGGAATGCATAAGCACTCCATGTGGCCAAACCACTGTCGACAGATCTAGTACGGCTCAGGTTCATCAAACACGTCTTACGTGAAGAATAAAGCTCACCCATGAACTCAAGCTTGTTACTGAATGCCTGGACCATAATATGGCCCCAATCACGTACAACCTCAATAATAGACATATGATTCAACTTCCACATTCATATAAGCATGATATGAAATATAACTTAAACATGAATACTATACATGGATGAAATCATACACACAATTAGCAGGAATGAAATAAGCTAAACATAACATGAAGGAAATCATACACACCATTAGCATGAACGAAATAGACTAAATATAACATAGAGAAAATCATACTTTACCTATTTCTAACTCATTCAGGCATTTACACAAACACTTAGACTACACTATTCAACATACATCACGTATGTTGGCATATTGCATATTTAGGAAAATCCTTTTCCTAAGGAGTTGTCGCATATATAAGAAGCATGTATTAACAATGATTTATCATGAAAATCATAAATCCAAAATTTATACGTATACAGGTAGTTCCATAAATACATAGAATACACTACGGTATACATATTTCATATGTATTTGAAATGTGAAACAACCAACACGCTTTACATGTGAAATCATTATCTGACATTGAAAGCTTTGAAAACCATAACGTATACATTCATAATCCGCACCTTAAGCCGTAGAAGCGTAACGAATCTAATTCAAACTGTAAGCCTTTGTCAATGGCAGATTAGCAACCTATAACACGAACTGGGTTAGCTATTTCATTACTCTGACTATATCAAGCCTTAAAACAGGTTAGGGTTTGATTCTCTTACCCAAGTACGGAGTCAGAATTACCGGATTAACGATTCAGATCGACGGATTTGGCACGTAGTGCAGCTGGGAAGAATCCCAAGATGAATCACCAACTGCTCTCTCACTTTCTCTCTCCTTTTCTTCTTCTCTCTCCTAGGGTTTCTCTTAAATTTGTATGGAACAAATGAGGGAGGGTTTAAACCCTTTATATAGGCCTAAAACTCATTAAAATAGTCTCATGGCCAAGGTATACTTAGGTTATATCCAAATCGGCCTTGTTCTGATCCAACGGAGCAGTTATGGAGGTCCTTTTGCTGAATGCGGTCGGACTTAAGCTCATAACTATTGGATCTTGAGTACATTAAGTTTTTAGTCTGATCGGATTCCCCGATCGACCATGGCAGACCAGTTTCAGTTCAATGGTCACCAAAACTCGATCAAGGCCACAAGTTCTTTGACATGTGTGGGCCATCTTCCCTGATTCGAAGGTGAATTTGGGTCAAAAACCAACGGTCAGAATGCTTACAAATGACGCACAAGAGACACGACCCAGATTACTTAAATTCATATTTAATTTCTTAAAATTCTTCACTTTCTCACTCTCTTCACTCCAGACTCAAGGAAACAGTCCCAAGACATCGTTTGGATGTGATTTTCGAGGTGATTGTCAAGTCCAACTAGGCGGTCATAATCGTCTAAGTTCATCGCTATCGAACTTTCGACGTGCAGTCCAGGTCCGATATGAAGTTTCAAAGTGCTCCCGAGAGCAACTAGGTTTAGAGTTAGATTCTAAGTTTTAGGGTAATATAGCGTTAACGATTCTACAAGTTTTAAGTCTTACAGATCATATTTAATGTGATTAGTGCTAATTTCATAGGTAATCTAGGTTAGCACTAAGTTAATACTAATCTAATTTTTAAAGGATTTAGTCCTAAGGGATTTCTGCCTGAGTTGGTACTCGGGTCTTTGTACGAATTTTTTCGAGTCTGTACAATCTATCTCCCTTAAAGAAAAATTTCATCCTCAAATTTGTACCTTTTCGTACTCCTTGAGAATCTGAGGGTAGTTCTTTCTGACCTCAGCCTCTGTCTCCTAAGTAGCTTCCTCCTCAGTATGATGCGTCCACAGAACTTTCACCAGTGGAATGACCTTACTGCGCAACACCTGCTCCTTCCAGTCTAGAATACGCGTCGGGCACAGTACATATGTAGCATCCTCGCTCAGCTGTACCTACTCCCATCTAATGATGTGTGAAGGATCAGTAATATATTTCTTCAGTATAGATACATGAAATATGCTGTGTATGCCTGCGAGTGGTGTGGGTAAATCCAGTCGATACACCACTGCCCCCACTCGATCCAGAATTTGAAATGGACCAATAAACCTCGGTGTGAGCTTCCCCTTCTTGCCAAACCGTAGGACTCCCTTCATAGGAGAAACTCGAAGGAACACATGGTCTCCAACCTTAAACTAGAGCGGTCGCCACCTCGTGTCGGCATAACTCTTCTGTCTGCTCTGAGCTGTCAGAAGTCGATGTCTAATAATGTTGATCTTCTCTAAGGGAACCTGTACTAACTCTGGGCCAACCAAACTATGCTCGCCAACCTCTGCCCAGCAATGCGGTGCTCGGCAAGGGCGCCCATACAAGGCCTCATAAGGAGCCATGCCAATACTCTCCTGAAAACTATTATTACAGGCAAACTCTGCATATGGGAGATAGTCATCCCAACTGTCCTTGAAGTCCAAAACATAAGCTCACAACATATCCTCTAAAATCTGATTCACCTGCTCTGTCTGTTCATTGGTCTGTGGATGAAATGCGGTACTGAATTTTAACTTCACACCCATTGCTTCCTGGATACAAGTTCAGAAGATAGATGTGAACCACGTGTCTCTGTCTGACAAAATCTCTAAGGGAACTCCATACAGATGAACTATCTTTTTGATGTACAGCCTAGCCAACTCGTCTGCAGAGTTCATGACTCTGATTGGAAGGAAGTGAGCCAACTTCATCAATTTGTCGACGATCACCTAGATAGAATCATATCCCTTCCTCGTCTTCATCAGTCCTGATATAAAGTCCATAGAGATGAAGTCCCACTTCCATTCAGCTATGGGCATGGGTTGAAGTAGTTCAGGAGGTCGACAATGCTCTGCCTTGACGTGCTGACACGTGAGACAACGAGATACGAACTCACCAATGTGAACCTTCATGTTATCCCACCAGTACGATCTCTTCATATTTTGATACATCTTCGTGCTACCTGGATGCATGTTTTAACAAGAAAACAAATACCTTTCAATTCAGGGGATTATCTTATTTAGACATAACAGAGAAAAAGTGTAAAGACGATCATCACATTTTTATCGATTCTGAGTTCATTTACATCCTCTAATGTCCCTTGATTCTAAGATACATTTATTCAAATATGTATGAAGTAATAACATTAGAACATTAAATTCAAATAGCAAATTCGACAGCATTTTGGCATGAATTTTAGTCTTCTCCAAGGACTTAAGAGGAATTGCCGATTGGACCAATCAATCTTCAAGGAGATAGGAATTTCGACAGCATTCCAGTACTATTTTAAACATCTCATAAGACTTAGGAGGAATGTGCACTTCAGCGGGTCATCTCCTTTTGCACTTGAACAGAAGAACTTAAGAGATCTCAACCATTTCGGCAGCATAACGACTCAGCTTTATAGACTGCAGAATAGCCTATTTATGCGGACTCGCGCAAAGGACATGGTTTGTGTTGTCCTGCGTAAAGCCCTTGGGCTGTCGCTCTCACCTTCAATTCTCTCTTCTTGCTCCGCTTGCTCTCCAAAATCTTCGATCATCCCCTAATGAAGGAAGGAAAGGGGTATTTATAGACACTCACACGTGTGGAACTCTAATCTTGGCGATGTGGGACATAATTTCTTACAAAAAAACCAAACTATCTGCACTCATCAACGCAACGTGATATTGATTGCGGAGAACCGTGTAAAGTATATTATTTGCGCGGTACCGCACAAAGTATATCAATTACACGGTCCTGCGCAAAGTGCTTATGGGTAATTTGTTCCTCCTTTTCTTTCAACTCCCTTCACAATCTTTTGATCTTCATTTTCTTCCATTCTTCTCTTATTTTTATCCCTCAACAGATGCCTCCTTGATCCGTTCTTTGTTTTCCTCAAAATCAAAGGAAAGGATCAATGAAATTCCTTTCTTCACGCTGACCCACGTACCGTACTCGACCGCAAATCCTATAAATAGCCCAATGACTTTCCATTTGATGAGATCACTTGTGCACTTGCAAAACCTCGTCCCGACATTTCTACCCCGTGCAATCGATATCGTTTGCACGGTTCTGCGCAACACTCCATTGTTCGCGCAAGATTTCTAGAAGCCCTTTCACTCCGTGCAAAGTATCCTTTACGCTGTTACTTAGCCATTTCTTTCTTCTTTCACTTGAACCCTTTTCAAACACTTAGTGACCTTTTCTTCCCTCTTTCACCTTTCCTTTGCACCTATTCTTTGATTTCCTTCAAACCTGGAACACCATATTTCATCATGGCTCGTATTAAGCGAACCTTTCGTCCTGTAGATCTGCCTACTAAACAACGATTTCACCAAGAATCCCTTTAGGTTCATTAGCGGCACCTAAAACAATAGCCCGTGAAATCATATTTCCAGTTGAAACTACGGACTTGCCGACTCCGACCAGCAGGGATTCGAGTATGGAGGCCAGGGCACCTTCCCTTGCAGATATAGTGGGGATCAGTCCTTCCATGATTCAAGGAATCTCTCCTTCTGTTAATTGTGTCCCGACAACACGTACATGCAGATGTATACATATTAGTTATTTTATTCGAAACTGTATATAACTTTCTATTGATGTCTCTTCATGCTTTCTTCCTTTGTATTACAGGAACCCCTCCTTGTAGTGGAGCAGCCGGTTCTGACTCGGTAGCCACTACGTCAGAGCTTTCATCCTTTGCAAAAATCCCTACTCACAAGATGCTCTTGATGAGGAATTCTCTGTCAGTAATAATCCATATCTTTAAAGACCTCGAACAATGGTCGGACTTGGATCTTGCTATCGAAATTTTGGAGAGTTCTGCAAGGATGGCTAGAATCAACATATCTTCTTTGCGAGATTCTCTTCTCAGATTCCGTGATTCAGTATTTTCTTTGGCATCGGCAGAAAATGTTACAATTGCGCCTGAAATTTTAGAATACGGGCAACAATTGGCTACGTCTCAAGAACAAGCCTCTTTGATTGCTTCCTCCATTTCTAAGTTTGAACAAGAATACTCAATTCTTCAAGATCAATTAAAGGTTTGTAATGATGAAAGAGCAATTATTCAAGATCACATTACTGCTCTGAAAGAAGAAATCTCTCAGCTGGAGATGAAGAATCATGAGAAGGAATCATCCATCTAAGATGTTGAGGAAAGGATGCGAGCTAATATTCAATTTGTTAATATAGAAAAATTTGCGCTGCTCCAAAGTAGAGAAGTAATCACATCTTTGAAAAGAAAACTAGCCGACATTCCTGATTAAGCAAAGATCATTCTTGTAGAAAAATCAAAGCATGATGCGGCTCAAGCACAATTAAAAGAAGATTTACAAAGATATATGGAGGCAGTAGGAATTGCAGAGGAACTTTAAGAACATAATTTTTGTTCATATTTTTCTGAACAAGTAACTTGTTTTAACTTTTAATAGATGCATTTATGATAGGATTTTGAGACATTCCCTTTTGCTGAAGAATTATCATATTGCATATTGTCGCAATCGTATTTGTCTATACAACAATTTTACCATAACGTCAAAATTTTATTTTATTTTTTTTAACCTTTTAAGCCATGTTAGTGCGGGATTCCCTATGTGGGTATTTAAGTTGGTGGTGCTAAATTTTAATTCAGTCAGTCACACACAGTTTAAGCTCTTGAGTAGAGGAGCACACATAGTTTAAGCTCTTAAGTAGTGGAGCTGTAACACCCCAGATTTTTACCAACCTAGGATTAGACGTCCTTAGGCAATGGGCTAATCATAACACCTTAGTAACCTCTCAGAACCCAATTCCAAAGCTAAAGAAATCATTTAGAACCTAATTCTTTAGAATTTAACGTGAACTAGCCATCGCTACACTAGATTACCTACGAAATTAGCACTGATCGCTTTAAATACGTTCTGCAAGACCCAAAACTTGTAGAATCAATGACGCTATAATACCCTTAAATCTAGGATCAAACTCTAAATCGGTTTATTTTCAGGAACCCTTTGAAACTTCATATTTGATTTAGACCACACGTCGGAAGTCCGATATCTACAATCTTAGACGGTTATGACCGCTTAGCTGGACTTGACAATCGTTTCGAAAATCAAGCCCAACCGATGTTCTGAGGCTATTTCATTGAGCCTGGACTGAAGAGAGTGAGAAATGGCTAAAGGTTTAGGAAATTAATTCCAAATCTGGCACGTGTCGTTGCGCGTTATTATTAAGTGTTCTGACTGTTAGAATTCAGCCAAATTTCACCCTCGGATCAAGAAAATTTTCTTTTTCATGTCATGAGACTTGTAGACTTGATTTAGGTACAATGACCGCTGAACTGAAACTGGACCACCACGTCTGATCTGTAAACTCTACCAGTCTAAAAACTTCGGGTGAGCAGGATCCGATATGCATGAGCTTAAGTCCGACCGCGTTCGGCCAGGGGACCTCCAGAAACACTCTTTTGGATCGGAAAAGTCCCGATTTGGTTATAACCCAAGTATACTTTGTTCCCAAGTCTATTTAGGTTAGTTTTTAGCCTATATAAGGGCTTTAAACCCTCTCATGTCTCTCCCATCCGAATTTGCTTGAAACCCTAGATTGAGAGAGAGAGAAAGTGAGAGATTGTGAGAGAACTTCCTGTCGTTTGCTCCATCTTTTACACGTACCAAAGAAACCCATTCAAATCACTTTTCCGATGATTTCCAACGCACTTATAGGTAGGAAAAATCCTAAGAACTTGCTGTTTTAGGGATTTCTTTGATTCAAATGGCAAAGTAGCTTATGTACTTTTGCATTAGGTCGCATTTATGCCGTTGACGAAGCATATACATTCTATTCGAACCGATACACGCCTAAGGCAAAAGGTGAGGATTTTAGACGCTTTGATTAACTGATTTCAAAGCTTTCAAGGTCATTTAATAGTAGATTGTCGAAGAGAACGCCGTTTGACATGTAGAACATGTTGTCCGTATTCCATTTCGTATACGTACGGGAAATATGAGATTTAGGGCATTTTGGGTATTTGTAGGAAATACAGTATACGTCCGTATTTTGCTGAAATGATTGCCATGGTTATTTGTCGTGTTATGATATTAAGCATGCGTGCATGATCTGTTTGGCGAAGAGATTCACCCTAATGCGCACTTTGAGTAGACATACGCTATGTAGACTAAAGTGTGTAGACTAAGTGTTTGTATAAATGTTTGTATTAGTAGGTATTGAGTAAATGGTGTTGTGAATTAGTTTTGAGATTGAATTCTCAATTAATTTGCTGAGGTATATGGTTTCCACATGTTGGCTATATGAATCGATTTCATTATACATATATGGAATGCATGTATTGGTTGATTTGCTTACGTAGTATGATATAACATGTGTCAACATGCTTGTATTGTTTATATTCTTTTCTGTTACTCACATATGCTTACTGATGTTGATACACAAATGCTTGGGGCTATGACCTAGTTCAGGCAGTCGGTAATGGATTGAATTCGTGGTTGGTTTCTAATTGCCACGAAGGACGCGTCGATGAACGCGAGTCGTATTTTGGGTTGGCGGCAGTGGTTAGGCTACACGAAGTGTTTTATGCACTTCATGTAGTTCAGCTTGAGATGTGCTTATACTAATCGAGCCTGTCAAGTAACCCGACTGGCCATTGTATGTTCACCATGTATGAGTCATAACTGATTGAACCTAGGGTACTGAACTTACCATTGAAAACCTTGTCAACCATGGTACCTTGATCCATAAAGACTCATGAGCCAGGCATGGTGGTATGGGACACCGTGGTCGAGGGCCACAAACCTTCCCTTAGTGACCAGTGGGCACCCTACTCTGAGCAGATTATGGTGGTATGAGACACTATATTCTTACTGTCAGCCTACATTGATAAGGTGATGGGGGAGTGGAGCAATGAGTGTGAGCAACAGCCCTAACAGCCCTTTGTAGTGACCTTGAGTTTATCCTGACACCGAATGGGGGCGACGAGTCCTGATGCAGTCTTAAGGATATAAACTAGGCCTGTATTGATAAGGTGATGGGGGAGCGGTGCAACGAGTGCGAGCAACAGCCCTGGCAGCCCTTGCAGCGACCTATAAATATATCATCGTACGAGATTACTAGGAGTGACGACCCTAGACAGGATCTTTGTTGGGATTGATATAAGGAAGGTATCTTAGTTTCCCAATCCTGTTGTATGAAAATGACTAATAACAACCCGGTAATCATTATCCATATCGCACTGCATGTGCCTGGAAGATGTGGAGCACTGCGGGAAGAAAGCATGTCGTGGACGCAGATAGTGATGCATGAGGGAGTATGTCGGTGAGGGCATCCATCATGTCATTTCATGCATGTATTAACAATAGTATCTAGGAATGTTTGATTATTTGCTTTAATATTATCGCGTGATTGATTTGATAACATGCTAATCTTTGCTCTATGATTCCACTGAGTTGATTACTCATTCCCACGTTATGGGATGGTGTTCTGGACACCCACCAGTCCCTATTTTAGTTTCAAATGATGGCGCTACTTGTGAAGCGGAGCCGGACTTGATGATGATGAGGAGGATCCCTCCTTTATGCATGTTCTAATCGACGGGATTACAAGGAGGTTGATTAGACGCCTTGACACTTGTCATTTAATATTTTTAGAGCACTCATGTATATTCTTTTCTTTCCATTTTTGGAGTATACATGTATTTAATTAACCTGGTAACATGTTCACACTCTGAAGATTTACAATTAATTATATATTTTATGTATTCATCACAGTCTTCCTCTTGCTAATTTAACTATCTCTGGAGTATGATATGTTGTTTTATCTTAGTCTCAATCTTGTTTAATGTCATTCTATAGACAACATGCATTTATCATTATCTATGTTGCATAAGTGACGTTTTGGTACTCGGGAGTTGGGTTTCTACCCGACCTCCGATTTTCAGGGTGTTACAGGAGCACACACAGTTTAAGCTCTTGAGTAGTGGAGCTGGTCTCACGTGATAGTCTCTAAAAATCTTAAGAGTTCACTGGACTTCTCACTGCCTAGTGAGTTCACAAACCGTGATCCATCAGAGAGGCCCAGTGAAGCTACCGGGGCGGTGAACTTAGTTGGTTTTACGCACAGGGTTGGCCATGGTAACTCTCTAGAGTTCACAGAGCTCGCAAGGCTACCTTTGGGGTACTAAATCCATGGTTGCCAGTCCATCGATGAATAAGTTTAAGCCCTTCCTCATGAGTTAGTACCGGAATTGAACCACAAATCTGGGGGGTCTTATGCATGGTTGGCCTATCTAAAGCTCAGACTGTGGCCCTCATTTTCTTCGTCTGCAAGGTTGGGCCCATTCACGGGAGGGCATTGTTCTCCGTTCCCTATGACGCTGTCGGAAAGCTATACAGACCACATGGGGGTTACGCTGACTGGCCATCTAAGGACTTTTGGCCCTCAGGCTTTTAATCATTGGCTTCGTCGGCTGCCTACATGGGTACGTACGATGGCCTTCAAGGGCTTTTTAGGGCCACTGGCTCCTCGCCGCTGCCCGGATGGTGAAATTTGTAGGACTTGTGTGTAGCTAGCCCTTTTAGAGCTTGATCTTTTAGAATCTGATCCTTTTAGACTTTGATCTTTTTAGAGCTTGATCCTTTTAGAGCTTTTAGCCCCTTTTCAGAGTTTTATCTTTTTTTATTTGGCTCTTTTAGGATTTGACTCTTTTTTTTTTTTTTAAGATTGACTCTTTTAGGATTTTGGCTAGGGGCTTGGCCGGCTAGACTGCCTTATAATGCCTTGTAAGGCAATAATAATTGTGAACATCGTTATCGCCAAAATGAAAAATGTGTCTGACTGAGATTGATACGTCGTTACTTCTGATAATATCTTCAAGAGGATTTTCATGACGATATTAATTTTGCCAAACTTTTCCATTTCCAAGACTCATTTGGTGATGACGATGATCGCTTTCATTCAGAATACTTGTTAATGTAGTCGATATGCTCGATATGCTCATGAATTTCTTCTTTATAGATTCTTTTGACATATGGACATGATCTTATTCCTTCTCGCCCCCTTTTGATATAGAATCATTATGTTGATAATATTCTGGATCAAAATTAGTAGCTTCTTTTAGGGGTAGTATCTTTTGATGAAGCGGGCATTAACTGGTATACTGATACCTTGCCCATCTTGATTGGTGATTCTATATGCTCCATTGGAATAAACTTCATTTATTACATATGGCCCATCCCATTTAGGCTCGAACTTGCCCCCTGTTCGGCGGGTAACCACTATAGGTCTTTTCAACATTAGCACCATATCCCCTTTTTTGAAAGAGCGGTGTTTAACTTGTTTATCAAAAGCAGCCAATATCCTGGCCTGATATGATTGCAATCGCTGTTAGGCAACTAGACGTCCCTCATCAAGCAGATCTAACTCTTTCAGCCTTATTTTTACATTTTCATCATCTGTTATGAACTGATGTACTATCACTCTGAGCGATGCCACTTGCATTTCAATTGGTATAACTGCCTCTACGCCATAGATTAATGAATATGGTGTTGCCCCCGTTGCTGTGCGCTGAGTAGTTCTGTATGCCCATAATGCTTCTTATAACTTTTCATCCCAATCACGTTTATTACCTGTCACCGTCTTCTTTAGTATTTTGACGATCGTTTTATTAAACGCCTCTGCTAGCCCATTGGCTGGGGGATAGTAAGGTGTTGAAAATGAATGACGAATGCTGAATTTCTGACACAGCTTTTCCATGCCTCTATTTTTGAAGGGAGTACCATTATCAGTAACGATTTTCTTTAGAATACCGTGACGATATATTATGGCATGCCGGATGAAGTTGACCACATCCTTTTCTTTAATGTTGCGTAAAGTGACTGCTTCAGTCCATTTGGAGAAATAATCTGTTGCTGCTATATTGTTTTCCTGGATGAAGGTGGGTTTATAAGACCAATTACGTCAAGTCCCCAAGTGAAAAAGGGCCAAGAGGCCACAGATTGGTGCAAGTCTTCTGGGGGGACGTGTATAACATCTCCATGAATCTGGCATTCATGGAACTGCTTCGCGTAATCTATAGCATCTTTGAACATGGTGGGCCAATAATAACCCATTCGATGTATTCTGTGGAATAAGTTTTGACCTGCCTGATGTGCCCCACATTCACCAGGGTGTGTTTCCTGCAATACTTACCTTGCTTCTTGCTCATCTAAACAGCGTAGCAACATTCCATTGTAAGATTTTTTATATAATATTTCACTGTATATGATGAATCTGATTGACCGCTGCTTGATTTGTTGCTTCTTTACTTGATCCTCTGGCAGGATATCATACTGAGGTAATCAACAAAAGCTTGACGCCAATCATCTGTCGTTATTTCTAAGCATGATACAGGAAGCGTTTCAATTACTTCTTCGATGATCTCTGAAGATGGTAATAATCTTCTTTCTTCTATAGTTACTTGAAGAGGACTCCTATTAGGGCAGGACAGGGCGGCAGCTAGGCTGGCCAAAGCATCCGCTTTTGTATTTTCAGACCGCGGTATATGCTTGATCTCTACATGGCAGAACCGTTCTAACAATTGTTGTGCCTTTTGATAATAGGGTAAGAGTTCTTGCTTTCTTACCTCGAACTCAGTTGTCAATTGATTTATAATCAATTTGGAATCTCCAAAGATATGAAGCATTCTTATTTTCATCTGTTGAGCTATTTCCATCCCAATAATGAGGGCCTTTTATTCAGCCTCATTGTTTGTGCATGAGGTGCCTATTGTGAAGGAGTATGGTAACAAGTCACCTTGAGGAGTGATAAATATCACCCCTGTTCCCGCTCCTGATGCCCACATGGCGCCGTTGAAGTACATCTATCGTGGGCTTTACGATTCAACCAGCATAACGTGCTCATCCGGAAAGTTGTCAGTGATGGCTTCGCAATCTGTCACTAGGTGTGTTGCGAGGAAATCTGCCACCGCCTGCCCTTTTACTGCTTTGGCCAATTTATAAGTAATAGTGTATTCTGAAAGCAACAACATCCATTTAGCTAATCTCCCGGATAACACCAGCCTTGTCATTAAAAACTTAGTCGGATCTGCTCTTGAGATTAAAGTTATGTTATGAGAGAGACAATAATATCTCAACTTTTGGACTACGAATATTAACGTTAGACACTCTTTCTCGATTGGAGAATAATTGCATTCAGCTCCCATTAATGTTCAACTTAAGTAATAAAGAGCGGCCTCTTTCCCAACTTCATTCACTTGAGCCAACAAAGCACCTAAGGAATTCTCAGCTGTAAATATATATAAATTAAGTGGCTTTCCTTTTATTGGGGCCGTTAATACTGGCGATTGCTTCAATAATCTCTTTATTAAGTCGAATGCATTCTGACAAGATTGATCCCATACAAACTCTGCATCTTTCTTCATCAAATGCGAGAACGGCTGGCATCTTCCTGCCAGATTTAAAATAAAACGACGAATGTATGCCAGTTTTCCTTGCAAACTTTTCAATTCCTTTAAGGTTGTCGGTGGCGACATATTTTGAATAGCTTTGACTTTCTTTGGAACGATTTCTATACCCCTGTGCCATACAACGAAACCAAGGAATTTACCCGAGGACACCCCGAATGCGTATTTGGCTGGATTCATCTTCAACTGCTTCTTTCGTAATCGAGAGAAAACTGATGCCAAATGTTCGCGATGCTCATGATGATCTCTGATCTGATTGGTAAGTCATCGACGTAACACTCGACATGTTTATGCATCATGTCTTGGAATATATTTTACATCGCTCTTTGATATGTTGCCCCAGCATTTTTGAGACCGAACGACATGACCTTATAGCAGTAAATTCCCAGCGGTGTTCTGAATGTTGTTGCTTCCTCATCTTCGGGTGTCATTCTAATCTAATTGTATCCTGCATAGCCATCCATGAAAGTCATAACAGCATATCGAGTTGTATTATTAATCAGCAACTCTATTATTGGAAGAGGAAAATCATCCTTCGGACATGCCTCATTCAGGTCCCTGAAGTCAATGCACACTCTGATTTGTCCATTTTTCTTTTTCACAGGGACAATGTTCGATATCCACCTAGGATACTTGACTTCTCGGATGAACCCGACTTTAATCAGCTTGCTGACCTCTTCTTCGATTAATGGAATTAAGTCTGGATGAAACCGCCTTTGTGCCTGTTTAACCGGCCTTTTCTCTTTGGAGATATCTAATTGGTGCATTGTTACAGAGGGTTCCAAACCTGACATTTCTGCATACGTCCAGGCGAAGACGTCTTTATTTTCTTTAAGCAGTTGGAAATATTTCTCAGATTCTTGCTCAGAGAGATCGCTACTGATAAATGTATTCCGGGGTTCTTCTTAAATTTAAATAGAAAATTTGACAACATTTCGGCATGAATTTCAGTCTTCTCCAAGGACTTAGGAGGAATTGCTGATTGGACCAATCAATCTTCAAGGAGATAGGAATTTTGACAGCATTCTGGCGCTATTTTGAACATCTCCTAAGACTTAGGAGGAATGTGCACTTCAGCGGGTCATCTCCTTTTGCACTTGAACAGAAGAACTTAGAGATCTCAACCATTTCGGTAGCATAACAACTCCTCAGCTTTATAGACTACAGAACAACCTATTTGTGCAGACCCACGCAAAGGACATGGTTTGCGCGGTCCCACGTAAAGCCCTTGGGCTGTCGTACTCACCTTCAATTGTATCTTCTTGCTCTACTTGCTCTCCGAAATCTTCAATCATCCCCCAATGAAGGAAGAAAAGGGGTATTTATAGACACTCACATGTGTGGAACTCTGATCTTGGCGATGTGGGACATAATTACTTATAAAAAATTAAACTATCCGCACTCATCAATGCAACGTGATATCGATTGCGGAGAACTGCGTAAAGTATATCGTTTGTGCGGTCCTGTGCAAAGTGCTTATAGGTAATTTGTTCCTCCTTTCCTTTCAACTCTCCTTCACAATCTTTTGATCTTCATTTGCTTCCATTTTTCTCTTATTTTTATCCCTCAACAATGCATCGCAAGCCTCGAACTGTGGACTGACTCGAGAACCTCTCGTCTCAAGTCAGGAGTGTCTAGGACGCATAGGCGGCCAAGATAACGTAAGCCCTCATCCGTACCAACACTCCACTCAGAGTCCTCATCTGTACTAACCCGCTCTCTCATCTTCGCCAATAGCTCATCATTTGCCTAAGCCGCGATAATCTTGTCATCAATGAGGGGCTGTACACGAACGTGTGCGACGACTTCAAATGGTTCCTCCACAGTGAGCTTCTGCTCGAAGTCCCGCACGAACTCTACCTTATCTCATTCTGCCACCATCAGCGGAGCTGTAAATGCTATAGCCTTCTTACGGCTCAACGCATAAGCCATATGGTTGGCCTTGCCAGGATGGTAGGAGAACTCGAACTTGAAATCCTTCAAGGTTTCCATCCATCGGCATTGCCTCATATTTAAGTCCCGCTGAGTGAATATATAGCGAAGGCTCTTGTAGTCGCAGAAAAGCTCGAACTCCTCTCCATAGAGGTAATGTCTCCAGAGCTTTAATGCAAAGATGACGGCTACTAACTCGAGGTCGTGTGTAGGGTAATTTTCCTTGTGTTTCCTCAACTGTCTCGAGGCATATGCAATAACCCTGTCCTTCTGCATAAGGGCACCAACCAGACCCACTTGAGATGCATCAGTGTAAATAGTATACTTGACCCCTTGCTCTGGCAATACTAGCACAGGGGCAGACGTCAGTCTGTACTTCAGCTCCTGAAAAGTTGCTCCGCCTTCTCATTCCAGGCGAACTTCAAGTCTTTTCGAGTCAACTGAGACAACGGTCTGGCAATCTTCGAGAAGTCCCGAATGAAGCATCAGTAATAGCCTGCCAGACCCAGAAAACTCCTCACCTCAGTAACCGAACTAGGCTGTTTCTAGTCCTGAACCGCGGTTACCTTAGCAAGGTCCACTGTTATCCCTTCCTTGGACACTACATGTCCCAGGAACTTGGCTTCCTCTGTAACACCGTGAAAATCAGGGGTCGTGTATAAACTCAACTCCCAAGTTCCAGACCGTCACTTATGCAATAAAAATGATTATGATTCAATGTTGTCTGAGTTAAAGCATTCACATGAGTAAAAGTATACCAAAACTACAATTCATACTCCAGATCCAGTGATAAAAGCAAGCGGAAGACTAAAGAATATATATATCACTGTATGAAAAAACAAAGTAGATCTCAACTGGCACTAAAGTATGAATACATCACTGAGTCTCATATACATGTAAATGACAGAAATAAATGTTCAAAAGAGTCCCACTGTGAAGTCCCGTCAACCCAGGTCACCAAAGCAAAGCCATCATGGTACTGCATGTATGAGAACTCGTCCTGGTCCTCATCAAAGTCTGGCTCTGCTTCCTGGATCTCAGCATCACCTGCATCTAAAACAGGGTCTGGTGGGTGTTGCAAACACCATCCCGTAACGTGGGAATGAGTGATCAACTCAGTGGAATCATAGAGCAAAGATTAGCATGTTCACAAATCAATCATGCGATAATAGTAAAGCAGTAAATCAGACAATCCTAATACTGTTGTTAATACAATATGACATGACGTGATGTATGCCCTCACCGACGATCTCCCTCATACGGCACCATCTTACGACCGCGGCATGCAATCGATCCTCAAGTGCTCCACATCTTCCAGGCACATGCAATGGTATGGTGAAATGATTTTCAAGTTGTTATTAGTCCATTCAAATAGCAGGATTGGAAAACTAAGGTACTTCCCTTATATCAATCCCAACACAGATCCTGTCTAGGGTCGTCACTCCTAGTAATCTCATACGATGTATATTTTTGTAGGTCGCTGCAAGGGCTGCCAGGGCTATTGCACGCACTTGTTGCACCGCTCCCCCATCACCTTATCAATACAGGCGTACTGTACTCTACTGCTACTGAAGGGTAGTCGCCTCCTGTAGACTCAGAATACGCTCGCGGTCACTACAAAGGACTCGTCGCCTGATCAGTGTAGGCTGACAGCTAGAATATAGTGTCCCATACCACCATAATCTGCTCACGAGACTAGGTGCTCACTGGTCACTACGGGGAGGTTTGTGGCCCCAGCGTAGGCCAACAGCTCGACCACGGTGTCCCATACCACCATGCCCGGCTCATGAGTCTTCGTGGATCAAGGTACCATGGTTAACAGGGTTTACAATGGTAAGTTCAGTACCCTAGGTTCAAGCAGTTATGACTCATGCAGGGTGAACATACATCGGCCAGTCGGGTTATTTGACGAGCTCGACTAGCGCGATCGCATCTCAAGTCGAACGACATGAAGTGCGTAAATTACTTCGTGTGGCCTAACCACTGCCGCCAACTCCAAAACACGGCTCACGTTCATCGACGCGTCGTTCATGGCCAAGAAAAGCTAACCACAAATTCGCTCGGTTACCGACTGCCTGGACTAAGCATAGTCCCAAACAATTATGGAATCACATCAACAATTCATATAAGAGTATTGGAAATGAAATACAACCATGTGAGCATGTTAACACATGTTATAACATACAACTTAAGAAAATCTTCGAACACATACATTTCATGCATATAATGAAGTCATGCATATAGTCAACATGTAGGAAATTGTTTACATCAGCATATTAATTGAGAAATCAATCTCAAACTAATTCATAACATCATTTAATTCAATACATACTAATACAAGCATTTATACAAACACTTACACTACACACTTAAGTCTACATATAGTATGTCGACCCGAAGTGTGCATTTAGGCGAATCTCTTCGCCAAACTAATTATGCACATATTCCTAACATTCTAATGCGACAACAAATCATGTCAATTACATTAGCAAAATATGAATGAAATTAGTACTTCCTAAAAATGACTAAAGTGCCCTAAATCTCATATTCTTCGTTGGTTTACGAAACAGGAAACGGATAGCATGTTGTCCATGTCAAACGGCGATGCCGTCGATAATCTACTATTAAACGACATTGAAAGCGTTGTAAACAGTCAATCAAAGCATCTAAAATCCGCACCTTATCTCTTATAAGCGTGTGAATTCGAACGGAGCGTATACGCTTCGTCTACAGCGATAAGAGAACCTAATTTATAAGATACGTCAGCTAACATGCTTTGAATCCTAGAAAACCTCAAATCAGTAACTTCTAGGGTTATTTCTTACCTGAAAATGTGGAGGAATCACCGGCCAGGTGATTGAAGTATGTTGCTAAAGTACGTGCAACAGGCGGCACAAAGGCAGAAAAATTCTCTCCTACTCTCTCTCACAAACTCTCACCTTTTCTCTCTCCCAATCTAGGGTTTCTCTCAAATTCGGATGGGAGAGAGAAGTGAGGGTTTCAACCCCTTTTATAAGCTCAAAAATGCCCAAAATAGGCTCAGGAACAAAGTTCACTTAGGGCATATCCAAATCTGGGCTGTTTCGGTCCAAAAGATGATTTCTGGTGGTCCCCTGGCCGAACGCAATCGGACTTAAGCTCATGCATACAGGATCTAGCACGCATCAGGTTTTCAGTCTGGCAGGGTTCACAGATCGCACGTGGCGGTCCAGTTTCAGTTCAGCGGTCACCGCACGTAGATCAGGGCTGCAAGTCTCATGATATGAAATAAAAAAATTTTCTGATCCGAGGGTGTAATCTAACTGAATTATGACGGTCAGAACACTTAATACTGACACATCAAGTCGTGTGCCAGATTTGAATTTTAAATTCCAAATCTGTCCCTATTCGCACTCTCTTCAGTCCGGGCTCAATGAAATAGCCTATGATTATCGGTTGGACTTGATTTTCGAAATAATTGTCAAGTCCAACAAGGCGGTTCTAACGGTTTAAGATAGGAGGTATCAGACTTTCGATGCGCGGCCTAAATCCAATACAAAATTTCAAAGTGGTCCAGAGAACAAACCTGCTTAGAGTTTGATCCGAGGTTATAGAGTTTTATAGAGTCATTGGTTCTACTCAATTTGGGTCTTGTAGAACGTATTTAAAGTGATCAGGGACTATTTCCTAGCTGCTCTAGCGTTGCGCTATCTAACTTACGCTTATTTTCCATAGGAATTAATTCTACGCGATTTCTGGTCAAGTTGGTACTCGAGTCCAAGTACGAATTTTTCACAGGCGTTACATCCTCCCTCAAGAAGTCGCACGTCTTGTACTGCGTGAACAACTGGTTCTTCTTCAAAGTATCTAAGACTGCTTGTAAGTGTCTCTCATGCTCTTCCTGACTCACAGAATATACCAAAATATCATCGATAAACATGATGACGAATCGGTATAAAAATAGCCGAAACACCCAGTTCATCAAGTCCATGAACACGACTGGTGCGTTCGTAAGGCCAAACGACATCACAAGGAACTCGTAATGTCCAAAGTTGGTCCTAAATGTAGTCTTTTGCACATCTTCATCCCTGACGTGCAACTGATGATACCCTGACTGTAGGTCAATCTTCGAAAAGTATCGCGCCTCTTTCAACTGATCAAACAGGTCGTCTATCCTGGGTAAAGGATACTTATTCTTCATGGTTAATTGGTTTAACCTACGGTATCAATACATAACCGCAAGGACCCATCTTTCTTCTTGACAAACAACAAAGGTGCTCCCCAAGGAGACACACTTGGTCGTATGAAGCCCTTTTCTACCAGCCCATCAATTTATTGCCTCAGTTCTTCCATCTCACATGGTGGCATACGATACATCGGTAATGAAATGAGTGTCGCACCGAGCACGAGATCGATAGAAAAATTGATCTCACACTGCGGAGGTAAACCAGGAATCGTTGCAAACACCTCCTCATAATCCTGAACTACAGGCATGTTTTCAATTGTCGGGATATTAACATTTTTCAGCAAGGAAGCGTAACAACTCATCCAAGAAGGGTGACTGACCTAAACTAGGAAAGTAAAAGTTGTGCCCTCTGGTCCATAGTCTGTCACCACTCTAGCCTCGCAATCAATTTCCGCTTGCATCCTAGCGAGCCAATCTATACCAAGAATGACGTCGTAATGCAACAGAGGAAAGACAATCATGTCGACTAATATGGTCCTGCTCCCCAAGTTTATCGGGCAACTCTTGCAAATCTTATTAACATCAGAAAATATCCCAGCGGCGGTGATAACCCTCACTCCTTTCGTAGGAGTAGTATCCAATCCCAATCGCTTGACTGTCGAGCATGAAATCATAGAAGTAGTGGCCCCAGTGTCCACCAGTAAGAAAAGTGAAGTACCTTAGATAAGAGCCGTACTCTCGAATGACCTCGGTGCTAGATCTGCACCCTCCGAAGTCTCAACTGTAAGTGCATGCACCTGAGCTTGCTGCAGGTGGTTGGGCTGTGGTACCATAGGCCCTTGTGGTGGCCTAAATCGGGGTGCCGGCGGTCGAAACAAAGGATGTGCACGTGCAATCCATAGAGGTAGAGCTAATAAGGCCAGAGGGCGAGGGTGGTCAATCCTCTGTGGCTGCGAGAACCCACTATCTCTCATACATGTAAAACAACTCTCCGCCACATTACCTGGTTTCCCACAGTAAGTACAGGTCACACAAAGTCGCCTCATTAGAACTAGTGGTGCCGCGATCCTAAAAGGAGAGTCGGTACCGTCCTCTTGCTGAGGAATGACCTGCTCGACATATCTAGTCATGGTCTACGGATCATAGGCCCACGAGAACGTGCTAATCGATCCCCATCCTACTCTGCTTGCATAGGCATGTGTACTAGCTTAGCATAGGAGGGTATGCTAATACAACACATCTTCGAGTGAATGTCGGGCCGCAGGTCCTTAGAAAAATGTCGCATCTACATTTGTGCATCAGCAAGAACAGTCGGGACATATCTGCCCAACTCCATAAATTGGTGCTCATACTCTATCACTGTCATGCCTCCCTATTTGAGGCTCAGAAACTCATTCTCCTTCTCGTGCCAGTATGTAAGGGGATAGTATTTCTCATGGAAGCGGGACTCAAATGCTACCCACCTCCATATGTAGTCAACTGCCACAGTCCGCAGGACACTATCCCACCACAAGCTGGCTTCCTTCTCCAACATGAAGGTAACCAACTCAACTTACTCCAGCTCCGTACAATGTAGCATCCTCCACATCTTGGAGATGCGGTCAATCTAATATTCGGCCTCTTCGGGTCTGTGGGAACTCAAAAATGTATGAGGTCGCAAGCGTTGGAATCGCTCTAGGAGGCCACTAGTACCCAAGTTCCCCGTAGGGTATACAGTAGGTGTAGGCAAGGCCACACCCTCATCTTGAGAAGAAGGCCCTACAGCCTCAGCAGGGCGTACAGATGGTGAAGATGGAGTCGTACTCCCACCCTGAGCTAAAGCTCCTGCGATGGTTGCTAAGTGCTGCTAGTGGTGGTGCTGGTGCCGTATCTGTTGCTGCTGATGCTGCTTCTGCTGCTGGTGCATCATCATCAACAACTACTCCAACTTATCTGTAGGTGGAGCTGATGGAGGCACATATTGCGTCGAAGAAGACACACGGTTCTACTCTTGAACCGGTGGTGTATAAGATGGCGGCCCAACCGTAGGCCAATCGAAGGCTGAGACTCAGGCATAGTCTCACGAACCGGGCCCAAACTAGGGTCCGCATGACCATCACTCTGAGAAGGTGCCTGGTCCATTGAATCACTCAATGCGATGCGTGTCGTGCTCCATGTGAACTTAGGTGGCATTCCTTACACAACATAGGGTGCAACCCAGATCAGATTCAACATAAATATAAACCTATTTACGCAGCATTTACACACAAATTTAAGGCAACTTCATGCATTTCATTATCAAAATTGTCATAATACTTGAGACAAGTTTTACATGGATCATGACAGAAGATGCATGTGAGATAATACAACTAAGCTTCAAAAATGAAGCTTTAACACTAGAATAGCTATTAAACTACTATGCCTATAGGGCTACACACAAACATAAAATAAACCACAGCTACAAACAAACAACGATGACTTAAGGAACTATTCGTCAGAATCTGGTGATGGAGAAGGGGCACCCTTATCCTTCAGGAAGCACAGGATAATCTTTAGCGTGCTAGTCACTTTCTTGAACTTGTGTTTCACGAGGCCCCGAAGATCCATAATGTCCTCTCGTAGGACAGCCTGACCCTCCTCAAGCCGAGCTATACGGGCATCCCTAGTGGCCTAATCAGTGTCCTGCTCCGGTGCCGCAGGAGGAGGACTCTCATCAGTATCCTGAGCTTCCTCTTCCTCTTTATCCTGCTCTTCTTCCTCTTCTATCTCTGCTCCACCTTCTTCATTGCTCTCCTCTTCTTCTTCGCTTTCAGACTCATCCTTGCTTTCTTCAAGTTGGGCTTGTTGTTGTCATGGTCCGATTTTCATCTGATTGAGAGTGGTCTCGCTGATGTAATGGACCGGCGCTGGCAATTCTGCCCCAAGTCTGTAGCCAAACTCAAGCACAATCTTGCACATGAGTCTGCCAAAGGGGAGTGACTCAATCGTTCTTCTTGATCGTGCGATAAGGATGATCTGTCGCATTATAAACGTAGGCACGCACAACTTCACTCCCTACCCCACTTAGTATAGGAAATTCACTATGAGACGCGTGCACTTGCTGTGATTGCTTCACCTGGGGTAGACGTTGAACGTGCAAATGTGGTGAAGCAGATGGAAATCGCCCCCATATGGGTCGCTAAGAGGCTTCTGTTAGGCTGTCATTCAACCAGACGACCATAAAGAAATTTGGTGTGGTGATCCCTTTCACATACACTATTCAGATTTCTCTCACTAACATGTACCTCACCAAGTGGCACATTTAGGAGCTGAGCTATCTACCCAACGTTGATTGTGGCTTTCCGGTCTCTGCCAAAGGGGATCTTGAACTGCAAGGGCTCTAGCGTAGATCTCGAATGTGGGCATAAAAGGCTCGGATAGCGCTCACGTTTACACAATACTCGCCATCAAATAGTGGACCCCACCCGGACTCTTTCAAGCACTCGAACAATAAGTACTCGCCAAAGAGTCATCCATCCACATGTGCTTCAAAAAGAACCCCACGACCCTCGTAGACCCCATGAGACAACTCTGCCAACAACGCTCTTCCAACAGGAGCCTGAGGATCAAGACCTTGCTTGGTCTGCAATTCTCTCCCAACACTTGTACTCGCGGTGGCTCCTCTTGGTCTCCTCGAACGAGCGGGGCGACTAGTCCCAGCTTCATCCATAGGGGCTCGTTTCTTTCCCATGAGAGAAAGAATGGTGGAAATCGAGAATAGAGACGCGACAAGCTCCAAGAAAGCCGTGAAAAAGTGAAGAAAATGAAGGAAAGGGATGAGATCCCTGGGTCTCCACGGATTTGGGCCGTATATGGGAGTGTAAGGGCTCAAATGAATTGGAATGAAGAGGAAGGACAACAAATAGGATGGGTTAGTGGACTTACACGACTTTGAGACTCAAATGGGAGATTTGAGAGCCCAAATCAAGGAAAATGAGAGGGTTAGGTGATGGGTATGGCTGAGCACGGTGGAGAGATGTAAACCTTGAAGGAAAATAAGAGAAAAAGAGATTGAAAGGGTGATTTGAGAGAGGATGGAGCAGTTTTGAAGAAAAGGGAGAGCTTGGGAGGGGGTTTTATGAAGGAAGTAGTGGTTTGGGGATGTTTTAAACCAAAAATCGTGGAATAAATGAGGGATGGTTTAAGCCCAAAGGCCTAGCCCGGACGAGCTCACTGGTCATTGACCAATCCAGTGAGGGCTCACCATTTGGGCGAGGTCCTCACCCATCCCTGTGTCAAAAAAAGTGTGGGTCCCCCTGAAAGTGGCTCATTTGGCCCCCCTTCCTATTCAAGTCATTTCGGGCTATTTCGAAATAAATCCAATACCTATCCCCATTTACCAATTTTTGACAGCCGAAATAGGATGAAACACCGTTTATACCCATCAATTGATGGTCTAGAAGTGATTTGGGGTCTTCGCGTGTGATCAGGAGTGTGCACGGACATGATGTATGTTGGCATATTGCATATTTAGGCAAATCCTTTTACTAAGGAGTTTTCACATACATAACCAGCATGTATTAACAATGATTTATCATGGCAATCACAGATCCAAAATTTATACGTATACAAGTATTTTCACAAATACATAGAATACACTACGGTATACATATTTCATACGTATTCATAACGCGAAATAACCAACACATTTTGCATGTGAAATAGCATCCAAGTCAATAATAAATCATTATCTGACATTAAAAGCTTTGAAAACCATAACCCATACGTCCATAATCCACACCTTACGTCGTAGAAGCATAACGAATCTGATTTAAACTGTAAGCCTTTGTCAACGATGGATTAACAACCTATAGCACGAACTGGGTTAGCTATTTCATTACTCTAACTATACCAAGCCTTAAAACAAGTTAGGTTTTGATTCTCTTACCCAAGTACGGAGTTAGAATCGCCGGAATAATGATTCAGATGGATGGATTTGGCACATAGTGCAGTTGGGAAGAATCCCAAGATGAATCACCAACTGCTCTCTCACTTTCTCTCTCTTATTCTTCTTCTCTCTCCAGGGGTTTTTCTTAAATTCATATGGAACAAATGAGGGAGGGTTTAAGCCCTTTATATAGGCCTAAAACTCACTAAAATAGTCTCATGGCCAAGGTATACTTAGGTTATATCCAAATCGGCCTTGTTTCGATCCAACGGAGCAGTTATGGAGGTCCTTTTACTGAATGCGGTCTGACTTAGGCTCACAACTATTGGATCTTGAGTACATTAAATTTTTAGTCCGATCGAATTCCCAAATTGACCATGGCAGACTAGTTTCAGTTCAGCAGTCACCGAAACTCGATCAAGGCCACAAGTTCTTTGACATATGTGGGCCATCTTCCCTGATCCGAGGGTGAATTTGGGTCAAAAACCAATGGTCAGAATGCTTACAAATGACGCGCAGCGACACGACCCAGATTACTTAAATTCATATTTAATTTCCTAAAATTCTTCACTTTCTCACTCTCTTCACTCCAGACTCAAGGAAATAGTCCCAGGACATTGTTTGGACGTGATTTTCGAGGTGATTGTCAAGTCCAACTAGGCGGTCATAATCGTCTAAGTTCATCGCTATCGGACTTTCGACATGTGGTCCAGGTCCGATACAAAGTTTTAAAGTGCTCCCGAGAGTAACTAGGTTTAGAGTTGAATTCTAGGTTTTAGGGTAATATACCGTTAACGATTCTACAAGTTTTAAGTCTTACAGATCATATTTAAAGTGATTAGTGCTAATGTCACAGGTAATCTAGGTTAGCACTAAGTTAATACTCATCTAATTTCTAAAGGATTTAGTCCTAAGGGATTTCTGCTTGAGTTGGTACTCGGGTCTTTGTATGGATTTTTTCGAGTCATTACTCTTTTTTATATATGGACCCTACTGGCAGCCGTTAAAACTGGCTGCTGGCAAAGGGTTGGCCCATTAGTCGGCTAAGGCCCTTTTTCTTATAGTGTCAAGCACCGTACTGATAGATAGCCAAAACCCTGGATAGAATCATGTATCTCTATACAATCAATCTGATAGGTGGAGGGGTTAGAAAATTCTCTTGCAGCATGTTTTAGGAATTAAGGCTATGAATGAAGCTCCATAGTCCTTTGCTAGTCTGTCCCGCACATGGAACTCATTGATAAAAGTTGTAATATCATCCTTAGACGTACCCCTAAAACACCTTGAAAAAGGTAATAGAAAACCATCAGGCCTCGTGGCCTTGTTTGAGCCTAGTTTATCAACTGCCAACATGATGCATCTTCTTCAACAGGCATCTTTAGTGCATTCACCTCTGCCTTGGATTTACGACTAAACTTTGGATTATCAAGAGTAGGTTTTGCATACTTGACTTTTGAACTACATGGATTTAGAAAATAACTTGCCGAAGTAGTCCATTCTATCATCACAAACAACCTTGTTGTTAACCACTTTAGAATGGATTTTATATGTGTTATCCATAGAGAAATTGATCGTATTAGCCTCGTTATATGGTCAAATTCCCTAAAGAGATTCAATCTTTCAAATATTTCGAAGGTAGCCTTCTGACAACCTTTCAAAAATTAATTGGACCAAAATGCTCTTGTCCTTGTTTCAATAGTTGTACGGTATTTTAGGGAATAAGAAGTTACGTCATATTTAATGTTAAGAAAGTGATGCATACGGAACCTTTTTTGTGCGTGGGAAAGGACCAAACTTGTGGGGCCCACATTAATGTATGTGTGTAATCCACGCCACCCATCCTTTTTGCTGTGTCATTTTAGGGATAGGGTGTAAATATCAACTTGATCCGGAGCTCGTGTGGGTCACATAATAGAAAATAATGGTGACAATGGAACCCACTGTTGAAACTTTCCAGGCTCACAGTGATATTTTTTAGAAGCAGACACTGCCTAAATTAGGACTTTTTAGGCCCACGATGAGCTAACCGACAAGGTGGATGGAAAGGATTAGCCCATTATGGGCCTTAGGCTATTGTACCAATGGCTATCATTTTATTTTGTTGTAAAGGAGGTGAACATGTAATACGGTCGCGACCCATATAACATGATAATTATGACCCATAACAACCATGACCCATATAACATGACAACTGCGACCCATGACAACTACAACCCTTACCATGTTACAACCACAACCCTTACCGCATTACAACCATGATCCGGGTATGGGTCGTGGTTGCCATGATATATGGGTCATAGTTGTCATTAGGTAAGGGTCATGGTTGTCATGAGGTAAGGTTCGTAGTTGTCATGCTATATGGGTCATAGTCTTCATTTTATAGGCCTTGTCAAGAACTAACTAGTGGGGCCTACATTGATGTATGTGAATAATTCATGTCGTCCATTCTTTTTACCATGTCATTTTAGGGCTAGGTTCCAAATATCAGCCTAATCCAGAGCTTGTTTGGGCCACATAATAGAAAATAATGGTGACAATGGCATCCACTGTTGCTATTTGAGCCCACACGAGCTGTGGATCAGGCTGATATTTGGGTCCTAGCCTTAAAATGACATGGCAAAAAGGATGGGCAGCATGGATTATTCACTTACATCAACGTAGGACCCACTAATTGGTCCTTGCCATGGCTATAAAATGAAGACTACAACTCATATAGCATGAAAACCATGACCCTTACCTTATGATAACCACGACCCATACCTCAGGAAAACCACGACCCATACCTGGGTCGTAGTTGTAATGTAATAAGGGTCATGATTGTAATGTAATAAGGGTTGTGGTTGTCATATTATATGGGTCGTGGTTGTCATGGGTTGTATTTGTCATGTTATATGGGTCATGGTTCTCCTGTTATATGGGTCGCAGTTGTTATGTGTTCACTTACCACATATAACATGACAACCACGACCCCTGAGAACTATGACTCCTACCACATTACAACCATGACCCTTATAACATTATAACCACGACCTGGGTATGGGTCATGGTTGCCAAGATATTTGGGTCATGGTTCTCATGAGGTAAGGGTCAGGGTTGTCATGAGGTAAGGGTAGTGGTTGTTATGATATATGGGTCGTAGCCTTCATTTCATAGGCCTTGGCAAGGACCGACTAGTGGTGACTACATTGATGTATGTGAAAAATCCATGCCACCCATCCTTTTCACCGTGTCATTTTAGGGCTAGGACCCAAATATTAGCCTAATCCAGAGCTCGTGTGGGCGGCATAATAGAAAATAATAGTTATAATTGCACCCACTGTTGATAATTGAGCCTACATGAGCTCTGGATTAGGCTAATATTTGGGCCTTAGCAGTAAGATGATATGGCAAAAAGGATGGGTGGCATGGATTATTCACATACATCAATGTAGGCCCCATTACTTGGTCCTTGCCAAGGCCTATAAAATGAAGAGTACGACCCATATAGCATGACAACCATGACCCTTACCTCATGAAAACCATGACCCACATGTTATGGCAACCACGACTCATACCTGGGTTGTGGTTGTAATGCGGTAAGGGTTGTGATTGGAATGTGGTAAGGGTCGTAGTTGTCATGTGTAACGTCTCGAAAAAATCCGTACAGAGACCCGAGTACCAACACGATCAGAAATCACTTAAGATTAATTCCTTTAGAAAATAAGCATAAGTTAACTAGCGTTATGCTAGATTAGCTGTGAAATTAGCACTGTTCACTTTAAATACGTTTTATAAGACCCAAAACTTGTGGAACTGTTAACGCTATAATGTCCTGAAACCTAGGATCAAACTCTAAACCCGTTTGCTCTCAGGAACCCTTTGAAACTTTCTATTGGATCTAGACCGCGTGTCGAAATTTTGATATCTACAATCTTAGGCCATTATGACCGCTTAGGTGGACTTGACAATCGCTTCAAAAATCAAGCCTAACTGATGTTCTGAGGCTATTTCATTGAGCTTGGAGCAAGGAGTGTGAGAAAGAGTGAAATTCTTTAAAAATTAAATGTCATTTAAATAAATCTGGCATGTTTCGCTTGCTGGTTAAGTATAAGCATTCAGACCGTCAGAATCTAACCCAAATACACCCTCGGATCAGGGAACATTTCCCACTCAGGTCAGTGTACTTGGAATCCTTGATTGAGTCTCAGTGACTGCTGAACTGAAACTGGTCTGCCACGTGCGATCTGGGAACACTATCGGACTGAAAACTTAATGCGATCAGGATCCAATATCCATGAGCTTAAGTCCGACCGCATTTAGTCAGGGAACCTCTAGAAATGCTCTTTTGGATCAGGAAAGACCCGATTTGGCTATAACCCAAGTATATTTGGTTTAAAGTCTAAATAGGTGACTTTATAACCTATTTAAGGACCTTAAACCCTCTCACACCCCTCCCATATGAATTTTCAAAAAGACGTAGAAAAGAGAAGAGAGAAAAGAGAGAGATTCGGTGAGAGTTGTGAGGGAAACTTCCTGCCACTCGATCCTGCTTCTACATGTGATTAATCACCATGTTCTAATCACTCTTTCGATGATTCTGACTTCATTCTAGGTAAGAAAATCCTAACCTCAATCTGTTTTAGGGATTCCACCGAGGATACTAAGGCCGTTATGAAGAGAAAATTCGGCAAGGTGACTCGTACCTTGAAGGCGATCTTGTGCTGCTTGCAGGATAAGGATGCTCCTCCTCCGTCACCCGACTCAGACTAGCGATGAGATCTTTGATGTTATTGTTAGTAGTTAGTAGTTTCCTACTTTAAGTTGTGTAAGCCTGTTAAGGCTAGTAGTTACTTATGTTGCTGTTGTAACTTTAACTGTCTTAGTTCCCATGTACTTCTTATCATGATGCTTGAAAGGAGATATCCCTTGTATTGTGACAATTTTGATTTAATGAAATGCATGGCTTTTTTTGGCTTGTTATGTGAATGTTTATGTTGTGGTTTGGGCTTAATATAGCTGAATTTGGTTAGATGGAATGCATGCCGTTTCGTTCGCTGTAAGGTATTGTCCCTAGTTTGGGTGTATCCTATGGTTTCCACTGCCATATTGTAAATTTCAGGATTTAGCCTATAAAATTAGTTTTTATCCCACCCCACCCTCCTACCAAGCATGCCACACCCAATCCCGACGTGGGATTAGGAATGCAGTTCCATTTAACACAACTTAATGCTACTGGCCATATAGGCCCTTGGCATTTTGGACCTAGTGTTAGCACTCCTAGATTTGAAAGATCTGACGACATAGGAAATTCAATTCCATTTAGATAATCTTGACCCTAAGTGATAGAATAATTCCCTGTATGAGAAATGGTATGAAACCATTTAGCGTATACGCTTAGGCTGTAGATTACAGACTGGTCTACTAGTTACCTTAAGTAGTGTAAAGCCTATATATGCTAAGGAATAGTAGGTTAGATTGGGTTGAAGTAGAACCTTATTCTTTCGATGGATCCCAATATTACTTATAGACTTCTGTTGTAACCCATAGGAAAGTGGTTTTAACTTAAAACCATTCACTCTCAGGGAACATTTATAAATCCCTCAGGTCGAACTTAGAATGTACTCGCACGCCCCTTAGAATTGCCTTCCCCAAGGGCTTATTGCATTCGGGAACGCGAAATAAAGGAAATGCAATTATCAGCGAAGTATTCGCGGTTTGAATCGACTTCTTAATCCTAGTACTTACCAATGAATCCAATGCTCTGATCAAGCAGATGATCAGCATCGACTAGGATTGAGGACTGATACAACAAATTTTCTATCATCGCGGGGCAGAAGGTTTATGTACCCGGCTCAGACCCACTACACAACTTTTCTTCCGTGTTGGCCCGACCACATACAACCAAAAGTCATTGCTTTGCCCTTGGAAAATGTTGAGGACGTGTAGCCAATAGAGATTAGGCTCATCTCTATCACCATAGATACCAATGCCATAGAACGCATCATTGGCAAGGGGGAAAACCACTATAATAAGAGTTTATTTCCTAATTCATGTCAAGGACAGCCCTTAAGTTGCATCTCGTTCCGATATACGGAGCGATGCATAGATTCTTGAACTTTAAGTAGAACCAAGTTTTAAGGGGGGTAGAACATATGGAGTCCAATCCAGTTAGGTTAGTCAAAGCTACTGTTCAATCAGAGTGGCGCAGCGGAAGTGTGGTTAGCCTCTTCCCCACTGGCCTAGGATCGAAACATTTGAGTTAGGATATACGTACGGTTAGGTCATTAAATAAGATTGACCCTTTCTTAGAATGTCAAGACTAAAGTCTTGCTAGATACTCTTTACCCTTCGCCAATTTCGGAGACGAAATTTTATTTTAAGGGGGGTAGATTGTAACACCCCAGATTTTTGCCAACCTGGGATTAAGCATTCTTAGGCAATGGGTCAGCTAAAACACCTGGGAAATCACTCAGAACCCAATTCTATAGCCAAAGAAATCACTTAGGATTAATTCCTTTAGAAACTAAGCATAAGTTAGCTATCGCTACGCTGGAGTAGCTATGAAATAGTCCCTGACCGCTTTAAATACGTTCTACAAGACCCAAATCGAGTAGAACCAACGATGCTATAATACTCTAAAGCCTCGGATCAAACTCTAAACCGGTTTGTTCTCTGGACCTCTTTGAAACTTTGTATTGGATCTAGATCGCGCGTCGAAAGTCCGATACCTACTATCTTAGACCGTTAGAACTGCCTAGCTGGACTTGACAATCATTTTGAAAATCAAGTCCAACCGATATTCACGGGCTATTTCATTGAGCCTGGACTGAAGAGAGTGAGAATAGGGTTAGATTTGGAATTTAAAATTCAAATCTGGCACACGACTTGATGCGTTATTATTAAGCTTTCTGACTGTCAGAATTCAGCCAAATTATACCCTCGGATCAGGAAAATTTTTTATTTCATATCATGAGACTTGTAGACCTGATCTACGTGTGGTGACTGCTGAACTGAAACTGGACCGTCACGTACGATCTACAAACACTGATGGTCTGAAAACGGGATGTGAGAGACATCCGACATGTACGAACTTAAGTCCGATCGCGTTCGTCCAGGGGACCACCAGAAATGGTCTTTTGGACCGAAACAGCCCCGATTTGGATGTACATCAAGTAAACTTTGTTTCCGAGCCTATTTCGGGCACATTTGGGCTTATAAAAGGGGTTGAAACCCTCATTCCTCTCTCCCATCCGAATTTGGGAAAAACCCTAGTTTGAGAGAGAGAAAAGGTGAGAGATTGTGAGAGAGAGTAGGAGAGAATTTTCCTGCTGTCGTGCCACCTGTTGCAGGCGATTAAGCCACGCAACTCAATCACTTTGCCGATGATTTCTCCGCTTTTCTAGGTAAGAAATTATCCTAATTAGTTGCTAATTTGCTGATCCTTTTGTTCCATAGCATGTTAGCTGATAGATCTTATAAATCAGGTTGTCTAGTCACCGTAGACGAAGCGTATACGTTCCGTTCGAATTCACACACCTATAAGAGAAAAGGTGCAGATTTTAGACGCTTTGATTGACTGTTTCCAACGCTTTCAATGTCGTTTAATAGTAGATTATCGACGGCAACGTCGTTTGACATGTACAACATGCTGTCCGTTTTCTGTTTCGTAAACCAGCGAAGAATATGAGATTTAGGGCATTTTAGTCATTTGTAGGAAGTACTGTTTTCATTCATATTTTGTTGATGTGATTGACATGGCTTCTTGTCGTATTAGAATACTAGGAATGCGTGCATAATTAGTTTGGCGAAGAGATTCGCCTAAATGCGCACTTCGGGTCGACATACTATATGTAGACTTAAGTGTGTAGTTTAAGTGTTTGTATAAATGCTTGTATTAGTATGTATTGAATTAAATGGTGTTATGAATTAGTTTGAGATTGATTTCTCAATTAATATGCTGATGTAAATGATTTCCTACATGTTAGCTATATGCATAATTTCATTATATGTATGAAATGCATGCGTTGGAAGATTTACTTAAGTTGTATGTTATAACATGTGTTAACATGCTCACATGGTTGTATTTCATTTCCATTACTCTTACATGATGGTTGATGTGAATTTGTAATTATTTGGGACTATACCTAGTCCAGGCAGTCGGCAACCGAGCAAGTTCGTGGTTGGCTCATTTTTGCCACGAACGACGCGTCGATGAACGGGAGCCGTGTTTTGGAGTTGGCGGCAGTGGTTAGGCCACACGAAGTGTTTTACGCACTTCATGTCGTTCGACTTGAGATGCGCTCGTGTTAGTCGAGCCCGTCAAGTAACCCGACTGGCCTTTGTATGTTCACCCTGTATGAGTCATAACTGCTTGAACCTAGGATACTGAACTTACCATTGTAAACCCTGTCAACCATGGTACCTTGATCCACGAAGACTCATGAGCCGGGCATGGTGGTATGGGACACCGGCTGTCGGCCTACGATGGGGCTACAAACCTCCCCGTAGTGACCAGTGAGCACCTATGACTCGTGAGCAGATTATGGTGGTATGGGACACTATATTCTTATTGTCGGCCTACATTGATAAGGTGATGGGGGAGCGGTGCAACGAGTGCGAGCAACAGCCCTGGCAGCCCTTTGTAGTGACCGCGAGCGTATTTTGAGCCTACGGGAGGAGACGACCCTTCCGTAGCAGTGAGAGTACAGTAGGCCTGTATTGATAAGGTGATGGGGGAGCGGTGCAACGAGTGCGAGCAACAGCCCTGACAGCCCTTGCAGCGACCTACAAAATATACATCGTATGAGATTACTAGGAGTGACGACCCTAGACAGGATCTTTGTTGGGATTGATACAAGGGAAGTACCTTAGTTTCCCAATCCTGCTGTTTGAATGGACTAATAACAACTCAAAAATCATATCACCATTACATTGATGTGCTTGGAAGATGTGGAGCACTTGAGGGACGATTGCATGCTGCGGTCGTAAGATGGTACCGTATGAGGGAGACCGTCGGTGAGGGCATCCATCACGTCATGTCATATTGCATTAACAACAGTATTAGGATTGTTTGATTTACTGCTTTACTATTATCGCATGATTGATTTGGGAACATGTTAATCCTTGCTCTATTATTCCACTGAGTTAGCTACTCATTCTCATGTTACGGGATAGTTTTTTCGGACACCCACCAGTCCCTATTTTGGTTGCAGATGATGGCCCTGCTTGAGAAGCGGAGCTGGACTTGATAATGATGAGGAGGATCTCTCCTTTATGCGTGTTCTGATTGATGGGATTACAGGGAGGTTGATTACATACATTGACACTTGTCATTTTATATTTTTAGAGCACTCATGTATGTTCCTTTTTTTGTTTACTTTTGAAGTATACATGTATGTATATAACCTGGTAACATGTTCACACTCTAGAGACATACAACAGTTTATATATGTTATACATACTATCACAGTCTTCCGCTTGTAAATTTAACTGTCTCTGGAGCATGATATGCTATTCTGGCTTAATCTCACTCATGTTTAATACATTAACACAGACAACATTCAATCATACAAATTTATGTTGCATAAATAACATTTTAGAACTTGGGAGTTGGGTTTTTACTCAACCCCCGACTTTCGGGATGTTTCAGGTACCTTGATCCATTAAGACTCATGAGTTGGGCATGGTGGTATAGGACACCGTGGTCGCGCTGTCGGCCTACGCTGGGGCCACAAACCTCCCCGTAGTGACCAGTGAGCACCTTAGACTCGTGAGCCGATTGTGGTGGTATGGGACAGTACATTCGAGCTGTCGGCCTACTCTGATTGGTGACGAGCCCTTTGTAGTGACCTCGAGCGTATTCTGAGTCTATATGAGGTGACGACCCTTCCGTAGCAACAAGAGTACAACTAGGTCTGTATTGATAAGGTGATGGGGGAGCGGTGCAACGAGTGCGAGTAACAGCCCTGACAGTCCTTGCAGCGACCTAAAAATATAACATCGTATGAGATTACTAGGAGTGACGACCTTAGACATGATCCGTGTTGGGATTGATATAAGGAAGGTACCTTAGTTTCCTAATATTGCTGTATGAAAGGGCTAATAACAACTCGATAATCATATCCACATCGCAGTGCTTGTGCCTGGAAGATGTGCAACACTGAGGGAAGAAAGTATTCCTCGGATGTAAGATGGTGTCGCATGAGGGAGTATGTCGGTGAGGGCATCCATCATGTCATTTCATACTTGCATTAACAACAGTATCTAGGAATGTCTGAATGTTTTCTTTACTATTATCACGTGATTGATTTGATAACATGCTAATCTTTTCTCTATGATTCCACTGAGTTGATCACTCACTCCCACGTTACGGGACGGTGTTTACAACACCTACCAGACTCTATCTTAGATGCAGGTTGTGAGGCGATCCAGGAGTTGGAGCCAGACTTCTACGAGGACCAGGACGAGTTCTCGTACATGCAGTTCTCTGACGGCTTCGCATAGGTGGCCTGGATCGGTGGGATTCTGTTAGTTGGACTATCATACGACATTTGATTTTGGTTCATGATATGTATATGTGACTCAGAGATGTATTCATACTTTGGAGACAGTTCGAGATTGTTTTGTTTTTCATACAGTGATATATATATTCTTCAGTCTTCTGCTTGCATTTTATCACTGGATCTAGAATATGAATTACAGTTTTGGTATAATCTCACTCATGTTAATGCACTAACTCAGACAACATTGAATCATCAGCATATTTGTTGCATAAGTGATGGTCTGGAACTCAGGAGTCGGGTTTCTACACGACCCTCGATTTTCAAAGCGTTACAAGCTGGTATCAGAGCATGATTTGGATTAAACCAGACCTGGATTATGGTCACATGACGTACATTGTCGTCCTTTGACTTATGTGGGTGTGGGAAGAACATAGAAACACTCATAGGGCCCCAGTTTCACCAATTGACGAAGTTCACTCAAATTGATCATTTTGATCGAGTTCGTGTGCATCCGTGGTGGCATAAAACGACCCCGGACCACTTCTAGTTCATGTGTGGGCGGGTCTAGACCTCTATAGACCCTATCCCAACCGTTAAAAATTGTTAAATGTGAATATACGTCAGATGGTGCCCGAAATGACCCGGAATAGTGCGAAACGGAGTCGTGGGCCTATCCACGATAGTCTAGGATGATCCGAGGTGGGACCCACATATTTTTGTGAACCTCAGGGCAGGAGGACCTTGCTCAAATGGTGAGGCCTCACCAATTAGTACAGAGGTCGACGAGGCCTCGCCGTACACTAGGCCCCACTTGGGCGGGCCTTCGGGCCGATGGTGTTTTGGGGTTAGGGTAGCCCCCCTAGCTATGGGTCGTCCGTTAAAAACATCCCAAACCCCTACCTCCTTTAAAAAACACACCCTTAAGCTCTCTTTTCCTCTCCCATTTGCTGTTTTCCTTTGCAAAACTCGTTGTCAATCACTCCCATCGTCGATTTTGGCCACAATCCACGCCACTCCATCGTTCACAGCCATACACACTCCCTTCTCTCTCCATTCTCGTTCGTTTGGAGCTCTTACACCCTCCATTTGAAGCTCAAATCGTGTAAGCCTCCAACCCAACCCATTTCACCCTTTTCCCTTTACAACCCCAGCCTTTTAGGGCCGATTTCTCCCCTCTATCAGACCTAGATTCGTGACAGCCCACTAGGTCAGCCATTTCTCTCCTTTTCCTTCATTTTCCATGGCCTTTTTAGAGGCTATTTTAGCCTTTTTCTCCCTTTTCACCATCCTCTCTCTCATGGGAAAGAGGAAGACTGTCGCGGATGAAGCTGGGCCTAGTCGCCCTTTACGTTCAAGGAAGCCGAGAGGTTGCACCGCTAGTTCAAGTACCACCACTAGTCCAAACGTTGGGAGAGAACTACACACGAAGTGGGATTTGGATCCCCGCACTCCCATAGGGAGAGCACTGTTGCCAGACTTGGCCCATGACACGTATACGGATTGCAAGGTTCTATTTGAGACGCATGTGGATGAGCGGCTCTTTGGTGAGTTTTTGTTGTTTAAGCGCATCGAAGCTGCCAGGTGGGGTCCGCTCTTTCAAGGCCAGTCTCGTGCAAACATGGGCACTGTTCATGCCTTTTATGCTCATATTTGGGACCATACATTGGAGCCGTTGCAGTTCAGGATTCCCTTTAATAGAGATCGGGAAGCCACGATCGATGTTTGGTTGATAGCTCGACTTCTGAACGTGCCTCTTGGTGAGGTACATCCAAGTGCTAAGAACCTGAGGAGTGTTCGTGAGCGAGATCTCCGCACCAGGCTCCTATGTGGTGGCTTAGTTGAGTGGTAGTGTAATAAGAGCCTCTTAGCGTCCCACATGTCGGATGATTTTTGTCTGCTTCACCACATCTGTACGTTTAATGTTTATCCCAGGTGGAGCAATCGCAGTGAATGCACGCGTCTTATGGTAGATTTCTTGTATTAAGTGGGCCAAGGAGAGAACATGTGCATGCCCACCTTTGTGTTGCGACAGATCGTCCTCATAGAGAAATTGAGAAGAACGTCTGAGTCACTTCCCTTTGGCCAGCTCATATGCAAGATTTCACTTGAGTTTGCTTATAGACTTGGGCCGGAGTTGCCTGTGCCAATTCATTTCATCAATGAGGCTACCATGAACCAGATGAGGATAGGGATCGGCAGTGTGAGGCTCAGCTTGATGATGACAATGAGGGCGAATATGATAGTGAAGAGGATGAAAGTGAAGAAGAGGATAGAGCAGAAATAGAGGAGGAAGGCCACGAAGAAGAAGAAGAGGACGCTCAGGATACTGATGAGAGTCGTCCTCCTGCGACTCGGGCTGCTAGGGATGCTCACGTAGCCCGACTTGAGGATAGTCAGGTTGCTTTACGATAGGAAGTCCAAGAACTCTGGGCCGAGGTAAAGCAAGAGCTTGAGGATACCAAGGCCGTCATGTAGCAGAAATTTGGTAAGGTGACTCGCACTTTGAAGGCCATCTTGTGTTGTCTGTAGGATAAGGGTGCCCCTCCTCCATCGCCAGACTCGGACGAGTGATTAGATTTCAGATGTCTGTAGGTCATATGTAAGTTGTTTTGTGTTTTCTGTGTGTGAACCTGAGAAGGCTTAGTAGTTGGTTTATGTTGCAGTTGTAGCTTTGGCTGGCTTAGTTTTCCATGTGTTTCTTGTCATGATGCATGTAAGGATATATCTCTTGTTTTGTGACAAATTTTGATTGAATGAAATGCATGAAACTTCTTCGGTTGTATGTGAATGATTGTGTGGTGTGTTTGTGCTATTGCTGAAACTAACTGGGTTGCACCCTATTTTGAATATAGGGAATGCCACCTAAGGTTACTTGGAGCATGGCACATCTTACGCCGGGTGATCCGATGGATCGGGTTCCTCCCTAGATTGATGATCATATGGTCCCTGCTATGGGCCTGATTCGTGAGACTGCACCTGAGTCTCAGCCTTCTGTAGGTCCTACAGTCGGACCACCACCTTTCACAAAGCCAGTTAGAGAGCAGTACCATGCGTCTTCCTCGACGCAGTATGTGCCTCAGCCTGCTCCACCTCCTGATAGGTTTGAGCAGTTGATGATCATGATGCACCAGCAGCATCGACAGCTTTTGACTACCATTGCAGGGGCCTTAGCCTAGGGTGGGAGTGTGACTCCACTTGTGCCGCCTGTGCATCCAGCTGAGGATGCTGGGACTTCGACTCAGGATGAGGGTATGGCTTATCCTGCACCATCTTCTTATCTTACGGAGAATGCTGCTGATACTAGAGGCTACTTGAGCGATTCCAGCGCTTGCGGTCTCCTACTTTTGAGGGTTCTCATAGACCCGAGGAGGCCGAGTATTGGCTCGACTGTGTCTCGAAGATACTGAGGATGCTGCACTGCTTGGAGTCTGAGCAGGTTGAATTGGTCACTTTCATGTTCGAGAGAGAGGCCAGCTTATGCTGGGATAGCGTATTACGGACGGTTGTAGTTGGCTACATCTAAACTTAGGCAGCATTCGAGTTCCGATTCCATGAGAAATACTATCCCCAGACCTACCGGCACGAGAGTGAGAACTAGTTTCTGCGCCTCAGGCAGGGAGGCATGTCAGTTACAGAGTATAAGCATCGATTCATAGAGTTGGGCAGATACGTCCCTACGATACTTGCTGACGAGCAGATGCACATTCGACGATTTTCTGAGGGCTTGCAACCTGACATTCGGTCGAAAATGTGTTGTGTCAGTATACCCTCTTATGCCGAGCTGATACATATGTCCATGTGGGCAGAGCAGGATGTAGATCATTTGACACGTTCTTGTGGCCCTATGGTTGCTAGGCCACGACCAGATGCTCAGGGTAGGCCACTCCTTGGCAAGAGGCCTCGCGTCGATTCTCCTCCTAGGGTGTAACATCTCAGAAAAATTCGTACAGAGACCCGAGTACCAACTCGATCAGAAATCACTTAGGATTAATTCCTTTAGAAATTAAGCATAAGTTAACTAACGCCATGTTAGATTAGATGTGAAATTAGCACTGATCACTTTAAATACGTTCTACAAGACCCAAAACTTGTGGAACTGTTAACGCTATAACGTCATGAAACCTAGGATCAAACTCTAAACCTGTTTGCTCTCAGGAAACCTTTGAAACTTTGTATTGGATCTAGACCGCGCATCAAGAGTCCGATATCTACAATCTTAGACCATTATGACCGCTTAGCTGGACTTGACAATCGCTTCGAAAATTAAGCCCAACTGATGTTCTGAGGCTATTTCATTGAGCCTGGAGCAAGGAGTGTGAGAAAGAGTGAAATTCATAAAAAATTAAATGTGATTTAAATAAATCTGGCACGTTTCGTTTACGGGTTAAGTATAAGCATTCAGACGGTTGGAATCTGACCCAAATACACCCTTGGATTAGGGAACATTTCTCACTCATGTCAGTGGACTTGAAATCCTTGATCGAATCTCCGTGACCGCTGAATTGAAACTGGTCTGCCACGTGCAATCTAGGAACACTACCGGACTAAAAACTTAATGTGATCAGGATCCAATATCCATGAGCTTAAGTCCGACCGCATTTGGTTAGGGGACCTCCAGAAATGCTCTTTTGGATCGGGAAAGACCCGATTTGGTTATAACCCAAGTATACCTTTGTTCCAAGTCTAAATAGGTGAGTTTCTAACCTATTTAAAGACCTTAAACCCTCTCACACCCCTCCCATACGAATTTGCTAAAACCTAGAAAAGAGAAGAGAGAAAAGAGAGAGATTCGGTGAGAGTTGTGAGGGGAACTTCCTTCCATTTGATCCGGCTTCTACACGCGCTTAACTACCACGTTCTAATCACTCTTCTGGTGATTCCAACTTCATTCTAGGTAAGAACACCCTAACCTCAACCTGATTTAGGGATTCTAGCAATACAAGTAGAGAAGTAGCTGACCTATCTTGTGAATTAGGTCATCATATCGACATTGACGAAGTGTAGACTTTCTATTCGAATCGATACGCGTCTACGATGAAAGGTAAGGATTTTAGATGCTTCGATTGACTGTTTTCAAAGCTTTCAATGTCGTTTAATAGTAGATTATCGACAAGAATGCCGTTTAACATGTAGAACATGCTGTCTGTTTTCCATTTCGACTGCGTACAGAGAATATGAGATTTAGGGTATTTTAGGCATTTGTAGGAAATACTGTATACGTCCGTATCTTACCAAAATGATTGCCATGTTTATTTGTCGTGTTATTATACAAGATACGCATGTATGATCTTTTTGGCGAAGAGATCTGCCCTAATGCGCACTTTGGGTCTACATACGCTATGTAGACTAAAGTGTGTAGACTAAGTGTTTGTATAAATGTTTGTATTAGTATGTATTGAGTAAATGTTGTTGTAGATTAGTCTTGAGATTGAATTTTCAATTAATATGATGATGTACATGATTTTCCTCCATGTTGTTATTGAATTGATTTCCTTATATGTATGGAATACATGTGTTTGGTTGATTTTCTTACATTGTATTTTATAACATGTTGCTAACATGCTTGGATTGTTTGTATTTCATTTCTGTTACTCTCATATGATCACTGATGTTGATTGCAAGTGCTTGAGACTATGCTCTAGTCCAGGCAGTCGGTAATAGATTTGAATTCATGGTTGGCTTTTATTTGCCACGAAGGACGCGTCGATGAACGCGAGTCATGCTTTGGGTTGGCGGTAGTGGTTACACCACACGAGGTGTTTTATGCACTTCATGTCATTCAGCTTGAGGTGCACTCGGACTAGTCGAGCCCGTCAAGTAACCCGATTGGCCATTATATGTTCACCTTGTATTGGTCATAACTACTTTAACCTAGGGTACTGAACTTACCAGTGGAAACCCTGATAACCATGGTACCTTGATCCATTAAGACTCATGATCTGGACATGGTGGTATGGGACACTGTGTTCGAGTTATCGGCCTACACTGAGGCCACAAACCTCCTCGTAGTGACCAGTGAGCACCTAAGACTCGTGAGCTGATTGTGGTGGTATGTGACACTACATTCGAGCTGTCGGCCTACTCTGATTGGTGATGAGCCCTTTGTAGTGACCTCGAGTATATTCTGAGTCTATGTGAGGCGACGACCCTTCCGTAGCGACAAGAGTACAACTAGGCCTGTATTGATAAGGTGATGGGGAAGCGGTACAACGAGTGCGAGCAACCGCCCTTGCAGCGACCTAGAAATTTAACATCGTATGAGATTACTAGGAGTGACGAACCTTGACAGGATCTGTGTTGGGATTGATATAAGGGAAGTACCTTAGTTTCCCAATCCTGCTGTATGAAAAGGACTAATAATAACTCGATAATTATATTCATATCGCACTGCATGTGCCTAGAAGATGTGGAGCATTGAGGGAAGAAAGCATGTCGCGGACGTAAGCTGGTGTCGCATGAGGGAGTATGTCGGTGAGGGCATCCATCATGTCATTACATGCTTACATTAAAAACAGTATCTAGGAATGTCTAATTGATTGCTTTACTATTACTGTGTGATTGATTTGATAACATGTTAATCATTGCTCTATGATTTCACTAAGTTAATCACTCACTCCCACGTTACGGGACGGTGTTTGCAACACCTACCAGAATCTGTCTTAGATGTAGGTTGTGAGGAGATCCAGGAGCTGGAGCTAGACTTCTACGAGGACCAGGACGAGTTCTCGTGCATGCAATTCTTTGACAACTTCGCATAGGTGGCCTGGATCAGCCGAATTTTACCAGTTGGACTATTATATGACATTTGATTTTGGTTTATGATATGTATATGTGACTCAGAGATGTATTCATACTTTGGAGACAGTTCGAGATTGTTTTGTTTTATACAAAGTGATATATATATCTTTCAGTCTTCCGCTTGCATTTTATCACTGGATTTGGAGCATGAATTGTAGTTTTGGTATAATCTCACTATGTTAATGCACTAACTCAGACAACATTGAATCATCAGCATATTTATTGCATAAGTGATGGTCTGGAACTCGGGAGTTGGGTTTCTACTCAACCCCCGATTTTCAGGGTGTTACAAGTTGGTATCAGAGCATGATTTGGATTAAATCGGACCTGGGTTATGGTCACACGACGTATGCTGTCACCCTTTTGACTTAGGTGGGTGCGAGAAAAATATAGAAACACCCATAGGACCCCAGTTTCGCCAATTGGCGAAGTTCACTCCACTAATCATTTTGATCGAGTCCGTGTACATCCGTGGTCACATGAAACGACCCCGAACCACTTCTAGTTTGTGTGTGGGCAGGTCTAGACCTCTATAGACCCTATCCCAGCCCTTAAAAATTGCTAAATGTGAATATACGTTAGATAGTGCCCGAGATGACCCAAAATAGTGTGAAACGGAGTCGTGGGCCCACCCACGCTTATCCAGGATGATCCTGGGTGGGACTCACATATGTTTGGGGACACCAGGGCAGGAGGGCCTCGCCAAAATGGTGAGGCATCTCCGATTGACACAAAGGTCGGAAAGGACCTCGCCGTACAATGGGCCCCACTCGGGTGGGCCTTTGGGCCGACTCACTTTGGGGGTTAGGGTAGGCCCCCTAGGTATGGGTTGTCCATTAAAAGTGCCCCAAACCTCTACCTCCTTCACAAAAACCACTCCCAAGCTCTCCCTTCCTCACATTTTTGCTGACATCCCTCTCAAATCCTGTTTCAAATCACTCTCATTCCCGTTTTCTGCTACAACTGACACCCCTTCATTGGTTGTTGTGGTACGCACTTCCTTCTCTCTCCATTCTCTCTCGTTTGGAGCTCTTACACCCCCCATTTGAAGCTCAAATCGTGTAAGCCTCCAACCCAACCCATCTCACTCTTTTCCCTTTGCAATCCTAACCTTTGGGGGCCTGTTTCACTCCTCTACAGGACCTAGATTTGTGGTAGCCCACTAGGTCAGCCATTTCTCCCCCTTTCCTTCATTTTCCATGGCCTTTTTAGAGGTTATTTTAGCCTTTTTCTCTCTGTAACACCCCGGATTTTGGCCAATCTGGGATTTGACGTCCTTAGGTAATGGGTCAACTAAAACACCTGAAAAATCGCTCAGAACCCAATTTCATAGCCAAAGAAACCACTTAGGATTAATTCCTATGGAAATTTAGCGTAAGTTAGCTAGCGCAACGCTGGAGTAGCTGGAAAACAGTCCCTGATCACTTTAAATACGTTCTACAAGACCCAAATCGAGTAGAACGTATGACTCCATAATACTCTATAACCTCGGATCAAACTCTAAGCGGGTTTGTTCTGTGGACCACTTTGAAATTTTGTATTGGATCTAGACCGCGCGTCGAAAGTCCGATACCTCCTATCTTAGACCGTTAGAACCGCCTACCTGGACTTGACAATCATTTCGAAAATCAAGTCAAACCGATAATCACAGACTATTTCATTGAGCCCGGACTGAAGAGACCGCGAATAGGGACAGAACTGGAATTTCAAATTTCAATCTGGCACACGACTTGACACGTCAGTATTAAGCGTTCTGACCGTCAGAATTCATCCAGATTACACCCTCGGATCAGGAAAAATTTCTATTTATTATTATGAGACTTCCAGCCCTGATCTACGTGCGGTGACCGCTGAACTGAAACTGGTCCGCCACGTGCGATCTGCGAACCCTGCCGGACTAAAAACTTAATGCGCGCTAGATCTGGTACGTATGAGCTTAAGTCTGATAGCAATCGACCAGGGGACCACCAGAAAGCAGTTTTTGGACCGAAACAGCCCCGCTTTGGTTAAGCATCAAGTGAACTTTGTTCCCGAGCCTATTCCGGGCATTTTTAAGCTTATAAAAGGGGTTGAAACCCTCTCATATCTCTCCCATCCGAATTTGGGAAAAGCCCTAGATTGAGGGAGAGAAAAGGTGAGAGTTTGTGAGAGAGATTAGAGGAGAATTTTCCAGCTTTCGTGCCGCCTGTTGCACGTGTTGTAGCAACACACTTCCATCATTCAGCCGGTGATTTCTCCACGTTTTCAGGTAAGGAATAACCCTAGAAAGTTGCTGATTTGATGTTTCTTCCGTTCCATAGCTCGGTAGTTAAAAGATCTTGTAAAACAGGTCCTCTAGTAGCCGTAGACGAAGCATATACGCTCCGTTCGAATTCTCACCCCTAAAAGGGAAAAGGTGCGGATTTTAGACGCTTTGATTGACTGTTTCCAAAGCTTTCAATGACGTTTAATAGTAGATTATCGACGGCATCGCCGTTTGACATGTACAACATGCTCTCCGTTTCCTGTTTCGTAAATTAACGAAGAATATGAGATTTAGGGCATTTTAGTCATTTGTAGGAAGTACGGTCTACATTCATATTTTGCTGACGTGATTGACATGGTTTGTTGTCGCATTAGAATGTTAGGAATGCGTGCATAGTTAGTTTGGCGAAGAGATTCGCCTAAATGCACACTTCGAGTCGAGATACTATATGTAGACTTAAGTGTGTAGTGTAAGTCTTTGTATAAATGCTTGTATTAGTATGTATTGAATTAAATGATGTTATGGATTAGTTTGAGATTGGTTTCTCAATAAATATGCTTGTGTAAATGGTTTCCTTCATGTTAGCCATATGCATGATTTCATTATATGAATGAAATGCATGCGCTTGATGATTCATGTAAGTTATATGTTATAACATGTGCTTGATGATTTCCTTATGATTTAGTTTGAGATTGAATTCTCAATTAATTTGCTGATGGAAGGGACTTTCTATATGTTGGCGATATGCATAATTTCATTATATGTGTGAAAGACATGTGTAGGATGATTTACTTAAGTTGTACGTTATAACATGTGTTAACATGCTCACATGGTTGTATTTCATTTCCAATGCTCTCACATGATGGCTGACGTGGATTCATATGTGTTTGGGACTATACGTAGTCCAGGCAGTCGGTAACCAAGAAATATCGTGGTTAGCCTATCTTTGCCACGAACGACGTGTCGATGAACACGAGTCGTGTTTAGAGTTGGCGGCAGTGGTTAGGCCACGCGAAGCGTTTTACGCACTTCATGTCGTTCGACTTGCGATGCGCTCGTGCTAGTCGAACTCGTCAAGTAACCCGACTGGCCGTTGTATGTTCACCCTGCATGAGTCATATCTGCTTGAACCTAGGGTACTGAACTTACCATTGTAAACCCTGTTAACCATGGTACCTTGATCCATAAAGACTCATGAGCCGGGCATGGTGGTGTGGGACACCGTGGTCGAGCTGTCGGCCTACGCTGGGGCCACAAACCTCCCCGTAGTGACCAGTGAGCACCTAGACTCGTGAGCAGATTATGGTGGTATGGGACACTATATTCTAGCTGTCGGCCTACACCGATCAGGCGACGAGTCCTTTGTAGTGACCGCGAGCGTATTCTGAGTCTACAGGAGGCGACGACCCTTCAGTAGCAGTAGAGTACAGTAGGCTTGTATTGATAACGTGATGGGGGAGCGGTGCAACGAGTGCGAGCAACAGCCCTGGCAGCCCTTGCAGCGACCTACATAAATACACATCGTATGAGATTACTAGGAGTGACGACCCTAGACAGGATCTGTGTTGGGATTGATATAAGGGAGGTACCTTAGTTTTCCAATCCTGCTGTTTGAATGGACTAATAACAACTTGGAATTCATATCACCATAGCATTGCATGTGCCTGGAAGATGTGGAGCACTCTAGGGAGTGTGGCATGCCGCGGTCGTAAGATGTTGCCGCATGAGGGTGATCGTCGGTGAGGGCATAAATCACGTCATGTCATAATTGCATTAACAACAGTATTAGGAATGTTTGAATTACTGCTTTACTATAATCGCATGATTGATTTGATAACATGTTAATCTTTGCTCTATTATTCCACTGAGTTAGCTACTCACTCCCACGTTACGGGACGGTGTTCCTGGACACCCACCAGACCTTTTTGTGATTGCAGATGATGGCGCGGCCTGTGAGGCGGAGCCGGACTTAATGATGATGAGGAGGATCCCTCCTTTATGCGTGTTCTGATCGACGGGATTACAGGGAGGTTGATTAGATGCCTTGACACTTGTCATTTTATACTTTTAGAGCACTCATGTATATTCTTTTGTTTACTTTTGAAGTATACATGTATGTATATAACCTGGTAACATGTTCACACTCTAGAGACATACAACAGATTATATATGTTATACATACTATCACAGTCTTCCGCTTGTAAATTTAACTGTCTCTGGAGCGTGATATGCTGTTTTAGCTTAATCTCACTCATGTTTAATACATTATCACAGACAACATTCAATCATACATATCTATGTTGCATAAATAACATTTTGGAACTCGGGAGTTGGGTTTTTGCTCGACCCCCCGATTTTCGGGATGTTACACTCTCTTTCCACCATCCTCTCTCTCATGGGAAAGAGGAAGACCGCCGCTGATGAAGCAGGGCCTAGTCGCCCTTCACGTTCAAGGAAGATGAGAGGTGGCACCGCTAGTTCAAGTGTCGCCGCTAGTCCAAGCGTTGGGAGAGAGCTACACACGAAGCGAGATTTGGATCCCTGCGCTCCCATAGGGAGAGCACTGTTGGCAGACTTGGTCCACGGCGCGTATACTGATCGTAAGGTTCTGTTTGAGGTGCATGTGGATGAGCGGCTCTTTGGTGAGTTTTTATTGTTTGAGCACATCGAAGCTGTCAGGCTGGGTCCGCTCTTTGAAGGCCAGTCTCGTGCGAACGTGGGCACTGTTCGTGCCTTCTATGCTCATATTCAAGATCCTACATTGGAGCCATTACAGTTCAGGATTCCCTTTGATAGAGATTGGGAAGCCACGATCGATGTTCGGTTGATAGCTCAACTTCTGAACGTGCCTCTTAGTGAGGTACATCCAAGGGCTAAGAACCTGAAGAGTGATCGTGAGCAAGATCACCGCACCAGGTTTCTATGTGGTGGTTTAGTTGAGTGGCAGCGTAACAAGAGCCTCCTAGCGACCCACATGTCGGATGATTTTCACCTGTTGCACCACATTTGCACTTCAATGTGTATCCCAGGTCGACCAACCGCAGTGAATGTACGCGTCTCATGGTTGATTTTCTGTATCAAGTGGGCCAGGGAGAGAACGTGTGTGTGCCCACATTTGTGCTGCGACAGATTATCCTCGTAGCGAAATTGAGAAGAACGTCTGAGTCGCTTCCCTTTGGCCGGCTCATATGCAAGATTGCACTTAAGTTTTCTTATAGACTTGGGTCGGAGTTGCCCGTGCCAATTCATTTCATCAATGAGGCTACCATGAACCAGATGAAGATAGGGCCTCGACAGCGTGAGGCCAGCTTGATGATGATAGTGAGGGTGAATATGATAGCAAGGAGGATGAAAGTGAAGAAGAAGGTGGAGCAAAAATAGAGGAAGAAAGCCAGGAAGAAGAAGAAGAGGAGGCTCAGGATACTGATGAGAGTCCTCCTGCGACTCGGGCTGCTAGGGATGCTCACGTAGCCCGACTTGAGGAGAGTCAGGTTGCTTTGCAACGGGAAGTTAAAGAACTCCGGGCCGAGGTAAAACAAGAGCTTGAGGATACCAAGGCCGTCATGAAATAAAAATTTGGCAAGGTGACTCGCACGTTGAAGGTCATCCTGTGTTGTCTACAGGATAAAGGTGCTCCTCCTCCATCGCTAGACTCGGACGAGTGATTAAGTTTTAGATGGTCATTGGTCATAGTTAGGTTATTTTCTATTTTCTGTGTGTGAGCCTGAGAAGGCTAAGTAGTTAGTTTATGTTGCAGTTGTAGCTTGGCTAACTTAGTTTCTCATGTATTTCTTGTCATGATGCATGTAAAGATATATCTCTTATATTGTGACAAATTTTCATTTAATGAAATGCATGGAGTTTCTTCGGTTTGTTATGTGAATGATTGTGGTGTGTTTGTGCTATTGCTGAAACTGACTAGGTTGCATCTTATTTTGAATATAGGGAATGCCTCCAAAGGCTACTCGGAGCACGGCACGTCTTATGCTGGGTGAGCCTATGGATCGGGTTCCTCCACAGAGTGATGATCATATGGACCCTGTTGTGGGCTTGATTCGTGAGATTGCACTTGAGTCTCAGCCTTCTGCAAGTCCGACAGTCGAACCACCACCTTTGTAAGACCCATATCTTGGTCCATACCTTTCTATACACTTCCGCGGTCTTACCGGTCGAATTTCGGCAACCTTCGACCCTTAATCGATATCGACGCGTGACCCTGATTCATGTACCGACAACCCGAGTCGACTCAGCCCGAGACCAATACCATAGCGACCGCGCCGTCATTGCGGTTCCGATACCGCGACTCGCGCGCCGAGGCGATACCCTGGTCAAGAGATTTGGGCCAACGTTCGATGCGAGAAAACGCCACGCGTTGCGAAAACTAAGGGAATCTCTACGATGTGTCACATCAATCACATCAATCCCATCAATCAATCACCCATCAATCCATCACATGTCAAGTACACATCACTTCCATCCCTTTTCCCAAGCAACCATAAAAGTCTTCACCACCCATACCTCTCTAACACAAAAAGCCACAAAAGTCTTCATCTCTCATACCACTCTTACACAAAAGCCTCAAAAGTCAAGCTTTTCTTACACAACCATCACTCACCCATCCATCCATCGCTCTCTCTCTCTCCCTTACATCACTCTCTCTCTTTCTCTCTTTCTCATTTGCAAAACTCCAAGCAAAGGAGCTCCATATGTATGGAATTTTGCAAGAGCTCCTAAGCTCCAAGTGGCCCACCTTCCTACCCCAAAATCTCTCATCTCAACCCTCCATTCTTTATCTTAACCATTGAAGTTGAAGCTATGGTGCCAAGGAACCTCTAGGAGTAAGAAGATCGGACGGTGGGTGCCTCTATAGGGTAGTTTTTCTTGTTCTTATGGTGGACCAAGTGAGGCCCACTGATCAATGGTGTGGATCTCACTTGGGACCCTTATTTGTGGCCGATGGACCACTTAGATCATCATGATCATTCCATGTGGGGCCATTCTCCATGGACCCCATCATGATGTTTATTTCTTTAAGAAAGGTCATCTAGACCGTCCATTTTGGTGGAGAGAGGATCTCCACCTTTGATTCTCGATCTTGATGGTCCCATGTGTTGAGGGACCCTTTTTTGTATCATTTACTTTTAAAGGAGGGCCCATAATGTCGGGGTCCCTCCATCACAAGCCGTGTCCCACTCTCCATGTCTCTCTCTCTCTCTTTTATTTATTTTATTTTATTTTATTTTTTTATGCAAAAGGATTGTGTGGCCCACTTGAATGGATCCCACCTTGGCATTATTTTTTTTCTTCAAGATTTATTCAAGTGGGGCCCACCATATGCATTGTACACCCATCAGTGGTGGCCCACTTCATCAGGGCCCACCACAATTTCTTTTTAAAGAAAAGTCAGCCGTCCAGTGTCTAGGACGCTGGATGTTTTCTAAGGAAAGAATAAAAGGGAAAGAAAGAATGAAGGCTTTTTGGTGGCCCACTTGCATAGGCCCCACCATGATGTACATGTTCGATCCAAGCCGTCCATCCTCTTACCCACGACATTTTAGCCGTTGGGTAGAAGTTTGGAGCTGATCCAATCACCTGGTGGGCCATAACGCCAAATATTACATTCCCACGATTCAAACACTAATTTCTTATTTTATTTCACTTCCAAGCATCAAAAAAATTCAAACTCTGGACTCATTTGGACGGCCTCGAGCCGCTGATCGCAATGGCTGGGGCAAATTTCATTTTTGCGGGCCCCACGTGCGAAAAACCCTTGCAAAACAGGTTTTCTTTTTTAAAAAAAAAAATATGTTGGTAGAGGCTTTGCCGCTGCCCTGACAGCAACCAGCGGCTGCACGCTCCTGCGTGCAGCCTTGTACAGGCGGGCGGACGGGCGTGGGGAGGTGGCCCACGGCCCTGCACGTGGGCCCCACAACAATGTTTATTTTGTCATCCAACTTGTTCATTAGGTGGGCCACCCCAGTGGTGGGCCCCCCTCCAAAAATGAGTCAGATCTAAAACTCAGGTGGCCCACACCACGCGAAACAGTGTGAATTAAATTCTACCACTGAAAAATTTTTGGGGCCCACAGAAGTATTGGATCAAGCTGAAATTTTTGTTGCCCCTTCATTCAGGTCCGAGCGACCTTATGAACGGGTCGGATGGTACCTAGACATTACAGTGGGCCTCACACGGGACCCACAAGAATGATGTATGTGTTTTAATGCACCGTCCACAGTCGTGGACGGTGGACTCCCACCATGATTCATGTGTTATACTCCACCGTCCAGCGGACGGTGAAGCCCCTTTGTGATATATGTATTCAATCCGCACTGTCCACTGGACAGTGGGACCCGCCATGGTGCATGTGATGTACCCAGACCGTCCATCTACTTGTAGAGATGATTTTAAGGCCTATGGTCTAGGCCCATTTGCTTCGTTAAAGGCCTTTGGGTTTAGGCCCACTTGATATGTTCCAAGGCCATGTGACTAGGCCCATTTGAATTAAATGCAAGGCCTAGGGATTTAGACCCATCTGGCTCATAGAACACCTATGGGCTAGTCCCATTCGAATTTCAAAAGGACTATGGGCTAGGCCCATTTGGGTTATGAAATACTTATGGGCTAGGCCCATTGGTTTCATTTAAGGCCTAAGAACTTAGGCCCATTTGATGTGTTACAAATCCATGGGACTAGGCCCATTTGATGTACTTCAAGGCCCATGAAATTGGACCTATTGTTGCATTCGTAAAACCCATGGAAGTAGGACATGTGATATATGTAAGGCCTAGGGGTTATTCCCACTTTGATATGTATACAAGGCCTATGGATTTAGGCCATTTAATGTACCATAAGGCCTAGGGGTTTAGGCCCATTGAACGCATGTTAGGTCTATGGGTTGAGGCCCACTTGATCTACATGTGGGGCCCAATTGGTGTGGCCCATTGGTCATATTTTGGACTCATGAGACTAAGCTCATTTGATGCCATCCTAGGCCAACGGGTTTGACCCATTGCAATGCACATAAGACCCATTGGTGTGGCCCATTTGTATGGCCCATCTGATGAATAAAAAGCCCATAAGATATGGCCCATTTGATATATAAGTAAGGCCCAATGGGATGAACCTAAGATTCATTGCAATGTGTAATCCCAATACAGGTTATGTAGCGACGTTTAAGAAGATCGTTCCTGGGGAGCAATGTTGGTTTGACGTCCACATTGTGAGTGTAATGCTGGTTGGATGTCCACATTACGACTCTCCCTAGGGCCCATTGTTAGGCCCGTATTTATTGTGTATAGGCCGCCCAGGTCCATCTGCATTGTAAGATAGTTCATTTTATTATAACATGTTTAGTACAGTTCATGACTCATGATCATACGCATCATATGTATGCTTGACGTGAGAATTGTCTGATCATAGCATTTGCCTTCGGGCAGGTTGTTTATGGGCTCCCGGTTAGGTGGCGTTGCCCTACATGAGCGCACGATATACGCAGGATTTGTTGCATGACTGGATAGTGTGAATCATGCATTTCACATTTATGTGACATGGTTATTGTACGCCCTAGCGACATCAGGGCCGTAGCCTCCACAGACGCATCGTGGTTAGCAGGATTGGATACCAAAAATCTTGTTCTACATGGGGTACTATAGATATCCCTGGGTGAAAGTCTCTAAACCCTTATGGTACCAAGAGATTACTCCAACGTCTAGACCGAGTGGGTAGATGAGCGTTGAGTGCCGAATACCAGTTGGCTGTGCTCTCCACTATGTCGTGGTCGGTTGGAAGGGGGTACGGCCTTACCCGCCTGAGAGTAGGGGGCAATGCTAGGATGAGTTTGACCAGCTCGAGGAATGGGTCTGCTATCGACGAGTCGCGCCTGATATTGGCAGACGGATAGTGAGGTCTCTTCCACTTACCTTATTGCGCGCGATGTGGCGGCAGTCTAGTTTAAAGTGCACTAGACCCCGGTGGTATCCTATATTTGAGCTGTATTGATGTGTGGACATCGATGAGGACCTGTATGCTTGAGTTGCATTGTACATCGCATGGCCTTGGGATGGCCGATACATTCATGTCTGGCATTGTATAGCCTTAGTACGGCTCATGATATCATGGTTCCATTTGCATATTCCGCATCACTCTGACATTGCATGTACATATTACTACCTTGCGCACACACTTTCACCATCCGCTAAGCTTTCTGTAAGCTTATGCATGACCGTTGCATGCAGGTGACGTTGGATCGCAGCAGCGCTAAGGCAGGAGCAAGTTGCTGATCATTTTGGAGTTTTTGTTATTTACCATTGTATTTCCCTTTATGCTCATTGTACTTATAAAGTTTTTGATCCTAGTGGAAATGTAATGGAGTTCTTGGTTATTGTTTATGGGTTAAGCCTTTGGTTATGCTTATTACGAATCAAACTGATATTTAAAATCCTCCTCGTAGCATCCAAGGATCGGAACCTAGCGAATGGGAGCTAGGAGCCGAGAATGGGGTTCTACGGAGGCTGTCGGCGCCGGATTCAGCGATCGAGAATTCTGTGAGCCCGATTTTCGAGTTTGGGGCGTGACAACCTTTCACACTACCAGTTAGAGAGCAGTATCGTGCGTCTTTCTCGACGCAGTATGTGCCTCAGCCTGCTCCACCTCCTGATAGGTTTGAGCAGTTAATGATCATGATGCACCAGCAGCATCAGCAGCTTTTGACTACCATTGTAGGGGCCTTAGCCCAGGGTGGCAGTGCGACTCCACCTGTACCACCTGTGCATTCAGCTGAGGATGCTGGGACTTCGACTCAGGATGAGGGTATGGCTCATCCTGCACCACCTGCCTACCCACGGGGAATACTGCTGATACACGAGGCCTACTTGAGAGATTCCAGCGCTTGCGGCCTCCTACATTTATGGGTTCTCACAGACCCGAGGAGGCCGAGTATTGGCTCGAACGTATCTCGAAGATTCTGAGGATGTTGCACTGCTCGGAGTCTGAGCAGGTTGAGTTGGCCACTTTCATATTCGAACGAGAGGCCAGTTTGTGGTGGGATAGTGTATTGCGGACGGTTGCTGTTGGCTACGTCTGGACTTGGGCAGCATTCGAGTTCTAATTTCATGAGAAATACTATCCGCAGACCTACCGACACGAGAGGGAGAATGAGTTTTTGTGCCTCAGGCAGGGAGGCATGTCAGTTACAGAGTATGAGCATCGGTTTACAGAGTTGGGCAGATACGTCCCTACGATACTTGCCGACGAGCAGATGCGCATACGACGTTTTTCTGAGAGCTTACGACCTGACATTCGGTCGAAGATGTGCTATGTCAGCATACCCTCCTATGCAGATGTAACACCCTGAAAATCGGGGGTCGTGCATAAACTCAACTCCCGAGTTCTAGACAGTCACTTATGCAACAAAAATGATTATGATTCAATGTTGTCTGATTTAAAGCATTCACATGAGTAAAAGTATACCAAAACTGCAATTCATACTTCAGATCCAGTGATAAAAGCAAGCGGAAGACTAAACAATATGTATATCACTGTATGGAAAAACAAAGTAAATCTCATCTGTCTCTAAAGTATGAATACATCTCTGAGTCTCATATACATATACATGAACAAAAATGTAATGTTGCAAATAGTCCCACTGAAACCCCATCGATCCAGGTCGCCTACGGGAAGCCGTCGTGATACTGCATATACGAGAACTCGTCCTGGTCCTCGTCAATGTCTGGCTCCACCTCCTGGATCTCAGCCTCACCTGCATCTACAACAAGGTCTGGTGGGTGTTGCAAACACCATCCCGTAACGTGGGAATGAGTGATCAACTCAGTGGAATCATAGAGCAAGGATTAGCATATTCACAATTCAATCATGCGATAATAGTAAAGCAGTAAATCAGACAATCCTAATACTGTTTTTAATGCAAGATGACATGACGTGATGTATGCCCTCACCGACGATCTCCCTCATACGGTAACATCTTACGACCGCGGCATGCAACACTCCCTAGAGTGCTCCACATCTTCCAAGCACATGCAATGCTATGGTGGTATGATTTCCAAGTTGTTATTAGTCCATTCAAACAGCAGGATTGGGAAACTAAGGTACTTTCCTTGTATCGATCCCAACACAGATCCTGTCTAGGGTCGTCACTCCTAGTAATCTCATACGATGTATATTTCGTAGGTCACTGCAAGGGCTGCCAAGGCTGTTGCTCGCACTCGTTGCACCGCTCCCCCATCACCTTATCAATACAGGCCTACCGTACTCTACTGCAACGGAAGGGTCGTCGCCTCCTGTGGACTCAGAATACGCTCGCGGTCACTACAAAGGGCTCGTCGCCTAATCAGTGTAGGCCGACAGCTAGAATATAGTGTCCCATACCACCATAATCTGCTCACGAGTCTAGGTGCTCACTGGTCACTACGGGGAGGTTTGTGGCCCCAGCGTAGGCCGACAGCTCGACCACGGTGTCCCATACCACCATGCCCGGCTCATGAGTCTTCGTGGATCAAGGTACCATGGTTAACAGGGTTTTCACTGGTAAGTTCAGTACCCTAGGTTCAAGCAGTTATGACTCATACAAGGTGAACATACATCGGCCAGTCGGGTTGCTTGACGGGCTCGACTAGCACGATCGCGTCTCAAGTCGAACGACATGAAGTGCGTAAAACACTTCGCGTGGCCTAACCACTGCCGCCAACCCCAAACACGAATCACGTTCATCGACGCGTCGTTCGTGGCTATGACCAGTCAGCCACGAATTCGCTCGGTTACCGACTGCCTGGACTAAGTCTAGTCCCAAACAATTATGGAATCACATCAGCAATCTAAGTAAGAGTATTGGAATTGAAATACAATCATGTGAGCATGTTAACACATGTTATAACATTCAACTTAAGCAAATCTTCAAACACATACATTCCATGCATGTAATGGAATCATGCATATGGTCAACATGTAGGAAATCATTTAGGTCAGCATATTAACTAAGAAATCAATCTCAAACTACTACATAACATCATTTAATTCAATACGTACTAATACAAGCATTTACACAAACACCTACACTACACACTTAAGTCTACATATAGTATGTCGACCCAAAGTGCGCAACTAGGCGAATCCCTTCCCCAAACTAATTATGCAAGCATTCCTAACTCCCTAATGCGACAACAAACCATGTCAATCACGTCAGCAAAATATGAATGTAGACCGTACTTCCTACAAATGACTAAAATGCCCTAAATCTCATATTCTTCGTTAATTTACGAAACAGGAAACGGAGAGCATGTTGTACATGTCAAACGGTGATGCCGTCGATAATCTACTATTAAACGACATTGAAATCGTTGTAAACCGTCAATCAAAGCGTCTAAAATCCTCACCTACTCTCTTACGGATGCGGGATTTTGAACGGAGCGTGTACGCTTCGTCTACGGCAGTAGGAGAACCTATTTTACAAGTTACGTTAGCTAACACGTCGTGAATCTAAGAAAACCCCAAATCAGCAAGTTATAGGGTTGTTTTATACCTGAAAGAACGGAGAAATCACCAGCCAGGTGATTGGGAAGAGTTGGTGAAGCAGTAGCAATCGGCGGCTCGGAGACGGGAAAAATTCCTTCCACTCTCTCTCCTTTTCTCTAGGGTTTGCAATTTTTGGATGGGAGAGAGAAATGAGGGTTTCAACCCCTTTTATAAGCTTAAAAATACCGGAAACAGGCTCCGGAACGAAGTTTACTTGGTGCCTATCCATTTCGGGGCTGTTTCGGTCCAAAAATTGCTTTCTGGTGGTCCCCTGGTCGATTACGATCGGACTTAAGCTCATGCGTACCAGATGTAGCACGTATTAAGTTTTCAGTCTGGCAGGGTTCGCAGATCGCACGTGGCGGACCAGTTTCAGTTCAGCGGTCACCGTACGTAGATCAGGGCTGAAAGTCTCATGATAACAAATAGAAATTTTTCCTGATCCGAGGGTGTAATCTGGATGAATTCTGACGGTCAGAACGCTTAATACTGACGTGTCAAGTCGTGTGCCAGATTTGAATTTGAAATTCCAATTCTGTCCCTATTCGCGGTCTCTTCAGTCCGGGTTCAACGAAATAGTCTGTGATTATCGGTTTGACTTGATTTTCGAGATGATTGTTAAGTCCAGCTGGGCGGTTCTAACGGTCTAAGATAGGAGGTATCGGACCTTCGACGCGCGGTCTAAATCAAATACAAGAATTCAAAGTGGTCCAGAGAACAAACCCGCTTAGAGTTTGATCCGAGGTTATAGAGTATTGTAGAGTTGTTTGTTCTACTCGATTTGGGTCTTGTAAAACGTATTTAAAGTGATCAGGGACTATTTCCCAGCTACTCTAGCGTTGCGCTAGCTAACTTACACTTAATTTCCATGGAATTTAATTCTACGCGATTTCGGGTCGAGTTGGTACTCGAGCCCAAGTACGGATTTTTCACGGGCATTACAGCAGAGCTGATACATACGTCCATGAGAGCAGAGTAGGATGTTGATCGACTGAGACGTTCTCATGGCCTTGTGGTTGCTAGGCTACGACCAGATACTCAGGACAGGACATTTCTTGGCAAGAAACCTCGCACCAACCCTCCTCCTAGGGCTACAGCGCCAGTGCTTCCGATGAGGTGTCCCGGTGTGACATGTACTTACTGTGGGAGACCTGGTCACACTGCAGAGAGTTGTTTTGCTCGAATGAGGGATAACGGGTTTTTACCGCCGCAGAAGATCGACCATCCTCGCCCACAGCCTTTATCTGCTCCGCCCTTACGGTCGGCTCCTACGCATCCTTCTTTCAGACCTCCCATACCTCAGTTTCAGCCGCCTCAATGGCCCATGGTACAGCAGCTGAACCGTCCACTGCAGGCTCGGGTACATGCTTTAACAGCAGAGGCATCCGGGACAGAGACTGTCCAGCCCTTGGCCTTTGAGGTCACAACCCACATTAGAGGTATTCCTATATTCGCGTTGGTGGATACAGGGTCCACGATTTCATTGATATCACATTCAGTAGTCAAGCGCCTTGGGCTACCAACTACTCGGATGGATGGGGTCTGAGTTCTTACCACGCACGGGACTTTTTCTGATGCCACCATGATGTGTGAGGGTTGTTTGGTGGATCTAGGGGGAAGGACGATGGCTCTTGACCTTGTCGTCGACCCCTCTCTTGTTTATCTCGACGTCATTCTTGGCATGGATTGGCTGACTGCAGGGAGGGGCGAGATTGACTGCGAGACCCGTATAGTGACATTCTACGAGCCGAAGGGCACGTCCTTTACATTTCTAGTGCAGGTTAATCTTCCCCTCTAAGTGCTGTGTTATGCTTCCTTATTGAGGGATGTTGATGCCCCTACACTTGAGCGCACGCCAATAGTTCGTGATTATGAGGATCTGTTCAGGAAGATTCTTGGGTTGCCACCTCAGCGTGAGATCGATTTTATGATCGACCTGGTACCTAGTTTGACGCCCGTCTCACTGTCGACGTATCGCATGGCCCCGTGTGAGATGGAGGAGTTGAGAAAACAGATCGATGATCTGTTGGAGGTTGGTTTTATACGACTGAGTGTGTCTCCTTGGGGAACACCGTGTTGTTTGTGAAGAAGAAGGATGGTTCACTGTAATTGTGTATTGATTATCACAGGTTGAATCAGATTATGGTGAAGAATAGATACCCTTTGGCTAGGATTGATGACCTGTTTGATCAGCTGAGAGGAGCGCAGTACTTCTCAAAGATTGATCTGCAGTCAGGGTATCACCAGTTGCGCGTCAGGGATGAGGACATGCAGAAGACAGCTTTCAGGACCAGCTTCGGCCACTACGAGTTCCTCGTGATTTCGTTTGGTCTTATGAACGCACCAGCTTGTTCATGGATCTGATGAACAGGTTATTTTGGCCATTCCTCTATCGATTCGTCATCGTGTTTATAGATGACATTTTGGTATACTCCAGGAGTCGAGAGGAGCATGAGGAGCACTTGCGATTGGTCTTGGATACACTGAGGCAGCATCAGTTATTCGCACATTATAAGAAGTGCGACTTCTGGAAGGAGGAAGTCAAGTTCCTGGGACATGTGGTGTCTAAGGATGGGATGGCGGTGGACCTTGCTAAGGTAGCCGCGGTGTAGGACTGGGAGCAGCCTGGCTCTGTCACTGAGGTGAGGAGTTTTATGGGATTGGCAGGCTACTATCGACGATTCATTCGGGACATCTCCAAGATAGCTAGACCCTTGCCTCAATTGACACGGAAGGATTTGAAGTTCGCCTGGAATGAAAAGGCAGAGGCAGCTTTTCAGAAGTTGAAGGACAGGCTGACGTCCGCCCCTGTGCTAGTATTGCTAGAGCAAGGGGTTAAATACATGATATACACTAAGGCGTCTAGCGTTGGTCTAGGTTGTGTCCTTATGTAGAAGGACAGGATAATTTCGTATGCCTCGAGACAATTAAGGAAGCATGAGGAGAATTACCCTACACATGACCTTGAGTTGGTAGCCGTCATTTTCACATTGAAGCTCTGGAGACATTACCTCTACGGAGAGGAGTTCGAGCTCTTTTGCGACCACAAGAGCATTAGATACATATTCACACAGCGGGACCTGAATATGAGGCAGCGACGATGGATGGAGACTTTGAAGGACTTTAAGTTCGAAGTTTCCTACCATCCTGGCAAGGCGAACCTTGTGGCTGACGCGTTGAGCCGCAAGAAGGCGATAGAGTTTGTGGCTTCGCTGATGGTAGATGAATGGGACATGGTTGAGTTTTTATGAGACTTTGAGCAGAAACTCACTGTGGATGAGCCATTTGAGTTTATCACACATGTTCAGGTGCGACCTCTTATCGATGACAGAGTCATCGTGGCGTAGAGAGAGCGGATGGGGGCTTACGTTATCATGGCTGCCTATGCATCCCAGATATCCCTGAATTGAGACGAGAGATTCTGGAGGCTGCGCACAGTTCCAGACTTGCGATGCATCCGGGCAGCACAAAGATGTATTGCGACGTGAAGAGGACATATTGGTGGGATGGCATGAAGACCCACATCGTAGAGTTCGTGTCCCGTTGTCTCACTTGCCAGTAGGGGAAGGCAGAGCATCGTCGACCTCCTGGACTCCTTCAACCTATGCCTATAGCTGAGTAGAAGTGGGACTTTATTTCTATGGGTTTCATTTCGAGACTTCCAAAGATGAAAAAGGGACATGATTCTATTTGAGTGATCGTCGACCGTTTGACGAAGTCGGCGCACTTCCTACGGTTCAGAGTTACGAACTCTGCAGACGAGTTGGTCAGGCTATATATCAGAGAGATAGTGCGTCTGCATGGAGTTCCCTTAAAGATCGTGTCGGACAGAGACACGCATTTTACTTCTATTTTCTGGACTCGCATCCAGGAAGCTATGGGTGTGAAGTTAAAGTTCATTACTGCATTCTACCCACAGACAGACGGACAGACAGAGCGGGTGAACCAGATTTTAGAGGACATGCTACGGGCTTGCGAGTTGGATTTCAAAGACAGTTGGGATGACTGTCTTGCATATGCGGAGTTCACGTACAACAACAATTTTCAGGCGAGTATTGGTATGGCACCTTATGAGGCCTTGTATGGCGACCTTGCCGGGCACCGCATTGTTGGGCAGAGGTCGGTGAGCGCAGATTAATTGGCCTAGAGATAGTGCAGGCGACCTCGGAGAAGATTAACATCATCAAACACCGACTTCTTACAGCGCAGAGTAGACAGAAGAGTTATGCCGATGCGAGATGACGCTCGCTAGAGTTCGCGGTTGGGGATCACGTGTTTTTGAGAGTTTCCCTTATGAAGGGAGTTCTTCGATTTGAGAAGAAGGGAAAACTAGCACCGTGATTTATTGGTCCATTACAGATTCTTGACCATGTGGGTGCAGTGGCTTATCATCTGGCTTTGCCTACGCCTCTCGCGAGCGTACACAACGTATTTCACATTTCTATGCTGAAGAAATATGTTCCTGATCCTTCCCATATCATCAGATGAGAGTAGGTGCAGTTAGGTGAGGATGTTACATATATACTGCGACCGGTGCGTATATTAGACAGGAAGGAGCAGGTATTGCATAGCAAGGTCATCCCCCTTGTGAAGGTATTGTGGACGCATCACACTGAAGAAGAGGCTACATGGGAGACAAAAGCTGAAATCAGAAAGAACTACCCACAACTTCTCGAGGAGTACGAAAATGTACAAATTTTGAGGACGAAATTTATTATTTAAGGGGGATAGATTATAACGTCTCAAAAAAATCCATACAGAGACCCGAGTACCAACTCGATCAGAAATCACTTACGATTAATTCCTTTAGAAAATAAGCGTATGTTAACTAATGCCATATTAGATTAGCTGTGAAATTAGCACTGATCGCTTTAAATACGTTCTACAAGACCCAAAACTTGTGGAACTGTTAACGCTATAACGTCCTGAAACCTAGGATCAAACTCTAAACCCGTTTTCTCTCAGGAACCCTTTGAAACTTTGTATTGGATCTAGACCATGCGTCGAGAGTCCGATATTTACAATCTTAGACCATTATGACTGCTTAGCTGGACTTGACAATCATTTCGAAAATCAAGCCCAACTGCTGTTCTGAGGCTATTTCATTGATCCTGGAGCAAGGAGTGTGAGAAAGAGTGAAATTCATAAAAAATTAAATGTGATTTAAATAAATCTGGCACGTTTCGCTTGCGGGTTAAGTATAAGCATTCAGACCGTTGGAATCTGACCCAAATACACCCTCGGATCAGGGAACATTTCCTACTCAGGTCAGTGTACTTGAAATCCTTGATCGAATCTCCGTGACTGCTGAATTGAAACTGGTCTGCCACGTGCGATCTAGGAACACTACCGGACTGAAAACTTAATGTGATCAGGATCCAATATCCATGAACTTAAGTCCAACAGCATTTGGTTAGGGGACCTCCAGAAATGCTCTTTTGGATTGGGAAAGACCCGATTTGGTTATAACCCAAGTATACCTTTGTTCCAAGTCTAAATAGGTGAGTTTCTAACCTATTTAAAGACCTTAAACCCTCTCACACCCCTCTCATACGAATTTGCTAAAACCTAGAAAAGAGAAGAGAGAAAAGGGAGAGATTCGGTGAGAGTTGTGAGGGGAACTTCCTGCCATTCGATCCGGCTTCTACACGCGCTTAACTACCGTGTTCTAATCACTCTTCCGGTGATTCTGACTTCATTCTAGGTTAGAAAACCCTAATCTCAACCTGTTTTAGGGACTTTAGTAATATAAGTAGCGAAGTAGCTGACCTATCTTGTGAATTAGGTCGTCATATCGACATTGACGAAGCGTAGACTTTCTATTCGAATCGATACGTGTCTACGACGAAAGGTGAGGATTTTAGATGCTTCGATTGACCTTTTTCAAAGCCTTCAATGTCATTTAATAGTAGATTATCGACAAGAACGTTGTTTGACATGTAGAACATGCTGTCTGTTTTTCATTTCGACTGCGTACGGAGAATATGAGATTTATGATATTTTAGGCATTTGTAGGAAATACTGATTAAGTTCGTATTTTTCCAAAATGATTGTCATGTTTATTTGTTATGTTATTATACAAGATACGCGTTTATGATCTGTTTGGCGAAGAGATTCGCCCTAATGCGCACTTTGGGTCGACATATGCTATGTAGACTAAAGTGTGTAGACTGTGTTTATATAAATGTTTGTATTAGTATGTATTAAGTAAATGTTGTTGTAGATTAGTCTTGAGATTGAATTCTCAATTAATATGATGATGTACATGATTTTCCTCCATGTTGTTATTGAATTGATTTCCTTATATGTATGGAATACATGTGTTTAGTTGTTTTGCTTATGTTGTATTTTATAACATGTTGCTAACATGTTTGGATTGTTTGTATTTCATTTCTGTTACTCTCATATGATCACTGATGTTGATTGCAAGTGCTTGGGACTATGCTCTAGTCCAGGCAGTCGGTAATAGATTTGAATTCGTGGTTGGCTTTTATTTGCCACAAAGGACGCGTCGATGAACGTGAGTCGTGCTTTGGGTTGGCGGTAGTGGTTAGGCCACACGAGGTATTTTATGCACTTCATGTTGTTTAGCTTGAGGTGCGCTCGTACTAGTCGAGCTAGTCAAGTAACCCGACTGGCCATTGTATGTTCACCTTGTATTAGTCATAACTGCTTTAACCTAGGGTACTGAACTTACCAGTGAAAACCCTGATAACCATGGTACCTTGATTCATTAAGACTCACGAGCCGGGCATGGTGGTATGAGACACCGTGGTCGAGCTGTCGGCCTACGCTGGGGCCCCAAACCTCCCCATAGTGACCAGTGAGCACCATAGAATCGTGAGCCGATTGTGGTGGTATGGGACAGTACATTCGAGCTGTCGGGCTATTCTGATTGGTGACGAGCCCTTTGTAGTGACCTCGAGCGTATTCTGAGTCTACGTGAGGCGATGACCCTTCCGTAGCGACAAGAGTACAATTAGGCCTGTATTGATAACGTGATGGGGGAGCGGTGCAACGAGTGTGAGCAACAGCCCTGGCAACCCTTGTAGCGACTTAGAAATATAACATCGTATGAGATTACTAGGAGTGACGACCTTAGACAGGATCTGTGTTGGGATTGATATAAGGGAACTACCTTAGTTTCTCAATCCTGCTGTATGAAAAGGACTAATAACAACTCGGTAATCATATTCATATCGCACTGCATGTGCCTGGAAGATATGGAGCACTGAGGGAAGAAAGCATACCGCGGATGTAAGATGGTGTCGCATGAGGGAGTATGTCGGTGAGGGCATCCATCATGTCATTTCATACTTGCATTAACAATAGTATCTAGGAATGTCTGAATGTTTATTTTACTATTATCGCATGATTGATTTGATAACATGCTAATCTTTGCTCTATGATTCTACTGAGTTGATCACTCACTCCCACGTTATGGGACGGTGTTTGCAACACCTACCAGACTCTTTCTTAGATGCAGGTTGTGAGGCGATTCAGGAGCTGGAGTAGGACTACTACGAGGACTAGGACGAGTTATCGTACATGTAGTTCTCTGACGGCTTCGCATAGGTGGCCTGGATCGGCGGGATTCTAATAGTTGGACTATCATACGACATTTGATTTTGGTTCATGATATGTATATTTGACTTAGAGATGTATTCATACTTTGGAGATAGTTCGAGATTGTTTTGTTTTTCATACAGTGATATATATATTCTTCAGTCTTCCGCTTGCATTTTATCACTAGATCTAGAGTATGAATTGCATTTTTGGTATAATCTCACTCATGTTTATGCACTAACTCAGAAAACATTGAATCATCAGCATATTTGTTGCATAAGTGATGGTCTGGAACTCAGGAGTCGGGTTTCTACACGACCCCCGATTTTCAGGGCGTTACATCGTGGGTCGTGGTTGTCATGTTATATGTGGTAAGTGAACATGTAACAACCGTGACCCGTATAAGATGAGAACCATGACCTAGATAACATGATAACTATGACCAGTGACAACTACGACCCATGATAACCACGACCCACATAACATGACAACTACGACCCTTACCACATTACAACCACGACCCTTACGACATTATAATCACGACCCAGGTATCGATTGTGGTTGCCATGATATATGGGTCATTGTTTTCATGAGGTTAGAGTTGTGGTTTTCTTGATGTAAGGGTCATGGTTGTCATGCTATATGGGTCGTAGTCTTCATTTTATAGGCCTTGGCAAGGACCAACTAGTGGGGCCTACATTGATGTATGTGAACAATCCATGCCACCCATCCTTTTTGTCATGTCATTTTAGGGCTAGGACCCAAATATTAGCCTGATCCAGAGCTCGTGTGGGCTCAAATATCAACAGTGGGTGCCATCGTCACCATTATTTTCTATTATGTGACCCCCGCGAGCTCTAGATTAGGTAGATGTTTAGAACTTAGCCCTAAAATGATACGACAAAAAGGATGGGCAACATGGATTATTCGCATATGTCAATGTAGGCCCCACTAGTTGGTCCTTGCTAAGGCCTATAAAATGAAGATCATGACCCATATAGCATGACAAGTACGACCCTTACCTCATGACAACCACGACCCTTACCTCATGAAAACCATGACCCACATATCCTGACAACCACAACCCATACATGGGTTGTGGTTGTAATACCATAAGGGTCTTGGTTGTAATGTGGTAAGGGTCATAGTTGTCATGGGTCGTGGTTGTCATGCTATATGGGTCATGGCTTTCATGGGTCGTGGCTATCATGTGTTGGATTTATCATGTTATATGGGTCGCGATTGTTACATGTTCACTTCCTTTACCACCAAATGAAAAGATAGCCATTGGTACAATAGCCTAAGGGGGTGTTTGGCGCATGGTATTGGGAAGGATTAGGTGGGATGGGATTAAAAAAGCATAATTATTACATATGTCAGGGATTGTCCCCTATTACCATGGGATAAGCTTAATTCCATGCTATGTTGGTAATACGGTGGTACATTGAATGGATATTACCCACCATCATTTGATACTATTGAGAATAACACATATGTGTTATATCCAAACCGTTCAACTGTTTTGTAACCTCATTTTATGGCATGGGCCTAAAAATGAGGCAGATCCAAAACTTATGTGGCCCTAAAGAAGTTTTTAACGGTAGGTATTCAATCCCCACTGCTTTCTATGGTGGGGTCCACTTGAGCTTTAGATCTACCTGATTTTTTGGCCCATGCTCTAAAATGATCTCAAAAAATGGGTGGATGGTGTGGTATAGCCCACACATCATGGTGGGACCTACACAACTTGCTAACATTGAGTGGAATTGGCATGTGACCCAATGCAATTCCATCTAATCTAATTCCAAGCTTTTCCATTCTTCTCAAACATTGAGTGGAATTTGCATGATACCAAATGCAATTCCATCCCACCTAATCCCATCTAATACCATGCACAAAATGCCCACTAAGGGCCACAACGCGGTGGTCCGTTCCGTCCACCTTGTCGGCGAACTTTCCGTGGGCCCAAAAAGTCCTGACTTGGGTAAGTGTCTACTTCTAACAAACATCGCAGTGAGCCTGGAATGTTTCAAAAGTGGGTTCCATTATCACCATTATTTTCTATTATGTGACCCACATGAGCTTTGGATCATGCTGATTTTAGGCCCTAGCCCTAAAATGACACGAAAAAAAGGATGGGCGGCATGGATTATACACATACATCAATGTGGGCCCCACGAGTTTGGTCCTTACATGCGCTCAAAAAAGAGTTTCGTACACATCACTTTCTTAGCATTAAATACGATGAACTTCTTATTCCCTTAAAAACCGTACAACTACTGAAACAATGACAAGGGCATTTTGGTCCAAGAAATTTTTAAAGGCGTGTTAAAAGGCCACCTACGAAATATTTGAAAGGTTGAATATCTTTACATAATTTGACCATACATCGAGGCCAGTACGGTCAAATTCCCTTAGCCATATGATGAAAAAATGTTGTATTCTTGTCTTCTTTTTTTTTTTTTTTTTTTTTGCGCCAAGTAGCTGAGACTGCTCCCTTTACATAATTTCTTCTTCGTTAGCCTTCTACATAAAATCTTCCTATTGTTATTACTTTCTGCTAATATTTGCATAGGCTATCCTTTGTACAGTTTTCCAATCGATTTCTTGAATGCTTAATAGATGTTGACTAATAATTTCACCTTTATAAAGTGGTCTTTTGATAGTTGTACATGAACCAAGGCGAACCAAGTTTGACCTAAGCTTGGTTCGGCTTGTTTATGTGAAACCTCTATTTGAGCTGAGATTCGAGCTTATCCCTTGATGTGAGGTCAAGCATTGTCTTTCTCAAGGGGATAACTGTTCCGAATCCATGAAACTTCTCTAGACTCCTTGTAAAGACTTCTCGAATTCATAAGGAAAACAATAGGAAAATAGAAAATAAATTTTATAAAATTCAAAATTGATTGACGAATGAAATAAACAACTTCACAACCCTTTAAATAGGGATACAAAGCAATACAAGAAATTTTAGAATCAAACTAGAACTTAAACTCCTAGAATTCGTAACTTACTATAAATAGTAAACTTAGTATTTAGAGACGGTTATGATGTCTACTATGCGCAAGGTTTTCGGCCAAAAATAGTAAGTGTCCTATTTCACTTCACCATGTTGTTCTCCTAATTATTCTAAGAACTTTCCATGTTGAGCGCAACTCCTACAGCTAAACAGATGAGGAGTTATAATCAAACTAAAACTTATTATTTATAGTAAAAGCAGAATTAAAATAAGGAAACGGCCATCGATCTGGTTGTATTTCACAAATATGGCTTATATAGTAGGTTTGGATGGCTAAAGTAGCTCGTCCTATTTTACGTCCGATAACTCATTCCGGTTTGCGAGATATGTCCATTTTAAGTCCTGACAGTCCAAATCATCTTCGTCTTCGATCAGGCCTTTTCTGGCCCATCTTTGCCATGAAATTGTTTGCAACTCGCTATACATTAGACTCCTCCACTTCAAAAGAACTCATCCTTGAGTTCCCATCCTTCTTTGGTTCATGATACTTGGTTAGGTCCACGACGTTGAAAGTACACGAGATCTCTATGTCGCCCGGAAGATCAATAACGTAAGCATTGTCATTTATCTTTCGGAAGTGTTTCGAACAAGAAAAAATGTACTTGATTTGAGGAGATTTCATTCACTTAATAATTAACAAAAGAAGATGAAGAAGATAATTACGATATTTATTCATTCCGACTTCTTTTACATCCTTTCTCTCCTTTGATTTCAAAATAGAATATTCGTAAAATCATGATACAAAGTAAATATGACATATATCTCGGTCACTCCTTTGATCAAATCTAAAGCTTTTTGTTGATCTTTAACTGCTGAAGAAATCACATATATGTCACCTTAATAGAGAAACATCATTGTGCACTGGAACACTGTGAGCTGGAGCTTATTATGCACTGACAGTGTTGTGTTGCACAACAGTTGTTCTGCACAATGGGTGTGAGCTCTACCTCTTTCTCTCCAAAGTCTACTCCTCTCCTTTCTCCTCCTGAATCTAGTGCTAATGACTCCTTAGAGGGGTCATGTGGTATTTATAGCTCTCTCACACGTGCGAATATGCAATGTATTCATTGTGTACCAATGACTCATTTTTTTTCAACATGAGTAGACAGGCAGAGGATGATGACGAGGATCAGGATATAAATATGATAGATTCTTTCGTGGAAGATAGATCCCTAATGACCTTATCCTCTAACCCTCTAGAGACGTGCTTGGCCCACTTCCCTGATTTGGATGCTGACACCGTTAGGGAGATGGATGTCATGCTTGATACTGCGCCTGTACTTGAAATTAACTGGTGGAGGCCATAATTTGAAAAATTATCCCAAACTAATGTTGTGCCTTTACCGTTTAGCCTCAAGGCACTAAAGCTTGATCTAAAACCTTTACCCTATGATCTTAAATATGTCTACTTAGGTCAAGATGAGACATACCTGATGGTGATTTCTTCCTACCTTGAGCAAGAACATGAGAGTATGCTTATCTCTACTCTCATTAAGCATAAAGGAGCCCTTAGATGATCGATTGCAGACCTCAAGGGAATTGACCCTTTGATTTGTACTCACCGTTTTCATCTTGAGGATAATGTGAGGACCTCCCGATAACCACAAGTAGATTAAATCCAAACATATTGGATGTGGGTATCATATACCCTATATTGGATAGTCAATGGGTGAGTCCAACTCATGTAGTACCTAAGAAGTCTAAAATCACTATCGTAGCCAATGCCAACAACGAACTCATGCCAACTAAAGTCACTAATAGTTGGAGAATGTACATTAACTACAGAAAGTTGAATACTATCACAAGGAATGACCACTTCCCTTTGCCCTTCATCAATCAAAATTTGAAAAGGCTAGCTAGTCACTCTTATTATTGCTTCATTGAAGGATATTCGGGATAGAATTAGATAAATCAAGAAAAACCACTTTCACATGTCACTTTGGCACCTTTGCTTACCAAAGGATGCCATTTGGACTACGTAATGCCCTAGCCATTTTTCAGCGATGCATGTTGAGTATTTTCTCTGATATGGTGGGGCAATATTTTGAGGTTTTCATAATGACTTCTCTGTCTTTGGTCCATCCTTCAGCAAATGTTTGGATAAGTTAAAATGTGCTGAAGTGATGTGAAGAAAATAATTTGGTACTAAATTGGAAGAAGTGTCATTTCATGATTCGTAAGGGAATCATTCTTTGACATATCATCTTGTCCAAGGGAATTGAGGTAGATAAAGCAAAAATTGATCTTATCTCTAACTTACCTTCACTTAAGAGTATACAAGACGTGCGATCTTTCTTAGGACACGCTGAATTTTATAGAAGATTCGTAAAGGATTATAGTTGCCTCTCTCATCCTTTATGCAATTTACTTCAAAAGGATGTATCATACGAGTGGACTGATATTATGCAGCCAAGATAGATGAGAGAGGCAACTAATAGTATACTTCAAAAGGATGTATCATATTATGCAATTTACTTCAAAAGGATGTATCATATTATGCAATTTACTTCAAAAGGATGTATCATATTAGCGATGAGAGAGACAACTGATATTATACTTCAAAAGGATGTATCATATTATGCAATTTACTTCAAAAGAATTATAGTTGCCTCTCTCATCCTTTATAGTTGTCAAGAAGCTTTTTCTAAGCTTAAAGACATGTTGACCACCACATCTATTAGCAATCACCCGACTAAAGCATTCCTTTTAAAATTATGTGTGATGCATTTGACTATGCTATTGGGGTGGTGTTAGGCTAGAGAAAAGAAAAGAAGCCTTACATCATTTACTATGCAAGTAGAACTTTAAAACTTGTCCAAGTGAATTACTCTACTATGGAGAAGGAACTCTTAACCGTAGTATTCACTTTGGACAAATTTAGGTCCTACTTGATTGGATCTAAGATCATTATTTACACAGATCATGCGGAATTAAAGTATCTTCTTTCTAAGAATGATGCTAAGCCCCGCTTGATACGATGGATTCTCCTACTCCAGAAATTTTATGTAAAAATAAAGGATAAAAATGGAGTAGAGAACGTAGTGGCTGACCATCTTTCAAGACGTGATCCCCTAATTCACTTGAGATTACACCCATAAATGACATGTTCCCTAATGAAAAATTATTTAAAAATCTACCACTTACCTTAGTTTGCTGATATTACTAATTATCTTGCCACAGGTTTTACGCTGACTCATTTTACTATGCAAGAGAAAATTCTTCACCGAGGTACATAAGGTCTTCTGGGATGACCCATATTTATTCAAATATTACCTAAACTAAATTCTAAGGAGATGTGTGTCAGATAATGAACACCAAAGTGTCATTTCCTTCTGTCATTCTCAAGCCCGTGGTGGTTATTTTTCTGCTAGAAAGACCACAACCAAAATACTACAATGTGGCTTCTATTGACCCAGTATGTTCCAGGACACTCATAAGTTCTTTAAAGCTTGTGAGCATTGTCAGAAATTGGGAGCGTTGTCTCATTGAAATATGATGCCTGTTGAGGCATAAAAAATGGTGAAAGAATCAAGCAAGGAAAGGTAAAGAGATAGGAAGAACTTTCGAAAAGAAGAAGATAGAGATAACTGTCATCAGAATGCGCAGGTCTGCGCAACCACTATATGTTGCGTGGTTCCACGCAATCAATATCAGTTGCACAGGTCCGCGCAAAGGAAATATCAGTTACGCGGGACCTCGAAATGTACTGCATAAAAGGCTTCATTCAGAATGATCTAAAGTACTAAAAATAGTCCCACATCGCTAAGATCAGGATTTTCATACGTGCGAGGGTCTATAAATACCCCCTCCCCTCCTTCATTGTGGGTAATTGAATATTTTCAAGAGGAGCGAAGCGGAGCAGAAGACAGAAGGTAGAAGAGAGTCTCCTAGTAGTTGCGTAGGACCGCACAACCGGTATCCGCACAACCAGGCTACCCTGCAATCTGTGAAGTCCAAAGGCCGTCATGCTACCGAAGTCCGTGGGCTAGGCTTCTTTTCTTCGGGTTTTCTCCTATTCATGGGTTCAAAGGAGAAAGATCAATCGATCGAATCGACATTCCTCCTAAGTCCCAGAGGATGGTAGAAACAGACGCTGTTATGCTGTTGAAATCTTTATTTCATTAAAGATCCGTCGATCGGATCGACATTCCTCCTAAGTCCTAGGAAATGATCGAATCAGGCGCCGGAAGGATGTCGAAATGAACTTTTGATGTTTAAAGCACAAATCCTTTATTTCTAAATGATCTATCTTAGAATCAAGGGAAGTAAAGAGGATGTAAATGAACTCAGTATCAATACAATGTGATGAATGTTCATAGTACTCTTTCTCTATTATGTTTGAATAAGACAATCTCCCAAATCAAATGCATTTGTTTCTTTGTTGAAATAAAATGACGACTCTGCTGGGGATTCCTATCTTATTGTCTTATTCAAAATATGAACAGTAAAGTTGTTATGAACATTCGTCATGGTTTGGCTTCCTATCGACGCCAAAATGGCGACTCTTAGTGGAAGTCCTCCCCTTCATCTCTAAGATAGGTCACTCTAATCGTTCAATTACTAATTATAACTATGTTTCAAGATTGAAGGTTTTAAAAATTCGACTACGACTTATTACCCATGGCGATCCCCGTAAGAAAAGTGAACTTCCGATTCACCCCGACAGGGTTCGTGATAGAATACGCACCGAATCATGTGCGTAAAAGTAGTAAGGCTTAAGTAACAGCTGGGGTTATTTCTGCTTCGTCCAAGTCATCAAAAGACAATGCAGGCTGGACCGTCATGACCGCTCGCAAGGCAAGAACACGAAACTTCAGAAACTCAGGAATGAGTTAGCCTTCATTAAGAATCAGAGGGCCCGTAATGTGAAGCATAGTTAGAAGAAATCCTGAACTTGTTCCTCCGGTAATTTATCCAGCGCGGATAGTGCAAACAGCGCAAACAGTTCCCCAGTTGACAGCACGTGACTTCCCAGCTTTAAATGCCTCAATGGCTGAACGAATAAGGAAACAAAAGGGAAAAGCATTGATACTCAGATCGCTAACGTCACCCCAGAAAGATTCGCCAGTGTCGGTGTCATCTCAGTCAATTGATGTCATAGGGAGTGCGAAAAGACCCGGTGAAACTCTGTCCCCTCCCTTTTCTGCAAGCCTTGTTATATCAACGTACTCTTGCTCTCCTTCAATTACTGCTTCGTCAAAAAGAGGAGAAGCGGTAATATTCATGGCTGGAATAAATCCAGATTATAGAGCAACTATAGAGGATCGTTTCAATGCAATGACAGAAACCCAAAATGCACTAATGGAAGAATGCAGAAATCTCAGGGAAGCACTGGCAACCTCGCAACAACGTAGCCCGAATGGCAATCCCCCAGAATGCAACGGAAGGGCAAGAAAATCAACCTAATGTCCTCCCACCACAGGGGGCAGGGTCACTGGGGTCTATCCCCGTGGCGAGAACTGTGACACAAGAAGAAGTAAGGTAAGTGGTTGAAGAGGTGGTTAGAGCAGAAAGAGAACGTGAAAATACCGGACGTTTTAGGTATCAAATGTCGTATCCAAGGGAAGTAGAAGGCATCCCTTTTTCGAACAATTTCAAGCATCTAGATTTTTAAAAGTTCAATGGAGAAGGATCCCCGGAGGAGCATTTGATGCACTTCATCACTAGCATGTGAAATTTTTCTACGATACCACAGTACTGCTTGCGGTTGTTTGGTTCATCACTAACACACAAAGCATTTCGATGGTAATCTAGCTTGACACCTAGATCAATACGTACTTGGGAACAAATGCAGGAGGTTTTCATGTCAAACTTCTTCTCCTCGGAACGTGACGTCAGTATTACGGAGCTGGCCTCTATTCGGCAGAGAGAAGGAGAGCCGGTAGTGAAGTTTATAGACAGGTGGAAAACATTAGGAGCTTCATGTAGATAACCACCAGAGGAAAAAGAACAAGTTAAGATGTGTCTAAATTCTATAGGGACAGGAGTTACGTTCGGATTGACTAGCACCAATATCAGAACTTTTTGTGACTTGGCTAATAAAGCCCACGCGTTGGAGCTGATGACTCGTAAGATCCCAGCATTTCACCATGATACAACTAGGAGAGTGTCTGGCAGGACAGTTGTGAACGCTGTCGATCATGACAGAAGAGGAAAAGGCATAAAGGACTTGAGAGAAAGAAGATCGGACCGACGCGAAGAAGGTGATAGGTCAAGAAATAGGTACAATGGGAAGAGGCCTAGAATGCTAAATTCTCATGAGGGGTTCACATTTGAAAAAGAAGATGTCGCCCCTATGATGGAGCAGTTATTAAAAGCTGGCATGATAGTATTGCCGGAGCCTAAGCACCCAGAAGATGTAACAAGAACCATAGAAAAGGATTTCTGTCGTTATCATCGTCTAGTGGGGCATCCCACAGAGAACTGCTACACATTAAAATGTATAATACAGCGACGATCAATAGGGGCGAGATAGTATTGGGGAAAGAAAGAGAAAGAGGCTCCATGGCAACCGTAAATGTCACGCTCCAAATCCAAAAATCGGATTCACATGAATCCCGATTGCCGAATCCGGTGCCGACAGCCTCCGTAGTGCCCCATTCTCGGCTCCTGACCATCAAATGCCAGATTTCGATCCTGGGATCTTACAAGGAGGATTTTTAGAATGAATTTTTTTTTGTAATGGAGCATAACCACAAGCATAACCAAGTCACAAAACAACATCACCACATATCCACTATAACAAAAACTTTAAGTACAATACAGAAAGAGAAATACAAGGTGATCAAAAAGCTCCAAAAGGTCCTGATATGCACTCCTGTCTCAGCGCTGCTACCGTCCAACGCTACCTGCATGCAACTATCGTGCATAAGCTTACAAAAGCTTAGAGGGTGGTGTAAGTGTGTGCGTAAGGCAAACGCCAAGTGTACAGTATCAGAACAATGCAGAAGTATGTGATAAGTCCATGAATATACCAAGGTTATGTAATGCAAAGCATGATGCAAGATATGAATGCCATCGGCCACACCGATGCAATGCAAGGCCTACATAGCCGAATGTCATATGTGAAATGCAATCCAAGTAAGTCGGTACTCATCAAGTACGTATATCAGTACAGTTCCTCTCTGGATATCACCGGGGTCTAATACACTTCGCAGTGACTGCCACTTCCCTAGCTGCACAGTCAAGCAAGCGAAAAATACCTCGCTATCCGCCTGACCAGTAGTATGCCAATACCTACCCGGCTCATCGATAGTGGACTCATTTGTGAGCTGGTCAAACTCAACCTAGCTTATAGCCCTCTCACTCAGGCGGATAAGGTCACACCCCCTTCCAACCGACCACGACACAGTGGGAGACGCGGCCTACTGGTATTCGGCACTCGGGCGCTCATGTATCCACTCGGTCTAGACGCTGGAGCATCTCCTGGTACCAAAAAGGTTCTGGGACTTTCACCCAAGGACATCCTAAGTGCCCACAGTGCTAGAATAAGTATTTTCGGTATCCAATACGGTCATCCACGATGTACCTGTGGAGCCACGGCCCTGATGTCGCTAGGGCGTGCAGTGATCAAGTCATACGTATGCGAGATGCATGAATCACGCTGTCAAAACATGCAGCAATCCAGCGCGTACTGCGCGATCATGTGGGGCACTCAGTCACATAACGAGTCCCGTAAATGGTCTGCCTAATGGCGTATGTTATGATCAGTCATTACTCATATCAAGCATACATATGATGCGTATGGGCATGAGTCATGAGATTATTCTAAGCATGTCATAAGGCAATGAATAGCAACGGGTATGGACCTATCAATGGGCCCTAAAGAGAGTTACAATGCGGACATTTAACCAACATTGTACATACAATGTGGACGTCAAACCAACATTTTTTCCTAGGCACGGCTTGCCATAAATATCATTTCACGAACCATGAGAAACGTACATTGCAATGGACCCTAAGGTCATCCGTTAGGCCTCGATCCCTGGGCCTTAGATATATCAAATGGATCGTATTACATGGGCCTCACATTCACCAAATGGGTTACATTGATGGGCCTCACCAATGAGCCTTATGTACATTGCAATGGTCCATGATCCATGGGCCTTGAAATACATCAAAGTGGCCTCACAACTTGAGCCTTAAATATGTCAGATGGGCCCATACACATGAGCTTTAAATATATCAACTAGGCCACTCCATTTGTGCCCCATGCACATCAAATGGCTTAATCTCATGGGCTTTAATATGTATCAAATGGGCTTGAATCCCGTGGGCCTTATATAAAATAAGTGGGCCGGATTCTATGGGCATTGCATATGCCAAATGGGCCGAAACCCATGGGCATTACATATGCCAAATGGGCTTAATCCCGTGGCCCTTATATGTATCAAATGGGCCTGATCATTTGGGCCTCAAATATTGTAATACCTCGGATTTTGACCAATCTGGGATTTGACGTCCTTAGGCAGTGGGTCAATTAAAACATCTAGAAAATCGTTCAGAACCCAATTCCATAGCCAAAGAAACCACTTAGGATTAATTCCTTTAGAAATTAAGCGTAAGTTAGCTAGCGCAACGCTGGAGTAGCTGGGAAATAGTCCCTAATCACTTTAAATACGTTCTATAAGACCCAAATCGAGTAGAACCAATGACTCTATAATACTCTATAACCTCGGACCAAACTCTGAGCAGGTTTGTTCTCTGGACCACTTTGAATCTTTGTATTGGATTTAGACCACGCGTCGAAAGTTTGATACCTCCTATCTTAGACCGTTAGAACCGCCTAGCTGGACTTGACACTCATTTCAAAAATTAAGTCAAACCGATAATCACAGGCCATTTCATTGAGCCCGGACCGAAGAGAGTGCAAATAGGGACAGAATTGGAATTTTAAATTCAAATCTGGCACACGACTTGACGTGTCAGTATTGAGCATTCTGGCCGTCAAAATTCAGCCAGATTACACCCTCGGATCAAGAGAAATTTCTATTTTATATCATGAGACTTTCAGCCCTGATCTACGTGCGGTGACCGCTGAACTGAAACTGGTCCGCCACATGCAATCTGCGGACCCAGCCGGACTGAAAACTTAATACGTGCTAGATCTGGTACGCGTGAGCTTAAGTCCGTTCGCATTTGGTCAGGGGACCACCAGAAAGCATCTTTTGGACCGAAACAGCCCCGATTTGGATATACACTAAGTGAACTTTGTACCGGAGCCTATTTCGAGCAAGTTTGGGCTTATAAAAGGGGTTAAAACCCTCACTCCTCTCTCCCATCCGAATTTGTAAAAATTCCTAGATTGGGAGAGAGAAAAGGTGAGAGTTTGTGAGAGAAGGTGGGAGAGAATTCCCTGCTGCTTGTGCCACGTGCTGCAAGTGGTTAAGCCACGTGCTCTAATCACCTGACCGATGATTCCTCTACTTTTTCAGGTATGAAATAACCCTAGAAAGTTACTGATTTGAGGTTTACTAGGATTCATAACTTGTTAGCTGACGTAACTCGTGAATTAGGTTCTCTTATCACTGTAGACGAAGCGTATACGCTCTGTTCGAATTTACACATCCATAAGAGACAAGGTGCGGATTTTAGACGCTTTGATTGACTGTTTCCAAAGCTTTCAATGTCGTTTAATAGTAGATTATCGACGGCATCACCGTTTGACATGTACAACATGCTGTCCGTTTCCTGTTTCGTAAACCGGCGAAGAATATGAGATTTAGGGCATTTTAGTCATTTGTAGGAAGTACTATTTTCATGCATATTTTGCTGATGTGATTGACATGATTTGTTGTCGCATTAGAATGTTAGGAATACGTGTATAATTAGTTTAGCGAAGAGATTCGCTTAAATGCGCACTTCGGGTCGACATACTATATGTAGACTCAAGTGTGTGGTGTAAGTGTTTGTATAAATGCTTGTATTAGTATGTATTGAATTAAATGGTGTTATGAATTAATTTGAGATTGATTTCTCAATTAATATGCTGATGTAAATGATTTCCTACACGTTAGCCATATGTACGATTTCATTATATGTATGAAATGCATATGCTTGATGTTGCACTTAAGTGGTATGCTATAACATGTACTTGATGATTTCCTTATGATTTAGTTTGAGATTGAATTCTCAATTAATAGGCTAATGGAGAGGATTTCCTATATGTTGGCTATATGCATAATTTCATTATATGTGTGAAAGACATGTGTAGGATGATTTACTTAAGTTGTACGTTATAACATGTGTTAACATGCTCACATGGTTGTATTTCATTTCCATTACTCTTACATGAATGCTGATGTGATTCCATGATTGTTTGGGACTATACTTAGTCCAGGCAGTCGGTAATCGAGCGAATTCGTGGTTGGCTTATCTTGGCCACGAACGACGCGTCGATGAACGCGAGCCGTGTTTTAGAGTTGGCGGCAGTGGTTAGGCCACACGAAGTGTTTTACGCACTTCATGTCGTTCAACTTGAGATGCGATCGTGCTAGTCGAGCCCGTCAAGTAACCCGACTGGCCGTTGTATGTTCACCCTGCATGAGTCATAACTGCTTGAACCTAGGGTACTGAACTTACCATTGTAAACCCTGTTAACCATGGTACCTTGATCCACAAAGACTCATGAGCCGGGCATGGTGGTATGGGACACCGTGGTCGAGCTGTCGGCTTACGCTGGGGCCACAAACCTCCCCATAGTGACCAGTGAGCACCTAGTCTCGTGAGCAGATTATGGTGGTATAGGACACTATATTCTAGCTATCGGCCTACACTGATCAGGCGACGAGTCCTTTGTAGTGACCGCGAGCGTATTCTGAGTCTACGGGAGGTGACGACCCTTCAGTTGCAGTAGAGTACAGTAGGCCTGTATTGATAAGGTGATGGGGGAGTGGTGCAACGAGTGCGAGCAACAGCCCTGTCAGCCCTTGCAGCGACCTACAAAATATACATCGTATGAGATTACTAGGAGTGACGACCCTAGACAGGATCTGTGTTGGGATTGATATAAGGGAAGTACCTTAGTTTCCCAATATTGTTGTATGAACAGGACTAATAATAACTCGGTAATCATATCACCATGACATTGCATGTGCCTGGAAGATGTGGAGCACTGGAGGGTCGATTGCATGCCGAGGTCGTAAGATGGTGCCGTATGAGGGAGATCGTCGGTGAGGGCATACATCACGTCATGTCATATTGCATTAACAACAGTTTTAGGATTGTTTGATTTACTGCTTTACTATTATCGCATAATTGATTTGAGAACATGCTAATCTTTGCTCTATTATTCCACTGAGTTAGCTACTCGCTCCCACGTTACGGGATGGTGTTTTTGGACACCCACCAGACCCTTCTGTGATTGCAGATGATGGCGCGGCCTGCGAGGCGGAGCCGGACTTGATAATGATGAGGAGGATCCCTCCTTTATGCGTGTTCTGATCGACGGGATTACAGGGAGGTTGATTAGATGCTTTGACGCTTGTCATTTTATATTTTTAGCGTACTCATGTATATTCGTTTTGTCTACTTTTGGAGTATACATGTATGTATATAACCTGGTAACATGTTCACACTCTGGAGACATACAACAGTTTATATATGTTATACATACTATCACAGTCTTCCGCTTGTTAATCTAACTGTCTCTGGAGTAATATATGTTGTTCTAGCTTAATCTCACTCATGTTTAATATGTTATCACAGACAACATTCAATCATACATATCTATGTTGCATAAATAACATTTTGGAACTCGGGAGTTGGGTTTTTGCTCGACCCCCCGATTTTCGGGATGTTACAGATATATACCAAGGTAGGCCTCAATGAATGGCCAAAGTTAAATCAATAAAGGGCCCTATACACATGCCATGGTGGCCCATTTGAACCATAGATCTGGCTCATTTTTAGTTCAACCATAAAAATGAATTATAAAATAAATGAACGGTTTAGATGCAACACATGCATCATGGTGGGTCCCACACAAACGGCCCACCAATGAAGGGATGGTTAGATATACTACAAGCCTAAGGGTGGGGGTCCACTTGAAATGTAGATCTATCTTATTTTTATTCTCACGCCTCAAGCCGAGCTTTCAAAATGTTTGGATGGTTGGATGCAACACATGCATCATGGAGTGAGTCCCACTAAATAGGTGGGGTCCACATGATGGTTGGACGACCTGGATGCAATACATGCATCAAAAGTGGGGTCCACAGACCGTCCAGTACTAAGCCAGGTGGCTGGACGGTTTGATAAAACACATACATCAAAAAGGGGGTCCCACCGTCCACTGGACGGTGGCAACATCACAGGGACCTCCACCGTCGCCTGGACGGTGGATGGAAAAACACTTACATCATTGTGGGTCCCATGTGGGGCCCACCATAACATTTATCTTCCATCCAACACGTTGATAAGGTCACGCAGACCTGAATAAATAGGAAAAACAAATTTCAGCTTGATCCAAAACTTGGGTGGACCCCAAAAGGGTTTCAATGGTAGAATCTAATCACCACTGTTTCTTATGGTGTGGGCCGCCTGAGCTTTGGATGTACCTCGTTTTTGGAGAGGGCCCACCTCAGAGGGTGGGCCACCTTATGGACAGTTCAGATGACAAGTAAACATCAAGGTGGGGCCCACGACTAGGGCCGTGGGACCATGCTCGACCGCCCGCCCGTTAGTGCGCAGGCGCTGCCTGCGCCTGTCAGTAGCAGCAGCGCACGCTGCCTCTTGCAATTTTTTTTTTTTTAAAAAAACTATTTTTCCAGCATTTTTCAAGTGTGGGGCCCGCGTGTGATGGATCCACTCTAGCCATTAGATTGCATGGCTCAATACAAACCAAACGAGTCTAATATACGGAATTTTTTGAACTCAAGGTGGGCCCTAGCCAACTTTTAATGGTAAGGACGATGTTTGCTAAGCTATGGCCCGCCTGAATATCGGATTGACACCATTTTTCGGCTCAACGCCTAAAATGAGTCGGGAAAGAGGATGAACGGCATGGATTAGAAACATACATCAAGCTGGGGCCTATATAAGTGGTCTTCCCCAAAGGCTTTAGAAATAAGCCATTATTTGTGTTTTCATTCCAGTGACGTCCAGCGTCACTGGACCCTTTTTGGACTAAATACAAATTTTAAGTGGGCCTTACCTAGGTGGGCCACCACATGATAGGTGGTGTGGGTACAATGCATATAAGGTGGGCCCACTCATGGATGACTTGGATAAAATACCTACTTCAAGGTGGGGTCCATCCAAGTGGGCCATACGGCCATTTCATCACATACAAGGAAGTAAATGGAAATAGAGGGAGAGAGAAATAGAGTGAGACACGTGTGATGGAGGGACCCCGGCACTATGGGCCCTCCGTTTCAATCATCCAATCATACATCAAAGGTCCCCTTGCATATGGACCATCAACAAAAGATCAACGGTGGAGATCTCACTCCACTAGAAATGGACGGTCTAGATGACCTCCTCAAAACAAGGAAAGTAAACATCATGATGGGGTCCATGGAGAATGGCCCCATCATGGAATGATCTTGATGATCAAGATGAGCCATTGGCCACATCTTAGGGTCCCAAGTGAGATCCAAACCATTGATCGGTTGGCCTCACTTGGCCCATCTAAAAAAATATAAAAAGTAGTCTAAAGAAACACCCACCACTTGATCTTCTTGGTCCGTTGGATAGCCGGTCTCCTAGAGCTTCACTTTGATGGTGGAGATGGGAAATAGATGGCTAGGATGGGAGATTTGGGAGTGGAAAGTGGGCCACCAAAATCACACTTCTCTCATGGGGAGCCTTGGACGTGGGAAGCTCTCTTAGTTGCTTGGGTTTGGAGTGTTGAGAAATGAGAGGGAGAGAGAGAGTTGTAAGAGTGATGGAGTGATGTGAGGTAAGTGATGGGTGAGGTGAGTGATGGGTGAAGTGAGTGATGGGTGAAGTGAGAGGTTAGTTAACTTAGGTGGTTGCTTGACTTGTGGAGAAAGGAAGCATGGGTGTTTGTACTTGACATAAAGTGATTGATGGGTGATTGATTGATGGGATTGATTTGACACTTTGTAGAGATTCTCTTGGAATTTGCAACGTGCGGTATTTTTCCTCGAACTGAACGCGGGTCCGCATCTCATCGTCTGGGTATCGGATCGGTGCGTGAGTTGCAGCGTTGGAACCGCGGCGACGGTGCGGTCGCAATGATACAAGTCTCGGATTAAGCCGGCTCAAATGAATAGGATACGACTTACGGTAGTGCACAACGTCAACTATTGGTCACAGATTGTCGAAATTTGACGAGAAGGATCACGGGAAGCGACGGAACAGTACGGATTATGATACGGGTCTTACGGTAAATATGCTTACAGTCTGAGAAAAGGACCAAGATGTGAATAACGCAGGAAGCGGTAAAGCTGTAAAGAAGGTTGCGGTGATCACACTGCGGTCAGGTAAGAAGGTGGTAAGCCCTACAAAACAGAAATCAGAAGTCACTGGGAAAGAAACGACTGCAAAAGAGAGTAATAGTGGCAAGACAAAGGAGAAGAATGAGATGACGAGAGTAACTTATGACGTGGTAAATCATCTAAAAGGAATACCGGCCCGATTGAGCGTTTATGATGCACTGAAACTATTAGAAGAATTTCGACAAAGTTTGATCCAGGTCTTATCTGATCATGACATCAGGGAAACCTTACTGGCAGAGTTAGAACATGAAGAACTCGATGAACATGAGGACTATTTCCAGGTCATTTCTTTTTCTGATAATGATCTGATCTGCGAGGAAGATCATAACAGACCACTAATGATAGAAGGCCATATTCGTGGGAAGAAAGTCAAACAGATTATGATTTATGATAGATAATGGGTCTGCAGTAAATTTTTTACCACTCTCAATGTTAAATAAATTAAACTACCGTCGCTCAGAACTACGCCCCAACGGAATGATGATACAAGGTTTTAATCAAGATGTACAACACACACTTGGCAAAATTACTGTAACGTTGGAAATAGGAGAATTGACTACTGACGTTGTTTGTCACGTCATAAGTGTAGTGACGACATACAACCTTCTCCTAGGAAGGCCATGGATACATCAGTATAGTATCATACCCTCTAATCTGCATCAGTGTTTCAAATACTGTAAAGATGGAGTACAACATAAAGTGATGGCCGATGCAAGACCGTATACAGAAGCTGAGTCCTTTACAGATGCTAGCTATTATAAAGAATTCGCTATCGAAAAAATGAATAAGGATGAAGGTGATGTCCTAAAGAATGATTGGGAAAGCACAATTACGGAGATAGTAGAAAAAGCAGTGCCATCTGAAACTGCAGAAATAAGCAAGAAGTTTTATTTTGTACCAAAACATTTAAGGCATTCGTGACAACCGTCGTTAACCCTACTGTCATCCGAATAACTGAAAATTCTACAGTCAAATTATACGGTGCCGCTATCGTATGTTGAAAGAAATAAGCCGTTTTCGGCCACTCCAACAAGATTTCAAGTTAAGGCGAGTGAAAAATATCCTAAACCAATCGAGTTCTATATTTCAGAAGTAGTAAGGACAAGAGGAGAAACTCAAAGTAATGACTACCATGGTAGGTTGACGTCGCAAGACCTCCAAAAGTATAGTCCGGCGAGTAAGAAAATTATGAAAAACATGGGCTTTGATTATGAAGAACCCGTTGGCTTAAACCATGAGAAGGGAATTCAAGTCCCCATTGGGATCGATCAAGAGAAGCGTAGAAAATTTTAAGGGTTGGGGGCAAGCTAGTCAATGAATACGATTACAATCGTGTAGCCTCCTGCAGAAATATACTGCCTCAATATTTCCAAGAACGAAAAAAATATATCTTCAATAACAGTCACAATCGTATCCAGGGGGCAAGTTTAAAGCCAAATGAAATAAAGTGTGCTCAATGAAAGTAAAATTCTTCAAAGAAGTAAATGAAAGCCTATGTTGGCCTATACTCGCGTTGACAAAAAGGAAATTGCTTCCGAAGGCGCTACTGATTTTGATACAGAACATTATCAAGATGATACTTCTGTATCAAAAGGGGACAAGATGAATAGGATGAATAAGGAAGAAGTTCGCAAGAATATCAAAATTATATGACAAAGTATATCAAGATCATATGATAGCAAATAAAGAAAGACGAAGAAAGTGAGCGCTGTCAAGGGAATTCTACAAAAAATTTCCTGAAATTGATATCACCATCAGGTTGGCATATTACAAACAATACAGACAAACGATACAGATAAGCAATTTCAGGCAAAAATACCTATCATCGTCTTCCAAGATAGCATGATAGATCATCGCTAAAAGTCTTCAGTCTTCCAAGACATATGAAGATAGCATATTAAATCGTCACCAAACAAAAAAGTGTCGACGATCGCTATCAAGCATTGACGCTCATCGCCGATAGAAAATCTCCATCGAAATCGAATTATCAGGTATCGATGATCATAAAAAGAAAAGAGAACAGCTATCGCTATTGTCGATCAATCGCTCATCAAAGTTGCCATCATCGCTAAGCTGATACATTATTTTAAACATGATACAAAAGTCTTTATGACGTTGATAGCAGCAGCGAAATGTCAATTATTGATCAACCATATGATAACAGGAGAATGAATCATACAATCAACTGTATATATGTAATTGGCGATAGCGATGGCTGCTTATCATAAAAAAGGAAACCTAGTCAAGTCTCGAAAAAAAAAAAAAAAAGAAATGCCAAGTCCTAAAATGTAACATCCCGAAAATCGGGGGGTCGAGCAAAAACCCAACTCCCGAGTTCCAAAATGTTATTTATGCAACATAGATATGTATGATTAAATGTTGTCTGTGATAACGCATTAAACATGAGTGAGATTAAGCTAGAACAGCATATCATACTCCAGAGACGGTTAAATTAACAAGCGGAAGACTGTGATAATATGTACAACATATATAAACTGTTGTATGCCTCCAGAGTGTGGATATGTTACCAGGTTATATGCATACATGTATACTCCAAAAGTAGACAAAACGAATATACATGAGTGCGCTAAAAATATAAAATGACAAGTGTCAAAGTATCTAATCAACCTCCCTATAATCCCGTCAATCAGAACACGTATAAAGGAGGGATCCTCCTCCACATCATCAAGTCCAGCTCCGCCTCGCAGGCCGCGCCATCATCTGCAATCACAAAAGGGTCTGGTGGGTTTCCAGGAACACCGTCCCGTAACGTGGGAGTGAGTAGCTAACTCAGTGGAATAATAGAGCAAGGATTAACATGTTCTCAAATCAATCATGCGATAATAGTAAAGCAATAAATCAAACATTCCTAATACTGTTGTTAATGCAATTATGACATGACGTGATGTATGCCCTCACCGACGATCTCCCTCATACGGCAACATCTTACGACTGCGGCATGCCACACTCCTTAGAGTGCTCCACATCTTCCAGGCACATGCAATGCTATGGTGATATGATTTTTGAGTTATTATTAGTCCATTCAAACAGCAGGATTGAGAAACTAAGGTACTTCCCTTATATCAATCCCAACACAGATCCTGTCTAGGGTCGTCACTCCTAGTAATCTCATACGATGTATATTTCGTAGGTCGCTGCAAGGGCTGCCAGGGCTGTTGCACGCACTCGTTGCTCCGCTCCCCCATCACTTATCAATACAGGCCTACTGTACTCTACTGCTACTGAAGGGTCGTCGCCTCCCGTAGACTCAGAATACGCTCGCGGTCACTACAAAGGACTCGTCGCCTGATCAGTGTAGGCCGACAGCTAGAATATAGTGTCCCATACCACCATAATCTGCTCACGAGACTAGGTGCTCACTGGTCACTACGGGGGGGTTTTTGGCCCCAGCGTAGGCCGACAGCTCGACCACGGTGTCCCATACCACCATGCCCGGCTCATGAGTCTTTATGGATCAAGGTACCATGGTTAACAGGGTTTACAATGATAAGTTCAGTACCCTAGGTTCAAGCAGTTATGACTCATACAAGGTGAACATACATCGGCAAGTCGGGTTACTTGACGGGCTCGACTAGCGCGATCGCATCTCAAGTCGAACGACATGAAGTGCGTAAAATACTTCGCGTGGCCTAACCACTGCCGTCAACTCCAAACACGACTCGCGTTCATCGACGCGTCGTTCGTGGCGAAGATAAGCTAACCACGAATTTGCTCGGTTACCGACTGCCTGGACTAGGCATAGTCCCAAACAATCATAGAATCACATCAGCAGTTGTGTAAGGGTAATGGAAATGAAATACAACCATGAGAGCATGTTAACACATGTTATTACATACAACTTAAGCAAATCATCGTACACATGTCTTTCACACATATAATGAAGTTAAGCATGTCGCCAACATATAGGAAATCCTCTCCATCAACATATTAATTGAGAATTCAATCTCAAAGTAACTCATAAGGAAATCATCAAGCACATGTTATAACATACAGCTTAAGCGAATCGTCAAGCACATGCATTTCATTCATATCATGAAATCATGCATATGGCTAACATGTAGGAAACCATTCAGACCAGCATATTAATTGAGAAATCAATCTCAAACTAATTCATAACACCATTTAATTCAATACATACTAATACAAGCATTTATACAAACACATACACTACACACTTAAGTCTACATATAGTATGTCGACCCGAAGTGCGCATTTAGGCGAATCTCTTCGCAAAACTAATTATGCACGTATTCCTAACATCCTAATGCGACAACATATCATGTCAATCACATCAGCAAAATATGAATGAAATCTATACTTCCTACAAATGACTAAAATGCCCTAAATCTCATATTCTTTGTTAGTTTACGAAACAGGAAACGGACAGCATGTTGTACATGTCAAACGGCGTTGCCGTCAAGAATCTACTATTAAACGACATTGAAAGCTTTGGAAACAGTCAATCAAAGCTTCTAAAATCCGTACCTTTTCCCTTATAGGTGAAGTGATTCGAACGGAGCGTATACGCTTCGTCTACGGCGACTAAGGAACCTGATTTACGAGATTTATCAACTAACAAACTATGGAACTAAAGAAGCATCAAATCAGCAACTTTCTAGGGCGTTTTCTTACCTGTAAATGCAGAGAAATCACCGGCAAAGTGATTGGAATACGCCGCTTAAGCACGTGCAGCAGCAGCAGGAAAAGCTCTCCCACCTTCTCTCACAAACTCTCACCCTTTCTCTCTCCCAATCTAGGGCTTTTGCAAATTCGGATGGGAGAGAGGAGTGAGGGTTTCAAGCCCTTTTATAAGTCCAAACTTGCCCGAAATAGACTCGGGAACAAGTTTCACTTGAGGGGTAACCAAATCGGGGCTGTTTCGGTCCAAAAGATGCTTTCTGGTGGTCCCCTGGTCGAATGCGATCGGACTTAAGCTCATGCATACCAGATCTAGTGCGCATTAAGTTTTCAGTCCGGCAGGGTTCGCAGATCGCACGTGGCTGACCAGTTTCAGTTCAGCGGTCACCGCACGTAGATCAGGGCTGGAAGTCTCATAATAATAAATAGAAATTTTTCCTGATCCGAGGGTGTAATCTGGATGAATTCTGACGGTCAAAACGCTTAATACTGACGTGTCAAGTCGTGTGCCAGATTTAAATTTGAAATTCCAATTCTGTCCCTATTCGCGGTCTCTTCAGTCCGGGTTCAACGAAATTGTCTGTGATTATCGGTTTGACTTGATTTTCGAGATGATTGTCAAGTCCAGCTGGGCGGTTCTAACGGTCTAAGATAGGAGGTATCGGACCTTCGACGCGCGGTCTAAATCCAATACAAAAATTCAAAGTGGTCCAGAGAACAAACCCGCTTAGAGTTTGATCCGAGGTTATAGAGTATTATGGAGTCATACGTTCTACTCGATTTGGGTCTTGTAGAACGTATTTAAAGTGATCAGGGACTGTTTCCTAGCTACTTCAGCGTTGCGCTAGCTAACTTACGCTAAATTTCCATAGGAATTAATCCTAAGTAGTTTCTTTGGCTATGAAATTGGGTTCTGAGCGATTTTTCAGGTGTTTTAGTTGACCCATTGCCTAAGGACGTCAAATCCCAGATTGGCCAAAATCCGGGGTGTTACAATCTACCCCCCTTAAAACACAATGTCGTCCCCGACATTGGCAAAGAGCAAGGAGTACTTTCTCTAAGGAAGGTTCAAATCCTATTTAATAACCTAATTGTATGTATATCCGAACTCAAAGGTTTCGATCTTGGGCCAGTGGGAAAGAGGCCAACCACTCTTCCGCTGCGCCACTCTGATCAAACGGTAGCGTTGACTAACCTAACTGGATTGGACTCAATACGTTCTACCCCCCTTAAAACTTAGTTTTACTTAAGGTTGAAGAATCTTAGCATCGATCCGTATATCAGAACAAGGCGCAACTTAGGAGCTATCCTTGACCTAAAATGGAAACAACCTTTCTCTACATGGTTTTCCTTGCTAATGATGCGTTCTATGGCATTGGTATCTATGGTGATAGAGACGAGCCTAAGCTCTATAGTGGTTGAGTTCAGGGGTAGGTATGAGTTGGTGGCAAGATGTCTAATTCTCTACTAGCTTTAAGTCCTCGCCATTTCCCAAAGACAATGTGATCCTGTTTGGTTGTAGGTGGTTGGGCCATCACAGAAGAAAGGTTGTGTAGTGGGTCTAAGCCGGATACGTTGAACCTTCTGTTTAATCAGGACAGAAAATGCGTTGTATCAGTTCTTAATCCGAGTCGACACCGATCCTCTGCTTGATCAGAGCATTGGATTTATTGGTAACCACTAGGATTAAGAAGTCGATTCAAACCGCGAATACATCGCTTACATGTAGTTCCTTTATTCCGCATTCCCGAATGCAATAAGTCCTTGGGGAAGGCAATTCTAAGGGGTGTGCTAGTACATTCTAAGTTCAATCTGAGGGAGTTATAAATGTTCCCTGAGAGCATATGGTCGTTTCCTATGGGTAACAACAGAAGTCTATAAGTCATAAGGGGATTTATCGAAGGAAGGAGGTCCCATTCCAACCAAATCTAACCTACTATCCCTTAGCATATATAGGCCTTACACTGCCTAAGACAACTAGTAGCCTAGTCTGTAACTCTGTAGCTATAATCCAAAGCCTAAGATTATACGGTAAATGGCTTTCCATTCCATTTCTACTACAGGGAATTCTTCTATTGCTTAGGGTCAAGATTTGTCTAACTGGAATTGGATTTCTTATGTCGTCAGATCCTTCAAATCTAGGAGTGCTAACACTAGGTCCAAAACGCCAAGGGTTTATGAAATGAAACTACATTCCTAATCCCATGTTGGGATCGGGAGTGGCATGCTTTGTAGGAGGGTGGGTTGGGATAAAAATTAATTTGTAGACTGAATCTCGGGAGTTACAATACTCCCAATCTAGGGACAATACCTAACAAAAAAATGAACGGCATGCACTCCATTCAACAATTTTTAGCTATATTAAGCTCAAACCACAACACAAACACATTTTCTACTTAACAACACAAAACACAGAAATTTCAAAACAGTAATCAAACAAGCGAATAACGTGGAGAAATGGGATAGGTAAGCAGGTTTCCACGAGTCTGAGGGTCAAATAAAAGGGACATGAGAGAGAGGACGATGGAAAGTGAGGAAAAGGCTGAAACAGCCTTAACAATAGCCATGGAAGGAGGAGGAAATGCAGGGAAATGGTTGCCCAAATGGACAGAACGAAATCTAGGCATTGTAGAGGGATGCTTCAAGCTCCCCTAGGATATATTTTCAGAAAGAAATGAAAATGAAAAAGGGGAATGGAGCACCTCACGAATTCAGCTCGATTTGGGGGTTTTAGGAGCTCCAACGGACGAAACCTTCAAGAGGGAGGGCTGCCAACTTCAAAGGAACGATGGAGGGTGGTCGTTTTTGGCAGGGAATGGATCTAGGGGTGGTTTGGAACCACGGTTTTGGGTTAGGGTAGCAAGAAAACGAAAATGGGGCTAGGGAAGGGGACTTTTGTGAAGGAAGCACATCTTTTAGGGAGTTTTAAGGTACGGACCGCATACCAGGGGACTACCCTAACTCCCAAACTCCTCCAGCCCAAAGATCAGACCCATTCGAAGAGTTTGACCGGCAATGCATCGCCGAATCGGCGATGGCATCGCCGGTGAAGTTGCAAATTGGCCACTGAGGCCATATGAGATGGGTTACCCTTGCCCTAGGGATTCCAAAAAGGTATGGTTCACACTTTGGTTCATTGTAGATTGCCCTAGGGAAGCCAAAACATTTGTAACATCCATTCAAGGCTTTTCAGGGTCAATCTTCAATCCCGAATACAAAACCCTATCATGCAGCATATGATTTTGGGGTAGAAGGATCTATTACATTCATCTAACCCATTAATTGCTAAAGAAAGTGAAGTTAGAATGGCCTTATGGCTATTTTTTATGAAATTTTACTATTCACTGTAAAATTTTGTGAAAGTAGGATTTTATGTTATTTTCACATTAGTATTGATGCCTAACATGAAATGGATAAGAAATAATTGAAGATTGGGGTGGTAAGAGGAAGAATTTTGAAAATTTTCGATGAAACGGGGTTTTTAAGCCCTGACGATTGAATACAGGGGTCGTGGTTGTCCCACAGCCCAAGGATTCACATTTACGGGTTTATAATTGTTCAAAGAATATCTCAACCCACTTACCTACAACCTAGGAGCTATTCGGGTTGCTTTACGCGACCCTAGATGCGCTACGGACTCGATCACGCGATCGAAATGAATAGACTTCGCCTATTGGCGAATCTGGGATCCTAGAAGTGTTTCTAGACCCTTCTCGTACCCACCTAAGTCAAAGAAAGCGACAGCGTACGTCACGTGACCATAACCAGGCCCGGTTTAATCCAAATCATGCTCTGATACCATCTGTAACATCCCGAAAATCGGGGGGTCGAACAAAAACCCAACTCCCGAGTTCCAAAATGTTATTTATGCAACATAGATATGTATGATTGAATGTTGTCTGTGATAACGCATTAAACATGAGTGAGATTAAGCTAGAACAACATATCATCCTCCAGAGACGGTTAAATTAACAAGTGGAAGACTGTGATAATATGTATAACATATATAAACTGTTGTATGCCTCCAGAGAGTGGATATGTTACCGGGTTATATACATACATGTATACTCCAAAAGTAGACAAAACGAATATACATGAGTGCGGTAAAAATATAAAATGACAAGTGTCAAAGTATCTAATCAACCTCCCTGTAATCCCGTCAATCAGAACACGTATAAAGGAGGGATCCTCCTCATCATCATCAAGTCCAGCTCCGCCTCGCAGGCCGCGCCATCATCTGCAATCACAAAAGGGTCTGGTGGGTGTCCAGGAACACCGTCCCGTAACGTGGGAGTGAGTAGCTAACTCAGTGGAATAATAGAGTAAGGATTAACATGTTCTCAAATCAATCATGCGATAATAGTAAAGCAATAAATCAAACATTCCTAATACTGTTGTTAATGCAATTATGACATGACGTGATGTATGCCCTCACCGACGATCTCCCTCATACGGCAACATCTTACGACTGCGGCATGCCACACTCCTTAGAGTGCTCCACATCTTCCAGGCACATGCAATGCTATGGTGATATGATTTTTGAGTTATTATTAGTCCATTCAAACAGCAGGATTGGGAAACTAAGGTACTTCCATTATATCAATCCCAACACAGATCCTGTCTAGGGTCGTCACTCCTAGTAATCTCATACGATGTATATTTCGTAGGTCGCTGCAAGGGCTGCCAGGGCTGTTGCACGCACTCGTTGCTCCGCTCCCCCATCACTTATCAATACAGGCCTACTGTACTCTACTGCTACTGAAGGGTCGTCGCCTCCCGTAGACTCAGAATACGCTCACGGTCACTACAAAGGACTCGTCGCCTGATCAGTGTAGGCCGACAGCTAGAATATAGTGTCCCATACCACCATAATCTGCTCACGAGACTAGGTGCTCACTGGTCACTACAGGGGGGGTTTATGGCCCCAGCGTAGGCCGACAGCTCGACCACGGTGTCCCATACCACCATGCCCGGCTCATGAGTCTTTATGGATCAAGGTACCATGGTTAACAGGGTTTACAATGGTAAGTTCAGTACCCTAGGTTCAAGCAGTTATGACTCATACAAGGTGAACATTCTTCGGCCAGTCGGGTTACTTGACGGGCTCGACTAGCGCGATCGCATCTCAAGTCGAACGACATGAAGTGCGTAAAACACTTCGCGTGGCCTAACCACTGCCGTCAACTCCAAACACGACTCGCATTCATCGACGCGTCGTTCGTGGCGAAGATAAGCTAACCACGAATTTGCTCGGTTACCGACTGCCTAGACTAGGCATAGTCCCAAACAATCATAGAATCACATCAGCAGTTGTGTAAGGGTAATGGAAATGAAATACAACCATGAGAGCATGTTAACACATGTTATTACATACAACTTAAGCAAATCATCGTACACATGTCTTTCACACATATAATGAAGTTAAGCATGTCGCAAACATATAGGAAATCCTCTCCATCAACATATTAATTGGGAATTCAATCTCAAAGTAACTCATAAGGAAATCATCAAGCACATGTTATAACATACAGCTTAAGCGAATCGTCAAGCACATGCATTTCATTCATATCATGAAATCATGCATATGGCTAACATGTAGGAAACCATTCACACCAGCATATTAATTAAGAAATCAATCTCAAACTAATTCATAACACCATTTAATTCAATACATACTAATACAAGCATTTATACAAACACATACACTACACACTTAAGTCTACATATAGTATGTCGACCCGAAGTGCGCATTTAGGCGAATCTCTTCGCCAAACTAATTATGCACGTATTCCTAACATCCTAATGCGACAACATATCATGTCAATCACATCAGCAAAATATGAATGAAATCTATACTTCCTACAAATGACTAAAATGCCCTAAATCTCATATTCTTCGTTAGTTTACGAAACAGGAAACGGACAGCATGTTGTACATGTCAAACGGCGTTGCCGTCAAGAATCTACTATTAAACGACATTGAAAGCTTTGGAAACAGTCAATCAAAGCATCTAAAATCCGCACCTTTTCCCTTATAGGTGAAGTGATTCGAACGGAGCGTATACGCTTCGTCTACAGCGACTAAGGAACCTGATTTACGAGATTTATCAACTAACAAACTATGGAACTAAAGAAGCATCAAATCAGCAACTTTCTAGGGTATTTTCTTACCTGCAAATGCGGAGAAATCACCAACAAAGTGATTAGAATACGCCGCTTAAGCACGTGCAGCAGCAGCAGGAAAAGCTCTCCCACCTTCTCTCACAAACTCTCACCCTTTCTCTCTCCCAATCTAGGGTTTTTGCAAATTCGGATGGGAGAGAGGAGTGAGGGTTTCAAGCCCTTTTATAAGTCCAAACTTGCCCGAAATAGACTCGGAAACAAGTTTCACTTGAGGGGTAACCAAATCGGGGCTGTTTCGGTCCAAAAGATGCTTTCTAGTGGTCCCCTGGTCGAATGCGATCGGACTTAAGCTCATGCGTACCAGATCTAGCGCGCATTAAGTTTTCAGTCCGACAGGATTCGTAGATCGCACGTGGCGGACCAGTTTCAGTTCAGCGGTCACCGCACGTAGATCAAGGCTGGAAGTCTCATAATAATAAATAGAATTTTTTCCTGATCCGAGGGTGTAATCTGGATGAATTCTGACGGTCAAAACGCTTAATACTGACGTGTCAAGTCGTGTGCCAGATTTAAATTTGAAATTCCAATTCTGTCCCTATTCGCGGTCTCTTCAGTCCGGGTTCAACGAAATTGTCTGTGATTATCGGTTTGACTTGATTTTCGAGATGATTGTCAAGTCCAGCTGGGCGGTTCTAACGGTCTAAGATAGGAGGTATCGGACCTTCGACGCGCGGTCTAAATCCAATATAAAAATTCAAAGTGGTCCAGAGAACAAACCCGCTTAGAGTTTGATCCGAGGTTATAGAGTATTATGGAGTCATACGTTCTACTCGATTTGGGTCTTGTTGAACGTATTTAAAGTGATCAGGGACTGTTTCCCAGCTACTCCAGCGTTGCGCTAGCTAACTTACGCTAAATTTCCATAGGAATTAATCTTAAGTGGTTTCTTTGGCTATGAAATTGGGTTCTGAGCGATTTTCCAGGTGTTTTAGTTGACCCATTACCTAAGGACGTCAAATCCCAGATTGGCCAAAATCCGGGGTGTTACATAAAAGGACCCAATCTCAAAAGGGACCAGCTACGCATAAGACCTATGAAGATCACCATTCGGGCAGCAGCGAGAAGCCAGTGGCCCTAAAAAGCCCGGGAAGGCCATCATACGCATACCCATGCGGGCAGCTAACGGAGTCAATGACCAAAAGCCAGAAGGCCAAAAGTTGACAAAAAGCCAAGAGCTCAAAGTCTTCAAATGACCAAAGGCCAAAAGAGCTAAAAGTCTTCAAAAGATCAAAAGCCAAGAGCAAAAAGTCAACCCAAAGGCCAAAAGCAAAAGGCCAAAAAGTCGACTAAAAGCCAAAGTATTAAAAGTCCTCAAATGACCACTCAGCGTAACTCCTATGCAGTCTGTATAGCTTTCCGGCAGCGTCACGGGGAATGGAGGACAAACCCTCCCGTGAATGAGCCCGACCTTGCAGGTTAAGAAAATGAGGGCTTTAGATAGGCTAACCATGCATAAGACCCCTAAGATTTGTGGTTCGATTATGGTACTAACTCATGAGGAATGGCTTAAACCTACTTATCGATGGATCGACAACCATGGATTTGGTACCCCCAAAGGTAGCCTTGCGAGCTCTGTGAACTCTAGAGAGTTACTGTGGCCAACCCTGTGCATAAAACCAACCGAGTTCACAGTCCCGGTAGCTTCACTGGGCCCCTCTGATGGATCGTGGTTTGTGAACTCTCTAGGCAGTGAGAAGTCCATCGAACTCTAGAGAGTTACAGAGACCATCACATAAGACCCGACTCTAATTAGAGTCCAAGTAAATTCACCGAGTAAATTCTCTCCACTACTCAAGAGCCTAAACTGTGTGCAGCTGACTGAATTGAAACTTAGCACCGCCAATAAAATATAAATGAATGAAGTCATGTAGGAAATCTCATACTGACAAGCATAAAATATTGCTGCTTTATGATTAATTTCATAGAATGTCATGATAAACTATGTGCAATGTTCAAAATGCAGCAAATTCATGTTGAAGTTATGACATAGTCGATATGCCTGGAATAATGCATAATGTAGAAGTGCATGAAAAAGTTGTTGAAACTTACTATTGAAAGTCAAAAGAGAACATGCACTCAAATAAAAAGAAGAAGAAGAGAAGAAGAAGAAAGGCAGAAGCAAAAGTATGTATAAAAAAAAAATAGGGGATTACATGCTTATAATTCCTCTGAAATGCCTACTATATTCATATATTGCCGCAAGTTTTCCTTTAATTGAAGCTGAGCTGCATCATGCTTTGATTTCTCTTCAAGAATAATCTTTGTTTGATCAGGAAGGCCAACTAATTTGTCTTCTAAAGATGTGATCATTTCTTTGCTCTTAAGTAATTCAAACTTTTCAGCGTCAGCAGACCGAATATTGACATCAAGTTTCTCTTTAGCCTCCTGTATAAACAGTTCCTTCTCATGACCTTACAGTTCTAGCTGCGAAATCTCTTCTCTTAAAGCTGAAATACGATCTTGAATGAGTACCTTGTCATCAGTAAGGATTTTCAGCTGTTCTTGCAAAGATAACTGCTCCTGGTCTAATTCAGATATGGTGAAAGCAATAAGTGAAGCCCTCTCCTTAGACAAAGTTAACTGCTTCCCGTATTCCAGAACTTCTGGAGCAATCATAATATTCTCTGCTGATGCCAAGGAAGCTATCGAATCACGAAATCTGAGGAGGGAATCACGCAAAACAGAAATATTAATCTTCGCCATCTTTGCAGAGCTTTCCAGAATCTCGATGGCGATATCCAGGTCTGGCCATTGTTCAGGATCTTTGAAGATATGAACTACCATTGACAAAGAGTTTTTCATCAAAAGCATTTTGTGAGCGGGAATATTTGAAGGAAATGGTAGTTCAGAGACAGTGGCCACAGATTCAAAGCTGGCCGCCCCACTACAGAGAAGAATTCCTACAACATGAATGAGAGATAAAGTTAGAGTAAAACAATGCAAGATGAAGGATCGACGGCTTTTCAAAATTAATATATATACCTGCCGCAGAGGTGTGACCAACAAGTGAGGGAACTTCTGGGGCTGCAGAGGTACCAGCTTCCAACATATCAGCAAGAGAAGGAGCCCCCACTTCTGTGCTTGAATCTCTGGTAGTAGGAGTCGGTAGGTCAGTAGCCTCGACAGGGAATACAATTTCACGGACCACACTCTTCGATGCCACCAGAGGAGCCAAAGAAACCTGTGGTGAAACCATTGGTCCAGTAGGGTGAAGATCTACAGAGGGGGCAGCGCTCGTCTCGATACAAGTCACATGAGTACCTAAAAAAAAAAGAGGGAAATGACAGTGATGATAAGATAGTAACCACTAGACAAGCACATGAATATTTAAAGAATTCGAGCTCCCTTACCAGGTTAATACCCATATTTCTCGTAGTCCAAGGGTTCTTCATCCTCTTCGGTTACCGCATGTGGCTTACCAGGAACGAAAGTGGCAGGGGAAATTTCAGGAGTAGTGGGGAGATGTTCTTCCTCTACATTTTCAGTGGCCATATTTTCCTCGTCATCTATAATGACCTCCCCTTCTTCATAGTCGTCGTCCTGAGCTCCATCATTTCCATCATCATCATCGTTATCATCATCTTCAGATCCTAGGGAAGTGGAATCTCCTGATGCAGAAGATGAACTCTCACTTGCCAAATCTTCCTCATCTACTTCTGCAACCACGACTTGTTTTCCTTTGTTGGAGATAGACTGGTTGCTTTCTCTTGGAGATCTCCTGCCAACTGGAATCGAGCGAGATGAAGAGACCTGTCTTACCTCTTCCTGAGGAGTGGGTGATGACATTTGCAGACGTGCTCGTGATCTAGTCATTGGAGACGATGAGCTAGGAGGAAGAGGTTGTGAAGAAGTGGTAGGTTCATTTTGAGCCGAACCCTCCTCAGTTATGGCAATTTCTTCAGGAATAGGGGAGGATGCTTGTAACATCCCGAAAATCGGGGGGTCGAGTAAAAACCCAACTCCCGAGTTCCAAAATGTTATTTATGCAACATAGATATGTATGATTGAATGTTGTCTGTGTTAATGTATTAAACATGAGAGAGATTAAGCCAGAACAGCATATCATACTCCAGACACAGTTAAATTTACAAGCGAAAGACTGTGATAGTATGTATAACATATATAAACTGTTGTATGTCTCCAAAGTGTGAACATGTTACCAAGTTATATACATACATGTATACTCCAAAAGTAAATAAAAAATAATATACATGAATGCTCTAAAATATAAAATGACAAGTGTCAAGGCATCTAATCAACCACCCTGTAATCCCGTCAATCAGAACACGCATAAAGGAGGGATCCTCCTCATCATCATCAAGTCCAGCTCCGCCTCACAGGCCGCGCCATCATCTGCAATCACAATAGGGACTGGTGGGTGTCCAGAAACACCATCCCGTAACGTGGGAGTGAGTGATCAACTCAGTGGGATAAGAGAGCAGAGATTAGCATGTTATCAAATCAATCATGCGATAATAGTAAAGCAGTAAATCAAACAATCCTAATACTGTTGTTAATGCAATATGACATGACATGATGGATGCCCTCACCGCCGTTCTCCCTCATACGACACCATCTTACTCCCGCGGCATGCTTGCATCCCGCTCAGTGCTCCACATCTTCTAGGCACATGCAATGTGATGGTGATATGATTGCCGAGTTATTATTAGTCCATTCAAACAGCAGGATTGGAAAACTAAGATACTTCCCTTATATCAATCCTAACACAGATCCTGTCTAGGGTCGTCACTCCTAGTAATCACATACGATGTATATTTTGTAGGTCGCTGCAAGGTCTGCCAGGGCTGTTGCTCGCACTCATTGCACTACTTCCCCATCACCTTATCAATACAGGCCTACTGTACTCTCACTGCTACGGAAGGGTCGTCGCCTCCCGTAGACTCAGAATACGCTCGCGGTCACTACAAAGGACTCGTCGCCTGATCAGTGTAGGCCGACAGCAAGAATATAGTGTCCCAAACTACCATAATCTGCTCACGAGACATAAGTGCTCACTGGTCACTACGGGGAGGTTTGTGGCCCCAGCGTAGGCCGACAACTCGACCACGGTGTCTCATACCACCATGCCCGACTCATGAGTCTTTATGGATCAAGGTACCATGGTTGACAGGGTTTACAATGGTAAGTTCAGTACCCTAGGTTCAAGCAGTTATGACTCATACAGGGTGAACATACAACGGCCAGTCGGGTTACTTGACGGGCTCGACTAGCGCGAGCGCATCTCAAGTTGAACGACATGAAGTGAGTAAAACACCTCGTGTGGCCTAACCACTGCCGCCAACTCCAAAACACAGCTCGCGTTCATCGACGCGTCATTCGTGGCAAAAATAGGCCAACCACGAACTCACTCGGTTACCGGCTGCCTGGACTAAGTATAGTCCCAAGCATAAATGAATCCACATCAGAAAATCATGTAAGAGTATTGGAAATGAAATATAACCATGTGAGCATGTTAACACATGTTATAACATACAACTTAAGTAAATCATCAAGCACATGCATTTCATACATACAATGAAATCTTGCATATAGCTAACATGTAGGAAATCATTTACATCAGCATATTAATTGAGAAATCAATCTCAAACTAATTCATAACACCATTTAATTCAATACATACTAATACAAGCATTTATACAAACACTTACACTACACACTTAAGTCTACATATAGTATGTCGACTCAAAGTGCGCATTTAGGCGAATCTCTTCGCCAAACTAATTATGCACGTATTCCTAACATTCTAATGCGACAATAAGCCATGTCAATCACATCAGCAAAATATGAATGAAAACAGTACTTCCTACAAATGACTAAAATGCCCTAAATCTCATATTCTTCGCCGGTTTACGAAACAGGAAACGGACAGCATGTTGTACATGTCAAACGGCATTGCCTTCGATAATCTACTATTAAACGACATTGAAAGCGTTGAAAACAGTCAATCAAAGTGTCTAAAATCCGCACCTTATCTCCTAGAAGCGTATCGATTCGAACGGAGCATATACGCTTCGCCTACGGCGACTAGGCAACCTGATTTACAAGATCTATCAGCTAACATGCTATGGAACGAAAGGATTAGAAAATCAACAACTATTAGGGTATTTTCTTACCAAGAAAATTGGAGAAATCAGCAGCCAAGTGATTGGAGCGTGTTGCTAAAGCACGTGCAACAGGTGGCATGACAGCAGGAAAATCCTCTCCTACTCTCTCTCACAAACTCTCACCTTTTCTCTCTCCCAATCTAGGGTTTTTGTCAAATTCGGATGGGAGAGAGGAGTAAGGGTTTCAACCCCTTTTATAAGCCCAAACATGCCCGAAATAGGCTCGGAAACAATGTATACTTGAGATATATCCAAATTGGGGCTGTTTTGGTCCTAAAGACCATTTCTGGAGGTCCCCTGGCCAAACGCGGTCGGACTTAAGCTCATGCATACTGGATCTAGCACACATCAAGTTTTCAGTCCGGCAGAGTTCGCAGATCACACGTGGCGGTCCATTTTCAGTTCAGCAGTCACCGCACGTAGATCAAGCCTACAAGTCTCATGACATGAAATAAAAAATTTTCCTGATCCGAGGGTGTAATTTAGCTGAATTCTGACGGTCAGAACGCTTAATACTGACGCGTCAAGTCGTATGCCAGATTTGAATTTCAAATTCCAATTTTAACCCTATTCTCACTCTCTTCACTCCAGGCTCAATGAAATAGCCTGAGAATATCGGTTGGACTTGATTTTCGAAATGATTATCAAGTCCAACAAGGCGGTTATAACGGTCTAAGATTGTAGATATCGGACTTTCGACGCGTGGTCTAGATCCAATACAATGCTTCAAAGAGGTCCAAGAACAAACCAGCTTAGAGTTTGATCCGAGGTTTTAGAGTACTATAGCACCATTGGTTCTACTCGCTTTGGGTCTTGTAGAACGTATTTAAAGTGATCAGGGACTATTTCTCAGCTACTCTAGCGTTGCGCTAGCTAACTTACACTTAGTATCTAAAGGAATTAATCCTAAGTGATCTCTTTGGCTATGGAATTGGGTTCTGAGCGATTTTCCAAGTGTTTTAGTTGACCCATTGCCTAAGGACGTCTAATCCCAGGTTGGCCAAAATTCGGGGTGTTACAATGCTCCTGCAACATTTTCTGGAGCTCGGCCACCAAGGTCGTGGGGGACATGTTTAAATTTCGCCAGGACTCCATGAGCAAACCAACCATCTAAAGTATTAATTGGTTTTCTCTAACGAATTGGCTCTTCCGTCGAAATCTTTCTGCAAATTTCACCATGAAGAGGAGCACGACTTTTCTCTGGAATGAAGCCATTTCCGTTCTCAATTTGTCTGCCCCAAAGCCGAGGTGGATGGAGAAAGAGAAGAGAGTCCATTGGTAGGCATTTGTTGATTAGAAATGATTGGTGGTCCCACCACCTCATCCAGCTATAAGAAGTATGGACTATCCGGTCGCAGCTAGGGATGATGAAGGAAGAGTTGACATGGCCGCCTAATAGTTGCTTCCATATCATGGCCCAGTTCAATGGACCTGTTCCATAACAGCGCATTCTCTTAGTAACCAGCCCACAATCTTCTGGTACGGCTTGGTCATAGCCGAATTGGAGAGCAAAACGGCCAGGATAGTAGAGTTCTCTCCAAAATTTTATTCCTTCCCTAAGAGGCAAACTGCAAGAACGAATAGAAAGAAAAAAGGCCCTTTCCCCTATAGTCAGTGCCCGCTGATTCACCATGTCTATATCTTGAATGTAGCGATGAAGGCAGAACTAGAAGAAGTCCACTTGATCAAAATCCTGGATCTTGTTGATCACCCATTCATATGATCTTCTGGCCATGGCCCTTTGTTGAAAAAACCAGAGAGGAAGATGAGAAGGGTTGACATAAGCCTTCTCTGGTGCTTCAAAAGTCCAAGGGAAATAGACTCCTAACCATCCAGTGAAGTAATGTCAGGCAGTATATGCTGATGAAGATCCCAGGGTAGGATTTTTTACGTGTGTAGAGATTTCTTCGAAAGCCCGATAAATGGAACATAGCACAGGAGGCGCAATGGAATACTTCTGACCTTCCGCTAGAGCTTCGGCGACAACGAAGGTGGTGGGGCGAATAGCATCTGCCCACTTGGAACTAGGAAGGGCAACTATGCTTAGCCAGTAGCTAGGAAGGCTGCAAGTTTCCCAAAGGAACTATAATCTGGTCGTTCCTTCATATTGTCACGAAGAGTCGTTAATTCCTTACAGCGACTGTCGCAGAATCTACAAAATGAAAAAAAGAGTTAATATGTAGGAGTATGTGATGAAGAGGAAAATGCTAATCTTTGGGTCTGGATACCGGAGTATTCTAGAAAAATGAACCAGCCATTGCAGAGGGGATAGTTTGTGAAAATTTGGAAACTTTTCCATTTCTCTAAAAAGTTCGATGGTGGTTTCAGAGATAGAAGGTCTGCGGTCAGGAGAGGATATAAATGCCAATTCTGCATTCGTAGGGATAAACTCATCATAAAATCTTCCTGTAAGCAGGAGACCTGCTATGCTATGCAGATCCCATAGCAATATGCTCATTTCTCCGAACGGCAAGTGAAGAGAATTGGTGGTGGGAGACCAATATTCGAGGAATCCTTTCAGCACGGAGGGTTCCTTGTAAAAGTATTTGGATGTAACCTCTATCGCATCATAAAGGCCTACTTTAGCAAGAGTACTCGTGTGTTTCTTCAGGATTTCCTCTGCCCAATCAGAATAATAGCGACGAGAAGTCAGCAGGCCTCTTGTTCGAAAATCTTCCGACCCCTAGAGAGGATCGCAGTCCTTGTACCGCCATCTGATAGTCTCGTAGAAATATGTTGGAAAGAGATTATGCAGACTGTGAAAGGGAGTGAGGAAGATCATGGGATGGGCTTCTCCGATGATCTGCCGCGGTTTCTACGCCTGTATTTTCCCTTCAAGAATCTGAGGTTCTCACGTCGCCCACAATTCAGTATACATCATTTTTTCTCCATCCACGTAATCTGTGGGTTCACACTCAAGGATGGACTGATGACGATGAACATTGATGGGGATTATTGTCATGCCTTCTGAATGAGGGTTGTCGAATTTCATGACCCCCTCAATTACTCGAACAGATTCCCAAGAGTTTTGGAGCTTCTTCTTATTATGCTCCTTTGTCTTTTCTTCAAACTCCGCCTTATTTCGACGAGTTTTCTTGGAACGAGAAGCAGGCGGGGTATCTTCTCTGGCAGGGGGTCTATCGCTATCCGTGCGAATATGGGCGGTTGTCTTCAATCATTCTTCCCAATCATATTCACAACCGTGCTTTGGAGGCAGTTCTATGTTCCTCATGATTATAGCCTGGTGAATGGGAGAGGGGAGGGATTCAATACAGTTAGGAAAATCAAAAGTTGGGAGTACTGGCTCTTGAAGTATGCGGGAGTTCGAGTGGTGGTTTTGGTACGCTTAGCCGGTGGTTGATCAGCGAAAGGAGACGGGCGATGAGAAGATGTATCGGGTGCGTCGGGATGAGAAGGATGCTCCGTTGGAGGGTCTACAGGACGAAGGGTCCTCTTGATGCGAGCCATGAAGAGAAGAGGGCAATCAAAATCAGTTGTGCAGCGTGTCGCAACACTTCGAAAACTTGCGCGAACAGGAGATCTATTGCGCGGGTCCGCGCAATCAATATCGGTTGCGTGGGTAAATCGCCAGGAGAAAAAATTTCTTCACCATAGAAGAGAAGAATTGCAAAATATGAGAGAACGCGGTATTTATAGGTTGTCGCGGACGAGTAAGTACATGGCCAGTTACACGGGTCCGCGCAAGCCAAATGAAGAGTAGGCATTTTGATCCTTTTTTATTTCTTGAGGAAACAAAGAAAGGATCAAGGGGGCATTTGTTGAGGCATAAAAAATGGTGAAAGAATCAAGCAAAGAAAGGTAAAGAGATAGGAAGAACTTTTGAAAAGAAGAAGATAGCGATAGCTGTCATGAGAATGCATAGGTCCGCGTAACCACTATATGTTACGCGGTTCCGCGCAATCAATATCAGTTGCACAGGTCCGCGCAAAGGAAATATCAGTTACGCGGGACCTCGAAATGTACTGCACAAAAAGCTTCATTTAGAATGATCTAAAGCACTAAAAATAGTCTCACATCACTAAGATCAGGATTTTCACACGTGCGAGGGTCTATAAATACCCCCTCCCCTCCTTCATTACGGGTAATTGAAGATTTCAAGAGGAGCGGAGCGGAGTAGAAGATAGAAGGTAGAAGAGAGTCTCCTGGCAGTTGCGCAGGATCGCGCAACCGGTATCCGCGCAACCAGGCTGCCCTGCAGTCTGTGAAGTCCAAAGGCAGTCATGCTGCCGAAGTCCGTGGGCTATGCTTCCTTTCTTTGGGTTTTCTCCTATTCATGGGTTCAAAGGAGAAAGATCAGTCGATCGAATCGACATTCCTCCTAAGTCTCAGAGGATGGTTGAAACAGGCGTTGTTATGCTGTTGAAATCTTTATTTCATTAAAGATCCGTCGATCGGATCGACATTCCTCCTAAGTCCTAGGAGATGATCGAATCAGGCGCCGAAAGGCTGTCGAAATGAACTTTTGATGTTTAAAGCACAAATCCTTTATTTCTAAATGATCTATCTTAGAATCAATGGATTTAAAGAGGATGTAAATGAACTCAGTATCAATAAAATGTGATGAATGTTCATAGTACTCTTTATCTGTTATGTTTGAATAAGACAATCTACCAAATCAAATGCATTTGTTTCTTTGTTGAAACAATGCCTCTATATCCCATACTGATCATTGAAACATTTGACTAGTGGGGCATCAATTTCATGGGGTCATTCCCCCTATCCTTTGGAAATTTATATAATTTACTAGCAGTAGACTATGTCACCAAATGAGTTGAAGCGATCCCGTGTCGTAACAATGACCATCAGACAGTCATTAAATTCTTAAAGGAAAATATCCTTTCCTGGTTCGGAACACCTCGAGCTATCGTTAGTGATGGAGGCTTACATTTCTATAATATGTCATTTACAAATTTAATGAAGAAATATGACATCTCTCATAAGGAAAGCACTCCATACCACTCACAAATAAGTGGGCAAGCTAAGATTTCTAATAGGGAAATTAAACGCAATTTGGAAAAGACGGTTAATCTGGATCACAAAGATTAGTCAATTCGCTTGACCAATGTTTTATGGGCTTACCGTATAACCTTTGAGACTACCATTAGAATGCCTCCCTTTAGACTCGTCTATAGGAAAGCTTGTCACTTGCCTGTGGAATTGGAACATAGAGCCTACTAGGCTATTATAAATCTGAACTTTGATTTTGTAACATCCCGAAAATTGGGGGTCGAGTAAGAACTCCACTCCCAAGTTTCAGAACATCACTTGTGCAACATAAATGTGTATGATTGAATGTTTTCTCTGTTAATGTATTAAACATGAGTGAGATTAAGCCAGAACAGCATATCATACTCCAGAGACAGTTAAATTTACAAGCGAAAGACTGTGATAGTATGTATAACATATATACACTATTGTATATCTCCAGAGTATGAACATGTTACCAGGTTATATACATACATGTATACTTCAAAAGTAAACAAAAAGAATATACATGAGTGCTCTAAAAATATAAAATGACAAGTGTCAAGGTATCTAATCAACCTCCCTGTAATCCCGTCAATCAGAACACGCATAAAGGAGGGATCCTCCTCATCATCATCAAGTCTAGCTCCGCTTCTTAAGCAGCACCATCATCTGCAACCAAAATAGGGACTGGTGGGTGTCCGAAAACACCATCCCGTAACGTGGGAGTGAGTAGCTAACTCAGTGGAATAATAGAGCAAAGATTAGCATGTTCTCAAATCAATCATGCGATAATAGTAAAGCAGTAAATCAAACATTTCTAATACTGTTGTTAATGCAATATGACATGACATGATGGATGCCCTCACCGACATTCTCCCTCATACGGCACCATCTGCGTCCGCGGCATGCTTGCATACTGCTCGGTGCTCCACATCTTCCAGGCACATGCAATGTGATGGTGATATAATTACCGAGTTATTATTAGTCCATTCATACAGCAGGATTGAGAAACTAAGGTACTTCCCTTATATCAATCCCAACACAAATCCTGTCTAGGGTCGTCACTCCTAGTAATCTCATACGATATATATTTTGTAGGTCGCTGCAAGGGCTGCCAGGGCTGTTGCTTACACTCATTGTGCCGCTCCCCCATCACCTTATCAATACAGGCCTACTTGTACTCTTGTCGCTACAGAATAGTCGTCGCCTCTCGTAGACTCAGAATCCGCTCGAGGTCACTACAAAGAGCTGTCAGGGCTGTTGCTCGCACTCGTTGCACCGCTCCCCCATCACCTTATCAATGTAGGCCGACAGTAAGAATATAGTGTCCCATACCACCATAATCTACTCACGAGTCATAGGTGCTCACTAATCACTACGGGGAGGTTTGAGCCCCAGCGTAGGCCGAAAGCTCGACCACGGTGTCCCATACCACCATGCCTAGCTCATGAGTCTTTGTGGATCAAGGTACCATGGTTGACAGGATTTTCAATGGTAAGTTCAGTACCCTAGGTTCAAGCAGTTATGACACATACATGCTGAACATACAATGGCCAGTCGGGTTACTTGACGGGCTCGACTAGCACGAGCGCATCTCAAGTCGAACGAAATGAAGTACGTAAAACACCTCGTGTGGCCTAACCACTGCCGCCAACTCCAAAACACGACTCGCGTTCATCGACGCATCGTTCGTGGCAAAGATAAGCCAACCACAAATTGATTCGGTTACTGACTGCCTGGACTAAGTATAGCCCCAATCATTTGTGAATCCACTTCATCAATCATATCAGAGTAATGGAAATGAAATACAACAACATGAGCATGTTAACACATGTTATAACATACAACTTAAGTAAATCATCTAACACATGCATTTCATACATATAATGAAATCATACATATAGCCAACATGAAGGAAATCATTTACATCAGCGTATTATTTGAGAATTCAATCTTAAACTAATTTACAACACCATTCAATTCAATACATACTAATACAAACATTTATACAAACACTTAGACTACACACTTAAGTCTACATATAGTATGTGAACTCAAAGTGCGCATTTAGGCGAATCTCTTCGCCAAACTAATTATGTACGCATTCCTAATATCCTAATGCGACAAGAAGCCATGTCAATCATATCAGCAAAATGTGGATGAAAACAGTATTTCCTACAAATGACTAAAATGCCCTAAATCTCATATTTTTCATCTGCTTACAAAATAGGAAACGGATAGCATGTTGTACATGTCAAACGGCGTTGCCGTCGATAATCTACTATTAAACGACATTGAAAGCGTTGAAAACAGCCAATCAAATCGTCTAAAATCTGCACCTTTTGTTTTATATGTGTATCATTTCGAACGGAGCATATACGCTTCGTCTACGGCGAACATGCAACCTATTTCACAAGTTATATCAGCTACTTTGCTATTTGATTTAACGGAATGCTAAATCAGCAAGTGGACAGAATTTTTCTTACCTAGAAAAGCGTCGGAATCACCTGGAAAGTGATTGGAATACGTCGCTTAAGCACGTACGGCAGCAGCAGCAGGTGGCAGGAAAATCTCTCCCACCTTCTCTCACAATCTCTCACTTTTTCTCTCACACCAGCTAGGGTTTCTAGCAAATTCGGATGGGTGAGAGAAGTGAGGGTTTAAACCCCTTTTATAACCTAAAAACTTCCCAGATTAGGCTTAGGAACAATGTTTACTTGATGCCTAACCAAATCAGGGCCGTTTCGGTCCAAGAAGACATTTCTGGTGGTCCCCTGGCCGAACGCGATCGGACTTAAGCTCATGCATACTGGATCTAACACACATCAAGTTTTCAGACCTGTAGAGTTCCCAGATCGCACGTGGCGGTCCAGTTTCAGTTTAGCGGTCATCGCACCTAGATCAGGTCTACAAGTCTCGTGATATGAAATAGAAATTTTTCCTGATCCGAGGGTGTAATTTGGCTGAATTCTGATGGTCAGAACGTTTAATACTGACGAACCAAGTCGTGTGCTAGATTTGAATTTCAAATTCCAAATCTAACTCTATTCTCACTCTCTTCACTCCAGGCTCAATGAAATAGCCTCTGAACGCCGGTTGGACTTAATTTTCAAAATGATTGTCAGGTCCAGCTAGGCAGTTATAACGATCTAAGATTGTAGGTATCGGACTTTCGACGTGCGGTCTAGATCCAATACAAAGTTTCAAAGAGGTCCTGAGAATAAACCGGTTTGGAGTTTGATCCGAGGTTTTAGAGTATTATAGCACCATTGATTCTACAAGTTTTGGGTCTTGTAGAACGTATTTAAAGCGGTCAGGGACTATTTCACGGCTACTCCAGCGTAGCACTAGCTAACTTATGCTTAGTTTCTAAAGGAATTAATCCTAAGTGATTTCTTTGGCTATGGAATTGGGTTCTAAGTGATTTTTCAGGTGTTTTAGTTGACCCATTGCCTAAGGACGTCTAACCCCAGGTTGGTAAAAATTCGGGGTGTTACAGATTTGGACAATACTAGCTCACTGCGCAAACTTCAGATGAATGAACTCGAGGAAATCCGGAATGACGCATATGAGAACTCGAGAATTTATAAGGATGAGATAAAGGTGTTCCATGATAAGAACATCCTTCGAAAATTATTTTTTACTGGTCAAAAAGTTCTTTTGTACAATTCTCAGTTACACCTTTTTCTAGTAAACTTCAATCTCGTTGGACTGGTCCTTTCACAATTACTAATGTCTATCCTCATGGGGCCGTCGAGATAAAGAATCCAATGAATGATAATGCCTTCAAAGTGTGATTGGGATGTTTACTTTGCTTTGATTCTTATTTTGATTGAGCTTCATTGATTTCTAGTTAATTTTAAGAAATATTTTCAGTTTTCTATGGTTTATTGTGACTCAAATTACAATAGACACTGTGATAGCTTTGAATATCTTCTTTTCTTATTTGAGATTGTGGGATTGGTAAATCCTATTGTTTGCTATCGTCTCCTAGGCATAGTTTGGTGATGGAATCCCTTCCAAATCTTTACAATCCTCTTCTATTGAGGTTAGATCAATGAGAAGTTCAAAGATTTGATCATCTCTCTTTCCAATTGGATAAGATGGGACTCTGATTCCAATTGGATCTCTTGAATCAAGTAAGGTAACATCTCAATAGCTATAAGTGGATCCTTGGCACCCTAGTTCCCACCTTTAAGTTTACAAGTTTAAGTTAACTTTATTCACAATCACTTTCAATTATTCCAGAATTAAGATTTAGATCTTCTTCTTCTAATTTTAATTACTTTCAGAAACGTACAAGATTAGTCCCTGTGGATTCGACCTCGGTCTCACCGAGATTATTACTACATTACAACTCTACACTTGGGGTTGTGAACAAGTTTTTGGCATCGTTGTCGAGGACTACGGCTATACTTTTCTGAATTTAATTAGTATTAGAATTAGGTTAAGATTAGGACTAACTTTTTGTTTTATTTCTAAGTTAGGATTTTTCTGAACTTATTTTTAGAATCTAACTTGGCTTTTTATTTTATATGATTCTAACATAACAATCTCCAGTCCGGTAACCTCTTTCTAATTCTCTCTCTTATTTTAGATCTCTTATTTTTTTTAGTTTCTCTAGTTTTTTCTTAGGTTTAGGTTTAGTTACTTGAGGGTTTTGACTGTTTCATGCCTAAGTGGGTTCGTGACAACACTCGACGTCTCTTAAGTGGAGGATTGGTCAAAGGGTTGCCTATCCATCACAAGATTAGACACCACTAGAGATCCTCAGAGTCAATAGAAGTGATGGCTGCAAATCAACCTCAACCTTCAATTAAGGAAATTCACGATGAGAATGAGGTATATAACGCACATCCACCTCGTACTTTACGAGATTATTTATAACCAGCGAGGGTGACTGCACCTTCCTGTATGATGTTTCCAAAAAATACAGGAAATATGGATATCAAGTCAGGGGTGATCCAACTCCTTCCAAAGTTTCATGGACTTGAATCTGAAAGTCCATATCTACACTTGAAAGAGTTTGATGAAATAATACCCACCTAATGCTTTCCTAATGTGTTTGAGGACATGATCTGGTTAAAACTCTTTCCATTCTCTTTAAAAGAAAAGGCTAAGACGTGGTTGCATTCAATACGTCTACGATCCATTGACAGATGAAATGACATAAAAGGGGAGTTCATAAAGAAATTTTTCCCATATCATAAGAGGAACACCATCAGAAAGTCGATCATGGACTTCACCCAAAAGGAAGATGAGACATTCTTCAAATGCTAGGATCGGTTCAGGGATATTGTCGGTTCATGCCCACAACATGACTTTGAAACATGGCACATAATAAATTTCATCTACAATGGACTGTCATCTTCCATGCGCCAATTGGTCAAGACAATGTGCATGAGGAATTTATGAACAAAGATGTCGATGATGTGTGGGATTACTTTGACAAACTTGCTGAAAACGCATAATCATGAGACATCTCCCAAAGACTTAACATCACTTCTAAGCCTACTCAATCAAAGAAGAGGGGCGAGAAATATATTTTAAAAGATGAAGATGACATAAATGCTAAAGTGGCTAACCTCACAAGGAAAATAGAGGCTAAGGAACTTAAGAAGGATAAGGCTAAGGAAGTTGTTTGCAGTATCTTTGCTTGCAACATACATACAACTAAAAATTGTCCAACCATACCTGCTTTTCAAGAGGTATTGAATCAGCAATCGAATGCCGTGAACAATTACCAAATACCTTTTAGTGGACCCACCTCAAATACATCAATCCCAGATGGAGGAACCATCCCAATTTCAGTTGGAGGAATGGATAAACAGCTAACTCTCAAGGGGCTCTATCTCAACTTTTAAATCAAAAGAAGCCTCGACAGGATGCAGTTTTAAAACACATTCAAAATTAGGAGCTTGTCAATCAAAACACAGTACAGGCTTTCCAAGACCTTAATAGATCCATTTAAAGGATTGAGGCCCACTTATAAGTGGGGAGAAAGGGATGCTTTCAGCCAAACCTTTCTCCAATCCAAAACCGCAATGTGAAATTAGTGACCCAAGCTCTTCAAATCAAATAGAGCAAGCTAAGTCTATCACTACTCTTAGGAGTGGAAAGACAATTGACAAATCGATTCCGGTAAGGGCTGAAAAGTCTAAGGACCCGAAAAATACACGAATGATAGACCTAGCATTGCCTCACATGGATTAGAACCAGAACCTCAAAGTAAGCCGATTGCTCCATTCCCCCAACGGTTGATTGCACCAAAACCTCTAGCCAACTCACAGGATATTCTAAAGGTGTTGAAACAAGTGAAGATTAATATTCCTCTTCTGAATGCTGTGAAACAAATTCCTTCATATGACAAATTTCTAAAAGACTTATGCACAACTAAGAGGCAGCAAAGTTTCAAAAAGAAAATTCTCTTGACAGAAAAAGTGAGTGTCATTCTCAAACAAAATGTGCCACAAAAATATAAAGATCCTAGTAGCCCAACTATCACTTGTATAATTGGGAATCATCAAATCGAGAACACACTTCATGACTTAGGGGCGAGCGTAAATTTGATCCCTTACTCGGTCTACAAAATATTGGGTCTCAGTGAATTAAAACCCACCTGGACCACATTACAACTTGTTGATCACTCAGTTCGTATACCGAGAGAGATGATTGAGGATGTGTTGGACCATATTGATAAATTATACTCTCCAGTGGATTTTATCGTCCTGGATACTTAGACCATTGTAGATTTGAGCACTTAAATCCCTGTCATACTTGGCCGCCCATTCCTTGATACATCCAACACTATCATCGATTGTAGGAATGGGGCCATGAATTTGTCTTTTGGAAATATAATGTTGGAGCTTAATATCTTTTTCAACATGAGCAGATAAGTAGAGGATGATGATGAGGCCCACAACATTAATATGATACTCTTCCGTATAAGATAGAGCTCTGATGATCTTATCCTCTAACCCTCTAAAGATGTGATTAGCACGCTTCCCCAATTTGGATGATGACATAATTAAGGAGATGGATGTCAGGCTTGATACTACACCGGTACTTGAAGTTAATCGGTGGAGGCCATAATTTGAGAAATTACCCCAAACCGAGCAGTGTCGCTATCGTCTAGCCTCAAAGCACTAAAGTTTGACCTAAAATCCTTGCCCACTGATCTTAAATATGTCTACTTAGGTCAAGATGAGACATACCCGGCGGTGATTTCTTCCCACCTTGAGGAAGAGAAGGAGAGTATGTTTATCGTTATTCTCATTAAACATAAAGGAGCCCTTGGATGGTCGATTACGGATCTCAAGGGAATTAATCCTTTGATTTGTACTCACCGCATTCATCTTGAGGATAATGTGAAAACCTCTCGACAACCACAACGTCGACTCAATCCAAATATGAACAGAGTGGTTAAAGGAGAGGTACTTAAATTGTTGGATGTGGGTATCATATACCCTATATCCGACAGTCAATAAGTGAGTCCAACTCAGGTGGTTCCTAAGAAATCCGGAATCACCATAGTAGTCAATGCCGACATTGAACTCGTGCCAACTAGAGTTACTACTAGTTGGAGAATGTGCATTGACTATAGAAAATTGAATATCGTCACAATGAAGGATCACTTCCTCTTACCCTTCATTGATCAAATCTTGAAGAGGTTAGCTGGTCATTCTTATTATCGCTTCCTTGACAGATATTTGGGCTACAATTAGATAGAGATAGCCCTTAAAGATTAAAATAAAACAACGTTCACATGTCCCTATGACACCTTTGCTTACTGAAAGATGTCATTTGGACTGCGTAATGCCCCTGCTACATTTTAGCGATGCATCTTGAGTATTTTTTCTGACATACTAGGGGAATATTTAGAGATCTTCATGGACGACTTCTCTATTTTTGGTCCATTCTTCAACGAATGCTTGAAAAATCTTAAATGTGTGTTGTTAAATGTGTGTTGAAGCGATGTGAGGAGAAGAATTTGGTTCTGAACTAAGATAAGTATCATTTCATGGTTCCCAAGGGAATTGTTCTTGGACATATAATTTCGTCCAAGGGAATTGAGGTGGACAAGGCCAAAATTGATCTTATAGATAACCTACCACCTCCTAAAAGCATACACGACGTACGATCCTTCTTAGGACACGCTGGATTCTATAGACGATTCATAAAGGACTTTAGTCACCTCTCTCATTCTTTATGTAATCTACTTCAAAAGGATGTATCATATAAGTAAACTGAGCAATGTTAGGAAGCTTTTATTAAGCTCAAAAGCATGTTAACTACTGTACCTATCATGCAGCTACCCGACTAGAGCATTCCTTTTGAGATTATGTGTGACGTGTTCGACTATGCAATTGGGGCGGTGTTAGGCCAAAGAAAAGAGAAGAAGCCCTACATTATTCACTATGCAAGTAGAACTCTAAATTTTGCCCAAATGAACTACTCTACTATGGAGAAGGAACTCTTAGTCATAGTATTTCCTTTGGACAAATTTAAGTCCTACTTAGGGCTGTACATCGAGTCGAGTCGAGTTGAAATGGGCTAAGCTCGACCCGACTCATCCATGCCGTACTCAAGCTCGTGCACGGCCTCGAGCTCAACATTGAAGCTTGGCTTGTTTGCCAAATCTGTCGAGTCGAGTTTGAGTCAAGCTAGTGGTTTGAGTCGAGTCAAGTTTACCTCGAGTCGAGCTCAAGCTTGTTCATATCATCATGTGATGGATGGTGTGTGTAAGGCACATGCATCATGGTGGGCCCCACCATTCAGAAAGAGTTACTCTAGTTGACATAGATCAAGGATACAATACATACACGAAGTGGCCCAATCCAATGGTGGTTCACTAAGTGGATGGACGGCCAGATCATCTCATACATCAATGGACCAATCTAAGAAGTATTGATCCACCAAAGATGAGTGGCCAACAACATATGTCTCAAGTGGGCCATCCTAACAAACAAAAATGAAGAATGAAGGAAAAGTAAAAATGAGGAAGATGCATGGTGACCTACCTGGCTATTTTAGAAGTGCATGATATTTTCCACCTTCGATCAGAACTGTCCAATGTTGTTGGCCTACTTTGATTTCCCACCAAAACCTCCAATTTCAGTAATACTATCTTCCACCTTTGATCGGGATTGGCCGATTGGGAGCGGGTTCGTTAAGAGAGATTGGGAGTCAGGAGAGTGAGAGAAAGAGAGGTCCAGTAGAGACGAGTCTGTGCAGGCGTGCGGGCAATGTGCTAGAAGCCTTGGAGGTCCGATGGATGCTGGTCGGGCGGGCATGCAGGTAACGGCTGGGTGGGGTAGGTTAGTAGAGAGAAAGAGGAGAAGAAAGGCAAAGCCCCAAAAGTAAGGCCGGTTAGGTTAACTAGGGTTTTTTTTTAAAATAAATAAATAAATAAAAACCTTAAACTTAAGTTAAGAAAATATATTAAATATATATAATATATAATATACATATATATATTATTAAAAAATTTATATTTATTAATCGAGCTTCGAGTCGAGTCGAGTTGAAATGACCCATGCTCGAACTCAACTTGAGCTTCACAAAAATAACTTAATTTAACCCAAATTGTCCATTCAAGCCGAGTTAATCCGAGCTTACTCGAGCTAAGTCGAGCGAGTTTATCGAGCTAGCTCGACTAGTGTACAGCCCTAGTCCTAATTGATCGGATCCAAGATCATAATCTACACTGATTATGCGGCACTGAAGTATCTTCTTTCTAAGAATGATACTAACCGCTGCTTGATAAGATGGATCCTTCTACTCTAGGAATTTGATTTATAAATACAAGAGAAGGAGTAGAAAATGTAGTGGCTAACCATCTTTCAAAGCTTGACCTCCCCGATCCCCTTAAGACGACACCTATAAACAACATATTCCCTTATGAACAACTGTTTAAACTCTCTCAATTACCTTGGTTTGCTGATATTGCTAATTATCTTACCATAGGTTTCACCCTGACACATTGGACTGCACAAGATAAGAAAAATAATTCTTCGCCAATGTTCAAAAGTTCTTCTAGGATGACCCATATTTATTCAAATATTGCCCAGACCAAATTTTAAGGAGATGTGTGTCAAATAATGAATACCAAAGTGACATCTCCTTCTGTCACTCTCAAACCTATACTGGTCACTTTTCTACTAAAAAGACCACGACCAAAATTCTACAGTGCAGCTTTTACTAGCCCACTATGTTTAAAGACACTCATGAGTTCTACAAAGCTTGTGAGCATTGTCATAAATTAGGAGAGTTGTCTTGTTGAAATATAATACCTCTAAATCTCATTATGATCATTAAAACATTTGACTGTTGCGACATCGATTTCATGGGACTATTCTCCCAATCCTTTGGGAATTTATACATTTTACTAGTAGTAGACTATGTCACTAAATGGCTCGAAGTGATCCCGTGTCGGAATAATAACCATCAAACGATCATTAGATTCTTGAAAGAAAACATCATTTCGCGGTTCGGAACGCCTCGTGCCATCATTAGTGATGAAGGTTCACACTTCTGTAATAGCCCATTTGAGAACTTAATAACGAAATATGGTGTCTCCCATAAGGTGAGCACTCTATACCACCCACAGACAAGTGGGCAAGATAAGATTTTCAATAGAAAAATTAAACACATTCTAGAGAAAACGGTTAATCGTGACCGTAAGGACTGGTCAATCCGTTTGACTGATGCTTTATGGGCTTACCATACAGCTTTTAAGACCCCCATTGGTATGTCTCCCTTTAGACTAGTCTATGAAAAAGTTTGTCACTTGCCAGTGGAGTTGGAACATAAAGCCTACAGAGCTATTAAAAATCTGAACTTTAACTTGGACAACGTTAGCTCGCTGCGCAAACTTCAACTGAATGAACTTGAGGAAATCTGAAATGATGCATACGAGAACTCGAGAATTTACAGGGATAAGATGAACGTGTTCCATGACAGGAACATCCTTCGAAAATGATTTTTAACCGGTCAAAAAGTCCTCCTGTACAATTCTCAGTTACACCTTTTTCAGGGTAAAATCAGATCTCATTGGACCGACCCTTTCACAATTATTAATGTCTATCCTCATGGGGTCGTCGAGATAAACAACACAACAAATGACAATGTATTCAAAGTAAATAGACATCGTCTAAAGCCATTTGTTGAGAAGTTTGATTCAGAGGACATGTTCATACCTCTGACTGATCTTGTATATCAGGATTAACCTCCTAGTATGATGGAGGTGTAGTTAGGTTTATTGCTCTCATAAGATTTAGGACTGAGATAATTTTATTTCAATTATTTTTTCGTTGTGCTAACCCATCTTCACATTAAGAACTTTAGAAGAGCCGCAATTCATCTTCTTCACGTACTACCTTTCCATCACTTATCCATTATTTTCATTGTTTCATGTATATTGCATGTTTATAATTTTTTACATTGAGGACAATGTAGATTTTAGGTTGGGGGTGTGGATTATGTAAACTAATTAGTGTTTTCTTGTTTTCTTAGTTTTAAGAAAAAATTTTTGAAATTTTCATTGTTTCAAGTTGAAATCTGTTTGGAAAACGATAATTTATGCATGTAAAGAATGTTTTGAGTATAATGATAAGATAAAGATTGACTTTTGAATTGTTGAAGTTTGATCAACTAAGTAGCCTATCACTTACAATTCTTGTACTCAGTTAACTAAGAGGAAGTTTGAATATCATGTTAATTTAAGTCACAAGACACGTTCAAGTTTCTTTCAGTGAGTTATGCTAGAATTTCTGATTATTGGCATGTGAATCACTAATAGATGTTGAGAATTAAGTCTGAAGAATTTTATCCAGCTTAAAAGATGAAAAGAAACAGTTAAAAAATAGTGAGATCAACAAAAAGGTCATGAAAAGACTAAAAAAGAATGAAAATTTGAAAAGAATAGAGATGAGAAGACTGAATGAATAAAAAGAGACCATTGATATAAAATCAAAAGCTGAAAAAAGAAGAAGAAGGGGATAAGTTCGGAATCAACACTTTGTTATTCAATTAATCTGAGGTGATGAGCATGGCTAATGAAATAATAGTACTTTTATGGAAAGTAAGTTTCTTTTCACCAAACGCATTGAAAAACTTGATATATGAACTTATGCTCTGATTTAATCGATAAAAAACCTATTTGATGAATCGGTTATATGATTCGTCTTTAGGTTTTCAAAAACCTACTTTCTCATCTTAATGTTACTCATTTATACTTGATTGCACAAAGGATTGATTTCCAAAAAAGGGTTTGAACATGGAGAATTTAGAATTGCTTCACACATGTTTTTGTTCGGGACTAGCAAAATGCTGGTTGGGGAGTGTGTTGAGTGTTAAATATTATATATTTTTCCCTATTTATATCTTGGTTTTATGAACATGATAAGGCTTAATGGTATATTTTATACATTTTTGTGTTGCAAAGTGAATATGAGAGCTTGGATTGAAGAGAATGTTAAAAACATGGATTTAATGCTCAAGAATCACTAAGAAAAAAGATGGATCTTAGGAGACCAAGAATGAAGAATACACATGCCAAAGATTCAAGGAAACCAAGTACAAAGGATAAACAAATGCCATGAAACAATGTAGAATCCGCAACAGAAAATGGGATAATTCGGTCTAACCCAAGCCAACTTCGGTCTGACCAAAATCACAGAAAATTGTTCAGCAAGAAATCAGGATTTTCAGGCTTAATTCGGTCCAACCTGAGCGAACTTCGGTCCAACTAAAGCTTCGATTGGAGTCGGTCCGACCTAAATTTGATAAATTTTCTGCACAAGATTTTTCAACATCAACTTCAATCCGACCGAAATTGCGTAGAATTGTCTACCATGAAAGCGTGATTTTCAACCTTACTGCGGTTTGACTGAAGCATAACACAGGACTTATGTGGAGTGCATAAATTCAAGACAGTTTCTGAAAATTTCAAGGAGTTACATAAGATGAGGCTTTACAACTATAAATAGAGTTCTTAGGATCTTTCTAAGTATCATCTAGGGTTTAAGGAGTGGAGAAAAAGGGTGGAGAGCCTCCTCTAAGAATCTTTCTTCTTTTTCTTTAGTTATTTTTTATGTTTTACTTAAGAGTTCTTAGTTTAATCATGTCTATGGTTGACTAAATTTCTTAGCTAAGGCTAAGAGGTGAAGCTTGTAGCGTGATTGAGATGTTTACTTTACTTTGATTCTTGTTTTGATTGAACTTCATTGATTTCTAGTTGATTTTAAAGAATATTTTTAATTTTCTAAGGTTTGTTGTGACTCAAATTACAATAAACATTGCGATAGCTTTGAATATCTTCTTTTTCTTATTTGAGATTGTGGGATTGGTAAATCTTGTTGTTCTCTATAGTCTCCGGGGCATGGTTTGGTGACGGAATCCCTTCTAAATCTTCACAATCATCTTCTATTGAGGCTAGATCAATGAGAAGTTCAGAGATTTGATCATTTTTCTTTTCAATTGGATAAGATAGGACTCTGATTCCAATTGGATCTCTTGAACCAAATTAGGTAGCATCCCAATAGCTACAAGTGGATCCCTGACACCCTAGTTCCCACCTTTAAGTTCACAAGTTTAAGTTAACTTTATTCACAATCATTTCCAATTATTCCAGAATTCAGATTTAGATCTTCTTCTTCTTCTAGTTCTAATTACTTTTAGAAACATACAAGATTAATCCTTGTGGATTCGACCTCGATCTCACCGAGATTATTACTACATTACAACCCTACACTTGGGGTTGTGAACAATGTTCGGTGCCACCGAAGGAGAGTTTGGTGCGACTTGAGTGAGACAAATACTTTAGAAAAATATTGAAGAAATTCGGATATAACCAAGTGACATATTCGGTGCGACCGAAGGTGACTATTGATGCAACTAAAGCATAACAAAAGTACGTAAATTTGAAGTAAGTTCCAAGTCAGTGCAGATATTTCTTATTTAAATGGGTGCTTTAAGTTGTTCTTATTACAAATTAGATCTCGAAAGAAAGACCTAGGGGTGGCGGAGCTTCCAATGAGTCATCCTTCTTCTTCAATCCCTCGGTTTTAGTTTGTCGTTTATTTTTATTTTTTATTTATAGGATGTTAACCATGCTAGGCTAATCTCTTAGCTAAGGCTAAGGGATGAAGCTTTTAGTTAACTACAATATTTAGTTTATTTAATTCAATAATATCAGTTTGAATGATGATAATATATTGAAATAGATTTGGATTTACTCTAGTCTTTGAGTTGTTTATTTTTAGATTTGTTGTGCACTACGGGTATAATGAATTCCTTAATTCAACAAATCTTTTGCTTGAATTAGAGAATGATTCAATTTGTATAATTGATTAATCTATTTTTTCCTAAGGATACTTTAGATGCTTTTGGTTCCCTACGATTGAGATCTGAGTGTTTCATGAGAGAATCCTTCAATCGAAATCATATTCGTATTGGTGTTAATAATCGATTTAATAGAAATATCTTCTTAATGAATAAGATAAGACTTCGATTCTAATTGAGTTACACATTAAATCAATATATTAGATATTATGATTACTATAAGTGAATTCATGAATCCTTAGTCTTTTATTTATTTGTTTTAAAACTCTTTTCTACTTCGCTGAATTAAAACCCAGACAATTGTTACCTTTAGATTAGTTTTAGGTTGTGTTCCTCATTCCTTGAGTATTCAACCTTGGTCCCACCGAGTTATCATTGCATCGCGTCCCTGTACTTGGGGTTGTCAGCCCTCGGGTTCGATTAAGTTTTTGGCATCATTTTTAAGGAGTGGCACGAGCACAAATACGTTTAGGTTTTCTAGGTTTGATTTTTTTTTTAGGTTATGTTTCTCTATTTTTATAACCTAGAGTTTCTTATAGGTTTTCTAATTTTAAATATTTAAGGTTCATTATTTATTTCTTTTTTTTAGATACTCTAACATTACCAACATCATTTGCTTATTTTTGTTTGTAGGATCTTCAATTTAGTTCCTCTCTGCTAGTAACGTCCTTCCTCACTCCTTTCACGTGCTTCCTTAATTGTCGTAGGATTTTATTTCTAGATATAAGTCTAGAATTAGGGTTTTATCATGCTCATGTCGAAGTGGACACGAGAATATTCTAATAAATTCTAAAAGATGAAATATTGATTAGAGGGTTATCAGATCATTATATTAGGAAATGCCTAGTGTCTCATAAATTAGCTGGAACTACGATTGAGTGCTGACCGAGTTATGATATTTCACCAGTTAAGAAGACAATGCGTGATTATTATATAGGTGATTACATTTATCACCTATTGAGTGCACCCACATATAATACACAAGATCTTAATTAGAGGAATCATCAGAATTTAAGTTAGAGAGATGGACTAACCATGAATGCTAACAACTATCCTCAATGGCCCTCTACTTATGAGTCTCCACAGACAAAGACCATTGAAGATACATTGCAAGCGTTTATGCAATGGCAATTGCAAATCAATCAAAGCATCTCGCAAGCTATACAAGAGCTAACAATGTCAATCAAGATAATTGAGTCACGCCTTATTAAGGAGGAAAAGGCTTATCTAGCCCAACCTCAGCCTAACCCAGAAGCACAATGTGAGGCAAGTGATCTCAAATTTCCTGACACCATTGATGAGCCGAAGTATGTGCAATAGCCTATGATTCAGTTTCCCCAATGGTCGATCTCATCTGAAGCGCCAATTACTGATCAAGAGATAGAGAATTTTCAAACTAGGTAATATTGATAAAATCCACCAACATGATATGTTTGATTCCATTACGGAGAATGAGTCCCTTTCAACTAAACGTTCCGATCTTTAAAAGTTTGCTTAGCATACTTAGATTATTTTAATGATGACATGATTAAAGAAATAGTGAATGCCTTGTAAGATAATATCTCGGTAGTTGATACTGGCCGAAAAATAAAAATTTATTCTAAAGTTCATCCTTTCACTGATCCTAAATGTTTACCATTAGAGGTGGAGGAGTAGGAATTTGAATCGAAGTTCAAAACTTCGAAATTTAGTGAGACTATATCAATAAAAGATAAATCTCTATAGTTAATTATAGTCTCTAATTTATCGTGGTGTACTGACATAATTTTTCTACCATAGGTGAATCGTATGCAATTTAGATGCCTCAAAATAATAAAAAGAAGATATTTCGTCAAGGTGTATAAATTTATCTAGAGTTACATGCTCCAGGACATCCAAGCCTTCCGTAAAATGGGCTTTTTGATGATCTTATTGAGAAGCCTAATGAGAAATTTATCAAGATGTTGGCCACAGGAGGAACCTATCTACTAGAATGACTAGTTTTTCCATTTGATTTCCTAGATTAGGAGTTTTTATTGCTTTCTTAAGATTAGTTAATTTATTAGTTTAGTTTAGTTGTTAAAACACCAATTGATAGGAAGTTCGTACTAGCACTTGTATGTTATCGCCTTTCATGTATTTTTCATCTACCCATCTTTATTTTCGTTGCCCTCATGTTGCTCTTATTACATATCTTTATACATAAAGGACAATATAGAATTTAGTTTGGAAGGTAGGTTTCCTTTGGAAATTCTTTGGATTTTCGGAGACTTTTTTAATTGAACAAAAAAAATAAAATAAATAATAATAATTGAATTTTTCTGTGAATTTATGTGATTTCGAAGATAATCCAGAAATTAGAATGATAAAATACTTAATGTTGAAGATTTTTAAACCTAGATTTTAGTTATTTGATAAATTTCAAAGTTAAGTTTGAAGTTTTTAATTAGAGCTTTTAAACATTAATTGAGACATGTAATTCACGTGTTATACATAGCTTACACTTTAAAGTCTAAGTTTGATATTCTAGTGCTAACTTGATAATTATTGAGAATGCTAAGAACCAAACCTAGGGAATTTGTCTATCATGTTCAAGTGAAAAATGAAAGAGAGAGAGAGAGAGAGAGAGAGAGAGAGAGAGAGAGAGAGAGAGGAAGAAAAAGTAATACCCAACTAAAAAACAGTTATTGTCGAAAAGGGCTACCTATTGGAAATTGTCCATGAAATGAATGTTGTGGAAAAGAAAAAAAAAAGAAAAAAAAATGAAAATAATGTACAAGTTGTTAAAAAAAATAAAAATAAAAATCAAAAGCTTGAAGAGTATAATGTTGAACTGTAAGGCAAATTTTAGTTTTGGTTATCCTTAGTGCTCTTTTTATTATCAATGTTATCATGAAAGTAAAGAACTAAACTTTTGGTGGTGATAAGTTTAGATTTCATTATGTATTCATGGAACTTAATGTTTTAAATTTTTCTAATTATAGAATTAATTCTTTGAACTTGATTGGGATGTTTACCAAGTACTAGAGTATAGGTGGAAGTTGTGCTCTACCTTAATGAATTTTAAATTCCTATAATTTGGATTGTTTTTAAAATTGTTTAAGGTTATAGAAAATTATTCATTTGGTTTCAAAATGTCTTTCACATGTTTTGCTCAGGACTAGTAACATATTGGTTAGGGGTGTGATAATGTTTAAATATTGCATATTTATCATCTCAATTGCATTAGCTTTCCTTGTATTTAAGTGTTAATTCGATGTAATTATATATGTTTTCTAAATGTTGGGAAATTTTGGACCTAAGGATGAATACATTCTTAAATGATGGATTAAAGATAAAAAAGAGATCAAGCTGAAAGTAATGAAAAATTATAGATTTAGATATCATTATTGAAGATTTCAAGTACCAAAATTCCAAGAAAATCAAGTACAAAGGATGAAGAAAATATTAAAAAAATCACAAAGTTCATCACTAGAAATAACAAACTGTTCGGTCTCACCTAAGGTTGGTTCGGTCCAACCGAATGTGCACAAAATAGTCCAGCAATAAATTATGATTTTCAGAGATAATTTGGCTCAACACTTAGGTCTGACTGAAGCCATGTTCAGTGTCACCGAAGCAGAGTCCGGTGCCACTGAAGTAGAGTTCAGTGCGACCTGAGAGAGTAAAAGACTTTAGAAGAAATTTGGTTATAACTGAGAGACTTATTTGATTCGACTGAAGGTGACTGTTGATGCAACCAAAGCGTAACAAAAGTGTGTAAATTTGAAGTCGGTTACGAGTCAGCACGGATTTTTCCTATTTAAAGGGGTGCTTTAAGCTATTCAAAATATGAATTTGAGCTTGGAAGAAATACCCAAGGGTGGCAGAGCTTCCACGGAATCGTCCTTTTTCTTCAATCCTTTGGTTCTAGTTTCTTATTTATATATTTTTTTTATTTTTTATTTATTTATTTTTATTTTTATGATGTTAATCATTATAGGCTAATCTTTGATCTAAGGCTAATGGATGAAGCTTGTAGTTAATTACAATATTTAGTCTATTTGATTCAATAAAATCGGTTTGAGTAATGATAATAGATTGAAATGGATTTATATTTACTCTGAATTCTTTGAGTTGTTTATTTCTGGATTTGTTTTGCACCATGGGTACAATAAATGCTTTAATTTAATAATAGTTTAGCCTCAATTAGAGAATGATTTAATCTGTATAATTGATTGATATATTGTTTCCTAAAGATGCTTCAGACGCTTTTGATTCCCTACAATGTGCTTCATAAGATAATCTTTAAATCAAAATCATTTTTCATATTGGTGTTGATGATTGGTTTAATAGAATTATCTTTCGATTGGATATGATAGGACTTTAATTCCAATTGAGTTATACATTGAATCAATGAATGGGATACTATGATTGCTATAAGCAAATTCTCGAATCCTTAATCTTTTATTTATTTATTTTAAAACTCTTTTCTACTTCGTCGGATTGAAACTCTTTTCTACTTCAATTGAGTTAAATGATTGCTATTACCCTTACCTTTATATTAGTTCTAGGTTGTGTTCCTTATTCCTTAATGCAACGACCCTAAAATTTAATGCACTTAAAACTAAAACAAATAGTTAAATATTTTTATTTTTAATTAAGATACAAAAATAAGTCAATATCTGAGTTGGTAGAAACACTCTTAGTTGATAGAGAGGATGAAAGGATCGACTCTTACCACAAAATTTTCAAATTACGGATAATGGAGGATGTGCTTATTTTATATTATCTAAAAAAGTTTCTTTAAAAAGGAATATGGAATAGGTTTCCTTAAATAAATAAATTTTAAAAAAAAATTAACAAAGAAGAAGAAAAAGAAGAAGAGAAAACCCTATAAAAAAGTAAGAGGAGATTCTAGGAGGGCTTAATTAGGTAAGTTTCAACCCTTAGATTTTTATTTTTTTTTCTTTATTTTTGTTAAGTTCTACCCGATCTATACAATGGATGGTGTGGATCATCCACATGATCATTGTATAAGTTTGTAGAGAAATTTTAACAAAATGATGTTTTAAATTTTCAGATCTTGTCAATAATATTTTAGGAAATAATTTTGATAGATGACATCTGGCTATGTCAAAATAGATTTGAACGGATCATTTGATCCTAAGCACCAAAAGATATTAATGCCTTAAATTTCATACCAATCTAATAAGTGGATGAGCCATTTTTATCAAATTTAACCATAATAACCATTTACACTTTAGATCTAAAATGGTGATCAGAGAGATCAGATCAGATCCCCACTATGTGTGCTCATTCTAGAAATGTATAAATTGTTGTCCACAGAATATGGGTCGATCTAACCGTTTGATGGGTCACAAGGATGAAATATTAGGATTGTACTTATGATACTTTAAATCATTTTTTCTTTGGAGAAAAAATAAATGGTCCGGATCTAACCAATCTATTGACCCATTATAATTTTGAAATTTTGCGATGTCGATGGATGGCTTAGATCTATCCCATATGATCAGTGGATCATTAGATGTATCTAATCCGATAAATGCCATATATATAAATTTTGGAATATATCTAAAACCTTATATGAAATTCTAGATGGATTCGATTGTCTGATGGGGCACACTAATTGTAAGAATGATTGTTGTTAAAAGAAATCTAGATCTTATATGGTTTAGATTTGGAAATTCATTAGTTGTCCCCTCCGTCAATCATGTGAGAGCTGATGAATGGTTTAGATCTAACCACATGACCAATAAATATTTAAAGTAGAAAAATAATAATAAAAAAGAATGTTAAAGTTATAAATCGAATCATCTTAAAATGTCAGTGTGGTCAGATCACCTTAGGTTAATCAAGTGGGCCCCACAGTGAAGAATGACCATCCATAACTACATGTTAAGAATGATAGTTATAGGAATTCAAATCAATGGTTAGATTTCTCACATGGGTCCTAAATTAGGTGATTAACAAGTCGAGAAAAATTATATAAACCACTGAACACATAAATATAATTGATTGTGTTATGTATTTATGCGATTGTCACTTGATTAATTTTGAGGTCACGTATATGAATCTACATAATCAAAATATTATTAAGTGATCCCAACATGTTTCCTCTCCATTATTATTAAAATAGTTATCTTATTGTTTTGATTATTGTGATCTTTTGTATTGAATGTTTGTTGAATTTGTTGTGAATTGAAATGTCATATGTTATATATATATATATATATATATATATATATATATATATAGATAGTTGAATGCTCAAGTGCGCACCAGTTCACATAGAACTCTTACGAACTTTTTTTTAGAACGCATCATACGTGATGTGACACCAAAATCTAAACGGTCCACATGAAGCAGCACCTCATGATACCCCCCAGGCCCAATTTTTGCTTTGATCCAAAACTTTGGTGGGCCATGAAAATGAAACCAGTTTTCTCCCCTGATTTGCATTTCTCTTTTGTATGACCCACCAAAATTTTATATCAGGGTGAAAATTTGTCCCTTGGGGTTTAAATGGGATTCCGTATCACATGGATCATTCGAATTAGACGTCCATGACATGTGTGCAAAGGTGTGCATGTATGTAGGTGTGTAGGTGAGCGTGACTCTATGTGTGTGTGTGTGTGTGTGTGTGTGTGTGAGAGAGAGAGAGAGAGAGAGAGAGACAACTGTTAACACCATGCACCAGTCATTCTCACCATGCATCCATGTCATGCATCGCATAATTGCGTTGAATAGTTGTAGGCACTCCCTGAATGACCTGTAGGCAATGTTCCAGTTGTCGGTATCGCTACAAGTTTCGTTAGCTGGATATAAGGATATAATATCATTATCGCCAATAATATCGCCGATAACTGGAAATGCAAGGAAAATATGGGAAAATAGTGAAATTTTTTAATGAAATTTCAATAGATGCCTAAATACACATATTTGCATGGTTTGGAATCAAAAAATTATAAAAAGAATGCATACATTATAAGTTTTCATTTAATTAGGGCATAAAAGCATGTGTTGTCGTAAGAAATCAGTCCAATAACAGCACAACAATCAACCAAATCTCATTAAACCAATCAACAGGTATAATGAATTCGTACATTTTACAGCCATGCATAATTAAGCATATAATTTATAAACAAAATGCATATGCATGATGATCAATCCATCATCCCATCTATCCATTCAACCATCCATCCAACAATCCGACCATCTCATCCAAACATCCATCCAACCATCTCATCTAATAATTCAAACATTCATCTATCCATCCAACCAACCCATCCCATCCATCCATCTATCCCATCAAATCATCCAAACATCCATCTCATCCAAATATTCATCCATCCATCCCTATCCATCATCCATCCATCTAATAATCCAACCATCCAACCATCGCATCGTACATGCCATCAAATCATCCAAATATCCATACATCTATTCCATCTATCCATCCAACTACCCAATCATCCAAACATTCATCCATCCATCGCATCAAATCATCATACATCCATCCATTCCATCTATACATCCAACCATTTAATCATCACATCCAATCATCCATCCATCCAACCATCCCATCCATCCTATCCAAACATCCATACAACCATCCCATCTATCCATCCAACCAACCCATCCAATCATCCATCCATCCCATCTATCCATCTAAACATCCATCTCATCCCATTCCATTCCATCCATGCATCCAACCATGTAACCATTAAGAGTGGATTAGGTGCGGCCTCGGCCTCACCTAAGATGATGGCCCCCACCTTGTTTTATATATTCTATATCCATATGTTTTACAAGGTCCTTTCAGGGCATGAACCTAAAATGAAGTGTATCCAATTCTCAAGTGGACTTATCATAGGAAATAATGGTGACTGATTGTAAATGGTCCACAAAAGTTTTGGATCAAGTTGATATTTCATTTTCCCTTCATCTGTGTTTATGTAACTTTAGCAACAGGTTGTGTAAGGCCCATATCCTAGACCGTACCATTCCTTAGACTTTCGTGATTCTCTCCGATGATTTTCGGCAACCTGCGACCTGTAGACAATGTTTGCGCACGACCCTGAGTCGTATCCCGTAGATTTGAGTCGAATCAACTTGAAACTTGTACCCTATCAACCATGTCGTCACCGCGGTTCCAACGCCGCATCTTGCGCACCGATGCGATACCCAGGCTAGAAGTTGTGAGCCCGCATTTATTTTAAAGAAAACGCTGCACATTGCAAATCCGAAGAGAATCTCTACCATCTATCACATCAATCAATCAATCATAAGTCAAGTACATAACATATCTCTCTCTTACACATGCCATCCCCAAAGTCAATTCTCTCTCTCTCTCTCTCTCTCTCTCTCTCTCTCTCTACCCATCCCTTTCTTACACAACCCATCCCTTTCTTACACACACACCCATCTCTCTCTTACACCACCATCCCTCTCTCTCATCCATCGTTCCATCCCATCTCATTCTCCACCATTTTTCCAAGCTTTCATGAGAGAAAATCCCAAGGAGAGAAAAGAGAACCCAAGTGTAACGCCATGGAAAAATTCGTACTTGGACTTGAGTACCAACTCGACCAGAAATCGCGTAGGATTAATTCCTTTAGAAAATAAGTGTAAGTTAGCTAGCGCAACGCTAGAGTAGCTGGGAAATAGTCCCTGATCACTTTAAATACGTTCTACAAGACTCAAAACTTGTAGAATCAATGGTGCTATAATACTCTAAAACTTCGGATCAAACTCTAAACCAGTTTATTCTCTGGACCTCTTTGAAACTTTGTATTGGATGTAGACCGCGCGTCAAAAGTCTGATACCTTCAATCTTAGACCGTTAAAACCGCCTATCTGGACTTGACAATCATTTCGAAAATCAAGTCCAACCGACATTTACAGGCTGTTTCATTGAGCCTGGAGTGAAGAGAGTCAGAATAGGGTTAGATTTGAAATTTGAAATTCAAATCTGGCACACGACTTGACGCGTCAGTATTAAGCGTTCTGACCATCAGAATTCAGCCAAATTATACCCTCGGATCAGAAAAAATTTCTATTTCATATCATGAGACTTGTAGACCTGATCTACGTGCGGTGACCGCTGAACTGAAACTAGACCGTCATGTGCGATCTATGAACACTGCTGGTCTGAAAATGGGATGTGAGCGACGTCCGACGTGCATGAACTTAAGTCCGATCGCGTTCGGCCAGGGGACCACCAGAACTGTCCTTTTGGATCGAAACAGCCCCGATTTGGTTAGGCATCAAGTAAACTTTGTTCTCAAGCCTGTTTTGGGCATGTTTGGGCTTATAAAAGGGCTTGAAACCCTCTCATATCTCTCCCATCCGAATTTAGAAAAAACTCTAGGTTGAGAGAGAGAAAAGGTGAGAGATTGTGAGAGAGAGAGGAAGAAAATTTCTTGCTGCTCGTGCCACCTGTTGCACGTGATTAAGCAACGCGCCTCAATCACTTTGCCGGTGATTTTACCGCATTTCTAGGTAAGAAAATACCCTAAATAGTTGCTAATTTGAGGTTTCTTAGTTTCCATAGCATGATAGCTGATGCATCTTGTAAATTAGGTTGCCTATTCGCCGTAGACGAAGCGTATACGCTCCGTTCGAATTAATACACCTGTAGGAGAAAAGGTGCAAATTTTAGACGCTTTGATTGACTATTTCCAACGCTTTAAATGTCGTTTAATAGTAGATTATCGACGGTAACGCCGTTTGACATGTACAACATGCCGTCCGTTTCCTGTTTCGTAAGCAGACGAAGAATATGAGATTTAGAAAATTTTAGTCATTTGTAGGAAATACTATTTTCATCCATAATTTGCTGATGTGATTGACATGGCTTCTTGTCGCATTAGGATAGTAGGAATACGTGCATAATTAGTTTGGCGAAGAGATTCACCTAAATGCGCACTTTGAGTCGACATACTATATGTAGACTTAAGTGTGTAGTTTAAGTGTTTGTATAAATGCTTGTATTAGTATGCATTGAATTAAATGGTGTTATGAATTAGTTTGAGATTGATTTCTCAATTAATATGCTGATGTAAATGATTTCCTACATGTTAGCTATATGCATGATTTCATTATATGTATGAAATGTATGCGTTGGAAGATTTACTTAAGTTGTATGTTATAACATGTGTTAACATGCTCACATTGTTGTATTTCATTTCCAATACTCTCGTATGATTGCTGATGTGGATTCATAATTGTTTGGGACTATACCTAATCCAGGCAGTCGGCAACCGAGCAAGTTCGTGGTTAGCTTATTTTTGCCACGAACGACGCATCGATGAACGCAAGCCGTGTTTTGGAGTTGGCGGCAGTGGTTAGGCCACACGAGGTGTTTTATGCACTTCATGTCGTTCAACTTAAGATGCGCTCGTGCTAGTCGAGCCCGTCAAGTAACCCGACTGGCCTTTGTATGTTCACCTTGTATGAGTCATAACTACATGAACCTAGGGTACTGAACTTACCATTGTAAACCCTATCAACTATGATACCTTGATCCATAAAGACTCATGAGCCGGGCATGGTGGTATGCGACACCGTGGTCGAGCTGTCGGCTTACGCTGGGGCCACAAACCTCCCCGTAGTGACCACTGAGCACCTATGACTCGTGAGCAGATTATGGTGGTATGGGACACTATATTCTTACTGTCGGCCTACACTGATCAGGCGACGAGTCCTTTGTAGTGACCGCGAGCGTATTCTGAGTCTACGGGAGGAGACGACCCTTCCGTAGCAGTGAGAGTACAGTAGGCCTGTATTGATAAGGTGATGGGGGAGCGGTGCAACGAGTGCGAGAAACAGCCCTGGTAGCCCTTGCAGCGACGTACAAAATATACATCGTATGAGATTACTAGGAGTGACGACCCTAGACAGGATCTGTGTTGGGATTGATATAAGGAAAGTACCTTAGTTTTCCAATCCTGCTGTTTGAATGGACTAATAATAACTCGGCAATCATATCACCATCACATTGCATGTGCCTGGAAGATGTGGAGCACTGAGCGGTACGCAAGCATGCCGCGGGCATAAGATGGTGTCGTATGAGGGAGAACGTCGGTGAGGGCATCCATCATGTCATGTCATATTGCATTAACAACAGTTTTAGGATTGTTTGATTTACTGCTTTACTATTATCGCATGATTGATTTGAGAACATGTTAATCCTTGCTCTATTATTCTACTGAGTTGGCTACTCACTCCCACGTTACGGGATGATGTTTGCAACACCCACCAGACCCTGTCTTAGATGCAGGTGAGGAAGCGATTCAGGAGGCAGAGCCGGACTATGATGAGGACCAGGACGAGTTCTCATACATGCAGTACCACGACGGCTTTGCTTAGGTGGCCTGGATTGGCAGGACTTCTCGGTGGGACTATTTTGACATTTGATTTTTTGTTATTTACATATATATGAGACTCAGAGATGTATTCATACTTTGGAGACAATCGAGATCTACTTTGTTTTCCATACAGTGATATATATATTCTTTAGTCTTCCGCTTGCTTTTATCACTGGATCTGGAGTATGAATTGCAATTTTGGTATACTTTTACTCATGTGAATGCTTTAACTTAGACAACATTGAATCATAATCATTTTTGTTGCATAAGTGACGGTCTGGAACTCGGGAGTTGAGTTTATACACGACCTCCGATTTTCAGGGTGTTACACCAAGATCAAGGCCCACTTTCCTACCCCCCTCATCTCTCATCCTAGCCCTTCAATCTTCATCATCCTCCATCAAAATCGAAGCCAAGGAGCTTAAAAGTCCAAGGAACTAAAGAAGAAGACCATCGGTGGGTGTTTTGTAGGGTTAGATTACAATTTTTGTGATGAACAAGTGGAGCCTACCGAATGATGGTATGGATCCCATTTGGGACCTATCTTGTTGTATGTGTTATATATGGCCCACCTAGGGGAGCTCATAGTGGCGGAGCTCCCCCGTCTCATGCTCTCTCTCTCTCTCTCTTCCATATTTTGTGGCCCACCTGATGAATGTATTCTATCCATGCCGTCCACCGAGTGGGCCCACCCGACAGTCTATTTGGACGGACCTGATTGAAGGAAAAAATAAATATCAGCCTGCTTCAAGGCTAGTGGGCCACGCTGATGTCGACCTCACTTGATGATTGTGTGGACTCATGGACGGTGGGGATCTACCTTGATATATGTGTGTGATTGATCCTGGTCGTCTGTCCTAGACGGGCATGGATGAAGGAAACCACAAATACTAGCTTAATTCAGAACCCTGGTAGGCCACATTGACGTGGACTCACCCTGATATTTGTATTTTATCCTCACCGTCCACATCGTCCATCTGTGGATGGTGGGATGGAAGCGGATTGGCTAGTATACCTCAACCAGCTATATAGCTACTGTATTGTGTTATCAAGCTCTGTGGGTTACTATGATGTATGTGTTTTATACACATCATCCATTGTGGGACCCACCCCACACGTGTTACACGTGTGGAGGTGGGGCCCACAGATGTATGCATTGTATATCACAACGTCCATTCTTGGACGGTGATTGGTGGGAGCGCACCATGATGTATTGTACATCTAGGTCGTCTGTCCAGCACACATGTACATTGGATCATTCAAAATAAATAAATAATGACAATAATAAAATAAAATATAAATAATATTATTATATTATATTATATTATGGTGGGCCCGACATGCGACCCACCTACTGTAAGCTGAATGGCTAGAGTACCTCACATAGCTGTTGCATGTGACGTCAGAAAGTTCTGGGTCCCACACGAGGTATGTGTGATATTCACACCTTCCATCTTGTGGGACCCACCTTGATGTATTTATTTTATCCCCACTGATGGTGGGCCTGATCTGAGGTTGTATCCTAACCGTCCGTCCATTTGGGGATGTGGACTCACTACCATGATGTATGTGTCTTTATATACGTCGTCTATCTGTTTGGCAGTGGGTGGGACCCACCTTGATGTGCGTATTCTGTAGCTGCACCGTCCATCTCTAGAAGATCCTGTGTAGGGCTGACCTGATGTATGTGTTCCATCCACGCTGGCCATCAGATGGTGGGGCCTGTTGTGATGTGTGTAGGGTCCACACTGTCCAGCATAGGATAGTCCCACATGATGTAGTGTTTCATCGACACCATCCTGATGAGCTGTACGTGGGCCCACCATGTTGTACGTATTTCATCTATGTTGTCAAGCCCAGCTAGATGTGGACGCTATCTTAATGTATATCCACACCGTGCATCCATGGGGTCTTGATGTATGTGTTATAACCCAAGTCGTCCAGGGCAGTGGCCTACCTTGTGGAATGCGTTGTATGTCCAGGCTGCCCATCCATTTTTCTTGAACCATGGGCGGCCCCATTAGGCCCATGAGTGAAGCCCAATGTGATGTATATATGGCCCATTTGGTGAGGCCCAATATGAAGTTTGTGTGGCCCATACATGTGGCCCAATATGATGTTTGTATGGCCCATATATGTGGCCCAATATGATATTTGTGTGGCCCATATGAGCGACCCATTGTGATGTATTTGAAGCCCATGTAATGCGACCCATTGTGATATATTTAAGGCCCATTATGATTAAATGAGGCCCATGCAATGTGGCCCACTTGATGTATATGAGGCCCACGTGATGCAACCCACTTGAGGTATATGAGGCCTACGTGATGCAACCCATTTTGATGTATATGAGGCCCATTGTTGCGGCCCATTGTGATGTATATGAGGCCTGTATATGAGGTCCATTATCATGAACATGCGGCCCGTCTTTAAGGCTATTGTGATGTACATGAGGCCCATGGGATGTGACCCATTATGATGTATATGTAGTCCATAAATGAGGCCCATGTGATGCGGCCCATTATGATCTGTATTAGACACATGTGATGTGGCCCATTGTGATGTATTTAAGGGCCAAGTATAAGGCCCAATGTGATCTATATGAGGCCCATGAGAGAGGCCTAATGCGATGTATATAAAGCCCTTGTGTAAGGCCCAAGGTGATGTATATGAGGCCCATTGTGATGTGTGATTCAACCATGATGTATGTAATGATGTTTATGATGCTCATCCATGTTCCTGGTTGATATTAAACCGGCCATGTCATGGGAGCAATGATGGTTATATGTCCATATTGTAACTCTCCTTAGGGCTCGTTGTTAGGAGCATTCTCATCTCCCCTTAATGAGCTAACCCAAACCTGTGGGCCCCCATTGATGATTATATTACTCATCTTTCCCTAGATTAGGCTATCTCAATCCGTTAGGCCCCCCATTTGATAGTGATGCTTTCCACCATACCCTGTAAGACGACTCAAGCTTGGGAGCCCATCTTCTATTCGTACCGAGCCTTCCACAGGGAATGTGGTCCACCCTGTGCTTATTGGGCCCTTGGGAAGCCCAGATTGTTATGTGATGGAATGGGCAAGGAAGCCTACTCTGTATTCTTAGGCCCATTCTTGATAGGAGAAGGCCATCTAGGCCCATCCTTGATATGAGGAGAGAACATCGTCACTATAGATGAAAAGATCAGTGGTATCAGGTTTCGTATATCTACTGTTGAGGACCGATCTTCATGTTATGAATTAGATTTGCTGTCCTTCTATGAACCTTGCCATATATATAGGCCGATTATTGATTACGACTATGATTGGTATACACACTGAATATGTGTTAGCATAACATTGTGATTGTATGAGGCCCATTTTGACCATGTGAGACTCATCGCGATTGTTTAAGGCCCATTGTGATTGTATGAGGCTCATTGTGATTATATGAGGCTCATTGTGATTATGTGAAGCCCCTTATATGTGTGAGGCCCAATTGTAATGTGTGAGACCCACCATATGTATGTGATTCTGTGCACGCCACTCGTTCATTATTATGGGCCATGGGCCACCTTATATGGGCCCACTATGATGTATGTGATTATAATCATGCTTAGTATACTTAATGACACATGTCATACGCATCATTCGCATGCTTGTTATGAGTGATTGAACATAGCATGTGCTATTAGACTGATTGTTTATGGGACTGCTCGAGAGACGGATTTGCCCCACATAAGCGTGTGGTACGCGCAGGTTTGATGCATGACTAGATGGTATGGCTTATGCGTCTCGCATTTTGTGACATGATCATTTGACGCCCTAGCAACATCAGGGGTGTAGCCTCCATAGGCATATTGTGGATGGCCAGATGGGACACCGAAAATGTTTGATTTGAGCATATGGGCACTTTGGATGTCAGTGGGTGAAAGTCCCTAAACTCCCATAGCCAGGGGATGCTCCAACGTCTAGATCGAGTGGAAGACTTGAGCACCGAATGCCGAATACCAGGAAGCTGGGCTTCCTACTGTGTCGTGGTCGGTTGGGAGGGGGTGTGGCCTAATCCGTCCGAGTGAGGGAGTTATAAGCTATATTAAGTTTGAACAACTCACAAATGGGTTCACTATCGATGAGTCGGGCCGATATTGGCAGGCGGGTAATGAGGTCTTTTCAACTCGCTGGGCTGCAAGGCTAGTAAAAGCAATAGCCAGCTTGGAGTGTACTAGACCTCGGTGATGATCCCAAAGATGTACGATACTGATATGTGGACTTACTGAGCAGAAGTTGCATACTCAACATTTAATTGATTCATTCATTCACTATCCACTCAGGCTAGTGGTACATAACTAATTGTTGTGTACCTTCACAATGGCCAAGATTTCATTTGGAGCGCGCGACTAACCTGAGATCAGGAGTTTATCACATTGAGTCTAGTTATCTAAATTTAGGTATGAGACTGATTTGGATAGAAGTCTCTTTGACCCTATAGCCTGCGATACCATGTACCATCATCCTGACTTCACACTTTAGCTTGGTCATTTCATTCGCACCACATATTGCATTATATTCTCAGTACATAGTATTTGGTTTATTATGCTTCTGTATTGTATAGCCTAGATGAGGTTGATTGTATTTGTGGACTCGTCGGGATTTGCATATTGCATTGCTTCTTCAGTATGTAATATTTTGCTTACTATGTGTAACACCCCGAATTTTGGCCAACCTGGGATTAGACGTCCTTAGGCAATGGGTCAACTAAAACACCTGAAAAATCGCTCAGAACCCAATTCCATAGCCAAAGAAATCACTTAGGATTAATTCCTTTAGAAACTAAGTGTAAGTTAGCTAGCACAACACTAAAGTAGCTGGGAAATAGTCCCTGATCACTTTAAATACGTTCTATAAGACCCAAAACTTGTAGAATCAATGGTGCTATAATATCCTAAAACCTTAGATCAAACTCTAAACCCGTTTGCCCTCTGGACCTCTTTGAAACTTTGTATTGGATCTAGACCGCGCGTCGAAAGTCCGATACCCATAATCTTAGACCGTTATAACCGCCTAGCTGGACTTGACAATCATTTCAAAAATCAAGTCCAACCGACATTCGCAGGCTATTTCATTGAGCCTGGACTGAAGAGAGTGAGAATAGGGTTAGATTTGGAATTTGAAATTCAAATCTGGCACATAACTTGACGCGTCAGTATTAAGCGTTCTGACCGTCAGAATTCAGCCAAATTACACCCTCAGATCAGGAAAAATTTCTATTTCATATCACGAGACTTGTAGACCTGATCTATGTGCGATGACCGCTGAACTGAAATTGGACCGTCACGTGCGATCTGGGAACACTACTGGTCTGAAAATGGGATGTGTGCGACATCCGACATGTATGAACTTAAGTCCGATCGCGTTCGGCCATGGGACCACCAGAAATGGTCTTTTGGACCAAAACAGCCCCGATTTGGTTAGGCATCAAGTAAACATTGTTCTCAAGCCTGTTTTGGGCATGTTTGGGCTTATAAAAGGGCTTGAAACCCTCTCATATCTCTCCCATCCGAATTTGGAAAAAGCCCTAGATTGAGTGAGAGAAAAGGTGAGAGATTGTGAGAGAAGGTGGGAGAGTTTTTCCTGCTGCTTGTGCTACCTGCTGCACGTGCTTAAGCCACGCAATCCAATCACTTTGCTGGTGATTTCGCCGCATTTCTAGGTAAGAAAATACCCTAAATAGTTGCTGATTTGAGGTTCCTTAGTTTTCATAGCATGGTAGCTGATGCATCTTGTAAATTAGGTTCCCAGTTCACCGTAAACGAAGCGTATACGCTCCGTTTGAATTAATACACCTATAGGAGAAAAGGTGCAGATTTTAGACGCTTTGACTGACTGTTTCCAATGCTTTCAATGTCGTTTAATAGTAGATTATCGATGGCAACGCCGTTTGACATGTACAACATGCTGTCCGTTTCCTATTTCGTAAGCAGATGAAGAATATGAGATTTAGGGCATTTTAGTCATTTGTAGGAAATACTGTTTTCATCCATATTTTGCTGATGTGATTGACATGGTTTCTTGTCGCATTAGGATACTAGGAATGCGTGCATAATTAGTTTGGCGAAGAGATTCGCCTAAATGCGCACTTTGAGTCGACATACTATATGTAGACTTAAGTGTGTAGTTTAAGTATTTGTATAAATGTTTGTATTAGTATGTATTGAATTAAATGGTGTTATGAATTAGTTTGAGATTGATTTCTCAATTAATATGCTGATGTAAATGATTTCCTACATGTTAGCTATATGCATGATTTCATTATATGTATGAAATGCATGCGTTGGAAGATTTACTTAAGTTGTATGTTATAACATGTGTTAACATGCTCACATTGTTGTATTTCATTTTCAATACTCTCGTATGATTGCTGATGTGGATTCATAATTGTTTGGGACTATACCTAGTCCAGGCAGTCGGCAACCGAGCAAGTTTGTGGTTGGCTTATTTTTGCCACGAACGACGCGTCGATGAACGCGAGCTTTGTTTTGGAGTTGGCGGCAGTGGTTAGGCCACACGAGGTGTTTTACGCACTTCATGTCGTTTGACTTAAGATGCGCTCGTGTTAGTCGAGCCCGTCAAGTAACCCGACTGGCCTTTGTATGTTCACCTTGTATGAGTCATAATTGCTTGAACCTAGGGTACTGAACTTACCATTGTAAACCCTGTCAACCATGGTACCTTGATCCATAAAGACTCATGAGCCGGGCATGGTGGTATGGGACATCGTGGTCGAGCTGTCGGCTTACGCTGGGGCCACAAACCTCCCCGTAGTGACCACTGAGCACCTATGACTCGTGAGCAGATTATGGTGGTATGGGACACTATATTCTTACTGTCGGCCTACACTGATCAGGCGACGAGTCCTTTGTAGTAACCGCGAGCGTATTCTGAGTCTACGGGAGGCGACGACCCTTCCGTAGCAGTGAGAGTACAGTAGGCCTGTATTGATAAGGTGATGGGGGAGCGGTGCAATGAGTGCGAGTAACAGCCCTGACAGCCCTTGCAGCGACGTACAAAATATACATTGTATGAGATTACTAGGAGTGACGACCCTAGACAGGATCTGTGTTGGGATTGATATAAGGAAAGTACCTTAGTTTTCCAATCCTTCTGTTTAAATGGACTAATAATAACTCGGCAATCATATCACTATCAAATTGCATGTGCTTGGAAGATGTGGAGCACTGAGCGGTACGCAAACATGCCGCGGGCATAAGATGGTGTCGTATGAGGGAGATCGTCGGTGAGGGCATCCATCATGTCATGTCATATTGCATTAACAACAGTATTAGGATTGTTTGATTTACTGCTTTACTATTATCACATGATTGATTTGATAACATGCTAATCTCTGTTCTCTTATCCCACTGAGTTGATCACTCACTCCCACGTTACGGGATGGTATTTTCGGATACCCACCAGTCCCTATTGTGATTACAGACGATGACGCGGCCTGCAAGGCGGAGCTGGACTTCATGATGATGAGGAGGATCTCTCCTTTATGCGTGATCTGATTGACGGGATTACAGGGAGGTTGATTAGATGCCTTGACACTTGTCATTTTATATCTTTAGTGCACTCATGTATATTCGTTTTGTTTACTTTTGGAGTATACATGTATGTATATAACTTGGTAACATGTTCACACTCTGGAGACATACAACAGTTTATATATATTATACATACTATCACAGTCTTCCGCTTACTAATTTAACAGTCTCTAGAGTATGATATGATGTTTTGGATTAATCCTACTCATATTTAATACATTATCACAGACAACATTCAATCATACACATTTATGTTGCATAAGTGATGTTCTGGAACTCGGGAGTGGAGTTTTTACTCGACCCCCGATTTTCGAGATGTTACACTATGTTTCCGCATTGCATATCTGATCTACATTGCTTCCTCAGTATATAATATTGTCTTATTATGTTTTAGCATTTCATAGCCTAGATAAGGTTGATGATATTTATAGACTTATCAGCATGTTTTCGCATTGCTCTGATATTGTATACTTGACACTTAACTTGCTCATATACTTTCACTACCCTCTAAGCTTTCTATAAGCATATGCACGATAGATGCGTGCAGGTGGTGTTAGGTCACAACAGCATTGAGCATTGGAGCATGCAACTATCTTTTAGAGCTTCGCTTTTTGATATATGTATTTTGCCTTTCAGCACTGTATTTAATTGTTTATATTAGTGGATATGTGATGATGATGTTTCCTTTGTAATTTGGGTAAACTTGGGGTTATACTTCTTACGAGATAAATGTACGTTAAAAAATCCTCCTTATAGGATCCCATGATCGAAATCTGACGTATGGGTGCCGTGAGCCAAGAATGGGGTACTACGGAGGTTGTCGGCACCGGATTCGGCGATCGGGAATTCTATGAGCCCGATTTTCAAGTTTGGGGCATGATAGGTTGGATGACAAATAAACGTTATGGAACCATTAAGGTGGGCCCTAAGAAGTTTTTAATGGTACGACATTCAATTACATGACATGGAACTCACACTATAAAAGTAACTTAAAAGTTACCTAAATTATTAGTTTTATTTTGATTAAAAATAGTGGTGACCCATGCTTTTAAATGGTGGAAAACTCACATTTTAGATAAACATAAAAAGATGGGTCAATAAACATTACAGTAGACCTTAGGAAATTTTTATTGGCGGTTGTTCAATGATCACTATTTCTTTTGGTGTGGTCCACTTGAGATTTGTATCTCCTTCATTTTTGGGGCAATTCCCTAAAATAATCTGTAAAAACAGATGGACAACATGGATATGGAATCCATACATTAAATTGGGCCCTCCGAAATCCCACCCTCATGGTAGGTTCGGGGCCGTGAGGCGGGAGCCGATGGGATTAGGCGTAGCCATGGAATGGTGCAACACTTACGGTGGGGCCCACCTTGATGTATTTATTGTATATGCATGCCATCTATCCATTTTTACATTTCATTTTAGGATATGAGTCAAACTAAAATATATTCAAATCTTGGGAAGACCATCACATAAGAAAGAGTGGTGATTGACTGTTAAAACCTTTTCATGGGTCACAACATTTTTGGATTAACCTAATATTTGTGCTTTTCCCTTCATCCAGGTTTATGTGACCTTGATCTACTTGGGCTTATATCCTAGAATGACTTAGAAAAACTTATGGATGGCATGGATTTAATAAGAATACATCAAGCTGGGCCCCACAGTGAAGGTTGCGCCATCTTCGATAAAGCCAAAGTCGCACAGAATCCACTCCCTTAAAATTTTAAGCGTTACGAGGGAGAGAGCTTTCGTTTTTACGAAAGTCTCTCATCTTCTCGGGAAAACCTGCAATATGATGAGATTTTGATATTTTTTCATAAAAAATTGAAAATCTCTCTAGAAATTTATCTTCTTTTTTTTTTTTTCAAATATAAACCCAAATCCCCTTAAATCTTAGAAAAATCGGGTTCACTTTCAAATATTCTCTTAAAGGGGGGGGGGGGGGGGGGGGGGGGGATTAGAGCAATCAACAGCGATTGGCCCACTAAATCCAATCGAAATCCACTTCCATAGGTAGATCTCAAGGAAAAAAAAAAAGAAAAAAAGAAAAGGTAAGAGAGATTTTTTTTACATATATTTTTTATATTTATTTCCAATAAAAGGAGAATGATCGTTATTTTTTCGATAAAATTGAAAATATCGCTGATATTTCATCAACATTAGGAAGAGAAATGAAAATCTGGGGTTACGGTATCACTGGTTTAGCGACACCGATAATATCGCCGATATTATTGATTTCTTGCTGATAACAAAAACACTGCTTATAGGTACTTACAGTACTGGGTGATTTAGGGGACCATTCATGGATACTCGCATTATGTGAAAGCCTACTAAGATAGTGGAAGCCTATCCCAAAATGAGGGAGATACGGGTTGATGGGATCCAACTCAAGCAAGTGGACCGATCAACCTACTTGATGCATTCACGCATCCATGCATCTCATGTCAATTATGCATTCTATTTTAATTATGATATGCATTAACCATGATGGGTTCACTCATGAGCCTGACCAACTAACGTTTTATTGATGGAAAAATCATACAAATTTAGTGGACAATGAAACCATTGCTAAAGTTTCAGGCTAGGAAGGTGAACCAGTTGACGATTCACAAGGGCTATAGCCCTATCTTGATGAAAACGAGTTAAATATGTTAAATTACTAATATACCTAGTTGAACTCATGTTATTCATTTAATTACATCTTTAAATAAATTTTGAGTTGAGTAACTAAAAGTTATGAATAGTTAGCTTTTGTTAATGAATGTTTTAATAAAGCCTCAAATGGGTGAGCTACAGTACTGTGATTAACTTTTGTAAATGCTATTAATATGTGAATTGAATGCAAATAAATGATTGTGATGGTGAATATGTGTGTGTGATTGAAATAAATGATTGTGTGATGTTTTCCTTAAAGTTTTAGTTTAGAAACTTAGTGTACATTTTAAATAAGCCTCTGAAAAATGGTATAAATGAATAGTTTTAGTAACATAGTGTAGAAGTCATGTCCCGTAACTCAAGTATGAGGGTGCACACTGTGTATTTGAATTTCGGGGCATGACACCTAAGGATTCGACCACGGTCTCACTAAGTTATTATTTCATTGCAGCCCTGCACTTAGGGTTGTCAACCCTTGGGTTCGATCAGGTAATCCTGATTGATGACCAGACAAGTGGGAGAGGGGTCAGATAACTCCTTTACAATAAACACATAAAACAAATAAATCAAAGCCCAAATCGAAGAAACTAGAATAAATGCAATGAAGGGGAATCTTTTCCCCTCTAATCCGAGCAGAGAGTACCGGTCTCCTTATGTGGTGCAGTACACTCAAGATTCAAAATGGACACATGACACATACGATCCAAATTGCTTATCCGGTGAGTTCCCGATGGTGGACCTCTCGGCAAACCCCATGGACTGAGCAGTTCCACCAATCCAACGGGTAGACCACTTCGAGAACATTTCATACCATCCATTTGCAGGCTTCCAATTAGATTGGAGTGGTATATCATTTTATTAGCCAGATTTTCCTACCATGGCTGAAGTGCAGTGGGACCCACGGAACCATGGACCAATGTGACACGTGGAATATAACCTTTTAGGAGCGCAGGTAAACAAAACTGCAAATGGTAAACAAACAAACACGCAGAAACCCAATTCATAGAAACTGCATAAACAATAACACAAACAGCATAGGAACCGAATAGAGTCAAAACACAAATCCATAAAAAGATGACGAATTCCTAACCTCTTCATCCTCTCCAGTGTTTCGTTACTGACCTCCACTGACTTGGAACACTTCCCCATCCTCCTCATCAATATATCATCCCCCCAATTCAATCTCTCCACCGTCACATCACCGCACCAGAGGATCCCCTTTATCAGCTGCCCAGACCCTGCCGCAATCACCCGTGCCATGCTCGAACCGTACTCCTCCACATTCGGAGCCAGTGTCGTCCAGTACGCCACGGACTGCTCTTCCATCAACTCCTTCTTCGACCCCGCTTCCATCTCAGCAGGTGACACCTCCTTTGCCACTGACCCATCTAGCGCCCCTGATTTCTCCAAAACGTGTTCGACCGAAAAACTACTGTAGTTCTCCAGAATGGCATCAAAATCTTTTAACAATCCTTCTTGTCCTTTCGACGCGATTGTCAGCCCATAATTGAGAAGAATCTTGGACCCATCATTGAAATACTCATCACCAGAATCTGAACCATCCGATGAAGGCACACGCAAAGCAAAGAAGTAGTGGGAGTCATCGAGCTTGACAGCGGCCGCATCTTTGGCGAGAGGCCATTGGATGATATTGCCGACGCAAACCAGGACGGTGATGGTGTTGACACCCTGGCGGATGCGGAGGATGGTGAGATCGCCGGACGCAAGCTCTACACTGCAGTGCTTGTCGATGAGGTGGACAATGGCGCCAGGGATCGTGATAAGGGTTTCTTCAAAGGAGTCGATGGGGGGAGCCGATGGCAAAGGATTGGAAGAGGAATTGGGGAAGAGGTTCTCGATGAGGTCATTCATGTCAACAGAAGGGTACATTGAAGATGAAGAAGATATGGACGGCTGAGATGATTCGATGGTGGGGTAGAGAGACGACGGCCGAGATGATTCGATGGTGAGGTAGAGAGATGATGATGAAGGATTTCGGGGAGAGGACATTGTTTGATGGAAGAGAGGGAGGATAACAGGGGATATAATGATGAATGAACAGAAGACAGTTGGAATGTGGCCTTTCCTTGAGATCCAAAGAGAGCGGGTTGGCTGAGAGATTGGGAGGTGGGATTGATGCACGTGTCAGTAGCAGGGGGTACCAGTTGGCTTTGCAGGGTTGTCCGGAAGGTGGGTAAGAGGGAACATGGTCGTTATCGTTTCACGGTTTTCGCCGCGCAGGGTTGTCCGGAAGGTGGGTAAGAGGGAACATGGTCGTTATCGTTTCACGGTTTTCGCCGCGCAAATTGGTTAAGGTTTAACTACACCGTCACGAGGGTTTAACCAAACTGTTAAATTAACGTTTTCAGTAGGGCTGTCAACGGCAGGGCCTATTCAAACTTCCAAGAGAATTTGATCGTACTCCCCTTGCAGTTTGGTTAAATTATCTTAGAGGTAATATCCCAAGGATGACCTTTTAAGAACTTTTATAATTTGATAAAAATACTCTTGTTCCTTGGTTGAATAATTGTATAGTCTTAGAGTGAATAAGAAGTTATTTTTTATTTCAACTCCGAATTGGTTACTCCTCCTGCCACCGGTCAATGGCTAGTAGTCAGTTCTCTATGGGCCGCATCATGATATATATGTTTCATCCATGTCATCCATATATATTACCAGATCATTTTATGGTATGAGACCAAAAATGAGGTATATCCCAATATAAAGTTAACTACATTACAAGAAATAATGTTGAATGAGCGTAGATCATTAAAAACTTTTTAGGGGCCATAAAAGTTTTGTATCAAGTTGATCTTTGTTTTTTCCCTTCATACGTGTCTGTATGATCTAATCAACAGATTAGATGTCAAATAATTAGTATAGTAGGCCTTAAGAGGATTTTAATGGTGGATATCCAATCACTATTGTTTATCGGTGGTGTGGTCTGGCCGAGATTTATGTACCTCTCATTTTTGGGATCAAGCCCTAAAATGATCTGTAAAAATGGATGAACAGAATGGATGAAACACATACATCATGGTTGGGCCCATGGCTGGTGACAGGAGGAGTAGCCAATTTGATTTCCCTCGAGAACGTGTGACGTAGACAGAAGAATTTATGAGCTTATGAAGGACCGAATGTCGCATTTATTCACCTTTTATAGACATTCTTCTTCTTCTTTTTCTTTTCTTTTTTTTTTTGAAAATAGTGAAGATCCAGGGACTAGTTGCCAGAGAGGGACGTTGTTTCTCCTTGTCGTTTCTCTCATCTAAAAGCCTCTTCCATTACGAGGTTGGTATTAAATATAAATTGTAGGCATTTGCTAGGGTAAAGGAATATCAGAGTGGAGAAGGTGAGAGTTTTAGTTGTCACGTAAAGGGAGTTTACTGTAGGGCACACCTTGATCAAACCTCCACCATTAATAGTTGAAATCCACGACTTCACGTTTTCAAAACAACATTAATTATTTATGTTTGTGGCACTCTAAAATTGCGGTAATGACCGCTTTAGTAGAAGTGAGAATATGTCAAAGTGTCCTAAAGGGGAGTGAATAGGACTTTATAAAATTTTATGATGATTTAAAATCCCATTATCATAATACTGATTTAACAAACACCTATCAAGATAACCCCAATTTAACTCTAATAGCTTCCAAGCTAAATAGAGGATCCAATCATAAGACTATCCAGTATTTAAGCAGTATGCAATCTTAGTCTATAATGAATGAAAGATATGACTGTGTGTGTGTGAGATGTGATTCTTATCAGTTCTAAATAATCATGTTAGTATGCTTTATGAGAACATTCAACGTAAACACAAATAGTAAGGAGAAAATATCAATCCCAAACATAGTCATTTATAGTGGTTCAGCTACGTGCCTACTCCACTCCCGGTGGACGCACTTAATTCTTGAGTGTACCAGATTTCACTAATGGAGGTTTTAAATCAGGTTCACCTCTGACCTTCACAACCTACACAAGGTCGACTCTAGGACCTACATAAGGAACTTAGACATGTCTCCACGAGACACAAGTTTATGCCCCACACAGGAGCAAGGGTCAACACACAATACCCAGGTTTTATGCTCTACACACAAGCATAGGATCCACACAAGGAACCTAAGGTAGTAGGCCACACAGGCTAAGGATCCACACATGGACCCTAGAGTTTATGCTCTATGCATGAGAAAAGCTAAACACACACTACCTAAGTTTTAGGTCACATAGGCCAAGGACCTATACTAAGGACCTTAGTTTATGCTCTATAAGAGTAAGGGTCAACACACAGCACCCACACGTACTTTTCCGTTAGAGGCCTCCTATGAGGACTTGAAAGGGGTGAGAATCACCTATAACTCAATCCTATACAAAGGAATGATCTGTAGGGTCTCTGGACTCTAATAACTTACAGATAAGTAGATGAGACACATTGTAACGCCCTGGAAAAATCCGTACTTGGACTCGAGTACCAACTCGACCAGAAATCGCGTAGGATTAATTCCTTTAGAAAATAAGAGTAAGTTAGCTAGCGCAATGCTAGAGTAGCTGAGAAATAGTCCCTGATCACTTTAAATACGTTCTACAAGATCCAAATCGAGTAGAACCAATGACTCTATAATACTTTAAAACCTCGGATCAAACTCTAAGCAGGTTTGTTCTCTGGACCACTTTGAAACTTTGTATTGGATCTAGACCGCGCGTCGAAAGTCCGATACCTACTATCTTAGACCGTTAGAACCGCCTAGCTGGACTTGACAATCATTTCAAAAATCAAGTCCAACCGACATTCACGGGCTATTTCATTGAGCCTGGACTGAAGAGAGTAAGAATATGGACAGATTTGGAATTTGAAATTCAAATCTGGCACACTACTTGACGTGTCAGTATTAAGCGTTTTGACCGTCAGAATTCAGCCAAATTACACCCTCGGATCAGGAAAAATTTCTATTTCATATCATGAGATTTGCAGACCTGATCTACGTGCGGTGACCGCTGAACTGAAACTGGACCGCCACGTGCGATCTACGAACCCTGCCGGACTGAAAATTTGATGTGTGCTAGATCCAGTATGCATGAGCTTAAGTCTGATCGCGTTCGGCCAGGGGACCACCAGAAATGATCTTTTAGACCGAAACAGCCCCGCTTTGGATAAACATCAAGTAAACTTTGTTCCCGAGCCTATTCCGGGCATTTTTTTGCTTATAAAAGGGGTTGAAACCCTCACTCCTCTCTCCCATCTGAATTTGAGAAAAACCCTAGATTGGGAGAGAGAAAAGGTGAGAGTTTGTGAGAGAGAGTAGGAGAGGATTTTCCTGCCGTTGCCCTACCTGTTGCACGTGCATTAGCAACACGCTCCGATCACTTAGCCAGTGATTTCTCTACATTTTCAGGTAAGAAAATACCCTAGAAGTTGTTGATTTGAGGTTCCCTTGGATTCATAACATGTTAGCTGATAGAACTTGTGTATTAGGTTCCCTAATCGCCGTAAACAAAGCGTATACGCTCCGTTCGAATCACTTCACCTAAAAGGGAAAAGGTGCGGATTTTAGACGCTTTGATTGATTGTTTCCAATGCTTTCAATGTCGTTTAATAGTAGATTATCGACGGCAACGCCGTTTGACATGTACAACATGCTGTCCGTTTCCTGTTTCGTAAACCAACGAAGAATATGAGATTTAGGGTATTTTAGTCATTTGTAGGAAGTACTGTTTTCATTCATATTTTGCTGATGTGATTGACATGGTTTATTGTCGCATTAGAATGTTAGGAATACGTGCATAATTAGTTTGGCGAAGAGATTCGCCTAAATGTGCACTTCGGGTCGACATACTATATGTAGACTTAAGTGTGTAGTGTAAGTGTTTGTATAAATGCTTGTATTAGTATGTATTGAATTAAATGGTGTTATGAATTAGTTTGAGATTGGTTTCTCAATTAATATGTTGATGTAAATGATTTCCTACATGTTAGCTAAATGCATGATTTCATTACATGTATGGAATGCATGTGCTTGAAGATTTGCTTAAGTTGTATGTTATAACATGTGTTAACATGCTCACATGGTTGTATTTCATTTCCAATACTCTAATATGATTGCTGATGTGATTCCATAATTGTTTGGGACTATACTTAGTCCAGGCAGTCGGTAATCGAGAAATTTCGTGGTTGGCTTATCTTTGCCACGAACGACGCGTCGATGAACGCGAGCCGTGTTTTGGAGTTGGCGGCAGTGGTTAGGCCACACGAGGTGTTTTACGCACTTCATGTCGTTCGATTTAAGATGCGCTCGTGCTAGTCGAGCCCGTCAAGTAACCCGACTGGCCTTTGTATGTTCACCTTGTATGAGTCATAACTGCTTGAACCTAGGGTACTGAACTTACCATTGTAAACCCTATCAACCATGGTACCTTGATCCATAAAGACTCATGAGCCGGGCATGGTGGTATGGGACACCGTGGTCGAGCTGTCGGCCTACGCTGGGGCCATAAACCTCCCTGTAGTGACCAGTGAGCACTTATGACTCGTGAGCAGATTATGATGATATGGGACACTATATTCTTGCTGTCGGCCTACACTGATCAGGCGACGAGTCCTTTGTAGTGACCGCGAGCGTATTCTGAGTCTACGGGAGGCGACGACCCTTCCGTAGCAGTGAGAGTACAGTAGGCCTGTATTGATAAGGTGATAGGGGAGCGGTGCAACGAGTGCGAGCAACAGCCCTAGCAGCCCTTGCAGCGACGTACAAAATATACATCGTATGAGATTACTAGGAGTGACGACCCTAGACAGGATCTTTGTTGGGATTGATATAAGGCAAGTACCTTAGTTTTCTAATCCTGCTATTTGAATGGACTAATAATAACTCGACAATCATATCACCATCACATTGCATGTGCCTGGAAGATGTGGAGCACTGAGCGGTACGCAAGCATGCCGCGGGCATAAGATGGTACCGTATGAGGGAGAACGTCGGTGAGGGCATCCATCATGTCATGTCATATTGCATTAACAACAGTATTAGGATTGTTTGATTTACTGCTTTACTATTATCGCATGATTGATTTGAGAACATGCTAATCTTTGCTCTATGATTCTACTGAGTTGATCACTCACTCCCACGTTACGGGATGGTGTTTGCAACATCCACCAGACCCTGTCTTAGATGCAGGTGATGCAGAGATCCAGGAGGTAGAGCCGGACTATGATGAGGACCAGGACAAGTTCTCATACATGCAGTACCACGACGGCTTTGTTTAGGTGACCTGGGTTGACGGGACTCCTCAGTGGGACTATTTTGGACATTTGATTTTGTTTCTTTACATGTATATGAGACTCAGTGATGTATTCATACTTTAGTGACAGTCGAGATCTACTTTGTTTTTTCATACAGTGATATATATATTCTTTAGTCTTCCGCTTGCTTTTATCACTGGATCTGGAGTATGAATTGCAGTTTTGGTATACTTTTACTCATGTGAATGCTTTAACTCAGACAACATTGAATCATAATCATTTTTTTACATAAGTGACGGTCTGGAACTCGGGAGTTGAGTTTATACACGACCCCCGATTTTCAGGGTGTTACACACATTAAGCACGTTGATGAAGATCTCCTCCTTTGATGATGAAGAATCTTTAGCTCCCCTGAACTGCAACACTAATGATGCTCCAATGTATGGCGACAGGTTGGGTCAAGATTATGTTGGTAATTACTCTATTAAATGATAATCATTAAAGAGACAGAGTAATTCCAAGATCTTAGGCATTCAAGGGATCTCAGCTCAATGATTTTCCATTAAGGTGGCAGCAGGAAGATCCTTGAATGTGGAAGTTCATTCACTAATCCCACTACGTCAAAACAACGAAAAAAGGATGGTTGAAAACTGTCTCAAAAGACAATAAATGACTGTTTTGGACCGTCGCATGGGCCGTCCTATTTTGAAGCGTCACATTACTTAAAGGACGGTCATGAACCGTTATTTATATGGACATTTAAAGGACAGTTATGGACCGTCTATAAAGAAGGACGATCATGGACCGTCAATAGAAATAATCTCTGATGAACCTTAAAAGGACGGTCATGGACCGTCCTTAAAAAGGACGGTCCATGACCATCCTTAAAAAGGACTATTATGAGCAGTCTCTGATGAACCTTAAAAGGGTGGTTATGGACCGTCCTTAAAAAGGATTGTTATGAGCAGTCTCTGATGAACCTTAAAAGGACGGTTATGGACCGTCTTAGACGGCCTAAAGTCGTCAGAAAATTTCTTGCATTAAAAAAAAATTTTAAAAAAGAAAAAATTAGCAACAATTTTCTTTTTGTATCTTTCATCTAATAAAAAAATATTCAACTAACAAAACATTATAATTCAGAATCATGAAGAATTGCAGAAACTTCATTCGCTTTTTCTTTTTCTTTTTTTTCAAAAAACTCGACACACTTTTTTAAAATAAAACTGATCATTAAAATAAAACTAATGCAAGAAAATAATGCAAAAAAGTGTTTCAATTCAAGTTAATAGAAACAAAAAAAAAAAATTAAAGCTATGTAAAAAGGGGCATATGTTAAAGGGATACATCCTTGATTCCCATGCATGAGAGTCTAATGATGATGAGAATAAGAATTGCAGCACAAGGGCCCATAAATATGGCAATGTTATCCTGCAAAGGAATATGATAGTATTAGATGTTAATACACTTGATCAGATTGCACATAAAGTTCTGTTTAGAGTTACACTTTAATAAAGGTTTGCAGTGCCATGCATGGATGATAAGGAAGCATAAAAGAACTCAAAAACTAATCCCTTTTCTTTTCCTTTGCAATAGATTATGTACAATTGTAATGTCTTGGAACAATCCATACAAAGACCCGAGTACCACCTTAGGAAGAAATCATTAAGGACCAAATCCTTTAGAAATTAAATGAGAATTAACTCGTGCTAAATTAGATTCACTGTGAAATTAGCACTAATCACTTTCAATACGATCTGTAAGACCCAAAACTTGTAGAATTATTAACACTACATTACCCTGAAATTTAGGATCCATCTCTAAACCTGGTTGCTCTTGGGAGCACAGTGAAACTCCGTATCGGACCTGGACCGCATGTCAAAAGTCCGATAAGGATGAAACTTTACAATTATGACCGCCTAGTTGGACTTGATAACCATCTTAGAAATCAAGTCCAGATGGTGTCCCAGAACTATTTGCTTGAGCCCGGAGCGAATTGTGTAAGAAATGCGAATATCTTTATAAATAAAATCTGAATTTAAGTAATCTGAGTTGTGTCACTTGTGGGCCAAATATAAGGATTCAGACCATCAGAATCTGACCCAAATACACCCTCGGATCAGGGGAAAATTTCCACACATGTCAGTGCACTTGTGGTCCTTATTTAATATTTGTGACCGTCGAATTGAAACTGGTCCGCCACTGGCAATCTGTAAATCTGATCGAACTGAAAAGTTAACTTGACCTGGATCCAATATCAAGGAGCTTAAGTCCGACCGCATTCAGCAAAGGGGCCTCCAGAAGTCTTCGTTGGATTGGAACAGGCCCTATTTGGATATAACCTAAATCTACCATGGCCATGGGGCCATTCCCATCAGTTTTGGGCCTATATAAGGGTCTTAAATCCTCTCTCTCTTGCCATACGATTTTGCTAAGAACCCTAGGAGAGAGAAGAGAAGAAAGAGAAAACCGTTTATCTGTATCACAAATTCGACGTTTCTGACAATGTATTTGGGTGAGAAAACCTAACCCTAAGCTGTTTTAGGGTTTCAAATAGTGTAAGTTATGAAATAGTTAACCTAATTCATACTATAGGTTACCAATCCACCGTTGACAAAGGCTAGGTGTCTAAAGCGAATCCGTTACGCGTTTACCGGTGTAAGGTGCTGACTATATACATTTAGGTTATGGTTTTCAAGGCTTTCAATTTCGGTTAATGATTTATTATTGACGTGGGTGCCATTTCACATGCCAAACATGACGTTTGTTTTGATTTACGAATACATATGAATTATGTCAAGTATAGTGTATTCTATGTATTTATTGAAATAATTGAATACGTATGGATTTTTGTAACGCCCTGAAAATTGGGGGTCGAGTATAAACTCCACTCCCGAGTTCCAACGCATCACTTATATAACATAGATAATGATGATTGAATGTTGTTCACATTAGTACATTAAACATGAGTGGGATTATGCCAAAACAGCATATCATACTCCACAGACAGTTAAATTTTTTAAATGGAAGACTGTGATAGATATATAAAATATATAAACTGTTGTAGGTCTCTATAGTGTGAACATGTTATCAGGTTAAATATATACATGTATACTCCAAAATGAATATACATGGGTGCTCCCAACAGTGCAAAATAATAATTGCAATGGTGTCTAATCAACATCCCTGTGACCCCGTCGATCAGAACATGGTCTACATAGACCCGCCTGATAGCTGCATATAAGAGAAACCCTCCTTATCATCATACAAGTTCAGCTCCGCTCCGCAAGAATCGCCATCATCTGAAACTAAAACAGAGACTGGTTAGTGTTGCAAACACCGTCACGTAACATGGGAGTGAGTGATCAACTCAGTGGAACTATACAACAGAGGTTAACATGTTATCAATTCAATCAAGCAGTAATGATAAGGCAGCATAATCAAACATGTTCTAATACTCTTGTTATAGCGAGAATGGTATGAGGAAGTGATGCATGCCCTCACCAAAAACTTCCTATTGCGACATCATCTAACAATCGCGGCAAAATCACTACCATTGTGCTCTACACCAACACTAACGGCACATACAGTGCGATGTTATGAACATGATTACCAAGTTCTTATTAATCCTTTTCATACAGCAGGATTGGGAAGCTAATGCACCTTCCTTATATCAATTCTCAAGCAATGATCTATTCTAGGATCGTTAGTACTAGACAATTTCATACGATATTATGATTCTAGATCGCTGTAAAGGGCTCGTCACCAATCAATACAGGTCTAGTTATATCTTATATACTACAATAAGGCTCGTCGCCCTAATGTAGTGTCAGCATATACTCGAGGCCACTAAAAAGGGCTCGTCACTAATCAGAGTAGGCCAACAGCTCGAATAGTCTAGGTTACTCACTAGTCACTATGGGAAGGCTCGTCGCCCCAGCGTAAGTCGACAGCTCGACCACGGTGTCCCATGCCACCATGTCCGGCTCATAAGTCTTAGCGAATCGAGTTACCATGGTTAACGGAATTTCACTGGTGAGTTTGGTACATTAGATTCAAACAATAGCGTCCAAACATGGTGAGGATACATCGATCAATTGGGTGAATTGACGAGCTCAACTAGGACAAGTGCACATTGAGTTGATCGACATGAAATGCATAAGCACTCCGTGTGGCCTAACCACTATCGAACATCCTAAGTACGGTTCAGATTCGTCGAACACATCCTGTGTGGCATAAATAACTTCAACCACCAGTTTAAGAATAGTTACCGATTACCTGGACTGTAATATAGTCCCAATCACGTGCAAGCTCAATAATAGACAATTGATTCAAATCCTATATTCATATGAACATGTTATGAAATATAACTTAAACATGACTATAGTACATGGAGGAAATCATACACATAAGTAAGGTAATTGAGACATATATCTCAACTCCCTTATAAATCACACTTTTTTAACTACGAACTCATTTAGGCATTTTTACAAACACTTAGACTACACTATTCAACATACATCACGTATGTCGACCATATTGCATATTAGGGCAAATCCTTTTGCCAAGGAGTTGTCGCATGCATAACAAGCATATATTAACGACAATTAATCATGACAATCATAGCATCAAATTCCTTATGCATACAAATATTTCAACAAACACATGAAATACACTATTTGCAACATAGGTTATACATATACCTAAAACAAAACAGATAGCATATTTGGCATGTGTAATAGCATCCACACCAATAATAAATCAATATCAGACATTGAAAGTCTTAAAAACCATAATCTAAACGTATATAGTCTACACGTTAAACCAGAAAATGCGTAACGGATTTGATTTAGACGATAAGTCTTCGTCAACGGTGAATAGGCAACCTAAGGCATGAATTAGATTAACTACATTAACACTTAAGCTATTCTAAGCTCCAAAACAGGTTAGGGTTTGATTGTCTTACCCAAGAACGAAATTAGAATCGTCGGAATAACGATTCAGATATATGGATTTGGTGCATAGAGAAACTGGGAAGAATCCCAAGATGATACACCAACGTCTTACTCACTTTCTCTCTCTTTTCTTCCTCTTATCTTAGCTAGGGTTTGAAAATTCGTATGGAATTTGTGAGAGAGGGTTTAAGGTCCTTATATAGGCTCAAAACTGATGGGAATGGCCCCAGGGCCAAGGTATACTTAGGTTATGTCCAAATCAGGTCTATTCCGATCTAACGGAGCATTTCTGGAGGTCCTCTTACTGAATACGATTGGACTTAAGCTCACTAATATAAGATCTCGATCAAGTTAACTTTTCAGTCCGATTGGATTTCCAGATCGACCGTGGCGAACCAGTTTCAGTTCAATGGTCATCGAAACTCGATTAGGGCCACAAGTAGATTGACATGTGTGGGCCATCTTCCTTGATCATAGGGTGAATTTGGGTCAAATTCCAACGGTTAAAACGCTTATAAATGGCACACAAGCGATACGACTCAGATTACTTAAATCCATATTTAATTTTATAAAAACCTTCACTTTCTTATACTCTTCACTCCGCACTTAAGAAAATAGCCTCAGGACATCATCTGGACTTGAATTTTGAGGTGATAGTCAAGTCCAACTAGACGGTCAAAACTGTCTAAGTTCTTCGCTATCGGACTTTCGACGTGCGGTCCAGGACCGATACGAAGTTCACGATGCTCCCAAGATCAAATGGGTTTAGAGATTGATCCTAGGTTTCTAGGTAACGTAGCATTAGCAGTCCTACTTATTTTGAGTCTTTTAGTTTATATTTAAAGTGATTCAAGATAATTCTACTGAGTATTCAGTTTAGTACTTAACCAAATTCTACCTTAATTATGGCAGAATATGGTCCTAGGGCCACTCTATGCCCCGTTTTTGGCACTTCTAGTAAGTATATTATTTTAATTATTTTTTTAGTATTTAATTATAAATTTTACCTCGTCTTCACCAATTTCATGTGATTTTTTGTTGTAGAAAAATTCTAAAAATTCCTGAAGCAGCAGCTGTCCAACAAGTGATTTTCAGACAGTTGTCATAACGGCCTACTTTAAACTATATTATTTATTTTATTATATCTTTTACATATTTTTATATAAAATTAAACTCATTTATATTCAATTTAATTTTTGAATCACCTAAATCAGAGTTATAACGAGAGAGATATAATTTTTCAAAGTTGGAAAAAATGCGTAGAAAAATGCAGAAAATGATCTGCCTAATCCTCTATACGAACGAGGCCTCGCCAAACCGGTGAGCCCCTCACCAGTCACTGGAAAGTTGAGAAATATCCTCACCCTCCGGGGATGACGGAAACATGTGGGACCCACCCCGGGTCCCCCCGAATTGAGTCGATTGGGCCCACGAGTCCGTCGAGGCATTATCGAGTCTCATTTGCAAACCAGAATGAGTTACGTGATGTACAATATATGATTTTGGGGTAGGAGAAGCTAATCTATCCAAATAAACTATCTATATCATGAGACTTCAGAAATTTAATAGTCAAAATATTATTTTATTCATGTATTTACCATTTACAGTAAGTTTTAGTTTAAGTATAATTCTTCACCATTTAAACTTTAGGATTTGTGTCTAATATGAAAGTAATTGGAGAAACTTGAAAAATGAGGTGATGAAAGGTGAGATTTTGAAGGAAATGAGTTGAAAAGTGATTTCTTTGGCTTTAAAATTGAGTTATGAGAAGTTACCAAGGTGTTATGGTTGACCCATTGCTTAAGGACATCTAATTCCAGGTTGACAAAAATTCGGGGTGTTACAATCTACCCCCCTTAATAATAATTCATCCCTAAAATTCGCTAAGAGTACTGAGTAAAGATTCTATTATTCTTTTTGCCTAAGCTTTACTGATTTCAAGTTTATATGCATGGTAGGGTGTATACTACATATGCTAGTCTGGCGCATTTTAGTCTACCTTCCTTAAAAACTTACTCTTTATCTCTTGCTTATACCTTGATGGTTTGCTATAATTTATTTCTTTATCTATTTGGAGTCTTAACGATGATTCCCATCTAATTAGAGTAAGATATATGTTTTCAATGGTCGACCAATACGGAGATATGGTTGTAATGGGCTTGATCGCGATACTTTGATCACCTACCTGACCAGGGTAGAAGGCTTATCGTATCCCTTCCTAGTCCTGGTAGATCCTAGTCTTCTGCTTGGTTAAAGCAATGAGTCCATTGGTAGTCACCTAGGATTGAGAATTGGGTCAAGCTGCAAATGCTTCGCCGTTGTATATTTTAGTAACTCCGTAGTCCAATCACTCTAAAAGCTTAGAGAATGCCCATCACTGAAAGGTTCAAATTTTCTATTTATAAGGTTGCTCTTTGGGTCTTGGTCTAAGAGAGTTCTCGTCTAAATCTATGTCCAAGGTAGGGGTTAATAAGCACCCTAATCGATCATCCTAAAAATATTTCTAATTGTGTAGAGTTGGCCAAGGCTTCTATTATGTTTGTATTTAACGAGTAGATTTGTAAATTCACTGACCTCCGCTCGTTCCCATTGTTAGGCTTATGATTTAATATGAATGGGTTCAACACTTAAGCCCTAATTGTTTCCCTTTAAAGACTTTATTAATGACATTCTAAGGAGGACTCAGATCCTATTTCAATTATCTTAGCAAAATCAGTCTTTTACATTCCTTAGGATAATCAGTATCCTAGTCTTATCTTATGCGTAGCGGCAATTCACTAGTTGTATTCTAAAGTTGATGTTTATACGCTACATTATTTTTTTTTAAAGCTGCCCAGACTTAAATGTGATTGCGCTCGAGCACTACACATAGACTATACCTGCTAATTGCATTACTAATCTCACCTCGGGATTTGGGAATGACATGTTTGGAAGGAGGGTGGGATGGGATTAAAATTTAATTTTATAGGCCTTGAAAAATGAGCCTTGCGTTGGAAAGTGTGAGATGGGATTTTTAAATCCCATGATGATGAAATTTCAAGTATAATTTGAGAGGAAATCTAGGAGTTACTGTTAATTGCATACATTCCAACCATGGCATTGGAAACCATGGGATACACCCAATTTAGGGACAATACCTTACACATGCATTTATTGTTACTATTATAATTCCATCCGCCCTAATCTTACCTAATGCAGTTGGTCAAAAGGGCCCTAAATGTCCCATCATTTGGAGGTTGTGCAGGTTATGGGACACAAAAAAGTGAGTTTTGTGCCCAAATGAAGGGGATATAAGGAAGGTGAAGAGTTGTAAAGAATAGTGGTGGATGGGTGTAAGATGTAGAAGAAGATGGAAGCTTGAGTGAATAGAAGTTAGAATGTCAGATCATTTTACATGGTCTCGATTACGTATGGGTTATTCTACGGTAGTTAATCTCGCCTGCCGGTGACACTTGAGATTCTAATATGGTTTCTAGATTCCATCGCCCCCTTCCTAAGTCAGAGTGCGTCAGTGTGCGTTGCGTTACCATAACCCAAGTCTAGTTTAATCCAAATCATGCTCTGATACTGTAACACCCTGAATTTTTGCCAACCTGGGGTTAGACATCCTTAGGCAATGGGTCAACCATAACACCTTGGTAACCTCTCAGAACCCAATTCCAAAGTCAAAGAAATCATTTAGAACCTAATTCTTTAGAATTTAACGTGAATTAGCCAGCGTTACACTAGATTACCTGTGAAATTAGCACCAACCACTTTAAATACAGTCTGTAAGGCCCAAAACCTCTAGAATTATTACCGTTACATTACCCTAAAATCTAGGATCAAACTCTAAATCCGTTTTCCCTCAGGAACCCTTTGAAACTTCGTATTGGATCTAGACCACGCGTCGAGAGTCCGATATCTACAATATGACCGCTTAGCTGGACTTGATAATCGTTTTGAAAATCAAGCCCAACTGATGTTCTGAGGCTATTTCATTGAGCCTAGAGCAAGGAGTGTGAGAAAGAGTGAAATTCATTAAAAATTAAATGTCATTTAAATAAATCTGGCATGTTTCACTTGCGGGTTAAGTATAAGCATTCAGACCGTCGGAATCTGACCCAAATACACCCTCGGATCAGGGAACATTTATCACTTAGGTCAGTATACTTGGAATCCTCGATCGAGTCTCTATGACTGCTGAACTGAAACTGGACAGCCACGTGCGATATGGGAATACTACCAGACTGAAAACTTGGTGTGAGCAGGATCCAATATACATGAGCTTAAATCCGACCGCATTCGGCCAGGGGACCTCCAGAAATACTCTTTTGAATAGGGAAAGACCCGATTTGGCTATAACCCAAGTATACTTTGACTTAAAGTCTGTTTTGATTATGCTTGAGCTTATAAAAGGGCCTTAAACCCTTAGCTTTCTAACCCATACGAATTTACTAGAAACCTTTGGAAGGAGAGAGAGAAAAGAGAGAGAAAGTGAGGGAGAAGCTGGTGATTTCTCCTGGGATTCTTCCCTGCTGCTCCACGTGCGGATGCCATCCACCTGCATCATTATTCCGGCGATTCTGGCTTCATTCTAGGTAAGAAAACCCTAACCTCAACCTATTTTAGAGATTCCTTCAATACATGTAGCGAAGTAGCTGATGTATTTTATGCTATAGGTCGTCATACAGGCGTTGACGAAGCGTAGAGTTTCAGTTCAATTCGTTACGCTTTTACGGCGAAAGGTACGGATTTTAGACGCTTAGATTGTTTAATTTCAAAGCTTTCAATGCCGTTTAATGGTAGATCGCTGATAAGCATGCTATTTGACATGCAGAACATGCTGTCCATTTTTTATTTTGAATACGTACGAAGAATATGAGATTTAGGGTATTTTAGGTATTTGTAGGAACTACTGTATACGTACATATTTTGCTGATGTGTTTGCCATGAGTATTTATCATGTACCTATACTAGTTATGCGTGTATGATCTGTTTGGCGAAGAGATTCGCCCTAATGCACATATTGGCCGACATATGCTATTTAGACTAATGTGTGTAGACTAAGTGTTTGTTGAAATGCCTAAATCAATATGATTTATGCCTGCCATATGTTTTGAATGTAAGAACATGATTGTTGTGCATTAGACATCTCCTCGATATAAGGATTTGTCATATTATATGTTGAAATCAACATACGTCAAGTACGTTGGAGTTATGTAGTCTAAGTGTTTGTATAAATGTATGTATTAGTAAGTATTGAGTAAATGGTGTTGTAGATTAGCGTTGAGATTGGATTCTCAACTAATTTGATGATGTACATGAATTCCTCCATGCTTTTCGTATTGAATTGATTACCTTATGTTTGAAATACTCGTGTATGGTTAACTGCTTATGATGTATGTTATAACATGCTGATAACATGATAGAATGTCTTGTATTTCAATTTTATCTCTCTCACGTGATTATTAATTCACATTACATGTGCTTGGGGCTATACTCCAGTCCAGGCAGTCGGTAAAAGTTTAGAATTCGTGGTGGGATTCTGTTCTCCACGAAGGATGTGTATGACGAACCCGAGTCGTACTAGAGTCGTCGGCAGTGGTTAGGCCACACGAAGTGCTTGTGCACTTCATGTCGGCCGATTCAACTTGCGCTCGCGCTAGTCGGACTCATCAAGTAACCCGACTGACCATTGTATGTTCACCTTGTATTTTTCATAACTGCTTGAACCTAGGGTACTGAACTTACCAATGATAACCCTGATAACTGTGGTACCTTGATCTACTAAGACTCATGAGCCGGGCATGGCGGTATGGGACACCGTGGTCGAGCTGTCGGCCTACGCTGGGTCCACAAACCTCCCCGTAGTGACCAGTGAGCAACCCAGACTCGTGAGCCGATTATGGCGGTATGGGACACTATATTCGAGCTGTCGGCCTACACTGATAAGGTGATGGGGGAGCGGTGCAACGAGTGCGAGCAACAGCCCTGGCAGCCCTTTGTAGTGACCTCGAGCGTACTCTGAGTCTACGTGAGGCAACGACCCTTCCGTAGCAGCAAGAGTACAACTAGTCCTGTATTGATAAGGTGATGGGGGAGTGGAGCAACGAGTACGTGCAACAGCCCTGACAGCTCTTGCAGCTACCTAAAAATATATCATCGTATGAGACTACTAAGAGTGACGACCCTAAACAGGATCCTTGTTGGGAATGATATAAGGGAAGTACCCTAGTTTTCCAATCCTGCTATATGAAAAGGACTAATAACAACTCGGTAATCATATTCATATCACACTGCATGTGCCTGGAAGATGTGGAGCACTAAGGGAAGAAAGCATGCCGTAGACGTAAGATGGTGTCGCATGAGGGAGTATGTCGGTGAGGGCATCTATCATGTCATTTCATGCTTGCATTAATCACAGTATTTAGAAATATTTGATTGCTTGCTTTACCATTATCGCATGATTGATTTGATAACATGTTAACCTTTGCTCTATGATTCCATTGAGTTAGCTACTCATTTCCACGTTACGGGATGGTGTTCCGGACACCCACCAGTCTCTATTTTAGTTTTAGATGATGGTGATGCTCGTGAAGTAGAGCCGGACTTGATGATGAGGAGGAGGATCCCTCCTATATGCAAGTTCTGATTGACGAGCTTACATGGTTACTAATTAGATGCCAATACACATGGTATTTTGCCTTTTATTTTCACACCCATGTATATTCTCTTCTTTCTATTTTGGAGTATACATGTATTTAGTTAACCTGGTAAAAGGTTCACACTCTGGAGACTTACAATCAATTATATATTTTATGTATTTATCACAGTCTTCTGCTTGTGAAATTTAACTGTCTCTGGAGTATGATATGCTGTTTTGGTCTACTCTTACTCATTTTTTCTGCACTAATATGAACAACATTCATCCATCATTGAAAATGTTGCATAAGTGATATTCTGGAACTCGGGAGTGGAGTTTATCCTCGACCCTCGATTTTTGGGATGTTACAGATGGTATCAGAGCATGATTTGGATGAAATCGGACCTGAGTTATGGTAACACGACGCACACTGACGTACTTTGACTTCGGAAGGGGGCGATGGAAACTTAGAAACTACATTGGAATCCCAAGTTTCACCAACAGGTGAGACTATACGGTAATTTAGGCCATAACATGTCTTCAGTCGCCTGAAGCGACCTAAGTCACCTCTAGGTCATCAGTCGACGGGTTTGAGTCATTCCCTGAAGAATTCCAAACCTAGAAATGAATGTCCTTGGGTTGTGGGTCAACCACAACCCTTACACTCAACCTCAAAGCCTAAAACCCCTTTTTTATCCAATTCCTTCAAAATCTCTCCTTTCACCGTCTCATTCTTCAACGTTTTCTAAGTCCTTTCATACTAGACATAAATCCTAATGTGTAAATGATGGAGAATCATACTTAAACAAAAATTTACTATAAATAGTAAATTTATATATAAATTGGACTTTGGACCATTCCAATTATGAAATCTTATGGAATAAATGGGTTAGTTGGATGGATTAGCGTCTCCTACCCCATAATCATATGCTACATGATGCATAAACTCATTCCAGTTCACAAATTAGCCCCGAAACGCCTCAAACGGAGTCGTGGGCCTACCCACACTAATCCAGAATGATCTAAGGTGGGACCCACATACATTTGGGACCCTTAGGGTAGGGGGACCTCGCCCAAAGGGTGGGGCATCACTGAAAAATGAGATGGTCGGCGAGGCCTCGCCGTACAGTGGGCCCCACTCGGGTCGGGCGTCGGGCTGACACTGTTTGGTGGCTAATGTAGCCCCTGTGCATAGGGGTCGTCCGTTAAAACACCCCCAAAGAACTACCTCCTTCACAAAAAGCCCTCCCAAGCTCTCCCTTCTTCACGTTTTTGCTGCCTCCCTCTCGAATCTCGTTTCTAAACCACTCTCATTCCCATTTCCTGCCTCAACTGACGCCACTCCATCACTCACAGCTATATAAACTCCCCTCTCTCTCCATTCTCATCATTTAGAGCTCTCCCATCCTCCATTGGAGGCTGAAAATTCGTGTGATCCTTCATCCCAACCTATTTCGCTATTTTCCCTTTGAAATCCTAGCTTTTGGGGGCCTAATTCACTCCTCTATAGGGCCTAGATTCGTGCCAGCCCTTTAGGTCAGCCATTGCTCTCCATTTCCTCCATTTTTCATGGCTTTTTTATAGGCTATTTTAGCCTTTTTCTCCCTTCCCACCGTCCTCTCTCTCATGGGAAAGAGGAAGGCCCCCGTTGATGAAGTCGGGCCTAGTCGCCCCGCCCGGTCAGGAAGGCCGAGAGATGCCATCGCCCTGTGGCTTGGTTGTTGCTATGTTAGGATCCTTGTGTTTTTGTGTTGATGAGCTTAGTAGTGTAGTAGTTGATAGGAGATTTTAGATGTTGGGAGTCTTGGTCACATTAGCTCACATGCATCTTCTGTCATGATTCATGTAACACTGTGTTCCAGGTATTGTGACAAATTCTGATAAATGACATGCATGCAGTCCCTTTTGCTATGAAGTGAGTGGAGTGCTTAAGGGATTGTGTATTTCTATGCTACATCTCATGCATTCCAACATAAGGCCCATTTTCCAAAGCCTAAGAATTGATTATTAATCCCACCCCACCCTCTTACTAAATATGCCACTCCCACTCCCGAAGTGAGATCAGCAATGCAGTTCCATTTAATACAACTTAATGCTATTGGCCATATAGGCCCTTGACGTTTTGGACCTAGAGTAGTACTCCTAGATTTGAAAGATCTGACGATATAAGAAATCCAATTCCATTTAGACAATCTTGACCCTAAGGGATAAAACAATTCCCTGTATTAGAAATGGTATGAAACCATTTAGCGTATAAGCTTAGGCTTTGGATTACAGCTAGTGAGTTACAGACCAGTCTACTAGTTACCTTAAGTAGTGTAAAGCCTGTATATGCTAAGGAATAGTAGGTTAGATTTGGTTGGAGTAGAACCTCATTCCTTCGATAGATCCCCTTAATACTTATAGACTTCTGTTATAACTTTTAGGAAAGTTGTTTTAACTTAGAACCATTCACTCTCATGGAAAACTTATAAATTCCTCAGATTGAACTTAGAATAAACTAGCATGCCCCTTAGAATTGCCTTCCCAAAGACTTATTGCATTTGGAAACACAGAGTAAAGGAAATGTATATGTAAGCGATGTATTCGCAGTTTGAATCGAATTCTCAATCCTAGTAGTTACCAATGAATCCAATGCTCTGATCAAGCAGAAGATAGGCATCACTCGGATTAAGAACTGATACAACGAGTTTTCTTTCTTGATTAGACAGAAGGTTCAATGTATCTAGTTCAGACCCACTACACAACTTTTCTTCCGTGTTGGCCCGACCACCTACAACCAAAAGTTATTGCTTTGCCCTTGGGAAATGTTGAGGACATATAGCCAATAGAGATTAGACCTCTTACCACAAACTCACATCCGTCCTTAAAATCAACCACAACACCCATCATTTCAGCTCTTTTCTATAATCATAGGTACCAATGCCATAGAACGCATCATTAGCAAAGGAAGACCAATGTAGTGTGAGGTTGTTTCCTATTTCATGTCAAGGATAGGCCCTAAGTTACACCTCGTTCCGATATACGAATCGAGGCATAAATTCTTGAACCTTAAGTAGAACTAAGTTTTAAGGAGGGTAGAACGTATTGAGCCCAATCTACTTAGGATTATCTTATACAACCGTTGGATCAGAGTAGCACAGCGGAAGCGTGGTTGGCCTCTTCCCCACTGGCCCAGGATCGAAACAGTTGGTTTAGGTTATACGTAAGGTTAGGTCATTAAATAGAATTTGAACCTTCCTTAGAATGTCAATACGAAAGTCTCTCTAGGGACTCATTACCCTTAGCCAATTTCGGGGAGAAAATTTTATTTTAAGGGGGCTAGATTGTAACACCCCGGATTTTTGTCAATATGGGGTTAGACGTCCTTAGCCAATGGATCGACCATAACACCTGGTAACCTCTCAAAACCCAATTCCAAAGCCAAAGAAATCATTTAAAACCTAATTCTTTAGAATTTAACACGAATTAGCCAGCGCTACACTAAATTACCTGTGAAATTAGCACCAACCACTTTAAATACGGTCTGTAAGACCCAAAACCTCTGGAATTGTTACCTCTACGTTATCCTAAAATCTAGGATCAAACTCTAAACCCGTTTGCCCTCAGGAATCCTTTTAAACTTTGTATTGGATCTAGACCGCGCGTCGAGAGTCCGATATCTACAATCTTAGACCATTATGACCGCTTAGCTGGACTTGACAATCGTTTCAAAAACAAAGCCCAACTGATGTTCTGAGGCTATTTCATTGAGCCTGGAGCAAGGAGTGCGAGAAAGAGTGAAATTCATTAAAAATTAAATGTCATTTAAATAAATCTGGCACGTTTCGCTTGCGGGTTAAGTATAAGTATTCAAACTGTCGGAACCTGACCCAAATACACCCTCGAATCAGGGAACATTTCTCACTCAGGTCAGTGTACTTGGAATCCTCGATCGAGTCTCCATGACCGCTGAACTGAAACTGGATAGCCACGTACGATCTGGAAACACTACCGGACTGAAAACTTGGTGTGAGCAGGATCCAGTATACATGAGCTTAAGTCTGACCGCATTTGTCCAGGGGACCTCCAGAAATGCTCTTTTGGATCGGGAAAGACCCGATTTGGCTATAACCCAAGTATACCTTGACTTAAAGTCTGTTTTGGTTATGTTTGGGCTTATAAAAGGGCCTTAAACCCTTAGCTTTCTAACCCATACGAATTTAATAGAAACCCTAGGAAGGAGAGAGAGAGAAAAGAGAGAAAGTGAGGGAGAAGCTGGTGATTTCTCCTGGGATTCTTCCCTGCTGCTCCATGTGCTGAAGCCATCCACCTGTATCATTATTCCGTCGATTCTGGCTTCATTTTAGGTAAGAAAACCCTAACCTCAACCTGTTTTAGAGATTCCTTCGATACAAGTAGCGAAGTAGCTGATGTATCTTGTATTATAGGTCGTCATACAGGCGTTGACGAAGTGTAGAGTTTCAGTTCGATTCGTTACGCTTCTACGGCGAAAGTTGCGGATTTTAGACGCTTAGATTGTCTGTTTTCAAAGCTTTCAATGCCGTTTAATGGTAGATCGCTGATAAGCATGCTGTTTGACATGTAGAACATGCTGTCCGTTTTTCATTTCGAATACGTACGAAGAATATGATATTTAGGGTATTTTAGGTATTTATATGAAATACTGTATACGTACGTATTTTGCTGATGTGTTTGCCATGAGTATTTATCGTGTACCTATACTAGTTATGCGTGTATGATCTGTTTGACGAAGAGATTCGCCCTAATGCACATATTGGCCGACATATGCTATGTAGACTAATGTGTGTAGACTAAGTTTTTGTTGAAATGCCTAAATCAATATGATTTATGCCTACCATATGTTTTGAATGTAAGAACATGATTGTTGTGTATTAGACATCTCCTCAATATAAGGATTTGTCATATTATATGTTGAAATCAACATACGTCAAGTACGTTGGAGTTGTGTAGTCTAAGTGTTTGTATAAATGTATGTATTAGTAAGTATTGAGTAAATGGTGTTGTAGATTAGCGTTGAGATTGGATTCGCAACTAATTTGATGATGTACATGAATTCCTCCATGCTCGTCATATTGAATTGATTACCTTATGTTTGAAATACTCGTGTATGGTTGACTGCTTATGATGTATGTTATAACATGCCGATAACATGTTGGAATGTCTTGTATTTCAATTCTATCTCTTTCACGTGATTATTGATTCACATTACATGTGCTTAGGGCTATACTCCAGTCCAGGCAGTCGGTAACAGTTTAGAAATCATGGTGGGATTCTATTCACCACGAAGGATGTGTATGATGAACCCGATTTGTACTAGAGTCGTCGGCTGTGGTTAGGCCACATGAAGTGCTTGTGCACTTCATGTCGGTCGATTCAACATGTGCTCGTGCTAGTCGGACTCATCAAGTAACCTGACTGACTATTGTATGTTCACTTTGTATTTTTCATAACTGCTTGAAGCTAGGGTACTGAACTTACCAGTGATAACCCTGATAACCGTGGTACCTTAATCCACTAAGACTCATGAGCCAGGCATGGCGGTATGGGACACCGTGGTCGAGCTGTCGGCTTACGCTGGGGCCACAAACCTCCCCGTAGTGACCAGTGAGCAACCCAGACTCGTGAGCCGATTATGGTGGTATGGAACACTATATTCGAGCTGTCGGCCTACACTGATAAGGTGATGGGGGAGCGGTGCAACGAGTGCGAGCAACATCCCTGGCAGCCCTTTGTAGTGACCTCGATCTTACTCTGAGTCTACGTGAGGCGAAGACCCTTCCGTAGCAACAAGAGTACAACTAGGCCTTTATTGATAAGGTGATGGGGGAGTGGAGCAACGAGTGCATGCAACAGCCTTAGCAGCCCTTGTAGCGACCTAAAAATATATCATCATATGAGACTACTAGGAGTGACGACCCTAGACAGGATCCTTGTTGGGAATGATATATAGGAAGTACCCTAGTTTTCCAATCCTGCCATATGAAAAGGACTAATAACAACTTAGTAATCATATTCATATCGCACTGCATGTGCCAGGAAGATGTGGAGCACTGAAGGAAGAAAGCATGTCGTGAACGTAAGATGGTGTCGCATGAGGGAGTATGTCGGTGAGGGCATCCATCATGTCATTTCATGCTTGCATTAATCACAGTGTTTAGGAATGTTTGATTGCTTGCTTTACCATTATCGTGTGATTGATTTGATAACATGCTAACCGTTGCTCTATGATTCCACTGAGTAAGCTACTCAATCCCATGTTACGGGATGGTGTTCTGGACACCCACCAGTCCGTATTTTAGTTTCAGATGATGGCGATGCTCGCGAAGCAGAGCCGAACTTGATGATGATGAGGAGGATCCCTTCTATATGGAGGTTCTGATTGACGGGCTTACAGGGTTACTGATTAGATGCCAGTACATGTGGTATTCTGCCTTTTATTTTCACACCCATGTATATTCTCTTCTTTTTATTTTGGAGTATACATGTATTTAGTTAACCTGGTAACATGTTCACACTCTGGAGACTTACAATCAATTATATATTTTATGTATTTATCACAGTCTTTCGCTTGTAAAATTTAACCGTCTCTAGAGTATAATATGCTGTTTTGGTCTACTCCCACTCATGTTTTCTGTACTAATACGAACAATATTCATCCATCATTGAAAATGTTGCATAAGTGATATTCTGAAACTCAGGAGTCGAGTTTATCCTCGACCCACGATTTTCGGGATGTTACAGATACCATCTTGTAACGCCCTGAAAATCGAGGGTCAAGCATAAACTCCACTCCCGAGTTCCAACGCATCACTTATGCAACATAGATAATGATGATTGAATATTGTTCACATTAGTACATTAAACATGAGTGGGATTATACCAAAATGGTATATCATACTCCACAGACAGTTAAATTTTACAAATGGAAGACTACAATAGATATATAAAATATATGAACTGTTGTAGGTCTCTAGAGTGTGAACATGTTACCAAGTTAAATATATACATGTATACTCCAAAATGAATAAAATGAATATACATGGGTGCTCCTAACAGTGCAAAATAACAAGTGTAATGGCGTCTAATCAACATCCCTGTGACCCCGTCGATCAGAACATGGTCTACATAGATTCGCCTGATAGCTGCATATAAGAGAAACCCTCCTCATCATCATACAAGTTTGGCTCCGCTCTACAAGCATCGTCATCATCTAAAACTAAAACAGGGACTGGTTGGTGTTATAAACACTGTCCCGTAACGTGGGAGTGAGTGATCAACTCAGTGAAACTATACAGCAGAGGTTAACATGTTATCAATTCAATCATGCAGTAATGATAAAGCAGCACAATCAAACATGTCATAATACTCTTGTTAATGTAAGAATGGTAAGAGGAAGTGATGCATGCCCTCACCACAAACTCCGTGTTGCAACATCATCTAACGATCGCGACATGAATCACTACCATTGTGCTCTACACCAACGCTGTAACATCCCAGATTTTTGTCAACCTGGAATTAGATGTCCTTAGGCAATGGGTCAACCATTTCACTCTCAATGATCAATCCCAAGGTCTAAAAATCAAATTTTTCCTATTTCCTTCAAAATCTCACCCTTCACCACCTTATTCTTCGAATTTCTCTAAGTACTTCCATCTTAGCCATAAATTCTCAAGTCTAAATAGTAAAGACCACTAATCCTAAGGTCTTCATGATGAAGAACAATACCGAAGCTAAAAATTACTGTGAATAGTAAATAAATGCGTAAAATGGACTTTTCTCTTTAACCTTTTAGAATTTAATAAAATAGATAGGTTATTTGGATAGATTAGCGTCTCCTACCCCAAAATCATATGCTATATACTATAGAAATTCATTACAGCTTGCAAAATGGCCCCAAAATTCCTTGAATGGAGTCATGGGCCCACCCACGCTAATCCACAATGATCCAACGTGGGCCCCACATATTTTTGGGACCTAGGGGGTAGGGGGAACCCAAACCATATGGCGGCTATCACCATTTGTGAGTTTGGTCGGCGATGGCATCGCCGGTTCCGCGACGCATCGCCGGTCAAACTCCTCAGTTGGGTCCGGGCTTTGGGCTAGAGGTGTTTGGGGGCTAGTGTAGCCCCCTGGTATGCGGGTCATTCGTTAAAAACACCCCAATCAAGTACTTCCTTCCCAAAGTGAACCTTCAAGCTCTCCTTTTGCTCCAAACGTCTGAGTTTTAATAAAAACCAGTCCTCCAAACTCTTCCTTCTTCCGTTTCCAAACACCCTCGCTCCACCCTCCAAATTTTATCTCAAACAGAGATCATTATAGGCTACTTCCTTTAGAAATCTAATGAGAATCACCTAGCGCTGCACTAGACGACCTGTGAAATTCGCACCAATCACTTTCAATACAATCCGCTAGAGCCAAAACGTATAGGATAAGTGTAACGCCCGTGAAAAATCCATACTTAGGCCCGAGTTCTAATTCGACTCGAAATCGCGTAAAATTAATTTCCATGGAAATTAAGCGTAAGTTAGCTAGCGCAACACTAGAGTAGCTGGGAAATAGTCCCTGATCACTTTAAATACATTCTATAAGACCCAAATCGAGTAGAACAAACAACTCTACAATACTCTATAACCTCGGATCAAACTCTAAGCGGGTTTGTCCTCTGGACCACTTTGAATTCTTGTATTGGATTTAGACCGCGCGTGGAAGGTCCGATACTTCCTATCTTAGACCGTTAGAACCGCCCAGCTGGACCTGACATTCATTTCGAAAATTAAGTCAAACCGATAATCACAGACTATTTCGTTGAACCCGGACTGAAGCGACCGCGAATAGGGACAGAATTGGAATTTCAAATCCAAATCTGGCACACGACTTGACGTGTCAGTATTAAGCGTTCTGACCGTCAGAATTCATCTAGATTACACCCTCGGATCAGAAAAAATTTCTATTTATTATCATGAGACTTTCAGCCTTGATCTACGTGTGGTGACCGCTGAACTGAAACTGGTCCGCCACGTGCGATTTGCGAAGCCTGCCAGACTGAAAACTTAATATGTGCTACATCTGGTACGCATGAGCTTAAGTCCGATAGCAATCGACTAGGGGACCACCAGAAAGCAACTTTTGGACCAAAACAGCCCCGAAATGGATAGACGCCAAGTAAACTTCATTCCGGAGCCTGTTTCCGGCATTTTTAAGCTTATAAAAGGGGTTGAAACCCTCATTTCTCTCTCCCATCCAAAAATTGCAAACCCTAGAGAAAAGGAGAGAGAGTTTGAGAGAGAGATTGGAAGGGATTTTTCCCGTTTTCGAGCCGCCGATTGCTACTGTTTCAGCAACTCTTCCCAATCACCTGGACGGTGATTTCTCCACTTTTTCAGGTATGAAATGACCCTAAAAGTTGCTGATTTAGGGATTACTTGGATTCGTAGCGTGTTAGCTAACGTATTTCGTAAAACAGGTTCTCCTACTGCCGTAGACGAAGCGTACACGCTCCGTTCAAAATCTCGCATCCGTAAGAGACTAGGTGAGGATTTTAGACGCTTTGATTGACGGTTTACAACGCTTTCAATGTCGTTTAATAGTAGATTATCGACGGCACCACCGTTTGACATGTACAACATGCTCTCCGTTTCCTGTTTCGTAAATTAACGAAGAATATGAGATTTAGGGCATTTTAGTCATTTGTAGGAAGTACGGTCTACATTCATATTTTGCTGACGTGATTGACATGGTTTGTTGTCACATTAGGGAGTTAGGAATGCTTGCATAATTAGTTTGGCGAAGAGATTCGCCTAGTTGCGCACTTTGGGTCGACATACTATATGTAGACTTAAGTGTGTAGTGTATGTGTTTGTATAAATGCTTGTATTAGTATGTATTGAATTAAATGATGTTATATAGTAGTTTGAGATTGATTTCTTAGTTAATATGCTGACCTAAATGATTTCCTACATGTTGACCATATGCATGATTCCATTACATGCATGGAAAGTATGTGTTGAAGATTTGCTTAAGTTGAATGTTATAACATGTGTTGATATGCTCATATGATTATATTTCAATTCCAATACCTTTACATATATTGCTAATGTGATTCCATAAAAGTTTGGGACTAGACTTAGTCCAGGCAGTTAGTAACCGAGCGAATTCGTGGCTGACTGGTCATAGCCACGAATGACGCGTCGATGAACATGATTCGTGTTTAGAGTTAGCGGCAGTGGTTAGACCACGCGAAGTGTTTTACGCACTTCATGTTGTTCGACTTGAGATGCGATCGCGCTAGTCGAGCCCGTCCAGTAACCCGACTGGCCGATGTATGTTCACCTTGTATGAGTCATAACTGCTTAAACCTAGGGTACTGAACTTACCATTGTAAACTCTGTTAACCATGGTACCTTGATCCACGAAGACTCATGAGCCGGGCATAGTGGTATGGGACACCGTGGTCGAGCTGTCGGCCTACGCTGGGGCCACAAACCTCCCCGTAGTGACCAGTGAGCACCTACACTCGTGAGCAGATTATGGTGGTATGGGACACTATATTCTAGCTGTCGGCCTACACTGATCAGGCGACGAGTCCTTTGTAGTGATCGCGAGCGTATTCTGAGTCCACGGGAGGCGACGACCCTTCCGTTGCAGTAGAGTACGGTAGGCCTGTATTGATAAGGTGATGGGGGAGTGGTGTAACGAGTGCGAGCAACAGCCCTGGCAGCCCTTGCAGTGACCTACGAAATATACATCGTATGAGATTACTAGGAGTGACGACCCTAGACAGGATCTGTGTTGGGATTGATACAAGGAAAGTACCTTAGTTTCCCAATCCTTCTGTTTGAATGGACTAATAACAACTTGGAAATCATATCACCATAGCATTGCATGTGCTTAGAAGATGTGGAGCACTCTAGGGAGTGTGGCATGCCGCAGTCGTAAGATGTTGCCGTATGAGGGAGATCGTCGGTGAGGGCATACATCACGTCATATCATCTTGCATTAACAACAGTATTAGGATTGTCTGATTTACTTCTTTACTATTATCGCATGATTGAATTGTGAATATGCTAATCCTTGCTCTATGATTCCACTGAGTTGATCACTCACTCCCACGTTACGGGATGGTGTTTGCAATACCCACCAGACCCTGTTGTAGATGCAGGTGAGGCCGAGATCCTGGAGGTGGAGCCAGAGATCGACGAGGACCAGGACAAGTTCTCGTATATGCAGTATCACGACGGCTTCCCGTAGGCGACCTGGATCGATGGGGTTTCAGTGGGTCTATTTTGAACATTTTATTTTTGTTCATGTGTATGTATATGAGGCTCAGAGATGTAGTCATACTTTGGAGACAGATGAGATTTACTTTGTTTTTCCATATAGTGATATATATATTGTTTAGTCTTCCGCTTGCTTTTATCACTGGATCTGAAGTATGAATTGCAGTTTTGGTATACTTTTACTCATGTGAATGCTTTAAATCAGACAACATTGAATCATAATCATTTTTGTTGCATAAGTGACGGTCTGGAACTCGGGAGTTGAGTTTATACATGACTCCCGATTTTCAGGGTGTTACAAGTTGGTATCAGAGCATGAATGAGAGTATACTGGGCCTGGGTTATGGTCTCGCGACGTACGCTGTCACTTCCTTTGACTTAGGTGGGTGCGAGAAGGGTCTAGAAACACGTATAGGATCGCAGGTTCGCCGATAGGCGAAGTCTATTAGGATCGATCGCAAGATCGAGTTTGTAACGCATCTCGAGTCGCGTAAGGCAACCCGAATCGCTTCTAAGCTGTAGGAAGTGGGGTTGAGATGTCCTACGAGCGGTTTTAAATTGTAAAAGTGAATCCTTGGGCCGTGGGATGACCACGACTCCTGTAATCAATCGTCAGGGCTTTAAAACCCCGTTTTACCAAAAATCTTCAAAATTCCTCCTCTAAACACTCCAATCTTCATTTCCTTCTTATCCATTTCATATTAGGCATCAAACCTAATGTGAAAATAACACAAATTAGTACTTTCACAAAATTTTACAGTGAATAGTAAAATTTCATGAAAAATGGCCATAAGGCCATTCTAACTTCACTTTCTTTAGCAACTAAGGATCTAGATAGATGTACTGGCTCCTTATACCCCAAATTCATATGCTGAATCATAGGGTTTGGTATTCAGGATTACGGAGTGGTCCCGGAAAGCCCCGAACACATGTTTGGGCTCATATAGGTCAAAATACAATGAACCAGGGGGTGGGCCATATATTTTTGGACTCCTTGGATCATGGGGGACCAGACCCATGTGGTCCCACCGGCCAACTGGGAGGTTGGCCGGCGATGCCATCGCCGGTCCGGCAATGCATCGCCGACCGGTGGGGCCCTTTTGCCATGAATTTTGGGCGCATGCCCTTAAATGGGGTGTACATCCTCCCCATGTACCTCTCATCCCACGAAAATCCCTAAAACATCCCCCTCTTTCACAAACATCCCTCCCCTAAGCCCTATTCTCATTTTCCAGCAGCCATTTCCAAACTCCGGCGTCCCAAATCACTCCTAGATCCCTCCTTGGCCAAAACCGACCACCACCCATCACTTATTGGGAGTTGGCAGCCCCTCCTCTTGAAGATTTCACCATTTGGAGCTCCAAAAATCCCCAAATAGAGCTGAAATCGTGAGGTACTCCATTCTACTTTTTCGTTTGCATTTCTCCTTGAAATTATAGCCTTGGGAAGCTTGAAGCATCCCTCTACGACGCCTAGATCTCCTTTTTCCATATTGGGCAGCCACTTCTCCACATTTTTACCATTTTTCATGGCTTTCGTGGAAGCCATTTTAGGCCTTTTATCACTCTCATCCATCATATCCTTGATGGGTAAGAGAAAAACTGCAACAGACGAGACTGGGTCGAGCTGCCCTGCTCGATCGAGAAGACCGCGGGGTGGTGCCGCAAGTTCAAGCGCCGCCGCAGGTCAGCTGCAGTCCTGGAGTGCCGTACAAAGCGGGATTTGGATCCCCATACACACCTTGGGCGAGCAATTTTATCAGAGATGCCTCATGGCCAATACACTGATCGTAAAGTGTTATTTGAGGCGGATGTAGATAGACGATTGTTCGGTGAGTATCTGTTGTTCGAACGCATTGAAGCTGCGCATTGGGGTCCGATCTTTGAAGCTCGCGCTCGTGTTAATGTGAGCACCGTTCGTGCCTTCTACGCAAGTATCCAGAATCCTACTTTGGAGCCTTTGCAGTTCAAAATCCCTTTTGGTAGAGATCGGATGGCTACGATCGATGTTCGGTTGGTTGCGCGACTTCTCAACGTGCCTCTAGGTGATGTGCATCCTAGTGAGAAGAATCTGAGGACTAGACGTGAACGAGATCTCCACACCAGGTTTCTGTGCGGTAAGTTGGTTCCATGGCAGCCTAATAATAGCCTCAAGGTGACGTACATGTCTGAGGATTTGCGCCTGCTGCACCATATCTGCACGTTCAATGTTTATCCCAGGTCGACGAACCGCATTGAATGCACACGTCTTATGGTCGATTTCTTATATCTGGTGGCCCAGGGAGAGAACGTATGTATGGCCACTTTCATCTTACGGCAGATAGTTCTCACAGCCAGGTCAAGAAGAACATCCGAATCGCTTCCCTTTGGCTGACTTATTTGTAAGATTGCGCTTGAGTTTGCCTATAGACTTGGGCCAGAATTGCCGGTATCGATTCACACCATTGATGAGTCGACAATGGTCAAGATGAAGATTGGGTCACAATACCGTAAAAATCAACTTGAAAGGGATAGTGAGGATGACTTTGATGATGAGGAAGATCAAAGCGAAGAAGAACCTAGAGTAGAGGTTCAAGAAGAAGCTCAGGAAGAGGCAGAAGAGGAGGCTCAGGATACAGATGAGAGCCCTCCTCCTTCTGCACAGGCTACTATCGACGATCGCATTGCTCGGATAGAGGAGAGTCAGACCGCTTTGCGAAGGGAAGTCCAAGAACTTCGCGCAGAAGTCGCGGATGCCAAGGCCGTTACAAAGAAGAAATTTGGCAAGGTGACTCGCACCTTGAAGGTGATCCTGTGTTGCTTACAGGACTAGCGATGCGATCTTTGATGTTATTATCAGTAGTTAGTCATTTCCTGCTTTATGTGTGTAAGTCTGTTAGGGCTAGTGCTTTGCTTATGTTGCTGTTGCTTAACTGTCTTAATTCCCATGTATTTCTCGTCATGATGCTTGTAAGGATATATCCCTTGTATTGTGACAATTTTGGTTAAATGAAATGCATGGAATTCCTTTGACTCCTTGTGAATGATTGCGGTGTATTTGTGCTAATGAGACTGACAAGGTTGTGCCTTATTTTGAATATAGGGAATGCCGCCTAAGGCTACGCGGAGCACGGTTCGGCTTGCATTGACAGAGCATATGGATCAGACTCCTTCGCAGTCTGGCACCCATGCGGACCCTTCTTTGGGCCCGATTCCTGAGGTAGTTCGATCGTCTCAGCCTGCCGCTGGTCCTACAGATGGACCACCGCCATTTACGCCATCAGTCAGAGAGCCACATCGCGCATCTACTTCCACATAGCATCTGCCACAGCCTACTCCACCCCCTGACAGATTCGAGCAGATGATGGCTATGATGCTGCAGCAGCAGTAGCTTCTGACTACCATAGTGGTGACATTAGCCTAGGGTGGGGGTGCGGCTCCATCTACACCACCTGCACCACCTGCGCATCCAGCTGAGGATGCCTATACATACACCCAGGATGAGGGCATGGTTCATCCTGCGCCGCCTGCTTTCCCTGCGGGGAATCCTGCCGATACACGGGGCCTATTGGAGCGATTTCAGCGCTTGCGGCCCCCTACTTTCACGGGTTCTCACAGACCCGAGGAGGCTGAGTACTGGCTCGACCGGGTGTCGAAGATCTTGCGGATGTTGCATTGCACCGAGGCCGAGCAGGTAGAGCTGGCTACCTTCCTGTTTGAGAGAGAGGCTAGCATGTGGTGGGATAGCATACTGCGGACCGTTGCCGCAGACTTTGTATGGACGTGGGCAGCATTTGAGTTCCGCTTCCATGAGAAGTATTATCCCCAGACTTACTGGCACGACAGGGAGAATGAGTTTTTCCATCTCAGACAGGCAGCGATGACAGTTACAAAGTATGAGCATCGGTTCACGGAGTTGGGCAGGTACGTCCCGACGATCTTGGCTGATGAGAAGATGTGCATACGGCACTTTTTGGAGGGTTTACGACCGGATATTCGGTCGAAGATGTGCTGTGTTAGCATTCCCTCCTATGTAGAGTTGATTCACATGTCCATGCGGGCAGAGCAGGACGTGGATCGACTTGCGCGATCTCGTGGCCCGGCTGCTTCTAGGCCACGACCAGACTTGCCAGACAGGCCCTTCGCGGGCAAGAGGCCTCGCATTAATCCTCCTACTAGGACTACGGCACCTGTACCACCGTTTCGGCGCCCTGATTTGACATGTACATACTGTGGGAGGACAGGCAACTTGACGCAGAGCTACTTTTCTAGGATGCGGTACAGTGGGTTCTCGCCGCCGCAGAAGATTGACCGTGTACGTCCACAGGCGATATTAGCACCGCTCATACGGTCAGCTCCTGCGCATCCTTCTTTCAGACCTCCGGTATTGCAGATTAGACAGCCTCCACGGCCCTTGACACAGCGGCCGAACCGGCCACAGCAGGCTCGGGTTCATGCATTGACAGCTGAGGCAGCTGCGACGCCGACTTTCCAGCATTCAGCCTTCGATGTCACGGCCTATATTGGAGGTACTCCCGTTCTTGTCATGGTGGACACTGGTTCTATGATTTCTTTGATATCGCATGCCGTAGTCAGGCGTCTTGGGTTACAGACTATCACTATGGATAGCGTGCGAGTCTTTGCAGCTCATGGGGATTATTCGGATGTCACCCAGATGTGTGAGGGTTGTTTAGTTGATCTGGGAGGCAGGACGATGACTCTTGATCTGGTCGTCGATCCCTCGCTCGTTTATCTCGACGTCATTCTTGGCATGGATTGGTTGACTGCAGCGAGAGCCGAGATTGATGCGAGGCTCGTATGGTGACGGTGTAGGAGCCTGAGGGCACGCCTTTCACGTTTTCAGTGCGGGTAAATCTTTCTTTTCGCATACTTAGCTACGCCACTCTATTGCGCGACGCTGGTGCCCAGGTACTTGAGCATACGCCAATTGTTTTCGAGTTCGGGGATCTGTTCAGGAAGATCCCTGGTTTGCCGCCCCGACGTGAGATCGATTTCACTATCGATCTGGTTCCTGGTTCTACACCCGTCTCACTGCCGACGTATCGCATGGCACCATGTGAGATGGAGGAGTTGACGACGCAGATTGATGGTCTGCTAGAGCTTGGCCTTATACGGCCTAGCGTGTCACCTTGGGGAGCACCGGTCTTGTTTGTGAAGAAGAAGGATGGTTCGATGCGATTGTGTATTGATTATCGCAGGCTGAACCAGCTCACGGTGAAGAACAAGTACCCTTTGCTCAGGATCGATGACTTGTTTGATCAGTTGAGAGGAGCGCAGTACTTCTCGAAGATTGATCTTCAGTCGGGATATCATCAGTTGCGCGTCAGGGATGAGGACGTGCAGAAGACAGCATTCAGGACCAGTTTTGGCCACTACGAGTTCCTCGTGATGTCGTTCGGTCTCACGAACGCACCGGCCGTGTTCATGGATCTGATGAACCGGTTATTTCGGCCTTTCCTCTATCGATTCGTAGTTGTCTTCATTGAGACATTTTGGTGTACTCTAGGAGTCGAGAGGAGCATGAGGAGCACTTGCGTTTGGTCCTTGATACGCTCAGACGGCATCAGTTGTTCGCATAGTACAAGAAGTGCGACTTCTGGAAGCAGGAGGTGAAGTTTCTGGGACACGTGGTGTCCAAGGATGGCATGGAAGTTGACCTATCTAAGGTAGCTGTGGTGCAGGACTGGGAGCAGCCTGGTTCTGTCACTGAGGTGAGGAGCTTCTTGGGTCTCGCTGGCTACTATCGGCGCTTCATACAGGACTTCTCGAAGATCGCGAGACCCTTATCTCAGTTGACAAGGAAGGACGTGAAGTTCGCCTGGAATGATAAGGCGGAGTCAGCTTTTCAGGAGCTGAAGGACAGATTACGTCCGCCCCTGTGCTAGTATTGCCAGAGCAAGGGGTTAGATACACTATATACACTGACGTGTCTAGCGTTGCTTTGGGTTGTGTCCTTATGCAGAGGGACAGGGTAATTTCGTATGCCTCGAGACAATTAAGGAAGCACGAGGAGAATTACCCTACACACGACCTAGAGTTGGCAGCCGTTATATTCGCACTGAGACTCTGGAGACATTACCTCTACGGAGAGGAGTTCGAGCTCTTTTGCGACCACAAGAGCCTCAAGTACATATTCACGCAGCGAGACTTGAATATGAGGCAGCGGCAATGGATGGAGACGTTGAAGGACTTCAAGTTTAAAGTCTCTTACCATCCTGGGAAGGCGAACCTTGTGGCTGATGCGTTGAGCCGCAAGAAGGCGATAGAGTTTGAGGCTCCGCTGATGGTTGCCGAGTGGGATATGGTTGAGTTTTTGCGAGACTTTGAGCAGAAACTCACCGTAGAGGAGCCGTTTGAGTTCATCGCACATGTACAGGTGCGATCTCAGATCGATGACCGAGTCATCGAGGCGCAGAGGGACGATGCGCATCTTACTGAGCTTCGAGAGCAGGCCAGTGATGATACTGACGCCGACTGGCGAGTTGGTATGGATGGGGGCTTATGTTACCGTGGCCGCCTATGTGTCCCAGATATCCCTGACTTGAGACGAGAGATTCTCGAGGCTGCGCATTCTACTAGACTCGTGATGCATCCAGGCAGTACAAAGATGTATCGTGACGTGAAGAGGACGTATTGGTGGGAAGGTATGAAGACCCACATAGCTGAGTTCGTGTCCCGTTGTCTCACTTGTCAGCAGGTGAAGGCAGAGCATCGCCGACCACCTGGACTCTTGCAGCCGATGCTGATTGCAGAGTGGAAGTGGGATTTCATTTCCATGGATTTCATTTCTGGGTTGCCGAAGACGAGGAAGGGACATGATTCCATTTAGGTGATCGTCGACCGATTGACGAAGTCAGCGCACTTCCTACCGATCAGAGTTACGAACTCTGCAGACGAGCTGGCTAGATTGTACATCCGAGAGATTGTGCGTCTGCATGGAGTTCCGTTGGAGATCGTGTCGGACAGAGACACGCGGTTCACTTCTATTTTCTGGACTCGCATTCAGGAGGCTATGGGTGTGAAGTTGAAGTTCAGTACTGCATTCCACCCACAGACGGACGGACAGACAGAGCGAGTGAACCAGATCTTGGAGGATATGTTGCGAGCTTGCGCATTGGACTTCAAGGACAGTTGGGATGATTGTCTTGCATATGCGGAGTTTGCGTACAACAATAGCTTGCAGGCGAGTATCGGTATGACACCTTATGAGGCGCTGTATGGGCGACCTTGTCGCCCACCGCATTGCTGGTTAGAGGTCGGTGAGCGTAGCTTGATTGGCCCAGAGTTGGTGCAGGCGACGTCAGAGAAGATTGATATTATTCGACGTCGGCTTCTTACAGCGCAGAGCAGACAGAAGAGCTACGCCGATACGAGACGACGGCCACTAGAGTTCACAGTCAGGGATCACGTGTTTTTGCGAGTTTCCCCTATGAAGGGAGTCCTTCGGTTCGGGAAGAAGGGGAAGCTGGCACCGCGATTCATTGGTCCATTCCAGATCCTCGATCGTGTGGGAACAGTGGCTTACCGATTGGCTTTACCCATGCCCCTCGCAAGCGTCCACAACGTATTTCATGTTTCTATACTGAAGAAGTACGTTGCTGATCCTTCCCATATCATCAGATGGGAGTAGGTACAGTTAGGAGAGGATGTTACTTATATCCTGCGACCGACACGCATCCTAGACAGGAAGGAGCAGGTACTGCGTAGCAAGGTGATTCCCCTTGTGAAGGTACTATGGACGCATCACTCTGAGGAGGAGGCTACTTGGGAGACAGAAGCCGAGATCAGAAAGAACTACCCACAGCTTCTCGAGGAGTACGAAAAGGTACAAATTTCGAGGACGAAATTATTTGTTAAGGGGGGTAGATTGTAATGCCCGTGAAAAATCCGTACTTGGGCCCGAGCTCTAATTCGACTCGAAATCGCGTAGAATTAATTTCCATGGAAATTAAGCGTAAGTTAGCTAGTGCAACGCTAGAGTAGCTGGGAAATAGTCCCTGATCACTTTAAATACATTCTACAAGACCCAAATCGAGTAGAACAAACAACTCTACAATACTCTATAACCTCGGATCAAACTCTAAGCGGGTTTGTCCTCTGGACCACTTTGAATTCTTGTATTAGATTTAGACCACGCGTTGAAGGTCTGATACTTCCTATCTTAGACCGTTAGAACCGCCCAGCTGGACTTGACAATCATTTCGAAAATCAAGTCAAACCGATAATCACAGACTATTTCGTTGAACCCGGACTGAAGCGACCGCGAATAGGGACAATTGGAATTTCAAATCCAAATCTGGCACACGACTTGACGCGTCAGTATTAAGCGTTCTGACCGTCGGAATTCATCCAGATTACACCCTCGGATCAGGAAAAATTTCTATTTATTATCATGAGACTTTCAGCCCCGATCTACGTGCGGTGACCGCTGAACTGAAACTGGTCCGCCACGTACGATCTGCGAACCCTGCCAGACTGAAAACTTAATACGTGCTACATCTGGTACGCATGAGCTTAAGTCTGATCGCAATCGACTAGGGGACCACCAGAAAGCAACTTTTGGACCGAAACAGCCCCGAAATGGATAGGCACCAAGTAAACTTCGTTCCGGAGCCTGTTTCCGGCATTTTTAAGCTTATAAAAGGGGTTGAAACCCTCATTTCTCTCTCCCATCCGAAAATTGCAAACCCTAGAGAAAAGGAGAGAGAGTTTGAGAGAGAGATTGGAAGGGATTTTTTTCGTTTCCGAGCCGCCGATTGCTACTGTTTCAGCAACTCTTCCCAATCACCTGGACGGTGATTTCTCCGCTTTTTCAGGTATGAAACGACCCTAAAAGTTGCTGATTTAGGGATTACTTGGATTCGTAGCGTGTTAGCTAATGTATTTCGTAAAACAGGTTCTCCTACTGCCGTAGACGAAGCGTACACGCTCCGTTCAAAATCTCGCATCCGTAAGGGACTAGGTGAGGATTTTAGACGCTTTGATTGACGGTTTACAACGCTTTCAATTTCATTTAATAGTAGATTATCGACGGCACAGCCGTTTGACATGTACAACATGCTCTCCGTTTCCTGTTTCGTAAATTAACGAAGAATATGAGATTTAGGGCATTTTAGTCATTTGTAGGAAGTACGGTCTACATTCATATTTTGCTGACGTGATTGACATGGTTTGTTGTCGCATTAGGGAGTTAGGAATGCTTGCATAATTAGTTTGGCGAAGAGATTCGCCTAGTTGTGCACTTTGGGTCGACATACTATATATAGAATTAAGTGTGTAGTGTATGTGTTTGTATAAATGCTTGTATTAGTATGTATTGAATTAAATGATGTTATATAGTAGTTTGAGATTGATTTCTTAGTTAATATGCTGACCTAAATGATTTCCTACATGTTGACCATATGCATGATTCCATTACATGCATGGAAAGTATGTGTTGAGGATTTGCTTAAGTTGAATGTTATAACATGTGTTGACATGCTCATATGATTATATTTCAATTCCAATACCTTTACATATATTGCTAATGTGATTCCATAAATTTTTGGGACTAGACTTAGTCCAGGCAGTCGGTAACCGAGCGAATTCGTGGCTGACTGGTCATAGCCATGAACGACGCGTCGATGAATGTGATTCGTGTTTAGAGTTGGCGGCAGTGGTTAGGCCACGCGAAGTGTTTTACGCACTTCATGTCGTTCGACTTGAAATGCGATCGCGCTAGTCGAGCCGGTCCAGTAACCCGACTGGCCGATGTATGTTCACCTTGTATGAGTCATAACTGCTTGAACATAGGGTATTGAACTTACCATTGTAAACCCTGTTAACCATGGTACCTGTAACGCCCGTGAAAAATCCATACTTGGGCTCGAGTACCAACTCGACCCGAATTTGCGTAGAATTCATTCCTTTGGAAAATTTGACTAGGTTAGCTAGTGCAACGTTAGAATAGCTGGGAAATGGTCCCTGATCACTTTAAATACGTTCTACAAGGCCCGAAGCGAGTGGAACTAAGGGTGCTATAATGCTCTAAAGCCTCGGATCAAACTCTAAGCCGGTTTATTCTCTGGACCACTTTGAATCTTTGTATTGGATCTAGACCGCACGTTGAAAGTCCGATACCTCCTATCTTAGACCGTTAGGACCGTCTAGCTGGGCTTGACACTCATTCCAAAAATCAAGTCAAACCGATTATCACAGGCTATTTCATTGAGCCCGGACCGAAGAGAGTGTGAATAGGGACATAGTTGGAATTTCAAATTCAAATCTGGCACACAAATTTGACGCATCAGTATTAAGCATTCTGACCGTCAGAATACAGCCAAATCACACCCTTGGATCAGGAAAAATATCTATTATATATCACGAGACTTATAGGCCTGATCTTGGTGCGGTGACCGTTAGACTGAAACTGGGCCGCCACGTGCGATCTGGGAACCCAACCGGTCTGAAAACTGGATGTGTGCTAGATCCAGTATGCATGAGCTTAAGTCCGACCGCATTTGGCCTGGGGACCTCCAGAAATGCCCTTTTGGACCGAAACGGCCCCGATTTGGTTAGGCACCAAGTAAACATTGTTCCCAAGCCTATTTTGGGAATGTTTTAGGCTATAAAAGGGGTTGAAACCCTCACTCCTCTCTCCCATCCGAATTTGAGAGAAGCCCTAGCTTGGGAGAGAGAAAAAGAGTGAGAGATTGTGAGAGAGTGGGAGAGTTCTTCCCGCCACTTGTGCTACGTGTTGCACATGCTTAAGCGACACTCCTCTACCGCTTTCCCGGCGATTCCACCGCAATCCTAGGTAAGTAAAAACCCTAAATAGTTGGTGATTTGAGTTTTTCTTGTTTCCATAGCGATGTAGCTTATGGATCTTATGTATTAGGCTCCTTACTCGCCGTAGACGAAGCATATACACTCCGCTTCAATTCCCGAGTCTACAAGACACTAGGTGAGGATTTTAGACGCTTGGATTGACGGTTCCCAATGCTTTCAATGTCGTTTAATAGTATATTCTTGACGGCATCGCCGTTTGACATGTACAAAATGCTCTCCGTTTCCCGTTTCGTAAGCTAACGAAGAATATGAGATTTAGGGCATTTTAGTCATTTGTAGGAAGTACTGTTTACATTCATATTTTGCTGATGTGCTTGACATGGTTTTTTGTCGCATTAAGAAGTTAGAAATGCGTGCATAATTAGTTTGGCGAAGAGATTCGCCTAGTTGCACACTTTGGGTCGACATACTATATGTAGACTTGAGTGTGTAGTGTATGTGTTTGTATAAATGCTTGTACTAGTATGTATTGAATTAAATGATGTTATTTGATACTTTGTGATTGATTTTTCAATTATTATACCGACCTAAATGATTTTCTACATGTTGACAAAATGCATGATTTCATTACATGCATGGAATATATGTACTTGAGGATTTGCTTAGGTTGAATATGCATGGGAAGTATGCCTTGAAGATTTGCTTAAGTTGAATGTTATAACATGTGCTAACATGCTCACATGATGTATTTCAATTTCCAATACTTTTACAGTAATTCCATAGATGTGTGGGACTTGACTTAGTCCAGGCAGTCGGTAACCGAGTGAATTCGTGGCTGACTGGTCATAGCCACGAACGACGCGTCGATGAATGTGATTCGTGTTGAGAGTTGACGGCAGTGGTTAGGCCACGCGAAGTGTTTTACGCACTTCATGTCGTTCAATTCGAGATGCGATCGCGCTAGTCGAGCCCGTCAAGTAACCCGACTGGCCGATGTTTGTTCACCTTGTATGAATCATAACTGCTTGAACCTAGGGTACTGAACTTACCATTGTAAACCCTATTAACCGTGGTACCTTGATCCACGAAGACTCATGAGCCGGGCATGGTGGTATGGGACACCGTGGTCGAGCTGTCGGCCTACGCTGGGGCCACAAACCTCCCCGTAGTGACCAGTGAGCACCTAGACTCGTGAGCAGATTATGGTGGTATGGGACACTATATTCTAGCTGTCGGCCTACACTGATCAGGCGACGAGCCCTTTGTAGTGACCGCGAGCGTATTCTGAGTTCACGGGAGGCGACGACCCTTCCGTGCAGTAGAGTACAGTAGGCCTGTATTGATAAGGTGATGGGGGAGCGGTGCAACGAGTGCGAGCAATAGCCCTGGCAGCCCTTGCAGTGACCTACGAAATGTACATCGTATGAGATTACTAGGAGTGACGACCCTAGACAGGATCCGTGTTGGGATTGATACAAGGGAGGTACCTTAGTTTCCCAATCCTGCTGTTTGAATGGACTAATAACAACTTGGTAATCATATCACCATAGCATTGCATGTGCCTGGAAGATGTGGAGCACTCTAGGGAGTGTGGCATGCCGCGGTCGTAAGATGTTGCCGTATGAGGGTGATCGTCGGTGAGGGCATACATCACGTCATATCATCTTGCATTAACAACAGTTTTAGGACTTGTCTGATTTACTGCTTTACTATTATCGCGTGATTGAATTGTGAACATGCTAATCTTTGCTCTATGATTCCACTGAGTTGATCACTCATTCCCACGTTACGGGATGGTGTTTGCAACACCCACCAGACCCTGTTGTAGTTGCAGGTGACGATGAGATCCAGGAGGTGGAGCTAGATGATGACGAGGACCAGGATGAGTTCTCGTATATGCAGTATCATGACGGCTTCCCGTAGGTGACCTGGATCGAGGGGACATCAGTGGGACTTTTCTTTTTGAACATTATTCTTTTGTTATGTACACGTATATGAGACTCAGAGATGTAGTCATACTTTGGAGACAGTTGAGATTACTTTGTTTTTCCATACAGTGATATATATCTTGTTTAGTCTTCCGCTTGCTTTTATCACTGGATCTGAAGTATGAATTGCAGTTTTGGTATACTTTTACTCATGTGGATGCTTTAAATCAGACAACATTGAATCATAACCATTTTTGTTGCATAAGTGACGGTCTGGAACTCGGGAGTTGAGTTTATACACGACCCCCGATTTTCAGGGTGTTACAAGTTGGTATCAGAGCATGAATGAGAGTATACTGGGCCTGGGTTATGGTCTTGCGACGTACGCTGTCGCTTCCTTTGACTTAGGTGGGTGCGAGAAGGGTCTAGAAACACTTCTAGGATCACAGATTCGCCGATAGGCGAAGTTTATAAGGATCGATCGCAAGATCGAGTCTGTAACGTATCTCGGGTCGCGTTAAGCAACCCGAATCACTTCTAAGCTGTAGGAAGTCGGGTGGAGACGTCTTATGAGCGGTTTTAAACCGCAAAGGTGAACCTTTGGGCCGTGGAATGACCACGACTCCAGTAATCAATCGCCAGGGCTTAAAAACCCCGTTTTGCCAAAAATTCTCAAAATTCCTTCTCTAAACACTTCAACCTTCAGTTCTTTCTTATCCATTTCATGTTAGGCATCAAACCTAATGTGAAAATAACACAAATTAGTACATTCACCAAATTTTACAGTGAATAGTAAAATTTCATGAAAAATGGCCATAAGGCCATTCTAGCTTCACTTTCTTTAGCAACTAAGGAGCTAGAAAGATGTACTGGATCCTTCTACCCCAAATTCATATGCTGCATCATATGGTTTGGTATTCGGGATTGCGATGTGGACCCGGAAATCCCCGAACACATGTTTGGGCTCATAGGGACCAAAATACTATGAACTAAGGGGTGGGACCAGACTTTTTGGGACCCTGGGACCAAGGGGGACCAGACCCATGGGGTCCCACCGGTCAACTTGCGAGTTGACCGGCGATGCCATCGCCGGCCGGGCGATGCATCGCCGGCCGGCGAGCTCCGTTTGAGCTGTCCTTCGGGCGCACCCCCTTAAATGGCCTCCACATCACCCCTATGCACCTCCCACCTCACGAAAATCCCCAAATCCCACCTCTCCTTCACAAACAGCCCTCTACAACCCTATCTTCGATTTTCAGTGACCCATTCCAAACCCCAGCGTCCCAAATCACTTCTAACACCTTCCTTGGCCAAAACCGACCACCACTCAGCGATTATTGGGTGTTGGCAGCCCCTTTCCTTGAAGATTTTCCCATTTGGAGCTCCAAAATCCCCCAAATAGTGCTGAAATCGTGAGCAGCTCCATTCCATCTTTTTGTTCTTATTTTTCCCTGAAACTACAGCCTTGGGAAGCTTGAAGCATCCCTCTACGACGCCTAGATTTCCTTTTGTCAGATTGGGCAGCCATTTCTTCGCATTTTCGGCGTTTTCCATGGCTTTCGTGGAAGCTATTTTGGGTCTTTTGTCACTCTCATCCATCCTGTCTTTGATGGGTAAGAGGAAAACTGCAACAGACGAGGCTGGGCCGAGCCGCCCTGCTCAATCAAGAAGACCGCGGGGTGGTGCCGCAGGTTCAAGCGCCGCCGCAGGTCCAGCTGCAGTCCTGGAGTGCCGTACAAAGCGCGATTTGGATCCCCATGCACACCTTGGACGAACCATTCTGTCAGAGATGTCTCATGGTGAATACACTGATCGTAGAGTGTTATTTGAGGCGGACGTTGATGGGCGATTGTTCGGCGAGTATCTGTTGTTCGAACGCATTGAAGCTGCGCACTAGGGACCGATCTTTGAAGCTCGTGCTCGTGCTAATGTGAGCACTGTTCGTGCCTTCTATGCTAGCATCCAGAGTCCTACCTTGGAGCCCTTGCAGTTCAAAATCCCTTTTGGTAGAGATCGGATGGCTACGATCGACGTCCGGTTGGTTGCGCGACTTCTCAACGTGCCTCTAGGTGATGTACATCCAAGTGAGAAGAATTTGAGGACTAGACGTGAACGAGATCGCCGCACCAGGTTTCTGTGCGGTAAGTTGGTTCCATGGCAGCCTAATAATAGCCTCAAGGCGACGTACATGTCTGAGGATTTACGTCTGCTGCATCACATCTGCACGTTCAATGTTTATCCTAGGTCGACGAACCGCATTGAATGTACACGTCTTATGGTCGATTTCTTATTTCTGGTGGCCCAGGGAGAGAACGTATGTATGGCCACTTTCATCTTACGGCAGATAGTTCTCATAGCCAGGTCGAGAAGAACATCCGAATCCCTTCCCTTTGGCCGACTCATTTGCAAGATTGCGCTTGAGTTTGCCTATAGACTTGGACCCGAGTTGCCGGTATCGATTCACACCATCGATGAGTCGACGATGGTTAAGATGAAGATTGGGTCGCAATATCGTGAAAATCAACTTGAAAGGGATAGTGGGGACGACTTTGATGAAGAGGAAGATCAAAGCGAAGGAGAACCTAGTGCAGAGGTTCAGGAAGAGACTCAGGAAGAAGCAGAAGAGGAGGCTCAGGATACTGACGAGAGCCCTCCTCCTTCTGCGCAGACTACTATTGACGATCGCATTGCTCGGATGGAGGAGAGTCAGACCGCTTTGCGAAGGGAAGTCCAAGAACTTCGAGCAGAGGTCGCTGATGCCAAGGCCGTTACGAAGAAGAAGTTTGGCAAGGTGACTCGCACCTTGAAGGCAATCCTGTGTTGTTTACAGGATAAGGGTGCTCCTCCTCCGTCGCCAGACTCCGACTAGCAACGCGATCTTTGATGTTGTTATGAGTAGTTAGCTATTTTCTGTTTTATGTGTGTAAAGCCTATTAGGGCTAGTGCTTTGCTTTTGTTGCTGTTGCTTAACTGTCTTAATTTCCATGTCATTCTAGTCATGATGCTTGTAAGGATGTATCCCTTGTATTGTGACAATTTTGATTAATTGAAATGCATGGATTGCCTTTGACTCTTTAGTGAATGATTGTGGTGTATTTGAGCAATTGAGACTGACAAGGTTGCGCCCTATTTTGAATATAGGGAATGCCACCTAAGACTACGAGGAGCACGGTTCGGCTTTCATTGTCAGGGCAGATGGATCAGGCTCCCTCTCAGTCTGGCACTCGTCCGGACCCTGCTGTGGGCCCGATTCCTGAGACTGTTCGATCGTCTCAGCCTGCTACTGGTCCTACAGATGGACCACCGCCATTTACACCATCAGTTAGAGAGCCACAGCGCGCATCTACTTCCGCACCTCATCCGCCACAGCCTGCTCCGCCACCTGATAGATTCGAGCAGATGATGGCTATGATGCTACAGCAGCAGCAGTTATTGACTACCATAGTCGGGACGTTAGCCCAGGGTGGGGGTGCGACTGCATCTACTCCGCCTGCACCACCTGCGCATCCAGCTGAGGATGCCTATGCTTACGCCCAGGATGAGGGCATAGCACTTCCTGCGCAGCCTGCTTTCCCTGCGGGGAACCCTGCCGACACTCGGGGCCTTCTGGAGCGATTTCAGCGCTTGCGGCCTCCTACTTTCACGGGTTCTCACAGACCCGAGGAGGCTGAGTTTTGGCTCGACCGAGTGTCGAAGATTCTGCGCATGTTGCACTGCACTGAGGCAGAGCAGGTAGAGCTGGCTACCTTCCAGTTTGAGAGAGAGGCCAGTATGTGGTGGGATAGTGTATTGCGAACTGTTACCGCAGACTTCGTGTGGACATGGGCAGCATTCGAGTTTCGCTTCCATGAGAAGTATTATCCTCAGACCTACAGACACGAGAGGGAGAATGAGTTTCTCCGTCTCAGGCAGGCAGCGATGACGGTCACCGAGTATGAGCATCGGTTCACGGAGTTGGGCAGGTACGTCCCGACGATTTTAGCTGATGAGCAGATGCGCATACGGCGCTTTTTGGAGGGCTTGCGACCGGATATTCGGTCGAAGATGTACTGTATCAGTTTCTCCTCCTATGCGGAGTTGGTTCACATGTCCATGCGGGCAGAGCAGGACGTGGATCGACTTGCGCGATCACGAGGCCCGACTACTTCCAGGCCGCGACCGGAGTTGCCAGATAGGCCCTTCGCGGGCAAGAGGCCTCGCATTGATCCTCCTACCAGGACCCCGGCGCCAGTGGGACCGTTTCGACGCCCTGATCTATCATGCACATACTGTGGGAGGACGGGCCACCTAGCGCCGAGTTGCTTTTCGAGGATGCGGGACAGTGGGTTCTCGCCGCCGCAGAAGATTGATCGTGTACGTCCACAGGCGATATCAGCACCGCCTATACGGTCAGCTCTTGCGCAGTCCTCTTTCAGACCCACAGTATCGCAGATTCGACAGCCCCCACGGCCCTTGACACAGCGGCCGAACCGGCCACAGCAGGCTCGAGTTCATGCACTGACCGCTGAGGCAGCTACGACGCCGACTTTCCAGCATTCAGCCTTCGAGGTCACGGGCCATATCGGAGGTACTCCCGTTCTTGTCATGGTGGACACTGGTTCCACGATTTCCTTGATATCGCGTGCCGTAGTCAGACGTCTTGGGTTGCAGACTATTACTATGGATAGCGTGCGAGTCCTTGCAGCTCATGGAGATTATTCGGATGTCACCCAGATGTGTGAGGGTTGTTTACTTGATCTGGGAGGCAGGACGATGACTCTTGATTTGGTCGTCGATCCCTCGCTCGTACATCTCGACGTCATTCTTGGCATGGACTGGTTGACTGCAGCGAGAGCCGAGATTGACTGTGAGGCTCGTGTGGTGACGGTGTACGAGCCTGAGGGCACGCCTTTCACATTTTCAGTGCGGGTAAATCTTCCTTTCCGCATTCTTAGCTACGCCACTCTGTTGCGCGACGCTGGTGCCCAGGTACTTGAGCAGACGCCAGTTGTTTCTGAGTTCGGGGATCTGTTCAGGAAGATCCCTGGTTTGCCGCCCCGACGTGAGATCGATTTCACTATCGATCTGATTCCTGGTTCTACACCCGTCTCACTGCCGACGTATCGCATGGCACCATGTGAGATGGAGGAGTTGAGGACGCAGATTGATGGTCTACTAGAGCTTGGCCTTATACGGCCTAGCGTATCTCCTTGGGGAGCACCGGTCTTGTTCGTGAAGAAGAAGGATGGTTCGCTGCGATTGTGTATTGATTATCGCAGGTTGAACCAACTCACAGTGAAGAACAAGTACCCTTTGCCCAGGATCGATGACTTATTTGATCAGTTGAGAGGAGCGCAGTACTTCTCGAAGATTGATCTTCAGTCAGGATATCATCAGCTGCGCGTCAGAGATGAGGACGTGCAGAAGACAGCGTTCAGGACCAGTTTTGGTCATTACGAGTTCCTTGTGATGTCGTTCGGTCTCACGAACGCACCGGCCGTGTTCATGGATCTGATGAACCGGGTACTACGGCCTTTCCTCTATCGATTCGTCGTTGTCTTCATCGACGACATTTTGGTATACTCTAGGAGTCGAGAGGAGCATGAGGAGCACTTGCGTTTGGTCCTTGATACGCTCAGACAGCATCAGTTGTTCGCACAGTATAAGAAGTGCGACTTCTGGAAGCAGGAGGTGAAGTTTCTGGGACACGTGGTGTCCAAGGATGGCATGGCAGTTGACCTGTCTAAGGTAGCTGCGGTGCAGGACTGGGAGCAGCCTGGTTCTGTCACTGAGGTGAGGAGTTTCTTAGGTCTCGCTGGCTACTATCGGCGCTTCATTCAGGATTTCTCGAAGATCGCGAGACCCTTATCTCAGTTGACACGGAAGGACGTGAAGTTCGCCTGGAATGATAAGGCGGAGTCAGCTTTTCAGGAGCTGAAGGACAGACTTACGTCCGCCCCTGTGCTAGTATTGCCAGAGCAAGGGGTTAAATACACTATATACACTGACGCGTCTAGCGTTGGTTTGGGTTGTGTCCTTATGCAGAGGGACAGGGTAATTTCGTATGCCTCGAGACAATTAAGGAAGCACGAGGAGAATTACCCTACACACGACCTGGAGTTGGCAGCCGTGATATTCGCACTGAGACTCTGGAGACATTACCTCTATGGAGAGGAGTTCGAGCTCTTTTGCGACCACAAGAGCCTCAAGTACATATTCACACAGCGGGACTTGAATATGAGGCAGCGGCGATGGATGGAGACGCTGAAGGACTTCAAGTTTGAAGTCTCTTACCATCCTGGGAAGGCGAACCTTGTGGCTGATGCGTTGAGCCGCAAGAAGGCGATAGAGTTTGCGGCTCCGCTGATGGTTGCCGAGTGGGATATGGTTGAGTTTTTGCGAGACTTTGAGCAGAAACTCACCGTAGAGGAGCCATTTGAGTTCATCGCACATGTTCAGGTGCGATCCCCGATCGATGACCGTGTCATCGAGGCGCAGAGGGACGACGCGCATCTTACTGAGCTTCGAGAGCAGGCCAGTGATGATGCTGACGCCGACTGGCGAGTTGGCATGGATGGGGGCTTACGTTACCGTGGCCGCCTATGCGTTCCTGATGTCCCTGACTTGAGACGAGAGATTCTCGAGGCTGCGCATTCTACTAGACTCGCGATGCATCCTGGCAGCACGAAGATGTATCGTGACGTGAAGAGGACATACTGGTGGGAAGGTATGAAGACCCACATTGCGGAGTTCGTGTCCCGTTGTCTCACTTGTCAACAGGTGAAGGCAGAGCATCGCCGACCACCTGGACTTTTGCAGCCTATGCCGATTGCAGAGTGGAAGTGGGATTTCATTTCCATGGACTTCATTTCTGGGTTGCCGAAGACGAGGAAGGGGCATGATTCTATTTGGGTGATCGTCGACCGATTGACGAAGTCGGCGCACTTCCTACCGATCAGAGTTACGAACTCTGCAGACGAGCTGGCTAGATTGTATATTAGAGAGATCGTGCGTCTGCATGGAGTTCCGTTGGAGATCGTGTCGGACAGAGACACGCGGTTCACTTCTATTTTCTGGACTCGCATTCAGGAGGCTATGGGTGTGAAGTTGAAGTTCAGTACTGCCTTCCACCCACAGACGGACGGACAGACAGAGCGAGTGAACCAGATCCTGGAGGACATGTTGCGAGCTTGCGCATTGGACTTCAAGGACAGTTGGGATGACTGTCTTGCATATGCGGAGTTTGCGTACAACAATAGCTTCCAGGCGAGTATCGGCATGGCACCTTATGAGGCGCTGTATGGGCGACCTTGTCGCGCACCGCATTGCTGGTTAGAGGTCGGTGAGCGCAGCTTGATTGGCCTAGAGTTGGTGCAGGCGACGTCAGAGAAGATTGATATTATTCGCCGTCGGCTTCTTACAGCGCAGAGCAGACAGAAGAGCTACGCCGATACGAGACGGAGACCACTAGAGTTCACAGTCGGGGATCATGTGTTTTTGCGAGTTTCCCCTATGAAGGGAGTCCTTCGGTTCGGAAAGAAGGGGAAGCTGGCACCGCGATACATTGGTCCATTTCAGATCCTCGATCGTGTGGGAGCAGTGGCTTACCGATTGGCTTTACCCACGCCCCTCGCGAGCGTCCACAACGTATTTCATGTTTCTATGCTGAAGAAGTACGTTGCTGATCCTTCTCATATCATCAGATGGGAGCAGGTGCAGTTAGGAGAGGATGTTACTTATATCCTGCGACCGGCACGCATCTTAGACCGGAAGGAGCAGGTACGGCGTAGCAAGGTGATTCCCCTTGTGAAGGTACTATGGACGCATCATACTGAGGAGGAGGCTACTTGGGAGACAGAAGCCGAGATCAGAAAGAACTACCCACAGCTTCTCGAGGAGTACGAAAAGGTACAAAATTTTGAGGACGAAATTATTTGTTAAGGGGGGTAGATTGTAACGCCCGTGAAAAATCCATACTTGGGCTCGAGTACCAACTCGACCCGAATTTGCGTAGAATTCATTCCTTTGGAAAATTTGACTAGGTTAGCTAGTGCAACGTTAGAATAGCTGGGAAATGGTCCCTGATCACTTTAAATACGTTCTACAAGGCCCGAAGCGAGTGGAACTAAGGGTGCTATAATGCTCTAAAGCCTCGGATCAAACTCTAAGCCGGTTTGTTCTCTGGACCACTTTGAATCTTTGTATTGGATCTAGACCGCACGTTGAAAGTCCGATACCTCCTATCTTAGACCGTTAGGACCGTCTAGCTGGGCTTGACACTCATTCCAAAAATCAAGTCAAACCGATTATCACAGGCTATTTCATTGAGCCCGGACCGAAGAGAGTGTGAATAGGGACATAGTTGGAATTTCAAATTCAAATCTGGCACACAAATTTGACGCATCAGTATTAAGCATTCTGACCGTCAGAATACAGCCAAATCACACCCTTGGATCAGGAAAAATATCTATTATATATCATGAGACTTATAGGCCTGATCTTGGTGCGGTGACCGTTAGACTGAAACTGGGCCGCCACGTGCGATCTGGGAACCCAACCGGTCTGAAAACTGGATGTGTGCTAGATCCAGTATGCATGAGCTTAAGTCCGACCGCATTTGGCCTGGGGACCTCCAGAAATGCCCTTTTAGACCGAAACGGCCCCGATTTGGTTAGGCACCAAGTAAACATTGTTCCCAAGCCTATTTTGGGAATGTTTTAGGCTATAAAAGGGGTTGAAACCCTCACTCCTCTCTCCCATCCGAATTTGAGAGAAGCCCTAGCTTGGGAGAGAGAAAAAGAGTGAGAGATTGTGAGAGAGTGGGAGAGTTCTTCCCGCCACTTGTGCTACGTGTTGCACATGCTTAAGCGACACTCCTCTACCGCTTTCCCGGCGATTCCACCGCAATCCTAGGTAAGTAAAAACCCTAAATAGTTGGTGATTTGAGTTTTTCTTGTTTCCATAGCGATGTAGCTTATGGATCTTATGTATTAGGCTCCTTACTCGCCGTAGACGAAGCATATACACTCCGCTTCAATTCCCGAGTCTACAAGACACTAGGTGAGGATTTTAGACGCTTGGATTGACGGTTCCCAATGCTTTCAATGTCGTTTAATAGTAGATTCTTGACGGCATCGCCGTTTGACATGTACAAAATGCTCTCCGTTTCCCGTTTCGTAAGCTAACGAAGAATATGAGATTTAGGGCATTTTAGTCATTTGTAGGAAGTACTGTTTACATTCATATTTTGCTGATGTGCTTGACATGGTTTGTTGTCGCATTAGGAAGTTAGAAATGCGTGCATAATTAGTTTGGCGAAGAGATTCGCCTAGTTGCACACTTTGGGTCGACATACTATATGTAGACTTGAGTGTGTAGTGTATGTGTTTGTATAAATGCTTGTACTAGTATGTATTGAATTAAATGATGTTATTTGATACTTTGTGATTGATTTTTCAATTATTATACCGACCTAAATGATTTTCTACATGTTGACAAAATGCATGATTTCATTACATGCATGGAATATATGTACTTGAGGATTTGCTTAGGTTGAATATGCATGGGAAGTATGCCTTGAAGATTTGCTTAAGTTGAATGTTATAACATGTGCTAACATGCTCACATGATGTATTTCAATTTCCAATACTTTTACAGTAATTCCATAGATGTGTGGGACTTGACTTAGTCCAGGCAGTCGGTAACCGAGTGAATTCGTGGCTGACTGGTCATAGCCACGAACGACGCGTCGATGAATGTGATTCGTGTTGAGAGTTGGCGGCAGTGGTTAGGCCACGCGAAGTGTTTTACGCACTTCATGTCGTTCAATTCGAGATGCGATCGCGCTAGTCGAGCCCGTCAAGTAACCCGACTGGCCGATGTTTGTTCACCTTGTATGAATCATAACTGCTTGAACCTAGGGTACTGAACTTACCATTGTAAACCCTATTAACCGTGGTACCTTGATCCACGAAGACTCATGAGCCGGGCATGGTGGTATGGGACACCGTGGTCGAGCTGTCGGCCTACGCTGGGGCCACAAACCTCCCCGTAGTGACCAGTGAGCACCTAGACTCGTGAGCAGATTATGGTGGTATGGGACACTATATTCTAGCTGTCGGCCTACACTGATCAGGCGACGAGCCCTTTGTAGTGACCGCGAGCGTATTCTGAGTTCACGGGAGGCGACGACCCTTCCGTGCAGTAGAGTACAGTAGGCCTGTATTGATAAGGTGATGGGGGAGCGGTGCAACGAGTGCGAGCAACAGCCCTGGCAGCCCTTGCAGTGACCTACGAAATGTACATCGTATGAGATTACTAGGAGTGACGACCCTAGACAGGATCCGTGTTGGGATTGATACAAGGGAGGTACCTTAGTTTCCCAATCCTGCTGTTTGAATGGACTAATAACAACTTGGTAATCATATCACCATAGCATTGCATGTGCCTGGAAGATGTGGAGCACTCTAGGGAGTGTGGCATGCCGCGGTCGTAAGATGTTGCCGTATGAGGGTGATCGTCGGTGAGGGCATACATCACGTCATATCATCTTGCATTAACAACAGTTTTAGGACTTGTCTGATTTACTGCTTTACTATTATCGCGTGATTGAATTGTGAACATGCTAATCTTTGCTCTATGATTCCACTGAGTTGATCACTCATTCCCACGTTACGGGATGGTGTTTGCAACACCCACCAGACCCTGTTGTAGTTGCAGGTGACGATGAGATCCAGGAGGTGGAGCTAGATGATGACGAGGACCAGGATGAGTTCTCGTATATGCAGTATCATGACGGCTTCCCGTAGGCGACCTGGATCGAGGGGACATCAGTGGGACTTTTCTTTTTGAACATTATTCTTTTGTTATGTACACGTATATGAGACTCAGAGATGTAGTCATACTTTGGAGACAGTTGAGATTACTTTGTTTTTCCATACAGTGATATATATCTTGTTTAGTCTTCCGCTTGCTTTTATCACTGGATCTGAAGTATGAATTGCAGTTTTGGTATACTTTTACTCATGTGGATGCTTTAAATCAGACAACATTGAATCATAACCATTTTTGTTGCATAAGTGACGGTCTGGAACTCGGGAGTTGAGTTTATACACGACCCCCGATTTTCAGGGTGTTACAAGTTGGTATCAGAGCATGAATGAGAGCATACTGGGCCTGGGTTATGGTCTTGCGACGTACGCTGTCGCTTCCTTTGACTTAGGTGGGTGCGAGAAGGGTCTAGAAACACTTCTAGGATCACAGATTCGCCGATAGGCGAAGTTTATAAGGATCGATCGCAAGATCGAGTCTGTAACGTATCTCGGGTCGCGTTAAGCAACCCGAATCACTTCTAAGCTGTAGGAAGTCGGGTGGAGACGTCTTATGAGCGGTTTTAAACCGCAAAGGTGAACCTTTGGGCCGTGGAATGACCACGACTCCAGTAATCAATCGCCAGGGCTTAAAAACCCCGTTTTGCCAAAAATTCTCAAAATTCCTTCTCTAAACACTTCAACCTTCAGTTCTTTCTTATCCATTTCATGTTAGGCATCAAACCTAATGTGAAAATAACACAAATTAGTACATTCACCAAATTTTACAGTGAATAGTAAAATTTCATGAAAAATGGCCATAAGGCCATTCTAACTTCACTTTCTTTAGCAACTAAGGAGCTAGAAAGATGTACTGGATCCTTCTACCCCAAATTCATATGCTGCATCATATGGTTTGGTATTCGGGATTGCGATGTGGACCCGGAAAGCCCCGAACACATGTTTGGGCTCATAGGGACCAAAATACTATGAACTAAGGGGTGGGACCAGACTTTTTGGGACCCTGGGACCAAGGGGGACCAGACCCATGGGGTCCCACCGGTCAACTTGCGAGTTGACCGGCGATGCCATCGCCGGCCGGGCGATGCATCGCCGGCCGGCGAGCTCCGTTTGAGCTGTCCTTCGGGCGCACCCCCTTAAATGGCCTCCACATCACCCCTATGCACCTCCCACCTCACGAAAATCCCCAAATCCCACCTCTCCTTCACAAACAGCCCTCTACATAACCCTATCTTCGATTTTCAGTGACCCATTCCAAACCCCAGTTTTGGTATACTTTTACTCATGTGAATGCTTTAAATCAGACAACATTGAATCATAATCATTTTTGTTGCATAAGTGACGGTCTGGAACTCGGGAGTTGAGTTTATACACGACCCCCGATTTTTAGGGTGTTACAATAAGTGACGCTATAATACTGTAAAGCATGGGATCAAACTCTATTCCTGATTGCTCTCTGGAGCACCTTGGAAACCTTGTATCGGCTCTGGACAACACATCGGAAGTCCGATTACCCCGAACTTAGACAATCCTGACCGCCTAGTTGGACTTGAAGTTTATCTCAAAAATTAAGTCCAACTGATGTCCTGATGCTATTTTACTGGTCCAGAGTGAAGAGTGTGAGAAATAAATATAATTTATGAAATCTAGAACGTTCGCTTGTGCATTTTTTCTAAGCATTATGACCGTCAGAATTCAATCAAATTTCACCCTCGGCTCAGGAAAAATTTTCCTTACATGTCATAGTACTTGTAGGTCCGATCGAGTTCTCATAACCGTTGAACTGAAACTGGTCCGCCACGGTCGATCTGGAAATTCGATCGGACTGAAAACTCTGCCTGACCTAGATCCAATGTCAGGGAGCTTAAGTCCGACTACATTCAGTCACAAGACCTTCAGAAATACTCCGTTGGATCAGAACAAGTCTACTTTGGTTACAAAATAAGTATACCTTGGCCCCAAGTCTATTTTGGTCATGTTTGGACTTATAAAAATGGCTTAAACCCTTGCTCTTTTATTCCATACGAATTTGGGGAGAGAAGAGAGAAAAGAGAGAGAAAGTGAGGGAGAAGTTGGAGCTTTCTCCTGGGAGTCTTCCCTACTGCTCCACGTGCTACATCCACCTGCCTGCATCGCTCTTCTGGTGATTCTAACGCACTCCTAGGTAAGAAAAATCCTAACTACTTGCTGTTTTGGGGTTTCCTTCGATTCATTAGTGATGTAGCTTATGTATCTTATGCATTAGGACGCCAGATCGCCGTTGACGAAGCATTGACGTTCTATTCGAATCGATACACGTCTACGGCAAAAGGTGCGGATCTTAGATGCTTTGATTGATTGATTTCAAAGCTTTCACTGTCGTTTAATAGTAGATTATTGACGGCAACGCCGTTTATCATGTACAATGTACTGTCCGTTTTCCGTTTCGTAAACGTACGGTAAATATGAGATTTAGGGTATTTTAGGCATTTATAGAAAATACTGTATACGTCCACATTTTGCTGAAATGGTTGACTTGTAAATTCATCGTATTATGATATTATTTATGCGTATATAATCTGTTTGGCGAAGAGATTCGCTCTAATGCACACTTTGGGTCGACATACGCTATGTAGACGAAAGTGTGTAGACTAAGTGTTCGTATAAATGTTTGTATTAGTATGTATTGAGTAAATGGTATTGTAGATTAGTTTTGAGAATGAATTCTCAATCCATATGATGTTGTATATGATTTCCTACGTGTTGGCTATACGTATTGATTTCACTATATATATGAAATGCAGGTGTTGGATGATTTGCTTACGTTATATGCTATCACATGTTGTGAATATACTTTGGTTATTTGTATTTCAATTATGTTACACTCACATGATCATTGATGTTATTTATAAATGCTTGGGGCTATACGTTATTCTAGGCAGTCAGTAATGGATTGAATTCATGGTTGGTTTCTATTTGCCACGAATGATGCGTCGATGAACGCGAGTCGTGTTTTGAGTTGGCGGCAGTGGTTAGGCCACACGAAGTGTTTCATGCACTTCATGTTGTTCGACTTGAGATGCGCTCGTACTAGTTGAGCCTGTTAAGTAACTCGACTGGCCATTGTATGTTCACCATGTATGAGTCATAACTACTTGAACCTAGGGTACTGAACTTACCATTGAAAACCCTGTCAACCATGGTACCTTGATCCATAAAGACTCATGAGCCGGGCATGGTGGTATGGGACACCGTGGTCGAGCTGTCGGCCTATGCTGGGGCCACAAACCTTCCCGTAGTGACCAGTGAGCACCCTACTCTGAGCAGATTATGGTGGTATGGGACACTATTCTCGCTGTCGGCCTACACTGATCAGGTGACAAGCCCTTTGTAGTGACCTTGAGTTTATCCTGACACCGCATGGGGGCGACGAGTCCTGATGCAGTCTTAAGGATATAACTAGGCCCGTATTGATAAGGTGATGGGGGAGAGGAGCAACGAGTGCGTGCAACAGCTCTGGCAGCCCTTGCAGCGGCCTAGAAATTTAACATCGTATGAGATTACTAGGAGTGACGACCCTAGACAGGATCTGTGTTGGGATTGATATAAGCAAAGTACCCTAGTTTTCCAATCCTGCTGTATGAAAAGGACTAATAACAACCCGGTAATCATTATCCATATCGCATTGCATGTGCCTGGAAGATGTGGAGCACTGCGAAAAGAAAGCATGCCGCGGACGCAGATGGTGCCGCATGAGGGAGTATGTCTGTGAGGGCATCCATCATGTCATCTCATGCATACATTAACAATAGTATCTAGGAATGTTTGATTGATTGCTTTACTATTATCGCATGATTGATTTGAGAACATGTTAATCTTTGCTATATGATTCCACTGAGTTAATTACTCACTCCCACGTTACGGGACGGTGTTTCGGACACCCACCAGACCTTTTTGTAATTGCAGATGATGGCACGGCCTGCGAGGCAGAGCCGGACTTGATGATGATGAGGAGGATCCCTCCTTTATGCGTGTTCTGATTGACGGGATTACAGGGAGGTTGAGTAGATGCCTTGACACTTGTCATTTTATATTTTTGGAGCACTCATGTATATTCTTTTCTTTCCATTTTTGGAGTATACATGTATTTAATTAACCTGGTAACATGTTCACACTCTGGAGGCTTACAATTAATTATATATTTTATGTATATATCACGGTCTTCCGCTTGCTAATTTAACTGTCTCCGGAGTATGATATGCTGTTTTGGCTTAGTCTCAATCTTGTTTAATGTCATTCTACAGACAATATGCATTTATCATTATCTATATTGCATAAGTGACGTTCTGAAACTCGGGAGTTGGGTTTCTACCCGACCTCCGATTTTCGGGGTGTTACAAATGCCAACGGCACATACAGTGCGATATTATGAACATGATTACCAAGTTCTTATTAGTCCTTTTCATACAACAGGATTGGGAAGCTAAGGCACCTCCCTTATATCAATTCTCAAGCAATGATCCATTCTAGGGTCGTCAGTCCTATACAATCTCATACAATATTATGATTCTAGATTGCTGTAAAGGGCGCGTCACCAATCAATACAGGTCTAGTTATATCCTATATACTATAATAAGGCTTGTCGCCCCAATGCAGCGTCAATATATACTTGAGGCCACTACAAAAGGCTCATCACCAATTAGAGTAGGCCTACAGCTCGAATATAGTGTCTCATACCATCATAATCAGCTCACGAGTCTAGGTTGCTCACTGGTCACTACGGGGAGGCTCGTCGTCCCAGCGTAGGCCCACTGATCGACCACGGTGTCCCATACCACCATGTCCAGCTCATGAGTATTAGCGGATCGAGGTACTATGGTTAACGGGATTTCACTGGTGAGTTTGGTACCTTAGATTCAAATAATAGCGTCCAAACATGGTGAAGATACATCGGTCAATCGGGTTAATTGACGAGCTTAACTAGGACAAGCACACGTTAAGTTGATCGACATGAAATGCATAAGCACTCCGTGTGGCCTAACCACTGTCGAACATCCCAAGTACGGCTCGAATTTATCGAACACATCCTGCGTGGTATAAATAACTTCAACCACGAGTTTAAGAACAGTTACCAATTACCTGGATTGTAATATAGTCCCAATCACATGCAAGATCAATAATAGACAATTGATTCAAATCCTATATTCATATGAACATGTTATGAAATATAACTTAAACATGACTACAGTACATGGAGAAAATCATACACACAAGTAAGGTAATTGAGACATATATCTCAACTCCCTTATAAATCACACTTTACTAACTACGAACTCATTCAGGTATTTTTACAAACATTTAGACTACACTATTTAACATACATCACGTATGTCGACCATGTTGCATATTAGGGCAAATCCTTTAGCCAAGGAGTTGTCACATACATAATAAGCATATATCAACGATAATTAATCATGGCAATCATAGCATCAAATTCCTTATGCATATAAACATTTCGACAAACACATGAAATTCACTATTTGCTACATAGGTTATACATATACCTAAAACAAAACGGATAACACATTTGGCATGTGTAATAGCATCCACGTCAATAATAAATCATTATCAGACATTAAAAGTCTTGAAAACCATAATCTAAACGTATATAGTCTGCACCTTAAACCATAAAATGCATAACCGATATGATTTAGACGATAAGTCTTCGTCAACGGCGAATAGGCAACCTAAGGCATGGATTAGGTTAGCTACATCAACACTCAGGCTATTCTGAGCTCCAAATCAGGTTAGGCTTTGATTGTCTTACCCAAGAATGGAATTAGAATCGCCGAAATAACGATTCAAATATATGAATTTGGTGCATAGAGAAACTGGGAAGAATCCCAAGATGATACACCAACTTCTCACTCACTTTCTCTCTCTTTTTTCTCTCTTATCTTAGCTAGGGTTTGGAAATTCGTATGAAATTTGTGAGAGAGGGTTTAAGGCCCTTATATAGGCTCAAAACTGATGGGAATGGCCCCATGGCCAAGGTATACTTAGTTTATGTCCAAATCAGGTCTGTTCTGATCCAACGAAGCATTTCTAGAGGTCCTCTTACTGAATGCGATCAGACTTAAACTCACTAATATAAGATCTTGATCAAGTTAACTTTTCAGTCCGATTGAATTTCCAGATCGACCGTGGCGGACCAGTTTCAGTTCAATGGTCATCAAAACTTAATTAGGGCCACAAGTAGATTGACATGTGTGGGCCATCTTCCTTGATCATATGGTGAATTTGGGTCAAATTCCAACGGTCAAAGTGCTTATAAATGGCGCGCAAGCGACACGACTCAGATTACTTAAATCCATATTTAATTTTATAAAAACCTTCACTTTCTTACGCTCTTCACTCCGCACTCAAGAAAATAGCCTCAGGACATCATCTAGACTTGAATTTTGAGGTGATAGTCAAGTCCAACTAGACGGTCATAACTGTCTAAGTTCTTCGCTATCGGACTTTCGACATGCGGTCCAGTACCGATACGAAGTTCACGATGCTCCCAAGAGCAACTGGGTTCAGAGATTGATCCTAGGTTTCTAGGTAACGTAGCATTAGCAGTCTTACTTATTTTGGGTCTTGTTTTTTTTATTTAAAGTGTTTCAAGCTAATTCTACCGAGTATTCAGTTTAGTAGTTAACCAAATTCTACCTTAATTATGGCAGAATACGGTCCTAGGGCCACTTTATGCCCCATTTTGGAACTTTTAGTATGTATATTATTTTAATTATTTTTTTAATATTTCATCATCAAGTTTACCCTGTCTCCATTAAATTTTATGAGATTTTGTGTTGAAAAAAAATTCTTAAAATTCCCGAAGCAGCAGCTGTCCAACAAGTGATTTTCAGACAGTTGTCACAATGACCTACTTTAAACTATATTAAATATTTTATTATATTTTTCACATATTTTTATATAAAACTATACTCATTTAGATTCAATTTAATTTATAAATCACCTAAATCGGAGTTATAACATGAAAGATATGATTTTTCAAAGTTGGATAAAATGTGAAGAAAAATACAGAAAACGGGCTGCCTAATCCCCTGTACGGAAGAGGCCTCGCCAAACCGGCGAGCCCATCGCCTGTCACTGGAAAGTTGGGTGAGGGATCAGCCTAGGGGGGATATCCTCACCCCCCGGGGATGCCGAAAACATGTGGGACTTACCCCGGGTCCCCCCAAATTGAGTCGATTGGGCCCACGAGTCCGTCGAGGCATTATCGGGTCTCATTTGCAAACTGGAATGAGTTACGCGATGTACAATATATGATTTTGGAGAAGGAGAAGCTAATCTATCCAAATAAACTATCTATATCATGATACTCCACAAAATCAATAGTCAAAATCCCATTTTATTCATGTATGTCACGCCCCAAACTCGAAAACCGGGCTCACAAAATTCTCGATCGCCAAATCTGGCGCCGACAGCCTCCGTAGAACCCCATTCTCGGCTCTTAGGTCTCATTCGCCAGGTTCCGATCCTGGGATGCTACAAGGAGGATTTTCAATGTCAGTTTGATTCGTAATAAGCATAACCAAAGGCATAACCCACAAACAACAACCAAGCACTCCATTACATTTCCACTATGATCAAAAACTTTACAAGTACAATGAGTATAAAGGGAAATATAATGGTAAAGAACAAAAACTCCAAAATGATCAGCAACGTGCTCCTGCCTCAGCGCTGCTGCGATCTAACATCACCTGCACGCAACGGTCGTGCATAAGCTTACAGAAAGCTTAGAGGATGGTGAAAGTGTGTGTGCAAGGTAGTAATATGAACATGCAGTGTCAGACTAAAGCGGAATATGCAGATGGATCTATGATATCATGAGCCGTACCAAGGCTTATACGATGCAAGACATGAATGGTATCGGCCATCCCAAGGCCATGCGATGTGCAATGCAACTCAAGCATACAGATCCTCATCTATGTCCACACATCAATGCAGCTCAAAATATGGGATATCACCGGGGTCTAGTACACTCTAAACCAGATTGCCGTCACATCACGCACAACAAGGTAAGTGGAAGAGACCACACTATCCGTCTGCCAATATCGGGCGCGACTCGTCGATAGCGGACCCATTCCTCGAGCTGGTCAAACTCAGCCTAGGATTGCCCCCTACACTCGGGCAGGTAAGGCAGCACCCCCTTCCAACCAACCACGACACAGTGGAGAGCACAGCCAACTGGTATTCGTCACTCAACACTCATCTACCCACTTGATCTAGACGTTGGAGCAACCTCTTGGTACCATAAGGGTTTAGGGACTTTCACCTAGGGATATCTATAGTACCCCATGTAGAATAAGATTTTCGGTATCCAATCCTGCCAACCACGATCTGTCTGTGGAGGCTACGGCCCCGATGTTGCTAGGGCGTACAATAACCATGTCACACAAATGCGAAATGCATGAATCACGCTATCCAGTCATGCAACCAATCCTGCGCATATCGTGCGCTCATGTAGGGCAACACCGCCTAACCAGGAGCCCATAAACAACCTGCCCGAAGGCATATACTATGATCAGTCAATCCTCATATCAAGCATACATATGATGCATATGATCATGGGTCATGAAACTGTACTAAACATGTAAATGAGTGATGAACCATCCTTACGACGCAGATGGGCCTAGACGGCCGAAACACAGCAAGTACGGCCCAGTAATGGGCCCTAAGGAGAGTCCCAATGTAGACATCCAACCAACATTACACTTGCAATGTGGACGTCAAACCAACATTACTTCCAAGGCACGATCTTTGTAAACATCGGTACTTAGTCTGTAGTGGATTTACACATTGTAATGGACCGTAGGTTCTTCCCATTGGACCTTACATATATATCAAATGGGCCATATCTTATGGGCCTTCTATTCATCAGATGGGCCACATAAATGGGTCATACCAATGAGTCTTATGTGCATTGCAATGGGTCAAAATCCGTGGGCCTTGGATTGCATCAAATGAGCTTAGTCTCATGAGTCTAATATGTGACCAATGGGCCACACCAATTGGGCCCCACATGTAGATCAAGTGGGCCTCAACCCATAGACCTAACATGAGTCAAATGGGCCTAAACCCCTAGGCCTTAATTAAATAAAATGAGCCTAACTCATGGGTCTCAAATAAATCCAGTGGGCCTAATCCCATGGACCCTTTTATAATCGAATGGGTTTAGTCCCATGGGCCTTACAATATATCAAATGGCCTACTTCCATGGGCTTTAAAATTTCAATAAAAGGGTCCAATTACATGGGCCTTGAAGTACATCAAGTGGGCCTAGTCCCATGGACTTGCAACACATCAAATGGGCCTAAGTTCTTAGGCCTAAAATGAATCCAATGGGCCTAGCCCATAAGCATTTCATAAACCAAATGGGCCTAGCCCATAGGCCTTTGGAAATTCAAATGGGCCTAACCCATAGGCCTTCAAGTAGACTAAATGGGCCTTTCCCAAATGTAGGTGGCCCACCCAATCATCACCCAAGCCACAATGATCTCACCAAGTGGATGGACGGTTTGAATACACCACATGTATCATGGCGGGTCCCACTGTCCAGTGGATAGTGCGGATAGCGCACATACATCACAAGGGCCCCACCGTCCGCTGGACGGTGGAGCCAGCACTTGCATGAAGTGGGTACCACCGTGGTGGGTGCCACCGTCCGTCTGGATGGTGGACTTAACACATTCTTCATTGTGGGTCCCATGTGGGGCCCACCCTGTAATATATATTTGACATCCAACCCATTGATAAGGTCAAACAGACCTGGTTGAAGGGAAAAATACAATTTTCAGCTTGGTCAAAAACTTCAGTGGGCCCCAGAGAAGATTTCAATGACAGGCATTCAACTCCACTGTTTCCTGTAGTGTGGGCCACCCGAGTCTTGGATTTAGCCGAAACTTGGAGGGGGCGCACCTGAGGAGGGGATTCACCTCGTAAACAGGTCGGATGACAAACAAACATTAAGGTGGGGCCCACGGCTGGAGCCGTGGGTCCCTTGCTGGACACTGCCCGCCCGTCTCCACGGCTGCATGCAGCAGCGTGCAGCGTTGCTCATTGTCAAAAAAATGCAGAGGCTCTGCCTCTTAGCATTTTTGGGAAAAATCAGTTTTCCTGGGGTTTTTCGCATGTGGGGCCCGCTAAGATGAAATCCGCCCCGGCCATTGTGTTCAGTGGCCCGTAACAGTCGAAATGAGTCCGAAGTTTGAATTTTTTTGGGATTAGAAAATGAAATAAAAACAGAAAAGGATCATTGAATGGTAATGATACGTTCTTCGATGCTATGGCCCACCAGGTCTTCCAATCAGGCCAAAACTTCTACCCAACGGCTAAAACACCGTAGGTAAGAGGATGGAGGGCTTGGATTGTCTAAATACATCACGATGGGGCCTAACCAAGTGGACCACCCAAATGCCATTTCTTTTTCTTTCCCTTTTCTTGTTTCTTTAGAAACGTCCAGCGTCCCTGACCCTGGACGGTTTTATTTATTATTATTATTTTTTTTGGATAGTGGTGGGCCCTGATGAAGTGGGCCACCACTGATGGGTGACATGGGTACTACGTCTAAGGTGGGCCCCACTTGAATAAAAATTTGAACAAAATAAATCTTAAGGTGGGATCCATTCAAGTGGGCCACAGAATCCTATTGCATAAAAATAAAATAAAAAAAATAAAATAAAATAAAAGAAATAAAAGAGAAAGAGAGAGAGAGACATGGAGAGTGGGACACGCCTTGTGATGGAGGGCTCCGCCACTATGAGCCCTCCCTTGAATGAAATCATACAATATGGATCCCTTTGAACATGGGACCATAAAAAATGTAAATCAACGGTGGAGATCCATTCCCCACCGATATAGACGGTCTAGATGGCCCTTTCTAAATGAAATAAACATCATGATGGGGTCCATGGAGAATGGCCCCATCATGGGACGATCATGATGATCTAAATGGGCCATCGGCCACATTTTAGGGTCCCAAGTGAGATCCGCACCATTGATCGGTGGGTCTCACTTGGCCCATCATAAAAATAAGAAAGAACTACCCTATAGAGGCACCCACCGTTCAATCTTCTTGCTCCTAGGGGTTCCTTAGCACCTTAGCTTCAACTTCAATGGATGAGATGAAGAATAGAGGGTTGAGATGAGAGATTTTGGGATGAAGAGGTGGGCCACTTGGAGCTTAGGAGAGTTTGGAAAACTCCATACGTATGGAGCTCCCTTTGCTTGGAGATTTTGAAATGAGAAAGAGAGAAAGAGAGAGAGTTGTAAAGGGAGAGAGAGAGAGTGATGGATGGATGTGGTGAGTGATGGTTGTGTAAGAAAAGCTTGACTTTTGAGGCTTTTGTGTAAGAGAGGTATGGGAGGTGTAAGAAAAGCTTGACTTTTGTGGCTTTTTGTGTAAGAGAGGTATGGTTTTGGGAGACTTTTGTGGTTGCTTGGGAAAATAGAATAAAGTAATGTGTACTTGACATGTGATGGCTTGATGGATTGATTGATTGATGGGATTGATGTGATTGATGTGACACATCGTAGAGATTTCCTTGGGTTTCGCAACGCGCGGTGTTTTCTCGCACCGAACGTTGGCCCACATCTCTTGACCAGGGTATCGCCTCGGCACACGAGTCACGGCATCGGAACCGCAGCGACGGCGCGGTCTCTATGGTAGTGGTCTTGGGTTGAGTCGACTCGGGTTGTCGGCATATGAATCAGGGTCCTGCGTCGATATCGATTAAGGGTCGAAGGTTGCCGGAATTCGACCGGTAAGACCGCGGAAGTCTACGAAAAGGTACGGACCTAGATACGAGTCTTACAATGTATTTACCATTTACAGTAAGTTTTAGTTTAAGTATAGTTATTCATCATTTAAACTTTAGGATTTGTGTCTAATATGAAAGTAATTGGAGAAACTTAAAAAATGAGGTGATGAAAGGTGAGATTTTGAAGGAAATGGGTTAAAAAGTAATTTCTTTAGCTTTGGTATTGAGTTATGAGAAGTTACCAAGGTGTTATGGTTGATCCATTGCCGAAGGACGTCTAATTCCAGGTTGGCTAAAATCTGAGGTGTTACAATCTCCCCCACTTAAAAATAATTTCATCCCCAAAATTCGCAAAGAGTACTGAGTAAAGATTCTATTATTCCTTTTGCCTATGCTTTACTGATTTCAAGTTTATATGCGTGGTAGGGTGTATACTATCTATGCTAGTCTGGTACATTTTAGTCTAAATTTCTTAAAAACTTACTCTTTATCTCTTGCTTACACCCTGATGGTTTGTTGTAATTTATTTCTTTATCTATTTGGAGTCTTGACGACGATTCCCATCTAATTAGAGTAAGATATATATTTTCAATGGTCGACCAATACGGAGAGACGGTTGTAATGGGCTTGATCTCAATACTTTGATCATCTACCTGACCAGGGTAGAAGGCTCATCGTATCCCTTCCTAGTCCTGGTTGATCTTGGTCTTCTGCTTGGTCAAAGCAATGAGTCCATTGGTAGTCACCCAGGATTGAGAATTGGGTCAAGCCGCAAATGCTTCGCCGTTGTATATTTTAGTAACTTCGTAGTCCAATCACTCTAAAAGCTTAGAGAATATCCATCATTGAAAGGTTCAAATTTCCTATTTATAAGATTGCTCTTTGGGTCTTGGTCTAAGAGAGTTCTCGTCTGAATCTATGTCCAAGGTAGCGGTTGATAAGCACCCTAATAGATCATCCTAAAAGGATTTCTAATCGTATAGAGTTGGCCAAGGCTTCTATTATGTTCGTATTTAACGAGTAGATTTGTAGATATACTGACCTCCGCTCGTTTCCATTGTTAGGCCTATGATTTAATATGAATGGGTTCAACACTTAAGCCTTAATTGTTTCCCTTTAAAGACTTTATTAGTGACATTCTATGGAGAATTCAATCCTATTTAATGACCAAACCTTACGTATAACCTGAATAAATTTCCTTCGATCCTGGGCCAGTGGGGATGGGGCCAACCACGCTTCCGCTATGCCACTCTGATCTAACGGTTGTATTAGCTGACCTAACTAGATTGAGCAATGTTCTACCCCCCTTAAAAATTATTTCTACTCTCAAGGCTCAAGAATCTATGTCCTGATCCGTATGTCAGAACAAGGTATAATTTAGGACTTATCCTTGACATGGAATGTGATACCATCTCCCAATACATTGGTTTTCCTTTCATTAATGATGTGTACTATGACATTGATACCTATGGTTATAGAAATGAGCCTCATCTTTATTGTGGTTGGTTCCAGGGACGGGTGTGAGTTGGTGGCAAGGTGCCTAATTCTACCAAAGAAGGACTCTTACTACGGTCCTGACTTACCCTCTTTTATCATGTCCAGTTTAATGCCGTAATATAATTTATACATTATTAGTACTATCTCTTTAAGTTCATTTGCACAATGTGAATGCCAGAATAGTCTGTGATTTAGGACTTAATTCCTAGCTGTCTATTGCCCATTTGAGACATTTTGTGGGCCTAAACAAGAAAAATCTTTATTGGCTATAGGCTCTTAACACTTCTCAAAGACGAAGTAATAAACTTTTGGTTGTAAGTGGTTGGGCCAATATGGAAGGAAAGTTGTGTAGTGGGTCTGAGCCGGATACATAGACCTTCTGCCTAGCTAGGAAAAAATTTATCGTATCGGTTCTTAATCCTAGTCGATCCCGATCTTCTGCTTGATCAGAGCATAGAGTTCATTAGTAATCTACCAGGATTGAGAATGCGATTCAAACCGCGAATACATCGCTTATATATAGTTTCTCTACTCCGTGTTCCCGATTGTAATAAGTCCTTGGGAAGCCAATTCTAAGGGGTGTATTGATTTATCCTAGTGTTCAATCCAAGGAATATATATAGTTTTCTCTAAGCATAACTAGTTTTTAAATCAAAATAGCATTCCTAAGAGTTATTAAGGATGCCTAAAAGTATCAAGGGAATCCTACAAAGGAACGAGGTCTCACTCTAACCAAATCAAGACAACTAGTTAAGTCTATATTTCAATTATCTTAGCAAAATCATTCTTTTACATTCCTTAGGATAATCAGTATCCTAGTCTTATCTTATGCGTAGCGACAATTCAATATTTATATTCTAAAGTCGATGTTTATATGCTAGATGATTTTTTTTTAAAAGCTGCCTAGACTTAAATGTGATTGTGCTCAAGCACTACAGATAAACTATACCTGCTAATTGCATTACTAATCCCACCTCAGGATTTGGGAATGACATGTTTGGAAGGAGTTTGGGATGGGATTAAAATTTAATTTTATAGGCTTTGAAAAATGAGCCTTGCGTTGGAAAGTGTGAGATGGGATTTCCTGTAACGACTCGAAAAATTTCGTACCAAGACCCGAGTACCACCTCGATCGAAAATCACTTAGAATTACTTCTCTTAGAAATTAACCATAAGTTAGCAGCGCTACGTTAGACTGGCGGTGAAATTAGTACTGTTCGCTTTAAATACGTTCTGCAAGACTTAAAACTTGTGTAATCGTTAATGCTATAATGCCCTAAAATCTAAGATCCAACTCTAAACCCAGTTGTTTTCGGGAATGTTTGGTAACTTTCTATTGGATCTAGACCATACGTCGACAGTTCGATATCTATAATCTCAGACCATTATGACCGCTTAGTTAGACTTGACCATCCGTTTGAAAATCAAACACAACTGGTGTCCTGACACCATTTTCTTGCGTCTAGAGTGAAGAGGGTGAGAAAATGGAGATTTTTAGAAAATTAATTATATTATTATGAAATCTGGCACGGTTCACTTGCATGTTATTTTTAAGCATTCTGACTGTTAGAATTCGACCAAATTTCACCCTCGGATCAGGAAAGTTGGTCCTTACATGTCCAAGTACTTGTGGCCTTGATCGAAGTCCGGTGACCGTTGAATTGAAACTGGTCTGCCACGGACGATCTGGAAATTTGATCGGACTGAAAACTTAACTTACTAAAGATCCGATTCTAGTGAGCATAAGTCCGACCGCATTTGATAAGAGGACCTCCAGAAATGCTTCGTTGGATTCGAAAGATCCCGATTTGGTTATAACTTAAGTATACCTTGACTTAAGGTCCGTTTTCATTATGTTTAGGCTTATAAAAAGGCCTTAAACCCTTAACTTTCTAACCCATACAAATTTCCCAAACCCTAGAATTTTAAGAGAAAGAAAAGAGAGAGAAAGTGTGGGAGAATCAGGTGAAACTCCGTCGGATTCTTCCTAACCCAACTATACATTGCACCAGCCTTTCTGAATCATTTTCCTGGCAAATCCGATTCTATTTTTGGGTAAGTCAAGATAACCCTAACCTGATTTAAGACCTAGAAGAGTTTAAGTGATATTATAGCTAACCTGTTTCTTGCCATAGGTAGCGTATCCGCCATTGACGAAGACACATCGTCTGAATCATCTTAAATACGTCTTTTCTGGTTTAAGGTGCGGACTATATACGCTTAGGTTATGGTTTTTAACACTTTCAATGTTAGATAATGATTTATTCATGTTGTGCTTGCCGTTACACATGCCAAATATGCTATCCGTTTTGTCTTCCACATACACATACTTTATATTGTAAATACCATATTTCATGTACATGTTAGAATACACGTATGCGTATGGAATTTTTCAATTTGCTTGCCATGATTAATTATTGTTGTTACATGCCTGATATGTATACGGTAACTCCTTGGCAAAAGGACTTGCCCTAATACGCAATAGAGACGACATACGTGATGTATGTCGAATTGTGTAACCTAAGTGTTTGAATAAATGCCTAAGTGAATTAGTAGTTAGTAAATTATGATTTCTAAGGTGGTTGAGATATGGATTTCCATCACACTATTTAAATCCATGAATAACGTAACTTAGATTATCCATGCTAAGTGAGTGTATGATTTCCTCCATGCATTGTGTACTTAGTTAAATCATGTTAAATGTGTGTATGAATTCCTACATGTATTATTTACATTCAAGTATACTTCATGATTGTTCATATGGATGCAAGATATGAATCATATGCTAGTTATTAGATTTTTATGTGAATGGGGCTGTACTACAGTCCAGGCAATCGGAAACCGTTCTGTAAATAGTGGTTGAGGTTATTTTCGCCACACAGGATGAGTTTAGCGAATCTGAGTCGTGCTTGGGCTGTTCGGTAGTGGTCAGGCCACACGGAGTGCTTATGCATTCCATGTCATTCAACTCAACGTGCGTTTGGCCTAGTTGAGCTTATTAACTAACCCGATTGACCGATGATTATTTACCATGTTTGGTCACCACAGTTTAAATCTAAGACACTGAGCTTACCAGTGAAACTCCCGTTAACCATGATACCTTGATCCCCTAAGACTCATGAACTGGGCATGGTGGTATGGGACACCATGGTCAAGTTGTTGGCCTACGTGGGGCCACAAACCTCCCCGTAGTGACCGTGAGCACCCTACTCTGAGCAGATTATGGTGGTATGAGACACTATATTCTTGTTATCGACCTACACTGATTGGTGACAAGCCCTCTGTAGTGACATTGAGTTTATCCTGATATTGCATAGGGGCGACGAGTCCTGTTGTAGTCTTAAGGATATTAATAGGCCTGTATTGATAAGTTGATGGGGGAGTGGTGTAACGATTGCGCGCAACAGCCCTGACAGCCCTTGCAGCGACCTAGAACCATAACATCGTACGAGATATCCTAGGATTGACGACCCTAGAAAGGATCAATGTTGGGAAATGATACAAGGGAGGTGTCTTAGCTTCCCAATACTACTGTATGAAAAGGACTAATAAGAACTTGGTAAGCATATTCATAACACCGTATTGCATGTGCTAACGACATTGGTGGTAGAGCACTGAGGAAGTGAGTCATGCTGCGATCGTTAAATGATGTTGTAGAGGGGATTGTGGTGAGGGCATGCATCATTCTTCATGTCATCCTTGCATTAACAAGAGATATAGGACCTGTTTGATTGTATTGCCTTATCATTACTGCTTGATTGGATTGATAACATGTTAACCTTTGCTATATAGTACCACTGAGTCAGTCACTCACTCTGACATTCTGGGATGGTGTTTAAACACCAACCAGACTCTGACTTAACTGCAGGAGATGGCGATGCTTGTGAGGCAGAGCCAGACTTCGACGAGGACGAGGAGGCGTTCTCATATATGCAGTTCTCAGGAGGGTTCATGTGAGCCTTGTCCTGACCAACGGGAATTATTTTTAGGATATGTATTGGATCATTTTTATCAGTTTATGTATGTATTTTGAGACACAGATGTATGTATATTGCCCTGGGCAGAGCACGCATCATTTGGAGATTTATTTTGAATTATATATGTAATTAAGTCTTCCACTTGCATTTCTTCAATATCCCTGAATTGTGTTTGCTAATATGGCTTGATCTATTTCATATTTTATGCATTCTTACAATCAACATACAATTATCATCAAATATGTTGCATAAGTAATGGTTTGGAACTTGGGAGTTGAGATGTGCTCGACCCCCGAATTTCAAGGTGTTATAAGTTGGTATTAGAGCATGATTTGGATTAATCTGGACCTGAGTTAGGGTCACACACCACACGTTGATGCCACTATACCGTAGGAGGGTGCGCAAAGAACATAGAAGCCTTCATAGGATCCCAGTTTCGCCAATTGGTGAAGTTCACTCAAATCGATCATTTTGATCGAGTCCGTGTACATCATGGTTGCATGAAACTACCTCGGACCACTTCTAGTACATTTATTAACGAGTTTAGACCCTTACTGATCCTATCCTAGCTATTAAAGATGGCTAAATGTGAATGTGCACCAGTTAGTATCCGAAACTACCCGAAATGGTTTAAAACAGAGGTGGGGCTCAAATCTAACACTTTCCGGGGGACCCAGGGTGGGTCCCACATGTTTTGGCCATAGAGGGGTAGGAGGACCTCGCCCATTTGGCGAGGCCTCGCCAAACAGTCCAGAGAGTGGCGATGACCTCGCTAGTTCGGCGAGGCCTCGCCGATCAGCGCGCTTTTCGGGCTGGGCCGCCCGGGCCGATGCTGTTTGGGGTCTAATGAAACCCCTTCATACAGGGTTCGACCCTTCGTTTATTCAAAATCCCATACTTCCTTCATAAATTGGCCCTCCAAGCTCTCCCTTCCCTTTAAACTTGCTATTTTCTCCTTCAAACCTCCCTTCCAATCACTCTCTCCTTCGTTTTTTATTATTTCTCTCATCCCTCTACTGTTCTCACCCATACCCAGCACCTGCATTCTCCATTTTATGTGATTGGAGCTCCCAAGCTCTCATTTGAAGCTCCCAAATGTGGTAACCCTCAACCTCTCTTGTCTTTGGCCTTCCTCTTCTTTTATTTCTTCTTTTATTGGCCCATTTCACCCCTGTATTTTCCCAAATCCATGGGAAGCCTTTAGGTCAGCCCTTTTTTTTCCCTTTCATCACTTTTCCATGGCCTTTATAGAGGCTATTGTAGCCTTTTTCTCCTTTTCCACCATCCTTTCGTTGATGGACAAGAAACATGCCCCTGCGGACGAGGCTGGGCCTAGTCATCCCACTCGTTCGAGGCAGCCTAGAGGAGCTACCACGAGTCCTTCAAGTGTTGGGAGAGAAATACACATGAAGCGGGATTTAGATCCCCACGCTCCTTTTAGAAGGACGTTGTTGGCAGAGTTGGCTCATGGCACATATAGGGATCGCAAAGTCCTTTTTAAAGTGCATGTGGATGGGCGACTCTTTGGTGAGTTCTTATTGTTTAAGCGTATTGAAGCTGTCGGGTGGGGTCCGCTATTTGAAGGTCAGTCTCGTGCTAATCTGAGCACCGTTCGTGCCTTTTATGCTCATATTCGGGACCCTACGCTGGAGCCACTACTGTTCAAGATCTCCTTTGGAAGAGATCGGGAGGCCACAATCGATGTTCGATTGATAGCTCGACTACTGAACGTGCCACTTGGCGAGGTACATCCAAGTGCTAAGAATCTGAACAATGTTCGTGAGAGAGATCGCCACATAGGTTTCTATGCAGTCGTTTATTTGAGTGGCAGCCTAACAAGAGCCCTTTAGCGACACACATGTCAAATGATTTTCACCTGCTTCACCACATCTGCACGTTCAATGTTTATCCCAGGTGGAGCAACCGCAGTGAATGTATGCATCTTATGGTAGATTTTCTATATCAGGTGGGGCTGGGAGAGAACGTGTGCATGCCTACGTTTGTACTGTGATAGATTGTCCTCATAGCACAATCGAGAAGAACGTCTGAGTCACTTCGCTTTGGTCGGCTCATATACAAGATTGCGCTTGAGTTTGCTTACAGACTTGGGCCCGAGTTTCCTGTGCCGGTTCATTACATCAATGAGGCTACTATGAATCAGATAAAGATTGGGCCTCGGCAGTGTGAGGCCCAGCTTGATGATGACAGTGAGGGGGAGTATGATAGTGAAGAGGGAGAAAGTGAAGAAGGTGGGGCAGAAATAGAGGAAGAAGTCCAGGAAGAAGAAGAAGAGGAGGCTCAGGATACTGATGAGAGTCCTCCTCCTGCGACTCGGGCTGTTAGGGATGCTCATATAGCCCAACTTGAGGAGAGTCAGATTGCTTTGCGATAAGAAGTTCAAGAATTTTGGGCTGAGGTAAAGCAAGAGCTTGAAGAGACTAAGGCCGTCATGAAGCAAAAATTTGGCAAGGTGACTTGCACCTTGAAGGGCATCCTATGCTACCTGAAGGATAAGGGTGCCCCTTCTCCATAGCCAGATTCTGATGCATAGACTCATGTAGTCGTTGTTTGCTTGTTTGATGTTTATTCTTATGTGTGGTTTGCTTGTTGTTTATCAGTTGGTAGTTGTTTAATGTTGGAGTTTCGTGTGTGAAGCTTAAGAGTTTTGTTCACATGCTTTCTCTGTCGCGATTCATGTAATGCTGCAAATCATGTATTGTGATAATTTTGTTAATGAAATGCATGTGGTTTCCTTGGTTTGTGAAGTACAGACTGTGAATGGATTGTGTGAATGCCTAATTTCTTTGGTTGCTACCCTCTGTTGTGTGTAGGGTATGCCGCCTAAGGGTTCGAGATCTTCAGCCTATCTTTCTCTGGGAGATTCACTTGATGGGGCCCTCACCCTGAGCGATACTCCTATGGACCCTCATGCGGGCCTATCTAGTTCAGATCCCAGGCCGAGTTCTGAGCCGACTTTTGGTCCTGCTGCTGGGCCACCTCCTGTGACACATTTTGTGGTGCCTCCATTCACACCTGTGCCTCTAGAGCAGCATCGTGCGTCTGCGTCGATGCCTTCTACATCACAGTCTGCTCCGTCTTTTGATAGGTTTGAGCAGATGATGCTGTTGATGTAGCAGCAGCAATAGTTCTTGTCCTCTATGGCTGGCATTTTTGCTCAGTCGATGGCGATGACTCCACCTGTAACATCCTAAAAATCGGGAGTCGGGTAGAAACCCAACTCCCGAGTTCCGAAACATCACTTATGCAACATAGATAATGATAAATGCATGTTTTCTGTAGAATGACATTAAACAAGATTGAGACAAAGCCAAAACAGCATATCATACTCCAGAGACAGTTAATTTAGCAAGCGGAAGAATGTGATAGATACATAGAATATATGAACTATTGTGAGTCTCCAAAGTGTGAACATGTTACCAGGTTAAACATATACATGTATACTCCAAAGATAAGTAAAAAGAATATACATGGTGCGAAAATAAAAGGCAAAATACCACGTGCACTGGCATCTAATCAGTAACCCTGTAACCCCGTCAATCAGAACCTGCATATAGGAGGGATCCTCCTCATCATCATCAAGTTCAGCTCTGCTTCGCGAGCATCGCCATCATCTGAAACTAAAATAGGGACTGGTGGGTGTCCAGAACACCATTCTGTAACGTGGGAGTGAGTGATCAACTCAGTGGAATCATAGAGCAAAGATTAGCATGTTATCAAATCAATCACGCGATAATAGTAAAGCAGGCAATCAAACATTCCTAGATACTGTTGTTAATGCAAGCATGAAATGACATGATGGATGCCCTCACCGACATACTCCCTCATACGACACCATCTACGTCCGCGACATGCTTTCTTCCCACAGTGCTCCACATCTTCCAGGCACATGCAGTGCGATATGAATATGATTACCGAGTTGTTATTAGTCCATTTCATACAGCAGGATTAGGAAACTAGGGTACTTCCCTTATATCATTCCCAACAAGGATCCTGTCTAGGGTCGTCACTCCTAGTAATCTCATACGATGGTATATTTTTAGGTCGCTGCAAGGGCTGTCAGGGCTGTTGCACGTATTCATTGCTCCACTCCCCCATCACCTTATCAATACAAGCCTAGTTTATATCCTTAAAACTGCATCAGAACTCGTTGCCCCCATGCGGTGTCAGGATAAACTCAAGGTCATTACAAAGGGCTGCCAAGGCTATTGCTCGCACTCGTTGCTCTACTCCCCCATCACCTTATCAATGTAGGCCGACAACAAGAATATAGTGTCCCATACCACCATAATCTGCTCAGAGTAGGGTGCTCACTGGTCACTACGGGGAGATTTGTGGCCCCAGCATAGGCCGACAACTCGACCACGGTGTCTCATACCACCATGCCCGGCTCATGAGTCTTAGTGGATCAAGGTACCACGGTTATCAGGGTTTTCACTGGTAAGATCAGTACCCTAGGTTCAAGCAGTTATGACGAATATAAGGTGAACATACAATGGTCAGTCGGGTTACTTGATGAGTCCGACTAGCACAAGCGCACGTTGAATCGACTGACATGAAGTGCACAAGCACTTCGTGTGGCCTAACCACTGCCGACGACTCTAGTACGACTCGGGTTCGTCATACACATCCTTCGTGGCGAATAGAATCTAACCACGAATCCTAATCTGTTACCGACTGCCTGGACTAGAGTATAGCCCCAAACACATGTAATGTAAATCAATAATCATATGAGATAGACAGAATTGAAATAACAAGTGATTCAAGCATGTTATCAGCATGTTATATCATACATCATAAGCAGTTAACCATACACGAGTACTTCACACATAAGGTAATCAATTCAATACAACAAACATTGAGGAATTCATGTACATCATCAAATTAGTTGAGAATCCAATCTCAACTCTAATCTACAACACCATTTACTCGATACTTAGCAATACATACATTTATACAAACTCTTAGACTACACAACACCAACGTACTTGACGTATGTTGATTTCAACATATAATATGACAAATCCTTACATCAAGGAGATGTCTAATACACAACAATCATGTTCTTACATTCGATACATATGGCAAGCATAAATCATATTAATTTAGGCATTTCAACAAACACTGAACCTACACACATTAGTCTACATAACATATGTGGACTCTAAGTGCGCATTTGGGCGAATCTCTTCGCCAAACAGATCATACACGCATTCCTAATATTACAACACGACAAATAGCCATGGCAATCATTTCAACAAAATACAGACGTATACTGTATTTCCTACAAATACCTAAAATGCCCTAAATCTCATAATTCCCATACGCAGTTGAAATGGAAAACGGACAGCATGTTCTACATGTCAAACAACATTTTCTTCGATAATCTACTATTAAACAACATTGAAAGCTTTGAAATCTGTCAATCAAAGCATCTAAAATCCTCACCTTTCGCCTTAGACGTGTATCGATTCGAATAGAACGTCTACGCTTCGTCAACGGCGTTAAGACGACCTATATCACAAGATACATCATCTACTTCACTACTTGTATTGATAGAATCCCTAAAACAGGTTAAGGTTAGGGTTTTTTTACCTAGAACAAAGCCGGAGTCGCTGGAATAACGATACGGAAGGGTGGATTTGGCACGTAGAGCAACAGGAAAGAATCCCAGGAGAAATCACCAGCTTCTCCCTCACTTCTCTCACTTTTCTCTCTTCTCTCTCCTAGGGTTTTCTCCAAATTCGTATGGGTTAGAAAGCTAAGGGTTTAAGCCCCTTTTATAAGCCCAAACATAACCAAAACAGACTCTAAGTCAAGGTATACTTGGGTTATAGCCAAATCGGGTCTTTTCCGATCCAAAAGAGTATTTCGGGAGGTCTCCTAGCCGAATGCTGTCGGACTTAAGCTCATGGATATTGGATCCTGCTCACACCAAGTTTTCAATCCGGTAGAGTTCTCAGATTGCACGTGGCGGACCAGTTTCAGTTCAGCGGTCACGAAGACTCGATCAAGGATTTCAAGTACACTGACCTGGGTGAGAAATGTTCCCTAATCCGAGGGTGTATTTGGGTCAGATTCCAACGGTCTGAATGCTTATACTGAACCCGCAAGCGAAACGTGCCAGATTTATTTAAATCCCATTTATTTTTAAATGTATTTCACTCTTTCTCACACTCCCTGCTCTAGGCTCAATGAACTAGCCTCAGAACATCAGCTGGGCTTGATTTTTGAAACGATTGTCAAGTCCAACAGGGCGGTCATAATGGTCTAAGATTGTAGATATCAGACTCTCGACGCGCGGTCTAAATTCAATATGAAGTTTCAAAGGGTTCCTGAGGGTAAACGGGTTTAGAGTTTGATCCTAGAGTTTAGGGTAACGTAGCGTCAACGATTCTAGAGGTTTTGGGTCTTACAGATCGTATTTAAAGTGGTTGGTACTAATTTCACAGGAAATCTAGTGTAGCGCTGACTAATTCACGTTAAATTCTAAAGAATTAGGTTCTAAGTGATTTCTTTGGCTTTGGAATTGGGTTCTGAGAGGTTACCGTGGCATCATGGTTGGCCCATTCCCTAAGGACGTCTAACCCCAGGTTGGTAAAAATCTAGGGTGTTACACCACCTGCCTCGCCTCTACACCCTGTTGGGCATGATAGTGTGAGCGGTTCTTTCGAGCGATTTCAGTGCTTGAGGCCTCCTACATTTTCAGGTACTCACAGACCTGAGGAGGCGAGTATTAGATGGACCGCATCTTGAAGATGCTGAGACCATTGCACTGTTCTGAGGCAAAACAGGTTGAGATGGCCACCTTTATGTTTGAGAAGGAGGCTAGCCATGGTGGGACAGCATTCTCTGCACTATGGTGGAGGGATATGAGTGGACGTGGGCAGCGTTTGAGGCACGCTTCCACGAGAAGTATTTTTCGATTACTTATCAGCATGAGAAGGAGAGTGAGTTCCTTCACCTTCGCCAAGGAGGCATGTCGGTGACAAAGTATGAAAATCGGTTTACGGAGCTAGGGAGGTATGCTCCTTTGATTCTGAGTGACCAGCCGATGAGGATGCAGCATTTTTCGAAGGGCTTGCAGCCCGAGATCAAATCGAAGATGTGTTGTACGAGCATTTCTTCCTACGTAGAGCTGGTGAGTATGTCCTTGTGTGCAGAGCAGGACGGGGACAGGTCGGCCCGCACAAGAGCACCTATGGTTCCTAGGCCGTGACATGAGTTCGAGAGTAGGCCTTTCCTCTCCAAGAGGCCTCGGTTTGAGACACCGCAGGGGTCTTCTGCACCTGCCTATGTGAGGTGTCCTGATGTGCGGTATGACTATTGTAGGAAGCCTGGCCACACCAAGACTACATGTTTTTTCAGGATGCAAGACAGTGGGTTCTTGCAGCCTCAGTGGGTTAGTCGTCCGATGCCTCAGACCATCTCACCACCACCCCTTCATTCTGCACTAGCTCATCTGTCCTTCAAACCTCCAGCACCTCATTTTAGGCCATCGTATCGGCCTATGGTACCGTAGCTGAACCGTCCACAACAGGCTCAGGTACACGCACTGACAGCGGAGCCATCCAGGACAGAGACCGCACCACCTTTGGCCTTTGAGGTCACAGCTCACATTAGAGGTACTCCTATATTCCTATTAGTCGATACGGGATCCACTGTTTCATTGATATCTTATTCAATAATTAAGCACTTTGGGCTACAGACTACTCGGATGGTTGGGGTGTGAGTTCTTTCAGCACACGGGACCTTTTTTGATGCCACTATGATGTGTGAGGGTTGTTTACTAGATCTAGGGAACAGGACGATGACTATTGACCTTATCATCGACCCCTCTCTCTATCATTTCGACGTCATTCTTGGCATGGATTGGCTAATTGTAGGGAGGGCTAAGATTGACTATGAGACCCGTGTAGTGATAGTTTACGAGCCGGAGGGCACGTCCTTTACATTTTCGGTGCAGGTTAATCACCCCTCACGCGTGCTTTGTTATGCTTCCTTATTGAGGAATGTTGATGTCCCGGTACTTGAAAGCACGCTAGTAGTCCGTGATTATGAGGATGTGTTAAGGAAGATACCTGGGTTGCCACCCCAGCGCGAGATCGATTTTACTATCGACCTGGTACCCAGTTTGATGCCCATCTCATTGCCGACATATCGCATGGCCCCGTGTGAGATGGAGGAGTTAAGGAAATAGTTCGATGAATTATTAGAGGCTGGCTTCATACGACCGAGTGTGTCTCCTTGGGGAATACCTGTGTTGTTCATGACGAAGAAAGACGGTTCATTGCGGTTGTGTATTGATTACTGCAGGCTGAATCAGATTATGGTAAAGAATAAGTATCCTTTGCCCAAGATAGATGACCTGTTTGATCAATTAAGAGGAGCACAGTACTTCTCAAAGATTGATCTATAGTCCGGGTATCACCAACTGCTTGTCAGGAAGGAGGACGTACAGAAGACGGCTTTTAGGACTAGCTTTGACTATTATGAGTTCCTTGTGATGTCATTTGGTCTTACCAATGCACCAGCCGTGTTCATGGATCTGATGAACCATATATTTCGGTCGTTCCTCTATCGATTCGTCATCGTCTTTATAGAAGACATTCTGATATACTCAAGGAGTCGAGAGGAGCATGAGGAGCACTTGCGATTGGTTCTGGATACTCTGAGACAGCACCAGTTGTTCGCACAGTACAAGACATGTGACTTCTGGAAGGAGGAAGTCAAGTTTCTAGGACATGTCGTGTCCAAGGATGGGATAACAGTGGACCTTGCTAAGGTAGCCACGGTGCAGGATTGGAAGCAGCCTGGTTCGGTTACTGAGGTGAGAAGTTTCCTAGGACTTGCTGGCTACTATCGACGATTCATTCAGAATTTCTTCAAGTTAGCTAGACCCTTGTCTCAGTTGACACGGAAGGATTTGAAGTTTTCCTGGAATGAGTAGGCGAAATCAGATTTTCAGGAGATGAAAGATAGAGTAACGTCTGCCCCTGTGCTAGTATTGTGAGAGCAGGGGGTTAGTTATACGATCTATACGGACGTGTCTCACATTGGTTTAGGTTGTGTCCTTATGCAGAAGGACAGGGTGATTGCATATGCCTTGAGACAATTAAGGAAGCACGAGGGGAATTACCCTACACACGACCTAGAGTTGGCAGCTGTCATCTTCGTATTGAATCTCTGGAGACATTACCTCTACGGAGAGGAGTTCGAGCTCTTTTGTGACCATAAGGGCCTCAAGTATATATTCACGTAGCAAGACCTGAATATGAGGCAGCGACGATGGTTAGAGACCTTGAAGGACTTTAATTTCTAGGTTTCCTACCATTAGGGCAAGGAAAACCTTGTGGCTGACGCATTGAGCGGCAAGAAGGCGATAGAGTTTACGGCTCCGCTGATGGTTACCGAGTGGGACATGGTTGAGTTTTTGTGGGATTTTGAGCAGAAACTCACTGTAGAGGAGCCATTCGAGGTTATCGCACACGTTCAGGTGAGACCTCTTGTCGATGACAGGGTCATCGCGGCGCAGAGGGATGATGAGCGTCTGACTGAGCTTCGAGAGCAGGCTAGTGATGATGCAGATGTCGAGTGGCGAGTTGGAATGGATGGGGGCTTATGTTATCATGGCCGCCTATGCATCCCAGATGTCCCTGACTTGAGACGAGAGATTCTCGAGGCTGCGCACAGTTCTAAAATTGCGATGCATCCGGACAGTACAAAGATGTATCATGACATGAAGAGGACGTACTGGTGGGATGGTATGAAGACCCACATTGTAGACTTTGTGTCCCGTTGTCTCACATGCCAGCAGGTGAAGGTAGAGCATCGCTGACCCCCTAGTCTCCTTTAGTCTATGCCTATAGCTGAGTGGAAGTGGGACTATATCTCTATGGATTTCATTTCTGGACTGCCGAAGACGAGGAAGGGACATGATTCTATCTGGGTGATTGTCGACCGCTTGACGAAGTCGGCGCACTTTCTTCCGATTAGAGTTACGAACTCTGCAGATGAGCTGTCGGCCTACACTGGGGCCACAAACCTCCCCGTAGTGACCAGTGAGCAACCCAGACTCGTGAGTAGATTATGGTGGTATGAGACACTATATTCTTGCTGTCGGCCTACATTGATAAGGTAATGGGGGAGCGGTGCAACGAGTGCGAGCAACAGCCCTGGCAGTCCTTTGTAGTGACCTCGAGTGTATTCTGAGTCTACGGGAGGCGACGACCCTTCCGTAACGACAAGAGTACAAGTAGGCCTGTATTGATAAGGTGATGGGGGAACGGTGCAACGAGTGCGAGTAATAGCCCTGTCAGCCCTTGCAGTGACCTACAAAATATACATCGTATGAGATTACTAGGAGTGACGACCCTAGACAGGATCTGTGTTGAGATTGATATAAGGGAAGTACCTCAGTTTCCCAATCCTGCTGTTTGAATGGACTAATAATAACTCGATAATCATATCACCATCACATTGCATGTGCATGGAAGATGTGTAGCACTGTGGGATGAAAGCATGCCGCAGGCGTAAGATGGTGTTGTATGAGGGAGATCGTCGGTGAGGGCATCCATCATGTCACGTCATATTGCATTAACAACAGTATTAGGAATGTTTGATTTACTGCTTTACTATATCGCATGATTGATTTGAAAACATGCTAATCTTTGCTCTATTATTCCACTGAGTTAGCTACTCGCTCCCACGTTACGGGATGATGTTTGCAATACCCACCAGACCCTGTCTTAGATGCAGGTGAGGCAGCGATTCAGGATGTAGAGCCGGATTATGATGAGGACCAGGACGAGTTCTCATATATGCAGTACCACGACGGCTTTGCTTAGGTGGCCTGGATTGGTGGGACTTCTCAGTGGGACTATTTTTGACCTTTTGATTCTGTTTATTTACATGTATATGAGACTCAAAGATGTATTCATACTTTTGAGACAGTTGAGATCTATTTTATTTTCCATACAGTGATATGTATATCTTTTAGTCTTCCGCTTGCTTTTATCACTGAATCTGGAGTATAAATTACAGTTTTAGTGTACTTTTACTCATGTGAATGCTTTAACTCAGACAACATTGAATCATAATCATTTTTATTGCATAAGTGACGGTCTGGAACTCGGGAGTTGGGTTTATACACGACCCCCAATTTTTAGGGTGTTACAAGTTGGTATCAAAGCATGAATGAGATTATACCGGGCCTGGGTTATGGTCATGCGACGTACGCTTTCACTTCCTTTGACTTAGGTGGGTGCGAGGAAGGTCTAGAAATACTTATAGGATCGCAGTTTTGCCAATAGGCGAAGTCTACTCGTATCGATCGCTTGATCAAGTCCGTAACGCATCTAGGGTCGCGTGAAGCGACCTAAGTAGCTCCTAGGTTATAAGTAGGTGGGTTGAGACATTCTTTGAGCGGTTCTAAACTCGTAAATGTGAATCCTTGGGCTGTGGGGTAACCACAACCCTTACATTCAATCGCTAGGGCTTAAAAACCCCGTTTCACCTAATTTTTTCAAATTTTTTCCTCTCACCACTCCATTCTTCAATTATTTCTTTGACTTTTCATGTTAGGCATTGATCCTAATGTGAAAATGATATAAAATCATACTTCGACAAAATTTTACAGTGAATAGTAAAATTTCATGAAAACTGGCCATTTGGCCATTCTAAATTTGTAATCTTTAGCAACTAATGGGCTAGATGGATGTATTAACTCCTTCTACCCCTAAATCATATGCTACATGATAGGGTAATGCATTGAGATTTACAGATTAGCCCCAGGAAGCCACGAATAGAAGTTTGGGCCTCCCTAGGCCAATTTGCAATGAACTAAGGTGGGGCCCATACATATTTGAGGTCCCTAGGCCAGGGGGGACCCAACCCATGTGGTCCCACCAGCCGGATTGATGACTGGCAGGTGATGCCATCGCCGATGAGTGGGCCCCACTTGCATTGAACTTCGGGCGCACGCTCTCTTTTGGGTAGGGCATCCCTCCCATGTGTGGTCCGTCCGTCGAAAACCCCTAAAAGAGGTACCTCCTTCATAAACAGCCCCCTCCCAAGCTCATTTCACATTTTTCTTGCTGCCCCTTCTCAAATCGCTGCTCCAAATCCCTCCTAATCCCATTTCTTGTTGAAACTCAACCCATTCCATCCCTCCATTACAGTTTTCAACTCCTCTTACAAATCTCGTCCGTTGGAGCTCCTACAACCTCCATTTGTGGCTGAAATCTGGTGGAGCTCCATTCTCCTTTTTCCTTCTCTTTTCTTTTTAAAAATCCAGCCTTAGGGAGCTTGAAGCATCCCTCTACAATGCCTAGATTTCCTTCTGTCCGTTTGGGCAGTCATTTCTCTCCATTTTTCTCACTTTTCATGGCTATAGTTGAAGCCATTTTGAGTTTTTTCTCTTTCTCCACCATCCTCTCTTTGATGGGAAAGAGAAAGACTGCAGCGGATGAGGCTGGGCCTAGTCGCCCTACGCAATCCAAAAGACCGATGGGTGGCGCCGCTAGCTCAAGCTCCACTGTAAGTCCAAGCACAGCCCGGGAGTTTCATACAAAGTGGGATTTAGATCCCCATGCTCAAATTGGGAGAGTGATATTAGCAGAGATGCCTTACGGTGAATATACTGACCGTAAGGTGTTGTTTGAGGTGGATTGGAAGGGCGACTCTTCAGTGAATTCCTATTGTTTGAGCGCATTGAAGCTGCACATTGGGGTCCGCTCTTTGAAGCCCGTTCTCGTGCTAATGTGAGCACCGTTCGTGCCTTCTACGCTCGTATCCAGAATCCTACATTGGAGCCATTGCAGTTTAAGATTCCCTTTGGTAGAGACCGGATGGCTACGGTCGATGTTCGGTTGATAGCGCGACTTCTAAACGTGCCCCTTGGTGATGTTCATCCCGGTGCGAAGAATTTGAGGAGTAGGCGTGAGCGAGATCACCGTACCATGTTCCTATGTGGTAGTCTGGTTCCATGGCAGCCTAACAATAGCCTCAAGGCGTCTCATATGTCTGATGATTTGTGCCTGTTACACCACATTTATACGTTCAACGTGTATCCCAGGTCGACAAATCGCATTGAATGTACGCGCCTTATGGTTGATTTCTTGTATCAGGTGGCCCAGGAAGAAAATGTGTGTATGGCCACTTTCGTGTTGTGACAGATTATCCTCATAGCGAAATCAAGAAGAACGTCTGAGTCGCTTCCTTTTAGCCGGCTTATATACAAGATCGCGCTTGAGTTTGCTTATAGACTTGGGCCGGAGTTGCCAGTTTCGATTCACTGCATTGATGAGTCTACCATGGTTAAGATGAAGATCAGGTCTCAGTACCGTGAGACTCAGCTTGATGAGGATAGCGAGGGCGATTTTGATGACGAAGAGTATCCAAGTGAAGGAGAACCTGGAGCAGAAGTAGAGGAAGAAGTCCAAGAAGAGGTAAAAGAGGAGGCTCAGGATACTGATGAGAGCCCTCCTCCTTCTACTCAGGCTACTAGTGATGCTCACATTGCCCGAATTGAGGAGAGTCAGGTCGCCTTGCGAAGGAAAGTTCAGGAACTTTGGGCTGAGGTCGAGGATACCAAGGCCGTTATGAAGAGAAAATTCGGTAAGGTGACTCGCACCTTGAAGGTGATCCTGTGCTGCTTGCAGGATAAGGGTGCTCCTCCTCCATCACCCAACTCAGACTAGCGATGAGATTATAGATGTTGTTGGTAGTAGTTAGTTGTTTCCTACTTTATGTTGTGTAAGCCTATTAAGGCTAGTAGTTTATTTATGTTGCTGTTGTAACTTTAACTGTCTTAGTTCCCATGTACTTCTTGTCATGATGTCTGTAAGGAGATATCCCTTGTATTGTGATAATTTTGATTAAATGAAATGCATGGAATGCTTTGACTCTTTACGTGAATGATTGCGGTGTGTTTGTACTATTGATACTGACAAGGTTGCGCCCTATTTTGAATATAGGGAATGCTGCCTAAGGCTACATGGAGCACAGCTCGGCTTACATTGGGTGAGCCTATGGATCAGGTTCCCCTTCAGTCTGGTGCTCATACGGACCCTGCTGTGGGCCCAATTCCTGAGACAGCACGTGAGTCTCAGCCTCCTACTGGTCCTGCAGCTGGACCACCACCTTTTACACCGCTCGTCAGAGAGTAGTACCGTGTGTCTTCTTCGACGCAGTACATGCCACAGCCTGCTCCACCTCCAGATAGATTTGAGCAGATGATGGCCATGATGCAGCAGCAGCAGCAGCTCCTGACTACTATAGTGGGGGCTCTAGCCTAGGGTGTGAGTATGACTCCACCTGCACCACCTGCGCATCCAGCTGAGGATACCGATACATATGTTCAGGATGAGGGCATGGCTCATCCTGCACCACCTGCTTACCCTGCGGGGAGTGCTGCAAACACACGGGGCTTACTAGAGCAATTCCAGCACTTACGGCCTCCCACTTTTACGGGTTCTCATAGACCCGAGGAGGCCGAGTATTGGCTCGACCGTGTGTCGAAGGTACTACGCATGCTGCATTGATCAGAGCCCGAGCAGGTTGAGTTGGCTACGTTCTTATTTGAGCGGGAGGCCAGCTTATGGTGGGATAATGTGTTGCGGACCGTTGCCGCTGATTACATCTGGACCACAAGAAATACTATCCCCAGACATATAGGCATGACCAGGAGAACGAGTTTCTGTGCCTCAGACAGGGAGGCATGACGGTGACTGAGTATAAGCATCGGTTCACTGAGTTGGGCAGATACGTCCTGACTATACTGGTAGATGAGCAGATACGCATACGGCGCTTTTCTGAGGGTTTACGACCGGATATTCGGTCGAAGATGTGTTGTGTGAGCATTCCTTCCTATGCAGAGCTGATTCACATGTCCATGCAGGCAGAGAAGGATGTGGATCGACTTACACGATCTCGTGGCCCTATTGCTCCTAGGCCACGACCAGAGTTACAGGACAGGCCCTTTGCGGGCAAGAGGCCTCGCGTCGACCCTCCTCTTAGGGCTACAGCGTCAGTACCCTCGAAGCGGCGTCCCAATTTATCATGTACTTATTGTAGGAGAGCGGGCCATTTGGCACAGAGTTGTTTCGCTCGGATGCGGGACAGTGGGTTCTCGCAGCCGCAGAAGATCGACCGTACAAGCCCACAGGCTATATCAGCACTGCCTTTACGGTTGGCTCCTGCGCGCCCTTCCTTCAGACCTCCCGTATCTCAGTTCAGGCCGCCTCTACGGCCCATGGCACAGCGGCCGAACCGACCACAGCAGGCGCGGGTGCATGCTTTGACAGATGAGGCAGCCGAGACAGAGACTTCGCAGCATTCGGCCTTTGAGGTCACTGCCCAAATCAGAGGTATTCCTATTCTCGTGATGGTGGATACTGGATCCACACTTTCTTTGATATTGCATTCCATAGTCAGGTGTCTTGGACTGCCGACCATTCGTATGGATGGAGTGCGAGTCCTTTCAGCTCATCGGGATTTTTTTGATTTCACCCTGATGTGTGAGGGTTTCTTGGTGGATCTGGGAGGCAGGACGATGGCTCTTGATCTTATCATCGACCCCTCTATTGTTTAGCTAGACGTCATTCTTGGCATGGACTGGTTGACTGCTAGGAGGGCCGAGATTGACTGCGAGACTCGTATGGTGATGGTGTACGAGCCAGAGGGCACACCTTTTACATTTTCAGTCTGGGTAAATCTCCCCTTCCGCATACTTAGCTACGCTTCTTTACTTCGGGACGTTGATGCCCCGATGCTTGAGCATACGCCAGTCGTTTGTGATTTTGGGGATCTGTTCAGGAAGATCCCTGGTTTGCCGCCTCGATGAGAGATTGATTTCACTATTGATCTGGTGCCTGGTTCCATGCCCGTCTCACTGCCGACGTATCGCATGGCACCGTATGAGATGGAGGAATTGAGGACGAAGATTAATGGTCTGTTGGAGCTTGGCCTTATTCGACCTAGTGTGTCTCCTTGGGGAGCACCAGTCCTGTTTGTAAGGAAGAAGGATGGTTCGATGCGATTGTGTATTGATTATCGCAGACTGAACTAGATCACAGTGAAGAACAAGTACCCTTTACCCAGGATCGATGACTTGTTTGATCAGTTGAGAGGAGCGCAGTACTTCTCGAAGATTGATCTTCAGTCGGGATATCATCAGTTACGCGTCAGGGATGAGGACGTGCAGAAGACAGCATTCAGGACCAGTTTTAGCCACTACGAGTTCCTTGTGATGTCGTTCGGTCTCACGAACGCACCAGCCGTGTTCGTGGATCTGATGAACCGGATATTTCGGCCTTTCCTCTATCAATTCGTCGTTGTGTTCATTGAAGATATTTTGATATACTCCAGGGGTCGAGAGGAGCATGAGGAGCACTTGCACTTGGTCCTGGATACACTCAGACAGCATCAGTTGTTCGCACAGTACAAGAAGTGCGACTTCTGGAAGCAGGAAGTGAAGTTCCTGGGACATGTGGTGTCCAAGGATGGCATGGCAGTCGACCTGTCTAAGGTAGCTGCAGTTCAAGACTGGGAGCAGCCTGGTTCTGTCACTGAGGTGAGGAGTTTCTTGGGTCTCGCTGGCTATTATTGACACTTCATTCGGGATTTCTCGAAGATCGCGAGACCTTTATCTCAGTTGACACGGAAGGACATGAAGTTCGCCTGGAATGACAAGGCGGAGTCAGCTTTTCAGGAGCTGAAGGACAGACTTACGTCCGCCCCTGTGCTAGTATTACCAGAGCAAGGGGTTAGATACACTATATAGACTGACCCGTCTAGCGTTGGTTTGGGTTGTGTCCTTATGCAGAAGGATAGGGTAATTTCGTATGCCTCGAGATAATTAAGGAAGCACGAGGAGAATTACCCTACACACGACCTAGAGTTGGCAGCCGTCATATTCGCACTGAGACTCTGGAGACATTACCTCTATGGAGAGGAGTTCGAGCTCTTTTGCGACCATAAGAGCCTCAAGTACATATTCACGCAGCAAAACTTAAATATGAGGTAGCGGCGATGGATGGAGACTTTGAAGGACTTCAAGTTCGAAGTCTCTTACCATCATAGGAAGGCGAACCTTGAGGCTGACGCGTTGAGCCGCAAGAAGGCGATAGAGTTTGCGGCTCCGCTGATGCTTGCTGAGTGGGATATGGTTGAGTTTTTGCGAGACTTTGAGCAGAAACTCACTGTAGAGGAGCCGTATGAGTTCATCGCACATGTGCAGGTGCGATCTCAGATCGATGACCGGGTCATCGAGGCGCAGAGGGATGATACGCGTCTGATTGAGCTTTGAGAGCAGGCCAGTGATGATGCAGACGTCGAGTGGCGAGTTGGCACGGATGGGGGCTTACGTTATCATGGCCGCCTATGCGTCCCAGATATCTCTGACTTGAGATGAGAGATTCTCGATGCTGCGCATTGTACCAGACTCGCGATGCATCCAAGCAGTACGAAGATGTATCGCGACGTGAAGAGGACCTATTGGTGGGAAGGTATGAAGACCCACATAGCAGAGTGCATGTCCCGTTGTCTTACTTGTCAGCAGGTGAAGGCAGAGCATCGCCGACCACCTGGACTTCTTCAGCCTATGCCGATCGCAGAGTGGAAGTGGGACTTCATTTCCATGAATTTCGTTTCAGGGCTGCCGAAGACGAGGAAGGGACATGATTCCATATGGGTGATCGTCGACCGTCTGACGAAGTCGGCGCACTTCCTACCGATCAGAGTCACGAACTCTGCAGACGAGCTAGCTAGACTATACATCAGAGAGATCATGCGTCTGCATGGAGTTCCGTTGGAGATCGTGTCGGACAGAGACACGCTGTTCACTTCTATTTTCTGGACTCGCATTCAGGAGGCTATGGGTGTGAAGTTGAAGTTCAGTACTGCCTTCCACCCATAGACAGACGGACAGACAGAGCGGGTGAACCAGATCTTAGAGGACATATTGTGAGCTTGCGCATTGGACTTCAAGGACAGTTAGGATGACTGTCTTGCATATGTGGAGTTTGCGTATAACAACAGTTTTTAGGTCCATTCCAGATCCTCGATCGTGTGGGAGCAGTGACATACCTTTTAGCTTTACCCACGCCTCTCGCGAGCGTTCACAACGTATTTCATGTTTCTATGCTGAAGAAATACATTTCTGATCCTTCCCATATCATCAGATGGGAGCAGGTGCAGTTAGGAGATGATGTTACATAAATCCTGCGACTGATGCGTATCATAGACAGGAAGGAGCAGGTACTGCGTAGCAAGGTAATTCCCCTTGTGAAGGTATTGTGGACGCATCACTCTGAGGAAGAGTCTACCTGAGAGACAGAAGTCGAGATCAGAAAGAACTACCCACAGCTTCTAGAGGAGTACGAAAAGGTACAAATTTTGAGGACAAAATTTTTTGTTAAGGGGGTAGATTGTAACGCCCTGGAAAAATCTGTACTTGGACTTGAGTACCAGCTTGACCGAAAATCGCGTAGGATTAATTCCTTTGGAAAATAAGTGTAAGTTAGCTAGCGCAATGCTATAGTAGCTGGGAAATAGTCCCTGATCACTTTAAATACGTTCTACAAGACCCAAAGCGAGTAGAACCAATGACGCTATAATACTCTAAAACCTTGGATCAAACTCTAAACCGGTTTGTTCTCAGGACCTCTTTGAAACTTTGTATTGGAACTAGACCGCACTTCAAAAGTCCGATACCTATAATCTTATACCATTATAACCGCCTAGCTGGACTTGACAATCATTTCGAAAATCAAGTCTAACCGACGTTCAGAGGCTATTTCATTGAGCATGGAGTGAAGAGAGTGAGAATAGGGTTAGATTTGGAATTTGAAATTCAAATCTGGTAGACGACTTGACGCGTCAGTATTAAGCATTCTGACCGTCAGAATTCAGTCAAATTACACCCTTGGATCAGGAAAAATTTCTATTTCATATCTTGAGACTTCTAGACCTGATCTACGTGCGGTGACCGCTGAACTGAAACTGTACCGCCACGTGCGATCTATGAACACTACTGGTCTGAAAATGGGATGTGAGTGACATCCGACGTGCATGAGCTTAAGTCCGATCGCGTTCGGCCAGGGGACCTCCAGAAATATCTTTTTGGACCGAAACAGCCCCAATTTGGTTAGGCATCAAGTAAACATTGTTCCCAAGCCTATTTTGGGCATGTTTTAGGTTATAAAAGGGGCTTAAACCCTCACTTCTCTCACCCATCCGAATTTTCTAGAAACCCTAGCTAGTGTGAGAGAAAAGGTGAGAGATTGTGAGAGAGAGTGGGAGAGAATTTCCTGCTGCTTGCACTACTTGTTGCACGTGCTTAAGCAACACGCCTCAATCACTTTCCCGAAGATTTTGCCGCGTTTTTAGGTAAGAAAATACCCCAAACACTTGCTGATTTAAGGTTCCTTCGGTTCCTTAGCATGGTAGCTTATAGATCTTGTGTATTAGGTTCCCGGTTCGCCGTAGACGAAGCGTACACGCTCTGTTTGAATCAATACACTTATAGGATAAAAGGTGCGGATTCTAGACACTTTGATTGACTGTTTTCAACGCTTTCAATGTCGTTTAATAGTAGATTATCGACGGCAAAACCGTTTGACATGTACAACATGCTGTCCGTTTCCTGTTTCGTAAGCAGACGAAAAATATGAGATTTAGGGCATTTTAGTCATTTGTAGGAAATACTGTTTTCATCCATCTTTTGCTGATATGATTGACATGGCTTCATGTCGCATTAGGATATTAGGAATGCATGCATAATCAGTTTGGCGAAGAGATTCGCCCAAATGCGCACTTTGAGTCGACATACTATATGTAGACTTAAGTGTGTAGTTTAAGTGTTTGTATAAATATTTGTATTAGTATGTATTGAATTAAATGGTTTTATGAATTAGTTTGAGATTGAATTCTCTAATAATATGCTGATGTAAATGATTTCCTACATGTTGGCTATATGCATGATTTCATTATATGTATGAAATGCATGTGTTAGATGATTTACTTAAGTTGTATGTTATAACATGTGTTAACATGCTCACATTGTTGTATTTCATTCCCATTACTCTTATATGATTGCTAATATGAATTCATAAATGTTTGAGACTATACCTAGTCCAGGCAGTCGGCAACCGAGTAAATTCGTGGTTGTCTTATCATTGCCACGAGCGACGCGTCGATGAACGCGAGTCGTGTTTTGGAGTTGGCGGCAGTGGTTAGGCCACACGAGGTTTTTTTATGAACTTCATGTCATTCGACTTGAGATGCGCTCGTGCTAGTCGAGCCGGTCAAGTAACCCGACTGGCCATTGTATGTTCACCTTGTATGAGTCATAACCGCTTGAACCTAGGGTACTGAACTTACCACTGTAAACCCTATTAACCATGGTACCTTGATCCATAAAGACTCATGAGCCGGGCATGGTGGTATGGGACACCGTGGTAGAGCTGTCGGCCTACGCTGAGGCCACAAACCTCCCCGTAGTGACCAGTGAGCAACCCAGACTCGTGAGCAGATTATGGTGGTATGGGACACTATATTCTTGCTGTCGGCCTACATTGATAAGGTGATGGAGGAGGGGTGCAACGAGTGCGAGCAACAGCCCTGACAGCCCTTTGTAGTGACCTCGAGTGTATTCTGAGTCTACTGGAGGCGACGACCCTTCCGTAGCGATATGAGTACAAGTAGGCTTGTATTGATAAGGTGATGGGGGAGCGGTGCAACGAGTACGAGCAACAGCCCTGACAGCCCTTGCAGCGACCTACAATATATACATCGTATGAGATTACTAGGAGTGACGACCCTAGACAGGATCTGTGTTGGGATTGATATAAGGGAAGTATCTTAGTTTCCCAATCCTGCTGTTTGAATGGACTAATAATAACTTGATAATTATATCACCATCACATTGCATGTGCATGGAAGATGTGGAGCACTATAGGATGAAAGCATGCCGCGGGCGTAAGATGGTGCTGTATGAGGGAGATCGTCGGTGAGGGCATCCATCATGTCACGTCATATTGCATTAACAACAGTATTAGGAATGTTTGATTTACTGCTTTACTATTATCGCATGATTGATTTGAAAACATGCTAATCTTTGCTCTATTATTCCACTGAGTTAGCTACTCGCTCCCACATTACGGGATAGTATTTGCAACACCCACCAGACCCTATCTTAGATGCAGGTGAGGCAGCGATTTAGGACGTAGAGCCGGATTATGATGAGGACCAGGACGAGTTCTCATATATGCAGTACCACGACGGCTTTGCTTAGGTGGCCTGGATTGGCGGGACTTCTCAGTGGGACTATTTTTGACCTTTTGATTCTGTTTATTTACATGTATATGAGACTCAGAGATGTATTCATACTTTGGAGACAGTTGAGATCTATTTTATTTTCCATACAGTGATATGTATATCTTTTAGTCTTTCGCTTGCTTTTATCACTGAATCTGGATTATGAATTGCAGTTTTGGTATACTTTTACTCATGTGAATGCTTTAACTCAGACAACATTGAATCATAATTATTTTTGTTGCATAAGTGACGGTCTGGAACTCGGGAGTTGGGTTTATACACGACCTCTGATTTTTAAGGTGTTACAGTGAAGTTGAAGTTCAGTATTGCATTCCACCCACAGACCGACGGACAGACAGAGCGGGTGAACCAGATTTTAGAGGATATGTTGCGGGCTTGCGTATTGGATTTCAAGGACAGTTAAGATGATTGTCTTCCATATGTGGAGTTCGCGTACAATAACAGTTTTCAGGCTAGTATCGGTATGGCACCTTATGAGGCCTTGTATGGACGTCCTTGTCGAGCACCGCATTGCTGGGTTGAAGTCGACAAGCGAAAATTGATTGGTCCTGAGTTAGTACAGGTGACCTCAGAGAAGATTGACATCATCAGGCGTTGACTTCTCACAGCACAGAGCAGGCATAAGTGTTATGCCAATACGAGATGGCGACTGCTGGAGTTCGGGGTTGGAGATCACGTATTCTTGAGAGTTTCTCCTATAAAGGGAGTCCTTTGGTTTGGAAAGAAGGGGAAGCTCACGTCGAGATTTATTGGCCCATTTCAGATACTTGATCGAGTGGGAGCAGTAACATACCGCCTAACTTTACCTACGCCTCTCGCGAGCGTACACAACGTATTTCATGTTTCTATGCTAAAGAAATACGTTCTTGATCCTTCCTATATCATTAGATGGGAGCAGGTGCAGTTGAGCCAGGATGACACTTATGAACTACACCCAATGCGTATATTAGACAGGAAGGAACAGGTATTACGTAGCAAGGTCATCCCCCTTGTGAAAGTATTGTGGACGCATCATACTGAAGAAGAGGCTACCTGGAAGACAGAAGCCGAGATCAGGAAGAACTACCAACAACTTCTCGAGGAGTATGAGAAGGTATGAATTTTGAGGATGAATTTTTTTTTTGGGGGGTAGATTGTAACGACTCAGAAAATTCCATACCAAGACCCAAGTACCACCTTGATTGGAAATCACTTAGAATTACTTCTCTTAGAAATTAACCATAAGTTAGCTAGCGCTATGTTAGACTGGTTGTGAAATTAGTACTGTTCACTTTAAATACGTTCTGCAAGACTTAAAACCTATGGAATCGTTAACGCTATAATGCCCTGAAATCTAGGATCCAACTCTAAACCCAGTTGTTCCCGGGAATGTTTGGTAACTTTATATTGGATCTAGACAGCACGTCGAAAGTCCGATATTTATAATCTCAGACCATTATGACCGCTTAGTTGGACTTGACCATCCTTTCGAAAATCAAACCCAACCGGTGTCCTGACACCATTTTCTTACGTCCGGAGTGAAGAGGGTGAGAAAATGGAGATTTTTAGAAAATTAATTATATTATTATAAAGTCTGGCACGGTTCACTTGCGCGTTATTTTTAAGCGTTCTGACCATTGGAATTCGACCAAATTTCACCCTCGGATCAGGAAAGTTGGCCCTTCATGTCCAAGTACTTGTGGCCTTGATCGAAGTTCGGTGACCGTTGAATTGAAACTGGTCCGCCGCGGACGATCTGGAAATCTAATTGGACTGAAAACTTAACTTACTAAAGATCTGATGCTAGTGAGCTTAAGTCCGACCGCATTTGATAAGAGGACCTCCATAAAAGCTCCGTAGGATCAGAAAGATCCCGATTTGGTTATAACTTAAGTATACCTTGACTTAAGGTCCATTTTCATTATGTTAAGGCTTATAAAAAGGTCTTAAACCCTTATCGTTCTAACCCATACAAATTTCCCAAACCCTAGAATTTTAAGTGAAAGAAAAGAGAGAGAAAGTGTGGGAGAATCAGGTGAAACTCCGTCGGATTCTTCCTAACCCATCTATACATTGCACCAACCTTTCTGAATCATTTTCCCGGTGAATCCGATTCCATTTTTGGGTAAGTCAAGCTAACCCTAACCTGATTTAAGACCTAAAAGAGTTTAAGTGATGTTATAGATGACCTGTTTCTTGCCATAGGTAGCGTATCCGCCATTGACGAAGACACATCGTCTGAATCATCTTAAATACGTCTTTTCTGGTTTAAGGTGCGGACTATATACGCTTAGGTTATGGTTTTTAACACTTTCAATGTTAGATAATGATTTATTCATGTTGTGCTTGCCGTTACACATGCCAAATGTGCTATCCATTTTGTCTTCCACATACACATACTTTATATTGTAAATACCATATTTCATGTACATGTTAGAATACACGTATGTGTATGGAATTTGTCGATTTGCTTGCCATGATTAATTATTGTTGTTACATGCCTGATATGTATACGGTAACTCCTTGGCAAAAGGACTTGCCCTAATACGCAATAGAGACGACATACGTGATGTACGTCGAATTGTGTAACTTAAGTGTTTGAATAAATGCCTAAGTGAATTAGTAGTTAATAAATTATGATTGCTAAGGTGGTTGAGATATGGATTTCCATCACATTATTTAAATCCATGAATAACGTAACTTAGATTATCCATGCTAAGTGAGTGTATGATTTCCTCCATGCATTGTGTACTTAGTTAAATCATGTTAAATGTGTGTATGAATTCCTGCATGTATTATTTACATTCAAGTATACTTCATGATTGTTCATATGGATGCAAGATATGAATCATATGCTAGTTATTAGATTTGTATGTGAATGGGGCTGTACTACAGTCCAGGAAATCGGAAACCGTTCTGTAAATAGTGGTTGAGGTTGTTTTCGCCACACAGGATGAGTTTAGCGAATCTGAGTCGTGCTTGGGCTGTTCGGCAGTGGTCAGGCCACACGGAGTGCTTATGCATTCCATGTCGTTCAACTCAACGTGCGTTTCGCCTAGTTGAGCTTATCAACTAACCCGATTGACCGATGCTTGTTCACCATATTTGGTCGCCACAGTTTGAATCAAAGGCACTGAGCTTACCAGTGAAACTCCAGTTAACCGTGGTACCGTGATCCCCTAAGACTCATGAGCGGGCATGGTGGTATGGGACACCGTGGTCGAGCTGTCGGCCTACGCTGATTAGTGACGAGCCCTCTGTAGTAACCTTGAGTTTATCCTGACATTGCATAGGGGTGACGAGTCCTGTTGTAATCTTAAGGATATAAATAGGCCTGTATTGATAAGGTGATGGGAGAGTGGTGTAACGATTGCGCGCAACAGCCCTGACAGCCCTTGCAGTGACCTAGAAGCATAACATCATACGAGATATCCTAGGATTGACAACCCTAGAAAGGATCAATGTTGGGAAATGATACAAGGGAGGTGTCTTAGCTTCCCAATACTACTGTATGAAAAGGATTAATAAGAACTTGGTAAGCATATTCATAACACCGCATTGCATGTGCTAATGACATTGGTGGTAGAGCACTGAGGAAGTGAGTCATTGCCGATCGTTAAATGATGTTGCAGAGGGGATTGTGGTGAGGACATGCATCATTCTTCATGTCATCCTTGCATTAACAAGAGATATAGGACCTATTTGATTGTACTGCCTTATCATTACTGCTTGATTGGATTGATAACACGTTAACCTTTGCTATATAGTACCAGTGAGTTGATCACTCACTCCCACGTTCTGGGACGGTGTTTAAACACCAACCAGACTCTGACTTAGCTGCAGGAGATAGCAATGCTTGCAAGGTGGAGCCAGACTTCGACAAGGACGAGGAGGCGTTCTCATGTATGCAGTTCTCAGGCAGGTTTATGTGAGCCTTGTCTTGACCAGCGGGGATTATTTTTGGGATATGTATGGGATCATTTTGATCAATTCATGTATGTATTTTGAGACACAGATGTATGTTTATTGCCCTGGGCAGAGCACGCATCATTTGAGGATTTATTTTGAATTATATATGTAATTAAGTCTTCCGCTTGCATTTTCTCAATATCCCTGAATTGTTTCTGCTAATCTAGCTTAATCTATTTCATGTTTTATGCATTCTTACAATCAACATACAATTATCATCAAATATGTTGCATAAGTGATGGTTTGGAACTCGGGAGTTGAGATGTGCTCGACCCTCGAATTTCAGGGCGTTACATTTCCAATTCCCATGATGATGAAATTTTAAGTATAATTTGAAAGGAAATCCCAGGATTTACTGTTAATTGCATACATTCCAACCATGGCATTGGAAACTATGGGATACACCCAATTTAAGGACAATACCTTACACATGCATTTATTGTTACTATTATAATTCATCTACCCTAATCTTACCTAATGCAGTTGGTCAAACGGGCCCTAAATGTCCCATAATTTGGAGGTTGTGCAGGTATGGGACACAAAAAAGTGGGTTTTGTGCCCAAATGAAGGGGGTATAAGGAAGGTGAAGAGTTGTAAAGAATAGTGGTGGATGGGTGTAAGATGTAGAAGAAGATGGAAGCTTGAGTGAATAGAAGTGGGGATGTAAGATCATTTTACATGGTCTCGATTACTTATGGGCTATTCTATGGTAGTTAATCTCGCCCGCCAGTGACACTTAGGATTCTAATGTGGTTTCTAGATTCTATCGCCCCCTTCCTAAGTCAGAGTGCGTCAGTGTGCGTTATGTTACCATAACCTAGGTCTAGTTTAATCCAAATCATACTCTGATACTGTAAGACCCGTATCCTGGTCCGTACCTTTCCGTACACTTCCGCGGTCTTACCGGTCGAATTCCGGCAACTTTCGACCCTTAACCGATATCGACGCGCGACACGGATTCATGTGCCGACAACCCGAGTCGACTCAACCTGAGACCAATACCATAGCGACCGCACCGTCGCTGCGGTTCCGATACCGCGACTCGCGCGCCGAGGCGATACCCTGATCAAGAGTTATAGGCCAACGTTCGGTGCGAGAAAACGCCGCGCGTTGCGAAAACCAAGGGAATCTCAACGATGTGTCACATCAATCACATCAATCCCATCAATCAATCACCCATCAACCCATCACATGTCAAGTACACATCACTCTCACCCATTTTCCCAAGCAACCACAAAAGTCTTCACAACCCATACCTCTCTTACACAAAAAGCCTCAAAAGTCTTCACAACCCATACCTCTCTTACACAAAAAGCCTCAAAAGTCAAATTTCTCTTACACCACCATCACTCACCCATCCATCCATCACTCTCTCTCTCTCCCTTTACATCACTCCCTCTTTCTCTCTTTCTCATTTCAAGATTTTCAAGCAATTCCAAGAGCCCCATACGTATGGAAATCTCCAACCTTCCTAAGCTCTAAGTGGCCCACCTTCCTACCCCAAAATCTCCCATCTCAACCCTCCATTCTTCATCTTAGCCATTGAAGTTGAAGACAAGGTGCCAAGGAACCTCTAGGGGCAAGAAGATCGGACGGTGGGTGCTTCTATAGGGTAGTTTTTATTATTTTTATGGTGGACCAAGTGAGACTCACCGATCCATGGTGTGGATCTCACTTGGGACCCTTATTTGTGGCCGATGGACCACTTGGATCATCATGATCATTCCATGATGGGGCCATTCTCCATGGACCCCATCATGATGTTTATTTTCATTAGAAAGGTCATCTAGACCGTCCATATCGGTGGAGAATGGATCTCCGCCGTTGATTTACATTTTCCATGGTCCCATGTGCAAGGGATCCTTTTTTTGTAAAATTTTCTTGTAAGGGAGGGCCCATAATGACGGGGTCCCTCCATCACAAGCCGTGTCCCACTCTCCATGTCTCTCTATCTCTCTTTTATTTTATTTTATTTTATTTTATTTTATTTTAATTTATTGTAATAGGATGGTGTGGCCCACTTGAATGGATCACATCTTGATGTATTTTTTTTATTCAAGCGGGGCCCACCTTAGAAATTATCCCCATGCCGCCCATCATGTGGTGGCCCACTCCATCAGGGCCCTCCATTTTCAAAAAAAAAAAAAATTTAAAAACCGTCCAGACGCTGGACGTTTTTAAGCAAAGAAGGAAAAGAAAGGAAAAAGGAAAGTAGAGGTTTTTGGGTGTTCCCTTGCATAGGCCCCACCATGATGTATTTGAGTAATCCAAGCCGTCCATCCTCTTACCTACGGTGTTTTATCCGTTGGGTAAAAGTTTGGGGCTGATTGGAAGACCTGGTGGGCCATAATATCAACGAATGCATCACTACCATTCAAGATCATTATTTGGTTTTATTTTACTTTCTAAGCATCCAAAAAATTCAAACTCTGGACTCATTTGGACGGCCTCGGGCCACTGATCGTAATGGCCGGAGCAGATTTCATTTTAGCGGGCCCCAAAGGTGAAAAACCGCAGGAAAACAATATTTTCCAAAATTTTGAAAGAGGCTATCCCTCTGCCTCTTGACAACGTGCAGCGCTGCACGCAGCAGCAGCGTGCAGCGGCGGGCGATCGTCCAGTAGGTGGCCCACGGCCCTGCACGTGGGCCCCACAGTAATGTTTAATTGTGATTCGACTTGTTCATTAGGTGGGCCACCCCAGTGGCGGCCCCCCCCTTCAAAAATGAAACAGATCCAAAACTCAGGTGGCCCACACCACTTGAAACAGTGGAATTGAAGTCCACCATTGAAATTGATTTTTGGGCCCACAGAAGTTTTGGATCAAGCTGAGATTTATGTTTTATCTTCATCCAGGACAGAGTGGCCTTGTGAACGGCTTGGATGCCGAATAAATATTACTTGGTGGGCCCCACTTGGGACCCACAATAATCCATGTGTTAAGTCCACCGTCCAGCGGACGGTGGCACCCACCTTACGTTCACACGGTCTCCACCGTCCAGCGGACGGTGGGACCCTTGTGAGGTATGTGTTCTATTCACGCCGTCCACCCCGAGACGGTGGGCCCCATAATGTTTTATGTGTTACATCCGCGCCGTTCATTTGGAACAATGAGACTTACCATTGACCGTGGGCCCTATGAACAGTTTGGACTATAAATAGATATTGCAATGGGGCCGTGGTTCAACATGACCTTATGAAAGGATTGAGTTGCAAATAAACGTGGTTGTGGGTCGTATGAACAGGTTGTATCGCAAATGAACTTCATGTTGGGTCTAGCTTTGAAGGAAAATGAACATTTTGTTAGGCCCATAGTATTGGACCCATTTAAGGTATTTTAAAGCCCATAGGAGTAAGGCCAATTAATATGTTCTAAGGCCATGTGACTAGGCCATTTGATGTACCATAAGGCCTAGGGGTTCAGACCCATTGAACTCATATAATGCCTAAGGGTTAAGGCCTATTTTGCGTTCATATGGATTCAATTGGTGTGACCCATTCGACCCATGAGTTAAGCTCATTTGACGCAATGCTAGGCCCACAGGTTTTGACCCATTGCAATGTACACAAGACCCATTAGTGTGGTCCATTTATATGGTCTATCTGATGACTAAAAGGCCCATAAGATAAGGCCCATTTGATATATATGCAAGATCCGATGGAGATAATCTATGGTCCATTGCAATGTGTAAATTCATTACAGACTAAGTACTGACGTTTACAAAGATCGTGCCTAGGATGCAATGTTGGTTTGACGTCCACATTGCGAGTGTAATGCTGGTTGGATGTCCACATTACGACTCTCCTTAGGGCCCATTATTGGGCCGTACTCATTATGTATAGGCCGTCCAGGCCCATCTGCGTTCTAAGGACGGTTCATCACTCATGTACATGTTTAGTATAATTTCATGACTCATGATCATACGCATCATATGCATGCTTGATATGAGGATTGACTGATCATAGCATATGCCTTCGGGCAGGTTGTTTATGGGCTCCCGGTTAGGCGGTGTTGCCCTACATGAGCGCACGGTATGCGCAGGATTGGTTGCATGACTGTATAGCGTGATTCATGCATTCCGCATTTGTGTGATATGGTTATTGTACGCTCTAGTGACATCAGGGCCGTAGCCTCCACAGACGCATCGTGGTTGGCAGGATTAGATACCGAAAATCTTATTCTACATGGGGTACTATAGATATCCCTGGGTGAAAGTCCCTAAACCCTTATGGTACCAAGAGGTTGCTCCAACGTCTAGACCGAGTGGGTAGATGAGCGTTGAGTGCCGATTACCAGATGGTTACGCTCTCCACTGTGTCGTGGTCGGTTGGAAGGGGGTACGGCCTTACCCGCCCGAGAGTAGGGGGCAATGCTAGGCTGAGTCTGACCAGCTCGAGGAATGGGTCCGCTATCGACGAGTCGCGCCCGATATTGGCGGACGAATAGTGAGGTCTCTTCCACTTACCTTATTGTGCGCGATGTGGCGGCAATCTGGTTTAGAGTGTACTAGACCCCGGTGATATTCCATACTTTGAGCTGTATTGATGTGTGGACATTGATGAGTATCCGTATGCTTGAGTTGCATTATACATTACATGGCCTTGGGATGGCCGATACCATTCATGTCTTGCATCGCATAAGCCTTGGTACGGCTCATGATATTATGTTTCCATTTGCATATTCCGCATCACTCTGACATTGCATGTACATATTACTACCTTGAGCACACACTTTCACCACCCTCTAAGCTTTCTGTAAGCTTATGCACGACCGTTGCGTGCAGGTGACGTTGGATCGCAGCAGCGTTGAGGCAGGAGCGCGTTGCTGATCATTTTGGAGTTTTTCTTTTTGTTATTAACCCTTGTATTTCCCTTTATGCCCATTGTACTTGTAAAGTTTTTGATCATAGTGGAAATGTAATGGAGTGCTTGGTTGTTGTTTGTGGGTTATGCCTTTGGTTATGCTTATTACGAATCAGACTGACATTGAAAATTCTCCTCGTAGTATCCCAGGATCGGAACCTGGCGAATGGGAGCTAGGAGCCGAGAATGGGGTTCTACGGAGGCTGTCGGCGCCGGATTCGGCGATTGAGAATTCTGTGAGCCCGGTTTCCGAGTTTGGGGCGTGACAGATACCATCTTGTAACGTCCTGAAAATTGAGAGTCGAGCATAAACTCCACTCCCGAGTTCCAATGCATCACTTATGCAACATAGATAATGATGATTGAATATTGTTTACATTAGTACATTAAACATGAGTGGGATTATACCAAAATAACATATCATACTCCACAGACAGTTAAATTTTACAAATGGAAGACTGTAATAGATATTTAAAATATATAAACTGTTGTAGGTCTCTAGAGTGTGAACATGTTATTAGGTTAAATATATACATGAATACTCCAAAATGAACAAAATGAATATACATGGGTGCTCATAACAGTGCAAAATAAGAAGTGTAATAGCGTCTAATTAACATCCTTGTGACCCCGTCGATCAAAACATGGTCTACATAGACCCACCTGATAGCTGCATATAAGAGAAACCCTCCTCATCATCATACAAGTTCGGCTCCACTCTGTAAGTATCGCCATCATCTGAAACTAAAACAGGGACTGGTTGGTGTTGCAAACACTGTCCCATAACGTGGGAATGAGTGATCAACTCAGTAGAACTATACAGCAAGGTTAATATGTTATCAATTCAATCAAGCAATAATGATAAAGCAGCACAATCAAACATGTCCTAATACTCTTGTTAATGCAAGAATGGTATGAGGAAGTGATGCATGCCCTCATAACAAACTCCCTCCTGCAACATCATCTAACGATCGCAGCATGAATCACTACCACTGTGCTCTACACCAATGCCAACAGCATATGCAGTGCGATGTTATGAACATGATTACCAAGTTCTTATTAGGCCTTTTCATACAACAGGATTGAGAAGCTAAGGCACCTCCCTTATATCAATTCCCAAGCAATGATCCATTCTAGGGTCGTCAGTCTTAGATAATCTCATATGATATTATGATTCTAGATCATTGTAAAGGGCTCGTCACCAATGAATACAGGTCTAGTTATATCCTATATACTACAATAAGGCTCGTCGCCCCAATGCGGCATCAGGATATACTCGAGGCCATTATAACGGGCTCGTCACCAATCAGAGTAGGCCTACAGCTCGAATATAGTGTCCCGTACCATCATAATCGGCTCACGGGTCTAGTTTGCTCACTGGTCACTACGGGGAGGCTCGTCGCCCCAGCGTTGGCCAACAGCTCGACCATGGTGTCCCATACCACCATGTCCGGCTCATGAGTATTAGCGGCTCGAGGTACCATGGTTAACGGAATTTCACTAGTGAGTTTGATACCTTAGATTTAAACAATAGCGTCCAAACATGGTGAAGATACATCGGTCAATCGGGTTAATTGACAAGCTCAACTAGGACAAGCACATGTTGAGTTGATCGACATGAAATGCATAAGCACTTCAACCATCCTGCGTGGCGTAAATAACTCATTCAAATATTTTTACAAACACTTAGACTACACTATTCAACATACATCACATATGTCGACCATATTGGATATTAGGGTAAATCTTTTAGCTAAGGAGTTGTCGTATACATAACAAGCATATATCAACGACAATTAATCATGGAAATCATAACATCAAATTCATTATGCATACAAACATTTCGACAAACACATGAAATACACTATTTACAACATAGGTTATACATATACCTAAAATAAAATAGATAACACGTTTAGCATATGTAATAGCATCCACGTCAATAATAAATCATTATCAAACATTGAAAGTCTTGAAAACTATAACCTAAACATATATAGTCCGCACCTTAAACTAGAAAATGCATAACAGATTTGATTTAGATGATAAGTCTTCGTCAACTGTGAATAGGCAACCTAAGGCATGGATTAAATTAGCTACATCAACACTTAGGCTATTCTAAGCTCCAAATCAGGTTAGGGTTTGATTGTCTTAACCAAGAATGGAATTAGAATCGTCGGAATAACGATTCAAATAGATGAATTTGGTGCGTAGAGAAACTGGAAAGAATCCTAAGATAATACACCAACTTCTCACTCACTTTCTGTAACACCCTAAAAATCGGAGGTCATGTATAAACTCAACTCCCGTGTTCCAGACCGTCACTTATGCAACAAAAATGATTATGATTCAATATTGTCTGAGTTAAAGCATTCATATGAGTAAAAGTATACCAAAACTGCAATTCATACTCCAGATCCAGTGATAAAAGCAAGCGGAAGACTAAAGAATATATATATCACTGTAAGGAAAAACAAAGTAGATCTTGACTGTCTCTAAAGTATGAATACATCTCTGAGTCTCATATACATGTAAATAAGAAAAATTAAAATGTCAAAAAGAGTCCCACTGAGAAGTCCCGTCAATCCAGGCCACCTAAGCAAAGCCGTCGTGGTACTGCATGTATGAGAACTCGTCTTGGTCCTCATCATAGTCCGGCTCTGCCTCCTGAATCGCAGCCTCACCTGTATCTAAAACAGGGTCTAGTGGGTGTTGAAAACACCATCCCGTAACGTGAGAGTGAGTAGCTAATTCAGTGGAATAATAGAGCAAAGATTAGCATGTTCACAATTCAATCATGCGATAATAGTAAAGCAGTAAATCAAACAATCCTAATACTGTTGTTAATGCAATATGACATGACATGATGGATGCCCTCACCGACGTTCACCCTTATACGGCACCATCTTATACCCACGCATGCTTGCGTACCGCTCAGTGCTCCACATCTTCCAGGCACATGCAATGTGATGGTGATATGATTATTGAGTTATTATTAGTCCATTCAAACAGCAGGATTGGAAAACTAAGGTACTACCCTTATATCAATCCCAACACAGATCCTGTCTAGGGTCGTCACTCTTAGTAATCTCATACGATGTATATTTTGTAGGTCGTTGCAAGGGCTGTTTCTCGCACTCGTTGCACCGTTCCCTCATCACCTTATCAATACAGGCCTACTGTACTCTCACTGCTACGGAAGGGTCGTCGCCTCCCGTAGACTCAAAATACGCTCGCGGTCACTACAAAGGACTCGTCACCTGATCAATCTAGGCCGACAGCAAGAATATAGTGTCCCATACCACTATAATCTGCTCACGAGAAATAGGTGCTCACTGGACACTACGGGGAGGTTTGTGGCCCCAGCGTAGGCCGACAGCTCGACCACGGTGTCCCATACCACCATGCCCGGCTCATGAGTCTTCGTGGATCAAGGTATCATGGTTGACAGGGTTTATAATGGTAAGTTCAGTACCCTACGTTCAAGTAGTTATGACTCATACAGGGTGAACATACAATGGCCAGTCGGGTTACTTGACGGGCTCGACTAGCACGAGCGCATCTTAAGTCGAACAACACGAAGTGCATAAAATACCTCGTGTGGCCTAACCACATCCGCCAACTCCAAACACGGCTCGCGTTCATCGACGCGTCATTCGTGGCAAAAATAGGCCAACCACGAACTTGCTTGGTTGTCGACTGCCTGGACTAGGTATAGTCCCGAACAATTATGAATCCACATCAGCAATCATGTGAGAGTATTGGAAATGAAATACAACCATGTGAGCATGTTAACACATGTTATAACATACAACCTGAGTGAATCATCTAATACTTGCATTTCATGCATATAATGAAATCATGCATATAGCCAACATGTAGGAAATCATTTACATCAGCATAATAATTAAGAATTCAATCTCAAACTAAATCATAACACCATTTAATTCAATACATACTAATACAAGCATTTATACAAATACTTAAACTACGCACTTAAGTCTACATATAGTATGTCGACTCAAAGCGCATATTTAGGAGAATCTCTTCGCCAAACTAATTATGCACGTATTCCTAATATCCTAATGCGACAAGAAGCCATGTCAATCACATTAGCAAATTATGGATGAAAATAGTATTTCCTACAAATGACTAAAATGCCCTAAATCTCATATTCTTCGTCTACTTACGAAACAGGAAACGGACAGCATGTTGTACATGTCAAACGGCGTTGCCGTCGATAATCAACTATTAAACGACATTGAAAGCATTGGAAACAGTCAATCAAAGCGTCTAAAATCTGCACCTTATCTCCTAGAAGTGTATCGATTCGAACGGAGCGTATACGCTTCGTCTACGGCGAATAGGCAACCTAATTTACAAGATCCGTAAGCTAACATGCTATGGAAATGAAAAAACACTAGATCAACAGCGATTTAGGGTATTTTCTTACCTAGAAATGTGGAGAAATCACCGGCCAAGTGATTGGAGCGTGTTGCTTAATCACGTGCAACAGGTGGCACAAGCAGCAGGAAATTCCCTTCCACTCTCTCTCACAATCTCTCACCTTTTCTCTCTCTCAACCTAGGACTTTTTTCAAATTCGGATGGGAGAGAGGAGTGAGGGTTTCAAGCCCTTTTATAAGCCCAAACATGCCCAAAACAGGCTTGGGAACAAATTTTACTTGATACCTAACCAGGGACTATTTCCTAGCTACTCTAGCTAGGAAATAGTCCCTGATCACTTTAAATATGTTCTACAAGACCCAAAGCGAGTAGAACCTATGACGCTATAATACTCTAAAACCTCGGATCAAACTCTAAACCGGTTTGTTCTCTGGACCTCTTTGAAACTTTGTATTGGATCTAGACCGCGCGTCGAAAGTCCGATACCTACAATCTTAGACCATTAGAACCGCCTTGTTGGACTTGATAATCATTTCAAAAATCAAGTCCAACCGACATTCACAGGCTATTTCATTGAACCTGGAGTGAAGAGAGTGAGAATAGGGCTAGATTTGGAATTTAAAATTCAAATCTGGCACACGACTTGATGCATCGGTATTAAGTATTCTGACCATCAGAATTCAGCCAAATTACACCCTCGGATCAGGAAAAATTTCTATTTCATATCATGAGACTTGTAGGCCTGATCTACGTGCGGTGACCTGTAACGCCCGTGAAAAATCCATACTTGGGCTCGAGTACCAACTCGACCCGAAATTGCGTAGAATTCATCCCTTTGGAAAATTTGACTAGGTTAGCTAGTGCAACGTTAGAATAGCTGGGAAATGGTCCCTGATCACTTTAAATACGTTCTACAAGGCCCGAAGCGAGTGAAACCAAGGGTGCTATAATGCTCTAAAGCCTCGGATCAAACTCTAAACCGGTTTGTTCTCTGGACCACTTTGAATCTTTGTATTGGATCTAGACCGCACGTTGAAAGTCCGATACCTCCTATCTTAGACCATTAGAACCGTCTAGCTGGACTTGACACTCATTCCAAAAATCAAGTCAAACCGATACTCACAGGCTATTTCATTGAGCCCGGACCGAAGAGAGTGTGAATAGGGACATAGTTGGAATTTCAAATTCAAATCTGGCACACAAATTTGACGCATCAGTATTAAGCATTCTGACCGTCAGAATACAGCCAAATTACACCCTTGGATCAGGAAAAATATCTATTATATATCACGAGACTTATAGGCCTGATCTTGGTACGGTGACCGTTAAACTGAAACTGGGCCGCCACGTGCGATCTGGGAACCCAACCGGCCTGAAAACTGGATGTATGCTAGATCCAGTATGCATGAGCTTAAGTCCGACCGCATTTGGCCTGGGGACCTCCAGAAATGCCCTTTTGGACCGAAACGGCCCCGATTTGGTTAGGCACCAAGTAAACATTGTTCCCAAGCCTATTTTGGGAATGTTTTAGGCTATAAAAGGGGTTGAAACCCCCACTCCTCTCTCCCATCCGAATTTGAGAGAAGCCCTAGCTTGGGAGAGAGAAAAAGAGTGAGAGATTGTGAGAGAGTGGGAGAGTTCTTCCCGCCACTTGTGCTACGTGTTGCACGTGCTTAAGCGACACTCCTCTACCGCTTTCCCGACGATTCCACCGCAATCCTAGGTAAGTAAAAACCCTAAATAGTTGTTGATTTGTGTTTTCATTGTTTCCATAGCGATGTAGCTTATGGATCTTATGTATTAGGCTCCTTACTCGCCGTAGACGAACCATATACACTCCGCTTCAATTCCCGAGTCTACAAGACACTAGGTGAGGATTTTAGACGCTTTGATTGACGGTTCCCAACGCTTTCAATGTCGTTTAATAGTAGATTCTTGACGGCATCGCCGTTTGACATGTACAAAATGCTCTCCGTTTCCCGTTTCGTAAGCTAACGAAGAATATGAGATTTAGGGCATTTTAGTCATTTGTAGGAAGTACTGTTTACATTCATATTTTGCTGAAGTGATTGGCATGGTTTGTTGTCGCACTAGGAAGTTAGGAATGCGTGCATAATTAGTTTGGCGAAGAGATTCGCCTAGTTGCACACTTTGGGTCGACATACCATATGTAGACTTAAGTGTGTAGTGTATGTGTTTGTATAAATGTTTGTATTAGTATGTATTGAATTAAATGATGTTATATGATAGTTTGTGATTGATTTTTCAACTATTATGCTGACCTAGATGATTTTCTACATGTTGATAAAATGCATGATTTCATTACATGCATTGAAAGTATGTGCTTGAGGATTTGCTTAAGTTGAATATGCATGGGAAGTATGCCTTGAAGATTTGCTTAAGTTGAATGTTATAACATGTGCTAACATGCTCACATGATGTATTTCAATTCCAATACCTTTTATAGTGATTCCATAGATGTGTGGGACTTGACTTAGTCCAGGCAGTCGGTAACCAAGCGAATTCGTGGCTGACTGGTCATAGCCACGAATGACGCGTCGATGAACGTGATTCGTGTTGAGAGTTGGCGGCAGTGGTTAGGCCACGCGAAGTGTTTTACGCACTTCATGTCGTTCAATTCGAGATGCGATCGCGCTAGTCGAGCCCGTCAAGTAACCCGACTGGCCGATGTTTGTTCACCTTGTATGTAACATAACTGCTTGAACCTAGGGTACTGAACTTACCATTGTAAACCCTATTAACCGTGGTACCTTGATCCACAAAGACTCATGAGCCGGGCATGGTGGTATGGGACACCGTGGTCGAGCTGTCGGCCTACGCTGGGGTCACAAACCTCCCCGTAGTGACCAGTGAGCACCTAGACTCGTGAGCAGATTATGGTGGTATGGGACACTATATTCTAGCTGTCGGCCTACACTGATCAGGCGACGAGCCCTTTGTAGTGACCGCGAGCGTATTCTGAGTTCACGGGAGGCGACGACCCTTCCGTGCAGTAGAGTACAGTAGGCCTGTATTGATAAGGTGATGGGGGAGCGGTGCAACGAGTGCGAGCAACAGCCCGGGCAGCCCTTGCAGTGACCTACGAAATGTACATCGTATGAGATTACTAGGAGTGACGACCCTAGACAGGATCCGTGTTGGGATTGATACAAGGGAGGTACCTTAGTTTCCCAATCCTGCTGTTTGAATGGACTAATAACAACTTGGTAAACATATCACCATAGCATTGCATGTGCCTGGAAGATGTGGAGCACTCTAGGGAGTGTGGCATGCCGCGGTCGTAAGATGTTGCCGTATGAGGGTGATCGTCGGTGAGGGCATGCATCACGTCATATCATCTTGCATTAACAACAGTATTAGGACTTGTCTGATTTACTGCTTTACTATTATCGCGTGATTGAATTGTGAACATGCTAATCTTTGCTCTATGATTCCACTGAGTTGATCACTCATTCCCACGTTACGGGATGGTGTTTGCAACACCCACCAGACCCTGTTGTAGTTGCAGGTGACGACGAGATCCAGGAGGTGGAGCCGGAGATTGACGAGGACCAGGATGAGTTCTCGTATATGCAGTATCATGACGGCTTCCCGTAGGCGACCTGGATCGAGGGGACATCAGTGGGACTTTTCTTTTTGAACATTATTCTTTTGTTATGTACATGTATATGAGACTCAGAGATGTAGTCATACTTTGGAGACAGTTGAGATTACTTTGTTTTTCCATACAGTGATATATATCTTGTTTAGTCTTCCGCTTGCTTTTATCACTGGATCTGAAGTATGAATTGCAGTTTTGGTATACTTTTACTCATGTGAATGCTTTAAATCAGACAACATCGAATCATAATCATTTTTGTTGCATAAGTGACGGTCTGGAACTCGGGAGTTGAGTTTATACACGACCCCCGATTTTCAGGGTGTTACATGACCGCTAAACTGAAACTGGACCGCCACGTGCGATCTACGTGATTGTGCTAGCTAACTTAAATTAATCCTATGCTAGCTAACTTAAATTAATCCATACTTGGACTCGAGTACCAACTCGGCCAGAAATCGCGTAGGATTAATTCCTTTAGAAAATAAGTGTAAGTTATCTAGCGCAATGCTAGAGTAGCTAGGAAATAGTCCCTGATCACTTTAAATATGTTCTACAAGACCCAAAGTGAGTAGAACCAATGATGCTATAATACTCTAAAACCTCGGATCAAACTCTAAACCGGTTTGTTCTCTAGACCTCTTTGAAACTTTGTATTGGATCTAGACCGCGCGTCGAAAGTCCGATACCTACAATCTTAGACCATTAGAACCGCCTTGTTGGACTTGACAATCATTTCAAAAATCAAGTCCAACCGACATTCACAGGCTATTTCATTGAACCTGGAGTGAAGAGAGTGAGAATAGGGCTAGATTTGAAATTTAAAATTCAAATCTGGTACACGACTTGACGCATCAGTATTAAGCATTCTGACCATCAGAATTCAGCCAAATTACACCCTCGGATCAGGAAAAATTTCTATTTCATATCATGAGACTTGTAGGCCTGATCTACGTGCGGTGACCGCTAAACTGAAACTGAACCGCCACGTGCGATCTATTTAAAGTGATCAGGGACTATTTCCTAGCTACTCTAGCATTGCGCTAGCTAACTTACACTTATTTTCTAAAGGAATTAATCCTACGCGATTTCTGGCCGAGTTGGTACTCGAGTCCAAGTACGAATTTTTCCATGGTGTTACACTTTCTCTCTCTATTCTCTCTCTTATCTTAACTAGGGTTTGTAAATTTGTATGAAATTTGTGTGAGAGGGTTTAAGGCCCTTATATAGGCTCAAAACTGATGGGAATGGCCCCATGGCCAAGTTATACTTAGGTTATGTCCAAATCGGGTCTATTCCGATCCAATGGAGTATTTTTGGAGGTCCTCTTATTGAATGCGGTCGGACTTAAGATCACTAATATAGGATCTTGATCAAGTTAACTTTTCAGTCTAATCGGGTTTCTAGATCGACCGTAGCGGACCAGTTTCAGTTCAACGGTCATCAAAACTCGATCAGGGCCACAAGTAGATTGACATGTGTGGGCCATCTTCCCTGATCCGAGGGTAAATTTTGGTCAAATTCCAATGGTCAGAACACCTATAAATGGCATGCAAGCGACACGACTCAGATTACTTAAATTCATATTTAATTTTATAAAAACCTTCACTTTTTTACACTCTTCACTCCGGACTCAAGAAAATAGCCTCAGGACATCATCTGGACTTGATTTTCAAGGTGATAGTCAAGTCCAACTTGGCAGTCATAACTGTTTAAGTTCATCGTTATCGGACTTTTGACGTGCGGTCCAGGTCCAATACGAAGTTTCACGATGATCCTAAGAGTAACTGGGTTCAGAAATTGATCCTAAGTTTCTAGGTAACGTAGAATTAGTGGTCCTACTCATTTTGGGTCTTTTAGTTCATATTTAAAGTGATTCAAGTTATTTCTACTGAGTATTCTGTTTAGTACTTAAACCAAATTCTACCTTAATTATGGCAGAATACGATCCTAGGGCCACTCTATGCCCCATTTTTGGTACTTTTAGTAAGTATATTATTTTAATTATTTTTTTAATAGTTCATCATCAATTTTAACCCGTCTTCACCAAATTTCATTAGATTTCGTATTTTAGAAAAATTCTAAAAATTTCCGAAGCAGCAGTTGTCCAACAAGTGATTTTCGGACAATTGTCACAACGACCTACTTTATAATATATTAAGTATTTAATGATATTTTTCAAATATTTTTATATAAAAATATACTCATTTATATTCAATCTTGTTTTTAAATCACCTAAATCGGAGTTATAAGGAGAGAGATATGATTTTTTAAAGTTGAAAAAAATGTGCCGAAAAATGTAGAAAACGGGCTGCCTAATCCGTTGTATGGACGAGGCCTCACTAAACCGGCGAGCCGCTCGCCGGTCACAGGAAAATTGGGTGAGGGCTCATCCCGGGGGCGATGTCCTCACCCCCCGGGGATGCTGGACACATGTGGGACCCACCTCGGGTTCCCTCGAATTGAGTCGTTTGGGCCCACGAGTCCGTTGAGGCATTGTTGGGTCTCATTTACAAACTGAAATGAGTTACGCGATGTACAATATATGATTTTGGGGTAGGAGAAGCTAATATATCCAAATAAACTATCTATATCATGAGACTCTAGAAATAAAATAGTTGAAATTCTATTTTATTCATGTATTTACCATTTATAGTAAGTTTTAGTTTAAGTATAGTTCTTCACCATTTAAACTTTAGGATTTGTGTCTAATATGAAAGTATTTGGAGAAACTTGAAGAATGAGGTGATGAAAGGTGAGATTTTGAAGGAAATGGGTTGAAAAGTGATTTCTTTGGCTTTGAAATTGAGTTATGAGAAGTTATCAAGGTGTTATGGTTGACCCATTGCTTAAGGACGTCGAATTCCAGGTTGGCAAAAATTCGGGGTGTTATAATTTTAGATTTGTGGTTGACATGATTATCTGTAATGCATATATGTTTGTTGCATTGGCGATAACTCCTCGGTGAAAGGGTTTTCCCTAATACATAATATAACCAACATACGCCATGTATGTTGGAATGTGTAGTCTAAGTGTTTGTAAAAATGTCCGAATGAGGTAGTAGTTAGTAAATTATGATTTATAGGAAAGTTGAGATATGATTCTCAACTACCTTAGCTGTGTGTGTGATTCTCGCCATGTACTGTTTATTATAGTGTCTGTTTATTCATGTTTAACTGTGTGTATGATTTCCTCCATGAACTGTATATTCATGTTTAAGTTATATTACATAGTATGCTCAAATGATTGAGGATGAAATTATTTATTCATTACTACTTTGATAATCTCATATGCTTACTTATTGTAATTGCACGTGGTTGGGACTATATCATAGTCCAGGTAATTGGTAACAGGCCTTGATCTGGTGGCTGAGGTTGTTTTCACCACACAGGACGTGTACGATGAATCCGAGCCGTACTTGGGATGTTAACAATGGTCAGGCCACACTGAGTGCTTACCCACTTCATGCCGATCAACTCAACGTGCGCTCGTCCTAGTCGAGCTCGTCAAGTAACCCGATTGGCCCGATGTATGTTCACCATGTTTGGACACTACTGTTTGAATCTAAGGTACCAAACTCACTAGTAAAAACTCTTTAACTCTGGTACCTTGATCTACTAAGACTCATGAGCCGAACATGGTGGTATGGGACACTGTGGTTGAGCTGTCGGCTTATGTCGGGGTGACGAGCCCACCCATAATGATAAGTGAGGAACCTAGACTCGTGAGCCGAATACAGTGGTATAAGACACTATATTCGAGCTATCGGCCTACACTGATCAGGTGACGAGCCCTTTGTAGTGACCTTGAGTATACTCTGAGGCTGCGTTGAGGTGACGAGTCTTTCCGTAGTAACTAGAGTATAAACTAGGTCTGCATTAATCAAGTGATGAGCCCTTTGCAGTGACCTAGAAACATAACATCGTATGAGATTTGCTAGGATTGACGACCCTAAAATGGATCATTGTTTGGGAATCGACATAAGAGAGGTATCTTAGCTTCCCAATCCTGCTATATGAAAAGGACTAATAAGAACTTGGTAATCAAATTCATACACCACATTGCATGTGTCGTTTGACATTGGGCAGAGAACTAAGGAAGTGACTGACATACGCGACCGTGAGATGAAGATCGTAGAGGGAGTGCAGGCGAGGACATGCATCATTACTACATCCTATTCTTGCATTAATCAGAGTACTTAGGACTTATTTATTATACTTCTTTATCATTACTGCTTAACTGAATTGATAACATGTTAACCTTTGCTGTATAGCTCCACTGAGTTGATCACTCACTCCCACGTTCTGGGACGGTGTTTTAAATACCAACCAGACTCTGTCTTAGTTGTAGATGATGGTGCAACCCACGAGGTAGAGTCGGATTACGATGATGATGAGGAGGTGTTCTCCTATATGCAGTATTCAGGTGGGTTCATGTGAACTGTGTCCTGATTGACGGGGCTTCAGGGTTATATTTGTAGTGGGTTATCACATTTTTTTGACATTTTATATTTTGAAACCATACTTGTACTTATTGAACTGGCAACGCATACATACTTTGGGGACCTATATTGGTTTATATATTCATTTCAGTCTTTCTCTTGCCTATTATAACTGTCCCTGGATTATGTTTTACTGATGTGGCTTAATCTAATTCATGTTTTATGCACTAATACAGTTAACATACATCCATCATTAAAAATGTTGCATAAGTGATGTTTTGGAACTCGGGAGCTAAGTTTTGCTCGACCCCCAATTTTTAGGTCAAGTTGGTATCAGAGCATGATTTGGATTAAACTGGACCTGGGTGATGGTCTGATGTAGGAGGGTGCGAGAAAAATGTAAAAATAAGTTTAGGTTTCCCAGTTTCACCAATTGGCAAAATTTACTGAAAATGATTGCCGAGATCGGGTCCGTACGCATCTGTGATCACTTGAGACAACCTCAGATCAACCCTAGACCATCAATCAATGGGTTTAGACCACAATTTACCCCATCCCATCCTTCAACAATCGATAACTGCGGATATACATCAAAAAATGCCTGAAAGGACCCGAAAAGACTTAAAATTGAGTAGGGGGCCAAACGGGGCACTTTCAGGGGGACCTAGGGTGGGGGATACACATTTTTGGAACCTAGGGGGGGGAGGACCTCGCCCCACAGGTGAGCCATCGCCGGAACCTCCAGAGGTCCGCGAGGCGGCGGGCCGATTCGAGCCGATGCCTCTAGGGCATTGTGTGGCCCACTGATGTGTGTTGGGTCAGTTTTAAACCCTCCCATAGTAGCTCCTCTTCATAATTTACCCGTCCAAGCTCTCCTTTTCTTAAGAAAACTTCATATTTTAACACAAATCGCCCCTCCAAGTGATTCTCTTTCCATTTTTGTGCACCACCTACACTACCCCTTCAAAATCTTCTCTCACAGCTGATTCCTCATTTATTTCCCTTTTATTTAAGCCTTTCAAATCCTACTTTGTGTCTCAAATCCATGGAAAACCATTAACCCATCTCATTTCCCTACTTTTTCTCTTTCTGCATGGCCTTCTTTGAGCTTATTACGACTATCTTCTCCATATCCACCATTCTTCCCCTCATGGGAAAGAAAAGAGCTCCTATGGACCAAGCTGGGCCTAGTCGTCCCACTCATTTGAGAAGACCGAGGGGTGCAGCCACGAGTGTAAGTGTCGAGCATGAGGTACGAACAAAGCGAGACCTCGATCCCCAGGCTCCCTTTGACCGAACACTACTTACGAAGTTAGCTTATGGAAGATTTGAGGGCGACGAGGTCCTTTTTGAAGCACACGTGGATGAGAAGCTCTTTGGGGAGCATCTTCTAATGGAGCACCTAGTGGAGGCCAAGTGGGGTCCAATCTTTGAGGGCAAGTACCATGCTAATGTGGGCACCGTCCGAGCCTTCTACACCCACATTTGAGAGCCTACGTTGGAGCCCTTACAGTTCAAGATCTTAGTGGGTAGAGATCGAGAGGCCACAATTGATGCTGGACTGATATCTCAGCTTTTGAAGATGTCATTTGGTGAGGTCCATACAAGTGAGAAGAATTTGAGGAGTGCATGTGAAAGGGTTCACCGCACGCGTTTCTTTTGCGGCTGACTGATACAGTGGCAGCCAAAAAATAGCCTCCTGGTGTCTTATATGACAGAAAACTTCAGCCTGCTTCACCACATTTTCACGTTCAACATCTACACCAGGTGGAGCAATCACAGCGAGTGCACGTGCCTGATGGTAGATTTCCTGTATCAAGTGGGATAGGGAGAGAAGCTGTGCGTGCCTACATATGTTTTGCGACAGATAGTTCTTATTACATGCTCTACTCGTGTGTCTAATTCACTCCCATTCGGTCGACTCATATGCTGGATTGCATGTGAGTTTGGCTACAGACTTAGGGTGAAATTTTTGGTGTCAGTCCATTACATCAACGAAACTACTCTCAATCAGATGGACATTGGGCCATGGCAGTGGCAAGCCCAATTGGATGACAGCGAGGACGAGACATCTAGTGAGGAGTATGAAAGTGAAGAATAGAACAAAGAAGAGATAAAGGAGGAACAGGTAGAAGAAGAGGAGGCTCAGGACACGGATGAAAGCTCCCCTCCTACGATATTGCAGCATGACACTGATCGTGCTGTTAGGGATGCCCGCCTAGCTCAGCTTGAGGAGGGTCAGGTTGCCCTGCGACATAAGATTATAGATACCCGGGCCCTCATGAAACATAAGTTTAAGAAGGTGACTTGCACCTTAAAAGCTATCCTGTGCTGCCTACAGGATAAGGGAGACCCTCCTTCATCGCGAGACTCGGATGCCTAGTCATCCATAATGTCGCCCTGTAGTTTATTTTGTTACTGTTTTTAGTTTGTCTACGTTGTAAGGTTGATGGGTCTATTAGAGTAGTAAGTAGAACGTGTGTTTGTGTTTGGTTGTTCAGCTTAGCAAAGCCGTGTGCGTTTCTGTCATAATTCATGTAGAACTTTATTCCATGTATTGTGACGATTTTGATAAATGAAATGCATGAAGTTTCTTTACTCTGTGTTTGAATGCTGCGTGTTTGAATGTTGCGTGTTTCAATGCTGAGTGAATGAGTTTTTGGATATGCTGAATCTGACCCGGGTTGCACCCTATGTTGTATATAAGGAATGCCACCTAAGGCCGCAAGGAGTTCGGCACATCTGACCCTTGGTGATTCGACTGTTAGGGCAACTCCCCTAAGTGATAGCCACATGGACCCCAGTTTGGGCCTGTCTCACCATAACACCATGCTGGGATTTCAACTGGCCACTAACCCTACCAATGGGTTGTCATCTACTGCAGCAACTGTGGCACCACCAGTTGCACCATTGGTTCCTGAGTTGAACCGTGCGTCGACCTCGACGCCTCACATGCCACAGTCTGCTTAGCCTCCTGATAGGCTAGAGCAGATGATGCTGTTGATGCAGCAGCAGTAGATACTATAGCAGCAGTAGTTCTTGACCTCCATGCCTGACATCTTTGCCCAAAGTATGAGGGCGACTCCACCTGCTTCACCCATGCACCCAGCTGGGAACGCGAGTGCCAGCGACACATTTTAGCAATTTCAGTGCTTGTGGGCTCCTACATTTGTGGGTACTCATAGACCCGAGGAGGCTGAGTATTAGCTTGATCGCATCTCTAAGATGCTAAAGCCGCTACAGTGCACTGAGGCAGAGCAGGTGGAGTTGGTCACCTTCATGTTTGAGAAGGAGGCCAGCTTATGGTGGGACAACGTCCTTCGCACGACCGCTATTGGGTATGTGTGGACGTGGGAAGCATTTGAGACCCACTTTCATGAGAAGTACTATCTCATCACATATCACCACGAGAAGGAGAGTGAGTTCCTCCGCCTCCGACAGGGAGGGATGACAGTAGCTGAGTAAGAAAACAGGTTCACGGAGCTGGGCAGGTACGCTCCATTAATATTGGCTGACGAATCGATGCGCATGCGACGCTTTTCTGAGGGCCTGCAACCTGATATCTGCTCGAAGATGTGCTGCACTTGCATACCTAGCTATGCTGAGCTAGTGAGCATGTTTATGCGGGTTGAGCAGGATGGGGATAGGCAGTCCCGTATGCGAGCACCCATGGCTCCTAGGCCACAACCCGATCTTCCAAGTAGACTGTTCTTTAGTGAAAGGCTGCGTGTAGATTCACCGCCGAGGCTTATGGCTTCGCCTGCTCCAGTGAGGCGACTAGATGTGTGGTGTACCTATTGCAAGATGCCTAGTCACACAGAGATAAATTATTTCACCAGGATGAGGGACAATGGTTTCTCGCCGCCTTAGAGGATCAATCGTCTGATGCCTCAGGCCATTTCTACTCCACCCCTATGGACAGCACCAGCACACCCATCCTTCTGGCCACCTACTCCTCGCTTAAGGCCGCCACAATGGCCTATGGTACCTCAGCTGAACCATCAGTAGCAGGCTCGGGTGCATTCACTGACAGCGGGGGCAGCTGAGACAGCAGATGCATCACTGATGGCATTTGAGGTCATGGATCATGTCCAAGGTACTCCCTTCTTCTTATTGGTAGACACCAGGTCCACCACTTTCATCATATCATGTACAACAGTCAAGCAACTAGGGTTAGGTACTACTCCTACAAAGGGAGTGAGACTCACTACCACTACAGGAATTTTTTCAGATGTTACCCGAATTTGTGAGGCTTGCTTAGTAGATTTGTGTAACAGGACGATGAGCGTTAACCTGATTGTCGCCCCACTATCGCACTACGATATTGTTCTCGAGATGGATTGGCTCACTAAGATGAGGGTGGGGATAGATTGCGAGACCAGGGTGGTGATAGCCCACGAACCGGAGGGCATGATTTTCACTTTCCCTGTTCAGGTTAGTCACCCTTCCCGGTTGAGTTACTACGCTTCCTTATTAGAGAGTATTGATGGTCTGACGTTGGGAGATACGCCTGTGGTTCAGAACTTCCTAGACATATTTGAGAAGATCCCAGGACTACCTCCTTGGCGCGAGATCGACTTTACTATCGATCTCATGCCTAGTACGACACCTATTTCATTGCTGACATATCACATGCCTCCATGTGAGATGGAGGAACTGAGGAGACAGATTGATGATTTGTTAGAGGCCAGTTTCATACGACCTAGTGTGTCTCCTTGGGGAGCGCCTGTGTTGTTTATGAAGAAAGGGATGGTTCCCTGCGATTATGTATTGATTATCGCAGGTTGAACCAGGTGACAGTGAAGAACAAGTATCCCTTGCCCAGGATAGATGATTTTTTTGATCAGTTGAAGGGGGCACAATACTTCTCGAAGATTAATCTGCAGTCACGATATCATCGTTTGCACGTCAGGGATGAGGACGTGCAGAAGATAGCTTTCAGAACTAGTTTTAGACATTACGAGTTCCTTGTGATGTCATTTGAACTCATAAAAGCACGGCCATGTTCATGGACTTGAAAAACAGGGTATTTTGGCCGTTTCTATTTCGATTCGTCATCGTGTTTATAGATGACATCTTGATCTATTCTAAGAGTTGAGAAGAACATGAGGAACACCTGCGAACAGTCTTGGATACTTTGAAGAAGAACCAATTGTTCACACAGTATAAGAAGTACGACTTCTGGAAAGAGGAAGTTAAGTTCCTGGGGCATGTGGTGTCCAAGGAAGGAATAACAGTTGACCTTGCTAAGGTAGCCGCGGTTAAGGACTGGGAGCATCCCGGTTCGGTTACTGAGGTGAGGAGTTTTCTGGGACTTGCAGGCTACTATTGACGATTCATTCGAGACTTCTCGAAGATTGCCAGGCTACTATCTCAGTTAACACAGAAGGATCTGAAGTTCTCCTGGAATGAAAAGGCAGAGGCGGCTTTTCAGGAGTTGAAGGACAAGTTGACGTCTGCCCTTGTGCTAGTATTGTCAGAGCAAGGCATCAAGTATACAATATATACTCTCGAGTTGGTCTGGGTTGTGTCCTTATGTAGAAGGATAAGGTGATTGCTTATGCCTTGAGACAGTTGAGGAAACACGAGGAGAATTACCCTACACACGATCTAGAGTTGGTAGCCGTTATCTTCGCACTGAAGCTCTGGAGACATTACCTCTATGGAGAAGAGTTCAAGCTCTTTTGCAACCACAAGAGCCTCAGATACATATTCACTCCTCGGGACTTGAATATGAGGCAGCGGAGATGGATGGAGACCTTGAAGGACTTCAAGTTCAAGGTTTCCTATCATCCAGGTAAGGCGAACCATGTGGTAGACGCGTTGAGCCACATGAAGACCATAGAGTTTGTAGCTCCGCTGATGATAATAGAATAGGACATGGTAGAGTTTGTGAGAGACTTTGAGCAGAAACTCACGGTACAGGAGACGTATGGGGGCATCGCACACATTCGAGTACAGCCCCTCATTGATGATATGATTATCATGGTTCAGGTAAACGATGAGCTGTTGGTGAAGATGAGAGAGCGAGTTAGTGCAAATGAGGACGCCGAGTGGAGAGTTAGTACATATGGGGGCTTACGTTACCGTGGCTGCCTATGCGTCTCAGACATTCATGACTTGAGACAGGAAGTTCTCGAGGCAGCCCACTGTTCGAAGCTTGCGCTGCATCCTGGTAGCACGAAGATGTATCGAGACATGAAAAGATCGTACTGGTGGGACAACATGAAGGTCCACATAGCAGAGTATGTGTCATGTTGTCTCACGTGTTAGCGGGTCAAGGCAGAGCTTCAACGACCTCCTGGACTACTCCAGCCCATGCTCATAGTGGAATGGAAGTGGGATTTCATATCAGGGCTGCCGAAGACGAGGAAGGGACATGACTCCATTTGGGTGATCGTGGACCAGTTGACGAAATCGGCTCATTTTCTCCCTATCAGAGTTTCGAACTCTATAGACGAGTTGGCCAGGTTATACATCAAGAAAATTGTACGTCTGCATGGAGTTCCCTTGGAGATCGTGTCGGACCAAGACACGCGATTCACATCTATCTTCTGGACTCGTATTCAGGAGGCAATGGGTGTGAAGTTGAAGTTCAGTACCACGTTCCACCCATAAATTGACGGGCAGACGGAACGGGTAAACCAGGTGTTAAAGAACATATTACGAGCTTGTGTACTTGATTTCAAGGACAGTTGGGATGACTGTCTTCCTTATACTAAGTTTGTGTACAACAAAAGTTTTCAGGCGAGCATTGGTATGACTCCTTATGAGGCCTTATATGGGCGTCCCTGTTGAGCACCGCATTGCTTGGCGGAGGTTGGTGAGAAGAGCCTGATTGGCCCTGAGTTAGTTCAGGCGATCTCAAAGAAGATCGACATTATCAGGCATCAGCTTCTGGTAGTACAGAGCAGATAGAAGAGCTACGCCAATACGAGGCGGCGATAGTTACAATTCGAGGTTGGAGATCATGTGTTTCTGAAGGTTTCCCCCATGAAGGGAGTCCTTCGGTTTGGCAAGAAGGGAAAGTTTACGCCGAGATTTATTGGCCCATTCCAGATACTAGACCAAGTGGGAGTAGTAGTATATCGCCTTGCTTTACCCACACCACTCGTAGGCGTGCACAACGTATTTCATGTATCTATGTTGAAGAAATATGTTCCTGATCCTTCCCACATTATCAGATGGGAGCAGGTGCAGTTGAGCGAGGATGCTACATATTTTCGACAGGAAGGAGCAGGTATTGCGTAGTAAGGTTATCCCACTTGTGAAGGTACTGTAGACGCATCACAGTGAGGAAGAGGCTACTTGGGAGACGAAAGCTGAGGTCAGAAAGAACTACCCTTAGATTCTCAATGAGTACGAAAAGGTACTAATTTCAAGGATGAAATTTTTCTTTAAGGGGTGTAGATTGTAACGTGTTGGAAAAATTCGTACAAAGACCCAAGTAGCACCTCAGGCAGAAATCATTAAGGACCAAATCCTTTAGAAATTAAATGAGAATTAACTAGTGGTAAACTAGATTCCCTATGAAATTAGTATTAATCACTTTAAATACGATCTGTAAGACCCAAAACTTGTAAAATTATTAACGCTACATTACTCTAAAATCTAGGATCCATCTCTAAACCCAGTTGCTCTCGGGAGCACAGTGAAACTCCGTATTGGACCTGGACCGCACATCGAAAGTCTAATAGTACCGAAACTATACAATTATGACCACCTAGTTGGACTTGACAACCATCTCGAAAATCAAGTCCAGATAGTGTCCCGAAACTATTTGCTTGAGCTCGGAACGAAGTGTGTGAGAAATATGAATATCTTTAGAAATAAAATTTGAATTTAAGTAATCTGAGTCATGTCGCTTACGGGCTAAATATAAGGATTCAAACCATCAAAATTTGACCTAAATACACCTTCGAATCAGGAGAAATTTCCCACACATGTCAGTGCACTTGTGGCCCCGATCGAATATCCGTGACCGTCGAACTGAAACTAGTCCACCACGGGCGATCTGTAAATTCGATCGGACTAAAAACTTAACTTGTCTTGGATCCAATATCAAGGAGCTTAAGGCTGACCGCATTCAGCAAAGGGGCCTCCAGAAGTGCTCCGTTAGATTGGAACCGGCCCTATTTGTCTATAACCTAAGTATACCATGGCCCTAGGGCCATTCCCATCATTCTGGGCCTATATAAGGGTCTTAAATCCTATTTCTCTCTCTTGCCATACAATTTTTCTAAGAACCCTAAGAGAGAGAAAATAAGAAAGAGAAAGAAAGAGAGAGAAAGTGTGAGAGAGAGTTGGAGTGTTTTGGGGATTATTCCTTGCTGCTCCACGTGCCTAATTCGTTTATCTATATCACAAATCTGACATTTCTGACAATGTACTTGGGTAAGAAAACCTAACCCTAAGCTGTCTTAGGGTTTCAGATAGTGTAAATTATGAAGTAGCTAACCTAATTCATGTTATGGGTTACCAATCCACCGTTAATAAAGGCCAGGTGTCGAAAACGAATTCGTTACGCATTTACCGGCGTAAGGTGTGGACTATATACGTTTAGGTTTTGGTTTTCAAGGCTTTCAATGTCAGTTAATGATTTATTACTGACATGGGTGCCATTTCACATGCCAAATGTGATGTTTGTTTAGCTTTACGAATACGTATGATTTATGTCAAGTATAGTGTATTTTATGTATTTGTTGAAATAATTGAATACGTGTGGATTTTGGATTTGTGGTTGACATGATTCTTTGTCATGCATATATTTTTATTGCATTGGAGACAACTCGTCGGTGAAATGGTTTGCCCTAATACGTAATATAACCAACATACATCATGTATGTTGGAATGTATAGTCTAAGTGTTTGTAAAATTGTTTGAATGAGGTAGTAGTTAGTAAATTGTGATTTATAGGGGAGTTGAGATATGATTCTCAACTACCTTAGCTGTGTGTATGATTTTCTCCATGTACTATATATTATAATGTCTGTTTATTCATGTTTACTGTGTGTATGATTTCCTCCATGAACTGTATATTCATGTTTAAGTTATATTCCATAGTATGATCAAATGATTGTAGGATGGACCTATTTATTCATTACTACTTTGATAATCTCATATGCTTACTTTTTGTAATTGCACGTGGTTGGGACTATATTATAGTCCAGGCAGTCGATAATAGGCCCTGATTTGGTAGCTGAGGTTGTTTTCGTCACACAGGACGTGTTCGATGAATCCGAGCCATACTTGGAATGTCAACAGTGGTCAAGCCACATGGAGTGCTTACGTACTTCATACCGATCAACTCAACGTGCGTTCGTCCTAGTCGAGCTCATCAAGTAACCCAATTGCCCCGATGTATGTTCACCATGTTTGGACACTACTGTTTGAATCTAAGGTACCAAACTCACTAGTGAAAACCCTTTAACCATGGTACCTCGATCTACTAAGACTCATGAGTCGGACATAGTGGTATGGGAAACCGTGGTCGAGCTGTCGGCCTACGCCTAGTTGACGAGCCCACCCGTAGTGACCAGTGAGCAACCCAGACTCGTGAGCCGAATACGGTAGTATGGGACACTGTATTCGAGCTGTCGGCCTACACTGATCAGGTGACGAGTCCTTTGTAGTGACCTCGAGTATACTTTGAGGTTGCGTTGAGGTGACGAGTCTTTTCATAGCAACTAGAGTATAAACTAGGTGTACATTGATCAGGTGACGAGCCCTTTGTAGCGACCTAGAACCATAACATCGTATGAGATTTACTAGGATTGATGGCCCTAGAATGGATCATTGTTTAGGAATCAACACAAGGGAGGTACCTTAGCTTCTCAATCCTGCTGTATGAAAAAGGACTAATAAGAACTTGGTAATCACGTTGATGCACTGCATTGCATGTGCCATTTGGTGTTGGGCAGATCACTGAGGAAGTGACTGACATGCGCGACCGTGAGATAAAGATCGCAGAAGAAGTGCAGGCGAGGGCATGCATCATTACTGCATCCCATTCTTACATTAATTAGAGTACTTAGGACTTGTTTGTTATACTTCTTTATCATTACTTCTTGAATAAATTGATAACATATTAACCTTTGTTATATAGCTCCACTGAGTTGATCACTCATTTCCACGTTCTGGGATAGTGTTTTAAACACTAACCAGACTCTGTCTTAGATACAGATGATGGTGCAACCCACGAGGCAGAGCTGGATTTTAAGGATGATGAGGAGGCGTTCTCCTATATGCAATATTCAAGCGGGTTCAGGTGAACCGTGTCCTGATCGACGAGGCTTCGAGGTTATATTTATAGTGGGTTATCACATTTTTTTGACATTTTGTATTTTGAAACCATACTTGTACTTATTGACCTAGCAACGCATACATACTTTGGGGACCTATACTGGTTTATATATTCGTTTCAGTCTTCCGCTTGCCTATTACAACTGTCCTCGGATTATGTTTTACTGATTTGACTTAATCTAATTCATGTTTTATGCACTAATATAGATAATATACATCCATCATTAAAAATGTTGCATAAGTGATGTTTTGGAACTCGGGAGTTGAGTTTTGCTCGACCTTCGATTTTCAGGGTGTTACAACAATCTTATTGAAACTAAGCAATAAATTAAAAGAGGTTATAGGCTTAGGTTAAGGTTACAAGTTTAGATTATAGGTTTAGGTTTAGGTTATAAGTGTAGGTTATAGGTTTAGGTTTAGGTTAGGTTATAGGTTACGGTTTAGGGAATTGATAATAGGTTAAGGTTTAGGTTTAGGAAATCGGGGTTGGATTCGGGTTCGGATTTAGGTTTGGGTTTTCAAGTTTAGGTTTAGGTTAGGAGTTGAGATTAGGATTAGGTGTAGGTTTAGGTTTAGGGATTGGAGAATACATTTATGTTTTAGGTTTAGGTTTAAGTTATAGGTTTAGGTTATAGGTTATAGGTTGTTTTAAGGAATTGAGAATAGGTTAAGGTATAGGTTTAGGAAATTAGGATCGGGTTTAGGTTTGGGTTTTCAAGTTTAGGTTTAGGTTAAGGAGTTGAGATTAAGATTAGGTGCAGGTTTAAGTTTAAGGATTTGAGAATACATTTAGGTTTTAGGTTATAGGTTTAGGTTTAGGTTATAAGTGCAGGTTATAGGTTTAGATTTGGGTTACGTTATGGGTTAAAATTTAGGGAATTGAGTTTAGGTTATAGGTTAAGGTTTAGGTTTAAGTTTTGGGATCTAAGAATAGGTTTAGGCTAAGGGTATAAGTTTAGGTTTAGGAAATCGGGTTTGTGTTCGGGTTTAGGTTTGGGTTTTCAAGTTTAGGTTTAGGTTAGGGAGTTGAGATTAGGATTAGGTGTAGGTTTAGGTTTAGGGATTTGAGAATACATTAAGGTTTAGGTTAGGAAATCGGGTTCGGGTTTGAGATCGGGTTTATGTTTAGGTTTAGGTTATAGGTTATAAGTGTAGGTTTAGGTTTAGGTTTTAGGTTTAAGTTAAGGTTTAGGTTTAGGTTATAGGTTTTGGGATTTGAGAATAGGTTTAGGTTATAAGAATAGGTTTAGGTTATAAGTATAGGTTTAGGTTTAGGTTTTATGTTTAGGTTAAGGTTATAGGTTTAGGTTTTGGTTATAAGTGTAGGTTATAGGTTTAGGTTTAGGTTAGGTTATAGGTTAAGGTTTAGGGAATTGAGTTTAGGTTATAGGTTAAGGTTTAGGTTATAGGTTCTGGGATTTAAGAATAGGTTTAGGTTATAAGAAAGTTTAAGTTTGAGTTTTCAAGTTTAGGTTTCGGTTTAGGTTAGGGAGTTGAGATTAGGATTAGGTATAGATTTAAGTTTAGGGATTTGAGAATACGTTAAGGTTTGACTATAGGAAATTGGGTTCGAGTTCAAGATCGGGTTTACATTTGGGTTTTAGGTTTAGGATAAGGGTTTATGGATTCAGATTCGGGTTCGAGATCGGGTTTAGGTATGAGTTTTCAAGCTTAGGTTTAGGTTTAGGTTAGGGAGTTAAGATTAGGATTAGGTGTAGGCGTAGGTTTAGGTTTAGGAATTTGAGAATACGTTTAGGTTTAGCTATAGGAAATCAGGTTTGGGTTCGAGATCGGGTTTATGTTTGGGTTTTAGGTTTAGGCTAAGGGTTTTGGGATTCAGATTCAGGTTCGGGATCCATATTCGGGTTCAAGATCGGGTTTAGGTTTAGGTTTAAGTTTTACGTTTAGGTTATAGGTTACAGGTTTAGGTTATAGGTTTAGGTTTAGGTTAGGTTATAGGTTACGGTTCAGGGAATTGAGAATAGGGTAAGGTTTAGGTTTAGGAAATCGGGTTCGGGTTCGTGTTCGGGTTTAGGTTTGGGTTTTCAAGTTTAGGTTTAGGTTAAGGAGTTGAGATTAGGATTAGGTGTAGGTTTAGGTTTAGGGATTTAAGAATACATTTAGGTTTTAGCTTTAGGTTATAGGTTGAGGTTAAGGTTTAGGTTTAGGTTATAGGTTTTGGGATTTGAGAATAGGTTTAGGTTATAAGAATAGGTTTAGGTTACAAGTATATGTTTAGGTTTAGGTTTTATGTTTAGGTTAAGGTTATAGGTTTAGGTTTAGGTTAGGTTATAGGTTAAGGTTTACGGAATTGAGTTTAGGTTATAGGTTAAGGTTTAGGTTTAGGTTAAGGTTAAGGTTTAGGTTATAGGTTTTGGGATTTGAGAATAGGTTTAGGTTAAGGTTATAAGTTTAGGTTTAGGAATTCGGGTTCGGGTTTTGGATCGGGTTTAGGTTTGGGTTTTAAAGTTTATGTTTAGGTTTGGGTTTGGAAGTTGAGATTAGGATTATATGTAGGTTTAAGTTTAGGGATTTGATAATACGTTAAGGTTTAGGTATAAGAAATTTGGTTCAGGTTCGAGATTGGGTTTACGTTCATGTTTTAGGTTTAGGATAAGGGTTTAGGGATTCAGATTCGGGTTCGGGATCGGGTTTAGGTTTAGGTTTTCAAGTTTAGGTTTAGGTTTAGGTTAGGGAGTTGAGATTAGAATTAGGTGTAGGTTTAAGTTTAGGGATTTGAGAATACGTTAAGGTTTAGGTATAAGAAATTGGGTTCGGGTTCGAGATCGGGTTTATGTTTGGGTTTTAGGTTTAGGACAAGGGTTTAGGGATTCAGATTCGGGTTCAAGATCGGGTTTAAGTTTAGGTTTTCAAGTTTAGGTTTAGGTTTAGGTTAGGGAGTTGAGATTAGGATTAGGTGTAGGTTTAAGTTTAGGGATTTGAGAATACGTTAAGGTTTGGGTATAGGAAATCAGGTTCGGGTTCGAGATAGGGTTTACGATTGGGTTTTAGTTTTAGACTAAGGGTTAGGGATTCAGATTTGGGTTCGAGATTGGGTTTAGGTTTAGGTTTAGGTTTTACGTTTAGGCTAAAGTTATAGGTTTAGGTTATAGGTTTAAGTTTAGGTTATAAGTGCAAGTTATAGGTTTAGGTTTAAGTTAAGTTATAGGTTACGGTTTAAGGAATTGAGAATAGGTTAAGGTTTAGGTTTAAGAAATCAGGTTCGGGTTCGTGTTCAGGTTTAGGTTTGGGCTTTCAAGTTTAAGTTTAGGTTAAGAAGTTGAGATTAGGATTAGGTTTAGGTTTAGGCTTAGGGATTTGAGAATACATTTACTTTTTGGTTTAGGTTTAGGTTTTAGGTTTAGGTTATTGGTTTAGGTTTAGGTTATAGGTTATAGCTTTAGGGAATTGAGAATAGGCTAATGTTTAGGTTTAGGAAATCAGGATCGAGTTTAGGTTTAAGGATTTGAGAATACATTTAAGTTTTAGGTTTAGGTTTAGGTTTTAGGTTATAGGTTTAGGTTTAGGTTATAAGTGTAGGTTATAGGTTTATGTTTAGGTTAGGTTATAGGTTAAGGTTTAGGGAATTGAGTTTAGGTTATAGGTTAAGGTTTAGGTTTAGGTTTAGGGATTTGAGAGTAGGTATAGGTTAAGGTTATAAGTTTAGGTTTAGGAAATCGGGTTGGGGTTTGGGTTTGAGTTTAGGTTTGGGTTTTCAAGTTTAGGTTTAGGTTTAGTCTAGGGAGTTGAGATTAGGATTAGGTGTAGGTTTAGGTTTAGGGATTTGAGAATACGTTAAGGTTTAGGTTTAGGAAATCGGGTTCAGGTTTGAGATCGGGTTTACGTTTGGGTTTTAGGTTTTGGTTTAGGTTATAGATTTAAGTTATATGTTAAAAGTGTAGGTTTAGGGTTAGGTTTTAGGTTTAGGTTAAGGCTAAGGTTTAGGTTTAGGTTATAGGTTTTGGGATTCGAGAATAGGTTTAGGTTATAAGTATAGGTTTAGGTTATAAGAATATGTTTAGGTTATAAGTATAGATTTAGGTTTAGGTTAAGGTTATAGGTTTCGGGTTCGGATTTATGTTCGGGTTTAGGTTATAGGTTTCAGTTTAGGTTATAGGTTATAGGTTATAGGTTTAGGTTAAGGTTTAGGTTTAGGTTATAGGTTTTGGGATTTGAGAATAGGTTTAGGTTATAAGTATATGTTTAGGTTAAGTTATAGGTTAAGGTTTAGGGAATTGAATTTAGGTTATAGGTTCAGGTTAAGGTTTAGGTTTAGGTTACAAGTTTTAAGTTTAGGTTAAGGTTTAGGTTGTAGTTATAGGTTTTGGGATTTGAGAATAGGTTTAGGTTATAAGTATAGGTTTAGGTTTAGGAAATCGGGTTCGGGTTTGGGTTTAGGTTTGGGTTTTCAAGTTTAGGTTTAGGTTTAAGTTAAGGAGTTAATATTAGGATTAGATGTAGGTTTAGGTTTAGAGATTTGAGAATATGTTAAGGTTTAGGTTTAGGTTATAGGTATAGGTGTAGGTTAGGTTATAGGTTTAGGTTATAGGTTATAGGTTTTTGGTTAGGGTTTAGGTTATAGTTATAGGGTTTGGGATTTGAGAATAGGTTTAAGTTATAAGTATAGGTTTAGGTTAAGTTATAGGTTAAGGTTTAGGGAATTGAATTTAGGTTATAGGTTATAGTTTTAGGATAAGGTTTAGGTTTAGGTTATAAGTTTTCAGATTTGAGAATAGGTTTTGGGATTTGAGAATAGGTTTAGGTTCTAAGTATAGGTTTAGGTTTTAGGTTATAGGTTTAGATTTGGGTTTAGGTTGTAGGTTATAGGTTTAGGGATTTGAGAATACATTTAGGTTATAGGTTTAGGTTTAGGTTAAGGTTATAAGTTTAGGTTAGGTTTAGGTTTAGGTTATAGGTTATAGGTTGTAGATTTAGGGAATTGAAAATAGGTTAAGGTTTACGTTTAAGAAATCGAGTTCGGGTTCGGGATCGGGTTTAGTTTGGGTTTACAAGTGTAGGTTTAGGTTAAGGAGTTGAGATTAGGATTAGGGGTAGGTTTAGGTTTAAGGATTTAAGAATATGTTAAGGTTTAGGTTTAGGAAATCGGGTTCCGGATCAGGTTTACATTTGGGTTTTAGTCCTAGGTTTTAGGTTTAGATTATAGTTAGGTTATAATTGTAGGCTATAGGTTTAGGTTTAGGTTAGGTTATGGGTTATAGGTTTAGGGAATTGTGTTTAGGTTATAGGTTAAGGTTTATGGAATTGAGTTTAGGTTATAAGTTTAGGTTATATGTTATAGGTTTAGGTTATATGTTATAGGTTAAGGTTTAGGGAATTGAGCTTAGGTTATAGGTTATAGGTATAAGTTATATGTTATAAGTTAGGTTAATGGTTAAGTTTTAAGTTTAGGTTATAAGTTTGAGAATACATTTAGGTTTAGGTTATAAGTATAAGTTTAGGTTAGGGCGTAGGTTAAGGTTTAGGGAATTCAGTTTAGGTTATAGGTTTAGGTTATATGTCATAGGTTTTTAGTTAAGGTTTAGGTTATAATTATAGGTTTTGGGATTTGAGAATAGGTTTAGGTTAGGTTATAAGTTAAGGTTTACGAAATTGAGTTTAGGTTATAGGTTTAGGTTATAAGTTATAGGTTTAGGTTAAGGTTTAGGTTTACGTTATAGGTTTTAGGTTTAGGTTGTAGTTATAGGTTTTGGGATTTGAGAATAGGTTTAGGTTATAAGTATAGGTTTAAGTTTAGGAAATTGGGTTCAGGTTTAGGTTTAGGCTTGGGTTTTTAAATTTAGGTTTAGGTTTAGGTTAAGAAGTTGAGATTAGGATTAGGTGTAGGTTTAGGTTTATGGATTTGAGAATACATTTAGGTTTTAGGTTTAGGTTTAGGTTTTAGGTTAAGGTTATAGGTTTAGGTTAAGGTTATAGGTTTGGGTTTGGGTATAGGTTATTGGTTATAGGTTTAGGGATTTGAGAATACATTTAGGTTATAGGTTTAGGTTAAGGTTATAGGTTTAGGTTTGGGTTTAGGTTATAGGTTTAGGTTTGGGTTTAGGTTATAGGTTACAGGCTTAGGTTTAGGTTTAGGTTTTAGGTTTAGGTTAAGGTTATAGGTTTAGGTTTAGTTTAGGTTATAGGTTATAGGTTTAAGGATTTGAGAATACATTTAGGTTTTAGGTTTATGTTATAGGTTTAGGTTTAGATTTAGGTAATAGGTCATAGGTTTAGGTTTAAGTTTAATCTATAGGTTTAGGTCTATGTTTAGGGAATCAGGTTTGGTTACGGGTTCGGATCGGGTTTAGGTATTCTCTAGTATTATCTACTATTGAACCTAGTATTATCTACTACATACTAGTAACATAACACCAATATTGGGGCACCATACCATAAGCTACAAAAATTTCATGTCCTCCTAAACAAGGTATCCTCCATTGATAACTTATATATATTATAATTTCTTTATTTTTATTTACATTCGCAAATACATTCATCATTCATCCAAGAAATTGAAACATTCATCATACTTAAATAGAAAGCCAATTAATTCTACTCAAATTATAGAACCAAACCAAATTTGAAAGACATGTGAAGCCAAAGGTCTTATATGACATTCGCCACAATAAATCATGTGGGAAAAAAATAGCAAGCAAAGAAAATAAAAAAAGAACCTAAAAGCATTTCTATAAGGATTGGTTACAAGATGGGAAACCAAATATCATGAAATATCATGATATTTCAGGATTAATAAAGTCTAATTTGGTACAAAATATCTTGAAGTTCATGACATATGTTGGAAGCAAATGCACCCTTATGCAAAGCATGAAAAAATCTAGCCCCACAAACCTCATTAAACTACACAATAGGATGGTATGCATGCTCTACTCCTTCAGCTTGATTTTTTAGGTGAGAACATCTTGACAGCTGGACCAACCTGATGGATGGCTTTGATATTGCATTGTCTGCCATGGTGGCACATGTGATGCCATTAGAAGTGTAACGCCCGTGAAAAATCCATACTTGGGCTCGAGTACCAACTCGACCCGAAATTGCGTAGAATTCATTCCTTTAAAAAAATATGACTAGGTTAGCTAGTGCAACGTTGGAGTAGCTGGGAAATGGTCCCTGATCACTTTAAATACGTTCTACAAGGCCCGAAGCGAGTGGAACCGAGGGTGCTATAATGCTCTAAAGCCTCGGATCAAACTCTAAGCCGGTTTGTTCTCGGGACCTCCTTGAAACTTTGTATTGGATCTAGACCGCGCGTCGTAAGTCAGATGCCTACCATCTTAGACCGTTATGACCAGTTAGCTGGGCTTGGCAATCGTTTCGAATATCAAGTCCAACTGACGATCACAGGCTATTTCATTGAGCCCGGACCGAAGAGAGTGTGAATAGGGACATAGTTGGAATTTCATATTCAAATCTGGCACATAAATTTGACGCATCAGTATTAAGCATTCTGACCGTCAGAATACAGCCAAATTACACCCTTGGATCAGGAAAAATATCTATTATATATCACGAGACTTATAGGCCTGATCTTGGTGCGGTGACCGTTAAACTGAAACTGGGCCGCCACGTGCGATCTGGGAACCCAACCGGCCTGAAAACTGGATGTATGCTAGATCCAGTATGCATGAGCTTAAGTCCGACCGCATTTGGCCTGGGGACCTCCAGAAATGCCCTTTTGGACCGAAACGGCCCCGATTTGGTTAGGCACCAAGTAAACATTGTTCCCAAGCCTATTTTGGGAATGTTTTAGGCTATAAAAGGGGTTGAAACCCTCACTCCTCTCTCCCATCCGAATTTGAGAGAAGCCCTAGCTTGGGAGAGAGAAAAAGAGTGAGAGATTGTGAGAGAGTGGGAGAGTTCTTCCCGCCACTTGTGCTAAGTGTTGCACGTGCTTAAGCAACACTCCTCTACCGCTTTCCCGGCGATTCCACCGCGATCCTAGGTAAGTAAAAACCCTAAATAGATGTTGATTTGAGTTTTTCTTGTTTCCATAGCGATGTAGCTTATGGATCTTATGTATTAGGCTCCTTACTCGCCGTAGACGAACCATATACACTCCGCTTCAATTCCCGAGTCTACAAGACACTAGGTGAGGATTTTAGACGCTTGGATTGACGGTTCCCAATGCTTTCAATGTCATTTAATAGTAGATTCTTGACGGCATCGCCATTTGACATGTACAAAATGCTCTCCGTTTCCCGTTTCGTAAGCTAACGAAGAATATGAGATTTAGGGCATTTTAGTCATTTGTAGAAAGTACTGTTTACATTCATATTTTGCTGAAGTGATTGACATGGTTTGTTGTCGCATTAGGAAGTTAGGAATGCGTGCATAATTAGTTTGGCGAAGAGATTCGCCTAGTTGCACACTTTGGGTCGACATACTATATGTAGACTTAAGTGTGTAGTGTATGTGTTTGTATAAATGCTTGTATTAGTATGTATTGAATTAAATGATGTTATTCGATAGTTTGTGATTGATTTTTCAATTATTATGCCGACCTAAATGATTTTCTACATGTTGACAAAATGCATGATTTCATTACATGCATGGAATGTATGTGCTTGAGGATTTGCTTAAGTTGAATATGCATGGGAAGTATGCCTTGAAGATTTGCTTAAGTTGAATGTTATAACATGTGCTAACATGCTCACATGATGTATTTCAATTCCAATACCTTTTATAGTGATTCCATAGATGAGTGGGACTTGACTTAGTCCAGGCAGTCGGTAACCGAGCGAATTCGTGGCTGACTGGTCATAGCCACGAATGACGTGTCGATGAATGTGATTCGTGTTGAGAGTTGGCGGCAGTGGTTAGGCCACGCGAAGTGTTTTACGCACTTCATGTCGTTCAATTCGAGATGCGATCGCGCTAGTCGAGCCCGTCAAGTAACCCGACTGGCCGATGTTTGTTCACCTTGTATGTATCATAACTGCTTGAACCTAGGGTACTGATCTTACCATTGTAAACCCTGTTAACCATGGTACCTTGATCCACGAAGACTCATGAGCCGGGCATGGTGGTATGGGACACCGTGGTCGAGCTGTCGGCCTACGCTGGGGTCACAAACCTCCCCGTAGTGACCAGTGAGCACCTAGACTCGTGAGCAGATTATGGTGGTATGGGACACTATATTCTAGCTGTCGGCCTACACTGATCAGGCGACGAGCCCTTTGTAGTGACCGCGATCGTATTCTGAGTTCACGGGAGGCGACGACCCTTCCGTGCAGTAGAGTACAGTAGGCCTGTATTGATAAGGTGATGGGGGAGCGGTGCAACGAGTGCGAGCAACAGCCCTGGCAGCCCCTGCAGTGACCTACGAAATGTTCATCGTATGAGATTACTAGGAGTGACGACCCTAGACAGGATCCGTGTTGGGATTGATACAAGGGAGGTACCTTAGTTTCCCAATCCTGCTGTTTGAATAGACTAATAACAACTTGGTAATCATATCACCATAGCATTGCATGTGCCTGGAAGATGTGGAGCACTCTAGGGAGTGTGGCATGCCGCGGTCGTAAGATGTTGCCGTATGAGGGTGATCGTCGGTGAGGGCATACATCACGTCATATCATCTTGCATTAACAACAGTATTAGGACTTGTCTGATTTACTGCTTTACTATTATCGCGTGATTGAATTGTGAACATGCTAATCTTTGCTCTATGATTCCACTGAGTTGATCACTCATTCCCACGTTACGGGATGGTGTTTGCAACACCCACCAGACCCTATTGTAGTTGCAGGTGAGGACGAGGTCCAGGAGGTGGAGCCGGAGTTTGACGAGGACCAGGATGAGTTCTCGTATATGCAGTATCACGACGGCTTCCCGTAGGTGACCTGGATCGAGGGGGACTTCAGTGGGACTATTTTGAACTTATTCTTTTGTCTATTTACATGTATATGAGACTCAAAGATGTAGTCATACTTTGGAGACAGTTGAGATTACTTTGTTTTTCCATACAGTGATATATATATTGTTTAGTCTTCCGCTTGCTTTTATCACTGGATCTGAAGTATGAATTGCAGTTTTAGTATACTTTTACTCATGTGAATGCTTTAAATCAGACAACATTGAATCATAATCATTTTTGTTGCATAAGTGACGGTCTGGAACTCGGGAGTTGAGTTTATACACGACCCCCAATTTTCAGGGTGTTACAAGTTGGTATCAGAGCATGAATGAGAGTATACTGGGCCTGGGTTATGGTCTTGCGACGTACGCTGTCGCTTCCTTTGACATAGGTGGGTGCGAGAAGGGTCTAGAAACACTTCTAGGATCACAGATTCGCCGATAGGCGAAGTCTATAAGGATCGATCGCAAGATCGAGTCTGTAACGTATCTCGGGTCGCGTAAAGCAACCCGAATCACTTCTAAGCTGTAGGAAGTCAGGTGGAGATGTCCTATGAGCGGTTTTAAACCGCAAAAGTGAATCCATGGGCCGTGGAATGACCACGACTCTAGTAATCAATCGCCGGGGCTTAAAAACCCCGTTTCACCAAAAATCTTCAAAATTCCTTCTCTAAACACTTCAACCTTCAGTTCTTTCTTATCCATTTCATGTTAGGCATCAAACCTAATGTGAAAATAACACAAATTAATATATTCACCAAATTTTACAGTGAATAGTAAAATTTCATAAAAAATGGCCATAAGGCTATTCTAACTTTACTTTCTTTAGCAACTAAGGAGCTAGAAATATGTACTGGCTCCTTCTACCCCAAATTCATATGCTGCATCATATGGTTTGGTATTCGGGATTGAGATGTGGACCCAGAAAGCCCCGAACACATGTTTGGGCTCATAGAGACCAAAATACAATGAACTAAGGGGTGGGACCAACTTTTTTGGGACCCTGGGACCATGGGGGACCAGACCCATGGGGTCCCGCTGGCCAACCTGAAGGTTGGCCGGCGATGCCATCGCCGGCCGGGCGATGCATCGCCGGCCGGCCACCTCCGATGGTGCTGCCCTTTGGGCGCACCCACTTAAATACCCCCCACATCACTCCTAGCTACCTCCCATCACACGAAAACCCCTAAAAACCCCCTCTCCTTCACAAACAGCCCCCTTGCATACCCTAGAATTGATTTTCAGCCCTCCATTCCAAACCCCGGCGACCCAAACCCCTCCTAAACCCTTCCTTGGCCAAAACCGACCACCACCCATCGATTATTGGGTGTTGGCAGCCCCCTTCCTTGAAGATTTCCTCATTTGGAGCTCCAAAATCCCCCAAATAGTGCTGAAATCGTGAGCAGCTCCATTCCATCTTTTTGTTTGAATTTTTTCCTGAAAGTACAGCCTTGGGAAGCTTGAAGCATCCCTCTACGACGCCTAGATTTCCTTTTGTCAGATTGGGCAGCCATTTCTCCGCATTTTCGGCGTTTTCCATGGCTTTCGTGGAAGCTATTTTGGGTCTTTTGTCACTCTCATCCATCCTGTCTTTGATGGGTAAGAGGAAAACTGCAACAGGCGAGGCTGGGCCGAGCCGCCCTGCTCGATTGAGAAGACCGCGGGGTGGTGCCGCAAGTTCAAGCACCGCCGCAGGTCCAGCTGCAGTCCTGGAGTGCCGTACAAAGCGGGATTTGGATCCCCATGCACATCTTGGACGAACCATCCTATCAGAGATGCCTCATGGTGAATACACTGATCGTAGAGTGTTATTTGAGGCGGACGTAGATGGGCGATTGTTCGGCGAATATCTGTTGTTCGAACGCATTGAAGCTGTGCACTGGGGACCGATCTTTGAAGCTCGCGCTCGTGCTAATGTGAGCACTGTTCGTGCCTTCTATGCTAACATCCAGAGTCCTACCTTGGAGCCCTTACAGTTCAAAATCCCTTTTGGCAGAGATCGGATGGCTACGATCGACGTCCGGTTGATTGCGCGACTTCTCAATGTGCCTCTGGGTGATGTACATCCAACTGAGAAGAATTTGAGGACTAGACGTGAACGAGATCGCCGCACCAGGTTTCTGTGCGGTAAGTTGGTTCCATGGCAGCCTAATAATAGCCTCAAGGCGACGTACATGTCTGAGGATTTGCGTCTGCTGCATCATATCTGCACGTTCAATGTTTATCCTAGGTCGACGAACCGCATTGAATATACACGTCTTATGGTCGATTTCCTATTTCTGGTGGCCCAGGGAGAGAACGTATGTATGGCCACTTTCATCTTACGGCAGATAGTTCTCATAGCCAGGTCGAGAAGAACATCCGAATCCCTTCCCTTTGGCCGACTCATTTGCAAGATTGCGCTTGAGTTTGCCTATAGACTTGGACCCGAATTGCCGGTATCGATTCACACCATCGATGAGTCGACGATGGTTAAGATGAAGATTGGGTCGCAATATCGTGAAAATCAACTTGAAAGGGATAGTGGGGACGACTTTGACGAAGAGGAAGATCAAAGCGAAGGAGAACCTAGTGCAGAGGTTCAGGAAGAGACTCAGGAAGAAGCAGAAGAGGAGGCTCAGGATACTGATGAGAGCCCTCCTCCTTCTGCGCAGGCTACTATCGACGATCGCATTGCTCGGATGGAGGAGAGCCAGACCGCTTTGCGAAGGGAAGTCCAAGAACTTCGAGCGGAGGTCGCTGATGCCAAGGCCGTTACGAAGAAGAAGTTTGGCAAGGTGACTCGCACCTTGAAGGCAATCCTGTGTTGCTTACAGGATAAGGGTGCTCCTCCTCCGTCGCCAGACTCCGACTAGCGACGCGATCTTTGATGTTGTTATGAGTAGTTAGCCACTTTCTGTTTTATGTGTGTAAAGCCTATTAGGGCTAGTGCTTTGCTTTTGTTGCTGTTGCTTAACTGTCTTAATTTCCATGTCATTCTAGTCATGATGCTTGTAAGGATATATCCCTTGTATTGTGACAATTTTGATTAATTGAAATGCATGGAATGCCTTTGACTCTTTAGTGAATGATTGTGGTGTATTTGAGCAATTGAGACTGACAAGGTTGCGCCCTATTTTGAATATAGGGAATGCCACCTAAGACTACGAGGAGCGCGGTTCGGTATTCATTGTCAGAGCAGATGGATCAGGCTCGTTCTCAGTCTGGCACTCGTCCGGACCCTGCTGTGGGCCCGATTCCTGAGACTGTTCGGTCGTCTCAGCCTGCTGTCGGTCCTACAGATGGACCACCGCCATTTACACCATCAGTTAGAGAGCCACAGCGCGCATCTACTTCCGCACCTCATCCGCCACAGCCTGCTCCACCACCTGATAGATTCGAGCAGATGATGGCTATGATGCTACAGCAGCAGCAGCTTCTGACCACCATAGTTGGGACGTTAGCCCAGGGTGGGGGTGCGACTGCATCTACTCCGCCTGCACCACCTGCGCATCCAGCTGAGGATGCCTATGCTTACGCCCAGGATGAGGGCATAGCACTTCCTGCGCAGCCCGCTTTCCCTGCGGGGAACCCTGCCGACACTCGGGGACTTCTGGAGTGATTTCAGCGCTTGCGGCCTCCTACTTTCACGGGTTCTCACAGACCCGAGGAGGCTGAGTTTTGGCTCGACCGAGTGTCGAAGATTCTGCGCATGTTGCACTGTACTGAGGCAGAGCAGGTAGAGCTGGCTACCTTCCAGTTTGAGAGAGAGGCCAGTATGTGGTGGGATAGTGTATTGCGGACTGTTACCGCAGACTTCGTATGGACATGGGCAACATTCGAGTTTCGCTTCCATGAGAAGTATTATCCTCAGACCTACAGACACGAGAGGGAGAATGAGTTTCTCCGTCTCAGGCAGGCAGCGATGACGGTTACCGAGTATGAGCATCGGTTCACAGAGTTGGGCAGGTACGTCCCGACGATTCTAGCCGATGAGCAGATGCGCATACGGCGCTTTTTGGAGGGCTTGCGACCGGATATTCGGTCGAAGATATGCTGTATCAGTTTCTCCTCCTATGCGGAGTTGGTTCACATGTCCATGCGGGCAGAGCAGGACGTGGATCGACTTGCGCGATCACGAGGCCCGACTACTTCCAGGCCGCGACCGGAGTTGCCAGATAGGCCCTTCGCGGGCAAGAGACCTCGCGTTGATCCTCCTACCAGGACCACGGCGCCAGTAGGACCGTTTAGGCGCCCTGATTTATCATGCACATACTGTGGGAGGACGGGCCACCTAGCGCAGAGTTGCTTTTCGAGGATGCGGGACAGTGGGTTCTCGCCGCCGCAGAAGATTGATCGTGTACGTCCACAGGCGATATCAGCACCGCCTATACGGTCAGCTCCTGCGCAGTCCTCTTTCAGACCCACAGTATCGCAGATTCGACAGCCCCCACGGCCCTTGACACAGCGGCCGAACCGGCCACAGCAGGCTCGAGTTCATGCACTGACCGCTGAGGCAGCTACGACGCCGACTTTCCAGCATTCAGCCTTCGAGGTCACGGGCCATATCGGAGGTACTCCCGTTCTTGTCATGGTGGACACTGGTTCCACGATTTCTTTGATATCGCGTGCCGTAGTCAGACGTCTTGGGTTGCAGACCATTACTATGGATAGCGTGCGAGTCCTTGCAGCTCATGGAGATTATTCGGATGTCACCCAGATGTGTGAGGGTTGTTTAGTTGATCTGGGAGGCAGGACGATGACTCTTGATTTGGTCGTCGATCCCTTACTCGTATATCTCGACGTCATTCTTGGCATGGACTGGTTGACTGCAGCGAGAGCCGAGATTGACTGCGAGGCTCGTGTGGTGACGGTGTACGAGCCTGAGGGCACGCCTTTCACATTTTCAGTGCGGGTAAATCTTCCTTTCCGCATTCTTAGCTACGCCACTCTATTGCGCGACGCTGGTGCCCAGGTACTTGAGCAGATGCCAGTTGTTTCTGAGTTCGGGGATCTGTTCAGGAAGATCCCTGGTTTGCGGCCCCGACGCGAGATCGATTTCACTATCGATCTGATTCCTGGTTCTACACCCGTCTCACTGCCGACGTATCGCATGGCACCATGTGAGATGGAGGAGTTGAGGACGCAGATTGATGGTCTGCTAGAGCTTGGCTTTATACGGCCTAGCGTGTCTCCTTGGGGAGCACCGGTCTTGTTCGTAAAGAAGAAGGATGGTTCGCTGCGATTGTGTATTGATTATCGCAGGCTGAACCAACTCACAGTGAAGAACAAGTACCCTTTGCCCAGGATCGATGACTTGTTTGATCAGTTGAGAGGAGCGCAGTACTTCTCGAAGATTGATCTTCAGTCAGGATATCATCAGCTGCGCGTCAGAGATGAGGACGTGCAGAAGACAGCATTCAGGACCAGTTTTGGTCATTACGAGTTCCTTGTGATGTCGTTCGGTCTCACGAACGCACCGGCCGTGTTCATGGATCTGATGAAACGGGTATTGCGGCCTTTCCTCTATCGATTCGTCGTTGTCTTCATCGACGACATTTTGGTATACTCTAGGAGTCGAGAGGAGCATGAGGAGCACTTGCGTTTGGTCCTTGATACGCTCAGACAGCATCAGTTGTTCGTACAGTATAAGAAGTGCGACTTCTGGAAGCAGGAGGTGAAGTTTCTGGGACACGTGGTGTCTAAGGATGGCATGGCAGTTGACCTGTCTAAGGTAGCTGCGGTGCAGGACTGGGAGCAGCCTGGTTCTGTCACTGAGGTGAGGAGTTTCTTGGGTCTCGCTGGCTACTATCGGCGCTTCATTCAGGATTTCTCGAAGATCGCGAGACCCTTATCTCAGTTGACACGGAAGGACGTGAAGTTCGCCTGGAATGATAAGGCGGAGTCAGCTTTTCAGGAGCTGAAGGACAGACTTACGTCCGCCCCTGTGCTAGTATTGCCAGAGCAAGGGGTTAAATACACTATATACACTGACGCGTCTAGCGTTGGTTTGGGTTGTGTCCTTATGCAGAGGGACAGGGTAATTTCGTATGCCTCGAGACAATTAAGGAAGCACGAGGAGAATTACCCTACACACGACCTGGAGTTGGCAGCCGTTATATTCGCACTGAGACTCTGGAGACATTACCTCTACGGAGAGGAGTTCGAGCTCTTTTGCGACCACAAGAGCCTCAAGTACATATTCACGCAGCGGGACTTGAATATGAGGCAGCGGCGATGGATGGAGACGCTGAAGGACTTCAAGTTTGAAGTCTCTTACCATCTTGGGAAGGCGAACCTTGTGGCTGATGCGTTGAGCCGCAAGAAAGCGATAGAGTTTGCGGCTCCACTGATGGTTGCCGAGTGGGATATGGTGGAGTTTTTGCGAGACTTTGAGCAGAAACTCACCGTAGAGGAGCCATTTGAGTTCATCGCACATGTACAGGTGCGATCTCCGATCGATGACCGAGTCATCGAGGCGCAGAGGGACGACGCGCATCTTACTGAGCTTCGAGAGCAGGCCAGTGATGATGCTGACGCCGACTGGCGAGTTGGTATGGATGGGGGCTTACGTTACCGTGGCCGCCTATGCGTTCCTGATGTCCCTGACTTGAGACGAGAGATTCTCGAGGCTGCGCATTCTACTAGACTCGCGATGCATCCAGGCAGCACGAAGATGTATCGTGACGTGAAGAGGACGTATTGGTGGGAAGGTATGAAGACCCACATAGCTGAGTTCGTGTCCCGTTGTCTCACTTGTCAGCAGGTGAAGGCAGAGCATCGCCGACCACCTGGACTTTTGCAGCCTATGCCGATTGCAGAGTGGAAGTGGGATTTCATTTCCATGGACTTCATTTCTGGGTTGCCGAAGACGAGGAAGGGGCATGATTCTATTTGGGTGATCGTCGACCGATTGACGAAGTCGGCGCACTTCCTACCGATCAGAGTTACAAACTCTGCAGACGAGCTGGCTAGATTGTATATTAGAGAGATCGTGCGTCTGCATGGAGTTCCGTTGGAGATCGTGTCGGACAGAGACACGCGGTTCACTTCTATTTTCTGGACTCGCATTCAGGAGGCCATGGGTGTAAAGTTGAAGTTCAGTACTGCCTTCCACCCACAGACGGACGGACAGACAGAGCGAGTGAACCAGATCCTGGAGGACATGTTGCGAGCTTGCGCATTGGACTTCAAGGACAGTTGGGATGACTGTCTTGCATATGCGGAGTTTGCGTACAACAATAGCTTCCAGGAGAGTATCGGCATGGCACCTTATGAGGCGCTGTATGGGCGACCTTGTCGCGCACCGCATTGCTGGTTAGAGGTCGGTGAGCGCAGCTTGATCGGCCCAGAGTTGGTGCAGGCGACGTCAGAGAAGATTGATATTATTCGACGTCGGCTTCTTACAGCGCAGAGCAGACAGAAGAGCTACGCCGATACGAGACGGAGACCACTAGAGTTCACAGTCGGGGATCATGTGTTTTTGCGAGTTTCCCCTATGAAGGGAGTCCTTCGGTTCGGAAAGAAGGGGAAGCTGGCACCACGATACATTGGTCCATTTCAGATCCTCGATCGTGTGGGAGCAGTGGCTTACCGATTGGCTTTACCCACGCCCCTCGCGAGCGTCCACAACGTATTTCATGTTTCTATGCTGAAGAAGTACGTTGCTGATCCTTCTCATATCATCAGATGGGAGCAGGTGCAGTTAGGAGAGGATGTTACTTATATCCTGCGACCGACACGCATCTTAGACCGGAAGGAGCAGGTACTGCGTAGCAAGGTGATTCCCCTTGTGAAGGTACTATGGACGCATCATACTGAGGAGGAGGCTACTTGGGAGACAGAAGCCGAGATCAGAAAGAACTACCCACATCTTCTCGAGGAGTACGAAAAGGTACAAAATTTCGAGGACGAAATTATTTGTTAAGGGGGGTAGATTGTAACGCCCGTGAAAAATCCATACTTGGGCTCGAGTACCAACTCGACCCGAAATTGCGTAGAATTCATTCCTTTAAAAAAATATGACTAGGTTAGCTAGTGCAACGTTGGAGTAGCTGGGAAATGGTCCCTGATCACTTTAAATACGTTCTACAAGGCCCGAAGCGAGTGGAACCGAGGGTGCTATAATGCTCTAAAGCCTCGGATCAAACTCTAAGCCGGTTTGTTCTCGGGACCTCCTTGAAACTTTGTATTGGATCTAGACCGCGCGTCGTAAGTCAGATGCCTACCATCTTAGACCGTTATGACCACTTAGCTGGGCTTGGCAATCGTTTCGAATATCAAGTCCAACTGACGATCACAGGCTATTTCATTGAGCCCGGACCGAAGAGAGTGTGAATAGGGACATAGTTGGAATTTCAAATTCAAATCTGGCACATAAATTTGACGCATCAGTATTAAGCATTCTGACCGTCAGAATACAGCCAAATTACACCCTTAGATCAGGAAAAATATCTATTATATATCACGAGACTTATAGGCCTGATCTTGGTGCGGTGACCGTTAAACTGAAACTGGGCCGCCACGTGCGATCTGGGAACCCAACCGGCCTGAAAACTGGATGTATGCTAGATCCAGTATGCATGAGCTTAAGTCCGACCGCATTTGGCCTGGGGACCTCCAGAAATGCCCTTTTGGACCGAAACGGCCCCGATTTGGTTAGGCACCAAGTAAACATTGTTCCCAAGCCTATTTTGGGAATGTTTTAGGCTATAAAAGGGGTTGAAACCCTCACTCCTCTCTCCCATCCGAATTTGAGAGAAGCCCTAGCTTGGGAGAGAGAAAAAGAGTGAGAGATTGTGAGAGAGTGGGAGAGTTCTTCCCGCCACTTGTGCTAAGTGTTGCACGTGCTTAAGCAACACTCCTCTACCGCTTTCCCGGCGATTCCACCGCGATCCTAGGTAAGTAAAAACCTTAAATAGATGTTGATTTGAGTTTTTCTTGTTTCCATAGCGATGTAGCTTATGGATCTTATGTATTAGGCTCCTTACTCGCCGTAGACGAACCATATACACTCCGCTTCAATTCCCGAGTCTACAAGACACTAGGTGAGGATTTTAGACGCTTGGATTGACGGTTCCCAATGCTTTCAATGTCGTTTAATAGTAGATTCTTGACGGCATCGCCATTTGACATGTACAAAATGCTCTCCGTTTCCCGTTTCGTAAGCTAACGAAGAATATGAGATTTAGGGCATTTTAGTCATTTGTAGGAAGTACTGTTTACATTCATATTTTGCTGAAGTGATTGACATGGTTTGTTGTCGCATTAGGAAGTTAGGAATGCGTGCATAATTAGTTTGGCGAAGAGATTCGCCTAGTTGCACACTTTGGGTCGACATACTATATGTAGACTTAAGTGTGTAGTGTATGTGTTTGTATAAATGCTTGTATTAGTATGTATTGAATTAAATGATGTTATTCGATAGTTTGTGATTGATTTTTCAATTATTATGCCGACCTAAATGATTTTCTACATGTTGACAAAATGCATGATTTCATTACATGCATGGAATGTATGTGCTTGAGGATTTGCTTAAGTTGAATATGCATGGGAAGTATGCCTTGAAGATTTGCTTAAGTTGAATGTTATAACATGTGCTAACATGCTCACATGATGTATTTCAATTCCAATACCTTTTATAGTGATTCCATAGATGATTGGGACTTGACTTAGTCCAGGCAGTCGGTAACCGAGCGAATTCGTGGCTGACTGGTCATAGCCACGAATGACGCGTCGATGAATGTGATTCGTGTTGAGAGTTGGCGGCAGTGGTTAGGCCACGCGAAGTGTTTTACGCACTTCATGTCGTTCAATTCGAGATGCGATCGCGCTAGTCGAGCCCGTCAAGTAACCCGACTGGCCGATGTTTGTTCACCTTGTATGTATCATAACTGCTTGAACCTAGGGTACTGAACTTACCATTGTAAACCCTGTTAACCATGGTACCTTGATCCACGAAGACTCATGAGCCGGGCATGGTGGTATGGGACACCGTGGTCGAGCTGTCGGCCTACGCTGGGGTCACAAACCTCCCCGTAGTGACCAGTGAGCACCTAGACTCGTGAGCAGATTATGGTGGTATGGGACACTATATTCTAGCTGTCGGCCTACACTGATCAGGCGACGAGCCCTTTGTAGTGACCGCGAGCGTATTCTGAGTTCACGGGAGGCGACGACCCTTCCGTGCAGTAGAGTACAGTAGGCCTGTATTGATAAGGTGATGGGGGAGCGGTGCAACGAGTGCGAGCAACAGCCCTGGCAGCCCCTGCAGTGACCTACGAAATGTTCATCGTATGAGATTACTAGGAGTGACGACCCTAGACAGGATCCGTGTTGGGATTGATACAAGGGAGGTACCTTAGTTTCCCAATCCTGCTGTTTGAATGGACTAATAACAACTTGGTAATCATATCACCATAGCATTGCATGTGCCTGGAAGATGTGGAGCACTCTAGGGAGTGTGGCATGCCGCGGTCGTAAGATGTTGCCGTATGAGGGTGATCGTCGGTGAGGGCATACATCACGTCATATCATCTTGCATTAACAACAGTATTAGGACTTGTCTGATTTACTGCTTTACTATTATCGCGTGATTGAATTGTGAACATGCTAATCTTTGCTCTATGATTCCACTGAGTTGATCACTCATTCCCACGTTACGGGATGGTGTTTGTAACACCCACCAGACCCTGTTGTAGTTGCAGGTGAGGACGAGGTCCAGGAGGTGGAGCCGGAGTTTGACGAGGACCAGGATGAGTTCTCGTATATGCAGTATCACGACGGCTTCCCGTAGGTGACCTGGATCGAGGGGGACTTCAGTGGGACTATTTTGAACTTATTCTTTTGTCTATTTACATGTATATGAGACTCAGAGATGTAGTCATACTTTGGAGACAGTTGAGATTACTTTGTTTTTCCATACAGTGATATATATATATTGTTTAGTCTTCCGCTTGCTTTTATCACTGGATCTGAAGTATGAATTGCAGTTTCAGTATACTTTTACTCATGTGAATGCTTTAAATCAGACAACATTGAATCATAATCATTTTTGTTGCATAAGTGACGGTCTGGAACTCGGGAGTTGAGTTTATACACGACCCCCGATTTTCAGGGTGTTACAAGAAGGTAGGCCTTGTACATTGTTACGTCTCGAAAAAATCCGTACAGAGACCCGAGTACCACCTCGATCAGAAATCACTTATGATTAATTCCTTTAGAAATTAAGCGTAAGTTAACTAATGCTATGTTAGATTAGCTGTGAAATTTGCACTGATCACTTTAAATACGTTCTGCAAGACCTAAAACTTGTGGAATTGTTAATGCTATAAGATCCTGAAACCTAGGATCAAACTCTAAACCGGTTTGTTCTCAAGAACCCTTTGAAACATTGTATTGGATCTAGACCGCATGTCCAAAGTCTGATATCTACAATCTCAGACCAATATGACCGCTTAGTTGGACTTGACAATCATTTCGAAAATCAAACCCAACTGATGTCCTGAGGCTATTTCATTGAGCCTGGAGCAAGGAGTGTGAGAAAGAGAAGAATTCTTTAGAAATTAAATGTGATTTAAATAAATCTGGCACGTGTCGCTTGCGGGTTAAGTATAAGCATTCAGACCGTTGGAATCTGACCCAAATACACCCTCGGATCAGGGAACATTTTCCACTCAGGTCAGTGTACTTGGAAACCTCGATCGAGTCTCAGTGACCGCTGAATTGAAACTGGTCCACCACGTGCGATCTGGAAACCCTATCGAACTGAAAACTTAATGTGATCAGGATCCAACATCAATAAGCTTAAGTCCGACCGCATTCAGTCAGGGGACCTCCAGAAATGTTCTTTTGGATCGGAAAGGACCCGATTTGGTTATAACCCAAGTATACTTTGGTTTAATGTCTAAATAGGTGAGTTTCTAACCTATTTAAGGACCTTAAACCCTCTCACATCCCTCCCATACGAATTTTCTAGAAACCCTAGGAAAGAGAGAGAAAGTGTGGGTAAATCAGGTGAAGCTCCATCAGAGTTTTCCTAACCCATCTACACATTGCACCAGCCTTTCTGAATCATGTTTTTGGTGATTCTGACTTCATTCTAGGTAAGAAAACCCTAACCTTAGACTATTTTAGGAATTCTATCAATACAAGTAGCGAAGTAGCTGACTTATCTTGTGATATATGTCGTCATATTGACGTTGACGAAGCGTAGAGTTTCTATTCGATTCGATACGCTTCTACAACGTAGGGTGAGGATTTTATATGCTTAGGTTAACTGTTTTTAAAGCTTTCAATGTCGTTTAATAGTGATTATCAACAAGGATGCTGTTTGACTTGTAGAACATGCTGTCTGTTTTCCATTTCGATTACATACGGAGAATATGAGATTTATGGTATTTTAGGTATTTGTAGGAAATACTGTATACATCCGTATTTTTCTAAAATGATTGCCATGTTTACTTGTCATGTTATTATACTAGTTAGGCATGTATGATCTGTTTGGCGAAGAGATTCACCCTAATGCACCCTTTGGGTCGACATATGCTATGTAGACAAATGTGTGTAGACTAAGTGTTTGTGTAAGAGTATGTATTAGTAAGTATTGAGTGAATGGTGTTGTAGAGTAGTTTGTAGATTGGATTCTCAACTAATATGATGATGTGCATAATTTTCTCCATGTTGTTATATTGAATTGATTTCCTTATATATATGAAATGCTTGTGTTTGGTTGATTTGCTTATGTTGTATGCTATAACATGTTGTTAACATGCTTGGATTATTTGTGCTTCATTTCTGTCACTCTCACATGATCATTGAATTAGATTATAAGTGCTTGGGGCTATAATCTAGTCCAGGCAGTTGGTAACAGATTCAAAATCGTGGTTGGATTCTATTCGCCACGAAGGACGCGTCGACAAACTCGAGTCATGCTTTGGTTGACGGCAGTGGTTAGGCCACACGAGGTGTTTTATGCACTTCATGTCATTCAGCATGAGGTGAGCTCGTACTAGTCGAGCTCGTCAAGCAACCAGACTGACCATTGTATGTTCACCTTGTATTAGTTATAACTGCTTGAACCTAGGGTACTGAACTTACCAGTGATAACCCTGAAAACCATGGTACCTTGATCCATTAAGACTCATGAGCCGGGCATGGTGGTATGGGACACCGTGGTAGAGCTGTCGGCCTATGCTGGGGCCATAAACCTCCCTGTAGTGACCAGTGAGCACCTCAGACTCGTGAGCCGATTGTGGTGGTATGGGACACTACATTCAAGCTGTCGGCCTACTCTGCTTGGTGATGAGCCCTTTGTAGTGACCTCGAGCGTATTCTGAGTCTAGGTAAGGCGACGACCCTTCCGTAGAAACAAGAGTACAACTAGGTCTGTATTGATAAGGTGATGGGGGAGCGGTGCAACGAGTGTGAGCAACAGCCCTGACAGCGCTTGCAGTAACCTAGAAATATATCATCGTATGAGACTACTAGGAGTGATGACCCTAGACATGATCTGTGTTGGGAAAGATACAAGGTAAGTACCTTAGTTTCCCAATCCTGCTGTTTGAAAGGACTAATAACAACTCGGTAATCATATCCACATCGCACTGCATGTGCTTGGAAGATGTGGAGCACTGAGGGAAGAAAGCATGCCGCGGATGTAAGATGGGGTCGCATGAGGGAGTATGTCGGTGAGGGCATGCATCATTACTGCATCTCATACTTGCATTAATAACAGTACCTAGGAATGTCTGATTGTTTGCTTTACTATTATCACGTGATTGATTTGATAACATGCTAATCTTTGCTCTATGATTCCACTGAGTTGATCACTCACTCCCACATTACGGGACGGTGTTTGCAACACCAACCAGACTCTGTCTTAGATGCAGATAGCGAGGCGATTCAGGAGCTGGAGCCGGACTACTACGAGGACCAGGACGAGTTCTCGTACATGCAGTTTTCTGACGGCTTCGCATAGGTGGCCTGGATCAGCTGGATTTTGCTAGTTGGACTATCATGTGACCATTGATTTTAGTTTTTTATATGTATTTGTGACTCAGAGTTATATTCATACTTTGGAGATAGTTCGAGATTGTTTTGTCTTACATACAGTGATATATATATATATATATATATATATATATATATATATATATATATATATATATATATCTTTCAGTCTTCCGCTTGCGTTATATCACTGGATCTGGAGTATGAATTGCAGTTTGGTAAAAATCTCACTCATGTTGATGCACTAACTCAGACAACATTTAATCATAAGAATATTTGTTGCATAAGTGATGGTCTGGAACTCGGGAGTTGGGTTTCTACACGACCCCTGATTTTTAAGGTGTTGCATGCATGGGCTTAGCAAACCTCTAACAGACCTTATTTCATCATACCTGAGATTGGATTTCAAAAATCCAAAGTTGAATTTATGCTAGAATACATCCATGTACCCACACATGCCAAAGAACAGCCACTAGCAAGAGGCACCACTTGAATCTCATGGCGCCCACTGTCAAACATGGAGTGGAATTGGCACAGGACCAATTACAATTCCATCCCACCTAATCCCTTCTAATCCCACTGCCCAAACACGCCCTAAAACCCCAAATCCCTAAATCGATATTGAGATTGAGAGAGATTGAGAGAGAGAGAGAGAGATACCTCACTATCGTGAATGACCTTCAACCGAGATTCAGAGAGAGACAGAGAGAGACGGGTGGGGGGGAGGGAGGGAGGGAGAGGGAGTGCATGGGTAGGGCATTCGGCAATGGACTGCAAGAGATGGAGAGGGAAGGATTGGGGAACAAAGAGAGAGAGAGAGAGATTGGGGAATGAATAGAGAGAGGGAGGAAGATGAGAGAGCTGAACCAGGATCCGGAGAGAGATAGGGTTAGGGAATGACGAGAGAGAGAGAGAGAGAGAGAGAGAGAGATGGAGGGATTTTTGGGCGCGGCTCTGTTTTGAGCGCGTGCCCAATTTTGGGAAACGGTATGGTCGGTGCTCTGTGGGACCCACCATGATGTATGTGTTGCATCCCTACCGTCCATCTATTTTTACAGATCATTTTATGGTATGAGACTAAAAATGGGGTATATCCCAATCTCAAGTGGACCACATTACAGGAAACAACGTTAAATGAGCGTCGACCAATAAAAATATTTTGAGAGCCACAAAAGTTTTGGATTAAGCAGATTTTTTTCCCTTAATCTGGGCCTGTATGACCTAATCAACATGTTGGATGTCAAACAAACAGTATAATGGGCCTTAGGAGGATTTCAATGGTAGATATCCAATCACTATTGTTTTCATATGGTGTGGTCCACCTGAGATTTATATATCCCTCTCATTTTTAGGATCAAGCAATAAAATGATCTTTAAAAATGGATGAAACACATACATCATGGTGGGGCCCACAGGGCACCGACCACCAGCAGCGGGGTTGGTGGCTGGGAGAGTAGCCAATCCGTTTCCCAATTTTAGGCGTGGAAGGGGTAAGACGGACATGGATGTCCTGTCCAGAGCTCTATGGGAACCACCATGATGTGTTTTGTTTATCCATTCCATCCATTAATTTTAATAAATAATTTTAGTGCATAATCCCAAAAATAAAGTAGATTGAAGGCCCAAGAGGACCACACCATAGGAAGTACATGTTATTTAATCTCCATGTTTCCTACCATGTGGTTCACTTTAGCCTTTAATATACCTAATTTTTAGTTTCATGAACTATAATAATATTTCAAAATAGATGGACAGCTTAGATATAAAACATATATTTTTATAGGCCGACTTTAGCCTTGACGAGGTACATGCGAATGCTAAGAATCTGAATAGTATGTGTGAAAGGGACCGCTGCACACGTTCCCTTTGTGGCCGACTGGTTGAGTGGCAGCAGAACTAGAGTCTTCTCATGTCGCATATGACAGACAACTTCCGCTTGGTCCACCACATTTTCACATTCAACGTCTACCCTAGGTGGAGCAACCGTAGAGAGTGTACGCGCCTCATGGTGGACTTCCTGTATCAGGTGGGGTAGAGGAAAAACCTGTGTGTGCCTCGTTCGTGTTGCGATAGATAGTTCAGGTTGTACTCTCAAGGAGGAGGACTGAGTCACTCCCATATGGCTGACTCATATGCAGGATTGCACGTGAGTTTGGTTATGGCCTTGGTGGGGAGATGTCGGTGCTGATTCATCATATTAATGAAGCTACCCTCAATCAGATGGAGATCGGGCCATGACAATGCCAAGCTCGACTTGAGGAGAGCGAAGATGAGACTGAGAGCGAAGAAGAAGAGAGTGAAGAAGAAGCTGGGGCCGATATCCAAGAAGAGGAAGAACCAGAAGCCCAGAGCATAGATGAGAGCTCCCCTCCTACGGTACCAGGGCAGGCTTCTGGTCAGGCTCCTTGGGATACTTGTATAGCTCGCCTGGAGGAGGATCATGCTGCTCTACGATAGGGTCATGTTGCCTTGCGATAGGACATTACGGACCTACAGGGCTTTGTGAATCACAAGTTCAAGAAGGTGACTAGCACTTTGAAATCTATCCTGTATTGTCTACAGGATAAGGGTGCCCCTCCTCCATCTCCAGGCTCGAACGAGTGACTAGATTTCAGATGTTTGTCGATCGTATGTAGGTTATTTTGTGTTTTCTGTGTGTGAGCCTCAGAAGGCTTAATAGTTGGTTTATGTTCCAGTTGTAGCTTTGGCTAGCGTAGTTTCCCATGTGTTTCTTATCATGATGCATGTAAAGATATATCTCTTATATTGTGACAAATTTTGATTAAATAAAATGCGTGGAGCTTCTTCTGTTTGTTATGTGAATGATTGTGTGGTGTGTTTGTGCTATTGCTGAAACTGACTAGGTTACACCCTATTTTGAATATAGGGAATGCCACCTAAGGTTACTCGGAGCACGACACGTCTTACGCTGGGTGAGCCGATGGATCGGGTTCCTCCCTAGAGTGATGATCATATGGACCCTGCTGTGGGCCTAATTCGTGAGACTACACCTGAGTCTCAACCTTCTACAGGTCCTGTAGTCGGACCACCACCTTTCACACTGCCAGTTCGAGAGCAATACCATGCGTCTTCCTCGATACAGTATGTGCCTCAGCCTGCTCCACCTCCTGATAGGTTTGAGCAGTTGATGACCATGATGCACTAGCAGCATCAGCAGCTTTTGACTACTATCGTAGGGGCCTTAGCCCAGGGTGGGAGTGCGACTCCACCTGCGCCATTTGTGCATCCAGCTGAGAATGCTGGGACTTCGACACAGGATGAGGGTATGACTCATCCTACACCTTCCGCTTACCCTACAGGGAGTGCTACTGATACCCGAGGCGTACTTGAGCGATTCCAGCGCTCGCGGCCTCCTACTTTTACGGGTTCTCACAGACCCGAGGAGGCCAAGTATTGCTCGACCACATCTCAGAGATGTTGAGGATGCTGCACTGCTCGGAGTCCGAGCAAGTTGAGTTGGCCACTTTCATGTTCGAGAGAGAGGCCAGCTTATGGTGGGATAGCGTATTACGGATGATTGCAGTTAGCTATGTATGGACTTGGTCAGCATTCGAGTTTTATTTCCATGAGAAATACTATCCGTAGACCTACCGACATGATAGGGAGAATGAGTTTTTGCACCTCAGGCAAGGAAGCATGTCAGTTACAGAGTATGAGCATCGATTTACAGAGTTGGACAGATATGTCCCTATGATACTGGCGGATGAGCAGATGCGGATACGACGTTTCTCTGAGGGTTTCGACCTGATATTCGGTCGAAGATGTGTTGTGTTAGCATACCCTCTTATGCCGAGCTGATACACATGTCTATACGGGCAGAGCAGGATGTAGATCGCTTGACACGTTCTCATGGCCCTATGGTTGCTAGGCCATGACCAGATACCTAGAGCAGGCCATTCCTCGGTAAGAGGCCTCGCATCGATTCTCCTCCCAGAGCGAAAGCGCCAGTACTTCCGATGAGGCTCCCAGGTGTGACCTGTACTTACTGCGGGAGACCGGGTCACACTGCAAAGAGATGTTTTGCTCGGATGAGAGATAGAGGATTTTCACCACAGCAGAAGATCGACCGTCCTCGCCCACATGCTCTATCCGCTCCACCGTTACGGTCGGCTCCTTTGCATCCTTCTTTCAGACCTCACGTACCTCAGTTCCGGCAGCCTCAATGGCCCATGGTACCACGGCCGAACCATCCACAACAGTCTTGGGTACATGCATTGACAGCAGAGGCATCCAGGACAGAGACTGCCCCACCCTTGGCCTTTGAGGTCACAACCCACATTGGAGGTACTCCTATATTCGTGATGGTGGATACAAGATCCACGATTTCATTGATATCTCATTCAGTAGTCAAGCACCTTGGGCTACCGACTACTCGGATGGATGGGGTGAGAGTTCTTACAGCACACATGACCTTTTCTGATGCCACTATGATGTGTGAGGGTTATTTACTGGATCTAGGGAACAGGACGATGGCTATTGACCTTGTTGTCGACCCCTCTCTCTATTATTTAGACGTCATTCTTGGCATGGATTGGCTGACTGCAGGGAGGGCCGAGATTGACTGTGAGACCTGTATAGTGACAGTCTACGAGCCGGAGGGCATGTCCTTTACATTTCCAGTGCAGGTTAATCTCCCCTTTCGAGTACTTTACTACGCTTCCTTATTGAGGGATGTTGATGCCCCGACACTTGATAGCACCCAGTAGTCCGTGATTATGTGGAGCTGTTCAGGAAAATTTTTGGGTTGCCACCTTAACGTGAGATCAATTTTTCTATCGACCTGGTACCTGGTTCGACGCCCATCTCACTGCCAACCTATCGCATGGCCCCATTTGAGTGGAGGAGTTAAGGAGACAGATCGATGATCTATTGGAGACTGGCTTCATACGGCCGAGTGTATCTCCTTGGGGAGCACCGGTGCTATTTGTGACAAAGAAGGATGGTTCACTGCGATTATGTATTAATTATCGCAGGCTGAATCAGATTACGGTGAAGAACAAGTACACTTTGCCCAGGATTGATGACTTATTTGATCAACTAAGAGGAGCGCAGTACTTCTCGAAGATTGATCTGCAGTCAGGGTATCACCAGCTGCGTGTTAGGGATGAGGACGTGCAGAAGACGGCTTTCAGGACTAGCTTTGCCCATTATGAGTTTGTCGTGATGTCATTTGGTCTTACGAATGCACCAGCCGTGTTCATGGATCTGATGAACAGGGTATTTCGGTCATTCCTCTATCGATTCGTCATCGTGTTTATAGATGACATTTTGGTATACTCCAGGAGTCGGGAGGAGGATGAGGAGCACTTACAATCAATCCTGGATATCTGAGACAGCACCAGTTATTCGCACAGTATAAGAAGTGTGACTTCTAGAAGGAGGAAGTCAAGTTCCTGGGACATGTGGTGTCCAAGGATGGGATGGCAGTAGACCTTGCTAAGGTAGCCATGGTACAGGACTGGAAGCAGCCTGATTCGGTTACCGAGGTGAGGAGTTTCTTGGGACTTCCTGGCTACTATCGACGATTCATTCGGGACTTCTCCAAGATATCTAGACCCTTGACTCAGTTGACACTGAAGGATTTGAAGTTCTCCTGGAATGAGAAGGCGGAGGCAGCTTTTCAGGAGCTGAAGGAAAAGTTCACATCCGCCCCTGTGCTAGTATTGCCAGAGCAAGGGGTTAAGTACATGATATACACCAACGCATCTAGCGTTGGCCTGGGTTGTGTCCTTATGCAGAAGGACAGGGTGATTTCATATGCCTCGAGACAATTAAGGAAGCACGAGGAGAATTACCCTACACACGACCTTGAGTTGGCTGCTGTCATTTTTTCATTGAAGCTCTGGAGACATTACCTCTACGGAGAGGAGTTCGAGCTCTTTTGCGACCACAAGAGCCTTAGATACATATTCACTCAGCGGGACCTGAATATGAGGCAGTGACGATGGATGGAGACCTTGAAGGACTTTAAGTTCGAAGTTTCCTACCATCCTGGCAAGGCCAACCTGGTAGCTGACGCCTTGAGCAGCAAGAAGGTGAAAGATTTTGCGGCTCCACTGATGGTAGTTGAGTGGGACATGGTTGAGTTTTTACGAGACTTTGAGCAGAAACTCACTGTGGAGGAGTCATTTGAGTTTATTGCACATGTTCAAGTGCGACCTCTTATCGATGACAGGGTCATCCGATGCAGAGGGATGACGAGCGTCTGACTGAGCTTCAAGAGCAGGCCAGTGATGATGCAGATGCCGAGTGGCAAGTTGAAACGGATGGGGGCTTATGTTATCGTGACTGCCTATGGGTCCTAGATGTCCCTAACTTGAGACAAGAGATTCTCGAGGTTGTGCATAGTTCTAGACTTGTAATGCATTCGGGTAGTATAAAGATGTATCGTGATGTGAGGAGGACCTATTGGTGGGATGGTATGAAGACCCACATTGTAGATTTCGTGTCCCGTTGTCTCACTTGCCAGTAGGTGAAGGCAGAGCAACGCTGACCTCCTAGTCTCCTTCAGCCTATGCCCATAGCTGAGTGGAAGTGGGACTTTATTTATATGGATTTCATCTCAGGACTGCCGAAGATGAGGAAGGGACATGATTCTATTTGGGTGATCATCGACCATTTGACGAAGTCGGTGCACTTCCTACCGATCAGAGTTATGACTCTACAGATGAGTTGGCTAGACTATACATCAGGGAGATAGTGCGTCTGCATGGAGTTTCCTTAGAGATCGTGTAGGACAGAGATACGCGCTTCACTTCTATTTTCTGGACTCGCATCTTGGAAGCTATGGGTGTGAAGTTGAAGTTCAGTACTACTTTCCACCCACAGACGGACGGACAGACAGAGCGGATGAAGCAGATTCTAGAGGACATGCTGCGAGCTTGCGTGTTGGACTTCAAAGATAGATGGGATGATTGTCTTCCATATGCGGAGTTCACGTACAACAACAGTTTTCAGGCCAGTATCGGTATGGCACCTTATGAGGCCTTGTAAGGGCGTCCTTGTCGAGCACTGCATTGCTGGGCAGAGGTCGGTGAGCGTAGATTGATTGGCCCAGAGATAGTACAGGCGACCTCGGAGAAGATTGACATCATCAGAGTAGACAAAAGAGTTATGCCGATACGAGCCGGCGCCCACTAGAGTTCACAGTTGGAGATCACGTATTTTTGAGAGTTTCCCCTATGAAGGGAGTTCTTCGGTTTGGGAAGAAGGGGAAACTAGCACCGCGATTTATTGGTCCGTTCCATATTCTTGACCGTGTGGGTGCAGTGGCATATCGTCTGACTTTGCCTATGCCTCTCGTGAGCGTACACAACGTATTTCATATTTCTATGCTGAAGAAATACGTTCCTGATCCTTCCCATATCATTAGATGGGAGCAGGTACAGTTAGGTGAGGATGTTACATATATACTGCGATCGATGCGTATATTAGATAGGAAGGAGCAGGTATTGCGTAGCAAGGTCACCCCCCTTGTGAAGGTGTTGTAGACGCATCACAATGAAGAAGAGGCTACTTGGGAGAGAGAAGCCGAAGTCAGAAAGAACAACCCACAGCTCCTCGAGGAGTACGAAAGGTATAAATTTTGAGGATAAAATTTATTGTTTAAGAGGGGTAGATTATAACGTCTCGAAAAAATTCGTACAGAGACCCGAGTACCACCTCGATCAGAAATCACTTAGGATTAATTCCTTTAGAAATTAAGCGTAAGTTAACTAGCGTTATGTTATATTAGCTGCGAAATTAGCACTGATCACTTTAAATACGTTCTGTAAGACCCAAAACTTGTGGAATTGTTAATGCTATAAGATCCCGAAACCTAGGATCAAACTCTAAACTCGTTTGTTCTCAGGAACCCTTTAAAACTTTGTATTGGATCGAGACCGCACATCGAAAGTCCGATATCTACAATCTCAGACCAATATGACCGCTTAGTTGGACTTGACAATCGTTTCGAAAATCAAACCCAACTGATTTCCTGAGGCTATTTCATTGAGCCTGGAGCAAGGAGTGTGAGTAAGAGGAGAATTCTTTAGAAATTAAATGTGATTTAAATAAATCTGGCACGTGTCGCTTGCGGGTTAAGTATAAGCATTCAGACCGTTGAAATCAGACCCAAATACACCCTCGGATCAGGGAACATTTCCCACTCAGGTCAGTGTACTTGGAAACCTCGATCGAGTCTCAGTGACCGCTGAATTGAAACTGGTCCACCACGTGCGATCTGGAAACCCTATCGAACTGAAAACTTAATGTGATCAGGATCTAACATCAATAAGCTTAAGTCCGACCGCATTCAGTCAGGGGACCTCCAGAAATGTTCTTTTGGATCGGAAAGGATCCGATTTGGTTATAACCTAAGTATACTTTGGTTTAAAGTCTAAATAGGTGAGTTTCTAACCTATTTAAGGACGTTAAACCCTCTCACATCCCTCCCATATGAATTTTCTAGAAACCCTAGGAAAGAGAGAGAAAGTGTGGATGAATCAGGTGAAGCTCCGTCGGAGTTTTCCTAACCCATCTAGACATTGCACCAGCCTTTCTGAATCGTGTTTTCGATGATTCTGACTTTATTCTAGGTAAGAAAACTCTAACCTTAGCTTATTTTAGAAATTCTATCAATACAAGTAGCGAAGTAGCTGACTTATCTTGTGATATAGGTCGTCATATTGACGTTGACGAAGTGTAGAGTTTCTATTCGATTCGATACGCTTCTACGGCTTAAGGTGAGGATTTTATATGCTTAGGTTAACTGTTTTCAAAGCTTTCAATGTCGTTTAATAGTGATTATAGACAAGGATGCTGTTTGACTTGTACAACATGCTGTCTGTTTTCCATTTCGATTACGTATGGAGAATATGAGATTTAGGATATTTTAGGTATTTGTAGGAAATACTGTATACGTCTGTATTTTTCTAAAATGATTGCCATGTTTATTTGTCATGTTATTATACTAGTTAGGCGTGTATGATCTGTTTGGAGAAGAGATTCACCCTAATGCACACTTTGGGTCGACATATGCTATGTAGACAAATGTGTGTAGACTAAGTGTTTGTATAAGAGTATGTATTAGTAAGTATTGAGTGAATGGTGTTGTAGAGTAGTTTGGAGATTGGATTCTCAACTAATATGATGATGTACATGATTTTCTCCATGTTGTTATATTGAATGGATTTCCTTATATATATGAAATGCTTGTGTTTGGTTGATTTGCTTATGTTGTATGTTATAACATGTTGTTAACATGCTTGGATTATTTATGCTTCATTTCTGTCACTCTCACATGATCATTGAATTAGATTACAAGTGCTTGGGGCTATAATTTAGTCCAGGCAGTCGGTAACAATTCAAAATCGTGGTTGGATTCTATTCGCCATAAAGGACACGTCGACGAACCCAAGTCGTGCTTTGGTTGATGGCAGTGGTTAGGCCACACGAGGTATTTTATGCACTTCATGTCGTTCAGCCTGAGGTGCGCTCATACTAGTCGAGCTCGTCAAGCAACCCGACTGACCATTGTATGTTCAACTTGTATTGGTCATAACTTCTTGAACCTAGGATACTGAACTTACCAGTGATAACCCTAAAAACCATGGTACCTTGATCCATTAAGACTCATGAGCCGGGCATGGTGGTATGAAACACCGTGGTCGAGCTGTCAGCCTACGCTGGGGCCACAAACCTCCCCATAGTGACCAGTGAGTAGCTCTGACTCGTGAGCCGATTGTGGTGGTATGGGACACTACATTCAAGCTGTCGGCCTACTCTAATTGGTGACGAGCCCTTTGTAGTGACCTCGAGCGTATTCTGAGTCTACGTGAGGCGACAACCCTTCCGTAGCAACAAGAGTACAACTAGGCCTGTATTGATAAGGTGATGGGGGAGCGGTGCAACGAGTGTGAGCAACAGCCCTGACGGCCCTTGCAGCAACCTAGAAATATATCATCGTATGAGACTACTAGGAGTGACCACCCTAGACAGGATCTGTGTTGGGAATGATTAAGAGAAGTACCTTAGTTTCTCAATCCTATTGTTTGAAAGGACTAATAACAACTAGGTAATCATATCCACATCGCACTGCATGTGCCTAGAAGATGTAGAGCACTGAGGGAAGAAAGCATGCCGCGGATGTAAGATGGTGTCACATGAGGGAGTATGTCGATGAGGGCATGCATCATTACTACATCTCATACTTGCATTAATAACTGTACCTAGGAATGTCTGATTGTTTGCATTGCTATTATCGCGTGATTGATTTGATAACATGCTAATCTTTGCTCTATGATTCCACTGAGTTGATCACTCACTCTCACGTTATGGGATGGTGTTTGCAACACCTACCAGACTCTGTCTTAGATGCAGATAGCGAGGCGATTCACGAGCTGGAACCGGACTACTATGAGGACCACGACGAGTTCTCATACATGCAGTTTTCTGACGGCTTCGCATAGGTGGCCTGGATCAGTGGGATTTTGCTAGTTAGACTTTCATGTGACCTTTGATTTTAGTTTGTTATATGTATTTGTGACTCAGAGTTATATTCATACTTTGGAGACAGTTCGAGATTGCTTTGTCTTACATACAGTGATATATATATATATATATATATATATATATATATATATATATATATATATATATATATCTTTCAGTCTTCCGCTTGCGTTTTATCACTCGATCTAGAGTATGAATTGCAGTTAGGTAAAAATCTCACTCATGTTGATGCACTAACTCAGACAACATTTAATCATAAGCATATTTGTTGCATAAGTGATGGTCTGGAACTCGAGAGTTGGGTTTCTACATGACCCCCGATTTTCACAGTGTTACATACATGGGCTTAGAAAACCTTTAACAGACCTTATTTCATCATACATGAGATTGGATTTCAAAAATCCAAAGATGAATTTATGCTAGAATACATCCATGTACCCACACATGCCAAAGAACAGCCACTAGCAAGAGGCACCACTTGAATCTCATGGCGCCCACTGTCAAACATGGAGTGGAATTGGCACAGGACCAATTGCAATTCCGTCCCACCTAATCCCTTCTAATCCCACTACCCAAACACGCCCTAAATCCCCAAATCCCTAAATCGATATTGAGATTGAGAGAGATTGAGAGAGAGAGATACCTCACTGTCGTGAATGACCTTCAACCGAGCTTCAGAGAGATAGAGAGAGGGGGGGGGGGGGGGGGGGGGGGGAGGGAGAGAGAGAGGGGGAGGGAGGGAGAGGGAGTGCATGGGTAGGGCATTCGGCAACGGACTGCAAGAGATGGAGAGGGAGGGACGGATTGGGGAATAGAGAGAGAGAGATTGGGGAATGAATAGAGAGAGGGAGGAAGAGGAGAGAGCTAGAGCAGGATTGGGAGAGAGATAGGGTTAGGGAACGACGAGAGCGAGAGAGAGAGAGAGAGAGAGAGAGAGAGAGAGAGAGAGAGAGAGAGAGATGGAGGGATTTTTGGGCGCGGCTCTGTTTTGAGCGCATGCCCAATTTTGGGAAACGGTATAGTCGGTGTCTGTGGGACCCACCATGATGTATGTGTTGCATCCCTGCTGTCCATCTATTTTTATCGATCATTTTATGGTATGAGACTAAAAATCGGGTATATCCTAATCTCAAGTGGAACAAATTACAGGAAACAGCGTTAAATGAGCGTTGACCATTAAAAATATTTTAGGAGCCACAATAGTTTTGGATTAAGAAGATTTTTGTTTTTTCCCTTCATCTGGGCCTGTATGACCTAATCAACATGTTGGATGTCAAATAAACAGTACAGTGGGCCTTTGGAGGATTTTAATGGTAGATATCCAATCACTATTGTTTTCATATGGTGTGGTCCACCTGAGATTTATATATCCCTCTCATTTTTAGGATCAAGGAAAAAAATGATCTTTAAAAATGGATGAAACACATACATCATGGTGGGGCCCACATAGTACCGACCACCAGCCGCGAGGCTGGTGGCTGGGAGAGTAGCCAATCCGTTTCCCAATTTTAGGCGTGGATGGGGTAAGACGGACATGGATGTCCTGTCCGGAGCTCTATGGGAACCACCATGACGTGTTTTGTTTATCCATTCCATCCATTAATTTTAATAAATAATTTTAGTACATAATTCCAAAAATAAAGTAGATTGAAGGCCCAAGAGGACCACACCATAGGAAGTACATGCTATTTAATCTCCATGTTTCCTACAGTGTGGTTCACTTTAGCCTTTAATATACCTAATTTTCAGTTTCATGAACTATAATAATATTTCAAAATAGATGGACAGCTTAGATATAAAACATATATTTTTGTAGGCCCTATAGTGCCCATATAGAGCCCTATAATAATATTTCAAAATAGATGGACGACTTTGATATAAAACATATATTTTTGTAAGCCCTATAGAGCCCTATAACCTAATCTTTTTTCTCAGATCATTATAAGGTATCATGCAAAATATTAGGTAAGAACAAGGCTTGAGTGGACTACAAATTAGGCATTGCACTTCCACCATTAAAAACTTCTTGGGTGCAGGAGAAGTTTCGAATCAAGCTTATTATGTGTGTCCCACTTGGATGAGGGGTCAGACCCAGTTTCAAATGCATTCAAAACTCATGTGGGCCCCACCAAGTGCTTTTATATTTTTTTAGATGTCTTCACATAGTTTTAGTTGGTATGTCCAACCTGAGTTTCATATACGGATGATTTTTGAGATATCTCATAAGCTAAAGGGGACACATCAAAACTATGTGTATGTCCCACCTTATTCCATGTTTGTATTAACTTATAAATAGGTTGGATCTCAAATAAACATCACAGTGGGCCCTAAGAAGGTTTCAATAGTGGGTGTCACTATCCCACTCTTTTCTATGGTGGGTCCACTTGAACTTTGGATCTACCCTGTCAGTCAGATGCACCATTCCATGGTGGGCCACGACCTTAAATATAAAGTCAATGCATGACTTGGGTGGACCACACCACATACTATAGTTAAGAGGATTACCCTCCGATTAAAATATTCATAATCGTTTATTGGGCTCACCTAGATGTGGTTCATAGATCCATCCCATTCATTATGTGTGTCCCACTTGGATGAGGAGTCAACCAAGTTTCATACACATCAAAAACTCATGTGGGCCCCACCAAATGCTTTTATATATTTTAGGGATGTCTTCACATAGTTTTAGATGCTATGGCCCGCCTGAGTTTCGTACATGACTGATTTTTGGACTTAAGAGGGCACATCAAGTGCATGGTGTTGATGTTCTACACACATCATGGTGGGGCACACACAGATTAACCTCATGGGAAGTTCCCATGAGGTGACCTTATAGTACCATTTCACTATTTAGGTAACTCCTTCATGGGTGTTACTCTAACCGTGTAGGGCCCAGCTTGATATATTTTATGTATATCGACACCGTCCATATATTTTTCATCATATTTTAGGATGTGATTTCAAATCATAAGAACTCAATAATCTCAGGTGGGCCATACCAATCAAAACAATGATGAATAACTATTAAAAACCTTTTGAATGCCACAAAAGTTTTAGATCAATTTGATCTTTGTAGTTTACCTTCATCTAGATCTTCTTTACATTATTAACAAGTTGGATTGCAAATAAACATTACTAAAACCTTACGATGGGCTCTTTATAATTTTAAATGGTGAGGTACTATATTATCATTCTTTCCAGTGGTGTGGTCCACTCAAGATTTAAATCTACACAATTTTTTATACCCAGCCCAAAAATGGGTTGGAGAAATATAGGGGCGGCAAGGATATACAACACATCATCAAAATCTCGCTTTTGTTATCTAACTTTTCAATTTTTCTTGTCAAAATACAAAATTTAGTTTTCTTTTTTTAAAAATATATATTTTTACAATTTGTCAATTTTTTCACAATTTTTTTTAATTTTTAAAATTTTCTTTTTCAAAATATCATTTTTTTTTTCGTATATAACTTTTTAATTTTTCTTGTCAAAATACAAAATCTAGTTTTCTTTTTTTTTAAATATATTTTTTTACAATTTGTCAATTTTTTCACAATTTTGTTTAATTTTTTAAATTTTCTTTTTCAAAATATCATTTTTTTAAATCTTTTTTTTTTTCAAAATTATCAACATTATTCAAAGTTCTTATTTTTTTTTTCAAAATCTAGATTTTTATAAAATCTCAGTTTTTTTTTTTCAAAATTTAAATTTTTCTTAAACATTGTTAATTATTTTTCTAAGCTTTTCAACTATTTTTTTTTTCAAAATTCATAATTGCTTTGAACTTCTTAATTTTTAACCTGAGCATTAGAGACGGTTTAGGACCATCTCTAATGCAGACGGTCTTTGACAGGGTTATAAGACGGCTAAGGATCGTCTCTAATTGAGACAATCTTTGACAGTCTCAAATTACCAGTAAAAGATGGCCAACGACTTTCTCTAATGCAGACGGTCCTTGACAGTCTCAAATTACAAGTAAAATATGACTAATGATCGTCTCTAATGCGGACGGTCTTTGACCAACTCAAATGACCGCATATAAGACAGTCAAAGACCATCTTTTATTCCAGACGGTCGTTAGCCGTCTTTTCTCTGCAGTTAACGACAAATTCAGACCATCTTAAATGATTTGTAGATGTTCAACATTTTAAGACAATATTAAGGATGGTCAAGAGCCGTATAAAATTTTAGAGAGTTTACGGCCGTCTCTAAACCATCTTTAAACCAAGGAATTTTAGAGATAGTCCACAACCATTCAAAATCCGTCCTTTTTTCCAATTTTCACGTAGTGTCCACTCTATTGAATGTTAATGATGAGGGTGGATTGAGGAATGAACTCCCATGAAAAAAAGGCCTTATGATAGATGATATGTAGTTTGTAACGACTTAGAAAAATCCGTACTTAGGCCCGAGTACCACCTTTAGTAGAAATCATTTAGAACTAAATCCCTTAGAAATTAATGTGTTTTAGCTAGTGCTAAACTAGATTACATGTGAGATTAGCACCAATAACTTTCAATACGATCTGTAAGACCCAAAACCTATAGAATCATTGACGCTATATTACCCTGAAGTCTAGGATCCAACTCTAAACCCAGTTGCTCCCGAGAATACTTTGCAACTTCGTATTAGACCTAGACCGCATGTCGAAAGTCTGATATCGATGAACTTAGACCATTATGACCGCTTAGTTGGTTTTGACAATCACCTCAAAAATCAAACCCAAACGACGTCCTGAGGCCATTTCATTGAGTCCGGAGTGAAGAGAGTGAGAAACTGAAGATTTTTAGAAAATTAAATATCATTTTAAGTAATCTGAAACGTTTCACTTGCGCGTTATTTCTAAGCGTTCTGACCGTTAGATTTCGACCCAAATTCATCCTCGGATCAGGAAATGTGGCCCTTACATGTCAAAGTACTTGTAGCCCTGATCGAATTTCGGTAACCGTTGAATTGAAGCTTGTCCACCACGGACGATCTGGAAACCCGATCGGACTGAAAACTTAACTTACTAAAGATCCGATACTAGTGAGCTTAAGTCCGACCGTATTTGATAAGAGGACCTTCAGAAGTGCTCCGTTGGATCAGAAAGAGCCTGATTTGGTTATAACTTAAGTATACCTTGGCCTTAAGGATGTTTCCGTTGATTTTAGGCTTAAAAAAAGGCCTAAAACCCTCATTCCCAAATTCCATACGAATTTTCTAAACCCTAGCTTTCCAACAGAGAGAAAAGATAGAAAAAGTGTGGGAGAACTTGTTGATTCTCCGTAGGATTCTTCCCAGTTCATCTATACATCGAACCTGCGTATCTGAATCGTTATTTCGATGATTCTGGTTCCATTCTTGGGTAAGTTGAGCCAACCCTAACCTGTTTTGAAGCCTAGAATAGCTGTAATGACGTTATAGCTAACTTGTTTCATGCCATAGGTAGCGTATCCGCTGTTGACGAAGACATATTGTCTGAATCACATTTGATGTGCATTTTCTGGTTTAAGGTGTGGACTATATACGTCTAGGTTATGATTTTCAAGACTTTCAATGTTAGATAATGATTTATTCATGTTGTGATTGCCATTACACATGCCAAATGCGCTATCTGTTTCAATTTTCGTATATGTATACTTTATGTTATAAATAGCGTATTTCAAGTATATATTAGAATACCTGTATGCGTATGGAATATGCTGTTTTGGTTGCCATGATTAATTGTCGTTGTCATATGCTTGATATGTATGCGAAAAATCCTTGGCGAAAGGACTTGCCCTAAAATGTAAGGGAATCGACATATGTGATGTATGTTGAATAGGGTAGTCTAAGTGTTTGGATAAATGCTTGAATGAGTTAGTAGTTAGTAAAGTGTGATTGTTAAGGTTGTTAAGATATGAATTCTGACCATGTTAACTGTGTGTATGATTTCCTCCATGAATTGATTAACCTAGATGAATCATGTTCAATGTGTGTATGATTTCCTCCATGAATTGATTAACCTAGATGAATCATGTTCAATGTGTGTATGATTTCCTCCATGTACTGTATTTAAGTTTACGTTATATGTTATGAATGTTCATATCAATGTAGGATATGAATCATATGCTTGTATTTGAGCTTGTACGTCATTGGGACTGTACTACAATCTAAGTAATCGGTAACCATTCTGTAAATAGTGGATAAGGTCATTTTCACCACACAGGATGAGTTTAATGAATTTGAGTCGTACTTGGGATGTTCGAAAGTGGTTAGGCCACACGGTGTAACACCCCAGATTTTGCCTAATCTGGGATTAGACGTCCTTAGGCAATGGGTTAACTAAAACACCTGAGAAATCGCTCAGAACCCAATTCCATAGCCAAAGAAATCACGTAGGATTAATTCCTTTGAAAAATAAGCGTAAGTTAGCTAGCGCGACGCTGGAGTAGCTGGAAAATAGTCCCTGATCACTTTAAATACGTTCTACAAGACCCAAATCGAGTAGAACCAACAACTCTATAATACTCTATAACCTCGGACCAAACTCTAAGTAGGTTTGTTCTCTGGACCACTTTGAATCTTTGTATTGGATCTAGACCACGCGTCGAAAGTCCGATACCTCCTATCTTAGACCGTTAGAACCGCCTAGCTAGACTTGACACTCATTCCGAAAATCAAGTCAAACCGATAATCACAGGCTATTTCATTGAGCCCGGACCGAAGAGAGTGCGAATAGGGACATAGTTGAAATTTTAAATTCAAATCTGGCACATGACTTGACGCGTCAGTACTGAGCGTTCTGACCGTCAGAATTCAGCCAGATTACACCCTCGGATCAGGAAAATTTTCTATTTCATATCATGAGACTTTCAGCCCTGATCTACGTGCGGTGACCGCTGAACTGAAATTGGTCCGCCACGCGCGATCCGCGAACCCTGCCGGACTAAAAACTTAATACGTGCTAGATCTGGTACGCGTGAGCTTAAGTTCGATCGCATTCGGTCAGGGGACCACCAGAAAGCATCTTTTGGACCGAAACAGCCCCGAATTGGATATGCACTAAGTAAACTTCGTTCCCAAGCCTATTTCGGGCGTTTTTAAGCTTATAAAAGGGGTTAAAACCCTCACTCCTCTCTCCCATCCGAAATTGCAAAAAGCCCTAGATTGGGAGAGAGAAAAGGTGAGAGTTTGTGAGAGAGAGTGGGAGTGATTTTTCTGCCACCTGCTGCTGCTGCTGCACGTGCTTAGGCGATGCACTCTGATCACTTTCCCCGTGATTCCAACGCACTTGTAGGTAAGGAAAACCCTAACCACTTGCTGATTTGGGAATTTCTTCGATTCAAATAAAATAGTAGCTGATGTACATGTGTATCAGGTTGTCTGATCGCCGTAGACGAAGCGTATACGCTCCGTTCGAATCACTTCACTTATAAGGGAAAAGGTGAGGATATTAGACGCTTTGATTGACTGTTTTCAACGCTTTCAATGTCGTTTAATAGTAGATTCTTGACGGCAATGCCGTTTGACATGTACAACATGCTGTCCGTTTCCTGTTTTGTAAGCCAACGAAGAATATGAGATTTAGGGCATTTTAGTCATTTGAAGGAAGTACTGTTTTCATCCATATTTTGCTGATGTGATTGACATGGATTTTTGTCGCATTAGAATACTAGGAATGCGTGCATAATTAGTTTGGCAAAGAGATTCGCCTAAATGCGCACTTTGGGTCGACATACTATATGTAGACTTAAGTGTGTGGTTTAAGTGTTTGTATAAAGGCTTGTATTAGTATGTATTGAATTAAATGGTGTTATGAATTAGTTTGAGATTGATTTCTCAATTAATACGCTGGTGTAAATGGCTTCCTACATGTTAGCCATATGTACGATTTCATTATATGTATGAAATGCATATGCTTGATGTTTCACTTAAGTGGTATGTTATAACATGTGCTTGATGATTTCATTATGATTTAGTTTGAGATTGAATTCTCAATTAATTTGCTGATGGAAATGATTTCCTATAGGTTGGCGATATGCATAATTTCATTATATGTATGAAAGGCTTGCGTTGGATGATTTACTTAAGTTGTACGTTATAACATGTGTTAACATGCTCACATGGTTGTATTTCATTTCCATTACCCTTACACAACTGCTGATGTGGATTTATGATTGTTTGAGACTATGCCTAGTCCAGGCAGTCGGTAACCAAACGAATTCGTGGTTAGCTTATCTTCGCCACGAACGACACATCGATGAACGCGAGTCGTGTTCTGGAGTTGGCGGCAGTGGTTAGGCCACGCGAAGTGTTTTACGCACTTCATGTCGTTCGACTTGGGATGCGATCGTGCTAGTCGAGCCCGTCAAGTAACCCGACTGGCCGTTTTATGTTCACCCTGCATGAGCATAACTGCTTGAACCTAGGGTACTGAACTTCCCATTGTAAACCCTGTTAACCATGGTACCTTGATCCATAAAGACTCATGAGCCGGGCATGGTGGTATGGGACACCGTGGTCGAGCTGTCGGCCTACGCTGGGGCCACAAACCTCCCCGTAGTGACCAGTGAGCACCTAGACTTGTGAGCAGATTATGGTGGTATGGGACACTATATTCTTGCTGTCGGCCTACATTGATAAGGTGATGGGGGAGCGGTGCAACGAGTGCGAGCAACAGCCCTGGCAGCCCTTTGTAGTGACCGCGAGCGTATTCTGAGTCTACGGGAGGCGACGACCCTTCAGTAGCAGTAGAGTACAGTAGGCCTGTATTAATAAGGTGATGGGGGAGCGGAGCAACGAGTGCATGCAACAGCCCTGGCAGCCCTTGCAACGACCTACAAAATGTACCTCGTATGAGATTACTAGGAGTGACGACCCTAGACAGGATCTGTGTTAGGATTGATATAAGGGAAGTACCTTAGTTTCCCAATCCTGCTATTTGAATGGACTAATAATAACTCAGAAATCATATCACCATGCCATTGCATGTGCCTGGAAGATGTGGAGCACTTGAGGGTCGATTGCATGCCGCGGACGAAGATGGTGCCGTATGAGGGAGATCGTCGGTGAGGGCATACATCATGTCATGTCATATTGCATTAATAACAGTATTAGGATTGTTTGATTTACTGCTTTACTATTATCGCATGATTGATTTGAAAATATGCTAATCTCTGCTCTCTTATTCCACTGAGTTGATCACTCACTCCCACGTTACGGGATGGTGTTTCCGGACACCCACCAGTCCCTATTGTGATTGCAGATGATGGCGCGGCCTGCGAGGCAGAGCTGGACTTGATGATGAGGAGGAGGATTCCTCCTTTATGCGTGATCTGATTGACGGAATTACAGGGAGGTTGATTAGATACCTTGACACTTGTCATTTTATATTTTTAGCGCACTCATGTATATTCGTTTTGTTTATTTTTGGAGTATACATGTATGTATATAACCTGGTAACATATTCACACTCTGGAGACATACAACAGTTTATATATGCTATACCTACTATCACAGTCTTCCACTTGTTAATAACTGTCTCTGGAGTATGATATGCTGTTCTAGCTTAATCTCACTCATGTTTAATAAATCATCACAGACAACATTCAATCATACATATCTATGTTACATAAATAACATTTTGGAACTCGGGAGTTGGATTTTTGCTCGACCCCCCGATTTTCGGGATGTTACAGATGGTATCAGAGCATGATTTGGATTAAACCGGGCCTGGGTTATGGTCATGCGACGCACGCTGTCGCTTCCTTTGGCTTAGGTGGGTGCGAGAAGGGTCTAGAAATACCTATATGATCACAGATTAGCCAATAGGCGAAGACTAATCGAATCGATCGCATGATCGAGTCCGTAACGCATCCAGGGTCACGTGAAGCAACCCGAATAGCTCCTAGGTTGTAGGTAAGTGGGTTGAGGCATTCTTTGAACGATTCTAAACCCATAAATATGAATCCTTGGGCCGTGGGACAACCACGACCCCTGTATTCAATCGCCAGGGCTTAAAAATCCCGTTTCGCCAAAAATCTTCAAAATTCTTCCTCTCACCACTCCAATCTTCAATTTTCTCTTATATTTTTTATGTTAGGCATCAATCCTAATGTGAAAATAACATAAAATCATACTTTCACAAAATTTTACAGTGAATAGTAAAATTTTATGAAAAATGGCCATAAGGTCATTCTAACTTCACTTTCTTTAGTAAATAATGGGCTAGATGGATGTAATAGCTCCTTCTACCCTAACATCATATGCTGCATGATAGGGGTTTATATTCAAAATTTCCGATTAGCCTCGAAAATCTCTGAATGCATCTTTGGACCCATATAGGGCAATCTAGAATGAACCAAGGCGGGGACCATACATTTTTGGGGTCCCTGGACCATGGGGGACCAGACCCATGTGGTCCCACCGGCCACCTAGAGAGATGGCAGGCGATACATCGCCGACCGGTGGGGCCCACTTGGTCTGATTTTTGGGCGCACGCCCTATTTAGGGTCGTGTGCACCCCCTATATGGTGTTCGTCCTTAGAAAACCCCAAATAGGGGTACTTCCTTCACAAAAGTCCCCTTCCCTAGCCCTATTTTCATTTTCAGCTGCCCTATCCCAAAAATCATGATTTCAAATCACTCCCAAATCCCTTCTCTGTTGAAAACGACCATACTCCTTCACTCCATTGCTGTTTGCAGCCTTTCCTCTTAAAGATTTCATCTTTTGGAGCTCTAAAAACCCCCAAATCGAGCTGAAATTGTGAGGTGCTCCATTCCCCTTTTTCATTTTCATTTCTTTCTGAAAATACATCCTAGGGGAGCTTGAAGCATCCCTCTACAATGCCTAGATTTCGTTCTATCCATTTGGGCAACGATTTCTTTGCATTTCCTCCTCCATCGCCCAACTCGGACTAGTAATCTAGATCCAGGTATCACGGGTTGTAGTTAGTCATTTTCTGTTTTAAGTTGTGTTTTGTAAGCCTGATAAGGCTAGTAGTTTACCTATGTTGCTATAGTAGCTGACTGACATAGCTCCCATGTACTTCTTGTCATGATACTTGTAGGGAGATATCCCTTGTATTATGACAATTTTGTTTTAATGAAATGCATGATGCTTTTCGGCTTGTTATGTGAATGTTTGTGTTGTGGTTTGGGCTTAATATAGCCGAATTTTGTTAGATGGAATGCATGTCGTTTCATTTCCCTGTAAGGTATGAGGAGTATCGTAACTCCCGGGATTCAGCCTACAAATTAGTTTTTATCCCACCCCACCCTCCAACCAAGCATGCCACTTCCAATCCTGCCATGGGACTAAGAATGCGGTTCCATTTAATACAACTTAATGCTACTGGCCATATAGGCCCTTAGCGTTTTGGACTTAGAGATAGCACTCCCAGATTTGAAGGATCTGACTATATGGGAAAGCCTTCTATCGTATAATCTTAGGCTTTGGATTATAGCTTTCTTAGGCTTTGGATTATAGCTGCTGAGTTACAGACTAGCCTATTAGTTACCTTAAGTAGTGTAAAGCCTGTATATGCTGAGGAATTGTAGGTTAGATTTGGTTGAAGTAGAACCTTATTCCTTCGATAGATCCCCTTATAACTTATAGACTTCTGTTGTTGCCCATAGGAAGGAACCATTCACTCTCAGGGAACATTTATAACTCCCTCAGATTGAACTTAGAATGTACTATCACGCCCTTTAGAATTGCCTTCCCCAAGGACTTATTGCATTCGGGAATGCGGAATAAAGGAACTACATGTAAGCGATGTATTCGCAGTTTGAATCGACTTCCTAATCCTAGTGGTTACCAAAAAAAAAATCCAATGCTCTGATCAAGCAGAAGATCGGCATCGACTCGGATTAAGAATTGATACAATAAATTTTCTGTCCTAGCTAGACAGAAAGTCTATGTATCCAGCTCAGACCCACTATACTACTTTTCTTCCGTGTTGGCTCGACCACATACAACCGAACGGGATCACAGTGACTTTGGGAAATGGCGAGGATTTAAAGCCAGTAGAGAATTCGACATCTTGCCACCAAGTCATACCTGCCCCTGAACTTAACCACAATAGAGATTAGGCTCATCTCTATGATCATAGGTACCAATGTCATAGAACGCATCATTAGTGAAGGAAAAACCACTGTAATGAGAGGTTGTTTCCATTTTAGATTAAGGATAGCCCCTAAGTTGCGCCTCGTTCCAATATACGGAGCGATGCATAGATTCTTGAACTTAAGTAAAACCAAGTTTTAAGGGGGGTAGAACGTATGGAGTCCAATCCGGTTAGGTTAGTCAACGCTCCCGTTCGATCAGAGTGGCGCAGCGGAAGCGTGGTTGGCCTCTTCCCTACTGGCCCAAGATCGAAACCTTTGAGTTAGGATATACGTACGATTAGGTTATTAAGTAGGATTGAACCTCCCTTAGAAAAGTATTCCTTGCTCTTCGCCAATGTCGGGGACGACATTGTGTTTTAAGGGGGGTAGATTCTAACACCCTGAATTTTGGCTAATTTGGGATTAGACGTCCTTAGGCAATGGGTTAACTAAAACACCTGAGAAATCGCTCAGAACCCAATTCCATAGCCAAAGAAATCACGTAGGATTAATTCCTTTAAAAAATAAGTGTAAGTTAGCTAGCGCGACGCTGGAGTAGCTGGAAAATAGTCCCTGATCACTTTAAATACGTTCTACAAGACCCAAATCGAGTAGAACCAACGACTCTATAATACTCTATAACCTCGGACCAAACTTTAAGCAGGTTTGTTCTCAGGACCACTTTGAATCTTTGTATTGGATCTAGACCGCATGTCGAAAGTCCGATACCTCCTATCTTAGACCGTTAGAACCACCTAGCTGGACTTGACACTCATTCCGAAAATCAAGTCAAACCGATAATCACAGGCTATTTCATTGAGCCCGGACCGAAGAGAGTGTGAATAAGGACATAGTTGAAATTTTAAATCCAAATCTGGAACATGACTTGACGCGTCAGTACTGAGCGTTCTGACCGTCAGAATTCAGCCAGATTACACCCTCGGATCAGGAAAAATTTCTATTTCATATCATGAGACTTTCAGCCCTGATCTACGTGCGGTGACCGCTGAACTGAAACTGGTCCGCCACGCGATCCGCGAACCCTGCCGGACTAAAAACTTAATACGTGCTAGATTTGGTACGCGTGAGCTTAAGTCCAATCGCATTCGGTCAGGGGACCACCAGAAAGCATCTTTTGGACCGAAACAGCCCCGAATTGGATATGCACTAAGTAAACTTTGTTCCTGAGCCTATTTCGGGCGTTTTTAAGCTTATAAAATTTGTTGAAACCCTCACTCCTCTCTCCCATCCGAAATTGCAAAAATCTCTAGATTGGGAGAGAGAAAAGGTGAGAGTTTGTCAGAGAGAGTGGGAGTGATTTTCCTGCCACCTGCTGCTGCTGCTGCATGTGCTTAGGCGACGCACTCCGATCACTTTCCCGGCGATTCCAACGCACTTCTAGGTAAGGAAAACCCTAACCACTTGCTGATTTGGGGATTTCTTCGATAAAAATAGAATAGTAGCTGATGTACATGTGTATCAGGTTGTCTGATCGCCGTAGACGAAGCGTATACGCTCCGTTCGAATCACTTCACTTATAAGGGAAAAGGTGTGGATATTAGACGCTTTGATTGACTGTTTTCAATGCTTTCAATGTCGTTTAATAGTAGATTCTTGACGGCAACGCCGTTTGACATGTACAACATGCTGTCCGTTTCCTGTTTCGTAAGCCAACGAAGAATATGAGATTTAGGGCATTTTAGTCATTTGAAGGAAGTACTGTTTTCATCCATATTTTGCTGATGTGATTGACATGGCTTTTTGTCGCATTAGAATACTAGGAATGCGTGCATAATTAGTTTGGCGAAGAGATTCGCCTAAATGCGCACTTTGGGTCGACATACTATATGTAGACTTAAGTGTGTGGTTTAAGTGTTTGTATAAAGGCTTGTATGAGTATGTATTGAATTAAATGGTGTTATGAATTAGTTTGAGATTGATTTCTCAATTAATATGCTGGTGTAAATGGCTTCCTACATGTTAGCCATATGTACGATTTCATTATATGTATGAAATGCATATGCTTGATGTTTCACTTAAGTGGTATGTTATAACATGTGCTTGATGATTTCATTATGATTTAGTTTGAGATTGAATTCTCAATTAATTTGCTGATGGAAATGATTTCCTATAGGTTGGCGATATGCATAATTTCATTATATATATGAAAGGCTTGCGTTGGATGATTTACTTAAGTTATACGTTATAACATGTGTTAACATGCTCACATGGTTGTATTTCATTTGCATTACCCTTACACAACTGCTGATGTGGATTTATGATTGTTTGGGACTATGCCTAGTCCAGGCAGTCGGTAACCGAGCGAATTCGTGGTTAACTTATCTTCACCACGAACGACACGTCGATGAACGCGAGTTGTGTTCTGGAGTTGGCGGCAGTGGTTAGGCCACGCGAAGTGTTTTACGCACTTCATGTCGTTCGACTTGGGATGCGATCGTGCTAGTCGAGCCCGTCAAGTAACCCGACTGGCCGTTTTATGTTCACCCTGCATGAGCATAACTGCTTGAACCTAGGGTACTGAACTTCCCATTGTAAACCCTGTTAACCATGGTACCTTGATCCATAAAGACTCATGAGCCGGGCATGGTGGTATGGGACACCGTGGTCGAGCTGTCGGCCTACGCTGGGGCCACAAACCTCCCCGTAGTGACCAGTGAGCACCTAGACTTGTGAGCAGATTATGGTGGTATGGGACACTATATTCTTGCTGTCGGCCTACATTGATAAGGTGATGGGGGAGCGGTGCAACGAGTGCGAGCAACAGCCCTGGCAGCCCTTTGTAGTGACCGCGAGCGTATTCTGAGTCTACGGGAGGCGACGACCCTTCAGTAGCAGTAGAGTACAGTAGGCCTGTATTAATAAGGTGATGGGGGAGCGGAGCAACGAGTGCGTGCAACAGCCCTGGCAGCCCTTGCAACGACCTACAAAATGTACCTCGTATGAGATTACTAGGAGTGACGACCCTAGACAGGATCTGTGTTAGGATTGATATAAGGGAAGTACCTTAGTTTCCCAATCCTGCTATTTGAATGGACTAATAATAACTCAGAAATCATATCACCATGCCATTGCATGTGCCTGGAAGATGTGGAGCACTTGAGGGTCGATTGCATGCCGCGGACGAAGATGGTGCCGTATGAGGGAGATCGTTGGTGAGGGCATACATCACGTCATGTCATATTGCATTAACAACAGTATTAGGTTGTTTGATTTACTGCTTTACTATTATCGCATGATTGATTTGATAACATGCTAATCTCTGCTCTCTTATCCCACTGAGTTGATCACTCACTCTCACATTACGGGATGGTGTTTCCGGACACCCACCAGTCCCTATTGTGATTGCAGATGATGGCGCGACCTGCGAGGCGGAGCTGGACTTGATGATGATGAGGAGGATTCCTCCTTTATGCGTGATCTAATTGACAGAATTACAGGGAGGTTGATTAGATACCTTGACACTTATCATTTTATATTTTTAGCGCACTCATGTATATTCGTTTTGTTTATTTTTGGAGTATACATGTATGTATATAACCTGGTAACATATTCACACTCTGGAGACATACAACAGTTTATATATGCTATACCTAATATCACAGTCTTCCGCTTATTAATTTAACTGTCTCTGGAGTATGATATGCTGTTCTAGCTTAATCTCACTCATGTTTAATAAATCATCACAGACAACATTCAATCATACATATCTATGTTGCATAAATAACATTTTGGAACTCGGGAGTTGGGTTTTTGCTCGACCCCCTGATTTTCGGGATGTTACACACGGAGTGCTTATGCATTCCATGTCGTTCAACTCAACATGCGCTTGGCCTAGTTGAGCTCATTAACTAACCTGATTGACCGATGTTTGTTCACCATGTTTGGTCGCTACTGATTGAATCTAAGACACCGTGCTTACCGGTGAAACTCCCGTTAACCTTGGTACCATGATCCCCTAAGACTCATGAGCCGGACATGGTGGTATGGGACACCGTGGTCGAGCTATCGGCCTATGCTGGGACGACGAGCCTCCCCGTAGTGACCAGTGAGCACCCTACTCTCATGAGCAGATTATGGTGGTATGGGACACTATATTCTTGTTGTCATCCTACATTGATTGGTCATGAGCCCTCTGTAGTGACCTCGAGTATATCCTGACACTGCATAAGGGCGATGAGTCCTGTTGCAGTATTGAGGATATAACTAGGTCTGTATTGATTTGGTGATGGGGGAGTGGTGTAACGATTTTGTGCATTAGCCCTGACAGCCCTTGCAGTGACCTAAAACCGTAACATCGTATGAGATTTCCTAAGACTGACGACCCTAGAATGGATCAATGTTTGAGAATTGATATAAGGGAGGTGTCTTAGCTTCCCAATCCTACTGTATGAAAAGGACTAATAAGAACTTAGTAATCATACTCATGACATCACACTGCATGTGCCATTGGCGTTGGTGTTAGAGCACAGTGGTAGTGATTCATGTCGCGATCGTTAGATGATGTCGCATAAGGGAGTTTATGGTGAGGGCATGCATCATTCTCCATATCATTCTTGCATTAACAAGAGTATCTAGGACATGTTTGATTGTACTGCTTTATCATTACTGCTTGATGGAATTGATAACATGTTAAGCTTTGCTTTATAGTACCACTGAGTTGATCACTCACTCCCACATTCTGGGATGGTGCTTAAACACCAACCAGACTCTGACTTAATTATAGGTGACGGCGATGCTTGCGAGGTGGAGTCAGATTTTGATGAGGATGAGGAGGCGTTCTTCTTTATGAAGTTCTCAGGCGGGTTCATGTGAGCCTTGTCCTGACCAGCGGGGATTCTGGGATATGTATATGACGATTTTGCATAGTTTGATACATGTATTTTGAGACACAGTTGTGTATATTGCCCTGGATAGAGCACACATCTTTTAGGGATTATTTTTAAATTATATATGTATTTAAGTCTTTCGCTTGCATTTCTTCAATATCCCTGAATTGTGTCTACTGATTTGGCTTGATCTATTTCATGTTTTATACACTAACATAGACAACATACATCCATCATTGTTTATGTTGCATAAGTGATGTTTTGGAACTCGGGAGTTGAGTTATGCTCGACCCTCGAATTTTAAGGTGTTACATAATTACTATCAAAGCATGATCTGGATTAAACTGGACCTGGGTTAGGGTCACACAATACACATTGACACCACTATTACGTAAGAGGGTGCAAGAGCAATCTAGAAATAGAACTAGGACTCCCAGTTTGTCTTTTGGCAAAAGTTTACTGAAAATGGTCATCGAGATCGAGTCCGTGCACACTCCTGATCACACAAGTCGACCCCAAATCAAGTCTAAACCATCAATTGACGGGTATAGACCACATTTCATCCCATTTCAACAACTAGAAATCGGTAAAAGTGAATAGAGATCAGATTAGTTCTGAAATGACCTGAAACGGCTCAAATCGGAAGAGGGGGCCAAACGATCAACTTCCAGGGGGTTCCAGGGTGGGACCCCAATATTTTTAGACCCAGGGGGTGGTGAGGCCCTCGCCTGTTTATCCAGTGGTCGGCGAGGGCCTCGCCTACCGGCGGGCCCAGATGGGTCGGGCCGTCGGGCCGACCGAGTTTGGGGTCTTGTGGACCCCAATGCTCCATGGTTCCTCATCTATTTCATCCCCATTCTGCTACTTCCCTCATAAAATACACTCCCAAGCTTTCCTTTTTCCTTAAAACCGTCCATACCTCTCTCAAATCGCCTTTCCAATCCTTCTTTCTTCTATTTTCTTTCAAGCCTCATGTTCTTCCTTCGTGCTCAGTCATACCCATCACCAAATCCTCCCATTTCTCTTGACTTAAGCCTCTAAATCCCTCTTATAAGCTCCAAAATCGTGCAAACCCATTACCCATCCTATCTTGTTCTTTTCTTTCTTTAATATCCCTTTCATTTGTGCCTTTATAACCCCTTGGAGGCCCAGATCCTTGGAAACTCTATTAGGTCAGCCCTTTCCTTCCATTTCATCACTCTTCCATGGCTTTCATGGAGGTTGTTGTAGCCTTTTTCTCCATTTTCACTATCCTTTCGCTGATGGGCAAGAAGCCTGCCCCTGTGGATGAGGCTGGGCCTAATCTTCTCACTCATTCGAGGCGGCCTAGAGGAGCTACTGCGAGTTCAAGCGTTGGGAGAGAAGTGCAAACGAAGAGGGATTTAGATCCCCATGCTCCATTTGGAAGATAGTTGTTGGCAGAGTTGGCTCATGGCGTCTACGAGGAGTGTAGGGTTCTTTTTGAAGCGCATGTGGATGGGCGACTCTTTGGTGAGTATTTGTTGTTCGAGCGTCTAGAAGCTGTCGGGTGGGGTCCGCTATTTGAGGGCGAGTCTCATGTAAATGTGAGTACTGTTCGCGCCTTCTATGCTCATATTCAAGACCCTATGCTGGAGCTGTTGCAGTTCAAGATGCCCTTAGGCAGAGATCGGGAAGCCACAATCAATGCTGGGTTGATAGCTCGACTCCTCAATGAGCCGCTTGGCGAGATACATCCAAGTGTAAGGAATCTGAATAGTGCTCGTGAGAGGGATCACCGCACTCAGTTTCTATGTGGTCGTTTGGTTGAGTGGCAGCATAACAAGAGCCTCTTAGTGACCCATATGTCGGGCAATTTTCGTCTGCTTCACCACATCTGCACGTTCAATGTTTATCCTAGGTGGAGAAATCGCAGTGAATGCACGCGTCTAATGGTAGATTTTCTGATCAAATGGGGCAGGGAGAGAAGGTGTCCGTGCCTACGTTTGTCCTACGATAGATCATCCTTATCGCGCGATCAAGAAGGACGACTGAGTCACTTCCCTTCGGCCGACTCATATGCAAGATTGCGCTCGAGTTTGCTTACAGACTTGGTGCGGAGTTGCCAGCGCTGGTCTATTATATCAGCGAGACTACTCTTAACCAGATGAAGATGGGGCCTCGGCAACGTGAAGCCCAGCTTGATGAAAGCAAGGATGAGTATGATAGCGAAGAAGAAGGAAGTGAAGAGGAAGGTGGGGCAGAGATAGAGGAAGAAGTGCAGGACAAAGAAGAAGAGGAGGCTCAGGATACATAAGAGAGTCCTCCTCCTACGACTCAGGCTGATAGGGATGCCCATATAGTTCGACTTGAGGAGGGTTAGGTTACTCTTCGACAGGATATTATGGATTTATGGGGCCTCGTAAAGTGTAAGTTCAAGAAAGTAATCCACACGCTGAAGACCATCTTGTGCTACCTGAAGGATAAGGGTGCCTCTTCTCCATCGCCAGATTCTGATGAATAGGATTTATGTAGTCATTGTTTACTTGTTTGTTGCTTGTTTTGATGTGTGATTTGGTGTTTGTTTGGTAGTTGGTAGTTGTTTGGTGTTTGAAGTTTAGTGTCTGAAGCTTAGTTGTTTTGTTCATATGCTTTCTCCGTTGCGATTCATGTAATGCTGCAAATCATGTATTGTGACAATTTTGTTAATGAAATGCATGTTGTTTCTTTGGCCTGTGAAGTTAATACTGTGGATGGACTGTGTGAATGCCTAATCTCATTAGTTGCTACCCTCTGTTGTGTGTAGGGTATGCCACCTAAGGGTTCAAGATCTTCGGCCAGTCTTTCTCTGGGAGATTCGCTCGACGGGGCACTTACCCTGTGCGATACTCATATGGACCCCCATTCGGGCTGTAACACCCTGAAAATCGGGGGTCGTGTAGGAACCCGACTCCTGAGTTCTAGACCATCACTTATGCAACAAATATGATTATGATTCAATGTTTTCTGAGTTAGAGCATTCACATGAGTAAGATTATACCAAAACTATAATTCATACTCCAGATCTAGTGATAAAACGCAAGCGGAAGACTAAAGGATATATATATCAATTTATGAAAACAAAATAATCTCAAACTGTCTCCAAAGTATGAATACATCTCTAAGTCACATATACATAAATCAAACCAAAAATAAAATGTCGTATAACTGTCCAACTAGCAAGTCCCACCGATCCAGGCCACCTACGCAAAGCCGTCAGCGAACTGCATATACAAGAACTCGTCCTGGTCCTTGTAGAAGTCCGGCTCTACGTCCTGAATCACCTCGTCACCTGCAACTAAGACAGAGTCTGGTAGGTGTTGCAAACACCGTCCCATAACGTGGGAGTGAGTGATCAACTCAGTGGAATCATAGAGCAAAGATTAGCATGTTATCAAATCAATCACATGTTAATAGTAAAGCAGGTAATCAGACATTCCTAGATACTGTTATTAATGCAAGCATGAAATGACATGATGGATGCCCTCACCGACATACTCCCTCATGCGGCACCATCTTACGTCCGCGGCATGCTTTCTTTCCTCAGTGCTCCACATCTTCCATGCACATACAGTGCGATATGGATAATGATTACCAAGTTGTTATTAGTCCTTTCATACAGCAGTATTGAAAAACTAAGGTACCTTCCTTATGTCAATCCCAACACAGATCCTGTCTAGGGTTGTCACTCCTAGTAATCTCATACGATGTTATATTTATAGGTCGTTGCAAGGGCTTCCAGGGCTGTTGCTCACACTCGTTGCACCACTCCCCCATCACCTTATCAATACAGGCCTAATGTACTCTTATCGCCACGGAAGGGTCGTCGCCTTCCGTAGACTCAGAATACACTCGAGGTCACTACAAAGGGCTCGTCACCAATCAGAGTAGGCCGACAGCTCGAATGTAGTATCTTATACCACCACAATCGGCTCACGAGTCAAATGTGGTCACTGGTCACTACGAGGAGGTTTGTGGCCCCAGCGTAGGCCAACAGCTAGACCACGGTATCCCATACCACCATGCCCAAATCATGAGTCTTTATGGATCAAGGTACCATGGTTAACAAGGTTTTCAATGGTGAGTTCAGTACCCTAGGTTCAAGCAGTTATGACTCATGTAAGGTGAACATATAATGGCCATTCGGGTTACTTGATGGGCTCGACTAGTACGAGCGCATCTCAAGCTAAGTGACATGAAGTGCATGAAACACTTCGTGTGGCCTAACCACTGCCGCTAACTCAAAACACGGCTCGTGTTCATCGACGCGTCCTTCGTGAAAAATAGAAACCAACCACGAATTCAATCCGTTACCGACTGCCTAGACTAACGTACAGCCCCAAGCATTTATACACAACATCAGTAATCATATGAAAGTAACCAAAATGAATATAAACAATACAAGCATGTTGACACATGTTATAACATACAACGTAAGAAAATCAACCAACACATGCATTCCATATATATAATGAAATCAATTCATGTAGCCAACATGGTGGAATTCATATACATCAGCATATTAATTGATAATTCAATCTCAAAATTAATTCACAACACCATTTACTCAATACATACTAATACAAACATTTATACAAACACTTAGTCTAAGCACTTTAGTCTACATAGCGTATGTCGACCCAAAGTGCGCATTAGGGCGAACCTTTTCGCCAAAAAGATCATGCACGCATTTTTAATATCCTAACACAACAAATACCCATGGCAATCATTTCAGAAAAATACGGACGTAAACAGTATTTCCTACAAATGCCTAAAATACCCTAAATCTCATATTTCCCATACGCAGTCGAAATGGAAAACGGATAGTATGTTCTACATGTCAAACGGCGTTCTTGTCAATAATCTACTATTAAACGACATTGAAAGCTTTGAAATCAGTCAATCTAAGCGTCTAAAATCCTCACCTTTCACCTTAGACGCGTATCGATTCGAATAGGAAGTCAAAGCTTCGTCAACGGCGTTACGGTGACCTAATGCACAAGATACATAAGCTACATCGCTATTTGAATCAAAAGAATCCTTAAAATAGCTATAGGTTAGGGTTTTCTTACCTAGAAGTGAGTTGGAATCACTGAGAAAGTGATTTGAAGGCAGTGCTTTGGTACGTGCAAAAGCTGGAGTAGGAGGCAGGAAGTTCTCTCACAAATTCTCTCACTAACTCTCTCTTTCTCTCTCACCACTTTCTAGGGTTTCTTGCAAAATTGTATGGGAGAGATATGAGAGGGTTTAAAGCCCTAATATAGGCTAAAACCTCACCTAAATAGACTTGGGACAAGGGTATACTTGGGTTATAACCAAATCGGGTCTTTTTCGATCCAAAAGAGTGTTTCGGGAGGTCCCCTGGCCGAACGCGGTTGGACTTAAGCTCATGTATATCGGATCCTGCTCACATGAAATTTTTAGTCTGGTAGAGTTCCCAGATCGCACGTGGCGGACCAGTTTCAGTTCAGCAGTCACGGAGACTCGATCGAGGATTCCAAGTACACTGACCTGAGTGAGAAATGTTCCCTGATCCGAGGGTATATTTGAGTCCGATTCCAACGGTCTGAATGCTTATACTTAACCCGCAAACGAAACGTGCCAGATTCATTTAAATCCCATTTAAATTTTAATGAATTTCACTCTTTCTCACACTCCCTGCTCCAGGCTCAATGAAATACCTCAGAGCATCGCTTGGGCTTGATTTTCGAAATGATTGTCAAGTCCAGCTAAACTGTTATAATGGTCTAAGATTGTGGATATCGGACTTTCGACGCGTGGTCTAAATCCAATACGAAGTTTCAAAGGGTTCCTGAGAGCAAACGGGTTTAGAGTTTAATCCTAGATTTTAGGGTACTATAGCGTCATTGCTTCTACAAGTTTTGGGTCTTGTAGAACGTATTTAAAGTGATCGGGGACAATTTCACAGCTAAACTAGCATAGCGCTAGTTAACTTACGCTTAATTTCTAACAGAATTAATCCTAAGTGATTTCTGATCGAGTTGGTACTCGAGTCTCTGTACGCATTTTTCTAAGACGTTACACGGGCCCATCTCGTTCAGATCCCATGCCGAGTTTTCAGCCGGCTTCTGGTCCTGCTGCTGGGCCACCTCCTGTGACACCTTCTTGGTGCCTCCTGTCACAGCTGCAGTTCCCGAGCAGAACCATGTGTCTATGTCGACGCCTTCTACATCATAGTCTGCTCCGCCTCCTAATAGGCTAGAGAAGATGATGTTGTTGATGCAGCAGCAGCAGTTCTTGTCCTCCATGGCTGGTATCTTTGCTCAGTCGATGGTGGTGACTCCACCTGCCTCGCCTCTACACCCTGTTGGGCATACTAGTGCGAGCGGTACATTCGAGTTGTTTTAGTTCTTGAGGCCTCCTACATTTTCAGGTACTCACAGACCTGAGGAGGCTGAGTATTGGATAGACTGTATCTCGAAGATGCTTAGGCCGTCGCACTGTTCTGAGGCAGAGTAGGTTGAGCTTGCTACCTTCATGTTTGAGTAGGAGGCTAGCTTATGGTGGGATAGCATTCTCCGCACAGTTGAGGAGGGATTTGAGTGGACGTGGGCGGCATTCGAGGGTCTCTTCCACGAGAAGTATTTTTCGGTCACTTACTAGTACGAGAAGGAGAGTGAGTTCCTTCGCCTTCGCCAGGGAGGCATGTCGGTGACGAAGTATGAAAATCGATTTATGGAGCTAGGCAGGTATGCTCCTTTGATTCTGAGTGATTAGTCGTTGAGGATGCGACATTTTTCTGAGGGTTTGCGGTCCCAGATTAGATCGAAGATGTGTTGTGCGAGCATTTCTTCTTATGCGAAGTTGGTGAGCATGTCCTTGCGAGTAGAGCAGGACGGGGAGAGGTTGTCCCTCATGCGAGCACTAGTGGTTCCTAGGCCGCGACCTGATTTCCTAAGTAGGCCTTTCCTCGATAAGAAGCTTTGGTTTGATTTATCGTAGGGGTCTTCTGCATCTCCTGGCCATTTGAGGTGTCCTACTATGTGGTGTAGCTATTGTAAGAGGCCTGGCCACACTGAGATTTCTTACTTTTTTACGATGCGAGACAGTGGTTTCTCACCTCCTCAGAGAATCGGTCGTCCGATGCCTCAGGCCATTTCAGCACCACCCCTTCGATCAGCACCAACTCATCCTTCCTTCAGACCTCCAGCACCTCATTTCAGGCTGCCACAACGACCCATGGTTCCTCCACCACATCACCCACAGCAGGCTCGGGTTCATGCGCTAACATTTGAGGCACCAGAGGCAGATTCAACACTGACATCATTTGAGGTTTCTGCGCACATCCTAGGTATGCCTATCTTCCTGTTGGTGGACACTGGTTCCACTATTTCGATCATGTCTTGTGCTGCGTTCAAGCGGCTAGGTTTTGTTACAGCTCCTACGAAGGGAGTGAGACTCACGACAACTACAGAGACTACTTCAAATATTACTCAGACCTATGAATCTTGCTTGATAGATTTAGGTAGCAGGACAGTGGTCGTCGAATTGATTGTCGCCCCACTATGTCATTATGATGTTATTTTTGGGATGGACTGGCTTGCGAAGATGAGAGCAGAGATTGATTGCGAGGCTAGAGTTGTGATGGCCTATGCACCTGAGGGCACGGTCTTCTCTTTGCCAGTTCAGGTCAGTTGGTCCTGTCGTGTTAGCACCTATGCTTCCATGTTAGAGAGTTCTGATGTTCCGACACTAGAAGATATGCCAGTAGTTCACAATTTCTCGGATGTGTTTGAGAAGATTCCAGGGCTTCCTCCTCAGCACGAGATTGACTTCACCATTGATCTTGTGCCCAGTGCGACACCTATTTTCCTACCGACGTATCATATGCCTCCATGTGAGATGGAGGAGTTGAGGAGACAGATTGATGGTTTGCTTGAAGTAGGCTTTATTTGAGCGAGTGTGTCACCTTGGGGAGCGCCTTTCTTGTTTGTGAAGAAGAAAGACGGTTCCCTGCAGTTGTGTATTGATTATCGCAGGCTGAATCAGGTGACAGTGAAGAATAAGTATCATTTGCCCAGGATTGATGATCTGTTTGATCAGTTGAAGGGGGCACGTTATTTCTCGAAGATAGATTTTGTAACGCCCTGAAAATCGGGGGTCGAGTAGCAACTCAACTTCCGAGTTTTAGACTATCACTTATGCAACATGGATAATGATGATTAAATGTTGTCTGAGTTAGTGCATTAACATGAGTGAGATTATACCAAAACAACAATTCATACTCTAGATCCAGTGATAAAATGCAAGCGGAAGACTGGAAGATATATATATCACGGTGTGTAAAACAAAAATAATCTCAATCTGTCTCCAAAGTATGAATATTTCTCTGAGTCACATATACATATAACAACCAAAATCAAATGTCATATGATAGTCCAACTAGTAAAATTTTACCGATCCAGGCCACCTATGCGAAGCCGTCTGAGAACTGCATATACAAGAACTCGTCCTGGTCCTCGAAGTAGTCCAGCTCCACATCCTGAATCTCCTCGCTATCTGCATCTAAGACAGAGTCTGGTAGGTGTTGCAAACACCGTCCCGTAACGTGGGAGTGAGTGATCAACTCAGTGGAATCATAGAACAAAGATTAGCATGTTATTAAACCAATCACACGATAATGGTAAAGCAAGCAGTCAAACATTCCTAAATACTATAATTAATGCAAGGATGAGATGCAATAATGATACGTGCCCTCACTTACGTACTCCCTCATGCGACACCATCTCACGTTCGCTGCATGCTTTCTTCACTCAGTGCTCCACATCTTTCAGGCACATGCAGTGCGATATGAATATGATTACCGAGTTGTTATTAGTCCATTCACACAGCAGGATTGGAAAACTAAGGTACTTCCCTTATATCATTCCCAACAAAGATCCTGTCTAGGGTCGTCACTCCTAGTAGTCTCATACGATGATATATTTATAAGTCACTACAAGGGCTACCAGCGTTGTTGTACGCACTCATTGCACCGCTCCCCCATCACCTTATCAATACAGGCCTAGTTTGTACTCTTATTGCTACGGAAGGGTCGTCGCCTCACGTAGACTTAGAGTATGTTCGAGGTCACTACAAAGGGCTCGTCACCAATCAGAGTAGGCAGACAGCTCGAATATAGTGTCCCATACCACCATAATCGGTTCATGAGTTTGAGGTGCTCACTGGTCACTACGGGGAGGCTCGTCGCCACAGCGTAGGCCGAAAGCTCGACCACGGTGTCCCATACCACCATGCCCGGCTCATGAGTCTTAATGGATCGAGGTATCATGGTTATTAGGGTTTTCAATGGTAAGTTCAGTACCCTAGGTTCAAACAGTTATGACCAGTACAAGGCGAACATGCAACGGTCAGTCGAGTTACTTGATGAGCTCAACTAGTACGAGCGCACCTCAAGCTGAATGACATGAAGTGCAAAACACCTCGTGTGGTCTAATCACTGCCGTCAACCAAAGTACGACTCGGGTTCATCAACACATCCTTCGTGGCAAATAGAATCCAACCACGATTTCTAATCTATTACCGACTGCCTGGACTGGAGTATAGCCCCAAGCACATGTAATGTAAATCAGTAATCATATGAGATAAACATAATTGAAATATCAAGTAATTCAAGCATGTTAGCAACATGTTATAAGACAACATAAGAAATTTAACCATGCACAAGCATTTCATATATATAAGATAATCAATTCAAATATAACAAACATGGAGGAAATCATATACATCATCAAATTAGTTGAGAATCCTATCTCAACACTAATCTACAACCTCATTTACTCAATACTTACTTATACAAACATTTATACAAACACTTAGTCTACATAGCATATGTCGGCCAAACATGTGCATTAGGGTGAATCACTTCGCCAAACGGATCATACAAGCATAACTAGCATAGATACACGACAAATACTCATTGCAATCTTATCAGCAAAATTCATACGTATACGGTATTTCCTACAAATACCTAAAATACTCTAAATCTCATATTCTTCGTACATATTAGAAATGAAAAATAGACAGCACGTCCTACATGTCAAACAACATCCTTGTCAACAATCTACCATTAAACGACATTGAAAGCTTTGAAAACAGGTAATCTAAGCATCTAAAATCCACACCTTACGCCGTAGAAGCGTAATGAATCGGGTAGAAACTCTATGCTTCGTCAACGTCAATATGACGACCTATATCACAAGGTAAGTTAGCTACTTCGCTACTTATACTAATAAAAACTCTAAAACAGGTTAAGGTTAGGGTTTTCTTACCTAAAAGGAAGTCAGAATCACCAGAAAAGTGATTAGATCGCGATGGTTAAGTATGTATAATAGCAGGATAGAGTGACAGGAACTTTCTCTCATAACTCTCGCACAATCTCTCTCTTTTCTCTCTTATCTCTCCTAGGGTTTCTCTCAAATTCGTATGGGAGGAATGAGAGAGGGTTTAAGATCCTTATATAGGCTAAAAACTTACCTATTTAGACTTAGGACCAAGGTATACTTAGGATATAACCAAATCGGGTCTTTTTCGATCCAAAGGAACATTTCTGGAGGTCCTCTGACTGAATGCAGTCGGACTTAAGCTTACCGACCTTGGATTTAGGTGGAGTTAAGTTTTTGTTACAGTCGAACTTCCAGATCGCACGTGGCGGACCAGTTTTAATTCAACGGTTACTGAACTTCGATCAAGGCCATAAGTACTTTGACATGTAAGGGCCACCTGTAACACCCCAAATTTTTTTTCCAACCTGGAATTAGATATCCTTAGGCAATGGGTCAACCATTTCACTCTCAATGATCAATCCCAAGGTCTAAAAATCAACTTTTTCCTGTTTCCTTCAAAATCTCACTCTTCACCACCTCATTCTTCGAATTTATCTAAGTGCTTCCATATTAGACACAAATCCTCAAGTGTAAATAGTAAAGACCACTAATCATAAGGTCTTCATGATGAAGAACCTAGAAACACTAATAGGATCACAGTTTCGCCAATAGGCGAAGTCTACACAACTCGTTCGTTTCGATCGAGTCCATAATGCATCTCAGGTCGTGTGAGGCGACCTAAGTAGCCAACAGGTTGTTAGGAGGTAGGTTTGTGATGGTCCTAAGAGAATTCCAAACCTCAAAATACATGTCCTTGGGTCGTGGGACAACCACAACCCTTACACTCAATCGCTAGGGCTTAAAAATCCCGTTTCACTCAATTCCTTCAAAATCTTTCCTCTCACCACCCCATTCTTCAATTATTTCTCAGTATTTTCATGTTAGGAATTATTCCTAATGAGAAAATGATATAAAATCATACTTAGACAAAATTTTATAATGAATAGTAAAAATATGTGAAAATTAGCCTTTTGGACATTTCAAATTTGAAATCTTTTGTAACAGATGGGTTAGTTGGATAGATTATCTTCTCCTACCCTAAAATCATATGTTACATGATGCATAAGTTCATTCTGGTTTACAGACTGGTCTCAGAACACCCCAACTGGAGTTTTGGGCCTCTCTAGGCCAAACCACAATGAACCAAGGTGCGCCCCATACTTTTTTGGGACCCTGGGGGCAGGGAAAACCCAGCCCATATGGCCAGAGTTGCCAGATTGCAACTTCGTCGGTGATGGCATCGCCGATTCCGTAATGCATCCCCGGTCAAATTCATCGTCTGGGCCAAAGCTCTGGGCTGGAGGTGTTTGGGGTGTTGTATAGCCCCATGGTATGAGGGTCGTTCGTTAAAAACACCCCAATCAAGTATTTCCTTCATAAAGTGACCCTCCAAGTTCTCCTTTTGCTCCAAAACGTCCAATTTTTGGTAAAAATCACCCATCCAAACTCTTCCTTCTTTTGTTTCCAAACACCCTCGCTCCACCCTCCAAATTTCATCTCAAACAGAGATCATTATAGGCTACTTCCTTTAGAAATCTAAAGAGAATCACCAGCGCTGCACTAGACGACCTGTGAAATTTGCACCAATCACTTTCAATACAATCCGCTAAAGCCAAAACGTAGAGGATAGGTGACGCTACAATACCATAAATCCTGGGATCAAACTCTATTCCCGATTGCTCTCTGGAGCACCTTGAAACTTTGTATCGGCTCTTGACCGCACGTCGGAAGTCCGATTACCCCAAACTTAGACGAATATGACTGCCTAGTTGGACTTGACAATCACCTCGAAAATTAAGTCCAGATGATGTCCCACGACGATTTTCTTGGGTCCAGAGTGAAAAGTGTGAGAAATAAATATAATTTATGAAATCTGGCACATTCGCTTGTGCACTTTTTCTAAGCGTTCTGACCGTCAGAATTCAATCAAATTTCACCCTCGGATCAGGAAAATTTTTCCTTACATGTCATAGTACTTGTAGCTCCGATCGAGTTCCCATAACTGTTGAACTGAAACTGGTTCGCCATGCTCGATCTGGAAATCCGATCAGACTGAAAACTCTGCCTGACCTAGATCCAATGTCAGGGAGCTTAAGTCCAACCGCATTCAGTCACAGGACCTCCAAAAATGCTCCGTTGGATCAGAACAAGCCCTCTTTGGTTACAAAATAAGTATACCTTGGTCCCAAGTCTATTTTGGTCATGTTTGGGCTTATAAAAAAGGGTTTAAACCCTTGCTCTTTCATTCCATACGAATTTGGGGAGAGAAGAGAGAAAAGAGAGAAAGTGAGGGAGAAGTTGGAGCTTTCTTCTGGGAGTCTTCCCTGCTGCTCCTTGTGCTACATCCACCTGCCTGCATCGCTCTTCTGGTGATTCCAACTCACTCCTAGGTAAGGAAAACCCAAACTACTTGCTGTTTTGGGGTTTCCTTCAATTCATTAGCGATGTAACTTATGTATCTTGTGCATTAGGATGCCAGATCGTCGTTGACGAAGCATTGACGTTCCGTTCGAAACGATACCGTCTAGGGCAAAAGGTGCGGATTTTAGACGCTTTGATTGACTGATTTCAAAGCTTTCAATGTTGTTTAATAGTAGATTATCGACGAGCATGCCATTTGACATGTAGAACATGCTGTCCGTTTTTTGTTTCGTAAATGTACGGTAATTATGAGATTTAGGGTATTTTAGGCATTTATAGAAAATACTGTATACGTCCGTATTTTGCTGAAATGCTTGACATGTAAATTTATCGTGTTATGATATTATATATGCATGTATAATCTGTTTGGAGAAGAGATTCACCCTAATGCGCACTTTGGGTCGATATACGCTATGTAGACTAAAGTGTGTAGACTAAGTGTTTGTATAAATGTTTGTATTAGTATGTATTGGGTAAATGGTGTTGTGAATTAGTTTTGAGATCGAATTCTCAATCAATATGTTGATATATATGATTTCCACCATGTTGCCTATATGAATTGATTTCATTATATGTATGGAATACATGTGTTGGTTGATTTACTTACATGGTATGTTATAACACGTTGTCAACATGCTTGTATTGTTGTATTTCATTTCTTTTACTCACATATGATTACTGATGTTGTGCACAAATGCTTGGGACTATACGTTAGTCCAGGCAGTTGGTAATGGATTGAATTCGTGGTTGGCTTCTATTTGCCACGAAGGACGCGTCAATGAACGCGAGTCGTGTTTTGGGTTGGCGTCAGTGGTTAGGCCACACGAAGTGTTTTATGCACTTCATGTCGCTCAGCTTGAGATGCGCTCGTGCTAGTCGAGCCCGTCAAGTAACCCGACTGGCCATTGTATATTCACCATGTATGAGTCATGACTGTTTAAACCTGGGGTATTGAACTTACCATTGGAAACCCTGTTAACCATGGTACCTTGATCCATAAAGACTCATGAGCTGGGCATGGTGGTATGGGACACCGTGGTCGAGCTGTCGGCCTACGCTGGGGCCACAAACCTCCTCGTAGTGACCAGTGAGCACCCTACTCTGAGCAGATTATGGTGGTATGGTACACTATATTCTTGCTATCGGCCTACACTGATCAGGTGACGAGCCCTTTGTAGTGACCTTGAGTTTATCCTGACACCACATGGGGGCGACGAGGCCTGATGCAGTCTTAAAGATAATTAGTCCTGCATTGATAAGGTGATGGGGGAGAGGTGCAACGAGTGTGAGCAACAGCCCTGATAGCCCTTGCAGTGACCTATAAATATAACATTGTATGAGATTACTAAGAGTGACGACCCTAGACAGGATCTGTGTTGGGATTGATATAAGCAAAGTACCTTAGTTTTCTAATATTGATGTATGAAAATGACTAATAATAACTTGGTAATCATATCCACATTACATTGCATGTGCCTAGAAGATGTGGAGCATTGTGGGAAGAAAGCATGCCGTGGGCGTAAGATGGTGCCGTATGAGGGAGATCGTCGGTGAGGGCATCCATCATGTCATGTCATATTACATTAACAACAGTATTTAGGAATGTTTGATTTATTGCTTTACTATTATCGCATGATTGATTTGATAACATGATAATCTCTGCTCTATTATTCCACTGAGTTGATCACTCACTCCCACGTTACGGGATGGTGTATCCGGACACCCACCAGTCCCTATTTTAGTTGCAGATGATGGCGCTGCTTGTGAAGCGGAGTCGGACTTGATGATGATGAGAAGGATCCCTCCTTTAAGCGTGTTCTGATCGACAAGATTTCAGGGAGGTTGATTAGATGCCTTGATACTTGTCATTTTATAGTATTGGAGCACTCATGTATATTCTTTTGATCATTTTTGGAGTATACATGTATATATTTAACCTCGTAACATGTTCACACTCTGGAGACATACAACAGTTTATATAGGTTATACATACTATCACAGTCTTCTGCTTGCTAATTTAACGGTCTCTAGAGTATGATATGATGTTTTGGATTAATCTCAATCTTGTTTAATGCCTTTTTATAGATAACATGCATCTAACATTATCTATGTTGTAGAAATAATATTTTAGAACTCGGGAGTTGGGTTTCTACTCGACCCCCGATTTTCGAGATGTTACACCACCTATCCTGATCCGAGGGTGAATTTGGGTCGAATTCTAACGGTCAGAACGCTTAAAAATAACGCGCAAGTGAAACGTGCCAGATTTCATAAAAATATAATTAATTTTCTAAATATCTTCCTTTTCTCACTCTCTTCACTCCGGACGCAATAAAATGGTCTCCGAACATCGTTTGGGCTTGATTTTCTAGATGATTGTCAAGTCCAACTAGGCGGTCGAAATGGTCTAAGTTCATAGCTATTAGACTCTCGATGCGCGGTCTATAATCAATACAAAGTTACAAAGCATTCCCGGGAACAACTGGGTTTAGAGTTGGATCCTAGATTTCAGGGTATTATAGCGTTAACGATTCCACAAGTTTTAAGTCTTACAGAACGTATTTAAAGCGAACAACACTAATTAGACAGCCAGTCTAATTTATCGCTAATTAACTTATGCATAATTTCTAAGAGAATTAATCCTAAGTGATTTCTGATCGAGGTGGTACTCGGGTCTTAGTACGAAATTTTTCGAGTCGTTACAATCTGCCCCCCTTAACAATAAATTTCATCTTCAAAATTTATACCTTTTCGTACTCCTCGAGAAGCTGTGGGTAGTTCTTTCAGATTTCGACTTCTGTCTCCCAAGTAGCCTCTTTTTCAATGTGATGCGTCCACAATACGTTCACAAAGGGGATGACCTTGCTACGCAATACCTGCTCCTTCCTGTCTAATATACGCGTCGGTCGCAGTATATATGTAACATCCTCACCTAACCGTACCTGCTCCCATATAATGATATGGGAAGGATCAGGAACATATTTCTTCAGCACAGAAATATGAAATACGTTGTGTACGCTCGCAAGAGGTGTAGGTAAAGCTAGACGATATGCCATTGCACCCACACGATCGAGTATCTGGAATGGGCCAATGAATCGCGGTGCAAGCTTCTCCTTCCTCCAGAACCGAAGAACTCCTTTCATAGGGAAAACTCTCAAAAATACGTGATCTCCAACCGTAAACTCTAGCGGCCGCCACCTCGTATCGACATAACTATTCTTTCTGCTCTGCGCTGTAAGAAGTCAACGCCTGATGATGTCAATCTTCTCTGAGATCACCTGTACTAACTCTGGGCCAATCAAATTGCGCTCACCAACCTCTGCCCAGCAATGCGGTGCTCGATAAGGACGCCCATACAAGGCCTCATAAGGTGTCATACCGATACTGGCCTGAAAACTGTTGTTGTACGCGAACTCCGCATATGTAAGATAATCATCCCAACTGTCTTTGAAGTCCAACGCGTAAGCCCGCAACATGTCCTCCAAAATCTAGTTCACCCGCTCTGTCTGACCGTAGGTCTGTGGGTGGAATGCAGTATTGAACTTCAACTTCACACTCATAACCTCCTGGATGCGGATCCAGAAAATAGAAGTAAACTGCTTGTCTCTATCCAGTACGATCTCTAAGGGAACTCCATGCAGACGCACAATCTCTCTGATGTATAGCCTGGCCAACTCGTCTGTAGAGTTCGTAACTCTGATCGGTAGGAAGTGCACCGACTTCGTCAAACGGTCGACGATCACCCATATAGAGTAGTAGCCCTTCCTCGTCTTCGGCAGTCCCGAAATGAAATCCATAGAAATAAAGTACCACTTCCACTCAGCTATAAGCATAGGCTGCAGGAGACCAGGAGGTCAGCGATTCTCTGCCTTCACCTGCTAGCAAGTGAGACAACGGGGCATAAAATCTGCGATGTGGGTCTTCATGTCATCCCACCAATAGGTCCTCTTCATGTCACGATACATCTTTGTGCTGCCCGGATGCATCGCAAGCTTAGAACTGTGCGTAGCCTCGAGAATCTCTCGTCTCAAGTCGGGGACATCTGTGACGTATAGGCGGCCACGATAATGTAAGTCCCCATCTGTTCCAACTCACCACTCGGCATCTGCATCATCACTGGCCTGCTCTCGAAGCTCAGTCAGACGCTCATCGTCCCTCTACGTCATGATGACCCTGTCATCGATAAGAGGTCGCACTTGAACATGTGCGATAAACTCAAATTGCTCCTCCATAGTGAGTTTCTCCTTAAATTCTCTTAAAAACTCAACCATGTCCCACTCAACTACCATCAGTGGAGCCGTAAAATCTATCGGCTTCTTGCGGCTCAAAGCGTCAGCTACCAGGTTGGCCTTGCCAGGATGGTAGGAAACCTCGAACTTAACGTCCTTCAAGGTCTCCATCCATCGTTGCTGCCTCATATTCAGGTCCCGCTGAGTGAATATGTATCTAAGGCTCTTGTAGTCGCAAAAGAGCTCGAACTCCTCTCCGTAGAGGTAATGTCTCCAGAGCTTCAATGCGAAAATGACAACTGCCAACTCTATATCATGTATAGGGTAATTCTCCTCGTGCTTCCTCAACTGTCTCGAGGCATATGAAATCACCCTGTGCTTCTGCATGAGGACATAACCCAGACCAACACTAGACTCGTTGGTGTATATCATATATTTAACCCCTTGCTCTAGCAATACTAGCACATGGGCGGACGTCAGCCTATCCTTCAGCTCCTGAAAAGCTGCCTCCGCCTTCTCATTACAGGGGAACTTCAGATCCTTCCGTGTCAACTGAGTCAAGGGTCTGGCTATCTTCGAGAAGTCTCAGATGAATCACCGATAGTACCCTGCTAGACTAAGGAAACTCCTCACCTCAGTAACCAAACTGGCCTGCTCCCAGTCCTGTATTGCAGCTACCTTAGTAAGGTCAACTGCAATCCCGACCTTAGACACTACGTGTCCCAACAACTTGACCTCCTCTTTCCAGAAGTCTCACTTCTTGTAATGTGCAAATAACTGATGCTGTCTCAGAGTATCCAGGACCGATCGCAAGTGCTCCTCATGCTCCTCTCGACTCCTGGAGTATATCAAAATGTCATCTATAAATACGATGACGAATCGATAGAGGAACGGCCAAAATACCCGGTTCATCAGGTCCATGAACACAGCTGGTGCATTCGTAAGACCGAACGACATCACGAGGAACTCAGAATGGCCAAACCTAGTCTTGAAATCCATCTTCTGCACGTCCTCACCCCTGACGCGTAGCTGGTGATACCTTGACTACAGATCAATCTTTGAGAAGTACTACGCTCCTCTCAGTTGATCAAACGGCTCATCAATCCTGGGCAAAGGGTACTTATTCTTCACCGTAATCTGATTCAACCTGTGATAATCAATACATAATTGCAGTGAGCCATCCTTCTTCGTCACAAATAACACCGGTGCTCCCCAAGGAGACACACTCGGCCGTATGAAGCCAGCCTCCAATAAATCATCGATCTGTTTCCTCAACTCCTCCATCTCACACGGGGCCATGCGATACATCGACAGTGAGATGAGAGTCAAACTGGGTACTAGGTCGATAGTAAAATTGATCTCGCACTGAGGAGATAACCCAGGTATCTTTCTAAACATATCCTCATAATCACGAGGTACTGGCGTGCTCTCAAGTGTCGGGACGTCAATGTTCCTTAATAAGGAAGCATAATAAAGCACTCGAGAGGGGTGACTGACCTATACCGAAAATGTAAAGGACGTGCCCTCCGGCTCATAAACTGTCACTAAATGGGTCTCGCAGTCAATCTCAGCTCTCCCTGCAGTTAGCCAATCCATGCCCAGAATGATGTCGAAATGATAGAGAGAGGAGTCGAGGATAAGGTTAATGGCCATTGTTCTGTTCCCTAAATCTAGCAAACAACCCTCACTCATCATAGTGGCATCAGAAAAGGTCCTGTGTGCTGAAAGAACTCGCACCTCAACCATCCGAGTAGTCTGTAGCCAAGGCGCTTGACTACTGAATAAGATATCAATGAGACAGTGGATCCCGTATCCACCATCAGAAATATAGGAGTACCTCTAATGTGAGCTGTGACCTCAAAGGCCAAGGGTGGTGAGGTCTCTGTCCTGGATGCCTCAGCCGTCAGTGCATGCACCAGAGCCTGTTGTGGTTGATTCGGTCGCGGTGCTATGGGCCATTAAGGCGGCAAGAACTGAGGTACAAGAGGTCTGAAGGAAGGATGCGGAGGAGCTGACCGTAACGGTGGAGCGGATAGAGCCTGTGGGAGAGGACGATCGATCTTCTGCGGTGGTGAAAATCCACTATCTCTCATCCGAGCAAAGCAGCTCTCTGCAAGGTAACCCATTTTCCTACAGTAAGTACAGGTCACACCTGGGCGCCTCATCGGAAGTATTGGTGCTGCGATCCTGGGAGGAGAGTCGATGCGAGGCATCTTGCCAAGGAATGGCTTACTCTGGGTATCTGGTCGTGGCCTAGCAACATAGGGCCACGAGAACGTGTTAGTCGATCTCCGTCCTGCTTTGCTCACATCTAGACGTACACTAGCTCGGCATAAGACGGTATTCTAACATAGCACATCTTCGACCGTATGTGTAACACCCCGAATTTTTATCAACCTGGGGTTAGATGTCCTTAGGCAATGGGTCAACCATAGCACCTTAGTAGCTCTTAAAAATTTGATTCCAAAGCCAGAGAAATCATTTAGAACCTAATTCTTTAGAAATTTAACGCGAATAAGCCAACGCTACACTAGATTTCCTGTAAAATTAGCACCAACCACTTTAAATATGATCTGTAAGACCCAAAACCTCTAGAATTGTTGACACTATCTTATCCTAAAATCCAGGATCAAACTCTAAACCTGTTTGTTCTCAGGAACCCTTTGAAACTTTGTATTGGATCTAGACCGCTCGTCGTGAGTCTGGTAGCAATGAACTTAGACTATTATGACTGCGTAGTTGGACTTGACTACCACCCCAGAAATCAAGCCCAACTGATGTTCTGAGGCTATTTCATTGAGCCTGTAGTAAGGAGTGTGAGAAAGAGTGAAATTTTTTATAAATTAAATGTGATTTAAATAAATCTGGCACATGTCACTTGTGAGTTAAGTATAAGCATTCAAACCGTTGGAATCTGACCCAAATACAGCCTCGGATAAGGGAACATTTCCCACTCAGGTCAGTGTACTTGGAATCCTCGATCGAGTCTCAGTGACCGCTGAACTGAAACTGGTCCGCCACGTGCGATCTAAAAACCCTATCGAACTGAAAATGTAATGTGATCAGGATCCAGCATCCACAAGCTTAAGTTCGACCGCTTTCAGTCAGGGGACCTCCAGAAATGTTCTTTTGGATCGAGAAAGACCCGATTGGCTATAACCCAAGTAACTTTGGTTTAAAGTCTAAATAGGTGAATTTCTGTAACACCCCGGATTTTTGCCAACCTGGGGTTAGGCGTCCTTAGGCGATGGGTCAACCATAACACCTTGGTAATCTCTCAAAACCTAATTCCAAAGCCAAAGAAATCACTTAGGATTAATTCCTTTAGAAATTAAGCGTAAGTTAGCTAGCGCTACGCTAGAGTAGCTGTGAAATTGTCCCTGAACACTTTAAATACGTTCTGCAAGACCCAAAACTTGTAGAATCAATGACGCTATAATACTCTGAAACATAGGATCAAACTCTAAACCCGTTTATCCTCAGGAATCCTTTAAAACTCCGTATTGGATTTAGACCACGCGTCGAAAGTCAGATATCCACAATCTTAGACCGTTACGACCGCTTAGCTGGACTTGAAGAAAATCAAGCCCAACCGACGTTCAGAGGCTATTTCATTGAGCCTGGAGTGAAGAGAGTGAGAAATGGGTTAAGATTTAAAATTTTAATTCAAATCTGGCACAGGTCTTTGCGGGTTATTATTAAGCGTTCTGACCGTCAGAATTCAGCTAAATTTTATCCTCAGGTCAGGAAAAATTTCTCTTTCATATCATAAGACTTGTAGACCTGATTAAGGCACGATGACCGCTGAATTGAAACTAGACGGCCATGCACGATCTGGAAACTCTGCCGGTCTGAAAACTTGATGTGTGCTAGATCCAGTAACCATGAGCTTAAGTCCGACCGCGTTCGGCCAGAGGACCTCCCAAAACGCTCTTTTGGATCGAAACAGTCCCAATTTGGTTATAACTTAAGTATAATTTGTTCCCAAGTCTATTTAGGTTATGTTTTAGCCTATATAAGGGCTTTAAACCCTCTCACAACCCTCTCATCCGAAATTGCAACAAACCCTAGATAGAGAGAGAGAGAAAAAGTGAGAGATTTTGAGAGAGGTGGGAGAGATTTTCCTTCCACTTGCTATAGCTATTGCACGTATCGAAGCACCGTACTCCAATCACTTTCCCGGTGATTCCAACGCACTCCTAGGTAAGAAAACCCTAACCTATCACTGTTTTAGGAATTCCTTTGATTCAATAGCGAAGTAGCTTATACATCTTCTGCATTAGGTCGTCTTTACGCCGTTAACGAAGCGTATGCATTCAAATAGAATCGATACACGTCTAGGGCAAAAGGTGCGGATTTTAGACGCTTTGATTGACTAATTTCAAAGCTTTCAATGTCGTTTAATAGTAGATTATCGACAAGTATGCCGTTTGACATGTAGAACATGCTGTCCGTTTTCTGTTTCGTAAACGTACGGTAAATATGAGATTTAGGGTATTTTAAGCATTTATAGAAAATACTGTATATGTCCGTATTTTGCTGAAATGCTTGACATGTAAATTTATCATGTTATGATATTATATATGTGTGTATAATGTGTTTGGCGACGAGATTCGCCCTAATGCGCACTTTGGGTCGACATACGCTATGTAGAACAAAGTGTGTAGACTAAGTGTTTGTATAAATGTTTGTATTAGTATGTATTGAGTAAATGGTGTAATAAATTGGTTTTGAGAATGAATTCTCAATCCACCTGATATTGTATACGATTTCCTACATGTTTTCTATATGAATTGATTTCCTTATATGTATGGAATACATGTGTTGGTTGATTTTCTTACTTTGTATGCTATAACATGTGTTAACATGCTTGTATTGTTGAACTTCAATTCTATTACTCTCATATGATTACTGGTATGGATTACACATGTTTGGGGCTATGCTTTAGTCTAGGCAGTCGATAATGGATTGAATTAGCGGTGGGCTTCTATTTTCCACAGTGGACGCGTCGATGAATGCGAGTCATGTTTTGAGTTGGCGGCAGTGGTTAGGCCACACGAAGTATTTTATACACTTCATGTCGTTCAGCTTGAGATGCGCCTGTACTAGTCGAGCCCGTCAAGTAACCCGACTGGCCATTGTATGTTCACCCTGTATGAGTCATAACTGCTTGAACCTAGGGTACTGAACTTACCATTGGAAACCCTGTTAACCATGGTACCTTGATCCATAAAGACTCATGAGCTGTCGGCCTACGATGGGGCCACAAACCTCCCCATAGTGACCTGTGAGCACCCTACTCTGAGCAGATTATGGTGGTATGAGACACTATATACTTACTGTCGGCTTACAATGATTAGGTGATGAGCCCTTTGTAATGACCTTGAGTTTATCCTGACACCGCATGGGGGCGACGAGTCGTGATGCAGTCTTATGGATATAACTAGGCCTGTATTGATAAGGTGATGGGGGAGAGGTGCAACGAGTGCGAGCAACAGCCCTGGCAGCCCTTGCAGCGACCTAGAAATATAACATCGTATGAGATTACTAGGAGTGACGACCCTAGATAAGATCTGTGTTGGGATTGATATGAGCAAGGTACCCTAGTTTTCCAATCCTACTGTATGAAAAGGACTAATAACAACTCGGTAATCATTATCCATATCGCATTGCATGTGCCTGAAAGATGTGGAGCACTGAAGAACGTAAGCATAGCGCGGGGGTAAGATGGTGCCGTATGAGGGAGTATGTCGGTGAGGGCATCCATAATGTCATTTCATGCATGCATTAACAACAGTATCTAGGAATGTTTGATTTTTTTCTTTACTATTAATACGTGATTGATTTGATAACATGCTAATCTTTGTTCTCTTATCCCACTGAGTTGATCACTCACTCCCATGTCACGGGATGGTGTTTCGAACACCCACCAGTCCCTATTTTAGTTACAGGTGATGACACTGCTTGTGAAGTGGAGCCGGACTTATATGATGATGAGGAGAACTTCTCCTCCGTGTTTTGATCGACGGGATTATAAGGAGGTTGATTAGACACCTTGACACTTGTCATTTTATTTTTGGAGCACTCTTGTATATTCTTTTCTTTCCATTTTTGGAGTATACATGTATTTAATTAACCTGGTAACATGTTCACACTCTGAAGACTTACAATCAATTATATATTTTATGTATTTATAACAGTCTTCCGCTTGCTAATTTAATTATGTCTGGAGTATGATATGCTGTTTTGGCTTAGTCTCAATCTTGTTTAATGCCATTCTACAGAAAACATGCATTTATCATTATCTATGTTGCATAAGTGACGTTCTGGAACTCAGGTGTTGGGTTTCTACCCGACCCCCGATTTTCGGGGTGTTACAGTTTCTAACCTATTTAAATACCTTAAACCCTCTCACATCCCTCCCATATGAATTTACAAAAACCCTAGGAGAGAGAAGAGAGAAAAGAGAGAGGAAGTGAGGGAGAAACTGGTGATTCTTCCTGGGATTCTTCCCAGTCTCTCTACGTGCCTCAGCCATCCACCTGTATCGCTATTCTGGCAATTCCAACTTCGTTCTAGGTAAGAAAACCCTAACCCTAACCTGTTTTAAGGCTCCTATGGGTACAAGTAGCTAAGTAGCTGACTCACCTTGTGTTGTAGGTTGCCAATCAGTCGTTGATGACGACGTAGAGTTTCTATTCGATTCATTACGCTCCTACGGCATAAGGTGCGGATTTTAGACACTTAGATTACCTATTTTCAAAGCTTTTAATGCCGTTTAATGGTAGATTGCTAATAAGGATGCTGTTTGACATGTAGAACATGTTGTCTATTTTTCATTTCAAATACGTACGAAGAATATGAGATTTAGGGTATTTTAGGTATTTGTAGGAAATACTGTATATGTATGTATTTTGCTGATATGATTGCCATGAGTATTTATCGTGTACCTATACTAGTTATACGTGTATGATCTATTTGGCGAAGAGATTCGCCCTAATGCACATATTGGCTGACATATGCTATGTAGACTAATGTGTGTAGACTAAGTGTTTGTTGAAATGCCTAAATCAATATGATTTATGCCTGCCATATGTTTTGAATGTAAGAACATGATTTTTGTGTATTAGACAACTCCTTGATATAAGGATCTGTCATATTATATGTTGAAATCAACATACGTCAAGTATGTTGGAGTTGTGTAGTCTAAGTGTTTGTATAAATGTATGTATTAGTAAGTATTGAGTAAATGTTGTAGATTAGCGTTGAGACTAGATTCTCAACTAATTTGATGATGTACATGATTTCCTCCATGCTTGTTGTATTTCAATTGATTACCTTATGTGTGAAGTACTCATGTATGGTTAACTGCTTATGATGTATGTTATAACATGCTGGTAACATGCTGGAATTTCTTATATTTCAATTCTATCTCTCTCATATAATTATTAATTTAGATTACAAGTATTTGGGGCTATACTCTAGTCCAGGCAGTCAGTAACAGTTTAAAATTCATGGTTAGATTCCTTTCACCACGAAGGATGTGTATGACGAACCCGAGTCGTACTAGAGTCGTAGGCAGTGGTTAGGCCACACGAGGTACTTGTGCACTTCATGTCAGTCGATTCAACGTGCGCTCGTGCTAGTTGGACTCATCAAGTAACCCGATTGACCATTGTAAGTTCACCTTGTATTGGTCATAACTGCTTGAACCTAGGGTACTTACCAGTCATAACCCTGATAACCATGGTACCTTGATCCATTAAGACTCATGAGCCGAGCATGGTGGTATGGGACATCGTGGTCGAGCTGTCGGCCTACGCTGGGGCCACAAACCTCCCCGTAGTGACCAGTGAGCAACCCTGACTCGTGAGCAGATTATGCTGGTATGGGACACTATATTCTTGTTGTCGGCCTACACTAATAAGGTGATGGGGGAGCTGAGCAACGAGTGCATGCAACAGCCCTAGCAGCCCTTTGTAGTGACCTCGAGCGTACTCTGAGTCTACATGAGGCGACGACCCTTCAGTAGCAATAAGAGTACAACTAGGCCTGTATTGATAAGGTGATGGGGGAGCGGAGCAACGAGTGTGTGCAACAGCCCTGGCAGCCCTTGCAGCGACCTAGAAATATATCATCGTATGAGACTACTAGGAGTGACGACCCTAGACAGGATCCTTATTGGGAATGATATAAGGAAAGTACCCTAGTTTCCCAATCCTATTGTATGAAAAGGACTAATAATAACTCGGTAATCATATTCATATCGCACTGCATGTGCCTGGAAGATGTGGAGCACTGAGGGAAGAAAGCATGTCGCGGACGTAAGATGGTGTCGCATGAGGGAGTATGTCGGCGAGGGCATCCATCATGTCATTTTATTCTTGCATTAATCAAAGTATTTAGGAATGTTGGATTTGCTTGCTTTATCATTATCGCTTGATTAATTTGATAACATGTTAACCTTTGCTCTATGATTCCAATGAGTTAGCTACTCACTCCCACGTTATGAGACGGTGTTGCGCACACCAACCAGTCCCTATTTTAGTTTCAGATGGTGGCGATGCTTGCGAAACAGAGCCGGACTTGATGATGATGAGGAGGATCCCTCCTATAAGCAGGTTCTGATTGGCGGGGTTACAGGGTTACTGATTAGATGCCAATACACTTGGTATTTTGCCTTTTATTTAAGCACCCATGTATATTCTTTTTGCTCATCTTTGGAGTATACATGTATATGTTTAACCTGATAACATGTTCACACTCTGGAGACTTACAACAGTTCATATATTTTATATATCTATCACACTCTTCCGCTTGCTAATTTAACTGTCTCTGGAGTAGGATATGCTGTTTTAGTCTAATCTCACTCATGTTTTCTGCACTAATATGAACAACATTCATCCATCATTGAAAATGTTGCATAAGTGATGTTCTGGAACTCGGGAGTGGAGTTTATGCTCGACCCCCGATTTTCAGGGCGTTACAGTATGTCAGGTCGCAAACCCTCCAAGAAACGTCACATTCGGATCTGCTTGTCAGCAAGGATAGTCGGAGCGTATCTGCCCAACTCTGTAAATTGATGCTCGTACTCAGTAACTGACATGCCTCCCTGCCTGAGTGCAAAAACTCATTCTTCCTCTCGTGCCGGTAGGTCTGAGGATAGTATTTCTCATGGAAACAGAACTCAAACGCTGCCCAGGTCCATATGTAACCAACCGCAACAGTCCGTAGTATGCTATCCCACCACAAGCTGGCCTCCTTCTTAAACATGAAAGTTGCCAACTCAACCTGCTCAGACTCCGAGCAGTGCAACATCCTCAACATCTTTGAGATGCGGTCGAGCCAGTACTCGGCCTCCTCGGGTCTATGAGAACCCACAAAAGTAGGAGGCCACAAGTGCTGGAATCGCTCAAGTAGGACTCTGGTATCAGTAGTATTCCCCATAGGGTAGGCAGAAGGTGCAAGATGAACCATACCCTTAGCCTGAGTTGAAGTCCCAGCATCCTCAGCTGGATGCACAGATGGTGCAGGTGGAGTTGCACTCCCAACCTGGGCTAAGGCCATTGCGATAGTAGTCAGAAGCTGCTGATGCTGCTGATGCATCATAGTCATCAAGTGCTCAAACCTATCAGGGGGTGGAGCAGGTTGAGGCTTGTACTGCGTTGAGGAAGATGCATGGTACTGTTGGCAAACTGGTGGGGTGAAAGGTGGCGGCCCGACTGCAGGACCTGTAGAAGGCTGAGGCTCAGGTACAGCCTCATGAATCAGGCCCACACTAGGGTCCATACGGTCACCACTCTGGGGAGGGGTCTAATCCATAGGCTCACTCAGTGTAAGGTGTGTCGTGCTCCGTGTAACCTTAGGCGGCATTCCCTATATTCAAAATAGGGTGTAACCCAGTCAGATTCAGCGGAAGCACACATGCACATCAACAATCATTCACATGTCAAGCCGAAGAAACTCCATGCATTTCATTTAATCAAAACTGTCACAATACAAGAGATATATCTTTACATGCATCATGGGAAACTAAGCTAGTCAGGCTTACAACTGCAACATAAATCAACTACTAAGCCTCCTAAGGCTCACACACAGAAAACACAAATAGCCTAAATACGACCAACAAGCATCTGTGATATGATCACTCACCCGAGTCTGGCGGTGCACCCTTATCCTTCAGGCAGCACAGGATGGTCTTCAGCGTGCGGGTTACCTTCTTAAACTTATTCTTCAAGAGATCCCCCAAATCTCCAATATCTTGTCGAAGAGCAGCCTGACCCTCCTCGAGTCACACAATACGGGCATCCCTATCAACCTGAGCAGGATCAGGCTCCTGAGTCGCAGGAGGAGTACTCTCATCAGTATCCTCAGCCTCCTCTTCTTCTTCGTCCTGCTCTCCTTCCTCTATCTCTGCCCCACCTTCTTCTTCACTTTCTTCCTCTTCACTATCCTACTCACCCTCGCTGTCATCATCAAGTTAGGCCTCAAGCTGTCGAGGTCCCATCTTCATCTAATTTAGAGTAGCCTCATTGATATAATGAACTGGCGCAGGCAACTCAGCCCCCAAGCCTATAGGCAAACTAGAGCACAATTTTGCATATGAGTCGGCCAAAGGGAAGCGACTCAGACGTCCTTCTCGATCACGCTATGAGGATGATTTGTCGCAGCATAAATGTAGGCATGCACATATTCTCTCCCTGCCCCACTTGATACAGAAAATCTACCATGAGACGTGTGCATTCATTACGATTGCTCCACCTGGGATAAACATTAAACGTGCAGATGTGATGAAGCAGACAAAAATCACCCGACATATGGGTCACTAGGAGGCTCTTGTTATGCTGCCACTCAAATAAACAACCACATAGAAACCTGGTACGGCGATCTCTCTCACGAACACTGTTCAGATTCTTAGCACTTGATGTACCTCGCCAAGTGGCATGTTCAGAAGTTGCGCTATCAACAGAACATCGATTGTTGCTTCTCGATCTCTACGAAAGGGGATCTTGAACTGTAATGGCTCTAGCGTAGGGTCCCAAATATGAGCATAAAGGGCACGAACAGTGCTCACATTAGCATAAGACTTGCCTTCAAATAGGGGACCCTACCCGGTAGCTTCGATACGCTTAAATAATAAATACTCGCCAAAGAGCAGCTGTAAGACCCGTATCTTAGACCGTACCATTCCATAGACTTCCGCGGTCTTACCGGTCGAATTTCGGTAACCTTCGACCCTTAACCGATATCGATGCGCAACCCTGATTCATCTACCGACAACCCGAGTCAACTCAACCCAAGACCAATACCATAGAGACCGTGTCGTCGCTGCGGTTCCAATGCCGCGACTCGCGCGCCGTGGCGATACCCTGGTCAAGAGTTGTAGGCCGACGTTTGGTGTGAGGAAACGCCACGCTTTGCGAAACCCAAGGGAATATCTACGATGTGTCACATCAATCACATCAATCCCATCAATCACTCATCCATCAATCCATCACATGTCAAGTACATGTCAAGTACACATCACTTTCACCCCTTTTCCCAAGCAACCACAAAAGTCTTCCTAACCTATACCTTTCTTACACAAATGCTACAAAAGTCTTCCATGCCCATGCCTTTTCTTACACAAAAGGCCTTAAAAGTCAAAAAGCTCTTACACACCCATCACCACCACATCCATCCATCACTCTCTCTCTCCCCCTTTACAACTCTCTCTCTTTCTCTCTTTCTCATTTCAAAACTCCAAGAAACCAAAATCTCAAGCTCCATACATATGGAATTCTCCAAGCATTCCTAAGCTTCAAGTGGCCTACTTTCCTACCCCACCATCTCCCATCTCAACCCTCCATTACTCATCTCATCCATTGAAGTTGAAGCTAAGGTGTCAAGGAACCCCTAGGAGCAAGAAGATCGGACGGTGGGTGCCTCTATAGGGTAGTTTCTTTCTTATTTTTATGATGGGCCAAGTGAGGCCCACCGATCAATGGTGTGGATCTCACTTGGGACCCTAAGATGAGGTCGATGGCTCACTTGGATCATCATGATCATTCCATGATAGGGCCATTCTCCATGGACCCCATCATGATGTTTATTTCATTGTAAAAGGTCATCTAGACCGTCCATTTTGGTGGAGAGAGGATCTCCACCGTTGATTCTCGATCTTGGTGGTCCCATGTGTTGAGGGACCCTTTTGATTGTATGATTTGCTTTTAAGGGAGGGCCCATAATGTCGGGGTCCCTCCATCACAAAGCGTGTCCCACTCTCCATGTCTCTCTCCCTTTTTATTTCTTTTTATTTTATTTTATTTTATTCTATGCAATAGGGGTTGTGTGGCCCACTTGAATGGACCCCACCTTGAAGTATTCTTTTGTCCAAACTTTCTTCAAGTGGGGCCCACCTTATATGTTGTACCCACACCATCCATCTGGGGTGGCCCACTTCAACAGGTCCCACCATAATACATTTTTTTAATTATTTGGACCGAACCGTCCAGCGTCTAGGACGCTGGACGTCCCTGTTTTTAAAAAAAAAAAAGGAAAAGGGGAGCTTTTGTGAGGGGCTACTAGTATAGGCCCTACCTTAAGATAAGCATTCAATCCAAGTCGTCCATCCTCTCGCCCATATCATTTTAGGCGTTGAGCAAAAATGTGAAGCTGATCCGACTTTCAGGCGGGCCATACCTTTGAAAACAGTCATCTCCACCATGTAAAGTCCCATAGATTTCTTCCACGCACTGAAACAGGCCCAATTTTGGACTGTGTTTGTCGGTATCGGGCCAGTGAATGCAATGAACGGGGTGGATCCAGTTGATGCGGACCCCAAATGCCTAAAACCCCAGAAAATCAATTTTTTCCAATTTTTGCAAAGAGGCCCTACCTCCTCTCTGACCGTAGTGCAGCAGCTGCACGCTACTACGTGCAATGTCAGCGTGCGGGCGGGCGCGTGCAACGCCCAGGTGGCATCCAGCAAGGGACCCACGGCTCCAGCCGTGGGCCTCACCACAATGTTTGTTTGTCATCCGACCTGTTCATGAGGTGGGTCCCATCCTCAGGTGGGCCCACTCCAAGTTTCAGCTGGATCCAGAACTCAGGGGGCCCACACCGCATGAAACAGTGTGAATGAACATCTACCATTGAAACCCATTCTGGGTCTACGGGAGTTTAAGATCAAGTTAAAATTTGTGTTTTCCCTTCACACAGGTCCGTGTGACCTTATGAACAGAGTGGATAGCGTATAAATACTGTGGTGGGCCCCACATGGGACCCACAGTGATGTATTCACTTCATTTTCACCATCCACTGACTGTGGACGGTGGTACCATCCTGATTCATGTGATCCATCCACACCGTCCGCACTGGATGGTGGGACCCACCTGACTGTCGTATGTGTATGTATATATATACATTATATTTTTATATAATATTATGTATATTATACATATTATATATGGATCATATTATATTTTTTAAATAATGTCAGTGGGCCGTTATGGGGACCCCCACCATGATGCATGGGCTGTGTCCAAGCCTTCCAACTATTTTTTTAAAGACCATTTTATGGCTTGAGACTAAGGATGAGCCAGATCCATACTTCAAGTGGACCCCACCTTAGCATGTGATGATGCCCATCTTGATTTTGGTAGTCCATTGGGGCCCACTTTAATGTATATGTAAGACCCATGTTGTGAGGCCTATTCGACGTATTCATGGCCGTGGTCGAGGCCCACTTTGATCTATGTATAGGGCCCATGTTACAAGACCCATTTTAATGTATTTTAGGGCCCATGGAAATGGACCCATTTGATATGTTCCAAGGCCTATGGGTTAGGCCCATTTGATTTGAATAAGGCCCACGGGTTATGACCCATTGCAATGCACAGAAGGCCCATTGGTGTGGCCCATTTATGTGGTCCATTTGATGAATAGAAGGCCCATTGGTGTGGCCCATTTATGTGGCCCATTTGATGAATAGAAGGCCCATATGATATGACCATTTGATATATATATATGGCCCAATGAGATGAACCTAAGGTCCATTGCAATGTGTAATCCCAACACGGATTAAGTAGCGATGTTTACAAAGATCGTGCCTTGGGACCAATGTTGGTTTGACGTCCACATTGCGAGTGTAATGTTGGTTGGTTTGTTGGATGTCCACATTACGACTCTCCTTAGGGCCCATTGTTAGGCCCGTACGTATTGTGTATAGGCCGTCCAGGCCCATCTGCATTGTAAAATAGCTCATTTCATTATAACATGTTTAGTACAGTTCTATGACTCATGATCATACGCATCATATGTATGCTTGACGTGAGAATTGTCTGATCATAGCATATGCCTTTGGGCAGGTTGTTTATGGGCTCCCGATTAGGCGGTGTTGCCCTGCATGAGAGCACGATATGCGCAGGATTTATTGCATGACTGGATAGCGTGAATCATGCATTTCACATTTGTGTGACATGGTTATTGTACGCCCTAGCGACACCAGGGTCGTAGCCTCCACAGACGCATCGTGGTTGGCAGGATTGGGTATCGAAAATCTTATTCTACATGGGGTGTTATAGATATCCCTGGGTGAAAGTCCCTAAACCCTTATGGTACCAAGAGGTTGCTTCAATGTCTAGACCGAGTGGGTAGATGAGCGTTGAGTGCCGATTACCAGATGGTTGCGCTCTCCACTATGTCGTGGTCTGTTGGAAGGGGGTGAGGCCTTACCCGCCCGAGTGTAGGGGGCAATACTAGGCTGAGTCTGACCAGCTTGAGGAATGGGTCCCCTATCGACGAGTCGCGCCCGATATTGGCAGACGGATAATGAGGTCTTTTTCACTTACCTTATTGCGCTCGATGTGGCGGCAATCTAGTTTAGAGTGTACTAGACCCCGGTGATATCCCATATTTAAGCTGTATTGATGTGTGGACATAGATGAGGATCTGTATGCTTGAGTTGCATTGCACATCGCATGGCCTTGGGATGGCCGATACCATTCATGTCTTGCATCGCATAGCCTTGGTACGACTCATGATATTATGGATCCATCTGCATATTTCGCATTACTCTAACATTGCATGTTCATATTACTACCTTGCGCACACACTTTCACCACCCTCTAAGCTTTGTATAAGCTTATGCATGACTGTTGTGTGCAGGTGACGTTGGTTCGCAGCAGTGCTGAGGCAGGAGCACGTTGCAGATCGTTTTGGAGTTTTTGTTCTTTACCATTGTATTTCCCTTTATGCTCATTGTACTTGTAAAGTTTTTGATCATAGTGAAAATGTAATGGAGTTCTTGGTTGTTGTTTGTGGGTTATGCCATTAGTTATGCTTATTATGAATCAAACTGACGTTAAAAATCCTCCTCGTAGCATCCCAGGATTGGAACCTGGCGAATGGGAGCTAGGAGCCGAGAATGGGGTTCTACGGAGGCTGTCTGTGCCGGAATCAGCGATCGAGAATTTTGTGAGCCCGATTTCCGAGTTTGGGGCTTGACAGCCACCCATCCACATGCGCTTCAAAAAGAACCCTATGATTCGTATACGTGCCATGAGCCAACTCTGCCAACAACGCCCTTCCAAAAGGCGCTTGGAGATCCAAATCCCACTTCGTATGTATTTCTCTCCCAACACTTGGACTTGCAGTAGCTCCTCTAGGTCGTCACGAACCAGCGGGATGACTAGGCCCAGCCTCATCAGCAGCACCCTTCCTCTTTCCCATGAGAGAGAGGACGGTGGAAATTGAGAACATGGCCGCCACGAACTCGAAGAAGGCCATGGAGAGTGAAGGAAAGGGGGAATAAGGGCTGGGGTTTTTTATTCTCTATGAGTTTGAGCCTCAACAGGGGTCGTAAAGGCCCAAGATACAGAGATTGAAGAAGGAGAAATGAGGAGATGGGTTAGGATGGAAGCTTACACGATTTTTACTTCGAATAGAGGATATAAGAGCCCAAAATGAGAGAGAATGGAGAGTGGGGGGAGTGTGTACCACTGCAAACGATGAAGGGTCATGGGTTGTGGAAAATGATGAAGGGAGTGATTGGAAGGGAGGTTTGAGAGAAAAAACAATAATTTGGAAGGAAAGGGAGAGCTTGGAGGTGAGGTTTATGAAGGAAGTGGCTAATCGGGGATGTTTTAAGGGAAGACCCATGTACCAGGGGGTCACCCTAGCCCCCAAACTTCATCGGCCCGAAGGCCCAACCCATCCTGGCCCATTGACCGGCAAGGCCTCGTCGAACCGGCGAGGTCCTCGCCAACCTCTGGACTGTTTGGTGAGGCCTCGCCATTTGGGCCAGATCCTTCTGCCCCCTTATGGCCAAAAACATGTGGGGCCCACCCTGGGTCCCACTGGAAGTGTTAGATTTGGGCCCTATCTCCGTTTCGAACCATTTCGGGTACTAACTATTGCACATTCGCATTTAGCGATCTTTAACAGCTGGGATAGGATCAATAAGGGTCTAGACTCATCAATAAACAAACTAGAAGTGGTCTGGGGTTGTTTCATGCGACCACGTATGCACACGGACTTGATCAAAATGATCGATTTGAGTAAACTTCACCAACTGGCGAAACAGGGATCCTATGAATGTTTTTATGTTTTTCTCACACCCACCTAAGTCGAAGGGCGATAACGTACATCGTGTGACTATAACCGAAGTCCGGTTTAATCTAAATCATGCTCTGATACTGTAACGCCCGTGAAAAATCCATACTTGGGCTCGAGTACCAACTCGACCCGATATTGCGTAGAATTCATTCCTTTAGAAAATATGACTAGGTTAGCTAGTGCAACGTTAGAATAGCTGGGAAATGGTCCCTGATCACTTTAAATACGTTCTACAAGGCCCAAAGCGAGTGGAACCAATGGTGCTATAATGCTCCAAAACCTCGGACCAAACTCTAAGCAGGTTTGTTCTCTAGACCACTTTGAATCTTTGTATTGGATCTAGACCGCACGTCGAAAGTCCGATACCTCCTATCTTAGACCGTTAGAACCGTCTAGCCGGACTTGACACTCATTCCAAAAATCAAGTCAAACCGATAATCACAGGCTATTTCATTGAGCCCGGACCGAAGAGAGTGAGAATAGGGTTAGAATTGGAATTTGAAATTCAAATCTGGCACACAATTTGACGCATCAGTATTGAGCGTTCTGACCATCAGAATACAGCCAAATTACACCCTTGGATCAGGAAAAATATCTATTATATATCACAAGACTTATAGGTCTGATCTTGGTGCGATGACCGTTAAACTGAAACTGGACCGCCACGTGCGATCTGGGAACCCTACCGGTTTGAAAACTGGATGTGTGCTAGATCCAGTATGCATGAACTTAAGTCCGACCGCATTTGGCCAGGGGACCTTCAGAAATGCCCTTTTGGACCGAAACGGCCCCGATTTGGTTAGGCACCAAGTAAACATTGTTCCCAAGCCTATTTTGGGCATGTTGTAGGCTATAAAAGGGGTTGAAACCCTCACTCCTCTCTCCCATCCAAATTTGAGAGAAGCCCTAGCTTGGGAGAGAAAAAAAAAGTGAGAGATTGTGAGAGAGTGGGGGAGTTCTTCCTGCCACTTGTGCTACGTGTTGCACGTGCTTAAGCAACACACCTCTACCACTTTCCCGGCGATTTCACCGTGATTCTAGGTAAGTAAATACCCTAAATAGTTGTTGATTTGAGCTTCCCTTGTTTCCATAGCGATGTAGCTTATGGATCTCGTGTATTAGGTTTCTTATTCGCCGTAGACGAAGCGTATACGCTCCGTTTCAATTTTCGAGTCTACAAGACACTAGGTGAGGATTTTAGACGATTTGATTGACGGTTTACAATGCTTTCAATGTCATTTAATAGTAGATTATCGACGGCATCGCCGTTTGACATGTACAACATGCTCTCCGTTTCCTGTTTCGTAAATTAACGAAGAATATGAGATTTAGGGCATTTTAGTCATTTGTAGGAAGTACGGTCTACATGCATATTTTGCTGACGTGATTGACATGGTTTGTCGCCGCATTAGAGAGTTAGGAATGATTGCATAATCAGTTTGGCGAAGAGATTCGCCAAGTTGCGCACTTGGGTCGACATACTATATGTGGACTTAAGTGTGTAGTGTATGTGTTTGTATAAATGCTTGTACTAGTATGTATTGTATTGAATGATGTTATGTAGTAGTTTGAGATTGATTTCATGATTAAAATGCTGACCTAAATGATTTCCTACATGTTGACCTTATGCATGATTGCGTTACATGCATAGGAAGTATGCTTTGAAGATTTGCTTAAGTTGAATATGCATGGAAGGTATGCCTTGAAGATTTGCTTAAGTTGAATGTTATAACATGTGTTAACATGCTCACATGATGTATTTCAATTCCAATACCCTGGTATATAGTGTTAATGTAATTCCATAGATGTGTGGGACTTGACTTAGTCCAGGCAGTCGGTAACCGAGCGAATTCGTGGCTGACTGGTCATAGCCACGAACGACGCGTCGATGAACGTGATTCGGGTTGAGAGTTGGGGGCAGTGGTTAGGCCACGCGAAGTGTTTTACGCACTTCATGTCGTTCAACTTGAGATGCGATCGCGCTAGTCGAGCCCGTCAAGTAACCCGACTGGCCGATGTTTGTTCACCTTGTATGTATCATAACTGCTTGAACCTAGGGTACTGAACTTACCATTGTAAACCCTATTAACCGTGGTACCTTGATCCACGAAGACTCATGAGCCGGGCATGGTGGTATGGGACACCGTGGTCGAGCTGTCGGCCTATGCTGGCGCCACAAACCTCCCCGTAGTGACCAATGAGCACCTTGACTCGTGAGCAGATTATGGTGGTATGGGACACTATATTCTAGCTGTCGGCCTACACTGATCAGGCGACGAGCCCTTTGTAGTGACCGCGAGCGTATTCTGAGTCCACGGGAGGCGACGACCCTTCCGTGCAGTAGAGTACAGTAGGCCTGTATTGATAAGGTGATGGGGGAGCGGTGCAACGAGTGCGAGCAACAGCCCTGGCAGCCCTTGCAGTGACCTACGAAATATACATCGTATGAGATTACTAGGAGTGACGACCCTAGACAGGATCCGTGTTGGGATTGATACAAGGGAAGTACCTTAGTTTCCCAATCCTGCTGTTTGAATGGACTAATAACAACTTGGATATCATTTCACCATAGCATTGCATGTTCCTGGAAGATGTGGAGCACTCTAGGGAGTGTGGCATGCCGCGGTCGTAAGATGTTGCCGCATGAGGGTGATCGTCGGTGAGGGCATACATCACGTCATATCATCTTGCATTAATAACAGTATTAGGATTGTCTGATTTACTGCTTTACTATTATCGCGTGATTGAATTGTGAGCATGCTAATCTTTGCTCTATGATTCCACTGAGTTGATCACTCATTCCCACGTTACGGGATGGTGTTTGCAACACCCACCAGACCCTGTTGTAGTTGCAGGTGAGGACGAGATCCAGGAGGTGGAGCCTGAGATTGACGAGGACCAGGATGAGTTCTCGTATATGCAGTATCATGACGGCTTCCCGTAGGCGACCTGGATCGAGGGGACATCAGTGGGACTTCCTTTTTGAACATTATTCTTTTGTTATGTATATGTACATGAGACTCAGAGATGTAGTCATACTTTGGAGACAGATGAGATTACTTTGTTTTTCCATACAGTGATATATACATTGTTTAGTCTTCCGCTTGCTTTTATCACTGGATCTGAAGTATGAATTGCAGTTTTGGTATACTTTTATTCATGTGAATGCTTTAAATCAGACAACATTGAATCATAACCATTTTTGTTGCATAAGTGACGGTCTGGAACTCAGGAGTTGAGTTTATACACGACCCCCGATTTTCAGGGTGTTACAGATACCAACTTGTAACGCCCTGAAAATCGGGGGTCGAGTAACAACTCAACTTCCGAGTTTCAGACCATCACTTATGCAACATGGATAATGATGATTAAATGTTGTCTAAGTTAGTGCATTAACATGAGTGAGATTATACCAAAACAACAATTCATACTCCAGATCCAGTGATAAAACGCAAGCGAAAGACTGGAAGATATATATATCACTGTGTGTAAAACAAAAACAATCTCGATCTGCCTCCAAAGTATGAATATTTCTCTGAGCCACATATACATATAACAACCAAAATCAAATGTCATATGATAGTCCAACTACCAAAATCCCACCGATCCAAGCCACCTATGCGAAGTCGTCTGAGAACTGCATATACGAGAACTCGTCCTGGTCCTCGAGGTAGTCCGGCTCCACATCCTGAATCGCCTCGCTATCTTCATCTAAGACAGAGTCTGGTAGGTGTTGTAAACACTGTCCCGTAACGTGGGAGTGAGTGATCAACTCAGTGGAATCATAGAGCAAAGATTAGCATGTTATCAAATCAATCATGCGATAATGTTAAAGCAAGCAGTCCAACATTCCTAAATACTATAATTAATGTAAGGCTAAGATGAAATAATGATGCGTTCCCTCACTTATGTACTCCCTCATGCGACACCATCTCACGTTCCCAGCATGCTTTCTTCCCTCAATGCTCTACATCTTTCAGGCACATGCAGTGTGATATGAATATGATTACCGAGCTGTTATTAGTCCATTCACACAACAAGATTGGGAAACTAAGGTACTTCCCTTATATCATTCCCAACAAAGATCCTGTCTAGGGTCGTCACTCCTAGTAGTCTCATACGATGATATATTTATAGGTCACTGCAAGGGCTACCAGCGTTGTTGCATGCACTCGTTGCACCGCTCCCCCATCACCTTATCAATACAGGCCTAGTTTGTACTCTTGTTGCTACTGAAGGGTCATCTCCTCACGTAGACTTAGAGTACGCTCGAGGTCACTACAAAGGGCGCGTCGCCAATCAGAGTAGGCCGACAGCTCGAATATAGTGTCCCATACCACCATAATCGGTTCACGAGTCTGAAGTGCTCACTGGTCACTATGGGGAGGCTCGTCGCCACAGCATAGGCCGAAAGCTCGACCACGGTGTCCCATACCACCATTCCCGGCTCATGAGTCTTAATGGATCGAGATACCATGGTTATCAGGATTTTCAATAGTAAGTTCAGTACCTTAGGTTCAAACAGTTATGATCAGTACAAGGTGAACATGCAACGGTCAGTCAAGTTACTTGACGAACTCAACTAATACTAGTGCACCAACAGCTGAATAACATGAAGTGCAAAACACCTCGTGTGGTCTAACCACTGTCGTCAACCAAAGCACGACTCGGGTTCGTCAACGCGTCCTTCGTGGTGAATAGAATCCAACCACGATTTCTAATCTGTTACCGACTGCCTGGACTAGAGTATAGCTCCAAGCACATGTAATGTGAATCAGTAATCATATGAGATAAACATAATTGAAATATCAAGTAATTCAAGCATGTTAGCAACATGTTATAAGACACAACATAAGAAATTTAACCATGCACAAGCATTTCATATATATAAGATAATCAATTCAAATATAACAAACATGGAGGAAATCATATACATCATCAAATTAGTTAAGAATCCTATCTCAACACTAATCTACAACCTCATTTACTCAATACTCACTTATACAAACACTTAGTCTACACACATTAGTCTACATAGCATATGTCGGCCAAAAATGTGCATTAGGGCGAATCACTTCGCCAAACGGATCATACACGCATAACTAGCATAGATACAAGACAAATACTCATGGCAATTTTATCAGCAAAATTCATACGTATACGGTATTTCCTACAAATACCTAAAATACTCTAAATCTCATATTCTTCGTACGTATTCAAAGTGAAAAATAGACAGCATGTCCTACATGTCAAACAGTATCCTTGTCAACAATCTACCATTAAACGGCATTGAAAGCTTTGAGAACAGGTAACCTAAGCATCTAAAATCCACACCTTACGCCGTAGAAGCGTAATGAATCGGGTAGAAACTCTATGCTTCGTCAACGTCAATATGACAACCTATATCACAAGGTAAGTCAGCTACTTCGCTACTTGTACTGATAAAAACTTTAAAATAGGTTAAGGTTAGGATTTTCTTACCTAGAAGGAAGTCAGAATCACCAGAAAAGTGATTAGATCGCGATGGTTAAGTACGTATAGTAGCAGGATAGAGTGACAGGAACTTTCTCTCATAACTCTCACACAATCTCTCTCTTTTCTCTCTTCTCTCTCCTAGGGTTTCTCTCAAATTCGTATGGGAGGAATGAGATAGGGTTTAAGATCCTTATATAGGCTAAAAACTTACCTATTTAGACTTAGGACCAAGGTATACTTAGGTTATAACCAAATCGGGTCTTTTCTGATCCAAAGGAACATTTCTGGAGGTCCTCTAACTAAATGCGGTCGGAATTAAGCTTACCAACCTTTGATCTAGGTGGAGTTAAGTTTTTATCCCAGTCGAACTTCTAGATTGCACGTGGCCGACCAGTTTCAATTCAACGGTTACTGAACTTCGATCAAGGCCACAAGTACTTTGACATGTAAGGGCCACCTTTCCTGATCCGAGGGTGAATTTGTGTCAAATTATAAGGGTCAGAACGCTTAAAAATAATACGCAAGTGAAATGTGCCAGATTTCATAAAAATATAATTAATTTTCTAAATATCTTCCTTTTCTCACTCTCTTCACTCCAGATGCAATAAAATGGTCTCAGGATATCGTTTGGGCTTAATTTTCTAAGTGATTATCAAGTCCAACTAGGCGGTCGAAATGGTCTAAGTTCATAGCTATCAGACTCTCGATGCGCGGTCTAGAATCAATACAAAGTTACAAAGCATTCCTAGGAACAACTGGGTTTAGAGTTGGATCCTAGATTTTAGGGTATTATAGCGTTAATGATTCCACAAGTTTTAAGTCTTGCAGAACGTATTTAAAGCGAACAACACTAATTTCACAGCCAGTCTAACTTAGCGCTAGTTAACTTATGCTTAATTTATAAGAGAATTAATCCTAAGTGATTTCTGATCGAGGTGGTACTCGGGTCTTGGTACGAAATTTTCTGAGTCGTTATATATTTGCAGTTTAGGTATCATCAGTTGTGCGTCAGGGATGAGGACGTGCAGAAGACTGCATTTAGTACCAGTTTTGGTCATTATGAGTTCCTTGTGATGTCTTTTGGACTCACGAATGCTCCAGCCGTGTTCATGGATCTGATGAACAGAGTGTTTCGGCCATTTCTGTTCAGGTTCGTCATCATCTTTATCGATGACATTTTGATATACTCCTCTAGTCGGGAAGTGCACGAAGAGCACCTGAGAGTAGTATTGAAGACTCTCAGGGAGAACCAGTTGTTCGCACAGTATAAGAAATGCTACTTTTGAAAGGAACAAGTTTCTAGGACATGTGATGTCCAAGGAAGGCATTGCGGTTGACCTCACTAAGGTAGCTGCGGTTCAGGATTGGAAGCAGCCCAGTTCAGTTTCTAAGGTGAGGAGTTTTCTGGGTCTTACAGGTTATTATCGACGATTCATTCGAGATTTTTCTAAGATTGCCAGACCGTTGTCTCAGCTGACACAGAAAGACTTGAAGTTTTCCTGGAATGAGAAGGCTGAAGCAGCTTTTCAGGAGCTGAATGACAAGTTGACGTCTGCCCCTGTGCTAGTATTGTCAGAGCAAGGGGTTAAGTATACGATATATACGGACACGTCTCGCAATGGTCTGGGTTGTATCCTTATGCAGAAGGACATGGTGATTGCATATGCCTCGAGACAAATAAGGAAGCACGAGGAGAATTACCCTACTGTAACACCCCGAATTTTGTCCAACCTGGGATTAGACGTCCTTAGGTAATGGGTCGACTAAAACACCTGGAAAATCACTCAGAACCCAATTCCATAGCCAAAGAAATCACTTAGGATTAATTCCTTTAGAAACTAAGCATAAGTTAGCTAACGCTACGCTGAAGTAGCTGTGAAATTGTCCCTGATCACTTTAAATACGTTCTACAAGACCCAAACCTTGTAGAATCAATAGTGCTATAATACTCTGAAACCTCGGATCAAACTCTATGCCAGTTTGTTCTCAGGACCCCTTTGAAACTTTGTATTGAATCCAGACCGCGCGTCGAAAGTCTGATACCTACCATCTTAGACCGTTATAACCGCCTAGTTGGACCTGACAATCATTTCGAAAATCAAGTCCAACCGACATTCACAGGCTATTTCATTGAGCCTGGAGTGAAGAGAGTGAGAATAGGGTTAGATTTGGAATTTGAAATTTAAATCTGGCACGCGACTTAGCGCGTCAGTATTAAGCGTTCTGACCGTCAGAATTCAGCCAAATTACACCCTCGGATCAGGAAAATTTTTTATTTCATATCACGAGACTTGTAAACCTGATCTAGGTGCGATGACCGCTGAACTGAAACTGGACCGCCACGTGTGATTTGGGAACTCTACCGGTCTGAAAAATTAATGTGTGCTAGATCCAGTATGCATGAGCTTAAGTTCGACTGCGTTTGGCCAGGGGACCTCCAGAAATGCTCTTGTGGACCGAAACAGCCCCGATTTGGTTACCCCTCAAGTAAACATTGTTCCCAAGCCTAATTTGGGATGAAATTAGATTATAAAAGGGGTTTAAACCCTCACTCCTCTCACCCATCCGAATTTGCTAGAAACCCTAGCAAGAGTGAGAGAGAGTGAGAGTTTGTGAGAGATGGTGGAGAGAGATTTTCCTACCACCTGCTGCTGCTGCTGCACATGTTTAAGCCACTCAATCCAATCACCTTGCCGGTGATTTCGCCGCATTTCTAGGTAAGAAAATACCCTAACCACTTGCTGATTTAGAGTTCCATCGATTCCTTAGCGATGTAGCTTACGAATCTTGTGTATTAAGTTCTCGGTTTGCCGTAGACGAAGTGTACACGCTCCGTTCGAATCAATACACTTCTAGGATAAAAGGTACGAATTTTAGACGCTTTGATTGACGGTTTTCAACGCTTTGAATGATGTTTAATAGTAGATTATCGACGGCAACGCCGTTTGATATGTACAACATGCTGTCCGTTTCCTGTTTCGTAAGCAGACGAAAAATATGAGATTTAGGGCATTTTAGTCATTTGTAGGAAATACTGTTTTCATCCATATTTTGCTGATATGATTGACATGTCTTCTTGTCGCATTATGATATTAGGAATGCGTGCATAATCGGTTTGGCGAAGAGATTCGCCCAAATGCGCACTTTGAGTCAACATACTATATGTAGACTTAAGTGTGTAGGCTAAGTGTTTGTATAAATATTTGTATTAGTATGTATTGAATTAAATGGTGTTATAAATTAGTTTGAGATTGAATTCTCAATTAATATGCTGATGTAAATGATTTCCTACATGTTGGCTATGTGCATGATTTCATTGTATGTATGAAATGCATGTGTTAGATGATTTACTTAAGTTGTATGTTATAACGTGTGTTAACATGTTCATGTTGTTGTATTTCATTTCCATTACTCTGATATGATTGATGAAGTGGATTCACAAATGATTGGGGCTATACTTAGTCCAGGCAGTCGGTAACCGAATCAATTCGTGGTTGGCTTATCTTTGCCACGAACGACGCGTCGATGAACGCGAGTCGTGTTTTGGAGTTGGCGGTAGTGGTTAGGCCACACGAGGTGTGTTATGAACTTCATGTCGTTCGACTTGAGATGCGCTCGCGTTAGTCGAGCCCGTCAAGTAACCCGACTGGCCATTGTATTTCACTATGTATGTGTCATAACTGCTTGAACCTAGGGTACTGAACTTACCATTGAAAACCCTGTCAACCATGGTACCTTGATCCACAAAGACTCATGAGCCGGGCATGGTGGTATGGGACACCGTGTTCGAGCTGTCGGCCTACGCTGGGGCCACAAACCTTCCCGTAGTGACCAGTGAGCACCTATGACTCGTGAGCAGATTATGGTGGTATGGGACACTATATTCTTGATGTCGGCCTACACTGATCAGGCGACGAGTCCTTTATAGTGACTGCGAGAGTATTCTGAGTCTACGGGAGGCGAAGACCCTTCCGTAGCAATGAGAGTACAGTAGGCCTGTATTGATAAGGTAATGGGGGAGCGGCGCAACGAGTGCGAGCAATAGCCCTTGCAACCCTTGTAGTGACCTAAAAAATATACATCGTATGAGATTACTAGGAGTGACGACCCTAAATAGGATCTGTGTTGGGATTGATATAAGGGAAGTACCTTAGTTTTCCAATCCTGCTGTTTGAATGGACTAATAATAACTCGATAATCATATCACCATCACATTGCATGTGCCTGGAAGATGTGGAGCACTGAGTGGTACGTAAGCATGCCGCGGAAGCAGATGGTGCCGTATGAGGGAGAATGTCGGTGAGGGCATCCATCATGTCACGTCATATTGCATTAATAACAGTATTAGGAATGTTTGATTCATTGCTTTACTATTATCACAAGATTGATTTGAGAACATGCTAATCTTTACTCTATTATTCCACTGAGTTAGCTACTCACTCCCACGTTACGGGATGGTATTTTCGGACACCCACCAGTCCCTATTTTGGTTGCAGATGATGGCGCTGATTGAGAAGCGGAGCTGGACTTGATGATGATGAGGAGGATCCCTCCTTTATGCGTGTTCTGATTGATGGGATTACATGGAGGTTGATTTGTTGCCTTGACACTTATCATTTCATATTTTTAGAGCACTCATGTATATTCTTTTTGTTTACTTTTAGAGCATACATGTATGTATATAACCTGGTAATCTGTTCACACTCTGGAGACATACAACAGTTTATATATGTTATACATACTATCACAGTCTTTTGCTTGTAAATTTAACTGTCTCTGGAGTATGATATATTGCGTTGGCTTAATCCCACTCATGTTTAATACATTAACACTGACAACATTCAATCATACACATTTATGCTGCATAAGTGATGTTCTGAAACTCGGGAGTGGAGTTTTTACTCGACTCCCGATTTTTGGGATGTTATAGATGGTATCAGAGCATGATTTGGATTAAACCGGGCCTGGGTTATGGTCACGCGACGTACACTGTCACTTCCTTTGACTTAGGTGGGTGCGAGAAGAACTTAGAAACATGTATAGGATCACAGTTTCGCCAATAGGTGAAGTCTACTCGTAACGATCGCTTGATCGAGTACGTAACGCATCTAGGGTCACATGAAGCGACCTAAGTAGTTCTTAGGTTGTAAGTAGGTGGGTTTGAGATGTTCTCTGAAAGTTTCTAAACCTAAAAATGTGAATCCTTGGGCTATGGGGCAACCACAACCCTTACATTCAGTCGCTAGGGCTTAAAAACCTCGTTTCACCTAATTTCTTCAAAATTCTTCCTCTCACCACTCCATTCTTCAATTCTTTCTTATTCTTTTTATGTTAGGCATTGATCCTAATGTGAAAATGATATAAAATCATACTTCAATAAAATTTTACAGTGAATAGTAAAATTTCATGAAAACTGGCTATTAGGCCATTCTAAGTTTGCAATCTTTAGAAACTAATGAGCTAGATGGATGTAGTAGCTCCTTATACCCCAAAATCATATGCTACATGATAGGGGATTGCATTAAATTTTACAGATTGGCCCCGAAAAGCTCCGAATGGATGTTTGGGCCTCCCTAGGCGAATCTACAATGAACTAGGATGGGGCCCATATATATCTGGGACCTCCAGGGTAGGGGGGACCCAGCCCACCAAGCCAGACCGGCCGGATCCACTACCGGTCGGCGATGTCATCGCCGATCCGGCGATGCATCGCCAATGGGTGGGGCCCACTTGCAATGAAACTCGGGCGCACGCCCTTATGTGGCTAGGGCACCCCTCCCATGTGTGGGCCGTCCATCGAAAACCCTTAAAAAGGGTACTTCCTTCACAAACAGCCCCCTCCCTAGCTCCCTTGCTCATTTTCTTGCTGCCCTATCTCAAACCAAAACCCCAAATCACTCCCAAATCCTCCCATTGTTAAAAATGACCCTATCCCATACCTCCAACGTGATTAGCAACCCTCTCCCTCTCCGATCTCGTCCGTTGGAGCTCCTACAACCCCCAAAACGTGCTGAAATAGTGTGGAGCTCCATTTCCCTTTTTCCTTCTCTTTTCTTTTTAAAAATCCACCCTAGGGGAGCTTGAAGCATCCCTCTACAACACCTAGATCTCTTTTTTTCTGTTTGGGCAGCCATTTCTCAACATTTTTCACATTTTTCATGGCTTTTGTTGAAGCCATTTTGGGTTTTTTCTCTCTCTCCACCATCCTCTCTTTGATGGGAAAGAGAAAGACCGCAGCGGATGAGGCTGGGCCTAGTAGCCCTGCGCAATCCAGAAGACCGAGGGGTGGCGCCACTAGCTCAAGTGCCGCCGCAAGTCCAAGCACAGCCCGAGAGTTCCATACAAAGCAGGATTTGGATCCCCATACTCAACTTGGGCGAGTGATATTAGCAGAGATGCCTCACGACGAATACACCGACCGTAATGTGTTGTTTGAGGTGGACGTGGAAGGATGACTCTTCGGTGAATTCCTGTTATTCGAGCGCATTGAAGCTGCACATTGGGGTCCACTCTTTGAAGCTTGTGCTCGTGCTAATGTGAGCACCGTTCGTGCCTTCTACACTCGTATCCAGAGTCCTACATTGGAGCCATTGCAGTTCAAGATTCCTTTTGGTAGAGACCGGATGGCTACGATCGATGTTCGGTTGATAGCGCGACTTCTGAATGTGCCCCTTGGTGATGTTCATCCCAGTGCAAAGAATTTGAGGAGTAGGCGTGAGTGAGATAGCCGTACCAGGTTCCTATGCGGTAAACTGGTTCCATGACAGCCTAATAATAGCCTTAAGGCATCTCATATGTCTGATGATTTGTGCCTGCTGCACCACATTTGCACGTTCAACGTGTATCCCAGGTCGACAAATCGCATTGAGTGTACGCGCCTTATGGTTGATTTCTTATATCAGGTGGCCCAGGGAGAGAAGGTGTGTATGGCCACTTTCATCTTGCGACAGATTATCCTCATAGCGAAATCAAGAAGAACGTCTGAGTCGCTTCCTTTTAGCCGACTGATATGCAAGATCGCGCTTGAGTTTGCTTACAGACTTGGGCCATAGTTGCCAGTTCCGATTCACAGCATTGATGAGTCTACCATGGTCAAGATGAAGATCGGGTCTCAGTATCGTGAGACTCAGCTTGAGGAGGATAGCGAGGATAATTTTGATGAGGAAGAGGATCCAAGTGAGGGAGAACGTGGAGCAGAAGTTGAGGAAGAAGTCCAGGAAGAGGTAGAAGAGGAGGCTCAGGATACAGATGAGAGCCCTCCTCCTTCTGCTCAGGCTACTGGTGATGATCGCATTGCCCGAATTGAGGAGAGTCAGGTCGCCTTGCGAAGAGAAGTCCAGAAACTTCGGGCCGTGGTTGAGGATACCAAGGCCGTCATGAAGAAGAAATTCGGCAAGGTGACTCGCACCTTGAAGGCGATCCTGTGCTGCTTGCAGGATAAGGGTGCTCCTCCTCCATCGCCCGACTCGGACTAGTGATCTAGATCCAGATATCGCGAGTTGTAGTTAGTTATTTCCTGCTTTTTGTATGTAAGCCTAATAAGGCTAGTAGTTTGCTTATGTTGTTGTAGTAGCTGACTGGCTTAGCTCCCATGCATTTCTTGTCATGGTACATGTAAGAATATGTCTCCTATATTGTGGCAATTTTGATTTAATGAAATGCATGGTATTTTTCAGCTTGTTATGTGAATGTTTGTGTTGTGGTTTGGGCTTAATATAGCCGAATTTGGTTAGATGGAATGCACGTCGTTTCGTTCGCTGTAAGGTATTATCCCTAGTTTGGGTGTATCCTATGGTTTCCACTGCCAGGATTAAGCCTACAAAATTAGTTTTTATCCCACCCCACCCTCCTACCAAGCATGCCACTTCCAATCCCGACATGGGACTAGGAATGCTGTTCCATTAGGCTGTAGATTACAGACTAGTCTACTAGTTACCTTAAGAAGTGTAAAGCCTGTATATGCTAAGGAATAGTAGGTTAGATTTGATTGGAATGGGACTCCTTTCCTTGGATAGATCCTCATAACATCCATAGACTCCTTTAGTAACTCTCAGTGAAGACTTATAAATCCCTCAGGTCGAACTTAGAATAAACCAACACACCCCTTAAAATTGCCTTCCCCAAGGGCTTATTGCATTCGGGAACGCGGAGTAAAAGAACTGCATGTAAGAAATGTATTCGCAGTTTGAATCGAGTTCTTAATCCTAGTGGTTACCAATAAATCCAATGCTCTGATCAAGCAGAAGATCGGCATCGACTCGGATTAAGAATTGATACAATAAATCTTCTGTCCTAGCTAGACAGAAAGTTTATGTATCTAGCTCAAACCTACTACACAACTTTTCTTCTGTGATGGCCCAACCACCTACAACCAAACGTGATCACATTGCCTTTGGGAAATGGCAAGGACTTAAAGCCAGTAGAGAATTCGACATCTTACCACCAACTCATACCTGCCCCTGAACTCAACCACAATAGAGATTAGGCTCATCTCTATTGCCATAAATACCAATGCCATAGAACGCATCATTAGCAAAGGAAAACCACTGTATTGAGAGTTTGTTTCCTAATTCATGTCAAGGATAACCCCTAAGTTGCACCTCGTTCCGATATACGGAGCGATGCAAAGATTCTTAAACTTTAAGTGGAACCAGGTTTTAAGGGGGGTAGAACGTATTGAGTCCAATCCAGTTAGGTCAGTCAACGCTACCGTTCGATCAGAGTGGCGCAGCGAAAGTGTGGTTGGCCTCTTTCCCTCTGGCACAGGATCGAAACATTTGATTTAGGCTATGCGTACGGTTAGTTCATTAAATAGGATTTACCCTTCCTTAGAATGTCAAGACTGAAGTCTTGCTAGATACTCCTTACCCTTCACCAATTTTGGGGACAAAATTGTGTTTTAAGGGGGGTAGATTGTAATACCCCGGATTTTGGCCAACCTGGGATTAGACGTCCTCAGGCAATGGGTAGACTAAAACACCTGGAAAATCGCTCAGAACCCAATTCCATAGCCAAAGAAATCACTTAGGATTAATTCCTTTAGAAACTAAGCATAAGTTACCTAACGCTACGCTGGAGAAGCTGTGAAATTATCCCTGATCACTTTAAATATGTTCTACAAGACCCAAACCTTGTAGAATCAATGGTGCTATAATACCCTGAAACCTCGGATCAAACTCTAAGCCGATTTGTTCTCAGGACCTCTTTGAAACTTTGTATTGGATCCAGACCGCACGTCGAAAGTCCGATACCTACCATCTTAGACCGTTATAACCGCCTAGTTGGACCTGACAATCATTTCAAAAATCAAGTCCAACCGACATTCACAAGCTATTTCATTGAGCTTGGATTGAAGAGAGTGAGAATAGGGTTAGATTTGGAATTTAAAATTTAAATCTAGCACACGACTTGGTGCGTCAGTATTAAGCTTTCTGACCATCAGAATTCAGCCAAATTACACCCTCGGATCAGGAAAAATTTCTATTTCATATCACGAGACTTGTAGACCTGATCTAGGTGCGATGACCACTGAACTGAAACTGGACCGCCACGTGCGATCTAGGAACTCTACCGGTCTGAAAACTTAATGTGTGCTAGATCCACTATGCATGAGCTTAAGTCCGACCGTGTTTGGCCAGGAGACCTCCAGAAATACTCTTTTGGACCGAAACAGCCCCGATTTAGTTATCCCTCAAGTAAACATTGTTCCTAAGCCTAATTTGGAAAGAAATTAGGTTATAAAAGGGGTTTAAACCCTCACTCCTCTCACCCAACCGAATTTGCAAGAAATCCTAGCAAGAGTGAGAGAGAAAGTGAGAGTTTGTGAGAGATGGATGGTGGGGGAGATTTTCCTGCCACCTGCTGCTGCTGCTGCACGTGTTTAAGCCACGCAATCCAATCACCTTGCCGGTGATTTCGCCGCATTTCTAGGTAAGAAAATACCCTAACCACTTGCTGATTTGGAGTTCCATAGATTCCTTAGCGATGTAGCTTACGAATCTTGCGTATTAGGTTCCCGGTTCGCCGTAGACGAAGCGTACACGCTCCGTTCGAATCAATACACTTCTAGGATAAAAGGTGCGGATTTGAGACGCTTTGATTGACGGTTTTCAATGCTTTCAATGATATTTAATAGTAGATTATCGACGGCAACGCCGTTTGACATGTACAACATGCTGTCCGTTTCCTATTTCGTAAGTAGACGAAAAATATGAGATTTAGGGCATTTTAGTCATTTGTAGGAAATATTAGTTTCATCCATATTTTGCTGATATGATTGACATGTCTTCTTGTCGCATTAGGATATTAAGAATGCGTGCATAATCGGTTTGGCGAAGAGATTCGCCCAAATGCGCACTTTGAGTCGACATACTATATGTAGACTTAAGTGTGTAGTCTAAGTGTTTGTATAAATGTTTGTATTAGTATGTATTGAATTAAATGGTGTTATGAATTAGTTTGAGATTGAATTCTCAATTAATATGCCGATGTAAATGATTTCCTACATGTTGGCTATGTGCATGATTTCATTGTATGTATGAAATGCATGTGTTAGATGATTTACTTAAGTTGTATGTTATAACGTGTGTTAACATGGTCATGTTGTTGTATTTCATTTCCATTACTCTGATATGATTGATGAAGTGGATTCACAAATGATTGGGGCTATACTTAGTCCAGGCAGTCGGTAACCGAATCAATTCGTGGTTGGCTTATCTTTGTCACGAACAACGCGTCGATGAACGCGAGTCATGTTTTGGAGTTGGTGGCAGTGGTTAGGCCACACGAGGTGTGTTATGCACTTCATGTCGTTCGACTTGAGATGAGCTCGTGTTAGTCGAGCCCGTCAAGTAACCCGACTGGCCATTGTATTTTACCATGTATGTGTCATAACTGCTTGAACCTAGGGTACTGAACTTACTATTGAAAACCCTGTCAACCATGGTACCTTGATCCACAAAGACTCATGAGCCGGGCATGGTGGTATGGGACACCGTGTTCGAGCTGTCGGCCTACGCTGGGGCCACAAACCTCCCCGTAGTGACCAGTGAGCACCTATGACTCGTGAGCAAATTATGGTGGTATGAGACACTATATTCTTGATGTCAGCCTACACTGATCAGGCGATGAGTCCTTTGTAGTGACCGCGAGCCTATTCTGAGTCTACGAGAGACGACGACCCTTTCGTAGCAATGAGAGTACAGTAGGCCTGTATTGATAAGGTGATGGGAGAGCGGTGCAATGAGTGCGAGCAATAGCCCTGGCAACGCTTGCAGCGACCTACAAAATATACATCGTATGAGATTACTAGGAGTGACGACTCTAGACAGGATCTGTGTTGGGATTGATATAAGGGAAGTACCTTAGTTTCCCAATCCTGCTGTTTGAATGGACTAATAATAACTTGATAATCATTTCACCATCACATTGCATGTGCCTGGAAGATGTGGAGCACTGAGCGGTACGCAAGCATGCCGCGGATGCAGATGGTGCCGTATGAGGGAGAATGTTGGTGAGGGCATCCATCATGTCACGTCATATTGTACTAATAACAGTATTAGGAATGTTTGATTCATTGCTTTACTATTATCGCATGATTGATTTGAGAACATGCTAATATTTGCTCTATTATTCCACTGAGTTAACTACTCACTCCCACGTTACGGGATGGTGTTTCCGGACACCCACCAGTCCCTATTTTGGTTGTAGATGATGACGCTGCTTGAGAAGCGGAGCTGGACTTGATGATGATGAGGAGGATCCCTCCTTTATGCGTGTTCTGATTGACGGGATTACAGGGAGGTTGATTTGTTGCCTTGACACTTGTCATTTTATATTTTTAGAGCACTCATGTATATTCTTTTTGGTTACTTTTGGAGCATACATATATGTATATAACCTGGTAATATGTTCACACTCTGGAGACATACAACAGTTTATATATGTTATACATACTACCACAGTCTTCCGCTTGTAAATTTAACTGTCTCTGGAGTATGATATGTTATTTTGGCTTAATCCCACTCATGTTTAATACATTAACACAGACAACATTCAATCATACACATTTATGTTGCATAAGTGATGTTCTGAAACTCGGGAGTGGAGTTGTTACTCGACCCCCGATTTTCAGGATGTTACACCTACTCACGACCTGGAGTTGGTAGCGGTCATTTTCGTATTAAAGCTCTAGAGTCATTACCTTTACGGAGAGGAGTTTGAGCTCTTTTGCGACCATAAGAGCCTTAGATATATATTCTCACAGTGAGATTTGAATATAAGGCAACGCCGATCGATGGAGACCTTGAAAGACTTTAAGTTTGAGGTTTCCTACCATCCGGGCAAGATAAACCTTGTAGCAGATGCGTTGAGCCGCAAGAAGACTATAGAATTTACGGCTCCGCTTATGATTGCAGAATGGGATATGGTGGAATTCGTGCAAGACTTTGAGCAGAAGCTCACAGTGGAAGAGCCGTATGAAGTCATCTCACATATTCGTGTACAACCGCTCATAGATGGCCATACTATTAAGGCTCATGCAGGCGATGAGCTTCTGATGAAGATGAAGGAGCGGGTTGGTACTGACGGGAACTCGGAGTGGACTATTAGTACGGATGGGGGCTTGCGATATCGAGGCCGCCTGTGCGTCCCAGACATACCTGATTTGAGACGAGAGCTTCTTGAGTTAGCCCACATGTCATGCCCCAAACTCGAAAACTGGGTTCACAAAATTTTCGATCGCCTAATCCGGCGCCGACAGCCTCCGTAGAACCCCATTCTCGGCTCCTAGCTCCCATTCGCCAGGTTCCGATCCTGGGATGCTACGAGGAGGATTTTCAACGTCAGTTTGATTCGTAATAAGCATAACCAATGGCATAACCCACAAACAACAATCAAGAACTCCATAACATTTCCACTATGATCAAAAACTTTACAAGTACAATGAGCATAAAGGGAAATACAATGGTAAAGAACAAAAACTCTAAAACGATCTGCAACGTGCTCCTGCCTCAGCGCTGCTGCGAACCAACGTCACCTGCACACAACGGTCGTGCATAAGCTTATAGAAAGCTTAGAGGATGGTGAAAGTGTGTGCGCAAGGTAGTAATATGAACATGCAATGTCAGAGTACAGCGGAATATACAGATGAATCCATAATGTCACGAGCCGTACCAAGGCTATGCAATGCAATACATGAATAGTATCAGCCACCCCAAGGCCATGCGATGTGCAATGCGACTCAAGCATACAGATCCTCATCTATGTCCACACATCAATACAGCTCAAATATGGGATATTACTGGGGTCTAGTACACTCTAAACCAGATTGCCGCCACATCGCACGCAATAAGGTAAGTGGAAGAGACCTCACTATCTGTCTGCCAATATCGGGCGCGACTCGTCGATAGCGGACCCATTCCTTGATCTAGTCAGACTCAGCCTAGCATTGCCCCCTACACTCGGGCGGGTAAGGCCGCACCCCCTTCCAACCGACCACGACACAGTGGAGAGAACAACCAACTAGTATTCGGCACTCAGCGCTCATCTACCCACTCAATTTAGACGTTGGAGCAACCTTTTGGTACCATAAGGGTTTAGGGAATTTCACCCAGGGATGTCTATAGCACCCCATGTAGAACAAGATTTTTGATATCCAATCCTGCCAACCACGATACGTCTGTGGAGGCTACGGTCCTGATGTCGCTAGGGCGTATAATAACTATGTCGCACAAATGCAAAATGCATGATTCACGCTATCCAGTCATGCAACAAATCCTGCGCATATCGTGCGCTCATGTAGGGCAACACCGCCTAACCAGGAGCCCATAAACAATCTGCCCGAAGGCATATGCTATGATCAGTCAATCCTCATATCAATCATACATATGATGCGTATGATCATGAGTCATGAAACTATACTAAACATGTAAATGAGTGATGAACCATTCTTACAATGCAGATGGGCCTGGACGGCCTATACATAATAAGTCCGGCCTAGCAATGGGCCTTAAGGAGAGTCGTAATGTGGACATCCAACCAACATTACACTCGCAATGTGGACGTCAAACCAACATTGTTCCCCAGGAACGATCTTCTTAAACATCGCTACATAATCTGTATTAGGATTACACATTGCAATGGACCTTAGGTTCATCCCATTGGGCCTTACATATATATCAAATGGGCCATATCTTATGGGCCTTTTATTCATCAGATTGGCCATATAAATGGGCCACACCAATGGGTCTTATGTGCATTACAATGGGTCATAACTCGTGGGCCTTAGATTGCATCAAATGGGCCTAATCTCATGGGCAGTATACATATCAAATGGGCCTAATTCTGTAGGTCGTATATAAATCAAATGGACCTAAACCCCTAGGCCTTATATAAATTAAATGGGCCTAAATTCATAGGCTTTATATAATTCAAGTGGGCCTGGTCTCATATGCCTTGAGGTATAACAAATGGTCCAATCCCATGGGCCTTACATCCAAATCAAAGTGGGCCCCAATAACTGTCACAATTACATTTAAGATGAGCCTCAAATCATACCAAGATGGGGTCCACTTGGACTGTGGCTCTGGCTCATTCTTAGACTCATTCCACAAAATGATCTTAAAAAATGGGTGGACAGATTAGATGCAGCACCTGCATCAATGGTGGGGGCCCACATGAAGGCCCACTATCATGTACATTACATAATATAATATAATATATATATATATATATAGTATATACACTAATACGTATATATATATGCATATATACATATATATATATATATATATATATATATATATATATACGTATAATATACAATATAATATATATATAGGCACACACGTGTCACCCCACTCATACACACACCCACATGCATGCACCCATACACCACAGCGGGCCCCACCGTCCGCTGGACGGTGGGGGGTGAAACACAAACATCAGGGTGGGTACCATCGTCTGCCTGGACGGTGGGTTTATTTGAAATCCATCACTGTGGGTCCCATGTGGGGCCCACTGAAATGTTTAGGTGTCATCCAACCCGTTCATAAGGTCACTCAGACCTGGATGAAGGGAAAAATATAAATTTCAGCTTGATCCAACACTTCTGTGGGCCCCAAAAGATTTCAATGGTAGATATCCAATTCCACTGTTTCATGTGGTGAGGGCCACCTGAGTTTTAGATCGGTCTCATTTTTGGAGGGGAGCCCACTACTGGGGTGGCCCACCTCATGAGCAGGTTGGATAACAAATAGACATTACGGTGGGGCCCACACGCAGGGCCGTGGGCCCCTGCATTTGTCCGCCCATCCTCACCGCTGCACGCAGCAGCGTGCAGCTGCTGCTGCTGTCAGGGGAGGCAGAGGGTCTGCCTCTTGCTTTCCTTTTAAAAAAATTCTAAAAACCCATTTTTTCAGGGTTTTCATCGTGTGGGGTCCACATCATGAGAATCCACTTCGTCCATTAGTTTCCCTGGCTCAAGACGAGCCCAAAGAGTCTAGAGTTTGAATTTTTTTGATGATTTGCAAATGAAATAAAATAAGAACAGTATCCTTGAATGGTAATGATGCATCCTTCGATGCTACAGCCCACCAGATTTTCCAATCAGCCCCAAACTTCTACCCAACGGCTAAAATACTGTAGGTAAGAGGATGGACGGCTTAGATTGGAAAAATACATCAAGGTGGAGCCTATGCAGGTGGCTCACCCCAAAGCTCTCTTCTCTTTCTTTTTTTGTACAGGGACGTGATGCTGGACGGTTTGTCTTTTTTTAAAAAAAAAATACACTGTGGTGGGCCTATTGAAGTGGGCCACCACTGATGGATGATAGGGGGTACAACATGCAAGGTGGGCCCCACTTGAAGAAAGCTTGGACCAAATAAATGCTCAAGGTGGGGTTCATTCAAGTGGGCCACACAACCCTATTGTACAAAATAAAATAAAAAGAAATAAGGAGGGAGAGAGACATGGAGAGTGGGACACGCTTTGTGATGGAGGGCTCTGCCACTATGAGCCCTCCCTTGAAGAAATTATACAATCGGATGGGTCCTTTAACACATGGGACCACCAACATTTAAAATCAACAGTGGGGATCCTTTCCCCACCAATATGGATGGTCTTGATGACCTTTCAAAAGAAAATAAACATCATGATGGGGTCCATGGAGAATGGCCCCATCATGGAATGATCATGATGATCCAAGTGGTCCATCGACCACATCTTAGGGTCCCAAGTGAGATCCACACCATGGATCGATGGGCCTCACTTGGCCCATCATAAAAATAAGAAAAACTACCCTATGGAGGCACCCACCGTCGATCTTCTTGCTCCTAGGGGTTCCTTGACACCTTAGCTTGGATTTCAATGGATGAGATGAGGAATGAAGGGTTGAGATGGGAGATGATGGGGTAGAAAAGTGGGCCACTTGGAGCTTAGGGATGCTTGGAAAATTCCATACGTATGGAGCTCTTTTGCTTGGAGATTTGAAATGAGAAAGAGAGAAAGAGAGAGAGTTGTAAAGGGAGAGAGAGTGTGTGATGGATAGATGTGGTGATGGGGTGTAAGACACCTTTTGACTTTTGTGGTCTTTTTGTGTAAGAAAGGAATGGTTTTGGGAGACATTTGTGGCAGTTGTGTAAGAAAGGTATGGGTTTGGGAGACTTTTGTGATTGCTTGGGAAAAGGGGTAAAAGTGATTTGTACTTGACATGTGATGGATTGATGTGATTGATGTGACACATCGTAGAGATTTCCTTGGATTTCACAACGCGCGGCGTTTCCTCACACCGAACGTCGGCCCACATCTCTTGACCAGGGTATCGCCTCGGGCGCGAGTCGCGGCATTGGAACTGCAACGACGGCGCGGTCGCTATGGTATTGGTCTTGGGTTGAGTCGACTCGGTTTGTCGGCATATGTATCAGGGTCGCGCGTCGATATCGGTTAAGGGTCGAAGGTTGCCGGAATTCGACCGGTAAGACCGGAGAAGTCTACGGAAAGGTACGGACCAAGATACGAATCTTACACCACAGTTTAAGGCTCACGATGCATCCAGGTAGCACGAAGATGTATCAGAATATGAAAAGATCGTACTGGTGGGACAATATGAAGGTCCACATTGCCGAGTTCATATCCCGTTGTCTCACGTGCCAGTAGGTTAAGGCAGAACATCGCCGACCTCCTGGATTGCTTCAGCCCATGCCCAGAGCTGAGTGGAAGTGAGACTTTATTTCCATGGACTTTATTTCTAGATTATCGAAGATAAGGAAGGGACATGACTCTATTTGGGTGATCATTGATAGGTTGACAAATTCAGCTCATTTTCTACAAATCAAAGTCACAAATTCTGCAGACGAGTTGTCTAGATTGTATATCAGGGAGATTGTATGCTTGTATGGAGTTCTCTTGGAAATTATATCAGATAGAGACACCCGATTCACATCTATCTTTTGGACTCATATCCAGAAAATGATGGGTGTGAAGTTGAAGTTCAGTACCACGTTCCATCCGCAGACAGTTAGGATGACTATCTTCCTTATGCAGAGTTCGTGTATAACAACAACTTCCAGGTAAGTATTGGTATGGATCCCTATGAGGCACTGTATGGTCTCCCGTGTAAAGCGTCACATTGTTAGGCAGAAGTGGGCAAGAAGACTCTGATTGGCCCAGAGTTGGTTCAGGCGACTTCAGAGAAGATCGACATTATTCGTCGCCGACTGCTCTCAGCACAGAGCAGGCAGAAGAGCTACGCTGATACGAGACAGCGACCACTTGAGTTTGATGTTGGGGACCGTGTGTTCCTTAAGGTTTCTCCTATGCGAGGAGTGCTTAGGTTTGGTAAGAAGGGGAAGCTCACACTAAGATTTATTGGCCCATTCCAGATACTTGATTGAATGGGGGTAGTAGCGTATCGTCTTACTTTTCCCACACTACTCGCAGGCATGCATAATGTTTTCCATGTGTCCATGTTGAAGAAGTATGTTCCCGACCCTTCGCACATTATCAGATGGGAGCAGGTGCAGTTGAACGAGGATGTCACTTATGAACTGCGCTTGACGCATCTTTTGGATAGGAAAGAGTAGGTATTGCATAATAAGGTTATCCCACATGTGAAGGTACTGTGGACGCATCACAGCGAAGAAGAAACTACCTGGGAGACTGAAGCTGAAGTCAGGAAGAATTACCCCCAGATCCTCGAGGTGTATGAGAAGGTACGAATTTTGAGGATGAAATTTTTTCTTTAGGGGGGTAAATTGTAATGACTTAGAAAAATCTGTACTTAGGCCCGAGTACCACCTTTAGCAAAAATCATTTAGAACTAAATCCCTTAGAAATTAATGTGTTTTAGCTAGTGCTAAACTAGATTACATGTGAGATTAGCACCAATAACTTTCAATACGATCTGTAAGACCCAAAACCTATAGAATCATTTATGCTATATTACCCTGAAGTCTAGGATCCAACTCTAAACCCAGTTGCTCCCGAGAATACTTTGTAACTTCGTATTGGACCTAGACCGCACGTCGAAAGTCTGATATCGATGAACTTAGACCATTATGACCGCTTAGTTGGATTTGACAATCACCTCAAAAATTGAACCCAAACGACGTCCTGAGGCCATTTCATTGAGTCCGGAGTGAAGAGAGTGAGAAACTGAAGATTTTTAGAAAATTAAATATCATTTTAAGTAATCTGAAACATTTCATTTACGCGTTATTTCTAAGCGTTCTGACCGTTAGATTTCGACCCAAATTCACCCTCGGATCAGGAAAGGTGGCCCTTACATGTCAAAGTACTTGTAGCCCTGATCGAATTTCGATAACCGTTGAATTGAAGCTTGTCCACCAAGGACGATCTGGAAACCCGATCGGACTGAAAACTTAACTTACTAAAGATCCGATGCTAGTGAGCTTAAGTTCGACCGCATTTGATAAGAGGACCTTTAGAAGTGCTCCGTTGGATCAAAAAGAGCCTGATTTGGTTATAACTTAAGGATACCTTGGCCTTAAGGATATTTCCGTCGATTTTAGGCTTAAAAAAAGGCTTAAAACCCTCATTCCCAAATTCCATACGAATTTCCTAAACCCTAGCTTTCCAACAGAGAGAAAAGAGAGAAAAAGTGTGGGAGAACTTGTTGATTCTCCGTAGGATTCTTCCCAGTTCATCTATACATCGAACCTGCATATCTGAATCATTATTTCGATGATTCTGGTTCCATTCTTGGGTAAGTTGAGCCAACCCTAACCTGTTTTGAAGCCTAGAATAGCTATAATGACGTTATAGCTAACTTGTTTCATGCCATAGGTAGCGTATCCGCTGTTGACGAAGACATATTGTCTGAATCACATTTGATGCGCATTTTTTGGTTTAAGGTGTGGACTATATACGTCTAGGTTATGATTTTCAAGACTTTCAATGTTAGATAATGATTTATTCATGTTGTGATTGCCATTACACATGCCAAATGCGCTATCCATTTCAATTTTCGTATATGTATACTTTATGTTATAAATAGCGTATTTCAAGTATATATTAGAATACCTGTATGCGTATGGAATATGCTGTTTTGGTTGCCATAATTAATTGTCGTTGTCATATGCTTGATATGTATGCGGAAAATCCTTAGCGAAAGGACTTGCCCTAAAATGTAACGGAATCGACATATGTGATGTATGTTGAATAGGGTAGTCTAAGTGTTTGGATAAATGCTTGAATGAGTTAGTAGTTAGTAAAGTGTGATTGTTAAGGTTGTTAAGGTATGAATTCCAACCATTTTAGTAGTTAGTAAAATGTGTGTATGATTTCCTCCATGAATTGATTAACCTAGATGAATCATGTTCAATGTGTGTATGATTTCCTCCATGTACTGTATTTAAGTTCACGTTATATGTCATGAATGTTCATATGAATGTAGGATATGAATCATATACTTGTATTTGAGCTTGTACGTCATTGGGACTGTACTACAGTCCAGGTAATCGGTAACCATTCTGTAAATAGTGGTTGAGGTCATTTTCACCACACAGGATGAGTTTAATGAATCTGAGTCGTACTTGGGATGTTCGACAGTGGTTAGGCCACACGGAGTGCTTATGCATTCCATGTCGTTCAACTCAACGTACGCTTGGCCTAGTTGAGCTCATTAACTAACTCGATTGACCGATGTTTGTTCACCATATTTGGTCTCTACTGATTGAATCTAAGACACCGAGCTTACCAGTGAAACTCCCATTAACCTTGGTACCGTGATCCCCTAAGACTCATGAGCCGGACATGGTGGTATTGGACACCGTGGTCGAGCGTTCAGCCTACGCCGAGGTGACGAGCCTGCCCATAGTGACCAGTGAGCACCTTACTCTCCTGAGAAGATTATGGTGGTATGGGACATAATATTCTTGCTGTCGGCCTACATTGATTGGTGACGAGCCCTCTGTAGTGACCTCGAGTATATCCTAACACTGCATAAGGGCGACGAGTCCTGTTACAGTATTGAGGATATAAATAGGCCTGTATTGATTTGGTGATGGGGGAGTGGTGTAACGATTCCATGCAACAGCCCTGACAGCCCTTGTAGCGACCTAGAACCGTAATATCGTATAAGATTTCCTAGGACTCAAGACCCTAGAATGGATCAATGTTTGGGGATTGATATAAAGGAGGTGTCTTAGCTTCCCAATCCTGCTGTATGAAAGGTACTAATAAGAACTTGGTAATCATACTCATGACATCGCACTGCACGTGTCATTGGTGTTGGTGTGAGAGCACAATGGTAGTGATTCATGCCACGATCGTTAGATGATGTCGCATGAGGGAGTTTGTGGTGAGGGCATGCATCATTCTCTCATATCATTCTTACATTAACAAGAGTATCTAGGACATGTTTGATTGTATGCTTTATCATTACTACTTGATTGAATTGATAACATATTAACCTTTGTTGTATAGACCCACTGAGTTGATCACTCATTCCCACATTCTGGGATGGAGCTTAAACACTAACCAGACTCTGACTTAGTTTAGGTGACGGCGATGCTTGCGAGGCGGATCCAAATTTTGATGAGGACGAGGAGGCGTTCTCCTTTATGTAGTTCTCAGGTGGGTTCATGTGAGCCTTGTCCTGACCAACGGGGATTATGGGATATGTATATGATGATTTTGTAAAGTTTAATACATGTATTTTGAGACAGTTGTATATATTGCCCTGGACAGAGCACGCATCTTTTGGAGATTATTTTTGAATTATATATGTATTCAAGTCTTTCGCTTGCATTTCTTCAATATCCCTGAATTGTGTCTGCTGATCTGGCTTGATCCATTTCATGTTTTATGCACTAACACAGACAACATCCATCCATCATTGTTTATGTTGCATAAGTGATGTTTTGGAACTCAGGAGCTGAGTTATGCTCGACCCCCGAATTTCAGGGCGTTACATAGTTTCTCTCTCAAAGCTCTCTCTCTTTTTCTCAATGAAGCAACCAATAGCAAGCTCTTCTTAAATAGACAAAGAGATCCAACAATAATAAAATAGTCAGTTTTTCACAGAGTTCGATATCATTGAACCATCTTCGATATCATCAAACATATACTTTCGAAGATATCGAGGGACATATCGATGATATGAACTCTACTGACTATCACAACGAATCTCTTATACATAGTTCGATCATATCGAACATGCTTCCTTGTCATCGAATTTCGAACTCCGATTTCATCGAACCATGATTCGATTCCTCGATAATAAAAACATGAGAGTAGGCTAAATATGAGACAACTGGCTTTGATATTATCGATCCTCCCATAATGTTATCGGATTTTAAATGTCGATGATATCGATACCGAGTTCGATTCATCGATCTTTGATAAAAGATTTTCCAATAAGCTTGCTAGACATTCCATTGTCCGAATTCAATGATATCGACCTAGTTTAGATATTGTCGATATTCAAATATCAATATTATCAAGGGAGTCTCAATTCCTCAAACATTTAAAGAGGATTTTCCTAAAAGCTTGCTGGACTAGTTTGGTCCGAATTCGATAACATCAAAGATCCATCGATATCATCGGAGTTTGAGTTCCAAGGATATCGAGGCTCTCTTCGAGTCATCGAAAAATATATGATTTACCTTAATAGCTTGCTAGACACAAAATAACTAGAATTCAATTATATCAAGTCATCTCGATGATCTTAGAATTTGAATGTCGATGATATTAATTCTTCCATCGATTCATTGAGAATTTTGTCCAGAGATAAATTGGTTGTTAGACACAAGAGGTCCTCAATTCGATGATATCGAGTGCATTCCGAGGACATCGATAACAAGTGTTCGATCATATCAATGTGATATCAATATATCGAGAAAGGTTGAAAACTTAGAAATTTTCCTATTTTGTAAGATAAGTTTTCACACTCAAACACCTATGTTGTTCTACTCATCTAAGGTTTTATATACCTAGGTGTTTTGGGACATGGGATGTGAGGCTTAATTTACCTTTGATGAGTTCGGAGCATACATCCAGTTGAGGCAGACGCTTGAATGATCTTCCTATGGGGCTCACTTGACTTACTGACTCAACACTCACGCTAATTAACAAACCAGGGCACTTTCAATCTCTCCCTTTGTCAATTACGTGACAAAACACCTAATCACATCTAAAACAACATCCTAAATTGTGTGTACATTTACACAATTTTACAAAGAGACTACATAGTTCACATAATTTCTTAAGCAACTACTCTCCCTGTCATCGTTGCAGTTGCTCCCCCTAACACTTATATCACCAGTTGCTCCCCTTATCACCTGTATTACCATGAGATACATAGAAACACATAATTTTTCCTCATGGTGGGATTTGTTCTCCCCTTTTTTGTCAATCATTGGCAAAGGGCAATATATATCAATATTAGTTGACTAAAGTTAAAACATAAAAACATGGGAGAATCAAGGCAAAGGAGAGCTGAGATTTCTCAAAAGAAGATAGCAACATATCCGTAAAATGTTAGAAATCACCAACCAGCTCACAACCTTTATGGATATACAGTAATGATGAAAAAGCAATTAACATTTATACCATGCATTCCATAGATAAGTAGAATGAGATTCAAATAGATGATTAGTGAATAATGTGAGCAGATAGACTTGGAAGAGAATAAACATCAAATATATATATATATATATTAACATTCAGCCATCAAAATATCCAAAAGAAACTGCCCAAGCTTAGTACTATTTAAACATCTAAACCAAACAAATATCTAGCCCAACCATGGGCACATGAAAACAAAAGTAGTTTCCTCATTTAGAGGGTGAACAACCCCAGAATACTTGAACCAACTACTATTATATAATCAGAAGAAAATCATTCTATCCCTAAAAAGAATTTAACCACAGTGTCCCGATATGGCCACCCCCACACCAATCCTTCTTTCCACAACTAAGGAGCTCGAGTTTCACCATCGGTCAACAACTCAACTAAATGTTGTTTGTTATGTTGGAGTGCTTGAATTTTGTCCTCAATCCCTGTTAGACGCCTTTCGTAGTTGTGAAGACACTCGTCAATACCAGCCAGACCATTCAGCAGATGACATTCAAGTTGATGATCCTGGCGATTTGTGATTAACTCCGGACTGTGAAGCGGCGTGCAATTAGATCCCCATGGCGTTAATGATTTGAGTGCTGATCATTCTTGACGCCAGGAGTCTGTGCAGGAGGACTATTTGGGTGATAGGATGAATTTAGGCACAACTGTTGTGTCTGCTGGACTGCATCATAATGAAACCATACTTCCAGATGAATAACATCGGACATTGTTGGTAGGCCCACATATTGAGCTAGCTTACATATGAGCAAGGGGAAAGACAGTGTATCCTAATGTTCCCCTCTGATTATACGAGCTAGCTGTCCTAGAATAAGGGTTGGAAGGCACACTTGGACCTCTTGATAGATATCATATAGGACATTGAGCACAAAGGGAGTAAGATGACTTTCCTTTGCATCACATGGATATAGATTAGTCCTAAAGATGCTGTGGAGAACTTTAAAGGAGGGTCCAAGGTGGTTGACATGAAGAGTGTTTTCATCATTCCTAGGAATTGTGATGCCATGGCGCAATGCTCATGTTATCTCACCCCATACTCCTAACCCATTTAGATTGTGTTCCGACACTGGGATTCAAGTTACTTCTATGTTCAGGAGAAGGCCAAGTATAATTGGAGTAATAAGTTTCATGTGTGCATGAGCTCCAATCGAATACATGGGGGATTATCAGGAATAATATGGCAGCTGCTGAAAAACTGATGAGTCAACTCAAATTGGTAGGGTCCACCAATATTCGTTTCAACACTTGAGGTCTTAGTATCGATCCCTAACGGGGGTGGCTAACATGGAGTGTGTGTACTGACATGGGTGTGTACTAATAAGTTAAGCCAAAAATGAGAGTATATTTTGCCACCCTATTACTTCTAATAGGAGATCCACTACAAATGGTTTGATTGCGCTATTAAGAACAATGCGCTCTGCTATTACAGCTTGTTCCCAATCCAACTAATTGGGACGAGACTGACTGGTTTCTGGTTGCTTATTCTTTGACTTGGATGATTTGGAATGAGTAAGATCCTTACCTTTTCCTTTCACCATGGTTCTTCTTGTAGGAGAGGGTAGGAAGATAGATATAGATCAAAGAAAAACAACTAGAGAAGAGAGATCAAGTTGAAAAGGAATTTATACGCTCATTTCTCCTTTATAGCAAAGTGTCAATGATATTGATATCCTATCGATGACATTGAACTCAGGCTCATTATGATATCAAAGACTGCATCGATGACCGTTGGAAAGAACCAACAGTTGAGGAGAACAAATATCGAGACTGATCGAATTTATAACCATTGGAAGGGACTGACGGTCAAGACATTGTATTCTCGAGATCCGTTGATGAGATCGATACTTGTTTGGTGTCATTGAGTATGTTAAAAAATTGAAAATTATCTCTCCTAACATACAAAATATGCTTAAAACGTGAAGATTTACCTATATAGTACATGTTTAAACATACAAAAATACGAGGACCATAGTCCTCAAATATGCCAATTCAGCTTATGTTTGACTCGACTTTTCATCAATTTGCACATAATCCGATTGATTTTTGAAGATTGCTAAAACTGTTTACATCTAGAGGTTTAGTTAGTATATTAATAAGTTAATTTTCTATAGACACGTAGTCCAACATTATGATTTTTTCTTCAACAAGTTCTCGGATAAAATGATATCAAATGTCAATATGTTTAGTCCAAGAATGTTGAGCAGGATTCTTTGAAATATTGATAGCACTAGTGTTGTCACAGAAGAGAGTCATTGTTGACTGCTCAATCCCATAATCTAGTAGCATCTGTCTCATCCAAAGGAGTTGAGCGCAACAACTACCTGCAGCAATGTATTCATCTTGAGCAATGGATAGGGATATCGAATTCTGTTTCTTACTCTACCAAGATACTAAACAATTTTCAATATAAAAATAGACAATATAGAAACAGCCGCAACTAGTTGACTTTCAATCATCTGAATTTTCAGCCCAATCGACGTCTGAATAGTCAACAATGATGGTAGATGTTTCAAATGGATACCATAGATTGAAAGAGGTTGTTCCAGCATAATACTTGTTGATTCTTTTAACTATTGTTAGATGAGATTCCTTGAGATCAGCCTGATATAGCGCGCATGCTCCTACGGTAATTAATATATCTAGACGACTTGCAGTTAGATATAATAGGCTTCCTATCATACTTCGATACATGTGTTGATCCACACTTTTCCTATTTATGTCTTTGGAGAGTTTGAGTGTGGTGCTCATGGAAGTATGATAGGTATGACCAGATTCAAGTCTAAATCTTTTTACCAAATCTTTTGCGTACTTGGTCTGACATACAAAGATCCCATTGTGCCATTGCTTCACTTGTAGACCTAAGAAGAAGTTCCACTCACTAACCATACTCATTTCAAATTCAGATTTCATGAGATCGGTGAAGTTATGAACAATATCTTCACAGTAGAACCAAAGACTATGTCATCCACATAGATCTGGGCAATGAGCAATGAATTTTCTATCTTTTGAGTGAATAGTGTTTTATCTACACTGCCCCTGTAGAATTTATGGTCCAAAAGAAATTGCGTCAAATGTTCATACTAGGCACATGGTGCTTATTTTATACCATAAAGTGCTTTGCTCAACCGATAAACATTTTAAGGATACTTGGGGTCTGAAAATCCCTTAGGTTGTTCCACATAGACTTCTTCATCAAGTACTCCATTGAGAAATGCACTTTTGACATCCATTTGAAATATTTTAAATTTCAATGCACATGCAAGTGACATGAGAATCCTGATTGACTCAAGGCGAGTTACAGGAGCAAATGTTTCATCAAAGTCAATGGTTTTTATCTATGAATATCCTTGAGCTACCAATCTTGCTTTATTCCTAATCACATTTCCAGATTCATCGAATTTATTCTTAAAGATCCATTTGGTTCCAATGATATTTGTATCAGTTGCCTAGGAACCAGTTGTCATACCTCATTTCTCTGAAATTATTGAAGTTCTTCTTGCATAGCATTTATCCAATATTCATCTTAAAGAGCTTCCACAACATTCTTGGGATCAATCTTTGAGGTAAAGAAAAAATGGCTATAAATGTTCTCTATTTGACGTCGAGTTCTTACACCATCATTAGGATCTCCAATGATTTGATTTAGAGGGTGATCTTTAATCATGGGTATGTTAGATGACGATTGAGGTTCATTAGATGTGAAAGTTTTGTTATCTGATGTACCTAGAATGCATGAATCCACATTATGTTTTAATTCATTCAAGGGACTTTCTTCTTCATGAGGTTGGTCATCAACCACCACATTAACTGATTCTTGAATGGTGAGGATTCTTAGATTGTATGTTCTATAGGCACGACTATTCAAGGCGTATCCTAAAAGGATGGCTTCATCACTTTTAGACTCAAACATACCTAGGTGTTCTCTATCTTTCAGGATATAACATTTACTGTCAAAGACACGAAAGTGTTTCACACTAGGTTATTTTCTGTACCATATCTCATATGGTACTTTGTTTAAGCCTACTCTCAGATATACTTATTTATTATGTAGCAGGCGGTATTGACTGCTTTAGCCCAGAAGCTTTTGGCCATAACTAAGCGCATTTCTTGTAAAACTTGATTTTTTCTTTAAACAACTCCATTCTGTTGAGGAGTTTTCGGGGCTGAGAATTCATGGCGAATTCCTTTCTCATCACAATATTTTTAAAATCACTCATTTTCAAATTCACCACCATGATCACTCCTGATACGATTTATGCAGTATCCTTTCTCATTTTGGAGTCACTTTAACATGACTATAAATTCATCAAAAGCATTAGATTTTTCTCAAAGAAAAGTGAACCATGTAAATCTGGAGTAATCATCCACTACCACCAAGAAGTATCTTTTTTTGCCATGTAACACCCTGAAAATTGGGGGTCCTGTATAAACCCGACTCCCAAGTTCCAGACCGTCACTTATGCAATAAAAATGTTTATGATTCAATGTTGTCTGAGTTAAAGCATTCACATGAGTAAAATTATACCAAAACTGCAATTCATACTCCAGATTCAATGATAAAAGCAAGCGGAAGACTAAAGGAAATACATATCACTGTATGGAAAATAAAATAGTTCTCAACTGTCTCCAAAGTATGAATACATCTCTGAGTCTCATATACATGTAAATAAACAGAATCAAAATGTCAAAAATAGTCCCACTGAGAAGTTCTGCCAATCCAGGCCGTCGTGGTACTGCATGTATGAGAACTCGTCCTGGTCCTCATCAAAGTCTGGCTCTGCCTCCTGGATCTCAGCATCACCTGCATCTACAACAGGGTCTGGTGGGTGTTGCAAACACCATCCCGAAACGTAGGAATGAGTAGCTAACTCAGTGGAATAATAGAGCAAGGATTTACATATTCTCAAATCAATCATGTGATAATAGTAAAGCAGTAAATCAGACAATCCCATACCACCATGCCCGGCTCATGAGTCTTTATGGAACAAGGTATCATGGTTAATAGGGTTTACAATGGTAAGTTCAGTACCCTAGGTTCAAGCAGTTATGACTCATACAAGGTAAACATATAATGGCCAGTCGGGTTACTTGACGGGCTCGACTAGTACGAGCGCATCTCAAGCTGAGCGACATGAAGTGTATAAAACACTTCGCGTGGCCTAACCACTGCCGCCAACTCCAAAACACGACTCGCGTTCATCGACGCATCGTTCGTGGCAAAGATAAGCCAACCACGAATTTATTCGATTACCGACTGCCTGGACTAGGTATAGTCCCAAACATTTATAAATCCACATCAGCAATCATATAAGAGTAATGGAAATGAAATACAACAATGTGAGCATGTTGACACATGTTATAACATACAACTTAAGTAAATCATCTAACACATGCATTTCATACATATAATGAAATCATGCATATAGCCAACATGTAGGAAATCATTTACATCAGCATATTATTTGAGAATTCAATCTCAAACTAATTCATAACACCATTTAATTCAATGCATACTAATACAAACATTTATACAAACACTTAGTCTACACACTTAAGTCTACATATAGTATGTTGACTCAAAGTGCGCATTTGGACGAATCTCTTCGCCAAAATGATTATGCACACATTCCTAATATCCTAATACGACAAAGATCCATGTCAATCATATCAGCAAAATATGGATGAAAACAGTATTTCCTACAAATGACTAAAATGCCCTAAATCTCATATTTTTCGTCTGCTTACGAAACAGGAAACGGTCAGCATGTTGTACATGTCAAACGGCATTGCCGTCGATAATCTACTATTAAATGACATTGAAAGCGTTGAAATCAGCCAATCAAAGCGTCTAGAATCCGCATCTTTTCCCTAGAGGTGAACCGATTTGAACGGAGCGTATACGCTTCGTCTACGGCGAACCGGGAACCTAATACACAAGATCTGTAAGCTACTTCGCTAAGGGATTCAACGGAACCTTAAATCAGCAAAAGGTTAGGGTTTTCCTTACCTAGAAGTGCGGCGGAATCACCGAAAAAGTGATTGAGGTACGTGGCTTAAGCACGTGTAGCAGGTAGTGTAAGCAGCAGGAAGTTCTCTCCCACTCTCTCTCACAATCTCTCACTTTTTCTCTCACACCAACTAGAGTTTCTAGTAAATTCAGATGGGTGAGAGAAGTGAGGGTTTAAGGCCCTTTTATAACCTAAAACATTCCCAAAACAGACTTGGGAACAATGTTTACTTGATGCCTAACCAAATCGGGACTGTTTCAGTCCAAAAGAGCATTTCTGGAGGTCCCCTGGCCAAACGCGGTCGGACTTAAGCTCATGCATACTGGATCTAGCACACATCAAGTTTTCAGACCGGTAGAGTTCCCAGATCGCATGTGGCGGTCCAGTTTCAGTTCAGCGGTCATCGCACCAAGATCAGGTCTACAAGTCTCATGATATGAAAGAGAAATTTTTCCTGATCCGAGGGTGTAATTTGGCTGAATTCTGACGGTCAGAATGCTTAATAATAACGCGGCAAGTCATGTGCCAGATTTGAATTAAAATTTCCAAGTCTAACCCTTTTCTCACTCTCTTCACTCCATGCTCAATGAAATAGCCTCTGAACGTCGGTTGGCCTTGATTTTCGAAACGATTGTCAAGTCCAGCCAAGCGGTCATAACGGTCTAAGATGGTAGATATCAGACTTTCGACATGCGGTCTAGATCCAATACAAAGTTTTAAAAGGTTCCTGAGAACAAACCGGTTTAGAGTTTGATCCTGGATTTTAGGGTAACGTAGCATCATTGATTCTACAAGTTTTGAGTTTTGTAGAACGTATTTAAAGTGATCAGGGATAATTTCACAGCTACTCCAGCGTAGCGCTAGCTAACTTACGCTGAATTTCTAAAGGAATTAATCCTAAGTGATTTCTTTGGCTATGGAATTGGGTTCTAAGCGGTTACCAAGGTGTTTGGTTGACCCATTGCCTAAGGACGTCTAATCCCAGGTTGGCAAAAATCTGGGGTGTTACAATCTACCCCCCTTAAAATACAATTTCATCTCCAAAATTGGCGAAGGGTAAGGAGTATCTAGCAAGACTTCAGTATTAACATTCTAAGGAAGGGTCAATCCTATTTAATGACCTAACCGTACGTATAACCTAAATCAAATGTTTCGATCCTGGGCTAGTAGGGAAGAGGCCAACCACGCTTCCGCTGTGCCACTCTGATCGAACGGTTGCATTGGCTGACCTAACTCGATTGGACTCAATACGTTCTACCCCCCTTAAAACTTGGTTCTACTTAAAGTTCAAGAATCTATGCATCGCTCCGTATATCGGAACGAGGTGCAACTTAGGGGCTATCCTTGATATGAATTGGGAAACAACCTCTCATCACAGTGGTTTTCCTTTGCTAATGATGCATTCTATAACATTAGTATTTATGGTGATAGAGATGAGCCCCATCTCTATTATGGTTGAGTTCAGGGGCAGGTATGAGTTGGTGGCAAGATGTCTAATTCTCTACTGGCTTTAAGTCCTCGCCATTTTTTAAAGACAATGTGATCACGTTTGGTTGTAGGTGGTTAGGCCATCACAGAAGAAAGGTTTTATAGTGGGTCTGAGACGGATACATTGACCTTCTGTCTAATCAGGACAGAAAATGTGTTGTATCAGTTCTTAATCCGAGTCGATGCCGATCCTTTGCTTGATCAGAGCATTGGATTCATTGGTAACCACTAGGATTAAGAAGTCGACTCAAACCGCGAATACATCGCTTACATATACAGTTCCTTTAATCCGCGTTCCCGAATGCAATAAGCCCTTGGGGAAGGAAATTCTAAGGGGCGTGCTAGTTCATTCTAAGTTCAATCTGACGGATTTATAAATTTTCTCTGAGAGTGAATGGTTCTAAGTTAAAACCACTTTCTTATGGGTTACAACATAAGTCTATAAGTAATAAGGGGATCTATCGAAGGAATAAGGTTCTACTTTAACTAAATCCGGGGTGTTACATGCCATGACTTTCAACTTTGGTGGGACCCACTAGGTCCATGTGTAGCAAGTCCAATGGTTTTTATGTTGCTATGGTGGTTGTCTTTTTTGTGTCCAACTTTTATCTATTTATCCTTTAGACAATCATCACATACAATCTTTTCTTCCTTTCTAATCTTGGGAAGACCTCTTACTAAGCTTTTTTAACTTAACTTGGCTAAGTTTTGGTAGTGCATGTGACCCATCCTTTGGTATCCTAGTTTGGACTCGCTTTTCACAGCCATATAACATTTTATGAAAAATACATTCTCATTGCTACTTTCAATTACGTAGCAGTTGTCACTTGTGCATAAACCTTTCATGATAGATTTTTCTATTTGATCTAAGATTCTACACACATTTTTTGAAAAAGTGATCAAGTGTTCTTTGTCATAGATTTGTGAGATACTAAGGAGATTATGTTTTAGACCTTCTACATAGAGAACATTTTTAATCTTGGAGAGTCCCGATCCAACTATTGTTCCTTGCCCAATTATTTTGGCAGAGCTCTCATCTCCAAACGTGACTGACCCACCATAAAAACTGAATACTCATAAAAGTGGGTTTGGTCACTGGTCTTGTGTCTAGAAAATCCACTATCAAGGTACCATTTTGAACTATTACTGACATTCAGAGCAGTATGGATTACTAGGCAATTATTCTAATGGTTCGCACCCTATAGACCCACACCATTTGCCATGATTCCAACTTCAGTCAAGATCACTCTCTAAGTGGTGAAGCCCTTAAGAGAGACCTGCTTTGATACCAATTAAAATTGTGGTAATGACTACTTTAGTAGAAGTGGGAATAGGCCAAAGTGTCCTAGAGGGGGGTGAATATGACTTTATAAATTTTTATGATGATTTAAAATCTCATTATCATAATCTTGATTTAACAAACACCTATTAAGATAACCCCAATTTAACTCTAATGGCTTTCAAGCCAAATTGAGGATCCAATCATAAGACTATCCAGTATTTAAGCAGTATGCAATCTTAGTAAATGATGAATGAACAATATAACTGTGTATATGGGATGTGATTCTTATCAATTCTACATAATTATGTTAACATGCTTTATGAGAACATTCAAAGTAAACACAAATAGTAAGGTGAAAATATCAATCCCAAACATATTCGTTTATAGTAGTTTGGCTACGTGCCTACTTCACTCTCGGCGGACGCACTCAATCCTTGAGTGTATAAGATTTCACTAATGGAAGTTTTGAATTAAGTTCACCTCTAACCTTCATAACCTACATAAGGTTGAATCTAGGACCTACACAAGGAACTTAGACATGTCTCCACAAGACACAAGTTTATGCCCCACACAGGAGTAAGGGTCAACACACAACACCTAGGTTTTATGCTCTACACACAAGTAAAGGATCCAAATAAGGAACCTAGGGTTTTAGGCCACAAAGGTCAAGGATTCACACAAGGACCCTAGATTTTATGCCCTACACAAGAGCAAAGGTCAACACACTCCACCTACATTTTAGCCACACAGGCCAATCACCTACATTAAGGACCTAAGTTTATACTCTATAAGAGCAAGGGTCAACACACAACACCCACACGTACTCTCCCGTCGGAGGCCTCTTATGAGGACTCGAAAGGGGTGAGAATCACCTATGACCCAATCCTACACAAAGTAATGATCATCAGGGTCTTTGGACTCTAGTGACTTATGGATAAGTAGATGAGCCCTATTAATCACATTGATGAAGATCTCCTCCTTTGATGATGAACAATCTTCAGTTCCCTTGAACTATAACACTGATGATGCTCCAATGTATGGTGACAGGTTGGGTTAAGGTTATGTTGGTAATTTCTCTATTAAATGATAATCATTGAAGAGACAGAGTAATTCCAAGATCTTAGGCATTCAAGGGATCCCAGCTCAATGATTTGCCAATAAGGTGGTAGCAGGAAGATCCTTGAATGCGAAAGTTCGTTCACCAATCCACTCTATTAAATGTCAATGATGAGGGTGGATTGAGGAATGAACTCCCATGAGGAAAAAGGCTTAGGATAGATGATATGTAGTTACTCTCTCAAAGCTCTCTCTTTTACTCAATGAAGCAACCAATAACAAGCTCTCCTTAGATTGGTAAAGAGATCCAACGGTAATAAAACAATTAGTTTTTTACAGAGTTCAATATTACTAAGCCATCTTCAATATCATCGAACGTATACTTTTGAAGACATCGAGGGATAGATCGATGATATGAACTCTACTGACAATCACAGTTGAATCTCTTATACATAGCATAATCATATCAAGCATGCTTCGATGTCATCGAATTTCAAACTCTGATTTCATCGAACCATGGTTCAATTCCTTGACAATGAAAACATGAGAGTAGGCTAAATATGAGATAGCTGGCTTCGATATTATTGATCCTCCCACAATGTCATCGGATTTTAAATATCGATGATATCGATACCTAGTTCGATTCATCGATAGAAGATTTTCCTATAAGCTTGCTAGACATTCCATTGTCTGAATTCAATGATATCGACCTCATTTAGATATGATCGATATTTGAATATCAATATTATCAAGGGAGTCTCGATTCCTTGAACATTTAAAGAGGATTTTTCTAAAAGCTTGCTAGACTGGTTTGGTCTGAATTCGATAACATCGAAGATCCATCGATATCATCGGAGTTTGAGTTTCAAGGATATCGAGGTTCTCTTCGAGTCATCAACAAATATATGATTTGCCTTAATAGCTTGCTGGGCACAAACTAACTAGAATTTAATAATATCGAGTCGTCTTGATGATCTCAGAATTCAAATGTCGATGATATCGATTCTTCCATTGATTCATCGAGAATTTTATCCAGAGATCAAGTTGGTTGCTGGAAACAAGAGGTTCTCAATTCGATGATATCGAGTGTATTCCGAGGACATCGATAACAAGTGTTCGATCATATCGATGTGATATCGATATATCAAGAAAGGTTGAAAACTTAGAAAATTTTCTATTTTGCAAGATAAGTTTTCATACTCAAACACCTATGTTGTTCTACTCATTTAAGGTTTTATATACCTGGGTATTTTGGGACATAGGATGTGAGGATTAATTTACCTTTGACGAATTCGGAGCACACATCCAGTTGAGACAAATGCTTGATTGATCTTCCTATGGGGCTCACTTGACTTGCTGACTCAACACTCATGCTAATTGACAAACCAGGGCACTTTCACTATCCAATATCTCAATAGTAAATCATGGAAATTCAACTTGGCTTGTTGTGCACTTATGAAGATGGGTAAGGATTGACAAGTCATGAAGTCTAAAAAATTGAATGAAAATCTTATAGATGTAGTACGGTGATGGTAAAACAAAGCCTCCATGAAAATATGAAGTGGTAAGATCTTAGTTACTTACATATGGACTTAAATGATATTATTTATTTTATAAAGGCATGAGTTTAACTATTGTCATATTTTTTGTACTTAATTGTTATACATCTCTCTCAACATGAGGAAACAACACTAGTTGATGGGTGTTGTTTCTCCGAAGAAGAGAGTTGTCACTTTGTATGACAGCATGAGTATTGATTGGAAAGAGAAAAATGAGCTAGTCATCACACAAGTAACGGACAGTATGAGGTGGTTATTACATATTCTTGATGGTGGAGCTAAGTTCTGGGAGAAGCCATGAAATGTGAGGATAATCACTGATAGACCCGCGCAACAAAATTCTGATGATTGTAGTGTATTCATACTGAAATACATAGACTTCTTGAGTAGTAAGCATGTAATTGATTTTACACCTATAAGTATATATTTATTCGTCTACATTAAATCTTGATTGTTTTGTCTTTTGTTTTAATATTAGTTCATTCTTTTTTTCTACGAGGAAATTCCTAAATTTAGAAAGACAATTACATACGACTGTCTACAGTACAAGAAAGAAGTTGATGCTACTTTCGCGAAGAAACAGGAAGAGATATCAAGTAGACCAATGAAGAGAGCCAAGCACTGATTTGGTATTAAATGTTGAATGGATTGGTGTATATAATGTTTCTTCTTATTATTATCTGTAATGGTTTGGTGAATGAGAAGCATTGTAATTGTCCATGATCGTCATAGTTGTCTTCCACTTTGTCTCATGGCTGTAATGTTATATGGGTCATGGTTGTAAACCACAAGCCTTTGTGGATGATAACCACGATCCATTTTTTATGTGAACCAAGAAGCATTTTGGAAGTGAAACACAATGCAATCCAACGTGGATGACAATCACGATCCGTGTAACATGAGAACCACGACCCATGTAGTAGGAAAACCCCGACCCATTATAACAACGACACATATAACATGATAACCATGATCCATATAATGTGAGAAGCATGACCCATATGACATGACAACCATGGACCATGACAACTGACAACCATGATCCATGCAACACGACAACCACGACCCATATAACATGACAACCACAACCTATATATCATCACGACCATGACCCATATATCACGACAACCACAACCTATATAACATGACAACCACGACCCATATAACACGACAACTGTTGAGGTACAAAAAATATTTCATTGCATGTTGTTGAAGCACAAAAAATATTCTTGAATGTTATTGAGGCATAAAAAATATTCCACTGCATTGTTCAGAGAATTCCATGGTGCGGATCCTTCCCAGGGTTGTGCACTCCTTATTTTGGTAAAAAGTAGCATCTGTGAGTATTTTGGTAAAAAGTAACATCTGGGAGTATTTTAGTAACAAGTAGCATTTGGGAGTATATTGGTTAAAATAAGCAAAGAGGGGTATTTTGGTAAAAAGAAGTGATGAAGGTTATTTTGGTAAAAAGGAGTGGATCCACATTACCTTGTATTAAGGAAGAGGTTGGTGATCATCACTATCTAAGAGAGAGGTTGGTAAACACCACTATGTAAGGAAGGAGGGTGGAAGTTGTATGAAGAAAGAAGTGGTAGTGAACACCACTATTTAAGAGAGGAATGCCTATAAATACCCCTCCTCATGCCACATTTGAAGGGTTGGTTGGTTAGAAGATAAGGAGGAAGGAAGGTAAGAGAGGGAGAGGAAGAAGCTGTTGTGTGACCCGAGCAACTGAAGAAGATGTTGTGCGACTCTTGCAACTGAAGAAGTTATGGTACGACTTGTACAACTGGAGAAACTATTCTGCAACCCGCACAACTGAAGAAGTTGTTGTAGAAATGGCCAAGCTATATGTCCTAGAGGGGGGGGGGGGGGGGGGGGGGGGGGGGGGGTGAATAGGACTATGCCAAATTAAAAAAAATAACAACAGAATTAAAGAAAGAGAGATAGCCAATTAAAGAAATTAATTCACAATGCTGAATTAAAATGCGACCTCAAAATTTAAGTCTTAAGAGGTTGATACAAATGTTGTTCTAAGGACAAGCTTACACGAAAAACTAAAGTTTATGGTAGGACAACCTTATTTTCAGAAAGGTCTTTGTATCAAAAACTAAAACTGAAGAGGAATAAATAAATAGCAAGGAGCTGAAATAAATTGTAGGAATTAAAATCTAAATTATTACAACATTCCCCACTGTACTTGAAATGTAAATATTACAACATTCACATTGACACATACATCCCACAATTCTGAATAATAAAAGATAGGAAATATAAATCACACATCTATAAAATACAAAGAATTATAGTGGTTCGCATGTGTGTACACCAACTGTTATAAAACAGCCACACAAATTGCTACTCCACTCCTAATATCCTCACACAGGGGATATTAGCGTTCACTATCAAAATAAGTTTTCACAAGTTCACCCAAAACCTTCACAATTGTGTCTTTTAGAAAAGGGCTCACACAATTCAAAAACTCACTTCTGAGTTTTCTGGCTCTCCCTAGATAACCAACAAATTGATATTTTTTTGGCTTAACCTCAAATAAAACCAAAATGAAATAAATTTACAATAAATGTAAAATACCTGGATTTCTCCTTTTGTAGCAGCCTGGAAGAACCAATCAGAGTAGATGATTGAATGTAGAAGTTCAAAGTCCAATACTCACTTTAAAATGGTTCTAGGTTCTAATTAATTTTAAATTAATAGCTCTATTTGATTTTGATTCCAAGAAGAAGGAATATCACAATTCCTTTTTTCAATTAAGATTGGGATGTAAAAATAAAATCAAATTAATAAAGCTATCAAAAGAGAATTTTAAATGAGCACAATGTAGCTTAAAATAAACACAAACTTATCTCAGAGTAGTCCCTTGATTTTACTTGAATTTCTGTTATATCAAACTCTAAAATTCGTTGTCTATTTATAGTTGCAGAAATCGCACCTATGACTGGTCTTGAGGACACTACGACTAGTCGTAGGAGAACGAATTTTTGAATTTTTTAGCGCGATCGGATAAAACCATTTCACGACTGGTCGTAGGGTTTCTACGACTGGTCGTAGGCCCTCTACGACTGGTCGTAGCATTCTCACGATTGGCCGGAAATAAAATTTGGTTGATGGACTTTAAGTCATAGAACCAGGACTGGTCGTAGGACAAGTGGACATTGTTCACATGACCGGTCGAATAGAGTCCAGGACTGGTCGTGAACAAATAGAAATTTTTAAAAACTTACAACAAACTTAGGAATGGTCTTGGAATCTCTCGGACTGGTCGTGGACGTGCTAGGACTAGTCAAACAAGATTCAGGACTATTCTTAGAACGGTCCAAATTCATGTAAAGTAATTTAATTGAATTATATATCCAAAGTGACCTATCTTAGGGACAATTTAAGGTCAATCTTACCTTAAAAGTGAGCTTCGAAACTTCTTATCGTCAAATGGTAGATGACCTTTGTGAATGAAGCTTGAGATCTTTGAACATAATGTGGCACTTTAAACAAGAGATCTTCTAAAGCTTGAATAACCATTCATCTTTGTGTTGTATGCTGGCTTGAGTCTTGTACAAGATCACTTATACTGTTGTAGCTAGTACTAGCATTTCTCGAAGCTGTTTGTACTCACATTCTTCTGTAGTAGCTGAAGTAGTTCTTCATTCTTGACTTGAAACAAAGTGCTTAGAGCGATGAAGTAATGTCTTAAACATATATAACAATGAGTTACACAAGACATAGATTTAAGGTTTTGGCACCACAAAATTTGACAAGCAAAGGAGCATAAAACCATTACACTTACAATCTCCCCCTTTGTCAAATTTGTGACAAAACACTCAATAATAATATAACCAATATGAATATACAGAATTATGTACAGGTTATAAAAAAATAGTAACATCTTGGTTAAAGAATCATGAACCAGTTTGTCATGCCCCAGATGCATACCAAAGGGTTAAAGAATCATGCACCAGTTTGTCATGCACTGGATGCATTCCAAATGCATCAACACACATCAAGATGAAGTAGGCAAAACATTTACATTCCAATTTACATTCCACCTCCTTACTCCCCTTGAGTTACTCCCCCTGAGTAGCACATATATCAGCTAATGCAAATGCTACAACTCACAATCAAATAATAAATTCTCCCCCTTTTTGGCACAATATGACAAAGGAAGAAGGAAAAAATGGAAAATAAAAATAAACAGGAGTAATCAAGGAGTCAAGATATAAAAAGTTCAACAAAGCATTAAGATTTCAATAGTTCAAACCAAAGTCAGTAAACCATTTAATGTTCACAATCCAACAAAAGTAAACTGAAAGTTATTACAGACCAAAGAGAAAACTACTCAATCAAAACCTGAAGACGGAGCAGGTATGGTAGGATCAAGTTGATGCATGCCCTTGTTTAAGAGCCTAAGATACTTGTGCATATATTTGAATTGTAAATCATGGGCAACATTCATGTTTTCTACCTTAACATTCATATTTTCTACCTTCTCCTCAAGTGCACACAAACGCGCATCAAACTCAGATGGTTTATAATCAGGATCATTAGTAGAATTAAACTCAATTTCATCAAAAATGTCATCCATGTTTATGTCATCAGGAGGAAGATCATCAGCCTCTTCTTCATTCCCAACTCCAGCTCCATCATCACCATCCACTTGGCCAGAAGCCAATTCTAACTTCGTTTTGTTTATATTTAAGTTGTTAGAAATAAGATTATGGATAGGAGCCTCTCTAACAGGTATAACAACCAACATATGAGAAGTCAACACAGTCATGAGATAGGCAAACAGTATATCACTATGACCTGGATGGAGACGAAATTGAATGATGGAATGACAAATTAAAGATGTAAGACAAACTTTAGTACCAGAAACAACAAAGTGCAAAACAAGAACCATAAATGAAGTCAACTCTATTTTATTACCAGACCGCTGATACAGATTAGAAGTAAAAATTCTGTGGAAGACTCTGTATCTGGGTAACAAATACTTTGAGGGGAGTGCATTCCCTTTATGAGTCCATTGCACATTCATGTTACATAATGCTCTTGTAAGATGTCGTTTTTCATTTTTGAGAATTTTTCAGTTAGAACATGAATGGAAATATCCTCATCATTAACAGGTATTTCCATAAGGCCAGATATTAGATGACGGTCTAAATCAAAAGGGCCTTCTCTAGCATCTATTTTAAATGTTAAATTTTTAGAAGAAAATTCAGAGATACATGCAAACATGGAATATGCAATAGATTGGTATGCAGGCCCACCCCAATGTAAGATGTTATCCCATCCTACAGCTTAGAGGAGTGAAAAGATACCAAATAGAGCAATGTGGTTAAGATCTATAGCTTTTTCAACAATAACCTTGCATAAACGCAAATCCTGTACAAATGGGGGATCATTTTTGGGTGAACGAAGATAACACTCAGTTATTGGAGTTGATCTAGAGGATGATGGACCACGGGCTGTTTTCTTTTTCCCTCTAGCATCCATTGGCAACAAGAAAAAAAAAGGATTAAGGAGATGCAAAAGATGAGAAATGGGTTTTCTCAAAATCAGAAATTTGAGGAAAAAACCCCCAAATAACCTAACAAAGCTTGAAATCAAGCACTCCAATGAAAATAAGGAAGATAATAAAATTCGAATCTACTAGATTGACCAAAAAAATACACTAGCCTTGAAGATCAGGTTGGTGGGTTCGACTGGTCGGACGTCGACTCATTGGAGAGGAAGTTAGAAATGAGGAAGATGAGATTTTCTCCAAATTTAAAACACCCAACCGCTCCATAACTAGTCTTAAGTTGTCCTTGACCGGTCGTACTAGGACCAATCGTGTACACTCACAACTAGTCAAGTATCGACAAAAAAAAAATCATGCAATTATCATAAAAAATTTAAAATTTAGACACATAAATACTCAAATATATTTATACTATGATACATATATGTATGAATAATCAATTTTGAATGCACATTCCAAGATCAAATTTTAATTTATTAAACCTACTTTTGTCGAGCAGTTTAGTGAAAATGTCAGCAAGTTGAGTCTCTGTCAGAATGTATTCCAAAGATATTATTTTTTCTTCCACTAATATATGAATATAATGATACCTAATGTCAATGTGCTTGGTACATGAATGTTGGATTGGATTTTTTAAAATATTTATAGCACTGAAATTATCATAATGTAAAGCTATTGAATCTTGTGTAATTCCATAATCACATAACATATAGTTCATCCAAACAAGCTGAGTACATGTATTTCCAGATGCGATGTATTCAGCCTCAGCAGTAGGCAGTGATATAGAACTTTGCTTCTTGCTAAACCAAGAAACTAAACAATTTTCGATATAAAAACAACCACCACTGGTTGATTTCCTATCATCGATATTTTCAGCCCAATCAGCATCAATATACCCTGCCAACTGAACACTAGTATCATATGAATACCAAAGACCCAAATTAACTGAACTTTCGACATGTCGCATAATCCGCTTAACAATAGTTAAATGTAACTCTTTAGAATTAGACTGATATCTAGTGCAAATACCAACACTTAAAGCAATATCAGGTCTACTAGCAGTTAAATAAAGCAAATTGTCAATCATGCTAAGATACAATTTAGGATCCACATCTTTACCTATAGAATCCTTAGAGAGTCTTAAAGTTGTACTCATAGGAGTATCAAAATTCTTACCATTTTCAAATCTGAACCTTTTAATCAAGTTCAGAGCATATTTGGTCTGAGAAATGAAAATTCCATCAGGTTGTTGTTTTACTTGCAACCTTAGAAAATAATTTAATTCCCCAACCATGCTCATTTCGAACTTAGATTTCATTAAATCTGCAAGCTCAACAGTCATGTTAGTACCAGTTGATCCATAAATAATATCATCAACATAGATCTGAACGATTAAAATATTATCGTTATGTTTCTTAACAAAGAGCGTCTTATCAACATTGCCCATTTGAAAATTATGACTAAGTAAAAACTTAGTCAATTTCTCATACCATGCCCTGGGAGCTTGTTTTAGACCATAGAGAGCTTTTTTAAGACGATATACATGATCAGTAAACTTAGGGTCTTCAAACCCTGTAGGTTGTTCAACATATACTTCTTCATGTAAATCGTCATTCAAGAAGGCACTCTTTACATCTATTTGATAAATTTTAAATTTTCTAAAGCATGCAATGGATATAAGAAGTCTGATTGATTCAAGGCGAGCAACTGGTGCAAAGGTTTCATCGTAATCAATACCTTCAATTTGAGTGTACCCTTGTACAACCAGTCTTACCTTGTTTCGAATTATATTACCAAGTTCATTAGAATTATTTTTAAAAATTTACCTTGTTCCAATAATATGTTTATCTTTAGGTGTAGGAATAAGATACTAGACATCATTTCGAATAAATTGATTAAGTTCTTCCTGCATAGCAACTATCCAGTTTTCGTCAGAAAGAGCTTCTTTTACGTTTATCGGTTCTATCTGAGATGTAAAGCACACGTAATTACATGTCTCCTAATTGTCTACGAGTGCACACACTAGTGAGAGGATTTCTAAGAATCTGAGTGGTTGGATGATCTTTAACAGTCCTCAATTCAGAGTTTACTTAATTTAATGAAGTATCTGGTTTATCAATTAAAAGAACTTCATCATGGTCTAAACTTGAGATAGGTGTATTCAAGTGATTGTCAATGACCACATTAATGGACTCTTGAATCACATCAGTCCTTTTGTTCAGTACGCGGTATGCACGACTGTTTAAAGAGTATCCTAAAAAGATCCCTTTGTGACATTTAGTGTCAAACTTTCCCAAATTTTCACGGTCACACAAAATATAGCACTTAATACCAAAAACTCGAAAGTATTTGATAGTAGGTTTCTTATCGAACCATAGTTCATAAGCCATTTTATTATTAGATTTACATGTATAAACTCGGTCAATAATATAGTAGGCGGTATTCACTGCTTAAGCCCAAAGATTTTTAGGGAGCTATTCAACATTACATTTCTAATTTCTTGAAGCACTCTATTTTTCCTTTCCACAATTTCATTTTGTTGTGGTGTTTTGGGCGCAGAGAATTCATGCGATATTCCCCGATCACTACAGAATTTCTCAAAACTGCTATTCTCAAAATCAAATCCATGATCACTACAGATCTTACTAATGTAAGAACCTTTTTCAGTTTGAATACGTCTGATAATCCTTTTCACTACATAAAGGGTTTCTGATTTATCCCTTAAAAAACCTACCCAAGTGAATCTGAAAAAATCATCTACGATTATCAAGATGTATTTTTTACCACCTTAACTTTTCATCCTGGTAGGTCCTATAAGATCCATATGGAAAAGCTCGAGTGGTCTTGATGTGGCATTGAAGTTCACCTTCTTCTGAGAGCTCCTTGATTGCTTGCCTATTTGGCATTCACCACATATTTTGTCTATCTTTTATAATTTAGGTAGACCTCTTATTAGTTCTCTTTTGCTCAATCTGTATAAATTACGGTAGTGTATATATCCAAGGCATTTATGCCATAATTCTGTCTCATCGGTATGGACCATGTAGCACGTTTGAATAGAAGAGCTGCCATCGCTTACAATATAGCAGTTTTCAGAAGTTCTACGACCAGTTAATATTACAGATCCCTTTTTGTTTATGATTTCACAACCTTAATTGGAAAATTTCACACTATGATTGTTATCGTATATTTGTGATATGCTTAACAGGTTCTGTTTTAGTCCCTCAACATATAAAACATTCTTGAATAAGGGAAGTTTATAGAGTTGAACCGTACCTTGGCCAGTAATCTTGCAGTTGCTACCATCACCAAATGTGACTGACCCATCAGTTATATCTTTGAGATCGATGAATAAAGCCTTTTCTCCTTTCATATACTTGAAGCATCCACTATCTAGGTACCACTTTGAATGACTTGTAGCTTTGAAAACAATGTGGACAACCAAGCAGGTAACCTTAGGAACCCATTTCATAACAGTTTTGGGTTTAGGAGTAGAGTGGGTCTTCTTTTGATTGTAGTTAAAGTTAGAGTGACCCACTGAGTTAGATTTTAAGAGCTCCTTAAGAAGATCAACTATTTTCTCAGCTAAAGAGTTTCGGTTCTGATGTTTATAATTGTTTTTTAGTTTTTAAAAAGTAGTTTTAGAAAAAACTTGATTTGTACTTTTTTCTTTTGAGTTCAAGGTCTCTCCTTTTACAAACTTAGGAGACGTATTCTTATGTTTAAGAGGAACATTTTTCTCATAGCCCAAACCGAATCGATCTCCACATTTCCTTGATCCAGATAAAAGTTTTTCTAACTTTGGATCTCCTTGGGCATACTTCCATGTATCCTTCAAAATTAAAAGAGAAGAGACTTCAAGTTTAAGGTTTTCATTTTCAGATTTAAGACTTTTAATCTAAGAGTTTTTGAAATCCAAATCACATTTACATTTTTCAAAACAGTCTGAAATATGGGATTTTTCTAAAACAAGGGATTCAAAATTTTCTCTAAGCTTTGAAAATATTTCTTTTTGAAGTTTAAGTTTAACAGCAATTTTACAACTTTCCTTATATAAGGAATTGTAAGCATCTTGAAGATCATCTTCATTTTCACATTCACTGTTTAGATTTTCTTCACTTATTGAATCATTATCTGAAATTATGAATTTGGCTAGAGTCATAAGGGCTTTTACTTCATTACCCGACTCGATTTTAGAATCTTCTGAATCAGAAGAGGCTTCAGAATTAGAGGATTCATCCCAAGTAGCCAACATACTCTTCTTTTTGAATTTATCCTTTTTAGGACACTTGTTTTCTAAATGCCCATATTCTTGATAGTTGTAACATTGACTCTCTTTTAAAGATTTTCAAGGCATAGATTTAGATTTTGATCTTTTCTTCTCATTAGCTTTTTAAAAATCAACCCTCTTTTTATTTTTGAAAATTTTATAAAACTTTTTTGCTAAAAGGGTCATATCGTCTTCAAATTTTCTAAATCAGAATTGTTTTCTTGAGAAACATCTTTAGAAGACTTAAGGACAATAAATTTTCCTTTAGGAGCTTTAAAATTTAACTCGTAAGTTTTTAAAGACCCAACTAATTCTTCTACCCTCATAGTATCCGTATCACGAAGTTCTTAGATCGCAGTTACCTTAGAATTAAACCGTTCAGGAAGTGAGCGTAATTTTTTGCACACACTTTACTTTCTGGGATTTTATCTCCAAGACCTCACATAAAGTTTACAATGTCATTTAATCTATTGTAGAAGTCCATAAACATTTCATTTTCTTCCATATGTATTTTCTAAAATTTGGTTGTGAGGATTTAGAATTTAGATTTCTTGACAATTGATGTACCTTCATATGTCATTTCTAAAATATCCCAAGCTTGCTTTGCAGAATCACATGATATAATTCTTTTGAATTCATCTGGTGATAGTGCGCAAGTGATTGCATTTAGTGCTTTAGCATTTGCACTACTCTCACTTTTCTGAAGTGTGGTCCATGAAAAATAAGGTGTTACTCTCATTGATTTTGAACTATCGATCCCAGTTACTTCAGTGGTAGGAGGGGTTCATTCATTCATTGTGGCTAGCCACACACTTTCATCCATAGATTTAAGGAAGATCCTCATCCTGGCTTTCCAATAGGCATAGTTAGTGTCATCAAAAGGTGGAGGCCTAGTGACTGAAAGGCTATCAAAATTTGACATCTTAAATATAACTTAGATCGATTAGCTCAGGAAATAAATCTAAATAAAAAGAATTAAAATGATCTATTAGGCTCTGATACCACTTGAAATGGCTAAGCTATATGTCTTGGGGGGAGGGGGATGAATAGGACTATGCCAAATTAATATATATATATATATATATATATATATATATATATATATATATATATATATACATACATACATATATATACTAGCGGAATTAAAGAAAGAGAGATAGCCAATTAAAGAAATCAATTTACAATGCTGAATTAAAATGCAACCTCAAAATTTAAGCCTTGAAGGTTGATACAAATGTTGTTCTAAGGACAACCTTACACTAAAAACCAGAGTTTATGGTAGGACAACCTTATTTCTAGAAAGGTCTTTGTATCAAAAACTCAAACTGAAGAGGAATAAATAAATAGCAAGGAACTGAAATAAATTGTAGAAATTAAAATCTAAATTATTACAACATTCCCCACTGTACTTGAAATGTAAATATGACAACATTCATGTCCACACATACATCCCACAATTCTGAATAATAAAAGTTAGGAAATATAAATCACACATCCATGAAATATAAAGAATTATAGTGGTCCTCCTATGTGTACACCAACTGTTATAAAACAACCACACAGATTGCTACTCCACTCCTAATATCCTCACACAGGGGATATTAACGCTCACTATCAAAATAGGTTTTCATAGGTTCACCCAAAACCTTCACAATTGTGTCTTTTAAAAAAGGGCTTACACAATTTAAAAACCCACTTCTGAGTTTTCTAGCTCTCCTCAGATAACCAACAAATTGAGATTTTTCTAGCTTAACCTCAAATAAAACCAAAATGAAAGGAATTTACAATAAATGTAAAATACCTGGATTTCTCCTTTTGTAGCAGCCCAAAAGAACCAATCAGAGTAGATGATTGAATGTAGAAGTTCAAAGTCCAATACTCACTTTAAAATAGTTCTAGGCTCTAATTAATTTTAAATTAAACCAGATGGGCCTAGCTCTATTTGATTTTGATTCCAAGAAGAAGGAATATCACAATTCCTTTTTTCAATTAATATTAGAATGTAGAAATAAAATCAAATTAATAAAGTTAATAAAAGAGAATATTAAATGAGCACAATGTAGCTTAAAATAAACACAAACCTATCTCAGAGTAGTCCTTTGATTTTACTTGAATTTCTGTTGTATCAAACTCTGAAATTTGTCGCCTATTTATAGTTGCAGAAATCGCACCTTTGACTGGTCTTGAGGACACTACGACTGGTCGTAGGAGAACGGATTTTTAAATTTTTTAGTGCGATCGGATAAAACCGTTCCACGACTGGTCGTAGGCCCTCTACGACTGGTCATAGCATTCTCACAACTGGTCGTAAGACACAGAGTTTAGTTGATGACTTTGAGTCGTAGAACCAAGACTGGTCATAGGACAAGTCGACACTGTTCACACGACCGGTCGAACAGAGTCCAGGACTGGTCGTAGACGAACAAATTTTTTTAAAAACTTGCAACAAACTTCGGACTAGTCTTAAAATCTCTTGGACCGATCGTGGACATGCTAGGACTAGTCGAACAAGGTTCAGGACTAGTCTTAGAACAGTCCAAATTCATGTAAAATGATTCAATTGAATTATGTATCCAAAGTGACCTATCCTAAGGACAATCTAAGGTCAATCTTACCTTGAAAGTGAGATATGAACTTCGAAACTTCTTATCATTAGATGGTAAATGACCTTTGTGAATGAATCTTGAGATTTTTGAACATAATGTAGCACTTGAAACAAGAGATCTTCTAAAGCTTGAATAACGATTCATCTTTGTGTTGTATGCTAGCTTGTGTCTTAAACAAGATCACTTCTACTGTTGTAACTAGTACTTGCATTTCTTGAAGCAGTTTGTACTCGCATTCTTCTGTAGTAGCTACTATTGTATGACTTGCACAACTGAAGAAGTTGTTGTGCGACCCACATAACTGGAGAAGCTGTTGTATGACCCGCAAAACTAGAGAACCTATTATGCAACCCGTACAGTGAAAGAAGCTGTTGTGCGACCCACGCAATTGAAGAAGCTGTTGTGCAACCCACACAACTGGAGAAACTGTTGTGCGACCCGTACAACTGAAGAAGCTATTGTGCGACCTGCACAACTAAAGAAGTCATTCCACCATCTGCGCAACATCCTCTTGAGTAGACTTTCACTCCAATTTGAATAGAAGCATGTCCAAACCCAAAAGTCCATGCGCCACTTTGTGAGGAGATTTGTCCTGATGCATGGTTTTTGTCCTAAAATAAGACTCATGTACTCCATATTCCCTAAAAAGGTAGTGAGAGAGAGAAGCAATAAGGAGAAATAAAAGAAAATAAAGATCAAAAAGCTTCGAGGAGATCCTTTGCCTTTACGATGAACATCAAAAACATCAAAATGCTACTAAAATTGCTACTGCTTTCTACTTTATTCGTTGTACCCATTCATTGTAATCTATCTTAGAATCAAGGGAAATCAAAGGATATAAATGAACTCTGAATAAAATATCTCGTGATCATTGTTCTCTAATTCGTTCTTTATTATCATTGAATGAAATTTTCTGAATCAAATGCATTTATTTTCTGGTCGAAATAAAATGGCAACTCTGCTGGGAAACTTTTCAATGATAACTTAGAAAATATGCAAAGAACATTTATCACTTTTTGGCATCTGTATGGATGCCAAAATGGTGACTCTCAATAGGAACATCCTCCCCTTCATCTCTAAGATAGAATGTTTTATCACTGGGTACTGATTGTAATTTTATATTTTTTCTACAGGTAAGAAGAAAGAACCCGAGAAAGCAAAACCCGTTGTGATCAAGAATAAAGAATTTCATATAATGGACAGAATGATTTTTGTTTCACCAGTAGCTTAATAAGACAAAGGAGGATGGAGCATAGTAACATCCAAAAGATGAAAAGTTTGATCTACCTCTACAAGAAGCATCATCCCAACAAGTACAGGGTCAATTATGTAAAGTACTGTGAGACGCAGTCCCGTCTCGGTCATGCAATAATTTCATTCAAGAAAAACAGAAAGGCCCATCACTCTAAAAGATCTTCCAGTACCGTTAATAACAACTGTACAGACATTTTCTATAGAATCATTACAGGTTCAGAAGAATAAAGAGAAAGTCATTGCGACTGGCGAATGTATGCTTACATTGCCTCTTACAAAACATTCCAAGAAAACTCATGCATTAAGAATACCATGATCTGAGTCAGCTAGTCCTTCAAAGTGATAGTACACTGGTTTTAAATCAAAAGATAGTTCATCTTCTTCAACAGTGTCAGCAACGCGATACTCGCTTCCTCCTTCAGTATCAAGACAGTCGAAAAATAAGAAAAAAGAAATTTTATCGGTAGATATCAATCAGCCTCTCCAACCTTTACTAAATAAGCACGTAGCTGAAAGAGTCCCTAATGTTCCAGTAGTGACTGTTGTGAAAAACATTGAACCACAAGAAGAAAATCTATAATTGTGAGCGGTTAGATCTCGAGAACTGGCACCTAATATTGCTCAGAATATAACGTAAGAAGAAATTCGACAGATGGTCATTAAAACCATTCATCTAGAGAAGAGGCAAGGTCAGAATAGAAAATTTCTATCCCAGACACCGTATTCTCATGAAATAGAAGAAATGTCATTTCTCGCTGATTTTAGACATCCATATTTTCGAAAATTTAATGGGAGTGAATTATCTGAAGAGCATATGATGCATTTCATAACAAAGATGGAAAATTTTGCTAGGGTTTCTCAATATTGTCTGTGATTATTTAGATCTTCTCTGACAGGAAGAGCTTTCATATGATATTCAGGTTTAATCCCAGGATCTATTCATACTTGGGAACGGATGCAGGATGCTTTTACATTAAACTTTTTCTCTTCTGATAAAGAAGTTAGTTAGGCCGAGCTGGCCTCTATTAGCCAAGAAGAAAATGAACTCCATGGACTATATTCGATTTCAGCCATCAACGAGCTCCATGGAGCTCATTCAAGCCATCCACATAAGTTAGATCAAAGGAAGAAGTTGGAAAACTGGATCTTCCATTAAAGATTGTTATCTTCTCCACCGCTCAAAATCGAGCCAGTCTCAGTTCAGACATGGCATTTCAGGCTCTCAATGACTGGTGATATCCTTGGTGTAAAGAAAGTGAGAAGAAATGGAAAGAAAAGAAAGAGATTAGAAGGGAAAGCTGGTGCAACACCGAGATTGTGCTACCATAGGCTAGCGCGGCACTAAGTTTGAGCTCCATTAACTCGTCTAAGACATAGCTGAGTTCGATGGTGGTAGTCTCCAACTGGCCTTAAGAGCTTTAGGCATTGAAGGAGAGAAAATAGGAAAAGAGAGAGAGAGAGAGAGAAAGAGAGAGAGAGAGAGAGAGAGAGAGAGAGAGAGAGAGAGAGAGAGAGAGAAGGGGTGCATGGCTGCACTAGCTCGGATGGAGCCAGCTCGACCCATTGGCGAGTTCAACTAGCTAGACCGAGTTTGGTCTGAGATGGGCATGGGTCAGATCCATCCCTGGCCTTGTGGAAGGCTAGGAAGAGGGAGAAAGAGAAGGAAAGGAATAGAAGGAAGAAAAAAAAATGGAAGAATATAAAGAGAAAGTCATCGCCGAGTCGACTTGCTGGCCGGACTGAGAATCCAGCGAGTTGGTGGTCACTTTGTCGGCAGTGTATGGAGTTGAATAGAGGGAAGAAAGGAAGGAAAGAGGAAGAAAAGAAGAAGAAGAGGAAGATAGGGTAGAGGACGAGTCAACTCAGCTCGAACTGAATCGACTAGGTGAGCCCCCATTTTCTGTTCTGATTTAAATAATTTCAGCTATCATTTCTATTATTATTGTCATTTTTAGGATTATTAAATATAGATATGATTAACTATTAGTAAATTATCTATACGAATATTAGTTAATACATATAAAAATTATCACTATTAAAATATTAATATTTTATCTTGTCGTTCTTAGAATATTGTTATTAATATTAGAACACACTAATCATTTTCATCAAAATAATTATTAGTGTCATGTTAGCTAATATTATGGATATTGTTAATATTAATAATTATTTTGGGAATTACTAATATTATTATTCGTAGTGGGTTTTTGTTAGGTAATTTAATATAATAGTAGCCATTGTTGATATTCCTAATGTAATAACCAATTCAATTGATTAATCATGTTCATTTATTACTCCCTTTGAAAATACCACTAATGGCTACACAAAATAGAGTTCAATTCCATAATCTAAACCTAGAACTAAATCCTAAGATGAAACCCTAAACTCTACATTAAAACCCTTAAGATCTGGCCTAGACCTAAACTCTAAGATGAAATCTTAGGCCTAGGTAATCTAAGCCCTAGGTCGATAATTTTGTGTGTTGGGATTAGATCTAGGTATAGAATCTAATATTGGTATATTTTATAGGAACTTATGAACTATCATTAATAACATAATTAGAAGATATGAGTTATAACACTAAGGCAAATAGTATTCTTAGGATTATTAAGATTCAATCCTAACTAATACACCAGGTAGAGTTCAAATCCTAGGATCTAAAGCCTATGACTAAACCTTAGGATAAGGCCTTAATTATATATTAAAACCCTAAAACTAATCGAAACCCTAGGTTGTATAAATTTGACCATAATCACTTGCTAGAACATTGATCTCATGTGCGAATTTCACAATTCATGGTAGGGTTTGATTCTAAGGGCACACGTGCTTCCTAGTAATGTTGATAGGCGATGCAAACATAAGGTGATGATTCTTCCCTTTGAGCTTTCCATTTTTACATCATCTTACATTATAGTCTTTATTTTAAATTTATAATTAATATCTCTATTTCATAGTCATATGTGTTAATTTTTGAAATTGAATTGCTACATTACATGCTTAATATTTATCCTGCATATTTATTCATGCTTGTGGATTATTTGTGGATAGCTTATGGAACTTAGACTGGTACATCAGTGGGAAATCCCCACCTATAAATGTACACCCATACTCAAGATGTAACCCAATTGGTTGTGATTGTAATGGACCTTCGGCTTAGTGATTATTGAATGGTGGTTTAAATTGACCATTAATGTAGGCCAACCATCTAGGGTTGTTGTGTCCAATGGTTTTTAAGGATGGTCTTTATCGTATGGTTTTGATATCGGCCCTATGTAGCATATTTTAATACTCGCCCTACGTGATTTTCTTTTGATATTTTCCCTATATGGGTTGATGTTTTATACTATGCAACCATGTGATGGTAAGCCCCATATACTATAATATGATTGGCCACTAGTCGATGGGTTTTCATTAAACATCCTAAGATGGTAGTCTCATGGGCCGAGGATGGTGGTCATGGAACACTATGCCCGAGCCGTCAGCCTACGCTGGGCCACGTGCTCCCCGTAGTGACCGTGAGCTTATTTAAATTGGCTGGTTATAATTAAACTAATAACGAGTTGGCTAATCATGCATGCATAGCACAGACCAGCATCTATTGCTATTATACTTGACATAAGGATTCGCTTGACTAGATGTTTTACCCGGGGCACAAACCATCATTTATTGTTATCGTGCATATTTTCCTGTTTAGATGTTTTACCTAGGGCACAGACCGTCTTGATGTTTTACCTGGGTCGATGATTGTATAGGTGACAAGCCCAATGTCCGTCTGGATGTTTTATCCGGGACAATGATTGCATTCATGCATCCTTGCATATAATAAGACTGTATTTACTTTGTTTTGGATGCCTTGATGTTTTATACTATTTCTTTCCAAATGCGATGGCATGTAATCTTAAAGAAAATTCACACTGAGTTGGTCACTCATCCATAAAATAAATATAACCATACAGTTAGCACATGCGGCTTAAGTGATTTTCAGGTTTGGGCTGATGAGAAGCCGGATTCAAGTGCCAGGGTTGTAAGACTGTATCTACCTTGAGAAGCTGAGGGGTCTTGCAGTTCAAATTTACTTGCATTCTACTCTTTCTCATGTATTGGATTATGTAATTCTTGTATTTGCTAAATTTGGAGACATTGGTTTGTATATGTCATTATGGGCAACCTCTTGTATATTCTAAATGAAATTTAAGATTTCTCTTTATGCTTACATGTTCATTCTATGCTCATCTGCTTATTCTGATGAACTACACACACACACACACACACACACACACACACACTCGAATTTGACCATTCTTTAAAGTTAACACTCGGGATTTTGGAAACCAAGTCAATTACTCAGGTCTTAAAAATTCGGGGTGTTACAATTGGTATCAGACCATAGTTTGGACAAACTTGGACTTGAGAAATGGACTTGTACAAACCTTAAATGTCTCAAGTTTGGATGTTTGAAACTAGAAATTCAAACTTAGGTGAAATTCCCCTTTGACCTAGGAGAAAAATTAAGAATGTAGAAACCCAAATTTAGGTTCCCCCATAAATAATTAAGACAGTCATTAAATTAATATGGAATCCCTTATGAATAGGAGACATTGAGAATATAGGAACTCAAAACCTCAGGCCCCCTAGATAATTATTTTGGATGATCGTGGGACTTAGAGATGATCTCAGGTTCCTTTGAAAATATAGACACTCAATATTTTAGGTTCCTTGAGGAAGTTGTTGATTAATCTTAGAAATTTTGAACTGAGCTTAAGTCCCTTGAACATTTTAGGTTAGTCATTTTAACTTAGAAACAAAAAATTAGCTCCCCATTATAAAATATCAGGGCAACTACTTAAACTTGGAAAGTAAACCTAAATGTGTGGGAGGACAAATACCATTGCAATGTACGTAAGACCAAATGAAGACACTCCCTAGACTTGACTCCCCCCCACCCCCCCCCCCCCCCCAAAAAAAAAAAATATATAATAATAATAATAATAATAATAATAAATAAATAAATAAATCATAAAACTACAATTCTTAGAGACCCAGATTCTGAACTCTTTTGAAAATTTCATTAGTTAGAAATAATGGCGTCACATTATTTAGCATATAAAGAGAACTTGGACTTCACAAACAATTCCTAACCCACCACGTTGTACATTAGGTTGGACATAAGCACCCCTTAAACTTAAGAAATCGCAATGGGAAATGTAATTTGAATTCCTTAACACGTCTCTTTACTTAGAATTAATATTTCCTTCAAAAGCACATGAAATTAATTAGAGGTGAAGTTATGGGATCTTGGGTAAGTTTTCAACCCTAGGCTACGCATATTAGGATTAGATTTGAAATCCTAAGTGAGTTTAGAAACTCTAACTCGAACTTCATGTAGAAATCTTGATCCTGAAATTTTCAACTATTGCATTAAGGAATCAAAGTGCGTATTGGAAGCGTAATGGGCCACATAAATTTATTGGTTATAAAAAAAAAATAGAAGACTACATGATGTTTCCCAGAAGTCTAAAGTAATCGGGATCACAGATTGATAAAATCATGTTTACATGATGTGTATGTGGTTTGAATTAAATTCTAAGTCCTAGAAAATCTCAATGATTCCAATGCCCTGATTAGGAAAAGGACCGAGGTCTAAAGGATTACGAATTGATACCTAAATCCTCTGCTATACGTAGGCGAAGGATTGAGGTATCGGGCTCAAACCCACAACCATCTATCTGTTACAGCTCAAACACTGAAAACCAGAAGATTATGTCACACTTTAGATAGTAGGAAACCCTCATTAAAGGAAAAATAAAATCAAGAGAAAGGTATGAAATAGTAAAGAAAATTGTAACATTGATAAGCATTAGAACAAATCATTAGGCTTAGAATGATTCCTAACCTTGAAGTGGGACTTAGACGCCTTAGTCTGTTTGCTAGACGAGACGCTCAAGGGTTGTGGTAGATCTATATCTAGCTTGTTGGGTTTTCACACTTAGACATATACATTGGCCGACTTGTTAAAATAAAGATATGAAAGTTAGAAGAATCTACCTGTAACTTGTTTAAATCTAAGTTGTGACAGCACGCTTAGATAAATACGATATATAGGGTACACCATTAGCATGGTGTTAATAATTGAGATGTACACTATTAATTGTCAAGATTGAAATTTTCTTTAAGGGGGGTAGATTGTGATGACCCTGTCCTAATAGTCGGTCGTGAGAATTTGCACACACAAATAACCCTAGTAGGTGAGCCAGTGAATACGCAAGGACACCGTAAGTTAAATGGTCATTCCTATTCATAATAGAAATAGTGAATTTCGGGGATCAAATTCTCTTAAGGGGGGTAGTTTATAATAGGGGTGCACACGGGTCGATTCGGTCTGGTTCTGGGGTGAAATCAGAACTGAACTGTTCCTAATGGCTCTTCAAATATTGAAATCGGAACTGGACCGTTAGCACCCTAAAATTGAACCGAATCGGACCATGAAAAATGGTTCGGTTCCATGGTTCTGGGCTTTTAAAAATCCAGCCCAGTTAGATAATGTTCTGATTTTTTTTCCTTTTTGGGTTATCCAATCAATTGGAGCTCTTGCCCCCATTTTCTTCACTCGAATGCATTGAAAGCTGAATGAAAAACCTCCCAACCATTGTATAACAAGGATCAAGCATTAGAAAGACCATGGAAAAAGGGAGTGGGTCATTACTAGTGCAGTTGCTGCCAAACATGTAAGATCCCAGAGACTCGATATGCAAGCCCCACCCAGTGGCCACAGATACACAGGTCACGCATTGTAAGCTCTGGCACAAATATCAAGCTGGTTCACTCAATTTAATGGTCCCCACGTCTGTGTTGAATGACTATTGGTCAGTTTTTCTAATCATCCATGTGTTGTGTTAGATACCCAATGAGCAGATGGCTAGATTTCCTAGCCAAGGGATCTACATGGTGAGACACACCAGATGAGTGGAATAGATTTCACACATGTCAAACAACTATGGAGCTGAGATTTGCATTAGCCATGTAGGTAAGGCCGTAAGATTATAATTGCAGTCATCCTTGTCATTAAGTCAACATAGAAAGTTAATATTTTCTTGCATATAGTAAAGCAAAACAAAGCACCATGTTTATTCTACTGATCAAACAATGAAAATCCTCACAACTATAATACTAATAAAGAGGAGATCAATGATGCATTACAACTATCCAACTCTGTTAGCTATTACCATTGCTATGTAACTTATATGAGAGAGCAACTTGGCCTACCCATGACTAGATAAAAATGATGGCATAAAAAGAAGAAGAATAAGGAATTTGAGGCAACACAACCAAAATGAGCTGGAAGATCTATTTCAGGTAATAAAAGATGTCTCTGTACATGGCTGTCTCTAAGCTTCAGTTTCAAAAGAAATAAGTTGATGCTATGGATTATCTTTCGACAGAAAAAAAGAAATGCTATGGATTAACTTTCTAATATACCATTAAAAGAAGAAAGAAACTTTAAAGTAAAGGTTCGAATCCACGGTTTGGGTCACGGTTCGGGTCGACGGTTCAGATCAACGATTCGGTTCATGGTTCTATAGGGCCCTAAACCGGAATCAATCCGTATTCAACGGTTCTTAAACTTTTAGAACAGAACTGGAATCAGTCCTGTCTAGAACTGGACCAAACTGGACTGATCCAATGGTTCTAGTCTAGTTACACGGTTCTACCAGTTTGATGTGCACCCCTAGTTTGTAACACCTTGTACTTTCCAGTACTCGAGTGTTACCGTGTAACCAAATTTGGTATAAATACAAGCCCAACTTAAATAAACACTAATGTGCATTCTAGTTTAAATCTGACTATTTAAAAGTAGCCCCAATCCATACATCAAGCGATCTATCCGTCGATTTCGAAGACGGGCCATCATACCATTAAAGACACCTTCCTTAAGATCACCACTTCATGGATGGATAAATCAAACCGTTTATAACGAACATTAGCTCTTGGATCACCAAACCCACTATTCAATCTCAAGGTATACCATACATTTGTAGTAGGACTCCTCAGAGGAACAATGGATCAATCATCACCCACTAGATCCACCGTTTTATCAAGCCACATCACTCAATATGGAAGACTGTCACATAACCAGATAGCCCAAGGCATAGCAGAACTACATCGACTCGCTAACCATTCTTTAAAACTCAACTGGAAAACCTTATTCAGATGCTTATTGGGGCCCTATGACCTTGTCGAAGTAGGTTGATTAGAGTTAGGAGCTATCCGGTTATAAGATTGATAAGAATCAACAAATTAAAATCAATTAAATCCTTGATGTTCAAAATATATAATCTACTATTAAAAACTATAATAATAATAATAATAACAATGATGATAATAATAATAATAATATATTATATGTAACAAATTCCATTGTTACTTGTTAATTAATGTAATTTTATTAATATAAAACAAGGATAGTAATAGATAGTGATAATAGTAAAATTTATATTAATATTAACAACTAGTTAATAATCGATTATGAAATGAGCCATTAGAACCTTTTAACCAATTATATTCAAATTCATAACGATCCGACCGATAGATCGGCGAGAAATTCATAAATGGGGCCTAGATCAGGTTGCGGGGCCCATCTAGGCATTTGATATGCTTGACATTCCCTAAGTGGACCCCTATGACCTTATTAACGAAGTAGATTTCATCCAAATGTGTTGGTGGACCCCCACACATGCGTTGCATGTGCACCAGTGGCATGTGAAAGTGCCTTGATTTGTCAATTAGCGTAAGTGTTGGGTTAGTCAGACTGCAGTGCCTCATAGGAAGATCAATTAAAAGTTACTGCCTTAACCGGATGTGTTCAAGCTCGCCATAGGGAAATCTTAGCCTCACATCCCATGTCCTAAAACACCAGGTAAATAAAACGCTTAAAACAAGTTAGAACATCATAGGGTTTTGAGTTAAGAAAACTTTTTCAAAAATGAAAAAATCTCTAAGTTTTCTTGCTTTGTTGATTTTATCGATACACATATCGATATGATTGATCTGTGCTGTTGATGTCCTCGATGACAAATCGATCCCATCGGAATGAGGTCAAAAGTGTCCAGCAACCACACATCTCTGGACCGAATTATCGATGTAACGATGTACCTATCGATACCATCAATAATTGAATCTCGAGTCCATCTAAGGTGACTAGTAATATCGACAGGCAGATCTCCGTCGCCCCTATTTTTACTTAAGGATATCATATATTCTTTGATATATCGATGCCCTCCTCGATACCATCGAATTTCAAATCTCGATGACGTCGGAAGGGTCTTAATGATATCAGTCATGGGCGTGAAGATTTCTAGTAAAATATTTCAGAATAGTTTATGTATAATTGAGGGTCACTCGATCAAATCAATATTCAAATATCGATGATATCGATACAGTCTTGATGGCATTGAACTAGGACAGAAACTGTCGAGCAAGATTAAAAGAAAATCCTATGGATTTATCGATGCCTCGACACAGCTATCGATATCATCGACATTCAAATTTCGATGATATCGAAAGTCCCTCGATCATTCTTGTAAACCTAAAATATTTCAAAGAAAGTCTATCTCATTTTCAAATGTCGAGGAATCGAACCTTGCATCGATGAAATCAGAGTTCAAAATCCTATGACATTGACACGAGTTTCGATTCCCTTTACTAGCTGGTACGAGGTTTCAAAAGCGTATGATATTGAGTTTATGTCATCGAGCAGACCATCGATGCAATCGAGAGTATACACTCGATAATATTGACCCGCTCGATGATATCGAACTCTGTCATAAATGTGACCGTTTTATATCCGTTGGAACCTTTTGCCTATATAAAAATGACTTGTCTATTTTTGCTAACAGAGAAAGTAGAGAGTGCTTTTGAGTGTTTAACCTTAGATCATTTACCCAAAGCCCTTTCTCTCAAGGGTGTTCATCCTCCAATCCACCCTCATCATTGATATTCAATAGAGTGGATTGGAGAATGAACTTTCGCATTCAAGGATCCTCCAGCTACTACCTTAATAGAAAATCATTAAGTTAGGATGCCTTGAATGCATAGATGATTGGAATCGCTCTAGCTTCCTAATAGGAAAACATTTAGAGAGTAGGATTCCATCGTAACCTTGACCCAACCCATCACCATATATTGGTACATCATTTGAGTTATGGATCAAGAAAGCAGAAGATTCTTCATCAACAAGAAGATCTTCATCAACGTGCTGAATGAGACTCATCTACTTATCTGTAAGTATCTATGTCCAGAGGACCCTTTGATCAATTCCTTTGTAGGATTGGGTCTAAGGTGATTCTCATCCTTACAAGTCCTCAAAGAGGCCTCCGACGAGAGTGTACATGGTGCGTGCATTGTGTGGACCCTTGCTTTATGGAGAGCATAAACATCTGGTTAAAGGTGAACCATTCAAAACCTTGGGTTTGAGGTGAACTGTGTGAAACCTCTGTTAGGGTCGTATGGAAGATCCTTGGCCAGTGTGCCTAAAATTGGGTCCGTTGTGTTGACCCTTACTCGTGAGAGCATAAACAGTTAGCCTCAGTGTAGGTTGTAAAGGTTAAAAGTGAACCTAATTTAAAACCTTAAGTTTGAGGTGAACCGCTGTGAAACCTCCTTAGTGAAATCCGGTACACTCAAGGATTGAGTGTGGTTATCGGGAATGGAGTAGACAAGTAGTCGAACCACTATAAGACTGACTGTGTTTGTGATTGCTATTCTTTTATGTATGTGATTTACTTCAATACTCTCATATCTGCATATCTGAGATCACAGCTCACACACATACACAGTCATATCCATCATAAATAAGGTTAAATATTGGTCACTTCTTGAATAGTTTGTGATTGGATCCTTTATCAGGCTTAGAAGCTAATAGAGTTACTTTTAAGTAATCCTGATAAATGCATATTGATGAGATTAGTATAATAGGATTTTTAAATAAATTATAAAAACTTTAAAAAGTCCTATTCACCCCCCTCTAGGACATATTGGCATATTCCTACTTCGACTAAAGCAGTCTTCACTACTATTTCAATTGGTATCGGAGCGGGTCTCTCTTTAAGGGCTTCACTGCCTAGAGAGTGATCTTGACTGAAGTTTGGAATATGGCCAAAGGAGAGGGCTCATCAGTCACTAGGCCTCTAGTATTTGATGGATCAAATTACGCATACTGGAAGGTTAGGATGCACTACTTTCTGAGATCTTTGGACCATAATGTTTGAGATATAGTTAAGAGTAGACATGTACAACCATCCGAACAAATTGTACTTGATAGTGGTGCAACCATCACAAAACTCAAACCCAAAGAAAAGTGGATGAAGTTCAATAAAGAAAAACAGACAGTTGAAGTGAAAGCCATAAATGCCATCTACTGTGCCGTGTCCTAAGACATCTTCAACCAAATAAGTATGTGTGGAACATCCAAGGAAGCATGGGATCTATTGGAAACAATCCATGAAGGCACACGCACTATGAAGAGATCTAAACTCCAACTTCTGACCTCACAGTTCGAAAGTTTTAGAATCGAAGAACATGAGACATTTATGGAGTTTTTCACAAAGTTAAATATCATCTGCAACTCCATGGGTAGATTGGGAGAAAAAGTTCCGGTACCAAAAATTTGTAGGAAAATTCTAAGATCCCTACCGGAACGATTTATCCCAAAGTTACAACTATTGAAGAGTGTAGGAATATAGACGAAATGAAAGTAAAAGAACTGGTAGGTTCCCTACAAACTTTTGAACTACACTTTAAACAAATCCCAAAATCCAAAACAACTGCCCTAAAAACTTTAAAAAAAATAATGAATGAGGACAGTGGAAGTGAAAAGGAAGATGAAGATGAGAAAATGGCTATGTTGGCACAACAATTTCAAAAATTCTTTCAGAAGAATCGCGCCCGTCCTTCCAGAGGAAGAAAAGTGGACAACAAACCTTTTGCAAGCAAATTTGGTAAAAGAAGCAAAGAACCACAATGCTATGCCTGTTGAAAGTATGGACATCTATCTACCAATTGCTCAAACAGAAAAATTAAGGGCATGACAATGGCCATCACGTGAGATGATACAGTAGAGTCAAATTCAGAATATAGTCACTTAGAGAGCGATGGAGATAAAAATTATTGAAAATTCTTATGGTCTCCACTACTCCAATCATTCCCATAAAATCTGAAACCAAGGAAGAACAGAAAGCCACTGAATCATTTCCGTCTAATAATGAGGAAACTGGAGAAGAAGAAGAAGTAGAAAAGGATAAACTGCAAGATGCTTAAATCAACTATTATCCATGACATCCACATTCTTAAAAGACTTAGAATGTCTGAAAATAAAAAGGAATTTCTACAAAAAGATTTGGACAAAACCTTGGAAATTAATACACATTTAATCGATGACTTATAACAATATCATTCAGACAGTGATAAGTTAGAAAGAATCAATCTATCCCTAAAAATGGAATCATTAAAGCTTATGAAACAAGTTGAATTATTAAAAGATGAAAATGAGCAACTCAAGAATGAGAATCACACACTCCATGTTGACTTAGAAAACTTCAGAAAATTTGCTGAAATAAATTATAATTTTTCTCAAAGTGGTGAAAAGCTGGAAAAGTTGTTAGGGATGGGAAGACGAGGAAAAGACAAAAGTGGCCTAGGGTATGATAAAACTAAGAAGAAAACTGAAAATACAGCACAAACAACTAAAAAATCTGCTACTTCAGGTAGTAATATGAGAACTACTCTAGTTTGTCATTTATATGGTCATATGGGTCGTTATAAGTTTGAATACTTGACACCTAGAAGGACTTCACATAACTCTGGTCAAAATCACATTAGTAAATTCACACCAACTAGAGAAATATGAAATGTCAAAAGTCCATCTGGGAGAAACACTCATTCATCACCACCTAAAATGAAAGACAGAATGAAGGAATCATTGGATCAAGTGGGTGAGATAAACATAAAAACTAAATCTACCATAGTAAAGAATTCCGTCTCAAAATGGATAGTAAAAGAAAGACTGAATTGTCTGATAACTAACTCTATCCATATACCCTGAAATATCTAACATGAAAAGATAAGTCCAGGTCATGCATCTAGATCTGGATATTTGCTGAAATGATGCAATTTTTGCTGCACTCTAAATGATATATCTAAGGTTCCTCACCTCAATTTTTTTATATAAACATTTTAATGTTTATAATTTTGATGTGTACAATGTCTATCCATTATTTTGTTGTGTATACTAGTGATTCATAGAAATATTAAAAGTATACATGAAGGGTCGTCTGAATGCTGTAAATTAAAAATATTCATCTTTAATATGACTGTCGATATGTCATTCCCGATTAATCAATCAAAGGTCGATATCATCGACACCTCCTTAGAATAAGAAAAGCCATGTGATCGAGAATGATATCGAAGACAGGATCGATAACATCGATCGTGGTCCCTTGATATCATCGATATAAGGATCGATGATATCGATAGATGCCGCCCAATATAAGTCGGTGGAGCGCAAAAAAGGGATTTCCATTCCAGGGTTTCCTTTCCTCTTCCCTACTCGCTCTTCTTAATCGGACCGCTCGAACCTTCTTCAGGTAGCCCCAACCATTTCGCAAATATGGTAATACCTTTCTAAAACATCAAGAGTTATTTTTTGTGGTATTTTCATTTTTATTGGGTTTTGTCTTCTTTCCCAAATCCTTCAAATCCTCTTTTTGTCCACATGGGAAAAGTATCTGGTTCAGGTGAGTAATCAAAATTCACTCGACAAAAAGTGGTTGCTTTAAAAGGAAGTACAAGGGCCGTAGAACGTGGGACCCCACAAGGCAACGAACAAGACATAGTGGGTCCCAGTCTGAGGCGCAAGCGCTCCCACTGGTGCAGGTTAATCCAATTTTAGCAAAGTTCGCTGGGAGAAAGGTTATTCCTGAGAGAAAAGTTGACCGAAGTTGTCTGATTCCATATAATCTGGAACCTCTATTTTCCACCATAGATTGCTTACCAGTTCTAGACTTTGGGGGACCATATCAACTTGAACGGACTTATAATTTCTTTGCCGCCTGTCATTCTCCGATTCTGATCCACCATCCATCATCGTATCCGTCAATGGTGATGATGTGCGGATCACTCTGGAATCTATCACAGGGATATTCAATCTTACCTTATCTCCTGAAGGAATTCCTGATATGGACATGAAAAATATTAAGGTTCGGTCCAAGGTCACCAAATTCCTCTGTCATGATCATGATGTCCAATGGCACCAAGTGAATGCCCTAAAAGTCAGATTCATAGAACCACGTTATTAGGTCCTGCATGGTATTCTTACTTTGAACATTTACTCTAGGGGTTCCAACAGGGCAGATCTCACAGGCTTCATAACTATGATCATTTATTCGATCGTCGCTGGGATCAAGATTTTTCTGCCTACCCTCATCATGTATCAGTTAGTTTATACTTTTCATAGGGCTAGGGACATTCTCTTACCATATCCCTAGATCATAGATACGATTTGCAATGCCATAGCATTCCCAACTACTAGTGATCCTGTACTTCCTCTCCAAACCTTCAATAAAAGTAACATTTAAAGGATGGATTTGAAGTTTCATAAATATCCTGAGGATCCACCTGAAGAAGGCATTTAAGTAGAGATGGAAAGTGGGGCTGGTGATGCTCCCATGGAAGGGACTGAGACGGCTGGAGAAGAAGCTTCTGGACTGCATCAAGCACCATCAACATAAGCTCCTGAGCATGCTAAACGATTCAAGTTCCACCAGGATCAGATTGCTGTAATTCAAAGGGATGTCCATTCAGTGCATGAGAGGCTTAGCATCTTGGAACGACTGGTCCAAGGAGTGTAGCAGATAGTACAACAATTAGTTGAGATAATCACCTACCATCGAGACGATATGGTGCCATCTACCTTTGCTTCTCCGTTGTAGTACAAGACTCTAAACGCTGTCGCATTCACCCACACTTATCTCTGCGTATGAGCATAAGTATCTTTATAGTTCTTTATGCTCTCATGAGTGAATGTGATAGCTCCCTAACAGTTTCATAGAGTTTTTTATTTTGTGGATGTTGTTTATGCCCCGTGTAGGTCTACTACTACTAGTTACTTTTGGGTGCCCATGGATGGGCTATAAACTGATGTTTGATTTTGATTGCCCATGGATGGGCTTGATAGTTTTGTTGGGATGACTGCTCTACTACTGCCAACCTTGGGATGTGTATGTTTTTTTTATGTTGTTAAAAGTGGCCAAATATAATTCTCATTTTTACTGCCGGACTGATATATGTGATCCCCTGGTTTATCTAGTTTCTAATACGGGATGCATGTGATGTTTTTACTGATTATCTTATTTGATCTAATATGCATCCATACTTTCTAAAAATGATGTCTGCTTAAACTGAGTTAATCTTTATACATCTATATCTGTTGGTTCTCCCACATGTCTTTAAAACTTCAGTCAATATCTGCTGTTATGCAATCTTTGTCAATGACTAACAAAAAGGGGGAGAACAGTTCAAACACCCCATCAAGAAATGTATATTTTCTTGAGTATGGTATTACAAGTGTTAGGGGGAGCAACTACACTAAGTGAGGGGGAGTTTGCAAATAGGAGGAGCAGCATCTGAATATGTTGTGTGTGACATTGTTAGCATTGTACAATTGTGTAAAGAACATGTACACACAATTTAGGATGTCAGTATAGAAGCTACTCTAGGGTGTTTTGGTATTTTTGTCACATAATTGACAAAGGGGGAGATTAAAAGTGCCCTGGTTTGTCAATTAGCGTGAGTGTTGGGTCAGTCGGAGTGCAGTGCCTCATAGGAAGATCAATTCAAAGCATCTGCCTCAACCGGATGTGTACAAGCTCGCCATAGGTAAATCTAAGCCTCACATCCCATGTCCCAAAATACCAAGTAAATAAAATCCTTAAAATAAGTTAGAACATCATAGGGTTTTCAAATTACGAAAACTTTTTCAAAAATCAGAACATCTCTAAGTTTTCTTGCTTTGTCAATTTTATCGATACACATATCGGTATGATTGACCTGTGCTATCGATGTCCTCGATGATAAATCGATCCCATCAGAATGAGGATAAAAGTTTCTAACAACCACACATATCTCTGGATGGAATTATCGATGTATCGATGTACCTATCGATACAATCGAAAATTGAATCTCGAGTCCATTGAAGGTGACTCGATAATATCGACAGGAAAATCTCTGGCACCCCTGTTTTTACTTAAGGATATCGTATATGCTTCGATATATCGATGCCCTCCTCGATACCATCGAATTTCAAATCTAGATGACGTCGGAAGGGTCTTAATGATATCGGTGATGGGCGCGAAGATTTTCAGCAAAATATTTTAAGATAGTTTATGTATGAACGAGGGTCACTTGATAGAATCGATACTCAAATATCGATGATATCGGTACAGTCTTGCTGGCATCGAACTGGGACAGAAACTGTCCAACAAGCTTAAATAAAAATCCTATGGATTTACCATGCCTCGACACAGCTATCGATATCATTGGCATTCAAATTTCGATGATATCAAAGGTCCCTCAACATTCTTGTAAACTTGAAATATTTCAAAACAAGTCTCTCTCATTTTCAAATGTCGTGGAATCTAACCTCGCATCGATGAAATCAAAGTTCAAAATCTGATGACATCGACATGAGTTTCGATTCCCTCTACCACCTGACAAGAGGTTTCAAAAGCGTATGACATTGAGTTTATGTCAACGAGTGGACCATTGATGCAATCGAGAGTATACGCTTGATGATGTCGAACCCGCTCGATGATATCGAACTCTGTCATAAATGTGACCGTTTTATATCTGTTGGAACCTTTTACCTATATAAAGAGGACTTGTCTATTGTTGTTGGCAGAGAAAGTAGAGAGTGTTTTTGAGTGTTTAACCCTAGATCATTTACCCAAAGCCCTTTCTTTCAAGGGAGTTCATCCTCCAATCCACCCTCATCATTGATATTCAATAGAGTAGATTAGAGAATGAACTTCCACATTCAAGGATCCTCCAGCTACTACCTTAATGGCAAATCATTAAGCTGGGATGCCTTGAATACATAGATGATTAGAATCACTCTATCTTCCCAATAGGAAAATATTTAGAGTGTAGGATTCCATCATAACCTTGACCCAACCTGTCGCCATATATTGGTACATCATTTAAGTTACAAATCAAAGAAGCAGAAGATTCTTCATCAACGAGGAGGAGATCTTCGTCAACGTGCTGAATGAGACTCATCCACTTATCTGTAAGTATCTAGAGTCCAGAGGACCCTTTGATCATTCCTTTGTACGATTGGGTCTAAGGTGTTTCTCACCCTTTCAAGTCCTCAAGGAGGCCTCCAGCGGGAGTGTACATGGTGGGTGCATTGTGAGGAACCTTGCTCTGTGGAGAGCATAAACATCTGGTTAAAGGTGAACCAGTTAAAACCTTGGGTTTGAGGTGAACTGTGTGAAATCTCTGTTAGGGTCTTATGGAAGATCCTTGGCCAGTGTGCCTAAAAGTGGGTGCGTTGTGTTGACCCTTGCTCGTGAGAGAATAAACAATCAACCTCAGTGTAGGTTGTAAAGGTTAAAGGTGAACCTGATTTAAAACCTTAGGTTTGAGGTGAACCGCTATGAAACCTCCTTAGTGAAATTCGGTACACTCAAGGGTTGAGTGCGGTTACCCGGAGTGGAGTAGACAAGTAGGTGAACCACTATAAAAATGACTATGTTTACGATTGTTATTCTTTTGTGTGTGTGATTTACTTCAATACTTTTATATCTGTATATTTGAGATCATACCTCACACACATCCACATCATATCCATCATAAACTAGGTTACATATTGTTCACTTCTTGAATAGTTTGTGATTGGATCCTCTACTAGGCTTAAAAGCTAGTAAAGTTATTTTTGAGTAATCTTGATAAATGCATATTGATAAGATTAGTGTAATAGGATTTTTAAGTAAACTATTGTAACACCCCAAATTTTTTTCCAACCTGGAGTTAGATGTCCTTAGGCAATGAGTCGATCATAATACCTTAATTTACTTCTGAGAAGTCAATCATAAAGCCTCAAATCCCTTTTCAACCCATTTCCTTCAAAATCTCAAATTTCCTTCAAAAATCTCACCTTTCACCACCTCATTCTTCAAAAATTTTCAAGTACTTTCCTATCAGACACAAATCCTACAGTCTAAATGATGAAGAACTATACTTAAACTAAAATTTACTGTAAATGATAAATACATGAATAAAATAGGCTTTTAACTATTTAATTTTTATAATATCATGATATTGATAGGATATTTGGATAGATTAGCTTCTCCTACCCCAAAATCATTTATTGTATGTCACATAACCCATTCCATATTGAAAGATACGCCCACTTCAAATATTGAATCTGTGAAACCACTTCAAACGGGGTCGGGGGCCTATCGGAGCATGTCCAAGGGGGCCCACAATGGGTCCCACATGTTTCTAGGGTCCAGCGACCGATGAGGGGCTTCTGCTCAACCCCCAATTTTTAGGGAGTTACAAGTATTAAAACTTTAAAAAGTCCTATTCACCCCCCTCTAGGACCTATTGGCATATTCCTACTTTAACTAAAGTAGTCTTCACCACTATTTCAACGTGCACTCGTAGTGCACTGAGCTAAGAAGCTCAGTCAGACTGCACTGACCCGTGCTTCACCAAAAGTGGAGAGATTTCTCTCCCACCCTCTATTTTACTAGCCGACAGATAGAGTTCGTTTGGGATGTGATGTGGCCCACCCACAAGATCCATTTAGACAATCCAGATAATCCATCTTGTACGCAACATGGCCCTAACAATGACCATGCTCTCCATCTGCATTCATCTAACCATGCATGCACACAATCCTCGCTGAAAACAGGCCTTACAAAACCATATTTCGCAAAAATGGAAACTGTCCTCCTTACAATGATGGCAATCCGTGTGAGTTGCTCTTTCTCCATCCAGACTGTCCATCCTAAAGTGATCTTAGACCTTCAAAACTAGGTTTTTGATATAAAGAGAGAGAGAGAGAGAGAGAGAGAGAGGATAGCCGAAAATCTCTCTTATTGCCCTAGCTCAAACCTATTGAGCTAACTCCTCCCAACCTCACAGAGCATCGATTTCAGCCATCAACGAGCTCCATGGAGCTTATTCAAGCCATCCACAAAAGTTAGATTGAAGGAAGAAGTTGGAAAACTGGATCTGCCATTAATGGATGTCATCTTCTCTACAGCTCAAAATCGAGCCAGACAGTTCAGGCATGGCATTTCGGGCTCTCAATGACTGGTGATATCCTTGGTGTAAAGAAAGAGAGAATAAACGAAAAGAAAAGAAAAAAATTAAAAGGAAAAGCGGGTGCAGCACCGAATTCGTGCTCCAACAGGCTAGTGCGGCACCAAGTTTGAGCTTCATTAACTCATCCGAGACATAGCTGAGTTCGATGGCAGTAGTCTCTGGATGGCCTCAAGAGCTTTGGGAATTGAAAGAGAGAAAATAGGAACGGAGAGATACTGAGAGAAAAGGGGTGGACGGCTGCACCAGCTCGGATGGAGCCAGCCTGACCCACTGGGGAGTTCAATTTGCTGGACCGAGTTCGGTCTGAGATGGATGTGAGTCAGATCTATCCCTGACCTTATGGAAGTCTAGGGAGATGGAGAAAGAGAGAAGGAAAGGAATAGAAGGAAGAAGAAAAATGGAAGAATAGAAAGAGAAAGTCATCGCCGAGTCGACTCGCTGGCCGGACTGAGAATCTGTCGAGTTGTTGGTCACTTTATCAGAAGTGTATGGATTTGAATAGAGGGAAGAAGTGAAGGAAAGAGGAAGAAAAGAAGAAGAAGAGGAAGATAGGGTAGAGGTCGTGTCAACTTAGCTCGAACAGAGTTGACTGGGTGAGCCCACATTTTCTGTTCTGATTTAAATAATTTTAACTATCATTTCTATTATTATTGTCATTTTTAGGATTATTAAATATAGATATGATTAACAATTAGTAAATTATCTATACAGATATTAGTTAATACATATAAAAATTATCACTATTAAAATATTAATATTTTATCTTGTCGTTCTTAGAATATTGTTATTAACGTTAGAACACACTAATCATTTTCATCAAAATAATTATTAGTGTCATGTTAGCTAATATTATGGATATTGTTAATATTAATAATTGTTTTGGGAATTACTAATATTATTATTCGTAGTGTGTCGTTGTTAGGTAATTGATTATAATAGTAGCCATTGTCGATATTCCTAAAGTAATAACCAATTCATTTGATTAATCATGTTCATTTATTACTCCCTTTGATAATACCACTAATGGCTACACAAAATAGAGTTCAATTCCATAGTCTAAACCCAGAAATAAATCCTAAATGAAACCCTATACTTTACATGAAAACCCTTAAGATCTAGCCTAGACCTAAACTCTAGGATGAAATCTTAGGCCTAGGTAATCTAAGCCCTAGGTCGATACTTTTGTGTGTTGGGATTGGATCTAGGTATAAAATCTAATATCAGTATATTTTATAGGAACTTTTGAACTATCATTATTAACATAATTAGCATATATGAGTTATAACACTAAGGCTAATAGTATTCTTGGGATTATTAAGATTTAATCCTAACTAACACACCAAGTAGAATTCAAATCCTAGGATCTAAAGCATATGACTAAACCCTAGGATAAGGCCCTAATTCCATATTAAAATCCTAAAAGTATTCCAAACCCTAGGTTGTATAAATCTAACCATAATCACTTACTAGAACATTGATCTCATGTGCAAATTTCACAATTCATGTTAGGGTTTGATTCTAAGGGCACACGTGCCTCCTAGCAATGCTGGTAGGTGATGCAAACATAAAGTGATGATTCTTCCCATTAACCTTTCCATTTTCCCATTAGCTCAAGTTATAGTCTTTATTTTAAATTTATAATTGATATCTATATTTCATAGTTACATGTGTTAATTGTTGGAATTAAATTTCTACATTACATGCTTAATGTTTATCTTGCATATTTATTCATGCTTATGGATTATTTGTAGATTTCTTATGGAACTTAAACTGGTACATGTGTGGGAAATCCTCACCTATAAATGTACACCCATACTCAGAATGTAACCCAACTGGTTGTGATTGTAATGGACTTTCGACATAGTGGTTATTGAATGGTGATTTAAATTGACCATTGATGTGGGCCTAACATCTAGGGTTTTTGTGTCCAATGGTTTTTAAGGATGGTCTTTATTATATTGTTTTGATATCGGTCCTATGTAGCATTTTAATACTCGCCCTACATGGTTTTGTTTTAATATTTTCCCTATATGTCTTCGATGTTTTATATTATACAATCATGTGATGATAAGCCCCATATACTGTAATATGATTGTCCACTAGTCGATGGATTTTCATTAAACATCTTAAGATGATAGTATCATGGGTCAGGGATGGTGGTAATGGGACACTATGCCCGAGTCGTCGGTATACGCTGGGCCACATGCTCCCCGTAAGGACCGTGAGCTTATTTAAATTGAATGGTTATAATTGGACTAATAATGGGTTGGTTAATCATACATGCATAGCACAGACCAACATTTATTGTTGTTGTACGTGACATACGGCTTCGCCTAACTGGATGTTTTATCCGGGGCACAAACCATCATCTATTGTTATCGTACATATTTGTCTGTCTAGATGTTTTACTCATGGCACAGACCGTCTGGATGTTTTACCCAGGTCGATGATTGCATAGGTGATGAGCCCAATGTCCATTTGGATGTTTTACCCGGGACAATGATTGCATTCATGCATCCATGCATATAATAAGATTGCATTTACTCTATTTTAGCTGCCTGGATGTTTTATACTATTTCATACCTAGTACGGTGGTATGTAATCTTGAAGGAAATTCACATTGAGTTGGCCACTCATCCATAAAATAAATATAACCGTACAGGTAGCACATGTGGCTTAAGTGATTTTCAGGTTCGGGCTAATGAGGAGCCAAATTCATGTTCCTGAGTTGCATGACTGTATCTACCTTGAGAAGTTGAGGGGTCTTGTGGCTCAAATTCACTTGCATGCTACTATTTATTATGTTTCAGATCTTGTAATTCTTGTATTTACTAATTTTGGAGACATTGGTTTGTATAAGTCATTATGGGAAACCTCTTGTATATTCTAAATGAAATTTAAAATTTTCTTTTATGCTTACTTGTCCATTTTACACTCATCTGCTTACTCTGATGAAAGAATATATATATATATATATATATATATATATATATATATATATATATATATATATATATATATATATATATATATATATATATATATACATACTCGAGTTTGACCATTCTTTAAGGTTAACAGTCTGATTTTTATGAGCAGAATCATATACTCGGGTCTTGAAAAGTCGGAGCGTTACAGGGCATCATGCCGACATCCTCTACAGGAATCAGAACAAGTAAAACTTTGTCTAGAAGGCATGAGACCAAAACTGGCATGTATCCTGATTAGTAAACATTGGAAAACCTTTCATGATCTTGCTACGAAGGCCTATGCTCTTGAAAAGATAATTGGAAGAATGTCTGCTTTTCAGCTATCATCAGCCAACATCATTCAGAAAAAAGAAAATAAATAAGATTATCAGGATGTTGAAAGAGATAATGATGAAGAGGATAGAAATGGTCGTGCAGTTATAATGACATACTTCCAAGTGAAATAAAGACCATATGAAGTATTCATTTGTAAGAAAAGACATACTTCCTATGCTGAAACAATTGTTGGCTAGGAAAAGTTTTGAATTACCTTAGCTAAGACACCTCGAAGAAATTGAAAATATAAGAGGAATGGATTATTGTCATTATCACCGTACATTTAGACATCATATAGAAAATTGTAATTCCCTCAGGAAAAAGATATAAAAGATGATTGATAGGGGAGAAATTGTGATGGAAGAATATGACAGCAAAGCAAAGGTGAAGGGGTTGATTACGCAGGTTAGCATAAACACCCCTCGTAGTTGTGCCCACCTGCACAGAAAATGATTAATAATGGCGAAATTTCCATAAGGAAAGTATACAATATAAAAGAAGAAATGAGGGTACACACGCCTAATTAGTTCAAGACTGGGGGCAATACTAATCTTGAATGATCGGTATGAGGTAATGTGGCATCAGCATTGTAACACCCCAGATTTTGGCCAACCTAGGATTAGACGTCCTTAGGCAATGGGTCAACTAAAACACCTGGGAAATCGCTCAGAACCCAATTCCATAGCCAAAGAAATCACTTAGGATTAATTCCTTTAGAAACTAAGCGTAAGTTAGCTAGCGCTATGCTGGAGTAGCTGTGAAATAGTCCCTGATCGCTTTAAATACGTTCTACAAGACCCAAAACTTGTAGAATCAATGGTGCTATAATACTCTAAAACCTCGGATCAAACTCTAAACCGGTTTGTTCTCTGGACCTCTTTGAAACTTTGTATTGGATCTAGACCGCGCGTCGAAAGTCCGATACCTACAATCTTAGACCGTTAGAATCGCCTTGTTCGACATGACAATCATTTCAAAAATCAAGTCCAACCGACATTCACAGACTGTTTCATTGAGCCTGGAGTGAAGAGAGTGAGAATAGGGTTAAAATTGGAATTTGAAATTCAAATCTGACACACGACTTGACGCGTCAGTATTAAGCGTTCTGACCGTCAGAATTCAGCCAAATTACACCCTTGAATCAGGAAAAATTTCTATTTCATATCATGAGACTTGCAGACCTGATCTACGTGCGGTGACCGCTGAACTGAAACTGGACCGCCACGGGAGATCTACGAACACCACTGGTCTGAAAATGGGATGTGAGCGACATCCGACATGTATAAACTTAAGTCCGATCACGTTCGGCCAGGGGACCACCAGAAATGGTCTTTTGGTTCGGAACAGTCCCGATTTAGGTATAACTTAAGTATACCTTAGCCTGAAGCCTGTTTTGGGCATGTTTGGGCTTATAAAGGGGCTTGAAACCCTCTCATACCTCTCTTATCCGAATTTGTAAAAAGCCCTAGGTTGAGTGAGAGAAAAGGTGAGAGATTGTGAGAGAAGGTGGGAGAGAATTTCCTGCTGCTGGTGCTACCTGCTACACGTGTTTAAGCCACGCAATCCAATCACTTTGCCGGTGATTTCGCTACATTTCTAGGTAAGAAAATACCCTAAATAGTTGCTGATTTACTGTTCCCTCATTTCCATAGCGAAGTAGCTTATGGATCTTGTGTATTAGGTTGCCTATTCGCCGTAGACGAAGCGTATACGCTCCGTTCGAATTGATACGCTTCTAGGAGAAAAGGTGCGGATATTAGACGCTTTGATTGACTGTTTTCAACGCTTTCAATGTCGTTTAATAGTAGATTATCGACGGCAACGCCGTTTGACATGTAGAACATGCTGTCTGTTTCCTGTTTCGTAAGCAGACGAAGAATATGAGATTTAGGGCATTTTAGTCATTTGTAGGAATTACTGTTTTCATCCATATTTTGCTGATGTGATTGACATGGCTTCTTGTCGCATTAGGATATTAAGAATGCGTGCATAATTAGTTTGGCGAAGAGATTCGCCTAAATGCACACTTTGAGTCGACATACTATATGTAGACTTAAGTGTATAGTTTAAGTGTTTGTATAAATGCTTGTATTAGTATGTATTGAATTAAATGGTGTATGAATTAGTTTGAGATTGATTTCTTAATTAATATGCTGATGTAAATGGTTTCCTACATGTTAGCTATACGCATGATTTCATTATATGTATGAAATGCATGCGTTGGATGATTTACTTAAGTTGTATGTTATAACATGTGTTAACATTCTCACATGGTTGTATTTCATTTTCATTACTTTTACATGATTACTGATGTGAATTCATAAATGTTTGGGACTATACTTAGTCCAGGCGGTCAGTAACTGAGTAAATTCATGGTTGGCTTATCTTTGCCACGAACGACGTGTCGATGAACGCGAGTCGTATTTTAGAGTTGGCGGAAGTGGTTTGGCCACACGAGGTGTCTTATGCAGTTCATGTCGTTCGACTTGAGATGCGCTCGTGCTAGTCGAGCCCGTCAAGTAACCCGACTGGCCATTGTATGTTCACCTTGTATGAGTCATAACTGCTTGAACCTAGGGTACTGAACTTACTATTGTTAACCCTGTCAACCATGGTACCTTGATCCACAAAGACTCATGAGCCGAGCATGGTGGTATGAGACACCGTGATCGAGCTGTCGGCCTACGCTGGGGCCACAAACCTCCCCGTAGTGACCAGTGAGCACCTATGACTCGTGAGCAGATTATGGTGGTATGGAAAACTATATTCTTGCTGTCGGCCTACACTGATCAGGCGACGAGTCCTTTGTAGTGACCGCGAGCGTATTCTGAGTCTACGGGAGGCGACGACCCTTCCGTAGCAGTGAGAGTACAGTAGTCCTGTATTGATAAGGTGATGGGGGAGCGGTGCAACGAGTGCGAGCAACAGCCCTGGCAGCCCTTGCAGCGACCTACAAAATATGCATCGTATGAGATTACTAGGAGTGACGACCCTAGACAGGATCTGTGTTGGGATTGATATAAGGGAAGTACCTTAGTTTCCCAATCCTGCTGTTTGAATGGACTAATAATAACTCGGCAATCATATCACCATCACATTGCATGTGCCTGAAAGATGTGGAGCACTGAGCGGTACGCAAGCATGCCGCGAGCGTAAGATGGTGCCGTATGAGGGAGAACGTCGGTGAGGGCATCCATCATGTCATGTCATATTACATTAACAATAGTATTAGGATTGTTTGATTTACTGCTTTACTATTATCGCATGATTGATTTAATAACATACTAATCTCTGCTCTCTTATCCCACTGTGTTGATCACTCACTCCCACGTTACGGGATGGTGTTTTCGGACACCCACCAGTCCCTATTGTGATTGCAAATGATGGCGCGGCCTGCGAGGCGGAGCTGGACTTGATGATGATGAGGAGGATCTCTCCTTTATGCGTGTTCTGATTGACGGGATTACAGGGAGGTTGATTAGATGCCTTGACACTTGTCATTTTATATTTTCACGCACTCATGTATATTCGTTTTGTTTACTTTTGGGGTATACATGTATGTATATAACCTGAAAACATGTTCATACTCTGGAGACATACAACAGTTTATATATGTTATACATACTATCACAGTCTTCCGCTTGCTAATTTAACGGTCTCTAGATATGATATGATGTTTTGGATTAATCCCACTCATGTTTAATGCATTAACACAGACAACATTCATTCATACACATTTATGTTGCATAAGTGATGTTCTGGAACTCGGGAGTGGAGTTTTTACTCGACCCCCTGATTTTAAGGATGTTAAAGATGGTATCAGAGCATGATTTGGATTAAACCGGGCTTGGGTTATGGTCATGCAACGTACGCTGTCACTTCTTATGACTTAGTAGGGTGCGAGAAAGGTCTAGAGACACTTATAGGATCGCAGATTCGCCAATAGGAGAAGTCCACTCGTATCGATCGCGCGATCGAGTCCGTAATGCATCAAGGGTCGCGTGAAGCGACCTAAGTAGCTCCTAGGCTGTAGGTAGGTGGGTTGAGACATTCTTTAAATGGTTCTAAACCCGTAAATGTGAATCCTTAGGCTGTGGGACAACCACAACCCTTACATTCAATCGCTAGGGCTTAAAAACCCTGTTACACCTAAATTCTTCTTCGCACCACTCCATTCTTCAATTCTTTCTTATTATTTTCATGTTAGGCATTGATCCTAATATGAAAATGATATAAAATCCTACTTTGACAAAATTTTACAGTGAATAGTAAAATTTCATGAAAACTGGCCATTAGGCCATTCTAAGTTTGTAATATTTAACAACTGATGGGCTAGATAGATGTATTAGCTCCTTCTACCCCAAAAGAATATGTTGCATGATAGGGGATTGCATTCAGGTTTGTAGATTGGCCCTAGAAAGTCCCGAATGCATGTTTGGGCCTCCTTAGGGCAATCTAGAATGAAAGAAGGTGGGGCCCATATATTTTTGGAGTCCTTGGGGTAGGGGGGACCCGACCCATGTGGTCCCACCGGCCACCGTGCAAGATGGCCGGCGATGCATCGCCGCCCGGTGGACCCCACTTGCTGTAAATTTTGGGGCATGGGGGTATTTTGGGTAGTACACCCCCCCCCCCCCCATGTATGGTTCGTCCATAGAAAACCCCTAAATGGGGTACTTCCTTCACAGCAGCCCCCTTCCCTAGCTCCATTTTCATTTTCTTGCTGCCCTATCTTAAGACCGTGATCCCAAATCCTTCCCAAACCTATTCCTTGCTGAAAATGACCCCACTCCATCACTCCATTGCAGTTTGCAACTCTTCCTCTTGCAAATCTCGTTCGTTGGAGCTCCTACAACCCCCAAAACGAGCTAAAATTATGAGGAGCTCCATTTCCCTTTTTCATTCTCTTTTCTCTTTGAAAATCCATCCTAGGGGAGCTTGAAGCATCCCTCTACAACACCTAGATATCCCTTTTTCATTTTGGACAACCATTTCTCTCCATTTCCCCCATTTTTCATAGCTTTTGTTGAAGCCATTTTGGGTCTTTTATCTCTCTCCACCATCCTCTCTTTGATGAGAAAGAGAAAGACCGCAACAAATGAGGCTGGGCCTAGTCACCCTACTCAATCAAGAAGATCGAGGGGTGGCGCCGCTAGCTCAAGCGCCGCCGCAAGTTTAAGCACAGCCCAAGAGTTCCATACAAAGCGGGATTTGGATCCCCATACTAAACTTGGGTGAGTGATATTAGCAGAGATGCCTCACGACGAATACACCGACCGTAAGGTGTTGTTTGAGGTGGACGTGGAAGGATGACTCTTCGGTGAATTCATGTTATTCGAGCGCATTGAAGCTGCACATTGGGGTCCGCTCTTTGAAGCTCGTGCTCGTGCTAATGTGAGCACCGTTCGTGCCTTCTACGCTCGTATCTAGAGTCCTACATTGGAGCCATTACAGTTCAAGATTCCTTTTGGTAGAGACCGGATGGCTACGATCGATGTTCGGTTGATAGCGCAACTTTTGAACGTGTCCCTTGGTGATGTTCATCCCAGTGCAAAGAATTTGAGGAGTAGGCGTGAGCGAGATCGTCGTACCAGGTTCCCATGTGGTAAATTGGTTCCATGGCAACCTAATAATAGCCTTAAGGCATCTCATATGTCTGATGATTTTCGCCTGCTGCACCACATTTGCACGTTCAACGTGTATCCCAGGTCAAAAAATCGCATTGAGTGTACGCGCCTTATGGTTGATTTCTTGTATCAGGTGACCCAGGGAGAGAAGGTGTGTATGGCCACTTTCATCTTGCGACAGATTATCCTCATAGCGAAATCAAGAAGAACGTCTGAGTCGCTTCCTTTTCGCCGACTGATATGCAAGATCGCACTTGAGTTTGCTTACAGACTTGGGTCGAAGTTGCCAATTCCGATTCACAGCATTGATAAGTCTACCATGGTCAAGATGAAGATCGGGTCTCAGTACCGTGAGACTCATCTTGAGGAGGATAGCGAGGATAATTTTGATGAGAAAGAGGATCCAAGTGAGGGAGAACCTGGAGCAAAAGTTGAGGAAGAAGTCCAGGAAGAGGTAGAAGAGGAGGCTCAGGCTACAGATGAGAGCCCTCCTCCTTCTGCTCAGGCTACTGGTGATGATCGCATTTCCCGAATTGAGGAGAGTCAGGTCGCCTTGCGAAGAGAAGTCCAGAAACTTCGGGCCGTGGTTGAGGATACCAAGGCCGTCATGAAGAAGAAATTCGACAAGGTGACTCGCACCTTGAAGGCGATCCTATGCTGCTTGCAGGATAAGGGTGCTCCTCCTCTATCGCCCGACTCGGACTAGTGATTTAGATCCAGATATCACGGGTTGTAGCTAGTTATTTCCTGCTTTTTGTGTGTAAGCCTGATAAGGCTAGTATTTCTCTTATGTTGTTGTAGTAGCTGACTGGCTTAGCTCCCATGCATTTCTTGTCATGGTACATGTAAGAGTATGTCTCCTATATTGTGGTAATTTTGATTTAATGAAATGCATGGAATTATTTTTTTGGCTTGTTATGTGAATGTTTGTGTTGTGGTTTGGGTTTAATATAACCAAATTTGGTTAGATGGAATGCATGCCGTTTCGTTCGCTGTAAGGTATTGTCCCTAGTTTGGGTGTATCCAATGGTTTCCACTGCCATATTGTAAATCTAGGGATTAAGCCTACAAAATTAGTTTTTATCCCACCCCACCCTCCTACCAAGCATGCCACTTCCAATCCCGACATGGGATTAGGAATACCGTTCCATTAGGCTATAGATTACAGACTAGTCTACTAGTTACCTTGAGTAGAGTAAAGCCTGTATATGCTAAGGAATTGTAGGTTAGATTTGGTTGAAGTAGAACCTTATTCCTTCGATAGATCCCCGTATTACTTATAGACTTCTGTTGTAACCCATAGGAAAGTGGTTTTAACTTAGAACCATTCACTCTCAGGGAAAATTTATAAATCCCTCAGATTGAACTTAGAATGAACTAGCACGCCCCTTAGAATTTCCTTCCCTAAGGGCTTATTGCATTCGGGAACGCAGAGTAAAGGAAATGCATGTAAGCGATGTATTCGCGGTTTGAATTGACTTCTTAATCCTAGTGGTTACCAATAAATCCAATGCTCTGATCAAGCATAAGATCGGCATCGACTCGGATTAAGAATTGATACAATAAATCTTCTGTCCTAGCTAGACAGAAAGTCTATGTATCCGGCTCAGACCTACTACACAACCTTTCTTCTGTGATAGCCCAACCACCTATAACCAAACGGGATCACATTGCCTTTGGGAAATGGCGAGGACTTAAAGCCAGTAGAGAATTCAACATCTTGTCACCAACTCATGCCTGCCCCTGAACCCAACCACAATAGAGATTAGGCTCATCTCTATCGTCATAGATACCAATACCATAAAACGTATGATTCGCAAAGGAAGACTATGTAGAGAAAGGTTGTTTTCATTTTATGTCAAGGATAGCCCCTAAGTTGCACCTCGTTCCGATATACGAATCGATGCATAGATTCTTGAACTTTAAGTAGAACCAAGTTTTAAGAGGGGTAGAACGTATCGAGTCCAATCCAATTAGCTCAATCAATGCAACCGTTCGATCAGAGTGGCACAGCAGAAGTGTAGTTGGCCTCTTCCCCACTGGCCTAGGATCGAAACATTTGAGTTAGGATATACGTAAGGTGAGGTTATTAAATAGGATTTGAACCTTCCTTAGAAAAAGTACTCCTTACCCTTCGCCAATTTTGGGGATGAAATTGTGTTTTAAGGGGGGTAGATTGTAACACCCTAAATTTTCGCCAACCTGGGATTAGACGTCCTTAGGCAATGGGTCAACTAAAACACCTGGAAAATCGCTCAGAACTCAATTCCATAGCCAAAGAAATCACTTAGGATTAATTCCTTTAGAAACTAAGTGTAAGTTAGCTAGCGCTACGCTGGAGTATCTATGAAATAGTCCCTGACCACTTTAAATATGTTCTACAAGACCCAAAACTTATAGAATCAATGGTGCTATAATATTCTAAAACCTCGGATCAAACTCTAAATCGGTTTGTTCTTTGGACCTCTTTGAAACTTTGTATTGGATCTAGACCGCGCGTCGAAAGTCCGATACCTACAATCTTAGACCGTTAGAACCGCCTTAATGGACTTGACAATCATTTCAAAAATCAAGTCCAACCGACATTCACAGGCTGTTTCATTGAGCCTGGAGTGAAGAGAGTGAGAATAGGGTTAAAATTGGAATTTGAAATTCAAATCTGGCACACGACTTGACGTGTCCGTATTAAGCGTTCTGACCGTCAGAATTCAACCAAATTACACCCTTGGATCAGGAAAAATTTCTATTTCATATCATGAGACTTGCAGACCTGATTTACGTGCGGTGACCGCTGAACTGAAACTGGACCGGCACGGGCGATCTACGAACACCACTGGTCTGAAAATGGGATGTGAGCGACATTCGACATGTATGAACTTAAGTCCGATCGCGTTCGGCCAGGGGACCACCAGAAATGGTCTTTTGGTTCGGAACAGTCTCGATTTGGGTATAACTTAAGTATACCTTGGCTTGAAGCCTGTTTTGGGCAGTTTGGGCTTATAAAAGGGCTTGAAACCCTCTCATATCTCTCCCATCCGAATTTGGAAAAAGCCCTAGGTTGAGTGAGAGAAAAGGTGAGAGATTGTGAGAGAAGGTGGGAGAGAATTTCTTGCTGTTGGTGCTACCTGCTACACGTGTTTAAGCCACACAATCCAATCACTTTGCCGGTGATTTCGCCGCATTTCTAGGTAAGAAAATACCCTAAATAGTTGCTGATTTACTGTTCCCTCATTTCCATAGTAAAGTATCTTATGGATCTTGTGTATTAGGTTGCCTATTCGCCGTATACGAAGCGTATACGATCCGTTCGAATTGATACGCTTCTAGGAGAAAAGGTGCGGATATTAGACGCTTTGATTGACTGTTTTCAACGCTTTCAATGTCGTTTAATAGTAGATTATCGACGGCAATGCCGTTTGACATGTACAACATGCTGTCTGTTTCCTGTTTCGTAAGCAAACGAAGAATATGAGATTTAGGGCATTTTAGTCATTTGTAGGAATTACTGTTTTCATCCATATTTTGCTGATGTGATTGACATGGCTTCTTGTCGCATTAGGATACTAGGAATGCGTGCATAATTAGTTTGGCAAAGAGATTCGCCTAAATGCGCACTTTGAGTCGAATACTATAAGTAGACTTAAGTGTGTAGTTTAAGTGTTTGTATAAATGCTTGTATTAGTATGTATTGAATTAAATGGTGTTATGAATTAGTTTGAGATTGATTTCTCAATTAATATGCTGATGTAAACGGTTTCCTACATGTTAGCTATATGCATGATTTCATTATATGTATGAAATGCATGCGTTGGATGATTTACTTAAGTTGTATGTTATAACATGTGTTAACATGCTCACATGGTTGTATTTCATTTTCATTACTTTTACATGATTGCTGATGTGAATTCATAAATGTTTGGGACTATACTTAGTCCAGGCGGTCGGTAACTGAGTAAATTCGTGGTTGGCTTATCTTTGCCACGAACGACGTGTCGATGAATGCGAGTCATGTTTTAGAGTTGGCGGCAGTGGTTTGGCCACACGAGGTGTCTTATGCACTTCATGTCGTTCGACTTGAGATGCACTCGTGCTAGTCGAGCCCGTCAAGTAACCCAACCGGCCATTATATGTTCACCTTGTATGAGTCATAACCGCTTGAACCTAAGGTACTGAACTTACCATTGTAAACCCTGTCAACCATGGTACCTTGATCCACAAAGACTCATGAGCCGGGCATGGTGGTATGGGACACCGTGGTCAAGTTGTCAGCCTACGCTGGGGCCAAAAACCTCCCCATAGTGACCAGTGAGCACATATGACTCGTGAGCAGATTATGGTGATATGGGACACTATATTCTTGCTGTCGGCCTACACTGATCAGGCGACGAGTCCTTTGTAGTGACCGCGAGTGTATTTTGAGTCTACAGGAGGCGACGACCCTTCCGTAGCAGTGAGAGTACAGTAGGCCTGTATTGATAAGGTGATGGGGGAGCGGTGCAACGAGTGCGGGCAACAGCCCTGGCAGCCCTTGCAGCGACCTACAAAATATGCATCGTATGAGATTACTAGGAGTGACGACCCTAGACAGGATCTGTGTTGGGATTGATATAAGGGAAGTACCTTAGTTTCCCAATCCTGCTGTTTGAATGGACTAATAATAACTCGGCAATCATATCACCATCACATTACATGTGCCTGGAAGATGTGGAGCACTAAGCGGTACGCAAGCATGCCGCGAGCATAAGATGGTGCCGTATGAGGGAGAACGTCGGTGAGGGCATCCATCATGTCATGTCATATTACATTAACAATAGTATTAGGATTGTTTGATTTACTGCTTTATTATTATCGCATGATTGATTTGATAACATGTTATTCTCTGCTTTCTTATCCAACTGAGTTGATCACTCACTCCCACGTTACGGGATGGTGTTTTTGGACACCCACCAGTCCCTATTGTGATTGCAGATGATGGCGCGGCTTGCGAGGCGGAGCTGGACTTGATGATGATGAGGAGGATCTCTCCTTTATGCGTGTTCTGATTGACGGGATTACAGGGAGGTTGATTAGATGCCTTGACACTTGTCATTTTATATTTTCACGCACTCATGTATATTCGTTTTGTTTACTTTTGGAGTATACATGTATGTATATAACCTGGAAACATGTTCACACTCTGGAGACATACAACAGTTTATATATGTTATACATACTATCACAGTCTTCCGCTTGCTAATTTAACGGTCTCTAGATATGATATGATGTTTTGGATTAATCCCACTCATGTTTAATGTATTAACACAGACAACATTCATTCATACACATTTATGTTGCATAAGTGATGTTCTGGAACTCGGGAGTGGAGTTTTTACTCGACCCCCCGATTTTCGGAATGTTACAAGCATACTTGTTATAGCTCGCAGCATCGTAGTTTTGATTACGAAGATTACCAGAGCAATGCTTCCTCATCGAAAGGGGGTATGATAAATAGAAGAATAAAAATGCTGCAAAAGGCAAAGTCATGTACTCCTCTTCTTGTGAATGAATAAAAGGCGCAAATTTTTAAGAAAAACTTCTTAAACGTATCAAGCATTGATAATTGCTGTGAAGCATTGATGATTACCACCGAGCATTGATGATTACCTCTGATATCAATAATTGTTGTCGAACGCCGATAACTTTCGTCAATTATCACTATGATGTTGATGATTATCGTCAACTTCGTCAAGCGTCAATGATTGTCGCTAAAATTACTAACTATTGCTGTCGTCATCAATCGCTCATACAAACACATTTTATCAAAATTTCTATCTTCGCCAAGATGATACAATATTTTAAATATGATATGAATGTTCTCAGAATATTATTAGCAGCGGCGAAATGTCAATTATTGATTCACCATTTTTTATAGTGGAATAAAGATATATGGCCAATCACATATAAAGTTGATGACAAAGATGGTAGCTTATCATTTAAGGCAGCCTTGCCAAGCCCTATGCGGCCAACTACGCATAAGACCTTTCATCATCGTTTATATATGACAATAACGAACGCTTGAGCAGGTCTACATACAAAGCTTCAATGACTTAAAGAGCCCGAAATCGGTGATAAAATATAATTGCTCTTTGAGCCCAGCCTGAAATTGGCTGTAAACTATAATTACTCTTTGAGCCCAGCCCAAAATCGGCGGTAGACTATAATTGCTCTTTGAGCCCAGTCCAAAATCGGTAGTAAACTATAATTGCTCTTTGAGCCCAAGTCTAGTCCAGTCTAGTTCAATCTAGACTACTTAAGTCAAGTCCAGTCAAGTCAGAGCAAGTTCAGTCTTGTCCAGTTAAAGTATGGTCAGTTAAAAGTACAATAGCTCCACTGCTCAAAAAGCATAAACTATATACAGCATTCAAAATGATGTAGATACATATTTCACTTATGATATGCTTAAATATCCAATTGCCTATTAAAAATTTTAAATATTGAGTAAACAACATGTAAAAATGTGTTTCTCTTGAATCGGGTTCAAATTACAGCAAGAGCAAATGCCTTCAAAATATTGGTAATTATTTACTTAAAAGTTTAAATCTTCAAGATCAATTAATATATTGACAAGAGCCGTGAAGTCTTTTTGTCTCTTTCTTTCTTGATGATAGAGAAATATTATCGCACAAGATGCTTAAAGGCGACAGAGAATAAACTAGAGAAGAATCATCATTCTCTCCCGGACAATTTAAAGATTCAGATATATTCTTTCGATTCGTTAAATGACCAGTAAAGATTATCCATTCTTCAAGGGTATCAGCAGGCTTCACTTCGAAAGTATTATCTTCTGAAGAAATCTTTATGTGAAGTTGACCTGGAAAGGGGACATGATCTATGTCTTTAAAGTAATCTATGCCTTGGCCTTTTAATAAACTTTGATATGTGATGGAGGAATTCATATGCTGAGAATTATGAAGCATGATCTAGTGTGAACATTTAAGAGTTATTTTTTATATGAAGAATCAACAAAGATCCAAGGAAAAGTCTATGCCAAGGAGCACAAACTAGAAAAGACTCAGCGGTTGGACCTTTGGAGCTGGAGATGAAATCTTCAAAAGTGCGATATAATGAGCAAAGAATATAATGCGAAGCATGATGACAAGAACAAAGATGAAATAATTAAATCATTATAACATTGCAAATATCATAATCAGCCTAAAAGGAGAATAAGCTTTCAATATATTTCAAAAATTATCAATACTTCATAAAGCTAAAATTGAAAAATTATAATGTCTTTAGATACTAATTCCGATTAATTTGGAAGAAAAGACTATCATTCAAAAGCTTAGGTTATGCAGATCATGAATGAATGAGACAATCGAAGAAGTTGTTGCAGTAGGAGCAGCATTAAAGAATAACTCCCTAGACGTAGAGCTGAAGGAAAGAGTCGTCAGAGTTGATCAAAGAGACTGTTGCAACAGCAGCAGTGTTGAAAGATAGTTCTCTGGTCAAGTTACTCAAAGATGAAGTCGCCACAACTGTTACAGTGGCAAGTTTTGATGAAAAGAGAATTTTATCCTCTCTAGTGAAGGATTCGCTCGACGCTGCTGGCGGGGGGCATTCAAGTCTTTCATTCGAGCTCGCTCATTCAAGTCTTCCATTCAAGCGCGATCATTCAAATCTTTCGTTCGAGTGTGATCATTCAAGCCTTCCGTTTGAGCGTGAGTATTCCCGTGTTCGGATCGAATGCGATCATTCAATCTTCTAGTTAAGTATGATCATTTAGTCTTCCATGCAAGCATCATCATCTAGCCATCCTTCAGTTGTAGTTCATTCAGTTCTTCGATCGAAGGAAGATCGATCCTCATTTGATTTCAGATAATGATCGAGGGGGCATCTATTGAGGTACAAAAAATATTCCATTATATGTTGTTGAGGCATAAAAAATATTCCATTGCATATCCATTGCATTGGTCAAAGAATTCCATGGTGTAGATCTTTCCCAAGGTCGTGCACTCCTTATTTTGGTAAAAAAACAACATCTGGGAGTTTTCTAGAAAAAAGCAGCATCTAGGGTATTTTAGTAAAAAGCAGCATCTGGGAGTATTTTAGTAAAAAGCATCATTTGGGAGTATTTTGGTAAAAATAAGCAAAGAGGGGTATTTTGGTAAAAAGAAGTGATGAAGGTTATTTTAGTAAAAAGGAGTGGATGGACATTGCTTGTATTAAGGAAGAGATTGGTGATCACCACTATTTAAGAGATCGGTTGGTAAACACCACTATGTAAGAAAGGAGGGTGGAACTTGTATGAAGAAAGAAGTGGTGGTGAACACCACTATGTAAGAGAGGAATGCCTATAAATACCCCTCCCCATGCCACATTTGAGGGGTTGGTTCATTAGAAGACAAGGAGGAAGGAAGGTAAGAGAGGGAGAGGAAGAAGCTGTTGTGCGACCCGCACAACTAAAGAAGCTATTGTGCGATCCGTGCATCAGAAGAAGTTGTTGTGCTACTTACACAACTAGAGAAGCTATTGTGCGACCCGCACAACTGAAGAAGTTGTTGTGCGACCTGCACAACTGAAGAAGCTATTGAAGAAGCTGTTGTGTGACCCGCACAACGAAAGAAGCTGTTGTGCGACCCACGCAACTGAAGAAGCTGTTGAAGAAGTTGTGTGACCCACACAACTAGAGAAGCTGTTGTGTGACCCGCACAACTGGAGAAAATGCTGTGCGACCCGCACAACTAAAGAAGCTGTTGTTCGACCCACACAACTGAAGAAGTTGTTGTACGACACGCGCAGCTGAAGAAGCTATGAAAGAAGCTATTGTGTGACCCGCACAACTAGAGAAAATGTTATGTGATCCACACAACTAAAGAAGCTGTTGTGCGACCCACACAACTGAAGAAGTTGTTGTGCAACCCGCGCAGCTGAAGAAGCTGTTAAAGAAGCTGTTGTATGACCTGCACAACTAGAGAAGCTGTTATGTGACCCGTACAACTGAAGAAGCTGTTGTGCGACATGCACAATTGAAGAAGTCATTCCACCGTCCGTGCAACATCCTCTTGACTAGGCTTTTATGCCATTTTATATAGAAGCATGTCTAAACCCAAAAGTCCATGCACCATTTTGTTAGGAGATTTGTCTTGATGCATGGTTTTGTCCTAAAATAAGCCTCATGTACTCCATATTTCCTAAAAAGGCAGTGAGAGAGAGAAGCAAGAAGGAGAAATAAAAGAAAATAAAGATCAGAAAGCTTCGAGGAGCTCATTTGTCTTTACGATGAACATTAATAACATCAAAATGTTGATAAAATTGTTGTTGCTTTGTAATCTATCTTAGAATCAAGGGAAATCAAAGGATGTAAACGAACTCAGAATAAAATATCTTGTGACCATTGTTCTCTCATTCGTTCTTTGTTATCATTGAATGAAATTTCCCAAATTAAACACATTTGTTTTCTTGTCAAAACAACAACCACGACCCATAACAATTGACAACCATGATCCATGCATCATGACAACCATGACCTATATAACATGACAACCACAACACCTATATAACTAAGAACCATGACCCATGTAACATGTCAACTACGACCCATATAACATATCAATCATGATGCAACATTGTGGGGCCAACAAGTTAGGACTTTAATGTGGCCCTTACAACCATGACCCTTACCACATGAAATCACAACCCTCACCACGATCATATATGACATTTTATTGAACCTAAAAATAAATTATATGAGAACTCCGCAAGATAACTAGAAAATTAACAAGTGAACTTTCATTTAATTACAAGAAGTTTACAGATGAAGAAGAAGAACAGAACAAGGAAGAAGAAGAGTGGCAGGATGGGAGATTTAGGTGGGCCAATTTGAGGTCTTCCTAGCTTAATCCAGTATAGTCTTTTCTTGTTAAAGTCCTACTCGCGAGTACAATGTAACATGTTCTTCCTAGCTACTTCAGAGTGGGCTGTAGAGCCCTACACTCAGCACTAAGGGTCGACAAGTGAGACAGAGTGGAAGAACACTACTTGATTTCTCTGTTCGCCTCAGAGAAATTATCTCTGAATTGCTGGAGTTCTGAAATGATATTCAGCTGTTGATCTTCAGGAAGATCTACAACATCCCCGAGGAAAGGGAAGGGATCACCTATAAAGGAAGAACGCGAGAAAGATTTGATGCCTTCTTTAAATATCTCCTCCATATTTTAATTAAAAGAGCAAAGAAATTCATGAATGCTTAAGGTGTTGCAATAAGGATTCTGGTTCGGATTGGCTTCTGAAAGTAATTTGAAATCGAAGTACCACTTTTATAGGCTAGTGAACTAGTGGTTAATGGATTAGGATGCGGTGCGACTATTTTTTTTAATGTTAGGTGAACCATTTTTTGGGATTACGAAGACATAGAAAAATGAATGCGATTTCCTAAAAACGAATCTGGCGCTAATGCCGTGGCTGAGGTATCAGGTGCACCCACGACCCATAAAACATGACAACCACGACCCATATAACATCTTAACTATGACCAATATAACATTTCAATCATGACCCATGACAACCACGACCCATATAAAATGACAACCATGACCCACATAACATTATATAATAATATTATTACTAATTGGGCTAGGGCACATAACATAATATCAGCCTGATCATAATATTATAACAATGTTATTAATTACATGACAATTACAATCCATTGAGCATGTCATCCACAATCCTTTATTCACAATAATAACGATCCATTGAGCATGTGAATCATGACCCTTTGTAAAAAATGCGATTATCACCCACAAAGTGTCATGGTTAATACACATGCATCATATACTTAAATATCAACATCAATAATTAGATTATAGTCCAGAAGCCCAAAATCCTCTTTAGTGTTGACAACCACGACCCACGTATCATGAAAACCACGAGCCATATAACATGACAACAACAACCCATGACAACTGCCAACCACGATGCATATAACACTACAACCATGACACATGTGCTAAGGGTCGTGATTTTCATCCACATTGGGTCATGGTTGTTAGTTGTCATGGGTCGTGGTTGTCATGTTATATGGGTCGTGGTTGTCATGTTATATGAGTCATGGTTGTCATCTATGATGGATCGTGGTTGTAAACTACTTACTTTGTCAATTGTCATGGGTCGTTGTTGCCATGTTATATGGGTCGTGGATGTCATCCACGATGGATCGTGGTTGTAAACCACTTGCTTTGTCATCCACATTGGGAAGAAAGTGTATCAACGTCGATTGTGACCTATTCAATTGCATGTTGAGCATCTGAGTGTTGGCCTATCTCTCCCTAGGATGTAATTCGAACCTTTTTCGGTCTTCCAACAGATCTTCTCATTTCTAGAGGCTTTATATTCTCACATAAAAGCTTTACTTCATCTGGAATGTTCCATTGTGTCTTGTCAAGCACTAGGAAAATTGACTCTAGGTATGTTTCATCCGATGTAGTCTTCGTAATTTGATGCATTTTATCTAGGAGCTATCGATATGTAATATCATCACTCACAACAAATCCTTTCGAGTCCCCACCATCGTAGGTAAACATTCCCTTGTTATATACACTCTCTCCATCATAATAGCATAATATAGGCCTATGACCTATACTCTTCTAAATTGGTTAATCTGTGAAAAAATTGAATGGGAACAGCTTGTCAGAAATGAAGGATCATGGTTGTCATTTATAAAGGGTAATGGTTATCATCCACTATGGATCATGGTTGTCATCCACATTGGGTCGTGGTTGAAGACCACGATCCATTCAAATGGTCATGGTTATGACGAAGAATGGGTCGTGGTTGTTAACCAAAATGGGTCATGGTTGGTGAACCATGACCCATTGTTGATGACAATAAGGCAACAAGGACCAATTATTTGTCATAACCAAGACTACTATGGATGATAACCACGATGCACTCGAAGTGTCGTGGTTATGACGAACAATGGGTCATGGTTGTCATCCACAATGGGTCGTGGTACCTATGTGAATGACAACCACAATCCACTTGAAGGGTCATGGATGTGATGAACAATGGATTGTGGTTGTCATCCACAATGGATCATAGTTAGGAACCACCACCCAGTGTGTATGTAACGCCCCGAATTTCGAGGGTCGAGCAAAGCTCAACTCTCGAGATCCAACACATCACTTATGCAACATAGATAATGATGTTTAAATGTTGTTCATTTCAATGCAATAGACTGTAACAACCTGGATTTTTACCAACCTGGGATTGGACGTCCTTAGGCAATGGGCCAACCATAACACCTTAGTAACCTCTCAGAACCCAATTCCAAATCCAAAGAAATCATGTAGAACCAAATTCTTTAGAATTTAACGAGAATTAGCCTGCGCTACACTAGATTACCTATGAAATAAGCACCAACCACTTTGAATACGATCTGTAAGACCCAAAACCTCTAGCATTATTGACGCTATGTTACCCTAAAATCCAGGATCAAACTCTAAACCGGTTTGTTCTCAGGAACCCTTTGAAACTTCGTATTTGATTTAGACCGCGCGTCGAAAGTCCGATATCTACAATCTTAGACCGTTATGACCGCTTGGCTGGACTTGACAATTGTTTCGAAAATCAAGCCCAACCGATGTTCTGAGGCTATTTCATTGAGCCTGGAGCCGGGAGTGTGAGAAAGAGTGAAATTCACAAAAATTTAAATAGGATTTAAATAAATCTGGCACGTTTTGCTTGCACGATCAGTATAAGCATTCGGACCGTCAGAATCTAACCCAAATACACTCTCGGATCAGGAAACATTTCTCACCCAAGTCAGTGTACTTGGAATTTTCGATCGAGTCTCCGTGACCGCTGAACTGAAACTGGTCCGCTACGTACGATCTGGGAACTCTACCGGTGTAAAAACTTCATGTGAGCAAGATCCAGTAGGCATGAGCTTAATTCTGACCGCGTTCAACCAGGGGACCTCGCGAAACACTCTTTTGGATCGAAAAAGTCCTGATTTGGTTGTAACTCAAGTATACTTTGTTCCCAAGTCTATTTAGGTTAGGTTTTAGCCTATATAAGGGCTTTTAACCCTCTCATATCTGTCCCATCCAAATTTTCTTGAAACCCTAGATTGAGAGAGAAAGAAAGTGAGAGATTGTGAGAGACTTTATGAGATAACTTTCTGCCTTTTGCTCCATCCTTTGCACGTACCAAAGCAACGTATTCAAATCACTTTCCCGATGCTTTCCAATGCACTTCTAGGTAAGAAAAACCCTAACCACTTGCTGTTTTAGGGATTTCTTCGATTCAAATGGCAAAGTAGCTTATGTACTTGTGCATTAGGTCGCATTTACGCCGTTGACGAAGCGTATACATTCTATTCGAATCGATACACGTCTAAGGAAAAAGATGAGGATTTTAGACACTTTGAATGACTGATTTCAAAGCTTTCAATGTCGTTTAATAGTAGATTATCGAAGAGAACGCCGTTTGACATGTAGAACATGCTGTCCGTTTTCTGTTTCGACTACGTACGGAAAATATAAGATTTAGGATATTTTAGGTATTTGTAGGAAATACTGTTTACGTCCATATTTTGCTGAAATGATTATCATGGCTATTTTTCATGTTATGATATTAGGAATGGGTGTATGATCGGTTTGGTGAAGATATTCGCCCTAATGCGCACTTTGAGTCGACATACACTATGTAGACTATGAAAGTACACCTATTACGTGCCCTGGTTTGTCAATTACATTGTATGTTGAGTCAGTCGGACGACAGCACTTATCAAGAAGATCATGTCAAGCGTCTGCCTCATCTGGATGTGTGGAAGCTCACCAAAAGGTAAATCATAGCCTCACATCCCATATCCCAAAACACCGAGTGATTAAACCCTTAAAAAGAACTAGAACATCTTAGGATTTTTGTATAAGAAAACTTTTTATCCAAAAGAAGATTTTTTAAGTTTTTCTTACACTGTCGATTATATCGATTCCCCTTTCGATATGATCAACCAGCTCTGTCGATGTCGTCGACATATCAATCGATACAATCGAGTGAGGAAAAAAAGCATCCAGCAATCAAACCATCTTCTGGATGATTTATCGATATATCGACCTTCGAGTCGATATCATCGATATTCGAAAATCGATCATATCTGAAGTGGATCGATCGTATCGACAGACTGCTTTCCGGTGCCCCTATTTTTCTAAAGAAAACTATCAACTGCTTCGATATATTGATGACTGTCCGATTCAATCTGAACTCAACTATCGATCATATCGGGAGTCAGTCGATCGTATCGACTATGGGGCGCATGTTCTCTCCAGCATGAATTTCAGGTTACTTTTAATGTTGATCGGGGTGCATGTCGATAAATCGATATTCATATATCGATCATATCGAGACCATGTCGATTGGATCGTGTCAGGACATAATTCGTCCAGCAAGCTTACATGTAAAATCTATACGATTTTCGATCCCATCGAATGGTCACCGATATGATTGATGTACAAATTTCGATGACATCGACTGGTTCCCCGTTCATATCTGTGATCCTGAAATTCTTCAAGACTTCTCTCTTATTTTTCAACTATCGATAGAATCGAACCATCACTCGATGGAATCGGAGTTCGAAATTCGATATCATCGATGTGTGTCTCGATCCCATCGACCAGTTGGCAGAAGGTTTTCAAAAGCAAAATGACAATTGAGTTCTTATCATCGAGAGGTCGGCCGATACAATCGAGTGTATACGCTCGATCATATCGAAGACTGATCGATGATATCGAACTCTGTCATAAATATGACCGTTTATATTCGTTGGAACCTTTTGCCTATAAATAGAGAGAGTTGTCTTCATTGCTTAGAGAGAGAGAGAAAGAAGAGAGTGCCTTAGAGTGTTTCAACCTTCCTATCATTTACCTAAGCCCTTTCTCTCGGGAAGTTCATCCTCCAATCCCCTCTCATCATTGATATCTTATAGAGTGGATTGGGGAATGAACTTCCGCATTCAAGGATCCTTCAGCTACTATCTTAATGACATATCATTAAGCTGGGATGCCTTGAATGCATAGATGATGGGAACCTCTCTATCTTCCTTATAGGAAAACCTTTAGAGAGTGATAGTCCATCATAACCTTGACCCAACCCAAGCTTAGCATATATACATCTATATGTTGCAGATCAAGGGAACTAAAGACTCTTCATCAATAAGGAGAAGGTCTTCATCATTGTGCTGAAAGGGACTCATCAACTTATCTGTAAGTACTGAGAGTCCAAAGGACACTTGCGATTATTCCTTTTTAGGATTGGGTTTTAAGTGTTGCTCACCATTTGAAGTCTTCGAAGGAGGCCTCCGACGGGAGTGTACGTGTGGGGTGCGTTGTGTGGACCCTTGCTCTGAGGAGAGCATAAACATCTGGTTAGGAGTACGCCAGTAAAACTCCAGCATTAGAGGTGAACTGAGTAGAAACCTCAGGGTGCGTTGTGTGGACCCTTGTCCTGTATGGGCATAAACATCTGGTTAGGAGTACGCCAGTAAAACTCCAGGGCTTGAGGTGAACCGAGTAGAAACCTCTGTAAAGGTTAAAGGTGAACCTGATTTAAAACCTCAGGTTTGAGGTGAACCATGGAAAACCTCCTTAGTGAAATCTGATCACTCAAGGGTTGAGTGTGGAAGCCGGGAGTGGAGTAGACAAGTCGTCGAACCACTATAAAATGACTGTGTTTGAGTTTGATATTATCTTTCATTTATGTGATTGCCTTGCATGTCTTTCTATATGATCACATCCTATGCACACACAGTCATATCCATCACAATCTCATCTATACATTGTTTCTCTTAAATAGTTTGTGATTAGATCCTCTATCAGGCTTGGAAGCCAGTAGAGTTAAGGTTGAGTAATCCTAATCAATACTCTGTGATAGGATTAGTGTGATAAGGATCTTTAATAATTTATAAAAATTTTAAAAAGTCCTATTCACCCCCCTCTAGGATATACTGACCTATTCCTACTTCAACTAAAGCGGTCTTCACCGCAATTTCAGACTAAAGTGTGTAGACTAAGTGTATGTATAAATGGTGTTGTGAATTAGTTTTGAGATTCAATTCTCAATTAATATGCGGATGTATATGATTTCCATCATGTTTGCCATAGGAATTGATTTCCTTATATGTATGGAATGCATGTGTTGGATTAATTTGCTTACTTTGTATGCTATAACATGTGTTAACATGCTTGTATTGTTGTATTTCATTTCTATTACTCTCATATGATTATTGATGTGGATTTACAAATGCTTGGGGCTATGGCCTAGTCTAGGCAGTCGGTAACGGATTGAATTCGTGGTTGGTTTCTATTTTCCACGAAGGACGCGTCGATGAACGCGAGCCGTGTTTTGAGTTGGCGGCAGTGGTTAGGCCACACGAAGTGTTTCATGCACTTCATGTCGCTCAGCTTGAGATGCGCTCGTACTAGTCGAGCCCGTCAAGTAACCCAACTGGCCATTGTATGTTCACCTTAAATGAGTCATAACTGCTTGAACTTAGGATACTGAACTTACCATTGAAAACCTTGTGAACCATGGTACCTTGATCCATAAAGACTCATGATCCGGGCATGGTGGTATGGGATACCGTGGTCGAGCTTTCGCCCTACGCTGGGGCCACAAACCTCCCCGTAGTGACCAGTGAGCACATTTGACTCGTGAGCCGATTGTGGTGGTATGGAATACTACATTCGAACTGTCGGCCTACTCTGATTGGTGACGAGCCCTTTGTAGTGACCGCGAGCGTATTCTGAGCCTACGGGAGGCGACGACCCTTCCGTAGTGACGAGAGTACATTAGGCCTGTATTGATAAGGTGATGGGGGAGTGGTGCAACGAGTGCGAGCAACAGCCCTGACAGCCCTTGCAGCGACCTACAAATACAACATCATATGAGATTTCTAGGAGTGACGATCCTAGACAAGATCTGTGTTGGGATTGATATAAGGGAAGTACCTTAGTTTCCAAATACTGCTGAATGAAAGGACTAATAATAACTCGGTAATCATTATCCATATCGCATTGCATGTGTCTGGAAGATGTGGAGCACTGAGGAATGCAAGCATGTCGCGGGCGTAAGATGGTGCCGTATGAGGGAGTATGTCGTTGAGGGCATCCATCATGTCATTTCATGCATGCATTAACAACAGTATCAAGGAATGTTTGATTGTTTGCTTTACTATTATCGCGTGATTGATTTGATAATATATTAATCTTTGCTCTATGATTTCACTGAGTTGATTACTCATTCCCACGTTATGGGATGGTGTTCCGGACACCCATCAGTCCCTATTTTAGTTTCAGATGATGGCGCTGCTTGTGAAGCGGAGCCGACTTGATGATGATGAGGAGATCCCTCCTTTGTGCGTGTTCTGATCTACGGGATTATAGGGAGGTTGATTAGATGCCTTGACACTTGTCATTTTATATTTTTAGAGCACTTATGTATATTATTTTCTTTTCATTTTTGGAGTATACAGGTATTTAATTAACCTGGTAACATGTTCACACTCTGGAGACTTATAATTACTTATATATTTTATGTATTCATCACAGTCTTCCACTTGCTAATTTAACTGTCTCTGGAGTATGATATGTTGTTTTGGCTTAGTCTCAATCTTGTTTAATGCCATTCTACAGACAACATGCATTTATCATTATCTATGTTGCATAAGTGACGTTTTGGAACTCGGGAGTTGGGTTTCTACCCGACCCCCGAATTTCGGGATGTTACAGATGGTTTCAGAGCATGATTTGGATTAAACCGAACCTGGGTTATGGTAACACAATGCACACTAACGTACTCTAACTTAGGAAGAGGGCAATGAAAATTTAGAAACTACATTAGAATCCCAAGTTTCACTTACAGGTGAGACTATACGGTGATTGAGTCCATAACATATCTTCGGTCGTGTGAAGCGACCTAAGTCGCTTTTAGGTCGTTAGTCGATGGATTTGGGACTTCCCTGAAAAATTCCAAACCCAAAAATGCATGTCCTTGGGTTGTGGGGCAACCACAACCCTTACACTTAATCTCAAGGCTTAAAACCCCTTTTCATCCAATTCCTTCAAAATCTTTCCTTTCACCACCACATTCTTCAACTTTTTCTAAGTCCTTTCTTATTACACATAAATCCTAATGTGTGAAGGATAGTGAATCATACTTAAACAAAATTTTTATTATAAATAGTAAATATATGTAAGAATTAGACTTTTGGCCATTCCAATTATGGAATCTCTTATAAAAAATGGGTTAGTTGGATGGATTAGCCTCTCCTACCCCAAAATCATATGCCACATGATACATAAACTCATTTTGGTTTACAAACTAGCCCCGAAACACCCCAAATGGAGTCTTGGGCCTATCCAAGGCCAAATACAATGAACCAGGGTGGGTCCCACATATATTTGAGGTCCCTAGGGCAGGGGGAACCCATCCCATGAGGCCAAACTCACTGGATCTCACTTTCACCGGCGAGGGCTCGCCATACGGTGGGCCCCACTCAGGCTGAACTTCGGGCCGACACCCTTTTGTGGCTAGGGCAACCCCCCTACACGTGGGACATCCCTTAAAATTACCCCAAAGCCCTACCTCCTTCACAGTCTAAGTCCCCAAGCTCTCCTTTTCCCTTCTTGTTGTTGTCCTCCCTTTCAAAACCCACTTCAAGATGCCCCCAATCCCATTTTCAGTCACAACCGACACCAACCCATCATCCACAGCTGTTGACACTCCCATTCCTCTCCATTTTCATCATTTGGAGCTCTCCCAACCTCCATAGAAGGCTGAAAATTGGGTGAGCCTCCATTCCAACTTATCTTGCCTTTTTTCCTTTGAAAATCTAGCCTTTGAGGGCCTGATTCACTCCTCTATAGGGCCTAGATTCGTTTTATCTCATTAGGTCAGCCTTATCTCCCCATTTCCTCCATTTTTCATGGCTTTTGTAGAGGCTATTTTAACATTTTTCTCCCTTTCCACCATCCTCTCTCTCATGGGAAAGAGGAAGACCGCTGTTGATGAAGTCGGGCCTAGTCGCCCCGCCCGTTTAGGAAGGCCGAGAGATGCCACCACCCTGTGGCTTGGTTGTTACTATGTTAGGATCCCTGTGTTTTCTTGGGTTGATGAGCTTAGTAGTAGTGTAGCAGTTGGTAGAAGGTTTTAGATGTTGGGAGTCTTGGTCGCATTGGCTCACATGCATCTTCTATCATGATTCATGTAACACTGTGTTCCAGGTATTGTGACAAATTCTGGTAAATGACATGCATGCAGTCCCTTTTGCTATGAAGAGAGTGGAATGCTTAAGGGATTGTGTATTGCTATGCTTCATCTCACACTTTCCAACACAAGATCCATTTTTCAAAGCCCATGAAATTGATTTGGATCCCAACCCACCCACCTACTAAACATGTCACTCCCAATTCTTAGGTGGGAGTAGGAAAGCAGTCCCATTTAACACAACTTGAGACCACTCGCAACATATGCCCTTGGCGTTTTGGACCTAGAGTTATATAGGAAATCCAATTCCATTTAGATAATCATGACCCTAAGCGATAGAACAATTCCCTGTATTAGAAATGGTATGAAACCATTTAGCGTATAAGCTTAGGCTTTGGATTACAGCTAGTGAGTTACAAACTAGACTACTTGTTGAATTAAGTAGTGTAAGGCCTGTATATGCTAAGGAATAGTAGGTTAGATTTGGTTGGAGTAGAACCTCATTCCTTCGATTGATCCCCTTAATATTTATAGACTTCTGTTATAACCCTTAGGAAAGTTGTTTTAACTTAGAACCTTTTTACTCTCAGGAAAAACTTATAAATCCCTCAGATTGAACTTAGAATAAACCAGCACGCCCCTTAGAATTGCCTTCCCAAGGACCTATTGCATTCGGAAACGTGGAGTAAAGGAACTATATGTAAGCGATGTATACGCAGTTTGAATCGACTTCTTAATCCTAATAGTTACCAATGAATCTAATGCTCTGATCAAGCAGAAGATTGGCATCGACTCGGATTAAGAATTGATACAACAAATTTTCTGTCCTAGCTAAACAGAAAGTCTATGTATCCAGCTCAGACCCACTACACAACTTTTTTTCCATGTTGGCCCGACCACCTACAACTAAAAGTTATTGCCTTACCTTGAAAAATGTTAAGGACATATAGCCAATAGAGATTAGACCTCTTACTACAAACTCACATCTGTCCTTGAAATCAACCACAACACCCCTCAATTCAGCTCCTTTCTACAACCATAGGTACCAATGCCATAGAACGCATCATTAACAAAGGAAAACCAATGTAGTGAGAGGTTGTTTCCCATTTCATGTTAAGGATAGGCCCTAAGTTACACCTCATTCCGATATACGGATCGAGACATAGATTCTTGAACCGTAAGTAGAACTAAGTTTTAAGGGGGGTAGAACGTATTGAGCCCAATGTACTTAGGATTATCTAATACAACCATTGGACCAGAGTGGCGCAGCAGAAGCGTGGTTAGCCTCTTCCCCACTGGCCCAGGATAGAAACAGTTGGTTTAGGTTATACGTAAGGTTAGGTCATTACGAAAGTCTCTTTAAGTACTCATTACCCTTAGTCAATTTCGGAGATGAAATTTTGTTTTAAGGGGGGTAGATTGTAACACTTCGAATTTTTACCAACCTGGGATTAGACGTCCTTAGGCAATGGGCCAACCATAACACCTTAATAACCTCTAAGAACCCAATTTCAAAGCCAAAGAAATCATGTAGAACCAAATTCTTTAAAATTTAACGAGAATTAGCCAGCGCTACACTAGATTACCTGTGAAATAAGCACCAACCACTTTAAATATGATTTGTAAGACCCAAAACAACATCGTTGACGCTACGTTACCCTAAAATCCAGGATCAAACTCTAAACCGGTTTGTTCTCAGGAACCCTTTGAAACTTCGTATTTGATTTAGACCGTGCATCAAAAGTCTGATATCTACAATCTTAGACCGTTATGACCGTATGGCTGGACTTGACAATCATTTCAAAAATCAAACCCAACCGATGTTCTGAGGCTATTTCATTGAGCCTGGAGCCGGGAGTGTGAGAAAGAGTGAAATTTATAAAAATTTAAATAGGATTTAAATAAATCTGGCACATTTTGCTTGCGCGATCAGTATCAGCATTCAGACCGTAGGAATCTAACCCAAATACACCCTTGGATCAGGAAACATTTCTCACCCAAGTCAGTGTATTTGGAATTTTCGATCGAGTCTCCGTGACCGCTGAACTGAAACTGGTCCCCCACGTGTGATCTGAGAACTCTACCGGTCTGAAAACTTCATGTGAGCAAGATCCAGTAGGCCTAACCTTAAGTCCGACCGCGTTCGGCCAGGGGACCTCGCGAAACACTCTTTTGGATCGGAAGAGTCCAGATTTGGTTATAACTCAAGTATACTTTGTTCCCAAGTCTATTTAGGTTAGTTTTTAGCCTATATAACGGCTTTAAACCCTCTCATATCTCTCCCTTCTGAATTTGTTGAAACCTTAGATTGAGAGAGAGAGAAAGTGAGAGATTGTGAGAGACTTTGTGAGAGAACTTCCTACCGTTTGCTCCATCCTTTGCACGTACCAAAGCAACGTATTCAAATCACTTTCCCGGTGATTTTCAACGCACTTCTAGGTAAGAGAAACCCTAACCACTTGCTGTTTTAGGGATTTCTTCGATTCAAATGGCAAAGTAGCTTATGTACTTGTGCATTAGGTCGCATTTACGCTGTTGACGAAGCGTATACATTCTATTCGAATTGATACACGTCTAAGGTGAAAGGTGAGGATTTTAGATGCTTTGATTGACTAATTTTAAAGCTTTCAATGTCATTTAATAGTAGATTATTGAAGAGAACGCCGTTTGACATGTAGAACATGATGTCCGTTATCTGTTTCGACTACGTACGAGAAATATGAGATTTAAGGTATTTTAGGTATTTGTAGGAAATAATGTTTACGTCCATATTTTGCTGAAATGATTGTCATGGCTATTTGTCGTGTTATGATATTAGGAATACGTGTATGATCGGTTTGGCGAAGAGATTCGCCCTAATGCGCACTTTGAGTCGACATACGCTATGTAGACTAAAGTGTGTAGACCAAGTGTATGTATAAATGTTTATATTAGTATATATTGAGTAAATGGTGTTGTGAATTAGTTTTGAGATTCAATTCTCAATTAATATGCGATGTATATGATTTCCATCATGTTTTCCATAGGAATTGATTTCCTTATATGTTTGGAATACATGTGTTGGATTGATTTGCTTACTTTGTATGCTATAACATGTGTTAACATGCTTGTATTGTTGTATTTCATTTCTATTACTCTCATATGATTATTGATGTGGATTTACAAATTCTTGGGGCTATGGCCTAGTCTAGGCAGTCGGTAACAGATTGAATTCGTGGTTGGCTTCTATTTTCCACGAAGGATGCATCGATGAACGCGAGCCGTGTTTTGAGTTGGCGGCAGTGGTTACGCCACACGAAGTGTTTCATGCACTTCATGTCACTCAGCTTGAAATGCGCTCGTACTAGTCGAGCCCGTCAAGTAACCCGACTGGCCATTGTATGTTCACCTTACATGAGTCATAACTGCTTGAACCTAGGTTACTGAACTTACCATTGAAAACTCTGTCAACCATGGTACCTTGATCCACAAAGACTCATGAGCCGGGCATGGTGGTATGGGACACCGTGGTCGAGCTGTCGGCCTACGCTAGGGCCACAAACCTCCCCATAGTGACCAGTGAGTACTTATGACTCGTGAGCCGATTGTGGTGGTATGGGACACTACATTCGAGCTGTCGGCCTACTCTGATTGGTGACGAGCCCTTTGTAGTGAGCGTGAGCGTATTCTGAGCCTACGGGAGGCGACGACCTTTCCGTAGCGACGAGAGTACATTAGGCCTGTATTGATAAGGTGATGGGGGAGTGGTGCAACGAGTGTGAGCAACAGCCCTGGCAGCACTTGCAGCGACCTACAAATACCACATCGTAAGAGATTTCTAGGAGTGACGACCCTAGACAGGATCTGTGTTGGGATTGATATAAGGGAAGTACCTTAGTTTCCCAATACTGCTGAATAAAAGGACTAATAACTACTCCGTAATCATTACCCATATCGCATTGCATGTGCCTGGAAGATGTGGAGCACTGAGGAGCGCAAGCATGCCGCGAGCGTAAGATGGTGCCGTATGAGGGAGTATGTTGGTGAGGGCATCCATCATGTCATTTCATACATGCATTAACTGAAAGTGCACCTATTATATGCCCTGGTTTGTCAATTACGTTGTAAGTTGAGTCAGTTGGATGACAACACTTAACAAGAAGATCAAGTTAAGCGTCTGCCTCATCTGGATGAGTGGAAGCTCGCCAAAAGGTAAATCATAGCCTCACATCCCATATCCTAAAACACCAGGTGATTAAACCCTTAAAAAGAACTAGAACATCTTAGGGTTTCTGTGTAAGAAAGCTTTTTATCAAAAAGGAAAATCAATAAAGTTTTTCTTACACTGTCGATTATATCGATTACCCCTTTGATATGATCGGCCAGCTCTGTCGATGTCATCGGAATATCAATCGATACAATCGAGTGAGGACAGAATGCGTCCAGCAATCAAAATAATCTTCTGGACGATTTATCGATATATTGACATAAGTGTCGATATCATCGATATTCGAATATCGATCATATCTGAAGTGGATCGATATAATAGACAGACTGCTTTTTGGTGCTCCTATTTTTCTAAAGAAAGCTAACATATGCTTCGATATATCGATGACTGTCCGATTCAATCTGAACACAAATATCGATCATATCGGGAGTCATTCGATCATATCGACTGTGGGGCGCATGTTCTCACCAGTATGAATTTCAGGTTGCTTTTAATGTTGATCGGGGTGCCTGTCGATAAATCGATATTCATATATCGATTATATCGAGACCAAGTCGATTGGATCGAGTCAGGACATAAATTGTCCAGCAAGCTTACATGTAAATCTATACGATTTATCGATCCCATCAATAAGGTCTCTGATATGATCGATGTTCAAATTCTGATGACATCGACTATTTCCCCGATCATATCTGTGATCCTAAAATTCTTCAAGGCTTCTCTCTTATTTTTCACCTATCGATAGATCGAACCATCACTCGATGGAATCGGAATTCGAAATCCGATAACATTGATGTGTGTCTCGATCCCATCGACCAGTTGGCGGAAGGTTTCCAAAAGCGGAATGACAATTGAGTTTGTATCATCGACAGGTCGGCCGATACAATCGAGAGTATACGCTCGATCATATCGATGACTGCTCGATGATATCAAACTCTGTCATAAATATGACCATTTATATCTGTTGGAACCTTTTGCCTATAAATAGAGAGAGTTGTCTTCATTGCTGGTAGAGAAAGTAGAGAGTGCTTTTGAGAGTTTTAACCTTCCTATCATTTGCCTTAAGCCCTTTCTCTCAGGAAGTTCATCCTCCAATCTACCCTCATCATTGATATCTCATAGAGTGGATTGGGGAATGAACTTCCACATTCAAGGATCCTTCAGCTACTACCTTAATGACACATCATTAAGCTGGGATGCCTTGAATGCATGAATGATGGGAACCACTCTATTCTCCTTATAAAAAAATCCTTAGAATGGTATTCCATCATAACCTTGACCCAACCTAAGCCTAGCATATATACATCTTTGTGTTGCGGATCAAGGGAGCGGAAGACTCTTCATTAACAAGTAGAAGGTATTCATCACTGTGCTGAAAGGGACTCATCAACTTATCTGTAAGTACTAAGAGTCCAGAGGACACTTGCGATCATTCCTTTTTAGGATTGGGTTTTAAGTGTTTCTCACCATTTGAAGTCCTCGAAGGAGGCCTTCGACGGAAGTGTACATGCGGGGTGCGTTGTGTGGACCCTTGCTCTGTGGAGAGCATAAACATCTGGTTACTAGTACTCCAGCAAAACTCCAGGGTTTGTGGTGAACCGAGTAGAAACCTCAGGGTGCGTTGTGTGGACCCTTGTCCTGTGTGGGCATAAACATCTGGTTAGGAGTACGCCAGTAAAACTCCAGGGTTTGATGTGAACCGAGTAGAAACTTCTATAAAGGTTGAAGGTGAACCTGATTTAAAACCTTAGGTTTGAGGCGAACCATGAAAAACCTCCTTAGTGAAATCCGGTCACTCAAGGGTTGAGTGTGGAAGCCAGGAGTGGAGTGAACAAGTCGTCGAACCACTATAAAATGACTGTGTTTGAGTTTGATATTATCTTTCATTTATGTGATTGCCTTGCATGTCTTTCTATATGATCACATCCTATGCACACACAGTCATATCCATCTCAATCTCATCTATACATTGTTTATCTTTTAAATAGTTTGTGATTGGATCCTCTATTAGGCTTGGAAGCCAGTAGAGTTAAGGTTGAGTAATCTTAATCAATACTCTGCGATAGGATTAGTGTAATAAGAATTTTTTAATAATTTATAAAAACTTTTAAAAAAAATCCTATTCACCCCCCTCTAGGATATACTGACCTATTCCTACTTCAACTAAAGCGATCTTCACCGCAATTTCAATTGGTATCAGAGCAGGTCTCTCTTTAAGGGCTTCACCACCTAGAGAGTGATCTTGACTAAAGTAGAAATATGGCCAAAGGAGAGGGCTCATCTGTCACTAGACCTCCAGTATTTAACGAATCAAATTATGCGTACTGGAAGGCTAGAATGCACTACTTCCTGATATCCTTGGATCATGAAGTTTGGGATTCAGTTAAAAAAGGATACATGGTACCATCTGAACAAATTGTACTTAAAGATGAAACCACAATCACTAAACCCAAACCTAATGAGAAGTGGACGACGTTCGACAAAGAACATCAAAATTCTGAAGCAAAAGCAATGAATGTCATCTACTGTGCCGTGTCCCCAGATATTTTCCATCAAATAAGTATGTGTGGGACATCCAAGGAAGCATGGGATTTACTGGAAACAACCCATGAAGGCACAAGCACTGTGAAGACATCGAAACTACAACTTTTAACTTCACAGTTTGAAAATCTCAGGATGGAAGAGCATGAGACATTTATGGAGTTCTACACCAAATTAAACATTATTTGTAACTCCATGGGTGGTTTGGGAGTGAAGGTTCCGACACCTAAAATATGTAGAAAAATCTTAAGATCCTTTCCGGAATGCTTCAATCCCAAGGTAACAACAATTGAGGAGTGTAGGAATATTGATGAGATGAAAGTAGAAGAACTAGTAGGTTCCCTACAAACTTTCGAACTACACTTCACACAACCCCAAAAATTCAAAAACATTGTCCTAAAAACCTCCGAGAAACCAAAACATCAGGACAATGAGAGTGAAAAGGAAGATGAAGATGAGGAAGTGGCTCTGCTGGCATAAAGATTCAGAAGATTGTTTCAAAGGAATCGCAGCCGCCCCTCTAAAGGTAGAAAGGTGGATGACAAACCTTTAGCAAGTAAATTTGGGAAAAGAAACAGAGAACCACAATGTTATGCCTGTCATGAGTATGGACATCTATCTACCGAATGCTCAAACAGAAAAATCAAGGGCAAGGCGATGGCCGCCACATGGGATGATACGGAGGAGTCAAATTCAGAAAACAATGACTTAGGAAGTGATGGAGATCAGAAATCTTTGAAAATTCTTATGATCTCCACCACTCCAATTATTCACATGGAATATGAAGAAGAAGAACAAGCCACTGAATCATTTTCATCTGACAACAAGAAAATTGAGGAAGAAGAAGATAAAGAGCAAAATTGTAACACCCCGAATTTTGGCCAACCTGGGATTAGACGTCCTTAGGCAATGAGTTAATTAAAACACCTGGAAAATTACTTAGAACCCAATTCCATAGCCAAAGAGATCACTTAGGGTTAATTCCTTTAGAAAGTAAGCATAAGTTAGCTAGCTCAACGCTAGAGTAGCTGGTAAATAGTCCCTGATCACTTTAAATACGTTCTACAAGACCCAAATCGAGTAGAACCAATGACTCCATAATACTCTAAAACCTCGGATCAAACTCTAAGCAAGTTTGTTCTCTGGACCTCTTTGAAACTTTGTATTGGATCTAGATCGCGCGTCGAAATTCCGATACCTACTATCTTAGACCGTTAGAACCGCCTTGCTGGACTTGACAATCATTTCGAAAATCAAGTCCAACCGACATTCGCAGGCTATTTCGTTGAGCCTGGACCGAAGAGAGTGAGAATAGGGCTAGATTTGGAATTTGAAATTCAAATCTAGCACACAACTTGACGCGTCAGTATTAAGCGTTCTGACCTTCAGAATTCAGCTAAATTACACCCTCGGATCAAGAAAAGTTTTTATTTCATATCATGAGACTTGCAGGCCTGATCTACGTGCGGTGACCGCTGAACTGAAACTGGACCACCACGTGCGATCTACGAACCCTTCCGGACTGAAAACTTGATGTATGCTAGATCCAGTATGCATGAGCTTAAGTCCGACCGCATTTGGCCAGGGGACCACCAGAACTGTACTTTTGGACCGAAACAGCCCCGAATTGGATATAACCTAAGTAAACTTTGTTCTCGAGCCTATTCCGGGCATTTTTGAGCTTATAAAAGGGGTTGAAACCCTCACTCCTCTCTCCCATCCGAATTTGAGAAAAACCCTAGATTGGGAGAGAGAAAAGGTGAGAGTTTGTGAGAGAGAGTAGGAGAGAATTTTCCTATCGTTGCACCACCTGTTGCTAGTGCCTAAGCAACACACTTCAGTCACCTGGCCAGTGATTCCTCCGCATTTTCAGGTAAGAAAATACCCTAAAAGTTGTTAATTTAGTGTTCCTTCATTTCCGTAGCGAGATAGCTGATGCATCTTGTAAAACAGGTTGCCTAGTCACCGTAGACGAAGCGTATACGCTCCGTTCGAAACGATACGTTTATAAGAGATAAGGTGCGGATATTAGACACTTTGATTGATTTTTTTCAATGCTTTCAATGTCGTTTAATAGTAGATTATCGACGGCAACGCCGTTTGACATGTACAACCTGCTGTCTGTTTCCTGTTTCGTAAACCGACGAAGAATATGAGATTTAGGGCATTTTAGTCATTTGTAGGAAGTACTGTTTTCATTCATAATTTTTTGATGTGATTGACATGGTTTATTGTCACACTAGAATGTTAGGAATGCGTGCATAATTAGTTTGGCGAAGAGATTCGCCTAAATGAGCACTTCGAGTCGACATACTATATGTAGACTTAAGTGTGTAGTTTAAGTGTTTGTATAAATGCTTGTATTAGTATGTATTGAATTAAATGGTGTTATGAATTAATTTGAGATTGATTCCTCAATTAATATGCTGATGTAAATGATTTCCTACATGTTAGCTATATGCATGATTTCATTATATGTATGAAATGCATATGCTTGATGTTTCACTTAAGTGGTATGTTATAACATGTGCTTGATGATTTCCTTATGATTTAGTTTGAGATTGAATTCTCAATTAATATGCTGATGGAGATGATTTCCTATATGTTGGCGATATGCATAATTTCATTATATGTGTGAAAGACATGTGTAAGATGATTTACTTAAGTTGTACGTTATAACATGTGTTAACATGCTCACATGTTTGTATTCCATTTCCAATACTCTTACCTGATTGCTGATGTGGATTCATAATTGTTTGGGACTATACTTAGTCCAGGCAGTCGGTAACAAAGAAAATTCATGGCTAGCTGGTATTTGCCACGAAGGACGCGTCGATGAACGCGAGTCGTGTTTGGAGTTGGCGGCAGTGGTTAGGCCACGCGAAGTGTTTCACGCACTTCATGTCGTTCGACTTGCGATGCGCTCGTGCTAGTCAAGCCCGTCAAGTAACCCGACTGGTCGTTGTATGTTCACCCTGCATAAGTCATAACTGCTTGAACCTAGGGTACTGAACTTACCATTGTAAACCCTGTTAACCATGGTACCTTGATCCATGAAGACTCATGAGCCGGGCATGGTGGTATGGGACACCGTGATCGAGCTGTCGGCCTACGCTGGGGTCACAAACCTCCCCGTAGTGACCAGTGAACACCTATGACTCGTGAGCAGATTATGGTGGTATGGGACACTATATTTTTGCTATCGATCTACATTGATAAGGTGATGGGGGAGCGGAGCAACGAGTGCGTGCAATAGCCCTGGCAGCCCTTTGTAGTGACCGCGAGTGTATTCTGAGTCTACGGGAGGCGACGACCCTTCAGTAGCAGTAGAGTACAGTAGGCCTGTATTGATAAGGTGATGGGGGAGCAGTACAACGAGTGCGAGCAATAGCCCTGGCAGCCCTTGCAGCGACCTACAAAATATACATCGTATGAGATTACTAGGAGTGACGACCCTAGACAGGATCTGTGTTAGGATTGATATAAGGGAAGTACCTTAGTTTCCCAATCTTGTTGTTTGAATGAACTAATAACAACTTGGCAATCATATCACCATTACATTGCATGTGCCTGGAAGATGTGGAGCACTAAGCGGGATGCACGCATGCCGCGGACGAAGATGGTGCCGTATGAGGGAGAACGTCGGTGAGGGCATCCATCATGTCATGTCATATTGCATTAACAACAGTATTAGGATTGTTTGATTTACTTCTTTACTATTATCGCATGATTGATTTGATAACATGCTAATCTCTGCTCTCTTATCCCACTGAGTTGATCACTCACTCCCACGTTACGGGATGGTGTTTTCGGACACCCACCAGTCCCTTTTTATGATTGCAGATGATGGCGCTGCTTGAGAAGTGGAGCTGGACTTGATGATGAGGAGGAGGATTCCTACTTTATGCGTGTTTTGATTGATAGGATTACAGAGAGGTTGATTAGATACCTTAACACTTGTCATTTTATATTTTTAGAACACTCATGTATATCCTTTTGGTTTACTTTTGGAGTATACATGTATGTATATGTAACATCCCGAAAATCGGGGGGGTCGAGCAAAAACCCAACTCCCGAGTTCCAAAATGTTATTTATGCAACATAGATATGTATGATTGAATGTTGTCTGTGATAATGTATTAAACATGAATGAGATTAAGCCAGAACAGCATATCATACTCCAGAGACAGTGAAATTTGCAAGCGGAAGACTGTAATAGTATGTATGACGTACATAAACTGTTGTATGTCTCCAGAGTGTGAATATATTACCAGGTTATGCACATACATGTATACTTTAAAAGTAAACAAAATGAATATACATGAGGGCGCTAAAAATTCAAAATGACAAATGTCAAAGTATCTAATCAACCTCCCTGCAATCCCGTCAATCAGAACACGCATAAAGGAGGAATCCTCCTTCTCATCATCAAGTCCAGCTCCGCCTCACAGGCCGCGCCATCATCTGCAATCACAAAAGGGACTGGTGGGTGTCTGGAAACACCATCCCGTAACGTGGGAGTGAGTGATCAACTCAGTGGGATAAGAGAGCAGAGATTAGCATGTTCACAATTCAATCACGCGATAATAGTAAAGCAGTAAATCAGACAATCCTAATACTGTTGTTAATGCAAGATGATATGACGTGATGTATGCCCTCACCGACGATCACCCTCATGCGGCAACATCTTACGACCGCGGCATGCCGCACTCCCTCAAGTGCTCCACATCTTCCAGGCACATGCAATGTCATGGTGATATGATTACCTAGTTGTTATTAGTCCATTCAAACAGCAGGATTGGGAAACTAAGGTACTTCCCTTATATCAATGCCAACACAGATCCTGTCTAGGGTCGTCACTCCTAGTAATCTCATACGATGTATATTTCGTAGGTCACTGCAAGGGCTGCCAGGGCTATTGCTCGCACTCGTTGCACCGCTCCCCCATCACCTTATCAATACAGGCCTACTGTACTCTACTGCACGGAAGGGTCGTCGCCTCCCGTGGACTCAGAATACGCTCGCGGTCACTACAAAGGGCTCGTCGCCTGATCAGTGTAGGCCGACAGCTAGAATATAGTGTCCCATACCACCATAATCTGCTCACGAGTCTAGGTGCTCACTGGTCACTACGGGGAGGTTTGTGACCCCAGCGTAGGCCGACAGCTCGACCACGGTGTCCCATACCACCATGCCCGGCTCATGAGTCTTCGTGGATCAAGGTACCATGGTTAACAGGATTTACAATGGTAAGTTCAATACCCTAGGTTCAAGCAGTTATGATACATACAAGGTGAACAAACATCGGCCAGTCGGGTTACTTGACGGGCTCGACTAGTGCGATCGCATCTCGAATTGAACGACATGAAGTGCATAAAACACTTCGCGTGGCCTAACCACTGCCGCCAACTCTCAACACGAATCACATTCATCGACGCGTCGTTCGTGGCTATGACCAGTCAGCCACGAATTCGCTCGGTCACCGACTGCCTGGACTAAGTCAAGTCCCACACATCTATGGAATTACATTAACACTATACAAAGGTATTGAAATTGAAATACATCATGTGAGCATGTTAGCACATGTTATAACATTTAACTTAAGCAAATCTTCAAGGCATACTTCCCATGCATATTCAACTTAAGCAAATCCTCAAGGCATACTTTCTATGCATGTAATGCGATCATGCATAAGGTCAACATGTAGGAAATCATTTAGGTCAGCATATTAATCATGAAATCAATCTCAAACTACTACATAACATCATTTAATTCAATACATACTAATACAAGCATTTATACAAACACATACACTACACACTTAAATCCACATATAGTATGTCGACCCAAAGTGCGCAACTTGGCGAATCTCTTCGCCAAACTGATTATGCAATCATTCCTAACTCTCTAATGCGGCGACAAACCATGTCAATCACGTCAGCAAAATATGCATGTAGGCCGTACTTCCTACAAATGACTAAAATGCCCTAAACTCATATTCTTCGTTAGCTTACGAAACGGGAAACGGAGAGCATTTTGTACATGTCAAACGGCGATGCCGTCAAGAATCTACTATTAAACGACATTGAAAGCGTTGGGAACCGCCAATCAAAGCGTCTAAAATCCTCACCTTATGTCTTGTAGACTCGGGAATTGAAACGGAGTGTATACGCTTCGTCTACGGCGAGTAAGGAGCCTAATACACAAGATCCATAAGCTACACCGCTATGAAAAGAAGGGAAACTCAAATCAACAACTATTTAGGGTTTTTACTTACCTAGGATCGCGGTGGAATCGCCGGGAAAGCGGTAGAGTTGTGTTGCTTAAGCACGTGCAACACGTAGCACAAGTGGCAGGAAGAACTCTCCCACACTCTCACAATCTCCCACCTTTTTCTCTCTCCCAAGATAGGGCTTCTCTCAAATTCGGATGGGAGAGAGGAGTGAGGGTTTCAACCCCTTTTATAGCCTACAACATGCCCAAAATAGGCTTGGGAACAATGTTTACTTGGTGCCTAACCAAATCGGGGCCGTTTCGGTCCAAAAGGGCATTTCTGAAGGTCCCCAGGCCAAATGCGGTCAGACTTAAGCTCATGCATACTGGATCTAGCACGCATCCAGTTTTCAGACCGGTTGGGTTCCCAGATCGCACGTGGCGGCCCAATTTCAGTTTAACGGTCATCGCACCAAGATCAGGCCTATAAGTCTCGTGATATATAATAGATATTTTTCCTGATCCAAGGGTGTAATTTGGCTGTATTCTGACGGTCAGAACGCTCAATACTGATGCGTCAAATTGTGTGCCAGTTTTGAATTTCAAATTCCAATTCTAACCCTATTCTCACTCTCTTCGGTCCGGGCTCAATGAAATAGCCTGTGATTATCGGTTTGACTTGATTTTTGGAATGAGTGTCAAGTCCAGCTAGACGGTTCTAACGGTCTAAGATAGGAGGTATCGGACTTTCGACGTGCGGTCTAGATCCAATACAAAGATTCAAAGTGGTCCAGAGAACAAACCTGCTTAGAGTTTGGTCCGAGGTTTTAGAGCATTATAGCACCATTGGTTCCACTCACTTTGGGCCTTGTAGAACGTATTTAAAGTAATCAGGGACTGTTTCCCAGCCACTCCAACGTTGCGCTAGCTAACTTATGCTTAATTTCTAAAGAAATTTATCCTAAGTGGTTTCTTTGGCTATGGAATTGGGTTCTGAACGATTTTTCAGGTGTTTTAATTGACCCACTGCCTAAGGACGTCAAATCCCAGGTTAGCTAAAATCTGGGGTGTTACAATCTACCCCCCTTAAAACACAATGTCGTCCCCGACATTGGCAAAGGGCAAGGAGTACTTTCTATAAGGAAGGTTCAAATCCTATTTAATAACCTAATCGTATGTATATCCGAACTCAAAGGTTTCGATCTTGGGCCAGTGGAAAGAGGCCAACCACTCTTCCGCTGCGTCACTCTGATCAAACGGTAGCGTTGACTAACCTAACTGGATTGGACTCAATACGCTCTACCCCCCTTAAAACTTGGTTTTACTTAAGGTTGAAGAATATTTGCATCGATCCGTATATCAGAACGAGGCGCAACTTAGGGGCTATCCTTAACCTAAAATGGAAACAGCCTTTCTCTATATGGTCTTCCTTGCTAATGATGCGTTCTATGGCATTGGTACCTATGATCATAGAGATGAGCCTAATCTCTATTATGATTGAATTCAGGGGCAGGTATGAGTTGGTGGCAAGATGTCTAATTCTCTACTGGCTTTAAGTCCTCGCCATTTTCCAAAGACAATGTGATCCTGTTTAGTTGTAGATGGTTGGGCCATCACAGAAGAAAGGTTGTATAGTGGGTCTAAGCCAGATACGTTGAACCTTCTGTCTAATCAGGACAAAAAATGTGTTGTATCAGTTCTTAATCCAAGTCGATGCCGATCCTCTGCTTGATCAGAGCATTGGATTCATTGGTAACCACTAGGAGTAAGAAATCGACTCAAACCGCGAATACATCGCTTACATGTAGTTCCTTTACTCTGCGTTCCCGAATGCAATAAGTCCTTGGCAAAGGCAATTCTAAGGGGCGTGCTAGTTCATTCTAAGTTCAATCTGAGGGAGTTATAAATGTTCCCTGAGAGTGTATGGTTCCTTCCTATGGGCAACAACAGGAGTCTATAAGTCATAAGGGGATCTATCCAAGGAAGGGAGTCTCATTCCAATCAAAACTAATCTATCATTCCTTAACATATACAGGCTTTACCCTACTCTAGGTAACTAGTAGGCTAGTCTGTAACTCAGTAGCTATAATCCAAAGCCTAAGATTATACGGTAAATGGCTTTCTATTCCAGTTCTACTACAGGGAATTCTTCTATTGCTTAGGGTCAAGATTTGTCTAACTGGAATTGGATTTCTTATGTCGTCAGATCCTTCAAATCTAGGAGTGCTAACACTAGATCCAAAAACGCCTAGGGCCTATGTAGCCGGTAGCGCTTAGTTGTATTAAATGAAACCGCATTCCTAGTCCCATAGCGGGATAGGGAGTGGCATGCTTGGTTGGAGGGTGGGGTGGGATAAAAATCTAATTTGTAGGCTGAATCCCGGGAGTTATAATACTCCCAATCTAGGGACAATACCTCACAACAAAATGAATCGGCATGCATTTCATTCAACAAAATTCGGCTATGATAAGGCCAAACCACAACACAAACACAGTTTCTCCCTGTAACTTCACTAAACCTAACAACAACAAAACACAAAAATCCTTAAAACAAAAATCAAACAATCTACAGGGCAAAGGCATAGATGCCTAACTCTACCAAAGGACTTTACCACAGTCCCGACTTACCTTCTTTATCCCTGTCGAGTCTAATACTATCTGTTGCTCACTAGAGCTCTCTCAGCCATATATTTTCAGTATCCCTTAAGCAAAGAAAATGGAGAAATAGGATTGAGAGGGAGGATGGTGAAAAGAGAGAAAAAGGCTAAAACGGCTTAACAATAGCCATGAAAAATGGGGGAAATGCAAGGAAATGGCTAACCAAACTAGAAAAGGGAGATCTAGGCGTTGTAGAGGGATGTTTCAAGCTCCCCTAGGATGTATTTTTAGAAAGAAATGGAAACGAAAAAGGGGAATGGAGCACCTCACGAATTCAGCGCGATTTGGGGGTTTTAGGAGCTCCAACGGATGAAATCTTCAAGAGGGAGGGCTGCCAACTTCAAAGGAATGATGGAGGGTGGTCGGTTTTGGCAGGGAATGGATCTAGGGGTGGTTTGGAACCACGGTTTTGGGTTAGGGCAGCAAGAAAATGAAAATGGGGCTAGGGAAGAGGACTTTTGTAAAGGAAGTACATCTTTTAGAGAGTTTCAAGGTACGGACCGTATATCAGGGGACTACCCTAGCCCCCAAACTCCTCCAGCCCAAAGATCAAGCCCATCCGACAAGTTTGACCGGCGATGCATCGCCGAACCGGCGATGGCATCGCCGGTGAAGTTGAAAACTGGCCTCTGAGGCCATATGTTATGGATTCCTCTTGCCCTAGGGATTCCAAAAAGGTATGGTGCACACTCTAGTTCATTGTAGATTGCCCTAGGGAGGCCAATACATTTTTAACATCCATTCGAGGATTTTCGGGTCCAATATTCAATCCTGAATATAAAACTCTATCATGCAGCATATGATTTTGGGGTAGAAGGATCTAGTACATCCATATAGACCATTATTTACTAAAGAAAGTGAAGTTAGAATGGCCTTATGGCCATTTTTCATGAAATTTTACTATTCACTGTAAAATTTTATGAAAGTAGGATTTTATGTTATTTTCACATTAGGATTGATGCATAACATGAAATGGATAAGAAATAATTGAAGATTGGGGTGGTGAGAGGAAGAATTTCGAAGACTTTCGGTGAAACGGGGTTTTTAAGCCCTGGCGATTGAATACAGGGGTCGTGGTTGTCCCACGGCCCAAGGATTCACATTAACGGGTTTAGAATTGTTCAAAGAACAACTCAACCCACTTACCTACAATCTAGGAGCTATTCGGGTTGCTCTACGCGACCCTAGATGCGATACGGACTCGATCACGCGATTGAAATGAATAGACTTCGCCTATTGGCGAACCTGGGATCCTAGAAGTGTTTCTAGACCCTTCTCGCACCCACCTAAGTTAAAGGAAGTGACAGCGTACGTCGCGTGACCATAACCCAGGCCTGGTTTAATCCAAATCATGCTCTGATACCATCTGTAACATCCCGAAAATCGGGGGGGTCGAGCAAAAACCCAACTCCCGAGTTCCAAAATGTTATTTATGCAACATAGATATGTATGATTGAATGTTGTCTGTGATAATGTATTAAACATGAATGAGATTAAGCCAGAACAACATATCATACTCCAGAGATAGTGAAATTTGCAAGCGGAAGACTGTAATAGTATGTATGACGTACATAAACTGTTGTATGTCTCCAGAGTGTGAATATATTACCAGGTTATGCACATACATGTATACTTCAAAAGTAAACAAAATGAATATATATGAGGGCGCTAAAAATTCAAAATGACAAATGTCAAAGTATCTAATCAACCTCCCTGCAATCCCGTCAATCAGAACACGCATAAACGAGGAATCCTCCTTCTCAACATCAAGTCCAGCTCCGCCTCACAGGCCGCGCCATCATCTGCAATCACAAAAGGGACTGGTGGGTGTCCGGAAACACCATCCCGTAACGTGGGAGTGAGTGATCAACTCAGTGGGATAAGAGAGCAGAGATTAGCATGTTCACAATTCAATCACGCGATAATAGTAAAGCAGTAAATCAGACAATCCTAATACTGTTGTTAATACAAGATGATATGACGTGATGTATGCCCTCACCGACGATCACCCTCATGCGGCAACATCTTACGACCGCGGCATGCCGCACTCCCTCAAGTGCTCCACATCTTCCAGGCACATGCAATGTCATGGTGATATGATTACCTAGTTGTTATTAGTCCATTCAAACAGCAGGATTGGGAAACTAAGGTACTTCCCTTATATCAATGCCAACACAGATCCTGTCTAGGGTCGTCACTCCTAGTAATCTCATACGATGTATATTTCGTAGGTCACTGCAAGGGCTGCCAGGGCTGTTGCTCGCACTCGTTGCACCGCTCCCCCATCACCTTATCAATACAGGCCTACTGTACTCTACTGCACGGAAGGGTCGTCGCCTCCCGTGGACTCAGAATACGCTCGCGGTCACTACAAAGGGCTCGTCGCCTGATCAGTGTAGGCCGACAGCTAGAATATAGTGTCCCATACCACCATAATCTGCTCACGAGTCTAGGTGCTCACTGGTCACTACGGGGAGGTTTGTGACCCCAGCGTAGGCCGACAGCTCGACCACGGTGTCCCATACCACCATGCCCGGCTCATGAGTCTTCGTGGATCAAGGTACCATGGTTAACAGGATTTACAATGGTAAGTTCAGTACCCTAGGTTCAAGCAGTTATGATACATACAAGGTGAACAAACATCGGCCAGTCGGGTTACTTGACGGGCTCAACTAGTGCGATCGCATCTCGAATTGAACGACATGAAGTGCGTAAAACACTTCGCGTGGCCTAACCACTGCCGCCAACTCTCAACACGAATCACATTCATCGACGCGTCGTTCGTGGCTATGACCAGTCAGCCACGAATTCGCTCGGTCACCGACTGCCTGGACTAAGTCAAGTCCCACACATCTATGGAATTACATTAACACTATACAAAGGTATTGAAATTGAAATACATCATGTGAGCATGTTAGCACATGTTATAACATTTAACTTAAGCAAATCTTCAAGGCATACTTCCCATGCATATTCAACTTAAGCAAATCCTCAAGGCATACTTTCTATGCATGTAATGCGATCATGCATAAGGTCAACATGTAGGAAATCATTTAGGTCAGCATATTAATCATGAAATCAATCTCAAACTACTACATAACATCATTTAATTCAATACATACTAATACAAGCATTTATACAAACACATACACTACACACTTAAATCCACATATAGTATGTCGACCCAAAGTGCGCAACTTGGCGAATCTCTTCGCCAAACTGATTATGCAATCATTCCTAACTCTCTAATGCGGCGACAAACCATGTCAATCACGTCAGCAAAATATGCATGTAGGCCGTACTTCCTACAAATGACTAAAATGCCCTAAACTCATATTCTTCGTTAGCTTACGAAACGGGAAACGGAGAGCATTTTGTACATGTCAAACGGCGATGCCGTCAAGAATCTACTATTAAACGACATTGAAAGCGTTGGGAACCGCCAATCAAAGCGTCTAAAATCCTCACCTTATGTCTTGTAGACTCGGGAATTGAAACGGAGTGTATACGCTTCGTCTACGGCGAGTAAGGAGCCTAATACACAAGATTCATAAGCTACACCGCTATGGAAACAAGGGAAACTCAAATCAACAACTATTTAGGGTTTTTACTTACCTAGGATCGCGGTGGAATCGCCGGGAAAGCGGTAGAGTTGTGTTGCTTAAGCACGTGCAACACGTAGCACAAGTGGCAGGAAGAACTCTCCCACACTCTCACAATCTCCCACCTTTTTCTCTCTCCCAAGCTAGGGCTTCTCTCAAATTCGGATGGGAGAGAGGAGTGAGGGTTTCAACCCCTTTTATAGCCTACAACATGCCCAAAATAGGCTTGGGAACAATGTTTACTTGGTGCCTAACCAAATCGGGGCCGTTTCGGTCCAAAAGGGCATTTCTGAAGGTCCCCAGGCCAAATGCGGTCAGACTTAAGCTCATGCATACTGGATCTAGCACGCATCCAGTTTTCAGACTGGTTGGGTTCCCAGATCGCACGTGGCGGCCCAGTTTCAGTTTAACGGTCATCGCACCAAGATCAGGCCTATAAGTCTCGTGATATATAATAGATATTTTTCCTGATCCAAGGGTGTAATTTGGCTGTATTCTGACGGTCAGAACGCTCAATACTGATGCGTCAAATTGTGTGCCAGTTTTGAATTTCAAATTCCAATTCTAACCCTATTCTCACTCTCTTCGGTCCGGGCTCAATGAAATAGCCTGTGATTATCGGTTTGACTTGATTTTTGGAATGAGTGTCAAGTCCAGCTAGACGGTTCTAACGGTCTAAGATAGGAGGTATCGGACTTTCGACGTGCGGTCTAGATCCAATACAAAGATTCAAAGTGGTCCAGAGAACAAACCTGCTTAGAGTTTGGTCCGAGGTTTTAGAGCATTATAGCACCATTGGTTCCACTCACTTTGGGCCTTGTAGAACGTATTTAAAGTAATCAGGGACTGTTTCCCAGCCACTCCAACGTTGCGCTAGCTAACTTATGCTTAATTTCTAAAGAAATTTATCCTAAGTGGTTTCTTTGGCTATGGAATTGGGTTCTGAACGATTTTTCAGGTGTTTTAATTGACCCACTGCCTAAGGACGTCAAATCCCAGGTTAGCCAAAATCCGGGGTGTTACAGTATATAACCTGGTAACATATTCACACTCTGGAGACATACAACAGTTTATATATGTTATATATACTATCACAGTCTTCTGCTTGTAAATTTAACCGTCTCTGGAGCGTGATATGCTGTTTTAGCTTAATCTCACTCATGTTTAATACATTATCACAGACAACATTCAATCATACATATCTATGTTGCATAAATAACATTTTGGAACTCGGGAGTTGGGTTTTTGCTCGACCCCCCGATTTTCGGGATGTTACAAAAATGAATTACAAAACGCTTACAATCAACTTTACATCCATAGCGTTAATATTGTCAAAAGACTTGGAATAGTTAAAAATAAAAAGAAATCCTGCAAATAGATTTGGATAAAGCTTCAAACATTAATACTCATCTAATCACTGATTTGCAGCAATGCCACTCAGACAATGATAGACTTAAAAGAACTAACAACTCATTGAAATCTGAGTCAAAGAAATTAGAGGAACAAGTCAAAAAACTAAATGAGGAAAACCTGATTCTTCAAGATAAAAATTATACACTTCAAAATGATCTAGAAGAATCTAGAAAAATTGCCAAAATAAACTGTAAATTTTTCCAGAGTGGTGAGAAATTAGAAAAACTATTAGGAATGAAAAAATATGGAGAAGACGAAAAGGGATTAGGTTATGGAAAGGCTAGAACAAAAACTGATGCACAACCATTTGGAAAATCTATTGCATCCAGTAGTAACACCAAACCTATTCCAGCTCATTACAAAAATAAGGAGTCAGTTTATGAACTAAATAAAAGAAGTGTGCAATCATCACCCCTTGAGATAGTTGACAGGGTGAAGGAGCGCCTCACTGTTTTAGAACGAATGGTTCAAGGAGTTTAGAGCATAGTCCAATAGTTGGTAGATTTACTAACGTGCCGATGGGACGACACGATACCATCTCACTCTGCTCCCTGATGCCGGTTTCATACAAGCTTTCATGCACCCTTACTCTTATTTCTGCGTATGAACATCAGTATCTTTTTGGACGTTCTACGCTTTCAATGGTGCATGACTAGTTTCTTTTTCTTCCTTTCTGGTTTCTGTTTGGATGAGTTTGCCCACGGTTGGGCTAAAATACTTTTTATTGTTGGTTTATATTGCTGCCATCTGGGGTAACATTAAATATTTCTGCCAATCTTGGGCAACTTATATATGGCTTAATTTAGTTCTTTTACTTCTGCCATTTGAATTTCTCCCTGGTTTATTGCAGTCTTAAGGTTACGATCTGAATGCTTATCTATTAACTTCATACTGACTGCTTCATTGATGTATGTTTTACACTGTCTTCATTGATGTCTTTATTTATATACATCTATTCATCTCTGGTTCTCCCATATGCTTCAATCTTCAGTCAATATCACGTCTTATACCTTTGCCAATGACTGACAAAAAGGGGGAGAACAATTCAAAACACCCCGAGCAAAAATTGTATATCTTTGTTGCAGGTGTTAGGGGGAGCAGCCGCAACAAGAAAGGGGGAGTTTTTTAATTAAGGGGGAGAATTTGTTTGTTGTGTACATGGGTGTTTAGAATTTGTAAAATTGTGTTAATACATGTACACATAATTTAGGATATATCTGTCTAGATATGTTCCTAGGGTGTTTTGGGGATTTTGTCACGTAATTGACAAAGGGGGAGATTGAAAGTGCACCTATTATGTGCCCTGGTTTGTCAACTACGTTGTAAGTTGAGTCAGTCGGATGACAGCACTTAATAAGAAGATCAAGTCAAGCGTCTGCCTCATCTGGATGTGCGGAAGCTCGCCAGAAGGTAAATCATAGCCTCACATCCCATGTCCCAAAACACCAAGTGATTAAACCCTTAAAAAGAACTAGAACATCTTAGGGTTTCTGTGTAAGAAATCTTTTTATCAAAAAGAAAAATCAGTAAAGTTTTTCTTACAGTGTCGATTATATCGATTACCCCTTCGATATGATCGGCCAGCTCCGTCGATGTCCTCGGCATCTCAATCGATACAATCGAGTGAGGAAAGAATGCCTCCAGCAATCAAAACAATCTTCTGGACGATTTATCGATATATCGACTTAAGTGTCGATATCATCGATATTCGAATATCAATCATATCTGAAGTGGATCGATATAATCGACAGACTGCTTTTCGGCGCCCCTATTTTTCTAAAGAAAACTAACATATGCTTCGATATATCGATGACTATCCGATTCAATCTGAACTCAAATATCAATCAAATCGGGAGTCATTCAATCATATCGACTGTAGGGTGCATGTTCTCACCAGCATGAATTTCAGGGTGCTCTTAATGTTGATCGGGGTGTCTGTCGATAAATCGATATTCATATATCGATCATATCGAGACCAAGTCGATTGGATCGAGTCAGGACATAAATCGTCCAGCAAGCTTACATGTAAATCTATACAATTTATCGATCTCATCGACAAGGTCTCCGATATGATCGATGTACAAATTCTGATGACATCGACTGTTTCCCCGATCATATCTGTGATCCTGAAATTCTTCAAGGCTTCTCTCTTATTTTTCACCTGTCGATAGATTGAACCATCACTCGATGGAATCGGAGTTCGAAATTCGATAACATCGATGTGTGTCTCGATCCCATCGACCAGTTGGCGGAAGGTTTCCAAAAGAGAAATGACAATTGAGTTGTATCATTGACAGGTCGGCCGATACAATCGAGAGTTTATGCTCGATCATATCGATGACTGCTCGATGATATCGAACTCTGTCATAAATATGACCGTTTATATCCGTTGGAACCTTTTGCTTATAAATAGAGAGAGTTGTCTTCATTGCTGGTAGAGAAAGTAGAGAGTGCTTTTGAGAGTTTTAACCTTCCTATCATTTGCCTTCAGCCCTTTCTCTCAGGAAGTTCAACCTCCAATCCACCCTCATCATTGATATCTCATAGAGTGGATTGGGGAATGAACTTCTGTATTCAAGGATCCTTCAGCTACTGCCTTAATGACACATCATTAAGCTGGGATGCCTTGAATGCATGAATGATGGGAACCACTCTATTCTCCTTATAGGAAAATCCTTAGAATGGTATTCCATCATAACCTTGACCCAACCTAAGTCTAGCATATATACATCTTTGTGTTGCGGATCAAGGGAGCGGAAGACTCTTCATCAACGAGTAGAAGGTCTTCATCACTGTGCTGAAAGGGACTCATCAACTTATCTGTAAGTACTAAGAGTCCAGAGGACACTTGCTCTCATTCCCTTTTAGGATTGGGTTTTAAGTGTTGCTCACCATTTGAAGTCCTCTAAGGAGGCCTCCGACGGGAGTGTACGTGCGGGGTGCGTTGTGTGGACCCTTGCTCTGTGGAGAGCATAAACATCTGGATAGGAGTACTCTAGCAAAACTCCAGGGTTTGAGGTGAACCGAGTAGAAACCTCAGGGTGCGTTGTGTGGACCCTTGTCCTGTGTGGGTATAAACATCTGGTTAGGAGTACGCCAGTAAAACACCAAGGTTTGAGGTGAACCGAGTAGAAACCTCTGTAAAGGTTGAAGGTGAACCTGATTTAAAACCTTAGGTTTGAGGTGAACCATGGGAAACCTCCTTAGTGAAATCCGGTCAGTCAAGGGTTGAGTGTGAAAGCCGGGAGTGAAGTAGACAAGTCGTTGAACCACTATAAAATGACTGTGTTTGAGTTTGATATTATCTTTCATTTATTGATTGCCTTGCATGTCTTTATATATGATCACATCCTATGCACACACAGTCATATCCATCACAATCTCATCTATACATTGTTTGTCTTTTAAATAGTTTGTGATTGGATCCTCTATTAGCTTGGAAGCCAGTAGAGTTAAGGTTGAGTAATCCTAATCAATACTCTGTGTTAGGATTTATGTAATAAGGATTTTTAATAATTTATAAAAACTTTTAAAAAAAAATCCTATTCACCCCCCTCTAGGATATACTGACCTATTCCTACTTCAACTAAAGCAGTCTTCACCGTAATTTCACACATATCCACTATGATAAAAAAAACTTTAGAGTACAATACATAAAGGGGAAATACAAGATAGATATTAAAACTCTATAAGCTCAGCTGCACTCTCCTACCCCAACTCAATTGCTCCTAACATCACCTGCATGCATCTATCATGGAGAAGCTTACAAGAAGCTCAAAGGGTGGTGTATGTGTGTGCAAATGCATGTGTCAAGCATATAAATATCAAAGTAAGAAGAAATACTGGCAAGTGCATAAATTCAATTAGCCTTATCCAGGCTATGCGATGTAAAGACATAATAAGCCAATGTCATATACTAAGGAAATAATGTGTATCGACTATGCAATGTGGTGACATAGTAAGCTAAATGTCATATCTAGGCCATGCAATGCAAATTCATAGTAAGTCAAATGTCATATACTGAGGGTGCAATACAATATGTAAATGAAAAAGAAATGATAAAGCTAGAGTGTGTAGTCAGGATGATAGTACGTGGTATGAAAGTTGTGGGGTTCATCACAAGAGACTTCTATTCAAACCAGTCCCATACCTAAATTTGAATAGCTAGACTTAATATGGTAAACTCTTGATCTCCGGTTGGTCGTACACCCTAACCGAAATTTAGCCATTGCAAAGGTACACATAATGTTTTAGTTGCGCACCACCAGCTTGAGTGGATAGTGAATGAATGAATGAGTTAAATGCTAAGTACGCACTCCTGCTCAATAACTCCACATAATAGTACAGTACATCTCTGGGATCATCACCAGGGTCTGGTACTGTAATGCCCTAGTTTTTCAGAATTTGAGTATACAACTCTTTTCTTGAAAACTCAGGTATTAATGATCAGATAAATGACATTCAAGAAGAATAAGCCATAAACTAAATAATAATTTCCTAGTCCACTCAGCTGGGGACCTAAATACAAAACTTTAAGTTCAAATATTCTAAGTAAACAAACAACATCTATATCTACTAATTCCATCTAAAGTACTTCGCCACTTCTTGATGCGGCTCCTCATACAAGTCATTATTTGCTCAAGCTGTAATAGTCCCAAGGTCCATACCATAGTTGCTCATACCTGCACCTACGTCCTCTGTACGGTTGAACATTGATGAATGAGTGGCCAACTCAGTGTAATTCCCCTCAAGATTACACACCGCCACCTCAGACAAGTATAACATGAAAGCAACTAGGCAAACAAAACATAACAAAATGTAGTCTTATTATATGCATGGATGCGTGAATGCATTATTGACCTGGGATGCTCATCCATTCAACAGTTGGGCTTGTCACCCATGCAAAGGCTAGTCATCAGCGAAGCACATCACATGCGTACATCACGTATCGCATAATGACCAGCTATCATACATCATGTACGTAAATTGATAGTTGGTGGTCTAGCAGCTAGCAAAATGATACCCCAATAACTCAAAAGGCACGTGCTATAGCATCCAGAAATATCCACCCATTATCGCCAATATGTCATGTATGCATGATTAGCCAGGCCATTATTAGTTCAATTACAATCAGCGAGTTTAATAAAGCTCAAGGTCACTATGGGAGGCTCGTCACCCAGCGTAGGCTGATGGCTTGGGCATAGTGTCCCATTCCACCATCCCTGACCCAAGAGTCTACCGTCTTAGGGTGTAGATAAAACCCATCAACACATGGCCAATTAATTCTCAACGTATAGGAAACTACCATCGCATGCTGAGTAGGAATAAAATGCCAAAGATATTAATCAAATATAGCGATTAAAATGAGTCAGTATATATGTTTCAAATGCGAATAAACAACGGTGACATAAATGTTGAATGGTTCATTCCATAGTTAGGTAAGTGGAATCACTCCATAAATGGAAAATCCCATGAATTAAATTACCACTAACATAACCTCCATGTTAAGGGTCTATTTCTAGCATAATCAATTTTGTTACAGCCTAAGCATGGACTCTCTTTCTTAAATTGAGATTTTTGTCCTTGACTAGAGAGATTTCGATTCATATGTGTCTTACAAACAATACAATAGTATAGAAATCAAGTAATGAACTATCTTAAATGACTAAGGCATAATTCAATAATCAAAGTAAAAACTTAAGTATTCATGTAAATACAATTCAAGAGTCACTTAAAGAATCAGTTCTAACATTTGTATTAGTGTATGTAAAAGTGCCCTGGTTTGTCAATTAGCGTGAGTGTTGAGTCAGCTAGAATGCAGAGCCTCATAGGAAGATCAATTTAAAGCATCTGTCTCAACCAGATGTGTGCAAGCGCACATAGGTAAATCTAAGCCTCACATCCCACGTCCCAAAAGTACTAGGTAAATAAAACCCATAAAATAAATTAGAACATCATAAGGTTTTAAGTTAAGAAAACTTTTTCAAAAACACAAAATCTCTAAGTTTTCTTGCTTTGTCGATTTTATCGATACACATCTCGATATGATCGACATGCGCTTTCGATGTCCTCGATGACAAATAGACTCCATCCGAATGAGAACAAAAGTGTCCAACAACCACATATAGCTCTAAACGGATTTATCGATATAATATTGATATCATCGATATTTGAATCTCGAGTCCATCGAAGGTGACTCGATAATATCGATAGGAAAATCTTCAGTGCCCTTATTTTTACTTAATAATATCATATATGCATCGATATATCAAAGCCCTCCTCGATACCATTGAAGTTTAAATCTCAATGACATCGGAAGGCTCTCGATATCATCGGTCATGGGCACGAAGATTTTCAGCAAAATATTTCAGGATAGTTTATCTATGATTAAGGGTCACTCGATAGAATCGATATTCAAATATCGATGATATCGGTACAGTTTTGATGGCATCAAACAGGGATAGAAACTGTCCAGCAAGCTTAAACAAAAATTCCTTGGATTTATCGATGCCTTGACACAGCTATTGATATCATTGACATTCAAATTCTGATGATAGCAAAGGTCCCTCAATCATTCTCGTAAACCTAAAATATTTCAATGCAAGTCTCTCTCATTTTTAAAAGTTGAGGAATCGAACCTCAAATCAATGAAATTGGAGTTTGAAATCCGATGACATCGACATGTGTTTTGATTCCCTCGACCAGCTGGCAATAGGTTTCAAAAGTGTATGCCATTTGAGTTTGTGTCATCGAGTAGACCGTCGATGCTATCGAGAGTATATGCTCGATGATATCGATCTCACTCATTGCTATCGAACTCTGTTATAAATGTGACAGTTTTATATTCATTGGAACCTTTTGCCTATATAAAGAGGACTTATCTATTATTGCTGGTAGGGAAAGAAGAGAGTGCTTTTGAGTGTTTTACCTTAGATCATATACCCAAAGCCCTTTCTCTCATAGGAGTTCATTCTCCAATCCACCCTCATCATTGATATTCAATAGAGTTGATTGGGGAATGAACTTCCACATTTAAGGATCTTCTAACTATTACCTTAATGATAAATCATTAAGCTGGGATGCCTTAAATGTATAGATGATTGGAATCACTCTATCTTCCTTATAGAAAAATATTTAAGAGAGTAGAATTTTATCTTAACCTTGACTTAACCCGATGTCGTATATTGGTACATCATCTGTGTAATGGATCAAGGAAGCAGAAGATTCTTCATCAATAAAAAAGGAGATCTTTGACAATGTGCTGAATGAGACTCATCCACTTATCTGTAAGTAACTAAAGTCTAAAGGACCCTTGTGATCATTCCTTTATAGGATTGGGTCTCCGAAGGGATTGTACGTAGTGGGTGCATTATATTAACCCTTGCTCTATGGAAAGCATAAACAGTTAGGGTCTTGTGGAAGATCCTTGGCCAGTGTGCGTAAAAGTTGGTGTGTTGTGTTGACACTTTCATCAAGGAGTCATCGCATAGATGAAAATCATGTATCAACGACAAAGAATCATGGTAATCATAATAGCAAATTTTATACGTATATGGGTATTCTAACATATACATGAAATACTCTATTTATAACATAGATTATACATATACGTAATTCGAAACAGATAGCGCATTTGGCATGTGTAATAGCATTCACTTCATGAATAAATCATTATATAACATTGAAAGTATTGAAAACCATAACCTCAACGTATATAGTCCGCACCTTAAACTAGAAAACGCATAATAGATGTGATTCAGACGATAAGTCTTCGTCAACGGCGGATACGCTACCTAAGGCATGAAACAGGTTCGCTATAACTTCACTACATCTACTCTAAACTTCAAAATAGGTTAGGGTTTACTTAACTTACCCAAGAATGGAATCAGAATCGCCGGAATAACGATTCAGATACGCAGGATCGATACGTAGAAGAACTGGAAAGAATCTCACGGAGAAACAACAGGTTCTCTCTTACTTCTCTCTCCTTTCTCTCTCTTGAAATGGGTAGGGTTTAGGAAATTCGTATGGGATTTGGAAATGAGGGTTTAAGGCCTTTTTATAAGTTTAAATTCGATGAAAACAGCCTTAGGGCCAAGGTATACTTAGGTTATAACCAAATCGGGCTCTTTCTGATCCAACGGAGTACTTCTAAAGGTCCTCTTATCAAATGCGGTCGAACTTAAGCTCACTATTATAAGATCTTACGAAACTTATGTTTTCAGTCCGATTGGGTTTTCAGATCGTCCGTGGCAGACCAGTTTTAATTCAACGGTCACCGAAATTCGATCAGGGCCACAATTACTTTAACATGTATGGGCCACCTTCCCTCATCCGAGGGTGAATTTGGGTCAGATTCTGACGATCAGAATGCTTAGAAAAGGCAAGCAAGCGACACGACTCAGATTACTTAAATTCATATTTAATTTCTTAAAAATCTTTACTTTCTAACACTCTTTACTCCAGACTCAAGAAAATGGTATCAGGACATCGTTTGGGCTTAATTTTTGAGGTGATGGTCATGTCCAACTAGGCGGTCATAATGGTCTAAGTTCATCGCAATCAGACTTCCGACGTGCAGTCCAGGTCCGATACAAAGTTTCAAAGTACTCCCGAGAGCAACTGGGTTTAGAGTTGAATCCTAGATTTCAGGGTAATATAACGTTAACAATTCTATAGGTTTTGGATCTTACAGATCATATTGAAAGTGGTTGGTGTTAATTTCATAGGTAGTCTAGTTTAGCGCTAGTTAATACACGTTAAATTTCTAAAGAGTTAGGTTTTAAATGATTTCTTTGGCTTTGGAATTGAGTTTTGAGAAGTTACCAAGGTGTTATGATTGATCCATTGCCTAAGGACGTCTAACTCCAGGTCGGCAAAAATTCAGGGTGTTACAATCTACCCCCCTTAAAAATAATTTCGTCCCCGAAATTGGCTAAGGGTAATGAGTAAAGATTCTATTATTCCTTTTGCCTAAACTTTACTGATTCAAGTTTATATACATGGTGGGGTATATACATCTATACTCGTCTGGCGCATTTTTGTCTATCCTCCTTAAACACTTACTCTTTATCTCTCGCTTATACCTTGATGCTTTGCTACAATTTATTTCCTTATCTATTTGGAGTCTTGACGTCGGTTCCCATTGGTAGGCCTATGATTTAATATGAATAGGTTCAATACTTAAGCCCTAATTGTTCCCCTTTAAATATTTTACTATTGACATTCTAAGGAAGATTCAGTCCCTATTTAATGACCTAACCTTATGTATAACCTGAATCAATTTTCTTCGATCCTGGGCCTGTGGGGAAGAGGCCAACCACGCTTCCACTGCCTTACTCTGATCCAACGGTTGTATTAGCTGACCTAAATAGGTTGGGCTCATAATATTCTACCCCCGTTAAAAATTATTTCTACTCTCAAGGCTCAAGAATCTATGTCTTGATCCATATGTCAGAACGAGGTGTAATTTAAGACCTATCCTTGACATGAAATGGGAAACAACCTCTTAATACATTGGTCTTCCTTCGTTAATGATGTGTCCTATGGCTTTGGTACCTATAATTATAAAAAGGAGCTAAAAATGATGGGTGTTGTGGTTGATTCCAGGGACGGGTGTGAGCTTGCGGTAAGATGTCTAATCTCTATTGGCTATATATCTTTAACACTTCCCAAAGGCAAAGAAATAACTTTTGGTTGTAGGTGGTCGGGCCAATATGGAAGAAAAATTATGTAGTGGGTCTAAGCCGGATACATAGACTTTTTGCCTAGCTAGGACAAAAAATTTATTATATCAATTCTTAATCCTAGTTGATCCCGATCTTCTGCTTGATCAGAGCATTGAGTTCATTGGTAACTACTAGGATTGAGAATTCGATTCAAATCATGAATAATTCGCTTATATACAGTTCCTTTACTTCGTGTTCCCGATTGTAATAAGTCCTTAGGAAGGTAATTCTAAGGGGCGTACTGGTTTATCCTAGCATTCAATCTAAGGGATATATAAGTTTTCCCTGAACATGACTAGTTCTAAGTCAAGCAAGCTTCCTAAGAGTTACTAAAGGAGCCTTTAAGTATTAAAGGGATCCAACAAAGGAATGAAATTCTACTCTAACCAAATCAAACCTACTATTCCTTAGTATATTCAGTTATCTTTTAATTATCTTAGCATATTCAGTCTTTACACTGCTTAATATAATTAGTAGCCCAGTCAATAATTCACTAGTTTTAATTTAAAATCTATGCTTATACGCTAGATGGCTTTATACCATTTCTACTATAGGGAATTGTTCTATCGCTTAGGATCAAAAGTTGCCTGATTAGGATTGAGTTGCCCGAACCTGAATCTCAATGCGCTCGAGCACTTCACACAGTCCATCCACATAGCAATAACTTCACAAGCCAAAGAAGCAACATGCATTTCATTAACAAAATGTCACAATACATGAAGTGCAGCATTTCATGAATCGCGACGCAGAAAACATGTGAGCAAACAACTAAGCTTTAAACACTAAGCTTCACACACTAAACAACTATCAAACTACCAAACCACTACTAAACCACTACCAAACCACACATAAGAACAAACAACAATAAACAAAAAATAACTACATAAAGCCTATTCATCAGAATCTGGGGATGGAGAAGGGGCATCCTTATCCTGCAGGCAGCACAGGATAGTCTTCAGCGTGCGGGTTACTTTCTTGAACTTATGCTTCATGAGGCCTTGCAAATCCATAATATTCTGTCGTAGGATAGCCTGACCCTCCTTGAGTCGAACTATACGAGCATCCCTAGTGGCCTGATCAGTGTCTTGCTCTAGTGCCGCAGGAGGAGGACTCTCCTCAGTATCCTGAGCCTCCTCTTCCTCTTCATCCTGCACTTCTTCTTCTACCTTTTCCCCACCTTCTTCTTCACTTTCTTCTTCTTCACTTTCGGTTTCATCCTTGCTCTTGTTGAGGCATAAAAAATGGTGAAAGAATCAAGCAAGGAAAGGTAAAGAGATAGGAAGAACTTTCAGAAAGAAGAAGATAGAGATAGCTTTCATGAGAGTGCGCAGGTCCGTGCAACCACTATAAGTTGCGCGATTCTGTGCAATTAATCCCAATTGCGTAGGTCCGCGCAAAGAAAATATCAATTGCGTGGGACCTCAAAATGTACTGCATAAAGGGCTTCGTTCAGAATGATCTAAAGCACTGAAAAATAGTCCCACATCGCTAAGATCAGGATTTTCATACGTGCGAGGGTCTATAAATACCCCTTCCCCTCCTTCATTAGGGGTAATTGAAGATTTTTAAGAGGAGCGGAGCAGAGCAGAAGATAGAAGGTAGGAGAGAAGTCTTCTAGCAGTTGCGCAGGACCTCGCAACCGGTGTCAGTTGCCCAGGTCCGCGTAACCAGACTGCCCTGCAGTCTGTAAGGCTCAAGGGCCGCTATGCTGTCGAAATGCCTGTGCAAGGCTTTTGTTCTTCTAGCACCCTTTCTCCTCCTATTGTCAAGCGCAGAGGAAGAAGATTAGTCAATCGAATCGACATTTTTCCTAAGTATTAGGGATGGCTGAAACAGACGCCGTTGTGCTACTGAAATCTCTGTCTCATCAAAGACTCATCGATTTAATTGACATTCCTCCTAAGTCCTAGGAGATGGTTGAAACAGACGCCGGAAGGCTGTCGAAATGAACTTTTGATACTTAAAGCACAAGTCCGTTATTTTGAAATGATCTATCTTAGAATCAAGGGATGCAAAGAGGATATAAATGAACTCAATATCAATAAAATGTGATGAATGTTCCTAGTACTCTTTCTCTATTTGAATAAGACAATCTCCCAAATCAAATGCATTTGTTTCTTTGTCGAAACAAAATGGTGACTCTGCTAGGGACTCCTATCTTATTGTCTTATTTAAAATATTAACAGTGAAGTTATTATGAACATTCATCACGGTTTGGCGTCCTATGGACGCCAAAATGGCGACTCTCAGTGGGAAGTCCTCCCCTTCATCTCTAAGATAGATCACTCTAATCGTTCAATTACTAATTATAACTATGTTTCATGATTGAATGTTTTGAAAATTCAACTATGACTTATTACCCATGGCGATCCCCGTAAGAAAAGTGAACTTTCAATTCACCCCGACAGGGTTCGTGATAGAATACGCACCGAGTCATATGCGTAAAAGTAGAAGGGCTCAAGTAACAGCTGGGGTCATTTCTGCTTCGCCCTAGTCATCAAAAGAAAATGCAGGCTGGACCATCATGACCTCTCGTAAGGCAAGAACATAAAACTTCAGAAATTCAGGAATGAATCAGCCTTCATTAAGAATCAGAGGGCCCGTAATGCGAAGCATAGTTAGAAGAAATCCTAAACTTGCTCCTCCGGCAATTCATCCAGCATGGATAGTGTAAACAACACAAACAGTTCCCCAGTTGACAGCACACAACTTCTCGGCTTTAAATGCTTCAATGGCTGAACGAACAAGAGAACAAAAGGGAAAAGCATTGGTCATTAGATCGCCAATGCCATCCTGAAAAGATTCACCAGTATCGGCGTCATCTCAGTCAATTGATGCCACAGGAAGCACGAAAAGGTCCGATGAAACTCTGTCCCCTCCCTTTTCTGCAAGCCCTGTTACATCAGCGTACTCTTACTCTCCTTCAATTATCGCTTCGTCAATAAGTGGAGAAGCTGCGGTGTTCATGGCTAGAATAAATCCAGATTATAGAGCAACTACAGAGGATCGTTTCAATGCATGGCAAAAGCCCAAAATATATTAATGAAAAATGCAGAGATCTTAAAGAAGCCTTAACGACCTTCATGGATAATGCAGCTCAAATAACAATTATTGAAAAGGATGGCCGAATGGAAAAGGAACAAGGAAATACTCGATATTATTGGTATCGTGCGCCGTATCCGAGAGAAGTGGATAATATTCCCTTCCCAGCCAGTTTCAGGTGTCCAGATTTTTAAAAGTTTGATGGGAAAGGATCCCCTAAAGAAAATTTGATGCGTTTCATTACCAGTATGAGAGATCTCTCTCCAGTACTGCAATATTGTTTGTAATTGTTCGGGGCATCGCTGACAGGTAGTGCATTCCGATGGTATTTCAATTTAACTTCGGGTTCTATCCGCACTTGGAAGCAGATGAAAAATTCTTTCACATCTCAATTTTTCTCCCCAAGTCGCGACATTAATATTGTTAAGTTGGCTTCTGTACGACAAGGCAAAGACGAGTCAGCAAGGAGCTATGTAGATAGATGGAAGGCATTGGGAACTTTGTGCAAACCGTTGCTAAAAGAAACTGAGAAAGTCGAGATATGTCTAAACTCTATGAAAAAGGAATTCGTAATGGGACTGGCGAATTCCAACATCAACACTCTTCATGATTTGGCCGCAAAGGCTCATGCTTTGGAATTAGTAAATCAGACGGTGCTGATATTTCACCATGATGCGGCTCAAAAGTATCCTAGCAAGATAACAGCAAATACCAGTGATCGCTATCAGCAGCGTAAAAGTGTAAAAGGTTTAAAGGAAGAAAGTACGAGGCAAAAAGAAGAATTGGCTTAATCAAGAAGAAATAAAAAGGTCAAAACGCTTAATTCGCATGAGGGATTTGCTTTCGATAAGAAAGATGTCATTCCAATGATGGACCAATTATTGAGAGTTGGCGCAATAGAATTGTCAGAGCCTAAATGCCCCGAGGAGGCGATAAGGCGCAGAGAGCAAAATTTTTGTTGCTATCACCGCTTACTGGGACATCCAACGGAAAATTGTTACATGTTGAAGTGTATTATATAGCGGATGATAGATAGGAATCAGATAATCATCGAGGATAGGACAAGCAAGGAGGTCATGAAAGGTATGGGCCTCGACTGCGAAGACTCTAATGGCCTAAGTCATGAAAAAGGAATTTCAATTGGGATCGGTCAGGAAAGGTGAAAAAAATTTAAAGACATGGGGGCAAGGTCGTTAGCAAACATGGTTACAACAAATGAGCCAGTGAAAGAAGATACCAAAGTAATGGAGCATCCTGAGGCAGCTCCGAAGCAAATGGAGGACGGGGAGCAACCAACGACGGATAGACTGTTAGAAATAAACTTGGGTATGAAAGAGGAACCACGAAACACGTTCATTAGTGCCAACCTCTCTGAACAAGAGTCAGCAGAATACGTTCAGCTTCTTAGAGAAAACAAAGATGTATTCGCCTGGACATATGCAGAAATGCCCGGATTGGAGCCTTTCGTGGCATTACATCGTCTAAATATCTCTAAGAAGAAGAGGCCGATTAAACAAGCGCAAAGGAGATTTCATCCAGATCTGGTTCCCCTCATCGAGGAAGAAGTGAATAAGTTGAAAAAGGTCAAATTTATTAGGGAAGTCAAGTATCCTAAGTGGATATCGAATATCGTCCCGGTAAGAAAGAAAAATGGACAGGTCAGAGTGTGCGCCGATTTTAGAGACCTAAATGAAGCCTGCCCGAAGGATGATTTTTCGCTCTCGATAACTGAATTACTAATTGATAGTATGACTCGGTATGCTGTTATGTCCTTTATGGACGGTTATGTGAGATATAATCAAATTCGAATGGCTCCTGAGGATGAAGAGGCGACGGTATTTAGAACTTCACTAGGAATTTTCTGTTATAAGGTGATGTCGTTTAGGCTTTAAAATGTTGGGGCAACATATCAGAGGGCGATGCAAAATATTTTTTAAGATATGATGCATAAGCACGTTGAATGTTATGTTGACGACTTGGTGGTCAGGTCAGGAAGTCATCAAGAACATCGCAAACACTTGGTGTCGGTTTTCCAGCGACTTAGAAAGAAACATTTAAAGATGAACCCTGCTAAGTGCGCGTTTGGAGTGTCCTCAGGAAATTTTTTAGGTTTTATTGTTCGACATAGGGGCATTGAGATTGACCCTGGGAAAGTCAAAGCTATCCAGGATATGCCCCCGCCAAAGACATTAAAGGAACTAAAGAGTTTGCAAGGAAAATTAGCATATATCCGTCGATTCATTTCAAATCTGGCTGGAAGATGTCAGCCGTTTTCTCATTTGATGAAAAAGGATACAGAATTTGTGTGGAGTCAAGCCTGTCAGAATGCATTCGACTAGATAGAGTTGCTGAAAAATCCACCAGTACTGGCAGCTCCAATAAAAGGGAAGCCGCTTATCTTGTACACGTCTACAGCCGAACATTCCTTAGGAGCTCTGTTGGCACAAAAAAAAATGAATTTAATGTTAATATTCGCAGTACAGAAGTTGAGCCATTATTGTCTATCGCACGATATAACATTGGTTTCAAGGGCTGACCCAATAAAGTTTCTGATGACAAGGCCGATGTTGTCTGGAAGGCTGGCTAAATGGATGTTGTTACTCTCAGAGTATGCTATTACATATGAACCGGCAAAAGCTGTGAAAGGGCAGACAGTGGTAGATTTCTTAGCAGCGCACCTCGTGGCAGAATCTGAAGCCATCAATGATGATTTTTTGGATGAGCAAGTCATGCTAACTAAATCACAGAATCCGTGGCAGATGTATTTTGATGGTGCTTCTCGAACATCAGGAGCGGAAGCAGGAGTGATATTCATTACTCCCCAAGGTGATTTATTACCTTACTCCTTTACATTAGGAACTGCATGCACGAACAATGAGGCCGAGTATAGATCCCTAATTATTGGAATGGAGATGGCTAAAGAAATGGAGATAAGAGTATTGCATATTTTCGGGGATTCTAAATTGATTATAAATCAATTGACGACTGAATTCGAAATAAGAAAGCAAGAACTTTTTCCATATTGTCGGAAGGCACAACAATTGTTGGAATATTTTTCCTATGTTGAAATCAAGTATATTCTCCGGTCAGAGAATGCAAAAGTCGATGCCTTAGCCAGTTTAGCGGCAGCTCTGTCTTGTCCTAATTGAAACCCTCTTCAAGTAACTATAGAGGAAAGAAGATTTTTACCATCAGCAGAAGTTGTTGAAGAAGTTATTGAAGCCCTTTCTGTATCATGCTTGGAAATTACAATAGATGATTGGCGTCAGCCATTCATTGATTATCTCAAATTCAACATCCTGCCAGAAGAGTCCCCGCAAAGGCAGCAAATCAGACAGCGGTCCAGTAGATTCGTTATCTGCAGTGAAGTATTATATAAAAAAATCTTACAATGGAGTGTTACTACGTTGTTTAAATAAGTAAGAAGCGATCCAGGTGCTGCAGGAAGCACACTCTGGGGAGTGTGGGGCACATCAAGCTGGTCGAAATTTATTTCAACGAGTACATAGAATGGGATATTATTGGCCCACTATGTTTGAAGACGCGATAGATTATGCGAAGTGGTGCCATGAATGCCAGATTCATGAAGATGTTATACACATGCCTTCGGAAGACTTGCACTAGTCTATTGCCTCTTAGCCCTTCTCTGCTTGGGGACTTGACGTAATCGGTCCTATAAACCCGCCTTCATCCAAAGGAAAATAGTATATTCTGGCAGCAACCGATTATTTCTCCAAATGGACTGAAGCAGTTGCTTTGCGAAATGTTAAAGAAAAAGATGTGGTTAATTTCATCCGCCACGCTATAATATACCGACGGTATCCCAAATAAAATTGTTACAGACAATGGCACTCCTTTCAAAAATAAAGGTATGGAAAAATTATGTCAGAAGTTCAATATCCATCACTCGTTCTCAACGCCTTACTATCCGCCAGCTAACGGATTAGCAGAGGCATTCAACAAAACAATAGTCAAAATATTGAAGAAAACAGTGATAGGAAACAAACGTGATTGGGATGAAAGGTTACAGGAAGTGCTATGGGCATACAGAACTACTCATTGAACAGCCACAAGGGCAACACCGTATTCATTAGTCTGTGGTGTGGAAGCAGTAATTTCAATTAAAATACAAGTAGCGTCACTAAGAGTGACAGTGCATCAGTCTATAACTGATGATGATAATGCAAAAATAAAATTTAAGGAATTGGATTTGCTTAACGAGAGACGCCTGACTGCACAACAGCGTTTGCAAGCATACCAACAAGAATATCAGCCACCTTTGATAAGCGAGTTAAATATCGCTCTTTCAAAAAGGGGGATATGGTGCTAATGTTGAAAAGACCAATCGTGGTCACCCGTCGAACAGGAGGCAAGTTTGAGCCTAAATGGGATGACCCTTACGTAATAAAAGAAGTATATTCTAATGGAGCGTATCGAGTGGTAGATCAAGACGGACAAGGAATCAGTATACCAGTCAACGCTCGCTTCCTTAAGAGATATCATCTATAAATATATTTGTTGATTTTGCTCTAGAAAATTATCAGAGTTATGATTTTACATCAAAAGGGGGCAACTTAGTCGATAAATATGACCGTAAATCATGCAGTCTTCTACAGAAATATACTGGCTCAATATCTCCAAGAATGAAAATATATATCTCCAATAACATTCATAATCATATCCAGGGGGCAAGTTCAAAGCCAAATGAGATAAAATGTGCTCAATGAAAGAAAAGTTCTTTAAAGAAGTAAATGAAAGCCTATGTTGGCCTATACTCGCATTGGAAAAAAGGAAATTGCTTCCGAAGGCGCTACTGATTTTGGTACAAAACATTATCAATATAATAATTCTGTATCAAAAGGGGCCAAGATGAATAGGATGAATAAGGAAGAAGTTCGCAAGCATATCAAAATCATATGACAAACCATATCAAGATCATATGATAGCAAATAAACAAAGACGAAGAAGGTGAGCGCCATCAAGAGAGTTCTACAAAATTTTGCTGAAATTGATATCACCATCAAGCTAGTATATTACAAACAATACAGACAAACAATTTCAGGCAAAAACACCTATCATCGTCTTCCAAGACAGCATGCTAGATCATCACCAAAAGTCTTCAGTCTTCCAAGACATTTGAAGATAGCATATTAAATCGTCACCGAACAAAAAAGTGTCGATGATCACTATCAAGCATTGACGCTCATCGCCGATAAAAAATCTCCATTGAAATTAGAATCATCAAGTATCGATGATCATAAAAAGAAAAGAGGACAGTTATCGCTGTTGCCGATCAATCGCTCATCAAAATTGCCATCATCGCTAAGCTGATACATTGCTTTAAACATGATATAAAAGTCCTTATGACATTGTCAGCAGCAGCAAAATGTCAATTATTGTTCAACCATATGATGAATCATACAGCCAACTATATAAAATTGGCGATAGTGATGACTGTTGATCATAAAAAGGCGGTCTAGCCACAAGTCTCGAAAAAAAAAAAGAGAAAAAAGGGCCAAGTCCTAAAAGGACCAAGTCTCCAAGACCTAAAAAGGCCAAATCCTAAAAGGATTAAATCTTGAAAGGGACCGGCTACGCATAAGACCTATGATTATAAAAAGGCAGCCCAGTTAAGCCAATGGCCCGCTGTGCATGAAACCTATGAAGATCGCCATTCAGGCAGCGACGAGAAGCCAATGGCCCTAAAAAGCCCGTGAAGGCCATCGTACGCATGCCCATGTGGCCAGCTAATGGAGTCAATGACCAAAAGCCAGAAGGTCAAAAGATGACAAAAAAACCAAGAGCTAAAAGTCTTCAACGACCAAAAGCCAAAAGGCTAAAAAGTCGACTAAAAGCCAAAGTGCTAAAAGTCCCCAATTGACCAGTCAGCGTAACCCCTATGCCGTCTGTATATCTTTTCGACAGCGTCACGGGGAATGGAGGACAATGCCCTCCTATGAATGGGCCTGACCTTGCAGGCAAAGAAAGTGAGGGCTGCAGTGTGCGCTTTAGATAGGCCAACCATACATAAGACCCCCCAGATTTGTGGTTCGATTCCGATACTAACTCATGAGGAAGGGCTTAAACCTACTCATCGATGGATCGACAACCATGGATTTGGTACCCTAAGAGGTAGCCTTGTGAGCTTTGTGAACTCTAGAGAGTTACCATGGCCAACCCTATGCATAAAACCAACCAAGTCCACGGCCCCGGTAGCTTCACTGGGCCCCTCTGATGGATCGCGGTTTGTGAACTCCCTAGGCAGTGAGAATTTCAGCAAAATCTAGAGAGTTACAGAGACCATCATGTAAGACCCGACTCTAACTAGAGTCCAAGTAAATTCTCCAAGTAAATTTGCTCTACTACTTAAGAGCTTAAACTGTGTGCGCAACTGACTAAATTGAAACTTAGCACCGCCAATAAAATATAAATGAATAAAGTCATGTAGGAAATTCCGTACTAACAAGCATAAAATGTTGATGTTTTTATAATCAGTACTTTATTGAATATCATGATAAACTAGGTGCAACGTTATAAACATATATCTCATTATATATATATATATATATATATATGTTTGTTCAAATATGCAAAGCATAAACTGTGCAATATTTAGAATATATCAAATCCATGTTTCACTCTAGATGCGTTCAAATGTGTAGAATTCTAAACATTGATTAGACAATATGCAAGAATACATTTCTCTGGAATCAGGTTCCTAATTACATCGACAGTAAATGGCCCCAAGATATTGGCTATTATCTATTCAAGAGCTCAAATCTCCAAGAGTATGATATAAAGAATACAACGTGAAGCACGATGACAAGTTCAAAGATTGCTTAAATCATATTGTGAATACCACACTCAGTCTAAAAAGAGAAGAAACTTTCAATTTATTTTAAAAAATTATCAAGTTACATTGAAAATTATAATGAATTAAAATACTAATTTCGATTAATCTGGCAGGAAAGATCATCACTTGAAAGCTTGAGTTATGCAGATCATGAATAAAGGAAACAATCGAAAAAGGATGTTACAGTAGGAGCAGCATTAAAGAGCAATTCTAGATACAAAGTTAAAGAAAAGAATCGCTGAAATTGATCTAAAGGAAAGAATCGCTGGAGTTGATCAAGAGGAATGAATTGCTGGAGTTGATCAAAGAAACCGTTATAACAGCAATGGTGTTGGAAGAAAGCTCTCTGATCAAGTCGCTCAAAGATGAAGCCGTCACGACTGTTGAAGAAGCGTGCTTCAATGAAAAGAGAATTTTATCCTATCTAGTGAAGCATCTGCTCGACACTGCTAATTGGGGGCGCAGTCACTCAGTCTTCTGTTTGGATACGAGCATTCCGGTCTTCCATTTGAAAGCGATTATTCAAACCTTCTGGTCAAGCATGATCATCTAGCCTGCCATGTGAGCATAATTATTTGGTCATCCTTCAGTTGCAGTTCATTCAAGTTTTTTGGGCAAAGGAGGATCGATCCTTCTTTGATTTTGTAAACTAATCAAAGAAGGATCAAGGGGGCATCTGTTGAGGCATAAAAAATGGCGAAAGAATCGAGCAAGGAAAGGTAAAGAGATAGGAAGAACTTTTAGAAAGAAGAAGATAGAGATAGCTTTCATGAGAGTGCGTAGGTCCGCGCAAACACTATAAGTTGTGCGGTTCTAGGCAATCAATCCCAGTTGCGCAGGTCCGCATAAAGGAAATATCAGTTGCGCAGGACCTCAAAATGTACTGCACAAAGGGCTTCGTTCAGAATGATCTAAAGCACTGAAAAATAGTCCTACATCACTAAGATCAGGATTTTCACACCTGTGAGGATCTATAAATACCCCTTCCCCTCCTTCATTAGGGGTAATTGAAGATTTTTAAGAGGAGTAGAGCGGAGTAGAAGACAGAAGGTAGGAGAGAAGTCTCCTGGTAGTTGTGCAGGACCGTGCAACCGATGTCAGTTGTGTGGGTCCGCACAACCAGACTGCCTTGCAGTCTGTAAAGCTCAAGGGCCGCTATGCTGTTGAAATGCCTGTGCAAGGCTTTTGTACTTCCAGCACCCTTTCTCCTCTTATTGTCAAGTGCAAAGAAAGAAGATTAGTCGATCGAATCGACATTTCCCCTAAGTATTAGGGATGGCTGAAATAGACGCCGTTATGCTGCTGAAATCTCTGTCTCATCAAAGACTCATCGATTTAATTGGCATTCCTCCTAAGTCCTAGGAGATGGTTGAAACAGACGCCGGAAGGCTGTCGAAATGAACTTTTGATACTTAAAGCACAAGTTCTTTATTTCTAAATGATCTATCTTAGAATCAAGGGATGCAAAGAGGATGTAAATGAACTCAGTATCAATAAAATGTGATGAATTTGATGAATGTTCCTAGTACTCTTTCTCTGTTTGAATAAGACAATCTCCCAAATCAAATGCATTTGTTTCTTTGTCGAAACATCTCTCTTCAAGTTGGGCTTGTCGTTGTCGACTCCCGATCTTCATCTGGTTGAGAGTGGTCTCACTGATGTAATGGACCGACACTGGCAATTTCGTCCCAAGTCTGTAGCCAAACTCGAGTGCAATCTTGCAATGAGTCGGCCGAAGGGGAGTGACTCAGTCGTTCTATTTGATCACGCGATAAGGATGATCTGTCACAGTACAAACGTAGGCACGCATAACTTCGCTCCCTGCCTCACTTGGTACAGAAAATCCACCATGAGACGCGTGCACTCACTGCGATTGCTCCACCTAGGGTAGGCGTTGAATGTACAAATGTGGTGAAGCAGACAAAAATCGCCCGACATATGGGTAGCTAAGAGACTCCTGTTAGGCTGCCATTCAACCAGTCGACCACATAGAAACCTGGTGCAGCGATCCCTTTCATGTACACTATTCAGATTTCTCTCACTAGCATGTATCTCACCAAGTGGCACATTCAGGAGTCGAGTTATCAACCCAACATTGATTATGGCTTCCCAGTCTCTGCTAAAGGGGATTTCAAACTGCAAGGGCTCTAGTGTAGGCTCTCGAATGTGGGCATAGAAGGCTTGGACAGTGCTCACGTTGGCACGAGACTCGCCTTCAAATAGGGGACCCCACCTGGCTTCTTCCAAGCGCTCGAACAACAAGTATTCGCCAAAGAGTCGTCCATCCACATGCGCTTCAAAAAGAACCCTACGGCCCTCGTAAATGCCATGAGCCAACTCGACTAACAACGCTCTTCTTAATGGAGCATGGGGATCTAAATCTCGTTTCATCTGCACTTCTCTCCCAGCGCTTGAACTTATGGTAGCTCCTCTCGGCCTTCTCAAACGAGCAGGGTGACTAGGCCCACCCTCATCCACAGGGGCTCGCTTCTTCTCCATGAATGAAAGGATGGAGGAAATGGAAAATAATGCCCCAACAAACTCCATGAAAGCCATGGAAAAGTGAAGAAAAGGAAGGAAAAAGGGCTGAACTATTTAGGTCTCCATGGATCTGAGCCTGATATGGGAGTGTAAAGGCTCAAATGAAAGGGAATAAGGAAAAAGGATAGCAAAATAGGATGGGTTAGAGGACTTACACGAATTTGAGACTCAAATGGGAGATGTGAGAGCTCAAATCAAAGAAAATAAGAGGGTTAGGTGATGGATATGGCTGAGCACGGTGGAAGGAGGTAGGATTTAACAAAAAATGAAAGAAAGGGTGATTGAAAGGATGATTTGAGAGGGAATGGAGCAGTTTTAAAGAAAAGGGAAAGCTTAGGAGGGAGTTTTGTGAAGGAAGTACTCGATTGGGGATGATTTAAGCATTGAACCATGGACCAGTGGGTCCCACGAGGCCGCACGTGCCATCGGCCCGAAGGCTCAGCCCGGACGAGCCCCCCAGTCGGCGAGGCCTCGCCCTTTGGGTGAGGACCTCCCCACTCCCTGGGTCCAGAAAAGTATGGGTCCCACCTTGGGTACCCCTGGAAGTGGTCCGTTTAGCCCTCGCTTCCGATTTGAGTCGTTTCAGATCATTTCGGAACAAATCTGATCTCTATTCACATTTACCAATTTCTAAAGGCTGGAATGGGATGGAATGCGGTCTATAGCCATCAATTGACGATCTAAACTTGATTTGGGGTCGTTGTGTGTGATCAGGAGTGTGCATAGACTCGATCTTGATGATCATTTTCAGTAAACTTTCGCCAATCGACACATATGGGGGTCCTAAACCTGTTTCTAGATTGTTCTCGCACCCTCCTATGCTATAGTGACGTCAACATGCATCGTGTGGCCCTAACCCAGGTCTAGTTTAATCCAGATCATGCTCTGATAGCATCTTGTAACGCCCTGAAAATCAGGGGTCAAGCAGAAACTCAACTCTCAAGTTCCAACGCATCACTTATGTAACATAGATAATGATGATTGAATGTTGTTCATATTAGTGCAGTAAACATGAGTGGGATTAGACCAAAACAACATATCATACTCCAGAGACAGTTAAATTTCACAAGTGGAGGACCGTGATAAATATATAAATGTATAATTTATTGTAAGTCTCCGAAGTGTGAACATGTTACCAGGTTAATTATATACATGTATACTTTGAAAATGAAAAAAAAAAGAATATACATGGGTTCTTAAATAAAATGCAAAATACCAAGTGTATTGGCATCTAATCAGTAACCGTGTAACCCCATCGTTCAGAACCTGCATATAAGAGAAATCCTCCACAACATCATAAAGTCCAGCTTTACTTCGCAAGCATCGCCATTATTTGAAACTAAAACAGGGACTGGTTGGTGTTTCAAACAACATCCCGTAATGTGGGAGTGAGTGATCAACTCAGTGGAACTATACAGCAAAGGTTAACATGTTATCAATTCAATCAAGCAGTAATGATAAAGCAGTGCAATCACACATGTCCTAAATACTCTTGTTAATGTAAGAATAATATAAGGGAATAATGCATGCCCTCACCACAATCTCCCTCTGCGATCTTCATCTTACGGTCATGCATGTCACTCACTTCCTCAGTGCTCTTACACCAACACCAACAGCACATGTAATGTAATGATATGAGCATGATTATCTAGTTCTTATTAGCCCTTTTCATACAACAGGATTGGGAAGCTAAGACACCTCCTTTATATCAATTCCCAAGCATTGATCCATTCTAGGGTCGTCAGTCCTAGGAAATCTCATACGATGTTATGGTTCTAGATCGTTGTAAAGGGCTCGTCACCAATCAATACAGGTCTAGTTATATCCTAAATACTGCAACAACATTCATCGCCCTTATGCAGTGTCAGGATATACTTGAGGTCACCACAAAGGGCTCGTCACCAATCAATATAGGCCAACAACACGAATATAGTGTCCCATACCACCATAATCGGCTCATGAGAATAGAGTGCTCACTGGTCACTGCGGGGAGGCTTGTCACCCCAGCGTAGGCCGACAGCTCGACCACAGTGTCCCATACCACCATGTCTGGCTCATGAGTCTTAAGGGATCACGGTACCATGGTTAACGGGAGTTTCACTAGTGAGTTCAGTGCCTTAGATTCAAACAGTAGCCACCAAACATAGTGGACAAACATCGGTCAATTGGGTTAGTTGATAAGCTCAACTAGGCTAAGTGCATGTTGAGTTGAACGACATGGAATGCATAAGTACTCCGTGTGGCCTAACCACTATCGAACGTCCCAAGCATGACTCAGATTCGTTAAACTCATCCTGCATGGTGAAAATGACCTCAACCACCATTTGAAGAATGGTTACCGATTACCTGGACTGTAATACAACCCCAATCACGTACAAGCTCAATAACAGGCATATGATTCATATCCTACATTCATATGAACATTTATGAAATATAACTTGAACATAAATACAGTACATGGAGGAAATCATGACCACAGCTAACATGAATAATTTACGCTAATCAATCCATGGAGGAAATCATACACTCAGGTAATGTGATTGATATTCATATCTCAACAACCTTAAAAATCACACTTTACTAACTACTAACTCAATCAAGCATTTATACAAACACTTAGACTATACTATTCATCATACATCACGTATGTCGACCATATAGCATAATAGGGCGATTCCTTTCATCAAGGAGAAGTCGCATATATGAAAATCTTGTATCAACAACAAAGAATCATGGCAATCATAACAGCAAATTCCATACGTATACGGGTATTCTAACATATACATGAAATACTCTATTTATAACATAGATTATACATATACGTAATTCGAAATGGATATTGCATTTGGCATGTGTAATAGCATTCACTTCTTGAATAAATCATTATCTAACATTGAAAGTCTTGAAAACCATAACCTTAACGTATATAGTCCGCACCTTATGTAACACCCTGAAAATCGGGGGTCGTATATAAACTCAACTCCCGAGTTTCAGACCGTCACTTATGCAACAAAAATGATTATGATTCAATGTTGTCTGATTTAAAGCATTCACATGAGTAAAAGTATACCAAAACTGCAATTCATACTTCAGATCCAGTGATAAAAGTAAGCGGAAGACTAAACAATATATATATCACTGTATGAAAAAACAAAGTAGATCTCATCTGTCTCTAAAGTATGAATACATCTCTAAGTCTCATATACATATATATGAACAAAATCAAACGTTCAAAATAGTCCCACTGAAGTCCTGTCAACCCACGTCGCCTAAGCAAAGCCATCATGATACTGCATGTACGAGAACTCGTCCTGGTCCTCGTCGAAGTCTGGCTCTGCCTCCTGAATCTCAGCATCACCTGCATCTACAACAGGGTTTGGTGGGTGTTACAAACACCATCCCGTAACGTGGGAGTGAGTGATCAACTCAGTGGAATCATAGAGCAAAGATTAGCATGTTCACAAATCAATCATGCGATAATAGTAAAGCAGTAAATCAGACAATCCTAATACTGTTGTTAATGCAAGATGACATGACGTGATGTATGCCCTCACCGACGATCTCCCTCATACGGCACCATCTTACAACCGCGGCATGCCACACTCCCTAGAGTGCTCCACATCTTCCAGGCACATGCAATGTTATGGTGATATGATTTCTGAGTTGTTATTAGTCCATTCAAACAGAAGGATTGGGAAACTAAGGTACTTCCCTTGTATCAATCCCAACACAGATCCTGTCTAGGGTCGTCACTCCTAGTAATCTCATACGATGTATATTTTGTAGGTCGCTGCAAGGGCTGCCAGGGCTGTTGCTCGCACTCGTTGCACCGCTCCCCCTTCACCTTATCAATACAGGCCTATTGTACTCTACTGCTACTGAAGGGTTGTCGCCTCCCGTAGACTCAAAATACGCTCGCGGTCACTACAAAGGACTCGTCGCCTGATCAGTGTAGGCCGACAGCTAGAATATAATGTCCCATACCACCATAATCTGCTCACGAGACTAGGTGCTCAATGGTCAGTGTAGGCCTGCTCTCGAAGCTCAGTCAGATGCGCATCGTCTCTCTGCGCCTCGATGACTCGGTCATCGATCTGAGATCGCACCTGTACATGTGCGATGAACTCAAACGGCTCCTCTACGGTGAGTTTCTGCTCAAAGTCTCGCAAAAACTCAACCATATCCCACTCAGCAACCATCAGCGGAGCCGCAAACTCTATCGCCTTCTTGCGGCTCAATGCATCAGCCACAAGGTTCGCCTTCCCAGGATGGTAAGAGACTTCAAACTTGAAGTCCTTCAACATCTCCATCCATCGCCGCTGCCTCATATTCAAGTCTCGCTACGTGAATATGTACTTGAGGCTCTTGTGGTCGCAAAAGAGCTCGAACTCCTCTCCGTAGAGGTAATGTCTCCAGAGTCTCAGTGCGAATATAACGACTGCCAACTCTAGGTCGTGTGTAGGGTAATTCTCCTCGTGCTTCCTTAATTGTCTCGAGGCATACGAAATTACCCTATCCCTCTGCATAAAGACACAACCCAGACCAACGCTAGACGTGTCAGTGTATATAGTGTATCTAACGCCTTGCTCTGGCAATACTAGCACAGGGGCAGACGTAAGTCTGTCCTTCAGCTCCTGAAAAGCTGACTCCGCCTCGTCATTCCAGGCGAACTTCACGTCCTTCCGTGTCAACTGAGATAAGGGTCTCGCGATCTTCGAGAAGTCCTGTATGAAGCTCCGATAGTAGCCAGCGAGACCCAAGAAACTCCTCACCTCAGTGACAGAACCAGGCTGCTCTCAGTCCTGCACCGCAGCTACCTTAGATAGGTCAACTGCCATGCCATCCTTGGACACCACGTGTCCTAGGAACTTCACTTCCTGCTTCCAGAATTCGCACTTCTTATACTGTGCGAACAACTGATGCTGTCTGAGCATATCCAGGACCAAACGTAAGTGCTCCTCATGTTCCTCTTGACTCCTAGAGTACACCAAAATGTCATCAATGAATACAACGACTAATCGATAGAGGAAAGGTCAAAATACTTGGTTCATCAGATCCATGAACACGGCTGGTGCGTTCGTGAGACCGAACGACATCACGAGGAACTCGTAGTTGCCAAAACTGGTCCTGAATGCTGTCTTCTGCACGTCCTCATCCCTGACGCGCAACTGATGATATCCCGACTGAAGATCAATCTTCGAGAAGTACTTCGCTCCTCTCAGCTGATCAAACAAGTCATCGATCCTGGGTAAAGGGTACTTGTTCTTCACCGTGATCTGGTTCAGCCTGCGATAATCAATACACAATCGCATCGAACCGTCCTTCTTCCTCACGAATAGGACCGGTGCTCCCCAAGGAGACACACTAAGCCGTATAAGGCCAAGCTCTAGCAGACCATCAATCTGTGTCCTCAACTCCTCCATCTCACACAGTGCCATGCGATACGTCGGCAGTGAGACGGGAGTAGAACCAGGAACCAGATCGATAGTGAAATCGATCTCTCGTCGGGGCGACAAACCAGGGATCTTCCTGAATAGATCCTCAAACTTGGAAACGACTGGCGTATGCTCAAGTACCTGGGCACCAGCGTCTCGCAATAAAGTGGCATAACTAAGTATGCGGAAAGGGAGATTTACCCGTACTGAAAATGTGAAAGGCGTGCCCTCTGGCTCGTACACCGTCACCATACGAGTCTCGCAGTCAATCTCGGCCCTCCCAGCAGTCAACCAGTCCATGCCAAGAATGACGTTGAGATAAACAAGAGAGGGATCGAAGACAAGATGAAGAGCCATCGTCCTGCCTCCCAGATCCACTATACAACCCTCACACATCTGGGTAACATCTGAATAATCCCCATGAGATGCAAGGACTCGCACCCTATCCATAGTAATAGTCTGTAACCCAAGATGCCTGACTACGGCACATGATATCAAAGAAATCGTGGAACCAGTGTCCACCATCACGAGAATAGGAGTACCTCCAATATGGGCAGTGACCTCGAAGGCCGAATGCTAAAAAGTTGGTGTCGCAACTGCCTCATCTGTCAATGCATGAACCTGAGCCTGTTGTGGTCGGTTCGGCCGCTGTGTCATGGGCCGTGGAGGCTGTCTGATCTACGATATCGGAGGTCTGAAAGAAGGGTGCGCAGGAGCTAACCGTATATACGGTGCTGATATCGCCTGTGAACGTGCACGGTCGATCTTCTGCGGCGGCGAGAACCCACTGTCCCGCATCTGAGAAAAATAACTCTACGCCAAGTGGCCTGACCTCCCACAGTATGTACATGTCAAATCAGGGCACCGAAACGGTGGTACAGGCATTGTAGCCCTAGTAGGAGGGTCGACGAGAGGCCTCTTGCCCGCGAAGGGACTGTCCTGCATGTCTGGTCGTGGCCTAGAAGCAACAGGGCCACGAGATCATGCAAGTCGATCCACATCCTGCTCTGCCCGCATAGACATGTGAATCAACTCCTCATATGAGGGAATGCTCACATAACACATCTTCGACTGAATATCCGGTCGCAAACCCTCCAAAAAGCACCGTATGCTCATCTTCTCATCAGCTAAAATAGTCGAGACGTATCTGCCCAACTCCGTAAACCGATGCTCATACTCCGTGACTGTCATGGCTCCCTATCGGAGGCGGAGAAACTCATTCTCCCGGTCATGCCTGTAAGTCTGGGGATAATACTTCTTGTAGAAGCGGAACTCAAACACTGCCCATGTCCATATAAAGTCAGCGGCAACGGTCCGCAATACGCTATCCCACCACAGGCTGGCCTCTCTCTCAAACAGGAATGTAGCCAGCTTTACCTGCTCGGCCTTTGTGTAATGAAGCATCCGCAATATCTTCGACACACGGTCGAGCCAATACTCGGCCTCCTCGGGTCTATGAGAACCCGTAAAAGTGGGAGGCCGTAAGCGCTGGAATCGCTCTAATAGGCCTCGTGTATCTGCGGCATTCCCCGCAGGGTAAGCAGGTGGTACAGGATGAGCCATGACCTCATCCTGGGCTTATGTATAAGCATCCCCAGCTGGATGCGCAGGTGGTGCAGGTGGAGTCACACCCCCACCCTGGGCTAATGTCCCCACAATGGTAGTCAGAAGCTGCTGCTGCTGCTGCATCATAGCCATCATCTGCTCAAATCTGTCAGGAGGTGGAGCAGGCTGTGGTGTGTGCTGCGTCGAAGTAGATGCACGATAAGGCTCTCTGACTGGCGGTGTGAACGGCGGTGGTCCAACTGTAGGACCAGCAGTAGGCTGAGACGCACGAACTGTCTCAGGAATCGGGCCCACAGCAGGGTCCGCATGTGTGTCAGACTACGAAGGAGTCTGATCCATAGGTTCACTCAATGCAAGCCGAGCTGCGCTCCGGATAGTCTTAGGCGGCATTCCCTATATTCAAAATAGGGCGCAACCTTGTCAGTCTCAATAGCACAAATACACCGCAATCACTCACACAAGGAGTCAAAGGCATTCCATGCATTTCATTTAATCAAAATTGTCACAATACAAGGGATATATCCTTACAAGCATCATGACGAGAAGTACATGGGAACTAAGACAGTTAAAATTACAACAGCAACATAAGCATAGCACTAGTCTTAACAAGCTTACAAAACATAAAGCAGGAAATGACTAACTACTAACAACATCATCGATCTCATTACTAGTCTGAGTCGGGTGATGGAGGAGGAGTACCCTTATCCTGCAAGCAACACAGGATCGCCTTCAAGGTGCGAGTCACCTTACCGAATTTCCTCTTCGTAACTGCCTTGGCATCCTCGACTTCAGCGCGAAGTTCCTGAACTTCCCTTCTCAAGGCGATCTGACTCTCCTCGATCCGAGTAATGCGATCATCACCAGTAGCCTGAGCAGAAGGAGGAGAGCTCTCATCTGTATCCTGAGCCTCCTCTTCTGCCTCTTCCTGGACTTCTTCCTTAACTTCTGCTCTAGGTTCTCCCTCACTTGGATCCTCCTCATCATCAAAGTCATCCTCGCTATCCTCCTCAAGCTGATTTTCACGGTACTGAGACCCAATCTTCATCTTGACCATAGTCGACTCATCAATGCTATGAATCGAAACTGGCAATTTCGGCCCAAGTCTGTAAGCAAACTCAAGCGCGATCTTGCATATCAGTCGGCCAAAAGGAAGCGATTCAGACGTTCTTCTTGACTTGGCTATGAGAATTATCTGTCGCAAGAAGAAAGTGGCCATACATACGTTCTCTCCCTGTGCCACCAGATACAGGAAATCAACCATAAGGCACGTACACTCAATGCGATTCGTCGACCTGGGATACACATTGAACGTGCAGATATGGTGAAGTAGGCGCAAATCATCAGACATATACGTCACCTTAAGGTTATTATTAGCCTGCCATGAAACCAATTTACCGCACAGAAACCTGGTGCGGCGATCTCATTCACGCCTACTCCTCAGATTCTTCTCACTAGGATGAACATCACCAAGAGGCACGTTCAGAAGTCACGCAATCAGTCGCACATCAATCGTAGTCATCCGATCTTTACTAAAAGGGATTTTGAACTGCAATGGCTCTAAGGTAGGATTCTAGATACAAGCGTAGAAGGCACGAACGGTGCTCACATTAGCACGAGCGCGAGCTTCAAAGATTGGACCCTAATGCGCAGCTTCGATGCGCTCGAACAATAAAAATTCACCGAACAATCGCCCTTCCACGTCCGTCTCAAACAACACTTTGCGATCAGTGTATTGGCCGTGAGGCATCTCTGATAGAATTACTCACCCAAGATGAGTATGGGGATCCAAATCCCGCTTTGTATGGAACTCTCGGGCTGTGGGTGGACCTGTGGCGGCGCTTGAACTTGCGGCACCACCCCGCGTTCTTCTCGATTGAGCAGGGCGACTTGGCCCAGCCTCGTCTACTGCAATCTTCCTTTTACCCATCAAAGATAAGATGGTGGAGAGTGACAAAAGGACTAAAATGGCTTCCACGAAAGCCATGGAAGACGGAGAAAATGTGAAGAAGTGGCTATCCAAACTGAAAAAGGGAGATCTAGGTGTTGTAGAGGGATGCTTCAAGCTTCCTAAGGATGTATTTTTAAGGAGAAATGAAAATGAAAAAGTGGAATGGAGCACCTCACGATTTCAACTCGATTTGGGAGTTTTTGGAGCTCCAAAAGATGAAATCTTCAAGGAGGGCTGCCAACTTCAAAGGAACGATGGAGGGTGGTCGTTTTTAGCCAAGGATGGATCTAGGGGTGGTTTGGAATCACGATTTTTGGAGATAGCTGCTAGAAAATGAAAATGGACCTATGAGGAGGGCTGTTTGTGAAGAAAGTGCTCGATTTAGGGGTTTTCTACACACGAACCATACATGGGGGTGTGAAATACCCAAAATACCCTCATATCTCGAAGCACACTTCAAACGGGGAAGGGTGGTCCGCGATGCATCGCCGAATGACCACCTATTCGGTCAGCGAGACCATATGGGTCTAGTCTCCCATGGTCCAAGGACCCTAAATATGTACTGTCCCAACCTTGGTTCATTGTATTTTGACCTGTATAGGCCTAAACATGTGTTCAGGGATTTTCAGGACCAATCCACAATCCTTAATACAAAACCCTATCATGCAGTATATGATTTTGGGGTAGAAGGAGCTAGTACATCCATCTGTACTATTAGTTGCTAAAGAAAGTGAATTTAGAATGGCCTTATGGCCATTTTTCATGAAATTTTACTATTCACTATAAAATTTTGTGAAAGTATTATTTTATATTATTTTCACATTAGGTTTGATGCCTAACATGAAAAGGATAAGAAAGAATTGAATATTGGAGCGGTGAGAGGTAGAATTTTGAGGATTTTTGGTGAAACGGGGTTTTTTAAGCCCTGGCGATTGAATACAGGGGTCGTGGTTGTCCCACGGCCCAAGGGTTCACATTCATGGGTTTAGGATCGTTCAAAGAATGTCTCAACCCACTCACCAACAACCTAGGAGCTATCCGGGTCGCTTTACGCTACCCGAGATGCGTTACAGACTCGATCGTGCGATCGATTCAAATAGACTTCGCCTATCAGCGAATCTACGATCCTAGAAGTGTTTCTAGACCCTTCTCTCACCCACTTATGTCAAAGGAAGTGACAGTGTACGTCGCGAGACCATAACCCAGGCCCAGTATACTTTTATTCACGCTCTGATACCAACTTATAACACCTTGAAAATCGGGGGTCGTGTATAAACTCAACTCCCGAGTTTCAGACCATCACTTATGCAACAAAAATGATTATGATTCAATGTTGTCTGATTTAAAGCATTCACATGAGTAAAAGTATACCAAAACTGCAATTCATACTTCAGATCCAGTGATAAAAGCAAGCGGAAGACTAAACAATATATATATCACTGTATGGGAAAACAAAGTAGATCTCATCTGTCTTTAAAGTATGAATACATCTCTGAGTCTCATATACATATATATGAACAAAATCAAACGTTCAAAATAGTCCCATTGAAGTCCCGTCAACCCAGGTCGCATAAGCAAAGCCATCATGATACTGCACGTACGAGAACTCATCCTGGTCCTCGTCGAAGTCTGGCTCTGCCTCCTGAATCTCAGCATCACCTGCATCTACAACAGGGTCTGGTGGGTGTTGCAAACACCATCCCGTAACTCAGTGGAATCATAGAGCAAAGATTAGCATGTTCACAAATCAATCATGCGATAATAGTAAAGCAGTAAATCAGACAATCCTAATATTGTTCTTAATGCAAGATGACATGACGTGATGTATGCCCTCACCGACGATCTCCCTCATACGGCACCATCTTACGACCGCGGCATGCCACACTCCCTAGAGTGCTCCACATCTTCCAGGCACATGCAATGTTATAGTGATATGATTTTCGAGTTGTTATTAGTCCATCCAAACAGCAGGATTGGGAAACTAAGGTACTTTCCTTGTATCAATCCCAACACAGATCCTGTCTAGGGTCGTCACTCCTAGTAATCTCATACGATGTATATTTTGTAGGTCACTGCAAAGGCTGCCAGGGCTGTTGCTCGCACTCGTTGCACCGCTCTCCCATCACCTTATCAATACAGGCCTACTGTACTCTACTGCTACTGAAGGGTCGTCGTCTCCCGTAGACTCAGAATACACTCGCAGTCACTACAAAGGACTCGTCGCCTGATCAGTGCAGGCCGACAACTAGAATATAGTGTCCCATACCACCATAATCTGCTCACGAGACTAGGTGCTCAATGGTCACTACGGGGAGGTTTGTGGCCCCAGCGTAGGCCGACAGCTCGACCACGGTGTCCCATACCACCATGCCCGGCTCATGAGTCTTCGTGGATCAAGGTACCATGGTTAATGGGGTTTACAATGGTAAGTTCAGTACCCTAGGTTCAAGCAGTTATGACTCATACAGGGTGAACATACATCGGCCAGTCGGGTTACTTGACGGGCTCGACTAGCGCGATCGCATCTCAAGTTGAACGACATGAAGTGCGTAAAACACTTCACGTGGCCTAACCACTGCCGCCAACTCCAAACACGACTCGCGTTCATCGACGCGTCGTTCGTGGCCAAGACCAGCCAACCACAAATTCGCTCGGTTACCGACTGCCTGGACTAAGTATAGTCCCAAACACATATGAATTCACATCAGCAATTTATGTAGGAGTATTGGAATTGAAATACAATTATGTGAGCATGTTAACACATGTTATAACATACAACTTAGGCAAATCTCCAAGCACGTACATTTTATGCATATAATGGAATCATGTACATAGTCAACATATAGGAAATCATTTACGTCAGCATATTAATTGAGAAATCAGTCTCAAACTAATTTATAACATCATTTCATTCAATACATACTAATACAAGCATTTATACAAACACATACACTACACACTTAAGTCTACATATAGTATGTCGACCCAAAGTGCGCAATTTGGTGAATCTCTTCGCCAAACTAATTATGCACGTATTCCTAACTTTCTAATGCGACAACAAACCATGTCAATCACATCAGCAAAATATGAATGTAATCAGTACTTCCTACAAATGACTAAAATGCCCTAAATCTCATATTCTTCGTTGATTTACGAAACACGAAACGGATAGCATGTTGTACATGTCAAACGGCGATGCCGTCGATAATCTACTATTAAACGACATTGAAAGTGTTGGAAACCATCAATCAAAGCGTCTAAAATCCTCACCTTATCTCTTATGGATGTGTCGTTTCAAACAGAGCGTATATGCTTCGTCTACGGCGATAAGAGAGCCTGTTTTACGAGTTACGTTAGCTAACATACTACGAATCCTAGTAAACCTTAAATCAGCAACTTCTAGGGTTGTTTCATACCTGAAAACGTGGAAGAATCACCGGCTTGGTGATCAGGAGGTGTTGCTACAGCACGTGCAACAGGAGCACGATGACAGGAAAATTCTCTCCTACACTCTCTCTCAAACTCTCACCTTTTCTCCCTCCAAATCTAGGGTTTCTCTCAAATTCGGATGGGAGAGAGGAGTGAGGGTTTCAACCCCTTTTATAAGCCCAAAAATGCCAAAAATAGGCTCCGGTACAAGGTTCACTTAGTGCATATCCAAATCGGGGCTGTTTCGATCCAAAAGATGCTTTCTAGTGGTCCCCTGGCCGAATGCGATTGGACTTAAGCTCATGCGTACCAGATCTAGCACGTATTAAGTTTTCAGTCTGGAAGGGTTCACAGATCGCACGTGGCGGACCAGTTTGAGTTCAGCGGTCACCGCACGTAGATCAGGGCTGCAAGTCTCATGATGTGAAATAGAAATTTTTTCTGATCCGAGGGTGTAATCTGGCTGAATTCTGACGGTCATAAAACTCAATACTGACACGTCAATTCGTGTGCCAGATTTGAATTTCAAATTCTAATTCTGTCCCTATTCGCACTCTCTTCAGTTCGGGCTCAATGAAATAGCCTGTGATTATCGGTTGGACTTGATTTTCGAAATCATTATCAAGTCCAGCAAGGCGGTTCTAATGGTCTAAGATAGGAGGCATCGGACTTTCGACGCGTGGTCTAGATCCAATACAAAGATTCAAAGTGGTCCAGAGAACAAACCTGCTTAGAGTTTGGTCCGAGGTTATAAAGTATTATAGAGTCGTTGGTTCTACTCGATTTGGGTCTTGTAGAACGTATTTAAAGTGATCAGGGACTATTTCCTGGCTACTCCAGTGTTGCACTAGCTAACTTACGCTTAATTTCCATAGGAATTAATTATACGCAATTTCGAGTCGAGTTGGTACTCGAGCCCGAGTATGGATTTTTCACGGGCGTTACACCTTAAACCAGAAAATACGTAATAAATTGATTCAGACGATAAGTCTTTGTCAATGGGGGATACGCTACCTAAGGCATGAAACAGGTTAGCTATAAATTCACTACAACTATTCTAAGCTTCAAAATAGGTTAGGGTTTTCTTAACTTACCCAAGAATGGAATCAAAATTTCCAGAATAACGATTCAGATATGCAGGATCGATACGTAGAAGAACTGGGAAGAATCCCACAGAAAAATAACAGGTTCTCTCTTACTTCTCTCTCCTTTCTCTCTCTTGAAATGGCTAGGGTTTAAGAAATTCGTATGGGATTTGGGAATGAGGGTTTAAGGTCTTTTTATAAGCGTAAATTCGATGCAAACAGCCTTAGGGCCAAGGTATACTTAGGTTATAACCAAATCGGGCTCTTTCTGATCCAACGGAGTACTTCTGGAGGTCCTCTTATCAAATGTTATCGGACTTAAGCTCACTATTATAAGATCTTAAGCAAGTTAAGATTTCAGTCCGATCGGGTTTCCAGATCGTCCGTGGCAGACCAGTTTCAATTCAACAGTCACCGAAATTTGATCAGGGCCACAAGTACTTTGACATGTATGGGCCACCTTCCCTAATGCAAGGGTGAATTTGGGTCAAATTTTAACGGTTAGAATGCTTATAAAAGGCACGCAAGCGACACGACTCAGATTACTTAAATTCATATTTAATTTCTTAAAAATCTTCACTTTCTCACACTCTTCACTCCAGACTCAAGGAAATGGTATCAGGACATCGTTTGGGCTTAATTTTTAAGGTGATGGTCAAGTCCAACTAGGCAGTTATAAAGGTCTAAGTTCATTGCAATTAGACTTCCGATGTGCGGTCCAGGTTCGATACAAAGTTTCAAAGTACTCCCGAGAACAATTGGGTTTAGAGCTAGATTATAGATTTTAGGGTAATGTAGCGTTAACAATTCTATTGGTTTTAGGTCTTACAGATCGTATTGAAAGTGGTTAGTGTTAATTTCATAGGTAGTCTAGTTTAGCGCTAGTTAATACACGTTAAATTTCTAAAGAGTTAGGTTCTAAATGATTTCTTTGGCTTTGAAATTGAGTTTTGAGAAGTTAACAAGGTGTTATGATTGATCCATTTCCTAAGGATGTCTAACTCCAGGTTGACAAAAATCCAGGGTGTTACATTTAGGAAATTGAGAATAGGTTAAGGTTTAGGTTTAAGAAATCGGGTTCGGGTTCGGGAATGAGTTTAGGTTTAGGTTTCCAAGTTTAGGTTTAGGTTAAGTAGTTGAGATTAGGATTAGGTGTAGGTTAAGGTTTAGGAATTTGAGAATAAATTTAGGTTTTAGGTTTAGGTTTAGGTTTAGGTTTAGGTTTTAGGTTTTAGGTTTTAGGTTTAGGTTATAGGTTTAGATTAGGTTTAGGTTATAGGTTATAGGTTATAGTTTTAGGGAATTGAGAATAGGTTAAGGTTTAGGCTTAGAAAATTGGGTTCGGGTTTAGGATCGGGTTTAGGTTTGGGTTTTCAAGTTTAGGTTTAGGTTAAGTAGTTGAGATTAGGATTAGGTGTAAGTTTAGGTTTAGGAATTTGAGAATACATTTAGGTCTTAGGTTTAGGTTTAGGTTTTGGTTTTGGTTTAGGTTATAGGTTTTGTTTTAGGTTATAGGTTATAGGTTTAGGGTAAGGTTTAGGTTTAGGTTTAGGTTTAGGTTATAGGTTTTGGGATTTGATAGTGGGTTCGGGTTTAGGTTATAGGCTTTGGTTTTGGTTTAGGTTATAGGTTTTGGTTTACGTTAAGTTATAGGTTTAGGTTTAGATTATCAGTTTTGGAATTTGAGAATGGGTTCGGGTTTAAGTTATAGGTTTTGGGATTTGGGAATGGGTTCGTGTCACGCCCCAAACTCAGAAACTGGGCTCACAGAATTCTCGATCGCCGAATCCGACGCCAACAGCCTCCGTAGAACCCCATTCTCGGTTCCTAGCTCCCATTCGCAAGGTTCCGATCCTAGGATGCTACGAGGAGGATTTTCAATGTCAGTTTGATTCGTAATAAGCATAACCAAACGCATAACCCACAAACAACAACCAAGAACTCTATTACATTTCCACTATGATTAAAAACTTTACAAGTACAATGAGCATAAAAGAAAATACAATGGTAAAGCACAAAAACTCTAAAACGCTCAGCAACGTGCTCCTGCCTCAGCGCTGCTGCGATCCAACGTCACCTACACGCAACGGTCATGCATAAGCTTACAGAAAGCTTAGAGGGTGGTGAAAGTGTGTGCGCAAGGTAGAATATGAACATGCAATGTCAGAGTAATGCGGAATATGCGGATGGAACCATAATATCATGAGCCGTACCAAGGCTTATGCGATGCAAGGCATGAATGGTATCGGCCATCCCAAGGCCATGCAATGTATAATGCAACTCAAGCATACAGATCCTCATCTATGTCCACACATCAATACAGCTTAAAGTATGAAATATCACCGGGGTTTAGTACACTCTAAACCAGATTACCGCCACATCACGCGCAATAAGGTAAGTGAAAAAGACCTCACTATCCGTCTGCCAATATCGGGCGCGACTCGTCGATAGCGGACCCATTCCTCGAGCTGGTCAAACTCAGCCTAGCATTGCCCCCTACACTCGGACGGGTAAGGCCGCACCCCCTTCCAACCGACCACGACACAGTGGAGAGCACAGCCAACTGGTATTCGGCACTCAGTGCTCATCTACCCACTCGGTCTAGACGTTGGAGCAACCTCTTGGTATCATAAGGGTTTAGGGACTTTCACCCAGGGATATTTATAGTACCCCATGTAAAATAAGATTTTCGGTATCTAATCCTGCCAACCACGATGCGTCTGTGGAGGCCACGGCCCTGATGTCGCTAGGGCGTATAATAACCATATCACACAAATATGAAATGCATGATTCACGCTATCCAATCATGCAACAAATCCTGCGCATATCGTGCGCTCATGTAGGGCAACACGGCCTAACCGGGAGCCCATAAACAACCTGCCCGAAGGCAAATGCTATGATCAGACAATTCTCACGTCAAACATACGTATGATCATGAGTCATGAGACTGTACTACACATGTTATAATGGAATGAACTATCTTACAATGCAGATGGACCTGGACGGCCTATACACGATAAGTACGGCTCAGTAATGGGCCCTAAGGAGAGTCGTAATGTGGACATCCAACCAACATCACACTCGCAATGTGGACGTCAAACCAACATTGCTCCCAAAGCACGATATTTGTAAACATCAGTACTTAGTCTGCAATGGATTTACACATTGCAATGGAGCGTAGGTTGTCCCCATTGGACCTTACATATATATCAAATGGGCCATATCCTATGGGCTTTTATTCATCAGATGGGCCACATAAATGGGCCGCACCAATGGGTCTTATGTGCATTGCAATGGGTCAAACCCGTGGACCTTGGATTGCATCAAATGAGCGTAGTCTCATGAGTCTAATATATGACCAATGGGCCACACCAATTGGGCCCCAAATGTATATCAAATGGGCCTCAACCTAGAGGCCTTATATGAGTCGAATGGGCCTAAATCCCTAGGCCTTAAACAATTCAAATGGGCCTAGTCTAATAGACTTAAAACATAACAAGTGGGCCTAAACCCATAAGCCTTTTACAAAGCAAATGGGCCTAGCCCATAGGCCTTAGATAGTCCAAATGGGCCTAACCCATAGGCCTTGCATGCATAACAAAGTGGGCCTAAACCCATGGACCCTTTTTGTAATCAAATGGGTTTAGTTCCATGGGCCTTACAATATATCAAAATGGGCCCCAATGAATTACTGTATTTGCATAAGGATGGTCCTCAAAACAGGCCAAGGTGGGGTCCATATGAGTTAAGGATCTAACTCATTCTTTAAGCCAATGCTATAAAACGAACTCTTAAAATGAATGGACGGTTTGTATACAGCTCATGCATCATGGGTGGATCCCATTACCGCTGGACAACGCGGGTAAGGCACATACATCACCCAGGGCCCCACCGTGGAGGCCACATAAACATCAGGTGGGTGCCACCGTCCACTGGATGGTGGACTTGATACAAACATCAATGTGGGTCCCATGTGGGGCCCACTGAAATGTCTGTTTGCCATCCAATCCGTTCATAAGATCCCTCGGGCCTGGGTGAAGGGACAACATAAATTTCAGCTTAATCCAATACTTCTGTGGGCCCCATTTAAGATTTCAATGGTAGACTTTTAATCCACTGTTTCAAGTGGTATGGGCTACCTGAGTTTTTGATCATCCTGAAATTTGGGGGGGGCCCACCTGAGAATGAGACCTACCTCATGGATGGTTCAGATGGTATATAAACATCAAGGTGGGGCCCACGGCTGGAGCTGTGGGTCCCTGCTGGACGACCGCCCGCCCGCCGTTCACGGCTGCACGCAGGCGCGTGCAGCCCTCCTGCTACTGACGTACAGGCAGAGGCTATGCCTCTTAGTTTTTTTTTTATATTTTGGAAAAATATAGTTTTTTCAAGGTTTTTCACGCGTGGGGCCCACTAAAACGAAATCCGCTCCGGCCATTGCGATCAGTGGCCCGAAACAGACGAAATGAGTCCATAGTTTGGATTTTTTTGATGCTTGGAAGTGAAATAAAATAAGAAAATAGAGTTTGAATGGTGAGGGCACAATATTTGACGCTATGGCCCACCAGGTGATTGGATCAGCTCCAAACTTCTACCCAACGGCTAAAATGCCATGGGTAAGAGGATGAACGGCTTGGATCGAACATAAACATCAGGGTGGGGCCTATGCAAGGGGACCACCCAAGTCGCTTTCTTTTCTTTTCTTTTTTTTAACTTCCTTTACAACGTCCAGCGTACCAGACGCTGGACGGTTTAACATTTATTTATTTTTTTTTAAATGGTGGGCCCTGATGAAGTGGGCCACCACGGATATTAGACATGGGTACACATATAAGGTGGGCCCCACTTGAGTAAAAATGTGAATAAAAATAATTCTCAAGATGGGATCCGTTCAAGTGGGCCACACCATCCTATTGCAATAAAAATAAATAAAATAAAATAAAATAAAATAAAATAAAAGAGAGAGAGAGAGTCATGGAGAGTGGGACACGGCTTGTAATGGAGGGACCCCGACATTATGGGCCCTCCCTTACATGAAATCATACATCAAGTGGGCCTTAAAGCATGTGGGACCACCGAAATTTAAAATCAACGGTGGGGATCCTTTCCCCACCAACATGGACGGTCTAGATGACCTTTGAAGAGAAAATAAACATCATGATGGAGTCCATGGAGAATGGTCTCATCATGGAATGATCATGATGATCCAAGTGGTCCATCGGCCACATATTAGGGTCCCAAGTGAGATCCACACCATTGATCGGTCGGCCTCACTTGGTCCACCATAAAAATAAGTAAAACTACCCTATAGAGGCACCCACCGTCCGATCTTCTCGCTCCTAGGGGTTCCTTAGCACCTAAGCTTCAACTCCAATGGTTAAGATGAAGAATGGAGGGTTGAGATGGGAGATTTTGGGTTAGGAAGGTGGGCCACTTGGAGCTTGAGAATTTTGGAAAATTCCATACGTGGGGGTCTTTGTTGCTTGGGATTTTTGAAATGAGAAAGAGAGAAAGAGAGAGAGTGATGTAAAGGGAGAGAGAGAGAGTGATGGATGGATGGGTGAGTGATGGTTGTGTAAGAAAAACTTGACTTTTGAGGCTTTTGTGTAAGAGAGGTATGGGAGATGAAGACTTTTGTGCCTTTTTGTGTAAGAGAGGTATGAGAGATGAAGACTTTTGTGGTTGCTTGGAAAAAGAGATGGAAGTGATGTGTACTTGACATGTGATGGATTGATGGGTGATTAATTGATGGGATTGATGTGATTGATGTGACACATCGTAGAGATTTCCTTGGGTTTCGCAATGCACGACATTTTCTCGCATCGAACGTTGGCCCACATCTCTTGATCAGGGTATCGCCTCGGCGCGCGAGTCGCAGCGTCGAAACCGCAACGACGGCGCGGTTATAGGTTTTGGTTAAGGTTATAGGTTATAAGTTAAGGTTTAGGTTAAGGTTAGGTTCAGGTTATAGGTTTTGGGATTTGGGAATAGTTTAAGGTTATAAGTATAGGTTTAGGTTAGGTTATAGATTTTGGGATTTGAGAATGGGTTCGAGTTTAGGTTATAGGTTTTGGTTTTGGTTTAGGTTATAGGTTTCAGTTAAGGGTATAGGTTATAGGTTTAGGTTTAGGTTTAGGTTAAGGTTAGGTTTAGGTTATAGGTTTTGGGATTTGGGAATAGTTTTAGGTTACAAGTATAGGTTTAGGTTTGGTCATAGGTTTTGGGATTTGATAATGGGTTCGGGTTTATGTTATAGGTTTTGGTTTTGGTTTTGGTTATAGGTTTTGGTTTAGGTTATAAGTTATAGGTTTAGGATAAGGTTTAAGTTTAGGTTTAGGTTGTAGGTTTTGGGATTTGAGAATGGGTTTGGGTTTAGGTTATAGGTTTTGGTTTTGGTTTTGGTTTAGGTTATAGGTTTTGGTTAAGATTATAGGTTATAGGTTTAGGTTTAGGTTAAGGTTAAGTTTACGTTATAGGTTTTGGGATTTGGGAATAGTTTTAGGTTATATGTATAGGTTTAGGTTAGGTTATAGGTTTTGGGATTTGATAATAGGTTCGGGTTTAGGTTATAGGTTTTGGTTTAGGTTATAGGTTTAGGATAAGGTTTAGGTTTAGGTTTAGGTTATAGTTTTTGGGATTTGAGAATGCGTACGGGTTTAGGTTATAGGTTTTGGTTTTGGTTTAGGTTATAGGTTTTGGTTAAGGTTATTAATTATAGGTTTAGGTTTAGGTTAAGGTTAGGTTTAGGTTATAGGTTTTGGGATTTAGGAATAGTTTTAGGTAATAAGTATAGGTTTATGTTAGGTTATAGGTTTAGGGATAGGTTATAGGTTATTGGATTTAAGAATGGCTTCGAGTTTAGGTCATAGGTTTTGGTATTGGTTTAGGTTATAGGTTTTGGGATTTGAGAATGGGTTCAAGTTTAAGTTATAGGTTTTGGTTTAGGTTTAGGTTATAGGTTTTGGTTTTGGTTATAGGTTATAGGTTTAGGCTTAGGTTAAGGTTAGGTTTAGGTTATAGGTTTTGGGATTTGAGAATGGATTTAGGTTTAGGTTATAGATTTTGGTTTTGGTTTAAGTTATAGGTTTTGGTTAAGGTTATAGGTTTTGGGATTTGGGAATAGTTTTAGGTTATACATATAGGTTTAGGTTAGGTTATAGGTTTAGGGATAGGTTATAGGTTTTGGGATTTGAGAATGGCTTCGGGTTTAGGTCATAGGTTTTGGTATTGGTTTAGGTTATAGGTTTTGGAATTTGAGAATAGGTTCGGGTTTAGGTTATAGGTTTTGTTTAAGGTTATAGGTTATAGGTTTAGGTTTAGGTTAAGGTTAGGTTTAGGTAATAGGTTTTGGGATTTGGGAATAGTTTTAGGTTATAAGTATAGGTTTAGGTTAGGTTAGAGGTTTAGGGATGGGTTATAGGTTTTGGGATTTGAGAATGGCTTCGGGTTTAGGTCATAGGTTTTGGTATTGGTTTAGGTTATAGGTTTTGAGATTTGAGAAGGGGTTCAGGTTTGAGTTATAGGTTTTGGTTTTTGTTTGGGTAATAGGTTTTGGTTTAGGTTATAGGTTATAGGTTTAGGTTTAAGTTATAGGTTTTGGGATTTGAGAATGGGTTCAGGTTTAGGTTATGGGTTTTAGTTTTGGTTTAGGTTATAGGTTTTGGTTAAGGTTATATGTTATAGTTTTAGGTTTAGGTTAAGGTTAGGTTTAGGTTATAGGTTTTGGGATTTGGAAATAGTTTTAAGTTATACTTATAGGTTTAGGTTAGGTTATAGTTTTAGGGATAGGTTATAGGTTTTGAGATTTAAGAATGGGTTCAAGTTTAGGTCATAAGTTTTGGTATTGGTTTAGGTTATAGGTTTTGGGATTTGAGAATGGGTTCGGGTTTAGGTTATAGGTTTTGGGATTTGAGAATGGGTTCGGGTTTAGGTTATAGGTTTTGGTTTTGGTTTAGGTTATAGGTTTTGGTTTAGGTTATAGGTTATAGGTTTAGGTTTAGGTTAAGGTTAGGTTTAGGTTATAGGTTTTGGTTTTTGGTTTAGCTTATAGGTTTTGGTTAAGATTATAGATTATAGGTTTAGGTTTAGGTAAAGGTTACGTTATAGGTTTTGGGATTTGGGAATAGTTTTAGGTTATAAGTATAGGTTTTGGTTAGGTTATAGTTTAAGGTTTAGGGATAGGTTATAGGTTTTGGGATTTGAGAATGGGTTCGGGTTTTAGTCATATGTTTTGGTATTGGTTTAGGTTATAGGTTTTGGGATTTGAGAATGGGTTCGGGTTTAGGTTATAGATTTTGGTTTTGGTTTTGGTTTAGGTTATAGGTTTTGGTCTAGGTTATAGGTTATAGGTTTATGTTTAGGTTAAGATTAGGTTTAGGTTATAGGTTTTAGGATTTGAGAATGGGTTCGGGTTTAGGTTATAGGTTTTGGTTTTGGTTTAGGTTATAGGATTTCGTTTAGCTTATAGGTTATAGGTTTAGGTTTAGGTTAAGGTTAGGTTTAGGTTATAGGTTTTGGGATTTGAGAATGGATTCGGGTTTAGGTTATAGGTTTTGGTTTTAGTTTAAGTTATAGGTTTTTGGATTTGAAATAAATTCAGGTTTAGGTTAAGGGTGTGGTCCCTACAAATATAAATATAAACATGGCCTGTCCAAATGGTCAGGCCCTTCCTATGCCGTCCATAAGAAATAGACATCTTCATCATGGTCATAACAATGGTTCCCACCTTCCAGGGACCCTTGCTCTTCCGGATAGCTCTGACACACATCCGGGTCTGCTCCATTAATTTCGAGCAAATTCATAAACACGGCTTGTCCAAATGGTCAGGCCCCTCCAATACCATCCATAGGAAATGGACAGCTTCATCCTGGTCATAACAGCGGCTCCCACCTTCGAGGGACCCCCACTCTTCTGGATAGCTTCGACGCACATCCGGGTCTGCTCCATTAGTTTTGAGCAAATACATAAACGCAGCCTGTCCAAATGGCCAGGCCCCTCTAATCTTGTGCATTCTTGAGTCAAGAGATGTACCAGATGTTTGAATCTGAAATATGCATTTACACAAAAAATGGCATTGGGAATCACTTCTCAAAATCATAGACTGTTTTCTCTTGAAACTCGTTCATCTCACCTGAAAACCTGTCACATAATGAATAACTATAACCACAATGATAACTACACATGTCATTCTTGACAAGAGACGTACTAAATACTTTAATCTGAAATATGCAGCTCTAATTCTCCCACATGCAACATCCACCTGAAAGAATGCGCATAACCATCATGCTTGAGTAATCAATACAGGAATGTACAAGTAAAACCATAAAACCAGAGATACTCACTGCATTTTCAGGATCTCCTCCATATTAAACGATCTCATTCTAAAGCCCTTCTCCCTCCTCCTTTACCCAGGCTTGGGACAGGCAATACAAGGAGTTGCATTGGTGGAGTTAAAAAAGGGCTTAGGTTCCATTTGGTTTTTTAAAAAAAATGTTTTCATAAATACTAATGTGATGACCAAATGGAGCCTAAGACTATAAATACGTTCAAATACAGAGTACAAAATTCATTCAATATTTAAAAAAAAAAGAAAAAAAAGTGCAAATTAGTTTAGAATTAGTTCAAAATGCACATTGCATGCTCAAAATTAGTTCAAAATGCACACTACACGCTCAAAATTAGTTTAAAATGTACACTACATGCTCAAAATTAGTTCAAAATACACACTACACATGTTCAATTATAGAGTACCAACATTGTTCAAATTATAGGATTCTCAAAGCCTCTTTCCCCCATTGTACAAATGATGGAAAGCTTTGATTTTGGAGGAATAGAGCTAGAGATTCGATTTTGGTACAGGAGCAAGATGGAAAGCTTTGTCAAGTTCCCTAAAGTGGAAAGGATGCAACTATCTAGATGGTTAATGGACAAGTCTAACTCATTCAAATTCATAAGATTCCCTATTTCCATAGGTATTGATCCACTTATTTTATTTGCAGACAGACTAAGGGACATGAGTTTGTGAAGAGTGCCAATAATGGGCTGGGATGGTTCTAGTGAGAGTGTTGCCACTGAGATTGAGATAAACGAGGTTTGTAAATGACAGGAAGCTCAAGTTTTCAAGCTTACCTTACAAACTTGCACTCTGTAGGCTTATCCCTCTCACACTTCCAAGGCTGTTGCATGAGATCCCAATCCATTTGCATGGAGAGATTGTGTTGGTGGTAGCATTAGTAGCAGGAAGTGATCATGAGTAGAGAGCTTGTGATGGAAAGAGGCTGGCTTTCCATTTTAGGAGAGCCTCTACTTCTGGCAGTCATACTGTTGCAAATGATGATGTTGCACGGGAAGAAAGAAATCGTAGACACTGAGTGTAAACTGAAGAACAATAAAAGGGCACTAACCAAATGCAATGAAATATAACTTACAGACCTGTTCTCTTCCTTAGCAGAAATTGTACAAATAAGAGTACATTATAACAATGGCCTCCACGACTCCTAGAATCAACATGGGCTTGTCGGGAATAGCTCCTGCATCAAGTTGAGTCACCGAGATTGAGATGCTAGTGCCTGCAAAGACAAAATAGCCATTGATCAAACATGTCAATTTTCATTCCAGAAGAATATGCCCAGGCCAGAATCAACCATGGCATCATCTGAAAACCATAAAGATTCACCAATAGACAGCAAAATCCTAACCACTTCAATTCATAAAGAGTGGTTTGGGTGTCTCGAAAATATCCACTATGGAAATGAAATCCATAGGTAGATGCAAATTCTTGCATTTGGGCCTTTATAAATACTTGGAATTGGTTTCCTGTTGGAATCCATTTCCAACAAAAGAGACATTTAAAAAAAATAAAAAAAAATCAACGAATCAAGCCAATGTTTACACTAAATAGAAAAATAAACAAGATGTGTTATGGAAGCTTGCAGCTCATGCATTTTCTTTCAAATTCATAGGTTAGAATCTCGGTCATACCATATGATTCTTGTGAGAATGTGAGTTTTGCACGTATAGTATGTTCAGATCCACCAATAATCAGAAATATTTCACATCTGCGCTAAATCATTAGTATTATGAAACAATAAAAACACTTCAGAAATGATAAAATCAGATGTATATTGGACCCAAGACTCCTCTAAAATACATAATGTGGACCAACCACTGCTACTTCCAGGTTGAACAAATCCATATTTTTTCTCCCAATCAAGCATCATATAACACCACTAAAGTAAGAGACAGGTCTCGCAATTAAGAAAAAAGTTATTTTTCCCTTCCTTTTGTGCAAGATTCCAGTGTAGACAGTATGATCTAGAAAGCATGGCAAAAGCATCCATACGGGAGTATATACCTTGTATATTTCAATGTCAAACAATTGATTTAATCCATATGGGTGCAGAACATGGGATCAACAAATTGGCATAGCATATTATCTTCCAAATACAGATATCTCCTGTCATATAAAAGCATATAAAAAAGAAAAAGAAAGAAAGAGAAACGCGGTTCATACCATGTCCAAGAGCTTTTCTTCTAGTCTAGCTATGATAAAAAGTAAACAATGATTTTTTGGTAGATGCCAACAGTTCAGGTAGCTTCCAAATTAGAAAAGGTGACAACAAAAGTCATTACTTATTCAGTCTACTTTTTAGTACATGTTTCTCCATGTGAGATGTAGTTCTCCTACACAAGCCCTGTTAATGTCAAAGAATCTCAGCTAATGAGGGCCATCTTAAATGTGATTTTAAAGGTTTTTTTCTCTATTCATTCAATCTAAGTCCAGTGTACCCCACTGAAAAATCCCCAGGGCTCAAGGCTCCTCACTTGAATAGAATTGCATGCAGCTGCTTCTTGCTTGTTTCAAGAGTTCATGTGAACATTCTGAAGTAAATACCAAGCATTTTTCAATCTGTTCTCTATGTATTTCAAGAAACATGTGTCCACGAATCAAAGGTCATGATTGCTCCAATCTGATTTTGGGACAATGACTTCAAGACAGTGGGTCACACAATTCAATCCGGTTTTAATTTGAGTTCATGTATGTCTCATGTACATTGTCTGATGAAAGCCCATCCTTGCACCTGGTTTCTCCATTAGAACTAGGTACATGGTCTACACATAAATCAAGTCAATACAAAAAATAAAAATAAAAATAAACAAAACAAAACTAATCATACTCTTCTCATGAAGTTAGTAGCTTTCATTAATCAAGGATGGAATAGACCAAAATTTCCAAGGTGGTAACTTTTTTAAAAAATCTGTCAGTAGTTTAAGCTGAACCCAATGACGATAATGATGATCATTTTCAGATTCATCAGTGGATTAAACTAAACCTGGTGATGATGATGAAATGGAAAGCCACAAGTTCTAATGAAAACTATTGGCAAAACAGAAGTAACAATGAATGGAGGAAAAAAAAAAAAAAAGCACACAAGAGTTTCAATTAATAAAGATAGCTTCTTCAATCCACCACCTGAAGTCAAAGAAACTTCCCCTGCTACACCTTGAAACACATTGCACTAGACCTACAATAAGCTACCAACTGCTTTTACAAATAATTCCACATCAAGAAACCTTATAAGCTACTAAGAAATTTCCAACCCATAGTGACAGATGATTGATTTACAGGATAAAGGAAATCCATATTAAATCAATCAGTATAAGGAAATAAAAAATAATTAGGGATCCAAGGAAGCTAGCCTTGGATATACAAAACCACAAACCAATTATGCCAAAACCAAAGACTAAGTCACTGAAGACACAAGTCACTAAACAAATACGTTGGAGTTGGAAGTAAAGGGTAGGCTCTTACTAGAGAGGATTTTCTTATTTGATCAGATGGCAACGACGGATTTGTGAAATCCTTGGAAAGAAAAAGTGAGTCTCAACAGCAGTAGCATTAAGCTGACAATCGATAAGGCCCCTTAAGTATAAAATTTTCAAGCCACAGAAAGCTAAATGTATGAGAAGCCACAGAAACCTAAATGTATGAGTCGCTTTCGACAAGAATGCCTCTGCTCCATTGGCAGGCCATTATTTTAAATTGACAGTTTTATATCAAAAAGGCCATTTTAGTATAGAGTTGTTGCTTACCATTAGTGGTGGCAAGCTGAAATAGAATATCATCCATAAACTTCGAGCTAGAAAAAGTCGATACTTCCTAAAAGCAAACAAAAAAAAAAAAAACCTTGTATAAATAACGTTAGTAGCGTGAATGACTGTATTACAAAGATTTATATATATATATATATATATATAACAATGTTATTGGTGTAAAAATATATCACAATGTTATTGGTGTAAAGATTTTTTTAAAAAAAAAATAAAAAATACAACAATGTTATTGGTGTAGATGGAAGGAGATTACAAGCAAGGTTGACAACAGATGATGTGTCATCTATTTTTGTAATTGTCCAGTTGCAACATCATGCTGCCATGTTCTTTTGTTAAAGTTTTTCCTAAAAGCCATGTCAATGTTCCTTGCATTAGTACAACAGATTAGGCATGCTCAAACAACAAGAGCAATCCAACACCGACAGCCTGTACCAATAAACAACAAGCATTATGATAAACCAAAGATAGTTCAATGATTTAACATATGTTGGATAACCTATACATGCTTGATGCACATGACCTAGAAAACCCATTCATTCAACAGAATATGTAATAGCAGAGAGACAGTATCTTTAATGTAAGCTACGATATGTATTTTTAATACAAAAAAGGTGTTGTTTTTGTCGATTTTAACATCAAATTGCAGTTCTGCTCCAGAAGCTTGAATTTTTATCAACCCAATCAGACTGATTTGACTAACCGATGTTCGATGTTTGTAGTAAAAAAGAATTTGGTTGTTGAGGACTCATTCACAGCTAGTTGTACAATAAGTTACTATCTAACCCGTGCACAAATGTCAGCCTGGTTGAAAGTATTTGGGAGGTATTTCGACCCAAATTTGGGGCTGGCTGTGTAACGCCCGGAAAAAAATCCATACTTGGACTCGAGTACCAACTCGACCAGAAATCGCGTAGGAATAATTCCTTTAGAAAATAAGTGTAAGTTAGCTAGCGCAACGCTAGAGTAGCTGGGAAATAGTCCCTGATCACTTTAAATACGTTCTACAAGACCCAAATCGAGTAGAACCAATGACTCTATAATACTCTATAACCTTGGATCAAACTCTAAGCAGGTTTGTTCTCTAGACCACTTTGAAACTTTGTATTGGATCTAGACTGCGCGTCGAAAGTTCGATACTTACTATCTTAGACCATTAGAACCTCCTAGCTAGACTTGGCAATCATTTCGAAAATCAAGTCCAACCAATAATCACAGGCTATTTCATTGAGCCCGGACTGAAGAGAGTGCGAATAGGGACAGATTTGGAATTTGAAATACAAATCTGGCACACGACTTGATGTGTCAGTATTAAGCGTTCTGACCGACAGAATTCAGCCAAATTACACCCTCGGATCAGCAAAAATTTCTATTTCATATCATGAGACATGCAGCCCTGATCTATGTGCGGTGACCGCTGAACTGAAACTGGACCGCCACGTGCGATCTACTAACCCTGTCGGACTGAAAACTTGATGTATGCTAGATCCAGTATGCATGAGCTTAAGTCCGACCGCATTTGGCCAGGGGACCACCAAAAATGTACTTTTGGACCGAAACAGCCCTGAAATGGATATACATCAAGTAAACTTTGTTCCCGAGACTATTTCGGGCATTTTTAGGCTTATAAAAGGGGTTGAAACCCTCACTCCTCTCTCCCATCCGAATTTGAGAAAAACCCTAGATTGGGAGAGAGAAAAGGTGAGAGTTTGGGAGAGAGAGTAGGAGAGAATTTTCCTGCCGTTGCACCACCCGTTACAAGTGCCTAAGCAACACACTTCAATCACCTAGCCGGTGATTCCTCCGCGTTTTCAGGTAAGAAAATGTCCTATAAGTTGCTGATTTAGTGTTCCTTCGTTTCCGTATCGAGATAGCTGATGCATCTTGTAAAACAGGTTGTCTAGTCGCTGTGGACGAAGCGTATACGCCCGTTCGAAACGATACGTTTATAAGAGATAAGGTGCGGATTTTAGATGCTTTGATTGACTATTTCCAATGCTTTCAATGTCTTTTAATAGTAGATTATCGACGGCATCACCGTTTGACATGTACAACATGCTGTCCGTTTCCTGTTTCGTTAACCGGCGAAAAATATGAGATTTAGGGCATTTTAGTCATTTGTAGGAAGTACTGTTTTCATTCATATTTTACTGATGTGATTGACATGGTTTATTGTCACATTAGAATGTTAGGAATACGTGCATAATTATTTTGGCGAAGAGATTCACCTAAATGCGCACTTCGGGTCGACATACTATATGTAGACTTAAGTGTGTAGTGTAAGTGTTTGTATAAATGCTTGTATTAGTATGTATTGAATTAAATGGTGTTATGAATTAGTTTGAGATTGTTTTCTCAATTAATATGCTGATGTAAATGATTTCCTACATGTTAACTAAATGCAGGATTTCATTACGTCTATGGAATGCATGTGCTTGAAGATTTGCTTAAGTTGTATGTTATAACATGTGTTAACATGCTCACATGATTGTATTTCATTTCCAATACTCTAATATGATTGCTGATGTGATTCTAAAATTTTTTGGGACTATACTTAGTCCAAGCAGTCGGTAACCGAGAAATTTCGTGGTTGGCCTATCTTTGCCACGAACGACGCGTCGATGAACGCGAGCCGTGTTTTGGAGTTGGCGGCATTGGTTAGGCCACACGGAGTGTTTTACGCACTTCATGTCATTTGACTTGAGATGCGATCTTGCTAGTCGAGCCCGTTAAGTAACCCGACTGACTGTTGTATGTTCACCCTGCATGAGTCATAACTGCTTGAACCTAGGGTACTGAACTTACCATTATAAACCCTGTTAACCATGGTACCTTGATCCACGAAGACTCATGAGCCGGGCATGGTGGTATGGGACACCGTGGTCGAGCTGTCGGCCTACGCTGGGGCCAAAAACCTCTCCATAGTGACCAGTGAGCACCTAGTCTCGTGAGCAGATTATGGTGGTATGGGACACTATATTCTTGTTGTCGGCCTACACTGATCAGGCGACGAGTCCTTTGTAGTGACCGCGAGCGTATTTTGAGTCTATGGGAGGCGACGACCCTTCAGTAGCAATGAGAGTACAGTAGGCCTGTATTGATAAGGTGATGGGGGAGCGGTGCAACAAGTGCGAGCAACAGCCCTGACAGCCCTTGCAGCGACCTAAAAAATATACATCGTATGAGATTACTAGGAGTGACGACTCTAGACCGGATCTGTGTTGGGATTGATATAAGGGAAGTACATTAGTTTCCTAATCCTGCTGTTTGAATGGACTAATAACAACTTGGCAATCATATCACCATTACATTACATGTGCCTGGAAAATGTGGAGCACTGAGCGGGATGTACGCATGCCGTAGGCGTTAGATGGTGCCGTATGAGGGAGAACGTCGGTGAGGGCTTCCATCATGTCATGTCATATTGCATTAACAACAGTATTAGGATTATCTGATTTACTGCTTTACTATTATCGCATGATTGATTTGAGAACATGCTAATCTTTGCTCTATGATTCCACTGAGTTGATCACTCACTCCCACATTATGGGATGGTGTTTGTAATACCCATCAGACCCTGTTTTAGATGCAGGTGATGCAGAGATCCAGGAGGTAGAGCCGGACTATGATGAGGACCAGGACGAGTTCTCATACATGCAGTATTATGACGGCTTTGCTTAGGTGACCTGGGTTGACGGGACTCTTCAGTGGGATTATTTTGAACATTTTATTTTGGTTTATTTACATGTATATGAGACTCAGTGATGTATTCATACTTTAGTGACAGTCGCGATCTACTTTATTTTTCCATACAGTGATATATATATTATTTAGTCTTCCGCTTGCTTTTATTACTGGATCTGGAGTATGAATTACAGTTTTGGTATACTTTTAATCATGTGAATGCTTTAACTCAGACAACATTGAATCATAATCATTTTTGTTGCATAAGTGACGGTCTGGAACTCGGGAGTTGAGTTTATACACGACCCCCGATTTTTAGGGTGTTACAAGTTAATATCAGAGAATGAATAAGATTATACCGGGCCTGGGTTATGGTCATGCGACGTACGCTGTCACTTCCTTTGACTTAGGTGGGTGCGAGAAGGGTCTAGAAACACGTATAGGATTGCAGATTCGCCAATAGGCAAAGTCTACTTGTATCGATCACGTGATCGAGTCCGTAACGCATCTAGGGTCGCATGAAGCGACCTGAATAGCTCCTAGGTTGTAGGTAAGTGGGTTGAGACGTTCTTTGAATGATTATAAACCCATAAATGTAAATCCTTAGGCTGTGGGACAACCACAACCCCTGTATTCAATCACCAGGGCTTAAAAACCCCGTTTCACCGAAAATCTTTAAAATTCTTCCTCTCACCACTCCAATATTCAATTATTTCTTATCCTTTTTATGTTAAGCATCAATAATAATGTACAAATGATATAAAATCATACTTTGACAAAATTTTATGGTGAATAGTAAAATTTCATGAAAAATGGCCTTTAGGCCATTCTAAGTTTGCTTTCTTTAGAAAATAATGGTCTAGATAGATGTACTAGCTCCTTCTACCCCAAAATCATATGCTGCATGATAGGGAATTATATTCGAGATTGCAGACTGGTCCTGAAAATACCTGAACGTATCTTTAGGCCTATATAGGGCAATCTAGAATGAACCAAGGTGGGGCCCATAGTTTTTTGGAGTCCCTGGACCATGGGGGACCAGACCTATGTGGTCCCACCGACCGATGTGATGGACGGTCAGCGATGCATCGCCATCCAACATGGCCCACTTGATCTGGTTTTTAGTATCTGGGGGTATTTTGGGTAATACACCCCCTCCATGTAGTGTTCAACCGTAGAAAACCCCAAGGAGGGGTACTTCCTTCACAACAGCCCCCATTTCAAGTTCTATTTTTGTTTTTTGCTGCCCTATCCCAAAAATCGTGATTCCAAATCACTCCCAAACCCATGTATTGCTAAAAACGACCACACTCCTTCACTCCATTGCTGTTTACAGCCTTCCCTCTTACAAATCTCATCGTTTGGAGCTCTTAAAACCCCCAAATCGAGCTGAAACGTGAGGTGCTCCATTTCTCTTTTTCATTCTCTTCTCTTCCTAAAAATACATCCTAGGGGAGCTTGAAGCATCCCTCTACAACGCCTATATCTCCCTTTTCCAGTTTGGGCAGCCATTTTCTTGCATTTCCCCCATTTTTCATGGCTTTTGTTGAAGCTATTTTGAGTCTTTTGTCACTCTCCACCATCCTCTCTTTGATGGGTAAGAGAAAGACCGCAGTGGATGAGGCTGGGCCTAGTTGCCCTGCTCAATCAAGAAGACCGAGGGGTGGCGCCGCTAGCTCAAGCACCGCGGTAAGTCCAAGCACAGCCCGAGAGTTCCATACAAAGCGGGATTTGGATCCCCATACTCAACTTGGGTGAGTGATATTAGCAGAGATGCCTCACGACGAATACACCGACCGTAAGGTGTTGTTTGAGGCGGATGTGGAAGGACGACTCTTCGGTGAATTCCTGTTATTCGAGCGCATTGAAGCTACACATTGGGGTCCGCTCTTTGAAGCTCGTACTCGTGCTAATGTGAGCACCGTTCGTGCCTTCTACGCTCGTATTCAGAGTCCTACATTGGAGCCATTGCAGTTCAAGATTCCTTTTGGTAGAGACCGGATGGCTATGATCGATGTTCGGTTGATAGCGCGACTTCTGAACGTGCCCCTTGGTGATGTTCATCCCAATACGAAGAATTTGAGGAGTAGGCGTGAACGAGATTGCCGTACCAGGTTCCTATGCGGTAAACTGGTTCCATGGTAACCTAATAATAGCCTCAAGGCATCTCATATGTCTGATGATTTGCACATGCTGCACCACATTTGCACATTCAACGTATATCCCAGGTCGACAAATCGCATTGAGTGTACGCGCCTTATGGTTGATTTCTTGTATCTGGTGGCCCAGGGAGAGAATGTGTGTATGGCCACTTTCATCTTGCGATAGATTATCCTCATAGCAAAATCAAGAAGAACGTCTGAATCACTTCCTTTTGGCCGACTTATATGCAAGATCGTGCTTGAGTTTGCTTACAGACTTGGGCCAAAATTGCCAGTTCCGATTCACAGCATTGATGAGTCTACTATGGTCAAGATGAAGATCGAGTCTCAGTATCATGAGACTCAGCTTGAGGAGGATAGTGAAGACGACTTTGATGATGAAGAGGATCCAAGTGAAGGAGAACCTAGAGCAGAAGTTGAGGAAGAAGTCTAGGAAGAGGTAGAAGAGGAGTCTCAGGATACAGATGAGAGCCCTCCTCCTTCTGCTCAGGCTACTGGCGATGATCGCATTGTCCGAATTGAGGAGAACCAGGTCGCCTTGCGAAGGGAAGTTCAAGAGCTTCGAGCTGAGGTCGAGGATGCAAAGGCCGTTACGAAGAGGAAATTCGGCAAGGTGACTCGCACCTTGAAGGTGATCCTGTGCTGCTTGCAGGATAAGGGTGCTCCTCCTCCGTCACCCGACTCAGACTAGCGATGAGATCTTTGATGTTGTTGTTAGTAGTTAGTTGTTTCCTGCTTTAAGTTGTGTAAGCCTGTTAAGGCTAGTGCTTTACTTATGTTGCTGTTGTAAATTTTAACTGTCTTAGTTTTCATGTACTTTGTGTCATGATGCTTGTAAGGACATATCCCTTATATTGTGACAATTTTAATTAAATGAAATGCATGGAATGCTTTTGACTCTTGTGTGAATGATTGCGGTGTGTTTGTGCTATTGAGACTGTTAAGGTTGTGCCCTATTTTGAATATAGGGAATGCCGCCGAAGGCTACATGGAGCGCAGCTCAGCTTACATTGAGTGAACCTATGGATCAGGCTCCTTCGCAGTCTGATGCACATGCGGACCCTGCTGTGGGCCCGATTCCTGAGACAGCGCGTGCGTCTCAGTCTACTGCTGGTCCTACAGTTGGACCACCGCCGTTCACACTGCCTGTCAGAGAGCCTTACCGTGCATCTTCTTCGACGCAGTACATGCCACAGCCTGCTCCACCTCCAGATAGATTTGAGCAGATGATGGCCATGATGTAGCAGCAGCACCAGCTCCTGACTACTATCGTGGGGACATTAGCCCAGGGTGGGAGTGTGCCTCCACCCGCACCACCTGCGCATCCAGCTGAGGATGCTGATACATATGCCCAGGATGAGGGTATGGCTCATCCTGTACCACCTGCTTACCCTGTGGGGAATGCCGCAGACACACGGGGCTTGTTAGAGCGATTCCAGTGCTTACGACCTCTCACTTTTACGGGTTCTCATAGACCCGAGGAGGCCGAGTATTGGCTCGACTGTGTGTCGAAGATACTGCGGATGTTACATTGTACAGAGGCTGAGCAGGTCGAGTTGGCTACGTTCCTGTTATAGTGAGAGGCCAACTTGTGGTGGGACAGTGTATTGTGGACCGTTGTCACTGACTTTATATGGACCTGGGCAGCGTTCGAGTTCCGCTTTCACGAGAAATACTATCCCCAGACGTACAGGCATGATCGGGAGAATGAGTTTTTCCGCCTCAGACAGGGAGGCATGACAGTCACGGAGTATGAGCATCGGTTCACAGAGTTAGGCAGATACGTCTCGACTATTTTGGTAGATGAGCAGATGCTCATACGGCGCTTTTCAGAGGGTCTGCGACCGGATATTCGGTCGAAGATGTGTTGTGTGAGCATTCCCTCTTATGCAAAGCTAATTCACATGTCCATGCGGGCAGAGCAGGATGTGGATCGACTTACTCGATCTCGTGGCCCTGTTGCTCCTAGGCCACGACCAGAGTTGTCAGACAGGCCCTTCGCGGGCAAGAGGCCTCGCGTCGACCCTCCTACTCAGGCTACAGCGCCAGCACCACCGTTTCGGTGCCCCGAGTTATCATGTACATACTGCGGGAGGTCGGGCCATTCGGCTCAGAGTTGTTTTGCTCGGATGCGGGACAGTGGGTTCTCACCGCCGCAGAAGATCAACCGTGCACGTCCACAGGCGATATCAGCACTGCCTATACGGTTGGCTCCTGTGCACCCTTCCTTCAGACCTCCGGTATTGCAGATCAGGCAGCCTCTACGGCCCACGGTGCAGCGGCCAAACCGGCCCCAGCAGGCACGGGTTCATGCATTGACAGCTGAGGCAGCTGCGACGGAGACTTCTCAGCATTCGGCCTTTGAGGTCACTGCCCATATTGGAGGTATTCCTATTCTCGTGATGGTGGACACTGGATCCACGATTTCATTGATATCACGTGCTATAGTCAGACGCATTGGGTTACAGACTATTACTATGGATGGGGTGCGAGTTTATACAGCTCACGGATCCTTTACAGATGCCACCCAGATGTGTGAGGGTTGTTTGGTGGATCTGGGGGGCAAGACGATGGTTCTAGATCTCATCGTCGACCCCTCTCTCGTTTATCTCGACGTCATTCTTGGCATGGATTGGTTGACTGCAGTGAGGACCGAGATTGACTGCGAGACTCGTATAGTGACAGCCTACGAGCTAGAGGGCGCATCTTTCACATTTTTAGTGCGGGTAAATCTCCCCTTTCGCATACTTAGTTACGCTACTTTACTGCGAGACGCTGTTGCCCAGATACTATAGCATACGCCAGTCATTTCTGAGTTTGGGGATCTATTCAGGAAGATCTCTGGTTTACCGCCCTGACGAGAGATTGATTTCACTATTGATCTGGTTCCTGGTTCCACGCCCGTCTCACTGCCGACGTATCTCATGGCACCGTGTGAGATGGAGGAGTTGAGGACGCAGATTGATGGTTTGCTGGAGCTTGGCCTTATACGGCCTAGTGTCTCTCCTTGGGGAGCACCAGTTCTATTCGTGAGGAAGAAGGATGGTTCGATGCGATTGTGTATTGATTATCGCAGGCTGAACTAGATCACGGTGAAGAATAAGTACCCTTTACCCAGGATCAATGACTAATTTGATCAGTTGAGAGGAGCGCGGTACTTCTCGAAGATTGATCTTTAGTCAGGATATCATCAGTTGCGCGTCAGGGATGAGGACGTGTAGAAGACAGCATTCAGGACCAGCTTTGGCCACTACGAGTTCCTTGTGATGTCGTTCGGTCTCACGAACGCACCAGCCGTGTTCATGGATCTGATGAATCGGGTATTTCGGCCTTTCCTCTATCAATTCGTCATTATTTTCATTGACGACATTTTGGTATACTCCAGGAGTCGAGAGGAGCATGAGGAGCATTTACGTTTGGTCCTGGATACGCTCAGACAGCATCAGTTGTTCACATAGTACAAGAAGTATGACTTCTGGAAGCAGGAAGTGAAGTTTCTGGGACACGTGGTGTCCAAGGATGGCATGGCAGTTGACCTGTCTAAGGTAGCTGCGGTTCAGGACTGGGAGCAGCCTGGTTCTGTCACTGAGGTGAGGAGTTTCTTGAGTCTCGCTGGTTACTATCGGCTCTTCATTCAGGATTTCTCAAAGATCGCGATACCTTTATCTCAGTTGACACGGAAGGACGTGAAGTTCGCCTAGAATGACAAGGCGGAGTCAGCTTTTCAGGAGCTGAAGGACAGGCTCACGTCCGCCCCTGTGCTAGTATTGCCAGAGCAAGGGGTTAGGTACACTATATACACTGATGCGTCTAGCGTTAGTCTGGGTTGTGTCCTTATGTAGAGGGACAGGGTAATTTCATATGCCTCGAGACAATTAAGGAAGCACGAGGAGAATTACCCTACACACGACCTAAAGTTGGCAGCCGTCATATTCGCACTGAGACTCTGGAGACATTACCTCTATGGAGAGGAGTTCGAGCTCTTTTGCGACCACAAGAGCCTCAAGTACATATTCACGCAGCGAGACTTGAATATGAGGCAGCGGCGATGGATGGAGACTTTGAAAGACTTCAAGTTCGAAGTCTCTTACCCTCCTGGGAAGGCGAACCTTGTGGCTGACGCATTGAGCCGCAAGAAGGCGATAGAGTTTGTGGCTCCGCTGATGGTTGCTGAGTGGGATATGGTTGAGTTTTTGTGAGACTTTAAGCAGAAACTCATCGTAGAGGAGCCGTATGAGTTCATCGCACATGTGCAGGTGGGATCTCAGATCGATGACCGGGTCATCGAGGCGCAGAGGGACGATGCGCATCTGACAGAGCTTCGAGAGCAGGCCAGTGATGATGCAGACGCCGAGTGGCGAGTTGGCATGGATGGGGGCTTATGATATCGTGGCCGCCTATGCATCCCAGATGTCCCTGACTTGAGATGAGAGATTCTCGAGGCTGCGCATTGTACCAGACTCGTGATGCATCCAGGTAGTACGAAGATGTATCGTGACGTGAAGAGGACTTATTGGTGGGAAGGTATGAAGACCCACATAGCAGAGTTCGTGTCCCGTTGTCTCACTTGTCAGCAGGTGAAGGCAGAGCATCGCCGACCACCTGGACTTTTACAGCCTATGCCGATCGCAGAGTGGAAGTGGGATTTCATTTCCATAGACTTCATTTCTGGGCTGCCGAAGACGAGGAAGGGACATGATTCTATTTGGGTGATCGTCGACCGTCTGACGAAGTCGGCGCACTTCCTACCGATCAGAGTTACGAACTCTGCAGACGATCTGGCTAGATTATATATTAGAGAGATTGTGCGTCTGCATGGAGTTCCATTGGAGATCGTGTCGGACAGAGACATGCAGTTCACTTCTATTTTCTGGACTCTCATTCGGGAGGCTATGGGTGTGAAGTTGAAGTTTAGTACTGCCTTCCACCCACAGACAGACGGACAGACAGAGCGGGTGAACCAGATCTTAGAGGATATGTTGCGAGCTTGCGCACTGGACTTCAAGGACAGTTGGGATGATTATCTTGCCTATGCGGAGTTTACGTACAACAACAGTTTTCAGGCGAGTATCGGTATGACACCTTACGAGGCGCTGTATGGACGACCTTGTCGCGCACCGCATTGCTGGGCAGAGGTCAGTGAGCGTAGCTTGATTGGCCCAGAGTTAGTGCAGGCGACGTCAGAGAAGATTGATATCATTAGACGTCGGCTTCTCACAGCGCAGAGCAGACAGAAGAGTTATGTCGATACGAGACGGAGGCCACTAGAGTTCACAGTTAGGGATCATGTGTTTTTACGAGTTTTCCCTATGAAGAGAGTCCTTCGGTTTGGGAAGAAGGGGAAGCTAGCACCGCGATTTATTGGTCCATTCTAGATCCTCGATCGTGTGGGAGCAGTGGCTTACCGATTGGCTTTACCCATGCCTCTCGCGAGCGTTCACAACGTATTTCATGTTTCTATGCTGAAGAAGTACTTTTCTGATCCTACCCATATCATCAGATGGGAGCAGGTGCAATTAAGAGAGGACGTTACATATATCCTGCGACCGACACGTATCCTAGACAGGAAGGAACAGGTACTGCGTAGCAAGGTGATTCCCCTTGTGAAGGTATTGTGGACGCATCACTCTGAGGAAGAGGCTACCTGGGAGACGGAAACCGAGATCAGAAAGAACTACTCACAGCTTCTCGAGGAGTACGAAAAGGTATAAATTTTGAGGACGAAATAATTTGTTAAGGGGGGTAGATTGTAACGCCCGAAAAAAAATTCATACTTGGACTCGAGTACCAACTCGACCAGAAATCGCGTAGGAATAATTCCTTTAGAAAATAAGTGTAAGTTAGCTACCGCAATGCTAGAGTAGCTGGGAAATAGTCCCTGATCACTTTAAATACGTTCTATAAGACCCAAATCGAGTAGAACCAATGACTATAATACTCTATAACCTTGGATCAAACTCTAAGCAGGTTTGTTCTCTGGACCACTTTGAAACTTTATATTAGATCTAGATCGCGCATCGAAAGTCTGATACTTACTATCTTAGACCATTAGAACCGCCTAGCTGGACTTGGCAATCATTTCAAAAATCAAGTCCAACCGATAATCACAGGCTATTTCATTGAGCCCGGACTGAAGAGAGTGCGAATAGGGATAGATTTAAAATTTAAAATTCAAATCTAGTACACGACTTTACGTGTCAGTATTAAGCGTTCTGACCGTCAGAATTCAGTCAAATTACACCCTCGGATCAGGAAAACTTTCTATTTCATATCATGAGACTTGCAGCCCTGATATACGTACGGTGACCGCTGAACTGAAACTAGACCGCCACGTGCGATCTACTAACCCTGCTGGACTGAAAACTTGATGTATGCTAGATCCAGTATGCCTGAGCTTAAGTCCGACCGCATTTGGCCAGGGGACCACCAGAAATGTACATTTGGACCGAAACAGCCCCTAAATGGATATACATCAAGTAAACTTTATTCCCGAGCCTATTCCGGACATTTTTAGACTTATAAAAGGGGTTGAAACCCTCACTCCTCTCTCCCATCCGAATTTGAGAAAAACTCTAGATTGGGAGAGAGAAAAGGTGAGAGTTTGTGAGAGAGAGTAGGAGAGAATTTTCCTGCCGTTGCACCACCCGTTACAAGTGCCTAAGAAACACACTTCAATCACCTGGCCGGTGATTCCTCCGCGTTTTCAGGTAAGAAAATGCCCTATAAGTTGCTGATTTAGTGTTCCTTCATTTCCGTAGCGAGATAGCTGATGCATCTTGTAAAACAGGTTGTCTAGTCGCTGTGGACGAAGCGTATACGTTCCGTTCGAAACGATACGTTTATAAGAGATAAGGTGCTTATGTTAGACGCTTTGATTGACTGTTTCCAACGCTTTCAATGTCGTTTAATAGTAGATTATCGACGGCATCACCGTTTGACATGTACAACATGCTGTCCGTTTCCTGTTTCGTAAACTGGCAAAAAATATGAGATTTAGGGCATTTTAGTCATTTGTAGGAAGTACTGTTTTCATTCATATTTTGCTGATGTGATTGACATGGTTTATTGTCTCATTAGAATGTTAGGAATACGTGCATAATTAGTTTGGCGAAGAGATTAGCCTAAATGCGCACTTCGGGTCGACATACTATATGTAGACTTAAGTGTGTAGTGTAAGTGTTTGTATAAATGCTTGTATTAGTATGTATTGAATTAAATGGTGTTATGAATTAGTTTGAGATTTTTTTCTCAATTAATATGCTGATGTAAATGATTTCCTACATGTTAGCTAAATGCAGGATTTTATTACATGTATGGAATGCATGTTCTTGAAGATTTGCTTAAGTTGTATGTTATAACATGTGTTAACATGCTCACATGGTTGTATTTCATTTCCAATACTCTAATATGATTGTCGATGTGATTCCAAAATTGTTTGGGACTATACTTAGTCTAGGCAGTCGGTAACCGAGAAATTTTGTGGTTGGCCTATCTTTGTCACAAACGACGCGTCGATGAACGCGAGCCGTGTTTTGGAGTTGGCGGCAGTGGTTAGGCCAAACGGAGTGTTTTACGCAATTCATGTCGTTCGACTTAAGATGCGATCGTGCTAGTCGAGCTCGTTAAGTAACCCGACTGACCGTTGTATGTTCACCCTGCATGAGTCATAACTGCTTGAACCTAGGGTACTGAACTTACCATTATAAACCCTGTTAACCATGGTACCTTGATCCACGAAGACTCATGAGCCGTGCATGGTGGTATGGGACACCGTGGTCGAGTTGTCGGCCTGCGCTGGGGCCACAAACCTCCCCGTAATGACCAGTGAGCACTTAGTCTCGTGAGCAGATTATGGTGGTATGGGACACTATATTCTTGCTGTCGGCCTACACTGACCAGGCGACGAGTCCTTTGTAGTGACCGCGAGCGTATTCTGAGTCTACGGGAGGCGACGACCCTTCAGTAGCAGTGAGAGTACAGTAGGCCTGTATTGATAAGGTGATGGGGGAGCGGTGCAACGAGTGTGAGCAACAGCCCTGGCAGCCCTTGCAGCGACCTGCAAAATATATATCGTATGAGATTACTAGGAGTGACGACCCTAGACAGGATCTGTGTTGGGATTGATATAAGGGAAGTACCTTAATTTTCCAATCCTGCTGTTTGAATGGACTAATAAGAACTTGGCAATCATATCACCATTACATTGCATGTGCGTGGAAGATGTGGAGCACTGAGCGGGATGCACGCATGCCGCGGGCGTTAGATGGTGCCGTATGAGGGAGAACGTCGGTGAGGGCATCCATCATGTCATGTCATATTGTATTAACAACAGTATTAGGATTGTCTGATTTACTGCTTTACTATTATCGCATGATTGATTTGAGAACATACTAATCTTTGCTCTATGATTCCACTGAGTTGATCACTCACTCCCACGTTACGGGATGGTATTTGCAACACCCACCAGACCCTGTTTTAGATGCAGGTGATGTAGAGATCCAGGAGGTAGAGCCGAACTATGATGAGGACCAGGACGAGTTCTCATACATGCAGTATCACGATGGCTTTGCTTAGGTGACCTGGGTTGACGGGACTCTTCAGTGGGACTATTTTGAACATTTTATTTTGGTTTATTTACATGTATATGAGACTCAGTGATGTATTCATACTTTAGTGACAGTCGAGATCTACTTTGTTTTTCCATACAATGATATATATTTTGTTTAGTCTTTCGCTTGCTTTTATCACTAGACCTGGAGTATGAATTACAATTTTGGTATACTTTTAATCATGTAAATGCTTTAACTCAGACAACATTGAATCATAATCATTTTTGTTGCATAAGTGACGGTCTGGAACTCGGGAGTTGAGTTTATACACGACCCCCGATTTTCAGGGTGTTACAGGCTGAAAGATGTATTTCATCTCCCTTGTGTGGCCTAGTTTCAACCTGGTTTCAGCCAAAGGCTAAGGCCTGTTTCAGCTCCCTTGTGTGGCTTAAGAAGGCCTGGTTTCAACCTAAGGCAGAGGCCTGGTTTTAGCCTTAGGTTGAGGCCTGTTTTAGCCTAAGGAAGAAGGAAAATAAGAGAAGTTCATCTGTCATTTTAAGATGGAATCTAGACTTTTCATCCTTAATGACAGATGAGTCTATCTCCTGAAAAACATAACTCTCAAAAATCTAATTAAGCAACCAAATATAAGAAATAATTTATACCCATAGGTGGACCCAACATAGCATTAGATTGATAGGGGAAGGCTGACCTGTTCTTACTCGCTAGTTGAGGTAATGGAATGATTTAGGCTTCCCCAATTTGTATTTCTCAATATCCTGCAAGGTTGAGTCAACAATTCCAAAATCATGTCTCTTTAAGCATAAAAAAATGGCATATTGACAATTTTCAAGACAAGCAAGATTAATTATCTTACTTCTAGAACTTGTTGTTCAACTGTCCTTCTTTCTATTCCAGACCGTCCACCCAAATATGCAAGATATCTCATGAGCATCTTTGTCGTTTCAGTTTTACCAGCCCCACTTTCTCCACTGACCAGAATGGAGTTTCTCTTCTCTTTATTTATCATCGCCCTATATATGGACAAGCACATATCAATACAAACCATACTTGGAAGATTGTGACTTCTAAGAAAAAGACAGGAAATCACCTGTATGCAACATCTACAACTGCGAAAACATGAGGACTTGGCTCCCCAAATGCTGCCCCTTTGTATTGTTCCATCATGTGGGTATCACATGGATGAGGCAATCTTTGAAATGGGTTTATTGCAATCAAACATTACCAGTATATAACCTGTACATGCATGATGCACCTGTAAACATGAACCACTTAACTCTTAACTATTTCTTCCATAAGTCATCCAAGCAATAATACTCAGTTGATGAATCCAAGATACTCCGCATTTATCTATCCAGCCATTAGTAGATCAGCAGTTACTCCCCTATACAAAGTAAAAACAGAAAACATCAGATTCTCACCCTTCATTTGTACAGTTAAATAATGATAGAAATCTGGATAAAAAAATACTCACTAGTATTAAAGAAAGCATCAAATGACCTTGCTTTTGTCAGAAAAATAATGTTGGCTACGGTCTCTAAAGTTGTTGCCATCGGATATACTCCAATGGTCACGACCATTACAACAGTCATCCCATCGTAAATTACTAGAAAACCATGACAAATCAATTTCATTTGTAGGCACCTCATCCATAACTTCAGCTGACAACAATTCTATGATTAGAAGATCATTGGATTGTACAAATGAGGATCTCATGTCAAATGGACTGAATAGAGAGGTTCCAGAGTAAATATAACCAACCTGCCTACATGACAACACTCTCAAGCTTAACTGTGTGCGCCTGTGATATGAATGAAATCTACATTTAGACAACAAAAAAGTCCAAGCAATGTAAGAGAGGCAGAACACAAACCTCTTGTTCAGGCCCAGCAATTTGAAACTCTCCATCCATCATTAAGTTTTTATTGGCACCTATGAACGATTGAGCTTGTCAAGGAACAGCTGCTTTATAGGTCCTAACTATTAAGTAGAAATCAATCAAATAATGCATATCTTGGGGTTTCCACGTAATCAAATTAGCAAATTGAGAGAAGCACTTCAGATTTCTCATGAAAGTACAATAATTTCATGTACAAACACTTGATTGTTAGAAGAAGTGGAGAATAGATCTCTTGGCCAATTGGGTTGAACAAGATCATTCAACCGCTTTATTTTAACATTAAGATATGGCAAACCCTGAAATTAGACCATTTCCTCAAGCTAAAGTGGAGAAAAGATAATTCCGCTATGAACATGAACTATCATCCTACACATATGAAGATTAAACTAGTTGCTTGTGATCTTTACTCATTGTACATGTACCATCTTCATAATAATATACCTTGTAAATCACATTGATATGATTTTACATAAAACCAATATCTATCATTTATGACATTTGTCTTTATTTATTTTCCTATGCCAAGCCAAATAACTTATGAAAGAATACCAATAATTTGTCTAATCATCATGTGAACCACCAGTTACTATCTTTTAGAATAAAAACTTGCTTGTGATCTACATCCATTATCCACGTGTGGATTGCTTGATGAGCAGATTATCTTGATTTTTGTATGGACATTTTGATGGTGAGCCTCTCTACCTAGTGTTCAAATGTCCCACAAGCTTGCCACCTTAGAATTTGCATTACATGTGAAGATGCAAATAGAGAAGGGCGTGTTAAGGGTTATAAATACTAAAATGTGATAAAATGTTGACATACTCATAAATCATAATGTACATTGCATTGTGGCTTAGATTGTACCATGATTTAAATAAAAAAAAAATGCTAGCCTCACATGTGGAAGTATATATCATAAAATGTTCTTGTTCCACGGCTCAGTTTAGAGAGACTATGTTTCAACTATAAGATCATGTGTTTGAGTGCCCATGTGGTGTGATGTGGGCGTGTGAAAATGTAAAAAAAGTATATTGTGTAAGTGCAAGGTTTATGAGTCCAAGAGTCACTATGTTATGACCCCAATGGTTTATGAGTTCTAATGCTTTTGGCAAGTTGGTAAGGCTCTTAGCAATTGGTAAAAGAGCCAACACCACATACTGTGTTTGGGTCACGGAAGAAGCCAGTTGCAACTGCACAAAGTAACTAAGGACTAGACTAAAAGTAGTTATGGTCTCATGACTATTTGAAAACCAGTAGATTCAAAATGTCATGTGAGGCAGTACAAAAAAAAAGCAACCATGCCACACTTAGCTAAATGTAAACATATACAACACTGAAAAGCCAAAACCTGTAAAAGGCTTATACCTGAATAGAGGACAGATAGCTAAAGTCACTTGGCCACTTAGAACGTTGGCAACCACTGCACAAGAGCCAAAACCGTGACTAAAGAACTGCACAACTTTAGCAGATTGGAAATTCTTCCCCATGGGCCCCTCTAGTGCAAGGAGCAGGAAAGTGGATAAGAAGCAGACACTGCACCATTGTTCCAGCAACCACAAGATTTTTAGTAGCCAACAGCTCAAAACAGAAATGCACAGCCCACTCCTGGAGTAAAAATAATTCAATGACAAATAGAACTGCAAGCAGCCCATAACCAATTTAGAACGTATGATGATGTCCTATAAAGAGAATAAGGGACATTGATGTATTTCTCATTAAAAAAAATTGATATTTAGAAAATAAAATAAAAGTAAGAGTAACTCTACATAAAAGCACGACAATGATGAAACCCTGTAGTGTGATCAAAGAGAGCAATTGGTGCGCATCTGGATAATCCATATGGTGGACCAATTATACTGAACAAACAGTAGAAAAATTACACCCAGGTGAGGAATTACGCCCAATTTATTTGGTTTTCAAACCTTCAAACACCCCCGCAAGAAAAAATAAAATAAAATAAAAAAGCACTAAAAGTCAATAACGTTTGTACCACTAAAAGTGAACTATTTTGCTCAATTGCAAACAATAGTTGCTTCCACCACTGAATTGAAAAAGATAAAACAGAGGAAGCTAATAGTTAATACTGCATGCCCTAAATTCTTGCCACCTCCACCCTTTAAAGAATGTTTTCCAAAGAGCACAAAAGAATGCAGGCATGCGTTCGTTTCTTTTCTTTTCTATTTTTTTTTTTTTCCATTTCCCTTCTTTAAATACTATCTAATGCATTTGATGTAAGGAATGTTATCACATGTTGTTTCATTTTAGTATATTGTTTTACATTTTAGGATTTGTTCTCCAGAGTTTCTAAACTTGAAAAAAAAAAATCATCCTCTATTCAAGATTGAACCAAGGTGCTAGTGATCTTCCACTAAAGGGATGGTCTCCACTTGTGATATTAGACAAACCAGGCTCATGACTACCAAAGCCATGCATTCATGGGGTGCCTCCTCTTGTGATCCAAATGACACCATGCTAAAGCCATGCACGTAACTTTTGAGAAATTTTACTAGATGTCTCCACTTGTGATTTAGATGAAATGAGGAAAGATCATGATAGAATTTCATTGCAAGAATGGAGGAAAAATATTATTGCATTTGGTATACATGATAATCAAGATGCATATGCATTGAACGAGAGTAGTCCACACTGGTTTACAATAAGAAATTCAGAATTCTTAACATTGCCATTAAGGCCTATCCCAATTATTTGGGATAGGCTAAAATTCATACACGAGATGAAATTAGAACATTTCAATGACTATGCATACCTCATGAAATTGAACACTTCCAACTCTTGGTAATTGTCAGCAATTAGATGCAAACTCTAGTCCAAAATATTCTGCAACTCGCCCCAAAAAAAAGGGGAAAAAAAGTAAAAAGAAGTTAAAACATGCTTCAATATAAAAAAATTTTTAAGATTCAACAATATTAAAAAAAAAATGTATAGAAACAATAACTAGGAAACATTTTCATGCATTATATACAGGGTTGTTTGCTAGTCACTTAAAAATGAGTACATCTCATTTTAGTTACTCATAATATGTATTAGAGATAATGAATGTTGGTTATCAAGCTTCTTTTTAATCCTGAAGTGTGATCTCTAATACATGATAAAGATTGACGAATATGAGATGAACTCAATTTACGCGTCTGCCAAACAGTCCCTGAATGTGGACAACTTCTACAATAAATAGAGCACCACTAACAAACCTGTATTTGTTTAATTCTTTGTAGCTCTTCAGCCTCGTATTGTTGAGTCTCAGCCTATAGAAATTGAACAATAATAAAATCAGGACAAGATATACTGGTGTAGCATCAAAATACTAAATTCATGAAAGAGCCAAAACCTATGAGACACAACATGGATAGAGTAACATAGGCTAAACAAGTGTTATTCTAAACACTTGAGTGTCTTCCTTTACCTTCCTAAGCTTCAACAAACCCTTGATCAGCCCATGGTAAACACTCAAATCAAGCTATCTTATCACCTCCATAAACGAAAGCAACTAATGTTGCATTAGCAACACTTATCCCTCTCTTACGCATTTCATCAAACACCATTTACGCTTCATTCAGCTTCCCCTTTCTACACAACGAAGTGATCAATAGATTTCCATTAAAAAAAAAAACCTCAACCATAAAAATGCTATTAAAAAATCATAAAATCAACAGATTTTCAGCAATAAAGGGGGGAAAAGTGAAGATCGAAGGGATGGATCTGACTGTCTCCGTCCTTCTCAAACATGTCAAATGCCTCCTTGAACTCAGAGATCTGATCATCCCCAAGGCATGGACGACAAACCGACCATCTTCAACGAGAGAGAGAGAGAGAGAGAGAGAGAGATGGGGAGAGTGCGCGAGAGAGAGAGACAGGGAGACAGGGAGAGAGTGCGCGAGAGAGAGTAGCAGGGAGAGAGAGTGCACGAGAGAGAGAGAGACCGGGAGAGAGTGCGAGAGAGAGAGAGAGAGAGAGAGAGAGAGAGAGAGAGAGGAGAGAGCACGAATTAACGTGTTTAGGCGTGGCTTTGTTTTGAGCGTGCACCCAAAACGGGGCATTCTGACGGAGGGACCGATTAGGGACTCCGTGGGGCCCACCCTGATGTATTTCGTTAATCCATTCCTATTCATAATTTTAATAAATTATTTTACTTTAGAAAACTAAATTTCAGATATATCTAAGACCCAACTGGACCACACCATAAGAAGCAACTGTAATTTAATATAAATGTTTCCTATCGTGTGGTTCACTTGAGCCTTCGATATAGCTGATTTTTTTTTCAACGTCTAAAGTAATATTTAAAAATATATAAATGGCTTAGATATAACATATTGTTCTTTCAGGCCTCATAAAGCCCCGTACAACACTAATAATTATTAATGGTGTATCAACTTTTTAGCTAAGGATTAAAACCGTAGCAAGTATAGTTAAGGCTTATATCCGTAGCAAAAAAGTAATGTGGTCTGAATCCTTTATCCCTTTTTTTGGTAGTGTTCTTTTGTTTGTATGATTTACTTTAATATATTCATATCTGAATGTCTGAGATCACACCTCACACACATACACAGTCATATCCATCATAAACTAGTTTGCATAATATTCATCTCTCAAATAGTTTGTGATTGGATCCTCTACCGGGCTTAGAAGCCAGTAGAGTTACTCTTGAGTAATCTTAATATACACTTGGTGTTAGGATTAGTGTGATAGAATTTTACATTATCATAAAATTATTAAAAATTCCTATTCACCCCCCTCTAGGACATATTGGCATATTCCTACTTTAACTAAACTGGTCTTTACCACTATTTCAATTGGTATCAGAGCAGGTCACTCTTTAAGGGCTTCACTGCCTAGAGAGTGATCTTAACTGAAGTTGGGAATATGGCCAAAGGAGAGGATTCATCAGTCACTAGGCCACCAATATTTGATGTCTCAAATTATGTATACTGGAAGGCTAGGATGCACTACTTTTTAAGATCTTTGGATTATGATGTTTAGGATATAGTTGAAAGTAGATATGTGCCACCATCTGAACAAATTATACTTAATAATGGCACAACCATCACAAAACCCAAACTCAAAGAAAAGTGGATGATGTTTGATAAAGAAAAACAGACTGCTGAAGCAAAAGCTATGAACACCATCTATTGTGTCATGTCCCGAAACATCTTCAATCAAATAAGTATATGTAGGACATCCAAAGAAGCAGGGGATCTATTGGAAACAACCCATGAAAGTACGAGCACTATGAAGAGGTCCAAACTACAACTACTAACCCCACAGTTCGAAAATCTCAGAATGGAAGAGCATGAGACTTTCATGGAGTTCTTCACAAAGTTGAATATCATTTGTAACTCCATGGGTGGATTGGGAGAAAAAGTTTCGGTTCCTAAAATCTATAGAAAAATACTGAGATCACTGCTGGAATGGTTTAATCCCAAAGTTACAACCATTGAAGAGTGTAGGAACATAAATGAGATGAAAGTAGAAGAACTGGTAGGTTCCCTACAAACTTTCAAACTACAGTTCAAACAAACCCAAAAATATAAAAATATTGCACTAAAAACTTTAAAGAAAACAACAAATGAGGACAATGGAAGTGAAAAAGATGATGAAGATGAGTAAGTGGCTTTGCTGGCAGAATGATTCAGGAAGTTTTTTCAAAAGAATCGTGGTCGTCCCTCCAAAGGTAGAAAGGTGGACAACAAACCTTCTGTAGGCAAATTTGGTAAAAAGACTAAAGAATCACAATGTTATGCCTGTCAGAAGTATGGACACTTGTCTACTGAATGCCTAAACAGAAAAACTAAGGATAAGGCAATAGCTGCCACATGGGATGATATAGAAGAGTCAAACTCAGAATCCAGTGACTCAGAGAGCGATTGTGACTACAAATCCTTAAAAATTCTTGTAACGTCCTGAAAAAATCCGTACGAAGACCCAAGTACCACCTCAAGCAGAGACCACTTAAGACTAAATCCTTTAGAAATTAACGAGAATTAACTAGTGTTAAATTAGATTACCTATAAAATTAGCACTAATCACTTTAAATACAATCTATAAGATCCAAAACTCGTAGAATTGTTAACGCTAGATTACCTTGAAACCTAGGATCCATCGCTAAACCCGGTTGCTCTCGGGAGCACATTGAAACTCCATATCAGACTTGGATCACACATCGAAAGTCCGATAGCGATGAACTTAGACAATTATGACCGCCTGGTTGGAACTGACAATCACCTCAAAAATCAAGTCTAGATGATGTCATGGGACTATTTTCTTGAGTCCGTAGTGAAGTGTATGAGAACATGAATGTTTTTAGAAATTAAATACAAATTTAAGTAATTTGAGTCGTGTCGCTTGTGGGCTGATTATAAGCGTTCTGACTGTTGGAATCTGACCTAAATACACCCTCGTATTAGGAAAGATGTCCCACACATGCCAATATACTTGTGGCCCTAATCGAGTGTCAGTAACCGTTGAACTGAAACTGGTTCGTACGGTCGATCTGTAAACCCGATCGGACTGAAAAGTTAACTTGACCAAGATCCAGTATCTGTGATCTTAAGTCCGACTGCATTCAGCAAAGGGACCTCCAGAAATGCCCCGTTGGATCAGAACAAGTCCGATTTGGTTATAACCTAAGTATACCATGGCCTTGGGACTGTTTCTGTCAGTTATGGGCCTATATAAGGGTCTTAAAACCTCTCTTTCATAATCCATACGAATTCCAAAATCCTAGCTAAGAAAAGAGAGAGTAAAGAGAGAGAAAGAGAGAGAGAAGTTGGTGATCCATCCTGGGATTCTTCTCAGCTACACTACATGCCTAATCCACCTATTCATATCGCTATACGGGCGATATCAATTCCATACTTGGGTAAGAAATCCTAACCCTAACCTGTTCTAAGGTTTCCAATAGTTTAAGTGATGATATAGCTAACCTAATTCATGCTCTAGGTTGCTAAACTATCGTTGACGAAAACCAGGCATATAAATCATATCCGTTACACGTTTACCGGTTTAAGGTGTGGACTATATACGTTTAGGTTATGGTTTTCAAGACTTTCAATGTCAAATAATGATTTATTACTGATGTGGGTGCCATTACACATGCCAAATGTGTTATCTGTTTCAATTTTCGTAAATGTATAAATTATGTTATGAATAGAGTATTTCATGTGTCTGTTGAAATGTTTGTATGCATTTGGAATCTGATGTTGTGATTGCCATGATTATTTATCGTAGGTAGATGGTTGTTATGTATGCGACAACTCCTTGACAAAAGGATTTGCCCAAATATGTAATATGACTGACATATGTGATGTATGTTGGAAGGTGTAGTCTAAGTGTTTGTCAAAATGTCTGAATGAGTTAGTAGTTAGTAAAGTGTGGTTTATAAGGATATAAATCCCAACTACTTTAACTGTGTGCATGATTTCCTCCATGAACTGTATAGTCTACTTATTCATATTCAACTATGTGTATAATTTCCTCCATGTACTGTGTATTCATGTTTAAGTTATATTCTATAATATGTTCATATAATTGTAGGATCTGAATTAAATATTCATTGTTGCGATTGTACGTGATTGGGACTATATCACAGTCCAGGTGATCAGTAATAGTTCTCGAACTGGTGGCTACGGTTGATTTCGCCACGCAGGATGTATTCGACGAATCCGAGCCATACTTGGGATGTCGACAATGGTTACACTACAAGAAAAACGAGCAAAGGCTACGGCCGAAAATCGTAGCAAAAGCCCTTTTGCTACGGATATAATCCGTGGCACGTCCGTTGTTATTGGTGGGGTAGCTAAAGTTATAGATACGGATTATATCCGTAGCAATAGATACAATAGCTATGGATTATATCCGTAGCAATACCTTAGCTACCCCACCAATAGCGATGGACGTGTTGCGGATCATATCCGTAACAAATGGAATTTTATCCGTAGCAATAGATACCAATAACACCAATAATATTCATAGTAATAGATACCAATAGCTACGGACAAAAGCCGTAGTTATAGCTATGAATTATATTTATAGCTACTTTTTTTAAAAATTGTAATAATACGACCTGTTTCCATTACAAGAACCTGTTGTGATTGATTACTCATCTAAGCTTAATGCTGATAGAAATAGTACACAAAATGTAATTAGAAAAAAAAAATGATGCATTTATTACAAATAACAATCAAATCATACAATGCATCCTACTTTCATGTTTCTAAATAAACAATACTTCACTTTGCTCAACCTATCATAAAAATTATAACTAAGGCGTGCCCTCATGTACAAGAAACAAATACACTCCAATAATGCATTCAATAATGCTCATGTTTTTACAGAATTTTCTTCCTTCAGACGGTCAATTTCAACAAATGCAAAAGATAGAGCTTCTTCTATCCTTGAAACTGCATATGTAACTTCTGTGGACTTTGACACAAGATCACCTTTAAGTTCTGAAACCCTTCCCTTGAGAAAATGAATTTCATCCTTCACTGACTTCTTTAGCTTGTCAGCCTATATAAAACAGTATTTGTAGACATAATCAAACAAGCATGCCTTTGTACACATCTCAAAAGGAAGAAAGACAAAAAAAAAAGAAACACCACTTATATATGAAGAAATCAAAAATGTACCTACAAATATTCTAAACTATAGCAAAATCCAACATGAGTAATGTGTTCAAACCTAGGATGGACTTTTAAACTCAAAACCTAGGTTTATGTTAAGGTTATAGGCTTAGGTTTAAGTTTTAAGTTTAGGTTATGGTTATAGGTTTAGGTTAAGTTTAGGTTATAGGTTATAGCTTATAGCTTTAGGGAATTGAGAATAGGTTAAGGATTAGGTTTAGGAAATCGGGTTCGGGATCGGGTTTAGGTTTGGGTTTTAAAGTTTAGGTTTAGGTTTAGGTTAGGGAATTGAGATTAGGATTAGGTGTAAGTTTAAGTTTAGATTACGGACTTGAGATTAAGATTAAGTGTAGGTTTAGGTTTAGGGATTTGAGAACACATTTAGGTTTTAGGTTTGGTTTAGGTTTTAGGCTATAGGTTTAGGTTTAGGTTTTAGGTTTAGGTTAAGGTTAGGTTATAGGTTATAAGTTTAGATTATAGGTTAAAGGTTATAGGTTAAGGTTTAGGTTATAGGTAAAGGTTATAGGTTAAGGTTATAGGTTAAGGTTATAGGTTTAGGTTTAGGTTAAGGTTTAGGTTTAGGTTATAGGTTTAGGTTTAGGTTTAGGTTATAGGTTAAAGCTTTAGGGAATTGAGAATAGGTTAAGCTTTAGGTTTAGAAAATCGGGTTCGGGTTTGAGATCGGGTTTAGTTTGGGTTTTCAAGTTTAGGTTTAGGTTAAGGAGTTAAGATTAGGATTATGTATAGGTTTAGGTTTAAGGATTTGAGAATACATTTAGGTTTTAGGTTTAGGTTTAGGTTATAGGTTTAGGTTAGGTTTAGGTGTAGGTTATAGGTTATAGCTTTAAGGAATTGAGAATAGGTTAAGGTTTAGGTTTATGAAATCAAGTTTGGGTTCGAGATCAGGTTTAGGTTTGGGTTTTCAAGTTTAGGTTTAGGTTTAGGTTAGGGAGTTGAGATTAGTATTAGGTGTAGGTTTAGGTTTAGGGATATGAGAATATATTTAGGTTTAGGTTTTAGGTTTTAGGTTTAGGTTTACGTTTAGGTTTTAGGTTTAGGTTAAGGTTAGGTTATTGGTTATAAGTTTAGGTTATCAGTTATAAGTTATTGGTTAAGGTTTAGTTTATAAGTTTTGGTTTAGGTTATAGGTTTAGGTTAAGGTTTAGGTTTAGGTTATATGTTATAGGTTATAGGTTATAGCTTTAAGGAATTGAGAATAGGTTAAGGTTTAGGTTTAGGAAATTGGGTTCGGGTTCGGGATCGAGTTTAGGTTTAGGTTTTCAAGTTTAGGTTTAGGTTAGGGAGTTGAGATTAGGATTAGGTGTAGGCTTAGGTTTAGGGATTTGAGAATACATTTAGGTTTTAGGTTTAGATTTAGGTTTTAGCTTGTAGGTTTAGGTTATAGGTTAAGGTTTAGGTTTAGGTTAAGGTTATAGGTTTTGGGATTTGAGAATAGATTTAGGTTAAGGTTATAAGTTTAGGTTTAGGAAATCATGTTCGGGTTTGGGATCTGGTTTAGGTTTGGGTTTTCAAGTTTAGGTTTAGGTTTAGGTTAGGGAGTTGAGATTAGGATTAGGTGAAGGTTTAAATTTAGGAATTTGTGAATACGTTAAGGTTTAGGTATAGGGAATCAGGCTCGGGTTCGAGATTGGGTTTATGTTTGGGTTTTAGGTTTAGGCTAAGGATTTAGGGATTCAGATTCAGGTTCAGGATTAGGTTTAAGTTTAGTTTTAGGTTTTACTTTTAGGTTAAGGTTATAGGTTTAGGTTTAGGTTATAAGTATAGGTTATAGGTTTAGGTTTTGGTTAGGTTATAGGTTACGGTTTAGGGAATTGAGAATCGGTTAAGGCTTAGGTTTAGGAAATCGAGTTCGGGTTCGGGTTCGGGTTCGGTTCAGATTTGGGTTTAGGTTTGGGTTTTCAAGTTTAGGTTTAGGTTAAGGAGTTAAGATTAGGATTAGGTGTAGGTTTAGGTTTAGGGATTTGAGAATACATTTAGGTTTTAGTTTTAGGTTTAGGTAATAGGTTTAGGTTTAGGTTATAGGTTATAGCTTTAGGGAATTAAGAATAGGTTAAGGTTTAGATTTAGGAATTCGGGATCAGGTTTAGGTTTGGGTTTTCAAGTTTAGGTTTAGGTTTAGGTTAGGGAGTTGAGATTAGGATTAGGTGTAGGCTTAGGTTTTGGGATTTGAGAATACATTTAGGTTTTAGGTTTAGGTTTAGGTTTTATTTTATAGGTTTAGGTTATAGGTTAAGGTTAGGTTATAGGTTAAGGTTTAAGTTTAGATTAAGGTTATAGGTTTTGGGATTTGAGAATTGGTTTAGGTTAAGGTTATAAGTTTAGGTTTAGGAAATCGTGTTCAGGTTCGGGATCGAGTTTAGGTTTGGGTTTTCAAGTTTAGGTTTAGGTTTAGGTTAGGGAGTTGAGTTTAGGATTAGGTGTAGGTTTAAGTTTAGGGATTTAAGAATACATTAAGGTTTAGGTATAGGAAATCAGGTTTGGGTTCGAGATCGAGTTTACGTTTGGGTTTTAGGTTTAGGCTAAGGATTTAGGGATTCACATTCGGGTTTGGGATTAGGTTTAGGTTTAGGTTTAGGTTTTACGTTTAGGTTAAGGTTACATGTTTAGGTTTAGTTTATAAGTGTAAGTTATAGGTTTAGGTTTTGGTTAGGTTATAGGTTACGGTTTAGGGAATTGAGAATAGGTTAAGGTTTAGGTTTAGGAAATTGGGTTCAGGTTCGGGTTTAGGTTTGGGTTTTCAAGTTTCGATTTAGGTTAATGAGTTGAGATTAGGATTAGGTGTAGGTTTAGGTTTAGGGATTTGAGAATACATTTAGGTTTTAGGTTTAGGTTTAGGTTATAGGTTATAGGTTTAGGTTTAGGTTTAGGTTATAGGTTATAGCTTTAGGGAATTGAGAATAGGTTAAGGTTTAGGTTTAGGAAATTAAGATCAGGTTTAGGTTTGGATTTTCAAGTTTAGGTTTAGGTTAAGGAGTTGAGATTAAGATTAGGTGTAGGTTTAGGTTTAGGAAATCGGGATCAGGTTTAGGTTTGGATTTTCAAGTTTAGGTTTAGGTTTGGGTTTTCAAGTTTAGGTTTAGGTTAAGGAGTTGAGATTAAGATTAGGTGTAGGTTTAGGTTTAGGAAATCGGGATCAGGTTTAGGTTTGGGTTTTCAAGTTTAGGTTTAGGTTAAGGAGTTGAGATTAATATTAATTATAGGTTTAGGTTTAAGGATTTGAGAATACATTTAGGTTTTAGGTTTAGGTTTAGGTTTTAGGTTATATGTTTAGGTTTAGGTTATAAGTGTAGGTTATAGGTTTAGGTTTAGGTTAGGTTATATGTTAAGGTTTAGGTTATAGGTTAAGGTTATAGGTTAAGGTTTAGGTTTAGGTTTAGGTTTAGGTTATAGGTTTTAGGATTTGAGAATAGGTTTAGGTTAAGGTTATAAGTTTAGGTTTAGGAAATCAGGTTCGGGTTCGGGTATAGGTTTAGGTTTTAAAGTTTAGGTGTACGTTTAGGTTTAGGTTAGAGAGTTGAGATTAGGATTAGGTGTAGGGCATGGCAGAAGTTGGTATCAGAGCATAACTTGGGTATACCTGAAGATAACATCACATATCGGCTAATAGCTACCCTACACTATGATTGTTGAGAATTTAGAAAGATTAGATCCCCAAGTTCGAATAACTTAGAGATTTTCTGATATAGCTCCCTACCGTTGAAATTGTGAGGCTACTTAGTATTCCATTTTTGATCATTTCTGATCCGAGATCGGAAGATTAGTAGGGTCATCATAGTATTGATAATGTATCTTGAGAGGGCGAGGTTGAGGCTAAAGAGCACTATCTTCATCCTTTGCTAGATTGATTGTGCCTTGACTTATATACTTGATGATGTTTCTTCTTCCCTAGTCTGTTTTGTAAATTTCGATGATGAAATTTTTATTAGGAGGTGAGAACTGTAAGCCCCGTATCCTAGACCGTACCGTTCCATAGGCTTCCACGATCTTCTCGGTTAAATTTCGGCAACCTTCGACCTTTATCCGATGTTTGCACGCGATCCTAAGCCGAGTCCTGTCAATCTGAGTCGGCTCAACCTAAGACTTGTACCCTAGCAGCCGCACCATCGCCGCGGTTCCAACACCGCGACTCGTGCACTGATCCGCTACCCTGGCCAGGAGATGTAGGCCTGCGTTCAGTTTGAGGAAAACACCGCGCATTGTAAAACCCAAGAGAACATCACATCAAATCCCATTAATCTCATCAATCAATTACACATCACCTCATATGTCAAAGTACAACCACATCCCCAAGCAACCCCAAAATCAAACTCCTTCTTACACAAAGTACACCCACCACATCACTCACCCATCTCTATCTTTCAATCTATCTCTCTCTCTCTCTCTCTCATCTCCCTCTCCCTCATTCTCTCCAAGCAACTGTCCATGGCTTCCATGGGAGAGAAACTAGTGTAGCCCACCTTCCTACCTTTCATCTCCAGCATCCAAGTCCGATCTTAACCATTGAAGTCCATCCTTTTGAGCTCTTTCCTGCATTGGCAGAAGAATGAAGAAGAGATCTAAAGGTGGGTTCTTCTCTCTCTCTTTTTTAATCTTTGTGTGATGTGTGGCCCACTTGGACACCTTGACAGAACATGGGCCACGTAAATGTGGGACCCCTCATGATGTTGTGTTTATCTAGGCCGTCCAACGTCCCTGGACGCTGGACGTGAAGCCCCCTGTGGCTAATGTGGAGTGCGTTCCTGACATGGGTGTGTATTAACAAGCTAAAAAAAATAAAAATAAATATATAATGTATATTTAACGTTAGTGGGTTTTTAGACTTTTGGGTGGGCCATTTATACTAGCCCCAGCTTGATGTATTAATTTAATCCAAACCGTCCATTCCACTTCTCAGCTCATTTTAGGCGTTGAGACGTAAAATGAAGTGAATCTGATTATCTGGCGGGCTATACCAAAGAAAATAGTCTTTTTACTGTTAAAACTCACCCTGATGTTTTGGTACACCGAAATATTACTGCATATTGGGCTCATTTGGTTGGTCTTGAGCCATGGAGTGTAATGGATGGGTTGGATTCAGCTGTTACGGGGTCCAAATATGGAAAAACCTAAAACCTTAGTTTTTTCAAAATAAAACTAAGAACAACACCAGCATTACTGCTGCTGTTGTCAAAGAGAGAGAGGACACGCAGGCGTCCTGCGCTGTGGGCAGACGATCAGGGACCCACGGTCCCAGCCGTGTGCCCCACCATAATGTGTACTTTTCATCCATGTCGTTCAGTTAGCGGGCCCCTTTTTGAAGTGGGTCCGTTCCAAAAATCAGCTTGATCTAGGACCCAGGTGGCCCACATCATAGGAAGCAGTGTTGAATTAAACGCCTACCATTAAGACTCTTTGAGCGTCCAGTAGCTTTGGATCAACATGAAATTTGTTTTCCCTCTTCATCTGGGTCTACGTGACCTTATCAACGGGTCGGATGGCGTATAAACATTATGGTGGGCCCCATGTGGTACCCACAGTGATGCACGTGTTTTATTCATACCGTCAAGGTGGACGGTGGTGCCCACATGGATGTATGTGTTTTATTAATGTCGTCCAGCTACTACTGGACGGCTAGTGGACCCCACTAACGACATATGTGTTTGTTCACACCACCGTCAACACCTGGACGATGGGACCACCCCATGTGTGGGGCTGATGTGTGTGCGTGTGTGTGTGTGTGTGTATATATACACACACACATATATATATATATGTATGTATGTATGTATGTATATATATTGTATATATTATATATATTATATATAGATTTTATATTATATTACATAATATATACATGATGGTGGGCCTTCATGGGACCCACCATAATGCATGTGTTGCATCCAAGCTGTCCATCCATTTTGAAAGCTCATTTCATGGCGTGAGCTAAAGAATGAGTTAAATCCATAGCTCATGTGGACCTCGCCCTTGATGCATGTGTTGTATCTAAACCGTCCAACCATTTAGTAAGCTTATCTTCACAGGCTTGAAATAAAAAACAAAAAATTAAAAAAAAAATAAAGTCAAATCTAAAGTTCAAGTGGAGCCTACCATTTAAGGTAGTGGACAATGACGTCCACCGTTCAAAATGTCTAAAGGCCATGGGAATTTCCTATTAAGCTAATATTTGTTCCACTTCATCTATCATTAGGTTAATTTATGAATATGTTAGATGGGAAACATATGTTATGGTGGTTCTTAGGAACTTAAATGGTGGAAGTCATTATCACCACTTTTATTTGGGTGCGGCCCATTTGATACACATGGGGCCCATTGGTATGGCCCATTTGATGTATGTATGATCCATGTGAGGAGGCCCATCTTGATGTATTGTGGCCTATTGTTGAGCCCCACTTGAGTATATATGAGGCCCATGTGACTAGGCCCATCGTGGTGTATTTGTGGCCCGTCTAGTGGGGCCCATCTTAATATATAGGAGGCCCATGTTATGAGGCCCACTTTGATGTATTTTGTGGCCTATTTGTCGGGCCCACTTTGATGTACCTTGTGGCCCATTCGTTAGGCCCACTTTGATGTATTTTGTGGTCTATTTGAGGTGCCCACCTTGATGCATACATTCTATATTCACATCGTCCAGCAGCTACTGGGTGGTGGGGCTCTCATTATTATATGTTATTATACGTGTTGAATAAGCATATCGTCCATGTGCAGTGTGGGCCAGCATGATGTATTTATCCACACTGCCCAAATCTCTGGCTATGGGATGTGGAACCCGTGTGACATATGTATTTCATTCTATGCAGTCCATCTGTGTGAGGCCCACCTTGATGCATCCGTTGTACACATGGATCCCACATAATATATGTTTTTATATCCATACTATCCAAGTATTTGGATGGGATGCACCATGATGTATTTTTATCCACGCCATCCAGGGAAGGCACCCCATTATGATATATATATATATATATATATATATATATATATATATATCAGGGCCCATAGGTTGAGGCCCATTGAGATATGTTCAAAGCCCATTTGGTAAGGCCCATTGTAATGTATTCAGAACCCGTGAGCAGAGCCCACCTCTTATATTCCACCCTAACCATCCAGGTCATATAGGGCCAGCCTCGATGAACATTTTATTCACACCATCTGTGGAATGTGTGACCCACTAGAAGTATGCATCCTATACCACACTAACCATCTGGTGGGGCCCATCTACTACATGTGCAGGGCCTACCTATTGTGCATTTGTGCGGCCCATTGATCCAACCCACTTGATTATATGAGCCCCATTAGTGCGGCTCATTGATGCAAGGCCCATTATGATATGTTAGAGGCCCATGGTTGAGGCCCATTAGGATGTGTTTATGGCCCATTTGGTAAGGCCCACTGAGATGTATTTTCGGCCCATGGGTCGAGGCCCATTGTAACATATTCTTGTCCAGTATGTCATGGCCCATTATGATGTCTCTAGCCTAGTTATCAAGGCCTAACTTGATGTATATAAGACCCATTAGTTCAGCTTATTGATGTGGCCCACTTGTGGGATATGAGGCCCATTGGTGCGGCCTAATGATGCGACCCACTGTGATGTGTATAAGACCCATTAGCGCGGCCCAATGTATTGACCCACCGTGATGCATAGACCCACATGCTACATGTGTAAGGCCCACTTGTGATGACTATTTGAGGCCACTTGTTGGATATTTGGGCCCACCTTATGTTTGACTCTATGTGGACCACTGCTTGGAAGTAGTGTTGGTTGAATGTCCACATTTTTAGGTAATGGTGGTTAAACGCCCACATGGTGACCTTCCCTTAGGCCTAGTTAGGCGCATTCTCATCGATACCAATTATATAGGCCGATTCGTCGAGGCCTATTCTGATTGTCGAGGCCGAGTATCGAGGTCGGTTCTATGTGCCGAATCCGATTGTTAAGGCCGATTTCAATTGCAAAGGCCTATTGTTGAGACCTATATGATGTATATGTAACCTGTAGTTGAGGTCCATTGAGATGTGTATTCGGCCTGTGTAATGTATGTGCAGCCCGTGTTTAAGACCTAATGTGATGAGTAGGAGGTCTATGTGATGGGGTCCATTGTGATGTACTCAAGGTCCATGGGCAAGGCCCATTGTGATGTATTCATGGCCTATGGGTGAGGCCAATTGTGATATGTAATAGGCCCATGAGGTATGACCCATTTGATGTATTTGAGGCCCATGAGCAGGGCCCACCTATTGTGTATATGTGGCCTTGAGTAAGGCCCATTGTGTTGTAAATTAGGTCCTTGTGTGAGGTCATGGGTCCACTATATGTTAGGATCTATGAGGGTCATTCCTTGGGGTAATGTTGGTTAGATGTCCACATTGTTGAGGCTGATTATTGATGCCGGTTATAGATATCGATTATGAGTATGTGATAATATAGCATCATGATACATGTCCATATGCATCATCTGCATGTTTATTATGAGATGTGGTTGACCATTACATACGTCATTGGGCATGTTGTTATGAGACTCCCTGATAGGCGAGATTATCTCACAAGAGCACACAGTATGCCTTGGATAGATGCATGATAGGATTGCATGACTCATGCATCTTGCATTGCATTATGTTGTATTGTATGCCCTAGCGACATCAGGGTCATAGCCTCCATAGGCATTTCGTGGATGGCCAGATGGGATATCAAAAATTTATTCTATATGGGGTACTATAGATATCCCTGGGTGAAAGTCTTTAAACCCTCTTAGTTCCAAAGGTTGCTCCAACGTCTAGATCGAGTGGATGTATGAGCACATGAGGGCGGTATAATATTAGGCTGTGTCTCCCACTGTGTCGTGGTCGGTTGGAAGGGGGTACGGCCTTACCTACCTAAGAGGAGGGGGCAAAGCTAGGCTGAGTTTGACTAGCTCGAGGAATAGGTCCGCTATCGATGAGTCGGGCCTGATATTAGCAGGTGGATAGTGAGGTCTCTTTCACTCTCCTTGTTGCGCGTGATGGGGCTGCAATCTGGTTTAGAGTATAATAGACCCTGATGATTTCTCAGAGAGGAACCGTACTGATATGTGGACTTATTGAGTAGGCGTTGGATGCTCATTCATTCATTCATTCACTATCCACTCGAGCTGGTGGTGCACAACTAATTGTTGTGTACCTTCATTATGGAAAGGATTTCGGTTGGGCGCGCGACTAACCTGAGATCAGGAGTTTACCACATTGAGTCTGACTATCCAAATTTAAGTATGAGACTGGTTTGGATAGAAGTCCCTTGTGGTAGACCACGTAGCCTGTGATACTACGTACTATCATCCCGACTTCACACTCCAGCATGGTCATTTCATTCACATCACATATTGCAGTACATCCGCAGGCATATGACATTTTGGGTTGCTATGTTTCTGCACTTATATGGCCTAGATAGACTTAGCAGGATTTGTATATTGCATTACACCCTCGGCATCTGATATTTGACTCTTTATGACTCCTTAATGCATAGTTGTTCTATATTGCGTATTCTGATATTAATGGACTCATGGACTTATTCATACTTCTGCTTAATCTATCGTTGTATGATTTATGTTCTTGTCAGTATTTCTGTTTACTCTGATAATTCATGATCTTGTCAGTATCTCTGCTTATTCCGATAATGTACGATTTATGAATTACCAGTAATTTTAGTATTGTATAATGATGGCATTGTATTAAATACTTGACACTTACTTTGTGCACACACTTACACCACCCTCTAAGCTTTTTATAAGCTTATGCATGATAGATGCGTGCAGGTGATGTTAGGTTGCAGCAGTGTTGAACTTGGAGCGTGCAACAGTCCTCTGGAGCTTGATTTTTAATTTATGCATTTCCCTTTCAACATTGTACTAAAATGATTATATTAGTGGATATGTGATGATAATGTTGCCTTGGTGAATTGGGTAATCTTGTGGTTATGCTTATTACGAGTTATATGTACATAAAAAAATCCTCTTTGTAGGATCCAGGATCGGAATCTGGCGTATAAATGCTAAGAGCCAAAAATGGGATACTACGGAGGCTGTCAGCACTGGATTCAGTGATCGGTATTCTTGTGAATCTGATTTCTGGGTTTGGGGCATGAAAAAATGGCCAAGCCCCTCCAATGTTGTCCATAGGAAATGAACAGCTTCATCATGGTCATAACAGCGGTTCCCACCTTCCAAGGACCCTTACTCATCCGGATAGCTCCGACGCACATCCGGGTCTACTCCATTAATTTTGAGCAAATACATAAACACGGCCTGTCCCCGAGATCCACCGAATTCGTCTGATATAGGGATCCAAGGAAGCTAGCCTTGGATGTGCAAAACCATAAACCCATTATGTTAAAACTAAAGACTAAGTCACTGAAGAGACAAGTCACTAAACAGATACATTGGACTTGAAAATAAAGGGTAGGCTCTTATCAGAGAGGATCTTCTTGTTTGATCAGATGGTAATGACAGATTTGTGAAATCCCTAAAAATAAAAAAGTGAGTCTCAACAGCAATAACATTAATCTGACAATCGATGAGGTCCCTTAAGTATAAAATTTTTAAGCCACTGAAAGCTAAATGTATGAGAAGCAACAGAAACCTAAATATATGAGTCGTTTTCGAGAAGAATGCCTCAGCTCCATTGGATTCAGCTTTGACCTTTGGACGCTCTTCTTCCTCCTCTTCCTCATTGAATGAGTATGCAACATCCTTAACTAACTTGGAGTTGTTTGAAGTCACAACTTCTGCAGCTTTTTCATTGACAATAATGGTGTCTACAAGCAACAGCGAGAACATCTTAGCCTTTGGATTGTTGGTTTCTGATTGCAAGTTCTAGAACCCAAGAGACACATTAAAAACCATTCCAGGCTTCAATACTCAATCGTTCCTACCATTTAAACTCAATCTTGAGCACCAAAGACACATTTCAGCAAGCATTTTTAACCAAAAAGAAAAGAAAGAAAAGAAAGAAAAAGAAAAGTAAAAGGAGAAAGAAAACAAATTATTTTACCTCCAAGGTCAACTCATCACGCTTCACAAGTATTCTAACAGGATCTATCATAAACTTGTTTGTTATCTCTAAAATTTCATGAGGTAGAGTTGTAGATGTCAATACAACCTACACAAAGCAACCCATACATTTCAGAACCTTTACATGGATGAAAGCTGAATATATGCTTAAACTGCAGTTAAGTTGCACCTGTTGTAGTTAAGCTACACATATTACAGTAAAGTTGCTGGTAAGCTGCACCTGTTGCAATTCTGGGGCTGCACCTATTGCAGTTCTGGGGCTGCACCTTCTGTAGTTAAGCTAAATATATGCTTGAACTTGCACCATAAACACAAGTCAAGCCAAACAGTCCCTTGGCTTCTACATGCCACATTTCTATATCATCAATCCCATTCTAAAATATTATTTTGACAAATTAGAGGAGAATTGAATGAAATGCAGACAAATAAAGAAGGGCATATATGCAATGCAGACATATACAATGCAGACAATTGCAATGTAATTTTAATAGTTTTGAATCCTAATTTTATGCATGGTTAAGTAGATTAAATCAGGGACTGCAAATTTAATAAAGTATAGTTATAGAGAACAACAAAATGACTAGACATAAAGACAATTAAAAATGGTGAAACTATAATTTAGTACATCCATGTCACTACGAGCGGATCATGCGATCAAAAGTGGCAGGACATTGTTTTAAATTGACAATTTTATATCAAAAAGACCATTTTAGCATAGATTTATTGCTTACCATTAGTAGTGGCAAGCTGAAATAGAATATCATCCATAGACTTCGAGCTAGAAAAGGTCGATGCTTTAAGGTTGCTTACCATTAGCATCAGATTGACAGGGGAAGGCTGACCTATTCTTGCTCACTGGTTGAGGCAATGGAATGATTTAGGGTTCCCTAATTTGTACTTCTCAATATCCTGCAAGGTTGAGTCAACAATTCCAAAATCATGTCTCTTTAAGCATAAAAAATTGGCATATTGACAATTTTCAAGACAAGCAAGATTAATTATCTTACTTCTAGAACTTGTTGTTCAACTGTCCTTCTATTCCAGACCTTCCACCCAAATATGCAAGATATCTCATGAGCATCTTTGTCGTTTCAATTTTACCAGCCCCACTTTCTCCACTGACCAGAATGAAGTTTCTTTTCCCTTCATTTATCATCGCCTTATATATGGACAGGCACATATCAATACAAACCATACTTGGAAGATTGTGACTTCTGAGAAAAAGACAGGAAATCACCCAACATCTGCAACTGTGAAATCATGAGGACTTAACTCCTCAAATGCTGCCCCTTTGTATTGTTCAAGCATGTGGGTATCATATAGATGAGGCAATCTTTGAAATGAGTTTATTACAATCAAATATTACCAGTATATAACCTGTAAATGGATGATGCACCTGTAAACATGAACCACTTAACTCTTAACTGTTGCTTCCATGAGTCATCTAGGCAATAATACTCAGCTGATGAATCCAAGATACTCCACATTTATCTATCCAGCCATTAGTAGATTAGCAGTTACTCCCCTATACAAAGTAAAAAAAGAAAATATCAGATTCTCACCCTGCACAAAAAGAAAAGAAAATAACAGATTCTTGCCCTACACAAAAAGATGAGACCTGGATATGTGGAGCCATAGGAAACTATGTAAAGAACAAAACAGTGAAATTCAAGTAAGCTAACATGTTCAAGGTCTACAAGATCTGGAAATCTGCCTCACGAAAGTGGGAAAAAAAAAAAGGAGGAAGGGAAGCTAAAATATAGTGAGAATCAGCAAACAAAATGCAGAGGGGCTAAAAGACCCTGGTTACAAGTTCCAAAACCCAATTTCAGGTTCAAGATGATGACACTGAACCATGCACCAAAAAAATCTACATCTAAGAGATGATTGTCTATAACGATGAATTGGATCCAGGGACTCTCACTTCTTGCCAAGGAACTGCCCCATACAAGCTTCCCATTGGCCGCATTTGTGTAGTTAAATAATGATGGAAATCTGGACAAAAAAAATATTCACTAGTATTAAAGAAAGCATCAAACGACCTTGCTTTTGTCAGATAAATAATGTTGGCTATGGTCTCTAAAGTTGTTGCCATCGGATATACTCCAACAGTCACGACCATTATAACAGTCATCCCATCGTAAATTGCCAGAAAACCATGACAAATCAATTTCATTTGTAGGCACCTCATCCATAACTTCAGCTGACAAACAATTCTATGATTAGAAGATCATTGGATTATACAAATGAGGATCTCATGTCAAATGGACTGAATAGAAAGGCTCCAGAGTAAATATAACCAACCTGCCTACTTGATAACACTCTCAAGCCTAACTGTGTGTGCCTGCGATATGAATGAAATCTACATTTAGACAACGAAAAAGTCCAAGCAATGTGAGAGAGGCAGAACACAAACCTCTTGTTCAGGCCTAGCAATTTGAAACTCTCCATCCATCATTAAGTTTTTATTGGCACCTATGAGCGATTGAGCTTGTCAAGGAACAGATGCTTAATAGGTCCTGACTATTAAGAAGAAATCAATCAAATAATGCATATCTTCGGGTTTCCACATAATCAAATTAGCAGATTGAGAGTAGCACTTCAGATTGCTCATGAAAGTAGAATAATTTCATGTACAAACACTTGATTGTTAGAAGAAGTGGAGAATAGATCTCTTGGCCAATTGGGTTGACCAAGATCATTCAACCACTTTATTCTAACATTAAGATGTGGCAAACCTTGAAATTAAACCATTTCCTCAAGCTAAAGTGGAGAAAAGATGATTCTACTGTGAACATGAACTATCATCCTACACATATGAAGATTAAACTAGTTTCTTGTGATCTTAATTTAGTCATTGTACATGTACCATCTTCATAATAATATACCTTGTAAATCACATTGATATGATTTTACATAAAACCAATATCTATCATTTATGACATTTGCTTTTATTTATTTGCTATGCCAAGCCAAATTACTTATGAAAGAATACCAATAATTTTTCTAATCATCATGTGAACCACCAGTTACTATCTTTTAGAATAAAAACTTGCTTATGATCTACATCCAATATCCACGTGTGGATTGCTTGATGAGCAGACTATCCTGATTTTTGTATGGACATTTTGATGGTGAGCCTCTCTACCTAGTGTTCAAATGTCCCACAAGCTTGCCACCTTAGAATTTGCATTACATGTGAAGATGCAAATAGAGAAGGGCGTGTTAAGGGTTATAAATACTAAAATGTGATAAACTATTGACGACTAGGATTGAAACAAAGAAAAAAGTGAAAAAGTTAAGAGATTTTTAAAAGAAAAACATAGAAGGCCTTTATGGGCATATCGGTTCGTATCAAGCAATATGGCCCATTTTTTTAGTAGTTCAATTTCCTCATATTGTGTAACAATAGGGGCTAATACAATAGGGTCAACGATGGTTATGTTGTCTGTGGATACCATCAGACCTGAGCCATTGACTTTGGCTAGTTCTTATAGTGGTAGTCATGGACTTCAGGGTGGAGCTGTTGGTGGTCGCTTTCAAGGCCAACCGGATTGTGGTGGACAACCAAGTGGATAGAGTGGGGGGTTACAGTGAATTTGGTTGTGGTTGTAACTTGCATTAAGACAAAAAGCATAGACTCTATTGCATTAACTGTGGTCATCATACAAATAACATGTTGAAACTTAGTAGACCAACCACCAAGGAAGGCCTCCTCTGCAGCTAAATAAGTTGGTAAGGGCACTCATGGTGCATCTCAAACTTTGGCCTCTTTGAGTGGTGTTAGCAATTCTACAACTGAAGAATGAGTTGTTGTCTAGATACTCTCATGGGTGCTCATTCAACTCATAAGATTAGCTCTAATCAGTGGTATATTTGCTTCTCCTCATATAGTGTCTTCATTCTCTATGAGCCTGTACTAGATCATTGATTTTGGCACCTCATAACATATAACTAGTTTGAACTGTCCTAGATCATTGATTCTGGCATTTCATCACATATAACTAGTTTGAACTCTCAATTCTTCCGTCACTCATCGTTATCTATGTTTTATGGTCGTGTTAAAATTGTTGATGGGTACCATAATGGAGGGAACAAGAACTATTATCATGTTATTTCTATATCTATCCTACAAGATCTGTTCATGCAGCATTGGGCTTGGAAAACCCAAATGCAGAGACAAACATCATGGGGTTAGAGAGGAGGAATAAGACATAATACAGCAAAATCTCCAATCACATAGAAGGCACGAACTTAATTACAAGAAGCATCTGCAATTTCCATGGTTTACAAAGCAACAATGAGCTAACCATCAACCTTCCCATGGTTTGCAAAACAAGATTGAGCTAACAATCAACCAGTGTCTTAAATAGCGGTAGCATGTTGTGTAGCGTTCAATCCCTTGTAGCGTGCAGCATAAGCTACACGATACTTCTATTTTTAAATTTTAAAATGGGAAAATATGATAAGGAAGAAAAAAGAAAGAAATATATATATATATATATATATTCATTTTTTTAAGTACAAGCATGTTCACACAAGTTATTAATTATCATTTATTAGCAGCCAATCTACATATGTAAACCAAATCAAATCATTATTGCATCAATAGCTTTCTAAGAAAACCGCTTTAATTAATGTCTAATTGAAACCACAAGTCACAAGTATGAATAGAAATTAAAATCCCATGGGTTCAAATACAAAAGGCAATTACCATTTATTTAAAACAAAAGGCAGTGTACGCTACAAGGGATTTATGCTATTTGCTAACGCTACATAGTGTTGTAGCTATGCTACATACAGTATTTGAAACACTGTAATCAACCTACCTAGAAGCTGCATTGAGAAGACTTTTCATTGTAAACCCTGGATCACTACCCCAGGAAAGCAACTCTTTCTTTCCTCCCAATAGAAGTGCAGCCAAACATTTTGTGGCATTCTGGCAATGTGCAAAAAATATAACAAACTATTAACTACAGAGGGAGGGGGTGTTCTATCATTTAATACAATCATGACAAAGGTAATTCAAGCAAACAACCTACAAATATTAGTATCATAGTAGAGAAGCCTACCTGCATCTCACTATTATCATCACTCTGGAGTATTATCTCGACAACAGAATTGAAGCAAACATTGTATACTGTTTTAACTATATCAATAGGAGCACCCTATATGTAATCTAAATCACCATTTGAATCAAGTAGTCAATTCTGGAGCATGGAAGTTGAAAGTTCCTATACCATTAACTCAGCATGCAATTTAAGACTGTAAATTTACCAAATAATACTACCTTCAACAAGCTTTCAGCCAAATCACAATCAACATCATCATAATCATTATCACAGCCATGTTCAGCTATTTGGGGTCATCTTTAAGAGCCATGTTTTGCCCATTATCAAGATGTGGAGCAGGGATTGTTTTCTTGGCAGTTGGCAGAAGTTCGAGAACCAGCTGCACACTTGATATCAACCATCCTTTATCTAGGTTGGGATAGCCTGCTGCATCTCTGCCAAGCAATGTGAATAGTGAATTGAGAACAAAGCTCTCATGTACATAGTTCAATAATCACAAGAAGAAGTAACCAACTGCGAAAGAGAATGCTTTATACTCCAACTTCCACTTATCCTCTCATGCAATGTACTCCTAAAATCTCTACACTATAGAATACATATCGAGAAAACGTAAAAAAATCCTCACTCACCCAAATCATGTTTCTAGAAATGTACTCCAAAAAATATTAAAACTCAATTTGGTGGTAATAGCTTCGCTCAAAAATCATGGCTCCATCTAAAGTAGATATTCATGGAAAGAAAACAGACCGGAGGTGCAAAGTTGTGCTCTACAAATGGTCAAGGTATATCAGACCACTAGCAAATATCAAACATAGGCAACTTTTCAACTTTCCATATGAGCAATCTGAGTTACTACTTCTCCCGATCACTTTCAGAAGTTGACACAAATCAAAAGGAGAGAGAATCTACTGAAAACACTCAAATTTAGGTCTCAACGGGGTGAAATATGCAAAAGCTCAAATCAATTCAGTAATTCAAAAAAGCTAAATTACATAAAAAGGTTTTATGCAGAATCAAAAACACTAAACTGGCTCAAATTAGGAAACTAGCAGAAAAAACAACTTACCTATTCTGAACCTAGATTTACCTAATTGTCCCTACTCTATTGTTTCATATTTTATTTCATAATATTAAATAAGACAATACCATCAATCTACATCCCTCCTTCCCTCCCTCATGTGTGTGTGTGTGTTTTACATTATTCTAAATAATTAATATACAAAAAGCATCACTTTATCATAATAAGGTTGCCAGAATGAACAGATGCACGAAATGATGCACAAAATGGATACATGAAACATATAATTTATTACAGCATTATAATAGTTAGGCTGGAAGCATGAAATGAATCTGGGAAGCAGGAAGTGAGAAACAAGGTGTCTGCAAACGGAAATGGATTTCCTGGTAACTTGACATACTCATAAATCATAATGTACATTGCATTGTGGCTTAGATTGTGCCATGATTTAAAAAAAAAAAAAAAAAATGCTAGCCGCACATGTGGAAGTATATATCATAAAATGCTCTAGTTACATGGCTTAGTTTAGATAGATTGTGTTTCAACTATAAGATCATGTGATTGGGGGCCCATGTGGTGTGATGTGGGTGTGTGAAAATGTAAAAAAAGTATATTGTGTAAGTGCAGGGATTATGAGTCCAAGAGTCACTATGTTATGAACCCCAATGGTTTATGAGTTCTAATGCTTTTGGCAAGTTGGTAGGGCTCTTAGCAATTGGTAAAAGAGCCAACACCACATACTATGTTTGGGTCACGGAAGAAGCCAGTTGCAGCTACACAAAGTAACTGAGGACTAGACTAAAAGTAGCTCTGGTCTCGTGACTATTTGAAAACCAGTAGATTCAACCTGTCATGTGAGGCAGTACAAAAAAAAAGGGTCATGCCACACCTAGCTAAATGTAAACATATACAACACTGAAAAGCCAAAACCTGTAAAAGGCCTATACCTGAATAGAGGATAGACAGCTAAACTCACTTGGCCACTCAGAACAGTGGCAACCACTGCACAAGAGCCAGAACCATGACTAAAGATCTGCAGCAACTTCAGCGGATTGGAAATTCTTCCCCATGCGCCCCTTCAGTGCAAGGAGCAGGCAAGTGGATAAGAAGCAGGCACTGCACTATTGTTCCAGCAACCACAAGATTTTCAGTATCCAGTAGCTCAAAAAAGAAATACACAGCCCACTCTTGGAGTAAAAACAATGACAAATAGAACTGCAAGCAGCCCATAACCAATTTAGAATGTATGATGATGTCCTATAAAGAGAATAAGGGACATTGATGTATTTCTCATTAAAAAAATTGATATTTAGAAAATACAATAAAAGTAAGAGTAACTCTACATAAAAGCACGACAATGATGAAACACTATAGTGTGGTCAAAGAGAGCAATTGGTGCATCTAGATAATCCATATGGTGGACAAATTATACTGAACAAATAGTAGAAAAATTACACCCAGGGTTAGGAATTATGCCCAATTTATTTGGTTTTCAAACCTTCGAACACCCTCGCAAGAAAAAAGAAAATGAAATAAAAAAGCACTAAAAGTCAGTAACGTTTGTACCACTAAGAGTGAATTGTTTTGCTCAATTGTAAACAATAGTTGGTTCCACCACTAAATTGAAAAAGACAAAACAGAGGAAGCCAATAGTTAATACTACAAGCCCTAAATTCTTACCACCTCCACCCTTTAAAGAATGCTTTTCAAAGAGCACAAAAGAATACAGGCATGTGTCGGTTTCTTTTCTTTTCTGTTCTTTATTTTTTTTTCCATTTCCCTTCTTTAAATACTGTCTAATGCATATGATGTAAGGAATGTTATCACATGTTGTTTCATTTTAGTAGATTTTTTTACATTATAAGATTTGTTCTCCAGAGTTTCTAAACTTGAATTATTTTTTTTCCATCTTATTCAGGATTGAACCAAGGCATTAGTGGTCTTCCACTAAAGGGATGGCCTCCACTTGTGATATTAGACAAACCAAGCTCATGACTACCAAAGCCATGCATTCATGGGGTGCCTCCTCTTGTGATCCAAATGACACCATGCCAAAGCCATGCACGTAACTTTTGAGAAATTTTACTAGATGTCTCCACTTGTGATTCAGATGAAATGAGAAAAGATCATGATAGAATTTCATGGCAAGAATGGAGGAAAAATATTATTGCATTTGGTATATATGATAATCAAGATGCATATGCATTGAATGAGAGTAGTCCACACTGGTTTACAATAAGAAATTCAGAATTCTTAACATTGCCATTAAGGCCTATCCCAGTTATTTGGGATAGGCTGAAATTCATACACGAGATGAAATTAGAACATTTCAATGAGTATGCATACCTCATCAAATTGAACACTTCCAACTCTTGGTAATTGTCAGCAATTAGATGCAAACTCTGGTCCAAAATATTCTGCAACTCACCACAAAAAAAAGGAAGTTAAAACATGTTTCAATATAAAAAATTTTAAGATTCAACAATATTTATAAAAAAAAATGTATAGAAACAATAACTAGGAAACATTTTCATGCATTATATACAGGGTTGTTTGCTAGACACTTAAAAATGAGTTCATCTCATTTTAGTTACTCATAATATGTATTAGAGATAATGACTGTTGGTTATCAAGATTCTTTTTAATCCTGAAATGTGATCTCTAATACATGATAAAGATTGACGAATATGAGATGAACTCAATTTAGGCGTCTGCCAAACAGTCCCTGAATGTGGACAACTTCTACAATAAATAGAGCACCACTAACAAACCCGTATTTGTTTAATGATTTGTAGCTCTTCAGCCTCGTATTGTTGAGTCTCAGCCTATAGAAATTGAACAATAATAAAATCAGGACAAGATATACTGGTGTAGCATCAAAATACTAAATTCATGAAAGAGCAAAAACCTATGAGACACAACATGGATAGAGTAACATAGGCTAAACAAGTGCTATTTTAAACACTTGAGTGTCTTCATTTTCCTTCCTAAGCTTCAACAAACCCTTGACCAGCCCATGGTATACACTCTAATCAAGCTATCTTATCACCTCCATAAACTAAAGCAGCTAATGTTGCATTAGCAGCACTTAACCCTCTCTTGCGCATTTCATCAAACACCATTTATGCTTCATTTAGCTTCCCCTTTCTACACAATGAAGTGATCAACAGATTTCCATAAAAAAAAAAAATCCTCAACCATAAAATGCTATTAAAAAATCATAAAATCAATAGATTTCCAGCAATAAAGGGGGTAAAAGTGAAGATCGAAGGGATGGATCTGACTGTCTCCGTCCTTCTCAAACATGCCAAATGCCCCCTTAAACTCAGAGATCTAATCATCCCCAAACTCACCTCTATCAGCATCGATGTCAGCGTGGATGGGAAACCAACCATCTTCAACGAGAGAGAGAGAGAGAGAGAGAGAGAGAGAGAGAGAGAGAGAGAGAGTGCGTGAGAGAGAGAGATAGGGAGAGAGAGTGCGCGAGAGAGAGAGAGACATGGAGAGGGAGAGAGTGCGCGAGAGAGAGAGAGACAGGGAGAGAGAGTGCACGAGAGAGAGAGAGAGAGAGAGAGAGAGAGAGAGAGGGAGGGAGAGAGAGTGCGAATTAGTGTGTTTGGGCGTGGCTCTGTTTTGAGCGCGCGCCCAAAATGGAGGCTTTCTGACAGACGGACCGATTAGGGACTCTGTGGGGCCCACCCTGATGTATTTCATTAATCCATTCCTATCCATAATTTTAATAAATTATTTTACTTTAGGAAACTAAATTTTAAATATATCTAAGACCAAAATGGACCACACCATAAGAAGCAACTGTAATTTAATATCAATGTTTCCTATCGTGTGGTCCACTTGAGCCTTCGATCTAGCTGATTTTTTTTTCAACATCTAAAGTAATATTTAAAAATATATAAATGTCTTATATATAACATATTATTTTTTATAGGCCTCATAGATCCCCTTACAACATTAATAATTATTAATGGTGTATCAACTTTTTAGCTAAGGATTAAAACCGTAGCAAGTATAGCTAAGGTTTATATCCGTAGTAAAAAAGTAACGTGGTCTAAATCCTTTACCCCTTTTTTTGGTAGTTTTAGGCCACACAGAGTGCTTATACATTTCATGTTGATTAACTCAACGTGTACTCATCCTAGTCGAGCTCATCAATTAACCCAATTGACCAATGTATGTTCACCATGTTTGGACACCACTGCTTGAATCTAAGGTACCAAACTAACCAGTGAAATCCTGATAACCTTGGTACCTCGATCCACTAAGACTCATGAGCTGGACATGGTGGTATGGGATACCGTGGTCGAGCTGTCGTCCTACGCTAAGGCGACGAGCCTCCCCGTAGTGACCAGTGAACAACCCAGACTTGTGAACCAAATACAGTGGTATGGGACACTGTATTCGTGCTATCGACCTACATTGATTGGTGACGAGCCCTTTGTAGTGACCTCGAGCATACCTTGACACTGCATGGAGGCGACAAGCCTTTTTGTAGTAACTAGGGTATAACTAGGCCTGCATTGATTATTGACGAGCCCTTTGTAGCGACCTAGAAGCGTAACATCGTCTGAGATTTACTAGGACTGACGACCCTAGAATGGATCATTGTTTGGGTATTGACATAAGGGAGGTACCTTAGCTTCCCAATCCTGTTGTATGAAATGGACAAATAGGAACTCGGTAATCGTGTACATGCACCACACTGCATGTGCCATTTGGCGTTAGGCAGAGCACTGAGGAAGTGACTGACATGCGTGACCATAAGATGAAGATCGCAGAGAGAGTGTAGGTGAGGACATGCATCATTCCTTCATACATTCCTGCATTAATCAGAGTACTTAGGGATGTTTGATTATATTGTCTTATCATTACTGCTTGATTGAATTAATAACATGCTAACCTTTACTGTATAGTTCCACTGAGTTGATCACTCACTCCCACATTCTGGGATGGTGCTTAAACACCAACCAAACCCTGTCTTAGTTGCAGATGATGATGCGACACATGAGGCAGAGCTGGAGTTCGAGGATGATGAGGAGGCATTCTTGTGTATGTAGTATCCAGGCCGGTTCACTTAGACCATTCTGAATCATCAGGAGTTCAGGGTTTATGTTTTATAGAGGCCTATCACATTTTGACATTTGTACTATAAAAATACTTATAATTATGACCTAGCAGAGCATACATATTTTGGGGACTCATACTGGTTTATATATTTATTTCAGTCTTCTACTTGTGTATTATAATTGTCCCTGGATTGTATTTTGCTGATTTGTCTTAATCTACTTCATGTTTTATGCACTAATACAAACAACATACATCCATCATTTAAAATGATGCATAAGTAATGTTTTGGAACTCGGGAGCTGAATTATACTCGACCCCCGATTTTCGGGGCGTTACAAGTTGGTATCAGAGCATGATCTAGATTCAACCGGACCTGGGTTATGGTCACATGACGTACGCTGAAGCCAATTTAATGTAGGAGGGTACGAGAAAAATCTAGAAAAAAGTTTAAGTTTCCCAGTTTTGCCAATTAGCGAAAGATTACTGTAATCGATCACCAAGATCGGGTCTGTACACACCCGTGACCATGCAAAATGATCCCAATCCACTTCTAGACCGTCAATCGATGAGATTAGACCGTGTTTTATCCCATCCCAACCATTTAAAATTGGTTAGCGTGAATATGCATCAGAATTTATTCAGTAGGACCCGAAACGAGTCGAAACTGAGTAGGGGGCCAATCGGGGCACTTGTAGGGGGACCCAAGGTGGGACCCATATGTTTTTAGACCCCATGGGGCAGGAGGACATCGCCTCACTGGCGAATCCTCACCAGACTGTCCAGAGACCGGGGAGGGCCTCGCCGGTTTGGCCAGGCCTCACTGCCCGTCGGGCGGGCGGGCGCGGGCCAATTCTTCTAGGGTCCTGTGTGACCCACTGATCCATGTTTGGTCGAATAAAAACCCTCCTACAGCGTCCTCTCTTCATAAACTATCCCTCCAAGATCTCATTTCCTTAAGAAAATTTCAGATTTTCACAAAAAAACGCCCCACCAAGGGCTTCCTTCTTCCATTTTCGTGCACCCTCACTCCACCCATTTCAAAACCCACCTCCATTGTTGATTTCCCCCTTCTTTTCCTTCTATTTGAGCACTCAAATCCCACCTTGAGTCTCAAATCCATGGAAATCCCATCACTTTATCCATTTCCCTCTTTTTCTTCCATTCCCATGGCCTTGTTCAAGCTAGTTATGACCATATTTTCTATTTCCACCATTCTTTATTTCATGGGAAAGAAGAGAGCCCCCATAGATGAACCCGAGCCTAGTCACCCCACCCATTCTAGGAGGCCGAGAGGTGCCACCGTGAGTTCAAGTGTCAGTTGAGAGTTGCAGATGAAGCGGGATCTAAATCCCCGAGCTCTCATAGGAAGGGCTTTGTTGGCGAAGTTGTCTCATGGAGTTTATGAGGGCCGTAGGGTCCTCTTTAAAGCTCATATAGTTGCACGGCTATTTGGAGAATATTTGTTGTTCGAGCGCCTAGTAGAAGTCAAGTGGGGTCCGCTATTTGAGGGTGAGCACCATGCAAATGTGGGCATTGTCCAAGCTTTCTATGCCCACATTTGAGAGCTGTCACGCCCCAAACTCGAAAACTGGGCTCACAAAATTCCCGATCACTGAATCTGGCACCGACAGCCTCTGTAGAACCACATTCTCGGCTCCAAGTGCCCATTCGCTAGGTTCCGATCCTGAGATTCTACGAGGAGAATTTTAAGGTCAATTTGATTCGTAATAAGCATAACCAAAGGCATAACCCACAAATAATAATCAAAAACTCGATTACGTTTTCACAATGATAAAAAAACTTTACAAGTACAATGAGCATAAATGGAAATACATTGATGATGAACAAAAGCTCCAAGATAATCTGCAAAGTGCTCCTGCCTCAGCGCTACTACTCCCCAACGTCACCTGTATGCAACGATCGTGCATAAGCTTATGGAAAGCTTAGAGGGTGGTGAAAGTGTGTGCGCAATGTGGTAATACAGTTATGCAGTATCAGAGTAATGCGAAACATGCTGATGAATTAATGAATACCATTAGTCGTACCAATGTTATGTGATGCAAGGCATAAATGATGTCGACCATACCAAGGCTTTACGATGCAAGATGCAAGTCAAGCATACAAATCCTCATCTAAGTCCACATATCAGTACAACTTAAATCTAGGATATCATTGGGGTCTAGTACACTCTAAACCAGATCATCGCCCCATCACGCGCAATAAAATAAGTGGAAGAGACCTCACTATCCATCTGCCAATATGGGGCTCAACTCGTCGATAGCGGACCCATTCCTCGAGCTGGTCAAACTCATCCTAGCTTTGCCCCCTACTCTAGGATGGGTAAGGCCACACCCCCTTCCAACCGACCACGACACAGTGAAAAGCGCGGCCTCTTGGTAATCGGCACTCGGCGCTCGTACACCTACTCGGTCTAAATGTTGGAGCAACCTCTTGGTACTATAAGGGTTTAGGGACTTTCACCCAGGGATATCTATAGCACCCCATGTAGGATAAGATTTTCGGTATCTAATCTGCCAACCACGATGCGTCTGTGGAGGCTACGGCCCTGACGTCGCTAGGGCATACAGTAACCATGTCACACAATGTGAATTGCATGAATTACGCTATCCAGTCATGCAACAATCCTGCGTGTATCGTGCGCTCATGTAGGACAACACCGCCTAACCGGGAGCCCATAAACAATATGCTTGAAGGCATATGCTATGATCGGTCACTTCTCATATCAAGCATATATATGATGCGTATGATCATGAGTCATGGGACTATATTAAACATGTAATAAAGTAATGAATTATCCTTACAACGCAGATGGGCCTAGACGGCCTACACACAACAAGTACAGGCTTATCAATGGGCCCTAGGGAGAGTCATAATGCGGACATTTAACCAACATTATACTTGCAATGTGGACGTCAAACCATCATTGCTCCCAAGGCATAGCCCATCGTAAACATCATTACATAATTCATGTTGGGATCACACATTGAAATGGACCTTAGGTACATCCCATTGGGCCTTAAATACATCAAATGGGCCATTTCATATGGGCCTTGTATTCATCAAGTGGACCACATCAATGGGCCGTACCAATGGACCTTTTATACATTGCAATGGGCCATAACCTGTTGGGTCTTGAATACATCAAATGGGCCTAATCACATGGGCCTTTTTTATATCAGATGAGCCACACCCATTGGGCCCCATATGTACATCAAATGGGCCACAACCAAATAAGAGTGGTGATAATGATTTCTACCATTTAAAGTTCCTAAGGCCCACCATAATATATGTTTCCCGTCCAACCTGCTCATAGATTATCATAGTGCTAGAAAAGGGGGAAACAAATATCAGCTTAATAGGGAACCACTATGGCCCTTAGAAATTTTAAACGGTGGACGTCATTGTCCACTACTTAAGTGGTGGGGTCCACTTGAACTTTAAGTCTGACTTATTCTTTGGCCCTATGCCATCAAATAAGCTTTCAAAGGGGCTGGATGGCTTGGATGCATCACTTGCATCATGGTGGTGTGGTCCACGTCCCACACTGGACGTACACAATAGCCATAAAGCTTGCACATTGCAGCTACTATTGCTTTAGGAAGGCAGAGGTGGTCCCACGTAGGGCTCACCCTCATGTATGTATATAGTACATATATATATAATATTATATTATAAAATAATATATAATATATCATATTATATATTAATATTATATTTAACATCTACCACGTCCAGGCCATCCATGGCCTGGATGGTCCTACACATCAAGGAGGACCCCACACACGGGGTGTGTCCCACCGTTAGATGGACGGCAGACACAATACATGCATCGTAGTGGGGCCATCTCAAACGAATGGACGACGTGAATGGGGCCCACGCACCCTGGTGAAGAGGAAAAATAAATTTCCAAAATGATCCAGAACTTTTGGACGTCTAGAAGGTTTCAATGGAAAACGTTAAATCATTAATGTTTCTTATGATGTGGGCCACCAGAGCTTTGGATGAGGTTGATTTTTGGAGGGGGCCCACCTCAAAAGATGGCCCTCCAAATGAACGGTTTGGATGGCAAATAAGCATCATGGTGGGGCCCACAACTGGAGCCATGGGTCTTGCCTGCACGGTCACCCACCAATCAGTACAGCAGGCGCTGTCTGCTCCTTCTGACAGAGCAGCGTCAGCTGCATGCTTTCCTTTTTTTGTGTTTTCCTGTGATTTTTCACAGGTGAGGCCCACATCCAGAAAATCCATCCCAGCCATAGGATTCTATGGTCCTTAACCTATTCATCAAGCTCAATATTGGGCATCCTTCGGCGTGTAGAAAAATTTGGGAGACTTAAACGGTGAAGATCACTGTTTGCTAAGTATGGCCCACTAGATGCTCCGATCAACCTCATTTTTGGGCTCAACGCCTAAAATGAGTTGGTATATAGGATAGCCGGCGTGGATTGAATATATACAACAAGGTAGGGTCTACATGAATGGCCCACCCAAATGGCCTTAAACCAAGGCTAAATAATGTGTTTTCACCCTTACGTCCAGAGACAATGTCTCTGGACTCTCTTTTTTTTTGTTTAGGCGTATGGAAGTCTTAAGGTGGGCCACCTAATAATAGATGGTGTGGATACAACCCCTATGTAAGGTGGGGTCCATCCAAGTGGCCACACGACTACGTCATCTTATAAAAAGGGAAAGAGAGAGAGAGAGAGAGAGAGAGAGAGAGAGAGAGAGAGAGAGAGAGAGAGAGAGAGAGAGATGGGACACATGAGATGGAGGGACCCCGACACTATGGGCCCTCCCTTGTATTCAATCATACATCAAGTGGGTCCCATTACACATGGGTCCATCAAAATCGAAAATCAACGGTGGAGATCCTTTCCCCACCAATATTGATGGTCTAGATGACCTATTTAATGCAAGGAAACAAACATCATGATGGGGTCCATGGAGATTGGCCCCATCATGGAATGATCATGATGATCAAAATGGGCCATTGCCCACATCTTAAGGTCCCAAGTGAGATCCAAACCATTGATCGGTTGGCCTCACTTGGCCCATCTTAAAAACATGAAAACTACTCTATCAAAGCTCCCACCATTTGATCTTCTTGCTTCCTTGGCTTCCTTAGCTCCTAAGCTTCAATTCCAATGGAGGAGATGAGGTTTGGATGGTTGAGATGGGAGATCTTGGGATGAAAATGTGGGCCTCACACATGCATTTCTCTCCATGGGAGGGCTTGGATGTGTGGAGTTCTTCTGTAACATCCCAAAAATCGGGGGTCGGGTAGAAACCCAACTCCCGAGCTCCAGAACATCACTTATGCAACATTTTCACTGATGGATAAATGTCGGCGGTAATAGTACATAAAACATGAGGTGGATTAAGCTAAAACAACATATCATACTCCAGAGACAGTTAAATTAGCAAGCGAAAGAATGTGATAGATATATAAAATATATAAATGATTATAACTCTCCAGAGTGTGAACATGTTACCAGGTTAACTAAATACATGTATACTCCAAAATAGAAAGAAAAGAATATACATGAGTGCTCCAAAAATATAAAATGACAAGTGTCATGGCGTCTAATCAACCTCCCTGTAATCTTGTCAATCAAAACACGGAGAAGAAGTCCTTCTCATCATCATACAAGTCCGGCTCCACTTCACAAGCATCGCCATCATCTGAAACTAAAATAGGGACTGGTGGGTGTCCGGAACACCATCCCGTAACGTGGGAATGAGTAGTTAACTCAGTGGAATCATAGAGCAAAGGTTAGCATGTTATCAAATCAATCAAGCGATAATGGTAAAGCAAGAAAAATAAACATTCCTAAACACTGTGATTAATGCAAGCATGAAATGACATGATGGATGCCCTTACCTACATACTCCCTCATGCGGCACCATCTCACGTGCGCAGCATGCTTTCTTTCCTCAGTGCTCCACATTTTCCAGGCACATGCAGTGCGATATGAATATGATTACCGAGTTATTATCAGTCCTTTTCATACAGAAGGATTGAGAAACTAAGGTACCTCCCTTATATCAATACCCAAATAATGATCCTGTCTAAGGTCGTCATCCTAGTAATCTCATACGATAATATATTTTTAGGTCGCTACAAGGCCTGTCGAGGCTATTGCACGCACTCGTTGCTCCACTCCCCCATCACCTTATCAATACAGGCCTAGTTTATATCCTTAAGACTGCATCAGGACTCGTCGCCCCCATGCGGTGTCAGGATAAACTCAAGGTCACTACAAAGGGCTACCAGGGTTGTTGTTCTCACTCGTTGCTCCACTCTCCCATCACCTTATCAATGTAGGCTGACAGCAAGAATATAGTGTCCCATACCACCATAATCTACTCAGAGTAGGGTGCTCACTGGTCACTACGGGAGGTTTGTGGCCCCAGCGTAGGCCGACAGCTCGACCACGGTGTGTCATACCACCATGCCCGGCTCATGAGTTTTAGGGGATCGAGGTACCAAGGTTAGAGGGGCTTTTCAATGGTAAGTTTAGTACCCTAGGTTCAAGCAGTTATGACGAATACAAGGTGAACATACAATGGTCAGTCGGGTTACTGAATGAGTCCGACTAGCACGAGCACACGTTGAATCGACCGACATGAAGTGCACAAGCACTTCGTGTGGCCTAACCACTGCTGACGACTCTAGTACGACTCGAGTTCGTCATACACATCCTTCATGGTGAATAGAATCCAACCACGAATCCTAATCTGTTACCGACTATCTGGACTAGAGTATAGCCCCAAACATATGTAATGTGAATCAATAATCATATGAGAGAGACAGAATTGAAATACAAGAAATTCGAGCATGTTATCAGCAAGTTATAACATACATCATAAGCAGTTAACCATACACGAGTACTTCACACATAAGGTAATTAATTGAACTATAACAAGCATGGAGGAATTCATGTACATCATCAAATCAATTGAGAATCCAATCTCAACGCTAATCTACAACACCATTTACTCAACACTTACCAATACTTACATTTATACAAACACTTAGACTACATAACTTCAACGTACTTGACGTATGTTGATTTCAACGTATAATATGACAAATCCTTATAACAAGGAGATGTCTAATATACAACAATCATGTTCTTACATTCAATACATAATGCAGGCATAAATCATATTGATTTAGGCATTTCAACAAACACTTAGTGTACACGCATTAGTCTACATAGCATATGTCGGCCAATATGTGCATTAGGGCGAATCTCTTCGCCAAACAGATCATACATGCATAACTAGTATAGGTACACGATAAATACTCATGGAAATCATATCGGCAAAATACGTACGTTTACAGTATTTCCTACAAATACCTAAAATGCCTTAAATCTCATATTTTTCGTACGTATTCGAAATGAAAAACGGACAGCATGTTCTACATGTCAAACAGCATCCTCATCAGTAATCCACCATTAAAGGGCATTGAAAGCTTTTAAAACAGGTAATCTAAGCATCTAAAATCCGCATCTTAAACCAAAAATGCATATTCATTAAGATTCAGACGATGTGTCTTCGTCAACGGCAGATACGCTACCTATGGTAAGAAACAGGTTAGCTAGGACTCTTCTACAACTAGTCTAAGCTTCAAATCAGGTTAGGGTTAGGGTTTTCTTACCTAGAATGAAACTAAAATTGCCGGAATAACAATGCAGGTAGGTGGCTTCGACATGTAGAGCAGCAGGAAAGAATCCCAGGAGAAATCACCAGCTTCTCCCTCACTTTCTCTCTCTTTTCTCTCTCTCCTCCCTAGGGTTTCTAGAAAAATTGTATGGGTTAGAAAGTGTAACACCCCAGATTTTGGTCAACCTGGGATTAGACGTCCTTAGGCAATGGGTTAATTAAAACACCTGAAAAATCGCTCAGAACCTAATTCCATAGCCAAAGAAACCACTTAGGATTAATTCCTTTAGAAACTAAGCATAAGTTAGCTAGCGCAATGCTAGAGTAGCTGGAAAATAGTCCCTGATCACTTTAAATACGTTCTACAAGACCCAAATCGAGTAGAACCAATGACTCTATAATACTCTATAACCTCGGACCAAACTCTAAGCAGGTTTGTTCTCTGGACCACTTTGAATCTTTATATTGGATCTAGACCGTGCGTCGAAAGTCCGATACCTCCTATCTTAGACCGTTAGAACCGCCTAGCTGGACTTGACACTCATTTCGAAAATCATGTCAAACCGATAATCACAGGCCATTTCATTGAGCCCGGACAGAAGAGAGTGCGAGTAGGGACAGAATTGGAATTTCAAATTCAAATCTGGCACACGACTTGACGCGTCAGTATTGAGCGTTCTGACCGTCAGAATTCAGCCAGATTACACCCTCAGATCAGGAGAAATTTCTATTTTATATCATGAGACTTTCAGCCCTGATCTATGTGCGGTGACCGCTGAACTGAAACTGGTCCGCCACGTGCGATCTGCGGACCCAGCCGGACTGAAAACTTAATACGTGCTAGATCTGGTACACGTGATCTTAAGTCCGATCGCATTCGGTCAGGGGACCACCAGAAAGCATCTTTTGGACTGAAACAGCCTCGATTTGGGTATACCGGAGCCTATTTTGGGCAAGTTTGGGCTTATAAAAGGGGTTGAAACCCTCACTCCTCTCTCCCATCCGAATTTGCAAAAATCCCTAGATTGGGAGAGAGAAAAGGTGAGAGTTTATGAGAGAAGGTGGGAGAGAATTCCCAGCTGCTTGTGCCACGTGCTGTACGTGCTTAGGCAACGCACTCCGATCACTTTCCCGGCGATTCCTCCACGTTTTCAGGTAAGAAAATACCCTAGAAGTTGCTGATTTGAGGTTCCTTTCGTTTCCTAGCGAAGTAGCTAATAGAACTTATGTATTAGGTTCTCTAATCGCCGTAGACGAAGCGTATACGCTCCGTTCGAATTTACACATTCATAAGAGACAAGGTGCAGATTTTAGACGCTTTGATTGACTGTTTCTAAAGCTTTCAATGACGTTTAATAGTAGATTATCGACGGCATCGCCGTTTGACATGTATAACATGCTATCCGTTTCCTATTTCGTAAATCAACGAAGAATATGAGATTTAGGACATTTTAATCATTTGTAGGAAGTACTGATTACATTCATATTTTGCTGATGTGATTGACATGGTTTGTTGTCGCATTAGAAAGTTAGGAATACGTGCATAATTAGTTTGGCGAAGAGATTCGCCAAATTGCGCACTTCGGGTCGACATACTATATGTAGACTTTAGTGTGTAGTGTATGTGTTTGTATAAATGCTTGTAATAGTATGTATTCAATTAAATGATGTTATGAATTAGTTTGAGATGGATTTCTCAATTAATATGCTGATGTAAATGATTTCCTACATGTTGACTATGTACATGATTCCATACTATGCATGAAATGTATGTGCTTGAAGATTTGCTTAAGTTGAATGTTATAACATGTGTTAACATGCTCACATGATTGTATTTCAATTCCAATACTCCTACATAAATCGCTGATGTGAATTCATATGTGTTTGGGACTATACTTAGTCCAGGCAGTCGGTAACCGAGCGAATTCGTGGTTGGCTGGTCTTGGCCACGAACGACGCGTCGATGAACGCGAGCCGTGTTCTGGAGTTGGCGGCAGTGGTTAGGCCACGCGAAGTGTTTTACGCACTTCATGTCGTTCGACTTGAGATGCGATCGTACTAGTCGAGCCCGTCAAGTAACCCAACTGGCCGATGTATGTTCACCCTGCATGAGTCATAACTGCTTGAACCTAGGGTACTGAACTTACCATTGTAAACCCTGTTAACCATGGTACCTTGATCCACGAAGACTCATGAGCCGGGCATGGTGGTATGGGACACCGTGGTCGAGCTGTCGGCCTACACTGGGGCCACAAACCTCCCCGTAGTGACCAGTGAGCACCTATGACTCATGAGCAGATTATGGTGGTATGGGACACTATATTCTTACTATCGGCCTACACTGATAAGGTGATGGGGGAGTGGTGCAACGAGTGCGAACAACTGCCCTGGCAGCCCTTTGTAGTGACCGCGAGCGTATTTTGAGTCTACGTGAGCAGATTATGGTGGTATGGGACACTAGATGTCTTGACACTTGTCATTTTATATTTTCAGAGCACTCATGTATATACTTTCTTTCTATTTTGAGGTATACATGTATATGTTTAACCTGGTAACATGTTCACACTCAAGAGACACACAACAGTTTATATATGTTATACATACTATCACAGACTTCAGCTGGTAAATTTAACTGTCTCTGGAGTATGATATGCTGTTCTGGATTAATCTCACTCATGTTTAATATATTATCACAGACAACATTCAATCATACATACCTATGTTGCATAAATAACATTTTGGAACTCGGGAGTTGGGTTTTTGCTCGACCCCCCGATTTTCGGGATGTTATAGAAAGCTAAGGGTTTAAGGCCCTTTTATAAGCCCAAACATAACCAAAATAGACTTTAAGTCAAGGTATACTTGGGTTATAGCCAAATCGGGTCTTTTTCGATCCAAAGGAGCATTTCAGGAGGTCCCCTGGTCGAATGCGGTCGGACTTAAGCTCATGTACATTGGATCCTGCTCACACCAAGTTTTCAGTCCGGTAGTGTTCCCAGATCGCACGTGGCTGACCAGTTTCAGTTCAGCGGTCACGAAGATTCGATCGAGGATTTCAAGTACACTGACCTGAGTGAGAAATGTTCCCTGATCCGAGGGTGTATTTGGGTCAGATTTCAACGGTCTGAATGCTTATACTTAACTCGTAAGAGAAACGTGCCAGATTTATTTAAATGACATTTAATTTTTAATAAATTTCACTCTTTCTCACACTCCTTGCTTCAGGCTCAATGAAGTAGCCTCAGAACATCAGTTGGGCTTGATTTTCGAAACGATTGTCAAGTCCAACAAGGTGGTCGTAATTGTCTAAGATTATCGCTATCGGACTTTCGAGGCGCGGTCTAGATCTAATACAAAGTTTCAAAGGGTTCCTGAGGGCAAACGGGTTTAGAGTTTGACCCTAGATTTTAGGGTAACATAGCGGTAACAATTCTAGAGGTTTTGGGTCTTACAGATCATATTTAAAGTGGTTGGTGCTAATTTTGCAGGAAGTCTAGTGTAGCGCTGGCTAATTCACGTTATATTTCTAAAGAATTTCGTTCTAAATAATATCTCTGGCTTTGGAATTAGGTTCTGAGAGGTTACCAAGGTGTTATGGTCGACCCATTGCCTAAGGCCGTCTAACCCCAGGTTGGTAAAAATCTGGGGTGTTACATCTTCCTTGCTTGGGAATGGTTTGAAAAAATGAGAAAGAGAGTTGTAAAGAGAGAGAGAAAGAGAGAGTGATAGATGTGGTGAGTGATGGGTGTGTAAGAGATTTTTTGACTTTTGTAGCAAATGGTGTAAGAAAAGTATGGACTTTGTAACAACTTTTTGACTTTTGGGGCTTATTTAGGAAAGGGTGAAAGGTGATGTGTACTTGAAATATACTTGACATATTGAGATTGATGGATTGATAGATTGATGAATTTATGTGACAAGTCGTAGAGATTCTCTTGGGTTTTACAATGCATGGGATTTTCCTCTCACCAAACTCTAGCCCACATCTCCTGACCAGGGTATCGCCTCGGCGCGCGAGTCGCGGCGACGATACGGTCGCTATGGAACAAGTCTCGGGTTGAGTCCACTCGGGTTGACGGCTTATGAATCAGGGTCACGCTCAAATACCGGTTAAGGGTCGAAGGTTGCCGGAATTCGATCGGAAAGACCAAGGAAGTCTACAGAACAGTACGGTCTAGGATACGGGGCTTACAGCTCTCCTCTCCTAATAAAAATTTCATCCTCAAAATTTACGCAATCATCGCAACTAGACAAAACTCATGAGGAAGTAGACACATGACATCATCATATAAAATTAGAGATAACATACAAAATACAACATAATCAATCATCAAAAAGGTGGGGATAGCGCTCTCTGTAACACCCCGAATTTTGGCCAATCTGGGATTTGATGTCCTTAGACAGTGGGTCAATTAAAACACCTGAAAAATCGCTTAGAACCCAATTCCATAGCCAAAGAAATCACTTAGGGTTAATTCCTTTAGAAACTAAGCATAAGTTAGCTAGCGCAACACTGGAGTAGCTGGGAAATAGTCCCTGATCACTTTAAATACGTTCTACAAGACCCAAATCGAGTAGAACGTATGACTCCATAATACTCTATAACCTCAGATCAAACTCTAAGCGGGTTTGTTCTCTGGACCACTTTGAATTCTTGTATTGGATTTAGACCGCGCGTCGAAAGTCCGTTACTTCCTATCTTAGACCGTTAGAACCGCCCAGCTGGACTTGACAATCATTTCGAAAATCAAGTCAAACCGATAATCACAGACTATTTCATTGAGCCCGGACCGAAGAGAGTGCGAATAGGGACAGATTTGGAATTTCAAATTCAAATCTGGCACACGACTTGACGCGTCAGTATTAAGCGTTCTAACCGTCAGAATTCATCCAGATTACACCCTCGGATCAGGAAAAATTTCTATTTTATATCATGAGACTTCCAGCCCTGATCTACGTGCGGTGACCGCTGAACTGAAACTGGTCCGCCACGTGCGATCTGCGAACCCTGCCGGACTGAAAACTTAATGCGCGCTAGATCTGGTACGCATGAGCTTAAGTCCGATAGCATTCGACCAGGGGACCACCAGAAATCATCTTTTGGACCGAAACAGCCCCGCTTTGGTTAAGCATCAAGTGAACTTTGTTTCCGAGCCTATTTCGGGCATTTTTAAGCTTATAAAAGGGCTTGAAACCCTCACTCCTCTCTTCCATCCGAATTTGCAAAAACCCTAGATTGGGAGAGAGAAAATGTGAGAGTTTGTGAGAGAAGGTGGGAGAGCTTTCCCTGCTGCTGCTGCACGTGCTTAAGCGGCGTATTCCAATCACTTTGCCGGTGATTTCTCCGCATTTACAGGTAAGAAAACGCCATAGAAAGTTGCTGATTTGATGCTTCTTTAGTTCCATAGTTTGTTTGTTAATAAATCTCGTAAATCAGGTTCCTTAGTCGCCGTAGACGAAGCGTATACGCTCCATTCGAATCACTTCACCTATAGGGGAAAAGGTGCGGATTTTAGACGCTTTGATTGACTGTTTCCAAAGCTTTCAATGTCTTTTAATAGTAGATTCTTGACGGCAACGCCGTTTGACATGTACAACATGCTCTCCGTTTCCTGTTTCGTAAATTAACGAAGAATATGAGATTTAGGGCATTTTAGTCATTTGTAAGAAGTACAGTTTACATTCTTATTTTGCTGATGTGATTGACATGGTTTGTTGTCGCATTAGGAAGTTAGGAATGCGTGCATAATTAGTTTGGCAAAGATATTCGCCTAAATGCGCACGTCGGATCGACATACTATATGTAGACTTAAGTGTGTAGTGTAAGTATTTGTATAAATGCTTGTATTAGTATGTATTGGCTTAAATGGTGTTATGGATTAGTTTGAGATTGATTTCTCAATGAATATGTTGATGTGAATGATTTCCTACATGTTAGCCATATGTACGATTTCATTATATGTATGAAATGCATGTGCTTAATGATTCATTTAAGTGGTATGTTATAACATGTGCTTGATGATTTTCTTATGACTTAGTTGGAGATTGAATTCTCAATTAATACGCTGATGGTGATGATTTCCTATATGTTGGCGATATGTATAATTTCATTATATGTATGAAAGGCATGTGTTTGAAGACTTGCTTAAGTTGTATGTAATGACATGTGTTAACATGCTCACATGGTTCCATTTCATTTCCATTACCCTTACACAACTACTGATGTGATTCTATGATTGTTTGGGACTATGCCTAGTCCAGGCAGTCGGCAACCGAAAGAATTCGTGGTTAGCTTATCTTGGCCACGAAGGACGTGTCGATGAACGCGAGTCGTGTTGGAGTTGGCGGCAGTGGTTAGGCCACGCGAAGTGTTTTACGCACTTCATGTCGTTCGACTTGCGATGCGCTCGTGCCAGTCGAGCTCGTCAAGTAACCCGACTGGCCGTTGTATGTTCACCTTGTATGAGTCATAACTGCTTGAACCTAGGGTACTGAACTTACCATTGTAAACCCTGTTAACCATGGTACCTTGATCCATAAAGACTCATGAGCCGGGCATGGTGGTATGGGACACCGTGGTCGAGTTGTCGGCCTACGCTGGGGCCACAAACCTCCCCGTAGTGACCAGTGAGCACCTAGACTCGTGAGCAAATTATGGTGGTATGGGACACTATATTCTAGCTGTCGGCCTACACTGATCAGGCGACGAGTCCTTTGTAGTGACCGCGAGCGTATTCTGAGTCTACAGGAGGCGACGACCCTTCAGTAGCAGTAGAGTACAGTAGGCCTGTATTGATAAGGTGATGGGGGAGCAGTGCAACGAGTGCGAGCAACAGCCCTGGCAGCCCTTGCAGTGACCTACGAAATATACATCGTATGAGATTACTAGGAGTGACGACCCTAGACAGGATCTGTGTTGGGATTGATACAAGGGAAGTACCTTAGTTTCCCAATCCTGCTGTTTGAATGGACTAATAACAACTTGGAATTCATATCACCATAGCATTGCATGTGCCTGGAAGATGTGGAGCACTCTAGGGAGTGTGGCATGCCGCGGTCGTAAGATGTTGCCGCATGAGGGTGATCGTCGGTGAGGGCATACATCACGTCATGTCATAATTGTATTAACAACAGTATTAGGATTGTTTGAATTACTGCTTTACTATTATCGCATGATTGATTTGATAACATGTTAATCCTTGCTCTATTATTCCACTGAGTTAGCTACTCACTCCCACGTTACGAGACGGTGTTCCTGGACACCCACCAGACCTTTTTGTGATTGCAGATGATGGCGCGGCCTGTGAGGCGGAGCTGGATTTGATGATGATGAGGAGGATTCCTCCTATGTGCGTGTTCTGATTGACGGGATTACAGGGAGGTTGATTAGATGCCTTGACACTTGTCATTTTATATTTTTAGAGCACTCATATATATTCTTTTGTTTACTTTTGAAGTATACATGTATGTATATAACCCGGTAACATGTTCACACTCTAGAGACATACAACAGATTATATATGTTATACATACTATCACAGTCTTCCGCTTGTAAATTTAACTGTCTCTGGAGCGTGATATGCTGTTTTAGCTTAATCTCACTCATGTTTAATACATTATCACAGACAACATTCAATCATACATATCTATGTTGCATAAATAACATTTTGGAACTCGGGAGTTAGGTTTTTGCTCGACCCCTCGATTTTCGGGATGTTACACTCTCGAATCTCAGCCTCGCGCTCCTAAGAAGCCTCCTCAACAGAATGGTGACCCTACTGAACCTTCACCAATGGAATGACCTTGGTCCGGAGGACCTACTCCTTCTGATCATGGAAACGGACTGGCTGCTCAATAGAGGAAGCGTCCTCAAGAACCTCTAATGGCTGCCAATCAATAACAGGAATGATGTCTAACCCACACTTCCTCAACATAGAGACATGAAAAATGTTATGAACGCCAGACTACTGAAATGGCAAGGCAAGCCGATAGGCCATGGCGCCAACATGTCCAGTGATCTCGAAAGGTCTTATGAATCTTAGGGAAAGCTTGCCCTTCGCTCCAAATCGAACTACACCCTTTATGGGCGAGACCTTGAGATACACATGGTCCCCTACATCAAACTCCAAGGGACGATGTCGACGATTAGCAAAACTCTTCTACCGACTCTGAGCTGTGTGTATCCTCTGCCTGATGATATCAATAGTCTCTGATGTCTCCTGCATAAGCTCGGGACCTAAGAGACGTCGCTCTCCAACCTCGGTCCAACAACTCGGTGATCTGCATGGTCTGCCATATAGTGCCTTAAAAGGAGTCATGCCGATGGTCACCTGATACCTGTTGTTGTATGCGAACTCCGCCAATTGCAGATGCTCATCCTAGCTACTCCTGAAATCAATCGTACATATCCTCAAGGACCTGGTTGACCCTCTCGATCTGGCCATCGGTCTGCAGATAGTACGCGGTACTGAGCTACAAATCAGTCCCCATCGCTCTCTTAAAGCTCCCCCAAAACTGAGACGTAAACCTCGAGTCTCGGTCAGAAATGATTGAGACTGGAACCATGCAGTCTCACAACCTCCTCGATAAATAACCTCGTAAGCCAGTCCATAGACTAAGTTGCACACATCGCAAGGAAATGTGCTGACTTCGTCAGACGATCCACAATAACCCAAATGGCGTCATGACCGTGCTGAGTCCTCAGCAAGCCCATAATGAAATCTGTAGACACGTGCTCCCACTTCCACATCGTGACATTCAACGCTTGCAATAGACCAAGGGGTTTCTGTAACACCCCGGATTTTGGCCAATCTGAGATTTGACGTTCTTAGGCAATGGGTCAATTAAAACACCTGGAAAATTGCTTAGAAACCAATTCCATAGCCAAAGAAACCACTTAGAATCAATTCCTTTAGAAAATATGACTAAGTTAGCTAGTGCAACGTTAGAATAGCTGGGAAATGGTCCCTAATCACTTTAAATACGTTCTACAAGGCCCAAAGTGAGTGGAACCAAGGGTGCTATAATGCTCTAAAGCCTCGGATCAAACTCTAAGCCGGTTTGTTCTCGGGACCTCCTTGAAACTTTGTATTGGATCTAGACCGCGCGTCGTAAGTCAGATGCCTACCATCTTAGACCGTTATGACCACTTAGCTGGGCTTGGCAATCGTTTCGAATATCAAGTCCAACTGACGATCACAGGCTATTTCATTGAGCCCGGACCGAAGAGAGTGTGAATAGGGACATAGTTGGAATTTCAAATTCAAATCTGGCACACAAATTTGACGCATCAGTATTAAGCATTCTGACCGTCAGAATACAGCCAAATTACACCCTTGGATCAGGAAAAATTTCTATTACATATCACGAGACTTATAGGCCTGATCTTGGTGCGGTGACCGTTAAACTGAAACTGGGCCGCCACGTGCGATCTGGGAACCCTACCGGCCTGAAATCTGGATGCGTGCTAGATCCAGTATGCATGAGCTTAAGTCCGACCGCATTTGGCCAGGGGACCTTCAGAAATGCCCTTTTGGACTGAAACGGCCCCGATTTGGTTAGGCACCAAGTAAACATTGTTCCCAAGCCTATTTTGGGCATGTTGTAGGCTATAAAAGGGGTTGAAACCCTCACTCCTCTCTTCCATCCGAATTTGAGAGAAACCCTAGCTTGGGAGAGAGAAAAAGGTGAGAGATTGTGAGAGTGTGGGAGAGTTCTTCCTGCCACTTGTACTACGCGTTGCACGTGCTTAAGCAACACACCTCTACCGCTTTCCCGGCGATTCCACCGCGATCCTAGGTAAGTAAAAACCCTAAATAGTTGTTGATTTGAGTTTCCCTTGTTTCCATAGCGATGTAGCTTATGGATCTTGTGTATTAGGTTCCTTATTCGCCGTAGACGAAGTGTATACGCTCCGTTTCAATTTCCGAGTCTACAAGACATAAGGTGCGGATATTAGACGCTTTGATTGACTGTTTCCAACGCTTTCAATGTCATTTAATAGTAGATTCTTGACGGCATCGCCGTTTGACATGTACAAAATGCTCTCCGTTTCCCGTTTCGTAAGCTAACGAAGAATATGAGATTTAGGGCATTTTAGTCATTTGTAGGAAGTACTGTTTACATTCATATTTTGCTGATGTGATTGACATGGTTTGTTGTCGCATTAGGAAGTTAGGAATGCGTGTATAATTAGTTTGGCGAAGAGATTCGCCTAGTTGCGCACTTTGGGTCGACATACTATATGTAGACTTAAGTGTGTAGTGTATGTGTTTGTATAAATGCTTGTATTAGTATGTATTGAATTAAATGATGTTATGTAGTGGTTTGAGAATGATTTCTTGATTAATATGCTGACCTAAATGATTTCCTACATGTTGACCATATGCATGATTCCATTACATGCATGGAATGTATGTGTTTGAAGATTTGCTTAAGTTGAATGTTATAACATGTGTTAACATGCTCACATGATTGTATTTCAATTCCAAAACATTTGCATATATTGTTAATGTGATTTCATGGATGTGTGGGACTAGACTTAGTCCAGGCAGTCGGTAACCGAGCGAATTCGTGGCTGACTGGTCATAGCCACGAACGACGCGTCGATGAACGTGATTCGTGTTTAGAGTTGGCGGCAGTGGTTAGGCCACGCGAAGTGTTTTACGCACTTCATGTCGTTCGACTTGAGATGCGATCGCGCTAGTCGAGCCCGTCAAGTAACCCGACTGGCCGATGTATGTTCACCTTGTATGAGTCATAACTGCTTGAACCTAGGGTACTGAACTTACCATTGTAAACCCTGTTAACCATGGTACCTTGATCCACGAAGACTCATGAGCCGGGCATGGTGGTATGGGACACCGTGGTCGAGCTGTCGGCCTACGCTGGGGCCACAAACCTCCCCGTAGTGACCAGTGAGCACCTAGACTCGTGAGCAGATTATGGTGGTATGGGACACTATATTCTAGCTGTCGGCCTACACTGATCAGGCGACGAGCCCTTTGTAGTGACCGCGAGCGTATTCTGAGTCCACGGGAGGCGACGACCCTTCCGTGCAGTAGAGTACAGTGGGCCTGTATTGATAAGGTGATGGGGGAGCGGTGCAACGAGTGCGAGCAACAGCCCTGGCAGCCCTTGCAGTGACCTACGAAATATACATCGTATGAGATTACTAGGAGTGACGACCCTAGACAGGATCTGTGTTGGGATTGATACAAGGGAAGTACCTTAGTTTCCCAATCCTGCTGTTTGAATGGACTAATAATAATTAGGTAATCATATCACCATGACATTACATGTGCCTGGAAGATGTGGAGCACTTGAGGGAGTGCGGCATGCCGCGGTCGTAAGATGTTGCCGCATGAGGGTGATCGTCAGTGAGGGCATACATCACGTCATGTCATAATTGCATTAACAACAGTATTAGGATTGTTTGATTTATTGCTTTACTATTATCGCGTGATTGATTTGAGAACATGTTAATCCTTGCTCTATTATTCCACTGAGTTAGCTACTCACTCCCACGTTACGGGACGATGTTCCTGGACACCCACCAGACCTTTTGTGATTGCAGATGATGGAGCGGCCTGCGAGGCGGAGCCGGACTTGATGATGATGAGGAGGATCCCTCCTTTATGCGTGTTCTGATCGACGGGATTACAGGGAGGTTGATTAGATACTTTGACATTTGTCATTTTATATTTTTAGCGCACTCATGTATATTCGTTTCATCTACTTTTGGAGTATACATGTATGTGTATAACCTGGTAACATGTTCACACTCTGGAGACATACAACAGTTTATATATGTTATACATACTATTACAAACTTCCGCTGGTTAATTTAACTGTCTCTGGAGTATGATATGCTGTTCTGGCTTAATTTCACTCATGTTTAATACATTATCACAGACAACATTCAATCATACATATCTATGTTGCATAAATAACATTTTGGAACTCGGGAGTTGGGTTTTTGCTCGACCCCCCGATTTTCGGGATGTTACAGATGGTATCAGAGCATGATTTGGATTAGACCGGGCCTGGGTTATGGTCACGCGACGCACGCTGTCACTTCCTTTGACTTAGGTGGGTGCGAGAAGGGTCTAAAAACACGTCCAGGATCACAGATTCGCCGATAGGCGAAGTCTATTAGAATCGATCGCAAGATCGAGCCTGTAACGCGTCTCGGGTCGCGTAGAGCAACCCGAATAGCTCCTAGGTTGTAGGTAAGCGGGTTGAGCTGTTCTTTGAACAATTATAAACCCGTTAATGTGAATCCTTGGGCCGTGGGACAACCACGACCCCTGTATTCAATCGCCAGAGCTTAAAAACCCCCGTTTCACCGAAAATCTTCGAAATTCTTCCTCTCACCACCCTAATATTCAATTATTTCTTATCCATTTCATATTAGGCATCAATACTAATGTGAAAATAACATAAAATATTACTTTCACAAAATTTTACAGTGAATAGTAAAATTTCATGAAAAATTGCCATAAGGCCATTATAAATTCACTTTATTTAGCAAATAATGGGCTATATGGATGTACTAGATCCTTCTACCCCAAAATCATATGCTGCATGATAGGGTTTTGTATTCTGGATTGAAGATTAGACCCGAAAAGCCTCGAATGGATGTTAAAAATGTATTGGCCTCCCTAGGGCAATCTACAATGAACCAGAGTGTGCACCATACCTTTTTGGAATCCCTAGGGAAAGGGGAATCCATCCCATATGGCCTCAATGGCCAGTTTGCAACTTCATCGGCGATGCCATCGCCGGTTCGGCGATGCATCGCCGGTCAAACTTGTCGGATGGGCTTGAACTTTGGGCTGGAGGAGTTTGGGGGCTAGGGTAGCCCCCTGGTATGCGGTACGTACCTTGAAACCTCCTAAAAGATGTACTTCCTTCACAAACGGCCCCCATTTCAAGCTCCATTTTCGTTTTTGCTGCCCTATTCCAAAAATCGTGACTTTAAATCACTTCCAAATCCATCCTTGGTTGAAAAAGACCACTCTACACCATTCTATTTCGGTTTGCAGCCCTTCCTCTTGAAGGTTTCATCGTTTGGAGCTCTTACAACGCCCAAATCGAGCTGAAATCGTGAGGCGCTCCATTCCCCTTTTTCATTCTCTTTTGTTTCTGAAAATACATCCTAGGGGAGCTTGAAGCATCCCTCTACAACGCCTAGATCTCCCTTTTCTAGTTTGGTTAGCCATTTCCTTGCATTTCTCCCATTTTCCATGGCTATTGTTAAGCCGTTTTAGCCTTTTTCTCTCTTTTCACCATCCTCCCTCTCAATCCTATTTCTCCATTTTTTTTGCTTAAGGGATACTGAAAATATATGGCCGAGAGAGCTCTAGTGAGCAACAGACAGTATTAGACTCGACAGGGATAAAGAAGGTAAGTCGGGACTGTGGTAAAGTCCTTTGGTAGAGTTAGGCATCTATGCCTTTGCCCTGTAGATTGTTTGATTTTTGTTTTAAGGATTTCTGTGTTTTGTTGTTGTTAAGTTTAGTGAAGTTACAGGTAGAAACTGTGTTTGTGTTGTGGTTTGGCCTTATCATAGCCGAATTTTGTTGAATGAAATGCATGCCGATTCATTTTGTTGTGAGGTATTGTCCCTAGATTGGGAGTATTATAACTCCCGGGATTCAGCCTACAAATTAGATTTTTATCCCACCCCACCCTCCAACCAAGCATGCCACTCCCTATCCCGCTATGGGACTAGGAATGCGGTTCCATTTAATACAACTAAGCGCTACCGGCTACATAGGCCCTAGGCGTTTTTGGATCTAGTGTTAGCACTCCTAGATTTGAAGGATCTGACGACATAAGAAATCCAATTCCAGTTAGACAAATCTTGACCCTAAGCAATAGAAGAATTCCCTGTAGTAGAAATGGAATGGAAAGCCATTTACCGCATAATCTTAGGCTTTGAATTATAGCTACAGAGTTACAGACTAGGCTACTAGTTGTCTTAGGCAGTGTAAGGCCTATATATGCTAAGGGATAGTAGGTTAGATTTGGTTGGAATGGGACTCCCTTCCTTCGATAGATCCCCTTATGACTTATAGACTTCTGTTGTTGCCCATAGGAAGGAACCATACACTCTCAGGGAACATTTATAACTCTCTCAGATTGAACTTAGAATAAACTAGCACGCCCCTTAGAATTGCCTTCCCCAAGGGCTTATTGCATTCGGGAACGCGGAATAAAGGAACTACATGTAAGCGATGTATTCGCGGTTTGAATTGATTTCCTAATCCTAGTGGTTACCAATAAATCCAATGCTCTGATCAAGCAGAAGATCGGCATCGACTCGGATTAAGAATTGATACAATAACTCTTCTGTCCTAGCTAGACAGAAAGTCTATATATCCGGCTCAGACCTACTACACAACTTTTCTTCCGTGTTGGCTCGACCACCTACAACCACAAGTTATTGCTTTGCCCTTGATAAATGTTAAGGACTTAAAGCCAGTAGAGAATTCGACATCTTGCCACCAACTCATACCTGCCCCTGAACTTAACCACAATAGAGATTAGGCTCATCTCTATGATAATAAGTACCAATGCCATAGAACGCATCATTAGCAAGGAAAACCATGTAGAGAAAGATTGTTTCCATTTTAGGTTAAGGATAGCCCCTAAGTTGCGCCTCGTTCCGATATACGGATCGATGTTAAGATTCTTCAACCTTAAGTAAAACCAAGTTTTAAGGGGGGTAGAACGTATTGAGTCCAATCTAGTTAGGTTAGTCAATGTTACCGTTCGATCCGAGTGGGGCAGCGGAAGCGTGGTTGGCCTCCTCCCCACTGGACCAAAATCGAAACCTTTAAGTTAGGTTATACGTAAAGGTTAGGTCGTTAAATAAGATTTGAACCTTCCTTAGAATGTCAATACTAAAGTCCCTCTAGGTACTCCTTGTCGTTCGCCAATGTCGGGGACGACATTGTGTTTTAAGGGGGGTAGATTGTAACACCCCGGATTTTGGCCAATCTGAGATTTGACGTTCTTAGGCAATGGGTCAATTAAAACACCTGGAAAATTGCTTAGAAACCAATTCCATAGCCAAAGAAACCACTTAGAATCAATTCCTTTTGAAAATATGACTAAGTTAGCTAGTGCAACGTTAGAATAGCTGGGAAATGGTCCCTAATCACTTTAAATACGTTCTACAAGGCCCAAAGTGAGTGGAACCAAGGGTGCTATAATGCTCTAAAGCCTCGGATCAAACTCTAAGCCGGTTTGTTCTCGGGACCTCCTTGAAACTTTGTATTGGATCTAGACCGCGCGTCGTAAGTCAGATGCCTACCATCTTAGACCGTTATGACCACTTAGCTGGGCTTGGCAATCGTTTCGAATATCAAGTCCAACTGACGATCACAGGCTATTTCATTGAGCCCGGACCGAAGAGAGTGTGAATAGGGACATAGTTGGAATTTCAAATTCAAATCTGGCACACAAATTTGACGCATCAGTATTAAGCATTCTGACCGTCAGAATACAGCCAAATTACACCCTTGGATCAGGAAAAATTTCTATTACATATCACGAGACTTATAGGCCTGATCTTGGTGCGGTGACCGTTAAACTGAAACTGGGCCGCCACGTGCGATCTGGGAACCCTACCGGCCTGAAATCTGGATGCGTGCTAGATCCAGTATGCATGAGCTTAAGTCCGACCGCATTTGGCCAGGGGACCTTCAGAAATGCCCTTTTGGACTGAAACGGCCCCGATTTGGTTAGGCACCAAGTAAACATTGTTCCCAAGCCTATTTTGGGCATGTTGTAGGCTATAAAAGGGGTTGAAACCCTCACTCCTCTCTTCCATCCGAATTTGAGAGAAACCCTAGCTTGGGAGAGAGAAAAAGGTGGGAGATTGTGAGAGTGTGGGAGAGTTCTTCCTGCCACTTGTACTACGCGTTGCACGTGCTTAAGCAACACACCTCTACCGCTTTCCCGGCGATTCCACCGCGATCCTAGGTAAGTAAAAACCCTAAATAGTTGTTGATTTGAGTTTCCCTTGTTTCCATAGCGATGTAGCTTATGGATCTTGTGTATTAGGTTCCTTATTCGCCGTAGACGAAGTGTATACGCTCCGTTTCAATTTCCGAGTCTACAAGACATAAGGTGCGGATATTAGACGCTTTGATTGACTGTTTCCAACGCTTTCAATGTCATTTAATAGTAGATTCTTGACGGCATCGCCGTTTGACATGTACAAAATGCTCTCCGTTTCCCGTTTCGTAAGCTAACGAAGAATATGAGATTTAGGGCATTTTAGTCATTTGTAGGAAGTACTGTTTACATTCATATTTTGCTGATGTGATTGACATGGTTTGTTGTCGCATTAGGAAGTTAGGAATGCGTGTATAATTAGTTTGGCGAAGAGATTCGCCTAGTTGCGCACTTTGGGTCGACATACTATATGTAGACTTAAGTGTGTAGTGTATGTGTTTGTATAAATGCTTGTATTAGTATGTATTGAATTAAATGATGTTATGTAGTGGTTTGAGAATGATTTCTTGATTAATATGCTGACCTAAATGATTTCCTACATGTTGACCATATGCATGATTCCATTACATGCATGGAATGTATGTGTTTGAAGATTTGCTTAAGTTGAATGTTATAACATGTGTTAACATGCTCACATGATTGTATTTCAATTCCAAAACATTTGCATATATTGTTAATGTGATTTCATGGATGTGTGGGACTAGACTTAGTCCAGGCAGTCGGTAACCGAGCGAATTCGTGGCTGACTGGTCATAGCCACGAACGACGCGTCGATGAACGTGATTCGTGTTTAGAGTTGGCGGCAGTGGTTAGGCCACGCGAAGTGTTTTACGCACTTCATGTCGTTCGACTTGAGATGCGATCGCGCTAGTCGAGCCCGTCAAGTAACCCGACTGGCCGATGTATGTTCACCTTGTATGAGTCATAACTGCTTGAACCTAGGGTACTGAACTTACCATTGTAAACCCTGTTAACCATGGTACCTTGATCCACGAAGACTCATGAGCCGGGCATGGTGGTATGGGACACCGTGGTCGAGCTGTCGGCCTACGCTGGGGCCACAAACCTCCCCGTAGTGACCAGTGAGCACCTAGACTCGTGAGCAGATTATGGTGGTATGGGACACTATATTCTAGCTGTCGGCCTACACTGATCAGGCGACGAGCCCTTTGTAGTGACCGCGAGCGTATTCTGAGTCCACGGGAGGCGACGACCCTTCCGTGCAGTAGAGTACAGTGGGCCTGTATTGATAAGGTGATGGGGGAGCGGTGCAACGAGTGCGAGCAACAGCCCTGGCAGCCCTTGCAGTGACCTACGAAATATACATCGTATGAGATTACTAGGAGTGACGACCCTAGACAGGATCTGTGTTGGGATTGATACAAGGGAAGTACCTTAGTTTCCCAATCCTGCTGTTTGAATGGACTAATAATAATTAGGTAATCATATCACCATGACATTACATGTGCCTGGAAGATGTGGAGCACTTGAGGGAGTGCGGCATGCCGCGGTCGTAAGATGTTGCCGCATGAGGGTGATCGTCAGTGAGGGCATACATCACGTCATGTCATAATTGCATTAACAACAGTATTAGGATTGTTTGATTTATTGCTTTACTATTATCGCGTGATTGATTTGAGAACATGTTAATCCTTGCTCTATTATTCCACTGAGTTAGCTACTCACTCCCACGTTACGGGATGGTGTTCCTGGACACCCAACAGACCTTTTGTGATTGCAGATGATGGAGCGGCCTGCGAGGCGGAGCCGGACTTGATGATGATGAGGAGGATCCCTCCTTTATGCGTGTTCTGATCGACGGGATTACAGGGAGGTTGATTAGATACTTTGACATTTGTCATTTTATATTTTTAGCGCACTCATGTATATTCGTTTCATCTACTTTTGGAGTATACATGTATGTGTATAACCTGGTAACATGTTCACACTCTGGAGACATACAACAGTTTATATATGTTATACATACTATTACAAACTTTCGCTGGTTAATTTAACTGTCTCTGGAGTATGATATACTGTTCTGGCTTAATTTCACTCATGTTTAATACATTATCACAGACAACATTCAATCATACATATCTATGTTGCATAAATAACATTTTGGAACTCGGGAGTTGGGTTTTTGCTCGACCCCCCGATTTTCGGGATGTTACAGTTTCTGATGATAGGCCTTGACACACTGGTATGTGTCACACTCGACTACAAAACTGACGATCTGGTGCTTCATCCCCGCCCAAAAATATTATTGCCTCATGTCACGATATATCTTCGTCGAGCCAGGGTGGATATAAAATCACGATCGATGTGCCTCGGTCATAAGATCTCTACGTAACTCAGGAATATCCGGGACACATAATCGGCCTCTGAAGCAAAGTCCACCATCTATACCAATCTGTCAATCTGTCTGACTCTCTAATGCCACCTCAGCCATATAATTCCACGACGACTCATCAGCTTGCTGAGCCTCGATCACCTTTTCGGCAAGAGTGAGTTGAATCGACAAGCTCGATAACTGCACTATAGAAGACTGTAGGCCGAACTCAAAATCATATGCTGCGATATCCTCGAGCATCCTTCACTCCTGGACCATCATATGCGCCACCAATCCATGTGGCTGACGGCTGAGGGCATCTGCCACCATGTTTTCCTTGCTCGGGTGGTACTGAAGATTGAAATCATAGTCCTTCAGGAGCTCCATCCAGCGCCTCTACCTCATGTTCAACTCAGACTGCGAGCATAGGTACTTCAAGCTCTTGTAGTCGGAGAAGAGCTTGAACCTGACCCCATAGAGATAGTATCTCCACACCTTCAGTGCGAAGACAACTGTATCTAGTTTTAAATCATGCGTGGGGTAGTTCAGCTCATGGATCTTAAGCTGGCGAGATACGAAGGCCACTGGTCTCCCATACTGCATCAGGACAGCACCCAGACCAATATGTGAGGCATCAGTAAATACAATAAATTTGTCACTCCCAGAGGGAAGAGTGAGGACAGGAGCGGACGTCAAACGGTCATTCAACTCCATAAATGCTCACTCGCAGGCGTCACTCCAAATAAACTCACTGCAATACGAGAGAAACCCTCAATAAAATGCTAGTAATAGCCCGTCAAAACAAGGAAACTGCGAATCTCAGACGCATTCATGGGCTGGCCCCACTAACGCACTACCTCGACCTTCCAGGGGTCCACTGCGATGCCCTCCCTCATCACCACGTGACTGAGAACTTCACCTCCTCTTGCCAAAACTCTCACTTTTCCGACTGGTGTGCACGGAGGGTCTGTAAAGTAATCTTCAAATGTTGCTCGTGCTCGTCACGGGTCCTTGAATATATTAGAATGTCATCGATGAAGACTACAACAAAATGATCGAGATATGGATGGAAGACCTCGTTCATCAACTGCATGAAGACCGCGGGTGCATTGGTCAATCCAAAAGACATGACCTGAAACTCAAAATGACCGTAACGTGTCCTAAATGCGGTCTTCGGAATGTCCTCATCTCGAACCCGAATCTGATAATAATCAGAACGCAGGTCATTCTTCGAAAAGAACTGTTGTTCACTCCCGAAGTGCAGGGTTGTGATGTAGTAATAAACTCGGTAAGACCGAGGTCGAATCCCAAGGGACTGGAACTTGTACGTAATCTAAAACTAAGTAGAACTAGAACTAGACTAAGATGAATTCTAAATCCATTAGCAATTGTGGAATAATTATGAAATAATTAATCTAAAACTTAAGAAAATTCAGAGAAAGGGAACTAGGGATTCAGAGGATCCACTTGTAGAGATCAGAGAGATCTTGCGCCTACTTTAAGAATCATGGAAATTAACTAAACTGCCATTGATATAGTTTTCAAGAGATGAAAGGTATATAAATTAGAATGGATTTCATCACCAAACCATGCCCATGAGATAAAGCAAACAACAGAATTAAACTAATTATCAACCATTCACATGTATGAAGGTTAGGAAGGGTACCGTCATCCGACCATGCCCAGGAGACGATGGTGACCAATAGGGCTTCCTGACGTCATAAACATAAAAAGGAAAAGAACATGCTCAAAGCCATCGCAGACCCATTGTAATTTCAGTCACAACAGACCATTAAAGACTAAAAACATTCCCTTAATAATCAAACTAAATTCAAATTCAATTCATACATTAAAATTAACTTAAAAGCATAAAATAGAGTCTCCCATTACGCTACAAGCTTCACTCTTAGCCCTAGCTAAGAGGTTCAGCCCGTCATAGACATGATTAGGCTTAATCTCTTAAAAAGTATACTAAATAGAGTCTCCCATTACGCTACAAGCTTCACCTCTCTCTCTGCTCCTGACGTCCCAAGCTTCTGCTACCAGATTCTGATATATCCTTTTCTTCTCTCTCACATCCTTCTTTTATAAGAGTCAGGTAAGGTCGGTTGGTATTTACACAGCTATTGCATAAGAACAGGCATGCGAAACATGTTACGCAAACAGGCCTTGAAACTGTCCATGCTCATTGATTGGTGGGGCCTATTATTGAAGCCAATAGAGGAATCCACTCCGTTCATTGGAAATGTGTCGAAAAACTGGTCAGGAAGCAACAGTTCTTGACTGATTTCAGTGTGATCCATAGAATTCTTCTTACACCATTCATCTTTCTTTTAGACAGTTGAAAACTGATCTTCAGTGCTTCCTGCAATTCATTCATCTAGGCTTGGATGATAGGAGGCGTAGGCTTCTAATGGATGGTCCAGATCAAGCCGAGGATGCCTGATGGGGGCCCACAACCTTCCTCCGCAAGCTCTGTTGCGAAATAAAGTTTTCGGACGCCGCTGTGATGATCGGTGGACCACATGCTCGATGTCATCGGTGAAATCCACCCCGTCCATTGAATTCAGGATAAAAAACCGTTGGGGAAGAGAGAGAACGGTTTGATTTCAGTGTGGCCCACATGATATTCTACTCCACCGTCCATCCTGCATCCTCGATAAATTCACAGTGTGTTCACGTGCATGGGGTGAAACGGCCACCTAGGCGAGGGTCCACCCCCTCTCTGGACATAATGGATGGTTCAGATCATGCAAATGAGTTAGTGGTGGGGTCCACTAGCCAAAAAATAATGGTCGGTGTGAGGCACTATGGAGAAAAAGAAAAAGAAAATTTTCTTTTTAAGAAATCGTCGATCAGCGGGCGCTGACCAACTCTGGTTTTTTCGGTGCACGGCCGGTGCACTTGTGCACCGTGCACGTGGGTCCCACATAGGTTCCATTGTGATGTATATCCGCAATCCACACCGTCCATCTGCTTCTCCATAGAATTTAAGATGTTAAGATCGAAATTGAAGCATTTTCAGATACCAGGCGGGCCCCAATTCGCTGATTTATGGGCTGATTTGTCCATTGGACCTCTTGCACAGAGATCCAATGATTAAAATTTGACGTGTACAGTTAATTTATGGTCCTTAGGCCATGTATACAGTTTCGAGCTGACTAGATGGTCGGAACCCTGTGATCTTACATTCTGGATGAGTTTTAGGCCACTTGAGCTTCAATTTCTCAGTTTTCTCGGATCTCTGACTGTGTATATCTGTCGATCTTGGCCCCCCTCTTGTCCTTCCCTTGCCTTAACGTCATCAACGCGTTAAATCTCAGCTTTTAGCACCCTATTTCGATCCGAGCTCGTAAATACACCTTGCAGCACAAACACAATTAAATCGGGCTGTTAGATAGTATAATGTTCGTAAATCCAGGCAATAAATAGGGTCTGATATGAAATATTTAACCCTCAACAACTGTGCACCCTGCAGCTGATCAAACAAATCATCAATCCTTGAGAGCAGGTACCTGTTCTTGATTGTGACTTTATTGAGCTCGCGATAATCTACGCAGAGCCTTAATGAGTCATCCTTCTTCTTCACGAAGAGTACCGGCACTCCCCATGGTGAACTGCTTAAACGGATAAAGCCCAACTCGCACAACTCGTCCAACTGCTTCTTTAGTTCCCGTAACTACAACAGTGTCATACGATACGGGGCTTTCGAAATAGGCACGGTACCGGGCATGAGATCAATCTGAAACTCAGTGAGTCGACGAGGCGATAATCCCAGAATCTCCTAAAACACATCATAAAAATCACAAACCATAGGCAAATGGTCGATGCTCACTGCTATAGGCTCCTCTATGACACATGACATTAAACAAGACAACGGCTCTCCTCTAGGCTCTGCAATGAACTGAAACTATGGCACGCCGGGTATACAGAATGTGATTGTCCTCGTGGAGCAGTCCAATATGGCATAGTACTCGACAAGCCAATCCATGCCCAGGATAATGTTAAAATTTGACATCGGCAGTACGTACAAGTCGACGGGCAAGAAAATCTCTCCCAGTAACACGAGACAAGATGGATAGAAGCGGCCTAATACTGTAGTCTTCCCAAAGGGCATCGATACGGTCAACAACTCTCGAGCAGACTTTGTCGATAATCCAGTCGAATGACAGAATCCCTCAGACATAAACAAGTGTGAAGCACCAGAATTAAATAAAACCCAAATGATGCATGCAGAGACTGGAAGTATACCCTCGATGACTCCTCTGGATGACTGCGGATCCTGCTGAGCTGCATAAAACCTAGCCTGAGTCGGCTGGGGAGGTGTCTATACCCTCTGAGCGTGCTACTGCTGCTGGGGTCGTTGAGGAGGTCAAAACCGTTGCCTCTACTGTTGCGGCCTCGGGGGCTGATACTGCTGCTGAGGTGGCCTTGGTGGTGGGGGCTGCTGTCGTTGTTGTTGTGGGGGTCTCTACTACTGCAGTGGTGGAGGCTACTGTGGACCTCTCTACTGCTGCTGGGTGCTGGGACACTCTTACATACGGTGTCCCGACACACCACACCTAAAATAAATGTCAGTGAACTACCTCGACGGTGGTGCGGGAGGTGCAGCTGACGCTCGAAAGGCTGGGGGACCTATGCGCCTCTGCTGTGGTCGACGCTACTGGAAATCACTGGAAAGAGCCTGCTTCTTTTGATCTCTCTTCTAACCACGATCAGACTGAGAACCGACCCACTCAGCCTCAAAAATTTGGACCTTCCATACCACTCCCTCAAAATTCAGGAGCTCATGCCCAATAACACGTCCTCGAAGACCGTAACGCAAGCCATCCTCGAATCGACGTGCTCTCCACTCCTCGTCATCTACCAGATATGGTGCAAATCTGGACAGCACTATAAAGTGAACCGCGTACTGGGCCACTGTCATATCACCCTGCACCAAGGCCTCGAACTCCAACGCTCGCTGTCGTCTGATGTGATCAGGGAAATACTGTCAGTCAAACCGATCCATAAAATCCTCCCAGTTCCACACAAAATCAATGCCTGCTGCTTGAGAGACTGATGTCCAACAATGCTCAGCCTCACCATGGAGAAGAAATATGGCTAATCGGACTCGCTGCTCGGTCGTACATCCCATCATATCGAATATCTTCTCCACATCGGTGCTCCATCTCTCAGCTACCGTTGGGTCTGGCTCACCCTGGAAACGCGGGGGATCAAGTCATCCAAACTCATGAAGGAGGCCGCTCGAACGCTCCTGCTCTGCCTGGGCTGGTGAAAAATGATGTGCTTTCCCTACCCCTGGAGTGCAGCCGTCACAGCCTGTAACATCTGCTGTAACTAGGAGGCACTCACGGATACGATCGAGTCCGCACTAGTCTCTAGTAGAGGAGCTGCATCCATAGGCTGGGCAGTAGGAATCTCTGGTGGTGGAGTGAGGATCGTAGGTGGTAGTGTGGGAGTCACGGGTAATGGAGTGGGAGTCTCAGGTGGTGGTGTAGGAGCTGATCGGATCACTCTCCTGGGCATCTCATCCTACAAGAAAGAGCGTAGGCGCCTATCAACTTTGTAAAACTCTCGAAGGCACGCACATTAAGTGTTTGTAATCAAAGATCACTAAGCTATCCGAACTTCAGGACTCAGTTATTCATAGCAGACATTTAATGTTGTTCTTGGTTATTCCCAAGATGTGCTCTGATACCGACTTCTGTCACACCCCAAAGTCAGAAACTAGTCTCATAAAATTTTTTATCGTCAAATCTGGCGCCGACAGACTCCGTAGAACCCCATTCCCAGCTCTAAGGGCCCATTCGATAGGTTCTGATCCTGGGATGCTATAAGAAGGATTTTCAGCGTCAGTTTTCATACTACGGGGTCTAGTACAGTCTAAACCAGGTCGTCGCCCCATCGCGTACAATAAGGTAAGTGGAAGAGACCTCACTATCCGGGGAAGAGACCTCACTATCAGTTTTCATGCTACGGGGTCTAGTTATGCTTATTATGAATCAAACTGACGCTGAAAATCCTCCTCGTAGCATCCCAGGATCGAAACCTGGCGAATGGGAGCTGGGAGCTGAGAATGGGGTTCTATGGAGGCTGTCGGTGCCAGATTCAGTGATCGAGAATTTTGTGAGCCCGGTTTCCAAGTTTGGGGCATGACAAGAGCTAATGCTGGAGCCCTTGCAATCTAAAATTCCATTTGGAAGAGATAGGGAGGCCATCATTGACGTTGGGTTTATATCTCGGCTTATGAATGTGCCACTTAGTGAGGTACATTGTAACACCCCGTACTTTTCAATACTCGGGTGTTACCAGTATAGTCAAATTTAGAATAGATGTAAGTCTAGCTTAAGCAAGGGATCACGTGCATTTCAGTCTAAATCCAACAAGTGACTGAAATACCAACCACTAAACCCTGAGATATGATAAACCTTTATCAAACACAGATAAATATGAAATATTTGTTAATGACGTAGTCATAGGATCACATGATGAGCTATATAAACAATCAAACCATACATAGCCACCTTCGGGACACGATGCGACAAATCCACACATTAGGAGTTGTCTTCGTCTCAGAGTAACCATTCATCCTATGACCTAAGGCCCGGATCATCAGATCCATCATTTATCTAACCTTAAAAACTGTAATTAGGAGGTATGGCTCACTTACAGATTTAAAATAATCTAATTAAGCCCTAGAAGCGACTGATTGAGAAAATAAATGGCACGGATCGAGATGCAAACCCTGATAAACAACTTAGGAAAATAATAGTAATAATGATAATAATAATGATAATAATATTAATGATATTAAAAGCATTAAAAACAAATAGCCCATACTATAAGCATGTACTAGGCCATATGATTCATAGTCCAACCACTAAATTTTAGCTTAAATGGTCCCTTGAAATCTTTTAACCAATGAAGTTCAATCCTGGAGTGATGCGACCACTAGATCATTGAGAATCCACCATTAGGGTGTGAAATTTAAGAGTTTGGCCCACCTGGACCTTGGATCTACCCCATTTTTGGTCAGGAGATAAGACAAGACCCTCTAAAAGGAATGGATGGTGTGGATCACGCCAGAACATATCTAAGGGCCCCACTTTAGAGTGCATGTTCATAGAGGGTGGGTGCACCAGCATCGCCGAATCTGGCGCCGACAGCCTTCGAAGAACCCCATTCTCGGCTCTCAGGGCCCATTCGCCAGGTTCTGATCCTGGGATGCTACGAGAAGGATTTTCAGCATCAATTTTCATACTATGGGGTCTAGTACACTCTAAACCAGATCGTCGCCCCATCGCGTACAATAAGGTAAGTGAAAGAGACCTCACTATCCAGGGAAGAGACCTCACTATCATTTTTCATGCTAAGGGGTCTAGTTATGCTTATTATGAATCAAACTGACGCTGAAAATTCTCCTCGTATCATCTCAGGATCGGAACCTGGCGAATGGGCGCTGGGAACTGAGAATGGAGTTCTATGGAGGCTGTCGGTGCCAGATTCAGCGATCGAGAATTTTGTGAGCCCGGTTTCCAAGTTTTGGGTGTGACAAGAGCTAATGCTGGAGCCCTTGCAATCTAAAATTCCATTTGGAAGAGATAGGGAGGCCACCATTGACGTTGGTTTTATATCTCGACTTATGAATGTGCTACTTGGTGAGGTATATTGTAACACCCCGTACTTTTCAGTACTCGGGTGTTACCAGTATAGTCAAATTTAAAATAGATGTAAGTCTAGCTTAAGCAAGGGATCACGTGCATTTCATTCTAAATCCAACAAGTGACCGAAATACCAACCACTAGACCCTGAGATATGATAAACCTTTATCAAACACAAATAAATATGAAATATTTGTTAATGACGTAGTCATAGGATCACATGATGAGCTATATAAACAATCAAACCATACATAGCCACCTTCAAGACACAATGTGACAAATCCACACATTAGGAGTTGTCTTCATCTCAGAGTAACCATTCATCCTATGACCAAAGGCCCGGATCGTCAGATCCATCGTTTATCTAACCTTAAAAACTGTAATTAGGAGGTATGGCTCACTTGCAGATTTAAAATAATCTAACTAAGCCCTAGAAGCGACTGATTGAGAAAATAAATGGCACGAATCGAGATGCAAACCCTGATAAACAACTTAGGAAAATAATAGTAATTATGATAATAATATTAATGATATTAAAAGCATTAAAAACAAATAGCCCATACTATAAGCGTGTACTAGGCCATATGATTCATAGTCTAACCACTAAATTTGAGCTTAAATGGTCCCTTAAAATCTTTTAACCATTGAAGTTCAATCCCGGAGTGATGCGACCACTAGATCATTGAGAATCCACCATTAGGGTGTGAAATTTAATAGTATGGCCCACCTGAACCTTGGATCTACCCTATTTTTTGTCAGGAGCTAAGACAAGACCCTCTAAAAGGAATGGATGGTGTGGATCACGCCAGGACATATCTAAGGGCCCCACTTTAGAGTGCATGTTCATAGAGGGTGGGTGCACCAGCATCGCCGAATCTGGCACCAACAGCCTCCGTAGAACCCCATTCTCAGCTCTCAGGGCCCATTCACCAGGTTCTGATCCTGGGATGCTGCGAGAAGGATTTTCAGCGTCAGTTTTCATACTACAGGGTCTAGTACACTCTAAACTAGATCGTCGCCCCATCGCGTACAATAAGGTAAGTGGAAGAGACCTCACTTTCAGTTTTCATGCTACGGGGTCTAGTTATGCTTCTTATAAATCAAACTGACGTTGAAAATTCTCCTCGTAGCATCCCAGGATCGAAACCTGGCGAATGGGCGCTGGGAGCTGAGAATGGGGTCCTATGGAGGCTGTCGGTGTCAGATTCAGCGAATGAGAATTTTGTGAGCTCAGTTTCCAAGTTTGGGGTGTGACAAGAGCTAATGCTGGAGCCCTTGCAATCTAAAATTCCATTTGGAAGAGATAGGGAGGCCACCATTGACGTTGGTTTTATATCTCGGCTTATGAATGTGCCACTTGGTGAGGTACATTGTAACACCCCGTACTTTCCAGTACTCGGGTGTTACCAGTATAGTCCAATTTAGAATATATGTAAGTCTAGCTTAATCAAGGGATCATGTGCATTTCAGTCTAAATCCAACAAGTGACCGAAATACCAACCACTAGACCTTGAGATATGATAAACCTTTATCAAACACAGATAAATATGAAATATTTGTTAATGACGTAGTCATAGGATCACATGATGAGCTATATAAATAATCAAACCATACATAGCCACCTTCGGGACACGATGCGACAAATCCACACATTAGGAGTTGTCTTCATCTCGCAGTAACCATTCATCCTATGACCTAAGGCCCGGATCGTCAGATCCATCGTTTATCTAACCTTAAAAACTGTAATTAGGAGGTATGGCTCACTTGCAGATTTAAAATAATCTAATTAAGCCCTAGAAGCGACTGATTGAGAAAATAAATGGCACGGATCGAGATGCAAACCCTGATAAACAACTTAGGAAAATAATAGTAATAATGATAATAATATTAATGATATTAAAAGCATTAAAAACAAATAGCCCATACTATAAGTATGTACTAGGCCATATGATTCATAGTCCAACCACTAAACTTTAGCTTAAATGGTCCCTTGGAATCTTTTAACCATTGAAGTTCAATCTCGGAGTGATGCGACCACTAGATCATTGAGAATCCATCATTAGGGTGTGAAATTTAAGAGTATGGCCCACCTGGACCTTGGATCTACCCCATTTTTCGTCAGGAGCTAAGACAAGACCCTCTAAAAGGAATGGATGGTGTGGATCACGCCAGGACATATCTAAGGGCCCCACTTTAGAGTGCATGTTCATAGAGGGTGGGTGCACCAGCATCGCCGAATCTAGCGCCGATAGCCTCCGTAGAACCCCATTCTCGGATCACAGGGCCCATTCGCTAGGTTCTGATCCTAGGATGCTACGAGATGGATTTTCAGCGTCAATTTTCATAATACAGGGTCTAGTACACTCTAAACCAGATCGTCGCCCCATCGCGTACAATAAGGTAAGTGGAAGAGACCTCACTATCCGGGGAAGAGACCTCACAATCAGTTTTCATGCTATGGGGCCTAGTTATGCTTATTATAAATCAAAATGACGCTGAAAATCCTCCTCGTAGCATCCCATGATCGGAACCTGGCAAATGGGCGCTGGGAGCTGAGAATGGGGTTTTATGCAGGCTGTCGGTGCCAGATTCAGCGATCGAGAATTTTGTGAGCTCGGTTTCCAAGTTTGGGGCGTGACAAGAGCTAATACTGGAGCCCTTGCAATCTAAAATTCCATTTGGAAGAGATAGGGAGGCCACCATTGACGTTGGTTTTATATCTCAGCTTATGAATGTGCCACTTGGTGAGGTACAATGTAACACCCCATACTTTTCAGTACTCGGGTGTTACCAGTATAGTCAAATTTAGAATAGATGTAAGTCTAGCTTAAGCAAGGGATCACGTGCATTTGAGTCTAAATCCAACCAGTGACCGAAATACCAACCACTAGACCCTGAGATATGATAAACCTTTATCAAACACAGATAAATACGAAATATTTGTTAATGACATAGTCATAGGATCACATGATGAGCTATATAAACAATCAAACCATACATAGCCACCTTCGGGACACGATGCAACAAATCCACACATTAGGAGTTGTCTTCGTCTCAGAGTAACCATTCATCCTATGACCTAAGGCCCGGATCGTCAGATCCATCGTTTATCTAACCTTAAAAACTGTAATTATGAGGTATGGCTCACTTGTAGATTTAAAATAATCTAATTAAACCCTAGAAGCGACTAATTGAGAAAATAAATGGCACGGATCGAAGCAAACCCTGATAAACAACTTAGAAAAATAATAGTAATAATGATAATAATATTAATGATATTAAAAGCCTTAAAAACAAATAGCCCATACTATAAGCATGTACTAGGCCATATGATTCATAGTCCAACCACTAAATTTTAGCTTAAATGGTCCCTTGGAATCTTTTAACCGTTGAAGTTCAATCCCGGTGTGATCCGACCCCTAGATCATTGAGGATCCACCATTAGGGTGTGAAATTTAAGAGTATGGCCCACCTGGACCTTGGATCTACCCCATTTTTGGTCAGGAGCTAAGACAAGACCCTCTAAAAGGAATGGATGGTGTGGATCACTCCTGGACATATCTAAGGGCCCCACTTTAGAGTGCATGCTCATAGAGGGTGGGTGCACCAGCACCGCACACCGAGCTGGGAAGCTTGGTCAGCAGGCGCTGACCCGTTCTTTCCATAAAAGGGAGATTCCTCTCTCTCTCTCTGGTTTTAACAGCAACGGTCAGACGACCGTTTGGGGCCGTTCGTGGCCCACCATGATCACCCAACTAGGTGATCTAAACCGTCCATCGTGTTGGGTAGATTTCCCCGCCCAAAAACATGTAGGCCCCGCACGTGATGCACACGCGATTGCACACCACTCTGAGCGCGATCCGGCTTTACAAACTCACCTTATCCAAAAATGGAAAACTCTTCACTGCTGCCACGAGGGCGATCTGTGTGAGGAGAGAACCTCTAATCCTAGCCTTCCATTCGAGCCCATCTCGGCCGTCCATTCTAGCTGTGGTTTAGGGCTTCAAAACCACAACCGGTTTCATATCCTCCCACTGTTTTAAAGGAGGTTTCGGACGGAGTAAATCCACACCTTGTTCTCTCGATCCGATGACTTAGGAGCGTTAGGGCAGTACTATTAGAGGGAGAGGATCGACCAACTCGCCATTCTCATATCCATTCTTGCAGCCGCAACTCTAGAAATGACTGTTTCTCTCAAAACTCAAACCCACCACCCAAACCCTCCTACAGCTTTGAAATAGACAGTCCATAAGCCTTCTAGAACCCATACAGACCCTCTGAAGGAAGTCGATCAGAAGGAAAAACCTTCGTTTAAAATCTGCCATTAATGGCCATCTCCTTCTTCGTTGTTCACCCGCGCCTCGCCGAGTTGCTGCGACTCATGGTGGGTTCTGGTCAGGTCGGAGTTGTGTCTGGCCTGAGAAAAAGAAGGAGAAGAAAGAAAATAAAGGAAGGAGGAAAATCGATATAGAAAGAACAGGAGAAGGAAGAGAAGAAAGAAAGAAAGAAATAAGAGAGGGACGGGAGAGAGGGAGTACGACACCCTCTCTATGCTTGCAGATTCGCTGTCGTTTCAGCTGGACTTGGACAGAGTTCAGTTTGAGTTTCGACCGCTGACCGTGCTGGTCATTGCTATAGGAAGAAAGAGAAAGGAAAGGAGAAAGAAAGAAGTTGAGATTCGGCTTGATGGCTGTTGAACCGACTCGGCTGGAACCGAGTCCAGTAGAGTCGAGTTGGGGTGGCAGGGTCCTGACCCTAGCTGGATTTCCAGCATGTGGAAAATAGGGGAAAGAAGAAGAAAAGGAGAGAAAGAAATGGAAGAAATAAGAAAAGAAAAGGAGTAGAAAACGGTCTGGCGACCATTCAAATTGGGCCAAGTCATGCAACCCGCCACTGAGTGGACTCAGCTGGTGACTCACAACCAAAGCTGCTGTTGTGGGTTGATGGTTTTGTCAGTCATACCAGAAAGGAAGAAGAAAAGGAGAAGAAGAAATTGAGAAGAAGAAAGAGAGAGGAAAGGAAAGTGTGAAGGAAGGTGGTAGTTGTATTGAGCCTCAACTTGAACTGAGTCAATAAGGTAAGAATTTTCATTTATTTTCATATTCGTCATCAGTTATTTGTTATTAATTATATCACTATTATTTTCTATCTATTGTAACAACTAAGGTCATCTTAATGACATTGACTAGAAATTTTAATCAATATTACAATGTACTAATTAGCGTTATGGATATTATTATTAACTTTCATCATAATGATTTTTACCATGTTAGCTAATGTAAATTATAACCCTAGTGATAATAGTCATTGTAATTAATAATACACCAACCAGGGTTTAAACCCAACCTAGACCTAAACTCTAGGATAAAATCCTAGGCCTAAGTAACTTAAACTCTAGGTCTATACTTTAAACATAAGCGATGAGACCATAACACCTATTGCCACTACTAGATCCATTATTATGACTATATTATCATTTTTCTCCTTACGGGATTATTATAATACTTGTTTATATAATTATTAGTATTAATCCTTATTATATTATCATTAGTAAATATTATATTATTATTACTTGAATTATTTAAGGGATTATTAGTAATTATAAAAATATTAAATGATTACAATACGTTAAATATGAACTTATGGACCGTCATTATTATATGGATGGAATAACACCCCTATTAGGAATATTATTTGGCCCATTGTACAATAATAATAATTATAGTAATATTGATAATAAATTACTATCCAAATCCCAGGATCTAAGTCAAGGCTAAACCTAAGAATGAAAACCCTAATTCTATATTAAAACCCTAAGATAGATAACTCAAATCCTAGGTAGTGTGTAGATCTTGGATCTAATTATACAAGTTCCTGATTTATGGTAGGACTTGATTTTAAGGGCACGCATTTCCTAGCGACCTTAGCTGACATTGGTGATTCGACTAGTCAGGTGATGATTCTTTCCCTTGAGCTTTCCATCTTCTCATTAGCTTAAGTTATAGTTTTTATAAAAATTCATAATTGATATCTCTCTCTTATAATCACATGTGTTAGCTGATGGAAATTGAATTACTATATTGTCTGCTTAATGATCATCATGTATAATTGTTCATGAATTAATTGTGTATTGCTTCTGGACTTTAAACCGGTACATCAGTGGGAAACCCCCACTTATAAATGTACACCCATACTTAGGATGTAACCCGACTAGTTGTGATTAAAATGGACCTTCGGCTTAGTAGTTATTGAGTGATGGTCTAAATAGATCATGGATGTGGGCCTACCATCCACGGTTGTTGTGTCCAATGGTTTTCAAGGATGGTCTTTTATCGCATGGTTTTGATACTCGCCCTATGAGGCCTATTTTGATAATTGTTCTATGTAGCTTGTTTGATATCGCCCTATGTGGCTTTGTTCTGGTATTTTTCCTATATGGGTTCGATGTTTTATACCGTGTAACCATGTGATGGTAAGCTCTATATACTTTAATATGATTGGCCACTAGTCGACAGGTTTCCATTAAACATCCTAAGGTGGTAGCCTCATGAGCTGGGGATGGTGGTATGGGACCTATGCCTGAGCTGTTGGCCTACGCTGGGCCATGTGCTCCCCGTAGTGACCTTTGGGCTTATCTAAATTGGCTGGTTGTAAATGGACTAATAATGACTTGGCTAATCATGTATACATGGCACGTATTGTTCCGACTGGGTGATGTTTCCCCAGGTTCGATGATTTCGACTGGATGATTTTTCCCAGGTTCGATGATTGCATGGGTGACGGCCCACTGTCCGCACGGATGAGCATCCCAAGGGCGATGATTACATTCATACATATATGCACCTAATAAGACTGCATTTACTCAGTTTTGGTTGTTTGAATGTTTTATACTATTTCTTACCTAATGCGGTGGTGTGTAATCTTGAGGGGAATTCACACTGAGTTGGTCACTCATCCATCAAATATAAAACCGTACAGGTAGCACAGGTGGCTTAAGTGATATGCATGTTCACACTTGATGAGGAGCAGGGTACGATCACCAGGGATGCATGATTGTATTTGCCTGGAGGAGCAGCGTGATCTTGCGGCTTATATTTACATGCTTTCTACTATTCTTCATGTATTAATTTTTATAAATCTTGTATTTTTTAAATTCAGGGACGTTAGTTTGTATAAGTCATTATGGGCAGCTTCTTGTATACTTGAATGATAATGAAATTTTCCTTTATGTCGATTTGTCCACACTACGCTCATTTTCTCACTCTGATGAAAAAAAAATGTACACTCGAATTTGACCATCCTTTAAGGTTAACACTCGGCTTTTTGGGAAACGGGTTGTGTACTCGGGTTCTGAAAAGTCAGGTTGTTACAGGTGGTATCAGAGCATAGTTTAGACAAACTTGGCCTTGGGAAATGACTTTATACAAACTTTAAATGTCTCAAGCTAGGACGTATGAAATTAGAAATTTGAACTTAGGTGAATTTCTCCTTAGACTTAGAAGGATAGTTGAAAACGTAGAAATCCAAACTTAGGTTCCCTTAGAAATTGTAAGGAAAATTATTTGGATTGACGTGGGTTCCCATTAAGGTTAGGAGAAATTGAAAACATAGAAACTCAAATTTTTAGGTCCCTTAGAAAACTGTTTGGATGGCTGAAGGACTTAGAAATGAATCTAGGCCCCTTAGAACAATTGGTCATTTGAGCTTATGAAAAGTTCCTTTCAAGAAAAATTTAGAAAACATAGATACTTCAAAACCTAGGTCCCCTTGGAGATTATTAGAAAAACTATTGAACTTAGGAAAAATCCCCTTGCAGCTAGCAGAGGTTGAGAGTATAGTGATACAAAATTTTAGATCCCTAGAAAGGTTGTTTGAATGGTCAAAGAACTTAGAAATAAACTTAGGACCTTTAGAACATTTAGCCAATTGTACTTATGAAAAGTTACCTTCCAAAAGTAAATTTTTTGAGAACATAGATACTTCAAAATGTTAGGATCCCTGAAAGATTGTTTTGATAACTAATAGGACTTATAAATGAGTGTAGGTTCCCTTGAATGTTTTAGGTTTAGTCATTTGAATTTATAAATAGGAACTTTGGTTACCTTGAAAACTACTAGAATTGTTGTTTGAACTTAGAAATTAAGCTAATGTGCCGTGAGGAACAAACACCCACCATGACATATTGACACTTAGTGAATGGAATGAACTTATGCTTCGAAGGGATTTCCTTGATTGGACACAAGTGCTCTCTAAATTTAAGAACCATATGTAGGAACTGTAACTTGAATCCCTTAATGCATCTCTTTAGGTAGAGGCAATATCCCTTATGATTTTCGGTACTTAAAAATGACTAGAGATGAAGTTCTAAATTTTTGGGTAAGATTTCAACCTTAGGCTGAGCATATCAAGACCAGATTTAAGATCTTAGATAAATTTAACAAATTTTTTTAAACTTAGATTTCATGTAGAAACCTTGACCCTAGGATTTTGTATTTAGACAATCAGAGTGCGCATTGGAAGAGTAATGGGCCACATAGTCTTATTCGTTATGAAAATAAATGGTCAAATGATATTTCCCATGAGCTTAGAGTAATCGGGGTCACAGATTGATGGAATCATGTTTATGCAATGAGTACGCGGTTTGACCTAAATTCTAAGTTCTAGCAAGTCTCAATGATCTCAATGCCCTGATCAAGCAAAGGATCGAGATTTAGTAGGATTAAGAATTGATGCTAGAAACCCTTTGTTCTACGTAGGCAAAGGATCGATGTATCAGACTCAAACCCATTATAACCATTTGTCTGTGACAGCTCGAACATCGAAAACCAGGAAATTGTATTGTACTCTAGATGTTGGAACTATCATTCAAGGTAAAGGCCAAGCTAGGAGATTAGTGTTCGCCACCCAAATGAACTTAAAATCTTAGTAAGTGCTATGAGGAATCCTGATGTTGACAAACATTAGTAAGATCCCCTAGTTCTAGTTAATGATGGAATGATTCCTAAAATTTAGTAGAGCCTAAACACATCAGTTGATTTTCTAGGATGGAGAGTTAAGGGATTGTGGTGGATTGGAATATAGCATTGAAATTTCATAACTTAGGCACACATGAAATAGGGTACACCTTGTTACTGAATCTCGAGGGAGAGATTCTTCTTTAAGGGGGGTAGATTGTAACACCCCGTACTTTTCAGTACTCGGGTGTTACCAGTATAGTCAAATTTAGAATAGATGTAAGTCTAGCTTAAGCAAGGGATCACGTGCATTTCAGTCTAAATCCAACAAGTGACCGAAATACCAACCACTAGACCCTGAGATATGATAAACCTTTATCAAACACAGATAAATACGAAATATTTGTTAATGACGTAGTCATAGGATCACATGATGAGCTATATAAACAATCAAACCATACATAGCCACCTTCGGGACACGATGCAATAAATCCACACATTAGGAGTTGTCTTCGTCTCAGAGTAACCATTCATCCTATGACCTAAGGCCCGGATCGTCAGATCCATCGTTTATCTAACCTTAAAAACTGTAATTAGGAGGTATGGCTCACTTACAGATTTAAAATAATCTAATTAAGCCCTAGAAGCGACTGATTGAGAAAATAAATGGCACGGATCGAGATGCAAACCCTGATAAACAACTTAGAAAAATAATAGTAATAATGATAATAATATTAATGATATTAAAAGCATTAAAAACAAATAGCCCATACTATAAGCGTGTACTAGGCCATATGATTCATAGTCCAACCACTAAATTTTAGCTTAAATGGTCCCTTGGAATCTTTTAACCGTTGAAGTTCAATCCCGGTGTGATCCAACCACTAGATCATTGAGAATCCACCATTAGGGTGTGAAATTTAAGAGTATGGCCCACCTGGACCTTGGATCTACCCCATTTTTGCTCAGGAGCTAAGACAAGACCCTCTAAAAGTAATGGATGGTGTGGATCATGCCCGGACATATCTAAGGGCCCAACTTTAGAGTGCATGCCCATAGAGGGTGGGTGCACCAACACCGCACACCGAGCTGGGAAGCTTGGTCAGCAGGCGCTGACCCGCTCTTTCCATAAAAGGGAGATTCCTCTCTCTCTCTCTGGTTTTAACAGCAACGGTCAGATGACTATTTGGGGCCGTTCGTGGCCCACCATGATCACCCAACTAGGTGATCTAAACCGTCCATCGTGTTGGGTAGATTTCCCCGCCCAAAAACATGTAGGCCCCGCACGTGATGCACACGCGATTGCACACCACTCTGAGCGCGATCCGGCTTTACAAAATCACCTTATCCAAAAATGGAAAACTCTTCACTGCTGCCACGAGGGTGATCCGTGTGAGGAGAGAACCTCTAATCCTAGCCTTCCATTCGAGCCCATCTCGGCCGTCCATTCTAGTTGTGGTTTAGGGCTTTAAAACCACAACCGGTTTCATATCCTCCCATTGTTTTGAAGGAGGTTTCGGACGGAGTAAATCCACACCGTGTTCTCTCGATCCGACGACTTAGGAGCGTTAGGGCAGTACTATTAGAGGGAGAGGATCGAGCAGCTCGCCATTCTCATAGCCGTTCTTGCAGCTGCAACTCTAGAAATGACTGTTTCTCTCAAAACTCAAACCCACCACCCAAACCCTCCTACAGCTTCGAAATAGACAGTCCATAAGCCTTCTAGAACCCATAGAGACCCTCTGAAGGAAGCCGATCGGAAGGAAAAACCTTCGTTTAAAATCTGCCATTAATGGTCATCTCCTTCTTCGTTGTTCACCCGCGCCTCGCCGAGTCGCTCCGACTCATGGTGGGTTCTGATTGGGTCGGAATTGTGTCTGGCCTGAGAAAAAGAAGGAGAAGAAAGAAAATAAAGGAAGGAGGAAAATTGATAGAGAAAGAACGGGAGAAGGAAGAAAAGAAAGAAAGAAATAAGAGAGGGATGGGAGAGAGGGAGTACGACACCCTCTCTCTGGTTGCAGATTCGCTGTCGTTTCAGCTAGACTCGGATAGAGTTAGGTTTGAGTTTCGGCTGCTGACCCTGCTGGTCATTGCTATAGGAAGAAAGAGAAAGGAAAGGAGAAAGAAAGAAGTTGAGATTCGACTTGGTGGCTGTTGAGCCGACTCGGCTGGAACCGAGTCCAGCAGAGTTGAGTTGGGTTGGTAGGGTCCTGACCCTGGCTGGATTTCCAGCATGTGGAAAACAGAGGAAAGAAGAAGAAAAGGAGAGAAAGAAATGGAAGAAATAAGAAAAGAAAAGGAGTAGAAAACGGTCTGGCGGCCATTCAAATTGGGCCAAGTCATGCAACCCGCCACTGAGTGGACTCGGCTGGTGACTCACAACTAGAGCTACTGTTGTGGGTTGATGGTTTTGTCACCCATAGCAGAAAAGAAGAAGAAAAGGAGAAGAAGAAAATGAGAAGAAGAAAGAGAGAGGAAAGGAAAGTGTGAAGGAAGGTGGTAGTTGTATTGAGCCTCAACTTGAACTGAGTCAATAAGGTAAGAATTTCTGTTTATTTTCATATTCGTCATCAGTTATTTGTTATTAATTATATCACTATTATTTTCTATCTATTGTAACAACTAAGGTCATCTTAATGACATTGACTAGAAATTTTAATCAATATTACAATGTACTAATTAGCGTTATGGATATTATTATTAACTTTCATCATAATGATTTTTACCATGTTAGCTAATGTAAATTATAACCCTAGTGATAATAGTCAATGTAATTAATAATACACCAACTAGGGTTTAAACCCAACCTAGACCTAAACTCTAGGATAAAATCCTAGGCCTAAGTAACTTAAACTCTAGGTCTATAGTTTAAACATAAGCGATGAGACCATAACACCTATTGCCACTACTAGATCCATTATTATGACTATATTATCATTTTTCTCCTTACGGGATTATTATAATACTTGTTTATATAATTATTAGTATTAATCCTTATTATATTATCATTAGTAAATATTATATTATTATTACTTGAATTATTTAAGGGATTATTAGAAATTATAAAAATATTAGATGATGACAATACGTTAAATATGAACTTATGGACCGTCATTATTATATGGATGGAATAATACCCCTATTAGGAATATTATTTGGCCCATTGTACAATAATAATAATTATAGTAATATTGATAATAAATTACTATCCAAATCCCAGGATCTAAGTCAAGGCTAAACCTAAGAATGAAAACCCTAATTCTATATTAAAACCCTAAGATAGATAACTCAAACCCTAGGTAGTGTGTAGATCTTGGATCTAATTATACAAGTTCCTGATTTATGGTAGGACTTGATTTTAAGGGCACGCACTTCCTAGTGACTTAGCTGGCGTGGGTGATTCGACTAGTCAGGTGATGATTCTTCCCCTTGAGCTTTTCATCTTCTCATTAGCTTAAGTTATAGTTTTTCTAAAAATTCATAATTGATATCTCTCTCTTATAATCACATGTGTTAGCTGATGGAAATTGAATTACTATATTTCCTGCTTAATGATCATCATGTATAATTGTTCGTGAATTATTTGTGTATTGCTTCTGGACTTTAAACCGGTACATTAGTGGGAAACCCCCACTTATAAATGTACACCCATACTTGGGATGTAACCCGACTAGTTGTGATTAAAATGGACCTTCGGCTTAGTGGTTATTGAGTGATGGTCTAAATGGATCATGGATGTGGGCCTACCATCCACGGTTGTGTCCAATGATTTTCAAGGATGGTCTTTTATCGCATGGTTTTGATACTCGCCCTATGAGGCCTATTTTGATAATTGCTCTATGTGGCTTGTTTGATATCACCCTATGTGGCTCTGTTCTGGTATTTTTTCTATATGGGTTTGATGTTTTATATCGTGTAACCATATGATGGTAAGCCCTATATACTTTAATATGATTGGCCACTAGTCGACAGGTTTCCATTAAACATCCTAAGGTGGTAGTCTCATGAGCTAGGGATGGTGGTATGGGACCTATGCCCGAGCTGTCGGCCTACGCTGGGCCATGTGCTCCCCGTAGTGACCTTTGGGCTTATCTAAATTGGCTGGTTGTAAATGGACTAATAATGACTTGGCTAATTATGTATACATGGCACGTATTGTTCCGACTGGGTGATGTTTCCTCAGGTTCGATGATTTCGACTGGATTTTTCCCAGGTTCGATGATTGCATGGGTGACGGCCCACTGTCCGCAGAGATGAGCATCTCCGGGGTGATAATTGCATTCATACATCCATGCACATAATAAGACTGCATTTACTCGGTTTTGGTTGTTTAAATGTTTTATACCATTTCTTACCTAATGCGGCGGTGTGTAATCTTGAGGAGAATTCACACTGAGTTGGTCACTCATCCATCAAATATAAAACTGTACAGGTAGCACAGGTGGCTTAAGTGATATGCATGTTCAGACTTGATGAGGAGCAGGGTACGATCACCAGGGATGCATGATTGTATTTTCCTGGAGGAGCCGCATGATCTTACGGCTTATATTTATATGCTTTCTCCTTTTCTTCATGTATTAATTTTTGTAAATCTTGTATTTGTTAAATTCAGAGACATTGGTTTGTATAAGTCATTATGGGCAGCTTCTTGTATACTTGAATGATAATGAAATTTTCCTTTATGTCGATTTGTCCACACTACGCTCATTTGCTCACTCTGATGGAAAAAAAAATGTACACTCAAATTTGACCATCCTTTAAGGTTAACACTCGGCTTTTTGGAAAACGGGTTGTGTACTCGGGTTCTGAAAAGTCGAGTTGTTACATACATACAAGTGAGAAGAATTTGAGGAGTGCACGTGAAAGGGATCGCTACACACGGTTTCTTTGTGGTTGTCTAATTAAATGACAGCCTAACAAAAGCCTTTTAGCTACGAATATGATGAACGACTTCCGCCTGCTTCACCACATCTGCACGTTAAACGTCTACCCTAGGTGGAGCAACCCAGTGAGTGCACGCACCTGATGGTGAATTTCCTATTCCAGGTGGCATAGGGAGAGAAGTTGTGTGTGCCTATGCATGTTCTGCAATAGATAGTCCTTACCGTACATTCTAATAGAATGACTGAATCCCTCCCGTTCAGCTGACTCATATGCAGGATTGCACTTATGTTTGGCTATAAACTCGAGGCGGAATTTCCGGCATCGATCCATTACATCAGCGAGACTACTCTCAATCAGATGGATATCGGGCCACGATAATGACAAGCCCTACTTAAAGAGAGTGAGGATGAGACCGAGAGTAAAGAGGAAGAGAGTGATAAAGAAGGTGGAGCTGAAATAGAAGAAGAGCAGAGCGAATAAGAAGAGGAGGCCCAGGATATGGATGAGAGCCCTCCTCCTGCGACTCGAGAGCATGATCCTGATCGGGCTGATAGGGAAGCCCGTTTAGTTAGACTTGAGGAGGGCCAGGTGTAACACCCTGAAAATCGGGGGTCGTGTATAAACTCAACTCCCGAGTTCCAGACCGTCACTTATGCAACAAAAATGATTATGATTCAATGTTGTCTGATTTAAAGCATTCACATGAGTAAAAGTATACTAAAACTGCAATTCATACTTCAGATCCAGTGATAAAAGCAAGCGGAAGACTAAACAATATATATATCACTGTATGGAAAAACAAAGTAATCTCAACTGTCTCCAAAGTATGACTACATCTCTGAGTCTCATATACATGTAAATAGACAAAAGAATAAGTTCAAAATAGTCCCACTGAAGTCCCCCTCGATCCAGGTCACCTACGGGAAGCCGTCGTGATACTGCATATACGAGAACTCATCCTGGTCCTCGTCAATCTCCGGCTCCACCTCCTGGATCTCGTCGTCACCTGCAACTACAACAGGGTCTGGTGGGTGTTGCAAACACCATCCCGTAACGTGGGAATGAGTGATCAACTCAGTGGAATCATAGAGCAAAGATTAGCATGTTCACAATTCAATCACGCGATAATAGTAAAGCAGTAAATCAGACAAATCCTAATACTGTTGTTAATGCAAGATGATATGACGTGATGTATGCCCTCACCGACGATCACCCTCATACGGCAACATCTTACGACCGCGGCATGCCACACTCCCTAGAGTGCTCCACATCTTCCAGGCACATGCAATGCTATGGTGATATGATTACCAAGTTGTTATTAGTCCATTCAAACAGCAGGATTGGGAAACTAAGGTACCTCCCTTGTATCAATCCCAACACGGATCCTGTCTAGGGTCGTCACTCCTAGTAATCTCATACGATGTACATTTCGTAGGTCACTGCAAGGGCTGCCAGGGCTGTTGCTCGCACTCGTTGCACCGCTCCCCCATCACCTTATCAATACAGGCCTACTGTACTCTACTGCACGGAAGGGTCGTCGCCTCCCGTGAACTCAGAATACGCTCGCGGTCACTACAAAGGGCTCGTCGCCTGGTCAGTGTAGGCCGACAGCTAGAATATAGTGTCCCATACCACCATAATCTGCTCACGAGTCAAGGTGCTCATTGGTCACTACGGGGAGGTTTGTGGCCCCAGCGTAGGCCGACAGCTCGACCACGGTGTCCCATACCACCATGCCCGGCTCATGAGTCTTCGTGGATCAAGGTACCACGGTTAATAGGGTTTACAATGGTAAGTTCAGTACCCTAGGTTCAAGCAGTTATGATACATACAAGGTGAACAAACATCGGCCAGTCGGGTTACTTGACGGGCTCGACTAGCGCGATCGCATCTCGAATTGAACGACATGAAGTGCGTAAAACACTTCGCGTGGCCTAACCACTGCCGCCAACTCTCAACACGAATCACATTCATCGACGCGTCGTTCGTGGCTATGACCAGTCAGCCACGAATTCGCTCGGTTATCGACTGCCTGGACTAAGTCAAGTCCCACACATCTATGGAATTACTATAAAAGGTATTGGAATTGAAATACATCATGTGAGCATGTTAGCACATGTTATAACATTCAACTTAAGCAAATCTTCAAGGCATACTTCCCATGCATATTCAACTTAAGCAAATCCTCAAGCACATACATTCCATGCATGTAATGAAATCATGCATTTTGTCAACATGTAGAAAATCATTTAGGTCAGCATAATAATTGAAAAATCAATCACAAACTATCAAATAACATCATTTAATTCAATACATACTAATACAAGCATTTATACAAACACATACACTACACACTTAAGTCTACATATAGTATGTCGACCCAAAGTGTGCAACTAGGCGAATCTCTTTGCCAAACTAATTATGCACGCATTCCTAACTTCCTAATGCGACAACAAACCATGTCAATCACATCAGCAAAATATGAATGTAAACAGTACTTCCTACAAATGACTAAAATGCCCTAAATCTCATATTCTTCGTTAGCTTACGAAACGGGAAACGGAGAGCATTTTGTACATGTCAAACGGCGATGCCGTCAAGAATCTACTATTAAACGACATTGAAAGCATTGGGAACCGTCAATCAAAGCGTCTAAAATCCTCACCTAGTGTCTTGTAGACTCGGGAATTGAAGCGGCGTGTATATGCTTCGTCTACGGAGAGTAAGGAGCCTAATACATAAGATCCATAAGCTACATCGCTATGGAAATAAGGAAAACTCAAGTCAACATCTATTTAGGGTTTTTACTTACCTAGGATTGTGGTGGAATCGCCGGGAAAGCGGTAGAGGAGTGTTGCTTAAGCACGTGCAACACGTAGCACAAGTGGCGGGAAGAACTCTCCCACTCTCTCACAATCTCTCACTCTTTTTCTCTCTCCCAAGCTAGGGCTTCTCTCAAATTCGGATGGGAGAGAGGAGTGAGGGTTTCAACCCCTTTTATAGCCTAAAACATTCCCAAAATAGGCTTGGAAACAATGTTTACTTGGTGCCTAACCAAATCGGGGCCGTTTCGGTCCAAAAGGACATTTCTAGAGGTCCCCAGGCCAAATGCGGTCGGACTTAAGCTCGTGTATACTGGATCTAGCACACATCCAGTTTTCAGACCGGTTGGGTTCCCAGATCGCACGTGGCGGCCCAGTTTCAGTTTAACGGTCACCACACCAAGATCAGGCCTATAAGTCCCGTGATATATAATAGATATTTTTCCTGATCCAAGGGTGTAATTTGGCTGTATTCTGACGGTCAGAATGCTTAATACTGATGCGTCAAATTTGTGTGCCAGATTTGAATTTGAAATTCCAACTATGTCCCTATTCACACTCTCTTCGGTCCGGGCTCAATGAAATAGCCTGTGATCGTCAGTTGGACTTGATATTCGAAACGATTGCCAAGCCCAGCTAAGTGGTCATAACGGTCTAAGATGGTAGGCATCTGACTTACGACGCGCGGTCTAGATCCAATACAAAGTTTCAAAGTGGTCCAGAGAACAAACCGGTTTAGAGTTTGATCCGAGGCTTTAGAGCATTATAGCACCCTTGGTTCCACTCGCTTCGGGCCTCGTAGAACGTATTTAAAGTGATCAGGGACCATTTCCCAGCTATTCTAACGTTGCACTAGCTAACCTAGTCATATTTTCTAAAGGAATGAATTCTACGCAATTTCGGGTCGAATTGGTACTCGAGCCCAAGTATGGATTTTTCACGGGCGTTACAATCTACCCCCCTTAACAAATAATTTCGTCCTCGAAATTTTGTACCTTTTCGTACTCCTCGAGAAGCTGTGGGTAGTTCTTTCTGATCTCGGCTTCTGTCTCCCAAGTAGCCTCCTCCTCAGTATGATGCGTCCATAGTACCTTCACAAGGGGAATCACCTTGCTACGCAGTACCTGCTCCTTCCGGTCTAAGATGCGTGTCGGTCGCAGGATATAAGTAACATCCTCTCCTAACTGCACCTGCTCCCATCTGATGATATGAGAAGGATCAGCAACGTACTTCTTCAGCATAGAAACATGAAATACGTTGTGGACGCTCGCGAGGGGCGTGGGTAAAGCCAATCGGTAAGCCACTGCTCCCACACGATCGAGGATCTGAAATGGACCAATGAATCGCGGTGCCAGCTTCCCTTTCTTCCCGAACCGAAGGACTCCCTTCATAGGGGAAACTCGCAAAAACACATGATCCCCGACTGTGAACTCTAGTGGTCTCCGTCTCGTATCAGCGTAGCTCTTCTGTCTGCTCTGCGCTGTAAGAAGCCGACGTCGAATAATATCAATCTTCTCTGACGTCGCCTGCACCAACTCTGGGCCAATCAAGCTGCGCTCACCGACCTCTAACCAGCAATGCGGTGCGCGACAAGGTCGCCCATACAGCGCCTCATAAGGTGCCATGCCGATACTCGCCTGGAAGCTATTGTTGTACGCAAACTCCGCATATGCAAGACAGTCATCCCAACTGTCCATGAAGTCCAATGCGCAAGCTTGCAACATGTCCTCCAGGATCTGGTTCACTCGCTCCGTCTGTCCGTCCGTCTGTGGGTGGAAGGCAGTACTGAACTTCAACTTCACACCCATAGCCTCCTGAATGCGAGTCCAGAAAATAGAAGTGAACCGCGTGTCTCTGTCCGACACGATCTCCAACGGAACTCCATGCAGACGCACGATCTCTCTAATATACAATCTAGCCAGCTCGTCTGCAGAGTTCGTAACTCTGATCGGTAGGAAGTGCGCCGACTTCGTCAATCGGTCGACGATCACCCAAATGGAATCATGCCCCTTCCTCGTCTTCGGCAACCCAGAAATGAAGTCCATGGAAATGAAATCCCACTTCCACTCTGCAATCGGCATAGGCTGCAAAAGTCCAGGTGGTCGGCGATGCTCTGCCTTCACCTGCTGACAAGTGAGGCAACGGGACACGAACTCAGCAATGTGGGTCTTCATACCTTCCCACCAATACGTCCTCTTCACGTCACGATACATCTTCGTGCTGCCAGGATGCATCGCGAGTCTAGTAGAATGCGCAGCCTCGAGAATCTCTCGTCTCAAGTCAGGGATATCTGGGACGCATAGGCGGCCACGGTAACGTAAGCCTCCATCCATACCAACTCGCCAGTCGGCGTCAGCATCATCACTGGCCTACTCTCGAAGCTCAGTAAGATGCGCGTCGTCCCTCTGCGCCTCGATGACACGGTCATCGATCTGAGATCGCACCTGTACATGTGCGATAAACTCAAATGGCTCCTCTACGGTGAGTTTCTGCTCAAAGTCTCACAAAAACTCCACCATATCCCACTCGGCAACCATCAGTGGAGCCGCAAACTCTATCGCCTTCTTGCGGCTCAACGCATCAGCCACAAGGTTCGCCTTCCCAGGATGGTAAGAGACTTCAAACTTGAAGTCCTTCAGCGTCTCCATCCATCGCCGCTGCCTCATATTCAAGTCCCGCTGCGTGAATATGTACTTGAGGCTCTTGTGGTCGCAAAAGAGCTCGAACTCCTCTCCGTAGAGGTAATGTCTCCAGAGTCTCAGTGCGAATATAACGGCTGCCAACTCCAGGTCGTGTGTAGGGTAATTCTCCTCGTGCTTCCTTAATTGTCTCGAGGCATACGAAATTACCCTGTCCCTCTGCATAAGGACACAACCCAAACCAACGCTAGACGCGTCAGGGTATATAGTGTATTTAACCCCTTGCTCTGGCAATACTAGCACAGGGGCGGACGTAAGTCTGTCCTTCAGCTCCTGAAAAGCTGACTCCGCCTTATCATTCCAAGCGAACTTCACGTCCTTCCGTGTCAACTGAGATAAGGGCCTTGCGATCTTCGAGAAGTCCTGAATGAAGCGCCGATAGTAGCCAGCGAGACCCAAGAAACTCCTCACCTCAGTGACAGAACCAGGCTGCTCCCAGTCCTGCACCGCAGCTACCTTAGACAGGTCAACTGCCATGCCATCCTTGGACACCACGTGTCCCAGAAACTTCACCTCCTGCTTCCAGAAGTCGCACTTCTTATACTGTGCGAACAACTGATGCTGTCTGAGCGTATCAAGGACCAAACGCAAGTGCTCCTCATGCTCCTCTCGACTCCTAGAGTATACCAAAATGTCGTCGATGAAGACAACGATGAATCGATAGAGGAAAGGCCGCAATACCCTGTTCATCAGATCCATGAACACGTCCGGTGCGTTCGTGAGACCGAACGACATCACAAGGAACTCGTAATGACCAAAACTGGTCCTGAATGCTGTCTTCTGCACGTCCTCATCTCTGACGCGCAGCTGATGATATCCTGACTGAAGATCAATCTTCGAGAAGTACTGCGCTCCTCTCAACTGATCAAACAAGTCATCGATCCTGGGCAAAGGGTACTTGTTCTTCACCGTGAGCTGGTTCAGCCTGCGATAATCAATACACAATCGCAGCGAACCATCCTTCTTCTTTACGAACAAGACCGGTGCTCCCCAAGGAGATACGCTAGGCCGTATAAAGCCAAGCTCTAGCAGACCATCAATCTGCGTCCTCAACTCCTCCATCTCACATGGTGCCATGCGATACGTCGGCAGTGAGACGGGTGTAGAACCAGGAATCAGATCGATAGTGAAATCGATCTCACGTCGGGGCGGCAAACCAGGGATCTTCCTGAACAGATCCCCGAACTCAGAAACAACTGGCGTCTGCTCAAGTACCTGGGCACCAGCGTCGCGCAAAAGAGTGGCGTAGCTAAGAATGCGGAAAGGAAGATTTACCCGCACTGAAAATGTGAAAGGCGTGCCCTCAGGCTCGTACACCGTCACCACACGAGCCTCGCAGTCAATCTCGGCTCTCGCTGCAGTCAACCAATCCATGCCAAGAATAACGTCGAGATATACGAGCGAGGGATCGACGACCAGATCAAGAGTCATCGTCCTGCCAGTGCCACGGCGCCAGTAAAATACATTGAACCAAGGGGTGGGACCAACTTTTTTGGGACCCTGGGACCATGGGGGACCAGACCACCTCGATCTTGCGATCGATCCTTATAGACTTCGCCAATCGGCGAATCTGTGATCCTAGAAGTGTTTCTAGACCCTTCTCGCACCCACCTAAGTCAAAAGAAGCGACAGCATACGTCGCAAGACCATAACCCAGACCCAGTATACTCTCATTCATGCTTTGATACCAACCTGTAACACCCTGAAAATCGGGGGTCGTGTATAAACTCAACTCCCGAGTTCCAGACCGTCACTTATGCAACAAAAATGATTATGATTCAATGTTGTCTGATTTAAAGCATTCACATGAGTAAAAGTATACTAAAACTGCAATTCATACTTCAGATCCAGTGATAAAAGCAAGCGGAAGACTAAACAATATATATATCACTGTATGGAAAAACAAAGTAATCTCAACTGTCTCCAAAGTATGACTACATCTCTGAGTCTCATATACATGTAAATAGACAAAAGAATAAGTTCAAAATAGTCCCACTGAAGTCCCCCTCGATCCAGGTCACCTACGGGAAGCCGTCGTGATACTGCATATACGAGAACTCATCCTGGTCCTCGTCAATCTCCGGCTCCACCTCCTGGATCTCGTCGTCACCTGCAACTACAACAGGGTCTGGTGGGTGTTGCAAACACCATCCCGTAACGTGGGAATGAGTGATCAACTCAGTGGAATCATAGAGCAAAGATTAGCATGTTCACAATTCAATCACGCGATAATAGTAAAGCAGTAAATCAGACAAATCCTAATACTGTTGTTAATGCAAGATGATATGACGTGATGTATGCCCTCACCGACGATCACCCTCATACGGCAACATCTTACGACCGCGGCATGCCACACTCCCTAGAGTGCTCCACATCTTCCAGGCACATGCAATGCTATGGTGATATGATTACCAAGTTGTTATTAGTCCATTCAAACAGCAGGATTGGGAAACTAAGGTACCTCCCTTGTATCAATCCCAACACGGATCCTGTCTAGGGTCGTCACTCCTAGTAATCTCATACGATGTACATTTCGTAGGTCACTGCAAGGGCTGCCAGGGCTGTTGCTCGCACTCGTTGCACCGCTCCCCCATCACCTTATCAATACAGGCCTACTGTACTCTACTGCACGGAAGGGTCGTCGCCTCCCGTGAACTCAGAATACGCTCGCGGTCACTACAAAGGGCTCGTCGCCTGGTCAGTGTAGGCCGACAGCTAGAATATAGTGTCCCATACCACCATAATCTGCTCACGAGTCAAGGTGCTCATTGGTCACTACGGGGAGGTTTGTGGCCCCAGCGTAGGCCGACAGCTCGACCACGGTGTCCCATACCACCATGCCCGGCTCATGAGTCTTCGTGGATCAAGGTACCACGGTTAATAGGGTTTACAATGGTAAGTTCAGTACCCTAGGTTCAAGCAGTTATGATACATACAAGGTGAACAAACATCGGCCAGTCGGGTTACTTGACGGGCTCGACTAGCGCGATCGCATCTCGAATTGAACGACATGAAGTGCGTAAAACACTTCGCGTGGCCTAACCACTGCCGCCAACTCTCAACACGAATCACATTCATCGACGCGTCGTTCGTGGCTATGACCAGTCAGCCACGAATTCGCTCGGTTATCGACTGCCTGGACTAAGTCAAGTCCCACACATCTATGGAATTACTATAAAAGGTATTGGAATTGAAATACATCATGTGAGCATGTTAGCACATGTTATAACATTCAACTTAAGCAAATCTTCAAGGCATACTTCCCATGCATATTCAACTTAAGCAAATCCTCAAGCACATACATTCCATGCATGTAATGAAATCATGCATTTTGTCAACATGTAGAAAATCATTTAGGTCAGCATAATAATTGAAAAATCAATCACAAACTATCAAATAACATCATTTAATTCAATACATACTAATACAAGCATTTATACAAACACATACACTACACACTTAAGTCTACATATAGTATGTCGACCCAAAGTGTGCAACTAGGCGAATCTCTTTGCCAAACTAATTATGCACGCATTCCTAACTTCCTAATGCGACAACAAACCATGTCAATCACATCAGCAAAATATGAATGTAAACAGTACTTCCTACAAATGACTAAAATGCCCTAAATCTCATATTCTTCGTTAGCTTACGAAACGGGAAACGGAGAGCATTTTGTACATGTCAAACGGCGATGCCGTCAAGAATCTACTATTAAACGACATTGAAAGCATTGGGAACCGTCAATCAAAGCGTCTAAAATCCTCACCTAGTGTCTTGTAGACTCGGGAATTGAAGCGGCGTGTATATGCTTCGTCTACGGAGAGTAAGGAGCCTAATACATAAGATCCATAAGCTACATCGCTATGGAAACAAGGAAAACTCAAATCAACATCTATTTAGGGTTTTTACTTACCTAGGATTGTGGTGGAATCGCCGGGAAAGCGGTAGAGGAGTGTTGCTTAAGCACGTGCAACACGTAGCACAAGTGGCGGGAAGAACTCTCCCACTCTCTCACAATCTCTCACTCTTTTTCTCTCTCCCAAGCTAGGGCTTCTCTCAAATTCGGATGGGAGAGAGGAGTGAGGGTTTCAACCCCTTTTATAGTGTAACACCCTGAAAATCGGGGGTCGTGTATAAACTCAACTCCCGAGTTCCAGACCGTCACTTATGCAACAAAAATGGTTATGATTCAATGTTGTCTGATTTAAAGCATTCACATGAGTAAAAGTATACCAAAACTGCAATTCATACTTCAGATCCAGTGATAAAAGCAAGCGGAAGACTAAACAAGATATATATCACTGTATGGAAAAACAAAGTAATCTCAACTGTCTCCAAAGTATGACTACATCTCTGAGTCTCATATACATGTACATAACAAAAGAATAATGTTCAAAAAGAAAAGTCCCACTGATGTCCCCTCGATCCAAGTCACCTACGGGAAGCCGTCATGATACTGCATATACGAGAACTCATCCTGGTCCTCGTCATCATCTAGCTCCACCTCCTGGATCTCATCGTCACCTGCAACTACAACAGGGTCTGGTGGGTGTTGCAAACACCATCCCGTAACGTGGGAATGAGTGATCAACTCAGTGGAATCATAGAGCAAAGATTAGCATGTTCACAATTCAGTCACGCGATAATAGTAAAGCAGTAAATCAGACAAGTCCTAAAACTGTTGTTAATGCAAGATGATATGACGTGATGTATGCCCTCACCGACGATCACCCTCATACGGCAACATCTTACGACCGCGGCATGCCACACTCCCTAGAGTGCTCCACATCTTCCAGGCACATGCAATGCTATGGTGATATGATTACCAAGTTATTATTAGTCCATTCAAACAGCAGGATTGGGAAACTAAGGTACCTCCCTTGTATCGATCCCAACACGGATCCTGTCTAGGGTCGTCACTCCTAGTAATCTCATACGATGTACATTTCGTAGGTCACTGCAAGGGCTGCCAGGGCTGTTGCTCGCACTCGTTGCACCGCTCCCCCATCACCTTATCAATACAGGCCTACTGTACTCTACTGCACGGAAGGGTCGTCGCCTCCCGTGAACTCAGAATACGCTCGCGGTCACTACAAAGGGCTCGTCGCCTGATCAGTGTAGGCCGACAGCTAGAATATAGTGTCCCATACCACCATAATCTGCTCACGAGTCAAGGTGCTCATTGGTCACTACGGGGAGGTTTGTGGCCCCAGCGTAGGCCGACAGCTCGACCACGGTGTCCCATACCACCATGCCCGGCTCATGAGTCTTCGTGGATCAAGGTACCACGGTTAATAGGGTTTACAATGGTAAGTTCGGTACCCTAGGTTCAAGCAGTTATGATACATACATGGTGAACAAACATCGGCCAGTCGGGTTACTTGACGGGCTCGACTAGCGCGATCGCATCTCGAACTGAACGACATGAAGTGCGTAAAACACTTCGCGTGGCCTAACCACTGCCGCCAACTCTCAACACGAATCACATTCATCGACGCGTCATTCGTGGCTATGACCAGTCAGCCACGAATTTGCTCGGTTACCGACTGCCTGGACTAAGTCAAGTCCCACACATCTATGGAATCACTATAAAAGGTATTGGAATTGAAATACATCATGTGAGCATGTTAGCACATGTTATGACATTCAACTTAAGCAAATCTTCAAGGCATACTTCCTATGCATATTCAACTTAAGCAAATCCTCAAGCACATACATTCCATGCATGTAGTGAAATCATGCATTTTGTCAACATGTAGAAAATCATTTAGGTCGGCATAATAATTGAAAAATCAATCACAAAGTATCAAATAACATCATTTAATTCAATACATACTAATACAAGCATTTATACAAACACATGCACTACACACTTAGGTCTACATATAGCATGTCGACCCAAAGTATGCAACTAGGCGAATCTCTTCGCCAAACTAATTATGCACGCATTCCTAACTTCCTAATGCGACAACAAACCATGTCAATCACATCAGCAAAATATGAATGCAAACAGTACTTCCTACAAATGACTAAAATGCCCTAAATCTCATATTCTTCGTTAGCTTACGAAACGGGAAACGGAGAGCATTTTGTACATGTCAAACGGCGATGCCGTCAAGAATCTACTATTAAACGGCATTGAAAGCATTGGGAACCGTCAATCAAAGCGTCTAAAATCCTCACCTAGTGTCTTGTAGACTCGGGAATTGAAGCGGAGTGTATATGCTTCGTCTACGGCGAGTAAGGAGCCTAATGCATAAGATCCATAAGCTACATCGCCATGGAAACAAGAAAAACTCAAATCACCAACTATTTAGGGTTTTTACTTACCTAGGATTGCGGTGGAATCGCCGGGAAAGCGGTAGAGAAGTGTCGCTTAAGCATGTGCAACACGTAGCACAAGTGGCGGGAAGAACTCTCCCACTCTCTCACAATCTCTCACTCTTTTTCTCTCTCCCAAGCTAGGGCTTCTCTCAAATTCGGATGGGAGAGAGGAGTGAGGGTTTCAACCCCTTTTATAGCCTAAAACATTCCCAAAATAGGCTTGGGAACAATGTTTACTTGGTGCCTAACCAAATCGGGGCCGTTTCGGTCCAAAAGGGCATTTCTGGAGGTCCCCAGGCCAAATGCGGTCGGACTTAAGCTCATGCATACTGGATCTAGCACACATCCAGTTTTCAGACCGGTTGGGTTCCCAGATCGCACGTGGCGGCCCAGTTTCAGTTTAACGGTCACCGCATCAAGATCAGGCCTATAAGTCCCGTGATATATAATAGATATTTTTCCTGATCCAAGGGTGTAATTTGGCTGTATTCTGACGGTCAGAATGCTTAATACTGATGCGTCAAATTTGTGTGCCAGATTTGAATTTGAAATTCCAACTATGTCCCTATTCACACTCTCTTCGGTCCGGGCTCAATGAAATAGCCTGTGATCATCGGTTTGACTTGATTTTTGGAATGAGTGTCAAGCCCAGCTAGACGGTCCTAACGGTCTAAGATAGGAGGTATCGGACTTTCAACGTGCGGTCTAGATCCAATACAAAGATTCAAAGTGGTCCAGAGAACAAACCGGCTTAGAGTTTGATCCGAGGCTTTAGAGCATTATAGCACCCTTAGTTCCACTCGCTTCGGGCCTTGTAGAACGTATTTAAAGTGATCAGGGACCATTTCCCAGCTATTCTAACGTTGCACTAGCTAACCTAGTCAAATTTTTCCAAAGGAATGAATTCTACGCAAATTCGGGTCGAGTTGGTACTCGAGCCCAAGGATGGATTTTTCACGGGCGTTACAATCTACCCCCCTTAACAAATAATTTCGTCCTCGAAATTTTGTACCTTTTCGTACTCCTCGAGAAGCTGTGGGTAGTTCTTTCTGATCTCGGCTTCTGTCTCCCAAGTAGCCTCCTCCTCAGTATGATGCGTCCATAGTACCTTCACAAGGGGAATCACCTTGCTACGCAGTACCTGCTCCTTCCGGTCTAAGATGCGTGTCGGTCGCAGGATATAAGTAGCATCCTCTCCTAACTGCACCTGCTCCCATCTGATGATATGAGAAGGATCAGCAACGTACTTCTTCAGCATAGAAACATGAAATACGTTGTGGACGCTCGCGAGGGGCGTGGGTAAAGCCAATCGGTAAGCCACTGCTCCCACACGATCGAGGATCTGAAATGGACCAATGTATCGCGGTGCCAGCTTCCCCTTCTTCCCGAACCGAAGGACTCCCTTCATAGGGGAAACTCGCAAAAACACATGATCCCCGACTGTGAACTCTAGTGGTCTCCGTCTCGTATCGGCGTAGCTCTTCTGTCTGCTCTGCGCTGTAAGAAGCCGACGTCGAATAATATCAATCTTCTCTGACGTCGCCTGCACCAACTCTGGGCCAATCAAGCTGCGCTCACCGACCTCTAACCAGCAATGCGGTGCGCGACAAGGTCGCCCATACAGCGCCTCATAAGGTGCCATGCCGATACTCGCCTGGAAGCTATTGTTGTACGCAAACTCCGCATATGCAAGACAGTCATCCCAACTGTCCTTGAAGTCCAATGCGCAAGCTCGCAACATGTCCTCCAGGATCTGGTTCACTCGCTCTGTCTGTCCGTCCGTCTGTGGGTGGAAGGCAGTACTGAACTTCAACTTCACACCCATAGCCTCCTGAATGCGAGTCCAGAAGATAGAAGTGAACCGCGTGTCTCTGTCCGACACGATCTCCAACGGAACTCCATGCAGACGCACGATCTCCCTAATATACAATCTAGCCAGCTCGTCTGCAGAGTTCGTAACTCTGATCGGTAGGAAGTGCGCCGACTTCGTCAATCGGTCGACGATCACCCAAATGGAATCATGCCCCTTCCTCGTCTTCGGCAACCCAGAAATGAAGTCCATGGAAATGAAATCCCACTTCCACTCTGCAATAGGCATAGGCTGCAAAAGTCCAGGTGGTCGGCGATGCTCTGCCTTCACCTGCTGACAAGTGAGACAACGGGACACGAACTCAGCTATGTGGGTCTTCATACCTTCCCACCAGTACGTCCTCTTCACGTCACGATACATCTTCGTGCTGCCAGGATGCATCGCGAGTCTAGTAGAATGCGCAGCCTCGAGAATCTCTCGTCTCAAGTCAGGGACATCAGGAACGCATAGGCGGCCACGGTAACGTAAACCCCCATCCATGCCAACTCGCCAGTCGGCGTCATCATCATCACTGGCCTGCTCTCGAAGCTCAGTAAGATGCGCGTCGTCCCTCTGCGCCTCGATGACACGGTCATCGATCGGGGATCGCACCTGAACATGTGCGATGAACTCAAATGGCTCCTCTACGGTGAGTTTCTGCTCAAAGTCTCGCAAAAACTCAACCATATCCCACTCGGCAACCATCAGCGGAGCCGCAAACTCTATCGCCTTCTTGCGGCTCAACGCATCAGCCACAAGGTTCGCCTTCCCAGGATGGTAAGAGACTTCAAACTTGAAGTCCTTCAGCGTCTCCATCCATCGCCGCTGCCTCATATTCAAGTCCCGCTGTGTGAATATGTACTTGAGGCTCTTGTGGTCGCAAAAGAGCTCGAACTCCTCTCCATAGAGGTAATGTCTCCAGAGTCTCAGTGCGAATATCACGGCTGCCAACTCCAGGTCGTGTGTAGGGTAATTCTCCTCGTGCTTCCTTAATTGTCTCGAGGCATACGAAATTACCCTGTCCCTCTGCATAAGGACACAACCCAAACCAACGCTAGACGCGTCAGTGTATATAGTGTATTTAACCCCTTGCTCTGGCAATACTAGCACAGGGGCGGACGTAAGTCTGTCCTTCAGCTCCTGAAAAGCTGACTCCGCCTTATCATTCCAGGCGAACTTCACGTCCTTCCGTGTCAACTGAGATAAGGGTCTCGCGATCTTCGAGAAATCCTGAATGAAGCGCCGATAGTAGCCAGCGAGACCCAAGAAACTCCTCACCTCAGTGACAGAACCAGGCTGCTCCCAGTCCTGCACCGCAGCTACCTTAGACAGGTCAACTGCCATGCCATCCTTGGACACCACGTGTCCCAGAAACTTCACCTCCTGCTTCCAGAAGTCGCACTTCTTATACTGTGCGAACAACTGATGCTGTCTGAGCGTATCAAGGACCAAACGCAAGTGCTCCTCATGCTCCTCTCGACTCCTAGAGTATACCAAAATGTCGTCGATGAAGACAACGACGAATCGATAGAGGAAAGGCCGTAGTACCCGGTTCATCAGATCCATGAACACGGCCGGTGCGTTCGTGAGACCGAACGACATCACAAGGAACTCGTAATGACCAAAACTGGTCCTGAACGCTGTCTTCTGCACGTCCTCATCTCTGACGCGCAGCTGATGATATCCTGACTGAAGATCAATCTTCGAGAAGTACTGCGCTCCTCTCAACTGATCAAATAAGTCATCTATCCTGGGCAAAGGGTACTTGTTCTTCACTGTGAGTTGGTTCAGCCTGCGATAATCAATACACAATCGCAGCGAACCATCCTTCTTCTTCACGAACAAGACCGGTGCTCCCCAAGGAGATACGCTAGGCCGTATAAGGCCAAGCTCTAGTAGACCATCAATCTGCGTCCTCAACTCCTCCATCTCACATGGTGCCATGCGATACGTCGGCAGTGAGACGGGTGTAGAACCAGGAATCAGATCGATAGTGAAATCGATCTCACGTCGGGGCGGCAAACCAGGGATCTTCCTGAACAGATCCCCGAACTCAGAAACAACTGGCGTCTGCTCAAGTACCTGGGCACCAGCGTCGCGCAACAGGGTGGCGTAGCTAAGAATGCGGAATGGAAGATTTACCCGCACTGAAAATGTGAAAGGCGTGCCCTCAGGCTCGTACACCGTCACCACACGAGCCTCGCAGTCAATCTCGGCTCTCGCTGCAGTCAACCAGTCCATGCCAAGGATGACGTCGAGATATACGAGCGAGGGATCGACGACCAAATCAAGAGTCATCGTCCTGCCTCCCAGATCAAGTAAACAACCCTCACACATCTGGGTGACATCCGAATAATCTCCATGAGCTGCAAGGACTCGCACGCTATCCATAGTAATAGTCTGCAACCCAAGACGTCTGACTACGGCACGCGATATCAAAGAAATCGTGGAACCAGTGTCCACCATGACAAGAACGGGAGTACCTCCGATATGGCCCGTGACCTCGAAGGCTGAATGCTGGAAAGTCGGCGTCGTAGCTGCCTCAGCGGTCAGTGCATGAACTCGAGCCTGCTGTGGCCGGTTCGGCCGCTGTGTCAAGGGCCGTGGGGGCTGTCGAATCTGCGATACTGTGGGTCTGAAAGAGGACTGCGCAGGAGCTGACCGTATAGGCGGTGCTGATATCGCCTGTGGACGTACACGATCAATCTTCTGCGGCGGCGAGAACCCACTGTCCCGCATCCTCGCAAAGCAACTCGGCGCTAGGTGGCCCGTCCTCCCACAGTATGTGCATGATAGATCAGGGCGCCGAAACGGTCCTACTGGCGCCGTGGTCCTGGTAGGAGGATCAATGCGAGGCCTCTTGCCCGCGAAGGGCCTATCTGGCAACTCCGGTCGCGGCCTAGGAGTAGTCGGGCCTCGTGATCGCGCAAGTCGATCCACGTCCTGCTCTGCCCGCATGGACATGTGAACCAACTCCGCATAGGAGGAGAAACTGATGCAGCACATCTTCGACCGAATATCCGGTCGCAAGCCCTCCAAAAAGCGCCGTATGCGCATCTGCTCATCAGCTAAAATCGTCGGGACGTACCTGCCCAACTCTGTGAACCGATGCTCATACTCGGTGACCGTCATCGCTGCCTGCCTGAGACGGAGAAACTCATTCTCCCTCTCGTGTCTGTAGGTCTGAGGATAATACTTCTCATGGAAGCGAAACTCGAATGCTGCCCATGTCCATACGAAGTCTGCGGTAACAGTCCGCAATACACTATCCCACCACATACTGGCCTCTCTCTCAAACTGGAAGGTAGCCAGCTCTACCTGCTCTGCCTCAGTACAGTGCAACATGCGCAGAATCTTCGACACTCGGTCGAGCCAAAACTCAGCCTCCTCGGGTCTGTGAGAACCCGTGAAAGTAGGAGGCCGCAAGCGCTGAAATCGCTCCAGAAGGCCCCGTGTGTCGGCAGGGTTCCCCGCAGGGAAAGCAGGCTGCGCAGGAAGTGCTACGCCCTCATCCTGGGTGTAAGCATAGGCATCCTCAGCTGGATGCGCAGGTGGTGCAGGCGGAGTAGATGCAGTCGCACCCCCACCCTGGGCTAAAGTCCCAACTATGGTGGTCAGAAGCTGCTGCTGCTGTAGCATCATAGCCATCATCTGCTCGAATCTATCAGGTGGTGGAGCAGGCTGTGGCGGATGAGGTGCGGAAGTAGATGCGCGCTGTGGCTCTCTAACTGATGGTGTAAATGGCGGTGGTCCATCTGTAGGACCAACGGCAGGCTGAGACGACCGAACTGTCTCAGGAATCGGGCCCACAGCAGGGTCCGGACGAGTGCCAGACTGAGAGGGAGCCTGATCCATCTGCTCTAACAATGAAAGCCGAACCGCGCTCCTCGTAGTCTTAGGTGGCATTCCCTATATTCAAAATAGGGCGCAACCTTGTCAGTCTCAATTGCTCAAATACTCCACAATCATTCACTAAAGAGACAAAGGCATTCCATGCATTTCAATTAATCAAAATTGTCACAATACAAGGGATATATCCTTCCAAGCATCATGACTAGAATGTCATGGAAATTAAGACAGTTAAGCAACAGCAACAAAAGCAAAGCACTAGCCCTAATAGGCTTTACACACATGAAACAGAAAATAGCTAACTACTCATAACAACATCAAAGATCGCGTTGCTAGTCGGAGTCTGGCGACGGAGGAGGAGCACCCTTATCCTGTAAGCAACACAGGATTGCCTTCAAGGTGCGAGTCACCTTGCCAAATTTCTTCTTCGTAACGGCCTTGGCATCAGCGACCTCTGCTCGAAGTTCTTGGACTTCCCTTCGCAAAGCGGTCTGACTCTCCTCCATCCGGGCAATGCGATCGTCAATAGTAGTCTGCGCAGAAGGAGGAGGACTCTCATCAGTATCCTGAGCCTCCTCTTCTGCTTCTTCCTGAGTCTCTTCCTGAGCTTCTGCACTAGGTTCTCCTTCGCTTTGATCTTCCTCTTCATCAAAGTCGTCCCCACTATCCCTTTCAAGTTGATTTTCACGATATTGCGACCCAATCTTCATCTTAACCATCGTCGACTCATCGATGGTGTGAATCAATACCGGCAACTCGGGTCCTAGTCTATAGGCAAACTCAAGCGCAATTCTGCAAATGAGTCGGCCAAAGGGAAGGGATTCGGATGTTCTTCTCGATTTGGCTATGAGAACTATCTGCCGTAAGATGAAAGTGGCCATACATACGTTCTCTCCCTGGGCCACCAGAAATAAGAAATCGACCATAAGACGTGTACATTCAATGCGGTTCGTCGACCTAGGATAAACATTGAACGTGCAGATGTGATGCAGCAGACGCAAATCCTCAGACATGTACGTCGCCTTGAGGCTATTATTAGGCTGCCATGGAACCAACTTACCGCACAGAAACCTGGTGCGGCGATCTCGTTCACGTCTAGTCCTCAAATTTTTCTCACTTGGATGTACATCACCTAGAGGCACGTTGAGAAGTCGCGCAACCAACTGGACGTCGATCGTAGCCATCCGATCTCTACCAAAAGGGATTTTAAACTGCAAGGGCTCCAAGGTAGGACTCTGGATGCTAGCATAGAAGGCACGAACAGTGCTCACATTAGCACGAGCGCGAGCTTCAAAGATCGGTCCCCAGTGCGCAGCTTCAATGCGTTCGAACAACAGATATTCGCCGAACAATCGCCCATCTACGTCCGCCTCAAATAACACTCTACGATCAGTGTATTCACCATGAGGCATCTCTGATAGGATGGTTCGTCCAAGGTGTGCATGGGGATCCAAATCCCGCTTCGTACGGCACTCCAGGACTGCAGCTGGACCTGCGGCGGCGCTTGAACTTGCGGCACCACCCCGCGGTCTTCTCAATCGAGCAGGGCGGCTCGGCCCAGCCTCGTCTGTTGCAGTTTTCCTCTTACCCATCAAAGACAGGATGGATGAGAGTGACAAAAGACCCAAAATAGCTTCCACGAAAGCCATGGAAAACGCCGAAAATGCGAAGAAATGGCTGCCCAATCTGACAAAAGGAAATCTAGGCGTCGTAGAGGGATGCTTCAAGCTTCCCAAGGCTGTAGTTTCAGGGAAAAATAAGAACAAAAAGATGGAATGGAGCTGCTCACGATTTCGACACTATTTGGGGGATTTTGGAGCTCCAAATGGGAAAATCTTCAAGGAAAGGGGCTGCCAACACCCAATAATCAATGGGTGGTGGTCGGTTTTGGCCAAGGAAGGGATTAGGATGGGTTTGGGTCGCCGGGATTTGGAATGGAGCGCTGAAACTCAAATCTAGGGCATGCAAGGGGGCTGTTTGTGAAGGAGAGGGGTGTTTTAGGGGTTTTCGTGGGATGGGAGGTAGCTAGGGGTGTTGGGGGGTGTATTTAAGTGGGTGCGCCCAAAGGGCAGCACCGTCCGAGGTGGCCGGCCGGCGATGCATCGCCCGGCCGGCGATGGCATCGCCGGCCAACCTCCAGGTTGGCCAGCGGGACCCCATGGGTCTGGTCCCCCATGGTCCCAGGGTCCCAAAAAGTCTAGTCCCACCCCTTAGTTCATAGTATTTTGGTCCCTATGGGCCCAAACATGTTTTTGGGGCTTTCCGGGTCCACATCGCAATCCCGAATACCAAACCATATGATGCAGCATATGAATTTGGGGTAGAAGGATCCAGTACATCTTTCTAGCTCCTTAGTTGCTAAAGAAAGTGAAGTTAGAATGGCCTTATGGCCATTTTTCATGAAATTTTACTATTCACTGTAAAATTTGGTGAATGTACTAATTTGTGTTATTTTCACATTAGGTTTGATGCCTAACATGAAATGGATAAGAAAGAACTGAAGGTTGAAGTGTTTAGAGAAGGAATTTTGAGAATTTTTGGCAAAACGGGGTTTTTAAGCCCTGGCGATTGATTACTGGAGTCGTGGTCATTCCACGGCCCAAAGATTCACTTTTGCGGTTTAAAACCGCTCATAGGACGTCTCCACCCGACTTCCTACAGCTTAAAAGTGATTCGGGTCGCTTTACGCGACCCGAGATGCGTTACAGACTCGATCTTGCGATCGATCCTTATAGACTTCGCCTATCGGCGAATCTGTGATCCTAGAAGTGTTTCTAGACCCTTCTCGCACCCACCTAAGTCAAATGAAGCGACAGCGTACGTCGCAAGACCATAACCCAGGCCCAGTATACTCTCATTCATGCTCTGATACCAACTTGTAACACCCTGAAAATCGGGGGTCGTGTATAAACTCAACTCCCGAGTTCCAGACCGTCACTTATGCAACAAAAATGGTTATGATTCAATGTTGTCTGATTTAAAGCATTCACATGAGTAAAAGTATACCAAAACTGCAATTCATACTTCAGATCCAGTGATAAAAGCAAGCGGAAGACTAAACAAGATATATATCACTGTATGGAAAAACAAAGTAATCTCAACTGTCTCCAAAGTATGACTACATCTCTGAGTCTCATATACATGTACATAACAAAAGAATAATGTTCAAAAAGAAAAGTCCCACTGATGTCCCCTCGATCCAAGTCACCTACGGGAAGCCGTCATGATACTGCATATACGAGAACTCATCCTGGTCCTCGTCATCATCTAGCTCCACCTCCTGGATCTCATCGTCACCTGCAACTACAACAGGGTCTGGTGGGTGTTGCAAACACCATCCCGTAACGTGGGAATGAGTGATCAACTCAGTGGAATCATAGAGCAAAGATTAGCATGTTCACAATTCAGTCACGCGATAATAGTAAAGCAGTAAATCAGACAAGTCCTAAAACTGTTGTTAATGCAAGATGATATGACGTGATGTATGCCCTCACCGACGATCACCCTCATACGGCAACATCTTACGACCGCGGCATGCCACACTCCCTAGAGTGCTCCACATCTTCCAGGCACATGCAATGCTATGGTGATATGATTACCAAGTTATTATTAGTCCATTCAAACAGCAGGATTGGGAAACTAAGGTACCTCCCTTGTATCGATCCCAACACGGATCCTGTCTAGGGTCGTCACTCCTAGTAATCTCATACGATGTACATTTCGTAGGTCACTGCAAGGGCTGCCAGGGCTGTTGCTCGCACTCGTTGCACCGCTCCCCCATCACCTTATCAATACAGGCCTACTGTACTCTACTGCACGGAAGGGTCGTCGCCTCCCGTGAACTCAGAATACGCTCGCGGTCACTACAAAGGGCTCGTCGCCTGATCAGTGTAGGCCGACAGCTAGAATATAGTGTCCCATACCACCATAATCTGCTCACGAGTCAAGGTGCTCATTGGTCACTACGGGGAGGTTTGTGGCCCCAGCGTAGGCCGACAGCTCGACCACGGTGTCCCATACCACCATGCCCGGCTCATGAGTCTTCGTGGATCAAGGTACCACGGTTAATAGGGTTTACAATGGTAAGTTCGGTACCCTAGGTTCAAGCAGTTATGATACATACATGGTGAACAAACATCGGCCAGTCGGGTTACTTGACGGGCTCGACTAGCGCGATCGCATCTCGAACTGAACGACATGAAGTGCGTAAAACACTTCGCGTGGCCTAACCACTGCCGCCAACTCTCAACACGAATCACATTCATCGACGCGTCATTCGTGGCTATGACCAGTCAGCCACGAATTTGCTCGGTTACCGACTGCCTGGACTAAGTCAAGTCCCACACATCTATGGAATCACTATAAAAGGTATTGGAATTGAAATACATCATGTGAGCATGTTAGCACATGTTATGACATTCAACTTAAGCAAATCTTCAAGGCATACTTCCTATGCATATTCAACTTAAGCAAATCCTCAAGCACATACATTCCATGCATGTAGTGAAATCATGCATTTTGTCAACATGTAGAAAATCATTTAGGTCGGCATAATAATTGAAAAATCAATCACAAAGTATCAAATAACATCATTTAATTCAATACATACTAATACAAGCATTTATACAAACACATGCACTACACACTTAGGTCTACATATAGCATGTCGACCCAAAGTATGCAACTAGGCGAATCTCTTCGCCAAACTAATTATGCACGCATTCCTAACTTCCTAATGCGACAACAAACCATGTCAATCACATCAGCAAAATATGAATGCAAACAGTACTTCCTACAAATGACTAAAATGCCCTAAATCTCATATTCTTCGTTAGCTTACGAAACGGGAAACGGAGAGCATTTTGTACATGTCAAACGGCGATGCCGTCAAGAATCTACTATTAAACGGCATTGAAAGCATTGGGAACCGTCAATCAAAGCGTCTAAAATCCTCACCTAGTGTCTTGTAGACTCGGGAATTGAAGCGGAGTGTATATGCTTCGTCTACGGCGAGTAAGGAGCCTAATGCATAAGATCCATAAGCTACATCGCCATGGAAACAAGAAAAACTCAAATCACCAACTATTTAGGGTTTTTACTTACCTAGGATTGCGGTGGAATCGCCGGGAAAGCGGTAGAGAAGTGTCGCTTAAGCATGTGCAACACGTAGCACAAGTGGCGGGAAGAACTCTCCCACTCTCTCACAATCTCTCACTCTTTTTCTCTCTCCCAAGCTAGGGCTTCTCTCAAATTCGGATGGGAGAGAGAAGTGAGGGTTTCAACCCCTTTTATAGCCTAAAACATTCCCAAAATAGGCTTGGGAACAATGTTTACTTGGTGCCTAACCAAATCGGGGCCGTTTCGGTCCAAAAGGGCATTTCTGGAGGTCCCCAGGCCAAATGCGGTCGGACTTAAGCTCATGCATACTGGATCTAGCACACATCCAGTTTTCAGACCGGTTGGGTTCCCAGATCGCACGTGGCGGCCCAGTTTCAGTTTAACGGTCACCGCATCAAGATCAGGCCTATAAGTCCCGTGATATATAATAGATATTTTTCCTGATCCAAGGGTGTAATTTGGCTGTATTCTGACGGTCAGAATGCTTAATACTGATGCGTCAAATTTGTGTGCCAGATTTGAATTTGAAATTCCAACTATGTCCCTATTCACACTCTCTTCGGTCCGGGCTCAATGAAATAGCCTGTGATCATCGGTTTGACTTGATTTTTGGAATGAGTGTCAAGCCCAGCTAGACGGTCCTAACGGTCTAAGATAGGAGGTATCGGACTTTCAACGTGCGGTCTAGATCCAATACAAAGATTCAAAGTGGTCCAGAGAACAAACCGGCTTAGAGTTTGATCCGAGGCTTTAGAGCATTATAGCACCCTTAGTTCCACTCGCTTCGGGCCTTGTAGAACGTATTTAAAGTGATCAGGGACCATTTCCCAGCTATTCTAACGTTGCACTAGCTAACCTAGTCAAATTTTTCCAAAGGAATGAATTCTACGCAAATTCGGGTCGAGTTGGTACTCGAGCCCAAGGATGGATTTTTCACGGGCGTTACATATAGCCTAAAACATTCCCAAAATAGGCTTGGAAACAATGTTTACTTGGTGCCTAACCAAATCGGGGCCGTTTCGGTCCAAAAGGACATTTCTAGAGGTCCCCAGGCCAAATGCGGTCGGACTTAAGCTCGTGTATACTGGATCTAGCACACATCCAGTTTTCAGACCGGTTGGGTTCCCAGATCGCACGTGGCGGCCCAGTTTCAGTTTAACGGTCACCACACCAAGATCAGGCCTATAAGTCCCGTGATATATAATAGATATTTTTCCTGATCCAAGGGTGTAATTTGGCTGTATTCTGACGGTCAGAATGCTTAATACTGATGCGTCAAATTTGTGTGCCAGATTTGAATTTGAAATTCCAACTATGTCCCTATTCACACTCTCTTCGGTCCGGGCTCAATGAAATAGCCTGTGATCGTCAGTTGGACTTGATATTCGAAACGATTGCCAAGCCCAGCTAAGTGGTCATAACGGTCTAAGATGGTAGGCATCTGACTTACGACGCGCGGTCTAGATCCAATACAAAGTTTCAAAGTGGTCCAGAGAACAAACCGGTTTAGAGTTTGATCCGAGGCTTTAGAGCATTATAGCACCCTTGGTTCCACTCGCTTCGGGCCTCGTAGAACGTATTTAAAGTGATCAGGGACCATTTCCCAGCTATTCTAACGTTGCACTAGCTAACCTAGTCATATTTTCTAAAGGAATGAATTCTACGCAATTTCGGGTCGAATTGGTACTCGAGCCCAAGTATGGATTTTTCACGGGCGTTACACCAGGTAACCCTATGACAGAGTATTATCGATTTGCTGGGCCTTGTGAAGCACAAGTTTAAGAAAGTGACTCACACTTTGAAGTCTATCCTGTGCTGCCCGCAAGATAAGGGTGCCCCTCCATCGCCAGATTCAGACGAATAGTCATATATGTAGTCATTGTTTGTTTTGCTTAGTTGCTTGTTCTTGTGTGTAGCCTTTATAGGTGTAGTAGTTTGGTAGTTGTTTTAGAGTTTAAAGCCTTAGTTGTTTTAGCTCACATGCATTCTCTGTCGCGATTCATGTAATTCTGCACTTCGTGTATTGTGACAATTTTGTTAAATGAGATGCATGATATTTCTTTGAGTTGAAATGTGAATACTGTGTGGATGGATTGTGTGTATGTTAAATCTCACGGGTTACATCCTCTGTTGCTTGTAGGACATGCCACCTAAGGGCACGAGGACTTCGGCTCGTCTCTGTTTAGGCGAGTCACTTGATAGGGCCTCTCCCCTAAGTGATAGCCATACGGACCCCCGTTCGGGCTCGTCTCACCGTGATTTTATGCCGGATTCTCAACCGGCTACTGTCCCCATTGCTGGGCCGACACCTGTGTTACCACTTATCACACCTTCGGTTCTCGAGCAGAATCGTGCAACTACATCGACACCACATGCATCTCAGTCCCCTATGCCTCCTGATAGGCTAGAGCAGATGATATTGTTAATGCAGCGCAGCAGCAGCAGTTTTTGACCTCCATGGCCGGTATCTTTGCTCAGACGATGGGGGTGACTCCACCTGCCTCACCTATGCACCCAGCTGGGAACGATAGTGCCAACGGCACATTTAAGCGATTTCAGCACTTACAGCCTCCCACTTTTGCAGGTACTCATAGATCCGAGGAGGCTGAGTACTGGATTGACCGCATCTCTAAGATGCTAAGGCAGCTACACTGTTCTGAGGCGGAGTAGGTCTAGCTTGCCACCTTTATGTTTGAGAAGGAGGCTAGTTTTTGATGGGATAGTGTTCTTCACACTGTTGTGGAGGGATTTGTGTGGACGTGGAAGGCATTTAAGACCCACTTCCACGAGAAGTATTTCCCTGTCACCTACCGGAATGAGAAGGAGAGTGAGTTCCTTCACCTCCGTCAGGGAGGGATGTCGATGATGGAATATGAGAACCAATTTATGAAGCTGGGCAGGTATGCTCCTTTACCTCTGGGTGACTAGCCGATGCGGATGCAGTGATTTTCTGAAGGACTGCAACCTGAGATTCGGTCAAAGATGTGTTGTGCTAGTATTTTGACTTATGTCGAGTTAGTGGGCATGTCCTTGCGAGCTGAGCAGGATGGGGATAGGTTGTCCCGTATGCGAGCACGTATGGCTTCCAGGCCGTGACCTGACTTTTCGAGTAGGCTATTCCTCTGTAAAAGGCCTCATGTAGACTCACCGCCGAGGTTCATGGCATCTCTTGCCCCTGTGAGGTGACCAGACGTGTGGTGTGCTTATTGTAAGAAGCCAGGCCACACAGAGATAAATTGGTTCACTAGAATGTGAGACAATGGTTTTTCACCGCCTCAGAGGATCAACCGTTCGATGCCTCAGGCCATTTTCGCTCCACCCCTACGATCGGCACCAGCTCACCTATTGTAACATCCCGAAAATCGGGGGTCGAGCATAAACTCCACTCCCGAGTTCCAGAACATCACTTATGCAACATTTTCAATGATGGATGAATGTCGGCAGTAGTAGTACATAAAACATGAGGTGGATTAAGCCAAAACAACATATCATACTCCAGAGACAGTTAATTAACAAGCGAAAGAATGTGATAGATATATAGAATATATGAACTGTTGTAAGTCTCCAAAGTATGAACATGTTACCAGGTTAACTAAATACATCTATACTCTACAATAGAAAGAAAAGAATATACATGAGTGTGTAAATAAAAGGTAAAATACCAAGTGTATTGGCATCTAATCAGTAACCCTGCAAACCCGTCGATTAGAACCTGCATACAGGAGGGATCCTCCTCAGCATCACCAAGTTCGGCTCTGCTTCGTAAGCATCGCCATTATCTGAAACTGAAATAGGAATTGGTTGGTGTGTACAACACCGTCCCGTAACGTGGGAGTGAGTAGCTAACTCAATGGAATCATAGAGCAAGGGTTAACATGTTATCAAATCAATCACGCGATAATAGTAAAGAAAACAATCAGACATTCCTAGATACTGTGATTAATGCAAGCATGAAATGACATGATGGATGCCCTCACCGACATACTCCCTCATGCAACACCATCTTACGTCCGAGACATGCTTTCTTTTCTCAGTGTTCCACATCTTCCAGGCATATGCAGTGCAATATGAATATGATTATCAAGTTGTTATTAGTCCTTTTCATACAGCAGGATTGGAAAATTAGGGTACCTTTCTTATATCAATACTCAAACAATGATCATGTCTAGGGTCGTCACTCCTAGTAATCTCATACGATGATATATTTCTAGGTCACTGCAAGGGCTGTCAGGGCTGTTGCACGCACTCGTTGCTCCACTCCCCCATCACCTTATTAATACAGGCCTAGTTTATATCATTAAGACTGCATCAGGACTCGTCGCCCCCATGCGGTGTCAGGATAAACTTAAGGTCACTACAAAGGGCTGTAAGGGCCGTTGCTCGCACTCGTTGCTCCACTCCCCTATCACCTTATCATTGTAGGCCGACAGCAAGAATATAGTGTCCCATACCACCATAATCTGCTCAGAGTAGGATGCTCACTGGTCACTACGGGGAGGTTTGTGGCCCCAACGTAGGCCGACAGCTCGACCACGGTGTCCCATACCACCATGCCCGGCTCATGAGTCTTAGGGGATCGAGGTACTAAGGTTAGAGGGGCTTTCCAAAGGTAAGTTTAGTACCCTAGGTTCAAGCAGTTATGATGAATACAAGGTGAACATACAATGGTCAGTCGGGTTACTTGATGAGTCCGACTAGCACGAGCGTACGTCGAATCGACCGACATGAAGTGCACAAACACTTCGCGTGGCCTAAACACTGCCGACGACTCTAGTACGACTCGGGTTCGTCATACACATCTTTCGTGGCAAATAGAATCCAACCACCAATCCTAAACTGTTACCGACTGCCTGTACTAGAGTATAGCCCCAAGCACATGGAATGTGAATCAGTAATCATATGAAATAAACGAAATTGAAATGTAAGTAATTCCAGCATGTTATCAGCATATTATAACGTACATCATAAGCAATTAATCATACACGAGTACTACACACCTAAGGTAGTCAATTCAAATACAACAAGTATGGAGGAGATCATGTGCATCATCAAATTAGTTGAGAATCCAGTCTCAACGCTAATCTACAACACCACTTACTCAATACTTACTAATACATACATTAATACAAACACAGTCTACACAATTCCAACGTACTTGACGTATGTTGATTTCAACATGTAATATGATAGATCCTTATATCAAGGAGTTGTCTAGTACACACAATCATGTTCTTACATTCAAAACATATGGCAGGCATAAATCATATTGATTTAGGCATTTCAACAAACACTTAGTCTACACACATTAGTCTACATAGCATATGTCGGCCAATATATGCATTAGGGCGAATCTCTTTGCCAAACAGATCATACACGTATAACTAGTATAGGTATACGGTAAATACTCATGGCAATCATACCGACAAAATACGTATGTATACAGTATTTCCTACAAATACCTGAAATACCCTAAATCTCATATTCTTCGTACGTATGCGAAATGAAAAACGAACAGCATGTTATACATGTCAAATAGCATCCTTATCAGCAATCTACCATTAAACGACATTGAAAGCTTTGAAAAAATGGTAACCAAAGCGTCTAAAATTCGCACCTTTCACCGTAGAAGTGTATCGAATCGAACAAAAACTGTATGCTTCGTCAACGCTTGTATGAAGACCTATAGCACAAGATACATCAGCTACTTCGCTACTTTTATCGAAGGAATCCCTAAAACAGGTTAGGGTTAGGGTTTTCTTACCTAGAACGGCGTTGGAATCGCCAGAATAGCGATGCAGGTGGAAGGATTTGGCACGTGGATCAGCAAGGAAGAATCCCAAGAGAAAGCTCCAACTTTTCCCTCACTTCTCTCTCTTTTCTCTCCTCTCTCTCCTAAGGTTTCTCAAAATTCGTATGGGTTAGAAAGCTAAGGGTTTAAGCTCCTTATATAGGCCCAAACATAACCAAAACAGACTCCAAGTTAAGGTATACTTGGGTTATAGCCAAATCGGGTCTTTTCCGATCCAAAAGGACATTTCTGGAGGTCCCCTGACTGAATGCGGTCAGACTTAAGCTCATGGATGCTGGATCCTGATCACATTAAGTTTCCAGTTCGATCAGACTTCCAGATCGCACGTGGCAGACCAGTTTCAATTCAACGGTTACCGAACCTAAATCAGGACTACAAGTTTCATGACATAAAAGAGTAATATTTCCTGATCCGAGGGTGAAATTTGGCTGAATTATGATGGTCAGAACGCTTAAAAATAATGCGCAACGACACGTGCCAGATTTGAATTATTTTTTCAAATCTTTTCCCTTTTCTCACTCTCTTCACTCCGACCTCAATACAATCACGTCAGTATTGTAACGCATCGAAAAAATTCGTACTGAGATTCGAGTACCAACTCAATCGGAAATCACTTAGGATGAATTCCTTTAGAAATTAAGTGTCAGTTCGCTAGCGCTATACTAGAGTAGCTGTGAAATTAGCATCAATCACTTTAAATACGTTCTACAAGACCCAAAACTTGTAGAATCAATGACGCTATAATACCCTAAATGTAACGCCCGTGAAAAATCTGTACTTGGGCTCGAGTACCAACTCGACCCGAAATCGCGTAGAATTAATTTCTATGGAAATTAAGCGTTAGTTAGCTAGCGCAACGCTAGAGTAGCTGAAAAATAGTCCCTAATCACTTTAAATACGTTCTACAAGACCCAAATCGAGTACAACGAACGACTCTACAATACTCTATAACCTCGGATCAAACTCTAAGCGGGTTTGTTCTCTGGACCACTTTGAATTTCTGTATTGGATCTAGACCGCGCGTCGAAAGTTCGATACCTCCTATCTTAGACCGTTAGAACCGCCTAGCTGGACTTGACAATCATTTCGAAAATCAAGTCAAACCGATAATCACAGACTATTTCATTGAGTACGGACTGAAGAGACCGCGAATAGGGACAGAATTGGAATTTCAAATTCAAATCTGGCACACGACTTGACGCGTCAGTATTAAGCATTCTGACCGTCAGAATTCAGCCAGATTACACCCTCGGATCAGGAAAAATTTCTATTTATTATCAGGAGACTTTCAGCCCTGATCTACGTGCGGTGACCGCTGAACTGAAACTGGTCTGCCACGTGCGATCTGCGAACCCTGCCGGACTGAAAACTTAATACGTGCTATATCTGATACGCATGAGCTTAAGTCCGATCACAATCGACCTGGGGACCACCAGAAAGTAACTTTTGGATCGAAACAGCCCCGAAATGGATAGGCACTAAGTAAACTTCGTTCCGGAGCCTGTTTCTGGCATTTTTAAGCTTATAAAAGGGGTTTCATTCCTCTCTCCCATCCAAAAAGTGCAAAAACCTAGATTAGAGAGAGAGGAAAGGTGAGAATTTGTGAGAAAGAGTAGAAGGGATTTTTCCCGTCTCCGAGCCACCGGTTGCTAGTGCTGTAGCAACACTTCCTGATCACCAAGCCGGTGATTCTCCTGCATTTTCAGGTATAAAACAACCCTAGAACTTACTGATTTAGGGTTTACTTAGATTCATGGCGTGTTAGCTGACGTAACTTGTAAAATAGGTTCTCCTACTACCGTTGACGAAGCGTATACGCTCCGTTTCGATTCACGAGTCTACAAGGCATAAGGTGAGGATTTTAGACGCTTTGATTAACGGTTTACAACGCTTTCAATGTCGTTTAATAGTACATTATCGACGGCATCACCGTTTGGCATGTACAATATGCTCTCCGTTTCCTGTTTCGTAAATTAACGAAGAATATGAGATTTAGGGCATTTTAGTCATTTGTAGGAAGTACTGTCTACATTCATATTTTGCTGATGTGATTGACATGGCTTGTTGTCGCATTAGGAAGTTAGGAATACGTGCATGATTAGTTTGGCGAAGAGATTCACCTAATTGCGCACTTCGGGTCGACATACTATATGTAGACTTAAGTGTGTAGTGTATGTGTTTGTATAAATGCTTGTATTAGTATGTATTGAATTAAATGATGTTATGAATTAGTTTGAGATAGAATTCTCAATTAATATGCTGACCTAAATGATTTCCTATATGTTGACTATATGCATGATTTCATTACATGCATGAAATGTATGTGTTTGAAGATTTATTTAAGTTGAATGTTATAATATGTGTTAATGTGCTCACATGATTGTATTTCAATTCCAATATCCAATATACATTGCTGATGTGATTCCATAATTGTTTGGGACTATACTTAGTCCAGGCAGTCGGTAACCGAGCGAAATTCGTGGCTGGCTGGTCTTGGCCACGAACGACGCGTCGATGAATGCGAGTCGTGTTTGGAGTTGGCGGTGGTGGTTTGGCCACGCGAAGTGTTTTACGCACTTCATGTCGTTCGACTTGAGATGCGATCGCGCTAGTCGAGCCCGTTAAGCAACCCGACTGGCCGATGTATGTTCACCTTGTATGAGTCATAACTGCTTAAACCTAGGGTACTGAACTTACCACTGTAAACCCTGTTAACCATGGTACCTTGATCCACGAAGACTCATGAGCAGGGCATGGTGGTATGGGACACCGTGGTCGAGCTGTCGGCCTACGCTGGGGCCACAAACTCCCCGTAGTGACCAGTGAGCACCTAGACTCGTGAGCAGATTATAGTGGTATGGGACACTATATTCTAGCTTTCAGCCTACACTGATCAGGCGACGAGTCCTTTGTAGTGACCGCGAGCGTATTCTGAGTCCACGGGAGACGACGACCCTTCCGTTGCAGTAGAGTACTGTAGGCCTGTATTGATAAGGTGATGGGGGAGCGGTGCAACGAGTGCGAGCAACAGCCCTGGCAGCCCTTGCAGCGACCTACATAAATATACCTCGTATGAGATTACTAGGAGTGACGACCCTAGACAGGATCTGTGTTGGGATTGATATAAGGGAAGTACCTTGTTTCTCAATCCTGCTGTTTGAATGGACTAATAATAACTTGGAAATCATATCACCATGCCATTGCATGTGCCTGGAAGATGTGGAGCACTTGAAGGTCGATTGCGTGCCGCGGTCGTAAGATGTTGCCGTATGAGGGAGATCTCGATGAGGGCATACATCACGTCATGTCATCTTGCATTAACAACAGTATTAGGATTGTCTGATTTACTGCTTTACTATTATCGCATGATTGAATTGTGAACATGCTAATGTTTGCTCTATGATTTCACTGAGTTGATCACTCATTCCCACGTTACGGGATGGTGTTTGCAACACCCACCAGACCCTGTTGTAGATGCAGGTGATGCTGATATCCAGGAGGCAGAGCCAGACTTTGACGAGGACCAGGACGAGTTCTTGTACATGCAGTATCAGGATGGCTTTGCGTAGGTGACTTGGATTGGCGGGACTTCAGTGGGACTATTTTGAACATTACATTTTTGTTCATATATATGTATATGAGACTCAGGGATGTATTCATACTTTAGAGGCAGATGAGATTTACTTTGTTTTTCCATACAGTGATATATATATTGTTTAGTCTTCCGCTTGCTTTTATCACTGGATCTGAAGTATGAATTACAGTTTTGGTATACTTTTACTCATGTGAATGCTTTAAATCAGACAACATTGAATCATAATCATTTTTGTTGCATAAGTGACGGTCTGGAACTCGGGAGTTGAGTTTATACACGACCCCCGATTTTCAGGGTGTTACAAGTTGGTATCAAAGCGTGAATAAAAGTATACTGAGCCTGGGTTATAGTCTCGCGACGTACGCTGTCGCTTCTTTTGACTTAGGTGGGTGCGAGAAGGGTCTAGAAACATTCATAAGATCGCAGATTCGCCAATAGGCGAAGTCTATTTGAATCGATCGCACGATCGAGTCCGTAACGTAACTCGGTTCGCGTAAAGCAACCCGAATAGCTCCTAGGTCGTAGGAAGTCAGGTTGAGACGTCCTTTGAATGATTTTAAACCTATAAAAGTGAATCCTTGGGCCGTGGGATGACCACGACTCCTGTATTCAATCGCTAGGGCTAAAAAAAAAACCCCGTTTCACCAAAAATCTTCAAAATTCTTCCTCTCACCACTCCAATCTTCATTTCTTTCCTATAAATTTCATGTTAGGCATCAAACCTAATGTGAATATAACATAAAATACTACTTTCACAAAATTTTACAGTGAATAGTAAAATTTTATGAAAAATGGCCATGAGGCCATTCTAACTTCACTTTATTTAGCTAATAAGAGTCTAGATGGATGTACTGGATCCTTCTACCCTAAAATCATATGCTGCATCATAGGTTTTTGTATTTAGGATCGCAGATTGGTCCAAAAAAGCCCCGAACACATGTTTGGGCCTATATAGGTCAAAATACAATGAACCAAGGTGGGGCCCATAGTTATTTGGGGTCCTTGGACCATGGGGGACCAAACCCATGTGGTACCACCGCCTGAACAGAGCTTTGGTCGGCGATGCCATCGCCGATCCGGCGATGCATCGCTAGCCAATGTGGTCGGTTGGATGTGGGGTCTGAGATCTGAGGGTATTTTGGGTTTTTCACACCCCACATGTATGGTTCGTGGGTTGAAAACCCCTAAATCGAACACTTCCTTTACAAACAGCCATCCCCATAGCTCCATTTTTGTTTTTCAGCTACCATCTCCAAATTTCGTGGTTCCAAATCACCTTTAGATCCCTCCTTGGCCAAAAACGACCATCATCCATCATTCCTTGGGAGTTGGCAGCCCTTCCTCTTGAAGATTTCATTATTTGGAGCTCCAAAAACCCCCAAATCGAGCTGAAATCGTGAGGTGCTCCATTCCACTTTTCATTTCCATTTCTCCTTGAAAATGCATCCTTGGGAAGCTTGAAGTATCTCTCTATGACGCCTAGATCTCCTTTTTCCAGATTGGACAGCCACTTCTCCGCATTTTCTCCATTTTCCATGGCTTTCGTGGAAGCCATTTTAGGCCTTTTATCACTCTCATCCATCATATCTTTGATGGGTTAAAAGGAAAACCGCAACAGACGAGGCTGGGCCAAGCTGCCCTACTCAATCGAGAAGACCACGGGGTGGTGCCGCAAGTTCAAGCACCGCCATAGGTCCACCTACAGCCCTAGAGTGCCGTACAAAGCGGGATTTGGATCTCCATGCTCACCTTGGGCGAGTAATCCTATCAGAGATGCCTCATGGCCAATACACTGATCGAAAGGTGTTGTTTGAGGCAGACGTGGACGGACGACTATTCGGTGAATATCTGTTGTTCGAACGCATTGAAGCTGCGCATTGGGGTCCGATCTTTGAAGCTCACGCTCGTGCCAATGTGAGCACCGTTCGTGCCTTCTACGCTAGTATCCAGAATCCTACCTTAGAGCCTTTGCAGTTCAAAATTCCTTTTGGTAGAGATCGGACGGCTACAATCGATGTTCGGTTGATTGTGCGACTTCTTAACGTGCCTCTTGGTGATGTGCATCCTAGTGAGAAGAATCTGAGGAGTAGGCGTGAACGAGATCGCCGTACCAGGTTTCTGTGCGGTAAGTTGGTTCCATGGCAGCCTAATAATAGCCTCAAGGCGACGTATATGTCTGAGGATTTGCGACTGTTGCACCATATCTGCACGTATAATGTTTATCCCAGGTCGACGAATCGTATTAAATGTACACGCCTTATGGTCAATTTCTTGTATCTGGTGGCCCAGGGAGAGAATGTATGTATGGCCACTTTCATCTTACGACAGATAATCCTCATAGCCAGGTCAAGAAGAACATCTGAATCACTTCCTTTTGGCCGGCTGGTTTACAAGATCGCCCTTGAGTTTGCTTACAGACTTGGGCCGAAAATGCCAGTTTCGATTCATACTATTGATGAGTCGACTATGGTCAAGATGAAGATTGGGTCGCAGTACCGTGAAAATTAGCTTGAGGAGGATAGTGAGGATGACTTCGATGCTGAAGAGGATCCCAGTGAAGAAGAACTTGGAACAGAAGTTCAGGAAGAAGTCCAGGAAGAGGCAGAAGAGGAGGCTCAGGATACAGATGAGAGCCCTCCTCCTTCTGCGCAGGCTACTAGTGATGATCGCATTGCTCGGATGGAGGAGAGTCAGGCCGCCTTGCGAAGAGAAGTTCAAGAACTTCGCGCTGAAGTCGAGGATGCTAAGGCCGTTACAAAGAAGAAACTCGGCAAGGTGACTCGCACCTTGAAGGCGATCCTGTGTTGCTTGCACGATAAGGGTGCTCCTCCTCCGTCACCCGACTCGGACTAGCGATGCGACCTTTGATGTAGTTGTTAGTAGTTAGTCATTTCCTGCTTTTGATGTGTAAGCCTGTTAGGGCTAGTGCTTTGCTTATGTTGCTCTTGTTTAACTGTCTTAGTTCCCATGTATTTCTCGTCATGATACTTGTAAGGATATATCCCTTGTATTGTGACAATTTTGATTAAATGGAATGCATGGAATGCCTTTGACTCCTTGTGTGAATGATTGCGGTGAATTTGTGCTATTGAGACTGATAAGGTTGCGCCCTGTTTTGAATATAGGGAATGCCACCTAAGACTACCCGGAGCACGGCTCGGCTTGCATTGACTGAGCATATGGATCAGACTCCTTCGCAGTCTGACACCCATACGGACCCTGCTGTGGGCTCGATTCCTGAGACTGTTCATGCGTCTCAGCCTGCTGTTGGTCCTACAGTTGGACCACCGCCGTTCACGCCGTCTGTCAGAGAGCCACATCGTGCATCTACTTCGACACAGCATCCGCCACAGCCTGCTCCACCTCCTGACAGATTCGAGCAGATGATGGCTATGATGCTGCTACAGCAGCAGCTTCTGACTACCATCGTGGGGACATTAGCCCAGGGTGGGGGTGCGGCTCCATCTACACCACCTGCGCATCCAGTTGAGGATGCTTATACATACGCCCAGGATGAGGGCATGGCTCATCCTGCGCCGCCTGCTTACCCTGCGGGGAATGCCGCAGATACACGGAGCCTATTAGAGCGATTTCAGCGCTTGCGGCTTCCCACTTTCACGGGTTCTCATAGACCCGAGGAGGCTGAGTACTGGCTCGACCGTGTGTCGAAGATCTTGCCGATGCTTCATTGCACAGTGGCCGAGCAAGTAGAGCTGGCTACATTCCTGTTTGAGAGAGAGGCTAGCCTGTGGTGGGATAGCGTACTGCGGACTGTTGTCGCCGACTATGTATGGACGTGGGCAGCGTTTGAGTTCCGCTTCCATGAGAAGTATTATCCCCAGACTTACAGGCATGACAGGGAGAATGAGTTTCTCCGCCTCAGACAGGCAGCTATGACAGTTACAGAGTATGAGCATCGGTTCACGGAGTTGGGCAGATACGTCCCAACGATTTTGGCTGATGAGCAGATGCGCATACGGCGCTTTTTGGAGGGTTTACGACCGGATATTCGGTCGAAGATGTGCTGTGTGAGCATTCCCCACTTATGCGGAGTTGATTCACATGTCCATGCAGGCAGAGCAGGACGTGGATCGACTTGCGCGATCTCGTGGCCCTGTTTCTTCTAGGCCACGACCAGACTTGCCAGACAGGCCCTTTGCGGGCAAGAGGCCTCGCGTTGACCCTCCTACTCGGGCCATAGCGCCAGCACCATTATTTCGGTGCCCCGAGTTATCGTGCACATATTGTGGGAGGTCAGGCCACCTGGCGCAGAGCTACTTTTCTAGGATGCGGGACAGTGGGTTCTCGCCGCCGCAGAAGATTGACCGTGCTCGTCCACAGGCGATATCAGCACCGCCTACACGGTTAGATCCTGCGCACCCTTCATTCAGGCCTCCGGTATCGCAGATCAAACAGCCTCCACGGCCCATGACACAGCGGACGAACCGGCCACAGCAGGCATGAGTTCATGCATTGACAGCTGAGGCAGCTGCGACGGAGACTTCTCAGCATTCGGCCTTCGAGGTTACAGCCCATATTGGAGGTACCCCTATTCTCGTGATGGTGGACACTGGTTCCACGATTTCTTTGATATCGCGTGCTATAGTCAGGCGTTTTGGGTTGCAGACCATTACTATGGATGGGGTGTGGGTTTATACAGCTCATGGGTCCTTTACAGATGCCACCTAGATGTGTGAGGGTTGTTTGGTCGATCTGGGGGGCAAGACGATGGCTCTAGATCTCGTCGTCGACCCTGCTCTTTATTATCTCGACTTCATTCTTGGCATGGACTAGTTGACTGCAGCGAGAGCCGAGATTGACTGCGAGACTCGTATAGTCACATCATACGAGCCTGAGGGTGCATCCTTCGCATTTTCAGTGCGGGTAAATCTCCCTTTCCGCATACTTAGCTACCTCACTTTATTGCGCGACGCTGCTGCCTAGGTACTCGAGCATGTGCCAATCGTTTCCGAGTTCGGGGATCTGTTCAGGAAGATCCCTGGTTTGCCGCCCCGACGTGAGATCGATTTCACTATCGATCTGGTTCCTGGTTCTACGCCCGTCTCACTGCCGACGTATCGCATGGCACCATGTGAGATGGAGGAGTTGAGGACGCAGATTGATGGTCTGCTAGAGCTTGGCCTTATACGGCCTAGTGTGTCTCCTTGGGGAGCACCGGTCCTATTCGTGAGGAAGAAGGATGGTTCGATGCGATTGTGTATTGATTATCGCAGGCTGAACCAGCTCACGGTGAAGAACAAGTACCCTTTACCCAGGATTGATGACTTGTTTGATCAGCTGAGAGGAGCGCAGTACTTCTCGAAGATTGATCTTCAGTCAGGTTATCATCAGTTGCGCGTCAGGGATGAGGACGTGCAGAAGACAGCATTCAGGACCAGTTTTGGCCACTACGAGTTCCTCGTGATGTCGTTCGGTCTCACGAACGCACCAGCCGTGTTCATGGATCTGATGAACCGGGTATTTCGACCTTTCCTCTATCGATTCGTCATTGTTTTCATTGACGACATTTTGTTGTACTCTAGGAGTCGAGAGGAGCATGAGGAGCACTTGCGTTTGGTCTTGGATACGCTCAGACAGCATCAGTTGTTCGCACAGTACAAGAAGTGCGACTTCTGGAAGCAGGAGGTGAAGTTCCTGGGACACGTGGTGTCCAAAGATGGCATGGCAGTTGACCTGTCTAATGTAGCTGTGGTGCAGGACTGGGAGCAGCCTGGTTCTGTCACTGAGGTGAGGAGTTTCTTGGGTCTCGCTGGTACTATCGGGGCTTCATACAGGACTTCTCGAAGATCGCGAGATCCTTATCTCAGTTGACACGGAAGGACGTGAAGTTTGCTTGGAACGATCAGGCGGAGTCAACTTTTCAGGAGCTGAAGGATAGACTTACGTCCGCCCCTGTGCTAGTATTACCAGAGCAAGGGGTTAGATACACTATATACACTGACGCGTCTAGCGTTGGTTTGGGTTGTGTCCTTATGCAGAGTGACAGGGTAATTTCGTATGCCTCGAGACAATTAAGGAAGCACGAGGAGAATTACCCTACACACGACCTAGAGTTCGTAGCCGTTATATTCGCACTGAGACTCTGGAGACAGTACCTCTACGGAGAGGAGTTCGAGCTCTTTTGCGACCACAAGAGCCTCAGGTACATATTCACGCAGCGAGACTTGAATATGAGGCAGCGGCGATGGATGGAGACGTTGAAGGACTTCAAGTTTGAAGTCTCTTACCATCCTAGGAAGGCAAACCTTGTGGCTGACGCGTTGAGCCACAAGAAGACGATAGAGTTTGCGGCTCCGCTGATGGTGGCTGAGTGGGATATGGTTGAGTTTTTACGAGACTTTGAGCAGAAACTCACCGTCGAGGAGCCGTATGAGTTCATCGCACATGTACAGGTGCGAGCTCAGATCGATGACGGGGTCATCGAGGCGCAGAGGGACGATGCGCATCTGACTGAACTTCGAGAGCAGGCCAGTGATGATGCAGAAGCCGACTGGCGAGTTGGTATGGATGGGAGCTTACGTTATCGTGGCCGCCTATGCGTTCCAAACGTCCCTGACTTGAGACGAGAGATTCTCGAGGCTGCGCATTGTACTAGACTCGCGATGCATCCAGGCAGTATGAAGATGTATCGTGACGTGAAGAGGACGTATTGGTGGGAAGGTATGAAGACCCACATAGCTGAGTTCGTGTCCCGTTGTCTCACTTGTCAGCAGGTGAAGGCAGAGCATCGCCGACCACCTGGACTTTTGCAGCCTATGCCGATTGCAGAGTGGAAGTGGGATTTCATTTCCATGGATTTCATTTCTGGGTTGCCGAAGACGAGGAAGGGACATGATTCCATATGGGTGATCGTCGACCGATTGACGAAGTCGGCGCACTTCCTACCGATCAGAGTTACGAACTCTGCAGACGAGCTGGCTAGATTGTACATCTGAGAGATTGTGCGTCTGCATGGAGTTCCGCTGGAGATCATGTCGGACAGAGACACGCGATTCACTTCTATTTTCTGGACTAGCATTCAGGAGGCTATGGGTGTGAAGTTGAAGTTCAGTACTGCCTTTCACCCACAGACAGACGGACAAACAGAGTGAGTGAACCAGATCTTAGAGGACATGTTGTGAGCTTGCGCATTGGACTTCAAGGACAGTTGGGATGATTGTCTTGCATATGCGGAGTTTGCGTACAACAACAGCTTCCAGGCGAGTATCGGTATGGCACCTTATGAGGCACTGTATGGGTGACCATGTCACGCACCGCATTGTTGGTTAGAGGTCGGTGAGCGTAGCTTGATTGGCCCAGAGTTAGTGCAGGCGACGTCAGAGAAGATTGATATTATTCGACGTCGGCTTCTTATAGCACAGAGTAGACAGAAGAGTTATGCCGATACGAGACGACGGCCACTAGAGTTCACTGTCGAGGATCATGTGTTTCTGCGAGTTTTCCCTATGAAGGGAATCCTTCGGTTCGGGAAGAAGGGGAAGCTGGCACCGCGATTCATTGGTCCATTCCAGATCCTGGATCGTGTGGGAGCAGTGGCTTACCGATTGGCTTTACCCACGCTTCTCGCGAGCGTTCACAACGTATTTCATGTTTCTATGCTGAAGAAGTACGTTGCTGATCCTTCCCATATCATCAGATGGGAGCAGGTGCAGTTAGGAGAGGATGTTACTTATATCCTGCGACCGACACGTATCCTAGATAGGAAGGAGCAGGTACTGCGTAGCAAGGTGATTCCCCTTGTGAAGGTATTATGGACGCATCACTCTGAGGAAGAGGCTACTTGGGAGACAGAAGTCGAGATCAAAAAGAACTACCCACAGCTTCTCGAGGAGTACGAAAATGTATAAAATTTTGAGGATGAAATTATTTGTTAAGGGAGGTAGATTGTAACGCCCGTGAAAAATCTGTACTTGGGCTCGAGTACCAACTCGACCCAAAATCGCGTAGAATTAATTTCTATGAAAATTAAGCGTTAGTTAGCTAGCGCAACGCTAGAGTAGCTGAGAAATAGTCCCTGATCACTTTAAATACGTTCTACAAGACCCAAATCGAGTAGAACGAACGACTCTACAATACTCTATAACCTCGGATCAAACTCTAAGCGGGTTTGTTCTCTAGACCACTTTGAATTTCTGTATTAGATCTAGACCGCGCGTCGAAAGTCCGATACCTCCTATCTTAGACCGTTAGAACCGCCTAGCTGGACTTGACAATCATTTTGAAAATCAAGTCAAACCGATAATCACAGACTATTTCATTGAGTCCGGACTGAAGAGACCGCGAATAGGGACAGAATTAGAATTTCAAATTCAAATCTGGCACACGCTTGACGCGTCAGTATTAAGCATTTTGACCGTCAGAATTCAGCCAGATTACACCCTCGGATCAGGAAAAATTTCTATTTATTATCAGGAGACTTTCAGCCCTGATCTATGTGCGGTGACCGCTGAACTGAAACTGGTCCGCCACGTGCGATCTGCGAACCCTGCCGGACTGAAAACTTAATACGTGCTATATCTGATACGCATGAGCTTAAGTCCGATCACAATCGACCTGGGGACCACCAGAAAGTAACTTTTGGATCGAAACAGCCCCGAAATGGATAGGCACTAAGTAAACTTCGTTCCGGAGCCTGTTTCTGGCATTTTTAAGCTTATAAAAGGGGTTTCATTCCTCTCTCCCATCCGAAAAGTGCAAAAACCTAGATTAGAGAGAGAGGAAAGGTGAGAATTTGTGAGAAAGAGTAGAAGGGATTTTTCCCGTCTCCGAGCCACCGGTTGCTAGTGCTGTAGCAACACTTCCTGATCACCGAGCCGGTGATTCTCCTGCATTTTCAGGTATAAAACAACCCTAGAACTTACTGATTTAGGGTTTACTTAGATTCATGGCGTGTTAGCTGACGTAACTTGTAAAATAGGTTCTCCTACTACCGTTGACGAAGCGTATACGCTCCGTTTCGATTCACGAGTCTACAAGGCATAAGGTGACGATTTTAGACGCTTTGATTGACGGTTTACAACGCTTTCAATGTCGTTTAATAGTACATTATCGACGGCATCGTCGTTTGACATGTACAACATGCTCTCCGTTTCCTGTTTCGTAAATTAACGAAGAATATGAGATTTAGGGCATTTTAGTCATTTGTAGGAAGTACTGTCTACATTCATATTTTGCTGATGTGATTGACATGGCTTGTTGTCGCATTAGGAAGTTAGGAATACGTGCATGATTAGTTTGGCGAAGAGATTCGCCTAATTGCGCACTTCGGGTCGACATACTATATGTAGACTTAAGTGTGTAGTGTATGTGTTTGTATAAATGCTTGTATTAGTATGTATTGAATTAAATGATGTTATGAATTAGTTTGAGATAGAATTCTCAATTAATATGCTGACCTAAATGATTTCCTACATGTTAACTATATGCATGATTTCATTACATGCATGAAATGTATGTGTTTGAAGATTTATTTAAGTTGAATGTTATAACATGTGTTAATGTGCTCACATGATTGTATTTCAATTCCAATATCCAATATACATCGCTGATGTGATTCCATAATTTTTTGGGACTATACTTAGTCCAGGCAGTCGGTAACCGAGCGAAATTCGTGGCTGTCTGGTCTTGGCCACGAACGACGCGTCGATGAATGCGAGTCATGTTTGGAGTTGGCGGTGGTGGTTTGGTCACGCAAAGTGTTTTACGCACTTCATGTCGTTCGACTTGAGATGCGATCGCGCTAGTCGAGCCCGTCAAGCAACCCGACTAGCCGATGTATGTTGACCTTGTATGAGTCATAACTGCTTAAACCTAGGGTACTGAACTTACCACTGTAAACCCTGTTAACCATGGTACCTTGATCCACGAAGACTCATGAGTAGGGCATGGTGGTATGGGACACCGTGGTCGAGCTGTCGGCCTACGCTGAGGCCACAAACCTCCCCGTAGTGACCAGTGAGCACCTAGACTCGTGAGCAGATTATGGTGGTATGGGACACTATATTCTAGCTTTCAACCTACACTGATCAGGCGACGAGTCCTTTGTAGTGACCGCGAGCGTATTCTGAGTCCACGGGAGGCGACGACCCTTCCGTTGTAGTAGAGTACTGTAGGCCTGTATTGATAAGGTGATGGGGGAGCGGTGCAACGAGTGCGAGCAACAGCCCTGGCAGCCCTTGCAGCGACCTACATAAATATACCTCGTATGAGATTACTAGGAGTGACGACCCTAGACAGGATCTGTGTTGGGATTGATATAAGGGAAGTACCTTAGTTTCCCAATCCTGCTGTTTGTATGGACTAATAATAACTTGGAAATCATATCACCATGCCATTGCATGTGCCTGGAAGATGTGGAGCACTTGAGGGTCGATTGCGTGCCGCGGTCGTAAGATGTTGCCGTATGAGGGAGATCGTCGGTGAGGGCATACATCACGTCATGGCATCTTGCATTAACAACAGTATTAGGATTGTCTGATTTACTGCTTTACTATTATCGTATGATTGAATTGTGAACATGCTAATCTTTGCTCTATGATTCCATTGAGTTGATCACTCATTCCCACGTTACGGGATGGTGTTTGCAACACCCACCAGACCCTGTTGTAAATGCAGGTGATGCTGATATCCAGGAGGCAGAGCCAGACTTTCACGAGGACCAGGACGAGTTCTCGTATATGCAGTATCACGATGGCTTTGCGTAGGTGACCTGGATTGGCGGGACTTCAATGGGACTATTTTGAACATTACATTTTTGTTCATGTATATGTATATGAGACTCAGGGATATATTCATACTTTAGAGGCAGATGAGATTTACTTTGTTTTTCCATACAGTGATATATATATTGTTTAGTCTTCCACTTGCTTTTATCACTGGATCTGAAGTATGAATTGCAGTTTTGGTATACTTTTACTCATGTGAATGCTTTAAATCAGACAACATTGAATCATAATCATTTTTGTTGCATAAGTGACGGTCTCGAACTCGGGAGTTGAGTTTATACACGACCCCCGATTTTCAGGGTGTTACACTAAAACCTAGGATCAAACTCTAAACCCATTTGCTCTCGGGATCCCTTTGAAACTTTGTATTGGATCTAGACCGTGCGTCGAAAGTCCGATGTCTACAATCTTAGATGGTTATGACCGCTTAGCTGGACTTGACAATCATTTTGAAAATCAAGCCCAACCGATGCTCTGAGGCTATTTCATTGAGCCTAGAGTGAAGAGAGTGAGAAATGGGTAAAGATTTTAAATTTTAATTCAAATCTGGCACGAGTCTTTGCGCGTTATTATTAAGCATTCTGACCGTCAGAATTCAGCCAAATTTCACCCTCAGATCAGGAAAAATTTCTCTTTCATATCATGAGACTTGTAGACCTGATTTAGGTACGACGATCGCTGAACTGAAACTGGACTGCCACGTGCGATCTGCGAACTCTACCAGACTGAAAACTTGGTGTGGACAACATCCAGTGATCATGAGCTAAGTCCGACCGCGTTCGGCCAGGGGACCTCCCAAAACGCTCTTTTGGATCGAAACAGCCCCGATTTGGTTATAACCTAAGTATACCTTGTTCCTAAGTCTAAATAGGTTAGTTTTTAGCCTATATAAGGGCCTTAAACCCTCTCATATCTCTGCCATCCGAATTTGCTAGAAACCCTAGATAAAAAGTGAGAGAAAGTGAGAGAGTTGTGGGAGAGATTTCCCGCCACTTGCTACTGCTGCTACCCGTGCTCATTCACCGCGTTCAAATCACTTTCTCGGTGATTCTAACGCGCTCCTAGGTAAGAAAAATCCTAACTACTTGCTGTTTTAGGATTCCTTCGATTTAAATAGCGAAGTAGCTTATATATCTTGTGCATTAGGTCGCCTTTAGGTCGTTGACGAAGCGTATACATTTAAATCGAATTGATACACGTCTAGGGCAAAAGGTGAGGATTTTAGACGTTTTAATTGACTGATTTCAAAGCTTTCAATGTCGTTTAATAGTAAATTATCGACGGCAACACCGTTTGACATGTACAACATGCTGTCCGTTTTCTGTTTCGTAAACGTACGGTAAATATGAGATTTAGGGTATTTTAGGCATTTATAGGAAATACCGCATACGTCCGTATTTTGCAGAAATTCTTGACATGTAAATTCATCATGTTATGATATTATGTATGCGTGTATAATCTGTTTGGCGAAGAGATTCACCCTAATGCGCACTTTGGGTCAACATACGCTATGTAGACTAAGGTGTGTAGACTAAGTGTTTGTATAAATGTTTGTATTAGTATGTATTGAGTAAATGGTATTGTAGATTAGTTTTGAGAATGAATTCTCAATCTATATGATATTGTATATGATTTCCTACATGTTGGCTATATGTATTGATTTCATTATATACATGAAATGCATGTGTTGGATGATTTTCTTAAGTTGTATGTTATAACATGTGTCAACATGCTTACATTGTTGTATTTCATTTCTGCTACTCTCATATGATTACTGATGTTGATATTTAAGTGTTTGGGGCTATACGTTAGTCCAGGCAGTCGGTAATGGATTGAATTCGTGGTTGGCTTCTATTTGCCATGAAGGACGCGTCGATGAACGCAGCGAGACTTGAATATGAGGTAGCGACGATGGATGGAGACTTTGAAGGACTTCAAGTTTTAAGTCTCCTACCATCCAGGCAAGGCGAACCTTGTGGCTGACGCATTGAGCCGCAAGAAGGTGATAGAGTTTGCGGCTCCGCTGATGGTTGCTGAGTGGGACATGGTTGAGTTTTTATGAGACTTTGAGCAGAAACTCACTGTGGAGGAGTCGTATGAGTTTATCGCACATGTGCAGGTGTGATCTTTTATCGATGACAGAGTCATCGCGGCACAGAGGGATGATGCGCATCTGACTGATCTTTAAGAGCAGGCCAGTGATGATGCAGACACCGAGTGGTGAGTTGGCACGGATGGGAGCTTACGTTACCGTGGCCGCCTATGCGTTCCAGATGTCCCTGACTTGAGATGAGAGATTCTCGAAGCTGCACACAGAACTAGACTTACGATGCATCCGGGCAGTACCAAGATGTATCGTGACATGAAGAGGACTTATTAGTGAGAGGGTATGAAGACCCACATCGCAGAGTTCGTGTCCCATTGTCTTATTGCCAGCAGGTGAAGGCAGAGCATCGCTGACCTCCTGGACTCCTTCAACCTATGCCTATAGCTGAGTGGAAGTGGGATTTCATTTCCATGGATTTCATCTCGGGACTGCCGAAGACGAGGAAGGGACATGATTTTATTTGGGTGATCGTCGACCGTCTGACGAAGTCGGCGCACTTCCTACCGATCAGAGTTACGAACTCTGCAGACGAGTTAGCCAGGCTGTATATCAGAGAGATCGTGCGTCTGCATGGAGTTCCCTTAGAGATCGTGTCGGACAGAGACACGCATTTTACTTCTATTTTCTGGACTCACATTCAGGAGGCTATGGGTGTGAAGTTGAAGTTTAGTATGGCCTTTCACCCACAGACAGACGGACAGACAGAGCGGGTGAACCAGATTCTGGAGGATATGTTGCGGGCTTGCGTATTGGACTTCAAGGATAGTTGGGATGATTGTCTTGCATATGCAGAGTTCGCGTACAACAACAGTTTTCAGGCGAGTCTTGGTATGACACCGTATGAGGCTTTGTATGGGCGACCTTGTCGAGCACCACATTGCTGGGCAGAGGTCGGTGAGCGCAGATTGATTGGCCCAGAGTTAGTGCAGGTGACGTTGGAGAAGATTGACATCATTAGACGTCAGCTTCTTACAATGCAGAGCAAATAGAAGAGATATGCCGATACGAGATGGCGCCCGGTAGAGTTCGCGGTTGGGGATCATGTATTTTTGCGCGTTTCCCCTATGAAGGGAGTCCTTCAGTTTGGGAAGAAGGGGAAACTAGCACCATGATTTATTGGTCCATTCCAGATTCTTGACCGTGTGGGTGCAGTGGCTTACCGTCTAGCTTTGCCTACACCTCTTGCGAGCGTTCACAACGTATTTCATGTTTCTATGCTGAAGAAATACGTTTTTGATCCTTCTCATATCATTAGATGGGAGCAGGTGCAGTTAGGAGAGGATGTTACATATATACTGTGACTGGCGCGTATACTAGACAGGAAGGAGCAGGTGCTGCGTAGCAAGGTCATCCCCCTTGTGAAGGTGTTGTGGACGCATCACTCTGAGGAAGAGGCTACATGGGAGACAAAAGTCGAGATCAGAAAGAACTACCCACAGCTTCTCGAGGAGTACAAAAAGGTATAAATTTCGAGGATGAAATTTATTGTTATGGGGGGTAGATTGTAACGCCTCGGAAAAATCCATACTGAGATTCGTGTACCAACTCGATCGAAAATCACTTAGGATGAATTCCTTTAGAAATTAAGTGTAAGTTCGCTAGCGCTATGCTAGAGTAGCTGTGAAATTAGCATAGATCGCTTTAAATACGTTCTACAAGACCCAAAACTTGTAGAATCAATGACGCTATAATACCCTGAAACCTAGGATCAAACTCTAAACCTGTTAGCTCTCAGGAACCCTTTGAAACATTGTATTGGATCTAGACCGCACGTCGAAAGTCCGATGTCTACAATCTTAGACGGTTATGACCGCTTAGCTGGACTTGACAATCATTTCGAAAATCAAGCCCAACCGATGCTCTGAGGCTATTTCATTGAGCCTGGAGTGAAGAGAGTGAGAAATGGGTAAAGATTTAAAATTTTAATTCAAATCTGGCACGAGTCTTTGCGCGTTATTATTAAGCATTCTGACCGTCAGAATTCAGCCAAATTTTACCCTCGGATCAGAAAAAATTTCTCTTTCATATCATGAGACTTGTAGACCTGATTTAGGTACGACGACTGCTGAACTGAAACTGGACCACCACGTGCGATCTGCGAACTCTACCAGGCTGAAAACTTGGTGTGGACAACATCCAGTGATCATAAGCTAAGTCCGATCGCGTTCGGCAAGGGGACCTCCCGAAATGCTCTTTTGGATCGGAATAGCCCCGATTTGGTTATAACCTAAGTATACCTTGTTCCTAAATCTAAATAGGTTAGTTTTTAGCCTATATAAGGGCCTTAAACCCTCTCATATCTCTGTCATCCGAATTTGCTAGAAACCCTAGATAGAAAGTGAGAGAAAGTGAGAGAGTTGTGGGAGAGATTTCCCGCCACTTGCTACAGCCGCTACCCGTGCTCATTCACCGCGTTCAAATCACTTTCCCGGTGATTCCAACGCACTCCTAGGTAAGAAAAACCCTAACTACTTTCTGTTTTAGGATTCCTTCGATTCAAATAGCGAAGTAGCTTATATATCTTGTAAATTAGGTCGCCTTTACGCCGTTGACGAAGCGTATACGTTCAAATCGAATTGATACACGTCTAGGGCAAAAGGTGAGAATTTTAGACTCTTTGATTGACTGATTTCAAAGCTTTCAATGTCGTTTAATAGTAAATTATCGACGACAACGCCGTTTGACATGTACAACATACTGTCCATTTTCCGTTTCGTAAACATACGGTAAATATGAGATTTAGGGTATTTTAGGCATTTATAGGAAATACCGCATGCGTCCGTATTTTGCTGAAATGCTTGACATGTAAATTCATCGTGTTATGATATTATGTATGCGTGTATAATCTGTTTGGTGAAGAGATTCTCCCTAATGCGCACTTTGGGTCGACATACGCTATGTAGACTAAGGTGTGTAGACTAAGTGTTTGTATAAATGTTTATATTAGTATGTATTGAGTAAATGGTATTGTAGATTAGTTTTGAAAATAAATTCTCAATCCATATGATGTTGTATATGATTTCCTACATGTTGGCTATATGTATTGATTTCATCATATACATGAAATGCATGTGTTGGATGATTTGCTTAAATTGTATGTTATAACATGTGTCAACATGCTTACATTGTTGTATTTCATTTCTGCTACTCTCATTGATTATTGATGTTGATATTCAAGTGTTTGGGGCTATACGTTAGTCCAGGCAGTCGGCAATGGATTGAATTCGTGGTTGGCTTCTATTTACTACGAAGGACGCGTCGATGAACGCGAGTCGTGTTTTGAGTTGGCGGCAGTGGTTAGGTCACACGAAGTATTTCATGCACTTCATGTCGTTCGACTTGAGATGCGCTCGTACTAGTCGAGCTCGTCAAATAACCCGACTAGCCATTGTATGTTCACCCTGTATGAGTCATAACTGCTTGAACCTAGGGTACTAAAATTACCATTGGAAACCCTGTTAACCATGGTACCTTGATCCATAAAGACTCATGAGCCAAGCATGGTGGTATGGGACACCGTGGTCGAGCTGTCGGCCTACGCTGGGGCCACAAACCTCCCCGTAGTGACCAATGAGTACCTATAACTCGTGAACAGATTATGGTGGTATGGGATACTATATTCTTGTTGTCAGCCTACACTGTTCAGGTGACGAGCCCTTTTTAGTGACCGCGAGCGTATTCTGAGTCTACGGGAGGTGACGACCCTTCCGTAGCAATGAGAGTACATTAGGCCTGTATTGATAAGGTGATGGGGGAGCGATGAAATGAGTGCGAGCAATAGCCCTGGCAGCCCTTGCAGTGACCTATAAATATAACATCGTATGAGATTTTTAGGAGTGACGACCCTAGACAGGATCTGTGTTGGGATTGATATAAGGAAGGTACCTTAGTTTCTCAATCCTGGTGTATGAAAAGGACTAATAACAACTCGGTAATCATTACTCATATCGCATTGCATGTGCTTGGAAGATGTGGAGCACTGCGGGAAGAAAGCATGCCGCGGGCGTAAGATGGTGCCGCATGAGGGAGTATGTCGGTGAGGGCATCCATCATGTCATCTCATGCTTGCATTAATAACAGTATCTAGGAATGTTTGATTGTCTGCTTTACTATTGTCGCGTGATTGATTTGATAACATGCTAATCTTCGCTCTATTATTCCACTGAGTTGATCACTCACTCCCACGTTAAGGGACGGTGTTTGCAAAACCACCAGACCCTGTTTTAGATGCCGGTGATGAGGCGATTCAGGACGCAGAGCCGGATTACTACGAGGATCAGGATGAGTTCTCATACAGGTAATTCGCAGATGGCTTTGCATAGGTGGCCTGGATCGATGGGACTGACTAGTTGGACTATTTTATGACATTTCTTTTTTGTTTATGACATGTATATGAGACTCAGAGATGTATTCATACTTTGGAGTCAGTTTGAGATTATTTTATTTTCATACAATGATATATATATTCTTCAGTCTTCCGCTTACGTTTTATCACTGGATCTGGAGTATGAATTGCAGTTTTGGTATAATCTTACTCATGTGAATGCTCTAACTCAGTCAACATTGAATCATAATCATATTTGTTGCATAAGTGATGGTCTGGAACTCGGGAGTTGGGTTTATACACGACCCCCAATTTTCAGGGTGTTACAACATCAGTTGGGCTTGATTTTTGAAACGATTGTCAAGTCTAGCTAAGTGGTCATAATGATCTAAGATGGTAGCTATCGGACTTTCGACGCGCGGTTTAGATCCAATACAAAGTTTCCGAATGCTCCCATGAGCAACCGGGTTTAGAGTTTGATCCTAGGTTTTTGAGTATTGTAGCGTCACCTATTCTACACATTTTGGCTCTAGCAGATCGTATTTAAAGTGATTAGTGACAATTTCACAGGTCATCTAGTTTAGCCTAGCTAATTCATGTTAAATTTTTAAAGAATTAGGTTCTAAACGATTTATTTGGCTTTGGAATTGGGTTCTGAGAGGTTACCAAGGTGTTATAGTTGACTCATTGCCTAAGGACGTCTAACCCTAGGTTGGCAAAAATTTGAGGTGTTACACCTATCTTTTAGGCCACCCACACCTCGCTTCAGGCTGCCACAACGGCCCATGGTACCTCAACTGAACCGTCTACAGCAGGTTCGAGTACATGCGCTTATAGTTGAGGCTCCCAAGGTAGACTTAGCACCGAGATCTTTTGAGGTTCCGGCTCATATCCATGGTATGCCTGTCTTCTTATTGGTGGACACTGGATCAAGCGACTAGGGTTGGATACTGCTCCTACGAAGGGAGTGAGACTCACTACCGCTACAGGGACCTTTTCAGACATTACACGGACCTGTGAGTCTTGCTCAGTAGATTTGGGTAGCAGGACAGTGGTCATTGACCTGATTGTCGCCCCACTATGTCACTACGATGTTATTCTCGGGATGGATTGGCTCACCAGGATGAGAGCAGAGATTGATTTCTAGACCAGAGTCTTGACAGCCTATGGACCTGAGGGCACAGTCTTTACATTTCCAGTTCAGGTCAGTTGGTCCTTTCGAGTTAGTAGTTACACTTCCTTATTAGGGAATACTGATGATCTGATGTTGGGAGATACGCCTGTGGTTCAGGATTTCCCGGACATATTCAAGACGATCCTGGGACTTCCTCCTCAGTGCGAGATCGACTTTACTATCGATCTTATGCCTGGTGCAACACCTATTTTCTTGTTGACTTATCGTATGCCTCCATGTGAGATGGAGGAATTAAGGAGATAGATTGATATATTGTTAGAGGCAGGTTTCATTCGACCGAGTGTGTCCCCTTGGGGAGTACCTATATTATTTATGAAGAAGAAGGACAGTTCCCTGCGATTATGTATTGATTATCGTAGGTTGAACTAGGTGACAATGAAGAATAAGTATCCCTTGCCCAGGATTAATAATTTGTTTGATCAGTTGAAGGAAGCAGGATATTTTTTAAAGATAGATTTACAGTCAAGGTATCATTAGTTGCGCGTCAGGGATGAGGACGTGCAGAAGACAGCCTTCAGGACTAGTTTTGGTCATTACAACTTCCTTGTGATGTTGTTTGGACTCACAAACGCTCCGACCGTGTTCATGGACCTGATGAATAGGGTGTTTTGGCCATTTCTGTTTCGATTTGTTATCGTGTTTATTGATGACATCCTGATATATTCCAAAAGTTGGGAAGAGCATGAAGAGCACTCTACAACACTCTCAAGAAGAACTAATTGTTCGCACAGTACAAGAAATGTGACTTCTGGAAGGAGGAAGTTAAATTCCTGAGACATGTGGTGTCCAAGGAAGGAATAGCAGTCGACCTCGCTAAGGTAGCTGCGGTTCAGGATTGGAAGCAGCCCGGTTCAGTTATTGAGGTGAAGAGTTTTCTTGGTCTGGCAAGGTACTACCGGCGATTCATTCGGGACTTTTCCAAGATTTTCAGACCACTGACTCAGTTGACATGAAAAGATATAAAATTCACCTGGAATGAGAAAGTGGAAGCAGCTTTTCAGGAGTTGAAGGATAAGCTAACGTCTGCCCCTGTGCTAGTATTGTCAGAGCAAGGGGTTAAGTAACTATATACACTGACGCGTCTCTCGTTGGTTTGGGTTATGTCCTGATGTGGAAGGACAAGGTGATTGCTTACGCCTCGAGATAGTTGAGGAAACATGAGGAGAATTTTCCTACACATGACCTAGAGTTGACAGCCGTCATCTTCACACTGAAGCTCTAGAGACATAACCTCTACGGAGAGGAGTTCGAGCTCTTTTACATCCACAAGAGCCTTAGATACATATTCTCTCAGCGAGACTTGAATATGAGGCAATGTCGATGGATGGAAACCTTGAAGGACTTTAAGTCCGACGTCTCTTACCATCCGGGCAAGGCAAACCTTATGGCAGATGCGTTGAGCCGCAAGAAGACCATAGAGTTTGCGACTCTGCTAATGATAGCAGAATGAGACATGGTGGAGTTTGTGCGAGACTTTGAGTAGAAACTCATGGTGGAGGAGCCGTATGAGGTTATAGCACACATCTGAGTACAGCCCCTCATTGACGATAGGATTATTGCAGCTCAGGCAGATGATGAGCTATTGGCGAAGATGAGAGAGAGGGTTAGTACAGATGAGGACTCTAAGTGGAGAGTTGGTTCAAATGGGGCTTACGTTATCGTGGCCGCTTATGCGTCCCATACGTTCATGACTTGAGACGAGAGGTTCTCGAGTCAGCCCACAGTTCAAGGCTTGCGATGTATCCTGGTAGTATGAAGATGTATCAAAATATAAAGAGATCGTACTGGTGGGATGATATGAAGGTTCACATTGTAGAGTTTGTGTCTCGTTGCCTCACGTGCCAGTAGGTCAAGGCAGAGCATCACTGGCCTCCTGGACTGCTTCAGCACATGCCCATAGCCAAATAGAAGTGGGATTTTATCTCTATGGATTTTATTTTGGGGCTACCGAAGACGAAGAAGGGATATGACTCCATTTGGGTGATCGTAGACCGATTGACAAAATCAACTCATTTCCTACCGATCAGAGTTACGAAGTCGGTAGACGAGTTAGCCAGGTTGTACATCAAGGAAATTGTACGTCTGCATGGAGTTCCCTTGGAGATAGTGTCAAACCGAGACATGTGATTCACATCTATCTTCTAGACTCGTATCCAGGAAGCGATGGGTGTGAAGTTGAAGTTCAACACCACGTTCCATCCACAGACAGACGAGTAGACGAAAAGTATGAATCAGGTGTTAAAAGATATGTTGCGAGCTTATGCGTTGAATTTCAAGGACAGTTGGGAAGACTGTCTTCCTTATGTAGAGTTCGTGTATAATAACGACTTTCAGGTGAGTATTGGCATGACTCCATATGAGGCACTGTACAGTCACCCGTGTAGAGCACGGCATTGCTAGGCAGAAGTGGGCAAGAAGACTCTGATTAGCCCAGAGTTGGTTCAGGAGACCTCAGAGAAAATAGACATTATTAGGCGTCGACTTCTATCACCACAGAGCAGGTAGAAGATCTACATCGATACCAGAAGGTGACTACTTAAGTTTGAGGTTGGGGACCATGTATTCCTTAAGGTTTCCTGCATGAAGGGAGTCCTTCGGTTTGGTAAGAAAGGAAAGCTCATGCTGAGATTCATTGGCCCATTTCAGATACTAGATCAAGTGGGGGCAGTAGCATATCGCCTTGCTTTGCCCAAACGACTCGTAGGTGTGCACAACGTATTCCATGTATTCATGTTGAAGAAGTACGTTCCTAATCCTTCACACATTATCAGTTGGGAGCAGGTGCAGTTGAGCGAGGATGCCACATATGTACTGCGACCGACGCATATCCTGTATAGGAAGGAGCAGGTATTACGTAGCAAGGTTATTCCACTTGTGAAGGTACTGTGGACGCATCACCATGAAGAAGAGGCTACTTAGGAGACTGAAGCTGAGGTTAAGAAGAACTACCCTCAAATCCTCGAGGAGTACGAAAAGGTACAAATTTTGAGGATAAAATTTTTCTTTAAGGGGGGTAGATTGTAACGTCCTAGAAAAATCCATATGAAGACCCAAGTACCAACTCAAGCTGAGATCACTTAGGACTAAATCCTTTATAAATTAATGAGAATTAACTAGCGCTAAACTAGATTACCTGTGAAATTAGCACCAATCAGTTTAAATACGATCTGCAAGACCTAAAACTCGTAGAATTGTTAACGCTACATTACATTGAAACCTAGGATCCATCGCTAAACTCGGTTGCTCTAGGGAGCACATTAAAACTTCATATCGGATTTGGATCGCACATCGAAAGTCTGATAGTGATGAACTTAGACAATTATGACTGCCTAGTTAGACTTGACAATCACCTCGAAAATCAAGTCCAGATGATGTCCTAGGACTATTTTCTTGAGTCCGGAGTGAAGTGTGTAAGAACATGAATGTTTTTAGAAATTAAATACAAATTTAAGTAATCTAAGTCGTGTCTCTTGTGGGCCGATTATAAGCATTCTGACCATTAGAATCTGACCTAAATACACCCTCAGATCAAGGAAGATGTCCCACACATGCAAATATACTTGTGGCCCTGATCGAGTGTCGGTGACCGTTGAAATGAAACTGGTCCATCACGGTCGATCTGTAAACCCGATCAGACTGAAAACTTAGCTTGACCAAGATCCAGTATCTATGAGCTTAAGTCCGACTGCATTCAGTAAAGGGACCTCTAGAAGTGTCCCGTTGGATCGGAATAAGCCCGATTTGGTTATAACCTAAGTATACCATGGCCCTGGGACTATTTTCATCAGTTTTAGACCTATATAAGGGTCTTAAACCCTCTCTTTCATAATCCATACGAATTCCAAAACCCTAGCTAAGAAAAGAGAGAGTAAAGAGAGAGAAAGAGAGAGAGAGGTTGGTGATCCATCCTAGGATTCTTCCTAGCTACACTGCGTGCCTAATCCACCTATTCATATCGCTATATGGGTGATACCGATTCCATACTTGGGTAAGAAATCCTAATCCTAACCTGTTCTAGGGTTTCCAATAGTTTAAGTGATGATATATCTAACCTAATTCATGCTCTAGGTTGTCAAACCGCCGTTGACGAAGACTTAGCATCTAAATCATATCCGTTACGCGTTTACCGGTTTAAGGTGTGGACTATATATAATTAGGTTATGGTTTTCAAGACTTTTAATGTCAGATAATGATTTATTACTGACGTGGGTGTCATTACACATGTCAAATGTGTTATCTATTTCATTTTCCATAAATGCATAAATTATGTTGTGAATAGAGTATTTCATGTGTCTGTTGAAATGTTTGTATGCATTTGAAATCTGATATTGTGATTGTCATGATTAATTGTCATAGGTACATAGTTGTTTTGTACGTGACAACTCCTTGACAAAAGGATTTGCCCAAATATGTAATATGACCGACATATGTGATGTATGTTAGAAGGCGTATTCGAAGTGTTTGTAAAAATGTCTAAATGAGTTAGTAGTTAGTAAAGTGTGGTTTATAAGGGAGTTGAGATATAAATCTCAACTACTTTAACTGTGTGTATGATTTTCTCCATGAAGTGTATAGCCTACTTATTCATGTTTAACTGTGTGTATGATTTCCTCCATTTACTGTGTATTCATGTTTAAGTTATATTTCATAACATGTTCATATGATTGTAGGATTTGACTTAAATATTCATTATTATGATTGTACGTGATTGGGACTATATCAAAGTCCAGGTGATCGGTAATAGTTCTCAAACTGGTAGATACATTTGATTTTGCCACACAGGATGTGTTCGACGAATCCGAGCAGTACTTAGGATGTTAGCAGTGTCTAGGCCACGCGGAGTGCTTATGCATTTCATATGATTGTATGAAAAGGTACAAATTCTGAGCTTGACTAGGACAGAGCGTACGTTGAGTTAATTGCAATGATTCAATTGAAAAAGCAAGGGCCAATTTGGGTCTCGTATGCAATTTTTTGTTTGGACTGTGAAGTTTAATGTGGTGCTCACATTTACAAACAGAGGCGAAGGGATAGGATCAACGAGAAGATGCGGGCATTACAGGACATCATCTGGACTTAATTTTCGAGGTGATTGTTAAGTCCAACTAGGCAGTCATAATTTTCTAAGTTCCTCACTATCAGACTTTCGATGTGCGATCCAAATCCAATATGAAGTTTTAACGTGCTCCCTAGACAAACCGTCCCTTATGTCTGGCTCATAAGTCTTAGCGGATCGAGGTACCAAGGTTATCAGGGTTTCATTGGTCGAGCTCTCGGCCTACGCTGAGGCGATGAGCCTCCCTATAGTGACCAGTGAGCAACCCAGACTCGTGAGCCAAATACGGTGGTATGGGACACTGTATTTGTGCTGTAGGCCTACATTAATTGGTGACGAGCCCTTTATAGTGACCTCGAGCATATGTTTACACTGCATGGAGGCGACGAGTCTTTTTGTAGTAACTAGGATATAACTGGGCCTACATTGATTGGTGACGAGCCCTTTACAATGACCTAGAACCGTAACATCGTCTGAGATTTACTAGGACTAATGACCCTAGAATGGATCATTGTTTGGGTATTGACATAAGGGAGGTACCTTAGCTTCCCAATCCTGCTATATGAAAAGGACTAATAAGAACTCGGTAATCATATACATGCACCGCACTGCATGTGCCATTTGGCATTGGACAGAGCACTGAGGAAGTGACTGACATGCGCGACCGTAAGATGAAGATCGCAGAGGGAGTGTAGGCGAGGGCATGCATCATTCCTTCATACATTCCTGCATTAATCAGAGTACTTAGGGATGTTTGATTATATTACCTTATCATTACTACTTGATTGAATTAATAACATGTTAACCTTTACTGTCTAGTTCCACTGAGTTGATCACTCACTCCCACATTCTGGGACGGTGCTTAAACAACACCAGACCCTGTCTTTGTTGCAGATGATGATGCGACACATGAGGCAGAGCCGGAGTTTGAAGCTGACAAGGAGGCATTCTCGTGTATGCAGTATTCAGGCGAGTTCACTTAGACCATTCTGAATCATCGGGGCTTCAGGGTATATGCTTTATAGAGGATTATCACATTTTGACATTTGTATTGTGAAAATACTTGTAATTATGACTTGGCAGAGCATACATATTTTGGGGACTCTTACTAGTTTATATATTTAGTTCAGTCTTCCGCTTGCATATTACAACTGTCCCTGGATTATTTTTTGCTGATTTGGCTTAATCTACTTCATGTTTTATGTACTAATATAGACAACATACATCCATCATTTAAAATGTTGCATAAGTAATGTTTTGGAACTCGGGAGCTGAGTTATACTCAACCCTCGATTTTCAGGGCGTTACAGTTCTTATGGTCTCCACTGCTCCAATCATTCCCATTGAGACTGAGAATGAGGAACCATAAGCCACTGAATCATTTCCATCTGATAATGAGAAACAGAGGAGGAAGAAGAGAAACAGGATACACTACAAGATGCTTACAACCAAGTCTATATTCATATCATCCACATCCTTAAAAGACTTGGAATGTCTGAAAATAAAAAAGAATTGCTACAAAAAGATCTAGACGAAACCTTGGAAATTAATACACATTTAATCAATGACTTACAGCAATATCATTCAGACAGTGATAAGTTGGAAAGAATCAATCTATCCCCAAAAATGAAATCATCAAAGCTTAATAAACAAGTTGAATTATTAAAAGATGAAAATGAGTAACTCAAGAATGAGAATCACACTCCATTTTGACTTAGAGAAATCCATAAAATTTGTTGAGATAAACTATAAATTTTTCCAGAGTGGTGAAAAGTTAGAAAAGTTGTTAGGGATGGGAAGACGAGGAAAATATAAGAGTGGGCTAGGGTATGAAAAAACTAAAAGGAAAACTAGAAATGCAGCACCAACAACTGAAAAATCTGTTGCTTCAGGTAGAACTACTCCAGTTTTTCATTTATGTGGTGATATGGGTCATTATAAGTTTGAATGCTTGACACCTAGAAGGACTTCACATAACTCTAGTCAAAATCATATCGGTAAATTCAAACCGGCCAGAGAAATACAAAATGTCAAAAGTCCACCTAGGAGAAACACTCATTCATCACCACTTAAAATCAAAGACAGAATGAAAGAATCACTGGACCAAGTGGGTGAGATAAACATGAAAACTAAATCTGCCATACGAAAGAATTTTGTCTCGAAATGGATAGTAAAAGAAAAACTGAATTTTCTGATAACTAACTCTATTCATATACCCTGAAATATCAAGCATAAAAATACAAGTCTAGGTCATGCATTTAGATCTGGATATTTGCTGAAATGATGCAATTTTTACTAAGTTTTAAATGATATACCTAATGTTCCTCACCTCAATTTTTTGTATATAAACATTTTTATGTTTATAATTTTGATGTTTACAGTGATTGTACAAAATTTTGTTATGTATACTGTTAATTCATAGATATACTAAAAGTATACATGATGGGTTGTCTGAATGATGAAAATTGAAAATATTCATCTTTGATGTCTATCAATAAGTCATTCTCGATTAATCGATCAAGGGTCAATGTCATCGACGCCTCTTTGGAATGTGAAGAGCCATATGATCGAGAATGATATCGAAGACAAGATCAATGAAATCGATCAGGGTCTCTCAATATTATTGATATGAGAATCAATGATATCGATAGATGCCACCCGATATAAGGCGGTAGAGCGCAAAAAAGGGATTTTTTGTCTGAGGGTTTTCCTTTCCTCTTCCCTACTCACTCTTATCAACCGGATCGCTCAATGCCTCGTAGGATAGCCCCAAATGCTCTACAAATCCGGTAATACCCTTCAATACATTGAGATTCCATCTCCTTTTTGGGTCTGTCATTTTCAGTTTGGTCTTGTACTCTTTCCCAAAATTCTTAGAGTTTTTTGTCCAAACGGGAAAAGACAAAGGAAAAGCATCCGGACCGAGTGAGTCTTCGAGATCCGCTAGACAAATAGTACTAGCTCCAAAGGAAAGGGCTAGGGCCCCGAAACATGGGACCCCCACAAGGCAACGCACGAGACATAGTAAGTCCCAGTCTAAGGCCCAGGCACCTCCACCAGTGAAGGTTAATCTAGTCTTGGATAAGTTCACTAGGAGAAAGGTTATTCCTGAGAGAAAAGTTGACAGAAGTTTTTTGATTCCATATAATCTAGAATCATATTTTCCACCATAGATTGGTTACCAGTTCTCAATTTTGGGGGACCGTATCGCCTTGAACAGACCTATAATTTTTTCACCGCCTATCATTCTCCTATATCTGAACCACCATCCATCACCGTAACCATCGATGGCCATGATGTGCTGATCACTCCTGAGTCTGTCGCAGGGATATTCAATCTTACCTTATCTCCTTTAGGACTCCCAGATATGGACATGGAAAATATTGAGGTTCGGTCCAAGGTCACCATATTCCTCTGTCATGATGGTGACGTCCAGTGGCACCCAGGGAATGCCCTCAAAGCCAGATTCATGGAACCACGCTATCAGGTCTTACATGGTATCCTTACTTCAAACATCTACTTTAGGGGTTCCAACAGGGTAGATTTCACGGGCTTCATGACTATGATAATTTATTCGATCGCCTCTGGGATCAAGATTTGTCTTCCTACCCTCATCGTGCATCAGTTGGTTTATGCTTTTCATATGGCTAGGGATGTTCACTTACCATATCCTTGGATCATACATACAATATGCAATGCCATAGCCTTTCCAACTACAAGTGATCTTGTTCTTCCTCTCCAAACCTTCAACAAAAGCAACATTCAAAGGATGGACTTGAAGTTTCATAAATATCCTGAGGAAGGCATTAAGTAGAGAGGGAAAGTGGGCAAGTGACGCTCCCATGTAAGGGACTAAGATGGATGGAGATGAATCTCTTGGACCCTATCAAGCATCATCGACATCAACTCCCAAGCATGCTAAATGATTTAAGCTCAATCAGGATCAAATTGGAGCAGTTTAGCAGGATGTCTCCCAATTTAGGGACTCAATGAACAAGCGACTTACCATCTTGAAATGACTAGTCCACGGAGTGCAGCAGATTGTACAACAATTGGTTGATCTGATGACTTACCGTTGAGACGACACGGCGTCATCCTACTTTGCTCCATAGTGCTGGTCTTTGAATGTTATCACATACACCTCACTCTTATTTCTGCGTATGAACATTGGTATCTTTTTGAATGTTCTACGCTCTCTTGCGTGTATGTGATAACTCTCTAATATGCACAGTCTGACTTTTTTTTTGTGATTGTATATGCCCATGATCAGGCTAAATACTGATGGTTATTTTTGGGTGCCCTTAAATGGGCTTGGTAATGTTGTTGGGATAACTGTTGATCTCTACTAATCTTGGGCAGTATAAATATGTTTTGGATATTTTGAATATGGCTGCTCAAAATTCCTTCCTATTCTCTACCATATTTCTATAAGTGCTCACCTGTTTTCTCTGAGTATATGTGGTATGTGCTTCTATTGCAAAAGGTAAGTAATGAATTTAATTTTTTGCTTATTTCTCACTACCTTACTTGATATCCCTTGCATACATAGGATTCACATATGAGGTGTTTTAGATCACTGGTTTAATTATTATCCATCTATCTTCACTCTATGTATGCTTACTGAATAATGTTCTCCAACATGTCTTTAAACTTCAGTCAATATCTACTATAATGCAATCATTATCAATGACTGACAAAAAGGGGGAGAATGACTCAAACACCCCGTCAGGAAATGAATACTTGCTTGAGTATGGTGTTGTAAGTGTTAGGGGAAGCAGCTGCACCTAGCAAGGGGGAGTTTGCAGTCGAGGGGAGCAGCTTCTAAACGTGTTGTGTATATGACATTGTTAGTATTGTACAATTGTGTAAAAAAAATGTACACAAAATTTATGATGTCAGTATAGAAGCTGTTCTAGGATGTTTTGGTATTTCATCACATAATTGACAAAGGGGGAGATTGAAAGTGTCCTGGTTTATCAATTATCATGAGTGTTGAGTCAGCTGGAATGCAGAGCCTCATAGGAAGATCAATTCAAAGCGAATACCTCAACTGGATGTGTATAAGCTCGCCACAGGTAAATCTAAGCCTCACATCCCATGTCCAAAAAACACTAGGTAAATAAAACACTTAAAACAAATTGGAACATCATAGGGTTTTTAAGTTAAGAAAACTTTTTCAAAAATAGAAAATCTCTAAGTTTTCTTGCTTTGTCGATTTTATTAATACACATCTCGATATGATCGACCTGTGCTGTCGATGTCAACGATGATAAATAGATTTCATCGGAATGAGGACAAAAGCATCCAGCAACTACATATAGCTCTAGACAGATTTATCGATGTATTGATAAACTATCGATATCATCGTTATTTGAATTTCGAGTCCATCGAAAGTGACTCAATAATATCGACAGGCAGATCTTCGGTCACTTAAGAATATCATATGTGCATCGATATATTGAAGCCCTCCTCGATACCATCGAAGTTCAAATCTCAATGACATCGGAAGCCTCTCGATGTTATCGGTCATGGGCACGAAGATTTCCAGTAAAATATTTCAGGATAGTTTATCTATGATCGAGGGTCACTCGATAGAATCGATATTCAAATATCGATGATATCGGTACGGTTTCGATGATATCGAGAGTATACACTCAATGATATCGATCCCGCTTGATGATCTTGAGCTCTGCCATAAATGTGACCATTTTATATCCATTGGAACCTTTTGCCTATATAAAGAAGACTTGTCTATTGCTGGTAGAGAAAGAAGAGAGTGCTTTTATGTGTTTTACATTAGATCATATACCTAAAGCCCTTGCTCTCATGGGAGTTCATCCTCCAATCCACCCTCATCATTGATATTCAATAAAGTGGATTGGGAAATGAACTTCTGCATTCAAGGATCCTCCAACTACTACCTTAATGAAAAATTATTTAGCTAGGATGCCTTGAATGCATAGATGACTGGAATCACTCTATCTTCCTTATAGGAAAATATTTAAGAGAGTTGAATTTCATCTTAACCTTGACCCAACCCAACGTCGTATATTGGTACATCATCTGTGTTGCGGATCAAGGAAGTAGAAGATTCTTCATCAACAAAGAAGGAGATCTTAGACAACATGCTGAATGGGACTCATCCACTTATCTGTAACTAAAGTCCAGAGGACCCTTGTGATCATTCCTTTATAAGATTGGGTCGAAGGTGTTTCTCACCCCTTGCAAGTCCTCAAGAAGGCCTCTGGCGGGAGTATACATAGTGGGTGTGTTGTGTTGACCCTTGCTCTGTGGAGAACATAAACAGTTAGGGTCTTGTGGAAGATCCTTGGCCAGTCTGCCTAAAAGTGGGTGCATTGTGTTGACCCTTACTCATGAGAGTATAAATAGTGAGGTTCCTTGTGTGGATCCTTGGCTAGTGTGCCTAAAACCGGGTGCTATGTGTTGACCCTTACTCAGGGAGCATAAACAATCAGCTTAGGTGTAGGTTGTAAAGGTTGAAGGTGAACCTGATTTAAAACCTTAGGTTTGAGGTGAACCGCTGTGAAACCTCCGTAGTGAAATCCAGTACACTCAAGGGTTGAGTGTGGTTACCGGGAGTGGAGTAGACAAGTAGTCGAACTACTATAAAAATGACTGTGTTTGAGATTGCTATTCTTTTGTTTGTATGATTTACTTTAATATTTTCATATTTGAATATTTGAGATCACACCTCACACACATACACTATCATATCCATCATAAACTAGTTTGCATATTGTTCATCTTTCAAATAGTTTGTGATTAGATCCTCTACCGAGCTTGGAAGCCAGTAGAGTTACTCTTGAGTAATCCTAATATAGGCTTAGTGTTAGGATTAGTGTGATAGAATTTTAAATTATCATAAGATTATTAAAAAGTCCTATTCACCCCCTCTAGGACATATTGGCATATTCCTACTTCAACTAAAGCAGTCTTTACTATTATTTCAGTATGATCATGGATTATCAATTCCAAAACATGCATTCAGGTAAGCTAATCAAACGATTAATCAAACTCTAAGACATCATTCATAGTTAATGTAAAAGTTATCCTTGATCTAATTTAGAGATGGAAAGCTTAAGGGGAGAAATCATCACCTGAAGGGTCATAGTCCGATCCTTGATTCAAGTTCTCATCTGTGACTCGTGGCTCAAAACCACACAAGTAATTTTCTAAAGTCATAGTTTATATTAGTCAAGTGGTCCCAAAGTTTTATCTAACTAACATATTGCAATTGTGAGGGGGTTGAAAGGACCCATGAACAAGGGCATTTAGGCCTACATTAGAGTGACCAGGCCCACCCAATTTTGTACCGACAAGTGACCTAGATTGGGCCTAGAATTGTCCCTAACTAAGGGCCGAACTGGGCCTTATTTTGGCCCAGCTGATACATCTAATAATTGTCCAGAAATTGGGTTGGGCTTGGCCATTTCTGGCCCAACAATGGATGGCCCAATTAATGACTGCTGGGCCGACTTCTCCTGGCCCAGCTAGCCAATGATCACGGCTGCCTCACTCATGCACCAACTGAACTAGGCTGGATTCATATCCGGCCTAGTAACAATATCGACCCGAGGTGGGCTGACTGGGCCATTTTTAGCCCAACGCATTATAAATCTAAGGTGGGATGACTGCTTTTTGGCCCACTAGTTACTATTTTTAATAAATTCCAACAGGCAATTGGGCTGGGCTCGTCCTGGCCCAGCACCTGTACATACACCTCATGGACTGGGTAGCCCATTATTGGCCCCACCGCAGGCCCATTCGTACAACCCCATTATGAGCTGCTGGGCTAACTATGGCCCAGCGGCAGCGTTTGCTACCAATCATGGCTGGCTAGGCTGACTCATTTCGACCCATCAATCAACTTAGCATTTGAGAGTAGGTCAAACAACAATACAACCTGTGGGGAGGATTGGTGGGCTGTTTCTGGCCCAACAGTGGTCATCCTACGCCAACCCAAGGGCTGGGCTAGATTCATTGTCCCAACCGTTCAACACTGCCCTCACATACTCACCCAGAGATGGGTTCAGCGCTGCTTCAGCCCAGGCCCAAAACTCCAAAATAGGTGAGATGGGAACCTGGGCTTCTTGTAACTCCACAGTGTCTTAACAGCGGGGTTTTAAAGGATTTGGGCCCACTGCATTAAACATGATGTGACCCACTGAGATTTATGGTGTGGCCCACTGAGATATACCTCAGGTGCGACCCATCATATGTGATATGTGGTGTGGCTCACTAAGTTTTTTTACTCAGTGAGGCCCAATAGTTGTAACGAGTCAGGTTCAACCCACTAGAGAGCCTTCTTCTCTAGTTTGGGCTATCACTGGACGAGCCAATCACTCAACACTAAGTGGAGTTAGACCTACAACCACTCAAGCTCCCAGCCCTCGCTGGTGATAGCTCCGACAGCCATGTGTTGTTGGATGAAAAATGGAGGGATACTGACTGTTACCTGGTCTATTCTACATCTGCTAAGTTGACTCAAGCCCAGCACAGCTACAACAGTTTGAATAATGCCACACCTGTAGCATTCGTTCTGAGTTAATAGGATTTCATGGTCGTTAGGAAGCTAATTGAGACAACTAGAGGCCATACCTGATGGGAGATGCTGGTCCCAAGATTTAGTGGAGCAGCGACTCATCCTGCCTGAGTGGCTGAGAACGAACCGAGTCGAGCTAACTTGCAGCTTAGTGCAGCACCCACAACTGCCTCTCTCTCTCCTATCTTTTCTCCTTCTCTCTCTCGCCTATTTTCTTTCCTTTCCTTTCTCTGGTGTAGATCCCAAGGCGAGATAATGGCTCTTATAGTCGAAGGAAATCTACTTGCACGATTCAGCCAATGATTGAGATAAAAATGGCCCTTGTCACAGCCATCTTTGAAGAATCAGTGTGCATAGGGTCCATCTAACCTTGGGGATGGATTCCTGCTGTAATGGCCCACTAGAAAAGTATCTTTATGTCCATTGTGGGGCCCATCTTGTCAGAGTGGGTCAGACATGCCAACGGAGAAGATGAGAGAGTCATTAATGGCCAACCTCCATCCACGATATGTCACTATGATTTGGTCCATTTAAATGTACTAGATGGAGCTTCGGATCACGGCAGGGCCCAGTTTTTATGCCATTCATGCGTGTTTCAGAATTTCTCACTAGATAATCCATATCTCGCTATTATTTTGTGAGACGAGACATCTCATGCTTTCAGCTCGTGTCACCCTTAAGGGAGTGGTTGGGATCAATCCATGTGGACCAAGGAGGGGTCTAGATCGCGCCAGCACTCGTTTCCCAAAAGGGAAATGTTCACTTTCCCTTTTCTTGGTGCAGGCGGCTACCTAGCCATTTTTGGCAATAGGAGAGAGGGCGTGATTTGAAAGGGTGAACGGACGGTTGAGATGGATGATCTGGATCGACCATGTGGCAATAGGTTGTCCCACCATCTTCGGACTTAACCAAACACGTAGCTTTGATTGGTGTCACCCCGAATCTGTATGTCACTACATGGGTCCAAACAGACCATTAGGGTTTGGTCGTCCGGGGCCCGCACGTCCGATGGATGATTTGGATCAATTGGATAGTTGACGAGGTGGACTATCATGGGATCGGACGAACCTCATTTAAAAGGATACATTGGTGGGTACTTTTTCGAATGGGCTCGGGTCAGCGCTGGTCAAACCAGCGTGAGGCATCCCATACACTTCGTGCATGATGGTGGTGGTGCACTTGCACCCTATGTGGGGTCCACCGTGATGTTTGTGATAAATCCACTCTGTCCATTCTTCTTGAAAGCCCCACTTAGGGGTCCTGGGGCTATTGATCAGGCTGGCCTAAAGTCTGGGTGGGTCGTTCATCATCCGATCAGAGTTTTTAATTGATCCAAGCATCGGATCGTATTAGATTTAAATATGGACGGTTCAAATGGTTTCCAAGGGCCTTTAGTATACTCCGGCCCACTTATTTCCTTCAAGCCCACTTTCAATAGTCCAACACTGTGTAGGGATGTACATTTGTCGGCCTATCCATTTGTGGGATCTCATATCTGATCAAGATCATCAGTGTGGACCACCTACCCAAGCCCATACACTCCCATTCCTTGAGGAGTCCATGGTTGGGTTGAAATGGTGGATCCTAAGTTGGTGATTTAATAGTTTAAGTTATTAGTGTCCCATTACCCTACGACCAATGATTTAAAAAAAAAAATCTACTTTGATTTGGGATGGTCAGAATGGCTTACCCTCATAGTTGGTGTAAGGTCCTTAGCTCCTAGAGTCTCTAGTGGATGGCTTCAATGTCGATTGGAAGCCCCTTCCTGTAGGAGTTGAATTAAAATCGTTTGTTAATTAAGTTTGAAATTCCACTAATACGGGTTTAAATGGTAACACCTACATACCAAAGGTGCGGTGTGTTACAGGTACACTTCATACTGGCTACCCCCTTCCCCGCCGCACAGCCCAGCGAGTTGAAAAGACCTCACTACCCACCTAGCCAGTAGTCTACCAATTGTCGATAGTAGACCCATTTCTGAGCTAGTCAAACTTAGCCTAGCTTACCCCCTACCCTCGGGTGGATAAGGCCACATCCCCTTCCAACCGACCCCGACATAGTGGGAGACGCAGCCTACTGGTATTCTACACTCAGGCGCTCATGTGTCCAGTCGATCTAGACATTGAAGCATCTCCTGGTCACGGGGGTTTAGGGACTTTCGCCCACGGACATCTAACATGACCATATGCTAGAACCAAACATTTTCGGTGTCCCATCTGGCCATTCATGATATACCTATGGAGGCCACAGCCCTAATGTCGTTAGGGCGCACATATGACATAAGCCACGAGATGCATGGGCCATACTATCTAATCATGCATCAAACCTACGTGTACCACGCACTCATGTGGGGCAACTTCGTCTCACAGGGAGCCCCATAATCAGTCAGCATAATAGCATATGCTACTCCTCATAACAAGTATACATATGATGTGCATGGGCATGTATCATGATGTAAAAAAGTACACTGGCCTGATTATCAGATAAGGCAAACAATAGTAGCCATAAATGTCACATCCCAAGAATGTAAACGAAACGTGCTCCAAGCATCAAACCTGTGCATACCGCATGCTCAGGTGGAGCAACTCCATCTCTTAGGGAGTCCTATAAACAATCAGGCCAATGGCACAGGCTATGATCAATCACTCATAATAAGTATGCAATGATGCACATGGGCATGTATCATGATGTTATGCTATCATATACTCAGTGTGTCCTACTAGCTTAAGCACACTAGCATGATTAACAGATATAACATTAATTGGCCCAATACATGACGGGGTCCATAGAAGGGTCGACATATCTAACACAAACATCAAGGTAGGCCTATATAGTGAACATAACCAACCTGATATCACATATTCTTCTATTTACGTTAAGGGGGAAAGATAATGATGTACAAATGTGTCATGCCCCAAACTCAGAAATCGGGCTCACAAAATTTTTGATCGTTGAACCTAGCACCGACAGCCTCCGTAGAACCCCATTCTCGGCTCCCAGCGCCCATTTGTCAGGTTTCGATCCTCGGATGCTACGAGGAGGATTTTTAACATCAGTTTGATTCGAAATAAACATAACCAAAGGCATAACCCACAAACAACAACCAAAAACTCCATTACATTTCCACTATGATCAAAAACTTTACAAGTACAATGAGCATAAAGGGAAATACAATGATAGTAGGCGATAACTCCAAAATGATCTGCAAAGCGCTCCTGCCTTAGCACTATTGTGCTCCAACGTCGCCTACATGCAATGGTCGTGCATAAGCTTATAGAAGGCTTAGAGGGTTGTGAAAGTGTGTGCGCAAGGTAGTAATATGATCTTGCAATATCAGAGTAATGCGGAATATGCAGATGGATCCATGAATACCATTAGTCGTACCAAAGTTATGTGATGCAAGTCATGAATGATATCGACCATTTCAAGGCCATGTGATGTAAAATGTAACTCAAGCATACAAATCCTCATCTAAGTCCATATATCAATACAACTCAAATCTGGGATATCACCGGGGTCTAGTACACTCTAAACCAGATCGTCGCCCCATCGTGTACAATAAGGTAAGTTGAAGAGACTTCACTATCTGTCTGCCAATATCGGGCTCGACTTGTCGATAGCGGACCTATTCCTCGAGCTTCTCAAACTCAGCCTAGCTTTGCCCCCTACTCTCGGGCGGGTAAGGCTGCACCCCCTTCCAACCAACCCTGACACAGTGGAAAGCATGACCATCTAGTAATCGTCACTCGGTGCTCATGCACCCACTCAGTTTAGACTTTAGAGCAACCTCTTGGTACCATAAGGGTTTAGGGACTTTCACCCATGGATATCTATAGCACCCCATGTAGAATAAGATTTTCGGTATCCAATCTAGCCAACCACGATACGCATGTGGAGGCTACGGCCCTATGTCACTAGGGCATTCAGTGACCATGTCACACAATGCGAATGCATGAATCACACTACCCAGTGATGCAACAATCCTGTGCGTAACGTGCGCTCATGTAGGGCAACACCGCCTAACCGGGAGCCCATAAATAATCTGCCCAAAGGCATATGCTATGATCAGTCACTTCTGATATCAAGCATACATATGATACGTATGATCATGAGTCATAGAACTATACTAAACATGTAATAAAGTAATAAACTATCCTTACAACGCAGATGGGCCTAAACGGCCTACACAAAACAAGTACGGGCCTTTCAATGAGCCCTAGGGAGAGTCGTAATGCGAACATTTAACCAACATTATACTTATAATGTGGATGTTAAACCAATATTGCTCCCAAGGTGTAACCCGTAGTGAATATCATTACATGAACCAAGTTGGGATCACACATTGCAATGAACCTTAGGTACATCCCATTGGGCCTTAAATACATCAAATGGGCTATATCATATGGGCCTTTTATTCATCAAGTGGGCCACATCAATGGGCCACACCAATGGGCCTTATGCGCATTACAATGGGTCATAACCCGTGGGCCTTAGATTACATCAAATGGGCCTAATCTCATGGGTCTTATATGTAACAAATGGGTCATACCAATTGGGCCCCATATGTACATCAAATGGGCCTCAACCCATAAGCCCTAATACATCTCAATGGGCCTTAACCCATTGGCCCTCTAACACATTAAATGGGCTTCAACCCATGGGCCTTTCAAATAACAATGTGGGCCTCAACAGATGGGCCACAAATAAACCAAGATGGGCCTCATGACATAACAAGGTGGGGTCCACTTGAATAATGGATCTGGCTCATTCTATGGCTCATGCTAAGAAATGAGCTTTTAAAATGGATAGACGGTTTAGATTCAACCCATGCATCACGGTGGGGTCCACATGACCTAAGGATCTGACTCATTCTTTTAGCACAAGCCATAAAATGAGCTTTCAAAATGGGTGGATGGACTGGATGCAACATATGTATCATGGTGGGCCCCACTGTCATTGCACAGTGTGAATAAAACACGTGCATAAGGGGCTCCACCGTCCAGGCAGACGATGTGAATAAAACCCATATATCGTGGTGGGTTCCACCGTCCATAGCCGTGGACGGTGTGGATAAAATACATACAACATTGTGGGTCCCATGTGGGGCCCATTGCAATGTTTACTTGCCATCTAAACCGTTCATACGGTCACAAGCACCTGGGTGAGGGGGAAATACAAATTTCTTCTTGATCCAAAACTTCTATGGCCTAAAAAAGGGTTTTCAAGGGCAGCCATTCAATCACACTGTTTCCTATGTTGTGGGCCACCTGAGCTTTGGATGTAGCTAAACTTTGGAGGGGGCCTACCTCAGGAGGGGGCCTACCAAATGAATAGGTTAGATGGAAAATACACATCATGGTGGGGCCCACGGCTCCAGCCGTGGGTGGCTGTCCGCCTGCCCGTCACACACAGCACGCTGCTACTACTGCAGTGTCAGAGGCATCAGGCGCTGCCTTGTTTATATTTTTTTTTGAATCACTGTATTTTCACCATTTTTCACGCATAGTGCCTGCATCAGATGAATCTGACCCATCCGTTGGGTCCCATAGCTTAATACAAGCCCAACAAGCCCAATAATGAATATATTTTGGTGATTAGAAATAAAAGGGCGATTTTTCAACGGTAACAACTGTAGTTTCCAATGCTATGGCCCACCAGATGCCTGGTTCGACTTCATTCTTTGAACTCAACGGGTAAAATGATCAGGAGAATAGAATGAACGGCGTGGATTAACAACATGCATCAAGGTAGGGCCTACATGAGCAGTCCACTCAAATAGCCTTGAACCAAGGCTGATATTTGTATTTTTCTTTCAACGTCCAGCATCCAGGGATGCTGGACGGCTGTGTATTTCAGGTGGGCTGCCCATGTGGGCCACTAAATGATGGGTGGTGTGGATACAACGCTTATAAAGTGGGCCCCACTTGAAGATAGCTTGGATAAAATATATATTTCATGGTGGGGTCCATCGGAACGGGCCACACAAGTACATCATCATCCCATTAAAAAAATGAAAAAGAGAGGGAGAGAGAGGCAAAGACAGTGGGACACGCGTGTGATGGAGGGACCCCAACATTATGGGCCCTCCCTTGTAATAAATCATACATCAAGTGGGCCCTAAAGCATGTGGGTCTATCAAAATCGAAACTCAACGATGGAGATCCTTTCCCCACCAATATGGACAGTCTAGATGACCTATCTAAAGTAAGGAAATAAACATCATGATGGGGTCCATAGAGAATGGCCCCATCATGGAATGATCATGATAATCAAAGTGGGCCATCGGCCACATCTTAGGGTCCCAAGTGAGATCCAAACCATTGATCAGTTGGCCTCACTTGGCCTATCTTACAAACATGAAAACTACTCTAACAAAGCACCCACCATTCAATCTTCTTGCTCCTATGGATTCCTTAGCTCCTTAGCTTTGATTCCAACAGAGGAGATGAGGTTTGGACGGTTGAGATGGGGGATCTTAGGATGGAAAGGTGGGTCATGCTTGTGGCTCTCTTGGAGAGATGGGAGAGGCTTGAACATATGGAGTTTGGTTGCTTGAGAAAGTGGTTTGAAAATGAAGGAGAGAGAGAGTTTTAAAGAGAGAGAGGAGTGATGGGTGATGGATGTGGTGAGTGATGGGTGTAAGAGACCTTTTTGACTTTTGTGGGAAATGTGTAAGAAAGGTATGGGCTTTTGTAAGAACTTTTTGACTTTTGTGGCTTGTTTGGGAAAGGGTGAAAGGTGATGTGTACTTGACATGTTAAGATTGATGGATTGATGGATTGATGTGACAAGTCATAGAGATTCCCTTAGGTTTTGCAACGCGCGATATTTTCCTCGCATCGAACACTTGCCCACATTTCCTGACCAGGATATCGCCTCTGTGCGTGAGTCGTGGCATCCGAACTGCAGCGACGTTGTTGTCGCTATGGTAAAGGTCTTGGGTTGAGTCGACTTAGGTTGACGGCGTGCGAATCAGGGTCACGCACAAATATCGGTTAAGGGTCGAAGGTTGTTGGAATTCGACCGGGAAGACCGCAGAAGTCTATGAAACGGTACGGTTTAGGATACGAGGCTTATAAAATGTCAAGGATGAGCCTCACACTTGTCCTGAGAAGGTAAATGAATAGTGTGGTCGATACATACATAACACAAAGTCTACGAAATTGATTCAAAGGTAGAGTGGGCTTCCTCTCTCTCTTAATCATTTAACAACTGGGCTTTCTTATGGGGGGAGTACGTTATGAATACAAGGCGGGCCTCGATAGGGTCCATTCATCTAGGACTATGTATCCTTATAAATGGGCCGGGTAGTTCCCTCATCATCTAAGTGGGCCTCGGGTTGGGTTACTAGGCTTGGGCAAACACATGCATCTAGGTGGACCACATTTACTATGAAAGGCCCAATACGAAATCACTAGGAGGGCTCCAAAGCTTGGGGTAGTTCTGCAGGGAATGATGGAAAACATCATTATTAGTGGGGCCCAATATTTTAGGGTAGCCCGAAAAGGGAAGATGGGCATCATGGGGGCCCAATAGTTTAGGATATCCCAATACGGCGAGGTCTGTCTGTCACACATGTAGGATGAGAAATGTACTTATCAATGGGCCTTGAGGGGGGGGCGCTTATTAATGCAGTCCACTTAGGGGTTGAATCTGACTCATGGTAGGGCCCACGACCTTTAGACTAACTGGGAAAGTGGACGATCAATGTGTGTAGAACACATATGTCAAGGTGGGGAGCCCAAAGCCTAGAAAATGGATGAACAATACACATAATACAGTGGGTCACATAAGGTAGTCCCGCAGTCTGGATATGGAAACACAGCCATCAAGGTGGCCTTCAAGGTTTGGACAATCCTACAAGGCATGGTGGGGGTACTATCAATACTGGGGGCCCAATTATTTGGGTTAGCCCACTAAGGTGATATAGGCAATACTTATGGGGGGACCAAAGATTTGGGATAGCCCAATAAGGGAAGGATAGTAGTGGGCCCTATGGAGGTTTACAATGTGGACATTTAACCATCATTGCTCCCAAGGTAATGGGCTTAACAATGGGCCCTAGGGAGGCTTACAACGTGGACATTTAACCACCATTGCTCCTAAGGTGTGGCCCACTTAAAACCTATCCTATAATGGGATCCCGTGATCCTTATACTAGCTAGGAAAATGGATGGGCACAATAAACATTATCACATACATCATGGTGGGCTCACACATCACAATTGAGCCTTACACAAGGGTCTCATACATCTCGATGGGCCTCATCACATAGGCCTCATGTACATCACAATGGGCTCATCACATGGGCCTCATATACATCACAATGGCCTCATCACATGAGCCTCACATACATCACATTGGGCCTCACATACGTCACAATGGCCTCATCACATGGCCCTCACATACATCACATTGAGCCTCATGAAACACATACATCATAGTGGGCCTTACAAGTCAGCCCATGTGCTCCAAAAAATGGATGGACAACACATATATCTCATACAACAAGGTGGGCTCCAATTGACTAGACATCCAGCCCATTTGGGCCTGCTGGGCAACCAAAAAACTAGACAGACAAACTAGTCATGTACATAAGGTGGACCTTATATAGTAATGGGGCCAACGGCCATGAAAAATGGTCCAACAAAGTGCATGAAACATTTATTTCAAGGTGGGCCTCACACACACATAAATGGACAGCATGGTTATAAAATATACAGCAAGTTGGGGCCCTTGCTAGGTGGTCAGCCCAATACTACTGGCCCTGATTGGGTGTCCAAACAGCTGGACGGCCTGAATGGAATACATAAATATGGGAGGCCTCACACATCACCAATGAGCCCCACCAACTGATGGCCAGCGTGGATACAATACACATAGCACAGTGGGCCATCTGGTGGACGGTCCACCAGCGGCCAGCCCATCAACATACTGGGCCTGCTGGGCATTAATCAGATTAACAATCTGGATGAATCACATACATATGGTGGGTCCCACAGGACGTGGGCCACCAGGTAGTGGGCCAGTTACTGGGCCCCACACAAAAATCACAAAAGGGCCCAAAAGGTTTATCGGTGGGCGTTTAGCCGCTGCTGGATGGTGTAGATGAAACACATGCCTCAAGGTGGATTCCCAGTGTCCCTATTGGACGATGTAGATGAAACACATCTGCTGGACAGCGTGGGTGAAACACATACATCACATGGAGCCCCACCATCTAAGGTCTGGACTATGTAGACAACATAAACATCACAGCAGGCCCCACCGTCCACCCTATCTAGACGGTGTGGATGCAATAGATACATCAGGAGTGTCCACACATGCGGCCCACCACCTAGGATATAAGTTAATATTTGTATTTTCCTTCATCCAGGCCTGTCCAAACGGACAGGCAGCAAGCCCGCCCGCTGGACAGTGCAGCAAGGTGGACCCATAAGTGGACGGTGTGAATATAAAATGCATACATTACAGGGGGCCTGTTGCCCCTGGACGGTGGATGTACATCAAGGTGGGGTCCACACGCCAATGGTCCACCCCTCTCCCATCAAAATCAGGTTGAGAAATGAAGGTTAAACTCTACTCAAACAATCAGCAACATGGGCCTAAAAATCTGGACAACAAGATGTTGCTACTTTGTGTAGCCCATAGGTTACTGGACAGCAGGAAAATTCATCACATAAATTAAGATAGGGCCACCTAGATGGGCCATACACACCCAGACCAAGCTTGTGTATGAATCAAACCTTGCATGCAACATAGGATAGCAAGGTGGGCAAGCCTGCATCTAGATTTTTGGACAGCAGGACCATCCTACCCTGCTGGATGGTCTGGATGTGATGAGCACATCATGTGGGCCAAGTCCATTAGGGAAAAAGAGAGAGAGAGAAGTAGAGAGACAGAGAGAGGAAGATCGACTAAAGGGAGGGGCTCCGCCACTAAGAACCCCTCAACATAATCGAAACCATACATCACATGGGTCCCATGCATGCATGGGCCCTTGCATCAGAAAATCTGAGGTGGGGATGTCATCCCCACCATAAAACCAAAGGTCTAGATGACCCTTCAATGCTCTAGATCAAGCAATACATCATGATGGGGTCCATGGAGAATGGCCCCATCATGTCATGTGTATACAACTAAGTTGGGCCATTGGCCATACCTAGGGGTTAAAATAGGATCCCCACCATTAATTGGTGGTTCCTACTTACCCCATGTAAGAGAACCTAAAGATCTAAGTAAGAAAATAATTAATCTAAACCTAGAAGGGCACCCACCTCAAATCTTCTTCTCCTTCTTCCACCCTTGGGTTCTTATGCTTCAAAGGAGTTGATTTAATGGTGGAGATGGGGTATGGATGGTTGGATTGGGTGGGCTAAAGCTTGAAAGAGGGATGGATTTTGGGATGGGCTTCTCTCTAATGGTGGGACATCCAAGCTCCTTGCTAGCAATGGAGAACGAAAGGGAGGGAGGGAGAGATGTAGTGAAGGAATCATTTCTTTGTAAGATCATCATTACATATGTAAGAGGTGTAAGAGCATGAGGAAGAGAAAGAGCATGCTTGGAATGATTACATGTAAGAAGCATGGGTGGTGATGTCACCCTAGGCTAGCTAGGATGACATCATCATCAGATTATTCTAGGGAAATGCACTTTATTTGGAATAGTTAAGGTCCCACAATGTGTAGTCCATGGCCGGGATAATGTTCAGGGCCATAACTCTTAATTTAAGCATCGCATTGGCACTTGAGACGATGCATTCGAACCGTGGTGATGGTGCGGTCGCAATGGCATAGGTCTCGGGTTGAGCCAACTCGAGTTTATAGGATGCAACTTAGGGTCGCTGGCAAATGCTATCTACAGCTCGCGAGTTGTTAAAATTTGACAGGGTGGATTACGGGATCCTAAGGAATTGAATGGTACCATAACATAGGCCTGACAGTTTTAGTTGTAGTATGGTTTTGAAATTTCTCTCATTGCTTGGTATCCCCATTTAAACAGTTGTGAACTTGTTTATTTCATCAATCAATCAAATTATTAATTTTATAGAATTTATTTCTATTTTTCTTATTTTTCAAAAAGCTCCGTGGATTCAGAGTAGTTACCCTTGAGGAAGATGGTGATCAACCTCATCACATTCATCCCTGCGCCAGCATCATACCAAATAAGAAAATAGTGATTCCCTAATTAATCCATAAGATTTTTGGCTGACATATAACTCATATTTAAAAATGCTCTTCTTCCTCTCATGCTTTTTTCCCTATTCATTCACTTCCAAAGCTCAAGCTAACCTTGTTGTTTGAACGATGGGGGCTTCCTCATCTTTCGTTCACCTAAACTTTCAACAAGATGATCTAATAAACATCTTGGATAGTCTCTTAAGAAGTTTTCCAACGAAATTGTTTTCAAATCACCTATCAGAGATTACTACTGCTTGGGACCGACTTTCTTTCATGGAGTCAAGCTTCATGAAATTTGTTCATTGGATCCCTTCTTCCCGAATTGTCTTGGAGAAACAATATTAATTAAATTTGAACCAATCCCAGAACCCTCTAAGGCTAAAAAAAACTCATGATCATGGTTGAAACCCCTGCTAGAATGGGAAGATTGGTTCAACTATATCATTGCCCAATATGAAACTTCTTGGAGAGGGTCTGACATCTATGAATGCATCAAAATGTCACTATACGACTATACATTGAATACTCCTCTTCTTACCACAACATCAACGTTTTGGAGCCCATCTACCAATTCTTCAAATATGATCTTATGAGCCTTATGATTTTGGACATCTCTGCTCTCACCCAACTCATTCCCTTCGACGAGGCAGTCTTCCCAAGCTTCACTTAGAAGGAACTAAGACATTTCACTAATAAGGTTGGCAAAGCCTATTCATACTTCATACAAGTGTACTACAAACATAAAGGCCCAATCGAGTATGAAAAATGCACAACCTTCTTGCTGCTCTGGATCTGTCATCATTTGCTTTATGTGAATGCTCTCCAGATCACCACCGAGTATGTCCAACAGGCCGAGGTGTCATGCCACAAACTTGGGAACTGGGCTCACAAAATTCTTGGCTACCGAATCTGGTGCTGACAGCCTTTGTAGTATCTCATTATTGACTCCAGTTCACAACTGCAAGTGTAGGGTCGTGATATAGTAATAATCTCGATAAGATCGAGGTCAAATCCACATGAACTAAACTCGTACGTATTCTGAAAGTAACTAGAAGCATAACTTGAAGAATATCTAAAACTAAATCTAAAATTATTTAAAAGAGTAATTGTGAATTTGTAATTAAAGCTTGTGAATTTAAAGGTGAGAACTACGGTTCCAAGGATCCACTTGTAGCTATTGGGAGGCCACCTTGCATGATTCAAGAGATCTAACTAGAATTGGAGTCCTATCTTATCCAGTTAGAGAAAGAAGAGACGATTAGATCTTTGAACTTCTCATGAATCTAGTCTTAACATATGAGAGTTGTGAGGATTTGAAGGATTCCATCACCTAACCATGCCCAAGAGACAACAAAAAATAACAAGATATACCAATCCCACAACCACTTATAGAAGAACTGTGGATATTAAGAAGGATTCCATCACCCTACCATGCCCAAGGGATGATGGTGAACAACGGGACTTACTAATTCACAATCTCAAATCAGGAAAAGAAGATATTCAAAGCAATTGCAGTTCTATTGTAATTTATCACAACAAACGATTAAAAACTAAAAATATTTCTTAATAAAGAACTAAAATCCATAAGGTTCAATAAAAATATGAATCAAAGCAAAGAAAATATCCATTTACGCTATAAGCTTCACCTCTTAGCCTTAACTAAGAGGTGTAACCAACCATAGACATGATTGAACTAAAATCTCTTTAAAAAGCATAAAAATAAGTAAGGACAAAGAAAAAAGACTCTTGGTGGTGGCTCTCAATGCTTTTGTTCCACTCTTTAAACCCTAACAGATGCCTAGGAACATCCTAAGGACTCCTATTTATATTTGTGAAACTCCAACTTTCGCACCAAGTTAGAAAAATCTGGAAACCGCCTCAAATTTATGTAGTCTAAACAAAATCTACTTAACCTTAGATGAGTCGAAGTTCATCTTCGACAAGTCGAAGGTAATCTTCGACGAGTCGAGGATCACACAAATTTAAAAGTTCATGTTGCTGGAGTTCGATCCGAAGTTTCTTCAACTAGTTAAGGCAAAGCTTAGACTGGTCATAGGAAGGCTTAGGCTAGTTGAGAATCACGCAAATTCACTTCAAATCTTTAATTTTCTTCATTTCTCACTTGATTTTCTTGGATCTTTGGCATGTGAATTTTTCATTTTTAGTCTTCTAAGATCCAACCTTTGTCTTAGTGATTCTTGAGCATTATATCTATGCTTTTAGCATTCTTTTCAATCCAAGCTCTCAGATTCACCTTGCAATACAAACATGTACAAAATATACCATTAAGCAGTATCATGTTCATAAACCAAGATATAAATAGAGGAAAATATGTAATATTTGTCACTCAACACACTCCCCAGCCAGCATTTTGCTAGTCATGAGCAAAACATGCGTGAAGTAAGCTTTAATTCTCAACGTTCAAACCTTTTTCAGAAATCAATATAACGTCTTGGAAAAATCCATACGAAGACCCAAGTACCACCTCAAATAGAAATCACTAAGGACTAAATCCTTTAGAAATTAAACGAGAATTAACTAGCGCTAAACTAAATTACCTGTGAAATTAGCACCAATCACTTTAAATACGATCTGCAAGACCCAAAACTTATAGAAACGTTAACACTACATTACCCTAAAATTTAGGATCAAACTCTAAACCCAATTGCTCTCGGGAGCACAATGAAACTCCGTATCAGACCTGGACCACACATCGAAAGTCCAATAGCGATTAACTTAGATAATTATGACTGCCTAGTTGGACTTGACTATCACCTCGAAAGTCAAGTCCAAATGATGTCCTGAGACGATTTACTTGAGTCCGGAGCGAAGAGTGTGAGAAAAGTGAATATATTTAGAAATTAAATATGAATTTAAGTAATCTGAGTCGTGTTGCTTGTGCGCCATTTATAAGCGTTCTAACCGTTGGAGTCTGACCCAAATCTACCCTCAGATCAGGAGAAATGTCCCACACATGTCAATATACTTGTGGCTCTGATTGAGTTTCAGCGACCGTTGAACTGAAACTGGTCCGTCATGGTCGATCTGGAAACCCGATCGGACTGAAAACTTAACTTGATCAAGATCCAGTATCTATGAGCTTAAGTCCGACCGCATTCAGTAAAGGGACCTCCAGAAATGCTCTGTTGGATCGGAACAAGCCCGATTTGGTTATAACCTAAGTATACCATGGCCTTGAGACTAATTCATCAGTTTTTAGCCTATATAAGGACCTTAAACCCTCTCTCACAAATTCCATATGAATTCTCAAACCCTAGCTAAGAAAGAGAGAGAAAAAGAGAGAGGAAGTGAGAGAGAAGTTGGAGTTTCTTCCAAGGATTCTTCTCAGTCTCTCTACGTGCCTAATCCACCTATCTGAATTGTTATCTCGGTGATTCTAAAACCATATTTGGGTAAGACAATCAAACCCTAACCTATTTTAGAGCTTAGAATAGTCTAAGTGTTGCTGTAGCTAACCTACTTCATGTTCTAGGTTGTAAACTCGTCGTTGATGAAGACTTCTGGTCTAAATCAAATCTGTTATACGTTTATCGGTTTAAAGTGCGGACTATATATATTTAGGTTATGGTTTTTAAGGCTTTCAATGTCAGATAATGATTTATGACTGACGGGGATGCCATTACACATGCCAAATGCAACATTTATTTCGTTTTACGTATATATATGAACTATGTTGTGTATAGACTATTTCATGATTTTGTTGGAATGTTTGTATGCATTTGGAATCTGATATTGTGGTTTCCATGATTAATTTTCATAGGAACATGATTGTTATGTATGCGATAACTCCTTGGTAAAAGGATTTGTCCTAGTATGTAATATGGCCGACATACGTGATGTATGTTGAAAAGTGTAGAGTAAGTGTTTGTAATGTATGAATAAGTTAGTTGTAAGACACTGAAAATCGGGTGTCGGGTAGAAACCCAACTCCCGAGTTCCAGAACATCACTTATGCAACATTTTCAATAAGGGATGAATGTCGTCAGTAATGGTACATAAAACATGAGGTGGATTAAGCCAAAACAGCATATCATACTCCAGAGACAGTTAAATTAGCAAGCGGAAGAATGTGATAGATATATAAAATATATAAATGATTGTAAGTCTCCAGAGTGTGAACATGTTACCAGGTTAACTAAATACATGTATACTCCAAAATAGAAAGAAAAGAATGTACATGAGTGCTCCAAAAATATAAAATGACAAGTGTCATGGCATCTAATCAACCTCCCTATAATCCTATCGATCAAAACACGGTGGAGAAGTCCTCCTCAGCTTCATACAAGTCCAGCTCAGCTCCATAAGCAGTGCCCTCATCTGAAACTAAAATAGGGACTGGTGGGTGTCCGGAACACCATCTCGTAACGTGGGAGTGAGTAGCTAACTCAGTGAAATCATATAACAAAGATTAACATATTATCAAATCCATCACGCGATAATGATAAAGTAAACAAAACAAACATTCCTAAATACTGTGATTAATGCATGGATGAAATGACATGATGGAGCCCTCACTGACATACTCCCTCATACGGCACCATCTGCGTCCGCGGCATGCTTTCTTCCCACAGTGCTCCACATCTTCCAGGCACATGCAGTGCAACGTGGATATGATTACCGAGTTGTTATTAGTCCATTTCATACAGCAGGATTGGGAAACTAAGGTACCTCTGCAACATCTCGAAAATCGGGGGTCGGGTAGAAACCCAACTCCCGAGTTCCAAAATGTTGTTTATACAACATAGATAATGTTAGATGCATATTGTCTGTAAAAAGGCATTAAACAAGATTGGGATTAATCCAAAACATCATATCATACTCTAGAGACCGTTAAATTAGCAAGCGGAAGACTGTGATAGTATGTATAACCTATATAAACTGTTGTATGTCTCCAGAGTGTCAACATGTTACCAGGTTAAATATATACATGTATACTCCAAAAATGATCAAAAGAATATACATGAGTGCTCCAATACTATAAAATGACAAGTATCAAGTCATCTAATCAATCTCCCTGTAATCCCGTCGTTCAGAACACGCATAAAGGAGGGATCCTCCTCATCATTATCAAGTCCGGCTCTGCCTCGCAGGCCGCGCCATCATCTGCAATCACAATAGGGACTGGTGGGTGTCCGGAAACACCATCCCGTAACGTGGGAGTGAGTGATCAGCTCAATGGAATAATAGAGCAGAGATTAGCATGTTCTCAAATCAATCATACGATAATAGTAAAGCAATAAATCAAACATTCCTAAATACTATTGTTAATGCAATATGACATGACATGATGGATGCCCTCACCGATGATCTCCCTCATACGGCACCATCTTACGCCCGCGGCATGCTTTCTTCCCACAGTACTCCACATCTTCCAGGCACATGCAATGTGATGGTGATATGATTACCGAGTTATTATTAGTCCTTTTCATACAACAGGATTGGGAAACTAGGGTACCTTACTTATATCAATCCCAACACAGATCCTGTCTAGGGTCGTCACTCCTAGTAATCTCATACGATGTTATATTTGTAAGTCGCTACAAGGGTTGCCAGGGCTGTTGCTCGCACTCGTTGCACCGCTCCCCCATCACCTTATCAATACATGCCTAATTATCCTTAAGATTGCATCAGGACTCGTCGCCCCCATGCGGTGTCAAGATAAACTCAAGGTCACTACAAAGGACTCGTCACCGATCAGTGTAGGCCGACAGCAAGAATATAGTGTCCCATGCCACCATAATCTGCTCAGAGTAGGGTGCTCACTGGTCACTACGGGGAGGTTTATGGCCCCAGCGTAGGCTGACAGCTCGACCACGGTGTCCCATACCACCATACCTGGCTTATGAGTCTTTATGGATCAAGGTACCATGGTTAACAGGTTTCCAATGGTAAGTTCAGTACCCTAGGTTCAAACAGTTGTGATTCATACAGGGTGAACAATCAACGGCTAATCGGGTTACTTGACGGGCTCGACTAGCACGAGCACATCGCAAGTCGAATGACATGAAGTGCGTGAAACACTCCGCGTGGCCTAACCACTGCCGCCAACTCCAAACACGACTCGCGTTCATCGACGCGTCTTTCGTGGTAAATAGAAACCAACCATGAATTCGATCCATTACCGACTGCCTGGACTAGGTCATAGCCCCAAACATTTGTAAACAACATCAGTAAGCATATGAGAGTAGTAGGAATGAATATAAATAATACAAGCATGTTGACACGTGTTATAACATACAACTTAAGCAAATAATCCCACACATGCATTTCATATAAACAATGAAATCAATACATATAGCCAACATGATGGAAATCGTTTACATCAGCATATTACTTGAGAATTCCATCTCAAAACTCATACACAATACCATTTACTCAATACATACTAATACAAACATTTATACAAACACTTAGACTACACACTTTAGTCTACATAGCGTATGTCGACTCAAAGTCCGCATTTGGGCGAATCTCTTCGCCAAACTGATTATGCACGCATTCCTAATATCCTATTGCGACAAAAAACCATGTCAATCATTTCAGCAAAATATGGATGTTTACAGTATTTCCTACAAATGACTTAAATGCCCTAAATCTCATATTTTTCATATGTTTACGAAACGGAAAACGGACAGCATGTTGTACATGTCAAATGGCATTGCCGTTGATAATTTACTATTAAACGATAAAGCGTTGAAAATAGCCAATCAAAGCGTCTAAAATCCGCACCTTTCACTCTAGATGTGTATCGTTCCGAACGGAGCATATACGCTTCGTCTACGGCGATCAGGCGACCTAATATACAAGATGTATAAGCTACATCGCTATTGGAATAGACAGGAGCTTAAATCAGCAAGTGTTGAAGGTTTTCCTTACCTAGAAGTCCGTTGGAATCGCCAGAAAAGATATCCGAATGAGGTGCTTCGGTGCGTGCAAAAGCTGCAGCAAGTGGCAGGAGAATCTCTCCCACACTCTCTCACAATCTCTCACTTTTTCTCTCTCTCTCAATCTAGGGTTTTAACCAAATTCAGATGGGAGAGAAATGAGAGGGTTTAAGGCCCTTATATAGCCCAAAACCTTTCCAAAATAGACTTGGAAACAAGGTTTACTTGGGTTATAACCAAATCAGGGTTGTTCTGGTCCAAAAGAGCATTTCTAGAGGTCCCCTGGCCGAACGCGGTCGGACTTAAGCTCATGCATACTGGATCTAGCACACATCAAGTTTTCAGACAGAAAGAGTTCGCAGATCGCACATGGCAGTCCAATTTCAGTTCAGTGGTCATCGCACCTAGATCAGGTCTACAAGTCTCATGATATGAAAGAGAAATTTTTCCTGATCCGAGGGTGTAATTTGGCTGAATTCTAACGGTTAGAACGCTTAATAATAACGCGTCAAGTCACGTGCCAGATTTGGATTTAAATTTTCAAATCTAACCCTATTCTCACTCTCTTCACTCCATGCTCAATGAAATAGCCTCTGAAGATCAGTTGGCCTTGATTTTTGAAACGATTGTCAAGTCTAGCCAAGCGATCATAACGGTCTAAGATTGTAGATATCGGACTTTCGACGCGCGGTCTAGATCCAATACAAAGTTTCAAAAGGTTCCTGAGAACAAACCGGTTTAGAGTTTGATCCAAGGTTTCAGGATGTTATAGCGTCATTGGTTCTATAAGTTTTGGGTCTTGTAGAACGTATTTAAAGTGATCAGGGATAATGTCACAGCTACTCCAGCATAGCACTAGCTAACTTACGCTTAATTTCTAAAGGAATTAATCCTAAGTGATTTCTTTGGCTATAGAATTGGGTTCTAAGCGGTTACCAAGGTGTTTTGGTTGACCCATTGCCTAAGGATGTCTAATCCCAGGTTGGCAAAAATCTGGGGTGTTACAACCTCCCTTATATCAATACCCAAACAATGATCCTGTGTAGGGTCGTCACTCCTAGTAATCTCATACGATGATATATTTCTAGGTCGCCGCAAGGGCTGTCAGGTCTTTTGCACGTACTCGTTGCACCGCTCCCCCATCACCTTATCAATACAGGCCTAATTTATATCCTTAAGACTGCATCAGGACTCGTCGCCCCCATGAGGTGTCAGGATAAACTCAAGGTCACTACAAAGGGCTGCCAAGGCTGTTGCTCGCACTCGTTGCTCCACTCCCCCATCACCTTATCAATGTAGGTTGACAGCAAGAATATAGTGTCTCATACCACCATAATCTGCTCAGAGTAGGGTGATCACTGGTCACTATGGGGAGGTTTGTGGCCCCAGCATAGGCCGACATCCTGACCACGGTGTCCCATACCACCATGCCCGACTCATGAGTCTTAGGGGATCGAGGTACGAAGGTTAGAGGGGCTTTCCAATGGTAAGTTTAGTACCCTAGGTTCAAGCAGTTATGACGAATACAAGGTGAACATACAATGGTCAGTCGGGTTACTTGATGAGTCTGACTAGCACGAGCGCACGTTGAATCGACCGACATGAAGTGCACAAGCTCTTCGTGTGGCCTAACCACTGTCGATGACTCTAGTACGACTCGAGTTCGTCATACACATCCTTCATTGCGAATAGAATCCAACCATGAATTCTAAACTGTTACCGACTACCTGGACTAGAGTATAGCCCCAAGCACATGTAATGTGAATCAATAATCATATGAGATAGACAGAATTGAAATACAAGAAATTCCAACATGTTATAACATACATCATAAGCAGTTAACCATACATGAGTACTTCACACATAAGGTAATTAATTGAAATACAACAAGCATGGAGGAATTCATGTACATCATCAAATCAGTTGAGAATCCAATCTCAACGCTAATCTACAACACCATTTACTCAATACTTACCAATACTTACATTTATACAAACACTTAGACTACACAACTTCAACGTACTTGACGTATGTTGATTTCAACATATAATATGACAAATCCTTATAACAAGGAGATGTCTAATACACAACAATCATATTCTTACATTCAATACATAAGGCAGGCATAAATCATATTGATTTAGGCATTTCAACAAACACTTAGTCTACACACATTAGTCTACATAACATATGTCGGCCAATATGTGCATTAGGGCGAATCTCTTCGCTAAACAGATCATACACGCATAACTAGTATAGGTACACGACAAATACTCATGGCAATCATATCAGTGAAATACGTACGTATACGGTATTTCCTACAAATACTTAAAATGCCCTAAATCTCATATTCTTCATACGTATTCGAAATGAAAAACGGACAGCATGTTCTACATGTCAAACAGTATCCTTATCAGCAATCTACCATTAAACGACATTGAAAGCTTTGAAAACAGGTAATCTAAGGTCTAAGATCCGCACCTTTCGCCTTAAAAGCGTAACGAATCGAATAGAAACTCTACGCTTCGTCAACGCCTGTATGACAACCTATATCACAAGACAAATCGAATACTTTGCTAATTGTACAATGGAATCCCTAAAACAGATTGAGGTTAGGGTTTTCTTACTTAGAACGGCGTTGGAATCGCCAGAATAGTGATGCAGGTGGAAGGATCTGGCACGTGGAGTAGCAGGAAAGAATCCCAAGAGAAAGCCCCAACTTCTCCCTCACTTTCCCTCTCTGTTCTCTCTTCTCTCTCCAAATTCGTATGGAATGAAAGAGGAAGGGTTTAAGCCCTTTTTATAAGTCCAAAAGTGATGAAAATAGACTTGGGGCCAAGGTATACTTATTTTATAACCAAAGTGGGTTTGTTCTGATCCAACGGAGCATTTCTGAAGGTCCTGTTACTAAGTGCGGTCGAACTTAAGCTCTCTGACATTGGATCTAGGTCAGGCAGAGTTTTCATTCCGGTTAGATTTTCAGATCGACCGTGGCGGACCAGTTTCAGTTTGACGGCTACCGGTACTCGATCAAGGCCACAAGTGCGTTGACATGTAAGGGCCACCTATCCTGATCCGAGGGTAAAATTTGATCAAATTCTGACGGTCAGAACGCTTAGAAAATGTCGCACAAGCGACACGTGCCAGATTTCATAAATTATATTAATTTCTAACATTTCTCACACTCTTCACTCTGGACTCAAGGAAATCGTCGTGGGACATCATCTGGACTTGATTTTTGAGGTGATTGTCAAGTCCAACTAGGCAGTTAGGATTGTCTAAGTTCGGGGTAATTGGACTTCCGTCGTGCGGTCCAGAGCCGATACAAAGTTTCAATGTGCTCCCGAGACAATCGGGAATAAAGTTTGATCCTAGGTTTTACGGTATTGTAGCATCACCTATCCTATACGTTTTGACTCTAGCAGATCGTATTGAAAGTGATTGGTGACAATTTCATAGGCCATCTAGTGCAGCGCTAGTCAATTCTCGTTAGATTTCTAAAGGAAGTAGCCTTTATTGATTTTTGTTTGAGATGAGATTTGAAGGGTGGAGTGGGGGTGCTTGGAAACGGAAGAAGGAAGAGTTTGGAGGGGTGGTTTTTGTCAAAAATCGGACGTTTAGGAGAGAAAGAAGAGCTTGGGGGGTCACTTTGTGAAGGAAGTACCTGATCGAGGAGGTTTTAAGGCACGGCTCACACCTCAGGGGGCTACCCTAACACCCAAACACCTCCAGCCCGAAGGGCCGACCAAATGGGGCCCATTATACAGCGAGTCCTCGCAGGCCAAAGTCAAATCCGGCGAGGCCCGGCCTATGGGGCGTGGTCCCCCTGTCCCCTAGGTCCTAAATGTATGTGGAGCCCACCTTAGATCATTGTGGATTAGCATGGGTAGGCCCACGACTCTATTTGAGGAGTTTCGGGGCCGATATGCAAACTAAAATGAGTTTATATGACATATAATATATGATTTTGGGATAGGAGACACTAATCTATCCAAATAATCCATTCATTCCATGAGATTCCATAATTGGAATGGTCAAAAGTCGAATTCATACATATATTTACTATTTATAGTATATTTTTATTTAAGCATGATTCTCCATCATTTATACGTTAGGATTTATGCCTAGTGTGAAAGGACTTAGAAAAAGTTGAAGAATGGGGTGGTGAAAGGAGAGATTTTGAAGAAAATGGGTTGAAAAGCAATGTTTGAGGCTTTAGGATTAAGCTCTAAAAGTGTTATGGCTGACCTATTGCCTAAGGACGTCTAATTCTAGGTTGGCAAAAATCTGGGGTGTTACATTAGTAGTTAGTAAAGTGTGATTTATGAGATAGTTGAGATGTAAATCCAAACTACCTTAACTGTGTGTATGATTTCCTCCATGAACTGTATAGCTTACTTATTCATGTTAAATATGTGTATGATTTCCTCCATGTACTGTAGTCATGTTTAAGTTATATTCCATAATATGCTCATATGATTGTAGGATTTGACTTGAGTATTCATTATTGCTTTTTGTTGTGATTGTATGTGATTGGGACTATATCACAGTCCAAATAATTGGTAACAGTTCTCAAACTAATGGCTAAGGTTTCTTATGCCACGAAGGATGTGTTCGACGAATTCGAGTCGTACTTGGGATGTTCGGCAGTGGTTAGGCCACACGAAGTGCTTATGCATCTCATGTCGATCAACTCAACATGCGATCGTCCTAGTCAAGCTTATCAATTAACCCAATTGACCGATGTATGTTCACCATGTTTGGACACCACTGGTTAAATCTAAGGTACCGAACTCACCAGTGAAACCCTGTTAACCTTGGTATCTCGATCCACTAAGACTCATGAGCCGGACATGGTGGTATGGGACACCGTGGTCGAGCTGTTGGCCTATGTTGGGGCGACGAGCCTCCCCATAGTGACTAGTGAGTAATCCAGACTCGTGAGCGGATTATGGTGGTATGGGACACTATATTCATGCTGTCAACCAATATTGATTGGTGATAAACCCTTTGTAGTGACCTCGAGCATACCTTGACACTGCATTGAGGCGACAAGCCTTATTGTAGTAACTAGGGTATAACTAGGCATGTATTGATTGGTGATGAGCCCTTTGTAGCGACCTAGAACTATAACATCGTATTAGATTGTCTAGGACTGACGACCCTAAAATGGATCATTATTTAGGTATTGATATAAGGGAGGTACCTTAGCTTCCCAATCCTGCTGTATGAAAAGGACTAATAAGAACTTGATAATCATGCTCATAACATCGCACTGCATGTGCCGTTGGCATTAGTGTAGAGCACAGTGGTAGTGATTCATGCCGCGATCGTTAGATGTTGTCGCAAGAGGGAGTACAGGAGAGGGCATGCATCATTTCTACATACATCCTTGTATTAACAAGAGTATCTAGGACATGTTTGATTGTACTACTTTATTATTACTGCTTGATTGAATTGATAACATGTTAACCTTTGTCGTATAGCTCCACTAAGTTGATCACTCACTCCCACATTCTGGGATGGTGTTAAACACCAACCAGACTCTATCTTAGTTACAGATCAATGTGACCCATGAGGCAGAGCAGGAGTATGAGGATGATGAGGAGACGTTCTCCTTCATGCAGTTCTCAGGAGGGTTCATGTGAGTCTTGTCCTGATTGACAGGGATTCAGGGTTATGTTTGTAGTGGTTTATCATATTTTGATATTTGTATTTTGAGACAATACATGTAATTATGATCTGGCAGAGCATACATATCTTGGGGACTTATATTGGTATTTATATTTCTTCTAGTCTTCTGCTTATGTATTCTAACTGTCCTTAGATTATGTTTGCTGATTTGGCTTAATCTACTTCATATTACATGCACTAATACAGACAACATACATCCATCTTTAAACACGTTGCATAAGTGATGTTTTGGAACTCGGGAGCTGAGTTATGCTCGACCCCCGATTTTCAGGGTGTTACAATCAATCCTTCATGCAATCAAGTATGAATGGGTAGAATTAAGATGAGAAAGTGGAATTTTGAAAACCTAGAGCCGAATCACATAAGAAATTAATTAAATAAGTTCTTAATCAATTCTTTCAGAGCATAAGTTCATATATTAAGTTTTTCAATGTGCTTAGTGCAAATTAACTTCTCATAAAAATACTATCCTTTCATAATGTTAGTCATGCTCATCACTTCAAGATTAGTTGAAAACTCAAGAACTGATTCCGAACATATCCCACTTTTATTCTTTTTTCAGTTTTTGATTTTATATCGACGGTCATTTTTATTCATTCAGTCTTTTCATCTTTCTTTTTTTTCTTTCAGATTTTTCATTCTTTTTCAAACTTTTTCAGCTTTTTCACCATACATAACCTTTTTGTCGATCTCATATTTTTTAACTGGTCATTTTCTTCTTTTAAGATGGATAAAATTTTCCAGACTTGATTCTCAATATCTTTCAATGATCATCATACTAACAATCAGAAAATTTAGTAATATTCACAGAAAGTAAATTGAACGTGTCTTGTGATTTAGATTAACATGATATTCAAACTTCTTCTTAATCAATTGAGTGTAAGAACCGTAAGTAATAGGCTACTTAGCTGTTCAAACTCCAACAATTCAAAATTCGATTTCTATCTTATTGTCATACTCAAAACATTCTTAATCCATAAATTATCAATTTCCAAACAGGTTTCATCGTGAAAAATTGAAAAAATTTCATAGTTATTTGCTCGAATCTAAGAAAATACTTATTAGTTTACCTAATCCACATCCCCAACTTAAAATCTACATTGTCTTCAATATAAAAGATATAAGCATGCAATGCATATGAGATAATGAAAAGAAAGGAGAAGTGATGGAAAGGTAGTACCTGAAGAAGTAGAATCTACGTTATTCCAAGGATCTCATTATGAAGATAAGTTAGCACAAAACTAGACAAGATGAAAGCAAACTACCCTAATCCTATGAAAGCAATAAATTCTAATTTTAAACTAAGAAAGTAAGGGAAATCTACTCAATCATGCAATAAGGTTCCTCCTTAGGCCAATATCTTGATAAATTTCTCAATAGGTTTCTCAACAAGATCATCCAAAAACCTTTTTTACAATGAGCTTGGATGCCCTAGAGCATGAATTCTAAAGAAATTTATGAACCTCAGCATAAAGTTTCCTTTTAATCTCCTGAGGTGTCCAAAGTATATATGATTCACCTCCGAGAGAAAGTTTCAATGTTAGCATAACATGGTGAATCAGAGACTACAAGTAGATGAAATTCATAAAAATTCTCAGTATGTGGTGTAGTCTCAACATATTTTAAAGTTTCAGATTTCGTTTCAATTGTCAGCTCCTCTTTTGATGGTAAACATTCAAGATCTGTGGAAGGAGAGGTTTCAAAAAATTGATTCCCTTGTTCAGTATCAACTACTGAAGTATTGTCTTGCAAGACATTTACTAGATCTCGTAGCACGGGATCATTTAAATCTGCAAAGTGTGCTAAGCATTCTTTCAGAGAGTTGAGAGGGGCTCAGTCTCTATATTGAAGTCTGTGATAATCTACCCAAGGATTCCATCATCTTTGAAAGTGGATGGAAGCGTGTTCTCTTGCTCTTCATCTTGGTGAGAATAAATTATTACTAGATGTATCTTGTCTTGCCCTACATAGGTAGATTGAGGATCAGCAGGTGAAGAATTGATGTGAAGACTTTGTTCATTGGTACCACTCAGTAAAGGCATTATATCATCAAGGGTTAACAACTCAGATGGTGACCTTCACTAGGTGGTTTCAAATTCCAAAGTCTTATCAAGCAACTCGTCCATCTCCCTAACCATATAATTTAAATCAGGGGAGCGGTCTAATCATGCCTCATAAGAGTTGGAAGGATCGGTTAAAAGGGGCTCATCCTCCACATTTAAATCAGACATGTCAGATGGATGGAATAGATCATTATGGTTGACAACTTCCTGTACCTCTTGGTCATTGAACTGGACCAAACTTGAGATCGATTCCAAAAAAATTTGGGCTATAAACTCATGTCATCATTTTCTAATTCGGTGTAATAAACAAGTAGGATGGGATCGCTTTCCCCACACTGTGTTTCTAGGTTGGGTTAAGGCTCGAACAAACTAGCCCCTTCCTCCTCATTGTAGCGAAGTATGTCATGTGGGTGAAGTGTGTCAGTATCATTATATTCGAAAGATATAAATGTCTCTTGATCATCTCTTTGGATAGTAATTGAGATTAACTCTTCAAAAAATTAATCTATATGCTCATTAGTAGAATCCAACTCTTCATTCTCAATTTCAGTATGTCCCACCATCGCAACACGTGAACCTATCTTTTGTATATCTTTTATAAGTTCTTGTAATGCTTGGAGTGTGTTTTGTTGTATGAGTTCTAAATTTTGTGTGAAACTCTAAAGTAAATTCTCGTGGATTATTTCTGTTTGGATATCAAAGGTAGGAGATCCAAGAGAATAGTCACTATAGTCGATTGTTGGTTCATCTCTTCAATGTTGATGTTTCCATTGATCATAGTCATACGGGTCATATGTGGGAGAGGTTGGTGGTTATTGGTACGCGTTATCACCCATAATATAATCTTGCATTGTTTTCTTTTTGCCTGATGGGTCATAATCGTGCTCACTCCAATAATCATTTATTGATTTCTTAAACCGTAGAGTGTAATTATTCTCCCTCCAATGATCACATAGGGACTTCTTAACCAATGGGGTATTATATTCTGGCTGGTTCTCGATGATGGTTTTAAAAAAGTTTTGAGATATAGGTTATTTCCTAACATAATCATTTGACAGCCCTTCACAATATCTCTTACTTTCTAAAACTGGCTCAGCATACTGACGTTCTCATTCTTGCATATATATGGTGAAACTCTAATTTTGAATCTAATTCTAAAAAAAATTCTATAGTAATATGAATAGTAAGTAGAGGGAATAAGTTACCAAAAGAGAAGACTATAATTGAAAATCTTATAAGATCATAAAATAATGTTAGTTCCTTAAAAAATACAAAAAAAAAAAAAAAAAAAAAAATCCTAAAAAAAAAATTTCTAAAATTAGAAAGTTCTAAAAACCTTAGATTAAAAAATTCAAAAAATAAGAAAAATCTAACCTAGAAGGAAAACTAGATGAATTGAAACAAAGAAAGAGATCCAGAAAAGATAAGAGAGAAGGTTGAAACAAAATTACCGAATAAGACTTGCTATGTTAGAATCCAACAAAGTAGAAAACAATGTTAGCAATGTTAGAAGAAGAAAGAGAAAAGAAAAGTAAAAGATAAATCCTAAAAATAAAATCTAAAACTGAAGAATCCTAAAAGCCCTAATCCTAACATAATTCTAATACTAATTAATTTCAGAAAAACGTAACCGTAGTCCCCGACAGCGGCACCAAAAACTTGTTCATAACCCCAAGTGTAGGGTCGTGATGTAGTAATAATCTCAGTAAGACCGAGGTCGAATTCACAGGGACTAAAGTCGTATGTATTCTAAAAGTAACTAGAAGCAGAACTCGAAGAAGATCTAAAACTAAATCCAAAATTATTTGAAAGAGTAATTATGAATTTGTAATTGAAACTTACGAATTTAAAGGTGAGAACTAGGGTTCTAAGGATCCACTTGTAACTATTGGGAGGCCACCTTACATGATTTAAGAGATCCAACTGGAATCAGAGTCCTATCTTATCCAGTTAGAGAAAGAAGAGACGGTCAGATCTCTAAACTTCTTATGAACCTAGTCTTAACAGATGAGAGTTGTGAAGATTGGAAGTGATTCCATCACCCAACCATGCCTAAGAGACGACGGAAAACAACAGGATATACTAATCCGACAACCACTTATTGGAACATTATGAAGATTAGGAAGGATTCCATCACCCTACCATGCCCAAGGGATGATGGTGAACAACGATACTTATTAATTTCACAATCTCAAATTAGGAAAAGAAGATATTCAAAGCAATTACAAATTTATTATAATTTGTCACACCAAACCATTAAAAACTAAAAATATTCCTTAATAAAGAACTAGAATCCATAAGGTTCAATAAAACCATGAATCAAAGCAAAACAAACATCCCAATCACGCTATAAGCTTCACCTCTTAGCCCTAGCTAAAAGGTTTAGCCAACCATAAACATGATTGAACTAAAATCTCTTAAGAAAAGCATAAAAATAACTAAGGAAGAATACAAAATACTCTTGGCGGTGGCTCTCAACGCTTGTTCCACTTCTTAAACATTAAAAGATGTCTAGGAACATTCTAGGGATTCCTATTTATAGTTGTGAAACTCCGACTTTCATACCGAGTTGAAAAAATCTAGAAACCGGCTCAAATTTACGTAGTCCGCATAAAATCTGCGTTACCTTAGACGAGTCCAAGGCAACCTTCAGCGAGTTGAATGTCATCTTCAACGAGTCCAAGGCAATCTTCGACGAGTCGAGGATCACATAAACTTAAAAGTTCATGTTACTAGAGTTCGAGCTGTTCGAGTTGAAGTTTTTTTCAACTAGTCGAGGCAGAACTTAGGCTAGTTGAAGGAGGTCTTAGGCTAGTCGAGAATCACGCAAATTCACATCAAATCTTTGATTTTCTTCATTCCTTGATTTTTTTGGATCTTTGGCATGTGAATTCTTCATTTTTGGTCTTCTAGGATCCATCCTTTAGCTTGGTGATTTTTAAGCATTAAATCCATACTTTTAACATTCTTTTCAATCCAAGCTCTTGGATTCACCTTGCAATACAAACATGTATAAAATATACTATTAAGCAGTATCATGCTCATAAAACCAAGATATAAATAGGGAAAAATATGATATATTTGACACTCAACAACTCCAAGTTCCCATACGCCAGGTTCCGATCCTGGGATCCTATAAGGAGGATTTTTAGGGGAATTTTTTAGTACATGAGCATGACCACAAGTGTACTAAAACTAAAGAGATCATCACATTTCCACTATAATATCAGTTTGAGTATAATGTTGGGAGGGAAATACATAATATAACAAAAGTCTAAAAGGCCAGACAGATGCTTCTGCCTCAATGTTGTTGCAATCTAGCATAACCTACACATAAAGAACGAGCATAAGCTTACTACAAAACTTAGAGAGTGCGCGTGTGTGCATAATGCATGTGCCAAGCATACAAATGTCAAAGTAAATAGAATGATGGAGGTCCAAACAGGCAAGTCCATAAATACCATCAGCCTTACCCAGGCTATGTGATGCAAAGACATACCGGAACAAATGTCATATGCTAAGGATGCAATGCAATATATAAGTCATGATGTCTAATCCACATCTCAGTATGGTTCTTATATAGAATCATTAGGGTCTAGTGCACTTTGTGTAAGAGCTATGATGTATAAAGCACCCTTAGTTGTCAAATTTTAATGAGATAAAACAATTTAGAGTGTGACTTGTTCATGTCATGGAAATTTTATCTTCAAGATCATCATATGAAGTTTGAAAGTGCAAGACATGAAGATAGTACTACAAGTTTGAGTTCTACTTCAAGTTCAAGATCAAGCTACTATTTCAAGTCCACTTCAAGTAGAAGATCTACTGAACACTACTGAAGATTCAAGTGGTAAGTTCAAGGTATATTCTTTAATGTCCAATAATTACAGGTATAACTGACCCTAGAAAGACCCTAGACTTTGTTCCTTCCATATGCTAATCATTCATGGGTTTTTATACTTTGGTTAGGTTTAAATTCGACTGGTCCAAGCCTAAGTTCGACTAGTCCAGGCTTTGGTTCGACCAGTCTAAGACATGCTTTGACCAGTCTAAGATTCAAACTCAAATTCGAAGTTTTTCTGATAGTTCCTTGACTAGTCGAGCACTGTGCTCTACCAGTTGTGGACACTCGCTCGACCAGTCGTGGGGAGCTCGACTCGAACTCCAACAACCTATTTCATGCTCCCTCGACCAGTCGAAGGCTATGCTCTATGGCCCACTCGACCAGTTGAAGGTCGATTTTATCTGATCACGCCGAAAATGTTAAAATTTAGTTGATTCTTGGACTAGTCGAAGGAGACCTTAGACCAGTCGAAGAAGACCTTAGCCAGTCGAAGGAACCATTTTTTGGCCTATAAATAGAGGTATTTTCTCATTCTAAATCATTTAGAAAAGCCACAAAAATCCTCCACTTTGAGAGAGAAAAGCCTCCATCATTATCAAGCTATAGTCCGATAATTTTATATTCTTTTATAGCTTACTTGTTTTTGTAATTCTTTGATCTCTAGTTTGTGAATCTAATATTTTAAAAGGGAGTTTTCACTCTACTTTGTGAGATCTGGAATTCAAACAAGTAGCCCAAGGTTTGAGTTAATTTAAAATCCGTTTAGAACCTAGAACCCTTGATTATGTTTATTGGACATTGAACATCTATACATCAAGCGAAGTGGTTCTACAGTCTACATCAAACAAAGTCTTCAGAAGAAGATAAGTGCTCTTTGTTTATTTGTTTTTGGTTTTTGAGACATCCAGAAAATCTCTATATTGGTTTTGACTGAGATAAGCCAGAAATTCTTAGTGCGGGGTTTTAATCGTGATAGCCCATTTGAAAACACAACTGTATAAGTTTTAAGGTGAACCTGAGAAAACCTTGATTATTAGTGGACGTCAATATCACATGGGTTTTGATTATTGGGAGTGGAGTAGATGTGACTGTTTGAAAACAGTTGGTGTACACACCGAAGCACTATAACTCTTGGTGTTTTTGGTGGATGATGTATGTGTGTTGAATGATTGTAATCTTTTCATGTACATGTGGTGAATGCTAGTAATAGATAGCTTCCTTCATTTACCTCTTGTTTTAGTTTGTGATCTTGATCCTTACTGCGTTCAAGAAATCAGGTTGTCCTACCTAAAACATCTGTTGCACTGAGGTAGGAGCGCATAGTAGATCATCTTGGAGCTTTTGTCTATCATCATTGTATTTCCCTTTATGCGCATTATACTTATAAATTTTTTATTATAGTGGAAATGTGTTAGAATTTTTGGTTGTTGTTTGTGGGTTATGCCTTTAGTTGTGCTTATTATAAATCAAATTCATGTTGAAAATCCTCCTCATATGATCTCAGGATCGAAAACCTAGCGTATGGACCCTAGGAGCCGAAAGCGGGGTACTACAGAGGCTGTCGGTACCGGATTGGGCAATCTGAAATTTTGTGAGCCCAGTTTCCGAGTTTAGGGTGTGACAGTACCATAATTGGAGGTACGAATAGTGAGCATGCAACAATCATGTATTAACCTCGTTGAGTTTCAGCCTTGCACGCATGAGATGGGTATAGGTTTGGTTCAAGGATGGAATGCTGACCAAATGGGCCATCTAATGAGCTTCTCTAATCTCAAAATGGGGCCCACCATTGATCACACGGACTCGATCTTCAAGTAAGGAAGGAGAAGGATGATCATGGTAGATTCCATGTTGTTCGGTTTTCCTTCGATCTGGTTGTCATGGAGGGTGTGGATGACCCCGAGGGAGCTCGAAGAATGTTTAGATAGAAGCTTAATGGAGGTTTTTCTGGTGGGTTCGACACTTGAAGGTTCCAGCTGTTTTTTAAGATTTTCGAAGGAAACGAAAGAGGCAGCGAAGTGATGCTCGATCCTCCCTCCTTTAATGCTTGCCCTAGCTCTTCAGAGCCATTGGATGAAGGATGGAGGGCCCATATTTATTCTATGATAATGAGGCGAACGAAAACAACGGCGCAACAAAAACCGGCCATGGTTTTGCCCAAAATGCCTAAACCGCACAAAAAGAGTGGATGGTCAGGATGGATTTACTCCAACGGTTGGGATGCAGAGATTCAGCCTCACGTAGATCACTAGTGTGGAAGAAAAATAGGGCTTTCCATTTTTGAAAAAACTAGCTGAACATAACGCACCTTATGTCAGAGATTGTAACTACGTATGGGAGATTCAAGGTGAGTGACCAGTAGGGTTATGGTCAAAATCACGCCCTCTATAAGATGAACGATTGGATCATCCTAACAGATGAGTGTGGTGGGCCATGAGCGGATGAAAACGGACATTATTCGATCGTTTATAACGAGCGGGAAAATTTTGAAAGGAAGGAAATTCCCTTCCTTTCTCATATCTAACGGGTTAGACACGGTTTGACTAGTCTCCCCAATCCGGTGCACCTCGGGTATGCTGCAACCATGCACACACACTCTTGTGTGGGGTCCACCATGACGAACTCAACAAATCTACTCCATCCATACTTAACAAAGTATGAGGCAAATCTAAGTCTTAGGTGGGCCATACTTTGCGATTTGGGGTCCTTAGTTGTAGGTTTCCATCAATCTGATGGTTAGATCACATCTGAATGTGTTCATCAATAGTTATAAAGGTTAGTAGTTCACTTTAGAGAAAAATTTTCAATTACTTTTGTGATCCATTGATCTTATAGCTCCCATTGATCTTATATCTCAATTAAACGTACGATCGTAAGTTTGAATGGACGAATTGCCTCAACACAGATTGTTAATGGTCCACGAAGATGTTTATGTGAAATCTAGCCCATCCATCAGCCCAAGTAGCTTAAGACGGGCCAATAATCTGATTATGAGATAGATCCATAGCCCAAGTGGGCCTTATCTGGTGGTTTTGCATTCCATCTTGTAACGTCTCGAAAAAATCCGTACAAAGACCCAAGTATTTCCTCAGGCAAAAATCGCTAAAGACCGAATCCTTTATAAATTAGATAAAAATTAATTAAGTACTAAACTGAATTAATCAGCGAATTAGCTCGAACCACTTTCTATACGAACTACAAGACCCAAAACCATTAACATTGCTAATCCAACATTACCTAGAAACCTAGGATCAATCTCAAAATTCAGTTGCTTTCAAGAGCACATTGAAACTCCATATCGGACATAGACCACACGTCGAAAGTATGATTACAGCGAAACTATACGGTTATGACCGTCTTACTAGGCTTGACAAGCATTGCAGGTATCAAGTTTAAATAGTATCCAGAAACACACAACTTGAGCCTGGAGCAAAGTGTGTGAGAAACGCGAATATCTTTAGAAAATGAACTCAAATTTAAGTGAATTGGGTCATTTGCTTGCAAGTCAAATTTAAGGTTTCAGACCGTCAGATTCTAACCCGACTATACCCTTAGATCAGAAAAATTTTCCTACACATGTCAGTGTACTTGTGGCCCTAATTGAGTGACGATGACTGTTGAACTAAAACTGGTCCTCCACAGTTGATCTACAAATCTGATCAGACTGAAACTTTAACCTGACATACATCCAATGTTAGGAAACTTTCTTCAGATCGTAGGTGAACAATGGACCTCCAGATGAGCTCCGTTAGCTCAAAACAGATGACTTTTGGCTATAGCCTAAGTATACCATGGCCCTAAGGCCATTGACATCAATTTTGGGCCTATATAAGGGCTTGTTCAACAAGAAAACAAATGTGTTTCATTTAGAGAATTTGTTCAATGATAACAAAGAATGAATGAGAGAACATTCATCACATTTATCTGAGTTCATTCACATCCTCTGATTCTCTTGATTCTGAAAATAAAGTACAATTAATACAATGTACTAAATGAAAGAGAAGATAGCTCGATGGAAATTTCAACAGCATAACAGTACTATTTTGGTCATCTCCTAGATACTTAGGAAGAATTGCTGATTTGATCAGCCAATCTCCCAATAAGATAGAAATTTTGGCAGCATTCCAACGCTATTTCGATCATCTCCTAGGTACTTAGGAGGAATTGCTGATTTGATCAACCAGTCTTCAATGAGATGAAGTATCCTTCTGATCATTCTTCCTTAAAATATGCAGCAATCCGTTGAAGAATGGCCAGGCCCTGAAGAAATCGAGCTGATCATGCTAAATGGGCCTGAAAAGTCTCCCAAAATGTAAGATCAGGGGGTTGTCACCATCCGTTCGGACTGAAATTTTATGTACAGCCTTAGAACCACAAATTAACCGTACACGTCAAATTTCAGCTTCTGGATCATTGTAGAAATGGCCAAACTGACAAATCAGCCCCTAAAATCATGATTTGGGGCCCGCCTATCATCTAGATATGCTTCAGATTTGGTCTCAACGCATCAAACATAGTGATGAATCAGATGGCCGGAGTAGATTTCCCATGAACATCAAGGTGGAGCCTACATGTGCACTACATGCGTATACAGTGTACGTGCGCTAGCCGTGCACCATTATAGCCAAAGTCGGTCAGCAGGCGCTAACTGAAATTTTCTTCTCAAATCACAAAAATGGGCAGTGTCTTCACAGCGGCTGTCGTTTTTGTGTAGTGGGGCCCACTCATTACTCCGTTGAATGATTTGAGCCGTCCATTCTCTTCAGAGGATAGGCCTTACCCTCGCCTAGCTCTCCTTTTGTCACCATGCAGGCTCTTGTGAAATCTTAACAGTTAAACACAAGATAGACGGTGGTTTAAAAGATCATGTGGACCACACCAATTCTACTCCAGAAATAGTCCATCCCAGACAGTTTTTCGCCCTCAACCCAATGGACGGAGTGGATTTTCCTTTCAGCTTCAACAAATGGGCTATCATTCTTCACAGAGTCGACGTACGTCGTCTCTGTCTCAAAACAAAGCTTCCGTCCTTTGGTTGTGGGCCACCATCCTGCAACAAAAGCTTGATCTGAAGCGTCCATAAGGTAGAGGGAGAAAAACCCTTCACAGCCATGTTGATCTTTGACGACCAGGTTCGTTCATACGATTGTAATAGTGATTGCAAATGGACCGTTCAGCAGCTTTCCTGGCTTGATTATCTTGGTGGGCCACGTTAACAGACGATCAAAACTCACCTTTCACGGTCGAAATCTCGAAAGGAAGACAGTAGATGGTGTAAATTTCTCAAAAGGATGTTGTATTGGGCCCCACCAACAACACAGTAGAAGGAGCAAACACTTTCTTCCCGTTTAGACGTAACTGACGCTTCTGTTGCGCGTGTACGCGTAAGGAACTTTGGTTGCGAGGGTATGCGCAAGCAGCAACTGTAGCTGCACAGGTACGCGCAAGCAGCAACTTTAGCTGCACGGGTACGCGCAAAGACTCTCTTCCTTACTTCTCTCTTATTTCTTTGGCCCACCAATTGATCCAATCTGATCCAACCCCTCAAATGGAGTGGGAGTGGGGTATTTATAGGCCCCACCACTCTTACAGAGTGGTGATCACTACCACCTATCTCTTCACATATGGACTTTCTCTTTCCTTAAACCATGGTGACCACTAAGCTCCCTCTTAAATGGTGGTGTACCACCTTTTTCCTTTTAAATGACACCTTTGCACCCTTCTTTACCAAACTACCCCTTCTAATGTTTTTTTACCAAAATACCTAAACTACCCCTGGAGCTGAAATTTTACCAAAATACCTAAACTACCCCTGAACGTGGAATTTTACCAAAATACTTAAAATACCCCTAGAGCTGGAATTTTACCAAAATACCTAAACTACCCCTGGAACTGGAATTTTATCAAAATACCTAAAATACCCCTGTACGTAGAATATTTTTTATGCCTCAACAGGGCCTTAACCCAACCCTCTCTCATTCCATACAAAATTCCTAAACCCTAGGAGAGAGAAGAGAGAAAAGAGAAGGAGAAGGTGAGGAGAAGTGAGAGAGAGTTGTGATTTGTTGCTGGGATTCATTCCCCCCACTCTACGGGTTGAATCCTCTCTTCCGTGTCACTACAATAGAGATTTCGACTCCATTTTTGGATAAGGAATCCTAACCCTAATCTATTTTAGGTATCCAAATGGGTAGATCAGTAAAATAGCTAATCTATTTCATGCTATAGGTAGTCGTTGTGCCGTAAACAAAGGCGTAGTGTACAAACTAAGTTCGTAATCGGCGTACCGACGAAAGGTATAGACTATAAATGTTTAAGTTATAGTTTTCAAGGCTTCCAATGTCAGTTAATGATTTATAACTTATTTGATTGCTGTCACATGTGCCTAGATGCGATGTTTTCTATATATTACACATATATATAAACTATGTCGATTTTAATGTATTTCATGTGTTTGTTAAAATGTTTGAATGAATATGGAATTATGATTTGTGCTTGCCATGACTATGGATTGAGAATACATAATTGTTGTATGTGTGACAACTCCTTTGCGAAAGGATTTTCTATAGTATATGTTATAACAAGTTTATTACATGAATATTGATAGGTGTAGTCTAAGTGTTTGATAAAATGCCTAAATAAGAAAATGCTTGTTGAAATGTATTTAATGAGGGTATTGAGATAGGATTCTTAATTACCCTATCTATAGTTATAGTTTCCTTCATGTAATCTATCTCGCTAATACGGGATTTATGGTTGAAATGTCTATATATGATAACATGAACTCTATGTGTTTGCTAAAAATGCTAAAATGAGATTTATATTTGAATTGATTGTCACATACTATTTTAACTATCACGTATGAATGCCTATTGTATTTAATTATGATTTGGGACTAATACGTAGTCCAGGCGATAGGTAACGGTTTACGATCAGTGGTCGAACTAGTTTCACCACAATGGATACGTTCGATGAATTCGAGTCACGTGGTGAGTATCGATAGTGGTTAGGCCACGAGGAGTGCATATGCTCTCCATGTCAAGTAATTTAATGTGCGCTTGTACAAGTCAAGCTTGTCAAGTAACCTGATTGGATCAATGTATGTTCACCATGTATGGACGCTGCTACTTGAATCTTGAGGCCGATTTCGATTGCCAAAGCCGATTGTCGAGACCTATATGATGTATATGTGACCCATATTTGAGGCCCATTGTGATATGTATTAGGCCCAGGATGCATGACCCATTGATGTATTCAAGACCCATGTGTAGGGCCCACATGTCATTTATTTAAGGCCCATGAGTAGGGCCCACCTATTGTGGATACGTGGCCCTTGAGTAAGGCCCATGGTGTTGTATATTAGATCCTTGTGTGAGGTCATGGGTCCATTATATATTTGGCTCTATGTGGGTCATTCCTTGGGGGCGATGTTGGTTAAATGTTCACATTGTCGATACCGATTATGAGTATGTGACAGCAGAGCATTATGATACATGCCCATACACATCATCTGCATGTTTGTTATGAGATGTGATTGACCATTGAATATGTCATTGGGCAGTATGCTATGAGACTCCCTGATAGGCGGAGGTTATCTCACATGAGTGCACGACATGCGCAGGATTGATGCATGACTAGATTGTATGACTCATGCATCTTGTATTATATGCTCTAGTGACATCAGGGCCATAGCCTCCATAGGCATATCATGTATAGCCAGCGGGACACCAAAAATTTATTTTAGCATCGGGCTGCTATAAATGGTCCTGGATGAAAATTCTTAAACCCTCTTGGTACCAGAGGACGCCCCAACGTCGAGACCGAGTGGATACATGAGTGCCTGAGTGCCGAATACTAGGAGGCTGCATCTTCTACTGTGTCATGGTCGGTTGGGAGGGGGTGTGGCCTTACTCGCCCGAGGGTAGGGGGCATAACTAGGCTGAGTTTGACCAGCTCGTGAATGAGTCCACTATCAACATGCCGGATAGGTATTGGCAGACTATTGGCCAGGTAGATAGTGAGATTTCTTATGCTCACTTGGACTGTGCTGCTAGGAGAGGGGCAGTGCCATTTGGAGTGTACTAAACCCCAGTGATGATCCCAGAGAAGAACCATACTAATATGTGGGCTTTTAAAGTAAGAGTTGCATACTCATTCATTCATTCACTATCCACTCGGGCTAGTGGTGTGCAACTATTTATTACATGTACCTTTACATGGCCAGGATTTTGCTTGGGTCCGCGACTAACCTGAGATCAGGAGTTTACTACATTGAGTCTAACTATCAAAATTTAGGTATGGGACTGGTTTAGATAGAATTCCCTTGTGATGGACCCCCATAGCCCGCGACACTATGTACTATCATCCCGACTTCACTTCAGTTTGGTTATTTCATTTGCATCACATATTGCATTGCATCCTCGACATCTGATACTTGACTCTTTATGATATTGTATTGAATACTTGACTTACTATATCTCCGCATTACATAGCTGATCTACATTACTTCCTCAGTATTTGCCTTGCTTACTTTAATATCATATGACTCATGACCTTATCAACATGTTTTCACAATATATTGATATCATATGATTTATGATCTTACTAGTATTTTTGATATTGTACTCTGACATTGTATGATTTATGAGCTTATCAGTATTTTTCGCTTACTCTAATATTGCTTACTTGACACTTACCTTATGCATACACTTACACCACCCTCTAAGCTTTTTATAAGCTTATGCAAGATAGATGCATACAGGTGATGTTAGGTTACAGCTGCATGGAGCTTAGAGCATGTAGCTGACTTCTAGAGCTTTGATTTTGATATATGTATTTCTTTTCAGTATTGTACTCAAATGATTATATTAGTGGATATGCGGTGATGATGTTATTTTTATGATTTGGGTATACTTGTGGTTATGCTTCTTATGAAACAAATTTATGTTGAAAATCCTCCTTGTAGGATCTCAGGATCAAAATTTGGCGTATGAGCACTGGGAACTGAGAATGGGGTACTACGGAAGCTGTTGGCACCGGATTCGGCGATTGAGATTCCTATGAATCCAATTTTCGGGTTTAAGGCGTGACAGACTCTGGCTATAGTCATAAAGGTTTTATGTTCTTTTACATCTTCTTGATTTGGTGTAAGAGAGAGGGTAAGAGAGAGAGAGTTGACTTGGTGGTTACTTAACTTGGGGAGAAAGAAAGCATGGGTGTGTGTACTTGACATGAGGTGATTGATTGATGGATTGATTGGTGGGACATATTGTAGATATTCTCTTGGGATTGCAAACACGCGGTATTTTCTTCGAAATAAACGTCGGCCAGACTCCGTTCTTGGGTAAGTTAGTCAAACCCTAACCTGTTTGAAACTTAAAATAGTTAAAGTGAAGTTATAGCTAACTTGTTTCATGTCTTAGGTAGCGTATCCGCCGTTGACGAAGACTTATCGTCTAAATCATATCCATTTCACGTTTTCTGGTTTAAGATGCGGATTATATACGTTTAGGTTATGGTTTTCAAGACTTTCAATGATAGATAATGATTTATTCTTGCCTAGGACACTAATACATATGCTAAATGTGCTATCCGTTTTGATTTACGCATATATACAACCTATGTTATAAATCGAGTATTTCATGTATATGTTAGAACACCCGGTAAGTCGGCCGAATGGGAATGAGGTGTCTCCCCGAGTAGAGCGTGCTGTCCTGATTATCTGTGACAAGGCAAAAGTAGGCAGGCACAACTTGTCTCCCTGTCTAGCTCTGTACAGGAAGTCCACCATATGGCGAGTGTATTCTGTATGGTTACTCTACTTAGGTACATGTTGTACGTGCATATGTAGTGGAGTAGGCGAAAGTCTGTCGTCATTTATCTTCAAGATCATCATATGAAGTTTGAAAGTGCAAGACATGAAGATAGTACTACAAGTTTGAGTTCTACTTCAAGTTCAAGATCAAGCTACTATTTCAAGTCCACTTCAAGTAGAAGATCTACTGAACACTACTGAAGATTTAAATGGTAAGTTCAAGGTATATGCTTTAATGTCCAATAATTATAGGTATAACTGACCCTGGAAAGACCCCAGACTTAGTTCCTTTCATATGCTAATCATTCACGGGTTTTTATACTTTGGTTAGGTTTAAATTCGACTAGTCTAAGCCTAAGTTCGACTAGTCCAGACTTTGGTTCGACCAGTCCAAGACATGCTTCGACCAGTCTAAGATTCAAACTCAAATTCGAAGTTTTTCTGGTATTTCCTTGACTAGTCGAGCACTGTGCTCTACCAGTTGTGGACACTCGCTTGACCAGTCGTGGGGAGCTCGACTCGAACTCCAACAACCTATTTCATGCTCCCTCGACCAGTCGAAGGCTATACTCTACTAGTTTAGTAGGCCCACTCGACCAGTTGAAGGTCGGTTTTATCTGATTACGCCGAAAATTTTGAAATTTGGTTGATTCTTAGACTAGTCGAATGAGACCTTAGACCAGTCGAAGGAACCATTTTTCGGCCTATAAATAAAGGTCTTTTCTCATTCTAAATCATTTAGAAAAGCCACAAAAATCCTTCACTTTGAGAGAGAAAAGCCTCCATCATTATCAAGCTATAGTCCGATAATTTTATATTCTTTTATAGCTTACTTATTTTTGTAATTATTTGATCTCTAGTTTGTGAATCTGATATTTTAAAAGGGAGTTTTCACTCTACTTTGTGAGATCTGGAATTCAAACAAGTAGCCCAAGGTTTGAGTTAATTTAAAATCCTTTTAGAACCTAGAACCCTTGATTATGTTTATTGGACATTGAACATTTATACATTAAGCGAAGTGGTTCTACAGGTTACATCAAACAAAGTCTTCAGAAGAAGATAAGTAGTCTTTGTTTATTTGTTTTTGGTTTTTGAGATATCCAGAAAATCTCTGTATTGGTTTTGACTGAGATAGGCCAGAAATTCTTAGTGCGGAGTTTTAATCGTGATAGCCCATTTGAAAACACAACTGTATAAGTTTTAAGGTGAACCTGAGAAAACCTTGATTATTAGTGGACGTCAATATCACGTGGGTTTTGATTATTGGGAGTGGAGTAGGTATGACTGTTTAAAAACAGTTGGTGTACACACCGAAGCACTATAACTCTTTGTGTTTTTTGGTAGATGATGTATGTGTGTTGAATGATTGTAACTTTTCATGTACATGTGATGAATGCTAGTAATAGATAGCTTCCTTCATTTGCCTCTTATTTTAGTTTGTGATCTTGATCCTTACTGCGTTCAAGAAATCAGGTTGTCCTACCTAAAACATCTGTTTTTGGTGCAAGTTTGTCCTTTGAATAAGGTTTGAATCAATTTCTCAATACTATTACAATTGAGATGTCTGATAATTTCATATTTATTTAATATTTTAGTTCATTATTTTCTATTTGGCATAGTCATATTCACCCCCCTCTAGGACTGAGAGCTTACCCTTTTCACTTTGACATTAGCCTGCTATCCCATCATGTGCATGACCCAGTGAGTAGAAGAGACTTCACTATCCACCTCGTCAGTGGTATGTTAATCCCCACCTGGCTCACCGATAGTAGACCCATTTCACGAGCTAGTTAGACTCAACCTAACTTATAGCCCCCTTCACCCAGGTGAATAAGGTTATAAATCCTTCCAACCGACCTCGACACTGAGAGAGGCGGCCTACTGGTATTTGGAACTCGGGCGCTTATGTTATCTACTTGGTCTCCACATTGGAGCATCCTGTTAGTAACATGATTTAAGGACTTTCACCCAGAGTCATCCTACATACCTAGTAAATGTAACTAAATTTTCAATGTCTATACTCAAGCTACCAACCACAATAATTCTATAGTGGCCACAACCCTGATGTCACTAGGTTGTGGATGTAAATGTATCATGTAATGCGTAAATGCACGAGACCATCATCCTAGTCATGCAACCATGTCATGCAAGTCGTGCATACATGTAAGGCTACCATATCTCATATAGGTCCCCTAAAATGCCCTAAGCCATAGGGACATCAACTTCGTTGTACATAGGCAACCCAAAATAATGAATGAACCATCTTCCAAGTCATACACACATGATGCGAATGAGATATAATAACATACAATCATAACAACTATGCATGAGGTGTGTAATACAATATTAAGCATATAGCAAGACTAAATCAATATAAAGCAATGCTACATCTAACATAAAATAAGTGTTGCATCGATATAAAGAAAGTATCATATCAACATAGATAAAGTGTTATTGCAATCATAAGCATAAAAATCGCACAAATCACTAAGGTAATGCTACATAAATTATCAAGGAAGTATTGTACTTGCACAAATATAAAATATTGCACCACATGATAAGGGAAATGCATCATTCACAATAGGTGGAACCCACTTGAAAACCAAATTTATTAAGGCCCGCTAGGCTATACTTGAGTTGTCTTTCAAGCCAATGTTCCCACTTAGCAAGCCTGTACTTAAGCGGCCAAAACATACACTATCGACATCCAAATAGGGCAACAAATTGTAAGATTCACAAATGATCATGGTGGGCCCGAAATAGTCATCAAAGTGGGCCCTACAACTATCCCTAAACAAGGCCGAAGAGGATAGCCTACAGCCAACCAAACACGGGCCTATGATGAGCTCAATACATGTGTGGAGCCCAAATAGTGGTTCAATAGTGCCAATACGACACAAACCACAAGGTTGGCCCATGGTGTGATGACTGCATATAAATCCAAGCAGGCTTAATGGGTGGCCACAACATAAACAACAAGGCAACACATGGTGTGGACATCATTCATTCACTCACTATGAAAAAAATGACCAACGTCAACAGTCGTATGGTAGTTTCCCGGCGGCTTTCAGCCATCGGCAAAACATATAATACCGTCGATGAAAATATAAGTTTAATAACCCTTAATGTGGGGCTTACCCTTACCTTGGAGCCTACCTTGATGATTTAATGTATATTCATGCCGTTGATCTATTTTTCTAGCCCATTTTACATGTGGTACAAAAAATTATACCGATCGAAATATCAGGTGAACCACAAGGTAGGAAACATGGGGGATTGAACACTCACCATTAATAATAGTGTGGTTCACTTTAGTCTTGGATTCGTCTCCTTTTTATGTTCATGCCCTAAAGCTACCTGTCAAAATGAATGGACGTCACGGATAGACCACATACATCATGGTGGGCCTCACAGAGCCCCTTAAAGCACCTTCCATCCATCTTTTCCTATTATTTTAAGATATAAGATGAAAAAATGAGACAGATCCGTAGACTGCACAATGGGGATTAAACTCTTGAACTTGAAAACTTCTCAGGGGCCACGAAAATTTTGGATGGAGCTGATATTTGTTTTTTCACTTCATTCATGAGTGTGTAACTTTATGAATAAGTTCGATGGCAAATCAACATTACGATGGGCCCTATAAAAGTTTCAATGGTGAGAATCATCCTTACCGTTGCATCTTGTGGTGTGGTCGACTTGATCCATGGATCTACCTCATTTTTGGGCTTGTATTTTAAAATGAAACGAAAAAAATGGATGGACAGTGTGGATAAGACCCATACATCAGTGTGGCCACTCAAAGCTTATGCCTGTTCCCAGCTGGAGACGTGTGGGGGAAGGACGCAATCCACGTACGTCCTAATGAGGTATTACCCAGTCTGCGCCCAAAAACAAGCTCCCAACAACCGCGCCCAAAAATCTCTCCTCCACGAAATCTCCTCCCTCCCTCCTTCCCTTCCTATCTCATGACGAAAACCCTAAAACATCTCCTCCTTCACGCAATTGCGCGCCTCAAGTCACTCTCTGAAGCTTCTTTACGAAGATCCTATTATTTTTCCAGCATCTCAACCATCAGCAGCTGCCATATTAGGTATCCTTTCTACCTTTTTCGTTTTTTTTTTCCACAGCCCGATTCACCTGTCATTGACATCGGGCTGACGATCTTGTCCCATGGGTGTAGATGGCTGGTGAAGTTGGTGGTGAGCAGGTGCGAGAGGATCCTATGATGTAATCAGTGTGATCGGGAAGTGTTGCCCCATGCTGGAGGAGCTGACGCTTTGTGATCATAGGATGGATGGAGGGTGGATTGCTGCACTGTCATTTTGTGGGAATTTGAAGATGTTGAGGCTGCAGGGGTGTAAGGATTGATTCAGATGCTGGGCCCATCGAGCATCTAGGGTTGTGCCTTTAATTGGAGCGATTGTAGCTGTAACGGTGCCAGCTATGAAACAAGCAGAGCATGATGGAACTATTTCTGGTCTGTGGGAGTGTTAGAGAGATTGATTTTCAGGTTTACTAAGGATTGGACAATCGGATGTTTGACATTGCAAGTATTTGCAAGGTTTAAAATTTCTATCCTTTGAAGGATTCTCCTTATTGACAACAGTAGGTCTGGAGTCTGTAATTCTTTTTTGGAAGGAGCTTCAAAGGCTCAGAGTACTCTCTTGTAACAATATAAATTATGGTGAAGTCACTCCTGCCGTTGCAAGTTTGTTTTCTATTCTGAAAGAGTTCAAATAGCAGCCGAATTCCAGATCTATTCTTACATTGAGTCTTGCAGGGACTGGAATGGGTACTAAAGGTGGGAGATCAGGTTACTTCCAGAAATTATTTCAAACTTCATTAACTGATAGGGTAATTAGGTTTTCATTGTCCTTTTTTTAGTGTAAATATTACTAACTATATTCAATATGTGCAGAGAAAAGCAGGTGTACACCACCTACTTGGGAAGGAACCTTCTGATGTTTAGAGAGATCAAGGTTATTGGTCAATCAGCTGATGATGACCACTTGGTATGCCTTATCTTTCCCGATATGGGAATGTATTTTGGAAATTTGCAATTATAGTTATATTTCATTTTCTAATATCAACCTTGAATAAAAGTTGACTTATTACAGGTATGGGAGTTGGTAATGAGTTTCGTCTCTGCAAATGATATGAGCACTATTCTTGCTGTGAAACGAAGGAAAATATTAGGATTTGGGATGTGGGTGAAGATGCACAACTAGCATGCATGTTGAGGGAAAGGTAAATAGTTACCAGGCTTTCTTTTGTTTAGGTAAAATTGGTTACAACCTCCTAGTTATGAAGTCAAAAGGGTAGAATCCCAATTACCAGATCCCGACCCAAAAGCCCTGCCATCCTCTTCTCTGAGGTTACTGCTCACTCACACCACTGTAACTACAGATCTGCCATAGCCCCTACACCCAATTTGCCATTACAGTTTGACCTGCCATCATATCATTGTTGCTCCAAGAACAACATTCCACATAGGGACTTTGATTGATCTAGACAATTTTTATGGTTGAACCCCCATCTGAAAACCTGTCCTTTTGTATTGGCTTGCAAGTGGATGGCTAAAAAACAAATATTGCCAACTGTCCACACGCAACTGGAAAAGCCCATCCAGTTTATGACTGACATTTGTGTGTGTGTGTGTCCATTATCTATGCACAATTAGCCTGTCAGATGAATAATCTGGATTTTTTATGGTTTCTGAGGTATTTAATTATAATTCAAGATTGGGTTTCTCTTTATGAATAATCCACAGCAAGTAAGGATCATATGTAAAATCTTCTTGTTTTCTGTATGAGTATTTCATATTAAGTTTGATATCATTTGAATATATTGTACCATGATGCATGCCCCTATTAATACAATGGATTCCAATACTATGTATTTGTATTGTATTCATGCTACAAACCTGTACAAATTATGCTTTTCAATCGGTTATGGTGTGGCAATATATAAATGTACTTATCCCATTTCCAATGAATTTATGGTAATACATCCCCAATATGAATTGTATAGCAACAATATTTTCAACCTTGTCAAGACTACAATCTCACATGTGAAAGAGTAGGCACGGCATTTCCATGACATTACTGAGGTGTCTAGTCAAAATTCCCTTTTTAATTCCCCTCATTTGCTACCTACCTCATCTCCCTCTAGAAGGGAAAAAACAGAAAGGAAAAAAAAATTTGAAATGTTACTGTTGTTGCTAACTGCATTTGGGAGTTGAAGATTGGGGTGAAAAAGGGTGAAAAGAATCGTTACTAATACGGTTTGTGTTTTCGGCATGGGCCAGATGCAAATGCGTGTATATATATATATATATATATATATATATATATATATATATATATATATATATATATATATATATATATATATATATATATATTATGTAAATGTTGAAAAGTCGAGTATGTTTAGATTTTTTTTATTTTTTAATTTTTACTTTTTTTGAATTCATGGTGAAATCACTCTGATGTATTTTCCCTCAGTCTAGTTTTTTTTTTTTTTTTTCCCAGTTTGCGTTATATGTAAAAAGCCCCTGAAATCAATGTTACGCTATTACAAATTATTAATAGCAATTTTGGCTGTGTTCCTAATGCGTCTTTGCGGGTTTGACTATTTAACATTACTAGCTACTTGAAAGCATTTAGAGAAGGACATGGATGGGTTGCTGTTGGATGGAGAAGCGGTTTCTTCCTGTTACCATTTTCTTGTCAAACCAGTTTGTTAATGGATCTATGGGTATGTCATGATATTTGGTGCAACCAAACATTCCCTTGGTTATGTCAGTTACACAACTGTTAATAGGCGAGGTGTGTTGTTCATTTCGTTCCAAGGTTTGAACTTGTGTGGGTCAGGCCTGACAATATTCAGAATTTCAAAGTTGCTTGGCATAGGTCTCACCCATTCATAGGCTTGATTTTGATGTGTTTGTCTAGCTGCTTATTCATGGGACTGTTTACTGCTCGAGTTTCCTCATGTGGAATGTTTCATATTGCTCACCCAAGTGGACACACATGGCAATGAAAGTCCACGAGAAAAAGATACAATTGATGCCATTGTCAAAGCTAGGTAGTTACTGGAAGCTATGCTATGTGATTTTAATAGTTTGGATCATCTGAACATTTCTGATTTTAAGTACTGTTGCAGTCACTACCTCTTATCAATAGTTCTGGTTGGCGTTGACGATGGACCTTGGGATATGATGAGTCAATTAGATGACAATATACCTGCTCAGTCTAATTTTGTGAAAATGGTGTTGCCAGTCCAATAAAGTCACATTCATATTGACTCCAAAGATCATTCATCAAGTGGGGGATTTTTCATGTCATTGCTACTTTAATTTCCACTTCATGTTTGCTCAGAACGTAATCATACGGACTCATCTCTGATTGAGCATGTTAAAGCTGAAAGATATCTTCTTGCGGAGGTTAACAGCAATTGCATTGTCAAGCTTTATTGTTCTTTCCAAGACGATGAATTCTCATTATGGAGTATCTACCTGGAGCTGATATACTGACTTTACTCGTGTAGAAGGATACTTTGACAGAAGATGAGACCAGATTTTATGTTGGGAAAACAGTTCTGGCCTTTGAATCTATCCACAAACACCATTACATCCACAGGTTTGCATATATTATTAATTGATTGTGTTCATAGAATGTTGATATACTGAAAAAATTTTCTGGTTATCCTCGATCTGAAGGATTAAACCTTTCCTTGACATTTGACAGGGATATCAAGCCTAACGATTTGTTATTTGATAGATATGGTCACATGAAGCTGTCTGATTTTGGACTATGCAAACCATTAGATTTTACTAGTTTCCCTAATTTGCATGAGAATGATTTTGTGTCAGCAAACAAGTATAGTGGGGCTTTATAAAGTGATGGATGCCCATTTGCACCAAAGCAAACCTAGCATCTTTCTATTTCCTTGAAGAATCATGCTTGCTTTTCCTTTAGACATTTTTTCTTTTTCCTGTTGGTTAGAAACAGAGTACCTACTGTAAGAACCATTCTGTTACATTCATTAATGATCAACATGAGGAAGTAGCTCTTACCTTCGTTAAACGTATCTTGATTGTAGGTCAACCTACTTGAGTTTCTGAGAAATTCCAAGTATTGTCAGCTGTCTGAAGGCCATGACCATGTAATTCCCATGCATGGATGCTTTCAGATTTCTTCGGGATCAGGTGAACACATCTCTTTGGGAATCTACATTAGCTGTTAAAGAGAAAAGGGCCTGCCTGGGAACTCTACTCCCATTTGGACCAAAGTGCCTTGGTGGTGATAGCAATATAATGGCTGCACTTAGCCCCATTCAAGCTGCTGCAATGGCTGCAGAGAGGAGATTGCAGGATGATCTGGGGTGTGGTTCTGTATCTTCTGGCACTTCTAGTGCAGTAGAAAATGAAACTGGCATGCCTGAGTGATGATACCTAGGGGATCGGCTGCACGCTCAAAAGATTCTGTTGTTGTTGTAAGAGATACAAATGTGATATGCCTAGATGATGACGGTGTACGTTCCTCAAAGTTTGGCTTGGATTCTAAGGATGGATTAATGAGCTCGTCGACTTCTGGCTCCATTCGTAGTCATCGTGCAATAGATAGCATAGAGAATAAAGCTAACTGGGAATGCAGTGTGTGCAGCCTATTGAATCAGGTAAAATTGCTTCCCTTCATTTGGCATTATACTGTTTGTGACGTGATTACTACTTGTGACTTCATTTCATTACTTAAGGTAGCGTTGGGTTTTAATTACAAGGAAGAGCCAGAGACTGTCAAGATTGCATTCCAACAATTCTGCTTCTGAAAGAATGAATATTAAAAGGTCATTAAATTGTAGATTTGTTTGTTAAATAAGAAAAGCAGTTGTCGGGTTTGTTCATACATATGGCAACAAGACTTTATTTCCTCATTATTTTGACATACACTGCTCATGCCTTAGATGCTATGCTGCTGCAACATTGGAGAATTCCTAACTAGAAAATCAGGAGGGAAAGGCAAAGGCTCTAGCTGCAGCATGTAATGAGTTAAGAGGGATTCTTTAGGAAAGAAGACTTTAGAAGAATTGGAGGTTGTTGCATGTGCCTTTTTATTATTATTATTATTATCATTCTTGCTTTACTTGGAACTATTATGTGATTTCTTCGATCACAACTGAGGAAATTCCTGAAGAAGGTACCCCTTGATTTGTGCTGTACAGTTGGGTGGTGGTGTCATCCATTGGGTTTGTCAGCCCAACTGTATGATGGTAATTGAGAGGGCAATTTTGGGTGATATCATGCATGGACGAATGTATTCTGATCTGAATCCACCAAATACAGTCCTACTCTGGAACTTATTATATAAGTCAGAGCTTTTCTAAGCTCACACACTTGCAATAAAGCTTATGTACACACCACATGTGCCAGCATGGCACATAAGTTCGAGATCTAATCCATCTACCTGGTTGGTCTGACCCTATACATGTTTTCTCAAAATTAAAATCCGGTCCGATCAGCATGCAGGACCCAATGTTGGAGACGAGCGGATGGGTTAGGAAACTTTGTTCTAGTTTTCAGAGCCATCTCTGTTTGCAAACTGTGGCTCACCTGACAGTGGATCGACCTGATTCTTTCACTTTGGCATTAATATAGTGGTTCTGATGGATGGTTTGGATCTTGGACCTATCATGCCATGCGAACACATGTGTGGCCTTTATGGCAGGCATTTGGGCTTAGCAAAGCTCTATAAATTAATTCATATCTTTTCTCTAGGCCTATTTTATGAGCTAGATTTCGTTCATGTCATTCTGTGAACTTTGATTTACTCGAATTCCATTTGTGATGAATTAAACTGATGGGAAGCTATACTTGCATTTGTTTCTTAGGTTATTGGGCAGTTCAATCTTGGTTTTATAATCGGCAAGATTGATCAAGACTTATTTATTGTAGATCAGGTAACTTCGCCTTTTTCTTCATATCAGTGGAAGTCCATATGCACACACTTCTCATGTTTCATAAGCTTGTTTTTCATGCTTATGACAATTCTTTATAAATGGTGTGTTTGGATAAAGGCCTGCCTACCTAGCACCATTCAATTTCTAATTAGATGATGTGGGATTCTTAAGATAGTGAAATGAACACATACTAAGATCTGGCATTTGATGCAGCATGCTGCAGACAAGAAATACGACTTTTAGCGACTCTTGCAATCAACCATCTTGAACCAACAACCTCTGCTTTAGTGAGTAAGAATATATCTTTGGTTAAAAATATATCTATTAACTTGGTTTTCTATAATGTGAACCAATATAAAAATCCTAGTGTAGAAGACCATCAATGTACTTAGGCATGTTGGCTTATTTTTATGCTGTGGAATTTGTCTTTTCGAGTTCATGCCACTTCTAATAGCATTATTATATCACAAAACATCATCATTTGTAATTAGCAATAATAGGTGTATGGATCGAATACCAAGTGAAGCTAGGAGTATTCTGTTCCTACTTCCAAGTAACAGAGTTTCTTTGCCATGGTTAATTGGGTGATATCTTTGAGAGTTCCAGGAACATGAACAAAACCAACCACTTAATTGCTAGATGTGGTGGCTTCTCCTTTGGCAATAGTTTCATCATGTTACTACATTTTTTCCATTTATTTTGATGCTTATATGAAGATTTAGTACATCATATTTACTCTCCTCTTCTTTTTTTTTCTTTTTTTTTTTGAAAGGTAATTAGGTGGTATCTTTGAGAGTTCCAAGAACATGAACAAAAACCAACCACTTAATTGTTAGATGTGGCTTCTCCTTTTGCAATAGTTTCATCACGTTACTGCATTTTTATTCCCATTTATTTTGATGCTTATATGAAGATTTAGAACATCATATTTAAGTCTCTTTTTTTAAAAGGTAATACTTAGCTGTATTTTGACTCTTTTTTAAACAGCGAAACGAGCATAGAATTGAGTTCTGTAACAGGCCACGTTGAGCTGAAGAACGTCAATTTTTCATACCCGTCACGACAATTAGTTCAGATCCTAAACAATTTTTCTCTGAATGTGCCAGCGGGGAAGACCATAACTTTGGTGGGCAGCAGTGGCTCTGGTAAAAGCACTGCTGTCTCCCTCATTGAAAGATTTTATGATCCCACTTCAGGTAATTACAACAAGCAACAATCTTTTCAATTTCTTTTTCACTAGTTATTTTTACAGAAACCCAATTACAGTATATTTCATGGGTAGTTTTCATTTATGGTATTTTCCTATTTTTCTTTCAAATAATTAAAGAAAAAAGGAAGAAGAGAAAAAGCATTTCAAATGTTCATATGTATTAGCTAATACAGTAAACAAAAGTAGATTAACCAAATCATACTATTTTAGAAACTGATTTTCCAACTCTGCTAAAAATTGATTTTTTTTCCTTGTTTTCTCTGTTGGGTGTTCATTGGACGGAATATACTAGGTGGAATGGAATCATCAATGAAACAGTGGATCAACATAAACACCATTGATTTTTTTATGAAACATTTACACGTGACATTGATTTCTTTCTTTCAATCCTCTAATTTGAGTAAATACCAATGATTTTTAGGAAATATTTACACCTGATTTTTTATGTTTGGAATTTGGATGATATATTTGATTTTTATTTCTTTATTTTTTTTTTTGTAGACTTGCCTTTTCAAATAGGTTGGTATGGGGCTTTGGAGAAATAGGTATATCTAGTTTTGAATGTGTTGATTAGGCAATTTATTATTATTATTATTATTATTATTTTAAATTTATGACAAACGCCGACGGTTAAAATCGTCAGTGAATGACCGTTGGACTTGAATGTCGGAAACGTGACAGTTAAAAAACCATTACACTGCCGACTGCTGTCGCCAGCTGTCGCAAACGCCGACAGTTCAAATCCGTCGGCGATAGCCGTTCATGTGCAATCTCCGTTCGCTGATGCGAAGGTCATTGCCGACGGTTTTTAGCTGTCGAAGTTGTCCTGTTTGTTTATTAATAACTAACGAGGACTCACGACCAAGTTGGATCACAAATAAAATCACTATAGGCCCCACAATTCTAATACAGATATGCCCAAGTGGAATCCACTCGAATCTATCCCACGTGCTCCTACATATGTGTGCCTATAGTTGAAAGGCCCACTTGTAGCGAGCCATGTGGGCACATCAAGGGTCTAAGATGGGTGTGAGTTCTAGCCACTAATTATGACCTAAACATGTGTCACACCCTAAATTCAGAACCCAGGTACAACTACTTCTCAAGTTCTGAACTTGGGTCAGAGAACTTCCTCGCCACTTATTGGACTTGGTGAATAATTAGCGAACTTCACGGTACCAACTCATGGTGGAGGAATTTTTTTCTGAATAGTTAATTTGATTAGGCGGTTATACATTTTGTACATAATATCAACGCATATTGAAGAGCCGAACATGTTTGACATATCACATATAATATGCACTACACCAAAATCATTAATCAGGAACGGCTATCTTTTTGGTTTAAAACTGTTCCTAATTCTAATCACTTGCCTATAAATGGATGGTTAAATGGATTACAGAAGTAGAAACTCGCGTGTATTGTAACATCCGGTCCATCCAGAATAGTGTCCTAAGGCGCCCACGTGAGAACTGCCACAGGACAGCACGATTAGACTGCTCGTGTGAGGCATACCATTAACAAAATTAACTCTAGTAATGCCACTAATATGCTCGAGTCCAATTATGCTTGGATTGAGCGCAGGCTGTAAAGCCAATCCGCCTGACTGTACTTGGTGACTGCCTGTACGGGCTGTGCAACGCCCAAGAAAGGGTGGAAAAATCTAAAACTTGGGGAGGTAGTGGGCCTCACTGGGCTTGTGATCCATCATGGACTACGGAGTTAGAAGATGCCTAGAAATGAAATATTCGTGACGTCCAGTCAGCACTTGCCAAGTGCGACTCGCCCCAACCTTAGCCTAAAGCTTAAATTTTAAATTAATGGCCCTTTGCTTGAAATAGAGAAATAAGACATTTCAGCCGTCGGATCTCTTCTAAATTTACACCGAAGGCTAAAAACATTTCTTTGCACCCATGCATAAAATTCTGAACCCTGATCGTGGAACGGTGACCATTGATCGTAAATCGAACCCTTACAATAAAACTCCGCATCCGTTTGCCATCAAACTTTGCACACCCCTATCGGACCATGGGGCTCATATCCTATAAATTTGATGGCCAGTGGGGCATCAGGGCAGCCCTAACGACCAGAAAGTAGGTCCCACTGGGCCATTTGAAGGGAATTAATAGAACTCAGGGCCATCTGGCCCAAAATCCAGGGTATAAGACTCTTAAACTCTCTCTCAATCACTCCCACGACAAATCCCACCAACAAAAGTGAGAGGAGAGAGGAGAGGAAGAAGAGAGAGAGTGTGTAGAAGGGGGAGTTGCCCAAGGGAGTTGGAACCTCAAAGAATCCCTCTCCCTTTCCCCACAACTGCTCATTTCGGACCACGCCTCCACCGCCATTGAAACAAATTGTCATTGATTGGGAGGTAACCACCCAAATTTCCCCCATATTTTCTCTAGTAAGATAGACCCTTACATGTGTCCTAACATACGGATTCAATTGACTCGGGACCTCAGCACATCGACCCACGAGTTCGGCACCCCTGAGACGACTCCGCAAGCTCTTAGCGACCTATAAGTGCGGACTATTATCCTTAGGTGGCCAATTACCAATTTTAGGAAAAACTTAATGATTATGGATGCTAGATTGATGTGCATGTGCAAATTATAGAAAAATCTATCTAGGAACCTGTTTGATAAGTCTGCCTAACGTGCATGCAAAGATAAATTAATGTTAGATTAATCTTCAATATTGTTTGGATTTGGAAACTATGTTGCATGTTCATCCTTGCATTTGATTTCCTACATATTTTTCCTTGTTACTTGCATGACTGCATTTCCTGCATTATGAATGGCTTATGATTTTCTTTTCTCTTTGGAAATCCAATACCATATACATGCATGTCTAATTTTTGTTGTTAGGAGTAGGTTGTATTCATTTTTCTATCCTGAAATTTATGTCTTGACTGATTGTGTGTTTATTCCATTATTACTTGAGGATAAATCATGACTATCTTGATATGTTAAAGATCGTAGCCCATTGTTTGGGTTGGTCAGGAATCTACAAATTGTGAGGGCAACCTCGTCGGTCGGGCCGTCCCATGACTAGACTGACCGATTTGGGGGAACGCGAATGGACGACAATAGTGGGACTACGTGAGTTGCTTGCACCCGATGTCGTGCATTACGTGCTTGCCTAAATTTGGGCGATTTGGTCCACCAACTGACCAACCATGCTCGTTAACCACGTTTGCTCACGCTTATTTGGAACTTGGAATATCTTACGCCCACGGACGTCCACTGACAACAGCTAGAATTGATCCACCAGACTCGTGAGTCGAGCATGGTGGAATGGGACACTATGTCCAAGTTGTCGTCCTACGCTGGGGTGACAAGCCTCCCGTAATGACTGCGAGCGATCCCACCTTCCAGCACTTCTCACGTACTTTCATCGGGGGTGAGGGACCCGATGAGATCATGGATTGTGAGGCCTAGGCCTCGCAAATGGTTGGTTAAGGGCATTGATATTGTCGAGGTGTACCAGTTTTTTCAAATCTGCTGGATGAACGGAATTAACTAAACACTCAGCTAACACGTTCATGATCACATCGCATTAGTTAGGTTAACGACTCAGCAATTGAGGTCGCAATGAGGGAGTGTTTGTCATGCATGAATATTAGATGAAGTCGCTTGAGGGAGTGTTGTTGGTGAGGTCATGCATCATACCATAATTCATACATACGCATTAATAAAGATTAGTTAGAGATTTGTGAATATATGCATTTCATTAATTTTATCATGGAATTGTTATTTGGAGTAACTTATTTCTAATGGCACCCACTGAGTTGATCACTCACTCCCACTCTGGGATGGTATTTTAAAACACCAACCAAACACTTCATTAGATGCAGGTGATACAGAACTCGACAAGTCGAGCGGGGTGAGTATAGATGAGGAAGAGGAGCTTTCCTACTTCCATTTATGGGCAGGTCTTCATAGACTGTGCGGGCAAACTATGAGTTGTTAAGCAGGAGATTTAGCACACCATTTCCTTTGGACATTTCATATGTGAATTTTGTCAGGCGACATCTTGTGCGACCCATTTAATGTTTCCTGTAGACTCGTATTTCTTAGCCGCTTTTATTTCAGAAGATTAGTTGTGGTTGTGGTTTATGTTCCGGTCGATTTCTTTATTGCTCATTTAAATCGATTTATATATAAATCATTACAATTAGGTTATAAGTGACACCTGAGAACTTGGAAGTGACTGTTGCTTGACCCTAAATTTCAGGGCATTAAAGTTGGTATCAGAGCAATGGTTTGGAATCAATTGGGTTGTGGACCGTAAACTCATTAGAACACATCCGTTGACATAGGAGGGAGTGCAATAGTGATACTACGATAATAGGACCCACCCTATGTATTTCGAGTCGTTAACTTTAGATGGAAGATCTAACTTCCAAAGGGTTTAGACTAAGGAGAGAGAGAGTGCGACGATATTAGAGTTAGATCTGGGAACCTTGTAGCACGTACCAGCCATTCTTAGGTAAGAGCTCGAGAACTTAACAGTAAGACCCAACTTAACCAAACTATGTAATTTAAGTAGCCATTCTACCCATATCTTCTGCACCTGGCGCCTTAATCACTCGTCTAGGTCCCTGAGATACATTTGCTTTGGGTTTGGAGGGCCGGGTTGTAACACCTCGAAAATCGGCACCCGAGTACATAGAGTCCGATCCCGAGTTCCCAAGTGTTAACGAATTAAAAACACACGTGTGTACTTATTCAGATTCAAATTCATTTCACACACAGATAATCAAAGTAGCACAATTCGAATTAGCGGATCCAAAACGAAGTAGAAATAATAATAAATTTAGAAATATATGGCTAAGAGAAAAAATACCATTTCAATTGTGATGATCGCTCAAAATGGGATTATACAAGCCACAATATACATACCTAAGATTATTAAAGTGTAAAGCTTTCAGTTTACTTCCAATTCTCCAAAACATGACGGCGTTGGCATAGCCCGATATAAGCCTACCTGTTTGAGGATTCACTAGTACCTGCATCGATGATATGTCTGGTTGGTGTTTTAAAACACCGTCCCAGGTAGGAGTAAGTAGCTAACTCAGTGGTTCCATTAGTTCTAAGTTATACATGTTATCGACACAATCAGCGCAGGTAATGATAAAATAAGAAATCAAACATTTTCTAAATACTCTTGTTAAATGTGTATATGAAGATATGACATGATGCATACCCTTTTCAAACAACACTCCCTCACACGCGACTCCAACCACCTATTTCACAAATGACAACATTCCTTATTACGCGATAATCATGCGTGTTCACCACATTCTAAGTTAATGCAATGCGGTGAATGATCATGTTAGCCGAGAAATTATTAAGTTCAATTCATCCAGCATATTAACGAAGTTAGGATACTAACGTTATATCAAGAGTCCTTATCCGGATCACGTGGTTCGTTGCCGCACGTAGTGGCTCCTTACTAGTGTCCCTTGATCCAAATTTAGCTATTACTTGTTTATATCAATTATCAATAATTTTAAAGATACGATATGGTACTTAAACGTATGAGGATCAACCCGGTATGAGTCATTACCTAAACCGAGTATGATCACTCAGTTTCAAGGTGCGAGCTTGTCACATAAAATAAAAAAAAGTACATAAAGTAAAGGGCTCGTCACCTAATTCCATTCATGCCCAGGTCATTCGAACGGTACTCTAGCACGCAACCATCGGATGAGTAATTTGACGGGGGTCATTCGAACAATGATATATTACCTCCATTAGTGCTCACTGATCACTATGGGGAGGCTCGTCACACCAACACATGTTGACAACTCGGACACGGTGTCCCATACTATCATGTCTGGCTCATGAGTATTAGTTGCTCACTGGTCATTACGGGGAGGCTCATCACCTCAGCGTTGGTCGACAGCTCAGACACGGTGTCTCATACCACCATGCCCGGTTCATGAGTTTTAGTGGGATCGTATCGCACTAACGGTTATGAATGAACACATCCAATGGGAATGGGGTATCCTAGATTCCATTTAGTCGTGTACATTGTGAACATACATAATTAGTCGGCTAGTGGGCTAATTTGATTGACCTAGGAGAACCACGACACAATCGGCATTGGGTGTAAGCAACCCATGTAGTCCAGTTACTGTTGGTCATCAGTGTTCAACCCGGATCGATCGAAGAAGCCTAGGGTGGCCACCTTAACTTGGGCCACTCCTTTAGTTTGAGCAATTAGTCAACTGACTCAACATAATAGAAATCCTAAGTATTGCTATAGACTAAACATTACATCACACAATTATAGTATAAGTTTTACTACGCAATCACACAAGCATTTCATCGAACATGTGAGCATCAACGAAATAACACATCTACTTAGGCATTTTATCAAACATGTGCGCATCAATAAAATAACACATTCAGTTGGGCATTTAATCAAGTATATGAGCATCTGTGAAACAACATATTTAATCACCTAGACATTTTCTCACACACGTAAGCGTCCATATGCAACCAATAACATATATTATAGAAAAATCATAATGTCAACATATTAGCATGCACAAATTCATATACAAGCATTTAATCATTAATTAAGATCCTCAAGGGTCGATAAATGGAAACCTAGAAATAATGGTTCGTACCTTGAGAATAAACATCCGATTTTGAGCTCCTAAGGTTAGGGATTTGGGAAAAATTATAAATTCCTATATAAATACCAAGACTATATGAGATTCATGCAATTCGTTTTAGAAAGAACCTAGGTTGGGAAGTAATTTTGTTTCTCACCTTCAAATCGCAAATGGGGTGGATTCGACGGAGGAGAATGATCGATGCTAGGGCTTTGATTGGAGAAAATCGATGAAGGGAAGCACTAAATCTTCCTCACTCCTACTCTCACTCTTCTTCTCTTCTTCTTTCTCCTTCTCTTTCTTTCTTTCTCTCCCTTAGAGGATGTAAATTCGTATGGAGAGATGGGGTGCCCAAATGAGGTCCTTATATAGTGTCAGATTTGGTGTAAATGGCCCCAATGGTTGGGTTTTTATTATACTAGCCATATAGGAGAGTGTTTCTAACCTCAAGGGCCTATTATGGGGTGTACATATCGATATACATTGTAGGATAGTTAGCCCTAATAATGATCTATGTGTGGATATGATCGGCCCCCCATTTGGATGTGTTGATCAATGGGTATGATTTGAAGTCTGTTCAACGGTCTCCAATGGTCGATCGGGGCCGTAACCATATGGATATGTCTGGGAAAATATCCTTACTATACGTGTGAAGATAGGTTGTAAATCGATGTCCAAAATTCTTAACTTCACGTAAGAGTGGACAACCCAATTTACTTAAGTTTCAGCTTCTTCTTTTAAGGTATTTGCACTTCTCATGCACTCATCCCTCGGCTCAAGTTGAGCGGTTCTGGACACTACCCAGGTCTGACTCCCGTGATGGACGTCGAGCCCGGTAGGATGAACATTATTCTATAGTTTCAGAACTGGTGGCCCACTAATAAGCGGTCTAATGCTTATTTGAAAAATCGGGACATTTATGGAATGAATTAGGTAACAAGATTTCTTGTGCGTAATTATTAGGGTTTGGATTAGCTAAGTTCATAGTGTGGCCTATTCGCAATTAGTGAAAATGGTGATTCAGTCATAATCAGTTTAAACCGTTGGTTCGTAGGCTAAATGGATAATTGGGTGACTTTAGTTTGTTAATTACGATCTGACCATTAGTTATCTTGTCTTTGGGTAGATCTTTAATCTAGCTATGGTAGTCTTGGTTAGTTAGTGATAGGTTAGCTAAATGTGGGCTTCATATGAACAGATCACGTGGCTAAACTCGGCGTTTAAGTGATCAACTGGATTTGTTGGCTTCCTACGGTTGATTAATCAAATTTATACGGTTCTTTATTGGTACTACTCGTGTATAGGATAACATCGAGTGTTAATGGTCAGTAAGTGATAATATAAGTTAATTATATAAAAATTTTCAAGGGTTTTTAGAATTTTAAAATAACGAAAATTCAGGATGTTACAATTTACCCTCCTTAAAAATAATTTCATCCCCAAAATTGTCTAAGGGTAATAAATAAATATATTATCATTTCATTTTCTTAATTTTGTTAGTTTCAGGTTTATATACGTGTTAGGGTATATAATAACTACACTAGCCTAGTTCATTATGGTCCATCCCTCATAAAAGTTTTCACCTTTGAGGTTTGAAAATAAATGTCAAAATCATCATTACCGTATTAAGTGTTTGATGATAAAGTTTACCTAAGTTGGTATATTCTACTCTTCATGATTGGGCTAATACGAAAAACAGTTGTGGTAGGCTTTGATTCGATACGTCGATTTTCTGCCTGATCAGGGCAGACAACTCATTGTATCCCTTTCTAATCCTGATGGATCCTGGTCTTCTGCTTGGCTAAAGCAGTGAGTCTGTTGGTAGTCGCTCAAGATTGAGAATTGGGTTAAGCCGCAAATGCCTCGCAAAGATATGGTTCTGTAATTCTGAAATCTGATCATCCTAAGTATTTAAAGAGTATTATAATTTATTAAGAGGTTCAAGCTTCATGTTTATAAGGTTGTCCTTTTGGTCTTGTTCAACGAGAGTTCTTGTTTAACCTATGTTTAACTTGGTGGATAATAAATTCTTCCATGGTGCTCATAGTCAAAAGACTATAATAGAAGGATTTTCAATATCCTAAAATTATATCTACATGTCACCATTTCGATCATATGACTAGTGGGTTATGGGCAAATCACGCTTTGGTTTCATATATTTTAATAGGGAAGGAAGAATTGAAAGTTTTAAAGTATTTTGGAGGTTTGGAGTGATGGTGACACAAGGAATGCCATAGAAAAGAAAAAAGGAAGAATATTATCTCCTCAAAGTGGTATGAAATTTGAATCCATAAGAGAATAAGAACCCAAAATATTTTAGTATGGTCCAATTCGAATATGAACTCACAGAGTCTTAAGCAATGAAACAAATCCCTGCTTAAGAAATCTAATTCATCTAAGTTATAAATTTTTGAAATAGTAAAATATACTAAAAATAAGAATTTAATTTAATCCCCCTGGATGATTCCTAGGATCCTTGAAAGTAATTTTTAATTAGACTTCGAATCCTAAAACTCTATAATGAAAGAGATACATCTGGTCCATCGATAACTTTTAGTTGTAGAAACTTTCAGTTTTAATCTGTCTTTTGTTCATAATGTATTTATCACTTTTAATTACTGGATAATTTTTATGGTAATTCATCATTAAGTTAACCATTTTCATACAAAATTTCAATCTATTTCAAGTTCCATAAAAATTATAAAAAATTTTAGAAGCATAAGTTATTTGAAACTAACGATCTTTTGTAAGATACTATAATATCTCTAATTCTTGTAACGTTTCTTATACTTTTAGTAACTTAATTAATTTTAAATTTTTTATGATGATTTATCATTAAGTTTAAAGTCATCCTATAAAATTTCATCTTATTTGAAGTTGTAAATAAATTATTAAAATTCTAGAAGTGACCACTGCCTGATGATTTTTAGATAGTTGTCAAATCACCCTAAATTTAACTATATTAATAATTTTATTTAATTTAATTTTATTTATTTTTATATGAAACTAGACTTGTTAATCTTCAATCTAGTTTTTATGTAACATAAATCGGAGTTATATTGAGGGAGATATGATTTTTTGACGTTGGTTAAAAAAGACAAAATCACAAAACATTTCAGCAGGGATCCGCTGAAATTCGGTGCACTGGCGGTGCGTAGCCGTTCTGGCAGTGGTGCTGCCATCCTCCGTTGTGTCTAGTGGTGGCTCTGCAACTTTAATATTTGAAAATTAGTGTATCTCTCAATCCAGAATGAGTTATTCGACATGTAATATATGATTTTGGGATAAGAGAAATTGAGCTATCTACATAACTTGGTTATTTTGTGATATTACATAAGGTTAATGGTCAAAAACCCATTTTATTTATATTTTTACTAATTATAGTAAATTTTAGTTTAATTGTTGTTCTTCATCGTTTAAGCTTTAAGATTTTGTGTCTAATATGAAAGTACTTAGAAATATTTGAAAAATAAAGTGGTTAAGCCAGATAACACACTATAAATAACAAATTTACTATTTATATTAAGTTACGAATTCTAATGAGTTTTAGTTGGAGTTTGATTTTGAAACTTCTTACAACGTTTGGTATGACTATTTAAAGGGTTGAAAATTCATTTTTATTATCTACCAATGAGATTTCAAACCCATAAGGTTCTAAGTCCAAAAGGTTCTAAATCCATGCTCCTAAACGAGCCCTTAAGAAAATGGAAGTCCTAAGAAATAAAGAATTGTAACGCCCCAAAAATCGGCACCCGAATACATAGACTCCGATCCGAGTTCTCAGGTGTTAACTAATTGAAAACGCACGTGTGTCCTTATTCAGATTCAAATTAATTTCACACAGATAATTAAAGTAGCACAATTCGAATTAGCGGATCCAAAGAAAGGTAGAAATAACAATAGATACAGAAATATAGGGCTAAGAGAAAAAATGCCATTTCAATTGTGATGATCGCCCAAAATGGGATTACATAAGCTACAATATACATACCCAAGATTATTAAAGTGTAAAGCTTTCAGTTTACTCCCAATTCTCCAAAAGATGACGACATTGGCACAACCCAATATAAGCCTACCTATTTGAGGTTTCACCAGTACCTGCATGATAATATGCCTGGTTGGTGTTTTAAAACAATCCTAGGTGAGAATGAGTAGCTAACTCAGTGGTTCCATTAGTTCTAAGTTATACATGCAATTGATATAATCAGCGCAGGTAATGATAAAATAAGAAAATAAACATTTCCTAAATACTCTTGTTAAACGTGAATATGAAGATATGACATGATGCATGCCCTTTCCAAACAACACTCCCTCACACGTGACTCCGACCACCTTTTTTACAAATGACAACACTTCCTCATTACTTGACAAGCACGCATGTTCCTCACATTCTAAGCTAATGCAATGCGGTGAATGATCATGTTAGCTAAGAAATTATTAAGTTCAATTCATCTAGCATATTGATGAAGCTAAGATACCGATGCTATATCACGAGTCCTTACTTGGATCACATGGTTCATTGCTGCAAGTAGTGGCACCTTACCAGTGTCCCTTGATCCAAATTTAGGTATTACTTGTTTATATTACAAATCAATAATTTTAAAGATACGATATGGTACCTAAACGTATGAGGATCAACCTGGTATGAGTCGTTACCCAAATCGAGTATAATCACTCAGTTCCGAGGTGCGGGCTTGTCATATAAATTAAATAGTACATAAAGGAAAGGCTCGTCACCCAATTCCATTCACGCTTGGGTCATTCGAATAGTACTCTAGCACGCAACCATCAGCCGGTTAATTTAACAGGGGTCGTTCGGACACTGATATATTACCTCTATCAGTGCTCACTAGTCACTATAGGGAGGCTCATCACCCAAGCATAGGCCAACAGCTCCGACATGATGTCCCATACCACCATGTCTGGCTCATGAGTCTTAGTTGCTCACTGATCACTACAGGGAGGCTCGTCACCCCAGCGTAGGTCGACAGATCGGAGACAGTGTCCCATACCACCATGCCCGGCTCATGAGTCTTAGTAGGATCATACCGCACTAATGGTTATGAATCGACACATCCATTGGGAACGTGATATCCTAGATTTCATTTAGTCATATAATACATTGTGAACATACATGATCAGTCGGCTAGTGGGCTAATTTGATTGACCTGGGAGAACCATGTAAAACTTGACCCGAGTGCATGTGTGTTCATGTGTGTAGGTATGCATTTTGTTTCTCTTGTTCCTGCGGTCCTATCGATCGAATTTCAGTGACCTGTGACTTTTAATTAATGTTTGCAGTCATCCTCAAGTTCGGTCACGTAAACCTGACCCAGATCGACCCAAATTTAGTGCTATAGCGACTGCATCGTCACCGCGGTTCCATTGCCTCGTCTCATGCGGCCATACGAGTTGTAGATCATGAGTTGTGAGCCGCACTCATTTTAGGTTGTTGATGTGTGATTTGGTGGTATGGATGTGAGCCGCGTCTCGTGCAACAATCCGAGTTTTAGATCATGAGTTGTGAGCCGCACTCATATTGCACTAGCATTGCACATTTTTCAATGATTGATGACATTATCTTATGCATAGCTTTCTAAAAAGGCTACTCTATAGCCTACCCTATAGCCTCCTTAAACCAAGCATGAGTTGGTTCTCCCATGACTATGATTGCTTTTATCTTCTCTAGACCATCATTGTTAGTCTCTTTTAGAGAAACTAATCATTTCTCTTGGTTACATCTCCCTAACAATCCCATTTCCCTTTCATTTTCTCCTTCTCTTCTCCTTGCTAGAGCCCAAACCGTCCCCACCCTCTCCCTTTCTCCAGTCCTCCTCTCTAATTCCCTCCAATCTAACCATTCTCAACCCATCTCCACCATAGAAAGCTTTTCCTTGGAGTTAAAGGATCATTGTGGTGTAGGATTAAAGATAGATCTTATAGTGGGTGTTCCTTAAATAGAAATTTTTTATTTCTTTTATTCCATAGATGTTCTTTCCATTTCTTTCATTTTGAAGCTTGTGGGGCCCATCAAATGATGGTGGTGGCCCCTATGTCTTCATGGATGTGGCTTATAATCCATCCTTTGTGCATGCATGATCCATGTAATGGGTCAATCTCCGTGGACCCCTACATGATTTTCTTTCTTTGATTAAAGATCCTTGGGTCATGTAGAACCTTGATCATTGGTAGAGATGTCATCTCCACCATAGATCTTGATTAGGATGAGTTATGCTCATGTGGAGCCATGTAAATCATGATATAGTAGATGATTGCGATTGTGTGATGAAGGGAAGGGCCTCAATGTGGCGGAGTTTCTTCCCTTGTGGCCAGATTCTTTTATTTTTCTTATTTATATCTCTGAAATCATGATGTGTGTGGCCTACCTTATAGCCTAGAACCATTCAGACTTCCAAAGAGGGAGGATGTCCTTGACATTCCAGCCTTGAACTTTGGGGCCCTAAATGTATCCAAAAAGGATATATTCAAATGGTATTTATTGATGGGAATGGTCGGGACGTTTGTGGGGCCCACTGGGGTGGTCCATACCAGAATTTTCATAGACTGATTTCCTCTTTATATAGTGATTATAATTATTTTATTTCAGTATTATGCTGCTGTCTAGAAACTTTCTGGATAAATTTTTGGGCTGTCTTGAGCTCAGTTTTTGGGATGATTATTGGGGTGTTTGGTCCCATTTCATATATGCCTCTTGAAGGTGGGGACCCCACCTAGATGTCCCTCAAATTTCAGCCCTATCCGACCCCGATTAAGGCCCCAAATGTGTGGCCCACGTAAGGTGGACAGTCTAGATTTCCTAGACTATTTCCAGCAACATATTAGTGTAGAATTCCTTAAATATAAAATAATTTTTTCACTGATGGGCCACATCTGTGGACCCCACCTTGTAGTACATATATGAGGGGACCTAAAACCTATTTTTCTCAATTTTTTTAGGCCACCAATCCACCTCATTTGAAGCTCAAATCAAGGCCTGTCTAAAATCTGCACTAAACAGGCTTTGAGGACAATTTGTTTTCTTTAAATTAATTAAAATACTTTCACTGTTCTAAAAATTCTAAAATTTTACAGAGAGATGGCCCACCCATGGTAGGAGATACTTGCAAATTTTTGGGGCCAACAGATCCCTGTGCACTCCGTGGAAAGGGCTAGACCGGCCCACTAGGCTGGGACGCCCTGGTTAAACACATTTTCTGGACAGTATGTTTTCTTTAAATTAATTAAAATATTTCTGTTATTCCAAAAATTCTGAAATTTTACAGAGAAGTGGTCCACCTATGGTAGGACCCACTTACTAAGTTTTGGGGCTATCGGAACCCTGTGCATTTGGCGGCCAGGGTTGGACCGGCCCACCAGGCTGGGACACCCAGGTTGGGACGTCCAGCCATGGCTAGCCACCAACCCACCCCCCCCCCCCCCCCCCCTCTCTTGTGGGCCCATATTGATGTATTTGTTACTCCTCCATCTAGCCATCTGTGGCCCATCTCCTTGAGAATTTTTCATTTTTAGGACCTAATTTAATGTGTTTTTGGGCCAATTGCCCAGACACATAGGACCCTTCACCTTGGGATGCCTAGGCCCATCGGACTGTTGCTGGACTTCCAGTCTAGCAGCATGATCCACCTGTTTTATGTGTGTAATCCAGTCCTCCCACCTGGTGGGACCCACAGAGATATGTGTGGGCCACCAGAGAACATACACCTAATTTATATTAATTATTGATGGGCCCCAGCAGGCCCAAAATATAGGTGGGCTGAAAATTCAACAATGGGCCCAAAATGGCTGCCCCTAGTAACCTATTATGGGGCAGCATGGCCCACCAGATTAAGGGTGGATTATGCACATAAGATTACATTTTCTGAGGTGTCTTTGGGTTTCATTTATGTATGCTCGGAGATCCACCTCCATTGGATTTTATTTTAGATCTATGTTCATAGTTTTGATTGGCCTTGGTAGGCCCATTTATCTTGGAATCTTCTAGTTAGGTCCCTTGACCTTTGAGCCTATATTTCATCACTTATTGTGATGGGTTTGTGGGTCGTAATGTGCAAGTAGTTGGGCCCTTGGCTACCCACTAAAATAACCTTCTACTTGGGCCAAGTTGTGAGGCCCAACTCACTTAAATAAAGCATAAAAATTGCCCATATGGTTGGATTACCGGGCTGCCCACTAGACCCATCACAATTTGTGGATTTATGACTTTTATGGTTGGGCCCAAACATTTCTTGAAGGCCCACTATATTGCCTATGTGTTGGGCTTGGTGTATAGGTCACTAGGCCATGGATTGCCTTAGGCCTTGTGCCTTATTTCATATTCGAGTAGTGGCGAGCTATCTTTTGGGACTCAGTTGAGGTTGGATGTCCTCCTTGGTGGCCCTAAAGTAGGCCTACAGGTTACTATAGGAGGCTTAAGTCCCACCATAGGCCCTTATTAGGACCGCTTATTCCTTTAGATACGACCCTTCTTAGCTTTGTGGGCTACCCCAAAGTACTGGGCCCCCACTAGAGGTTTGTTCCTTAGATTTATTTGTCTAAGTACCTAGACTTGATTCCCTCCTTGGAAAGGAGTATGTTCTAAGTCATCATCGCCGTATGACACACCCTCATGACCCATATGCATTATTAAGTGATTGGATTATGTGTGGTCATTAGGCTGATATGATAGAGGGATGGAGTTCTCCTCTTGTACACATTAAGTGCTTGGAGCTAATGTATGATTGTTTTGCGTGACATCATTTCCCTTGCTTCATCAGGGCTTTGCCTCCACTGGTATATTCGTGGATGACTGTATGTGGACACCAAAAATATATCATTTGAGCATTGGGGTGCATAGGATATCCCTGAGTAAAAGCCCCTAGACCTTCAAGGTACCTAGAAGATGCCTCAATGCCATGACCGAGTGAAAACCATGAGCGCACGAGAGCCTTACACCTTTAGGCTGCGACTCTCATTGTCGTGTAGTTGGTTATGATGGGGTGTGGCCTTACCCGCCTGTGAGGGAGGGCATTTCTAGGTTGAGTTTGATCAGCTCGCGAATGGGTCCGCTACCATCGAGCCTTGCTGGTGATTGCTCATCCGTAGGCAGGTAGTGAGGTCTCCTATCCTCATTTGACTATGCGGATCTGTAGAACGGTAGTCATCCTGCAATATACTAGACCTTGGTGGATTCCTTATGAGGGAACTGTGCTGATATGTAGATTGGATATAAGGACTGACATTACTTCGCATTACATTCGCATCGGCCACATAAGCCTTATATTGCATAGCCTTGGTATGGCTTCTTTCATTCATAGTAGCCTTGGTTAGGCTTGTGGCATTAGCATTGATCATATTTCCCTTCTGTATCTCCTATTATTCTTCTGAGCACCATTGTCATACACTTTCACCATCCTCTAAGCTTTCTATAAGCTTATGCACGATTGATGCATGCAGGAGATCCTAGGTCGGCGTCGTAGCAACAGAGCTTGGAGAGGAGTTGAGCCGAGGACCACAGTGTTGCAGATCTTCTTCCTTCTTCTTTTGTCATCAGATGTATTTTTTTTCAGCATTGTATCTAAAATTCAAAATTATAATGGATTTTGTAATGTGTCCTTTTGTTATTTCTGAGATTTACTTACAAGCATTTCATCGAACATGTGAGCATCAACGAAAGAACACATCTACTTAGACATTTTATCAAACATGTGGGCATCAACAAAATAACACATTCAGTTGGGCATTCAATCATGCATATGAGCATCCATGAAACAATATATTTAATCACCTAGACGTTTTATCAAACATGTAAGCATCCATATGCAACCAATAGCATATATTATAGAAAAATCAAAATGATAACATATTAACATACACAAATTCATTTACAAGCATTTAATCATTAGCTAAGACCCGCAAGGGTCGATAAATGGAAACCTAGAAATAATGGTCCACACCTTAAGAATGAACATCCGATTTTGAGCTCCTGGTTAGAGATTTGGAGAAAATCACAAATTCCTATATAAACACCAAGACTATATGAGATTTAGGCAATTCGTTTTAAAAAGAACCTAGGTTAGGAAGTAGGTTTGTTTCTTACCTCCAAATCGCAAATGGGGTGGATTCGGTGGAGGAAAATGATCGATATTAAGGCTTTAATTGGAGGAGACCGATGAAGGGAAGCACTAAAGCTTCCTCACTCCTACTTTTACTCTTCTTCTCTTCTTCTTTCTCCTTCTCCTTCTCTTTTTCTCTTTCTCTCCCTTAGAGGATGTAAATTCGTATGGAGAGATGGGGTGCCCAAATGAGACCCTTATATAGTGCCAGATTTGGTGTAAATGGCCCCAGTGGTTGGATTTTTACTACACTATCCCTATGGGAGAATTTTTCTAACCTCTAGGGCCCATTATGGGGTGTACATGTCGATATACATCGTAGGATAGTTAGTCTTAATAATGATCTACGTGTGGATATGATCGGCTCACCATTTGAATGCATTGATCGATGGGTATGACTAGAAGTCTGTTCAACGGTCACCGATAGTCGAACGGGGCCGTGGACATACGGATATGTCTGGAAAAATATCCTTACTCTACGTGTGAAGATTGGTTATAAACTGACGGTCCGAAATCTTAACTTTCCATAAGAGTGGACAACCCAATTCACTTAAGTTTTAGCTTCTTCCTTCAGGGTATTTGCACTTCTCATACACTCGTCCCTTGGCTCAAGTTGAACGGTTCTAGACATTACCCAGGTTGACTCCCGCGATGGACGTTGCACCTAGTAAGACGGACATTGTTCTATAGTTTCGGAACTAGTGACCCACTAATGAGCGGTTTAAAGTTTGTTTAGAAAATTGGGACATTTTAAAAATGAATTAGGTAACAAGATTTCTTGTGCATAATTATTAGGGTTTGGATTAGTTAAGTTCATAGTGTGGCCTATTCGCAATTAGTAAAAATGGAAATTCAGCCATAATCACTTTAAACAGTTGGTTGGTAGGCTAAATGGATAATTGGGTAACTTTGGTTTGTTAATTACGATTTGACCCCTAGTTATCTCGTCTTTGGGTAAATCTTTAATCTAGTTGTGGTAGTCTTGATTAGTTAGTGATAGGTCAGCTAAATGTAGGCCCCATGTGAACAGATCACCTGGCTAAACTCGGTGTTTAAGTGATTGACTGGATTCGTTGGCTCCCTACGGTTGATTAATTAAATTTATGTGGTTCTTTATTGGTACTACTCGTGTATAGGATAACATCGAGTGCTAATGGTTAGTAAGTGACAATATAAGTTAATTATAATGAAAATTTTCAAGGTTTTTGAAAATCCAAAATAACGAAAATTCAGGATGTTACACGAGTACCCCACACTTCCGACCGAAGTGTCTTCTAGCCCATTGGTATCATTGGACCTGCGGATCCAATTCGGATTAGTTAAGGAAAGCGAGTGTGAGGATAGACGAGCTTAGGATGGCTGTGATCGTTACCCCTGGGCATAATGAGCCATCACCGACTTGAACCTGACATTATCAAACCGTTTGGGGGTGATGGACGCTCATAGTGAGTAAATTTCATGAAAAAGAGGAGAGATTGAGGCCGCGTGATGCGTGGCCCATGTCCGGGGGGCGTTACCCATGCCTAGGAGGCTGAAAAATCACGTGGCCCACGTCCGGGGTCGTTGCTCACGCCCGGGAGACCAGAGGCCCGCATGGGCCACGCCCGGGGGCATTGTTGTAAGGCCCATATCCTAGACCATACCATTCCTTAGACTCTCGCGATCCTCCCTATCGAATTCCAGCACCCCACGACCTATAATCAGCATTTGTGTGCGACCTTGAGATGCACCCTGTCAACCTGAGTCGACTCAACCCGAGACTTGTGAAATTGCGACAATGACCACTTTATTTGAAGTGGGAATATGACAATATGTCCTAGAGGGGGGTGAATAGGACTTTTTAATATTTTATGATAATTTAAAATCTTATCAATCTTATCCTGAGAAAATATACATGTATCAGGATTTCTTCAAAGTAACTCTAATGACTTTCAAGCCAAATAGAGGATCTAGTCATAAAACTATTTAAAAGATAAACAAAATACAAATCATAGTATATGATGGATGTGACTTTGTGTGAGGTGTGTTCTCAAATAATCAAATATGAAAGCATTTAGGGAGATCACACAAGCAATCAAAGAATATATCAATCTCAAATACGGTTATTTTTATAGTGGTTTGACTACTTTCCTATTCCACTTTGGACGGACGCACTCAACCCTTCAGTGTACCGGATCTCATTAACAGAGGTTTCATAACAGGTTCACCTCAAACCGGAGGTTTCAAATCAGGTTCACCTCAAACCAGTACAACTTACTCTATGCTGACTCTAATGTGTCTACACGACACTGTTTATGCCCCTCACAAGAGCAAGGGTCAACACATAACACTCGAATTTTATGCCACACAGGTCAAAGATCAACACAAGGAACCTCACCAGTTTATGCTCCCATGAGCAGGGGTCAACACACAGCACCCAAGTTTTAGACCACATAGGTCAAGGACCTACATAAGGACCTAAGATTTTATGCTCTCCATAGAGTAAGGGTCAACACAAAGCATCCACCACATATACTCCTGTCAGAGGCCTCCTATGAGAACTTTAAAGGGTTGAGAAACACCTTAGAGCCAATCCTATAGAAGGAATGATCACAAGGGTCTTCTAGACTCTAATGACTTATAAATAAGTAGATGAACCCCATTCAGCACGTTGATGAAGATCTCCTCCTTTGATGACAAAGAATCTTCAGTTTCCTTAAACCGCAACTCAGATGATGTACCAGTATAAGGCGACGGGTTGGGTCAAGGTTATGATGGAATCCTAATCTATTAAATATTTTCCTATAAATGAGACAGCAATTCCAATCATCTATGCATTCAAGGCATCATAGCTTAATGATTTGCCATTAAGATAGTAGCTATAGGATTATTGAATGCGAAAGTTCATTCCCTGATCCACTCTATTGAATGTCAATGATGAGGGTGGATTGGAGGATTAACTTTCATGAGAGAAAAATATGATCTGAGGTTAAACACACAAAAGTACTCTCTATTTTCTCTACTAACAACCAAGGGCAAGCTCTCATTAAATAGGCAAAAGGTTCCAATGGATATAAAACGCTCACATTTTTTACAGAGTTCGATATCATCAAATAGGGTCGATATCATCGAGCGTATACTCTCGATAACATTAACTGGCTGCTCAATGACATGAAATCAACTGTCAAACGCTATTGAAACCTTTTGCCAACTAGTCGAGGAAATCGAACATGCGTCGATGTCATCGGATTTCGAACTCCGATTTCATCGACACGAGGTTCGATTCCTCGACATTTGAAAATGTGAGAGCACTTGCCTTTGAAATAATACAGGTAAGATATGATCGAACATCACTCAATATCATCGGAATTTGAATATCGATGATATCGAAAACAATGTCGATTCATCGATAATTCCAAAGAATTTTCCTATTATGCTTTCTGTACAGTTTATGTCCACTTTTGATGACATCGACCTAGCCTTGATATGATTGATGTTTGAATATCAATTTTATCAAGTGACCCTTGATCCAAGAAGGATTAGCCTGAATACTTACTAGATAAATTTGTGTCTCAATCTAATATCATCGAAGGTCTTTTGATATCATCGAGATTTGAATTTCGAAGATATTGAGGAGCCCTTCAATATATTGAGGATTACATGATTTTCCTTAGCAGTACTTTGGACACAACAGACCAGATGTTGATTTTATCGAGTCGACTCGATGGACTTGAGATTTAAATTTCGATGATATTGATGAGTCCATCAATTCATCGATAATTCAGTCCAGATATCTTTGTAGTTGCTGGACATCTTAGGTCCTCATTTCGATAAGATCGAGTGAGCTTTGAGGACATCGACAATAGGTTCAATTTCATCGAACCACTTGTCGATAAATCGATAAAGGTAGAAAACTTAAAGATTTTCTGAGTCTGTAAAAGTTTTCTAACTAAAAACCCTAGGATGTTCTATTCAATTTTAAGGGTTTTATATACCTGGTGTTTTGGGACAGGGGATATGAGGCTAAATTTTACTTGTGGCGAATTCGAGCACACATCCAGTTGAGGCAGACGCTTGATCAATCTTCCTATGGAGCTCCTTTGTCTAGCTAACTCAACACTCACGCTAATTGACAAACCAGGGCACTTTCAACTTATACCCTAGCGACTGCGCCATCGCCGTAGTTTCAATGTCGCGACTTGCGAACCGATGCGATACCCAGGTTAGGAGTTGTGGGCATGCGTTCATCTCAAGGAAAACGCCTTGCATTTCAAAATTCAAGAGAATCTCTACCCAACATCACATTAATCAATCACTAGTCAAGTACAACCCATCACTCACCCATACCTCTCCCACCAACTAGTTAAAATAGCCCCTGCTTAGCCCATTCATCTCATCCCAAAAGTCAATGAGACCCATACTTCCCATGTCATACACACCACTCCTCTCTCTCTCTCTCTCTCATTTCTCACTCTATTCCAAGTTACTAAAGAGAGAAAACGTCCAAGCAAATCCTAAGGAGAGGAGAAGCTAGGTGTGGCCCACTCCCTACCACCAATCTCCCATCCTAGCCATCCAACCCTCATCAACTTCCATCAAAAGGAGAGCTTAGGAGCTTAGCATTCCAAGGAGCCAAGGAGGAGCGAAATCGGTGGGTGTTCATAACGTTAGATCTTGATTTTTATTTAGGGTCTACACGATTTTTGGGTCCCATCTTGATGTATGCACTGTAATTGCTAGAGGAGCTCATAGTGGCGGAGCTCCTCTACTACGCATTTCTCTCTCTCTCTCTCTCCCCTAATTGAATGGCCCACCTATGATGTATGTATTTTTATCCATGCCGCCCACTACGTGGGATGCACCTGCTGTCCAAACAGGGCCCACTTTGCTATCCACCTGCTACCCGTTTTGGGCAGGCCCGGTTGGAAGGAAAACACAATTATCAGCTTGATTCATGGACCCCACGTGATGTATGTGTGCCATCCACGTCGTACAACACCTAGACATGGGGCCACCTTTATGCATGTGGCTGGTGGGTAACGTGTATGTGGACCCCACCTTGATGGACATATAACATTCAGACCGTCCAAGCTGTGGAACGTCCCATAGCAGAGGTTGCTGGACTGCATGAAGGAAGACATAAATATCAGCTTTATCCTATGGCTGGTGGGTCCTACATGTGTGGACCCACCAGATGTATGTATTGTATATTCATACCTTCCATCCAGAGGGTGAGACCCACCTTGATGTGATATTGTATCCACACCGTCCATTCCTGGATGGTGAGGTCCCCTTGATGGATGTGTTATACATCCACGGTCCACATGGGACGGTGGGGCCCACATGACGTCAGCAAGTGGGTCTTACCATAAAGTATGTTCATATCCAACCGTCCATCCAAGATGACATGGACCCCACCATAATCTATATATTTTATGGCCAAGCCGTCCATCTTCTGTGCTCACCATAATGGATGTGTTTCATCCTGACCGTCCAGTTATGGGCCTGGACGAAGGAAAACACAAATATCTGATTGATCTAAAACGTGTGGCCCACCCACGTGGGACTACCATGATTTGTATATATTATATCCAGACCGTCTAGGGTGTCCAGCAGCCCTGGACGACTATACAACCGTTGTGTTGACATCAGCAAGCTCTGTGATCTGAGCTTGAGGTATGCGTTGTATCCATACCATCCAACCCTTTGTAAAGATCATTTTATGGCAGTGCAAAGAGAATGAGGTAGATCTAAATTTCAAGAGGGACCCATCTTGATGATCCAGTCCGTCCGTGGGACCATGGATGGTGGGGCCTACTGCATGTGTAGCAATCCACACTGTCTAGTTCACTAGACGTGGACCCTACCATAATGCAAGTGTTTCGTCTGTGCTGGCCTGGGGTCCACCATGATGTATGTGTTGCACCATCCAGATTGTGTGGGACCACCATGATATATGTTTGATCTAAACTGTCCATGCATGGGGACCATCATGATATATGTTTTATTCTCACCGTCCATCTGGACGGTAGGATCCACCATATTATATGTGCTTTATCCCCACCATCTAGATGGGACGGTGGGCCCTCACATGATGTATCTGTTGTATACACATCGTCCATCTGGAGGATGGTGGGACCCCACATTGATGTATATGTTATACCTCCTCACCGTCCAATCCAGCTAGGGATGGTGGGAAATAGTGATGTATGTATTATGTTTACGTCATCCCGTAGTTCAGCAGGGCCCACCTGCCATATGTGACATGGCCTATTATGATGTATATGAGGCCTGAGTAAGAGGCCCAATGCGATGTATATGAGGCCTGAGTATGAGGCCCATTGTAATGTACTTATGGGCCATTTGGCAAGGCCCATTGTGGTGTATTTGTGACCCATTTGGCGAGGCCCATTATGATGTATCTGTGGCCCATGAGTGAGGCCTGATGTTTTGTATATGAGGCCCATATGATGAGGCCCAATGTGTTGTATATGAAGCCCATGTGATGTGCCCATGGTGATGTATATAATGTCCATTGTGATGTGCATTAGGCTCATGAGATGCAGCCCATTGCATTGTGTAAGGCCCATGTGATGTGGCCCATTGTGATGTATATGAGGCCCATGCGATGCGGCCCGCTTGATGTATATGAGGCTCATGCGATGCGGCTCACTTGATGTATATCAGGCCCATGTGATGCGGCTCATTGTGATGTGTATTAGGCCTATGTGATACGGCCCATTGTGATGTATATTGGGCTTTTATGTGAGGCCTATTATGTTGTATGTGAGGCCCTTATGTGAGGTCATGGGCCCCACTATATATTTAGCCCTATGAGGGCCACTCCTTGGGAATAATGTTGGTTAAATGTCCACATTGATTGGCAATGATGGTTAAATGTCCACATTGTGACCTTCTCTTAGGCCTTATTAGGTCCATCCTTAATATGAGGAGAGTACATCCTCATCATATAACCTGCTTAGTACAGCTTCACAATCCATGCCCATGCGCATCATATGTATGCTTGATATGAGGAGAGATTGATCATAGCACATGCCATTGAGCGGATTATTATGAGACTCCTTGATAGGAGAAGTTGCCCATATAAGCGCGCAGTACGCGTAGGATTGTTGCATGACTGGATCGTATGACTCATGAATCTAACATCTTGTGATATGACCACCATACACCCTAGCGACATTAGGGCCATGGCCTCCACAGGCATGTCGTGGATGGTCAGATGAGACACTAAAATTGTTTGGTTCTAGTATACGGGCTAGATAGATGTCCCTGGGTGAAAATTTCTAAACCCCCGAGGCCAGGGAATGCTCCAATGTCTAGGCCGAGTGGATATACATGAGCACATGAGGGTCATATACCAGTACTCTGCGTCTCCGACTGTGTCGTGGTCGGTTAGAAGTCTCTTATGATGGACCCCATAGCCTGCGATACTACGTACTATCATCCCAACTTCACACTCCAGCTTGGTCATTTCATTTGCACTGCATATTGCATTGCATCCTCAGCACATAACATTTGGTTTACTATGTCTCTGCATTGCAAAGCTGATCTACATTACTTCGTCAGTATATGATATTAGCTTACTATACTTCTGTATTGCATAACCTGGATGAGGTTAATGATATTTATGGACTTACCAGCGTGTTTTCTTATTAAACTAATATTGCATACTTGGCACTTACCTTGTGCACACACTTACACCACCCTCTAAGCTTTTCATAAGCTTATACACGATAGATGCGTGCAGGTGGCATTAGGTCCCAGCAGCGTTGAGCTTGGAGCGTGCAGCTGTCTTCTGGAGCTTTGATTTTCAATATATATATTTCCCTTTCAGCATTGTATTCAACTGTATATAGTAGTGGATATGTGATAATGATGTTGCCTTTGTGATTTGGGTAAACTTGTGGTTATGCTTCTTACAAGATAAATGTATGTTGAAAAATCCTCCTTATACGATCCCAAGATTGGAATCTGGCGTATGGGCACTGAGAGCCGAGAATGGGGTACTACGGAGACTGTCGGTACTGGATTCGGTAATCGAGAATTTTGTGAGCCCGATTTTCGAGTTTAGGGGGTGATAGTTGCCCATGACCGGGAGGCCAGAGGCCCGCATGGCCCACCCTCGGGAGGCGTTGCCCACACCCGAGGGGCCAGGGGCACGCCTGGCCCACTCCCAAGGGGGGAGGGGGCGACGCCTATGCTCAGGGGACCAGTGCCATGCATGGCCCACACCTCGCCAAATGGTAGCCCCCTTTTAAGATCCAAATGCATGTGGACCCATTTTCTTTACAATTTTAAAACCTTATAACCCCATTTCTCCCTCTTTCACTACACTTCATCCCTCCCAAACCCTTGGAAATCCTCTTCCTCTCCAAAACCTTGAACCTATTCTCAAACCCTTTTCTCCTTCTTCTCATCAACTCTCTCAAACCTCCACCTTCAATAATCCACCTCTCTTCTTCCTCACATCAAACCCATCCTACAAGTTTCAACATCAAACCCATCCTTCAACATTCAGTCTCAAACCGATCCTTCAACATTCAATCATCTTCTTCCTCATATCTACACTACCCCATCCCGACTACTTCAACGCCACCACACTACTCCTTGTCTCTAACTTCCAAGAAACCCATCTCTAACCCAAGAAGATGGCTCTTCTTGCAACCATCACCTCCATCTTTTCCATTCTCATGGTTCTCTCTCTCATGGGAAAGAAAAGGCCGGCCCCCGAGGAAGCGTGAGAGGCGGAGCAAGAAGAAGGCTGACCCACGTGAAGGGCCGAGCCAAGAAAGGTGAAGCAAGCACGATGCCGATCCAAGAGGAAGATCAAACCTTGAGGTCCAATCCAAGAGAAGAAACGATCCCCAAAGGGAGCTTGCAATGCAAGCCGCCCGACCACCAGTTGAAGATTTGGGAAACTTCTGCTAGCGCAAGGTCACCTTCAAGGCCTCTGTGGAGGAGCATTTATTCAGTAAGTACGACCTATTCAACCAACTTATAAAAAAGGGATGGGGTCCCATATTCGACAAAAGCCTATGGGCCGATGTAGGGCAAGCTATAACATTCTATACTCGAATTAAAAACCCCCAACACACACCTTTGGGTTTTGTTATCGTAGTGGGTGGCCAAAACATCTACTTTGGAGTGGAGGCCTTCTCCCAAATAATTGGAGTGCCACCGGGAGAAGCATAGATCGATGAAAGGAATGTGGAAACATATCGAGGTCGTGATGAGTGTGCATGTTTTTTGTGTGGCCATACGACCCAGTGGAAGTGGGATGTCGGCTTGTATGCGTCAGCCATGACCCCAGAATACCGCTTACTCCACCGCATTTGTACTTACAATGTGTATCTGAGGTTAGAAAACTGCACCGAGTTCACCCGCTACATGGTAGAATTCCTCTACCAAGTGGGCCGTGGAGCAGATGTGTGCATCCCCAGCATGGTGCTCTGCCAGATCGTGAAGTTCATTAGGGCGACTCGGAAGGACAGGCCTTCCTTTCAGTCGCTTAGTCTCTCAGTTGGCCCGCCAGTATGGTATGGGCGGATCAAACGAAAACCCTATACAAATGAAATTACTAGGCGATGAGACATTAAATCATATGAGGATGGGCCCCAGGCAATGACAGGCCCATATAGAAGAATTTTTGGATGCAGACGAAGAAGAAGAGGAAGATGATGAAAGTGATGAGGAGGAAGCCAAGGAAACAGGCAAAGGGCCACTCACCGCTCCAGACATACAGTAGCACTTGGATGTGCTCGATGCTAGGATAGCTAGGATCGAAGAAAATCAGCAAGACATGAGAAGTGGAATAAGAAGCTGTATCGTGCTATAAAGGCCATGATTTGCTGCAATCAAGGGGAGGGAGCGCTCCCATCTTCGTCCGACCCCAAAGATTAGTAGCCTAGCTTTGCTGATAATTAGTTGTTTACTTGAAATAGTTAAAATTACTTCCTTGTTGTTGAATGATGGTTGGAACTTTTTGTTTTGATTAGGCCGTAGTTTCCTTATGTTTAGAGTGTCTGGTGACTCATGTAATCCTTATGCAAGTAATGTGGCTGACCATGGTAAATGGCATTTTGAATCTAATGTGAATGTATGGAGTTGCTTAGAAATTTCTCTTATTGTCTCATGAATTCCTTTGAATGTTTGGTCATTGATATCTATGGATGAAGCTTCTAGGCATGAAATTGTGCGCAACTCTTATAATAATATTGCTCTAGTGCTTAACCCCTTAAGGGACATCCTTCTAGGGGATGCGTTCACGGGAGAGGGCCGCTTTGTTCGCCTACCTCATGGTGGCCTAGTCGAGAGGGATCACTCCACTCCTGATGAACAACAAGACCCCCAAGGGGCAGTCGATCCCCATAATGTGGGTAGTACTGCCCAAGAAGCAGTCCTGAAAGTGCAGCCAACTCAGGCCACAACATCCGCACCCCAAGCAGCCCCGACTATGGACTAGATGGGGCAGATGTTACTTCTTATGCAATAGCAACAACAAACATTAGCCACTTTGGGGGGAACCATGGCCCAACACATGAACATGCAACCACTAGAACAACCCGCCATAACCACCGCCACAGCCTCCACGAGAAATTTATTTGAGCGGTTCCAGAGACTTAGGCCGCCTACTTTTACCGGTACACACCGTTCAGAGGAAGATGAGTACTAGCTGAACCGAGTCGTTAAGATGCATAGGCCTCTCCATTGCCCTGAAGCCGAAAAAGTCAAGCTGATTTCCTACCTCTTCAAAAAGGAGGCCGATTCATGGCGGGAGAGCGTTCTTAGGACCATCCCTATAGACTACATATGGACGTGGGAAGCATTTGAGACCCACTTTTACCAGAAATACTTCCCACAGATGTACCGTAATGAGAGGGAGAATGAGTTCATTCACCTCCAACAAGGAGGGGTGTCTGTGGTACAATATGAGAATAGTTTTGCTGAATTGTGGTGCTACACTCCCCGGATAGTAGCAGATGAGGAGACCAAGATGTGACGCTTTATTGAGGGCCTTAGGAGTAGCATCCGCTCCAAGATGTGTTGCGTAAATATCAGGAAGTACGCCGAATTAGTAGAGATGTCTCTTCGATCGGAACAAGATGAAGAATGAGTCTCTCGAACTCGACTACAGCTGGGCTCACAGAATAGGAAGGAAGGGCAGTCCTCATCCTTTGCCAGGAAAAGGTTGAGCCCGAGCTCACCTCCGGCTCCTTTTGCGTAGGCGAACTGCATATGTGACTACTACAAGAGGGTAGGCCACTCCGCACCATTCTGTTTTTCAAGAGTGAGGGAGCGCGGTTTCATGCCCCCTCAACGTATCAATAGGCCATACAGGTTCCTCCTTTGCGTGCGATATGGCCCGACCAGCAGTTCTGTCACCCTCCTGTACCTCAAGTTAGGCTGCCACAACGGCCTATGCAACGACCAAATCACCTGCAGCAAGCTCGAGTCCATGCCTTGATAACAAAGGCCTTGGAAGCAATCACTCCCGCCCCCACAACTTTTGAGGTGATAGCCCAGATACAAGGTACCCCCATATTCCTCTTAACAGACACCAGATCCACTACATCTCTCATATCAAATGCAATTGTCAAGCGTCTGGAGCTGCATATCACCCCTATTGTAGGCGTATGAATCATTGCGATGACTGGGACTATCTCAAATGTAACAAGGATATGTCGTGACTGCCCCATAGACTTGGGAGGCAAGGTGGTGAACATAGACCTAATTGCGATGAAGATCTTCTATTATGACGTTATCCTGGGCATGAATTGGTCGGCTGCAATGAAGGCAGAAATCGATAAAGAAATGCGTTCGGTAACGATACACGAAAGCAGAGGCATCACCTTCACGTTCCCATTCCAGGTCAGTTACCCACATAGAGCATTGTGTTATGCTTCATTGGAAGAGGGTTATTGTGGACCCCTGCTAACATTTATGCCAGTTGTCTAAGATTTCATAAATGTGTTCAAATCTATACCTGGACTTCCTCCTCGACGGGAGATAGACTTCACGATCAACCTAACTCGAGGTGCCACACCAATCTCCTTGTTAACCTACCACATGCCCCCGTGTGAGATGGAAGATCTTAAGACTCAGATTGACAACTTGTTAAAGTCAGGATTTATCTGACCTAGCGTCTCGCCATGGGGAGTCTTGGTCCTATTTGTGAAGAAGAAGGATGACACCTTAAGGTTGTGCATTGACTACAGAAGGCTAAACCAAGTGACAGTCCGGAACAAATACCCGTTGCTTAGAATCGACGACTTGTTCGACAGATGAGAAGTGCCAAATACTTCTCGAAGATCAATTTATAATCAAGGTACCACCAGTTGCGAGTCAGGAAAGAGGATGTGTAGAAAACGGCCTTTAGAAACTGTTTCGGGCACTAAGAGTTCCTAGTCATGCCAATGCTCCAGCGGTATTCATGGATCTCATGAATAGAGTCTTCAGGCCTTTCTTGTATAGGTTTGTCATTGCATTCATCGATGACATACTTGTATACTCAAAGAGTCATGAAGAACACGAGGAACACTTGCGGGCATTCTTCGATACGCTTAAGTAAAATCAATTGTATACGCAGTTTTGAAAATTCAACTTCTGGAATGAATAGGTCAAATTTCTAGGTCATGTGGTGTCTGAAGAAGGCATATCTGTGGACCTCGCCAAGGTAGCAGCCGTACAAGATTGGAAACAACCGGGCTCAGTTATAGAAGTAAGAAGTTTTCTCGGTCTTGTAGGCTACTATCGAAGGTTCATTAAAGATTTTTCAAAAATAGCCCAACCGTTATCCCAACTTACGTGGAAGGACATTAAGTTCGCTTGGCATGAGAAGGTAGAGGCACATTTCTAAGAGTTGAAGGATAAACTGACATCGGCACTGGTACTCGTGTTACTTGAGCAATGAGTCAAGTACACCATTTATACTGACACCTCCTCAGTGGGCTTGGGTTGCGTACTCATGTGGAAGGACAAAGCAGTTACATATGCCTCCCGACAACTAAGGAAGCATGAGGAGAACTATCCTACCCATGACCTTGAGTTAGCAACTGTTGTGTTTGCCTTGAAGTTATGGAGACACTATCTCTATGGAGAGGAATTTGAGCTCTTCTGTGACCATAAGAGCCTCAAGCACATCTTCACTCAAAAAGATCTGAACAAGAGACAGTGCCACTAGATGGAGACATTGAAAGACTTCAAGTTTGAGGTCTCTTACCACCTAGGCAAGGCCAACTTGGTCGCAGACACCTTGAGCCGCAAGAGGGCGCTTGAATTTGTAGCCCCATTGATGGTGAAAGAATAGAATATGGTGGAATTTGTACAAGATTTCAACATGAAGCTAACAATGGAAAAACCATACGAGACCATAGCCCACGTTCAAGTTCAATCGCTAGTTGATAGTAAAATCATCGAAGCCCAGGAAGGCGATGAATTTCTAAAAAGGATAAAAAGAAGAGTGGAAAATGATGCAGAATCTAAGTGGAGAGTCAGTTCTGATGGAGGGTTATGTATCGAGGTCGTCTTTGTGTCCAAAATCTCCATGGACTATGGGAAGAAGTCCTGAATGCCACTCACAACTCCAAAGTAGCAGTACACTCGGGTAGTACCAAGATGTATCAGGACCTAAAGCGAAAATATTGGTGGGACAACATGAAGGGGAAATAGTGGATTATGTGTCCCGATGTCTCACTTTTATTTATTTTTTTTAATTTTTTGGGTTAGCTTGTAAGTACACACCCATGTCAGTACACACACTCCATGTTAGCCACCCCCACTAGGGATCGATACCAAGACCTCAAGTGTTGAAATGAGGCATCTCCACTTAGTCTACCAGTTGAGCTATGGATCTGGGTGTATGTCTCACTTATCAACAGGTCAAGGCCAAGCATCGTCGACCACCGGGCCTCTTACAGCACATGGCTTTGGCCAAGTGAAAATGAGATTTCATATCCATGGACTTTATCTCCGGACTACCCAAGACTAGGAAGGGACATGACTCAATATGCGCGATTGTAGACCGGTTAATGAAATCAGCCCACTTTTGTAAGACCCGTACTAATCCGTACTGTTCTGTCAACTCCCGCGATCCTTCCCGTTGAATTTTGGCAACCTGCAACCGATAATCGACATTTGTGCCCGACCCTAAGTCGTGTCCTGTAGATTTGAATCGACTTAATCCGAGACTTGTACCATTGCGACCGCATCATCGCCGTGGTTCCGACGCCGTGACTCGCTCACCAATTCGATACCCAGACGAGGAGATGTAGACCTGCGTTTAGTTTGAGGAAAAACACCTCACTTTTGTAATCCTAAGAGAATCTCTACAACATGTCTCATCCATCCAATCAATCACCTCATGTCAAGTACAAAGCAACCCATGCTTTCTCTCTCCAAAGTCAACTGTTTCTCACCCTCTCTCTTACACCACCTTACATGTCAAGTACCACATCCATCACTCACCTCACCCTTTCACCCATCACACCCATCCCTCTTTCCTTACAACTTTCTCTCTCTCTGTCTCTCTTTCTCTCTCTCTCTCTCTCTCATTCTCAACACATTTCCAAGCAACATTTTCAAAAGAGAGAGTGGTGCACGTCCAAGCCCTCCCATATGAGAGAAAAGTGAGTTGTGTGGCCCACTTTCCATTCCAAAAGCTCTCATCCTAGCCATCCATTTCTCATCTCCACCATTAAAGTGAAGCATAAGGAGAGTGGCTTTCCAACGGACCGAAAAGATCAAGCGGTCGGTGCTTCCATAGCCTAGATTTCATGTTTTTAAGATGGACCAAGTGAGGCCTACCGATCAATGGTATGGATCTCACTTTGGACCCTAAGATGTGGTCAATGGCCCATTTTAATCATCAATATCATTCCATGATGGGGTCATTCTCCATAGACCCCATCATGATGTTTACCTTCCTAGCATGTATATGGGTCATCTAGACCATCTATTTTCGTGGAGAAGGGATCTCCACCATTGGATTTCAATTTTTATGGGCCCACATGTTGTGGGACCCACTTGATTTATGTTGTAGATCATGGAAGGGAGGGCCATAGTGCCGGGGTCCCTCCATCACACGTGTCCCACTCTCTCTCTCTCTCTCTCTCCCTCTCTTCTTCATCTTTTATTATTTATTTGATGTGTAATGATATGGCTGTGGTGGCCCACATAGATGGACCCCACCATGAAGTATTTTATCCAAGCCGTCTATGAGTGGGGCCCACCTTATATGTATTGTACCCACACCACCTACCATTTGGTGGCCCACCTAAACAGGGCCCACCTTGTGCATGTGTTAGGCCTTGGACGTTGGACGTGCTTGGAAAACACAAATATTAGCTTGGTTCCAAGCTAATGGGCGTGGCCTGCTTGTGTAGGCCCCATCTTGATGAATGTATTCAATCCACCACATTCATCCCTTTCCTCAGAATATTTTAGGCATTGAGCCAAAATATGGGGTTGATCCAATTTTCTGGCAGGCCATACTTCAAGAAACAGTGATTTCCACCGTTGAAATCTTCCCTGAAATTTCTATGCACCAAAAAAATACTCAATATTGGACTCGTTGGATTTCTTATGAGCTGTGGAATCCAATGGCTGGATTGGATTCACTTGGAATGGGCCCCACACACGAAAAACCTCAAAAAAATAAGGCTCTTTAAAAAAAGAAGAAGAAAGGAAGCAGCAGGGCTGCTACTGGCCAGAGGCACAGATAGCGCCTGCGCTGTGAGTAAGCGTCCCAACAGGGACCCACGGCTCCAGCCGTGGGCCCCACCTTGATGTTTATTTGCCATCTAACCTATTCATGAGGTGGCCCACCCCCTAAGGTGGGCCCTCTCCAAAAATGAGGCACATCTAAAGCTCAGGTGGCCCACACCGTAGGAAACAGGGGACTGAACATATACCATTGAAACCTCTTTCTAGGCCATAGAAGTTTCAGATTAATATGAAATTTATTTTTCCTCCTCACCCAGGTCTGTGTGACCCTATCAACAATTTGGATGACGTATAAACATTATGGTGTGGGACCCACAACGATATATGTGTTTTATTACCATCGTCCGGACGGATGGTGGAGGCCGCAATGATGTATGTATTTCCATGTCGTCCAGCCATTTCCTTTGGCTGCTGGACGGCTAGTGGAACCCATCATGATGCACGTGCTACATCCCATCCCTCCAACCATTTTGATAGATCATTTTAGTGCATGAGCTAAAGAATGGGGCAGATTTAAAGTTCAAATGGACCCCCCCACCTAAAGTAGTGGCCAATGACGTCCACCGTTCAAAATTCCAAAGGGGCCATAGTAGATTCCTATAAACTGATATTCGCTTCCATGTCATCCAGCAGGTTGGATAGAAATAAATGTTATGGTGGGCCTTGTAAATTTTAATGGTGGAAATCATTATCCCACTTATATTTAGGGTATAACCCATTTGAAGTATATGTAGGGCCCATTGGTATGGCCCATTGGAAGTATATGTAGGGCCCAATGGTATGGCCCATTTGAAGTATATGTAGAGCTCATTGGTGTGGCCCATTGATTTATATAAGGCCCATGTGATGGTGCCCATATGGATGTACTTGTGGCCATCCGTGAAGGCCCACCTTGATGCATCTGTAGCCCATATTTATGGCCCATTTTTGTGGTCCACCTTGAGGAGTATAAGGCAGTTGTTGAGGTCCACTTTTCTATAAATGTAAGGCCCATATTATGAGGCCCATTGTGATGTATTTCAAGGCCCATGGGTTATGGACTATTGCAATGTACATAAGGCTCCTTGGTGAGGCCCATTAATGCAGCCCATTTGATGAATGTAAGGCCCATGTGATACGGCCCATTCAATGTATCCAAGGCCCATGGGTCGAGGCCCAACGGGATGTCCTTAGGGTCCATTGCAATGTGTGTTTCCCCATGGTTCATGTAATGATATTTATGGCGGGCCGTGCTTAGGAGCAATGATGGTTTGACGCCCACATTGTAAGTACAATGTTGTTTAAATGTCCACATTGTATCTCTCCTTAGGGCCCATTGGTAAGCCCATAGAAGTTGTGTATAGGCCGTATAGGCTCATCTGCATCGTAAGAGTAGTCCATTTCTTTATAACATGCTTAGTATAATCCATGACTCATGCCCATACGCATCATATGTATGCTTGATATGAGTAGTGACTGATCATAGCATACGCCATCAGGCAGACCATTTACGGGACTCATTATGAGATAGAGTGCCCCACATGATCGCGCAGTACGCGCTGGATTGCTGCATGATTTGACGGTGTGATTCATGCATCTCGCATATGTGTGACTTGATCACTGCATGACTTAGCGACATCAGGGTCGTGGCCTCCACAGGCACATCGTGGATTGCCGTATTGGATACCGAAAATATTTGGTTCTAGCACCGTGGGCACTTAGGATGTCCTTGGATGAAAGTCCCAGAACCTTTTTGGTATTAGGCGTTGCTCCAACGTCTAGACTGAGTGGATACATGAGCGCCTGAGTGCCGAATACCAGTAGACCACATCTCCCACTATGTTGTGGTTGGTTGGAAAGGGGTGTGGCCTTATCCGCCTGAGTGAGGGGGATATAAGCTATGCTGACTTTGATCAGCTCACAAATGAGTTCGCTATCGACGAGCCGGATAGGTATTGGCAGACTAATGGTCAGGCGAATAGTGAGGTATATTCCGCTTGCTTGATTGTGCAGCTAGGGAGGTGGCAGTCACTGCGAAGTGTATTAAACCCCGGTGATATCCAGAGGGGAACTGTACTAATATGTGTACTTGATGAGGACTGGAATTTTTTCTTTGCATCTTGCATATAACATTTGGCTACATAGGCCTCGCATCGCATGGCCTTGGTATGGCTGATAGCATTTATGGACTTATCGTATATTTTCGCATCACTCTGATATTGTACACTTGACGCTTGTCTTGCGCACACACTTACACCACCCTCTAAGCTTTTGTAAGCTTATGCACGACCGTTGCGTGCAGGTAGCGTCAGTCAACAGCAGCGCTGAGGCAGGAGGGAGCATTTGATCATTTTGGAGTTTTGGATTCACCCTGTATTTCCCTTTCCTCGTTGTACTTAAAGTTTTTGCTATAGTGGATATGTGGTGATGTTGTTTTGTAACTTGGTTATGCTCCATTACAAAAAAAATTCATATTAAAAATTCTCCTTGTAGGATCCCAAGATCGGAATCTGGCATGTGAGTGTCGGGATCCGAGAATGAGGCACTACGAAGGCTGTCGGCGCCGGATTTGGCGATCAGGAATTTTGTGAGCCCGATTTTCGAGTTTAGGGCGTGACATTCCTTCCAATACGGGCCTCTAGCTCAGCCGATGACTTGGCCAGGTTGTACATCAAGGAGATAATACAACTCATGACATCCCGTTAGAAATTGTATCAGATCGAGATACCCGATTCACATCGATTTTCTGGACACACATCCAAGAAGCCATGAGAGTGAAACTAAAATTTAATACCGCCTTCCACCCACAGACTAACGAGCAAACTAAACGGGTAAACCAAATATTGGAACACATGTTATGGGCTTGCATGCTGGATTTTTAGGAAAGCTGGGATGACTGCCTCCCATATGCTAAATTTGCTTAAATAATAACGTTCAGGCTAGCATCGGCATGACGCCTTACGAAGCCATGTATGGGTGCTTGTGTCGAGCTCCACATTGTTGGGTAGAAATTAGCGAGAAAACCTTATTAGGGCTGGACCTAGTATAAATGACTACTGAGAAGAATGAGACTGTCCGACGCCGCCTCTTAGCAGTACAAAGCAGATAAAAAAGCTACGCCGATACGAGGCAGAGAGACTTGGAATTTGAGGCAGAGGACCACGTATTTCTTAAGATCTCACCAATGATGGAGTTGTGCATTTCAGCAAAAAGGAGAAGCTTATGACACAATACATTGAGCATTTTCAAATCCTAAACCGTGTGGGCCCAGTTGCCGCCTAGCCCTACCAACACCGCTCGTCGGAGTACGCAACATATTTCACGTCTCAATGTTAAAGTAGTACGTCCCCGACCCTACTCATATCATCAAGTGGGAACATGTAGAGCTCAAAGAAAATGCCACATATATCCTCGACTACTCGAATACTTGACAGGAAGGAACAAGTGCTACGCAACAAAGTCATCTTGTTAGTTAAGGTGTTATGGATGCACTACGATGAGGAGGAGGCCACTTGGGAGATGGAAGCAGAAGTCTACAAGCATTATTCAAGCTTGATTTAGCAATACGAATAGATCAAATTTCGACGATGAAATTTATTTATAAGGGGTAGATTGTAACACCCGGCCCATTCAAAACAATGTCCTAAGGCACCCACGTGGGAATTGCCACAGGACGACACAATTAGACCTCTTGTATGAGGCATACCATTAAAAAAATTAACTCAGCTTATGCCACTAAAACGGTTGAGTCTGATTATGTTCGGACCAAGCGCGGGCTGTAAAGCTGGTATGCCTAACTGTACTTGGTGACTGCCTGTACGGGCCGTACAACGCCCAAGGAATGGCAGAAAAATCTAAAACTTGGGGAGACTTTGGGCCTCATTGGGCTTGTGGTCCGTCATGGACTACGAACTCAGAGGATCCCTGAAAATGAAATATTCACGCCGTCCAGTTGGCACTTTCCAAGTGCGACTCGTCCCTGCCTTAGCCTAAAGCTTAAAATTTAAATCAATGGCCTTTTGCTTAAAATAGAAATGAGACATTTCAACTGTCATATCTCTTCTAAATTTACACCGATGGCTAAAAACATTTCTCTACACCCATTCATAAAATCTGAACCCCGATCGTGGAACAGTGACCGTTGATCGCAAATCGGACCCTTACGAGAAAATCCCACATCCGTTTGCCGTCAAACTTTGCACGGCCCTTCATTAGGCCATGAGGCACCTATCCTATAAATTTGATGGCCAGGGGGGTATCAGGGCAGCCCCAAGGCTAGAATGTAGGTCCCACTGGGCCATTTGAAGGGAATTAATATAACTCAAGGCCATTTGGCCCAAAATCTAGGGTATAAGACCCTTAAACTCTCTCTCTCACTCACTGCCACAGTAGATCCCAGTAGCAAAAGAGAGAGAGAAGAGAGAAAGAAGAGAGGAAGAAGAGAGAGAAAGAGAGTGTAGAAGGGGGAGTTGCCCAAGGGAGTTGGAACCTCGAAGAATCCCCCTCCCTTTCACCACAACCACTCATTTCAGACCACGCCTCCACCACCATTGAAATAAATTGTCATTGATTAGGAGGTAACCACCCAAATTTCCTCTAGATTTTCTCTAGTAAGCTAACCCTTACATGTGTCCTAACATGCGGATTCAATTGACTCAGGACCTCGATGCATCGACCCATGAGTTCTGCACCCCTGAGACGACTCCACTAGCTCTCAACGACCCTTAGGTGTAGACTATTATCCTTAGGTGACCAATTACTAATTATAGGATAAACTTAATGATTATGAATGCTAGATTGATGTGCATGTGCAAATTATAGGAAAATCTATCTAGGGACCTGTCTGATAAGTCTACCTAACGTGCATGCAAAGATAAATTAATGTTAGATTAATCTTCAATATTGTTTAGACCTGGAAACTATGCTTCATGTTTATCCTTGCATCTGATTTCTTGCATATTTTTCTTTGTTTCTTGCATGACTGCATTTCCTGTATTATGAATGGCTTTTGATTTTCTTCTCTTAGGAAATCCAATACCATATACATGCATGTCTAATTTCTACTGCTAGGAGTAGTTTGTATTCATTTTGGTATCCTAAAATTTATGTCTTGACTGATCGTGTGCTTATTCCATTATTACTTGAGGATAAATCATGACTGTCTTGATATGTTAAGGATTGTAGCCCATTTTCTAAGTTGGTTAGGAATCTACAAATTGTGAGGGCAACCTCGTCGGTTGGGCCTTCCTGTGACTAGACTGACTAATTTAGGCGGATGCGAATGGATGACAGTAGTGAGACTATGTGGGTTGCTTGCACCCGATGTCATGCATTACGTACTCGCTTAAATTTGGGCAGTTTAGTCTACCAACTGACCAACCATGTTTGTTAACCATGTTCTCGCATGCCTGTTTGGAACCTGGAATACCTCACATCCACAGACATCCACTGACAATAGATAGAATTGATTCACCAGACTCATAAGCCGGGCATGGTGGAATGAGACACTATGCCCGAGTTGTCGTCCTACGCTGGGGTGACGAGCCTCCCCATAGTGACCGAGAGCGATCCCACCTTCCGGCACTCCCCACGTGCTTTCATCGAAGTTGAGGGACCTGATGGGATCATGGATCGTGGGGCCTAGGCCTCGCAAATGGTTAAGGGTATTGATATCGTCGGGGTGTACCAGTTTTTCCAAATCTACTTGATGAACGGAATTAATTAAACACTCGATTAACACATTCATGATCACATCGCATTAGTTAGGTTGACGACTTGGCAGTTGAGGTCACAATGAGGGAGTGTTTGTCATGGGTGAACATTAGATGAAGTCACTTGAGCGAGTGTTGTTGGTGAGGTGATGCATCATACCATAATTCATACATACACATTAATAAAGATTAGTTAGAGATTAGTGAATGTATGCCTTTCATTAATTTTATCATGAATTGTTATTTGGTGCAACTTATTGTTAATGGTACCGAGTTGATCACTCACTCCCACTCTGGGACGATGTTTTAAAACATCAGCTAGACACTTCCTTAGATGCAGGTGATGCAGAGCTCGATGAGCCAAGCGGGGTGAGCATAGACGAGGAAGAGGAACTTTCCTACTTTCAACTTATGGGCGGGTCTCCGTAGACTGTGTGGGTTGACTATGGGTTGTTGAGCAGGGGATTTAGTGCACCATTTCTTTTGGATATTTCGTATGTGAATTTTGTCATGCGACGCCTTGTGCGACCCATTTAATGTTTCCTGTAGACTCGTATTTCTTAGCCGCCTTTATTTCAGTAGATTAGTTGTGGTTGCGGTTTATGTTCCGGTCGATTTCTTTATTGTTCATTTAAATTGATTTATATATAAATCACTACAATTAGGATATAAGTGACACCTGGGAACTTGGAAGTCAAGTGTTGCTCGACCCCTAAATTTCAAGGCTATACAATATCTTAGAAAACAGAAGCTGTATACCGCGACCTCTATCTATAAGTAATTACTTCGCACCTTCCGACTCTTTTTTTAGGTCACAGGACCAACACTCTGCTTTTTCTACCATTTTCTAGGGTTTCTTCCCTTCCAAGCTTCTGAAAAAAAAAACCCTGTTGATGCAAAAAACTTGACGCACCCTCTTCCTGCACTTCTTACCTGCACAATGATGAGAGACAAAGGAAACCTGACGCACCCTCTTCCTGCACTTCTTACCTGCACAATGATGAGAGGCAAAGGAAACCCTCACTAGAGCCAGGGAACCTCCGATGCTTAAGTCAGTAATGGGGCCAGGAAGAAAGTATTTTTTAGGTGTTTTTCTGCGTACCCTTGATCTTGGAGAGCCCTTCTTTTATAGGAGTGAGATGTCTTGGCGTGCAGGGATTCTCTTCCTGATTTCTAGGAGATTCGATTTACTTGCAATCTATTTACAGATACTGTCTGATTCCGAGATTTTCGAGATCGGGAATCCTTCGACAAGATTTTCAAGATGATATTTATACTTACACCGCTCTCCCTTGCTTGGCTCAGCCTCAAACGATTCTGATAACAAATCAGTCTCGGCTGGCTACAAGGTTGGAGCTTTTTGCCTTCTGTCAGAAGAAATAGGGTTGGTTTATGGCCAATGTCCTTCCTTTATTCGATAGCTGACACTGTAACTGGCCTAACATGGGTCAGTTTTACGGTCAGTTAGGTGGCTTTTAGTTTTCGGGCCTTAATCGGTCCCTTTAGACGTTGCTGCCTTGTTAGCTAAGTCAACTTTATGAATCTTACACATTTTGCCTATGGCTCTTGACTCTTCAAGTTTAGGTCAGGATTCATATTCTGCAATCTGAGCTGAGTCTCTCCTTTAGGTTTCGTCTTGTCTCGGTTTGACCTGGTGCCCCAGAACCTAGGGTAGTGCTAGTAAAGTTAGTCCATTCCATAATTGAGTCTCCCGACTTATCATATTTTTTCCCAACAGTAAGCCCCCTTACTCCTTATGTCAATTGTTTGACATTAAGGAGTAACGAGTTTTTTTTTTGTTGATTCATATGGAAGACTGGTGTTATGATAGAACATTTAATTCTCCTTGTGTCACCTTTAACGCGTGTCGGTTCGTTGCTTGAGGTCATACGAGTGGATAGCCGTCTGAACGCTTCGTCCGCCTATAGGCGTCGGACGCGTGGCGAGGGCATTACTTACGTTAGTCGATGTACGCCACGTGTTGGGTGGGGAAGTCGAAACAGGCGTCGATTGAACTCCTCCTTAAATGCCCCTGCCACGTGGTAGGGCTATAAAAGGAGGAGCGGGATTCATTTCCCCACTTCCACGCACCCTTCCTCCTGAATTCTTCTTCTCTTTCCCTTTCTCCCCTACCTGTCTTTGTTGTCCCTACAATCTGCCATTTTTCACTATTTCCATCTTCCTTTTTCTTTTTGCTTTCCCGTCTGTGTATTTTTCGCCTCTCCGGTGAGTTTTCTCCCTCCCTTTTCTTTTTTAATCTTAATGGCAATGCATTCTTCAAGTCCCTGGGAGGGAATTTTCGGTGATGAGGACGAAACGAGACATCTCTGGAATGTCTCGGAATCACCCTCATTGCTGACAGAGATGACAATTAGCGTCAATGAAGCTTTTCGATTCTCTGAAAGAGTGTCTGGGACTTCAACAGAACATCCTGCTTTGACAGGTTCTTCTGGCGGAGGGGCATTTCTGGTGACTACCCCAGGTAGACCTAACCCTTATTTTTCTAGGGATGAACTAGAAGAAGAGGATGAGGAGTTTGAGGAAACCACTAAGTCGGTCCCTCTTAGGAGATTGGCACGAGCCGTTGAGTCGGCAGATGAGGAAGGAGAAGCTGCCGAGGGAGGGGAGGATGGAGACGAGCAGAAGGGTCCGGTCCCCTTGGTTTTAACTAAGGCAGACTTGGATAGAATTTGAGTCAGGTACCATGTCCATAACTTAGTTATTCTTCATCTTACCCTCCCGAGTGAATTACCCAACCGTCCTCCTCCTGGGATGGTTACAATTTTCCAGGTCACCATGTAATGTGGCTTGCGTTTGCCCCTTCAACCGGTTGCTTAGAATTTTCTCTCCCAACTCTGAATTGCTCCCGAGTAAATAGTTTTGAATGGGTGGAGGAACTTATTTGGATGTTCAATGTTGTGGGCTGAGGCAGAGCAGCCCCCACTGACTATTGACGAGTTCCTCTATCTGTACCAAGTATGGCCAAAGCCTCAGCAGGCCGACTGGTACTTTTTGAATGCTTGGTAGAATAAGGGAGGCTCTTTGATAACCGACCCTCCTACCTCCAACAAGCACTAAAGAGAGAGGTAGTTTTGGGTGTGTGGTCGCTGGGAGACTACCGAGCCTAGGCTCTTTGAAGCTCGCATTCCTCAAGCATTCTCTGAAGCAGGTGACTCGGCGTGTCCTTTCTATGTCTTTTCTTGCTATGATGTTTTTGAGTCTAACTGAATTTATTCTGTAGAGACTCCCATGAAAAGGTCGAAGTTAGAAGCCAATGCTCTAGCTCTGATCAAAGAACGGAGGGCGCTAAGTCCGAAGGATTGGTCTTGGAAGAATCTTCTTCACCCAAAGCGTCTTCTTCTCTCAAGCCTAGACTCTACCGTGACAGGTATCCTCTAATTGTTCTGACGCGTTTCTCCTGGATTTTACTTAACTCTGTACCTTGTCTGACACAGATATGGCTGAAGATCGACCCCTTCTGAAACCAGCTTCTAAGGTGAAGGCTCCTCTAAGGTCGGCGCTTCTATCAGAGACTCGGCCTTTGAAGAAGTCGAAGACGGCTCCGAAGGCTAGGGAGCCATCTGCCCGGGTCATCCCTATCCTGTTCATCCCGACCATTGTCGTACTGTCTAACTAAGAAGAGAGGGCGGAAGAGGTGGATGTGGTCCTTGCAGAGTCTTAGGTGGCTTCTAAGTTAGGACCCGTTGTAGATCGAGTCTCAGAACTGAGAGAGGAGCTGAGGGGGGAGACCTCAGGAGGGGAGATGACTCAACAGGAGCCTTCTCTCCTTCTACGAGATGTGTCGGCCCTGGTCCCATAGGCTATCTCTCATGGAGCAGAGAAGGATTATGCCGGCCTCTGAGCACCCCCTCGAGGCAGGTTCTTGCTCATGCGGCGAAGGTGCTGCTGAGGTAAGGTTTTGATCTTTGTCATCTTAAGTAGTTTTCCTTTTATCTCAGCGACTTAATTCTGACTTCAAGTTTTCTTTTTACAATTTTCCCCTTGCGTGCTTAGGGGTAGTTCGGATCTTGCTGACATTGAGAAACGAGCTACGGAGTTAGAGATGCAACTTGAAGACGCCCTGACTCAGGCTGGAGTGTTGTCGAGTGACTTAAGTCTCACTAAAAAAGTTGCCGAGGATGCGAAGGCCGAGTGTGCCTGAATGGCCTTGTTACTAAAAGAGGCTCAGGAAGAGAGTCGGTGACTTCGTCTGGCTGATGCTCCTTGTGAAGATAGGCTGAATTAGGTCAAAGCTGATGTCGAAGCTGTCATTAAGCAGGCCACAGATTAGGCCAAGCAGGCCAAGGACCAGGCCGTAAAGGCTTTCCTCGAGTCCCGAGAGTTTACAGAAGAAAAGGATATCTTATATCAGGCCGGGTACACCAAATGTATTTGAATGATGTGAGAAGCTTTTCCTAATTTTGATCTCTTGGGATTTGATGAAGGTGCTTGCAGATCTAAGGGCCTGGAGGCTCAGGCTGTTGGGTCTGCCGACGCTGTGACTGGTGTTGAGGTCCAGACCGAGGTAATTCTAGAGGTTGCTCTAAGTAGTGGTAGTAACTAAGTTTGTGCCACCTCCTGAGTTATCTCCTGACAAACCTTGAAGCTCAATTTTTGGCACTTACACTAGCTCAATTTTTAGCACTCACACCAACTCTTTAAGCAGACTTAATCTCCAGGGCAGACTCGAGAGTATCTACAGCCGAGGAAGAAGCTCGCACGTCGTGGCTGATCTTTCCTTTACCTTTGACCCTTTTACTCTATCAATGTTATGCCGAAGCAAGATGTAACTTGATGTAACAAACATACTGATGAATGAATATACTCAATTTTCTTTTATTCATTTTGACTCAGTTTACATGCTTGTCATTTTTGAGTCTTTCCAAATGCTTCGTTGGGCTGAACTAAGGGTAATAGATTTTTAGATGCTCAGCATTCCACGGATGAGGTAGTAATCGCCCAGTTACGTCTTCCAATCGGTACGTTCCCAGTCGGATGGTACTTGAGACGACATAGGATCCTTTCCAATTGGGTCCCAATGTACCAGCACCAACTTCCTTAGAATTGAGGAACATTTTTCGGAGAACCATGTCCCCAACTCGAAAATGCCCGACCTTGACTAGGGCACTGTAGAATCGAGCTACTTGTTACTACCGAGCCATCATTGTAACCCAGCTCTTTCCCTTTGTTCGTCCACAAGATTGAGTCCAAGGGCAAGGAGTTCTTCATTATCCTCTTCATTAAATGAACTGATTCGGGCTGAAGGCAACCCAATCTCGACTGGGGTGACGACTTCCGAGCCATAAGCAAGGGAGAAAGGAGTTTCTCTTGTAGCAGTTCGAGATGTGGTTCAGTATTGTAAGACCCGTATCCTAGTTCGTACTGCTCCATTTTTTCCCGCGATCCTTCCGGTCGAATTTCAGCAACCTTCGACCCTTAACCGATATTTACGCGCGACCCTGATTCGTATGCCATCAACCAGAGTTGACTTAACCCAAGACTATTACCATAGCGACAATGCCATCGCTGCGGTTCCGATGCCGCGACTTGCGCGCCGAGGAGATACCCTGGTCAAGAGATGTGGGCCAACATTCGGTGCAAGAAAAATGTCCCGCATTGCGAAATCCAAGAGAATCTCTACTAGATGTCACATCAATCCCATCAATCAATCAATCTCATCACATGTCAAGTACACATCACTTTTTCACCCTTCACAAGCAAGCCTCAAAAGTAAAAAAAAAAAGGTCTTAAAAGCCCATGCTTTTCTTACACAAAAGGCCACCAAAGTCAAAAAGGTCTTACACACCCATCACCACCACATCCATCACTCCATCACCCATCACTCTCTCTCCCTTACAACTCTCTCTCTTTCTTATTTCTCATCTCATTTTTCTCAAGCAACAAAAATCCCACGTATGAACTCTCCAAGCCTCTCCCTCTCTTTTAAAACTTCAAGTGTGGCCCACCTCTCAATCCCAAAATCTCCCATTCCAACCATCCATTTCTCATCTCCTCCATTGAGATCAAAGCTAAGAAGCTAAGGAACCCAAGGGAGCAAGAAGATCGACGGTGGGTGCTTCATAAGAGTAGTTTTCATGTTTTTTTTTAAATGGACCAAGTGAGGCCAACCGATCAATGGTTTGGATCTCACTTAGGACCCTAAGATATGGCCGATGGCCCACCTTGATTATCAAAATTGTTCCATGATGGGGCCATTCTCCATGGACCCCATCATGATGTTTAACTTCTAGTTTGAAAAAGGGTCATCTAGACCTTAAATCTTGGTGGAGAAGGGATCTCCACCGTTGATATTGATCGGTGGGTCCTCATGCAATGGGACCCACTTGATGTACGTTGTAGATCTTGAAACGGAGGGCCCATAGTGTCGGGGTCTGTCCATCATCACGTGTCTCTCTTTCTCTCTCTCTCTTTCATATTTTTTTTGTATGATAATGAGGTTGTGTGGCCCACTTGGATGGACCCCACCATGATGTAAGTATTTTGACCAAGCCGTCTACAAGTGGGGCCTACATGACATATGTCGTACCCACACCATCCATCATTTGGTGGCCCACTTGAGCTGGGCCCACCTTAATGCATGTCAAACCGCCCAGCGTCCAGGGACGCTGGACGTCCGTGAGAAAACCACAAATATAAGCTTGTTTCCAAGCTTTTAGGTGACTCACTCACTTAGGCCCCACCTTGATGAATGTGTTCAATCCACGCCGACTATTTCATTTCCAAGCCCATTTAAGGCGTTGATCTGAAAAATGGGATCCATCCGATCTTCAGGCGGGCCATAGCCTGTAAAAATAGGAGACTCAACCGTTGAAAGGCACCTTGGTATGTTTTATTCACCGAAAAAACACCGGATATTAGACTCATTGGGACGGCCTTGAGCCACTGAACATGTTGGACGGGGTGGATCTGCTTGTTGCGGGGCCCAGACGCGAAAAACCTCAGAAAAATGGGTTTTCAAGTTTTTGTATAAAAAATGTAGGAGGCAGAGCCTCTCCTCTCTGACAAGAGCTGCAGCAGCAGCGTGCTGCTGCGTGTAGCGAGAGGTAGGGCACCAGCCCACAGCCACAGCCGTGGGCCCCACCTTGATGTTTATTCGCCATCCAACCCATTGATTTGGTGGGTCCCCTCCTCAGGTGAGACCCCCTCCAAAAATGAGATGCATCCAATGCTCAGGTGGCCCACACCATTAGAAACAGTGGGATGGATGTCTACCCTTGAAACCTCTTTGGGGTCCACAGGAGTTTTGGATCAAAGATGATATTTATTTTTCCACTTCATCCAGGTCTGTACGACCTTCTCAACAGATTGGATGGAAAACAAACATTATGGTGGGCCCCACATGGGACCCACAATGGCATATGTATTTTATGAGCACCGTCCACGGTTGTGGACGGTGGCAGCCATCGTGATGTATGTGTTTTAAGGCCGTCCAGTAGCTGGACGGCCAATAAGGCCCCACTCTTGGTGTTTGTGGTGGGCCACGTGTATAGACCCCACCATGATGCATGTGTTACATCCAAACTGTCCATCCACTTTGCAAACTCATTTGTGGGTTTAGGACAAAAGTGAGTCAGGTCTAAGGTTTGGGTGGAGCCCACCATGATATGTGTTTCATTCATGTCATCCATCACGGGGTGGGTCCCACCTTGATTTATGTATTCTACATCCAGGCATCCATCTGTGGGGCCCTTCCATGATTATGTGTTGCTCCCACACCGTCCAACAAATGACGGTGCTGACCATCTATCAATGCTGACCATCTATTTGCACCATACATGGGACCCACCTCACACGTGCTGCACGTGTGAGGGTGGGGCCCACCTTACGATGGGTTGAATGGTCGCACCATACATGGGTCCCACATGGAAGTTATATTGAGGTCTGGACATTTGAATGCATTATAATAATATAATAATAATGATATATATATATATATATATATATATATATATATATATATGTAAGAGTTCCACTTCTTCCACCCACGTCTAGTGGATTGGACGGTGGACAGCCCACCATGATATGTGTTTTTATCTCCACCATCCAGATGGATGGATGGTGGAATGCACCGTAATACATGTGCTATATCAATACTGTTTTTTTGTGGAGCCCGCATGTGATGTATGTGCTATATATCCAAACTGCTCAGACTAGCTGGGATGGTGGGACCCTCTTGCTGACGTGCTACAGCTCGGCACGTGGGAGCCAGCATGATGTACGTATTTCATCTATGTCGTCCACTTGTGCGGCCCACCTTGATGTGTGTATGGGATCCACACCATCCATGAGACTCACGTGATACATGTTTTATCCTGGCCGTCCAGATCACATGTGTAAGACCCGTATCTTAGTTCGTACCATTCCGTAGACTTCCGCGGCTTACCGGTCGAATTTCGGTAACCTTTGACCCTTAACCGATATTAACGCGCGACCTTGATTCATATGTCGTCAACCTGTATCGACTCGAGTCAAGATCTGTACCCTAGCGACCGTGCCGTCGCTGCGGTTCCGATGCCGCGACTTGCGTGCCGAGGTGATACCCTGGTCAAGAGTTGTAGGCCAATGTTCGGTGTGAGAAAAATGACGCGCGTTGTGAAACCCAAGAGAATCTCTACGATGTGTCACATCAATTCCATCAATCCCATCAATCAATCAATCCATCAATCCATCACATGTCAAGTACACATCACCTTTCACCCATACCCAAGCAACCACAAAAGTCAAAAAAGGTCTTACAAACCCATGCCTTTCTTACACAAAAGGCCACCAAAGTCAAAAAAACCTTACACACCCATCCCTCTCCCATCCATCACTCCATCACCCATCACACTCTCTCTCCCTTTACAACTCTTTCTCTCTTTCTCATTTTTAAAAAAATCCAAGCAAACCCCTCCATACGTTGGAGCTCTCCAAGCTTTCCAAAAAACTCCAAGGTGGCCCACTTTCTACCCCATGATCTCCCCCTCCTAACCATCCATTCCCCATCGCCTCTATTGAAATCCAAGCTAAAGAGCTAAGGAGCCCATAGGAGCAAGAAAATTGGACGGTGGGTGCATGATCATAGTAGTTTTTTTCCTATTTTTGAGATGGGCCAAGTGAGGCCAACCGATCAATGGTTTGGATCTCATTTAGGACCCTAAGATGTGGCCGATGGCCTACTAGGATCATCATGATCATTCCATGATGGGGCCATTCTCCATGGACCCCATCATGATATTTATTTTCTTTTGAAAGGTCATCTAGACCATCCATATTGGTGGGGAAAGGATCCTCACCGTTGATTTTAAATTTTGGTGGTCCCATGTGTTAAAGGACCCATCCGATTGTATAATTTCTTCAAGGGAGGGCTCATAGTGGCGGAGCCCTCCATCACAAGCATGTCCCACTTTCCATCTCTCTCCCTTCTTATTTCATTTTTTTTTTTGTGTCATTATATAGGCCTGTGTGGCCTATTTGAATGGACCCCACCATGGGGCTCATTTTCTATACAATCATCAAGTGTGGCCCACTTTGTGTGTGATGGGGTCACACTGTTCTCCATGAGGTGGCCCACCTAACCAGGGCCCACCACAATATTTTTTTTTTATTAAAAGACCAAATCGTCTAGCGTCTGGGACGCTGGACGTCCCTGTATAAAAAAAAAAGAAAAAGAAAAAGAAAAAGAAAGGGAGCTTTTGGGGTGGCCAACTTACATAGGCCCCACCTTGATGTATATATCCAATCCAAGCTGTCCATCCTCTTACCCACATCGTTTTAACCGTTGAGTAGAAGAATGGGGCTGATATGAGCTTCTGGTGGGCCATAGCATTGGGAACATTGGTGGTTACCATTGAGGAATTTTCTGACGTTTCTGTGCATCCAAAAATCACAAACTTTGGACTCATTGGGACGGCCTCGAGCCACTAAACACAATGGACGGAGTGGATTCTCATGATGCGGACCCCACACGATGAAAACCCCGAAAAAATGAGTTTTTCCTGTTTTTGAATAAGCAAGGCATGAGGCTCTGCCTCTGCCTCTGACAAGAGCAGCAGCTGCACGCTGCTGCGTGCAGAGTTAGGCGGGCGGGCGGTCAGCCAGCTACCCACGGCTGCTGCCATGGGCCCCACAATGATGTATATGTTTGATCCACGCCATTCATGAGGTGGGTCCCCTCCTCAGGTGGGCCCCCTCCAAGTTTCAGTCGGATCCAGAACTCAGGTAGCCCACACCATAAGAAACAGTGCGAATGAACATCTACCATTGAAACCCATCCTAGGGTCCACAGAAGTTTTAGATCAAGATGAAATTTGTGTTTTACCTTCACACAGGTCCGTGTGACCTTATGAACGGTTTGGATGGCATTTAAACGTTTCTGGTGGGCCCCACATTGGACCCACAAGTGATGTGTGGGTTTTATTCCCACCGTCCAGGCAGACGGTGGAACCCACCAGATATGTGTTTTATTCCCACCGTCCAGCGGACGGTGGGCCCTGGTGCATGTGTTCTTCGTCACTGTCCAATGACAGTGAGCCCCCCCCCCCCCCCCCCCCCCCCATGATACGTGTGTTAAATCCAAGCCGTCTATCCACTTTACAAGCTCATTTTGGCCATGAGCTTAAAATGTTAAGCCAGATTCATATTCCCAGTGGACCCCACCTTAGCCTGTTTTAAGGCCCATCTTAATGTAGTGATAATAGTCTATTAGGGGCCCATTTTTGTTGTGGATGCAGGATCCATTTGATTTATATAAGGCCTATGGATTTAGGCCCATTTGATATATAAGGCCTATGGATTTAGGCCCATTTGATATATAAGGCCTATGGATGTAGGCCCACTTGATAGATAAGGCCTATGATTTAAGCCCATTTAGTATGTATAAGGCCGATGTGATTAGACCCATTATGATGCAATCTAAGGCCCGCGGGTAATGACCCATTGCAATGCACGTAAGGCCCATTGGTGTGGTCCATTTACGTGGCCCATTTGACGAATAACAGGCCCATATAGCATGGCCCATTGGATGTATTTAAGACCCAATGGGATGTACCTAAGGTCCATTGCAATGTATGATCCCAACACTAATTATGTAACGATGTTTGTCGTGCCTTGGAAGCAATGCTGGTTTGACGTCCACATTACGACTCTCCCTAGGGCCCAGTGTTAGGCCCGTACTTATTGTGTATAGGCCGTCCAGGCCCATCTGCATTGTAAGGATAGTGCATTACTTTATAACATGTTTAGTATAGTTTCATGACTCATGAACATATGCATCATATGTACGCTTGATATGAGAGGTGACTGATAATAGCATATGCCTTCGGACAGACTGTTTATGGGGCCCCGATTAGGCGATGTTGCACTACATGAGCGCACCATACGCGCAGGAATTGTCGCATGATTTGATAGTGTGATTCATGCATTTCGCATTGTATGACATGATTACTGTACGCCCTAGCATCATCGGGGTTGTAGCCATCCACAGACAGATCGTGGTTGGCAGGATTGGATACCGAAAATCTTATTCTACATGGGGTGATATAGATATCCCTGGGTGAAAGTCTCTAAACCCTTATGGTACCAAGAGGTTGCTCCAACGTCTAGACCGAGTGGGTAGATGAGCGTTGAGTTCCGATTACCAGACGGTTGCGCTTTCCACTGTGTCGTGGTCGGTTAGAAGGGGGTACGGCCTTACCTGCCCGAGAGTAGGGAGCAATGCTAGGCTAAGTTTAACCAACTCGAGGAATGGGTCCGCTATCGATGAGTCGAGCCCGATATTGGCAGACGGATAGTGAGGTCTCTTCCACTTACCCTATTGCACCCGATGTGGTGGAGATCTAGTTTAGAGTGTACTAGACCCCGGTGATATCTCAGAGTTGAGCTGTATTGACATGCGGACTTAGATGAGGATTGTATGCTTGGCTTGCATCTTGCATCGCATAGCCTTGGTACGGCTCATGATATTTATGGTTCCATCTGCATATTCCGTATTACTCTGATACTGCATGATCATATTACTACCTTACGCACACACTTTCACCACCCTCTAATCTTTTTATAAGCTTATGCATGACCGTTGCGTGCAGGTGATGTTGGACGCAGCAGCGTTGAGGCTTGAGCACGTGGCAGATTACTCTGGAGTTTTTGGTCTATCATCATTGTCCCTTTATGCTCATTGTACTTGTAAAGTTTTTTATCATAGTGAAAATGTAATGGAATTCTTGATTGTTGTTTGTGGGTTATGCCTTTGGTTATGCTTATTACAAATCAAACTGACATTGAAAATCCTCCTCGTAGCATCCCAGGATCGGAACCTGGCGAATGGGCGCTAGGAGCCAAGAATGGGGTTCTACGGAGGCTGTCGGCGCCGGATTCGGCGATCGGGAATTTTTTGAGCCCGGTTTCTGAGTTTGGGGCGTGACAACGTGGGACCCACCATAAGCAGATTGGCTAGTGTACCTCACTAGTAATATGACTGTTGTGTTGACGGGAGCAAGTCCTAAGGATCTGATCAATGAGGTATGTGCTTCATCCACGGCGCGCATCTTTGGGACCCACCTATGATGTAAGTGTTTCGCTCGTGTCGTCCTATACAAGGGTGTGGGTCCCACATGATATATGTGTTTTCACCTATTCAGTCCATCCATGGGACCCGTTGTAATGTATGCATTGTATCACTAGCTAGTGGGACCCATTATGTGATTCATAAGGCTCACCTATCGTGTACGCAAGGCCCACCTGCTCACCGTGCATAGCCCATTGAGATGTGTTTGTAGCCCATGGGTTGAGGTCCATTGTGATGTATTTAGAGCCCATGGGCAAGGCCCAATGTGATGTATTCAAGGCCCTTGTATGAAGCCCAACGTGACTATGAGAGACCCATGAACGAGGCCCAATGTGATGTATGCGTGGCTACTACGTTGTGTATGAATCCCTTATGTGGGCCACTCTTTGGGAGCAATGTTGGTTAGATGTCCACATTGAGAGGTAATGATGGTTGAATGTCCACATTGTGACCTTCCCTTAGGCCTTGTTAGACCCACTCTCATCATACCCTCAGTGAGTTAACCCAAATAAGTGGGCCCCATTTTTCGTAGACTGATGGTTCCGTGTTATCGAATTTGATATAACCACGGCCGAGTGTTGATCTTTATACTATAGTTGATCGGCTGGTCATCTATGGACCCTGTTTTGTTTATCTGCTAATTATCGATGCGATTGACGTAACCGATTTATCGATTCTGTTTATCGATCGATCCTGATTGTCGTGACCGATTTCTGAACCCGATTGACGTGATCAATTTTCTGACTCTGATTACCGATCGATTCCGATTGACGTGACCGATTGCTGATTTCAATTGTCATGATCGATTGCCGATTCTGATTGACGTGACTGATTTGTCGATTCTTATTATCGATTGATTTCGATTATTGTGATCGATTGTCGATTCCGATTATAGATCGATTCCGATTGTCGTGACCGATTACCGATTCTGAGTATTGAGGCCGATTATCGATCAATTCCGATTGTCATGACCGATTGACGATTCTGATTATCGTGACCGATTACCGATCATGGCCGATTGTCGATTAATGTGGTCGATTGCCGATTCTGTTTGTCATGGCCGATTGACTGATTACCAATCGAGGCTGATTATCGAGACTGATTACCGATCGTGGCCGATTGTCGATTAACGTGGTGGATTTTCGATTCTGCTTGTCATGGCCAATTGACCGATTCTGATTATCGAGGCCGATTACCGATCGAGACTAATTATCGTGGCCGATTGTCAATTCCGATTGTCGTGGCTGATCACCGATTTTGATTGTCGAGGCCTAATGCGATGTATATGCGGCCCGTTATGATGTGTATCCAGCCCGTGTTTAAGGCCCAACGTGATGTATATGAGGCTTATGTGATGAGGCCTACTGTGATGCATTTAAGGGCTAGGCGATGGAACCCATTATAATGTATGTTAGGCCCATGTGAAAGGCCCATCGTGATGTATATTAAACTCTTGAGTGAGGCCCATGGTGTTATATATTTGGCCCTTGTGTGCAGCTATGAGTCCACTATATGTTAGGCTTTATGTGGGTCGTTCCTTGGAGGACAATATTGGTAAAATGTCCACGTTGTTGATGTCGATTGTCAATGCTTACTATTGATACCGATTATGAATATGTGACTGCATAGCATCATGATACATGCCCATACGCATCATCTGCATGTCTGTTATGAGATATGATTGACCATTGCATATGTCATAGTGTTTTTATGAGACTCCCTGATAGGTGGAGATTGTCTCACATGAGCGCACGATATGCGCAGGACTGATGCATGATTAGATTGTATGACTCATGCATCTTGTATTGTGTGTTATGATTACTATATGCCCTAGAGACATCAGGGTCGTAGCCTCCACAAACATATCGTGGATGGCCAGATGGATACCGAAAATCTGTTCTATATGGGTGTTATAGATATCCTTGGGTGAAAGTCCCAGAACCCTTTTGGTTCCAGAGGTTACTCCAACGTCTAGACTGAGTGGGTAGAGGAGCGCCGAGTGCCGATTATCAGATGGCTGTGCTCTCCACTGTGTCGTGGTCGATTGGAAAGGGGTGCGGCCTTACCTACCCGAGAGGAGGGGGCAATGCTAGGCTAAGTCTAATCAGCTCGAGGAATGGGTCCGCTATTGACGAGTCGGGCCCGATATTGGCAGGCGGATAGTGAGGTCTCTTCCACTCACTTTGTTGCACACGATGGGGCGGCAATCTGGTTTGGAGTGTAATAGACCCCGGTGATTTCTCAGAGAGGAACCGTACTGATATGTGGACTTATTGAGTAGGAGTTGCATGCTCGTTCATTCATTCATTCACTATCCACTCGGGTTGGTGGTGCGTAACTATTTGTTGTGTACCTTCATTATGGAAATAATTTCAGTTGGGCGCACGACTAACCTGAGATCAGGAGTTTACTACGTTGAGTCTGACTATCCAAATTTAGGTATGGGACTGGTTTGGATAGAAGTCCATTGCGGTGCACCTCGTAGCCTGCGATACTACGTACTATCATCCCGCCTTCACATTCCAGCATTGTTATTTCATTCGCATTACACATTGCATTACATCCGCAGGCATATGACATCTTGGGTTGCTATGTTTCTACACTTATATAGCCTAGACAGACTTAATAGGATTCGTATATTACATTGCATCCTCGGCATCTAATATTTGGCTCTTATGACTCCTTATTGTATAGCTGTTCTATATTGTGTATTCTGATATTGATTAACTTATGGACTTGTCCATACTTTCGCTTACTCTGTTATCATATGATTCATGATCTTATCAGTATTTCTGCTTATTCAGACATTGTATGGTTTATGGATTACTAGTTTTTCGGTATTGTATGATTATGGCATCGTATTGAATACTTGACACTTACCTTGTGCATACACTTACACCACCCTCTAAGCTTTCTATAAGCTTATGCACGATAGATGCATGCAGGTGATGTTAGGTTGTAGCAGTGTTGAGCTTGGAGCGTGCAGTGGTCTTCTGGAGCTTGATTTTCTATTTATGTATTTTCCTTTCAGTGTTGTACTCAAATGATTATATTAGTGAATATATGATGATGATGTTGCCTTTGTGAATTGGGTAATCTTGTGGTTATGCTTATTACTAGTTAAATGTATATAAAAAAATCCTCTTTGTAGGATCCCAGGATCGAAATCTGACATATGAATGCTAGGATCTGAGAATGGGGTACTACGGAGGCTGTCGGCATCGAATTCGGCGATCTGAATTCCTGTGAATTCAATCTCCGAGTTTGGGACGTGACAAGTATGTCTATAATATCTTCGGGAGTTCTTCAGCCCATGCTCCTTTGGATCGATCGAGCTTGGTTTGGAGATGGTATTTGATGATCTTATTAACTGCCTTAACCTGTCTGTTTGTATAAGGATGATAGGGTGATGAATGTACATTTCTGATCCCAAGATTATCGCACATCTCTCAATAGCTCCTATTGTCGAACTGCTTCCCATTGTCAGTAATAATAGTCTGACGTATTCTGAACTGACATACAATATTTTTTCATACAAAGTCCGTGATCTTCTGCTCGGTTATCTTCTCCAATGGCTCTGCCTTGGCCCACTTTGTGAAGTAGTCCACTGCCAAGACAACAAACTTGGTCTGGCCTTTCCCCATAGGGAGTGGTCCGATAATGTCAATTTCTCATTGCGCAAAGGGTCAAGGACCAGTCATGAGAGTTAGTTCTTCAGGAGGTTATTTCGGGATAGCCATGAATCGTTGGCATTTGTCGCATCTTTGGATGAGCTTACGAGCGTCGGGGTGGATAGTCGGCCAGTAATATCCATAACATAAGACCTTGTGTGTGAGTGAACGCCATCCTGAGTGGTTTCTATAAATCCCTTCGTGAATTTTCCGTATTACGTAGTCAGCTTCGTTAGGGTTTAAACATCATAGCAATGGAGCATAGTAACCCTTTTTATATAAAGTCCCGTTAAGTATGGTGTAACAGGAAGCTCGGATCTTCAGTCGTCTAGCCTCGACACGATCTTCGGCTAACTCTCCATTGTCATGATATCGGATGATCGGGTCGAGCCAAGTAGGTTCCGAGTCAATTGTGTGTACGGTCGAACTAACTGATTCATTGATACTCAACTTAGCCACATACTCAATTGGAACGGACCTGAGCATGTCGTCCTCATCGACGGAGGCAAGCCTTGCTAATCGATTGGCTTTGGCATTTTTTATCTGAGGGATCTAAGTGACGACTCAAAGTTGAAAGTCGTCGATCAATTCATTGACTTTCTCCATATATGCTTTCAGTTGTTCTTTTCGTGTTTGATACACGCTGGTAACTTGATTGATGACTAGCTGTGAATCGATGAAAATATTGAGATGTGTAATACCTAAACTGTCCGCGAGTCGGAGACCGAGCAGTAACACTTCATATTCCGTTGTATTGTTCGAGGCTTGATGCAACACCCTGAAAATCGGGGGTCGTGTATAAACCCGACTCCCAAGTTCCAGACCGTCACTTATGCAACAAATGTGATTATGATTCCCTGTTGTCTGAGTTAAAGCATTCGCATGAGTAAAATTATACCAAAACTGCAATCCATACTCCAGATTCAGTGATAAAAGCAAGTGGAAGACTGAAGAATATATATATCACTGTATGAAAAACCAAAAAAATCTCGGCTATCTCCAAAGTATGAATACATCTCTGAGTCTCATATATATGTAATAAAATAAAATCAAAATGTCAGAAGTCCAACTAGTATGTCCCGCCAATCCAGGCCACCTATGCAAAGCCGTCGTGAAACTGCATATATGAGAACTCATACTGGTCCTCATCATAATCCGGCTCTGCCTCCTGAATCGCTGTCTCATCTGCATCTAAGATAGGGTCTAGTGGGTGTTGCAAACACCATCCCGTAATGTGAGAGTGAGTGATCAACTCAGTGGAATAATAGACCAGAGATTAGCATGTTCTCAAATCAATCATGCGATAATAGTAAAACAATTAATCAAACATTCCTAAATACTATTGTTAATGCAATATGACATGACATGATGGATACCCTCACTGATGATCTCCCTCATACGGCACCATCTTACGCCCGCGGCATGCTTTCTTCCCACAGTGCTCCACATCTTCCAGGCACATGCAATGTGATGGTGATATGATTACCGAGTTATTATTAGTCCATTCATACAACAGTATTGGGAAACTAAGGTACCTTACTTATATCAATCCCAACACAGATCCTGTCTAAGGTCGTCACTCCTAGTAGTCTCATACGATGTATATTTTTTAGGTCGCTGCAAGGGCTGCCAGGGCTGTTGCTTACACTCGTTGCACCGCTCCCCCATCACCTTATCAATACAGGCCTACTGTACTCTCGTTGTTACGGAAGGGTCGTCGCCTCCCGTAGACTCGGAATACGCTCGCGATCACTACAAAGGACTCGTCACCTGATCAGTGTAGGCCGACAGCAAAAATATGTGTCCCATACCACCATAATCTGCTCACGAGTCATAGGTGCTCACTGGTCACTACGGGGAGGTTGTGGCCCCAGTGTAGGCCGACAGCTCGACCACGGTGTCCCATACCACCATGCCCGGCTCATGAGTCTTTATGGATCAAGGTACCATGGTTAACAGGGTTTCCAATGGTAAGTTCAGTACCCTAGGTTCAAGCAGTTATGATTCATACAGGGTGAACATACAATGGCCAGTCGGGTTACTTGATGGGCTCGACTAGTACGAGCATATCGGAAGTCAAACGACATGAGTGCATGAAACACTTCGCGTGGCCTAACCACTGCCGCCAACTCAAAACACGACTCGCGTTCATCGACGCGTCGTTCGTGGCAAAGATAAGCCAACCACGAATTTACTCGGTTACCGACTGCCTGGACTAGGTATAGTCCCAAACATTTGTGAATCCACTTCATCAATCATATAAGAGTAACGGAAATGCATTACAACAATGTGAGCATGTTAACACATGTTATGACATACAATTTAAGTAAATCATCTAGCACATGCATTTCTTACATATAATGAAATCATACATATAGCCAACATGAAGGAAATCATTTACATCAATATATTATTTGAGAATTCAATCTCAAACTAATTCACAACACCATTTAATTCAATAAATACTAATACAAACATTTATACAAAGACTTAGTCTACACACTTAAGTCTACATATTGTATGTTGACTCAAAGTGCACATTTGGGTGAATCTCTTCGCCAAACTGATTATGCATGCATTCCTAATATCCTAAGGCGACAAAAAGCCATGTCAATCATATCAGCAAAATATGGATGCAAACAGTATTTCCTACAAATGACTAAAATGCCCTAAATCTCATATTTTTCGTCTGCTTACGAAACAGGAAACGGACAGCATGTTGTACATGTCAAACGGCATTGCCGTCGATAATCTACTATTAAACGACATTGAAAGCGTTGAAAACAGCCAATCAAAGCGTCTAAAATCCGCACCTTTTTCCCTAAAGGTGTATCGATTTGAACGGAGCGTATACGCTTCGTCTACGGCGAACAGGCGACCTACTTCACAAGATGTATAAGCTACTTTGCTAAGGAATCAACGGAACGTTAAATTAGCAAGTAGTTAGGGTCTTTTCTTACCTAGAAATGCGGCAAAATCACCGAGAAAGTGATTGAGATGCGTTGCTTAAACACGTGTAGCAAGTAGTACAGGTGGCAGGAAAATCACTCCCACTCTCTCTCACAAACTCTCACTTTTTCTCACACTCTTGCTAGGGTTTCTATCAAATTCGGATGGGTGAGAGAAGTGAGGGTTTAAAGCCCTTTTATAAGCTAATTTCTTCCCAAATTAGGCTTGGGAACAAAATTTACTTAAGGTATAACCAAATCGGGGCCGTTCTGGTCCAAAAACGTATTTCGGGAGGTCCCCTGGCCGAACGCGGTCGGACTTAAGCTCATGGTCATCGGATGTTGCTCACACGAAGTTTTCAGACTAGCAGAGTTCGTAGATCGCACGTGGTGGTCCAGTTTCAGTTCAACGGTCATCGCACCTAGATCAGGTCTACAAGTCTCATGATATGAAAGAGAAATTTTTCCTGATTCGAGGGTGTAATTTGGTTGAATTCTGACGGTTAGAACGCTTAATAATAACGCGCCAAGTTACGTGCCAGATTTGGATTTAAATTTCTAAATCTAACCCTATTCTCACTCTCTTCACTCCAGGCTTAATGAAATAGCCTCTGAACATCGGTTGGGCTTGATTTTCGAAATGATTGTCAAGTCCAGCTAAGCGGTCATAACGGTCTAAGATTGTAAGTATCGAACTTTTGACGCGCGGTCTAGATCCAATACAAAGTTTCAAAGGGTTCCTGAGGACAAACCGGTTTAGAGTTTGATCATAGGTTTTAGGATATTATAGCGTCATAAATTCTACAAGTTTTGGGTCTTGTAGAATGTATTTAAAGTGATCAGGGACTATTTCACAGCTACTCTAGCGTTGCGCTAGCTAACTTATGCTTATTTTCTAAAGGAATTAATCTTACGTGATTTCTTGTCGAGTTAGTACTCGAGTTTCAGTACGAATTTTTCCAGGGCGTTACACTTGAAATCTAAGTCTTAAGGAATACTGCATGTAGATTTGATCGGGAGTTTTTAGGACAACTCCTGCCCCGCTTGCCTTAGAGTTGGAGGAGCTGTCGACATACAGCTTTCAGTAGATTGGGGTGGGCGCGGACTCGAGAGAAGCGGTCGTCGATTCCTCAATAAGCTCAGTAGCATGTTCAGTTATCTTATGGTGTTACTTTAGCAATGAAATTAGCCACGGTTTGCTCTTTGATTGCAACTCTCAACTTGTATTGAATGTCGAACTCTCTGAGGTCAATCGCCCACTTCGTAAGTAGGCCGGATGCTTCCAGTATCTGTAGAATCTAACGTAGTGGGAGATCAGTCATAACGACAATGGTATAAGCTTGAAAATATAGCCGAAGTCGTTACGAGGAGACTACCAGGACTAAGGCCACTTTTTTCAGGAGTGGGTATTTTGTCTCTGCCGGTAATAGTGCGTTACTAACATAATAAATTGGCAGTTGCTTTCCTTCGTGCTCTAGTATCAAAGTCGAGCTAACTACTACCTCGGACACTGTGAGATACAACAGCAGAGCTTCCCCTGGTTTGGGTTTCGATAAAAGAGGTGGAGATCCGAGATAAGACTTTAATTGCTGGAACGCAGTATCGCACTCTTCTATCTAATCCACCGTTTGTCGTCCCTTTAGTTGTTTGAAGAATGGGAGACATTTGTCGGTAGCTCGGGAAAGGAAGTGATTGAGTGCGGCTACTCATCCGGTCAGCCTTTATATGTTTTTAATTATTTTCGGAGACTTCATGTCGAGTAATGCCTTTATCTTCTCCAGATTTGCCTCGATCCCTCGTTGACTAACCAGGAATCTGAGGAACTTTTTCGAGCTTACGCCAAAGGCACACTTGCTCGAATTCAACTTCATCTGGAACTTGTGTAAGTTTAGGAACATTTCTTCTAGGTCGGCTATATGGTTGGTCGCGTGTATACTTTTGATGCGCATGTCGTCAATGTACACTTCCATGGTTCAGCCAATTTGTTGAGCAAATATTTTGTTCACTAATCTTTGATAAGTCACTCCAGTGTTTTCAAACCAAACAACATCACACGGTAACAATAAAAACCTTTGTCAGTGACAAAGGTGGTCTTAGATTTATCAGATTGATGCATTACAATTTAATTGTACCCAGAATAAGCATCCATAAAACTAAGAAGTTCATGCCCCGCAATGCTATCCACCAACTGATCGATTCTCAGAAGAGAAAAGCTGTCCTTTGGTCATGCTTTGTTTAAGTCGGTATAGTCAATATAGACTCGCCACTTCCCTTAGCTTTCTTCACAAGTACGACATTAACTACCTATTTTGGATAGTATATCTCTTCTATGAATTTGGCCTTGAGGAGCTTATTGACCTTATCTTCAATGATAGCGTACCTTTCAAGGCCGAGCAAACGTCGCTTCTGTCGGATCAGTTGGTAGGTCGGATCGATGTTGAGTCGGTGAGTGATTACTGATGGGTCGATTCCTAACATAACTTCATGGCTCCATACAAATACATCAACGTATCTTCAGAGCAGGGCTATTAAATTGTCTTTCAGGGGCGATCGCAGAGACGAGACAATTTGCACCATTTTAAACTTATCTATCTCGACCAAAGGTATCGAGATAAGGTCTTCCACCGGTTGTCTTCGTTCGTGAGTCTCAACCCGAGGATCTAGTGACTCGATCATAGATACCTCAGCTGGAGATTTTACGGCTGTCGCGTAACAACGTCTTGCATCTTGCTAATCTCCTTTAACAACTCCTACTCTCGAGTCGGTCGAAAATTTCATGGAGAGGTGATATGTAAATACCACGGCTTGGAAGAGACTCAAAGAGGGTCGGCCGAGTATAGGATTGTAAATGGACGATTGATCGACTATCAGAAAGTTAACCATTACTGTTGCCTGATGCAGAGGGTTTTCAGCAGTTAGTGGCACTAAGATGACTCCTTCTGGGAGAGTCTGTCCACCTGAGAATCCGATCAGTGGGGTATGAACCGGTCACAACGTCTGTCGTTCAACACCCATTTTGTCGAACGCCTGAGTGAAGATAACGTCAGCAGACAATCCTATGTCAACGAGTATGCGGAACACTTTTTGGTTCATAATAGTGAGAGTAACAACCAATGCATCATCATGGGGGTGATGAATGCCTCGAGCATCTTCATCAATGAATGAGATACAATACTTCTCTTTTCTTTTCCTTTGAAGGCCGACCTAAGATGAGGATCTCAGACTCAGGTCGACTGATGCTCCTGGCGTGATTTTTTCGAGCATTGTTCGAGTCACCTCCGCCTCGTGGACCACCGACAATTGTTCGGATCTCTTCCGTGGGCCCGTTGTCACCCAGGTGTTCTTCCATTGTCCCGGTTCTTTCAACGTGTTCTATGAGTTGGCCTTCTTAGATGAGACTTTCGATTTCTTCTTTCAGGTGATAACAATCACTCGTATTGTGTCCATGATCGTGATGGTAGTGACAATACTTGCTCTTATTTCGTTGATTGGGGTTGTTTCGAAGCCTATCTAGCCAATTGACGAATCCTTCACCCTTAATCTCCATCAACACCTGCTCTTGGGGTTTATTAAGTGGGGTATATGTATAAAACTTTCGGTTAGGTCGCTTACTTGACTTGCGTTCATTACGCGTTCGGTCGTCCTTGCGCTTCTTCCCTCCAGTTAAGTCAACTTCCTTTTTAACTGACTCTTTGGCCGGGACTTTTGCGTTCTGGGCAGTCTCACGCATGATTTACGTTTCCTCGGCATCTGCGTACTTATCTAATCGAGTCATAAACTCAACCAGAGCATATGTGGATTTTTATCTAGTGATGTCAAAAACGGCTTGTCCCTTACACCTTGCATGATTGAATTGAGTGTTGTCTCCTCTGAATGTTTTCAAACTTGGAGTGACTCAAAATTGAAAGGCTTGATGTAGTCTTTCAGTAACTCTCTCTCTTTTTGAACTATGTTGTTTAAGTGTGCGGGAGGCTTTAATTTCTTCTTTCCACCAATGAAATTAGTGAGGAAGGCGTCGCTGAGCTCTGCGAATGAACTGATAAACTTCGGTTTCAACTGCTTGAAACAAAGTTGAGATATGTCAGCTAAGGTGAGGGAGAAAGCTCGGCACATTATGACATCCAAAGCATCATGCAGTTCTATATATGTTCGAAAGCACTCGATGTGTTCAGTTGGGTTGTAATCTGTAGAAGACTAAACCTTTCTGGTAATCAAGCCTACATTACTTCATCAATAAATGAAGATGCCTTTGTTTCAAGTCGGGTTTGATGTGCATCCCAACTCTGCTTCATGTCCGCAATCTCTTCCTGCACTTCTTTCCTAAAGTTATGGAGGTCAGCTTTTTAAGGTTCGTCGCTTTCTACCATGCCTTCAACCGGAAGCCGGCTGCGCCTCCTTCGATCTATCTCGTATTAGAGATCAGTGGGGGGTAGCACGACAGTCGTGAAATGAGCGAGCGCTGGCTCGAACGGACCATAAGGACGACTCTACTGTAAGAGTGATCACGGAACGGTGGACTGAGAGTCGGCAACTTGTTGTGAAACGTTCGTCGCTTAACCTTGATGAAGCTGCTGAGCTTGTTGACGGTGCATCTGTTTCAACATTTATTTCATAACGTTTATATCAGCTCTGAGCTCCTGGACCTCCTAATTTAACCCCCCATTGCCTCGGTTCCGCTAGGCGTTAGTCGCAACAGAGGTTGCTGGGCAAGTCGTGGAACCCTAGTGGTTGTCGAGTTGATTATGAGCCCCTTAAGCTACGCTTACGCCCGGTGGTCTAGTAACAGTGGTTTCATTTGGTTCTTCTTGGACCGTTCTTCTAGTTCTCACCATTAGATTGCGTTTACAACTTATGGATAGAGCGTAGAAAACAACTTTTTGTACCATTTCCGTCAGACGGTGTGAAACTATTGATGCACCCTCTTCCTGCACAATGATGAGAGGCAAAGGAAACCTGACGCACCCTCTTCCTGCACTTCTTACCTGCACAATGATGAGAGGCAAAGGAAACCTGACGCACCCTCTTCCTGCACTTCTTACCTGCACAATGATGAGAGGCAAAGGAAACCCTCACTAGAGCCGGAGAACCTCCGATGCTTAAGTCACTAATGGGGCTAGGAAGAAGGTATTTTTTAGGTGTTTTTCTGCGTACCTTTGATCTTGGAGAGCCTTTCTTTTATAGGAGTGAGATGTCTCGGCGTGCAGGGATTCTCTCCCTGATTTATAGGAGATTCGATTTACTTGTAATCTATTTACGGATACTTCCCAATTATGAGATTTTAAAGATCGGGAATCCTTTTACAAGATTTTCAGGACAATATTTATACTTACACCGTCTCTCCCTTGCTTGGCTCGGCCTCAAATGATTTTAATAATAAATCAGTCTCGGCTGGTTACAAGGTTGGAGCTTTTTGCCTTATGTCAGACGGAATAGGGTTGGTTTATGTCCGATGTCCTTGCTTTATTTGATGGCTGACACTGTAACTGGCCTAACATGGGTCGGTTTTACGGTCGGTCAGGTGGCTTTTAGCTTTCAGGCTTTTATCGATTTCATCAGACGTTGCTGCCTCATTAGCCGAGTCAACTTTATGTGTCTTATACATTTTGCCTTGACTCTTCTAGTCTCGGTCAAGATTCATTTCCTTCAATCCGAGCTGAGTCTCTCCTTTAGGCTTCGTCTTGTCTCGGTTTGACCTGTTGCCTTAGAACCTAGGGCAGTCTCAGTAGAGTTGGTCCATTCTATAACGGACCCGGAATGGTCATATTTTTTCCCAACAAACCCAAATTAGGGTTTGCATAAAAATCCCAGTAGTTCTCACTCAAAATCCAATGGAATCCGATTCAGGGACCGCTCGTTTCACATCCAAACGCCACCAATCTACACTCCAATCGCTTTCTGGTCAGTGTAGAAATGACTTTGCTTTCATTTTTTAGAAGGATTTTCTTTTTCTTTTTTTTACTTGAGTAGGGTTTTGGTTTTGATTATCGGCGGTGTCGATGCAGATCTGTACCTTGCTTTTGAAGAAATGGATGACGACAATGATTCAAGGGCCGAGTTTTCCTGTCCGTTCTGTTCGGAGGATTTTGATATCGTCGGTCTGTGCTGTCATATTGACGATGAGCATCCTGTCAAGGCGAAAAGTGGGGTATGAATTAGAGTTTTAATTTCCGTTTCGTCAGCGGAAGAAAATCGATATAATTGGGGATTCTTCCGCTTCAGATGGTTAAAAATTGAATCTTTTTCAGGGATAGAAAATCTGTGTTGCACGCACACATGCCGACATGGGTCACATCTATGAGATCAAGGTCGTTCATCAGGCCGGCTACTGTGTAGATGCTGCCCTTGCCCAAAAATCAGCCCGTCATCAGGTGGGCCAGCAGCATACAAAAAATGTTCAGCGGTTGGAGAAATGCCAGCTTGCTGCATTCGATTTACCTCCGTAGCCCACCCAACGAGTGTGTTGGACCGAGTTTTTGGCAATAACATCTACACAGCAGGGCCCATCTGATGAACAGTTTGGATTCGTGTGACTACAAGTCGCATTGTGCTTACCGTGTTCATCTACATTTCATCATTTCAAATTAGAAAAAAAAAAAAAAGGATTCTGATGGTCGAAGATTTGTTGTTAGCAGTTGTCATGGATGAATGAACTAAAGTAGTAAGGAAAATTCTCTACTTAGTGTGGCGTGGGTATGGAATTTTTGTTGCTTAAAATATGAAATTTCAAACTTGGGAATCAGTCTCTTTATATTCGGCTTCAACTTGATTTCAACCAGTTGATCATCAGCTTGGCCGTGTCAATGGTAAGTTGATCATTGGTTCCTCCAACCCTTTATGAAGTTGGTCTGGCTCAATGTTCAGGCCTTGCTAAAATAAGCTGCGATTTCTGTTTCTCATTGACTGTCGGATTTGTGAACATTGCTTTATGCAAGTATTTATAGTGGATAGTGGGTAATGGTGCTTCTTTCGAAGTGCACTAGGTGGAAGGTTTTTTTTTTTTTTTTTTTTCTGGCAAGATCATTTGCTTTAATATTTTGTAATGAATCGAGTAATGCTTTAATATTTTGTGATGAATCGAGTAATGGTTTTTCCCTTGATGTTGAATCAAATTTCTGTTTTGAATTTCGAGGAAAAACACCTGAAATGAATTGGGAGCATTGTTTGGCATTACCTAGGAACTTAGATGTTGTTTGGAAGTTTGGATCATAAGTTTGGTTAATGGGGGATTTCCTCGTATAATCAGCATATGTTTACATTTTCAGGTGTGCCCTGTTTGTGTGGTCAGGGTGGGGATGGACATGGTTGGACACATAACCATGCAGCATGGATAGTTCTTCAAGATATCCTTTTCTTGAAGGATATTCCAGATGATCTTTTCTTTTGGAAATGATTGTAAAATGCACTACAGAATGTGTATGCGTGTGTGCATTCACCATAGCTTTTAAATGGCACAGGGGTTATCCCATCATTGATCTGAACCGTTCATTCATTCATACAACCGGTAGCAAGTCATGGTGGAAATATCATGACAGTGGGATGATCCCCAGTGTCTGATCAATGGGATGATAGTTTTGGAAATTTCCCAAATGCCTCTACACCTGTTGTATTTGAGAGTATAACTGTAACATAAGGCACATCATAGGCCAAACCTGATACTTTAAAGGTACATAGTTAGAAATTGTGTTTTCTTGGACAATCTTTTGGGAGCATTTGCTAAAATGCTTTAATGGTTTCATTTTCAATACATCATCGAAATTGTTTTCTTGAATGATTAAGAACTTTGACCTTTTGCAAGCTCATCTTCCTCTGTGAGATGAAGATGATTTCTAGTTGCTCTTTTAACAATTTCATTCAGTTAAAATTTGTATACTAACTAATTGATTAGGAGTTATGTACTTCGTTTGATTGCTATGGCCAGACAGGCCAGGTAGTATTTTAATTCAAAGTCACTGAGACATTTGGTAATGCTTTAAAAACTCAGTCCCCAATGTTCAAAAGGAGACATCCAGTGGAGGGCTAACCATGGCAGCCCATCTCAGTGACTCTCAGGTATGAGTTATCATTCTGCGTGACTCTGTTGCTTTGGTACATTCGTAAACATGTGCCTGTGGTAGCTTTTTTTATTTTATTATTATTATTTTTTAAATTTTTAAAAGGAAAGGTGGAATCATTCCACCTGAATTTTTTTAGGTGAAACTGGAATATACAGCCATTCCACCTGAATTTTAAAAGCAGCCTGCCTTTTGCTTTTAAGTTACCCCCCCTTCGTTCAATTCCAATACTCTCACTACTTTTCAAATCCTCCATTTCCATTGTATCACATTACATTCTCTTTTTTCCATTCTTTCTTTTTTACCTTCTCTTCATTCAATCTCCACACCTCCATCATTTCCCATAAAACCATCAATCTCTTCATTCACTTCTTCTTCCACAACAACACCTGTATCCATTCTTCCTTGTTCTTGGAGTTCTTAATCCGATGATCATCCTTGTCTTCTAAATTCTGAATTATGGTCAGTTCCGTTGCTCCTTCCATCTGCATACTTTCCATTTCATTGACTGATATTTTTCTTGTTTTCTTTGTCTGTGAATTTTCAAAAATCAAGGGAACACTGGTTAATATCGTCGTTGGCTTGCACGTGCAGGTGGAAGATCTGGAGGTCGCGTGGATCGACGGGGAAGTGACTGAAATCCATGGCCACAATGCCACGATCATTACAACTAATGATAAAACAGTAAGAGCTATTGTTTTTTAATTGACGATCATTTTGGTTTTGTTTGACGTATTATCTTAGAGGATCTCAATTCATTTGGATCTTTAACAGACGGGTTAGAATCTGATCGTATTGATTTTCTTATTAAATATTCTGTTAGAAACAAAGACAACTGTTTATAGCTTTCTATGAGATAAAGAAGAGTGATGAGAATCTAGATCTGGTGGATGAATATTTCCTGAAACAGTAAAAGAATTTGAAATCTGTTTTGTGGGTCATTAATGAAATGATTAGAATATGTTTATGTTGAATGCATTAGATTTTTTTTTCCTTTTTTCTAATCCAAGATTCTTTAGCAAACAAGTGCTACTGTTTATAACTTTTCATATAAATACAACTGTTTGTCTTTATATGCAACGAAGTAAAGAAAGCAGATTTTGCATCTGGAGGATGAATATTTGCTTGAAATAGTAATAGAATCCTAATCTGTTTTTCATGCATTTATACTTTTTTTCAAGTACTAATTAATGTCACCACATCACAACTGGCGATTGAGACTGTTGGCATGTTATCAGTAAACTACAACACCAAGCAGAATACAGACATTGAAAATAGATAATGGCTGTCAGGTATGAAGATAGAATTAAGTCCTCCAAAACCAAAATACAACGGACAGTTGATATGCTAAACAACTAAAAATTTTAATAAGAACAGGAGAGATACTCGATGAGGGATGCTTTTGCCTTCAAGTTGCAAACAATCAGAAATTGTAAACTGAACAGCACTGAGCAGTTTAGCTGTGACATTCACTTAACTTTGAGTTTTAGGGAAGTTGAAAAAGAGACAGGCAGAATGGTCAGTCCAAACTCGATGGCTTTGAAGGCATGAAGGATGACATGAAGGATGTTGAGGCATTGCTAAATAAGAAGACATTCAGGAGCTGCAGCAGTCAAAGACAGGAGAGGAGCTCCATGATCTTATCCACCGTCCCACTGCCAAAGAAACTGCAGTTGCTGCCAAGGTTTGGACATATTGGGCTCTTGAAATTCTGCTTTTCTGTTGGAACGATGGTATAGCATGGTTATATATGTATATGAATTCATTTTTCTTTTTATGGAATTATTAGAGTAGAAATGGAAAGAATTAAGTACCTATTGGCATTACCATCATCTTTCCTCATTTCTACTTGTTATTTTGTTCTTGTGTTCCTTGTTTTTTTTTTCTCAGTTCAAGACCGAGGGTGGTTCTCAGCTGAAGGAGTATTGCTTGAATTTAATAAAGGACGATTGTCGGCGTGAGAGTGTTCTGTACACTGCATGTGATAAGGTCAGTACCTAGTATTATAACATCTTGGGTGTGAGTTTTAATGCACCTGCGGTTGAGATTAAAAAGGCTTACTATCTCAAGGTAAGATTGATCCTCAATATCTATTGCATTATTTTATTTACATGGATTATTTATTTATTTTTTACTTTTGATAACCGGTTTGATTTGGGTAGCTTGGCATGTTACTTTTTCTACTTATAGCAGTAGATGGGCTATCATTGATCAAAACCAAGTTACTTTTTCTACTAGTAGTAGTAGATAAGTAACTTATACAATACATTAGTGCCCAAATTTGGAATTCAGTACAATACATATGAATTTTCTCTATTTTACGATCTTTAAAATCTGTGATGAGGAAGCGAATTGAACTCGAGCAGTTGAAAAAAATGGAAAGATTGTCTACTATTCTTGATGCACGAGTAAGGGATTTTGCATGCTCCTCATGATTATGCTCAACAGATTGTAAATGTTTTGTCTGTTCAGATGTAGATCTTTTTCAGTGCACTCTGTATTGTTGATGCAGGTACGTCTAATGCCAGAATAGTAAATGTTTTTCACAGGCTTAATTCTGATGTGTTTGTCTAGCGGCTTATTCATGGCAGGCCTGTCAATGATTCTCTTCTTGTGCGAATTGCTTTAGCATTTCACTCTAATTTTATAAAGAATCTTATTTCATAATTCTATTCCAACACCAATTGTTGCAGCCTTGTTGCGGGTTATGGAAGTAAAAACTTTGAGTGTATTTAAAGAAAGAAACCAGGTTTTTGACTTGCAAACCTTGGTGTGTGATTCAGTTTAGTCTCAAATTTTATTATTGAAATGTGGATTTACGAAAAATGATGCATGAGCCTACAATTTGTCCCATTTTTTTTTTCTACTATATGTGCTCTATATCACTATTGGCTGCAGGGTCCATCTCGGAGGTAAATATGAAAAGATTAAATGCTAAAGATGTCTATCTTGAAGAAAATGAGAAGCAAATTGAAGATGTCAACAACTTAATATTATATATATTAGTTTGTCAGTTCATGAGTTGACTGTTTCTCCTCTTGTTGGTGAACTTCTGCTTTCTGAAAATATTATCTTTCTGAAAAAGAACATTATTCATTTTGATCTTGCATCTAACTTCAAAATTTCTTTCTCCAATATGTTTTTCTAGAGCTGCTTTACAATCAGCATTGTGCATCCTTGCGTTTGAGGTTCTTTCATATCTACAGATATCAATTACCCAATTCATATGTTTTTGCATATAGGCATTAGTGGAGGAGTGGGGAAGTATATATGTGTTGTCGGATAGGTCTTTTCCAAGGGTTGTGGTTGAAAGGCAAGATACCAGGGAATGGTTGATTTTCTTGGGGGTGTTAATATAGTAGCTGGAGATCACTATGAATGAGAAACATGGATGAGATGTATGTGAAGGTTGGCGGAGAAGGCGGGCTCTATATGATCATGGAATATATGAATAGAATAGTAGGGAGCTGTATGTTGTACCACAGAGAAGAAGGTTGATGTGGGGTGAGGGTATTTTGATGTGCTTTGGATAATTTTTAATGTATTACAACATGGTGGTCGTGTCCTACTCCTACCATTCTTAGATGCAGTAATTTCTGTGGGGATGTAGAATTGAAATTGGCTCGTATTATGTTATTTGACTTATGTCCATGATCAATGATGGCTTGGGCTACATATGGAAAACAAACACTTTTTTGGGTCAAGTCCAAGAACCAATGTTGGTGAATCAGGATTTTCAAACAATAGAATTTTGCAGGAACCATGCCTGCCTTGCTCATTAGATTGCCATTTTGCAGGAGAGCTCACGCAAAATAAACGACAAACCATTGCTTATGCGGCAGGTGTTCCGCCTGCTAAATTATGGCCGTCTCAAGATCTGGATTTCCAAAGTTTTTCTGTCCAAATGTAGCCTTAAGGATTGTCAGTTCAATTACAAGTACTGATAGACTAATCTTTTTCACCATTTCTTTAGTAATTAAACACTATTGTTTCAAAGGATAAATGATGATAATATTGCCATTATCTACACAAAGGTTTCCTATATGATGACCAGATATTGGTAGTTGTTGAAATGAGCACCCTCAGGCTTGTATGTTTGTTTCCTCGCAATCATATCCTAATTGATTTTTTTTTTTCCAAAATGTCATAGTTTCCTATGCAACTTCAAGAGCTAGACAAGATTGATGCAGCCGACCTTAAGAGAACTAAATTCACTGGGAAAACACAGCTGTGGGCTATTTTTATCCAATGATGATAGGTTCGTGATAAAGGCCATTTGCAAATCTCAAACCAAGGAATTGATCTTAAGGAATTAACTAGTCATAGAATATTCATCAGCTGTCCTCCTTAGTCATTTTGTAGACAGAAGAACTCAACATTAATCCAAGTGTAGTCGTTGTTTCAAGGAATTTGGGATTTGGGTTTAAGCATTCTCAGTCCAGATGGAGTCCTCTACTAATCAATCAGAATGACGTTGTCCATCCACTAATCAAAACAAGGCTTTCTACCACAGTAAGGTTGAAGTATTCTCAGATTCTCCCAAGAAAAGTAAAGGGTGTGGATCGTCCATTTGACTTTAGCTTATCATATCCATACAGTGGACAGGCCATGGACCTGAACTCATACTAATGATGAATTTTTAGATATTTTGTTAGTGTATTTGTAAATAATCCCTTACAACTTTTGCACTCTAATTTAGATTTGTAGTCCTTTTCGATATCAGATTTGAGATTTGATTTGGTTGATAGTATATAGGGAGTCAGAAAGCATGAGATCCACTAATAATGTTATTTATCTTCAATTTCAATTTCTTTTGTGTAAAACAGGCATAACAGCACAGGTACTATTCAATTTCAATTTCAAAGGTGACCATCCATTGATCCCAACCCTCGGAAGCGAAAAAAAGCCACAATGGTAAAGTCTAATCAATGGTTGATAATGCTTGAATTCCAAAGATAAACAACGTACTATGCAATGCTCAGGTGTAGATATTATAAGTCAATTATTACTAATAGGTCCTGTTGGTCATTGATCTAAACTGTCGATATTTTGTAATCCATTGTCTACAAAATATCATAGATTGAAAAATTCCCAAGCTTCCAAAAAAGTGGCCAACAAAGAAACAGTTGAGATATAGGCCAGCCAAATATCATATAGCTACATCTCCCAATGCACAGAATTATATTTATTTATTTATATGGCCAGCCATGATGATCTTTATCATATCAACATTTTGGATCAATGAACCATAGGCTCCACATTTGTGAGCTTGGAAATAGGACGCACGATCCAATCTCTTAACCCAAGCATGACGAGTTATTGATGTAGGGATGAACGTGATAAGGTCGATCACCGTCTTCCTCAAGGATAACTATTCTGAATGCACGGAATTTCTCTAGACTCCTCACAAAGGCTTCTTGAATCCACGAGAAAGAAAGCAAGAAAAATAGAAAATAAATTTGATAAAATTCGAAATTGATTAATGAATCAAATAAACGAGTTCATAACCCTTTAAATAGGGATATCAAGCAATGAGAGAAATCAGAAGCAAACTACAACTAAAACTCCTAGAATTCGCAACTTACTATCAATAGTAAACTTACTATTTATAGATGGTCGTGATGTCTACTAGTGCACAAGATTTTTGGCCAAAAATAGTGTCCTATTCGGCTTCACCAAATTGTTCTCCTAATTATTCTAACCTCTTTTCACGTTGGGCGTAACTCCTAAAGCCCGGCGGATGAAGAGTTATAATAAAACTAAAACTTACTATTTATAGTAAAAATGAAATTAAAATAGGGAAACGACTGTCGATCCAGGGGTATTTTGCAAATTTGGCTTACACAACCCAGCATAGTAGGGTTGGTTGGCTAAAGTAGCTTGTTCTACCCCGAAATCATATATTTTATGCACGATATAACTCATTCTGGATTGTGAGATATGCCTAATCTAAGGTCCGGCGGTCCGGATCACTTCCGTCGTCGACCGGGTTTTTTCCGATCCATCTTGGCCATGAAACTGTTCGCGACTTGCTCTACATCAATTATGGAAGCATATATCTAAACCATCCAAATTGTGGGTCTGATTGTAAATGAAGCATATATCTAAAATCACCATGATCTATCAATTGGTAACCATCCATTAAAATATGTATGCTTGTAGTGGTACTCTAGCTATAGGTATCTTCCTCTTTTATCCATTAAGGCCCAGTTGGAGATTGATTATGATCTATTGGAATAGGCAGTCACTGATAGCGGAAGGCTTCCAGGGAGGATGGAACACGCATATTAAGAGGAAGTTGTTTAGCTATGGAGTTGATCCCTCCACCCACCGACTGATCCATGAGCAAAGAGCAGTTGCACCGGTGCCCGTACCTCAACTTGGAATTGTGCATCAACCCACCTTCATACGAGCAGCCAACTGAGCCATTGAAGAGAGGGAGGAGCCTTTGCTTTGCGTGTAGCTTGGGTTTGCAAAAGAGCAAGGATTGTAGCTGTAGTGGGTTCTTAAGACTCAAGACAGGAATTGTTGGATTATAGAAGCCTGGAAATGAAATGAGGTTGGATTGAAATTGGAAATCGAAATGTGTACTAGAAAAGAGACGAAGGAAAAGATTATTATTGTGTGTGAATCATTCTATTGTCCCTTTCTTCTATTTGTGTAATTATCTTACATGTAATACAAGTAGATTACATACCCCACTCTCTCTCATACAGGTAATAATATAATACAAGTAATCATTCAAAGAGTGTAAAATTATTCTTAAAATTTTGTCATAAAATCTGACCGTTGGCAACATTAAGAAAGGTTTAAAACCGTTTCTAAAATTTTGTTCATAAAATTTGACCATTGGCAATAGAACGGTTTAAAACCGTTCCTAAAATTCCATCTCTAAAATTTGAAACGATATCCAAAACGGTTCTGAACCACTTCTGTTTTTTTGTGACACCTCATTTAGGAACGGTTTTACTGTTCCTAAATGACGATTTTGGTGTAGTGATGGTGCACCAGCTTAACAGTAATGAAGGAAATAATGACAAACTCTAACAGCTCTTGCATGTATCTTATGAAAGTGTAAGTCATATATATGAGCAAACTACAACTTGTGAGTCTATTGTGTGTCAAGAGTAAAACACAGCTTATCAGAGCGATCCCATAAAGACGTCCAAAATAACTATAGGCATATTATCACAGGTGAGCATGTTACCAATCAAGCATGTTATTAAAGTTAGACAGGTTATCATGAATCATGTCATCAACGTTAGGCATGCCACTTGATGAGCGACCATGAATCATGAAAATATCCAATCATTGTGAGACCTCCATCATATCCCGTACTGTTTTGTAGGATTCTGCGGTCCTCTCGGTCAAATTTCGGCAACCCACGATCTGTTATTGGTGTTTGTACGCGATCTTGAGTTGTATCCCGTATTTCAAAGTTGGCTTGATCCGATACTTGTACCCTTGCGACTGCACTGTCGCCGCGGTTCCGAAACTGTCTCGCGCGCCGAAGTTATACTTGAGCTAGGAGATGTGGGCCCATGTTCAGTTTGAGGAAAACGCCGCGCGTTACAATCCCAAGAGAATATTTCTCATCAATCAAGTACACATCACACATCAAATGTTAAGTACAACACCATCCTTAAAGTCAACTCTCTCTCTCTTACAACCCTTACCCTTCACTCACCCAACTCTCTCTCTCTCTCTCTCTCTCTCTCTCTCACACACACACACACACACACACACACACAACCCTTACCCCTCACTCACACCCATCACTCACCCAACTCTCTCTCTCTCTCTCTCTCTCTCTCTCTCTCTCTCTCACAACCTCTCTCATTTCTTTCTCATTTTTTCGTTTTCAAGCAAGCTCCCAAGAGAAACATCTAAGCTCCATGTGAGAGAGCTAGTATGGTCTACCTTCTTACCACTCAATCCCACCATCTAAAGCACATCTCAATCGTTGAAATTCACCCCTTGGAGCCCTAGATCGCATTGGTGGAAGGAGTCCAAGATCTAACAGTGGGTGTTCATCATCTCGATTTTGATGATTTTAGGGTCCACATATGGTAGGACTCATCTTGATGTATGCATTATATAGGGAGGGCCCATAGTGGCTGGGTCCCTCCCCTTCACACGTTTCTCCTTCCTTTATATCTCTCTTTCATTTTTTTTTATGTTGATGATGAGGTGTGTCACGCCTTAAACTAGGAAACCGGACTCACAAAATTTTCGATCGCCGAATCTGGCACCGACAGCCTCCGTAGAACCCCATTCTCGGCTCGCAGCACCCATTCAGCAGGTTCCGATCCTGGGATGCTACGAGGAGGATTTTCAACGTCAGTTTGATTCGTAATAAGCATAACCAAAGGTATAACCACAAACAACAACCAAAAACTCCATTATATTTCCACTATGATCAAAAACTTTACAAGTACAATGAACATAAAGGGAAATACAATGATGATGAACAAAAACTCCAAGATGATCTGCAAAGAGCTTCTACCTCAGCGCTGCTGCACCCCAACGTCACCTGCACGCAATGGTCGTGCATAAGATTATAGAAAGCTTAGAGGGTGGTGAAAGTGTGTGCGCAAGGTAGTAATATGATCATACAATATCAAAGTAATACGGAATATGCAGGTGGATCCATGAATATCATTAGTCATACCAAGGCCATGCGGTGCAAAGCATGAATGATGTCGGCCATACCAAGGCCATGCGATGCGAAGTGCAACTCAAGCATACGAATTCTCATCTAAGTTCACATATCAAAACAGCTCAAATCTATGATATCACCGGGGTCTAGTAGACTCTAAACCAAATCGCCACCCCATCGCGCGAAATAAGGTAAGTGGAAGAGACCTCACTATCCGCCTGCCAATATCGGGCTTGACTCGTCAATAGCGGACCCATTCCTCGAGCTGGTCAAACTCAGTATACCTTTGTCCCCTACTCTCGGGCGGGTAAGGTCGCACCCCCTTCCAACCAACTACGACACAGTGGAAAGCGCGACCATCTGGTAATCGGCACTCGGCGCTTATGCATCCAATCGGTCTAGAGGTTGGAGCAACCTCTTGGTACCATAAGGGTTTAGGGACTTTCACCTAGGGATATCTATAGCATCCCATGTAGAATAAAATTTTTGATATCCAATTCTGCCGTCCACAATACGCCTGTGGAGGCTACAGCCCTGATGTCGCTAGGGTGTACAGTAACCATGACACACAATGCGAATGCATGAATCACACTATCCAGTCATGCAGAAATCCTGCGCGTATCGTGTGCTCATGTAAGACAACATTGCCTAATCGGGAGCCTATAAACAATCTGCCCGAAGGCATATGCTATGATCAGTCACTTCTCGTATCAAGCATACATATGATGCGTATGATCATGAGTCATGGAACTATACTAAATATGTAATAAAGTAGTGAACTATCCTTACAATGAAGATGGGCCTAGACGGCCTACAATAAGTACGGGCCTATCAATGGGCCCTAGGGAGAGTCGTAATGCGGACATTTAACCAACATTACACTTGCAATATGGACGTTAAACCAACATTGCTCCCAAGGCACGACCGTCGTAAACATCATTACATAATCCGTGCTGGGGTCACACATTGCAATGAACCTTAGGTATATCCCATTGGGCCTTAAATACATCAAATGGGTCATATCATATGGGCTTTTATTCATCGAGTGGGCCACATCAATGGGCCTTATGTGCATTACAATGGGTCATAACCCGTGGGCCTTATAATGCATCAAATGGGCCTAATTTCATAGGTCTTATATATAACAAATGAGCCACACCAATTGGGCCCCATATGTACATCAAATGGGCCTCAACCCATAGGCCCTAGTACATCTCAATGGGCCTTAACCCATGGGCCCCTAAAACATCAAATGGGCCTAATCCCATGGGCCTTAGAATACATCAAAATGGGTCTAATCCATGGGCCTTAGAATACATCAAATAGCCTAATCCCATGGGCCTTAGAATACATTAAATGAGCCTCGACCCATGGGCCTTACATATATATCAAAGTGGGTTTCAACCATGTGCCGTAAATACATCGAATGGCCCCATGACATGGGCCTTACATCCACATCAAAGTGGGCCCCAATGAACTACTGCAATTACATTAAGATGGGCTTCAAAACATGTCAAGGTGGGGTCCACTTGGACTATGGATCTGGCTCATTCTTTAGCTCATGCCCAAAATGAACTTACAAAATGGCTGGACGGATTGGATGCAACACATGCATCATGGAGGGCCCCACTGTCACTGGACAGTGTGAATAAAACACATGCATCAAGGGCTCCACCGTCCGCCTGGACGGTGGAGATAAACAGATATATCATGGTGGGTTCCACCATCCACACAGGTGTGGACGGTGTGGTAAACACGTACATCAATGGTGGGTTCCACGTGGGGCCCACTGTAATGTTTACTTGCCATCCAATCTGTCCATACGGTTACGGGGACCTGGACGAAGAGGAAAAATAATTTTCATATTGATTCAAAACTTGTGGACCCAAAAATGGTTTCCTATGGTAGACATCCAATCACATTGTTTCTTATAGTGTGGGCCACCTAAGCGTTGGATGGGGCTCATTTTTGGAGGAGGCCCACCTCAGGGGGTGGCCCACCATATGAACAGGTCGGATGGCAAACATACATCATGGTGGGGTCCACGCCTGGAGCCGTGTGACCCTGCTGTCATCCGTCCAAGACGTGGCAGTGTCCTGCTGCTGCGTCAGTGGCAGCAGGCGATGCCTCTTATATTTTATTTATTTATTTATTTATTTTAAATGGGTTTTCTTACGATTTTTTCAACTGTGCGGCCCGCATCAGGTAAATCCACCCCGTCTACTAGCTCCCCTGGCTCAAGACAAGCCCAATGAGTCCAATATTGAACACATTTAGGCCTGTAGAAAAATTAAAATAAATTTAAACGGTGAGAATCGCTGTTTTGAGAGGTATGACCCGCCCAATGAACGAATTAGCTTCATTTTTCGGCTCAACGCCTAAAACGAGCCGTGGAAGGGAATAGACGGCTTGGATTAACAACATACATGAAGGTGGGGCCTACATGAGTTGGTCACCTATAAGCTTGGAAACAAGCCAATATTTGTGTTCTCCAAACCACGTCCAGCGTCCAGGGACACTGGACGTTGTACGTAACAGGTTCATTAGAGGTGGGCCCGGTTTAAGTGGGCCACCTCATGGAGGATGGTATGGATACAACACACACAAAGTGGGCCCCACTTGTAGATGGTTTGGGTAGAATACATGCCTCATGGTGGGGTCCATTCAAGTGGGCCACACAATCGTATTATGATTTCATAAGAGAAAATGAAATAGAGAGGGAAAGAGAGAGATAGAGAGTGGGACACGCGTGTGATGGAGGGCTCCGCCACTATGAGCCCTCCCTTGTAAGAAATCATACATCAAATGGATTCCTTTACACATGGGACCACCGAAATCAAAAATCAACGATGGAGATCCTTTCCTCACTAACATGGACGGTCTAGATGACCTTTTAATGTAAGGAAATAAACATTATGATGGGGTCCATGGAGAATGGCCCCATCATGGAATGATCATGATGATCCTAGTGGGCCATCGGCCACATCTTAGGGTCCCAAGTGAGATCCAAACTATTGATCGGTCGGCCTCACTTGGCTCATCTTAAAAATATGAAAAACTACTATTATTAAGCACCCACCATTCGATCTTCTTGCTCGTATGAGTTCCTTAGCTCCTTAGCTTCGATTCCAACGGAGGAGATGAGAAATGGATGGCTAGGATGAGAGATCTTGGGATGGAAAGGTGGGCCACACTTGGAGCTTTGAAAGAGAGAGAGAGAGAGACTCATACGTATGGAGGTTTTCTTTAGCTTGGGAAGTGATTTTTTTTTTTTTTTTTGAAAATGAAGGGAGAGAGAGTTGTAAAGGGAGAGAGAGAGATGGGTGATGGATTGATAGATGTGGCGGTGATGGGTGTAAGAGGCCTTTTTGACTTTTGTGGCTATTTGTGTAAGAAAGGCATGGGTGTGTAAGAGACTTTTTGACTTTTGAGGCTTGCTTGGGAATGAGTGAAAGTTGATGTGTACTTGACATGTACTTGACATGTTGAGATTAATGGATTGATGGATTGATGTGACAACTCGTAGAGATTCTCTTGGGTTTCACAACGCGCGGCGTTTTCCTCGCACCAAACGTTGGCCCACATCTCCTGACCAAGGTATCGCCTCGGTGCACGAGTAGCGGCATCAGAACCGCAGCGATGGTACTGTCGCTATGGTAAATGTCTTGAGTTGAGTCGATACGGGTTGATGACATACGAATCAGGTTCGCGCGTAAATATCGGTTAAGGGTCGAAGGTTACCGGAATTCGACCGGGGAGACCGCAGAAGTCTATGAAACAGTACGGTCTAGGATACGGGGCTTACAAGGTGTGTGACCCACCTGGTGTGTGTGTATGGCCCACCATGATATTTTTATATCCAGGCCATCTAACCCTGCGACCCACCTTCATGGACTGTCCAAAGGACGGAGTTGCTACCCACCCGTCTGGACAGGCCCAAATGAAAGGGAAAGCACAAATATCTGATAGATCTAGTGTGTGGCCAACCTATGTGGGACCACCATGATATATATATATATATATATATATATATATAGAGAGAGAGAGAGAGAGAGAGAGAGAGAGAGAGAGAGAGAGAGAGAGAGAGTGAGTGAGTGTGTCCAGGTCGTCCAACAGCCCTGGACGGCTATTCAGCTGTTGAAGTGATGTCATCGAGATCTGTGGGCCCCATGCATCATGTAGCTATAGCAGGACGTCAGCAGGTTCTGTGGGCCACACCTGTGATGTATTTGTTTCATCCACACCGTCCAGACCACTTGGACGATGCTGGAGTGTTTTGGACTGTGCACAGTTGCCACACCGTGATGTATGTCTTCCATCCACACCATCCAATGCTTTGGACGGTGCTGGACGCCGTCTGGAAGGTGCTGATGTGGACCCCACCTTGATGCAGGTGCCGTATATCCCTACCGTCCATCTGTTGGGATGTCAGCAACAGGGTCTGATCATGAGGTATTTTTATATCCAACCATCCATCACGCGTCTGGTCCGTCCACGTGGGACCCACCTTTAAATGCATGTATTATATATTTGCGCCGTCCATTTGGATGGTGCCATGTGGGGCTGGGCCTGTTGTTATGTATGTGGTGCATCCGCACCATCCACTGCTTAGGACAGTGGGAACCACACCATTGATGTATGGGTCTTATCCACACCGTCTATATGGCTGGACAGTGGGACCCACCTCAGATGTATGTGTTCTATCCAAGCCATCCACCTGTTTTACCAGCATGGGACTACCATGATGTATTTATTTCATCCACACCGTCCAGATTGTGCTGGACGATGCTGGACAATGTTTGGACAGTACTGATTTACATGGACAATGTTTTGGTGGTGCTGATCATCATTAGTGTCCCATGTGGGACCCACCTAGATTTGGAAATGGATTGGCTGGTGCTGCTGTATTGCAGCCAGCAAGTGGACCCCCACCGTGATGTATGGTTCCATCCACACCGTCCCTGGTTAGGATAGTGGATCCCCACCATGACATATGTGTATTATTCATGCCGTCCATTTGTTTAAGAGGACATGGCCCACCCTGCACGTGTGGGGGTGGGACCCACCTTTAATGTATACTGTAGCCACACTATGCATTTGTTGGGATGGTGGGACGCTGCCATGATGCAGTGTTGAATCCACACTGCCCGTCTGTTTTTCCTAGGCGTGGGGCCACCCCACACATGTGACACGTGTGGAGGTGGGGCCCACATCGATGTATGTATTCTATATTAATGCCGCCCATTCCTGGATGTGCTATGTGGGGCATACCATGGTGTATGTGTTGTATCTGCATCGTCCAGACTGTCTAGATGGTGGAAACCCCATGCCACGTGTGGGCTCTGCCCTGATGCATGGGTCCCACCTTGATGTATCTGTTGATCGTCCATCTGGACGGTGGGCCAGCAGATCACACCAGCTATATATCTGTCTATCACGTCAGCAAGTCTGTGAGCCCAGTATGATGTATGGGTTATATCCAAACCGTCCATCTATGTGGACCCTACCATATACATGGTTGTTGTATGACGATAGCAAGTTCCGTGGGTCCGACCATGATATGTGTTTTATTTCCAGGTCGTCCGTCTAGGGGCCTAGATGGCGTTTGATCAGGAGGTCTGTGTTATATTAGGACCGTTCATCGAGACGTGAGGTAGACTCAATCTTTGGTGGGCCACGTGTGTGGGACCCACCTTTGATGTACGTTTATATCCACCTTCCACCCTGTTTCCAGAACATTTCGAGGCTCATTAGCGCGGCCCATTGATGCGACACACATGTTATGTATTTGAGGCCTATGTGCAGGGCCCACCTATTGTGTATATGAGGCCATTGAGCGACCCATTGTGATACATGTTAGGCCCATGTCATACGGCCCATTGTGACCATTGTGATATATATTAGGCCCATGTCATGCGGCCCATTATGACCATTGTGATGTATATTAGGCCCATGTCATGTGGCCCATTATGATGTGTATTTTTTTTTTCTTTTGTTAGCTTGTTAGTACACCCACTGCCAGATCACATTTCATTGTTAGCCACCCCTACTAGGGAATCGATGCCAAGACCTCCGTGTTGAAATGAGGTATTTTTCACTCAGTCTACCACCCATTGTGATGTGTATTAGGCCCATGTCATGCGACTCATCGTTATGTGTATTAGTCCCATGTCATGCGGCCCATTGTGATGTGTATTAGGCCCAAGTATGTTTCCCGTTGTGATGTATTTGTGGCCCATTTGATAAGGCCCATTGTGATGTATTGTGGCCTATAGGCGAGGCCTAATGTAATGTATATGTGGCCCTTGAGTGAGGCCCAATGTGATGAATGTGCGGACCGATGTAATGTATGTAATAATTTTTATGTGAGTCACTGCTTGGGAGCTATGTTGGTTAAATGTCCATATTGGTGGGCAATGATGGTTAGGTGTCCCTATTGTGACCTTCCCTCGGGCCCATTGAGAGACCCATTCTTGTTATGAGTAGGCTGTCTAGGCCCATCATTGATATGAGTAGAGTACACTATCATCTTATAATATGCTTAGTATAACTTCACGATCCATGCCCATGTACATCATATGTATGCTTGATGTGAGGAGTGATTGATCATAGCACATGCTATTGGGAAGATTATTATGGGACTCCATGATAGGAGGAGTTGTCCACATGAGTGCGTGGTACACTCTGGATTGCTGCATGACTGGATAGTGTGACTCATGCATCTAGTATTGTGTGACATGACCACCATATGCCCTAGTGATAGTAGGGCCGTAGCCTTCACAGGCATATCATGGATGGTTAGATGTGGGCCACTGCTTGGGATTGATGTTGGTTAAATGTCCACATTGATGGGCAATGATGGTTAGATGTCCTTATTGTGACCTTCCGGTGGGCCCATTGTGAGGCCCATTCTTGTGATGAGTAGGCTGTCTAGGCTCATCCTTGATATGAGGAGAGAACACTATCATCTTATAATATGCTTAGTATAGCTTCACGATCCATGCTTGTGCGCATTATATGTATGCTTGATGTGAGGAGTGATTGATCATAGCACATGCTATTGGGTAAATTATTATGGCACTCCATGGTAAGAGTTGTCCACATGAGCGCGCGGTACGCGCAAGATTATTATATGACTGGATAGTGTGACTCATGCATCTCGCATTGTGTGACATGACTACCATACGCCCTAACGACATCAGGGTTGTAGCCTCCACAACCATGTCGTGGATGGTTAAATGGGACACTAGAAATCTTTTCCATATGGGGTGCTATAGATATCTCTAGGTGAAATTTTCTAAACTCTCTTGGTTCCAAAGGTTGCTCCAACATCTAAACCGACTGGATGCATGAGCGCATGAGGATCGTATACCGTTAGGCCACGTCTCTCACTGTGTTGTTATTAGTTGGAAGGAGGTGCAGCCTTACCTGCCCAAGAGGCAAAGTTAGGCTGAGTTTAACGAGCTCGAGGAATGGGTCCGCTATAGACTAGCCGGTCTCGATATTGATAGGCGGATAATGAGGTCTCTTCCACTCACCTTGTTGTACGCGATGGGGCGGCAATCTAGTTTGGAGCATTTCAGACCCTGGTGATGATCTCAGAGATGTACAGTATGATATGTGGACTTATTGAGTAGAAGTTGCATACTCATTCATTCATCCAATCGGGCTGGTGGTGCACAACTATTTATTACATATACCTTCGTAATGGCCAGGATTTTAGTTGGGGTGCGCGACTAACTTGAGATCGGAGTTAACCACACTGAGTTTGACTATCCAAATTTAAGTATGAGACTGGTTTGGATAGAACTCCCTTATGGTGGACCCTGTAGCCTGCGATACTATGTAATATCATCCCGACTTCGCACTCCATCTTGGTCATTTCATTCGCATTGCATATTATATTGCATCCTCAGCACATAACATTTGGTTTACTATGCTTCTCTATTGCATAATCTGATTAAGATTGACTGTATTTATAGACTCGGTATCTGATATTTGGCTTACTATGTCTCCGCATTGCATATCTGATCTACATTGCTTCCTCAGCACATGATATTGGCCTATTATGTTTTTACGCTGCATGACCTAGATAAGGCTGATGGTATTTATGAACTTGCCTTCATGTTTCCGCATTATTCTGATATTGTATGATTTATGGATTGTCAGTATTTTCGCTTACTCTGATATGTATATGCTTGGCACGTGCATCGCACACACTTACACCACCCTCTAAGCTTTTTATAAGTTTATGCACGATAGATGCGTTCAGGTGGCGTTCGGTTGCAGCAGCATTGAGCTTGGAGCATGCAGCGGTCTTCCGGAGCTTTGATTTTTGATATATGTGTTTCCCTTTCAGCATTGTATTCAACTGTTTATATTAGTGGATATGTGATGATGATGTTACCTTTATGATTTGGGTAAACTTATGGTTATGCTTCTTATGAGACAAATTCATGTTGAAAATCCTCCTTGCAGGATCCCAGGATTGGAATTTAGTGTATGGGTGCTGGAAGCCGAGAATGGGGTACTACGGAGGCTGTCAACATTGAATTCGGCGATCATGAATTTTGTAAACCCGGTTTCCAAGTTTGGGGTGTAACAATCTCATATGTAAGATAATCAAATTCCATATTCTGCTATAAGGCATAGAATGGAGAAGGGATAATAAAGCTGGCGTGTGGAGTCGGGATGATAGTACGCTATATCGCAAGTCGTGAGGTTCATCACAAGAGACTTCTATCCAAACCAGTCTCATACCTGATTTGGATAGCTAGACTCAATATGGTAAACTCCTGATCTCAGGTTAGTCCCATACCTAACCAAAATCGTAGCTATTGCGAATGTGCACATAATGATTTATTTCGTACTACCAGCCCGAGTGAATAGTGGATGAATGAATGCATGAGTCAAATGTTGAACATCCTTCATTTCTATAAATACATCTTGAAAATGAGAGCTTAAGATGTCCTAGGGGAGGGGTGGGGGGAGTGAATAGGACAATGCCATATAATCGAACTAAGTGCTGAATATATAAATAAAGCAAAGATCTCAATTGCTTAAGTATTGAAACATTGAGTCCAAATAATTTGTAAAACAACCTTCACTTAAAGTTTTAGGCAGGACAACCTTATTTCACAAATTTCTTTAAAATCAAAATCTCAAACTTGCAAGAGTAATAAAAATATTACAACATTCACCACTCAATTAAAATTAAATAGAATCATTCACCACAAATAAAATAAAGGCATTCACCATATAACACAGGATTATAGTGGTTCTGTGCTTTAAAAACAGGCACACCTACTCCACTCTCAAAATTACTTCCCTCGTAATTTTAGCTTTCACTATGAAAAGGTTTTCTCAAGTTCACCTTAACAACCTTATACAATTCTTATGATTTTCACGGGCTATCACAATCAAACCCACATATAGATTTTCAGGCTAGCTCAGACAAAACCTAAACTGGGAATTTAACTGGCTATCTCAGAAAAACCAAAAAAGAGATTAGAAGGTATACTTATCTTCACCGTAGAAGACATATCAGAAGCTTGTAACAATAAAACCTCTTTCTTGAATGTAAATTGTTCTTTTTTTAGTTAGATAGAAAGGGTTTAGGGTTCTATTGATTTTAATTAAGTTAAACCCAATAAGCTACTTAAATCAATTCTCTTAAATCTCAAAAGAAGAATATAGTTTACTCTCTTTAGAATTAAACTTGAAAGATCTGAGATTAAGGGAATTGAAAGAAATATCATTCAATAGCTTACAAATAACTTAAGCTTCTCTCTCTTGCAGAAGGATTTTGATAATAAACTAATGTAATTCGGAATAAGAGAGGAACTTAATTTATAGGTAAAGAAGTTGAATCTTCAATTAGCCCTAGGCAGTCTTCGACTAGCCCGAGCAGATCGAATTCAGTTCAATGGACTTCGGATCACGCGAGATAAGATTTATCCAAAATTTGGTTGGCCTGAGATCAACTTTGGCTAGCCAAACACCTTAGTTCAGCTGGCCCGAGGTAAACTTCAGTTGGCCGAACACCCCAGTTCGGTTGGCCGAATTTGCTCATCGACTGGCTAAATTCGTCCGAATTCTAAAATATGTAGTTGTTGGAATTTGACCCAAAATTTCTTGGGCTAGTCAAATTTCAAGCTCAGGATAGCCGAACCAAAACTCGGGCTAGCTAAACCAAAACTTGTGCTGACCGAATTTGTAAAAACAAAATTCAATTTTGCTTCGGGCTTGTACTTGGGCTGGTCGAGAAAACTTAGACTAGCCGAACCAAAAGTTGGGCTGGCTGAATTCCAAGCAAAATAAGTATAAAAACCTAGTTTTAAACATTTTTTTAAAGCACATATTCCTAAGGTCTTTTTAGAGTTTTATACCACCTGAGATATATTAAATATCTGTTCTTCTTTGACTTAAACTAAGTTTCGGAGTTCATCTTGACCTTTGAGCTTGATCTTTTCTCGAAGTTGAGCTTGATCTTCTCTTGATCTTGAGCTTGATTTTCTCTTGATCTTGAAGATCTATTGTCACGTTGTTTTGATTATACGAAATTTGACAAGTGTGCTCAAACAATTTAGCACTTACAATCTCCCCCTTTGACAATTGCGTGACAAAACAATTAACATAACAAAGATGTAATCACCGAAGTCTTGTAAAGTATCTTCTTAAAATATTCAGCTTACTAACCAATGAAATTCAATTATCACTCCCCCTGTGGAATAGACATATAGCATACATGGTATTCCATAACACATATAAAATATATAGCATTCCATAGCATTCATGTCATTCATTCCTGCCATTCATTCCATTCATACACACTACATTCTCTCCATATAATATAGTAATAGAAGCAATATGACATAGCATTGGTAATTTGATGATAACTACTCTCCCCCTTTTATCACAAGTTGACAAAGGAAGAATGAGATAAATATCAATAAGCATATGAAATAATCAATACCAAAGAGCATGTAAAAGAGAATAGTATTAAGCATATTAAATTATAAAGGAAAGCATAAGAATTTGTTTAAGGTTTTAGGAGTAGCAAATGTTAGTGAAACCATCCAAATACCACAACATAAAGTTAAGTTACAATCCCATAATAAGTCTTAAAACAGAAAGAAAATCTGACTCAATTAGACCTAGAGGAAGAAGAAGCAGGCATCGATGGATCATTCTAGCTCAAACTTCGAGTGATGTGATGGAAGTACTTTTTCATGTACTTCATTGTAGACTTCTGGGTTTGGGCCAATGAATCCTGTGACACATGCAAGGCTTCAACTTTCTCCTCCAGTGATTTAAGTCGCTCATCAGCCTAAGAGGGCTCGTAGTTAAAATCAGCTGGATCATCTGACTCATCATCCAACTCATTGAAGATGTCTTGTAAGACCCGTATCCTAGTCCGTATTGTTCCTTCGACTGCCGCAATCCTTCTCGTCGAATTTCGGCAATCCGCGATCAGTAATCATTGTTTGCGCATGACTCTAAGTCGTACCCCGTATATTTGAGTCGGCTTAATTCGAAACTTGTACCATTGCGACCGCACTGTCACCGCAGTTCCAACGCCGTGACTCACATACCGATCCGATACCCTAACTAAGAGATGTGGGTCGACATTTATTTCGAAGAAAACGCTGCGCATTTGTAATCCCAAGAGAATCTCTACAATATGTCAAATCAATCTCATTAATCACCTTTCATGTCAAGTATAAATCACCCATGCTTCCTTTCTCCACAAGTTAAGCAAAACCAAAAGTTAACCAATCCATCACCTCACCCATCACTCACCTCACATCCATCACTCACATCTCTCTTACAACCACCTCTCTCCCTCTTTTCTCACTCCATTTCCAAATAAGGAGAGAGCACCCCCACGTCCAAGCTTCCAAGTGATAGAAGAGAGAGAATTTATGTGGCCCACTTTCCCTTCCCAAGATCTCCCATCCTAGCCATCCATCTCCCATCTTCCACCATCAACGAGAAGCACAAGGAGATAGTCTTTCCAACGGACCAAGGAGATCACTAGGTGGGTATTTTCCATAGGCCTAGATTTCACTTTTATGATGAAGGGCCAAGTGAGGCCTACGATTGATGGTATGGATTTCACTTGAGACCCTAAGTGTGGCCGATGGCTCACCTTGATCCTCACGATCATTGCATGATGGGGTCATTTTCCATGCACCCCATCATGATGTTTATATTTCTTTGCATAAAGAGGTCATATAGATCGTTCATTTTGGGTGGAGAGGGATCTCCATCGCTGATCTTTTATTTGGAGGGCCCATATGCAATGGGACCCATTGATGTATGATTGGATGCTTGAAATGGAGGGCCCATAGTGTCGGGGTCCCTCCATCACACGTGACCTACTCTCTTTTTATTTTGCTATTTTGTGTATGATATTATGGCCTTATGGCCCACTTGGATGGACCCCACAATGGAGCATGTATTGGATCCAAACCATCTAAAGGTGGGGCCCACTTTACATATGTATTGTAACCACATCACCTCACCATGTGGTGGCCCACTTACGAAGGGCCCACCTTAAAGGCATTTCTCGCCCAAACAAAAAAAAAAAAGAAGGAAGAGAGTCCAAGGACTCTTTGGATGTGTAAAAGCAAAATACAAATATTAACTTTTTCAAGGCATTGGAGGTGGGCCACTTGTATAGGACCCACCTTGATGTGTGTATTCAATCCAAGCCGTCCATCCTCTTCCCCAACTCATTTTAGGCGTTGAACCAAAAAATGAGGTTGATCCAAGTATCTGGTGGGCCATAGTTTTAAAAATAGTATCATTACCGTTGAAATCTACCCAGATTTTTCTTACACGCTGAAAGAAGCCCAATATTGGTCTTGATAGAATTGTTATGGGCTGTGAAATCCAATGGCCAGAGTGGATTCATCAGATGCAGGCCCCACACATGATAAACCGTGAGAAATCACAATTAAAAACTAAAATAAAATATAAGCAGCAGCCTGTTTCTGCTGCTGTCAGAACGCCATGGGTGGGCGGGAGGACGCCAGGGCACCCACGGCCCCACATGTGGGCCCCACCTTGATGTTTATTTGCCATCTAACCCGTTCATGAGGTGGGCCACTCCCTAGAGTAGGTCCCCTCCAAGTTTCAGCCACGTCTGAGACTCAGGTGACCCACACCATTTGAAACAGTGTGATTGAATGTCTACCATTGAAAACCTTTTTGGGGTCCACAGAAGTTTCAGATCAAGGTGAAATTTGTTTTTCTTATTCATTCAGGTCCGAGTGACCTTGTCAACATGTTGGATGGAAAACAAACGTTATGGTGGGCCCCACATGGGATCCACAATGATGTATGTGTTTTATACACACCGTCCACGACAGTGGATGGTGTAACCCACCATGAAGTGTGTTCTGTCCACCGTCCATACCACTGGACGGTGGGACCCCCAAGTGATGTATGTGTTTATTCACACTGTCCACTACTTGGACAGTGGGACCCACCATGATGCATGTGTTGCATCCCCATCGTCCAACCATTTTGAAAGCCCATTTTAGGGCTTGAGAGTAAAAGTGAGTCAGATCTAAGGTTCAGCTGGAACCCACCATGGTATGTGTTTCATTCATGCTGTCCATTATGAGGTGGAACCCACCACGATATATATGTGTTTTGTCCACTCCATCCATTGATTTCAGGACGAAAAACCATCTGGAAAGGACTGTTTTTGGAGTGAAATCTGTGCAGTCCACGGGTTTGTCAACATCGCCGTCCATCTTATATTTAACAGCTAGGATGTTGCAACAGCCTGCATAGTTTCAGAATGCCACTTTGGCAAGGGTTAAATCTTCCTTATGAGCACAATGGACAGTACGGATTGATGATTTAAATGTGGAGTAGGCCGTAGTAAAAATTTTTAAATGCACAGTGTAAACACTGTTTACGTAAATGAGAAGATGTCATGCATGTACGTGATGTGCATGCAATGTACATATAGGTCCATGGTGATGATCGTGAGAAATCTGCTCCGTCCATCCGCATTGTCAGCTCATTTAAAGCGTTGAGACCGAATTTGAAGCTTATCCAGATATCAGGTGGGCCCTAAAATCATAATTTCAGGGGCTGATCTATTAGTTTAGCCATTTTCAGAAGGATCCAAGAGCTGAAATTTGACATGTACAGCTAATTTGTGGTCCCAAGGTTGCATATAAAGTTTTGAGCTGATTGGATGGTGGCAACCCCATAATCTTACACTCTAGATGGATTTTTAAGCCTGTTTAACAAGACGCCTTAGGAATTTTAATGGTGAAAATCATTACCACTACTTATCTATTGGTGTGGCCCATTTGATACGCATATGGCCCATGTGGTGTGGCCCACTTACCATGTTTAAGGCCCGTTGTTGAGGCCCACTTTTGGTGTGTTGATGGCCCATGGGTTGAGGCCCATTGTAATGAATTTGGGGCCATGGGTTGAGGCCCATTGTGATGTATTAGGGTCCATGGGTTAAGGCCCATTGTGATGTATTCTAGGGCCCATGGGTTAAGGCCCATTGCGATGTATTAGGGCCCATGGGTTGAGACCCATTGTGATGTATAAAGGCCTGTGGGTTGAGACCCATTGTGATGTGTATAAGGCCCATGGGTTGAGGCCCAGTGTGATGTATTTGGAAACCCATGGGTTGAGGCCCATTGTAGTGTGATTCCACCATGGGTTATGTAATGACATTTATGGCGGGCCATGCCTTGGGAGCAATGTTGGTTTGACGTCCACATTGTAAGAATAATGCTGGTTAAATGTCCACATTATGACTCTCCCTAGGGCCCATTGATAGGCCTATACTTGTTGTGTATAGGCCGTCTAGGCCCATATTCGTTATGAGAGTAGTTCATCACCTTATAACATGCTTAGTGTAACTCCATGATTCATGTCCATACGCATCATATGTATGCCTGATATGAGGATTGTTTGATCATAGCATATGCCATTAGGAAGACTATTTACGGGACTCCTTATGAGACGGAGTGCCCACATTATCGCGCCGTACGCGCAGGATTGCTGCATGATTGGATAGTGTGACTCATGCATCCCGCATATATGTGACTTGATCATTGTACGCCCTAGTGACATTAGGGCTGTGGTCTCCACAGGCACATCGTGGATGGCTAGGTGGGACACTGGAAATAATTGGTTCTAGCACTATGGGAACTTAGGATGTCCTTGGATGAAAATCTCAAAACCTCCTTGGTACCAGGAGTTGTTCCAACATCTAGACCGAGTGGAATATGAGTGCTGATGCCTATACCATGAGGTTGTGTCTCCCACTGTGTCCTAGTCGGTTGGAAGGAGGTGTGGCCTTATCTGCCCGAGTGAGGGGTCTATAAGCTAGGCTGAGTATGACCAGCTCGTAAATGGGTCCACTATCGACGAGCCGGGTAGGTATTGGCAGACTACTAGTCAGGCGGATAGTGAGGTCTATTCTGCTCGCGGGGCTGTGCAGCTAGGGAGGAGGTAGTCGGTGTGGAGTGTAATAGACTCCGGTGATTTTTTCAGAGAGCAACCGTACTGATATGTGAACTTATTGAGCAGAAATTGCATATCCATTCATTCATTCATTCATTATCCACTCAGGCTGGTAGTGCTAACTATTTGTTACGTGTACCATCACATGGCCAGGATTTCGGTTGGGCACACGACTAACCTGAGATCAGGAGTTTACCACATTGTGTCTGGTTATCCAAATTTAGGTATGAGACTGGTTTGGATAGAAGTCCCTTGTGATGGACCCCATAGCCTGCGATACTTCGTACTATCATCCTGACTTCACATTCCAGCATGTTCATTTCATCGCACCTCACATTACATTACATCCGCCGTACTTTGTATTTTGGGTTACGATGTTTTGCACTTATATGGCCTAGATGAGATTGAAGGTATTTATGACTCATCTAGATTTGCATATTGCATTGCATCCTCAGCATCTGTTATTGTCTTATTAAGTTTTACATTGTATGGCCTTAGTATGTCTAATAGCATTCATGCCTTGCATCACATAGCTTTGGTATAGCTGATTATATTCATGGACTTACTGCATATTTTCGCATCACTCTGATATCGTATGATCCATGATCTTGTTAGTATTTCTGCTTATCCTGATGATGTATGATTTATAAGTTTTATTGTATACCTGGCACTTACCTTACACACACTTACACCACCCTTTAAGCTTTTGTAAGCTAATGCACGATAGATACGTGCAGGTGGCGTTAGGTTGCAACAGCGTTGAGCTTGGGGCGTGCAATAGTTTTTAGGAGCTCTGATTTGATATATGTATTTTCCTTTCAGTATTGTACTCAAGTGATTATATTAGTGGATATGTGATGATGATGTTGTTTTGTGACTTGGGTAAACTTGTGGTTATGCTTATTACAAGACAAATGTACATTGGAAAATCCTCATTGTAGGATCCTAGGATCAAAATTTGGCGTATATTGCGCTGGGAGCCGAGAATGGGGTACTACGAAGGCTGTCGGCACCGGATTCAGCTATCGGGATTCCTGTGAATCTGATTTTTGGGTTTGGGACGTGACATGTCTTCCATAGTGGTGTTTGCAGCTAGGTATGTTCTCTTCTCTTCTTCCTCTTATCCAGGAAGAGGTTTAAGGTTCCTCATATTTAGATTGAAATTATTAAATGAGAGTTCGGATTCTGGTGCCTCGAACGACGAAATTTGAATATTATAATGAAACGCAAGACACGCCATAAGATAGGCAAAAGGAATCGAACTGTGCTTAGGGTGTAAGTGAAACTTAATAATGATATAGCAAATCAAAGATAGCAAACAGACATGCATACCAGACACAACAAAATGAAAGACTCTAACCATGAAGGGAGTAAGATCATTGGATGTGAAAATTCGATGCGATACTCGATATTTGGATAGCATTTGGTTTGTGGGGAAGGCATTACCTGAATGCCATTCTGCATTAAAGCGACATAATTTGCGGGTGATTGCTTATTTTTCAAAGTTGGACATTTTCTCTGATAATGTGGCAATAGGTATGCCATCAATCGCATAAATTATATCCATTAACGCTGAAATAATTTTCGGCGTAATTTGGAATGTTCCTTCAACAAATTTAATTGAGAATGTCAAATTCTCAAGAGACACATCACAAATTGACATATACATCCCTTGCACAATGGAGCGGTAATGTAACACCTCGTGTTTTCAGGACCGAAGTATATGACCCGTTTCCCAAAAACCCGAGGGTTAACCTTAAAGGATGATCAAATTCGAGTACACATTTTTTTATTTTTTTTTAAAAAAAATCATTCAGAGTAAGCAGATGAGCGTAAAGTGGACAAATCAACATAAAGGAAAATTTCATTTACATTTGAAATATACAAGAAGCTGCCCATAATGACTTATACAAACCATTACCCCCATTCATATAATTACAAAATGAAATAATATTACATGTGAAATAAAGTAAATTACAATAATATTAGGATGTGAAATCTGGTAGCAACCCTGTGAACAACATCGGTTTGCTCTACACCTGCATTAATTGTTACGGTTTGATAGCGTCAACGGCTATCACAGTGAGGAGCACCCTCTAAGATTGCACACTCATCATTCATAATCCAATAAACATCGCAAGTCATAAGAATGGATATATTAAACAGGGCACTTCATAATTATAAACATATACTCAAAAACTTAGCAAATCAATAGAATTTCATCATAAGAAGGATATAATAACAATCATAATTTAAAGGAATACATCTAGAAAATCAAACTCAATCATACGACCTTCTATTGCACTCGAAATCAAATTGTACGTGACTCTACAAGATGGCTAGAAAATCGATGAGCGAACTTCAGCTCCACCCGAAAATCATGATACAAGTGAAAGAGGTGAATAGAAGACCAACCTCTACTTCACCCGAGAAGCCTATCATACGTGAACTCCACAAGATGGCTAAAAAATCAATAAGAAAACTTCAGCTCTACTCGAAAATTATGGTACGACTGAACTCCACAAGATGAAGAGGCAATTAAGCATACGACTTTCTATTACACTCGAGAATCGCATTTGTATGTGAACTCCATAAGATGACTAGAAAATCAATAAGCAAACTTCAGCTCCACCTGAAAATCATGGTACAAGTGGAATTTGCAAGGCGAATAGAAAATCACCCTCTAAACCCTCCACTTCACTTAGGAATCATGTCATACATTAACTCCGTAAGATGGTTAGAAAATCGATAAGTGAACTTCAGCTCCACCCAGAAATCATGGTACGACCGACACCGTAGATGAAGAGACAACCAACATATAAATTCTGAACCACCCAAAAATTATGTCGTATGTGAACATACCAAGATGACTAGAAAATCGATAACGAACTTCAGCTCTACCTGGAAATCATAGTACGACTGAACACCGTAAGATGTCTAGGAAACAACAAGATGTGTAAATACAACCAATAAGTGTCACGCCCCAAACTCAGAAACCGGGCTCACAAAATTTCTGATCACCGAATCTGGCGCCGACAGCCTCCGTAGAACCCCATTCTCGGCTCCTAGCGCCCATTCGCCAGGTTCCGATCCTGGGATGCTATAAGGAGGATTTTCAACGTCAGTTTGATTCGTAATAAGCATAACCAAAGGCATAACCCACAAACAACAACCAAAAACTCCATTACATTTTCACTATGATAAAAAACTTTACAAGTACAATGAGCATAAAGGGAAATACAATGATGATAGACCAAAAGCTCCAAAATAATCTTCCACATGCTCAAGCCTTAGTGCTGCTGCGATCCAATGTCACCTGCATACTACGGTCGTGCATAAGCTTATAGAAATCTTAGAGGGTGGTGAAAGTATGTTTGCAAGGTAGTAATGCGGTTATGCAATATCAGAGTAATGCAAAAAATGCTGATGAATCCATGAATACCATAAGTCATACCAAGGCTACGCAATGCAAGATGCACGTCAAGCATATAAATCCTCATCTAAGTCCACATATCAATACAGCTCAAATTTAGGATATTACCGGGGTCTAGTACACTCTAAACCAGATCGTCGCCCCATCGCTCGCAATAAGGTAAGTGGAAGAGACCTCACTATCCTTCTGCCAATATCTGGCTCGACTCGTTGATAGCGGACCCATTCCTCAAGCTGGTCAAACTCATCCTAGCTTTGTCCCCTACTCTCGGGCGGGTAAGGCCGCATCCCCTTCCAACCGACCACGACACAGTGGAAAGTGCGACCATTTGGTAATCGGCACTCGGCGCTCCTGTACCCACTCGGTCTAGACGTTGGAGCAACCTCTTGGTACCATAAGAGTTTAGAGACTTTCACCTAGGGATATCTATAGCACCCCATGTATAACAAAATTTTCAGTATCCAATCCTGCCATCTAAGATACGCCTGTGGAGGTTATAGCCCTGATGTCGATAGGGCGTACAGTAACCATGACACACAATGCGAATGCATGAATCACACTATCCAGTCATGTAAAAATCCTGCGCATATCGTGCGCTCATGTAGGGCAACACCACCTAACTGGAAGCCGCTAAATAATCTGTCCGAAGGTATATACTATAATTAGTCACTTCTCGTATCAAGCATACATATGATGCGTATGATCATGAGTCATGGAACTATACTAAACATGTAATAAAGTAGTGAACTATCCTTACAATGCAGATGGGCCTAGACGGCCTAAAACAAGTACGAGCCTATCAATGGGCCCTAGGGAGAGTTGTAATGCGGACATTTAACCAACATTATACTTGCAATGTGGACGTTAAACCAACATTACTCCCAAGGAACAACCATCGTAAACATCATTACATAATCCGTGTTGGGATCACACATTGCAATGAACCTTTGGTACATTCCATTGGGCCTTAAATACATCAAATGGGTCATATCATATGGGCCTTTTATTCATCAAGTGGGCCACATCAATGGGCCACACCAATGGGCCTTATGTGCATTACAATGGGTCATAACCCGTGGGCCTTAGAATGCATCAAATGGGCCTAATCTCATAGGTCTTATATATACCAAATGGACCACACCAATTGGGCCCTATATATACATCAAATGGGCCTCAACCCATAGGCCCTAGTACATCTCAATGGGCCTTAACCCATGGGCCCCTAATACATCAAAGTGGGCCTCGACCATGGGCCACTAATACATTGAATGACCTCATAACATGCTAAGGTGGGGTCCACTTGGACTATGGATCTGGCCCATTCTTTATGCCCATGCTATAAAATGGGCTTTCTAAATGGATGGATGGATTGGATGCTACCCATACATCATGGTGGGGGCCCACATGAAGGCCCACTATCATTTATATTATATATAATATAATATATAAACTATATATAATATATATATACAATATTATATATATATATATATACATACACACATACACCATTCCACACGTGGGGGTAGGTCCCACCGTCAGATCACACGTGCCTCATGGTGGGGCCCACAAGTCTCTGAACTTTTAAGAGAGAGAGAGAGAGAGAGAGAGAGAGAGAGAGAGAGAGAGAGAGAGAGAGAGAGAGAGATTTAGAGAGAGCGAGGTAGAGAGATAGATATAGAGAGAGAGGTAGAGAGAGATATATATAGAGAGAGAGGCACGTGGCCCCTTTTTACCTTTTTTTTTCTCTCTTTTCTTTTCTTTTCCTTTTCTTTTTCTTTTCCTCCTTGACACAACAGAGGTGGGTCCCACGTAGGGTCCACCATACATATGTATATATGGGAAAAGGTACAGTGAGCTCCAGCTAACGTTAAGCTCTCATAGGTTGAGCTGTGTGGGCCCCACCGTTGATGTTTGCCAAACATCTAACCCATTTGTCAGATGCACCATTTCAGCGTGGGCCTAGGTCTCAAAATCAAGTCAGTCCGTGACTTGTGTGAGCCACACCAGATACAACAGTTGAGAGGGCTACCCTTCATTGAAAACATTCATAATCATTTATTAGGCCCACAGAGATGTGGTTCACCAATCCAGCCCACCCCTTGTGGGTGTCCCACTTGAATGAACGGCCAGGCCAAGTTCTAGCCGCATCCAAATCTTAGGTGGGTCCCACGTAGGCCACGCTCACAGGGATAGATACTAAGACCTCAAGTGTTGAAATGTGGTATCTCCACTCCGCCTGCCAGTTGAGCTGTGAGCTAGGCATGTCAGGGAGGGCCCCACACGAACGTGGGCCCCACCGTTTGGACACCACATGTGATGGTGTGGCCCACAGAAATGGATGGCCGGTGTGGATGGGTCCCATGGACCCCACGTTAGTTGACACTTCTCTGCGAGCCACCCTCATAGGGAACTGTACCAAGGCCTCACGTTGTAACGAGGTATCTCCACTCAGTGTGTGGCCCACCAGAATACATGCATCATGGTGGGGCCATCTAAATGTTAGGACGGTGCAGATGAGTCCCATGGACCCCACGCTAGTCACACCCATGTTAGCATGCACCCATGTCAGTACACACACCATGTGAGTACACACCCCAGGTCAACACACGCTCCATGTTAGCCACTTCAACAGGGATTGATACCAAGACCCAGCGTTGAAACGTGGCATCTTTCACCCAGTCTACCACCTGAGCTATGGGGCTGGGTGGGCCCACGTTAGATCACACTCCACTGGAAGCCACCCCCACTATTAGCCACCTCAAGGTGGGTCCCCCATGGATGGTTGGGATGGCATAAAAACATCATGGTGCGTCCCACATAGATGGGGTCCACCAGTAGATGACATGGATGACATACACACATTAGGTGAGCCATAATCATAGAAAGAGAGAGAGAAAGAAAGAGAAAGACACCGGCAAAGATGGAGGGGCCCCGCGACTATGGGCCTCTCTTTGATATAAAGCCTACATCAAGGTGGGCCCCACATATGTGGACCATTAAATAAATAAAAAAATATAAAAGACAAACATCCAAGATCACCCACCGGCTTCTTCTTGCACCATAGGCTTCCTTCGCTCCTTAGCTTTGATTCCAACAGAAGAGATGAGGTTTGGATGGTTGAGATGGGAGATGAAGGGGTAGGAAAGGTGGGCCACACTTGTGGCTTGAGAAAGCTTGGAGAGCTTGGGACGTGTGGTGTTTTTCTTACTTGGAAATGAGCTTGGAAAAGAGAAAGAGAGAGAGAGAGAGAGAGAGAGAGAGAGAGAGAGAGAGAGAGAGAGAGAGAGAGAGAGAGAGAGAGAGAGAGAAACTTGTAAAGGGAGAGAAGGAGTGATGGGTGATGGATGTGGTGAGTGATGGGTGTAAGAGACTTTTTGACTTTTGTGGCCATTTGTGTAAGAAAGGCATGGGCTTTGTAAGAACTTTTTGACTTTTGTGGTTGCTTGGGGAAGGGTGTGAGGTGATGTGTACTTGACATGTACTTGATATGTTGAGATTGATTGATTGATTTGATTGATGTGACAAGTCATAGAGATTCTCTTTGAATTTGCACGCTTGACGTTTTCCTTGCACCGAATGCTGGCCCACATCTCCTGACCAGGGTATTGCCTCGGTGCACGAGTTGCGGCATCCAAACCGCGACGACGACGTAGTCGCTATGGTAAAGGTCTTGGGTTGAGTCGACTCGGGTTAACGACGTGTGAATCAAGGTCGCGCGCAAATACCGGTTAAGGGTCGAAGGTTATCGGAATTCGACCGAGAAGATCGCAAAAGTCTATGGATCGATATAGTCTAGGATACGGGGCTTACAATAAGCCACAAAGGGCACCAATGACCCATCCAAGCTACAAAGACAAATATGCGATTTAAGCCGTGTGAGGCAAATGTGGACCGCAGGATCATAAGTCCAAGGTAAATTTCATTCAATTCATCATTCAAGCACAAGTGGTAGTATATAAATAAATTAATACTTATACAATAAAGGATAACATGTTATCATCGAACTATTCATACATGTTATAATTTAAAAGAAATGTATATTGTCCAACACATGAATTAACTATACAACAAGTTATCATATTCAATAGTAAAGTAAGTAACTCAGTTAAGGGAATCATGTCATCATCTATATCTAGATTGATGAAATTATGTGGGAACCTCAAAGAGTGAGTCCTCACCTTATGTTTGAACTGCCTATACCATCGATAAGAAATGCGTGCTTCCTTAGAATCAATTCATAGCATCAATTGCAAAGTTGTACCATTAGACCCAAGCTTAAACGCTATTTAGGGTTAGGGTCTTAACCTAAGGTTTGGATTGCTTAAGTTTTAGGGCCTTATCTTAAAGTTTACTTTGATGATTAGATTCTAGGATTTGAATACTAAATCATTATTAATATTGTTAATATTACCATTATTGTATAATGGATCGAATAATATTCATAATAGGAGTATTAATCCATCAATATTAATAATGATGATTCACAAATTTATATTTAAATATATATGTAACAACAATACCTAATGTTCTTATAATGAGTAACAATCTATTAAATAGTAGAGGAAATAAAATAGCATATTTACTAATAGTAAAATGATAACGGCTAATGATAATTATCATCTTAAAAGAATTACACTAATCTCATAAGGAAGATGATAATATTTTCTAATGATAGCAATCATAACTATTCATAATGAATCTAGTCATGATCATAGGTTCTATGATCTATCATTAAATAAAATACTACTATTTGATAATCAAAATTTTATTTATACGAACTAGGTTATATAGTGGAATTTGACCCATATTTAAATTAAGGTTAGGATTTTGAAAAATACGAGTCATTCTAATTACAACATTTAACTAAGTAATCGAATCTAAATCGCAATGCAAGAGGGCAGAGAGTTTGTACCTCGGTGGGAGATAAGTGTGGCCTAACTCAACATCCAGTGAGTTAACTCGGTCCCAACGCGAGTCGACTCGATAGGTGCAACAACCATCCATCCTTCTTCACTCTCACCCTATGTTGGAGTGTCCAGCAAGGCCTAGACCAGCCCCAAGCCCACTTGACTCGATTTCAATCAAGTCAACTCGGCAGTGAGTTGACCAACTGCTTTTTCTCTCTCTTTTTCTTCCTCTCTTCTTCCTTACATTTTCTCTTTCTTTTTCCTGCTACAACCCAACGAGTCATGCAAAAAAGCCAAGAAAAAACTTTGTCCGAGTCATGCTAGTGTGGCAATGATTAGCAGTCATACTAAGTCGCAACGACGACTCGGTTTGGGCTGAGTTGAGGCCGCACACCCGCACACTCTCCCATTCCTTTCCTGTTTCTTCTTCTCTCTCACTTCTCCTCTTCCTTTCTCTTTTCCTTCTCTCCCCTCCTGCTACTGGAAACACCCAGCAGAGGCTGGCAACCCAGCTTGACTCAGGCTCAGCCCAGTTTGAGTGGGTGCGGTGCATCAGCCGCACCTCCTCATTCCCTTCTTCTTTCTTCCTCTCTTTTCTCTCCTACTTCTCATCTCTCTCTATTCTTTCTTCACCTGCTACAGGAACAACAGAACAACAACCGGACGTCTGAAACAATCTGACTCGTACAGCTCAACTCGGCAGACCCAACGGAGAAGAAGATGAGCTTCAATGGGGGATTTCGAATGGGGGCTTCTCTCCTCAAAACGAAGCCATTGATCTTCTCTAGGGGGTCTCGAAGTGCTTCCGGGCCTTTAATTTCGAAGCTCCATGGGAGTTTAACTGGTGAGTTTGGACAAAGAACTGGAACAGCCTAAGCTTCGCTGGTGCGGCTACCAGGGATAGGGCAGTGAACCTATTGTTATTTACTCTCCTTCCTTTGAAGCTATAGACCTCCCAGTACCGTCGGATGAGGGACGGATAGTCTGGATTGAATCTGTGGTAGGGAGAAACCATTGGCGTCACAATACCGGTGTCATTTTCCACTGACAGCCCTAATCTGTGTGAATGGCAGTGAGTGGCTGAGATTAGTTTAAACGGAGGGCCGAGATGTGGCAGTAGCCATTTCACGCGGATCGTTAGCATGGAAAGTAGAAAGAAAATTTCCATTTATGGAAAGATGGTTGTACACAGTCATCTTACGCCACGTTTGTGTACGCGCGAGCGTGATTCAACGAGGGTCTAAACGTGGTTCTAGTAGGTCTCTATCTACCTACAAGATGGGCGGATCAGATCATGGAGACGTCCTTCGATGGTGGGCCACAACGTTAAGAATGGGCAGCGTTCTCGGTCTCTGTCAGGCGGAAAGGAAGGAGAAATCCTCCTTTTTCTGGGTAGACACGGGTCAGCTGGTGCTAACAGGCCTGGCTCATCTGGTGCACCGCGGGTGCACTAGCAAGTGTTGTACATCTACTCTTGTGTGGGGCCCACAGTGGTATGTGAATCTGATACACACCGTTCATCAGTTTTGTCATCTCGACTTGGGGTCCAATCAAGAGTATGGGGTAGATCCAAGTCTTAGGTGGGCCATACTAATAGAATTTAGGTCCTTTATAATCGATTGCGTCAATCCAACGGTCGGATTAGTTCCATCTTGACCATTAATGGTCAGAATGGCATAAGGGATCATTTGTGTGTCTAAGGACTCCATCACATCTTACTATTTGATTAGTATATTAATTTTATTTTTTATTATAATTATCTATATATATATTCATTGTATATTTAAGTACAATTACTAACATATTATATCTTTTATATTAATAATCATTTATCAATAAATAACGTATTTAATTTGAAGTATTATATGTGTGTGTGTATGTATTTTTCTTTTACATATATATAAACATTAGTTATTCTAAGTGATGTATATATATATATATATATATATATATATATATATATATATATATATATATATATATATATATATATATATATATATATATATGATAAAATTCAATAATATGTAGTTTAAATTTAAAAATGTAAATATTAGTCAATATACATAAATTTTGACAATGTGTTGACATACAATTTATTTTATATATAGCTTAAATAATGTGAAATAAATAGTATACCCAATTTGAATAATTTAAGTAACACATGTATTATTACAAATGATTTAAGTAAAAAATATATTATTACAAATAATTGTAAAATTATTTTGTATTATAATATATACATAAAATTATATTCTATTTAAAATGAATTATTTGGTCTTCCTGGTATCACCCGAGTACTGAAAAGTACGGGGTGTTACAATCTACCCCCCTTAAAGAGAATTTCATCTCCAAAATTCAATACTTCTACCTTAAATGGGTCGAGGAAAATCGATTTTCCATGTCTCTAACTATTCACTATTTTCCCCCATGAAGCATGTTTGTATGAATAAGCGTTCATGTTTGACTAAAGGATTGGGGTTGTTACAATCTACCCCCTTAAAAAAGAATCTCACCCACGAGATTCGGTCATGCTCATCCCAATTTCTTTCGGTACCAACTATGATTAAGGGTTTGCTAAAATGACGTAGAGAAAAGTTTCATTATTATTCTAATTTATGTGTGGGTTTGAACTTCACAATAATAAATTTCAGGTCATCTGGAGCAAGAATAGTAGTTTGTCCTTTCAATGTTCGGGATAACATAAACAAACGGTTATGGTTGGTTTGAGCCTGATACAATGATCTTCTACCTGATCAGGGTAGTGAGTTCCTTAGTATCCATTCCTAATCCTAGTGAACCTTGACCTTCTACTTGATCAGGGCATTGAGGTCGTTAAAATTTTCTAGGATTTAGAATTTGGGTCAAACCATGTACACTTCGCTTAATATGATTCCGTTAGTCCGTGAACCCAATTATTCAAGTTTTTTTTTTTTTTGAAATCTCATATAGTCTTCTATTTTAACAAAGGACAGGTCTATAATGGCCTAGCACGCTTTCATGCGCACTCTGCTCACCTAGTGCAGTACTTAAATTTCACGACCAAAATTCTTACGTGGAAATTTGAGTTTAAAATTTCTAAGTTTTATTCAGACTCTCAAATCCAGTCCTCATAAGCTTAGAGCGCACTTGTGTCCAAAATTTACCCAAGATTTCATCATTTCACCTCTAATAAATTTTATGGGTGAAATTGTGGAAAATGTTATTCCTATGGAAGGAGATGTATTAGGGAATTCAAACTACAATGCCTAACGTGGTCCTCAAGCTTAGAGCGCACTTGTGTCCAATCAAACGTACAATCTGGTGAAATTGTGAATTTCCTACAAAGCATAAGTTCATCTCATTCGTCGAATACTGCGATAGTTTTATTCCTAACTAATGATATTTTGAGACATTTTAAATTATGTATTTCCTGAAACTTGTTCATTGAGCGCCAAGTTCGAGGAATGTCCATGTTTGTTCTTATGTACATCGTAGTGGGTATTTGTTCTCCCATGGCATTTTAGGTTTGGTTTCTAAGTTCAAACAACTATTTTGGTAGTTTACAATGGAACTAAAGTTACATTTCTAAGTTCTAAGGTTATCCACACAATGTGCTAGGGAACCTAAAATATTAGGTATCTATATTTTCAACTTTCCTAAATTCTAGGGGAAATGCACCTGATTTCAAATGGCCATCCTAATATTCTTTAAGGAATTTCTACATGAGTTAAGGTCCAGGGTCTAACTTAGAATTCTTAAGGGAATCTTACGTACATTACAATGGCTATTTGGTACACCTTTAATTCCTAAGTCTAAACGACTACTTTGGTAGTTTATAAGAGGACCAAAGTCTTTCTTCTAAGTTCAAATGTCTAAACTTATAATGTTCAAGGGATTTAAGTTCAGTCCATAATTTCTATATCCTCATTTCCTCCCAATTCTAAAGGATTTCTACATAAGTTGAAGTCTTAGGTCTAACCAAAGCTTTTAAGGGAGCCTACAGTTGAAGTCTCTATGTTCTCAAATTGTCCTTAGTTCAAATGGAATGTCACATAAGTTTGGATTGCCATCCGAATAACTTCTAAGGGAACCTAAGTTTTGGTTTATACATTCTCGTAAGTCTAAGGGAGATTCACTTAGGTTCGAATTTCTAGTTTCAAATGTCCTAACTAAGACATTTAAGGCTTGTATAAGATCATTTCCTAAGGCCAAGTTTGTCCAAACTATTCTCTGATGGCAACTGTAATGCCTCATGTTTTCAGGACGTGAGTATATGACCCGTTTCCCAAAAACCTGAGTGTTAACCTTAAAGGATGATCAAATTCGAGTATACATTTTTTTTATAAAATCATTCAGAGTAAGCAGATGAGCGTAAAGTGGACCAATCATCATAAAGGAAAATTTTATTTACATTTGAAATATACAAGAAGCTACCCATAATGACTTATACAAACCAATGCCCCCATTCCTACAATTACAAAATAAAATAATATTACATGTGAAATAAAGTAAATTACAATAATATTAGGATGTGAAATCCGATAGCAACCCTGTGAACAGCATCGGCTTGCTCTACACCTGCATCAACTGTTACGATTTGATAACGTCAATGGTTATCGCAGTGAGGAGTATCCTCTAAGATTGCACTCTCATCATTCATAATCCAATCTAGATTGCAAGTCACGAGAATGGATATATTAAACAAAACACTTCATAATCATAAACATATACTTAAAAACTAAGCAAATTAACAGAATCTCATCATAAGCAGGATATAATAGCAATCACAATTTAAAGGAATACCTCCAAAAAATCAAACACTCAATCATACGACCTTCTATTGCACCCGAAATCTCATTGTACGTGAACTCTGCAAGATGCCTAGAAAATCGATGGGCGAACTTCAGCTCCACCTGAAAATCATGGGACAAGTGAAAAAGGTGAATAGAAGACCAACCTCTACTTCACCCGAGAAGCCTATCATACGTGAACTCCGTAAGATGACTAGAAAATCGATAAGCGAACTTCAGCTCCAACCAGAAATCATAGTACGACTGAACTCCGAAAGATGAAAAGGTAATTAACCATACGACTTTCTATTACACCCGAGAATTGCATTGGTACGTGAACTCCGCAAGATGGCTAGAAAATTGATAATCGAACTTCAGCTCAACTTGGAAGGAATTCTCAAGGGGAAAAGAAAATCACCCTTTAAACCCCCACTTCACCTGAGAATCATGTCGTACGCGAACTCCTCAAGATGGCTAAAAAATCGATAAGTAAACTTCAGCTCCACCTGAAAATTATGGTACGACCGACACTGTAGATGAAGAGACAACCAACATACAAATCCTAGACCACCCAAAAATCATGTCATATGTGAACACCGCAAGATGACTAGAAAATCGATAACGAACTTTAGCTCCACCCAAAAATCATGGTACGACTGAACACCATAAGATGGCTAGGAAACAACAAGATGTATAAATATAACCAATAAGCCACAAAAGGGCACCAATGACCCATCTAAGCTACAAAGGCAAGTATGTGATTCAAGCTGTGAGAGGCAAATGTGGACCGCAGGATCATAAGTCTAAGGTAAGTTCTATTCAATTCATCATTCAAGCACGAGTGGTAGCATATAAATAAATTAATACATATACAATAAAGGATATCATGTTATCATCTAACTATTCATGCATGTTATATTTTAAAAGAAACATTTATCATCCAACACATGAATTAACTATACAACAAGTTATCATATTCAATAGTAAAGTAAGTAACTTAGTTAAGGGAATCATGTCATCATCTATATCTAGATTAATGAAATTAAGTGGGAAGCTCAAAGGGCGAGTCCTCACCTTATGTTTGAACCGCCTTCACCATCGCTAAGAAATGCATGCTTCCTTGGAATCAATTCCTACCATCAATTACAAAGTTGTACCATTAGACCCAAGCTTAAACACTATTTAGGGTTAGGGTCTTAACCTAAGGTTTGGATTGCCTAAGTTTTAGGGCCTTATCTTAAAGTTTACATCGATGATTAGATTCTAGGATTTGAATACTAAATCATTATTAATATTGTTAATATTACCATTATTGTATAATTGATCGAATAATATTCATAATAGGAGTATTAATCCATCAATATTAATAATGATGATTCATAAATTTATATTTAAATATATATGTAACAAAAATACCTAATGTTCTTATAATGAGTAACAATCTATTAAATAGTAGAGGAAATAAAATAGAATATTTACTAATAGTAAAATGATAATGGCTAATGATAATCATCATCTTACAAGAATTACGCTAATCTCATAAGGAAGATGATAATATTTGCTAATGATAGCAATCATAACTATTCATAATGAATCTAGTCATGATAATAGGTTCTATGATTTATCATTAAATAAAATACTACTATTTGATAATCAAAATTTTGTTTATAAAAACTAGGTTATATAGTGGACTTTGACCCATATTTAACTCAAGGTTAGCATTTTGAGAAATACGAGTCATTCTCATTACAAAATTTAACTAAGTAATCGAATCTAAATTGCAATGCAAGAGGGTAGAGAGTTTGTACCTCGGCGGGAGATAAGTGTCCTAACTCAACATCCAGTGAGTTAACTCGGTCCCAACCTGAGTCGACTCGATAGGTGCCACAACCATCCATCCTTCTTCACTCTCACCCCAAGTTGGGGTGTCCAGCAAGGCCTTGACTATCCCTAAGCCCACTAGACTCGGCTGGACTCGATTTCAACTGAGTCAACTTGGTAGTGAGTTGACTCAACTGCTTTTTCTCTCTCTTTTTCTTCCTTTCTCTTCTTCCTTACATTTTCTTTCTTTTTCCTTCTACAACCCGATGAGTCATGCAAACAGGCCAAGACAAAACTCGGTCCGAGTCATGCTATAGTGGCAATGATCAGCAGTAATACTAAGTCGCAATGGCGACTAAGTTTGGGCTGAGTCGAGGCCGCACACCCGCACGCTTTCCCATTCCTTTCCTATTTCTTCTTCTCTCTCACTTCTCCTCTTCCTCTCTCTTTTCCTTCTTCTCCCCTCCTGCTACTGGAAACACCCAGTCGAGGCTGGCAACCCGGCCTGACTCAGGCTCGGCCGATTTGAGTGGGTGCGGTGCATCAGCCGCATCTCCTCATTCCCTTCTTATTTCTTCCTCTCTTTTCTCTCTTACTTCTCATCTCTCTCTTTTCTTTCTTCACCTATTGCAGGAACAACAGAACAACAACCGAACATCCGAAATGATCTAACTTGTACAGCTCAACTCGCCAGACCCGACGAAGAAGATGACGAGCTTCAATGGTGGATTTTGAACGGGGGCTTCTCTACTCAAAATGAAGCCACTGATCTGCTCTAGGGGTTCTCGCAGTGCTTCCAGACCTTTGATTGTGAAGCTCCATGGGAGTTTAACTGGTGGGTTCAGACAAAGAACGGGAACGGCCTAAGCTTCACTAGTGCGGCTACCAGGGATAGGGCAGGGAACCTATTATTATTTACTCTCCTTCCTTTGAAGCCATAGACCTCCCAGTACTGTCGGATGAGGGACGGTTGGTCTGGATTGAATCTGTGGCAGGGAGAAACCATTGGCGTCACAAAACTAGCGTTGGTTTCCACTGACAGCCCTAATCTGTGTGAACGACAGTGAGTGGCTGAGATTAGTTTAAACGGAGGGCCGAGATGTTGCAGTAGCCATTTCACGCTGATAGCCAGCAGGGAAAGCAGAAAGAAAATTTCCATTTATAGAAAGATGTTTGTACACAGTTATCTTGCGCCCACGTTTGTGTACACGCGAGCGTGATTCGACAAGGGGTCTAAATGTGGTTCTAGTAGGTCTCTATCTACCTATAAGATGGGTGGATCAGATCATGGAGATGTCCTTCGATGGTGGGCCACAATAGTGAGAATGTACGACATTCTCGGTCTCTGTCAGGTGGAAAGGAAGGAGAAATCCTTCTTTTTCTGGGCAGACACGGGTCAGCTCGTGATGACCGGCCTGGCTCATTTGGTGCATTGCGGGTGCACCAGCAAGTGTTGCACATCCACTCTCGTTTGGGGCCCACAGTGGCATGTGAATCCGATCCACACCGTTCAACAGTTTTGTTAGCCCGACTTGGGGTCTAATCAAGAGTATGGGGCAGATCCAAGTCTTAGGTGGGCCATACTAATAGAATTTAGGTCCTTTATTGTCGATTGCGTCAATCCAGTGGTCGGATCAGTTCCATCTCAACCATCAACGGTCAGAATGCCCTAAGGGATCATTTATGTGTCTAAGGACTCCATCACATCTTACTATTTGAATAGTATATTAATTTTAATTTTTGTTATAATTACCTGTAAATATATATATATATATATATATATATATATATATATATATATATATATATATATATATATTCATTGTATATTTAAGTACAATTACTAACATATTATATCTTTTATATTAATAATCATTTATCAAGAAATAACGTATTTAATTTGAAGTATTATATGTGTGTGTGTGTGTGTGTGTGTGTATTTTTCTTTTACATATATATAAACATTAGTTATTCTAAGTGATGTATATTTTATATATATGATATAATACAATAATACATAGTTCAAATTTAAAAATGTAAATATTAGTCAATATATGTAAATTTTTGACAATGTGTTGACATACAACTTATTTTATACATAGTTTAAATAATGTGAAATAAATAGTATACCTAATTTGAATAATTTAAGTAACATATGTATTATTACAAATGATTTAAGTAACATATATATTATTACAAATAATTATACAATTATTTTGTATTATAATATATACGTACAATTATATCCCAATTAAAATGAATTATTTGGTCTTTCTAGTAACACTTGAGTACTGAAAAGTACGGGGTGTTACAGGTAAGCCGATCCACCCCATCCCAAAATGTGTTTCCAACCAACTTCAGACAGAATGAGAATTAGACCAAAACGAGCAATGTGGCCTAGATTAACCATTTTTTTTCAATGATGATGTCTCTTGTGCTGAAATCCCGAACATAATCTGGATCATCTTCTAGCGACCGTAGGGTTCTCACACCAATAGGAGTTGATCTAGAAGATGAATTAACACGATTTTTACGTGCCTTTTTCTTAAATATATACTTCATACTAGTTTGTACAAGAAAAAGATAAAAGAAAATGGTAGGAAAATGTGTAGATCCGATTTTGAATAAAACCCACCACAAATAGGATTTCAAATGATAGAAAAACTACTCAAATGTGATTTACTAGCAAAAGACCACTAAATATAAGAAGAAATTTGAAAGAAAATCACTTACTAGCAAGTTTGGAAGATGGGTTGGTCGAATGGGGCACTGGCTAGCCGAGGAAGAAGATATTAAATGAATAAGATTTGAGATTTTTTCTCCTTTTAGGTAAATTCCATGCGATCTTTGGCTAGCCCAAGCATGTGCTCAACTGGCTGAAGAATTCAGCTAGCCCGAGCGTGTCCTTAGCTAGTTGAAAAACCTCAAAAATTTATAATTTTCTTGATTTTTTTACTTTTTTAATTTTTATTATAATTTCATGCATTTCATTATTGAATATAAACATAAACATAAATGCATAAAAAGAAATAAAATAATTATTTAACAATATACAAACCAATATCATGTTTCAAGTTGAAAAATCTACTTTTATCAAGCGACTTAGTATGTCTGTAAGCTGCTTCTTGGTTTGAATGTATTCCAGCATGATAAACTTTTCTTCAACCAATTCTTGAATATAATGGTATTATATGTCATTATGTTTCATACGAGTGTGTTGGATTGGATTTTTGGAGATATTAATTGCGCTTGAATTATCACAATACAAAGTCATTGTATCTTGCGTAATTTCATAATCAGTTAGTATTCTTTTCATCCAAATTAGCTGAGTGCAAGCATTTCCTGTTGCAATATATTCAGCTTCAGCTGTAGAGAGAGATACAGAATTTTATTTCTTGCTGAGCCAAGATACTAAGTAGTTTCCAACGTAGAAACATCCACCACTTCTAGATTTTTTATCATCAACATTTCCTGCCCAGTCCACATCTGTATATCCAGCAATTTGTACAGATGTATTATGTGGATACCATAGTCCTAAGTTCGTAAAACTTGCGACATATTTGATAATTAGTTTAACAGTAGTTAAATGCGATTCTTTAGGATTAGATTGATATTTAGCACATATTCCAACACTAAATGTAATATCAGGTCTACTAGCAGTTAAGTATAGAAGACTACCAATCATACTTCGATATAGATGAGAGTCTACACTTTTACATGATTCATCTTTTAAGAGTTTAAGTGTCGTACTCATTGAAATATTAAAATTTTTACTGTTCTTAAGACCAACCTTTTTATAATGTTCAATGCATATTTGGTTTGTGAGATGAACCTTCCATCATCAAGTTATTTCACTTGTAATCAAAGGAAATAATTTAGTTCCCCAACCATACTCATTTTAAACTTGGATTTCATTATATCTGCAAGCTCAATAGATAAGTTAGTGCACGTAGATCTATAAATGATATCATCAACATAGATTTGAACTATCAAGATATGATAATTATGTTTCTTGACGAATAGAGTTTTATCAACACTACCCATAACAAAATTATGACTACGTAAAAAATTTAGTCAATTTTTTATACCATGCTATAGGAGCTTGTTTCAAACCATAAAGAGCCTTTTTAAAACGGTAAACAAGATTTGAAAGTTTGGAATCTTCAAAATCCTTTGGTTGTTCAACATATACTTCCTCATTCAAATCACCGTTTAAAAATGTACTTTTGACATTCATTTGATAAATTTTAAATTTTTTTATAACATGTAATGAAAATAAATAATCTGATTGATTCAAGGCGCGCAACTAGTGCAAAGGTTTCATCGTAATCGATACATTCTATTTGAGTATACCCTTGTACAACCAGTCGTGCCTTTTTTCTAATAATATTTCCCATTTCATCAGTTTTGTTTTTAAAAATCTACTTAGTTCTAATTACATGTTTATCAGTAGGTCTGAAAACCAAATACCACACATTATTTCTAATGAATTGATTTAGTTCTTCTTGCATAACATTAATCCAACTTTCATCAGTAAGTGTTTCATTTACTTTGCCCAGTTCAGTTTGAGAAGTAAAGCAGACATGGTTACATATATTTTCTAGTTGTCTTCTTGTCTGAACGCTAGTGTGAGGGTTACTAAGTATTTAATTAGCCGAATGGTCTTTCACTAACCTTGACTCAGTATTCTCTAATTTAGATGAAGAGTCAGGTATATTAATCAAATTAACATCATCATCATCATCATCTTGTTTAGGACTGAGTGCGATCTGTTAATCATCTATTACAACATTTATAGATTCTTGTATCATCCTGGTTCTTTTGTTAAGAATACGGTATGCTCGACTATTTAGAGCATAACCAAGAAATATTCCCTCATCACTCTTAGCTTCAAAAATTTCTAAATTTTCTCAGTCACGTAATATAAAACATTTGCTTTCAAAAGTTTAAAAATAGTTAATTGTGGGCTTTTTATTAAACCAGAATTCATAAGTTGTTTTGTTTTTAGATTTTATAATATAAACACAATTTATTATATAGCATGCAGTACTAACGGCTTCAGCCCATAAATTTTTCAGTGGATTCATGCTATTTATCATTACACTAGCCATCTCTCGAAGAATTCTATTTTTTCTTTCAACAATTTCATTTTGTTGAGGTGTTTTTGAATAGAGAATTCATGTGATATACCATGATTATTGCAGTACTTCTCAAAAATACTATTTTAAAATTCAATACCATGGTTACTTCTTATTTTGACCACATATAACTCTTTTTTAGTCTGGATACGTTTTAAAAATTTTCTGACTTCATTAAGAGTATCTGATATTTCTTTTATATAGCCTACCCATGTATATCTAGTATAGTCATCAACTACAAACAGAAAATATTTCTTTCCACCTCTACTCTCCATTTTAGTTGGTCCGATCAAGTCCATATGGATAAGTTCAAGAGGTCTAGCCATGGCTAAGGAGTTCATTTTCTTATGACTACTCCTAAGGTGCTTGCCAATTTGACATGTATCATACACTTTTTCTATATTTTTCAGTTTCGGTAGGCCACGTAAGTGATCTCTTTTACTCAATTTATATAGATCCCTATAGTTTACATGTCCAATACGTTTATACCATAGTTTAGTCTCGTCTGTTTAAACCATGTAACATGAATGGTTTGTTGAGCAAGATTTATCAACTACATAACAATTTTTAAATGTTCTGCAACCATTTAATATTACACTACCTTTCTCATTTATTATCTCACATCCGTGATCTAAAAATTTTACACTATACTTATTATCATAGATCTGAGATATGCTCAAAAGATTATATTTTAATCCTTCAACCTAAGAAACATTTTCGAAAAGGGGAAAGTTAGGAAGTTGTACAATACCTTGGCCAATTATCTTGCAATTGCTTCCATCTCTGAATGTAACTAATCTGTCGTTTATTTCGTTGATATTTGAGAATATCACCTGTCATGTGTTTCGAACATCTACTATCCAGGTATCATCTTGAATGACTAATAGCTTTGAAAGCTGTGTGGGCAACAAGACACTTAACCTTTGGAACCCATTTCATTACGGTTCTCGGTTTAGGAAGATCTCTTATTTTTCGCTATATTTGGGAGTTAAGATTTCTCTTTTTTCTATATACTTCAGTTTTATCCGAGTTGGATTTCAATAGCTCTTTAAGCAAGTCTACAAATTTTTCAGCTAAGGGAGGTTTATTATATCTTTGATGTTTATAGCTGATGACATTATTATTTATTGTAGAGACTTGAAAAGTTTTTGAGGTTTTGAAATCATTACAATTTGAATCTCTTAAAGTCTTTCCTTTAGAGTTCGAGGATTCTCCTCTTATAAAGATAGGACTACAAGCCTTGATTTTCAAAGAGTTATTTTTAATATAACCTAGACTAGACTTGTCGCCACAACTCTTTGATGAAGTTAACAAAATTTCAAGTTTTTGGTCACCAAGGGCATATTTCCAAGTATCCCTTGAACTCTGAAGGTAAGAAACTTCAAGTTTTAGTTTCTCATTTTCTATTTTAAGTTTTTTCATTTCAGAAAATTTAAAACTTAAATCTAATTTTGTTTTTCAAAAAAAATGGAAAAACATGATTTTTCTAAAATAACTTTTTCAGGTTCTACTTTTAATTTAGCATAATTTTCTTTTTGAATTTTTAATTTAACAACAATCTTATAACTCTCTCTGTATAGGGCAATATAAGCATCTTGAAGATCATTTTTATTTTCAGGGTCACTTCTTAAAGTTTCATAATTAGACATATCACAGCATAAAGGCTTTTAAATCGTTTGCATTTTCTTGGTCTGATTTATGAGATTCAAAATTAGTTTCCGACTTTGATGATTTATCCCAAGTAGCTATAATGCTTTTTCTTTTAATCCCTTTTCTTTTAGTCTTATCCTTTTTAGGACATTTAGCAGCTAAGTGCCCATATTCATAGCAATTGAAACATTAATTGTCTTTGTTTTGAGATTTCCAAAAATTTGAAGTTCCTTTTCTTTTATCAAAGGGTTTTTGAAAATCTATTCTTTTCTTATTTTTTAAAATTCTATAAAATTTCTTAGCTAACAAAGTCATATCTTCATTATCCTAAAAATCAGAATTAATATTAGTTTCCTTTAAATTAGATTTAGAAGATTTAAAAGCTATAGACTTGACTTTAGGAGCTTTGAAATTCTTCTCATAAGTTTGAAGAAATCTTACTAATTCTTCAACTTTCATAACATTTGTATCCCTTAACTCGTGTATAGCAGTAACTTTTAAATTGAACCTATCAAGAAGTGATCGTAGTATTTTTGTGCAAACCTTGCTTTTAGGGATTCTATCTCCAAGACCCCACATGGAATTTACCATGTCATTTAATTTCATATAGAAGTCCGTAAAAGACTCATTTTCTTTCATACCAATCTCCTCAAATTTGGTTGTGAGGATTTGAATTTTAAATTTTTTGACAATAGTAATTCCTTCATATGTCATTTCAAGAATATCTCATGCTTGTTTAGTTGTATCGAAAGAAATAATTCTTTTGAATTCATCAGGTGATAGAGCACAAGTTATAGCATTTATGGCTTTTTTAATAGCGTTGCTTTCATTTTTCTCAACCGTGGTCCGAAAAGTAAATGCAGTTTCTTTCATTGATTTAGTTCCATCATCAGTAGTTACTTCTATCATAGGAGGGATCCATTTAGTCAAAGTGGCTTGCTACATATTTTCATCTAAGGATTTGAGAAAAATCATCATCTTGGATCTCTAATATGAATAGTTAGAGCCATCAAAAGATAATGGCCTGGTACTAAACAAGCTATTAAAATTTGACATAATAAAGTTCTGGATTTAGCTCAAGGAACTGAAGGAGAGCTTAAGATGTCCTACCGGGGGGGGAGGGTTTAATAGGACAATGCCAAATAATCGAATTAAGTGTTAAATATGTAAATAAAGTAAAAATCTCAATTGCTTAAGTATTAAAACATCGATTCCAAATAATTTGTAAGACAACCTTCACCTAAAGTTTTAGGTAGAACAACGTTATTTCAGGAATTTCTTTAACATCAAAATCTCAAACTTGCAAGAGTAATAAAAATATTACAACATTCACCACTCAAACTGAAATTAAATACAATAATTCACCACATGTAAAATAAAGGCATTCACACATAACATAAAGGATTATAGTGGTTCGGTGCTCTAAAAACAGCCATACCTACTCTACTCCCAAAATTACTTCCCCTCGTAGTTTTAGTTTTCACTATGAAAAGGTTTTCCTAGGTTCACCTTAACAACCTTATACAATTCTTATGATTTTCACAGACTATCATAATCAAACCCACACTGAGATTTTCAGGCTATCTCAAATAAAACCTAAACTGAGATTTTAACTGGATATCTTAGAAAAATCAAAAATAGTTTAGAAGGTATACATATCTTCACCGTAGAAGACGTATCAGAAGCTTGTAGCAGTAAAACCTCTTTCTTGAATGTAGATTGTTCCTTATTTAGTCAGATAGAAATGATCTAAGTTTTTATTAATTTTAATAAAGTTAAACCCAATAAGCTACTTGAATCAATTTTCTTAAATATTAAAAGAAGAGTATAGTTTACTCTCTTTAGAATCAAACTTGAAAGATCTGAGATTAATGGAATTAAAAGAAAAAAAATATAAATTAAATTATAAATACAGTTCAATAACTTATAAATAACTTGAGCTTCTCTCTCTCTCTCTCTCTCTCTCTCTCTCTTGAAGAAGGATTTTGATAATTAACTTGTGTAATTCAGAATGAGAGAGGAACTCAATTTATAGGCAAAGAAGTTAAATCTTCAGCTAGCCCATGGCAGTCTTCGACTAACTCGAGTAGATCGGATTCAGTTCAACGAACTTCAAATCGCACAGGATCAGATTTATCCAAAATTTGGCAGGCCTGAGGTCAACTTTAACTGGTTGAACACCCTAGTTCGGCTGGCCGAATTTTCCCTTCTGCTGGCCGAATTTGTCCAAATTCTAAAAGATGCAGTTGTTAGAATTTGACCCAAAATTTCTTGGGCTAGCTGAATTTCAAGCTCGAGCTAGCTAAACTGTTCACAACCCCAAGTGTAGGGTTACGATATAATAATAATCTCGGTAAGATCGAGGTCGAATCCATAGGGACTGAAACTTGTACATTTCTGAAATTAATTAGAAGTAGAACTAGAAGAAGATGTGAAACTAATTCTGAAATATTTGAGAGAATAATTGTGAATAGAGTAATTAAAACTACAAATTTAAAGGTGTGAACTAGTGTGCCAAGGATCCACTTGTAGTGATCAGGCATCCCTTTCACTTGATTCAAGTAACATAATTAGAATTGGAGTCTTATCTTATCCAATTGGAAAATATATCAATAAAACCAAATCTAAACTTCCATTGACCTAATTCTCAATGAAGGAGAACTATGATCATTGGTAGGGATTCCATCACCAAACTATGCCCAGGAGACAATGTCAAACAAAAAGATTTACCAATCCCGTAATCTCAAAGAAGGAGAATTGTGAAGATAGGAAGGATTCCATCACCCTACCATGCCCAAGGGATGATGGTGAACAGCAAGACTTGTTAATTTCGTAATCTCAAATCAGGAAAAGAAGATACTCAAAGCTATTATAGATCTACTGTAATTTGAGTCACAATGAACCATTAAAAATTGAAACTATTCCTTAAATATCAAATTAGAATCCATGGAGTTCAACATAAACGTGAATGAAAAGAATAGAAACATTCCATCATGTTACAAGCTTCACCTCTTAGCCCTAACTAAGAAGTTTAGCCAACTACAGACATGATTGGACCAATGTCTCTTAAGAAAAATATAAAAACAACTAAGGAAGAAGAAGAAAAACTATTGGTGACGGCTTCTCCATCCTTTTGCTCAACTCCTTAAACCCTAGAAGATGCCTATGAACATCCTAGAGAGTCCTATTTATAGTTGTGGAACTCTAACTTTCGCACCTAGTTGGAAAACTCTACAAACTGCTTCAAATTTATGTAGTTTGATAAAATAGACTTCACTCTGCGTGGTTTTTCAAAATAGACTTCACTCTGCGCAATTTCACAAAATGATCTAGAATTTCAAAACATGCCTTTTCAGAACGATTTCAGGATTCCTTTTCTTCACTTCAAATCTTTGATTCTCTTCATTCCTCATTTAGTTTTCTTGGATCTTTGACATGTGTATTCTTCAATCTTGGTCTCCTAATACCATCCCTTGCCTTCATAATTTTTGAGCATCAAATCCATATTTTTAATACCCTTTTTAATCTAAGCTCTTAAATTCACCTTGCAACACAAATATGATTACAATAGAATATTAAGCATTATCATATTCATAAAACTAAGTAATAAATGAGGGATAATATGTAATATTTGACCCTCAACACGAACTAAAACTTAGGCTAGCCGAATTTGCATAAGAAATCAATTTTGCTTTGGGCTTAAACTTGAGCTGGCCGAGAAAACTTAGGCTAGCTGAACCAAAAGTTAGGCTGGTCGAATTCCAAGAAAAATAAGTATAAAAACATAATTTTAAACATTTTTGAAAGCAACTAGTCCTAAGGTCTTTCAAGGATTTTATACCACCTGAGATATATCAAATATCTATTCTTCTTTGACGTAAACTAAGTCTTGGAGTTCATCTTGACTTTTGAGATTGATCTTTTCTTAAAGTTGAGCTTGATCTTCTCTTGATGTTGAGTTTGATCTTCTCTTGATCTTGAGTTTGATTTTCTCTTGATTGAGCTTGATCCTCTCTTAATCTTGAAGATATATTGTAACGCCCGTGAAAAATCCGTACTTGGAATCGAGTACCGATTTGACCCGAAATCGCGTATAAATAATTTCCATGAAAATTTTACGTAAGTTAGCTAGCGCAACGCTAGAGTAGCTGGGAAATAGTCCCTGATCACTTTAAATACGTTCTACAAGACCCAAATCGAGTAGAACAGACAACTCGACAATACTCTATAACCTTGGATCCAACTCTAAGCAGGTTTGTCCTCTGGACCATATGGAACTTTTGTATTGGATTTAGACCGCGCGTCGAAGGTCTGATACCTCCTATCTTAGACCGTTAGAACCGCCCAGCTGGACTTGACAATCATCTCGAAAATCAAGTCAAACCGATAATCACAGAGTATTTCGTTGAAACTGGACTGAAGCGACCGCGAATAGGGACGAATTGGGAATTTCAAATTTAGATCTGGCACACGACTTGACGCGTCAATATTAAGCGTTCTGACCGTCAGAATTCATCCAGATTACACCCTCGGATCAGGAAAAATATCTAATTATTGTCACGGAACTTTCAGTCCTGATCTATGTGCGGTGACCGCTGAACTGAAACTGGTCCGCCACGTGCGATCTGTGAACCCTGCCAGACTGAAAACTTAATACGAGGTACATCTGGTACCCAAGAGCTTAAGTCTGATCGCAATCGACCAGGGGACCACCAGAAATCAGTTTTTGGACCGAAACAGCCCCGAAATGGATAGGCAATAAGTAAACTACGTCCCGGAGCCTATTTCGGGCGTTTCCAAGCTTATAAAAGGGGTTGAAACCCTCATTCCTTCCTTGCATACGAATTTCCCTAAACCCTAGAAAAGAGAGAGAGAGTTTGAGAGAAAGGGAAGAGGAGATTTTTCCCGCTTCCGAGCCGCCAACAGTTGCTGCATCAACGCTTCCTTCCAATCACCTGGCAGGTGATTTCTACGCTTTTTCAGGTATAGAAAAACCCTAAAAACTTGCTGATTTAGGGTTCATGTAGATTCTGACCGTATTAGCTAACGAAATCCATGAATCAGGTTCTCCTACTGTCGTAGACGAAGCCTACACGCTCCGTTCAAATTCTCGCGACCGTAAGAGATTAGGTGAGGATTTTAGACGCTTTGATTGACGGTTTACAACGCTTTCAATGTCGTTTAATAGTAGATTATCGACGGCATCGCCGTTTGACATGTACAATATGCTCTCCGTTTCCTGTTTCTCAAACTAACGAAGAATATGAGATTTAGGGCATTTTAGGTATATGTAGGAAGTACGGTCTACATGCATAATTTGCTGACGAGATTGACATGATTTGTCGCCGCATTAGAGAGTTAGGAATGCCTGCATAATCAGTTTGGCGAAGAGATTCGCCAAGTTGCGCACTTTGGGTCGACATACTATATGTGGACTTAAGGGTGTAGTGTATGTGTTTGTATAAATGCTTGTATTAGTATGTATTGTATTGAATGATGTTATGTAGTAGTTTGAGATTGATTTCATGATTAATAGGCTGACCTAAATGATTTCCTATATGTTGACCTTATGCATGATTGTATCATATGCATAGAAATGATGCCTTAAGAATTGCCTAAGTTGAATATGCTTGGAAAGCATGTCTTGAAGATTCGCCTAAATTGAATGTTATAACATGTGCTAACATGCTCACATGATGTATTTCAATTCCAATACCTTTGTATTGTATTAATGAAATTCCATAGATGTGTGGGACTTGATTTAGTCCAGGCAGTCGGTAACCGAGCGAATTCGTGGCTGACTGGTCATAGCCACGAACGACGCGTCGATGAATGTGATTCGTGTTGAGAGTTGGCGGCAGTGGTTAGGCCACGCGAAGTGTTTTACGCACTTCATGTCGTTCAATTCGAGATGCGATCGCGCTAGTCGAGCCCGTCAAGTAACCCGACTGGCCGATGTTTGTTCACCTTGTATGTATCATAACTGCTTGAACCTAGGGTACTGAACTTACCATTGTAAACCCTATTAACCGTGGTACCTTGATCCACGAAGACTCATGAGCAGGGCATGGTGGTATGGGACACCGTGGTCGAGCTGTCGGCCTACGCTGGGGCCACAAACCTCCCCGTAGTGACCAGTGAGCACCTAAATTCGTGAGCAGATTATGGTGGTATGGGACACTATATTCTAGCTGTCGGCCTACACTGATCAGGCGACGAGCCCTTTGTAGTGACCGCGAGCGTATTCTGAGTTCACGGGAGGCGACGACCCTTCCGTGCAGTAGAGTACAGTAGGCCTGTATTGATAAGGTGATGGGGGATCGGTGCAACGAGTGCGAGCAACAGCCCTGGCAGCCCTTGCAGTGACCTACGAAATGTACATCGTATGAGACTACTAGGAGTGACGACCCTAGACAGGATCCGTGTTGGGATTGACACAAGGGAAGTACCTTAGTTTCCCAATCCTGCTGTTTGAATGGACTAATAACAACTGGGTAATCATATCACCATAGCATCGCATGTGCCTGGAAGATGTGGAGCACTCTAGGGAGTGTGGCATGCCGCGGTCGTAAGATGTTGCCGCATGAGGGTGATCGTCGGTGAGGGCATACATCATGTCATATCATCTTGCATTAAACAACAGTATTAGGTTTGTCTGATTTACTGCTTTACTATTATCGCGTGATTGAATTGTGAACATGTTAATCTTTGCTCTATGATTCCACTGAGTTGATCACTCATTCCCACGTTACGGGATGGTGTTTGCAACACCCACCAGACCCTGTTGTAGTTGCAGGTGACGACGAGATCCAGGACGTGGAGCCGGAGATTGACGAGGACCAGGATGAGTTCTCTTATATGCAGTACCACGACGGCTTCCCGTAGGTGACCTGGATCGAGGGGGACTTCAGTGGGACTATTTTGAACTTATTTTTTTTTGTCTATGTACATGTATATTGAGACTCAGAGATGTAGTCATACTTTGGAGACAGTTGAGATTACTTTGTTTTTTTCATACAGTGATATATATCTTGTTTAGTCTTCCGCTTGCTTTTATCACTGGATCTGAAGTATGATTTGCAGTTTTGGTATACTTTTACTCATGTGAATGCTTTAAATCAGACAACATTGAATCATAACCATTTTTGTTGCATAAGTGACGGTCTGGAACTCGGGAGTTGAGTTTATACACCACCCCCGATTTTCAGGGTGTTACAAGTTGGTATCAGAGCATGAATGAGAGTATACTGGGCCTGGGTTATGGTCTTGCGACGTACGCTGTCGCTTCCTTTGACTTAGGTGGGTGCGAGAAGGGTCTAGAAACACTTCTAGGATCACAGATTCGCCGATAGGTGAAGTTTATAGAATCGATCGCAAGACCGACTCTGTAACGCATCTCGGGTCGCGTAAGGCCACCCGAATCGCTGCTAAGCTATAGGAAGTTAGGTTGAGATGTCCTATGAGCGATTTTAAACCGCAAAAGTAAATCCTTGGGTCGTGGAATGACCACGACTCCAGTAATCAATCGTCAGGGCTTAAAAACCCCGTTTTGCCAAAAATTCTCAAAATTCCTTCTCTAAACACTTCAACCTTCAGTTTTTTCTTATCCATTTCATGTTAGGCATCAAACCTAATGTGAAAATAATACAAATTAGTACTTTCACAAAATTTTACAGTGAATAGTAAAATTTTATGAAAAATGGCCATAAGGCCATTCTAACTTCACTTTCTTTAGCAACTAAGGATCTAGATAGGTGTACTGGCTCCTTCTACCTCAAATTCATATGCTGCATCATATGGTTTGGTATTCGGGATTGCAATGTGGACCCGGAAAGCCCCGAACACATGTTTGGGCTCATAGAGACAAAAATACTATGAACTAAGGGGTGGGACCAGACTTTTTGGGACCCTGGGACCATGGGGGACCAGACCCATGGGGTCCCACCGGTCAACTTGCGAGTTGACCGGCGATGCCATCGCCGGCCGGCGAGCTCCGTTTGAGCTGTCCTTCGGGCGCACCCCCTTAAATAGGGTCCACATCACCCCTATGCACCTCCCACCTCACGAAAATCCCCAAATCCCACCTCTCCTTCACAAACAGCCCTCTACATAACCCTATCTTCGATTTTCAGTAACCCATTCCAAACCCCAGCGTCCCAAATCACTTCTAACACCTTCCTTGGCCAAAACCGACCACCACCCATCACTTATTGGGTGTTGGCAGCCTCTTTCCTTGAAGATTTTCCCATTTGGAGCTCCAAAATCCCCCAAATAGTGCTGAAATCGTGAGCAGCTCCATTCCTCCTTTTTGTTCTTATTTTTCCCTGAAAGTACAGCCTTGGGAAGCTTGAAGCATCCCTCTACGACGCCTAGATTTCCTTTTGTCAGATTGGGCAGCCATTTCTCCGCATTTTCGGCGTTTTCCATGGCTTTCGTGGAAGCTATTTTGGGTCTTTTGTCACTCTCATCCATCCTGTCTTTGATGGGTAAGAGGAAAACTGCAACAGACGAGGCTGGGCCTAGCCGCCCTGCTCGATCGAGAAGACCGCGGGGTGGTGCCGCAGGTTCAAGCGCCGCCGCAGGTCCAGCTGCAGTCCTGGAGTGCCGTACAAAGCGGGATTTGGATCCCCATGCACACCTTGGACGAACCATTCTGTCAGAGATGTCTCATGGTGAATACACTGATCGTAGAGTGTTATTTGAGGCGGACGTTGATGGGCGATTGTTCGGCGAGTATCTGTTGTTCGAATGCATTGAAGCTGCGCACTGGGGACCGATCTTTGAAGCTCGTGCTCGTGCTAATGTGAGCACTGTTCGTGCCTTCTATGCTAGCATCCAGAGTCCTACCTTGGAGCCCTTGCAGTTCAAAATCCCTTTTGGTAGAGATCGGATGGCTACGATCGACGTCCGGTTGGTTGCGCGACTTCTCAACGTGCCTCTAGGTGATGTACATCCAAGTGAGAAGAATTTGAGGACTAGACGTGAACGAGATCGCCGCACCAGGTTTCTGTGCGGTAAGTTGGTTTCATGGCAGCCTAATAATAGCCTCAAGGCGACGTACATGTCTGAGGATTTGCGCCTGCTGCACCATATCTGCACGTTCAATGTCTATCCCAGGTCGACGAACCGCATTGAATGTACACGTCTTATGGTCGATTTCTTATTTCTGGTGGCCCAGGGAGAGAACGTATGTATGGCCACTTTCATCTTACGGCAGATAGTTCTCATAGCCAGGTCGAGGAGAACATCCGAATCCCTTCCCTTTGGCCGACTCATTTGCAAGATTGCGCTTGAGTTTGCCTATAGACTTGGACCCGAGTTGCCGGTATCGATTCACACCATCGATGAGTCGACGATGGTTAAGATGAAGATTGGGTCGCAATATCGTGAAAATCAACTTGAAAGGGATAGTGGGGACGACTTTGATGAAGAGGAAGATCAAAGCGAAGGAGAACCTAGTGCAGAGGTTCAGGAAGAGACTCAGGAAGAAGCAGAAGAGGAGGCTCAGGATACTGATGAGAGCCCTCCTCCTTCTGCGCAGACTACTATTGACGATCGCATTGCTCGGATGGAGGAGAGTCAGACCGCTTTGCGAAGGGAAGTCCAAGAACTTCGAGCAGAGGTCGCTGATGCCAAGGCCGTCACGAAGAAGAAATTTGGCAAGGTGACTCGCACCTTGAAGGCAATCCTGTGTTGTTTACAGGATAAGGGTGCTCCTCCTCCGTCGCCAGACTCCGACTAGCGACGCGATCTTTGATGTTGTTATGAGTAGTTAGCTATTTTCTATTTTATGTGTGTAAAGCCTATTAGGGCTAGTGCTTTGCTTTTGTTGCTGTTGCTTAACTGTCTTAATTTCCATGTCATTCTAGTCATGATGCTTGTAAGGATATATCCCTTGTATTGTGACAATTTTGATTAATTGAAATGCATGGAATGCCTTTGACTCTTTAAGTGAATGATTATGGTGTATTTTTGCAATTGAGACTGACAAGGTTGCGCCCTATTTTGAATATAGGGAATGCCACCTAAGATTACGAGGAGCGCAGTTCGACTTTCATTGTCTGAGCAGATGGATCAGACTCCTTCTCAGTCTGGCACTCGTCCGGACCCTGCTGTGGGCCCGATTCCTGAGACTGTTCGATCGTCTCAGCCTGCTGTTGGTCCTACAGATGGACCACCGCCCTTTACACCATCAGTTCGAGAGCCACAGCGCGCATCTACTTCCGCACCTCATCCGCCACAGCCTGCTCCACCCCCTGATAGATTCGAGCAGATGATGGCCATGATGTTACAGCAGCAGCAGCTTTTGACCACTATAGTTGGGACTTTAGCCCAGGGTGGGGGTGCGACTACCTCTACCCCACCTGCACCGCCTGCGCATCCAGCTGAGGATGCCTACACTTACGCCCAGGATGAGGGCATAGCACATCCTGCGCAGCCTGCTTTCCCTGCGGGGAATCCTGCCGACACGCGGGGCCTCCTGGAGCGATTTCAGCGCTTGCGGCCTCCTACTTTTTCGGGTTCTCACAGACCTGAGGAGGCAGAGTTCTGGCTCGACCGAGTGTCGAAGATTCTACGCATGTTACACTGTACGGAGGCAGAGCAGGTAGAGCTGGCTACCTTCCAGTTTGAGAGAGAGGCCAGTATGTGGTGGGATAGTGTATTGCGGACTGTTACCGCAGACTTCGTATGGACATGGGCAGCATTCGAGTTTCGCTTCCATGAGAAGTATTATCCTCAGACCTACAGACACGAGAGGGAGAATGAGTTTCTCCGTCTCAGGCAGGCAGCGATGACGGTCACCGAGTATGAGCATCGGTTCACAGAGTTGGGCAGGTACGTCCCGACGATTTTAGCTGATGAGCAGATGCGCATACGGCGCTTTTTGGAGGGCCTGCGACCGGATATTCGGTCGAAGATGTGCTGCGTCAGTTTCCCTTCCTATGCGGAGTTGGTTCACATGTCCATGCGGGCAGAGCAGGACGTGGATCGACTGGCGCGATCTCGAGGCCCGACTACTTCCAGGCCGCGACCGGAGTTGCCAGATAGGCCCTTCGCGGGCAAGAGGCCTCGCTTTGATCCTCCTACCAGGACCACGGCGCCCGTACGACCGTTTCGGCGCCCTGATTTATCATGCACGTACTGTGGGAGGACGGGCCATTTATCGCAGAGTTGCTTCTCCAGGATGCGGGACAGTGGGTTTTCGCCGCCGCAGAAGATTGATCGTGTACGTCCACAGGCGATATCAGCACCGCCTATACGGTCAGCTCCTGCGCATCCTTCATTCAGACCCACGGTATCGCAGATTCGACAGCCTCCACGGCCCTTGACACAGCGGCCGAACCGGCCACAGCAGGCACGAGTTCATGCACTGACCGCCGAGGCAGCTACGACACCGGCTTTTCAGCATTCAGCCTTCGAGGTCACGGGCCACATCGGAGGTACTCCTGTTCTTATCATGGTGGACACTGGTTCCACGATTTCTTTGATATCGCGTGCCGTAGTCAGACGTCTTGGGTTGCAGACTATCACTATGGATAGCGTGCGAGTCCTTGCAGCTCATGGAGATTATTCGGATGTCACCCAGATGTGTGAGGGTTGTTTAGTTGATCTGGGAGGCAGGACGATGACTCTTGATCTGGTCGTCGATCCCTCGCTCGTATATCTCGACGTCATTCTTGGCATGGACTGGTTGACTGCAGCGAGAGCCGAGATTGACTGCGAGGCTCGTGTGGTGACGGTGTACGAGCCTGAGGGCACGCCTTTCACATTTTCAGTGCGGGTAAATCTTCCTTTCCGCATTCTTAGCTACGCCACTATATTGCACGACGCTGGTGCCCAGGTCCTTGAGCAGACGCCAGTTGTTTCTGAGTTCGGGGATCTGTTTAGGAAGATCCCTGGTTTGCCGCCCCGACGTGAGATCGATTTCACTATCGATCTGATTCCTGGTTCTACACCCGTCTCACTGCCGACGTATCGCATGGCACCTTGTGAGATGGAGGAGTTGCGGACGCAGATTGATGGTCTGCTAGAGCTTGGCTTTATACGGCCTAGCGTATCTCCTTGGGGAGCACCAGTCTTGTTCGTAAAGAAGAAGGATGGTTCGCTGCGATTGTGTATTGATTATCGCAGGCTGAACCAGCTCACGGTGAAGAACAAGTACCCTTTGCCCAGGATCGATGATTTGTTTGATCAGTTGAGAGGAGCGCAGTACTTCTCGAAGATTGATCTTCAGTCAGGATATCATCAGCTGCGCGTCAGAGATGAGGACGTGCAGAAGACAGCATTCAGGACCAGTTTTGGTCACTACGAGTTCCTCGTGATGTCGTTCGGTCTCACGAACGCACCGGCCGTGTTCATGGATCTGATGAACCGGGTTTTTCGGCCTTTCCTCTATCGATTCGTCGTTGTCTTCATCGACGACATTTTGGTATACTCTAGGAGTCGAGAGGAGCATGAGGAGCATTTGCGTTTGGTTCTGGATACGCTCAGACGACACCAGTTGTTCGCACAGTACAAGAAGTGCGACTTCTGGAAGCAGGAGGTGAAGTTTCTGGGACACGTGGTGTCCAAGGATGGCATGGCAGTTGACCTGTCTAAGGTAGCTGCGGTGCAGGACTGGGAGCAGCCTAGTTCTGTCACTGAGGTGAGGAGTTTCTTGGGTCTCGCTGGCTACTATCGGCGTTTCATTCAGGATTTCTCGAAGATCGCGAGACCCTTATCTCAGTTGACACGGAAGGACGTGAAGTTCGCCTGGAATGATAAGGCGGAGTCAGCTTTTCAGGAGCTGAAGGACAGACTTACGTCCGCCCCTGTGCTAGTATTGCCAGAGCAGGGGGTTAGATACACTATATACACTGACGCGTCTAGCGTTGGTTTGGGTTGTGTCCTTATGCAGAGGGACAGGGTAATTTCGTATGCCTCGAGACAATTAAGGAAGCACGAGGAGAATTACCCTACACACGACCTGGAGTTGGCAGCCGTTATATTCGCACTGAGACTCTGGAGACATTACCTCTACGGAGAGGAGTTCGAGCTCTTTTGCGACCACAAGAGCCTCAAGTACATATTCACGCAGCGAGACTTGAATATGAGGCAGCGGCGATGGATGGAGACGCTGAAGGACTTCAATTTTGAAGTCTCTTACCATCCTGGGAAGGCGAACCTTGTGGCTGATGCGTTGAGCCGCAAGAAGGCGATAGAGTTTGCGGCTCCGCTGATGGTTGCCGAGTGGGATATGGTTGAGTTTTTGCGAGACTTTGAGCAGAAACTCACCGTAGAGGAGCCATTTGAGTTCATCGCACATGTACAGGTGCGATCCCAGATCGATGACCGTGTCATCGAGGCGCAGAGGGACGACGCGCATCTTACTGAGCTTCGAGAGCAGGCCAGTGATGATGCTGACGCCGACTGGCGAGTTGGTATGGATGGAGGCTTACGTTACCGTGGCCGCTTATGCGTCCCTGATGTCCCTGACTTGAGACGAGAGATTCTCGAGGCTGCGCATTCTACTAGACTCGCGATGCATCCTGGCAGCACAAAGATGTATCGTGACGTGAGGAGAACGTATTGGTGGGAAGGTATGAAGACCCACATTGCTGAGTTCGTGTCCCGTTGTCTCACTTGTCAGCAGGTGAAGGCAGAGCATCGCCGACCACCTGGACTTTTGCAGCCTATGCCGATTGCAGAATGGAAATGGGATTTCATTTCCATGGACTTCATTTCTGGGTTGCCGAGAACGAGGAAGGGGCATGATTCCATTTGGGTGATCGTCGACCGATTGACGAAGTCGGCGCACTTCCTACCGATCAGAGTTACGAACTCTGCAGATGAGCTGGCTAGATTGTATATCCGAGAGATTGTGCGTCTGCATGGAGTTCCGTTGGAGATCGTGTCGGACAGAGACACGCGGTTCACTTCTATTTTCTGGACTCGCATTCAGGAGGCTATGGGTGTGAAGTTGAAGTTCAGTACTGCCTTCCACCCACAGACGGACGGACAGACGGAGCGAGTGAACCAGATCCTGGAGGACATGTTGCGGGCTTGCGCATTGGACTTCAAGGACAGTTGGGATGACTGTCTTGCATATGCGGAGTTTGCGTACAACAATAGCTTCCAGACGAGTATCGGCATGGCACCTTATGAGGCGCTGTATGGGCGACCTTGTCGCGCACCGCATTGCTGGTTAGAGGTCGGTGAGCGCAGCTTGATTGGCCCAGAGTTGGTGCAGGCGACGTCAGAGAAGATTGATATTATTCGACGTCGGCTTCTTACAGCGCAGAGCAGACAGAAGAGCTACGCCGATACGAGACGGAGGCCACTAGAGTTTACAGTCGGGGATCATGTGTTTTTGCGGGTTTCCCCTATGAAGGGAGTCCTTCGGTTCGGGAAGAAGGGGAAACTGGCACCGCGCTTCATTGGTCCATTTCAGATCCTCGATCGTGTGGGAGTAGTGGCTTACCGATTGGCTTTACCCACGCCCCTCGCGAGCGTCCACAACGTATTTCATGTTTCTATGCTGAAGAAGTACGTTGCTGATCCTTCCCACATCATCAGATGGGAGCAGGTGCAGTTAGGAGAGGATGTTACTTATATCCTGCGACCGACACGTATCTTGGACCGGAAGGAGCAGGTACTGCGTAGCAAGGTGATTCCCCTTGTGAAGGTACTATGGACGCATCACTCTGAGGAGGAGGCTACTTGGGAGACAGAAGCCGAGATCAGAAAGAACTACCCACAGCTTCTCGAGGAGTACGAACAGGTACAAATTTCGAGGACGAAATTATTTGTTAAGGGGGGTAGATTGTAACGCCCGTGAAAAATCCGTACTTGGAATCGAGTACCGATTTGACCCGAAATCGCGTATAAATAATTTCCATGAAAATTTTACGTAAGTTAGCTAGCGCAACGCTAGAGTAGCTGGGAAATAGTCCCTGATCACTTTAAATACGTTCTACAAGACCCAAATCGAGTAGAACAGACAACTCGACAATACTCTATAACCTTGGATCCAACTCTAAGCAGGTTTGTCCTCTGGACCATATGGAACTTTTGTATTGGATTTAGACCGCGCGTCGAAGGTCTGATACCTCCTATCTTAGACCGTTAGAACCGCCCAGCTGGACTTGACAATCATCTCGAAAATCAAGTCAAACCGATAATCACAGAGTATTTCGTTGAAACTGGACTGAAGCGACCGCGAATAGGGACGAATTGGGAATTTCAAATTTAGATCTGGCACACGACTTGACGCGTCAGTATTAAGCGTTCTGACCGTCAGAATTCATCCAGATTACACCCTCGGATCAGGAAAAATATCTAATTATTGTCACGGAACTTTCAGTCCTGATCTATGTGCGGTGACCGCTGAACTGAAACTGGTCCGCCACGTGCGATCTGCGAACCCTGCCAGACTGAAAACTTAATACGAGGTACATCTGGTACCCAAGAGCTTAAGTCTGATCGCAATCGACCAGGGGACCACCAGAAATCAGTTTTTGGACCGAAACAGCCCCGAAATGGATAGGCAATAAGTAAACTACGTCCCGGAGCCTATTTCGGGCGTTTCCAAGCTTATAAAAGGGGTTGAAACCCTCATTCCTTCCTTGCATACGAATTTCCCTAAACCCTAGAAAAGAGAGAGAGAGTTTGAGAGAAAGGGAAGAGGAGATTTTTCCCGCTTCCGAGCCGCCAACAGTTGCTGCATCAACGCTTCCTTCCAATCACCTGGCAGGTGATTTCTACGCTTTTTCAGGTATAGAAAAACCCTAAAAACTTGCTGATTTAGGGTTCATGTAGATTCTGAACGTATTAGCTAACGAAATCCATGAATCAGGTTCTCCTACTGTCGTAGACGAAGCCTACACGCTCCGTTCAAATTCTCGCGACCGTAAGAGATTAGGTGAGGATTTTAGACGCTTTGATTGACGGTTTACAACGCTTTCAATGTCGTTTAATAGTAGATTATCGACGGCATCGCCGTTTGACATGTACAATATGCTCTCCGTTTCCTGTTTCTCAAACTAACGAAGAATATGAGATTTAGGGCATTTTAGGTATATGTAGGAAGTACGGTCTACATGCATAATTTGCTGACGAGATTGACATGATTTGTCGCCGCATTAGAGAGTTAGGAATGCCTGCATAATCAGTTTGGCGAAGAGATTCGCCAAGTTGCGCACTTTGGGTCGACATACTATATGTGGACTTAAGGGTGTAGTGTATGTGTTTGTATAAATGCTTGTATTAGTATGTATTGTATTGAATGATGTTATGTAGTAGTTTGAGATTGATTTCATGATTAATAGGCTGACCTAAATGATTTCCTATATGTTGACCTTATGCATGATTGTATCATATGCATAGAAATGATGCCTTAAGAATTGCCTAAGTTGAATATGCTTGGAAAGCATGTCTTGAAGATTCGCCTAAATTGAATGTTATAACATGTGCTAACATGCTCACATGATGTATTTCAATTCCAATACCTTTGTATTGTATTAATGAAATTCCATAGATGTGTGGGACTTGATTTAGTCCAGGCAGTCGGTAACCGAGCGAATTCGTGGCTGACTGGTCATAGCCACGAACGACGCGTCGATGAATGTGATTCGTGTTGAGAGTTGGCGGCAGTGGTTAGGCCACGCGAAGTGTTTTACGCACTTCATGTCGTTCAATTCGAGATGCGATCGCGCTAGTCGAGCCCGTCAAGTAACCCGACTGGCCGATATTTGTTCACCTTGTATGTATCATAACTGCTTGAACCTAGGGTACTGAACTTACCATTGTAAACCCTATTAACCGTGGTACCTTGATCCACGAAGACTCATGAGCCGGGCATGGTGGTATGGGACACCGTGGTCGAGCTGTCGGCCTACGCTGGGGCCACAAACCTCCCCGTAGTGACCAGTGAGCACCTAAATTCGTGAGCAGATTATGGTGGTATGGGACACTATATTCTAGCTGTCGGCCTACACTGATCAGGCGACGAGCCCTTTGTAGTGACCGCGAGCGTATTCTGAGTTCACGGGAGGCGACGACCCTTCCGTGCAGTAGAGTACAGTAGGCCTGTATTGATAAGGTGATGGGGGAGCGGTGCAACGAGTGCGAGCAACAGCCCTGGTAGCCCTTGCAGTGACCTACGAAATGTACATCGTATGAGACTACTAGGAGTGACGACCCTAGACAGGATCCGTGTTGGGATTGACACAAGGGAAGTACCTTAGTTTCCCAATCCTGCTGTTTGAATGGACTAATAACAACTGGGTAATCATATCACCATAGCATCGCATGTGCCTGGAAGATGTGGAGCACTCTAGGGAGTGTGGCATGCCGCGGTCGTAAGATGTTGCCGCATGAGGGTGATCGTCGGTGAGGGCATACATCATGTCATATCATCTTGCATTAAACAACAGTATTAGGTTTGTCTGATTTACTGCTTTACTATTATCGCGTGATTGAATTGTGAACATGTTAATCTTTGCTCTATGATTCCACTGAGTTGATCACTCATTCCCACGTTACGGGATGGTGTTTGCAACACCCACCAGACCCTGTTGTAGTTGCAGGTGACGACGAGATCCAGGACGTGGAGCCGGAGATTGACGAGGACCAGGATGAGTTCTCTTATATGCAGTACCACGACGGCTTCCCGTAGGTGACCTGGATCGAGGGGGACTTCAGTGGGACTATTTTGAACTTATTTTTTTTGTCTATGTACATGTATATTGAGACTCAGAGATGTAGTCATACTTTGGAGACAGTTGAGATTACTTTGTTTTTTTCATACAGTGATATATATCTTGTTTAGTCTTCCGCTTGCTTTTATCACTGGATCTGAAGTATGATTTGCAGTTTTGGTATACTTTTACTCATGTGAATGCTTTAAATCAGACAACATTGAATCATAACCATTTTTGTTGCATAAGTGACGGTCTGGAACTCGGGAGTTGAGTTTATACACCACCCCCGATTTTCAGGGTGTTACATATATTGTCACGTTGTTTTGACTATATGAAATTTGACAAGTAAAGTGTGCTCAAACAATTTAACACTTACACATCTCCACAACACATAATACGTCTCCACCAAGAACCATGAACATACCACACAAGGGTAATCTACCATGCTCGCATAAGAGTGGGACAACATCCGTCATCATCTGATAGTACATCTCCACCAAAAATCACAAATATACCACACATGGGCAAACCACCATCCTCACTAAGAGTAAGACAACATTTCTAAAAAGCAAAGTATTGTCAACCCCTACTCATCTAGCCATTGGCTTAAAAATGTGGGGCGCTGATTTGTTTCTCCCTACCCGACATCAACAGTGAGAATACGACCCCCCTTGACCCAGCATACGAGGGTAGGCAAGCTCGTCACACTTCTTCCCTTCCCAGTCCCGATAGTAGAAAGGACTCTTGCACCCATCCTACTGTGCTCACCCCCACTCGACACACGATGGAAGAGGACCCGATTGGCTAATCTTAGCGGGTTCATTGGAGGATAGGCGTGTCCAATATGGGGATCTAAGTTCGGGGTGGCCATAACGTACCCTTCTCAAAACTTCTCAATAATATCAACACTTGGGCCATCATAAGGCCTCAATATAAGCCATCTTACCGAATTAGCCATAAAGTGGCCACCATACAAAACACCTGTTCATAAAATACATCATCATGAAAGCCCACACAATTAAGTGCACAATCACAAAGGCATAAAAATACCCCAACTCCTTTAGACTTTCATCCAAGAACAATGACCAACATGAGGGCTCAAATACCATTATACAGACCAACACGAGGGCCCAAACATAGTACATCATGTACCTCATCTAATAATTTGGACCAGCACAGGGGCCCAAATCAAAACAATATCTAGAATCCCTCAATTCCTATGGATCTCATCCATGCATATGGAACAACACGAGGGCTCCAATTTCATGATATGTGCATGCATGCATTTAAAATGGATGCTCACAAATCTACCATGTGTATTAAACTATTAGGTTGATATTAACATAACAATGGTGGGATAGATCAAATTGCCAAAGCACAACATATAGATACTCGACAATGGAACCTCAAGTCATAGTCCATTGTCCATGGAAATTTTCATATGTACCCTTAATCTCATCTTGATACGGGTAGGATAATGGCCTTAGTACCCATAAGCAATGGGCCTTAACTTGGGCGTAACTAAGATTCAATCATCAATTCATAATCTGGTCTTATAAGATCCATGTTGTGTTTAAGCTACACATTTCATACCATATCCACCACATATTGGTTGCATAATGCATGCTATAATCATCGTGTGTGACCTACAATAATATATTACATCACATACCATAATCATCTCATGTCCTCATGGGCTTTACTTAACAATAGTGCCAATTGGCCAAGTAGATCAATAAACTAATAATAATCAAACACCCTTCCCTTGACCATGAAAGTGGGCTCACTTGGCCTTTCATCCAACAGTTACTCATAACCAACTTACATACCAAGTTCCATGAGTAAGTAGGCTTTCATAAGCCTAAGACACTAAGGCTAACACAAAAATAGCCAATGTGACGTAAAGGTCCATACATTTAAGTGTCTTCAATAGAATATTGAGGCCTTACACCTCTTGTAAATACTTAACAAATGGTCACCAGGGCTCACATAGCATGTACATGCATAAGGTGCATAGGTTATGGTGGTACACAAGTTTTCACATGCATCATCGTTATCATAAACATTGTTCAACATCAAATTCATGTATCATGTAAGCATGTGCATGAAGTACATTGTATATTGGGATTTATATGGAACATCGATATTATTGCCATCATCCAACACTATTATCATACATGCCCTAGGAATTAGGTGTCTATCATGCATGAGGCTATCCTTATATTCACCAACATCATTTATTTATCATCATCCATGCATCAAGTAAAACATAGTTATCTTATCTACGTTATCATCACGACGATCAATACATGCATTATTATTACTTGGATACTAAGCATGGTAATCAACTAACATGTTTTTACATCATGCATATATATATATATATATATATATATATATATATATATATATATATATATATATATATATATATATATATATATATATATAATTATCATCATTGGAATTAGGATATTTTCACTTCATGATTAACATAAGAAATGTCATTATTCACCATCCATTAAATCATATTTATCATTTCAACCAACAACTCAACCATCATCATTATCATGTTACCACACATGTATCATCATCTCAACCATCACTAGGTGTGTCCCACCTAGTGTGAGTTCCACATTGACCTTGGACTACACGCAAGGCATGGAGTCGTATAGCTCAATTGTGAGTCCCACTTGGTGAACCAATAGGCTAACTCAAACGCATAAAATTCCAACCACAAGGCTTTCAATGGTGTGGATCTAATTCTATAATTAAGTGGGCCCCACACATTCCACCATCAGCTAGAAACAATGCACATTCTCAAACATAAGGACAACATGTTAACATCTTTCATGTCATATATCATATTGGGCCCACTAGCCACATACACAACAAACCAAGAAAAAGCCCAATTATCCAGTTATGCATTCTAAAATAGGCCTTGCTAAGCGTGGTCCACTTGACTAGAGGTAGTGTGTAAGGCACGCTGCCTAGAAGGTAATGGGTCTACCCAACGGGCTCAAAGAAGGTTACCATTGTGGACTTTTCACTCCCCAGCGATTTCTCTTAGTTTTGTGCCTACTTAGGCCTGAGGATTGCATCATTTAGTGGTGCCCAAGATCACCTATATCTTAAGAGAACATTTAGATAACAAGATCTGTCCACTAAATATTTTACAAGTTATATAACACCCATTTACAAAACATGTTGGGTGGACCTCATTACATGAAAGGTAAGGCCCATACAAGATAGCCAATACTATATGACCCACTTAAGGTTTTGAGCCCAACAACACTTGGGAGTTATTTATTAGAGTTTAGATGTGTAACATCCCAAAAATCAGGGGACGAGCATAAACTCCACTCCCGAGTTCCAGAACATCACTTATGCAACATTTTCAATGATGGATGAATGTTGTTCATATTAGTACAGAAAACATGAGTGGGATTAGACCAAAACAACATATCATACTCCTGAGACAGTTAAGTTTCTCAAGCAGAAGACCGTGATAAATATATAAAATGTATAATTGATTGTAAGTCTCCAGAGTGTGAACATGTTATCAGGTTAACTAAATACATGTATACTCCAAAAATAAAAAGAAAAGAATATACATGGGTGTTTAAATAAAAGGTAAAATACCAAGTGTATTGACATCTAATCAGTAACCCTATAACCCCGTCGATCAGAATCTGCATATAGGAGAAATCCTCCTCATCATCATAAAGTCTGGCTCTGCTTTGCAAGCATCGCCATCATCTAAAACTAAAATAGAGACTGGTTGGTATGGCCAACACCGTCCCGTAACGTGGGAGTGAGTGATCAACTCAGTGGAAACTATATGCAGTAAAGGTTAACATGTTATCAATTCAATCAAGCAGTAATGATAAAGCAGTATAATCAAACATGTCCTAGATACTCTTATTAATGCAAGAATGATATGAGGTAATGATGCATGCCCTCACCAAAAACTCCCTCATGCGACATCATCTAACGATCGCGACATGAATCACTACCACTGTGCTCTCACACCAACGCCAATGGCACATGCAGTGCAATGTCATGAGTATGATTACCAAGTTCTTATTAGTCCTTTTCATACAGCAGGATTGGGAAGCTAAGGTACCTCCCTTGTATCATTACCCAAACAGTGATCCATTCTCGGGTCGTCAGTCCGAGATAATCTCATACGATGTTACGGTTCTAGGTCACTACAAGGGCTGTCAGGGCTGTTGCGCGTAATCGTTACTCCTCTCCCCCATCACCTTATCAATATAGGCCTAGTTATATCCCACATACTTCAACAAGACTCGTCGCCCTTATGCACTATCAGGATATACTCGAGGTCACTACAAAGGGCTCGTCACCAATCAATGTAGGCTGACAGCAAGAATATAGTGTCCCATACCACCATAATTTGCTCACGAGTATAGGTGCTCACTGGTCACTACAAAGGGCTCATCACCAATCAATGTAGGCCGACAACATGAATATAGTGTCCCATACCATCATAATTGGCTCATGAATCTTAGCGGATCGAGGTACCAAGGTTAGAGGGGCTTTTCATTGGTAAGTTTCGTACCTTAGGTTCAAGCAGTAGCGACCAAACATGGTGAACAAACGTAGGTCAATCGGGTTAGTTGATAAGCTCAACTAGGCCAAACGCACATTGAGTTGAACGACATGGAATGCATAAGCACTCCGTGTGGCCTAATGACTACCGAACACTTCAAGCACGACTCAGATTTGTTAAACTCATCCTACTTGGAAAAAATAACCTCAACCACCATTTGGAGTACGATTACCGATTACCTAGACTGTAGCATAGCCCCATTCACATACAAATTCCGTAACAGGCATATGAGGTATATCCTACAAACATGTGGACATTCATGAAGTATAACTTAAATGTAAATGCAGTACATGGAAGAAATCATATACAACTTTAACATGATTTATCTAAGTTAATCAATTCATGGAGGAAATCATATGCACAGTTAATACAAATAATCTAAGTTACACAATGCATGGAGGAAATCATATACTCAAGTATTGTGATTGAGATTCATATCTCAACAACCTTAACAATCACATTTTTACTAACTACTAACTCATTCAGACACTTTTATATATACTTAGTCTACACATTACTAACTACATATCGTATATTGATATATCATGTATTTGACCAAATCCTTTCACTAGGGAGTTGCCCCATATATCACTTGCATATACCCACGATGGATAATCATGGCATGCATGAATCCGGGTTCCGTATTCATTTAAACATTTTCACAAACACGTGAGCTGCACACTTTTTCATATATAGCTTATATTGGCTATGGCGTGATTTAAGGCTAGTTCTTTTGCTAAGGAGTTATCACACCTGTAATAAGCATATATTCACGGTAAATAATCATGTTAAGCACAAATTCAAATTTCATACGTATACGGTATTTTCTACAAATACGAGGAATACAGTATATTTAACATAATTAACGTATAACTGAAAATTGAAATGGACAACACTTTGTACATGTGAAATAGCATCCTAGGCAAGAATAAATCATTACTTAACATTGAAAGTGTTGAAAACCATAACCTAAACATATATAGTCTGCACCTTAGACCAGAATATGCGTATTCGATATGATTCAGACGATGTGTCTTCATCAACGGCGGATACGCTACTTATGGCATGAAACAGGTTAGCTACAACTTTCCTACAGCTTGTCTAAGCTTCAAAACAGGTTAGGGTTAGGATTTCTTACCTAAGAACGGGATCAAAAATGCCGGAATAGCTATACAGATAGGTGGATTAGGCATGTAGCAATGCTGGGAAGAATCCTAGGAAGAAGCACCAACTTGTCTCTCACTTTCTCTCTTTTCTCTCTCTTGGAAAGCTAGGGTTTGAAAATTCGTATGAGATTTGGGAATGAGGGTTTAAGGCCTATTTATAAGCCTAAAGTTGACGAAAATGGACTTAAGACCAAGGTATACTTAGGTTATAACCAAATCGGGTCTGTTCCGATCCAACGAAGCACTTCTGGAGGTCCTGTTACTAAATGCGGTCGGACTTAAGTTCTCTAATATCAGATCTAGGTCAAGCTAAGTTTTCAGTCTGGTCGGGTTTTCAGATCGACCGTGGTGGACCAGCTTCAATTCAACGGTTACGGAAACTCGATCAGAGCTACAAGTACTATGACATGTAAGGGGCACCTATCCTGATCTGAGGGTGAATTTGGGTCGAATTCTAACTGTTAGAACGCTTAAAAATAACACGTAAGTGAATCGTTCTAGATTTCTTTAAAATATAATTAATTTTTTTAAAAATATTCCTTTTCCTACTCTCTTTACTCCGGGCTCAATAAAATGGTCTCAAGACATCGGTTGGGCTCGATTTTCTAGGTGATTGTCAAGTCCAACTAAGTGGTCATAATGGCCTAAGTTCATTGCTATCGGACTTTCGACGTGCGGTCCAGGTCCGATACGAAGTTTCCAAATGATCTCGAGGGCAGCTGGGCTTAGAGATTGATCCTAGATTTTAGGGTAACATAGCGTCAATGATTCTATAGGTTTTGGGTCTCACAGATCGTATTTAAAGGGGTTGGTGCTAATTTGACAGGAAATATAGTGTAGCGCTAGTTAATACACGATAAATTTTTAAAGAATTTGGTTCTAAATGATTTCTTTGGCTTTGGAATTGGGTTCTGAGAGGTTACCAAGGTGTTATGGTTGACCCATTGCCTAAGGACGTCTAATTCCAGGTAGACAAAAATTCAGGGTGTTACAAGATGTTGCATTAAATGTTTTGGTAAGGTGGTGGACCCCATTGACATGGCCTCACATAAATTTGACATCAAACAGATTTTTGTGCAATGTTAGTTTCTGGCCATCTTCAATTCAAATTTATGATCAGGTGGGACCCACATCTTATGAAATGATGGATCTATATGGTAGTTCTATGTATGAGCTTTAAATGGTATAAGGCGAGCCTCATTGGTTAGGTGTATATAATTTACGGTAATGTCCCAAACATGAGTACTTGGAGGAAATGTGCAGGAAACAGTGCAGAATTAGTTTTGACCCGATTTTAAGTATGTCCCATGATAACTGTAACACCCCAAACTTTTTAATACCCAAGTATTGAAAGTTCTTGAGTGTTACCATGAAATTTAACTTATTATGTACATGTGTACGATACCCATCTAGCTATCCTAACCTTACAACCATTCTCCAACACGAATCTGACCGTTGTGAAAAATATCCATTCATTAATCAAGCCATCTGACCATTGATTTTGAGATAGGATCATTATATACCCAAGTATTTTCACTTGTTCATCTAACGAACAGTTCAGTTAACCATTCACTGTTAGGTAAAGATATCTGACCGTCCATTTTGAGTATGGACCACCTGATCATAGTAAACTAGCTACTTAATCTCAGCATCCACTCATACACATCAAATTGAGATTCTTATCCATTTATTTTGTTCACCACCTATGAATATGCTTAACCCACCATCAAAACTACAATATAAAAAACTTACACATGTGAAGAAGTCACTTGAATCTAACAGTATACATGTTCTACCTCTTGATCACTCCAAAAACTCACTTGTGATTATCCATTTACAAAACTAACCATACACTCACTTACATACATGATCAAAGTACCAACCATTAAGTTTTTCTATTTTTAACATGTCATCTGACAATCTATTACGTTGATTGATATATGTACATTCCCATAATTAGTTTGGTGAATAATTCCTTATTTATAATGATTTAGATATAAATTCTTTTGTAAGAATTACTTAGAAATATGCTTATAACCATGTAGAACTATTAGATTTTCCAAAACTTTCATATTAGTAATAATTATGAAAATGCCATTATCCTAAACCTCTGAATTCTAGATCACATGGTTCCCACGATCCGTTTGATGCGAAATTTTATACTATACATATGTACCATAAATTAACCACACATATCAAGTTTTAGCCCTTAGATCATTGTAAAAGTGGCCCAATTGACAAATCAGCACTGTAACCATTGATTTTAGTGTCCATCAAGTGAAGAAACCTCGTGAGTAGCCATAGTAAGAAATTTTTCTTCATATGGATGACTTGAATTGCCGATAATATGGACCAAGTGTGAAATATGAAGACCACTTTGGTAGGCTTTTCCTTTGCCGATAATGTTTTATTTGTCGTCCAACCTGTTTATAAGGTTACACGGTTAGGGAAGGGGAGAGGAAAAAGAAAAGAAAAAGAAAAAAAAGAAAAAAATTTAATATTGAACCAAAACTTCTGTCAACCCAAAAGGGGTCCCAACGGTGGACGTTAAATCAACACCTTTCCTGCTTTGTAGCCACCCGATCAGTGACTGGATGGGGTGGATAGAACACGGACATCACGGTGGGTCCCACCGTCCAATCAGTGGACGGTGCGAATCAACACTTATTCATGGTGGGATCCACTGGCCGTCCAGTAGCTGCTGGACGGCGTTAATGAAATGCATGCATCAGGGTGGGCTCCACCGTCCACCTGGATGGTGGAGGTAAAGCATATGCATCATTGTGGGTTCCCATGTGGGGCCCACTAAAATGTTTAGATGTCATCCAAACCGTTGATAAGGTCACTTGGACCTGAGTGAAGGTAAAATACAAATTTTATCTTGATCCAAAACTCCCATGACCCAGAAAAAAGATTTTAATGGTAGAGGTTCAATCCCACTGTTTCGTGTGGTGTGGGCCACCTGAGTTTTGGAATCGGTTGAAACTTGGAGGGGGCCCACCTCATGAACGGGTTGGATCTCATATATACATCATGGTGGGCCCCACGGCAGCAGCCGTGGGATGCTGACCGCCCGCCCGCCGTAGTGCAGCAGGCGCTGCCTGCACTCCTGACACAGCAGCGTTGGCTGCTATGTTGTTTTTTTTTTTTTTATTTTAAAATCTCGTATTTTCGAGGTTTTTCCTGTGTGGGGCCGGCATCAAGGAAATCCGCCTTGCACATTGTATTTCCCGGCTCAATACCGACAAACAGAGTCCAAAATTGGGCCTTTTTCGATGCGTAGAAGAAATCTAGGGGACTTTAAACGGTAGAGATCACTGTTTTCTAAGGTATGGCCCGCCCGAAAGTTGGATCAGCTTCATATTTTAGCTCAACGCCTAAAATGAGATGGGTAAGAGGATGGACGGCTTGGATTGAATGCTTACACTAAGGTGGGGCCTATACAAGTGGCTCACCTCAAAAGCTCTCTTTTTTTTTTTTGATTTCATCCAGCATCCAGGGGACGTCCAGCATCCCTGGACCCAATACGCACATTGAGGTGGACCTTGCTAAGGTGGGCCACCACTGATGGATGAGCACATATAAGGTGGGCCCCACTTATAAATGGCTTGGGTAGGATACAAGCCTCATGGTGGGGTCCATTCAAGTGGGCCACACGGCCACATAAGTCATACAAAGAAAAATAAATAAAATGAGAGGGAGAGAGAGAGAGAGAGAGAGAGATAGAATGGGACATGCATGATGGAGGGCTCCGCCACTATGAGCCCTCCCTTATAAGAAACCATACAATAAATAGATCCCTTTATACATGGGACCACCGAAAACCAAAATCAACGGTGGAGATCCGTTCCCCACCGATATAGACGGTCTAGATGACCTCTCTAATGCAAGGAAATGAACATCACGATGGGGTCCATGGAGAATGACCCCATCATGGAATGATCATGATGATCAAAGTGGGCGATCGGCCACATTTTAGGGTCCTAAGTAAGATCCAAACCATTAATCGATTGGCCTTACTTAGCCCATCTCAAAAATAGGAAAAAATACCATTATTAAGAACCCACCGTTCGATCTTCTTGCTCCTATGGGTTCCTTAGCTCCTTAGCTTTGATTCTAATGGGTGAGATGAGGAATGGATGGCTAGGATGGGAGATGATGGGGTAGGAAAGTGGGCCACCTTTGTTGCTTGAGAAGGCTTGGAGAGCTCATACGTATAAAGGTGTTTCTTTGTTGCTTGGAATGAGTTTGAAAATGAGAGAAAGTTGTAAGGAGGTGTGAGGTGATAGGGTGATGGAGTGATGGATGGGAGAGAGATGGGTGTGTAAGGCTTTGTTGACTTTGGTGCCCTTTTGTGTAAGAAAAGCATGGGCTTTGTAAGAAACTTTTAGACTTTTGTGGTTGCTTGGGTATGGGTGAAAGGTGATGTGTACTTGACATGTACTTGACATGTGATGTGATTGATTGATTGATGGAATTGATGTGACACCCCGTAGAGATTCTCTTGGGTTTCGCAACGCGCAGCGTTTTCCTCGCATCGAACGTTGGCCCACATCTCTTGACCAGGGTATCGCCTCGGTGTGCAAGTCGCGGCATCGGAACCGCAGCGATGGCGCGGTCGCTATGGTAATGGTATTGGGTTGAGTCGACTCGGTATGACGGCATACGAATCAGGGTCACACATAAATATCGATTAAGGGTCAAAGGTTGCCGAAATTCGATCGGTAAGATCGCGGAAGTCTATGGAATGGTTGTAAGACCCGTATCTTGGTCCGTACCTTTTCGTACACTTCCGCGGTCTTACTGGTCGAATTCTGACAACTTTCGACCCTTAAACGATATCGACGCGCGACCCTGATTCATGTGTCGACAACCCGAGTCGACTCAACCCGAGACCAATACCATAGCGACTGCACCGTCGCCGCCGTTCCGATACCGTGACTCGCGCGCCGAGGCGATACCCTGGTCAAGAGTTATGGGCCAACGTTCGGTGTGAGAAAACGCCGCGCGTTGCAAAAACTAAGGGAATCTCTACGATGTGTCACATCAATCACATCAATCCCATCAATCAATCACCCATCAATCCATCACATGTCAAGTACACATCACTTTATTCCATTTTTCCAAGCAACCACAAAAGTCTTCATCACCCATACCTCTCTTACACAAAAAGCCACAAAAGTCTTCATCTCCCATACTTCTCTTACACAAAAACCTCAAAAGTCAAGTTTTTCTTACACAACCATCACTCACCCATCCATCCATCACTCTCTCTCTCTCCCTTTACATCACTCTCTCTCCTTCTCTCTTTCCCATTTCAAAAATCCCAAAGCCAAAGAGTCCATACGTATGGAATTTGCAAGAGCTCTTACGCTCCAAGTGGCCCACCTTCCTACCCCCAAATCTCTCATCTCAACCCTCCATTCTTCATCTTAACCATTGAAGTTGAAGCTAAGGTGCCAAGGAACCTCTAGGAGCGAGAAGATCGGACAGTGGGTGCCTCTATAGGGTAGTTTTTCTTGCTTTTATGGTGGACCAAGTGAGCCTCACCGATCAATGGTGTGGATCTCACTTGGGACCCTAATACGTGGCCCATGGGCCACTTGGATCATCATGATCATTCCATGATGGGGCCATTCTCCATGGACCCCATCATGATGTTTTATTTTCATTTGAAAAGGTCATCTAGACCGTTCATATCGGTGGAGAATGGATCTCCACCATTGATTTACATTTTCAATGGTCCCATGTGCAAGGGATCCATTTATTGTATAATTTTCTTGTCAGGGAGGGCCCATAATGTCGGGGTCCCTCCATCACAAGCCGTGTCCCACTCTCCATCTCTCTCTCTCTCTTTTATTGCTTTTATTTTATTTTATTTTATTTTATTTTATTTTATTCTTTTATGCTATAGGATGGTGGCCCACTTGAATGGATCCCACCTTGATATAATTATTTTTATTCAAGTGGGGCCCACCTTAAAAATTAAACCCATGTCACCCATCATGTGGTGGCCCACTTCATCAGGGCCCACCATTTTCAAAAGAAAGAAAAAAAATCAAAACCGTCCAGCGTCCCATACGCTGGACGTTTCAATGAAAGAAGAAAAGGAAAGAAGAAAAGGGTACTTTTGGGGTGGCCCACTTGTTTAGGCTCCACCTTGATGTTTATTCTCGATCCAAGCCATCCATCCCTTTCACCATCTCATTTTAGGCGTTGAGCCAGAAAATGAGATTGAACGGAGCACCTGGTGGGCCATAGCGCCAAATATTGCGTCTTCACCATTCAAATGCCATTTTTTATGTTATTTCACTTTCCTAGCGTCAAAAAAATTCAAACTCTAGACTCATTGGATCGGTCTTGAGCCTCTGAAGCTAATGGACGGGGTGGATACTGCTGGATGTGGGCCCCAAACGCAAAAAACTCCAAAAATATGAGTTTTCAATTTTTTGTTAAAAAAATTGTAAAGAGGCTAGGCCTCTGACGCTGTACAGAGGCTGCAGGCGGGCGGGCGGGCTGCCGTGCAGCCACCTACGGCTGCTGCCGTGGGCCCCACATGATGTATATGACTTATCTGCGTCGTTCAGGAGGCGGGTCCCCTCCTCAGGTGGGCCCCCTCCAAAAATGAGACTGATCCTAAACTCAGGTGGCCCACACCACGTGGAACAGTTTGAATGAACATCTACCATTGAAACTCTTCCTGGGGCCCACAGAAGTGTTGGATCAAGATGAAATTTATGTTTTCCCTTCATCCAGGTTAGAGTGACCTTATGAACGGGTTGGATTTCAAATAAACATCGCGGTGGGCCACATACGTGGGACCCACAGTGATTTATGTATTTCATTCACACCGTCCACGGTCCGTGGACGGTGACGCCCTCAGTGAATTTTGTGTTGTATCCACGCCGTTCCCACTGGACGGTGGGGCCCACCCCCACGTGTGGGTGCTGAGTGCCGTGTGTGTATATATATATATATATTAATATATTATATATATTACATTTAATATTGTATATATTACATATATTATATTATATGTAGTTTATATATTATATATTATACACGATAGTACGCCTTCATGTGGGCCCCACCATTGTCACAGGCGATGCATCCAGACCGTTCATCCACTTGAAATGATCATTTTAGGCTTATGGGTTAGGCCCATTTGAGTTTCAAAAGGGCTATGGGTTAGGCCCATTTGGTTTATGAAATGCTTATGGGCTAGGCCCACTGGATTCATTTTAGGCCTAAGAACTTAGGCCCATTTGATGTGTTGCAAGTCCATGGGACTAGGCCCATTTGATATATTCCAAGTCCCATGGGATTGGACCCATTTGAGGTAATTTAGAGCCCATGGGATCAGGCCCATTTGATTCATGAAAGGCCCATGGGTGAGGCCCATTTGATGGATATAAGGCCTAGGGGTTTAGGCCCACTTTGATATGCATACAAGACCTATGGGTTTAGGCTCATTTAATGTACCATAAGGCCTAGGGGTCTAGGCCCATTGAACTCATGATAGGTTTATGGGTTGAGGCCCACTTGATCTACATGTGGGGCCCAATTGGTGTGGCCCATTGGTCATGTATTAGACTCATGAGACTAAGCTTATTTGATGCAATCCTAGGCCCACGGGTTTTGACCCATTGCAATGCACATAAGACCCATTGGTGTGGCCCATTTATATGGCCCATCAGATGAATAGAAGGCCCATAAGATATGGCCCATTTGATATATAAGTAAGGCCCAATGGGATGAACCTAAGATCCATTGCAATGTGTAATCCCAATACAGGCTATGTAGCGACGTTTAAAATGATCGTTCCTGGGAAGCAATGATGGTTTGACGTCCACATTGCGAGTGTAATGTTGGTTGGATGTCCACATTATGACTCTCCTTAGGGCCCATTACTGGCCGTACTTGCTGTGTATAGGCCGTCCAGGCCCATCTGCGTTGTAAGAATGGATCATCACTCATTGACATGCTTAGTGTAGTTTCATGACTCATGATCATGCGCATCATATGTATGCTTGACGTGAGGATTGTCTGATCATAGCATTTGCCTTCGGGCAGGTTGTTTATGGGCTCCCGGTTAGGCGGTGTTGCCCTACATGAGCGCACGATATGCGCAGGATTTGTTGCATGATTGGATAGTGTGAATCATGCATTTCACATTTGTGTGACATGGTTATTGTATGCCCTAGCGACATCAGGGCCGTAGCCTCCACAGACAGATCGTGGTTGGCAGGATTGGATACCGAAAATCTTTTTCTACATGGGGTGCTATTGATATCCCTGGGTGAAAGTCCCTAAACCCTTATGGTACCAAGAGGTTGCTCCAACGTCTAGACCGAGTGGGTAGATGAGCGTTGAGTGTCGATTATCAGACGGTTACGCTCTCCACTGTGTCGTGGTCGGTTGGAAGGGGGTGCGGCCTTACCCGCCCGAGTGTAGGGGGCAATGCTAGGCTGAGTTTGACCAGCTTGAGGAATGGGTCCGCTATCGACGAGTCGCGCCCGATATTGGCAGACGGATAGTGAGGTCTCTTCCACTTACCTTATTGCGCGCGATGTGGCGGCAATCTGGTTTAGAGTGTACTAGACCCCAGTGATATTCCATATTGAGCCGTATTGATGTATGGACATAGATGAGGACCTGTATGCTTGAGTTGCATTGTACATCGCATGGCCTTGGGGTGGCCGATACATTCATGTCTGGCATTGTATAGCCTTGGTACGGCTCATGATATCATGGTTTCATTTACATATTTCGCATCACTCTGACATTGCATGTACATATTACTACCTTGTGCACACACTTTCACCACCCTTTAAGCTTTCTGTAAGCTTATGCACGACCGTTGCGTGCAGGTGACGTTGGATCGCAGCAATGCTGAGGCAGGAGCACGTTGCAGAGTGTTTTGGAGTTTTTAGTCTACACCACTGTATTTCCCTTTATGCTCATTGTACTTGTAAAGTTTTTGATCATAGTGGAAATGTAATGGAGTTCTTGGTTGTTGTTTGTGGGTTATGCGTTTGGTTATGCTTATTACGAATCAAACTGATGTTAAAAATCCTCCTCGTAGCATACTTCACTATGATCAATGGTACAGACTAAGATACGGAGGCTGTCGGCGCCGGATTCGGCGATCGGGAATTTTTTGAGCCCGGTTTCCGAGTTTGGGGCATGACAATGGTACAGACTAAGATACGGGTCTTACATCAAGCATAAAAGTCAGTGATAAGGCCCACCTATTTCATTGTGTATGATGTCATTGTGTGCACGAAAGTGGGTTTGAAGGAAGCCAAAAGCTAGAGAAAATATCAATATTCAGCACATAAAACATTTTCAGATAGAATACAAACCAAGATAGACACAATAAATCTAACTTTTAGGAAAGAATCAACAAACTTCCCACCATACTTCACTGCCATTGCATGCACAATGAACAATTTGAATCATGAAAAAAGGCCCATTCTACCGGCTAGAGTCTTGACCTATCATAGTATAATACGTCAGGATGTATTCAAGTAAACCTCGACAGAGTTTGCCAATGAGAAAATGCCAGCAAACTGTCAATCAGTTTCATGAATAAAGAGCTCAAGCTACAATTTTTATCAAAAGTAAAAACTAGTAGTGCTGAATTCTTTCCCCACGTGTGTGTAACCGAACAATTGTCAAGTCTAACTAGGAGAGATGAACTGCTCAATCACCAATAGTGCAGCTACACTGGATTTTTCTAGGGAGTGTTCTAGGAGGCAGTTCATATAATTTAGGTTTTGGTGGTGCAGGCCTCTTTAGTTTTACACTCTCCTCTTTTGGTAAGGACAAATCTAAGTCACTCTCCAGGAACATAATTAGTCTTCATGTGAAACAGAAAACAATTCATCATTTCAGAAAATTTCTAAAACTGTCATAACACTTTTCCAAAGATTTCATTGAACATGAATTTCTTGACACTTGAATCTTTTGGACACACACAACCTCCTTGAACATTTTTTGAAGTCCATGCTAAAAGAATCCAAGACCATTTTCTTATGTTGAAAAGTAGATTAGCTAGCTATTTTCTAGTTTCATGGAGTATAGATAATACTTTACCATAGAGCTACAACAGTATTTCCGTTTGGTAACAATAGCTCTATTGACATAATCATTGGAGAAATAGAGAAATCAATAGATTATAAAAGGGGAAACTGTCCCAAGAGTCAAAAGTGGCATCTTTAGCTGACATATTGATTTTAGATTTGCCTTCTTTTATGAGCATCAGTTCCAAATTTACTTCTAGACAAATATGGTAAAAAAAATGGAACCCACAGTAATGCACATGAAGATTTTTTATTTTTTTTTTTAAAAACTATTCGATGTGGTTCACAATAAATAAATAAATATCACTCTTCAAATAATACCATAGATGATCCAATCCGTCTTGTTGCATCAGTACTCCTAGAGCTCTCAGAGCTCCAGTACTCCTTACATCAATCCATTTGGACAGTTCGATTGACTGATTTGAACTATCGATTAAGTACGAAACACATTTCATGGTCCACCATGCAAAAATCCGACTGATTAGATAATCCAATCTATCTTAGTTTGGCCTTTTTTTTTTTATTTTTTATTATTATTTTTTACATCTACACATTTGCTAAAGATGGATGCCATGTCCATCCATTTTTACCCCTCATTTTAGGGCATGAGAGGTAGATCCAAATCCCAGGTGGACCACACAACAGAAAACAATGGTAATTGAATGGCAATTAAAAACTTGCTATAGCCCATTGTAATGTTTATTCGTGAATGGTTGGGGCTCAATTCCGTATGCTTAGTTCTTTATTGTATCACTCTTCTTCTTGACATTAGAAATTTGACAAAAGTAACATGCTAGTGAGAAATCATTTACAAAGACGAAGGAACAAATCTGGTCTGGCTTACCAAATAAGTCCTGGAAAAAAAAATAAAAATAAATTCTCAAGTGAGATGTAACCACAGCCCCTGAGAAAAGGAAAATCCTTATAATGTTGCACAATTTTTCTATGAAAGGGCGCATGAGTTGTCCAAACAAATAAGGTATAAATGCATGCCAGAAAGAGAAAGGTAGGGTAAAGGAGTTGATTTGACATTTAGGATGAGCGTTTGCCAAAATCAGGTGCTAATCCTCTTTAACAATCTATATGGTGTCGATTTTGTGAAGCATCATGATTATGTCTTTAGTTTAAATGGTACCATCAATTTTTAGAAATAATTCAAGCATTATATGCTTATACACAAACTGAACAGTATATGCAAGCCAATAAGACACCCTTACGAAAATTCAGATAGGTAAAACAATGCTGACTTCTAATTAATAGAGAAAGGCAAACAACAATTTTATAGAGAGGTTTCCCAGATAAATCCTGAAATAATCAATTCGACATAAATGAAATAAATGACTCAACACAAAAGCATGGGCATGTGACCAATGAATAAGTGACAAAATGGTAAAGATGCCCAAACAAAAAAGAAGGTGTTAATAGAATGATTGTAATATGAGGAGATGGCGAGCCCAAAATATCATTTAGTTCCACACATTATCAACGAGAATGATTTGGTGCCATCAAGTAATAGGTTCATGTCAAATGGTGCAGTTTTCAGCATTTAAGGTTGCAAACAACTTGGCATGAGCTGGTTTGGGGCTGGGTTTGGAACTGATTGGCTGTGCTTGTTGGGTTGGGTGAGTTTACACAAGATATTGATTTTACATGGCCCAGGCCACCCTAACTACTTGAGATGTTTCCATGAGTAATGGATCTAATACCAACAAATGCATGTAGGGAAAACAATCATCAGATGCTAAGATTTCTTTTCTTTAAGTATCAAATTAGGAAATAAAAGTTACTCCTCAACTATCATACTTTGAAGGATCACTAATAGTTCTGAATTCTGTAGTGTCACACCCCAAACTCGAAAACCGGGCTCATAAAATTCCGGATCGCCAAGTCCGGCGCTGACAACCTCCGTAGTATCCCATTCTCGACTCCCGGCACCCATACACCAGGTTCCAATCCTGGGGTGCTGCAAGGAGGATTTCTAATCATCAATTTAATTTATAATGAGCATAACCATAAGCATAATCCACGAACAATAACCACAAGAACACCATCACAAAATCCACTATGATCAAAAACTTTGAGTACAATGCGAATAAAGGGAAATTAAGATAGTGCTAATAATAAAACTCCAAAAGCTCGACTGCGTGCTCCTGCTGCTACTATTCTACGATTGCGTCCTGGCGTCACCTACACGCATCAATCGTGCATAAGCTTATAGAAAGCTTAGAGGGTGGTGTAAGTGTGTGCGCAATAAGAGCGTGCTCAAAATGCAAGGTCAGAGAAATGCGAAATCATGCTAACGAGTACATGAATGCAATCAGCCATACCAAGGTTATGCGGTGCAAGATATGAATGCTATCCGCCATGACACGACCATGTGATACGAGATACAACTCAAGAATGCTAATCCTCATCATATATATATCAGTACAGTTCTCATTCTGGACAATCACTGGGGTTTAGTACACTCTAAAAGGCACTACCGCTCTACCAGCCGCATAGTCCAAGTGAGCGTAAGAAACCTCACTATCCGCCTAGCCAATAGTCTGCCAATACCTATTCGGCATGTCGATAGCGAACCCATTCGTGGGTTAGTCAGACTTAGCCTAGTATTGCCCCTACCCTCAGGCGAGTAAGGCCACACCCCTTTCTAACAGACCACAACACAATGGGATACATGGCCTCCTAGTATTCATCCCTCATGCGCTCATATATCCACTCGGTATTGACGTTGTAGTCATCCTCTGGTATCATCGAATTTAGAAATTTTCACCCAAGGACATCTATGGCGCCCGTATGTTAGAACCAAACATTTTTGGTATCCAATCCAACCACTCACGATGTGTCTGTGGAGGCTTTGGCTCTGATGTCGCTAGGGCATACAATAATCATGATCACAAAAATGTAATAGGGCAACTCTGCCTATCAGGGAGCCCATAAACAATCCACCTGAAGGCATATGCTATGCTCAATCACTCATCATATCAAACATACATATGATGCGTATGATCATGGATCTATTCTAAACATGTCATAGGGTGATGGGCTTGTGCATAACGGATATGGGCCTAGACGGCCTACTCACGACAAATTTGGGCTTATCAGTGGGTCTTAAGGAGAGTGATAATACGGACATTTAACCAACATTATCCTTATAATGTGGACGTCAAACCATCATTGCTCCCAAGGCATAGCCCACTATAAGAGTCAACACATAAACCATGGTGGAATCACGTTATAATGGGCCTGACGTACTTCTCATTGGGCCTCAACCCATGGGTCTCCAATACATTAAATGGGCCTCATGTACATGGGTCTCGTATATATCAAGATGGGCCCCAACGGGTGGGCCGCAACTACATTAAGATGGGCCTAATCACATGGGCCTTATATTCATCAAGTGGGCCGTATCAATGGGCCTTACGTACATTGCAATGGGCCATAACATAACCCATGGGCCTTGCATACATCACAATGGCCTCATAACAAGGGCCTTATACATATATATTAAGGTGGGCCTCAACAATGGGTCATAATTATATCAAGATGGGCTTAATCGTATGGGCCACATGTAAATCAAGGTGGGCTACAACAACAGTCCACAAATACGTCAAGATGGGCCTAGTCACTTGGGCCTTATATACATACCAAGGTGGGGTCCACTTGAACAATGGATCTGACTCAGTCTTTAACCCCTGTCATAAAATGGGCTTCTAAAATGGTTGAACGGTTTGGATGGAACACGTGCATAATGGTGGGTCCCATGTGGGGCCTACTATAATATTTATTTTTCATCCAATCCATTGATAAGGTCACTCAGACCCGGGGCCCACAGTAATGTTTATTTTCCACCCAACTTGGGCCCACTGTAATGTTTATTTACATCCAATCTATTCATAAGGTCACGTGGACCAGGGGCCCACCATAATGTTTATTTACATCCAATCTGTTCATAAGGTCACGTGGAACAGGGGGCCCACAGGGATGTTCATTTTTCACCCAACCGTTGATTGGTTCACACGGACCGAAGGGGGGGGGGGGGGGGGGGCACTAGAATGTTTATTTGCCACCTAACAGTTCATTTGGTCACACAGTCAGGGGCCCACCATAATGTGGTTCACAAATCCAGTCCACTCATTATGTGTCCCACTTAGCTGAGGGTTCAGACCAAGTTTCACCCGCATCCAAATTTCAAGTAGGTCCCACCAAGTGATTTTATACATTTTAGGCATGTCTTCACATGATTTTAGATGGTATGGCCCACCTGAGTTCCGTATACAGCTAATTTTTGGGGCAGGCCATTTTTAGAAGGGAGGCCTCACAACGGACGGTGTTGATGTTTGAAACGCATCACGGTGGGGCCCACAGCTGGGACCGTGAGGCCCAGATCGTTTGCCCGCCTGCCAGCATGCAGACGCACCTGTGTGCACTCTGACAGTGGCAGCGTTAGCTGCTGCATATGTTTTTTTTGGTTTTCCTACAGAAATGCATAGGTGGGGCCCACATTAGCAAGATCCACTCCGTCCACTCACTCCTACGGTCCATAATAAATACAACGAGCCCAATATTGGACATATTTATGGGCATGGAGACAGCAAGGTGATTTTCAACTGTAAAGAAACAGTTTTCTATTTCATGGCCCGTCAAAACCTCAGATTAGCCTCATTTTTCAGATCAACACCTAAAACGATATGGAAAATGGAATGGATGGCGTGGATTGTATACATACATCAAGGTGGGGCCTGCATGCATGGTCCACCCCAAAGCAACTTCCTTTTTTTTTAAAGCTTGTCAGTACACGCCCATGTCTGCACACGCACTCCATGTTAGCATGGATAAACACATCATTGTGGTGGGTCCCACATGGACGTGGCCCACACATTAAGGTGGGTCCCACATGAATGTGGCCCACCTGATATTTATGATTTCCTTCCATCCGGGTTCGCTAATGGGCTAGATGGCGTAGATCCATCACATTCATCCAATGGGTCCCACATGAAATATATGATTCATGGTGGCCTCACTCACCCCTTCATCATCATCACCATTCAAAGAAAGAGAGAGAGAGAGAGAGAGAGAGAGAGAGAGAGAGAGAGAGAGAGAGAGAGAGAGACGGTGATAGAGAGGAGGGACCCCGCCACTATGGGCCCTCTATTGATACAACAGTACATCAAGTGGGTTCCACAATAAGTGGGCCCTCAAAATAAAAAACAATGATAAATCACCCACCTCTAGGCCTTCTCCTTGGTCCCTTAGGCTTGTAAGCTCCTTGCCTTCACGTTTGATGGTGGTTGATGGACTTTTAATGGTGTAGATGAGAGATGAGAGGGTGGGCCACACCTGGTGTTTTCGGGAAATTTTGAGAATGCTTGGACGTGTGGAGATTTTTGTTGCTTAGGAGGTTTGAGAAATGAGAGAGAGAGTGAGGTGATGGGTGATGGGTTTGGTGATGGATGAAGTGATGTGAGAGTTGACTTTGGGTTGCTTGTGTAAGAGAGAGGTAGGGGTAGGGTATGGGGTACTTGTACTTGACTTGATGTGTGATGTGTACTTGATTGATGGGATTGATTAATTTATTGATGGGATATATTGTAGAGATTCTCTCAAAGTTCACAACATGCAGCATTTTTCTCGAAATGAACGTGGGCCGACATCTACTACCCTAGGTATCGGATCGGTGCGCGAGTCGCGGCGTTAGAACCGCGGCGACGGCGCGGTCGCTATGATACAGGTTTCAGTTCGAGCCAACTTTGGCATACGGGATCCATCTTAGGATCACTCGCAATCATCGGATACGAGTCGAGGATTGTCGAAATTTGACCGGAAGGACCATGGAAGCCAACGGAATGGTACGGTCTAGGATATGGGTCTTACATGTAGTACATGCAACTATAAAAATTATTAAAAATAAATTAAAAAAAGTAAAAGAGGAGAACAAACCACAAGCATGAAGCATTAGAAAAGAACACTCCCACAACAACGTAAGAATGTCAATTAGGATGGCTGAAAGAGAACTACTTAAAAAAAATTTACTAATCAGAATTTTCAACAAATTGATTAAATAGAGCTTCTTCAAGAGTGACAAGGTCCTTTGCATACCCTGTAGATCATTATGTAAATTGTGGCCTACTAAAATAGTCCCATGTGACAACAACTTCTTCAAAGATTTCTATAAAATGTAAAGACCAGTTAGTAAATGAAAATGTAGGAGCCAACAATTAACAGGTACAACTTACAATACCTGTATATGTACCAAAGTAGAGGTAACTAAAAGTTTGACCCATGCTAGTGGTTGTGCATTCAATAAACACGTTCTTTATCTTTAAAGTAATTACTGAATGCACGCCATTAATCATCAGGGGTAAAGACAAAACATTTCTATAAAAAAAACACAAATAAATAGATCAGAGCATTTGAAACCAATGGAAACTTCATAAGGCCAAGAGATTGTGCTACTAATCAGTTCAACTTTCCTGTTGAACTAAGTACAAAATTCACTTCAGGTAAGAGCTAACCATAAATGATACAAAGTCAACTTGTTCCCTGGACAACAAAAGCATGCAAGGAAAAGTCCATCAAGCACACTAACCAAACAATGGCAACAAACATCTAACCAGTTGGAAACTTTTGAGAGATTACCCTAGAAATTCTTCTAGTGTAAATGTGAAGGAGAGGGAGGGAGGGAGAGAGAGAGAGAGAGAGAGAGAGAGAGAGAGAGAGAGAGAGAGAGAGAGAGAGAGAGAGAGAGAGAGATTACCCTAGAAATTCTTCCTGTGTAAATGCAAGAAATCTTGATTTGGAGACTGATGTCTTGGAATTTCCACATTTGAAGGAGAAGAGATTGAAGAAGGAGAGAGAGACAAATAGAGGGAATTGGAAACTTTTGAGAGAGGGAGGGATAAAGAAACCCTGATTCTGCGAGAATAAAAAGAAACTCACGAGCTCATTTTTTTTGGACGTGGATTTGATACTACGCCCATGAGCTAGAGATAGGCGGTCTTTTCAAGGGCTCTGCAGGGCCCTTTGTGATGTGTGTTGTTCATCCACTCTGTTCATTTATTTTGGCATTTAGTTTTAGTGTATGATCCCAAAAAGGAGACACATCGAAGGCTCAAGTGGACCACATTATAGATCAATGGTAAGCTCTTAATCTCCACAGTTTCCTATGGTCTAGAGCCCATTGGATCACCAAGGCCTTACTCCTGCTTGGATGGAATAGACATATCAGCTCAATACACTATTCTAGCCTACAAAGTTGAAGATCACCTCTCATGGAAGGAATTAAAGCATTTCTTCAAACAATTAGCGTGTAGATTTCTATATAAAAATTAATTAAAAAATTTACAGAACTATAAATGGAACAATATGCATTCAGGAGGTTTGCTAATTCCACACGTGGAGAGTGTTGTCCCTGTCCATCCATACTCAGCCACAATTGTGTACTTGATTAGATTTTTCCACCAGGTAGGCTACATTGTTTGGATTTCTGGCATAAAACAAAAATCAAGAACTCAGTTTCCAAAAATATAATTTTTTATGGATCCCCCCAACATCTTAGACTCTCATTTAATAATTTAATAGGAGAAGCAACTAACATTACCAGAAAACATGCTCCTTTAAAAGGCAACACCCCCATCACCTTGTCTATGACATATATTAATTATTAAGTCAAATTAAACTGACTAAATTGTGGAACTGATAGTCAATAAGTCACATCCTACAATCAGATTGGTCGAATAATCCCGACCTTTGAAAATGGATACTTGTATGCCACGCATGCAATTTTTAAGTGCCTGCATATCATGGAAAGGAAGTTGTGACACTAATGGATGCCAAGCAAAAAAACAGTTAATCAAAAAGGAAAAATAAAGAATTTAGATGACCATATATGATCTATAACAGAGCCCAATATTCAATTATCATAAACACCACTAGTGGCTCTCCATTTCATGAAACAACCATTTAAAGACATCCAAATGCAGAATTCAAATCACAAATCATAAACTTATAAAACTAAGTTTAAAATAAAGAAATTCATGATCTGTTACATATGCCAGTGATGATTTTCTCATTAGATCTCCGAATTTGAGCAGCATTCTCATTGGATTTCTGCATTGAGAAAATAAGATTACAATTTATTATTGCTTGATTTCTATTGATGATTGAGGGAATCAAAAGAAAACCCAAAGCAGGTATTGATGAAGACCCAAAAAACTGATATTAATCAAAACCCAAAAAACCATTAGATGGAAATTGAAAGGAAACCCAAAATAGAAAATGAAAAGAAAACCCAAAAAAGATATTGATGAATTAAAAATCAGGCCTATCAGACCTGTACACATTTTTACACATAAGTTTCCATAAGAATGTATGACAGACTTGTACAATATCACCATACATGAGCATGGTTTTAAAAATTAGGCCTATCAGACCATCTTAAATGCTCAATCAGAATAGGGCCCAAGGACCTACCTTTTTTCCTCAAATCAAGCAGCTAGGACTATCCAATCAGACCGATCTTTGGTCATGGCCCATTATAGTGTGGATTGCAAAATGGATGGTCCCGATCACGTAAATTTTTCTACCACATTTCCCATGGGAATTTGTATATAAAAAAATGTATAAGAAGTCATGGCATTTAGCATTTATACTCTTTATGTAAATACCAATTTGAAACTATAACTAGATTAGCATTAGACTCCACTGTCGAATAAGGGCTAAGGATTCTACATCGAATGCTTTTCCAAAAGTGAGACATGGTATAGAGCTACAAAATAAAGAGCTTACCAGGTCAACTGACCATAGAAACAGAAATTCCAAAGATAAAATTAGAATTTAAAAGACAAATAATGGGATCCACAATTTTTTCTATTCCAATCCGGGAAACACTCTAAAATTCCAATCATCGAGAGTCATAGATTGTTGGAGTATCAAATAACTCCTTGTATTATTAATGTAAATTAAATGCTAATTGAGGTCTACAAGGGCTGTTTAGAAATAAAACAATGAGAAATCTACAAACTACCACCAAAGATGACAAAAATAAGAGTTGCCACCAAAGATAAACAACAATATCTTTATGAAACAAAATCAAACAAGTTTCATAAGCAATTCTCAAACAACAGATCCACAGGCATCAATTTGGGGCCTGTTCATATTGGTGGAGAACAAGATTCACCATAAAAAAAGAAAATTATTTCCTCTTGTGTAATGGTTCCCCTCATTTGTGGAAGCTCAAAGCAGTGATGAAATCGGTTTTCATTCCTCAGACAAAAGACATTTCCTTTTCCTCCCGAACACCTAAGAAATGGAATAAATCAACGGATGAGAATTAAATCTTCAAGTCCCTAAACCCCTCTTCATACCATTTTGGCACCAAAACCCCTAAATTTAGTTCCAAAAATAACTTTCAATCCTAAAAAATACCATAAAAACTGGAAAATCCCTAAAAATACGGACCATTTTCCCCTACATGGCTTTAAGGGTTGATTCATGGATTTGGATAAAGTCTAGATCTATCAACGTAACTGGGCAGGGAAGAAATTGCAATCAAATGAAGGCTATGGCTAGTGGATGAGTTGAGATGGTGATGAGGGCTGGAGAAAGGGGTTTCGAAAACCCTGGCACAGGGTTTGCTCACAAATCAATGGTGGGTTTGTGGCAAAAAGGGGTTTTGAAAACCCTAGAGAGAGAGAGAGAGGTTGGCAAACAGAGAGAGGGGAATGGGGCCAAGAGACAGAGAGATCGAGAGAGGGCAAGGGAAAGGGAGAAGCCGAGTGAGAGAGAGAGAGAGAGAGAGAGAGAGAGAGAGAGAGAGAGGGTTTGGGTTTTGGGAGATGGGCAGGTGCTAGAGGATTTGTGTGGACATTTGGGTTTTGGGGGTAACAGACGGCACCTTCAGTGCTTGCTTTTAGCACTCATGGGGCCCATTGTGATGTATGTTATTTATCCACTCGTCCATTCATTTTAACTGATCATTTTAGTAGTTGATTCAAAAAAGGATTCAGATCAAAGTTGTAAGCGGACCACTCGATAAAAATTTATTTTTAATTATTTCTTATGGTGTGGTCCACTTAGACCTTCAACCTTCCTACTTTTTGGGCTCATCCACTAAAATTATATCAGAATTGATGGGTGGCTTAGATAAAACACACATATTCCAACGGGCCCCATGGAGCCCCTTAAGCACCATCAATCTCTAATAAGATCCCGGTGGGGACGTAGGTTTTAGCTAAAAGTATACCTACTAGTGCCCTGGTTTGTCAATTACGGTGTAAGTTGAGTCAGTCGGACAACAGCGCCTAACAGGAAGATCAAGTCAAGTGTTTGCCTCAACTGGATGTGTGGAAGCTCGCCATAGGTAAATCATAGCCTCACATCCCATGTCCCAAAACACCAGGTGATTAAAACCCTTAAAACTAAGTAGAACGTCGTAGAGTTTTAGTGTAAGATAACTTTTTACCAAACAGAAAAATCTTCAAGTTTTTCTTACACTGTCGATTATATCGATTCACTTTTCAATATGATCAACCTTCTCTGTCGATGTCCTCGGCATCTCAATCGATACAATTGAGTGAGGACAAAAAATTTCCAACAATCAGACAATCATCTGGACGATTTATCGATATATCGGAATCTCAATCGATATCATCGATATTCGAATATCGATCCCATCGAAAGTGGATCGATAATATCGACAGAAAATTTTTCGGCGCCCCTATTTTTCTAAAGAAAACTTCTATGAGCTTAGATATATCGATGATTGTCCGATTCAATCTGAATTCAAATATCGATCATATCGGAAGTCAGTCGATCATATCAATAGTGGGCGCCTGTTTCCTCCAGCATAAATTTCAGGATGTTTTTAAACGTTGATCAGGGGTCAGTCAAGAAATTGATATTCATATGTTGATCATATCAAGACCTGATCGATTGGATTGAGATTGGACACAAGCCGTCCAACAAGCTTATAGGTAAATCTATACGATTTATCGATCCTACTGACAAGGACTCCGATATCATTGATATACAAATTCCAATGACATCGACTGTTTCCCGATCATATCTTTAGAACCTAAAATTCTTCAAGGCTTATATCTCTTATTTTCACCTGTCAATAGATCGATTCATCTATCGATGGAATCGAAGTTCGAAATCCGATATCATCAATGTGTTTCTCGATCTCATCGACTAGTTGGCAAAAGGTTTCCAAAAGTAAAAATGACATTTGAGTTTGTATCATCGAGAGGTCAATCGACACAATCGAGAGTGTACGCTCGATCATATCGACTATTGCTCGATGATATTGAACTCTATCATAAATGTGACCATTTTATATCTGTTGAAACCTTTTGCCTATATATAGAGAGGATAGTCTTTATTGCAGGTAGAGAAAAGAGTGCTTCTGAGTGTTTTAAACTTCATATCATTTATCTTAAGAACTTTCTCTCAGGGAGTTCATCCTCCAATCCACCCTCATCATTGATATTCAATAGAGTGGATTGGGGAATGAACTTTCACATTCAAGGATCCTCCATCTACTACCTTAATGGCAAATCATTAAGCTGGGATGCCTTGAATGCATAGATGATTGGAATCACTCTATCTTCCTAATAGAAAAATCTTTAGAGAGTGAAATTCCATCATAACCTTGACCCGACCTGAAGCCTAGTATAGGTACATCTTTTGTGTTGTGGATCAAGGGAGCTGAAGACTCTCCATCAACAAGAAGGAGATCTTCATCACTGCGCTAAAAGGGACTCATCAACTTATCTGTAAGTACTCAGAGTCTAGAGGACACTTATGATCATTCCTTTCTAGGATTGTGTCATAGGTGTTGTCACCCTTTGAAGTCCTCAAAGGAGGCCTCCGACGGGAGTATGCGTGCGGGGTGCGTTGTGTGGACCCTTGCTCTGTGGAGAGCATAAATATCTGGGTACGTTGTGTGGACCCTTGCTCTGTGTGGGCATAAACATCTGGTTAGGAGTGCACCAGTAAAACTCCAGGGTTTGTGGTGAACCAAGTAGAAACCTCTGTAAAGGTTGAAGGTGAACCTGATTTAAAACCTTAGGTTTGAGATGAACCATGGGAAACTTCCTTAGTGAAATTCAGTACACTCAAGGGTTGAGTGTGGAAGCCGGGAGTGGAGTAGACAAGTAGTCGAACCACTATAAAAATGACTGTGTTTGTGATTGATTCTTGTGTTTGATCTTTTGTGTGATTATATTAACTGCATTTATACTTGCTCACACTTCACACACAGTCACATCCATCATAGACTATAACTGCTCCATGATTATCATTTAAATAGTTCTGTGATTGGATCCTTTACTAGGCTTGGAAGCCATTAGAGTTAATTTTGAGTAATCCTAATCTGTACTCTGTGATAGGATTAGTGTGATAGGATTTTTAATAATTCATAAAAACTTTAAAAATTCCTATTCACCCCCCTCTAGGACATATTCACATATTCCTACTTCAACTCAAGTGATCTTCACCGCTATTTCAATTAGTATCAGAGCAGGTCTCTCTTTAAGGGCTTCACCGCCTAGAGAGTGATCTTGACTGAAGTTAAGGAATATGGCCAAAGGAGAGGGCTCATCTGTCACTAGACCTCCAGTATTTGATGGTTCAAATTATGCGTACTGGAAGGCTAGAATGCATTACTTCCTGAGATCTTTGGATCATGATGTTTGAGATGTAGTTGAAAAGGGATATGTGGTACCATATGAACAAATTGTACTTGAAAATGAAACCACAATCACTAAACCCAAACCTAATGAAAAGTGGATGGTGTTTGACAAAGAACAGCGAAAAGCTGAAGCAAAAGCAATGAACACCATCTACTGTGCCATGTCCCATGATATTTTTAATCAAATAAGCATGTGTGGGACCTCTAAAGAAGCATGGGACTTATTGAAAATAACCCATGAAGGCACAAGCATTGTGAAGAGAGCTAAACTACAACTTTTAACTTCACAGTTTGAAAATCTCAGGATGGAAGAGCATGAGACATTTATGGATTTTTTCACTAAATTGAATATCATTTGTAACTCCATGGGTGGATTGGGAGAGAAGGTTTCAGTATCTAAAATATGCAGAAAAATCTTAAGATCCCTACCGGAACGGTTCAATCCCAAGGTAACAACAATTGAGGAGTGTAGGAATATTGATGAGATGAAAGTAGAAGAATGTAACGCCCTGGAAAAATCCGTACTTGGACTCGAGTACCAACTCGACCAGAAATCGCGTAGGATTAATTCCTTTAGAAAATAAATGTAAGTTAGCTAGCGTAACACTAGAGTAGCTGGGAAATAGCCCCTGATCACTTTAAATACGTTCTACAAGACCCAAATCGAGTAGAACCAATGACTCTATAGTACTCTAAAACTTCGGATCAAACTCTAAGCAGGTTTGTTGTCTGGACCTCTTTGAAACTTTGTATTAGACCTAGACCGCGCGTCGAAAGTCCGATACCTACCATTTTAGACCGTTAGAACCGCCTTGTTGGACTTGACAATCATTTCGAAAATCAAGCCCAACCGACATTCATGGGCTATTTCATTGAGCCTGGACTGAAGAGAGTGAGAATAGGGTTAGATTTGGAATTTGAAATTCAAATCTGGCACACGACTTGACGTGTCAGTGTTAAGCGTTCTGACCGTCAGAATTCAGCCAAATTACACCCTCGGATCAGGAAAAATTTCTATTTCATATCATGAGACTTGTAGACCTGATCTATGTGCGGTGACCGCTGAACTGAAACTGGACCGCCACGTGCGATCTGCGAACCCTGATGGTCTAAAAATGGGATGTGAGCGACATCCGACATGTACGAACTTAAGTCCGATCGCGTTCGGCCAGGGGACCACCAGAAATGCCTTTTTAGACCGAAACAACCCCGAATTGGATATACCTCAAGTATACTTTGTTCCTAAGCCTATTTTGGGCACATTTGGGCTTATAAAAGGGGTTAAAACCCTCATTCCTCTCTCCCATCCGAATTTGAGTAAAACCCTAGATTGGGAGAGAGAAAAGGTGAGAGTTTGTGAGAGAGAGTGGAGGAGAATTTTCCTGTCGTTGTGCTACCTGTTGCACGTGCTTTAGCAACACGCTTCAATCACTTGGCCGGTGATTTCTCCACATTTTTAGGTAAGAAAATACCCTAGATAGTTGTTGATTTAGTGTTCTTCCATTTTCATAGCATGTTAGCTTATGGATCTTATAAATCAGGTTGTCTATTCGCCGTAGACGAAGCGTATACGCTCCGTTCGAAACGATACGCTTCTAGGAGAAAAGGTGCGGATTTTAGACGCTTTGATTGACTGTTTCCAACTCTTTCAATGTTGTTTAATAGTATATTATCGATGGTAACACCGTTTGACATGTACAACATGCTGTCCGTTTCCTGTTTTGTAAATAGACGAAGAATATGAGATTTATGGCATTTTAGTCATTTGTAGGAAATACTGTTTTCATCCATAATTTTTTGATGTGATTAACATGGCTTCTTGTCACATTAGAATGTTAGGAATACGTACATAATTAGTTTGGCGAAGAGATTCGTCTAAATGTGCACTTTGAGTCGGCATACTATATGTAGACTTAAGTGTGTAGTATAAGTGTTTGTATAAATGCTTGTATTAGTATGTATTGAATTAAATGGTGTTGTGAATTAGTTTGAGATTGATTTCTCAATTAATATGCTGATGTAAATGATTTCCTACATGTTAAGTATATGCAAGATTTCATTGTATGTATGAAATGCATGTGTTTGATGATTTAATTAAGTTGTATGTTGTAACATGTGTTAACATGCTCACATGGTTGTATTTCATTTCCAATACTCTCATATGATTGCTGATGTGATTCCATAATTGTTTGGGACTATACTTAGTCCAGGCAATCGGTAACCGAGAAATTTCATGGTTGGCTTATCTTTGCCACGAACGACGCGTCGATGAATGCGAGTCGTGTTTTGGAGTTGGCGGCAGTGGTTAGGCCACACGAAGTGTTTTATGCACTTCATGTCATTCGACTTGAGATGCGATCGTGCTAGTCGAGCCCGTCAAGTAACCCGACTGGCCGTTGTATGTTCACCCTGTATGAGTCATAACTGCATGAACCTAGGGTACTGAACTTACCCTTGTAAACCCTGTTAACCATGGTACCTTGATCCACGAAGACTCATGAGCCGGGCATGGTGGTATGGGACATCGTGGTCGAGCTGTCGGCCTACGTTGGGGCCACAAACCTCCCCGTAGTGACCAGTGAGCACCTATGTCTCGTGAGCAGATTATGGTGGTATGGGACACTATATTCTTCCTGTCGGCCTACACTGATCAGGCGACGAGTCCTTTGTAGTGACTGCGAGCGTATTTTGAGTCTACGGGAGGCGACGACCCTTCCGTAGCAGTGAGAGTACAGTAGGCCTGTATTGATAAGGTGATGGGGGAGCGGTGCAACAAGTGCGAGCAACCGCCCTGACAGCCCTTGCAGCGACCTACAAAATATACATCGTATGAGATTACTAGGAGTGACGACCCTAGACAGGATCTGTGTTGGGATTGATATAAGGGAAGTACCATAGTTTCCCAATCCTGCTGTTTGAATGGACTAATAACAACTCGGCAATCATATCACCATTACATTGCATGTGCCTGGAAGATGTGGAGCACTGAGCGGTACGTAAGCATGCCGTGGACGAAGATGGTGCCGTATGATGGAGAATGTCGGTGAGGGCATTCATCATGTCATGTCATATTGCATTAACAACAGTATTAGGATTGTTTGATTTACTGCTGTACTATTATCGTATGATTGATTTGAGAACATGCTAATCCTTGCTCTATGATTCCACTGAGTTGATCACTCACTCCCACGTTACGGGATGGTGTTTGCAATACCCACCAGACCCTGTCTTAGATGCAGGTGATGCAGATATCCAGGAGGCAGAGCCGGACTATGATGAGGACTAGGACGAGTTCTCATACATGCAGTACCACGACGGCTTTTCTTAGGTGACCTGGGTTGACGGGACTCCTCAGTGGGACTATTTTGGACATTTGATTTTATTTCTTTACATGTATATGAGACTCAGTGATGTATTCATACTTTAGTGACAGTCGAGATCTATTTTATTTTTCCATACAGTGATATATACATTCTTTAGTCTTCCGCTTGCTTTTATCACTGGATCTGGAGTATGAATTGCAGTTTTGGTATACTTTTACTCATGTGAATGCTTTAACTCAGCCAACATTGAATCATAATCATTTTTGTTGCATAAGTGACGGTCTGGAACTCGGGAGTTGAGTTTATACACGACCTCCGATTTTCAGGGTGTTACAAAGAACTAGTAGGTTCCCTGCAAACTTTTGAACTACACTTCACACAACCCCAAAAATCCAAAAACACTGTCCTTAGAGTGTGAAAGAAAATAAAACATGAGGACAGTGAGAGTGAAAAAGAAGATGAAGATGAGGAAGTGGCTTTGCTGGCACAAAGATTCAAAAGAATCGCGGTCGTCCTTCCAGAGGAAGAAAGGTGAACTACAAACCTCCTACAGGAAAATTTGGTAAGCAGACCAAAGAACCACAATGTTATGCCTGTCATGAGTATGGACACCTATCTACCGAATGCCCAAACAGAAAAACCAAGGGCAAGGCGATGACCGCCACATGGGATGATACAGAAGAGTCGAACTCAGAAAATAATGACTCAGAAAGTGATGGAGATCAGAAATCATTGAAAATACTTATGATCTCCACTGCTTCAATGATTCAAACAGAATCTGAAGAAGAACAGCAAGCTACTGAATCATCTCCATCTGATAATGAGGAATTTGAGTCTAAAGAAGAAGAGGAAGAAGTCGAAAAGGATAAATTGCAAGATGCTTATTATCAACTATACATTCATAGCATCCATATCCTTAAAAAACTCGGCATGTCTGAAAATAAGAAGAAATTGTTGCAGAAAGACTTGGACAAAACCTTGGAAATAAACATACATTTAGCCAATGATTTATAATAATATCACACAGACAATGATAAATTAGAAAAAGAAAACCTATCCCTAAAAGAAGAATTATCAAAACTTATGAACCAGGCTGAATTGCTAAGAGATGATAATGTACAAGTCAAAAATGAGAACCACTCACTTTGTATTGACTTAGAAAAATCCAGAAAATTTGTCGAGATAAACTACAAATTTTCTCAGAGTGGTGAGAAATTGAAAAAATTGTTACGGATGGGAAGACTAAGAAGAGACAAGAGTGGATTAGGATATAAGAAAAGTAAAAAGAAAACTGGAAATAAAGCTCAAACACTTACGGCTTCAAGTAGCAATATGGAAATTTCTCCAGTTTGTCATTTATGTGGTGATGTTGGTCATTATAAATTTGAATGTTTAACACCTAGACGGACTCTATATAACTCTGATCAAAATCACATTGGAAAATTCAAACCAATCAGAGAAACTCAGAATGTTAAAAGTCCATCTAAGAGAAACACTCATCCATCACCACCTAAAGAAAAGAACAGAATGAAGAAATCTATCTCACAATGGGTTATTAAAGAAAAATTGAACTGTCTGATGATTAAATCCCATATACCCTGATATATCAAACAGAAAAAGGAACAAATCCAGATTATACATCTAGATCTGAATATTTGCTGAAATGATACAATTTTGTTAAGCCTTCAATATTACATCTGGAGTTGGAGACCTTGAACTTTTGTACATAAACTTTATCATGTTTATAATTGTACAGAACTGGTATAAATTTTTGTGACATATACTGATCAAGCCAGAAATACTCAATAGTGTGTCGAAATTGTGAAAATTATGAATAGTATCTACCTTCGATACGAGTGTCGGCCTTTTTCGATTCATTGACAGAGGGTCGATACAATCGACAGCTCTTCAGAATATGAAAAGTCGTATGACTGTGGATGACGTCGTGGGTAGACTCGATAGAATCGATTGACAACTTCTCGATACCATCGATACATTGGTCGATATGATCGACAGATGGCGCCCGATAAAAGTCAGCAGGTCGAAAAGAAAAGGGGGTTTCTTCAAAAAGCTTCTCGGTCGTCTTCCCTGTCAGATCCTCTCGACCAATCACCACAAGCCAAGTCAGACCAACAAAATCCTTCTACAAATCAGGTAATATTCTTCTTACATCGACAGATTTGTTTTTAGGTTTGTCGGGCGTTTTGTCGCTTTTCTCAAAATACTTCAAACAGCCTATTCTTTCACATGGGAAAAGACCAAAACGTAGCATCCGGTCTAAGGGAGTCTTCGAGAGCTACCCGATAAAAAGTCCTTGCCTTAAGGGAAGGAGCAAGGATTTCAGACCGTGGGACCCCCACATGGCAACGATCACGACACAGTGGGTCCCAAATTGAAGTTCCTGCATCATCTCAACCAGCGCCGCCTCCTCCGCCTATCCAACGCTCACCAAAATACGCCAATAGGAAGCTGATTTTTGAAAGAAAAGTAAACAGGGAGTGTTTAGCACCATACAAATTAGAACTCCTGTTTGCTGCAATAGGTTGGCTGCCCATCCTGGATTTTGGTGGACCATGCCAACTAGAAAGGACACGCAACTTCCTTGTTGCATGTCATTCCCTGGTGGCTGATCCTCCTTCATTCATGGTATCCCTGGATGGTGATGATGTATTTATCACTCCCGCCACTGTAGCTCACATCCTCAATCTACAGTTGGCTTCAGAAGGCCTTCCAAACTGGGATCTCGACCTTCCAGATGTCCAATCAAAGATAAATAAATACCTATGTCATAACAGAGATATTCCATGACATCAAGGGAATGCCTTAAAATCTAGGTATATGGAGTCCCGATTTAGAGTCTTGCATGGGATCTTTACTACTAATTTGTACCCAAGAAGTACAAACCAATCAAATCTCACAAGCCTCATGGTCATGATCGTATACTCCGTTGTAACCGGGACAAATATCTTCCTTCTAACTCTGATTGTCAATCAGTTTGTCAATGTCATACACACTTCTAGAGATTTCCATCTGCCATATCCCTGGATTATTAGCAGAATCTGTCAGAGCATTGGCTTTCCTTGTACAACTGATCCGGTATTCCATTTCAAAGTTTTCAATAAAAAGAATATTAAGAAAATGGATCTGATATTTCACAAGTATAAGGAGGAAACTGAGGTAGACATTCATACAGAAGGGGAAGGAGGAGAAGGTGGTGATCCCATGGAAGGGGATGCAATGACTAACGATGCACCTCATGGACCTGATATCGCTCCATCTACGTCAACCGCTGGGTATGACAAAAGGCTCAAACTGGACACGATTGGGGCCATTTAGAAGGACATCCACTCAGTTAAGGAACGACTTACTTTCCTGGAAAGGATGGTTCAAGGAGTGCAGAGCACGGTACAACAATTGGTGGATCTGCTGACATACCGACGGGACGACATGATGTCATCTCATTCTGCTCCGTGAGGCCAGGTTCATGCATGTTATCATACACACCTTACTCTTATCTTGCGAATGAACATCAGTATCTTTTTGGATGTTCTACGCTCCTAGTAGTGTGTATGATAGCCTTCTCACCATGTATAGTTTTTTTTTTTTTGTTGAATATGCCCACGGTTGGGCTAAAATACTAATTATGATATTTAGGTGCCCTCAAATGGGCTTTATTTTTTTTAGTTAAACTGATGCTATCTGGGGGCAATATTGGATATTTCTACCAATCTTGGGCAGTTTGTGTTGCATATGGCTGAATCTAGTTCTTATCTTCCTGCCATTTGAATTTATGCCTCCCTGGTTTAATGAAGTTTCGGGGTTATGGACTGCATGTTTATCTTATGCCTTAAGTACTTTATTAAATCCATACTGTCTGCTCATGATGTATGCTTTACACTGCTTTCATTTATATACAACTATATCTGCTGATCCCTCATCTGACAGCTACCTTCAGTCAATATCACGTGTTATATCTTTATCAATGACTGAAAAAAAGAGGGAGAAAAATTACAAACACCCCTGTGGAAAATTGGATATTTGTGCTCGTATATGTTGCAGGTGTTAGGGGGAGCAGCCGCAACAAGAAAGGGGGAGTTTTTGTAGTTATGGGGAGAACTTACTCGGTGTGTACATGGGTGATTAAAATTTATAAAATTATGTTAATGCATGTACACACAATTTAAGATGTATCTGTCTAGACATATTCCTAGGGTGTTTTGGGTATTTTGTCATGTAATTGACAAAGGGGGAGATTGAAAGTGCACCTATTAGTGCCCTGGTTTGTCAATTACGGTGTAAGTTGAGTCAGTCGAACAACAGCGCCTAACAGGAAGATCAAGTCAAGTGTCTGCCTCAATTGGATGTGTGAAAGCTCTCCATAGGTAAATCATAGCCTCACATCCCATGTCCCAAAACACCAGGTGATTAAAACCCTTAAAACTAAGTAGAACATCTTAGAGTTTTAGTGTAAGAAAACTTTTTACCAAACAGGAAAATCTTTAAGTTTTTCTTACACTGTCGATTATATCGATTCACTTTTCGATATGATCGACCTGCTCTGTCGATGTCCTCGGCATCTCAATCAATACAATCAAGTGAGGACAAAAAGCATCCAGCAATCAGACAATCACCTGGACGATTTATCGATATATCGGAATCTCAATCGATATCATCAATACTCGAATATCGATCCCATCGAAAGTGGATCGATAATATTGACAGACAGTTTTTCGCCGCCCCTATTTTTCTAAAGAAAACTTCTATGAGCTTCGATATATCGATGACTATCCGATTCAATCTGAATTCAAATATCGATCATATCGGAAGTTAGTTGATCATATCGATAGTGGGCGCATGTTTCCTCCAGCATAAATTTCAGGATGTTTTTAAACGTTGATCGGGGGTCAATTGAGAAATCGATATTCATATGTCGATCATATCGAGACCTGGTCGATTGATCGAGATCAGACACAAATCCTCCAGCAATCTTATAGGTAAATCTATACGATTTATCGATCCCATCGACAAGGACTCCAATATCATTGATTTACAAATTTCGATGACATCGACTGTTTTCTGATCATATCTTTAGAACTTGAAATTCTTCAAGGCTTATCTTTCTTGTTTTTACCTGTTGATATATCGATTCATCTATCGATGGAATCGGAGTTCGAAATCTGATAACATCGATGTGTGTCTCAATCCCATCGACCAGTTGGCAAAAAGTTTCCAAAAATGAAAATGACATTTGAGTTTGTATCATCGAGAGGTCAGTCGATACAATCGAGAGTATACGCTCAATCATATCGACTCTTGCTCGATCATATCGAACTCTGTCATAAACATGACCGTTTTATATCCGTTGGAACCTTTTGCCTATATATAGAGAGGATAGTCTTTATTGCTGGTAGGGAAAGAAAAGAGTACTTCTGAGTGTTTTAAACTTCATATCATTTATCTTAAGCCCTTTCTCTCTGGGAGTTCATCCTCCAATCCACCCTCATCATTGATATTTAATAGAGTGGATTGGGGAATGAACTTTCGCATTCAAGGATCCTCCAGCTACTACCTTAATGGCAAATCATTAAGCTAGGATGCCTTGAATGCATAGATGATTGGAATCACTCTATCTTCCTAATAGGAAAATCTTTAGAGAGTGGAATTCCATTATAACCTTGACCCGACCTGAAGCCTAGTATAGGTATATCTTTTGTGTTGTGGATCAAGGGAGCTGAAGACTCTCCATCAACAAGAAGGAGATCTTCATCACTGTGCTAAAAGGGACTCATCAACTTATCTGTAAGTACTCAGAGTCCAGAGGACACTTGTGATCATTCCTTTCTAGGATTGGGTCACAGGTGTTGCTCACCCTTTGAAGTCCTTAAAGGTGTGCAGGGTGCGTTGTGTGGACCCTTGCTCTGTGGAGAGTATGAACATCCGGGTGAGTTGTGTGGACCCTTATAAACATCCGGGTGAGTTGTGTGGACCCTTGCTCTGTGTGGGCATAAACATCTGGTTAGGAGTGCGCCAGCAAAACTCCATAGTTTGAGGTGAACTGAATAGAAACCTCTGTAAAGGTTGAAGGTGAACCTGATTTAAAACCTTAGGTTTGAGGTGAACCATGGGAAACCTCCATAGTGAAATTCGGTACACTCAAGGGTTGAGTGTGAAATCTGAGAGTGGAGTAGACAAGTAGTTGAACCACTATAAAAACGACTGTGTTTATGATTGATTCTTGTGTTTGATCTTTTGTGTGATTATATTAACTGCATTTATACTTGCTCACACTTCACACACAGTCACATCCATCATAGACTATAACTGCTCCATGATTATCATTTAAATAGTTCTGTGATTGGATCCTCTACCAGGCTTGGAAGCCAGTAGAGTTAATTTTGAGTAATCCTAATCTATACTCTATGATAGGATTGAGTGATAAGATTTTCAATAATTCATAAAATCTTTAAAAAGTCCTATTCACCCCCCTCTAGGACATATTGGCATATTCCTACTTCAACTCAAGGGGTCTTCACCACTATTTCATTAGCTACAGATTAATTAGGTTTTATTTACGAATTAAATATGTAGCATTCTAGCTACGGTTTATATCCGTAACTAAAAACTTTCAAAGCCAGTAGCCTTTGTTCGATTTTTTGGTAGTGCGTATTATATACCATTGGAAAGCTACTTTGATTTTTTATGAATCCAACATAATATATATTTCTATTGGGTACAATAAAGGGACTAAAAATAGGTCACCTTTTGGAAAAATCGGAACCCTATGTGTATTACTGGTCAAGAACCATCTGTGTAATACCATAGATGATTGGATCATTAGATGACTACACAATTTGGCCTAGAGTTAGCTCATATTATGGTTCTTATTAATACCAATTTTCAACTCAACTCTTATCATGGTTAATTTTATACGATTTTTAGAAGTTGTTATCCAGATACAAAATGAGATTATATGTGAAGGGTGTGGATATATGTTTATCATGGTGGGCCATACTGACATGGGCCACTTTGCTGACCACCATAGCTAGTTATATATGAACCCATTAAGATCGACACCAGTGGGCCCCACATGCATAAAAAATACGAAATGAAGAAAGAGAATGATGAGGAGGATGGAAGGAGGGGGAGTAGACTCACCTCAAATGGATGGATGGTTGGATGATGATGTGTGGTCCACTACCTCTAGGATTGATGGTGAGTCACATTTTGGCCCCACTCTCTCTCACTCTCTCTGAAAATCTCAGAATTTTCTAAGTGTAGCAAAGGAATGAGCGTAAGAGAGCTCATACTCTTATATAGCGAATTGGGGGTTGAAGTAGCAAGATGACGTGGCAAGTTTATGGGGAAAGTGAGGTGGAAGGTGGTGTATGGTATGGGTAGTGTATGAATGAGGTGGATGGTGCTAAGCATGCATTGGCCAAAGTGGAAGAAATCAAGCATGCATTAGTTAATGGATGGATAAGTGTTATGGGTTGTCGGTGATGCATGATGAATGATGAAGTGTTACAATTGGTTGTTTGAAGTGATGTGGCACAAATCAAGACATGTATTGAATGCATGTGTAGGATGAGGTGGACGTTGGGCCATGATTAGTTTCTGAAGCATGTGAGACGGCTAATGATGAAATTTGGGGTAGAATCCAATTTTATCTTATGGTGCATTGTTTTATATGTGTTAGCTCCTTGTTTGTCGTGTAGTGATTATCCTATCTTAAAATAAACTTAATATTCTAGAAAGTGAGCTTTAGGCCCACATGGGGCCAAGTCCAATGAGCCTAATACAATATATGTTGCTTGTATTATAGGATACATAATTTGGGCCATGAATTCGATGGGTTGTATCTCACTAATGGAGCATTAGATTGACACATCGTTTTCACTGTTGTGACCGCAACGACGATGTGGTCCACATGATAGAGGTTTCAAGGTCATCCGAACACTTGGGTAGGGTTTCTAGGTGCACTGGGGTGCGGTATATGGTTTATCAATGATGCGAGTTAGGGCACGTGTGTACACCAATCGTGTGAAACAAATGAACAACTGAATCCCAAAGAGCATTGTAGAATCATAATTAATTTGTAACATCAAGATAGGGCAAAATAACTAAGAATACTTCAATCAAACATCAAACAAGAAGGAATGAAAATCATGGTACAGAAGTCCTACTTTCAAACTCCTATACTCTTCGAACTGGGATTCGAAAGTGTTCTTAAGTTCTTAAGCATCATAGTACACACAGGTTTCCCTAGGATTATTACTCTGATACTAGGTTTGTCACGCCCCAAATTCGAAACCCGGGCACAATTATTCCCAAGTTCCGAACTCAGGTCGGAGAACTTCCTCACCACTTAACAGACTTGGTGAACGATTAGCGAACTTCCCAAACCCCAAGCCCAGCTCATGGCAGAGGAATTTTTTTCCCTGAACGGTTAATCTAATTAAGAGGTTACACATTTTGTACATGGTATTAATGCATATCGAAGAGACGAACTTGTTCAACATATCATACATAATATGGTGCACCAGCTCAACAGTAATGAAGGAAACAATGGTAAACTCCAACAGCTCTTGCATGCATCCTGCAAAAGTGTAAGTCATATGTTTGAGAAAACCACAGCTCATGAGTCTATAACATGTCGGGAGTAAAACACAGCTTATCAGGGCGATCCCATAAAGACATCCAAAATAACTATAAGCATATTATCAACCAAGCAAATTATCACAGGTGAGCATGTTACCAATCAAGCATGTTATTAAAATTAGATAGGTTATCATTGTCACGACTCAAACCCGGAAATCGGATTCACAGGAATCTCGATCGCCGAATCCGATGTCGACAGCCTCCGTAGTGCCCCATTCTCGGCTCCTGGTAATCATATGCCAGATTTTGATCCTGGGACCCTACAAGGAGAATTTTCATAATGAATTTTTTTTTGTAATGGAGCATAACCACAAGCATAACCAAGTCACAAAATAACATCACCACATATCCACTATATCAAAAACTTTAAATATAATGCGGAAAGAGAAATACAAGATGATCAAAAAGCTTCAAAATGGCCTGATATGTGCTCCTGCCTCAGCGCTGCTACTGTCCAACGACACCTGCATGCAACGGTCGTGCATAAGCTTACAAAAGCTTAAAGGGTGGTGTAAGTGTGTGCACAAGGCAAATACCAAGTGTAAAATATCAGAGTAATGTGGAAGTATGTTGTAAGTCCATGAATAAAACCAACCATACCAATGCTATGTGATACCAATGCTATATGATGCAAGGCATGAATGCTATCGGCCACACCGATGCAATGCGAGGCCTACATAGCTGAATGTCATATGCGAAATGTAATTCAAGAAAGTCGGTACTCATCAAGTACACATATCAGTACAGTTTCTCTCTGGACATCACCGGGGTCTAATACACTTTGCAGTGACTGCCACCTCCCTAGCTGCACATTCAAGCAAGCGGAATAGACCTCATTATCTGTCTGACCAGTAGTCTACCAATACCTATCCGGCTTGTCGATAGCGAACTCATTTGTGAGCTAGTCAAACTCAGTCTAGCTTATAGCCCCCTCACTCAGGCGGATAAGGCCACACCCCCTCTCAACCGACCACGACACAGTGGGAGACGCAGCCTACTGGTATTCGGCACTCGAGCACTCATATATCCACTCGGTCTAGACGTTGGAGCAACTCCTGGTACTAAAAAGGTTCTGGGACTTTCACCCAAGGACTTCCTAAGTACCCACAGTGCTAGAACAAAGTATTTTCAGTATCCGATACGGCCATCCATGATGTACCTGTGGAGCTATGGCCCTGATGTCGCTAGGGCGTGCAGTGATCAAGTCACACATATGCGAGATGCATGAATCACACAGTCAAATCATACAGCAATCCAGCGCGTACTGCGCGATCATGTGGGGCACTCTGTCTCATAATGAGTCCCGTAAATGGTCTGCCCAATGGCGTATGATATGATCAGTCACTACTCATATCAAGCATATATGTGATGCGTATGGGCATGAGTCATGGGATTATACTAAGCATGTTATAAAGAGAGGAATATTAACGAGTATGGGCCTATCAATGGGCCCTAAAGAGAGTTACAATGCGGACATTTAACTAACATTGTACTTATAATGTGGACGTTAAACCATCATTGTTCCCTAGGCACAGCCCGTCATAAATAACATTACATAAACTATGGGAAATCACACATTGCAATGGACTATAAGGGGGGCCCATTGGGCCTCGACCCATGGGCCTTAGATACATCAAATGGGCCGTATCACATGGGCCTTACATTCATCAAATGGGCTGCATTAATGGGCCTCACCAATGAGCCTTATGTACATTGCAATGGTCCGTAACCCATGGGCCTTGAAATACATCACAACAGCCTTATAATATGGGCCTTTTATTTATAGAAAAGTGGGCCCCAACAACTGCCTTATACACTTCAAGGTGGACCACAACAATGGGCCATAAATATGAGCTACAAATGCATCAAGGTGGGCCTCCACGGATGGCCACAAGTACACCCATATGGGTACCATTACATGGGCCTTATATAAATCAATGGGACACACCAATGGGCCTTACATATACTTCAAATGGGCCATACCAATGGGTCCTACATATACTTCAAATGGGCCATGCCAATGGGCCCTACATATACTTCAAATGGGCCATACCCTAAATATAAGTGGGATAATGATTTCCACCATTAAAATTTACAAGGCCCACCATAACATTTATTTCCATCCAACGTGCTGGATGGCGTGGAGGCGAATATCAGTTTATTAGAAGCTACTATGGCCCCCTTTGGAATTTTGAACGGTGGACGTCATTAGCCACTACTTTAAGTGATGGGGTCCATTTGAACTTTAAATCTGCCTCATTCTTTAGCTCATGCACTAAAATGATTTATCAAAATGGTTAGGGGAATAGGATGCAGCACGTGCATCATGGTGGGTCCCACCAGTCGTCCAGCAGCCAAAGGAAATGGCTAGACACATGGAAATAAATACATCATTGTGGCCTCCACCGTCCTTATGGACGGTGGTAATAAAACACATATATCATTGTGGGTCCCACGTGGGACCCACCATAATGTTTATATGCCATCTAAACTGTTGATAGGGTCACCCAGACCAGGGTGAGGAGGAAAAATAAATTTCATATTAATCTGAAACTTCTGTGGGCCCCAAGAAGGTTTTCAAGGGTAAACATTCAATCACACTGTTTCAAATGGTGTGGGCCACCTGAGTCTCAGACGTGGCTGAAACTTGGAGGGGACCCACCATATGAATGGTTTAGATGGAAAATAAACATCAGAGTGGGGCCCATGGCTGGAGTTGTGGGTCTGCCTTCATTCGCCCGCCTACAAGGCCGCAGGTACTGCTTGCGTTGGCAGCAGTAGGTCTGCTCCTTGCTTTTCTTCTTTCTTTTTTTTTTTTGAAAACCTGATCTTTTGAGGTTTTTCATGTGTGCGGCCCACTCCAAGTAAACCACTCCAGCCATTGGATTCCACAGCCCATAACAATTCAATCAAGACCAATATTGGGCCTTTTTAGCGTGCAAGAAAAATCTGGGTAGGTTTCAATGGTAAGGGTAATGTTTTTAAAACTATGGCCCACTAGATACTTAGATCATCCTCATTTTTTGGCTCAACACCTAAAATGAGTTGGGGAAGAGGATGGACGACTTGGATTGAATACATACATCAAGGTGGGTCCAATACAAATGGCCCACCTCTAATGCCTTGAAAAAGGCTAATATTTGTATTTTGTTTTAGACGTCCAGAGAGTCCCTGGACTCTCTCCTCTTTTTTTTTTTTGTTTGGGCGTGCAAGGCCTTTAAGGTGGGCCCTTCATAGGTGGGCCATCACATGGTGAGGTGGTGTGGTTACAATACATATGTAAAGTGGGCCCCACCTTTAGATGGTTTGGATCCAATACATGCTCCATTGTGGGGTCCATCCAAGTGGGGCCATAAGGTCATAATATCATACACAAAATAATAAAATAAAAAGAGAGTGGAACATGCGTGATGGAGGGACCCCGATACTATGGGCCCTTCATTTCAAGCATCCAATCATACATCAATGGGTCCCATTGCATATGGGCCCTCCAAATAAAAGATCAACGGTGGAGATCCCTCTCCATCCAAAATGAATGGTCTATATGACCTCTTTATGTAAGGAAATATAAACATCATGATGGGGTCCATGGAAAATGGCCCCATCATGAAATGATCATGAGGATCAAGGTGGGCCATCGGCCACACCTAGGGTCCCAAGTTAGATCCATACCATTAATCGATAGGCTTCACTTGGCCCTTCATCATAAAAGTGAAATCTAGGCCTATGAAAAACGCCCACCTAGCGATCTCCTTAGTCTGTTGGAAAGCCACTCTCCTTATGCTTCACTTTGATGGTGGATGATGAGATTTGGATGGCTAGGATGGAGGTTTTGGGATGGAAAATTGGGCCACCAACATGCACTCTCTCACATGGAAGAGAGCTTAGATGTGAGTGTTTTTGGTTGCTTGGACTTGTGTGTTGAGAAAGAGAGAGAGAAGGGGTTGTAAGGAGTGATAGAGTGATGGAAAGTGAGTGATGGGGTGATGGACATGTACTTGACATGTATGGGTGTGTAAGAGAGAGAGAGGGAGAGAGTTGACTTTGGTGGTTGCTTGGGGATGGGGTGAAGGTGATGTGTACTTGACATGAAGTGATTGATGGATTGATGGGTTGATTGATTATCTCACATGGAAGAGAGCTTAGACGTGAGTGTTTTTGGTTGCTTGGACTTGTGTGTTGAGAAAGAGAGAGAGAAGGGGTTGTAAGGAGTGATGGAGTGATGGGAAGTGAGTGATGGGGTGATAGACATGTACTTGATATGTATGGGTGTGTAAGAGAGAGAGAGGGAGAGAGTTGACTTTGGTGGTTGCTTGGGGATGGGGTGAAAGGTGATGTGTACTTGACATGAAGTGATTGATGGATTGATGGGTTGATGGGACATGTTGTAGAGATTCTCTTGGGATTGCAAATGTATGGCATTTTCTCAAAATAAATGTCAGCTCACACCTCTTAGTCAGGGTATCGAATCGGCATATGAGTCGCGGTGTTAGAACCGTGGTGACGGTGCGGTCGTAATGATACAAGTCTCGGATTAGGCCGACTCAAATGTATAGGATACGACTTACGGTCATGTGCAAACGTTGATTACAGGTCGCGGATTGCCGAAATTCGACGGGAAGGATCGCGAGAGTCGACGAAACAGTACGGTCTAGGATATGGGTCTTACAATCATGAATCATGTCATCAATGTTTCGCATGCTACTCGACGAGAAACTATGAATCATGAGAATATTCAATTATCATATGCAAGATAATTAAATTCCATAGGGCATACAATGGAGAAGGGATAACAAAACTGGCGTGCGGAGTCGGGATGATAGTGTATTGTTTCACAAGCCGTGAGGTTTGTCACAACAGACTTCTATCCAAACCAGCCCCATACTTGATTTGGATAGCTAGACTCAATGTGGTAAACTCCTGATCTCAGGTTAGTCCTATACCTAACCAAAATCGTAGCCATTGCAAAGGTGCATATAATGATTTATTTACGAACCACCAGCCCGATTGAATAGTAGATGAATGAATACATGAGTTAAATGCTAAACATCTCTCATTTATATGAGTACATCTCCATAACACATAATACATCTCCACAAAAAACCACGAACATACCACATAGAGGTAATCCACCATGCTCACATAAGAGTGGGAAAACATCTGTCATCATTTGATAGTACATCACCAGCAATCACAAATATACCACACATGGGTAAACCACCATCCTCATATAAGAGTGGGATAAATTTTCTAAAAAGTAAAGTATTGAGCGTGTCAACCCCTACCCATCTAGCCATTGGCTTAAAAATGGGGGACCCTGATTTGTTTCTCCTTACTCGGCATTAGCAGTTAGAATACCACCCACTTCGAGGCACACGACAGTAGGTAAACTCGTCACACATCTTCCCTTCCCGGTCCCGATAGTGGAAATGACTCTTGCACCCATCCTACTGTGCTCACCCCCACTCGAAACATGACAAAAGAGGACTTAATTGGCCAATCTTAGCAGGTTCATTGGAGGATAGGTATCTCCAATATCAGGATCCAAGCTCGGTGTGGCCATAATGCACCCTTCTTAAAACTTCTTAATAATATCAACACTTGGTCCATCACAAGGCCTCAACATAAACCATCTCACTGAATTAGCCATCAAGTGGCCACCATACAAAACACCCATTCATAAAAACATCACCATGAAAGCCCACACAATCAAGTGCACAATCCCAAAGGCAGATATATACCCCAACTCCCCTAAACTTTCATCCAGGCACAAGGACCAACATGAGGGCTCAAATGCCACCATACATACCAACACGAGGGCTGAAAAATAGTACATCGATGCACCTCATCTCATCATATGGACCAACATGAGGGCTCAAATCAAAATGATATCCAGAATCCCTTAATTCCTTTGGATCTCATCTAGGCATATGGAATAACATAAGGGCTCCAATTTCATGATATGTTCATGCATGCATATAAAATGGATGCTCATAAATCTACCATGTGTATCAAACTATCATGTTGATATCAACATAATGATGGTAGGATAGATCAAATTGCCAAAGCACAGAACATAGATACTCGACAATGGACCCTTTAGTCATAGCCCATTGTCCATGGGAATGTTCATATATACCCTTAATCTTATATTGATATGTGCTGGATCACGGACTTTGTGAGACCCGAATCCTAGCCCGTATTATTTTGTAGGCTTCTGCGATCCTCCCAGTCAAATTCCAGTGACCCACAATGCATAGACTGCATTTGTGCGCAACCCTCAGTCTTGTCCCATATTCCAGATTCGACTCGACCTGAGACTTGTACCCTAGCGACCGGGCTAACGCCGTGGTTCCGATGCCGCGTCTCACGTGCCGAGGAGATAATTAGGCCAGGAGATGTGGGCCCGTGTTCAGTTCGAGGAAATACCAAACATTTGTAATCCCAAGAGAATCTCTACAACATGTCAAATCAATCCAATCAATCACCTCACATGTCAAGCACATGTCCCATCCCCAAAAGTAACCCCAAAGTTAAAGTTACCCATCCCTTACATGTCAAGTACACATCAGTCACCCATCGCCCATCTCTCTCTCTCTCTCATTTCTTCATTTTTTTTTCAAGTAAACCCCATGACAACATCCAATGTCCAAGCTCCACAAGAGAGCTTTGTGTGACCCACTTTTTATCTCCCATCTCCACCATCCAAATTTCATCTCAATCGTTGAAATTTTTCCTATGGAGCCATAGCATGCATTGGCAAAAGAAGGAAGAAGTGATCAAAGGTGGGTGCTTTATAGGCTAGATTTTCATGTTTTGATGTCGGACCAAGTGAGGCCTACCGATTGATGGTATGGATCTCACTTTGGACCCTAGATGTGGCCGATGGCCCACCTTGATTCTCATGATCATTTCATGATAGGGCTATTCTCTATGGACCCCATCATGATATTTATTTTTTTTGCATGAATAGGGTCATCTAGACCTTACATTTTGGTAGAGAAAGGATCTCCACAGTTGATTTTGATTGGTGGGCCCACACATAATGGGACCCACTTGATATAAGTTGTGATATATGGAAGGGAGGCCCCATAGTGTCGGGGTCCCTCCATCACTCGGTCTCTCTCTCTCTCTCTCTCTCTCTCTCTCTCTCTCTTTCTCTCTCTTTCACTTTTGTTGTGTGTGACGATGTGGTCATGTGGCCCACCCAGATGTACCCCACTTGATGTGTGTTTTATACACACCACCTAGCCATTTGGTGGCCCACCTTAAATATATGTGTTATGCCCAAAACCATCTAGCGTCCAAGGATGCTGGACATGAATTGAAAATAAAAACATTAGCTTGATTTAACAAGCTTTGGAGAGGGCCACTCATGCAGGTCCCACCTTGATGTATGTGTTTGATCCACACTATCCATCCCATTCCCCAGATCATTTTAGGTGTTGAGCCAAAAAATGAAGCCAATCTGATTATCTGGTGGACCACAACATAGAAAATAGTGGGTTTTACCGTTAAAATCTACTATGGCCTACTTTGATGTTTCTATACACCAAAACACATCAAATATTGGGCTCATTCAGGCTGTGTTGAGCCATAGAATCCAACGGCTAGGTCGGATTCTCCTAATGTGGGCTCCACATAGAAAAAACTGTGAAAAATCTATTTTTAAAAAAATATATAAATAAAACAAGATGCAGCAGGTGCTGCTGCTAACGTCCAAAGGATGCACAACAGCGTCCTGCTGTGTTGGGACATGAAAGGAGGGTAGGGACATGGGTCCCATACGTAGGCCCCACCGTAAGGTGTGTTGGGCATTAACACCATGCATTTGGTAGGCCCCCTTAGGGCAGTGGGTCACCCCAAAAATCAGCCGCACCTAGAACTTAGGAGGCCCACACGGTAGGAAGCAGTGAGATTAAACGTCTACCATCGGAACCCTTTCTGGGTCACAGAAGTTTTGAGTCATTATGAAATTTATTTTTCCTCTTCAATCCGGGTCTATGTGACCTTACCAACAGATTGGATGGCAAATAAACGTTATGGTGGGCCCCACGTGGGACCCGCTAACGTTGTGTCAAACCCACACCATCCTCACTGAGTGGGATGGATGGTGCACCTCACTCTAGCTACATAGCTGCTGTAGTGGCGTCACCAAGTTCTGTGGGACCCACTTGCTTTATCCACGCAGTCCATCTATGGGACCCACCTGCTTCATCCATGCAGTCCATCTAAGGGACCCACTATGATGCATGTGTTGTATCCATACCGTCTAACCATTTAACAAGCTTGTCTTAAGGCTTGAGGCTAAAAATGAGACAGATCTAGGATCAAGTGGGCCACATTACCATAAAATAGTGGGATTTGAACATCTATCATTGAAACCTATTTGGGTAATAGAAGTTCTGGATCAATAGGGAAATTATTTTTCCTTTTAATCTAGGTCTTTAGGACCTCATGATTAGATTGGGTGGAAAATAAACTTTATGGTGGGCCTTGTGATTTATTTAATAGTGAGAATTATTATCTCCACTACTATTTGTGGTATGGTCTAAATGATCCTTTAATATGACTCTCTTTGGGTATGTATGAGGCCCATCTTGATGTATTTATAGCTTGTCCGTTAAAGCCCACCTTGATATATATGAGGCCCATGTGATGTAGCTCATTTGATGTATTTGAGGGCCATGGGTTGAGGCCTAATGGGATGTACACAAGTCTATTGTAATGTGTGATTCTACCATGGTTTATGTAATGATATTTAGGGCAGGCTGTGCCTTGGGAGCAATGATGGTTTGACGTCCACATAGTAAGAATAATGTTGGTTAAATGTCCTCATTGTAACTCTCCCTAGGGCTCATTGATAGGCCCATATTTGTTATGTGTAGGCCATATAGGCCTATCCTCGTTGGAAGGATAGTTCATCACCATATAACATGCTTAGTATAGCTCTATGATTCATGCCCATACGCATCATATGTATGCTTGATATGAGGAATGTTTGATCATAGCATAAACCGTTGGGTTGGAATATTTACGAGACTCCTTATGAGACGGAGTGCCCCACATGATCGCACAGTATGCGAAGGATTGCTGTATGACTGGTCGGTGTGACTTATGCATCTCGCATGTGTGACATGATCATTGTATACCCTAACGACATTAAGGTCGTGGCCTCCACAGACATATTATGGATGGCTAAATGGGACACCGAAAATATTTGGTATGAGCATCTAACACTTTGGATGTCCATGGGTGAAAGTCCCTAAACCTCCGAGGACAGGAGATGCCACAACGTTTAGACCGAGTGGATACATGAGCGCTCAAGTGTCGAATAGCAGTAGGCTGTGTCTCCCACTGTGTCATGGTCGGTTGGGAAAGGTTGTGGTCTTATCCGCCCGAGTGAGGGGGCTGTAAGCTAAGCTAAGTATGACCAGCTTGTAAATGGGTCCACTATCGATGAGCCGGGTAGGTATTAGCAGACTGCTGGCTAGGCGGATAGTGAGGTCGTTTTCACTCGCTGGTTGTACGACAAGGGAGGCAGCAACCATTGTGGAGTGTATTAGACCCCGGTGATGATCTCAGAGAGGAACCGTACTGATATGTGGACTTATTAAGTAGGAATTGCATACTCATTCATTCATTCATTCACTATCCACTCGGGTTGGTGGTGCGCAACTATTTGGTACATGTACCTTCGCATGGGCAGGATTTTGGTTGGGCGTGTGACTAACCTGAGATAAGGAGTTTACTACATTGAGTCTGACTATCTAAATTTAGGTATGAGACTGGTTTGGATAGAAGTCTCTTGTGATGGACCCCATAGCCTGTGATAATACGTATTATCATCCTAACCTCACACTCCAGCTTGGTCATTTTATTCGCATCGCATATCGCATCCACAAGCATATGACATTTCGGGTTGTTATGTTTTCTGTACTTATATGGCCTAGACGGACTTAACAGGATTTATAATTACATTGTACCCTCGGCATCTGATATTTAGCTCTTTATGACTCCTCATTTGCATAACTGATATGTATTGCGTACTCTGATATTGTATGACTCATGAACTTATCAGTATTTTTGTTTACTTTGATATCTTATGATTTATGATCTTGCCTGTATTTCTGATATTATATGATTATGGCATTGTATTGGATACTTGGCATGTGCATCGTACACACTTACACCACCTTTTAAGCTTTTATAAGCTTATGCACGATAAATGCATGCAGGTGGCGTTAGGTTGTAGCAGCGTTGAGCTTGGAGCATGTAGCAATCTTCTGGAGCTTTGATTTTTAACTTATGTATTTCTTTTTCAGCATTGTATTCAAATGTTTATATTAGTGGATATGTGACGATGATGTTGCCTTTATAATTTGGGTAAACTTGTGGTTATGCTTCTTTCGAAATAAATGTACGTTGGAAAATCCTCCTTGTAGCATCCCAGGATTGGAACCTGGCGTATGAGCGCTAGGAGCCGAGAATGGGGTACTATGGAGGCGATCGGCACCAGATTTGGTGATCGAGATTCATGTGAGTCCGATTCCAGGTTTGGGGCGTGACAACCTTAGTACCCATAAGCAATGGGCCTTAACTCAGGGGTAACTAAGATTCAATCATCAATTCATAATCTAGTCTTATAAGATCCACGTTGTGTTTAAGCGACACATTTCATTCCATATCCATCACATATTGGTTGTATAAAGCATGCAATAATCATTGTGTGTGAGATACACATCACACATCATCTACATATCACAACACATTACATGCATCCCCTGCACATTACATTACATGTCATAATCATCTCATGGCCTCATGGGCTTTACTTAACAATAGTATCAATTGGCCAATAGACCAGCAAACTAATAATAATCAACCACGCTTCATTTGACCATGGAAGTGGGCTCACTTGGCCTCTCATCCAACGGTTACTTATAACCAGCTTACATCCCAAGTTCCATGGGCAAGTAGGCTTTCATAAGCCTAAGGCTCTAGGCCCAATACAAGAATAGCCAATGTGACACAAAGGTCCATACATTTAAGTATCTTCAATAACATACTGAGGCCCTACACCTCTTATGAATACTGAACAAATGGCCACCAGGACTCACATAACATGTACGTATGTAAGGTGCATAGGTTATGGTGGTACACCAGTTTTCACATGCATCATCGTTATCATAAACATTGTTCATCATCAAATTCATCCTCAGAACATGTATCATGCAAGAATGTGCATGGAGTACATAACATATTGAGATTCATATGCATCATCAATATTATAGCCATCATCCAACACTATTATTATACATGCCTTAAGCATTAGGTGTCTATCATGCATGAGGTTATCCTAACGTTCACCAACATCATTTATTTATCATCATCTATGCCTCAAGTAAAACTTGGTTATCTTATCCGCGTTATCATCATGATAATCAATATGCACATTATTATTACTTGGATACCAAGCATGGTGATCAACTAGCATGTTTTGTCATCATGCATATATATACATAATATCATCATCATTGGCATTAAGATCATTTCCACTTCATGATTAACATAAGAAATGTCATTATTCACCATCCATTAAATCATATCTTTCATTCAACCAAATAACTGTAACGCCCTGAAAATCGGGGGTCGAGCATAACTTAGCTCCCGAGTTCCAGAACATCACTTATGCAACATTTCTAATGATGGATGAATGTTATTTGTATTAGTGCATAAAACATGAATTAGATTAAGCCAAATCATCAAACATAATCTAGAGACAGTTGTAATACGCAAGCAGAAGACTAAAATGAATATATAAACTAATGTAAGTCCCCAAAGTATGTATGCAATGCCAGGTCAATATTTACAAGTGTTGTGTCAAGTTACAAAATGTCAAAAGGAATGAAATAGTCCTCTACAAGAAAAATCTCTGAAGCCCCATCGATCTGAACTTAACTCACGCGAATCCGCCCAAAAACTGCATGTAAGAGAATGCCTTCTCATCATCCTCAAACTCTGGCTCTGCCTCATGGGTTGCATCATCATCTACAACTAAGAAAGAGTTTGGTTAATGTTTAACACCGTCCCAAACGTGGGAGTGAGTGATCAACTAAGTGGAGCTATACAGCAAAGGTTAACATGTTATCAATTCAATCAAGCAATAATGATAAAGCAGTATAATCAAACATGTCCTAGATACTCTTGTTAATGTAAGAATGATATGCCATAATGATGCATGCCCCCCTGTCTGCACTCCCTCAACGTCTTCATCTCACGGTGCGCATGACAACCACCTGAAAGTGCTCTTCCATGCCAAAGCACATGCAATGCGATGCATGGACGTGATTACTAAGTTCTTATTAGTCCTTTTCATATAACCGGATTGGGAAGCTAAGGCACCTCCCTTATATCAATTCTCAAACAAAGATCCATTCTAGGGTCGTCAATCCTAGTAAATCTCATACGATGTTATGGTTCTAGGTCACTGTAAAGGGCTCGTCACCAATCAATACATGCCTAATTATACCCTAAATGCTACAATAAGCTCATCGCCTCAATGCAATTTCAAGGTATGCTTGAGGTCACTACAAAGGGCTCGTCACCAATCAGAGTAGGCCGATAGCACGAATACAGTGTCTCATACCACCATATTCGGCTCACGAGTCTGGGTTGCTCATTGGTCACTACGGGGAGGCTTGTCGCCCCAGTGTAGGCTGACAGATCGACCATGGTGTCCCATACCACTAAGCTCGGCTCATGAGTCTTAGGGGATCGAGGTACCAAGGTTAACAGGATCTCACTGGTAAGTTTGGTGCCCTAAATTCAAGCAGTAGCATCTAAACATGGTGAACATACATCGGTCAATGGGGTTAATTGACGAGCTCAACTAGAACAAGCACGCGTTGAGTTGATCGACATGAAATGCATAAGCACTCCATGTGGCCTAACTACTGTCGACATCCCAAGTATGACTCGAATTCATTGAACACATCCTGCGTGACAAAAACAACCTCAGCCACCAGTTCGAGAACTATTACCGATTACCTGGACTGTGATAGTCCCAACCACGTACAATCACAATAATGAATATTTAAGTTAATCCTACAATCATATGAATATGTTATAAAATATAACTTAAACATGAATACATAGTACATGGAGGAAATCATACACACAGTTAAGGTAGTTGGGATTCATATCTCAACTCCCTTACAAATCACACTTTACTAACTACTAACTCATTCAGACATTTCCACAAACACTTAGACTACACTTTTCAACATACATCACATATGTTAGTTATATTACATATTAGGGAAAATCTTTTTGCCAAGGAGTTGTCGTATACATAACAATCATGTACCTATGACAGTTAATCATGACAACCACAAATTTAGATTCTAAATGTACATAAACATTTCAACAAATTCATGCATTTCCCTATAGACTACATAGTTCATATATATACATAAAACGAAACAGATATTGCATTTGGCATGTGAAATAACATCCATGTCAGTAATAAACCATTAACCGACATTGAAAGCCATGAAAACCATAACCTATACATATATAGTCCGCACCTTGAACCAATAAACGCTTAACGGATATGATTTAGACGTTTAGTCTTCGTCAATGGTGGTTTAAACCTAGTACATGAAGTAGGTTAGGTACATCGTCACTTAAACTATTTAAAAGCCCTAAAATAGATTAGGGTTAGGTTTTCTTACCCAAGTATGAAATTTGTATCGCCTGTATAGCGATACGAATAGGTGGATTAGGCATGTAGAATAGCTAGGAAGAATCCTACGATGAATCGCCAACTCACTCTCTCTCTCTTTCTCTCTCTTTTTCTTCTCTTTCTTAGCTAGGGTTTTGGAATTCGTATGGATTATGTGAGAGAGGGTTTAAGGCCCTTATATAGGCCCAAAACTGAAGGAAACAGTCCCAGGGCCATGGTATACTTTAGTTATAACCAAATCGGGTTTATTCCGATCCAACAGAGCAGTTCTGGAGGTCTCTTTACTGAATGCGATCAGACTTAAGCTCCCTGATATTGGATCTTGATTAAGCTAAGTCTTCAGTCCGAAAGGGTTTACAGATCGACCGTGGCGGTCCAGTTTCAATTCAACGGTCACAAATACTCGATCAGGGCCACAAGCACATTGGCATGTGTGGGACATCTTCCTTGATCTGAGGGTGTATTTGGGTCAAATTTTAACAGTCAGAACGCTTATAATCGACCCGCAAGCGATACGACTCAAATTACTTAAATTTATATTTAATTTCTAAAAACATTCACGTTCTCACACACTTCACTCCGGACTCAAGAAAATAGTCTCAAGACATCATCCAGACTTAATTTTTGAGGTGATTGTCAAGTCCAACTGTAACGCCCTGAAAAAATCCGTACTTGGACTCGAGTACCAACTCGACCAGAAATTGCGTAGGAATAATTCCTTTGGAAAATATGTGTAAGTTAGCTAGCGCAACGCTAGAGTAGCTGAAAAATAGTCCCTGATCACTTTAAATACGTTCTACAAGACCCAAAGCGAGTAGAACCAATGATGCTATAATACTCTAAAACCTCGGATCAAACTCTAAACTAGTTTGTTCTCAGGACCTTTTTGAAACTTTGTATTGGATCTAGACCGCGCGTCGAAAGTCTGATACCTATAATCTTAGACCGTTATAACCGCCTAGCTGGACTTGACAATCATTTCAAAAATTAAGTCCAACCGACATTTAGAGGCTATTTCATTGAGCCTGGAGTGAAGAGAGTGAGAATAAGGTTAGATTTGGAATTTGAAATTCAAATTTGGCACACGACTTGACGCATTATTATTAAGCGTTCTGACCGTCAGAATTCAGTTAAATTACACCCTTGGATCAGGAAAAATTTCTATTTCATATCACGAGACTTGTAGACCTGATCTACGTGCGATGACCGCTGAACTGAAACTGGACCGCCACGTGTGATCTACGAACACTACTGGTCTAAAAATGGGATGAGAGTGACATCTGACATGCATGAGCTTAAGTCTAATTGCGTTCGGCCAGGGGACTTCCAGAAATATCTTTTTGGACCGAAACAACCCCGATTTGGTTAGGCATTAAGTGAACATTGTTCCCAAGCCTGTTTTGGGCAAGTTTTAGGTTATAAAAGGGGCTTAAACCCTCACTTCTCTCACCCATCCAAATTTTCTAGAAACCCTAGCTGGTGTGAGAGAAAAGGTGAGAGATTGTGAGAGAGAGTGGGAGAGAATTTCCTGCTGCTTGCACTACCCTTTGCACGTGCCTAAGCAACGCACCTCAATCACTTTCCCGGTGATTTCACCACGTTTCTAGGTAAGAAAAGACCCTATATACTTGTTGATTTGAGGTTCCGTCATTTTCATAGCGAAGTATCTTACAGATCTTATATATTAGGTTCCCGGTTCACCGTAGACGAAGCGTACATGCTCCGTTCGAATCAATACACTTCTAGGATAAAAGGTGCAGATTTTAGACGCTTTGATTGACTATTTTCAACACTTTTAATGTCATTTAATAGTAGATTATCGACGGCAACGCCGTTTGACATGTACAACAAGCTGTCCGTTTCCTGTTTCGTAAGTAGACGAAAAATATGAGATTTAGGGCATTTTAGTCATTTGTAGGAAATATTGTTTTCATCCATATTTTGCTGATGTGATTGACATGGCTTCTTGTCACATTAGGATACTAGCAATGCGTGCATAATTAGTTTGGCGAAGAGATTCGCCCAAATGCGCACTTTGAGTCGACATACTATATGTAGACTTAAGTGTGTAGTTTAAATGTTTGTATTAGTATGTATTGAATTAAATGGTGTTATGAACTAGTTTAAGATTGAATTCTCAAACAATATGCTGATGTAAATGATTTCCTACATGTTGGCTATATGCATGACTTCATTGTATGTATGAAATGCATGTGTTAGATGATTTACTTAAGTTGTATGTTATAACATGTGTTAACATACTCACATTGTTGTATTTCATTTCCATTACTCTTACATGATTGTTGATGTGTATTCATAAATGTTTGGAACTATACCTAGTCCAGGCAGTCGACAACCGAGTGAATTCGTGGTTGGTTTATCTTTGCCACGAACGACGCGTCGATGAACGCAAGTCGTGTTTTGGAGTTGGCGGCAGTGGTTAGGTCACACGAGGTGTCTTATGCACTTCATGTCGTTCGACTTGAGATGCGCTCATGCTAGTCGAGCCCGTCAAGTAACCCGACTGGCCATTGTATGTTCACCCTGTATGAGTCATAACTGCTTGAACCTAGGGTACTGAACTTACCACTGTAAAACCTATTAACCATGGTACCTTGATCCATAAAGACTCATGAGCCGGGCATGGTGGTATGGGACACCGTAGTCGAGCTGTCGGCCTACGCTGGGGCCACAAACCTCCCTGTAGTGACCAGTGAGCACCTATGACTCGTGAGCAGATTATGGTGGTATGGGACACTGTATTCTTGCTGTCAGCCTACACTGATCAGGTGACGAGTCCTTTGTAGTGACCGCGAGCGTATTCTGAGTCTATGAGAGGCGACGACCCTTCCATAGCAATGAGAGTACAGTAGGCCTGTATTGATAAGGTGATGGGGGAGCGGTGCAACGAGTGCGAGCAACAGCCCTGGCAGCCCTTGCAGCGACCTACAAAATATACATCGTATGAGATTACTAGGAGTGACGACCTTAGACAGGATCTGTGTTGGGATTGATATAAGAGAAGTACCTTAGTTTTCCAATCCTGTTGTTTGAATGGACTAATAATAACTCGGTAATCATATCACCATCACATTGCATGTGTCTAGAAGATGTGGAGCACTGAGCGGTACGCAAGCATGCCGCGTATGCAGATGGTGCCGTATGAGGGAGAATGTCGGTGAGGGCATCCATCATGTCATGTCATATTGCATTAACAACAGTATTAGGAATGTTTGATTTACTGCTTTACTATTATTGCATGATTGATTTGAGAACATGCTAATCTTTGCTCTATTATTCCACTGAGTTAGCTACTTACTCCCACGTTAGGGGATGGTGTTTGCAACACCCACCAAACCTTGTCTTAGATGCAGGTGAGGCAGCGATTCAGGAGGCAGAGCCGGACTATGATGAGGACCAGGACGAGTTCTCCTATATGCAGTACCACGACGGCTTTGCTTAGGTGGCCTGGATTGGCGGGACTTCTCAGTGGGACTCTTTTTGGACATTTGATTTCTATTTATTTACATGTATATGAGACTCAGAGATGTATTCATACTTTGGAGACAGTTGAGATCTACTTTGTTTTCCATACAGTGATATATATATTCTTTAGTCTTCCGCTTGCTTTTATCACTGAATCTGGAGTATGAATTGCAGTTTTGGTATACTTTTACTCATGTGAATGCTTTAACTCAGACAACATTGAATCATAATCATTTTTGTTGCATAAGTGACGGTCTGGAACACGGGAGTTGGGTTTATACACGACCCTCGATTTTCATGGTGTTACACTAACAAGGCGGTCATATTTGTCTAATTTCATCGCTATCAGACTTTTGATGTGCGGTCCAGGTCCGATACGGAGCTTCCGAATGCTCTCGAGAGCAACTGGGTTCAGAGATTGCTTCTAGATTTTAGGGTAATGTAGCGTTAATAATTCTACAAGTTTTGGGTCTTGCGGAACGTATTTAAAGTGATTGGTGCTAATTTCACAAGTAATCTAGCTTAGCGCTAGTTAATTCTCGTTAATTTCTAAAGGATTTAGTCCTTAGTGATTTCTACCTGAGGTGGTACTTGGGTCTTTGTACGGATTTTTTCAGGACGTTACAACAACTCACCATCATCAATATCATGTTACCACACATGTATCATCATCTCAACTATCACTAGGTGCGTCCCACCTAGCGTGAGTTCCACACTGACCTTGGACTACACGCAAGGCATGGAGCCGTATAGGTCAAGTGTGAGTCCCACTTAGTGAATCAATAGGCCAACTCAAAGGCATAAAATTCTAACCACAACACTTTCAATGGTGTCGATCTAATTCCACAATTAAGTGGGCCTAACATATTCTACCATCAGCTAGAAATAATACACAATTTCAAACATAAGGAGAACATGCTAGCATCTTTCATGTCATACATCATATTGGGCCACTAGCCACATCAACAACAAACCAAGAAAAAGCCCAATTATCTAGTTTATGAATTCTAAAATAGGCCTCGCTAAGCGTGGTCCACTTAACTAGAGGTAGTGTGCAAGGCACGCTGTCCAGTAGGCAATGGGCTTGCTCAACGGGCTCAAGGAAGGTAACCATTGTGGGCTTCTCACTCCCCAACGATTTCTCTTAGTGTTGTGCCCGCTTAAGCCTTAGGGTTGCATCATTTATAAGTGCCCAAGGCCGCATATATCTTAAGAGAACATTTAGAAAGTAAGATCTGTCCACTAAATATTTTACAAGTTATATAACACCCTTTTACAAAACATGTCAGGTGAACCTCTTTACGGGAAAGGTAAGGCCCATACAAGATAGCCCATACTAGATGACTCACTTAAGGTTTTGATCCCAACAACACCCGGGAGCTATTTTTCAGAGTTTAGATGCTGTATTAAATGCTTTGGTAAGGTGGTGGACCCCACTTATGTGGCCCCACATAAACTTTACATTAAACAGATTATTATTTTTGTGTAATGTTGGTTTCTGGCCATACTCAATTTAGATTTATGATCATGTGGAACCCACATCTGGTGAAAGGAATGATACATTTGGTAGCTCTATGTATGGGATTTAAAAGATATAAGGCAAGCCTCATTAGTTGGGTATATACAATTTAGGATGATGTCCCAAACATGGATACGTAGAGGAAATATGCAGGAAACAAAGTGTAGAATTAGTTTTGGCATGATTTTGAGTATTGTTGAAGCATAAAATTTGATTGAAGAAGAAAAGAAGAAAATAAGAACACTTAAAAAAGGAGCAAGAGATGAGTTGCGTGGATTTGCGCAACTCATCACAGTTGCGTTGGGCCGCGCTACCCTTCGCAAGATATGTTGAGCAGGTGATGCGAAGTGGAGTCCACAGCACGAGATTCAAGGGCCGACATGTGCGGAAGCCTATAAATACTCCCTATCCCCCTCATTTGGAGGATTGGATGTTTAGAAGACCAGTGCCTCTGACATGTATTGGAGATGGAGAGAAGGAAAGGGAGTGCAGAGTGCAGAAGGCCAGGCCGCACCACTCCTTGTGAGTTGTGCGGGCCCACGCAACTCATGGGAGAGTTGCGCGAGTACTCTTTGAGGTAGCATTATGTTGCATTTTATGAAGTCCTTAGGCCATTCCAGGTTTTTCAAAGTGATTCAGGCACTCCTTTATCATGTCAATGAGGGATGAAGTACATGGAAAGCTGACACAAATCATCTCCCCTGGAGACATGACTGATATGAACCAGAATGCTGCCGAAATTTATATTTAAGCTTATTAAATAGTTGCACTTTTGTATTTTTTAGAAATTCTATCTCGAAATCAGAAGATCAAAAGGATGTAAAGAACTCAGAATGAATAAATTCAATGTTTGTTCTCTTAGTTCTTTCTTTTTTCCATTATTGAGTGAGATAATTTCATAAATCAAATGCTTTTCGTTTCTGGTCGAAACAAGTTTGTCCCATAATCACAAGGGACCACATTTCAGTGCGTTGTCAGATGCCCTTAGTAGTACTATATATTTACTTCAAAACATATAAGCTGGGACCAACTGGTTGTGCACACATAACATTTGGTATTTGGTCAAACATAAGTATTTTAATTTTCTGCACAACCGTGCCTTGCCCCATATTGGGATCCAATCCTTGATCATGTGGGGTCTGATTTGGTCCAAGTAAAATATAATTTATCTATTTATTGGTATAACTTAAAGGTTCAAAGTGGTGGCCTACTCATATCTTGTGTGTGGGGTCCACTACATAGGGCCAAAGTTGGTATAAAACATAAAAATAATCAGACAATTTTCAACAATGGGGTCTATCACAACTTAGGGGCTAATTCCAAACACTTGGAGATCATTCCTAACAAGATCATTCTTAACAAAATGTTAGGACATCTAAGCTCACTTATATAAGGATTAAACATCCCCTAAAGTGAAAGTCTTAACTACAGAGCGTGGGGCCCACCACAAGGTGTCAAAGAGGCCTACATGCAATACAGTTAAGTACTTGAAATTTTCAATAAACAGAAAAAGTGCAAAGGAAAGGAAATAGATAGAATGATAAGTGGGGATGACATGCTAACAAAGCATAGATAAGAGATACACATCAATGTGCATGGCTATCTAGATTGAATGAATTAATAAAGTACATAAATCAAAAGTGATCCCACTACCAAGTGGGTCCACAATAAGAGGATGAATGTTGTGGACAACATACAAATAGTACATGAAATGTCTTGATCAAATCTCTATGATTAGATTCTTTGTTGGGAAATCTAAGTCAATGGATGGTTTATGAATAGATCATTTATGTTGTATATAGGTTTCCAACCATGTAGAGCTTTAGATCCATCTGGACCACACACAGCAGTTTAAGGTTTATCCTTACGGAAGTATCTGTCGGTCCAGAATTTCTTAAATTCTATCATGAAAGAATATGACCATATGGACCTTACATATGATTATTAACCATCTTAAGTTAAGAAAAAAATATCAATTATATCCGACCATTGGAATCACGGATATGCCCCACACAAAAATGGTCACAACAAGCTCCCAAATACGTTTTCGTACAAGGCCAAGATCTCAGCCATTCAAACTCTATTCAAAGCGTATTATATACCGTTGAAAAGCTACTTCGATTTTCTATGAAGCCAATGAAATGTATCTTTCTATTAGGTTTAATAAAGGGACCAAAAGTAGGTCACCTTTCGAAAAATCGGAACCCTTTGTGTATTGTTGGACATCAGCTAAGTTAATTCCACAGATGATTGGACTGTTAGATGGCTACGAAATTTGGTCCACAGTTAGCTCATATTGTGGTCCATATTATTACCAAGTTTTAGTTCAGACCTTAGTGTGGTTGATTTTATATGATTTTTACAAGTTGTTGTCCAGATACAAAAACGAGATTACTTGTAAAGGGTGTGGATGTATTGTTCATCATGGTAGACCATACTGATGTGGGTCACTTTGCTGACCACCATAGCTACTAATATATGAACCCATGGGTCTCCACACCAATGGGCTCCACATGCATTAAAAAAAAAATGAAATGAAGAAAGAGAAGGATGAGGAGGATGAAAGGAGGGTGTAGACTCACCTCAAATGAATGGATGGTTGGATGATGATGTGTGGTCCACTCCCTCTAAGATTGATGGTGGGCCACACCTTGGCCCCACTCTCTCTCACTCTCTCTTAAAATATCATAATTTTCTAAATGTAGCAAAACAAAGAGTGTAAGAAAGCTCATACTCTTATATAGGGAATTGAGGGTTGAGGTGGCAAGATAATGTGGCAAGTTTATGGGGTCTTATTGACGATAAAAGTGAGGTGGAAGGTGGTGTATGGTATGGGTAGTAGATGGATGAGGTGGATGATGCTAAGCATGCATTGACCAAAGTAGAAGAAATCTAGGCATGCATTAGCTAATGGATGGATAAGGGTTATGGGTTGTCGGTGATGCACGGTGAATGATGAAGTGGAGTGTTACAATTGGTTGTTTGAAGTGATATGACACAAATCAAGACATACATTGGATGCATGTGTAGGATGAGGTGGACATGGGTCATGATTAGTTTCTAAGGCATGTGAGAGGGTAAATGATGGATTTTGGGGTAGAATCCAGTTTTATCTTATAGTGCATTGTCTTATATATGCCAGTTCCTTATTTGTCATGTAATGATTGTCCTATCTTCTGATAATTTTCATGTTTTAAAAAGTGGGCTTTAGGCACACATGGGCCTAAGTCCAATGAGCCTAACACACTAAAGGTTACTCGTGTTACAGGATACGTAATTTGGGTCATGGATTCCATGGTTCATATCTTACTAACGGAGTGTCAGATTGATGTACGGTTTTCACCATTGCGATAGCAACAATGACGCCGAACAAATCACTTGAGTGGGGTTGTTGGGTGCACTGGAGTGCAATGTATGGTCTATCAACGGTGCGAGTTGGGACACATGTGTACACAAGCAGTGTTATAAAATACCAGGATCCCACAACCAACACCTCAATATAGTAGTTTACTGCACAAAAAGAAAATTTATTCACACCTCACATCACATTAGTTCACACGCAAAAACAAAAATAAAAAATTCAAGTGTCCACTCTACATAGCTGAGAGCCAATCCAAATCATCTAAATGTGGGGTCCACCCATCTGTCCATTGTATACAGCATGTGAGGCCCACCCATTTGTGCCATGTGGCCAGCATGTGGGGTCCATCATTCTATCCAGATGGGAGTATGTGGCGTCCGCATGGCTATTCATAGGGGCAGGATGTAGGGCCCACAATGCTCGCCTTGTGAGTGCTATGTGGGTCCACTTTGATGTATGGTCCACTTGTCTCTTCGGTCCATAACCCTCTCATTTAATTTTAAACGTTACTAACCTATAAGCTAAACAATAATAAAGAAGAAGAAAAAGAAGGAAGATATAAATAACGAAAAGAGTGGGGCTTACTAAGATGCATGTTGCCCACATGATCAAAGGAAAAGAGATATGCGTACTGCTCTCTCTCTCTCTCTCTCTCTCTCTCTCTGGACGTGTGAGGCAAGGTGCCACCACTTTATATAAGGAGAGGCGTAACCTCCTCTTAAGGTGAGGCTAATCCTCTTCTATCTCAACTAGGTATGGTGTTTTTTTCTTTAGGGTGCACAGGGAGAATGGTGTACATATCAATCTCAAGTGGTTCATCCGAAAGGTGGTCCATTAACTTAGATAATACAAAATTGACAGGCATCTCTCAATACATATATTTACTAGAAAAGTTACCAAAGAATCATTTCCTTAATAGACAACTATAGCAAAAACTATCTTATAAATGGATAAGGTTGGGGTATATACACACTCATTGTCAATTGTGACCACTCAAGAGGTCCGATGGCCATCTCAATCGTTGATGTGCAAGTCTACATTCTCTGGTGCACTCTAGAAGGTCTAGATCATGTACTAAGATTGATCAACAACAGACAACAAGCAATTAATACTTATACCCATCATATATTCACGATCATATACCAAAATCTTAATAATTTAATGAAATAAATAAGGATCAATAGTTAGATCAAAAGATCGAAGACTCATCTTCATTGATTTGGAAGATATGTCTATCAAATTTCATTTTCAATGGTTCTTTTAATGATCTTATGATAAATATTGTGTTTAGATGCTTCAGATCGAAAAACCTATCGTCAGATCATCTAGATTTAGGATAGATAATCCAGATCAAGGATCTAATGGTCGGTATTAAAAATTAATGGTCAGATTTATTATAAATGTAAAGAAAATAGTCCTAATCAATGATCCAATGATCAAATCATCATAGATACGAGAAAGATGGTCCCGATTGATGATCCAATGGTCAGATCATCACATGTGGTCATCGATCGAATATCTAAAGCTCTGGATTAAAGATCCAACAGATGAATCTTCCTAAATGATTGATCCCACTACATTTAAAATAATAATAATAATAATCACACCCTAAAATTTGCAAGGTGTTACAGTTTTGGCAAAAGGTTCGATGGGTTGTTTGATGGGCATATCCGTCGAGATTCAGATCCGACAAAGTTGGGATGAGTTTCACGATCACCGGAGAAGATAGCTGAGATGTTAGATCACATTGAGTGGGTGGTATGTAGGGACAAGCTGTTGGTAAAATTATACAGATTAATGTAGTTTCTGTATAATATGGAAACCGAAAATAATATGGACAGGCTGAAGCACGTCTGAAAATGCTGTCCTTAAAGCATTATTTGCCCCAACTCAAGTAAATTGAGTATGCTGATAGGTTACAGGCAAATTGCTTCTAGGATACGACGAGCCTGGTGTGGGTCTGCGTTCAGCAAACACGAAGGCCCACCAAATGGAACTCAATTTCACTATTTCTGGCAGTATTACAATATAAAGAAAAATCCCAAAATAAGAAAAGAAGAAAATAGAAAAGTGGTTTGCTCGATTAAGTTCTAATCTTCAGCCTGCTGGTTCGGTTGAACCGTCCTAGACCACACCGCTGGTCTGTTCTTCTAGCTAAGGTTGACACCTTGCTGTATTGAGAGGCTGTTTTCTAGAATTCGTATGGAGTTGCTGGAGTGAGTTGAGATGGATTTGGAACCTATCCAGGCCCTCCTTTTATAGGCTATGGTGGCTGGGGGTTATGGTCCAGGGAAATAAATCCCATGACCGTTTTCTGGCTGTTGAGAAAACTAGCCGTTTTATGGCCGTTTTCTGACCGTTGTGCATGGGCCATTAAGCTGCTGCATGCTGACCGTTGTGAGACAGCAGCTAGCCGTTTTATAGCTGTTGGGGCTAGCCATGCAGCAGTTTCAGCTGGACCCTGCACTTATTGCACAGCTGTTACAGAATTTCTGCAACAGCTCTTTTTCAGCCCTCTATATATTCTAAGGGACTCTCATTCAGTCCTTTAGATTTTCGTCCAACCAACCATCTGCCTTAGCCACTAGTCGCACCGCGACTCGCACACGTCTCGCTGCGGTTCGCGAAGGGAGCGACCCTCTGCGACACGATGCGCACGTGCGAAGTGCAAAGTGCGCCACTAGCGCCTCTACAGCCACACTGCCTCACATGCCCACGCCCTCGCACCGAGCCCGAGACCGTGACCGTGACCGTGACCGAGACCGAGACCGAGACCGAGCCCGAGCCCGAGCGCGAGCGCGAGCGCGTGCGCGTGCGCGGTGTTCCAGTGCTTCGCACTGGAACACGCAAGTCCCATGGTCCACGGACTAGGTAGGCAAATATTATGGTACTCCACTATTATCATTTAAACCACTTTTCTTTCTCTTCTCTTTCCCATGTGGGACTATTCCCAAAGCCCCAAACGTTTTTCAAAAAATAACTTTTTTATTATTAAAATATTTTTATTAAAATCAATATTTTACAACAATCCCCCACTTGATTTTTTATAAAAATATTTTCTCGGTTAAACATACTGCCAGAATAATTAGCTTATATGCATAAAGAAAGATATCTTTCGATTTTAATCTTCCCTTAGTGTAAGTATCTCAAAACTCTATCGAAATGACTGGTAGCCGCAGCTTTGAACCAGTTATTTCTAGATAACAGAGTTGGAGAAACCACACACATATTCGCTATGTGTTGTTAGAGTTCCCACAATCTTGCTCAGCACAATTAATGGCCATGTGCTTATCCTAATTCGTGAACGATCCCGAGAGAAAACTCTTAACTCTCATGAGAGACGGCACCATCTCTACGTTCATATAGGTGAAATCCTTCCAGTGTCTCCGTTACTATAAGACACTTGTCCTAAAGACTGGAATTCATTAAGAGTTCTAAGACTCAACCCTCTTTCGTAACGCTCAGCACTTATCTATTATGGATGAGGTTATATAATTTAGTGCTGAAAACTTTCCACTTATCAGTGACTTGTTCTTACCCATTAAACCCAAGATTAGAGATTTTCTGATTTTAGGTTGGGTTACCATCACTGGTGGAACTTTGGTTGAAGAGTTTCAACCCCATCCCTCTAGATGTAGCCTTTACTACCTCTCTCGGTAGAGGTTTAGTGAAAGGATCTGCCAGGTTATTGCTTGATTTCACATATGAAATAGCAATGATTCCATCTTGAATCAATTGTCTGACATAATCATGTCGAAGACTAATATGTCTAGACTTACCATTATAAGTACCGCTATAGGCTCTAGCTAATGTGGCTTCACTATCACAATGTAGTGATACAGCCGATATAGGCTTTACACAAAAAGGAATTTCTAATAGAAGATCCCTTAGCCACTCAGCCTCTTTGCCTGTTGCAGCTAGGGCTATAAATTCAGACTCCATAGTCGAGTGCGTTATGCAAGTCTGTTTCTTGGATCCCCAAGATACAGCAGCACCTCCTAGGGTGAATACCCACCCTGTAGTAGACTTATTGTCCCCTGCACTCGATATCCAGCTCGCATCGGTATATCCTTCCAATACGGCAGGAAACTCTGAATAAAATAGTCCTAAGTCTTTGGTTGCTTTTAAGTAACCAAGGACTCTACTGATTGCATTCCAGTGTTCATTACTGGGGTTACTAGTAAACCTACTAAGTTTACTCACAGCATATGCGATATCAGGTCTAGTGCATTGCATAGCATACATAAGACTTCCTATAGCACTCGCATATTCTAATTGTGCAACTGTTCTTCCAGTATTTTCTTTTAGTTTGATACTTGGATCAAATGGGGTTTTTGCTTCCTTTATATTTAGATGGTTAAACTTGTTTAGTATCTTCTCAATATAATGAGATTGACACAAAGCATAACCCCCACAATGTTTTTTAACTTTGACACCTAAGATGGTATCAACTTGTCCAAGATCCTTCATTTTAAATACGGAAGAAAGAAACTTCTTTGTTTCAGTCACACCTTCCATTTTATTACTTATTATTAACATATCATCAACATATAAACAGATAATAATGATATGACTACCATCTTTTTTAGAATATATGCATTTATCAGCTACATTATGCATGAAACCATGAGATAGTATTTTGGAATCAAACTTCTCATGCCATTGTTTAGGTGCTTGTTTTAATCCATACAGCGATTTGACTAATCTACATACTTTGTTTTCATTTCCTGGTAGAACGAAACCTTCAGGTTGTTCCATGTATACCTCCTCATTGAGGTCACCGTTCAGGAAAGCAGTCTTTACATCCATTTGGTGGATGTGAAGATGATGTATGGAAGCTAGCGCAAATAATATCCTAATGGATGTTATCCTAGCTACAGGTGAGTATGTGTCAAAGTAGTCTATCCCTTCTTTTTGTCTAAAACCCTTAGCTACTAGTCGAGCTTTAAAGGTTTGGATAGTCCCATCAGTGTGATATTTCTTCCTAAATACCCATTTGCAACCTATGGGTCTAGAACCTGGAGGTAAGTTTACTAGTTCCCATGTTTGATTTGATAGTATAGATTCCATTTCATCATTTATAGCTTCTTTCCAAAAAGCTGAGTCTCTAGAGGATACAGCTTCCTTATATGTTTTAGGATCATCTTCTATAGTCATTACTATAGGTATTCGTCTTATAACATTTTCTCTATCTGCTTCTACCAGATGAAAAATGATGCGTTGTGAGTCTATATAGTCATCTCCAAAACTCTTCTCTATTCTAGTTCTTTGACTCTTACGAGGTTCAGTGGGAGCTTCCATTATATGTGGAGCTGTGCTATTTGGTTCTCTATTAGGAGTTTGAATTTCATTATCCTTTGACTCCAAGGATAGTGAGTTCTCAAAGAATTCAACGTCTCTTGATTCTATAATTGTATTAGACTCCATGTCTAGAAGTCTATAAGCTTTACTATTTTGTGCATACCCTACGAAGGCGCACTTAATAGCTCTTGGTCCTAACTTGGTTCTTTTTGGGTCAGGAGTTCTGCAGTATGCAAGACACCCCCACACTTTAAGATATCCTAGGTTAGGTTTTCTACCTCTCCATGTTTCATATGGAGATACTTTATATTTTTTAGACGGAAGTCTGTTTATTATATGGCATGCTGCAAGCAGTGCCTCACCCCACAGATTTAGTGGCAACTTTGCTTTTATTAGCATTGAGTTGACCATTTCTACTAATGTTCTATTCTTCCTTTCAGCTATTCCGTTTTGTTGAGGTGTGTATGGAGCTGTACATTGATGTACCAGTCCATGTTCTTCACAGAAGTAATCGAATTCATTCGAGAAGTATTCTCCTCCTCGATCGCTACGGAGAATTTTTATCTTCTTACTTAGTTGATTCTCTACTTCTGTTTTATATATCTTAAACATATTCAATGCTTCATCTTTGCTCTTTAATAGATAAACATACACATATCTAGAGCAATCATCTATAAAGGTTATGAAGTACCGTTTACCTCCACGAGTAAGAATGCCGTTTAACTCACAGATATCACTGTGCACAAGATCCAAAATTTGAGACGATCTTTCAACACTTGGAAAAGGTTTTTTCGTCATTTTGGATTGTATGCACACTTCACATTTATTAGTTTCATTATCTGTGTATGAGATTAAACCATTCTTAGCCATGAACTTCAAAGTACTATACCCTATATGGGCTAGTCTATCATGCCACAGTCCAGCAGATTCAACCATATACGCAGAAGTGCTACTTTCATTCAGAGAAAACTTAACCATCCCGTTACAAGCATATCCCTTTCCAACAAAATTCCCATTCTTGGATAGAATCAGTTTTCCTGACTCGTATACCACCCTTATACCTGGTTTTCCCAGAAGATCCTCAGAAACTAAGTTTCGCCTCATGTCTGGGACGTGCAGTACATTAGTTAGAATCACTTTCTTTCCAGAAGTGAATATCAGTTCGACAGTTCCTTTGCCGACGACCTTCGATCGGACTTCATTACCCATTTGGACTTCTTGACCATCGGTCAATTCCTCATAGGTTTTGAAGGCTGATTTGTCGTAGCACACATGTACTGTAGCGGCAGTATCATACCACCAGCCTGGAACTTTGCCTTGGATGGTATTCACTTCAGTGATCATAGCCACGATATCGCCTTCTTCTACTGCACTTGCCTCTTTTTTAGATTTGCGATATCGGCATACTCGAGCATAGTGCCCGATTTTTCCACAGACATGGCATGGGCCTTTGAACTTTCCGTTCTTCTTTTGGGCGTTTTTCTTGAATTTCCCTTTATTGGGTTTTAGGGAATCATCTTTCTCGGGATTCTTGTTATTGGTGTTTTCTACTGCATGTACCTTGGACGAGGCATTCCCGTTATCATTCTTTTTATCGCGGTTACGGGATTCTTCCTCAATCCTTAGGTGTTTCTGGATTTGTTCCAGTGTGTAGTCCTCGGTTTTATGCAGCAACTTCTTTCTATAGTCTTTCCACATTGGTGGCAATTTAGCGATTATAGCCCCAACTTGGAATGATTCAGGAAGATCGATTTTGATCGCTTTGATTTTGTTTACTATTAGCTGCAGTTCTTGGATTTGGGGCAGCAGCGGTTTATTATCTACCATGCTGAAGTCAAAATACCTGGCGATGAGAAATTTGTTGGTCCCTTCTTCTTCAGCCTTGTACTTGAATTCCAGTGCGGCCCAGATCTCCTTTGCTGATGATGTCTGTTGGTACAGATCGTACAGGCGGTCGGAGAGTGCGTTCAGAATGTGTCCACGACACAATAGTTCGTCTTCGGCTCTTTTAGCACGGGCAGCCACTTGCTCAGGTGTGTCTTTGTCGGTTGCTTCAGGCAATGCTTGCAGATTTGGATCTAGTATGTAGTAGATCTTCAGCGCCGTCAGGAGAAATTTCAGCTTGTCTTGCCATCTTGTAAAATTGGTTCCATCGAACCGATCAAGACGTATCAAGTCCTGATTCATCAATTTAATAGATGAAACGCTATCGGCTTCCATTTTAGGAATAATGCTTTAAGTTTGTTGGTAAAATTATACAGATTAATGTAGTTTCTGTATAATATGGAAACCGAAAATAATATGGACAGGCTGAAGCACGTCTGAAAACGCTGTCCTTAAAGCATTATTTGCCCCAACTCAAGTAAATTGAGTATACTGATAGGTTACAGGCAAATTGCTTCTAGGATACGACGAGCCTGGTGTGGGTCTGCGTTCAGCAAACACGAAGGCCCACCAAATGGAACTCAATTTCACTATTTCTGGCAGTATTACAATATAAAGAAAAATCCCAAAATAAGAAAAGAAGAAAATAGAAAAGTGGTTTGCTCGATTAAGTTCTAATCTTCAGCCTGCTGGTTCGGTTGAACCGTCCTAGACCACACCGCTGGTCTGTTCTTCTAGCTAAGGTTGACACCTTGCTGTATTGAGAGGCTGTTTTCTAGAATTCGTATGGAGTTGCTGGAGTGAGTTGAGATGGATTTGGAACCTATCCAGGCCCTCCTTTTATAGGCTATGGTGGCTGGGGGTTATGGTCCAGGGAAATAAATCCCATGACCGTTTTCTGGCTGTTGAGAAAACTAGCCGTTTTATGGCCGTTTTCTGACCGTTGTGCATGGGCCATTAAGCTGCTGCATGCTGACCGTTGTGAGACAGCAGCTAGCCGTTTTATAGCTGTTGGGGCTAGCCATGCAGCAGTTTCAGCTGGACCCTGCACTTATTGCACAGCTGTTACAGAATTTCTGCAACAGCTCTTTTTCAGCCCTCTATATATTCTAAGGGACTCTCATTCAGTCCTTTAGATTTTCGTCCAACCAACCATCTGCCTTAGCCACTAGTCGCACCGCGACTCGCACACGTCTCGCTGCGGTTCGCGAAGGGAGCGACCCTCTGCGACACGATGCGCACGTGCGAAGTGCAAAGTGCGCCACTAGCGCCTCTACAGCCACACTGCCTCACATGCCCACGCCCTCGCACCGAGCCCGAGACCGTGACTGTGACCGTGACCGAGACCGAGACCGAGACCGAGCCCGAGCCCGAGCGCGAGCGCGAGCGCGTGCGCGTGCGCGTGCGCGTGCGCGGTGTTCCAGTGCTTCGCACTGGAACACGCAAGTCCCATGGTCCACGGACTAGGTAGGCAAATATTATGGTACTCCACTATTATCATTTAAACCACTTTTCTTTCTCTTCTCTTTCCCATGTGGGACTATTCCCAAAGCCCCAAACGTTTTTCAAAAAATAACTTTTTTATTATTAAAATATTTTTATTAAAATCAATATTTTACAACACAAGCGAGTTGCTGCAGGTGGTTTGTAATTATCCAGATTTGATCAGACAGCAAGTGCAGCGATTCAATCAACACTAGTAAGGTGGCGTATGCTGATGATCGAAATGGTGATCATAGATCTAGTGGTTGCAAATACTGGTGCGATGAACTAACGACAGGGAACCAAGTCCACTAGTAGCCACTCTAATTCAACGACAATGATAGACAAAGATGCTAGAAAGAATGCAAAAGACAACTGTTGGAGATAATGCAAAAATAAATAAATAAGAGAAGGATGGTCTTTGGTGGTCAAATGGGCTAGCAGAAGTGTGATAGGCCCGTAACCCACAAGTAACTAGATTAGAACCTGTCTCTGATACAATGTTAAGCTATAAGAGACTACCTAACTTGTTTATTTCACTGAGATCACAGAGAATGTATAGAATAAGTTGGAAATATGTAAGAGATCTGTAGAGATTTTGATAGATACACATCTTAACCAGAAAAGAGAATATATATATATATATATATATATATATATATATATATATATATATATATAGCTCGAGTTAATGGAACGTCTCATGAGGTCGAGCTGTGGGGCCCCACCGTGATGCGTTTCGAACATCTACCCCATTAGTCAGATGCACCATTCCATCGTGGGCCTAGGTCTCAAAAATCAAGTCAATCCGTTACTTGTGTGGGCCACACCATATTCAGAAGTTGAGAGGGGCCGTGCACCATTAAAACATTCATAATCATTTTTTGAGCCCACCAAGATGTGGTTTGCAAATCCAGCCCATCCATTATGTATGTCCCACTTGGTTGAGGGTTCAGACCAAGTTTCAAACGCATGAAAATTTCAGGTGGGCCCCACCAAGTGCTTTTATATGTTTTTGGCATGTCTTCACATGATTTTATATGGTATGGCCCACCTGAGTTCCGTACACGGCTGATTTTTAGGATATCCCATAATTTAAAGGGGACCCATCAAATGCACAATGTTGATGGTCGACACACATCACGGTGGGGCCCATACAGCTCGACCTCATGGGAGCTTATCGTAAGCTCAAGCGCATAGTACCTATATATATATATATATATATATATATATATATATATATCCCAATATAAAAAGTGTAAGTGTTATTATGTTCAAAGTATATGTTACACCTTTTTTGTCAAATTTCGTCTTGTCAAAACAATTTAGTATAGTGTTCTTTAAGTTAAAGTCTAGCTTATGTTCAAGTTGAAGTCAAGCTAAAGACCAAGTCACGTGCATCAAGATGAAAAGTTCACTTTCAAGTGTTAGTTCAAGTTCTACTAAAAGTGCTAATAGAAGATCAAGCTTCATCGATAAGTTCAACTCCTATTGATAATCAACTAGTAGAAGATCAAGCTCCTTGTGACGTTCTAGTCCTATGAAATTTAGTCTTTACAGGTATAATAAAATTTTAGAAAGACTTTAGGTTTTGGTTCTTTCAAAACTGATTTAAAATTGAGTTCTTAAACTTATTGTAGGTTGAGTTTCGACTAGTTTAAGTTTTGCCTCGATCAGTCTAAAAAATTTCTTGACTAGTGCAAGAAACAACAGAACGTAAATTTTGTTACATCTTCCGACTAGTTCAGTGGAGTTCTCGACCAGTCGAAAGTTCCTTGACTCGAAATCCAGCAACTAAAATCAAGTCGGATTCTTCTTACTTGTAACACCTCAAAAAAATTCGTATAAAGACCTGAGTACCACCTCAGGCAGAAATCCCTAAGGACCATATTCTGTAGAAATTTAGACAAAAATTAATTAAGTACTAAACTGAATTAATCGGTGGATTTAGCTCAAATCACCATTTACACAAATGACAAGATTTAAAACTATCAATACTACTAACTCAACACTACTTAAAAACATAGGCAAAATCCAGTGAGCTTGTCGCTCTCGGGAGTACATCGAAACTCCGTATCGGACCTGGCCTACATGTCGAAAATCCGGTGACCGCGAAACTATAGGATTATGTCCACCCTGTTAGGCTTGACAACCATCATGGGAATCGAGCCTAGATGGTGTCTAAAAATGCACAACTTGAGCCCTGAGTAAAGTGTGTGAGAAACACGAATACCTTTAGAAAATGTAATAAAACTTAAGTGAATTAGGCCATTGGCTTATGCACGAAGTTGAGAATTTTGGACCGTTAGTTTCTGACCAAACTTCACCCATGGGAAAGGAATATTTCACTACATATATCTGTATACTTGTGGCCCCGATCGAGCAAGTATGACCTTTAATCTGAAGCAGGTCCTCAATGGTCGATTGGCTTATTCAATCGTACAAAAATCATATCATGGCATAGATCCATTGTCAGAAAACTTACCCTACGAGGTAAGTGAGTAGTGTACCTCCCCATGTACCTCGTTTGCCGGTAGCAGGCGCCCTTTGAATACAAACTAAGTATATGATGGCCCTAGGGCCATTTGCATTACTTTTGGGCCTATATATAACCCTTAAACCACCCCATTTCTATTCCATACGAATTTCTCTAACCCTAGGAGAGAGAAGAGAGAAAAGAAGAGAAAAGAGTAACAAGAAAAGAGAAAGTTTGCGAGATTATTGCTGTAGTTCTTTCCCACAACTCCATACACTGAATCGCCTTCCTGTTACATTACACGATCCATCTTAGTTATGATTTGGGTAAGAAAACATAACCTTAATCTTAAATTAAAGATCCGGATTGAGTAATCGATAAACTAGCTAACCTATTTCATGGTTTAGGTACACGTTGTTCTGTTTTGGAGAACGTAATGTTTGAACTGAGTTCGAATTGTGTCTTCCGATGAAAGGTGCGGACTATAAACGTTTAGGTTATACTTTTCAATGTCAGCTAATGATATATGTCTGACTTGATTGCTGACATATTTTCTTAGATACAACATTTTTGATATACTGTACGTGTGTGAACTATGTTGAATACAAGATGCATCTCATGTGTTTGTTGAAATGTTTGAATGAACATGAAATTATGATTTGTGCTTGCCATGACTGTTAAGCTAGGATTCGTGTTTGTCGAATGCATGATGAGCTCCTTGTGTAAGGAATTTGCCATAATATATGTTGTGAGTAATCTAGTCTATGTATTTGGTGAAGTGTAACTTAGGTATTTGATAAAATGTCTGAATGAGAAAATGTTGATGAAGTGTATTTATTAAGTGTGTTAATACAGGGTTCTCAATCACTTTATGCATGCGTCTAGTTTCCTTCATGTAATTTTAATTTCATCTACGCGATTTATGATAAAAATGTAAGTGTATGGAACATGAGCAATGTGTTGGATAAAATTCTCAAATGAGGAACTTGCTTGGATTATTTGTCAAATACTGAAATGATTATCACATGTGTTTACTTGTTACATCTGAGCAGGATTGGGGCTACGCCATAGTCCAGGCAATCGGTAACAGTCCGCATTCAGGTGGCTAAATTAGTCTTGCCACCTCGAATATATTCGATAAATCTGGGTTGCACGACGATTATCAACAGTGGTTAGGCCATAAGGGGTGCTTATGCACTCCATGTCGATTAAGTCAGTGTGTGCCCATTCCAATCGAACTTATCTAATAAACCGATTCGCTCATTGTATGTTCACCATGTATGGACACCACTGCTTGAATCTAAGGTACCCCTTACCGTGAGCCAAGCATGGTTGTATGGGATACCGTGTTCAAGCTGTTGGCCTACGCCGAGGTGATCAACTACCCCGTAGTGACCAGTGAGCAACACAGACTCATGAGCCGAGTATGGTGGTATGGGAAACTATGTTCGAGCTGTCAACCTACGCCGAGGTGATTAGCCACCCTGTAGTGTCCGAGAGTATAAAATTATGAAATAGCTTATCAGCTGCTTTCCATCAGTAGTGATGACCCTACAACTTGCCTATCGTATGTGCTTGACTAGGAGTGACGAACCTAAATGGATCCTTCGGTTAGGGTCAATGATATAAAGAGAGGTACCCTAGCTTCTCAAATCTGCTGCATGAGTAAACTAAGTTAATTACTGGGCTAACATGACCATGCATATCACTGCATTAGTTAGGATATGCTTTAAAGGCGTAGAAGTCGCACAGGAGGCAGTGTGGTCATATGTGATATGGTGTCGGCATCGCTTGTTGAGGGAGCTTTGATGTGAGAGCATGCATCATTACTTACACTCTATTCCTACACTAATAAGAGTAAATAGAAAGTGATTGTTATGCTGATTTATCATTACTACTTGATTGAATTGATAACATGTTAACCTTTGCCTTGTAGTACCACTGAGTTGATCACTCAGTCCCACTCTGGGACAGTGTTTTAAAACACCAACTAGACACTGGTTTAGATGTAGATAATGATAATTTTTACGCGATGGAGCAGGATTTCATGGACAATGAGGAGTTCTCCTACTATCAGCTTTCAGGCGGGTTTATGTAGACCTAGAGCTGCTTCGCCAGGTTACTAGGAGACTTGTCTAGTTGGACACCTTACATTTTTCCATTTTGTCTATTTTGCAATAAATTTTGTATATATTAAACCCTGCTACATTACCATACTTTGGAGAATGAGAATTGCTTACTTATTTTAATACATATACGTCAGACTTCCGCTTATTTAATTACATTATCTCTGGAATATGATATGTTGTTTTAGTATAATCTCACTCATGTAATGCATTGGTATGGACGACATCTAAACATCATTATCATGTTCTATAAGTGATTTGCTAAATTTCGAGAGTAGAGCATTGCTCGAACCTTGAAATTCAAGGCGTTACAAGTTGGTATCAAAGCATGATTTGGATTAAACTAGACCTGAGTTATAGGTAATACGACACACTCTAACACATTCCGACTTAGGAAGGGGGCGATGAATTGTAGAAATGATCGTAGGATCCCAAATTTTCACTGACGAGTGAGATTGACCATTGTAGTGTAGCCTGTAAACGTCCTAAATCATGTGAATTGATCTTAATCCCTTTCAAGCCATCAATCGATGGGTTTGAACTATAAGTCAGTGAATCTCAAACTTGAAACAAGCCAAAAGGCACGAATACATGCTTATTAGATCAAGAAAGTACACCTTGCATGCCTAAGGACCCAAACAGCAAAATCTAGTGGGGCCCAGGGGGTCCCCCACACGTATTCGGCATCCTGAGAGGGGGTGGCCACCGCCGGACACCACGGGGGGGCGTGGCAGCATTGCCCGCTGCCACAGTGGGGCATGGCAGCATCATGCGCGGGGCGGCACGCTGCCGACAGACCGACCATATGGGGCCCTCCCACGTGTTGAACCACCCATTTAAACCCCCTCTTGCCCCCTTTGCTCATTTCAACCTACTTCTAACCCTTTAACACTCCAAACCTCTACAAATCCTCTTTCCCTCTCAAATTTCCTTTCCCATACACTCAAAGCTTCCATTTTCTTCCACATCTTATACCCATCCACCACCATTACCCTAAAACTACCTCTTATAACTCTCCATCTTCCTAATTTCCCCCTTATTTGAGCACAAAACCCACATTTTTGTGTCTCATAACTCTCAAACTTTCTAATCCACTCCATTCTCTAAGCTTTTTCACCTCCATGACACTCTTTGAACTAGTCACCACCATTTTCTCCATCTCAACACTCCTTTCCCTTATAGGAAAGAAGAGAGCGACCCTAAATGAGGCTGGCCCTAGCCGTCCAAGCCGCTCTAGGAAGAGGACGAATGCCGAGACTAAAGCAAGTGTTGAGCAAAGGTCGAAACAGGACCTCGATCCTTGGATCCCGTTGGAAAGATTGCTACTGGCGGGCACTGAACTTGGTAAGTTTCATGATCACAAAGTCATATTTGAAGCTCATGTTGATGAGAAATTATTCCGGTTGTATCTAGTGATTGACCTTCTTCTGGAAATCGGGTGAGATCCCATATTCGAAGGAAAGGCTCATGCGAGTGAAGGCACCATGCGAGCCTTCTATGCCCACATACGGAACCCACTACTGGAGCCTCTTCAATTTACTATCCCTTTGGGGAGGTAGGAAGCGATAGCTAATGTGGATGTTATGGCTCGTATTATGACAATAGAACGCGGTGTGGTACATGTTATTGAAACTCATCTCGCTAGCAGGCAAGAGAAAGATCGCCACACACGTTTCCTTTATGGCCGACTCACCCATTGGAGGTGAGACATTAGCCACGCATTGACTCGTATGACGGCAGTTTCTGCCTGCTCCATCACATATTCACGTATAACGTGTATCCTAGGTGGAGTAACCGTACAGAATACACTCATTTTATGGTGGACTTCTTGTACAGAATTGGACAAGGAGAAAAAGTATGCCGGCCTACTCTCGCTTTGTCTCAGGTAATCAGGACCGCACGTCTACCCGGGGGGACACATCCTATCTGTAAGATTTCCCGTAACTCCGGTTTCAGACTTCATATGGATAATCCTGCGCCAATCCACTTCATCAGTGAGACTACACTTAACAACATGGGAATTGGCCCTAGGCAATGCCAAGTTCAACCCGATGAGTACGGTGATGAAATAGAAGAAAAGAGTGAAGAGGAAGAAGGCAGCTAGGATGAAGAAGGAAGTGGAGAGGAAGAAGGTAGTGAGGATGAAGAAGGAAGTGAGGAGGAAGAGCATGCAGAGGAAGAGGAGGCCCAAGATTCAAATGGGGGACCTCCTTTTACACATGGAGACCTCCATGATCAGGCCGCCTTAGAAGCCCGCATGGCTAAGATTGAAGAGAACCAAGCCCAGTTGAAGCAAAAGTTTGAAGAGAATTAGGTTTATCTGAAACAGAAATTCAAGAGAATGTCGTGTACCTTGAAGGCCCTCTTGTATTGTATGCAGGATAAGGGTGCGCTTCCCCCTTCACCAGAGTCGGAGGACTAGTCATGTGTTGTCGTTGTCTTCTTATTTTCTTTATTTCTTGTCTTCTTTGTAATAGCCTTGGTTGGCTTAATTAGATGTTAGGGTAGTCAGTGTTAAAGCTTTTGTTAAATTAGCTCACATGCATTCTCTGTCATCATTCATGTAATGCTACATCATCCGTATTGTGAAAAAATTTGTTTAAATGAAATGCGTGAAGCTTCTTTTGATTTGAGATGTGTAGAATGATTGGAAAAAGTGGGTAATATTGTCCCAATCTTACACACATTGCACCGTATGTTGTATATAGGGAATGCCTCTGAAAACCACTCGAAATATGACACATCTCCCACTTGGAGGATCGACTAACGGGGCACCTCCCCTGAATGATAGCCATACAGACCCCAGTTTGGGCCCGAATATTGAGACAATGTCGTATTCATAGTCGGCCACTAGCCCCACCAATGGGCCAACACCTAGTGCACCACCAGTTCTAGGACAGAACCGTGCGTCTATATCGACCCCTGATAGGTTGGAGCAGATGATGCTCCTAATACAGAAACAGCAACAAGTTCTAGCTACTATTGTGGGGGCCATTTCCTAAAACATGAATGTGGTCTCGCCTATGCCACATGTACTACTTGCTGGAGCTATGAATACTAGTGGCTTATTTGAGTGCTTTCAGTACTTCCGTCCTCCTACTTTCACTGGTACTCACTGATCTAAGGAGGCTGACTATTGGTTAGATCGTATATCCAAGATGCTGAAGCCGTTGCAATATACTGAGGTAGAGCAAGTGAAGCTTATTACCTATATGTTTGAGAAAGAGGCTAGTCTTTTGTGGGATAACATCCTACGAACCGTCCCTGCGGGATATGTGTGGATGTGGGATGCGTTTGAAACCCATTTCCATGGAAAGTATTTTTCCCTCACTTACTGTAATGAAAAGGAGAGTAAATTTCTCCGCCTCTGACAGGGAGAAATGACTATGGTAGAATACGAGAACGACTTCACGGAGCTGGCCAGATATGCTCCATTGATCGTAGCCAATGAGCCGATGAGAATGCAGCGATTTTCAAACGGTCTACAGCCTGATATCCATACGAAGATGTGTTGCTCTAGCATTCCCAATTATGCTGAGTTAGTGAACATGTCCTTGCAAACTGAGTAGGATGGTGAGAGATTGTCTCGGACACGTATGCCAATGGGCCCGAGGCCTCGGCCTGAATTACAAAATTGGTTAGTTCTCAGCAAGAGGACACATATAGACTCGCCTCCCATGCTCATGGCTTCACCCACCCAGCAGTGGAAAACTGGCTGTTGGTGTACATATTGTAATAAAGGGGGGCACGCTAACCCCTTCTGTTTTACCAAGATGAAGGATAACGGTTTCATGCCACCTTAGAAGATCAACTGCGAGCCACCGTGTGTTATGGCTACTCCACCTCTACGATCTGCACCACCTGCATAGCCATTCTACCAACTGCCTGTACCTCAAAATAGGACATCTCAACGACCTATGACAGCGTAAGCAAAATTATCCACAACAAGCTTGTGTACATGCACTTGCGCTGAAGCATTTGAGTTAGCAATTGCAGTGCCTTTAGCCTTTGAAGTCACTGCCTACATTCAAGGTAAACCTATATTTTAGTTCGTGGACACCGAGTCCACTATTTTGATGATATCGTACTCTACAGTTAAGCGTTTAGGGCTGAACACTACCCCTATGGTTAGGGTGAGAGTCATTGCGGCTGTTGGAACTTTCACAGATGTCACTAAGCTGTGTAAAGGTTGCCTGATAGACTTAGGGAGTAGGGTGGTGTGTATTGACCTGATTGTCAGCACCCTATATCATTATAACATCATCCTTGGCATGGATTGGCTCACCGAAATGAAGGAAGAGTTCGACTGCAATACCAGATTAGTGACAGTCCATGGACCCAAGGGCACGACCTTCACTTTCCCTGTTCAGGTTAGTTGGCCTTATCACATCAGCTGTTATACTTCCCTACTAGAGAATTATGATAGTCCGACCATTGGGGACACACCAGTAGTCTAAGATTTTACGGACGTGTTCAGAACGATCCTTGGACTACCTCCTCAGCGAGAGGTCAACTTTACTATTGACCTTGTGCTAGATGCGACGCTTATACTTTACCGACATACCGCATGCCTCCATGTGAAATGGAGGAATTGAGGAAGCAAATAGTCGATCTGTTGGATGCAGGTTTTATATAGCCTGACGTATCTCCTTGGGGAGCTCCTGTGTAGTTCATGAAGAAGAAGGATGGATCACTACGGTAATGTATAGATTATCGTAGGTTAAACTACGTAACAATGAAGAACAAGTATCTTCTGCCCAGGATAGATGACATGTTTGATCAGTTGAAGGGAGCGCAGTATTTCTCTAAAATTGACCTATAGTTCGGGTATCATCAATTGCGTGTCATGAATGAAGACGTGAAGAAAACAGCTTTCGGAACCAGTTTCGGGCACTACGAATTCCTCGTGATGCCATTTTGACTTACAAATGCACCGGTCGTATTCATAGATCTCATGAACAAGGTGTTTCAGCCGTATCTTTACTGATTTGTCATCATTTTTATAGATGACATTTTGAAAAACTCCAAGAGTTGGAAGGATCATGAAGAGCACCTGCAAGTGGTTCTTGATACTCTCAGGTAGAATTAGTTATTTACTCAGTACCGAAAATGTAACTTCTAGAAGGAAGAAGTTAAGTTTCTAGGACACGTAGTGTCCAAGGAAGGAATTGCTGTGGACCTTGCTAAGGAGACCACGGTACAGGACCAGGAGTAGCTCGGTTCAGTTACAGAAGTTAGGAGTTTCCTCGGACTTGCCGACTATTATTGTCGATTCATTAAAGATTTTGCCAAGATAACCCAACCGTTATTGCAACTCACTCAAAAAGATCTTGATTTTGCTTCTAAGGAGAAAGCAGAAGCAGCCTTTCGAGAACTAAAGGACAGGCTGACGTCCACACCTATGCTCGTATTGTAAGAGTAAGGAGTTAAGTACATTATTTAGACCGACGCCTCCCGTATTGGTTTAAGATGTGTACTTATGCAGAAGGATAGGGTGATCGCCTATGCCTCACGACGGTTGAGAAAGCATGAAGAAAACCCATGCACGATCTGAAATTGGCAGCAGTCATCTTCGCATTAAAGCTCTAGAGACATTACCTCTACAGAGAGGAATTCGAGCTCTTTTGTGACCACAAGAGCCTCAAGTACATCTTCACTCAGAGAGACCTTAATATGAGGTAACAACGTTGGATGGAGACCTTGAAAGATTTCAAGTTTGAGGTCTGCTACCAACCTGGCAAGGCCAACTTTATGGCTGATGCATTGAGCCATAAGAAAATAATAGAATTTGCAGCTCCGCTGATGATAGAAGAGTGAAATATGGTAGAGTTTGTGTGTAATTTCAAACAGAAACTGACAGTAGAGGAGTCGTTCGAGAGCGTTGCACACATCCACGTATAACCACTTATTAATGACCGAATCATTGTGGCACAGAAAGAAGATGAACTGTTGGTGAAAATGAGAGAGCGAGCAAGTGACAGTGAAGAATCTGAATGGAGAGTTGGCTTAGATGGAGGTTTACAATATCGTAGTCACCTATGCGTCTCGGCATCTCGAATCTCCATAACTTAAGAAGGGAAGTCCTAGAAGCCGCTCACAATTCAAAAATGGCGATACATCTGGGCTATACGAAGATATATTGAGACATGAAGCATTCGCACTGGTGGGATAACATGAAGGCCCAAATAGAAGATTATGTATCACATTATCTCACGTGCCAGCAAGTTAAGGCCAAACATCACCGACCCCTGGTTTACTTCAGCCCTGCCCATAGCTGAATGGAAATGGGATTTCATATACATGGATTTTATTTTCGGGTTACCCAAGACAAGAAAGGGACATGACTCCATTTGGGTGATTGTGGACCGATTGACGAAATCGGCCCACTTCCTCTCGATTAGAGTTTCTAATTCGGCTAATGACCTGACCAAGCTGTAAATTAAAGAGATAGTGTGATTGCATGGAATTCCTAGAAAAATCCTGTCGGACCGAGACACACGATTCACATCCATCTTTTGGACTCGAATCCAAGAAGCAATGAGAGTAAAGCTGAAGTTCAGTACCGCGTTCTACCCACAGACCGATGGGCAGACAGAACGTGTAAATCAGATACTTAAAGATATGTTGCGAGCATGTGTGCTCGATTTCAAGGACAGTTGGCATGACTGTCTCCCCTATGCTGAGTTTGCTTATAATAACTGCTTTCAAGTGAGCATTGACATGACTCCCTACGAAGCTTTGTATGGGTGCCCATGTCGAGCTCCACATTGTTGGGCAGAAGTTGGTGAGAAGAGTCTGGTTGGCCCATATTTGGTACAGGCAACCTCAAAGATGATTGATATTATTAGGCGTTAACTTCTTACAACCCAGAGCAAACAGAAAAGTTATGTCGATACGAGATGGAGAGAGCTGAAATTTGATGTTGGGGACCATTTATTCCTTAAAGTTTTCCCAATGAAGGGAGTCCTTCATTTTGGCAAGAAAGAGAAACTCATGTCGAGATTCATTGGCCCATTCTAGATTCTAGACCGAGTGGGGGTGATGGCATACCGTCTTGCCTTACCCACACCACTCGCAGGCATGCACAACGTATTTCACGTATCGATGTTGAAGAAATATATTCCTGACCCTACCCACAATATTAAATGCGAGCAAGTATAGTTAAGTAAAAATGCTACCTATGTACTGCGACCAACATGTGTTCTCGATAGGAAGGAACAAGTGTTACACAGCAAAGTGATCCCACTCGTGAAGGTATTGTGGATGCACCACACTGAGTAAGAAGCCACTTGGGAAATGGAAGTTGAAGTCCATAAGAACTACCCTCAGATCCTCGAGGAGTATGAAAAGATACTAATTTTGGGAATAAAATTTTTCTTTAAAGGGGGTAAATTATAACACCTCAGAAAAATTCATACAAAAATCCAAGTATAACCTTAGGCTGAAATCCCTAAGGATCGTATTCTTTAGAAATTTAGACAAAAATTAATTAAGTACTAAACTGAATTAATTGGTGGATTTAGCTCAAACCACCATTTACACAAATGGCAAGACATAAAATAATCAATACCACTAACTCAACACTACTTAAAACCTAGGAGAAATCCTGTGAGCCTATCGCTCTCGAGAGTACATCAAAACTCTGTATCGGACCTAAACCGCACATCGAAAGTCTGATGATCGTGAAACTATAGGATTATGTCTACCCTACTGGGCTTGACAACCATCGCGGGAATCAAGCCCAGATGGTGTCCAGAAATGCACAACTTGAGCCCTGAGTAAAGTGTCTGAGAAACGCGAATACCTTTAGAAAATGTAATAAAACTTAAGTGAATTGGGCAATTGGTTTACACGCGAAGTTGAGGATTTTGGACCGTTAGTTTCTGACCAAACTTCACCCATGGGAAAGAAAAATTTTACTGCACATATCCTTATACTTGTGGCCCCTATCGAGCAAGTACGACCGTTGATCTGACAAGGGTCCTCAATGGTCGATCGGCCTATCCAATTGTGTTGAAATCACATCCTGACATAAATCCATTGTCAGGGAACTTACCCTACGACGTGAGTAATGACCTCCCCATGTATCCCGTTTGCCGGCAACAGGTGCCCTTTGGATACAAACTAAGTATCCCATGGCCCTGGGGCCATTTGCATCACTTTTAGGCCTATATATAGCCCTTAAACCACCCCATTTCTATTCCATATGAATTTCTCTAACCCTAGGAGAGAAAAGAAGAGAAAAGAGTAAGGAGAGGAGAAAGTTTGAGAGATCGTTGTTGTGGTTCTTTCCCACGACTCCATACATTGAATCGCCTTCCTGTTACATTACACGATCCATCTCAACTACGATTTGGGTAAGAAAAACCTAACACAGTGTTTAAACTAGCTAACCTATTTCATGGTTTAGGTACCCATTGTTCTGTTTTTGGGAACGCAGTGTTTAAACTGACTCCAAATCATGTATTCCGATGAAAGGTATGGACTATAAATGTTTAGGTTATGATTTTCAATGCTTTTAATGTCAGCTAATGATTGATGTCCAACTTGATTGCTGCCATATTACCTTAGATACGACGTTTTCGATATATCATACGTGTGTGAACTATATTGAATACAAGATGCATCCCATGTGTTTGTTGAAATGTTTGAATGAACATGCAATTATGATTTGTTCTTACAATGACTGTTAAGCTAGGATTCGTGTTTGTCGAATGCATGATGATCTCCTTGTGTAAGGAATTTGCCATAATATATGTCGTAACTAATCTAGTCTATATATTTGGTGAAGTGTAACTTAGGTGTTTGATAAAATGTCTGAATGAGAAAATGTTGATGAAGTGTATTTATTAAGTGTACTAATATAAGGTTCACAATCACTTTATGTATATGTCTAGTTTCCTTCATGCAATTTTAATTTCATCTACGCAATTTATGATAAAAATACAAGTGTATGGAACATGAGCAATGTGTTGGATGAAATGCTAAAATAAGGAACTTGCTTGGATTATTTGTCAAATGTTGAAATGATTATCACGTGTTTACTTTTTACATCTTAGTAGGATTGGGGCTACGACGTAGTCCAGGCAATCGGTAATAGTCCCCATTTAAGTGGCTGAATTAGTCTCGCCACCTCGGATATATTCGACGAATCCAGGTCGCACGACAATTATCGACAGTGGTTAGGCCACAAGGGGTGCTTATGCACTCCATGTAGATTAAGTCGGTGTGTGCCCCACTACATGAAAAATGAAAAAAAAAAAGGACAGATTTTAAGACGGTTGTGGACCATCTACAAAATTCCTTAGTTTAAAGACGAATTAGAGACAGCCGTAAACTGTCTCTAAAATTTTAGACAGCTCTTACCGTTCTTAATATTGTCTTAAAGATGTTGAACGTCCATAAATTATTTAAGACGGTCAGAATCCGTCGTTAACTATGGAGAAAAGATGGCTATCGACCGTCTGAAATAAAAGACGGTCTTTGACCGTCTTATATGCAGTCATCTGAGACGATCAAAAACCGTCTACATTAGAAATGGTCATTGACCATCTTTTACTAGTAATGTGAGATTGTTTAGGACTGTCTACATTAGAGACGGTCATTGACCATCTTTTACTGGTAACCTGACACTGTCAAAGACCGTCTATATTAGAGACAGTCCTTGGCTATCTTATAGCGATCATTTAAGACTATCAAAGACCGTCTGAATTAGAGACAGCCCTTAGCCATCTTATAGTGGTCATTTAAGACTGTCAAAAACTGTCTACATTAGAGACGGTCCTAAACCGTCTCTAATGCTCAAGTCAAAAATTAAGAAGTTCAAAAAAATTATGAATTTCGTAAATTAAAAAAAAAAAAAAAAAGTTGAAAAGCTTTAAAAATATAATTAACAATATTTAAGAAAAATTTAGATTTTGAAAAAAAATAAAAAAAACTGTGATTTTATAAAAATCTAGATTTTGAAAAAAAAAATTAAGAACTTTGAATAATGTTGATAATTTTGAAAAAAAAAAAAAAGATTTTGATGAAAAATAATAATATTTTGAAAAAGAAAATTTAAAAAATTAAACAAAATTTTAAAAAAATTGATAAATTGTAAAAAAATATATATTTTTAAAAAGAAAACTAGATTTTGTAATTTGATAAGAAAAATAAAAAAGTTATATAACAAAAGTGAGATTAAAAAAAATGATATTTTGAAAAAGAAAATTAAAAAAATTAAACAAAATTGTGAAAAAATTGACAAATTGTAAAAAAATATATATTTTTTAAAAAAGAAAATTGGATTTTGTATTTTGACAAGAAAAATTGAAAATTTAGATAACAAAAGTGAGATTTTGATGATGTGTTATATATCCTTGCTGCCCCTATGTATCTCCAACCCATTTTTGGGCCGGGTATAAAAAATTGTGTAGATTTAAATCGTAAGTGGGCCACGCCATTGGAAAGAATGATAATATAGTACCTCGCCATTAAAAATTATAAAGAACCCATCGTAAGGTTTTAGTAATGTTTATTTGCAATCCAACTTGTTGATAATGTAAAGAAGATCTAGATGAAGGTAAACTACAATGATTAAATTGATCCAAAACTTTTGTGGCCTTCAAAAGGTTTTTAATAGTTATTCATCATTATTTTGATTGGTATGGCCCACCTAAGATTATTGAGTTCTTATGATTTGAAATCACATCCTAAAATATGTTTGAAAAATATATAGACGGTGTCGATATATATAAAATATATCAAGGTGGGCCCTACACAGTGTAACATCCTGAAAATCGGGGGGTCGAGCGAAAACCCAACTCCCGAGTTCCAAAATGTTATTTATGCAACAGAGATATGTATGATTGAATGTTGTCTGTGATAATGTATCAAACATGAGTTAGATTAAGCTAGAACAACATATCATACTCCAGAGACAGTTAAATTAACAAGCGGAAGACTGTGATAGTACGTATAACATATATAAACTGTTGTATGTCTCTAGAGTGTGAACATGTTACCAGGTTATATACATACATGTATGCTCCAAAAGTAAACCAAAGGATATACATGAGTGTTCTAAAAATATAAAATGACAAGTGTCAAGATATCTAATCAACCTCCATGTAATCCCGTCAATCAGATCATGCATAAAGGAGAGATCCTCCTCATCATCATCAAGTCCAGCACCGCCTCGCAGGCCGCGCCATCATCTGCAATCACAATAGGGACTGGTGGGTGTCCGGAAACACCATCCCGTAACGTGGGAGTGAGTGATCAACTCAGTGGGATAAGAGAGTAGAGATTAGCATGTTATCAATTCAATCATGCGATAATAGTAAAGCAGTAATTCAAACAATCCTAATACTGTTGTTAATGCAATATGACATGACGTGATGTATGCCCTCACCGACGATTTCCCTCATACGGCACCATCTTACAACCGCGGCATGCAATCGACCCTCAAGTGCTCCACATCTTCCAGGCACATGCAATGGTATGGTGATATGATTACCGAGTTATTATTAGTCCATTTCATACAGCAATATTGGGAAACTAAGGTACTTCCCCTATATCAATCCCAACACAGATCCTGTCTAGGGTCGTCACTCCTAGTAATCTCATACGATGTATATTTTGTAGGTTGCTGCAAGGGCTGCCAGGACTGTTGCACGCACTCGTTGCACCGCTCCCCCATCACCTTATCAATACAGGCCTACTGTACTCTACTGCTACTGAAGGGTCGTCGCCTCCCGTAGACTCAGAATACGCTCGCGGTCACTACAAAGGACTGTCAGGGCTGTTGCACGCACTCATTGCTCCGCTCCCCCATCACCTTATCAATGTAGGCCGAGAGCAAGAATATAGTGTCCCATACCACCATAATCTGCTCACGAGTCTGGGTGCTCACTGGTCACTACGGGGAGGTTTGTGGCCCCAGCATAGGCCGACAGCTCGACCACGGTGTCCCATACCACCATGCCCGGCTCATGAGTCTTTGTGGATCACGGTACCATGGTTAACAGGGTTTACAATGGTAAGTTCAGTACCCTAGGTTCAAGCAGTTATGAATCATGCAGGGTGAACATACATCGGCCAGTCGGGTTACTTGACGGGCTCGACTAGCACGATCGCATCTCAAGGCGAACGACATGAAGTGCGTAAAACACTTCGCGTGGCCTAACCACTGCCGCCAACTCCAGAACACGACTCGCGTTCATCGACGCGTCGTTCGTGGCGAAGATAAGCTAACCACGAATTCGCTCGGTTACCGACTGCTTGGACTAGGCATAGTCCCAAACAATCATAAATCCACATCAGCAGTTGTGTAAGGGTAATGAAAATGAAATACAACCATGTGAGCATGTTAACACATGTTATAACGTACAACTTAAGTAAATCATCCAACGCAAGCCTTTCATACATATAATGAAATTATGCGTATCGTCAACCTATAGGAAATCATTTCCATCAGCAAATTAATTGAGAATTCAATCTCAACTAAATCATAATGAAATCATCAAGCACATGTTATAACATACCAATTAAGTGAATCATCAAGCACATGCATTTCATACATATAATGAAATCATGCATATGGCTAACATGTAGGAAACCATTTACACCAGCATGTTAATTGATAAATCAATCTTAAATTAATTCATAACACCATTTAAGTCAATACATACTAATACAAGCATTTATACAAATACTTACACTACGCACTTAAGTCTACATATAGTATGTCGACCCGAAGTGCGCATTTAGGCGAATCTCTTCGCCAAACTAATTATGCACGCATTCCTAATATCCTAATGCGGCAAGAAGCCATGTCAATCACATCAGCAAAATATGAATGAAAACAGTACTTCCTACAAATGACTAAAATATCCTAAATCTCATATTCTTCGTTGGTTTACGAAACAGGAAACGGACAGCATGTTGTACATGTCAAACGACGTTGCCGTTAAGAATCTACTATTAAACGACATTGAAAGCGTTGAAAACAGTCAATCAAAGCGTCTAATATCCGCACCTTGTCTCTTATAAACGTGTCGTTTCGAACAGAGCGTATACGCTTCGTCTACGGCGAATAGAGAACCTGATTCACGAGTTCTATCAGTTTGCATGCTATGGAATGGAAAGAATCCCAAATCAGCAACTTCTAGGGTTATTCCTTACCTGAAAATGCGGAGAAATCACAGGCCAGGTGATCGGAGTGTGTTGCTTAGGCACTTGCAGCAGGTGGCACGAGCAGCAAGAAATTCTCTCCTGCTCTCTCTCACAAACTCTCACCTTTTCTCTCTCCCAATCTAGGGATTTTTGCAAATTCAGATGGAAGAGAGGAGTGAGGGTTTCAACCATTTTTATAAGCCCAAACTTGCCCGAAATAGGCTCGGGAACAAGTTTCACTTGAGGGGTAACCAAATCGGAGCTGTTTCGGTCCAAAAGGACATTTCTGGTGGTCCCCTGGCTGAATGCGGTCGGACTTAAGTTCATGCATACTGGATCTAGCACGCATCAAGTTTTCAGTCCGGCAGGGTTCGCAGATCCCGCGTGGCGGACCAGTTTCAGTTCAGCGGTCACCGCACGTAGATCAGGTCTGCAAGTCTCATGATATGAAATAGAAATTTTTCCTGATCCGAGGGTGTAATTTGGCTGAATTCTGACGGTCAGAATGCTTAATACTGATGCGTCAAGTCGTGTGCCAGATTTGAATTTGAAATTCCAATTCTGTCCCTATTTGCACTCTCTCCAGTCCGGGCTCAATGAAATAGCCTGTGGTTATCGGTTGGACTTGATTTTCGAAATGATTGTCAAGTCCAGCAAGGCGGTTCTAACGGTCTAAGATAGGAGGTATCGGACTTTCGACGCGCGGTCTAGATCCAATATAAAATTTCAAAGTGGTCCAGAGAACAAACCGGTTTAGAGTTTGATCCCAAGTTATAGAGTATCATAGAGTCATTGGTTCTACTCGATTTAGGTCTTGTAGAACGTATTTAAAGTGATCAGGGACTGTTTCCCAGCTACTCTAACGTCGCGCTAGCTAACTTATGCTTAGTTTCTAAAGGAATTAACCCTAAGTGATTTCTTTGGCTATGGAATTGGGTTCTGAGTGATTTTTCAGGTGTTTTAGTTGACCCATTGCCTAAGGACGTCTAATCCCAGATTGGCCAAAATTCGGGGTGTTACAATCTATCCCCCTTAAAACACAATGTCGTCCCCGACATTGGCGAAGGGTAAGGAGTACTTTTTCTAAGGGAGGTTCAATCCTATTTAATAACCTAACCGTACGTATAACCTAAATCAAATGTTTCGATCCTGGGCCAGTGGGAAAGAAGCTAACCACTCTTCCGCTGCGCCACTCTGATCGAACGGTTGCGTTGACTAACCTAACTGGATTGGACTCAATACATTCTACCCCCCTTAAAACTTGATTCTACTTAAGGTTCAAGAATCTATGCATCACTCTGTATATCGGAACGAGGCGCAACTTAGGGGCTATCCTTAACCTAAAATGGAAACAACCTTCCTCTACATGGTTTTCCTTGCTAATGATGCGTTCTATGGCATTGGTACCTATGATCATAGAGATGAGCCTAATCTCTCTTGTGGTTAAGGTCAGGGGCAGGTATGAGTTGGTGGCAAGATGTCGAATTCTCTACTGGCTTTAAGTCCTTGCCATTTTCCAAAGACAATGCAATAACTTTTGGTTGTATGTGGTCGAGCCAACACGAAAGAAAAGTTGTATAGTGGGTCTGAGCCGGATACATAGACTTTCTGTCTAGCTAGGACAGAAGATTTATTGTATCAATTCTTAATCCGAGTCGATGCCGATCTTCTACTTGATTAAAGCATTGGATTTATTGGTAACCACTAGGATTAAGAAGTCGATTCAAACTGCGAGTACATCGCTTACATATAGTTCCTTTATTCCGCATTCTCGAATGCAATAAGTCCTTCGGGAAGGCAATTCTAAAGGGCGTGATAGTACATTCTAAGTTCAATCTGAGGGAGTTATAAATGTTCCCTGAGAGTGAATGGTTCCTTCCTATGGGAAACAACAGAAGTCTATAAGTCATAAGGGGATCTATCGAAGGAATAAGGTTCTACTTCGACCAATCTAACCTACAATTCCTTAGCATATACAGGCTTTACTCCACTCAAGGTAACTAGTAGGCTAGTCTGTAACTCAGTAGCTATAATCTAAAGCCTAAGTTTATACGTTAAATGGTTCCATACCATTTATACTACAGGGAGTTGTTCTATTACTTAGGGTCAAGATTGTCTAAATGGAATTGGATTTCTTATGTCGTCAGACCCTTCAAATCTAGAAGTGCTAACACTAGGTCCAAAATGCCAAAGGCCTATGTGGCTAATAGCATTAAGTTGTATTAAATGGACCGCATTCCTAGTCCCCTGATGGGATTGGAAGTGGTATGCTTGGTAGGAGGGTGGGGTGGGATAAAAACTAATTTGTAGGCTGAATCCCGGGAGTTACAATACTCCCGATCTAGGGACAATACCTTACAGCGAACGGAACGGCATGCATTCCATTCAACAAATTTCGGCTACATTAAGCCCAAACCACAACATAAACACATTTTCTATCGGTGACATCATTAGACCCAATAACAACAAAACATGAAAATTCTTAAAACAGTAATCAAACAAGCTACAGGGCAACGACATAGATGCCTAATTCTACCAAAGGACTTCTACCATGGTCCCAACTGACCTTTCTGAATACGATCTAGTTCAGTACTGTCTGTTGCCCATTAGAGCTCTATCGGCCAGGTATTTTCAATACTTCTCAAACGAAGAAAGTTGAGAAATGGGATTTGAGGTTAGCACGATTTTGAGACTCAAAAAGAGGATAAAGGCTCAAATAAAAGGGACATGAGAAGGAGGATGGTGGAAAAGGAGAAAAAGGCTAAAACAGCCTTAACAATAGTCATGAAAAGTGGAGGAAATGCGGAGAAATGGTCACCCAAATGGATAGAATGAAATCTAGGCATTGTAGAGGGATGCTTCAAGCTCCCCTAGGATGTATTTTCAGAAAGAAAAGAGAATGGAAAAGGGGAATGGAGCACCTCACGAATTCAGCTCGATTTGGGGGTTTTAAGAGCTCCAACCAATGAGATCTTCAAGAGGGAAGGCTGCAAACAGTCATGGAGTGAAGGAGTGTGGTCGTTTTCAGCAGGAAATGGATTTGGGAGTGGTTTGGAACCACGAATTTGGGTTAGGGCAACAAGAAAACGTAAATGGGGCTAGAGGAGGGGCTGTTTGTGAAGGAAGTGGGGTTTTGGGGGGGTTATGAGGGATGAACCACATACCAGGGGGCCATACAACACCCCAAACATCACCGAACCGAAGGCCGGCCAGAGTGGGGCCCACCGGTCGGCGATGCATCGCCGAACCGGCGATGGCATCGCTGGCCAACTTCTTAGTTGGTCAGTGGGACCACATGGGTCTGGTACCCCATGATCCAGGGACCCCAAAAAGGTATGGTTCCCACTTTGGTTCATTATAGATTGCCCTATATAGGTCCAAACATGTGTCCGGTACTTTTCGGAGCCAATCTATAATTCTGAATACAAAACCCTATCATGCAGCATACGATTTTGGGGTAGGAGGAGCTAGTACATCCATCTAGACTCTTAGTTTCTAAAGAAAGTAAATTTAGAATGGCCTTATGGCCATTTTTCATAAAATTTTACTATTCACTGTAAAATTTTGTGAAAGTATGATTTTATGTTATTTTCATATTAGGATTAATGCCTAACATGAAAATTATAAGAAATAATTGAAGATTGGAGTGGTGAGAGGAAGAGTTTTGTAGATTTTTGGTGAAACAGGGTTTTTAAGCCCTGGCGATTGAATACAGAGGTTGTGGTTGTCCCACAGCCCAATGATTTACATTTATGGGTTTAGAATTATTCAAAGAATGTCTCAACCCACTTACCTACAACCTAGGACCTACTCAGGTCGCTTCATGCGACCCTAGACGCGTTACGGACTCGATCACGCGATCGAAATGAATAGACTTCGCCTATTGGCGAATCTGCGATCTTAGAAATGTTTCTAGACCCTTCTCGCACCCACCTAAGTCAAAGAAAGTGACAGCGTACGTCGCGTGACCATAACCCAGGCCCAGTTTAATCCAAATCATGCTCTGATACCATCTGTAACATCCTGAAAATCGGGGGGTCGAGCGAAAACCCAACTCCCGAGTTTCAAAATGTTATTTATGTAACAGAGATATGTATGATTGAATGTTGTCTGTGATAATGTATCAAACATGAGTGAGATTAAGCTAGAACAGCATATCATACTCCAGAGACAGTTAAATTAACAAGCGGAAGACTGTGATAGTACATATAACATATATAAACTGTTGTATGTCTCCAGAGTATGAACATGTTACCAGGTTATATACATACATGTATGCTCCAAAAGTAAACCAAAAGGATATACATGAGTGTTCTAAAAATATAAAATGACAAGTGTCAAGGTATCTAATCAACCTCCCTGTAATCCCGTCAATCAGATCATGCATAAAGGAGAGATCCTCCTCATCATCATCAAGTCCAGCACCGCCTCGCAGGCCGCGCCATCATCTGCAATCACAATAGGGACTGGTGGGTGTCCGAAAACACCATCTCGTAACGTGGGAGTGAGTGATCAACTCAGTGGGATAAGAGAGCAGAGATTAGCATGTTATCAAATCAATCATGCGATAATAGTAAAGCAGTAATTCAAACAATCCTAATACTGTTGTTAATGCAATATGACATAACGTGATGTATGCCCTCACCGACGATCTCCCTCATACGACACCATCTTACGACCGCGGCATGCAATCGACCCTCAAGTGCTCCACATCTTTCAAGCACATGCAATGGTATGGTGATATGATTACCGAGTTATTATTAGTCCATTTCATACAGCAATATTGGGAAACTAAGGTACTTCCCCTATATCAATCCCAACACAGATCCTGTCTGGGGTCGTCACTCCTAGTAATCTCATACGATGTATATTTTGTAGGTCGCTGCAAGAGCTGTCAGGGCTGTTGCATGCACTCGTTGCACCGCTCCCCCATCACCTTATCAATACAGGCCTACTGTACTCTACTGCTACTGAAGGGTCGTCGCCTCCCGTAGACTCAGAATACGCTCGCGGTCACTACAAAGGGTTGTCAGGGCTGTTGCATGCACTCGTTGCTCCACTCCCCCATCACCTTATCAATGTAGGCCGACAACAAGAATATAGTGTCCCATACCACCATAATCTGCTCACAAGTCTGGGTGCTCACTGGTCACTACGGGGAAGTTTATGGCCCCAGCGTAGGCCGACAGCTCGACCACGGTGTCCCATACCACCATGCCCGGGTCATGAGTCTTTGTGGATCACTGTACCATGGTTAACAGGGTTTACAATGGTAAGTTCAGTACCCTAGGTTCAAGCAGTTATGACTCATGCAGGGTGAACATACATCGGCCAGTCGGGTTACTTGACGGGCTCGACTAGCACGATCGCATCTCAAGTCGAACGACATGAAGTGCATAAAACACTTCACGCGGCCTAACCACTGCCGCCAACTCCAGAACACGACTCGCGTTCATCAGCGCGTCGTTCGTGGCGAAGATAAGCTAACCATGAATTCGCTCGATTACCGACTGTCTGGACTAGGCATAGTCTCAAACAATCATAAATCCACATCAGCAGTTGTGTAAGGGTAATGAAAATGAAATACAACCATGTGAGCATGTTAACACATGTTAAAACATACAACTTAAGTAAATCATCCAACGCAAGCCTTTCATACATATAATGAAATTATGCGTATCGTCAACCTATAGGAAATCATTTCCATCAGCAAATTAATTGAGAATTCAATCTCAACTAAATCATAATGAAATCATCAAGCACATGTTATAACATACCAATTATGTGAATCATCAAGCACATGCATTTCATACATATAATGAAATCATGCATATGGCTAACATGTTGGAAACCATTTACACCAGCATGTTAATTGAGAAATCAATCTCAAATTAATTCATAACACCATTTAAGTCAATACATACTAATACAAGCATTTATACAAACACTTACACTACACACTTAAGTCTACATATAGTATGTCGACCCGAAGTGCGCATTTAGGCGAATCTCTTCTCCAAACTAATTATGCATGCATTCCTGATATCCTAATGCGGCAAGAAGCCATGTCAATCACATCAACAAAATATGAATGAAAACAGTACTTCCTACAAATGACTAAAATGCCCTAAATCTCATATTCTTCGTTGGTTTACGAAACAGGAAACGGACAGCATGTTGTACATGTCAAACGGCGTTGCCGTCAAGAATCTACTATTAAACGACATTAAAAGCGTTGAAAACAGTCAATCAAAGCGTCTAATATCCGCACCTTGTCTCTTATAAATGTGTCGTTTCGAACGGAGCGTATACGCTTTGTCTACGGCGAATAGAGAACCTGATTCACGAGTTCTATCAGTTTGCATGCTATGAAATGGAAAGAATTCCAAATCAGCAACTTCTAGGGTTATTCCTTACCTGAAAATGTGGAGAAATCACAGGCCAGGTGATCGGAGTGTGTTGCTTAGGCACTTGCAGCAGGTGGCACGAGCAGCAAGAAATTCTCTCCTGCTCTCTCTCACAAACTCTCACCTTTTCTCTCTCCCAATCTAGGGATTTTTGCAAATTCGGATGGGAGAGAGGAGTGAGGGTTTCAACCCTTTTTATAAGCCCAAACTTGCCCGAAATAGGCTTGGGAACAAGTTTCACTTGGGGGTAACCAAATCGGGGCTGTTTCGGTCCAAAAGGACATTTCTGGTGGTCCCCTGGCTGAATGCGGTCGGACTTAAGCTCATGCATACTGGATCTAGCACGCATCAAGTTTTCAGTCCGGCAGGGTTCGCAGATCGCGCGTGGCGGACCAGTTTCAGTTCAGCGGTCACCGCACGTAGATCAGGTCTGAAATAGAAATTTTTCCTGATCCGAGGGTGTAATTTGGCTGAATTCTGACAGTCAGAATGCTTAATACTGACCCGTCAAGTCATGTGCCAGATTTGAATTTGAAATTCCGATTCTGTCCCTATTTGAACTCTCTTCAGTCCGGGCTCAATGAAATAGCCTGTGGTTATCGGTTGGACTTGATTTTTGAAATGATTGTCAAGTCCAGCAAGGCGGTTCTAACGGTCTAAGATAGGAGATATCGGACTTTCGACGCGCGGTCTAGATCCAATACAAAATTTCAAGTGGTCCAGAGAACAAACCGGTTTAGAGTTTGATCCCAAGTTATAGAGTATCATAGAGTCATTGGTTCTACTCGATTTGGGTCTTGTAGAACGTATTTAAAGTGATCAGGGACTGTTTCCCAGCTACTCTAACGTCGCGCTAGCTAACTTATGCTTAGTTTCTAAAGGAATTAACCCTAAGTGATTTCTTTGGCTATGGAATTGGGTTCTGAGTGATTTTTCAGGTGTTTTAGTTGACCCATTGCCTAAGGACGTCTAATCCCAGATTGGCCAAAATCTGGGGTGTTACACACAGTTAGAGTAATACCCATGAAGGAGTTACCTAAATAGTGAAATGGTACCATAAGGTCACCTCATGGGAACTTCCCATGAGGTTAATCTGTGTACGCCCCACCATGATGTGTGTAGAACATCAACACCATGCATTTGTTGTGTCCCCTTTAAGTCCAAAAATCAGTCATATACGAAACTCAGGTGGGCCATAACATCTAAAACTATGTGAAGACATCCCTAAAACATATAAAAGCATTTTGTGGGGCCCACATAAGTTTTAGATGTGTATGAAACTTGGTCTAATTCCTCATCCAAGTGGGACACACATAATGAATGGGATGGATCTATGAACCACATCTAGGTGGGCCCAATAAATGATTATGAATGTTTTAATGGGTGGGTAACCCTCTTAACTATAATATGTGGTGTGGCTCACCCAAGTCATGGATTGAATTTATTTTTAAGGTCATGGCCCACCATGGAATGGTGTGTCTAACTGACGGGGCAGATCCAAAGTTTAAGTGGACCAACATAGAAAAGAGTGGGATAGTGACACCCACTATTGAAACCTTCTTAGGGCCCACCATGATGTTTATTTGAGATCTAACCTATTTATAAGTTAATACGGATATGGAATAAGGGAAAACATATATATTAGCTTGGTTGAAAACTTCTATGGCCCAAAGGAAGGTTTTAATGGTAGGCATTCAATCCCCACTATTTTTTGTGATGGGGTCCACTCAAACTTTGAATCTGCCTCATACTTTGGCTCAATCACAAGAAGTTTTTAATGTTGGATATTCATTCAACACCATTTCATGTGGTGTGGTCCAAATACTTCGATGAATAGGAAAAACAAATTTCATATTGATCCGAAACTAGATGAACGAATGGATGACATACATACATCATGGTAGGGCCCACAAAGCACTGACCACTAGCCACGAGGCTGGTGTAAGGGGAGTAGCAAGACTAGCTGCTGAAGTGATGTCAACAAGTTCCATGGGTCCCAACATGATGTATGTTTTGTATCCACACCTTCCATCCATTTGGAGAGATTATTTTAGGGCAATATCCAAAGAACGAGTTAAATCTAAAGCTCCAGTGGACCCCAACATAGAAAACAGTGGGACAGTGATGCCCACCATTAAAAAATTCTTAAGGCCACAAAAGTTTTAGATCAAGTTGATATTTTTGCTTTTCCTTATTTCATGTCTTTTTTAACTTTTGAACAGGTTGGATTTCAAATAAACATTATGATGAGCCTTAGGATAGTTTCAACGGTGGGAATTACTCTCCCTACATTTTTCTTTGGTGGGGTCCACTATAGATCTTTCTTTTTTTTTTTTGCCTCATTCTTTGGAAAAAAAGGATTTCAATAAAAAAAATGATATTTTGAAAAAGAAAATTTAAGGAATTAAAAAAAAATTGTGAAAAAATTGAAAATTTTGGAAAAATATATATTTTTAAAAAAAAGAAAAGTAGATTTTGTATTTTAACAAGAAAATTGAAAAGTTAGATAACAAAAAGTGAGATTTTGATGATATGTTGTATATCCTTGCCGCCCATATATTTCTCCAACCCATTTTTGGGCCAGGTATAAAAAATTGTGTAGATTTAAATCTTAAGTGGATCACACCACTGGAAAGAATGATAATATAGTACCTCGCCATTAAAAATTATAAAGAGCCCATCGTAAGGTTTTAGTAATGTTTTTTTGCAATCCAACTTGCTAATAATGTAAAGAAGATCTAGATGAAGGTAAACTACAAAGATCAAATTGATCCAAACTTTTGTGGCCTTCAAAAGGTTTTTAATAGTTATTCATCATTATTTTGATTGGTATATATGGCCCACCTGAGATTATTGAGTTCTTATGATTTGAAATCACATCCTAAAATATGATGGAAAAATATATGGACGGTGTCGATATACATAAAATATTTCAAGGTGGGCCCTACACAGTTAGAGTAACACACACGAAGGAGTTACCTAAATAGTGAAATGGTACTATAAGGTCACCTCATGGGCCCGCATGATTTTTGGATGTGTATGAAACTTGGTCTGACTCCTCATCCAAGTGGGACACACATAATGAATGGGCTAGATCTATAAACCACATCTAGGTGGGCCCAATAAATGATTATGAATGTTTTAATGGGAGGGTAACCCTCTCAACTATAGTATGTGGTGTGGCCCACCTACGTCATGGATTGACTTTATTTTTAAGGTCGTGGCCCACCATGGAATGGTGCATCTGACTGACGGGGCAGATCCAAAGTTCAAGTGGACCCACCATAGAAAAGAGTGGGAATAATGATTTCCGCCGTTGAAATCTTCCTATGGCCCACAGTGATGTTTATTTGTCATCCAACCTGGTCATGGGGCCCATTGGAATATAAGTGTTTTATCTAAGCCGCCCATAAATTCTGATATATAATTTCATGGATGAGCGTAAAAAGTAAGTAGATTGAAGGTCTAAGTGGACCACACCATAAAAAATAATAAAAAATAAATTTTTATCGTTAATATTTTATGTGGTCCATTTGCAGCTTCGATATGACTCCTTTTTTGGATCAACCCTTAAAATGATCATTTAAAATGAAAGGACGGAGTAGATAAATAACATATATCATGGTGGGCCCCACAAGCCCTAAAACTAAACACTACCCTCCGTCACCTCCACCCCCAAAATATAATCGGCTGGCGCGTGCCTCTCTCCCAAATCCCTCACTCTCGCGTGCCCACCCCTCTCCCAAAACCCAAACCCTTTCTCTCTCGTGCCCGCCCCTCCCTGAAAACCCAAACCTCGCGCCCGTCCCTCTATCTCTCTCTCCACCCCCTAACCTCTCTCTCTCTCTCTGTGGGGAGGGAAGTGATTGTGCTAGAAGCAGAAAGGGCAGATCCAGATCTTGGTGGAGAAGTTGACGTGGGAGTACGAATTTAAGGTAGACGCGCAGGACTTACAGTGGAGGGGGAGGTAAGGGAGGATGGGGACGTCTGGGGAGTGCCGGATTGGGGAGATGGACGCTATTACTGGGACCATGCACTTGCCGACGTCCACCTTCGATCGGGGCCATATGTTCTAATTCATGTAGACGGCGTCGATGCCGTCCATGTCGGATGATGGGCCCATCTCGTACATTCTCCCTCTCCTTCTTCTTAGGTCTGAAGATGTTGGGATTTCTCTGGTTTGAGAGAGAGAGAGAGAGGCTAATTTGGGGAAGGAAGAAGGGTTATGGGATGTAAATTTCACTTTTTTGGGGGGTGGTGACACTAGAGATCTGAGGTTCTTTGGTGGGAGAAATGGGTTTTTTTTCCTTTCCTCCTCGACGCGGATTGGGTCCTACCCCGCCCGTCACTAGCTGGGAACTGGTAGCAGCTTTGAGTGGCCACCGTGAGGTATGGGTCTTATCCACACCGTTAATCCATTTTTTTCTTTCATTTTAGTTCATAATTCTAGATATGAGTCAGATCCGAGGCTCAATTGGACCACACCACAGGAAGCAGCGGTGATAATGATTCTCACCATTGAAACTTTTCTAGGCCCACCATGATGTTTATTTTCCATCCAACCTATTCATAAAGTTACGTAGACCGAAGAGAAAACACAAATATCAGCTCTATCCAGAACTTCTATGAGACCCAAGAAGTTTTTAACAAAAAAAATGGATGGACGGTGTGGATAAGACCCATGGGCACTCAAAGCTACTATCCGTTCCTTCTTTTGGTGGTGTTATTTGCTACTCTGGCAGAGTGCGATGGTTGGTACTCATGCACTAGGGACTTGTACATGCTGCATGGGTTAACTCAAATTAGAGATGATACAATGTGGGACTTAGTGCAGATAGGTCATGAGTCAGAATTTAGATCTGTTTAAGGATCATACCCTGTTATTAATGTGAACGTTTTCATCAAATCAGGGCTGTTCATTGTTTTAACTAGTCCGCCCATTATATTAGATATATACCAAATGGAAATTTAGAATATTTGCTTAGTGAGATATTTGGTTCTCATGAAATCTTAGATGAGGCCCATTATTAAACGGTTTGGCTTTTTCTATGTCAGCATATCAATTGTCACGCTCTACCAGAGTATCAACCTTTTTCTTATCTTTTTATTGTATATATTTAATTGATGAACTTCAAGAGTCTAGTGTGGGCTTTGTGTGAAGACGGGAGTTGGGGCTGGCCATGCCTGTTTCCTCCAGACTTATAATTGATTGGAATTGTATAGTTTCCGGCTGCTATATGCATACACAGTCACTGACTCGATGGGAAATATAGTGGGCTCATTTATTTCAGGCTTCTTTAAAGTTTCTCATATGGAGAGATGCTTGATTGGATGGGCTGCAACAATGGATTGTCATACACTTCATTCTGGGATATCCTAGTCACTAGTTCTTTATTACTTTTCTCCAACCATTTATTTGTTTGCTGAAAGGGATCTTGGATTACACTGAAGATGATGTGGTTTCCACTGACTTTGTTGGTGATAACAGGTAAAGAAAGATTCATATTTACTTGTTACTTTTGTTTTCTTTACCCTTCTTAAGAATTACTATGATACCTTTTTTTCCTTCTAGAACTACCTAATCCACAAAACAACTAGTTGTTTTCCAAGTCCAACATCCATATGAATTTTCTTTAGCATTTCCTTGACTATTATGGCTCCAAAACTATTCCTTATATTGTTATTTGGACTCCTGGCTGAGCACTGGATGTTTAATTCATGCAGTGTCTTATTGAGTACAATGCAACATTAACATCAATCTGCTTCATGAGTATGCTCGGATTTGTTGATGATGTCCTTGATGTTCGGTGGAGAATGTAATTTCTAGTTTCATCTTTGATGGCTTCTATATGTGCTTAAGAAGCTTGACTCAGTCTTTTTTCATTATGGTTTCTCGTTCTAGGGAATTTCACACTTTTAAACTGTTTAAGGGCCATGAAAGTTTTAGATCAAGCTGATATTTGTGCAATTTCTGAAGGTCCATGGAAGAAAAAGAAGAATTTGGTATTGTCACTCAATGGATTGTTCCTTAAAGAGTCAATGACCAATGCTTGACAAATGTTCTTTTGAAGATAAATGCCAAGGTGAGTTGTCACTAAAATATCATGTGCCTTCCTTATGGACTTTCAGGTGTGATCTCTCTGTCTAGCTAACAACCTCCTTTCCTTTATTTTCAACAGCTTGGTGGAATGAATTCCTTACTTGTAGTTAAATGATCACTTTCCATTCCCCTGATTTCTAGAGTTCCCACAATCATCCTGGCGATGGATGTATCACATGGTTCCCCAGGCCAGTCCAACGTGCCATCAATTGTGGTGGTAAGATAAGATGCATGATTTTCCTTTTCAACTGTTAGTCATAGAGTGATAGTACTTGTTTCAATTTTATTGGATGGATGATGAATGTATTTACGAATGTAAATGAAAATAAAAAACTTATAATATATATATATATATGTTATCAATGAAAGATACCTTATTTAGGGGTACATGAAATTCTTGTAGCTTATGGTAAGGTGCCCCAATATTGGTTGTATGTTACTAGTATGTAGTAGATAATACTAGGTTCAATAGTAGATAATACTAGAGAATACCTAAACCCGATCCGAACTCGAAACCAAACCTAATTCCCTAAACCTAAACTTAAACCGTGGGGGTCCCTGGAAGGTGAGAACCGCCATTATGACCATGATGAAGCTGCCCATTTTCTATGGATAGCATTGGAGTGGCCTTACCATTTGAACAGGCCGTGTTTATGTATTTATTCGAATTTGTTGGAGCAAACCCGGATGTGCATCGGAGCCTATAACTATACTTAACCTAAACCTATTCTCAAATCCTAAAACTTATAACTATAACCTAAACCTTAACCAAAAACCTATAACCTATAACCTAAACCCTATTCTCTAAACCTTAACCTACACCCTAACCTAAACCTATTCTCAAATCCCAAAACCTATAACCTATAACCTAAACCGAAACCTATAACCTAGACCTGAACATAAACCCAAACCCGAACCTGAACCCGAATTCCTAAACTTAAACCTATACTTGTAACCTAAACCTATTCTCAAATCTCAAAACCTATAACTATAACCTAAACCTTAACCAAAAACCTATAACCTATAACCTAAACTCAATTCCCTAAACCTTAAACTACACCCTAACCTAAACCTATTCTCAAGTCTGAAAACCTATAACCTATAACCAAAACTGAAACCTATAACCTAAACACGAATATAAACCTGAACCTGAATTCCTAAACTTAAACCTATAATTATAACCTAAACCTATTCTCAAATCCCAAAACTTATAACTATAACATAAACCTTAACCAAAAACCTATAACCTATAACCTAAACTCAATTCCCTAAACCTTAACCTACACCCTAACCTAAACCTATACTTATAACCTAAACCTATTCTCAAATCTAAACCTACAACCTAAACCTAAACCAAAACCTATGACATTAACATAAACCTATAACCTAAACTTATAACCTTAACCAAGCCTATTTTCAAATCCCAAAACCTATAACCTAAACCTAAACTTATAACCTACACTTATAACCTAAACCTGTAACTTATAACCTAACCTAAATTGTCACGCTCCAAACTCAAAAATCGGGCTCACAAAATTTTTGATCGCCGAATCTGGTGCCAACAGCCTCCGTAGAACCCCATTCTCGGCTCCCAGCATCCATTCGCCAGGTTCCGTTCCTGGGATGCTACGAGGAGGATTTTCAACATTAGTTTGATTCGTAATAAGCATAACCAAAGGCATAACCCACAAACAATAACCAAAAACTCCATCACATTTTCACTATGATCAAAAACTTTATAAGTACAATGAGCATAAAGGAAAATACAATGATGATGAGCAAAAAATCTCCCAGATGATCTGCAAAGCGCTTCGCCTCAGCGCTGCTACACCCCATCATCACCTGTACGCAACGGTCGTGCATAAGCTTATGGAAAGCTTAGAGAGTGGTGAAAGTGTGTGCACAAGGTAGTAATATGATTATGTAATATCTGAGTAATGCGGAATAAGCTAATGGATCCATGAATACTAATGGTCGTACCGAGGCCATACGATGCAAGGCATGAATGATGTCAGCCATACCAAGGCCATGCGATGCGAGATGCAACTCAAGCATACAAATCTTCATCTAAGTCCACCTATCAATACTACTCAACTCTGGAATATAACCGGGGTCTAGTACACTCCAAGCCAGATTGCCCCCCCATCGCGTTCAATAAGGTGAGTGGAAAAACCTCACTATTTTCTTGCCAATATCAGACTCGGCTCATAGATAGCGAACCCATTCTTCAAGTTGGTCAAACTCAGCCTAGCTTTGCCCCCTCCTCTTGGGGGAGATAAGGCTGCACCCCCTTCTAATTGACCACGAAAAAGTGAAAAGCGCAGCCTCCTGGTAATCGACGCTCGGCCCTCATGCACCAACTCGGTCTAGACATTGGAGCAACCTCATGGTACTATAAGGGTTTAGAGACTTTTACCCAGGGATATCTATAGCATCCCATATAGAATAAAATTTTCGGTATCCAATCCTACCAACCACGATACGCATGTAGAGGCTACGACCCTGATGTCGCTAGGGCATACAATATAATATCACACAATGTGAATGCATGATTCATGCTATCCAGTCATGTAGAAATCCTGTGCGTATCGTGCGCTCATGTAGGGCAACACTGCCTATCTAGGAGCCTCTAAACAATCTGTCCGAAGCCATATGTTATGATCAGTCACTTCTCATATTAAGCATACATATGATACGTATGATCATGAATCATGGAACTATACTAAACATGTTATATGGTGATGGGTGCTATTCATAACGAGGATGAGCCTAGATGGTCACAAGTATGAGCCTAACGATGGGACCTAGAGAGAATTATAATGCAGACATTTAACCAACATTATTCTTACAATGTGGATGTCAAACCAACATTGATCCCACGGCACGACCATCATAAACATTATTACACAAACCATGGTAGAGTCTCTTATTTTAATGGACTTGTGTACATCTAATTGGGCCTCAACCCATGGGCCTTAGTTACATCAAATGGGCCTCATAACATGGGCTTCATATATATCAAGGTGAGCCTCAATGGATGGGCTATAACTACATCAAGATGGGCCTAATCATATGGACCGAATCAAATGGGCCGAATTAAATGGGCCTAAGGTATATCAAATTGGCCCCACCCTCATATATTTTTGAGATCCATCCTATTCACAAGTTAATATAGAGATAAATGAATGAAAATAAATATCAACTAAATTGGAAACTACCATTGCCTTAAGAAGTTGAACAGTGGATGTCACGGTCCACTATTTAAATGGTGGGGTCCACTTAAACTTTAGATCTAATTCACTCATTCTCCCATGCCATAAAATGATCTCATAAATGGTTGGCCAGTATGGATGCAACACATACATCATGGTGGGCCCCACCACCCAAACAAGGGGTGTGAAGATAAAACACATCATCCTAGTAGGGCCTGCATGTGGAATAGCAATGGGGCCCACATAACTGAATGGTACGGATTATTCCCACATGTGCAACAGGTCCCACAGACCAAGCTGACGTCAAGGGAGCAGCTTGCTGCCTTAAAATAAGTGTAGGACCCACCACAATATGTAATATAAAACACATATATTTAATATATATATATATATATATATATATATAAGTTTAGCTACTGTACATGCAACTTTTCTGCATTAAAAGGGAGAGGTGGGTCCCATGTACGGCCCACCCTCATAAATGTACAGCATATATATATATATATATATATATATATATATATATATATATATATATATATTATAATATATAATGTATGATATTATATATTTATATAATATATTACTATTATATTAAACATATCACCACGTCCAGGCCATGGACGCCCTGTACATGCACATATATCATGGTGGCCCCACACGTGGGGTGGGTCCCATGTAGCCTGCATCATGGTGGGCTCATCTAATGGAAGGACGGTGGAGATGGGTCCCATGGACCCCACGCCACTAGGGAGAGGTGTCAAGACCTCAGCGTGAAATGAGGTATCTTTCACTCAGTCCACCATGTGAGCTATGGAGCTAGGCCCATGTCCGATCACACTTCACTAGCAGCCACACCCACTATTGGCCATATCAAGGTGGGCTCCCTATGGATGGTTGGGGTGGCCTATAAACATCATGGTGTGTCCCACATGGGTGGGGTCCGCCAGTAGGTGGCTTGGATGCAAACATTATAGTGGTCCACACACCTCATCATGATCATTACCACACAAAAGGAAAAAAAAAGGGAAAGAAAAAGAAAAGAACAAAAGATCGGATGGTGGTGGAGGGGCCCCGCCACTATGGGCCCTCCATGATCATAATGCATACATAAAAAATGGGTCCCATCATAAGTGGGCCTTGTAATAGCAAACCAACGATGGATCACCCACTTTAGATCGTTTCATCTTGGCTCCAATGGTTTTTTTGCTCCTTATCTTCGATCCTAATGGAGGAGATGAGATTTGGATGGTTGAGATGGGAGATGAAAGGGTAGGAAAGGTGGGCCACACTTGTAGCTTAGAAGAGATGGGGAGAGGCTTGGACGGATGGTGCTCTTGGGTTGCTTAGGAGGTGAGTTTGAAAATGAGAGTGTTAGTTGTAGAGAGAGAGAGAGAGAAAGATGGTTGATGGAGTGATGGATGTGTTGATGTGGTGAGTGATGGGTGTAAGAACCTTTTTTTGACTTTTGTGATAGAATGTGTAAGAAAGGTATGGCCTTGTAAGAAACTTTTTGACTTTGGGGGTTGCTTGGGGATGGGTGAAATGTGATGTGTACTTGACATGTACTTGACATAATAGGATTGATTGATGGATGGATGTGACATTCGGCAGAGATTCTCTTGGATTTTACAACGTGCGGTGTTCTCCTGGCACCAAACGCTAGCCCACATCTCCTAGCTAAAGTATCAGATCGGCACGTGAGTCGTGGCAATGGCGTTGTCGCTAAGGTATAAGTCTCAGGTTGAGTTAACTCGGGTTGACGGCGTGTGAATCAAGGTTGCACGAAAATGTCTGTTAAGGGTCAAAGGTTGCCGAAATTTGACCGAAAAGATCGCGAAATCCTATGAAAAGATACGGACTAAGATACGAGTCTTACATAAACCTAAACCTATAACCTACACTTATAACATAAACCTAAACCTAAAACCTAAACCTAAACCTAAAACCTAAATGTATTCTAGAATCCCTAAACCTAAACCTACACCTAATCCTAATCTTAACTCTTTCACCTAAACCTAAACCTAAACTTGAAAACTTAAACCTAAACCCTAACCGAAACCCGATTTCCTAAACCTAAACCTACACCTATTCTCAATTCCCTAAACCTTAACCTATAACCTAAACCTAAACCTATAAACTACACTTATAACCTAAATCTATAACCTTAACCTAAACTTAAAACCTAACCTAAACCTTAACTTATAACTTATAACCTAAATCTAAACCTCTACGACTTAAACCTAAACCTTAACCTATAACCTAAACTTATAACCTTAAGCTAAACCTATTCTCAAATCCCAAAACCTATACTTATAACCTAAACCTATACTTATAACCTTAACTTATACTTGTAACCTTAGCCTAAACCTATTCTCAAATCCCAAAACCTATATTTATAACCTAAACCTAAACCTTAACTTATAACCTTAACCTATAACCTAAACCTATACTTATAACCTAAACCTATACTTGTAACCTTAACCTAAACCTATTCTCAAATCCCAAAACCTATAACATAAACCTAAAACTTAACCTATAACCTAAACTCAATTCCCTAAACCTTAACCTATAAACTATAACCTATAACCTAAACGCAATTCCCTAAACCTTAACCCATAACCTAACCTAAACCTAAACCTATAACTTACACTTACTATAATCTAAACCTAAAACTTAAGCCTAAAACCCAAATGTAAACCCGATCCCGAACCCGAACCCGATTTCCTTAACCTAAACCTTAACGTATTCTCAAATCCCTAAACCTAAACCTTTACCTAATCCTAATCTCAACTCCCTAACCTAAACTTAAAAACCCAAACCTAAACCCGAACCCGAACCCGATTTCCTAAACCTAAACTTATAACCTTAACCTAAACCTATTCTCAAATCCCAAAACTTATAACCTAAACCTAAACCTTAACCTAAACCTAAACCTACACTTATAACCAATAACCTAAACCTAAACCTAAAACCCAAATGTAAACACAATCTCGAACCCGAACCCAATTTTCTAAACCTAAACCTTAATGTATTCTCAAATCCCTAAACCTATACCTACACCTAATCCTAATCTTAACTCCCTAACCTAAACCTAAACCTAAACTTGAAAACCTAAACCTAAACCCAAACCCGAACCCGAACTTGATTTCCTAAACCTAAACTTATAACCTTAACCTAAACCTATTCTAAAATCCCAAAACCCATAACCTAAACCTAAACCTAAACCTTAACCTAGAACCTATAACCTTAACCTATAACCTAAACCTATAACCTAAACTTAATTCCCTGAACCTTAACCTATAACCTAACATAAACCTAAACCTATAACTTACACTTATAACCTAAACTTAAACCTATAAACTAAACCTATAACCTAAAACCTAAACCTAAACCCAAAACCTAAATGTATTCTCAAATTCTCAAACCTAAACCTACACCTAATTCTAATCTCAACTCCTTAATCTAAACCTAAACTTGAAAACCCAAACCTAAACCCGATCCCAATTTCCTAAACCTAGACCTTAACCTATTCTCAATTCCCTAAAGATATAACCTATAACCTAAACCTAAACGTATAACCTAAACCTAAACTTAAAACCTAAATGTATTCTCAAATTCCTAAACCTAAACCTACACTTAATCGTAATCTCAACTCCAGAACCTAAACCTAAACTTGAAAACCCAAACCTAAACCCGAACTGTAACGCCCGTGAAAAATCCGTACTTGGAATCGAGTACCGATTTGACTCGAAATCACGTATAAAGAATTTCCATGGAAATTAAACGTAAGTTAGCTAGCGCAACGCTAGAGCAGCTGGGAAATAGTCCCTGATCACTTTAAATACGTTCTACAAGACCCAAATCGAGTAGAACAGACAAATCTACAATACTCTATAACCTTGGATCCAACTCTAAGCAGGTTTGTCCTCTGGACCATATTGAACTTTTGTATTGGATTTAGACCGCGCGTCGAAGGTCTGATACCTCCTATCTTAGACCGTTAGAATCGCCCAGCTGGACTTGACAATCATCTCGAAAATCAAGTCAAACCGATAATCACAGAGTATTTTGTTGAACCCGGACTGAAGCGACCGCGAATACGGACGAATTGGGAATTTTAAATTTAGATCTGGCACACGACTTGACGCGTCAGTATTAAGCGTTCTGACCGTCAGAATTCATCCAGATTACACCCTCGGATCAGGAAAAATATCTATTTATTATCACGGAACTTTCAGCCCTGATCTATGTGCGGTGACCGCTGAACTGAAACTGGTCCGCCACGTGCGATCTGCGAACCCTGCCAGACTGAAAACTTAATACGAGGTACATCTGGTACCCATGAGCTTAAGTCTGATCGCAATCGACCAGGGGACCACCAGAAATCAGTTTTTGGACCGAAACAGCCCCGAAATGGATAGGCAATAAGTAAACTTCGTCCCGGAGCCTATTTTCGGCGTTTCCAAGCTTATAAAAGGGGTTAAAACCCTCATTCCTTCCTTGCATACGAATTTCACAAACCCTAGCACAAGAGAGAGAGAGTTTGAGAGAAAGGGAAGAGGAGATTTTTCCCGCTTCCGAGCCACCAACGGTTGCTGCATCAGCACTTCCTTCCAATCACCTGGCTGGTGATTTCTACACTTTTTCATGTATAGAAAAATCCCAAAAACTTGCTGATTTAGGGTTTATGTAGATTCTGAATATGTTAGCTAACTAAATCCATAAATCAGGTTCTCCTACTGTCGTAGACGAAGCGTACACGCTCCGTTCAAAATCTCGCGACCGTAAGGGATTAGGTGAGGATTTTAGACGCTTTGATTGTCGGTTTACAACGCTTTCAATGTCGTTTAATAGTAGATTATCGACGGCATCGCCGTTTGACATGTACAACATGCTCTCCGTTTCCCGTTTCGCAAATTAACGAAGAATATGAGATTTAGGGCATTTTAGTCATTTATAGGAAGTACGGTCTCCATGCATAATTTGCTGACGTGATTAACATGATTTGTCACCGCATTAGAGAGTTAGGAATGCTTGCATAATCAGTTTGGCGAAGAGATTCGCCAAGTTGCGCACTTTGGGTCGACATACTATATGTGGATTTAAGTGTGTAGTGTATGTGTTTGTATAAATGCTTGTATTAGTATGTATTGCATTGAATGATGTTATGTAGTAGTTTGAGATTGATTTCATGATTAATATGCTGACCTAAATGATTTCCTATATGTTGACCTTATGCATGATTACATCACATGCATAGAAATGATGCCTTAAAGAATTGCCTAAGTTGAATATGCATGGAAAGCATGCCTTGAAGATTTGCCTAAGTTGAATGTTATAACATGTGCTAACATGCTCACATGATGTGTTTCAATTCCAATACCCTGATATATAGCGTTAATGTGATTCAGTAGATGTGTGGGACTTGACTTAGTCCAGGCAGTCGGTAACCGAACGAATTCGTGGCTGACTGGTCATAGCCACGAACGACGCGTCGATGAATGTGATTCGTGTTGAGAGTTGGCGACAGTGGTTAGGCCACGCGAAGTGTTTTACGCACTTCATGTCATTCAATTCGAGATGCGATCGCGCTAGTCGAGCCCGTCAAGTAACCCGACTGGCCGATGTTTGTTCACCTTGTATGTATCATAACTGCTTGAACCTAGGGTACTGAACTTACCATTGTAAACCCTATTAACCGTGGTACCTTGATCCATGAAGACTCATGAGCCGGGCATGGTGGTATGGGACACCGTGGTCGAGCTGTCGGCCTACGCTGGGGCCACAAACCTCCCCGTAGTGACCAGTGAGCACCTTGACTCGTGAGCAGATTATGGTGGTATGGGACACTATATTCTAGCTGTCGGCCTACACTGATCAGGCGACGAGCCCTTTGTAGTGACCGCGAGCGTATTCTGAGTTCACGGTAGGCGACGACCCTTCCGTGCAGTAGAGTACAGTAGGCCTGTATTGATAAGGTGATGGGGGAGCGGTGCAACGAGTGCGAGCAACAACCCTGGCAGCCCTTGCAGTGACCTACGAAATGTACATCGTATGAGATTACTAGGAGTGACGACCCTAGACAGGATCCGTGTTGGGATTGATACAAGGGAAGTACCTTAGTTTCCCAATCCTGCTGTTTGAATGGACTAATAACAACTTGGTAATCATATCACCATAGCATTGCATGTGCCTGGAAGACGTGGAGCACTCTAGGGAGTGTGGCATGCCGCGGTCGTAAGATGTTGCCGCATGAGGGTGATCGTCGGTGAGGGCATACATCACGTCATATCATCTTGCATTAACAACAGTATTAGGATTTGTCTGATTTACTGCTTTACTATTATCGCGTGATTGAATTGTGAACATGCTAATCTTTGCTCTATGATTCCACTGAGTTGATCACTCATTCCCACATTATGGGATGGTGTTTGCAACACCCACCAGACCCTGTTGTAGTTGCAGGTGACGACGAGATCCAGGAGGTGGAGCCGGAGATTGACGAGGACCAGGATGAGTTCTCGTATATGCAGTATCACGACGGCTTCCCGTAGGTGACCTGGATCGAGGGAGACTTCAGTGGGATTATTTTGGAACTTATTCTTTTGTCTATTTACATGTATATGAGACTCAGAGATGTAGTCATACTTTGGAGACAGTCGAGATTACTTTGTTTTTCCATACAGTGATATATATATTGTTTAGTCTTCCGCTTGCTTTTATCACTGGATCTGAAGTATGAATTGCAGTTTTGGTATACTTTTACTCATGTGAATGCTTTAAATCAGACAACATTGAATCATAACCATTTTTGTTGCATAAGTGACGGTCTGGAACTCGGGAGTTGAGTTAATACACGACCCCCGATTTTCAGGGTGTTACACGAACCCGAACCCGAACCCGATTTCTTAAACCTAAACCTTAACCTATTCTCAATTCCCTAAACCATTACCTATAACCTAACCTAAACCTAAACCTATAACCTACACTTATAACCTAAACCTAAACCTATAACCTCAACCTAAACGTAAAACCTAAACCCGATCATGAACCCGAATCTGAATCCCTAAACCCTTAGCCTAAACCTAAAATCCAAACGTAAACCCGATCTCGAACCCGAACCTGATTTCTTATACCTAAACCTTATCGTATTCTCAAATCCCCAAACTTAAACCTGCACCTACACCTAATCTCAACTCCCTAACCTAAACCTAAACCTAAACTTAAAAACCCAAACCTAAACCCGATCCCAAACCCGAATCTGAATCCCTAAACCCTTAGCCTAAATCTAAAACCCAAACGTAAACCCGATCTCAAACCTGAACCCAATTTCCTATACTTAAACCTTAGCGTATTCTCAAATATCTAAAATTAAACCTACACCTAATCCTAATCTCAACTCCCTAACCAAAACCTAAACCTAAACTTGAAAACCTAAACTTAAACCCAATCCCAAAACTGAACCTGATTTCTTAAACCTAAACTTATAACCTTAACCTAAACCTATTCTCAAATCTCAAAACCTATAACCTAAACCTTAACCTTAACCTATAACCTAAACTCAATTCCCTAAACCTTAACCTATAACCTAACCTAAACCTAAACCTATAACCTACACTTATAACCTAATCCTAAACCTATAACCTAAAACTATAACCTTAATCTAAACATTAAACCTAAACCTAAACCTATACTTATAACCTAAACCTATTCTCAAATCCCAAAACCTATAACCTAAACCTAAACCTAAACCTTAACCTAGACCTAAACCTAAAACCTAAACTTGAAACCTAAACCTAAACCTACACTTATAACCTATAACCTAAACCTATAACCTAAACCTAAACCTAAACCTAAAACCCAAACGAAAACCCGATCACGAACCCGAACCTGATTTCCTAAACCTAAACATTAACGTATTCTCAAATCCGTAAACCTAAACCTACACCTAATCCTAATCTCAACTCCCTAACCTAAACCTACATTTAAACTTGAAAACCCAAACCTAAACCCGAACCCGAACCTGATTTCCTAAACATAAACTTATAACCTTAACCTAAACCTATTCTCAAATCCCAAAACCTATAACCTAAACCTAAACCTAAACCTTAACCTATAACCTTAACTTATAAACTAAACCTATAACCTAAACTCAATTCCCTAAACCTTAACCTATAACCTAACCTAAACCTAAACCTATAACTTACACTTATAACTTAAACTTAAACCTATAACTTAAAACCTAAACCTAAACCTAAAACCTAAATGTATTTTCAAATCCTTAAATCTAAACCTACACCTAATTCTAATCTCAACTCCTTAACCTAAACCTAAACCTGATCCCGATTTCCTAAACCTAAACCTTAACTTATTCTCAATTCCCTGCAGCTATAACCTATAACCTAAACCTAAACCTAAAACCTAAATGTATTCTCAAATCCCTAAACCTAAACCTACACCTAATCCTAATCTTAACTCCTTAACCTAAACCTAAACTTGAAAACCCAAACCTAAACCTGAACTCGAATCCAAACCCGATTTCCTAAACCTAAACCTTAACCTATTCTCAATTCCCTAAACCGTAACCTATAACCTACACTTATAACCTAAACCTAAACCTATAGCCTAAAACCTAAACTTAAACCTAAAATCTAAATGTATTCTCAAATCCTTAAACCTAAACCTACACCTAATCCCAATCTCAACTCCTTAACCTAAACTTAAACTTAAAAATCCAAACCAAAACCTGATCCCGATTTCTTAAACCTAAACCTTAACTTATTCTCAATTCCCTAAAGCTATAACCTATAACCTAAACCTAAACCTATAACCTAAACCTAAAACCTAAATGTATTCTCAAATCCCTATACCTACACCTACACCTAATCCTAATCTCAACTCCTTAACCTAAACATAAACTTGAAAACCCAAACCTAAACCCGAACCTGAATCCAAACCTGATTTCCTAAACCTAAACCTTAACCTATTCTCAATTCCCTAAACTATTACCTAAAACCTAACCTAAACCTAAACTTATAACCTTAACCTAAACATATAACCTCTTTTAATTTATTGCTTAGTTTCAATAAGATTGTACATAATCTGTTGCAAAGGAAAAGAAAAGGGCTTAGTTTTTGAGTTCTTTTAAGCTTCCTTATCATCTATGCAGGACACTGCAAACCTTTACTAAACTGTAACTCTAATCGGAACTTTATGTGCAATCTGATCAAGTTCATTAACATCTAATACTATCCTATTCCTTTGCAAGATAACATTGCCCTATTTATGGGCCCTTGTGTTGCAATTCTTTTTCTCATCATCATTGGACTCTTATGCATGGGAATAAAGGATGTATCCCTTTAACACTTGCCCCTTTTTACAAAGCTTTAATTTTTGTTGTTGTTTCTATTAACTTAAATTGAAACACTTTTTTACATTATTTGTTTGCACTAGTTTTATTTTAGATAAGTGTGCCCACTTTTTTGGGAAAAAAAAGCGAATGAAGTTTCTGCAATTCTTCATGATTCTGAATTATAATGTTTTGTTGGTTGAATATTTTTTTATTAGATGAAAGACAAAAAGAAAATTGTTGCTGATTTTTTTATTTTTTCTTATTTTTAATGCAAGAAAATTTTTGATAGCTTTAGGCCGTCTATATTTTTTCTAAATATTCAAATCTGAGACGGTCCATAACTGTCCTTTTAAGGTTCATAAGAGACTACTCATAATAGTCCTTTTTAAGGATGGTCATGGACCGTCCTTTTAAGGTTCATCAGAGACTACTTATAACAGTCCTTTTTGAGGACGGTCCATGACCGTCCTTTTAAGGTTCATCAAAGACTATATCTATTAACGGTCCATGGCCATCCTTCTCTATAAATAGTCCATAACCGTCCTTTAAATGTCCAGAGAAATGATGGTTTATGACCGTCCTTTAAGTTATACGACGCCCCAAAATAGGACGGCCCATGCGACAGTCCAAGACCGTCCTTTATTGTCATTTTAGATGGTTTTCAACCGTCCTTTTTTTGCTGTTTTGGCATAGTGCCTGTACCAATCGAACTTATCTAATAAACGATTGGCCCATTGTATGTTCACCATATATGGACGCCACTACTTGAATTTAAGGTACCCCTTACCGATGTAAAAGCCCATTTTAACCATGGTACCATGATCTGCTAAAACTCATGAGCTGAGCATGGTGGTATGTGACACTATGTTCGAGCTGTCGGCCTACGCCGATGTGATCAGCCACCCCGTTGTGACCAGTGAGAAAAAAATACTCCTGAACCGAGCATGGTGGTATGGGACACCGTGTTCGACCTATCAGCTTACACCGAGGTGCTTTGCCACCCCGTAGTGTACGCGAGTATAAAATTATGAACTTACCTATCGACTGCTTTCCATCGGTAGTGATGACCCCACAGCTTATCTATTGTATGTGCTTGACTAGAAGTAACGAACCTAGATGGATCCTTTGGTTTGGGTCAATGATATAAAGAGAGGTACCCTAGCTTCTCAAATCTGTTGTATGAATAAACTAAGTTAATTGCTGGGCTAACATGACCATGCATAGCATTGCATTAGTTAGGATGTGCTTTAAAGGTGTGCAATTCACACAGGAGGTAGTGTGGTCATATGTTATATGGTGTCGGCATAGCTTTTTGAGGGAGCTTTGATGTGAGGGCATGTATCATTACTTGCACTTCATTCCTACACTAATAAGAGTAAATAGGAAGTGATTGTTTTTCTACTTTATCATTACTGCTTGATTGAATTGATAACATGTTAACCTCTACCTTATAGTACCACTGAGTTGATCACTCACTCCCACTCTGAGATGATGTTTTAAAACATCAACCAGACACTGGTTTAGATGCAGATGATGATGAGGTTTATGCAACGGAGTAGGATTTCATGGATGAGAAGGAGTTCTCCTATTGTTAGCTTTCAAGTGGGTTGTAACGCCTCATACTTTTGGTACTCAGGTGCTACCGATTAACCATACTTAGTATAAGTACGAACCTAACTCGAGCAAATGTTCACATGCATTCCAGTTAAAATCCAACCGTTGAAGAACAGTTCCCATCCATATGTCAGGCTATCCATCCGTTATTCCTCGAGACGGACCATCACGCTTCCAGAATACCCACCTATAGGATTCTAATTTGATTGGTAAACATGTCCATCCAACCATTCTAGATAGCTTGAGGACACTTAGAAGCATCGATGAAAATATCAAAAAGTAAATGGGTATGCTTGGGATTAATATTAGAATTTATCTGATCAGCAAATTGGTCATCCAATTCAGGATGTGTAAATGTAATAATTATCACACACACACACACACACACACACACACACACACACACACACACACACACACACACACACACACACATATACATACATAACTTAGTATATGTATGTTACATGATCTAACTGCTTAAATAAATACTCTAATGCAATCTAAATACATACACTACAAAATGTTACACTTCATAAATATTTAAAATTTCATAATACATTAATATGTAATTACAATCCATATTATAAGTATACACTTGTGACATGATTTACATGAATTTCAATCATAAAAATCTATATTACGTAAATTAATAAAATTTATAATAAATAACATATTTCAAGCAATTTGAGATTTTATATAAAAGTTAAAACTTAAAACATATATAACCACACAAATAATATACAAATAATATATATATATATATATATATATATATATATATATATATATATATATATATATATATATATATATATATATATTAGTCTTTGCTTACTAATGTACATATAATTTATATTTGTTAACAATCTATAATAATGTAAATTATATATGACAAAATATATAAGGTAAATAATTACTAATAACAATAATAATTATAAGTATAATAAAGTAAAAAATGAAACATTAAAACTATTGATTGATGACTAACATATTATGAGGTTCTTGGATATACATATGGTCTCTTGGACTCTTTTAACCGTTGATGTTTGATTTCGGAAAGATCCAGCCATCAAATCAATGGAAGCCACCGTTAGAGTCAGGAAATCAACTCATATGGCCCACCTAGACCTTGGATTTGCCCTTCCTTAGGTAAAGGGCTATGGTAGGGCTCGCCATATGGAATGGACGGTGTGATTTATCATAAACACCACGATGGATCTCACTTAGTGGCACGCATGTGCACAGTGGTTGTGCAGTCGAGGTGCACCCGGTTTGTCAACACGGTCAACACGAGCTGACTCATGTTCCTCCAAAAAAGGAGAGATTCTCTCTCTCTCTCTCTCTCTCTCTCTCTCTCTCTCTCTCTGTTTTCCCACAACCAACAGACGGACGTCCGTTTGGGACGCCCATGGCCCACCATGATCACCCTCTTGGATAGTCTAAACCGTCCATCGTGTTGGGCGAGTCGTCCTGTCCAAAATCATGTAGGCCCCGCACGTGATATTGTATGCGATTGCACACGATCCTCGGTGCAAATCAACCCTACAAAAATAATGTTTCCAAAAATGGAAACTGTCCTCGTTGCCACGAGGGCAATCCGTGTGTTCTCTCCCCTCTCCAATCCCAACCGTCCTTATCAGGAAAATCCTAGACTTTTAGGCCAGGTTTTTCTTCTCCTAAAGAGAAGGAGAAGTGTTGGCCATTTTCCTTCCGCCTGTAAACCCACTGGCCTACCCTCCACCAATCTTCAGTGAAGCTTATTTGTAGGCTTTCACAGGTCCAAACGGACCGTCCCTAAGGTCCGGATTGGAGCAAGAACCTCCACATTTGAGTCCGCCATTAACAACCACAACCTTCTTCCTCGTCCCAGCTCCAAGCTAAACCGAGTCAGGTAATCTCTCTCTCTCTCTCTCTCTCTCTCTCTCTCTCTCTCTCTCTCTCTCTCTCTCTCTCTCTCCTGTTATGAATCCCACCATGATAAGTGCATTTCATCTGGACCATCTGGACGGTGTCCAAACTGCCTAGACAGTCCAGACGGTCCAGGCTATCCAGACCGTCCAGACGATGCCGATCCAATGTGTTGTATGTGTTTTATCAATGCCGCACATCAGTGTGGCCCATGTGATGTGGGACGCACCTCATGGATGGGGTGGATCTGATGTACATATGTGGCCCACCTGATTTTTCAATGTCCACACGTACGTTTGATTAAATGGATGGTTGTCCATTGTTTTGAATGGCGTGGCCAATGTCTGGATAGGCTTAACTCTCGTATAATGTGCTTTACGTCTGGGACCAACCTGTTAGGCCGTTAGTGAGACTGCAGCTGGTCCCTGAATGGGATTCAATCAAGGGCCGAAATCAGCCATGTCTTGGGCTGAGAAAAGCCCTCCATAGGACCCTCAATCGGGCCCAAAAAAATTGGGCCATGTGGCGAGATGGAAACAGCTACACCTAGGGCCTCTATATGGACCCTTGGAATGGGCTACAAAACTTCCTGAGATCAGGCCATGATCTGAGTCATGAGTTGGCCAAAATTCAGACCTTACATTAGGCCCAGAAGTGGGCTGAAATCATCCCAAAGGCAACCCACATTCTAGAGTGGAGAAATCCAGTAGGTTGGGCCACACCATATAAACCTGTGGGCCACACGTAAATGCCAAATTGGTCCCAAGGTAGGCCCTGTTCAGGCCTTGGTGGTGAGTGGATTCCATGACCGATTTAGGGCACAATTGGGCAGCCAGATCGGGCCGAGGTCAGGCCCAGTTTAGGCTTGATTGTTGGACAATGCCTGGACCAAGGTCAAATGTTGGTGGGCCCTTATCAACCAACCCAAATAACCTTATTCATGGGATCTTTCAAACCCACACTATACCCATTTTAATGTATTATTGCCATCGTTATTATTAGGATTATTAAAATTAATCATGATTAGCCATTAGTGAGTTATTCATGCTAGAACTAGTTAGTATAAATAAAATTTCAATTATCGTATAGTAGTGTTCTATTTATCACTCTTAAATATTATCATTAATGGTAGATTAAAATATTTACTATCATCATAACAATTATTATTATAATGTACCTAACATTGATTACATTGTTAATATTAATAGTGGTTTTACAATTATTTATATTACTAACGTCGCGGTTAACCATACATCAATTAGCGTTCAATCCTATGATCCAAGTTTAGGACTGAACTCTAGGATAAAAACCTAGGTCTACATCAATGCATTGTTTGCGCTAACGTTAGTTATTATAAACAAATTACCGTTAATGATATTAGTATAGCATCCACCACCTAAAGATATTATCATAAAAATAAAATAGATTACACTACTACATTGTAATACTTAATATTACCATAGTCACAAATATTGGTTTTATCACTAACATTAAATTGTAACTAACTATATCGCTACACGTCCTAGTCCAACTCTTAGAACTAAACCCTAGAGTGAAACCTCAGAACTTATGTAGTCCAAACCCTAGGTTAAAACCCTAACCCTAAATAACATGTAAGCTTGGACCTAACTGTATAACTTTACCATTTATGATAGAGTTTGATTCTAAGGGAACACACTCTCTCTAGTAACACTGGTAGGCAATTCAAAGTATAAGGTGATGATTCTTCCCCTTGAGCTTTTCATCTTCCCATTAGCTTAAGTTATAATTTGTATTTGAATTTATAATTGACATCTTCATTCTATAACCACATGTGTTAGCTAGTGAAAATTGAATTACTATATTACATGCTTAATGTCTATCCTGTATATTTGTTCATGCTTGTGGATTATTTGTGGATTGCTTATGGAATGTAAACTGGTACATTAGTGGGAAACCCCCATTTATAAATGTATACCCATATTTGGAATGTAACTCAATTGATGGTGATTGCAATGGACCTTCAATCTAGTGATTATTGAGTGGTGGTATAGATGGATCATTGATGTGGGCCTACCATTTAGGATTGTTGTGTCTAAGTAGTTTTAAGGATGGTCTTTTATCACATGGTTTTGATACTCGCCCTATGTGGCTTATTTTGATATTTACCTTGTGTGACTTGTTTTGATTTCGCCCTATGCAGCTTTGTTTTGGGTATTTTCCCTATATGGGTTTGAGGTTTTATATCGTGCAACCACACGATGGTAAGCCCCACATACTGTAACATGTTTAACAACTAGTCGACAGGTTTTTATTAAACATCCTAAGATGACAGTCTCATGAGCCGGGGATGGTGGTATGGGACCTATGCCTGAGCTGTCAGCCTACGCTGGTGATGAGCCCTCGTAGTGACCTTGAGCTAATTTAAATTGGCTGTTTGAAACTGGAGTAATAATGGTTTGGCTAATCATGCATCCATAACATATTGGCAATAACGGGTGGCTAATTCTGGATGTTTTAGCACGTGCCCTTAGGATCATCGAAGTATCATTTCACTGGCTCCTAGACCACTGACTGTCGATCTATTGTTCCGACTAGATTTTCCCAGGTTGATGATTTGCATGGGTGACGAGCCCAAATTCTGCACAGATGAACATCCCTAGGGCGTGACTGCATTTACGCATCCATGCATCTAATAAGACCTACATCATGTACTATTTTGTATGCTTTGTTTTATAATTATACTTACCTAATGCGGCGGTGTGTAATCTTGAGGAGAATTCATACTGAGTTGACCACTCATCGTTCAAATATATAACCGTACAGGTAGCACAGGTAGCTTAAGTGATTTGTAGGTTCAGACAGATGAGGAGTCCTTGTGGTGGTCAAGGATGTATCGTTACACCTGTCAGGGAAGTCGTGCGACCTTGCGGCTTTGTTTATATGTTTTATATGCATTAAATTTCTCATATATGTAATCTTATAATTGATAGTGTAAAGACATTATTTTGTATAAGTCATTATGGGTAAACTCTTGTATGCTCTAAATGTAAATGAAAATTTTCCTTTATGCTGACTTGTCCATTTTACGCTTATCTGTTAACTGATAAAAAAAAAAGATTATATATTTAATTTGACATTTTTCAAGTTAACACTCACGTTCTTGGGAAACGGGTCATATATTCAGGTACTGAAAACACGGGGCATTACACAGGTCTATGTAGACCTAGAGCTACTTCGCCAGGTTTCTGGGAGACTTGTCTAGTTGGACATCTTACATTTTTCGATTTTGTCTATTTTGCAATAAATTTTGTATAAATTAAACCCTGCTACATTACCATACTCTGGAGATTGACAAGTTCTTACTTATTTTAATATATATACGTTAGACTTCCGCTTATTTAATTATATTATCTATAGAGTATGATATGTTGTTTTAGTATAATCTCACTCATGTAATGCATTGGTATGGACGACATCTAAACATTATTATCCATGTTGCATAAGTGATGTGCTGAATTTCAAGAGTAGAGCTTTGCTCGACCCTCAAAATTCAAGGCGTTACATTGCTCGACTAATCGAATAGACTGGTCGACCAGTTGAAGGTCACCCTCGACCAGTCAAACATGCTCTTCAACCAGTCGAAGATCTATTAGATCTTATTCCGCTTGAATTTGAAAATTTGTTAGAATTGAATCCGGTGCTTCGATCAGTCGGAGGAACAAACTTTCTAATTATAAATAGAGGTTCTTTTTCAATCTGAAAATACAATTTAAGCCTATCAAAGCCCTTATTCAAGAGATAGAGAGAGAGAGAGAGATAGAGAGAAGCCTCATTTATTGTTAAGCTATCAAACGGTATTTATAAATTTATTTTATCTTTTTCATTAATTCATTTATCTCAAAAATCTATCATTCTGATCTTAAAAAGAGTTTTTACTGTTGTTAAGATTTGATGAAATTAATGTAAGTAGCTTTTGGGTTTAAATTTACTTAAAATAAAATAGAACCCTGAACCTTTTCTATTGGACTGAACATCGAGCAATCGTCATTCAAGAAAAATAATATATGGTTACAGTATTTTCTTCGATGTAGATAAGTATCAATTTACTTTCTGTATTTGGTTTTTTATGAGATAACCAAAAAATCTTATTAGAGCTTTTGTCTGAGATAACCTGAAAATCTCATAAAGGGGTTTCTTTATTTGTGATAGTCCGATAAAATCACAACTATATCAGGTTTTAAGGTGACCCTATGAAAACCTTATTCATAATGAAAGCCGAGATTACGAGGTTAGTAATCTTGGGAGTGGATCAAGTAGGTGTGTGTCACGTCCCAAATCCGAAAATCGGATTCACATGAATCCCGATTACCGAATCCGGTGCCGACAGCCTCCGTAGTGCCCCATTCTCGGCTCCTGACAATCAAATGCCAGATTCCGATCCTGGGATCCTACAAGGAGGATTTTCAGAATGATTTTTTTTTTTTGTAATGTAATGGAGCATAACCACAAGCATAACCAAGTCACAAAACAACATCACCACATATCCACTATATCAAGAACTTTAAGTACAATGAGGAAAGGGAAATATAAGGTGATCAAAAGAAACTCCAAAAGGTCCTGGTACGCGCTCCTGCCTCAGCACTGCTGCTGTCCAACGCTACCTGCACGCAACTATCGTGCATAAGCTTACAAAAGCTTAGAGGGTGGTGTAAGTGTGTGCGCAAGGCAAACGCCAAGTGTACAGTATCAGAGTAATGCGGAAGTATGTGGTAAGTCCGTGAATACAATCAACCATACCAAGGCTATGTAATGCAAGGCATGATGCGAGATATGAATGTCATCGGCCACACCGATGCAATGCAAGGCCTACATAGCCGAATGTCATATGCGAAATGCAATCCAATCTAGTCGGTACTCATCATGTACACATATCAGTACAGTTCCTCTCTGGATATCACCGGGGTCTAATACACTTCGCAGTGACTGCCACCTCCCTAGCTGCACAGTCAAGCAAGTGGAAAAGACCTCGCTATCCACCTGACCAGTAGTATGCCAATACCTACCCAGCTCGTCGATAGCGGACTCATTTGCGAGCTAGTCAAACTCAGCTTAGCTTATAGCCCCCTCACTCAGGCGGATAAGGCCACACCCCCTTCCAACCGATCACAACACAGTGGGAGACGCGGCCTACTGGTATTCGGCACTCGGGCGCTCGTGTATCCACTCGGTCTAGACGTTGGAGCATCTCCTAGTACCAAAAAGGTTCTGGGACTCTCACCCAAGGACATCCTAAGTGCCCACAGTGCTAGAATAAGTATTTTCGGTATCCAATACGGCTATCCACGATGTACCTGTGGAGCCACGGCCCTGATGTCGCTAGGGCGTGCAGTGATCAAGTCACACGTATGCGAGATGCATGAATCACGCTGTCAAAACATGCAGCAATCCAGCGTGTACTGCGCGATCATGTGGGGCACTCAGTCACATAACGAGTCCCGTAAATGGTCTGTCCAATGGCGTATGCTATGATCAGTCATTACTCATATCAAGTATACATATGATGTGTATGGGCATGAGTCATGAGATTATACTAAGCATGTTATAAGGCAATGAATAGCAACGAGTATGGACCTATCAATGGGCCCTAAGGAGAGTTACAATGCGAACATTTAACCAACATTGTACATACAATGTGGACGTCAAACCAACATTGTTTCCTAGGCACGGCTTGCCATAAATATCATTTCATGAACGATGAGAAACGTACATTGCAATGGACCCTAAGGACATCCGTTGGGCCTCGATCCCTAGGCCTTAGATATATCAAATGGGTCGTATTACATGGGCCTCACATTCACCAAATGGGTTGCATTAATGGGCCTCACCAATGACCCTTATGTACATTGCAATGGTCCATGATCCATGGGCCTTGAAACACGTCAAAGTGGGCCTCACAACTTGGGCCTTAACTATATCAGATGGGCCTACACTCATGAGTTTTAAACGTACTAAATGGGCCACTCCATTTGCGCCCCATGTACATCAAATGGGCTTAATCCCATGAGCTTTATATGTATCAAATGGGCTTAGTCCCATGGGCCTTATATATGTAAAATGGGCCTAATCCCATGGGTCTTGTATATATCAGATGGGTCACACCAATTGGCCCCATATATATCAAATGGGCCACACCCAACTATAAATGGTGATGATGACTTCCACCATTAAAATTCTTAAGGCCCACCGTAACATGTGTTTTCCATCCAACCTACTCATACATTAACATAGTGATAGATGAAGGGAAATAAATATCATCTTAATAGTGAACTACTATAGCCCTTAGAATTTTGAATGGTGGACGTCATTGTCCACTACTTAAGTGGTGGGGTCCGCTTGAACTATGTATCTAACTAATTCTTTAGCCCATGCCGCCAAAATGAGCTTTCAAAGGGGCTGGATGGCTTGGATGCATCCCATGCATCATGGTGGACCCAGATGGACAGTGTACGTCATGGTGAGGGAGTCCACATAACAGGTTGGACGGTATGGAGGCAGCACATGCATCAGTGATGGGGTCCACTAACCGTCCAGATGGCTGGACGGCTTTGATAAAACACATACATAAAAGGGGCCCCACCGTCCAGGGATGTGGACGGTGCGGATGAAACACACGTACCATGGTGGGGTCCTACTGACCGTCGGCTGGACGGCATGGAAATACAAACATCAACGTGGTCTTCACAGTCCGTACGGACGGTGGAGACAAAATACACATATCAGTGTGGGTCCCATGTGGGGCCCACCATAATGTTTACATGACATCCGACCCGTCCATTAGGTCACACAGACCCGAATGAAGGGTAAAAACAAATTTCAGCTTGATCCAGAACTCTAGTGGGCCTGAAAGAAGATTTCAATGGTAGAGTTCATTTCACACTGTTTCTTATGGTGTGGGCCACCTGAGCTTTAGATGTGTCTCATTTTTGGGGAGGGCCCACCTCAGAGGGTGGGCCACCTTATGGACGGCGTGGATACAAAATATACATCATGTGGGGCCCACGACAGGAGCCGTGGGCTGCCTGGCGTCCGCCCGCCAGCAGGCCGCAGGCGCTGCTTGCTCCGCTGACAACAACAGTTGTTGCTGCTATTGTTCCTTTATTTTATTTTTTTTGAAAAATCATTTGTTTTTGAGATTTTTCAGGTGTGGGGCCCGCATTGGACGAATCCACCCTGGCCACTGGTTTCCATGGCCCGAGACTGACCAAACAAGACCAATATCAGATATTTTTTTCCGTGTATAAAAGCGGTAGGGTGGTCTTCAACGGTAGAAACCATTATTTTGTATAATATGGCCCGCTAGAAGATCTAATGGACTTTATTGTTCAGCTCAACGGCTAAAATGTGCTTGGGAACGAAATAGACGGCGTGGATTCCATTTATGTGTCAAGGTGGGGCCTATACAAATGGTTCTCCCCAATGGCTTGTAGAACCAAGCCCATATTTGTGTTTTCCTTACACGTCCAGCGTCCAGGGATGCTGGACGGTCTGTACATGAGTGATGGGCTTACTCAGGTGGGCCACCATATGAATATATATGATGTGGTGCAACACACACATTAGGCCGGCCCCATTCATAGACAACCTAAATAAAATATTACTTCATGGTGGGGTCCATCCAAGTGGGCCACACGACCATTCCATCACACACAAAAATAAATAAATAAATAAATAAGTAGAAAGAGAAGGAGAGAGAGATAGAGTGGGACACGCGTGTGATGGAGGGACCCCGACATTATGGGCCCTCCGTTGCATGATCTACAACATACATTAAGTGGGTCTCATTGCATATGGGCCTTCCAAATAAAAGATCAACGGTGGAGATCCCTCTCCATCCAAAATGAACGGTCTATATGACCTCTTTAATGCAAGAAAGTAAACATCATGATGGGGTCCATGGAGAATGGCCCCATCATGGAATGATTTTAATGATCAAGATGGGCCATTGGCCACATCTTAGGGTCCCAAATGAGATCCACACCATTGATCGGTGGGCCTCACTTGGCCCATCATAGAAATATGAAAATCTAGCTTATGGAAACACCCACCTTATGATCTACTCGGTCCGTTGAAACGTCTATCTTCTAGAGCTTCACTTTGATGGTGGAGATGGGAGATGAATGGTTAGGATTAGAGTTTTTGGGATGAGAAGTGGGCCACTAAAATCACTTCTTTCTCATGGAAGAGAGCTTGGACGTGAGCTCTCTCTTCCTTGCTTGGAGTTGTGTTGAGAAATGAGATAGAGAGGTGAGATGTAAGAGGGATGTGAGTGATGTGGTACTTGACAAGTATGGGTGGTGTAAGAGAGGGGGTGAGAAAAAGTTGACTTTAGGGGTTGCTTGGGAATGAGGTGAAAGGTGATGTGTACTTGACATAAAGTGATTGATGGGTGATTGATTGATGTGATTGATTTGACACTTTGTAGAGATTCTCTTGGGATTTACAACGCGCGGTATTTTTTCTCGAACTGAACGCGGGTCCGCATCTCATCGTCTGGGTATCAGATGGGTGCGTGAGTTGCGGCATTGGAATCGCGGTGATGGTGCAGTCGCAATGATACAAGTCTTAGATTAAGCCGACTCAAATGAATAGGATACATCTTACGGTCGTGCGCAACGTTAACTACAGGTCGCAGATTGTCGGAATTTGACGAGAAAGATCGCAGAAAGCGATGGAACAGTACAGATTAGGATACGGGTCTTACAGTGTGGCTGTTTGAGAACAGTTGGTGTACACACCGAACTACTATAATTCTTAGTGTTTGTGGTGAATGTTTCTTTTTTTGCATTTGTAGATAATATTTGTAATTTCATTTATACAAAAGTGGTGACTGTTTATAATAGATAGGTTTATTTTCTCTTACTTGGTTTGAGATCGTAATTTTTACAAAAGTTCGTAAAATAAGATTGTTCTACCTAAACTTTGTTTTGGGGGTAGGTTGTCCTACAAACTAGTTTGAATCAATTTTTCAATACTAATGCGAATGAGATTTCAAGTTTATTTATTATTTTTGCGCTTTAAATTTTTTTATTTGATATATTCATCCCCCCCCCTAAAAGAACAGTTAAGCTCACCTTTTTAAAAAGATTACCCTAATTTACACCAACACATAGTAGATTTGTTTTTTTTTTTTTCTTTTGAATTTTTAAACAACGATGTAACAGGATAGCCTAAATCATAAATTGTATAGATTTATTTATTTATTTATTTTTACCAATGGACCCATGGTTCAGCAACCCAAACCATTGACATCATGGATGGTTAAGAAAGCAAGTACGAAAAGGGACCAAATATTCTACATCTGGATCTTTCAATCTCCACTATTTATTGTACATGTGTCATTACAGTGATGCCTACCATATCCATGGTCTTAATCACGGAACCATGAGCCATACTTGTGCCCACTTGTACCAACTAAGAACCCAATCGGTACATTAAATCTTAGCCCAAGCTTTATATAATACTTTGTTTACTAGTGGAAGTCTCGAGTAGAAGAGAGAGGATTCCATCAAGCTTCACGAAATGTCTCAGTTCTTGTTTTAGCCAGCTACAACGGTAGGATGGTCAAAAGCCCTCGCATGGCACCGGTGTGGAGCTGTTGTGGAGCTTACTATTGTGTGTTACATTAAACCCATCTAATAGGTGTGCCCCACTGTGATGCTCACTCTGTTTGAAAATCAAGCTATCCAACCATCAAATGAGCTAAAATGTAACAAAAAGTGTAAAATTAGTTGAAACCATTAAAGGGAATGGTGGGGCCCATGCAATGATTGAATTGACCTGATTTGTGGGACGTCCCCATCATTGTGCTGGGGGTGCCTATAGGACAGATTGGAAGTCGTACACACACGACTTGAATTTGGAGGCTTTAGGGCAGTGAACGCATTAATTTTGATACGGTGTGGCCCATTTGATGATTTGATTGGCTTTATTTTTTCCTTGGGTGTACATGCACACCTGTTATATGGTTGGATGTCATGCACACACACCAGCTGATGGCCTGATTACTGGTGCTATAAAATGAATAAAAGTAAGCAAGGACGATTATTTATGCAGGAGCTGCTTTTAACTAAATAGTATATAGACTTATTATTACAAAACCTAACAATTTTTTATTTTTTATTTAGATACTCTTACGCCTTTCCTGTTTGCAGGGGAATGTCTTTCCAAAAACACCTTCGTAGGTTTTCACAGAAAAATATGATTTCCACCGTAAGCCCACTTTAGCTGGGAATTTTGCAGAAATTTTGACATTTCATGCAATCTTCACTTTCTTTGCCATCATCATCTGATCAAAATGATTTTTGAGAGTAATGATCAATTAAAGGCAGATCTCAGAGGATGCAAGGTCTAAGACAGCGATTCGTTTAAATATAATCAGTTAATCGTCTATATTTGGAGCCACTGGTTGAATGGTTAGTATAATCCAATCAAAGCAGTTTCTAGGGTAGCGTAAGGTGGCTACCAACAATAATAAGGCCTTTTCTAGCATAACCAAATTGTTAGAATGATTGAAAAGTTTTTTTTCTTTTCTTTTCTTTTCTTTTATTTCAAGGATGGAGGGTAAATGCAAGGGTGACTTATGTGATGGATGGTCCAGATCACATATCAGACCCTTTCTAGTATAATAAATTTGAACCATCCATTTCCTATCCACTAATCAGATGGTTAGGATCATCAAAACAGAGTGATTTTTGAGATATACAGCAACCAAGGGTGGGTCATCCATGATAAGCAATCATAAAGCCTTTTTGTAGCATTATAAATGGGGATAATTCATTTTAGCTATTAATTGAATGGTTAAGATAATATGATCAAAGCTTTTTGTAGTGTTATAAATAGGGATAGCTCATTTTAGCTATTGATTGAATGGTTAATATAATATGATCAAAGCTTTTGAGAATAGATGGGAAATCAATGGTGGCCTTAGACCTTTTAAACTATAACATTTTTGGACCAACCACTTTATTACATCCATCAATGGGATAGCAGGGATTATCATACCCGAGTAGGTTTTAGGATAGACAGGCAATCAAAGATAAACCCACATGGTGTAAAATAATTGATGTTTTCTAGTAAAATAATATGGATCATCTATTTCCTATAGTTAGGATGATGAAACCAAGTTATGCTTTGGGATGAAAGACAATAAAATGTGGCCTGAACATAATAGGTGATCTAGATCAATGATAAAACTCTTTCTAGCATGCTTGGTGTGGACCATACATTTTAAGAGCCATTATTTGATTGGTTATGATCATCCACGCAAACAGAACTTTTAGAAGAACGTCAACCAAAGGTGGCGGAACACGATAAACAAACCAAATCAATAATAGAACATTTGCAAATATAATGAATATGGGCTGTCCATTTTCCTATCCATTGATCGGTTGGTTAGGATCAGTATTTGGGGCTACATGGACAAACAATTTAGAATGGTCTATGCATGGCCCACTTGATGAATGGTTTGGATTTGTCACAAATATTTGCAACTTAGACAATAAAGGTCTTGAGAAACAAATTTTAACGCTTTTCTTAGGAGTCATCCATTGTAACCAAACGAAGTTAACTTTTCCATGAATCGTAGAGCTAGAGCATGTACCAAACTAAGTTTTAAAATTTCTAGAAAATTTTAATCCTTTCCTAGATTTCTTTAGGAAAGTTAAATTCCAAAGAATAAAATTTTTCAGTGAAAGATACTCTTATTACCACTACATTGAAAAATGCCATTCAACCATAATTAAGTGATTAGAAGGTCATAATCCATGTTATTAAACGTGGGCCTCTAGGAATCCCATTTATCGAATTCAATACGGAATTATTGGAGCCTCATGCCCAATCAAAAGAAAGTTTCTTAGCTTTACCACCAGCACAAAGAGGAACTATTTAACAAGTTCACGCAACATGTGTCTTTTCTTGATTTACTCAGAAACCACCTATAATTTTGTTCTCTCTCTCTCTCTCTCCATCACTCACTTTGTCATATACTCTTCCATCCTATGGTGGTTGATAGACTTACAGAGGAGTCCCGAAAAGCATTTCAAAGTAGAAAAAGGAGCATTACTGCTTTACTTTTGAAGAAACAAAAGCAGCTCTTGACCTTCAATCAAGTAATATATTCCCATGCATATATTCTGCTTCACCCTGCCACTTTGTGAGAATATGCATCTTCACCATAGATTTATTGTTAGGAGGAATAAATGCTTTGTGTTACTGCCCCACGCACGTCTGTGGTTCAAATCCCTCTCGTAATCTCATTAAATCACCTTTAGGAATATTTGTGCCATGAGATATTGTCCTCCGCAGATGAACTTAGCCATACTGCGGAAGACGGCGGTAATGTACTCGTGCCCACACCCAACTTGCATGTGCATGCGTGGATGCCCATTTCGACCACCTGATCGTGGGCTCCACCATGACGCTGATAGTCCATTAAATAAAACTTGGACCATTCAATGTGTTGTTTCCTGGCCCTGGTCCCAATATTAGCAGGACTCGTGACTTGGACGGCATGAACCGACGTACAAGTGTGCCGTGTGTGCTATGGATAGGAGCTGGAATTTGTCTACCATGCTATGCCAGCGCATGGTACGAACTTTGGGTTGCAAATAACAACTTTTTGCGACTCCGCGTCCCAACCATCAATCAGAGAGATATGGTGTGATCCTCCGCCCGAGGATCCTCGCGGTTTTCAGTCTGTGCAAGTAGGAAGCGGATTAGGTGAGACCGGACTAACCCAAGACGGTACGGCCCTTACCGTGGGGACCACCTTGATGTATTTAATCTATATCCACGCCGTCCATTCTTTTTCCAGTAATTTTTCGGATATTATACTAAACTTGAAGCACATCTAATTATCAGGTGGACAATATCGTAGGAAACAGTATTTATTGACTATTAATGGGCAACAAAAGTTTTAGATCAAGATGATATTTGTTTTTACCCCTTCATCCAGGATTTTGTGACCTTATCAAAATATTGGATGACAAATAAACACTATAGAAACATTAAGATGCGACCAAAGAAGTTTTTAATGGCAGAGCGTTTAATCACCACTGTTTCCTATGGAATGGTCCACCTGATAATTGGATCAGCTTCTGTTTTTGGAACGATGCCCTAAAATGATCTTCAAAAACGGATGAACGTCTTGGATACAGAATATATTCGTCGTGGTGGGCCCTACATTAAGGGACGCACTGTCTGGGGTATGTCCGTGGTCTCACCTAATCTGCTACCCTGCAAGTGAAGACCATGGTACGAGAGCAGATTGACTAGTGACCCTTCCACTAGCCAATGGGTAGTGGTCCGTGGGACCCAGCATGATGTGTTTGTTTCATCCATGCTGTTCATCTATTTTTGTAAATCATTTTATGTTGTGACCATAAAAATTAGGATTATCCCAATTTCAAGGGGACCACATCATAGGAAACGATGTCGATTGAATGTCCACCATTAAAAACTTATTGGGAAGTAAAAGTCTTGGATCAAGCTGATCTTGGTTATACAGAAATTTCCAACTGTACGTCCACTATATGGCCCATTTCCGAGATGAAGCCCACCCCATTTTACTTTCCACAAATACTCCCCGAGTATACGGACCCCTTCCCAAAGGTCGAAAATGCCCCTGCTTTTTCCTTTAAGCAGATCGGCCGCTGCTTGAAGACGAGCGCTGACGCTCATCGAACTCTGAGTTATACGAAGGGTTCGAAAGAGATCAACATTACATGGGCCTCACAGTTATGTATTTATTCTATCCACAACGTTCATCCATATTTCGAGATCATTTCGAAGCATTATCCCAAAAAAAATAATCATATCCAAAAATCAACCGGACCACACCACAAAGAGGCAAAAAATTGATTTTCACTGTTGAAACTTTTGTAGGGCCCACCATAACATTTATTTTCCATCCAATCTATTCATGAGGTCACAAAGACTTGGATGAATAGGAAAAACAAATTTCGTAATGATCTAAAACTTCCGTGACCCCTGAAAGGGTTTCAATGGTAGACGTACAAAGCAGAATGGTAATGTCATTTGCTAAGGTCAGACCTATGGCTACGGATTATAACCGAAGCCATAAATACCATAATCTGTAGCAATAGAGTCCAACCGGGGCGGACACGGCGAACTGGCGGCCCCCCGCGCCACTTACTAGCCTGTCCGGCGTGGGCATGCCTATAGGGTGGTCCGTATGGGTACGGATAATAACCGTAGCTAAAATCCGTAGCAAAAGGTTTTTTATTTTTTTTGTGGGGTTTTTTTTTTTTTGTACATAATTTTCTCTAACACATATTTATATAAATATGTATATATAAGCATATAATTTTTTTTTCTCTTTTTTTTCATTTCTTTCTTTATTCATTTAACAAGAATATCTTCTAAACTAAAATTAGTTACTTGATGTACCCTATATGATTTTGGGGTAGGAAAAGCTACTTTAACCAACCAATCTGGTTATTTTTGAAGATTTCATCAATTCGATGATTGAAAATCCATTTCGTTCACTTAGCGGTCAATTTCGTTCATTTCATTTGCATGCATTTCACGATCATTTCGCTTCAATTCATGATCACTTCCATGCATTTCACAGTCATCCGAAACATTTCCGTGTTGATTCATAGTCATTTTGAGGCATTTCACGGTCAATTCCCTTCACTTCACGGTCATTTACAAGCATTTTGCGGTCAATTCGCTTCAAACCATGATCATTCTCATGCATTTCACGGTCATCCCAAACAATTTCCTGTTGATTCACGGTCATTTCGAGACATTTCGCGGTCAATTCCTTTCACTTCACGGTCATTTGCATGCATTTTGCGGTCAATTCGCTTCAAACCATGATCATTCCCATCATTTCACGGTCATCCCAAACAATTCCGTGTTGATTCATGGTCATTTTGAGGCATTTCGCGGTCAATTCCCCTCACTTCACAGTCATTTGCATGCATTTAGCGGTCAATTCGCTTCAAACCATGATCATTCTCATGCATTTCACGATCATCCTAAACAATTCCGTGTTGATTCACAGTCATTTCGAGGCATTTCGCGGTCAATTCCCTTCACTTCACGTTCATTTGCATGCATTTCGCGGTCAATTCGCTTCAAACCATGATTATTCCCATGCATTTCACGGTCATCCCAAACAATTCCGTGTTGATTCACAGTCATTTCGAGGCATTTCGCGGTCAATTCCCTTCACTTCACGGTCATTTGCATGTATTTCGCGGTCAATTCGCTTCAAACCATGATCATTCCCATGCATTTCACGGTCGTCCGAAACAATTCCGTGCTGATTCACGGACATTTCGAGGCATTTCATGATCAAACTCCTTCACTTCACGGTCATAGGCTTAGGTTTAGGTTTTAGGTTTTACGTTTACGTTTAGGTTTGGGTTTGAGTTTTGGGATTTGAGAATGGGTTCGGGTTTAGGTTATAGGTCTTGATTTTGGTTTAGGTTATAGGTTTTGGGATTTGATAATGGGTTCGGGTTTAGGTTATAGGTTTTGGTTTTGATTTAGGTTATAGGTTTTGAAAATTGATAATGGGTTCTGGTTTAGGTTATAGGTTTTGGTTTCAGTTTAGGTTATAGGTTTTAGGATTTGACAATGGGTTTGGGTTTAGGTTATAGGTTTTGGTTTCAGTTTAGGTTATAGGTTTTGGGATTTGATAATGGGTTCGGGTTTAGGTTATAGGTTTTAGTTTTGGTTTAGGTTATACGTTTTGATTTAGGTTATAAGTTAATGGTTTAGGTTTAGGTTATAGGTTTTTGGATTTGAGAATGGGTTCGTATTTAGGCTATAGGTTTTGGTTTTGGTTTAGGTTATAGGTTTTGGGATTTGAGAATGGGTTTGGGTTTAGCTTATAGGTTTTGGTTCTGGTTTAGGTTATAGGTTATAGGTTTAGGTTAAGGTTTAGGTTTAAGTTTTAGGATTTGAGAATGGGTTCGGGTTTATGTTATAAGTTTTGGCTTCGGTTTAGGTTATAGGTTAACAGTTTAGGTTAAGGTTTAGGTTTAGGTTATAGGTTTTTGGATTTGAGAATGGGTTCGGGTTTAGGCTCTAGGTTTTGGTTTTAGTTTAGGTTATAGGTTTTGGTTTAGGTTATAGGTTTTGGGATTTGAGAATGGGTTCGGGTTTAGGTTATAAGTTTTGGTTTTGAGAATGGGTTCCGGTTTAGGCTATAGGTTTTGGTTTTAGTTTAGGTTATAGGTTTTGGGATTTGAGAATGGGTTTTGGTTTAGGTTATAGGTTATAGGTTTAGGTTTAGGTTTTGGGATTTGAGAATGAGTTCAGGTTTAAGTTATAGGTTATAGGTTATAGGTTTAAGCTAAGGTTTTGGTTTAGGTTTAGGTTATAGGTTTTGAGATTTGAGAATGGGTTCGGGTTTAGGTTATAAGTATAGGTTTAGGTTAGTTTGTAGGTTAAGGTTTAGGGATTTGAGTTTAGGTTTAGGGTAAGGTTTAGGTTTAGGGAATTGAGTTTAGGTTATAGGTTTAGGGAAAGGTTAGGTTTAAGTTATAAGTTTTGAGATTTGAGAATAGTTATAGGTTTAAGTCATCCTAAAAAATTTCGTGTTGATTCATGGTCATTTCGAGGCATTTCGCTGTCAATTCCCTTTACTTCACAGTCATTTGAATGCATTTCGCGGTCAATTCTCTTAAAACCATGATCATTCCCATGCATTTCACGGTCATCCCAAACAATTTCGTATTGATTCACGGTCATTTCGAGGCATTTCACGGTCAATTCCCCTCACTTCACGGTCATTTGCAAGCATTTCGCGGTCAATTCACTTCAAACCATGATCATTCCCATGCATTTCACAGTCATCCCTAACAATTCTGTGTTGATTCACGGTCATTTCGAGGCATTTCGCTGTCAATTCCCTTCACTTCACGGTTATTTGCATGCATTTTGCAGTCAATTCGCTTCAAACCATGATCATTCCCATGCATTTCACGGTCATCCGAAATAATTTCGTGTTGATTCACAGTCATTTCGCGGTCAATTCCCTTCACTTCACGGTCATTTGCATGCATTTCGCGGTCAATTTGCTTCAAACCATGATCATTCCCATGCATTTCACGATCATCCCAAACAATTCCGTGTTGATTCACGGTCATTTCGAGGCATTTCGCGGTCAATTCCCTTCACTTCACGGTCATTTGCATGCATTTCGCGGTTAATTCATTTCAAACCATGATCATTCCCATGCATTTCACGGTCATCCGAAACAATTTCGTGTTGATTCACAGTCATTTCGAGGCATTTCGCGGTCAATTCCCTTCACTTCACAGTCATTTACATGCATTTCGCGGTCAATTTGCTTCAATTCATGATCACTTTCATGCATTTCACGGTCATCCGAAACAATTCCGTATTGATTCACGGTCATTTCGAGGCATTTCGCAGTTAATTCCCTTCACTTCACGGTCATTTGTATGCATTTTGCGGTCAATTCGCTTCAAACCATGATCATTCCCATGCATTTCACGGTCATCCGAAACAATTTTGTGTTGATTCACGGTCATTTTGAGGCATTTCACGATCAATTCCCTTCACTTCATGGTCATTTGTAAGCATTTCGCGGTCAATTCACTTCAAAGAGCAGTAGAAAATTGATTTTCACTATTGAAACTAGACCACACCACAAAGGGCAGCAGAAAATTGATTTTCACCGTTGAAACTTTTGTAGGGCCCACCATAATATTTATTTTCAATCCAATCTATTCATAAGGTCACAAAGACCTGTATGAAGAGGAAAAACAATTTTCCTAATGGGTTCGTGTTTAGGCTATAGGTTTTGGTTTTGGTTTAGGTTATAGGTTTTGGGATTTGAGAATGGGTTCCGGTTTAGGTTATAGGTTTTGGTTTTGATTTAGGTTATATGTTTTGGTTTAGGTTATAGGTTATAGGTTTAGGTTAAGGTTTAGGTTTAAGTTTTAGGATTTGAGAATGGGTTCGGGTTTAGGTTATAAGTTTTGGTTTTGTTTAGGTTATAGGTTAACGGTTTAGGTTTAGGTTATAGGTTTTTGGATTTGAGAATGGGTTCGGGTTTAGGCTATAGGTTTTGGTTTTATTTTAGGTTATAAGTTTTGGTTTAGGTTATAGGTTTTGAGATTTGAGAATGGGTTCGGGTTTAGGCTATAGGTTTTGGTTTTAGTTTAGGTTATAAGTTTTGGTTTAGGTTATAGGTTTTGAGATTTGAGAATGGGTTCGGGTTTAGGTTATAGGTTTTGGTTTTGGGATTTGAGAATGGGTTCAGGTTTTGAGATTTGAGAATGGGTTCGGGTTTAGGTTTTGGTTATAGGTTATAGGTTTTGAGATTTGAGAATGGGTTCGGGTTTAGGTTATAGGTTTTGGTTTTGGTAATGGGTTCGGGTTTAGGTTAATGGGTTCGTGTTTAGGCTATAGGTTTTGGTTTTGGTTTAGGTTATAGGTTTTGGGATTTGAGAATGGGTTCGGGTTTAGGTTATAGGTTTTGGTTTTGATTTAGGTTATAGGTTTTGGTTTAGGTTATAGGTTATAGGTTTAGGTTAAGGTTTAGGTTTAAGTTTTAGGATTTGAGAATGGGTTCGGGTTTAGGTTATAAGTTTTGGTTTCGGTTTAGGTTATAGGTTAACGGTTTAGGTTAAGGTTTAGGTTTAGGTTGTAGGTTTTTGGATTTGAGAATTGGTTCGGGTTTAGGCTATAGGTCTTGGTTTTAGTTTAGGTTATAAGTTTTGGTTTAGGTTATAGGTTTTGAGATTTGAGAATGGATTCGGGTTTAGGCTATAGGTTTTGGTTTTAGTTTAGGTTATAAATTTTTGTTTAGGTTATAGGTTTTGAGATTTGAGAATGGGTTCGGGTTTAGGTTATAGGTTTTGGTTTTGGGATTTGAGAATGGGTTCGGGTTTTGAGATTTGAGAATGGGTTCGAGTTTAGGTTTTGGTTATAGGTTATAGGTTTTTAGATTTGAGAATGGGTTCGGGTTTAGGTTATAGGTTTTGATTTTGAGAATGGGTTCGGGTTTAGGTTATAGGTTTTGGGATTTGAGAATGGGTTCATGTTTAGGTTATAGGTTTTGGTTTAGGTTATAAGTTATAGGTTTAGGTTAAGGTTTAGGTTTAGGTTTTGGGATTTGAGAATGGGTTCGGGTTTAAGTTATAGGTTTTGGTTTTGGTTTAGGTTATTGGTTATAGGTTTAAGTTAAGGTTTGGGTTTAGGTTTAGGTTATAGGTTTTGAGATTTGAGAATGTGTTGAGGTTTAGGTTATAGGTTTTGGTTCTGGTTTAGGTTAAAGGTTTTGGTTTAGGTTAAGGTTTAAGTTTAGGTTATTGGTGTTGGTTTAGGTTATAGGTTATATGTTTAGGTTAAGGTTTTGGTTTAGGTTTAGGTTATACGTTTTGGGATTTGAGAATGGGTTCGGGTTTAGTTTATAGGTTTTGGTTTTGGTTTTGGTTATAGGTTATAGGTTTTGGTTAAGGTTTTGGTTTAGGTTTAGGTTATAGGTTATAGGTTTTGGTTTAGGTTAAGGGTCAGGTTTAGGTTATATGGTTTTGAGATTTGAGAATGGGTTCGGGTTAGGTTATAGGTTTTGGTTTTGGTTTAGGTTACAAGTTTTGGTTTAGGTTAAGGTTAGAGGTTTTTGTTTCTTGAGAATGGGTTCGGGTTTAGGTTATCAGTTTTGGTTTTAGTTTAGGTTATAGGTTTTGGGATTTAATAATGGGTTCGGATTAGGTTATAAGTTTTGGTTTTGGTTTAGGTTATAGGTTTTAGTTTAGGTTAAGGTTTAGGTTTAGGTTAGATGTTTTGAGATTTGAGAATGGGTTCGGGTTTAGGTTATAGGTTTTGGTTTTGGTTTAAGTTATAGGCTTTGGGATTGGATAATGGGTTCTGGTTTAGGTTATAGGTTTTGGTTTTAGTTTTGGTTTAGTCTATAGGTTTTCAGATATAAGAATGGGTTATGGTTTAGGTTTAGGAAATCGGGGTCAGGTTCGGGATTGGGTTTAAGTTTGGGTTTTCAATTTTAGGTTTAGGTTTGGGTTTATGTTTGGGTTAAAGATTGGGCGCCACAGTTATGTATTTATTATATCCACAATGTTCATCCATATTTCGCGATCATTTTGGAGCATTATCCAAAAAAAAAAATCATATCCAAAGATCAACTGGACCACACCACAAAGAGCAACAGAAAATTGATTTTCACCGTTGAAACTTTTGTAAGGCCCACCATAGCATTTATTTTCCATCCAATCTATTCATAGGTCACAAAGACCTGGATGAAGAGGAAAAACAAATTTCATAATGATCCAAAACTTCTGTAATCCCTAAAAGGGTATCAATGGTAAATGTTCAATTCCCCACTGCCTTTTAAAGTGTGGTCCACTTGATAGTTAGATCTGTCTTATTTTTCATCTCAAGCCTTAATATGAGCTCACCAAATAGATGTACAGTTTGGATATAACATAGACCTCATGATGGGACCTAAAAAAAATAAAGATTCGACATTGAAAAAAAAAAAAAATTTATTTTATTGGATACAAGGTAATTTACTACGGATTATAACCCTATATCCAGAAAAATCCGTAGCCAAAGGTGCCTGTCCGAGCTGGGCGCGCCGAACTGGCGCGCTCGTGCCACTCGCCGACATATCCGCCGGGACGCGCCGATCTGGCGGGGCCACGCCCACCTGGTGACTCCTATAGCTACGGATTATAACCGTAGCCATAACTGTAGTCTGTGCCTCTTTATGAATTTATTTTTTTTATTTTTATTTTTTTACATGGAGAACTTCATTCTACTTACAATTTTCTCTAATACATATTTATATAAATATGTATATATAAGCATATAAAAAAAAATTTCTCCCTCTTTTTTTTCATTTCTTTATTTTTTCATTTAACAAGAATATCTTCTAAACCAAAATTAGTTACTTGATGTACCCTATATGATTTTGGGGTAGGAGAAGCTACTTTAGCCAACAAACCTAGTTATGTTTCAAGATTCCATCAGGTCGATGCTCGAAAATCCATTTCATTCACTTCATGGTCATTTTCAATCAGTTCGTGGTTAATTTTGCTCATTTCATTTACTTCGCGATCAATTCCATGCATTTCACGGTCAATCCCAGTGATTCTATTTTGATTCACGGTCATTTCCATGCATTTCACGGTCATTTTCCCTCACTTCATGGTCATTTACATGCATTTTACGGTCAATTCGCTTCAAACCATGGTCATTCCCATGCATTTCACGGTCATCCCAAACAATTTCGTGTTGATTCACGATCATTTTGAGGCATTTCTTGGTCAATTCCCTTCACTTCACGGTCATTTACATGCACTTCGCGGTCAATTCACTTCAAACCATGGTTATTCCCATGCATTTCACGGTCATCTGAAACAATTTCGTGTTGATTCACGGTCACTTCACGGTCAATTCCCTTCACTTCACGGTCATTTTCATGCATTTCGCAGTCAATTCGCTTCAAACCATGATCATTCCCATGCATTTCACGGTCGTCTGAAATAATTCCGTGTTGATTCACGGTCAATTCGAGGCATTTCACGGTCAAACTCCTTCACTTCACGGTCATAGGCTTAGGTTTATGTTTTAGGTTTTAAGTTTAGGTTTAGGTTTGGGTTTGGGTTTTAGGATTTGAGAATGGGTTCGAGTTTAGGTTATAGGTTTTGGTTTCGGTTAAAGTTATAGGTTTTTGAATTTGAGAATGGCTTTGGGTTTACGCTATAGGTTTTGGTTTTGGTTTTGGTTATAGGTTTTGGGATTTGAGAATGGGTTTCGGTTTATGTTATAGGTTTTGGTTTTGGTTTAGGTTATTTTCATGCATTTCACGGTCATTCCCGCATATTCCGTGTTGATTCACGGTCATTTCGATGCATTTTCGAACCCATATTAAACCAAAATCAAAACCTATAACCTCAACCCTAACCCATTCTCAAATCCTAAAACCTATAACCTAAACTAAAACCAAAACCTATAGCCTAAACCCGAACCCATTCACAAAACCAAAACCTATAACCCAAACCCGAACCCATTCTCAAATCCCAAAACCTATAACCTAAACCAAAACCTATAGCCTAAACTAAAACCAAAACCTATAGCCTAAACCCGAACCCATTCTCAAAACCAAAACCTATAACCTAAACCCGAACCCATTCTCAAATCCCAAAACCTATAACCTAAACCAAAACCTATAACCTAAACTAAAATAAAAACCTATAGCCTAAACCCGAACCCATTCTCAAATCCAAAAACTTATAACCTAAACCTAAACCGTTAACCTATAACCTAAACTGAAACTAAAACTTATAACTTAAACCCAAACTCATTCTCAAATCCTAAAACTTAAACTTAAACCTTAACCTAAACCTATAACCTATAACCTAAACCAAAATCTATAACCTAAACCAAAACCAAAACCTATAACCTAAACCCGAACCCATTCTCAAATCCCATAACCTATAACCTAAACTAAAACCAAAACCTATAGCCTAAACACGAACCCATTATGAAAATTATTTTTCCTCTTCATCCAGGTCTTTGTGACCTTATGAATAGATTGGACTAAAAAAAATATTATGGTGGGCCCTTCAAAATTTTCAACGGTGAAAATCAATTTTCTGCTGCTCTTTGTGTTGTGGTCTAGTTTCAACGGTGAAAATCATTTTTCTGCTGCTCTTTGAAGTGAATTGACCTCGAAATGCATGCAAATGACCGTGAAGTGAAGGGAATTGACCGTGAAATGCCTCAAAATGGCTGTGAATCAACATAGAATTGTTTGGGATGATTGTGAAATGCATGGGAATGATCATGGTTTGAAGCGAATTGACCGCAAAATGCATGCAAATGACCGTGAAGTGAAGGGAATTGACTGCGAAATGCCTCGAAATGACCATGTAACATCTCAAAAATTGAGGGTAGGGTACAAACCCAACTCCCGAGTTCCAGAACATCACTTATGCAACATATATGATGATGATGATTGAATGTTGTCTATTAATACAGTAAACATGAGTGAGATTAAGCCAAACTGCAAATTATACTCCAGAGGCAATTAAATTATGCAAGTAGAAGACTATGGTATGTATATGAATTATATAAAAATAATGGTAAGCTCTCAGAGTATGATTATCACCAGGTTAAATAATTACATGAAATGTACAATAAGGAAAAGTAATGTTTTCTATCCAAACCCTATGGTCCCGCCAGCGTAACTCCAGGTCTGCTTAGACCCGCCAGAGAGTTGGACAAAGGAGAGCTCCTCCTCGTCCTCGAATAGACCGACTCTGCCTCAAAGCATCACCAACACCTACAACTAAGACAGAGTCTGGTTGGTGTGTACAACACCGTCCCGTAACGTGGGAGTGAGTGATCAACTCAGTGAAATCATAGAGAAAAGGTTAACATGTTATTAAATCAATCAAGCAATAATGGTAAAATAAGCAATCAAACATTCTTAAACACTATGATTAATACGAGAATGAAATGACATGATGGATGCCCTCACCGATATTGTAAGACCCGTATCCTAATCCGTACTGTTCCGTTGCTTCCCGCGATCCTTCTCGTCAAATTCTGACAATCCGCGACCTTTAATCGATGTTGCGCATGACCGTAAGACATATCCTATATATTTGAGTCAGCTTAATCCGAGACTTGTATCATTGTGACCGCACCGTCGCCGCGGTTCTAACGCCGCGACTCATGTACCGATCCGATACCCTGACTAAGAGATGTGAGCCAGTGTTTATTTTGAGGAAATGCCGCGTGTTTACATTCCCAAGAGAATTTCTACAAAGTGTCAAATCAATCACATCAATCAATCCCATCAATCACCTCTCATGTCAAGTATAAAGCAACCATACTTTCTTTCTCCACAAGTCAAGTAACCACCAAAGTCAACTAACACATCCCCTCACCCATCACTCACATCCATCACCCATCTCCCATCACTTCTCCTTACATCCCATCTCCCTCTCTCTTTTCTCACACCAAACCTAAGCAAAGGAGAACATCCCACGTCCAAGCTCTTTCCATGGAGAGAAAAATGCATTTGTGAGGCCCACCTTTTCATCTCCAAAACCCATCATCCTAGCCATCCATTTTCCATCTCCACCATCAAAGTGAAGCGTAAGGAGATAGGCTATCCAACGGACCAAGAAGATCAAGTGGTGGATTTTTTCATAGGCTCCTTTTTCATGTTTTTAAGATGGGCCAAGTGAGGCTAACTGATCAATGGTTTGGATCTCACTTGGGACCCTAAGATGTGGCCAATGGCCCATCTTGATCATCAAATCATTCCATGATGGGGCCATTCTCCATGGACCCCATCATGATGTTTACTTTTCTTGCATTAAGAGGTCATATAGACTGTTCATTTTGGATGGAGAGGGATCTCCACCGTTGATCTTTTGTTTGGATGGCCCATATGCAATGGGACCCTTTGATGTATGATTGGATGATTAAAATGGAGGGCCCATAGTGTCGGGGTCCCTCCATCACACGTGTGTCCCACTTTTCTCTCTCTCTCTCCCTCTCATTTTTATTTATTTTTCTTGAATGTTGATGAGGCCATGTGGCCCACTTGAATGAGCCCCACATGAAATATGTATTTTATCCAAGCCCTCCATGAGTGGGGCCCATCTTAGATGCATCACCCATTTTGTGGTGGCCCACTTACACAAAAAAAAAATAATAACAAAAGAAAAGAAATGGAACGTCCAGCGTCTGGACGCTGGACGTGGAAGGAAAACACAAATAATGGCTTGATTTTTTTTAAGCCATTGGACTGCATCACTCAAGCAGGCCCCACATTGATGTATGTATACAATCCAAGCCATCCATCCTCTTCCCCAACTCATTTTGGCGTTGAGCCGAAAAATGAGGATTTTCTGAGTATCTGGTGGGCCATAGTTTTAAAAATGGTATCAATACCATTGAACTCTATCAAAATTCTTCCTACATGCTGAAAATGGCCCAATATTGGTCTTGATAGACTTGTCTAGGGCCATGGAAGCCAGTGGATCTACCAGATGTGGACCCCACACCCAAAAATCCTTGAAAAATCAGGTTTCAAAAAAAAAAAAAAAACAACACAGCAGCAGTTGCTGTTGTGTTAGGATGTTGGCCGCGCCAGCGGCGGACGGGCGTTAGGCAGGGTCCCATGGCTCTGTACATGGACCCCACCTTGATGTTTAATTGTCATCTAGCCCGTTCATGAGGTGGGCCACCCCTTGAGGTGGGCCCCCTCCAAGTTTCAATGAAATCCAAGACTCAGGAGGCCCACACCACAAGAAACAGTGGTGATTGAACTTTGCCATTGAAATCCTTTTGGGCCCACTGCAGTTTTGGATCAATCTCAAAATTGTGTTCCCCATTCATCCAGGTCCTTGTGGCCTTATTAACAGGCTAGATGGAAAATAAACATTATGGTGGGCCCCATGTGGGACCCACTGATGCATGTATTATGACCCACACCGTCCCTAGGTGGGACGGCTGGTGTACTTCACTCCAGCAGCCTGCTGGAGTGGCGTCACTAAGCTATGTGGGCCCCCTTTGTATCATCCACACCACCCATCTGTGGAAGCCCACCATGGTGCATGAGTTGTATCCTAACCGTCCATTTAATTTGTAAATTTATATTTTTATGGTTTGAGCTAAAAGTGAGCCAGATCTATGGTTCAAGTGGGCCCACCTTGGTACATGTATAGGGCCCATGTTGGCCTGTTTGTAACCATTCATTAAGGCCCACTTTGGCACACATTAGGCCTATGGGATTAAGCCCATTTGGCATATATAAGGCCCATGGGTTTGGTCCCATTTGACATATGCAATGCCCATGGGATCCGGCCCATTTATTCTATATAAAGCCCATGGGATCAAGCCCATTTGATGTGCATGGGGCGCAAGTGGAGTGGCCCATTTGATATATTTAAAGCTCATGTGTGTAGGCCTATCTGATATATTTAAGGCCCAAGTTGTGAGGCCCACTTTGATGTATTTCAAGGCCCATGGATCATGGACCATTGCAATGTACATAAGGCGCATTGGTGAGGCCCATTATTGTAGCCCATCTGATGAATGAAAGGCCCATGTGATACAACCTATTTAATGTATCTAAGGCCCATGGGTCGAGGCCAACGAAATGTCCTTAGAGTCTATTGTAATGTGTGTTTTCCCATGGTTCATGTAATGATATTTATGGCGGCCATGCCTTAGGAGCAATGATGGTTTGATGCCCACATTGTAAGTACAATGTTGGTTAAATGTCTGCATTGTATCTCTCCTTAGGATCCATTGGTAAGCCCATACTAGTTGTGTATAGGCCGTATAGACTCATCTGCATCGTTTGAGTAGTCCATTACCTTATAATATGCTTCGTATAATCCCATGACTCATGCCCATACGCATCATATGTATGCTTGATTTGAATAGTGACTGATCATAGCATACGCCATTGGACAGACCATTTATGGGACCCGTTATGAGACGGAGTGCCTCGCATGATCCCGCAGTACGCGCTAGATTTGTGTATGATTTGACAGCGTGATTCATGCATCTCGTATATGTGTGACTTGATCACTGCACGCCCTAGCGACATTAGGGCCGTGGCTCCACAGGTACATCGTGGACGGCCGTATTGGATACCGAAAATACTTAATCTAGCACTGTAGGCACTTAGGATGTCCTTGGGTGAAAGTCCAAAAACCTTTTTGGTACTAGGAGATGCTCTAACGTTTAGACCAAGTGGATACACGAGCGCCCGAGTGCTGAATACCAGTAGGCCGCGTCTCCCACTGTGTCGTGGTCGGTTGGAAGGGGGTGTGGCCTTATCCACTTGAGTGAGGGGGCTATAAGATAGGCTGAGTTTGACCAGCTCACAAATGAGTCCGCTATCGACGAGCCGGGTAGGTATTGACAGACTACTGGTTAGGCGGATAGTGAGGTCTATTCCGCTTGCTTGACTGTGTAGCTAGGGACGTGACAGTCTCTGCGAAGTGTATTAGACCCCAGTAATATCTAGAGGGAAACTGTACTGATATGTGTAGATGATGAGTACCGACTTGCTTGGATTACATTTTGCATATGACATTCGGCTATGTAGGCCTTGCATTGCATTGGTGTGGCTGATGACATTCATATCTCGCATCATGTCTTGCATCACATAGCCTTGGTATGGTTGATTCTATGGACTTACTACATACTTCTGCATTGTTCTGATACTGTACACTTGGTGTTTGCCTTACGCACACACTTACACCACCCTCTAAGCTTTTATAAGCTTATGCACGACAGTTGCGTGCAGGTAGCGTTGGACAGCAGCAGCGCTGATGCAGGAGTGCATATCAGGACCTTTTGGAGCTTTTTGATCACCTTGTATTTCCCTTTCCGCATTGTACTTAAAATTTTTGATATAGTGAATATATGGTGATGTTGTTTTGTGACTTGGTTATGCTTATGGTTATGCTCCATTATAAAAAAAAATCATTCTGAAAATTCTCCTTGTAGGATCCCAGGATGGGAATCTGGCATTTGATTATCAGCAGCCGAGAAGGGGGCATTACGGAGGTTGTCGGCACCAGATTCGATAATCGGAATTCATGTGAATCCAATTTTCAGGTTTGCGGCGTGATAGACATACTCTCTCATGCGACACCATCTTACGTCCGTGACATGCTATCTTCCCTTAGTACTCCACATCTTTCAGGCACATGCAGTGTGATATGAATATGATTACCGAGTTGTTATTAGTCCTTTTCATACAGCAGGATTGGGAAACTAGGGTACCTCCCTTATATCATTCCCAAACAAGGATCCTGTCTAGGGTTGTCACTCCTAGTAGTCTCATACAATGATATATTTCTACGTCGCTGTAAGGGCTGTCAGGGCTGTTGCACGCACTCGTTGCACCCCTCCCCCATCACCTTATCAATACAGGCCTAGTTTGTACTCTTGTTGCTACGAAAGGGTCGTCGCCTCACGTAGACTCAGAGTACGCTTGAGGTCACTAGAAAGGGCTGCCAGGGCTGTTGCACGCACTCGTTGCACCGCTCCCCCATCACCTTATCAGTGTAGACCGACGGCAAGAATTTAGTGTCCCATACCACCATAATCTGCTCACGAGTCTGGGTTGCTCACTGGTCACTACGGGGAGGTTTGTGGCTCCAGCGTAGGCAGACAGCTCGACCACAGTGTCCCATACCACCATGCCCAGCTCATGAGTCTTAGTGGATCAAGGTACCACGGTTATTAGGGTTTTCACTGGTAAGTTCAGTACCCTAGGTTCAAGCAGTTATGACCAATACAAGGTGAACATACAATGGTCAATCGGGTTACTTGACGAGTTTGACTAGTACGAGCTCCCGTTGAGTTGTACGACATGAAGTGCATAAGCACTTCGTGTGGCCTAACCACTGCCGACAAGCAACGCACGCCTCAGGCTCATCAAACACGTCTTGCATGGCGAACAGAATCCAACCACGAATTCTAATCTGTTACCGACTGCCTGGACTAGAGTATATCCCCAAACACTTGTAATCTAAATCAATAATCATATGAGAGAGACAGAATTGAAATACAAAAAATTTCAGCATGTTATCAGCATGTTATAACATACATCATAAGCAGTTAACCATACACGAGTACTTCACACATAAGGTAATCAATTAAAATACAACAAGCATGGAGGAAATCATGTACATCATCAAATTAGTTGAGAATCCAGTCTCAACGCTAATCTACAACACCATTTACTCAATACTTACTAATACATACATTTATACAAACACTTAGACTACACAACTCCAACGTACTTGACGTATGTTGATTTTAACATATAATATGACAGATCCTTATATCAAGGAGATGTCTAATACACAACAATCATGTTCTTACATTCAAAACATATGGCAAACATAAATCATATTGATTTAGGCATTTCAACAAACACTTAGTCTACACACATTAGTCTACATAGCATATGTCGGCCAATATGTGCATTAGGATGAATCTCTTCGCCAAACAGATCATACACGTATAACTAGTATAGGTACACAATAAATACTCATGGCAATCATATCAGCAAAATACGTACGTATACAGTATTTCCTACAAATACCTAAAATATCCTAAATCTCATATTCTTTGTACGTATTCGAAATGAAAAACGGACATGTTCTACATGTCAAACAGCATCCTTATCAGAAATCTACCATTAAACGACATTGAAAGCTTTGAAAACAGGTAATCTAAGCGTCTAAAATTCACACCTTAAACTAGAAATTACGAAACGGAGTTGATTCAGACAATAAGTTTTCGTCAACGGCTCAACAACAACCTATACCACGAAATAGGTTAGCTGCATCACCACTTATGCTATTTGAAACTCTAGAATAGGTTAGGGTTATGATTTCTTACCTAAGAATGGAGCTGGAAGCATCGGAATGGCGGTGTAGAAGCGGCGTTGAAGCACAAGGAGTAGCAGGGAAGAATCCCAGGAGAAAGCCCCAACTTCTCCCACACTTTCTCTCTCTTTTCTCTCCTCTCCTAGGATTTTCTCCAAATTCGTATGGGTTTTGTGAGAGAGAGTTTAAGGCCCTTTTATAAGTCCAAACATGACCAAAACAGACTTTACGTCAAGGTATACTTAAGTTATAACCAAATCAGGTCTGTTCCGATCCAACGGAGCGTTTCTGGAGGTCTTATTACTAAATGCAGTTGGACTTAAGCTCTCTAATATTAGATCTAGGTTAAGCTAAGTTTTCAGTCCGGTCGGGTTTTCAGATCGACTGTGGTGGACCAGTTTCAATTCAGCGATCACCGAAACTCGATCAGGGCCACAAGTGCTATGACATGAGTGGGCCATCATCCCTGATCCGAGGGTAAATTTGGATCAGATTTTGACGGTCAGAATGCTTAGAAAATGTCGCGCAAGTGACACGTGCCAGATTTCATAAATTTTATTTAATTTCTAACATTTCTCACACTCTTCACTCTGAACTTAAGAAAATCGTCGTGGGACATCATCTAGACTTAATTTTTGGGGTGATTGTCAAGTCCAATTATGCGGTCAGAATTGTCTAAGTTCGGGTTAATCGTACTTCCGATGTGCGGTCCAGATTCGATATAAATTTTTTGAATGCTCCCGTGAGCAACCGGGTTTAGAGTTTGATCCTAGGTTTCTAGGTAACATAGCGTTAGTGGTCCTACTCATTTTGGATCATATAGTTCATATTTAAAGTGGTTCAAGTTAATTCTACTAAGTATTCAGTTTGGTACTCAACCAAATTCTAACCTAATTATGGCAGAATGCGGTCATAGGGCCATTCTATGCCCCATTTTGAGTCTATTTATCATATTATTTTAATTATTTTTATAGTGGTTCATCATCAAGTTTACCCTATTTCCAAAAAATTTCATAAGATTTTAAGTTGTAGAAAAATTCTAAAAATTCCAGAAGCAGCAGTTGTCCAACAAGTGATTTTTGGATAGTTTCTCACAACAACCTACTTTAAACTAATTTAAATATTTTATTATATTTATAACATATTTTTATATAAAACTATACTCATTTAGCTTCAATCTTGTTTTTGGATCACCTAAATCAGAGTTATAACGAAGGAGATATGAGTTTCCAAAGTTTGACAAAATGCGTAGAAAAATATGCAGAACCGGGCTGCCTGTCCGCTGTACGGACAAGGCCTCACCGATTCGGCAAGGTCCTCACCGTTCACTGACCTATTTTTCTTGGGTTCACCCCAGGAGTGAGGTCCTCGCCCCCCAGGGATGCCGGAAACATGTGGGGCCCACCTTGGATCCCCCCGAATTGAGTCGTTTAGGCCCATGAGTCCGTCGAGGCATTTATCGAGTCTCATTTGTAAACCGGAATGAGTTACACGACGTACAATATATATTTTTGAGATAAAATAAGCTAATACATCCAAATAACTTATCTACATCATGAGATTCAAAGAATTCCATAGTCAAAATCCTATTTTATGCATGTACATACCATTTACGGTAAGTTTTAGTTTAAGTATAGTTCTTCACCTTTTAAACTTTAGGATTGTGTCTAATATGAAAGTACTTGGAGAAATTTGAAGAATGAGGTGGTAAAAGGTGAGATTTTGAAGGAAATGGGTTAAAAAACGATTTCTAGACTTTAGGATTGATCTTTAAAAGTGATATGGTTGACCCATTACCTAAGGACGTTTAATTCCAGGTTGGTAAAAATCCGAGGTGTTACAGACCATGAATCAACACGGAATTGTTTCGGATGACCGTGAAATGCATGAAAGTGATCATGAATTGAAGCAAATTGACCGTGAAATGCATGCAAATGACTGTGAAGTGAAGGGAATTGACCGCGAAATGCCTCGAAATGACCGTGAATCAACACGAAATTGTTTCGGATGACCGTGAAATGCATGGGAATGATCATGGTTTGAAGCGAATTAACCGCGAAATGCATGCAAATGACCATGAAGTGAAGGGAATTGACCGTGAAATGCCTCGAAATGACCGTGAATCAACACGGAATTGTTTGGGATGATCGTGAAATGCATGGGAATGATCATGGTTTGAAGCAAATTGACCGCGAAATGCATGCAAATGACCGTGAAGTGAAGGGAATTGACCGCGAAATGCCTCGAAATGACCGTGAATCACTTCCTTCACTTCACGGTCATTTGCATGCATTTCACGGTCATTTCGCTTCAATTCATGATCACCTACATGCATTTCACGGTCATCTGAAATAATTCTGTGTTGATTCATGGTCATTTCGAGGCATTTCACGGTCAAACTCCTTCACTTCACGGTCATTTGCAGGCATTTCACGGTCATTTCGCTTCAATTCATGATCACTTTCATACATTTCATAGTCGTCTGAAATAATTTTGTATTGATTCACGGTCATTTCGAGGCATTCCACGATCAAACTCCACTTCATGGTCATTTGCATGCATTTCATGGTCATTTCGCTTCAATTCATGATCACTTCCATGCATTTCATGGTCGTCCGAAACAATTATGTGTTGATTCACGGTCATTTTGAGGCATTTTACCGTCAAACTCCACTTCAAGGTCATTTGCATGCCTTTCACGGTCATTTCGCTTCAATTCATGATCACTTTCATGCATTTCACGGTCATTCCAAACATTTTCGTGTTGATTTACGATCATTTCGAGGCATTTCACGGTCAAACTCCTTCACTTCACGGTCATTTGCATCCGTTTCACGATCATTTTTGCGCATTTTGCGGTCTAATCGCTTCACTTCATGGTCATTTTCATGCATTTTACGGTAATTCCCGACAATTTCGTGTTGATTCACGGTCATTTCCCTAAACCTTAACCTATAACCTAAACCAAAATCAAAACCTATAACCTAACTTAAACCTTAACCTAAATCAAAACCTTTAACCTAAACCAGAACCAAAACCTATAACTTAAACCCGAACCCATTCTCAAATCCCAAAACCTATAACCTAAACTAAAACCTAAAACCTAAACTAAAACCAAAACCAATAGCCTAAACCCGAACCCATTCTCAAATCCTAAAACCTATAACCTAAACTAAAACCTAAAACCTAAACTAAAACCAAAACCAATAGCCTAAACCCGAACCCATTCTCAAATCCAAAAACCTATAACCTAAACCTAAACCTTAACCTAAACCGTTAACCTATAACCTAAACCGAAACCAAAACTTATAACCTAAATCTGAACCCATTCTCAAATCCTAAAACTTAAACCTAAACCTTAACCTAAACCTATAACGTATAACCTAAACCAAAACCTATAACCAAAACCTATAACCTAAACCCGAACCCATTCTCAAATCCCAAAACCTATAACTTAAACCAAAACCTATAACCAAAATTAAAACCAAAACCTATGGCCTAAACCCGAACCCATTCTCAAAACTAAAACCTATAACATAAACCAAAACCTATAACCTAAACTAAAACCAAAACCTATAGCCTAAACCCGAACCCATTCTCAAAATCAAAACCTATAACCTAAACCCGAACCCATTCTCAAATCACAAAACCTATAACCTAAACTAAAACCAAAACCTATAACTTAAACCCGAACCCATTCTCAAAACCAAAACCTATAACCTAAACTAAAACTAAAACCTATAGCCTAAACCCGAACCCATTCTCAAATCCAAAAACCAATAACCTAAACCTAAACCTTAACCTAAACCGTTAACCTATAACCTAAACAGAAACCAAAACTTATAACCTAAACCCGAATCCATTCTCAAATCCTAAAACCTAAACCTAAACTATAACGCCCGTGAAAAATTCGTACTTGGACTCGGGTACCAACTCGACCAGAAATCGCGTAGGATTAATTCCTATGGAAATTAAGCGTAAGTTAGATAGCGCAACGCTAGAGTAGCTGAAAAATAGTCCCTGATCACTTTAAATACATTCTACAAGACCCAAATCGAGTAGAACCAATGACTCTATAAAACTCTATAACCTCGGATCAAACTCTACGCAGGTTTGTTCTCTGGACCACTTTGAAATTTTGTATTGGATCTAAACCGCGTGTAGAAAGTCCGATACCTCCTATCTTAGACCGTTAGAACCGCCTAGCTGGACTTGACAATCATCTCGAAAATCAAGTCCAACCGATAATCACAGGCTATTTCATTGAGCCCGGACTGAAGAGAGTGCAAATAGGGACAGATTTGAAATTTAAAATTCAAATCTGGGACACGACTTGACGTGTCAGTATTAAGCGTTCTAATCATCAGAATTCAGCCAGATTACACCCTCGGATCAGAAAAAATTTCTATTTCATATCATGAGACTTGCAGCCCTGATCCACGTGCGGTGACTGCTGAACTGAAACTGGTCCGCCACATGCGATTTGCGAACCCTGCCGGACTGAAAACTTGATGCGTGCTAGATCCGGTACGCATGAGCTTAAGTCCGATCGCATTCGGCCAGGGGACCACCAGAAAGCATCTTTTGGACCGAAACAGCCCTGAATTGGTTATGCACTAAGTGAACCTTGTACCGGAGCCTATTTTGGGCATTTATAAGCTTATAAAAGGGGTTGAAACCCTCACTCCTCTCTTCCATCCGAATTTGAGAGAAACTCTAATTTGGGAGAGAGAAAAGGTGAGAGTTTGTGAGAGAGAGTAGGAGAGATTTTTCCCGTCTTCGTGCCACCTGTTGCACGTGCTGTAGCAACACCTTCTGATCACCAAGCCGGTGATTCTTCCAGATTTTCAGGTAAGAAACAACCCTGGAAGTTGCTGATTTGAGGTTCGCTAGTATTCATAGCATGTTAGCTGACTTATCTTGTAAATTAGGTTCTCTTATCGCCGTAGACGAAGCGTATACGCTCCGTTCGAAACGACACGTCTATAAGAGATAAGGTGAGGATTTTAGACGCTTTGATTGATGGTTTCCAATGCTTTCAATGTCGTTTAATAGTACATTATTGATGACATCGCCGTTTGACATGTACAACATACTATCCGTTTCCTGTTTCGTAAATCAACGAAGAATATGAGATTTAGGGCATTTTAGTCATTTGTAGGAAGTGCTGATTTCATTCCTATTTTGCTGATATGATTGACATGATTTGTTGTCACATTAGAATGTAAAGAATGCGTGCATAATTATTTTAGCGAAGAGATTCGCCTAAATGCGCACTTCGGGTCGACATACTATATGTAGACTTAAGTGTGTAGTGTATGTGTTTGTATAAATGTTTGTATTAGTATGTATTGAATTAAATGATGTTATGAATTAGTTTGAGATTGATTTCTCAATTAATACGCTGACATAAATGATTTACCACATGTTGACTATATGCATGATTTCATTATATGCATGAAATATATGTGCTTGAAGATTTACTTAAGTTGTATGTTATAACATGTGTTAACATGCTCACATGATTGTATTTCAATTCCAATACTCCTACATAAGTTGCTGATGTGAATTCATATGTGTTTGGGACTATACCTAGTCCAGGCAGTCGGTAACCAAGCGAATTCGTGGTTGGCTGGTCTTGGCCACGAACGACGCGTCGATGAACGGGAGCCATGTTTGGAGTTGGCGGCAGTGGTTAGACCACGCGAAGTGTTTTACGCACTTCATGTCGTTCGACTTGAGATGCGATCGCGCTAGTTGAGCCCGTCAAGTAACTCGACTGGGCAATGTATGTTCACCCTGCATGAGTCATAACTGCTTGAACCTAGGGTACTGAACTTACCATTATAAACCCTGTTAACCATGGTACCTTGATACACGAAGACTCATGAGCCGGGCATGGTGGTATGGGACACCGTGGTCGAGCTGTCGGCCTACGCTGAGGCCACAAACCTCCCCGTAGTGACCAGTGAGCACCTAGTCTCGTGAGCAGATTATGGTGGTATGGGACACTATATTCTAGCTGTCGGCTTACACTGATCAGGCGACGAGTCCTTTGTAGTGACCGCGAGCGTATTCTGAGTCTACTGGAGGCGACGACCCTTCAGTAGCAGTAGAGTATAGTAGGCCTGTATTGATAAGGTGATGGGGGAGCGGTGCAACGAGTGCGAGCAACAGCCCTGGCAGCCCTTGCAGCGACCTACAAAATATACATCGTATGAGATTACTAGGAGTGACGACCCTAGACAGGATCTGCGTTGGGATTGATACAAGGGAAGTACCTTAGTTTCCCAATCCTACTGTTTGAACGGACTAATAACAACTCAAAAATCATATCACCATACCATTGCATGTGCTTGGAAGATGTGGAGCACTTGAGGGTCGATTGCATGCCGCGGTTGTAAGATGGTGCCGTATGAGGGAGATCGTCGGTGAGGGCATACATCACGTCATGTCATATTGCATTAACAATAGTATTAGGATTGTCTGATTTACTACTTTACTATTATCGCATGATTGATTTGTGAACATGCTAATCTTTGCTCTATGATTCCACTGAGTTGATCACTCATTCCCACGTTACGGGATGGTGTTTGCAACACCCACCAGATCTTGTTGTAGATGCAGGTGATGCTGAGATCCAGGAGGTAGAGCCAGACTTTGACGAGGACCAGGACGAGTTCTCGTACATGTAGTACCATGATGGCTTTGCTTAGGTGACCTGGGTTGATGAGACTTCAGTGGGACTATTTTGAACATTTGATTTTGTTCATGTATATGTATATGAGACTCAGAGATGTATTCATACTTTAGTGACAATTGAGATCTACTTTGTTTTTCCTTACAGTGATATATATATTGTTTAGTCTTCCGCTTGCTTTTATCACTGGATCTGGAGTATGAATTGCAGTTTTGGTATAATTTTACTCATGTAAATGCTTTAACTCAGACAACATTAAATCATAATCATTTTTGTTGCATAAGTGACGGTCTGGAACTCGGGAGTTGAGTTTATACACGACTTTCGATTTTCAGGGTGTTACATAAACCTTAACCTAAACCTATAACTTATAACCTAAACCAAAACCTATAACCAAAACCAAAACCTATAACCAAAACCAAAACCAAAACCAAAACCTATAACCTAAACCTGAATCCATTCTCAAATCCCAAAACCTATAACCTAAACCAAAACCTATAACCTAAACTAAAACCAAAACCTATAGCCTAAAACCGAACCCATTCTCAAATCCAAAACCTATAACCTAAACCCAAACCCATTCTCAAATCCTAAAACCTATAACCAAAACAAAAACTTATAACCAAAACTTATAGCCTAAACCCAAACCCATTCTCAAATCCAAATACCTATAACCTAACCCCGAACCCATTCTCAAATCCCAAAACCTATAACCTAAACCAAAACTTATAACCTAAACTAAAACAAAAACCTATAGCCTAAACTCGAACCCATTCTCAAGTCTAAAAACATATAAGCTAAACCTAAACCTTAACCTTAACCGTTAACCTATAACCTAAACTGAAACCAAAACTTATAACCTAAACCCGAACCCATTCTCAAATCCTAAAACCTAAACCTAAACCTTAACGTAAACCTATAACCTAAACCAAAACTAAAACCTATAACCTAAACCAAAACCAAAACCTATAGCCTAAACCCGAACCCATTCTCAAAACCAAAACCTATAACCTAAACCCGAACCCATTCTCAAATCACAAAACCTATAACCTAAACTAAAACCAAAACCTATAACTTAAACTCGAACCCATTCTCAAAACCAAAACCTATGACCTAAACCCGAATCCATTCTCAAATCCCAAAACCTATAACCTAAACCAAAACCTATAACCTAAACTAAAACTAAAACCTATAGCCTAAACCCGAACCCATTCTCAAATCTAAAAACCTATAACCTAAACCTAAACCTTAACCTAAACTATTAACCTATAACCTAAACCAAAACCAAAACTTATAACCTAAACCTGAACCCATTCTCAAATCCTAAAACCTAAACCTAAACCTATAACCTATAACCTAAACCAAAACCTATAACCAAAACCAAAACCAAAACCTATAACCTAAACTCGAATCCATTCTCAAATCCTAAAACCTATAACCTAAACCAAAACCTATAACCTAAACTAAAACCAAAACCTATAGCCTAAACCCAAACCCATTCTCAAATCCAAAACCTATAACCTAAACACGAACCCATTCTCAAATCCCAAAACCTATAACCAAAACCAAAACTTATAACCTAAACTAAAACCAAAACCTATAGCCTAAACCCGAACCCATTCTCAAATCCAAATACCTATAACCTAAACCCAAACCCATTCTCAAATCCCAAAACCTATAACCTAAACCAAAACCTATAACCTAAACTAAAAAAAAAAACCTATAGCCTAAACCCGAACCCATTCTCAAATCCAAAAACCTATAACCCAAACCTAAACCTTAACCTAAACCGTTAACCTATAACCTAAACCGAAACCAACACTTTTAACCTAAACTCGAACCCATTCTCAAATCCTAAAACCTAAACCTAAACCTTAACCTAAACCTATAACCTATAACCTAAACCAAAACCTATAACCTAAACCAAAACCAAAACCTATAACCTAAACCCGAACCTATTCACAAATCCCAAAACCTATAACCTAAACCTAAACCAAAACCTATAGCCTAAACCCGAACCCATTCTCAAAACTAAAACCTATAGCCTAAACCCGAACCCATTCTTGAAACTAAAACCTATAACCTAAACCCGACCCATTCTCAAATCTCAAAACCTATAACCTAAACCAAAACCTATAACCTAAACTAAAACCAAAACCTATAGCCTAAACCCGAACCCATTCTCAAAACCAAAACCTATAACCTAAACCCGAACCCATTCTCAAATCCCAAAACCTATTACCTAAACCAAAACTTATAACCTAAACTAAAACCAAAACCTATAGCCTAAACCCGAACCCATTCTCAAAACCAAAACCTATAACCTAAACCCGAACCCATTCTCAAATCCCAAAACCTATAACCTAAACCAAAACCTATAACCTAAACTAAAACCAAAACCTATAGCCTAAACCCGAACCCATTCTCAAAACCAAAACCTATAACCAAAACCTGAACCCATTCTCAAATCCCAAAACCTATAACTTAAACCAAAACTTATAACCTAAACTAAAACCAAAACCTATAGCCTAAACCCGAACCCATTCTCAAGTTCAAAAACATATAAGCTAAACCTAAACCTTAACCTTAACCGTTAACCTATAACCTAAACCGAAACCAAAACTTATAACCTAAACCCGAACCCATTCTCAAATCTTAAAACCTAAACTTAAACCTTAACCTAAACCTATAACCTATAACCTAAACCAAAACCTATAACCTAAACCAAAACCAAAACCTATAACCTAAACCAAAACCAAAACCTATAGCCTAAACCCGAACCCATTCTCAAATCCAAAAACCTATAACCTAAACCTTAACCTAAACTGTTAACCTATAACTAAAACCTATAACCTAAACCTGAACTCATTCTCAAATCCCAAAACCTAAACCGTTAAATGAACACGGAATTGCTAGGAATGACTGTGAAATGCATGGAAATGACGATGAAGTGAAGTGAAATGACCCGAAGTGTGTGGAAATGGCCGTGAAGTGTGTCGAATTGACCATGAATGAACACGGAATTATAGGGAATGATCGTGAAATGCATAGAAATGATGGTGAAGTTAAGTGAATTGACCGCGAAGTGCTCGGAAATGGCCGTGAAGTGGAGTGAATTGACCGTGAAGTGCGTCAAATTGATCGTGAATGAACACGGAATCGCGGGGAATGACCATGAAATGCATGGAAATGACGGTGAAGTGAAGTGAAATGACCGTGAAGTGCTTGGAAATGGCCGTGAAGTGAAGTGAATTGACCATGAAGTGCGTCGACTTGATCGTGAGTGAACATGGAATCGCTAGGAATGATCGTGAAATACATGGAAATGATGGTGAAGTGAAGTGAAATAACTGCGAAGTGTGTGAAAATGGCTGTGAAGTGAAGTGAATTGACCGTGAAGTGCGTCGAATTGACCTTGAATGAACACGGAATCGCTAGGAATGACCGTGAGATCATGGAAATGACGGTGAAGTGAAGTGAAATGACCACGAAGTGTATGGAAATGTAACACCCCGAAAATCGGGGGGTCGAGTAAAAATCCAACTCCCGAGTTCCAAAATATTATTTATGCAACATAGATATGTATGATTGAATGTTGTCTGTATTAACGTATTAAACATGAGTGGGATTAATCCAAAACATCATATCATACTCTAGAGACCGTTAAATTAGCAAGCGGAAGACTGTGATAGTATATATAACATATATAAACTGTTGTATGTTTCCAGAGTGTGAACATGTTACCAGGTTATATACATACATGTATACTCCAAAAGTAGACAAAACGAATATACATGAGTGCACTAAAAATATAAAATGACAAGTGTCAAGGCATCTAATCAACATCCCTGTAATCCCGTCAATCAAAACACGCATAAAGGAGAGATCCTCCTCATCAGCATCAAGTCCAGCTCCGCCTCACAGGCCGCGCCATCATCTGCAATCACAATAGGGACTGGTGGGTGTCCGGAAATACCATCCCGTAATGTGGGAGTGAGTGATCAACTCAGAGGGATAAGAGAGCAGAGATTATCATGTTATCAAATCAATCATGCGATAATAGTAAAGCAGTAAATCAAACAATCCTAATACTGTTGTTAATGTAATATGACATGACGTAATATATGCCCTCACCGATGATCTCCCTCATACGGCACCATCTTACGACCGCGGCATGCAATCGTCCCTCAAGTGCTCCACATCTTCCAGGCACATGCAATGTAATGGTGATATGATTTTCGAGTTGTTATTAGTCTATTCAAACAATAGGATTGGAAAACTAAGGTACTTTCCTTATATCAATCCCAACACAGATCCTGTCTAGGGTCGTCACTCCTAGTAATCTCATACGATGTATATTTTGTAGGTCGCTGTAAGGGCTGCCAGGGCTGTTGCTCGCACTCATTGCACCGCTCCCCCATCACCTTATCAATACAGGGCTACTGTACTCTCACTGCTACGGAAGGGTCGTCGCCTCCCATAGACTCAGAATACGCTCGCGGTCACTATAAAGGGCTGCTAGGGCTGTTGCTCGCACTCGTTGTACTGCTCCCCCATCACCTTATCAATGTAGGCCGACAGCAAGAATATAGTGTCCCATACCACCATAATCTGCTCACAAGTCATAGGTACTCACTGGTCATTACGGGGAGGTTTGTGGGCCCAGCGTAGGCCGACAACTCAACCACGGTGTCCCATACCACCATGCTCGGCTCATGAGTCTTCGTGGATCAAGGTACTATGGTTGACAGGGTTTACAATGGTAAGTTCAGTACCCTAGGTTCAAGCAGTTATGACTCATACAGGGTAAACATACAACGGCCAGTCGGGTTACTTGATGGGCTCGACTAGCACGATCGCATCTCAAGTCGAACGACATGAAGTGCGTAAAACACCTCGTGTGGCCTAACCACTGCTGCCAACTCCAAAACACAACTCGCGTTCATCGACGCGTCGTTCGTGGCAAAGATAGGCTAACCACGAACTTGCTCGGTTGCCAACTACCTGGACTAGGTACAGTCCCAAACAATTATGAATCCACTTCAGCAATCATGTGAGAGTATTGGAAATGAAATACAACCATGTGAGCATATTAACACATGTTATAACATACAACTTAAGTGAATCATCAAGCACAAGCATTTCATACATATAATGAAATCATGCATATAGCTAACATGTAGGAAATCATTTACATCAGCATATTAATTGAGAAATCAATCTCAAACTACTTCATAGCACCATTTAATTCAATACATACTAATACAAACATTTATACAAACACTTACACTACACACTTAAGTCTACATATAGTATGTCGACTCAAAGTGCGCATTTAGGCGAATCTCTTCGCCAAACTAATTATGCACGCATTCCTAGTATCCTAATGTGACAAGAAGCCATATCAATCACATCAGTAAAATATGAATGAAAACAGTACTTCCTACAAATGACTAAAATGCCCTAAATCTCATATTCTTCGTCTATTTACGAAACAGGAAACGGACAGCATGTTGTACATGTCAAACGGCGTTGCTGTCGATAATCTACTATTAAATGACATTGAAAGCGTTGAAAACAGTCAATCAAAGAGTCTAATATCCTCACCTTTTCTCTTATAGGTGTGAGAATTCGAACGGAGCGTATACGCTTCGTCTACGGAGAATAGACAACTTGATTTACAAGATCTATCAGCTAACATGCTATGAAAATGGAGGAACACTAAATCAACAACTATCTAGGGTATTTTCTTACCTAGAAAGAAGGAGAAATCACCAGCAAAGTGATTGAAGTATGTTGCTTAGGCACTTGCAACAGGTAGCATAAGCGACAAGGAATTCTCTCCCACTCTCTCTCACAAACTCTCACCTTTTCTCTCTCCCAATCCAGGGTTTTTCTCAAATTCGGATAGAAGAGAGGAATGAGGGTTTCAACCCCTTTTATAATCTCAAATGTGCCCAAAATAGGCTTAGGAACAAAGTATACTTGAGGTATATCCAAATCGGGGCTGTTTCGGTCCAAAAGGGCATTTCTGGAGGTCCCCTGGCCGAACGCGATCGCACTTAAGCTCATGTATACTGGATCTAACACACATCAAGTTTTCAGTCCGGCAGGGTTCACAGATCGCACGTGGCGGTCCATTTTCAGTTCAGCGGTCACCGCACGTAGATCAGGCCTACAAGTCTCATGACATGAAATAGAATTTTTTCCTGATCCAAGGGTGTAATTTGGCTGAATTCTGACGGTCAGAATGCTTGATACTGACGCGTCAAGTCGTGTGCCAGATTTGAATTTTAAATTCCAAATCTAACCCTATTCTCACTCTCTTCAGTCCAGGCTCAACGAAATAGCCTGCGAATGTCGGTTGGACTTGTTTTTCGAAATGATTGTCAAGTCCAGCTAGGCGGTTCTAACGGTCTAAGATTGTAGGCATAGGACTTTCGACGCGCGGTCTAGATCCAATACAAAGTTTCAAAGAGGTCCAGAGAACAAACCGGTTTAAAGTTTGATCCGAAGTTTTAGAGTATCATAGCACCATGGATTCTACAAGTTTTGGGTCTTGTAGAACGTATTTAAAGTGATCAGGGACTATTTCCCAGCTACTCTAGCGTTGCGCTAGCTAACTTATGCTTAGTTTCTAAAGGAATTAATCCTAAGTGATTTCTTTGGCTATGGAATTGGGTTCTGAGCGATTTCCCAGGTGTTTTAGTTGACCCATTGTCTAAGGATGTCTAATCTCAGGTTAGCCAAAATCCGGGGTGTTACAGGAAATGGCCGTGAAGTGAAGTGAATTGACCGTAAAGTGCGTTGAATTGACCATGAATGAACACAGAATCGCTAGGAATGACCGTGAAATGCATGGAAATGACGGTGAAGTGAAGGGAAATGACCACGAAGTGCGTGGAAATGGCCGTGAAGTGAAGTGAATTGACTGTGAAGTGCGTTGAATTAACCGTGAATGAACATGAAATCACTAGGAATGACCGTGAAATGCATGGAAATGACGGTGAAGTGAAGTGAAATGACCGCGAAGTGCGTGGAAATGGCCATGAAGTGAAGTGAATTGACCGTGAAATGCGTCGAATTGACCGTGAATGAATACGGAATTGCTAGGAATGACCGTGAAATGCATAGAAATGATGGTGAAGTGAAGTGAAATGACCGCGAAGTGCGTGAAAATGGCTGTGAAGTGAATTGACCGTGAAGTGCATCGAATTGACCGTGAATGAACAAGGAATCCCTAGGAATAACTGTGAAATGCATGGAAATGACGGTGAAGTGAAGTGAAATGACCACGAAGTACGTGGACATGGCTGTGAAGTGAAGTGAATTGACCGTGAAGTGCGTCAAATTGATCATGAATGAACACAGAATCACTAGGAATGACTGTGAAATGCATGGAAATGACGGTGAAGTGAAGTGAAATGACCGCGAAGTCTGTGGAAATGGCTGTGAAGTGAAGTGAATTGACCGTAAAGTGCGTTGAATTGACCGTGAATGAACACGAAATCGCTAGGAATGACCATAAAATGCATGAAAATGACGTTGAAGTGAAGTGAAATGACCGCGAAGTGCGTGGAAATGGTTGTGAAGTGAAGTTAATTGACCATGAAGTGCATCGAATTGACTGTGAATGAACACGAAATTGTTGGGAATGACCGTGAAATGCATGGAAATGATGGTGAAGTGAAGTGAATTGACCGCGAAGTGCGTGAAAATGGCCATGAAGTGAAGTGAATTGACCGTGAAGTGTATTTTTAACCATCGACCCGATGGAATCTCAGAAAATTACTATGTTATTTGACTAAATTAGCTTCTCCTATCCCAAAATCATATATGGTACGTTATGTAACTCATTCTAGTTTAGGAGATATGCTTGTTAAATAAATAGACAAAGAAATGAATTAAGAGATAGAAAAATATTTTTATATACTTATATATACATATTTACATAATTATGTATTTGAGAAAAATGTAAGGGAGAAAAACTTATCCCCATTAAAAAATAAAAAATAAAAAATCACAAAAAAACACAAAAAATAACAAAGAACCTATTACTACGGATTTTAGCTGCGGTTATTATCCGTAGCCATAGGGACCACCCTATGGGCGTGGCCCCGTCAGATTGGCGTGGCCGCACCGGACAGGCCAGCAAGTGGCGCGGGGGGCCGCCAAGTCGGCGTGCCCACCCCGGATGGACCATATTGCTACGGATTAGGGTATTAATGGCTACGGTTATTATCCGTAGCTATAGGTCTGACCCCAGCAAATGACAATGTCATTTTACTTTAAACGTCTACCGTTGAAACCCTTTCAGGGGTCATGGAAGTTTTGGATCATTACGAAATTTATTTTCCCTATTCATCCATGTCTTTGTGACCTTATGAATAGATTGGATGGAAAATAAATGTTATGGTGGGCCCTACAAAAGTTTCAACTGTGAAAATCAATTTTCTACTGCTCTTTGTGGTGTGGTCCAGTTGATCTTTGGATATGTTTTTTTTTTTTTTTTAGATAATGCTTCGAAATGATCTCAAAATATGGATGAACGTTATGAATATAATAAATACATAACTGATGGGCCCATGTAATGTTGATCTCCTTTGAACCGTTCATACAACTGAGAGTTCGAAGAGCGTCAACGCTTGAAGGAAAAAGCAGGGAGCATTTTCGACCTTTTACAAGGTGTCCGTACACCTGGGAAGTATTATTGGAAAGTAAAATGGGGTGGGCACCGTCTCGGGAATAGGCCATATAGTGGTTGTACAGTTGGAAATTTCTCCTTGTTATATCCCTTCGTATAGGTAAGCATGACGTAAACAACGGATTGGATGTCAAATAAACGGAATAGTAGGTCTTAGGAGGATTTTAATGGTGTGTATTCAATCACTACTGTTTTCCCGTGATGTAGTCCACCTGAGATTTATATTCCCTCATTTTTAGACCAAGCCCTAAAATTATTTAAAAAAAATGAACGGAGGATACTTCATAGTGAGGCCCACATATCACTGACCACTAGCCACCGGGCTACTCTCGCCAAACCGTGACCCAGTGGTCCATAACATTGATTTCGTAGGGAGCGGATTAGGCGTTACCCAGGTAACACATTCATGGGTGTTACCTCGTACGGGGCCACCTTTATAGAAATGTTGTATATCTTTGCCGCCGTCCGCTTTTTCAGCTCATTTTATGAGGTTACGACAATACTTAAAGCAGGCTCCAAATCTCCTGTCTACCAACAATGGAAAAGGTGGTAAACTGTTAAAAACTGTCTGGCCATAAAAAGTTTTGAATCAAGATATATTTATATTTGTTTGGCTGCTCACCGTAGGCCTTGGGAAGTTTTAAACGGTGGGCATTCAATCGGCATTATTTCCGTGGTGGGTTCCACATGAGATTTGGATCGGCTTAATTTTATTGAAACGTCTTAAAATGGGTGGAAAAACGGATGGACAGCGTGGATATACAACACATCATCAAGGTGGGCCCCACGGTGAGGATAACACCAACTAATGTGTTAACCCCGTGACATTTAATCCGCCCGCCCGTGATTTTCGTGGTTACCACAAATTGAAATGTTCCTGTGGTACTTGTTGCGTCAATTCAATTTAACATGAGTACACCCCGTGATTAATGGCCTGTATTGAGATTTTGAGTGTATAATGCACACGCGTGTTCCAGAGTCGACTCAATTTGTTGTTTGATTGAATCTCTAGTGTTGTTATATACAGGTTGGATGCAATGATCAACCATCCTCTCAACTAGCAGTTGCGACATGCGATTAGGCGATTTGTCAAAGGTAAGGGTCTATTTGGCTGACCGTATTAGGTGAGAATAAGGTAATTGAAATTGTAAAAGTTATAATAAATGCATATATAAGGTATTGTCTTGAATTGGGTGTATCTCATATTTTCTAATACCATATTTGGAATGTATCCATTAAAAAATAAATCCTAAGATTTACATTCAAATTACACTTGGATTGAACTTAGATAAAGCCAAAATTCAACTCCTATACGATTTGTAATCTCATCTCACACTTTCCAACACAAGATTTATTTTTCAAAGCCTATAAAGTTTTTTTTAATCCCATCTCACACTCCTTACAAACATGCCATTCCCAATTTCAAAGTGGGATTAGCAATGCAATATCATTTAATGCAACTTAATACCACTGGCCAAATAAGCTCTAAGTGTCATGCCATGAATCTAATTTCCAATGTCTATTCTTCGTAGCCTGAATTCGATGCTGATAGCTTCCGTAGTATTTTGAATTTTTCTCCTAACTCACACCATGTTCTGAAAGCGAGATCCACAAGAAAAATTTAAGAAATTTTTTTAAATACAAGCATAATTCAAACAACTCCATATATATATATATATATATATATATATATATATAGAGAGAGAGAGAGAGAGAGAGAGAGAGAGAGAGAGAGAGAGAGAGAGAGATGCTCACACACAACTAGTTGGACCGTACATTTTGGTCGAACTAGCAGGGCATTTAATGAAAGAAAATTTTCTCTAATTAGCATTATTGGGATGTTAGCCATCTTTTGAAAAATGATCTCCGACTTGGGGGGGGGGGAGGGGGGGGGGGGGCACTGTGGTGTTAATATAAAATCTACCTTGACCATCACATGTGTCATCCCATGTTGGATATAAGAACCGAAAATCAACTCCATCCATGGTTCGAGTGGACCGCACAATTGGAAATAGTATTAAAAAAAAAAAAAAAGCTCACCTTTTAAAATAATTCTTTTCATGAGGCACACTTAAATCAAGTATGGACTTGATTTTTGAGTTCTATGCCTAGCTTTTGATGTGGCATCTAATGGTTGGAATGAATTTCATTTATTCATGATCGTGGGTCCTGTAAAAATCAAAAGTAGATGTCTCTCCCTCTACTGTTCTATTGAGGTATACATAAATCATTAGCTTGAGTGTGACCTTTTGTACTGTTAATGTAAAATCCACCCCAACTATCACGTGTGTCACATCATATTAGGCTTATGGACAAAAAATAAGCCCCATTGGTGGTTCAGATGAAACACACAATTGGAAACATTATGCTAAAAAAGCTCACCCTCCAAAATGATTGTTTGATGAGGCCCACTTGATCATGTAGGTATATTATTTTTAAGTCTCACACCTAGCCTTTAATTTCGCATCTAATGGTTGGAGTGGATTTCACATGCTCATGATTGGAGTCCTATAAAAATCAAAGGTAGATGTCTCTCCCTCAAATATTGCATTGGTGTGGCTAATCTTAATTACAACTCTACTTTATATTTTCTCTCTAGACGTACAATGAGATTGCACATCTAATGGTCGGAGTGGATCTTGCATACATGATACAATGGAATGTATCAAAGATCAAGGTAAGCTTTCTCTTGTGCCATTAAACTTCTTCGTATTCCTTGAGAGAAGAGGAGCCTGTTCCGAAAAAATGTGAGATTACATTGGGTGCAACCTATCCTCATGCAATATTGTGCATCCCTGATCGTAGGCCTACCTTGATAAAGGTATTGTGTATCCATTCTCTACATCTATATTTTTAGCTCATGATAGGACAGGATTTGAAAAATGAAACAGATACATATCTCTAGTCGACCACCCCACAAAAATAGTGGTGATTGGCCATTAAAAACTTTTTGTCAGCCAAAAGTTTTGGATTAAGCTTAAATTTATTTTCCTTCATCAAGGTTGTGACCTTATCAATAAGTTGGGTGGCAAGCAAAAAATCACGGTGGGCCCTAGGAAATTTTAATGTTAAAAGTTCAATTTTCACTATTTTCTATTTGGTGTGGACCACTTGAGATTTATAATTGCTTTGTTTTTGAATCAATGTTCTAAAATGAAAAAAAATCAATGGACTGCATGGATATACAATACATACATGAAGGTGGGTGTCATGGTCAGGGACAAATCGTGTTGCATAAGCAATGGATTGCACTTAATCCACTCTTTATATTTTTCCTAACATGGCTCTTTTTTTTTTCTTGGAAGAAAGTCGGAAGAAGCTTAACGGTGGAAGAGGAATGTCTAACCTTATTTTTATTAGGCCCACTGTGATGTCTTGATGTGCATGTGAGATCCACCACGACCATTAGATGTGTGATCTTATTTTGCATCTAGAGCCAAAATATCAGGCTAACTTTTGATTTATATAGGACACCAAACTAATAGTAGAGGGAAAGACATCTACTTTTGATTTTTACATGACCCATGATCATGAGTAAGTGAAATCCATTCCAACCATTAGATGGCACATCAAAATCTAGGCATGAAACTCAAAAATCAGGTCCATACTTGATTTAAGTGTGCCTCATGAAAGGAATTATTTTAAAAGGTGAGTTTTTTTTTTTTTTTTTTTTAAACACTATTTCCAATTGTGTGGTCCACTTGAACCATGGATGGAGTTGATTTTTGTTCTTAGATCTAACATGGGATGACACATGTGATGGTCAAGATGGATTTTACATTAACACCACAGTGGGGCCCACCCAAGTCAAAGATCATTTTCAAAAGACCTCTAAAAACGCTAACGTGAAGAAAACGCCCCCCCCTCTCTCAACATTAATTAGCATTAGAGAAAATTTTCTTTCATTAAATGCTGAGCTAGTTAGACCAAAATGTACACGTCCAACTAGTTGTGTGTGAGCATCTCTCATATATATATATATATATATGTACACGTCCAACTAGTTGTGTGTGAGCATCTCTCATATATATATATATATATATATATATATATATATATATGGTAATCAATAGATCAAAGCATAATGTTGATATAGAATATCCCAAAACATAAGTAAAGAGCATGCTCCAATATTGCCAACAACTACCTTCTACCAGTAACATGCATGTAAACAACATGCTAAGTTTTTTATGAAGCTTAGTAGAGCCTTTATATATGTGCACAATACATGTGACAAATATATTATATTAATATCGTTATTAATATCAGAGTAAGCGGAAATAATAAAGCTCAATCATACAACTAGTCATACCAAGGCTATACAAGATATACTATGAGATAACTAAGTAAGACATGCTATCATAGTAGACATGCATGATACATGAATAAAAGAGTGTATGATGAATAGTCGAGTCATTATGCGTAGTATTGTAAACAGGTAATGGTCTCACACCTAGGACTATAGCCCATGTTAGTCCCATACTTAACACATGAAGTAATTTCAGGATGATAGACTCCTGATCGCAAATAGTCTCATATTTATTAGGGATCGTGGTCTAAGATTGTATGTCACGTAAATTATATTTGCACATTCACAATCTCAAATGCATGAATGCTAAATAAGATACAATGCATATATGATGCATCATGTTAATCCTAATGTTTAATCCGTATCTCAGTACAGTTTTCATTTATACATCACCGAGGTCTCGTGCAGTTCTGACATTGGCTGCCGCCCATTGCACACATAACTAAGCGAGTGGAAGAGGCTTCACTATCTGCCTTAACAGTAATATGTCAAATCTCACTTGGCTTAATCCCATTATGGAGTTTGTAACGCCCTGAAAATCGGGGGTCGAGCAGAAACTCAACTCCCGAGTTCTAAAACATTACTTATGCAACATAGATAATGATGATTGAATGTTGTCCTTAGAAGGACATTGAACATGATTGGGATTATACCAAAAACAACATATCATACTCCACAGGCATTTAAATTATGTAAGCGGAAGACTGTGATAAGTATACAAACTAGATAAGAGTGATAGTAAGCCCTCAGAGTATGAATGTCACTAGGTTAATAATACAAGTTTGATTATAAAATGCACAAAATGAGAAAAATATAATGTCTTCTATCCCAAATACTGAAGCCCCGTCGGTGCAACTCCAGGTCAAATAGAGCCCCAGAGGGTTACATGTAGGAGAAATCATCATCAAAAAGTAAAGTCCGGATCCGCTTTACAAGCATCTCCCTCACCTGAAACTAAGACAGGGTCTGGTTGGTGTGTACAACACCATCCCATAATGTGTGAGTGAGTAGCTAACTCAGTGGAACAATAGAGTAAAGATTAACATGTTATCAAATCAGTCAAGTGCTAATGATAAAGCAGTACAATCAAACATTCCTAGATATTCTTGTTAATGCAAGGATGAGATGCAATAATGATGCATGCCCTTGCCTACATACTCCCTCATGCGACACCATCTCATGTTCGCGGCATGCTTTCATCTCTTAGTGCTCCACATCTTTCAGGCACATGCAGTGCAATATGAACACGATTATCGAGTTGTTATTAGCCTTTTTCATACAGTAGGGTTGGGAAGCTAAAGCACTTCCCTTGTATCATTTCCCAACAATGATCCAGTTTAGGGTCATCAGTCCTAGCATATCTCATACGAAGTGCGGTTCTAGGTCGCTGCAAGGGCTGCCAGGGTTGTTATACGCAATCGTTACACCACTCTTCCATCACTAAATCAATACAGGTGTAGTTTGTACTCTTGTTGCTACGGAAGGGTCGTCGCCTCCACGTAGACTTTGAGTACACTCGAGGTCACTACAAGGGCTGCCAGGGCTGTTACTCACAATCGTTACACCACTCTCCCATCACCAAATCAGTGTAGGCCGAAAGATCGAGTACAGTGTCCCGTACCACTGTATTCGGCTCACGAGTCTGGGTTGCTCACTGGTCACTACGGGTAGGCTCGTGGCCCCAGCGTAGGCCGATAGCTTGACCACGGTGTCTCATACCACCATGCCCAGATCATGAGTCTTAGCGGATCGAGGTACCATGGTTAACGGGATTTTCACTGGTAAGTTTGGTACTTTAGATTCAAGTAGTAGCGTCCATACATGGTTAACATACATCGGGCTAATCGGGTTACATGACGAGTTCGACTAGTACAAGCGCCCGTTGAGTTGATCGACATGAAGTGCATAAGCACCCCGTGTGGCCCAACCACTGTCAATAAGCAACGCACGGCTCGGGTTCGTCAAACACGTCCTACGTGGCGAATAGGTCTCGGCCACGAACTCAAGGCGTATTACCGATTTCCTGGACTATACAATAGTCCCAACCATATTCCATTATATCAAATATTCATATGAAATACTCAAAGTAGTAGCAGAGTAATAATTCAAATTATACTATCATTTGAGCATGTTTTGAAAAGTAACGTAAACATGAATTCTCACATATTCAATTCATAAATAAACAGTCATCAACATATGACATACATGGAGGAAATCATACACATTACTAAGGAGATTGAGAATCATGTCTCAATCTGCATATAGGTACACCTTACTAACTACAACTCATTCAGACAATTTTACCAACACTTAGCCTACACAATTCATCATACAAGTTATATATCAGGTAACATACATATTAGGTAAAATCCTTTCGTCAAAGGATTGTTGCCTAAAAAATAATCATATATCCATGACAGTTAGTCGTGGTGAGCACTAATACAGTTTTTATACTCATTTGGTCATTATCACAAACACTTAGACTACACCTACTAACATATATAGCGTATGTTGACCAAGACATGCATTAGGGCGAACCCTTTCATCAAGGAGTCGTCACACATATAACTAGCATATACATACGACAGTTAATCATGGCAAACACAATTTCAGATTTTATATGTATACCGTATTTTATACAAATACCAAGAATACGATAAACTCTACATAATACGTACATAACTGAAACACAAAACATGCTTCGCATTCTACATGTGAAATAACATTCAGATCATGAATCTATCATTATCCAGCATTGAAAGCGTTGAAAACCATAACCTAAGCATCTACAGTCCGCACCTTATGCCGTAGAATCGTAACGAACTCAACAGAGACTCTAAGTCTTCGTCAACGATGAAATGTCAACCTATAGCATGTGTGGAGTTAGCTATTTTACTACTTGGAACATTTGGAACCCTAGAACAGATTAGGGTTAGGTCTTCTTACCTAAGAATAAAGTCAGAATCGTAGTAGTAGCGATACGGATGTGATGAATAAACACGTAAAATAGCAGAAGCGATTCTCAAGAATAACTCCCACACCTTCACTCACCTTCTCCCTTTCTTTCCTTTTCTTTCTTTCTTCTCTCTCCCTTAAGTTTAGGAAATTCGTATGGGATATGAGAGAGGGGGTTTAAGCCTCTTATATAGGCTCTAAATTGATGAAAATGGCCCCAGGGCCATGGTATACTTAGGTTATAACTAAATCGGGCTTGTTCCGATCCAACGGAACACTTCTGGAGGTCCTGTTATTAAATGCGGTCGGACTCAAGCTCTCTAATATCGGATCTAGGTCAAGCTAAGTTTTCAGTCTGGTCGGATTTCCAGATCGACCGTGGCGGACCAATTTCAGTTTAGCGGTCAACGAAAGTCGATCAGAGCCACAAGTGCTATGACACGTATGGGCCACCTATCCTGATCCGAGGGTGAATTTGGGTCAAAATCTAACGGTCAGAATGCTTAGAAATAACTCGCAAGCGAAATGATTCAGATTACTTAAAATTATATTTAGTTTTCTAAAAATCTTCGCTTTCTCACTCTCTTCACTCCGGACTCAAGGAAACAGTCCCAGGACATCGTTTGGCCTTGATTTTCAAGGTGATAGTTAAGTCCAACTAGGCGGTCATAATGGTTTAAGTTCATCACTATCAGACTTTCGACGTGTGGTCCAGGTTCGATACGAAGTTTCCAAATGATCTCGAGAGCAACTGGGCTTAGAGATTGATTCTAGATTTTAGGGTAACGTAGCGTTAACAATTCTATAGGTTTTGGGTCTTACAGATCGTATTTAAAGTGGTTGGTGCTACTTTTGTCATGCCCCAAACCCAGAAATTTGATTCACAGGAATCCCGATCACCGAATCCGGTGCCGACAGCCTCCGTAGTACCCCATTCTCGGCTCCCAGCACAGCATATGCTAGATTTCGATCCTGAGATCCTACAAGGAGGATTTTCTAACGTACGTTTGTCTGTAATAAGCATAACAACAAGTTTACCCAAATCATAAAGGCAACATCATCATCACATATCCACTAATATAATCACTTGAATACAATACTGAAAGAAAAATACATATATCAAAATCAGAGCTCCTGAAAATCGCTGCACGCTCCATGCTCAACACTGCTACAACCTAACACCACCTGCACGCATCTATCGTGCATAAGCTTACAAAAGCTTAGAAGGTGGTGTAAGTGTGTGTAAGGTAAGTGCCGAGTATACAAAAGAGTCCATAAATCATACATCAACGAGGTAAATGAAAATACTAATAAGATCATGAATCCTTCAATATCGGAGTAAGCAGAAATATACTGGTAAGTCCATGAATCACATAATATCAGAGTACGCAATGCAGATCATAATGATCCAAATATTATATACTGCAGATGCGATGCAATATACAGATCCTGTCAAGTCCTTCTAAGCCATATAAGTGCAGAAACGTAGTAATCTAAAATATCATATGCTGTGGATGAAATGCAATATGTGATGCGAATGAAATGACTAAGATGGAGTGAAGTCGGGATAATAGTACGTAGTATCGTAGGCTACGGGGTCCATCACAAGGAAATTCTATCCAAACCAATCCCATACCTAAATTTGGATAGTCAAACACAATGTGGTAAACTCCTGATCTCAAGTTAGTCACGCTCCCCAACCGAAATCCTGGCCATTGTGAAGGTACATGTAACAAATAGTTATGCACCTCCATCCCGAGTGGATAGTGAATGAATGAATGAATGAACATGCAACTCCTACTCAGTAGCTTGTCAGCACAGTAGCCTACCAACCGCTGGCAGCTCTCCCAGGCCTCAGCCCCGCTCACATCACACCCCCCCATATCAGCATTCGGCCACCTGTACAACAGTGACGGGGTGTCATAATATCATGTCAGTCCTCATATCAAGTCCACATATCAGTACGGTTCCTCTCTGAGAAATCACCGGGGTCTATTACACTCCTCTCCGACTACCTCCTCCCTAGCTGCACAGCCCAGCGAGAATAAGAGACCTCACTATCTGCTTGGTCAACAGTCTATCAATACCTATCCGGCACGTCGATAGCGGACCCATTTACGAGCTGGTCATACTCAGCTTAGCTTATAGCCCCCTCACTTGGGCGGATAAGGCCACACCTCCTTCCAACCGACCACGACACAGTGGGAGACACGGCCTCATGGTATAGGCACCGACGCTCATATTTCACTCGGTCTAGACGTTGAAGCATCTCCCGGTACCAAGGAGGTTCTGGGATTTTCACCTAAGGACATCTTACATGCCCATAGTGCTAGAACCAAGCATTTTTGGTGTCCCCATCTGGCCATCCATGATGTGCCTGTGGAGGCCACGACCCTGATGTTGCTAGGGTGTACAATGATCAAGTCACATATATGCGAGATGCATGAGTCACACTAACCAATCATGCAATAATCCTGCGCGTATTGCGCGAAATGTGGGGCACTCCGTCTCATAAGGAGTCCCATAAATGGTCTGCCCAATGGCGTATGCTATGATCAAACATTCCTCAGATCAGGCATACATATGATGCATATGGGTATGAATCATGGAGTTACACTAAGCATGTTATAAGATGATAAACTACTCTCACAACGAAGATGGGCCTAGACGGCCTACACACAACAAGTATGGGCCTAATGGGTCCTAGGGAGAGTTATAATGCGGACATTTAACCAACATTATTCTTACAATGTGGACGTCAAACCATCATTACTCCCAAGGCACGACTTACCATAAAGGTCAACGCATGCACCATGGTGGAATCACATTCAATGGGCCTTAGGTACATCCCATTGGGCCTCGACCCATGGGCCTCCAATATGTCAAACGGGCCTCATAACTTGGGCCTCATATATACCAAGGTGGGCCTTAGCAACGGGCTACAAATACATCAAGGTGGGCCTAATCACTTGGGCCTCATATATATACCAAGGTGGGCCTCAAAAGACGGCCACAAATAAATTAAGATGGGCCTCAATCCATGGGCCCTAATATATCACAATGGGCCATAACATATGAGGCGGAAACACATCACAATGGGCCTTGCTAAATGGGTCGAAAATACATCATAATGAGCCTCAGCCCACGGGCTCTAATACATCACAATGGAACTCAAACCATGGGCCCCAAATACATCACAATGGGCCTCAACCCATGGGCCCTAATACATCACAATGGGCTTCGTATATATCAACTAGGCTACAACAATGGCCACACTAATGGGCCTTATACTCATCAAGTGGACCGTGTCCATGGGTCTTATACATATCAAATGGGCCACACCCAAACAACAGTGGCAAGAATGATTTCCACCATCAAATTCTCAAGGCCCACCATACATTTATTTTCCATCCAATTTGATTATAAGGTCACACAAACTTGGTTGGGAGGAAAAACATACATCAAGTTGATCCAAAACTGTTGTGGTCTAACAGGACTTCAAAGGTAAGCGTTCATCTCTCCACTGTTTTTCTGAGGTGTGGTCCACCTAATAAATCTGCCTCATATCTAGTCTTAAGCCTAAGATCGTCTTGCCAATTGGATGGACAGATGGATACAATACATACAGCAAGGAGGGAGCCATAAACGACCACCATCATGTATACATTATATAATATAATATATAAATGATATATTTTATATACAATAATATATATATATATATATATATATATATATATATATATATATATATATATATATATATATATATCATAGGTACAACTCACACGTGGGGTGGGTCCCATATAGATGGACAACATGGATGAAACATATACCATATGGTGGGGTCCCCCTGCCATTCAGCGGCTGGACGACATTGATAAAACACATACATATAGGTGGGTTCCACCGTCCACAGCAGTGGACGGTGTGAGTAGAACACATACATCACTGTGGGTCCCACGTGGGGCCCACCAAAATGTCCATTTGCTATCCAACCTGCTGACGAGGTCACACGGACTGGACGAAGAGTAAAACAAATATCTTATTGATCCAAAACTCTAGGACTCCAAAGAGTTTCAATGGTATACGCTCAACCCCATTGTTTCCTCTGATGTGGGTCACCAGAGTCTTAGATATGGTTCATTTTTGGAGGGGACCCACCTGAGGAAGGGTCCCATCAAGTGGACGGTGTGGATACTGAACATACATCATGGTGGGGCCCACACACAGGGCCGTGGGTCCCTGCCCACCATCCGCTGTCCGCCGCTGGTGTGGCCTGCACTGCTGACAACAACAATAGGAGCTGCTGTTTGTTTAAATTTATTTTTTTTTTGAAAAAGGTTTTTCTGAGGTTTTTCGGGCGTGGGGCCCGCATGAACCAAATCCGATCCATCCATTGCTCTCTATGGCTCGAGACAGATCAAAAGAGCCTCATATCCATTATATTTTAGCGTGTAGAAAGAAACCAAGCGAATTTAAATGATGTAGATCATTGTTTGCTAAGTATGGCCCACCAAAAAGTTGGATCAGCTTCACCTTTCGGCTCAACGCATAAAATGAGCTGGTAAATAGGATGGACGGCGTAGATTGAATACATATAACAAGGTGAGGCCTGCATGAGTGGTCCACTCCAAGGCTTGAACCAAGCCAATATTTGTGTTTTCCTGGTCCACGTCCAGCGTTCAAGGACGCTGGACGGTGGTGCATTCCAAGTGGGTTGTGCATGTGGGCCTTCAAATGATGGGTAGTGTGGATACAACAGATATGAAAAGTGGGCCCCCACCTATACATGCCTTGGATAAACTACATACTTCATGGTGGGGTCCATCCGGGTGGACCACACAACTACATCACCACCACATAAAAAAAATAAAGAGAGAGAGAGGGGAAAAGTGGGACACACGGGATAGAGGACTCAGCCACTATGAGCCCTCCCTTGTAAGCAATCAAACATCAAGTGGGTCCCATTACTTGTGGGTCCATCAAATCGAAAATTAATAGTGGTGATCTTTTCTCCACCAAAATAGAAGGTCTAGATGACCCCATTTCAAACTAAAAGTAAACATCATGATGGGGTCCATGGAGAATAGCCCCATCATGGAATGATATTGATAATCAAGGTGGGCCATCGGCCACATCTTAGGGTCCAAAGTGAGATCCTTACCATTGATCGATAGGCCTCACTTGGCCCTTCTTAAAAAAAATATGAAAAAACTAGGCTATGAAAGCACCCACCATTTGATCTTCTTGGTCTGTTGGAAAGCCCCTCTCCTTATGCTTCACTTTGATGGTGGAGATGAGAAATGGATGGCTAGGATGAAGAATTTGGGATGGGAAAGTGGGCCACCAAAATCACTTTTCTCTCACTTGAAAAACCATGGACGTCCACACTCTTTCTCTCCTTTGTTGCTTGGAAAATAGTGTAGAAAAAGAGAGAGAGAGAGAGAGAGAGAGAGAGAGAGAGAGAGAGAGAGAGAGAGAGATGGGATGTAAGGAGAGAGAGTGATGGATGTGAGTGATAGGTGAGGTGATGGATTGGTTGACTTTTGGGTTTGCTTCACTTGTGGAGAAAGGAAGCATGAGTGCTTTGTACTTGACATGAGAGGTGATTGATGGGATGGATGAGAGATGTTGTAGAGATTCCCTTTGGATTTACAACACGCGGTGTTTTCCTCGAACTGAACGTAAGTCTGCATCTCCTTGCCATGGTCTCAGATCGGTGAGTGAGTTGCGGCGTTGGAACCGTGGCGACGGTGCGGTCGTAATGGTACAAGTCTTGGATTGAACTGACTCAGACATACAGGATACGACTTAGGGTCGAGCGTGAATGTAATACCCCAGATTTTTGTCAACCTGGGGTTAGACGTCCTTAGGCAATAAGTCGACCATAACACCTTGGTAACCTCTCAGAACCCAATTCCAAAGCCAAAGAAATCATTTAGAACCTAATTCTTTAGAATTTAACGTGAATTAGCCAATGCTACACTAGATTACCTGTGAAATTAGCACCAACCACTTTAAATACGATCTGTAAGACCCAAAACCTATAGAATCATTGATGCTATTTTACCTTAAAATCCAGGATCAAACTCTAAACCTGTTTGTTCTTAGGAACCCTTTGAAACTTTGTATTGGATCTAGACCGCGCGTCGAAAGTCCGATAGCGATAATCTTAGACAATTACGACTACCTTGTTGGACTTGACAATCATTTCGAAAATCAAGCTCAACTGATGTTCTGACGCTATTTCATTGAGCCTAGAGCAAGGAGTGTGAGAAAGAGTGAAATTCATTAAAAATTAAATGTCATTTAAATAAATCTGGCACGTTTCGCTTGCGGGTTAAGTATAAGCATTCAGACCGTCGGAATCTGACCCAAATACACCCTCGGATCAGGGAACATTTCTCACTCAGGTCAGTGTACTTGGAATCCTCGATCGAATCTCCGTGACCGCTGAACTGAAATTGGACCGCCACGTGCGATCTGGGAATACTACCGGACTGAAAACTTAGTGTGAGAAGGATCCAATATACATGAGCTTAAGTCCGACCGCATTCGGCTAGGGGACCTCCCAAAATACTCTTTTGGATCGAAAAAGACCCGATTTGGCTATAACCCAAGTATACCTTGACTTAAAGTCTGTTTTGGTTATGTTTGGGCTTATAAAAGGGCCTTAAACCCTTAAATTTCTAACCCATACGAATTTGGAGAAAACCCTAGGAGAGAGAAGAGAGAAAAGAGAGGGAAGTGAGGGAGAAGTTGGGGATTTCTCCAGGGATTCTTCCCTGCTGCTCCATGTGCCAAGCCGTCCATCTGTGTTGTTCTTTCAGTGCTTCCAACATCATTTTTAGGTAAAAAATTGTACCCCTAACCTGTTTAGGTAATTCATGTACCTGTAGTGTTAATATAGCTAACCTATTTCATGGTGTTGGTTACCAATCAGTCGTTGACAACGACGAAGAGTTTCGATTCGATTCATTACACTCCTACGGCGTAAGGTGCGGATCTTAAACGCTTAGATTACCTATTTTTAAAGCTTTCAATGCCGTTTAATGGTAGATTGCTGACAATAACGCTGTTTAACATGTAGAACTTGCTGTCTGATTTTCATTTCGAATACGTACGAAGAATATGAGATTTAGGGTATTTTAGGTATTTGTAGGAAATACTGTATATGTACGTATTTTGCTGATGTGATTGCCATGAGTATTTATCGTATACTTATACTAGTTATGCATGTATGATCTGTTTGGCGAAGAGATTCACCCTAATGCACATATTGGCCAACATATGCTATGTAGACTAATGTGTGTAGACTACGTGTTTGTTGAAATGCCTAAATCAATATGATTTATGCCTGCCATATGTTTTGAATGTAAGAACATGATTTTTGTGTATTTGACATCTCCTCGATATAAGGATTTGTCATAGTATATATTGAAATCAACATACGTCAAGTACGTTGGAGTTGTGTAGTCTAAGTGTTTGTATAAATGTATGTATTAGTAAGTATTGAGTAAATGGTGTTGTAGATTAGCATTGAGATTGGATTCTCAACTAATTTGATGATGTACATGAATTCCTCCATGCTTGTTGTATTGAATTGATTACCTTATGTTTGAAATACTCGTGTATGGTTAATTGCTTATGATGTATGTTATAACATGCTGATAACATGCTGAAATGTTTTGTATTTCAATTCTGTCTCTCTCACATGGTTATTGATTCACATTACATGTGCTTGGGGCTATACTCCAGTCCAGGAAGTCGGTAACATTTTAGAATTCGTGGTTGGATTTTATTCGCCACGAAGGATGTGTATGACGAACCCGAGTAGTACTAGAGTCGTCGGCAGTGGTTAGGCCATACAAAGTGCTTGTGTACTTCATGTCGGTTGATTCGACGTGCACTCGTGCTAGTCGGACTTATCAAGTAACCCGACTGACCATTGTATGTTCACCTTCTATTCGTCATAACTGCTTTAACGTAGGGTACTGAACTTACCAGTGATAACCCTGATAACCGTGGTACCTTAATCCACTAAGACTCATGAGCCGGGCATGGTGGTATGGGACACCGTGGTGGAGCTTTCGGCATACGCTTGGGCCACAAACCTCCCCTTAGTGACCAGTGAGCAACCCAGACTTGTGAGCAGATTATGGTGGTATGGGACACTATATTCTTGCTGTCGGCGTACACTGATAAGGTGATGGGGGAGCGGTGCAACGAGTGTGAACAACAACCCTGGCAGCCCTTTTGTAGTGACCTCGAGCGTACTCTGAGTCTACGTGAGGTGACGACCCTTCCGTAGCAACAAGAGTATAACTAGGCCTTTATTGATAAGGTGATGGGGGAGTGGAGCAATGAGTACGTACAACAGCCCTGATAGCCCTTGCAGTGACCTAGAAATATATCATCGTATGAGATTACTAGGAGTGACGACCCTAGACAGGATCCTTGTTGGGAGTGATATAAGGGAAGTACCCTAGTTTCCCAATCCTGCTATATGAAAAGGACTAATAACAACTCAGTAATCATATTCATATCACACTGCATATGCCTGAAAGATGTGGAACACTGAGGGAAGAAAGCATACCGCGGACGTAAGATGGTGTCGCATGAGGGAGAATGTCAGTGAGGGCATCCATCATGTCATTTCATCCTTGCATTAATCACAGTATTTAGGAATGTTTGTTTTGCTTGCTTTACCATTATCACTTGATTGATTTGATAACATGCTAACCTTTGCTCTATGATTGCACTGAGTTAGCTACTCACTCCCACGTTACGGGACGGTGTTGCGCACACCAACCAGTCCCTGTTTTAGTTACAGATGATGGCGCTGCTTGTGAAGTGGAGTTGGACTTGTATGATGATGAGGAGGATCCCTCCTATATGCAGGTTCTGATCGACGGGATTACAGGGAGGTTGATTAGATGCCATGACACTTGTCATTTTATATTTTTGGAGCACTCATGTATATTCTTTTCTTTCTATTTTGGAGTATACATGTATTTAGTTAACCTGGTAACATGTTCACACTCTGGAGACTTACAATCATTTATATATTTTATATATCTATCACATTCTTCCGCTTACTAATTTAACTGTCTCTGTAGTATAATATGCTGTTTTGGCTTAATCCACCTCATGTTTTATGTACTATTACCGCCAACATTCATCCATCGTTGAAAATGTTACATAAGTGATGTTCTGAAACTCGAGAGTTGGGTTTCTACCCGACCCCCGATTTTCGGGATGTTACAGTGAACGTCGATCATCTGTCACAGGTTGTCGAAATTCGACCGGGAGGATCGCGGGAGTTGACGGAACAGTACGGACTAGGATACGGGTCTTACAACTTTCGCAGGTAATCTAGTGTAGAGCTAGTTAATTCACGTTAAATTTCTAAAGAATTTAGTTTTAAATGATTTCTTTAGCTTGGGAATTGAGTTATGAGAAGTTACCAAGGTGTTATGGTTGACCCATTGCCTAAGGACGTCTAACTCCAGGTTGAAAAAAGTACGGGGTGTTGCAGAGTTGGTTAGACTTAACCTAGCATATAACCCTCTACACCTAAGCGGGTAAGGTCACACTCCCTTCCAACCAAGCCTGACATAATGGAAGATGTGACCTACTAATATTTGGCCCTCTTGCACTCATGATTTTCACTCGGTCTAAATATTTGAGCATCCCGTGATCTCAGAGTTTAGGGCCTTTCACTCATGGACATCCATAATACTTAACATGCTGTAATAGAATTTTCAGTGTCCATTCTCACAACTGTCGACCATGATAATCCCATGATGGTCACAATAATGATGTCTTTATGGTGTGCATGCAAGTGTACCATACAAGTGCGTGAATGCAAGAGTCCATAATTTGAATAATGCAACTATGTCATTCAAGCCATGTATACATGTAGGGCGATCCCATTTTATATGGGTCACCTGAAAAGCCTTAAATCGCAAGGTCATTAATACAACTCTGCCGCACATACACAAGCCAGCACCCATGACCTGAGTACCAACTATAATCCCATAGTGTACTTTATGATACATTCACATTCGTAGTCAGGCATACATCTGATGCATATGAGCATATGAATAGGCATGGCATGCATTATACTAAGCATATTATTAATGTCAATATTTCAGGTCAGGAATACTACCATGTTGCAAATCATTGCACATATATACATATTCTTATTTGTATATATAATGTAGCTGCATGACACATTTGATAATTGAAATTGCATGAAATAGGATACCACGACTATACGAGGAAGCTTAGTGGAGTTAAGGAATGAAAGTTATGTCCAGGAGGAGGGGTGATTAGAACTAAATAAAATTTTCACCTTTTAACATGTAATTATTTACTTAAACTAATCTTCAATTAAAGCTATGTAATGTCTCAGAAAAATCCGTACAAAGACCTGTGTATCACCTCAGACAGAAATCACTAAGAACCGAATCCTTTAGAAATTAGATGAAAATCAATTAAGTACTAAGCTGAATTAATTCATAAATTAGCTCAAATCACTTTCTATGCGAACTGTAAGAACCAAAACCAGTAGAATCGCTAATTCAATATTACCTAAAAACCTAGGATCAATCTCAAAACTCAATTGCTCTCAGGAGCTCATTGAAACTTCGTATTGGACCTGGACCGTGCATCGAAAGTTCGATTACCGCCTAACTACATAGTTATGACCGTCTTACTAGGCTTGACAACCATCTTGGGGATTAAGTCCAAATGGTATCCAGAAACGCACAACTTAAGCCTGAAGCGAAGTGTGTGAGAAATGCGATTATATTTAGAAAATGAACTCAAATTTAAGTGAATTGGGCAGTTTGCTTGCATGCCAAATTTAAAGTTTCGGACTGTCGGATTCTGACCAACTATACTCTTGGATCAAGAAAATTTTCCTACACATGTCAGTGTACTTGTGGGCCTCATCGAGTGACAATGGCCGTTGAACTGAAACTAGTCCTCCAAGTTGATCTACAAATCCGATCGGATCAAAACTTTAACCTGGCATAGGTCCATTGTTAAAGAACTTTCTTTAGATCGTTGGCAAGCAATGGACCTCCAGATGAGCTCCGTTGGCCCGAAATAAATGACTTTTGGCTATAACCTAAGTATACCATGGCCTTGGGGCCATTGACATCAGTTCTGGGCCTATATAAGGGCCTTAACCCACCTCTCTCATTCCATACGAATTTTAAAACCCTGAGAGAGAGGAGAGAAAAGAGAAGGAAAGAGTGAGGAGAAGAGAGAGAGAGAGAGAGAGAGAGAGAGAGAGAGAGAGAGAGAGAGTTGCTAGGATTCATTTTCACTACTCCACGTGTCAAATCATCCCTCCTGTATCGCTACACCTCGAATCCAAATCCATTTTTGGGTAAGAAATCCTAACCCTAATCTATTTTAGGAATCCAAATACAAGAATCTATGAAATAACTAACCTATTTCATGGTTTAGGTAGCCGTTGTGTCGTAGACGAAGGTGTAGTGTACGAACCGAGTTCATAATCGGTATCTAGACAAAAGGTGTGGACTATAAATGTTTAGGTTATAGCTTTCAAGGCTTTTAATGTCAATAATAGTTTATGACTGACTTGATTGCCACCATATACCCTTTAGATACAGTGCTTTCCATATTTTACATGTGTATGAATTATGCTTATTAACTATGCATTCCATGTGTTTGTTGAAATGTTTGAATGAATATGGAATTTTGATTTGTGCTTGCCATGATTATTAATTGAGAATACATAATCGTTGTATGTGTGACAACTCCTTTATGAAAGGATTTGTCATAATATATGTTATAATTAATTCATTACATGTATGTTTGAAATGTGTAGTCTAAGTGTTTGATAAAATGTCTGAATTAGAAGTTGCTTATTGTAATGTATTTAATAAGGGCATTGAGATAGTATTCTTAATTACCATATCTATAGTTATAGTTTCCTTCATGAAACCTATCTTATTAATACTACGTAATTTATGATTAAAGTACATAGGTATGATATATACCTTATGTTCTGTTAAAATGCTCAACTGAGATTTATGTTGTTATTAATTGTTAGGTGCCATTATGAATATCACTTATATCCACATGCTGTGTTTGATTTGGTTTAGGGCTACTACGTAGTCCAGGTAATTGGTAATGGTTGCCGAATTAGCGGTCGAGTTCGTCTCACCACACAAGACACGTTTGATGAATCTGAGTCGTACATTGTTTGTCGACAATGGTTAGGCCATGCAAAGTGCTTATGCGCTCCATGTCGATCAATTCAACGTATGTACGTACTAGTCGAACTTTTCAAGTAACCTGTTTGGCCTAATGTGTGTTTACCATGTATGGACGCTACTGCTTGAATCTAAGGTACCACTTACCAATATAAAGCTAGTTTCAACCTAGGTACCACGATCCGCTAAGACTCATGAGCCGGGCATGGTGGTATGGGACACTGTGGTAGAGCTGTCAGCTTACGCTGGGGTGGCGAGCCTCCCCGTAGTGTTCAGTGAGCAAACAAAACTCGTGAGCTAAATACGGTGGTATGAGACACTGTATTCTAGCTATTAGCCTACGCTAAGGTGACGAGCCTTTCCCATAGTGACCTCAATTATAAACTAGGCCTACGCCGAGGTGACGAGCCTCCTGTACCAACCTGAACTTGCCTGTTCACTGCTATTAAATTAGGGGTGACGTTGCCCTATAACTTGCCTATCATATGTGATTAACTACGATTGACGACCCTAGATGGATCATCGTTTGGGTAAATGATATAAAGAGAGGTACCTTAGCTTCCCGAATCTGTTGTATAAATAAGCCTAAATAAATTACTTGGTTAACATGATCATGCACCGCACTACTTGTGCTTTGGAGAGGAAGTGCATGTTTAGGGAGTTTGCCATGCGCAATCGTGAGATGATGTTGCTGAGGGAGTGTAGACGAGGGCATGCATCATTACAACATACCATTCCTACATTAATAAGAGTACTTACGATATGATTGCTGTATTGCCTTATCATTACTGATTGACTGAATTGATAACATGTTAACCTTTGCCTTATAGCTGCACTGAGTTGATTACTCACTCACACTCTAGGACGGTATTTTATAACACTAATCAGACTCTGTTTTAGCTACAGGTAATGATGATGTTTACGAAGCAGAGCCTGACTTTTATGATGATGATGAGGAGTTCTCTTACATGCAACTCTTTGGCGGGTCTATGTAGACCTGGAGTTATGTCGATGGGGTTACAGGGATACGGATTAGATGCCATTACATTGTATTATTTTGTAAATTTTGGAACTATACATGTAATTATTTAACCTGGCGACATGTTCATACTCTGGGGACTTACAATCACTTATATATTTTATATATTTTATCACAGTCTTCTGCTTGCATAATTTAATTATCTCTGGAGTATGATATGATGATTTGGTATAATCCAATTCATGTTTAATGCACTAAAACAAATAACATTTAATCATCATTATCTATGTTCCATAAGTGATGCGTTGGAACTCGGTAGCCGAGCTTCTGCTCAACCCCCAATTTTCTGGGCATTACAAGTTGGTATTAGAGTATGATTTGGATTAAACTGGACCTGAGTTATGGTAACATGATGCACACTGACGTACTTTGATTTAGGGGGGGATGAAATGTAGGATTCCACGTTTCACTGACGGGCGAAACTGACTGTGAAATATGACCCGTAAGCATCCGTGATCATGTGAGATGATCTCGACACCTTTATAGACTGGCAGCACTACGCCAAAACAATAAAAAAAGGACAGTTGAAAACCGTCTCAAAAGGCCAAAAAGGACGGTCCTGGACCGTCACCTTCTATAATGGTAGGTATTAGTAGGCTTATATGAATCTTAAAAGGACAGTCTATGACCGTCTATAAAGAGGACGGCCCATGACCATCAATAAAAAGGACGGTTATAGACCATCTTGTATGACCTGAAAAAGACGGTCATGGACCGTCTCTTATGAACTGGAAAAGGACGGTCTACGACTGTCCATTAAAAGGATGATCATAAACCTTCTCTTATGAGTCTGAAAAGGATGGCCATGGACCGTCTCTTATAAACCTGAAAAGGATGGTCGTGGACCGTACTTTAAAAGGATGGTCTTTAGCCGTCTCGTATTTGGATATACACCTATTACAACATCATATTCTTCCTGATATACACCTGTTATATAATATATTTCATCATATTCACATTCTCATCCATCTAAACCTAAACTACGTAAATCCATCCAAACAAAAACTACATTCATCTAAACATAAACTACTTCCATCCAAATACAAACAATATACACCTATTACAATATCATATTCTTTCTAATATACACCTATTACAACATCATATTCTTCCTGATATACACCTGTTATATAATATATTTCATCATATTCACATTCACATCCATCTAAACCCAAACTACATAAATCCATCCAAACATAAACTACATTCATCCAAACATAAATACATCCATCCAAACACAAACAATCTTATCCACATTACATTCATCCATGCATAAATACGCTCACACCAACCCTGCAAAACTCTAAATCATGAGCCAAAATACCAAAAGTTTCTCATCCAAGAAAAACCAAGACTAAATCATAATATTCATACTCTATAGAGACTCCCAAGGTGAAGAATTACCTATAGAATATGATGCGATGAGGCGTCTGTCCCGTTACTTGCCGGAATACAATCAGTTGTTCTTTACCAAACACCATAGATATTCTTTAAACACTGAATTTAAATACTTGCACTAAAGATCATACAAAAACAGAGGAGAAAAAAACTTACCGGATCATCACTTTGTTCATAGAACCTCTCTAAGGATCCTGCACAACTTGAAAAACATCTCTTATCAGCTCCTACCGATGCGGCTGTGCTGAGAATAACTTCAAAAGAGGCAAAAGAAGAAACACATCAGATATTCAAAGTTCAACAACTTTAAAGAATCACAAACCTTGACATTAATTCTTAAGGTAACATTTTTGAGATACTGTTTATTGACTTTGGATGCCTATCTTGGTTGGTAACACTGCGACACTATGCCCAACTCCGTTTCACAAACACGTTTTATCTTTCCTGAAAAATCAGAAAATAAAATTCTTTAGTTGATTCATTCCATCTCTCTAGGATTTAGGGCCTTGTTTACACTCACCATATGAACCAATCATGTCAGGTAAAATGATAATAAGCAATTGGAGATGTTTCTTCTTATCTCCACTTTGTAGGTTTGGAGTGGCTTGTTTGTGTACATCCATCAGAGCCATCTCAATCCTATTAGGGCGATCAGTTTTAGGTTTAGGTTTAGGTTTTAGGCTTACGTCTAGGTTATAGGTTTAGGTTATAAGTGCAGGTTATAGGTTTAGGTTTAGGTTAGGTTATAGGTTAAGGTTTAGGTTTAGGAAATCAGGTTTGGGTTCAGGATCAGGTTTAGGTTTGGGTTTTCAAGTTTAGGTTTAGGTTTAGGTTAGGGAGTTGAGATTAGGATTAGGTGTAGGTCTAGGTTTAGGAATTTGAGAATACATTTAGGTTTTAGGTTTAGGTTTAGGTTTTAGGTTATAGGTTTAGGTTTAGGTTTAGGTTTTACGTTTTAGGTTTAGGTTTAGGTTTTAGGTTATAGGCTTAGGTTATAGGTTTAGGTTTAGGTTATAGGTTATAGGTTTAGGTTTTAGGTTTAGGTTTAGGTTTAGGTTTTAGGTTTAGGTTAAGGTTAGGTAATAGGTTATACGTTTAGGTTATAGGTTATAGGTTAAGGTTTAAGTTATAGGTTTTGGTTAAGGTTTAGGTTTAGGTTATAGGTTTAGGTTAAGGTTTAGGTTTAGGTTATAGGTTATAGTATATAGGTTATAGATTTAGGCAATTGAGAATAGGTTAAGGTTAAGGTTTAAGTTTAGAAAATTGGGTTCGGGTTCGGGATCGGGTTTAGGTTTGGGTTTTCAAGTTTAGGTTAGGGAGTTGAGATTAGGATTAGGTGTAGGTTTAGGTTTAAGGATTTGAGAATACATTTCAGTTTTAGGTTTAAGTTTAGGTTTTAGGCTTAGGTTTAGGTTATAAGTGTAGGTTATAGGTTTAGGTTTAGGTTAGGTTATAGGTTAAGGTTTAGGTTTAGGAAATTGGGTTCAGGTTCGGGATCGGGTTTAGGTTTGGGTTTTCAAGTTTAGGTTTAGGTTTAGGTTAGGGAGTTGAGATTAGGATTAGGTGTAGGTATAGGCTTAGGGATTTGAGAATACATTTAGGTTTTAGGTTTAGGAAATTAGGTTCGGGTTCGGGATCGGGTTTTAGGTTTGGGTTTTCAAGTTTAGGTTTAGGTTTAGGTTTGGGAGTTGAGATTAGGATTAGGTGTAGGTTTAGGTTTAGAGATTTGAGAATACATTTAGGTTTTAGGTCATAGGTTTTGGTTTAGGTTAAGGTTATAGGTTTAGGTTAAGGTTTAGGTTTAGGTTATAAGCTATAGGTTTAGGGAATTGAGAATAAGTTAAGGTTTAGGTTTAAAAAATTGGGTTCGGCTTCGAGATCGGGTTTAGTTTTGGATTTTCAAGTTCAAGTTTAGGTTTAGGTTAGGGAGTAAAGATTATGATTAGGTGTAGGTTTAGGTTTAGGGAGTCGAGAATACATTTATGTTTTAGGTTTAGGTTTAAGTTTTAGGTTATAGGTTAAGGTTTAAGTTTTCGGTTTAGGTTTAGGTTAAAAGGTTTTAGGTCATAGGTTTTGGTTTAGGTTTAGGTTTAAGTTAAGGTTTAGGTTTAGGTTATAAGTTATAGGTTTAGGGAATTGAGAATAGGTTAAGGTTTAGGTTTAAGAAATCGGGTTCGGGTTCGGGATCGTGTTTAGGTTTGGGTTTTCATGTTTAGGTTTAGGTTAAGATTAGAGAGTTGAGATTATGATTAGGTGTAGGTTTAGGTTTAGGGATTTAAGAATACATTTAGGTTGTAGGTTAAGGTTTAGGTTTTGGTTATAATCTATAGGTTTAGGGAATTGAGAATAGAGTAAGGTTTTGGTTTAGGAAATCGGGTTCGGGTTTGAGTTCGGGATCGGGTTTAGGTTTGGGTTTTCAAGTTTAGGTTTAGGTTTCGGTTAGGGAGTTGAGATTAGGATTAGGTGTAGGTTTAGGTTTAGGGATTTGAGAATACATTTAGGTTTTAGGTTTAGGAAATTGGGTTCGGGTTCGGGATCGGGTTTTAGGTTTGAATTTTCAAGTTTAGGTTTAGGTTTATGTTAGGGATTTGAGATTAGGATTAGGTTTACGTTTAGGTTTCGAGATTTGAGAATACATTTAGGTTTTAGGTCATAGGTTTTGGTTTAGGTTAAGGTTTAGGTTATGTAACACCCTGAAAATCGGGGGTCGTGTATAAACTCAACTCCCGAGTTTCAGACCGTCACTTATGCAACAAAAATGATTATGATTCAATGTTGTCTGATTTAAATCATTCACATGAGTAAGGTATACCAAAACTGCAATTCATACTCCAGATCCAGTGATAAAAGTAAGTGGAAGACTAAACAATATATATATCACTGTAAGGAAAAACAAAGTAGATCTCATCTGTCTCTAAAGTATGAATACATCTCTGAATCTCATATACATATACATGAACAAAATTAAATGTTCAAAATAGTCCCACTGAAGTCCCATCAACCCAGGTCACCTACGCAAAGCCATCATGGTACTGCATGTACGAGAACTCGTCCTGGTCCTCGTCAAAGTTTGGCTCTACCTCCTGGATCTCAGCATCACCTGCATTTACAACAGGGTCTGGTGGGTGTTGCAAACACCATCCCGTAACATGGGAGTGAGTGATCAACTCAGTGGAATCATAGAGCAAAGATTAGCATGTTCACAAATCAATCATGCGATAATAGTAAAGTAGTAAATCAGATAATCCTAATACTGTTGTTAATGCAATATGACATGATGTGATGTATGCCCTCACCGACGATCTCCCTCATACTGCACCATCTTACGACCGCGACATGCAATCGACCCTCAAGTGCTCCACATCTTCCAGGCACATGCAATGGTATGGTGATATGATTTTCGAGTTGTTATTAGTCCATTCAAACAGCAGGATTGGGAAACTAAGGTACTTTCCTTGTATCAATCCCAACATAGATCCTGTCTAGGGTCGTCACTCCTAGTAATCTCATACGATGTATATTTTGTAAGTCGCTGCAAGGGCTGCCAGGGCTGTTGCTTGCACTCGTTGCACCGCTCCCCCATCACCTTATCAATACAGGCGTACTGTACTTTACTGCTACTGAAGGGTCGTCGCCTCCTGTAGACTCAGAATACGCTCGTGGTCACTACAAAGGACTCGTCGCCTGATCAGTGTAGGCCGACAGCTACAATATTGTGTCCCATACCACCATAATCTACTCACGAGACTAGGTGCTCACTGGTCACTACGGGGAGGTTTGTGGCACCAGCGTAGGCCGACAGCTCGACCACGGTGTCCCATACCACCATGCCCGGCTCATGAGTCTTCGTGGATCAAGGTACCATGGTTAACAGGGTTTACAATGGTAAATTCAGTACCCTAGGTTTAAGAAATTATGACTCATACAGGGTGAACATACATCGGCCAGTCGGGTTACTTGACGGGCTCGACTAGCGTGATCGCATCTCAAGTCGAACGACATGAAGTGCGTAAAACACTTCGTGTGGCCTAACCACTGCAGCCAACTCCAAACACGACTCGCGTTCATCGACGCGTCGTTCGTGGCCAAGACCAGCCAACCACGAATTCGCTCGGTTACCGACTGCTTGGACTAAGTATAGTCCCAAACACATATGAATTCACATCATCAATTTATGTAGGAGTATTGGAATTTAAATACAATCATGTGAGCATGTTAACACATGTTATAACATTCAACTTAAGCAAATCTCCAAGCACGTACATTTTATGCATATAATGGAATCATGTACATAGTCAACATGTAGGAAATCATTTACGTCAGCATGTTAATTGAGAAATCAGTCTCAAACTAATTCATAACATCATTTAATTCAATACATACTAATACAAGCATTTATACAAACACATACACTACACACTTAAGTCTACATATAGTATGTCGACCCGAAGTGCGCAATTTGGCGAATCTCTTCGCCAAACTAATTATGCACGTATTCCTAACTTTCTAATGTGACAACAAACCATGTCAATCACATCAGCAAAATATGAATGTAATCAGTACTTCCTACAAATGACTAAAATGCCCTAAATCTCATATTCTTCGTTGATTTATGAAACAGGAAACAGATAGCATGTTGTACATGTCAAACGGCGATGCCGTCAATAATCTACTATTAAACGACATTGAAAGCGTTGGAAACCGTCAATCAAAGCGTCTAAAATCCTCACCTTATCTCTTATGGATGTGTCGTTTCAAACGGAGCGTATACGCTTCGTCTACGGCGATAAGAGAACTTGTTTTACGAGTTACGTTAGCTAACATGCTACGAATCCTAGTAAACCTTAAATCAACAACTTCTAGGGTTGTTTCATACCTGAAAACACGGAAGATCACCGGCTTGGTGATCAGGAGGTGTTGGTACAGCACGTGCAACAGGTGGCACGAAGACGGGAAAAATATTTTCTACTCTCTCTCACAAACTCCCACCTTTTCTCTCTCCCAAATTAGGGTTTCTCTCAAATTTGGATGGGAGAGAGGAGTGAGGGTTTCAACCCCTTTTATAAGCCCAAAAATGCTGAAAATAGGCTCCGGTACAAGGTTCACTTAGTGCATATCCAATTCGGGGCTGTTTCAGTCCAAAAGATGCTTTCTGGTGGTCCCCTGGCTGAATGCGATCGGACTTAAGCTCATGCATACCAGATCTAGCACGTATTAAGTTTTCAGTCAGGCAGGGTTCGCAGATCGCGGGTGGCGGACCAGTTTCAGTTCAGCGGTCACCGCACGTATATCAGGGCTGAAAGTCTCATGATATGAAATAAAATTTTTTCCTGATCTGAGGGTGTAATCTGGCTGAATTCTGATGGTCAGAACGCTTAATACTGACACGTCAAGTCGTGTGCCAGATTTGAATCTCAAATTCCAATTATGTCCCTATTCGCACTCTCTTCAGTCCGGGCTCAATGAAATAGCCTGTGATTATCGGTTGGACTTGATTTTTGAAATGATTGTCAAGTCCAACAAGGCGGTTCTAACGGTCTAAGATAGGAGGTATCAGACTTTCAAGGCGCGCTCTAGATCCAATACAAAGATTCAAAGTGGTCCAGAGAACAAACCTGCTTAGAGTTTGATCCGAGGTTATAGAGTATTGTAGAGTCATTGGTTCTACTCGATTTGGGTCTTGTAGAACGTATTTAAAGTGATCAGGGACTATTTCCCAGCTACTCGCATTAGCCAACTTACGCTTAATTTCCATAGGAATTAATTCTACGCAATTTTGGGTCGAGTTGGTACTCGAGTCCAAGTACAGATTTTTCACGGGCGTTACAGGTTATAAGCTATAGGTTTAGGGAATTGAGAATAGGTTACAGTTTAGGTTTAGAAAATCGGGTTCGGGTTCGGGATCAGGTTTAGTTTTGGATTTTCAAGTTTAGGTTTAGGTTTATGTTAAGGAGTTGAGATTAAGATTAGGTGTAGGGAGTTGAGAATACATTTAGGTTTTAGGTTTAGGTTTAGGTTTCAAGTTATAGGTTAAGGTTTAGGTTTTAGGTTTAGGTTAAGGTTAGGTTATAGGTTATAGGTTAAGGTTATAGGCCATAGGTTTGGGTTTAGGTTAAGTTTATAGGTTTAGGTTAAGGTTTAGGTTTAAGTTATAAGCTATAGCTTTAGAGAATTGAGAATAGGTTAAGGTTTATGTATAGGAAATCGGGTTCAGGTTCGGGATCAGGTTTAGGTTTGGGTTTTCAAGTTTAGGTTTAGGTTTAGGTTAAGGAGTTGAGATTAGGATTAGGTTTAAGTTTAGGTTTAGGGATTTGAGAATACATTTAGGTTTTAGGTTTAGGTTTAGGTTATAGGTTAAGGTTTAGGTTTCAGTTATATGCCATAGGTTTAGGGAATTGAGAATAGTTTAAGGTTTAGGTTTAGGAAATCGGGTTCAGGATCGGGTTTAGGTTTGGGATTTCAAGTTTAGGTTTAGGTTTAGGTTAAGAAGTTGAGATTAGGATTAGGTGTAGGTTTAGGTTTAGGGATTTGAGAATACATTTAGGTTTTAGGTTTAGGAAATCGGGTTCGGGTTTGGGATCGGGTTTTAGGTTTGGGTTTTCAAGTTTAGGTTTAGGTTTAAGTTAGGGAGTTGGGATTAGGATTAGGTGTTGGTTTATGTTTAGAGATTCAAGAATACATTTAGGTTTTTGGTCACAGGTTTTGGTTTAGGTTAAGGTTTAGGTGTAGGTTATAAGTTATTGGTTTAGGGAATTGAGAATAGGTTAAGGTTTAGGTTTAGAAAATCAGGTTCGGGTTCGGGATTAGGTTTAGTTTTGGGTTTTCAAGTTTAGGTTTAGGTTTAGGTTAGGGAGTTGAGATTAGGATTAGGTGTAGGTTTAGGTTTAGGGAGTTGGTTTAGGTTTAGGGGGTTGAGAATACATTTAGGTTTTAAGTTTAGGTTTAGGTTATAGGTTATAGGTTAAGGCTTAGGTTTTATGTTTAGGTTAAGGTTTGGTTATAGGTTATAGGTTAAGGTTTTAGGTCATAGGTTTTGGTTTAGGTTAAGTTTATAGGTTTAGGTTTAGGTTTAGGTTATAAGCTATAGGTTTAGGGAATTGAGAATAGTTATGGTTTAGGTTTAGGAAATCGTGTTCGGGATCGGGTTTAGGTTTGGGTTTTCAAGTTTAAGTTTAGGTTTGGGTTAGGGAGTTGAGATTAGGATTAGGTGTATGTTTAGGTTTAGGGATTTGAGAATACATTTAGGTTTTAGGTTTAGGTTTAGGTTATGGGTTAAGGTTTAGGTTTAGGTTTAGGTTTAGGTTTTGGTTATAAGCTATAGGTTTAGGGAATTGAGAATAGTTTAAGGTTTAGTTTTAGGAAATCGAGTTCGGGTTCGGGATCGGGTTTAGGTTTGGGTTTTCAAGTTTAGGTTTAGGTTTAGGTTAGGGAGTTGAGATTAGGATTAGGTGTAGGGTTAAGTTTAGGGATTTGAGAATACATTTAGGTTTTAGGTTTAGGAAATCGGGTTCAGCTTTGGGATCGGGTTTTAGGTTTGGGTTTTCAAGTTTATGTTTAGGTTTATGTTAGGGAGTTGAGATTAGGATTTGGTGTAGGTTTAGGTTTAGAGATTTGAGAATACATTTCAGTTTTTGGTCATAGGTTTTGGTTTAGGTTATAAGCTATAGGTTTAGGGAATGAGAATAGGTTAAGGTTTAGGTTTAAAAAATCGAGTTCGGGTTCGGGATCGGCTTTAGTTTTAGGTTTTCAAGTTTAGGTTTAGGTTTAGGTTAGGGAGTTGACATTAGGATTAGGTGTAGGTTTAGGTTTAGGGAGTTGAGAATACATTTAGGTTTTAGGTTTAGGTTTAGGTTTCAGGTTATAGGCTAAGGTTTAGATTAATGTTAGGTTATAGGTTATAGGCTAAGGTTTTAGGTCATAGGTTTTGGTTTAGGTTAAGTTTATAGGTTTAGTTTAGGTTTAGGTTATGGTTTATGTTTAGGTTATAAGCTGTAGGTTTAGGGAATTGAGAATAGGTTAAGGTTTAGGTTTAGGAAATCGGCTTCGGGTTCGGGTTTAGGTTTGGGTTTTCAAGTTTAGGTTAGGGAGTTGAGATTAGGATTAGGTGTAGGTTTAGATTTAGGGGTTTGAGAATACATTTAGATTTTTGGTTTAGGTCTAGGTCATAGGTTAAGGTTTAGATTTAGGTTTAGGTTTAGGTTTCGATTATAAGCTATAAGTTTAGGGAATTGAGAATAGGTTAAGGTTTAGTTTTAAGAAATCGGGTTCGGGTTCGGGATCATGTTTAGGTTTGGGTTTTCAAGTTTAGGTTTAGGTTTTGGTTAGGGAGTTGAGATTAGGATAGGTGTAGGTTTAAGTTTAGGGATTTGAGAATACATTTAACTTTTAGGTTTAGGATTAGGTTATAGGTTTAGGTTTAGGTTTAGGTTTGGGTTTGCAAGTTTAGGTTTAGGTTTACGTTAGGGAGTTGAGATTAGGATTAGGTGTAGGTTTAGTTTTAGGGATTTGAGAATACATTTAGGTTTTAGGTTTAGGTTTAGGTTAAGGTTAAGGTTTAGGTTATAAGCTATAGGTTTAGGGAATTGAGAATAGGTTAAGGTTTTGGTTTAGGAAATCATGTTCAGATTTGGTATCGGGTTTAGGTTTGGGTTTTCAAGTTTAAGGAGTTGAGATTAGGATTAGGTGTAGGTTTAGGTTTAAGGATTTGAGAATACATTTAGGTTTTAGGTTTAGGTTTAGGTTTTAGGTTATAGGTTACTGTTTAGGTTAAGGTTAGGTTATAGGTTATAAGTTTAGGTTATAAGTTATAGGTTAAGATTTTAGGTCATAGGTTTTGGTTTTGGTTAAGGTTTTAGTTAAAGTTTAGGTTAAGGTTTAAGCTATAGGTTTAGGGAATTGAGAATAGGTTAAGGTTTAGGTTTAGGAAATCGGGTTCGGATTCGGGATCGGGTTTAGGTTTGGGTTTTCAAGTTTAAGTTTAGGTTTAGGTTAGGGAGTTGAGATTAGGATTCGGTGTAGGTTTAGGTTTAAGGATTTGAGAATACATTTAGGTTTTAGGTTTAGATTTAGGTTTTAGGTTATAGGTTACTGTTTAGGTTAAGGTTAGGTTATAGGTTATAAGTTTAGGTTATAGGTTATAGGTTAAGATTTTAGGTCATAGGTTTTGGTTTTGGTTAAGGTTTTAGTTAAAGTTTAGGTTAAGGTTTAAGCTATAGGTTTAGGGAATTGAGAATAGGTTAAGGTTTAGGTTTAGGAAATCGGGTTCGGATTCGGGATCGGGTTTAGGTTTGGGTTTTCAAGTTTAAGTTTAGGTTTAGGTTAGGGAGTTGAGATTAGGATTCGGTGTAGGTTTAGGTTTAAGGATTTGAGAATACATTTAGGTTATAGGTTTAGGTTTAGGTTATAGGTTATAGGTTAAGGTTTAGGTTTTCAGTTTAGGTTAAGGTTAGGTTATAGGTTATAGGTTAAGGTTTTAGGTCATAGGTTTTGGTTTAGGTTAAGGTTATCGGTTTATGTTTAAATTTAGGTTTAGGTTATAAGCTATAGGTTTAGGAAATTGAGAATAGGTTAAGGTTATCGGTTTATGTTTAAGTTTAGGTTTAGGTTATAAGCTATAGGTTTAGGAAATTGAGAATAGGTTAAGGTTTAGGTATAGGAAATCGGGTTTAGGTTCAGGTTCAGGATCAGATTTAGGTTTGGGTTTTCAAGTTTAGGTTCAGGTTTAGGTTAGGGAGTTGAGATTAGGATTTGGTGTAGGTTTAGGTTTTAAGATTTGAGAATACATTTAGGTCTTAGGTTTAGGTTTATATTTTAGGTTATAGGTTATAGGTTAAGGTTTAGGTTTTAGGTTTAAGTTAAGGTTAGGTTATAGGTTATAAGTTTAGGTTATAGGTTATGGGTTAAGGTTTTAGGTCATAGGTTTTGGTTTTGGGATTTGAGTATAGGTTTAGGTTATAGGTTTAGGTTTTGGTTATAGGTTTAGGTTAAGGTTATTTATTAAGGTTAAGGTTATAGGTTTAGGTTTAGGTTAGGTTATAGGATTTTGGTTAAAGTTTAGGTTATAGGTATAGGTATTGGGATTTGAGAATAGGTTTAGGTTATAAGTATAGGTTTAGGTTAGGTTATAGATTAAGGTTTAGGGAATTGAGTTTGGGTTATAGGTTTACGTTAAAGTTTAGGTTATAGGTTTTGGGATTTAAGAATAGGTTTAGGTTAGGTTGTAGGTAAAAGTTTAGGGAATTGAGTTTAGGTTATAGATTATAGGTGATAGGTTTAGGGTGTAGTTATAGGTTTTGGGATTTGAGAATAGGTTTAGGTTATAGGTTAAGGGTGTGGTCCCTGTAAATACAGATATAAACACGGCCTGCTCCAATTGGCCAGGCCCTTCCAATGTTGTCCATAGGGATAGCTTCATCATGGTCATAACAGTGGTTCCCACCTTCCACGGACCCCCGCTCAACATCCGGATAGCTCCGACGCACATCCGGGTCTGCTCTATCAATTTCGAGCAAATACAAATATAAACATGGCCAGTCCAAATGGTCAGGCCCCTCCAATGCTATCCATAGGAAATGGATAACTTCATCATGGTCATAACAGCGGTTCCCACCTTTCAGGCACCCTCACTCAACATCCAGATAGTTCCGACGCACATCCGGGTCTGTTCCATCAATTTCAAGCTAATGCATTTAAAAGTAACATAAATATATCTAAAAGCATCTGGATACCTGGGGAAGGCCTTCTATATTTTTATTGTTGGTTACTCATCCCTTCGTCTACAAGCCACAATCGACCAACACTTTCTATCGCTACCTGTACTCTGAAACCAACACAAATATAACTGAGAAACAATATAAGGAATAAGAAAAACTAAATTTAGCTATACACATCATCGTTCGTGTCTATGGGAGATTGGAAAATGTGTATGGCGACAATGATAACTAGGGGTAACAAAAAAGTTTTGCTAAGGCACCTTGCAATTCTCATAAGAAACTTTGACAATCTCCGTGCATAATGGAACCCATAATTTGGATGACGATATGTCAGTGCCATGTCTGAGAGGATGAGTCACCACCACTTTCTATGATGGAAAGCTAACACAATTATATTGTTTAACCCTTCTCCATAAAATTTTTCCCCCACATGTAGCACCATCATCAAAAATCACGCCATTCATGTAACCTACATGAGGAATGATAAGGCAGTCCAATACACATAATATCCAGATTAATATGGACATGCATTCTAGATGAAATTAATTTAAAAATAAATAAAAGGAATACCTGTTCTTCCATCTTTATCTCACATAAAAAAGGGAACAATGGAAATCAATCAATTTGAATCATGAAAAGTGAGAGGCAGCCCATGATGAATAACAAAGATTATGCAAGCAATCACCCACAAGCAGGGAAGGGTCCCATTCGGCTTATCCAAGTCATTGTTTAGATGGCCCAATGGCCCAAATCATAGATAGCCTTTGCCAAAAAAATTATCCTCTTAACTGGTGAGCTTTCCATCGCTATGGCATGCAAATATATGGTTAAGAAGTAATGCACCAACAAGCCACATTTCAATGGAAGGAAGGTGAAAGATTCTATCACTCTGATCTTCCAATTTTAGAAATATGGGGGCATGGTAATCCATGATGAGGGACATCGAATCAATGGCTTGGATAAACCATGGACCCCACAAGTTCAAACCCGGTGCACGATACGGTAAGTTCTCTATTCATTACAAACAATTAACTCGGCTTTTAATAGAGAATTGGACTAGAGATGCAATACAAATAAATTGATAAATAACCAAAATCATAACCAACATAAACATACTAGTTTCATCTATTTTTCACTGCTACAAAGCCAACCAGATTCTTTCATTCAGATAGGGTTCATGTTGGAACTCACCAAATGCTAGAATAGATTATTGAATTGGAGTTTGAACAACTCCCAGACTTGGAACAAATTATTGAACTAGAGAAAATACCAAAAATAACAAGCATTTAACCTAAAAAATAGTCCCAAATACATGAAAAATGCACTCTTTTGCTACGATTTGCATTTGATAAATGTAATTTCTATGAAACCAAAGATTAGGAGACTAAAGTAGCATTTTAAACTCAAAAACTACATGAAAATACTATAATCGCATGCATCAACTTGAAACAAGTCTAGACTACCTAAAAACTGTAATTGTTTACTCTAATTAACTTCCCAAGCCGTAATTTCTAAGATGTTCCAGAATCACTATCTTAATAACTAATAAGTTTCAGAATCACCATCTTCATAAGTATAATATGGTCTAGCAATAAGGCAAAAACCCTGAAATGGCATGCATTCAACTTTGAAAGCAATCCTAATTACCTGCAAAATTACAATCTGTGCTCTAATTTGCATCCAAACCCACAATTTCTACGAAAGGAAAAATCACCATGTCTGAACTATAATAAAAATAAAAAAAAATAAAAAACTATGAAAAACCTAAAAATTGCATGATTTCAACTTTGAAAGCAATCTCGATTGCCTGCAAAAAGGCAATTTATGTTCTAATTTGACCATTCATCAAATAATGAAAATGAAAAAATGATTCCCACCATCAGATAACACACATGCCAAAGATCTGACCATTCATCAAGTAGTGTAAACTGTGAAAATGCCTGAAGCAGTTATCGGGAAAAAAAACCATCTAATATTGTAGCATAACTGCAATGAATTACCTCTAATGTCCCTGAAACAGAGAGAAGCATCATCAATGACAAATATGAAACAAAATCCTTCAAAGTACAATTTTATGAATTATTTAGATGAGGAGAATCCAAATAAGTAGGTTCCATGTGGAGTGATTCCATTGTTCTCTGTTTATGTCTGTGACCTTAAACCACACATGAGAAAATCAATGGTGCTCTCTCACAATGTTTTCATGCAATTTCCATAGAAACTTATCTGGTCAATGTCCTAAAAAACAACAAGCTCCTCATGACCAAATGGATACCTATGAGGCACAAACACACCATCTATTACCTACAGCCATGAACACACCATCTATCAGCTATAGTAGGAACTTAGTTGAGTAATTCCAAGCCAAAAAATGCAGGAAAAAGGTCGCTTGAAAAGCTTACAATGAACCAAAACTCGAATAAAGCTTTCGATGGTCATCTCATGTAAGCATTAGTTGTGGTCAACTAATGACTGGATCAGACTAATTTTCAAGATGAGGATTACTCATTTGCAGCATGTTGGTAGGAATGAGTGACCTACATGACAAGTCATGGTGTAGCAACCTATGGAAAGTGTCTAGAGTTGGGATTCTTAGAGTTACAAAGAGAGGATCTGGTCTTGAAAAAATGGTATTAAGAAAGTTGGGATTTAGAGAAGGTTTGAATTTTATACCATTTGGCTCCTTGAAAAAATAGTGATTAATAGCTTGGTAAAAGAAACAGAAATGCATAGAAATGTCGGGTTTTATAGAGTTGGTAACCTAAAAAGGTGAAAATAGCTATATATGCAAAGACGTGTGTATGTAAAAAATTCTTGCAATATTATCAGATAGAAAATCAAAATACAAGACATTCTCAACAAATCTTTTAGACCTAAAATACCTTGAATTGATGGCTATTTGATAATCATGCAGATCTTTAAAAAAAAAATTGTTATTTACCCATATTATAATAAAGAGAAATGTAAAGCTTTTTTGGCAAATACCTCTCTTTATTATCTATCCATATGGTTGTAATTAGGTAGGAGCTGCCTCATTTTTTTAATGGTTTGTTAATATCATTTGCAGGGCTACTCATGCCACCAATGATGTGACATTTGCGGTTCATCACTCGTCAAAAGCTACACTACTCTTCGTATGAGGTAAGGGGCTATTTTCGGAGAATGTGATGGTCAGTCTGTATGGGTTGTTTCTTAGATTTTTATAACATTCATGGTGATCAAAAGATCTTCATAATCTATAGTTAATGTTGTTCTCTCATTTTTAAGAGCATAGACCTAATATGAATGTGTGAAGCTTCTACATCTTTCCTTTTTTTAGTACACTAGTAAACTTGGATCACTCACACATGCTACACTCTCTGTTTGTAGGCAACTAGACAAGCAACTAGCTAGGTGGAGTTGGTTGTTAGTTACCAATACACGTTACTGTTACACAAAAGTTACATAATAGAGGAATACTACTTGCAGCCACAAGACATGAATGCCCACATGTGCCATCTTTGAACAGATGTATTTGCCATCAATCTATCTCCATGCAGTGTGTAAAGTGCAGCAGTATGTAATTGTTAAGAGTGCCAGTGCCTGACATACTGTTCTTCATAGATTATCATCTATCTAATGGTTACAGAAAGGGCTAAAGAATACAAATTTGGAAGAAATAAAGTACATACCTGACTGGAAAATAATGAATTCGGGACTATAACACGAAACTTCTCAGAATTTAGTAAGGATGCAACCACTTGTAACAATAGTGAAGTTCTAAAATTCTGAGGAATAGATGCATGTCCATTGAAATGGTTGTTGCTATCTGCTCCAATACCAAATAAGTGGAACAGGATTGGAAATGATAAAATGAGATGCAGACAATTATTACAAATTAAACCTGAAATTCCTCGCAAGCAAGCATACACAATCACATTTAGAATACCAATCTGGAAATTGTCATGGGTAACTACTATAAGAGTTGTACTAGTCTGGAAATTGTCATGGGTTACTGCTTTAAGAGTCACCAGATTGTGTCACATGAGCTTGTGATATATCTGAAAATTGCCTATTGCCTGTAATCAATGGATGATACATCACTTATGATTTTCTTTCACCGATTGGTCTAATAGATCAACATCTAAATCTTAAACTTGAAAACCTTTATGACCTTATTTTACAATTAATCCAATGCATATATACCAAAAAAAAAGTCAATCCCATTTTTTAAAATCAACCTAAACCTTTGGGTTAGTAGAAAGGTTATCTTGCCTGCAACAAAACTAGTGAAGAAGTTCCCATGCAAAAGACCCTAATTATAACACAAGGCACAGTATAACATATTTTCCTGAGGTAGCTACTCATGAAGGTATTCTCTGTTTCTAGTCTTCTTACAATCAAATCTTCTGGCTGAAAAAAAAAACACGTAAACCAGATCTATAATCAACAATTAAAACCCTAACATTTGGACCAGATCAGAGCTACGAAAGTAAAAAAAAAAAAAAAGTGGCATGATTAAGCCATAAACATCCCAAGATTCGAGCCAAGGTTAGGGCAAAAACACCCCTACTACAGTTGATGCATATCCAATTTGAGGTAGTTTCATAAGACCTACTACAGGAGATGCCTATATTCTTAGATTGAAAATTTCAAACTGCCCAACTAAACAAAATCAAAATAATTATTATTAAATGCTCATCTATACACAAGCGATTAAAATCTAATGAAAAGACATCTACTAGTTTTAACTAGATCATCAAAATTGTGGGTCTCGTAACTCATTATGAGTGGAGCATCTCAAAAATTACACTGATCAAGCAATCCTTACTATCTGATTGATGGCTACCAAGTAGATGGTCGAAAGTAAATAGTGAGTAGTCCAAATTTGAAGGTGTTAGAAATGGGAAAAATACAAAATTACTTCATCATCACAGCTGAATATCAAGTGTGCGTGTGGTGTGAGTGTGTGGGGTTGTGTGTGCATGTGTAAAATAAAAAAAAAATAAAAAAAAATAAAAGAATCCCATACAGGCTGATTAGGGATTTCGAATCCCAAATCCATCAATTAGGGTTTTCTGATTTGAATCCCCAAATCAGAAATTAGGGATTTCAAATTCCAAATCCAGCAATTAGGATTTTCTGATTTGAATCCCCAAATTAGAAATTAAGGATTTCAAATGCCAAGTCCCATATTGGAGATTCCAGTTATATACCCCATAATCCAGTTGAAATTAGGGATTTTTTTTTTTGGATTCGAATCAGTCAATTAGGGATTTTGAATTCGAATCCCAAATCCAGTTGCCAGATTGGGGATTTCAATGTGGAATCAGATTGGGGATTTCAATCTGGAATCAGATTGGGGATTCCATTATAATCCTCTGCTTAAGCATCAGTATAACATTTTCAATGCAAATCCCTAATCAGGTATTCTAAATTGTAAAAAGTAATAGTGAGAAGGGAAAAGGTTTACATCATATCTGAGAATCGAAGATTTACGAGCAGCGGAAGGCCCTTGATCGCCATCAGCAGTGGCTTCTTAGGGTCTGATTCATCGTTCACCTTCATCTTCTCCTCCGTGATCTCCCTGAGCTGGACCGAAGGTGGCAAAGACTCCATCTTCTCCTCGTAATCCCTTGACCTTTGCGGAGGAGGTGGAGAATCGAAGAAGCTGGAGATGGCATAGTAGAAGGCCATCTCTAAGGCTAGGACTGTGAAGAAGGTAGTCAGGGAGAGGCTTCTGTAAGCTGTGATGGAATCTTTCAGGGTGGCCCACAGCCGATCGACAGTTGAGACGAGAGTAGCCATGGCCAGATTTCAGAGAGAGAGAGAGATTTCGGGCGCGAGACAGGTGTTGGGTTTTAGGAGGGGCGGGTGCACGAGAGGGATTTGGGGTCGTGGGAGATGGGCGCCGTCTTTGGGGCGGAATGGATTGGCTACTCCAGCTGTGGTCTGTGGGGCCCACCATGATGTATGTGTTTCATCGAATCTGTTCATCTATTTTTAAAGATCATTATAGGCATTCATCCTAAAAATAAGAGGGATATAAATCTTAGGTGGACCACACCACAGGAAAATAATAATGATTGGATATTCATCATTTAAATCCTGCTAAGGCTCACTGTACTGTTTATCTGACATCCAATCTGTTGATTAGGTTATGAAGAGAATAAACAAAGATCAGCTTGATCCAATACTTTTATGGCTCCCAAAATTTTTTTAATGGTCGACATTCATTCAACACTTTTTCTTGTAATGTGGTCCACTTGAGATTGGGATATAACTCATTTTTTTTTGTAATAGAATAAAATGATCTATAAAAATAGATGGACGACATGGATGAAACACATACATCAGGGTGGGGCCCACAGACCACCGAACACAAAAGTTGAGAGGGATTACCCTCCATTAAAATATTTATAATTAATTTTTGGGCCCACGGAGATGTGGTTCGCAAATCTAACCCATCCATTATGTGTGTGCCACTTGGATGAGGGGTCATACCAAGTTTTAGATGCATCCAAATTTCAGGTAAGGCCCCACCAAGTACTTTTATATGTTTTAGGCATGTCTTCACATGATTTTAGATGGTATGGCCCACTTGAGTTTCGTATACTGCTGATTTTTGGGATATCCCATAATTTAAAGGGGACCTATCAAATGCGCGGTGTTAATTTTTGACACACGTCATGGTGTGGCCCACAAAGCTTAACCTCACGGGGGAGTTCCCATGAGCTCGACGTACAGAACCTTTTCCATATATATATATATATATATATATATATATATATATATATATAATATTTAAAAAATACAAAACCTATGATGTATTTGTTATATCCACACCATCCATCCATTTTGAGATATCATTTTAAGTCATGAGCCAAAGAATGAGACAGATAAAAATTTGTAGTGCACCCCACCACAGAAAACAACGGGGAGGGTGATTCCCTCTGTTGAAACTATCCTAAGGCCCATCGTAATGTTTATTTGAAATCCAACTACCAACTACTTCAAAAGCTTTTTTTTTTTTAAAAAAATGGTTGCCTTAAAATGATCGTTTGTGCTGGGTCCATCATCTGTGCTAGGGTCCACTAGAGCTTTGGATTTAACTCGTTCTTTGGACATTGCCCTAAAATGATCTCTCCAAATAGATGGACGACATGGATTAAACACATACATCATGGTGGGACCCACAGAGCACCAACCACCAGCCATTAGATGGTGTCAGGGGGAGTAGCCAATTTGTTTCCCTTATTTATGGTGTGGTCCATTTAATTAATCTTTGGATATGAATCATTTTTTGGACAATTCTTTAAAATGATCTCAAAAAATGGATGAACAGTGTGGGTTGATCCCGAATTTTTAGTAAATCCAAAACTCAAGTGGACCATGCCATACGAAACAGTGTGGAATAATGATTTCCACCGTTGATACCTTCCTTGAGCCCATAGTAATGTTTATTTGACATCCAACATGTTCATAATATCAAAAAGATATGAATGAAGAGAAAACACAAAAAGATATGAATTATTGTGGGCCAACTTTGTGGTCCATTTAATCTCTTTACTTGCCTCATGTTTAGAAAGTACAGGAGATCATGGTGAGTGAAGAATACTAGAAAATAGTAATAAAAGAAATCGTATAAAAAATGTTTAAGGCTATTTTCGTTTCAAAATTTTGAAAAAAAAGAAGTGGTATAAAAAATGTTCAAGGTCATTTTCGTCTCAAAAATTTGAAAAAATAGAAATCGTATAAAAAATGTTCAAGGCCATTTTCGTCTCATTTTTTTTTTTTTTAAATCGTATAAAAAAAGTTCAAAGCCATTTTCATCTCAAAAATTTGAAAAAAAGAAATCATATAAAAAATGTTCAAGGCCATTTTCGTCTCAAAAATTTGAAAAGGTGTTCCATTTGTACGGAAGAAAAAACTGAATACTTAGAGCCTTTACTTGGCAGCAGACGAATGAACACAAAAAAGATAAAATCTAGTGATGGATTCTGTTAAGGAAGAAAAAGGCTCAATTAATAAACATCTAAGATAGTATAATCATATAAATTTTAGTTAAAGGTCAATCAATGGTCCATTCCACAAGATTAAATTTCTCCCATTAGCTTGATCCAAAACTTCTGTGAATGTTATTTTTAACGGTGGACGTTCAATCCCCACTTTGTAGTCCACTTAAGCCTTCGACTTGTCCCATTTTTTAGTTAATATCTTAAAATAATCTAAGAAAAGCGTTGAACAATATGGAGAAGGTCAATTCATGACTTGGGTGGGCCAAGAGCTTAAAAATAAAGTCAATCCATGACTTGGGTGGGCCACACCACACAATATAGTGGAGAGGGGTTTACTTAAAAAATTCATAATCATATATTGGGCTTGCCTAAATGTGATTCACATATCCAACCCACTCATTATGTGTATCCCACTTAGATGAGGGGTCAGACCAATTTTTAGCCGCATCCAAAACTCATGTGGGCCCCACCAAGTGCTTTTATATTTTTTAGGATGTCTTCACATAGTTTTAGATGGTATGCCCACTTGAGTTTCGTATATTTTTTGAGATATCTCATAACCTAAAGGGGATACATCAAATCCACAATATTGATGTTCGACACACATCATGATGGGGCCCACAAAACTTACTAACATCAATTCTTAGGTTCTCACAAGGTCACTAAGTTGGGTCACAATTTTGACCAGAATATTTTGCCCATTTTACATGTCTGGTCCGTTCACTCTATTTTACTGATCAATACCCTCAATTTGAGTAGTTACTCGCCTCAATCAGTTTACATATGAGAAAGTTATTAGGCATACAAGATTGATCACACAATTTCAGTGAAATTTGATTTAAACATCTGAAGTTATTTATTCTTCAATCTGAACTGATTAGATTGTCCAAAAATGATTAAAGGTTCAACTAGTGGATGTGCCTAATAATTTAGTAATTTTATTTTTCACAAATAAATTTCAATTTCCATTTAAAAATAACATTTTTTTTTTCAAAATGTATATATTTTTACTCTTTTAACAAATATCATTTTTATTATAAAATAATTCACTTTTTTTATCTAACTTTTCAATTTTTCTTGTCAAAATACAAAATCTATTTTTTTTTTAAATATATATTTTTTTACAATTTGTCAATTTTTTCATAATTTTATTTAATTTCTTAAATTTTCTATTTCAAAATATCATTTTTTTTTAATTTCACTTTTTTTTATATAACTTTTTGATTTTTCTTGTCAAAATAAAAAATCTAGTTTTCTTTTTTTAAAATATATTTTTTTACAATTTGTCAATTTTTTCACAATTTTTTTTTAATTTTTTTAAATTTTCGTTTTCAAAATATCATTTTTTTTAATCGAAATCTTGTTATATAATATTTTTTTATTTTTTTTATCAAAATACAAAATCTAGTTTTCTTTTTTTTAATATATATATATATATATATATATATATATATATATATATATATATATATATATATATTTTACAATTTGTCAATTTTTTCACAAATTTATTTAATTTTTTATATTTTCTTTTTCAAAATATCATTTTTTTTATCAAAATCTTTTTTTTTTTTCAAAGTTATCAACATTGTTCAAAGTTCTTAATTTTTTTTTTCAAAATTTAGAATTTTTTAAAATTACAGTTTTTTTTTTTAAAAAAAAAAAATCTAAATTTTTCTTAAATATTTGTTAATTATTTTTTCTAAGTTTCTTAACTTTTTTTTTTCTTTTTTTTAGTATCAAATTTTAGCATTAGAGACGGTTTAGGACCATCTTTAATAGAGACGGTCGTTGATAATCTCTGATAGAGACGGTCTTTGACAGTCTCTAATAAAGACGGTCTTTGACATGGCTATAAGATGACTAAGGACCGTCTTTAATAGAGACGGTCGTTGACAGTCTCAGATTGCAACTAAAAGACGGCCAAGGACCGTCTCTAATGTAGACGGCCAATGACCGTCTTAGATGACCGCATATAAGACGGTCGATGACCGTCTTTATTGGAGACGGTCTTTGACCGTCTCAGATGGTTGCAGATAGATGGTCAACGATTGTCGTAAATGATTTATGGATGTTTAAAATTTTAAGAAAATATTAAGGACGGTCAGGGACCATCTAAAATTTTAGAGAGTTTACGACCGTCTATAAAGTGTCTTTAGACCAAGAAATTTTAGAGACGGTCCAGAACCGTCTCGAAATCCATCCCTTTTTTTTTTTTCCATTTTTCAAGTAGTGCAGTCAACGAGTGTAGACGGTGATTCGGCATATTCCACTCTCAAATAACTCAGAAAGCGTGAATATACATGAGATGGAACCTGAAACCGCACCAAATGAGCTCGGGGGCCTAAACCACATGAAACAGTGGGACCCGAGGTGGGTCCCACACATTTCTAGCACCCCAGGAGGGGGATGCCATAGCCCTGGGGCGATCCATGGCCCAGAGGTCTAGCGGACTGTGATGACATCGCCCCTACCGCATTGCGTCGAGGTCTACAGTCAGTGGGCCGGTCGGGCTACAGCGGGCCGATCGAGCCGGTGGTTGTACATGTGTGTGGTGCCCACGAAATCTTGTGGGACGCCTTATATCTCCCCCATATGCTTCATTTCTTCCATTCCCACCCTTCCAAGCTCTCTAAATTTTAAGAAGTCATTTTTCTCTCTCAAATCCTCCCTCCATTCTCATATCTTCTTTATCTTCTTCATTTCATACCCACCTCCCACCATTCCTTTTAAACCCATCTCCAATCTTCCTCATTTCCTCCCATTTGAGCACACAAACCCTCCTTTGTGTCTCATAAATCTCAAAGTCCATCAATCCATCCTATCCCTCCATCTTGTTTCACTCTCATGGCTCTTTTCAAACTCATGGCTGCTATCTTCTCTCTCTCCACACTCCTTTCCCTCATGGGAAAGAAAAGGGCTTCCACAAATGAAGCTGGGCCTAGCCAACTAACCCGTCCAAGGAAGAAATCGGGCACCAAAGCAAGTACAAGCACCGAACAAGAGCAGAGGACGAAACGGGATCTCGATCCCCAAGTTCCACTCGAAAGAGCCCTTCAGCCAGGCATCGCACATGGTAGATTCCAGGGTCGTAGAGTCCTCTTTGAAGCACATGTGGATGAGAAGCTATTTTGGCTTTATCCAACGATGGACTTCCTGTTGGACGCCGGGTGGGGCCCCATATTTGAAGGCAATTCATGTGCATGTGAAAGCATTGTTCGACCCTTCTACGTCCACATACAGGACCCGTCGCTAGAGCCCCTACAGTTCATTTTTTCCATAGGGAGGCGGGAAGCCACAATTGATGTTAGTGTGATAGCTTGGATCATGGGGATGGAGCACAGTGAGGTTCATGCTAGTGAGAAGAACCTTAGGAGTGCGCATGAAAGAGATCACCGCACGCGATTTCTTTGTGGCTGACTGATCCATTGGAGTCGAGGCAACTGCCTCCTAGTGACAAAGATAACTCTTAACTTCCGGCCTACTTCACCACATATTCACATGCAATGTGTACCCCAGGTGGAGCAATCGTACCGAATGCACATGTTTAATGGTGGATTTCCTATACAGAGCTAGGCAAGGAGACAAGTTGTGTTTGCCTACGTGCGTCCTACTTCAGATAGTCCAGACCACATGCTTTGTTAGGATAGATATTTCACTCCCCTTCAGTCGACCGATATGCAAGATTGCTCGTAAGTGCAGCTATAAGCTTACTGATGAGCTTGCACCGATTCACTTTATCAATGACTCTATGCTTAACAACATGGGTATTGGGCCACGACCACGCCAAGCCTGTCGTGATGAATATGGTGACGAGATAGAGGAAGAAAGTGAAGATGAAGAAGGTGAGGAAGGAAGTGATGAAGAAGGAAGTGGACAGGAAGAGGAAGAAGAGGAGGTCTAAGATTCTGATGAGGGCTCTCCTTCTACTACTCATGGGCACCACCATTATCGGGCTACTTTAAAAACCCGCTTGGTTCAGATCGAGGAGGGAAAAGTCACCTTGAGACATGAGGTCAAAGAGACTCAGGCCAAGCTTGAAGAAAATAAGGCCTTCATGAAACAGAAATTTAAGAAGGTGTCTTGCACCTTAAAGGCTCTCCTATGCTGTCTACAGGACAAGGGTGCTCCTCCACCGTCACTAGATTCAGACGATGTAAGCCTTGTATCCTAGACCGTACCACACTGTAGACTTCCACGGTCTTTCCTATAGAATTTCGGTAACCTTCGAGCCTTAACCGGTATTTGCGTGTGACCCTGATTCACACGCCGTCAACTCGAGTCGATTCAACCAGAGACTTGTACTTTAGCGACCGCGTCGTCGCCGTGGTTTTGATGCCGCGACTTGCGCGCCAAGGCGATACCCTGGTCAGGAGATGTGGGCCAGCGTTCGGTGCGAAGAAAATGCAGCTCATACAAATTTTGAGAGAATCTTTACGACTTGTCACATCAATTAATCAATTAATTTCATCATGTCAAGTACATGTTAAGTACATATCACCTTTCACCCATTCCCAAGCAATCACAAAAGTCAAAAAGTTCTTACAAAGCCTATACTTTTCTTACACCATTTGCTATAAAAGTTAAAAATCTCTTACACACCCATCACTCATAACATCCATCACTCCATCACCCATCACTCTCTCTCTCTCTCCCTTTATAACCCTCTCTCTCATTCTCATTTCTCAAAAACTCTTTTTCTCAAACAAGAAACCACCACACGTCCAAGCCTCTCCCCATATCTTTCAAGCTACAAGTGTGGCCCACCTTTCCTACCCTTTCATCTTCCATCTCAACCATCCAAACCTCATCTCCTCCGTTGGAATCAAAGCTAAGGAGTAAAGGAAGCCAATGGAGCAAGAAGATCGAACGGTGGGTGCTTCTATGGGTTAGTTTTTCATGTTTTCATGATGGGCCAAGTGAGGCATACTGATCAATGGTTTGGATCTCACTTAGGACCCTAAGATGTGGTTGATGGCCCACCTTGATCATCATGATCATTCCATGATAGGGCCAATCTCCATGGACCCCATCATGATGTTTATTTCTTGTATTAAATAGGTCATCTAGACCGTCCATATTGGTGGGGAAAGGATCTCCACCGTTAATTTTTGATTTCGATGGACCCATGTGTAATGGGACCTACTTGATGTATGATTGAATACAAGGGAGGGACGTCGGGGTCCCTCCATCACATGTGTCCAATGTCTCTCTCTCTCTCCCTCTCTCTTTCCCTTTTGAATTATTACGTAGTTGTGTGACCACTTGGATGGACCCCACTTTATATAGGGGTTGTATCCACACCATTTATTATTAGGTGGCCCACCTAAGCAGGGCCCACCTTAAAATTACCATACCCAAAAAAAATAGAGAGTCTAGAGACGCTGTCTCTGGACGTGAGGGTGAAAACACCACTATTGAGCCTTGGTTTAAGGCCTTTTGGGTGGGCCATTCATGTAGGCCCTACCTTGATGTATGTATTCAATCCACGCCGTCTATCCTATATACCAACTCATTTTAAGCATTGAGCCAAAAAATGAGGTTGATCGGAGCATCTGGTGGGCCATACCTTAGAAAATAGTGATTTTCACCGTTTAAAGTCCCCCAGATTTTTCTACATGCCGAAAATAGGCCCAATATTGGGCTTGATGGACTTGCTATGGACTGTGTAATCCAATGGCTGGAGTGGATTCACGAAGTGGGCCCCACATAGATAAAACCTCAAAAAAAAAGATTTTTTTTTTTAAAAAAACCAAGGTAGCAACGTCTGCTGCTGTCGTTGACGCCAGGATGCAGTAGCGTCTTACGTCTGATGCTGGATGGACAGGGGGAGTTGGCCCCACCTCAGGTCCCCACCATGATGTATGTTTGATATCCACACCGTCCATTAGGTAGGCCACCCCCTAAGGTGAGCCCCCTCCAAAAATGGGTCCCATCTGATGCTCAGGTGGGCCACATCACAGGAAACAATGGTGATTGAATTTCTACCATTGAAACCCCTTTCTGGCATCACAGAAGTTTTGAATCAATCTGAATTTGTTTTTCCAATTCATCCAGGTCCGTGCGACATTACCAACAGTTTAGATGGAAAACAAATGTTATGGTGGGCCCCATGTGGGACCCACAATGATGTAAGTGTTTTATTCACACCATCCACATCCCACCATGATTATGTTTTCTATTCGCACCGTCCACCCCTGGACGGTGGGACCCACCATGATTTATGTATTATATCCGCACCTTCCACACTAGACGGTAGGACCTACGCCACGTGTGGGACGGTGTATGTGTGTGTGTGTGTGTGTGTGTGTGTATAATATTATATTATATGTAATATTGTATATATATAATATATAGTTTATATATTATATTATATATAATATAAATGATAGTGGGCCTTCATGTGGGCCCCCACCAAGATGTATGGGTTGCATCCAATTCATCCATCCATTTTAAAAGCTCATTTCATGGCATGAGCTAAAGAATGAGCTAGATCCATAGTTCAAATGACACCCCACCTTGGCATGTTATGAGGCCCATCTTGATTTATCTGTGGTAGTCCATTGGGGCCCACTTTGATGTGGATGTAAGGCCCATGTTATGAGGCCCATTCAATGTATTTGTGGCCCGTGGTTGAGGCCCACTTTGATATATAAGGCCCATGTTTCGAGGCTCATTTTGATACATTCTAAGGTCCACGAGTTATGGTCCATTGCAATGCACATAAGGCCCATTGGTGCGGCCCATTGATGTGGCCCACTTGATGAATATAAGGCCCATATGATATGGGCCATTTAATGTATTTAAGGCCCAATGGGATGTGCCTAAGATCCATTGCAATGTGTGATCTGAACATGGTTTATGCAATGATATTTACGATGGGCTATGCCTTGGGAGCAATGTTGGTTTAATGTCCACATTTCAAGAATAATGTCGGTTAAATGTCCGCATTATGATTCTCCCTATGGCTCATTGTTAAACCCATACTCATAGGCCATCTAGGCCCATCTTCGTTATGAACAACATCCATCACTGTATAACATGTTTAGTATAGTTCCATGATTCATGATCATACGCATCATATGTATGTTTAATATGAGAAGTGACTGATCATAGCATATGCCTTTGAGAAGATTGTTTAGGGGCTCCCGGTTAGGCGTGTAGCCCCTTAATATAGTTCCATGATTCATGATCATATGCATCATATGTCTGCTTAATATGAGAAGTGACTGATCATATCATATGCCTTTGGACAGATTGTTTAGGGGCTCCCGGTTAGGCGATGTAGCCCCACATGAGTGCACGATACGTGCAGGATTGCCGCATGACTGGATAGTGTGATTCATGCATTTTACATTATGTGACATGGTTACTGTACGCCTAATAACATCAGGGTCGTAGCCTCCATAGGTGTATCGTGGTTGGCCAAATTGGATATCAGAAATCTTATTCTATATGGGGTGCTATAGATGTCCCTGGGTGAAAGTCCTTAAACCCTTATGTTACTAGGAGGTTGCTCCAATGTCTAGACCGAGTGGGTGCATGAGCGCCGAATGTCGATTACCAGAAGGCCACGCTTTCCACTGTGTCGTGGTCGGTTGGAAGAGGGTACGGCCTTACCCGCCCGAGAGGAGGGGGCAAAGCTAGGCTGAGTTTGACCAGCTTGAGGAATGGGTCTGCTATCGACGAGTCGAGCCCGATATTGGCAGGCGGATAGTGAGGTCTCTTCCACTTACCTTATTGCGCACGATGGGGCGATGATCTGGTTTAGAGTCTACTAGACCCCAGTGATATCCCAGGTTTGAGCTGTATTGATATGTGGACTTAGATGAGGATTTGTATGCTTGAATTGCATTTCGCATTGCATGGCCTTGGTATGGCCGACATCATTCATGTCTTGCATTGCATAGCCTTGGTACGACTAATGGTATTCATGGATTCATCAGCATGTTCCGCATTACTCTGATACTGCATGACTGCATTACCACTTTGTGCACACACTTTCACCACCCTCTAAGCTTTCTATAAGCTTATGCATGACCGTTGTGTGCAGGTGACATTAGATCGTAGCAGCGCTGAGGCTTGAGCACGTCGTAGATCATCTTGCAGCTTTTTATCCATTATCATTGTATTTCCCTTTATGCTCATTGTACTTATAAAGTTTTTTATCATAGTGGAAATGTAATGAAGTTTTTGGTTGTTATTTGTGGGTTATGCCTTTAGTTATGCTTATTACGAATCAAACTGATGTTGAAAAATGCTCCTCGTAGCATCTCAGGATCGAAACCTGGCGAATGGGCGCTGAGAGCCGAGAATAGGGTTCTATGGAGGCTGTCGGTGCCAGATTCAGCGATCAAAAATTTTGTCAATTTGGTTTCCAAGTTTGGGACGTGATAGACGACTAGTCCTATGATGTAGTCGTGATTGGGTCTTTTCTTTCCTTATTTTCCTTGCTTTCTATGTTACAACCCTGATAGGCTTAGTAGTAGGGTAGAGTTGTTGGTGTGTTTGGTGTTTAAAGCTTCGTTAGATTACCTCACATGCATCTTCTGTCATGATTCATGTAAAACTATATCTCATGTATTGTGAAAAATTTTGGTAAATGAAATGCATGAAGCTTCTTTGACTCGAAACTTGAATGATGTTTGGATGAGTGTTTGTCCTTATGCTAAAATCTCATACAAGTTGCACCCTATGTTTTATATAGGAAATTCCTTCGAAAGATACTCAGAACATTAGACATCTTACACTTAGCAGATTATTTAACAGGGCACCTCCCCTAAGCGATAGCCACACGGACTCCAGATTGGGCCTTAACAGTGACACGATGCCGAATTCACAGCCGGTCACTGGCCCCACTAATGGGCTAACACCTTTTACACCATCGGTTCCAAAGCAGAACCGCGCGTCTACCTCGACGCCACACATGCCTCAGGCAGCTTCTCCTCCTGATAGGTTGGAGCAGATGATGCTCCTTATGCAGCAGCAGCAGATTTGGACCACCATAGCAGGGGCCCTTGTCCAGAACATGAGCGTGGCCCCGTCTGCACCACCTGTGCATCCTGCTGGAAACATAAGTGCCACCAGCTTATTTGAACAATTCCAATGCTTCCAACCTCCTACTTTTATGGGTACTCACAGACCTGAGGAGGCCGAGTACTGGCTTGACTCCATCTCTAAGATGTTGAAGCCGCTACACTGCACTGAGGTAGAGCAGGTTGAGCTGGTTACCTACATGTTCGAGAAGGAGGCCAGTCTCTGGTGGGATAACATCCTTTGGACCATTACTTCTGGTTATGTGTGGACATGGGAGGCTTTTGAGACTTGTTTCCATGGGAAGTATTTCACTCTCACCTACCGTAATGAGAAGGAGGGAGAGTTTCTTCGCCTCCAATAGGGAGGAATAACTCTGGCGAAGTATGAGAATAGGTTTACGGAGCTGGACAAATACGTTCCTTTGATCCTAGCAAACGAGCTGATGAAGATGCAGCTATTTTCTGAGGGTTTGCGGCCTGAGATCTGCTCGAAGATGTATTGCGCTAGCATTAAAAACTATGCTGAGCTAGTAAGCATGTCCCTACGTGCTGAGTAGGATGGGGATAGGCTATCCTGTACACGTGTACCCGTGGGTTCAAGGCCTCGACTAGATTTGTCGAGCAGACCATTCCTTAGCAAGAGGCCACGTCCCGATTCGTCTCCTCGGCTCATGGTTTCATGACCCAGCTGAGGTGAACAAACCTATGGTGCACCTGCTGTAAGAGGTCGGGCCACATAGATACTTACTGTTTCACCAAGATGAGGGATAATGGCTTCTCGCCACCTCAGAAGATCAATCACTAGCTTCCTAAAGATATCTCGACTCCACCTTTATGTTCAGTAGCAGCAACATAACCTTTCTATAGGTCAAATGTACCTCACAGTAGGCTGCTTCAACGACCTATGGTACCACAGCCAAATCATCCTCAATAGGCTGTGTGCTCTCACTTGCAGCTAAGGCATCCGAGACAACATCTGCAACACCACTGGCTTTCGAAGTCATGACACATATCCAAGGTACACTGGTCTTCTTATTGGTGGACACTGGGTCCACTATCTTGATCATATCATGCGCAGCAGTCAAGCGACTAGTGTTGAAAACTACTCTTATGGTTGGGGTGAGACTCCTTATCACTCCTTATCACCACAGGGACCTTCTTAGAATCCACCAAGACTTATAGAGGTTGCTCGATAGACCTAGGGAGAAGAATAGTGCTCGTTGACTAGATGTTCACCCCATTATGCCACTATGACATCATTCTCGGTATGGATTGGCTTATTGAGATGAAAACAGAGATCGATTGTGATACTAGAGTGGTGACAGCCCATGGACCTGAGGGCACAACCTTTACTTTGCCATTTCAGGTTAGTTGGTACTACCGCATTAGTTGTTATGCTACCTTGTTAGAGCATGTTGATGGTCTGACTTTAGGAAACACACCAGTAGTTCAGGATTTCAGTGGTCATGTTTAAAAAGATAATTGGATCACCTCCTCAACACGAGATCAATTTACCATCGACCTAGCGCCAGGTACGACACCTATATCTCTACCAATGTATCACATGCCTCCATGTGAGATGGAGGAATTGAGGAGACAGATTAATGATCTGTTGGATGCAGGCTTTATATGACCGAGTGTATCTCCTTGGGGAGCACCCATGTTGCTCGTAAAGAAGAAGGATGGATCACTCCGATTGTGTATTGTTTATTACAGATTGAACCAAGTGATGGTGAAGAACAAGTATCCTTTATCCAGGATAGATGATCTGTTCAATCAGTTGAAAGGGGTACAGTATTTCTCAAAGGTCGACTTGCAGTTAGGGTATCATTAGTTGCGCGTTAGGGATGAGGATGTGCAGAAGATAGCGTTCAGAACCAGCTTTGGGCACTATGAGTTTCTTGTGATGTCATTTGGACTCACGAATGCATTGGCCATATTCCTGGATCTTATAAACCGAGTTTTTCGGCTGTATCGTACCGATTCGTCATCGTATTTATAGATGATATCCGGATATGCTCTAAGAGTCAAGAAGATCACGAGGGGCACCTGCGAGCAGTCTTTGATACACTAAAAAAGAAACAGTTGTTTGCCCAGTACAAGAAGTGTGACTTTTGGAAAGAAGAGGTCAAGTTCATGGGACATGTGGTGTCCAAGGAAGGAATAGTTGTGGACCGTGCTAAGGTGACTGTAGTTTAAGACTGGGAGCAGCCTAGTTCGGTTACTGAAGTGAGGAGTTTCCTCGGCCTGACAGGTTACTATCATCGATTCATCAGGGACTTTTCCAAGATAGCCAGACTGTTGTCTCAGCTCACTAGGAAAGATCTCAAGTTTGCTTGGAATAAGAAGGCAGAAGCAGCCTTTTAGGAATTAAAGGACAAGTTGACATCTGCACCCGTGCTAGTATTGCTAGAGCAGGGGGTCAAAAATATGATATATACCAATGCGTTTCCTGTTGGTTTGGGTTATGTTCTGATGCAGAAGGACAGGGTTGTTTCGACAAAGAAATAAAGGCATTTGATTTAAGAAGATTGTCTTATTTAAACATAACAGAGAAAGAGTACTGGGAACATTCATCAAATTTTATTGATACTGAGTTCATTTACATCCTCTTTACATCCCTTGATTCTAAGATAAATCACTTAGAAATGAAGGACTTGTGCTTTAAATATCAAAAGTTCATTTTGACAGCCTTCCGGCTCCTGATTCGATCATCTCCTAAGACTTAGGAGGAATTTCATTCCGATCGGTGGGTCTTTAATGAAATAAAGATTTCAGCAGCATAACAGCGCCTATTCCAACCATCTTCTGGGACTTAGGAGGAATGTCGATTAGATCGACTGATCTTTCTCCTTTGAACCCATGAAGAGGAGAAAGCCCTGAGAAAGGAAGCTTAGTTCATGAACTTCAGGAGCATAACGGCCCTTGGACTTCACAGACTACAGGGCAGTCTGGTTGCGCGGACTCGCTCAACTGATACCGGTTGCGCGGTCCTGCGCAACTGCCAGGAGGCTTTCTTCTACCTTCTGTCTTCTGCTCCGCTCTGCTTCTCTTGAAAATCTTCAAGTCCTTAATGAAGGAGGGGAGGGGGTATTTATAGACCCTCCCTGCGCACTCTTGTGAAGGCTATCTCTTTCTTCTTCTTTCTGAAAGTTCTTCTTATCTTTTTTCATTTTCTTGTTTGATTCTTTTACCATTTTTTATGCTTCAACAGATGCCCCCTTGATCCTTTCTTTGTTTCCTCAAGAAATAAAAAAGGATCAAATTACCTATTTAATTTGGCTTGTGCGGACCCACGCAACCGCCCGTGTACATACTCAGTCGTGACAACCTATAAATACTTCACTTCCTTCATTTCTGCAGTCTCCTCTTTCTCTGGTGAAAATTTTCCTTCTGGCAATTTTTCCACGCAACTGATATTGTCTGGGCAGACCCGCGCAACGGATCTTCCGTCTGTGCGAATTTCTAAGTACCGCAACACGCCACGCAACTGATTTTAATTGCGCGGACCCGCGCAACCAAGACTTTGCTATTTTCTGAACTTCAACAATCTTCCTTAGGTCTTTAACCCTCTTTTCTTCATGGCCCGTATCAAGAGGACCCTTCGACCCGTAGACCCTCTAACGGAGCATCCTCCTCATCCCGACGCACCCGATACTTCTTCTCATTGCCCGTCTCCTTCTGCTGATCATCCACCGGCTAAGCGCACCAAAACCACCACTCAAACCCCCGCGTACTTCAAAGAGCCAGTTCTTCCAACTTTCGATTTTACTGACCGTATTGAATCGCTTTCCTCTCCCATTCATCAAGCTATAATCATGGAAAATATAGAACTGCCTCCGAGCACGGTCGTGAATATGATTGGGAGGAATGGTTGAAGACAACTACCCATATTCGTACGAACAACAATAGACCCCCTGCCAGAGAAGATACCCCGCCTGCTTCTCGCTCCAAGAAAACTCGTCAAAATAAGGAGAAAGAGTTTGAGGAAAAGATAAAGGAGCATAATAAGAAGAAGCTCCAGAACTCTTAGGAATCCGTTCGACTGATTGAGGGTGTCATGAAATTCGACAACCCTCACTCGGAAGGTATGACAGTAATTCCCATCAGCGTTCATCGTCACCAGTCCATTCTTGAGTGTGAACCCACAGATTATGTGGATGGAGAGAAACTGATGTATACCGAATCGTGGGCGACACGAGAACCTCGAATTCTTGAAGAAAAAATGTAGACGCAGAAACTGCGACAGATCATCGGAGAGGCCCATCCCATGATCTTCCTCACTCCTTTTCACAGTCCGCATAATCTCTTCCCAACATATTTCTACGAGACTGTCAGACAGAGATATAAGGACTGCGATCCCCTCTGGGGATCGGAAGATTTTTGAACAAGAGATCTGCTGACTTCTCGTCGCTATTACTCTGATTGGGCGGAGGCAATCCTGAAGAAACACGCGAGTACTCTTGCTAAAGTAGGCCTCTATTATGCGATAGAGGTCACATCCAAATACTTTTACAAGGAACCCACTGTGCTGAAAGGATTCCTCGAATACTGGTCTCCCACCACCAATTCTCTTCATCTACTGTTTGGAGAAATGAGCATATCGTTATGGGATCTGCATCGCATAGCAGGTCTCCCACTTACAGGAAGATTTTATGACTAGTTCATCCCGACAAACGCAGAATTGGCCTTTGTATCTTCTCCTGACCGCAGACCTTCTATCTCCGAAACCACCATCGAACTTTTCAGAGAAATGGAAAATTTTCTAAATATTCACAAACTATCGTCTTTGCAATGGCTGGCCCATTTTTCTAGAATACTCAGGTATTCCAGACCCAATGATTAACATATTCTTCTTCTCCACATATTCCTGCATATTAACATCCCCCTTTTTTCATTTTGTAGATTCCGCGATAGTCGCTGTAAGGAATTAACGACTCTTTGTGACAACATGAAGGAATGACCAGATTATAGTGCCTTTGGGGAACTTGCAGCCTTCCTAGCTTATTGGCTAAGCATAGTTGCCCTTCCTAGTTCCAAGTGGGCAGATGCTATTCGCCCCACCACCTTTGTTGTCGTCGGAGTTCTAGCGGAAGGTTAGAAGTATTCCATTGCAGCCCCTGTGCTATGTTCCATTTATCGGGCCTTTGGAGAAATCTCTACACATGTCAAAAATCCCACCCTGGGATCTTCATCAGCGTATACCGCCTAACACTACTTCACTGGATGGCTAGGAGTCTATTTCCCTTGGACTTTTGAAGCACCAAAAAAAGCTTACATCAGCCCTTCTCATCTTCCTCTTTGGTTTTTTCAACAAAGGGCCATGGCCAGAAGATTGTACGAATGGGTAATCAATAAGATATAGGATTTTGATCAAGTGGACTTCTTCCAGTTCTGACTTCATCATTACATTCAAGATACAGATATGGTAGATCAGGGGGCATTAACTGTAGTGGAAAGGGCCTTTTTCTTTCTATTCGTTCTTGCAGTTTGCCCCTTAGGGAAGGAACGAAATTCTGGAGAGAACCCTACTATCCCAGTCATTTTGCTCACCAATTCGGCTATGACCAAGTCGTGCCAGAAGATGGTGGGCTGGTTACTAAGAGAATGCGTTGCTACGGAACAGGTCCTTTGAATTGGGCCATGATATGCAAACAACTATTAGGCGGTCGTGTCAACTCTTCTTTCAACATCCCTAGCTGCGACCGGATAGTCCGTACTTCTTACAGGTGGATGAGATGGTGGGACCACCAATCATTTCTGATCAACAAACGCCTACTAGTGGATTCTTTTCTCTTTCTCCATCCACCTCGGCTTAGGGACAGAAAAATTAAAAATGGAATCGGCTTTATTCTAGAGAAAATTCGCACTCCTCATCATGGTGAAATTTGTAGAAAGATTTCGACGGAAGAGCCAATCCGTGAGAGAAAACCAATTAATACTTTAGATGGTTGGTTTGCCTATGGAGTCCTGGCAGAATTTGAACATGTCCCCCACGACCTTGGTGGCCGACCTCCAGAAGATGTTGTAGGAGCATCCTCCCCTATTCCTGAAGAGACTGCTATAGCTGAGGAAGGTCCAGCTCGAAACGAACCTGCCCCTTCTCCACAAACTCTTCCTCTTAGCTCATCATCCCCGATGACTAGATCACGAGCACGTCTGCAAACGTCGTCACCCACTCCTCAGGAAGAGGCAAGACATGTTTCTTCATCTCCCTCGATTCCAGTTAGCAGGAGATCTCCGAGAGAAAGCAACCAGCCTATTTCCTATAAAGGAAAACAAGTCATAGTTGCAGAAGTAGATGAGGAAGATCTGGCAAGCGAAAGTTCATCTTCTAGCGAAAGTTCATCTTCTGCATCAAGAAATTCCACTTCCCTGGTATCTGGAGATGACAATGATGGTGATGGCAATGATGGAGCTCAGGATGATGATTACGAAGAAGGGGAGGTCAACATAGATGATGAGGAAAATTTTTCCACCAAAAATATAGAGGAAGAACATCTCCCCACGGCTCCTGAAACTTCCCTTGCCACTTCCGTTCCTGACAAGCCACAGGCGGTAGCCAAAGAGGATGAAGAACTCTTGGACTATAGGGAATATGGGTATTCACCTGGTAAGGGAGCCCAAATTCTTTAAACATTTACGTGCTTGTCCAGTGATCACTATCTTAACACCACTATCATTTCCTTTTTAGGTACCCATGTGGCTTGCATCGGAACGAGCGCTGCCCCCTCTGCAGATCTTCATCTAGCTACACCAATGGTCTCCCCACAGGTTTCATTGGCCCTTCTGGTGGCGTCGAAGAGTGTGGCTCGTGAAATTGTATTTCTTGTCGAGACTACTGATCTACCAACTCCTACTACCAGAGATTCCAGCACAGAAGTGAGAGCGCCCTCTCTTGCTGACATGTTGGAAGCTGGTACTTCTGTAGCCCCAGAAGTTCCCTTACTTGCTGGTCACACCTCTATGGCAGGTATGTATATTAATTTGAAGAACTACGAATTTCTTCATTTTATATTTCTCGTTCTAACTCGATCTCCTATCCATATTGCAGGAATTCTCCCCTGTAGTGGGGCGGCCAGCTTCGAATCTGTGGCCACTGTCTTTGAGCTACCATTTCCTTCGAAGATTCCCGCTCACAAAATGCTTTTGATGAAAAACTCTTTGTCAATGGTGGTTCATATCTTCAAGGATCCTGAACAATGGCCAGACCTTGATATTGCCATCGAAATTCTGGAAAACTCTGCAAAGATGGTGAGGATTAATATTTCTGTTTTGCGCGATTCCCTTCTCAGATTTCGTGATTCGATAGCTTCTTTAGCATCAGCGGAGAATATTACGATTGCTCCAGAAGTTCTTGAATATGGAAAGCAATTAACTTTGTCTAAGGAGAGAGCTTCACTCATTGCTTCCACCATATCTGAATTAGACTAGGAACAATTATCGTTGCAAGAACAATTGAAGACCCTTACTGATGACAAGGCACTTATTCAAGATCGTATCGCGGCTTTAAGAGGAGATTTTGCAGTTGGAACTGCAAGGTCATAAGAAGGAGCTGTTTATACAGAAGGTTAAAGAGGAACTTGATGTCAATATTTGGTCTGTTGACGCTGAAAAGTTTGAATCATTCAAGAGCAAGGAAATGATCTCATCTCTAGAAGACAAATTAGCTGGCCTTCCTGATCAAAAAAAGATTATTCTTGAAGAAAAATCAAAGCATGATGCAGCTCAGCTTGAATTAAAGGAAAACTTGCGACAATATATGAATGTAATAGGCATCACAGAGGAATTATAAGCATGTAATCCCTCCCTTAGCTTCTTCCTTTCTTCTTCTTCTTTCTCTCTCTCTTTTTTTTTTTTTTTTTATTTGAGAGTATGTTCTCTTTTGATTTTCATTAGTAAAATTCAGTAACTTTTCATGCATTTCTACATTATGCATTATTCTAGACGTATTATCTATGTCATAACTTCAACATGAATTTGCTGCATTTTGAACGTTGCACATAGTTTACAGTTTGTCATAACATTTTATTGAACTAATCATAAAGCACCAATATTTATGCCTGTCAGTATCGGATTCCCTACGTGACTTCATTCGTTTATATTTCATTGGCGGTGTTAAGTTTCAATTTAGTCAGTTGCACACTGTTTAGGCTCTTTTAGTAGTAGAGCGAATTTACTTGGCACATTTACTTAGACTCTAGTTAGAGTCGGGTCTTACGTGATGGTCTCTGTAACTCTCTAGAGTTCACTGGACTTTTCACTACCTAGGGAGTTCACAAACCGCGATCCATCAGAGGGGCCCAGTGAAGTTACCGGGGTCGTGAACTCGGTTGGTTTTACGCACAGGGTTGGCCACTGTAACTCTTTAGAGTTCGCTGAGCTCGCAAGGCTACCTTTGGGGGTACCAAATCTATGGTTGTCGATCCATCAATGAGTAGGTTTGAGCCCTTCCTCATGAGTTAGTACCGAAATTGAACCACAAATCTGGGGGGTCTTATGCATGGTTGGCCTGTCCTGCGCACACTGCAACCCTCATTTTCTTCGCCTGCAAGGTCAGGCCCATTCATGGGAGGGCTTGTCCTCCTTTCCCCGTGACGCTACCGGAAAGCTATACAGACGGCATAGGTGTTACGCTTGATTGGTCATTTGAGGACTTTTAGCACTTTGACTTTTAGTTGACTTTTTTACCTTTTACTTTTGGTCTTTCGGTTGACTTTTGGCTCTTTTGGCTTTTGGTCTTTTGAAGACTTTTAGCTCTTTTGGCCTTTGGTCATTTGACTTTGAGCTCTTGGCTTTTTGTCAACTCTTGGCCTTATAGCTTTTGGTCATTGACTCCGTCAGCTGCCTGCATGGGTATGCATACGATGACCTTCCCGGGCTTTTTAGGGCCACTGGCTTCTCGCCGCTGCCCGAATGGCGATCTTCATAGGTCTTATGCGTAAGTGGTCCCTTTTGAGATTTGGTCCTTTTAGGACTTAGCTTTTCTTTTCTTTTCTTCTCTCTCTTCTTTTTTTTTCGGGACTTGACTAGGCTGCCTTTTATGATAAACAGCCATCGCTATTGCCAATTATGTATATACAGTTGAATGTATGATTCATTCTTCTATTATCATATGGCTGATCAATAATTGACATTTCGCTGCTGCTGATAATGTCATAAGGACTTTTGTATCATGTTCAAAACAATGTATCAGCTTGGCGATGATAGCAACTTTGATGAACGATTGATCGACAACAACGATAGCTGTTTTCTTTTTCATTTTATAATCATTGATACCTGATAATTCGATTTCAATGGAGATTTTCTATCGGCGATGAACGTCATGCTTGATAGCGATCATTGGCGCTTTTTGTTCGGTTACGATTTAATATGCTATCTTCAAATATCTTAGAAGACTGAAGACTTTTAACGATGATCTAGCACGCTGTCTTCAAATAAGATGATGGGTATTTTTTCCTGAAATTGTTTATCTGTATCGTTTGTCTGTATTGTTTGTAATATACCAGCTTGATGGTGATATCAATTTCAGGCAAAATTTTGTAGAACTCCCTTGACGGCGCTCACTTTCTTCGTCTTTCTTTATTTGCTATCACATGATCTTGATATGCTTTATCATATGATTTTGATATGCTTGCGAGCTTCTTCATTATTCGTTCTATTCATCTTGCCCCCTTTTGATACAGAATTATTATCTTGGTAATGTTCTGTATCAAAATTAGTGGCGTCTTCGGAAGCAATTTCCCTTTTTGTCAATGCGAGTATACGCCAAAATGGCTTTCATTTACTTCTTTAAAGAATTTCTCTTTCCTTGAGCACACTTTACCTCATTTGGCTTTGAATTTGCCCCCTGGATATGATCGTGACCGTTATTGGAGAAACATTCTTTCTTCTTGAAGATATTGAGGCAATATATTTCTGCAGGAGGCTATACCATTGTAATCGTATTCATTGACTAGTTTGCCCCCAACCCTTGAAATTTTCGAATCTTCTCTTGATCGATACCAATGGGGACTTGAATTCCCTTCCCATGGTTTAGGCCAACGGGCTCTTCATAATCAAAGCCCATGTTTTTCATAATTTTCTTGCTGACCGGACTATACTTGTGGAGGCCTTATGGTGTCAACCTACCACGGTAGTCATTACTTTGAGTCTCCCCTCTCGTCCGTACTGTTCTGGAATATAGAATTCGATTGGCTCAGGATATTTTTCATTTGCCTTAACTTGAAATCTTGTTGGAGCTGTCGAAAATGGCTTATTTCTTTCAGCATACGGTAGTGGCACCGTATAATTTGACTGTAAAATTTTTAGTTGTTGGGATGACAGCAGCGTTAACGGCGGTTGTCCCGGCCGCCTTAAATGTTTTGGTATAAAATAAAAATTCTTGCTCATTTCCGCAGTTTCAGATGGTACTGCCTTTTCTGGCAACTTCGTAATTGTACTTTCTCGATTATTCTGTAGGGCACTACCTTCATCCTTATTCATTTTTTTGATAGCGAATTCTTTATAATAGCTAGCATCTGCAAAGAAGGACTCAGCTTCTGTTTACGGTCTCGCATCAGCCATCACTTTACGTTGTACTCCGTCTTTACAGTATTTGAAACACTGATGCAGAGTAGAGGGTATGATATTGTACTAATGTATCCATGGCCTTTCTAGGAGAAGATTGTATGTCGTTATTGCATTTATGACGTGACAAACAACGTCAGTAATCAATTCTCCTATTTCTAACGTTACCGTAATTTTTCCAAGTGCGCGCTGCCCATCTTGATTAAAACCTTGTATCATCATTCCGATGGGGCGTAGTTCCGAGCGACGATAGTTTAATTTATTTAGCATTGAGAGTGGCAAAAGATTTACCGCAGACCCATTATCTACCATAATCCGTTTAACTTTCTTCCCGCGAATATGGCCTTCTATCATTAGTAGTCTGTTATGGTCTTCCTCACAGATCAGATCATCATCAGAAAAAGAAATGACTAGGAAACAGTCCTCATGCTCATTGAGGTCTTCATGTTCTACCTCTGCCAGTAAGGTTTCTCTGATGTCATGATTAGATAAGGCCTGAATCAAACTTTGTCAAAATTCTTGTGATAGCTTCAGTGCATCATAAATGCTTAATCGGGACGGTATTCCTTTTAGATGATTTACCATGTCATAATTTACTCTCGTCATCTCATTCTTTTCCTTCGTCCTGCCGCTGTTACTCTCTTTTGCAGTCATTTCTTTTCCAGTGGCTTCTGATTTCTATTTTGTAGGGCTTACCACCTTCTTACCTGACCGTAGTGTGATCATTACAACCTTCTTTATAGCTTTGCCGCTTCCTGCATTATTCGCATCTTGGTCCTTTTCTCGGACTGTAAGCATGTTTACGGTTGCCATGGAGCCTCTTCCTCTTTCTTTCTCCAATACTATTTGCCCCTATCGATCAGTCGCTGTATTATACATTTCAGTGTATAACAGTTCTCTGTTGGATGCCCTACCAGATGATGATAACGACAGAAATCCCTTTCTCCGGTTCTTGTCACATCTTTTGGGCGCTTAGGTTCTGGCAATACTATCGTGCTAGCTTGTAACAATTGTTCCATCATAGGGGCGACATCTTTTTTTTCAAATGCAAACCCCTCATGAGAGTTCAACATTCTAGGCCTCTTCCCATTGTACTTATTTCTTGACTTATCACCTTCTTCGCGTCGGTCCGGTCTTCTTTCTCTCGAATCTTTTGTGTCTTTTCTTCTTCTGTCATGATCGACAGCGTTCACAGCTGTCCTGCCAGATACTCTCCTACTCGTATCATGGTGAAATGCTGGGATCTTGCGAGTCATCAGCTCCAACGCATGGGCTTTAGTAGCCAAATCATGAAAGGTCTTGATATCGGCACTAGTCAGTCTGAATGCAATTTTCGTCCCCATAGAATTTATGCACATCTTAACTTGTTCTTTTTCCTCCGGTAGTTGTCTACATGAAGCCCCTAATATTTTTCACCTGTCTATGAACTTCTCTACCGGCTCTCCTTACCGAATAGAGGCCAGTTCCGTAATACTGACGTCACGTTCTGAGCAGAAGAAGTTTGACATAAACACCTACTGCATTTGCTCCCAGGTACGTATCGATCCAGGTGTCAAACTAGAATACCATCGAAACGCTTTGTGTGTTAGTGATGAACCAAAGAACTGCAAGCAGTACTGTGGTATCGTAGAAAAGTTTCCCATGCTAGTGATGAAGTGCATCAGATGCTCCTCCGAGGATCCTTCTCCATTGAACTTTTGAAAATCTGGGTGTTTGAAATTGGCCGAAAAAGGGATGTCTTCTACTTCCCTTGGGTACGGCGTTTGATACCTAAAATGTCCGGTATTTTCTCATTCCTCTTCTGCTCTCACCGCCTCTTCGACCACTTTCCTTACCTCTTCTCGTGTCACAATCCTTGCTGTAGGGGTAGACCCTAGCGACCCTGCCGCCTGTGGTGGGAGGACATTAAGTTGATTTTCTTGCCCTTCAGCTGCATTCTGGGGGATGGCCATTCGGGCTACGTTGTGTGCAAGGGTTGCCAGTGCTTCTCTGAGATTTTTGCACTCCTCCATTAATGCATTTTGGGCTTCGGTTATTACATTGAAACGATCCTCCGTAGTTGTTCTATAATCTGGATTTGTTCCAGCCATGAATACTGCAGCTTCTCCACTTTTTGATGAAGCAGTAGTCGAAGGAGAACAAGAAAATGCAAATGTGACGGGGCTTGCAGAAAAGGGAGGGGACAGAGTTTCATCGGGCTTTTTCGTGTTCCTGGCGACATCAATTGACTAGATGACGCCGATATTGGTACATCTTTTAGGGATGGCGTTGGCGATCTGATGACCAATGCTTTTCCCTTTCGTTCTCTTGTTCGTTCAGCCATTGAAGCATTTAGAGATGGGAAGTCGCGTGCTGTCAACTGGGGAACTGTTTGCACTGGATAAATCACTGGAAGAGCGAGTTCAGGATTTCTTTTAACCGCGCTTCGCGTTACGGTCCCTCTGATTTTTAATGAAGGCTGATTCATTCCCAAAATTCTGAAGTTTCGTGTCCTTGTCTTACGAGAGGTCACGACGGTCCAGCCTGCATTGTCTTCTGATGACTGGGGAGAGGCAGAAATGACCCCAGCTATTGCTTGAACCAGGTACTCACATGACTTGATGCGTATTCTATCACGAACCTTGTCGAGGAAAATCGGAAGTTCACTTTTCTTATGGGGATCGCCATGAGTAATAAGTCGTAGTCAAATTTTCGAACTTCTTCCTTTAATCATGAATCAAAGTTATAATTAGTAGTTGAAAGATTGGAGTAATTTATCTTAGAGATGAAGGGGAGGACTTCCCACTGAGAGTCGCCATTTTGACATCCTACGGACGCCAAACCATGACGAATGTTCATAACAACTTCACTGTTAATATTTTGAATAAGACAAAAACTTCCCCAGCCGAGTCGCCATTTTGTTTCGACAAAGAAAAAAAGGTATTTGATTTAGGGAGATTGTCTTATTTAAACATAACAGAGAAAGAGTACTAGGAACATTCATCACATGTAACACCCTGAAAATCGGGGGTCGTGTATAAACTCAACTCCCGAGTTCCAGACCGTCACTTATGCAACAAAAATGGTTATGATTCAATGTTGTCTGATTTAAAGCATTCACATGAGTAAAAGTATACCAAAACTGCAATTCATACTTCAGATCCAGTGATAAAAGCAAGCGGAAGACTAAACAATATATATATCACTGTATGGAAAAACAAAGTAATCTCAACTGTCTCCAAAGTATGACTACATCTCTGAGTCTCATATACATGTAAATAGACAAAAGAATAAGTTCAAAATAGTCCCACTGAAGTCCCCCTCGATCCAGGTCACCTACGGGAAGCCGTCGTGATACTGCATATACGAGAACTCATCCTGGTCCTCGTCAATCTCCGGCTCCACCTCCTGGATCTCGTCGTCACCTGCAACTACAACAGGGTCTGGTGGGTGTTGCAAACACCATCCCGTAACGTGGGAATGAGTGATCAACTCAGTGGAATCATAGAGCAAAGATTAGCATGTTCACAATTCAATCACGCGATAATAGTAAAGCAGTAAATCAGACAATTCTAATACTGTTGTTAATGCAAGATGATATGACGTGATGTATGCCCTCACCGACGATCACCCTCATGCAGCAACATCTTACGACCGCGGCATGCCACACTCCCTAGAGTGCTCCACATCTTCCAGGCACATGCAATGCTATGGTGATATGATTACCAAGTTGTTATTAGTCCATTCAAACAGCAGGATTGGGAAACTAAGGTACTTCCCTTGTATCAATCCCAACACGGATCCTGTCTAGGGTCGTCACTCCTAGTAATCTCATACGATGTATATTTCGTAGGTCACTGCAAGGGCTGCCAGGGCTGTTGCTCGCACTCGTTGCACCGCTCCCCCATCACCTTATCAATACAGGCCTACTGTACTCTACTGCACGGAAGGGTCGTCGCCTCCCGTGGACTCAGAATACGCTCGCGGTCACTACAAAGGGCTCGTCGCCTGATCAGTGTAGGCCGACAGCTAGAATATAGTGTCCCATACCACCATAATCTGCTCACGAGTCAAGGTGCTCACTGGTCACTACGGGGAGGTTTGTGGCCCCAGCGTAGGCCGACAGCTCGACCACGGTGTCCCATACCACCATGCCCGGCTCATGAGTCTTCGTGGATCAAGGTACCACGGTTAATAGGGTTTACAATGGTAAGTTCAGTACCCTAGGTTCAAGCAGTTATGATACATACAAGGTGAACAAACATCGGCCAGTCCGGTTACTTGACGGGCTCGACTAGCGTGATCGCATCTCGAATTGAACGACATGAAGTGCGTAAAACACTTCGCGTGGCCTAACCACTGCCGCCAACTCTCGACACGAATCACATTCATCGACGCGTCGTTCGTGGCTATGACCAGTCAGCCACGAATTCGCTCGGTTACCGACTGCCTGGACTACGTCAAGTCCCACACATCTATGGAATTACATTAACACTATATACAAAGGTTTGGAATTGAAATACAGCATGTGAGCATGTTAGCACATGTTATAACATTCAGCTTAAGCAATTTTCAAGGCATACTTTCCATGCATATTCAACTTAAGCAAATCTTCAAGGCATAATTTCTATGCATGTGATGCAATCATGCATAAGGTCAGCATATAGGAAATCATTTAGGTCAACATATTAATCATGAAATCAATCTCAAACTACTACATAACATCATTCAATTCAATACATACTAATACAAGCATTTATACAAACACATACACTACACACTTAAGTCCACATATAGTATGTCGACCCAAAGTGCGCAACTTGGCGAATCTCTTCGCCAAACTGATTATGCAAGCATTCCTAACTCTCTAATGCGGCGACAAATCATGTTAATCACGTCAGTAAAATATGCATGGAGACCGTACTTCCTACAAATGACTAAAATGCCCTAAATCTCATATTCTTCGTTAATTTACGAAACAGGAAACGGAGAGCATGTTGTACATGTCAAACGGCGATGCCGTCGATAATCTACTATTAAACGACATTGAAAGCGTTGTAAACCGTCAATCAAAGCGTCTAAAATCCTCACCTAAGCTCTTACGGTCGCGGGATTTTGAACGGAGCGTGTACGCTTCGTCTACGGCTGTAGGAGAACCTGATTTATGGATCTAGTTAGCTAACATGTTGTGCATCTAAGCAAACCCTAAATCAGCAAGTTGTTGGGATTATTTCATACCTGAAAAAGTGTAGAAATCACCAGCCAGGTGATTGGAAGGAAGTGCTGATGCAGCAACCGTTGGTGGCTCGGAAGCGGAAAAAATCTCCTCTTCCCTTTCTCTCAAACTCTCTCTCTCTTGTTCTAGGGTTTGTGAAATTCGTATGCAAGGAAGGAATGAGGGTTTCAACCCCTTTTATAAGCTTGGAAACGCCAAAAATAGGCTCCGGGACGAAGTTTACTTATTGCCTATCCATTTCGGGGCTGTTTCGGTCCAAAAACTGATTTCTGGTGGTCCCCTGGTCGATTGCGATCAGACTTAAGCTCATGGGTACCAGATGTACCTCGTATTAAGTTTTCAGTCTGGCAGGGTTCGCAGATCGCACGTGGCGGACCAGTTTCAGTTCAGCGGTCACCGCACATAGATCAGGGCTGAAAGTTCCATGATAATAAATAGATATTTTTCCTGATCCGAGGGTGTATTCTGGATGAATTCTGACGGTCAGAACGCTTAATACTGACGCGTCAAGTCGTGTGCCAGATCTAAATTTGAAATTCCCAATTCGTCCCTATTCGCGGTCGCTTCAGTCCGGGTTCAACGAAATACTCTGTGATTATCGGTTTGACTTGATTTTCGAGATGATTGTCAAGTCCAGCTGGGCGGTTCTAACGGTCTAAGATAGGAGGTATCAGACCTTCGACACGCGGTCTAAATCCAATACAAAAGTTCAATATGGTCCAGAGGACAAACCTGCTTAGAGTTGGATCCAAGGTTATAGAGTATTGTAGAGTTGTCTGTTCTACTCGATTTGGGTCTTGTAGAACGTATTTAAAGTGATCAGGGACTATTTCCCAGCTACTTTAGCGTTGCGCTAGCTAACTTACGTTTAATTTCCATAGAAATTATTTATACGCGATTTCGGGTCAAATCGGTACTCGATTCCAAGTACGGATTTTTCACGGGCGTTACATCACATTTTATTGATACTGAGTTCATTTACATCATCTTTACATCCCTTGATTCTAAGATAAATCACTTAGAAATGAAGGACTTGTGCTTTAAATATCAAAAGTTCATTTTGACAGCCTTCCGGCGCCTGATTCGATCATCTCCTAAGACTTAGGAGGAATGCCGTTCCGATCGGTGGGGTCTTTAATGAAATAAAGATTTCAGCAGCATAACAACGCCTATTCCAACCATCTTCTGGAACTTAGGAGGAATGTCGATTAGATCGACTGATCTTTCTCCTTTGAACCCATGAAGAGGAGAAAGTCCGGAGAAAGGAAGCTTAGTTCATGAACTTCAGCAACATAACGACCCTTGGACTTCACAGACTGCAGGGCAGTCTGGTTGCGCGGACCCGCGCAACTGATACCGGTTGCGCGGTCCTGTGCAACTGCCAGGAGGCTGTCTTCTACCTTCTCCCTTCTGCTCCGCTCTGCTTCTCTTGAAAATCTTCAAGTCCTTCTTAATGAAGGAGGAGAGGGGATATTTATAGACCCTCTCATGTGTGAAAATCCTGATCTTAGCGATGTGGGACTATTTTTTAGTGCTTTAGGTCATTCTGAACAAAGCCCTTTGTGTAGTACATTCCGAGGTCCTACGCAACTGATACTTTCATTGTGCGGTCCCGCGCAACTGATATTGTCTGCGCGGATCCACGCAACCTATAATGGCTGCGCGGACCTGCGCACTCTTGTGAAGGCTATCTCTTTCTTCTTCTTTCTAAAAGTTCTTCTTATCTCTTTTCCTTTCCTTGCTTGATTCTTTCACCATTTTTTATGCCTCAACAAGGGTGATTACTTATTCCTCGTGACAGTTGAGGAAAGACGAGGAAAACTACCCTACGCACGACCTAGAGTTGGTAGATGTCATCTTTGTATTAAAGCTCTGGAAACATTACCTCTATGGAGAGGAGTTCGAGCTCTTTTGTAACCACAAGAGCCTCAGATACATATTCACGCAGAGTGACCTGAATATGAGGCAGCGACAATGGTTGAAAACCTTAAAGGACTTCAAGTTTGAGGTCTCCTACCATCCTGGCAAGGCCAACCTTGTGGCAGACGCATTAGCCGTAAGAAGATGATACTATTTGCAGCTCAGCCGATGATCGATGAATGAAACATGATAGAGTTTGTGTGAGACTTTGAGCAGAAACTTACGGTAGAGGAACCATTGATGAGCGTCGCACATATTCGTGTACAGCCACTTATCGATGATCAAATCATTGTGGCTCAGAAGGAAGATGAATGGTTAATTGAATTGATAAAGCGAGCTAGTGACGATGAAGAATCTGAATGGAGAGTTGGAACGGATGGGGGTTTACGATATTGTGGTCGCCTATGTGTCCTAAATCTTCATGACTTGAGAAAGGAAGTTCTCGAGGCTACTCACAACTCAAAGATCGTGATGCATCCTAGTAGTACAAAGATGTATCAGGATATGAGACATTCGTACTAGGGAGATAACATGAAGGCCCATATAGCAGACTATGTATCCTGTTGTCTCACGTGCGAGCAGGTCAAGGCAGAGCATCCCTGACCTCTTGGACTGCTTCAGCCCATGCCCATAGTAGAATAGAAATGGGATTTTATTTCTATGGATTTCATCTCAGGGTTACCGAAGACGTGGAAGGGGCATGACTCCATTTGGGTGATTGTGGACCGGTTGATGAAATCGGCTCATTTTCTCCCTATTAGAGTATCAAACTCAGCAAACGATTTGGCCATGCTATACATCAAGGAGATAGTATGTCTGCATGGAGTGTCGATGGAGATCGTGTCGGACGAAAACACGTGATTCACATTAATCTTTTGGACTCATATCAAGGAAGCAATGGGTGTGAAATTGAAGTTCAGTATTGCGTTCCACCCATAGACGAATGGGTAGACAGAACGAGTGAATTAGGTGTTGGAAGACAGTTGGGATGATTGTCTTCCCTATATTGAGTTCGCTTGTAATAACAGCTTTCAGGCGAGTATTGACATGGTTCCTTACGAGGCCTTGTATGAACGCCCCTGTCGAGCACTGCATTGCTATGCAAAGGTTGGTGAGAAGAGTTTGATTGACTCAAAGTTAGTGCAGACGACCTCAAAGAAGATGACATTATTAGGTGTCGACTTCTTGTAGCACAGGCCAGACAGAAGAGTTACGCTGATATGAGAAGGCGACCACTAGAGTTTGAGGTTGGGGACCATGTATTCCTGAAAGTTTTCCCAATGAAGGGAGTCCTCCGATTTAGGAAGAAGAGAAACTCACATCGAGATTCATTGGCCCATTCCAGATACTAGACTGAGTGGGGGTGGTAGCGTACGGCCTTGCTTTGCCCACACCACTCGCAGGCGTGCACAACCTATTTCATGTATCGATGCTGAAGAAATACGTTCCTAACCCTTCTCACATTATCAAATGGGACTAGGTACAATTGAGTGAGGATGCTACTTATGTACTGTGACCGATGCATATCCTAGACAGGAAGGAACAGGTGTTGCACAGTAAAGTTATCCCACTTGTGAAGGTTCTGTGGATACATCACTTTGAGGAAGAGGCTACTTGGGAAACAGAAGTCGAGGTCCGTAAGAACTACCCTCAAATTCTTGAGTAGTATGAAAAGGTACTAATTTCGTGGATGAAATTTTTCTTTAAGGGGGGTAGATTATAACGTCTCGAAAAAATCCGTACAAAGACTCGAGTACCACTTAAGGCAGAAATCACTAAGGACTGAATCCTTTAGAAATTAGACGAAGATCAATTAAGTACTAAGCTGAATTAATCGATGAATTAGCTCGAATCACTTTCTATACGAACTGTGAGACCCAAAACCAGTAGAATCACTAATTCAACATTACTTAAAAACCTAAGATCAATCTCAATACCTAGTTTCTCTTGGGAGCACATTGAAACTTCATATCGAACCTGGACTACATGTAGAAATTCTAATTACTGTGAAACTATACGGTTATGACCGCCTTACTGGGCTTGACAACCATCTCAGGGATCAAGTCCAAATGGTATCCAAAAATGCACAACTTGAACCTAAAGCGAAGTGTGTGAGAAACACGAATATCTTTAGAAAATGAACTCAAATTTAAGTGAATTGGGTTGTTCGCTTGCAGGCTAAATTTAAAGTTTCAGACCATCCGATTCTGACCCAACTACACCCTTAGATCAAGAAAATTGCCCTACACATGTCAGTGTACTTATGGGCCTGATCGAGTGACGATGGCCGTTGAACTAAAACTGGTCCTCCACGGTCGATCTAAAAATACGATCGGACTGAAACTTTAATCTGACATAAATCCATTGTCAGAGAACTTTCTTCAGACCGTAGGCGAGTAATAGACCTCTGGATGAGCTCCGTTGGCACAAAATAGATGACTTTTGGCTATAACCTAAGTATAGCATGGCCCTAGGGCCATTGACATCAGTTCTGGGCCTATATAAGGGCCTTAACCCACCCCTCTCTCATTCCATACGAATTTCAAAACCCTAGGATAGAGAAGAGAGAAAAGAGAAGGAAATAGTGAGGAGAAAAGAGAGAGATACTTTCTGGGATTCGTTCCCACCACTCCACGTGTTGAATTATCCCTCCTGTATCGCTACATCATCAAATCCAAATCCATTTTTGAGTAAGAAATCCTAACCCTAATTTATTTTAGGAATTCAAATTGAAGAATCTATCAAATAACAAACCTATTTCATGGTTTAGGTTGCAGTTGTGCCGTAGACGAAGGCGTAGTGTACGAACCGAGTTCGTAATCAGTGTACAGAAAAAAGGTGTGGACTATAAACGTTTAGGTTATGGTTTTCAAGGCTTTCAATGTCAGTAATGGTTTATGACTAACTTCATTTCCATAATATACCCTTAGATATGGTGCTTTCCATATTTTACATGTATATGAACTATGCTTATTAACTATGGATTCCATGTGTTTGTTGAAATGTTTGAATGAATATGGAATTTTGATTTGTGCTTGCCGTGATTATTAATTAAGAATACATGATCGTTGTATGTATGACAACTCCTTTATGAAAGGATTTGCCATAATATATGTTATAATTAAATCATTACATGTATGTTTGAAATGTGTTGCCTACGTGTTTGTTAAAATGTCTGAATTAGAAGTTGCTTGTTGAAATGTATTTAATAAGGGCGTTGAGATAGTATTCTCAATTACCGTATCTATAGTTATAGTTTCCTTCATGAAACCTATCTTGTTACTACTACGTAGTTTATGATTGAAGAACATAGGTATGATATATGCTTTATGTTTTGTTAAAATGCTCAACTAAGATTTATGTTGTTATTGATTGTTAAATGTTATTATGAATATCACTTGTATCCACATGTTGTGTTTGAGTTTGTTTTGGAGTACTACGTAGTCCAGACAATCGGTAATGGTTCCCCAATTAGTGGTTGAGGTCGTCTCGTCACATAAGACACATTCGATGAATCCGAGTCATACGCTATTTTTCGACAATGGTTAGGTCACACGGAGTTCTTACGCACTCCATGTTGATCAATTCAACATATGCTTGTACCAGTCGAACTTGTTAAGTAAGCCGTTTGGCCTAATGTGTGTTTACCATGTATGGACGCTATTACTTGAATCTAAGGTACCACTTACCAATGTAAAGCCCGTTTCAACCTTGGTACCATGATCCGCTAAGACTCATGAGCTGAGCATGGTGGTATGGGACATCGTGATCGAGCTGTCGGCCTATGCTGGGGTAACGAGCCTCCCCGTAGTATCCAGTGAGCAAACCAAACTCATGAGCCAAATACGGTGGTATAGGACACTGTATTCAAGCTGTCGGCCTACGCTAAGGTGACGAGCCTTTCCCGTAGTGACCTTGAGTATAAATAAGGCCTATGCAGAGGTGACGAGCCTCCCGTAATGACTTAAACTTGCTTGTCCACTGCTATTAAATCAGGGGTGACGTTGCCCTATAACTTATCTATCCTATATGATTAACTAGGATTGACGACCCTAGATGGATCATCGTTTGGATAAATGATATAAAGGGAGGTACCTTAGTTCCCGAATCTGCTGTATGAATAAGCCTAACTAAATTACTTGGCTAACACGATCATGCACTGCATTGCATGTGCATTAGTTAGAAAGTGCACATTTAGGGAGTTTTCCATGTGCGATTGTGAGACGATGTCGCTGAGGGAGTGCAGGCGAGGGCATGTATCATTGCAGCATACCATTCCTGCATTAATAAGAGTACTTAGGATATGATTATTATATTACCTTATCATTATTTCTTGACTGAATTGATAATATGTTAACCTTTGCCTTATAGCTCCACTGAGTTGATCACTCACTCCCACTCTGTGACAGTGTTTTATAACATCAACCGGATTCTATTTTAGCTGCAAATGATGACGATGCTTACGAAGCGAAGCCTAACTTTTATGATGACGAGGAGTTCTCATACATGCAACTCTCTAGAGGGTCCATGTAGACCTGAAGTTGCATTGATGGGGTTACAAGGACACGAATGAGATGCCATTGCATTGTATTATTTTATGAATTTTAAAACTATACATGTAATTATTTAACCTGGTGACATGTTCATACTCTGGGGAGTTAGAATCACTTATATGCTTTATATATCTATCACAGTCTTCCGCTTGCGTAATTTAATTATCTCTGGAGTATGATATGCTGATTTGGTGTAATCCCATTCATGTTTAATGCACTAATATGGACAATATTTAATCATCATTATCTATGTTGTATAAGTGATGCGTTGGAACTTGGAAGCTAAGCTTCTGCTCGACCCCCAATTTCAGGGTGTTATAAGCTAAGACAATTAACTTTAAGGTTTCTAAGCTAATAGAGAGTCCAATCACATAGACTACAATAGATGTGGTAATAAAGTAACTAATCTACATCCTTTAGGATTTTGAAATCTCCAATAAATAATTGGTTAATACCGTCGAACTTCATATATGCTAGTGTACATGTGTTTATGGGGTTGTGTTACCTATCAATTCCTAACATTCATTTAATCATGCATATATATAATTCATCAATCAATCACATAAGCATAATTAAATAAATGCTCAAATGACAATTCCAAACACAAGCATATAAAGTGGTTCGGTTTCCTCACTTCACTCTCGTTGGAAGCACTCAACCCATAAATGTATTGGATTTCACTATCGCGCCTTTTAAATTAGGTTCACCTCTAATCTTTACAATCCTATACAAGGATCGGCTCCCTTAGAGACCCTCAGTCTTAATCCAAAGACCCGCATTTACTCCTGCCGGTGGCTCATTCAGAGACTAACATGCACACACCATGTCATGTAGCTTGCATAAAGACTTGATTTAGGTTCTACACAAGAATTAATGTCCTGCACACGAACTGAATCGAGTTTGAAAATCAAAATCTTACACTCAATCTACATCCTTTTAGATAACAAATGTGAGATAATTAACAATCAAGGACATGTGATATTAAATGGACACAGAACCTTTGAGAACTGTTATATCATTGATGACTCTTACTCAAAAATTCATTCATGTTAATGGTCTAAATAGATGAGACTGAATTATGACATCAATGCCATGGACATCTAAACTATAGAGATTTATATAAATTGAGTAAAGATATCACTTACGTAGCCTACCCAAATTGAAAAAAGATAGAAAACAAAGTATGTGGTGCTTGTCAGATAAGCAAGAAAATTAGGAGTAGTCACAAAAAGGTGAACTCCTTTGTCATTACAGGACCTCTTGAACAACTTCATATGGACTTAGTTGTACCAATTAGAAAAAAAAAGTAGAGGTGGAAAGACATATTTTCTAGTTATAGTTGATGACTACACTAGATATTGATGGGTAGCTTTTTTAAGAGAAAAGTCAGATTCTTTTGATAAAGTCAAAAAGCTAATTAAACGCATCTATATTGAAAAAGAATTATCAATAATTAGAATAAGAAGTGACATTAGTACTGTATTTGAAAATAACAATTTTGAGAAGTATAATGATCATGGGATATTACATGATTTTTCTGCTCCAAAAACTCCTTAATAAAATGGAGTTGCTGAAAGAAAAAATAGAGTTTAACAAGAAATGGCTAGTGTAATGCTAAATAGCATGAAATTACCTAAAAAATTATGGGCTGTAGCTATCAATATTGCATGCTATATAATTAACCGTGTTTATATAAGAGCAGTTAAAAATAAAACAGCTTATGAATTATGGTTTGATAAAAAAAAGTCTTGTTAAATATTTCCGTACTTCCATAAGAAAATGCTTTATCTTACGAGACCGGAAAAATTATAAAAAGTTGAAGCTAAAAGCGATGATGGAATATTTTTAGGATATGCTCTAAACAGCTGGGCATATCATGTTTTAAATAAAAGAACTAGGGTGATTCAAGAATTTATAAATGTTGTTATTGATGATTAACGGATCACACCCAAACTTGACCAAGATTATGGTGATAATTATATTACTATGATTAATCAATCTAAACCATCATCTAGATCAAATTCTACTCAGTTAAGGTTAGTCAAAGATCATCCAGCTGATCAAATGCTTGGTAATCCTCATACTGGTGTTCAAACCAAAAGTGTAAGGCCCATATCCTAGTCCGTACCATTCTGTAGACCCCCGTGATCCTCCCTATCGAATTCTAATGACTTGCGACTCGTAAATAGCATTTGTGCGCAGTCTTGAGTCACACCCTATCAACCCGAGTCGACTTGACCTGAGAATTGTACCCTAATGACTACAATGTCATCGTGGTTATAACATTATGACTTGCGCACCAATGCGATACCCAAGACAGGAGTTGTGGGCACATGTATATTTTTAAGAAACACCACGCATTGCGAATAACGAGAGAATCTCTACCCAAACATCACATCAATCAATCAATCAATCACATGTCAAGTACACATCCCATCTCAACCCATCACTCTATCCCATCCCCAAAGTCAACTCTCTCTCTCTCTCCACCCATCCCTTCCTTACATCCATCATCCATCACTCCAGCCATCACCCATCACCTCTATCTGACAACACTCTCTCTCTCTCATTCTCTAACCATTTTTCCTAAGCGACTAAGGGAGATGACTGTCCAAGCTTTGAGAGAACCTAGGAGTAGCCCACTTACTACCCCCAATCTCATCATCTAACCCTCTAAAATCAATCCTGACCATTGAATCTCATCCCTTGGAGCTCTATAACACATTGGTGGAAGAAGAAGTCCAAGATCTAAGGTGGGTGTTCATAGCACTAGATTTTAATTTTTAATTTTGGGTCCACTCGATTTATGGGTCCCATCTTGATGTATACATTATAATTCTAGGAGGGCTCATAGTGATGGAGCTCCCTCTATCGTATCTCTCTCTCTCTCTCTCCCTGTTTGAATGGCCACCTTGATGTATGTATTTTGTCCATACCGTCCACCAAGTGGCCCACCTTGCTGCCCGATTTGTGGCCTGCATGATCGGTCGGTCACATAGGCTCGAATGAAGGGGAAAAAAAAATATCAGCTCGATTCAAATCTGGTGGCCCACCCATGTAGCACCACCATGATGGATGTGATTTTATCCACACTGTCTAGCCTTTAGGATGGTTTGACCCACCTTGATGTATGTGCCTTTCATCCAAACCGTCCATATAGGACGCTGGATGTTGGGCTGGATTTATATTATATTATATATATACATATGTATATCTGGTGGGCCGCATGTGGGACCCACCTAGCATGGAAGTGGATTGGATGGACTACCACACACCAGCTATATAGCTACTGTAGTGATGTCACCAAATTTTGTGGGACCCCCTGTTGATGTATATGTTTTAAATCCAAACCATCCATCTAGATGTGGGGCCCTTGATGTATGTGTTTTATTCATACCATCCAGATCAAGGACCTACCCTGATGTACGTGTTTTATTCACACTGTCCATTTATAAGAATGTCAGCAAGTTTTGTGGGTCCCGCATGTATGCACACCGTTCATCCACATAAGTAATATGGCTGCTATAGTGACGTCAGCAAGTGTGGGCCGGATCATGAGTTATGTGTTAGATCCAACCGTCCATCTGTTGGATGAGCTTGTCTTAAGGATTGAGACTAAAGATAAGCCAAATTTATCTATCATGTGGACCACACTATAGAAATCAATGAGAATTGAACGCCTACCATTAAAACCTATTTAGGGTCCCAGAAGTTTTGAATCAATGTGAAATTTTTTTTCTTCTTAATTCAGGTCTTTGTGACCTTATGAATAGATTAGATGGAAAATAAATGTTATGGCGAGCCTTGCGAATTGTTTAACAATGGAAATCATTATCTTCGTTGCTATTTATGGTCTCCTCCAAATGAGAGAGAATCATTATCTCCATTGCTATTTATGGTGTGGTCCAAATGATCTTTTGATATGATTCATTTTTTTGGGTAACACTCTAAAATGATCTCAAAAAATAGATGAATGGTGTAGATATTCTAGCTAGGATGGTGGGCTCACTTGATGTATATGAGGCCCATTTGAGGTATATGAGGCCCATTTGATGCAGCCCACTTAATGTAACGAGGCCCATGTGATGCGGCCCACTTGATGTATATGAAGCCCATGTGATGATGCCCATTTGATGTATTTGAGTCCCATGGATGAGGTCCAATGTGATCTACTTGAGGCCCATAGGATGTGGCTGATTGCGATGTATTCGAACCCCATAGAATGTGGCCCATTATGATGTATATTTGGCCCATGAGTGAGGCCCATGTGATATGGCCCATTATGATGTATATTAGGTCCATGTGATACGGACGACCCATTGTGATGTGTATTAGGCACATGTGATGTGGCCCATTATAATGTATTTGAGGCCTAAGTATGAAGCCCAATGTGATCTATATGAGGCCCATGAGTGAGACTCAATGTGATGTATATAAAGCCCTTGTGTGAGGCCCAAGGTGATGTATATAAGGCCCATTACAATGAGTGATTCCACCAGGATGAATGTAATGATGTTTATGATGCCCATCCATGTTCCTAGTTGATATTAAATAGGTCATGCCTTGGAAGCAATGATGGTTAAATGTCCACATTATAACTCTTCCTAGGGCCCGTTGTTAGGCCCATCCTCATCTCCCCTTAATGGGCTAACCTAAACCATTGGGCTCCCATTGCTAGTTATAATACCCATCTTCCCCTTGATTAGGCTATCTCAAACCGTTGAACCCCCATTTGATAATGATGCTTTCCACCATACCCTATATGACCACCCAAGCCTTGAAGCCCATCTTGTGTTCGTATCGAACCTTCCATAGGGAATGTGGGCCACCTAGATGCATGTGTTTGTCCAAGTTTAATGACCCAAACCTGAGGCCCACTTAGATGATGAGCAGGACTATTTGTAAGGTTACGTAGTCCTGGATGCGTGGATCCTACTAAGGGCCGCCTTATATTCGTATCAGGCCCTCATAGGAAATCCCAGTTGTCACGATAAAGGAAGTGAGGAAGCCCACTTGTCCTATACCTGATCGACTCGCCCTATGAGTCATATCTTATCCTTGCATCCAGTTGTTAGGACCTCTGTGTCACGTATATATCATCACACCATCCATTTATTTCTTTGGGACAAGTATGAGGCCTATGCTTAACGCTAGTATACCATTACCTCTTGCTGTATATAAGAGAATATGTGGTACTAGATTTAGTATATCCTTTGTGTAGAGCCTATCTCGATATATGGGCAAGATCCGTCATCCTTCCAGTGGACCCTGTTTTGGAATATATGATATATCAGTACCTTAGAAGGCTAACATAGGACATACCGCATGGACTCCTATAGTTATAGAATAAGCATGTTGATTAGTTCATAATCTTGGTATGTGACATACCGGTGAAAGCCGATTGTGGTTTATTATTGTCTGCCCTATCTGATAATCATGCTAAGTTTACTTAGTCTAGTAGGACACACTGAGAACATGTATATTATTACATATGATACATGCCCATATGCATCATCTGTATGCTTGTTATGAGGAGTGATTGAGCATAACTTGGGCTAATTCTTTATGGGACTCTCTGAGAGACAGATTTACCCCACATGAGCGTGTAACCCATACGAATTTGGGGAAAACCCTAGGAGAGAGAAGAGAGAAAAGAGAGAGAAGTGAGGGAGAAGTTGGGGATTTCTCCAGGGATTCTTCCCTGCTGCTCCGCGTGCCACATCCATCCACCTGCATCGCTATTCTGGTGATTTCAACTCCGTTCTTAGGTAAGAAAACATAAACCCTAACCTGATTTGAAGCGTAGACTAGCTGTAGAAGAGTTCTAGCTAACCTTTTTCTTGCCATAGGTAGCGTATCTGCCGTTGACGAAGAACATCGTCTGAATCTTAACGAATACGCATTTTTGGTTTAAGGTGCAGATTTTAGACGCTTAGAATACCTGTTTTCAAAGCTTTCAATACCGTTTAATGGTAGATTGCTGATTAGGATGCCGTTTGACATGTAAAATATGCTGTCCATTTTTCATTTCCAATACGTACGAAGAGTATGAGATTTAGGGTATTTTAGGTATTTTTAGGAAATACTGTATACGTACGTATTTTACTGATATGATTGCCATGAGTATTTACCGTGTACCTATACTAGTTATACGTGTATGATTTGTTTGGCGAAGAGATTCGCCTTAATGCACATATTGGCCGACATATGCTATGTAGACTAATGTGTGTAGACTAAGTGTTTGTTGAAATTCTTAAATCAATATGATTTATGCCTACCATATGTTTTGAATGTAAGAACATGATTGTTGTGTATCAGACATCTCCTTGAGATAAGGATCTGTCATATTATATGTTAAAATCAACATACATCAAGTACGTTAGAGTTGTGTAGTCTAAGTGTTTGTATAAATGTATGTACTAGTAAGTATTGAGTAAATGGTATTGTAGATTAGCGTTGAGACTGGATTCTCAACTAAATTGATGATGTAAATGATTTCCTCCATGGTTGTTGTATTTCAATTGATTACCTTATGTGTGAAGTACTCGTGTATGGTTAACTGCTTATGATGTATGTTATAATATGCTGATAACATGCTGAAATTTCTTGCACTTCAATTCTATCTCTCTCATATGATTACTGATTTAGATTACAAGTGTTTGGGGCTATACTCTAGTCCAAGTAGTCGGTAACAGATTAGAATTCGTGGTTGGATTCTATTCTCCACAAAGGATGTGTATGACGAACCTGAGTCGTACTAAAGTCGTCGGTAGTGGTTAGGCCACACGAAGTGCTTGTGCACTTCATTTCGGTCGATTCAATATGCGCTCGCGCTAGTCAGACTCATCAAGTAACCCGACTGACCATTGTATGTTCACCTTGTATTCGTTATAACTGCTTGAACCTAGGGTACTGAACTTACCAGTGATAATCCTGATAACCGTGGTACCTTGATCCATTAAGACTCATGAGCCGGGCATGGTGGTATGGGATACCGTGGTCGAGAAGTTGGCCTATGCTGGGGCCACAAACCTCCCCGTAGTGACCAGTGAGCAACCTAGACTCGTGAGAAGATTATAGTGGTATGGGACACTATATTCTTGCTGTCAGCCTACACTGATAAGGTGATGGGGGAGCGGTGCAACGAGTGCGAGCAACAGCCTTGACAGCCCTTTGTAGTGACCTCGAGCGTACTCTGAGTCTACGTGAGGTGACGACTCTTCCGTAGCAACAAGAGTACAACTATGCCTGTATTGATAAGGTGATGGGGGAGTGGAGCAACGAGTGCGTGCAACAGCCCTGTCAGCCCTTGCAGCGACCTGAAAATATATCATCGTATGAGATTACTAGGAGTGATGACCCTAGACAGGATCCTCGTTGGGAATGATATAAGGGAAGTACCCTAGTTTTCCAATCCTGCTATTTGAAAAGGACTAATAACAACTCGGTAATCATATTCATATCGCACTGCATGTGTCTGGATGATGTGGAGCACTAAGGGAAGAAAGTATGCCGGAGACGTAAGATGGTGTCGCATGAGGGAGTATGTCGGTGAGGGCATCCATCATGTCATTTCATACTTGCATTAATCACAGTATTTAGGAATGTTGATTGCTTGCTTTACCATTATCGCGTGATTAATTTGATAACATGCTAATCTTTGCTCTATGATTCCACTGAGTTAGCTACTCACTCCCAAGTTATGGGATGGTGTTGCGCACACCAACCAGTCCCTATTTTAGTTTCAGATGATGGCGATGCTTGCGAAGCAGAGCCGGACTTGATGATGATGAGGAAGATCCCTCCTATATGCAGGTTCTGATTGACAGAATTACAGGAAGGTTGATTAGACGCGATGACACTTGTCATTTTATATTTTTGGAGCACTCATGTATATTATTTTCTTTCTATTTTGGAGTATACATGTATTTAGTTAGCCTGGTAACATGTTCACGCTCTGGAGACTTACAATCATTTATACATTTTATATATCTATCACATTCTTTCGCTTGCTAATTTAACTGTCTCTGGAGTATGATATGCTATTTTAGCTTAATCCACCTCATGTTTTATGTACTATTATTGCCACATTCATCCATCATTGAAAATGTTGCATAAGTGATGTTGTGGAACTCGGGAGTTGGGTTTCTACTCGACCCCCAATTTTTGGGGCGTTACAGATGGTATCAGAGCGAGATTTGGATTAAACCGTACCTGGGTTATGGTAACACAACGCACACTGACGCACTCTGACTTAGGAAGGGGGCGATGGAAACCTAGAAAGCACATTAGAATCCCAAGTTTCGTCGACAGGTGAGACTATACGGTAATTTAGGCCATAATATACCTTCGGTCGCGTGAAGCGACCTAAGTTGCCTATAGGTCGTTAGTCGACGAGTTTGAGTCGTTCCTTGAAGAATTCTAAACCTGAAAATAGATGTCCTTGGGTTTTGGGGCAATTACAACACCTTACACTCAATCTCAAGGCCGAAAATCCCTTTTTATCCAATTCCTTCAAAATCTCTCCTTCCACCACCCCATTCTTCAACTTTTTCTAAGTCCTTTCATACTACACATAAATCCTAATGTAAAAATTATGGAGAGTCATACTTAAATAAAAATTTACTATGAATAGTAAATATATGTGTAGATTGGACTTTTGACCATTCCAATTATGGAATTTCATAGAATAAATAGGTTAGTTGGATAGATTAGTGTCTCCTACCCCAAAATAATATGCTACATTTCATATAAATTCATTCTGTCTTGCAAATTGACCCGAAATAGCTCGAAATAGAGTCATGGGCCCACCCACGCAAATCCAGAATGATCCAGGGTGGGAACCACATGTTTTTGGGGTCCTTAGGGCAGGAGGACCTCGCCCAAATGGTGAGGCATCGCCTATTAGCACAGAGGTCGGCGAGGGCCTCATCGGCTCGACGAGGAATCGCCGTACAGTTTGCCCCATTCGGGCGGGCCGTCTGGCTGATTGCATTTGGGGGTTAGGGTGACCCCCCTAGCTATGGGCCGTCCATTAAAACCCTCCCAAAATGCTACCTCCTTCACAAAACACACCCCCAAGCTCTCCCTTTCCCTCCTAGTTGCTGATTTCTCTCTCAAACCCCATTCCCAATCACTCCCATCCTCGTTTACTGCATCAACCCATGCCACTCCATCGTTTACAGCTATACACACTCCCTATTCTCTCCATTCTCATTCTTTTGGATCTCTTACACCCTCCATTTGAAGTTTAAATCGTGTAAGCCTCTAACCCAACCCATTTCACCCTTTTCCCTTTACAACTACAGCCTTTTGGGGCCTATTTTCCCCCTCTATCAGACCTAGATTCATGGTAACCCATTAGGTTAGCCCTTTTTCTTCATTTCCTTCACTTTCCATGGCTCTTTTAAGCTAGTTATAGCCATTTTCTTGACCCCTGCGCTTCTACTGACAGATGAGACCGAGCGCAGTAACTTAGCCCATAAACAATGACCATCTAGTGCTAGGACATCTAGAGTGTTGGACCTAGAGTTAGTACTCCTAGATTTTGAAAGATTCGACGATATAGGGAATCCAATTTCAAATAGATAATCTTGACTTTAAGCGATAGAACAATCCCCTGTAGTAGAAATGGTATGAAACCAACTAGCGTATGAGCCTAGACTTTGGATTATAGGTAGTGAGTTACAGACTAGTCTACTAGTTATATTAAGTAGTGTAAAGCCTGTATATGCTAAGGAATAGTAGGTTAGATTTGGTAGGAGTAGAACCTCATTCCTTCGATAGGTCCTCTTAATACTTATAGACTTTTGTTATAACCCTTAGGAAAGTTGTTTTAACTTAGAACCATTCACTCTCAGGGAAAACTTATAAATCCCTTAGATCGAACTTAGAATAAACTAGCACGCCCCTTTGAATTGCCTTCCCCAAGGGCTTATTGCATTTGGGAACGATGAGTAAAGGAACTGTATATATAAGCGAAGTATTCACGGTTTGAATTGACTTCTTAATCCTAGTAGTTACCAAAGAATCCAATGCTCTGATCAAGCAGAAGATCGACATCGACTCGGATTAAGAACCGATACGGTAAATTTTCTGTCCAAGATAGACAGAAAGTTTATGTATCCGGCTCAGACCTACTACACAACCTTTCTTCCGTGTTGGCTCAACCACCTACAACCAAAAGTTATCGTATTAATGGCGAGGACTTATAGTCAATAGAGATTAGACATCTTGCTGCAAGCTCACACCTGCCTCTGAACTCAATCACAATAGAGATTAGGCTTCTTTCTACAACCATAGGTACCAATGCCATAGAACGCATCATTAGCAAAGGAAGACCAATGTAGTGAGAGGTTATTTTTCATTTCATGTTAAGGATAGGCCCTAAGTTACATCTCGTTCCGATAAACGGATCGAGACATAGATTATTGAGCCTTAAGTAGAACTAAGTTTTATGAGGGGTAGAACGTACCGAGCCCAATCTAGTTAGGATTAGCTAACACAACCGTTGGATCAGAGTAGCGCAGCGGAAGCATGGTTGGCCTCTTCCCCACTGGCCCAAGATCGAAGAAGTTGATTTAGGGTATACGTAAGGTTAGGTCATTAAATAGGATTGGAACCTTCCTTAAAATGTTAATACGAAAGTCTCTCTAGGGACTCATTACCCTTAGCCAATTTTGGGGATGAAATTATGTTTTAAGGGGGGTAGATTGTAACACCCCAGATTTTTTGCCAACCTGGGGTTAGACGTCCTTAGGCAATGGGTCAACCATAACACCTTGGTAACCTCTCAGAACCTAATTCCAAAGCCAGAGAAATCATTTATAACAAAATTCTTTAGAAACTTAACGTGAATTAGCCAACGCTACACTAGATTTCCTGCAAAATCAGCACCAACCACTTTAAATACGATTTGTAAGATCCAAAACCTATAGAATCATTGAAGCTATCTTACCCTAAAACCTAAGATCAAACTCTAAACCTGTTTATTCTCAGGAACCCTTTGAAACTTCGTAATGGATTCTGACCGCGCGTCATAAGTCTGGTATCAATGAACTTAGACCATTATGACCACGGAGTTGGACTTAACTACCACCCCGAAAATCAAGCCTAACTGATGTTCTGAGGCTATTTCATTGAGCTTGGAGCAGGGAGTGTGAGAAAGAGTGAAATTCTTTATAAATTAAATGTGATTTAAATAAATCTGGCACTTGTCACTTGCGGGTTAAGTATAAGCATTCAGACCATTGGAATCTGACCCAAATACACCCTTGGATCAGGGAATATTTCTCACTTAAGTCAATGTACTTGGAATCCTCGATCGAGTCTCAGTGACCGCTGAATTGAAACTGGTCCACCATGTGCGATCTGGAAACCCTATCGAACTGAAAACGTAATGTGATCAGGATCCAGCATCCACAAGCTTAAGTCCGACCGCATTCAGTCAGGGGACCTCCAGAAATATTCTTTTGGATCGGGAAAGACCCGATTTGGCTATAACCCAAGTATACCTTGACTTAAAGTTTATTTTAGTCATGTTTCGGCATATAAAAGGGCCTTAAACCCTTAGCTTTCTAACCCATATGAATTTGGGGAAAACCCTAGGAGAGAGAAGAGAGAAAAGAGAGAGAAGTGAGGGAGAAGTTGGGGATTTCTCCATGGATTCTTCCCTGCTGCTCCACGTGCCAAATCCTTCTACCTGCATTGCTATTCTGGCGATTCTAACCCCATTCTTAGGTAATAAAACCTAAACCCTAACCTGATTTGAAGCTTAGACTAGTTGTAGAAGAGTTCTAGCTAACCTGTTTCTTGCCATAGGTTGCGTATCTGCCGTTGACGAAGACACATCGTCTGAATCTTAACGAATACACATTTCTGGTTTAAGGTGCAGATTTTAGACGCTTAGATTACCTGTTTTCAAAGCTTTCAATGTCATTTAATGGTAGATTACTGATAAGGATGCCATTTGACATGTAGAACATGCTGTCCATTTTTCATTTCGAATACGTACGAAGAATATGAGATTTAGGGTATTTTAGGTATTTGTAGGAAATACTGTATACGTACGTATTTTGCTGATATGATTACCATGAGTATTTATCATGTACCTATACTAGTTATACGTGTATGATCTGTTTGGCGAAGAGATTTGCCCTAATGCACATATTGGACGACATATGCTATGTAGACTAATATGTGTAGACTAAATGTTTGTTGAAATGCCTAAATCAATATGATTTATGCCTGCCATATGTTTTGAATGTAAGAACATGATTGTTGTGTATCAGACACCTCCTTGAGATAAGGATCTGTCATATTATATGTTGAAATCAACATACGTCAAGTACATTGGAGTTGTGTAGTCTAAGTGTTTGTATAAATGTATGTATTAGTAAGTATTAAGTAAATGGTATTGTAGATTATCGTTGAGACTGGATTCTCAACTAAATTGATGATGTAAATGATTTCTTCCATACTTGTTGTATTTCAATTCATTACCTTATGTGTGAAGTACTCGTGTATGGTTAACTGCTTATGATGTATGTTATAATATGCTGATAACATGCTGAAATTTCTTGCACTTCAATTCTATCTCTCTCATATGATTATTGATTTAGATTACAAGTGTTTGGGACTATACTCTAGTCCAAACAGTCGGTAACAGATTAGAATTCATGGTTGGATTCTATTCACCACGAAGGATGTGTATGACGAACCCAAGTCGTACTAGAGTCGTCGGCAGTGGTTAAGCCACATGAAGTGCTTGTGCACTTCATTTCGGTCGATTCAACGTGCGCTCATGCCAGTCGGACTCATCAAGTAACCCGACTGACCATTGTATGTTCACCTTGTATTCGTCATAACTTCTTGAACGTAGGGTACTGAACTTACCAGTGATAACCGTGATAACCGTGGTACCTTGATCCACTAAGACTCATGAGCCGGGCATGGTGGTATGGGACACCGTGGTCGAGCTATCGGCCTACGCTGGGGCCATAAACCTCCCCGTAGTGACCAGTGAGCAACTTAGACTCGTGAGAAGATTATGGTGGTATGGGACACTATATTCTTACTGTCAGCCTACACTGATAAGGTGATGGGGGAGTGGTGCAACGAGTGCGAGCAACAGCCCTGGCAGCCCTTTGTAGTGACCTCGAGCATACTCTGAGTCTACGTGAGGCGACGACCCTTCCGTAGCAACAAGAGTATAACTAGGCCTGTATGGATAAGGTGATGGGGGAGTGGAGCAACAAGTGCGTGCAACAGCCCTGATAGCCCTTACAGTGACCTAAAAATATATCATCGTATGAGATTACTAGGAGTGACGACCCTAGACAGGATCCTTATTGGGAATGATATAAGGGAAGTACCCTAGTTTCCCAATCTTGCTGTATGAAAAAGACTAATAACAACTCGGTAATCATATTCATATCGCACTGCATGTGCCTGGAAGATGTGGAGCACTGAGGGAAGAAAGTATGTCACGGACGTAAGATGGTGTCGCATGAGGGAGTATGTCGGTGAGGGCATCCATCATGTCATTTCATGCTTGCATTAATCACAATATTTAGGAATGTTGATTGCTTGCTTTACCATTATCGCATGATTAATTTGATAACATGTTAATCTTTGCTCTATGATTCCACTGAGTTAGCTACTCACTCCCACGTTACGAGACGGTGTTGTGCATACCAACCAGTCCCTATTTTAGTTTCAGATGATGGCGATGCTTGCGAAGAAAATCCGGACTTGATGATGATGAGGAGGATCCCTCCTATATACAGGTTCTGATGGATTACAGGGAGGTTGATTAGACGCCATGGCACTTGTCATTTTATATTTTTGGAGCACTCATGTATATTCTTTTCTTTCTATTTTAGAGTATACATGTATTTAGTTAACGTGGTAACATGTTCATACTCTAGAGACTTACAATCATTTATATATTTTATATATCTATCACATTCTTCCGCTTGATAATTTAACTGTCTCTAGAGTATGATATGCTGTTTTGGCTTAATCCACCTCATGTTTTATGTACTATTACCATTGACATTCATCCATCATTGAAAATGTTGCATAAGTGATGTTCTGGAACTCGGGAGTTGGGTTTCTACCCGACCCTCGATTTTCAGGGCGTTACACTCATGCATTGAGAATGCTACAATTTGAGTCAGCTAGTTCTTCGAAGTGACAGTACTCTTGTTTTAAATTAGATAATAATCCATCTTCTTCAACAACATCAGCAATGCGGCGCTTGGTTCTTGCTTCAATATCAAGACAATCAAAGTACAAAAAAACAGGAAGCTTGTCGATAGATGTTAATCAGCCTGGTCAGTTTCTGCCAGATGAGCATGTGGCTGGAGAAATCCCTAAAATTCTAACAGTGACTGCTGTGAACAATATTGAACCACAAGAAGAAGAGCCACAACTGCAAGCGGTTATATTTCAAGAGCTGATGCCTGATATTAATCAGAATATAACACAGGGGGGAATTCAACAGATTAATCCAGCGGTTATATTTCAAGAGCAGATGGTTATCGAATCTATTCATCTAGAGAATGAAAGGTTTCGATATTAGACACCGTATCCCCTTGAAATAGAAGAAATTCCATTTCTCGCCATTTTCAAACACTCAGACTTTCAGAAATTTAATGGGAATGGATCACCAGAAGAGCATATGATGCATTTCATAGCAAAGATAAGAAATTTCTTTAGAGTTCCTCAATATTGTCTGCGATTATTCATATCTTCTCTGATAGGAAGAGCTTTCAAATGGTATTCATGTTTAATCCTAGGATCTATTCATACCTAGGAACAGATGTAAGATGCTTTTATGTCAAACTTTTCCTCTTTGGACCGAGAAGTTAGTTTGACTGAATTGGCCTCTATTCGCCAAGAAGAAAATGAATCAGTTGAAGAATTCATTAGTCGATGGAAGGACTTGGTGGCATTATGTCAACATCCTCTGCAGGAATTAGAGCAAGTAGAACTATGTTTAGAAAGCATGAGACCAGAGCTGGCATGCCACCTGATTAGTAAAGTTTGGAAAACCTTTCGTAATTTTGCTACTAAGGCTTATACTTTGGAAAAAATAATGGGAAGAGTGTTTGCTTTTCAATCAAAATCAGCCCACATCACTTGGAAAGAAGAAACTAAAATAGATAATCAGGATGTGGAAGAAGACAATGATGAAGAAGATAGAAGTGATCATGCGGTTATAATGACATATAAAAGGTTCAGGAAAAATAAAGATCATATGAAGTATTCGTTTGCAAGAAAAGATATACTTCCTATGCTAAATCAAATATTGGCTATGGAGAGTATTGAATTACCTTGGCTAAGACACTTCAAAGGAATTGAAAATACAAGAGGAATAAATTATTGCCATTATCATCATAAATTTGGGCACCATACAGAAAATTGTAATTCCCTCAGGAAAAAGCTACAAAAGATGATCAATAAAGGAGAAATTACGATGGAAAAAGCAAGACAAAAAGGAAAATGACAGAAACTCGACAAAGAAAATTCTGGGGGCATCTGCATTTAAAAGTTGACAACATGCTTCTTATGGTAAACAGTTAGCAATTGACAAGATCGAGCTATCATAGCCTAAATACTCAAGTGAAAAGAAGTGAGTGAAGTAAAAGATGTAAAGTCACGATAAAAGGCATATTCGTTGCAGATATGCATCGTAATACCTGCCTGTTCAAGAAATGATCACTATTTTGATTTCAAAAGGTATAGGTATAATACTTCTAAAATAAAAAAGGCGCAAGATAAACAACGTCTCAGAATGTCAGCAAAGTTTTAGCATGCTAAAATCTCAAAATTTCAAATGAGGTAATTGTTGACTCACAGAAATGATAATTGTTTATAATAATTGTCTCTATCAAATTTTTACAGGAGAAAGTTGGGGCAAAAGCAAGTACTAATGCTAGCAAGCATTGATGATTGTTATCAACGATTGTCACCAACAAGTATAGTAGCAAAAGGATTGCGAAAGACAAGGTCGTGTACTCCCACTTAGACGGATGAATAAAAATGCGAATTTTCAATTGACTTCGAATTTCAGGAGAAATTCAGGAAATGCAATTGAAGAAGAAAGAAAAGTGAATAGCTTGAAGAACAAGTTATAGAAGACAATTGATAAAAGCAAAATTGTTAAAGTATACGACATGAGAGAAAAAATAAGAGTATACAGGCCTGATTAGTTCGAGATCGGGGGTAAAGCTAATCTTGCACAAAAGTATGCGATAATGCGACATTAGTAAAGGTCACAACATCGTGATTTTGATAATGAAGATTCCCAGAGTAATACTTCCTAATCAAAAGGGGGTAAGAAAGGTAAGCAAGAAAGGTGAGTAAGAAACTGTGAAATGTATTTCTCACCATAGAATATATTTCTTTTGTGTATATGAATAAAATGCAGGCTTTTCAAGCACATCAAGTCATCGCTAAATGAAAAGCATTAATGATTGCTGTTAAGCATTCATGATTGTCGCCAACGATAAAGATTATCGCCAAAAGTTGATGATTATCACCAAAATTAGCTTTTCAAGCATATCAAGTCATCTCCAAATGCAAAGCATCAATGACAATCGCCAAATAAAAGCCTCATTGATTATTGCCAAATAAAAGCACCGATGATTATTGCCAAAATAAGCAAGCGCCAATGATCGTCGCCAAAATAAACAATTATCGCTATTGTCATCAATGGCTCATGCAAGCTTATCTTATCAAAATTACTATCATCACCAAGCTGATAAACTATTTCTAATACAACATGAATATTCTCAGAATATATCAGCGACGACAAAATATCAATTATTGATTCTCTCAATATATCAGCAGCTGGAAAAATATCAGCTATGGATTCATCATTCATGATAATGAAATAAGCAGTGGAATAAACCTACATGGTCAACTACACGGATATTACGACAGCAATGGCAAAATATTAGTTAAGGCAGCCTAGCCAAGCCTATACGACCAGCTACGCTTAAGACCTATAATCAATTATGGTAGCCTAGCTAAGCCTATATGGCCAGCTATGCTTAAGACCTATAATCAATTAAGGTCGCTTAGCCAAGCCTATACGGCCAACTATGCATAAGACCTACAAAGCCCGAAATTGGCAGTAAACTAAAATTGCTCCTTGAGTCCAGTGTCAAGTCCAATTTAGTCAAGTCCAGTCTAGTTTAATCTAGACTAGTCCAGTCAAGTCCAGTCGAGTTCAATCTAGACTAGTCAAGTCAAGTCCAGTCCAGTCAGGACATGTCTAGTCAAGGTATGGTCAGTTAAAGCACATTGACACCATTGCTCAAAAGTATAAACTAAGTATAGCATTCAAAATGCTACAAATACATAGTTCAAATCAGATATACTCAAATATACAATTGCTTGATGAAAATTTTAGACATTGAGTAAACAACATGTAAAAATGCATTTCTCTTGAATCAGGTTCAAATTATATCAACAGTAAATGCCTTCAAGATATTTGCAATTATCCACTCAAAAGCTCAAGTCTCCAAGGTCAATTAATGTATTGACAAGACCTGTAAGGTCTTTTTGTCTTTTGCTTTCTTAATGAATAAGAGACATATTATCACACAAGGCTCTTAAAAGGGGGGTAGAGAATAAACTAGTGAAGAATTATCAAACTCTACCGGACAATATAAGGACTTGGATATATTCTTTGATTTCGTTAAAGGAATAGTAAAGATTATCCATTCTTCAAAAGTATTAAAAGGTTTCACTCCGAAAATGTTATCTTCTGAAGAAATCTTTATGCGACATTGACCTGGAAAGGGGGTAGGATTTAATGTCTTCAAGTAATCTATGCTATGGTCTTTCTAATAATCTCTTATACGTGGCGAAGGAATTCATATGTCGAGTAGTATGGATAATGATATCGCAAGAATCCACGTATCCGATCTGATGAAGACAAAGAATAAACGGAATCATCATCATCAGTAACTTCTATGACCTTTGAAAAATTATTGAATAGAAATAAAAAAGAAGTCTTGTCTATTTTTTAGTTTTTCAAAATCAGCAAAGGTCCAAGGAAAAGTCTATGAAGAAATACTAAGGAGCACAAGCTAGAAACGATTCAGAAAAAAGACTTAGTGATTGAACCTTTGGAACTAAAGATAAAATTATAATGCTTCATAAAGAGAAGAAACTCTCAATCTATTTCACAAATTATTAATGCTTCATAAAGCTAAATTGGAAAATTATAATGAATTAAGATACTAATCCGATTAATGTGGCAGGAAAGATCATCATTTGAAAGCTTGGGTTATGCAGATCAGGAATAAATAGAAATAATAAAAAATTTGTTGTGGTAGGAGCAGCATTAAAGAACAATCCTAGATACAGAGTTGAAGGAAAGAATTGCTGGAGTTAATCAAAGAAACTATTGCAGCAGGAGCGGTGTTGAAAGATAACTCTCTGATCAAATTGCTCAAAGATGAATCATCACAGCTGTTGCAGAGATGTGTTTTGATAATGAAAAGAGAATTTTATCCTCTAGTGAAACAAACGCTCGGCACTACTGACTGGGGGCATTCAAGTCTTCCGTTCGATCACCATCATCAAAATTTCTACTTAAAACGCTATCATTCAAATCTTCTGTTCAAGCGTGATCATTCAAGTCTTTTATTCGAACGTAAGCATTCAAGTTTTTCGTTCGAGCATGATCATCTTCTGATTAAAACATGATCATTTGATCTTTTGTTCAAGCATGATCATCCAGTCATCCTTCAGTTGCAGTTCATTCAAGTTCTTCAGGAGAAGGAAGATCGATCCTCCATTTAATTTCAGGAATCAATCAAAGAAGGATCGAGGGAGCATCTGTTGGAGCATAAAAAAATCACAAAGGAAGATTAAAAGATAGACAGTCAGACATAAAGAGAAGTAATGTTGTTGCGCTGATAGTGCAACTAGTTGAGGAGTTACGTGGATCGCGCAAAGCCTTGCGCGAATGGAATAGAGTGTGCAATCCTTGTGCAGATAGCGCACCAGAGACCATCGTCGTGTGAATCACATGGCCAATTTTACTCTTGTGCGGGTCACGCACCTGGTTACACTGGAGAAATAGCAGTTATTTAGATGTTCTGAGTAGTGCGGAGAGGTGTGCGGGTAGCATGGATGACTCCGACTCGAGCAGAGTGTTGTGCGGTTAATGAAGACTATTTTGGTGAACGAGGGCCAAGTAACTTGGTGCATGGGTAGGACAGGTAAGACTACCGTTGCGCAGGTAGCGCAACCAAAGGTAGAGATAAATTAAAATGAACGGTTGAGATTGATGTAAAGTGCGGCCCATGGCACAGAAACCGAGGGTTGGCACATGTGGGGGCCTATAAATACCCCACTCCCCCTCTCATTTTGAAAGGAAGGTTTTTTAGAGAAAAGTGGAGCTCTGAAGATATATTGAAGGTAAGGAACAGAGTCAGTTGCGCAGGTCGCACAACTCGGGTACTAAGCTGTGCGGATCACACAACGTATCAGAGTAGTTGCACAGATCGTGTGCTCAAGTGCCATATTGCACTAAACGCGCAACGGATAATCCAGTTGCGCGGGTCGCCCAACCAGGTCACCATGTGGCCATGGTAAAAAGGGGTCAAAATGGTGTCGAAATTGTGAGAGCTTGATCTTCACTGATTCGGACCCTCTCCTTAGCACAACAGACAAGTTCAAAAGAGAGATCGGTTGATCAATTTAGAAATTCCTCCTAAGTCCTAGGAAATGACTGAAATAGCGTTGGAATACTGTCGAAATTTCTATCTTATTGAAGACTGGTTGATCAGATCAATAATTCCTCCTAAGTATTGGGAGATGACCAGAAGTACTGTCGAAATTTATATTTAAGCTTTCAGTGATTTTAAGTTGTTCATTTCTAATAATCTATCTTAGAATCAAGGGAATCAGAGGATGTAAATGAACTCAGATAAATGTGATCAATGTTCTCTCATCAAATTCTTTGTTAGCATTGAATTAATTCCCCAAATCAAACGCATTTGTTTTCTTATCAAAACAATGCAGTTATGTCCTTTATGGATGGATATGCTGGATATAATCAGAGACGCATGACACCTGAAGATGAAGAAGCAACAACGTTTATGACTTCTCTCAAAATTTATTGCTATAAAGTTATGCCTTTTAGTCTTAAAAATGCAGGCGCTACGTATTAAAGGGCATTTATAAATATTTTTCAAGACATGATGCATAAATATATGGAATGTTATGTCAATAATTTGGCACTCACCATCAAGAACATCTGTCTTTAGTTTTTCATTAGCTCAGAAAGAAATAATTGAAAATGAATCCAACAAAATGCGCTTTTATTGTATCATGAGGCAAATTCCTTAGCTTTATCATTAAACATCAAAGAATCAAGGTTGATCCAGGTCAGATTAAGGCTATTCAAGATATGCTACCTCTAAGAACATTGAAAGAACTCAGGAGTTTGCAAGGGAAGTTGACGTATATCTGACACTTTATTTCTAATTTAGCTAGTAGATGCCAACCGTTTACTCATCTCACGAAGAATGGAATCAAATTTATATGGGACCAATCATGCCAAAATGTGTTTAATCTATTAAAGACTTACTAAAGCAACCTCTAGATTAACAGCTCCTATAATGGGTTAACCTCTACTTCTGTATATTTATGCATTTAAAAAATCCTTAGGGGCTTTGCTAACTCAGTCTAAAGAATAAGGAAAAGAGAGTGCCCTCTATTATTTGAGTCGAACCTTAATAGGTGAAGAGTGTAATTATTTTCCCATCGAGAAGGATTGCCTGGCCCTGGAATTCACAATGTAAATGTTACGACACTATTGTGTCTCTCATGAATTAACCCTGATCTCGCGAGCTGATTCGATAAATTTTTTATGACAAGACTGATGCTATCCGAGAGGTTAGCCAAGTGGATGTTGCTCCTTTCTGAATATATGATCTCTTAAAAACCATTAAAAGTAGTGGAAGGACAAACAGTTGTGGATTTCCTAGCAGATCATCCTGTTCCAAATAATGAAGAAATTTTTGATGAGTTACTAGATGAACAAGTGTTGCTAATTGAATTGCCTAGTCCATGGAAAATGTATTTCGATGGTGCTTCCTGGATATCAGGAGAAGGCGGCCGAATAATATTAATCAGCCCTTAAGGAGATTTGTTGTCATATTCCTTTACATTAGGTGTCACATGTACTAAAAATGAACCTGAGTACAATGCTCTTATTATATGTATGGAAATAGCGTAAGAGATGAAGATAAAAGCCCTACAAATATTCAGGGACTTTAAACTAGTGATAAATCAGCCGATGACAAATTTTAAAATATGAAAACATAAAATGTTACCCTATTTTTGACGGGCACAATAGTTGTTGGAGGGATTTTATAGCATTAAAATCAAGCATATACCACGATATGAGAATGTAAGGGCAGATGCGATAGCTAGTTTGGCTACAACTTTATCCTGCCCTGACTAGAGTCCTCTTCAGGTAACAATTGAATAATAAAGATTTTTGTCGTCACCAGAACTCTTGAATGAGAATCTTTAAGTACTGCCAATATCGTGTTTAGAGATTATTATAAATGATTATCATAATCCCTTTATTGATTATCTCAAATATAGCATTCTCCTAGAAGATCACTCACAAAAGTTATAGATCAAACAGAGGTCAAAAAGGTTTGTTATACACAACAAAGTATTATACAGAAGGTTTTATAATGAAATGTTGTTATGATGTTTGGGTGTAGAAGAAGCAAGTTATGTGTTACGAGAGGCCCATTTAAGAGAATGTGGCGCTCATCAGGTTGGTCGAAAATTTTCATCACATACATCATATGGAATATTATTGGCCTTCCATGTTCAGAGATGTAATAGCTTACGTAAAGCGATGTCATGAATGCAAAGTGCATGGCGATATTATATATGTGCCTCCTGAAGACCTACATCAGTTAGCAGCTTCGTGGCCTTTGTAGCCTGGGGACTAGATGTCATTGGTCCTATCAATCCTCTGTCATCCAAGGGGCGATAGTATATTTTGGCAGCAACAAATTATTTTTCTAAATGGACTGAAACAATTGCCTTGTGCAACATTTAAGAAAATAATGTCAATTTTATTTGCCATGCATTCATATATCATCACAAAATTCCTAAGAAGATTATCACCAATAATAACACTCCTTTCAAAAATAGTAGCATGGAAAAATTATGCCAGAAGTTCGGTATTCAACATTCATTATCGGTACCTTATTATCATTCGACCAATGGATTAACAGAAGCCTTCAATAAGACAATAGTCAAGATATTGAAGAGGATAGTCACGGGTAATAAACGTGACTAGGATGAAAATTTTCAAAAAGCCTTATGGGCCTACCAAATGACCCATCGAATTGTAACTAAAGCCACACTGTATTCACTTGTTTATGGTGTTAAAGCTGTAATTATCCCTATCGAAATGCAAGTTGCATCACTCAGGGTGGTGGTGCATGAATTGATCATAGATGATGAAAATACCAGGATAAGGCTAATGGAGTTGGATACACTCGACGAAAAATGATTAGCGCCCAACAATGATTAGAGATGTATCAGGAACAAATATCCACTGCTTTTGACAAGAAACTCATACATCACTCCTTCAAGAAAGGCGATACAATGTTAATATTGAAAAGACCCATCATGCTCACTTGCAGAACAGGGGCAAGTTCAGTCCTATATGGGACGGACCATGTGTTATCACTAAAGTATACTCGAATGGGGGCCTATCGAGTCATAAATCAGAATGGATAAGGCATCGGAATACCTATCAATGCCTGCTTTATTAAGAAATATCATCCTTGAAGATCAATGTGATTTTGATTGTGAAGATTTTCAGAGAAATCTGTCCTAATCAAAAGGGGGCAAGATAAGTAGCATGATGAAAAAGCCTTAACAGGCAACTAAAAGAAATGTATTCTTCTCCATATATTTCTTTAAATGAAGAAAAAATTCATAGACATATTATCATTCTTTTTGAAGAAAAGCTTTCTGAGTCAATTTATATTATCGCCAAGCTGATACATCACTTTAACTTCACTACAAATATTGTTATCATCATTCTTGGTAGTAGAAATCATCAGCGGCTTAATGCCCATAAAGGCCAACCGTGCATGATTGTAACGCCCTGAAAATTGGGGGTCGAGCATAACTCAGCTCCCGAGTTCCAAAAATCACTTATGCAACATAATGAATGATAATTGTATGTTGTCTATGTTAGTGCATTAAACATGAGATAGGTCAAGCCAGATCAGCAGACATAATTCTGGGATATTGAGGTAAAGCAAACGGAAGACTTAATTACATAAATAATTCAAAAATAATCCCTAAATGATGCGTGCTCTGCCTAGGGTAACATATACAACTGTGTCTCAATACATATATCAACTGTGTAAAATAATCCAATACATATACTAAAAGTCTTCACTGGTCAGGACGAGGCTCACATGAACCCGCCCAAGAACTGCATAAAGGAGAACGTCTCCTCGTCCTCATCAAAGTCTGGCTCTACCTCGCCAGCATCGCCATCACCTGCAACTAAATCAGAGTCTGGTTGGTGTTTAAGCACTATCCCAGAACGTGAGAGTGAGTGATCAACTCAGTGGTACTATACAGCAAAGGTTAACATGTTATCAATCCAATCAAGTAGTAATGATAAGGCAGTACAATCAAACAGGTTCTAGATACTCTTGTTAATGCAAGGATGATATGAAGAATGATGCATGCCCTCACCACAATCCCCTCTATGACATCATCTAACGATCGCGGCATGAATCACTTCCTCAGTGCTCTATCACGAACCCCGTTAGCACATGCAATGCGATGAGATGAACATGCTTACCAAGTTCTTATTAGTCCTTTTCATACAACAGTATTTGGAAGCTAAGACAACTCCCTTGTATCAATTCCCAACATTGATCCATTCTAGGGTCGTCAGTCCTAGGGAATCTCATACGATGTTATGGTTTTAGGTCGCTGCAAGGGCTGTCAGGGTTGTTGCACGCAATCGTTACACCACTCCCCCATCACTAAATCAATACAGGCCTACTTGTATCCTCAAGACTGCAACAGGACTCGTCGCCCTTATGCAGTGTCAGGATATACTCGAGGTCACTACAGAGGACTCATCACCAATCAATGTAGGCCGACAGCAAGAATATAGTGTCCCATACCACCTTAATCTGCTCATGAGAATAAAGTTCTCACTGGTCACTACGGGGAGGTTTGTTGCCCCAGTGTAGGCCGATAGCTCGACCACGGTGTCCCATATCACCATGTCCGGCTCATGAGTCTTAGGGGATCACGGTACCGCGGTTAACGGGAGTTTCACTGGTAAGCTCAGTGTCTTAGATTCAAACAGTGGTGACCAAACATGGTGAACAAACATCGGTCAATCGGGTTAGTTGATAAGCTCAACTAGGCCAAGCACACGTTGAGTTGAACGACATGGAATGCATAAGCACTCCGTGTGGCTTAACCACAGCCGAACGTCCCAAGCACGACTCAGATTCGTTGAACTCATCCTACGTGGTGAAAATGACCTCAACCACAATTTGGAGAACAATTACCGATTACCTGGACTGTAGCACAGCCCCATTCACATACAAATTCCATAACAGGCATATGAGTCATATCCTACAATCATTTGGACATTCATGTAGTATAACTTAAATGCAAATATAGTACATGGAGGAAATCATACACATCTTCAACATGATACATCTAAGTACATAATTGAAAGGGCCTAGCTATATGCCCTAGAGGGGGGGTGAAGAGGGCAATGCCAAATAAAACTTAAAACAGTGAAATAATAAAAGATATAAAGCAAAATGCTGAATATAAAACAATCAAAATAGCCTAAAATAAAGAGATTGATACTTTATCAGTTCTAAGGACAACCTTATACCAAAAACTAGAGGTTTAAGGTAGGACAACCTTAATTCTAGAACTTCCTTTGTATCACAAATCAATGAGGAATAATAAGCAAGAAAATCAAAATAACTTGCAGAAAATAAATCCTAAGTTATTACAACATTCATCCACACTTGCTTGAAGTGATTACAACATTCATCCACAAACAGTCACCACAAAATAGAATGAATAAAAGAATGAAAGAGTAAAACACATCCACAACACAACGATATATAGTGGTTCGCCTGTGTGTACACCAACTGTTATCCAACAGCCACACAGATTGCTACTCCACTCCTAATATCCTCACACAGGGGATATTAGTATGCACTATCAAAATAGGTTTCACAGGTTCACCTAAAACCTTCACAATTGTGTCTTTGATCTCGGGCTTACACAATCCAAAAACCCCACAATCTGAGTTTTCTGGCTCTCCTCAGATAACCAATACAATGAGATTTTTCTGGCGAATCTCAAACAAAAACCAGAGAAAGTAAATTATAAAAAATATAAAATACTTGAATCACCTTTTGAAGAAGCCCGGTAGAACCAATCGGAGTAGATGTTCGATTCAACGTTCAAAGTCCAATACTCACTTTAAGAATGCTCCTAAGACTAATTGATTTTAAATCAAAAGGGCTAGTTCTATTTGATTTTGAATCCAAGAAGAAGGAATATCAGAAATTCACCTTTTCTAATAAGATTGGAATGTAGATCAAAATCAAATAAAAATAAGCTAGCAAAAGGAATATTAAATAAGCACAAAGTAGCTTAAAATAAACACAAACTTATCTCAGAGTATAGCCTAAAGAATGCTTGAATAGAATTGATTTGAAGTGCTAAAACTCTAAAGTTCGTGCTCTATTTATAGCCTAAAAAATCCCGTCTACGACTGGTCTTAGGAACCTAGGACTGGTCGTAGCTCCAAAAATTTTTGAAAGATTTCTGCGGGATAAGATTTTTTGTTCCACGACCGGTCGTGGGTCATCTACGACTGGTCGTGGGACACCTACGATCGGTCGTAGGACCCCAAAAATGGTTGCTGGAGTTTGAGTCGTAGGGCTATAACCGGTCGAAGGATGAGTCGTAGAACTCACAAGACTGGTCGTAGGATGTCCATGACTGGTCATAAGACAGCTAGAAAGATCTGAAAATCTTCAACAACCTAAGACTAGTCCTGAAAAACTTAAGACTGGTCATAGCAGAGCTAGGACTGGTCTTGAAGTCCCTAAGACTGATCTTAGAACACTCCAAACAAGTATAATAAAATATATGAGTCATGTATCCAGGATGACTTACTGTAAAGCCTATCCTAAGGTCAATCTAAGGTCAAACAAACCTTAAAAGTGAGATGGACATTGAAAGTCTATACACTCATATGACCCTTAAGAGAAGCTTGAGAATATACAAATCTTCTAGTAGGCCTTCTTGAGCTTGATCTTGACTTGACAAAGTCTTCTACTAAACTTGAACTTGATCGAATCTTGAACATACAAACTTGAAGACTTCAATACTTGAATTCTTCATCCATATCTTGAAAACTTTATTCATTTAAGATCTTGTCTTGAAATACGATGACTTGATTGCAATGAATAGTCTTCAATCATAAAACACAATATGTACAAGACATAGATATAGGTTTTGGCACCACAAAATTTGACAACCAAAGGAATATGAAATCATAGCACTTACAATCTCCCCCTTTGTCAAATTTGTGACAAAATATATAGCATAAAAGATAATAAGGAATCATGAGCCATGAAATCACAAAATACTCTACTCCCCCTGAGTAATACGAGTATTGCTCATATAATCAGTACACAACATAAAAACCTCAAGACTTCAATCCACATATCCTTCTCAATCAATCAATTCAAACAAATTTACTCTCCCTTTCCATACTACTCCCCTTTTAGCTTTAGCTTACTACTCTCCCTTTTTGTCACAAAATGACAAGAGAAAGGCACAATAGGAAGGATAACATATAGAGGAATAAACAGATAATGAGAAAGAGATATGAAAGGATATTATATAATCCTGAAGCAACAAGTCATAATCTATAATCCAAAATACAATATCCAAAAGACAATGTTATCAAACCATAATCCATAATACATATCCAAAATAAAAAGATAATGTGATACTATCCAGAAGATAATTTACCTAATCTGATCCAGAGGAGGGAGCAGGGATAGTCGAATCAATCTGGTGTAACCCCTTATTAATGCGATGAAGATATTTTCGCATGTACTTAAATCACATATCATGGGCTATATTCATATTATCAACCTTTTCTTCCAATGCATGAAAGCGTGTATCAAAATCAGATGGATCATAATCTGGATCATTAGGTGAATCAGTTTCTATATCATTAAATAAGTCATCCATATTAACATCTTGTTGAGGAAGATCGCCAGCTTTCCCTTCATTTCCAGCATCATCACCAACACCACCTTCATCAACTTGGCCAGGGAGCAGATCCAATTTCATCTTATTAAGATTGGAATTGTTGAAAATAAGATGAGAAATTGGTGCCTCATTAACAGGTTTATCGACAAGCATGTGAGTGGCTAAAACAGTCATAAGATAACTGAACGGAATATCACTATGACCTGGATGGAGATGAAACTGAATAATGGAATGACAAATCAAAGAGGGAAGACAGACCTTGGTACCAGAAACAATAGAATGCAACACACGAACCATGAAAGAAGTCAACTCGGTTTTATTACTAGACTGAGGATACACATTGAAAATGAAGAACCTATGTAATATTCTGTAACTAGGTAACAAATACTTTGAAGGGAGCGTATTCTCTTTGTGTGTCCATTGTGCATTAATTTTTTATAAATCTCTTGTTAACATGCATTTTTTCGATTCAGATGGTTTGTCGTATAAAGTATGAATCGGTATACCTTCATCATTAACAGGTATATCCATAATACCTGATATCAAATGACGGTCTACTTTAAATTTCCCTTTTCTATTGTCAATTAAAAAAATTAAATTATCAAGAGAAAAATCAGAGATGCATGCAACCATCGATTGAGCAATGGACTGGTATGCAAGCCCACCCCAAAGCAAAATGTTAGTCCAGCTTACAGATTCAAGGAGAGGGATAAAACCATATGGAGCAATGTGATTGAGATCAGCGGTATGCTCAACGATAATGTTATGGACACGTAAATCTCTTACATCTTGAGAATCATCTTCGGGTGACCGAAGTTGCCGTTTAGTTATCGGTGCAGATCTGGATGAAGATGGACCACGGGAAGTTTTCTTTTTTCCTCTAGCATCCATATTCAAAAAGATATACAAAGAGCAAGCAAGATGCACAAATGAAAGATGAGTTTTCTCTAGATCAGCAAATTGAGAGGAAACCCTTGAAAATCCCAACAAGAGATGAAATCTAGCTATACTATGAATAAATCAAAGCATAGAGAGCAAGAATCTTCAAGAAAATGATGAAATAAGACTTACCTCGAAGAAAAATAGGAAATCTTATGACTGGTCGAGCCACGACTCGTCGTAGGTCGGTGTGGAAATGAGGAAGAAGAGGATTTTCCCCAAAATATATCACATTTACGAGATCCACGACCGGTCGAGTGTGGTTCACGACCGGTCGAACCACGACTGGTCGTGTACATCCACGGCCGGTCGAGTATCGACAAAAAAATGCATTTTTAATGAAAAAATTAAAATTTAAGCACAAATAATACTAAATATAGTAGTACACTATGATACATGCAAGAAAAAATATTCAATGTAAAATGCACATACCAAGATCAAATTTTAATTTATTAAACCTGCTTTTGTCGAGCGGTTTAGTAAATATATCAGCAAGTTGATTTTCGGTTGATATATATTCCAAAGAAATAAATTTTTCTTCAACCAACTCACGTATGTAATGATACCTAATGTCAATATGCTTAGTACGTGAATGCTAGATTGGATTTTTAGAAATATTTATAGCACTGGAATTATCACAATGTAAGATCATTGAATCTTGATTAATTCCATAATCGCTATGCATGCGTTTCATCCAAACTAGTTGAGTACATGCATATCCAGCTGCAATATACTCAGCCTCAGTAGTGGAGAGCGATATTGAGCTTTGCTTCTTGCTGAACTAAGAAATTAAGCAATTTCCAATGTAAAAACAATCACCACTGGTTGATTTTCTATCATCAATATTACCGGCCCAATTAGCATCTGAGTACCCGGTTAATTGAACACTAGTATAAAAAGGGTACCATAGACCCAAATTTATAGAACTTGCGACATATCTAATAATCCGTTTAACAGAAGTAAGATGTGATTCCTTAGGATTAGACTGATATCTCGCACAAATTCCAACACTAAATGCGATATCAGGTCTACTTGCAGTAAGATATAACAAACTACCAATCATACTGCGATATAGTTTAGGATCTATATCTTTACCTGTAGAGTTTTTTGAGAGTCTTAATGTTGTACTCATAAGAGTATCAAAGTTCTTACCATTCTCAAATCCAAACCTTTTAACCAAATTTGAAGCATATTTGGTCTGGGAAATGAAAATTCCATCAGGTTGTTGTTTTACTTGCAACCCTAGGAAATAGTTAAGTTCGCCAACCATGCTCATTTCGAACCTTAGTTTCATTAACTCTAAAAACTCAATAGACATGTTAGAGCAAGTTGATCCATAAATAATATCATCAACATATATTTGAACCATCAAAATATCATTGTTATACTTCTTAACAAAGAGCGTCTTATCGACACTTCCTACTTAAAAGCTATGACTAAGTAAGAATTTAGTCAATTTCTCATACCATGCCCTGGGCACTTATTTTAGACCATAGAGAGCCTTTTTGAGACGAAATACATGGTCAGATAACTTAGGGTCGTCAAAACCTGAAGGTTGTTCAACATACACTTCTTCATGTAAATCGCCATTCAAGAAAGCACTCTTTACATCCATCTGATAAATTTTAAATTTTCTAAAGCATGTGATGGAAATAAAAAGTCTGAATGATTCAAGGCGAGCAACTGGAGCAAAGGTTTCATCATAATCGATACCTTCAATCTGAGTGTACCCTTGTACAACCAGTCTAGCCTTGTTTCGTATAATATTCCCAAGTTAATTAGACTTATTTTTAAAGATCCATTTTGTTCCAATAATGTGTTTATCTTTAGGTCTAGGAACAAGATACCAGACATCATTACAACAAATTGATTAAGTTCATCCTGCATAGCAACTATCCAATTTTTGTCAGAAAGTGTTTTTTTTACATTGACCGATTCTATTTGGGATGTAAAACAAACATAATTACATATATTCTCAAGTTGTTTGCGAGTACGTACTCTAGTGAGAGGGTTTTCAAGTATTTGATTGGATGGATGATCTTTAACAGTCCTTGGTTCAGATTTCAAATCTTCAATTTGGGAGTTTTTAAAATCTAAATCACATTTGGTTTTTTCAAAAGAATTGGAAATATGAGACTTTTCCAAAACAAGAGACTCATAATCTTCCTTAAGCTTAGAAAATTTTTCTTTTTGTAATTTAAGCTTAATTGCAATTTTACAACTCTCTTTATAAAGGGCATTATAAGCATCTTGAAGATCATCTTCATTATCGCAATCACTATTCAGATTTTCTTCACTAGATATATCATCATGATCTGAATAGGTGATCTTGACTAGAGTCATAAGGGCTTTAACATCATCGCCCGAATCGGTTTCAGAAGCTTCTGATTTAGAAGAGGATTCAGAATCAGACGATTCATCCCAAGTAGCCATCATGCTTTTCCTTTTTGATATGTCCTTTTTAGGACATTTGTTAGCTAAGTGCCCATACTCTTGACAGTTGTAACATTGACTATCTTTCAATGATTTTCGAGCTCTAGGTTTAGATTGTCTCTTATCATTTGACTTTTGAAAATTAACTTTTTTCTTGTTTTTGAAAATTTTGTAAAACCTTTTTGCTAAAAGCGTCATATCATCTTCGATATTTTCTTAATTCGAAGTACTCTCTTGTGAAACATTTTTAGATGACTTGAGAGCAATTGATTTTCCTTTAGGAGCTTTAAAGAACAACTCATAGGTTTGAAGTGAACCAACTAATTCCTCAACCCTCATGGTATCCGTATCACGAAGTTCCTGAATCGTGGTTACTTTAGAATTGAACCGTTCAGGAAGTGAACGTAGTATCTTTGCGCACACTTTACTTTCTGGGATTCTATCACGAAGACCCCGTATAGAGTTCACAATGTCATTCAATCTAGTGTAGAAGTCCATAAACATCCCATTCTCCTCCATATGAATTTCTTCAAATTTAGTTGTGAGGAGTTGGACTTTAGATTTCTTGACAATAGATGTACCCTCGTGTGTCATTTCTAACACATCTCATGCTTGTTTTGCATTTTCACAAGAGATGATTCTTTTGAATTCATTTGGTGATAATGCATAAGTAGTTGCATTTAGTGCTTTAGTATTGGCACTACTTTCACTTTTCTGAAGTGTGGTCCAAAGAGAATAAGTCGTTACTTTCATTGATTTTGAACCATCACTATTAGTTACTTCAGTGATAGGAGGGTTCCATTCATTCACTGTGGCCAACCACACACTTTCATCCAAGGATTTAAGGAAAATCCTCATCCTGGCTTTCCAATAAGCATAGTTTGTGCCATTAAAAGGTGGTGGCCTAGTGACTGATAGGCTATCAAAATTTGACATCTTAATATAGCTAATATCATTAGCTCAGGAAATAAATCCAATAAATAAATAATAAGCATGAGCTATTAGGCTCTGATACCACTTGAAAGGGCCTAGCTATATGCCCTAGAGGGGGGGTGAATAGGGCAATGCCAAATAAAACTTATAACAGCGGAATAATAAAAGATATAAAGCACAATGCTGAATATAAAATAATCACAATAGCCCAAAATAAAGAGATTGATACTTTATCAGTTCTAAGGACAACCTTACACCAAAAACCAGAGGTTTAAGGTAGGACAACCTTATTTCTAGAACGTCCTTTGTATCACAAATCAATGAGGAATAATAAGCAAGAAAATCAAAATAACTTGCAGAAAATAAATCCTAAGTTATTACAACATTCATCCACACTTGCTTGAAGTGATTACAACATTCATCAACAAACACTCACCACAAAACAGAATGAATAAAAGAATTAAAGAGTAAAACACATCCACAACACAACGATATATAGTGGTTCGCCTATGTGTACACCAACTGTTATCCAACAGCCACACAGAATGCTACTCCACTCCTAATATCCTTACACAGGGGATATTAGCATGCACTATTAAAATAGGTTTCATAGGTTCACCTAAAACCTTCACAATTGTGTCTTTGATCTCGGGCTTACACAATCCAAAAACCCCACAATCTGAGTTTTCTGGCTCTCCTCAAATAACCAATACAATGAGATTTTTCTGGCAAATCTCAAACAAAAACCAGAGAAAGTAAATTATAAAAAATGTAAAATACCTGAATCACCTTTTGAAGAAGCCCGGTAGAACCAATCGGAGTAGATGTTCGATTCAACGTTCAAAGTCCAATACTCACTTTAAGAATGCTTCTAAGACTAATTGATTTTAAATCAAAAGGGCTAGTTCTATTTGATTTTGAATCCAAGAAGAAGGAATATGAGAAATTCTCCTTTTCTAATAAGATTGGAATGTAGATCAAAATCAAATAAAAATAAGCTAGCAAAAGGAATATTAAATAAGCACAAAGTAGCTTAAAATAAACACAAACTTATCTCAAAGTATAGCCTAAAGAATGCTTGAATAGAATTGATTTGAAGTGCTAAAACTCTGAAGTTCGTGCTCTATTTATAGCCTAAAAAATCCCGTCTACGACTGGTTTTAGGAACCTAGGACTGGTCGTAGCTCCAAAGATTTCCGAAAGATTTCCGCGGGATAAGATTTTCTGTTCCATGACCGGTCCTGGGTGGTCTACAACTGGTCATAGGCCATCTACGACTGGTCGTGGGACACCTATGACCGGTCGTAGGACCCCAAAAATGGTTGCTGGAGTTTGAGTCGTAGGGCTACGACCGGTCGAAGGATGAGTCGTAAAACTCATAGGACTGGCCGTAGGATGTCCAGGACTGGTCGTAGGATAGCTAGAAAGATCTGAAAATCTTCAACAACCTATGACTGGTCCTGAAAAACTTAAGACTGGTCGTAGCAGAGCTAGAACTGGTCTTGAAGTCCCTAGGACTGGTCTTAGAACACTCCAAATAAACATAATAAAATATATGAGTTATGTATCAGAATGACCTACTGTAAAGCCTATCTTAAGGTCAATCTAAGGTCAAGCAAACCTTAAAAGTGAGATGGACATTGAAAGTCTATACACTCATATGACCCTTAAGAGAAGCTTGAGAATATACAAATATTGTAGTAGGCCTTCTTGAGCTTGATCTTGACTTAACAAAGTCTTCTACTAAACTTGAACTTGATCGAATCTTGAACATACAAACTTGAAGACTTCAATACTTGAATTCTTCATCCATATCTTGAAAACTTTATTCATTTAAGATCTTGTCTTGAAATGCGATGACTTGATTGCAATGAATAGTCTTCAATCATAAAACACAAGATGTACAAGACATAGATATAGGTTTTGGCACCACAAAATTTGACAACCAAAGGGATATGAAATCATAGCACTTAGAATAATCCATGGAGGAAATCATACACTCAAGTATAGTGATGGAGATTCATGCCTCAACAACCTTAACAATCACATTTTTACTAACTACTAACTCATTTAGGCATTTAAACAAATACTTAAATTACACTGTTCAACATACATTACATATGTCGATGTTAATACATATTAGGGCAAGTCCTTTCGCCAAGGAGTTACCGCATATATATCAGACATATAATAACGACAAATAATCGTGGCAACCAAAACAACAGATTTCATACGTATACAGGTATTCTAACATATTCATTAAATACGCTATTTACAATATAAAGAATACTTATACGGAAATCAAAATGGATAGCGCATTTGGCATGTGTAACGGCAATCAAAACATAAATAAATCATTATCTAACATTGAAAGTGTTGAAAACCATAACCTAAACGTATATAGTCCGCACCTTAAACCAGAAAATGCGTATAAGAGGTGATTCAGACGATAAGTCTTCGTCAACGGCGGATACGCTACCTATGGCATGAAACAGGTTAGCTAGAACTTCACTACAACTATTCTAAGCTTCAAAAAAAGTTATGGTTATCTTAACTTACCCAAAAACAGAATCAGAATCACCGAAAGAATGATTTAGATAGGCAGGTAGATGAAGAGATGGACTAGGAAGAATTCTACGGATCTTCAACAGATTCTCCCACACTTTCTCTCTCTTTCTCTCTCTTAGAAACATAGGGTTTAGGAAATTCGTATGGGATTTCAAATTAAGGTTTTAAGGCCTATTTATAAGCCTAAACACGACAAAAATAGACTTAGAGCTAAGGTATACTTAGGTTATAACCAAATCGGGCTTGTTTCGATCCAACGAAGCACTTCTAGAGGTTCTCTTATCAAATGCGGTCGGACTTAAGCTCACTAATATCAGATCTTTTGTAAGTTAAGTTTTCAGTCCGATTGGGTTTACAGATCATCCGTGGTGGACCAACTTCAATTCAACAGTTACCGAACTTAAATCAGGGCTACAAGTTCTATGATATGAAAGGGCCACTTATCCTGATCCGAGGGTGAATTTGGGTCGAATTCTAACGGTTAGAACGCTTAAAAATAACATGCAAGTAAAACTTTCCAGATTACTAAAAATTATAATTAAATTTTTAAAAATCCTCATTTTCCTACTCTCTTTACTTCGTGCTTAATAAAATGGTCTCAGGATATCATTTGGGCTTGATTTTCTAGGTGATTGTCAAGTCCAACTAGGCGGTCATAATGGTCTAAGTTCATAGCTATCAGGCTTTCGATGCACGGTCTAGAACTAATACAAAGTTATAAAGTATTCCCGAGAGCAACCGAGTTTAGAGTTGGATCCTAGATTTCAGGGTAAGATAGCGTTAAGGATTCTCTAGGTTCTGGGTCTTACAGATCGCATTAAAAGCTATCGGTGTTAATTTCATAAGTAATCTAGTTTAAAGATGGCTAAAACACATTAAAGTTCTAAAGGATTTGGTTCTAAAAAATTTTTGTTAAAGGTGGTACTCGGGTCTAAGTACGGATTTTTCTAGGTAGTTAAAATCTACCCCCTAAGAAAAAAATTTCTTTCTCGAAATTCATACCTTCTCATACTCCTCAAGGATCTGGGGGTAATTCTTCCTGACTTCAGCTTTCATCTCCCAAGTAGCTTCTTCTTCGCTGTGGTGCGTCCACAGTACCTTCACAAATGGGATAACCTTGCTACGCAATACCTGCTCCTTCCTATCTAAAATATGCATCGGGCGCAGTTCATAAGTGGCATCCTCGCTCATCTGCACCTGCTCCCATCTGATAATATGCGAAGGATCAGGAACATACTTCTTCAGCATGGATACATGGAAAACATTATGCATGCCAGCGAGTGGTGTGGGCAAAGCAAGGCGACACGCTACTGCCCCCACTCGATCAAGTATCTAGAATGGACCAATATATCTCGGGGTGGGCTTCCCCTTCTTACCAAACCTAAGAACTCCTCGCATGGGGAAAACTTTTAGGAATACATGGTCCCCAACATCAAACTTAAGCGGTTGCCGTCTCGTATCGGCGTAGCTCTTCTGCCTACTCTATGCTGAGAACAGTCGACGCCGAATAGTGTCGATCTTCTTCGAAGTCGCCTGAACCAACTCTGGGCCAATCAAAGTCTTCTCGCCCACTTCTGCCCAACAATGCGGCGCTCTACGAACGACCATACAATGCCTCATAGGGAGCCATACCAATACTCGCCAGGAAGCTGTTGTTGTACGCGAACTCTGCATAAGGAAGACAGTCATCCCAACCGTCCTTGAAGTTCAACGCACAGGCTTGCAACATATCCTTTAAAATCTGATTCACACGCTTCGTCTGCCCATCTGTCTGCAGATGGAATGCGGTACCGAACTTCAACTTCACACCTATCGCTTCCTGGATACGAGTCCAGAAGATAGATGTGAATCAGGTGTCTCTATTTGACACAATCTCCAAGGGAACTCCATGCAGGCTTACAATCTCCCTGATATACAATCTATCCAACTCGTCTGCAGAATTTGTGACTCTGATTGGTAGGAAATGAGCTGACTTCGTCAACCTATCAACGATCACCCAAATAGAGTCATATCCCTTCCTTATCTTCGGTAGACCAGAAATAAAGTCCCACTTTCATTTAGCTATGGGCATGGGCTGAAGTAGTCCAGGAGGTCGGCGATGCTCTGCCTTAACCTGCTGGCACGTGAGACAACGGGATACGAACTCAGTAATGTGGACCTTCATATTGTCCCACCAATACGATCTTTTCATATTCTGATACATCTTCGTGCTACCTGGATGCATCGCAAGCCTCGAACTGTGGGCTGACTCAAGAATCTCTCATCTCAAGTTAGGTATATCTGGAACGCATAGATGGCCTCAAAATCGCAAGCCTCCATCCATACCATTAGTCCACTCAGAGTCTCCATCGGTACCAACTCGCTCCTTCATCTTCATCAGAAATTCATCGCCTGCCTGAGCCTCAATGATACGACTATCTATGAGCGGTTGTACATGAATATGTGCGATAACTTCATACGGCTCTTCCATTATGAGCTTCTGCTCAAAGTCTCATACGAATTTCACCATAGCCCATTCTGTCACCATAAGCGGAGCCGCAAATTCTATACCCTTCTTGCAACTCAATGCATCTGCCACAAGGTTCGCCTTGCCCGGATGGTAGGAAACCTTAAACTTAAATTCTTTCAAGGTCTCCATCTATCGGCGCTGTCTCATATTCAAATCTCACTATGAGAATATATATTTAAGGCTCTTGTGGTAAAAAAAAAGCTCGAACTCCTCTCCGTAAAGGTAATGTCTCCAGAGCTTTAATGCGAAGATGACAGTTGCCAACTCTAGGTCGTGCACAGGGTAATTCTCCTCATGCTTCCTTAATTGTCTCGAGGCATACGCAATCACCTTGTCCTTCTGCATAAGGACACAACCCAAACCAACACGAGATGCGTCAGTATATATTGTATACTTAACCCCTTGCTCTGACAATATTAGCATAGGGGTGGACGTCAACTTGTTCTTCAGTTCTTGAAAAGCTGCTTTAGCTTTCTCATTCCAAGCAAACTTCAAGTCCTTCCTTGTCAACTGAGACAATGGTCTGGCAATCTTAGAAAAATCTCGAATGAATCGTCGGTAGTAGCTTGCCAGACCCAGAAAACTCCTCACCTCGGTAACTGAACCGAGCTGCTTCCAATCCTGAACCGCAGCTACCTTAGCGAGGTCAACCGTAATGCCTTCCTTGGACACCACATGTCCCAGGAACTTAACTTCTTCCTTCCAGAAGTCACATTTCTTATACTATACGAACAACTGGTTCTCCTTGAGAGTCTTCAATACCGCTCTCAGGTGCTCCTCGTGTTCTTCCCGACTCACGGAGTATATCAAAATGTCATCGATAAAGACAATGACGAACTTGAACAGAAATGGCCGAAACACTCTGTTCATCAGATCCATGAACACGGCTGGAGCATTCGTGAGTCTAAAAGACATCACGAGAAACTCATAATGACCAAAACTGGTCCTGAACGCGGTCTTCTGCATGTCCTCATCCCTGACGCGCAACTGATGTAGTCCCTACCGTGTTAGCAGTTACGCTTCTATGTTAGAGAGTTCTGATGTTCTGAACGCGGTCCTACCCAGACTGTAAATCTATCTTTGAGAAATAACATGCCCCCTTCAACTGATCGAACAGATTATCAATCTTAGGAAATAAATACTTGTTCTTCACTATCACCTAATTCAACCTGCGATAATCAAAACACAACTGCAGGGAACCGTCTTTCTTCTTCACAAACAAGACGGGCGCTCCCCAAGGTGACACGCTCGACTGAATGAAACCCGCTTCAAGCAAACCATCTATTTGACTCCTCAACTCCTCCATCTCACATGGAGGCATATGATACATCGGTAGGGAAATTGGTGTTGCACCAGGCACAAGATCAATAGAGAAGTCAATCTCGCACCGAGGAGGAAGCCCTGAAATCTTCTCAAATACATTACAAAAATCGTGAACTACTGGCATATCTTCTAACATCGGAACATCATAACTCTCTAACATAGAAGCGTAACTGCTAACACGGTAGGACCAACTGACCTGAACCGGAAAAGAGAAGGCCATGCCCTCAGGTCCATAGGCTGTCACAACTCTGACCTCACAATCTATCTCTGCTCTCATCCTCGCAAGTCAGTCCATTCCAAAAATAACATCATAATGACACAGTGGGGCGATAATCAAGTCGACGACCACTGTCCTACTACCCAAATCTATCGAGCAAGACTCACAGGTTTGAGTAATATCTGATGTAGTCCCTATAGCTGTCGTGAGTCTCACTCCCTATGAAGGAGCCATAACCAAACCTAGCCGCTTGACCGCAGCACAAGAAATGATTAAAATAGTTGACCCAGTGTCCACCAACAGGAAGATAGGCATACTTAAGATGTGCGCAGGAACCTCAAATGATGTCGGTGCTGAATCTGCCTCGGGCACCTCAGCTGTGAGCGCATGAACCTGAGCCTATTACGGTCGATGAGGTGGAGAAACCATGGGCCATTGTGGCAGCCTGAATTGAGGTGCTGGATGTCTGAAGGATGGATGAGCTAGTGCTGATCGAAGGGGCAACATAGAAATAGACTAAGGCATCGAACGATTGATCCTTTGAGGCGGTGAGAACCCACTATCTCACATCCTGAAAAAGCAAGAAAACTCGGTGTGGCCAGGCTTCTTACAATAGCCGCACCTCACATCAGGATGCATAAGATGGAATTAATAAGCACTCCGTGTGGCCAAGCACTCCGTGTGAACAAACATCGGTCAATCGGGTTAGTTGATAAGCTCAACTAGGCTAAGTGCATGTTGAGTTGAACGACATGGAAATAATAAGTACTTCGTGTGGCCTAACCACTGCCGAACATCCCAAGTACGACTCAGATTCATTGAACTCATCCTACGTGGTGAAAATGACCTCAACCACCATTTGGAGTACAATTACCGATTACCTGGACTGTAGCATAGCCCCATTCACATATAAATTCCATAACAGGCATACGAGTCATATCCTATAATCATATAGGCATTCATGTAGTATAACTTAAATGTAAATACAGTACATGGAGGAAATCATGCACATCTTCAACATGATACATCTAAGTACATAATCCATGGAGGAAATCATACACTCAAGTATAGTGATGGAGATTCATGCCTCAACAACCTTAGCAATCACATTTTTACTAACTACTAACTCATTTAGGCATTTAAACAAATACTTAGATTACACTATTCAACATACATCACATATGTCGATGCCAATGCATATTAGGGCAAGTCCTTTCACCAAGGAGTTACCGCATACATATCAGAAATATAATAACGACAAATAATCATGGCAACCAAAATAACAGATTCCATACGTATACAGGTATTCTAACATATTCATTAAATACGCTATTTACAATATAAAGAATACATATACGGAAATTAAAATGGATAGCGCATTTGGCATGTATAACGGTAATCACAACATGAATAAATCATTATATAACATTGAAAGTGTTGAAAACCATAACCTAAATGTATATAGTCCGCACCTTAAACCAGAAAATGCGTATAAGAGGTGATTCAGATGATAAGTCTTCGTCAACGGCAGATACACTACCTATGGCATGAAACAGGTTAGCTAGAACTTCACTACAACTAGTCTAAGCTTCAAAAAAAGTTATGGTTAGCTTAACTTACCTAAAAATAGAATCAGAATTGTTGAAAGAATGATTCAGATAGGCAGGTAGATGAAGAGATGGACTAGGAAGAATTCTACGGAGATTCGATAGATTCTCCCATACTTTCTCTCTCTTTTCTCTCTCTTGGAAACCTAGGGTTTAGGAAATTCGTATGGGATTTAAAACTAAGGGTTTAAGGCCTATTTATAAGCCTAAACACGATGAAAACAGACTTAGAGCTAAGGTATACTTAGGTTATAACCAAATCGGGCCTGTTCCGATCCAACGGAGCAGTTCTAGAGGTTCTCTTATCAAATGCGGTCGGACTTAAGCTCACTAGCATCAGATCTTTAGTAAGTTAAGTTTTTAGTCCGATCGAGTTTTTAGATCATCCGTGGTGGACCAGCTTCAATTCAACGGTTACCAAACTTAAATTAGGGCTACAAGTTCTATGATATGAAAGGGCCACTTATCCTAATCCGAGGGTGAATTTTGGTCGAATTCTAATGGTCAAAATGCTTTAAAATAACGCATAAGTGAAACGTTCGAGATTACTAAAAAATATAATTAATTTTCTAAAAATCTTCATTTTCCTACTCTCTTTACTCCGTGCTTAATAAAATGGTCTCAGGACATCATTTGGGCTTGATTTTCAAGGTGATTGTCAAGTCCAACTAGGTGGTCGTAATGGTCTAAGTTCATAGCTATCAGGCTTTCGATGCGTGGTTTAGAACCAATACAAAGTTACAAAGTATTCCCGGGAGCAACTGGGTTTAGAGTTGGATCCTAAATTTCAGGGTAAGATAGCGTTAAGGATTCTCTAGGTTTTAGGTCTTATAGATCACATTGAAAGCTATCGGTGCTAATTCCATAAGTAATCTAGTTTAGCGATGGCTAAAACACATTAAAGTTCTAAAGGATTTAGTTCTAAAATATTTCTGCTAAAGGTGGTACTCGGGTCTAAGTACGGATTTTTCTAGGTCGTTACAATGATCCTTACATTATCAGTGATAACAATTTATCATTTATGGCAGCAGTGAGCGCTAGTGGCTAAATGCCCATAAAGGCCAACCACACATAAGACTTATTATATTAAAAATTTGTCAAACGTCATATGGGCAATAATGAAAAGTCAGTGGCCCTAACAAGCCCATGAAGGCAATCACATGCTTAGACCTATGCGGGCAGCGGAGAGAGCCAGTGACTAAAAGCCCCTAATGGCCAAAAGTCGACAAAGGCCAACCATGGGTGAGACTAATGTCATATGTAAAGTTTTTTGACATCACCATGGGAATGGTTTAAAGAAAATTCTCCTCCATGGATGGGTTAGACCTTATATGTGAAGAAAAAGTGGGTTGTAGTGTGAGCTCTTTGGTTTATTCATATATAGGTTAACCATATGTAAGACCCCCCAAGTTCCTGGTTTGATTTCAGTGGTAACTCATGGGAATGGTTAACCTCTAAATGAGATCCCCCCTCATTGATGGACTAACATCCTTGGATCTAGTACCCAAATAGGCAGCCTTGTGAGCCCTATAAACTCTAAAGAGTTATTGCGGCCAACCCTGCATTTAAATCCTACCAAGTTCACCACCCCGGTAGCTTTACCGGGCCCCTCTGATGGACTGCGGTTTGTGAACTCCTCAGGCTGCGGTGGTTTAGCGAACTCTTAAAGAGTTACAGAGGCCATTTGCTTAAGTCCACTCGCTCGAACTACTCAAGTGCTAAAAATGTGTCTGCTCCAACTACTTAAAGCCTAAACAATATGTGGCACCTTAAATACTAATTGGAACTCCAAAATAGTTCGGCCAATTGAAAATAAGCATCATATAGGGCATGCTAACAAGAATATGGTACTACATGATATTTTTAAGTCTTAAAATATATTAAATCACGTGAACTAAGTATAACATGAGAAACATCTTTGCACAGACATATGCGCTTATCTTATGATGCTTCTCAATCATGAGAATACGAACGTGCCATTAATACATGGAAAGTTTGATATATATGTATACGTTTGTCGTATTTTTCTTAAAGTATATAGGAAAAATATAAATATCTTCTATCATAAGGCAATCATACTTGGGGTTACTCTGATAAATGATATTAAAATTTCATATATATTCAAAATTCTATTACCATGAAAGTCATGCAGAAAGTTCATAAGAAAAATGATGATAAACATCAATCACAAGAACTTTGATATATGAAAATATTATTACAAATCTTCTGAAACATCCAAAGCTGTCACAAATTTTTGTAGATGTTTTTTGAACTGAACTTGAGCAGAAAAAATAGTCAACTTAGCCTCAAGAATGATTTTGGTTTGATCAGGTGTAGCAGCTAGCTCTTGCTCGAAAGAAACAATCGTCGCTTCATTCTTTGAAATTTTTGATTTCTCAAGCTCAGTAATGTGAATGTTATCCTTAATATATGCTTTGACCTTGCTTATGTTTGATTCTTCCTCCTGTTCCTGAATTTCAAGATGGATCAGATCATTTCCTCTTTAAGATAAACTATTTACTCACGGATAGCCATCATATTTTTCTCAGAAGCCTTTATTTGCTCTTGAATGGACTTGTACTCATTATTATAACTAGAAACTATGGTTGCAGCTTGGGATATTTTATCTTTGAGTGATAACAATTCCTTTTGATGCTTCAAAATTTTAAGAGCAATAACCATGTTGTGTGTTGACTCTAGTTGACGCAATGGAGCACAAAAATGGGATAAAGAGTCATATAAGGGAAGAATGATGATATTGGCTATCTCTGCTGTATTTATGAGAATTACTAAAGCATTATTCAGAAAGGGCCATTGTTTCGGATCCTTGAATGTACAAGCAACAGTGGAAAGAGCGCCTCTGATGAGAAAAATCTTCTAGGGAGGGAACTTTTCCAGTGAAAGAATATTTAATATAATGTCTATCAAATTTGAGCTTGCTAAAACACTAAAAGAAGGATTGGCTGTAAGAAAAAAAAAGGTGAGAAGTATAATGATGATAGGAACATGAAAGAATGTGAAATATGAGAATGTATTTTATTTTATTTTTTTAAAAAAAAACTATACTAGTTCTGGTAACAGAATGAAGGATTATTGATGGCGCCAAAATCTCTACTTCTGGAAGGCCAGGAATGTCTGTAGGAATACCTGTAACATTGAAAGATAATTCCTTGGCCCCAGTACTTGATTTTAGAGTCGTTGGCATTGCCACACCAAAAGGTTTAGAAGGAAACTGAAGACCTTGGGCAACTAGTTGGATAATAGTAGGACATACAATTACAACTTCTTCAGGATGAATGTGCTCAGTAGTATCCCTGTTTTCCTTAGTAGTCGGTGGAAATTTTGATGTATCTTGATCCACCTTCACGCTATGTGGTGAGATCATTGTTTATCTTTTTTTCTACACTCTTGGTACAAAAATGCTTACTTTCCTTGAAGATGAGACCTCCATGATGCTAGGAAGGGTCGAAGGGTCATGAATAGTAATAGGAAGAAAGATAAAAAGATTATGGGACAGAGGAGAGTAGATAACATCAAATTATATAAAGATGTTTGCACAATGGGAATAAATGAAGTCCCCATAATCAAGTTCTTCTTCTTCCATAGGTGTTCCTACACGAACAATTGAAGTTAGAATACTCTGAGGTTCCCCCTAGGTGTCACGTCCCAAACTCAGAAAACGGGCTCACAAAATTCTCGATCGCCGAATTCGGCATCGTCAACCTCTGTAGTACCCCATTTTCGGCTCCCAGCACCCATATACTAGATTCTGATCCCGGGATGCTACAAGGAGGATTTTCAATATGATTTTTTTTAGTAATGGAGCACAACCACAAGCATAACCAAGTCACAAAATAATATCACTATATATCCATTATATCAAAATTTTGAGTATAATGCGGAAAGGAAAATACAAGATGATCAAAAGAAATCTAAAATAATCTGCCATGTGCTCAAGCCTCAGCACTACTGCGATCCAATGTCATTTGCATGCAACTGTTATACATAAGCTTATGAAATGCTTAGAGGGTAGTGTAAGTGTGTGTGTAAGGTAAGTGTCAAGTATACAATATCAGAGTAATGCGAAAATATGATGGTAAGTCCATGAATACTATTAGTCGTACCAAGGCTATGCGATGCAAGGTATGAATGCTATCAGCCATACCAAGGTCATGCGAGGCCTATGTAGCCAAGTGTCATATGCGATATGTAATGCAAGCATGCCAATCCTCATCAAGTACATTATCAGTATGATTTTCCTATGGGATATCACTGAGGTCTAGTACACTCCACACTAACTGCCACCTCCTTAGCCGTGAAGCTTAGTGAGTGGAAGAGACCACACTATCTTCCTAACTAGTAGTATGTCAATACCTACTCGGCTCATCAATAGCAAATCCATTTACGAGTTGGTCAAACTCAACCTAGCTTATAGCCCCCTCACTTAGGTAGATAAGGTCACACCCCCTTCCAACCGACCACGACATAATGGGAGACGTGGCCTACCGGTATTCGGCACTCATACGCTTATGTATCTACTCGGTCTAGATGTTAGAGCATCTCTCGGTACCAAAAAGGTTATGAAACTTTTACCCAAGGACATCCAATGTGCCCACAGTACTAGAGCAAATATTTTTGATATCTAATCCGGCCATCCATGATGTGCCTATAGAGGCTACGACCTTGATATCACTAAGGCATACAATGATCATGTCACACAAATGCAAGATGTATGAATCAATCTGTCCAGTAATGCAACAATCTTACGCGTTCTACACACTCATGTGAGCAACTTGTATCAGTAGGTCTCATAAACAGTCCACTCAATGGCATATGTTATGATCAGTCACTCCTCATATCAAGCATACATATGATGTGTACAGGCTCTGTCACACCACAAACTGTAACACCTCGGATTTTTTTCAACCTGGGATTAGACGTCCTTAGGCAATGGGTCGACCATAACACCTTGGTAACCTCTCAGAACCCAATTCCAAAGCCAAAGAAATCATGTAGTTCCTAATTCTTTAGAATTTAACGTGAATTAGATAGCGCTACACAAGATTACCTGTGAAATTAGCACCAACCACTTTAAATACGATCTGTAAGACCCAAAATCTCTAGAATCATTGACGCTATGTTACCATAAAATCTAGGATCAAACTCTAAACCGGTTTGTTCTCAGGAACCCTTTGAAACTTTGTATTGAATCAAGACCGCGCTCGAAAGTCTGATACCTACAATCTTAGACCGTTATGACCGCTTAGCTGGACTTGACAATTGTTTCAAAAATCAAGCCCAACCGATGCTCTGAGGCTATTTCATTGAGCCTGGAGCAGGGAGTGTGAGAAAGAGTGAAATTCATTTAAAATTAAATGGGATTTAAATAAATCTAGCAAGTTTCTTTTGCGGGATCAGTATAAGCATTCAGACCGTCGGAATCTGACCCGATTACACCCTCGGATCAGGAAACATTTCTCATTCAGGTCAGTGTACTTGGAATCCTCGATCGATTCTCCGTGACTGCTGAACTGATACTGTACCGCCACGTACGATCTGGGAACTCTACCGGTCTTAAAACTTTGGGTGAGCAGGATCCGATACGCATGAGCTTAAGTCCGACCGCGTTCGGCCAGGGGACCTCCCGAAACGTTCTTTTGGATCGAAAAAGTCCCGATTTGGCTATAACCTAAGTATACCTTGTTCCCAAGTCTATTTAGGTTAGGTTTTAGCCTATATAAGGGCCTTAAACCCCTTCATATCTCTCCCATCCGAATTTGGAGTAAACTCTAGAAAGAGAGAGAGAGAAAAAGTGAGAGATTGTGAGAGAGTTGTGGGAGAGATTTCCCGCCACTTGCTATAGCTGCTACCCGTGCTCATTCACCGCATTCGAATCACTTTCTTGGTGATTCCAACGCACTTCTAGATAAGAAAAACCCTAACCACTTGCTATTTTAGGATTCCTTCGATTCAAATAGCGAAGTAGCTTATATATCTTGTGCATTAGGTTGCCTTTACGCCGTTGACGAAGCGTATGCGTTCAAATCGAATCGATACACGTCTAGGGCAAAAGGTGAGGATTTTAGACGCTTTGATTGACTGATTTCAAAGATTTCAATGTCGTTTAATAGTAGATTAACGACGGTAACGCCGTTTGACATGTAGAACATGCTGTCCGTTTTTTGTTTCGTAAACGTATGGAAAATATGAGATTTAGGGCATTTTAGGTATTTGTAGGAAATACTGTTTACATCCATATTTTGCTAAAATGATTTCCATGGCTATTTGTCGTGTTGTGATATTAGGAATGCGTGTATGATCTGTTTGGCGAAGAGATTCGCCCAAATGCGCACATTGAGTCGACATACGCTATGTAGACTAAAGTGTGTAGACTAAGTGTTTGTATAAATGTTTGTATTAGTATGTATTGAGTAAATGGTGTTGTGTATTAGTTTTGAGATTTAATTCTCAATCAACATGTTGATGTATATGATTTTCACCATGTTGGCTATATGTATGGATTTCATTATATGTATGAAATTCATGTGTTGGATGAATTGCTTGAGTTGTATGTTATAACATGTAACAACATGCTTGTATTGTTGTATTGCATTTCTATTACTCTCATATGATTACTGATGCTGATTTACAAATGTTTGGGGCTATGACCTAGTCCGGGCATTCGGTAATGGATTAAATTCGTGGTTAGCTTCTATTTGCCACGAAGGACGCGTCGATGAACGCGAGTCGTGTTTTGGGTTGGTGGCAGTGGTTAGGCCACGTGAAGTGTTTTATGCACTTCATGTCGTTTAACCTGAGGTGCGATCGTACTAGTCGAGCCCGTCAAGTAACCCGACTAGTCGTTGATTGTTCACCTTGTATGAGTCATAATTGCTTAACCTAGGGTACTGAACTTACCATTGAAAATCCTGTCAACCATGGTACCTTAATCCATAAAGACTCATGAGCCGGGCATGGTGGTATGGGACACCGTGGTCGAGCTGTCGGCCTACGTTGGGGCCACAAACCTCCCCGTAGTGACCAGTGAGCACCCTACTCTGAGCAGATTATGGTGGTATGGGACACTATATTCTTGTTGTCGGCCTACATTGATAAGGTGATGGGGGAGTAGAGCAACGAGTGTGACCAATAGCCCTGACAGCCCTTTGTAGTGATCTTGAGTTTATCCTGACACCGCATGGGGACGACGAGTCCTGATGCAGTCTTAAGGATATAAACTAGGCCTGTATTGATAAGGTGATGGGGGAGCGGTGCAACGAGTGCGAGCAACAGCCCTGACAGCCCTTGCAGCGACCTACAAATATAACATCGTATGAGATTACTAGGAGTGACGACCCTAGACAGGATCTGTGTTGGCATTGATACAAGGAAGGTACCTTAGTTTTCCAATACTGCTGTATGAATGGACTAATAACAACCCGGTAATCATATCCACATCGCACTGCATGTGCCTAGAAGATGTGGAGCACTGTGGGAAGAAAGCATACCGCGGGCATAAGATGGTGCCGTATGAGGGAGAATGTCGGTGAGGGTATCCATCATGTCATTTCATGCATACATTAACAACAGTATCTAGGAATGTTTGATTGTTTGCTTTACTATTATCGCGTGATTGATTTGATAACATGCAAATCTTTTCTCTATGATTCCACTGAGTTGATTACTCATTCCCACGTTACGGGATGGTGTTCCAGACACCCACCAGTCCCTATTTTAGTTTCAGATGATGGCGCTGCTTGTGAAGCGGAGCCGGACTTAATGATGATGAGGAGGATCCCTCCTTTATGCGTGTTCTGATCGACAGGATTACAGGAAGGTTGATTAGACGCCTTGACACTTGTCATTTTATATTTTTGGAGCACTCATGTATATTCTTTTCTTTTCATTTTTAGAGTATACATGTATTTAATTAACCTGATAACATGTTCACACTCTAGAGACTTACAATTAATTATATATTTTATATATTCATCATAGTCTTCCGCTTGCTAAATTAATTGTCTCTGGAGTATGATATGTTGTTTTGGCTTAGTCTCTTATTTAATGCCATTCTACGGACAACATGCATTTATCTTTATCTATGTTGCATAAGTGACGTTCTGGAACTTGGGAGTTGGGTTTCTACCCGACCCCCAATTTTCGGGATGTTACACAAACTTAGAAATCGGGCTCACAAAATTTCTGATCATCGAATCCGGTGCGATAGCCTCCGTAGCACCCCATTCTCAGCTCCTAGTGTCCACACACTAGATTCCGATCCTGGGATCCTACAAGGAGGGTTTTCAATATGAATTTCTTTGAAGATAAGCGTAACCACAAGTTTACCCAAATCACAAAGGCAACATCATCATTGTAAGAGCGAGAGAGAGAGAGAGAGAGAGAGAGAGAGAGAGAGAGTGGTAGAGGGGAGGGACCACGCTACTATGGGCCTTCCCTTTCTTACAATGCATACATCAAATGGGTCCCACCACATGTGGGCCCTCAAATCATAAAAACTAATGCCATGAACACTCACCTTTGATCTTCTCTTCCTTTTTCTTTCAACTCATTCTGGAGTTCTAAGGGATGCGATTCAGCGGTCGAGATGATCTTTGGAGGGTGGGATTGAGTGGTAGGAAGGTAGGCCACATTATCTTTCTCCTCTCCCTTGGACGGTTCCACCATTGTTGCTTGGGAGATAGAGTGAGAAATGAGAGAGAGAGGATTGCAAGGAGAGAGAGGGATGGGTGATGGAGTGATTGGGAGTGATGGGTGAGTGAGTGATGGGTGTACTTAATGGGTAAGGGTTGTAAGAGAGAGAGTTGATTTTAGGGGTTACTTAGGGATGGAACATGTACTTGACATGTGAGGTGATGTATACTTGATTGATGGAATTGATTTGAAAGTTTCTCTTGGGTTTTGTAAAGTGTGGCGCTTTCCTCGAACTGAACGCAGGCATACATCTCTTGGCTTGGGTATCGCCTCAGAGTGTGAGATGCGCCGTCGAAACCGCAGCGATGGCACGGTTGCAAGGATACAAGTCTCGAGTTGAGCCAACTCTTGAATACGGGATACGACTCAGTGTTATGCGAAAATGTTGATTAGAGGTCACGGGTTGTCGAAATTCGATCGGGAGGACCGCGAAAGCCTATGGATCGGAATGGCTAGGATATGGGCCTTACAGGCATGAATCATGGAGTTATACTAAACATGTTATATGGTGATGAACTATCTTTATAACGAAGATAAGTCTAGATGGCCTATACATAGCAAGTATGGGCCTAACAATGGGCCCTAGGTAGAGTTATAATGCGGACATTTAACCACCATTGCTCTTGCAATGTGGACGTCAAACATCATTACTCTTACAATGTAGATGTCAAACCATCATTGTTACCAAGGCATGGCCCGCCATAATCATCATTACATATATATCATGGTGGAATCACACATCAAATGGACCTCATATACATCACATTCGGCCCCACACAAAGGCCTCACATACATCTCATTGGGCCTCACTCATGGTCCTTATATACATCACATTGGGCCTCAACCCTTGTGCCATCAAATACATCACAATGGGCCTCATATACATCAAGTGGGCCGTATCCATGGGTTGCACCAATGGGCCTCATATACATTAAGTGGGCCACATCAATGGGCCACACCAATAGACCTTATATACATCAAGTGGGCTACATCACATGGGCCACACTAATGGGCCTCATATACATTAAGTGGTCCACATACACGGGCCACACCATCTACACCATTCATCTATTTATAAAGATTATTTTAGAGCATTACCCAAAAAAATGAAAATGAATCATATTAAGGATCATCTGGACCATACCGTAAATAATAGTGGAGATAATGATTTGCACCCTTAAAATTACCAGGGTCCACCATAAAGTTTACTTTCCATCCAATCTATTCATTAAGGTTACAAAGACCTGAATCAAGAGGAAAAACAAATATCATATTGATCCAAAACTTCGGTGATCCCTAAAGGATTTCAATGGTGGGCATTAAGCTCTCCACTATTTTTTACAATGTGGTATACTTGATAGATCTGCCTCATTTTTAGTCTCAGGCCTTGAGACGAACTTGCCAATTAGATGGACAGTTTGAATGTAACAAATACATCAGCAGGCCTTAGAACTTGTCGACGTCAACCTCAGATGGACGGTTGAGATATGACATATACCTCATGATCGGGCCCCAGGAACTTGCTAACGTCAACCCAGTAGCTATTGCTACTGGAGTCCCCACAAATGGATGGTCTGTGATCAGACCCTTTGCTAACGTCATACAATAGCTAGGGTCCCCACCATCCAGATGGACGACTGGGATATAACTCATGTCTCATGGTCAGGCCCTCAGGCCTTGCTGATGTTAAACAACAGCTGTTTACTGCTGAGTGGCTATTGTCCCACCATTCAGAAGATGGACGGTTGGGATAAAGCACATAGATCATGGTGGTCCCCTGATCTGGATGGTTAGGATGGGACACATACTTCATGTCGATCCCATGTCGATATAACTCTTACATCATGCGGGCCACACCGTCCTTAGCTGGACGGTGTGAATGAGATCCGTGAGTCCGGATCCTCTGTTGCCAAAACCACGACCTTCCTGTTTTTTTCCTCCTTTGTTGTACAGTGGTTGGTTCGTCTTAAACAGCGATGTAAATTCAATGCATTACACAGTCACACGGTCCAATTAGATTGCAACAATCACAATTTTTCCTGCTTGACGCAAACAGAGGATCTGTATTCGAGATCCATACATCAGGTGGGTCCTATGTGTGGCCCACCAGAATTATGGAATCAAACTGATACTTGTGTTTTTCCTACATCCAGACATATCCTAACGGATAGGCAGCAAGGTGGGTCTCGCAAGCGGACAGTCTGGATCATAGTACAAGCATCATCAAGTGGGCCACACATCAGAAAAAGGAGAGGGAGAGAGAGAGAGAGAGAGAGAGAGAGAGAGAGAGAGAGAGAGAGAGAGAGAGAGAGAGAGAGAGAGAGAATGGTGAGATGGAGGGACCTCGCCACTATGGGCCCCTCCCTTCCATGCATTACAACATACATCAAGTGGGTCCCATTACATGTGGACCCACCAATCAAAATCAACGGTGGAGATCCCATCTCCACCAAAATATAAGGTCTAGATGACCTTTTTCATACAAGGAAATTAAACATCATGATGGGGTCCATGGAGAATGGCCCCATCATGGAATGATCACGCGTATTAAGGTGGGCCATTGGCCATACCTAGGGTCCAAAGTGATATCCGTACCATCAATCGGTAGGCCCCACTTGGCCATCATCAAAAATAAAATCTAAACATATAAGAACACCCACCATTCGATCTTCTTAGTTCGATAGAATGCCAAACTCCCTGGCTCTCACTTTGATGGAGGTTGATAAAGATTGGAGGGTTGAGATAGGAGATGAGAGGAGTAGGAAGTGGGCCACACACAAACCTTATTTTCTCTCCTTAGTTACTTGGAAAAATGGTGGAGGATGAGTGAAAGATGGGAGATGTAAGGAGAGAGGGATGGGTGTGTAAGAGGGATGGGATGAGAGATATGGTGGTGTAAGGAGAGATGACATGAGGGTTGACTTATGGGGGGTTGAGGTGGCATGGGGTATGGGTTGCATGTCTTTATTTGTAAGAAAGGGATGAGAGAGGCATGAGTTGTGTACTTGACTTGTGATTGATCGATTGATGTGATGGGTTGTAGAGATTCTCTCAAAATTTGCAATGCGAAGCGTTTCTTCAAAAAATACATGGACCCATGACTCCTGGACTGGGTATCGCATCGGTGCGTAGGACACGGTGTTGGAACCACAGCAAAGGTGCAGTCACGATGGTACAAGTTTCGAGTCAAGCCGACTCAGAATTATAGGATGTGACTTAGGGCTACGCATAAACGCTGATTATAGGTCGAGGGTTGCTAGAATTCAATTGGGAGGATCGCGGGAGTCTACGGAACGGTACGTACTAGGATACGGGCCTTACACTAGGCCTCTACAGTAGAAATATCTCTGATTTCACCTTCTTCACTGATATCTACTTCTTCATCCTCTACTTGATTATCATCTTACGATGCACTATTTTCTTTAGAAGAGGTACCGCTAGAAGATTACTCATCAGTTTTAGTTTTTTTAGAAGAACTTGATGAGTTCTCTTCGGGAATTACTTGTTTTCCCTTAACTAAAAGGTTTGCCTTAGTGGACGGTGATAGAGCATTTATTGAAGATGGAGAAATGTTTCGCAAAGTTTGCACTTGAGGAGAGTGGGATCTTATCTAAGATTGAGTCTTGGGGGAAGAAAAACTTGGACGAACTGACCTTAATGCAGGGGATACGGTGGTAATAACCTTGTCTCTTATATCTTCCATCACTGTTTGAGTAGGAGTATATAGAGTGGTAACTGGAGCTTTAGGGGCTTCTGGTGGACTTAGAGTAGTAGTACCCTCAGTAGGATATCCTTTTGATCTCCTTATAAGATCAAGGAAAGTCCTATAAGCAATCCATCCTCCCAGGGTGTTAGCTGATTTTATCTAATAAATTGATTCTTCTAAAGAAATTTTCAAACAGATTTGACCAGGGGCAACAACATGATCCCTCTCAATTATATAACCAGTACCCTGTTAGGGTCTGTAATTCTTGATCCTAAGAGGGGGCACCTAAATAGGACGGTTTACTAGATATCAGTGGCGTACGAGTTGAAGTTGGTGTACCCACCACCGCATCCAATAGTAAGAAGCCTGAACTTGATGATTGTAACCGAAAAGAACAAAATGAGAGCCGAAGTGACTAGCAAGGAGTTGTTTCCATATCAATGCCAAATTATATGGACCCACTCCATAACTCCTTATAATTCAGGTTACCGCTTCTCCATCTTCTGGTATAGTCTGATCATAACCAAATTATCAAGCAAATATGTTAGGATAGTAAGGATCGAGCCAAAATTTACTTCCTTCTCTAAGAAGAATACTTGATCTAATGCAAATGAAGAATGTTCACTTAACTGGTTACAGAGAATTATTGTCCACTGCATCTTTGTCTTCAGCCTGATGGGACAGGGGAAATTGAAAGAAGTCGATGGCTTGGTATTCTTTATTTTATCGACTACCCAATCATACATCTACATGTAGGATTGGGTGTTCCAAAAGTGTAAAATAACAAGTGTAATGACGTCTAATCAACATCCCTGTAACCCCATCGATCAGAACACGGCTCACATGAACCCGCATGAATACTACATGTAGGAGAATGCCTCCTCATCATCCTCAAAGTCTGGCACCGCCTCGCAGGCATCGCCATTACCTGTAGCTAAGATAGAGTCTGGTTGGTGTTTAAAATACCATCATGTAACGTGGGAGTGACTGATCAACTCAATAGAGCTATACAGCAAAGGTTAACATGTCATCGATTCAGTCAAGTAGTAATGATAAAGCAATACAAGAAAACATCCCTAAGTACTCTGATTAATGCAAGAATGGTATGTATAAATGATGCATGCCCTCGCCTGCACTCTCTCTACAATCTTCATCTCACGGTCACGCATGTTAGTGTGGTGCATGAACATGATTACCAAGTTCTTATTAATCCTTTTTATACAACAGGATTGGTAAGCTAAGGTAGCTCCCTTATATTATTCCCAAACAATGATCCATTCTAGGGTCGTCAGTCCTAGCAAATCTCATACGATGTTGTGATTCTATATCACTACAAAGGGCTCCTCACCTTATTAGTGTAGGCCTAGTTTATACTCTAGTTGCTACGGAAAGGCTCTTCGCCTCAAAGTAGTCTCAGAGTACGCTCGAGGTCACTACAAAGGGCTCATCACCTTATCAGTGTAGGCCGACAGCTCGAATACAGTGTCCCATACCACTATATTCGGCTCATGAGTCTGGGTTGCTCACTGGTCACAACGGGGAGGCTCGTCGCCCCAGCGTAAGCCGACAACTTGACTATGGTGTCCCATACCACCATGTCCGACTCATGAATCTTAGTGGATCGTGGTACTAAGGTTAAAGGGGCTTTTCCACTGGTAAGTTTGGTACCTTAGGTTTAAGCAGTAGCGTCCATACATAATGAATATACATTGGGCCAATCGGTTTATTAGACGAGTCCGACTAGTACGAGTGCACGTTAAGTTGATCGATATGAAGTGCATAAGCACTCTGTGTGGCCTAACCACTGCCGACATCCCAAGTACGGCTTGGATTTGTCGAACACATCCTGTGTGGCGAAAATAACTTGAGCCACCAGTTCGAGCCCTGTTATCGATCGCCTGGACTATAATATAGTTCCAACCACATGCAATTACAACAAGTAAGCATATGAGATTATCAAAGCAGTAATGAATAAATAAGTCCATCCTACAATCATTTGAGCACACTATGGAAACCTGAATATATAGTACATGGAGGAAAGCATACACATAGCTAAACATGAATCATATACAGTACATGGATGAAATCATACACACAACTAAGGTAGTTGGGATCCATATCTCAACTCCCTTATAAATCACAATTTACTAACTACTAACTCATTCAGACATTTTTACAAACATTTAGACTACACCTTCCAACATACATCACGTATATTGGTTATATTACGTATTAAGGCAAATCCCCTTACCAAGGAGTTGTCACATATATAACAAGCATGTACCTATGATAGTTAATCATGGAAATCACAAATTCAGATTCCAAATGCACACAAACATTCAACAATCACGTATTAAACATGATATCATACGTAGGTAATTCGCCCATAAATCACATAGTAGTAAGATAGGTTACATAGAGGAAACTGTAACTATACATGAGGGGATTGAGGATCGCATCTCAACATCCTCATTAAATACATTACAACATGCATTTTCTAATTCAGTCATTTTATCAAACACTTAGGCTACACATATTCACATACATGTAATATCTTAGTTAAACACATATTACAGCAATTCCTTTCACATAGGAGTTGCCACACATACACTAATCATGTATTTCTAAGCATCAATCATAACAAGTGCAAACCATAATTCCATATTTATTCAGGTAATTCAACAAACACATGGAATGCATTTAAAAATCAATAGAGTATATATATTTATGTAATATACGGAAGACATCGTATCTAGCATGTGTGACAGGAATCAAGTCAGACATAAATCACTCCTGACATTGAAAGCCTTGAAAACCATAACCTAAACGCTTATAGTCCGCACCTTTCTCCAGTAGACTCGTAATGAACTCAGTTCGAACACTATTCCTTCATCTACGACATAACAACCACCTATAACAAGGAATAGGTTAGCTATTCCAGCACTTACACTATTTGAAACCCGAAAATAGACTACGATTAGGTTTTCTTACTCAATTTCAGAATCGGAATCGCCGGAATAGCAATGCAGAAGTGGTAATTTAGCCCGTGGAGCGATGGGATCGAATCCCAGGAACTCTCTCCCACTCTCTCTCTCACTTTCTCTCTCTTTCCTTCTCTCTTTGCTCTCTTCTCTCTCACAGGGTTGCAAAATCATATGTAATAGAAATGAGGTGGGTTTAGTCCTTTATATAGGCCTAGGACTGATGAAAATGGCCCAGGGCCAAGGTATATTTAGGTTATGGCCAAAACCCATCTATTTCAACTCAACAGAGCATTTTTGGAGGCCTCTTTGCTGAATGCGGTTGGATTTAAGCTCCCTGACCATGGATCTAGGTTAGGCTAAGTTTTTAGTCCGATCGGACTTACAGATTAGACGCGGCAAACCAGTTTCAGTTTAACGGTCACTGGAACTCGATCAGGGCCACAATACACTGACATGTGTGAAACATTTTCCCTAATCTGAGGGTGTAATTGGGTCAGATTCTGATGGTCTGAATCATTATATTTGGCCCACAAGCGACACGACTCAGATTACTTAAATTTGAATTTAATTCTAAAGAAATTCACGTCTCTCACTCACTTTGCTCCGGGCTTAAGGAAATAGTTCCAACATACCATCTGGACTTGATTTTTGAGATAGTCATCAAGTCCAATAAGATGGTCATAACTGTATAGTTTCGACGTTATTAGACTTTTAACGTGCGGTCCAGGTCCGATACGGAGTTTCATGATGCTCCCAAGAGCAACTGGGTTTAAAGATTGATCTTAGGTTTCTAGGAAACATATAATTAGTGGTCCTACTCATTTTGGGTCTTGTAGTTCAATTTAAATTTGTTCAAGATAATTCTACTGAGTATTCAGTTTAGTACTTAACCAAATTCTACCATAATTATGACAGAATACACTATTAGGGCCATTTTATGTTCCATTTTTGGTACTTCTAGTTAGTATATTATTTTAATTATTTTTTTAGAGTTCATTAAGTTTAACCCGTCTCCACCAAATTTCATGAGTTTTGAGATGTAAATAAATTCTAAAAATTCTCGAAGCAGCAGCTGTCCAACGAATGATTTTTAGATAGTTGTCACAATGACCTACTTTAAACTATATTAAATATTTTATTATATTTTTTAATTATTTTTATATAATACTATATTCATTTATCTTTAATCTAGTTTTTCAATCACCTAAATCAGAGTTATAATGAGAGAGATATGATTTTTTAAAGTTGGACAAAATGCATAGAAAAAATACAAAAAACCGGCCGCCCGACCACTGTACGGACGAGGTCTCGCCAAACTGGCGAACCCCTCACCGGTCACTGGTCATTTTGGTGAGGACTTGCCCCAGGGGTGATGTCCACCTCCCCCCTTCCCTGAGGGTGCCAGAAACATGCGGGACCCACCTTGAGTCTCCCCGAATTGAGTCATTTGGGCCCACGAATCCGTCGAGGCATCATCGGGTCTCATTTAAAAATCAAAATGAGTTATGAGACGTACAATATATGATTTTGGGGTAGAAGAAGCTAATCTATCCAAATGTTCTATCTATATCATGAAATTCTAAAATTTCAATACAAAATCCCATTTTATTCATGTATTTACCATTTACAGTAAGTTTTAGTTTAAGTATAGTTCTTCACCATTGAAACTTTAGGATTTGTGTCTAATATGAAAGTACTTATAGAAATTTGAAGAATGAGGTGGTGAAAGGTGAGATTTTGAAGAAAATGGGTTGAAAAGTAATTTTTTTAGACTTTAGGATTGAGCTCTGAGAGTGTTATGGTTGACCTATTGCCTAAGGACGTCTAACTCCAGGTTGGCAAAAATCTCGGGTGTTACAATCTACCTCCCTTAAAAATAATTTCACCCCCGAAATTGACTAAGAGTAATGAGTAAAGATTCTATTATTCCTTTCGCCTAAGCATTACTGATTTCAAGTTTATATGCGTGGTGGGGTATATACATCTATACTAGTCAGGTGCATTTTTATCTATCCTCCTTAAAAATTTACTCTTTATCTCTTGCTTATACCTTAATGGTTTGCTACAATTTATTTCTTTATCTATTTGGAGTCTTGACGATGATTCCCATCTACTTGGAGTAATATATATGTTTTCAATGGTCGACCAATACGGAGAGACAGTTGTAGTGGGCTTGATACTGATACTTTGATCACCTACCTGACCAGGGTAGAAGGCTCATTGTATCCCTTCCTAGTCCTGGTAGATCCTAATCTTCTGCTCGGTCAAGGCAGTGAGTCCATTGGTAGTCGCCCAGGTTTGAGAATTGGGTCAAGCCGCGAATGCTTTGCAATTGTATATTTCAGTAACTTCGTAGTCCAATCACTCTAAAATCTTAGGGAATGCCCATCACTGAAAGGTTCAAATTTCCTATTTATAAGGTTGCCCTTTGGGTCTTGGTCTAAGAGAGTCCTCGTTTGAATCTATGTCCAAGGTAGGGGTTAATAAGTACCTTAATAGATCATCCTAAAAGGATTTCTGATCATATAGAGTTGGCCAAGGCTTCTATTATGTTCGTATTTAATGAGTAGATTTGTGGATACACTGACCTCCGCTCGTTCCCATTGTTAGGCCTATGATTTAATATGAATGGGTTCAACACTTAAGCCCTAATTATTTTCCTTTAAAGACTTCATTATTGACATTTTAAGGAAGATTCAGATCCTATTGAATGTCTTAACCTTACGTATAACCTGAATCAATTTCCTTCGATCCTGGACCAGTGGGGAAGAGGCCAACCACGCTTTCACTGTGCCACTTTGATCCAACGATTGTATTAACTGACCTAATTAGATTGGGCTCATAATGTTCTACCCTCCTTTAAAATAATTTCTACTCTCAAGGCTCAAGAATCTATGTCTCGATTCGTATGTCAGAACGAGGTGTAATTTAGGACGTATCCTTGACACGGAATGGAAAACAATTTCTTTATACATTAGTCTTCCCCCCATCGATGATGTGTACTATGACATTGGTACCTATGGTTATAGAAAAGAGCTAAAATGATGGGTGTTGTGGTTGATTTCAGGGACGGGTGTGAGTTTGTGGCAAGATGCCTAATCTTTATTGATTATATATTTTTAACACTTCCCAAAGACGAAGTAATAAACTTTTAGTTGTAAGTGGTCGGGCCAACACGGAAGGAAAGTTGTGTAGTGGGTCTGAAGCAGATACACAACCCTTCTTCCTAGCTATGACAGAAATTTTTTGTATCAATTCTTAATCTTAGGTGATCCCGATCTTCTACTTAATCAGAGCATTGCGTTCATTGGTAACTACTAAGCTTAAGAATTTGGTTCAAACCACAAATACTTCGCTTATATATATAGTTTCTCTACTCCGTGTTCCCGATGTCAATAAGTTCTTGGGAGGATAATTTTAAGGGGTGTCTTGATTTGACCTAACATTAATTCTAAGGGATTTATAAGTTTTCCTTAAGAGTGAATGGTTCTAAGTTAAAACAACTTTTCTAAGGGTTATCAAGGATGCCTATAAGTATTAAGGGAATCCAACAAAGGAACGAGGTCTCACTCAACCAAATCAAGACAACTAAGTCTATATTTCAATTATCTTAGCAAAATCAGTCATTTACATTCCTTAGGATACTCACTATCCTAGTCTTAACTTATGTGTAGCGGCAATCCACTAGTTGTAACCTAAAGCCTATGTTTATATGCTAAATGATTTCGTATCATTTCTAATACAAGGAATTGTTTTATCACTTAGGGTTAAAAGTCATCTGATTGGAATTGAGTTGCCCAAACCTGAAGTTAATTACGCTCAAGCACTTCACATATGCTCATACCAGCTAAGGAGGTCCTAGGATTCACTTTAGTAATTTATTAGATTTCCTATACTGTCAGATCTTTAAGAATCTAGGAGTACTAACTCTAGGTCCAAAACTCTAGATGTCCTAGCACTTGATGGTCACTATTTATAGACTAAGCTACCATGTTTGGTCTCGCTCGTCGGTAGAGACTGTTCTAACGGAATTCAAGGGTCGAGATCCCGTTTCGACCTTCGTTCGGCACTTGCACTTGTCTTCTTCTTAGAACGGCTCGGACGACTGGGCTCGGCCTCATCCGGGGCCGTTCTCTTCCTTCCCATGAAGGAAAGGAGCGTAAGGATCGAAAAGATGGCTGTAACTAGCTCAAAAAGAGCCACTGGGTTGAAAAATCTTGTAAGGTGAGATGGGTTTGTGGGTTTGGAAGGTTATGAGATCAAAAGATGGGTTTTATCGACTATCGGTCTAAATGTGACTGAGATCAATTTACATGATCTCAGGCACATACAGCTAAACTACAGTAGTTAATCTCGCTTGTCGGTGAAACCTGAGATTCTAATTTGGTTTCTAGATTCCATCGCCCCCTTCCTAAGTCAGAGTGCATCAGAGTGCGTCGCATTGCCATAACCCAGGTCCAGTTTAATCTAAATCCTTCTCTAATAACATCTTATAATGCCCTGAAAATCGGGGGTCGTGCATAAACTCCACTCCCGAGTTCCAACGCATCACTTATGCAACATAGATAATGATGACTGAATGTTGTTCATATTAGTATATTAAACATAAGTGGGATTAGACCAAAATAACATATCATACTCTAAAGACAGTTTAATTTCACAAGCGGAAGACTATGATAGATATATAAAATATATAATCTGTTGTAAGTCTCCAGAGTGTGAACATGATACCAGGTTAAATATATACATGTATACTCCAAAAATAAATAAAATGAAGATACATGGGTGTTCTAAAAGTGCAGAATAACAAGTGCAATGGCATCTAATCAGCATCCCTGTAACCCCGTTGATCAAAACACGGCTCACATGAACCCACATGAATACTACATGTAGGAGAATGCCTCCTTGTCATCCTTGAAGTCTGGCACCGCCTAGCATGCATCGCCATCACCTGCAGCTAAGACAGAGTTTAATTGGTGTTTAAAACATCGTCTCGTAACGTGGGAGTGAGTGATCAACTCAATGGGGTTATAAAGCAAAGGTTAACATCTTATTAATTCAGTCAAGCAGTAATATAAAGCAATACAAGAAAATATCCCTAAGTACTCTGATTCATGTAAGAATGGTACGTATAAATGATTCATGCCCACACCTGCACTCCCTCTACAATCTTCATTTCACGGTCGCTCATGTTAGTCACGTCCTCAGTGCACTACCCAACGCCAAACGACACATGTAGTGCGGTGCATGAATATGATTTTCAAGTTCTTATTAATCCTTTTCATACAGAGGATTGAGAAGCTAAGGTACCTCTCTTATATCATTCCCAAACAATGATCCATTCTAGGGTCGTCAGTCCTAGTAAATCTCATACGATGTTGCGGTTCTTGGTCACTACAAAGGGCTCATCACCTTATCAGGGTAGGCCTAGTTTATACTCTAGTTACTACGGAAAGGCTCGTCGCCTCAACGTAGTCTCAGAGTATGCTCGAGGTCACTAAAAGGGCTCGTCACCTTATTAGTGTATCCCGACAGCTCGAAGACAGTGTCCCATACCACCGTATTCGGCTCACGAGTCTGGGTTACTCACTGGTCACTACGGGGAGGCTCGTCCCCTAGCGTGGGTTAACAGCTCGACCACGGTGTCCCATACCACCATGTCCAGCTCATGAGTCTTATCGGATCGAGGTACTAAGGTTAAAGGGGCTTTTCCACTAGTAAGTTTGGACCTTAGGTTCAAGCAGTAACGTCCATACATGGTGAACATATATTGGGCCAATTGGTTTATTAGACGAGTTTGACTCGTATGAGCGCACATTGAGTTGATTGACATGAAGTGAATAAGCACTCCGTGTGGCCTAACCACTGCCGACATCCCAAGTACGGCTCAGATTCGTCAAACACATCCTGTGTGGCAAAAATAACCTCAGCCACCAGTTCGAGGCCTGTTACCGATCGCCTAGACTATAATATAGTCCCAAACACGTGCAATTACAAAAAGTAAGCATATGAGATTGTTAAACCAGTAATGAATAAATAAGTCCATCCTATAATCATTTGAGGATACTATGGAAACATGAATATACACTACATAGAGGAAATCATTCACACAGCTAAACATAAATTATATACAGTACATGGATGAAATCATACACACAGCTAAAGTAGTTGGGATTCATATCTCAACTCCCTTATAAATCATAATTTACTAACTACTAACTCATTCAAACATTTTTACAAACATTTAGACTACACCTTCCAACATACATCACATATATTGGTTATATTACGTATTAGGGAAAATCACCTTACCAAAGAGTTGTCGCATATATAAAAAGCATGTAGCTACGACAATTAATCATGGCAATCACAAATCCAGATTCCAAATACATACAAACATTTCAACAAACACGTATTAAATATGTTATCATACATAGGTAATTCGCCCATAAATCACATAGTAGTAAGATAGGTTACATAGAGGAAACTGTAACTATGTAGGAGGGGATTGAGGATCGCATCTCGACATCCTCATTAAATACATTAAAACATGCATTTTCTCATTCAGACATTTTATCAAACACTTAGGCTACACATATTCACATACATGTAATAGCTAAGTTAAACACATATTACAGCATTTTCTTTCACATAGGAGTTGCCACACATACACTAATCATGTATTTTTAAGCATCAATCATAACAAGTGCAAACCATAATTCTATATTCATTCAGGTAATTCAAAAAACACATGGAATGCATTTAAAAATTAACAGAGTATATATATTTATGTAATATATGGAAGACATCGTATTTAGCATGTGTGATAGGAATCAAGTCAGACAAAAATCATTCCTGACATTAAAAGCCTTGAAAATTATAACCTAAACGTTTATAGTCCGCACCTTTCACCGGTAGACTTGTAATGAACTCGGTTCGAACACTATTCCTTCATATAGGGCATGAAAACCACCTATAATAGGGAATAGGTTAGCTATTCCAGCACTTACACTATTGGAAACCCTAAAATAGATTAGGGTTTGGTTTTCTTACTCAATTTCAGAATCGAAATTGCAGGAATAATGATGCAGCCCGTGGAGCGATGGGATCGAATCTCAGGAACTCTCTCCCACTCGTTCTCTCACTTTCTCTCCCTCTCCTTCTCTTTTTGCTCTCTTCTCTCTCCTAGGGTTGTAAAATCGTATGGAATAGAACTGAGGTGGGTTAAGGCCTTTATATAGGCTCAGGATTGATGGAAATGGCCCTAGGGCCAAGGTATACTTAGGTTATAGGCAAAACTCATCTGTTTTGACTCAACAGATCATTTCTGGAGGCCTCTTTGCTGAATGCGGTCAGACTTAAGATCCTTGACCATGGATCTAGGTCAGGCTAAGTTTTTAGTCTGATTGGACTTACAGATCAGACGCGACGAACCAGTTTCAGTTCAATGGTCATCGGAACTCAATCAGGGCCACAAGTACACTGACATGTGTGGGACATTTTCCCTATTTTGAGGGTGTAATTGGGTCAGATTCTGATGGTCTGAATCATTATATTTGGCCCGTAAGCGACACGACTCAGATTACTTAAATTCAGATTTAATTCCAAAGAAATTCACGTCTCTCACTCACTTTGCTTCGGGCTTAAGGAAATAGTTCTAGGATCCCATCTGGACTTGATTTTTGAGGTGGTCATCATGTCTAACAAGGTGGTCATAACCGTATAGTTTCGACCTTATCGGACTTTCGACGTGCGGTACAAGTCCGATACGGAGTTTCATGATGCTCCCAAGAGCAACTGGGTTTAGAGATTGATCCTAGGTTTTTAGGTAATGTAGCATTAGCGGTCCTACTCATGTTGGGACTTGTATTTCACATTTAAAGTGGTTCAAGCTAATTCTACTGAGTATTCGGTTTAGTACTTAACCAAATTCTCCCCTAATTATGGCAGAATACAGTCCTAGGGCCATTCTATGCCCCATTTTTGACACTTCTAGTTAGTATATTATTTTAATTATTTTTTTAGTAGTTAATAATCAAGTTTAACCCTTCTCCACCAAATTTCATGGGATTTTTTGTTGTAAAAAAATTCTAAAAATTCCTGAAGCAGCAGCTGTCCAACGAATGATTTTTAGACAGTTATCAAAATGACCTACTTTAATCTATATTTAGTATTTTATTATATTTTCTCATATTTTTATATAAAACTAAACTCATTTAGCTTTAATCTGGTTTTGAATCACCTAAATTAGAGTTATAATGATGGAGATATGATTTTTCAAAGTTGAAAAAAATGTGCTAAAAAAATGTAAAAAATCGGCCGCCTGACCGCTGTACGGACGAGGCCTCGCCAAACTGGCGAGCCCCTCTCCGGTCACTGATCATTTTAGTGAGGTCTCACCCCAGAGGCAATTTCCTCCCCCCCTCCCCCCCCCCCCCCATGCGGGACCCACCTCGGGTCCCCCCGAATTGAGTCGTTTAGGCCCACAAGTCCGTCGAGGTATTATCGGATCTCATTTGAAAACTGGTATGAGTTACGCGACATACAATATATGATTTTGAGGTAAAAGAAGCTAATCTATCCAAATGTTTTATCTATATCATGAAATTCTAAAATTTCATTAGTCAAAATCCCATTTTATTCATGTATTTACCATTTACAGTAAGTTTTAGTTTTAGTATAGTTCTTCACCATTTAAATTGTAGGATTTGTGTCTAATATGAAACTACTTAGAGAAATTTGAAGAATGAGGTGGTGAAAGGTGAGATTTTGAAGGAAATGGGTTGAAAAGTGATTTTTTTAGACTTTGGGATTGAGCTCTGAGAGTATTATGGTTGACCCATTGCCTAAGGACGTCTAACTCCAAGTTGGCAAAAATCCAGGGTGTTACAATTTCAGGTTTTCTTCCTTGGCTCTCACAATTGCGTCTGCCCACTTAGAACTCGACAATCCACCAAACTAAGACAATAGGCCAAAAAAGTAGCCAGTTCGGTGAACGGGCTATAATCTGCCAGGCTTCTTATCTTCTACGAATGACTGCATGAAAAACTACAAAGAAGACAAGAGTATTAAAAAAGTATACAACGCGTAAGTACATGTTTTGAATATAACCGGAAAGATTAAAGAATGTATCATAAGTTCCTTGTAAAATGTGCAAGCCACTAGAGGCGGTATTTTTCAAATATCAGGGAATTTTGACATCTCTCTGAAAAGTATCGTAGTGGTCTTGGAAATTGATGGCAGTCTTTGAGGAGGCTCAAAATAAGCAAACTCCTCAGTAGTAGGAACAAACTCATCAAAGAATTGCCCTGTAACTGGAAGTCCTACCATTTGGTGTAGATCCCATAATGTGTGATAGTAACCTCACCCGGGGGCAAGTGAAGAGAATTTGTTGTGGGACCAATACTTCAAGAAGCCTTTGAAGATCATAGTATCCTTGAACAAATGATCAGAAGTAACTTTAATAGAATTATATAAATCAACATCGGCCAAAATTTGGGTAAATTTCTTGAGAATGGCTCTCGTCCAGGCACTATAATAAGCACGATGGGATAAAAGGCCACATGTTCGAAATTCTGCAGTACCCTATAGAGAATCCTTGTCGCAGAAGAGTTACTGAAGAGTCTCAAAATAGTGTGTAGGATAAAGGGTATGCAAATTATAGCTGGGAATTAGAAAGCACATGTGAGAAATTTGACTCGGCTTCTAATGTGATCCTTTTTTTAACAAAAAGCCTTTTAGGATCTAAGGTTCCTTTATAACCCAGTTTGTAGTATAAAGAATCATATTCTGCATCATATGATCGGTTGGCTTACTATGAAAGATTGATAAATGACGGTGCAAACTCAGTGGAATGATAATCATCTCATTTTTATAGGGGATTTTGAATTTGATGACTTCTTGATGGAACTTCATGCCATCTCATGTATTCTAGAGACGCTTTTTGTTGTGCTCCTTAATATTCTCTTGTAATAATTCTCCTTTACTCTTCAATTTCTTCTTCTTCATAAAGGTGGGAGGAGTAGGTTCTCTATTAGCAGGGTGAGAGCTGTCAATGCAGATATTGGCAGTTGATTTCAACCATGTATCCCAATCAGCTTCATGACCCTCCTTTGGAGGTCTTTTGACGTTTTCGATTATGATAGCTTTGATGTAAGTGCTCTTATGTTTAACACACATGGATTGTCAAATTTTGTAAGAGAAAAGTGCCTCAAGGTCATATCACAAGTATGGCATCACAACTACTCTACATGCCTAAAGATCAGCTTCAGGTCGACATATGTCAGCTTAAGATCGACTTATGATTAACTTAAGATTGGCACATCTTCTCAAGAAGTTGATGCCTAATTTCAAGATAAGATCGAGTCAAAGTTCAAGACAAGTTCTCCCATATATTTGCTAAAACACAGGTGGTAAAATGTAACGCCTTATGTTTTCAGGACCCGAGTATATGACTTGTTTTCCAAAAACCCGAGTGTTAACCTATAGAGAGCCAAATTGCATATATTATTTTCTTTACCTTTCAGAGATAGCAGTTTAGCGTAGGATGGACAAATTAGCATAAAGGAAAATTTGTATTTACATTTAGAATATACAAGAGGCTACCCATAATGACTTATACAAACCAGTGTCTCGACATAAACAAATACAAGATTCATATAATTTAATACATGAGAAATATTAAAATGTATTTAAACATAAGCCATACAATCGTGCAGCCTCTTTAGGCAGGTACAACCATGCATCTTTGATAATTACACCCGGCTCCTCATCGGTATGAACTTGAATATCACTTAAGCCACCTGTGCTACCTATATAATTATATATTTGATGGATGAGTGACCAGCTTAGTGTGAATTTTCCTCAAGATTACACACCGCCACCTTAGCTAAGCATAGTTAAAAATATTAAGGCATTCAAAGTAATACATGATGCAGTCTATTTAAATGGATGAATGCGTGAATGCACATCGACCTGGGATGCTCATCTAGTCGAACTTGGGCTTGTCACCCATGCATAAGACTGGTCACTAGTGTATAATGCCAAGTCATCAAAATAAGTCGATAGTCAGTGGTCTGGGAGCTAACGAAATGATACCCTAATTAACCAAAGGGCATGTGCTACAACATCCAGAATTATTCACCCATCATTGCCAATATGCTATGAATGCATAATTATCCAAACCATTATTATTCCAATTACAATCGGCCAATTTAAGTAACTCAATGGTCACTATGCGGGGATCGTCACCCAACGTAGGCCAACAGCTCAGGCATAGTGTCCCATGACCATCATCCTTGGCTCATGAGGTCCTCCTATCTTAGGATGCTTAATGGATGCCCATCGACTAGTGGCCAATCAAAATTGATAATTTAGGAATACCATCACATGGTTAAAGGCCATCGAAACCATAAAAAACAACCGTTAAAACATGCGACAAATATTAAATCGCAGCGGTAAAAGGATGCTTGAAACATTAAATCGAGACAGCAAAAGAGTCAGGTATGATTAAATCAGAGCGGTTAAGCTCTAAGTTACTCAAGCCGTACGACCTATGGATGGTAAATCCTACATTAATATTTCATGTCCCATGTAAACTCCAAATCTAGGGTCCATTTCTTAACACACCTTATCTTGTTACATCCTAAGCATGAGTTCACATACACAAGAGGGATCACCCATTATCAAGTGTAGTGAATAGAGATCCCTAAGTGACTCACAATAATCCATGATAAAGCTTATAATTATGGCATGCTAGACATAAATTAATTCATCATAATCACAATAATTCATGATAAGAACTATCAATTTAAATTTAAATGAAAGCTATCATGTAAGCAATTTTTATATGAATCATGGTTCACAACTATCAACTATAATTCAAGTATAGGTCATGTCTTAAGAACTGATAAAAGATCGCATGCTATGAGAAAACATATGTGATTCAAATAAAGACTATTCACTACCAAATAAATGACCAACGCCAATGGCCGTGTAGTGGTTTCCCCGACGGTTTTTAGCAAAATCCGTCCGCAAAAACAAGATGGTTTTTAGTGGTGGACATTAAGTCAGTACTATTTTCCTTTGGTGTGGTCCACTTGAGAGTTAGATTTGGCTCATTTTTATGTGAACCCCTAAAATATTATGGAGAAATGGTTAGATGGCATGGATGAAGCACATACATCATGGTGGGGTCCATAAAGTACTGGCCACTACCCACCTAGCTAGTGACAACATCACGAGCCAAACCGCGTACAGAAGCAGTTACTTCCTACACCGCCTAGGTGATTCGTTTGGGTAAGGCTCTGTGTGACCCACCTTGATGTAAGGGATTAATCCACACCGTCCATCCATATTTACAAGTCATTTTAGGGTCTAAACGCAAAAATTAGGTGGAACCCATGCTTAAGTGGACCACAAAGTGGGAATTGAATGGTCACCATTAAAAACTTCTTGGTAGTTGTAAAAGTTTAAGATCAAGTTGATATTTGTGTTTTCACTTCGTTCAGGTATACATGACCTTATGAATAGGTTGGATGGTCAAAAACAATCATGGTGTCCCTTAAAAAGGTTTCAATAGTGGGTGTCATTATCATGTCTCGGATCGGCTCGGATGAGAAGGAAATCCCGTCTGGGTCCCACATGTGACAATATGGGACTCGTGACTGTGATCTAGCCATTCCTCATGAGAGATCCTTCCTTTTATAACATGGGGGTGGACAGTTTACCCGAATTCGTTCATCTGGTGGGCCTTCTTATATTTGGACTTGGCACACCTAAGGGATAGACTGACCTAATTAGTGGGCCTGGGTGCATACTTAGGAGGGTTTTCTGAATGAACCGCTTGGATCTCTCACCCGGTGCCTTACTGACTCATGTGGGCCAGGCATAGATGGGCTGAATGGTGTCTTATATTACTATTCCACACCATGGCCACCTCTAAGGTGGGCGCGGATTAGATACTGACAAGTTGAGTAGCCAGACTCGCTACTGAAGTTACATCACCAAGTTTTGTGGGCCCACCATGATGTATGTTTTGTGTCCACGCCTTTCATCCATTTGGACAGATTATTTTAGGGCAATATCCAAAGAATGAGTTAAATCCAAAGCTCCAGTATACCCAGCATAGAAAGTAGTGGGGATAGTGACACTCATCATTAAAAACTTCTAAAAGGCCACAAAAGTTTTAGATCAAGCTGATATTTGTGTTGTCCCTACTTTCATGTCTTTTTTAACTTTTGAATAGGATGGATTTCAAATAAAAAGTATGGTGGGCCTCAGGATACTTTCAACGGTGGGAATCACTCTCCCCATTATTTTCTATGGTGAGGTCCACTACAGATTTTTATCTACCGCATTCTTTGGCTCATGCCCTAAAATGATATCTCAAAATGGATGGATGGTGTGGATACAACACATACATCATAGTGGGGCCCACAGAACTTGGTGATGTCACTTCAGTAGCAGACTCACTACTAAACCTGTCAGTATCTAATTTGCGTCCCTTTAAGGTAGGTTTTTTTTTTTTTTTTAATTTAATATAGAACCAATCTCCACTACTCAACACGTGGTCACTTGTATTTAAATCTGGACCGTTAATCTGTGTGAACCATGCTAGGAAATCAAAGTCACACAACGACTAATAGATCGTTGATTGAACCGTCAGATGGAAGCTATCTATCTTGGTGCTAAGCTATAATGGGTGGATAAGATAGGACCCACTTCCGAACCGGTAAGAATGTTGAGAACTGACAAATGCGATTGGCTAGAGCAGAGGAAAAAGTAGATGTACTGGATCTCTGGACTTGCCTCATTTTTTGGATCATACTGTAAAATGATAATGGATGAATGGCGTGGATAAAGTCGTTACATCACGGTGGCCCCCATAGCCCTACCTGGATGTATCATTAACCGGGCGAGGGTTGGACACAATCCTCTTCCCTCCTTTATTTGCTAATCAGTGTCCCTCCACTCCCGCACCCCCCCCCCCCCCCCAAATAATAAAAAAAAAAAATCCCCAAAATTTCCCGCTCTTTACCCCCAAAATTCAAATCTCTCCCCCCCTAAACTCAAAAATTTCCTAAAATCATGCGCTCTCTACCCCCAAAATCTAAACCTCTCTCTCTCCCTCCCTCCCTCCCTCCCCTCTCAGGAAATCAAATGATCAGTGCCGGATTAAATTGTATGCTTCATAAATGTACACCATTGTAATGCCCTGAAAATCAGGGGTCGAGCATAAAATCCACTCCCGAGTTCCAATGCATCACTGATGCAACATAGATAATGATGATTGAATGTTGTTCATATTAGTACATTAAATATGAGTGGGATTATACCAAAACAACATATCATACTCCAGAGACAGTTAAATTTTGTAAGCAGAAGACTGTGATAGATATATAAAATATATAAACTGTTGTAGGTCTCTAGAGTGTGAACATATTACCAAGTTAAATATATACGTGTATACTCTAAAATGAACTGAAAATGAATATACATGGGTGTTCCCAATAGTGCAAAATAACAAGTGTAATGGCGTCTAATCAACATCCCTGTGACCCCGTCGATCAGAACATGGTTTACATAGACCCGCCTGATAACTACATATAAGAGAAACCCTCCTCATCATCATAAAAATTTGGTTCCTCTTTGAAAGCATCGCCATCATCTGAAACTAAAACAGAGACTAGTTGGTGTTTCAAACACCGTCCCTTAACATGGGAGTGAGTGATCAACTCAGTGGAACAAAAAAAGCAAGGATAACATGTTATCAATTCACTTAAGCAGTAATGATAATGCAATACAGCAATCAAGCCCTAAGTACTCTTGTTAATGCAAGAATGATACGCGATAATGATGCATACTCTCACCTGCACTCCCTCAGCGTCTTCATCTTACGGTGTGCATGACAACCACCCAAAAGTGCTCTTCCTCGCCAAAGCACATGCAATGCAGTGCATGAACATGATTACCAAGTTCTTATTAGTCCTTTTCATACAGCAGGATTGGAAAGCTAAGGTACCTCCCTTATATCAATTCTCAAACAATGATCCATTCTAGGGTCGTCAATCCTAGTAAATCTCATACAATGTTATGGTTTTAGGTCGCTGTAAAAGGCTTGTCACCGATCAATAAAAGCCTAGTTATATCCCAGTTACTACAAAAAGGCTCTTCGCTCCCATGCAGTTTCAAGGTATGCTCGAGGTCACTACAAAAGGCTCGTCGTTCCCATGCAGTTTCAAGGTATACTCGAGGTCACTACAAAAGTCTCGTCACCAATTAGAGTAGGCCGACAACACGAATACAGTGTCCCATACCACCATATTCGGCTCACAAGTCTGGGTTGCACACTAGTCACTACGAGGAGGTTCGTCGCCCCAGCATAGGCCGATAGCTTGGCCACGGTGTCCCAGACCACCATGCTCGGCTCATGAGTCTTAGCGGATCGAGGTACCAAGGTTAACAGGGCTTCACTGGTGAGTTTAGTACCTTAGATTCAAGCAGTAGCGTCCAAACATGGTGAACATACATCGGGTCAATCGGGTTAATTGACGAGCTTGACTAGGACGACCGCACGTTGAGTTGATCGACAAGAAGTGCATAAGCACTCTGTGTGGCCTAACCAATGTCGACACCCCAAGTACGGATCAAATTCATCGAACACATCCAATGTAGCAAAAATAACCTATGCCACCAGTTCATGGCCTGTCATCGATCGCCTGGACTATAATATAGTCCCAACCACGTGCAATTACAACAAGTAAGCATATGAGATTGTTAAAGTAGTAATGAATAAATAAGTCCATCCTATAATCATTTGAGCATACTATGGAAATATGAACATACAGTACATGGAGGAAATCATACACACAACTAAACATGAATCATATACAGTACAAGGATGAAATCATACACACAGCTAAGGTAGTTGGAATTCATATCTTAACTCCCTTATAAATCACAATTTACTAACTACTAACTCATTCAGACATTTTTTTTACAAACATTTAGACTGCACCTTCCAACATACATCACATATATTGGTTATATTATGTATTAGGGAAAATCCTCTTACCAAAGAGTTTTCGCATATATAACAACCATGTACCTATGAGAGTTAATCATGGCAATCACAAATCCAGATTCCAAATACATACAAACATTTCAACAAACACGTATTAAACATGTTATCATACATAGGTAATTCTCCCATAAATCACATAGTAGTAAGATGGGTTATATAGAGGAAACTGTAACTATGCATGAGGGGATTGAGGATCGCATCTCAACATCCTCATTAAATACACTACAACATGCATTTTCTCAATCAGATATTTTATCAAACACTTAGACTATACATATTCACATACATGTAATAGCTTAGTTAAACACATATTACAACAATTCATTCCACATAGGACTTTTCCACACATACACTAATCATGTATTTCTAAGCATCAATCATAACAAGTACAAATCATAATTCCATATTCATTCAGGCAATTCAAAAAACACATGGGATACATTTAAAAATCAATAGAGTATATATATTTATGTAATATACGAATGACATTGTACCTAGCATGTGTAATAGCAGTCAACTCAGACGTAAATCATTCCTGACATTAAAAGCCTTGAAAACCATAACCTAAACATTTATAGTTCACACCTTTCACCGGTAAACTTGTAATGATCTCCGTTCGAACACTATTCCTTCATCTATGGCATAACAACCGCCTATAATAGGGAATAGGTTAGCTATTCCAGCAATTACACTATTTGAAACCCTAAAACAGATTAGGATTAGGTTTTCTTACTCAATTCCAAAATCGAAATCGCTAGAATAGCCATGTAGAAGTTGTAATTTAGCCCGTGGAGCGATGGGATCGAATCCCAGGAACTCTCTCCCACTCTCTCTCTCACTTTCTCTCTCTTTCCTTCTCTTTTGGTCTCTTCTCTCTCTTAGGGTTCCAAAATTGTATGGAATAGAAATGGGGTGGGTTTAGGCCTTTATATAGTCCCAGGACTAATGAAAATGGCCTCAGGGCCAAGGTATACTTAGATTATAGCCAAAACTCATCTGTTTCGACTCAATGGAGAATTTATGGAGGCCCATTTGCTGAATGCGGTTGGACTTAAGCTTCCTGATCATGGATCAAGGTGAAGCTGAGTTTTCAGTCTGATCGGGTTTATAGATCGACCGTGGCAGACCAGTTTCAGTTCGACGGTCAGCAGCACTCGATCAGGACCACAAGTACACTGGCATGTGTGGGACATTTCCCATGATCTGAGGGTGTATTTGGGTCATATTCTGATGGTCTGAATGCTCATAGTTGGCCTACACACGACACGACTAAGATTACTTAAATTCGGATTTAATTTCTAAAACATTCATGTTTCTCACACACTACATTCTAGACTCAATTAAATCGTCGTGGGATACCATCTGGACTTAATTTCTGAGTTGGTTGTCAAGTCCAACAAGACGATCACAATCATATAGTTTCAGGCTAATCAAACTTTCAACGTGCGGTCCAGGTCCAATACAAAGTTTCACGATGCTCCCAAGAGCAACTTGTTTAGAGATTGATCCTAGGTTTCTAGGTAACATAGCATTAGTGGTCCTACTCATTTTTTTTCTTATAGTTCATATTTAAAGTGGTTCAAGCTAATTCTACTGAGTATTCAATTTAGTACTAACCAAATTCTACCCTAATCATGGCATAATACGGTCCTAGGGCCATTCTATGCCCCATTTTTAGCACTTCTAGTTAGTATATTATTTTAATTATTTTTTAATAGTTCATCATTAATTTTATACCACCTTCACTAAATTTTATGAGATTTTGTGTTGTAGAAAAATTCTAAAAATTCTCGAAGCAGCAGCTATCCAATGAATGATTTTCGGATAGTTGTCACAACTACCTACTTTAAACTATATTAAATATTTTATTATATTTTTTACTTATTTTCATATAAAACTAGACTCATTTATCTTCAATATTGTTTTTGAATCACCAAAATTGGAGTTATATCGAGGGAGATATGATTTTTCAAAGTTGGATTAAACGCGTAAAAATAAATGCAGAAAACGGGCCGCCTGACCGCTGTACACACAAGGCCTCACCAAACCGGCGAGCCCCTCTCTGGTCACTGGTCATTTGGTCGAGGGCTCACCCCAGGGGCAATGTCCTCCCCCCTCCACCGGGGATGCCGGAAACATGTGAGACCCTCGAAATGTGTCGTTTGGGCCCACGAGTCCGTTCAGGCATTATTAGGTCTCATTTGCAAACTGAAATGAGTTACGCAACTGTAACATCCCGAAAATTGGGGGGTCGAGCAAAAACCCAACTCCCGAGTTCCAAAATGTTATTTATGCAACATAGGTATGTATGATTGAATGTTGTCTGTGATAATGTATTAAACATGAGTGAGATTAATCCAGAACAGCATATCATACTCCAGAGACAGTTAAATTTACAAGCGGAAGACTGTGATAGTATGTATAACATATATAAACTGTTGTATGTCTCTAGAGTGTGAACATGTTACCAGGTTATATACATACATGTATACTTCAAAAGTAAATAAAAGAATATACATGAGTGCTCTAAAAATATAAAATGACAAGTGTCAAGGTATCTAATCAACCTCCCTGTAATCCCGTCGATCAGAACACGCATAAAGGAGGGATCCTCCTCATCATCATCAAGTCCAGCACCGCCTCGCAGGCCGCGCCATCATCTGCAATCACAAAAGGGTCTGGTGGGTATCTGGAAACACCATCCCGTAACGTGAGAGTGAGTAGCTAACTCAGTGGAATAATAGAGCAGAGATTAGCATGTTATCAAATCAATCATGCGATAATAGTAAAGCAGTAATTCAAACATTCCTAATACTGTTGTTAATGCAATTATGACATGACGTGATGTATGCCCTCACCGACGATCTCCCTCATGCGGCACCATCTTACGACCGCGGCATGCAATCGACCCTCAAGTGCTCCACATCTTTCAGGCACATGCAATGGTATGGTGATATGATTTCTGAGTTATTATTAGTCCATTCAAACAGCAGGATTGGGAAACTAAGGTACTTCCCTTGTATCAATCCCAACACAGATCCTGTCTTGGGTCGTCACTCCTAGTAATCTCATACGAGGTATATTTTGTAGGTCGCTGCAAGGGCTGCCAGGGCTGTTGCACGCATTCGTTGCTCCGCTCCCCCATCACCTTATCAATACAGGCCTACTGTACTCTACTGCTACTGAAGGGTCGTCGCCTCCCGTAGACTCAGAATACGCTCGCGGTCACTACAAAGGACTCGTCGCCTGATCAGTGTAGGCTGACAGTAAGAATATAGTGTCCCATACCACCATAATCTGCTCACGAGACTAGGTACTCACTGGTCACTACGGGGAGGTTTGTGGCCCCAGCGTAGGCCGACAGCTCGACCACGGTGTCCCATACCACCATGCCCGGCTCATGAGTCTTCGTGGATCAAGGTACCATGGTTAACAGGGTTTACAATGGTAAGTTCAGTACCCTAGGTTCAAGCAGTTATGACTCATGCAGGGTGAACATACAACGGCCAGTCGGGTTACTTGACGGGCTCGACTAGCGCGATCGCATCTCAAGTCGAACGACATGAAGTGCGTAAAATACTTCGTGTGACCAAACCACTACCGCCAAATCCAGAACACGGCTCGCGTTCATCGACGCGTCGTTCATGGCGAAGATAAGCTAACCACGAATTCACTCGGTTATCGACTGCCTGGACTAAGTATAGTCCCAAACATGTGGAATCACATCAGCAAAGCATGTGAAAGTATTGGAAATGAAATACAACCATATGAGCATGTTAACACATGTTGTAACATACAACTTAAGAAAATCACCTGATACATGCCTTTCATACATATAATAAAATTATGCATATCGCCAACATATAGGAAATGATTTCCATCAGCAAATTAATTGAGAATTCAATCTCAAACTAAATCATAATGAAATCATCAAGCACATGTTATAACATACAGCTTAAGCGAATCGTCAAGCACATGCATTTCATTCATATTATGAAATCATGCATATGGCTAACATGTAGGAAACCATTTACACCAACATATTAATTGAGAAATCAATCTCAAACTAATTCATAACACCATTTAATTCAATACATACTAATACAAGCATTTATACAAACACTTACACTACACTCTTAAGTCTACATATAGTATGTCGACCCGAAGTGCGCATTTAGGCAAATCTCTTCGCCAAACTAATTATGCACATATTCCTAATATTCTAATGCGACAACAAATCATGTCAATCACATCAGCAAAATATGAATGAAATCAGTACTTCCTACAAATGACTAAAATGCCCTAAATCTCATATTCTTCGTTGATTTACGAAACAGGAAACAGACAGCATGTTGTACATGTCAAAGGGCGTTGCCGTCGATAATCTACTATTAAACGACATTGAAAGCTTTGAAAACAGTCAATCAGAGCGTCTAAAATCCGCACCTTGTCTCTTATGGATGTGTAAATTCGAACGGAGCGTATACGCTTCGTCTACAGCGATAAGAAAACCTAATTCACGAGTTACGTTAGCTAACAAGCTATGAATCCTAGTAAACCTCAAATCAGCAACTTTCTAGGGTTATTTCATACCTGAAAAAGTGGAGGAATCACCGGCCAGGTGATTGAGATGTGTTGCTGAAGCACGTGCAATAGGTGGCACGAAGGCAGGAAAAATCTCTCCTACTCTCTCTCACAAACTCTCACCTCTTCTCTCTCCCAATCTAGCGATTTTTACAAATTTGGATGGGAGAGAGGAGTAAGGGTTTCAACCCTTTTTATAAGCTAAAAAATGCCTGGAATAGGCTCGGGAACAAAGTTTACTTAGGTTATATCCAATTCGGGGCTGTTTCGGTCCAAAAGGACATTTCTGGTGGTCCCCTGGCTGAATGCGGTCGGACTTAAGCTCATGCATACTGGATCTAGCACGCATTAAGTTTTCAGTCCGGCAGGGTTCGCAGATCGCACGTGGCGGTCCAGTTTCAGTTCAGCGGTCACCTCACGTAGATCAGGCCTGCAAATCTCATGATATGAAATAGAAATTTTTCCTGATCCGAGGGTGTAATTTAGCTGAATTCTGACGGTCAGAACGCTTAATACTGACGCGTCAAGTCGTGTGCCAGATTTGAATTTCAAATTCCAATTCTGTCCCTATTCGCACTCTCTTCAGTCCGGGCTCAATGAAACAGCTGTGATTATCGGTTGGACTTAATTTTCGGAATGATTGTCAAGTTCAACAAGGCGGTTCTAACGGTCTGAGATTGTAGGTATCGGACTTTCGACGCGCGGTCTAGATCCAATACAAAGTTTCAAAGTGGTCCAGAGAACAAACCGGCTTAGAGTTTGATCCAAGGTTATAGAGTATTATAGAGTCATTAGTTCTACTCGATTTGGGTCTTGTAGAATGCATTTAAAGTGATCAGGTACTATTTTCCAGCTACTCTAGCGTTGCGCTAGCTAACTTATGCTTAGTTTCTAAAGGAATTAATCCTAAGTGGTTTCTTTGGCTATGGAATTGGGTTCTGAGCGATTTTTCAGGTGTTTTAGTTGATCCATTGCCTAAGGACGTCTAATCCCAGGTTGGCCAAAATCCAGGGTGTTACAGCAATGTACAATACATGATTTTGGGGTAGGATAAGTTAATCTATCCAAATAAAATATCTATATCATGAGATTTCAAAAAATTAATAGTTGAAATCCCATTTTATTCATGTATTTACCATTTACAGTAAGTTTTAGTTTAAGTATAGTTCTTCACCATTTAAACTTTAGGATTTGTGTCTAATATGAAAGTACTTGGAGAAATTTGAAGAATGAGGTGGTGAAAGGTGAGATTTTGAAGGAAATGGGTCGCATTGAGTCCATTGGTAGTCGCCCAGGATTGAGGATTGGGTCAAGCCGTGAATGCTTTGCAGTTGTATATTTCAGTAACTCCGTAGTCCAATCACTCTAAAAGCTTAGGGAATGCCCATCACTGAAAGATTCAAATTTTCTATTTATAAGGTTGCCCTTTGCGTCTTGGTCTAGGAGCGTCCTCATCTGAATCTATGTCCAAGGTAGGGGTTAATAAGCACCTAAATAAATCATCCTAAAAAGATTTCTAATCATATAGGGTTGGCCAAGGCTTCTATTATGTTCGTATTTAACGAGTAAATTTGTGGATACACTGACCTCTACTCGTTCCCATTGTTAGGCTTATGAGTTAATATGAATGGGTTCAACACTTAAGCCTTAATTGTTTCCCTTTAAAGACTTCATTATTGACATTCTAAGAAAGATTCAGATCCTATTTAATGACCTAATCTTACGTATAACCTGAATCAATTTCCTTCGATCCTGGGCCAGTGGGGAAGGGGCCAACCATGCTTTCGCTGCGCCACTTTGTTCCAACGGTTGTATTAACTGACCTAACTAGATTGGGCTCATAATGTTCTACTCCCCTTAAAAACTTATTTCTACTCTCATGGCTCAAGAATCTATGTCCTAATCCGTATGTCAGAATAAGGTATAATTTAGGACCTATCCTTGACATGGAATGTGATACGATCTCCCAATACATTGGTCTTCCTTTCATTGATGATATATACTATGGCATTGATACCTGTGGCTATAGAAATGAGCCTAATCTCTATTATGGTTGATTCCAGGGACGGGTGTGAGTTGGTGGCAAGATGCCTGATTCTACCAAAGGACTCTTACTATGGTCCTGACTTACCCTGTTTAATCATGTCCAATTTAATACTGTAATATATTCTATACATTATTAGTACATAAGGAAGTTGGATAAAACAGGTTAACGGGCAAACTATCTCTCTAAGTTTATATGCACAATATGTATGCCAGAATAGTCTGTGATTTGGGACCTAATTCCTAACTATCTGTTGCCCATTTAAGACATTTCTTGGGCCTAAAAAGAAAAATCTCTATTGGTTGTAGGTTCTTAACACTTCTCAAAGACGAAGTAATAAACTTTTGGTTGTAAGTGGTCAGGCCAACACGAAAGAAAAGTTATGTAGTGGGTCTGAGCTGGATACATTGACCTTCTACCTAGCTAGGACAGAAAATTTATTGTATCAGTTCTTAATTCTAGTTGATATCGATCTTTAGCTTGATCAGAGCATAGAGTTCATTGGTAACTACTAGGATTGAGAATTCGATTCAAACCGCGAATACTTCGCTTATATACAGTTCCTTTACTCTGCGTTCCCGATTGTAATAGGTCCTTTGGAAGGAAATTCTAAAGGGTGTATTGATTTATCCTAGCGTTCAATCCGAGGGATATAAGTCCTTCAGAAGGAAATTCTAATGGGTGTATTGATTTATCCTAGCGTTCAATCCGAGGGATATAAAAGTTTTTTCTAAGCGTAACTAGTTTCTAAATCAAAAAAACTTTTCTAAGAGTTATTAAGGATGCCTATAAGTAACAAGGGAATCCAGCAAAGGAACGAGGTCTCACTTAACCAAATCAAGACAACTAACTAAGTTTATATTTCAATTATCTTAGTAAAATCAGTCTTTTACATTCCTTAGGATACTCAGTATCCTAGTCTTATCTTATGCGTAGCGGCAATTCACTATTTATAATCCAAAGTCTATGTTTATACGCTAGATGATTTTATACCATTCCTAATACAAGAAATTATTTTATCGCTTAGGGTCAAAAGTTGTTTGATTAGAATTGACTTGTCCGAACCTAAATTTAATAGTGCTCAAGCACTTCACATATGCTCATACCAGCTAAGGAGGTCTCAGGGTTTACGTTATTAATTTATTAGATTGCCTATACTGTCAAATCTTTCAAAATCTAGGAGTACCAACTCTAAGTCCAAAATTCTAGATGTCCCAGCACTTGATGGTCACTGTTTAAGGACTAAGCTACAGTGTTTGGTCTCGGCTGTCGGTGAAACTTGGGATTCTAATATGGTTTCTAGATTCCATCGCCCCCTTCCTAAGTCAGAGTGAGTTAGTGTGTCGTGTGACCATAACCCAGGTCAAGTTTAATCCAAATCATGATCTGATACCATCTTATAACGCCCTGAAACTCAGTGGTCGAGCATAAACTCCAGTCCCGAGTTCCAATGCATCACTTATACAACATAGATAATGATGATTGAATGTTGTTCATATTAGTACATTAAACATGAGTGAGATTATACCAAAACAACACATCATACTCCAGAGACAGTTAAATTTTGCAAGCGGAAGACCGTGATAGATATATAAAATATATAAATGGTTATAGGTCTCCAGAGTATGAACATGTTACCAGGTTAAATATATACATGTATACGCTAAAATGAACTGAAATGAATATACATGGGTATTCCCAACATGTAAAATAATAAGTTTAATGGCGTCCAATCAACATCCCTATGACTCGGTCGATCAGAACATGGTCTACATAAATTCGCCTAATAGCTGCATATAGGAGAAACCCTCCTCATCATCATAAAAATTCGTCTCTGCTTCTCAAACATCGTCATCATCTGAAACTAAAACAGGGACTGGTTGGTGTTTCAAATACCATCCCGTAACGTGGGAGTGAGTGATCAACTCAGTGGAACAATAAAGCAAAGGTTAACATGTTATCAATTCACTCAAGCAGTAATGATAATGCAATATAACAATCAGGTCCTAAGTACTCTTGTTAATGCAAGAATGATATACGATAATGGTACATGCCCTCGCCTATACTCCCTCAACGTCTTCATCTTACGGCGCGCATGGTTGCCACTCGAAAGTGTTATTCCTCGCAAAAGCACATGCAATGCGGTGCATGAACATGATTACCAAGTTCTTATTAGTCCTTTTCATACAACAAGATTGGGAAGCTAACGTACCTCCCTTATATCAATTCTCAAACAATGATCCATTCTAGGGTCGTCAATCCTAGTAAATCTCATACGATGTTATGGTTCTAAGTCACTGTAAAGGGCTCATCAACAATCAATACAGGCCTAGTTATACCCCAATTACTACAAAATGGCTCGTCGCTACCATGTAGTTTCAAGGTATGCTCGAGGTCACTACAAAAGGCTCATCACCAATCAGAATAGGCCGACAACACGAATATAGTGTCCCATACCACTATATTTGGCTCACGAGTCTGGGTTACTCACTGGTCACTACGGGGAGGCTCGTTGCCCTGACATAGGCCGACAACTCTACCACAGTGTCCCATACCACTATGCCTAGCTCATGAGTCTTAGCGGAACGAGGTACCAAGGTTAACAGGGTTTCAATGGGGAGTTTGGTACGTTAGATTCAAGTAGTAGCGTCTAAATATAGTGAACATACATCGGGTCAATCGGGTTAATTGAGGAGCTCAACTAGGACGAGCGCACATTGAGTTGATCGACAAGAAGTGCATAAGCACTCCGTGTGGCCTAACCAATGTCGACACCCCAAGTACGGCTCAGATTCATCGAACACATCCTATGTAGCAAAAATAACCTCAGCCACCAGTTCAAGGCCTGTCACCGATCGCCTAGACTATAATATAGTCCCAACCATGTGCAATTACAACAAGTAAGCATATGAGATTGTCAAAGTAGTAATGAATAAATAAGTCCATCCTACAATCATTTGAGCATACTATGGAAGCATGAACATACAGTACATGGAGGAAATGATACACACAGCTAAACATGAATCATATATAGTACATGGATGAAATCATACACACAGCTAAGGTAGTTGGGATTCATATCTTAACTCCCTTATAAATCACAATTTACTAACTACTAACTCATTCAGACATTTTTTTTTACAAACATTTTGACTACACCTTCCAACATACATCACGTATATTGGTTATATTACGTATTAGGGCAAATCCTCTTACCAAGGAGTTGTCGCAAATATAACAACCGTGTACCTATGATAGTTAATCATGGAAATCACAAATCTAGACTCCAAATACATACAAATATTTTAACAAACACGTATTAAACATGTTTTCATACATTGGTAATTCACCCATAAATCACATAGTAGTAAGATCGGTTACATAGAGAAAACTGTAACTATGCATGAGGGGATTGAGGATCACATCTCAACATCCTCATTAAATAAACTACAACATGCATTTTCTCATTCAGGCATTTTATCAAACACGTAGACTATACATATTCACATATATGTAATAGCTTAATTAAACACATATTACAGCAATTCCTTCCACATAGGAGTTTACCACACATACACTAATCATGTATTTATAAGCATCAATCATAACAAGTGCAAACCATAATTCCATATTTATTCAGGCAATTCAACAAACACATGAAATGTATTTAAAAATCAACAGAGTATATATATTTATGTAATATACGGAAGACATCGTATCTAGCATGTGTGACAGGAATCAAGTCAGACATAAATCACTCCTGACATTGAAAGCCTTGAAAATCATAACCTAAACGTTTATAGTCCACACCTTTCACCGGTAGACTCGTAATGATATGGGTTCGAACACTATTCCCTCATCTACGGCATAACAACCACCTATAACAGGGAATATGTTAGCTATTCCAGCACTTACACTATTTGAAACCCTAAAATAGATTAGGATTGAGTTTTCTTACCAATTTTAAAGTCAGAATCACCGGAATAGCGATGCGGAAGTGGTAATTTAGCCCGTGGAGCGATGAGATCGAATCCCAGGAATTCTCTCCCACTCTCTCTCACTTTCTCTCTCTTTCCTTCTCTTTTTTCTCTCCTCTCTCTCTTAGGGTTACAAAATTGTATGGAATAGAAACAAGGTAGGTTTAGGCCTTTATATAGGCCCAGGACTGATGGAAATGGCTCCAGGGCCAAGGTATACTTAGATTATAGCCAAAACTCATCTGTTTTGACTCAACGGAGCATTTATGGAGGCCCCTTTGCTGAATGTGGTCGGACTTAAGATCCCTGATCATGGATCAAGGTCAAGCTGAGTTTTCAGTCCGATCAGGTTTATAGATCGACTGTGGCAAACTAGTTTTAGTTCTACGGTTAGCAACACTCGATCAGGACCACATGTACACTGGCATGTGTGGGACATTTTTCCTGATCTGAGGGTGTATTTGGGTCAGATTCTCATGGTCTGAATGCTCATAGTTGGCCCGCACATGACACGACTTAGATTACTTAAATTCGGATTTAATTTCTAAAACATTCACGTTTCTCACACACTTCACTTCAGACTCAATTAAATTATTCTGGGATACCATCTGGACTTAATTTTTGAGGTGGTTGTCAAGTCCAGCAAGATGGTCAAAACCGTATAGTTTCATGGTAATCAGACTTTCCAAGTGCGATCCAGGTCTGATATGAAGTTTCACGATGCTCCTAAGAGTAACTGGTTTAGAGATTGATCCTAGATTTTTAGGTAATGTAGCATTAGTGGTCGTACTTATTTTGGGTCTTTTAGTTCATATTTAAAGTGGTTCAAGATAATTCTACTGAGTATTCAGTATTCTACTGAGTATTCAGTTTAGTACTAACCAAATTCTACTATAATTATGGCAGAATACGGTCCTAGGGCCATTCTATGCCTCATTTTTAAACTTTTAGTTAGTATATTATTTTAATTATTTTCTTAATAGTTCATCATCAATTTTACCCTGTCTCCACCAAATTTCATGAGATTTCATACTGTAGAAAAATTATAAAAATTCTCGAAGCAGTAGCTATCCAACAAATGATTTTTGGATAGTTGTCACAATGACCTATTTTAAACTATATTAAATATTTTATTATATTTTTTACTTATTTTTATATACAACTAGGCTCATTTATCTTCAATATGGGTTTTCAAGTCACCTAAATCAGAGTCAGAATGAGGGAGATATGATTTTTCAAAGTTAGATGAAATGCGTAGAAAAAATGTAGAAAATGGGCCTCCGACCATTTAACGGACGAGGCCTTGCCAAACCGGCGAGCCCCTCACCAGTCACTGGTTATTTGGGCGAGAGCTCGCCCCTGGGGTGATGTCCTCCCCCCCCCCCCCCCCCCCCCCGGGATGCCGAAAACATGTGGGACCCACCCCGGGTCCCCCCCGAAATGTGTCGTTTGGGCCCACGAGTCTGTTTAGGTATTATCGGGTCTCATTTGCAAACCGAAATGAGATACACAATGTACAATATCTGATTTCGGAGTAGGAGAAGCTAATCTATCCAAATAATCTATCTATATCATGAGACTCCAAAAATTCAATAGTAGAAATCCCATTTTATTCATGTATTTACCATTTACAGTAAGTTTTAGTTTAAGTATAGTTCTTCACCATTTAAACTTTAGAATTTGTGTCTAATATGAAAGTACTTGGAGAAATTTGAAGAATGAGGTGTTGAAAGGTGAGATTTTGAAGGAAATGGGTTGAAAAATGATTTTTAGACTTTGAGATTGAGCATTGAGAGTGTTATGGTTGACCCATTGCCTAAGGACGTCTAACTCTAGGTTAACAAAAATCTGGGGTGTTATAACCATTCAATAGATTTATGAGTGAAGAGCTTATTTTCTTTTATTTTTATTTATTTCAGATGGGCTCATTGAGGAGCATTATACAAAAAGGGGAAAAAAAGAAATCTAAATCTATCAAAAATTTGACAATCTTTGTTTCTTCTTCTATTTTTCTTTTTTGGTTTTCTGTAGGGATGACAGCACAAGCTCGATTCGGATTATGATGTGATGAAGACATTATAGATATTGTTATTCAAAGTTGACTAGACGTAGTCCCTTTCCAACACAATCAAAGGACTCGTGACCCATTAAAGGTATAGTATCCTTTCCTTCTCTCAAACAAGTTTTGGACATATTTTAAATCGATATGTGCTGGTTACATTTTATGCCAAGTTTGATGATTTGGACTTGGATAGAAAGGTATTTGACGGAATGCCTGAAAGGTATTTGATGAAATTCCAGATAGGGATATTGTATTATGGAATGTTTGACAATTTGAAAATCAGGCCAGCGTGGTTATCATGTGGGCCACACATGTATTTAAAATGCAGATAGTTGTGACTATTAGAGAATTGGTGAATCTACAAATTTTCTGTGAAATTTACATCAAATTTCTTATGCATTCTTGGTTCTTATATTTACATAATGGAATATGCAATAACATAAGAATTCATGTACTGATGAATATTTTTTGTGTTTCAGAAACCAAGTTGTTCATTCTATTTGGTTCAAAAACTACTTTGATCTGCAGGAGAGGTTAATGGAATTTTTGGATCCGTAAGAAAGCATGGAAGAAATTCTTTGTTTTTCCTCAGATTTTTTAATTATAATCAAACTCTTTCTAAAATTTTAAGTTTTCGATTTTGTTTTTGTGATGGGGCCGTTCGGATTGAACTTTTAAAGAAACATGAATCCCTAGAAATACCATTCTCAATTTTGACTGTCCTTAAGAGAATATCTATACATGTGATTGCACTTCTATTCTTACCAGTCCCACATATGGATAAATGCATACAAATGATTTAACATTACTACCATAGTGATAGTGGTAATTGTTAGAAGTGGGTGTCCATTCTCAACTGTTTCCTGTGGTGCACACCATGGGATCAATAGTCCGGATCACTGAAGCATAGGCCTATTGCATCAGAACTCAAGTATGCTCATCTATTCAATCTCTTCAATTTCATCTCATTTGGCCATTTCCTTTTACTACTATGTATTGATTTTCATCTTGTATGTCAGGCCCCCATGATGTCAGGGTTCATATGAAAGCAGTTGGTATCCACAGAAGTGATGTTCACTACCTCAAGGTAGATCCAAGAAAGATTTTATATATATATATATATATATATATATATATATATATATATATATATATATATATATATATATATATATATATATATATATATATATATATATATATATATATATATTAAATCTCTCTATTTGAAACATGGGGCATGTAGTTTTACTAGTACTAAATTTTTTGTGTTGCTGATTGTTTGGGATTCTCTGTTTTAGACGATGAGTTGTGCAAATTTTATTGTGAAGGAACCTGATTATTGTATTGATGTGTATTTGAAACTTGTTTGATGTGAGTGTTGGACATGAAAATTTCTTAGAAACCAAAGTATCCTTGTTGTGCAGGAAGATACTATATCTAAAGAAAGTGAATCACCTATGATTTATTTGCCTTCTAGCATGCAATACTTGTACATATGCTGGTCTACTCCATTGGCTGACTCCATCCTCCTTAAAAGTTGTAGCATAAGTTTGCACAATTTTCCAGAGGGAATGGCAGTATTCCTTGGATCGATCAAGGTGCTCCTGGATTCATATTTTACTTTGCAACATGTACTGTGTTAATTATCTTCGACTGATTGTGCCTATTCTTGGACACTAATGACCAAGTTATATTTATCTCTCTACATATATCCTTGATTTTTTTTTCTTTTCTTTAAAATGGCGGAGTATCCCATACGATTTTGTTTTTGAGGAACTTATTTCTAAGAAAATTGTTGGTGATGATCAACAAAACCACAGTGCATATTAGGCTCAGTGTGTTAGGATGAATTCATAAAGCATCAAATATATGCATTCTAAAATATCATGCTCTATATACATCATCTACCAGTGTGTTATTTTCTTGAGGTTTTTTTTTTTTTTTTTCACTTCCACTCTAGCCCTTGTCCTTGCCTTTCCTTGCCTTATTTTGTCGTTTTATTGTTGATTCATTTCAATATTATAATCTTGAAGTTTGATATCATCAGTAATTAGAGATGCTTAGTTGTTTTAGATGATTACATTACCATACTCATGCTTCAATTGATTCTTTTATTGATCATTTCCACCACGAGCATCATCATAGCCTCGTCCCTACAATTTGGCATTTTACGAATCTTGTTCACTAATCATTCTTTTATTCAAGTTGTTAATCATGCATCTGATCATCTGATTGGGCTAATTTTTCTGCCTTAGCGAGTATATTGTGTGACCCACTAGACGCGTAGTCTGGATTTTGTATGTCTGCCATGTGGCAGTGGGAACTCATGTGTAGATGTGCGCAAAATTAGTATTTTACTTTAACCTAATGTAGAGTTTGGAATTGTATGAGTTGTTTGTTAGTATGAATCTCACTAGTGGTAATTCAGGTATGTTGTGCATTGTGACAACAAACTTTCAACTAACTTAGGAGAAAATTGGAGCTTTCGACCTTTTTTATTGTATTTACAGGCCTGCTTTTGCAGAAACTCCCTATCACTATGTTTCAAACTACCTTACACTTCTAATTTTCTTCACAGATTTTGGTACAACACATTAGGGAAGTTCTTTGAGGATTAAAAGCCCGCATGATTGCTCAACATCAAAGCTTTCTGGTGGAGCACCAATTCACTATATTTTTCAATCAATCTTTGTGAAGAGTTTGGAGGTTTGCATCACACTACTTTATGATCTTATCTCCAAGTAATCATTCAAATTTAAAATGTTCCTTTCTACTGCCATGCTTTACTATTACAACCATGTTGAATTTATTATTACTTGTGTTAATATATAGTTTCATTGTCAATCTAGTCTAAGAAAGTTTTCTCTGCTAGTAATTGTTATTAAAATCACTTTCTTATCTTTGCACTTATATGGTAATGTGGCATGCTAGGTACTATTTGTCCTAATTTTTACATTGCTACTAGTCCTGGCCTCAGGTAATTTGGAATCTCTTTCAGGAAGTGGATCCATGTGATGACTCAACTGATGAAGACATCCGCACCACTATTTAAAATTCTACTGGCCCTAGAAGTGCTTTATTTGTACCAGAGTGAGTGTTGTAATGCTTCTTAATTTCTGGGAGTGGACTTCTAAATGATTTGGATAAATCATTCATTTGTTTTGAAATTCTCATTTTTTTGCTTTCCTATGTTCCAATAGTTAATAATTAACCAAAATTTTAGGTGCCATTTGGTTTTCATGTAATTAACCAGATTTTTTTGCCGGTTCAGTCCAACTGGTCAGACTTGCTTGGTCTATTTTGAAATGTTCTGTTTTTCAGCAGATTTATGGGAATCTATAGATTTTGTCTTCTTTTTGTTATTCTTATACTACCAGTGTTTTTCAATGAAATTTTCACTTCGTGATTGAAATCATCTCATTACTTTGATTAAGTTTATTTGACTAGAGACGAAAATCCAATGAATTATATTTCAATTATGAAATATTATACTTGGTTGCCATGGTGATTTAAGTGATTTGTTTGACATGATGTTCAGGCTTCAAGGGGTTTAAAAGGTTGGGTGGTTCTTTGTTATTCTAGCAGACTGATGGTAAATTCACTTGTACTCTGAAATACTACATGCAACATGCATGTAATTCACTCAAGTTCATACAAATTTTCGCTTATTCTTTGTTATATTTTTCCTTTTTTTGGTTAGATATGTGATTTTTTTAAAGGTGCCAAAAAGCCATTTGAACCAATCATTTTCTTCAAAATTTCAATTAAATACTTGTATTTGCAAATGGAGATTAACCACTTTGAGAAGAGTAAATTCCATCAATTATGTTGTATATAACTTTTAGGTGAAGTTTGAGAAGAGTAAATTACATTTTTGTTGAACCTTTAGAAAGACTTAATGAAGTAAATGTGTAAGACCCGTATCCTAGCCTGTACCATTCCATAGGCCTCCGCAGTCCTCCTTGTTGAATTCTGACTACATGCGATCTGTTATCGACATTTGTGCACGATCCTGAATCATATCTCATATTCCAAAGTCAGTTCGACTCGAGACTTGTATCCATGTGATCGCGCCATCGCCACGGTTCCAACGCTATGTATTATGCGCTGAGGCGATACTTGGACCAGGAGATGTGGACCCACGTTCAGTTTGAAAAAATTTCATGCATTTGCAATGCCAAGAGAATCTCTACAACATGTCCCATCAATCAAGTACACATCACTCCCATCACTCACACCCATCCCCAAGTACAACCACCCTCCCCAAAGTCAACTTCCTCTTACAACAATCTACATCCATCCATCACTTACCATCCCTCTCTCCCATCATTTCTCTCCCATCACCTCTCTCTCTCTCTCTCTCTCTCTCTCTCTCTCTCTCTCTCTCTCATTCTCTCTTTCCATTTTCAAACAACACCCACGAGAGCAATCGTCCAAGCTTTCATGAGAGAAGCTAGTGTAGCCCACCTTCCTACCTCACATCTCCACCATCCAAAGTCCATCTCGACCGTTGAATAGTACCCCTTGGAGCTCTAGGTCACATTGGCGAAAGAAGGAAGAGAAGATCAAAGGTGGGTGTTCATTTCATTTAATTTTGATGTAGGGTCCACATAATTTAGAACCCACTTAATGTATGCACTGTATAAAGGGGCCCATAGTGGTGGGGTCCCTCTACCATCCGGTCTCTCTCTCTCTCTCTTTGTGTGATGATTGTGTAGCCCACTGTGATGTATCCATGCCATCCAGCCGTCCATTTGGACGTGTTGGGTAGGGCCGACCACTGATGTATGGGTTTTATCAACACGATCCATTTGACGGTGGACCCCATCTAAGTGGGACGCATCTTGATGTTTATATATTATCCACCCCATCCATGCATGGGACGTGGGGCCCACCTTGATTACATGTGGAGTGCAGCATGTAGGGGCCACCATGATGTATCTATTGATCCTATTCATCCACCTTCTGGATGGTGGGGCTGCTGCCCATTTACGTCAGCAAGTTTTGTGGTCCCAACGTCCTAAGAACATGGACCCCACCAGAGATGTATGTGTCCTCCATTGACCATCCATATGGAGGCATGGGCCCACCCCACACGTGCTGCACGTGTGGGAAAGGACCCACCTAATGTATGTAACTTACATCCCTGCTGTCCATCACATGGACCCTATATGGGTAATCCTCACTGTCCATCCAAATTAAGAAGGCCATAGGCCTAGAGGTTTTTTTTTAATAACACACACACACACACACACACACACACACACACACACATATATATATATATATATATATATATGTGGTGGGCCACATGTGTGGACCCACCTTGCATGTGCAAAATCCACACCATCCAGCCACACGATCCAATGGTCTAGACGGTGAGACCCAAGTGATGTATGTGCCTTATAACCTGGCCGTTCGTCTAGGGTAGCGTGAGGACAGCCATATGTGTGGCCTTCCACGTGGGATGTGGATCCCCACTATGATGTATGTGTTGCATGATCCACACCATCCATTGATAGGGACGGTGGGCCTCACCTACTAACTGACGTCAGCAAGCTTTGTGGGTACTGTGATTTATGTGTTTTATTTCCCATTATCCATCTGTTGTCTGGACGGTGCAGATGTGGGCTAGCCATGATGTATATTTTGATCCACACTGTCTAGAATGTCTGGACGGTACTGGACCACCTTTGGATGATGTTGTGGACCCCACCTCGGTGTATGTTTCATATCCACATTGTCCGGAGTGGTTAGACAGTGCTGGCAGTGTTTAGACAATCCTGACATTGTTTGGACAGTGCTGGACATATTTGGATGGTGCTGATTTTCATGGGAAATGTTTGGTTGGTGCTGATTTACTTGGACAATGTCTTGACAGTGCTGATCATCATTAGTGGGCCATGTGCCCCATGGAATGATAGTGTACAGTGATACACATGTTACACCTACAACTATTGAAATGATTTTTGGTGTGGTCCAAGCCAACTTAAGGCCCAACATGATGTATATTTGAGGCCCATGTGATAGGGCCCACCTGGTTGTATTTGAGGCCCATTTGATAGGGCCCACTTGTCTTACATTTAAGGCCCATATGTTGGGGCCCACCTACTTATATTCGAGGTCCATGGGTGAGGCCCATAAGCAAGGCCTAATGTAATGTATTAATGACCCATGTGAGGGGTCCACCTTTGTGTATTAAGGCCCATGAGTTGTGGCCCATTGTGATGTATTTTTATCCCATATGTGTGGCCCGTTAATGTGACCCACTTGACATTTATGAGGCCCATTGGTGCAACCCATTGATGTCACCCACTTGATGTATACGAGGCCCATTGGTATAGCCTGTTGATCGGCCCACTTGACGTTTATGAGGTCCATTGGTGTGACCCGTTGATATGGCCCATTTGATGTATTTATGGCCCATATTGATGAGGCCTAATGTGATATATGAGGCCCTTGTATAAGGCCTGATATGATGTATTGCAGCCCATCTATTAAGGCCCAATGTGATGTATATTTGACCCTTGAGTGAGGCCCAAGATGATGTACATTAAGCCCTTGTGTGAGACTGTGGGCCCACTGTATGTTTGGCCCTATGTGTGGGCCACTCATTGGGAGAAATGTTGGTCAAATGTCCACATTCATGGGCAATGATGGTTAAATGTCCACATTATGACCTTTCCTTAGGCCTTGTTGGGCCCATTCTCACCGATTCCGATTATTGAAGCCGATTATCGAGGCCGATTCTGATTGTTGAGGCCAATTCTGATTATCGTGGCTGATTCTGATTGTCGAGGTCGATTGTTGAAGCCAATTTCGATTATCAATACCGATTCCGATTGTTGAGGTCGATTCCGATTCTAACTGTCGAGGCCGAATGTTGAGGCCGATTTTGATTGTCGATGCCAATTGTCGAGGTCGATTCTAATTATCAAGGCCGATTATGATTGTCCAGGTCGATTCTAATTATCAAGGAGGATTCTGATTGTCAAGGCCGATTCTGATTATTAAGGTTGATTATATAGGCCGATTATCGAGGTCGATTCCAATTGTCGAGGCTTACTATGATGTATATGCTATCCATATATGAGGCCCATTGTGATGTCTATTCAGTTCGTGTTTAAGGCCCAATGTGATGTATATGAGGTCTATGTGATGAGGCCCATCATAGTGCATTTGAGGGTCAGATGATGGAGCTCATTATGATGTATATTAGGCCCATGTGAGAGGCTCATCATGATGTGTATTGAGATCTTGAGTAAGGCCCATGGTGTTGAATATTAGGCCCTTATGTGAGGTCATGGGTCCACTATATGTTAGGCTCTATGTGGGTCATTCTTTGGGGGCAATGTTGGTTAAATGTCCACATTGTCGAGGCTGATTATTGATGTCGGTTATTGATACCCCGATTATGAGTATGAGAGAGCATAACATCATGATACATGCCCATATGCATCATCTGCATGTTTATTATGAGATGCGATTGACCATTACATATGTCATAGTACAGATGATTTATGGGACTCCCTAATAGGTGGAGTTATCCTACATGAATGTACGGTATGTGCAAGATTGATACATGATTGGACTACATGACTCATGCATCTTGCATTTTGTGATTGTGATTACTATATGCCCTAGCGACATCAAGGTTTTGACCTCTATAAACACATCATGGATGACCAGATGGGATACCGAAAATGTTTGGGTTCGAGCATCTAGGCACTTTGGATGTTCATGGGTGAAAGTCCATAATCCTCTGGGGCCAAGAGATGCCCCAACGTCTCGACTAAGTGGATATTTGAGTGTCCGAGTGCAGAATACCAGTAGGCCATGTCTCCTACTGTGTTGTGGTCGGTTGGGAGGGGGTGTGGCCTTATCTGCCCAAGTGAGGGGGCTGTAAGCTAGGTTGAGTTTGACCAACTCCCAAATGTATCCGCTATCAAAGAGCCGAGTAAGCATTGGTATACTATTGGCAGGAGGGCAGTGAGGTCTTTTCCACTCTCTCGGCTACATGGTCGGTTGGGGCGTTAGCCAGCTTGGAGTGTACTAGACCTCGGTGACTATCCCAGAGATAGAAGGTACTGATCTGTGGACTTATTGAGCAAGAGTTGCATACTCATTCATTTATTCATTCACTATCCACTTGGGCTGGTGGTGCGCAACTATTTGTTACGTGTACCTTCGCAATGGCCAGGATTTTGGTGGGGCACACGACTAACCTGAAATCAGGAGTTTACCACATTGAGTCTATCTATCCAAATTTAGGTATGAGACTTATTTAGATAGAAGTCCTTTGTGATAGACCACATAGCCTATGATACCACGACTATCATCCCGACTTCACACTCCAGCTTGGTCATTTCATTCGCATCGCATATTGCATTACATCCGCAGGCATATAGCATTTTGAGTTGTTATATTTTTGCACTTATATGGCCTAGACAGACTTAGCAGGATTTACATATTGCATTGTACCCTCGAGATTTGATATTTAGCTATCTATGACTCCTCGTTTGTATAGTTAATCTGTATTGCGTACTCTGATATTGTATGACTCATGGACTTGTCAATATTTTTTCTTACTTTGTTATGGTATGATTCATGATCTTGCCAATATTTTTGATATTGTATGATTATGACATTACATTGAATACTTGACACTTATCTTGTGCACACACTTACACCACCTCTAATCTTTCTATAAGCTTATGCACGATAAATGCATGTAGGTGATGTTAAGTTGCACCAATATTAAGCTTGGAGCGTGCAACGGTCTTCTAGAGCCTTGATTTTTAACATATGTATTTTTCTTTCAGCATTGTATTCAAAGTTTATATTAGTGGATATGTGATGATGATGTTGCTTTTGTGATTTGGGTAAACTTGTGGTAATGCTTCTTACGAGATAAATGTACATTAGAAAATCCTCCATGTAGGATCCCAGGATTAGAACCTGACATATGGGCGCTGGGAGCGGAGAATGGGGTACTACGGAGGCTGTCGGCACCGAATTCGGTGATCGAGATTCCTATGAATCCGATTTCTGTGTTTGGGGTATGACATAAGTATTATGACACCCTATCACTATTGCACATGTGGGTGGGCGCTGATGTGGGAGGGGCCTAAGGGTTTGGGTGAGCTACCAGTGGTTGGCAGGCTACTGTGCTGGCATGTTACTATGTATGCAGTGGGAGGTTGAACGTTGTCCCACATCGAAAGCGCTGTCTGAAGTAATGGTGGTTATATATGGAGTTAGTACCTTTATAGTATGAGGCCTTTTAGGGGAAACCCTGAGAATAAAACCATGCGGGCTGTGCCCAGAGTGGATAATATCATACTGTGATGATCGGGATGTTACAAATGGTATCAGAGACGAGCACGGCTCTGCCCTCGGTGGGGAATATTGTCACACTCTGTCACTGTTGCACATGTGGGCAGGCACATGTGGGCAGACGCTGATGTGGGCGGGGCTTAAGGGTCTGGGCAATAAAGCAATACAATAATCACTTCCTAACTACTCTTGTTAATATAGGAATAGAGTATAAGTAATGATGTATGCCATTGCACAATGCTCCCTTAAAAGCGACTCTGACAACCAATTTCGCATATGTCAACACTCCCTAAAGTGCACCTTCCTCTTCAAAAGCATATCCTAGCTAATGCAATTTGGTGCATGGCTGTGTTAGCCGAGTACTTAATTAAGCTTATTCATACAACAAGTTTGGAAAGCTAAGGTACCTTCCTTTATATCATTACCCCAAACCTAAGGATCCATCTAGGGTTGTCAATCCTAGTTAATCACATACGATAGACAAGTTATAGGGCATCACTCCTAATGAAAAGCAGTTGATAGGCAAGTTCAAAGTTTATACTCACGGTCACTATGGGAGGTTCATTACTTCAGCATAGGTCGATAGCTCAAACACGGTGTCCCATACACCACCATGCCCGGCTAATGAGTCTGGGTTGCTCACTGGTCACTACGGGGAGGCTCGTCACCCCAGCGTAGGCCGACAGTTTGAACCCGGTGTCCCATCCACCACCATGTCCGGCTTATGAGTCTTAGCGGATCATGGTTCCATGGTTAAAATGGGTCTTTACATTGATAGGGGTACTTAGATTCAAATAGTGGTGTCCATACATGATAACATATAATAGGCCAATCGGTTTATTAGGCAGGTTCGATTGGTACGAGCACACGCTGACTTAATCGACATGGAGCGCATAAGCACCCCTTGTGGCCTAACCACTATCGATAGTCGTCGTGCAACCTGGATTCATCGAATATATCCAATGTGGTGAGACTAATTCGGCCACCTGATCAAGACTGTTACTAATTGCCTGGACTACGTTGTAGTCCCAATCTTACTCAGATGTTATAAGTAAACACATGTGATAACCACTTCAGCATTCAACGAACAGTTCAAGTAAAATCTTCATTTGAGCATTTTATCAAACACATTGAACATGTTACCTAACACTTGCATTTTATCCATAAATTGTGTAGAGGCAAATAAGATTTCATGAAGGAAGCTGTAAGTGCTATGTTTTCTAGCTCTTATGATTGTTAAATTTTATAGTGCCAAAACCTCTAGGAATCTGTGCTTTGTGTAGCTCATCTACATATTCAAGATCATGCATCTCAAGTATAAGAACAAAGGTTTGTACCTCAACAACTTCAATGCAAGATCAAATGATATACAAGTTCAAGATCAAGTACAACACCATGTGTTAGTTCAATCTTTCAAGCTTTAATTGTTAGAGGTTTCAAAGCTTTATCCATGTCAAGACAAAGTTCTTTACTTTGAACCTCAAAGCTCAAGATGAAATACAAGTCAAGTACTTCAAGTTCAAGCTTCAAAGTGTTACGAGATGTCAAGCTTCATGTACTTAAAGATCTGCTATCAACCGAAGCAAAAGATGTTTCAATGTTCAAACATCGCTTATAAGGTATGTAAGACCCTAAATTGACCACAGGTTAGGTCATTATTGATTACATACTTTAATTGGGTCATTACATAAATGTATAGACTGTTTCTCGACTAGTGTTAGCGTATGTTCGACTAGTCCTAGCACTGGCTCGACTAGTCCAATGAACAGGCTTGACCAGTCGAACATACTTTAATCCTAGAGACTGCTTAACCCGTCGAACGAACAGTGCTTGACTAGTCAAGCAGGCTCGACTCAAAGTCTAGCAGCTATATTGGGTCCCACACAACTAGTCGTGGACAGGACTCGACCGATCAAGCAGGTCCTTCGACCAGTCGTGGAATGAACCGATCTTTTCTCCACCAAAATTTCAAATGTTTATTAGTCATTCGACCAGTCGAGCTGACCTCTGGGCCAGTCGAGTGAGCAGTTTCTGCACTTATAAATAGAGCACGATTTTCAGAGTTTAATATCCAATTCAAGCAAAATCAAGAAACCACTCTGAGAGATAAGTTAGTGATATTCTTTAGCTATTTAGTGCTCATTTAATATTCTCTTTAATTAAATTTTTACATTTGATTTTGTATTCTACATTCGAATCTTATTTGAAGAAGGGATTGAAATTTTCCCATTTCTTAGATTCAAAATCAAATTAAGCTAGCTCAAGGTGATTTAATCTAAAATCCATTTAGAACTTAAAACCATTTCATAAGTGAGTGTGAACATTGAACATCTACGTTGAACTTCTACTCCAAATTGGTTCTACCAAGCTGCAATAAAGGAGAATATCTAGATAAATATTTTACTATTTTGTAAATCTATTCTTTTGGTTTATTTGAGATTATTCCAAAAAAAATCTTTTTCTATTGGTTTGTCTGAGGTGATCCAGAAAACTTAAGAGTGTGGGATTTTTAAATTGTGTAAGCCCACTTGAAAGACACAATTGTAAGGGTTTTAGGTGAACCTTGAAAAAACTATTTCATAGTGAATGCTAATATCCACTGTTTGAGGATATTAGGAGTGGAGTAGTTGTGTGGCTGTTTTTCTAAACAGTTGGTGTACACACAAGTGAACCACTATAATTTATGGTCTTATGGTGATTGATTGATTATTTCATTGTGTGGATGTTGTAATTTCCCTTTATGTATTTGTGGAGAATGTTGTAATCTTTTTTATGCAAGTGTGGGAATGTTGTAATAGCTTAATTTCTTTCTTTGCTATTTTATTCTTTATTCCTTTATATCAGTTTGAGATTTTGATACATAAACCATTCTAAGAATCAGGTTGTCCTACCATAAGCTATTATTTTTTAGTGTAAGGTTATCCTTAGAACAACATCTATATCAACTACTCAATACTTGTACATTTGATGTTGTTTTACATTTCTTTATTGTGGGATTGTTTAGTGATATCTTTATTTATAGTTGTTTATTTTCACATTTAATTTTTAATTTGACATAGTCCTATTCACCCTCCCTCTAGGACTCTTAGCTCGGCATTTTCAAGTGGTATTAAAGCCTAATAATTCACTTTAATTATTTTCTTTGGATTTATTTCCCGAGTTAATCGATCTGAGCTTTTTAAGATGTCAAATTTTGATAGCCTTTCAGTCACTAGGCCTCCACCATTTGATGGCTCTAATTATGCCTATTGGAAAGCTAGAATGAGGATTTTCTTTAAATCCGTGGATGAGAGCATGTGGCAAGCCACATTGACCAATTAGACCCCTCCTACCACTGAAGTAACTGGTACCGACGGATCTAAAACTATGAAAGTCGTACCTTATTTCTCTTGGACCACTCTTCAGAAAAATGAGAGTAGTGCCAAAGCAAAGGCTCTAAATGTAATCACTTGCGCACTATCACTCGATGAATTCAAGAGAATTATATCATGTAATACTGCAAAGCAAGCCTGAGATATTTTAGAAATGACACATAAGGGAATAACAATTGTCAAGAAATCTAAAGTCCAAATCCTCACAACCAAATTTGAGGAAATATGTATAAAAGAAAGTGAAACTTTCATGGATTTCTATACAAGATTGAATGACATTGTCAACTCTATGTGGGGTCTCGGTAATAAAATCTCCAAAAGTAAAGTCTGTGCAGAGATACTATGCTCATTGCCTGAACGGTTCAATTCAAAGGTGACTGCGATCCAGGAACTTCGTGATACAGATAATATGAGGGTAGAAGAATTAGTTGGCTCATTACAAACCTATAAATTAAACTTTAAAGCTCCTAAAGGTAAATCCATCACCCTTAAAACTTCTAAACTTATTTCTCAAGAAAATAACAATTCTGATTTAGAAAATTCTGAAGATGATATGGCCCTTTTAGCTAAGAAATTTTATAAGATTTTTAAAAGTAAAAAGAGGGTTGATTTGTACTAACCTAATGAAAAGAAAAGATTTAGATCTACAACTTGAAAATCTTTAAAAGACAGTCAATGTTACAACTGCTATGAACATGTGCATTTAGCGAACAAATGTCATAAAAAGGACAAATCGAAAAAGAAAGGTATGTTGGCTACATGGGATGAATCTTCCTGCTCTGAAGCTTCTTCTAAGTCAGAAGATTCTAAAACCGAGTCGGGTAATGATGTTAAAGCCCTAATGACTCTAGCCAAGTTCACTTTTTCAGATAATGATGATTCAACTAATGAAGAAAATTTGAATAGTGATCATGAAAATGAAGAAGATCATCAAGATGCTTATAATGCCCTATACAAGGAAAGTTACAAAATTGCTGTAAAACTAAAACTTTAAAAGGAAAGGTTTTCAAAACTTAAAGAAAATTTTAATAATCTAGTCTTAGAAAAATCACACATTTCAGATTATTTTGAAAAAAATAAATGCGATCTAGATCTCAAAAGCTCCCTTTTTGAAAACATAAAATCATAAAATGAAAAGCTAAAACTAGAAGTCTCTTTACTTTTGAGTTTAAATGACACTTGGTGGTATGCCTAAGGTGATCCTAAGTTAGAAAAACTCTTATCCGGATCTAAAAAATGTGGTGATCGATCTGGATTGAGCTACGACAAAAGTATTCCTCCCAAACACAGGAATACTCCACTCACATTTGTGAAAAGAGAGTCTTCTAGCTCAAAAGGGAAAATTCTAAATCAAAATTATTCAAAAAATGCTAAGACTTTTCAAAACTTTAGACCTAAAAGCAACCATATCAACCATAAAAATCAGAATCATAATCTTTTAGCTGAGAAAATTGTTGACTTACTTAAGGAGCTCTTAAAATCTAACTTAATGGGTCAATCTTATATCAACTACAAACATAAGAAGACCAATTATACTCTGAAACCCAAAACTATAATGAAATGGGTCCTTGAGGTTACTTGCTTAGTTACTCACACCACTTTTAAAGCTCTGAGCCATTCAAAGTGGTACCTAGATAGTGGTTGCTCTAGACATATGACAAACAACAAGGGTCTGTTCACCAATCTTAAAGACATGACTGATGGTTCAGTCACATTCGGTGATGGTAGTAACTATAAGATTGTTGGCAAAGGTACGGTTCAAATCTTTAACCTCCATTTATTTGAGAATGTTTTATATGTAGAAGGGTTAAAACACAACTTATTAATCATCTCTCAAATATGCGATAATAATCATAGTGTAAAATTTACTAACCAAGGATGTGAAATTCTAAATAAAAATGGTTTTGTAATATTAACTAGTTACGGAACATTTGAAAACTGGTATATGGTTCATGATTCAAGCTTATCCAATCTATCGTGCTTCATGGTCCATACCGATGAGACTGAATTATGGCATAAGCGCCTTGGACTTGTACACTACCACAACTTATATAGAATGAGCAAAAGAGAGTTAGTAAGAGTTTTACCCAAAATAAAGAAATTAAACAAAATATGTGGCGAATGCCAGATTGGCAAACAAACCAGGATTATTCATAAAAAGGTGAACTCTGATGCCACATCTAAACCACTCAAACTATTCCACATGGATCTCATTAGACTAACTAGAATGGAGAGTCAAGGTGGTAAGAGGTACATTTTGGTAATTGTTGATGACTTTACCAAGTTAAATTGGATATTCTTCTTAAGAGATAAATTAGAAACTCTCAATGAAGTAAAAAGGGTACTTAAATATATCCAAATAGAAAAAGAAGCACAAGTTTCTAAGATCCATAGTGATCATGGTTTAGAATTTGAAAATAGCAGTTTTAAGAACTTTTGTAGTGATTAGGGAATATCACATGAATTCTTTGCACCCAAAACACCACAAAAAAATGGTATAGTAGAAAGAAAAAATAGAGTGCTTCAAGAAATAACAAATGTAATGTTAAATAGTATGAAGCTCCCTAAAAATATTTGAGTCGAAGTCGTAAATACTACTTGTTATATAATTAACCACGTTTACACTAGAAAATAAAATGGTAAAATGGCTTATGAAATGTGGTTTGATAAGAAGCCTGCTGTCAAATACTTTCAAGTTTTTGGCAGCAAGTGCTACATTTTACATGACCAAAAAAATATGGATAAGTTTGACACCAAAAGTGATGAAGGGATATTTTTAGAGTATGCTCTGAATAGTTGAGCATATCGAGTTCTTAACAAGAGGATTGGTGTAATTCAAGAGTCCATTAATGTGGTTATTGACGATCACTTGAATACACCTGTCTCAAGTTTAGAAAATGATGAAGTTCTTTTAATTGATAAACCAAATTCTTCATCAAGTCAACATAACAGTGAACTAAGGACAGTTAAAGACTATCCAACTAAACAAATTCTTGAAAATCCTCTCACTGGTGTGCACACTCATAGACAACTTGAAGATGTGTAACCACATGTGCTTTACATCTCAGATAAAACTGGGTAACGTAAAGGAAGCTCGTACTGACAAAAAATGGATTATTACTATGCAAGAAGAGCTCAATCAATTTATCAGAAATGATGTTTGGTAGTTAATTCCAAGAATAAAAGATAAATACATTATCAGAACAAAATGAATTTTTAAAAATAAGTTTGATGAACTTTGTAATATTATTAGAAACAAGGCTAGGCTGATTATACAAGGGTATACACAAATTGAAGGCATCGATTATGATTAAACCTTTACCCTAATAGCTCATCTTGAATCAATCAAGCTATGTATATCCATTGCGTGCTTTAGAAAGTTCAAAATTTACCAAATGGATATAAAGAGTGCATTCTTGAATGACAATTTGCATGAAGAAGTGTATGTTGAATAACCTTCAGGTTTTGAAGACCCTAAGCATGCTAATTATGTCTATCACCTAAAAAAGCACTTTATGGTTTGAAACAAGCTCCTAAGACATGGTATGAAAAGTTGACTAAGTTTCTACTAAGTCATAACTTTATAATGAGAAGTGTTGATAAAACATTATTTGTAAAGATACATAATGATCACATTTTAATAGTGCAAATTTATGTTGATAATATTATTTATGGATCTACCTGTGCTAACATGACTGTTGAGTTTGCAGATCTTATGAAGTCTAAATTTGAAATGAGCATGGTTGGAGAATTAAATTAGTTTTTAGGGTTGCAAGTTAAACAGCAACTTGATGGCTTCTTTATCTCTCAAACCACATATACTCTAAACTCAGTTAAAAAGTTCAGATTTGAGAGTGAGAAAAATTTTGATACTTCAATGAGTAGTACTTTAAAACTCTCAAAGGACTCTATAGGTAAGAGTGTGGATCCTAAATTGTATCGCAGTATGATAGGTAGTTTACTTTATTTAACTGTGAGCTAACCTGATATTGCATTTAGCGTAGGAATATGCGATCGATATCAATCTGACCCTAAAGTGTCACATCTAATTTTTGTTAAGTGCATTTTGCAATATGTCGCTAGTTCAGTTGATCTTGGTCTCTGGTATCCGCATGACACTAGTATGCAATTAGCTGGTTACACTGATGTTGATTGGGCTAGTAACATTGATGATCGAATATTAACCAGTGGTGGTCGTTTCTATGTAGGAAACTATTTAGTTTCTTAGCTAAGTAAGAAACAAAGTTCCGTATCCCTCTCAACAGCTGAGTCTGAATACATTGCTACAGGTAATGCATGCACTCAGCTTGTTTGGATGAAAAGGATGATAAGTGATTATGGAATTACGTAAGATACTATAGTCTTATATTGTGATAATTCAAGCTCAATTAATATCCCCAAAAATCCAATCCACCATTCATGAACTAAGCATATTAACATTAGATATCACTACATTTGTGAATTAGTGGAAGACAAGACAATTTTCTTGGATTATATTTTAACCGAGAATCAACTAACTGACATATTCACAAAATCGCTCGACAAAAGTGGGTATACTAAATTGAAATTTGATCTTGGTATGTGCAATATGAATTGATAATTCATGTCTTTCTGTATCATAATGTATATATTTTTTATTTAAAATTTTTAAAATTTTAAATTGTATGAAAAATTGCACATTTTAGGTTATGCACGACCAGTCGAGCATGTACTCGACCAGTCGTGAATCGCGGGTTTATGGGATTTGACATGCTTAACATGCTTTCTTATGGATTTAGTTGACTTGGTTAACTTACTTATGAACTTCTCTTGATCAATATTCTATTATTTTTCTCTTCTATTTACTTCTTTAGTGATCTGCTTCCATTATCGCTCTTTCCTTTGTCATATTGTGACAAAAAGAGGGAGAATTTATGATAATGTGCGATTGTGGATAGGTAGACAAAATTTTCATTGTATAAAGTTAGTAGTAAGGGGGAGTATTGATGAGTATTGATTGATATTGCGTATTGGTTTATTCAAGTTGTAACCGGTGCATAATTCTTTATTTTGCATATATGGTACATGATTCTTTATTGTATGGGTTATGCTTATTTTAATGAATTATGTTTTGTCACAAATTTGATAAAGGGGGAGATTGTATGAAATGTTTCAAAAAAATTCGTACAAAGGCCCGAGTACCACCTTGGGTAGAAATCCCTAAGGACCATATTCTTTAGAAATTTAGGTGAAAATTAAGTAAGTACTGAACTAAATTATTGGTGGATTTAGCTCGAACCACCATTTACACAAATGGTAAGACCCAAAACCATTAATATCGCTAACTCAACACTACTTAAAAACCTAAGAGAAATCCTAAGAGCGTATCGCTATCGGGAGTACATTGAAACTTCGTATTGGACCTGAAATGCATGTTGAAAGTCCGATGACCATGAAACCATAGGGATATCTCCGTCCTATTGGGTTAGACGACAATCGTGGGAATCGAGCTCAGATAGTGTCCAGAAATGCATAACTTGAACCCTGAGTGAAGTGTGTGAGAAACGAGAATATCTTTAGAAAATGTATTGAAACTTAAGTAAACTGGGTCGTTCGTTTATGCGTAAAATTGAGGATTTTTAACTGTCAGATTCTGACCAAACTTCACCAAGGGGAGAAGGAATTTTTCCTACTCATATCTGTATACTTGTGGCCCTGATCGAGTAAACATAACCATTGATCTAACACGAGTCTTTCACGGCTGATCGGCCTATCCAATTGCGCTGAAATCACATCCTGGTATAGATATATTGTCAAGGAACTTACTCTGTGACATAGGTGAGTAATGAAGCTTCCTACAAGCTTAGTTTGTTAAAAATAGACACCCTTAGGTTATAAATTAAGTATATCATGGCCCTAGGGCCATTGGCATCAGTTCTAGGCCTATATAAAGCCCTTAAACCACCCCATTCCCATTCCATATGAATTTTCTAAAAATCCTAAGGGAGAGAAAGAGAAAAGGAGAGAAAAGAGGAAGGAAGGAAGAAAGATTTTTGGAGATCTTTGCTGGGATTCTTTCCCACAACTCCACGCACTGATTCACCTCCCCACTTCGCAACATGACCTATTTCAACTATGATTTGGGTAATAAATCCAAATCCTAACACTGTAGTTAAGACCTAGAATAGTCGTTTGTCAACTTAGCTAATGGATTTCATGATTTAGGTACTCATCATTCCATTTTCAGGAATGTAGGATTCGAACCAAGTTCGAATCATGTATTCCGTCGAAAGTTGTAGACTATAAACGTTTGGGTTATGATTTTTAATGCTTTCAATGTCAGCTAATGATTTATGTTTGACTTGATTGCTACCATGTAATATTCTGAAAATTGGGGGGTCGAGTAAAAACCCAACTCCCGAGTTCCAAAATGTTATTTATGCAACATAGATATGTATAATTGAATGTTGTCTGTGTTAATGTATGAAACATGAGTGGGATTATGCCAAAACAGCATATCATACTCCAGAGACAGTTAAATTAACTAGCGGAAGTCTGTGATAGTATGTATAACATATATAAACTGTTGTGTGTCTCTTGAGTGTGAACATGTTACCAGGTTAAACATATACATGTATACCTCAAAATAGAAAGAAAATATATACATGAGTTCTCTGAAGATATAAAATGACAAGTGTCAAGGCATCTAATCAACCTACCTGTAATCCCGTCGATCAGAACACGCATAAAGGAGGGATCCTCCTCCTCCTCATCATCATCAAGTTCGGCTTGGCCTCGCAGGCCACGCCATCATCTGCAATCACAAAAGGGTCTGGTGGGTGTCCAGGAACACCGTCCCGTAACGTGGGAGTGAGTAGCTAACTCAGTGGAATAATAGAGAAAGGATTTACATGTTTTCAAATCAATCATGCAATAATAGTAAAGCAGTAAATCAGACAATCCTAATACTGTTGTTAATGCAATATGACATGACGTGATGTATGCCCTCACGGACGATCTCCCTCATATGGCACCATCTTACGACCGCGGCATGCCACACTCCCTTAAGTGCTCCACATCTTCCAGGCACATATAATGTAATGGTGATATGATTTTCGAGTTGTTGTTAGTCCATTCAAACAGCAGGATTGGGAAACTAAGGTACTTCCCTTGTATCAATCCCAACACAGATCCTGTCTAGGGTCGTCACTCCTAGTAATCTTATACGAGGTATATTTTATAGGTCGCCATAAGGGCTGTCAGGGCTGTTGCTCGCACTCGTTGCACCGCTCCCCCATCACCTTATCAATACGGGCCTACTGTACTCTACTGCTACTGAAGGGTCGTCGCCTCCCGTAGACTCAGAATACGCTCGCGGTCACTACAAAGGACTCATTGCCTGATCAGTGTAGGCCAACAGTAAGAATATAGTGTCCCATACCACCATAATCTGCTCATGAGACTAGGTACTCACTGGTCACTACGGGGAGGTTTGTGGCCCCAGCGTAGGCCGACAGCTCGACCACGGTGTCCCATACCATCATGCCCGGCTCATGAGTCTTCGTGGATCAAGGTACCATGGTTAACAGGGTTTACAATGGTAAAATCAGTACCCTAGGTTCAAGCAGTTATGACTCATGCAGGGTGAACATACAACGGCCAGTCAGGTTACTTGACGGGCTCGACTAGCACGATCGCATCTCAAGTCGAACGACGTGAAGTGCGTAAAATACTTCGTGTGGCCTAACCACTGCCGCCAACTCTAGAACACGGCTCGTGTTCATCGGCGCGTCGTTCGTGGCCAAGATAAGCCAACCACGAATTCGCTTGATTACCGACTGCTTGGACTAAGTATAGTCCCAAACATGTGGAATCACATCAGCAAAGCATGTGAGAGTATTGGAAATGAAATACAACCATATGAGCATGTTAACACATGTTAACACAGCTCACGTTCATCGGCGCGTCGTTCGTGGCCAAGATAAGCCAACCACGAATTCGCTCGGTTACCGACTGCCTGGACTAAGTATAGTCCCAAACATGTGGAATCACATCAGCAAAGCATGTGAGAGTATTGAAAATGAAATACAACCATATGAGCATGTTAACACATGTTGTAACCTACAACTTAAGCAAATCTTCAAGTATGTGCATTTTATGCATATAATGAAATCATGCATATAGTCAACATGTAAGAAATCATTTACGTCAGCATATTAATTGAGAAATCAGTCTCAAACTAATTCATAACACCATTTAATTCAATACATACTAATACAAGCATTTATACAAACACCCACACTACACACTTAAGTCTACATATAGTATGTCGACCCGAAGTGCGCATTTAGGCGAATCTTTTCACCAAACTAATTATGTACGCATTCCTAATATTCTAATGTGACAACAAATCATGTCAATCACATCAGAAAAATATGCATGAATCAGTACTTCCTACAAATGACTAAAATGCCCTAAATCTCATATTCTTCGTTAATTTACGAAACAGGAAACGGATAGCATGTTGTACATGTCAAACGATGTTGCCGTCGATAATCTACTATTAAACGACATTGAAAGCGTTGAAAACAGTCAATCAAAGAGTCTAAAATCCGTACTTTATCTCTTATAAACGTGTCGTTTCGAACGGAGCGTATACACTTCGTCTACAGCGAATAGAGGACCTGTTTCACAAGATCTATCGGTTAACAAGCTATGGATCCTAGTGAACCTCAAATCAGCAACTTCTAGGGTTATTTCTTACCTGAAAACGTGGAGAAATCGCCGGCTGAGTGATGGAAGCGTGTTGCTTAGGCACTTGCAACAGGCGGTGTAAAGACAGGAAAAATTCTCCCCTAATCTCTCTCACAAACTCTCACCTTTTCTCTCTCCCAATCTAGGGTTTCTCTCAAATTCGGATGGGAGAGAGGAGTGAGGGTTTCAACCCCTTTTATAAGCTTAAAAATGCTCAAAATAGGCTCAGGAACAAAGTTCACTTAGGGCATATCCAAATCGGGGCTGTTTCGGTCCAAAAGATGATTTCTGGTGGTCCCCTGGCCAAATGCGGTCGGACTTAAGCTCATGCATACTGGATCTAGCATACATCAAGTTTTTAGTCCGGCAGGGTTCGCAGATCGCAAGTAGCAGTCCAGTTTCAGTTCAGCGGTCACCGCACGTAGATCAGGGCTGCAAGTCTCATGATATGAAATAGAAATTTTTCCTGATCCGAGGGTGTAATTTGGATGAATTCTGACGGTCAGAACGCTTAATACTGACACGTCAAGTCATGTGCCAGATTTGAATTTCAAATTCCAAATCTGTCCCTATTCTTACTCTCTTCAGTCTGGGCTCAATGAAATAGCCTGCGAATATCGGTTGGACTTGATTTTTAAAATGATTGTCAAGTCCAGCTAGGCGGTTCTAACTGTCTAAGATAGCAGGTATCAGACTTTCGACGCGCGGTCTAGATCCAATACAAAGTTTCAAAGTGGTCCAGAGAACAAACCTGCTTAGAGTTTGATCCGAGGTTATAGAGTATTATAGAGTCATTGGTTCTACTCGATTTGGGTCTTGTAGAACATATTTAAAGTGATCAGGGACTATTTTTCAGCTACTCTAGCGTTGCGCTAGCTAACTTATGCTTAGTTTCTAAAGGAATTAATCCTAAGTGTTTTTTTTTTTTGCTATGGAATTGGGTTCTGAGCGATTTCCCAGGTGTTTTAGTTGACCCACTGCCTAAGGACGTCAAATCCTAGATTGGCCAAAATTCGGGGTGTTACATACCATATTGCCTTAGATACGACGTTTTCGATATACTATATATGTGTGAACTATGCTGAATACAAGATGCATCTTATGTGTTTGTTGAAATGTTTGAATGAATATGAAATTATGATTTGTACTTGCCATGACTGTTAATTTAGGATACATGTTTGTCAGATGCATGATGATCTTTTTATGTAAGGAATTGTCATAATATATGTCGTAACTAATCTAGTCTATGTATTTGGTGAAGTGTAACTTAAGTGTTTGATAAACTATATGAATGAAAAAATGTTGATGATTTGTATTTATTAAGTATATTAAGATAGGATTCTCTATTACCTTAATCATATGTATAGTTTCTTTCATTTAATCAGATTTACCACTATGCAATTTATGGACAAAATGCAAGTACATGATGGCATGTTCAATATGTTTGATGAAATGTTCAAATGAAGGTTTTATTTGGATTTTTTGTTAAATGCTGATATGATTATCACATGTATCTATCTATTGCATCTGATTAAGATTGGGGCTACAATGTGGCCCAGGAAATCGGTAACAATCCTTATATAAGTGGATGAATTAGGCTCACCACATTGGATATACTCGATGAATCCGGGTCGTACGACAATTGTCAACAGTGATTAAGCCACAAGGAGTGCTAATGCTCTCCATGTCGATTAAGTCAGCGTGCACCCATACCAGCCAAACTTGTCCAATAAAGTGATTGGCCTATCATGTGTGTTTACCATGTATGGACATCATTGCTTGAATCTATGGTACCACTTACCAATCTAAAAGCTTGTTTCAACCATGGTACCACAATCCGTTAAGACTCATGAGCCGAGCATTGTGGCATGAGACATTGTGGTCGAACTGTGAGCCTACACTAGGGTGACGAGCCTCCCCGTAGTGACCAATGAGCTACCAAACTCGTGAGTCGGGCATGGTGGTATAGGACATCGTGTTCAAGCTATCTATACACTGAGGTGATAAGCCTCCTCATAGTGATCATGAGTATAAACAATGAATTTTCCTATCGACTGCTTTTCATTAGGGGTGATGCCCTACAACTTGCTTGTCGTGTGTGAATAACTAGGATTGACAACCCTAGATGGATCCTTCGGTTTGGGTTAATGATATAAAGGGAGGTACCATAGCTTTCCAAATCTGCTGTCCGAATAAGCTTAATTAAGTACTCGGCTAACATGACCATACACCGCATTACATGTGCTTTAGTGAGGAAGTTGCACTTTAGGGAGGTTGTCATGCACGAACTTGGCTGTTGGAGTCACTTGTGAGGGAGTTTTGCGTGAGGGCATGCATCATTAATGCACACCATTCCTGCATTAACAAAAGTAGCTAGGAAGCGACCATTTTATTGCTTTATCATTACTACTTGATTGACTTAACAACATGTTAACCTTTGCCTTATAGTACTACTGAGTTGATCACTCAATCCCACCTTGGGATGGTGTTTTAAAATACCAACCAGACTCTGTTGTAGATGCAAGTGATGACGAAGTCTATGCAGCTGAGTTGGACTTCGTAAATGAGGAGGATGAATTCTCCTATGTTCAGCTATCAAGTGGGTATATGGTGACCTCGTGTTGATTCGACGAGATTACAGGGATATATGGATTAACTAGACACTTTACATTTTTATATTTTACAGTTTTGAAACAATACATATATATATAATCAGCCCGGTAACAAACTCATACTCTGGAGGTTGTAAAACAGTTACATATTTACATATATATGTTTCAGTCTTTCGCTTCCTTGATTTAATCATATCTGGAGTATGATATGCTATTTTGGTATAATCCCACTCATGTTTAACTCATTAATATGGACAAAATCAGAACATCATCATCCATGTTGCATAAGTGATGTACTGGATCTCGGGAGTAGAGCTTTGCTCGACCCTTGAAATCATGGGCGTTACAAGTTGGTATCAGAGAATGATTTGGATTAAACTAGACCTGGGTTATAGGTAACATAACGTACTCAAAACTCACTCTGACTCAAGAAGGGGGTGATGGAATGTAAAAATGATCGTAGGATCCCAAAGTTTCACCGACGGGCAAGATTAACCATTGTAGTGTAATCCGTATGCGTCATATATCTTGTGAAATGATCTCAAACCCTTTTTGACCGTCAATCAAAGGGTTTGGACTATAAGTCGGTGAATCCCAAACGTGAAACGTCCTAAAAAGTGTGAATACATGGGTATTAGATTGTGAAAGTGGACCTTGCGGGCATAGGGGCCCAAATCATAATTTTCGGTGGGACCCAAGGGGTCGTCCGCATGTACACAGCACCCCGGGAGGGGATGGCCATCGGCGAACACCCCAAAGGGGGTGCAGTGGCACCGCCCGGGCAGTGGCGCACTGCTCGCCTCCCCATCAGGGCATGGCGGCGCTACGTGGGCAACAGCGCACCACTGTCCAACTGTCTGTGTGGGGCCCACCCACGTGTGGGACCACCTAATTAACCCCTCTCTTGCCCCCTTTATACATTCCATCATATTCCAAACCCTCTAAACCCTCCAAAACCCCATATTTTCTCTTAAATCCCCATTCCATACAATCAAAGCTCCCTTTTCTTCTACACTTCACACACATCTTCCACCATTCTCTTAAAAATATCCCTTAAAATTCTCTATCTTCCTTATTTTCCCTTCATTTGAGACAAAACCCATCTTTTGTGTCTCATAATTCTTAAACTTTCCCATCCACTTCAATCTCCAAGCTTTTTGTAACGCCCTAAAAATCAAGGGTTGAGCAAAAGCTCAACTTCCTAGTTCCAATGCATCACTTATGCAACATAGATAATGATGTTTAAATGTTGTCCATATTAGTGCATTAAACATGAGTGGGATTAAACTAAAACAACATATCATACTCCTGAGATGATTAAATTAAGCAAGCGAAAGACTGTGATAGATATATGAGGTATATAAGTGGTTATAAACCCCCAAAGTATGATCATGTCACCAGGCTGAATATATACATGCTCATTCTGAAATATACAAAATGACCAAATGTAATGTCCAACTAATTTGTATCCCTGTGATTCCGTCGATCAGTACATGGTCTACATTCACCCACCTGATAGTTGAACATAGGAGAATTCCTACTCCTCGTCTATGAAATCCAAATTAGCGTAGACATCGTCACCACCTGCATCTATAATAGAGTCTGGTTAGTGTTTTAAAATACCATCTCAGGTGGGAATGAGTAGCTAATTCAGTGGAACTATAAAGCAAAGGTTAACATGTTATCAATTCAGTCAAGTAGTAATGATAAAGCAGTATGTCACGCCCCATGTCCGGGGACGGATAACTTCCATAATGCCCCGAATCTGGCACTCGATTTCTATACACCAAGTCCAGAGTTTAGCGCACAACAAGGAAGATTTTTGACTGATTTATATATATATATATATATATATATATATATATATATATATATATATATATATATATATATATATATATATATATATATATATATATAATACCTGAGCATGAAGATCCATGGTCAAAATACCAAGTAACACTCTCCATTATAAATCCTGATGGTTACAAGTACAATGCTTTATAAAAGGTATATAACATCAACATTTTCAAATCGAAAAATAGATGCAATGCATTGAGAAAGCTAAGTCTTCTAAGGTACTCCTGCCCTAAAAAAATGGGAAATAGGAAGCTTAGGCAAAAAGTCTAGTGAGTACACTCTTGTGTGTAATGTGTCCTACATGCAAGTAAGGTAAATATGCCATGAAGAAATCATGTATGGTGAAAGGCATGTAGTACTTATGGTATGATGTCAATGCCAATGCAATGCATATGTATCATAGTAATACTCTAAATCAATGCTACTGGCATCACCAAGTCATATTTTCATTTCTCTTATACCACAACCATGACCGTATTACATGCATCCGTAATCACATCATCTTCATCATATTGTCATATCATATCATAACTGTAATCTCGGGAAGCAATGTAGTCTATACCATGCACCAGACACTAGTAATCGACCTCTCATACCTGCCCTGTGGTGGACTTCCACCAACTGTATATCATGGAAAATACCATGGTCAATACCTATGCACCAGACACTAGTAATCGATCTCACATACCCGCCCTACGTTGGACTTCTACTTAGCATGCCAATAGCGGACTTCATTTGCGCTTCCGGTGAGTCAGACCAGTCCCTGTTTGTACCTCAGCCCTTAAGTAGGTTGGACCCACCTCTTCTCAACCCGACCTCATCAGTGGGAGTCAAATCCATGACCCATGTATCCACTCGGCCCGACGGTGAGGCAACCCTAGCTAACATAGGGGTTTAGGGACTTTCAACCCAAGGGCCACATCATCCCTTACTATTTTCATACTTCCAGTGTCCCATTCATTTTTAGGGATAACCCGAGTTATCATCATTGATATACATTTCATCATCAAGATCCAACTATTATTATATGACACGACTGTGGTATCTTGATCATCATGTATGCCATGATTATACATGAATTCAAGCAACCATGATAAGGCATATGTTCAAGTGCATGTGGTATGCATATAATGTCATGAATTTAGGGTCTTCTTAACCTTTATGCCAAAAATGATATATAATCATCATATGCCATTATCAATTATATCAATCTGTGGTCATGTGACTAAACTGAAGGGGACATATTTTACACATGAATAAATGTATTGAAGTACACTTGCACACAACATCATTCCATGGTACTGATATATGATCAATATCAACATGGTTAAGTAGATGAATTTAATATGCTAAGGAGTGGAACAACATTAATCAAGTTATTAAATCGCATGCTTTTATTAACCATAATTATTGACATCACTAATATCATCCATAGTTATCATAATCACGGGCATTAATTGTATTCAGAATTATACCATATCCTTCACAAGATGGATATTCCATTAGCGGCTTTGACCCGACATAATTTTCTTCTATTGGGACCACATAGTTATACCCTAACTGGGCCTTATGCTAATGAGTGGTGGTGACACTAGGTACATGCACCAAGTGGTTATGAGATGAAAGGCTTAGACATAACATATATTAAGTGAGCCATAGGATGAATGGTGCTGGCGAAACTCATATAATGTAACATCCCGAAAATCGGGGGGTCGAACAAAAACCCAACTCCCGAGTTCCAAAATGTTATTTATGCAACATGGATATGTATGATTGAATGTTGTCTGTGATAATGTATTAAACATGAGTGAGATTAAGCCAGAACAGCATATCATACTCCAGAAACAGTGAAATTTGCAAGCGGAAGACTGTAATAGTATGTATAACGTACATAAACAGTTGTATGTCTCCAGAGTGTGAATATATTACCAGGTTATGCACATACATGTATACTTCAAAAGTAAACAAAATGAATATACATGAGGGCGCTAAAAATTCAAAATGACAAATGTCAAAGTATCTAATCAACCTCCTTGCAATCCCGTCAATCAGAACACGCATAAAGGAGGAATCCTCCTTCTCATCATCAAGTCCAGCTCCGCCACACAGGCCGCGCCATCATCTGCAATCACAAAAGGGACTGGTGGGTGTCCGGAAACACCATCCCGTAACGTGGGAGTGAGTGATCAACTCAATGGGATAAGAGATCAGGGATTAGCATGTTCACAATTCAATCACGTGATAATAGTAAAGCAGTTAATCAGACAATCCTAATACTGTTGTTAATGCAAGATGACATGACGTGATGTATGCCCTCACCGACGATCACCCTCATGCGGCAACATCTTACGACCGCGGCATGCCGCACTCCCTCAAGTGCTCCACACCTTCCAGGCACATGCAATGTCATGGTGATATGATTACCTAGTTGTTATTAGTCCATTCAAACAGCAGGATTGGGAAACTAAGGTACTTCCCTTGTATCAATCCCAACACCGATCCTGTCTAGGGTCGTCACTCCTAGTAATCTCATACGATGTATATTTCGTAGGTCACTGCAAGGGCTGCCAGGGCTGTTGCTCGCACTCGTTGCACCGCTCCCCCATCACCTTATCAATACAGGCCTACTGTACTCTACTGCACGGAAGGGTCGTCGCCTCCCGTGGACTCAGAATATGCTCGCGGTCACTACAAAGGGCTCGTCGCCTGATCAGTGTAGGCCGACAGCTAGAATATAGTGTCCCATACCACCATAATCTGATCACGAGTTTAGGTGCTCACTGGTCACTACGGGGAGGTTTGTGGCCCCAGCGTAGGCCGACAGCTCGACCACGGTGTCCCATACCACCATGCCCTGCTCATGAGTCTTCGTGGATCAAGGTACCACGGTTAATAGGGTTTACAATGGTAAGTTCAGTACCCTAGGTTCAAGCAGTTATGATACATACAAGGTGAACAAACATCGGCCAGTCGGGTTACTTGACGGGCTCGACTAGCACGATCGCATCTCAAGTTGAACGACATGAAGTGCGTAAAACACTTCGCGTGGCCTAACCACTGCCGCCAACTCTCAACACGAATCACGTTCATCGATGCGTCGTTCGTGGCTATGACCAGTCAGCCACGAATTCGCTCGGTTACCGACTGCCTGGACTAAGTCAAGTCCCACACATCTATGGAATTTCATTAACACTATATACAAGGTATTGGAATTGGAATACATCATGTGAGCATGTTAGCACATGTTATAACATTCGACTTAAGCAAATCTTCAAGGCATACTTTCCATGCATATTCAACTTAAGCAAATCTTCAAGGCATACTTTCTATGCATGTAGTGCAATCATGCATAAGGTAAGCATGTAGGAAATCATTTAGGTCAGCATTTTAATCAGGAAATCAATCTCAAACTACTACATAACATTATTCAATACAATACATACTAATACAAGCATTTATAAAAACACATACACTACACACTTAAGTCCACATATAGTATGTCGACCCAAAGTGCGCAACTTGGCGAATCTCTTCGCCAAACTGATTATGCAAGCATTCCTAACTCTCTAATGCGGTGACAAACCATGTCAATCACGTCAGCAAAATATGCATGTAGACCGTACTTCCTACAAATGACTAAAATACCCTAAATCTCATATTCTTCGTTAATTTACGAAACAGGAAACGGAGAACATATTGTACATGTCAAACGGCGATGCCGTCGATAATCTACTATTAAACGACATTGAAAGCGTTGTAAACCGTCAATCAAAGCGTCTAAAATCCTCACCTTATGTCTTGTAAACTCGGGAATTGAAATGGAGTGTATACGCTTCGTCTACGGCGAATAAGGAGCCTAATACACAAGATCCATAAGCTATATCGCTATGGAAACAAGTGAAACTCAAATCAACAACTATTTAGGGTATTTACTTACCTAAGATCGCGGTGGAATCGCCGGGAAGGTGGTAGAGGTGTGTTGCTTAAGCACGTGCAACACGTAGCACAAGTGGCAGGAAGAACTCCCCCACTCTCTCACAATCTCTCACTTTTTTTCCCTCTCCCAAGCTAGGGCTTCTCTTAAATTCGGATGGGAGAGAGGAGTGAGGGTTTCAACCCCTTTTATAGCCTAAAACATGCCCAAAATAGGCTTGGGAACAATGTTTACTTGGTGCCTAACCAAATCGGGGCCGTTTCGGTCCAAAAGGGCATTTCTGAAGGTCCCCTGGCCAAATGTGGTCGGACTTAAGCTCATGCATACTGGATCTAGCACACATCCAGTTTTCAGACCGGTAGGGTTCCCAGATCGCACGTGGCGGTCCAGTTTCAGTTTAACGGTCATCGCACCAAGATCAGGCCTATAAGTCTCGTGATATATAATAGATATTTTTCCTGATCCAAGGGTGTAATTTGGCTGTATTCTGACGGTCAGAACGCTCAATACTGATGCGTCAAATTGTGTGCCAGATTTGAATTTCAAATTCCAATTCTAACCCTATTCTCACTCTCTTCGGTCCGGGCTCAATGAAATAGCCTGTGATTATCGGTTTGACTTGATTTTTGGAATGAGTGTCAAGTCCAGCTAGACGGTTCTAACGGTCTAAGATAGGAGGTATCGGACTTTCGACGTGCGGTCTAGATCCAATACAAAGATTCAAAGTGGTCCAGAGAACAAACCTGCTTAGAGTTTGGTCCGAGGTTTTAGGGCATTATAGCACCATTGGTTCCACTCGCTTTGGGCCTTGTAGAACGTATTTAAAGTGATCAGGGACCATTTCCCAGCTATTCTAACGTTGCACTAGCTAACCTAGTCATATTTTCTAAAGGAATGAATTCTACGCAATATCGGGTCGAGTTGGTACTCGAGCCCAAGTATGGATTTTTCACGGGCGTTACAATCTACCCCCCTTAAAACACAATGTCGTCCCCGACATTGGCGAAGGGCAAGGAGTACTTTCTCTAAGGAAGGTTCAAATCCTATTTAATAACCTAATCGTACATATAACCTAAATCAAATGTTTCGATCCTGGGCCAGTGGGAAAGAGGCCAACCACTCTTCCGCTGCGCCACATTGATCGAACGGCAGTGTTGACTAATCCTAACTGGATTGGACTTAATACGTTCTACCCCCCTTAAAACTTGGTTCTACTTAAAGTCTAAGAATCGTTGCATTGATCCGTATATCGGAACGGGGCGTAACTTAGGGGCTATCCTTAACCTTTCTTTACATGGTTTTAAGTCCTTGCCATTTCCCAAAGACAATGTGATCCTATTTAGTTGTAGATGGTTGGGCCATCACAGAAGAAAGGTTGTGTAGTGGGTCTAAGCCGGATACGTTGAACCTTCTGTCTAATCAGGACAGAAAATGTGTTGTATCAGTTCTTAATCCAAGTCGATGCCGATCCTCTGCTTGATCAGAGCATTGGATTCATTGGTAACCACTAGAAGTAAGAAATCGACTCAAACCGCGAATACATTGCTTACATGTAGTTCCTTTACTCTGCGTTCCCGAATGCAATAAGTCCTTGGGAAAGGCAATTCTAAGGGGCGTGCTAGTTCATTCTAAGTTCAATCTGAGGGAGTTATAAATGTTCCCTGAGAGGGTATGGTTCCTTCCTATGGGCAACAACAGGAGTCTATAAGTCATAAGGGGATCTATCCAAGGAAGGGAGTCTCATTCCAATCAAAACTAATCTATCATTCCTTAACATATACAGGCTTTACCCTACTCTAGGTAACTAGTAGGCTAGTCTGTAACTCAGTAGCTATAATCTAAAGCTTAAGGTTATACGGTAAATGGCTTTCCATACCATTTCTACTACAGCGAGTTGTTCTATCGCTTAGGGTCAAGATTGTCTAAATGGAATTGGATTTCTTATGTCGTCAGACTCTTCAAATCTAGGAGTGCTAACTCTAGGACCAAAACGCCAAGGGCCTATGTGGCCAGTAGCATTTAGTTGTATTAAATAGAACCGCGTTCTTAGTTCCATAGTGGGATCGGAAGTGGCATGCTTGGTAGGAGGGTGGGGTGGGATAAAAACTAATTTGTAGGCTGAATCCCGGGAGTTACAATACTCCCGATCCAGGGACAATACCTTACAGTGAAATGAGACGGCATGCACTCCATTCCACAAATTTTGGCTACATTAAGCCCAAACCACAACACAAACATTCACATAACAAGTCGAAAAGCATCATGCATTTCATTAAACCAAAATTGTCATAATACAAGGGATATCTCCTTATAAGTATCATGACAAAAATACATGGGAGCTATGTCAGTCAGCTACTACAGCAACATAGGTAAACTACCAGCCTTATCAGGCTTACAAAACACAACTTAAAATAGGAAATGACTAACTACTAATAATAACATCAAGGATCGCATCGCTAGTCGGAGTCTGGTGATGGAGGAGGAGCACCCTTATCCTGTAAGCAACACAGGATTGCCTTCAAGGTGCGAGTCACCTTGCCAAACTTCTTCTTTGTAACGGCCTTGGCATCAGCGACTTCTGCTCGAAGTTCTTGGACTTCCCTACGCAAAGCGGTCTGACTCTCCTCCATCCGAGCAATGCGGTCGTCGATAGTAGTCTGCACAGAAGGAGGAGGGCTCTCATCAGTATCCTGAGCCTCCTCTTCTGTTTCTTCCTGAACCTCTTCCTGAACCTCTGCTCTAGGTTCTTCTTCGCTTTGATCTTCCTCTTCATCAAAGTCATCCCCACTATCCCTTTCAAGTTGATTTTCACGGTATTGCGACCCAATCTTTATCTTGACCATTGTCGACTCATCGATGGTGTGAATCGATACCGGTAATTCGGGCCCAAGTCTATAGGCAAACTCAAGTGCAATCTTACAAATGAGTCGGCCAAAGGGAAGCGATTCGGATGTTCTCCTCGACCTGGCTATGAGAACTATCTGCCGTAAGATGAAAGTGGCCATACATACGTTCTCTCCCTGGGCCACCAGAAATAAGAAATCGACCATAAGACGTGTGCATTCAATGCAGTTCGTCGACCTAGGATAAACATTGAACGTGCAGATATGATGCAGCAGACGTAAATCCTCAGACATGTACGTCGCCTTGAGGCTATTATTAGGCTGCCATGGAACCAACTTACCGCACAGAAACCTGGTGCGGCGATCTCGTTCACGTCTAGTCCTCAAATTCTTCTCACTTGGATGCACATCACCTAGAGGCACATTGAGAAGTCGCGCAAACAACCGGAAGTCGATCGTAGCCATCCGATCACTACCAAAAGGGATTTTAAACTGCAAAGGATCCAAGGTAGGATTCTGGATGCTAGCATAGAAGGCACGAACAGTTCTCACATTAGCACGAGCGCGAGCTTCAAAGATCGGTCCCCAGTGCGCAGCTTCAATGCGTTCGAACAACAGATACTCGCCGAACAATCGCCCATCTACGTCCGCCTCAAATAACACTACGATCAGTGTATTCACCATGAGGCATCTTTGACAGAATGGTTCGTCCAAGGTGTGCATGGGGATCCAAATCCCGCTTTGTACGGCACTCCAGGACTGCAGCTGGACTTGCGGCGGCGCTTGAACTTGCGGCACCACCCCGCGGTCTTCTCAATCGAGCAGGGCAGCTCGGCCCAGCCTCGTCTGTTGCAGTTTTCCTCTTACCCATCAAAGACAGGATGGATGAGAGTGACAAAAGACCCAAAATGACTTCCACGAAAGCCATGGAAAACGTCGAAAATGCGGAGAAATGGGTGCCCAATCTGATAAAAGAAAATCCAGGCATCGTAGAGGGATGCTTCAAGCTTCCCAAGGCTGTACTTTCAGGGAAAAATACAAATAAAAAGATGGGATGGAGCACCTCACGATTTCAGCTATATTTGGGGGATTTTGGAGCTCCAAATGGTGAGATCTTCAAGGAAAGAGGCTGCCAACACCCAATAAGTGATGGGTGGTGGTCGGTTTTGGCCAAGGAAGGTTTTAGGAGTGGTTTGGGACGCCGGGGTTTGGAATGGGTTGCTGAAAATCAAATCTAGGGCTATGTAGGGGGCTGTTTGTGAAGGAGAGGTGGGATTTGGGGGTTTTCGTGATGTGGGAGGTGTATAGGGGTGATGTGGACCCTATTTAAGGGGGTGCGCCCGAAGGACGGACCCATCGGAGATCGCCGACCGGCGATGCATCGCCCGGCCGGCGATGGCATCACCGGCCAACCTTCAATTTGGCCAGTGGGACCCCATGGGTCTAGTCCCCCATGGTCCCAGAGTCCCAAAAAGTTAGGTCCCACCCCTTGGTTCACAATAATTTGGTCTGTATGAGCCCAAACATTTGTTTGGGGCTTTCCGGGTCCACATCACAATCCAGAATACCAAACCATATGATGCAGCATATGAATTTGGGGTAGAAGGAGCCAGTACACCTATCTAGCTCCTTATTTGCTAAAGAAAGTGAATTTAGAATGGCCTTATGGCCATTTTTCATGAAATTTTACTATTCACTGTAAAATTTGTGAAAGTACTAATTTGTGTTATTTTCACATTAGGTTTTATGCCTAATATGAATTGGATAAGAAATAAATAAAGATTGGAGTGTTTAGAGGAGGAATTTTGAAGATTTTTGGTGAAACGGGGTTTTTAAGCCCTGGCGATTGATTACTGGAGTCGTGGTCATCCCACGGCCCAAGGATTCACTTTTTCGGTTTAAAACCGCTCATAGGACGACTCAACCCGATTTCCTAAAGCTTAGAAGTGATTCGGGTTACTTTACGCGACCCGAGATGCGTTACAGACTCGATCTTGCGATCGATCCTAATAGACTTCGCCTATCGGCGAATCTGCGATCCTAGAAGTGTTTCCAGACCCTTCTCGCACCCACCTAAGTCAAAGGAAGCGACAGCGTACGTCGCAAGACCATAACCCAGGCCCAGTATACTCTCATTCATGCTCTGATACCATCTGTAACATCCCGAAAATCGGGGGGTCGAGCAAAAACCCAACTCCCGAGTTCCAAAATGTTATTTATGCAACATGGATATGTATGATTGAATGTTGTCTGTGATAATGTATTAAACATGAGTGAGATTAAGCCAGAACAGCATATCATACTCCAGAGACAGTGAAATTTGCAAGCGGAAGACTGTAATAGTATGTATAACGTACATAAACTGTTGTATGTCTCCAGAGTGTGAATATATTACCAGGTTATGCACATACATGTATACTTCAAAAGTAAACAAAATGAATATACATGAGGGCGCTAAAAATTCAAAATGACAAATGTCAAAGTATCTAATCAACCTCTCTGCAATCCCGTCAATCAGAACACGCATAAAGGAGGAATCCTCCTTCTCATCATCAAGTCCAGCTCCGCCTCACAGGCCGCGCCATCATCTGCAATCACAAAAGGGACTGGTGGGTGTCCGGAAACACCATCCCGTAACGTGGGAGTGAGTGATCAACTCAGTGGGATAAGAGAGCAGGGATTAGCATGTTCACAATTCAATCACGCGATAATAGTAAAGCAGTTAATCAGACAATCCTAATACTGTTGTTAATGCAAGATGACATGACGTGATGTATGCCCTCACCGACGATCACCCTCATGCGGCAACATCTTACGACCGCGGCATGCCGCACTCCCTCAAGTGCTCCACACCTTCCAGGCACATGCAATGTCATGGTGATATGATTACCTAGTTGTTATTAGTCCATTCAAACAGCAGGATTGGGAAACTAAGGTACTTCCCTTGTATCAATCCCAACACCGATCCTGTCTAGGGTCGTCACTCCTAGTAATCTCATACGATGTATATTTCGTAGGTCACTGCAAGGGCTGTCAGGGCTATTGCTCGCACTCGTTGCACCGCTCCCCCATCACCTTATCAATACAGGCCTACTGTACTCTACTGCACGGAAGGGTCGTCGCCTCCCGTGGACTCAGAATACGCTCGCGGTCACTACAAAGGGCTCGTCGCCTGATCAGTGTAGGCCGACAGCTAGAATATAGTGTCCCATACCACCATAATCTGCTCACGAGTTTCGGTGCTCACTGGTCACTACGGGGAGGTTTGTGGCCCCAACATAGGCCGACAGCTCGACCACGGTGTCCCATACCACCATGCCCAGCTCATGAGTCTTCGTGGATCAAGGTACCACGGTTAATAGGGTTTACAATGGTAAGTTCAGTACCCTAGGTTCAAGCAGTTATGATACATACAAGGTGAACAAACATCGGCCAGTCGGGTTACTTGACGGGCTCGACTAGCGCGATCGCATCTCAAGTTGAACGACATGAAGTGCGTAAAACACTTCGCGTGGCCTAACCACTGCCGTCAACTCTCAACACGAATCACGTTCATCGACGCGTCGTTCGTGGCTATGACCAGTCAGCCACGAATTCGCTCGGTTACCGACTGCCTGGACTAAGTCAAGTCCCACACATCTATGGAATTTCATTAACACTATATACAAGGTATTGGAATTGGAATACATCATGTGAGCATGTTAGCACATGTTATAACATTCAACTTAAGCAAATCTTCAAGGCATACTTTCCATGCATATTCAACTTAAGCAAATCTTCAAGGCATACTTTCTATGCATGTAGTGCAATCATGCATAAGGTAAGCATGTAGGAAATCATTTAGGTCAGCATTTTAATCAGGAAATCAATCTCAAACTACTACATAACATTATTCAATACAATACATACTAATACAAGCATTTATAAAAACACATACACTACACACTTAAGTCCACATATAGTATGTCGACCCAAAGTGCGCAACTTGGCGAATCTCTTCGCCAAACTGATTATGCAAGCATTCCTAACTCTCTAATGCGGCGATAAACCATGTCAATCACGTCAGCAAAATATGCATGTAGACCGTACTTCCTACAAATGACTAAAATGCCTTAAATCTCATATTCTTCGTTAATTTACAAAACAGGAAACGGAGAGCATATTGTACATGTCAAACGGTGATGCCGTCGATAATCTACTATTAAACGACATTGAAAGCGTTGTAAACCGTCAATCAAAGCGTCTAAAATCCTCACCTTATGTCTTGTAGACTCGGGAATTGAAACGGAGCGTATACGCTTCATCTACGGCGAATAAGGAGCCTAATACACAAGATCCATAAGCTATATCGCTATGGAAATAAGGGAAACTCAAATCAACAACTATTTAGGGTATTTACTTACCTAAGATCGCGGTGGAATCGCCGGGAAGGTGGTAGAGGTGTGTTGCTTAAGCACGTGCAACACGTAGCATAAGTGGCAGGAAGAACTCCCCCACTCTCTCACAATCTCTCACTTTTTTTCCCTCTCCCAAGCTAGGGCTTCTCTCAAATTCGGATGGGAGAGAGGAGTGAGGGTTTCAACCCCTTTTATAGCCTAAAACATGCCCAAAATAGGCTTGGGAACAATGTTTACTTGGTGCCTAACCAAATCGGGGCCGTTTCGGTCCAAAAGGGCATTTCTGAAGGTCCCCTGGCCAAATGCGGTCGGACTTAAGCTCATGCATACTGGATCTAGCACACATCCAGTTTTCAGACCGGTAGGGTTCCCAGATCGCACGTGGCGGTCCAGTTTCAGTTTAACGGTCATCGCACCAAGATCAGGCCTATAAGTCTCGTGATATATAATAGATATTTTTCCTGATCCAAGGGTGTAATTTGGCTGTATTCTGACGGTCAGAACGCTCAATACTGATGCGTCAAATTGTGTGCCAGATTTGAATTTCAAATTCCAATTCTAACCCTATTCTCACTCTCTTCGGTCCGGGCTCAATGAAATAGCCTGTGATTATCGGTTTGACTTGATTTTTGGAATGAGTGTCAAGTCCAACTAGACGGTTCTAACGGTCTAAGATAGGAGGTATCGGACTTTCGACGTGCGGTCTAGATCCAATACAAAGATTCAAAGTGGTCCAGAGAACAAACCTGCTTAGAGTTTGGTCCGAGGTTTTAGACCATTATAGCACCATTGGTTCCACTCGCTTTGGGCCTTGTAGAACGTATTTAAAGTGATCAGGGACCATTTCCCAGCTATTCTAACGTTGCACTAGCTAACCTAGTCATATTTTCTAAAGGAATGAATTCTACGCAATATCGGGTCGAGTTGGTACTCGAGCCCAAGTATGGATTTTTCACGGGCGTTACATATAATGTAGTGAAATTCATCTTCATGTGGGTTGTTAGTAGGTTGGATTTGCATATAGTTATCGTAGCAATTCTACAATGGTTTGAAAGGAACAGGTAAACCTCATAAGATACAGTGATCCCTAAGTTGAACGACTTGGTATATAATATACACATAAGGGTTAGTCACAGTTGGGATAACACGGGTTTGTCTCATACAGCATAGTGGATCCTACTTCCAAGTGGTCCCGTAAGCAGATTGGTCCACACACAAACATTACGATGGGTCATAATACTTACATCAAGGTAGGGTCTATAAATAATTTGACACATGTCCTAAGTTCACATACCCAAGATGTTACACCATCAGCATAGTACATGAGTTTGAGTAATCACACAGTTCTCACATGCCCACGTGGTCTTATGGCCACTCCATTATCAGAAGTCCATATGGTTGAGTGGCCACACAAATGTCACTCTACTTGCCACTAATAAATGATTTAAGGTCACATGGTTACTTATTATAACTCATACATTTATGGGCAACCACTTTATTAAGCTCCCACATGGTCAGGTTGCAGATGCTATAAATTCACTTGGTTGAGTGGAAATATAATTAGTATCATGGTCTGGTGACCGTATCTCAAAGCATCCAAGGCATAATCACAAACATACCCACCATACCCGGTTACACTATGTTACACTAGCTCTTAAACTATGATTGCCCTATACTTTATATGGAGAATGACTTAAATTCGGTGTCACGTGATCAAGAGGCCAGGAACTAGCTTCCATCACATCAGATATAGTTTAGTGGTCCTTGTATTTATGTTGCATGACACCGAATTGAGGTCACTCCATATTATCAAGTTGTATAATCCAGCCTATATCATAATTCTCATGACTAAGAGAACCTTCACGTACAACCCGATTATTCATGGTTTGGGTGATTATGGCTATGCCCATAAGGGCATGGTCATGTCATTGGGTAGTCATCAATGCCACCTAATTTCATGTAATTAGTTGGCCTTATGTGCATTTCACAATCATATGGTTAGACGACTACATATACTCCACAATTACATATGATTAGGTGACCTTACATACGTCAAATGTCCACATGATTAAGGAGCCAAACACCGTGTCGGAGCATAAAAAATCATGAATCATGAAGGAAGATTCAAAGTTAGAAAAAAGACAGACATAAAGTGAAGAAATGGGAAGCGAAGTATTTCTGTTGTGCTAATTGCGTAACCAGATGAGTTGTTGCGCGGTTGGCTCAACTAGCTATAAAGGTCTCAAGGATAGCGCAACAAGATCAAGGCATTGCGTGAATGACATAGATTGTTTTATCCTTGCGTGGACTGCGCATCAAACAAAATCATTGCGCGGCCCGTGCAACTAACTTTACTGTTGCGCGGGTACTGCATTCAAGAATAGAAGTTGATCAATATGAACGGTCAGATTTGATACAAAGTGGGACCCATGGCACAGAGACCAAGGGTTTGTACGTGTGGGGAGCTTATAAATACCCTACACCCTTCCTCATTTGAAGAGAGGAAAATTTCTGGAGAAGAGTGGAGCTCTGAAGGAAGACTGAAGGTGAGGAGCAGAAGAAAGAGTCTGTGGCACGGATAGCGCAACTCAAGTACTAAGCTGCGCTGATCGTGCAACATGGGAGAAAAGCTGTGCAGATTGCATGACTCAGGCAACAGGTTGCACTGACCGCACAATTGGTAATTCAGTTACGCTAATCGTGCAATTAGGTCATTATGTGGCCATGGCTAAAAAGGGGCTGAAATGCTGCTAGAATCGTGGAAAGCATTTAAGTTCAATCTTCATTACTTTAGGCCTTCTCCTTTGCACAACAAACAAGTTTAAAAGAGAGATTGGTTGATTAAGTTCGACATTCCTCCTAAGTTATAGGAGATGACTAAAGCCACTGTCGAAATACTTTCGAATTCAAGATTTGACATATAAGCTTTATTGATTACAATATTGTTCATTTCAAAGTATTCTGTCTTGGAATCAAGGGATTTAGAAAGGATGTAGATAAACTCTGAATCAATAACGCCATGATTGTTGTATGAAATCTCTTTGTTATATTTAAATAAAGTAGTTCTCCCGAATCAGATGCATTTGTTTCTTGTTTGAAACAAAATGACGACTTTGCTGGGGACATTATTTTTATTTCAATGACAACATTGAGAGTATCATAGGATTCTCATGGCAATTTTAGTATCTTCTGATGCCAAAATGGCGACTCTCAATGGGAACATCCCCCCTTCATCTCTAAGATGGATTATTTACTTTTTAGATACTAATCATAAATATGCTTTGTCATTGAAAGCTTTCGAATCAGACTACAAATCACAACCAATGGAAACTTCCTCGAGAAAAGTGAGCTTCTGTTTCACTCCGACCAGGTTCATGATAGAATGCGTGCCAGAACCGCCTCGAGAATACATGACTCAATTGTTTACAAGCAAGAACAGCTTGACTCAAGCTACAACTGGGGTGGTATCTGCTTCGCCTTAGCCTCCGAAAGGAGATAAAAACTGGACCTTAGTGATGACTCATAGGACGAGAGTACGAAGTGCATGGAATCTTCGAACAAACCCGCCTTCGCCGAGAGTTAAGGGCCCTGTGACAGGCAATGCAGCTAAAAGAAATCCTGAACTCGCTCCTCCCACAATTTATCTCGAGCGAGTAGTTCCGCAGTTAACATTGCGTGACTTTCCAGCTTTAGTCACCCCAAGGACCAAGTGGACAAAAGAATGAAAAGGTAAAGCAATAATGATGAGCTCACCAATGCCCGTGTCACCCTAGGCAAGTTCGACGATTCTGTATCGCCCCGATCGATCGATAGCACAAGAAGTACACAAAAGTTGAACAATACTCCACTCTCTCCTCTCTTTGTAAGCCCTATGACATCAACGTATTCTCGCCCTAATCCAACTACGGCTTCGTCGGAAAGTAGAGAAGCCGAGGTATATATGGTCGAGACGAATCAGGAAAATAGGTCGACTATGGAAGATCATATCAATGAGATGGTAGAGGCACAAAGAGTGCTAATGGATGAATGTAGAAACCTCAGGGAAGCATTAGAGACTCTCGTGCATAACGTGGCCTAGATTGCTGCTCCACCAATGACAGGTGCAGTAAATGGACATGAAAGCCATTCTGAACGCTCTCATTCACAAGGGGCAGGATCAAGAGGATTTGTTCCAGCTGTGAAGATTGTAACACAAGACGATGTAAGATAAGTCATCAAAGAAGCTATCATAATAGAAAGAGAGTGAGCAAATACTGGCCATTTCAGGTACCGGACGTTGTACTCAAGGAAAGTAGAAGATATTCCATTTCCAGCCAACTTCAAGCATCCAGACTTTCAGAAGTATAACAGAGAAGGATAGCGAGAAGAGCACTTAATGCACTTCATCACCAGCATGGAAAATTTTTCTATAATACCTCAGTATTGCTTACGGTTATTCAGATCGTCACTAACTTATAAAGAATTCTGATGGCATTCCAATTTAGCTCCAGGGTTCATATGTACGTGGGAGGAGATGCAAGACGCCTTTATGTCAAACTTTTTCTCTTCAGAACGTGACGTTAGCATCACGAAATTGGCTTCTGTACGGCAAAGAGAAGCAGAACTAGTAGAAAAGTTTATAGATAGGTAGAAGACATTAGGAGTTTCGTGCAAAAAATTTTCAGAAGAAAAGGAACAAGTCAAGATGTGCCTGAATTCTATGGAAACAGGAATCGGATTTGGACTCACCAACATCGATATCCAAACCTTTCATGACCTAGCCACTAAGGCTTATGCCTTGGAATTGATGACCCATAAGATGCTAGCCTTTCACCATGAGACAGGTAAGGGAGTACCCAGCAGGATGGCCGCAAATACCGTCGAGCGTGATAAAAGAAGTAAGGATACTAGGGATTCAAGAGACAAGAGGTAAGAACGTAAAGAAGAATAGCAATAGCCAAGAAATAGATACGACAGAAAAAGGGTCAGGGTGCTTAACTCTCATGAAGGGTTTGCTTTCGACAAAGAAGATGTCATTCCTATGATGAATCAGCTGCTGAAAGCCAACACAATATCATTACCAGAACCCAAACGTCCTAAAGATGTGACAAGAACAAGGGAAAGGGATTTCTTCCATTATTATCGTCTAGTAGGACACCCAATGGATAATTGCTATACGCTGAAGTGTATAATACAACGAATGATAAACAAGGGTGAAATAGTAATCGGTGAAGAAAAGAAAGGGGTACCATGACAACGGTGAATATGCTCACAATTCGAGAAAAGGCTCAATATGAAAAAGAGAAAAAGATCATAAGGTAATAAAGAAGGTAGCAATGATCACACTAAGATCAGAAAAGAAGATAATAAGTGTCGTAAAACAGAAGGTAGAGGGCATAAGAAAAGAAGCCACTGAAAGACAGAATAATGATGACCGGAATGAAAAGAGGAATGAAATGATGAAGGTGACTTACGATGTAGTAAGTCATTTGAAAGGCATCCCGACTCGGCTAAGCGTCTACGATGCACTTAAATTGTCAAAATTTTTTTGACAAAGCCTGGTCCAAGCATTGTCTGACTATGATGTCAGAGAGACTTTACTGGCAGAGATGGAGCATGCAGAGGACAATAAGCAAGAAGATTGTTTACCAGTAGTCTCCTTTTTCGATGATGATTTGATCTGTGAGGTAGAGCATAACAGGCCGTTAATGATAGAAGGTCATATCCGGGGGAAGAAAGTTAAACGGATTATGATAGACAATGGATCTACAGTGAATCTCCTGCCACTCTCAATGTTGAGTAAGTTGGGCAATCACCGGTCGGATCTGTGCCCTACCGGAATGATGATATAAGGTTTCAACCAAGATGGACAACGTGCACTTGGTAAGATTACAGTGATGCCGAAAATAGGAGAGCTGACTATTGACATCATATGTCATGTTATAAATGCCATGACAATATATAATCTCTTCCTGGGGAGGCCATGGATACATCAGTACAGCATTGTGCCCTCCACTCTGCATCAGTGTTACAAATACTGTAAAGATGGAATACTGTATAAAGTAATGGCCGACGCAAAGCTATATACAAAAGCTGAATCCTTCTTCGCAGATGCCAATATTATAAAGGGTTCACCAAACAAGAAAGAAAGAATGATGAAAGCGAAGCCCCAAACAAAACTCAAATAATTACGATAAAATAAGAAGTAAATGAAGCAGGACTAGCCAGAACTGCTGAGACAAAGAAGAAATTCTATTTTGTGCCAAAATATCTAAGACAAACGGGGCAATTGCCGCTGACCCTGTTGTCACCAAAGCAGTTAAAAATCTTACAATCCAATTACACAATGCCATTGCCGCATATTGAAAGGAATAAACCATTCTCGATCACTCCAGGAAGATTTCAAGTCAAGGCCAGCGCAAAGCATCAAGAACCAATAGAATTTTACACTACGGTGGAATCAAGGGCCGAAGAAGAGACTGAGAATAATGTGTATCATGGTAGGATAACACCGTAAGATCTTGAAAAGTATAGTTCAAAAAGCAGAGAGATTATGAAAAATATGGGCTTTGATTGTGAAGAGCCCACCGGCTTGAATCATGGGAGACGAATCCAGATTCCTATCGGGATTAGTTAGGAAACGCGAAGAAAGTTCCAAGGACTAGGGGTAGAATCATCAGTAAATACAATTATAGTTGGGCAGTCATCAGAAGAAGATCCCAAGATGATTGAATACCCTAAAATGGCACTGAAATAGATAATGAAAGTGCACCTACTAAGTGCCCTGGTTTGTCAATTACGTTGTAAGTTGAGTCAGTCAGACAACAGCGCCTGACAGGAAGATCAAGTCAAGTATCCGCCTCAACAGGATATGTGGAAGCTCGCCATAGGTAAATCATAGCCTCACATCCCATGTCCCAAAACACCAGGTAATTAAAAACCCTTAAAAAGAACTAGAACATCTTAGGGTTTTTGTGTAAGAAAACTTTTTATCAAATAGGAAAATCTTTAAGTTTTTCTTACACTGTTGATTTAATCGATTCCCCTTTCGATATGATCGACCAGCTCTGTCGATGTCCTCGGCATCTCAATCGATACAATCGAGTGAGGACAAAAAGTGTCCAGTAATCAAACAATCATCTGGACGATATATCGACTTGTGAGTCGATATCATCGATATTCGAATATCGATCATATCTGAAGAGGATCAATAATATCGACAGACTGTTTTTTGGCGTTCCTATTTTTCTAAAGAAAACTAACATAAGCTTCGATATATCGATACTGCTCGATTCAATCTGAACTCAAAAATTGATCATCCCGGAAGTCAGTCGATCATATTGATTATAGGCGCATGTTTTCTCTAGCATAAATTTTAGATTATTTTTAATGTTGATCGGGGTGCCAGTCGATAAATCGATATTCATATGTCGATCATATCGACACCTTGTCGATTGAATCGAAATCGGACACAAATTGTCCAAAAAGCTTATAGGTAAATCTGTACGATTTATCGATCCCATCGACATGGTCTCCGTTATCATCGATATATAAATTTCGATGACATCAACTGTTCTCTGATCATATCTGTAGAACCTCAAATTTTTCAAGGCTTCTCTCTTATTTTCACCTATAGATAGATCGATCCATCTCTCGATAGAATTGGAGTTCAAAATCCGATAATATCGATGTGTGTATCAATCCCATCGACCAGTTGGCGAAAGGTTTCCAAAAGTGAAATGACATTTGAGTTTGTATCATCGAGTGGTATGTCGATACAATTAAGAGTATACTCTCGATCATATCGATGATTGCTCGATGATATCGAACTCTGTCATAAATATGATCGTTTATATTCGTTGGAACCTTTTGCCTATAAATAGAGAGATTAGTCGTTATAGCTGGGAGAGAAAGTAGAGAGTTCTTTTGAGTATTTTAAACTTCATATCCTTTATCCTAACCCTTTATCTCAGGAAGTTCATCCTCTAATCCATCCTCATCATTGATATTTCATAGAGTGGATTAGGAAATGAACTTCCGCATTCAAGGATCCTCTAGCTACTACTTTAATGGTAAATCAATAAGCTGAGATGCCTTGAATGCATAGATGATTGGAACCACTGTATCTTCGTTATAAAAAAATCTTCAGAGAGTAGAACTCCATCATAACCTTAACCCAACCTAAACCTAGCATAGGTACATCTTTGTGTTACGGATCAAGGAAGCTAAAGACTCTTCATCAACAAGAAGGAGATCTTCATCACTGAGCTAAAAGGGACTCATCAACTTATCTGTAAGTACTAAGAGTCCAAAGGACATTTATGATCATTCCTTTTTAGGATTGGATCGTAGGTGTTGCTCACCATTTGAAGTCCTTAAAGGAGGCCTCCGACGGGAGTGTACGTGCGTGAGTGCATTGTGTCGACCCTTGCTCTATGGAGAGCATAAACATCTGGGTGCATTATGTGGATCCTTACTCTGTGGAGAGCATAAACATCTGGGTGCATTGTGTGGACCCATGCTCTGTGTGGGCATAAACATCTGAGTGCGTTATGTGAACCCTTGCTCTGTGTGGGCATAAACATCTGAGTGTATTGTGTGGACCCTTACTCTGTGTGGGCATAAACATCTGGGTGTGTTGTGTGTGACCTTGATATGTGTGGGCATAAACATCCGGGTGCGTTGTGTGGACCCTTGCTCTGTGTGGGCATAAACATCTGGTTAGGAGTGCACCAGCAAAACTCCAGGGTTAAAGGTGAACCGACTAGAAACCTCTGTAAAGGTTGAAGATGGACCTGATTTAAAACCTTAGGTTTGAGGTGAACCATGGAAAACCTCCTTAGTGAAATCCAGTCACTCAAGGGTTGAGTGTGGAAGCCGGTAGAGGAGTAGACAAGTAGTCGAACCACTATAAAATGAATGTGTTTGAGATTGATATTTTCTTTCATTTATGTGAAAAATTTATATGCCATTATATATGATTATCTGAAATCACATCTTGTGCACACAGTCATATCCATCACAATCTGATTCATAAAGTTTTTTTTTATAAGTAATTTGTGACTGGATCCTCTATCGGGCTTGGAAGCCAATAGAGTTAATTTTTGAGTAATCTTAATTTGTACTCTGTGATAGGATTAGTGTGATAGGATTGAAATATAACTTATAAATATTTAAAAATTCCTATTCACCCCCCTCTAGGACATATTGGCATTTTCCTACTTCAACTCAAGCGGTGTTCACCGCTATTTCAATTGGTATCAAAGCGGGTCTCTCTTTAAGGGCTTCACCACCTAGAGAGTGATCTTGACTGAAGTAGAAATATGGCTAAAGGAGAGGGCTCATCTGTCACTAGACCTCTAGTATTTGATGGTTCAAATTATGCTTACTAGAAGGCTAGAATGCATTACTTCCTGAGATCTTTAGATCATGAAGTTTGGGATGTAGTTGAAAAAGGATATGTGGTACCATCTGAACAAATTGTACTTGAAAATGAAACCACTATTACTAAACCCAAACCTAATGAAAAGTGGACGGCGTTTGACAAAGAACAGCGAAATGCTGAAGCAAAAGCAATGATGTCATCTACTGTGCCATGTCCCAAGACATTTTCAATCAGATAAGTATGTGTGAGACCTCTAAAGAAGCATGAGACTTATTGGAAACAACCCATGAAGGCACAAGCACTGTGAAGAGATCTAAACTACAACTTTTAACTTCACGGTTTGAAAATCTCAGGATGGAAGAGCATGAGACATTTATAGAGTTTTTCACCAAATTGAACATCATTTGTAACTCCATGGGTGGATTGAGAGAGAAGGTTCCAACACCTAAAATATGTAGAAAAATCTTAAGATCCTTACCAGAACGGTTCAATCCCAAGGTAACAACAATTGAGGAGTGTAGGAATATTGATGAGATGAAAGTAGAAGAACTAGTAAGTTCCCTACAAACTTTTGAACTACACTTCATACAACCCCAAAAATCCAAAAACACTGTCCTAAAAACCTCTAAGAAAATAAAACATGAGGACAGTGAGAGTGAAAAAGAAGATGAAGATGAGGAAGTGGCTCTACTGGCACAAAGATTCAGAAGATCCTTTCAAAGGAATCGCGGCCGCCCCTCTAGAGGTAGAAAGGTGGATGACAAACCTCCTACAGAAAAATTTGGGAAAAGAAACAAAGAACCATAATGTTATGCCTATCATGAGTATGGACACCTATCTACCGAATGCCCAAACAGAAAAACCAAGGGTAAGGCGATGGCTGCCACGTGGGATGATACGGAGGAATCAAACTTAGAAAACAGTGACTCAGGAAGTAATGGAGATCAGAAATCATTGAAAAATCTCATGGTCTCCACCACTTCAATCATTCCAACTGAATTTGATAAAGAACAGCAAGCCACTGAATCATTTCCATTTGACAATGAGGAATTGGAACCTAAAGAAGAAGATAAAGAGAAAAATGAATTACAAGACGCTTATAATCAACTTTACATCCATAGCGTTAATATGGTCAAGAGATTTGGAATAGTTAAAAATAAAAAGGAACTACTGCTAATAGATCTGGATAAATCTTCAAATATTAATACTCATCTAATCACTGATTTGCAGCAATGTCACTCAGACATTGATAGACTTAAAAGAACTAACAACTCTTTGAAATTTGAGTCTGAGAAATTAAAGAAATAAGTTAAAGAACTGAATGAGGAAAATCTGATTCTTCAAAATAAAAATTATACACTTCAAAATGATCTAGAAGAATTACCAAAATAAACTGTAAATTTTCCCAGAGTGGTGAGAAATTAGAAAAACTGTTAGGAATGGAAAAATATGGAGAGGACAAAAAGGGATTAAGTTATGGAAAGGCTAGAACAAACACTAAATATAATGCACAACCATTTAGAAAATCTGTTGCATCCAGTACTAACACCAAACCTATCCCCAGCTCATTACAAAAATAAGGAGTCAGTGTATGAGCTAAACAAAAGAAGTATACAATCATCACCACTTGAGATAGTTGACAGGATGAAGGAGCAGTCAAGTCATGTGGACAAATCAGATAAGAAGAACAAATCTACCACGAATAAAACTCCTGTCACAAAGTGGGTGATTAAGGAAAAGACAAATTGCCTTGTTACTTAATCAGATCATTTATCAGGCAATATGGATAAATGGTATTTGGACAGTGGTTTTTCAAGACATGTCACAGGTGACAAGTCTCTCCTTTCAAACTATAAAGATCTTCACAAAGGGATAGTCACCTAGGGAGATGGAACCACTGCTGATGTAATTGGACAGGGAATTATAGAAGGAATTAATCTGTTTAAGGATGAGAATGCTTTTTGCATAAAAGGATTGACACATAACCTACTAAGCATCACTCAAATCTGTAATAATGGGCACGTGGTAAATTTAAATAAAGAAGAATGCGAGATTCTAGATCAATTAAGAAAATCAATTATGAAGGGTCTTCGCACAAATAACCACTACTACATTATTATAAGAAAATGGAGTGATATTGAGAAACATGAGAGTGAAGAAATTGGTCCAGGTTATGCATCAAAATCTGAATATTTGTTGAAATGATGCAATTTTGCTAAGCTTTCAAAGAAACAATCTGAGGCATCTCACCTCATTTTTTTTACATAAATATCCAAATGTTTATACTTTTTAATGTACAGAAGATATATGAAATTTTGCTGATACTCTCTGCTAGGAACTTCAACAAGATACTGTTCTTTATATGAACAGTCGTTAGACTGAAGAAAAACTCAAAAAGATCCACCTTCGATATGAGTGTCGATTGTCCACTTGAGAATGTCGATCACATCGACTGATAATCGACAGAATCGACGACTCTCTTGGTAGTTGAAACGTCGGGACGGTTGTTCTTCTCTAGAACTTGAAATTAAAAATCAAAATTTAGAATCAGAGAATATGATCAAAGGGATAAATTGTAGTTGCGTGGTGAGAATCAGAAGATCAAAAGGAGAGTCGCATCTGGTGCTCTCAGACCTGGACATTTCATCTCCCCAAGATGGAAAAAGAGAAAGGATTGTTCCATCCACAACATGCATCAACTGAAAAGAAGAAAGGTAAGCATGATGTAACCACCTCTTCTCCCTTATTCAACTTAAACCTTGTGATGGAGCAAATAATTCACATAAAGAGCATTAAACCCTTTAGAATCATCGATCTTCTAAAACAGATTAGATGGGAAAATATTGTGAATCTTGGAGGAACATTTCAACATAATCTGGTACATCAGTTTATTAGCTTAATCTTCAATGTTGATAACAATCCTCCAGTCATCTCAGTTGCGATCGTCAATCGAGTCGAATACATCACGCCCAAACTAATAAGTAGGTTGGTTGACATCGGATTCACTGGAATATCTGTAACTGATCGGAATATGAATGGTCTCGGTGCATGGGGGGAAATTACTCGTGCTTTGTGCAATGGTGCCATAATTCCCAGGAATGCCAAAAATGTTCTCCATATTAAGTATCTTGATCCTACCTATAGGATTCTTCACAGCATTTTCAGCACCAATGTCTATCCCTGTGAAGTCTTCGGCAAGAAACTCTCACCATACATTCTTAACATTTTGTATGACATTCATCTGAGAATTCCAATATACCTACCCACTCTAATTGTACAATAGCTGATCCGTGTGCTTACAAAAGCATCCATCACTACACTACCATTTCCATGTCTTCTATCTAAGCTTTCACGTCAATTTGGACTACGACCGACTTATGATCTTCCTCATCCTTGTGCGTGGTTCAACCTTGAAGACATACATAAACTAAACATCTTTGAAAATGTGTTTTGTGGTGGAAGAATTGGTTCAATTCCTGGCAGTAGCAGATTGGTGCAAAATTCTGACTCTGATATTCCTGTGCGAGACAGCATACAAGATCTTCTGAATGAACAAGCTCACATTTTAGAGAAACTAAATGATTGTAAAGCCTATCTTTCTGAAGTTCAACAACAACTGATGATCCTGCAACGCGCAACTAAACGAGTTCTGAAACGTCTACCTGCTCCATAAGCGTGCTCAGGATACACATCCATCACATCCCTAAAGTCCTTTTGAAATGCTTCGGGCCTAAATATATTTTTGAATACCTGTGATCACATTTATAATTGTGATGAATTACAGACTTGCCAAGGTTGTTTCTTTTTGGTTTGAATATACCTCGTACGGATTGCTTGTGATAGATTCTTATTGACTATTTTACTCTGTCTTATCTCAATGCATCCATAGTTTTGCATGGCATGTGCTGTTTTTACTTATATATCTTTACTGGCATCTTAGTTTATCTAGTGAATTATTGCAATACATGAGATTTTAAATGACTATCTTATCTTCTATTGCTCTCGTAATGTTCTATCATTGATGCATGATTTACACTAGTTTACTTCAAATGCATCTCTATCTGGTTCTCACATATGCTTCTTTCTTCAGTCAATATCACTTGTTATATCTTTGTCAATGACTGACAAAAAGGGAGAGAACAATTCAAAAACCCCGAGCGAAAAATTGTATATCTGTGTTGCAGGTATTAGGGGGAGCAGTCGCAACAAGAAAGAGGGAGAATTTATTGGGTGTGTACATGGGTAATTAGAATTTATAAAATTGTGTTAATGCATGTACACACAAATTAGGATGTATCTATCTAGATATTTTTCTAGGGTGTTTTGGGTATTTTTTCACGTAATTGACAAAGGGGGAGATTGAAAGTGAACCTACTAAGTGCCCGAGTTTGTCAATTACATTATAAGTTGAGTCAGTCAGACAACAGCGCCTGACAGGAAGATCAAGTCAAGTATCTACCTCAACTAGATGTGTGGAAGCTCGCCATAGGTAAATCATAGCCTCACATCCCATGTCCCAAAACACCAGGTGATTAAAAACTCTTAAAAAGAACTAGAACATCTTAAGGTTTTTGTGTGAGAAAACTTTTTATCAAATAGAAAAATCTTCAAGTTTTTCTTACATTGTCGATTATATCGATTCCCCTTTCGATATGATCGATCAGATCTGTCGATGTCCTCGGTATCTCAATCGATACAATCGAGTGAGGAAAAAAAGCGTCCAGCAATCAAACAATCATCTGGACAATATATCGACTTGTGAGTCGATATCATCGATATTCGAATATCGATCATATCTGAAGCGGATTGATAATATCGACAGACTATATTTCGGCGCCCCTATTTTTCTAAAGAAAACTAACATAAGCTTCGATATATCGATGACTGTTCGATTCAATCTGAACTCAAAAATCGATCATATCGGAAGTCAGTCGATCATATCGATTATAGGCGCATGTTTTCTCCAGCATAAATTTTAGGTTGTTTTTAATGTTGATCGAGGTGTCAGTCGATAAATCGCTATTCATATGTCGATCATATCGAGACCTTGTCAATTAAATCGAAATCAGACACAAACTGTCCAGCAAGCTTATAGGTAAATCTATACGATTTATCGATCCCATCGACATGGTCTCCAATATCATCGATATACAAATTCCGATGACATCGACTGTTCTCCGATCATATCTGTAGAAGCTGAAATTTTTTAAGGCTACTCTCTTATTTTCACTTGTCGATAGATCGATCCATCTCTTAATAGAATCGGAGTTCAAAATCTGATAATATCGATGTGTGTATCGATCTCATCGACCAGTTGGCGAAAGGTTTCCAAAAGTGAAATGACATTTGAGTTTGTATCGTCGAGTGGTATGTCGATATAATTGAGAGTATACGCTCAATCATATCGATGATTGCTCGATGATATCGAACTCTGTCATAAATATGACCGTTTATATCCATTGGAACCTTTTGCCTATAAATAGAGAGATTAGTCTTTATTGCTGGGAGAGAAAGTAAAGAGTGCTTTTGAGTGTTTTAAACTTCATATCCTTTATCCTAAGCCCTTTCCCTCAGGAAGTTCATCCTCCAATCCACCCTCATCATTGATATTTCATAGAGTGGATTGGGGAATGAACTTTCACATTCAAGGATCCTCTAGCTACTACTTTAATAGCAAATCAATAAGCTGGGATGCCTTGAATGCATAGATGATTAGAACCACTCTATCTTCGTTATAGGAAAATCTTCAGAGAGTGGAAATCCATCATAACCTTGACCAAACCTAAACCTGGCATAGGTACATCTTTGTGTTGCTGATTAAGGAAGATGAAGAATCTTCATCAACAAGAAGGAGATCTTCATCACTGAGCTAAAAGGGACTCATTAACTTATCTGTAAGTACTTAGAGTCCAGTGGACATTTATGATCATTCCTTTTTAGGATTGGGTCGTAGGTGTTGCTCACTATTTGAAGTTCTCAAAGGAGGCCTCCAACGGGAGTGTACCTGTGTGGGTGCATTGTGTGGACCCTTGCTCTGTGGAGAGTATAAACATCTGGGTGCGTTGTGTGAGCCCTTGCTCTGTGGAGAGCATAAACATCTGAGTGCGTTGTGTGGACCCTTGCTCTGTGTGGGCATAAACATCTGGGTGCGTTGTGTGGACCCTTGCTCTATATGGGCATAAACATCTGGTTAGGAGTGCCCCAGCAAAACTACAGGGTTTGAGGTGAACCGAGTAGAAATCTCTGTAAAGGTTGAAGGTGGACCTGATTTAAAACCTTAGGTTTGAGGTGAACCATGGGAAACCTCCTTAGTGAAATTCGGTCACTCAGGGGTTGAGTGTGGAAGCCGGTAGTGGAGTAGACAAGTAGTCGAACCACTATAAAATGACTGTATTTGAGATTGATATTGTCTTTCATTTATGTGATTGTTTATATGCCTTTATATATGATTATCTGAAATCACATCTTGTGCACACACAGTCATATCCATCATAATCTGATTCATAAAGTTTTTTTTACAAGTAATTTGTGACTGGATCCTCTATAAGTCTTTGAAGCCAATAGAGTTAATTTTTGAGTAATCCTAATCTGTACTCTGTGATGGGATTAGTGTGATAGGATTGAAATATAACTTATAAATCTTTAAAAAGTCCTATTCACCCCCCTCTAAGACATATTGGCATATTCCTACTTCAACTCAAGCGGTCTTCACGACTATTTCAATTGGTATCAGAGCGGGTCTCTCTTTAAGGGCTTCACCGCCTAGAGAGTGATCTAGACTGAAGTAGAAATATGGCTAAAGGAGAGGGCTCATCTGTCATTAGACCTCCAGATAAAAGACGGGGGGAAGCCAACGATAGATAGTTTGCAAGAGATAAATTTGGGTATGGAAAAGGAGCCAAGAAATACATTCATCAGTGCCGGTATTTCTGAACCAGAATCTGAGGAATATGTTCGACTTCTCAAAGAAAATAAAGACGTCTTTACTTAGACATATGTAGAGATGCCGGACTTAGAACCTTCTGTAGCAATGCATTGATTAAACATATTCAAAGAGAAAAGATCGATTAAACAAGCGCAAAGGCGAATTCATCCGGACCTGGTTCCCTTGATAGAAGAAGAAGTGAAGAAGTTAATAAAAGTTGGGTTTATCAGGGAAGTCAAATATCCCAAATGGATATCAAACATCGTCCCAGTGAAAAAGAAAAATGGGTAGGTCAGAGTGTGTGTTGACTTCAGAGATCTAAATGAAGCTGTTCCGAAAGATGATTTTCCCCTTCCGATAACTGAACTACTGATTGATAGCACAACTTAGTATGTTATTATGTCCTTCATGGATGGTTACGCAGGGTATAATCAGATTAGAATGGCACCTGAAGATGAAGAAGCGACAACATTCAGAATGTCATTGAAAATTTATTGTTATAAAGTCATGCCATTGGGTCTTAAAAATGCCGGAGCGACATATTAGAGGACTATGTAAAATATCTTCCAAGACATGATGCACAAGCATGTTGAATATTATGTTGATGACTTGGTGGTCAGGTCAGGAGATCATTAGGAGCATCGCGAACATTTGCCACCAGTTTTTCGTCGGCTTAGAAGGAAACAGTTAAAAATGAATCCAGCTAAATGTGCATTTGGAGTATCTTCAGGAAAGTTTCTCAATTTTATTATCCGGCATAGGGGCATCGAGATTGATCTAGGGAAAATCCAAGCTATTCAAAATATGTCACCTCCGAAAACATTAAAGGAATTGAAAAGTTTGTAAGGAAAGCTAGCATACATTCACCGTTTTATTTCAAATCTTGTAGGAAGATGTCAACCATTTTCTCATCTGATGAAGAAAGATACATAATTTGTGTAAGACCAAGCCTGCCAGAATGTGTTTGACTCAATCAAAGATTTACTGAAATGGCTGCCAATGCTAACTGCTCTAATAAAATGAAGCCACTGATTTTGTACATATCTGCGGCTAAAAGTTCTTTAGTAGCTTTATTGGCTTAGGTGAATAAAGTTGGAAAAGAAACTGCTCTCTATTATTTGAGCCAAACTTTAATGGATGCAGAATGTAACTATTCCCCGATTGAGAAGGAATGCCTAGTGTTGATATTTGCAGTACAGAAGTTAAGATACTATGTCTCTCTCACACCATAACTATGATCTCGAGGTTAGATCCTATAAATTTTTTAATGATGAGGCTGATGTTGTCTAGAAGATTGGCCAAATGGATGTTGTTACTTTCAGAATATACATTACATATGAGCTAGCAAAAATAGTAAAAGGACAAGTAGTGGCAGACTTCCTTGCAGCGCATCCCGCAGTAGAACATGAAACTATCAATGATGATTTTTCGGATGAATAAGTTATGTTGGTTGAATCGCAAAGCCCGTTGTAGATGTATTTTGACAGTGTCGCTTGAGCGTTAGGAGCGGGGGCATGAGTGATATTTATTACTCCTCAAGGCAACTTATTACCTTACTCTTTTACGCTATGCGCTACATGCACGAATAATGAGGTAGAGTATAAAGCCCTCATTATTGGAATGAAAATGGCTCAAGAAATGAAGATAAAAATGCTGCATATCTTTGGAGATTCTAAGTTAATTATAAATCAATTGACAACTGAATTCGGAGTGAGAAAGCAAGAACTATTGCAGTACTGTCGAAAAGCGCAACAATTGCTAGAATGATTCTGTCATATTAAGATCAAACATGTGCCACAGTCTGAAAATGCGAGGGCAGATGCTTTAGCCGGCCTAGTAGTAACCTTGTCCTACTCAAATCTAAGTCCTCTTCAAGTAACCGTAGAAGAAAGAAGATTTTTACCATCTGCAGAGGTCATCGAGGAGACCATTGAAACACTTCCTGTATCATGTTTGAAGATAACTACAAATGATTGGTGTCAGCCTTTCATCAATTATCTCAAATATGACATCTTGCCAGAAGAACTAGCAGGAAACATCAAATCAAGCAACAGGTGAAAAGATTCATTCTATGCAGTGAAGTATTGTACAGAAAGTCATATAATGGAATGTTGTTATGTTGCTTAGACAAACGAGAGGTAAGTCATACGTTACGAGAAGCGCACTCTGGGGAATGTGGAGCGTATCAAGCCAGTCAAAATTTGTTCCATAGAGTACATTGAATGAGATATTATTGGCTCTCCATGTTCAAAGATACGATAGATTATACAAAGTGGTTTCATGAATGCCAAATTCATGAAGATGTGATACATGTTCCTCCAGAGGACTTGCATCAGTCAGTCACCTTTTGGCCCTTTTCAGCTTGGGGACTGGACGTCATTGGTCCTATAAATCCCCCTTCGTTTAAAGGAAAGCAATATATATTGATGGAAACAGATTATTTCTCCAAATGGACAGAAGCAATTTCTTTACTCAATGTTAAAGAAAAGGACGTCGTTAATTTCATCCGGCACGGAATCATATACCGCCATGGTATCCCGAAGAAGATTGTTACAGATAATAGCACTCCCTTTAAGAATAGAGGCATGGAAAAGCTCTGTCAAAAGTTCAGCATGCATCACTCATTTTCAACACCTTACTATCCACCAGTTAATGGACTAGCAGAGGCATTTAATAAAATGATAGTCAAGATACTGAAGAAGACATTGATCGGGAATAAACGTGATTGGGATGAAAGGTTGCGAGAAACTTTGTGGGCGTATCGAACTACTCATTGGATAACGACTAGAGCAATGCCGCATTCTCTGGTATATGGCATGGAAATAGTGATCCCGATTGAAATACAAGTGGCATCACTTAGAGTGGCAGTGCACCAGTCCATAACAGACGATGTGAATGCAAAGATAAGGCTGAAAGAGCTGGATTTTCTTGATAAGAAACGGCTGGCAGCCCAACAGCGACTACAATCATATCAAGCCAAGATATCAGCCGCCTTCGACAAACATGTTAAATATTATTCCTTCAAGAAAAGGGATATGGTGTTGATGCTGAAAAGACCTATAGTAGTTACCCATTGAATAGGTGGCAAATTTGAGCCTAAATGGGTTCGGGCATTATATAATAAAAGAAGTATACTCTAATGGCACATATAGAGTTGTAGATCAAAAGGGACAGGGGATCAGTATACCAGTCAATGCTCGCTTTATAAAGAGATATTATCCCTAAAGATGTTACTAGTTTTGATCTAGAAGATTACCGGCATAATGGTCCTGAATCAAAAGGGGGCAAGAATGAACATAACCATGTCTATATGTCATCGAAAGAATGAATAAAGAAGAAGTTTGTGAGTATATCAAGACTAGATATCGAATAAGTAGTGTGAAAAGAAAGTGATCATCGTTATTATCAAGCGAGCTTTGAAAAATCTTGTTAGAATTGGTATCGTCACCATGCCGATATATTATAAACAGCATAGATAGGTTCTCCTAAAAATATTAGTAAGAATGGTGACATATCAATCATAATCAGAAAGGTTTATCATTCTCACAGTGCAACAACGATGATCACTCCCAATCAGAAAGGTTTATTATTCTCACAACGCCACAATGATGATCACACCCATTATTACCTTTTAAGGCATTTTAAGGTAGTCTAGCCAACTCTTAAAGAGAACCAAGTCCTAAAAGGACCAATTCTTAAAAGGATCAGCTACGCATAAGACCTAACATTTTCACCATTCGGGCAGCAATGAGAAGCTAGTGGCCTTAAAAAAACCCATGAAGGCCATCATATGCATACCCATGCGGGTAGCTGATGAAGTCAGCAACTAAAAGCCTAAAGGGCCAAAAGTCCTCGACGACTAGTCATGCATGTAAGACCAATACTGTCTATATAGCTTTTCGGCAGCGTCATTGTAACACCCCAAATTTTTTCCAACCTGGGGTTAGACGTCCTTACGCGATGGGTCAACCATAACACCTTGGTAACCTCTCAGAACCCACTTCCAAAGCCAAAGAAATCACTTAGGATTAATTCCTTTAGAAATTAAGCGTAAGTTAGCTAACGCTACACTAGAGTAGCTGTAAAATTTTCCCTGATCGCTTTAAATACGTTCTACAAGACCCAAAACTTGTAGTATCAATGATGCTATAATACCCTGAAACCTAGGATCAAACTCTAAACCCATTTGCTCTCAGAAACCCTTTGAAACTTTGTATTGGATCTAAACCGCGCGTCGAAAGTCCGATACCTACAATCTTAGATGGTTATGACCGCTTAGCTGGACTTGACAATCGTTTCAAAAATCTAGCCCAACCGACGTTCAGAGGCTATTTCATTGAGCCTGGAGTAAAGAGAGTGAGAAAGGGGTTAGATTTGAAAATTTTAATTCAAATCTGGCATGTGACTTGGCGCGTTATTATTAAGCGTTCTGACCATCAGAATTCAGCCAAATTACACCCTCGGATCAGGAAAAATTTCTCTTTCATATCATGCGACTTGTAGACCTGATCTAGGTGCGATGACCGCTGAACTGAAACTGGACCGCCACGCGCGATCTGGGAACTCTACCGGTCTGAAAACTTGATGTGTGCTAGATGCATATCCATGAGCTTAAGTCCGACCGCATTCGGCCAGGGGACCTCCCGAAATGCTCTTTTGGATCGAAACAGTCTAGATTTGGTTATAACCCAAGTATACTTTGTTCCTGAGTCTAAAAGGGTGAAGTTTTAGCCTATACAAGGGCTTTAAATCCTCACTTATCACACCCATCCGAATTTTCTAGAAACCCTAGCTAGAGAGAGAGAAAAAGTGAGAGATTGTGAGAGAGTGTGGGAGAGATCTTCCTGCCACTTGCTGCTGCTGCTACATGTGCTAAAGCAATGCATCCCAATCACTTTGTTGGTGATTCCAACGCACTCCTAGGTAAGAAAAATCCTAACTACTTAATGATTTATGGTTCTTTCGATTTAAATAGCAACATAGCTTATGTATCTTGTGCATTAGGTCGCCTATACGCCGTTGACGAAGCATATACATTTCGTTCGAAACGATACATGTCTAAGGCAAAAGGTGAGGATTTTAGACGCTTTGATTGACTGATTTCAAAGCTTTCAATGTCGTTTAATAGTAGATTGTCGACGAAAATGCCATTTGACATGTACAACATGCTGTCCGTTTTCCGTTTCGTAAACGTACGGTAAATATGAGATTTAGGGTATTTTAGTCATTTGTAGGAAATACTGCTTACGTCCATATTTTGATAAAATGTTTACCATGGCTATTTATCGTGTTAGAATATTAGGAATGCGTGCATGATTGGTTTGGCAAAGAGATTCACACTTAAGCACACTTTGAGTCGACATATGCTATGTAGACTAAAGTGTGTAGTCTAAGTGTTTGTATAAATGTTTGTATTAGTATGTATTGAGTAAATGGTGTTTTGTATGAGTTTTGAGATTGAATTCTCAAGTAATATGCTAATGTAAATGATTTCCATCATGTTGGCTATATGTATTGATTTCATTGTATACATGAAATGCATGTGTGGGATGATTTGCTTAAGTTATATGTTATAACATGTGTCAACATGCTTACAATGTTGTATTTCATTTTTGTTACTCACATATGCCTACTGATGTTGATGCATAAATGCTTGGGGCTATGACCTAGTCCAGGCATTCGGTAATGGATTGAATTCGTGGTTGGTTTCTATTTTTCACGAAGGACGCGTCAATGAATGCGAGTCGTGTTTTGAGTTGGCGGAAGTGGTTAGGCCACACGAAGTGTTTTATGCACTTCATGTCGTTCAACTTGAGATGCGCTCATGCTAGTTGAGCCTGTCAAGTAACCCGACTAACCATTGTATGTTCACCCTGTATGAGTCATAACTGCTTGAACCTAAGTTACTGAACTTACCATTGGAAACCCTGTTAACTATGGTACCTTGATCCATAAAGACTCATGAGCCGGGCATGGTGGTATGGGACACCGTGGTCGAGCTGTCGGCCTACGCTAGGGCCACAAACCTCCCCGTAGTGACCAGTGAGCACCCTACTCTGAGCAGATTATGGTGGTATGAGACACTATATTCTTATTGTCGACCTACACTGATCAGGTGACGAGCCCTTTATAGTGACCTTGAGTTTATCCTGACACCGCATGAGGGCGACGTGTCCTGATGCAGTCTTAAGTATAATTAGGCCTGTATTGATAAGGTGATGGGGGAGAGGTGCAACGAGTGTGAGCAACAACCCTCACAGCCCTTGCAGTGACCTATAAATATAACGTCGTATGAGATTACTAGGAGTGACGACCCTGGACAGGATCTGTGTTGGGATTGATATAAGAAAGGTACCCTAATTTCCCAATCCTGTTGTATGAAAAGGACTAATAACAACCCGGTACTCATTATCCATATCGCATTGCATGTTCTTGGAAGATGTGGAGTACTACGGGAAGAAAGCATGCCGCGGACGCAGATGGTGCCTCTTGAGGGAGTATGTCGGTGAGGGCATCCATCATATCATTTCATGCATGCATTAACAATAGTATCTAGGAATGTTTGATTGACTGCTCTACTATTATCGCGTGATTGATTTGATAACATGCTAATCTTTGCTCTATGATTCCACTGAGTTAATTACTCACTCCCATGTTACGGAACGCTGTTCCGGACACCACCAGACCCTTTTATAATTACAGATGATGGCGCGGCTCGCGAGGCGGAGCCGGACTTGATGATGATGAGGAGGATCCCTCCTTTATGCGTGATCTGATCGACGGGATTACAGGAAGGTTGAGTAGATGCCTTGACACTTGTCATTTTATATTTTTGGAGTACTCATGTATATTCTTTTCTTTCCAGTTTTGGAGTATACATGTATTTAATTAACCTGGTAACCTATTCACACTCTGGAGACTTACAATCAATTATATATTTTATGTATTTATCAGTCTTCCGTTTGCTCATTTAAATGTATCTGGAGTATGATATGTTGTTTTGGCTTAGTCTCAATCTTGTTTAATGCCATTCTACAGACAACATGCATTTATCATTATCTATGTTGCATAAGTGACGTTCTGGAACTCGGGAGTTGGGTTTCTACTCGACGCCCTGATTTTTGGGGTGTTACAGTTGGTATTAGAGCATGATTGAGATTAAACTGGACCTGGGTTACGGCCACGCGACGTATGCTGTCACCCCTTTGACTTAGGTGGGTGTGAGAAAAATCTAGAAACACTCGTAGGACTTCAGTTTCGCCAATAGGCGAAGTCTACTCAAATCGATCGTTTTGAGTGAGTCCATAACATAACTTCGGTCGCGTGAAGCGACCTAAGTTGCCCCTAGTTCGTTAGTTAGCGGGTTTGAGAGGATTCCAGAATAATTCTGAACCCAAAAATTTAAGTCCTTGGGTTGTGGGGCAACCACATCCCTTACACTCAATCTCAGGGCTTAAAAACCCCATTTTCTCCAATTCCTTCAAAATCTTTCCTCTTACCACCCCATTCTTCAACTTTTTCTATGTCTTTTCACAATAGGCATAAATCTTAATGTGTACATGATAGAAAATCATACTTTGAAAAAAATTTACTATGAATAGTAAATATAGGTAAGAATTGGACTTTTAGCCATTCCAATTATGGAATATCTTGTAAAAAATGGGTTAATTGGATGGATTAGCTTCTCCTACCCCAAAATCATATGTTACATGATGTATAATTTCATTCTGGTTCACAAATTATCCCTAAAATTCCCCAAACAGAGTCTTGGGCCTATCTAGGCCAATATACAATGAACCAGGGTGGGACCCATGTGCATCTGGGGCCTACAGGACAGGGGGACCACGTCCCATGGGGTGGCCATCACCGAAAACCACTTTGTCCGGTGATGCATCGCCGACCGGTGGGCCCCATTTGATCTGAAATCCGGGCGCACGTCCTAAATGGGGTAGGGCCCTCCTCCCATAGGTGGTTCGCACCTCAAAACCCCCTAAAAGTGCCACCTCTTTCACAACAGCCCCCTCCAAGCTCTCCCTTTTCATTTTTTTTGCTGCCACCCTCTCAAAAATTGGTGCCTAACCACTTACAATCCTTCTTTCTGCCAAAACCGATGCCTACCCACCCATTGGTGGTTGTTCATAGCTCTCTCTCTCTCCGATTTCATCGTTTGAAGCTCCCACAACCTCCATTTGTGGCTGAAAGTTGGGTGAGCTCCATTCCCACTTATTGTTCTCCTTTCCCTTTGAAAATTCAACCTTTGGGAGTTTAATTCACCCCTCTATAGGGCCTAGATTTATTTCAGTCCATTAGGGCAGCCATTTCTTTCCATTTCTCTCATTTTCTATGGCTATTGTAAAGGCTATTTTAGCCTTTTTCTCCCTTTCCACCGTCCTCTCTCTCATGTCCCTTTTATTTGATCCTCAGACTCATGGAAACTTGCTTACCCATCCCCTTTCTCCATGTTCTTCGCTTGTTTGATTACCGTTTGAAGGATTTCTATGTTTTGTTGTTGTTGGGTCTAGTGATGTCATAGGTAGAAATGTGTTTGCGTAATGTTTTGGGCTTAATATAGCCGAATTCGTTCCTGTCATAATTCATGTGGAACTTTATTCCATATATTGTGACATAATTTGTCAATGAAGTGCATGCCATTTCGTTCGCTGTAAGGTATTGTCCCTGGATTGGGTATATCCTATGGTTTCCACTGCCATGTTGTAAATCTCGGGATTAAGCCTACAAAAATTAGTTTTTATCCCACCTCACCCTCCTACCAAGCATGTCACTCCCAATCCCGACGTAGGATTAGGAAAGCAGTTTCATTTCATACAACTTAATGCTACCGGCCATATAGGCCCTTGGCATTTTGGACCTAGAGTTAGTGCTCCTAGATTTGAAAGGTTTGACAATATAGGAAATCCAATCCCATTTAGACAATCTTGACCCTAAGTGATAGAACAATTTCTTGTATTCGTAATGGTATGAAACCATTTAGTGTATAAGCTTAGGCTGTAGATTACAGACTAGTCTACTAGTTACCTTAAGTAGTCTAAAGCCTGTATATGCTAAGGGATGGTAAGTTAGATTTGGTTGGAGTAGAACCTCATTCCTTCGATAGATCCCCTTAAGGCTTATATAGGAAAGTTGTCTAACCTTAGAACCATTCATTCTCAGGGAAAACTTCTACATCCCTCAGATTAAACTTAGAATAAACCAGCACGCCCATTCGAATTCCCCTTAGAATTGCCTTCCCAAGGATTTATCGCAATCGGAAACGCGAAGTAAAGGAATTAAATATAAGCGATGTATTCTGTAGTTACCAATGAATCCAATGCTCTAATCAAGCAGAAGATCGGCATCGACTCAGATTAAGAATTGATACAATAAATTTTCTGTCCTAGCTAGACAGAAAGTCTATGTATCTGGCTCAGACCTACTACACCACTTTTCTTCCATATTAGCCTGACCACCTACAACCAAAAGTTATTGCTTTACCTTTAGGAAATGTTGAGGACATCTAGCCAATAGAGAGTAGGCTTATTTCTACAACCATAGGTACCAATGCCATAGAACGCATCACTAATAAAGGAAAACCAATGTAGTGAGAGGTTGTTTCCCATTTTATGTCAAGGAACTTTGTAACACCCTGAAAATCGGGGGTCGTGTATAAACTCAACTCCCGAGTTCCAGACCGTCACTTATGCAAAAAAAATGGTTATGATTCAATGTTGTCTGATTTAAAGCATTCACATGAGTAAAAGTATACCAAAATAACAATTCATACTTCAGATCCAGTGATAAAAGCAAGCGGAAGACTAAACAATATATATATCACTGTATGGAAAAACAAAGTAAATCTCATCTGTCTCCAAAGTATGACTACATCTCTGAGTCTCATATACATATACATAAACATAAAAAATTAATGTTCAAAATAGTCCCACTGAAGTCCCCTCAATCCAGGTCGCCTACGGGAAGCCGTCGTGATACTGCATATACGAGAACTCGTCCTGGTCCTCGTCAATCTCTGGCTCCACCTCTTGGATCTCAGCCTCACTTGCATCTACAACAGGGTCTGGTGGGTGTTGCAAACACCATCCCGTAATGTGGGAATGAGTGATCAACTCAGTGGAATCAAAGAGCAAGGATTAGCATATTCACAATTCAATCATGCTATAGTAGTAAAGCAGTAAATCAGACAATCCTAATACTGTTGTTAATGCAAGATGACATGACGTGATGTATGCCCTCACCGACGATCTCCCTCATGCGGCAACATCTTACGACCGCGGCATGCCACACTCCCTAGAGTACTCCACATCCTCCAGGCATATGCAATGCTATGGTGATATGAATTCCAAGTTGTTATTAGTCCATTCAAATAGCAGGATTGGGAAACTAAGGTACTTCCCTTGTATCAATCCCAACACAGATCCTGTTTAGGGTCGTCACTCCTAGTAATCTCATACCATGTATATTTCGTAGGTCACTGCAAGGGCTGCCAGGGCTGTTGCTCGCACTCGTTGCACCGCTCCCCCATCACCTTATCAATACAGGCCTACCGTACTCTACTGCAACGGAAGGGTCGTCGCCTCCCGTGGACTCAGAATATGCTCGCGGTCACTACAAAGGGCTCATCGCCTAATCAGTGTAGGCCGACAGCTAGAATATAGTGTCCCATACCACCATAATCTGCTTACGAATCTAGGTGCTCACTGGTCACTACGGGGAGGTTTGTGGCCCCAGCGTAGGCCGACAGCTCGACCACGGTGTCCCATACCACCATGCCCGGCTCATGAGTCTTCGTGGATCAGGGTACCATGGTTAACAGGGTTTACAATGGTAAGTTCAGTACCCTAGGTTCAAGCAGTTATGACTCATACAAGGTGAACATACATCGGCCAGTTGGTTTACTTGACGGGCTCGACTAGTGCGATCGCATCTCAAGTCGAACGACATGAAGTGCGTAAAATACTTCGCGTGGCCTAACCACTGCCGCCAACTCTAAACACGAATCACGTTCATCGACGCGTCGTTCGTGGCTATGACCAGTCAGCCACGAATTCGCTCGGTTACCGACTGCCTGGACTAAGTCTAGTCCCACACATCTATGGAATCACATTGGCAACATATGTAAAGGTATTGGAATTTAGATACAATCATGTGAGCATGTTAACACATGTTATAACATTCAACTTAAGCAAATCTTCAAACACATACATTCCACGCATGTAATGGAATCATGCATATGGTCAACATGTAGGAAATCATTTAGGTCAGCAAATTAACTAAGAAATCAATCTCAAACTACTACATAACATCATTTAATTCAATACATACTAATACAAGCATTTATACAAACACATACACTACACACTTAAGTCTACATATAGTATGTCGACCCAAAGTGCGCAACTAGGCGAATCTCTTCGCCGAACTAATTATGCAAGCATTCCTAACTCCCTAATGCGACAACAAACCATGTCAATCATGTCAGAAAAATATGAATGTAGACCGTACTTCCTACAAATGACTAAAATGCCCTAAATCTCATATTCTTCATTAATTTACGAAACAGGAAACGGAGAGCATGTTGTACATGTCAAACGGCGATGCCGTCGATAATCTACTATTAAACGACATTGAAAGCGTTGTAAATCGTCAATCAAAGCGTCTAAAATCCTCACCTAGTCTCTTACGGATGCGGGATTTTGAACGGAGCGTGTACGCTTCGTCTACGGCAGTAGGAGAACCTGTTTTACGAAATACGTTAGCTAACACACTACGAATCCAAGTAATCCCTAAATCAGCAACATTTAGGGTCGTCCCATACCTTAAAAAGTGGAGAAATCACCGTCCAGGTGATTGGGAAGAATTGCTGAAATAGCAGCAATCGGTGGCTCGGAAGCGGGAAAAATCCCTTCTACTCTTTTTCTCAAACTCTCTCTCCTTTATCCTAGGGTTTGCAATTTTCGGATGGGATAGGGAAATGAGGGTTTCAACCCCTTTTATAAGCTTAAAAATGCCAGAAACAGGCTCCGGAACGAAGTTTACTTGGTGCCTATCCATTTCGGGGCTGTTTCGGTCCAAAAGTTGCTTTCTGGTGGTCCCCTGGTCGATTGCGATCGGACTTAAGCTCATGCGTACCAGATGTAGCACGTATTAAGTTTTCATTCTAGCAGGGTTCGCAGATCGCACGTGGCGGACCAGTTTCAGTTCAGCAGTCACCACACGTAGATCAGGGCTGAAAGTCTCATGATAATAAATAGAAATTTTTCCTGATTCGAGGGTGTAATCTGGATGAATTCTGACGGTCAGAACGCTTAATACTGACGCGTCAAGTCGTGTGCCAGATTTGAATTTGAAATTCCAATTCTGTCCCTATTCGCGGTCTCTTCAGTCCGGGTTCAACGAAATAGTCTGTGATTATCGGTTTGATTTGATTTTCGAGATGATTGTCAAGTCCAGTTGGGCGGTTCTAACGGTCTAAGATAGGAAGTATCGGACTTTCGACGCGCGGTCTAAATCCAATACAAAAATTCAAAGTAGTCCAGAGAACAAACCCGCTTAGAGTTTGATCCGAGGTTATAGAGTATTGTAGAGTTGTTTGTTCTACTCGATTTGGGTCTTGTAGAACGTATTTAAAGTGATCAGGGACTATTTCCCAGCTACTCTAGCGTTGCGCTAGCTAACTTACGCTTAATTTCCATGGAATTTAATTCTACGCGATTTCGGGTCGAGTTGGTACTCGAGCCCAAGTACGGATTTTTCACGGGCGTTACAAACTTAAGTACAACTAAGTTTTAAAGGGGGTAGAACATTTTGAGTCCAATCTAGTTAGGTCAGCCAATACAAGCGTTAGATCAGAGTGGCGCAGCGGAAGTGTGGTTAGTCTCTTCCCCACTGGCCCGGGATCGAAACAGTTGATTTAGGTTATACGTAAGGTTAGGTCATTAAATAGGATTTGAACCTTCCTTAGAACGTCAATACAAAAGTCTCTTTAAGTACTCATTATCCTTACCCAATTTCGGGGATGAAATTTTATTTTAAGGGGGGTAGATTGTAACACCCCGAATTTTTACCAACCTGGGGTTAGGCATCCTTAGGCGATGGGTCAACCATAACACCTTGGTAATCTCTCAGAACCCACTTCCAAAGCCAAAGAAATCACTTAGGATTAATTTCTTTAGAAATTAAGCGTAAGTTAGCTAGCGCTACGCTAGAGTAGCTGTGAAATTGTCCCTGATGGCTTTAAATACATTTTGCATGACCCAAAACTTGTAGAATCAATGACGCTATAATACCTTGAAACCTAGGATCAAACTCTAAACCCGTTTGCTCTCAGGAACCCTTTAAAACTTTGTATTGGATCTAGACCGCGCATCGAAAGTCCAATACCTACAATCTTAGACGGTTATGACCGCTTAGCTGGACTTGACAATCGTTTCAAAAATCTAGCCCAACCGACGTTCAGAGGCTATTTCATTGAGCCTGGAGTAAAGAGAGTGAGAAAGGGGTTAGATTTGAAAATTTTAATTTAAATCTGGCACATGACTTGACACGTTATTATTAAGCGTTCTGACCGTCAGAATTCAGCCAAATTACACCCTCGGATCGGGAAAAATTTCTCTTTCATATCATGAGACTTATAGACCTGATCTAGGTGCGATGACCGACGAACTGGACCTGGACCTCCACGTGCGATATGGGAACTCTACCGGTCTGAAAACTTGATGTGTGCTAGATCCAGTATCCATGAGCTTAAGTCCGACCGCATTCGGCCAGGGGACCTCCCGAAATGCTCTTTTGGATAGAAACAGTCCAGATTTGGTTATAACTCAAGTATACTTTGTTCCTGAGTCTAAAAGGGTGAAGTTTTAGCCTATATAAGGGTTTTAAACCCTCACTTATCACACCCATCCGAATTTGCTAGAAACCCTAGCTAGAGAGGGAGAAAAAGTGAGAGATTGTGAGAGAGTGTGGGAGAGATCTTCCTGCCACTTGCTGCTGCTGCTACACGTGCTAAAGCAACGCATCCCAATCACTTTGTTGACGATTCCAACGCACTCCTAGGTAAGAAACACCCTAACTACTTGCTGATTTAGGGTTCTTTCGATTCAAATAACAACATAGCTTATGTATCTTGTGCATTAGGTTGCCTGTAGCCGTTGACGGAGCGTATACGTTCCGTTCGAAACGATACACATCTAAGGTAAAAGGTGAGAATTTTAGACGCTTTGATTGACTGATTTCAAAGCTGTCAATGTCGTTTAATAGTAGATTATCGACGGCAATGCCGTTTAACATGTACAACATGTTGTCCGTTTACCATTTCGTAAACGTACGGTAAATATGAGATTTAGGGTATTTTAGTCATTTGTAGGAAATACTGCTTACGTCCATATTTTGATAAAATGTTTGCCATAGCTATTTATCGTGTTAGAATATTAGGAATGCGTGCATGATTAGTTTAGCGAAGAGATTTGCCCTTAAGCGTCCTTTGAGTCGACATACGCTATGTAGACTAAAGTGTGTAGTCTAAGTGTTTGTATAAATGTTTGTATTAGTATGTATTGAGTAAATGGTGTTGTGTATGAGTTTTGAGATTGAATTCTCAAGTAATATGCTAATGTAAATGATTTCCATCATGTTGGCTATATGTATTGATTTCATTATATACATGAAATGCATGTGTGGGATGATTTGCTTAAGTTGTATGTTATAACATGTGTCAACATGCTTACAATGTTGTATTTCATTTCTGTTACTCACATATGCTTACTGATGTTGATGCACAAATTCTTGGGGCTATGACCTAGTCCAGGCATTCGGTAATGGATCGAATTTGTGGTTGGTTTCTATTTGCCACGAAGGACGCATCGATGAATGCGAGTCGCGTTTTGAGTTGGCGGCAGTGGTTAGGCCACACGAAGTGTTTTAAGCGCTTCATGTCCTTCAACTTGAAATGCGCTCATGCTAGTCGAGCCCGTCAAGTAACCCGACTGACCATTATATGTTCACCCTGTATGAGTCATAACTACTTGAACCTAGGGTACTGAACTTACCATTGGAAACCCTGTTAACCATGGTGCCTTGATCCATAAAGACTCATGAGCCAGACATGGTGGTATGGGACACCGTGGTCGAGCTGTCGGCCTACGCTGGGGCCACAAACCTCCCCATAGTGACTAGTGAGTACCCTACTCTGAGTAGATTATGGTGGTATGTGACACTATATTCTTATTGTTGGCCTACACTGATCAGGTGACGAGCCCTTTGTAGTGACCTTAAGTTTATCCTGACACCGCATGGGGGTGACGAGTCCTGATGCAGTCTTAAGGATAATTAGGCCTGTATTGATAAGGTGATGGGGGAGAGGTGCAACGAGTGTGAACAACAGCCCTGGAAGCCCTTGCAGCGACCTACAAATATAACATCGTATGAGATTACTAGGAGTGACGACCCTGGATAGGATATGTGTTGGGATTGATATAAGCAAGCTCCCTATTTTCCCAATCCTACTGTATGAAAAGGACTAATAACAACCTGCTAATCATTATCCATATCGCATTGCATGTGCCTGGAAGATGTGGAGCGCTGAGGGAAGAAAGCATGCCGCGGACGCAGATGGTGCCGCATGAGGGAGTATGTCGGTGAGGGCATCCATCATGTCATTTCATGCATGCATTAACAACAGTATCTAGGAATGTTTGATTGACTACTCTACTATTATCGCGGGATTGATTTGATAACATGCTAATCTTTGCTCTATGATTCCACTGAGTTAATTACTCACTCTCACGTTACGGGACGCTGTTTCAGACACCACCAGACCCTTTTGTAATTACAGATGATGGCGCAGCTCGTGAGGCAGAGCCGGACTTGATGATGAGGAGGAGGATCCCTCCTTTATGTGTGATCTGATCGACGAGATTACAGGGAGGTTGAGTAGATGCCTTGACACTTGTCATTTTATATTTTTGGAGCACTCATGTATATTCTTTTCTTTCCCGTTTTGGAGTATACATGTATTTAATTAACCTGGTAACCTGTTCACACTCTGGAGACTTACAATCAATTATATATTTTATGTATTTTTCAGTCTTTCATTTGCTCATTTAACTGTCTCTGGAGTATGATATGTTGTTTTGGCTTAGTCTCAATATTGTTTAATTCCATTCTACAGACAACATGCATTTGTCATTATCTATGTTGCATAAGTGACGTTCTGGAACTCGGGAGTTGGGTTTCTACCCAACCCCCCAAATTTTGGGATGTTACGGTCATGGGGAATGGAGGTAAATGCCCTCTCATGAATGGGCCCGACCTTGCAGACGAAGAAAAAGTGGGCCACAGTTTGAGCTCTTTGGGCCATGTCCATAGATAGGCCAACTGTACGTAAGCCCCCTAGATTTAGGGTTATTGATTTTAGTACTAACTCATGAGGAAGGGCTTAAACCTACTTATTGATGGACTGGCGGCCTTGGATTTGGTACCCCAAAGGTTGCCTTATGTGCTCTGTGAACTCTATACAGTTTCCACGGCCAACCCTGTGCGTAAATCCAACCGAATTCACGACCCCAGTAGCTTCACTGGGCCCCTCTAATGGATCACAGTTTGTGAACTCACTAGGCAGTGAGAAGTTCAGCAAACTCGTAAGAGTTACAGAGACCATCACATAAGACCATTTGACTCCACTACTCAAGAGTCTAAAAAACTGTGCGCTCTACTACTCAAGAGCTTAAACTGTGTGTGACTGACTAAATTAAAATTTAGTACTGCTAAATAAGACAAGGATCATCTAGGAAATCCCTTGCTAATAAATCATAAAAGGATAAAAAAAGAGTATAATACATCAATAATATAGCAGTAATCAAAGCATTGTGGAAATAAAACAAAAGCATCATTATCAAAATATCATGAGAAACTTGTATGATTTGTAATTCTAAAAGTAGTTACAGTGCAGTAATCTTATAGTTCCCCTATAATGCATAACGCTACTATGTATTGTTGTAAATTCTCTTAAAAATTAACTTGAGCAGCAGCATGTTCCGGGCGGGCAGTCGAAATCATTCTCGCAGGATCAAGGAGACCAGCTAATTTCTCTTCCAACAAGGCAATTAGTTCTTCATTCTTAATCAGTTTAGATCTTTCGTAGTTCACAGAATGAATTCTACACTCTATCTTTTCTTACACTCTTTCAATGTTTAGCTTCTCCTCCGAACTTTGATTCTCCAATTGTGCAATCTAGAAGAGAAATGAGATTTTGGATAGTTATTTCATTTTCAGCAAAAGTCTTCATTTTCTCTCACAAAGATGATTGTTCTTGATCATGGCGAGACACAATCGGAGCAAGCTGAGAAACCTTCTCTTTGGAGTACGCAAGTTGGTTCTTATATTCCAAGGTTTCAAGTGGGACAGTCACGGTTTCAGCCGAAGACAAAACAATTATTGAATTATGAAACCTTAAGAGATAATTATGTATAGAAGAAACGTCAACTTTAACCATCCGTGCGACGCTGTCTAGTACATCCAAACGACAATCAAATCGGACCATTAATCAGGATCCTTGAACATTTCTACGATCGCCAATACAAAATTCTTGATCAATGCTAATTTATATGAAGAAACTTCTCAAAAGATAACACATTTGACGAGGTTCCAATAGAGCTGGAACTTGCTGCACTGCGTTGAGGTACATTTCCTATTAAGAAATAAGAAATATAAAGTTATAATAAAATAATATGTGTAGGAAATATAGAGAATGCAGACAGGAAAAGGAAATACTTTCTGCTGATGTCAGAATAACAAGCAGTTGAGTCTCTCTAGTGAGAGGAGACTTAGGTGCTACCATCTCAGCAAAGGAGGGGGCCATATCTTTGGTACTTGAAGCAACAGCGATAGAAGTAAGTAGCACAGTTGGCTCCACTGGAGAAGCCATTTCACATTCAGTACTTGAAGCAATCGTGATAGGAGTAGATAAATTTGTTGACTCCATTGGGAAAGTGATCCTGTGTGCCACTGATAATGGAGGTATTGAGAATCTTGGTGAAGCTTTGGGTGCAGCAGGGGCCAAATTTGGAGGAGGGGTTGTTTACCTCCGTATTTGCAGCTTGATTACTTGAGATAAAATGTGAAAGATTAAAAGGAAAGAGAAAAAGAACAAAAGTAAACGATGATAGCAAAACTTTCTTACATAATGAATATTCGTATTCCCCATAATCAAGGAGTTCTCCTTCCTCTTCCCCTGCGATAGGCGAAACTTCGGCAGGTATGGCTTCAGAGGTAGGGAGTGTATGTCCCTTGTTAGCTGGAGCATCTTCCACAACTATATCATTGTTGTTGCCAACATCGACTTTCCCCTCTTTATAATTAGCATCCTGGTCTTCTTCTTCCATTTCGCTTTTATCAGAAGTAGTACATTCGGATGAAGAAGTTGAACTTCTATCACTCGAATCTTTTTTGCTTGACTCCTCAACAACCACCTATTTTCCTTTGGAAGGAGAAGACTGCTGACCTTCTATTTCAATCTCTGGGGTGGCTAAAATTGGTTAGACAGCGGCTATAGTCCCTTCCTAGGGAGAAAATTGGCCACGTGTTTGGGATCTGGTCATCGGAGAAGAAGTGAACTACTATGGGGAAAGGTGGATCCTTGAAGCAGGGAAGACGTTTCTATTGCTGAGGATGAGTGGAAAAAGAGGGCTGGTTTGGAGGATCGTCAATATTCTCTGGTTGAGGGACAACCTCTTCTGCAACTCCTCTTCATGGACGCTAGAGAGGAATTTGTTCAAATTCACGAGTGTCACCATATGATATCTAGCCTTCAAGAGTATTATCAGGTTTTATTTCATAGATGGGCTCATCTACGGAGATATATACGCAGCGATGACCAGCCAAGGGGGCATGACTTGTTTTTGCTATGAAACCAACTCCCGTTTCAATGTTGTGACCTTAACTGTAGGAGGAGGAAGCCATACAGGCCTATTCATTAGTAGATTTTTTCTGACCAGGTAGGATTGGTGTACCCACCATCTCATATGGTTGTATGACACCCTTGGGGTACGATCACAACCTGGAATGATAAAGGAAGAGTTGGCCCGGCCCAATAATTATTTCCAGATCATCACCCACTTAAATGGACTAGTACCGTAACTCGACATTCTTCTGGTGACTAGCCCACAATCTTTCAGTACTACTTGATCAAAGCCGAACTGACAGGAAAAATGACTCGGATAATATGGCTCTCGCTAGAATTTGGTTCCTTCTCTCAATGGGAGGCTGCATGATCTGATCGATATAAAAATCCTCTTTCTTCTGAGGAAAGGGATTCCGTGTCCACTTGCTCCGTATATACAATATAATGTGGCAAGCCAAAATGAAAGTGGGTTATTTTGGCATCAGAGGTAATGACATCCTTCGCCCAGTCATAAGATCTCTTCTCCATAGACCTCTTTTGAAAAAAGCAGAGAGGAACTTGAGAAGGGTGGAAATAAGCCTTTTTCAGTGCTTCAAAAGTCCAGGGGAAGTAAACGCCAAGCCAACCGAGGAAATAATGCCATGGCATGTACGTTGAAGCAGAACCAACAAATGGGCTTTTCACGTGGCATGCAATCTCTCCAAGGCCTCTGTAGATCAAACAAAGAATGAGGGAGCAAGAGAAAACTTAGCTCCTTCAGCCATAACACTCGTGACAACAAATAATGATGGGCAGATGGCGTCCACTGATTTGCAACTAGGGAAGACCACCACGCTTAACCAGTATGTTATAAATGCCACAAGCTCCCCCTAGATAGAATATTCGGCACGGCCTTTTATATTCTTTCGGAGACATTCGAGCTCCCCTGAACGGTCGTCGTTAAACCTAAAAGGATGAGCAAATGAAGGTAAGGTTATATATATTTTAAACTGTAATAAGAAGAGATTGAAGAAAAGAATTCTTACTTGAAAGCTCTGCTAAAATGGGCCAGCCATTGCATAGGATGAATTTTGTGGATGTTTGGGAACTTAGACATTTCACTGAAAAGTTAAGTGGTTGACTCCGAAATGGAAGGGATGCGATCAGGCGAGGAAACGAAAGCAAGTTCCTCGTTGGTGGGGACAAATTCATCAAAAAAATTTCCAGTTATTGGCAGGCCAGTGATCTTGTAAATTTCCCAATGTAATGCCCGTGAAAAATCCGTACTTGGGCTCGAGTACCAACTCGACCCGAAATCGCGTAGAATTAATTTCCATGGAAATTAAGCGTAAGTTAGCTAGCGCAATGCTAGAGTAGCTGGGAAATAGTCCCTGATCACTTTAAATACGTTCTACGAGACCCAAATCGAGTAGAACAAACAACTCTACAATACTCTATAACCTCGGATCAAACTCTAAGCGGGTTTGTTCTCTGGACCACATTGAATTTTTATATTGGATCTAGACCGCACGTCGAAAGTCCGATACCTCCTATCTTAGACCGTTAGAACCGCCCAGCTGGATTTGACAATCATTTCAAAAATCAAGTCAAACCGATAATCACAGACTATTTCGTTGAGCTCGGACTGAAGAGACTGCGAATAGGGACAGAATTGGAATTTCAAATTCAAATCTGGCACACGATTTGACGCGTCAGTATTAAGCGTTCTGACAGTCAGAATTCATCCAGATTACACCCTCAGATCAGGAAAAATTTCTATTTATTATCATGAGACTTTCAGCCCTGATCTACGTGCGGTGACCGTTGAACTGAAACTGGTCCGCCACGTGCGATCTGCGAACCCTGCCAGACTGAAAACTTAATACGTGCTATATCTGGTACGCATGAGCTTAAGTCCAATCGCAATCGACTAGGGGACCACCAGAAATCAACTTTTGGACCGAAACAACCCCGAAATGGATAGGCACCAAGTAAACTTCGTTCCGGAGCCTGTTTTTGGTATTTTTAAGCTTATAAAAGGGGTTGAAACCCTCATTCCTCTCTCCCATCCGAAAATTGCAAACCCTAGCTTTGGGAGAGAGAAAAGGAGAGAGAGTTTGAGAGAGAGAGTGGAAGGGATTTTTCCCGTCTCCGAGCCACCGACTGCTGGTGCTTCACCAACTCTTCCCAATCACCTGGCTGGTGATTTCTCCACTTTTTCAGGTATAAAATAACCCTAGAACTTGCTGATTTAGGGTTTACCTAGATTCATAGCATGTTAGCTAACGTACTTCATAAATCAGGTCCTCCTACTGCCGTAGACAAAGCGTACACGCTCCGTTCAAAATCACGCATCCGTAAGAGACTAAGTGAGGATTTTAGACGCTTTGATTGACGGTTTACAACGCTTTCAATGTCGTTTAATAGTATATTATCGACGGCATCGCCGTTTGACATGTACAACATGCTCTCCGTTTCCTGTTTCGTAAATTAACGAAGAATATGAGATTTAGGGCATTTTAGTCATTTGTAGGAAGTACGGTCTACATTCATATTTTTCTGACATGAATGACATGGTTTGTTGTCGCATTAGGAAGTTAGGAATGCGTGCATAATTAGTTTGGCGAAGAGATCTGCCTAATTGCGCACTTTGGGTCGACATACTATATGTAGACTTAAGTGTGTAGTGTATGTGTTTGTATAAATGTTTGTATTAGTATGTATTGAATTAAATTATGTTATGAGATAGTTTGAGATTGATTTCTCGATTAATATGCTGACCTAAATGGTTTCCTACATGTTGACTTTATGCATGATTTCATTACAATGCATGGAATGTATGTGTTGAAGATTTGCTTAAGTTGAATGTTATAACATGTGTTAACATGCTCACATGATTGTATTTCAAGTCCAACACTCTTACATAAATTGCTGATGTGATTCCATAAGTGTTTGGGACTAGACTTAGTCCAGGCAGTCGGTAACCGAGCGAATTCGTGGCCGACTGGTCATAGCCACGAACGACGCGTCGATGAACGTGATTCGTGTTTGGGGTTGGCGGCAGTGGTTAGGCCACGCGAAGTGTTTTACGCACTTCATGTCGTTCGACTTGAGACGCGATCGCGCTAGTCGAGCCCGTCAAGCAACCCGACTGACCGATGTATGTTCACCTTGTATGAGTCATAACTGCTTGAACCTAGGGTACTGAACTTACCATTAAAAACCCTGTTAACCATGGTACCTTGATCCACGAAGACTCATGAGCCGGGCATGGTGGTATGGGACACCGTGGTCGAGCTGTCGACCTACGCTGGGGCCACAAACCTTCCCGTAGTGACCAGTGAGCACCTAAACTCGTGAGCAGATTATGGTGGTATGGGACACTATATTCTAGCTGTCGGCCTACACTGATCAGGCGACGAGTCCTTTGTAGTGACCGCGAGCGTATTCTGAGTCCACGGGAGGCGACGACCCTTCCGTTGCAGTAGAGTACGGTAGGCCTGTATTGGTAAGGTGATGGGGGAGCGGTGCAACGAGTGCGAGCAACATCCCTGGCAGCCCTTGCAGCGACTTACATAAATATACCTCGTATGAGATTACTAGGAGTGACGACCCTAGACAGGATCTGTGTTGGGATTGATACAAGGGAAGTACCTTAGTTTCCCAATCTTGCTGTTTGAATGGACTAATAACAACTTGGAAATCATATCACCATAGCATTGCATGTGCCTGGAAGATGTGGAGCACTCTACGGAGTGTGGCATGCTGCGGTCGTAAGATGTTGCCGTATGAGGGAGATCGTCGGTGAGGGCATACATCACGTCATGTCATCTTGCATTAACAACAGTTTTAGGATTGTCTGATTTACTGCTTTACTAGTATCGCATGATTGAATTGTGAACATGCTAATCCTTGCTCTATGATTTCACTGAGTTGATCACTCACTCCGACGTTACGGGATGGTGTTTGCAACACCCACCAGACCCTGTTGTAGATGCAGGTGAGACTGAGATCCAGGAGGTGGAGCCAGACATCGACGAGGACCAGGACGAGTTCTCGTACATGCAGTATCACGATGGCTTCCCGTAGGTGACCTGGATCGATGGGACTTCAGTGGGACTATTTTGAACGTTACATTTTTGTTCATATATATGTATATGAGACTCAGAGATGTAGTCATACTTTGGAAACAGATGAGATTTACTTTGTTTTTCCATACAGTGATATATATATTGTTTAGTCTTCCGCTTGCTTTTATCACTGGATCTGAAGTATGAATTGCAGTTTTAGTATACTTTTACTCATGTGAATGCTTTAAATCAGACAACATTGAATCATAATCATTTTTGTTGCATAAGTGATGGTCTGGAACTCAGGAGTTGAGTTTATACACGACCCCCGATTTTCAGGGTGTTACACCCAAAGAGTGATACTCATCTCTCCTTCTGGAAGATGGAAAGAATTGGTGGAAGGGCACCAATAGTTGAGAAATGCTTTCAAAATAGAAGCTTCCTTACAAAAGGGGAATGATGTCACTTCGATTGCATGGAAGATATTGATCTTCGAAAAAGTTCCAGCATACTTCGCCAATATTGCGGTGGCCCATTCAGAATAATAGTTATGAGGAGTAAGAAGACCTCTCGTTATAAATTCTTCCGGGCTCCATATGAGGTTGCGGTGGTTAAAACGTTGCTTGAGTGTCTCGTAGAAGCAGGTTGGATATAGACTATGAATGTCATAGGAGGGGACAAGGAAAATCATGGGATGGATGTCTCCTGCTTGTTGTCTCGGTCTCAACGGCTGCAGAATACCTTCCAATAATCTTAGCTCCTTAAATGACCAAGACTCCGTCTATGCCAATCTTTCTACAGTAAGGTAACCTCTGGGTTCACAAACCAGCATGGAGAGATGGCGGTGAATGTTGATCAGAGTTGAGACGAAGGCCTGTCTGTATGGGTTCTCAAATTTTATGGCAACTTGAATGGCACGGCCCGACTTCCAGGAGTTGTGGAGCTTCTTCCTGTTGTATTCCTTTATCTTCTCTTAGAATTCATGAGCTTTGTTGCGACGATGCTTCTTGGGTCTAGAAGGAGGAGGGGTGTTCTCTCTATCAGGTGGCCTTTGACTGGTCGTTTGACAGTGTGCTGTCGTCTTCAACCAATTCTCCCAGTTGTACTCACGACCATGCTTTGAAGGCCTCTCAAGATTGCCCATGGCGATGGCTCTGTTAATAGGACACGATAATGTTACGATATGTGAAGTAAAATCAAATGTTGGGAGTACGAGTTCTTTTATGTAGGCAGGGTGTCTAGGGGTAGTCTTGAATCACTTACGCGAAGGTTGAGCTAGAGAGGAAGGACATTCTATTGTTGGAGGCGCTGCAGCATGGAAAGGTTCAGTGTTTGGCAGCTCTTGATGTGAAGAGTGGTCAGAAGGAGGGTTTACAGCGTTGAAGGTTCTTTTTGTACGGGCTATGGTTGGGTAAAGTTGGAAATATGGCTAAGTCAGGAAAACTGGCCAAAAATTACGGTTGCGTGGACGACACAACAGTAAAAAGACTTTAGCATGCGGAAAATGGTTGCGTGGATCATGCAACGGTTAGATGGTTGCGCGGATGGTGTAACATTTCAAGGCCTTGTGCGACGGAAAGACATTACATGGATCACGTAGCACTTACTGGTTGTGCCAGGAGAAAACACAGAGACAGAGTTTCGCCACTGTAAAGAGGAATGAAGAAAAATGACAAGTGCTGGACTATTTATAGAGGATAGGGTCGAGTACCTAACTCGGGTGGCAGTTGCGCGAGCCGTGCAACGACCCTAAGGAAAGAAAAATATTTTAAAGATTGATCCGTATTCATTGATTCAAGGGAACAAAAGAATGGATCAAGGGGGCATCTATTCGAACATAAAAAATCATGAATCATGAATTAAGATTCAAAGTTAGAAAAAAGACAGACATAAAGTGAAGAAATGGGAAGGGAAGCAATTCTATTGTGCTAATCACGCAACCAAATAAGTTGTTGCGCAGTTGGCACAACCAACTATAAAGGTCTCAAGGATCGCGTAGCAAGATCAGGGTGTTGTGTGAATGACACGAATTATTTTATCCTTGTGCGGACCACACATTAAATAAAATCATTGCGTGGCCCACACAACTAACTTTACTATTGCGCGAGTAGTGCATTCAATAAAAGAACTTGATCAAGATGAATGGTCAGATTTGATACAAAGTGGGACCCATGGCACAGAGACCGAGGGTTGGCACATGTGGGGGGCCTATAAATACCCTACTCCCTTCCTCATTTGAAGAGAGGAAAATTATGGAGAAGAACAGAGCTCTGAAGGAAGACTGAAGGTGAGGAGCAGAAGAAAGAGTCCGTTGCACGGATCGTGCAGCTCAAGCACTGAGCTGCGCTGATCACGCAACATGGGAGCATGGCTGCGCAGATCGCGTGACTTAGGCAACAGGTTGCGCTGACCACGTAACGGGTAATTCAGTTACATCGGTCGTGCAACTAGGTCATCATGTGGCCAAGGCTAAAAAGGGGTTGAAATGCTCCCGGAATCGTGAAAAGCATTCAAGTTCAATCTTCATTGCTTTAGGCCTTCTCCTTTGCACAATGGACAAGTTCAAAAGAGAGATTGGTTGATTAAGTTCGACATTCCTCCTAAGTTATAGGAGATGACTAAAGCCATTGTCGAAATACTACTGAATTCAAGATATGACATACAACCTTTATTGATTACAATATTGTTCATTTCAAAGTATTCTGTCTTGGAATCAAGGGATTTAGAAGGGATGTAGATAAACTCAAAATCAGTAACGCCATGATCGTTGTATGAAATCTCTTTGTTATATTTGAATAAAGTAATTTCCCTGAATCAGATGCATTTATTTCTTGTTCGAAACACACTGGATTAAGCGATCATTCACACATCTTGCAAACATAAGATTAGAAGCTAAAAATCATCATTTTCCTACAAGCGAATGGGTCAGACAAGATCACAAGGTTGCACAGGTAAGTGGGCCTCACAAATCACCAGTTCATTGGTTTAAGTGTGCAAGGGAATTTCAGCTTACACGTAAAATTTCAAGTTTCTATGGTGGGCCTGGGACTTAAAATCAAGCCAATATGTGGTTTGTGTGGGGCCATACCACACGAATTGAATTGGATAACCGGTATCCCATGAGGTGTTGATGAGGCCAACCAAGGATGGATATCTTCAAAGGGATATCTATCGGGGCACCGGGAATTCGTAAAAAAATAAATGATATGATTCAACCTCAGATCCACACGCCAGTGCTAGGGTTTCTCAGAGCTAAGGAAAGGATCTATTGCTCTGATACCATGTAAAAAACGTCGGAATGAAGAAAGAATCCTATTCCATTCAAAAGCAAAAAGAGTAGCGAATACTCTCCATTAAAACATTTATAATTATTTGTTGGGCCCACCAAGGCGAAGATCACAAATCCAGCCTATCCATTATGTGTGTCCCACTTGGTTAAGGGGGTCTGTCCAAGTTTTCAGATGAATCCAAATTTCAAGTGGACCCGGCAAATGTTTTAAGCTCTAAGTTGTATGAACGGTTCAAAAGAGATTAAAGTTACATGGATCCCATAATGATGTATTTATTATGTCTTCACCGTTTATCTATTTTTAGAGATCATTTTTTTTAGCATTATTCAAAGAATGAATCATATACAAAGATTATCCGGATTGCACCACAAATAGCAACGAGGATAATGAATTTCACCGTTAAACAATGCATGGGGCCCACATAACGTTTATTATCCATCTAATTTGTTCATATGGTCACAAGAACCTAAATTAAGAGGAAAATCAAATTTCATATTGATCCAAACTTCTGTGACCCCCCAAAAAGGGTTGCAATTGTGGACATTCAATCCCTTGTTGCTTTTTGCAACGTGGACCACCTGATAGTTAGATTTGTCTTATTTTTCTCCTCATGCCTTAGGACGAGCTTACCAAATGGATGGACGGTTTGGATATGATGCATACCTCATGATCACACCCATAGAACTTGCCGATATATATATATATATATATATATATATATATATTTGTCTTCACTTGATTTTAGATGGTGTGGGCCACTTGAGTTCGGTGTAGGACTGATTTTTGGCGTAACCCATGTTTAAAAGGGGACCCATCTAATGTACTGTGTAGATGATCGACATGCATCATGTTGGGGCTTGTAGTGAGACCCACCATCCCTGTCAACCGTCCAAGTAGCAAGACACTGCTTATTGCAATGTCCTGGATATTGATAGCAACAACGTCATGTGCTGTTGCAGTTTTTTATATATATATATTTTTTTTTATTTTCTTAAGGTTTTTCATAGGTTGGGCCCATATCTTGACGATCCACTCCATCTATTAGATTTTATGGCCCGAGACAGATCTAACTAGCTCAACATTCAATATTTTTTTTGGTGTACAAAAAGATTACAGTGGGCCCTAATAGTTTATTAATATTAAAATGGTCTTTTTGATGGTGTAGCCTACCAGATATTTGGATTCGCTTCATTTTTTAGCTCAACACCTAAAATGAGCCGGGAAATTGAATGGACGGCATGGATTGAATACATACATCATGGGTGGGGCTCGTTGTGCACCCACACCTTTTTCCTTCTTTTTCTTTCAAGTGGCGGCAAGGACAACTAACGTTGCAACAAGCAGCGTCCAGCCTCTCTCTCTCTCTCTTTTAGTGTGTATGCACGTGTGTGCATGTGTGTGTTTGGCCAGCCCAATGGCCTCACTTTAGGTAGTTTGGATGGCCCACAAAATATTCTGGTGGGGCCCTGTAACGCCTTAAAAATTGGGGGTCGAGCAGAAGTTCAACTCCCGAGTTCCAATGCATCACCCATGCAACATGGATAATGATGATTAAATGTTGTCCGTGTTAACGCACTAAACATGAGAGGGATTATACCAAATCAGCATATCATACTCTAGAGATAGTTAAATTACGGAAGCGAAAGACCATGCTAGGTATGTGTAAAACATATAAGTGGTGGTGTGTCTTCATAGTATAATCATGTTCCAGGTTAAACAATTACATGTATCATTTTAAAATACAAAATATCAAAATGTGTAGGTCTGTCTACATCATAAAATCCCTATAGCCCCAACGATCAGAATGCAGCCTACATGAACTTGCCAGAATACTGCATATACGAGAACTCCTTGTCGTCACAAAAATTAGGCTCTGCTTCATAAGCTGCACCATCATCTGTAACTAAGACAGAGTCTGGTTGGTGTTTTAAAACACCATACTAGAGTGAGAGTGAGTGATCAACTTAGGGGAACTATAAGGCAAAGGTTAACATGTTATCAATTCAGTCAAGAAATAATGATAAAGTAGTACAACAATCATGTCCTAGGTTACTCTTGTTAATGTAGGAATGGTATGCGATAATAATGCATGCCCTCACCTACACTCCCTCAGCGACTTCATCTCACGTTCGCGCATGACATCCTCCTGAAACATGCACTTCCTCACCAAAGCACATGCAGTGTGGTGCATGATCGTGTTAGCTAATACTTAATTAAGTTTATTGATACAGTAGGTTAAGGAAACTAAGGTACCTCCCTTTGTATCATTGACCCAATATTGATCCATCTAGGGTCGTCAATCCTAGTAGTCACATACAATAGGCAGTTCCAAGGTGCTACGGAGAGGCTCATCATTGTCAGCGTAGGCCTGGTTTATACTCTAGTTTACTGTGGAAAGGCCTGTCACCTCAATATAGACCTAGTGTATTTTTGAGGTCACTACGAGCTCGTCACTGATTGTAGGCCGACAACTCAAATACAGTGTCCCATACTACTGTATTCGACTCTTGAGTCTAGGTTGCTCATTGGACACTACGGGGAGGCTCGTCGCCCCAGCGTAGGCCGACAGCACGACCACGGTGTCCCATACCACCGTGCTCAGCTCATGAGTCTTAGCAGATCGAGATACTAAGGTTAAACGGATTTTTAACGGTAAGTGGTACCTTAGATTTAAGTAGTTGCGTCCATACATGGTAAACATACAATGGGTAGATCGGATTGCTTGACAAGATCGATTGGTACGACCGAACGTTGAATTGGTCGACATAGAGTGTGTAAGCACCCCACGTGGCCCAGCCACTGCCGGCAATCTCCATACGACTCGGATTCCTCGAACATATCTATGGTGGTGAAATTAACTCAACCACTCGATCAGGAGTTGTTACCGATAGCCTGGACTATGTAACAGTCCCAAACATACTTAGACATATCAAGAAAGCATATGTGATAGGCGTATCAAAAATAAACAATTAATTCAAACAAGTGAACCACTTGAGCATTTTTATGAAGTACAAATAAACATGCTTTCACAACTATCCTTTTCATACATAAATCACATCAAATAATCTAAGTTACATGAATGAATTTATACACATAGCTAAGGTAGTTCTAAATCTTATCTCAATATCCATATAAAATACAATTTACCGAATATTTACTCATTCAAGCATTCTTACAAACACTTAGACTACACGCTTCAGCATACATGACATATGTTGGTCATAACATGTATTAGGAAAAATTTCATGACGGATAATCATGGCAAGCACAAGCCCAAATTCCATACTCATTCAAAAATTTCAATAAACACTTGGACTACATACTTCAACATACATGACGTATGTTGGTCATAACATGTATTAGGGAAAATCCTTTCACCAAGGAGTTATCACCTGTACAACAATTATATATCCACGATGGATAATCATGGCAAGCACGAATCCAAATTCCATACCCATTCAAACAGATGAATTACACTATATTCAACATAGTTCATATATATCTCTAAAGCAAGGGAAACATCGTATCTAGCACGAGAAATGGCAACCAGGTCCGTTATAAATCATAAATCGATATTGATAGCCTTGAAAAAAATAACCTAAATGTTTATATTCTACCCCTTTCGCCCGTAAACTCGTAACAGATTCAGTTTGAACACTCTCGCCTTGTAAACTAGATTTTAGATACCTAATCAACAAAACGGGTTAGTTATTTCACCGATCTATGTATTTGGATTCCTAAAACAGGTTAGGGTTAGGGTTTCTTACCCAAGAATGGAATTAGAATCTCCAGTATAGCGACATAGAAGCGGTAGTTACATACGTGGAGTAGTGGGATCGAATCCTAGGAACCATCTCACACTCGCTCTCACACTTCTCCACTTTCTCTCTCTTTTCTCCCTTAGGGTTTAGAATTCGTATGGAATGAGAGTGGTGTGGGTAAAGGCCCTTATATAGGCCCAAAACTGATGGGAATGGCCCCAGGGCCATGGTATACTTAGGTTATAGCCAAAGAGTGGCTGTTTCGGTCTAATGGAGCACATTTGGAGGCCCCTTTTCTGCATATTATATGGGGAAAGTTTCCTAACATTGGATCTAAATCAGGTTAAGTTTTCAGTCTGATCAGATTTACGAAATAACCGCAAAGGACCAATTTCAGTTCAACGGTCATCGCCACTCGATCAGGGCCATAAGTACACTGACCTATGTATGAAATTTTCCTTGATCTGAAGGTGTATTTGAATTAGATTCTTAAAGTCTGAAACCTTAGAATTTTCCCACATGAGAATTGCCCAGTTTACTTAAATCTGAGTACATTTTCTAAAGATATTCACATTTCTCACACACTTCGTTCCGGGCTAAAGTTGTGCGTTTCTAGATACTATTTGGACTTGATTTCTGAGATAGTCGTCAAGCCTAGTAAGGGGGTCATATTCGTATAATCTCGTTGTAATCAGACTTTTGATGTGCAGTATAGGTTTGATTCGGAGTTTTAGTGTTCTCTCGAGAGCAACTGAATTTTGAGATTGATTATAAGTTTCAAGGTAATGTAGTGTCAATGATTCTACACATTTTGAGTCTTGTAGTTTGTATTTCAGAGAAAATTTAGTTTAGCACTTGATTAATTTTCATCTAATTTCTAAAGTTTTTGGTCCCAAGTGATTTCTGCCTGAGGTGGAACTCAGGTCTTTGCACGAATTTTTTCGAGACGTTAAAATCTACTCCCCTTAAAGAAAAATTTTATCCTTGAAATTGGTACCTTTTCGTACTCTTCGAGAATCTGAGGGTATTTCTTACAAACCTCGGCTTCTATCTTCCTAGTAGCATCTTCCTCAGTGTGATGCGTCCATAACACCTTCACCAATGGGATAACCTTACTACACAACACCTGCTCCTTCTTGTCTAGGATACGGGTCAGCCGCAGTACATAAGTAGCATCCTCACTCAACTGTACCTGCTCCCATTTGATGATGTGGGAAGGATCTGGAACGTATTTCTTCAGCATAGATACATGAAATACGTTCTGCACGGCCACGAGTGGTGTTGGCAAAGCAAGGCGATACACAACCACACCCACTCGGTCTAGTATTTGATTGGACCAATAAATCTTGGCGTGAGCTTCCCCTTCATGCCAAACTAAAGGAATCCCTTCATGGGGGAAACCCTAAGAAATACATGGTCCCTAACCTCAAACTCTAGCAGTCACCGTCTCATATCTGTATAACTCTTCTATATACTCTTTGCTGCAAGAAGTAGACGCTTGATAATGTCGATCTTATCTAAGGTCACCTGTACTAACTCGGGTCCAATCAAACTTCTCTCGCTAACTTCTGCCTAGTAATGTTGTGCTCTACATGGGCGCCCATACAGTGCTTCGTAGGGAGTCATGCCAATACTCGCCTGAAAGCTGTTATTGTAAGCAAACTCGGCATAAGGAAGACAGTCATCCCAACTGTCCTTGAAATCAAGCACGTAAGCTCGCAACATGTCCTCTAACACCTAGTTTACTTATTCCGTCTACCCATCCATCTATGCGTGGAACATGGTACTGAACTTCAACTTCACACCCATTGCTTCCTGGATATGAGTTCACATGATAGATGTAAATTGCCTGTCTCGATCTGACATGATCTCCATAAGCAGTCCATGCAGACGTACTATCTCCTTGATGTATAGCCTGGCCAAATCGTCTGTAGAGTTTATAACTCTGATCGGGAGGAAATGAGCCAATTTGGCCAATCGGTCCACAATCACCCAAATGGAGTCATGCCCCTTACTCGTCTTTGGTAATCCTGAAATGAAATCCATAAAGATGAAGTCTCACTTCCATTCATCTATAGGCATAGGCTGAAGTAGACCAGGAGGTTGGCGATGCTCGACTTTGACCTGCTGGCACATAAGACAACGGGATATGAAGTCATCTATGTGGGCCTTCATATTATCCCACTAGTACGAATGCTTCACGTCTCAATACATCTTCATACTACCTGGATGCATCGCCATCTTTAAATTGTGAGGGGCTTCCAAAACTTCTCTCCTTAAGTCATGGAGATTCGGGACGCACAGGAGACCACAATATCGCAAACCTCCATCTAAACCAATCCTCCATTCAAAGTCATCAGTGTCGCTCACCAGCTCTCTCATCTCGGCCAATCGCTCATCCTCTTTCTAAGCTGCTATGATCCTATCATCCACAATTGGCCGCACATGAACGTATGTGACTCTTGTAAACGGATCCTCTACCATGAACTTCTGCTCAAAATCTCTCACGAACTCCACCATATTCCACTCCTCTACCATTAGTGGAGCTGCAAATGCTATCGTCTTCTTGCGGCTCAACGTGTCTGCCACAAGGTTGGCCTTGCCAGGATGGTAGGAGACCTTGAACTTGAATTCCTTCAAGGTTTCCATCCATCGACGCTTCCTCATATTCAAGTTTCTCTGGGTGAATATATAGCGAAGGCACTTGTGGTCGTAAAAGAGCTCGAACTCCTCTCCGTAGATGTAAGACCCGTATCTTGGTCCGTACCTTTTCACAGACTTCCGCGGTCTTACCGGTCGAATTTCGACAACCTTCGATCCTTAACCGATATCGACGCGCGACCCTGATTCATTTGCCAACAACCCGAGTCGACTCAGCCCAAGACCAATACCATAGTGACCGCGCCGTCGTTGCGGTTCCAATGCCGCGACTCGCGCGCCAAGGCGATACCCTAGTCAAGAGTTGTAGACCAACGTTCGGTGCAAGGAAACGCCGCGCGTTGCGAAATCCAAGGAAATCTCTACGATGTGTCACATCAATCACATCAATCTCATCAATCAATCAATCCATCAATCCATCACATGTCAAGTACATGTCAAGTACACATCACTTTCACCCCTTTTCCCAAGCAACCACAAAAGTCTTCACCTCCCATACCTCTCTTACACAAAAGGCCACAAAAGTCAAAGATTTCTTACACAACCATCACTCACCACATCCATCCATCACTCTTTCTCTCCCTTTACAACTCTCTCTCTTTCTCTCTTTCTCATTTCAAAATCTCCAAGCAGAAGAGCCCCATACGTATGGAATTTTCCAAGCATCCCTAAACTCTAAGGTGGCCCACTTTCCTACCCCATCATCTCCCATATCAACCCTCCATTCCTCATCTCATCCATTGAAATCCAAGCCAAGGTGCCAAGGAACCTCTAAGAGCAAGAAGATCGGACGGTAGGTGCTAGATCATACTAGTTTTTTCTATTTTTGTGATGGGCCAAGTGAGTCCAACCAATCAATGGTTTGGATCTCACTTGGGACCCTAAGTTGTGGCCGATGGACCACTTTGATCATCATGATCATCCATGGTGGGGCCATTCTCCATGGACCCCATCATGATGTTTGTTTCATTATATTTAAAGGTCATCTAGACCGATCATATCGGTGGGGAACGGATCTCCACCGTTGATTGTCAATTTCTGTGATTCCATGCATAGAGGGATCCATTGATGTATGATTTCATATAAGGGAGGGCTCATAGTGGCGGAGCCCTCCATCACAAAGCGTGTCCTACTCTCCATGTCTCTCTCCCTCTTTATTTCTTTTATTTTATTTTAATTTATTTTATTTTATGCAATAGGATTGTGTGGCCCACTTGAATGGACCCCACCTTGAGATTTATTTTGTTCAAGTTTTTTTTTTATTATTCAAGTGGGGCCCACCTCATATGTTGTACCCACGTCACCCATCAGTGGTAACCCACTTCATCAGGGCCCACCACACATTTTTTTATATATATAATGCCAAACCATCCAGCGTCTGGGACGCTGGACGTCCCTGCAAAAAAAAAACAAAGAGAAAAAAAGAAAAAGAAGAGCTTTGGAGTGAGCCACCTGCATAAGCCCTACCCTGATGTATATATTTAATCCACGCCATCCACCACTTTCCCTGGGACATTTTAACCATTGAGCCAAAGAATGAGGCTGACGTGATCATCCAGTGGGCCATAATATCAGAAATTTGGGTGGTTACCCTTAAAAACACTTCCTGATGATTCTATGCATCCAAAATTCCTGAACTTTGGACTCATTTTGTTTGTCTCGAGTTGTAGAATCCCATGGTCGGGATGGATCTTCCAAACTTGGGTCCCACCTGTGAAAAACTACAGGAAAATAATATTTTAAATTTTTTTTTTTTACAACAGCAGCAGCAACACTGCTGCTGTCAGAACAGACGCTGGCGCATCCTGCGTCATTGAGTGGGCGGACGGACGCAGGGGCCCATGGCCCTGCATGTGGGCCCCACCATAATGTTTATTTGTTATCCAACTTGCTCATGAGGTGGGCCACCCCAGTAGTGGGTCCCCCTCCAAAAATGAGACAGATCCAAAACTCAGGTGGCCCACACCACATGAAACAGTGAAACTGAATATCTACCATTGAAATCTTTTTGGGGCCCACAGAAGTGTTGGATCAAGCTGAAATTTATGTTTGCCCTTCATCCAGGCCCGAGGGACCTTATGAACGGATTGGATGGCATCTGAGCATTACAGTGGGCCCCACATGGGACCCACAATGATGTATGTGTTTTAAGACCACCGTCCAGGAGGACGGTGGCACCCACCACGGTGGCGCCCACCTTACGTATGAGTTGCCTCCATCGTCCAGCGGACGGTGGGGCCCTTTTGTGATGTATGTGATCTATCCGCACTGTCCACTGGACAGTGGGACCCGCCATGATGCATATGATGCATCCAGACCGTCCACCCACTTGGTAAAATCATTTTCGGTGAGTGATGATTGGGTGGACCACCTATGTTGGGAATGGCCCATTTAATCTATTTAAAGGCCTAGGGGTTTAGGCCCATCTGATTTATACAAGGCCTATGGGTTTAGGCCCATCTGATTTATACAAGGCCTATGGATTTAGGCCCATCTGGTTTATACAAGGCCTACGGGTTTAGGGCCATTTGATGTACCATGAGGCCTAGGGGTTTAGGCCCATTGAACTCATATAATGCCTATGGGTTGAGGTCCATTTGATGTACATGTGGGGGGCCCAATTGGTGTGGCCCATTTGATACATATTAGACTCATGTGACTAGGTCCAATTGATGCAATCCAAGGCCCACGGGTTATGACCCATTGTAATATACCTAAGGCCCATTGGTGTGGTCCATTTATGTGGCCCGTTTGACAAATACAAGGCCCATATATCATGGCCCATTAGATGTACTTAAGGTCTAATGGGATGTACCTAAGGTCCATTGCAATGTGTGATCCCAATACGGATTATGTAATGATGTTTACAAGATCGTGCCTTGAGAGCAATGTTGGTTTGACGTCCACATTGCGAGTGTAATGTTAGTTGGATGTCCACATTACGACTCTCCTTAGGGCCCATTGGTAGACCCATACTTATTGTGTATAAGCCGTCCAGGCCCATCTGCATTGTAAGGATAGTTCATCTCCTTATAACATGTTTAGTATAGTTTCATGACTCATGATCATACGCATCATATGTATGCTTGATATGAGGATTGACTGATCATAGTATATGCCTTCGGGCAGGTTATTTATGGGCTCCTGGTTAGGCAGTGATGCCCTACATGAGCGCACGATATGCGCAGGATTTGTTATATGACTGGATGGCGTGAATCATGCATTTCGCATTTGTGTGACATGGGTATTGTACGCCCTAGCGACATCAGGGCCGTAGCCTCCACAGACGCATCGTGGTTGGCAGGATTGGATACCAAAAATTTTGTTCTACATGGGGTGTAACATCCCGAAAATCGGGGGGTCGAGCAAAAACCCAACTCCCGAGTTCCAAAATGTTATTTATGCAACATGGATATGTATGATTGAATGTTGTCTGTGATAATGTATTAAACATGAGTGAGATTAAGCCAGAACAGCATATCATACTCCAGAGACAGTGAAATTTGCAATCGGAAGACTGTAATAGTATGTATAACGTACATAAACTGTTGTATGTCTCCAGAGTGTGAATATATTACCAGGTTATACACATACATGTATACTTCAAAAGTAAACAAAATGAATATACATGAGGGCGCTAAAAATTCAAAATGACAAATGTCAAAGTATCTAATCAACCTCCCTGCAATCCCGTCAATCAGAACACGCATAAAGGAGGAATCCTCCTTCTCATCATCAAGTCCAGCTCCGCCTCACAGGCCGCGCCATCATCTGCAATCACAAAAGGGACTGGTGGGTGTCCGGAAACACCATCCCGTAACGTGGGAGTGAGTGATCAACTCAGTGGGATAAGAGAGCAGGGATTAGCATGTTCACAATTCAATCACGCGATAATAGTAAAGCAGTAAATCAGACAACCCTAATACTGTTGTTAATGCAAGATGACATGACGTGATGTATGCCCTCACCGACGATCACCCTCATGCGGCAACATCTTACGACCGCGGCATGCCACACTCCCTAGAGTGCTCCACATCTTCCAGGCACATGCAATGCTATGGTGATATGATTACCAAGTTGTTATTAGTCCATTCAAACAGCAGGATTGGGAAACTAAGGTACTTCCCTTGTATCAATCCCAACACGGATCCTGTCTAGGGTCGTCACTCCTAGTAATCTCATACGATGTACATTTCGTAGGTCACTGCAAGGGCTGCCAGGGCTGTTGCTCGCACTCGTTGCACCGCTCCCCCATCACCTTATCAATACAGGCCTACTGTACTCTACTGCACGGAAGGGTCGTCGCCTCCCGTGAACCCAGAATACGCTCGCGGTCACTACAAAGGGCTCGTCGCCTGATCAGTGTAGGCCGACAGCTAGAATATAGTGTCCCATACCACCATAATCTGCTCACGAGTCAAGGTGCTCATTGGTCACTACGGGGAGGTTTGTGGCCCCAGCGTAGGCCGACAGCTCGACCACGGTATCCCATACCACCATGCCCGGCTCATGAGTCTTCGTGGATCAAGGTACCACGGTTAATAGGGTTTACAATGGTAAGTTCAGTACCCTAGGTTCAAGCAGTTATGATACATACAAGGTGAACAAACATCGGCCAGTCGGGTTACTTGACGGGCTCGACTAGCGCGATCGCATCTCAAGTTGAACGACATGAAGTGCGTAAAACACTTCGCGTGGCCTAACCACTGCCGCCAACTCTCAACCCGAATCACGTTCATCGACGCGTCGTTCGTGGCTATGACCAGTCAGCCACGAATTCGCTCGGTTACCGACTGCCTGGACTAAGTCAAGTCCCACACATCTATGGTATTACATTAACACTATATACCAGGGTATTGGAATTGAAATACATCATGTGAGCATGTTAACACATGTTATAACATTCAACTTAAGCAAATCTTCAAGGCATACCTTTCATGCATATTCAACTTAAGCAAATCTTCAAAGCATACTTCCTATGCATGTATCGCAATTATGCATAAGGTCAACATGTAGGAAATCATTTAGGTCAGCATTTTAATCATGAAATCAATCTCAAATACTACATAACATCATTCAATACAATACATACTAGTACAAGCATTTATACAAACACATACACTACACACTTAAGTCCACGTATAGTATGTCGACCCAAAGTGCGCAACTAGGCGAATCTCTTCGCCAAACTAATTATATACGCCTTCCTAACTTCCTAATGCGACAACAAACCATGTCAATCACATCAGCAAAATATGAATGTAAACAGTACTTCCTACAAATGACTAAAATGCCCTAAATCTCATATTCTTCGTTAGCTTACGAAACGGGAAACGGAGAGCATTTTGTACATGTCAAACGGCGATGCCGTCAAGAATCTACTATTAAACGACATTGAAAGCGTTGGGAACCGTCAATCAAAGCGTCTAAAATCCTCACCTAGTGTCTTGTAGACTCGGGAATTGAAACGGAGAGTATACGCCTCGTCTACGGCGAATAAGGAGCCTAATACACAAGATCCATAAGCTACATCGCTATGGAAGCAAGGGAAACTCAAATCAACAACTATTTAGGGTATTTACTTACCTAGAATCACGGTGAAATCGCCGGGAAAGTGGTAGAGGTGTGTTGCTTAAGCACGTGCAACGCGTAGCACAAGTGGCAGGAAGAACTCCCCCACTCACTCACAATCTCTCACTTCTTTTTCCCTCTCCCAAGCTAGGGCTTCTCTCAAATTCGGATGGGAGAGAGGAGTGAGGGTTTCAACCCCTTTTATAGCCTACAACATGCCCAAAATAGGCTTGGGAACAATGTTTACTTGGTGCCTAACCAAATCGGGGCCGTTTCGGTCCAAAAGGGCATTTCTGAAGGTCCCCAGGCCAAATGCGGTCGGACTTAAGCTCATGCATACTGGATCTAGCACACATCCAGTTTTCAGACCGGTTGGGTTCCCAGATCGCACGTGGCGGTCCAGTTTCAGTTTAACGGTCATCGCACCAAGATCAGGCCTATAAGTCTCGTGATATATAATAGATATTTTTCCTGATCCAAGGGTGTAATTTGGTTGTATTCTGACGGTCAGAACGCTCAATACTGATGCGTCAAATTGTGTGCCAGATTTGAATTTCAAATTCCAATTCTAACCCTATTCTCACTCTCTTCGGTCCGGGCTCAATGAAATAGCCTGTGATTATCGGTTTGACTTGATTTTTGGAATGAGTGTCAAGTCCAGCTAGACGGTTCTAACGGTCTAAGATAGGAGGTATCGGACTTTCGACGTGCGGTCTAGATCCAATACAAAGATTCAAAGTGGTCCAGAGAACAAACCTGCTTAGAGTTTGGTCCGAGGTTTTAGAGCATTATAGCACCATTGGTTCCACTCGCTTTGGGCCTTGTAGAACGTATTTAAAGTGATCAGGGACCATTTCCCAGCTATTCTAACGTTGTGCTAGCTAACTTATGCTTAGTTTCTAAAGGAATTAACCCTAAGTGATTTCTTTGGCTATGGAATTGGGTTCTAGGCGATTTTTCAGGTGTTTTAATTGACCCACTGTCTAAGGACGTCAAATCCCAGATTGGCCAAAATCCGGGGTGTTACATGGGGTGCTATAGACATCCCTGGGTGAAAGTCCCTAAACCCTTATGGTACCAAGAGGTTGCTCCAACGTCTATACCGAGTGGATAGATGAGCGTTGAGTGCCGATTACCAGACAGTTATGCTCTCCACTTGTCGTGGTCGGTTGGAAGGGGGTGCGGCCTTACCCGCCCGAGAGTAGGGGGCAATGCTAGGCTGAGTTTGACCAGCTCGAGGAATGGGTCCGCTATCGACGAGTCGCGCCCGATATTGGCAGACGGATAGTGAGGTCTCTTCCACTTACCTTATTGTGCGCGATGTGGCGGCAATCTGGTTTAGAGTGTACTAGACCCCGGTGATATCCCATATTTAAGCTGTATTGATGTGTGGACATAGATGAGGATCTGTATGCTTGAGTTGCATTGCACATCGCATGGCCTTGGGGTGGCCGACACCATTCATGTCTTGCATCGCATAAGCCTTGGTATGACTCATGATATTATGGATTCATCTGCATTTTTCGTATTATTCTGATATTGCATGATCATATTACTACCTCGCGCATACACTTTCACCACCCTCTAAGCTTTCTATAAGCTTATGCACGACAGTTGCGTGCAGGTGACGTTAGCTCGCAGCATCGTTGAGGCAGGAGCACGTTGCAGATCATTTTGGAGTTTTTGTTCTCTACCATTGTATTTTCCTTTTTGCTCATTGTACTTGTAAAGTTTTTGATCATAGTGGAAATGTTATGGAGTTCTTAGTTGTTGTTTGTGGGTTATGCCATTGGTTATGCTTATTACGAATCAAACTGACATTGAAAATCCTCCTCGTAGCATCCCAGGATCGGAACCTGGCGAATGGGAGCTAGGAGTCGAGAATGGGGTTCTACGGAGGGTGTCGGCACCGGATTTGGCGATCGGGAATTTTATGAGCCCGATTTCTGAGTTTGGGGCATGACAGTAGAGGTAATGTCCCTAGAGCTTCACTGCAAAGATGATGACCACTAACTCCAACTCATGCGTAGGGTAATTCTCCTCATGTTTCCTCAACTGTCGCGATGCATAGACAATAACCCTGTCCTTCGGCATAAGGACGCAACCCAGAGCAACACGAGACACGTTGATATATATAATATATCTGACCCATTGCTCTGACAATACTAGCATAGGGGCAGACGTCAGCTTGTCCTTCAGCTCCTGAAAAGATGCTTCTACCTTCTCATTCTAAGCAAACTTAAGATCCTTCTAAGTCAGCTGTGATAAAGGCCTGAAAATTTTGGAAAAGTCCTTAATGAATTAACTGTAGTAACCTACCAGACCAAGAAAGCTCCTCACTTCAGTAACAGAATTTGGCTACTCCCAGTCATGAACTACAGCTGCCTTAGCAAAGTCCACAACTATCCCTTCCTTGGACACCACATGTCCTAGGAACTTGACTTCCTCCTTCCACAAGTCACACTTCTTGTACTAAACGAACAAGTAGTTCTTTCTGAGCATATCAAAGACTGCTCGCAGATGCTCCTTGTGATCTTCTCGACTCTTGGAGTATATTAGGATGCCATCCATAAATATGATGATGAATTGGAATAGATATGGCTGAAACAACTGGATCATTAAGTCTATGAACACGGCCGGGGTGTTTATGAGTCCAAACGACATCATAAGAAACTAGTAGTACCCGAAGCTAGTTCTGAACGATGCCTTCTACACATCCTCATCCCTGATACACAACTGATGATACCCCGACTATAAGTCGATCTTCGAGAAATATTGTGCCCCCTTCAACTGATCAAACAAATCATCTATCTTAGGCAAGGGATACTTGTTCTTCACCGTTGCTTGGTTCATCTTGCGATAATAGATATACAGTCGTAGAGATCCATCATTCTTCTTCACAAACAACACGGGTGCTTCCCAAGGAGATACACTCGACCATATGAAACCTGAATCCGACAGGTCATCAATCTGTCTCCTCCATCTCACGTGGAGGCATGCGATACATAGGCAATGAAATGGGTGTTGCATCAGGCACAAGGTCGATAGTAAAGTCGATCTCGCGCCGAGAAGGTAATCTAGGTATCATCCTGAACACGACTGTAAAATCCTGGACTACTAGCGTGTGCCCTAACGTCGGCCCATCAACACGCTCTAGTAAGGTAGCGTAGCAACTAATGCGGTAATACCAACTGATCTACACTGGGAATGCATGGGCAGTCACTAGTCGAGTATCGCAATCGATCTTTGCCCTCATCTCAGTGAGCCAATCCATGTCGAGGATCACATCATAATGACATAGCGGGGCAATCATCTAGTCGACGAGTATTATTCTGCTCCCTAGTCTATCAAGTAACCCTTACACATCTTGGTGGAGTCTGAGAAGGTCCCTGTGGTGGTAAGGAGTCTCATCCCAATCATAGGACTAGCTTCCAACCCTAGTCGCTTAATTGCTACACATGATACTATAGAGATGGTGGACCCAGCATCCACCAATAGGAAAACTAGAGTACCTTGAACATGTGTCATGACTTCGAAAGCCATCGGTACTATGACTGCTGTCTCGAATGCCTCAGCTATAAGTGAGTGCACACGAGCCTATTGTGGATGGTTCGGCTGCAGTACTATATGCCATTGAAGCGGCCTGAATCGAGGTGCAGGTGGCCGAAAAGATGAAGGCGCAGGTGCTGACCGTAGAGGTGGAAATGCAATAATCTGAGGAAGATGGTGGATGATTCTCTAAGGTAGCGAGAAGCTGTTGTCCCTCATCCTGCTAAAACAATATCTATCTGTGTGGCTTGTTCTCCAGTAGTAGTTGCACCTGCTCACCCCAGCTGAGTCGATGATGCCGCAAGCCTAGGAGGCGAGTCTGCACATGGCCTCCTACCTAGGAACGGCCTAGTCAGAAAATCAGGGTGGGGCCGAGGACCCACCGATGCACGAGTACGGGATAAACTATCCCCTTCCTGCTTAGCTCACAAAGACATGCTCACCAGCTCAACATAACTGGGTATGCTAGCACAACACATCTTTAAGCGTAACTCGAGTCACAGACCCTCAGAAAATCGTCTCATATGCATCGGCTCATCAACCAATATCGTAGGAGCATACCTAACCAGCTCTGTGAACTTGTTCTCATACTCAACCACTGACATCTCTCCCTGTCGGAGGTGAAGAAACTCTCCCTCCTCATTATGGTAGGTTAGAGGGAAATACTTCTCTTTGAAGCGCGACTTAAATGCATCCCATTTCCACACATAACCAGCAACCACAGTCCTAAGGACATTGTCCCACTAGAGAATGGCCTCCTTCTGAAACATGAAGGTGACTAACTCCACTTGTTCTGCCTCAGTGCATGCAGCAGCTTCAGCATCTTAGAGATCTGGTCAAGCCAATACTCAGCCTCCTCGGGTCGGTGAGTACCTGCAAAGGTAGGAGGTCGTAAGCGTTGGAATCACTTGAATGCGCGGCTGGCACTCGTGTTCCCAGTAGGGTGCATAGGTGGTGCAGGAGGAGTCGCGTGCATATTATGGGTAAAAGCTCCTGCTATGGCGACTAAAAACTGTTGTTGCTGCTGCTGGTGTTGCAGCTACTGTTTTTGCATTAGTAGCATCATCTGCTCTAGCCTATCTGGCGGAGGAGTCGATTGTGGCATGTGAGGCGTCAAGGTAGGCGCATGATTTTACTCGCGAACTGGGGGTGTATAAGGTAGTGGCCCAGTAGTGGGGCCAATGGCCAGCAGTGAGTCCGTGTTGAGGCCCAAGCTCGAGTCCATGTGGCTATCGCTCAAGGTAGGTACCTCTTCAAGTAATTCACAAAGTGCTAGACATGTAGTGTTCTGAGTAGTCCTCGGAGGCATGCCCTATACACAACATAGGGTGCAACATGTGTTGGATTTAGCATAACAACACCCAATTACTCAAGTGGTTTACACATCACATAACAAAAGAACTTCATGCATTTCATTTAACTAAAATTGTCACAATACATGAGATGTCTTACATGAATCATGATAGAAGATGCATGTGAGCTAATCTAAACAACTTTAAACACTAGAACATAACCTACTTTACCACACAACCAAACCTAATAAGACCATACATAGAAATAAAAGAAACTAGCAACAAGGCATACTAAAAGATAACTACTTATATGACTAGTCATCAGAACCTAGTGATGGTGGGGATTCACCCTTATCCTGCACACAGCATAGGATAGTCCTCGGGGTGTCGTAGGTGTGCAGGGGTCCACTTTGGTTCCCCCCTGATTTACGTCGTTTAGGCCCCCAACTCCGTTTGAGTCGTTTTGGGTCCCATGTCACGTATTTTCATGCTTTTCGGTTTGTTTGGATGTGGAATGGGTAGAATTTTGGTCTAAACTCATTGATTGGCGGTCTAGAAAAGATTTGGGGTCCCTGTGCATGATCACGGATGCGTACGGGCCCTGATTTTGAAGGTTAATTTCACATGGCGGTGAAACTAGGAATCCTATGATCATTTCTATGTTTTCTCGTCCCCATCCTAAGTCAAAGTACGTCAGTGTGGCCATTACCCAGGTCCAGTTTAATCCAAATCATGCTTTGATACTAACTTGTAACGCCCTAAAAATTGAGGGTCGAGTAAAAGTTTAACTCTTGAGTTCTAATGCATCACCTATGCATTATGGATAATGACGATTAAATGTTTTCTATGTTAGTGTACTAAATATGAGTGTGATTATACCAAATCAGTATATCATACCCTAGAGATAGTTAAATTACACAAGCGGAAGACCATGTTAGGTATGTACAAAACATCTAAGTGGTGGTTCGTCTCTAGAGTATACTCATGTTCCAGGTTAAACAATTACATGTATCGTTTCAAAATACAAAATATCAAAATGTGTAGGTCCGTCTACATCATGAAATCCCTATAGCCCCAATGATCAGAATGCGTCCTACATGAACTCACTAAAATACTACATATACAAGAACTCGTCGGCATAAAAATCAGTCTTCGTTTCATAAGCTGCGCCATCATTTGCAACTAAGACAGAGTCTAGTTGGTGTTTTAAAACACCATGCCAGAGTGGGAGTGAATGATCAGCTCAATGGAACTATAAGGCAAAGTTTAACATGTTATCAATTCAGTTAAGTAGTAATGATAAAGCAATACAACAATCATGTCTTAGGTTACTCTTATTAATGCAGGAATGGTATGCAATAATGATGCATGCCCCCGCCTACACTCCCTCAGCGACTTCATCTCACGTTCTCGCATGGAATCCTCCTGAAATGTGTGCTTCCTCGCCAAAGCACATGCAGTACGGTGCATGATCGTGTTTGTCAATACTTAATTAAGTTTATTCATACAACAAGTTCGAAAAACTAAGGTACCGCCCTTTATATTATTGACCCAACATTGATCCATCTAGGGTCATCAATCCTAATAGTCACATACAATAGGCAGTTACAGGGGGCTACGGAGAGGCTCGTCACCATCAGCGTAGGCCTGATTTATACTCTAGTTTACTATGAAAAGGCGTGTCACCTTAACATAGACCTAGTGTATTCTCGAGGTCACTATGGGCTCATCACTTGATCGTAGGCCGATAACTCGAATACAGTGTCTCATACCACCGTATTTGACTCATGAGTCTGGGTTGCTCATTGGACACTATGGGGAGGCTCGTCGCCCTAGCATAGGCTGACAACATGACCACGATGTCCCATACCACCATGCCCAGCTCATGAGTCTTAGTGGATCGAGGTACCAAGGTTAAACGGATTTTCAACGGTAAGTGGTACCTTAGATTTAAGCAGTTGCGTCCATACATGGTAAAAATACAATGGGCGGATCGGGTTGCTTGACAAGCGATTGGTATGAGCGTATGTTGAACTAGTTGACATAGAGCACGTAAGCACTCCGCGTGGCCCAGCCACTACTGACAATCTCCGTATGATCGGATTCCTCAAACATATCTATGGTGGTGAAATTAACTCAGCCACTCGATCGGGAGTTGTTACCGACAGCCTGGATGATGTAGTAGTCCCAAACATACTTAAACATAACATGAAAACATATGTGATAGGAATATCAGTAATAAACTATTAATTCAAACAAGGGAACCACTAGAGCATTTTTATGAAGTAAAAATAAACATGTTTTACACCTATACATTTCATACATAAATCACATCAAATAATCTAAGTTACATGAATGGATTTATACACATAGCTAAGGTAGTTGAGAATCTTATCTCAATACCTATATAAAATATAATTTACCAAATATTTACTCATTCAGACATTCCTACAAACACTTAGACTACACAATTCAGCATACATGATGTATGTTGGTCATAACTTGTATTAGGGTAAATCCTTTGACCAAGGAGTTGTCACATATACAACAATCATATATCCATGAAGGATAATCATGGCAAGCATGAATCCAAATTCCGTTCCCATTCAAACATTTTTACAAACACTTAAACTATACGCTTCAACATACATGACGTATATTGGTCATAACATGTATTAGGGAAAATCCTTTCACCAAGGAGTTGTCACCTATACAACAATCATATATCCACGATGGATAATCATGTCAAGCATGAGTCCTAATTCCATACTCATTCAAACATTTCAACAAACAATTAGACTACACACTTCAACATACATGATGTATGTTGGTCATAACATGTATTAGGACAAATCCTTTCACCAAGGAGTTGTCACCTATACCACAATCATATATCCATGACGAATAATCATGGCAAGTAGGAATCCAAATTCCTTACCCATTCAAACATTTCAACAAACATATGAATTACATTATATTCAACATAGTTCATATATATCTAAAAAGCGAGGAAAACATCGTATCTTGCATGAGAAATGGCAACTAGGTCAGTTATAAATCATTAACCAACATTGATAGCCTTGAAAACCATAACCTAAACATTTATAGTCTGCACCTTTCACCAGTACACTCATAACAGATTTAGTTTGAACACTCTCGCCTTATAAACTAGATTTGGATACCTAATCAACAAAATGGGTTAGTTATTTCACTGATCTATGTATTTGGATTCCAAAAATAGGTTAGGGTTAGGGTTTCTTACCCAAGTATGGAATCAGAATCTCCAGAATAGCGACACAGAAGCGGTAGTTACGCACGTGGAGTAGTGGGATCGAATCCTAGGAACTATCTTACACTCACTCTCTCACTTATCCACTTTCTCTCTCTTTTCTTCCTTAGGGTTTAGAATTCGTATGGAATGAGAGAGGGGTGGGTAAAGGTCCTTATATAGATGCAGAACTGATGGGAATGACCCCAAGGCCATGGTATACTTAGGTTATAGCCAAAGAGTGGTTGTTTAGGTCCAACGGAGCACACCTGGTGGCCCCTTTTCTGCATACGATCTGGAAAAATTTTCCTGACATTGGATCTAGGTCAGGTTAAGTTTTCAGTCTGATCAGATTTATGGAACAACTGCAGAGGACCAGTTTCAATTCAACGGTGATCGCCACTCGATCAGGGCCACAAGTATACTGACCTGTGTATGAAATTTTTCCTAATCCGAGGGTGTATTTGAGGTAGATTTTGATGATCTGGAACCTTAAAATTGGCCCACAAGTGAATGGCCTAGTTTACTTAAATCTAAGTACATTTTCTAAAGATATTCACGTTTCTCACACACTGTGTTCCAGGCTAAAGTTGTGCATTTCTATATACTATCTAGACTTGATTTCTTAGATGGTCGTCCAGCCAGTAAGGTGGTCATAATCGTATAATCTCGCAGTAATCGAACTTTCGACGTGTGGTACTGGTCCAATACGGAGTTTCTGTGTGCTCCTGAGAGCAACCGAGTTTTGAGATTGATTCTAAGTTGGAGGGTAATGTAGCGTCAACGATTCTATATGTTTTTAGTCTTGCAATTCATATTTAAAGTGGTTAAAGCTAATTTCATAGATAATTTAGTTTAACACTTGATTAATTTTTGTCCAATTTTTAAAAGATTTGGTCCTGAGCGATTTCTGCCTGAGGTGAAACTCTGGTCTTTGTACGGATTTTTCCGAGACATTACAGGCCTACTATCAATGGGTCCCGCATAAAATCTATAACAATTTTTTATTATTATTCTTTTTTTATATGCATTCTCCCATGAATCCATACCATTAATCACATCATTATCATCATATCATCACCACTATAATCATCCAAATAATTAAAAGAAAACAAACTACGAGTGGAGTGGATGTACTCACCTTGATGAATTTGATGGATGGAAGGGATGGAATTGATGGTTGAGATGGATAGAAAGGATGGGATTGATGGTGTTGATGGCCCACCAAGATCACTCCTCTCTCTATCTCTCTGTGTAGAAAAATAGTGAAATGTTAAGGAATTAAGGGGTATATGTAGAGAAATTGTTAAAATGTGATTAAATTCAATTAATGTGATCTTAGTTAGCTTAGATTATGACAATTAATTCATTATTTGTAATTAATGGTGGATTAAAGGAGCATGGGATGGCATAGTGTGATGATGTCATACTTAAAGTGTGGCATGGAAAAGAATTGACTCGAGGTGTACATGAGAGAGGGAGAGGTATGTGTGTGTGACATCACACACATGGGTTGAGATTCTCTCACCCATGTGTGGCATGTACATGTGTGCATAACATGTATGGTGCACATGTGTGGAATGCAGTACATAGCGCCTTGCACACATGATACGCTAATGATTCATCACGGCGTATCTCACTAACGGAGTATCGTACAGATGCACGGGTGGTACCTCCATAATCACGGCAACGGGGCAATCGATATGAGATAGGTTTTGAGGTCTTAGGGTTCCAGTCAGTTGGGTATGTACTATGAACGACCAATCATGGTCTAGCTAAGGGCAGCAATCATCGTGTACATATGCATAGAAAATGGTACAGAATGGATGAGGTGTTACAAGGTACATCAAACAATCTTAGCTACTCTTATTAATGCAGGGATGATATGTATTAATGATGCATGCCCTCGACTGCACTCCCTCAGCGACATCATCTCACGGTCACACATGCTAAACTCCCACTATACTCAACTCCCATGCCAAAGGCACATGTAGTGCAGTGCGTGATCGTGTTAGCCAAGTTCTTGATTAGACCTATTCATACAGCAGATTTGGAAAGCTAGGGTCCTCCCTTTATATCATTTACCCAAAAAAAGAACCATCTAGGGTCGTTAAATCCTAGTTAATCACATACGATATGCAAGTTCATGAGTTTTCACTCAAGGTCACTACGGAGAGGCTCGTCACCATTACTGTAGACCTATTTCATACTCGAGGTCACACCACCAACCCCCTACCAACTGACAGTCTATTTTTGAGGGCTCGTCACCAACCCGACTGGGGACCACAGCCAGGTTACGATAGTGTAGGCCAACAACTCGAATACAATGTCCCATACCACCGTATTCAGCTCATAAGTTTAGGTTGCTCACTGATAACTATGGGGAGGCTAGTCGCCCCAACGTAGGCCGATAACTCGACCACAGTGTCCCATACCACCATGCCTAGCTCATAAGTCTTAGCGGATCGTGGTACCATGGTTGAAGCGAGTTTTACATTGGTGAGTGGTATCTTAGATTCAAGTAATAGCGTCTATACATGGTAAACACACAATAAGCTAATCATTTTATTAGACAAGTTCGACCGGTATGAGCGTACACTGAATTAATCGACATGGTATCACTATCGACAATCATCGTATGACTCGGATTCACTGAACGCATCGAATGTGACAAGAATAATTCGGCCACTCAAGCAAGAATTGTTACTAATTGCCTGGACTACGTAGTAGTCCCAATCATATTCAAATGCAACATGTGGAGACATGCAATAATCATATAGGCATTTAAAAAAGAATCCATGTGCAACACTCATTTGAGCATTTTATCACCATATTGGACATACTACCGAACATTTCGATTCATCCATAAATAACATAGTTAAAATTTTGATTACATGAAGGAAATTATACATATAGATAGGATAATTGAGAATTCTATCTCAACGCCCTTATTCAATACAAATCATCAAGCCAAATCTCATTCAGACATTTTATCAAACACATAGAACATGTTATTATGCATATGTATTTTATACATAAATCACGTAGTTGACATTAAGACTACATGAATGAAATTATACATCTAGATAAGGTAGTTGAGAATCCTATCTCAACACCCTTAATAAATACAATTCATTGGACAATTTCTCATTCAGACATTTTATCAAACACAGAGACTACACATTACTGCATACACAAACTAAATTAGTTACGACATATATTATGGCAAATATTTTCACAAGGAGATCGTCATACACACAACAAACATGAATCCTAGGTCAATAGTCATGGCAAGCTCAAATTATGATTTTATATTCATTCAAACATTTCAACAAACACATGGAATGCATTTTGTATACAACCTAGTTTACACATATATGATATATCGAAAAGGACGTAACTAAGATCATATGGCTGCAATCAAGTGAGATATAAATTATTAGTTGACATTGAAAGCCTTGAAAACCATAACCTAAATGTTTATAGTTCGCACCTTTTATCGGTAAACTCGTATTGTACTTAATTCGAACACTATACCTTTGTCTACGACACAATGACTACCTAAATCATGAAATAGGTTAGCTATTTCGTCAATCCTTCTATTTAGATTCTTAAAATGGAATAGGGTTAGGATTTCTTATCCAAAAATGGATTCGGATTCGACGGTGTAGCAATACATGAGGGATGATTCAACACGTGGAGTGGTGAGAACGAATCCCAGCAAGTATCTCTCACTCTTTCTCCATTCTCCTCACTCTTTCCTTCTCTTTTCTCTCTTCTCTCTCATAGGGTTAGGGAAAAATCTATGGAATGATTGAGGGGTGGGTTAAGGCCCTTATATAGGCCCACAATTGATCTCAATGGTCCCAAGGCTATGGTATACATAGGCTCTAGCCAAAAGTCATTTGTTTCGGGCAAATGGAGTTCATCTAGTGGTCTATATCCTGCATATGGTCCAGAGAAAGTTCTTGTATACGGTCCAGAGAAAGCCTCGTTTCCATTTGACTAGTCGGCCATAAAGAAATCGTGTATGTCGATCTCTTTCACGCATACTCCTGAGACTCTTCTCACTAGCATGAACCTCCCCATATGGCATCCCCATGACTCGGGCTATCAAGTCCACATTGACAATGGTTTTTCGCCTTCTCATAGGGATATAGAACTGTAGAGGATCTAGCAGTGGCTCTCATTTATGGGCGTAGAAGGCTTGGACAGTGCTCTCATTCGCAGGAGACTTGCCCTCAAATATGGGACCCCACCCGGCGTTCAACAGGAGATCCATCACCGGATAAAGCCCAAATAGTTTTTCATCCACGTGTGCTTCAAAGAGGACCCTACGGCCTTGAAACCTTCCATCTGCCATATCCGCCAATAGGGCTCTTTCGAGAGGAAGCTGGGGATCGAGATCTCACTTCATCCTTATCTCTCAATCGATGCTTGAACTTACTTCGGCACCTTCTACCTCCTTAAACAGGTAGGGCGGCTAAGCCCGACTTCATCTGTGGAAGCCCTCTTCTTCCCCATGAGAGAAAGAAGTGTGAAAAGTGAAAATATTCCCACCACGAGCTGAAAAAGAGCAATGATAGTGAAATAAAATGGAGGGATAGGATGGGTTGTTAGACCTTTAGATTTTTAAGACACAAAGGAGGGTTTGTGTGCTCAAATGGGAGGAAATAAGGGAGATAAGAGATGGCTTTGAAAGAAATGATGAGAGGTGTGTATGTAGTGATGAAGAAGAAGATTTGAGATTGAAGGGGAGATTTGAGAGAGAAAGATGGGATTTTTTGAAGTTTGGAAAGCTTAGAGGGGTGAAAATGAAGGAAAGGAAGTAAAAGGGGAGAAATAGGGGGTTCCCACATGATTTCATGGGCCCCACTAACATGTCAACGGTCGGCCCGACCGGCCCACTGCGGCCCGATAGGCCCATACGAACCGGATCGCTAGGCCTCCCGAGTGACGTGATGCCATCGTGGTCCGCTGGACCAAGGGTGATGACATCGCATTAGGGGCAATGGTATCCCCCCTGGATGTCGTATGTGTGCAGGGACTACTTTGGTCCCCCCGATTTGGGCCCCTAAGCCCGTTTGGTGCAGTTTCGGGTTCCATCTTATGTATATTCACACTTTTAGGGTTATTTGAGTGTGGAATATACCGAACCATCATCTAAACCCGTCAATGGACAGTCTGGAAAAGAATTGGGATCATCTCGCATGATCATAGAAGCTAACAGGTCCAATTTCAACGGTCAATTTTGCTTCAACGGTCATATGATCACCAATGGGCAAAACTGGAGATCCTATGATCATTTCTACATTTTCTCACTTCCTCCTAAGTTAAAGTACATCAGTGTGCATCATGTTACCATAACTCAGGTCTAGTTTAATTCAAATCATGCTTTGATACCAACTTGTAATGCCTTGAAAATTGGGCGTTGAGCAGAAGCTCAACTCCTGAGTTCTAATGCATCACTCATGCATCATAGATAATGATGTTCAAATGTTATCCATATTAGTTCATTAAACATGAGTGGGATTATACTAAAACAACATATCATACTTCAAAGATGATTAAATTAAGCAAGCGGAAGACTCTGATAGATATATGAGGTATATAAGTGGTCATAAACCCCCATAATATGATCATGTCACCATGCTGAATATATACATGCTCGTTCTGAAATATACAAAATGACTAAATGTAATATCTAACTAATTCGTATCCTTATGATCCCGCTGATCAGTACATAGTCTACACAGACCCTCATGATAGTTGAACATAGGAGAATTCCTCCTCCTCGTCTATGAAATCTAAATCAACAGCGTAGACATCGTCGCCACCTGCATTTACAATAAAGTATGGTTGATATTTTAAAACACCATCCCAGGTGAGAATGAGTACCTAATTTAGTAGAGCTATAAAGTAAATGTTAACATGTTATCAATTCAGTCAAGCAGTAATGATAAAGCGAAACATCAAACAATCTTAGCGACTCTTATTAATATAGGGATGATATGTATTAATGATGTATGCCCTCGCCTACACTCCCTCAGTGACATCATCTCATGGTCACGCCTGCTAAACTCCCATTGTGCTTAACTCCCACACCAAAAGCACATGTAATGTGATGCATGGTCGTTTTAGTCAAGTTCTTAATTAGACCTATTCATATAGCAGATTCAGGAAGCTAAGGTACCTCCCTTTATATCATTTACCCAAACAAACATCCATCTAGGGTCGCCAATCCTAATTAATCACATACGATAGGTAAGTTCACGAGTTTTCACTCGAGGTCACTACGGAGAGGCTCATCACCGTCACTGTAGGCCTATTTTATACTCAAGGTCACACCACTAATGCCCTACCAACTGGCAGCTATTTTCGAAGGCTCGTCACCAACCGGACTGGGGACCACAGCCAAGCTGCACCAGTGTAGGCCGACAGCTCGAATACAGTGTCCCATACCACTGTATTTGCTTACGCGTTTGGGTTGCTCACTGGTCAGTATGGGGAGGCTCGTCACCACAGTGTAGGCTGACAGCTCGACCACGGTGTCCCATACCACCATGCCTGGCTCTTGAGTCTTAGTGGATCGTGGTACCATGGTTGACGCGGGTTTTACATTGGTGAGTGGTACCTTAGATTCAAGCAGTAGCGTCCATACATGGTAAACACACAAAAGGCCAATCAGTTTATTACATAAGTTCAACTGGTACTAGCATACGCTGAATTAATCGACATAGTACTGTTGTTGACAATCATCGTATGACTCGAATTAACCAAACACATCAAATGTGGTGAGAATAATTCCACCACTTAAGAAGGAATTGTTACTAATTGCCTGGACTACGTAGTAGTCCCAATCATACTCAAATGTAACATGTGGAGACATGTTATAATCATAAAGTCATTTATCAAACAATCCAAGTGCAACACTCATTTAAGCATTTTATCACCATATTGAACATACTACCGAACATTTCGATTGATCTATAAGTAGTATAGTTAAAATTTTGATTGCATGAGGGAAATTATACATATAGATAAGGTAATTGAGAATTCTATCTCAATGCCCGTATTAAATATAATTCATCAAATAATATCTCATTCAGACATTTTATCAAACACACAGAACATATTATTATATATATGCATTATATAGATAAATCATGTAATTGATATTAAGACTACATGAAGGAAATTATACATCTAGATAAGGTAGTTGAGAATCTTATCTCAACGCCCTTAATAAATACAATTCATCAGACAATTTCTCATTCAGACATTTTATCAAATTCATAAACTATACATTACTACATACATAGACTAAATTAGTTAAGGCATATATTATGGTAAATCCTTTCACAAGGAAATTATCATACACATAACAAACATGAATCCTAGGTTAATAGTCATGGTAAGATCAAATCATGATTTCATATTCATTCAAACATTTCAATAAACACATGGAATGTATTTTATATACAACCTAGTTTACACATATATGATATATCAAAAACATTGTAACTAAGATCATATAGTAGTAATCAAGTCAAACATAAATTATTAGCTGACATTGAAAGCCTTGAAAACCATAACCTAAATGTTTATAGTCTGCATCTTTCATTGGAAAACTCATATCGTACTTAGTTCAAATGTTACGCCTTTGTCTATGGCACAATAGCTACCTGAATCATGAAATAGGTTAGCTATTTCGCTGATCCTTCAATTTGGATTCCTAAAATAGATTAGGGTTAGGATTTTTTACTCAAAAATGGATTCGAATTTGACGATGTAGCGATACAGGAGGGATGATTCGGCATGTGGAGTGGTGGGAACGAATCCCAACAAGTATCTCTCACTCTCTCTCCATTCTTCTCACTCTTTCCTTCTCTTTTCTCTCTTCTCTCCTAGGGTTAGGGAAAATCATTTAGAATGAGAGAGGGGTGGCTTAAGGCCCTTATATAGGCCCAGAACTAGTCCTAATGGCCTCAGGGCCATGGTATACTTAGGATCTAGCCAAAACTCATCTGTTTCGAGCAAATGGAGCTCATCTGGAGGTTTATATCCTGCATACGGTCCAGAGGAAGTTCCCTGACAATGGATCTACGTCTGGTTAAGATTTCAGTCAGATCCGATTAGTGGATCGACCGTGGAGGACCAGTTTCAGTTTAACGGTCATCGTCACTTGATCAGGGCCACAAGTACACTGAAATGTGTAGGGAAATTTCCCTAATCCAAGGGTGTAGTTGGGTTAGAATATGATGATGTGAAACCTTAGATTTTTCTTGCAAGCAAACAACGCAAATCACTTAAGTTTGAGTTCATTTTCTAAAGATATTCACATTTCTCACACACTTTGCTCTAGGCTCAGGTTGTGTGTTTCTGGATATTATTTGGACTTGATTCCCACAATATTTGTAAAGTCCAGTAAGGCATTCATAACCATATAGTTTCACAGTAATTAGACTTTCAACGTGCAGTCCAGGTCTAATATGGAGTTTCAATGTGCTCCCGAGAACAACTAGGTTTTGAGATTGCTCTTAGGTCTTAAGGTAATGTTGAGTCGGTGATCCAAATGGTTTTGAGTCTTGTAGTTCATATAAAAAGTGGTTCAAGATAATTTCACTAATTATTTAGTTTAGCACTTAATAAATTTTCATTTAATTTATAAAGGATTTGGTCCTTAGTGATTTCTGCCTGAGGTGGTACTTGGGTCTTTGTACCGATTTTTCGAAGACGTTACACTTTACTATCTTCATGGCTCTCTTTAAGTTGTCACCAACATTTTCTCCATCTCAACGCTCCTTTCCCTTATGGGAAAGAGAAGAGCGGCCTCGGATGAGGCTAGGCCGAGCTGTCCAAGTCGCTCGAGGAAGAAGGCGAGCGCCGAGGCTAGTACAAGTGCCGAACGAGAGCAAAGATTGAAACGACACCTCGATCCTCGAATTCCATTAGAAAGATCGCTACCGACGAGTGCTGAACTTGGTAAGTTCCGTGACTACAAAGTTGTATTTGAAGCTCATGTTGATGAGAAACTATTTGGGTTGTACCTAGTGATTGACCTTCTGTTGGAGACCGGGTGGGGTCCCATGTTTGAAGGGAAGGCTCATGCAAGTGAAGGCACCGTACGAGCCTTCTATGCCCACATATGAAACTTACTATTAGAGTCACTTCAGTTCATTATCCCTTTTGGGAGGCAGGAAGCCATAGTCAATGTGGATGTGATGGCCCATATTATAGGAATTGAGCGTGGTGTGGTACATGTAAGTGCAACTCATCCCACTAGTAGATGAGAAAAAGATCGTTGTACACATTTTCTTTATGGCTGACTGGCTCATTTGAGGTGAGGCAATAGCCTCGCATCGACTAAGATGATGACAGACTTCTGCCTACTCCACCACATATGCACGTACAATATGTATCCTAGGTAGAGTAACCCTACAGAATGCATTCACCTTATGGTAGACTTCCTGTACAGAGCTGGACAGGGAGATAAGCTGTGCATGCCTACTTTCACCTTGTCACGGATAATCAGGACTGGACGCTCTACTCAGGGAGATGCCTCACTCCCATTCAGCCGACTTATCTACAAGAATGCTCGTAACTTCAGTTTCAGAATAAATATGGATAATCTTACGCCCATCCTCTTTATCAGTGAGACTACACTCAACGATATGAGGATTGGCCCTAGGCAACGCCAAGCCCAACTCGATGAGTATGAGGATGAAATATAAGAAGAAAGTGAAGAGGATGAAGGAAGTAAAGATGAGAAAGGAAATGAAGAGGAAGAAGGCAATGAGGAAGAAAGCAGTGAGGATGAAGAAGGAAGTGAGGAGGAAGAGTAGGAAGAGGTAGAGGAGGCCTAAGATTCAGATGGGAAACCTCCTTCTACACATGAAGACCACCATGATCGGCCACCTTAGAAGCCCGCGTGGCTAGGATTGAAGAAAAGCAGGCCTCCCTAAAGTAGGAGTTCAAAGAGAATCAGGCTTATTTAAAGTAAAAATTCAAGAGAATGTCTCTCACCTTGAAGACCCTCCTTTGTTGTATGCAGGATAAGGGTGCACCTCCACGCTCGCCAGAATCAGAGGACTAGTCATGTGTTGCAGTTATCTTTTGGTTTTCTTTGTTTCTTTCTTTTCTTTGTAATAGCCCTGGTCGGTTAGTTAGATGTTAAAATAGTTCATGTTAAAGCTTTTGCTAAATTAGCTCACATGCCTCTCCTATCATAATTCATGTAATATTACATCTCATGAATTATGACAAGTTTTGGCTAAATGAAATTCTTGAAGCTTCTTTTGATTTAAAATGTATAGAATGTTTAGAAAGTGGGTAATATTATCCTAATATCACACATGTTGCACCCTATGTTGTATTTAGGGAATGCCTCCTAAAAACACTCAGAATATAGCACGTCTCGCACTTAGTGGATCGATTGACGGGGCACCTTCCCTGAACGATAGCCATATAGACTCCAGTTTGGGCCCAGATATTGAGACTATACCGGTTTCACAGCTGGCCATTAACCCTACAAATGGGCCAACACCGAATGCACTGCCAGTTCTAGGATAAAATCGTGCGTCTTCATCGACGCCACACATACCTAATTCGGCTCCTCCTGATAGATTGGAGTAGATGGTGTTCCTATTGCAGTAACAACAACAAGTCTTAGCTACTATTGCGGGGGCGATTGCCCAGAACATGAATGTGGTCCCACTTATACCACCTGTGTAGCCTACGGGAGCTATGAACACTAGTGGCTTATTTGAGCACTTCCATTGCTTCCGCCCTCCTACCTTTGTGGTTACTCATAGGCCCGAGGAGGCTGAATACTAGCTTGATCACATCTCTAAGATGTTAAAGCCATTGTACTATACTGAGGCAGAGCAAGTGGAGCTTGTTACTTATATGTTTGAGAAGGAGGCTAGTCTTTGGTGGGACAGCATCCTACGAACCGTTCTCACTGGATTTGCATGGACGTGGGATGTGTTTGAAGTTCATTTCCATGAAAAGTACTTCCCCCTCACTTATCGTAATGAAAAGGAGGGTAAATATCTTCACCTCTGAAAAGGGGGATAATAGTGGCTGACTATGAGAACCACTTCACAGAGGTGGCTAGATATGCTCCATTAATCCTAGTAGAAGAGTCGATGAGAATGCAACAATTTTTAGAGAGTTTGCGGCCTGATATCCTCACTAAGATATGTTATGCTAGCATTCCCAATTATGTTGAGCTAGTGAACATGTCCCTACGAGCCGAGCAAGATAGAGACAGAGTGTCTCAGACACGTATACCAATGGGCCCAAGGCCTCGGCTTGAATTGTCGAACCGACCATCCTCAGCAAGAGGCCATGTCCAGATTGGCCTCTTAGGCTATTGGCTCCACCGACCCAGTAGAGGCGATCAGATCTTTAGTTCACCTACTGTAGGAAGAAGGGCCATAAAGAGCCCTTTTGCTTTATTGAGGGACAATGGTTTTATACCGCCTTAGAAGATCAACTGCCAACCACCACAAGTTATATCAGATCCACCTCTACGATCAGCACTGCCAGCACAACCATTTTTTCAACCACCCATACCTCGAAATAGGCCGCCAGAATGACCACTGGCAGCGTAGCCAAATCGTCCACAATAAGCCCGTATACATGCACTTGCAGCTGAAGCATCTGAGTCAACAACTGCAGTACCATTAGCTTTCGAAGTCATTGCCCATATCCAAAGCACACCAATTTTTCTATTAGTGGACACCGGGTCCACTATATCAATGATCGCATACTACATAGTTAAGCGATTAGGGTTGAACACTATCCCTATGGTTGAGGTGACAGTCATCGTGGCAACATAAACTTTTACTGATGCCACGAAGCTTTATAAAGGTTTCCTGATAGACATAGGAAGCAGGGTAGTGTGTATTAACCTGATTGTCACCACGATATATTATTATGACGTCATCCTCGACATGGATTGACTCACTGAGATGAAGGCTGAGATCGACTGTGAAATCAGATTAGTGACGGCACATGGGCCCGAGGGCACAACCTTCACTTTCCCAATTCAGGTCAGTTGCCCCTTCCACATCCATTATTACACTTTCTTATTGAAAATTTTTCAGGGTCTGACACTTGGGAACACGCCAGTAGTCCAAGACTTCACGGACGTGTTCAGAAAGATCCTTGGGCTACCTCCTCAGCATGAGATTGATTTTACCATCGAACCAGTGCCAGGTACGACACCTATCTCTTTACCGACGTATCACATGCCTCCATGTGAAATGGAAGAGTTGAGGAGACAGATTGATGATCTTTTGAATTCAGGTTTCATACGACTGAGCGTATCTCCTTAGGGAGCACCTGTGTTATTTGTAAAGAAGAAAGATGGATCACTACGATTGTGTATTGATTATCACAAAATGAATCACATCATTGTCAAGAACAAGTATCCTCTGCCCAGGACAGATGACCAGTTCGACCAGTTAAAAGGGGCACAATATTTCTCAAAAATTGACCTATAGTCCGGCTATCATCAATTTCACGTCAAAAATGAAGACGTGCAAAAAATAACATTCAGAACCAATTTTAGGCACTACGAGTTCCTCGTGATGTTGTTTGGGCTTACAAATGCACCAGCCGTGTTCATGGACCTCACGAACCAGGTGTTGCGGCTGTATCTGTACCAATTCATCATCGTGTTTATAGATGACATTTTGATATACTCCAAGAGTCAAAAAAATCATGAAGAACACCTGCGAGCAGTCTTTGATACTCTTAGGAAGAATCAGTTGTTTACACAATACCGAAAATGTGACTTCTAGAAAGAAGAAGTAAGTTTCTAGGACACGTGGTGTTCGAGGAAGGAATTGTCGTGGACCTTACCAAGGTGACCGCAGTACAAGAATGGAAGCAATCTAGCTCTATTATCGAAGTGAGGAGTTTCCTCAGACTTGTTAGCTACTGTTGCCGATTCATTAAAGATTTTTCCAAGATAGCCAAACCGTTGTCTTAACTCACTCGAAAAGATCTTAAGTTTGCCTAGAATGAGAAAGCAGAAGCAACCTTTCAGGACGCAAAGGACAAGCTGACATCTACACTTGTACTAGTATTACCAGAGTAAGAGGTCAGATATACTATATACATCATCGCATCTCATGTTGGTTTGGGTTGTGTACTTATGTAAAAGGATAGAGTGATTGCCTATGCATCGCGACAGTTGAGGAGACACGAAGAAAACTACCCCACGCACGACCTAGAATTAATAGTAGTCATTTTCACATTAAAGCTCTAGAGACATTACCTCTAAGGAGAGGAGTTCGACTTCTTTTGCGACCACAAAAGCCTCAAGTACATCTTTACTCATAGAGACTTGAACATGAGGCAACAATGTTGGATAAAAACCTTGAAAGACTTCAAGTTTAAGGTCTCCTACCATCTTAGCAAGGCCAATCTTGTGGCCAATGCGTTAAGCAGCAAGAAAATAATAGAATTTATGGCTCTGCTGAGATAGAAGAGTGGAATATGGTAGAGTTTGTGTAAGACTTCGAGCAGAAGCTTACAGTAGAGGAGTCATTCGAGAGTGTCGCACACATCCACATATAGCCACTTATTGATGGCCGAATCATTGTGGCTTAGTAAGAAGATGCACTGTTGGTGAAAATGAGAGAGCGAGCAAGTGACAACGAAGAATCCGAATGGAGAGTTGGCTCGGACGGAGGTTTACGATATCGTGGCTGCCTATGTGTCTCGAATCTCCATAACTTGAGAAGGAAAGTCTTGAAAGATGCTCACAATTCAAGGATGACGATGCATCTAGGCAGTATAAAAATGTATAGAGATATAAAAGAAATGTTTGTACTGGTGGGACAAAATGAAGGCCTACATAGCATACTTTGTGTCCTGTTGTCTTACATGCCAGCAGGTCAAGGTCAAATATCACCAACCCCTTGATTTACTTCAGCCCATGACCATAGCTGAATGGAAATGAGATTTCATATCTATGGATTTCATTTCTGGGTTATCGAAGACGAGAAAGGGGTATGACTCTATTTGGGTGATTATGGACTGATTGACGAAATTGGCTCATTTCCTCCCTAATAGAGTTCCAAACTCATTAGATGATTTAGCCAAGTTGTACATCAAGGAGATTGTATGGTTGCGTGGAGTTCTTATGGAGATTGTGTCAGACCAAGACACATGATTCACGTCTATTATCTGGACTCGAATCCAAGAAGCAGTGGGAGTGAAACTGAAGTTCAGTACCACGTTCCACCTACAGACTGATGGGCGAACGAAACAGGTAAATCAGATATTAGAAGATATATTGTAAGCGTGTGTGCTCGATTTCAAGAATAGTTGGGATGACTGTCTCCTCTATGCCGAGTTTTCTTATAACAACAGCATCCAAGTAAGCATTGGCATGGCTCCTTACAAAGCCTTATATGGGAGCCTATGTCGAGCTCCACATTGTTGGGCCGAAGTTGGCGAGAAGAGCTTGGTTGGCCTAAATTTTATACAGGCAACCTCAGAGAAGATCGACATTATCAGGCATCGACTTCTTGTAGCCCAGAGTAGACAGAAGAGTTAGGCCGATACCAGACGACGACAGCTGAAATTTGAAGTTGGGGATCATATATTCCTTAAGGTTTCTCCAATGAAGGGAGTCCTTCGATTTAGCAAGAAAGGGAAGCTTACGCCATGATACACTGGCCCATTCTAAATTTTAGACCTAGTGGGTGTGGTGGCATACCGTCTCGCCTTACCCACACCACTTGCAGGCATGCACGACGTATTTCATGTATTGATGTGGAAGAAATATGTTCAGGACCCTACTCATATTATCAAATGGGAGCAAGTGTAGTTAAGTGAAAACGCTACTTATATACTGCAACCAACACGTGTTCTTAATAGGAAGGAATAAGTGCTACGTAGCAATGTAATCCCACTTGTAAAGGTATTGTGGACGCACCACACTAAGGAAGAGGCTACTTGGGAAATAGAAGCCGAAGTCCATAAGAACTACCCTCAGATGCTCGAAGAATATGAAAAAGTATTAATTTTGGGGATAAAATTTTTCATTTAGGGGGTTAGACTGTAACATCTTGAAAAAATCCATACATAGGCCTGAGTACCACCTCAGGAAGAAATCCCTAAGGACCGTATTCTGTACAAATTTAGGTGAAAATGAATTAAGTACTAAACAAAATTAATCGATGGATTTACCTTGAGCCACCATTTACACAAATGACAAGACCTAAAACCATTAATATTGCTAACTCAACACTACTTAAAAACCTAGGAGAAATCCCAAGAGCACGTCACTCTCGGGAGTACGTTGAAACTCCGTATTGGACCTGGATCACACGTCGAAAGTCTGATGACCGTAAAACTATAGGGATATGTCCATTCTACTAGGCTTGACAACCATTGCTGGAATCGAGCCCAGATAATGTCCAAAAATGCACAACTTGAACCCTGAGTGAAGTGTGTGAGAAACGCGAATACTTTTAGAAATGTATTGAAACTTAAGTAAATTGGGTTGTTCGCTTATGCACGAAATTGAGGATTTTAAACTGTAAGATTTTTATTTATTTATAACTTAATCTAGTTTATGTATTTGCCATGAAATGTTGATGATTGGGTAATATGTCTAATAGATAAGATTCTCTATTACCTTAATCATATGTATAGTTTCTTTCATGTAATCATATTTGCCGCTACACAATTTATGGATAAAATGCAAGTGCATGGTGACATGTTCAATATGTTTGATGAAATGTTCAAATGAGAGTTTTATTTGGATTATTTGTTAAATGCTTATATGATTATCACATGTATCCATCTATTGCATCTGAGTAAGATTGTGGCTACAACGTGACTCATGCAATTGATAACAATCCTTGTACATGTGGCTGAATTAGTATTACCACATTGGATATACTCGATGAATCCAGGTCGTACGATCATTGTCGACAATAGTTAGGCCACGAGGAGTGCTTATGCACTTCATGTCGATTAACTCAGAGTGCGCCTGTACCAGTCGAACTTGTCTAATAAACCGCTTGACCTATTGTGTGTTTAACATGTATGGACATCACTGTTTAAATCTAGGGTACCACTTACCAATGTAAAAGCCAGTTTTAATCATGGTACCATGATCCGCTAAGACTCATGAGCCGGACAAGGTGGTATTAGACACCGTGGTCGAGCTGTCGGCCTACGCTGGGGTGATGAGCCTCCCTGTAGTGACCAATGAGCAATCCAAACTCATGAGCTAGACATGGTGGTATGGGACATCGTGTTCGAGTTGTCGACCTATGCTGAGTTGACAAGCCTCCCCGTAGTGACTGCGAGTATAAACAATAAATTTTTCTATCGACTGTTTTTCATTAGGAGTGATACCCTAGAACTTGTTTATCATATGTGAATACTAGGATTGACAACCCTAGATGGATCCTTTGGTTTGGGTTAATAATATAAAGGGGGTTACCTTAGCTTCCCAAATCTGCTGTATGAATAATCTTAATTAAGTACTCGGCTGACATGGCCATGCACCGCATTACATGTGCTTTGGCGAGGAAGTTACACTTTAGGGAGGTTATCATGTGTGAACTTGGTTGTCAGAGTCGCTTGTGAGGTATGCATCATTACTGCACACCATTCCTGCATTAACAAGAGTAGCTAGGAAGTGATCATTGTATTGCTTTATCATTACTGCTTGATTGACTTGACAACATATTAACCTTTTCCTTATTGTACCACTGAGTTGATCACTCACTCCCACCCTGGGATGATGTTTTAAAACACTAACCAGATTCTGTTGTAGATGTGGGTGATGATGAAGTCTATGTGGCTGAGTTAGATTTCATAGATGAGGAGGAGGAATTCTCCTATGTTTAGCTATCAGGCGGGTTTATGTAGACCTCATGCTAATTCGATGGGATTATAGGGATATATAGATTAGCTGAACACTTTACGCTTTGATATTTTGTCAATTTTGAAACAATACATGTATATAATCAGCCCGATAACATACTCATACTCTGGAGGTTGTGAAACACTTACATATTTAAATATATATATGTTTCAGTCTTCCGCTTGCTTGATTTAATCGTATCTGGGGTATGATATGCTGTTTTGGTATAATCCCACTCATGTTTAGCTCATTAATATGGACAAAATCAGAACATCATCATCCATGTTACATAAGTGATGTGCTAGATCTTGAGAGTAGAGCTTTGCTCAACCCTCAAAATCAAGGCGTTACATTGTAAGTGCTATGTTTTCTAGCTCCTATGATTGTCAAATTTTATAGTGCCAAAACCTCTAGGAATCTATGTTTTGTGTAGCTCATCTACATATTCAATTGTGTAAGCCCACTTGAAAGACACAATTGTGAGGGTTTTAGGTGAACCTTGAAAAACTTATTTCATAGTGAACACTAATATCCACTGTGTGAGGATATTAGGAGTAAAGTAGTTATGTGGTTATTTTTCTAAACATTTGGTGCACATACAAGCAAACCACTATAATTTTGGGTCTTGTGGTGATTGATTGATTATTTCATTGTGTGGATGTTATAATTTTCCTTTTTGCATTTGTGGAGAATGTTGTAATCTTTTTTATGCAATTGTGGGAATGTTGTAATAGTTTAGTTTCTTTCTTTACTATTTTATTCTTTATTCCTCTATATCAGTTTGAGATTTTGATACACAGACCGTTCTAGGAATCAGGTTGTCCTACCATAAGCCATTGGTTTTTGGTGTAAGGTTGTCTTTAGAATAACATATGTATCAGCCTCTCAATACTTGTACATTTGAGGTTGTTTTACATTTCTACATTATGGGATTGTTTAAGTGCTATCTTTATTTATATTTGTTTATTTCTGCATTTAATTTTTAATTTAGTATATTCTGATTCCCCCCTCCCCCCCCTCCTCCCCTCTCTAGGACTCTTAGCTCGGCCTTTTCAGAAACTATACATATGAATAAGGTAATTAAGTATCCAATCTCAATACCCTTAATAAATACAAATCATCAACAATTTCTCATTCAAACAATTTATCAAACATTTAAGTTACACTTCACCAAAAATATATAGGCTAGATTAGTTACGACATGTATTATGGCAATTTCTTACACAAAGAGGTCACCATGAATATGGAAAACATGAATCCTAGATTGGTAGTCATGGCAAGCACAAATCACGTTTACATGTTCATTCAAACATTTCAACAAACACATAGGATGCACGTTTCATTCAACATAGTTCATACATGTAAAATATATCGAAATCGGTGTGTCTAAGACGATATGGTAGCAATAAAGTTAGACATAAATCATTAGCTGACATTGAAAGCATTGAAAACCATAACCAAAACATTTATAGTCCACACATTTTGTCAGAATACTTGATTCAGACTCGATTCGAATTCTACATTCCTGAAAATAGAACGTCGAGTCCCTAAATGGTGAAATCGGTTAGCTAGGTTGATAAATGACCATTTTGGATCTTAACTATAGTATTAGAGTTAGGATTTCTTACCCAAATCATAACCGAAACCGATCGTGTAGCGAAATGGGGAGGTGAATCAGTACGTGGAGTAGTGGGAACGAATCTCGACAATGATCTCCCAAGGTTTCTCTCCTCTCCTAACTCTTTTCTCTTCTTTTCTCTCCTCTTTCTTGGGCTTGGGAGAAATTTGTTTGAGAGAGAGCTGGGGTGGTATAAGGGATATATAGGCCCAAAAGTGATGTAAATGGCCCCAGGGCCCCGGTATACTTAGGTTACATCCAAAGGGCGATTGTTTTTGACAAACAGGGTACATAGGAAGGCTCACAACTCACATACGTTATAGGGTAAGTCCCCTGACGATGGATCTATGCCAGGATATGATTTCGATGCAATCGGACAATCCAATTAACCGTGAAGGACCCATGTCAGATCAATGGTCGAATTTTCTCGAACGGGGCCATAAGTATATGGATATGTGTATGAAAATTTTCTTTTCCCATCGGTGAAGTTTGGTCAGAAACTGATGGTCCGAAATCCTCAATTTCGTCCGTGAGCGAATGACCCAATTCACTTAAGTTTTAATACATTTTCTACAGATATTTGCGTTTCTCACATACTTCATTTAGGGCTCAAGTTGTGCATTTCTAGATACTATCTGGGCTCAATTCCCACGACGGTTGTTAAGCCCAATAGGATAGACATAACCATATAGTTTCGTGGTGATCGGATTTTTGACATGCGGTTCAGGTCCGATACAGATTTTAAATGTACTCCTAAGAGCGACAGGCTCTTGGGATTTTTCCTATGTCTTTGTGTAGTGTTGAGTCAGTGGTATTAATGGTTTTAGGTCTTCTCTTTTGTGGAAATGGTGGTTCATATTTAATCCACTAATTATCTAGTTTAGTACTTAACTAATTTTTTCCTAAATTATGATGGGATATTGTCCTTATGTATTTCTGCTTGAGGTGGTAATCGGGTTTTTGTACGAATTTTTTCGAGACGTTACAATCTACCCCCCTTAAAGAAAAACTTCATCCCTAAAATTAGTACCTTCCACTACCAAAAAATTGGGAAAAGGCTATGGATAAAAGCCGTAGCTAAAGGCCTATGGCTACGGTTATAGTCCGTAGCATGACCGTAGCCATTGGTACCGTAGCCATAGGTCTTAAAGCTATGGCTATGGTTTTAATCTGTAGCCATAAAGACAATAGCTATGGATTAAAGCCACAATAATACTTTCCGTAGCTCGAAACTATGCATAGCTACGAATTATATCTGTAGCTAAAGTAGGAAAAGAACTGTAGCAATAGGCTAAAATTAGAAACTGCTACGGTTTCCAGATAAAGAGTTATGGTTCATAGCCATAGAAACTGCCTATTTTTTAAAAAAATAATTAAAAAAATATAATAATGGCACATTTCTTGCCATTGTAGTACATGACCTGATAGATCAACTCATATAAGCTAATATAGATAAATACTTCATGGCTAAATCATTTATTCATTCAATCAAATACAATCATTCATTTTAATCCATTGACAAAAGTACAATACCAACATAATGGTTATGTTTATTTAAAGTTCTCATTGACAGCAAGATCCAATGCCTTCTCGCAGTCAAATAGTTTCTCAACAATCGCAAGAGACAACTCCATGGATGTGCCTCTACTGGTTATCAATTTTCCATCAACTAACACCCTATTCTCAGCTTCGCTTTGATCCGAAAGCTTACCGTACATGGTTGACCACCTCACGAACCGCGCATTGCTTTCATACTGCAAAACCAAACTTCATCAACATACAACAAGTGTGCAACAATTATGCTAAAATGCAAAATGCAAAATGTCAAAGACAATCCATATGTCAACAATATATACCTTCAGGTTGCTCAACATTTTCACAGTAGCAGGATTAAAATATAGCTACATAGAAGGAAATTTAGGTAATTAGATAGAAGGAAAAAAAGAAAAAGAAATAGGTAAGAAGAAAGACTAGGAGCCAGAGTCCAATGCACAGTATACTCTGGTAGGTAGCAATGTTTTTCTTTCACCCTGACTGGGAATTAGAAAGCAAGTGGTTCTAAATTTACCTGATTGGGAACTAGAGAGCTAGGTTGGACATTCCTCATATGGTAGTTCCCTTGCAAGCACAACCGGCAACTCACATTTCACAACCTTCAGCAGAAACTATAATTAACAAAGAAAAAATTGGAGCAATTAAAATAATTCTACAACAAGATTCATGCATTCTCGTTTCTAAATGAGACTTTGTTCCTAGATATCCAACCATCCATTAGTGGTAGATGGGAATCATGTACCCAACCAAGTTTCAACTTGGATCACATGTATGATAGGTGGCTAGGATGTTCCAAACTAAGAGATTTTCCTATGCCAAACATGCTATAGTTGATGGTTTTCTATCCATTTTCCTATGCTAAACATGCTGTAGTTGGTGGTTTCTGTCCATTAATTTTCCTATGCCAAACATGATGTAGTTGATGGTTTTCTGTCCATTTTCCTAGCACAAGCATGGCTCGCCGGATGATTGAGTCGGTTCATGTGGCATGGGTATACACATGTTGTGATTCACATTTTTTCCCCCTCACAAATTGCTTTAGCAATAATATGAAAAGTTCTAAAAAGAGCTTGAAAAGTGTTTAAATGTCAGGGTGCATTTGGAAGCTTCACTTTTGGAATAGAGAATGGGCAATGGGCAAACCCAATTGTAATTTGGGGCAGCAATAGAGCGTAAAAGAAATCTGACTTAGCACAGTTTGCATTTTTCTGTGCTAACCCAATTAATGCAAAGCACATAGGTTCCGCTCGAGTAGCATGCCAATTCCAACTTGGCAATCCTTCCAAACAGGCCCTCAAAGTGCAAATAGAGATTTGAATCCATACATCTAATTATATGCAAATATAATTAAAACATCTTCAAACAAGTATGAAATTCCTTCACAGCTTTCTCAAGATTGGAATTTATCATGTAACCACGAGCAAAATCACCTCTGTAACACAAATAAGTACCATCTCCATAATCCATTATTATTTGGCTACGATTTACAAGACATAAAATGAAAGAGTTTAAATGCATAATACAAACTAAATCTCCCTAGACGTACTGAACTGGAGAATGGTTCACCTCAAACAAATGATGCTTGAAAAGCCAATTATTAGAATTCACAGAACTTGCCGAATATGAAAGGCATCCAAATGACAAGTATTAGAACCAAGGTTCTGATTATCGGTTATGGGAGACATCACCCTGACCCAAAATTGATAGGACAGGGGTTGTGTCTTACTTATTTAGCCTAACAATTGCACAAAAAAAATGTATATATGATAAGAAAGTCTGAGTCTTGGTCATGCATTTGATGGCATATTGGACCATTGATTGGTAAGAGTGATTTCTTTCGACCTGACTTATTGAAAGTTGAGTTTTTGTCTTTTTGAGCCTTTGACTTCTAAATTGCTGTTAAAACATTTTTTTTAGGTAACATGGTATTAAAGCATTTGAGAAATTGACACGAATGCAAAGGGTCATCCGCACAATGAGAGATTGACGAGGTGATCAACACTACCATTCATGTGTACAAGGTCGAGGGCCATGATCATTGACATGGCCTGAATTTTGTGTTAAGTGAAAGTAGAGAAAGAAGGGATTTTATCGTTCTTACCATTTGGGTAATCCTCTTATCGCACCAGTGCCCATGGACGACAAGTAGACGCTCCAGCAACTGGAACTGAGCAATAGAGAAGTCACTAGGTGGTTGTTCTTAGCATCGCCTGTTTTTAAAACCATCATTAAGATAAGAACTTTAGTTGCAGTTTTAAAAAAAGCAGGAGCAGGGAATCGCCTATTTTTGAAAAATAAGAAGTTGAAAAGAATCATGAATTGTGCTTTGTTTCCCATGTGTGTGGAATTGTACTGTGTGTGTGAGCATGCACACACTAGTAAATTGCATGTGCATCACACATGGGAATCCTAAACTAGTAAATTGATGTTATCTTGGACTTGTGGAAGCTCTAGTGCTTGGAGAAATCTATCAGAGTCTATCCCAACTGGAAACTGAAGGATCCAGTCCAAAGAGAAATAAAATAGCAATAAAAATCATAATAACTAAGGGGCTAGTGAATAATTCAAATGGCACAATTACCAAGGGCCTGTTTTGTAGACACTTAAAAATCAGTTCATGTCATTTTAGTTCACAGTAATTACATGAACTCAGTATGTATTAGAGGCCAAGATCTCTAATACATAATTAATGATAACTAAAATGAGATTAACTCACTTTTAGGCAGATAGCAAATAGGACCCAAGTATGGTGCATGTTAACAAAGAAAAAATATGAAAGTAATGAAATCAGGAAAGTGTGAAAAAACTAACAAGACATGCTACAGGATGACAGATCCATATCAGTGAATGAAGTGATACAGAGAATAGTTTAAATTATACCACAGACACCCGAGTTACCTTTCCTTGATTCTCTACACCTTGGTGTGTGCCTGCAAATCCAAGGATATGGGTGCAAGCACTGACAAAGTGCCTTGCGTAATCGTAAGTGTGGAAGCTAAAAATTTGAATATCCAACAATTGAAAGCATTGAGTCCTGGCAACTATAATAAATGATTCTCATGTTGGAAAAGCAGTTACACAACATAAGTTTAGGCACATTAAACCCAAACAAATTAAACAATTTCACTTCAGAAATGCATTGACAGAGCACCTAAAAAACATCAAATTAATATATTTACGAAATCAGAATAAAAATGGCACTGCGACACAGATAAAATAAAGTGAAATTTTCAGGATTTTTACATCAAATCATTACTGAATAAACAAGATAACATAATGAGGTTCACTTAGAGGTCAAACTACTCATGTTCCTCATGAGGCTAACGAGGTAGTGGATAGATTAGCTATGGAGGGAGTTCTTAGGTCAGTGAGTTCAGTGAGTTGTGCTAAGAATCTCCGTTCCTCTCTCAGGTTTCTCTTGGTTCATAAATAAAATTTAACATCCAACGAATAAATGGGATATTGGTATTTCTTTTAATGTCACATGTATTCATGTTCCTTTTGATCGCCCAAAAAAAAGTTCCTTATGAAGCTTAAGGAGGTGATCGACAGATTAACTAATAGATAAGTTACATCGGCATGTTATATTGAACAATTTATTTGAATGCCTAAAAAATAAATGAGAGGAATTTCAGTTGTATAAAGAGAAAGCAAGATGGATCCAGCATCGTATTAAATGATATTGTTGTTTTGCATTGCTTATTAGCAAAAAAGTTGGGGTTAAATAATTCATGGTCCCAAAAGGCAAAGTAAAACAAACGTCTTGAAAACATGGAGTTGTAAATGAGGAAATTCATTTCCCATATTAATTGATTGAAGGCTGTTGGCAAGCCTCTACCTAGATATAGGGGTTGTCCATCTCTCATACGTGGAACACTCCTTGCGTGGTTAAGACCTTTGATTTTGATGGCCCACCAAGTGGATGAGCCATGTCCAGAAGTCATGGAGGATTACATATCTTAGTTGTTGCTTCAATGGCCTGAAGAAAAACTGAGGAATTGTTTTTTTAGCAATTCTCATCAATGGTGAGAACTGCACCCATGGACAGATGTCTATTTTTTAACATGGTGATCCTCATGGTGACCCAACCTATTGGAAAGGTAGGATGCAGCACGTACATGATCAATGGGCCCCACCTCTCTTCTCCCCCCCCCCCCCCCCCCCCCCCCCCCCCCTCAAATGAGAAATAAAAGGTCCAAATAGATCATAAAAAGTTGGATGATGTTTACGGAGCAAAATGGAGATAAATGCAATATGTTGAAATCACTTCACATTTGCAGTGGGAACTCATTACAGCAGTGATGTGAATTTCACATTTGATTTCTCATTTGTCTTAAAAATCACTTTAACTTGTTTGACAATGACAAACCAATCATTGATATGGAAATGGATAGTGCATATTAACTTGTTTGACAGTGACAAACCAATCACTTTAACTTGTCCATTTTATTTCTCATTTTAGAGATTCACTCTGCTTATGAATTCATGGAATAGGAGAAAATAGTAATCTTCTTCCTTCATCCATGCACCCACTATGCCGACTAATCTTTGTGCGTTTCTAGGTGTGTCATATGCATGCATGCATTGTTGTCCATTATTAAATTATCAAGAGTGCATAATTAAAGGCCTATTTGGATGTCCCCACAAATTGGAATCTGTTTCCATTTTCTCAACCCAAACCAAGTGAGATAATAATGTTCTAGAATTACAAACCCATTCTTTTCTCATTTTTGATTTGAGCCAAACCCGTTTTACTGACAAAAGTGGAAACTTCTGAACACATCCTTAGTTCTTAAATTTTGGTTTCTTTTTTAATTTCAGATCAAACACAAAAAGGTACCTTATAAACATGCCCAAATCCTCCCTCTCCCAACTTATTTGCCGGACTGAAGTCCTCTATTGCAGCCCTTAGTTCAGAATAACTGAAACTATTTGCTTTGGCAGCCATGATTAGACACTCTGCAAATTCAAATACAAAGGAAGATTTAGATCATATTATCTACTTAATCAATGCATGCATGCACAATATCTACTTTTGAACATGGGCTTCACTAAAAACAAATTTGTATGGTTGTGTTTGCATTCACAACCAATTGAATTGTGAGCATTCAGTTGAGTTCTGATGAAATAACCAGACCGTAACGACAATCAGTTGCTCTCCTTTCAAGTCCAACCTCAAAATTAATGTATTTCAATTTCAATAATATTCCATTAATATGAATATTTTATAATTTTTCCATTTCCGGTCCACTGAACTAATTATTGCAATATGATTCAATTGTGTGTCCAAGAACATCCTAAGGGTGTGTTTGAATTCAATTTACAGAATTTAATTCTAATATTCAGTCCTGGATATATTACCTGGAGTGACACTGATGGCCAAAATGGATGGACCAAAAGAACCTTGATTAGGTATACAGTAAGTCCCTTTCCTGGCCCAAAAGAGATGGATTTCAAGGAAATTTTTGGTTACAATAGTCTGGAAAGTCCTATGAACAGCTTCATAGAGACCCCACCTGCTGCTTTTTTTATATCAAAATCTTTCAATTGAAGATTTCCCTGAAGAAGCAATTATTAGAATTTCAAAAATAGTGGAGACTATTCTTACATCAAATTCACAAACTACACTATCAGAAATGCATGTCCCGCCCACATGATTAGAAATGAATGTCCCGCCCAAAGATCAAGTACAGGTATTTTTTTTAGCATTTCAAGATTCGTGGGAACCAATTTCGAAGTTCAAGATGACCCTTATCATGATTGTCCTATTGATGTTTTATGGAACTGTCAGTTTCTTTAGACCACTTAACTATCCCAAGCCTAAATTTTAGTAAGATGTTTTATGGTGATATACTTAAATAGCATTTAGATCCACTATTATATGGAATTGGCAATTATTGGTCTAAGTAGAAAAACTAAGTTCTATTTATGATGGATTAGGCTCCAAATTGCAAGCCACTAGATTTAAGTTGGACTAAAAAGAGACCTGACTGCAATTTAAGGGCCACTGTCTTCATTACAGGAACTAGACCATTGCAGAAACAAGAAAAACTCCAAAAAAAATCATTACTATGGAAAAGAAAGGAGAAATCAAAGTCCAAGCCTTATTAACTCGCAGTCACCATATAGCCATGTGTTATAGTATTTAAAATGATCTATTTTACCTCACCAGCATGTCACCATTATCTGGAGCTGGATAAATTGGAGCCTTATGTTCCATGATACAACTGATGGCCCACCTGCTCAAACCACAGCTAAAAGAACACATGGATGCATGGCCACTATCACTTAAGTAAGACTAGTGCAGAAGTAATGGAGTTCCAGGGGGCCCATAGCGATTCCATTTCCACTCAAAATTCTCTCAAAGAACGAAAAAGTACAGATATTATAACATAGTGCAATGAGGAAAAAACCATGGCCTCAGTATTATGACCGTTGCATCTTATAACATAGTGAACTGCAAGGATCACCGGATCATTATGCAAGGTATCCCATTCTTGAGCTACACACAGGAACTAAATTCATGTCTTGTACTAGGTTAGAAATCTCCCTGTTTAAAAATCAAAGAAACAGCGAGGCTTACCTCAACTGCAAAATTAAAGAAAATCCAATACAGCTTCTTCTCTTTGAGATCTAGTTTATGCATCTAATTTCACAATAAAACCATTCTAAACTTCACAAAAACTCAACACCCATGAAGAAATTGCTTTAAGAAAATAATACAATACTAATATGAACAGAAGAAAGAAACTGAAATACTAATACAATATACCAACCAGGACCAGCACTGTTTTCTCCAATAGCAGACATAACACAACTAAAAAATGTTGTAATTGTCTGTTACAAAACCAAAAGAAGAAAATGAATAGTTAGAGCATTTTAAAAACTTGGACTAGTTATTAAAAGTTTGCTGATATCAGAAGTCAACATAATAACCAGCTACAAGCCACTAACTAATGGAGTTCATTAGCAAACAAAGCATGAAGCATAAAAGCATGGTCCACATTTTTCCCATCTGCAACCCTCATTTCAAGACCATCACTAAGGCAAATGGCCATCAGCAGCAACAAAAACTCCTTCTCATCCTTCTCAACAACTTTATGCAAATCGGGATCTCTTAGATTCTTTCATGTGTCAAACACATAAATATGACTTGACCTATTTAAATCAATTACAATTGTTACCTTGACCTAATTTTGCAACTATATTATTGAAGGCCATATTTGAAGTCATCCATATTTGCATTTCAAAATATAATATGAATTGCATTCCGTCGTTGGATTCTCCATCTATTAAGGACATTGTCATCCATATTTGCATGTCAGAATATAATATGAAGTGCACTTGTTCATAGATCTTCAGCAATTTCTAAGAAATGTTAGCATTACCCAACATCTATTTAAACAGAATTTATCATTTTTCACAGTACTATGCTCAAAAAATTATGAAGATACCCGTATTCTAATCGTCCCAAATTTATCATCTAACGAGCTCAACTTCATGGCTTGGAGAAGCAAAGAAGCAAGCATATTCTAGTAATCATGTTTCCTAAATCTACAGTCAAGAAGAACAACAACAGAAGGATAGTATGATATCCATACCATCAGGCCTCGAGCATAAAACCATGTAATTAAATGTAGAACACAATAGTACATGTAATTTGTGCACCAACATTTTTGTTTCCTTAACAAAAATAGTAACTTTATTAGAAATGAAAGGTTGTGGTGTTGATGATAAATGGTAGCTTATTCATAATAGAACAATTACACAGATATTAAGGAAAATGCATAGAACAGCCAATAAAACGTGATCCCCTCCTAACTCCACCTTTAGCAAGAGTCAACTACATCGTAAGGTATTGTAAAAGAAGCATAGGTATTTCAATAGTTCTATGGAACATATTTGAGTTAATAGCAGCGTAGTAAATGATATACATAAGAAAAATAGAAAATTCACCACCAAGTACCAGTTTTTTATCTTCCAGAATCATGTAGATCTTGCTCATCTGGATGATATTTTTTCCCCTTTAAATATCTTGGAGCTGATCTTTTGTGTTGCCTTGCAAACTTTACAAGTTTCTTATTATTTTAAAGATCCCGATGTCACAGACATAGTGATTTTCAAGGCTCCTCCTGTCCTGCAAGTATGTTTTTGTAAATCTCATACTGCAATACATCTTAAGTACTAGTTGTTGCCAATGTAATGATATACATTACTAGGACCCTATAACTATGATCATGATACCACTATGTGCAGGAAAAGGGTTTCAGTTCAAGTGGTGTCTTTATCAAAAGTGTTGTCGCCAAGGCAGGGGACTATGTCGAAGTGACTTTCCCCTCCAGCTATTTTTTTAAATAACTTTCATTGATCAAGAATGATTCAATATGCATTTGATTATGTACTTCACTTTCATCCTTCTTTTTTTAAAAAAAAAAAAAAAATTTACTGAAGTGAGGCATGGCAAGTATGATACTCTAACATTACCATGAATGTAAGCTAATGCCCCACATATCTACAAAATACGAAAACAGAAGCGAGAAAATTTTCCATTACAAAACATCTCATACAGTTTCTTGTCAGAAAATGAATCAACATAATGCCAGCAACTCAAACACCATGAAATTTTGCATTGGAAATTTAAAAGCTAACATCAACTCATAATACTCCACCCACTTAAACCCAATGCAATAAAATTGAAGTTACGAGCAGACATTGAGATTTACTTGGATTCTCATACAAAAAAAAAAAATTCATATAGAAAACATGCTCCACAAGTTGGATTCAAAAATTCAAATTCAAATAATTGACAAAAAAAAAAAAGGCCAGTAAAGCATAATACAACCAATGCATTACTTTCCACAGAAACTTTATGCAAAATAAGGATGTGTAGATTAAAGATAATGCGTATGCACTTAAAATCGTTAGCAATTTCTTTACCTGAAAATCCATTGCTGCTGAGATCCAGTTCTTCCAGCTGCATGGAACTCCCAAAGAGCTCAGGTGGTATAGATCCACCAAGCAGATTGTTACCAACCCATAAAACCCAGAGGGATAGCAATGGATGAAACGAAGGAAACTTCTCTCTGATATGATTTTGACTCACATCCAATATTTCCAAGTTTGGAGATATCTGCATCGAACAATCCTTAAAAGACTCCCCATCCAGCCCATTATGACTCAAATTCAAATACCACCTTTTTTATGGGCTAAAAGACAAACTATTGCACTTTTCTTAATCAAGGCACTCAGTAATTTTAGATGATATTTTGGAACCCAAGGGACCCATATATTGTTATCCTTAGAAAAATTCTAGTTCGTCACAAAGCTTTAAAATCCACAAACATGCATGCCTGTAAGAGCAATGGAATAGAATCATTGTGTAATTAACGGTCTCTAGCTAAACATTAGAGGAATGGTGGCGTCATGATGTATCAAGACCTGAATAATATCTTAATGGTCTCTAGCTAAATATATTTAGTTTCCTATTTTCAATCAAAAAAATTTAGGTAAATCTTCATTTTTGTTTAACTTGTACAACAAATTATATCCGTATGCTAGTTTTCCTAGTCTTTATTCCTAGTTTAGAGAGAGTTAGACTACAGATGAACAAGCCTATATATTGGCCATATTTATGGTCATAAAAAGAGTTTTTTTTTTCAATATCCAAACAAACAAAATCTGCTAGATGTTGTCTCCCTTCTCTTGCAAAGAGATAGTGAAAGAAGAGTATTCTTCTAGTTTTTTCTAATGGTGCAATGGGAGGGTATGGCCATGGGGCCTGCCAAAATCGAGATTAAGGATTAATCTCTGGATTTTCCTGAATCCCCCAAATGGAGTCCAAACTTCTTAGTGATTGGTTGCATGAAAGTACCAATCTATCATTTGCACAGTTGCACTTACTGAAATGTGTAAGTAGTTAAGGACCCCTCTGCAACATAGCCTTTAAATGGGCCATATCTAACCCAAACAGCCCAGAATTGCAATTTTATTTTATTTTTTGACGAGAAGAACTCGAGGCCAGACAAGCAATAACAAATTAAAAAAATTAAAAAAAAAATAAAGCTAAAGAAGAACAGGAAAGAAAATGATGGGCAGACCTACAACCTAGAGACATCTAACCAAAAATAGTAGAATCCAATCTCTTGTCATTGACTCGAAACACATCCCTAAGAAATCCGGCAGCACCATAGCCGACTCAAGAACCATGGATGTGATGTGCCCCTTCTGCAACTAAATGCAGCGCCTGTGAGAGGGATTTGGAACACTCATCAGGTGGCACTTGATTCACTTTTCTCATACATCCACGTCCCACCTAATGAGTGGAACTTGATTCTTGGACCGGGCATGTTCATGAGGGGTTTGCTTGAATACATCTGTATACATTGAGACTTTAGCCTTTGAATTTGGGTCGTCCTCTAGCAACTCAACAAATTCAATACCACACTGCATTTCTTGTGATCATTAACGGAGTGGATGCCACATAGACATCACAGTGGTCCCCAAATAGGAAATTCGTGTCCCCTCAAATTCAAATAAAGTGCAAATACCTTGTATCAATGATATACATTAGCTGCTACATCTCTATTTCCTCCACCCAATATCTTCCCTAAAAACATTAAAAAAGTCCAACACCAATCATCGTAATAATTTCAGAAAAGCCCAAGAGAAGAAATAGTAAAATACCCACAAAAAAATAGAAATGAAAAAGGCATTTTGGTTATTTACTAGGAAGAGAACAGAAAGTATCCCAGATGCTTACACCCCTTCCATCTTCAAGAGCTGCTCCTTCCACCTAAAATTTAAATAAAAAAGAAAAAAAATAACATTTTATAAAAGAAAACAACAACAACAATAGAGTTTTTTTTTTTTTTTTTTTTAAATGTGAAGTATACCTGAAATGTAGATGTACTGAAACCAAATTGGAATTCATGTGGGAATGAATTTCTGTCGAGAGCACTGTAAAGGATTCCTTCTTTTGATAAGAGAAGGAAACAAAAAATCTTCACCCTTCACGCTAATATTCAATAAATATTATTTGGAGATAAAAGTGGAGACTTCAATAGAAATAAAAACAAACATGCTTGGCTGAAAAACATTTTTAAAACTGGAAAATCTTCACCCTTCATGCCAATCTTTCGGTGCCTTGGTTAGATTTCTCCTTCAACACGCTAACAAGGGTTGGATCGGAGGGAAGCTGAGGGCCTTCTTGAAGAGAAGACAAATCACTTTGAAGTGTACAACTGGTGTTGCCCGCATCGTCTAGCGAAGGTGGAATATCCATCTGATATTTTGGAAATCCCTCATCAAAATCAAAACTCTAGAAATAGGAAAAAACAGAGAGAGAGAGAGAGAGAGAGAGAGAGAAACCCTAAAGATGAGAGAACCTAGGAGGATTTGGTATTGGGAGAAGTGAGGGTTAAAGGATTCTTAGAAGAAGCTGAGTTGCTCCTCATCGACACTATCATTCCGCTGCAGTGACTGCTTCATTTTCTTCGATCCGATTTTCATGAGAGAGGGATCTTATTTAATCTCTCTTTCTTTTATGTTTTTAAAATTTCAGAGAGGAAGAATCTGAGGTTAGGGTTTACATAGAAGGTTGAAGAAGTTTTAATGCATACACAAGGGGCACGGGAGATCGAGAGATCGAGAGAGAGAGAGAGAAGGGACGCTGAGATCGACAGAGAGAGGGAACGGGGTTTTTTTTCCAAGGGGCGGAGGGAAATGAAACTTTTCATGAGAGAGAGAAAATAAAAATGCAGGGTGGATTCCACATTTGTACCTGCTACAGTCATTCTACGGTTTAAGACTGAAGTTAAAAGCCCTATGGACCGTAGCAATTATACCATTCTTCACAACCCCTCCACATTTGTACGTCTGACGGGTTCTGGACAGATGGTCTTGTCTAGGGCTTTGTGGGGTCCATCATGATGCATTTGATATATCCAGTCCATCCATTAATTTTGTAATTTTTTTCTATAGGGAATGAATTAACATCTAGGCAAATCGAAGGTCCAATTGAACCACACAATCAATCGATGGTAGGTATTAATCTCCACTATTTCCTATCGTGTGGTCCACTTGAGCATTCGATCTATTTCCTTTTTTGAGCTATTGCCTAAAAAAGTCTTTCAAAATGGATAGATGCATTAGATGGGGCTATCCAAGGTTGTATGATCGTGGGAAGGTGTTAACCTTTTAGCTACAGTTTTGGATTTTTAGCTACGGTTTTAAGCCGTAGTAATTTAGCTACGGTCTATATCCCTAGCTAAAAACTATTATAGTCCATAGCCTTTGCTCATTTTTTTGGTAGTGTTCTCGTACTCCTCGAGGATCTAAGGGTAGTTCTTACGGACTTTGTCTTCCGTTTCCCAAGTAGCCTCTTCGTCAGTGTGGTGTGTTCATAATACTTTTACGAGCGGGATAAAATTGTTGCGTAGCACTTGTTCCTTCCTATCTAGAACATATGTTGGCCGCAACACATAGGTAACATCTTCGCTTAGCTGCACTTGCTCCCATTTGATAATATGGGTAAGGTCAAGGATATATTTCTTAAGCATCGATACGTGAAATATGTTGTGCACACCTGCGAGTGGTGTGGGTAAGGCTAGACGGTATGCCACCCACCCACTCAGTCTAAAATCTGGAACAGGTCAATGAATCTTGGCCTGAGTTTCCCTTTCTTGACAAAAAGAAGGGCTCCCTTCATTGTGGAAACTTTAAGGAATACGTAGTCTCCAACTTCAAATTCTAGTTATCTCCACCTCATATCGGCGTAACTCTTCTATCTACTTTGAGCAGTAAAGAGTCAATGCCTGATAATATCGATCTTCTCTGAGGTTGCTTGAACTAAATCTAGGCCAAGAAGCTCTTCTCGCCAACTTCCGCCCAACAATGCGGAGCTCGGCATGGGCGTCCATACAAGGCTTTATAAGGAGCCATGCCAATGCTTACTTGAAAGTTGTTGTTATAAGAAAACTCGGCATAAGGGAGACAGTCATCCTAGCTGTCCTTGAAGTCAAGTACACATGCTCAAAACATGTCCTCAAGGATCCAATTTACCCGTTTCGTCTGCCCATCGGTCTATGGGTGGAACGCGGTACTGAACTTCAGTTTCACTCCCATTGTTTCTTCGATTTGGGTCCAAAAAATAGATGTGAATCGTGTGTCTCAGTCCGAAACAATCTCTATAGGAACACCATGCAATCGTACTATTTCCTTAATATACAACTTAGCTAGATCGTCTGCCGAGTTAGAAACTCTAATCATGATGAAATGGGCCGATTTCGTCAATCAGTCCACAATCACCCAAATGAAGTCATGCCCCTTTCTTGTCTTTGGTAACCCAAAAATGAAATCCATATATATGAAATCCTACTTCCACTCGGCTATGGGCATGGGCTGAAGTAAACCAGGGGGTTGGCGATGTTCATCCTTGATTTGCTGGCTCGTGAGACAACGGGATACATAATCCACTATCTGGGTCTTCATGTTGTCCCACCAGTATGAATGCTTTATGTCTCAATACATCTTCATACTGCCCGGATGCATCACCATCTTTGAATTGTGCGCAGCCTCTAAAACTTCTCTCCTCAAGTCATGACGGTTCAAGAAGCATAGGTGGCCACGATATTGTAAACCTCCATATGAGCCAACCCTCCATTCGAATTCTTCAATGTCACTTGCACGTCTTCTCATCTTTACCAGCGGTTTGTCTTCTTTCTGAGCCATAATGATTCAGTCATCAATAAGTGGTTGCACGTGAATGTGTGCGATGCTCTTAAATGACTCCTCCACTGTCAGCTTCTTTTCGAAATCTTGCACGAATTCCACCATATTCCACTCTTCTATTATCAGTGGGGCTGTAAATTCTTTTATTTTCTCGTGACTCAATGCATTGGCCACAAGGTTGGTCTTGCCACGATGGTAGGAGACCTCAAACTTAAAGTCTTTCAAAGTTTCCATCCAACGACGTTGCCTCATATTCAGGTCCCTCTATGTAAAGGTGTACTTAAGGCTCTTATAGTCATAAAAGAGCTTGAACTCCTCTCCGTAGAGGTAATATCTCCGAAACTTTAATGCGAAGATGACTACCGCCAATTTCAGGTCATGAGTGGGGTAATTTTCTTCATGTTTCCTCAACTGTTGTGAGGCATAGGCGATCACCTTATCCTTCAGCATAAGTACACATCCTAAATCGACTTGAGCTCGTCGGTATATATAGTATATTTGACCCCTTGCTCTGGCAGTACAAGTACAAGTACGGACACCAACTTGTACATTAATTCCTGAAAGGCTGCTTCTACCTTCTCTTTCCAAACAAACTTAAGATCTTTCCCAGTGAGTTGTGACAACAATTGGGCTATCTTGGAGAAATCTTTAATGAATCGGTGAGAATAGCAGGCAAGTCCAAGGAAACTCTTCACTTCTGTAACTGAGCCAAGTTGCTCCCAGTCCTGTACCACGGTCACCTTGGCAAGGTCCACGGTGATTCCTTCCTTGAAAACCACGTGTCCTAGTAACTTTACTTCTTCCTTCCAGAAGTCACATTTCTAGTACTATGCAAATAACTGATTCTCCCTGAGAGTATCAAAGACTGCTCATAGGTGCTCTTCGTGATCCTTCCGACTCTTGGAGTATATCAAAATGTCATCTATAAATATGATGACGAATCAGTATAAATATAGTCAAAATACCCGGTTCATGAGATCTATAAATATGGTCGGTGCATTTGTAAGTCCAAACGGCATGAGGAGGAATTCATAGTGCCCAAAACTGATTCTGAATGCTATTTTCTACATGTCTTCATTCCTGACACGCAACTGATGATACCCAGACTGTAAGTCTATTTTGGAGAAATATTATACCCCTTTCAACTGGTTAAACAAGTCATCTATCCTAGGCAGGGGATACTTGTTCTTTACTATGACGTGATTTAGCCTACAATAATCTTTACACAACCGCAACGATTCATCCTTCTTTTTCACAAACAATACAAGTCCTCCCCAAGGAGATACACTCGGCCATATAAAACAAGAATCTAACAAATTATCAATCTGCTTCCTCAATTCCTCCATTTCACATGGAGGCTTGCGGCACGTTAGTAAGGAGATATGTGTCACACCAGGCACAAGGTCGATGGTAAAGTTGATCTCGCGCTAAGAAGGTAGTCCAAGGATCGTTCTAAACATGTTTATGAAATCTTAAACTATTAGCATGTCCCCAAGTGACAGACAATCAACATTTTCCAATAAGGAAGTGTAACAACGAATGCGGTAAGGACAACTGAACTGAACTGGGAAAGTGAAGGTCGAATTTTCATGTCCATGGGTCGTCACTAATCTTGTTTCACGGTCAATCTCTGCCTTTATTTCAGTGAGCCAATCCATGCCAAGGATGATGTCATAATGAAATATCGTGGTGACAATTAGGTCGATGCACACCACTCTACTTCCTAAGTCTATTGGGCAATTCTTACAAAGCTTAGTGGCTTTTGTAAAAGTTCCTGCTGCTGCGATGACTCTCACCCCAACTATAGGGGTAGTGTTTAGCCCTAATCGCTTGAATGTAGAGTACGCTATCATGGAAATAGTGGACCCAGTGTTCACTAATAGAAATACAAGTGTACCTTGGATGTGAGCAGTGACTTCAAAAGCTACAGTACCGTGACCACAAATTCGGACGCTTCAGCTGTGAGGGCATGTACTCGAGCTTATTGTGGATGATTGGGTTATGCTGCTATAGGTCGTTGAGGTGGCCTATTTTAAGGTGTGGAAGGTCAGTTAAATGGTTGTGTTGATGGCATAGATCGCAGGGGTGGAGCTGAAATAACATGTGGTGGCTAGTTGTTGACCTTCTAAGGTGGCGTAAAGTCGTTATCCTTTATATTGGTAAAAGAAAAGGGTTTTGTATGGCCCAACTTGTTACAATAGAAGCACCAAAGATCAAATCGCATTTGATGGGCTAGCAGAGCTAGTTGTCTGGGAGGTAAATTGTAACGCCCTGAAAATCAGGGGTCAAGTATCACTCAGCTCTCGAGTTCCAAAACGTTACTTATGCAACATTTTAAATGATGGATGTATGTTGTCTGTATTAGTGTGTAAAACATGAAGTAGATTAAGCCAAATCACTAAAACATAATCCAAGGACAGTTGTAATACACAAGCGGAAGACTGAAATAAATATAAAAACCAGTATGAGTCTCTAAAATATGTATGCTCTGTCAGGTCAAATTATAAGTATTTTCACAATACAAATGTCAAAATGTAATAGTCCTCTATAAAGCATAAACCCTGAAGCCCCGATGATTCAGAACGGTTTAAGTGAACCCGCCTGAATACTGCATATATGAGAATGCCTCCTCGTCATCCTCGAACTCCGGCTCTGCCTCATGTGTCACATCATCATCTGCAACTAAGATAGGGTCTGGTTGGTGTTTAAGCATCGTCCCAGAATGTGAGAGTGAGTGATCAACTCAGTGGAACTATACAATAAAGGTTAACATGTTATCAATTCAATCAAGTAGTAATGATAAGGCAATATAATCAAACATCCTTAAGTACTCTGATTAATGTAGGAATGTATGAAGGAATGATGCATGCCCTCGCCTACTCTCCCTTTGAGATCTTCATTTTATGGTCACACATGTCAGTCACTTCCTCAGTGCTCTGCCCAACGTCAAATGACACATGCAATGCGGTGCATGTACATGATTACCAAGTTCTTATTAGTCCTTTTCATACAGCAGGATTGGGAAGCTAAGGTATCTCCCTTATGTCAATACCCAAACAATGATCCATTATAGGGTCGTCAGTCCTAGTAAATCTTAGACGATGTTACGGTTCTAGGCCACTGCAAAGGACTCGTCACCAATCAATGTAGGCCTAGTTATACCCTAGTTACTACAAAAAGGCTCGTCGCCTCCATGTAGTGTAAAGGTATGCTTGAGGTCACTACAAAGGGCTCATCACCAATTAATGTAGGCCGACAACACGAATATAGTGTTCCATACCACCGTATTCGGCTCACGGGTCTGGGTTGCTCACTGGTCACTGCGAGGAGGCTCATCCCCTCAGCGTAGGCTGACAGCTCGACCACGGTGTCCCATACCACCATGTCCGGCTCATGAGTCTTAGCGGATCGAGGTACCAATTATCAGAGTTTCACTGGTGAGTTTGATACCTTAGATTCAAGCAATAGTGTAACACCCTGGATTTTTACCAACCTAGGATTAGACGTCCTTAGGCAATGGGTCAATCCTAACCCTTGATCAACTTCTCAAAATTCAATCCAAAAGTCTCAAATCCCTACTTCCTTCGAAAATCTCACCTTTTACTACTTTATCCTTCAAAATTTTCTAAGAGCTCTCACATTAGACACAAATCTTAAAGTTTACGTGATGTTGATCAATACTTAAGCTAAAAAAATACTATGAATAGTAAATAAATAAATGAAAAGGGTTTTTAACCATTAACCTTTTGAAGTCTCACTAAATAAGTAGACTAATTGGATAGATCAGTTTCTCCTACCCCAAAATCATATATTGCATGTCAAATAACTCATTCCAAGTTCTAAAATACACCCATTTCAAATATCAGACGGAGAAATCACCCCAAACAGGTCAGTGGTCGGCGATGCCATCGTCAGTTTGGCGATGCATCGCCGAACTCGTCCATACAGCGAGTTTCTGCACCTTTTTCCTGCGCATTTCTTCAGACTTTGAAAAATCATATCTCCTTCGTTATAACTCCGATTTAGGTGATTCAAATACCAGATTGAAGATAAATGAGTCTAATTTTATATAAAAATATATGAAAAATATAAAAAAATATTTAATATAGTTTAAAGTAGGTCATTGTGAGAAACTATCCGATAATCATTTGTTGGACAGCTGCTGCTTCTAGAATTTATAGAATTTTTCTACAACTCAAAATCTTATGAAATTTGGTGGAGGTAGGGTAAACTTAATGATGAACCCCCAGAAAAATAATAAAAATTATATGATACCTAAAAGTTCCCAAAATGGGGGATAGAATGGCTCTAGGACCGTATTTTGCCATAATTAGGGTAGAGTTTGGTTGAGTACCAAACTGAATACTCAGTAGAATTAACTTTAACCACTTTAAATATGTTCTATAAGACCCAAAGAGAGTAGAACTAATGACTCTATAATACTCTATAACCTCGGATCAAACTCTGAGCAGGTTTGTTCTCTAGACCACTTTGAAACTTTGTATTGGATCTAGGACGCGCGTCGAAAGTACGATATCTCCTATCTTAGACCGTTAGGACCGCCCAGCTGGACTTGACAATTATTTCGAAAATCAAGTCCAACCGATAATCACAGGCTATTTCATTGAGCGCGGACTGAAGAGAGTGCGAATAGGGACAGATTTGGAATTTGAAATTCAAATCTGGCACACGAGTTGACGTGTCAGTATTAAGCGTTCTGGCCGTCAGAATTCAGCCAAATTACACCTTTGGATCAGGAAAAATTTCTATTTCATATCATGAGACTTGCAACCCTGATCTACATGCGGTGACCGCTGAACTGAAACTGGTCCGCCACGTGCGATCTGCAAACCCTGCCGGATTGAAAACTTAATACGTGCTAGATCTGGTACGCATGAGCTTAAGTCCGATCGCATTCAGCCAGGGGACCACCAGAAAGCATCTTTTGGACCGAAACAGCCCCGATTCGGTTATGCACTAAGTGAACTTTGTACCGGAGCCTGTTTTGGGCATTTTTAAGCTTATAAAAGGCGTTGAAACCCTCACTCCTCTCTCCCATCCGAATTTGAGAGAAACCCAAGTTTGGGAGAGAGAAAAGGTGAGAGTTTGTGAGAGAGAGTAGGATAGATTTTTCCTGCCTTCGTGCCACCTGTTGCACGTGCTTCAGCAACACATCTCAATCACCTGGCCGGTGATTCTTCCGTATTTTCAGGTAAGAACTAACCCTAGAAGTTGCTGATTTGAGGTTCGTTAGGATTCATAGCATGTTAGCTGACTTATCTTGTAAATTAGGTTCTCTTATCGCTGTAGACGAAGCGTATACGCTCCGTTCAAAACGACATGTCTATAAGAGACAAGGTGTGGATATTAGACACTTTGATTGACTGTTTTCAACGCTTTTAATGTTGTTTAATAGTAGATTATCGACGGCAATGCCGTTTGACATATACAACATGCTATCCGTTTCCTGTTTCGTAAACTGACGAAGAATATGAGATTTAGGGCATTTTAGTCATTTGTAGGAAGTACTGTTTTCATCCATATTTTGCTGATGTGATTGACATGGCTTCTTGTCGCATTAGAATACTAGGAATGCGTGCATAATTAGTTTGGCGAAGAGATTCTCCTAAATGCGCACTTTGGGTCGACATACTATATGTAGACTTAAGTGTGTGGTTTAAGTGTTTGTATAAATGCTTGTGTTAGTATGTATTGAATTAAATGGTGTTATGAATTAGTTTGAGATTGATTTCTCAATTAATATGCTGGTGTAAATGGCTTCCTACATGTTAGCCATATGTACGATTTCATTATATGTACGAAATGCATATGCTTGATGTTTCACTTAAGTGGTATGTTATAACATGTGCTTGATGATTTCATTATGATTTAGTTTGAGATTCAATTCTCAATTAATTTGCTGATGGAAATGATTTCCTATAGGTTGGCGATATGCATAATTTCATTATATGTATGAAAGGCTTGCGTTGGATGATTTACTTAAGTTGTACGTTATAACATGTGTTAACATGCTCACATGGTTGTATTTCATTTCCATTACCCTTACACAATTGCTGATGTGGATTTATGATTTTTTGGGACTATGCCTAGTCCAGGCAGTCGGTAACCGAGCGAATTCGTGGTTAGCTTATCTTCACAACGAACGATGTGCCGATGAACGCGAGTCGTGTTCTGGAGTTGGCGGCAGTGGTTAGGCCACGCGAAGTGTTTTACACACTTCATGTCGTTTGACTTGAGATGCGATCGTGCTAGTCGAGCCCGTCAAGTAACCCGACTGACCGATGTATGTTCACCCTGCATGAGTCATAACTGCTTGAATCTAGGGTACTAAACTTACCATTGTAAACCCTGTTAACCATGGTACCTTGATCCATAAAGACTCATGAGCCGGGCATGGTGGTATGGGACACCGTGGTCGAGCTGTCGGCCTACGCTGGGGCCACAAACCTCCCCGTAGTGACCAGTGAGCACCTAGACTCGTGAGCAGATTATGGTGGTATGGGACACTATATTCTTGCTGTCGGCCTACATTGATAAGGTGATGGGGGAGCGGTGCAACGAGTGCGAGCAACAGCCCTAGCAGCCCTTTGTAGTGACCGCGAGCGTATTCTGAGTCTACGGGAGGCGACGACCCTTCAGTAGCAGTAGAGTACAGTAGGCCTGTATTGATAAGGTGATGGGGGAGCGGAGCAACGAGTGCGTGCAACAGCCCTGACAGCCCTTGCAGCGACCTACAAAATATACCTCGTATGAGATTACTAGGAGTGACGACCCTAGACAGGATCTTTGTTGGGATTGATATAAGGGAAGTACCTTAGTTTCCCAATCCTGCTGTTTGAATGGACTAATAACAACTCGAAAATCATATCACCATACCATTGCATGTGCCTGAAAGATGTGGAGTACTTGAGGGTCGATTGCATGCCGCGGTCGTAAGATGGTGCCGTATGAGGGAGATCGTCGGTGAGGGCATACATCACGTCATGTCATATTGCATTAACAACAGTATTAGGATTGTGTGAATTACTGCTTTACTATTAGCGCATGATTGATTTGATAACATGCTAATCTCTGCTCTCTTATTCCACTGAGTTGATCACTCACTCCCACGTTACGGGATGGTGTTTCCGGACACCCACCAGTCCCTTTTTGTGATTGCAGATGATGGCGCGGCCTGTGAGGCGGAGCTGGATTTGATGATGATGAGGAGGATCTCTCCTTTATGCGTGTTCTGATTGACGGGATTACAGGGAGGTTGAGTAAATGCCTTGGCACTTGTCATTTCATATTTTTAGTGCACTCATGTATATTCATTTTGTCTACTTTTGGAGTATACATGTATGTATATAACCTGGTAACATATTCACACTCTGGAGACATACAACAGTTTATATATGTTATACATACTATCACAGTCTTTCGCTTGCTAATTTAACTATCTCTGGAGTAGGATATGCTGTTCTGTCTTAATCTCACTCATGTTTAATACATTAACACAGACAACATTCAATCATACATATCTATGTTGCATAAATAACATTTTGAAACTCGGGAGTTAGGTTTTTACTCGACCCCTCAATTTTTGGGATGTTACAAGTAGTGTCTAAACATGGTGAACATACATCGATCAATCGGGTTAATAGACGAGCTTGACTAGGACGAGCACATGTTGAGTTAATCGATATGAAATGCATAAGCACTCCATGTGGCCTAACCACTACCGACATCCAAAGTATGGCTCGGATTCTTCGAACACATCCTGCATGGAGAAATCAACTGCAATCACCAGTTTGAGAACTATTACCGATCACCTGGACTATGGTATAGTCCCAATCATGTACAATCACAATAATGAATGTTTAAGTCAGATCCTACAATCATATGAACATGTTATGGAATATAACTTAAGCATGAATACACAGTACATGGAGGAAATCATACACACAGTTCAAGTTGTTGGGATTTACATCTCAACTCCCTTGTAAACCACACTTTACTAACTACTAACTCATTCAGACATTTTTACAAACACTTAGACTACACCTTCCAACATACATCACATGTGTCGGTCATATTACATATTTTGGCAAATCCTTTTGTCAAGGAGTTGTCGCATACATAACAACCATGTACCTACGACAATTAATCATGGAAATCACAACATCAGATTCCAAATGCATACAAACATTTCAACAGACACATGAAATACTCTATTCACAACATAGTTTATACATTTACGAAAAATGAAACAGATAGCACATTTAGCATGTGTAATGGCACCCACGTCAGTAATAAATCATTATCTGACATTGAAAGTCTTGAAGACCATAACCTAAACGTATATAGTCTGCATCTTAAATCGATAAATGAGTACGGATATGATTTAGACGCTAAGTCTTCGTCAACGGTGGTTTGGCAACCTAGAGCATGAATTAGGTTAGCTATATCATCATTTAAACTATTGAAAACCCTAGAACAGTTTAGGGTTAGGATTTCTTACCCAAGTATGGAATCAGTATCGCCTGTATAGCGATATGAATAGGTGGTTAGGCACGTAGTGTAGCTAGAAAGAATCTCAGGATGGATCACCAACTTCTCTCTCTCTTTCTCTCTCTTTACTCTCTTTTCTTAGTTAGGGTTTTGAAATTCGTATGGATTATGAAAGAGAGGGTTTAAGACCCTTATATAGGCCCAGAACTGACGAAAACAGTCCCAGGGCCATGGTATACTTAAGTTATAAAAAAATCGGGCTTGTTTCGATCCAACGGGGCATTTCTGGAGGTCCCTTTGCTGAATGCGGTTGGACTTAAGCTCATAGATACTAGATCTTGGTCAAGCTAAGTTTTCAGTCTGATTGGGTTTACAGATCGACCGTGGCAGACCAGTTTCAGTTCAACGGTCACCGACACTCGATCAGGGCCACAAGTATATTGGCATGTGTGGGACTTCCTCCTGATCTGAGGAGTATTTAGGTCAGATTCTAATGGTCATAATTCTTATAATCGACGCGCAAGCGACACGACTCAGATTACTTAAATTTATATTTAATTTCTAAAAACATTCGCGTTCTCACACACTTCACTTCGGACTCAAGAAAATAGTCCCAGGACATCATCTGGACTTGATTTTCGAGGTAATTGTCAAGTCCAACCAGGCGGTCATAATTGTCTAAGTTCATCACTATCGGACTTTCAATGTGCGATCCAAGTCTGATACGGAGTTTCAATGTGCTCCCGAGAGCAACCGGGTTTAGCGATGGATCCTAGGTTTCAAGGTAATGTAGCGTTAACAATTCTATGAGTTTTGGGTCTTACAGATCATATTTAAAGTGATTGGTGCTAATTTCACAGGTAATCTAGTTTAACGCTAGTTAATTCTTGTTAATTTCTAAAGGATTTAGTCCTAACTGATCTCTGCTTGAGGTGGTACTCGGGTCTTCGTACGATTTTTTCAGGATGTTACACGAATTCACACACGACCTCTTACTGAGAAACAACCGATTCTGTAATTCAGGCCAAGGCCTTGGGCCCATTGGCATGCGTGTCCGAGACACTCTTTCACCATCTTACTCAGCTCGTAAGGACATGTTCACTAGCTCAACATAGTTGGGAATGCTAGCACAACACATCTTAGTGGGGATATTAGCCTGCAGACCTTCTAAAAATTGCCTCATTCTCATCGACTCATTTGCTAGGATCAATGGAGCATATCTATCCAACTCCATGAAGCAATTCTCGTATTCTTCCACTGTCATTCCTCCTTGTCAGAGGCAGAGAAATTCATCCTCCTTTTCATTACAGTAAGTGAGGGGAAAGTACTTTTCATGAAAATGGGTTTCAAACTCGTACCACCATGCAAATCTAGTGGGAATGGTTTGTAGGACACTATCCCACCAAACATATACGTAACAAGCTCAACTTGTTCTACTTAGTACAATGTAATGACTTCAGCATTTTGATATATGATCCAACTAGTACTCAGCCTCCTCGGGTCTATGAGTACTCGCAAAAGTGGGAGGATGGAGGCACTAAAAGCATTCGAACAGGCCACTTGTGGGAATGGCCCTAGTAGGCTGTATAGGTGGCATCGATGGGGCCACATTCATGTTCTGCACGATGACCCCCGCTATAGTGGACAAAACTTGCTGTAGTTCTTGCATTAGGAGCATCATTTTCTCCAACCTATTAGGAGGAGAGGCTGCACTAATAGGTTGGAGCAAATGATACCAACGAGGACGCACTGCGTGGTGTTGACGAGGATGCACGGTTCTGACCCAAAATCGGTGGTGTACTCAGTGTTAGCCCATTTGTGGGGCCAGTTGCCAATTATGAATCCGGCATTGTCTCAATACCCGAGCTCAAACTAGGGTTCGTAGCTATCGCTTAGGGGAGCGGCCCCATTAATCGATCCACTAAGTGGGAGACGTGTCATATTCCGAGTGGTCTTAGGAGGCATTCCCTATATACAACATAGGGTGCAACATTTATAGGATTAAGATAACATCAACCACTTTTTTTCAGCATTCTACACATATCCAAACAAAAGGAGCTTCATGCATTTCATTTAACCAAAGCATTACATGAATTATGATAGAGAATACATGTGAGCCAATTTAACAAAAGGCCTTAACACTTACGAACCTAACATCTAAACTAGGTCTAACCAAGGCTATTACAAAAGGAAACAAGAAAATGATTACAAACATATAACTAGTCCTCCGATTTTGGTGAAGGTGGAGGCGCTCCCTTATCCTGAATGCAACACAGGAGGGCTTTTATGGTGCAAGACATCTTCTTGAACTTTTGTTTCAGGTAGGCTTGGTTCTCCTCGAACTTTCGCTTCAAGTAGGCATGGTTTTCCTCAATCTTGGCCATGTGGGCTTTTAAGGTGGCCGATCATGGCGGTTCTCATGAAAATTAGGAGGTTGCCCATCTGAGCGTTGGGCCTCCTCTTCTTCTTCCTGCTCCACTTCCTCATTTTCTTCCTCTTCTTCATTTCCTTCCCCTTCTTCACCGCCTTCCTCCTCTTCATTTCCTTCTACTTCTTCACTACCTTGCTCCTCTTCATTTCCTTCCTCTTCTTCACTACCTTCCTCTTCAGTCTCTTCTTCTTTCTCATCCCCGTACTCATCAATCCTTACTTGGAATTGCCTGGGGCCTATGCCCATATTGTTGAGTGTAGTTTCACTGATGAAATGGATTAGGGCGAGGTTATCCATGTGGAGTCTGAAGCTAAAATTTTGGGCGATCTTACAAATGAGTCGGCCAAAAGGGAGTGAGGCGCCTCCCCGAGTAAATCATGCAGTATTGATTATCTCAGTCAAGGCGAGAGTAGGCAGGCACACTTTTTCTTCCTGTCTAACTTTGTACAGGAAATTCATCATGAATCGAGTACATTCTATGTGGTTACTCCACTTAGGATACATGTTGTATGTGCATATATGGTGGAGTAGGAAAAAATATTCCATCATACGATTCGATGTGAGGCTATTTCCACGCCTCCAATTTATAAGTTTGTCGCAAAGGAAACATGTGGGACGATTCCTCTCCTGTTCACTAGTGAGATTAGACTCACTGGCATGTACAACTCCACATTTTATTCCCATGATACGTGCCATGAAATCCACATCAACCCTAACGTGAGATCTTCCTAACGGTATGATAAACTAAAGAGGCTCCAAGTTGGGTCCCGTATATGAGCATAGAAGGCTCGTACGGTGCCTTCACTTGAATGAGTTCTTCCTTCGAATATGGGACCCCACCCACTCTCTAGGAGGATGTCAATCATCGGATATAACCCAAATAATTTATCGTTAACATGAGCTTCAAATACAACCTTGCGATCACGTAACTTACCGAGTTCGGTGCCCGCCAGTAGAGGTCTTTCTATCGGGATTCGAGGGTTGAGGTCCCATTTCAACCATTACTCGGTGCTTACACTAGTCTCAGCACTCGTCTTCTTCCTAGAATGGCTTAAACGGCTAGGCCCAGCTTCATCCGAGGCCGCTCTCTTCTTTCTCATAAGGGAAAGGAGCGTTGAGATAGAGAAAATGGTGGTGATGAACTCAGGGAGGGCTATTGAGATGGAAAGGCTTTAGGAATGAAGTGGGTTTGAAGACATGGAAGTTATGAGACACAAAAAGAGGGTTTTTGTGCCCAAATAGGTGAAAATAAGAGAAATCAGAAGATACAATGGGTAGTTCTAGAAGAGTAGTGTTGGAGGAGTGTAGGATGGGGAGAAAATGAGAGATTTGTGTGTATGGAACCAGAGATTTGATAGAGAAAGGGAGTTTTAGAGGGTTTAGAGGTGTTTGGAGGGTTAGAAATGATGAAATGGGGTGAAATGGGGCGAAGGGGTTAAAAAGAAGGGCCCTAGATGTGAGAGAGGCCCCACATGTCCTGCCGAACGGTGGTGCTCTGCCACCCCCACGGTGCCGCCGCGCCCCTTTGTGGAGGCCAGAGGTGCGCCGTTAACTGGGCGATGCCTCCGTGCCCCTCTGGGGTGTCCGGTAGTGGCTCTTCCCTGGGGCGGTGGCCACACCCTTTCGGGGTGCCGTATGGATGCTGAGACCCCCGGGCCCCACTGAATTTCGTGCTTTGAGGTTTTAGGCCCATACAGTCTTTTTTCCTAGTTGTACGTGAACATATTCATACCTTTCAGGTCTATTTTAGATTTGAAATTCGTCGACTTACGACCCAGAGGTGTCTTAGATCAATTCATGTGGTCTAAAGTATGTTGTGGACTAAACTACATTGTTTGGTCTCACTTGTCGGCAAAGCCTTGGGATCCCTTGTGGTTTATAGATTCCATCTCCCCCTTCCTAAGTCAGAGAGCATCAGAGTGCATCGTGTTACCTATAACCCAAGTCCATTTTAATCTAAATCATACTATAATATTAACTTGTAACGCCCTAAATTTTGAGGGTTGAACAAAGCTCTACTCCTGAGATCCAATACATCACTTATGCAACATGGATAATGATGTTCAGATTTCGTCCATATCAATGAGTTAAACATGAGTGGGATTATTCCAAAATAGTAAATCATACTCTAGATATAATTTAATTAAGTAAGCGAAAGTCTGAAACATATGTATTTAAATATGAAAGTGTTTCACAAACTCCGGAGTGTGAGTATATAACCGGGCTGAATACATACATATATTGGTTCAAAATATACAAAATGTGAGAATGTAAGATGTCCAAATAAGTCAAGTATCCCTGTGATCCCGACAAATCAGCACGAGGTCTACATAGACCCGCCTGGGAGCTGAAATAGGAGAACTCTTTCTCCTCTTCCATAAAGTCCAAGTCCGTTACCTAGACATCATTAATACATGTATTTAAATCAGAGTCAGTTGGTGTTTTAAAACTCCGTCCCAGGGTGGGAGTGAGTGATCAACTCAGTGGTACTATAAGGCAAAGGTTAACATGTTATAAAGTCAATTAAGCAGTAATGATAAAGTAATACAACAATCACTTCCTAACTACTCTTATTAATGCAGGAAAGGAGTGCAAGTAATGATGTATGCCCTCGCACAAAGCTCCCTCAAAAGTGACTCCAACAACCAATTTCGCAAATGTCAACACTTCCTAAAGTGCACCTTCCTTGCCAAAAGCATATCCGAGTTAATGCAATGTGGTGCATGGCCGTGTTAGCCGAGTACTTAATTAAGCTTATTCATATAGCAGGTTTGGGAAGCTAAGGTACCTTCATTTATATCATTACTCTGAACCGAAGGATCCATCTAGGGTCGTCAATCCTAGTTAATGCAATGCGGTGCATGGCCGTGTTAGTTGAGTACTTAATTAAGCTTATTCATACAACAGGTTTGGGAAGCTAAGGTACCTTCATTTATATCATTACCCTGAACTGAAGGATCCATCTAGGGTCGTCAATCCTAGTTAATCACATACGATAGACAAGTTATAAGGCATCATTCCTAATGAAAAGCAGTCGATAAGCAAGTTGAAAGTTTATACTCACAGTCACTACGGGAGGCTCGTCAGCTCAGTGTAGGCTAATAGCTCAAACAAGGTGTCTCATACACCACCATGACCGGCTCACGAGTCTAGGTTGCTCACCGGTCACTACGGGTAGGCTTGTCACCCTAATATAGGCTGACAGTTCGAACATAGTATCTCATACACCACCATGCTCGATCATGAGTCTTAACAGATCGTGATACCATGGTTAAAATGGGTCTTTACATTGGTAAGGGGTAGCTTAGATTCAAACAGTGGTGTCCATACATGGTAAACATATAATAGGCCAATTGATTTATTAGGCATGTTCGATTGGTACAAGCATACACTGACTTAATCGACATGGAGTGCATAAGCACCCCTTGTGGCCTAACCACTGTCGACAGACGTCGTGCGACCCAAATTTGTCGAACATATCTAACGTGACGAGACTAATTCGTCCACTGGTTAAGACTGTTACTGATTGCCTGGAATACGTTGTAGTCTCAATCTTACTTAGATGTAGTAAGTAAACACATGTGATAATCACTTCAGCATTCAACAAACAATTCAACTGAAATCCTCATTTGAGCATTTTATCAAACACATTAAACATTTTACCTAACACTTTCATTTTATCCATAAATCACATAGAGGCAAATAAGATTTCATAAAGGAAACTATACATATAAATAAGGTAATTGAGAATCCTATCTCAATACCCTTAATAAATACAAATCATTAACAATTTCTCATTCATACAATTTATCAAACACTTAAGTTACACTTCACCAAAAATATATATAGGCAAGATTAGTTACGACATGTATTATAGAAATTTCTTACACAAAGAGGTCACCATGCATATGACAAACATGAATCTTAGATTGGTAGTCATGGCAAGTACAAATCACATTTACATGTTCATTCAAACATTTCAACAAACACATAGCATGCACATTTCATTCAACATAGTACATACATGTAAAATATATCGAAATAGGCGTATCTAAGATGATATGGTAGCAATAAAGTTAGACATAAATCATTAGCTAACATTGAAAACATTGAAAACCACAACCTAAACATATATAGTCCGCACCTTTCATCAGAATACTCGATTCGGACTCGGTTCGAATTCTACGTTCTCGAAAACAAAACGTCATGTACCTAAATGGTGAAATCGGTTTGCTAGGTTGATAAATAACCATTTTAGATCTCAACTACGGTATTGGGGTTAGGGTTTCTTACTCAAATCGTAGGCGAAACTGATCATGCAGTGAAATGGGGAGGTGAAACAGTACGTGGAGTAGTGAGAGAGAATCACGGTAATGATTTCTCAAGGTTTCTCTCCTCTACTTACTCTTTTCTCTCTTCTCTCTCCTAGGGTTTGGAGAAATTTGTATGAGAGAGAGGTGGGGTGGTATAAGGGCTATATATAAGCCTAGAAGTGATGTAAATGGCCTGTAACGTCCTAAAAATTGGGGTCGAGCATAACTCATCTCCCGAGTTCCAAAACATCACTTATGCAACATGTTTAAAGATGGTTGTATGTTGTCTGTATTAGTACATGCAACATGAAGTAGATTAATCCAAATCAGCAAACATAATCTAGGGACAGTTAGAATACGTAAGCGGAAGACTAGAAGAAATATATATACCATTATAAGTCCCCAAGATATGTATGCTCTGTCATGTCATAATTACATGTATTGTCTCAAAATACAAATATCAAAATGTGATAAACCACTATAAACATAACCCTGAATTCCCGTCAATCAGGACACGACTCACATGAACCCGCCTGAGAACTGCAAGAAGGAGAATGCCTCCTTATCATCCTCATACTCCTGCTCTGCCTCGTGGGTCGCATCATCATCTGTAACTAAGACAGAGTCTAGTTGCGTTTGAACACCGTCCCAGAACGTGGGAGTGAGTGATCAACTCAGTGGAGTTATACAGAAAAGGTTATGTAACACCCTGAAAATCGGGGGTCGTGTAGAAACCCAACTCCCGAGTTCCAAAACATCACTTATGCAACAAATATGATTATGATTTAGATGTTGTCTGAGTTAGCGCATTAACATAAGTGAGATTTTACCAAATTGCAATTCATACTCCAGATCCAGTGATAAAATGCAAGCGGAAGACTGGAAGATATATATATATATATATATATATATATATATATATATATATATATATATATATATATATATATATATATATATATATCACTGTATATAAAACAAAACAATCTCGATCTGTCTCCAAAGTATGAATATAACTCTGAGTCACAAATACATATAACAAATCAAAATCAAAGGTCATATGATGTCCAACTAGAAAAATCCCACTGATCCAGGCCACCTATACGAAGCTGTCAGCAAACTGCATGTACGACAACTCGTCCTAGTCCTCGTAGTAGTCCGGCTCCAGCTCCTGAATCGCCTCGCTATCTGCATCTAAGACAAAGTCTGATAGGTGTTACAAACACTGTCCCGTAATGTGGGAGTGAGTGATCAACTCAGTGGAATCATAGAGCAAAGATTAGCATGTTATCAAATCAATCACGCGATAATAGTAAAGCAAGCAATCAGACATTCCTAAATACTGTTATTAATACAAGTATGAGATGCAGTAATGATGCATGCGCTCACCGAAATACTCCCTCATGCGACACCATCGTACATCCGCGGCATGCTTTCTTCCCTCAGTGCTCCACATCTTCCAGGCACATGCAGTGTGATATGAATATGATTACCGAGTTTTTATTAGTCCTTTCATACAGCAGTGTTAGGAAACTAAGGTACTTCCCTTATATTATTCCCAACACAGATCCTGTCTAGGGTTGTCATTCCTAGTAGTCTCATACAATGATATATTTCTAGGTCGCTGCAAGGGCTGCCAGGGCTGTTGCTCGCACTCGTTGCACCGCTCCCCCATCACCTTATCAATACAGGCCTAGTTGTATTCTTGTTGCTACGGAAGGGTCGTCACCTCACCTAAACTCAGAATACGCTCGAGGTCACTACAAAGGGCTCGTTACCAATCAGAGTAGGCCGACAGCTCGAATGTAGTGTCTCATACCACCACAATTGGCTCACGAGTCTAAGGTGTTCACTGGTCACTACGGAGAGGTTTGTGGCCCCAGCGTAGGCCGACAGCTCGACCACGGTGTCCCATACCACCATGCCCGGATCATGAGTCTTAATGACTCAAGGTACCATGGTTATCAGGGTTATCACTAGTAAGTTCAGTACCCTAGGTTCAAGCAGTTATGACCTACAATGGTCAGTAGGGTTGCTTAACGAGCTTGACTAGTATGAGTGCACCTCAAGCTGAACGACATGAAGTGCATAAAACACCTCGTGTGGCCTAATCACTGCCATCAACCAAAGTACAACTCGGGTTCGTCGACGCGTCCTTCGTGGTGAATAGAATCCAACCACGATTTTGAATTTGTTACTGACTGCCTGGACTAGAATATAGCCCCAAGCACTTGTAATCTAAATCAATAATCATATGAGAGTGACAAAAATGAAGCACAAATAATCCAAGCATGTTAACATGTTATAACATACAACATAAGCAAATCAACCAAATACAAGCATTTCATATATATAAGGAAATCAATTCAATATAACAACATGGAGGAAATCATGTACATCATCATATTAGTTGAGAATCTAATCTCCAAACTAATCTACAACACCATTCACTCAATACTTACTAATACATACTCTTATACAAACACTTAGTCAACACACATTTATCTATATAGCATATGTCGACCCAAAGTGTGCATTAGGGAGAATCTCTTGGCCAAACAGATCATACACGCCTAATTAGTATAATAACACGACAAATACTCATGACAATCATATCAGCAAAATATGGACATATACAGTATTTCCTACAAATACCTAAAATACCCTAAATCTCATATTCTCGTACGTAATCGAAATGAAAAACAGACAGCATGTTCTACATGTCAAACAGTATCCTTGTCAATAATCTACTATCAAACGATATTGAAAGCTTTGAAAACAGGTAACCTAAGCATCTAAAATCCTCACCTTATGTCGTAGAAGCGTAACGAATCGAATAAAAACTCTATGCTTCGTCAACGTCAATATGACGACCTATTTCACAAGATTAGTCAGCTACTTCGCTATTTGTATCGATAGAATTCCTAAAATAGGTTAAGGTTAGGGTTTTCTTACCTAGAATAAAGTCAGAATCACCGGAAGAGTGATTAGAACACGATGGCTAAGCACGTGTAGTAGCAAGATCGAGTGACAGGAACTTTCCCTCACAACTTCCACACAATCTCTCTCTTTTCTCTCTTCTCTTTCCTAGGGTTTCTTGCAAATTTATATGGGAGGGATGTGAGAGGGTTTAAGGTCCTTAAATAGGTTAGAAACTCACCTATTTAGACTTTAAACCAATGTATACTTGGGTTACAGCCAAATCGGGTCCTTTCCGATCCAAAAGAACATTTCTAGAGGTCCCGTGACTGAATGTGATCGGACTTAAGCTTATGAATGTTGGATCCTGATCACATTAAGTTTTTAGTTCGATAGGGTTTCCAGATCGCACGTGGCGGACCAGTTTCAGTTCAACGGTCACCGAGACTCGATTAGGGATTCCAAGTCCACTGACATGAGTGGGAAATGTTTCCTGATCCGAGGGTGTATTTGGGTCAAATTCCAACGGTCTGAATGCTTATAATTAACCTGCAACCGACACATGCCAGATTTATTTAAATCACATTTAATTTATGAAGAATTCTACTTGTTCTCACACTCCTAGCTCCAGGCTCAATGAAATAGCCTCAGGACATCATTTGAACTTGATTTCCGGGATGGTAGTCAAGTCCAACGACTGTGATATAGTTCCAATCACGTACAATCACAACAGAAATCAGTAATGAATACTCAAGTCAAATCCTACAATCATATGAGCATGTTATGGAATATAACTTAAACATCACTACAGTACATGGAGGAAATCATACACATATTTAACATGAATAAGTAGGCTAGACAATTCATGGAGGAAATCATACACACAGTTAAGGTAGTTGAGATTTCTATCTTAACTCCTGTAACGCCCGTGAAAAATCCGTACTTGGACTCGAGTACCAACTCGACCCGAAATTGCATAGAATTAATTTTTTTAGAAAATATGACTAAGTTAGCTAGCGCAACGCTAGAGTAGCTGGGAAATAGTCCCTGATCACTTTAAATATGTTCTACAAGACCCAAATCGAGTAGAACCAATGACTCTACAATACTCTATAACCTCGGATCAAACTCTAAGTAGGTTTGTTCTCTGGACCACTTTGAAACTTTGTATTGGATCTAGACCGCGCGTCGAAAATCTGATACCTCCTATCTCAGACCGTTAGAACCGCCTAGCTGGACTTGACAATCATTTCGAAAATCAAGTTCAACCGATAATCACAGGCTATTTCATTGAGCCCGGACTGAAGAGAGTGCGAATAGGGACAGATTTGGAATTTAAAATTCAAATCTAGCACACGACTTGACGTGTCAGTATTAAGCGTTATGGCCATCAAAATTCAGTCAGATTACACCCTCGGATCAGAAAAAATTTCTATTTCATATCATGGGACTTGCAGCCCTGATCTACGTGCGGTGACCACTGAACTGAAACTGGTCCGCCACGTGCGATCTACGAACCCTGCCAGACTGAAAACTTGATGCGTGCTAGATCCGGTACGTATGAGCTTAAGTCCGATCGCATTCGGCCAGGGGACCACCAGAAAGTATCTTTTGGACTGAAACAGCCCCGATTTGGTTATGCACTAAGTGAACTTTGTTCCTGAGCCTATTTTGGGCGTTTTGGGGCTTATAAAAGGGGTTGAAACCCTCACTCCTCTCTCCCATCCGAAATTGAGAGAAACTCTAGATTGGGAGAGAGAAAAGGTGAGAGTTTGAGAGAGAGTGTAGGAGAGAATTTTCCTGCCTTTGTGCCGCTTGTTGCACGTGCTGTAGCAACACCCTCCGATCACCTGGCCGGTGATTCTTCCGCGTTTTCAGGTAAGAACTAACCCTAGAAGTTGCTGATTTGAGGTTTACTAGGATTCATAGCATGTTAGCTGACTTATCTTGTAAATTAGGTTCTCTTATTGCCGTAAACGAAGCGTATACGCTCCGTTCGAAATCACGCATCCATAAGAGATAAGGTGAGGATTTTAGACGCTTTGATTGACGGTTTCCAACGCTTTCAATGTCATTTAATAGTAGATTATTGATGGCATCACCGTTTGACATGTACAACATGCTATCCGTTTCCTGTTTCGTAAATCAACGAAGAATATGAGATTTAGGGCATTTTAGTCTTTTGTAGGAAGTGCTGATTTCATTCATATTTTGCTGATATGATTGACATGGTTTGTTGTCGCATTAGAAAGTTAGGAATACGTGCATAATTAGTTTGGCGAAGAGATTCGCCTAATTGCGCACTTCGGGTCGACATACTATATGTAGACTTAAGTGTGTAGTGTAGGTGTTTGTATAAATGTTTGTATTAGTATGTATTGAATTAAATGATGTTATGAATTAGTTTGAGATGGATTTCTCAATTAATATGCTGAGATAAATGATTTCCTACATGTTGACTATATGCATGATTCCATTATATGCATAAAATGTATGTGCTTCAAGATTTGCTTAAGTTGTATGTTATAACATGTGTTAACATGCTCACATGGTTGTATTTCAATTCCAATACTCTCATATGATTTGCTGATGTGATTTCATAAATGTTTGGGACTATACTTAGTCCAGGCAGTCGGTAACAGAGCGAATTCGTGGTTGGCTGGTCTTGGCCACGAACGATGCGTCGATGAACGCGAGCCGTGTTTGGAGTTGGCGGCAGTGGTTAGGCCACGCAAAGTGTTTTACGCACTTCATGTCGTTCGTCTTGAGATGCGATCGCGCTAGTCGAGCCCGTCAAGTAACCCGACTGGCCTATGTATGTTCACCCTGCATGAGTCATAACTGCTTGAACCTAGGGTACTGAACTTACCATTGTAAACCCTGTTAACCATGATACCTTGATCCATGAAGACTCATGAGCCGGGCATGGTGGTATGGGACACCGTGGTGAGCTGTCGGCCTACGCTGGGGCCACAAACCTCCTCGTAGTGACTAGTGAGCACCTAGTCTTGTGAGCAGATTATGGTGGTATAGGACACTATATTCTAGCTGTCGGCCTACACTGTTCAGGCGACGAGTCCTTTGTAGTGACCGCGAGCGTATTCTGAGTATACGGGAGGCGACGACCCTTCAGTAGCAGTAGAGTACAGTAGGCCTGTATTGATAAGGTGATGGGGGAGCGGTGCAACGAGTGCGAGCAACAGCCCTGGCAGCCCTTGCAGCGACCTACAAAATATACCTCGTATGAGATTACTAGGAGTGACGACCCTAGACAGGATCTGTGTTGGGATTGATATAAGGGAAATACCTTAGTTTCCCAATCCTGTTGTTTGAATGGACTAATAACAGCTCAGAAATCATATCAACATAACATTGCATGTGCCTGAAAGATGTGGAGCACTTAAGGGAGTGTGGCATGCCGCGGTCGTAAGATGGTGTCGTATGAGGGAGATCGTCAGTGAGGGAATACATCACGTCATGTCATATTGCATTAACAACAGTATTAGAATTTTTTGATTTACTGCTTTACTATTATCGCATGATTGATTTGTGAACATGTTAATCTTTGCTCTATGATTCCACTGAGTTGATCACTCACTCCCACGTTACGGGATAGTGTTTGCAACACCCACCAGACCCTGTTGTAGATACAGGTGATGCTGAGATCCAGGAGGCAGGACCAGACTTTGACGAGGACCAGGACGAGTTCTCGTACATGCAGTACCATGATGGCTTTGTGTAGGTGACCTGGGTTGATGGGACTTCAGTGGGACTATTTTGAACATTTAATTTTGTTCATGTATATGTATATGAGACTCAGAGATGTATTCATACTTTAGAGACAGATGAGATCTACTTTGTTTTTCCATACAGTGATATATATATTGTTTAGTCTTCCGCTTGCTTTTATCACTGGATCTGGAGTATGAATTGCAGTTTTGGTATATTTTTACTCATGTAAATGCTTTAACTCAGACAACATTGAATCATAATCATTTTTGTTGCATAAGTGACGGTCTGGAACTCGGGAGTTGAGTTTATACACGACCCCCGATTTTTAGGGTGTTATAAGTTGGTATCAGAGCGTGAATAAAAGTATACTAGGCCTGGGTTATGGTCATGCGACATACGCTGTCATTTCCTTTGACTTAGGTGGGTGCAAGAAGGGTCTAAAAACATTTCTAAGATCGCAGATTTGCCAATAGGCGAAGTCTATTCATTTCGATCGCGTGATCGAGTCCGTAACGCATCTAGGGTCGCGTAAAGCAACCCCAATAGCTCCTAGGTTGTATGTGAGTGGGTTGAGACATTCTTTGAATGATTCTAAACCCGTTAATGTGAATCCTTGGGCCGTGAGATAACCACAACTCCTGTATTCAATCGTCAGGGCTTAAAAACCCCGTTTCACCAAAAATCTTCAAAATTCTTCCTCCCACCACTCAAATATTCAATTATTTCTTATCCTTTTCATATTAGGCATCAATACTAATGTAAAAATAACATAAAATCATACTTTTACAAAATTTTACAGTGAATAGTAAAATTTCATGAAAAATGGCCATAAGGCCATTCTAACTTCACTTTCTTTAGCAACTAATGAGCTAGATGGATGTACTAGCTCCTTCTACCCCAAAATAATATACTTAGATCACGGTGGACCCACACAAATCCCTATGCAATTAGTGTTTGTACACTGCCAAAGACAGAAACTCTAATGGAAAGAGCAACTATGGTAAGACGAGAATCTTCCGCTTCCCACCTTTGAGTAAAAATATTCATCAACTCTCCATCCTCTTTAAAATGAAAAATATCCATCCAACTCTCCATCCTCCTGTGAAGAAGATAAGAAGCTTTAAACGGTAGAGTGCAAAGAGAAGGCAGCATCAAAGCGGTGGTCAGGTTCAACTCATGATCTTTGTACGTGTTTCTGTTCTGAATTATATTTATATTTTAAGGCAGGTATGTTCGCAATGGACCCCACTATATGAATGATTTGCATTTTTTTTTCTTTTTTTTTAAAAAGAGATACTAGTTTCACACACACACACACACACACACACACACACATATATATATATATGGGTCAACTCAAACACTCAACTCAATGTTTAATAATTAAACTAGGAAGAATGAAGAACTAATAATAGATATTCAGTGTAGTGTGAGTAAAAAATTTGCCTACTAAATTGTGAAGAATTGCACATGTCATGCTAGTGAATGTTGCTGATTCACCTCCGTGAGGTTTTGGGTTCAAATTTCTGCCACCTACATTCACCTTTTGGTTTAATAACCATATGGCAGATAGAGTGACACGGTATTGTTGTGTCGAATTCAAAATTCAATTGGACCACACCACCAGAAACAGTTGGGACAATAATCCCACCGTTGAAATCTTCCTGGGGCTGACCATCATGTTTATTCACAGACCTGGATGAAGGGAAAACACAAATATCGGCTTGATCCAAAACTTGTTTTAAATGGTGGGCGTTCAATCCCCACTGTGTGATCCACTTAAAAGGTAGGTCCATGATCGAATCCATCCCTCAGTTGATCTGACAATATTTTTCTAAAATTAAAGCCCCAGGATTGGAAATAGGTTAATAGATTAGAAAACTTCATCAAATACTTTGGAGCTACATTTGTTTTGCAAACAATGGGTCACGTGATCAAAGGATCAACCTTATTCTTAAGAGAGATGTACAAACCCCACTCCAATATTCAATTATTTCTTATCCTTTTCATATTAGGCATCAATACTAATGTAAAAATAACATAAAATCATACTTTCACAAAATTTTACAGTGAATAGTAAAATTTCATGAAAAATGGCCATAAGGCCATTCTAACTTCACTTTCTTTAGCAACTAATGGGATAGATGGATGTACTAGCTCCTTTGGGATTGCAGAATGGCCCCGGAAAGTCCTGAACTCATGTTTGGGCCCATATAGGTCAAAATACAATGAACCAAGGTGGGGCCCATAGTTATTTGGGATCCCTGGACCATAGGGGACCAAACCCATGTGTTCCCACCGACCGAACAGATGATCGGTCGGCGATGCCATCGCCGATCCGGCGATGCATCGCTGACCACCATCGTCTGTTGGATGTGTTCTTTGAGATGTGAGGGTATTTTGGGTACTACACACCCCCCATGTATGGTTCGTGTGTAGAAAACTCCTAAATCGTGCACTTCCTTCACAAACAGCCCTTCCCATAGCTCCATTCTCATTTTTCAGCTGCCATCTCCAAAATTCGTGATTCCAAACCACCCCTAAATCCATCCTTGGCCAAAACCGACCACTCTCCATCAATCTATTTCGGTTTGCAGCCATCCCTCTAACAGATTTCATCTTTTGGAGCTCAGAAATCGTGAGGTGCTCCATTTCCCTTTTTCATTTTCATTTCTCCTTGAAAATACATCTTAGGGGAGCTTGAAGCATCCCTCTACAATGCCTAGATCTCCCTTTTCCATTTTGGACAGCCACTTCTTCGCATTTTCTTCATTTTCTATGGCTTTTGTGGAAGCCATTTTAGGCCTTTTGTCACTCTCCACCATCCTATCTTTGATGGGTAAAAGAAAAACCACAGTGGATGAGGCTGGGCCAAGTCGCCCTGCTCAATCAAGAAGACCGCGGGGTGGTACCGCAAGTTCAAGCGCCGCCACAGGTCCAGCTACAGCCCGAGAGTTCCATACAAAGCGGAATTTGGATCCCCATACTCACCTTGGGCGAGTGATTCTAGCAGAGATGCCTCACGGCCAATACACTGATTGCAAAGTGTTGTTTGAGGCGAACATGGAAGGACGAGTGTTCGATAAATTTTTATTGTTCGAGCGCATTGAAGCTGCGCATTGGGGTCTGATCTTTGAAGCTCGCGCTCGTGCTAATGTGAGTACCGTTCGTGCCTTCTACGCTTGTATCCAGAATCCTACCTTGGAGCCATTACAGTTCAAAATTCCTTTTGGTAGGGACAGGATGGCTAAGATCGATGTGCGGCTGATTGTGTGACTTCTGAACGTGCCTCTTGGTGATGTTCATCCTAGTGAGAAGAATCTGAGGAGTAGGCGTGAGCAAGATCACCGTACCAGATTCCTATGCGGTAAGTTGGTTCCATGGCAGCCTAATAATAGCCTCAAGGCGACGTACATGTCTGATGATTTGTGCCTGCTGCACCATATCTGCACGTTCAATGTGTATCCCAGGTCGACGAATCACATTGAGTGTACGCACCTTATGGTTGATTTCTTGTATCTGGTGGCCTAGGGAGAGAATGTATGTATGACCACTTTCATCTTGCGATAGATAATCCTCATATCGAAGTAAAGAAGAACGTCCGAATCACTTTCTTTTGGCCGACTGATATGTAAGATCGCTCTTGAGTTTGCTTACAGACTTGGGCTGAAATTTCCAGTTTCGATTCATAGCATTGATGATTCAACTATGGTCAAGATGAAGATTGGGTCTCAGTACCGTGAGAATCATCTTGAGAAGGATAGCGAGGATGATTTTGATGATGAGGAGGATCCAAGTGAAGGAGAACCTGGAATAGAAGTTCAGGAAGAAGTCCAGGAAGAGGAAGAAGAGGAGGCTCAGGATACAGATGAGAGCCCTCCTCCTTCTGCTCAGGCTATTGGCGATGATCGCATTGCTCGGATTGAGGAGAGCCAGATCGCCTTGCGAAGGAAAGTTCAGGAACTTCGCGCTGAAGTCGAGCATGCCAAGGCCGTTACGAAGAGGAAATTCGGCAAGGTGACTCGCACCTTGAAGGCGATCCTGTGCTGCTTGCAGGATAAGGGTGCTCCTCCTCCGTCACCTGATTTAGACTAGCGATGAGATCATTGATGTTGTTATCAGTAGTTAGTTATTTCCTGCTTTAAGTTATGTAAGCCTGTTAAGGATATGCTTTGCTTATGTTACTGTTGTAAATTTTAACTGTCTTAGTTCCCATGTATTTCTCGTCATGATGCTTGTAAGGATATATCCCTTGTATTGTGATAATTTTGATTAAATGAAATGCATGGAATGCCTTTGACTCCTTGTGTGAATGATTGCGGTGTATTTGTGCTATTGAGACTGACAAGGTTGCGCCCTATTTTGAATATAGGGAATGCCGCCTAAGGCTAAGCGGAGCACGACTCGGCTTGCATTGAGTGAGCCTATGGATCAGGCTCCTTCGCAGCCTGACACCTATGCGGACCCTGCTGTGAGCCCGATTCCTGAGACAGTGCGCGTGTCTCAGCCTACTGCTGGTCCTACAGTTGGACTATCGCCGTTCACACAGCCAGTCTGAGAGCCTTACCGTGCGTCTACTTCGACGCAGCACACGCCACAGCCTGCTCTACCTCCTGACAGATTTGAGCAGATGATGGCTATAATGCAGCAGCAGTAGCAGCTCCTGACTATCATTGTGGGGACATTAGCCCAAGGTGGGGGTATGACTCCACCTGCGCCACCTACGCATCCAGCTGAGGATGCTGATACTTATGCCCAGGATGAGGTCATGGCTCATCTAGTACCACCTGCTTATCCTGCGGGGAATGCTGCAGATACACAGGGCTTGTTAGAGCGATTCCAGTGCTTATGGCTTCCCACTTTTACGGGTTCTCATAGACCCGAGGAGGCCAAGTATTGGCTCGACCTTGTGTCGAAGATACTGCGAATGTTACACTGTACAGAGGCTGAGCAGGTAGAGTTGGCTACATTCTTGTTTAAAAGAGACGCCAGCTTGTGGTGGGACAGCGTATTGTGGACCGTTGCTGCTGACTTTATATGGACATGGGCAGCGTTTGAGTTTCGCTTCCATAAGAAGTATTATCCCCAGACTTACAGGCATGACCGGGAGAATGAGTTTCTCCGCCTTAGACAGGGAGCCATGACAATTACGGAGTATGAGCATCAGTTTACGGAGTTGGGCAGATACGTCCTGACTATTTTGGCTCATGAGCAGATGCGCATACGGCGCTTTTCGGAGGGTTTGGGCCGGATATTCGGTCGAAGATGTTCTACGTGAGCATTCCCTCATATGCAGAGTTGATTCACATGTCTATGCGGGCAGAGCAGGATGTGGATCAACTTGCACGATCTCGTGGCCCAGTTGCTTCTAGGCCACGACCAGACTTGCCAGACAGGCCCTTCGCGTGCAAGAGGCCTCGTGTCGACCCTCCTACTAGGGCTACAGCGCCAGTACCACTGTTTCGGTGCCCTGATTTGACATATACATACTGTGGGAGGTCAGGCCACTTGGCGCAGAGTTGTTTTTCCCGGATGCGGGACAGTGGGTTCTAGCCACCGTAGAAGATCGACCGTGCACGTCTACAGGCGATATCAACACCGCCTATACGGTTGGCTCCTGCGCACCCTTCTTTTAGACCTCCGGTATCGTAGATCAGACAGCCTCCACGGCCCATGACACAGCGGCCGAACCGGCCACAGCAGGCATGGGTTCATGCATTGACAGTTGAGGCAGCTGCAACATCGACTTCTCAACATTCGGCCTTCGAGGTCACTGCCCATATTGGAGGTACTCCTATTCTCGTGATGGTGGACACTGGCTCCACGATTTCTTTGATATCACGTGCTATAGTCAGGCGTCTTGGGTTACAGACCATTACTATGGATGGGATGCGAGTTTATACAGCTCACTGGTCCTTTACAGATGCCACCCAGATGTGTGAGGGTTGTTTGGTGGATCTGAGAGGCAAGACAATGGCTCTAGATCTCATTGTAGACCCCGCTCTGGTTTATCTCGATGTCATTCTTGGCATGGACTGGTTGACTGCAGCGAGGGCTGAGATTGACTGCGAGACTCGTATAGTGACAGCCTACGAGCTAGAGGGTGCATCTTTCACATTTTCAGTGTGGGTAAATCTCCCTTTCCGCATACATAGTTACGCCACTTTATTGCGAGACGCTGGTTCCCAGGTACTTGAGCATACGCCAGTCATTTGCGAGTTCGGAGATCTGTTCAGAAAGATCGCTGGTTTGTCACCTCGACGAGAGATTGATTTTACTATCGATCTGGTTCCTAGTTCCTCGCCCGTGTCACTGCCTACGTATCGCATGGCACCGTGTGAGATGGAGGAGTTGAGGAAGCAGATTGATGATCTGCTAGAGCTTGGCCTTATACGGCCTAGTGTGTCTCCTTGGGGAGCACCAGTTCTATTCGTTAGGAAGAAGGATGGTTCGATGCGATTGTGTATTGATTATCGCAGGCTGAACCAGATCACGGTGAAGAATAAGTACCCTTTACCCAGGATCGATGACTTGTTTGATCAGTTGAAAGGAACGCAATACTTCTCGAAGATTGATCTTCAGTCAGGATATCATCAGTTGCGCGTCAGGGATAAGGACGTGCAGAAGACAGCATTCAGGACCAGTTTTGGCCACTATGAGTTCCTCGTGATGTCGTTCGGTCTCACGAACGCACCAGCCGTGTTCATGGATCTGATGAACCGGGTATTTCGACCTTTCATCTATCGATTCGTCATTGTATTCATTGACGACATTTTGGTGTACTCCAGGAGTCGAGAGGAGCATGAGGAGCATTTGCGTTTGGTCCTGGATACGCTCAGACAGCATCAGTTGTTCACACAGTACAAGAAGTGCGACTTCTAGAAGCAGGAAGTGAAGTTCCTGGGACACGTGGTGTCCAAGGATGGCATGGCAGTTGACATGTCTTAGGTAGCTGCAGTTTAGGACTGGGAGCAGCCTGGTTCTGTCACTAAGGTGAGGAGTTTCTTGGGTCTCGCTGGTTACTATCGGTGCTTCATAAAGGACTTCTCGAAGATCGTGAGACCCTTATTTCAGTTGACACGGAAGGACGTGAAGTTCGCCTGGAATGACGAGGCGGAGTCAGCTTTTCGGGAGCTGAAGGACAGACTTACGTCCGCCCCTGTGCTAGTATTGGCAGAGCAAGGGGTTAGATACACTATATACACTGACGCATCTAGCGTTAGTCTGGGTTGTGTCCTTATGCAGAGGGACAAGGTAATTTCGTATGCCTCGAGACAATTAAGGAAGCACAAGGAGAATTACCCTACACATGACCTAGAGTTGGCAGCCGTCATATTTGTACTGAGACTCTAGAGACATTACCTCTACGGAGAGGAGTTCAAGCTCTTTTGCGACCACAAGAGCCTCAAGTACATATTCATGCAGCGAGACTTGAATATGAGGTAGCAGCGATGGATGGAGACGTTGAAGGACTTCAAGTTTGAAGTCTCTTACCATCCTGGGAAGGCGAACCTTGTGGCTGATGCGTTGAGCCGCAAGAAGGTGATAGAGTTTGCGGCTCCGCTGATGGTTGCTGAGTGGGATATGGTTGAGTTTTTGCGAGACTTTGAGCAGAAACTCACCGTAGAGGAGCCGTATGAGTTCATCGCACATGTACAGGTGCGATCTCAGATCGATGACCGAGTCATCGAGGCACAGAGGGACGATGCACATCTGACTGAGCTTCGAGAGCAGGCCGGTGACGATGCTGACGCCGAGTGGCGAGTTGGTATGGATGGGGGCTTACGATATCGTGGCCGCCTATGCGTCCTAGATATCCCTGACTTGAGACGAGAGATTCTCGAGGCTGCGCATTGTACTAGACTCGCGATGCATCCAGACAGTACGAAGATGTATCGTGACGTGAAGAGGACTTATTGGTGGGAAGGTATGAAGACCCACATAGCTGAGTTCGTGTCCCGTTGTCTCACTTGTCAGCAGGTGAAGGCAGAGCATCACCGACCACTTGAACTTTTGCAGCTTATGCCGATCGCAGAGTGGAATGGGATTTCATTTCCATGGACTTCATTTCTGGGCTGTCGAAGACGAGGAAGGGACATGATTCCATTTGGGTGATCGTCGACCGTCTGACGAAGTCGGCGTACTTCCTACCGATCAGAGTTACGAACTCTGCAGACGAGCTGGCTAGATTGTATATCAGAGAGATTGTGCGTCTGCATGGAGTTCCGTTGGAGATCGTGTCGGACAGAGACATGCGGTTCACTTCTATTTTCTGGACTCGCATTCAGGAGTCTATGGGTGTGAAGTTGAAGTTCAGTACTGCTTTTCACCCACAGACAGACGGACAGACAGAGGGGGTGAACCAGATCTTAGAGGACATGTTGCAAGCTTGCGCATTGGACTTCAAGGACAGTTGAAATGATTATCTTGCATATGCGGAGTTTACGTACAACAACAGCTTTCAGGCGAGTATCGGTATGACACCTTACGAGGCGCTATATGGGCGACCTTGTCGCTCACCGCATTGCTGGGCAGAGGTCGGTGAGCGTAGCTTGATTGGCCCAGAGTTAGTGCAGGCGACGTCAGAGAAGATCGATATTATTCGACGTCGGCTTCTTACAGCGCAGAGAAGACAGAAGAGTTATGCCAATACGAGACGACGGCCACTAGAGTTCACAGTTGGGGATCATGTGTTTTTGCGAGTTTCCCCTATGAAGGGAGTCCTTCGGTTCGGGAAGAAGGGGAAGCTGGCACCGTGATTCATTGGTCCATTCCAGATCCTCGATCGTGTGGGAGAAGTGGCTTACCGATTGGCCTTTTCATGTTTCTATGCTGAAGAAGTACGTTGCTGATCCTTCACATATCATCAGATGGGAGCAGGTGCAGTTAGGAGAGGATGTTACATATATCCTGCGACCGACACGTATCCTAGACAGGAAGGAGCAGGTATGCGTAGCAAGGTGATTCCCCTTGTGAAGGTATTGTGGACGCATCACTCTGAGGAGGAGGCTACCTGGGAGACAGAAGCCGAGATCAGAAAGACCTATCCACAGCTTCTCGAGGAGTACGAAAAGGTATAAATTTCGAGGACAAAATTATTTGTTATGGGGGGTAGATTGTAACGCCCGTGAAAAATCCGTACTTGGACTCGAGTACCAACTCGACCCGAAATTGCGTAGAATTAATTCTTTTAGAAAATATGACTAAGTTAGCTAGCGCAACGCTAGAGTAGCTGGGAAATAGTCCCTGATCACTTTAAATACGTTCTATAAGATCCAAATCGAGTAGAACCAATGACTCTACAATACTCTATAACCTCGGATCAAACTCTAAGCAAGTTTGTTCTCTGGACCACTTTGAAACTTTGTATTGGATCTAGACCGCGCGTCGAAAGTCTGATACCTCCTATCTTAGACCGTTTAAACCGCCTAGCTGGACTTGACAATCATTTCGAAAATCAAGTCCAACTGATAATCACAGGCTATTTCATTGAGCCCGGACTGAAGAGAGTGCGAATAGGGACAGATTTGGAATTCAAAATTCAAATCTGGCACACGAATTGATGTGTCAGTATTAAGCGTTCTGACCGTCAGAATTCAGTCAGATTACACCCTCAGATCAAGAAAAATTTCTATTTCATATCATGGGACTTGCAGCCCTGATCTACGTGCGGTGACCGCTGAACTGAAACTGATCCGCCACGTGCGATCTACGAACCTTGCTAGACTGAAAACTTGATGCGTGCTAGATCCGGTACGCATGAGCTTAAGTCCGATTGCATTCGGCCAGGGGACCACCAGAAAGCATCTTTTGGACCGAAACAACCCCGATTTGGTTATGCATTAAGTGAACTTTGTTCCTGAGCCTATTTTGGGTATTTTTGGGCTTATAAAAGGGGTTGAAACCCTCACTCCTCTCTCCCATCCGAAATTGAGAGAAACCCTAGATTGGGAGAGAGAAAAGGTGAGAGTTTGAGAGAGAGTGTAGGAGAGAATTTTCCTGCCTTCGTACCGCTTGTTGCACGTGCTGTAGCAACTCCCTCCGATCACCTGTCCATTGATTCTTCCACATTTTCAGGTAAGAACTAACCCTAGAAGTTGCTGATTTGAGGTTTCCTAGGATTCATAGCATGTTAGCTGACTTATCTTGTAAATTAGGTTCTCTTATTGCCGTAGACGAAGCGTATACGCTCCGTTCGAAATCACGCATCCATAAGAGATAAGGTGAGGATTTTAGATGCTTTGATTGACGGTTTCCAACGCTTTCAATGTCGTTTAATAGTAGATTATTGACGATATCACCGTTTGACATGTACAACTTGCTATCCGTTTCCTGTTTCGTAAATCAACGAAGAATATGAGATTTAGGGCATTTTAGTCTTTTGTAGGAAGTGCTAATTCCATTCATATTTTGCTGATGTGATTGACATGGTTTGTTGTCGCATTAGAAAGTTAGGAATACGTGCATAATTAGTTTGGCGAAGAGATTCGCCTAATTGCGCACTTCGGGTCGACATACTATATGTAGACTTAAGTGTGTAATGTAGGTGTTTGTATAAATGTTTGTATTAGTATGTATTGAATTAAATGATGTTATGAATTAGTTTGAGATGGATTTCTCAATTACTAAGCTGACATAAATGATTTCCTACATGTTGACTATATGCATGATTCCATTATATGCATAAAATGTATGTTCTTCAAGATTTTCTTAAGTTGTATGTTATAACATGTGTTAACATGCTCACATGGTTGTATTTCAATTCCAATACTCTCATATGATTTTCTGATGTGATTCCATAAATGTTTGGGACTATACTTAGTCCAGGCAGTCGGTAATCGAGCGAATTCGTGGTTGGCTGGTCTTGGCCATGAACGATGCTTCGATGAACGCGAGCCCTGTTTGGAGTTGGCGGCAGTGGTTAGGCCACGCGAAGTGTTTTATGCACTTCATGTCGTTCGACTTGAGATGCCATCGCGCTAGTCGAGCCCGTCAAGTAACCTGACTGGCCGATGTATGTTCACCCTGCATGAGTCATAACTGCTTGAACCTAGGGTACTGAACTTACCATTGTAAACCCTGTTAACCATGGTACCTTGATCCACGAACACTCATGAGCCGGGCATGGTGGTATGGGACACCGCGGTCGAGCTGTTGGCCTACGATGGGGCCACAAACCTCCCTATAGTGACCAGTGAACACCTAGTCTCGTGAGCAGATTATGGTGGTATGGGACACTATATTCTAGCTGTCGGCCTACACTGATCAGGCGACGAGTCCTTTGCAGTGACCGCGAACGTATTCTGAATATAAGGGAGGCGACGACCCTTCAGTAGAAGTAGAGTACAGTAGACCTGTATTGATAAGGTGATGGGGGAACGGTGCAACGAGTGCGAGCAACAGCCCTGGCAGACCTTGCAGCGACCTATAAAATATACCTCGTATGAGATTACTAGGAGTGACGACCCTAGACAGGATCTGTGTTGGGATTGATATAAGGGAAGTACCTTAGTTTTCCAATCCTGCTGTTTGAATGGACTAATAACAACTTGGAAATCATATCACCATACCATTGCATGTGCCTGGAAGATGTGGAGCACTTGAGGGTCGATTGCATGCCGCGGTCGTAAGATGGTACCATATGAGGGAGATCGTCGGTGAGGGCATACATCACGTCATGTCATATTGCATTAACAACAGTATTAGGATTGTCTGATTTACTGCTTTACTATTATCGCATGATTGATTTTTGAACATGCTAATCTTTGCTCTATGATTCCACTGAGTTGATCACTCACTCCCACGTTACGGGATGGTGTTTGCAACACCCACCAGATCCTGTTGTAGATGCAGGTGATGTTGAGATCCAGGAGGCAGAGCCAGACTTTGACGAGGACCAGGACGAGATCTCGTACATGCAGTACCATGATGGCTTTGCGTAGGTGACCTGGGTTGATGGGACTTCAGTGGGACTATTTTGAACATTTGATTTTGTTCATGTATATGTATATGAGACTCAGAGATGTATTCATACTTTAGAGACAGATGAGATCTACTTTGTTTTTCCATACAGTGATATATATATTGTTTAGTCTTCCGCTTGCTTTTATCACTGGATCTGGAGTATGAATTACAGTTTTGGTATACTTTTACTCATGTAAATGCTTTAACTCAGATAGCATTGAATCATAATAATTTTTGTTGCATAAGTGACGGTCTGGAACTCGGGAGTTGAGTTTATACAAGACCCCCGATTTTCAGGGTGTTACAACTCCCTTATAAATCACACCTTCATTTTTACAAATACTTAGACTACACTTTTCAACATACATCATGTATGTCGGCCATATTACATATTAGGACAAATCCTTTTGCGAAGGAGTTGTCGTATACATAACAATCATGTTCCTATGATAATTAATCATAGAAATCACAATATCAGATTCCAAATGCATACAAACATTTCAACAAAAACATGTAATAGTCTATACACAACATAGTTCATATATATACGTAAAACGAAACAGATATCGCATTTGGCATGTGAAATGACACCCACGTCAGTAATAAATCATTATTTGACATTGAAAGCCTTAAAAACCATAACCTATACGTATATAGTCCGCACCTTAAACTACAAAATGCGTAATGAATTTGATTTAGACGATAAGTCTTCGTCAGCGGAGGATTTACAACCTAGTACATGAGATAGGTTAGCTACATCATCACTTTGACTATTCTAAGCTCTAAAACAGGTTAGGGTTTGATTGTTTTACCCAAATATGGAATTCGAATCATTGGAATAATGATTCAGATAGGTGGATAAGTCACGTAGAGAGACTGGAAAGAATCCCTAGAAGAAACTCCAACTTCTCTCTCACTTTCTCTCTCTTTCTCTCTTTCTTAGCTAGGGTTTGAGAATTCGTATAGAATTTGTGAGAGAGGGTTTAAGGTCCTTATATAGGCCCAAAACTGATGAAATTATTTTTAGGGCCATGGTATACTTAGGTTATAACCAAATCGGGCTTGTTCCAATCCAACGGAGCATTTCTGGAGGTCCCTTTACTGAATGCGATTTGACTTAAGCTCACGGATACTGGATCTTGATCAAGTTAAGTTTTTAGTCCGATTGGGTTTCCAGATCGACTGTGGCAGACCAGTTTAAGTTCAATGGTCACCGAAACTCGATCAGAGCCACAAGTACATGGACATGTGTGGGTCATTTCTTCTGATCCGAGGGTAAATCTGGGTCAGATTCTAACGGTCAAAATGCTTATAAACAGCACGCAAGCGACACGACTTAGATTACTTAAATTCATATTTAATTTCTAAATATATTCACTTTTCTCACATTCTTCACTCTGGACTCAAGCAAATCATCTCAAGACATCATCTGGACTTGATTTTTCAGGTGATTGTCAAGTCCAGCTAGGCGGTCATAATTATCTAAGTTAATCGCTATCGAACTTTCAACGTGCAGTCCAGGTCCGATACCCGAGTTTCGTTATGCTACCGAGAGCAACTAGGTTTAGAGTTTGATCCTAGATTTCAGGGTAATGTAATGTTACTAATTCTACTGGTTTTGGGTTTTGTAGATCATATTTAAAGTGATTGGTGCTAATTTCACAGGTAATCTAGTTTAGTGCTAGTTAATTCTCGTTTAATTTCTAAAGGATTTAGTCTTAAGTGATTTCTGTTTGAGGTGGTACTCGGGTTTTCGTACAGATTTTTTAGGACGTTACAATCTCCCCCCCTTAAAGAAAAATTTCATCCTCGATATTTGTACCTTTTCATACTCCTCAAGGATCTGAGGGTAGTTCTTTCTGACTTCAGCTTCAGTCTCCCAAGTAGCCTCTTCTTCACTGTGATGCGTCCACAGTACCTTCACAAGTGGGATCACCTTTCTACATAATACCTCCTCCTTCCTATCCAGGATACATGTTGGTCGCAGCACATAGGTGGCATCGTCGCTTAACTGCACCTGCTCCCAACTGATATTGTGTGAAGGATCGGGAACGTACTTCTTCAACATAGACACATGAAATACGTTATGCACGCCTAATAGTGGTGTGGGCAAAGCAAGGCGATATGCTACTGCCTCCACTCGATCAAGTATTTGAAATGGACCAATGAATGTCGGCGTGAGCTTCCCTTTCATACCAAACCGAAGGACTCCTTTCATGGGGGAAACCTTAAGAAATACATGGTCCCCAATCTCAAACTCAAGCGGTCGCCGTCTCGTATCGGCGTAACTCTTCTGCCTGCACTGTACCGATAGAAGTCAACGCTTAATAATGTTTATCTTCTCTAAGATGGCCTGAACCAACTCTGGGCCAATCAGACTTTTCTTACCCACTTCTGCCCAGCAATGCGATGCTCTACATGGGCGACCATAGAGTGTCTCATAGGAAGCCATGCCGATACTCGCCTAAAAGTTGTTGTTATACGCGAACTCTGTATAAGGAAGATAGTCATCCCAACTGTCCTTGAAATCCAACACACAAGCTCTCAACATATCTTCTAGCACCTGATTCACTCGTTCAGTCTTCCCGTCTATCTACAGATGGAATGCGGTGCTGAACTTCAATTTCACACCCATCACTTCGTGGATACGAGTCCAGAAGAAAGATGTGAATCGTGTGTCTCGGTCTGACATAATCTTCAAGGGAACTCCATGCAGACGTACAATCTCCTTGATGTACAACCTAACCAACTCATCTGCAGAGTTCGTAACTCTAATCGGTAGGAAGTTAGCCGATTTCGTTAATCGGTCAACGATCACCCAAATATAGTTATGTCCCTTCCTTGTCTTCGGTAGCCCTGATATGAAATCCATAGAGATGGAATCCCACTTCCACTCAGCTATGGGCATGGGCTGAAGCAGTCCAAGGGGCCAATGATGCTCTGCCTTGACCTATTGGCACATGAGACAACGGGACACATACTCTGCCATATGAACCTTCATGTTATCCCACCAGTACGATCTCTTCATGTCATGATACAACTTCGTGCTACCTGGATGCATCACAAGCCTCGAACTGTGGGCTACCTCGAGAACCTCCCATCTCAAGTCAGGAATGTCTGGGACACATAGGCGGTCACGATAATGTAAACCCCCATCTGAACCAACACTCCACTCGAAGTCCTTATCTATACTAACCCGCTCTATCATCTTCGCCAATAGATCATCATCTGCCCGAGCTGTAATAATCCTATTGTCAATGAGGGGTTATACTCAAATATATGCGATAACCTTGTACGGCACCTCCACCATGAGTTTCTGCTCAAAGTCTCGCACAAACTCCACCATGTCCCATTCTGCTATCATCAGCAGAGCTGCAAACTCTATACTCTTCTTGCGGCTCAATGCATTTTCCACAAGGTTTGCCTTGCCCGGATGGTAGGAGATCTCGAACTTAAAGTCCTTCAAGGTTTTCATTCATCGGCATTGCCTCATATTCAAGTCCTACTGAGAGAATATGTATTTAAGGCTCTTGTGGTCGCAAAAGAGCTTGAACTCCTCTCCATAGAGGTAATGTCTCCAGAGCTTCAGTACAAAAATGACAGCTACCAACTCTAGGTCATGTGTAGGGAATTCTCCTCATGTTTCCTCAACTGTCTCGAGGAGTATGTAATCACCCTGTCCTTCTGCATAAGGATACAACTCAGACCAATGTGAGAGGCGTTGGTATATATCATATACTTAACCCCTTGCTCTGATAATACTAGCACAGGGCGGACGTCAACTTGTCCTTTAGCTTCTGAAAAGATGCTTTGGCCTTCTCATTCCAGGAAAACTTCAGATCTTTTCGTGTCAACTGAGATAGCGGTCTGGCTATCTTGGAAAAGTCTCGAATGAATCGACGGTAGTAACTTGCCAGACCAAGAAAACTACTCACCTCAGTAACTGAATCGGGCTGCTTCAAATCTTGAACCATAGCTACCTTAGCGAGGTCGACTGCTATCCCTTCCTTGGACACCACATGTCCTATGAACTTGATTTCTTCTTTCCAGAAGTCACACTTCCTGTACTGCGCAAAAAGATGATTCTTCCTAAGAGTATCCAAGACCGCTCTTAGGTGCTCCTCGTGCTCTTCTCGACTTGTGGAGTATATCAAAATGTCATCAATAAATATGATGATGAATCGGTATAAAAACGGCTGAAATACCCTGTTCATCAAGTCCATGAACATGGTCGGTTTGTTCGTAAGGCCGAACGACATCATAAGGAACTCTGGCTAACGCTGGTCCTGAATGTTGTCTTATGCACGTCCTCATCCCTGATGCACAAATGATGATAACTTAACTACAGATCGATCTTCGAGAAGTATCGTGCCCCCTTCAACTGATCAAACAGATCATCTATCCTAGGCAAGGGATACTTGTTCTTTACCGTCACCTGGTTCAACCTACGATAATCAATACATAACCGCAGGGAACCGTCTTTCTTCTTCACAAATAAGACTGGTGCTCCCCATGGAGACACACTAGGCCATATAAAACCTGCATCCAACAGATCATCGATCTGTTTCCTCAGCTCCTCCATATCACATGGAGGCATGTGATATGTGGATAATGAGATAGGTGTCGCGCCTGGTGTCAGATCAATAGTAAAAGTAATCTCACGCTGCGGAGGTAATCCAGGTATCTTGCTGAACACATCCTCGAAATCTCGAACTATAGGCGTAGCTCCAAGTGTTGGGTCTTCCACATTCTTCAATAAGGACATGTAACAATGTAAACGATAGGGCATACTAACCTGAAATGGAAAAGTAAAGGCTGTGCCCTCCGTAAGCTGTCACCACTCTAGTCTCGTAGTCGATCTCCACTCGCATCTCCGTGAGCCAGTCCATAATGAGAATCACATCGTAATGTCATACCGGGGCAACGATCAGATCGACGCAAACTGTCCTGCCTCCGAAGTCTACCAAGCGATCCTTACATATCTTGGTAACGTCTTAAAAAGTTCCTATGGCTGCAAGGAGTCTCACCCCCTTCGTATGACTAGTTTCCAACTCCAGACGCTTGACTGTAGTGCAGGACACTATAGAGGTAGTGGAGCTGCTGCCTCGGATGCCTCAGTTGTAAGCGCATGAACTCGAACCTATTGTGGGCAGTTCGGTGGTGGTACCATAGGCCGTTGTGGAGGCCTGAAGTGAGGTGCGGGTGGCCTAAAAGATGAATGCGTTGGTGCAGTCCTCAATGGTGGTGCTGATATGGCCTGAGGGAACTGGCGGTTGATCCTCTGGGGGGACGAGAATCCACTATCCCTCATCCTAGTGAAATAAGTCATCTTAGTGTGACCCGGTCTCTTACAGTAGTTACACCACATGTCTGGTCGTCTCAGGTGAGTCGTTGGAGCCGCAAGCCTTGGTGAAGAATCTGCCCATGGCCTCTTGCTGAGGAATGGCCTACTCGGAAGATCAGGTCGCGGCTTGGGAGCCATAGGTGGTCGCATACGGGACAACCTGTCCCCATCCTGCTCAGTTCGCAAGGACATGCTCACTAACTCAGCATAAGAAGATATGCTAGTGCAGCATATCTTCGATCGAATCTCAGGTCTCAGCCCCTCAGAAAAGCATCGCATCCACATCGGCTGATCACCTAGAAGCAAAAGAGCATACCTGCCCAATTCCATGAACCAGTTCTCATACTCCGTCACTGACATCCCTCCCTGACGGAGGCGAAGGAACTCACTCTCCTTCTCGTGTCGGTAAGTGACTGGGAAATACTTCTCGTGAAAGTGAATCATAAATGCCTCCCACATCCATATAAATCCCTCTGCTACAGTGCGGAGAATACTATCCCACCACAGACTAGCCTCCTTCTCAAACATGAAGGTGACAAGCTTGACCTGCTCCGCCTCAGAACAGTGTAGTGGCCTCAGCATCTTAGAGATGCAGTCTATCCAATACTCGGCCTCCTCGAGTCTATGAGTACCTGTGAATGTGGGAGGTCGTAAGCGCTGGAATCGCTCAAATGTGCCGCTAGCACTAGCTTTCCCAGATGGGTGCATAGGAGAGGCAGGTGGAGTTGTCCCCATCGTCCGAGCAAAGATACCAGCCATAGTGGTCATAACTGCTGCTGCTACTGCTGCATCAATAGCATCATCTACTCTAGCCTATCAGGAGGCGGAGCGGATTGTGATGCATGAGGCATCGACATAGACGCACGGTTCTGCTCAGGAACCGAAGGTGTGAAAGTGGTGCCACAGATGGTGTCACAGGCATCGGCCCAGCAGTGGGGCCAGAAGTGGGCTGAAAATCCAGCATAGAATTAGGATGAGATAGGCCCGATCGGCGGTCCGTATAGCCATGCTTAGGGGAAGGGCCCCATCAAGCAACTCACCCAAAGAGAGACGGGCCGAAGTCCTTGAGCCCTTAGGTGGCATACCCTACATTCAACAGAGAGTGCAACCAGTGAGATTAAGCATACTCACAATCTATCCACACAACATTCACATCATAACTCAAAGAAATAACAAGCATTTCATTTAACAAAATCATTGCAATACATGAAGTGCAGCATTACATGGATCACAACAGAGAATGCATGTGAGCTAATACAACTAAGCTTCGAACACTAAAATAACTACTAAACTACTACGCCTTTAAAGGCTACACACAAGAACAAGCAATAAAGAAAAATAACGACGACTACATATAGAGCTATTCATCAGAATCTGGCGATGAAGGAGGGGCATCCTTATGCTACAGGCAGCACAGGATAGACTTCAAAGTGCGAGTTACTTTCTTGAACTTGTGCTTCACGAGGCCCCACAGATCGATAATATCCTAACGTAGGGTGGCCTAACCCTCCTCAAGCCTAACTAAATGGGCTTCCCTATTATCCCGATCAGCGTCATGCTCTCGAGTCGCTGAAGGAGGGCTCTCATCCGTATCTTGGGCCTCCTCTTCTTCTTCACTCTGCTCTTCTTCTTCTATTTCGGCTCCACCTTCTTCTTTGCTCTCTTCCTCATAACTCTCGGTCTCTTCCTCACTCTCCTCGAGTAGGGCTTGTCATTGCCAAGGCCTGATATCCATCTGATTGAGAGTAGTCTCGGTGATGTAATGGATCAGCGTCGGCAATTCTGCCCCAAGTCTGTAGCCAAACTCGAGTGCAATCCTGCATATGAGTCGGCTGAATGGGAGTGATTCAGTCCTTCTATTCAAACGTGCAAGAAGGACTATCTGTTGTAAGACATATGTAGGCATACATAACTTCTCTCCCCGCCCCACCTGATATAGGAAGTCCACCATCAGGCGTGTGCATTCACTGCGGTTGCTCCACCTGGGATAGCCGTTGAACATGTAGATGTGGTGAAGCAGGCAGAAGTCGTCCATCATATTGGTCGCTAAAAGGCTTTTGTTAGGCTATCATTCAACCTGACGACCATAAAGGAACCATGTGTGGCGATCCCTTTCACGTGCACTACTCAGATTCTTCTCACTTGCATGAACTTCGCCAAGTGGCACATTCTAAAGCCGAGATATGAAAGCAACGTCGATTGTGGCCTCCTGATCTTTTCCAAATGGAATCTTAAACTGCAAGGGCTCCAATGTTGGCTCTCGAATGTGGGCATAGAAAGCTCAAACTGTACCCACATTTGCACGATGCTCACCCTCAAATAGCGGACCCCACTTGGCTTCTACCAGACACTCGAACAACAAAAATTCTCCAAATAGCTGCGCAGCTGCATGAGCTTCAAAAAGGACCCTACGGCCCTCATAAACTCCATGATATAACTCTACCAAGAAAGCCCTTCCTATGGGGCCATGGGGATCTAGATCCCGCTTCATCTGTAATTCTTGAGTGGCGGTTGAACTCACAGTGACACCTCTTGGCCTCTTTGAATGGGTTAGGAGACTAGGTCATCTACGGGAGCTCTCTTCTTTCCCATGAAAGAGAGAATGGTGAAAATAGAAAATATGGCCGTGACAAGCTCGAATAGGGCTATGGAAAAGGAAAGAAAAGAGAAAAATGGTAGGAATGATGGGGTTTCCATAAATTTGAGACTTAAAGTAGGGATTTGAGTGCTCAAATGGAAACAAAAGAAAAGGAAATCAACAATGGAGGTGGGTTTTGAAATGGGTAGAGTGAGGATGCACGAAAATGGAAGAAGAAAGGGTTTAGAGAGGGATTTTTATGGAGTTTTGAGAGATTTTTTAAGAAAAGGAAATCTTGGATTGGTAGCTTGTGAAGGGAAGATGATTTGGGGGTATTTAAAATTAAAAAAACCACACATTAGTGGGCCACATAATGACCCAGGGGCGTCGGCCCGACCAGCCCAGCCCATCCGAGCACACTGGGCGACAAGGCCTCGTCGGTCTCTGGACTGTCCGACGATGGTTCACCGGTGGAGCGAGGTCCTCCCACCCCCCCAAGGTCCAAAAACACATGGGTCCCACCTTGGGTCTCCGTGGAAGTGCCCCGATTGGGCCCCTACTCCGTTTCGACTCGTTTTGGGTTATTTCGAATAGAACCTGATACATATTCACATTTACCAGTTTTTAAAGGCTAGAATGGGATGATACACAGTCTAAACCCATCAATTAATGGTCTAACCATGGTTTAGGGTCATTGTGTGTGATCAGGAGTGTGCACAGACTCGATCTCGATGATTATTTTCAGTAAACTTTCATCAATTGGCAAAACTGGGAATCCTAAACTTATTTCTAGATTTTTCTCACACCTTTCTACATTATATTGGCATTAGCGTACCTCGTGTAACCATAACCCTGGTATGGTTTAATCCAAATCATGCTCTAATACCAACTTGCAATGCCCTAAAAATCGGGAGTCGAGCATAACTCAGCTCCCGAGTCCTAAAACATCACTTATGCAACATGTTTAAAGATGGTTATATGTTGTCTGTATTAGTGCATACAACATGAAGTAGATTAAGCCAAATCAGCAAACATAATTTAAGGACAGTTAGAATACGCAAGCGGAAGACTAGAAGAAATATATATACCAATATAAGTCCCCAAGATATATATGCTCTGCCAGGTCATAATTACATGTATTGTCTCAAAATACAAATATCAAAATGTGATAAACCACTACAAACATAACCCTGAATCTCCGTCAATTAGGACACAACTCACATGAACCTGCATGAGAACTGCATGAAGGAGAACGCCTCCTCATCATCCTCATACTCCTGCTCTACCTTATGAGTCGCATCATCATCTGCAATTAAGATAGAGTTTGGTTGGTGTTTAAACACCATCCCAGAATGTAAGAGTGAGTGATTAACTCAGTAGAGCTATACAACAAAGGTTAACTTGTTATCAATTCAATCAAGCAGTAATGATAAAGCAGTACAATCAAACATGTCCTAGATACTCTTGTTAATGCAAGGATGTATATAGAAATGATGCATGCCCTCACTTGCACTCTCTCTTACGAAACGATCACAGAATGAATCACTACCACTGTGCTCTACACCAACACCAACGGCACATGCAGTACGTTGTTATGAGCATGATTAGTAAGTTCTTATTAGTCCTTTTCATACAGCAGGATTGGGAAGCTAAGGTAACTCCCTTATATCAATACCCAAATAATGATCCATTCTAGGATCGTCTGTACTAGACAATCTCATACGATGTTATGGTTCTAAGTTGCTGCAAAGGGCTCATCACCAATCAATGTAGGCCTAGTTATAGCTTAGTGACTACAAAAAGGCTCGTCGCCTCAATGCAGTGTCAAGGTATGCTCGAGGTCACTACAAAGGGCTCGTCACCAATCAATGTAGGCTGACAACATGAATATAGTGTCCCATACCACCATAATCGACTCATGAGTCTAGGTTGCTCACTGGTCACCACGAGGAGGCTCGTCGCCCCAGCATAGGCCAACAGCTCGACCATGGTGTCCCTTACGATCATGTCCGGCTCATGAGTCTTAGCAGATCGAGGTACTAAGGTTAATAGGGTTTCACTAGTGAGTTTGGTACCTTAGATTCAAGAAGTGGCGTCCAAACATGGTGAACATACATCGGTCAATCAAGTTAATTAATAAGCTCGACTAGGGTGATCGCACGTTGAGTTGATCGACATGAAATACATAAGCACTTCGTGTGGCCTAACCACTACCTAACATCCCAAGTATGGCTCAGATTCGTTGAACACATCCTGCGTGGCGTAAGCAACCTCAGCCACCAGTTTGATACCGATTACCTGGACTGTGATATAGTCACAATCACATACAATCACAACAGAAAGCAGTAATAAATACTCAAGTCAAATCCTACAATCATATGAGCATGTTATGAAATATAACTTAAACATGACTACAGTACATGGAGGAAATCATACTTGGGATTTATATCTCAACTCCCATATAAATCACACCTTATTAATTCCTAACTCATTCATGCATTTTTACAAATACTTAGACTACACTTTTCAATATACATCATGTATGTCGGTCATATTACATATTAGGGAAAATCCTTTTGCCAAGGAGTTGTCGCATACATAACAATCATGTTCTTACGATAATTAATCATGGCAATCACAATATCAGATTCCAAATGCATACAAACATTTCAACAAAAACATGAAATAGTCTATACACAACATAGTTCATATATATACGTAAAACGAAACAGATATCGCATTTTCCATGTGAAATGGCACCCACATCAGTAATAAATCATTATCTGACATTGAAAGCCTTGAAAACCATAACCTATACGTATATAGTCCGCACCTTAAACTAGAAAATGCGTAACGAATTTGATTTAGATGATAAGTCTTCATTAACGACAGATTTACAACCTAGTACATGAGATAGGTTAGCTACATCATCACTTTGACTATTCTAAGCTCTAAAACAGGTTAGGGTTTGATTTTCATACCCAAATATGGAATTTGAATCATTAGGATAACGATTCAGATAGGTGGTTTAGGCACGTAGAGAGACTGGGAAGAATCCTTGGAATAAACTCCAACTTCTCTCTCACTTTCTCTCTCTTTTTCTCTCTCTTTCTTAGCTAGGGTTTGAGAATTCGTATGGAATTTGTGAGGGAGGGTTTAAGGTCCTTATATAGGCCCAAAACTGACAAAATTAGTCTCAGGGCCATGGTATACTTAGGTTATAACCAAATCGGGCTTATTCCAATCCAACGGAGCATTTCTGGAGGTCCCTTTACTGAATGCAGTCGGGCTTAAGCTCACAGATATTGGATCTTGATCAAGTTAAGTTTTCGGTCCAATCGAGTTTCTAGATTGACCGTGGCGGACCAGTTTCAGTTCAACGGTCACCGAAACTCGATCAGAGCCACAAGTACATGGACATGTGTGGGACGTTTCTCCTGATCTGAGGGTAAATTTAGGTCAAATTTCAATAGTCAGAACGCTTATAAATGGCACACAACTAACACGACTCAGATTACTTGAATTCATATTTAATTTATAAATATATTCACTTTTCTCACACTCTTCACTCTGGACTTAAGCAAATCGTCTCAAGACATCATCTGGACTTGATTTTCCAGGTGATTGTCAAGTCCAGCTAGGCGGTCATAATTGTCTAAGTTAATCACTATCGGACTTTCAACGTGCAGTCCAGGTCCGATACAGAGTTTCGTTGTGCTCCCAAGAGCAACTAGGTTTAGAGTTTGATCCTAGATTTCAGGGTAATGTAATGTTATTAATTCTACTGGTTTTGAGTTTTGCAGATCATATTTAAAGTGATTGGTGCTAATTTCACAGGTAATCTAGTTTAGTGCTAGTTAATTCTCGTTTAATTTCTAAAGGATTTAGTCTTAAGTGATTTCTGTTTGAGGTGGTACTCGGGTTTTCGTACAGATTTTTTTAGGATGTTACATGGCCCCAGGGCCTTGGTATACTTAGGTTATATCCAAAGGGTGACTATTTTTGACAAACAGAGCACATAAGGAGGATCACAACTCATATACATCATAGGGTAAGTCCCCTGATGATGGATCTATGCCAAGATATGATTTCGGTGCGACCGGACAAGCCGATCGACCGTGGAGGACCCGTGTCAGATCAATGGTGAAATTTTTTTGATCGGGGCCACAAGTATACGGATATGTGTAAGGAAATTTTCTTTTCCCATGGGTGAAGTTCGTTTAGAAACTGACGGTCTAAAATCCTCAATTTCGTGCATGAGCGAATCGCCCAATTCACTTAAGTTTTAATATGTTTTCTAAAGATATTCACGTTTCTCACACACTTCACTAAGGGCTCAAGTTGTGCATTTTTTGATACTATTTGGGTTCGATTCCCGCAAAGTTGTCAAGCTAGTAGGACAGACATAACCCTATAGTTTTGCGATCATCAAATTTTTAACATGCGGTCCAAGTCCAATGCGGAGTTTCAATGTACTCTTGAGAGCGACAAGCTCTTGGGATTTTTTCTAGGTCTTTGTGTAGTGTTGAGTCTGTGGTATTAATGGTTTTAGGTCTTCTCGTTTGTGAAAATGGTGGTTCATGTTTAATCCACCAATTATCTAGTTTAGTACTTAAATAATTTTCGCCTATAGTACGACAGGATACGGTCCTTAGGTATTCTACCTGAGGTGGTACTTGAGTCTTTGTATGGATTTTTCTGAGACGTTACAATGTAAGATGCCTTATTTTGCATATTTGAACTTACCAAACCCGAAGATGATAGATGTAGCGATGCAAGCAAATATGGTATGTGGGTTGTAAGATGTAGCTGGAAAGGTCAAGGAACCTCTATCTGGTAGCGTCTAGCCTGTTAAACCCTTCAAATTGTGACGCATCGAACATAATGGGTTATGTACATTATATTGTTTTAATGCCTACTGTGTGAATTGAAGGAATGAACTATTGCTAGAACTGGATTCCTATCTAAAAATCTTCATTTGGCATGCCAAAATAATTATGAGCATGATAATGAAATCACCCAATGGCACTTTCACAATTAGACCTAGACTCTTAGGAGTTTCTACACCTGGTCAAGGGTTCGAGTACCATAGGTGGTGAAATTCCACTATGGCGTGAGCATGGGGGTATGCGTGCTTGTGTTAAAAAATAATAATAATAAATAAAAAAAATCAGACCTACTTTCCATATTTTTTCTTTTTCCTTTTTAATGGTTGTGTTGTGTTAACTAAGTAATGATTGGTTCATTTTTATGAACTTATGTCAGCTGAAGGACTAATTAAAAAGTTTTTCCATACTAAACTAATAAAACTCTGTGGTTACACTACCATCAAGTCACCAAACGTTTACAACCTTCTTTCATTAATTTTTATTGTACTTGTTTTCTATAGAAAGTTGTCATTTATTTTCTCATGTTATAGAAATTATTCAAGCCAATAATTTTTATTTTTTATTTTTGAAAATGATGAGGTTGGAATTCATAAATATCGATGTTTTCTTGATTTGTTAGAACTCTTCAACAAGAAAAAATGATCCTAACATAATGCCTATTTCGATTCCAAGAGTAGTTGAATAACTTAAACTTTCTAACCTTTTCGTGAATTGAAGGAATGGACTAACCTTTTCAAATAGGATGCATTGTTTGGGGCTTTGAAGAATGCTTTTGAAATGGGTAAATTTTTGGATGTGTGCATTCATTATGTAATTTATTTTCATTTTAAAAAAAAATTTACTGAGAAACACCAACAGTTTTTATCCGTCGGCAAATCGCTTCTGAACCATCAGCATATGGCTTTTTAGATAATGGTTATGCTGTTGAGGCATAAAAATGGTGAAAGGAATCAAGTAAGTAAAGGTAAAAAGAAGAGAAGAACTTTCGGAAAGAAGAAAAGAGAGGTAATTTTCATGGTAGTTGCACAGAACCGCGCAGCCAGTATATGTTGCGCGGGTCCTCACAATCAATCTCTGTTGCGCGAGACCGCGCAATGAAAGTAACAGCTGCGCGGGACTTCAGAATGAACTGCACTAAAGGGTTTCGTTCAAAATGATCCAAAGCACTGAAAAATAGTCTCACATCGCTAAGATCAGGATTTTCACATGTGCAAGGGTCTATAAATATCCCCCTCCATTCCTTTATTGAGAAGAATTGAAGATTTTCAAGAGGAGCAAAGCGGAGCGGAAGACAGAAGGTAGGAGCGAAGTCTCTGAAGCCCAAGAGCCGTTGTGCTGCCGAAGTCCTTGGTCCAGGCTTCCTTTCTCCAAGTTTTCTCCTCTTCATGGGTTCTAAGGAGAAAGATCAGTCAATTTAATTGACATTACTCCTAAGTCCTAGAGGATGGTTGAAACAAGCGCTGTTATGCTGCCAAAATCTCTATTTCATTGAAGGCTCGTCGATCGGATCGGTATTCCTCCTAAGTCCTAGGAGATGATCAAATCAGGCGCCGGAATGCTGTCGAAATGAACTCTTGATGCTTAAAGCACAAATCCTTTACTTCTAAATGATTTATCTTATAATCAAGGGATGTAAAGTGGATGTAAACGAACTCAGTATTAATAGAATGTGATGAATGTTCATAGTACTCTCTCTCTGTTATATTTGAATAAGACAATCTCCCCAAATCAAAATGTATTTGTTTCTTTGTCGAAACAAAATGGCGACTCCACTGGGGACTTTTCTCTCTTATTCAAAGTATTAACAGTAAGGTTGTTACGAACATTCGTCATGGTTTGGCGTCCTATGGACGCCAAAATGGTAACTCTCAGTGGGAAGTCCTCCCCTTCATCTCTAAGATAAATCACCCTAATCATTCAATTACTAACTATAAACATGTTTCGTGATTAAAGGTTTCTAAAATTCGATTACGACTCAACATCCATGGCGATCCCCGTAAGAAGAGTGAACTTCCGATTCATCCCGACAGGGTTTGTGATTGAATACGCACCAAGTCATGTGCGTAAAAGTAGCAGCACTCAAGTAACAGATGTGGTCATTTTTGCTTTGCCCCAGTCATCAGAATACAATGCAGGATGGACTGTTGTGACCTCTCGTAAGGCACGAACACGACTTTAAGAATTATGGAATGAGTTAGCCTTCATTAAAGACCAGAGGACCCATCACACGAAGCACAGTCAGAAGAAATCCTGAACTTGCTCCTCCGACAATTTACCCAGCGCAAACAGCGCAAACAGTTCCTCAATTGACGGTACGTGACTTCCCGATTTTAAATGCCTTAATAACTAAATGAACAAAGGAACAAAAGGAAAAAGCATTGGTAATTAGATCACCAATGCCATCCCGAAATGATTCACCAGTATTGGCGTCATCTCAGTCGACTGATACCACAGAGAGTACGGAAAAGCCCGGTGAAACTATATCCCCTCCCTTTTCTGCAAGCCCTGTCACATCGGCATTCTCTTGTTCTCCTCCGATTACTGCTTCGACGAACAGTGGAGAGGCTGCAGTATTCATGGCTGGGACAAACTCGGATTATAGAGCAACTGCAGAGGATCATTTCAACGCAATGGCAGAAGCACAGAATGCATTGATGGAAGAATGCAGAAATCTTAGAGAAGCGTTGGCAACCCTCACACACAATGTAGCTCGAATGGCAATCCCCCAGAATGCAACGGAAGGGCAAGAAAATCAGCCCAACATTCTTCCACCATAGGGGGCAGGGTCACTAGGGTCCATTCCGGCAGTAAGAACTATGACACAGGAAGAAGTGAGGCAAGTGGTTGAAGAGGCGGTCAGAGCCGAAAGAGAACGCGAAAATATCGGGCGCTTTAGATATCGAACACCGTATCCAAGGGAAGTAGAAGATATCCCTTTTCCGGCCAATTTCAAGCATCCGGATTTTTAAAAGTTCAATGGGGAAGGATCTCCGAAGGAGCATTTGATGCACTTTATCACTAGCATGGAAAATTTTTCCACGATACCACAGTACTGCTTGCGGCTGTTTGGTTCGTCGCTAACACACAAAGCATTCCGATGGTATTCTAGTTTGGCACCTGGATCGATACGCACATGGGAACAAATGCAAAAGGTTTTCATGTCGAACTTCTTCTCCTCGGAACATGACGTCAGTATTACGAAACTGGCCTTTATTCGGCAAAGAGAAGGAGAGCCGGTAGAGAAGTTTATAGACATGTGGAAAACATTAGGGGCATTGTGTAGACAACTACCGGAGGAAAAAGAACAGGTTAAGATGTGTCTAAATTCTATGGGAACGGGGATTGCATTCGGACTGACTAGCGCCGACATCAGGACCTTTCGTGACTTGGCTACCAAAGCCCACGTATTGGAACTGATGACTCAAAAAATCCTGGCATTTCACCATGATACGACTAGGAGAGCGTCCAGCAGAACAGCTGTAAACACTATCGATCATGACAGAAAAGGAAAAGATACAAAGGATTCGAGAGAAAGAAGGCCGGACCGACGCGAAGAGGGTGATAGGTCAAGAAACAGGTATGATGGGAAGTGGCCTAGAATGTTGAACTCTCATGAAGGGTTCGCATTTGAAAAAGAAGATGTCGCCCCTATGATGGAGCAGTTATTAAAAGCTGGCACGATAGTACTGCTGGAGCCTAAGCGCCCAGAAGATATAACAAGGACAAGAGAAAAGAATTTCTGTCGTTATCATCGCCTAGTGGGGCACCCCACAGAAAACTGCTATACACTAAAATGTATAATACAGCGACTGATCAATAGAGGCGAGATAGTGTTAGGGAAAGAAAAAGAAAGGGGCTCCATAGCAACCGTGAACACACATACATTCCGAGAAGAGGAACAAGAAGCAAATAACGCAGGAAGCAGTAGAACTGTAAAGAAGGTTGCAGTAATCACGCTACGGTCGGGCAAGAAGATGGTAAGCCCGATAAAACAGAAAACAGGAGAAGCGATTGCAAAAGAAAATAACATCGGCAAGATGAAGGGAAATAATGAAATGACGAAAGTAAATTACAATGTGGTAAATCATCTAAAGGGAATACCGGCCCGATTAAGCATTTATGACGCACTGAAGCTATCCGAAGAATTCCGGTAAAGTTTGATTCAGGCCCTAGCTAATCATGACATCAGGGAAACCTTACTGGCAGAGGTAGAACATGAAGAACCCAATGAGCATGAGGACTGCTTCCCAGTCATTTCTTTTTCTGATGATGATATGATCTGTGAGGAAGTCCATAATAGGCCACTAATGATAGAAGGCCATATTCATGGGAAGAAAGTCAAGAGAATTATGATAGATAATGGGTCTGCAGTAAATCTTTTGCCACTCTCCATGTTAAACAAATTAAACTACTGTCGCTTAGAATTACGCCCCAGCGGGATGATGATACAAGGTTTTAATAAGGACGGGCAGCGCGCACTTGGCAAAATTACGGTGACGTTAGAAATAGGGAAACTAACTACTGACGTTGTTTGTCATGTCATAAATGTAGTGACGACATACAACCTTCTCCTAGGAAGGCCATGGATACACCAGTACAATATCATACCCTCCACTCTCCATTACTGTTTCAAATACTGTAAAGACGGGGTACAACATAAAGTAATGGCCGATGCGAGACCGTATACAGAAGCTGAGTCCTTCTTTGCAGATGCAAGTTATTACAAAGAATTTACCACTGAAAAAATAGATAAGGATGAAAGTGACGTCCTGAAGAATGATCAAGAGAGCGCAATCACAGAAATGGCAGAAAAACAGTGCCGTCCAAAACAGCAGAGATCAATAAGAAGTTCTATTTTGTGCCGAAACATTTAAGATAACCGGGACAACCGCTGTTAACTTTGCTATCATCTGAACAGTTGAAGATTTTACAGTTAAATTATACGGTGCCGCTACCGTATTCTGAAAGAAATAAGCCATTTTCGACCGCTCCGACAAGATTTTAAGTTAAAGCCAATGAAAAATATTCTGAGCCAATCGAATTCTACGTTTCATAAGCAGTAAAGATGAGAGAAGTGGCTCAAAATAATGAATACGTAGGTTGACGCTGCAAGACCTTCAAAACTATAGTCCGGCAAGTAAGAAAATTATGAAAAACATGGGCTTTGATTATGAAGAACCCCTTGGCCTAAATCACGGGAAGGGAATTCAGGTCCCCATTGGGGTCAATCAGGAGAAGCGTAGAAAATTTCAAGGGTTGGGGGCAAGCTAGTCAATGAATACAATTACAGTCTTATAGCTTCCCACTGAAATATGCTTCCTCCATATCTCCAAGAACAAAAAATGTATCTCCACTGACGGTCACGATCATATCTAGGGAGTAAATCCAAAGATAAATGAGATAAAGCGTGCTCAATGAAAGCAAACTTCTTCAAGGAAGTAAATGAAAGCCTACATTGGCCTATACTCGCGCTGGCAAAAAGGAAACTGCTTCCGAAGGCGATACTGATTTTAATACAGAACATTATCAAGATAATAATTCTGTATCAAAAGGGGGCAGACAAAGGCATGCGAAATTCGTTATCCTTGAAGATAGATTGCAATTTTGATGCTTCTAAATCATCGTCAAATACAAAGCGTCAATGAAGATCACCAAATACAAAGCGTCAATGACAATCGCTGAATAAAAGCGTCGATGATTGTTGTTAGAATAAGCAAGTGTCAATGATCGTCGCCAAGATAAGCAACTATTATTGTCGTCATCAATGGCTCACGCAAGCTTATCTTATCAAAATTGCTATCATCACTAAGCTGATAAACTATTTCAAATACAACATGGATATTCTCAGAATATAGCGACAACGGAGAAATATCAATTATTGATTCTCAGAATATATTAGCAGCTGGCGAAATATCAGCTATGGATTCACCGTTCAACAATGACAAAATATCAATTAAGGTAGCTTAGCCAAGCCTATATGGCCAGCTACGCTTAAGACCTATAATCAATTGAGACAGGTGAGTAAAAGCTGTGAAATATATTTCTCACCATAGAATGCATTTCTTTTGTATATTTGAATGAAAGATAGGCTTTCAAGCATAACAAGTCATCGCCAAACGCAAAATACCAAGGAAAAGCTATCGAGCAATTAGAAGATCAAGCGATTAAACGATCGCTATCAAGCAAACATTGACATAAAAAAAAAAGAGAGAAGAAAGAAAAAAGAGAGAGAAGAAGAAAGTACAGATGATCGCTATCAAGCAAGCAGTGATATAAAAGGTGTTGATGATCACTATCAAGCATTGACGCTAATTGTCGACAGAAAATCTCCATCGAAGTCAACAGAAAATCTCCATCGAAATCGAATTATCAGGTATCAATGATCATAAAAAAAGAAAAAGAGAACAGCTATCGCTATTGCCGATCAATCTCTCATCAAGGTTGCCATCATCGCTAAGCTGATACAAAAATTGACATAAACATAATACGAAAGTCCTTGTGACACTGTCAGCAGTGGCGAAATGTCAACCATATGATCACAGTAGAATGAATCATATAGTTAATTGTACATATGAATTGGCAATAGCAATGGCTACTCATCATAAAAAGGTAGCCTAGTCAAGTCCCGAAAAAGAAAAAGAAAGAAAAGCCAAAGTCCTAAAAGGACCAAAGCTCAAAAGGGACCAGCTACGCATAAGACCTATGAAGATCGCCATTCGGGCAGCGGCGAGAAGCCAGTGGCCCTAAAAAGCCCATGAAGGCCATCGTATGCATACCCATGCGGGCAGCTAACGGAGTCAATGACCAAAAGCAAAAGGCCAAAAGTTGACTAAAAGCCAAAAGCTTAAAATCTTTAAATGACCAAAAGCCAAAAGAGCTCAAAGTCTTCAAAGACTAAAAGACAAGAGCCAAAAGTCAGCCGAAAGATTAAAAGCAAAGGGCCAAAAAGTTGACTCAAAGCCAAAGTGCTAAAAGTCCCCAAATGACTAGTCAAGCGTAACACCCATGCCGTCTGTATAGCTTTCCGACAGCGTCACGGGGAACGAAGGACAAGCCCTCCCGTTAATGGGCCCGACCTTGCAGGTGAAGAAAATGAGGGCCGCAGTGCGCGCATGACAAGCCAACCATGCATAAGACCCCCCAGATTTGTGGTTCGATTCCGGTACGTACTCATGAAGAAGGGCTTAAACCTACTCATTGATAGATCGGTAACCATAGATTTGGTACCCCCAAAGGTAGCCTTGTGAGCCTTGTGAACTCTAGAGAGTTACCGTGGCCAACCCTGTGCTGTAAATCCAACCGAGTTCACGGCCCCGGTAGCTTCATTGGGCCCCTCTAATGGATCGCGGTTTGTGAACTCCCTAGGCAGTGAGAAGTCACGCGAACTCTAGAGAGTTATAGAGACCATCACGTAAAACCCGAACTAACGCTGCTCCACTACTCATGAGCTTAAACTGTGTGCAACTAACTGAATTGAAACTTAGTGCCGCCAATAAAATATAAACGGATGAGGTCATATAGGAAACTCCATACTAACAAAGCATAAAATATTACTATTTTATGATTAGTTTCATAGAATGTCATGATAAACTACGTGCCGAATTTAAAATGCAGCAAATTCATGTTGAAATCATGACATAGATGGTATGCTTGAAACAATGCATAATATAGAAGTGCACGAAAAGTTAAATTTACTGATGAAAACCAAAAGAGAACATACATTCAAACATGAAAAAAAAGAGGGAAATATTACATGTTTATAGTTCCTCAGTGATGCCTATTACATTCATAAATTGCCGCAAGTCTTCTTTTAGTCGAAGCTGAGCTGCGTCATGCTTTGATTTTTCTTCAAGAATAATCTTTGTCTGATCAGGAAGGCCAGCTAATTTGTCTTCTAGAGATGTGATCATTTCGTTGCTCCTGAGTAATTCCAACTTCTCAGTATCGGCAGACCGAATATTGACCTCGAGTTTCTCCTTAACCTCCTGTATAGATAGCTCCTTCTCATGACCTTGCAGTTTCATCTGCGAAATCTCTTCTCTTAAAGCTGCTATACGATCTTGAATAAGCTCTTTGTCACCAGTAAGGGTCTTTAAGTGTTCTTGCAACAATAATTGCTCCTGATCTAATTCAGATATCGTGGAAGCAATGAGTGAAGCCCTCTCCTTAGACAAAGTTAACCGCTTTCCATATTCAAGGACTTCTGGAGTAATTGTAATAGTCTCCGCTGATGCTAGAGAAGCTATTGAATCACGAAATCTAAGGAGGGAACTACGCAAAATAGAAATATTAATCATCACCATCTTTGCAGAGTTTTCCAGAATTTCGATGGCAATGTCCAGATCTGACCATTATTCAGGGTCCTTGAAGATAAGAATTACTGTTGACAAAGAGTTCTTCATTAAAAGCATTTTGTGAGCGAAAATCTTCAAAGGAAATGGTAACTCAGAGACAGTGGCCACAGATTCAGAACTGGCTACCCCACTACAGGGGAGAATTCCTGCAAAATAAGTAAGAGACCAAGCTGGAGTGAGAAATACAAAATGAAGAATTTGCAGCTCTTCAAATTAATATATATATACCTGCTATAGAAGTATGACCAGCAAGAAAGGGAACTTCTGGGGCTGCAGAAGTACCAGCTTCTAACATATCAGTAAGAGAGGGTGCTCTCACTTCTGTGCTGGAATCTTTGGTAGTAGGAGTTTGTAGATCAGTAGCCTCGACAGGAAATATAATTTCTCAGGCCACACTCTTCGGCGCCACCAGAGGGGCCAAAGAAACCTGTGAGGAGATCATGGGTGTAGCTGGATGAAGTTCTGCAGAGGGGCCAGTGCTCATTTCAATGTAAGCCACATGAGTACCTAAAAAAAAAGAGAATGATAGTGGTGTTAAAATAATGATCACTTGACAAGCACGTAAATGTTTAAAGAATTCGGGCTCCCTTACCAGGTGAATACCCATATTCTCCGTAGTCCAAGAGTTCTTCATCCTCTTCGGTTACCGCATGTGGCTTGCTAGGAGTGGAAGTGGCAGGGGAAGTTTCAGGGGCTATGAGAAGATGTTCTTCTGCTACATTTTCGGTGTCCATATCTTCCTCGTCATCTATATTGACCTCCCCTTCTTCATAATCATCGTCTTGAACTCCATTATTTCCATCATCATCATTGTCAGACCCCAGGGGAGTGGAATTTCCTAATGTAGAAGATGAATCTTCGCTAGAAGATGAACTTTCGCTTGCCAGATCTTCCTCATCCACTTCTGCAACCGCGACTTGTTTCCCTTTATAGGAAATAGGCTGGTTGCTTTCCCTTGGAGATCTCCTACCAACTGGAATCGAGGGAGATGAAGAGACCTGTCTTGCTTCTTCTTGAGGAGTGGGTGACAACGTTTGCTGACATGCTCGTGATCTAGTCATTGAGGACGATGAGCTAGGGGGAAGAGTTTGTGGAGAAGGGGCAGGTTTGTCTTGAGCTGTATTTTCTTCAGCTGTAGCAGTCTCTTCATGAATAGGAGAGGATGCTCCTGTAACATCTTCTAGAGTTCGGCCACCAAGGTCGTGGGGAATATGTTCAAATTCCACCAGGACTCCATGGGCAAACTAACCGTCTAAAGTGTTAATTGGTTTTCTCTCATGGATTGGCTCTTTCATCGAAATCTTTCTACAAATTTCATCATGATGAGGAGCGTGACTTTTCTCTGGAATGAAGCCGATTCCGTTATCAATTTTTCTGCCCCTAAGCCGAGGTGGATAGAGAAAGAGAAGAGAGTCCACCAGTAGTCGTTTGTTGATCAGAAATGATTGGTGGTCCCACCACCTCATCCAGCTGTAAGAAGTACGGACTATCCGATCGCAGCTAGGAATGATGAAAGAAGAGTTGACACGACCGCCTAATAGTTATTTCCATATCATGGCCCAGTTTAAGGGACCTGTTCCATAGCAGCTCATTCTCTTAGTAACCAGCCCACAATCTTCTGGCACGGCTTGGTCATAACCGAATTGGTGAGCAAAACGGCTAGGATAGTAGGGTTCTCTCCAGAATTCCGTTCCTTCCCTGAGTGGAAAACTACAAGAAGGAATGGAAAGAAAAAAGGCCCTTTCTGCTACAATTAGTGCCCCTTGATCTACCATATCTGTATCTTGAATGTAGTGATGAAGCCGGAACTGGAAGAAGTCCACTTGATCAAAGTCCTAAATCTTATTGATCACCCACTCGTACGATCTTCTGGCCATGGCCCTTTGTTGAAAGAACCAAAGAGGGAGATGAGAAGGACTGACGTAAGCTTTTTTCGGTGCTTCAAAAGTCCAGGGGAAATAGACTCCTAGCCATTCAGTGAAATAGTGCCAGGCAGTATACGCTGATGAAGATCCCAGGGTGGGATTTTTTATGTGTGTAGAGATCTCTCCAAAAGCCCGATAAATGGAGCATAACACAGGGGGTGCAATAGAATACTTCTGACCTTCTTTTAGAGCTCCGGCGACCACAAAAGTGGTGGGGTGAATAGCATCCACCCACTTAAAACTAGGAAGAACAACTATGCTCAACCAGTAAGCAAGGAAGGCTGCTAGTTCCCCAAATGAGCGATAAGCTGGTCGTTCTTTCATGTTGTTACGAAGGGTCCTCAGTTCCTTACAACGACCGTCGCGAAATCTACAGAACAAGAAAGGAATTAATATGCAGAAATATGTGGTGAAGAGGAATACACTAGTCTCTGGGTATGGGATACCTGAGTATTCTAGAAAAATGGGACAGCCATTGCAGAGGAGATAGTTTGTGAATATTCAAAAATTTTTCCATCTCTCTAAAAAGTTCGATGGTGGTTTCTGAGATGGAAGGTCTGCGATCGGGAGAGGATATAAATGCCAATTCTGCATTTGTTGGTATGAACTCGTCATAAAATCTTCCTGTAAGTGGGAGACTTGCTATGCGGTGTAGATCCCATAGTGATATGCTCATTTCTCCAAACGGCAGCTGAAGGGAATTGGTGGTGGGAGACTAATATTCGAGAAATCCTTTCAGTATGCAGGGTTCCTTGTAAAATTATTGGGATGTGACCTCTATCGCGTCGTAAAGGCCTACTTTAGCAAGGGTACTTGCGTGTTTCTTCAGAATTGCCTCTGCCCAATCAGAGTAATAACGACGAGAAGTCAGTAGGCCTCTTATGCAAAAATCTTCTGATCCCCGGAGAGGATCACAGTCCTTGTATCGTTGTCTGACAGTCTCGTAAAAATAGGTCAGGAAGAGACTGTGCGGACTGTGAAAGGGAGCAAGGAAGATCATGGGATGGGCCTCTGCGACGATCTGCAGCGGTTTCTCCACCTGTATTCTTCCTTCAAGAATCTGGGATTCTCGCATCGCCCACGATTCAGTGTACATCAGTTTTTCTTCGTCCACCTAGTCTGTGGGTTCACATTCAAGGATGGATTGGTGACGATGCACGCTAATGGGAATTACTGTCATGCCTTCCGAATGAGGATTGTCAAATTTCATGACACCCTCAATCACTCGAACAAATTCCCAAGAGTTCTGAAGCTTCTTTTTATTGTGCTCTTTGATCTTTTCTTCAAACTCCCGTGCCTTATTCCAACGAGTTTTCTTGGAGCGAGAAGCAGGCGGGGTACCTTCTCTGACAAGGGGTCTATCGCTATCCGTGCGAATGTGGACGGTTGTCTTCAACCATTCTTCCCAATCATATTCACGACCGTGCTTGGGAAGCCGTTCTACATTTCCCATGATTATAGCACGATGAATGGGTGAGGAAAGTGCTTCGATGCGGCCAGTGAAATCAAAAGTTGGGAGTACTAGCTCTTTGAAGTATGACAGGGTCTGAGCGGTGATTTTGGTACGCTTGGTTAGTGGTTGGTCAGCGGAAGGAGATGGGCGATGGGAAGTATCAGGAGCGTCGGAATGAGAAGGATGCTCCATTTGAGGGTTTACAGGACGGAGGGTCCTCTTGATGCGAGCCATGAAGAGAGGAGGGTTGAAGACCTAAGGAAGGTTATTGAGGAAAGAGTTCAAAAATGGCGAAGTCTTGGTTGCGCGGGTCCGTGCAATCAAAAGAAGTTGCGCGACGTGTTGCTGCACTTAGAAAATTATGCGAACGAAAGATTCATTGCACGGCTCCACGCAGACAATGTCGGTTGCATGAAAAATCGCCAAGAGTGAAAAATTCGCCAGAGAAAGCAGAGACTGCAGAAAGTGACGAAGGGTGCGGTATTTATAGGTTAATGCGACCGAGTATATGCGCGGCCAGTTTCGTGGGTCCGCGCAAATCAAATGGAATATTTGATCCTTTACTTGTTACTCCGAAAGAACAAATAAAGGATCAAGGGGGCAATCTGTTGAGGCATAAAAATGGTGAAAGGAATCAAGAAAGTAAAGGTAAAAAGAAGAGAAGAACTTTCAGAAAGAAGAAAAGAGAGGTAATTTTCATGGTAGTTGTGTAGAATCGCGCAGCCAGTATATGTTACACGGGTCCGCACAATCAATCTCTGTTGCGCGAGACCGCGCAATGAAAGTAATAGTTACGTGGGACTTCAGAATGAACTGCACTAAAGGGCTTCGTTCAAAATGATCCAAAGCACTGGAAAATAATCCTATATCGCTAAGATCAGGATTTTCACACGTGCGAGGGTCTATAAATATCCCCCTCCCTTCCTTTATTGAGAAGAATTGAAGATTTTCAAGAGGAGCAAAGCGGAGCGAAAGACAGAAGGTAGGAGTGAAGTCTCCTGGGAGTTGCGCAGGACCGCGCAACCGATATCAGTTGCGCAGGTCCATGCAACTGGACTGCCCCACAGTCTGTGAAGCCCAAGAGCCATTGTGCTGCCGAAGTCCTTGGCCCCAGGCTTCCTTTCTCTAAGTTTTCTCCTCTTCATGGGTTCTAAGGAGAAAGATCATTCGATTTAATCAACATTCCTCCTAAGTCCCAGAGGATGGTTGAAACAGGCGTTGTTATGCTGCCGAAATCTCTATTTCATTGAAGGCCCATCGATCGGATAGGCATTCCTCCTAAGTCCTAGGAGATGATCAAATCAGGCGCCGGAAGGCTGTCGAAATAAATTCTTGATGCTTAAAGCACAAATCCTTTACTTCTAAATGATTTATCTTAGAATCAAGGGATGTAAAGAGGATGTAAACGAACTCAGTATTAATAGAATGTGATGAATATTCATTGTACTCTCTCTCTGTTATATTTGAATAAGATAATCTCTCCGAATCAAAATGCATTTGTTTCTTTGTCGAAACATATGCCCGTCGGACTTCACCGTCGAAAATGTTAACGGTTGAAATCCATCATCTAGCAATGCCCACGCCCCCTTTCCCAATGGCCGATCCGATGGCTAAAAGCGTCGGGGAAGGTCAATGCCGATGGTTTTTAGCCGTCGGCGTTGTCCTATTTTTTGGTAATGATTACATAAAATAATTTAGAAATGGAAAGCGTAAGGGGAAGTTATCATCACCTCACAATCGAATTGTCACTAGTGTTGCTAAGAAATGAGGGTACCCTTAAAGTCAAATCCTACCACAAATCATGAACTTATGTCATTAGATCCAAGTCCTACACACTATTTGGGGTTAAGATCATAACCTAGGGTTTAAATTTAAGTATTCTTAGGGTTTGATGTATAATTAGGTTTTCATCCTTGAGTTTAGTCCTAAATTTAGATTCTAAGGCTAGAGCTCTAATTGGTTGTAATACCCCGTACTTTCAGTACTCAAGTGTCACCAGGGAAGTTTAAAGCACACCGACACCCAGAAATCCTCGACCTATCCATCTTAACCGTCTTGTATAACATTCATTCGTACATCAAGCCATTCCATCAGGGTCTCCAAGAGTCAGAACATGCCCTACGATAGTCATGAAGGTGAGGCTATCCAAGCACTCTAAATTAAAGCCCTTCTGTCAATAGATATTTCTACAACACCTTGGTCACCAACACTTGAGAACTAGTTAGTGACAAAATGACCCTTCATCATAATCAGTACCATATATTAACCATTGAAAACAAATATCAGGCCCACCCGACCAACAGATCGCATCTCATGGGCCAATAATGGCCCAAGGGAGTGTGTAACGGCCCACTTAGGGCTCACCATTGACCCAAAATGGGCCAGGGTCCCCGTGTAGTGTTCCCCAATGAAAATGGATGAAGTAGATTATGATGATAATATCACAATGGACCCCTACTCCATGCATGTGCACTGAGAGTGTTTGTACACGGTGTGCACTGAAACCGTTGGCTCAATCAAACTGGCTTTGACCGAGCATCTCTCAAAAACTTGAAAATGGTGGTTCTCCTGCCTTTCTCCCTATTTAAACGAACCGTCCTCAAGCCTCCAAGTGGCCCACCATGGCCACTTTCTGAAACATCCCAGCAATTCAAATTCATCATGGGGCCTAGCTTAACAAAAACGTATAGTTGTTGGACCCCTTGTAAGCGGATGGGGGAGATGGATTACCACCATCCATGCTTGCCAAAAACATCCCGACTGAGAGCCTGTGGGAGGGATGAGAGAGAGAACTGCCTTCCTCTCTGAGAAGGATAAGTCCCGGCCATCCACCATGGGAACGATCTCAGTTGTCCCTTATTTCTCTCTCCCTCCATAAGACGGGCCCTGTAAACCTAGAAATTCATGCACAACGAGAGAGAAGTAGGAGTGCGGACCATTGCAGCTTGGGAACAGGGAATTGAACCAGGTAGCTGGTTGCCTCCTTTTGTCTCCCTATCTTCTTCCTTTCTTTTCTTTTTCTTCTTTCTTTCTCTTCAATGTGAGAACGTCAACAGAGGAGCTGGTACTGACCTCCTTCATTCCATGGAGATAGGTCGTGCCAGGCTCCAATGAACTAGGAAGCCAAGCTTGAAAACTGGCCAACTGATCACTGTTTTCCAGAATAAGGAACCAGCCAAATGATGGTTGTGTATTCGAACTAAGAACCTACCCAACTACAACACTCATTTTGGGCTAGGACCCAGCCAAACAATGGCTGAGTTCGGTCTGGCCGTGGTAACGTCGGGTCGAGACAAACAATGGCCGTTCTAGGCCACACATCAGACCTCACTTAGAGTTTGTCTTGAGCTCTCAGTAAAGCTTCGAAATGAGCTCAGATAGCAAGACAATCCTTGGCAATATAATAGACTAAAACGACAGTAAGTGGGTCCCCGCTTCTGATCAGGAATTGAGCCGAACAGTGGCTTTGTTTCGAGCTAAAACTTGACCCAGCTGAAGCTCCATTTTGAGCTGAATATGGGCCAAGCAATGGCCATTGTTCTAAGCTAAAATTGGGCCTAAGAACACCTGCACTAGTTTCTTTTAATAAGCTATGGTTAGAGCCGAGAATCAGGCTTTTGTCAGGCTTTATTCTGAGCTAAAATGATGGCCAAACATGGCCTTGCATGAGGGCTACCGATCAAAAATAATGGCAGGGAGATGGCCTATGTTGGACCTAAAAGAGGGGTTGGGAATGGCCTCCAAAATAATCTGCAACAGTAGCCACTTCACGTTAGATGCAGGTGGCATCCAAGTACATTGAAGCAGAAGGTGGGCTGCATGTGAGCTTGGAATGCCCAAGTTTTGGGCCCTGCATAGGTGCAGGCGGGCCACACCCTGCATCAACAGGTGGACCTCACCCTACCACAATTGGTGGGCCATGCATGTGGCCCCAACTTGGTGACGTGGATCGTCTGGATCATCCGGATCGTCCACCAAAGGGCGACTAGTGCTAGACGTCTATTTTAAGAGAGAGAAATATAAAAGGATGGGTGCATGCATCTGTACGTACATAGAAATTTTATATATATATATATATATATATATATATATATATATATATATATATATATATATATATATATATATATAATCCCTCAAGATTGCATCTAGGCCATCCACCCATTATAACAGACCTATTTCACCCTGGCCGTCCATTCTAGGTCATCCATCCATGGGAGTCCAGTGATGGACGTTTGAAATATACATATATATATATATATATATATATATATATATATATATATATATATATGTATGTATGTATGTATGTATGTATGTATATATAAAATATAATATATAAAAGTAAAGGTATATGTATGCATATATGTACACCTGTGCATGCATGCAAACTTTAATTTATATTATATAAGGTACTCTGGTATATGAGATCCATCAAAGCAACGTGAGATATGTGGATTACATCCTGACCGTCCATCATGGCATCCAATGCTGGGCCCTTTATAACATATGCACGTGGTGAGCCCATGCAGGACCCACACTAATATCATGCTCAAATAAATATCAGATTCATGTGATATATATAATATTTAAATATCAAAAGTATGTGATATATATATAATATTTAAATATCATAGGCATGATATAATATTTTAATATATCTTAGATGCTCAAGACGTTAAATATTCATATATTAGACACATGTGGTTGGCCCAAATTGGGACCCACCTTGCACTATGTTGAATCCAGACCAACCAAGGTCTGGACGAAGCCACCTTAAATGTAACGTCTCAAAAAAATCCGTACAGAGACCCGAGTACCAACTCGATCAGAAATCACTTAGGATTAATTTCTTTAGAAAATAAACGTAAGTTAACTAGCGCCATGTTAGATTAGCTGTGAAATTAGTACTGTTCGCTTTAAATACGTTCTACAAGACCCAAGACGTATGGAATTGTTAACGCTATAACGTCCTGAAACCTAGAATCAAACTCTAAGCCCGTTTGCTCTTGGGAACCCTTTGAAACTTTCTATTGGATCTAGACCGCGCGTCGAAAGTCCGATATCTACAATCTCAGACCATTATGAGCGCTTAGCTGGACTTGATAATCACTTCTAAAATCAAGCCCAACTGATGTCCTGAGGCTATTTCATTGAGCATGGAGCAAGGAGGGTGAGAAAGAGTGAAATTCTTTAAAAATTAAAAGTGATTTAAATAAATCTGGCACGTTTTGCTTACGGGTTAAGTATAAGCATTCAGACCATTAGAATCTGACCTAAATACACCCTCGAATTAGGGAACATTTCTCACTCAGGTCAGTATACTTGGAATCCTCGATTGAATCTCAGTGATCGCTGAACTGAAACTGGTCTTCTACGTGCGATCTAGGAACACTATCGGACTGAAAACTTAATGTGATCAGGATCCAATATCCATGAGCTTAAGTCCGACCGCATTTGGTCAGGGGACCTCCAGAAATGCTCTTTTGGATCGGGAAAGACACGATTTGGTTATAACCCAAGTATACTTTGGTTTAAAGTCTAAATAGGTGACTTTCTAACCTATTTAAGGACCTTAAACCCTCTCATATCCCTCCCATACAAATTTGCTAAAACCCTAGAGAAGAGAAGAGAGAAAAGAGAGAGATTCCGTGAGAGTTGTGAGAAAAGTTTCTTAGCTCTCAATCCTCCTTCTACACGTACCTAATCACCATGTTCTAATCACTCTTCTGGTGATTCCAACTTCATTCTAGGTAAGAAAAACCTAACCTCAACCTTTTTAGGGATTCCATCGATACAATTAGCGAAGTAGCTAATTTATCTTGTGATATAGGTCGTCATACAGACGTTGGCGAAGCGTAGAGTTTCTACTCGATTCGTTACGCTTCTACGATGAAAGGTGAGGATTCTAGATGTTTAGGTTAACTGTTTTCAAAGATTTCAATATCGTTTAATGGTAGATTATCGACAAGAACGCCATTTGACATGTAGAACATGCTGTCTATTTTTCATTTCGACTGCGTACGGAGAATATGAGATTTAGGGTATTTTAGGCATTTGTAGGAAATACTGTATACGTATGTATTTTGCTGAAATGATTTTCATGTGTATTTGTCATGTTATGATATTAGTTAGGCGTGCATGATTTGTTTGGCGAAGAGATTCACCCTAATGCACACTTTGGGTCGACATACGCTATGTAGATAAATGTGTGTAGACTAAGTGTTTGTATAAATGTTTGTATTAGTATGTATTGAGTAAATGTTGTTGTAGATTAGTTTTGAGATTGAATTCTCAATTAATATGATGATGTGCATGATTTCCTCCATGTTGTTATTGAATTAATTTCCTCATATATATGGAATACATGTGTTTGGTTGATTTGCTTACGTTGTATGTTATAACATGTTGTTAACATGCTTGGATTGTTTGTATTTCATTTCTGTTACTCTCATATGATCACTGATGTTGATTACAAGTGCTTAGGGCTATGATCTAGTCCAGGCAATCGGTAATAGATTCAAATTCATGGTTGGCTTCTATTTTCCATGAAGGACGTGTCGATGAACGCGAGTCGTGCTTCGGTTGACGGCAGTGGTTAGGCCACACGAGGTGTTTTATGCACTTCATATCGTTCAGCTTGAGGTGCGCTCGTACTAGTCGATCTTGTCAAGCAACCCGACTGACTGTTGTATGTTCACCTTGTATTGGTCATAACTGCTTGAACCTAGGGTACTGAACTTACCAGAGATAACCCTGATAACCATGGTACCTTAATCCATTAAGACTCATGAGCCATACATGGTGGTATGGGACACCGTGGTCGAGCTGTCGGCCTACGCTGGGGCCGCAAACCTCCCCGTAGTAATTAGCGAGCACCTTAGACTCGTGAGCCGATTGTGGTGGTATGGGACACTACATCCAAGCTGTCGGCCCACTATGATTGGTGATGAGCCCTTTGTAGTGACCTCGAGCGTATTCTGAGTCTACGTGAGGCGACGACCCTTCCATAGCAACAAGAGTACACCTAGGCCTGTATTGATAAGGTGATGGGGGAGTGGTGCAACGAGTGTGACCAACAGCCCTGACAGCCCTTACAGCGACCTAGAAATATACCATCGTATGAGATTATTAGGAGTGACGACCCTAGACAGGATCTGTGTTGGGATTAATATAAGGAAGGTACCTTAGTTTTCCAATACTGTTGTTTGAAAGGACTAATAATAACTCGGTAATCATATCCACATCGCACTGCATGTGCCTGGAAGATGTGGAGCACTGAGGGAAGAAAGCATACCGCAGACATAAGATGGTGTCGCATGAGGGAGTATGTCAGTGAGGGCATCCATCATGTCATTTCATACTTGCATTAACAAATGTATCTAGGAATGTCTGATTGTTTACTTTACTATTATCACGTGATTGATTTGATAACATGCTAATCTTTGCTCTATGATTCCACTGAGTTGATCACTCACTCCCACATTATGGGACGGTGTTTGCAACACCTCCAGACTCTGTCTTAGATGCAGGTTGTGAGGCGATTCAGGAGCTGGAGCCGGACTACTACGAGGACCAGGATGAGTTCTCGTACATGCAGTTTTCTGACGGCTTCGCATAGGTGGCCTGGATCGGCGGGATTCTGCTAGTTGGACTGTTATACGATTTTTTTTTTTCGGTTTGATATTTGTATATGTGACTTAGAGATGTATTCATACTTTGGAGACAGTTCGAGATTGTTTTGTTTTTCATACAGTGATATATATATTCTTCAGTCTTCCACTTGCATTTTATCACTGGATCTGGAGTATGAATTGCAGTTTTGGTATAATCTCACTCATGTTAATGCACTAACTCAAACAACATTGAATCATCAGAATATTTGTTGCATAAGTGATGGTCTAGAACTCGGGAGTTGGGTTTTTACATGACCCTCGATTTTCAGGGTGTTACATTAAAACATTTATTTTATCTAGATCGTCCACCTGTGGACGTCCGGCCTGGTTCTAAAACACCCAGATCCATAGCTCCACTGACAGATAAAATGGAGATACCTCATTTTAGCATTAGAAGTCTTGGTATCAATCCCTAACAGGGTCACTAACATGGAATGTGTGTACCGACATGGGTGGCGTCAGCGCTATCTGAACCATTCAGTGTGCCCCCACGTTGGTCATGGATGGCCAAAAAACTCCTAACCATTCTCTGATCATGTGGATTCCACCCTGATATTCCAGGTTCACCCAAACTTTCCATTTTTGCAGTAAATCCCACCTCATGTGTTGCACCATCCATGGGGCTTCATCATGATACATCTATTAATCCAAGCCATGGAAATGCCTGACAACATGAACCATAATTTTTAGGAGATTCCTTGAGTGACCCTGGGCCACAAGGAGACTCAAACCAAGTTCATGAGCACTACCATAAAGGTGATGATTCTTCCCCTTGAGCTTTCTATCTTCTCATTAGCTTAAGTTATAGTTTTTATTTTAATTTATATTTGATATCTCCCTTTTATAATCACATGTGTTAGCTGGTGAAAATTGAATTACTATATTACATCCTTAACATCCATCCTATATATTTGTTCATGCTTATGTATTATTTGTGGGTTGTTTATGGAATTTAAACTGGAACATCAGTGGGAAACCCCCACTTATAAATATACACCCATACTTGGGATGTAACCTGATTAATTGTAATTATAATGGGCCTTCGACTTAGTGGTTGTTGAATGGTGGTTTGAATTGGACATTGATGTGGGCCTACCATCCATGAATCGTTGTGTTAAGTGGTTTTCAAGGATGGTCTTTATCGCATGGTTTGATACTCACCCTATGTGGCCTATTTTGACATTTGTCCTATGTAGCTCAGTTTTAGTATTTTTTCTATGTGGCTCGATGTACCATTTCTATACAACCATGCGATGGTAAGCCACATATATTGTAATATGATTGGCCACTAGTCGATAAGGTACCATTAAACATCATAAGGTGGTAGTCTCATGAGTTGGGGATGACGGTAATGGGACCTATGCCTAAGCTGTCGGCCTACACTGGGCTCTGAGCTCCCCGTAGTGACCTTTGAGCTTATTTAAAAAGGCTAGTTGTAATTGAATTAATAACGGATTGGCTAATCATGCATATATATTATAGACCAAAATCTATTGCTATCGTACGTGATGTACGTATTGTTCCGACTATATGATGTACCCTGGTTCGATGATTGCATGGGTGACGAGCCCACTGTTCGCACGGATGAGCATCCTCGGGGCGTGATTGCATACTTCACGCATCCATGCATCTAATAAGACCTGCATCATGTATTATTTTATATGCTTTGATTTACAACCATGCTTATCTAATGCGGTGGTGTGTAATCTTGAGGGGAGTTCACACTGAGTTGGCACTCATCCATCAAATAAATATAGCTGTACAGGTAGCAAAGGTGGCTTAAGTGATTTTCAGGTTCGGGCTGATGAGGAGCTGGGTTCAAGTGCCAGAGTTGTATGATTGTGTCTACCTTGAAAACCTGAGGGGTCTTGCTGCTCAAATTTACTTGCATTCTATTATTTCTCATGTATTATATCATGTAATTCTTGTATTTGTTAATTTTGGAGACATTGGTTTGTACAAGTCATTATGGGTAACCACTTGTATATTCTAAATAAAATTTAAAGTTTTCTTTTATGCTCACTTGTCCATTCTACGCTCATCTGCTTACTCTGATTAAAGATAAAATAAAAATATATACTCGACTTTGACCATCCTTTAAGGTTAACACTCGAGTTTTTAGGAAACAAGTCGTGTACTCGGGTCCTGAAAAGTCGGGTTATTACATTGGTGTACCATTAATTACAACACAACTTAATGATTACAAGAGAACTATTAGCATTAGTGTTATAATTTATATTAGCTAACGTGACACTAATAATCATTATGGTGAAAACACATAATATGCTCTAACAATGATGATAATATTTAATAATGACAAAATAAAACACTAATTTTTAATAATGATAATTCTTATATGTAATAAATAATATCAGTATAGAAATTTACTAACGACTATTCATTTCTAATATTAAAAATCCTAATAGTGATCGAAGTGATAACAATGTTAATTGATGTGTGATTGATCACAATGTTAATCATAAAATCACTATTAACATTAACAATGAAATTGATATTAGCTATCATGATAACAATAGTCATTATGATGGTAATAAATAGTGTGATCTATTATTATTGATAATATTTAAGATTTATAAATAAATACTAACATCTAATATTTATCAATTCTAGTTTTGTTTTTAATAACTAATACTAGTATAGATAATATGTTAATGGCTAATGATAATAAATCAAATACTTTGGGGAGCAAATATGACTTACATTAGTTGACTTGAAAACGAGTCGAGCTTCTAATCCTGATCTGTTTCCAGCAGCCCCATCATGGCCACCACTCCACTTGCACAAGTTCAGCGCCAACTCAACTTGGCTAAGGCTCGGCCTAAACACATTAGCCCATGCCTACGACTCAAGCGAGTTGAGTTGAGTTGACTCGAGATAGGTCTCTCTCTCTCTCTCTCTTCTTCTTCTCCTTCTTTTTATTTATTTAATTATTTATTTTTCCATGCTGGAAATCTAGCAACGTTTGGACCAGGCCCAAGCCCAACTTGACCGAGTCAAACTCGGTTTTAGCCGAGTCAGTCCAACGGCCACCAACTCTCTTCTTCTTCTCTATCTTATTCTCCTTCTTCTCCTTCTTACTGGATTCCCAAACCAACTCTGAATACATCAGGACATTGCTTAGTGAGTTGACGAACTCGGACAAGCCCGAACTCACTTGTATAGTAAAGTAATAGCCGCACCACCCCTGCTGGCATCTTTATCTCCTTTCCCTCTCTTGTTTCACATACTCTCTTTCTCTGTTCCATCTTCTTCTTCTTTTCCCTCTGCTACCTCTAGCACTGATTGAGCTCGACGCATGGCTTGAACTTGGCAAGTCAGTGCGATAGCAGTAGCAGCGGCGACAGCCACACTTACTCTCACCCTACTTCCTCTTCCTCTTCTCCATATTACTCTCTCATTTGTTTCTTTCTTTCAACCATGGCTAGTAGGAGGTCCAACCTAACCAGAACTCACCCCGACTCAAGGCGACCTAGTATATTTTGAACGAGGGAGAACACGTGGGCGATAATGATGTCTTTGAAGATGACACTTCTTCCTCCAATCCATTACTTTCAGGTGGTTCATATGGACCCTAGGAAGCTTGTAGATAAGCTTCATCAAAGCTTTGAGGAGTTTTGGGTGGTGGGTTTGAGCAAAGGAGAAAATGACCATTTTTTAAGCCACCGCAAGAAATGGAAGAGGGTCCTGCTGATGCTGCTCAATCCTTTGTTACTTATAGAAAACCCTAGTTCTTTCTAGACCATTCGATGAAAAATAAATGGTTAGGATTGCACTGGTTTACATCAGCCTCTAGGTATGGCTAGTAAAACCAAAACCAGCCGTGGTTTTGGTTTTTCAAGGGAGGAAACCCTAATCCATATGGAATGAAGGGTTGAGATAACCCCAAATAAACAGTTGTGATTGAGGGAAACATGAGCATGAGGATTGCCAGCTAAGGCGATGAAAAAGTTTTTATTTTTAAAATTTCACCGTGCACACATATACGATTTGGCCGAGATTCGTGTGTAGGAACGTGCATGGTAACTCGTAAGGGAGACATGGTTTTGGTCTTCTGTAGATGCTACATCGGATGGATGGTTTGGATCTTTAAGCTGGGTAGTGGAGATGGGCAATGATCGAAGCAAACGAAAATTGTCTGTTTCAGACTGTTGCAGGCTTTAACGAAAAAAGAAAAAAAGAAAAAGGGAGGAGATTTCCTCCAGGAAATCGCCGGTTTGACCGGGTTCTTCGTCTAGTGCACTGCCGCTGCACACGCACCGAGCACACTCGAGATCAATTGTGGGGTCCATAGTGATGTTTTAGTGAAATCCACTCCGTCCATTATGCCTCATGGCTTAATTGGGCCATCTTGACCGGAGATGTGATATATCCAATGCTTAGGTGGGCCATCTTGACCGGAGATGTGATATATCCAATGCTTAGGTGCCAATTACATCGATCTAATCATGGTCTTTAGGTGCCAATTACATCGACCGAATCATGGTCTTTAGGTGCCAATTACATCGATCTAATCATCGAATTGATCCCAATCTGACCATCAACATTTAGAAGGTCCTAATAGTTCATTTGCATGTTTAAAATTCTGTTACTATCCAAATAATAATATAAATTTTATTATTATTACTTTATTATAAACTATCTATCATTATCATTATTTATTTCAATTTATTATTAATTTTTTTCTTCACACATGCATGCATTTTTATTCATGCTATAGGTCTCACTCTCTAGGCAACTAATTTACCCACCTTATGATTTTATATTATTTAAGCATTAACTATTATCATTCTTTTTGTTGTTATTTATTTATCTTTTCATTGTACCTATATTTAAAATGTGGGACTACACATTATGTGTCATTTAGCTACGTACTCTAATGTTAGAATTTGTAACACCCTGAAAATCGGGGGTCGTGAATAAACTCAACTCCCGAGTTTCAGACCGTCACTTATGCAACAAAAATGGTTATGATTCGATGTTGTCTGATTTAAAGCATCCACATGAGTAAAAGTATACCAAAACTGCAATTCATACTTCAGATCCAGTGATAAAAGCAAGCGGAAGACTAAACAATGTATATATCACTGTATGGAAAAGCAAAGTAATCTCATCTATCTCCAAAGTATGACTACATCACTGAGTCTCATGTACATATACATAACAAAAGAATAATGTTCAAAAAGAAAAGTCCCACTGATGTCCCCTCGATCCAGGGCGCCTACGGGAAGCCGTCATGATACTGCACATACGAGAACTCATCCTGGTCCTCGTCATCATCTAGCTCCACCTCCTGGATCTCGTCCTCACCTGCAACTACAACAGGGTCTGGTGGGTGTTGCAAACACCATCCCGTAACGTGGGAATGAGTGATCAACTCAGTGGAATCATAGAGCAAAGATTAGCATGTTCACAATTCAATCACGCGATAATAGTAAAGCAGTAAATCAGACAATCCTAATGCTGTTGTTAATGCAAGATGATATGACGTGATGTATGCCCTCACCGACGATCACCCTCATGCGGCAACATCTTACGACCGCGGCATGCCACACTCCCTAGAGTGCTCCACATCTTCCAGGCACATGCAATGCTATGGTGATATGATTACCAAGTTGTTATTAGTCCTTTCAAACAGCAGGATTGGGAAACTAAGGTACTTCCCTTGTATCAATCCCAACACGGATCCTGTCTAGGGTCGTCACTCCTAGTAATCTCATACGATGTACATTTCGTAGGTCACTGCAAGGGCTGCCAGGGCTGTTGCTCGCACTCGTTGCACCGCTCCCCCATCACCTTATCAATACAGGCCTACTGTACTCTACTGCACGGAAGGGTCGTCGCCTCCCGTGGACTCAGAATACGCTCGCGGTCACTACAAAGGGCTCGTCGCCTGATCAGTGTAGGCCGACAGCTAGAATATAGTGTCTCATACCACCATAATCTGCTCAAGAGTCAAGGTGCTCATTGGTCACTACGGGGAGGTTTGTGGCCCCAGCGTAGGCCGACAGCTCAACCACGGTGTCCCATACCACCATGCCCGGCTCATGAGTCTTCGTGGATCAAGGTACCACGGTTAATAGGGTTTACAATGGTAAGTTCAGTACCCTAGGTTCAAGCAGTTATGATACATACAAGGTGAACAAACATCGGCCAGTCGGGTTACTTGACGGGCTCGACTAGTGCGATCGCATCTCGAATTGAACGACATGAAGTGCGTGAAACACTTCGCGTGGCCTAACCACTGCCGCCAACTCTCAACACGAATCACATTCATCGACGCGTCGTTCGTGGCTATGACCAGTCAGCCACGAATTCGCTCGGTTACCGACTGCCTGGACTAAGTCAAGTCCCACACATCTATGGAATTACATTAACACTATACAAAGGTATTGGAATTGAAATACATCATGTGAGCATGTTAGCACATGTTATAACATTCAACTCAAGCAAATCTTCAAGGCATACTTCCCATGCATATTCAACTTAAGCAAATCCTCGAGCACATACATTCCATGCATGTAATGAAATCATGCATTTTGTCAACATGTAGAAAATCATTTAGGTCAGCATAATAATTGAAAAATCAATCACAAACTATCAAATAACATCATTTAATTCAATACATACTAATACAAGCATTTATACAAACACATACACTACACACTTAAGTCTACACATAGTATGTCGACCCAAAGTGCGTAACTAGGCGAATCTCTTCGCCAAACTAATTATGCACGCATTCCTAACTTCCTAATGCGACAACAAACCATGTCAATCACATCAGCAAAATATGAATGTAAACGGTACTTCCTACAAATGACTAAAATGCCCTAAATCTCATATTCTTCGTTAGCTTACGAAACGGGAAACGGAGAGCATTTTGTACATGTCAAACGGCGATGCCGTCAAGAATCTACTATTAAATGACATTGAAAGCGTTGGGAACCGTCAATCAAAGCGTCTAAAATCCTCACCTTATGTCTTGTAGACTCGAAAATTGAAACGGAGCGTATACGCTTCGTCTACGGCGAGTAAGGAGCCTAATACACAAGATCCATAAGCTACATCGCTATGGAAACAAGGGAAACTCAAATCAACAACTATTTAGGGTTTTTACTTACCTAGGATCGCGGTGGGATCGCCGGGAAAGCGGTGGAGGTGTGTTGCTTAAGCACGTGAAATGCGTAGTACAAGTGGCAGGAAGAACTCTCCCACACTCTCACAATCTCCCACCTTTTTCTCTCTCCCAAGCTAGGGCTTCTCTCAAATTCGGATGGAAGAGAGGAGTGAGGGTTTCAACCCCTTTTTTAGCCTAAAACATGCCCAAAATAGGCTTGGGAACAATGTTTACTTGGTGCCTAACCAAATCGGGCCCGTTTTGGGTCCAAAAGGGCATTTCTGGAGGTCCCCAGGCCAAATGCGGTCGGACTTAAGCTCATGCATACTGGATCTAGCACACATCCAGTTTTCAGACCGGTTGGGTTCCCAGATCGCACGTGGCGGGCCAGTTTCAGTTTAACGGTCACCGCACCAAGATCAGGCCTATAAGTCTCGTGATATAAAATAGATATTTTTCCTGATCCAAGGGTGTAATTTGGCTGCATTCTGACGGTCAGAACGCTCAATACTGATGCGTCAAATTGTGTGCCAGATTTGAATTTCAATTTCCAATTCTAACCCTATTCTCACTCTCTTCGGTCCGGGCTCAATGAAATAGCCTGTGATTATCGGTTTGACTTGATTTTTGGAATGAGTGTCAAGTCCAGCTAGACGGTTCTAACGGTCTAAGATAGGAGGTATCGGACTTTCGACGTGCGGTCTAGATCCAATACAAAGATTCAAAGTGGTCCAGAGAACAAACCGGTTTAGAGTTTGATCCGAGGCTTTAGAGCATTATAGCACCCTTGGTTCCACTCGCTTCGGGCCTTGTAGAACGTATTTAAAGTGATCAGGGACCATTTCCCAGCTATTCTAACGTTGCACTAGCTAACCTAGTCATATTTTCTAAAGGAATGAATTCTACGCAATTTCGGGTCGAGTTGGTACTCGAGCCCAAGTATGGATTTTTCACGGGCGTTACAGAATTATTTTGCATTAAATGGGCCACTCTAAGTGAACATCTAATTCTCAATTCTCGACGCACTACTAATTCACTTAATTCAATGGTTAGAGCACTTGATTTAAGAATGGAGATTACTTTCGACAGTCAAATTTGAAACTAGAATGAACATGCTTGTTCACTTAAACTAGGTTTGTATTTATTCTAAGTTGTGTTTCCCGATTGCACCCGAGTATAGGAAAGTACGGGGTGTTACAATCTACCCCCATTAAAGAAAATCTCACCCTCGAGATTGTTAACACATATCACAATTATTAGTATTATGAGTGATTTAGTCTTCCTAAATGTGTACCCTATTTTGTATATGTCTAGTTGTGTAATCCCAACAAGCTATATCCAAATTTACTATAACCCTTAAGTCTTTATTCTAGCAGATCAATTAATGCATTTTAGGTCCCATTGAATGTTTGAATTTATTCCATTATTAACCCAAGCTAAGGATTTATTTTAATGCTAATCGCATTTATAAAGATAACAAGTTCACTTAGGTAGCCACTAATAATGTCATATCTTTCTTTCTTTCTTTTTTTTTTACTTTCCTTTACCTTTACTGATTGTTCCCCACTGTCTAAGGTACAATACAATTTTTTTCCATTTTAGTGTTCGAGCTAACAAGAATAGATGATTGTAGTGGGTCTGAGCTCGATACATCGATCCTTTACCTACGTAGAACAGAGGATCCACTGGTATCATTTCCTAATCCTAGTAAACCTCGACCTTCTACTTGATCAGGACATTGAGATCATTATAATTTGCTAAGATATGGAATTTGGATCAAACGATGTAACTTCGATTAAATATGGTTCCATCAATCAGTGATCCCGATTATTTTAGACTCCTGGGGAATATCACGTAATCTTATATCCTCATAAAGGACAAGCCTATGTGGCCCATTATGCTTCCACTGCACACTCTGATTAGCTAAGCGCTATATGAAAATTTTAGGATTATAATTTCTACATGAAAGTTTGAGTTTGAAATTTGTTAAGTTCACCTAGGATTCCAAATCTAGTCCTGATACGCTTAGTCTATGGTTGAAAATTTACCTAAAATTGTATGAACTTTACCTCTAGTTAATTTTAAGCACTTGAATTTATGAGAATTATTGTTTCTAATTAACGAAATGTATTAGGAAATTCAAGTTATACTCCTAATATTTTTTTCTCAAGTTTAAGTGAGTACTTAGGTTTAATCTAATATACGATATGGAGAGTAAATAATTTCTTATAATATCTAAGTTCATTTCATTGTCTCTTATTACAGAGACCTTTTAGGGAGTTCAACAATAATTCCTAATTAGATCCTTAAGTTTGTGGAGTGCCAATGTTTGGTCTACTGTACATTATGGTGGGTAAAGAAGTTCCTACAGAGTCTAGGTTCGTTCCATTTGTTGATCATTGTGGCAATGTTATTTCTAGCTAAGAGATTTTAAGAATTGTTAATTCTATGTCTCTAAAAATTATTCATTGAAAATCAAGTTCAAGGAATGTTCTTATTCAATCTCAAATGCATCATAACAGGTGTTTGTCCTCCCACAATACATGAGTTTAATTTCTAAGTTCAAACAATAATTCTGGTAGTTTTTAAGGGAACTAAAGTTTTATTTCTAAGTTCTAAGGTCAACCAAACAATGTTCCAAGGGATCTAAGATTTCTGATCTCTATATTCCCACTTCTTTCTTATTCTAAGGGATTTCTACCCGAGTCGAAAATCCATGGGTCTAACTTAAAATTTCCAAGGGAGTCTAAGGTTTTAAATTTATCTGTTTTTAACTTTTTCTTATTCTAAGGGAATTTCACTAAGTTCAAATATCTACTTTCAAACATCCTAACTTGGGACAATTTTTCATGCCCTAAACTCACAAAATGGTCTCACAGAATTCTTGATCACTGAATCGGTGCTGATAGCCTCTGTACTACCCCATTCTCGGTTCCCAATGCCCATATGCCAGGTTCCAATCCTGGGATCCTACGAGGATTTTCTAATATACATTTATCTTGTAATAAGCATAACCACAAGTTTACCTAAATCACAATGGCAACATCATCATCACATATCTACTAATATAAATAGTTGAATTTAGTGCTGAAAAAGAAATACATATGTTAAAAATCAAAGCTCCAAAAGTCAGTTGTATGCTCGAAGCTCAACACTGCTGCGACCTAACACCATCTACACGCATCTATTGTGCATAGGCTTATAGAAAGCTTAGTGGCTGGTGTAAGTGTATACACAAGGTAAATGCCAAGTATGCAATATCAGAGCAATGCCGAAACATGTCGGTAAGTCTATAAATATCATCAGCCTTATCCAGGCTATGCAATGCAAAAACATAATAAGCCAATATTAGATACTGAGGAAGCAATGTAGATCGACTATACAATGCGAATACATAGTGAGCCATATATCATATACTGAGGATACAATACAATATGCAAATCGTGACGAGTCTATGAATACCATCAACCTCATCTAGGCCATATAAATGCAGAAACATAATAGCCCAAAATGCCATATGTCGTAGATGTAATGCAATATGTGATGCGAATGAAACGACCAACCTGGAGTGTGAAGTCGGGATGATAGTACGTAGCATCACAGGCTATGGGTCTATGACAAGGGTCTTCTATCCAAACTAGTCCCATACCTAAATTTGGATAGCTAGACTTAATGTGGTAGACTTCTGTTCTTAGGTTGGTCACGCGCCCTAACCGAAATCCTGGCCATTGCAAAGGTACACATAATAATTAGTTGGGCACCACCAACCTAAGTGGATAGTGAATGAATGAATGAATAAGTAAAATGCTGAGTATGCAACTCCTGCTCAATAAGTCCACACATCAGTACCGTACTTCTCTAGGATCATCACCGAGGTCTAGTACACTCTATGCCACCTACCGCCTCATCAAGAGCACTACTGGGTAAGTGGGAGAGACCTCACTATCTGCCTACCAATATCAACCCGACTCATTGATAGTGACCCATTTATGAGCTGGTTAGACTCATCCTAACATTGCCTACTCCCTCATGCGGGTAAGGCCATAGCCCTCATAACCAACCACAACACAGTGGGAGATGTGACCTACTGGTATACGTCCCTCATGCGCTCATATATATCCACTTGGTCTAGACATTAGGGTGTCCTTTGGTACCAAGATGGTTTATGAACTCTCACCCAGGGACATCTATGGCACCCCATGTAGAAAAAGATTTTTGGTGTCCCATCTGACCATCCACGACATGCCTGTGGAGGCCACGACCTTGATGTCGCTTGGGTGTACGGTGGTCATATCACAAAATACGAGATATATGAGTCATATCATCTAGTCATGCAATAACCCACCCAATGACATGTGCTATGATCAATCACTCCTCATAACAAACATACATATGACACATATGGGCATGGATCGTCGAGCTATAATAAACATGTTATATGATGATGATGTACTCTCCTCATGTCAAGGATGGGCCTAAATGACCTACTCATATCAAGAATGGGCCTAACGAGGCCTAAGGGAAGGTCACAATATGGACATTTAACCATCATTGCCCATCAATGTGGACATTCAACCAACATTGCTCTCAAAGAGTGGCCCTCATAAGGACAAACATATAGTGGGGCCCATGGCTTCACATACAACATAATGGGCCTCACATATCACAATGAGCAGCATTACATGGGCCTCATATACATCAAGTGGGATGCATTGCATGTGCCACATATACATCACATCGGGCCTCATCACATACATCACACTGGGCCTCACATATCACAATGGGCCTCATCACATAGGCCTCACATACATCACACTGGGCCTCACATATCACAATGGGCCGCATCACATGGACCTCATATACATCAAGTGGGCCACATCTCATGGGCCTCAACAATGGACCTCATATACATCAAGTGGGACACATCACATGGGCCTCAATAATGGGCCTCATATACATCAAATTGGGCCGACCATTCTAGGTGAACTATCTACACCATACATCTATTTTTAGAGATCATTTTAGAGTATTATCCAAAAAGAATATGAATTATATTCAAAGATCATCTGGACCACACCTCAATGGCAGCGGAGATGATGATTTAAAGATCATCTAGACCATACCACAATGGCAGTAAAGATGATGATTTAAAGCTCATCTGGACCACACCATAACATTAATTTTCCATCCAAACTGTTCATATGGTCACAAAGACCTGAATTAAGAGGAAATAAATTTCATATTGATTCAAAACTCCCATGAGCCCAAAAGGGTTTCAATGGTAAACGTTCAACCCCCATGGTTTTTGCAGTGTGATCCACTTGATAAATAAATTTGTCATAATTTTAGTCTCAAGCCTTAAGACGAGCTCACCATCTGGATGGATGGTGTGAATATACAACACATCCTCAAAGTAAGTCTCACCTCAACAAATGGATGGTCAGCATGGATGAAACACATACATCATGGAGTCTCACGTGGGACCCATGATCTGGACGTACGACTTGGATATAATACATACATCTGAGGTAGGCTCCATAGCACAACATCAAGGTGGGCCCCACCACCACACTGCAACACGTGTGAAGTGGGTCCCATGTGTGTACAGATGGACAACTTGAATAAAGAATAAATACATCATGGTCGGCTTCACAAGCATCGTCTAGATGGACGGTGTGGATACAAAATAAATACATCATGGCGGGTCTCACCCCACACGTGTCACAAGTGTGGGGTGGGCTCATGTCCATGGAATATGGACGGACGATCTGGATATAACCGTACCTCACGATGGGACCACAACTTGTTGACATACATTGCAACGGCTAGGTGTTGTTGGCCATCTAGCAGATGGACAGCCCAGATGTAACACATACATTAGTGATGGGCCCACTATCCAGGGATCTAGACGACAATGATAAAACACATATACCATGTCCGCCTCATGGACGGTGTGGATGAAATCCATACCTCAGGTGGGTCATGTCTAGATGGATGGACGGTTAGAATATAATGCATACCTCAAGATCAGACCCACATACTTGCTGACATCAACACAGTAGGTGGGGTCCACGTCCAGATGGATGGACGGTTAGGATATAACACCTACCTATGATCAGATCGAGAGAACTTGCTGGCGCCAGTATAGTATCTATATAGTTGATGTAAATACACTAGTTAATCCATTTCCACAGGAAGGTGGGTCCCACTTGCTGGATGCAGCATGTCCTCAAGGTGGGCCTCACATTGGATCAAACTGATATCAATGCTTTTCCTCGCCCAGGTCCCACCATCTGGATGGTCTGGATGAAGCACGTCCTTAGGTGGGGTCCACACAAATGGATGGTGGATAAATCACTTTCATCAAGTGGTCCCAAAACTTGTGGATGGCGTGGATCCACAGGTTAATCAGGTGGGCCGCAATAAGAAAAAGGGAGAGAGATAGAGAGAGACACGTAATGAAGGGACCCTGCCACCATTGGCCCCTCATTGTGTATAACACATACATCAAAACAAGTCTCATCATAAGTGGGCCCTTCATCAAAATCAAGATCTAATGCTATGAACACCCACCGATTTTGCTCCTTCTTAGCTCCTTGGAATGCTAAGCTCCTAAGCTCTCTCTTTGATGGAGGTTGATGAAGTATGGATGGCTAGGATGGGAGATTGGGTGGTAGGGAGTGGGCCACACTGGGCTTCTTTCTCTCTTTGGAAGGCTTAGACGGTTGCTCTCTTAGTTTGCTTGGGAGTGAAGAGAGAAACGAGAGAGGTGATGGGATAAAAAGGGATGGGATGGGTGTAAGGAAGGGATGAGTGATGAGAAAGAGTGTTGACTTTAGGAATGGGAGAGAGATGGGTAGGGTATGGGTTAGTACTTGACTTGTGATGGGATGTGTACTTGATTGATTGATGTGATGGATGGTAGAGATTCTCTCAAAATTCATAATGCATGGTGTTTCTTCAGAATATACGCGGGCCCACAACTCCTGGCTTGGGTATCACATCTTCACGTGAGACGCGGTGTTGAACCGTGACAACGACGCGGTCACTAGGGTATATGTTTCGAGTTAAGTCAACATAGATCTATAGGATGTGACTAAGGATGGTGGGAAAATGTTATCTACGTATCGCGGGTTATCGAAATTCAACTGGGAGGACCGCGGGATCCTAAAGAATGGTACAGACTAGGATACAGGCCCTACACAATTACAGTTTGTACAAGCTCATTTCTCAAGGCCTAGTTTGTCCAAAATATGCTCTAATACCAACTGTAATGCCCCATATTTTCAGGACCCGAGTATATGACTCATTTCCCAAATACCCGAGTGTTAACCTATACAAAGCTAAATTCCATATATTTTTTTTTCTTTCCCTTTCAGAGATAACAGTATAGCGTAGGATGGACAAATCAGCATAATGGAAAATTTGCATTTACATTTAGAATATACAAGAGGTTGTTCATAATGACTTATACAAACTAATGTCTCGATATAAACAAATACAAGATTTACATAATTTAATACATGAGAAATATTAAAATGCATTTAAATGTAAACTGCACAATCACACGGCTTCTCTAGGCAGGTCCAACCATGCATCTTTGACAATTACACCCGACTCCTCATTGGGCTAAACATGAATATCACTTAAGCCACCTGTGCTACTTGTACCGTTATATATTTGATGGATGAGTGACTAACTTAGTGTAAATTCCCCTTTAGATTACACACTGCTGCCTTTGCTAAGGATAGTTAAAAACATCAAGGTATTCAGAGCAATACATGATGCAGTCTTTTTAAATGCATGAATGCTTGAATGCACATCGACCTGGGGATACTCATCCAGTTAGACTTGAACTCATCACCCATGGATAAGACTGGTCACTAGCGTAGCATATCTCGTATAGCATGGTGCCATGTCATCAAAGTAGGTTAATAGTCGATGGTCTGGGAGCTAGTGAAATGATGCCCCAATGAACCTAAGGGCATATGCTACAACATCCAGAATTAGCTACCCGTCATCTCCAATATGCTATGAATGCATGATTATCCAAACTATTATTATTTTAATTACAATCAGCCAATTTAAGTTAACTCAATGGTCACTACAAGGGGCTCATTACCCAGCGTAGCTGACAGCTCGGACATAGTGTCCCATGACCACCATCCCCGGCTCATGAGGTCTTCCTATCTTATGATGCTTAATGGATGCCCATCGACCAGTGGCCAATCAAATTTGATAATTTAGTATTACCATCACATGGTTATAGGCCATCAAACCCACGCAAAACAACCATCAAAACATGGGACACATATTAAATTGCAGCGGTAAAAGGATGCTTGGAACATTAAATCGAGATAACAAAAGGGTTAGGTAAGGTTAAATTAGAGCGATTAAGCAGTCATTTCTAAGTTACTCAAGCCGAACGACCTATGGATGGTAAATCCCACATTAATGTTCCATGTCCCATGTGACCTCCAAATCGAGGGTCCATTTCTTACCACACCTTATCTTGTTACATCCTAAGCATAGGTTCACATACACAAGATGGATCATCCACTATTAAGTGTAGTGAATAGAGATCCATAAGCAACTCACAACAATCCATGATAAAGCATATAATTATGGCATGTCGGACATAAGTTAATTCATGATAAGAGCTATCAATTTAAATTTAAATGAAAACCATCATGTAAGCAGTTATTGTATGAATCATGGTTCACAACTGTCAACTATAATTCAAGTATAGACCATGTCTTAAGAACTGATAAAAGATCGCATGCTATGAGATAACATTCATGATTCTAATAAAGACCATTACTTAAACTAATTTGGAAATGAAAAGCTTAAGGGGAAGAAATCATCACCTCACGATCGAATCATCACTAGTGTTGCTAGGGAATGTGGGTACCCTTAAAGTCGAATCCTACCACAGATCATGAACTTATGCCATTAGATCCAAGTCCCACGCACTATTGGGGGTTAAGGTCATAGCCTAGGGTTTGATGTATAATTAGGGTTTCATCCTTGAGTTTAGTCCTAAATTTAGATTCTAGGACTAGAGCTCTAATTGGTGTACCATTAGTTACAATATAACCTAATGATTGTAAGAGAACTATCAGCATTAGTGTTATAATTTATATTAGCTAACGTGACACTAATAATCATTATGGTGAAAATACATAGTATGCTCTAAAAATAATGATAATATTTAATAATGACAAAATAAAACACTAATATTTAATAATGGTAATTCTTATATGTAATAACTAATATCGATATAGATAATTCTTATAAATAATGATAATATTTACTAACAGCTATTCATTTCCAATATTAACAATGCTAATAATGATAGAAGTGGTAACATGTTAATTGATGTATGATTGATCATAATGTTAATCACAAAATCACTATTAACATTAACAATAAAATTGATATTAGCTATCATGATAATAATAGTCATTATGATGTTAATAAATAGTGTGATCTATTATCAATGATAATATTTAAGATTTATAAATAAATACTAAGATCTAATATCTAGTAGTTTTAGTTTTGTTTATAATAACTAATACTAGTATAAATAACATGTTAATAGCTAATCATAATAAATCAAATACTTTAGGGAGAAAATATGACTTACATTAGTTGAGTCAAAAATGAGTCAGGCTTCCAATCCCAATCTGTTTCCAACAGCCCCACCATGGCCATCACTCCACTCGCCAAGTTCAGCGCCAACTAGACTTGGCCAAGGCTCGCCCTAAACACATCAGTCCATGCCCGTGACTTGAGCGAGTCGAGTCATGTTGACTCAAGATGGCTCTCTCTCTCTCTCTCTCTCTCTCTCTCTCTCTCTCTCTCTCTCTCTCTCTCTCTCTCTCTCTCTCTCTCTCTTCTTCTTCTTCTTCTTCTTCTTCTTCTTTTATTTTTTTTATTTATTTTTTTCCATGCTAGAAATCCAGCAATGTTTGGACCAGGCCCAAGCCCAACCTAAACAAGTCAAACTCGGTTTTAACCGAGTCAGCCCAATGGCCACCAACTCTCTCCTTCTCTATCTTATTCTACTTCTTCTCCTTCTTTCTAGACTCCCAAACCAACTTTAAACACATAGAGACATTGCTCAGTGAGTTGACGAACTTGGATAAGCCTGAACTGAGTCCGAACTCACTTGTATAGTAAAGTTATAGCCACACCACCCTTACTACCATCTTTATCTCCTTTCCCTCTTTTATTTCTCATACTCTCTTTCTCCCTACCATCTTCTTTTTCTTTTCCCTTTGCTACCTCTAGCACTGATTGAGCTCGACGCATGGCTCGAACTTGGCAGCTTAGTGCGACAACAACAGCGGCAGCGGCAGTGGCAGCTGCACTCACTCTCACCTTACCTCCTCTTCCTCTTCTCCCTCTTACTATCTCCTTTATTTCTTTCTTTCAACCATGGCCAGCAGGAGGTCTAACCTGACCAGAACTCGCCCCGACACGAGGCAACCTATTGTTGTATAAATGAGGGAGAAGACATGGGCGATAATGGCGTCTTTGAAGATGATGCTTCTTCCTCCAATCCATTTTTTCAAGCGGTTCATATAGACCCTAGGAAGCTTGCAGAGAAGCTTCATTGAAGCTTTGAGGAGTTTCGGGTGGTGGGTTCAAGTGAAGGAGAAAATGACCATTTTTCAAGCCACCGCAAGAAATGGAAGAGGGTCCTGCTACTGCTAGTCAATCCTTTATTTCTTATAGAAAACCCTAGTTCTTTCTAGACCATTGGATGGAAAATAAATGGTCAGGATTGCACTGGTATACATCAGCCTCTAGGTACGGCTTGTAAAACCAAAACCAGCCATGGTTTTAGTTTTTTAAGGGAGGAAACCCTAATCCATGTGGAATGAAGGGTTGAGATAACCCTAAATAAATGGTTGTGATTGAGGGAAACATCAGCATGCAGATTTCCAACTAAGGCGATGACAGAGTTTCTGTTTTTGAAATTTCACCATGCACATGTATACGATTTGGCTGAGATTCGTGTGCAGGAATGTGCATGGTAACTTGTAAGAGAGACATGGTTTTGGTCTTCCGTAGATGTTCCATCAGATGGATAGTTTAGATCTTTAAGCTGGGCAGTGGAGGTGTGCCATGATCGAAGCAAACGGAAATAGTCTGTTTCAAACTGTTGCATGCTTTAACGAAAAAAAAAAAGAAAAAAGAAAAAGGTGGGCCATGCACCGAGCACACTTGGGATCATTGCACTGCCATGATCCTCCTTCGGGAAATCATCGGTCAAACCCAGTTTGACCGGCTTCTTCATTCATTGCACTGCCGACACATGCACCGAGCACACTTGGGTTCAATTGTGGGGTCCACAGTGATGTTTTAGTGAAATCCACTCCATCCATTATGCTTTATGGCTTAATTGGTCCATCTAGACCAGATATGTGACAGATCCAATGCTCAGGTGGGCCATATTAATCGAATCATGGTCTTTAGGTGATCCCAATCTTACCATCAACGGTCAAAACGTCTGAATGGTTCATTTGCACATTTAAAAATTTGTTACTATCTAAATAATAATATTAATATAAATTTTATTATCATTACTTTATTATAAACTATCTATCATTATCATTATTTATTTCACTTTATTATTATTTTTTTTCTTCACACATGTATGCATTTTTATTCATGTTGTAGGTCTCACTCTTTAGGCAACTAATTTACCCACCTTATGATTTTCTACTATTTAAACATTAACTATTATCATTGTTTTTGTTGTTATTTATTTGTCTTTTCATTGTACCTATATTTAAAATGTGGGACTACTCATTATGTGTCATTTAACTACGTACCCTAATGTTAGAATTATTTTGCATTAAACTAGGCCACTCCAAGTGAACATCTAATTCTCAATTCCCGATATTCTACTAATTCACTTAATTCAATGGTTGGAGCACTTGATTTAAGAATGGAGATTAATTTCAATGGTCAGATTTGAAACTATAATGAATGTGATTGTTCACTAAAATGAGGTTTGTATTTATACTAAGTTGTGTTACTCGGTTATACCCGAATATGCGAAAGTATGGGGTTTTACGTATAACCCTACAAAGACCTTAGGTTTAGGTGCTTTTAAAAAGTTATTAAACTTGGGTTTTAACTGTGTTTTTGCTCTGAAATTCAACCAACCTACCTTTTGCTTCGGCCAACCTAACTTCCTCAGCTAACCTACCTTCAAGACTGGGCAAAATAACAAATTTTATGGAAATTTTGGCTAGCCTAAGTTTTGGTTTGGCTAGCCTAAGCTTGAAATTTGTTTAACCTCAGTGAGTTCGGGTCAAATTCTAGCAATGCAAACTTTTAATTTTTGTGGGAATTCAGTCAGCCAAATTTTGAAATTCGGTCAACCAAATTTTAGATAGATCTTATCCTGCGCGATTTGATGCTGTTGGAACGAATCCGGTGGAATCTAGCTAGCTGAAGCCAGTCTTAGACTAGCCTAATTTCCAGCCTCTTTAACTATAAATAGAGGCTTTCTCTCATTCTAAAGTACAATAAAAATCACTTTAATCCTTCTGCAATAAAGAGAAGCTCAAGTCCTCAGAAAAATAATTGTGTGGTATTTGTAATTTAATTTTATCTTATTTAATTTCCTTTCTTAAGATCATTTTTAATCTTATTCTAAAAGAGTAATTTGTACTCTTCTTTGAAATATAAGAGAATTAAATCAAGTAGCATTTAGGTTTTTCATTTCTAAAATCTATAGACCCTATACTCTTTCTGTTTGATCGAACATTGTGTCGTCTATGTTCAAGAAAGGAGTTCTTCTGCAATAAGCTTCTAACATGTCTTTGAATCTACATTTGAAGATAAGTATTTTACTATTTTATTTCATTTATATTTTTTTAAGATAGCCTGTGAAAATATCAATGGGTTTTTATTTATAATAGTCTGTCAAAATCACAAAAGGAGATTTTTATTGTGATAGCATGTGAACATCACAAGGAACTATATTAGGTTGTTAAGGTGAACCCGTGAAAACCTTATTACAGTAAAAGCCAAAATTACGAGGGTAGTAATTTTGAGAGTGGAGTAGGTGTGGTTGTTCTAAGCATTGAACCACTATAACTCATTGTGCCTTGTGGCGAATATTTTATTCTTTTGGTGGTGGATGTTATTTATTTCATTATTGTGGTGAATGTTGTAATCATTTTATATTCTCTCACTAGTTTGAAAGATTGATTTTAAAGATATTTGTGAAATAAGGTTGTCCTGCCTAATATTTTAGGCGAAGGTTGTCCTACGAATTATTTATAATCAAGGTTTCAATACCGAAATGATTAAAAGTTTTATATTCTTTATATATTCCGTATTTATTTTGATTATTTGGCATTGTCCTATTCCCCCCGCCCCTTCCCTCTCTAGGACATCACTAGCTTTCCATTTCAGTTACAGATAGGGCTAGACAGGGGAGCTATATAGTCTAAAAATCGATGACCGGGAGGACCAGTTTTTTGAAGAAACATGGTTGTTTACTAGTTTTCCGCACTCTTTTTTTTAGGACGATCTTCGACTGAATGAGATTGAGGGTTGGAAGGTTCTAAGTGCTTGGAAGGGGTAGCTTGCTCCTAAGAATGAGTGTGGCGTTTCTTAGTGGGTGCCATCAAAGAATTCCCCAAAAATTTCAACAAAGTTCTAGTGGTCAGTGAGGAATCTACCAAAGTAGAGATGTTGTGTAAGAGATCTTTTGCACGAAAGACCTGTTGCACGGGACAACTATTATGCGGAGAGTCTGTTGTATGGTTGAGATATTTCGCAAGCAGAAGCGTTGCGTGGAGAGACTACTACGTACAAGTGGTTCTTCCATAAGATGATTTTGTAACTTAAACTGATGAAGCATCAGAATATATAGTTTGATGGGACCCGACTATTGTTGCATGGACCCGATAGTGCAATGACTTTACGTATGATTGCGTAAGGAGTTGAGAAAGGAATTTTTTTTGGAAAAGGAAGTTGATCCTCCATTCATTTTGAAAGTAAAATTAACGGAGGATCAAGGGGGCATATGTTGGAGCACAAATATCAGAAAGAAAAAGGAGAAATTTACATTTGTGTAGAAAAGAAGTGTTGCACGTGTGAGATAGTGGTTTGTTGCGCAGTGTGCAATACATCTCTTGTATGCTTGTACAATGGGAAACAATTGCATGAAAATTAGGCTTCACACATGTGGTGGCCTATAAATACGCCCTTATCCCTTCATTTGATTCATTCGCAACTCCAAAGCTCTAGAAGAACCAGAAGAAGATTCCCAGGTACCTCGTAAGGGAGAAGGAGGGAAAAGAGGCATATACGGACATCCATTATGTCGTGGACAATGGAGATGTGTTGTACGATGTGCCATAATGATGTTACAAGGATAGTGAAAAGCAAGTTCATAATTTATGGTTCAAGACTTCTTCCAAATGGCGATTCTTTGACGATTCCTTTCGAAGTTTGAATATATTTCTCGAATCTGAGAACTTTTGAGTAGAAGAGGAAACCAAGGACTTCTTATGGATCAATGAATCCCCACAGTGACTCTTTCATTAAGAGGAGTGCACCTTAAGCTGAAATGCTATCAAAATCAAAATCTAAATGACTTCGATTTTTATATTTCAATACAGTTATACATTTTATATTGGAATCAAGGAAGATATGAGGATGTAAACAAACTTAAAAATCAATAAAATATCTGATGATGATTATTCTCTCATTTTCTCTTTGTTATTATTAAATAAGAAATCCTTGATTAAAATACATTTGTTTCTTGTTGAAACATTCATAAAGGGAATCATTCCCTTTTTCACAATTAAAAATGATGATTGAAATTCAAGATATTTTATCTTTAATAAGAAGCAGTATTTTTTGATAGTTAACGATGTCCAAATTAATGACTATACCGTGAGTTGATTCAAGTTGTCATAAAGAGGCATAAAAATGAATCAAGGAGTCATGAAGTGGTGTAATGTTGATTCTAACAAATTGAGCAGAACTATCTATAACTGATAAAGCATTATTAAGAAGAGGCCAATGCCTTTGGTCTTGAAATATACGAGGTATAACCGACAAAGCATTTTTGACCATCATCAATTTATATTCAGTAATTTCTTTCAATAAAAACGTATCTGATACCGGGATCATCGTACTGGAGCTTCCTAGGCCACTTAAAGATTTGACTGCAAAAAAAGTAAAAAATATATATAAAGGTAGAGAAGAAACCATGTTATTTGCAAGAGAAGAAATACTATATGAATATACATATATACCTGTTATAAGAGAGGAAGATATGGAAACTGATATAGATGGCTCTTTCATTTTAGAAGGAATAGATGTAGGAACAGAGCTGCTACGAGCAAACAATTCTTCATTATTATATTCTTCAAAAGATTCCTCTTCAATATGCTCATCAATTATCACATATTTACCTTTCTTAAAAGTATGAAGATTTCTTTCTGATGTCCCTAATCTTGTTGCCAAAGTAGGGTTGTCTTGAAGAATCCCCAATGATGGTAGAGGACAAAATCATGTTGCGGAAGACATATCTGGAACTTCCTTCGATTTATGTGAATAATTTAGAAAAGTACCAAATGCAATCCATCCTTCGAGACTGTTGGCAGGTTTTATCTCGCAAGTGGTCTCTATAGAAGAAATCTTTTTACAAATTTGACCAGGACTGGGTGCATGATCACTCTCTTCGATATAACCTATGTCCTGATCCATCATGTAGTTCTTCACCCACGGTGGGAGAATCCATATAGGGTAATCAATTGGATGAAAATTGCATACTAAGAAGTATTGATGAGCCCACCAATGCATCCATTCGTATGAAGCATGAACTGAATGATTAAAGCATGGAACCATGAAGCGCGATCTTGTGCATACAATCAACAATTGCCTCCATGTTAAAGCCCAATTATATGGTCTTATGTCGTAGCTACTCATTATTCTCGTAACATTGCCACAAGTTTCTTGCATCGTTTGATCAAAACCGAATTGGCAAGTGAACCTGTTCAGGTAGTATGGTTCACACAAAAATTTGTTACCTTCTCTTAGTGGGAGAGTGTTGGATTTGATGTAGATAAGAAAGGTACATTCATTAGAGGAGAGAGAATCATCGTCAATAACTTCTCTATCTTCAGAAACATTGGCAAGCAGAAATTGGAAGAAATTAATAGAATCGGTGTTTTTTATTTTATTCATGATCTAAGTATATGGTCTTTTGATCATATTTCGCCTCTGATAATATCAAAGAGGGAGCCGATGTGGATATATGTAAGCATTCTCTAGTTCAACAAATGTCCATGGGAAATAAACTCCTAAACAGCCTACAAAATAGTGCCACAGAGTATATGTGGAGGAAGCTCCGATGGCCGGATTCTTATGATGAGTAGTAGTGTCTCCAAAGGCACAATACAATGAGAAAAGAACCGAGGGTGGCAATGAGTATTTTTGGCCTTCTGTCATTGCACCTACGACCATAAAGAGAGTTGGTCTGACAATATCTTCTCACTAAGAACTTGGGAGCACTACCAAGCTCAACCAATAAGCTAGAAAGGTAGCCAATTCGCAAGAAGTATTGTATTCAATAGGGCCTTTAACCTTTTGACAATGAACTTCAAGTTCTTGAGTGTTATGATCCATGGAGTTGTCAAGATAGTAAAAGTATAAATACAGTCATTGAATAAGCAATAAAGAGTATGTGAAGGATGATGTTTTAATGAAGAGGGAAAAAGAAAAAGCATACTGTAAGTCTCGCGAGAAATGCGCTAGCCAGTTAAGGGAAGAAATCTCATGGATATTCTAAAATTCGACCATCTCTTTAGAGAGTTCAATAGTAGTCTCTAAAATTGTTGGTCAACAGTTTTTTGAAAAGAGATGTGTAAATTCCTCATTTGTAGGTATATATTTATCAAGGAAATCACCTATAATAGGAAGACCTGCCATTTGTTATAAATCCCATAGAGTAATGCTGACTTCACCCATGGGAAGATGAAATGAATTAGTGAATGGGCACCAATACTTCAAGAAACTTTAGATGATTGTTGTACCTCCATAGAAATACTCAGATGTGGCTTTGATCGCATCTAAAAGATCGATTTGCCTCAGGATATCCAAATGTTTCTTGACAAATCTGGGTATATGCATTGTAATAAGTGCATGATGATAAAAAGCCTCTGGTTCTAACTTTCCTTGTGCCTCACAAAAATTCTCTGGTATAGAAGCGTTGTTGGATAATTTCAAAGTAATGAGTGGGGTAGAGATAATGAGGATTGTAACATGGTCATAAGAATCACATAGGATGAGTTCTACTGGCCTTCTGATGGGATCCTTTCTCTATAAGATGACTAGTTAAGATTCAAGGCTCTGTCATGGTCCATTGATCTACGAAGATAAGTTTGTTCTGAGTGATTTGATCAGCTGGCTCGCTATGAAGAATGGACTAGTACAATGTAAATTCATAGGAATTATGACCATTTCATTTCGGAACGGATTGTGAAATTTGAATTTCTCTTGACAAATCTCTAAAAAAGTCCAAGTATTTTGGGATTCCTTCATGATATCCTCTGGATCTTTGGCCATAGTATTTAGTTGTTTTACAAGCCTATCATCAGATTGTACAGATGGGGAAGATTTAGGAGTGTGACGTTAAAGATTATCAAATGTATTTTTTCCTTTACTTTTAGCCATTTGATTATGAAATTAGAATATAAAACAGAAAGAAATTGGACAGTGTTCCAACACGTGGAGAATTTTTTGCCAAGACAAAGTTGTTGCACGAGAGATATGTTGCACATAGGGACCTGTTGTGCGGAAGACTCATTGCATGCGAGATTTTTCTCAGAATGACTGAAGTGAAATGAAGAGAGGAAATGTTGGCTTAAATAGCCAACTAAGGCCTGAATCTCTATTGTGCGAGCCCAACAATGCAATACTTTGCATGTGGCCATGTTACAAGTTGAGAAAGGAAAATTTTTATGGAGAAAGAGGTTGATCCTCTGATTATTTTGAAATGAAATCAATAAAGAATCAAGGGCATTTGTTAAAGCACAGAAATTAAGAAAAACGAAGTAGTGGAAATGAAAGTCAAGGCAAAACTGAAAGAAAGAAGAGTCTTCATGATTGCAATGTAGAGTTGTTGTGCACACACAACAACTATGTTGTGCAAATTAAATAATGGATTGGTTGTGTGGGTGAGGAATCAACACCCTGTGCACTCATGCAAAGAAAATTAATTGTGCGAGAATGCCTGCATAGTGACAGGTGATTGCGTGAGAATGCCGGTGCGATGACACATGGTTGTGCGAAAATGGGCTTCACGCATGTGGTTGCCTATAAATACTCTCCTCCCCTCCTCATTTGGGGGATTCGTAAGTTTAGAGCTCTAAAAGACCTTGAAGAAATCCAAGACTTCTCTCCTACTTTGCGTGGAAGAAGTAAAAGAAGGAGAAAACAAGAGAAGACTGTAGTGCTGGTTCATGCAATAAGGATATGTTACACAGTGCACAACAAGAGTATTGCACACTCCACAATATATGTATCAATGCATATCCGTCTCACCAATTCTATTTTATAAAGTGATGATGTTCAAAGATTTGTTTATCTCCTTCAATAGCATTATCATGGATAAATCAAAAGGGGAATATGGAATTCTAAAGAATTCTCAGATCCGCGCAATCCTTCTTTCATAGAGACGAATATATCATGAGCCGGAATGCAATTAAAATCATTATTTGAACTATTTCTAGATTTGTTGTTATATTCGTTAGATATACTGTGTATTGGAATCAAGGGAAATATGAGGATATAAACGAACTTTAAAATCAATAAAAGTATATGATGATGATTGTTCTCTCATATTCCTTTGTTATTATTGAATAAGATATCCCCTATTTTAATACATTTATTTGTTGTTGAAATAAGCTTTCCTTAGCATCCAATGTGCCCAGAGTCGATAATGGATCAAAGTAAATTAGAAATACTTCTTCATTCAAACCAAATCTCAATGAATTATTCAACATATGAACCAAATAACTCAAATCAAAGTAAACGAACCATTAAGAATAACTACAAGCTTCATCCCTTAGCCTTAACTAAGAGATTAACTATTCATAGGTAACTCAAAAAGAGAAGAAAAACGATCTACTAGAATCCATGAAGAAATCTAAGTGTAAAATTTTTTTCGACGCCCCACTTAGGCCTTCTTTCCATTTTCAAACCCTAAAAGATGATTTGGAATAGCCTAAGGACTCCTTTAAATAGTTTTAGAACTTAATCTTTCGCACCGCCTTGGAAAAGTTTATAAACCAACTTTAAATTTACGCAATTACCACGGCTTCAATGGCACCTTCGATGCATCAAAGCTCCTTAGATGGCATCGAAATGTGCATGAATATGTCCAACAAGAAAAATAAATTTTTCTTGATGTTTGCAATGGGATCGAAGTGGCTTCAATGGCATAAACTTTCCTCAATGACATCGAAGTCTATTTCTATAATTTTTTTAAGGACTATGTTTTTCTGGCCCTAGAATTTTAGATATGATTTTTTTTCCTAAATTTTCAGGATTCATTTTCCTTGGTTTCTTCACTTCAAATCTTTAATTCTCTTCATTCCTCAATTGATTTCCTAGGATCTTTGGCATGTGAATTCTTTATTAATGACTTCCAAATCTTCGATTCTTCATTATCTTCTTTCGATCTCTAAATCCATCCTTCTAAGTGCATATTCATCTTAGACTTCTAAATCACCTCACATGACAAAAATGTATATAATTTAATTGAATCAACACTTAAATGTCAGGAAAAATAATGCAAATGAAGGGTTAAATATGAAATATTTGAGTCTCAACACACCCCCAACCAGTATTTTATTAGTCTCGAGCATAACATGTGAAAGATATTTCAAAACCAAATGATAATTTCCATAAGTTCAAGTGGTTCTAAAAAAAACCCAAATTATTGGAAATTAAAATACATTAATGTTAAGTACTACTTTATCCTAAACTCCACCACTTGGTAAATGTCCTAATCAAGTTCAAAGAATTAATCCTATCATTAGAACAATTCTAAACATTGAGTTCCATGGGTGCAGAGTAAAGTCTAAACTTGTCAAAACCAAAGGCTTAATTCTCTACTTTCATGATAACACTGATGATCCACATATTATTCAGAATAACCAAAACCTAAACCAAAACTTGTCTTATAATTCAACCTTCTACTCTTCCAACTTTTGATTTTTCATAGACAACTTTCACACTATTTTCATCTTTTTCTTCTTTAATTTTTTCACAATAGTCCTTTTAAGGAACTTCGATAGGTAGCCTTTTTCGATGACAACTATTTTTTAGCACGGTATTACTTATCTCTTCTTTTTTTCAATTCTTTTTATTGAACATGATGGATAAATTCCCTAGGTTTAGTTCCTATCATTGTTAAAAATCATCAAGTTAACAATTCAATATGAAACTTAAACTTTAATGTGTAATATAGATGTGATATGTGAGATCACAACTTAATCAATGTTTAAAAAATTTAAATTAAAATATTAAAAGGTTCAAACTTAATTTTAAAATCAATTAAAAACTAGAATTGAAGAGTCTAAAATCTTCAACATTAAGTATTTGTTCATAACCCCAAGTGAAGGGCTGTGTCGTAGTAATAATCATGGTGAGACTGAGGTCGAATTTACAGGGACTTACTATATATGTGCCTTTTGAAATAAACTAAAACTAAAACTAGAATTAGAACTAAACTAGAATCTGGAATAAGAGAGATCAATTGTGAATAATTTATCAAAGATAATGAAGAACTAGAGTGCCAATGATTCACTTGTAGTTATCTTAATGCTACCTTACTTGATTCAATAATAACACAACTAGAATTGAAGTCCTATCCTATCTAGTCGGATGATGGAATAGTTAAAACATAATAGGATTCTAGACTTTCGTTTGATTAGTTCTCTCATTTAGTAGCAATGTAATGATCGTAGGGAATTCAAAGCATCTACCATGCTTGGAGACAATGATAGATCATGAAATTTTACAGATCACTCAATTGCAAAATAGTTAAGAACATATTAAAAGCTTCTTAAGAATCTACCGTGACCGAAGTTGACAATACAATATAAACTTGAATCAAAGTAAGATAAACATCCAAACAAACTACAAGCTTCACCTCCTATCTCTACCTAAGAGATTAACCAACTATCGAAATGATTGAACTAAAACTCTTAAAGAAAAACATAAAAAAATAACTATAAAAGAAATATTGGAGAAGAAGGAAGAACTCTTTGAGGTAGCAACACTCCTTGCTTTACTCTTCCTACCCTAATTCGTGCTTAGAAGAACTTAGAAAACTCCTTTATATAGGTTTTGTGTGAACCAACTTTGAAATGGACTTAAATTTGTGCACTTTACGTAGCTTCGATGGGACTTTGATGGCATAGAAGATCCATGGTTGAGTTTGATTCAAATTTGGAAACTTTCACAACTATTTGTGTACGTCCATTGATAAGATTGCCCAACCTTCGATGGCATTGAACTGGCTTCAATGTGATCGAACATGTGCTCGATGGCATCAAAGTTGCATTCGATGGGATCGAGAATTACACCAGTATGTCTAGCAACCAAACTTGATTTTTTCTTATTTTACAATGGGATCAAGCCTCCTTTGATGGCATCAAACACTTCAATGGCATCGAACTATCAAGTTCAGCAGCTTCAGATTTCTACACTTTACAATCTCGAATTTCTTCCTTCTTCCCTTAGTTTTCTTAGATCTTAGGCTCTTAAAATCTTCAATCTTGACCTCCAAATTCTAATCCTTTCTTTGGAAATTCTTGAGCATCAAATCCATGCTTTTAACATCCTTTTCACATTATTCTGTAAGACCCTAACCCAAGAATGCACGACGTTCCTTTAGGTCTCGCGGTCCTACCCTGGAATCTTGGTGACCCGCGACTTACAAATAGTATTTATAGTCATCCTCAAGTTCGGTCACATCGACCTAACTCTGAATGACCTAAAATCTATGTCATTGCATCTAGATTGGTGCCATGGTTCCAACGCCACATCTCGAGCGTGAATCTGACGTGTACATCACAAGTTATGGGCCATGCTCGATATGGACCATTGATGTGTGATTGTGGACCCACCATGGCCATGCACATTTTCCCATGTGGTGATGTCATTCCTAGGCTTAGGATTTCTATAAATCCTACAAGCCTACCCTAGTTAGAACCTAGCCCTTAGCAACATTGGTTGTATCTCCCTAGCCTCATCATTGCTTTCTCTTCTCTAGGCATGCCTCTTTTAGAGAAACAAATCATTGCCTTTTTTGCTACATCTCCCAAGCATCCATTTTCTCCCTCATTTCTCCTTCTCCTTTCTTTCTAGAGAGCCCAAAACTGTCCCACCCTCTCCATATTTCCATCCCTTACTACCCCAAATACCTCCCAATCCCACCTACTTCAACTCATCACAACCATAGATCCACTTTCCTTAGAGCTTGTAGATGAAGATGGTGTAACTTTGGAAGCTAGATCCTTAAGGTGGGTGTACATGCATTGTAAATTTCATATTTCTTTAGTTCCTTTCCTATTCTTCATCTTTCTTCTCATGTTGGAGCTTGTGGGGCCCATCAAGTGATGGTGGTGGCCCCAAGTCTCCATGGATGTGGCTTGGAGCCCATCCTACATTGCATGCAAGGGACCATTCTCCATGGGTCCCTTCATGCCATTTTCATCCTTAGATCGGGGATATTTGGATCATCTAGATCCTTGATCCTAGGTGGAGATTGCATCTCCACCATAGATCTCAAGTAGATAGCCATGATCATGTAGATCATGCACATTTTATGACAGTGAAATGTGTATGCATGTGTGATAAAGGGAAGGGCCTCAAGGAGGTGGAGACCCTTCCCTTATAGCCATATTTCTCTTCTTTTCTTGTTAATTCATCTCTAATCATGAGTGTGTGGCCCACCTTGTGGACTAACAAAATCCAGACCGTCCGAAGTGGGAGGATGCCCAAGACAATCCACCCTTAGACGTGCGGCCCTAAAATCTTCCTAAATGGGGTACAAGCAAAGGTGTTTTTATGGTGGGGATGGTCTAGAAGTTTTTCGAGCCTACTAGGGTCGACCAAACCATAATTTTATGGGATTAAATCCCCTTTTAAATAGTGTTATAAGTTATTTAAATTAGATATATGTTGTTGTCCAAAACTGTCTAGACAGATTTTTGGGTCATCTTGGGGCCTGATTTTTGGACTTTTGATATGGTGATTAATACCATATAATATATGATTATTAAAGGTGTATATCCCACCTATAAGCATACCAAATTTCATCCCCAACTAACCCCATTTGAGACTCTAAAAGGGTGGGCCAACATGATGAACTGCCAGATTTTTCTGCTACGTAGTCCAACAACATTACCTCAAGAAAACCATAATTCATAAATTATTTTGATGGAGGTGGACCATATTTCTGGGTTCCATCTTGTTGTAGACATGATGAGGGACTTTGACCCTCAATTTTAAGAATTATAGAGGCCTTGGACCCACTCCATTGGAGTGCCCAAATTTAGGACAACAACTTGTACATTGTTGAATTTTTCTAGCTTGTTGTCCTCTCCATGTTTGTAGCAGTAATTGGGCCCAGCCCATTGGGGCTTTTGTGCATAATTGTGGGGACCAACTTATGATGTTTTAAAGGCCCATAAGGCTATGGTTTTGGGGCCAACCAGCTGGACCAACGAGCATGACTGGACGTCTAGCTGGTGGACGTCCCTAGCCTAAGCCCACCATGATGTATGTTTCATCCATGTCGTCCTCCTTTTTTTGGTGTGGCCCACATGGGGGTATCCACCCTTGATGGACGTTCCCTGTGGGACCCACTTTAGTGTATGTGGGTCCCACTTTCACATAGTATAGCTAGGCCGTCCAGGCCTTGGACTGCCCAGGCCATGGGATGCCCCATGTAGGTTACCTACTGGACTTTGGTCCAGTAATATGGCCCACCCACTCCCTTGTGTTGTATGATGTAATCCTATGTGGTGGGGCCCTCTGACTTGATAGATGGACCACTTGGACTGATGTCCTAATCATATGGACTAATTACTGGACTCTAACAGGCCCACAAACCTTTTGAGTTAAAAACCCAGCAATATGTTATAATTATGCTTGGCCTTTAGGCTGAAATTTTGAGGAGTGGGGCCCACAACATTGTGAGGACCTTAGAGGGAATAATTTATACCTTTAATCCCTTAAATTTTAGGCTTAATAAATGTACTTTTGAGGCCCACCACAGTTGGATTCAATTGGGTCCATAGATGTAGCTACTTGTTAGACTCTTTAAGCCCAATTGGGCAGGAACTTTCTAGATAACCCCATTGGACTCTTGGGCCATTTTTACCATACTATTGTGTTGGGTTAATGGGCTAGATTACACAAGTAGTTGGGGCCTTGGTTGCCCACAAAATCAACTTTATACTTGGGCCAGGTTGTAGGCTCAACTTACTTAACTAAGAACGTGACATTTGCCCTTGTGTTTTGAGCAATGGGCTGCCCACTAGGCCCACCACAATATATGGAATTAGTGGCCTTTATGTTGGGCCCTAACCTTTCCCCATGGGCCTATAGTAGTATATATGGGTTGGGCTATGTGTGTTTCCCTTAGACCCATGTTTTGGATAAGCATTGGGCTACCTTTTTAAAATCCAACAGGAGCATATGTGGTATGATTATGTTTGCCCATTTCTTATTTCTAATGTTGTGTGGGCCTTAGGCCTTGATTCCCCTCTTTGGGCCTGTAACACAACATATTGTTGACAACCTGGAGTTAGACGTCCTTAGGCAATGGTTCAACCATATCACTTTCAAAGATCAATCCTAAAGTCTAGAAATCATTTTTTAACCCATTTCCTTCAAAATCTCACCTTTCACCACCTCATTCTTCAAATTTCTCCAAGTACTTTCATATTAGACACAAATCTTAACGTTTAAATGGTAAAGAACTATACTTAAACTAAAACTTACTGTATATGGCACGTACATGAATAAAATGGGATTTTTACCATTTAATTTTATAAATTTCATAATTTAGATAGGTTATTTGGATGTATTAGCTTCTTATACCTCAAAATCATATATTGTATGTCACGTAACTCATTCCGGTTTGCAAATGAGACTCGATAAAAGCCTCGATGGACTCGTGGGCCCAAACAATTCAATTCGGGGGGACCCGAGGTGGGTCCCACATGTTTTCGACATCCCCGGGGAGCGGGGGGGGGGGGGGAGGACCTCGCCCCTGGGGCTTACCCTCACTAAATTGGTCAGTGACTGGTGAGGTCCTCACCGAATCGACAAGGCCTCGTCCGTACAGCGGTCAGGTAGCCCATTTTCTATGCATTCCATCTAATTTTGAAAAATCATATCTTCTTCATTATAACTCCAATTTAAGTGATTAAAAATCTAAATTGAAGATAAATGAGTCTAGTTTTATATAAAAATATTTGAAAAATATAATAAAATACTTAATATAGTTTAAAGTAGGATGTTTTGACAACTGTCCGAAAATCACTCGTTGGACAGTTGCTGCTTCTGGAATTTTTAGAATTTTTCTACCATTCAAAATCTAATGAAATTTGGTGAATATAGGTTAAACTTGATTATGAACCACTATAAAAATAATTAAAATAATATGATAACTAGAAGTGCCCAAAATGGGATATAGAATGGCCCTAGGACCGTATTCTGTCATAATTAGGGTAGAATTTTGTTAAGTACCAAATTGAATACTCAGTAGAATTAACTTGAACTACTTCTAATAGAAAATATAAGACCCAAAATGAGTAGGACTGTTAACACTATATTACCTATAAATCTAGAATCCAACTCTAAACCCAGTTGCTCTTGGGAACACTTTGAAACTCCGTATCAGACCTGGACCGCACGTCGAAAGTCTGATAGCGATAAACTTAGAAGATATTGACCGCGTAATTGGACTTGACATGCACCGTGAAAATCACGTCCAAACGATGCTCTGGGATGATTCCCATGAGTCCGGAGTGAAGAGTGCGAGAAAATGAAGATTTTTAAGAAATTAAATATAATTTTAAGAAATCTAAGACGTGTCGCTTGCCCGTTATTTCTAAGCGTTCTGACCGTTGGATTTTGACCCAAATTTATCCTCAGATCAGGATAGGTGGCCCTTACATGTCATAGTACTGGTGGCTTTGATCGACTTTCAGTGACCGCTGAACTGAAACTAGTCTGCCACGGTTCATCTGGAAACCCGATCGGTCTGAAAACTTAACTTGATCAAGATCCAATATTTGTGAGCTTAAGTCCGACCGCATTCAGCAAAGGGAGCTCCAGAAGTGCTCCATTAGATCGGAACAACCTCCCTTTGGACATAACCTAAGTATACCATGGCCTGGTGTCTATTTTCGTGAGTTCTGGGCCTATATAAGGACCTTAAACCCTCTCTCTTTCCTCCCATACGAATTTTTGAAAACCCTAGGAAAGAGGAGAGAGTAAAGAGAGAAAGTGTGGGAGAAGTGGGAAGATCTCCCTGATACTCTATCCTACTGCTGCACGTGCTTAACCATCATGATCTAATCGCTATTCCGGCAATTCTGACTTCGTTTCTAGGTAAGGAAACCTAACTCAAATCTGTTTTAGGGTTTCGATAGTTGCAAGTAGCAAAATGGTTATCTTACCTCGTGTTATAGGTCGTCATATCAACGTTGACGAAGACTTAGAGATTCCATCGACTTCTCTACGCTTCTACGGCATAAAGTGCGGACTTTAGACATTTAAGTTGTCATTTTTCAAAGCTTTCAATGTCGAATATTGATAGATTCCTGACATGGATGCTATTTCACATGTAGAACATGTTATCCGTTTTCCGTTTCGGTTAAATACGAAGAATATGGAATTTTGTGTATTCTCTGTATTCGTAGAAAATACCGTATACGTACAAAATATGAAAGTGTGTTTGCTATGATTAACTACCGTCTATGTGTGCTAGATGTATGTGTAACAACTCCTGAGCTAAAGGTTTAGCCTAAATACATGATATACCAACATACGATATGTATTTAGTATGTGTAGCCCAAGTATTTCTGAAGATGACTGAATGAGTATAGACTTCGTATACGTGCACGCCATGAAAAACTGTCGTGGATATATGATTGTTGTATGGGTGACAACCCTTTGATAAAAGGATTTTCCCTAATACATATGCAAATTAACACATAATATGTATGATGTAATGTGAAGGCTAAGTGTTTGTAAAAGTGTCTGAATGAGTTAATAGTTAGCAAGATGTACCCGTATGCGGGTTGAGATATGATTCTCAACGACATCAATGATGTGTATGATTTCCTCCATGTATGACTTATTTTAATGTCTGCTCGATTATGAATTGAATGTGTGTGAATTCATGTTTACAATGCACTTCAGAACATGTTCATATGATTGAATGATTTATAATCTTGATCCATTACTTCTTTGACTATCTCATAGGACATCATGTTGTAGTTGAATGTGATTGGGGCTATTGAATAGTCCAGGCAATCGGTAATATGCTTGAGTTTGTGGACGAGACCTATTCACCACGTAGGACGTGTTTGACGAACCCGAGCCGTTCGTTTCTTGTTGACAGTGGGTAGGCCACACGAGGTCCTTATGCACTTCAAGTCGAACAACTCAACGGGCGCTCGTACTAGTCAAACTCGTCAAGTAACCCGATTAGCCCAATGTATGTTAACCATGTATGAACGCTACTGCTTGAATCTAAAGTACCAAACTTATCAGTGAAAATCCCATTAACCATGATACCTCAAACCGCAAAGACTCATGAGCCGAGCATGGTAGTATGGGACACCGTGGTCGAGCTGTCGGCCTACGCTGGGGCCACGAGCCTCCCCGTAGTGACCAGTGAGCAACCCAGACTCGTGAGCCAAATATGGTGGTATGGGAAACTGTATTCGAACTGTCGGCCTACACTGAAAAGGTGATGGGGGAGTGGTGTAACGATTGCGTGTAACAGCCCTGACAGCCCTTTGTAGTGACCTCGAGCGTACTCAGAGTCTACATGGAGGCGACGACCCTTCCGTAGAAACAGGAGTACAAACTAGGTCTGTATTGATAAGGTGATGGGGGAGTAGTGTAACGATTGAGTGGTTGATTTCAGGGTCGGATAGAAACCCAACTCCCGAGTTCCAGAACATCACTTATGCAACATAGATAATGATAAATGCATGTTGTCTATAGAATTTCATTAAACAAGATTGAGACTAAGCCAAAACAGCATATCATACTCCCGAGACAGTTAAATTAGCAAGCGAAAGACTGTGATAAATACATAAAATACATAAGTAATTGTAAGTCTCTAGAGTGTGAACATGTTACCAGGTTAATTAAATACATGTATACTCCAAAAATGGAAAGAAAAGAATATACATGAGTGCTCCAAAAATATAAAATGACAAGTGTCAAGGCTTCTAATCAACCTCCCTGTAATCCCGTCGATCAGAACATGCATAAAGGAGGGATCCTCCTCATCATCATCAAGTCCGGCTCCGCTTCACAAGCAGCGCCATCATCTGAAACTAAAATAGGAACTGGTGGGTGTCCGGAACACCATCCCGTAACGTGGGAGTGAGTAATTAACTCAGTGGAATCATAGAACAAAGATTAACATGTTATCAAATCAATCACGCGATAATAGTAAAGCAAACAATCAAACATTCCTAGATACTGTTGTTAATGCATGCATGAAATGACATGATAGATGCCCTCACCAACATTCTCCCTCATACGGCACCATCTTTTGCCCACGGTATGCTTACGTTCCTCAGTGCTCCACATCTTCCAGGCACATGCAATGCAATATGGATAATGATTACCGAGTGGTTATTAGTCCTTTTCATACAGCCAGATTGGGAAACTAGGGTACCTTATATCAATCCCAACATAGATCCTTTCTAGGGTCGTCACTCCTAGTAATCTCATACAAAGTTATATTTGTAGGTCGCTGTAAGGGCTGTCAGGGCTGTTGCTCACACTCGTTGCACCGCTCCCCCATCACCTTATCAATACAGGCCTAATATACTCTCGTCACTACGGAAGGGTCGTCGCCTCCCGTAGACTCAGAATACGCTCGAGGTCACTACAAAGGGCTCGTCACCTGATCAGTGTAGGCCGACAGCAAGAATATAGTGTCCCATACCACCATAATCTGCTCACGAGTCATAGGTACTCACTGGTCACTACGGGGAGGTTTGTGGCCTCAGCGTAGACCGACAGCTCGACCACGGTGTCCCATACCACCATGCCCGGCTCATGAGTCTTTATGGATCAAGGTACTATGGTTAACAGGGTTTCTAATGGTAAGTTCAGTACCCTAGGTTCAAGCAGTTATGACTCATACATGGTAAAGATACAGTGGCCAGTCGGGTTACTTGACGGGCTCAACTAGTACGAGCGAATCTCAAGCTGAGCAACATGAAGGCCTAACCACTGCCGCCAACTTAAAACACGACTAGCGTTCATCGACGCGTCCTTCGTGGAAAATAGAAGCCAACCACGAATTCAATCCATTACCGACTGCCTGGACTAACGTATAGCCCCAAACACTTGAATATCAACATCAGTAATCATATGAGAGTAACAGAAATGAAATACAATAATGTAAGCATGTTAACACATGTAATAACATACAACTTAAGCAAATCATCCAACAAATGCATTTCATGTATATAATGAAATCAATACATATAGCCAACATGATGGAAATCATTTACATCAGCATATTACTTGAGAATTTAATCTCAAAACTCATTCACAACACCATCTACTCAATACATACTAATACAAACATTTATACAAACACTTAGCCTACACACTTTAGTTTACATAGCGTATGTCGACTCAAAGTGCGCATTAGGGCGAATCTCTTTGCCAAACAGATTATACATGCATACATAATATCATAACACGATGAATTTACATGTCAAGCATTTCAGCAAAATACGGACGTATACAGTATTTTCTATAAATGCCTAAAATACCCTAAATCTCATATTTACCATACGTTTACGAAACGAAAAACAGACAGCATGTTCTACATGTCAAACGGCGTTGCCGTTGATAATCTACTATTAAACGACATTGAAAGCTTTGAAATCAGTCAATCAAAGCGTCTAAAATCCTCACCTTTCGCCTTAGACGTGTATCGGTTCGATTAGAATGTATACGCTTCGTCAACGGCGTAAATACGACCTAATGCACAAGTACGTAAGCTACTTTGCCATTTGAATCAAAAGAATCCCTAAAACAGCAAGACGGTAGGGTTTTCTTACCTAGAATGAAGTTGGAATCGTCAGAATAGCGATGCAGGTGGGTGGCTTTAGCACGTGGAGCAGCATGGAAGAACCCCTGGAGAAATCACCAGCTTCTCCCTCACTTTCTCTCTCTTTTCTCTCCTCTCTCCTAGGGTTTTCCCCAAATTTGTATGGGTTAGAAGGCTAAGGGTTTAAGCCCCTTTTATAAGCCCAAACATGACCAAACTAGACTCCAAGTCAAGGTATACTTGGGTTATAGCCAAATCGGGTCTTTTCTGATCCAAAAGAGCGTTTCAGGAGGTCCCCTGGCCGAACTTGGTCGGACTTAAGCTCATGGTCACTAGATCTTGCTCACATGAAGTTTTCAGACCGGTAGAGTTCTCAGATCGCACGTGGCGGTCCAGTTTCAGTTCAGCGGTCATCGTACCTACATCAAGTCTACAAGTCTTATGATATGAAAGAGAAATTTTTTCTGATCCGAGGGTGAAATTTGGCTGAATTCTGACGGTCAGAACGCTTAATAATAACCCGTAAAGACTCATGCCTGATTTTGAATTAAATTTCCAAATCTTTACTCTTTCTCACTCTCTTCACTCCAAGCTCAATGAAATAGCCTCAGAACATCGGTTGGGCTTGATTTTCGAAACGATTGTCAAGTCCAGCTAAGCTGTCATAACCATCTAAGATTGTGGATATCGGACTTTCGACGCGCGGTCTAGATCTAATAAAAAGTTTCAAAGGGTTCCTGAGAACAAACCGGTTTAGAGTTTGATCCTGGATTTCAGGGTATCATAGCGTCATTGATTCTACAAGTTTTGGGTCTTGCAGAACGTATTTAAAGTGATTAGGGACAATTTCACAAGTAATCTAACGTAGCGCTAGTTAACTTACGCTTATTTTCTAAAGGAATTAGGTTCTACATGATTTCTTTAGCTTTGGCTTTGCCTAAGAACATCTAACCCCAGGTTGGTAAAAATTTAGGGTGTTACATCCGTACACACTCCTGATCACACACAAAGACCGCAAATCACTTCTAGACCGTCAATTGATGGGTATAGACCACGTTTTATCCCATTCTAGCCATTAAAAATTGGTAAGAGTGAATAGAGATCAGATTAGTTCTGAAATGACCTGAAACGGCTCAAATCGGAAGAGGGGGCCAAACGATCAACTTCTAGGGGGTTCCTGGGTGGGACCCCAACATTTTTAGACCCAGGGGGTGGTGAGGCCCTCGCCCAATGGGCGAGGCCTCGTCGGATAGTCTAGTGGCCGGCGAGGCCTCGCCGACGGTCGGGCTTGGACGGGCAGGGACTTAAGGGCCGATTACATGTAGGGTCTAGTGGGACCCAATGGTCCATGGTTCGACCCTTATTTCATCCCAAATCTCCTACTTCCTTCACAAATATCACCCCCAAGCTTTCCCTTTTCCTTGAAACCGACCATACCTCTCTCAAATCGCACTTTCAATCCTTCTTTCTTTCATTTTCTTTCAAGCTTCATGTTCATCCACCGTGCTCAGCTATACCCAGCATCTACACTCCATTTTTCTTTGATTTGAGCTACCAAAGCTCTCATTTAAGCTCCAAAACATGCCAGCCCCCCAACCCCTCTTCTTTGATCTTTTTTTCCTTCTATTTTCCCTTTCTTTGCACCTTTATACTCCCATATCAGGCTCAAATTCGTAGAGACCCAAATTTCCCATCCCATTCTTCTTATTTCCCTCCTTTTCCATGGCTCTTTTTGAGCTAGTTATAGCTATCTTCTCGATCTCTATGCTTCTACCGATGGGTGAGACCAAACATGTAAGATCCGTATCTTGGTCCGTACCTTTCCGTAGACTTCCGCGGTCTTACCGGTCGAATTTCGGCAACCTTCGACCCTTAACCGATATCGACGCACGACCCTGATTCATATGCCGACAACCCGAGTCGACTCAACCCAAGACCAATACCATAGCGACCGCGCCATCGTTGCGGTTCCGATGCCGTGACTCGCGCGCCGAGGTGATACCCTGGTCGAGAGTTGTAGGCCAACGTTCGGTGCGAGAAAAATACCACGCATTGCGAAACCCAAGAGAATCTCTACGATGTGTCACATCAATCACATCAATCCCATCAATCAATCAATCCATCAATCCATCACATGTCAAGTACATGTCAAGTACACATTACTTTCACCCCTTTTCCCAAGCAACCACAAAAGTCTTCCTAACCCATACCTTTCTTACACAAATGCTACAAAAGTCTCCCATGCCCATGCCTTTTCTTACACAAAAGGCCACAAAAGTCAAAAGGTGTCTTACACCCCATCACCACATTCATCCATCACTCTCTCTCTCTCTCTCTCTCCCTTTACAACTCTCTCTCTTTCTCTCTTTCTCATTTCAAATCTCCAAGCAAAAGAGCTCCATACGTATGGAATTCTCCAAGCTTCCTAAGCTCCAAATGTGGCCCACTTTCCTACCCCATCATCTGCCATCTCAACCCTCCATTCCTCATCTCATCCATTGAAATCCAAGCTAAGGTGCCAAGGAACCTCTAAGAGCAAGAAGATCGGACGGTGGGTGCCTCTATAGGGTAGTTTCTTTCTTGTTTATATGATGGGTCAAGTGAGGCCCACCGATCAATGGTGTGAATCTCACTTGGGACCCTAAGATGAGGTCAATGGCCCACTTGGATCATCATGATCATTCCATGATGGGGCCATTCTCCATGGACCCCATCATAATGTTTATTTCATTGCAAAAGGTCACCTAGACCGTCTATTTTGGTGGAGAGAGGATCTCCACTGTTGATTCTCGATCTTGATGGTCCCATGTGTTGAGGGACCCCTTTTATTATATGATTTGCTTTTAAGGGAGGGCCCATAATGTCAGGGTCCCTCCATCTCAAAGCGTGTCCCACTCTCCATGTCTCTTTCCCTTTTTGTTTCTTTTATTTTATTTTATTTTATTTTATGCCATGGGGTTGTGTGGCCCACTTGAATGGACCCCACCTTGAGATATTTGTTTTGTTCAAGTTTTATTCAAGTGGGGCCCACCTTATATGTTGTACCCACATCAAACATCAGTGGTGGGCCACTTCATCAGGGCCCACCACAATATATTTTTAAGAGAACCACACCGTCCAGCGTCTGGGACGCTAGACGTTCCTGTAAAAAAAAAAAGGAAAAAGAAAGAAAGAAGAGAATGGAGCTTTGGGGTTAGCCACCTGCATAGGCTCCACCTTGATGTATTTTTCCAATCTAAGCCGTCCATCCTCTTCCCTACAGTATTTTAGCCGTTGGGTAGAAGTTTGGGGCTGATTGGAAGATCTGGTGGGCCATAGCATCAAAGAATGCATCACTACCATTCAAGGATCCTTTTTCTTATTTTATTTCATTTTCTATCATCAAAAAAATTCAAACTTTAGACTCTTTGGGCTCGTCTTGGGCCAGGGAAGCTAGTGAACGGAGTAGATTTATGTGATGCGGGCCCCACACTCGAAAAACCCCAAAAATTTAATTTTTCCCAAAATTTTGCAAGAGGCATGCCTCTGCCGTCTGACATGCAGCAGCAGCGGCTACACGCTGCTGCGTGCAGCGTCTGGGACGGGCGGACGCTGGCCACCCACGACCCTGCACGTGGGCCCCACAGTGATGTTTAATTGCGATCCAATCTGCTCATGTGGTGGGCCACCTCCTGAAGTGGACCCCCGCCAAAATTCAGGCCCATCCAAGGCTCAGGTGGACCACACCAGAGGAAACAGTGATGGCTAAAAGCCTACCCTTGAAGCCATTTTTTTAGCCATGAAAGTTTTGAATCAAGATGAAATTTACGTTTTCCCTTCATCCAGGTCCGAGTGACCTTATGAACGGGTTGGATGGCATCTAAGCATTACAGTGGGCCCCACATGGGACCCACAATGATGTATGTGTTTTAAGACCACCGTCCAGGCGGACGGTGGCACCCACCTTGCGTATGTGTTGCCTCCACCGTCCAGCAGACAGTGGGGCCCTTTGTGATGTATGTGCTCTATCCGCACTGTCCACTGGACAGTGGGACCCACCATGACGCATGTGATGCATCTAGACCGTCCATCCACTTGGTGAGATCATTTTAAGGCATGAGTTGCTGATTGGGTGAGCCACTCATGTTTGGGATAGGCCCATTTGATTTATAACAGGCCTATGGGCTAGGCCCATTTGAATTACAAAAGGCCTATGGGTTAGGCCCATTTGATTCATATAAGGCCTATGGGCTTAGGCCCACTTGAGATGTAAAGCCTATGGGCTTAGGCCCACTTGAGATGTAAAGCCTATGGGCTTAGGCCCACTTGATATTTAAGGCCTATGGGTTTAGGCCCACTTGATATGTTTCAAGTCCATGGGACTAGGCCCATTTGATATACCCCAAGGCCCAGGGGATTAGACCCTTTTGATGCATTCCAAGGCCCATGAAATTGGACCCAATTGATGTATTTTTTAAGCCCAGGGAAGTAGGCCCATTTAATTCGTATAAGGCCTATGGGTTAGGCCCATTTGATATATATAAGGCCTAGGGGTTTGGGCCCACTTTGATATGCATATAAGGCCTAAGGGTTAAGGCCCATTTGGCATACATATGGGGTTCAATTGGTGTGACCCATTCGACCCATGAGTTAAGCTCATTTGATGCAATCCAAGGCCCACGGGTTTTGACCCATTGCAATGCACATAAGACCCATTTATGTGACCCATCTGATAAATAAAAGGCCCATAAGATATAGCCCATTTGATATACATGTAAGGTCCAATGGGATGAACTTACGGTCCATTGCAATGTGTAATTCCCATACAGACTAACTACCGATGTTTACAAAGATTATGCCTTGGGAGCAATGTTGGTTTGACGTCCACATTGCGAGTGTAATGCTGGTTGGATGTCCACATTACGACTCTCCTTAGGGCCCATTGTTAGGCCCGTACTTATTGTGTATAGGCCGTCCAGGTCCATCTGCATTGTAAAATAGTTCATTTTATTATAACATGTTTAGTACAGTTCCATGATTCATGATCATACGCATCATATGTATGCTTGACGTGAGAATTGTCTGATCATAGCATTTGCCTTTGGGCAGGTTGTTTATGGGCTCCCGATTAGGCGGTGTTGCCCTACATGAGCGCACGATATGCGCAGGATTTGATGCATGACTAGATGGCGTGAATCATGCATATCGCATTTGTATGACATGAGTATTGTACGCCCTAGCGACATCGGGGTCGTAACTTCCACAGATGTATCGTGGTTGGCAGGATTGGATACTGAAAATCTTGTTCTACATGGGGTGCTATAGATATCCTTGGGTGAAAGTCCCTAAACCCTTATGGTACCAAGAGGTTGCTCCAATGTCTAGACCGAGTGGGTAGATGAGCGCTGAGTATCGATTACCAGTTGGTTGTGCTCTCCACTGTGTCGTGGTCGGTTGGAAGGGGGTGCGGCCTTACCCGCCTAAGAGTAGGGGGCAATGCTAGGCTGAGTTTGACCAGCTCGAGGAATGGGTCCGCTATCGACGAGTCGCACCCGATATTGGCAGACAGATAGTGTGGTCTCTTTCACTTACCTTATTGTGCGTGATGTGGCGGCAATCTGGTTTAGAGTGTACTAGACTCCGGTGATATCACATATTTAAGCTGTATTGATGTGTGGACATAGATGAGGATCTGTATGCTTGAGTTGCATTGCACATCGCATGGCCTTGGGATGGGCGATACCATTCATGTTTTTCATCGCATAGCCTTGGTACGACTCATGATATTATGGATCCATCTGCATATTCCGCATTACTCTGACATTGCATGTTCATATTACTACCTTGCGCACACACTTTCACCACCCTCTAAGCTTTCTATAAGCTTATGCATGACTGTTGCGTGCAGGTGACGTTGGTTCGCAGCAGCGCTGAGGCAGGAGCATGTTGCAGATCGTTTTGGAGTTTTTATTCTTTACCATTGTATTTCCCTTTATGTTCATTGTACTTGTAAAGTTTTTTATCATAGTGGAAATGTAATGAAATTCTTGGTTGTTGTTTGTGGATTATGCCATTGGTTATGCTTATTACGAATCAAACTGAAGTTGAAAATCCTCCTCATAGCATCCCAGGATCGGAACCTGGCGAATGGGAGCTAGGAGCCGAGAATGGGGTTCTACGGAGGCTGTCGGCGCCGGATTCGGCGATCGGGAATTTTGTGAGCCCAGTTTTCGAGTTTGGGGCCTGATAAAACACAATAGCTTAGTCTATAAATAGTGATCATCTAGAGCTGGGACATCTAAAGTTTTGGATTTAGAGTTGGTATTCCTAGATTTCGAAAAATCGCATAGTATAGAACATCTAATAAATTAATAACGTAAATCCTAGACTCTCCTTAGCTGGTATAATCCTATGTGTAGAGCTCGAGCGTAATTAAATTTAGGTTTGGGCAACTCAATCCTAATCAGGAAACCTTTGATCCTAAGCGATAGAACAATTCCCTATAGTAGAAATGGTATGAAACCATCTAGCGTATAAGCTTAAACTTTGGATTATAACCAGTGAGTTACAGACTAGACTATGAGTTATATTAAGTAGTGTAAAGACTGTATATACTAAGGAATAGTAGGTTTGATTTGCTTGGAGTAGGACTTCATTCCTTTGATAGATCCCCATAATAATCATAGGCTCCTTTAGTAACTCTCAGGAAGCTTGCTTAACTTAGAACTAGTCACGTGTAGGGAAGACTTATATACCCCTCAGATGAAACGCTAGGATAAACCAGCACGCCTCTTAGAATTGCCTTCCCAAGGACTGATTACAATCGAGAACGTGGAATAAAAGAACTGTATATAAGCGAAGTATTCGCAATTTGAATCAAATTCTTAATCCTAGTAGTTACTAATAAATCTAATGCTCTGATCAAGCAGAAGATCGGGATTGACTAGGCATAAGAACTGATACAACAAATTTTCTATCCTAGCTAGGTAGAAAGTCTATGTATCCGGCTCAGACCCACTACACAACTTTCCTTCCATGTTGGCCCGACTACCTACAACCAAAAGTTATTGCTTTGCCTTTGGGAAACGTTAAGTACATATAGCCTGTAACGCCCGTGAAAAATCCATCCTTGGGCTCGAGTACCAACTCGACCCGAATTTGCGTAGAATTCATTCCTTTGGAAAATTTGACTAGGTTAGCTAGTGCAACGTTAGAATAGCTGGGAAATGGTCCCTGATCACTTTAAATACGTTCTACAAGGCCCGAAGCGAGTGGAACTAAGGGTGCTATAATGCTCTAAAGCCTCGGATCAAACTCTAAGCCGGTTTGTTCTCTGGACCACTTTGAATCTTTGTATTGGATCTAGACCGCACGTTGAAAGTCCGATACCTCCTATCTTAGACCGTTAGGACCGTCTAGCTGGGCTTGACACTCATTCCAAAAATCAAGTCAAACCGGTGATCACAGGCTATTTCATTGAGCCCGGACCGAAGAGAGTGTGAATAGGGACATAGTTGGAATTTCAAATTCAAATCTGGCACACAAATTTGACGCATCAGTATTAAGCATTCTGACCGTCAGAATACAGCCAAATTACACCCTTGGATCAGGAAAAATATCTATTATATATCACGGGACTTATAGGCCTGATCTTGATGCGGTGACCGTTAAACTGAAACTGGGCCGCCACGTGCGATCTGGGAACCCAACCGGTCTGAAAACTGGATGTATGCTAGATCTAGTATGCATGAGCTTAAGTCCGACCGCATCTGGCCTGGGGACCTCCAGAAATGCCCTTTTGGACCGAAACGGCCCCGATTTGGTTAGGCACCAAGTAAACATTGTTCCCAAGCCTATTTTGGGAATGTTTTAGGCTATAAAAGGGGTTGAAACCCTCACTCCTCTCTCCCATCCGAATTTGAGAGAAGCCCTAGCTTGGGAGAGAGAAAAAGAGTGAGAGATTGTGAGAGAGTGGGAGAGTTCTTCCCGCCACTTGTGCTACGTGTTGCACATGCTTAAGCGACACTCCTCTACCGCTTTCCCGGCGATTCCACCGCAATCCTAGGTAAGTAAAAACCCTAGATAGTTGGTGATTTGAGTTTTTCTTGTTTCCATGGCGATGTAGCTTATGGATCTTATGTATTAGGCTCCTTACTCGCCGTAGACGAAGCATATACACTCCGCTTCAATTCCCGAGTCTACAAGACACTAGGTGAGGATTTGAGATGCTTGGATTGACGGTTCCCAATGCTTTCAATGTCGTTTAATAGTAGATTCTTGACGGCATCGCCGTTTGACATGTACAAAATGCTCTCCGTTTCCCCTTTCGTAAGCTAACGAAGAATATGAGATTTAGGGCATTTTAGTCATTTGTAGGAAGTACTGTTTGCATTCATATTTTGCTGATGTGATTGACATGGTTTGTTGTCGCATTAGGAAGTTAGGAATGCGTGCATAATTAGTTTGGCGAAGAGATTCGCCTAGTTGCATACTTTGGGTCGACATGCTATATGTAGACCTAAGTGTGTAGTGCATGTGTTTGTATAAATGCTTGTATTAGTATGTATTGAATTAAATGATGTTATTTGATACTTTGTGATTGATTTTTCAATTATTATGCCGACCTAAATGATTTTCTACATGTTGACAAAATGCTTGATTTCATTACATGCATGGAATGTATGTGCTTGAGGATTTGCTTAAGTTGAATATGCATGGGAAGTATGCCTTGAAGATTTGCTTAAGTTGAAAGTTATAACATGTGTTAACATGCTCACATGATGTATTTCAATTCCAATACCTTGTATAGTAATTCCATAGATGTGTGGGACTTGACTTAGTCCAGGCAGTCGGTAACCGAGCGATTTCGTGGCTGACTGGTCATAGCCACGAACGACGCGTAGATGAATGTGATTCGTGTTGAGAGTTGGCGGCAGTGGTTAGGCCACGCGAAGTGTTTTACGCACTTCATGTCGTTCAATTCGATATGCGATCGCGCTAGTCGAGCCCGTCAAGTAACCCGACTGGCCGATATTTGTTCACCTTGTATGTAACATAACTGCTTGAACCTAGGGTACTGAACTTACCATTGTAAACCCTATTAACCGTGGTACCTTGATCCACGAAGACTCATGAGCCGGGCATGGTGGTATGGGACACCGTGGTCGAGCTGTCGGCCTACGCTGGGGCCACAAACCTCCCCGTAGTGACCAGTGAGCACCTAGACTCGTGAGCAGATTATGGTGGTATGGGACACTATATTCTAGCTGTCGGCCTACACTGATCAGGCGACGAGCCCTTTGTAGTGACCGCGAGCGTATTCTGAGTTCACGGGAGGCGACGACCCTTCCGTGCAGAAGAGTACAGTAGGCCTGTATTGATAAGGTGATGGGGGAGCGGTGCAACGAGTGCGAGCAACAGCCCTGGCAGCCCTTGCAGTGACCTACGAAATGTACATCGTATGAGATTACTAGGAGTGACGACCCTAGACAGGATCCGTGTTGGGATTGATACAAGGGAGGTACCTTAGTTTCCCAATCCTGCTGTTTGAATGGACTAATAACAACTTGGTAATCATATCACCATAGCATTGCATGTGCCTGGAAGATGTGGAGCACTCTAGGGAGTGTGGCATGCCGCGGTCGTAAGATGTTGCCGTATGAGGGTGATCGTCGGTGAGGGCATACATCACGTCATATCATCTTGCATTAACAACAGTTTTAGGACTTGTCTGATTTACTGCTTTACTATTATCGCGTGATTGAATTGTGAACATGCTAATCTTTGCTCTATGATTCCACTGAGTTGATCACTCATTCCCACGTTACGGGATGGTGTTTGCAACACCCACCAGACCCTGTTGTAGTTGCAGGTGACGATGAGATCCAGGAGGTGGAGCTAGATGATGACGAGGACCAGGATGAGTTCTCGTATATGCAGTATCATGACGGCTTCCCGTAGGTGACCTGGATCGAGGGGACATCAGTGGGACTTTTCTTTTTGAACATTATTCTTTTGTTATGTACATGTATATGAGACTCAGAGATGTAGTCATACTTTGGAGACAGTTGAGATTACTTTGTTTTTCCATACAGTGATATATATCTTGTTTAGTCTTCCGCTTGCTTTTATCACTGGATCTGAAGTATGAATTGCAGTTTTGGTATACTTTTACTCATGTGAATGCTTTAAATCAGACAACATTGAATCATAACCATTTTTGTTGCATAAGTGACGGTCTGGAACTCGGGAGTTGAGTTTATACACGACCCCCGATTTTCAGGGTGTTACAAGATGGTATCAGAGCATGAATGAGAGTATACTGGGCCTGGGTTATGGTCTTGCGACGTACGCTGACGCTTCCTTTGACTTAGGTGGGTGCGAGAAGGGTCTAGAAACACTTCTAGGATCGCAGATTCGCCGATAGGCGAAGTCTATTAGGATCGATCGCAAGATCGAGTCTGTAACGCATCTCGGGTCGCGTAAAGCAACCCGAATCACTTCTAAGCTTTAGGAAGTCGGGTTGAGACGTCCTATGAGCGGTTTTAAACCGCAAAAGTGAATCCTTGGGCCGTGGGATGACCACGACTCCAGTAATCAATCGCCAGGGCTTAAAAACCCCGTTTTGCCAAAAATTCTCAAAATTCCTCCTCTAAACACTTCATCCTTCAGTTTTTTTTCTTATCCATTTCATGTTAGGCATCAAACCTAATGTGAAAATAACACAAATTAGTACTTTCACAAATTTTACAGTGAATAGTAAAATTTCATGAAAAATGGCCATAAGGCCATTCTAACTTCACTTTCTTTAGCAACTAAGGAGCTAGATAGGTGTACTGGCTCCTTCTACCCCAAATTCATATGCTGCATCATATGGTTTGGTATTCGGGATTGCGATGTGGACCCGGAAAACCCCAAACACATGTTTGGGCTCATACAGACCAAATTATTGTGAACAAGGGGTGAGACCTAACTTTTTGGGACCCTGGGACCATGGGGGACCAGACCCATGGGGTCCCACCGGCCAACTTCAAAGTTGGCCGGCGATGCCATCGCCGGTCGGGCGATGCATCGCCGGCCGGCGATCTCCGATGGGGCCGTCCTTCGGGCGCACCCCCTTAAATAGGGTCCACATCACCCCTATACACCTCCCACCTCACGAAAACCCCCAAATCCCACCTCTCCTTCACAAACAGCCCCTTACATAGCCCTAGATTCGATTTTCAGCAACCAATTCCAAATCCCGGCGACCCAAACCCATCCTAATCCCTTCCTTGGCCAAAACCGACCACCACCCATTGATTATTGGGTGTTGGCAGCCCCTTCCTTGAAGATTTTCCCATTTGGAGCTCCAAAATCCCCCAAATAGTGTCGAAATCGTGAGCAGCTCCATTCCATCTTTTTGTTCTTATTTTTCCCTGAAACTACAGCCTTGGGAAGCTTGAAGCATCCCTCTACGACGCCTAGATTTCCTTTTGTCAGATTGGGCAGCCATTTCTTCGCATTTTCGGCGTTTTCCATGGCTTTCGTGGAAGCTATTTTGGGTCTTTTGTCACTCTCATCCATCCTGTCTTTGATGGGTAAGAGGAAAACTGCAACAGACGAGGCTGGGCCGAGCCGCCCTGCTCGATTGAGAAGACCGCGGGGTGGTGCCGCAAGTTCAAGCGCCGCCGCAGGTCCAGCTGCAGTCCTGGAGTGCCGTACGAAGCGGGATTTGGATCCCCATGCACACCTTGGACGAACCATCCTATCAGAGATGCCTCATGGTGAATACACTGATCGTAGAGTGTTATTTGAGGCGGACGTAGATGGGCGATTGTTCGGCGAATATCTGTTGTTCGAACGCATTGAAGCTGCGCACTGGGGACCGATCTTTGAAGCTCGCGCTCGTGCTAATGTGAGCACTGTTCGTGCCTTCTATGCTAGCATCCAGAGTCCTACCTTGGAGCCCTTGCAGTTTAAAATCCCTTTTGGTAGAGATCGGATGGCTACGATCGACGTCCGGTTGGTTGCGCGACTTCTCAACGTGCCACTAGGTGATGTGCATCCAAGTGAGAAGAATTTGAGGACTAGACGTGAACGAGATCGCCGCACCAGGTTTCTGTGCGGTAAGTTGGTTCCATGGCAGCCTAATAATAGCCTCAAGGCGACGTACATGTCTGAGGATTTACGTCTGCTGCATCACATCTGCACGTTCAATGTTTATCCTAGGTCGACGAACCGTATTGAATGTACACGTCTTATGGTCGATTTCTTATTTCTGGTGGCCCAGGGAGAGAACGTATGTATGGCCACTTTCATCTTACGGCAGATAGTTCTCATAGCCAGGTCGAGAAGAACATCCGAATCCCTTCCCTTTGGCCGACTCATTTGCAAGATTGCGCTTGAGTTTGCCTATAGACTTGGACCCGAATTGCCGGTATCGATTCACACCATCGATGAGTCGACAATGGTTAAGATGAAGATCGGGTCGCAATATCGTGAAAATCAACTTGAAAGGGATAGTGGGGACGACTTTGATGAAGAGGAAGATCAAAGCGAAGGAGAACCTAGTGCAGAAGTTCAGGAAGAGACTCAGGAAGAAGCAGAAGAGGAGGCTCAGGATACTGATGAGAGTCCTCCTCCTTCTGCGCAGACTACTATTGACGATCGCATTGCCCGGATGGAGGAGAGTCAGACCGCTTTGCGAAGGGAAGTCCAAGAACTTCGAGCAGAGGTCGCTGATGCCAAGGCCGTTACGAAGAAGAAATTTGGCAAGGTGACTCGCACCTTGAAGGCAATCCTGTGTTGCTTACAGGATAAGGGTGCTCCTCCTCCGTCGCCAGACTCCGACTAGCAACGCGATCTTTGATGTTGTTATGAGTAGTTAGCTATTTTCTGTTTCATGTGTGTAAAGCCTATTAGGGCTAGTGCTTTGCTTTTGTCGCTGTTGCTTAACTGTCTTAATTTCCATGTCATTCTAGTCATGATGCTTGTAAGGATATATCCCTTGTATTGTGACAATTTTGATTAATTGAAGTGCATGGAATGCCTTGACTCTTTAGTGAATGATTGTGGTGTATTTGTGCAATTGAGACTGACAAGGTTGCGCCCTATTTTGAATATAGGGAATGCCACCTAAGACTACGAGGAGCGCGGTTCGGCTTTCATTGTTAGAGCAGATGGATCAGGCTCCTTCTCAGTCTGGCACTCGTCCGGACCCTGCTGTGGGCCCGATTCCTGAGACTGTTCGATCGTCTCAGCCTGCTACTGGTCCTACAGATGGACCACCGCCATTTACACCATCAGTCAGAGAGCCACAGCGCGCATCTACTTCCGCACCTCATCCGCCACAGCCTGCTCCACCCCCTGATAGATTCGAGCAGATGATGGCTATGATGCTACAGCAGCAGCAGCTTCTGACCACCATAGTTGGGACTTTAGCCCAGGGTGGGGGTGCGACTGCATCTACTCCGCCTGCACCACCTGCGCATCCAGCTGAGGATGCCTATGCTTACACCCAGGATGAGGGCATAGCACTTCCTGCGCAGCCTGCTTTCCCTGCGGGGAACCCTGCCGACACACGGGGCCTTCTGGAGCGATTTCAGCGCTTGCGGCCTCCTACTTTCACGGGTTCTCACAGACCCGAGGAGGCTGAGTTTTGGCTCGACCGAGTGTCGAAGATTCTGCGCATGTTGCACTGTACTGAGGCAGAGCAGGTAGAGCTGACTACCTTCCAGTTTGAGAGAGAGGCCAGTATGTGGTGGGATAGTGTATTGCGGACTGTTACCGCAGACTTCGTATGGACATGGGCAGCATTCGAGTTTCACTTCCATGAGAAGTATTATCCTCAGACCTACAGACACGAGAGGGAGAATGAGTTTCTCCGTCTCAGGCAGGCAGCGATGACGGTCACCGAGTATGAGCATCGGTTCACAGAGTTGGGCAGGTACGTCCCGACGATTCTAGCTGATGAGCAGATGCGCATACGGCGCTTTTTGGAGGGCTTGCGACCGGATATTCGGTCGAAGATGTGCTGCATCAGTTTCTCCTCCTATGCGGAGTTGGTTCACATGTCCATGCGGGCAGAGCAGGACGTGGATCGACTTGCGCGATCACGAGGCCCGACTACTTCTAGGCCGCGACCGGAGTTGCCAGATAGGCCCTTCGCGGGCAAGAGGCCTCGCATTGATCCTCCTACCAGGACCACGGCGCCAGTAGGACCGTTTCGACGCCCTGATCTATCATGCACATACTGTGGGAGGACGGGCCACCTAGCGCCGAGTTGCTTTGCGAGGATGCGGGACAGTGGGTTCTCGCCGCCGCAGAAGATTGATCGTGTACGTCCACAGGCGATATCAGCACCGCCTATACGGTCAGCTCCTGCGCAGTCCTCTTTCAGACCCACAGTATCACAGATTCGACAGCCCCCACGGCCCTTGACACAGCGGCCGAACCGGCCACAGCAGGCTCGAGTTCATGCACTGACCGCTGAGGCAGCTACGACGCCGACTTTCCAGCATTCAGCCTTCGAGGTCACGGGCCATATCGGAGGTACTCCCGTTCTTGTCATGGTGGACACTGGTTCCACGATTTCTTTGATATCGCGTGCCGTAGTCAGACGTCTTGGGTTGCAGACTATTACTATGGATAGCGTGCGAGTCCTTGCAGCTCATGGAGATTATTCGGATGTCACCCAGATGTGTGAGGGTTGTTTACTTGATCTGGGAGGCAGGACGATGACTCTTGATTTGGTCGTCGATCCCTCGCTCGTATATCTCGACGTCATTCTTGGCATGGACTGGTTGACTGCAGCGAGAGCCGAGATTGACTGCGAGGCTCGTGTGGTGACGGTGTACGAGCCTGAGGGCACGCCTTTCACATTTTCAGTGCGGGTAAATCTTCCTTTCCGCATTCTTAGCTACGCCACCCTGTTGCACGACGCTGGTGCCCAGGTACTTGAGCAGACGCCAGTTGTTTCTGAGTTCGGGGATCTGTTCAGGAAGATCCCTGGTTTGCCGCCCCGACGTGAGATCGATTTCACTATCGATCTGATTCCTGGTTCTACACCCGTCTCACTGCCGACGTATCGCATGGCACCATGTGAGATGGAGGAGTTGAGGACGCAGATTGATGGTCTACTAGAGCTTGGCCTTATACGGCCTAGCGTATCTCCTTGGGGAGCACCGGTCTTGTTCGTGAAGAAGAAGGATGGTTCGCTGCGATTGTGTATTGATTATCGCAGGCTGAACCAACTCACAGTGAAGAACAAGTACCCTTTGCCCAGGATCGATGACTTATTTGATCAGTTGAGAGGAGCGCAGTACTTCTCGAAGATTGATCTTCAGTCAGGATATCATCAGCTGCGCGTCAGAGATGAGGACGTGCAGAAGACAGCGTTCAGGACCAGTTTTGGTCATTACGAGTTCCTTGTGATGTCGTTCGGTCTCACGAACGCACCGGCCGTGTTCATGGATCTGATGAACCGAGTATTGCGGCCTTTCCTCTATCGATTCGTCGTTGTCTTCATCGACGACATTTTGGTATACTCTAGGAGTCGAGATGAGCATGAGGAGCACTTGCGTTTGGTCCTTGATACGCTCAGACAGCACCAGTTGTTCGCACAGTATAAGAAGTGCGACTTCTGGAAGCAGGAGGTGAAGTTTCTGGGACACGTGGTGTCCAAGGATGGCATGGCAGTTGACCTGTCTAAGGTAGCTGCGGTGCAGGACTGGGAGCAGCCTGGTTCTGTCACTGAGGTGAGGAGTTTCTTGGGTCTCGCTGGCTACTATCGGCGCTTCATTCAGGATTTCTCGAAGATCGCGAGACCCTTATCTCAGTTGACACGGAAGGACGTGAAGTTCGCCTGGAATGATAAGGCGGAGTCAGCTTTTCAGGAGCTGAAGGACAGACTCACGTCCGCCCCTGTGCTAGTATTGCCAGAGCAAGGGGTTAAATACACTATATACACTGACGCGTCTAGCGTTGGTTTGGGTTGTGTCCTTATGCAGGGGGACAGGGTAATTTCGTATGCCTCGAGACAATTAAGGAAGCACGAGGAGAATTACCCTACACACGACCTGGAGTTGGCAGCCGTGATATTCGCACTGAGACTCTGGAGACATTACCTCTATGGAGAGGAGTTCGAGCTCTTTTGCGACCACAAGAGCCTCAAGTACATATTCACACAGCGGGACTTGAATATGAGGCAGCGGCGATGGATGGAGACGCTGAAGGACTTCAAGTTTGAAGTCTCTTACCATCCTGGGAAGGCGAACCTTGTGGCTGATGCGTTGAGCCGCAAGAAGGCGATAGAGTTTGCGGCTCCGCTGATGGTTGCCGAGTGGGATATGGTTGAGTTTTTGCGAGACTTTGAGCAGAAACTCACCGTAGAGGAGCCATTTGAGTTCATCGCACATGTTCAGGTGCGATCCCCGATCGATGACCGTGTCATCGAGGCGCAGAGGGACGACGCGCATCTTACTGAGCTTCGAGAGCAGGCCAGTGATGATGATGACGCCGACTGGCGAGTTGGCATGGATGGGGGTTTACGTTACCGTGGCCGCCTATGCGTTCCTGATGTCCCTGACTTGAGACGAGAGATTCTCGAGGCTGCGCATTCTACTAGACTCGCGATGCATCCTGGCAGCACGAAGATGTATCGTGACGTGAAGAGGACGTACTGGTGGGAAGGTATGAAGACCCACATTGCTGAGTTCGTGTCTCGTTGTCTCACTTGTCAACAGGTGAAGGCAGAGCATCGCCGACCACCTGGACTTTTGCAGCCTATGCCGATTGCAGAGTGGAAGTGGGATTTCATTTCCATGGACTTCATTTCTGGGTTGCCGAAGACGAGGAAGGGGCATGATTCTATTTGGGTGATCGTCGACCGATTGACGAAGTCGGCGCACTTCCTACCGATCAGAGTTACGAACTCTGCAGACGAGCTGGCTAGATTGTATATTAGAGAGATCGTGCGTCTGCATGGAGTTCCGTTGGAGATCGTGTCGGACAGAGACACGCGGTTCACTTCTATTTTCTGGACTCGCATTCAGGAGGCTATGGGTGTGAAGTTGAAGTTCAGTACTGCCTTCCACCCACAGACGGACGGACAGACGGAGCGAGTGAACCAGATCCTGGAGGACATGTTGCGAGCTTGCGCATTGGACTTCAAGGACAGTTGGGATGACTGTCTTGCATATGCGGAGTTTGCGTACAACAATAGCTTCCAGGCGAGTATCGGCATGGCACCTTATGAGGCGCTGTATGGGCGACCTTGTCGCGCACCGCATTGCTGGTTAGAGGTCGGTGAGCGCAGCTTGATCGGCCCAGAGTTGGTGCAGGCGACGTCAGAGAAGATTGATATTATTCGACGTCGGCTTCTTACAGCGCAGAGCAGACAGAAGAGCTACGCCGATACGAGACGGAGGCCACTAGAGTTCACAGTCGGGGATCATGTGTTTTTGCGAGTTTCCCCTATGAAGGGAGTCCTTCGGTTCGGAAAGAAGGGGAAGCTGGCACCGCGATACATTGGTCCATTTCAGATCCTCGATCGTGTGGGAGCAGTGGCTTACCGATTGGCTTTACCCACGCCCCTCGCGAGCGTCCACAACGTATTTCATGTTTCTATGCTGAAGAAGTACGTTGCTGATCCTTCTCATATCATCAGATGGGAGCAGGTGCAGTTAGGAGAGGATGTTACTTATATCCTGCGACCGACACGCATCTTAGACCGGAAGGAGCAGGTACTGCGTAGCAAGGTGATTCCCCTTGTGAAGGTACTATGGACGCATCATACTGAGGAGGAGGCTACTTGGGAGACAGAAGCCGAGATCAGAAAGAACTACCCACAGCTTCTCGAGGAGTACGAAAAGGTACAAAATTTCGAGGACGAAATTATTTGTTAAGGGGGGTAGATTGTAACGCCCGTGAAAAATCCATCCTTGGGCTCGAGTACCAACTCGACCCGAATTTGCGTAGAATTCATTCCTTTGGAAAATTTGACTAGGTTAGCTAGTGCAACGTTAGAATAGCTGGGAAATGGTCCCTGATCACTTTAAATACGTTCTACAAGGCCCGAAGCGAGTGGAACTAAGGGTGCTATAATGCTCTAAAGCCTCGGATCAAACTCTAAGCCGGTTTGTTCTCTGGACCACTTTGAATCTTTGTATTGGATCTAGACCGCACGTTGAAAGTCCGATACCTCCTATCTTAGACCGTTAGGACCGTCTAGCTGGGCTTGACACTCATTCCAAAAATCAAGTCAAACCGGTGATCACAGGCTATTTCATTGAGCCCGGACCGAAGAGAGTGTGAATAGGGACATAGTTGGAATTTCAAATTCAAATCTGGCACACAAATTTGACGCATCAGTATTAAGCATTCTGACCGTCAGAATACAGCCAAATTACACCCTTGGATCAGGAAAAATATCTATTATATATCACGGGACTTATAGGCCTGATCTTGATGCGGTGACCGTTAAACTGAAACTGGGCCGCCACGTGCGATCTGGGAACCCAACCGGTCTGAAAACTGGATGTATGCTAGATCTAGTATGCATGAGCTTAAGTCCGACCGCATCTGGCCTGGGGACCTCCAGAAATGCCCTTTTGGACCGAAACGGCCCCGATTTGGTTAGGCACCAAGTAAACATTGTTCCCAAGCCTATTTTGGGAATGTTTTAGGCTATAAAAGGGGTTGAAACCCTCACTCCTCTCTCCCATCCGAATTTGAGAGAAGCCCTAGCTTGGGAGAGAGAAAAAGAGTGAGAGATTGTGAGAGAGTGGGAGAGTTCTTCCCGCCACTTGTGCTACGTGTTGCACATGCTTAAGCGACACTCCTCTACCGCTTTCCCGGCGATTCCACCGCAATCCTAGGTAAGTAAAAACCCTAGATAGTTGGTGATTTGAGTTTTTCTTGTTTCCATGGCGATGTAGCTTATGGATCTTATGTATTAGGCTCCTTACTCGCCGTAGACGAAGCATATACACTCCGCTTCAATTCCCGAGTCTACAAGACACTAGGTGAGGATTTGAGACGCTTGGATTGACGGTTCCCAATGCTTTCAATGTCGTTTAATAGTAGATTCTTGACGGCATCGCCGTTTGACATGTACAAAATGCTCTCCGTTTCCCCTTTCGTAAGCTAACGAAGAATATGAGATTTAGGGCATTTTAGTCATTTGTAGGAAGTACTGTTTGCATTCATATTTTGCTGATGTGATTGACATGGTTTGTTGTCGCATTAGGAAGTTAGGAATGCGTGCATAATTAGTTTGGCGAAGAGATTCGCCTAGTTGCATACTTTGGGTCGACATGCTATATGTAGACCTAAGTGTGTAGTGCATGTGTTTGTATAAATGCTTGTATTAGTATGTATTGAATTAAATGATGTTATTTGATACTTTGTGATTGATTTTTCAATTATTATGCCGACCTAAATGATTTTCTACATGTTGACAAAATGCTTGATTTCATTACATGCATGGAATGTATGTGCTTGAGGATTTGCTTAAGTTGAATATGCATGGGAAGTATGCCTTGAAGATTTGCTTAAGTTGAAAGTTATAACATGTGTTAACATGCTCACATGATGTATTTCAATTCCAATACCTTGTATAGTAATTCCATAGATGTGTGGGACTTGACTTAGTCCAGGCAGTCGGTAACCGAGCGATTTCGTGGCTGACTGGTCATAGCCACGAACGACGCGTAGATGAATGTGATTCGTGTTGAGAGTTGGCGGCAGTGGTTAGGCCACGCGAAGTGTTTTACGCACTTCATGTCGTTCAATTCGATATGCGATCGCGCTAGTCGAGCCCGTCAAGTAACCCGACTGGCCGATATTTGTTCACCTTGTATGTAACATAACTGCTTGAACCTAGGGTACTGAACTTACCATTGTAAACCCTATTAACCGTGGTACCTTGATCCACGAAGACTCATGAGCCGGGCATGGTGGTATGGGACACCGTGGTCGAGCTGTCGGCCTACGCTGGGGCCACAAACCTCCCCGTAGTGACCAGTGAGCACCTAGACTCGTGAGCAGATTATGGTGGTATGGGACACTATATTCTAGCTGTCGGCCTACACTGATCAGGCGACGAGCCCTTTGTAGTGACCGCGAGCGTATTCTGAGTTCACGGGAGGCGACGACCCTTCCGTGCAGAAGAGTACAGTAGGCCTGTATTGATAAGGTGATGGGGGAGCGGTGCAACGAGTGCGAGCAACAGCCCTGGCAGCCCTTGCAGTGACCTACGAAATGTACATCGTATGAGATTACTAGGAGTGACGACCCTAGACAGGATCCGTGTTGGGATTGATACAAGGGAGGTACCTTAGTTTCCCAATCCTGCTGTTTGAATGGACTAATAACAACTTGGTAATCATATCACCATAGCATTGCATGTGCCTGGAAGATGTGGAGCACTCTAGGGAGTGTGGCATGCCGCGGTCGTAAGATGTTGCCGTATGAGGGTGATCGTCGGTGAGGGCATACATCACGTCATATCATCTTGCATTAACAACAGTTTTAGGACTTGTCTGATTTACTGCTTTACTATTATCGCGTGATTGAATTGTGAACATGCTAATCTTTGCTCTATGATTCCACTGAGTTGATCACTCATTCCCACGTTACGGGATGGTGTTTGCAACACCCACCAGACCCTGTTGTAGTTGCAGGTGACGATGAGATCCAGGAGGTGGAGCTAGATGATGACGAGGACCAGGATGAGTTCTCGTATATGCAGTATCATGACGGCTTCCCGTAGGTGACCTGGATCGAGGGGACATCAGTGGGACTTTTCTTTTTGAACATTATTCTTTTGTTATGTACATGTATATGAGACTCAGAGATGTAGTCATACTTTGGAGACAGTTGAGATTACTTTGTTTTTCCATACAGTGATATATATCTTGTTTAGTCTTCCGCTTGCTTTTATCACTGGATCTGAAGTATGAATTGCAGTTTTGGTATACTTTTACTCATGTGAATGCTTTAAATCAGACAACATTGAATCATAACCATTTTTGTTGCATAAGTGACGGTCTGGAACTCGGGAGTTGAGTTTATACACGACCCCCGATTTTCAGGGTGTTACATAGCCAATAGAGATTAGACATCTTTCCGTAAGCTCTCACCCGTCCCTGAAATCAACCACAATGGAGACTAGGCTCATTTCTATAATTATAGGTACCAATGCCACAGTGCTTATCATTAACGTAGGAAGACCAATTTATTGAGAGGTTGTTTCTCATTCCATGTCAAGGATAGGTCCTAAATGACACCTCGTTCCGACATACGGATCGAGACATAGATTCTTAAGCCTTGTGTAGAAATATTTTTAAGGGCGGTGAGCATTATGAGCCCAATTTAGTTAGGTTAGCTATTACAATCGTTAGATCAGAGTGGCGCAGCAAAAGCATGGTTAGCCCCTTCCCCACTGGCCCAGGATCGAAGAAATTGATTCAGGTTATACGTAAGGTTAGGTCAGTAAATAGGATTTGAACTTTTCTTAGAATGTCAATACTAAAGTCCTTATAGGGAAACAATTAGGGCTTAAGTGTTGAACCCATTCATATTAAATCATAAGCCTAACAGTGGGATCGAACGAAGGTTTGTGTATCCATAAACCTACTCGTTAAATACGAACATAATAGAAGCCTTGGCCGACTCTATATGATTAGAAACTCCTTAGGATGATCTATTAAAGTGTTTATTAATCCCTACCTTGGACATAGATTTAGACGAGGACTCTCCTAGATCAAGACCCAAAATACAACCTTATAAATAGAAAATTGGAACCTTTCAGAGATGGACATTCCCTAAACCTTGGACTAGTCAAATTATATGGAGTTACTGCAATATACAATGGCAAAGCATTCACGGCTTGACCCATTTCTCAATCCTGGGAGACTACCAATGGACTCACTACTTTGACCGAGCAGAAGACTAGGATCTACCAGGACTAGGAAGGGATACAATGAGCCTTCTACCCTGGTCAGGTAGATGATCAATGCATCAGGATCAAGCTCACTACAACCATCTCTCTGTACTGGTCAACCACTGAAAATATATATCTTACTCTAAGTAGATGGAAATCATCGTCAAGACTCCAAATATATAAAGAAATCAATTGTAGACAACCATCAGGGTATAAGCCAGAGATAAAGAGTAAAATTTTGAGGATAGACAAAAATGTGCCAAACTAGTATATATGTATATACCCCATCATGTATATAAACTTAAATCAGTATAGTTTAGGCAAAAGGAATAATAGAATCTTTACTCATTACCCTTCCCCAATTTTGGGGATGAAATTATTTTTAAGGGGGGTAGATTGTAACACCCCGGATTTTGGCCAACCTGGAGTTAGACGTCCTTAGGCAACGGGTCAACCATATCACTCTCAAAGATCAATCCTAAAGTCTAGAAATCACTTTTTAACCCATTGCCTTCAAAATCTCACCTTTCACCACCTCATTCTTCTTCTCCAAGTACTTTCATATTAGACATAAATCTTAAAGTTTAAATGATAAAGAACTATACTTAAACTAAAACTTACTGTATATGGAATGTACATGAATAAAATGGGATTTTGACTATTTAATTTTATAAATTTCATAATGTAGATAGGTTATTTGGATGTATTAGCTTCTTTTACCCCAAAATCATATATTGTATGTCGCGTAACTCATTCCGGTTTACAAATGAGACTCGATAAACACCTCGACGGACTCGTAGGCCCAAATGGTTCAATTCGGGAGGACCCGAGGTGGATTCCACATGTTTTCGGCATCTCCGGGGGGGAGGGGGGGCGAGGGGGGGAGGAGGACCTCGCCCCTGGGGTGAGCCCTCGCCAAATTGGTCAGTGACCGGCGAGGCCTCGTCCATACAACGGTCAGGCAGCTCGTTTTCTGCGCATTTTATCCAAATTTGAAAAATCATATCTCCTTCCTTATAACTCCGATTTAGGTTATTTAAAAACTATATTGAATATAAATGAGTCTATTTTTATATAAAAATATTTAAAAAATATAATAAAATAGTTAATATAGTTTAAAGTAAGACGTTGTGAAAACTGTCCGAAAATCACTTGTTAGACAACTGCTGCTTCTAGAATTTTTAAAATTTTTCTACCACTCAAAATCTTATAAAATTTGGTGGAGATAGGGTAAACTTGATTATGAACTACTAAAAAAATAATTAAAATAATAAGATAAGTAGAAGTGCCCAAAATGGGGTATAGAATGGCCCTAAGACCGTATCTGCCATAATTAGGGTAGAATTTGGTTAAGTACCAAACTAAATACTCAGTAGAATTAACTTAAAATACTTCTAATACAAAATACTAGACCTAAAATGAGTAGGAATGTTAATTCTATGTTACCTAAAAATTTAGAATCCAACTCTAAACCCAGTTACTCTTGCGAGCACTTTGAAACTCCGTATCGGACTTGGACCGCACGTCAAAAGTTCGATAGCGATAAACTTAGAAGATAATAACCGTGTAGTTGGACTTGACAAGCAACGTGAAAATCACATCCAAACGATCCTCTAAGACGATTTCCTTGAGTACGGAGTGAAGAGTGTGAGAAAATAAAGATTTTTAAGAAATTAAATATAATTTTAAGAAATCTGAGACGTGTCGCTTGCCCGTTATTTCTAAGCGTTCTGATCGTTGGATTTTGACCCAAATTTATCCTCAGATCAGGATAGGTGGCCCTTACATGTCATAGTACTGGTGGCTTTGATCGACTTTCAGTGACCGCTGAACTAAAACTAGTCCGCCACGGTCGATCTGGAAACCCGATCGGACTGAAAACTTAACTTGATCAAGATCCAATATTTGTGAGCTTAAGTCCGACCGCATTCAGCAAAGGGAGCTCCAGAAGTGCTCCATTAGATCGGAACAACCTCCCTTTGGACATAACCTAAGTATACCATGGCCTGGTGTCTATTTCCGTGAGTTCTGGGCCTATATAAGGACCTTAAACCCTCTCTCTTTCCTCCCATACGAATTTGAGAAAACCCTAGGAGAGAGGAGAGAGTAAAGAGAAAAAGTGTGGGAGAAGTGGAAAGATTTTCCTGATACTCTATCCTACTGCTGCACGTGCTTAACCATCATGATCTAATCGCTATTCCGGCAATTCTGACTTCGTTTCTAGGTAAGGAAACCTAACCCAAATCTGTTTTAGGGTTTCGATAGTTGCAAGTAGCAAAATGGTTATCTTACCTCGTGTTATAGGTCGTCATATCAACGTTGACGAAGACTTAGAGATTCCATCGACTTCTCTACGCTTCTACGGCATAAAGTGCGGACTTTAGACATTTAGGTTGTCATTTTTCAAAGCTTTCAATGTCGAATATTGATAGATTCCTGACATGGATGCTATTTCACATGTAGAACATGTTATCCATTTTCCGTTTCGGTTAAATACGAAGAATATGGAATTTTGTGTATTCTCTGTATTCGTAGAAAATACCATATACGTACAAAATATGAAAGTGTGTTTGCCATGATTAACTACCGTCTATGTATGTATAACAACTCCTGGACTAAAGGTTTAGCTCAAATACTTGATATACCAACATACGATATGTATTTAGTATGTGTAGCCCAAGTGTTTCTGAAGATGACTGAATGAGTATAGACTTCGTATTCGTACACGCCATGACAAACTGTCATGGATATATGATTGTTGTATGGGCGACAACCCTTTGACTAAAGGATTTACCCTAATACGTACGCAAATTAAAACATAATATATATGATGTAATGTGTAGGCCAAGTCTTTGTAAAAGTGTCTGAATGAGTTAGTAGTTAGCAAGATGTACCAGTATGCGGGTTGTGATATGATTCTCAACCACATCAATGATGTGTATGATTTTCTCCATGTACGACTTATTTTGATGTCTGCTCAATTATGAATTGAATGTGTGTGAATTCATGTTTACAATGCACTTCAGAACATGTTCATATGATTGAATGATTTGTAATCTTGATCCATTACTGCTTTGACTATCTCATAGGACATCATGTTGTAGTTAAATGTGTTTGGGGCTATTGAATAGTCCAGGAAATTGGTAATATGCCTTGAGTTCGTGACCGAGACCTATTCGCCACGTAGGACGTGTTTGACGAACCCGAGCCGTTCGTTGCTGTTGACAGTGGGTAGGACACACGAGGTGCTTATGCACTTCAAGTCGAACAACTCAATGGGCACTCGTACTAGTCGAACTCGTCAAGTAACCCGATTAGCCCGATGTATGTTAACCATGTATGGACGCTACTGCTTGAATCTAAAGTACCAAACTTACTAGTGAAAATCCCATTAACCATGGTACCTCGATCCGCTAAGACTCATGAGTCGGGCATGGTGATATGGGACACTGTGGTCGAGCTATCGGCCTACGCTGGGGCCACGAACCTTTCCGTAGTGACCAGTGAGCAACCCAGACTCGTGACCCAAATATGGTGGTATGGGACACTGTATTCGAGCTGTCGGCCTACACTGATAAGGTGATGGGGTAGTGGTGTAACGATTACGTGTAACAGCCCTGACAGCCCTTTTAGTGATCTCGAGCGTACTCTAAGTCTATGTGGAGGCGATGACCCTTCCGTAGAAATAGGAGTACAAACTAGGCCTATTTTGATAAGGTGATGGGGGAGTGGTATAATGATTGCGTGTAACAGCCCTGACAGCCCTTGCAATGACCTAGAACTGCACTTCGTATAAGATATGTTAGGACTGACGACCCTAGACTGGATCATTATTGGGAAATGATACAAGGGAGGTACTTTAGCTTCCCAATCCTGCTTTATGAAAAGGACTAATAACAACTCGGTAATCATGTTCATATCACACTGCATGTGCCTCGAAGATGTGGAGTACTGAGGGATGAAAGCATGCTGCGAACGTTAGATGGTGTCGCTTGAGGGAGTATGTAGGCATGGGCATGCATCATTATTGCATTTCATCCTTGCATTAACAAGAGTAGCTAGGAATGTTTGATTGTACTGCTTTATCATTACCGCTTGATTGGTTTGATAATATGTTAATCTATACTCTATTGTTTCACTGAGTTAGCTACTCGCTCCCACGTTACGGGATGGTATTGTACACATCAACCAGACCCTGTCTTAATTTCAGGTGAGGGCGATGCTGGTGAAACGGAGCTGGACTTCACTTTTGATGATGAGTTATCCTACATGTAACTCTCTAGCGGGTCTATTTGACCTGGAGTTGCACCGACCGGGCTTCAGTATTTGGGTTAGAAGACATTACATTTTTCTCATTTTTTACATTTTGTAATCATACTTGTAAGTGTTAACCTAGTGACATTTATACTCTGAGAGCTTACTATCACTCTTATCTAGTTTACATACTTATTACAGTCTTTCGCTTGCATAATTTAAACGTCTTTGGAGTTTGATATATTATTTTTGGTATAATCTCAATCATGTTTAATGCCCTTCTATAAACAACATTCATTCATCATTATCTATGTTGCATAAGTAATGTTTTGGAACTCGGGAGTTGGGTTTCTACTCGACCCCCGATTTTCAGGATGTTACAGGGCCCATGTTGTTGAAGGTAGTATTGGACCCTTTTTCTTTTGCCATTATGTGGGGCTTATGTACGTGGTTTGGATGTGGACCTTGGGCCTTATAGCTATATGGATTATGGTTATTTATACCTTTTGGAAAATAGTGGTTAAATGTCCCCATTATGGACCCCTCTAGGCCCGTTTATACCTAAGTATGGTTAAATGCCCACCTTAGGCTCTTGGTGGGCTCATCTCTATATTACTTTAGGCCTGTAGCTTGTATCCTTAGTCTTGTGGGCTACCCCAGACTATTGGACCCCCACTAGAGGTTGATTCCTTATGAAAATTCGTCTAAGTACCTAGGTTTGGTCCCATCTTAGACAGGAGGAGTGTACTACATTGCACATCATCACATGGCGCATCTTGTTTATCTTCATGACCCATATAAATCATTGTGTGCTTAGTTGGTATTATGTGTGTATGGTCATGGTTGTATCAATGGGCAGGATATTTTGGTATTTCCCTGAGGGATGGAGTTTTCCTCTTGAGCACATTGGACGTTTGGGATTGATGCATGGTTAATTGTGTGATTCATGCTTCTGACATTGCATAATAATTAAATATTTACCCTTACTTCATCAGGGCCATAACCTCCATAGGTATATCATGGGTGACTGGATTTGGACACTGAAAATGTTACTTGAGCATTTGGGGTGCATAGGATGTCCTTGGTGAAAGCTCCTTAACCTCCATGGTACCATGGGACGCCCAACGCCGAGACCGAATGGAAAACATGAGCACATGAGTGCCTTTATACCTTGAGGCTGCATCTCCCACTGCAACGTGGTCGGTTGGGAGGGGTGTGGCCTTACCCACTTAAGTGAGAGGGCAATAGCTGGGCTGAGTTTAACCAGCTCGTAAATGGGTCTGCTACCGCCAAGCCTCACTGGTGATTGGCTGTCCACAGGTAGATTGTGAGGTCTCTTACGCTTGCTAGGCTGTGCGTCTAGCAGAGCGGTAGTCAGCATGTAGTGTATTATACCCCGGTGATTTTCCTAGAGAGGAGCTATATTGATATGTGGACTTGATATGATGACTCGCATGATTGCATTGCACCTTGCAATGGCATTTAGTTGTATAAGCATTATGTTGCATCACCTTGATATGGCGTCCAGTACTCATGTATTGCATTGCATAGCCTTGGTATTATAACAACCCCAATTTTGATAATCAGTTGTATACATTTATACACCCAAATATATATGTTTCAAAGAGAAAGTAGTGAAGGGGTAGAAAATACTGTAAAATGGACATTCTCATTTTTTATTAATAATATGAGGGTGGAATCTCAAGGACGAGATTCTCTTTAAGGGGGGTAGATTGTAACGACCCCAGTTCTGATAGATATTGATATGTGTTGGTACACACAAACGACTTTTATAAGAAAACAATCGATGCTTAGAATCACCATAAATTATGTTGTCATTGACCCTAACCATATCAGAAGCACCAAATTACGAGGATGAAATTTCCTTTAAGGGGGGTATATTGTAACATCCCGTACTTTTCAGTACTCGGGTGTTACTGTGTAACATAAATTGGTATGAGTTCAAATCTGAGTCATCTAAATGTTCACACATTCTAGTCCAATTTGACCATTAGGAGTAATATTAATCTCTAGAACAAGTCATACATTCATTGATTTTTAGGATGGATCACTACATTATCAAATCATTCTATTTTAGGAAGTTTAAGCACCCTAACAGACCAATTGTTGTGATACATAAATCACACAATCCAATATGAAATAATCGTTCAAATTCACCTGAATAATTGTAAAAGATCCTAAGACCATGAATTGATGACTTATAAACCCTCTAACAGATGTGATCTGATTACGATTTAAGAGTCTACTCATGCAGTTACGTCATAGGACCCTAAAGGAACCAAAGAACCATTTATTTCACTTTAATCAAATCATCCAACCATTGATCCTTGGGAGACGCCCCGTGAACACTCCATCTTCAATTCAAGACCAATCTAACCATAGAATTAGGAGTCTAACTGTACACCTACATCTCGAAATCCCAAGGAACTTGTTGCTCGTAAATTCATGACATTATCTTAAATCAAAGATTTAGAATCCAACCAAACGTCGTTAAAACATCCTAATCCAACAATAGACTCAAGACAATTCCAGCCAAGTTAAAATATACTATAAGTGGACCACTAGCACCCTTACTTTGCAAACTAGAGTCAATCCAACCGTCGGATTGACGATGATTGTCACTTAACGGCCATATTTCAATCATTAAGGTCCACCTAAGCTTTGGGTCCACCTCATCTTTGGTGGGAAGGCCCAACAACGATATTCAAGGTGAATGGATGGAGTGGATTTCATTAAATACCACTGTGAGCCCCACACAAGGGTTGTGTGTGCACCAGAGATGGTACACCAGCAATGCGCTGAACTAGAAAATTAGTCAAATGACCTTTAACCCGATGGCAATTAGAAAAAGAGAAAAAATCCCTCTTTTCCAACAAAATTTTGACTGGATCCCATTTAGATGAAAAGTGTCCGTTTGTGTCAACAGTGGCCCACCATCTGATCACGTGTGAGAAATCCAAACTGTCCATCATAATCAGTGGATCCCACCGACCTTATCCACGTTGGCCTACATGTGTTAGTACACACACATGTGCACGATGATCCACCCCAAAGCAGCAACACACGAAAATCCTCGCTGGAAACAAAGCCACGTTGCCGTAACTCCTTGCTGGAAAATCCATTCATCCAGAGTTTTCCCACACACCACACCAGCATCCTAGTCACGCTTTCCATTTCTAGATATAACCACCTATTCGGCGAATGGCGGAAGCAATCTCGCCATTTTAAGAAACAAACCATCTCAGCCAAACGTTGATCTCTAGAAGCTTTCCACGGACAGATTCTGAGCATTGACATTAGGGTTAATGGAGATATCGTAACTAGCCGAGAAACCCAACGAGAAGATGAAGAGAAAATGGGTCGGCGCAAACTGCCTCCGTATGATTAACCAAGACTAACTGATGGCTCTCCTTTCACCATGTAGTGGACCCTACGAGCCTCCTGTATGCAATCCGACCCACTTGAACGTTCCAGAACATCGGATGAACCGACCAACATAAATCCACCATGATCGGTGGATCATCTTCCTCAGAGTGACTGGAAAAACCCATGTCAGTAGGTGGACCTCATCTCTTGATCAGAGCAATCCAACTGATGGACCATGACCCCAGAAGTACATCCAAGGCACTTGATCAAATCCATACAATCAAAGTTCGATAGGACCATCCCAAAATCTCACAGTTTAGGACAGAAAATCCGTAACTAATCCCCTGGATTAGTTGCATTCGAATCCTCTAGAAGAGGATTAGCGAAGCCTATCAGAGTCTGCTTTTAGGGTGACCCCTTTTCAAAAAGAGAAAACCTAAAAGAGAGTGAGAGTCACCGCCGTTTCGATTGCCACATTAAGCTGGGTTAACTCAGCTTGACTGTAATTGAGTCGGGTCGGCTGAGGGAGATTGCTTTTGGATGTCTTCCAGCAGGAGGGAGAAGAAGACACAGAGAAAGAGAGCGAGAGAAAAGAATGAGGCAGAAGATGATGGAGAAAGAGAGAGATTGTAGCACGCAATACTGAGTTTGTGTCGCACTGACTTGTTCGAATCATGGGCTGAGTTATAATGGAACCAGGCTATATCTAGATGGAGGAAGGTTGAGCAGAAGAAGAAGGGAGGAAGGAGAAGGAGAAGATAGAGGAAGAGAGGAGATGACACCGGTCCTTCCCTTGGAAAGAGCCAAGCCGATTGCAAGAAGACCCAGTCTGAGTCACCGCTTCTTCCATTCGAGTTGGGTCAACCTCGACTGAGTCTAGACCTTGCTGGGACTCAACATTTCAGCAAGAAGGAAATGGGGGATTGCTGAGAAGAAAGAAGGAAGAAGGAAAGGAAAGGAAAAAGAAATAGAGTGGAAGGATAAAGAAGGGAGTTGAAGCAAAGAGCTTAACCCACTGTCGGGTTTTGACGAATTGACTCATTGAGTCGGACTGTCTTGTAGGTCTGGTTTAATAACCAGCTATTATTAAACATTTCAAAGAAATGTGAGAGAAAGAAAGAGAAAGTTAGAGAGGAAGGAAGAGAAGAAAGGAGGGAAAGAAGGAGAGAAAGAAAGAGAGTCGAGCCACTGAGTTGACTCAGTTCAAAGCCAAATTAGGCCTCCAACTCACTGAGTTTTCGATTCCAGACGCTATCGAGATGAGTTTCTCAGCAAGGTAAATCGAAGTTACCTTTTGTTATTATTTTTGGTTATTATCGTGTGCTATTATTACCATTAGAATAATTAGTATGACTAGATTTATTACTATTAGCAATTGTAAGTATAATCATTATCATTATTAGATAATATTATCATTTCCGTTTTGGATAGGTATAAATATTAACATTAATCCTTACTAGATTATTGTTAATTATTATTTTAGCATTTTAACATTTATTAAACTCTTATTTTATTTTATTTTTATGAAAATGATATTAGATATTGTTGAAAAGAATTAATACCAATTCACAAATTATCTATAGTTATATTATTTTATTCCTTACGCAAAAAGCTAGGGTTCAAGTTCTAATACATATACTTGGATTTAAATGGTTGGATAAAGCCATAAAATTTACATGATCTAAACATTAAGCTTTAATCCAAACCATATAAATTTTGTTACGTTATAACCTAACCACTCCAAACATTCTAATTTTGTTAGATATTGATCCTAGGGTGGGTACAACTATCTTTAGCATTACCGGGAGACGAATCGACTCTTGAAAGGTGAGGATCACCCTTCAAGCTTTTTCCACATCTTGATAATTAGCTCTGCTATTTTTCTTTACGCATTTATCTCATTAATTGGTGAATGTAATGAATTGCTTTTATGAATTTTGATTCCTTAAGACAATTGGTGAATCAGATGCAATGTGAATTAAATGCCTCTAATTTAATGTGAAATGTATGCTTTAGATGCGGATGTGATTTCCCGATATTATTATACATGATCTAGTTTATCAACCATAATTACTTGATAGTGTTTCTAGGAAATTCTCGAAATAGTGGCCACTTGTATTGTGGATTAAACAAATTTACATTGTGGACTTATCATCTTGTGGACCGTTTGTGCCTATGTGGCTTTTGGGAGAATAATCCCTTCTTATCACACTATTAAATGGAATATTTGGCCCTTTCGGCTTTTAAAGAACAATTGCCTCATGTGATTTTACTTGATTGACTCTGTATAACTTGTAGAACTATAATTGGCCACTAGTTGAGTAGGTTACCTTTAAACACCTTAACTGTTAGTCTCATGGGCTAGGGATGGTGGAATGAGACACTATCCTTGGGCGATTCATATATTTTTATGGACTTTTCTAGGTAGTTAATCTACCACGGGCGGTCTATATAGTCTTTTCCGGGAGACAAATTCTCCTTGGGCGACTTCGTTATATAGTCTTTTCCAGGAGACAAATTCTCCTTGGGTGACTTCGTTATATAGTCTTTTCTGGGGGACAGATTCTCCTTGGGCGACTTCGTTATATAGTCTTTTCCGAGAGATAAATTCTTCTTGGGCGACTTCATTATATGGTCTTTTCTGGGAGACAAAATCTCCTCGGGTGACTTTGCTATATAGTCTTTTTCGGGAGACTAGTTATCCTTAGGTATACCTTGTATACTTTTTCGGGTGGTTATTTCTCCTTGGGTGACTTTTTTTTCCAGCTGGATGTGCATCCCCAAGTCTGTGAGCATGTGCATGCATCCATGTATTTAAATATGATCATCTTTGTGAAATTTATTTAATGAATGTGTATTTGATGAACCTTATCTGATTTCCATAATAATCATTGTGTAATATTTGCTATACACTGTCTTTGTTAACTAGGCTTGATTATCTTGATGTTACGATAAATCTTGAGGGGTATACCTTGCTGGATAGCCATTGACGCTATTGAACCGTATTTAGTGTGCAAGAGACACAGAGGATGTGTATGCTCGAGTTCTTGTGGAATGAGAGGAGCCAGATGATCTTGTATATAATTTATATTATTATAGTTGTAAAGATTAAGACATTGGTTTGTATAAGTTTTTGAGTAACCACTTGAAAAATCTTGGTTATGTATATTTGGACTCCCTCTTATAATGGAATTGTTTTTATTCCGCTTGAATGGTTAACTCTGATAAAGAAAAAAAATGTACGTGAAATTTGAGATATTTTAAAGGTTAATACTCGGGTTTTTGGAAAACGAGTAGTGTACTCGGGTTTCGGGAATCGGGGTTTTACAGGTATGGCTTACTGCATTCATAGCTTAGCGTCGCTACGGCTAGTGGCATTAGTATTATTCATGTTTGCTTCTGCCTCTAAGCTTTTTATAAGCTTATGCACGATTGATGCGTGCAGGAGGTCCTAGGTCAGTGCAGTAGCGGTGGGGCATTGGATTGGAGTGTGATGAGGACCCGTTGTAGACTTTTCTCTTCCTTTCTTACTTTATGTATTTCCACTTTGAGCCTTGTATTATGTATAAAGTTTAATTTTTTGGTAGATTTTGTAATGTTGTTCATGTAGTTATCATATGTGGTTACTATGTTATGATCTTTGATATGCTCTTTATGAATCAGATTTATGCTATAGAAATCCTCCTTATAGGATCCCGGGATCAAAACCTAGTGAATGGGTGCCAGGATTCGAGAATGGGGTACTACAGAGGCTATTGGTGCCAGAATCGGCTATTGGGATTCTTGTGAGTCCGGTCACCAAGTCTGGGGCGTGACAGTAGTTGGTATTAGAGCATAACAGGTAACCTACGGAATAACTTAGGACAACACCACATATCAACTACGAGCTTAGGACAAGTCATGTCCTGAGTTCATTTCCCTTGTTCCGTTTGAGCCTTCAAAGATTCTAATCCCAAGGTGTCCATCACCTTTGTTCTTTCAGTAGATCATGTCACCTAGATAAGGTACCAGTGGTTGTGGCGCCCGTGGCCGTGGTGCCCGTGGACGTGGTTCTCATTCTGCTTCAGTGACCCAAGCGACTTTCGCTCCACCACTTGAGATTCCTACTCCCCCACCTGAGCCTGCCATACCTATTCTCGAGGCTCCTACCCCACCCGTGCCTCCACCAAAGGCAAGTGCTAACCCCACTTATTTGATTATTCTTTTAGGGGCTGAGCATTTCCAGCAGATGATGTAGGCCATCACTGCTGTTCTTTAAACCCGTCAGCCCATTCCTAAGACACCCGGGCAGGCAGAGCAGGAGCACGCGAGCCCCCTTTTGTTAGACTTGACACTGTAGTGAGCCCTGTTGGCGATATTTTTACTTCAAGGAGGGGGCCGGAAGAGGAAGGTGCATTTTGGTAGCTACTATCAGCATCAACATCGTCGATGTATTGACCGTTCAGGGTTTTGCCCGCTAGCAGAACAACCAGTGCCAACTTCTACCTAATTAGCTTCATCTTCTTTTGGACCATTCACCAGAGTTTGTTTTGGTTGTGGGCGGACGGGACACCATAGGCACAAGTGTCCCCATCAGCAAGATAGACCCCTGCAGCAACCCCAATGGCAACAGAGACTGCAGATGCAGAGGGGATAGACACCTCCCCAGCCAGCTTAGGCCAGATTTTGCATAGCTCAATAGGACCCTAAGTCATTAAGGGAGTCGTTGAGGGTATTCTCCCCATCTCCCTATGTAAATCCTGTGTTTTATTCCATTCTGGTGCATCGCGCCCTTTTTGTATCCAAGGACTTGTGTTGTTTGATTAGATTGCCATTGGAGTCTGCCTGTGAGGGATTGTCCATATCGACTCCCTTAGGGAAGTCCACCCTTTTGTGTCGTCGTTGCCCTTCTTGCCCAGTTTTGGTTAGCGATATGTTCTTGGCCGCCTATTTGTTTGTGCTGCTGATGATGGAGTTTGATGTCATCCTGGGTATGGACTGGCTTGTTGAGTACGATGCTATCTTGGATTGTGCCATGAGGATAGTCACATTTCATATTCTTGGCTTGTCAGTGTTCCATTTTGTTGCTGAGCCCAGAGGAGAGTCGTTGTCCAGTTTGTTGGCTTGTTAAGAAATTTATGGCAAGGTGTATTGAGTAGCTACCAGTAGTTTGCGAGTTCCCAAATATTTTCTAAGAGATCAAAGGTTTACCACAGCATCGACAGATTGAATTCAGATTGATTTGGTGCCTGGTACCGTGCCTATCTCGAAGGTGAAATAGCAGTGAAGACCGCTTGAGTTGAAGTAGGAATATGCCAATATGTCCTAGAGGGGGGTGAATAGGAATTTTTAATACTTTTATAATTTATTTAAAAATCCTATTTCACTAATCCTATCAATATGTAGTTATCAGGATTACTCGAATGTAACTCTGCTAGCTTTCAAGCCTAGTAGAGGATCTAATCGCAAACTATTCAAGAGATGACAATATATACGCAAGTTTATGATGGATATGTCTTTGTATGTGTGTGAAGTGTGATCTTAGATAAAAAGATATGAAAGTATTGAAGTAAGTCACACACACAAAAGAATAGAAAAAATATAGTCTTTTTTATAGTGGTTCGACTACTTGTCTACTCTACTCCCGGTAACAGCACTCAACCCTTGAGTGTATCGGATTTCACTAAGGAGGTTTCACAGTGGTTCACCTCAAACCTAAGGTTTTAAATCAGGTTAACCTTTAACCTTTACAACCTACACTAAGGATGACTTTTTATGCTCTCACGAGCAAGGGTAAACACATCGCACCCACTTTTAGGTACACTGGGCAAGGATCATCCATAAAACCCTAATAGAGGTTTTATGCGGTTTACCTCTAACCTGAGGTTTCACACGGTTCACCTCAAACCTAAGGTTTTGACTGGTTCACCTTCAACCAGATGTTTATGGTCTCCTTAGAAAAAGGGTCCACACAATGTATCCATCATGTACACTCCCGCCGGAGGCCTCCTTAAGGACTTGCACAGGTGAGAAACACCTTAGACCCAATCCTATAAAGGAATGATTAAAGGGTCCTCTGGACTCTAAATACTTACAGATGAGTGGATGAGTCCCATTCAGCACATTGACGAAGATCTCCTCCTTGTTGATGAAGATTCTCTGCTCCCTTAATCCGCAACTCAAAAGATGTACCAATATATGACGATTGGTTGGGTCAAGGTTATAATAGAATCCTACTCTCTAAAAGTTTTCCTATTAGGAAGATAGAGTGATTCCAATCATCTATGCATTCATGGCATCCCAGCTTAATGATTTGCCATTAAGGTAGTAGCTGGAGGATCCTTGAATGCGAAAGTTCATTCCCCAATCCACTCTATTGAATATCAATGATGAGGGTGGATTGTAAGATGAACTCCCTTGAGAGAAAGCACTTTGGGTAAATGATCTAAGGCATTAAATAGGAAAAAGGTTTCAACTGATATAAAATGATCACATTTATGATAGAGTTCGATGTAATTGAGCAGGGTTCGATATCATTGAGTGTATACTCTCGATTATATCGATGGTCCACTCGATGACACAAACTCAATGTCATACGTATTTTAAAACCTCTTACCAACTGGTCAAGGGAATTGAGACTCATGTCGATGCCATTAGAGTTCGAACTCCGATTTTATTGATGCAAGCTTCGATTCCTCGACATTTGAAAATGAGAGAGACTTGCTTGATAATTTTCAGGTCATCAGATATGAACGAGGGATACTCGATATCATCGAAATTTAAATGTCGATGATATTGAAGGTCGTGTCGATGCATCAATAAATTCAAGGATTTTATTAGGAGCTTGTTGGATAGTTTATGTCCTTTCTCGATGCAATCGATCCGGCCTCAATACCATCGATATTTGAATATCGATTCTATTGAGCGACCCCGATCAAAATTGAAAACCACCTGAAAAAAATATTTTGGAAGACTTCACGCCCATGACCGATATCATCGAGAGCCTTTCGATATCATCAAAATTTGAACTCCGACGGTATCAGGGATGACATCGATATATCTAAGCATATATAAATTTCTTAAGTAAAAATAGGGGCGCTGAAGATCTGCCTGTCCATATTATCGAGTCACCTCCAATTGACTCGAGATTTAAATATCGATGATATCAATAGGTATATCGATACATCGATAATTCCATCCAGATATGTATATGATTACTGGACACTTTTTTCCTCATTCCGATATGATCGATTTATTACCGAGGACATCGACAGCGCAGGTCAATCATATCGACAAGTGTATCGATAAGATCGACAACGAACTTAGAGATTTTCTAATTTTTGAAAAAGTTTTCTCACTTAAAAACCCTATGATGTTCCAACCTTCTTTAAGGGTTTTATTCACCTGGTGTTTTGGGACATGGGATGTGAGGTTTGGATTTACCTATGGCAAGCTTCCACACATCCGGTTAAGGAAAATGCTTGAATTGATCTTCCTATGAGGCTCTGTAGTCTAACTGACCCAAAACTCATGCTAATTGACAAACCAGGGAACTTTCAATCTCCCCCTTTGTCAATTACATGACAAAAATACCCAAAACACCCTAGGATAGTATTTAGACCGACACATCCCAAATTGTGTGTGCGTGCATTTTACACAATTTTATAAATTCTAGTGAACCATGTACACAACCCAGTATCTGCTCCCCCTCACTGTAAAACTCCCCCTTTCTTAGTGCAGCTACTCCCCCTAACACCTGCAACACATTCAAGCAGATATACAATTTTCTTATTCGGGGTGTTTGAACTGTTCTTCCCCTTTTTGTCAGTTATTGACAAAGATATAACAATTAATATTGACTAAAGTTTAAAGACATATGGGAGAACCAAGAGATATAGATGTATAGAGATAAAATCATTATAAGCATACATCATTTTCAAAGGTATGGATGCATATCAAATTAGGCAGTAGATAAAATATTCATAAAAACCACATGCACTCCATATCAGAGACTAAATAAACCAGGGGATCACATATATCATATTGGCGGGAAATTTGAGAATTACAATCAGCCACATTTAACAACATATCAAACACTCATACTGCCCCAGACAGCAGTAGAATTTCAGTCATCCAAATAGAATCACTATACCTAAAAAAAAATTTATAGGAAACCACAGGATGCCAGGTGAAGGGAATGTGAGGATATTTCAAAAAGTGATTACCATATCCTTATATTATTTGCTAATGCTCCCTCCTTCTAAAGTATACTAGATCCACCAGACGTTAGTATTTCAAGAATCTGTTGCACAGAGGGTTGGAGAGCTTCTAGCCTGTCCTCTATCACTGATAATCATCATTCACAGTTAATGAGCCGTTATCAATTCCATCTTGGTTGTTTAGCAGGTGACGTTCAAGCACATGACGCCAATGATTTGGACTAATGCAGGACTACAGAGGGGGGTCCAATTAGATCCCCAAGGTGTTTCTTCATTTAGCTGCTGGCTGCTCACACCAATAGATGGAGGACTTTTTGCATGAGAAGAGATGGAGACATACACCTATTGAACTGCATCATGGTCAAACCACACTTTAGGATATACTTTGTCTGATGTTGCCTGTAGTCCTACGTACTATGCCAATTTACAGATGAGGGACGAAAATGAAAGGATTTCAAGATGGTCCCCTCTAATTACCTTAATCAGTTGTTCTAGGATAAGTGTTGGCAAACACACAGGAACTTCTTGATAGACATCATACAAGATATTGAGTGCAAAGGGACTCAGGCTTATGTCATCGACGTCACATGGGTAGACATTCATACTAAAGATACTGTGGAGGATTCTGAACAAGGTTCCCAGATGTTTTTCAGAAAATATATTGTTATTATATCTAAGAATTGTTGCACCTTGGCACAGTGCTTGAGTGATCTCCCCCCACCTGCTAATTCGTTGAAACTTCTTCCAGTGACTGGGATCCGAGTCACGCCAATGTTCAGAAGACCACCAAGAACCATTAGGGTAATCATTTTGGAGTGTTACATAAATTCTAGATGAATACATGTGTAACGCCCGTGAAAAATCCATACTTGGGCTCGAGTACCAACTCGACCCGAAATTGCATAGAATTCATTCCTTTAGAAAATATGACTAGGTTAGCTAGTGCAATGTTAGAATAGCTGGAAAATGGTCCCTGATCACTTTAAATACGTTCTACAAGGCCCAAAGCGAGTGGAACCAATGGTGCTATAATGCTCTAAAGCCTCGGATCAAACTCTAAGCCGGTTTATTCTCGGGACCTCCTTGAAACTTTGTATTGGATCTAGACCGCGCGTCGAAAGTCAGATACCTACCATCTTAGACCGTTATGACCATTTAGCTGGGCTTGGCAATCGTTTCGAAAATCAAGTCTAACTGACATTCAGGGGCTATTTCATTGAGCCTGGAGTGAAGAGAGTGAGAATAGGGTTAAAATTGGAATTTGAAATTCAAATCTGGCACACGATTTGACGCATCAGTATTAAGCGTTCTGACCGTCAGAATACAGCCAAATTACACCCTTGGATCAGGAAAAATTTCTATTACATATCACGAGACTTATAGGCCTGATCTTGGTGCGGTGACCGTTAAACTGAAACTGGACCACCACGTACGATCTGGGAACCCTACCGATCCAAAAACTGGATGTGTGCTAGATCCAGTATGCATGAGCTTAAGTCCGACCGCATTTGGCCAGGGGACCATCAGAAATGCTCCTTTGGACCGAAACGGCCCCGATTTGGTTAGGCACCAAGTAAACATTGTTCCCAAGCCTATTTTGGGCATGTTTTAGGCTATAAAAGGGGTTGAAACCCTCACTCCTCTCTCCCATCCGAATTTGAGAGAAACCCTAACTTGGGAGAGAGAAAAAGGTGAGAGATTGTGAGACAGTGGGAGAGTTCTTCCCGCCACTTGTGCTACGTGTTGCACGTGCTCAAGCAACACACCTCTACCGTTTTTCCGGCGATTTCACCACGATTCTAGGTAAGCAAATACCCTAAATAGTTGCTGATTTGAGTTTCCTTTATTTCCATAGCGATGTAGCTTATGGATCTCGTGTATTAGGTTCCTTATTCGCCGTAGACGAAGCGTATACGCTCCGTTTCAATTCACGAGTCTACAAGACTTAAGGTGAGAATTTTAGACGCTTTGATTGACGGTTCCCAACACTTTTAATGTCGTTTAATAGTAGATTCTTGACGGTATCTCCATTTGACATGTACAAAATGCTCTCCGTTTCCCGTTTCGTAAATTAACGAAGAATATGAAATTTAGGGCATTTTAGTCATTTGTAGGAAGTACTGTTTACATTCATATTTTGCTGATGTGATTGACATGGTTTGTTGTCGCATTAGGAAGTTAGGAATATGTGCTAATTAGTTTGGCGAAGAGATTTGCCTAATTGCACACTTCAGGTCGACATGCTATATGTAGACTTAAGTGTGTAGTGTATGTGTTTGTATAAATGATTGTATTAGTATGTATTGAACTAAATGATGTTATGAATTAGTTTGAGATGGATTTCTCAATTAATATGCTGACCTAAATGATTTTCTACATGTTGACTAAATGCATGATTTCATTACGTGCATGGAATATATGTGCTTGAAGATTTGCTTAAGTTGAATGTTATAACATGTGTTAACATGCTCATATGATTGTATTTCAATTCCAATACTTTTACATATATTGCTGATGTGATTCCATAAGTGTTTGGGACTAGACTTAGTCCAGGCAGTCGGTAACCGAGCGAATTCGTGGCTGACTGGTCATAGCCACGAACGACGCATCGATGAACGCGATTCGTGTTTGGAGTTGGCGGCAGTGGTTAGGCCACGCGAAGTGTTTTACGCACTTCATGTCGTTCGACTTGAGATGTGATCGCGCTAGTCGAGCCCGTCAAGCAACCCGACTGGCCGATGTATGTTCACCTTGTATGAGTCATAACTGCTTGAACCTAGGGTACTGAACTTACCATTGTAAACCCTGTTAACCATGGTACCTTGATCCACGAAGACTCATGAGCCGGGCATGGTGGTATGAGACACCGTGGTCGAGCTGTCGGCCTACGCTGGGGCCACAAACCTCCTCGTAATGACCAATTAGCACCTAGACTAGTGAGCAGATTATGGTGGTATGAGACACTATATTCTAGCTGTCGGCCTACACTGATCAGGCGACGAGTCCTTTATAGTGACCGCGAGCGTATTCTGAGTCCACGGGAGGCGACGACCCTTCCGTTGCAGTAGAGTACAGTAGACCTGTATTGAAAAGGTGATGGGAGAACGGTGCAACGAGTGCGAGCAACAGCCCTGGCAGCCCTTGCAGCGACCTACATAAATATACCTCGTATGAGATTACTAGGAGTGACGACCCTAGACAGGATCTGTGTTGGGATTGATATAAGGGAAGTACCTTAGTTTCCCAATCCGGCTGTTTGAATGGACTAATAACAACTTGGAAATCATATCACCATAGCATTGCATGTGCCTGGAAGATGTGGAGCACTCTAGGGAGTGTAGCATGCCGCGGTCGTAAGATGTTGCATTATGAGGGAGATCGTCGGTGAGGGCATACATCACGTCATATCATCTTGCATTAACAACAGTAATAGAATTGTCTGATTTACTGCTTTACTATTATCGCATGATTGAATTGTGAACATGTTAATCGTTGCTCTATGATTCCACTGAGTTGATCACTCACTCCCACGTTACGGGATGGTGTTTGCAACACCCACCAGATACTGTTGTAGATGCAGGTGAGGCCGAGATCCAGGAGACAGAGCCAGACTTTGACGAGGACCAGGACGAGTTCTCATACATGCAGTATCACGATGGCTTTGCGTAGGCGACCTGGATCGATGGGATTTCAGTGGGAACATTTTGGATATTTATTTTGTTCATGTATATTATATGAGACTCAGAGATGTAATCATACTTTGGAGACAGATGAGATTTACTTTATTTTTCCATACAGTGATATATATATTGTTTAGTCTTCCGCTTGCTTTTATCACTGGATCTGAAGTATGAATTGCAGTTTTGGTATACTTTTACTCATGTGAATGCTTTAAATCAGACAACATTGAATCATAATCATTTTTGTTGCATAAGTGACGGTCTGAAACTCAGGAGTTGAGTTTATACACGACCCCTGATTTTCAGGGTGTTACAACATGGTGGATAATCCTGAACCACGTGGAAATAATTGAAAAACTGTTAAATCATGACAAAATGGTAAGGGCCACCCAATTTAAGTACATTATGTCATCTAATAGTCTCTAACAGGAGATCTACCCCATAAGGCTCAATAGCACTGTTCAGAACAATACGATCAACTGCCGTAACTTGTTCCTAATTGGATTGGTTCTGAGGTGATCTAATATTTTTCTCTTTCTTAGCTTTTAAGAACAAGGGGTCCTTACCTTTCTCTTTAACCATCTTCCTTGCTCTTTTGATGTTTCGGACCCAGCCGGGTAATGAGGAAGATCAGACGGAAGGAAGCTGAGTGAATCTCTTTTTTGTAGTCGGTCGTCTTTTATAACAAGTTTGTCAATGCCATCGATATGGTGCCGATGAGATCGAAAATAACACTCATAAATGCATTAAAGACCGTGTCGATGACTGTTGGGAAGAACCAATAGTAACTTGAGAATTCTAGTGGACACGATCTTACTTTTTCAAGAGTCGTTGATCACATCGATAGTGTATATCGATATTATCAATTTTTGAATACCAATGATATTGATAGGGTCTAGATTGCATCGAGTATGTCATTGATATCATTCTCCATCATACGGCTTTTCATATTCCAAAGAGTCGTCGATTATATCGACCCTTGATCGATTAATCGAGAATGTCATATCGATAATCATATCAAAGGTGAATGATTTTACATTTTTAGCATTCAGACGACCCTTCAAGTATACTTTTTAGAATTTCTATGAATCAATAGTATACTTAGCAAAATTAAGTTAAATTAATGTACACAACAAAATTATATACATTTGAATGTTTATATATACAAGATTGATGTAAGGAACCTTAGATATATCATTTGAAGCTCAGCAAAATTTACATCATTTCAGTAAATATCCAGATCTAGATGCATGACCTAGACTTGTCCTTTTATGCTTGATATTTCAGGGTATATTAGTCATTAGACAATTCAGTTTTTCTTTTACTACCCATTTTGGGACAAAATTCTTTTACTACCCATTTAGACATTTCATGTTTATCTTACCCACTTGATCAAATGATTCCCTTGTCCTGTCTTTCTTTTTAGATGGTGATGGATGAGTGTTTCTCCTAGATGGACTTTTAACATTTTGTATTTCTCTAGCTGGTGTGAATTTACCAATATGATTTTGACCGGAGTTATATGAAGTCCTTCTAGGAGCTAAGCATTCAAACTTATAGTGACCCATATAACCACATAAGTGACAAACTGGAGAAGTTCTCAAATTTCTACCTGAAGCAGTAGATCTTTCAGTGGTTGGGGTAGCATTTCTAGTTTTCCTTTTAGTTTTATCATACCCCAGACCACTCTTGTCTCTTCCTTGTCTTCCCATCCCTAACAACTTTTCTAGCTTTTCACCACTTTAAGAAAATTTGTAGTTTATTTCACCAAATTTTTTGAAATTCTCTGAGTCAAAACGAAGTGTGTGATTTTCATTCTTGAGTTACTTATTTTCATCTTTTAATAATTCAACTTGTTTCATAAACTTTGAAGATTCCATTTTTAGGGATAGATTGGTTCTTTCTAACTTATCATTATCTGAGTGATATTACTTCAAATCATTGATTAAATGTGTATTAATTTTTAAGTTTTTATCCAAGTCTTTTTGCAACAATTCGTTCTTGTTTTCAGACATTCTAAGTCTTTTAAGTATGTGGATGCTATGAATATAGAGTTGATTATAAGCATCTTGTAGTTTATCCTTTTATATTTCTTCTTCTTCTTCTCCAGTCTCCTCATTGTCATATGGAAATGATTCAGTGACATGCTATTCTTCCTTACTTTCAGATTCTATGGGAATGATTGGAACTGTGGAGACCATAAGAATTTTTAATGATTTCTGGTCTCCATCACTCTCTGAGTCACTATATTTTGAATTTGACTCTTTTGTATCATCCCAAGTGCCAGCCATTGCCTTGCCTTTAGTTTTTTTATTTGGGCATTCCATAGAGAAGTGACCATACTTCTGATAGGAATAACATTGTGGTTCTTTGGTCCATTTACCAAATTTTCCTACAGAAGTTTTGTCATCCATCTTTCTATCTCTAGAGGGATGGCCGCGATTCTTCTGAAAGGATCTTCTAAATATTTGTGCCAGCAAGGCCACTTCCTCATCTTCATCTTCTTTTTCACTTCCATTGTCCTCATGTATTGTCTTCTTTGAAGTTTTTAAGATAGTTGTTTTGGATTTTTAGATTTGTTTAAAGTGCAGTTTGAAAGTTTGTCGGAAACCTACCAGTTCTTCTACTTTCATCTCGTCTATGTTATTACACTCCTCAATTATTGTTACCTTGGGATTAAATTGTTCTTCTAGGGATCTTAGAATTTTCCTATAAATTTTTGGTACCAGAACTTTTTCTCCCAATCCACCTATGGAGTTATAAATGATATTCAACTTTATGAAAAATTCCATAAATGTCTCATGCTCTTCCATTCTGAGACTTTCAAACTGTGAAGTCAGAAGTTACAGTTTAGACCTCTTCACTGTGCTTGTGCCTTCATGGGTTTTTTCAATAGATTTCATGCTTCCTTAGATGTCCCACATATGCTTATTTGATTGAATATATCTTGGGACACGGTACAGTAGATGGCGTTCATAGCTTTTGCTTCAGTAGTCTATTTTTGTTTATCGAACATCGTCCACTTTTCTTTGGATTTGCGTTTTGTGATGGTTGTGCCATTATTAAGTACAATTTGTTCAAATGGTGGCACATATCCACTTTCAACTATATCTCAGACGTTATGATCCAAAGATCTCAAAAAGTAATGCACCCTAGCCTTCCAGTATGCATAATTTGAACAATCAAATACTGGAGGCCTAATGACTGATGAGCCCTCTCCTTTCGCCATATTCCAAACTTCAGTCAAGATCACTCTCTAGGCGGTGAAGCCCTTAAAGAGAGATCCGCTCTAATACTAATTGAAATAGCGATGAAGACCGCTTGAGTGAAAGTAGGAATATGCCAATATCTCCTAGAGGGGGGTGAATAGGATTTTTTAAAGTTTTTAGAGTTTATTTAAAAATCCTATTTCACTAATCCTATCAATATGCAGTTATTAGGTTTATTCAAATGTAACTCTTCTGGCTTCTAAGCCCAGTAGAGGATCCAATCACAAACTATTCAAGAGAACAATATATATACCCTAGTTTATGATGGATATGACTGTGTATGTGTGTGAGGTGTGATCTCAGATAAACAGATATGAAAGTATTGAAGTAAATCACACACACAAAAGAATAGTAATTGCAAACACAGTCAATTTTATAGTGGTTCGACTACTTATCTACTCTACTCCCGGTAATAGTACTCAACCCTTGAGTGTATCGGATTTCACTAAGGAGGTTTCATAACGGTTCACCTCAAACCTAAGGTTTTAAATCAGGTTAACCTTCAACCTTTACAACCTACACTAAGGCTGACTTTTTATGCACTCACGAGCAAGGGTAAACACATCGCACCCACTTTTAGGTACACTAGGCAAGGATCATCCATAAGACCCTAACGGAGGTTTTACGTGGTTTACCTCTAACTTGAGGTTTCACACGGTTCACCTCAAACCTAAGGTTTTGACTGGTTCACCTTCAACCGGATGTTTATGGTCTCCTTAGAAAAAGGGTCCACACAACGTACCCATCATGTACACTCTCGCCGGAGGCCTCCTTGAAGACTTGAAAGGGTGAGAAACACCTTAGACCCAATCCTACAAAGGAATGATCAAAGGGTCCTCTAGACTCTAGATACTTACAGATAAGTGGATGAGTCCCATTTAGCATGCTGACAAAGGTCTCCTCCTTGTTGATGAAGATTTTTCTGCTCACTTGATCTGTAACTCAAAAGATGTACCAATATATGACGACTGGTTGGGTCAAGGTTATGATTAAATCCTAATCTCTAAAAGTTTTCCTATTAGGAAGATAGAGCGATTCCAATCATCTATGCATTCAAGGCATCCCAACTTAATGATTTACCATGAACATAATAGCTGGAGGATCCTTGAATGCGGAAGTTCATTCCCCAATCCACTCTATTGAATATCAATGATGAGGGTGGATTGTAGGATGAACTCCCTAGAGATAAAGGGCTCTGAGTAAATAATCTAAGTTTAGACACTCAAAAGCACTCTCTTCTTTCTTTATAAGCAACTAAAGCTAAGCTCTCTTTATATAGGCAAAAGGTTTCAATGGTTATACAATGATCACATTTATGATAGAGTTCAATATCATCGAGCAGGGTTCGATATAATCGAGCATATACTTTCGATTAAATCGATGGTTCGCTCGAAGACACAAACTCAATGTCATACGCTTTTGAAAATCTCTTGCGAGCTAGTCGAGGGAATCGAGACTCATGTCGATGTCATTAGATTTCAAACTCCAATTTTATCGACGCAAGCTTCGACTCCTCGACATTTAAAAATGAGAGAGACTTGCTTGATATTTTTCAGGTCATTAAATGTGATCGAGGAATACTCGATATCATCAAAATTTGAATGTCGGTGATATCAAAGGTCGTGTCGATGCATCAATAAATCTAAGGATTTTATTAGTGAGCTTGTTGGAACTTTATGTCCTTTCTCCATGCAATCGATCTGGCCTCGACACCATCGATATTTGATATTGATTTTATCGAGTGACCCGCGATCAGAATTGAAAACCACCTGAAAAAAATATTACTGGAAGACTTCGTACCCATGACCGTTATCATTGAGATTTGAACTCCGATGGTATCGAGGAGGGCATCGATATATCGAAACATATATAAATTTCTTAAATAAAAATAGGGGCACCGAAGATCTACAGATCGATATTATCGAGTCACCTCCGATTGACTCAAGATTCAAATATCGATGATATCGATAAGTATATCGATACATTAATAATTTCATCCAGATAAGTATGTGGTTACTGGACACTGTTATCCTCATTCTGATATGATCAATTTGTTACTGAGTACATCGACAGCGCAGGTTGATCATATTGACAAGTGTATCGATCAGATCGACAAAGTAAGAAAACTTAGAGATTTTCTGATTTTTGAAAAAGTTTTCTCACTTAAAAACCCTATGATGTTCTAACTTGTTTTAAGGGTTTTATTCACCTGGTGTTTTGGGACATGGGATGTGAGGCTTAGATTTACCCATGGTGAGCTTCCACACATCCGATTGAGGCAAACGCTTGAATTCATCTTCTTATGAGGCTCTGCAGTCTGACTGACCCAACACTCACACTAATTGACTAATCAAGGCACTTGCAAGGGCACTTTCAGAAGGTCCCCCACCAGATGGCACCAATGAAGTTGAGGGAACTGTAGAAGAAGTTAAATGAGCTTAAGGAGTTGGGTTTTATTCATCCCAACAGTTCACTGTAGGGAACCCTAGTATTGTTTGTGAAGAAGAAGGATGGCTCGTTGAGGCTCTGTGTGGATTACCGCGAGCTCAACAGGGACACTATCAAGAACCGATACCCGCTTCCTAGGAATGATGATTTGTTCGTCCAGCTGCAGGGTGCACAGTTCTTTTCTAATATAGACTTGCGCTCTGTTTACCATCAGATTCGGGTCGGAGAGGAGGACATACCGAAGATAACATTCTAAATGCGCTAGGGTCACTTTGAGTTTCTGGTCATGTCGTTCGGACTAACCAATGTACTTATCGTGTTTATGCAGTTGATGGACGAGGTCTTCTGACCCTTTCTCGATTAGTTCGTGGTTATATTCATTGATAGTATTCTAGTGTATTTGCGAACCAGGGAGGACCATGTGATGCATTTACAGGTTGTGCTTGAGACCCTTTGTGCTCACTAGCTATATGTGAAGCTGGAGAAGTGCGAGTTCTAGCAGGAGGTGAAGTTCCTCGGTCATGTGGTGACGAGGGAGGGTGTCATTATGGACCCCTCGATGGTTAATGCAGTGCGTCAGTGGATCCATCCCACGAACATGTACGAAATTCGTAGCTTCCTTGGTCTGGCAGGATACTATCGACGATTCATTGAGGGTTTCTCCCATATTGCAGCACCGCTGACCCAGTTAACGTGAAAGGGCGCTGATTTTGTCTGAAGTGATGCATGCGAGGAGGCATTTATGGCATTGAAGGACCATCTCACGTTCGCTCCTGTCCTCACTCTTCCTGATGAGAGTAATGGTTTTATTGTGTTTACCGATGCCTCCATAGTTGGCTTGGTGTTGTTCTGATGCAGCATGAGAAGCCTGTGGTGTATGCCTTACACCAGTTCAAGGTCCACGAGCTGAACTACCCCACCCATGATTTGGAGCTAATAGCAGTTGTCTTCACACTAAAGGTATGGAGGCATTATCTTTATGGGGTTAGGATCGTGCTCTTCTCGAACTTGAAGTATTTATTTTTATAGTCCGAGTTGAACATGCGACAGAGGTGATGGATGGAATTGTTAAAGGATTATGACTTTGACCTTTAGTACCACCCGGATAAGGCGAACGTTATGGCGGATACACTCAGCCATTAACCACGAGGCCTGGTGGCTCAGATGATGGTTCGAGAGTGGTAGATGCTTGAGGATGTTCAGAGATTGACTTTGAGTTCGGTTTGCATTCTTCCATGGTTCAACTTTCGAGCTTGTCGTTTCAACCCTCTTTGGTTGCTAAGGTGATCGAGGCTCAGTAGATGAACGAGTCACTTTAGGAGTACCGAGCAAAGATAGCATCCATAGAGTAGTCAGACTGGCAGATTGATTCTAACAATGGATTGCGCTTCAGAGGCCGATGTGTGTCTCAGATGTGCCAGAGTTGTGTCATAATCTGATAACCGTGGAACACCGATCGAGACTTACCATCCACCTAGGCTCCACGAAGATGTACAGAGATATGAGGAGGCAGTACTTTTGGTTGGGGATGAAACACTAGATTACTAGCTTCATGGTCGATTATGACACTCACTAGCATGTCAAGGCCAATCACCATAGACCCCCTGGTCCCTTACAGCCATTAAACATTCCAGTTTGCAAGCGGGACCATGTGTTGACGGATTTCATCATGGGTTTGTCGAGGACTTAGCAAGGTCATGATACCATCTAGGCTGTCGTTGATCGTCTGACGAAGTTGGAGCATTTCATTCCGATGTGTGCTTCCTGGACTATGGATCAGTTGGCGAGGATCTTCATCAAGGAGATAGTAAGACTGCACGACATTCCGATTTCAATCGTATTTGACCAAGACCCTAGACTTATGGCTCAGATTTGGAGGAGTTTCCAGCAGGTGATGGGGTCTACTTTGAATCTCAATACCGCTTATCATCTACAGATGGATGGGCAGACTGAAAGGGTCAACTAGATCCTTATGGATATGCTCAAAGCCTGTGTGATTAACCTTGCGAGTAGTTGGGATGAGCATTTACACCTTGCTAAGTTTGTGTACAAAAAAAGTTATTAGGAGACTATCAGTATGGATCCTTTTGAGGCACTATATGGTAGACCATGCAAATCTTCTAGCTGTTGGATCGAGGTTAGAGAGCGTCATCTCCTAGGTCCCGATCTTATGCAACAGACATCAGAGGTTGTGAATATTATCAGGTAGAGGATGCACACAACTTAGAGCCATCATAAGAGTTTTGCTGATCATCGACGTTGACCCCTCGAGTTTACAGTTGGGGACATGGTATATCTCAAGGTCTCGCCTGTGAAGGGCGTGGTTCGATTTGGAGTGAATGGTAAGATTGCCTCGAGATTTACTGGACCTTTTTAGATTACCAAGCGCATGGGCGCTGTGGCCTACAGTCTTGCCTTACCTTCAGAGTTGTCCAAGATCCACGATGTATTACATGTATCTATGTTGAGGAAGTGTGGGTCAGACATTATTCTAGTGATTGATTGATAACCCCTTGAGGTCTGTAAGGATGCTTCCTATATCAAGCAGATGATCCGACGTGTACATCACAAGTTATGGGCCACGCTCGATATGAACTATTGATGTGTGATTGGTGGACCCCACCATGGCCATGCACATTTTTCCAAGTGGTGATGCCATGCCTAGGCTTAAGAATTCTAGAAATCCTACAAGCCTACCCTAGCTAGAGCCTAGTCCCTAACAACATTGGTTGTATCTCCCTTTCCCCATCATTGCTTTCTCTTCTCTAGGTATGCCTCTTTTAGAGAAACAAATCATTGCCTTTTTGGCCACATCTCCCAAGCCTCCATTTTCTCCCTCATTTCTCCTCCTCTCTTGCTAGAGAACCTAAAACCGTCCCACCCTCTCAATATTTCCAGCCCTTGCTACCCCAAATACCTCCCAATCCCACCTTCTTCAACTCATCTCAACCATAGATCCACTTTCCTTAGAGTTATAGATGAAGATGGTATGCCTTTTTCTTCCTTAGATCAGGTATCTTTGGGTCATCTAGACCCTTTATCCTTGGTGGAGAATCTCCACCATAGATCCTAAGTAGATAGCCTTGATCATGTAGATCTCTTACATCTTATGATAGTGAATGTGTATGCATGTGTGATGAAGGGACGGGCCTCAAGGAGGCAGAGACCCTTCCTTTGTGGCCGTATTCCTCTTCTTCTTTTTTTTTATTAATTCATCTTTGATCATGAGTGTGTGGCCCACCTTGTGGACCAAAAAAATCCACACCGTCCAAACTGTGAGGACGCCCATGACAGTCCACCCTTAAACGAGTGGCCCCAAAATCTTCCTAAATGGGGTACATGCAAATGTATTTTTATGGTGGGGATGGTTTGAAAGTTTGTAGGGCCCAATTGGGTGGACCAAGCCATGATCTTATGGGATTAAAACCCTTTTAAATAGTGTTTATAATTTATTTAAATCAAATATATGTTGTTATTCAGAACTGTCTCGATAGATTTTTACACCATCTTGGGGCCTGATTTTTGGACTTTTAATAGGGTGATTGACACCATATAATATATGATTCTTGAAGGTGTATGTCCCACCTATAAGCATTCCAAATTTCAGCCCTAATTGACCCCATTTGAGACTCCAAAAGGGTGAGCCAACATGATGGACTGCTAGATTTTTCTGCTGTGCAGTCCAACAACATTACCTCAAGCAGACCTTAATTCATAAATTATTTTGATGGAGGTGGACCATATTTATGGGTTCCATATTGTTGTAGACATGATTAGGGACTTTGGCCCTCAATTTCAAGAATTATAGAGGCCCTAGACCCACTCCATTGGAGTGCCCATATTTAGGATAGCAAAATGTACATTGCTAAATTTTTCTACCTTGTTGTCCTCTCCAAGTTTATGGCAGTAATTGGGCCTAGCCCATTGGGGCTTTTGTTCATAATTGTGGGGCCCACCTTTTGATGTTTTAGAGGCCTTTAGGGCCATGGTTGTGGGGCCAACTAGTTGGACCAGTGAGTATGACTGGATGTCCAGCTGGTGGACGTCTAGCCCTGCTGGCTGTCCCTAGCCTAGGCACACCATGATGTATGTTTCACCCATGCCGTCCTCCTTTTTTTTTGGTGTGGCCCACGTGGGGGTGTCCACCCTTGATGGATGTCCCCTGTGGGATCCACTTTAGTGTATGTGGGGCCCACTTTGATGTATGTATAGCCAGGTTGTCCAGGCCTTAGACCGCACAGGCCATGCGACGCCACATCTGGGTTACCTATTACACTATGGTCTAGCAGTGTGGCCCACCTACTCGCTTGTGTTGTATGATGTAATCCTATGTGGTAGGGCCCTCTGACTTATAGCTGGACCACTTGGACTGATGTCCTAATCAAATGGACTAATTACTAGACTCCAACAGACCTATAAACCTGTTGGGTTAAAAACCCAGCAATATATTATAATTATGCTTGACCTTTAGGCTGAAATTTTGAGGAGTGAGGCCCACCAAATTTTGAGGACCTTAATAGGAATAATTTATTCTTTTAATCTCTTAAATTTTGGGCTTAATAAATGTACTTTCGAGGCCCGCCACAGTTGGATTTAATTGGGTCCATGCATGTAGTTAGTTATTGGACTCTTTAGGCCCAATTGGGCTAAAACTTTCAAGATAGTCCCATTAGACTCTTGGGCCATTTTTACTATACTATTGTGTTGGGTTAATGGGCCGTATTACATAAGTAGTTGGGCCCTTGGTTACCCACCAAATCAACTTTATATATGTGTATCGACGGCTTTCATACTATTTTTCAGTCTTTTCTTTCTTTTTCACATATTTTTCATTGAAGTATGTAGAATAGGTATCCCTTTTTTATCTCACTATTTTCTAGCCAAGTTTCTTTCTTCTTTTCATATACTTAAGGTAAATATGGATGTACATACTTGTATCCTAGCAATTTTAGCAGTAAACATGCTAAAGTTAGAAATTTAAGTACTTTTCACTAAATATGAATCGAGTGTGAATTGTGAGCTAGACTCATAATACTCAAGACATACTCAACTGCACAGATTTTCACTTTCAAAGAGAGTTTTGAAATGAAAATTTGAAAATTTTCAAAGATTTTTACTCAAGAACTAGAAGAATACTGATTAGTTTACCAAATCTCACCCACAACCTGAAATCTATATTGTCCTCGATGTAAAAGATATAAATAATAAATTTAACATGAGACAACAAAATTAAAAGAGTGATAAGAAAGATAGTTCCCGAAGAAGGGAATTTGAAGCAGATTGAAATCTTCATCATTCTAAAGGAATTAGCATGAAACTAAAACAAACAATCCTAATCCAAAATCCTAAGAAAGCAATAAATCAAACAATACCTCCATCGGGCTAGGAAGTTAATCCTGATACACAATATCAATTAGAGGGATGGACATATCCTCTTAATCAAATTTCTTAACAAATGGTTTGAGCTAATGACCGTTCACTTTAAAAACATGACCATTCATTGAATTCTTAATCTCAACAGCCACATGAAAATAAATAATTTTAAATATGAAGGGGCTTACCCGAAAAAAGGTGAAGTCGAGAATTATACAAGAAGACCTTTTGATTCTGCATAAATGATTTGCAAAGAATGTTTCGGTTATGGAACACCTTCATCCTGTCCTTGTAAATTGTCAAATTCTCATTATGTCATTTTAGATTTCTTCAAGTTCATTTAATTGAAGTTTACGGAGCGAGTCGGAAATGTCCAAGTTGAAGTTCAAATTTTTAATTACCTAGTAGGCTCTATGTTCTAGCTCCACAGGCAAGTGGCAAGGCTTCCAATAGATGAGTCTAAAGGGAGACATTCTTATAGGGGTTTTATATACAATATGGTAAGCCCATAATGTATCAATCAATTGAATTGACCAATCTTTATGATCGTGGTTAACCATATTGTAACACCCTGAAAATCGGGGGTCGTGTATAAACTCAACTCCCGAGTTCCAGACCGTCACTTATGCAACAAAAATGATTATGATTTAATGTTGTCTGATTTAAAGCATTCACATGAGTAAAAGTATACCAAAACTGCAATTCATACTTCAGATCCAGTGATAAAAGCAAGCGAAAGACTAAACAATATATATATCACTGTATGAAAAAATAAAGTAGATCTCATCTGTCTCTAAGGTATGAAAACATCTCTGAGTCTCATATACATATACATGAACAAAATCAAATGTTCAAAATAGTCTCACTGAAGTCCCATCAACCCAGGTCGCCTACGCAAAGCCATCATGATACTGCATGTACGAGAACTCGTCCTGGTCCTCGTCGAAGTCTGGCTCTGCCTCCTGGATCTCAGCCTCACCTGCATCTACAACAGGGTCTGGTGGGTGTTGCAAACACCATCCCGTAACGTGGGAGTGAGTGATCAACTCAGTGAAATCATAGAGCAAGGATTAGCATGTTCACAAATCAATCATGCGATAATAGTAAAAGCAGTAAATCAGACAATCCTGATACTGTTGTTAATGCAAGATGACATGATGTGATGTATGCCCTCACCGACGATCTCCCTCATACGGCAACATCTTACGACCGCGGCATGCAATCGACCCTCAAGTGCTCCACATCTTCCAGGCACATGCAATGGCATGGTGATATGATTTCCAAGTTGTTATTAGTCCATTCAAACAGCAAGATTGGGAAACTAAGGTACTTCCCTTGTATCAATCCCAACACAGATCCTGTCTAGGGTCGTCACTCCTAGTAATCTCATATGATGTATATTTCGTAGGTCACTGCAAGGGCTGTCAGGGCTGTTGCTCGCACTCGTTGCACCGCTCCCCCATCACCTTATCAATACAGGCCTACCGTACTCTACTGCAACGGAAGGGTCGTCGCCTCCCGTGGACTCAAAATACGCTCGCGGTCACTACAAAGGACTCGTCGCCTGATCAGTGTAGGCCGATAGCTAGAATATAGTGTCTCATACCATCATAATCTGCTCACGAGTCTAGGTGCTCACTGGTCACTAGGGGGAGGTTTGTGGCCCCAGCGTAGGCCGACAGCTCGACCACGGTGTCCCATACCACCATGCCCGGCTCATGAGTCTTCGTAGATCAAGGTACCATGGTTAACAGGGTTTACAATGGTAAGTTCAGTACCCTAGGTTCAAGCAGTTATGACTCATACAAGGTGAACATACATCGGCCAGTCGGGTTGCTTGACGGGATCGACTAGCGCGATCGCATCTCAAGTCGAACGACATGAAGTGCGTAAAACACTTCGCGTGGCCTAATCACTGCCGCCAACTTCAAACATGACTCGAGTTCATCGACGCGTCGTTCGTGGCCAAGACCAGCCAGCCACGAATTCGCTCAGTTACCGACTGCCTGGACTAAGTATAGTCCCAAACAATTATGGAATCACATCAGCAATTTATATAGGAATATTGGAATTGAAATACAATCATGTGAGCATGTTAACACATGTTATAACATTCAACTTAAGTAAATCTTCAAACACATATTTCATGCATGTAATGAAATCATGCATATAGTCAACATGTAGGAAATCATTTAGGTCAGCATATTAATTAAGAAATCCATCTCAAACTAATTCATAACATCATTTAATTCAATACATACTAATACAAACATTTATACAAACACATACACTACACACTTAAGTCTACATATAGCATGTCGACCCGAAGTGTGCAATTAGGCGAATCTCTTCGCCAAACTAATTATGTACGTATTCCTAACTTCCTAATGTGACAACAAACCATGTCAATCACATCAGTAAAATATGAATGTAAACAGTACTTCCTACAAATGACTAAAATGCCCTAAATCTCATATTCTTCGTTAATTTATGAAACAGGAAACGGAGAGCATGTTGTACATGTCAAACGGCGATGCCGTCGATAATCTACTATTAAACGACATTGAAAGCATTGTAAACCGTCAATCAAAGTGTCTAAAATCCTCACCTTATGTCTTGTAGACTCGTGAATTGAAACGGAGCGTATACGCTTCGTCTACGGCAGTAGGAGAACCTGTTTTACGAAGTACGTTAGCTAACACGCTACGAATCCAAGTAATCCCTAAATCAGCAACTTTTAGGGTTGTTTCATACCTGAAAAAGTGGAGAAATCACCGGTCAGGTGATTGGGAAGAGTTGCTGAAGCATGTGCAATTAGCGACACGAAGGCGGGAAAAATCCTTCCACTCTCTATCTCAAACTCTCTCCTTTTCTCTCTCCCAAAGCTAGGGTTTTGTAATTTTCGGATGGGAGAGAGGAATGAGGGTTTCAACCCCTTTTATAAGCTTAAAAACGCCGAAAACAGGCTCCGGAACGAAGTTTACTTAGTGCATATCCAATTTGGGGCTGTTTCGGTCCAAAAGATGCTTTCTGGTGGTCCCCTGGTTGAATGCGATCGGACTTAAGCTCATGCGTACCAGATATAGCACGTATTAAGTTTTCAGTCTGGCAGGGTTCGCAGATCGCACGTGGCGGACCAGTTTCAGTTCAGCGGTCACCGCACGTAGATCAGGGCTGAAAGTCTCATGATATAAAATAGAAATTTCTCCTGATCCGAGGGTGTAATCTGGATGAATTCTGACGGTCAGAACGCTCAATACTGATGCGTCAAGTCGTGTGCCAGATTTAAATTTGAAATTTTAACTGTCCCTATTCGCACTCTCTTCGGTCCGGGCTCAATGAAATAGCCTGTGATTATCGGTTTGACTTGATTTTTGAAATGAGTGTCAAGTCCAACTAGGCGGTTCTAACGGTCTAAGATAGGAGGTATCGGACTTTCGACGTGCTGTCTAGATCCAATACAAAAATTCAAAGTGGTCCAGAGAACAAACCTGCTTAGAGTTTGATCCGAGGTTATAGAGTATTATAGAGTCGTTTGTTCTACTCGATTTGGGTCTTGTAGAACGTATTTAAAGTGATCAGGGACTATTTCCCAGCCACTCCAGCGTTGCACTAGCTAACTTATGCTTAATTTCCATAGAAATTAATTCTACGCGATTTTGGGTCGAGTTGGTACTCGAGCCCAAGTACGGATTTTTCATGGGCGTTACACATATTCACCAAGATTTATTCAATTTTCCTATTGAAATTTTTTTCTTATCCGCTTGTCTATGGGTGATATGGAGTACTCACTTTATGCGATATGCCATATTTCTTCATTAATGTCTCGAAGGGCCTATTATAAAAGTGGGTTCCACCATCATTGATAATGACTCGAGGCGTACCGAACCGAGAAATGATATTTTCTTTTAGGAACTTAATGACCGTGAGATGATCATTTTTCAGCACAGGATTGCTTTTACCCATTTGTAACATATTCAACTGCTAGCCAAATATAAATGTTTCTCAATGATTGGGGAAAATGGTCCCATGAAATCAATGCTCGAGCAATCAAATGCTTCAATAATGAGAATGGGGTTTGATGGCATCATGTTTCAATGGGATAATCCACCCAACTTTTGACAATGCTCACAAGCTTTATAAAACTTCTGAGTGTCTTTGAACATAGTGGGCTAGTAAAAGCCACACAACAGAATTTTGGTTGTCTTTTTGGCAAAGAAGTGACCACCACAAGCTTGTGAATAAAGAATGATATTATGCTTTGATGTTCGTTGTCGGGCACACATCTCCTTACGATTTAATATAGGCAGTACTTGAATAGATACAGATCTTCCTAGATAAACTTGCACACCTCGGTGCAGAATTTCTTCTTATCTTGCACAGTCTAATGTGTAGGCATGAAACCTATAGCAAGATCATTTGCAATGTCAGGAAACCTTAAAAAGTTGTTCGTCAGGGAACATGTCGTTAATTGGTGTTGGATCAAGGAAATTTGATAGAACAAGGTGTGAGAGATGGCCAACCACTACATTCTCTAATCCTTTCCTATTACGTATTTCAATATCGAATTCTTGGAGTAAGAGGATCCATATTATCAAACGAGGCTTGGCATCCTTCTTAGAAAGAAGGTATTTCAATGTCGTATGATTGGTAAAGATGATGATCTCGGATCCAATCAAGTAGGACCTAAATTTGTCCAGAGCGAACACTACGGCTAAGAGTTCGTTTTCCGTAGTAGAGTAGTTCACTTGGGAAGAATTTAGAGTTCTACTTGCATAGTAGATTACGTAGGGTTTTTTTTCCTTTCTCTGGCCCAACACTACCCCAATAGCATAGTCGCTAGCATCGCACATGATTTCAAAAGGAGCACTCCACTCAGGTTGTAACATCCCAAAAATCGGGGGTCAGGTAGAAACCCAACTCCCGAGTTCCAGAACGTCACTTATGCAACATAGATAATGATAAATGCATGTTGTTTGTAGTATGGAATTATACAAGATTGAGACTAAGCCAAAACAGCATATCATACTCCAGAGACAGTTAAATTAGCAAACGGAAGACTGATAAATACATAAAATATATAATTAATTGTAAGTCTCCAGAGTGTGAACATGTTACCAGGTTAATTAAATACATGTATACTCCAAAAATGGAAAGAAAAGAATATACATGAATGCTCCAAAAAAATATAAAATGACAAGTGTCAAGGCGTCTAATCAACCTCCCTGTAATCCCGTCGATCGAAATACGGAGGAGAAGTCCTCCTCATCATCATACAAGTCCAGCTCTGCTCCATAAGCAGTGTCAGCTTCTGAAACTAAAATAGGGACTGGTGGGTGTCCGGAAACACCGTCCCGTAACGTGGGAGTGATGATCAACTCAGTGGAATAATAGAGTAAAGATTAGCATGTTATCAAATCAAACACGCATTAATAGTAAAGCAAACAATCAAACATTCCTAGATACTGTTGTTAATGCATGCATGAAATGACATGATGGATGCCCTCACCGACATTCTCCCTCGGCACCGTCTGCGTCCGCGGCATGATTTCTTCCCGCAGTGCTCCACATCTTTCAGGCACATGCAATGCGATATGGATAATGATTACCGAGTTGTTATTAGTCCTTTTCATACAGCAGGATTGGAAAACTAGGGTACCTTACTTATATCAATCCCAACACAGATCATGTCTAGGGTCGTCACTCCTAGTAATCTCATACGATGTTATATTTGTAGGTCGCTGCAAGGGCTGTCAGGGCTATTGCTCGCACTCGTTGCACCGCTCTCCCATCACCTTATCAATACAGGCCTACTTGTACTCTTGTCACTACGGAAGGGTCGTCGCCTCCCGTAGACTTAGAATCAGCTCGAGGTCACTACAAAGGGCTGTCAGGGCCGTTACTCGCACTCGTTGCACCGCTCCCCCATCACCTTATCAGTGTAGGCCGACAGCAAGAATATAGTGTCTCATACCACCATAATCTGCTCACGAGTCTAGGTGCTCACTGGTCACTACGGGGAGGTTTGTGGCCCTAGCGTAGGTCGACAACTCGACCACGGTGTCCCATACCACCATGCTCAGCTCATGAGTCTTTATGAATCAAGGTACCATGGTTAACAGGGTTTTCAATGGTAAGTTCAGTACCCTAGGTTCAAGCAGTTATGACTCATACAGGGTGAACATACAATGGCTAGTCGGGTTACTTGATGAGTCCGACTAGCGCGAGCGCACGTTGAATCAACCGACATGACGTGTGGCCTAACCACTGCCGATGACTCTAGTATGACTCAGGTCCGTCATACACATCCTTCATGACGAATAGAATTCAACCACGAATTCTAAACTATTACCGACTGCCTGGACTAGAGTATAGCCCCAAACACTTGCAATCTAAATCAAAAATCATATGAGAGAGATAGAATTGAAATACAAGAAATACCAGTATGTTATCGGCATGTTATAACATACATCATAAGCAGTTAAGCATACACGAGTATTTCACACATAAGGTAATTCAAATACAAGCATGGAGGAATTCATGAAGATCATCAAATTAGTTGAGAATCCAATCTCAACGCTAATCTACAATACCATTTACTCAATACTTACTAATACATAGATTTATACAAACACTTAGTCTACACAACTCCAACGTACCTAATGTATGTTGATTTCAACATATAATATGACAAATCCTTATATCAAGGAGATGTATAATACACGACAGTCATGTTCTTACATTCAATATATATGGCAGACATAAATCACATTGATTTAGACATTTCAACAAACACTAAGTCTACACACATTAGTCCACATAGCATATATCGGCCAATATGTACGTTAGGGCGAATCTCTTCACCAAAAAGATCATACACGTATTGCTAATATCATAATACGACAAATAGCCATGGTAATCATTTCAACAAAATACAGACGTATACCGTTTTTTCTATAAATGCCTAAAATACCCTAAATCTCATATTTACCGTACGTTTACGAAACGAAAAATGGACAACATGTTGTACATGTCAAACGGCATTGCCGTCGATAATCTACTATTAAACGACATTGAAAGCTTTGAAATCAGTCAATCTAAGCGTCTAAAATCCACACCTTTTGCCCTAAACGTGTATCGTTTCGAACGGAACGTATACGCTTCGTCAACAGCGTAGTGGCGACCTAATAAACAAGATGTATAAGCTACTTTGCTATTTGAATCGACAGAATCCTAAATCAGCAAGTAGTTAGGGTTTTTCTTACCTAGAAGTGCGTTGGAATCACCGAAAAAGTCATTGGAGTGCGGTGCTTTGGCACTTGCAAAAGCTGCAACAAGTGGCGAGAATTCTCTCCCACTACTCTCTCAAAATTTCTCACTTTCTCTCTCTCTCAATCTAGGGTTTTATCCAAATTCGGATGGGAGAGATATGAGAGGGTTTCAAGCCCTTATATAGGCTAAAACTTCACCAAAACAGACTTGGGAACAAGGTATACTTGAGTTATAACTAAATCGGGACTGTTCCGATCCAAAAGAGTATTTCGGGAGGTCTCCTGTCCGAACGCGGTCAGACTTAAGTTCATGCATACTGGATCTAGCACACATCAAGTTTTCAGACCGGTAGAGTTTCCAGATCGCACGTGGCGGTCCAGTTTCAGTTCAGCGGTCATCGTGCCTTAATCAGGTCAACAAGTCTCGTGATATGAAAGAGAAATTTTTTGTGATCCGAGGGTGAAATTTGGCTGAATTCTGACGGTCTGAACGATTAATAATAACACGCAACGACACTTGCTAGATTTTGATTTAAATTTCCAAATCTTTATCCATTTCTCACTCTCTTCACTCCATGCTCAATGAAATAGCCTCAGAGCATCAGTTGGGCTTGATTTTCGAAATGGTTGTCAAGTCCAGCTAAACGGTCATAACGGTCTAAGATTGTAGATATCAGACTTCTGATGTGCGGTCCAGGTCTGATACAAAGTTTCTGAATGCTCCCGTGAGCAATCGGGTTTAGAGTTTGATCCTAGGTTTCTAGGTAACATAGTGTTAGCGGTCATACTCATTTTAGGTCTTGTAGTTTATATTTAAAGTGATTCAAGTTAATTCTACTGAGTATTCAGTTTGGTACTAACCAAATTCTACCCTAATAGGGCAGAATACGGTCCTAGGGCCATTCTATGCCCCATTTTGAGAACTTCTGGTTATTATATATTTTTTTTATTTTTTTGGGGGTTCATCATCAAGTTTACACTGACTCCACCAAATTTCATAAGATTTCGATTTGTAGAAAAATTCTAAAAATTCCAGAAGAAGCAGCTGTCTAACAAGTGATTATCGGATAATTGCTCACAATGACCTACTTTGAACCATATTAAATATTTTATTATATTGTTTTACATATTTTTATATAAAACTAGACACATTTAGCTTTAATCTGGTTTTGAATCACCTAAATCGGAGTAATAACGAAGGAGATATGATTTTTCAAAGTTGGAAGAAATGTGCAGGAAAAAAGTGCAGAATCCCGCTGTACGGACGAGTTTGACGATGCCTCGCCAAATCGGCGATCCCCTCGCCACTCGCTGACCTGTTTGGGATGAGTTCACCGTCTGATATTTGAAATTGGCATATTTTAGAACCTAGGATGAGTTTTTTGAGATGCAATATATGATTTTGGGGTAGGAGAAGCTGATCTATCCAAATGACCTACTTATTTCATGAGATTCCAAAAGTTTAATGCTTAAAAACTATTTTTATTTATTTATTTACTATTCATAGTACTTTTTAGTTTAAGTATTGATCAACATCACCTAAACTTTAAGATTTGTGTCTAATATGAAAGCTCATAGAAAAATTTGAAGGATAAAGTAGTGAAATGTGAGATTTTCGAAGAAAATAGGGATTTGAGACTTTTGGATTGAGTTTTGAGAGGTTAATCAGGTGTTAGGATTGACCCATTGCCTAAGGATGTCTAAATCTAGGTTGGAAAAAAATCCAGAGTATTACACAGGTGGTTACATGATTCGAGTGGTAGTCAACATGCCCTTAAGCTTGGTGAAATCTTTAAGGCATTCTTCACTCCACTAGAATGGTGTGTCCTTTTGAAGAAGATTACACAAACGATGAGATAAATGACTAGAGTCCTTAATGAATCTCCTACAAAAGCTAGCATATCCTATAACGGATCGTGTGTCACGTATGCTTTTAGGTTGAGGTAGGTTAGAGATCAAGTCTATTTTGGCCTTGTCTACCTCGATTCCTTTATACGAAATTATGTGTCTAAGGTATATTCCCTTCAGAACCATGAAATGACACTTCTTAATCATGTAATCATTAAAATTTTCGAAGTGTGATAAGCAATCTTCTAAAGAGTTGGGACATGCAGTTGAAAGTGACCCATTCTGCACATTGGAATCAGGCGTGTAATGTGGGTGGAGTACGTTAACATCTCTATGTTTGAAAATTACCTTTGCCTCTCAATCATTAACTTAGACTATCATTGAGATCAACTCTTAGGAAAACTGAACTGTATAGTCATGAACATAATCCAACTCCTCATTCTCAAAGTCAGTATATGTAACACCCTGAACTGTTCAATACCCAAGTATTGAAATTTCTTGAGTGTTACCATGAAGGCTAACTTAATATGTACATGTGCACGACACCAATCTAGCTATCCTTACCTTACATATATTCTCCAACACAAAATCTGACTGCTGAGAATGATCTTCATCCATACATCAATCCATCCGACCGTTAATTGTAAGACAGGACCAACAGGACCATCACATCGTTAGAAAAACCTACTTTGAACATCTAAACTTCATTGATAGATAAATACAATCGATCATCTTAAATTTAGAACTTGGAATCACAAGATTCACTGTTCATTTAGCCATCAACACTTATTGGTCAATTCTTCACGTGATCATGCAATTCGGCCATCTGATCACATAAATAAGCTTCAAATTACCACCTAGACTAGGATGTGAAAAGGCCGAGCTATTAAGTCCTAGAGGGGGGGGGGGGGGGGGGGGGGGGGGGTTGAATAGGACTATGCCAAATTTAAAAATATAACAGCGAAATTTAAACAATTATATAAAGATAACACTTTAAACAATCCACGATGCGGAAATGTAAAACAACCTCAAAAATCAAGTATTGAGAGGTTGATACAAACTTGGTTCTAAGGGCAACCTAACACCAAAAACCAATGGTTTATGGCAGGACAACCTTACTAGAACGCGGATGAGTATCAACAACTCAAACTAAAGAGGATATGAAAGAAATATAAACTAATCTATTACAACATTCACCACACAATGCTGAAATGTAAATATTACAACATTCACATTCATAAATACATCACATAATCTTAAATCACAAAGTATAAAGAAAATAAACCACAAATCCACCAAACATAAAGAATTATAGTGGTTCGCTTGTGTGTACACCAACTGTTAAACAACAGCCACACAACTACTCCACTCTTAATATCCTCACACAGTGGATATTAGCGTTCACTATGAAAATAGGTTTTTCAAGGTTCACCTAAAACCCTCAAAATTGTGTCTTTCAAGTGGGCTTACACAATTCAAAAACCCCACACTCTGAGTTTTTTGTATCACCTCAGACAAACCAAAATAAAGAGATTTTTCTGGCACAATCTATATGAAACCAAAATAAAGAATTTATAAAGGTATAAAATACTTGGATATTCTCCTTTTGATGCAGCCCAGAAGAACCAAATCGCAGTAGAAGTTCAACGTAGAAGTTCAATCCACACTCACTTATGAAATAGTTCTAGGTTCTGTATTGATTTTAAATCGAATCACCTTGGGCTAGCTTGATTTGATTTTGATTCCAAGAAAAAGGAATACTTCAATACCTCTTTCAAAGAAAATTGGAATGCAGAATACAAAATCAAATACAAAGAAAGCTAATTAAAAAGAATATAAAATAAACACTAAATAGCTTAAGAATATTACTAACATATCTCTTAGAGTGGCATATTGATTTAGCTTGAATTGAATATAAAACTCTGAAACTTGTGCTCTATTTATAAGTGAAGAAATTGCACTCTTGACTGGTCCTGTGGTCAATACGACTGGTCGTAGGATCAACAAAATTTTAAAATTTGGGCGCAATATGATAAGACCGCTCCACGACTGGTCGTAGGGTCTGCTCGACCGGTCAAGTGGCCTCCACAACCAATCAAGTCCTGTCCACAATTGGTTGTGTAGAACCCAATTTAGTTGCTGGACTTTGAGTTGAGCCTTCAAGACTAGTTGAGCACAGGTCGAGTATTGTTCATACGACTGGTCGAGTAGTCACCAAGACTAGTCGAGGCTTTAATAAAAATTCTCAAAAATTAGTAACAGACTTAGGACTGGTCAAGGAATTCTTGAATTGGTCAAGCCAGTGCTAGGACTAGTCGAAAATAGTCCAAGACTAGTCGAGAAACTGTCTATGCACTTATAAAATGATCTAATTTAAATTATGTTTTCAAAATGACCTACCCTATGGTCAATCTAAAGTCATTCGTACCTTACACATAATGTATGAACATTGAAACTTCTTTTCCTACGGTTGATAGGTGATCTTTGAAGTTCACGAAGCTTGATATCTTGAGATACATAAAATCTTGAACTTGAGATCTATTAAAGCTTAAATTTGACTAGCATTGAAGCTTGAGCTTGAAGTTCAAAGTATTGACTTGAAGCATGAGCTTGAGGTTCAAAGTATAGGGACTTTGTCTTGACTTGAAGCTTGAACTATGAATCTTGAAACATTAAATTCACACTTAATGTTGTACTTGATCATAAACATGTAATCTTGCATTTGAAGTTCTTGAAGTAAAGTCCTTGCACTGTCTTGAATGTATTGATGCGCTACATAAGACACGGATTCCAAGAGGTTTTGACACTACAAAATTTGACAATTATAGGAGCTAGAAACTATAGCACTTACAATCTCCCCCTTTGTCAAATTTATGACAAAACACACTTCATAATAACATAAGCATTATACATACAAAGAATCATGCACTAATTATAAACAGATCAAACCAAATCGAATCAATTCACATCAATTCTACCAACAATACTCCCCCTTAATCTCCCTTACCACACAAAAAAAGGAAGGAACCACAATCCATCCACATCTACCAGCCATAAGCAAATTCTCCCCCTTTTTGTCACAGTATGACAAAGGAAGGAACCAATAAATACAACTGGAAGTAGATACAAAGGGAAGAATAAGAAGAATAATAAGGAATAATTGAGCAAGATAACAATATAATAAATCCATAAGAAAGTCATGTTCAAGCATAACCAACCAAATTAAACCAAGTACAACCAAGTTAAACTAAGTTAAGCCAAGCATAGCCTCATAAGACAAAAGAAATCCAAGTATCATTAAAGTTATTACAAACAAAGATAAGGAAAAGCTAATCAGAACCCGATGAAGGAGCAAGTATGGTAGGATTAAGTTTATGAAGTCCCTTGTTAAGGCACCTAAGATACTTACGCATGTATTTAAATTACAAATCGTGGGACACATTCATATTCTCTACCTTCTCCTTAAGAGAGCGCAATCGCACATCAAAGTTAGATGGCTGATAATCAGGATCATCTGCTGAATCAGATTCGATCTGATCAAAAATATCGTCCATCTTAATGTCATCTAGAGGTAAATCACCTTCTTCGTCATTCACTACAGCAGCTCCTCCAATACCCACATTGACTTGGCCAGCGGCCAACCTCAGATTCATTTTGTTTATATTGGAGTTGTTGAAGATTAGGTGTTGAATGAGAGCCTCTCCAACAGGCATAACCACTAACATATGGGTGGCTAACATAGTCATAAGATAATCAAAAGGGATATCACTGTCTCTAGGATGAAGACAGAATTGTATGATGTAATGATAGATTAAAGAAGGAATAAATACAAAAGTACCAGAGATGATGGAATGAAGAATCCGAACCATGAACGTAGTAAGTTTAGTTTTGTTACCAGAACGAAGATAAACATTAGAAATGAATATCCTGTGAAGCACTCTATATCTGGATAACAAATACTTTGAAGAAAGCACATTTCCATTAGTATTCCATTGCGCATCTATATTACACAATTCTCTAGTAAGCATTCATTTTTCATATTCTGATGGATTAGCTACTAGAGTGCTAATAGGAATACCTTCATCATTGACAGTTATGTCCATTAGACCAGAGATTAGATGACGGTCTACTTTAAATGGACTTTCTCGATTTTTAGTAGAAAAATCAAAGATACATGCATACATAGCTTGTGCAATGGAATGCTATGTGGGCCCACCCCAATGTAGAATGTTATCCCATCCTACAGATTGGAGAAGAAGAAGGATTTCAAATGGAGTAAGATGTTCAACAGGAACAGGTCGTTCAACTATAACATTGTGCAACCTTATATCCTGCACATAGGAGGGATCATCTTCGGGTGATCGAAGGTGGTGCACTGTAACGCCCGTGAAAAATCCATACTTGGGTTCGAGTACCAACTCGACCCGATATTGCGTAGAATTCATTCCTTTAGAAAATATGACTAGGTTAGCTAGTGCAACGTTAGATTAGCTGGGAAATGGTCCCTGATCACTTTAAATACGTTCTACAAGGCCCAAAGCGAGTGGAACCAAGGGTGCTATAATGCTCTAAAGCCTCGGATCAAACTCTAAACCGGTTTGTTCTCTGGACCACTTTGAATCTTTGTATTGGATCTAGACCGCACGTCGAAAGTCCGATACCTCCTATCTTAGACCATTAGAACCGTCTAGCTGGACTTGACACTCATTCCAAAAATCAAGTCAAACCGATAATCACAGGCTATTTCATTGAGTCCGGACCGAAGAGAGTGAGAATGGGGTTAGAATTGGAATTTGAAATTCAAATCTGGCACACAATTTGACGCATCAGTATTGAGTGTTCTGACCGTCAGAATACAGCCAAATTACACCCTTGGATCAGGAAAAATATCTATTATATATCACGAGACTTACAGGCCTGATCTTGGTGCGGTGACCGTTAAACTGAAACTGGGCCGCCACGTGCGATCTGGGAACCCAACCGGTCTGAAAACTGGATGTGTGCTAGATCCAGTATGCATGAGCTTAAGTCCGACCGCATTTGGCCTGGGGACCTTCAGAAATGCCCTTTTGGACCGAAACGGCCCCGATTTGGTTAGGCACCAAGTAAACATTGTTCCCAAGCCTATTTTGGGCATGTTTTAGGCTATAAAAGGGGTTGAAACCCTCACTCCTCTCTTCCATCCGAATTTGAGAGAAGCCCTAGCTTGGGAGAGAGAAAAAGGTGGGAGATTGTGAGAGTGTGGGAGAGTTCTTCCTGCCACTTGTACTACGCATTGCACGTGCTTAAGCAACACACCTCCACCGCTTTTCCGACGATTCCACCGCGATCCTAGGTAAGTAAAAACTCTAAATAGTTGTTGATTTGAGTTTCCCTTGTTTCCATAGCGATGTAGCTTATGGATCTTGTGTATTAGGCTCCTTACTCGCCGTAGACGAAGCGTATACGCTCCGTTTCAATTCCCGAGTCTACAAGACATAAGGTGAGGATTTTAGACGCTTTGATTGACGGTTCCCAACGCTTTCAATGTCGTTTAATAGTAGATTCTTGACGACATCGCCGTTTGACATGTACAAAATGCTCTCCGTTTCCCGTTTCGTAAGCTAACGAAGAATATGAGATTTAGGGCATTTTAGTCATTTGTAGGAAGTACCGTTTACATTCATATTTTGCTGATGTGATTGACATGGTTTGTTGTCGCATTAGGAAGTTAGGAATGCGTGCATAATTAGTTTGGCAAAGAGATTCGCCTAGTTGCGCACTTTGGGTCGACATACTATATGTAGACTTAAGTGTGTAGTGTATGTGTTTGTATAAATGCTTGTATTAGTATGTATTGAATTAAATGATGTTATTTGATAGTTTGTGATTGATTTTTCAATTATTATGCTGACCTAAATGATTTTCTACATGTTGACTAAATGCATGATTTCATTACATGCATGGAATTTATGTGCTTGAGGATTTGCTTAAGTTGAATATGCATGGGAAGTATGCCTTGAAGATTTGCTTAAGTTGAATGATATAACATGTGCTAACATGCTCACATGATGTATTTCAATTCCAATACCTTTGTATAGTGTTAATGTAATCCCATAGATGTGTGGGACTTGACTTAGTCCAGGCAGTCGGTAACCGAGTGAATTCGTGGCTGACTGGTCATAGCCACGAACGACGCGTCGATGAATGTGATTCGTGTTGAGAGTTGGCGGCAGTGGTTAGGCCACGCGAAGTGTTTTACGCACTTCATGTCGTTCAATTCGAGATGCGATCGCACTAGTCGAGCCCGTCAAGTAACCCGACTGGCCGATGTTTGTTCACCTTGTATGTATCATAACTGCTTGAACCTAGGGTACTGAACTTACCATTGTAAACCCTATTAACCGTGGTACCTTGATCCACGAAGACTCATGAGCCGGGCATGGTGGTATGGGACACCGTGGTCGAGCTGTCGGCCTACGCTGGGGCCACAAACCTCCCCGTAGTGACCAGTGAGCACCTTGACTCGTGAGCAGATTATGGTGGTATGGGACACTATATTCTAGCTGTCGGCCTACACTGATCAGGCGACGAGCCCTTTGTAGTGACCGCGAGCGTATTCTGAGTCCACGGGAGGCGACGACCCTTCCGTGCAGTAGAGTACAGTAGGCCTGTATTGATAAGGTGATGGGGGAGCGGTGCAACGAGTGCGAGCAACAGCCCTGACAGCCCTTGCAGTGACCTACGAAATATACATCGTATGAGATTTCTAGGAGTGACGACCCTAGACAGGATCCGTGTTGGGATTGATACAAGGGAAGTACCTTAGTTTCCCAATCCTGCTGTTTGAATGGACTAATAACAACTTGGTAATCATATCACCATAGCATTGCATGTGCCTGGAAGATGTGGAGCACTCTAGGGAGTGTGGCATGCCGCGGTCGTAAGATGTTGCCGCATGAGGGTGATCGTCGGTGAGGGCATACATCACGTCATATCATCTTGCATTAACAACAGTATTAGGATTGTCTGATTTACTGCTTTACTATTATCGCGTGACTGAATTGTGAACATGTTAATCTTTGCTCTATGATTCCACTGAGATGATCACTCATTCCCACGTTACGGGATGGTGTTTGCAACACCCACCAGACCCTGTTGTAGTTGCAGGCGAGGACGAGATCCAGGAGGTGGAGCTAGATGATGACGAGGACCAGGATGAGTTCTCGTATATGCAGTATCATGACGGCTTCCCGTAGGCGACCTGGATCGAGGGGACATCAGTGGGACTTTTCTTTTTGAACATTATTCTTTTGTTATGTATATGTACATGAGACTCAGTGATGTAGTCATACTTTGGAGACAGATGAGATTACTTTGTTTTTCCATACAGTGATATATACATTGTTTAGTCTTCCGCTTGCTTTTATCACTGGATCTGAAGTATGAATTGCAGTTTTGGTATACTTTTACTCATGTGAATGCTTTAAATCAGACAACATTGAACCATAACCATTTTTGTTGCATAAGTGACGGTCTGGAACTCGGGAGTTGAGTTTATACACGACCCCCGATTTTCAGGGTGTTACAAGTTGGTATCAGAGAATGCATGAGAGTATACTGGGCCTGGGTTATGGTCTTGCGACGTACGCTGTCGCTTCCTTTGACTTAGGTGGGTGCGAGAAGGGTCTAGAAACACTTCTAGGATCACAGATTCGCCGATAGGCGAAGTCTATAAGGATCGATCGCAAGATCGAGTCTGTAAGGTATCTCGGGTCGCGTAATGCAACCCGAATCACTTCTAAGCTGTAGGAAGTCGGGTTGAGACGTCCTATGAGCGGTTTTAAACCGCAAAAGTGAATCCATGGGCCGTGGAATGACCACGACTCCAGTAATCAATGGCCAGGGCTTAAAAACCCCGTTTTGCCAAAAATTCTCAAAATTTCTCCTCTAAACACTTCAACCTTCAGTTTTGTCTTATCCATTTCATGTTAGGCATCAAACTTAATGTGAAAATAATACAAATTAGTACATTCACCAAATTTTATAGTGAATAGTAAAATATCATGAAAAATAGCCATAAGGCCATTCTAACTTCACTTTCTTTAGCAACTAAGGAGCTAGATAGGTGTACTGGCTCCTTCTACCCCAAATTCATATGCTGCATCATATGTTTTGATATTCGGGATTGCGATGTGGACCCGAAAAGCCCCGAACACATGTTTGGGCTCATAGAGACCAAAATACTATGAACCAGGGGGTGGGACCTAACTTTTTGGGACCTTGGGACCATGGGGGACCAGAACCATGGGGTCCCACCGGCCAACTTAAGAGTTTGCCGGCGATGCCATCGCCGGCCGGCGACCTCCGTTGGTGCCGTCCTTCGGGCGCACTCCCTTAAATAGGGTCCACATCACCCCTATGTACCTCCCACATCATGAAAACCCCCAAATCCTACCTCTCCTTCACAAACAGCCCCCTTACATAACCTAGATTCAATTTTCAGCAACCTATTCCAAATCCCAGCGTCCCACACCACCTCTAAACCCTTCCTTGGCCAAAACCGACCACCACCCATCAGTTATTGGGTGTTGGCAGCCTCTTTCCTTGAAGATTTCACCATTTGGAGCTCCAAAATCCCCCAAATAGAGCTGAAATCGTGAGCTGCTCCATCCCATCTTTTTGTTCATATTTTTCCCTGAAAGTACAGCCTTGGGAAGCTTGAAGCATCCCTCTACGACGTCTAGATTTCCTTTTGTCAGATTGGGCAGCCATTTCTCTGCATTTTTGGCGTTTTCCATGGCTTTCGTGGAAGCCATTTTGGGCCTTTTGTCGCTCTCATCCATCATATCTTTGATGGGTAAGAGGAAAACTGTGACAGACGAGGCTGGGCCGAGCCACCCTGCTCGATTGAGAAGACCGCGGGGTGGTGCCGCAAGTTCAAGCACCACCGCAGGTCCAGCTGCAGTCCTGGAGTGCCGTACAAAGCGGGATTTGGATCCCCATGCACACCTTGGATGAACCATTCTGTCAGAGATGCCTCATGGTGAATGCACTGATCGTAGAGTGTTATTTGAGGCGGACGTAGATGGGCGATTGTTCGGTGAGTATCTGTTGTTCGAACGCATTGAAGCTGCGCACTGGGGACCGATCTTTGAAGCTGGCGCTCGTGCTAATGTGAGCACTGTTCGTGCCTTCTATGCTAGCATCCAGAATCCTACCTTGGATCCTTTACAGTTCAAAATCCCTTTTGGTAGAGATCGGATGGCTACGATCGACGTCCGATTGATTGCGCGACTTCTCAACGTGCCTCTAGGTGATGTGCATCCAAGTGAGAAGAATTTGAGGACTAGACGTGAACGAGATCGCCGCACCAGGTTTCTATGCGGTAAGTTGGTTCCATGGCAGCCCAATAATAGCCTCAAGGCGACGTACATGTCTGAGGATTTACGCCTGCTGCACCATATCTGCACGTTCAATGTTTATCCTAGGTCGACGAACCGCATTGAATGTACACGTCTTATGGTCGATTTCTTATTTCTGGTGGCCCAGGGAGAGAACGTATGTATGGCCACTTTCATCTTACGGCAGATAGTTCTCATAGCCAGGTCGAGGAGAACATCCGAATCCCTTCCCTTTGGCCGACTCATTTGCAAGATTGCGCTTGAGTTTGCCTATAGACTTGGACCCGAATTGCCGGTATCGATTCACACCATCGATGAGTTGACAATGATTAAGATGAAGATTGGGTCGCAATACCGTGAAAATCAACTTGAAAGGGATAGTGGGGATGACTTTGATGAAGAGGAAGATCAAAGCGAAGAAGAACTTAGAGCAGAGGTTCAGGAAGAGGTTCAGGAAGAAGCAGAAGAGGAGGCTCAGGATACTGATGAGATCCCTCCTCCTTCTGCGCAGACTACTATCGACGACCGCATTGCTCGGATGGAGGAGAGTCAGACCGCTTTGTGAAGGGAAGTCCAAGAACTTCGAGCGGAAGTCGCTGATGCCAAGGCTGTTACAAAGAAGAAGTTTGGCAAGGTGACTCGCACCTTGAAGGCAATCCTGTGTTGCTTACAGGATAAGGGTGCTCCTCCTCCGTCACCAGACTCCGACTAGCGACGCAATCTTTGATGTTGTTATTAGTAGTTAGCCATTTCCCGTTTTATGTGTGTAAAGCCTATTAGGGCTAGTGCTTTGCTTATGTTGCTGTTGCTTAATTGTCTTAATTTCCATGTCATTCTAGTCATGATGCTTGTAAGGATATATCCCTTGTATTGTGATAATTTTGATTAATTGAAATGCATGGAATGCCTTTGACTCTTTAGTGAATGATTGTGGTGTATTTGTGCAATTGAGACTGACAAGGTTGCGCCCTATTTTGAATATAGGGAATGCCACCTAAGACTACGAGGAGTGCGGTTCGGCTTTCATTGTCAGAGCAGATGGATCAGACTCCCTCTCAGTCTGGCACTCGTCCGGACCCTGCTGTGGGCCCGATTCCTGAGACGGTTCGGTCGTCTCAGCCTGCTGTTGGTCCTACAGATGGACCACCGCCATTTACACCATCAGTTAGAGAGCCACAGCGCGCATCTACTTCCGCACCTCATCCGCCACAGCCTGCTCCACCCCCTGATAGATTCGAGCAGATGATGGCTATGATGCTACAGCAGCAACAGCTTCTGACCACCATAGTTGGGACTTTAGCCCAGGGTGGGGGTGCGACTGCATCTACTCCGCCTGCACCACCTGCGCATCCAGCTGAGGATGCCTATACTTACGCCCAGGATGAGGGCATAGCACATCCTGCGCAGCCTGCTTTCCCTGCGGGGAATCCTGCCGACACACGGGGCCTTCTGGAGCGATTTCAGCGCTTGCGGCCTCCTACTTTCACGGGTTCTCACAGACCCGAGGAGGCTGAGTTCTGGCTCGACCGAGTGTCGAAGATTCTACGGATGTTGCATTGTACCGAGGCTGAGCAGGTAGAGCTGGCTACCTTCCAGTTTGAGAGAGAGGCCAGTATGTGGTGGGATAGCATATTGCGGACTGTTGCCGCAGATTTCGTGTGGACGTGGGCAGCATTCGAGTTCCGCTTCCATGAGAAGTATTATCCTCAGACCTACAGGCACGAGAGGGAGAATGAGTTTCTCCGTCTCAGGCAGGCAGCGATGATGGTTACCGAGTATGAGCATCGGTTCACAGAGTTGGGCAGGTACGTCCCGACGATTCTAGCTGATGAGCAGATGCGCATACGGCGCTTTTTGGAGGGCTTGCGACCGGATATTCGGTCAAAGATGTGCTGTGTCAGTTTTCCCTCCTATGCGAAGTTGGTTCACATGTCCATGCGGGCAGAGCAGGACGTGGATCGACTTGCCCGATCTCGAGGCCCTACTACTTCTAGGCCGCGACCGGATTTGCCAGACAGGCCCTTCGCGGGCAAGAGGCCTCGCATTGATCCTCCTACCAGGACCACGGCGCCAGTAGGACCGTTTCGGCGCCCTGATTTATCATGCACATACCGTGGGAGGACGGGCCATTTAGCGCAGAGTTGCTTTTCCAGGATGCGGGACAGTGGGTTCTCGCCGCCGCAGAAGATTGATCGTGTACGTCCGCAGGCGATATCAGCACCGCCTATACGGTCAGCTCCTGCGCATCCTTCTTTCCGACCTACGGTATAGCAGATTCGACAGCCTCCACGGCCCTTGACTCAGCGGCCGAACCGGCCACAGCAGGCACGAGTTCATGCACTGACCGCTGAGGCAGCTACGACGCCGACTTTCCAACATTCAGCCTTCGAGGTCACGGGCCATATCGGAGGTACTCCCGTTCTTGTCATGGTGGACACTGGTTCCACGCTTTCTTTGATATCGCGTGCCGTAGTCAGACGTCTTGGGTTGTAGACTATCACTATGGATAGCGTGCGAGTCCTTGCAGCTCATGGACATTATTCGGATGTCACCCAGATGTGTGAGGGTTGTTTAGTTGATCTGGGAGACAGGACGATGACTCTTGATCTGGTCGTCGATCCCTCGCTCGTTTATCTCGACGTCATTCTTGGCATGGACTGGTTGACTGCAGCGAGAGCCGAGATTGACTGCGAAGCTCGTGTGGTGACGGTGTACGAGCCTGAGGCCACGCCTTTCACATTTTCAGTGCGGGTAAATCTTCCTTTCCGCATTCTTAGCTATGCCACTCCATTGCGCGACGCTGGTGCCCAGGTACTTGAGCAGACGCCAGTTGTTTCTGAGTTCGGGGATCTGTTCAGGAAGATCCCTGGTTTGCCGCCCCGACGTGAGATCGATTTCACTATCGATCTGGTTCCTAGTTCTACACCCGTCTCACTGCCGACGTATCGCATGGCACCATGTGAGATGGAGGAGTTGAGGACGCAGATTGATGGCCTGCTAGAGCTTGGCTTTATACGGCCTAGCGTGTCTCCTTGGGGAGCACCGGTCTTGTTCGTGAAGAAGAAGGATGGTTCGCTGCGATTGTGTATTGATTATCGCAGGCTGAACCAGCTCACGGTGAAGAACAAGTACCCTTTGCCCAGGATCGATGACTTGTTTGATCAGTTGAGAGGAGCGCAGTACTTCTCGAAGATTGATCTTCAGTCAGGATATCATCAGCTGCGCGTCAGAGATGAGGACGTGCAGAAGACAGCATTCAGGACCAGTTTTGGTCACTACGAGTTCCTCGTGATGTCGTTCGGTCTCACGAACGCACCGGCCGTGTTCATGGATCTGATGAACCGGGTATTGCGGCCTTTCCTCTATCGATTCGTCGTTGTCTTCATCGACGACATTTTGGTATACTCTAGGAGTCGAGAGGAGCATGAGGAGCACTTGCGTTTGGTCCTTGATACGCTCAGACAGCATCAGTTGTTCGCACAGTATAAGAAGTGCGACTTCTGGAAGCAGGAGGTGAAGTTTCTAGGACACGTGGTGTCCAAGGACGGCATGGCAGTTGACCTGTCTAAGGTAGCTGCGGTGCAGGACTGGGAGCAGCCTGGTTCTGTCACTGAGGTGAGGAGTTTCTTGGGTCTCGCTGGCTACTATCGGCGCTTCATTCAGGATTTCTCGAAGATCGTGAGACCCTTATCTCAGTTGACACGGAAGGACGTGAAGTTCGCCTGGAATGATAAGGCGGAGTCAGCTTTTCAGGAGCTGAAGGACAGACTTACGTCCGCCCCTGTGCTAGTATTGCCAGAGCAAGGGGTTAAATACACTATATACACTGACGCGTCTAGCGTTGGTTTGGGTTGTGTCCTTATGCAGAGGGACAGGGTAATTTCGTATGCCTCGAGACAATTAAGGAAGCACGAGGAGAATTACCCTACACAGGACCTGGAGTTGGCAGCCGTGATATTCGCACTGAGACTCTGGAGACATTACCTCTACGGAGAGGAGTTCGAGCTCTTTTGCGACCACAAGAGCCTCAAGTACATATTCACGCAGCGGGACTTGAATATGAGGCAGCGGCGATGGATGGAGACGCTGAAGGACTTCAAGTTTGAAGTCTCTTACCATCCTGGGAAGGCGAACCTTGTGGCTGATGCGTTGAGCCGCAAGAAGGCGATAGAGTTTGCGGCTCCGCTGATGGTTGCCGAGTGGGATATGGTGGAGTTTTTGCGAGACTTTGAGCAGAAACTCACCGTACAAGAGCCATTTGAGTTCATCGCACACGTACAGGTGTGATCCCAGATCGATGACCGTGTCATCGAGGCGCAGAGGGACGACGCGCATCTTACTGAGCTTCGAGAGCAGGCCAGTGATGATGCTGACGCCGACTGGCGAGTTGGTATGGATGGGGGCTTACGTTACCGTGGCCGCCTATGCGTCCCAGATGTCCCTGACTTGAGACGAGAGATTCTCGAGGCTGCGCATTCTACTAGACTCGCGATGCATCCAGGCAGTACGAAGATGTATCGTGACGTGAAGAGGACGTATTGGTGGGAAGGTATGAAGACCCACATTGCTGAGTTCGTGTCCCGTTGTCTCACTTGTCAGCAGGTGAAGGCAGAGCATCGCCGACCATCTGGACTTTTGCAGCCTATGCCGATTGCAGAGTGGAAGTGGGATTTCATTTCCATGGACTTCATTTCTGGGTTGCCGAAGACGAGGAAGGGGCATGATTCCATTTGGGTGATCGTCGACCGATTGACGAAGTCGGCGCACTTCCTACCGATCAGAGTTACGAACTCTGCAGACGAGCTGGCTAGATTGTACATCCGAGAGATCGTGCGTCTGCATGGAGTTCCGTTGGAGATCGTGTCGGACAGAGACACGCGGTTCACTTCTATTTTCTGGACTCGCATTCAGGAGGCTATGGGTGTGAAGTTGAAGTTCAGTACTGCCTTCCACCCACAGACGGAAGGACAGACGGAGCGAGTGAACCAGATCCTGGAGGACATGTTGCGGGCTTGCGCATTGGACTTCAAGGACAGTTGGGATGACTGTCTTGCATATGCGGAGTTTGCATACAACAATAGCTTCCAGGCGAGTATCGGCATGGCACCTTATAAGGCGCTGTATGGGCGACCTTGTCGCGCACCACATTGCTGGTTAGAGGTCGGTGAGCGCAGCTTGATTGGCCCAGAGTTGGTGCAGGCGACGTCAGAGAAGATTGATATTATTCGACGTCGGCTTCTTACAGCGCAGAGCAGACAGAAGAGCTACGCCGATACGAGATGACGGCCACTAGAGTTCACAGTCGGGGATCATGTGTTTTTGCGAGTTTCCCCTATGAAGGGAGTCCTTCGGTTCGGGAAGAAGGGGAAGCTGGCACCGCGATTCATTGGTCCATTTCAGATCCTCGATCGTGTGGGAGCAGTGGCTTACCGATTGGCTTTACCCACGCCCCTCGCGAGCGTCCACAACGTATTTCATGTTTCTATGCTGAAGAAGTACATTGCTGATCCTTCCCATATCATCAGATGGGAGCAGGTGCAGTTAGGAGAGGATGTTACTTATATCCTGCGACCGACACGCATCTTAGACCGGAAGGAGCAGGTACTGCGTAGCAAGGTGATTCCCCTTGTGAAGGTACTATGGACGCATCATACTGAGGAGGAGGCTACTTGGGAGACAGAAGCCGAGATCAGAAAGAACTACCCACAGCTTCTCGAGGAGTACGAAAAGGTACAAAATTTCGAGGACGAAATTATTTGTTAAGGGGGGTAGATTGTAACGCCCGTGAAAAATCCATACTTGGGTTCGAGTACCAACTCGACCCGATATTGCGTAGAATTCATTCCTTTAGAAAATATGACTAGGTTAGCTAGTGCAACGTTAGAATAGCTGGGAAATGGTCCCTGATCACTTTAAATACGTTCTAGAAGGCCCAAAGCGAGTGGAACCAAGGGTGCTATAATGCTCTAAAGCCTCGGATCAAACTCTAAACCGGTTTGTTCTCTGGACCACTTTGAATCTTTGTATTGGATCTAGACCGCACGTCGAAAGTCCGATACCTCCTATCTTAGACCGTTAGAACCGTCTAGCTGGACTTGACACTCATTCCAAAAATCAAGTCAAACCGATAATCACAGGCTATTTCATTGAGCCCGGACCGAAGAGAGTGAGAATGGGGTTAGAATTGGAATTTGAAATTCAAATCTGGCACACAATTTAACGCATCAGTATTGAGTGTTCTGACCGTCAGAATACAGCCAAATTACACCCTTGGATCAGGAAAAATATCTATTATATATCACGAGACTTACAGGCCTGATCTTGGTGCGGTGACCGTTAAACTGAAACTGGGCCGCCACGTGCGATCTGGGAACCCAACCGGTCTGAAAACTGGATGTGTGCTAGATCCAGTATGCATGAGCTTAAGTCCGACCGCATTTGGCCTGGGGACCTTCAGAAATGCCCTTTTGGACCGAAACGGCCCCGATTTGGTTAGGCACCAAGTAAACATTGTTCCCAAGCCTATTTTGGGCATGTTTTAGGCTATAAAAGGGGTTGAAACCCTCACTCCTCTCTTCCATCCGAATTTGAGAGAAGCCCTAGCTTGGGAGAGAGAAAAAGGTGGGAGATTGTGAGAGTGTGGGAGAGTTCTTCCTGCCACTTGTACTACGCATTGCACGTGCTTAAGCAACACACCTCCACCGCTTTCCCGACGATTCCACCGCGATCCTAGGTAAGTAAAAACTCTAAATAGTTGTTGATTTGAGTTTCCCTTGTTTCCATAGCGATGTAGCTTATGGATCTTGTGTATTAGGCTCCTTACTCGCCGTAGACGAAGCGTATACGCTCCGTTTCAATTCCCGAGTCTACAAGACATAAGGTGAGGATTTTAGACGCTTTGATTGACGGTTCCCAACGCTTTCAATGTCGTTTAATAGTAGATTCTTGACGGCATCGCCGTTTGACATGTACAAAATGCTCTCCGTTTCCCGTTTCGTAAGCTAACGAAGAATATGAGATTTAGGGCATTTTAGTCATTTGTAGGAAGTACCGTTTACATTCATATTTTGCTGATGTGATTGACATGGTTTGTTGTCGCATTAGGAAGTTAGGAATGCGTGCATAATTAGTTTAGCAAAGAGATTCGCCTAGTTGCGCACTTTGGGTCGACATACTATATGTAGACTTAAGTGTGTAGTGTATGTGTTTGTATAAATGCTTGTATTAGTATGTATTGAATTAAATGATGTTATTTGATAGTTTGTGATTGATTTTTCAATTATTATGCTGACCTAAATGATTTTCTACATGTTGACTAAATGCATGATTTCATTACATGCATGGAATTTATGTGCTTGAGGATTTGCTTAAGTTGAATATGCATGGGAAGTATGCCTTGAAGATTTGCTTAAGTTGAATGATATAACATGTGCTAACATGCTCACATGATGTATTTCAATTCCAATACCTTTGTATAGTGTTAATGTAATCCCATAGATGTGTGGGACTTGACTTAGTCCAGGCAGTCGGTAACCGAGTGAATTCGTGGCTGACTGGTCATAGCCACGAACGACGCGTCGATGAATGTGATTCGTGTTGAGAGTTGGCGGCAGTGGTTAGGCCACGCGAAGTGTTTTACGCACTTCATGTCGTTCAATTCGAGATGCGATCGCACTAGTCGAGCCCGTCAAGTAACCCGACTGGCCGATGTTTGTTCACCTTGTATGTATCATAACTGCTTGAACCTAGGGTACTGAACTTACCATTGTAAACCCTATTAACCGTGGTACCTTGATCCACGAAGACTCATGAGCCGGGCATGGTGGTATGGGACACCGTGGTCGAGCTGTCGGCCTACGCTGGGGCCACAAACCTCCCCGTAGTGACCAGTGAGCACCTTGACTCGTGAGCAGATTATGGTGGTATGGGACACTATATTCTAGCTGTCGGCCTACACTGATCAGGCGACGAGCCCTTTGTAGTGACCGCGAGCGTATTCTGAGTCCACGGGAGGCGACGACCCTTCCGTGCAGTAGAGTACAGTAGGCCTGTATTGATAAGGTGATGGGGGAGCGGTGCAACGAGTGCGAGCAACAGCCCTGGCAGCCCTTGCAGTGACCTACGAAATATACATCGTATGAGATTTCTAGGAGTGACGACCCTAGACAGGATCCGTGTTGGGATTGATACAAGGGAAGTACCTTAGTTTCCCAATCCTGCTGTTTGAATGGACTAATAACAACTTGGTAATCATATCACCATAGCATTGCATGTGCCTGGAAGATGTGGAGCACTCTAGGGAGTGTGGCATGCCGCGGTCGTAAGATGTTGCCGCATGAGGGTGATCGTCGGTGAGGGCATACATCACGTCATATCATCTTGCATTAACAACAGTATTAGGATTGTCTGATTTACTGCTTTACTATTATCGCGTGACTGAATTGTGAACATGTTAATCTTTGCTCTATGATTCCACTGAGATGATCACTCATTCCCACGTTACGGGATGGTGTTTGCAACACCCACCAGACCCTGTTGTAGTTGCAGGCGAGGACGAGATCCAGGAGGTGGAGCTAGATGATGACGAGGACCAGGATGAGTTCTCGTATATGCAGTATCATGACGGCTTCCCGTAGGCGACCTGGATCGAGGGGACATCAGTGGGACTTTTCTTTTTGAACATTATTCTTTTGTTATGTATATGTACATGAGACTCAGTGATGTAGTCATACTTTGGAGACAGATGAGATTACTTTGTTTTTCCATACAGTGATATATACATTGTTTAGTCTTCCGCTTGCTTTTATCACTGGATCTGAAGTATGAATTGCAGTTTTGGTATACTTTTACTCATGTGAATGCTTTAAATCAGACAACATTGAACCATAACCATTTTTGTTGCATAAGTGACGGTCTGGAACTCGGGAGTTGAGTTTATACACGACCCCCGATTTTCAGGGTGTTACATGCACTATGATAGTATTCGATCTAGAAGATGAAGCACCACGAGAACTTTTCTTTTTGCCTCTACCTTCCATTTGTAAATAGGAAATTAAGGAGCCAAGTGGTTGTAAAAGAAGTAGAGTGGGTTTTCTCAAGATCAGATTTTGGAGAAGAAAATCTCAAAAACCACTATGAAATAAGAAATAAATCACGCCAATAATGAAAAAGGAGTGATAAGAACATGAATCTACAAGAAAAATAGAAATAAAGCACTAACTTTGAAAAACTAGGAGATGGGTTCGACCGGTCGACTTAGGACTCGTTGGAGAAGAAATCCAAAATGAAGAAAAGGAGATTTTTCTCCCAAATAAAGCACCAACCCACGCTACACGACTGGTTAAGTACATGCTTAACCGGTCGTGCCACGACTGGTCGAGTATGCACTCGACTGGTCATACATAGCCAAAAAATGTAATTTTCTTGAAATTTAAAATTTTAAACATAAAATAACAAATATATATACATTATAATACAAAAATGCATGAATAATCAATTTAAATTTCACATGCCATGATCAAATTTCAATTTAAAAAACATTATTTTTTTCAAGCAATTTTATGAATATGTCAGCAAGTTGAGTCTCGGTCAGTATGTATTCCAAAGAAATTGTCTTTTCTTTTACTAATTCACGAATGGAGTGATATCTAATGTCAATATGCTTGGTTTGTGAATGATGGATTAGATTTTAAATATATTAATTGTACTTAAATTATCACAATATAGAACCATAGAGTCTTATGCAATTCCGTAATCGCTTAGCATCATTTTCATCCATATAAGCTGAGTACATGCATTTTCTGCTGCAATGTATTCAGCCTCAGCAGTTGAAAGCAAAACAAAACTTTATTTTTTACTTTTGCCAAGAAACTAAACAGTTTTCAACATAGAAACAACCACCATTGATTGACTTTTAGTTATCAATGTTACCAGCCCAATCGACATCCATGTAACCAGCTAATTGAACACTAGTATCATGTGGATACTAGAGACCCAGATTAGCTGAACTTGTGACATATCGCATAATCCTCTTAAAAGTAGTTAAATGTGACTCTCTAGGGTCAGATTGATATCTAGCACAAATTCCTACGCTAAATGCAATATCAGGTCTACTTGCAGTTAAATAAAGAAAACTTCCAATCATACTGCGATATAGTTTAGGATCCACACTCTTGCCTATAGAGTCATTTGAGAGTTTTAAAGTACTACTTATAGGAGTATTAAAAATTTTCCTATTCTTAAATCTGAACTTTTTAACTAAGTTCAGAGCATATTTGGTTTGAGAAACTAAAAAACCATCAAGTTGCCGTTTAACTTGCAACCCAAGAAAATAATTCAATTCTCCAACCATGCTCATTTTGAACTTAGATTTCATAAGATCTTCAAATTCAACAGTCATGTTAGCACAGGTAGATCCATAAATTATATCATCAATATAAATTTACACTATTAAAATGTGATCATTATGTTTCTTAACAAATAAAGTCTTAACAACATTTCCCATTATAAAGTTATGACTTAGTACAAACTTAGTCAACTTTTCGTACCATGCCCTAAGAGCTTGTTTTAAGTTGTAGAGAGATTTTTTAGGCGATAGACATTATCAGCATTCTTAGGGTCTTCAAAACCCTTTGGTTGTTCAACATACATATCTTCATATAAATCACCATTTAAGAAAGTACTCTTTACATCCATTTAGTATATTTTAAACTTTCTAAAGCATGCAATGGATATAAACAGTATGATTGATTCAAGACGATCTACTAAGGCAAAGATCTCATCATAATTGATGCTTTCAATTTGAGTGTACCCTTATACAACCAGCCTAGCCTTATTTCTAATGATAATACCAAGTTCATCAGACTTATTTTTAAAAATCCATTTTGTTCCAATAATGTGTTTATCTTTAGGCCTTGGAACTAACTACTAAACATCATTTCTAACAGATTGATTAAGCTCTTCTTACATCGCAACTATCCATTTTTCTTCATTAAGAGCTTCTTTTATGTTAGCTGGTTCTATATGAGAGGTAAAAGCACACGTAATTATACATATTTTCTAGTTATCTATGACTACGTAGACCAGTGAGAGGGTTTCCAAGAATTTGATTAGTTGGATGGTCTTTAACAGTTCTTAATTCAGAGTTATTTTGACTTGATGAAGTATCTGATTTATCAATTAGAAGTACTTCATCATTTTCTGAACTTGAGACAGGTGTATTCAAGTGATCGTCAATAACCACATTAATGGACTCTTGAATAACACTGGTCCTCTTATTAAGAACTCGATATGCTTGACTATTCATAGCATACCCTAAAAATACCCCTTCATCACTTTTGGTGTCAAACTTACCTAGATTTTTCCAGTCATGTAAAATGTAGCACTTGCTACCAAAAACTCAAAAGTATTTGATAGTAGGCTTCTTATCAAACCACATTTTGTAAGCTGTTTTACTATTTGATTTTCTAGTATAAACACGGTTAATTATATAACACGTAGTATTTAGGGATTCGGCCCAAATATTTTTAGGGAGCTTCATATTGTTTAACATTACATTTGTCATTTCTTGAAGCACTCTATTTTTTCTTTCTACTGTACTATTTTATTGTGGTGTTTTGGGCGTAGAGAATTCATGTGATATTTCCTGATCACTGTAAAACTTTTCAAAACTGCTATTCTTAAACTCTGATCCATGATCACTACGCTTCTTATAGACTTGAGACTCTTTTTCAGTTTGGATATGTTTAAGTACCCTTTTTACTTTATCGAGAGTTTTTTATTTATCTCTTAAGAAGACTACCCGTGTATATCTGGTAAAGTTATCAACAATTAACAATATATATTTCTTATCATCTTGACTCTCCTAGTTGGTCTAATAAGATCCATTTGGAGGAGTTCGAGCAGTTTAGATGTGGCATTAGAGTCCACCTTTTTGTGAGAACTCCTAGATTGTTTGCTAATCTGGCATTCCCCACATATTTTATCTATTTTTTGTATTTTGGATAAGCCTCTTACTAGCTCTCTTTTGCTCAATCTATACAAGTTGCAGTAGTGTACATGTCCAAGGCGTTTATGTCGTAACTCGATCTCATCGGTATGGACCATGTAACGCGATAATTTAGATGAGATTGAATCACTTACTATGTAATAGTTTTCAGAAGTTCTGCGAACATTTAATATTATCGCATATTTGAGAAATGCTTAATAAGTTATGTTTTAACTCTTCTATGTATAAAAAATTCTCAAATAAAGGGAGGTTAAAGAATTGAACTGTATCTTGGCCAACAATCCTACAGTTGTTACCATCACTGAATGTGACTGAACCATCAATCATATCTTTAAGATTAGTGAATAGACTTTTGTTACCAGTCATGTTTCTGGAGCATCCACTATCTAGGTACCACTTTAAATGGCTTGTAGCTTTAATAGCAGAGTGGGCAACTAAGAAAGTAACCTTAGGAACCTATTTCATTATCGTCTTAGGTTTAGGAGTATAACTGGTCTTCTTATGTTTGTAGTTTTTATAAGACCGACCTACTGAGTTAGATTTTAAGAGCTCCTTAAGTAAATCAACAATTTTCTTAGCTAAAGGATTATGATTCTGATTTTTATAGTTGATATGGTTCCTTTTGGGTTTTAACGTTAGAAATTTTTTCGCATTTTTAGAATAATTTTTATTTAGACTTTTCCCTTTAGAGTTTGAAGACTCTCCTTTCACAAACTTAGGACGAGTATTCTTATGTTTGGGAGGAATAATTTTATAGCCCAATCTAGATCAGTCACCACATTTTCTGGATTTGGATAATAGTTTTTCTAACTTAAGATCACTTTGGACATACTTCCATGTGTCCTTTAAACTCAAAAGTGAAGAGACTTCAAGTTTTAGCTTTTTATTTTCAGATTTTAAGTTTTCAACTTAAGAGGTTTTGAAATCTAAGTCGCACTTAGTTTTTTCAAAACAGTCTGAAATATGAGATTTTTCTAAAACAAGAGAATCAAAATTTTTTTTAAGTTTTGAAAACTTCTCTTTCTGAAGTTTAAGTTATACGGTAATTTTACAACTTTCCTTGTGTGGGGCATTATACGCATCTTGAAGATCTTCTTCAATTTCATGATCACTATTCAGATTTTCTTTAGTAATTGAATCATCATGATCTGAAAAAGTGAACTTGGCTAGAGTCATAAGGGCTTTGACTTCATTACCCGACTCGGTTTCAGAATTTTCTGAATCAAAAGAGGCTTTAGAGCCAAAAAATTCATCCCAGGTAGCCAACATACATTTCTTTTTAAGTTTATCCTTTTTAGGACAATTGTTTCCTAAATGCTTATATTCATGACAGTTATAACATTGAATGTCTTTTAAAGATTTCCAAGTTTTAATTTTAGATCTTTTCTTTTCATCAAGTTTTTAAAAATCAACACTCTTTTTACTTTTGAAAATATTATGAAACTTTTTAGCTAAAAGGGCTATATCATCTTCAGAATTTTCTAAATCAGAATTATAATTTTCTTAAGAAATACATTTAAAAGATTTAAGGGTGATAGATTTACCTTTAGGAGTTTAAAAGTTAACTTCTAGTTTTGTAAAGAACCAACTAATTCTTCTACCCTCATATTATCTGTATCACAAAGTTCTTAGAACGCGGTCACCTTTAAATTGAACCGTTCAAGGAGTGAGCGTAGTATCTTCGCACAAACTTTTCTTTTTAGGATTTTATCACTGAGACCCCACATGTTCACGATGTCATTCGGTATTATATAGAAGTCCATGAAGGTTTCATTTTCTTCCATATGCATTTTCTTAAATTTGGTTGTGAGGATTTGGACTTTAGATTTCTTGACGATTGTTGTTCCCTCATGTGTCATTTCTAAAATATCCCAAGTTTTCTTAGCAGTATCGCAAGATATAATTCTTTTGAATTCATTTGGTGATAATGCACAAGTTATGGCATTTAAAGACTTTACATTGACACTACTCTAATTTTTCTAAAGAGTGGTCCAAGAAAAATATGGTGTGACTTTCATAGATTTGGATCCATCGATACCAGTTACTTCAGTGGTAAGAGGGGTCCATTCAGTCATAGTGGCTTGCCACACACTCTCATCCGTGAATTTTAAGAAAATCCTCATTCTAGCTTTCCAATAGGCATAATTGGAGCCATCAAATGGTGGAGGCATAGTGACTGAAAGGCTATCAAAATTTGACATCTCAAATAGCTCAGATCAATTAGCTTAGAAAATAAATCCAAAAAAGAATAATTAAAAGCGAGTTATTAGGCTTTGATACCACTTAAAAAGGCCGAGCTATTAAGTCCTATAGGGGGGGGGGGGGTCAATAGGACTATGCCAAATTTAAAAATATCACAGCAGAATTTAAACAATTAAATAAAGATAGCACTTTAAAGAATCCACAATGTATAAATGTAAAACAACCTCAAAAATCTAGTATTAAGAGGTTGATACAAAACTTGGTTCTAAGGACAACCTGACACCAAAAACTAATAGTCTATGATAGGACAACCTTACTAGAACGTGGGTGAGTATCAAAAACTCAAACTGAAAAGGATATGAAATAAATATAAACTAATCTATTATAACATTCACCACACAATGCTAAAATGTAAAGATTAGAACATTCACATCCACAAATATCCCACAAACTTAAATCATAAAAGATAAAGAAAATAAACCACAAATCCACTAAACATAAAGAATTATAGTGTTCTTGTGTGTACACTAACTTTTAAACAATAGCCACACAACTACTCCACTCTTAATATCCTCACATAGTGGATATTAGCATTCATATGAAAATAGGTTTTTTAAGGTTCACCTAAAACCCTCACAATTGTGTCTGTCAAGTGGGCTTACACAATTCAAAAACGCCACACTCTGAGTTTTCTGGATCACCTCAAACAAACCAAAACAAAGAGATTTTTTTGACACAATCTCTATGAAACCAAAATAAAGAATTTACAAAGCTGTAAAATACCTGGATATTCTTCTTTTGATGTAACCCGAAAAAACTAAATCAGAGTAGAAGTTTAATGTCCACACTCACTTATGAAATGGTTCTAGGTTCTAGATGGATTTTAAGTTAAATCACCTTAGGCTAGCTTGATTTGATTTTGATTCCAAGAAATGGGAATACTTCAATTCCTCTTTCAAATAAAATTGGAATGCAAAATACAAAATCAAATACAAAGAAAGCTAATTAAATAGAATATAAAATGAGCACTAAATAGCTTAAGAATATCACTAACTTATCTCTCAGAGTAGCATATTGATTTAGCTTAAATTAAATATAAAACTCTGAAATTCGTGCTCTATTTATAAGTTAAGAAATTTCACTCTCAACTGGTCTTATGGTTGGTACGACTGGTCGTAGGGTCTGTTCGACCGGTTGAGTGGCCTCCAGGACCGGTCAAGTCCTATCCACAACTAGTCGTGCGAAACCCAATTTAGATGGAGTTTGTAGGATTAGTCGAGCATAGGTCAAGCACTGTTCATGTGACAGGTCAAGCAATCACCAAGACTGGTCGAGGCTTTAACAAAAATTCCTAAAAATCAGTAACAGACTTAGGACTGGTCGAGCCAGTGCTAGGACTAGTCGAACATAGTCTAAGACTAGTTGAAAAATAGTCTATGAACTTATCAAATGATCAAATTTAAATTATGTATTAAAAATGACCTACCCTATGGTTAATCTAGGGTCATTCATACCTTATATATAATATATGAACATTGAAACTTCTTTTCCTTCGGTTGATAGGTGATCTTTGATATTCACGAGCTTGTGATCTTGACATACATAGAAGCTTGAACTTAAGGCCTATTGAACCTTAATTTGACTAACATTGAAGCTTGAGCTTGAGGTTCAAAGTCTTAACTTGAGGCATTAGCTTGAGGTTCAAAGTATAAGAACTTTGTCTTGACTTGAAGCTTGAACTATGAATCTTGGAACATTGAATTCACACATGATGTAGTACTCGAACATGAACATGTAATCTTGCATTTGAAGTTCTTGAAGTAAAGTCCTTGCACTGTCTTGAATATATTGATGTGCTACACAAGACACAGATTCCATGAGGTTTTGGCACAACAAAATTTGACAATTATAAGAGCTAGAAACCATAGCACTTACAGGATGGAAACCTTAATATCCGTCGATGGCTAAATTTGAACACAATTTAGCCATCGGATCTATAAAATCCATAATTAAATACTAAGGTCTAAAAGTATGACCCACAACCCTTAAGCTACCAATTCATCACTAAATCATCACTAATGGATCATTTAACCATTGATATTATTGTTGATTCCCACACAAGAAAATCACTAAGACCTGTTGGATTGAAATGGACTAACATTAGAGGAAACCTAGCTATTAGTTCGTTAAGAAATGCTATTTCACCATGCAAAACAAGTTGTGGGGCCCACCTGAGTTTTAGACCAGCCTGATCTATGGCTAGGGGTCCCACTTGGACCTATGGAAGCTGATGAGTAGATCAGATTTTTTGAGAACATCTTTGTGGGCCCCACATCTACGTGCATACAAGGGGCGTATACACCCCTAACACACCAAACCACCCAACACAGTCAAACGGTGTTTGACCTGCAAACTCCTAAAAAAAGGAGATTTCCTCCCTATGCGAAACGTGAATGGATAGTGTTCTGTTTGGAGATGTTGTGGCCCACCACCGTGATCATCTTAGATGATCGAAGTGTTCACAACCCAAAGTGTAGGGTCGCGATGTAGTAATAATCTTGGTGAGACTGAGGTCAAATCCATAGGGACTAAACTTGTATGTTTCTAAAAGTAACTAGAAACAAAACTAGAAGAAGATATAAATCTAAATCTAAAATATTCGAAAGAGTAATTGTGATTATTGTAATTGAAACTTATGAATTTAAAGGTGGGAACTAAGGTGCAAGGATCCACTTGTAGCCCTTGGGATGTTACCTTATTTGATTTAAGAGATCCAACTGGAATCAGAGTCCTATCTTATCCAGTTGGAGAAAGAGATGATCGAATCTCTGAACTTCTCATTGATCCACCCTCAATGGAGGAGAATTGTGAAGATTAGAAGGGATTCTGTCACCCTACCATGCCCAAGGGACAATGGTGAACAACGGAATTTACCAATCCCACAATATTAAAGAGGAAAAGAAGATATTCAAAGCTATCATAGATCTATTATAATTGGAATCACAACAAACCATTAAAAACTGAAAATATTCCTTCAAATAAACTAGAAATCAATGATGTTCAACATAAACATGAATCATAGTAAATTAAACATTCAATCATGCTACAAGTTTCACCCCTTAACCCTAACTAGGAGGTTTAGCCAACCATAGTCATGATTAAACTAAAGTCTCTTATGAAAAGAATAAAAAACTACTAAGGAAGAAGAAGAAAAATTCTTGGTGGCAGCTCTCCACCCTTTGGCTCCATTCCTTGAACCCTAGAAGATACTTAAGAACATCCTAGGGATTCCTACTAATAATTGTGAAGCTCCACCTTATGCACCGACTTGGGATTTTCGCAATCCGTTGCGAAACTGCCTCAATTTACGCAGTCCATAGCTTTTTTGCATTACACTTCAGTTGGACCGAAGTTGGGTTTGGTCGGACCAAATTAAGATTGAAAATTGCATTTTCTCGCTAGACAATTCTGCCTGATTTCGGTCGCACCGAAGTTGCCTTTAGTCGCATCGAAATTGCATCTAAAGTTTATGTGCAGAGTACTTAGGTGGGACCGAAATTGCCTTGGGTGGGATCGAAGTTGTCTTTGGTCACACTGAAGTTAGCTTAGTTGGGACTGAATTAAGCCTTAAAATATTGATTTCTTGCTGGACTGTTTTATACAATTTTCATTGGACCGAAGTTAGCATAAGTGGGACCGAATTGTCAGATTTTTGTTCTGTTTAACTTGTGCTTTTACCAGTCTTTTCTTTATCATTTGTACTTGGTTTCCTTAGATCTTCAGCATATAAATTATTCATTCTTGATCTCCTAAGATCCATCTTTTTCCTTGGTGATTCTTGAGCATTAAATTCATGCTTTTAACATTCTTTTCAAACCAAGCTCTCAGATTCACCTTGCAACACAAACATGTATAAAAGATACCATTAAGCAGTATCATTCTATAAAACAAAGATATAAAAGGGAAAAAATATGCAATATTTGACACTCACACTAAGCCATCCATTGTGGCCTGTTGAGGGTACAATATTGCATACTAGATCCCATTTATTACTTAGTTTTATGAACATGATAATGCTTAATGTCCTATTCTAATCATGTTTGTGTTGCAAGGTGAATTTAAGGGCTTGGATTGAAAAGGATGATAAAATCATGGTTTTAACACTCAAGAATCACCAAAGTAAGGATGGATCTTATGAGACCAAAAATGAAGAATTCACATGTCAAAGCTCCAAGAAAAATAAGTGAGGAATGAAGAGAATTGAAGACATGAAGTGAAGAAAATGAACCCTAAAAATCTGCCTGCTTCGACTAGTCTAAGCCCTCCTTCGACCAGTCTAAGGCTCCTACTCGACTAGTCGAAGATTCCTCAATTCGAACTCCAGTAACATGAAATTTTAATTTCACGTGATTCTTGACCAGTGGAAGGTTTTCCTCGACTCATCTAAGGTTACACCGACAACACACGGACTACATAAATTTGAGGTGATTTTTAGATTTTCCAATTTGGTGTGAAAGTTAGAGTTGAAAAACTATAAATATGGGTCCCTATGATGTTCTTGGACATCTTCTAGAATTAAAGTGAAACAAAAGGGTGGAGAAGCCATCGCCAAGAGTTTTTCTTCCTCTTCCTTAGTCGTTTTTATGCTTTTCTTAAGAGATTTTATTTCAATCATGTCTATGGTTGGCTAAACCTCTTAGCTAGTGCTAAGAGGTGAAGCTTGTAGTGTGATGGGATGTTTCTTTTACTTTGATTCATGTTTATATTAAATCTTCTTTAATTTTAAAGGAATACTTTTAGTTCTTAATGGTTTATTATGACTCAAATTATAGTAGATATGTAATAGCTTTGAGTGTCTTCTTTTCCAGATTTTAAGATTGTGGGATTAGTAAATCCTGTTGTTAGCCATCGTCTCATGGGCATGGTTTGGAAATGGAATCTCTTCCAATTATCACAATTCTTCTCCATTGAGAATTAGGTCAGGGAAAGTTCAGATTGATCTTAATTGTATATCTTCTAATTGGATATGATAAGACTCCAATTCCAATCGTGTGACTTGAATCAAGTAAGAAGGTTCCTTGATCTTTACAAGTGGATCCTTGGAAACCCTAGTTTTCACCTTTGAATTTGCTAGTTTTAATCATTTTAATCACAATTAATCTTTCAATTATTTAGATTTAGATTTAGTTCTTTATATAGTTCTAGTTCTAGCTCTAGTTAAATTCATAAGACACACAAGTTGTGGATTCGACCTCAGTCTTACCGAGATTATTACTACATCACGACCCTACACTTGGGGTTAAGAACAAGTTTTTGACATCGTTGTCAGGGATTAACGGTTGCATTTTTCTGAGATTAACTAGTTTTGGAATTAGTTTAAGATTAAGGTTTTTCTATTTTCTATTTTTAGGATTAGGATTTTTCTAAATTATTTTAGAAACTAACTTTACTTTCTAATTTTAGGTTTAGAAACTTTCTTTTTCTGTTTTTAGAAATTGCTTTCTAATTTTAGGTTTATAAACTTTTTTTTTATAAAAGAAACTAACTCATCTTTCTAATTCTATTTTTAAGAACTTTCTTATTTCTTTTTAGAAACTAATTCAATTTTTTTTCTCTTTTATAGGATCCTAACATAGAACCTTCTAATTTGATAACTTCTTTCTAATTCTAGATTTCTATTTCCTTCATTTTCTTTATAAGTTTAGGTTAGATTCTGAAATTGAGGGCTGAGAGTGTTTCATGCCCAAGTGGATCCATGACAACACTTGACATCTTTTGAGTGAAGGAGGATTAGTTGAGGGGTTATCTATCCATCACAGGGTTAGACGCCACTCGAGATCCTCAGAGTTAATTGAGGTTATGGCTGCAAATCAACCTGTAAATCAACCGGTGAATCAGCCACAACCTTGGGTTATGGAAGTACAAGATGAGAATGAGGTGCACTATGCACTCTCACCTCATACTTTACGAGATTACTTACAACTGGTGGGGGTGAGCACCCCTTCTTGTATGGTTTTTTTCATAAAATACAGGAAACATAGATATCAAGCTTGGAGTGATCCAACTCCTTCCAAAGTTCCGTGGACTTAAATCTGAAAGTCCATACCTGCACTTGCAAGAGTTTGATGAGGTTATAGCTACTTTATACTTTCCTAATGTGTCTGAGGACACAGTCAGGCTGAAACTCTTTCCTTTCTCCTTGAAAGAGAAAGCTAAGACATGGTTGCACTCACTATGTCCGTGATCTATTAGCACATGGAATGACATGATGGAGTTCATAAAAAATTCTTTCCATACCATAATACGAACACCATCAGGAAGTCGATCATGAACTTCGCCTAAAAGAAAGATGAAACATTCTTCGAATGTTGGGATTAGTTCAAGGATCTCGTTAGTTCATGCCCACAACATGGTTTTGAAATGTGGCACATAACAACTTTTTTCCACGATGGACTGACATCTTCCATGCGCCAATTCATTGAGATGATGTGCAATGAGAAATTCATGAATAAGAATGTTGATGAGGTGTGGGATTACTTTGACAAACTCGTTTAAACTGCACAATCATGGGACATCACCCCAAAACCTAGCACTACATTTAAGCCTATTGAAGTAAGGGAGAGAGGTGGGATATACTTGGTAAAAGAGGATGATGATATAAATGCTAAAGTGGTCAGTCTCACAAGGAAGGTCAAGGCCATGAAACTTAAGAAGGATAAGGATAAGGAAGTTTTTATAGTATCTGTGCTTGTAACATACATACAACTGAAAATGGGCCAACGATACCTGCTTTTCAAGAAGCACTGAATGAGCAATCGAATGCTGTAAAAAACTAACAAAGACCTTTCAATGGACCCATCTCTTACACATAACATCCTATTTAGAGAAATCATCTGAACTTTAGTTAGAGGAATGGACAAACTAATACTCAAGGAATCCCTAACCAATTCTTGAATCAAGAGAAACCATAAGAGGATCTGGTCTGGAAACATATTCAAAACCAAGAGCTTATCACTCAGAGTATATTGTGAACCCTTCAAGACCTTTCAAAGGCCATACAAGGGCGTGAGATAAAAAGTTCAATTGGTGAAATAGGGATTCTTCCAGCCCAACCTTTCCCCAATCCTAAACCGCAATACGAAATAAGTGATCCAAGCTCTTCAAATCAAATGGAGCAAGCTAAGTCTATCACCACTCTTAGGAGTGGGAAGATAATTGACAAATCTATTATGGTAATGGCTGAAAAGTCTAAGGACCCGAAAGTTGGTGAAACAAATAAAACTTCCAATAGTCCACAAGAGTTAGAACCGGAACTCCAAAGCAACCCAATTGCACCATTCTCCCAACGGTTGATTGCACCAAAATCTCTCTCTAACTCTTAGGACATTCTAGAGGTGTTGAAACAAGTGAAGGTCAATATTCCTTTACTAGATGCAGTTAAAAAAATACCTTCATATGCTAAATTTCTGAAAGACTTATGTACGACCAAAAGATGGTAAAATATTTAAAAGAAAATCTTTTTAACTGAAAAGCTGAGTTTCATCCTAAAGCGAGATGTGCCATAGAAATATAAAGATCTCAGTAGCCAAACCATTGCTTGTGTAATTGGGAATTACCGCATTGAGCACACACTTCCTTACTTAGGAGAAAACGTAAATCTAATTCCTTACTCGGTCTACTAACAACTAGGTTTGGGTGAATTAAAACCCACCCGAACCACATTACAACTTGTTGATCGCTCAATTCGTGTACCGAGAGGAATAATTGAGGATGTGTTGGTCCAAGTTAACAAATTCTACTACCCAGTAGATTTTATCCTCCTGAATACTCAAACCATTAATGACATGAGCACTTAAATTTCAGTCATTTTTGGTCTCCCATTCCTTGCCACATCAAATGCAATCATTAATTGTAGGAATGGAGTCATGAGTTTATCTTTTAGAAATATGACATATGAGTTTTATATCTTCTTTGATATGGGCAAACAATTAGAGGATGATAACGATGCCTATGACATTAACATGATTGACTCTTTCGTGGAAGATAAAACACTTTTGACCTTATCCTCTGACCCTCTAAAGATGTGTCTTACCCACTCCCATGAGTTTGATAATGATATGATTGGAGAGATGAGGACCATGCCGATACTTGAAGTTAACCGGTGGAGACCATAATTCGAAGAATTGCCCCAAACTAATGTAATGCGTCTACCATCTAACCTCAAGGCACCGAAGCTTGACCTAAATCCTTTGCCCTCTGATTTAAAATATATTTATTTAGGTCAAGATAAGACATAACCGGTGGTCATTTCTTTCCACCTTGAGAAGGAACAGAAGAGTATGCTCATCTCTACTCTCATTGAGCATAAGGGAGCCCTTGGATGGTTGATTGTGGACCTCATGGGAATTGACCATTCGATTTGAACTTACTGCATTTATCTAGAGGATAATGCGAAGACCTCCTATCAACCATAATATAAATTAAATCCAAACATGAAGGAAGTGGTTAAGGCCGAGGTTCATAAGCTATTGGATGCATGTATCATATACCCTATATCCGATAGTCAATGGGTGATTCCAACTCAGGTGGTTCCTAAGAAGTCTGAAATCACCATCATAGCCAATGTTGACAATGAACTCGTTCTAACTAGAGTCACTACTGGTTGGAGAATGTGCATTGCCTACAGGAAGTTGAATACCGTCACGAGGAAGGACCACTTTCCTTTGTCCTTCATTAATCAAAGTTTGAAAAGGCTAGTAGGTCATCCCTATTACTATTTCCATGATGGATATTCCGGCTATAATCAGATCAAGATAGCCCTTGAAGAGCAAGAAAAGACCATGTGCACATCTCCTTTTGGCACCTTTTCTTACCAAAGGATGTCGTTTGGACTGTGTAATGCCCTCGCCACCTTTCAGTGATGTATGTTGAGTATTTTTTTTATATAGTGTGGCAATATTTAGAGGTCTTCATGGATGATTTCTTAATTTTTGGTCCATCCTTCAGCGAATGCTTGGATAATTTGAACATTGTGCTAAAGCAATGTAAGGAAAAGAATTTAGTACTAAATTGGGAGAAGTGTCATTTCATGGTTCATAAGGGAATTATCCTTGGACATACCATTTTATCCAAGGGAATTGAGGTAGATAAGGCTTAGATTGATCTTATCTCTAACTTACCTTCACCCAAGAACATACGAGACGTGCTATCCTTCTTAGGACACGTCGATTTTTAAAAGAGATTTATAAAGGACTTTAGTCACCTCTCTCATCATCTATGTAATCTACTTCATAAGGATGCACCATACGAGTGGACTAAGCAATGCCAGGAAGCTTTTACTAAGTTCAAGGGCATGTTAACCACTACACTTATCATTCAGCCACTCGATTGGAGCATTCCTTTTTAACTTATATGCGACACTTCTAACTATGCTCTTGGGGTGGTTTTAGGCTAGAGAAAAGAAAAGAAGCCCTACGTTATTCATTACCCAACTAGAACTCTAAATCATGTCCAAGTAAACTACTTTACTACAGAAAAGGAACTCTTAGTCATACTTCAAGAATTTAATTTGAAAATAAAAGTTAAAAAGGGAGTAGAGAATGTAGTGGTTGACCATCTTTCCCACCTTGATCTCTCTAATTTCCTTGAAACAACATATATAAATAACATGTTCCCTAATGAACAATTGTTCAAAGTCTCCTATTCACTTTAGTTTATGGATATAGTTAATTATCTTGCTACAGGTTTTACGCTAACACGTTGGACTGCGCAAGATAAGAAAAAAATCTTCAACGAGGTACGTAAATTCATCTGGAATGATCCATATTTATTTAAATATTTCCCAGACCAAATCTTAAGGAGATGTGTGCCAAAATAATGAATACCAAATTGTCATCTCCTTCTGTCATTCTCAGGCCTGTGGCGATCACTTTTCTGCCAAAAAGACCATAGACAAATTCTGCAGTGCGGCTTTTACTAGCCCACTATGTTCAAGGACACTCATGAGTTTTGTAAAGCTTGTGAGTGTTATTAGAAATTTGGAGCATTGTCCCATCGAAACATGATGCCTTTGATCCTCATTATAATCATTGAAGCATTTAATAACTGGGGCATTGATTTCATGGGACCATTCTCTCAATCTTTTGAAAATTTATATATTTCACTCACCATAGACTATGTCACTAAATGGGTCAAAGCGATCTGGTGTCAGAACAATGATCATCAAATGGTCATTAAACTCTTAAAAAAGAACATCCTTTTCCGATTCAGAATGCCTCAAGCCATCATTAGTGATGGAGGTTCACATTTTTGTAATAGGCCATTTGCGAACTTAATGAAGAAATATGGCATCTCCCACAAAGTAAACACTCCATACCCCTCACAAATAAGTGGGCAAGCTGAGATTTTCAATAAGAAAATTAAACACATCTTGAAAAAGATGGTTAATCTTGACCATAAGGTTTGGTCAATTTGATTGACTGATGCCTTATGGGCTTACCGTACTGCATTTAAGACCTCTATTGGAATGTCTCCCTTTAGACTTGTCAATGGGAAGGCTTGGCACTTACCTATGGAGTTGGATAGAGCCTACTCTACTATTAAAAATTTAAATTTCAATTTGGACAATACTCGCTTGCTACGCAAACTTCAATTACCTGAACTTAATCCAAAACGATGCATATGAGAACTCTAGAATTTATAAGGATAAGATGACAGTGTTTCATGATCAACACATTCTTCGAAAATCATTTATACTAGATCATAAAGTCTTCTTGTACAATTCTTGGTTACATCTCTTTCCGGGTAGGCTTCGATCTCGTTAGGCCAGCCCTTTTATTATTACTAATGTTTATCCTCATGGGGCTATCGCGATAAAGAATCTAAACAATGGCAATGAATTTGAAGTGAATGGACATCATTTAAAGCCATTTGTTGGAAAATTTGATTTAGAGGACATGTCCATACCTCTAATTGATCCTGTATACCAGGATTGACCTCCTAGTCTGACGGAGGTGTAGTTAGGTTTACTATTTTTCATTGTTTAGGATAGTTTTCTTTCCGTTATCTTAGAATAGTTTGCTTATCGTCTATTTGAGTCTTTTGTGCTAACCCATCTTCACACCGAGATAATTGGAAAAGCCTCAAAATTTCTTCTTTAGGCATTATCTTTTCATCACTTCCCTTTTTCTTTTCATTATCTCTTTTGAATTACATGCTTATTTTGTTTTACATTGAGGACAATGTAGATTTTTCGATTGGGGATGGGGGATTAGTTAACCTAATAAGTGTTTTCTAAGTTTTGAGCAAAAATTTTGAAAATTTCTATGTTTCCAATTGAAATCGGTTTGGGAAGCGGTGAATTGTGTACTTAAGAATGCTTTGAGTATAAGAAGATAGAGATTGAATTTTTAATTACTGAATTCTGGTCATCTAAGTAATTTATCACCTAAGTACTTACACCTAATTGATTAAGAGGAAGTTTGAATATCATGTTGAATCACAAAACACATTCAATTTGTCTTCTGTAAGATATACTAGAAGTTCTAATTATTAGCATGTGAATCATTGATAGATGACGAGAATTAGGTTTGTAGAATTTTATCCACCTTAAAAGAAGAAAAGAACCATTTAAAAAATAGGAGATTGACAGAGAGGTCATGAATGAAAAATGAAAAGAATGAAAAATCTAGAAAGAATGCAAAAATAAAAGGAATAAATAAAAACTGACTATTTTGAAGTGATCAGTTCAGAATCAGTACTTAAGTTTCAAACAAATCTTGAAGTGATGAGCATAGCTAACATGATGAATTGATAGTATTCGTATAAGTAAATTGACTTTCACTGAGCACATTAAAAATTTTGATATACAAATTATGCTTCGATTTAGCAAATAAAGAACTTATTTGATTGGTTGCTTATGTGATTAGGTTCTAGGTTTTTGAAATCTCACATTCATATTTTAATTCTACTCATTCATCCTTGAGTGCATAAAAGATTGTTTTCTGAAAAAGATTTCTGACGTTAAGCATTGAGATTTATTTTTAACATACATTGCTCGGGACTAGGAAAATGCTGGTTGGGAATTGTGTTGACGATCAAATATTACATATTAGACCCCATTTATTACTTGGTTTTATGAACATGATAATGCTCAATGTCCTATTTTAATCATGTTGTGTTACAAGGTGAATTCAAGGGCTTGGATTGAAAAGGATGCTAAAAGCATAGATTTAACGCTCAAGAATCACCAAAGCAAGGATGGATCTTATGAGACGAAAAATGAATAATTCACCTACAAAATATCTAAGAAAACCAACTGAGGAATGAAGATAATTGAAGACTTGAAGTGAAGAAAAAGAACCTTAAAAATTTGTCTGCTTCAACTAGTCTAAGCCCTCCTTCAACTAGTCTAAGGCTCCTGCTCAACTAGTCGAAGATTCCTCAACTCAAACTCCAGCAACTTGAACTTTTAATTTCATGTGAACCTCAACTAGTTGAAGACTTTCCTTGACTAGTCGAAGGTTTTTCTCGACTCGTCTAAGGTTATGCCGACAGCACACGGACTAAATAAATTTGAGGCTGTTTTTAAAATTTTTCAACTCGGTGCGAAAGTTGGAGTTGCAAAACTATAAATAATGGTCCCTAGAATGTTCTTAAGCATCTTCTAGGGTTTGAGAAGTGAAGAAAAAGGGTGGAGAAGTTGTCGCCAAGGGTTTTTCTTCCTCTTAGTCATTTTTATGCTTTTCTTAAGAGATTTTAGTTCAATCATGTCTATGGTTGGCTAAACCACTTAGCTAGCGCTAAGAGATGAAGCTTATAGCGTGATGAGATATTTCTTTTACTTTAATTCATGTTTACGTTGAACCTTCTTTGATTTTAGTTTGATTTTAAAGGAATACTTTCAGTTCTTAATGGTTTATTGTGACTCAAATTACAGTAGATCTGCAATAGCTTTGAGTATCTTCTTTTCCTGATTTTGAGATTGTGGGATTGGTAAATCCTATTGTTAGCCATCATCTCATGGGCATGGTTTGGTGATGGAATCTCTTTCAATTATCACAATTCTTCTCCATTGAGAATTAGGTCAAGGAAAGTTAAGATTGATCTTAATTGTATATCATCCAATTGGAAAGGATAGGACTCCAATTCTAATCGTGTGACTTGAATTAAGTAAGAGGGATCCCTGATCTCTACAAGTGGATCTTTGAAAACCCTGGTTACTGAAAGTGCCCTGGTTTATCAATTAGCATGAGTGTTGAGTCAGTTAGACAAAGGAGCCCCATAGGAAGATTGCTCAAGCATCTGCCTTAACTGGATGTGTGCCCAAACTCGCCATAGAAAAACTTAGCCTCACATCCCCTGACCCAAAACACCAGGTATATAAAACCCTTAAAATTGAATAGAACATCCTAGGGTTTTTGGTTAGAAAACTTTTTCAGACTCAAGAATATCTTTAAGTTTTCTACCTTTGTCGATTTATCAACAAGCAGTTCAATGAAATCGAACCCTGTTGTCAATGTCCTCAAAGCTCACTTGATCTTATTGAAATGAGGACCTAAGATGTCCAACAACCACAATGATATCTGGACTGAATTGTCAATGAATCGATTGACTCATTGATATCATCGAAATTTGAATCTCGAGTCCATCGAGCCGACTCGATAAAATTGACATCTAGTTTATTGTTTGCAGAGTACTGCTACAGAAAATCATGTAACCCTCGATATATTGAAGGGCTCCTCAATATCTACGAAATTCAAATTCGATGATATCGGAAGACCTTCGATGATATCAGATTGGGACATAAATTTATCCAGCAATTCTTCAGGTTAATCCTTCTTAGATCGAGGGTCACTCGATAAAATTTATATTCAAATATTGATCATATCAAGGCAAGGTCGATGTCATCGAAAGTGGACATAAACTGTCCAGCAAGCATAATAGGAAAATTTCTTAAAATTATCGATGAATCGACATTGTCCTCTATATCATCGATATTCAAATTCTGATGATATCGAGTGATGCTCAATCATATCTTATCTTAAATATTTCAAAGGCAAGTGCTCTCACATTTTCAAATGTCGAGGAATCAAACCTCGAGTCGATGAAATTGGAGTTCAAAATCTAATGACATCGACGCATGTTTGATTTCCTCAACCTGTCGGCAAAAGGTTTCAAAAGCATTTGACAGTTGAGTTTGTGTAATCAAACGGCCAGTCGATGTTATCAAGAGTATACACTTGATGATATTGACCCTACTCGATGATATCAAACTCTGTAAAAATGTGACTATTTTATATCCGTTGGAACCTTTTGCCTATTTAATGAGAGCTTGCCCTTGGTTGTTAGTAGAGAAAATAAAGAGTGCTTTGTGTGTTTAACCCCATATCATATACCCTAAGCCTTTTCTCTCATGAAAGTTCATCCTCCAATCTACCCTCATTATTGACATTCAATAGAGTAGATTGAGGAATGAACTTCCACATTCAAGGATCCTACAGCTACTATCGTAATGAAAAATCATTAAGCTTGGATGCCTTGAATGCATAGATGATTAGAATCGCTCTCTCCTTTATAGGAAAACACTTGATAGAGTAGGATTCCATCAAAACCTTGACCCAGCCAGTTGCCTTACACTGGTACATTATCTGAGTTACGGTTCAAGGAAGCTGAAGATTCTTCTTCATCAAAGGAGGAGATTTTCATCAACATACTGAATGGGGCTCATCTACTTATTTGTAAGTCATTAGAGTCCAGAGGACCCTTGAGATCATTTCTTCATAGGACTGGGTGTAAGGTGTTTCTCAACCCTTTCAAGTCCTTATAGGAGGCCTCCGACGGTAGTGTACGTGGTGGGTGTTTTGTATTGACCCTTACTTTGTGGAGAGCATATACTCTTAGGTTCTTGTATAGGTCCTTGATGTTTTAATTTAAACCAATTTGATTTAAATGATTTTAACTCGCAAGTATACAAATCAGATGTAAATATGGTACGTATTACGAGATTGTTTCCACGAGGACTGGTTGTCGCAATTCAAAATTTAAGACTCTTCTTAACTAATCCAACAAATATTTTAGCAAACTAATAAGTAAACTAACGCAAATCTATGGAAAATAACTGAGAACTATGAGAAAAATTCAATCCATTAGGAGACTAGGACTTTCGAATCCACCCCTAATTATCCTAACCCTTATTTTACCTATTGATTCACCCTAATTCAGATTGATATCAAAATAAACAAAGTACACTCTATGTCCTTGGTCGGGCACACAGAATGTATAATCCTTTAAAGCATATGGATCACATCTTTCCATCCATGGTCAGGCATGGAGAGATGTAAATCCTGTTTCTTCCTCTATAGGAGACCTGTTCATGGTCAGACACAAACATCTAGAATAATATTCCAAATAACATCCATATCTAGACTTTGGTCGAGCTCATAGAATGGAGAAGTACGAAAATCTCAGGAAAGCACACTAGAAAAAGAAATAAATCAATCCAATTAAAATAAATTCAACAAAAATAAGAGTTAATCAAATTAGGGGCTTCATCTCAGCCCTAGTTAAGAAGTTTAGCAATTCATAAAATTAATTAGGCAAAAGGAAATAAAAAGTAAAAACATTAAAAATATCTCTCTTATCTCTCTTCTTTCTTCTCTCTCTCCTCCTTGGCTCTGGATCTTCCTTTCCAAGGTCTGAATGAATGCTCCCCACGTCCAAAACCTCCTTATATAGTTGCTGGAGTGGTGAAAATCGGATTTAAATCGGATTTGGAAAGCTATGCATGCCCATTGAAAGCTTTTTCGCAGCCAAGTTCGGTGCCTCGAAACACGCCACTTTCCTCGCTTAAATTCCAAAGAAACACCATCCCTTAGGACTTTCTTGGGTCCTCTACATGATAGACGGTTCAAATCTGTCATATGATCAAAAATGGTGGGCCAAAACTGCCTAGAAAAGTCAGTTTTCGCGAATGTGCGAAACCTTTCGCACCATTTCGCTGTTGTGATCGGTGGACCCCACAGAAGTATTTTCTTGAAAATCCACCCCGTCCATTGGATTCAGGATGAAATTTCAGTCAAGAATGGGTAGTTTTGAATGTCCATTGGCATGTCTCAGAGAAGAAATAACTAAAAGATCAGATTTGAACGTTACAGGGTAGCCCTTTTATGGCCCCTGTATCGCACACATGTGCACGCATGGATGCAAAAGGTCAGCATGGTTTTGTAGCTCTCGAAGCCCTCTACAAGATGGATGGTGTGGATTATCCGTACGGGGCATGTGTGGGGTCCACTATCGACCGCAAAAAGGACTAGCGGACGTGCGTTGGCTAACGAAAATGGAAATTTCCTTTTCTTTTTTTTGTTTTTTGGTCAGAGACAGTCAAACGTCTCTGCCATTTGCCATGCACGTGTAGTGCACTTGTGCACTATGCACACTCCATTCATGTGGGGTCCACTGTGATGTTTCTATGAAATTCAATCTGTCCATTCCTTTTATCAAACTATTTTAACCATTGAAACCAAAATTGAGGCAGTTCCAAATATCAGGTGGGCCCAGAATTAATGGTTTATGGGCTGATTTGTCAGTTGGGGCACTTCTATAGTGATCCAATAGATGAAATTTTACGTGTACGATTAATTTATGGCCCTCATCCCATGTATGAAGTTTCAGATCAATCGGATGGCGGGAACCCTGTGATCATGCTTTTTGGACCAATTTCAGGCCTCTTTAACGTGAATGGCTTGATTTCCTTGGATCCCTGGCGTGTAAATTCTTCAATCTTGGTTTTCTGGAGTGCGTCACTTGCTCTGGTAACTTCGGAGCATCAAATCCCTGCTTTTAATATTAATTTTCAGTCCACGCTCTTAATTACTACCTGCAACAAAAACATGAGTAAAATACTCCATACAGCTATATCATGTATGTAAAATAGGGTAGTAATCAGGGTCTGATATGCAATATTCAACCCACATCACAACCCCCAACCAGCATTTTGCTAGTTCCGAGCAAAACATGCGAAAAATAATTTCAGAAATAAAGGATAATGCCTGTAAACTCAAGTGACTTGTGAACAAATAATTGAGATGTAAAAATTCTAAGATTTATGAATGGTAAGTAGAATGTCTCCTGGAATCAATTTCATGGTAAACTACATAATAAAGTTCAAAATATTAATCCATTGATTAGAACAATTCTAAATATTGAGTTCCATGAGTGTATAGTGCAATCTCGGCTTACCATTGTTAAGAGATCCAATTGTCATTTTCATGATATCATTGGTAATTAACAATGACATTCATGACAATAAAAACTTGAAACCAACACTTGCTTTTTTTTTATCATCTTTTCATTTAGCCTTGATTTTTTTCATGAACAATGATGCTAAGGAAGGGAATCAAATCCTCACCTATAGGGAGCAAACCTATGATGAAAACTTGTCACATAACTTTTTCTAAATGTCAACCATGGGAATCGAATCTACACCTATAGGGAGCAAACCTATGGAGAAGATTATGTGACTTACTCTTTTAATTCTTCTTTTACTGCACATGAAATTTTATTTTAGCTGATTCCATTCATGCTTAGAGATTACCAAGTTAATCATTTAATGTGTAAGCGAGATGTGTCTTGCGAAAGTAAGACTCAATCAATATTTAAAACTTCTAATCATGGATTAAGAACTCAAACCTAACTGTGAAATCTAACATATACTGAATCCAGAGTCATAAAGTACCACATTCAGTTTCTTGTAATTCTAAAATCACAAGTATCCTTCAAAATCACTTTAAATTCACAATATTTAAAAATTTTCACAATTTTGCTCAAGACCAAGAAAATACTGATTAGGTTACCTAATCTCCCACCCCCAGCCTAAAATCTACATTGTCATCAATGTAAAAGAAATAAGCATGCAATGCACATGGGACAACGAAAATAAAAGAGGAGTGATGGAAAGATAGTACTTGGACGGAGAATTTAAGATGCTTTCCCAAAAATATCAACATAAAAGCGAGTCAGCACAAGAGAGAAATCAACAAAAGTAAAATAACAAAAATAAAATCATAAAAGAAAATCCTACCTATACCACTTTCGCAGGTGCTCTCGATTGCATTTAGCGTATGCAATAAGCCTTTAAACCCCTAGGTTACCCCTAGTGGAAGAGTTGTAGTCTCGTGAGGGATTGCAGCAATGTTACCCACAAACATTGAATTAACTAACTAGGAAAATGAAATAGAATAAAAAACTGGGTTGCCTCCCAGGAGCGCTAAGTTTAATGTCTTCATCCAGACAAGTAATGAAAGAAATCATGGACCATCGGTCAGTATCTTGGTAAATTTCTCAGAAGGTTTTTCAATAAGATCATCCAAAAGCCCGTTTTGTAATAGGCTTGGGCACCCTGGAGCATGACTTTCCAGAGAGACTTATATACCTTATAAGAAATTTTCCATTAAAATACTTGAGGTATCCAGAATATATATGATTCACCTATGACAGGAAAAGTTTCAATGTTAGTATCCCATGGTGAATCAGAGACTACTTGTAAATGAAATTTAGAAAAAAATTTAGTAGGTGATGTAGTCTCAACAAATGCCGATGTTTCACTTTGTAGTTCAATTTTCAACTCTTCCTCATTTAATGGTAAACATTCAGGATCCGAGGAAGGAAGTACTTCAAAATATAAGTTTTCTTGATTCATGACAACTGTCGAGGTATTATTTTGTAACGCATTCACTATTTCTTGTAATAGGGGATCATTTGAATCTGTAAAATGCGCTAAGCAAGCCTCAAGAGTATCTTCAAAAGATTCAAGGAAAGAGTCAAACACTAGACTCTCAATCATATTCACTTCAAATATATCATCCGAGTCTGACGGTTGTTGTCCAACATTGAAAACATTGAGTTTAAGCTTCATATTTCCAAAAGACAACTTCATGACTCCATTTCTGCAATTTATAATAGCATTGGATGTAGCTAAGAATGGACGTCCCAAGATAACCGGGATTTGACTAGTAGGATTCTGGACAGGCTGAGTATCTAGGACGATGAAATCCACTGGAAAATAAAACTTTACAACTTGGATTAACACATCCTCAATAACACCACGGGGCACCTTGATAGATTTATCAGCTAGTTGCAGTAATATTTTAGTGGGTTTCAGTTCACCAAGTCCTAGCTGCTCATATACAGAATATGGCAACAAATTAACGCTCGTCCCTAAATCGAGCAATGCCTTCTCAACCTTTTGATCTCCTATGACGCAAGAAATGGTAGGAGCTCCTGGATCCCTAAATTTAGGAGAGGTGTTGTGTTGAATCATAGAGCTGAGTTGCTCTGCAAGGAAGACCTTCTTATGAACATGCATCTTACGCTTCTGAGTGCATAAATCTTTAAGAAACTTAGCGTAAGCAGGGACTTGCTTGATAGCATCAAGCAATGGAATGTTAATTTGCACTTGCTTAAACATCTCCAATATCTCATTAAAGTTGTTTCCTTTCTTAACTGGTGCCAGACGTTGAGGAAAAGGTGCTTTAGGCACATAGGATGACACAGGAGTGGTTTCTAGAGGGTCAGAGTGCTTTTGGACTCTAGATGCAATAGTATGTCTCTCCGCTTCATTTTGCTCTTCCGGTTTGGAATTTGATTCTTCCCTAGGCATTTCTACTTTGTTCTCGATCTGTTTACCGGACCTAAGGGTAATGATAGATTTGGCTTGCTCATGAAATTGTTCTTGGTTTGAATTAGAGCCAATCTCAAACTGTCCTTTTAGATTTGCCACAGGTTGGCTAGGGAACCTCCCCTTCTCTCTCTCACTCAATGTGGCAGCAAGTTAACCCAATTGAACTTTCAGCTTGGCAATAGATTACGCATTCGCATGTACGCTTTGTTGGTTAGCTAGTAAAGTTTGTTGGGTGTCTTTTTGAAATTGAAGAGAACTCTGCATAAAAAGATTGAGTGTATCCTCAAGAGATGGTTTCCTAGATTGTGCAGGAGCTTGTTGATATTGCAGAAACTATTGAGGTTGTTGACTACCAACTTGTGGGTAAGGTTGCATAGGAGGATTTCCAGATGGTCCTCCTTATTGTGGTCCTTTTACCCAAGAAATATTTGGATGTCTAGCCCACCCTGGGTTATAGGTATTTGAGTAAAGATCATTCCCAGGTCTCCGAAATGTGTTCATAGAATGTATTTGTTCATAGAGAAATTCAGGAAATGCTGCACCAGATGGATACGATTGCGTAGGATGGCACATGACTCGATTTGAGTTGTTTGTGGAGGTCCATTATTCAACATCAGAGCATCAACTTTCTATGTCAGGCTATCAAGTATGGTATAAATATCTGGCATGACTCCTATCTCATATATACCACCTTTCTTTAGCAATTGGGGATTTCTTTCACCTCTATTTGAGTAGTCCCATTGTTGAGAATTTTCACACAAGGTTTCAAAGAAATTCCACGCTTCGACATCACTTTTGGTCATGAATGACCCTCCACATTTTGAGTTGTCAAACCGTCATAGAAGTATTGAACTTGTTGCCACTTCTCAAAGCCATGGTGTGGACATTTAAGGAGCAAGTCCTTCCATCTTTCCCAACATTCATGAAAGTGCTCTTCCTCTTTTTGCGTGAAATTAGTGATTTCTCTACGGAGAGCATTTATTTTGTGAACATGGAAGAATTTGTTCAAGAACTTCTTAGACAGTTGATCCCATGTAGTGATCGTCCCAACTCCTAGAGAATTCAACCATGCTTTTGCCTTATCCTTCAAAGAAAAAGGAAAAAGGTGCAAACGGATCGAATCATCTGAGAAGTTTTGAAACCTAAAGGTCGAGAAAATGTCTAGAAATTCTTTTACATGATGATATGGATCCTCTTTGTCTAAACCATAGAAAGATGGTAACAACTGTATGACCCCTGGTTTAAGTTCAAAGTGTGCTACCATGGTGGCTGGCAATACTATGCATGAAGGCGCATTAAATTGGACAGGAGCTGAATAATCTCTAAGCGCTTTAATTGCATTCTCGTCCGTCATTTCGAATAGAATATTTCTAGATCTTTTACGGAAGGTTCTTTCTATTTTAGGATCAAAGGGTGCTAGTGTAAGACCCGTATCTTGGTCCGTACCTTTCCGTAGACTTTCGCGGTCTTACCGGTCGAATTTCGGTGACCTTCGACCCTTAACCGATATCGACGCGCGACCCTGATTCATATGCCGACAACCCGAGTCGACTCAGCCCGAGACCAATACTATAGCGACCACGTCGTCGTTGCAGTTTCGATACCGCGACTCACGCGCCGAGGCGATACCCTGGTCAAGAGATATGGGCCAACGTTCGGTGCGAGAAAATGCCGCGCGTTGCGAAACCCAAGAGAATCTCTACGATGTGTCACATCAATCACATCAATCCCATCAATCAATCACCCATCAATCCATCACATGTCAAGTACACATCACTTTATTCTATTTTCCCAAGCAACCATAAAAGTCTTCATCACCCATACCTCTCTTACACAAAAAGCCACAAAAGTCTTCATCTCCCATACCTCTCTTACACAAAAGCCTCAAAAGTCAAGATTTTCTTACACAACCATCACTCACCCATCCATCCATCACTCTCTCTCTCTCTCCCTTACATCACTCTCTCTTTCTCTCTTTCTCATTTGTAAAACTCCAAGCAAAGGAGCTCCATACGTATGGAATTTTGCAAGAGCTCCTAAGCTCCAAGTGGCCCACCTTCCTACCCTAAAATCTCTCATCTCAACCCTTCATTCTTCATCTTAACCATTGAAGTTGAAGCTAAGGTGCCAAGGAACCCCTAGGAGCAAGAAGATCGGACGGTGGGTGCCTCTATAGGGTAGATTTACTTATTTTTATGGTGGACCAAGTGAGGCCCACCGATCAATGGTGTGGATCTCACTTGGGACCCTTATTTGTGGCCAATGGACCACTTGGATCATCATGATCATTCCATGATGGGGCCATTCTCCATGGACCCCATCATGATGTTTATTTTATTTAGAAAGGGTCATCTAGACCGTCCATAGCGGTGGGGAATGGATCTCCACCGTTGATTTACATTTTTTATGGTCCCTTGTTCAAAGGGGTCCGTTGATGTATGATTTCATGTAAGGGAGGGCCCATAATGACGGGGTCCCTCCATCACAAGCCGTGTCCCACTCTCCATGTCTCTCTCTCTCTCTCTTTTATTGCCTTTATTTTAGTTTATTTTATTTTATTTTATGTTTATGCTATAGGATTGTGGCCCACTTGAATGGATCCCACTTTGATGTAATTAGTTTATTCAAGTGGGGCCCACCTTAGACGTTGAACCCATGGCACCCATTAGTGGTGGCCCACTTCATCAGGGCCCACAAAAAAAATAATAATAATATAAAAACTGTCCAGCGTCTGGGACGCTGGACGTTTTCAACAGAAAGAGAAAAAGGGAAAGAAAAAGAAGAGTTTTTGGTGGCCCACTCGCTTAGGCCCCACCTTGATGTATATGTTCGATCCAAGTCGTCCATCCTCTTACCCACGGTATTTTAGCCGTTGGGTAGAAGTTTGGAGCTGATCCAATCACCTGGTGGGCCATAGTGTCAAAAATTTCATCCTCACCTTTCAAATACATTTTTCTTATTTTATTTCATTTTCTTTCATCAAAAAAATTCAAACTTTGGACTCATTTTGATTGTTACGGGCCACTGATCGCAATGGCCGGGGCGGATTTCACTTTAGCGGGCCCCACGTACGAAAAAACCCCAGGAAATGGGTTTTTCTTCTTTTTTTTTAAAAGCAAATGGCAGAGGCAAGCCTCTGCCTCTGACTTCAAGCAGCGCTGCACGCTGCTGCATGCATCCGTGGAACGGTGGGCGGGCGGGCTGCCGTGCAGCCACCCATGACTGCTGCCGTGGGCCCAACATGATGTATATGTTTTATCTATGCCGTTCATGAGGTGGGTCCCATCCTCAGGTGGGCCCCCTCCAAAAATGAAACAGATCCAAAACTCAGGTGGCCCACACCACGTGAAATAGTGTGACTTGAATTTTACCATTGAAAAGTTTTTTGGGCCCACAGAAGTCTTAGATCAAGTTGAAATTTATGCTGTCCCTTCATCCAGGTCCGAGTGACCTTATGAACGAGTTGGATGACATCTTAATGTCACAGGGTGGGCCCCACACGGGACCCACAATCATGTTTGTGTTGAAAGCCACCGTCCAGGCAGACGGTGGCACACACCACGGCGGCACCCCCCTGCATACGCGCTGCCTCCACCGTCCAACGGATGGTGGGGCCCTGGGTGATGTATGTGCCTTACCTGCACTGTCCACTGGACAGTGGGACCCAGCATGATGCCTGTAGTGCATCCAGACCGTCCATCCACTTGATGGGACCATTTTAAAGACTTGAGCTAGTGGTGGGGTGGGCCATTCATTTTTGGGCTAGGCCCATTTGATCTAGGAAATGTTTACGGGCTAGGCCCATTTGATTCATCTAAGGCCTATGAACTTAGGCCCACCTGATATGTAAAGCCTATGAGCTTAGGCTTACCTGATATTTAAGGCCTATGGGTTTAGGCCCACTTGATATGTTCCAATTCCATAGGAATAGGCCCTTTTGATGTGTTCCAAGGCCCATAAAATTGGACCCATTTGTTGCATTCCTAAAGCCCATGGGAGTGAACCCATTTGATTATAAAAAGGGTCAATGGGATTAGGCCCACTGGACTTATTTGAGACCCATGAGTTAGGCCCATTTTATTTGATTAAGGCCTAGGGGTTTAGGCCCATTGAACTCATGTTAGGTCTATGGGTTGAGGCCCACTTGATCTACATGTGGGGCCCAATTGGTGTGGCCCATTGGTCACACATTAGACTCATGAGACTAAGCTCATTTGATGCAATCCAAGGCCCACGGGTTTTGACCTATTGCAATGCACATAAGACCCATTGGTGTGAACTATTTATGTGGCCCATCTGATAAATAAAAGGCCCATAAGCTATGGCCCATTTGATATATATGTAAGGCCCAATGGGAGGAACCTAAGGTCCATTGCAATGTGTAATCCCAATACCGATTATGTAGCGGTGTTTAAGAAGATCGTGCCTGGGAAGCAATGTTGGTTTGATGTCCACATTGTGAGTGTGATGCTGGTTGGATGTCCACATTACGACTCTCTATGGGGCCCATTATTGGGCCGTACTTATTGTGTTTCACCCGTTTAGGCCCATCTGCGTCGTAATGATGGTTCATCACTCATTTACATGTTTAGTACAGTTTCATGACTCATGATCATACGCATCATATGTATGCTTGACGTGAGAATTGTCTGATCATAGCATTTGCCTTCGGGAAAGTTGTTTATGGGCTCCCAGTTAGGCGGTGTTGCCCTACATGAGCGCACGATATGCGCAGGACTTGTTGCATGTTTGGATAGCGTGAATCATGCATTTCGTATTTGTGTGACATGGTTATTGTACGCCCTAGCAACATCAGGGCTGTAGCCTCCACAGACGCATCGTGGTTGGCAGGATTGGATACCAAAAATATTATTCTACATGGGGTACTATAGATATCCGTGGGTGAAAGTTCCTAAACCCTTATGGTACCAAGAGGTTGCTCCAACGTCTAGACCGAGTGGGTAGATGAGCGTTGAGTGTCAATTACCAGACGGTTACGCTCTCCACTGTGTCATGGTCAGTTGGAAGGGGGTGCGGCCTTACCCGCCTAATTGTAGGGGGCAATGCTAGGCTGAGTCTGACCAGCTCGAGGAATGGGTCCGCTATCGACGAGTCACGCCCGATATTGGCAGACGGATAGTATGGTCTCTTCCACTTACCTTATTGCGCGCGATGTGGCGGCAATCTGGTTTAGAGTGTACTAGACCCCGGTGATATTCCATATTTTGAGCTGTATTGATGTGTGGACATAGATGAGGATCTATATGCTTGAGTTGCATTGTACATCACATGGCCTTGGGGTGGCCGATACCATTCATGTCTTGCATCGCATAAGCCTTGGTACGGCTCATGATATTATGGTTCCATCTGCATATTCCGCATTACTCTATCATTGCATGTTCATGTTACTACCTTGCGCACACACTTTCACCACCCTCTAAGCTTTCTATAAGCTTATACGCGACCGTTGCGTGCAGGTGACGTTGGATCGCAGCAGCGCTGAGGCAGGAGCACGTTGCAGAGCGTTTGCAGTTTTTAGTTCTTTACCATTATATTTCCCTTTATGCTCATTGTACTTGTAAAGTTTTTGATCATAGTGGAAATGTAATGGAGTTCTTGGTTGTTGTTTGTGGGTTATGCCTTTGGTTATACTTATTACGAATCAAACTGATATTTAAAATCCTCCTCGTAGCATCCTAGGATCGAAACCTGGAGAATGGGAGCTAGGAGCCGAGAATGGGGTTTTACGGAGGCTGTCGGCGTCGGATTCGACGATCGGGAATTTTGTGAGCCCGGTTTCCGAGTTTAGGGAGTGACAGCTAGTTCTATGTTCAGAGATCTATGCCCTAGCATAAACTGAATAACTGAAATGTAGGAAAGAAAACTAAACTACACTAAGATGCAACCTAAGAGAAATAAGACTAGAACTAAAAATTATGAATTCCTAAAAATAAGAGAAAGCTATGTACACAAGAATTGGAAGAAAGAACCCGAAAAATGAGATGATGGATCTCTGAAGATTTGGTAGCTTCTCCTTTTGAAGACAATCTTATTTGACAGCTTCCTTCTTCAATTCCAAAATAGAAGTTCAAATCAAGACCCTACAAAAGAGGAAATATGTTAGTTTCTAAAATAAAACAAAATAAAAACTTTAACCTATAGTTAGTAAAATCCTAAGGCTATGAATTATGATAAGAGAGAATCCTAAATTCAATTTGGACTGAAACAGTCCCCGGCAACGGCGCCAAAAACTTGATGTTTTAATTTAAACCAATTTGATTTAAATGATTTTAACTCGCAAGTATACGAATCAGATGTAAATATGGTACGTACTACGAGATCGTTCCCACGAGGACTGGTTGTCGCAATTCAAAATTTAAGACTCTTCTTAACTAATCCAACAAATATTTTAGCAAACTAATAAGTAAACTAACACAAATCTATGGAAAATAACTGAGAACTATGAGAAAAATTCAATCCAGGAGAAGACTAGGACTTTCGAATCCACCCCTAATTATCCTAACCCTTATTTTACCTGTTGATTCACCCTAATTCAGATTGATATCAAAATAAACAAAGTACACTCTATGTCCTTGGTCGGGCACACAGAATGTATAATCCTTTAAAGCATATGGATCACATCTTTCCATCCATGTTCAGGCATGGAGAGATGTAAATCCTGTTTCTTCCTCTATAGGAGACCTATTCATGGTCAGACACAATCACCTGAAATAATATTCCAAACAACATCCATATCTAGACTTTGGTCGAGCTCATAGAATGGAGAAGTACAGAAATCTCAGGAAAGCACACTAGAAAAAGAAACAAATCAATCCAATTAAAATAAATTCAACATAAACAAGAGTCAATCAAATTAGGGGCTTCATCTCAGCCCTAGCTAAGAAGTTTAGCAATCCATAAAATTAATTAGGCAAAAGGAAATAAAAAGTAAAAATATTAAAAACATTTCCCTTATCTCTCTTCTTCCTTCTTCTCTCTCTCCTCCTTGGCTTTGGATCTTCCTTTCCAAGGTCTGAATGAATGCTCCCCACGTCCAAAACCTCCTTATATAGTTGCTGGAGTGGTGAAAATCGGATTTAAATCGGATTTGGAAAGCTATGCATGCCCATTGAAAGCTTTTTCGCAGCCAAGTTCGGTGCCTCGAAACACGCTACTTTCCTCGCTTAAATTCTAAAGAAACACCGTCTCTTACAACTTTCTTGGGTCCTCTACATGATAGACGGTTCAGATCTGCCATATGATCAAAGATGGTGAGCCAAAACTGCCTAGAAAAGTCAGTTTTCGCGGATGTGCGAAACCTTTTGCACCATTTCGCTGTTGTGATCGGTGGACCCCACAAAAATATTTTCTGAAAAATCCACCCCGTCCATTGGATTCAGGACGAAATTTCAGTTAAGAATGGATAGTTTTGAATGTCCATTAGCATGTCTCAGAGAAGAAATAACTAAAAGATCAGATTTGAACATTACAGGGCAGCCCTTTTGTGGCCCCTGTATCGCACACATGTGCATGCATGGATGCAAAAGGTCAGCATGGTTTTGTAGCTCTCGAAGCCCTCTACAAGATGGACGGTGTGGATTATCCGTACGGGGCATGTGTGGGGTCCACTATCGACCGCAAAAAGGACCAGCGGACGTGCGTTAGCTAACGAAAATGGAAATTTCCTTTTCTTTTTTTTTTTGTTTTTCGATCAGAGACGGTCAACCGTCTCTGCCATTTTCCATGCACGCGTAGTGCACTTGTGCACTTGCACACTCCATTCAGGTAGGGTCCACTGTGATGTTTCTATGAAATCCAATCCGTCCATTCCTTTTATCAAACTATTTTAACCATTGAAACCAAAATTGAGGCAGTTCCAGATATCTGGTGGGCCCAGAATCAATGGTTTATGGGCTGATTTATCAGTTGGGGCACTTCTATAGTGATCCAATGGATGAAATTTTACGTGTACGGTTAATTTATGGCCCTCATCCCATGTATGAAGTTTCAGATCAATCGGATGGCGGGAACCCTGTGATCTTGCGTTTTGGATCAATTTCAGGCCTCTTTAATGTGATGGCTTGATTTCCTTGGATCCCTGGCGTGTAAATTCTGCAATCTTAGTTCTATGGAGTGCGTCACTTGCTCTGGTAACTTCGGAACATCAAATCCCTGCTTTTAATATCAATTTTCAGTCCACGCTCCTAATTACTACCTGCAACAAAAACATGAGTAAAATACTCCATACAGCTATATCATGTATGTAAAATAGGGTAGTAATCGGGGTCTGATATGCAATATTTGACCCACATCAGTCCTTGACCTGTGTGGTCTAAAACTTGGATGTTATGTGTTCACCCTTGCTCATGGGAGCATAAACTGGTGAGGTTCCTTGTGTGGATCCTTGGTCTATGTGGCGTAAAATTCGGGTTATATATGTTGACTCTTGCTCCTGTGTGGGGCGTAAACTATGTCGTGTAGACATGTTAGAGTTAGCCTAGAGTAATTTATACTGGTTTGAGGTGAACCTAATTTGAAACCTCCGATTTGAGGTGAACCTGTTGTAAAACCTCTATTAGTGAGATCCAGTACACTCAAGGGTTAAGTGCATTTGTAGAAAGTGGAGTAAACAAGTAGTCGAACCACTATAAAAATAACTGTGTTTAAGAATATTATTTTCCTCTATTACTTATGTGGTTTCCTTAAATGTTTTCATGTTTGATTATCTGAGATCACACCTCACACACATTCACATCCATCATAAACTATGATTTGCATCTTATTTATCTTTCATATAGTTTTATGATTGGATCCTATATTTGGCTTGGAAGCCATTAGAGTTACTTTCAAGAAATCCTAATGCATGCATATTTTCTCAGGATAAGATTAATAGGATTTTAAATTAGCATAAAATACTAAAAAGTCCTATTCACCCCCTTCTAGGACATATTAGCATATTCCCACTTCGACTAAAGCAGTCATCTCCTCAATTTCAATTGGTATCAGAGTGTGTCTCTCTTAAGGGCTTCATCGCATAGAGACTGATCTTGACTAAAGTTGGAATCATGTTCAAAAGTGCCTTAGAGGGTGTGATATATCGGAACAATTGCCTAGTAATCTATACAGCTTTGAAAGTTGGCAATAGTTCAAAATGGTATCTTGACAGTGGATGCTCCAGACACGTGTAACGCCTCGAAAAAATCCGTACAAAGACTTGAGTACCAACTCGATCAGAAATCACTTAGTATTAATTCCCTTAGAAAATAAGCGTAAGTTAACTAGCGCTACGTTAGATTAGCTATGAAATTAGTGCTGATCGCTTTAAATACGTTCTGCAAGACCCAAAACTTGTAAAAGCAATGACGCTATAACATCCCGAAATCTAGGATCAAACTCTAAACCCGTTTGCTCGTAGGAATCCTTTGAAACTTCGTATTGGATTTAGACCACACGTCGAAAGTCCGATATCTATAATCTCAGACCGTTATGACCACTTAGCTGGACTTGACAATCATTTCAAAAATCAAGCCCAACCGATGTTTTGAGGCTATTTCCTTGAGCCTAGAGCAAGGAGTGTGAGAAAGAGTGAAATTTATTAAAAATTAAATGAGATTTAAATGAATCTGGCACGTTTCTCTTGCGGGTTAAGTATAAGAATTCAGACCGTCGGAATCTGACCCAAATACACCCTTGGATCAGGGATCATTTCTCACTCAGGTCAGTGTACTTAGAATCCTCGATCGAGTCTCCGTGACCGTTGAACTGAAACTGGCCCTCCACGTGCGATCTGGGAACACTACCAGACTAAAAACTTGATGTGTGCTAGATCCAGTATCCATGAGCTTAAGTCTGACCGCATTCGGCCAGGGGCCCTGTAACACCCTGAATTTTTGCCAACCTGGGGTTAGACGTCCTTAGGCAATGTGTCAACTAAAACACCTGGGAAATCGCTTAGAACCCAATTCTATGGCCAAAGAAATCACTTAGGATTAATTCCTTTAGAAATTGAGCGTAAGTTAGCTAGCGCTACGCTGGAGTAGCTGCGAAATTGTCCCTGACCGCTTTAAATACGTTCTACAAGACCCAAAACTTGTAGAATCAATGGCGCTATAATATCCTAAAACCTAGGATCAAACTTTAAACCCGTTTTCTCTCAAGAACTCTTTGAAACTTTGTATTGGATCTAGACCGCGCGTCGAAAGTCTGATACCTACAATCTTAGACCATTATGACCGCTTAGCTGGACTTGACAACCGTTTTGAAAATCAAGGACAACTGACGTTCAGAGGCTATTTCATTGAGCTTGGAGTGAAGAGAGTGAGAATAGGGTTAGATTTGAAAATTTTAATTCAAATCTGGCACGTGACTTGGTACGTTATTATTAAGCATTCTGACCGTCAGAATTCAGCCAAATTACACCTTCAGATCAGGAAAAATTTCTCTTTCATATCATGAGACTTGTAGACCTGATTTAGGTGCGGTGATCGTTGAACTGAAATTGGACCGTCACATGCGATCAGCAAACTCTTTCGGTCTGAAAACTTGATGTGTGCTAAATCCAGTATGCCTGAGCTTAAGTCCGACCGCGTTTGGCCAGGGGACCTTGAGAAATGCTCTTTTGGACCAGAACAGCCCCGATTTGGTTAGACCTCAAGTAAATATTATTCCCAAGCCTAATTTGGGAAGAAATTTGGTTATATAAGGGCTTGAAACCCCCACATCTCTCACCCATCCGAATTTGCTAGAAAGCCTAGCAAGAGTGAGAGAGAAAGTGAGAGTTTGTGAGAGAGGGTGGGAGAGATTTTTCTGCCACCTCCTGCTGCTGCTGCACGTGCTTAAGAGACGTATTCCAATCACTTTGTTGGTGATTTCGATGCTTTTCTAGGTAAGGAAAACCCTAACCACTTGCTAATTTGGAGATTTCTTCGATTCAACTAGCAAAGTAGCTGATGTACGTGTGTATTAGGTCGCCTGATCGCCGTAGACAAAGCGTATACGCTCCGTTCGGAATGATACACTCCTATGACAAAAGGTGCAGATTTTAGACGCTTTGATTGGCTGTTTTCAACGCTTTCAATGTCTTTTAATAGTAGATTATCGACGGCAACACCGTTTGATATGTACAACATGCTGTCTGTTTCCTGTTTCATAAGCAGACGAAAAATATGAGATTTAGGGCATTTTAGTCATTTGTAGGAAATACTGTTTGCATCCATATTTTGCTGATATGATTGACATGGCTTTTTGTCACCTTAGGATATTAGGAATGCGTGCATAATCATTTTGGCAAAGAGATTCGCCCAAATGCGCACTTTGAGGTGACGTACAATATGTAGACTTAAGTGTGTAGACTAAGTGTTTGTATAAATGTGTGTATTAGTATTTATTGAATTAAATGTGTTGTGAAATAGTTTTGAGATTGAATTCTCAAATAATATGCTGATGTAAATGATTTCCTTCATGTTGGCTATATGTATGATTTCATCATATGTAAGAAATGCATGTGCTAGATGATTTACTTAAGTTGTATGTTATAACATGTGTTAACATGCTCACATTGTTGTAATGCATTTTCATTACCTTTATATGATTGAAGAAGTGGATTCACAAATGTTTGGGACTATACCTAGTCCAGGCAGTCGGTAACAGAGTAAGTTCGTGGTTTGCTTGTATTTGCCACGAAGGACGCGTCGATGAACGCGAGTCGTGTTTTGAGTTGGCGGCAGTGGTTAGGCCACACGAAGTGTTTCATGCACTTCATGTCGTTCAGTTTGAGATGCGCTCGTGCTAGTCGAGCCTGTCAAGTAACCCGACTGGTCATTGTATGTTCACCATGTATGTGTCATAACTGCTTGAACCTAGGGTACTGAACTTACCATTGAAAACCCTGTCAACCATGGTACCTTGATCCACAAAGACTCATGAGTTGGGCATGGTGGTATGGGACACCGTAGTCGAGCTGTCGGCCTACGCTGGGGCCACAAACCTCCCCGTAGTGACCAGTGAGCACCCTACTCTGAGTAAATTATCGTGGTATAGGACACTATATTCTTGCTGTCGGCCTACACTGATCAGGTGACGAGCCCTTTGTAGTGACCTTGAGTTTATCCTGACACCGCATGGGGGCGACGAGTCCTGATGTAGTCTTAAGGATATAATAGGCCTGTATTGATAAGGTGATGGGGGAGCGGAGCAACGAGTGCGTGCAACAGCCCTGACTGCCCTTGCAGTGACCTATAAATATAACATCATATGAGATTACTAGGAGTGACGACCCTAGACAGGATCTGTGTTAGGATTGATATAAGGAAGGTACCTTAGTTTCCCAATCCTGCTGTATGAAAAGGACTAATAATAACTCGGTAATCATATCACCATCACATTGCATGTGCCTGGAAGATGTAGAGCACTGTGGAAAGAAAGTATGTCGCGGGCATAAGATGGTGCCGTATGAGGGAGGTCGTCGGTGAGGGCATCCATCATGTCATGACATGTCATGTTGCATTAACAACAGTATTTAGGAATGTTTGATTTATTGCTTTACTATTATCGTATTATTGATTTGAGAACATGCTAATCTCTGCTCTATTATTCCACTGAGTTGATCACTCACTCCCACGTTACGGGATGATGTTTCTGGACACCCACCAATCCCTATTGTGATTGCAGATGATGGCGCGGCCTGCTAGGCAGAGCCGGACTTGATGATGATGAGGAGGATCCCTCCTTTATGCGTGTTCTGAATGACGGGATTACAGGGAGATTCATTAGATGCCATGACACTTGTCATTTTATATTTTCAGAGCACTCATGTATATTCTTTCTTTCTATTTTGAGTTATACATGTATATGTTTAACCTGGTAACATGTTCATACTCTTGAGACTTACAATCAATTATATATTATATGTATGTATCACAGTCTTCCGCTTGCTAATTTAACTGTCTCTGGAGTATGATATGCTGTTCTGGCTTAATCCCACTCATGTTTAATACATTAACATATACAACATTTAATCATATACATTTATGTTGCATAAATAACATTTTGGAACTCGGGAGTTGGGGTTTTACCTGACCCCCGATTTTCGGGATGTTACAGATGGTATCAGAGCATGATTTGGATTAAACCGGGCCTGGGTTATGGACACGCGACGTACGCTGTCGCTCCCTTGACTTAGGTGGGTACGAGTAGGATCTAGAAACATACGTAGGACTTCAGTTTCGCCAATAGACGAGGTCTACGTAACTCGTTCATTTCGATCGAGTCTGTAGCGCATCTAGGGTCACGTGAAGTGACCTAAGTAGCTCCTAGGTTATAAGTAGGCAGGTTTGAGACATTTTCTGAAAGGTTTCAAACCTGAAAATGTGAATCCTTGGGCTGTGGGGCAACCACGACCCTTACATTCAATCACTAGAGCTAAAAAAACCCCGTTTCACCTAATTCCTTCAAAATTCTTCCTCTCACCACCCCATTCTTCAATTCTTTTTCAGTCTTTTCATGTTAGGCATTGATCCTAATGTGAAAATGATATAAAATCATACTTCAATAAAATTTTATAATGAATAGTAAAAATACATGAAAATTGGCCTTTAGGCCACCCTAACCTTGAAATCTTTAGTGACTGATGGGTTAGTTGGATGGATTAGCTCCTCCTACCCCAATATCATATTCTACATAATGGGTAAAAGTATTCCGGTTTACAGATTGGCCCCAGAATGCCCCGTAGGGAAGTTTGGGCCTCCTTAGGCCACTCTACAATGATCTAGGGTGGGGCCCATACATATTTGAGGTCCTTAGGGCAGGGGGGAGCCAACCCATGTGGTCCCACCAGCCGGAGTGATGGCCGGCCGGCTATCCGATCGCCGATCAGTGGGCCCCATGTGGGTTGAATTTCTGGCGCAGGTGGTTTTTGGGGTAGGGCATCCCTCCCATATGCGGTCCGTCCGTATAAAATCCCTAAAACGAGTACCTCCTTCACAAAAAATGCCCCAATGCCCTCCCTTTCACATTTTTCTTGCTGCCCTATCTCAAAACGCAGCTCCAAATCCCTTCCAATCCCATTTCTTGCTAAAATCAACCCTATCCCATCCCTTCATAGTGATTCGCTACTCCTCTTTCAAAACTCATCCGTTGGAGCTCCTACAACCCCCAAATATGGCTGAAATCATGTGGAGCTCCATTTCCCTTTACAATTCTCTTTTCCCTTTGAAAATCCAGCCTTTGGGAGCTTGATGCATCCCTCTACAGGGCCTAGATTCGTCTCAGTCCATTTGGGCAACCATTTCTCTGCATTTTCTCCGCTTTCCATGACTATTATTAAGGCAGTTTTAGCCTTTTTTTTCCCTTTCCATCGTCCTCTCTCTCATGTCCCTTTTATTTGATCCTCAGACTCGTGAAAACCCACTTACCCATCCCATTTCTCCACGCTCATCGCTTGTTTGATTACCGTTTTAAGGATTTCTGTGTTTTGTTGTTGTTGAGTCTAGTGATGTCATATGTAGAAATGCGTTTGCGTAATGTTTTGGGCTTAATATAGCCGAATGCGTTCCTATCATAATTCATGTGGAACTTATTCCATATATTGTGACATAATTTGTCAAATGAAGTGCATGCCGTTTCGTTCGTTGTAAGGTATTGTCCCTAGATTGGGTGTATCCTGTGGTTTCCACTGCCATGTTGTAAATCCTGCGATTAAGCCTACAAAATTAGTTTTTATCTCACCCCACCCTCCTACCAAGCATGCCACTTCCAATCCCGACATGGGACTAGGAATGTAGTTCCATTAGGCTGTAGATTACAGACTAGTCTACTAGTTACCTTGAATAGAGTAAAGCTTGTAGATGCTAAGGAATAGTAGGTTAGATTTGATTGGAATGAGACTCCCTTCCTTGGATAGATCCTCATAACATCCATAGACTCCTTTAGTAACTCTCAGGAAGCTTATGTAACTTAGAACCATTCACTCTTAGGGAAGACTTATAAATTCCTCAGGTCGAACTTAGAATAAACCAACACACCCCTTAGAATTGCCTTTCCCAAGGGCTTATTGCATTCGGGAACGCGGAGTAAAGGAACTGTATATGTAAGCGATGTATTCGCGGTTTGAATCGACTTCTAAATCCTACTGGTTACCAATGAATCCAATGCTCTGATCAAGCAGAGGATCGGCATCGACTCGGATTAAGAACTGATACAATGCATTCTCTGTCCTGATTAGACAGAAGGTTAATGTATCCGGCTCAGACCTACTACACAACCTTTCTTTTGTGATGGCCTAACCACCTACAACCAAACGTGATCACATTATCTTTGAGAAATGGCGAGGACTTAAAGCCAGTAGAGAATTAGACATCTTGCTACCAACTCATACCTGCCCCTGAACTCAACCACAATAGAGATTAGGCTCATTTCTATCATCATAGATACCAATGCCATAGAATGCATCATTAGCAAAGGAAAACCACTGTAATGAGAGGTTGTTTCCCAATTCATGTCAAGGATAGCCCCTAAGTTGCACCTCGTTCCGATATACGGAGCGATGCATAGATTCTTGAACTTTAAGTAGAACCAAGTTTTAAGGGGCGTAGAACGTATTGAGTCTAATCCAGTTAGGTCAGCCAATGCAACCATTCGATCAGAGTGGCGCAGCGGAAGCGTGGTTAGCCTCTTCCCCACTGGCCCAGGATCGAAACATTTGATTTAGGTTATACGTACGGTTAGGTCATTAAATAGGATTGACCCTTCCTTAGAATGTCAATACTGAAGTCTTACTAGATACTCCTTACCCTTTGCCAATTTTGGAGACGAAATTATGTTTTAAGGGGGTAGATTGTAACACCCTAGATTTTTGCCAACCTGGGGTTAGACGTCCTTAGGCAATGGGTCAACTAAAACACCTGGGAAATCGCTCAGAACCCAATTCCATAGCCAAAGAAATCACTTAAGATTAATTCCTTTAGAAATTGAGCGTAAGTTAGCTAGCGCTACACTGGAGTAGCTGCGAAATTGTCCCTGACCGCTTTAAATACGTTCTACAAGATCCAAAACTTGTAGAATCAATGGTGCTATAATACTCTGAAACCTAGGATCAAACTCTAAACCCGTTTGCTCTCAGGAACTCTTTGAAACTTTTTATTAGATCTAGACCGCGCGTCGAAAGTCCGATACCTACAATCTTAGACCGTTATGACCGCTTAGCTGGACTTGACAACCGTTTCGCAAATCAAGGCCAACCAATGTTCAGAGGCTATTTCATTGAGCATGGAGTGAAGAGAGTGAGAATAGGGTTAGATTTGGAAATTTTAATTCAAATCTGGCACGTGACTTGGCGCGTTATTATTAAGCGTTCTAACCGTCAGAATTCAGCCAAATTACACCCTCGGATCAGGAAAAATTTCTCTTTCATATCATGAGACTTGTATACCTAATCTAGATGCGGTGATCGCTGAACTGAAATTAGACCGCCACGTGCGATCTGTGAACTCTTTCGGTCTGAAAACTTGATGTGTGCTAGATCCAGTATGCCTGAGCTTAAGTCCGACCACGTTTGGCTAGGGGACCTCCAGAAATGCTCTTTTGGACCAGAACAACCCCGATTTGGTTAGACCTCAAGTAAATATTGTTCCCAAGCCTAATTTGGGAAGAAATTAGGTTATATAAGGGCTTGAAACCCTCACTTATCTCACCCATCCAAATTTTCTAGAAAGCCTAGCAAGAGTGAGAGAGAAAGTGAGAGTTTGTGAGAGAGGGTGGGAGAGATTTTCCTGCCACCTGCTGCTGCTGCTGATGTGCTTAAGAGACGTATTCCAATCACTTTGTTGGTGATTCTGACATTTTTCTAGGTAAGGAAAACCCTAACCCCTTGCTGATTTGGGGATTTCTTTGATTCAACTAGCAAAGTAGCTGATGTACGTGTGTATTAGGTCGCCTGATCGCCGTAGACGAAGCGTATACGCTCCGTTCGGAATGATACACTCCTACGAAAAAAGGTGTGGATTTTAGATGCTTTGATTGGCTGTTTTCAACGCTTTCAATGTCGTTTAATAGTATATTATCGACGGCAACGCCGTTTGACATGTACAACATGCTGTCCGTTTCCTGTTTCGTAAGCAGACGAAAAATATGAGATTTAGGGCATTTTAGTCATTTGTAGGAAATACTGTTTGCATCCATATTTTGCTGATATGATTGACATGGATTTTTATCGCCTTAGGATATTAGGAATGCGTGCATAATCATTTTGGTGAAGAGATTCGCCCAAATGCTCACTTTGAGTCGACATACAATATGTAGACTTAAGTGTGTAGACTAAGTGTTTGTATAAATGTTTGTATTAGTATTTATTGAATTAAATGTGTTGTGAAATAGTTTTGAGATTGAATTCTCAAATAATATGCTGATGTAAATGATTTCCTTCATGTTGGCTATATGTATGATTTCATCATATGTAAGAAATGCATGTGCTAGATGATTTACTTAAGTTGTATGTTATAACATGTGTTAACATGCTCACATTGTTGTAATGCATTTTCATTACCTTTATATGATTGAAGAAGTGGATTCACAAATGTTTGGGACTATACCTAGTCCAGGCAGTCGGTAACAGAGTAAGTTCGTGGTTTGCTTGTATTTGCCACGAAGGACGCGTTGATGAACGCGAGTCGTGTTTTGAGTTGGCGGCTGTGGTTAAGCCACACGAAGTGTTTCATGCACTTCATGTCGTTCATCTTGAGATGCGCTCGTGCTAGTCGAGCCCGTCAAGTAACCCGACTGGTCATTGTATGTTCACCATGTATGTGTCATAACTGCTTGAACCTAGGGTACTGAACTTACCATTGAAAACCCTGTCAACCATGGTACCTTGATCCACAAAGACTCATGAGCTGGGCATGGTGGTATGGGACACCGTGGTCTATCTGTCAGCATACGCTGGGACCACAAACCTCCCCGTAGTGACCAGTGAGCACCCTACTCTGAGCAGATTATGGTGGTATGGGACACTATATTCTTGTTGTCGGCCTACACTGATCAGGTGACGAGCCCTTTGTAGTGACCTTGAGTTTATCCTGACACCGCATGGGGGCGACGAGTCCTGATGTAGTCTTAAGGATATAATAGGCCTGTATTGATAAGGTGATGGGGGAGCGGAACAACGAGTGCGTGCAACAGCCCTGACAGCCCTTGCAGCGACCTATAAATATAATATCATATGAGATTACTAGGAGTGACGACCCTAGACAGGATCTGTGTTGGGATTGATATAAGGAAGGTACCTTAGTTTCCCAATCCTGTTGTATGAAAAGGACTAATTATAACTCGGTAATCATATCACCATCACATTGCATGTGCCTGGAAGATGTGGAGCACTGTGGGAAGAAAGCATGCCGCGGGCATAAGATGGTGTCGTATGAGGGAGGTCGTCGGTGAGGGCATCCATCATGTCTGTCATGTTGCATTAACAACAGTATTTAGGAATGTTTGATTTATTGCTTTACTATTATTGCATGATTGATTTAAGAACATGCTAATCTCTGCTCTATTATTCCATTGAGTTGATCACTCACTCCCACGTTACGGAATGGTGTTTTAGGACACCCACCAGTCCCTATTGTGATTGCAAATGATGGAGCGGCCTGCGAGGCGGAGCTGGACTTGATGATTAGGAGGAGGATCCCTCCTTTATGTGTGTTCTGAACGACGGGATTACAGGGAGATTCATTAGATGCCATGACACTTGTCATTTTATATTTTCAGAGCACTCATGTATATTCTTTTTTTTTATTTTGATTTATACATGTATATGTTTAACCTGGTAACATGTTCACACTCTTGAGACTTACAATCAATTATATATTATATGTATGTATTACAGTCTTCCGCTTGCTAATTTAACTGTCTCTGGAGTATGATATGTTGTTCTGGCTTAATCCCACTCATGTTTAATACATTAACATAGACAACATTCAATCATACACATTTATGTTGCATAAATAATATTTTGAAACTCGGGAGTTGGGTTTCTACCCGACCCCCAATTTTCGGGATGTTACAGGACCTCCCGAAACGCTCTTTTGGATCGAAAAAGACCCGATTTTGTTATAACCTAAGTATACCTTTGTCCCAAGTCTAAATAGGTGAGTTTCTAACCTATTTAAGAGCCTTAAACCCTCTCATATCTCTCCCATCTGAATTTGCAATATACCCTAGAAAGAGAAGAGAGAGAAAGAGAGATTGTGAGAGAGTTACGGGAGAAACTTCCTGCCACTTGCTACAGCTTCTACATGTGTTTGATCACCACATTCAAATCACTTTTTCGGTGATTCCAACTCATTTTTAGGTAAGAAAACCCTAACCTCTACCTGTTTTAGGGATTCCATAGAAACAAATAGCGAAGTAGTTGATTCATCTTGTGATATAGGTCGACATATCACCGTTGACAAAGCGTAGTCTTTCTATTCGAATCAATACGCGTCTACAGCGAAAGGTGAGGATTTTAGACGCTTAGATTGACTGATTTTGAAGATTTCAATGTCGTTTTATTGTAGATTATCGACGAGAGCATCGTTTGACATGTAGAACATGCTGTCCATTTTTCATTTCGTATACATACGGAAAATATGAGATTTAGGGTATTTGAGGTATTTGTAGGAAATACTGTATACGTCTGTATTCTGAAAAAATGATTGTCATATTTATTTGTCATGTTATGATATTAGATATGCGTGTATGATCTGTTTGGAGAAGAGATTCGCCCTAATTTGCACTTTGGGTCGACATGCGCTATGTAGACTAAAGTGTGTAGACTAAGTGTTTGTATAAATTTTTGTATTAGTATGTATTGAGTGAATGTTGTGGTAGATTAGTCTTGAGATTGAATTCTCAATCAATATGATGATATACATGATTTCCTCCATGTTGTTATTGAATTGATTTCCTTATATGTATGGAATACATGTGTTTTGGTTGATTCGCTTACATTGTATGTTATAACATGTTGCTAACATGCTTGGATTGTTTGTATTTCATTTCTATTACTCTCATATGTTCGCTGATGTAAACTGCAAGTGCTTGGGGCTATAACCTAGTCCAGGCATTCGGTAATGGATTGAATTCGTGGTTGGCTTCTATTTGCCATGAAGGACGCGTTGATGAATGCGAGTCGTGTTTTGGGTTAGCGGTAGTAGTTAGGCCATACGAAGTATTTTATGCACTTCATGTCGTTCAACTTGAGATACGCTCGTACTAGTCAAGCTCGTCAAGTAATTCGACTGACCGTTGATTGTTCACCTTGTATGAGTCATAACTGCTTGAACCTAGGGTACTGAACTTACAAGTGGAACCCCTGATAACCATGGTACCTTGATCCATAAAGACTCATGAGCCGGGCATGGTGTTATGGGACACCGTGGTCGAGCTGTCGGCCTACGCTGGGGCCAGAAACCTCCCCGTAGTGACCAATGAGCACCTTTGACTCGTGAGTCGATTGTGGTGTTATGAGATACTACATTCGTGTTGTCGGCCTACTTTGATTGGTGACGAGCCCTTTGTAGTGACCTCAAGCGTATTCTGAGTCTATGTGAGGCAACGACCCTTACGTAGCAACAAGAGTACATTAGGCCTGTATTGATAAGGTGATGGGGGAACGGTGCAACGAGTACGAGCAATAGCCCTGACAGCCCTTGCAGCGACCTATAAATATAACATCGTATGAGACTACTAGGAGTGAAGACCCTAGACAGGATCCGTGTTGGGATTGATATAAGGAAGGTACCTTAATTTTCCAATACTACTGCATGAAAGGACTAATAATAACTCGGTAATCATTTCCACATCGCACTGCATGTGCCTGGAAGATGTGGAGCACTGAGGGAAGAAAGCATGCCGCAGACATAAGATGGTGTCGCATGAGGGAGTATGTCGGTGAGGGCATCCATCATGTCATTTCATGCTTGCATTAACAACAGTATCTAGGAATGTCTGATTGCCTGCTTTACTATTATCGTGTGATTAATTTGATAACATGATAATCTTTGCTCTATGATTCCACTGAGTTGATCACTCACTCCCACGTTACGGGATGATGTTTGCAACACCTACCAGACTCTGTCTTAGATGCAGGTTGTGAGGAGATCCAAGAGCTAGAGCCGAATTTCTACGAGGACCAGGACGAGTTCTCGTATATGCAGTTCGCTGACGGCTTTGCGTAGGTGGCCAGGATCGGCGGGACTTGCTAGTTGGACCATATGACATTTTGATTTTTAGTTTATTATATATATTTGTGACTCAGAGATGTATTCATACTTTGGAGACAGTTCAAGATTATTTTGTTTTCATACACAGTGATATATATACCTTTCAGTCTTCCGCTTGCGTTTTATCACTCGATCTGGAGTATGAATTGCAGTTTTGGAATAATCTTACTCATGTAAATGCTCTAACTCAGACAACATTGAATCATATTTGTTGCATAAGTGATAGTCTGAAACTCGGGAGTTGGGTTTCTACACGATCCCCAATTTTTAGGGTGTTACAAGTTGGTATCAGAGCATGATTTGGATTAAACCGGACCTGGATTATGATCACGCGACGTACCCTGTCACCCCTTTGACTTAGGTGGGTGCGAGAAAAACATAGAAACACTCTTAGGGTCCCAGTCTTGCCAATTGGCAAAGTTCACACAAATCGATCATTTTGATCGAGTCCGTGTGCATCCGTGGTCACATGAAATGACCCCGGACCACTTCTAGTTCTTGTGTGGATGGGTCTAGACCACTCTGGACCCAATCCTAGCTGTTAAAAATTGTCTAATGCGAATATGCTGCTGTTGACGCCCGAAATGACCCGAAATAGTGCGAAATGGAGTCGTGGGCCAACCCACGCTTATATAGGATGATCCAGGGTGGCACCCACATATTTTTGGGCACCTGAGGGCAGGAGGCCTCGCCAAAATGGTGAGGCATCGCCGATCAGCACAGTGACTGGTGAAGCCTCGCCATACAGTGGGACCCACTCGGGCCGGGTGTCGGGCCGACGCAATTTGGGGGCAAGGGTCCCCCCCTAGCTATGGGTCGTCCGTTAAAACCCTCCCAAAACACCACTTCCTTCATAAAAAACCTCCCAAGCTCTCCCTTTCTCATGTTTTACTGTCCTCCCTCTCAAATCCCTTTTCCAATCACCCCCACCGTCGATTTCTGCCTCAACCCACGCTCTTCCATCATTCACAGCCATAAACGCTCCCCTCTCTCTCCATTTTCATTCGTTTAGAGCTCTTACATCTCCCATTGGAAGCTCAAATCGTGTAAGCCTCCATCCCAACCTATTGCACTTTTTTTCCTTTGAAATCCTAGCCTTTGGGAGCTTATTTCACTCCTCTATAGGGCATAGATTCATGCCAGCCCACTAGGTCAGCCATTTCTCCCCATTTTCTCCATTTTCCATGGGTTTTCTAGAGGCTATTTTAGCCTTTTTCTCCTTTTCCACCATCCTCTCTCTCATGGGAAAGAGGAAGACCGCCACTGACGAAGTTGGGCCTAGTCGCCCTTCGCATTTAAGGAAGCCAAGAGGCGTCGCCGCAAGTCCAAGCGCCGCTCGTGAGTTTCAGATGAAGCGGGATCTCGATCCCCGATCTCTTGTTGGAAGGACTTGGTTGGCGTAACAACCTCATGGGGTTTACGAGGGCCGACGGGTCCTTTTTGAAGCTCAGGTGGATGGACGACTCTTTAGAGAATATCAATTTTTCGAGCTCCTGGAACAAGCATAGTGGGGTCTGCTGTTTGATGCTAGACAACGTGCCAATTCAACCACGGTCCGAGCCTTCTTTGCCAACATTCATGAGGCTACGCTGGAGCCCTTACAGTTCTGAGTCTTATGTGGAGTAGATTTGTGGGCCACAGTTGATGTCAGGTTGATATCTCGGCTTCTGAATGTGCCCCTTGGCGAGGTGCATCTAAGCGCTAAGAATCTGAATAGCATGCGTGAAAAGGATCGTCACACACGTGCCCTGTGCGACCGACTGGTTGAGTGGCAGTTGAACCGGAGTCTTCTTGCGTCCCATATGTCAAACGACTTCCGTTTCCTCCACCACATTTTCACATTCAACGTCTACCCCAGGTGGAGTAACCGCAGTGAATGTACGTGCCTCATGGTGGACTTCTTGTATCTGGTGGTGCCTTCATTCGTGTTGTGACAGATAGTTCAGGTTGTTTGCTCGAGGAGGACTGAGTCGCTCCCATACGGCCGACTCATATGTAGGATTGCGCGCGAGTTTGGTTATGGCCTTGGTGGGGAGCACCGGTACTATTTGTGACGAAGAAGGATGGTTCGCTGCGATTATGTATTGACTATCACAGGCTGAACCAGATTACGGTGAAGAATAGATATCCCTTGCCCAGGATAGATGACTTGTTCGATGAGCTGAGAGGAGCGCAGTACTTCTCGAAGATTGATCTGCAGTCAGGGTATCACCAGTTGCGCGTCAGGGATGAGGACGTGCAGAAAACAGCTTTCGGGACCATCTTTGGCCACTAAGAGTTCCTCGTGATGTAGTTCGGTCTTACGAACGCACTAGCCGTGTTCATGGATCTAATGAACAGGGTATTTCGGCCATTCCTCTATCGATTCATCATTGTGTTCATAGATGACATTTTAGTATACTCTAGGAGTCGAGAGGAGCATGAGGAGCACTTGCGATTGGTCCTGGATACACTGAGGCAGCACCAATTGTTCGCACAGTATAAGAAGTGCGACTTCTGGAAGAAGGAAGTCAAGTTCCTGGGACATGTGGTGTCCAAGGATGGAATGGCGGTGGACCTTGCTAAGGTAGCCGCTGTGCAGGACTGGAAGCAGCTTAGTTTTGTCACTGAGGTGAGGAGTTTTCTAGGTTTGGCAGGCTACTATTGACGTTTCATTCGAGATTTCTTGAAGATCGCCAGACCTCTATCTCAGTTGATAAGGAAATATGTGAAGTTCGCCTGGAATGAAATGGCAGAGACAGCTTTTCAGGAGCTGAAGGACAAGCTTACGTCTGCCCCTGTGCTAGTATTGCCAAAGGAAGGGGTTAAATACACGATATACACTGACGCGTCTAGCATTGGTCTAGGTTGTGTCTATATGCAGAATGAAAGGGTAATTTCGTATGCCTCGAGACAATTAAGGAAGCACGAGGAGAATTACCCTACACATGACCTTGAGTTGGCAACCATCATTTTTGCATTGAAGCTCTGGAGACATTACCTCTATAGAGAGGAGTTCGAGCTCTTTTGCGACCACAAGAGCCTCAAGTACATATTCGCACAGTGGGACCTGAATATAAGGTAGCGTCGATGGATGGAGACTTTGAAGGACTTTAAGTTTAAAGTTTCCTACCATCCGAGCAAGGCGAACCTTGTGGTTGATGCGTTGAGCCGCAAGAAGGCGATAAAGTTTACGGCTCTGCTGATAGTTGCCGAGTGGGACATGGTTGAGTTTTTGAGAGACTTTGAGCAGAAACTCACTGTGGAAGAGCCATTTAAGTTCATCGCACATGTTCAGGTGCGATCTCTTATCGATGACAGGGTCATCGCGGCACAGAGGGATGATGCGTGTCTGACTGAGCTTTGAGAGCAGGCCAGTGATGATGCAGACGCCGAGTGGGGAGTTGGAACGGTTGGGGGCTTACGTTATCGTGGCCGCCTATGCGTCCCTGATATCCCTGACTTGAGACGAGATATTCTCGAGGCTGCGCACAGTTCCAGACTTGCGATGCATCCGGACAACACAAAGATGTATCGTGACATGAAGAGGACCTATTGGTGGGATGGTATGAAGACCCACATCGCAGATTTCATGTCCCGTTGTCTCACTTGCCAGCAGGTGAAGGCAGAGCATCGCCGACCTCCTGGTCTCCTTCAGCCTATGCCTATAGCTTAGTGGAAGTGGGACTTTATTTCCATGGATTTCATTTCAGGACTGCCGAAGACGAGGAAGGGACATGATTCTATTTGGGTGATCGTCGACCATCTGACGAAGTCGGCGCACTTCCTACCGATTAGAGTTACGAACTCTACAGACGAGTTAGTCAGGCTGTATATCAGAGAGATAGTGCATCTGCATGGAGTTCCCTTAGAGATCGTGTCGGACAAAGACACACACTTTACTTCTATTTTCTGGACTTGCATCCAGGAAACTATGAGTGTGATGTTGAAGTTCAGTACTGCGTTCCACACACAGACAGACAGACAGATAGAGCGAGTGAATTAGATTTTAGAGGACATGCTGCGGGCTTGCGTGTTGGATTTCAAAGACAGTTGGGATGATTGTCTTCCATATGTGGAGTTCACGTACAACAATAATTTTCAGACCAGTATCGGTATGGCACCTTACGAGGCCTTGTATGAGCGTCCTTACCGAGCACCGCATTGCTGGGCAGAAGTCAGTGAGCGCAGATTGATTGGCCTAGAGATAGTGCAGGAGACCTCGGAGAAGGTTAATATCATCAAACGCCAGCTTCTTACAGCGCAGAGTAGGCAGAAGAGTTATGCCGTTGCAATTGGAGATCACGTGTTTTTGAGAGTTTTTCCTATGAAGGGAGTCCTTCGGTTCGGGAAGAAGGAAAAACTAGCACGCGATTCATTGGCCCATTCCAGATTCTTGATCGTGTGGGTGCAGTGGCTTATTGTCTGGCTTTTCCCATGCCTCTCGTGAGCATACACAACGTATTTCATGTTTCTATGCTGAAGAAATACGTTCCCGATCCTTCCCATATGATTAGATGGGAGCAGGTGCAGTTAGGTGAGGATGTTACATATATACTGCGACCGACACGTATACTAGACAGGAAGGAGCAGGTACTGTGTAGCAAGGTCATCTCCCTTGTGAAGGTGTTGTGGACGCATCACTCTAAAGAAGAGGCTACATGGGAGACGGAAGCCGAGATCAGAAAGAACTACCCATAGCTACTCGAGGAGTAAGAAAAGGTACAAATTTCAAGGATGAAATTTATTGTTAGGGGGGGTAGATTGTAACGCCTCAAAAAAATCATACAAAGACTCGAGTACCAACTCGATTAGAAATCACTTAGGATTAATTCCCTTAGAAAATAAGCGTAGTTAACTAGCGCTACGTTAGATTAGCTATGAAATTAGTACTGATCGCTTTAAATACGTTCTGCAAGACCCAAAACTTATAGAAGCAATGACACTATAACATCCCAAAATCTAGGATCAAACTCTAAACCCATTTGATCGTAGAAACCCTTTGAAACTTCGTATTGGATTTAGACCGCGCGTCGAAAGTCCGATATCTATAATCTCAGACCGTTATGACCGCTTAGCTGGACTTGACAATCATTTTGAAAATCAAGCCCAACCGATGTTCTGAGGCTATTTCCTTGAGCCTGGAGCAAGGAGTGTGAGAAAGAGTGAAATTTATTAAAAATTAAATGAGATTTAAATGAATCTGGCACGTTTCGCTTGCGGGTTAAGTATAAGCATTCAGACCGTCGGAATCTGACCCAAATACACCCTTGGATCAGGGAACATTTCTCACTCAGGTCAGTGTACATGAAATTCTCGATCGAGTCTCCGTGACCACTGAACTGAAACTGGTCCGCCACGTGCGATCTAGGAACACTACCGGACTAAAAACTTGATGTATACTGGATCCAGTATCCATGAGCTTAAGTCTGACCGCATTCGGCCAGGGGACCACCCGAAATGCTCTTTTGGATCGGAAAAGACCCGATTTGGTTATAACCCAAGTATACCTTTGTCCCAAGTCTAAATAGGTGAGTTTCTAACCTATTTAAGAGCTTTAAACCCTCTCATATCTCTCCCATCCGAATTTGCAATAAACCCTAGAAAGAGAAGAGAGAGAAAGAGAGAGATTGTGAGAGAGTTGCGGGAGAAACTTCCTGCCACTTGCTATAGCTTCTACACGTGTTTAATCACCGTATTCAAATCACTTTCCCAGTGATTCCAACTCATTTCTAGGTAAAAAAAACCCTAAACTCTACCTGTTTTAGGGATTCCATAGATACAAATAGCGAAGTAGCTGATTCATCTTGTGATATAGGTCGACATATCGCCATTGACGAAGTGTAGACTTTCTATTCGAATCAATACGCGTCTACGACGAAAGGTGAGGATTTTAGACGCTTAGATTGACTGATTTCAAAGCTTTCAATGTCGTTGAATAGTAGATTATCAACGAGAGAGCTGTTTGACAGGTAGAACATGCTGTCCATTTTTCATTTCGTATACGTACAGAAAATATGAGATTTAGGATATTTTAGGTATTTGTAGGAAATACTGTATACGTCTGTATTCTGTAAAAATGATTGTCATGTTTATTTGTCATGTTATGATATTAGATATACGTGTATGATCTGTTTGGAGAAAAGATTCGCCCTAACGCGCACTTTGGGTCGACATACGCTATGTAGACTAAGTGTTTGTATAAATGTTTGTATTAGTATGCATTGAGTGACTGTTGTGGTAGATTAGTCTTGAGATTGAATTCTCAATCAATATGATGATATACATGATTTCCTCCATGTTGTTATTGAATTGATTTCCTTATATGTATGGAATACATGTGTTTTGGTTGATTTGCTTACGTCGTATGTTATAACATGTTGCTAACATGCTTGGATTGTTTGTATTTCATTTCTATTACTCTCATATGTTCGCTGATGTAAACTGCAAGTGCTTGGGGCTATAACCTAGTCCAGGCAGTTGGTAATGGATTAAATTCGTGGTTGACTTCTATTTGCCACGAAGGACGTGTCGATGAACGCGAGTTGTGTTTTGGGTTGGCGGCAGTGGTTAGGCCACACGAAGTATTTTATGCACTTCATGTCGCTTAGCTTGAGATGCGCTCGTACTATTTGAGCTCGTCAAGTAACCCGACTGACCGTTGATTGTTCACCTTGTATGAGTCATAACTGCTTAAACCTAGTGTAACGCCCGTGAAAAATCCATACTTGGGCTCGAGTACCAACTCGACCCGAATTTGCGTAGAATTCATTCCTTTGGAAAATTTGACTAGGTTAGCTAGTGCAACGTTAGAATAGCTGGGAAATGGTCCCTGATCACTTTAAATACGTTCTACAAGGCCCGAAGCGAGTGGAACTAAGGGTGCTATAATGCTCTAAAGCCTCGGATCAAACTCTAAGCCGGTTTGTTCTCTGGACCACTTTGAATCTTTGTATTGGATCTAGACCGCACGTTGAAAGTCCGATACCTCCTATCTTAGACCGTTAGGACCGTCTAGCTGGGCTTGACACTCATTCCAAAAATCAAGTCAAACCGATTATCACAGGCTATTTCATTGAGCCCGGACCGAAGAGAGTGTGAATAGGGACATAGTTGGAATTTCAAATTCAAATCTGGCACACAAATTTGACGCATCAGTATTAAGCATTCTGACCGTCAGAATACAGCCAAATTACACCCTTGGATCAGGAAAAATATCTATTACATATCACGAGACTTATAGGCCTGATCTTGGTGCGGTGACCGTTAAACTGAAACTGGGCCGCCACGTGCGATCTGGGAACCCAACCGGTCTGAAAACTGGATGTGTGCTAGATCCAGTATGCATGAGCTTAAGTCCGACCGCATTTGGCCTGGGGACCTCCAGAAATGCCCTTTTGGACCGAAACGGCCCCGATTTGGTTAGGCACCAAGTAAACATTGTTCCCAAGCCTATTTTGGGAATGTTTTAGGCTATAAAAGGGGTTGAAACCCTCACTCCTCTCTCCCATCCGAATTTGAGAGAAGCCCTAGCTTGGGAGAGAGAAAAAGAGTGAGAGATTGTGAGAGAGTGGGAGAGTTCTTCCCGCCACTTGTGCTACGTGTTGCACATGCTTAAGCAACACTCCTCTACCGCTTTCCCGGCGATTCCACCGCAATCCTAGGTAAGTAAAAATCCTAAATAGTTGGTGATTTGAGTTTTTCTTGTTTCCATAGCGATGTAGCTTATGGATCTTATGTATTAGGCTCCTTACTCGCCGTAGACGAAGCATATACACTCCGCTTCAATTCCCGAGTCTACAAGACACTAGGTGAGGATTTTAGACGCTTGGATTGACGGTTCCCAATGCTTTCAATGTCGTTTAATAGTAGATTCTTGACGGCATCGCCGTTTGACATGTACAAAATGCTCTCCGTTTCCCGTTTCGTAAGCTAACGAAGAATATGAGATTTAGGGCATTTTAGTCATTTGTAGGAAGTACTGTTTACATTCATATTTTGCTGAAGTGATTGACATGGTTTGTTGTCGCATTAGGAAGTTAGGAATGTGTGCATAATTAGTTTGGCGAAGAGATTCGCCTAGTTGCACACTTTGGGTCGACATACCATATGTAGACTTAAGTGTGTAGTGTATGTGTTTGTATAAATGTTTGTATTAGTATGTATTGAATTAAATGATGTTATTTGATAGTTTGTGATTGATTTTTCAATTATTATGCCGACCTAAATGATTTTCTACATGTTGACAAAATGCATGATTTCATTACATGCATGGAATGTATGTGCTTGAGGATTTGCTTAAGTTGAATATGCATGGGAAGTATGCCTTGAAGATTTGCTTAAGTTGAATGTTATAACATGTGCTAACATGCTCACATGATGTATTTCAATTCCAATACCTTTTATAGTGATTCCATAGATGTGTGGGACTTGACTTAGTCCAGGCAGTCGGTAACCGAGCGAATTCGTGGCTGACTGGTCATAGCCACGAACGACGCGTCGATGAATGTGATTCGTGTTGAGAGTTGGCGGCAGTGGTTAGGCCACGCGAAGTGTTTTACGCACTTCATGTCGTTCAATTCGATATGCGATCGCGCTAGTCGAGCCCGTCAAGTAACCCGACTGGCCGATGTTTGTTCACCTTGTATGTAACATAACTGCTTGAACCTAGGGTACTGAACTTACCATTGTAAACCCTATTAACCGTGGTACCTTGATCCACGAAGACTCATGAGCCGGGCATGGTGGTATGGGACACCGTGGTCGAGCTGTCGGCCTACGCTGGGGTCACAAACCTCCCCGTAGTGACCAGTGAGCACCTAGACTCGTGAGCAGATTATGGTGGTATGGGACACTATATTCTAGCTGTCGGCCTACACTGATCAGGCGACGAGCCCTTTGTAGTGACCGCGAGCGTATTCTGAGTTCACGGGAGGCGACGACCCTTCCGTGCAGTAGAGTACAGTAGGCCTGTATTGATAAGGTGATGGGGGAGCGGTGCAACGAGTGCGAGCAACAGCCCTGGCAGCCCTTGCAGTGACCTACGAAATGTACATCGTATGAGATTACTAGGAGTGACGACCCTAGACAGGATCCGTGTTGGGATTGATACAAGGGAGGTACCTTAGTTTCCCAATCCTGCTGTTTGAATGGACTAATAACAACTTGGTAATCATATCACCATAGCATTGCATGTGCCTGGAAGATGTGGAGCACTCTAGAGAGTGTGGCATGCCGCGGTCGTAAGATGTTGCCGTATGAGGGTGATCGTCGGTGAGGGCATACATCACGTCATATCATCTTGCATTAACAACAGTATTAGGACTTGTCTGATTTACTGCTTTACTATTATCGCGTGACTGAATTGTGAACATGCTAATCTTTGCTCTATGATTCCACTGAGTTGATCACTCATTCCCACGTTACGGGATGGTGTTTGCAACACCCACCAGACCCTGTTGTAGTTGCAGGTGACGATGAGATCCAGGAGGTGGAGCTAGATGATGACGAGGACCAGGATGAGTTCTCGTATATGCAGTATCATGACGGCTTCCCGTAGGTGACCTGGATCGAGGGGACATCAGTGGGACTTTTCTTTTTGAACATTATTCTTTTGTTATGTACATGTATATGAGACTCAGAGATGTAGTCATACTTTGGAGACAGTTGAGATTACTTTATTTTTCCATACAGTGATATATATCTTGTTTAGTCTTCCGCTTGCTTTTATCACTGGATCTGAAGTATGAATTGCAGTTTTGGTATACTTTTACTCATGTGAATGCTTTAAATCAGACAACATTGAATCATAACCATTTTTGTTGCATAAGTGACGGTCTGGAACTCGGGAGTTGAGTTTATTCACGACCCCCGATTTTCAGGGTGTTACAGGTTGGTATCAGAGCATGAATGAGAGTATACTGGGCCTGGGTTATGGTCTTGCGACGTACGCTGTCGCTTCCTTTGACTTAGGTGGGTGCGAGAAGGGTCTAGAAACACTTCTAGGATCACAGATTCGCCGATAGGCGAAGTCTATAAGGATCGATCGCAAGATCGAGTCTGTAACGTATCTCGGGTCGCGTAAAGCGACCCGAATCACTTCTAAGCTGTAGGAAGTCGGGTGGAGATGTCCTATGAGCGGTTTTAAACCACAAAAGTGAATCCATGGGCCGTGGAATGACCACAACTCTAGTAATCAATCGCCGGGGCTTAAAAACCCCGTTTCACCAAAAATCTTCAAAATTCCTTCTTTAAACACTTCAACCTTCAGTTCTTTCTTATCCATTTCATGTTAGGCATCAAACCTAATGTGAAAATAACACAAATTAATATATTCACCAAATTTTACAGTGAATAGTAAAATTTCATGAAAAATGGCCATAAGGCTATTCTAACTTCACTTTCTTTAGCAACTAAGGAGATAGAAAGATGTACTGGCTCCTTCTATCCCAAATTCATATGCTGCATCATATGGTTTGGTATTCGGGATTGATATGTGGACCCGGAAAGCCCCGAACACATGTTTGGGCTCATAGGGACCAAAATATAATGAACCAAGGGGTGGGACCAACTTTTTTGGGGCCCTGGGACCATGGGGGACCAGACCCATGGGGTCTCGCTGGCCAACCTGAAGGTTGGCCGGCGATGCCATCGCCGGCCGGGCGATGCATCGCCGGCCGGCCATCTCCGATGGTGCTGCCCTTTGGGCGCACCCACTTAAATACCTCCCCCATCACTCCTAGCTACCTCTCATCCCACGAAAACCCCTAAAACACCCCTCTCCTTCACAAACAGCCCCCTTGCATGCCCTAGATTTGATTTTCAGCGCTCCATTCCAAACCCCGGCGACCCAAACCCCTCCTAATCCCTTCCTTGGCCAAAACCGACCACCACCCATCGATTATTGGGTGTTGGCAGCCTCTTTCCTTGAAGATTTTCCCATTTGGAGCTCCAAAATCCCCCAAATAGTGCTGAAATCGTGAGTAGCTCCATTCCATCTTTTTGTTCTTATTTTTCCCTGAAAGCACAGCCTTGGGAAGCTTGAAGCATCCCTCTACGACGCCTAGATTTCCTTTTGTCAGATTGGGCAGCCATTTCTCCGCATTTTCGGCGTTTTCCATGGCTTTCGTGGAAGCTATTTTGGGTCTTTTGTCACTCTCATCCATCCTGTCTTTGATGGGTAAGAGGAAAACTGCAACAGACGAGGCTGGGCCGAGCCGCCCTGCTCGATTGAGAAGACCGCGGGGTGGTGCCGCAAGTTCAAGCGCCGCCGCAGGTCCAGCGGCAGTCCTGGAGTGCCGTACAAAGCGGGATTTGGATCCCCATGCACATCTTGGACGAACCATCCTATCAGAGATGCCTCATGGTGAATACACTGATCGTAGAGTGTTATTTGAGGCGGACGTAGATGGGCGATTGTTCGGCGAGTATCTGTTGTTCGAACGCATTGAAGCTGCGCACTGGGGACCGATCTTTGAAGCTCGCGCTCGTGCTAATGTGAGCACTGTTCGTGCCTTCTATGCTAGCATCCAGAGTCCTACCTTGGAGCCCTTGCAGTTCAAAATCCCTTTTGGTAGAGATCGGATGGCTACGATCGACGTCCGGTTGGTTGCGCGACTTCTCAATGTGCCTCTAGGTGATGTACATCCAAGTGAGAAGAATTTGAGGACTAGACGTGAACGAGATCGCCGCACCAGGTTTCTGTGCGGTAAGTTGGTTCCATGGCAGCCTAATAATAGCCTCAAGGCGACGTACATGTCTGAGGATTTGCGTCTGCTGCATCACATCTGCACGTTCAATGTTTATCCTAGGTCGACGAACCGCATTGAATGTACATGTCTTATGGTCGATTTCTTATTTCTGGTGGCCCAGGGAGAGAACGTATGTATGGCCACTTTCATCTTACGGCAGATAGTTCTCATAGCCAGGTCGAGAAGAACATCCGAATCCCTTCCCTTTGGCCGACTCATTTGCAAGATTGCGCTTGAGTTTGCCTATAGACTTGGACCCGAGTTGCCGGTATCGATTCACACCATCGATGAGTCGACGATGGTTAAGATGAAGATTGGGTCGCAATATCGTGAAAATCAACTTGAAAGGGATAGTGGGGACGACTTTGATGAAGAGGAAGATCAAAGCGAAGGAGAACCTAGTGTAGAGGTTCAGGAAGAGACTCAGGAAGAAGCAGAAGAGGAGGCTCAGGATACTGATGAGAGCCCTCCTCCTTCTGCGCAGACTACTATTGACGATCGCATTGCTCGGATGGAGGAGAGTCAGACCGCTTTGCGAAGGGAAGTCCAAGAACTTCGAGCAGAGGTCGCTGATGCCAAGGCCGTTACGAAGAAGAAGTTTGGCAAGGTGACTCGCACCTTGAAGGCAATCCTGTGTTGTTTACAGGATAAGGGTGCTCCTCCTCCGTCACCAGATTCCGACTAGCGACGCGATCTTCGATGTTGTTATGAGTAGTTAGCTATTTTCTGTTTCATGTGTGTAAAGCCTATTAGGGCTAGTGCTTTGCTTTTGTCGCTGTTGCTTAACTGTCTTAATTTCCATGTCATTCTAGTCATGATGCTTGTAAGGATATATCCCTTGTACTGTGACAATTTTGATTAATTGAAATGCATGGAATGCCTTTGACTCTTTAGTGAATGATTGTGGTGTATTTGAGCAATTGAGACTGACAAGGTTGCGCCCTATTTTGAATATAGGGAATGCCACCTAAGACTACGAGGAGCACGGTTCGGCTTTCGTTGTCTGAGCAGATGGATCAGACTCCCTCTCAGTCTGGCACTCGTCCGGACCCTGCTGTGGGCCCGATTCCTGAGACTGTTCGATCGTCTCAGCCTGCTACTGGTCCTACAGATGGACCACCGCCATTTACACCATCAGTTAGAGAGCCACAGCGCGCATCTACTTCCGCACCTCATCCGCCACAGCCTGCTCCGCCACCTGATAGATTCGAGCAGATGATGGCTATGATGCTACAGCAGCAGCAGTTATTGACTACCATAGTCGGGACGTTAGCCCAGGGTGGGGGTGCGACTGCATCTACTCCGCCTGCACCACCTGCGCATCCAGCTGAGGATGCCTATGCTTACGCCCAGGATGAGGGCATAGCACTTCCTGCGCAGCCTGCTTTCCCTGCGGGGAACCCTGCCGACACACGGGGCCTTCTGGAGCGATTTCAGTGCTTGCGGCCTCCTACTTTCACGGGTTCTCACAGACCCGAGGAGGCTGAGTTTTGGCTCGACCGAGTGTCGAAGATTCTGCGCATGTTGCACTGTACTGAGGCAGAGCAGGTAAAGCTGGCTACCTTCCAGTTTGAGAGAGAGGCCAGTATGTGGTGGGATAGTGTATTGCGGACTGTTACCGCAGACTTCGTATGGACATGGGCAGCATTCGAGTTTCGCTTCCATGAGAAGTATTATCCTCAGACCTACAGACACGAGAGGGAGAATGAGTTTCTCCGTCTCAGGCAGGCAGCGATGACGGTTACCGAGTATGAGCATCGGTTCACAGAGTTGGGCAGGTACGTCCCGACGATTCTAGCTGATGAGCAGATGCGCATACGGCGCTTTTTGGAGGGCTTGCGACCGGATATTCGGTCGAAGATGTGCTGTATCAGTTTCTCCTCCTATGCGGAGTTGGTTCACATGTCCATGCGGGCAGAGCAGGACGTGGATCGACTTGCGCGATCACGAGGCCCGACTACTTCCAGGCCGCGACCGGAGTTGCCAGATAGGCCCTTCGCGGGCAAGAGGCCTCGCATTGATCCTCCTACCAGGACCACGGCGCCAGTGGGACCGTTTAGGCGCCCTGATTTATCGTGCACATACTGTGGGAGGACGGGCCACCTAGCGCCGAGTTGCTTTTCGAGGATGCGGGACAGTGGGTTCTCGCCGCCGCAGAAGATTGATCGTGTACGTCCACAGGCGATATCAGCACCGCCTATACGGTCAGCTCCTGCGCAGTCCTCTTTCAGACCCACAGTATCGCAGATTCGACAGCCCCCACGGCCCTTGACACAGCGGCCGAACCGGCCACAGCAGGCTCGAGTTCATGCACTGACCGCTGAGGCAGCTACGACGCCGACTTTCCAGCATTCAGCCTTCGAGGTCACCGGCCATATCGGAGGTACTCCCGTTCTTGTCATGGTGGACACTGGTTCCACGATTTCTTTGATATCGCGTGCCGTAGTCAGACGTCTTGGGTTGCAGACTATCACTATGGATAGCGTGCGAGTCCTTGCAGCTCACGGAGATTATTCGAATGTCACCCAGTTGTGTGAGGGTTGTTTACTTGATCTGGGAGGCAGGACGATGACTCTTGATTTGGTCGTCGATCCCTCGCTCGTATATCTCGACGTCATTCTTGGCATGGACTGGTTGACTGCAGCGAGAGCCGAGATTGACTGCGAGGCTCGTGTGGTGACGGTGTACGAGCCTGAGGGCACGCCTTTCACATTTTCAGTGCGGGTAAATCTTCCTTTCCGCATTCTTAGCTACGCCACTCTGTTGCGCGACGCTGGTGCCCAGGTACTTGAGCAGACGCCAGTTGTTTCTGAGTTCGGGGATCTGTTCAGGAAGATCCCTGGTTTGCCGCCCCGACGCTAGATCGATTTCACTATCGATCTGATTCCTGGTTCTACACCCGTCTCACTGCCGACGTATCGCATGGCACCATGTGAGATGGAGGAGTTGAGGACGCAGATTGACGGTCTGCTAGAGCTTGGCTTTATACGGCCTAGCGTATCTCCTTGGGGAGCACCGGTCTTGTTCGTGAAGAAGAAGGATGGTTCGCTGCGATTGTGTATTGATTATCGCAGGCTGAACCAACTCACAGTGAAGAACAAGTACCCTTTGCCCAGGATCGATGACTTGTTTGATCAGTTGAGAGGAGCGCAGTACTTCTCGAAGATTGATCTTCAGTCAGGATATCATCAGCTGTGCGTCAGAGATGAGGACGTGCAGAAGACAGCGTTCAGGACCAGTTTTGGTCACTACGAGTTCCTCGTGATGTCGTTCGGTCTCACGAACGCACCGGCCGTGTTCATGGATCTGATGAACCGGGTATTGCGGCCTTTCCTCTATCGATTCGTCGTTGTCTTCATCGACGACATTTTGGTATACTCTAGGAGTCGAGAGGAGCATGAGGAGCACTTGCGTTTGGTCCTTGATACGCTCAGACAGCATCAGTTGTTCGCACAGTATAAGAAGTGCGACTTCTGGAAGCAGGAGGTGAAGTTTCTGGGACACGTGGTGTCCAAGGATGGCATGGCAGTTGACCTGTCTAAGGTAGCTGCGGTGCAGGACTGGGAGCAGCCTGGTTCTGTCACTGAGGTGAGGAGTTTCTTGGGTCTCGCTGGCTATTATCGGCGCTTCATTCAGGACTTCTCGAAGATCGCGAGACCCTTATCTTAGTTGACACGGAAGGACGTGAAGTTCGCCTGGAATGATAAGGCGGAGTCAGCTTTTCAGGAGCTGAAGGACAGACTTACGTCCGCCCCTGTGCTAGTATTGCCAGAGCAAGGGGTTAAATACACTATATACACTGACGCGTCTAGCGTTGGTTTGGGTTGTGTCCTTATGCAGAGGGACAGGGTAATTTCGTATGCCTCGAGACAATTAAGGAAGCACGAGGAGAATTACCCTACACACGACCTGGAGTTGGCAGCCGTGATATTCACACTGAGACTCTGGAGACATTACCTCTACGGAGAGGAGTTCGAGCTCTTTTGCGACCACAAGAGCCTCAAGTACATATTCACACAGCGGGACTTGAATATGAGGCAGCGGCGATGGATGGAGACGCTGAAGGACTTCAAGTTTGAAGTCTCTTACCATCCTGGGAAGGCGAACCTTGTGGCTGATGCGTTGAGCCGCAAGAAGGCGATAGAGTTTGCGGCTCCGCTGATGGTTGCCGAGTGGGATATGGTTGAGTTTTTGCGAGACTTTGAGCAGAAACTCACCGTAGAGGAGCCATTTGAGTTCATCGCACATGTTCAGGTGCGATCTCCGATCGATGACCGTGTCATCGAGGCGCAGAGGGACGACGCGCATCTTACTGAGCTTCGAGAGCAGGCCAGTGATGATGCTGACGCCGACTGGCGAGTTGGCATGGATGGGGGCTTACGTTACCATGGCCGCCTATGCGTTCCTGATGTCCCTGACTTGAGACGAGAGATTCTCGAGGCTGCGCATTCTACTAGACTCGCGATGCATCCTGGCAGCACGAAGATGTATCGTGACGTGAAGAGGACGTACTGGTGGGAAGGTATGAAGACCCACATAGCTGAGTTCGTGTCCCGTTGTCTCACTTGTCAGCAGGTGAAGGCAGAGCATCGCCGACCACCTGGACTTTTACAGCCTATGCCTATTGCAGAGTGGAAGTGGGATTTCATTTCCATGGACTTCATTTCTGGGTTGCCGAAGACGAGGAAGGGGCATGATTCCATTTGGGTGATCGTCGACCGATTGACGAAGTCGGCGCACTTCCTACCGATCAGAGTTACGAACTCTGCAGACGAGCTGGCTAGATTGTATATTAGGGAGATCGTGCGTCTGCATGGAGTTCCGTTGGAGATCGTGTCGGACAGAGACACGCGGTTCACTTCTATTTTCTGGACTCGCATTCAGGAGGCTATGGGTGTGAAGTTGAAGTTCAGTACTGCCTTCCACCCACAGACGGACGGACAGACAGAGCGAGTGAACCAGATCCTGGAGGACATGTTGCGAGCTTGCGCATTGGACTTCAAGGACAGTTGGGATGACTGTCTTGCATATGCGGAGTTTGCGTACAACAATAGCTTCCAGGCGAGTATCGGCATGGCACCTTATGAGGCGCTGTATGGGCGACCTTGTCGCGCACCGCATTGCTGGTTAGAGGTCGGTGAGCGCAGCTTGATTGGCCCAGAGTTGGTGCAGGCGACGTCAGAGAAGATTGATATTATTCGACGTCGGCTACTTACAGCGCAGAGCAGACAGAAGAGCTACGCCGATACGAGACGGAGACCACTAGAGTTCACAGTCGGGGATCATGTGTTTTTGCGAGTTTCCCCTATGAAGGGAGTCCTTCGGTTCGGGAAGAAGGGGAAGCTGGCACCGCGATTCCTTGGCCCATTTCAGATCCTCGATCGTGTGGGAGCAGTGGCTTACCGATTGGCTTTACCCACGCCCCTCGCGAGCGTCCACAACGTATTTCATGTTTCTATGCTGAAGAAGTACGTTGCTGATCCTTCTCATATCATCAGATGGGAGCAGGTGCAGTTAGGAGAGGATGTTACTTATATCCTGCGACCGACACGCATCTTGGACCGGAAGGAGCAGGTACTGCGTAGCAAGGTGATTCCCCTTGTGAAGGTACTATGGACGCATCATACTGAGGAGGAGGCTACTTGGGAGACAGAAGCCGAGATCAGAAAGAACTACCCACAGCTTCTCGAGGAGTACGAAAAGGTACAAAATTTCGAGGACGAAATTATTTGTTAAGGGGGGTAGATTGTAACGCCCGTGAAAAATCCATACTTGGGCTCGAGTACCAACTCGACCCGAATTTGCGTAGAATTCATTCCTTTGGAAAATTTGACTAGGTTAGCTAGTGCAACGTTAGAATAGCTGGGAAATGGTCCCTGATCACTTTAAATACGTTCTACAAGGCCCGAAGCGAGTGGAACTAAGGGTGCTATAATGCTCTAAAGCCTCGGATCAAACTCTAAGCCGGTTTGTTCTCTGGACCACTTTGAATCTTTGTATTGGATCTAGACCGCACGTTGAAAGTCCGATACCTCCTATCTTAGACCGTTAGGACCGTCTAGCTGGGCTTGACACTCATTCCAAAAATCAAGTCAAACCGATTATCACAGGCTATTTCATTGAGCCCGGACCGAAGAGAGTGTGAATAGGGACATAGTTGGAATTTCAAATTCAAATCTGGCACACAAATTTGACGCATCAGTATTAAGCATTCTGACCGTCAGAATACAGCCAAATTACACCCTTGGATCAGGAAAAATATCTATTACATATCACGAGACTTATAGGCCTGATCTTGGTGCGGTGACCGTTAAACTGAAACTGGGCCGCCACGTGCGATCTGGGAACCCAACCGGTCTGAAAACTGGATGTGTGCTAGATCCAGTATGCATGAGCTTAAGTCCGACCGCATTTGGCCTGGGGACCTCCAGAAATGCCCTTTTGGACCGAAACGGCCCCGATTTGGTTAGGCACCAAGTAAACATTGTTCCCAAGCCTATTTTGGGAATGTTTTAGGCTATAAAAGGGGTTGAAACCCTCACTCCTCTCTCCCATCCGAATTTGAGAGAAGCCCTAGCTTGGGAGAGAGAAAAAGAGTGAGAGATTGTGAGAGAGTGGGAGAGTTCTTCCCGCCACTTGTGCTACGTGTTGCACATGCTTAAGCAACACTCCTCTACCGCTTTCCCGGCGATTCCACCGCAATCCTAGGTAAGTAAAAATCCTAAATAGTTGGTGATTTGAGTTTTTCTTGTTTCCATAGCGATGTAGCTTATGGATCTTATGTATTAGGCTCCTTACTCGCCGTAGACGAAGCATATACACTCCGCTTCAATTCCCGAGTCTACAAGACACTAGGTGAGGATTTTAGACGCTTGGATTGACGGTTCCCAATGCTTTCAATGTCGTTTAATAGTAGATTCTTGACGGCATCGCCGTTTGACATGTACAAAATGCTCTCCGTTTCCCGTTTCGTAAGCTAACGAAGAATATGAGATTTAGGGCATTTTAGTCATTTGTAGGAAGTACTGTTTACATTCATATTTTGCTGAAGTGATTGACATGGTTTGTTGTCGCATTAGGAAGTTAGGAATGTGTGCATAATTAGTTTGGCGAAGAGATTCGCCTAGTTGCACACTTTGGGTCGACATACCATATGTAGACTTAAGTGTGTAGTGTATGTGTTTGTATAAATGTTTGTATTAGTATGTATTGAATTAAATGATGTTATTTGATAGTTTGTGATTGATTTTTCAATTATTATGCCGACCTAAATGATTTTCTACATGTTGACAAAATGCATGATTTCATTACATGCATGGAATGTATGTGCTTGAGGATTTGCTTAAGTTGAATATGCATGGGAAGTATGCCTTGAAGATTTGCTTAAGTTGAATGTTATAACATGTGCTAACATGCTCACATGATGTATTTCAATTCCAATACCTTTTATAGTGATTCCATAGATGTGTGGGACTTGACTTAGTCCAGGCAGTCGGTAACCGAGCGAATTCGTGGCTGACTGGTCATAGCCACGAACGACGCGTCGATGAATGTGATTCGTGTTGAGAGTTGGCGGCAGTGGTTAGGCCACGCGAAGTGTTTTACGCACTTCATGTCGTTCAATTCGATATGCGATCGCGCTAGTCGAGCCCGTCAAGTAACCCGACTGGCCGATGTTTGTTCACCTTGTATGTAACATAACTGCTTGAACCTAGGGTACTGAACTTACCATTGTAAACCCTATTAACCGTGGTACCTTGATCCACGAAGACTCATGAGCCGGGCATGGTGGTATGGGACACCGTGGTCGAGCTGTCGGCCTACGCTGGGGTCACAAACCTCCCCGTAGTGACCAGTGAGCACCTAGACTCGTGAGCAGATTATGGTGGTATGGGACACTATATTCTAGCTGTCGGCCTACACTGATCAGGCGACGAGCCCTTTGTAGTGACCGCGAGCGTATTCTGAGTTCACGGGAGGCGACGACCCTTCCGTGCAGTAGAGTACAGTAGGCCTGTATTGATAAGGTGATGGGGGAGCGGTGCAACGAGTGCGAGCAACAGCCCTGGCAGCCCTTGCAGTGACCTACGAAATGTACATCGTATGAGATTACTAGGAGTGACGACCCTAGACAGGATCCGTGTTGGGATTGATACAAGGGAGGTACCTTAGTTTCCCAATCCTGCTGTTTGAATGGACTAATAACAACTTGGTAATCATATCACCATAGCATTGCATGTGCCTGGAAGATGTGGAGCACTCTAGAGAGTGTGGCATGCCGCGGTCGTAAGATGTTGCCGTATGAGGGTGATCGTCGGTGAGGGCATACATCACGTCATATCATCTTGCATTAACAACAGTATTAGGACTTGTCTGATTTACTGCTTTACTATTATCGCGTGACTGAATTGTGAACATGCTAATCTTTGCTCTATGATTCCACTGAGTTGATCACTCATTCCCACGTTACGGGATGGTGTTTGCAACACCCACCAGACCCTGTTGTAGTTGCAGGTGACGATGAGATCCAGGAGGTGGAGCTAGATGATGACGAGGACCAGGATGAGTTCTCGTATATGCAGTATCATGACGGCTTCCCGTAGGTGACCTGGATCGAGGGGACATCAGTGGGACTTTTCTTTTTGAACATTATTCTTTTGTTATGTACATGTATATGAGACTCAGAGATGTAGTCATACTTTGGAGACAGTTGAGATTACTTTATTTTTCCATACAGTGATATATATCTTGTTTAGTCTTCCGCTTGCTTTTATCACTGGATCTGAAGTATGAATTGCAGTTTTGGTATACTTTTACTCATGTGAATGCTTTAAATCAGACAACATTGAATCATAACCATTTTTGTTGCATAAGTGACGGTCTGGAACTCGGGAGTTGAGTTTATTCACGACCCCCGATTTTCAGGGTGTTACACCTAGGGTACTGAACTTACCAGTGGAACCCCTGATAACTATGGTACCTTGATCCATAGAGACTCATGAGCCGGGCATGGTGTTATGGGACACCGTGGTCGAGCTGTCGGTCTACGCTGGGGCCATAAACCTCCCCGTAGTGACCAATGAGCACCTTTGACTCGTGAGCCGATTGTGGTGGTATGGGACACTACATTCATGCTGTCGGCCTACTCTGATTGGTGACAAGCCCTTTGTAGTGACCTCGAGCGTATTCTGAGTCTACGTGAGGCGACGACCCTTACGTAGCAACAAGAGTACATTAGGCCTGTATTGATAAGGTGATGAGGGAGCAGTGCAACGAGTGCGAGCAACAGCCCTGACAGCCCTTGCAGTGACCTATAAATATAACATCGTATGATACTAGTAGGAGTGACGACCCTAGACAGGATCCGTGTTGGGATTGATATAAGGAAGGTACCTTAGTTTCCCATTAATGCTGTGTGAAAGGACTAATAATAACTCGATAATCATTTCCACATCGCACTGCATGTGCCTGGAAGATGTGGAGCACTGAGGGAAGAAAGCATGCCGCGGAAGTAAGATGGTGTCGCATGAGAGAGTATGTCGGTGAGGGCATCCATCATGTCATTTCATGCTTGCATTAACAACAGTATCTAGGAATGTTCGATTGCCTGCTTTACTATTATCGCGTGATTGATTTGATAACATGATAATCTTTGCTCTATGATTCCACCGAGTTGATCACTCACTCTCACGTTACGGGATGATGTTTGCAACACCTACCAGACTCTGTCTTAGATGCAGGTTGTGAGGAGATCCAAGAGCTAGAGCCGGATTTCTACGAGGACCAGGACGAGTTCTCGTATATGCAGTTCGCTGACGGCTTTGCGTAGGTGGCCAGGATCGGCGGGACTTGTTAGTTGGACCATATGAGATTTTGATTTTTGGTTTATTATATATATTTGTGACTCAGAGATGTATTCATACTTTGGAGACAGTTCAAGATTATTTTGTTTTCATACACAGTGATATATATACCTTTCAGTCTTCCGCTTGCGTTTTATCACTCGATCTGGAGTATGAATTGCAGTTTTGGAATAATCTTACTCATGTAAATGCTCTAACTCAGACAACATTGAATCATTATCATATTTGTTGCATAAGTGATAGTCTAGAACTCGGGAGTCGGGTTTCTACACGACCCCCGATTTTCAGGGTGTTACAACATGACTGGTGACCAAACTCATTTTTATGAGTATTCAAACTTTGATGGTGGATCAGTTATATTTCGACATGGTAGCTCCGACAAAATTATTGGATAAGGAATGATAGCTATACCAGGTCTTCCAAAAATAAAAAATGTTCTTTGTGTAGAAGTTTTAAAACATAATCTTCTTAGCATCTCTCAAATATATGACAAAGAAATTTGGTCACCTTCTCAAAGGATGTATTTAGAATCTTTGACCATACAGGAAAATCTATCATAAAAAGTTTACGCACTAGTGATAACTGTTACATTATCAAAAGTATAAATGAGAGTATATTATTCACAAAATGTAATATGGCTGTAAAAAGTGAATCCAAATTATGATACCAAAGGTTGGGACATGTTCACTTCCAAAATTTAGCCAAGCTAAGTTCAAAAAAATTAGTTAAAGGACTTCCCAAGTTTAGAAAAGAAGAAAAAGTTGTATGTGGTGATTGTCTAAAAGGTGAACAGATAAAAGTTGGCCACAAAAAGACAACCACCATAGCAACAACAAAACCTCTGGATCTGTTACATATGGACCTAGTTAGTCTGACCAAAGTGGAAAGTCATGGTAAGAAAAGATACTTCCTGGCGGTAGTAGAAGATTACACCAGATTCACTTGGGTCGCATTTCTTCAGGAAAAATTAGATGCCTTTGATGAATTTGTAATTTTGCCAAAGCAACTTCAAAATAAAAAAAGGATATTGCATAAATCGCATCAGGAGTGATCATGGTGGCAATTTTAAAAGGTACTATGATGAGAAAGGAATCCATCATGAATTCTCAGCCCCAAAAACCCCACAATAAAATGGAGTTGTTGAAAGAAAAAATCAAGTACTATAGGAAATGGGGTCAGTTATGTTAAATGGAAAAGATATGGCGAAGAATTTCTGAGCTGAAGCTGTCTACACTGCTTTCTACATCATCAATAGAGTTTATCTTAGAGCAAGTTTGAATAAAAATTCATATGAACTATGGTATGGAAAACAACCTAATTTGAATTACTTTCGTATTTTTAGAAGTAAATGTTATATATCTTGAGAGATAGAGATCACCTAGGGAATTTTGAGTCTAAAAGTGATGATGGTATCTTTCTGGGGTATGCCTCGAATAGTCGTGCTTATAGAGTATACAATCTGAGGACCCTCACTATTGAAGAATCATTCAATGTGGTGATCGATGACCACTCTCACAAAGAAGACAGTCCCTTAAATGAATTAGAAGATGATGTAGATTTATGCATTCTAGATAAATCAAATGACAAATCTCCATTATCTAATAAACCACAACCGTCATCCAATATACCCATCATTAAGGATCACCCTCAAGAGCAATGGTGTAAGAACTCGATGGCAGATAGAAAATGTCTATAGTCATTTCTGCTTTACCTCAAAGATTGAACCCAAAAATATCGTGGAATCTCTTCAAGATGAACATTAGATAAGTGTTATACAAGAAGAACTTCAACAATTCCAGAGAAACGAGGTATGAGAATTAGTTTCCAGGCCACTCAATACGAATGTCATTGGAACCAAATAGGTTTTTAAGAACAAATCCGATGAATCTGGGAATGCGATCAGGAATAAAGCAAGGCTAGTAGCTCAAGGGTATTCACAGATAGAAGGCATTAATTTCAATGAAACATTTGCTCTGTAGCTCGTCTTGAGTCAATTAGAATACTCATGTCTGTTGCATGTGTATTAAAATTTAAACTATTTCAAATGGATGTAAAAAGTGCATTTCTTAATGGGGATCTTACTGAAGAAGTTTATGTAGAACGACCTAAGGAATTTTCAGATCCTAAGTATCCTCATCATGTTTATCATCTGAACAAAAAACTTTATGGTCTCAAACAAGCACCACGTGCATGGTATGAATGATTAACGAACTTTCTTTTGGATCATAAATTTAGAAGGGGTAGTGTAGATAAAATATTATTCGCTGAAAAGACAAAGGATTCATTGCTCATTGCAAAAATCTATGTGGATGATATAGTCTTTGGTTCAACATGTGAAGATACTGCATACAAATTTGCCGATCTCATGAAATCTGAATTTGAAATGAGTATGGTCGGCGAATTGAATTTCTTTTTAGGCTTACAATTGAAGCAGTTAAATGATGGAATCTTCATATGTCAGACCAAATATGAAACCAACTTGGTGAAAAGATTTGGGCTCGAATTTGGTCATACTTATCATACTCTTATGAGAACTACACTCCAACTCTCCAAAGATGTTAATGGCAAAAGTGTGGATCAACATCTCTATCGGAGTAGGATAGGAAGTCTACTATATCTCATAACTAGTTGTCCAGATATATCTTTTAGTGTGGGAGTGTGTGCTTAGCATCACGCAGATCTTAAGGAATCCCACCTAACATCAGTTAAGAGAATCATCAAATACATAACAGGAACTACCTCTTTCGTGTTGTGGTATCCATTCGAAACATCCACCACCATTACTGGATACTCCGATGCCAATTGGGCTGAAAATTTGGATGATCGAAAATCGATAAGTGGAGGATGTTTTTACATTAAAAATTATCTAGTCTCCTGGCAGAGCAAGAAGAAAAATTTAATATCATTGTCCACTGCCGAGGTTGAATATATCGTTGCAGGTAGTTGTGCACAACTCCTTTGGATGAAACAAATGCTATTGGATTATGGGATTGAGCAATCCACAATGAGTCTTTTCTGTGACAACACAAGTGCTATCAACATCACAAAAAATCTTGTTCAAAATTTTACACCAAACATATTGACATCCATCATCATTTTATCTGAGAACTTGTTGAAGATAAGATTATTGTATCGGATTATGTGTCTATAGAAAAGCAACTTGCTGATATCCTAACGAAACCTCTTGATGCAAATAGGTTTAATGATATTCAAAAATCATTTGGAATATTTTCTCTTTAATGATGTCACAGTTAAAATGGTTCATATAGGTAAATCTTCAAACTGAGACATTCATGGTTTATTATCAGCAACAAGTTTAAACTTCATGAATTAACCATGTTAGCCATGGGAACAAAAATGCTACATATTCACATACTCGATGATATCTAGCTGCTTTCAATATCATCGATATTTAAATATCGATGATATCGACATTCACCATCGATGGAATTGATGGATCTCGGGAATACAACGTTATAACTGTCGGTCCTTCCCAACGGTCAGACTGCCTCAACATCTGCTGAATATTTATGTTTTCCCAACGTCCATCGGCACAGTCTTCGATATCATTATGAGCCTGATTTCAATGTCATCGATGAGGTATCAATATCATCGAAGGATCTGCTATAAAAGAGAAACATGCATTCAGTTTAAATCAACTCATTCCTTCTCTTCCCTGGTTGTTTCTCTCTACCTCTACCCATCTCGTTAGGATCCTCTCACAGACAAACCATGGTAAAAAGCAAAGGTAAGAATCTTCCACAATCATCAGAATAAAAAAATAAGCAACCTGAATCCAGTCAATTTCAACTGGTGGAAGGGGTCCAGCCACCGTTGTTGAACGCCTTATCCTTAATAGTGTCATTGAGCCATTATGGGTGAATTTTCACTTAGAGGTAATAGGGTGGAAAAATATCCTAAATCTTGGTGGTCCCTACCAACTGGGCTTGATTCATGAATTCTTCAATGGCTGTCATATCATTCGTGATAATCCTCCTTGTATTTGAATCAAAATTGTGCATCATTCAAAACTCATCACTCCCATCACTCTTACACGCCTTCTCAACCTTGAAGTCACTCGAATCCTCGTGGCAAATTAAAATCTAAATGGGTTAGGTGTTTGGGGACAGATAACACAGCCATTATGTCATGATACCACTATTCCCTGGAATGATGAAAATTCTCTTCACATCAATCACCTTGGACCCTTTTTTAAGGTTCTCCATAGCATCCTAGGGACAAATGTGTATCCATGTGATGTAAAGGGTAGTCACCTTACTTCCTTTATACTGAATGTCCTTTATGATGTGTATCAAGAGATCCAAGTGTGCCTTCTAACTCTTCTTCTGGGGCAGCTCATTCATATAATCCGAGGCGAACATTGGGATACGCTACCATTTCCTGCACTCATATGCAAAATTGCTCATTATGTGGGCCTCCCAGCCACCTCTAATGTCGTTCATCCAAAAGCATGGTTCGATGATGACGCAATCCAGGAGGCGCAATAGTTATGCTTCACTTCCTCTCTTCCAGTGAATAGATCTCACGTCTAGCCAGCTGAACACAATGATCAACCCTCGTATCCACTGACGCCATGGGGATCCAATCATATGCCACTAATTAGTCTAGAGTCCTTCACCAATCGGCGAGATCATCACCTTGAACATCATCTGCTTAATGGTATGGCTGGTATGGAGGAACGACTTTACAACTGTGCGCCTCACAGCGATTGAAGATAAAGTTGATGCCCTCCAGTATACCAGCCAGAAAATAGTGGACTTGCTCACAAATGGCGACACTCATGGACATTAAGTACCACTTGGGGTGTGTGATGTTGATGTGATCATATCTAGAAAGTTTGGGTAACTTCTTTTTGGTGTTTGCATAAAGTTCTTCCTTTTTGTTGTGCTCATGTTTGGGCCAGATTGGATGGTTTTGTTGTTTCGGACTGGATGTTACATACCCATTTTGGACATTTTTTTATGGCTATTTATAATTCATATATATTTACTTCCATGCATATTTGGTATGTTTACTAGTCTGCCTTGAATGATGATATCAACTGTGCATCCTCCTCCTGCATATTTCTTGATTAGTTTATGATGTTTGACTTGATATGCATACCTGTCTTTATCTGTCTTACCTCTTATGCATTTTTGGTCTTGGTTCTCCCATATGCTTCAACTTCAGTCAATATCCATTGTTATATTATCCTTTACCAATGACTGATAAAAAGGGGGAGAACAAATCCACACCATGAAGGAAAATTGTGTTTATCTATTTGTAAATGGTGGTGCAAGTGATAGGGGGAGCAACTGCAAGAAGATAGGGGAGATCAATGTTAGGGGAGCAGCTACTACTGATGTGTATGAACTAGATAGCTTTATAAAATTATGTAAGGTTCATGTACACACAATTTAGGGTGTTAGTCTAGAAATTGTTCTACGGTGTTTTGAAGTTTTGTCACGTAATTGACAAAGGGGGGTATTGAAAGTGCCCGGGTTTGTCAATTAGCATAAGTGTTGAGTCAACTTGACAAAGGAACCCCATAGGAAGATTGCTCAAGCATCTGCCTCAATTGGATGTGTGCTCAAACTCACCACAGGTAAAACTTAGCCTCACATCCCCTGTCCCAAAATACCAGGTATATAAAACTCTTAAAATTGAATAGAACATCCTAGGGTTTTTGGTTAGAAAACTTTGTCAGACTCAGGAAAATCTTTAAGTTTTCTACCTTTGTCGATTTATCGACAAGCGGTTCGATGAAATCAAACCCTGTTGTCGATGTCCTCGAAGCTCACTTGATCTTATTGAAATGAGGACCTAAGATGTCCAGCAACCACAAAGATATCTGGACTAAATTATCGATGTATTGATAGGCTCATCGATATCATCAAAATTTGAATATTGAGTCCATCGAGCTGACTCAATAAAATCGACATCTGATCTATTGTGTCCAAAGTACTACTAAGGTAAATCATGTAATCCTCGATATATCGAAGGGCTCCTCGATATCCTCAAAATTCAAATCTCGATGATATTGGAAGACCTTCGATGATATCGGATTGGGACACAAATTTATCCAGCAAGTCTTCAGGTTAATCCATCTTAGATCGAGGGTCACTCGATAAAATTGATATTCAAATATCAATCATATTGAGGGAAGGTCGATGTCATCGAAAGTGGGCATAAACTGTCTAGCAAGCATAATAGGAAAATTCCTTAGAATTCTCGATGAATCGACACTGCCCTCGATGTTATCAATATTCAAATTTTGATGATATCGAGTTATGCTCGATCATATCTTACCTGAAATATTTCAAAGGTAAGTTCTCTTACATTTTCAAATGTTGAGGAATCAAACCTCGCGTCGATGAAATCGGAGTTCAAAATCTGGTGGCATTGACACATTTTTTATTTTCTCAACAAATTACAAAAGGTTTCAAAAGCGTTTGACAATTGAGTTCATGTCATCGAGCAGCTAGTCGATGCTATCGAGAGTATACGCTCGATGATATCGACCTTACTCGATGACATCGAATTTTGTCAAAAATGTGACCGTTTTATATCCATTAGAACCTTTTACCTATTTAATGAGAGCTTGGCCTTGGTTGTTGGTAGAGAAAATAGAGAGTGCTTTTGTGTGTTTGGTAGAGAAAATAGAGAGTGCTTTTGTGTGTTTAACCCCAGATCATATACCCTAAGCCTTTTCTCTCATGAAAGTTCATCCTCCAATCCATCCTCATCATTTAAATTTAATATAGTGGATTGGGGAATGAACTTCTACATTCAAGGATCCTACAACTACTATCTTAATGGAAAATCATGAAGTTGGGATGCCTTGAATGCATAGATGATTGGAATCGCTCAGTCTCATTTATAGGAAAACATTTAATAGAGTAGGATTCCATCATAACCTTAACCCATCCCATCGCCTTATATTGGTACATCATCTGACTTGTGGTTCAAGGAAGCTAAAGATTCTTTATCATTAAAGGAGGAGATCTTCATCAACACACTGAATAGGGCTCATCTACTTATTTGTAGGTCATTAGATTCCAAAGGACCCTTATGATAATTTCTTTTGTAGTATTGGGTCTAAGGTGTTTCTCAACCCTTTCAAGTCCTCATTGGAGGCCTCCGATGGGAGAGTACGTGGTGGGTGCTTTGTGTTGACCCTTGCTCTGTGGAGAGTATAAACTCTTAAGTCCTTATGTAGGTCCTTGACCTATGTGGTATAAAACTTGGGTACTATGTGTTGACCCTTGTTCATGGGAGCATAAACTAGTGAGGTTCCTTGTGTGGATCCTTGGCCTATGTGGCCTAAAATTCGGGTGTTGTGTGTTGCCCCATGCTCCTATGTGGGGCATAAACTATGTCATGTAGACACGTTAGAGTCAGCTTAGAGTAGGTTATACTCGTTTGAGGTGAACCTGATTTGAAACCTCTGGTTTGAGGTGAACCTATTGTGAAACCTCCGTTAGTGAGATCCGGTACAGTCAAGGGTTGAGTGCGTCCATTGGAAGTAGAGTAGACAAGTAGTTGAACCACTATAAAAATAATTGTGTTTGAGTTTATTATTTTACTTGTGTGATTTCCTTAAATGTTTTCATGTTTGATTATCTGAGATCACACCTCACACACAGTCACATCCTTCATAAACTTTGATTTGCATCTTCCTTCGCTACTAGGAGAGTAAGCAACTTCTATTAACGCCGGACTATTGAGTCGATTGATCGTGTTTATCTTTCATATAGTTTTATGACTAGATTCTCTATCTAGCTTGGAAACCATTTGAATTACTTTAAAGAAATCCTGATGCATGCATATTTTCTCAAGATAAGATTGATAGGATTTTAAATTAGCATAAAATACTAAAAATTCCTATTCACCCCCCTCTAGGACATATTGGCATATTCCACTTCAAGTAAAGCGGTCATCACAACAATTTCACTTACCACCTTTGAATTTGTTAATTTTAATCACTTTAATCACAATTACTCTTTCAATTTTTAGATTTAGTTTCAGTTCTTCATTTAGTTCTAGTTCTAGTTCTAGTTAAATTCAGAAAACACACAAGTTTAGTCCCTGTGGATTCGACCTCGGTTTTACTGGGATTATTAGTACATCGCTACCCTACACTTGGGGTTGTGAACATGGTCGTAGGTCAAAACTGACTGTTGAGGCTCAAATATTGCATATTATCCCCCATTTCTTACTTGATTTTATGAACATGATAATGCTTAATATTTTATTTTAATCATGATTGTTTTGCAAGGTGAATTTAAGAGCTTTAATAAAAAAGGATACTAAAAGCATGGATTTAATGCTCAATAATCACCAAAGCCAAGGATGGATCTTACGATACCAAGAATGAAGAATTCATATGACAAAGATCCAAGTAAATCAAGTGAGGAATAAAGAGAATCAAATATTTGAATTGAAGAAAAAGAACCCTAAAAATCTATCTGATTCGACTAGTCTAAGCCCTAATTTGAGCAGTCTATGCTCTTCCTCGACTAGTCGAAGGAACTTCGACTCGAACTCCAGCGATCAAAATCCTTTAAATTCACGTCATTCTTAACCAGTCGAAGGTGATCCTCGACCAATCAAAGGCTATCCTCGACTAGTCGAAGGTTCCATAGACAACACTTGGACTACATAAATTTGAGGCGGTTCCACGGTCGGTTTGTGAATTTTTAAGGTCGGTTCGCAAGAGGGAGTTCCCCAACTACAAATAGGAGTCCCTAGGATGTTCCTAGGTATCTTCTAGGGTTTTAAGAGTGGATCAAAAGGGTGGAGAAGCCGTCGCCAAGATTTTTTCCTCTTCTTCCTTAGTTGTTTTCATGTTTTATTTAAGAGAACTTTGGTTCAATCATGTCTATGGCTGGATAAACCTCTTAGTTATGGATAAGAGGTGAAGCTTCTAGCATGATGGGATGTTTCTATTGCTTTGATTCATGTTTATGTTGAACTCTCTTTGATTTTAGTTTGATTATAAGGAATATTTTTAATTTTTAATGATTTGATGTGACAAATTATAATAGATTTGCGATAGCTTTGAATATCATACTTTCCTATTTTAATATTGATGGATTAGTGAATCCTTTTATTTACCATCGTCCTATGGGAATGGTTAGGTGATAGAATCCCTTCCAATCTTCTCAATTCTCCTTCTTTGATGACTAGATTCATGAGAAGTTTAAAGATCTGATCGTCTCTTCTTGTAACTGGATAAGATAGGACTCTGATTCTAGTTGTGTCCTTGAATCAAGTATAGTATCATCCTGATTGCTACAAGTGGATCCTTAGAAACCCTAGTTCCTAACTTTAAAGTCACAAGTTTTAATTATTTTAATCATAATTACTCTCTCAATTACTTCAGAATTAGATTCACATCTTCTTCTAGTTCTAGTTCTACTTAATTTCAGGAACGTACAAGTTTAGTCCTTATGGATTCAACCTCAATATTATCGAGATTTTTACTACATCGCGAGCCTACACTTGGGGTTGTGAATAATTTTTTGGCACCGTTGCCGAGGACTAACGGTTACATTTTTCAAAGATTAACTAATTTTAAAATTATGTTAAGATTAGAGTTTGTTTACTTGCTATTTTTAGAAGCTTTCCTAATTTGCTTTTAGAAACTAGGTTGCTTTCTTTTTTTTAAAAAAAAAAAACTAATTTATTTTCCTTTTTCTTCTTTAGGATCCCAATGTAGAAACTTCTAATTTGGTAACTTCTTTCTAATTATCTCTCTTTCTATTTCTAGATTTTTATTTCCCTCTTTCCTTTTAGGTTTATTTTAGATTCTAAAATTGAGGGCTGAGAGTGTTTCATGCCCAAGTGGGTCCTTGATAACACTCGATGTCTCTTAAGTGAAGGAGGAATGGTTGAGGGGTTATCTATCCATCACAGGATTAGACACCACATGAGATCCATAGAGTTAACTGAAGTTATGGCTGTCAATCAACCTTCAAATCCACCTCAACCTAGGATTGAGGAAATTCAGGATGAGAATGATGTTTATCAAGCACCCTGCCTCATATTTTATGAGATTATTTACAAACGGCGGGGGTGAGCACACCTTCATGCATGATTTTTTCAGAAAATATGGGACATATGGATATCAAGCCAGGGGTGATCCAACTCCTTTCAAATTTTGATGGACTTGAATTTAAAAACCCATATTCACACTTAAAAGAGTTAGATGAGATCATAGCCATGTTATAGTTTCCTAATGTGTCTGATGACACGGTCAGGATGAAATTCTTTCCCCTCTCTTTGAAAGAGAAAGTTAAGATGTAGTTGCATTCACTACGTCCACGATCTATTGGTAGATGGAACGACATGACAAGGGAGTTCGTAAAGAAAATTTTTCCCATAAGGAAGTCAATCATGAACTTCGCCCAAAAGGAAGATGAAACATTCTTCCAATATTGGGAGTGGTTCAAGGATCTTGTCAGTTCATGCCCACAACACGGTTTTGAAATGTGGCGCATCACAAACTTCTTCTATGATGGACTGACATCTTCCACGTGCCAATTGGTCGAGACAATGTGCAATGGGGAATTCATGGTTAATCATGGAACATCTCCCCAAAATCTAGAACCACTTCGAAGCCTACTCAATCAACGGAGAGGGACGGAATATACCTTCTGAAAGAAGATGATGATATAAATGCTAAAGTGACTAATCTCATAAGGAAAATTAAGGCCATGGAACTGAAGAAGGATAAGGCAAAGGAAACTATTTACGCTATTTGTGCTTGCAACATTCACATGATTGAAAATTGTCAACAATACCTGTTTTTCAAGAGGTAGTGAATAAGCAATCAATGTCATGAATAATTACCAAAGACCTTTCAGTGGACTCACCTCCAATACTTATAATCCTAATTGGAGAAATCATTTAAATTTCAGTCGAAGGAATGGACAAACTGCTACTCCTCAAGGAATCCCTAACCAATTCTTGAATCAAGGGAAACCTCAAGAGGAACAAGTTCAAAATTCCACACAAACCCAAGAGCTTACCCAAGCATTACGGGATCTTACAAAATTTATGCAAAAGATGGATTCATATGTTACAGCTATACCGAAGAGGATGATTCCTGCTCAACCTCTCCCAAATCCTAAACCGCAATATAAAAAAAAAGTGATCCAAGCTCTTAAAATTAGATGGAGCACGCTAAATCTATGTAACATCCTAAGTTTTCAGAACCCGAGTATATAACTCGTTCTCCAAAAACCCGAGTCTTAACCTTTAAAGATAGTTAAATTCAAGTTTTTTTTTCCTTTTTCTTTCAGAGTTAGCAGTTTAGTGGAAGATGGATAAATCAAACATAAAGAAAAATTTGCACTTACATTTAGAGTATACGAGCGGCTACCTATAATGACTTATACAAATCAATGTCTCTATATTAACAAATACAAGAATTACATAATTTACACATGAGAAACAGTAAAATGCATATAAACTTGAGCCGCAAGATTGTACAACTTCTCTTGGCAGATATAGCCATGGATCCCTGGTAATTGTACCTTTCTCTTTATCAATCTGGACATGAATATCTTTTAAGCCACCTGTATTACCTATACGGTTATATATTTGATGAATGAGTGACCAACTCGGTGTGAATTCTCCTCAAGATTACACACCGCCGCATTAGTCAAGCACAGATTAAAATCAACAAGGCATTCAAAACAATACACGATGCAATCTTGTTTAAATGCATGGATGCGTGGATGCACATTGACCTAGGGATGCTCATCCAGTCGGGCTTCGGCTCATCACCCATGCATATGACTGGTCACCAGCGTAGTACATCATGTATGTACATCACGTACAACATAATGACCAAGCCATCATACATCACGTATGTGTGTCGATAGTCGATGGTCTAGGAGCTAGCTAAATAATACTACGCTAAGGCCTAAGGGCACATACTATAGCATCCAGAATTAGTCACCCATCATCGCCCGAATGCCATGAATGCATGATTAGTCAAACCAATATTATTCTGATTGCAACCATTCAATTTAAGAAAGCTCAAAGATCTCTACAAGGGGCTTGTCACCCAGCGTAGGCAGAGAAATCAAGTATTGTAACGCCCTGAAAATCGAGGATTGAACATAACTCAGCTCCCGAGTTCCAAAACATCACTTATGCAACATGTTTAATGATGGTTGTATGTTGTTTATAGTAGTGCATGAAACATGAATTAGATTAAGCCAAGTCAGCAAACATAATCTAGGGACAGATGTAACACGCAAGCGGAAGACTGAAATGAATATATAAGCCAATATAAGTCTCCAAAGTATGTATGCTCTCCTAGGTCATAAGTTATAAGTCTTATTTCAAAATACGAATGACAAAATGTGAAAGTCCTCTAATAAGCATAATCCCTAAAGCCCCATCGATCCGGACTTAGTTAATGTAAATTCGCCCAAAAACTGCATGCACGAGAATGTCTCCTCGTTATCATTAAACTCCGGCTCTGCCTCGAGTGTCACATCATCACCAACAGCTAAGTCAGAGGCTGGTTGGTATTTAAGCACTGTCCCAGAATGTGGAAGTGAGTGATCAACTCAATGGAACTATACAGCAAAGGTTAACATGTTACCAATTCAGTCAAGTAGTAATGATAAAGAAATACAATCAAACATCCCTAATTACTTTGATTAATGCAAGAATGTATGAAGTAATGATGCATGCCCTCGCCTACACTCCCTCTGCAATCTTCATCTTATGGTCACGCATGTCAGTCACTTCCTCAGTGCTCTGCCCAACGCCAAATGGCACATGCAGTGCAGTGCATGTACATGATTGCCAAGTTCTTATTAGTCATTTTCTTACAGCAGGATTGGGAAGCTAAGGTACCTCCCTTATATCAATACCCAAACAATGATCCATTCTAGGGTCGTTAGTCCTAGTAAATCTCTATAACAACTCGGAAAAATTCCGTACTAAGACCCAAGTACCACCTCGATGGGAAATCATTTAGGATTAATTCTCTTGGAAATTGAACCTAAGTTACCTAGCGCTAAGTTAGTCTGGCTGTGAAATTAGTGTTGTTCGCTTTAAATATGTTCTGCAAGACGTAAATCTTGCACAATCAATGATGCTATAATACCATGAAATCTAGGATCCAACTCTAAACCCTGTTATTCCCGGGAATGTTTGGTAACTTTGTATTGACTCTAGACCGTGCATCGAGAGTCCAATATCTATAATCTCAGACCGTTATGACCGCTTAGTTGGACTTGACCATCCTTTCAAAAATCAAGCCCAACTGATGTCCTGACACCATTTTACTGAGTCCGGAGTGAAGAGAGTGAGAAAAGGGGAAAATATTTAGAAAATTAATTATATTATTATAAAATCTGGCATGGTTCACTTGCGCGTTATTTTTAAGCATTCTGACCGTTGGAGTTTGACCAAATTTCACCCTCAGATCAGGAAAGTTGGCCCTTTCATGTCATAGAGCTTGTAGCCCTGATTTAGGTTTGGTGACCGTTGAATTGAAACTGGTCCACCACGGACAATCTGGATATCCAATCGGACTGAAATTTTAACTTATTAAAGATCTGATGCTATTGAACTTAAGTCCGACCGCATGTGATCAGAGGACCTCCAGAAATGCTCTGTTGGATTAGAAAGGACCCGATTTGGGTATAACTTAAGTATACCTTGACTTAAAGTCCATTTTCGTTATGTTTGGGCTTATAAAAGGGCCTTAAAACCTTAGCTTTCTAACCCATACGAATTTCCCAAACCCTAGAGATTTGAGAGAAAGAAAAGAGAGAGAAAGTATGGGAGAAGCAGGTGAAACTCCGTAGGATTCTTCCTAACCCATCTATACTTTGAACCGACGTTTCTGAATCGTTCTTCCGACAATTCTAATTCCATTTTTGGGTAAGTTAATCTAGCCCTAACCTATTTTGAAGCCTAGACTAGCTGAAGTAGAGTTCTAGCTAACTTGTTTCATGCCATAGGTAGCATATCCACCGTTGACAAAGACATATCGTCTGAATCATCCTAGATACGTCTTTTCTAGTTTAAGGTGCAGACTATATACGCTTAGGTTATGGTTTTCAACCCTTTCAATGATGGTTAATGATTTATTCATGTTGTGAATGCAATTACACATGCCAAATATGCTATCCGTTTTACTTTTCGAATACGTATGTTGTATATTGTAAATACCGTATTTCATGTATATGTTAGAATACACGTATGCGTATGGAATTTGTTGATTTGATTGCCATGATAAATTGTCATTGTGATGTGCCTAATATGTATGTGACAACTCCTTGGTGAGAGGACTTTCCCAAATTTACAACGGTGTCGACATACGTGATGTATGATGAATAATGTAAGCTAACTGTTTGTATAAATATCTGAATGAGATAATAGTTAGTATAATGAGCATGTTAAGATGGTTGAGATATGGATTTCAGCCGTAGTATTTGTGTGTAAGATTCCCTCTATGAATCATGTAACTTAGGTTGTCCATGCTAATTGAGTGTAAGATTTCCTCCATAGATTGTGTACTTAGTTAAATCATGTTAAATGTGTGTATGTATTCCTGCATGTACTGCTCACATTCAAGTTATACTTCATGATTGTTTATATGAATAATATGATAGTTATCAGCTTTTTTTGTGAATGGGGCTGTACTACAGTCCAGGCAATCGAAAAACGTTCCGTAAATAGTGGTTGAGGTTACTTTCGCCACACAAGATGAGTTTAGCAACTCTGAGTTGTACTTGGGGTGTTCGGAAGTGGTTAAGCCACACGGAGTGCTTATGCATTCCATGTTGTTCAACTCAACGTGTGCTTGGCCTAGTTGAGCTTATCAATTAACCCGATTGACCAATGCTTATTCACCATGTTTGGTCGCCACTGTTTGAACCTAAGGCACTGAGCTTACCAGTGAAATTCCCATAACCATGGTACCAAGATCCCATAAGACTCATGAGCCAGGCATGGTGGCATGGGACACCGTGGTCATGCTGTCGGCCTACGCTGGGGCCATAAACCTCCCTGTAGTGATCAGTGAGCACCCTACTCTAAGCAGATTATGGTGGTATGAGATACTATATTCTTGTTGTCGGCCTACACTGATTGGTGACAAGCCCTCTATAGTGACCTTGAGTTTATCCTGACACCGCATGGGGGCGACGAGTCCTGATGCAGTCTCAAGGATATAAATAGGCCTGTATTGATAAGGTGATGGGGGAGAGGAGCAATAATTACGCGTAACAGCCCTGACAGCCCTTGCAGCGACCTAGAACCATAATATCGTATGAAATTCCTAGGACTGACGACCCTAGAATGGATTAATGTTGGAAAATGATACAAGTGAGGTGTCTTAGCTTCCCAATCTTGCTGTATGAAAATGACTAATAAGAACTTAGTAATCATATTCATAACATCGCATTGCATGTGCTAACAGTGTCGGTGATAGAGCACTGAGGAAGTGAGTCATGTCGCGATCGTTAGATGTTGTCGCAGAGGGGATTGTGGTGAGGGCATACATCATTCTTCATATCATCCTTGCATTAACAAGAGATCTAGGACTTGTGTGATTGTACTGCCTTATCATTATTACTTGATTGGATTGATAACGTGTTATCTTTTACTATATAGTACCACTGAGTTGATCACTCACTCCCACGTTCTAGGACGGTGTTTAAACACCAACCTGACCCTGAATTAGCTGCAGGAGATACGATGCTTGCGAGGCGGAAACAGACTTCGACGAGGATGAGGAGGCGTTCTCTTACATGCAGTTCTCAGGCGGGTTCATGTGAGCCTTGTCCTGATCAGCGGGGATCATTTTCTGGGATATGTATTGGATTAGTGTGATCAGTTCATGTATATATTTTGAGACACAGTTGTATGTATATTTTCCTGGGCAGAGCACGCATCATTTGGAGATTTATTTTAAATTATATATGTATTTAAGTCTTCCGCTTGCATTTCCTCAATATCCCTGAATTGTGCCTGTTATCTGGCTTGATCTATTTCATGTTTTATGCATTCTTACAGTCAACATACAATTATCATCAAATATGTTGCATAAGTGATGTTTTGGAACTCGGGAGTTGAGTTATGTGCAACCCCTGAATTTCAGGGCGTTACAATCTCATACGATGTCACAGTTCTAGGTCGCTACAAAGGGCTTGTCACCAATCAATACAGGCCTAGTTATACCTTAGTTACTATAAAAAGGCTCGTCGACTCCAAGTAGTGTCAAGGTATGCTCGAGGTCATTATAAAGGGCTCGTCACCAATCAATGTAGGCCGATAGCACGAATACAGTGTCCTATACCACCATATTCAGCTCACGAGTCTAAGTTGCTCACTGTTCACTATGGGGATGCTCGACGTCCCAGCGTAGGCCGACAACTCGACTACGGTGTCCCATACCACCATGTCCGGCTCATGAGTTTTAGTGGATCGAGGTACCAAGGTTAATAGGATTTCACTGGTGAGTTTGGTACCTTAGATTCAAACAGTAGCGTCCAACATAGTGAATATACATCGATCAATCGGGTTAATTGATAAGCTCAACTAGAATGATCGCACATTGAGTTGATCGACATGAAATGCATAATTACTCCGTGTGGCCTAACCACTGTCGAACATCCCAAGTATGGCTTGAATTAGTCGAACACATCTCGTATAGTGAAAACAACCTCAACCACCAGTTTAAGAACTATTACCGATTACCTGGACTGTGATACAGTCCCAACTATGTACAATTATAATAATAAATATTTAAATCAAGGTTATCCCACTTGTGGGGTACTGTGGATGCATCACAGTGAAGAAGAGGCTACTTGGGAGACTGAAGCTGAGGTTAGGAAGAATTATCCTCAGATCCTCGAGGAGTATGAGAAGGTACAAATTTTGAGGATAAAATTTTCTTTTTAGGGGGGTAGATTGTAATGTCTTGGAAAAATCCATACATAGACCCGAGTATCACCTTTCGCAGAAATCATTTAGAACCAAATCCTTTAGAAATTTAACGTGAATTAACTAGCGCTAAACTAGATTACTTGTGAATTTAGTACCAACCACTTTAAATACGTTCTGTAAGACCCAAAACCTATAGAATTGTTAACGCTACATTACCCTGAAATCTAGGATCCAACTCTAAACCCAGTTGCTCTCGAGAACATTCAGAAACGTCGTATCAAACCTGGACCGCACATCGAAAGTCTGTAGTTAGACTTAACTATCACCTCAAAAATAAAGCCCAAATGATGTCCTGAGACCATTTTCTTGAGTCTGGAGTGAAGAGTGTGAGAAAGTGAAGATTTTTAAGAAATTAAATAAGAATTTAAGTTATCTGAGTCGTGTCACTTGTGCGTCATTTAAGCGTTCTGACCGTCAGAATCTGACTCAAATTCACCCTCAGTTCAGGAAAGGTGGCCCAAACATATCAAAGTGCTTGTGGCCCTAATCGAGTTTTAATGACCGTTGAATTGAAGCTGGTCCACCACGGTCGATCTGGAAACCCGATCGGAATGAAAACTTAACTTGCTTAAGATCTAATATTAGTGAGCTTAAGTCCAACCGCACTCAGTAAGAGGACCTCCAGAAGTGTTCCGTTAGATCAGAAAGAGCACGATTTGGTTATAACCTAAGTATACCTTGGCCCTAGGGCTATTTCTGTCAATTTTGGGCTTATATAAAGGCCTTAAACCCTCTCTCACAAGTCCCATACGAATTTCAACCCTAGCTAATATAAGAGAGAGAAAGTGAGTGTGAAGTTAGTGTTTTATCTTGGGATTCTTCCCAGCTTCCTCTACGCATCAATCCATCGTATTTGAATCGTTATTCCAGCGGTTCTAATTCCATTTTTGGGTAAGTCAATCAAACCCTAACCTATTTTGGAGCTTAAGATAGTTTAAGTGTTGTTGTAGCTAATTTATTTCATGCCTTAGGTTGCCTATCCACCGTTGACAAAGACTTATCGCCTAAATCATATTCGTTTCTCGTTTTCCGGCTTAAGGTGTGGACTATATATGTTTAGGTTATAGTTTTTAAGACTTTTAATGTTAGATAATGATTTATTCTTGACGTGGACACTATTACACATGTTAAATGCGCTATCTGTTTTGATTTATGTATATGTATAACGTATGTTATAAATAGAGTATTTCACGTATATGTTAGAATGTCTGTATGCGTATGAAATTTGATGTTGTGATTACCATGATTATTTGTCGTTAGTACATGATTGTTATGTATGCGACAACTCCTTGGTGAAAGGATTTACCCTAATATGCAATATGGCCAACATACATGATGTATGTTGAATAGTGTAGTTTAAGTGTTTGTATAAATGCTTGAATGAGTTAGTATTCAGTAAAGTGTGATTTTTAAGGTTGTTGAGATATGAATCTCAATTATCCTGCTTGTGTGTATGATTCCCTCCATGGATTGTTTAGTCTAATTTATTCATGTTAACTGTGTGTATGATTTTCTCCATGTACTGTATTTATGTCTAAGTTATATTTCATAACATGTTTATTTACAAGTAGAATATGAATTAAATGTCTATTTTTGATCTTGTACGTGATTGAGACTATATTACAGTCTAGGTAGTTAGTAACAGCCTTTAAACTGGTGGTTGAGATTGTTTTTTCTACACAGGATGCGTTCGACGAATGCAAGTCGTACTTAGGATGTTCGATAGTGGTTAGGCCACACGGAGTGCTTATGCATTCCATGTCGATCAACTTAACGTGCGCTTGTCCTAGTTGAGCTCGTCAAATAACCCAATTGATCGATGTATATTCACCATGTTTGGACGCTATTGTTTGAATCTAGGGTACCAAACTCACCAGTGAAATCTCGTTAACCTTGGTACTTCAATCCCCTAAGACTTATGAGACGGGCATGATGGTATGGGACATCGTGGTTGAGTTTTTGGCCTACGCTGGGGCGACGAGCCTCTCCATAGTGACTAGTGAGCAACCTAGACTTGTGAACCGATTATGGTGGTATGGGACACTATATTCGTGATGTCAGCCTACACAATTGGTGACGAGCCCTCTGTAGTGAACTCGAGCATATCTTGACACTGCGGATAGGTGACGAGCCTTTTTGCAGTATCTAAGGTATATTAGGCCTGTATTGATTGGTGACGAGCCATTTACAGTGACCTAGAACTATATTATCATATGAGATTGTGTAGGACTGACGACCCTAGAATGGATCATTGTTTGGAAATTGATATAAGGGAGGTACTTTAGCTTTCCAATCCTGCTATATGAAAAGGACTAATAAGAACTTCATAATCATGCTCATAACATTACACTGCATGTGCCGTTGGCGTTGGTGTAGAGCACAGTGGTAGCAATTCATGTCGCGATCGTTAGATGATGTCGTAAGAGGGAGTTTGTTGTGAGGGCATCCATCATTTCCTCATACCATTCTTACATTAACAAGAGTATTTAGGACATGTTTGATTGTACTGCTTTATCATTACTACTTGATTGAATTGATAACATGTTAACCTTTACTGTATAGTTTCACTGAGTTGATCACTCATTCCCACATTCTGGGACGGTGTTTAAACACCAACCAGACTCTGACTTAGCTGCAGGTAATGGGGATTCCTGCGAGGCAGAGCCGGAGTTTGATGAGGATGAGGAGGCATTCTCATTCATGCAGTTCTCAAGCGGGTTCATGTGAGTTGTGTCTTGATTGGTGAGCATTCTCGGCTATGATTGTAGCGATTTATCACATTTTGTTATATGTATTTTGAGACACTACTTGTAACTATGACCTGGCATAGCTTACATATCTTAGGGACTCATGTTGGTTTATATATGTATTTCAGACTTCCGCTTGCGTTCTGATACTGTCCTTGAACTATGTTTGTTGTTTTGGCTTAATCTACTTAATATTTTATGCACTAATACAGACAATATACATCCATTATGAAATATGTTACATAAGTGATGTTTTGGAACTCGAGAGCTGAGTTATGCTCAACCCCAGATTTTCAGGGCGTTACACGTATATTTGCCGCATTACATATTAGGGAAAATCCTTTTGCCAAGGAGTTGTTGCATACATAACAACCATGTTCCTACGACAATTAATTATGGCAATCACAACATCAGATTCCAAATGCATACAAACATTTCAACAAAAATATAAAATAGTCTATACACAACATAGTTCATACATATTAGGGCAAATCCTTTTGCCAAGGAGTTGTTGCATACATAAAAACTATGTTCCTATGATAATTAACTATGGCAATCACAGCATCAGATTCCAAATGCATACAAACATTTCAACAAAAACATGAAATAGTCTATACACAACATAGGTCATACATATACGTAAAACGAAACAGATATCGCATTTGGCATGTGTAATGGCACCCACGTCAGTAATAAGTCATTAACTGACATTGAAAGTCTTGAAAACCATAACCTAAATGTATATATTCTGCACCTTAAACCGATAAACATGTAACGGATATGATTTAGACGATAAGTCTTCATCAACAGCGGATCAGTAGCCTAGAGCACGAATTAGGTTAGCTACATCATCACTTAAACTATTCTAAGCCCTAAAACAAGATAGGGTTAGATTTTATTACCCAAGTATGGAATTAGAATCGTCGGAATAACGATTTGAATAGGTAGATTAAGCACGAAGAGTAGCTGGGAAGAATCCCAAGATGAATCACCAACTTCTCTCTCTCTTTCTCTCTTTTCTCTCTCTTTCTTAGATAGGGTTTGAGAATTCGTATGGAATATGTGAGAGGGGTTTTAAAGCCCTTATATAGGCCCAGAACTGACAAAAATAGTCCCAGGGCCATGGTATACTTAGGTTATAACCAAATCAGGCTTGTTCCGATCCAACGGAGCATTTCTAGAGGTCCCTTTGCTAAAAGCGGTCGGACTTAAGCTCACAGATACTGGATCAAGGTCAAGCTAAGTTTTCAGTCCGATCGAGTTTATAGATCGACCGTGATAGATCAGTTTCAGTTCAACAGTCACCGACACTCAATCAGGGTCACAAGTATATTGGCATATGTGGGACATCTTCCCTGATCCGAGGGTGTATTTGGGTTAGATTCCAACAGTGAGAATGCTTATAATCAGTCCGCATGTGACACCACTCAGATTACTTAAATTCATCTTTAATTTCATAAAAACCTTCACATTCTCACACACTTCACTCCGGACTCAAGAAAATAGTCTCTGGACATATCAGGACTTGAATTTTGAGGTGATTGTCAAGTCCAATTAGGCGGTCATAATTGTCTAAGTTCATCAGTATCGGACTTTCGATGTGCGGTCTAGGTCCGATATAAAGTTTCATTGTGATCCCGAGAACAACTGGGTTTGGAGTTTGATCCTATATTTCAGGGTAATGTAGCGTTAACAATTCTATAAATTTCAGGTCTTACAGATTGTAATTAAGTGATTGGTGCTAATTTCATGGGTAATCTAGTTTAGCGCTAATTAATCCTCGTTTAAATTTCTAAAGGATTTAGTCCTAAGTGATTTCTGCTTGAGGTGCTACTCAGGTCTTCGTACGGATTTTTCCAGAAAATTACAAGTATAGTGTCCCATTCCACCATCCCCGGTTCATTAGACTCCCACATTATGATGTTTAATAGAAACCCATCGACAAGTGGTCAATCATAACTTAATATGTGGGACTTACCACTGCATGGTTATATGGGAATGAACCGTCGAAGCCACACAGGGCAAATATCAAATCATAGGACAAATAGCAAATCGAAGCGATAAAAGGTCGCATGATGTAAATACTAAATTGAAGCGATAAAGAGGTCATATAGGGCGGTATTAAATCAGGGCGGTAAAAAGGTTATCCCCAAAGTCACGTAGGCATAACAACCTATGGATGGTAAACCGATGTTAGCATTCCACCGCCAAAGGTCGAGAGTCCATTTCCAACACATTCTGTCTTATTACATCCTAAGTATAGATTTACATATATAAGTGGAATTTTCCACTGATAGATGTAATAATTCAAGTTCCACAAGAAATTCACAATATAAGAAGATATTTAAGTACAACATATGGATGTTCAAACAAGATAAATGTGAGCATGTCATTTGACAATCGAATTCAATAACTAGCTCAAGTAATAATCAATTAGAGATATTGGTTATAAGTTGTAATTAAAATAAAAACTATTACTTAAGCTAATAAGAATGTGGAAAGCTCAAGAGGAAGAAGTCATTACCTTATGTTTTGACTACCTACATCGTCGCTAGGAGGTGCGTCCACCCTTAGATTCGAATCACTAGTCGACTCAGTAGCTTGACTTGGTTGGACTTATTTGAACTTGCTGAGCCATTCCACAATTACCACTCCTTACTTTAAGAGCACATGTTTAACAGGACTGCTGAACCAGATTCAACTCAACTAGACCCAAACATTTCTCACCACAATCAACTCAACTCAACACCCAAGTTGACTAAGCCCGACACAAATACCAACCCTGCTCTCTTCCACTCTCTTTCTTCTTGCAGGAACCCAAGCCAAGCCTAGGCCAATCCCAAGCCCAACTCAACCCAATTGGACATGGTGGGGTTTCAGCCGAGTTGACTTGGCAACAACCGATAACCCAACATCCTCTTTTTTTCTCTCTCTAATTCCTCATTCTCTATCACTCTCTCCTTCTCTCTTATTTTCTAACTCAACTAAGACTCAACCTAACTCGTCAGTGAGTTGAGACAGCAAGTCGTGACAGAACAGTGCAACACCTCAGCGAGTTTCAGGTAAGTTAACTCAGTTTGACTCGACGTGTGGTGCAACACCACCACACGAACCCTCCGTCTTTCTTCTTCTTCTTGCTTATTTCTTCTTTCTACCTTCCTTGGGGTGGCCTAGACCGAATTAGGCCCGCCCCAAACCTAAGTCAGCAACTCAGTGGGCGGAGTAGCGTCATGGTGCATCCGCACCACCCATACTCTCTCTCTCCCTCTCCCTGGCCTTTTACAAAAACTAGACACAGGTCAGACCCATCCGAACTGGACTTACCACGGCCTCGACTCAAACTCAATGAATCAAGTCTAGTCGATCCAACAACGAGTGTAGTGCACCCCACTCTCGCACTCACTCTCTCTTCCTTCTTCTTCTTCTTCATTTTTTCCTCCATGCTTCTCTCTTCTTCATTTCAATTGTTGCAGGTCCAACAGAACCACTTGACAACTCGGTTCAACCCGACTTGAACCGAACCCGGCGTAGTTTGAACGAGGAAGGAGGTGACCATTAATGGTGGAATCCCTTCGGCTGCTTCTCCCTTTGATCTGAAGGTGTCAAATGATTTGGATGGTCTTAGAGGAGCTTGTGGAATGGGGATTTTGAAGTTCCACAGAGGTTTGAGTAGTGGGTTTTGAGAAGGAAGGTGGCTACCGTTTTTCAAGCGTGACTGTCGAAAATGGAGAATGAGCCCTATTGCTCGATTCTAACATGCTTATAATGAACCCTAGATTTCCTTAGAGCCGTTGGATTGAACTTAAATGGTCATGATTTGATCTATTTGAAACCACTTTCGAGTACGGCCGGTAATGCAAAACCAGTTATTATTTTAGTTTAGCTATGGAAGAGAGCCCTGAGTTGAAGGGCTAGGATTGTTCATGTTTTATGGTTGAGATGGTGGGAGGGCGACACATGCAGATTTCCAGGCTAGTAGTGAACATAACGTGGTTTCCATTTTTGGAATTGCATCGCAAGCAGCATGATTTCACTCGAAACCGAGGGCACACGTGAGGTAGGGTTTTGGTTTGCCTCGAATTGTGGACATGATGGACGGTTCTGATCATCTTGATGGTTCCTCATGGTGGGCCATAGTGAAATCAAAATGGACTTTGTCTATTCAAAATCACACTTGCGGGAGAAAAGTGGAAGAGGCCTTTGCCTCTTTCAGCTAGGCACGGGTCAAACCTAATTTCACCAGGCCCCTGGTCTGGTGCACACACACAATAGGTGTGGGGTCCACGGTGATGTTTATAGAAATCCACTTTGTCCATGATGTTCCATGGGCCCAACTGGGTCATTTGACTAGAGATGATGCAGACTTAAGCTCAAGTGGGCCCCACAACTTAATTTAAGTCATATTTGTTTATTCACATTAATCCAGCGGTCGGATTGATTCCGATCTAAATTTCTATGGTCTTGAAAATTATTTAGATGATTGGGACCACTTATTCCATGGATTTACAATATTGAGTGTCAAAATTATGACATCTTTAATAATATAAATTATCATTATTTTACGTTACACTTGTAGGGCTTATTCTTAAACAAATCTATCCTTATGGTAGATCAATTGATATAATTCATGTATCTACTGCTTAACTAACTTTAATTGTTACATGGGCCACATCACATGAACGTTTAATCATTAATTTTTGACATCCTACCCATCCAACCAATCCATCGGTGAGATCGACTCATGTCTAGTTACTAATAACCCTAGGAGTGCCAAAGAGTATTTAGGTGTGATCTCGGGCTTGAATATGAAATTGGTCGATTGGATTTGTGTTTTTAAAGGGTGGATCATCTAACAGGATGTTTTAAACTCAATGAACGGTGGATTTTATGATCCGAGTCCTAAAATGCCAGGTATGGTTCTATTTGTCTAATGAATTGATCGAAATCCTAAGAATGGGTTTTGCCAATGATGTGATGGTTCATCTCGAACATCAATGGATGGATGGCTTAATATATAGATATAGGCTATTTTCATGATCAGATTTAGGATAGAATGACATAAATGTTTGCTTAAGCTAAGTTTATATTTATACTAAATTAAGTTACATGGTAACACCCGAGTACTAAAAAGTATGGGGTGTTATAATCTATGACCACTCTTAGGAGTGGGAAAACCATTGACAAAACCATTCTGGTTAGGGCTAAAAAGCCTAAGGACCCGGAAGAGGACAACAATGATAGATTTAGCACTGATCCATAAGAATTAGAACCAGAACTTCAAGGCAAGAGGATTGCTCCATTTCCCCAACGATTAGTTGCACCAAAACCTCTATCTAACTCTCATGACATTCTAGATGCACTGAAACAAGTGAAGGTCAACATTCCTCTACTGGATGTCGTTAAACAAATACCTTCTATGCTTAATTTTTGAAAGATTTATGTATGGCCAAAAGACGGCAAAGTATTCAAAAGAAAATCTTTTTAATAAAAAGTGAGTGTCATCTTAAAGCAAGATGTGCCAAAAAGGTACAAAGATCCCAGTAGCCTAACCATCTCTTGTGTAATTAGGAATTACTGGATTAAGCACACACTTCTTAACTTAGGAGCGAGTGTAAATCTGATCCCTTACTCAGACTATGAATTTAAAACCCACCCAGACCACATTACAACTTACCGATCGCGTTCGTGTACCAAGAGAGATAATTGAGGATGTGTTGGTCTAAGTTGACAAATTCTACTACCTAGTAAATTTTATCGTCTTGGATACCTAACCCATTGTGGATATACATAGTTAAATTTCTATCATTCGTAGTCGCCCATTCCTTGCCACATCAAATGCAATCATTAATTGTAGGAATGGAGTCATGAGTTTATTTGTAACGACTCAAAAAATTTCGTACTAAGACCCGAGTACCATCTCGATCAGAAATCACTTAGGATTAATTCTCTTAGAAATTAAACATAAGTTAACTAGCGCTAAGTTAGACTGGTTGTGAAATTAGTACTGTTCGTTTTAAATACATTCTACAAGACTTAAAACTTGTGGAATCGTTAACGCTATAATACCCTGAAATGTAGGATCCAACTTTAAACCCAGTTGTTCCAGGGAATGCTTGGTAACTTTGCATAGGATCTAGACCGCACGTCGAAAGTCTGATATCTATAATCTTAGACCATTATAACCACTTAGTTGGACTTGACCATCATTTCAAAAATCAAACCCAAACGATGTCCTGAGACCATTCTATTGAGTCCGGAGTGAAGAGAGTGAGAAAAAGGAAGATATTTAAAAAATTAATTACATTTTTAAGTAATCTGGCACGTTTCACTTGCGTGACATTTCTAAGCATTCTGACCGTTAGATTTCGACCAAATTTTACCCTCGGATCAAGAAAGTTGGCCCATACATGTCCAAGTACTTGTGGCCTTGATCGAAGTTCGGTAACCATTGAATTGAAGCTGGTCCACCACGGACGATCTGGAAATCTGATCGGACAGAAAACTTAACTTACAAAAGATTCGATGCCAGTGAGTTTAAGTGTAACATCCCGAAAATTGGGGGCCGAGTAAAAACCCAACTCCCGAGTTCCAAAAAGTTATTTATGCAACATAAATAATATTAGATGCATGTTGTCAGTAAACAGGCATTAAACAAGATTGGGATTAAGCCAAAACAACATATCATACTCCAGAGACAGTTAAATTAACAAGAAGAAGACTATGATAGTATGTATAACATATATAAACTGTTGTATGTCTCCAGAGTATGAACATGTTACAAAGTTATATGCATACATGTTGTAACATCCCGAAAATCGGGGGGTCGAGCAAAAACCCAACTCCCGAGTTCCAAAATGTTATTTATGCAACATAGATATGTATGATTGAATGTTGTCTGTGATAATGTATTAAACAAGAGTGAGATTAAGCCAGAACAGTATATCATACTCCAGAGATAGTTAAATTTGCAAGCGGAAGACTGTGATAGTATGTATAACGTATATAAACTGTTGTATGTCTCCAGAGTGTGAATATATTATCAGGTTATATACATACATGTATACTTCAAAAGTAAACAAAATGAATATACATGAGGGCGCTAAAAATATAAAATGACAAGTGTCAATGTATCTAATCAACCTCCCTATAATCCCGTCAATCAGATCACGCATAAAGGAGAGATCCTCCTCATCATCATCAAATCCAGCTCCGCCTCGCAGGCCGCGCCATCATCTGCAATCACAATAGGGACTGGTGGGTGTCCGGAAACACCATCCCGTAACGTGGGAGTGAGTGATCAACTCAGTGGGATAAGAGAGCAGAGATTAGCATGTTATCAAATCAATCATGCGATAATAGTAAAGCAGTAAATCAAACAATCCTAATACTGTTGTTAATGCAGTATGACATGACGTGATGTATGCCCTCACCGACGATCTCCCTCATACGACAACATCTTACGACCGCGGCATGCCACACTCCCTAGAGTGCTCCACATCTTCCAGGCACATGCAATGTTATGGTGATATGATTTTCAAGTTGTTATTAGTCCATTCAAACAGAAGGATTGGGAAACTAAGGTACCTCCCTTATATCAATCCCAACACAGATCCTGTCTAGGGTCGTCACTCCTAGTAATCTGATACGATGTATATTTTGTAGGTCGCTGCAAGGGCTGCCAGGGCTGTTGCACTCACTCGTTGCTCCGCTCCCCCATCACCTTATCAATAAAGGCCTACTATACTCTACTGCTACGGAAGGGTCGTCGCCTCCTGTAGACTCAGAATACGCTCGCGGTCACTACAAAGGACTCGTCGCTTGATCAGTGTAGGCCGACAGCAAGAATATAGTGTCCCATACCACCATAATCTGCTCACGAGACAGGTACTCACTGGTCACTACGGGGAGGTTTGTGGCCCCAGCGTAGGCCGACAGCTCGACCACGGTGTCCCATACCACCATGCCCGGCTCATGAGTCTTTATGGATCAAGGTACCATGGTTAACAGGGTTTACAATGGTAAGTTCAGTACCCTAAGTTCAAGCAGTTATGACTCATGCAGGGTGAACATACAACGGCCAGTCGGGTTACTTGACGGGCTCGACTAGCACGATCGCATCGCAAGTCGAACGACATGAAGTGCGTAAAACACTTCGCGTGGCCTAACCACTGCCGCCAACTCCAACACGACTCACGTTCATCGACGCGTCCTTCGTGGCCAAGATAATCTAACCACGAATTCGTTCGGTTGCCGACTTCCTGGACTACGTATAGTCCCAAACACATATGAATCCACGTCAGCGATCATGTGAGAGTATTGGAAATGAAACACAACCATGTGAGCATGTTAACACATGTTATATCGTACAACTTAAGTAAATCATCTAACACATGCCTTTCGTACATATAATGAACTTATGCATATCGCCAACATATAGGAAATCATTTCCATCAGCATATTAATTGAGAATTCAATCTCAAACTAAATCAAAATGAAATCATCAAGCACATGTTATAATATACAGCTTAAGGGAATTGTCAAGCACATGCAATTCATTCATATTATGAAATCATGCATATGGCTAACATGTAGGAAACCATTTACACTAGCATATTAATTGAGAAATCAATCTCAAACTAATTCATAACACCATTTAATTCAATACATACTAATACAAGCATTTATACAAACACATACACTACACACTTAAGTCTACATATAGTATGTCGACCCGAAGTGCGCAATTAGGCGAATCTCTTCGCCAAACTAATTATTCACGCATTCCTAATATCCTAATGCGACAAGAAGCCATGTCAATCACGTCAGCAAAATATGAATGAAAACAGTACTTCCTACAAATGACTAAAATGCCCTAAATCTCATATTCTTCGTTGGTTTACGAAACAGGAAACGGACAGCATGTTGTACATGTCAAATGGCGTTGCCGTCAAGAATCTACTATTAAACGACATTGAAAGCTTTGGAAACAGTTTATCAAAGCGTCTAAAATCCGCACCTTTTCCCTTATAGGTGAAGTGATTCGAACGGAGCGTATACGCTTCGTCTACGGCGATCAGACAACCTGATACACATGTACATCAGCTACTATTCTATTTGAATCGAACAAATCCCCAAATCAACAAGTGGTTAGGGTTTTCCTTACCTAGAAGTGCGTTGGAATCGCCGGGAAAGTGATCGGAGTGCGTCGCCTAAGCACGTGCAGCAGCAGCAGTAGGTGGTAGGAAAATCACTCCCACTCTCTCTCACAAACTCTCACTTTTCTCTCTCCCAATCTAGGGCTTTTTGCAATTTCGGATGGGAGAGAGGAGTGAGGGTTTCAACCCCTTTTATAAGCTTAAAAACGCCCGAAATAGGCTCGGGGACGAAGTTTACTTAGTGCATATCCAATTCGGGGTTGTTTCGGTCCAAAGATGCTTTCTGGTGGTCCCCTGGCCTAATGTGATCGGACTTAAGCTCACGCATACCAGATCTAGCACGTATTAAGTTTTCAGTCCGGCTGGGTCCGCAGATCGCACGTGGCGGACCAGTTTCAGTTCAGCGGTCACCGCACGTAGATCAGGGCTGAAAGTCTCATGATATAAAATAGAAATTTCTCCTGATTCGAGGGTGTAATCTGGATGAATTCTGACGGTCAGAACGCTCAATACTGACGCGTCAAGTCGTGTGCCAGATTTGAATTTGAAATTCCAACTATGTCCCTATTCGCACTCTCTTCGGTCCGGGCTCAATGAAATAGCCTGTGATTATCGGTTTGACTTGATTTTCGGAATGAGTATCAAGTCCAACTAGGCGGTTCTAACGGTCTAAGATAGGAGGTATCAGACTTTCGACGAGCGGTCGAGATCCAATACAAAGATTCAAAGTGGTCCAGAGAATAAACCTGCTTAGAGTTTGGTCCGAGGTTATAGAGTATTATAGAGTCGTTGGTTCTACTCGATTTGGGTCTTGTAGAACGTATTTAAAGTGATTAGGGACTATTTCCCAGCTACTCCGGCGTCGCGCTAGCTAACTTACACTTATTTTTCAAAGGAATTAATCCTACGTGATTTCTTTGGCTATGGAATTGGGTTCTGAGCGATTTCTCAGGTGTTTTAGTTAACCCATTGCCTAAGGACGTCTAATCCCAGATTAGCCAAAATCCGGGGTGTTACACATGTATACTCCAAAAGTAAATAAAAAAAATATACATGAGTGCTCTAAAAACATAAAATGACAAGTGTCAAGGCATCTAATCAACCTCCCTGTAATCCTGTCAATCAGAACACGCATAAAGGAGGGATCCTCCTCATCATCATCAAGTCCAGCTCCGCTTCTCAAGCAGCGCCATCATCTGCAATCACAATAGGGACTGGTGGGTGTCCGAAAACACCGTCCCGTAACGTGGGAGTGAGTGATCAACTCAGTGGAATAATAGAGCAGAGATTAGCATGTTCTCAAATCAATCATGCGATAATAGTAAAGCAATTAATCAAACATTCTTAAATACTTTTGTTAATGCAATATGACGTGACATGATGGATGCCCTCACCGACGATCTCCTTCATATGGCACCATCTTACACCCGCGGCATGCTTTCTTCCCACAGTGCTCCACATCTTCCAGGCACATGCAATGTGATGGTGATATGATTATCGAGTTATTATTAGTCTTTTTCATACAGCAGGATTGGAAAACTAGGATACCTTCCTTATATTAATCCCAACACAGATCCTGTCTAGGGTCGTCACTCCTAGCAATCTCATACGATGTTATATTTGTAGGTCGCTACAAGGGCTGCCAGGGCTGTTGCTCACACTCGTTGCACCTCTCCCCCATCACCTTATCAATAGAGGCCTACTGTACTCTCATTGCTACGGAAGGGTCGTCGCCTCCTGTAGACTCAGAATACGCTCGCGGTCACTACAAATGGCTCGTCGCCTCATCAGTGTAGGTCGACAGCAAGAATATAGTGTCCCATACCACCATAATCTGATCATGAGTTGTAGGTGCTCACTGGTCACTATAGGGAGGTTTGTGGCCCCAGCATAGGCCGACAGCTCGACCACGGTGTCCCATACCACCATGCCCGGCTCATGAGTCTTTATGGATCAAGGTACCATGGTTAACAGGGTTTCCAATGATAAGTTCAGTACCCTAGGTTCAAGCAGTTATGACACATACATGGTGAACATACAATGGCCAGTCGGGTTACTTGACGGGCTCGACTAGTACGAGCGCATCTCAAGATGAGCGACATGAAGTGCATAAAATACTTCGTGTGGCCTAACCACTGCCGCCAACTCAAAACACGACTCGCGTTCATCGACGCGTCCTTTGTGGTAAATATAAGTAAACCATGAACTTACTCTGTTACCGACTGTCTAGACTAAGTATAACCCCAAACATTTGTGAATCCACATCATCAATCATATAGGAGTAATGGAAATGAAATACAACAATATAAGCCTGTTATCGCATGTTATAACATACCACTTAAGCAATTCATTCAACGCATGCATTTCATACATACAATGAAATCCATACTTAGCCAACATGATGAAAATTATTTACATCAGCGTATTACTTGAGAATTTAATCTCAAAACTATTTCACAATGCCATATACTCAATACATACTAATACAAACATTTATACAAACACTTAGTCTACACACTTAAGTCTATATAGTGTATGTCGACTCAAAGTGCGCATTTGGGCGAATCTCTTCGCCAAACTAATTATACACGCATTCCTAATATCCTAAGGTGATAAAAAGCCATGTCAATCATATCAACAAAATATGGATGCAAACAGTATTTCCTACAAATGACTAAAATGTCCTAAATCTCATTTTTTTCGTCTGCTTACGAAACAGGAAACGGACAGCATGTTGTACATGTCAAACGGCATTGCCGTCGATAATCTACTATTAAACGACATTGAAAGCTTTGAAAATAGCCAATCAAAGCGTCTAAAATCCACACCTTTCACTTTAGATGTGTATCGTTTCGAACAGAGCGTATACGCTTCATCTACGGCGATCCGGCGACCTAATACATACGCACATCAGCTACTTTGCTATTTGAATCGAAGAAATCTCCAAATCAGCAAGTGGTTAGGTTTTTTCTTACCTAGAAGTGCGTTGGAATTGCCAGGAAAGTGATTGGAGTGCGTCGCTTAAGCACGTGCAGCAGCAGCAGCAGGTGGCAGGAAGATCTCTCCCACCTTCTCTCACAAACTCTCACTTTCTCTCTCACTCTTGCTAGGCTTTCTAGCAAATTCGGATGGGTGAGAGAAGTGAGGGTTTAAAGCCCTTATATAAGCTTAAAACTTCTCAAATTAGGCTTGGAAACAATGTTTACTTGAGGTCTAACCAAATCGGGGCTGTTCTGCTCCAAAAGAGCATTTCTAGAGGTCCCTTGGCCGAACGCGGTCGGACTTAAGCTCATGCATACTGGACATAGCACACATCAAGTTTTCAGACCGAAAGAGTTCGCAGATCGCACGTGGAGGTCCAGTTTCAGTTCAGCGGTCATCGCACCTAGATCAAGTCTACAAGTCTCATGATATGAAAGAGAAATTTTTCCTGATCTGAGGGTGTAATTTGGCTGAATTCTGACGGTCAGAACGCTTAATAATAACGCGTCAAGTCACATGCCAGATTTGAATTAAAATTTCCAAATCTAACCCTATTCTCACTCTCTTCACTCCAGGCTCAATGAAATAGCCTCTGAACGTCGGTTGGCCTTGATTTTCGAAACGGTTGTCAAGTCCAACAAGGAGGTCATAATTGTCTAAGATTGTAGGTATCAAACTTTCAACGTGCGGTTTAGATCCAATACAAAGTTTCAAAGAGTTCCTGAGAGCAAACGGGTTTAGAGTTTGATCCAAGGTTTTAGGATATTATAGTATCATTAGTTCTACAAGTTTTGGGTCTTGTAGAACGTATTTAAAGCGATCAGGGACAATTCACAGTTACTCCAGCGTAGCGCTAGCTAACTTATGCTTAGTTTCTAAAGGAATTAATCCTAAGTGATTTCTTTGGCTATGGAATTGGGTTCTGAGCGGTTACCAATGTGTTTTGGTTGAACCATTGCCTAAGGACGTCTAATTCCAAGTTGGAAAAAATCTGGGGTGTTACAATCTACCCCACTTAAAATAAAATTTCATCCCCGAAATTAGCTAAGGGTAAGGAGTATCTAGCAAGACTTCAGTATTGACATTCTAAGGAAGGGTCAATCCTATTTAATGACCTAACCGTACGTATAACCTAATTCAAATGTTTCGATCCTGGGCCAGTGGGGAAGAGGCTAACCATGCTTCTGCTGTGCCACTCTGATCTAACGGTTGCATTGGCTGACCTAACTGGATTGGACTCACTACATTCTACCCCCCTTAAAACTTGGTTCTACTTAAAGTTCAAGAATCTATGCATCGCTCCGTATATCGGAACGAGGTGCAACTTAGGGGCTATCCTTAACATAAAATGAAAACAACCTCTCACTACATTGGTCTTCCTTTATTAGCGATGCGTTCTATGACATTGGTACCTATGGTTGTAGAAATATGTGGGTAGATGTCCTCAACATTTCCCAAAGGTAAAACAATAACTTTTGGTTGTATGTGGTCGAGCCAACACGGAAGAAAAGTTGTGTAGTAGGTCTGAGCCGGATACATAGACTTTCTGTCTAGCTAGGACAGAAGATTTATTGTATCAATTCTTAATCTGAGTCGATGTCGATCTTCTGCTTGATCAGAGCATTGGATTTATTGGTAACCACTAGGATTAAGAAGTCGATTCAAACCGTGAATACATCGCTTACATGCAGTTCCTTTGCTCCACGTTCCCAAATGCAATAAGCCCTTGGGGAAGGCAATTCAAAAGAGAGTGCTGGTTTATTCTAAGTTCAATCTGAGGGATTTATAAATTTTCCCTGAGAGTGAATGGTTTTAAGTTCAATCTGAGGGATTTATAAATTTTCCCTGAGAGTGAATGGTTCTAAGTTAAAACAACTTTCCTATGGGTTACAACAAAAGTCTATAAGTAATAAGGGGATCTATCGAAGGAATAAGGTTCTACTTCAACCAAATCGAACCTACAATTCCTTAGCATATACAGGCTTTACACTACTTAAGGTAACTAGTAGCCTAGTCTGTAACTCAGTAGCTATAATCCAAAGCATAAGTTTATATGTTAAATGGTTCCATACCATTACTAATATAGGGAATTGCTCTATCTCTTAAGGTCAAGATTATCTAAATGGAATTGGATTTCCTATATCGTCAGATCCTTCAAATCCAGGAGTACTTAACTCTAGGTCCAAAATGCCAAGGGCTTATATGGCTAGTAGCATTAAGTTGCATTAAATGGAACTGCATTCCTAATCCCACATCGAGATTGGGTGTGGCATGCTTGGTAGGAGGGTGGGGTGGGATAAAAACTAATTTTATAGGCTTAATCCCAGGATTTATAACATGGCAGTGAAAATCATAGGATACTCCCAATCTAGGGACAATACCTTACAGCAAACAAAACGACATGCACTCCATTCAACAAAATTTGTCACAATATATGGAATAAAGTTCCACATGGATTATGACAGGAACGCATTCGGCTTTGCTAATGCCAAACCACTAACACAAACACATTTTCTACCTTTGACTTCACTAAACCTAATAACAACAAAACACAGAAATCTCAAAACGATAATCAAACAATCAAAGAATGTGGAGAAATGGGATGGGTAAGCAGGTTTCCACGAGTCTGAGGATCAAATAAAAGAGACATGAGAGGGAGGATGGTGGAAAGAGAGAAAAAAGGCTAAAACAGCCTTAACAATAGCCATGGAAAGCGGAGGAAATGCGGAGAAATGGTTGCCCAAATGGACTGAAACGAATCTAGGCCCTGTAGAGGGATGCATTAAGCTCCCAAAGGCTAGATTTTCGAAGGAAAAAGAGAACTATAAAGGGGAATGGAGCTCCATACGATTTCAGCCTCGATTGGAGGTTGTGGGAGCTTTAAACGACGAGATTGGAGAGGGAGAGGGTTGCTAATCACAATGGAAGGATGGACAAGCATCGTTTTTAGCAATGGAAGGGATTTAGAGCTGCGGTTTAAGAGAGGGCAGCAAGAAAATTGAAAACAGAAGCTTGGAGGGGGCTATTTGTGAAGGAAGTACCCTTTTTAGGGGTTTTTGATGGACGGGCGCTATGTGGGAGGGGTGTATTAGCCACATAAGGGCGTGCGCCCGATTTTTACATCAAGTGGGCCCCACTGTACTGCGATGCATCACCGACCATCTCCCAATCCCACCGGTGGGACCACATGGGTTGGGTTCCCCCTGCCCTAGGGACCCCAAATATATATGGGCCCCACCCCAGATCATTGTAGATTGGCCTAGGGAGGCCTAAAACTCCATTCGGGGTGTTCCGGAGCCAGTCTGTAGACCAGAATGAATTCATATGTCATGTAACATATGATTTTGGGGTAGGATAAGCTAATACATCCATTTAGCTCATTAGTTTCTAAATATTGTAAAGTTATAATGGCCAAATGGCCAATTTTCATGTATTTTTACTATTCATTGTAAAATTTTTCCTAAGTATGATTTTATATCATTTTTACATTAGAATCAATGCCTAACATGAAAATACTAAGAAATAATTGAAGAATGGAATGGTGAGAGGAAGAATTTTGAAGGAATTAGGTGAAACGGGGTTTTTAAGCCCTAGCGATTGAGTGTAAGGGTTATGGCTGCCCCACAGTCTAAGGGTTCGCATTTTTAGGTTTGGAACCTTTCAGAGAACGTCTCAAACCCGCCTACTTACAACCTAAGAGCTACTTAGGTCACTTCACGTGACCCTAGATGCGCTACGGACTCGATCGAAACGAACGAGTTGAGTGGACCTCGCCTATTGGCGAAACTGAAGTCCTACGTATGTTTCTACATCCTACTCGAACCCACCTAAGTCAAAAGAGTGACAGCGTACATCGCGTGACCATAACCCAGGCCCGGTTTAATCCAAATCATGCTCTGATACCATCTTTAACATCTCAAAAATCGAGGGTCGAGTAAAAACCCAACTCCCGAGTTCCAAAATGTTATTTATGCAACATAAATAATATTAGATGCATGTTGTCAGTAAACAAGAATTAACCAAGATTAGGATTAAGCCAAAACAACATATCATACTCCAGAGACAGTTAAATTAACAAGCGGAAGACTGTGATAGTATGTATAACATATATAAACTGTTGTATGTCTCCAGAGTGTAAACACGTTACCAGGTTATATACATACAGTATACTCCAAAAGTAAACAAAAAGAATATACATGAGTGCTCCAAAAATATAAAATGACAAGTGTCAAGGCATCTAATCAACCTCTCTGTAATCCACATACCACCATAATCTGCTCACGAGTCATAGGTACTCACTGGTCACTACGGGGAGGTTTGTGGCCCCAGCGTAGGCCGACAGCTCGATCACGGTGTCCCATACCACCGTGCCCAGCTCATGAGTCTTTATGGATCAAGGTACCATGGTTAACAGGGTTTCCAATGGTAAGTTCAGTACCCTAGGTTCAAGTAGTTATGACACATACATGGTGAACATACAATGGCCAGTCGGGTTACTTGACGGGCTCGACTAGTACGAGCGCATCTCAAGCTGAGCGACATGAAGTGCATAAAACACTTCGTGTGGCCTAACTACTGCCGCCAACCCAAAACACTACTCGCATTCATCGACACGTCCTTCGTGGCAAATACAAGAAAATCACGAACTTACTCTGTTACCGACTGCCTGGACTAAGTATAGCCCCAAACATTTGTGAATCCACATCATCAATCATATAGGAGTAATGGAAATGAAATACAACAATATAAGCCTGTTATCGTATGTTATAACATACCACTTGAGCAATTCATTCAACACATGCATTTCATACATACAATGAAATCCATACTTAACCAACATGATGAAAATCATTTACATCAGCGTATTACTTGAGAATTTAATCTCAAAACTATTTCACAACGCCATATACTCAATACATACTAATACAAACATTTATACAAACACTTAGTCTACACACTTAAGTCTACATAGTGTATGTCGACTCAAAGTGCGCATTTGGGCGAATCTCTTCACCAAACTAATTATGCATGCATTCCTAATATCCTAAGGCAAAAAAAAGCCATGTCAATCATATCAGCAAAAAATGGATGCAAACAGTATTTCCTACAAATGACTAAAATGCCCTAAATCTCATATTTTTCGTCTGCTTACGAAACAGGAAACGAACAGCATGTTGTACATGTCAAACGGCGTTGCCGTCGATAATCTACTATTAAATGACATTGAAAGCTTTGAAAACAGCCAATCAAAGCGTCTAAAATCCGCACCTTTCACTTTAGATGTGTATCGTTTCGAACGGAGCGTATACGCTTCGTCTACGGCGATCAGGCGACCTAATACACACGCACATCAGCTACTTTGCTATTTGAATCAAAGAAATCCCCAAATCAGTAAGTGGTTAGGGTTTTCCTTACCTAGAAGTGCGTTGGAATCGCTAGGAAAGTGATTGGAGTGCGTCGCTTAAGCACGTACAGCAGCAGCAGCAATTGGCAGGAAGATCTCTCCCACCTTCTCTCACAAACTCTCACTTTCTCTCTCACTCTTGCTAGGCTTTCTAGAAAATTCGGATGGGTGAGAGAAGTGAGGGTTTAAAGCCCTTATATAAGCTTAAAACTTCCCAAATTAGGCTTGGGAACAATGTTTACTTGATTGTAAGTACCGTATTTCATGTATATGTTAGAATACATGTATGTGTATGGAATTTGTTGATTTGCTTGCCATGATTAATTATTGTTGTTATATGCCTGATATGTATACGACAACTCCTTAGCAAAAGGACTTGCCCTAATATGCAATAGAGATGACGTACGTAATGTATGTTGAATAGTGTAACCCAAGTGTTTGAATAAATGCCTAAGTGAATTAGTAGTTAGTAAAGTGTGATTGCTAAGGTGGTTGAGAAATGGATATCCCTCACAATACTAGAGTGTATGATTTCCTCCATGAATCATGTGACTTAGATTTTCCATGTTAAATGAGTGTATGATTTCCTCCATGGATTATGTATTTAGTTGAATCATGTTAAATGAGTGTATGATTTCCTACATGTACTATGTTTACATTCAAGTTATACTTCACGATTGTTCATATGAATGTAGGATATGAACCATATGCGATTTTTTATTAGATTTTTATGTGAATGGGGCTGTACTACAGTCCAGGTAATCGAAAACCATTCTGTAAATAGTAGTTGAGGTTGTTTTCACCACACAGGATGATTTTAACGAATTTGAGTCGTGCTTGGGATGTTCAATAGTGGTTAGGTCACACGGAGTACTTATGCATTCCATGTCATTCAACTCAACACGCGCTTGGCCTAGTTGAGCTTATCAATTAACCCGATTAACCGATGCTTATTTACCATGTTTAGTTGCTATTGTTTAAATCTAAGGCACTGAGCTTACCAGTGAAACTCCCATTAACCATGGTACCATGATCCCCTAAGACTCATGAGCCGGACATGGTGGTATGGGACATCGTGGACGTACTGTCGGTCTACACTGGGGCCACAAACCTCCCCGTGGTGACCAGTGAGCACCCTACTTTAAGCAAATTATGGTGGTATGGGATACTATATTCTTGCTGTCGGCCTACACTGATTGGTGACGAGCCCTCTGTAGTGACCTTGAGTTTATCCTGACACTACATAGGGACGACGAGTCCTGTTGCAGTCTTGAGGATATAAGTAGGTCTATATTGATAAGGTGATGGGAAAGTGGTGTAACGATTGCGCACAACAGCCCTAACAGCTCTTGTAGCGACCTAAAACCATAATATCGTATGAGATTCCCTAGGACTGACGACCCTAGAATGGATCAACGTTGGAAAATGATATAAGGAAGGTGTCTTAGCTTCTCAGTCCTGCTGTATGAAAAGAACTAATAAGAACTTGGTAAGCATATTCATAACAGCCCATTGCATGTGCTAACGGGGTTGGTGATAGAGCACTGATGAAGTGATTTATGTCGCGATCGTTAGATGATGTCGCAGAGGGGATTGTGGTGAGGGCATGCATCATTCTTCATATCATCCTTGCATTAACAAGAGTACTTAGGACCTGTGTGATTATACTGCCTTATCATTACTGCTTGATTGGATTGATAACATGTTAACCTCTGCTATATAGTACCACTGAGTTGATCACTCACTCCCACATTCTGGGACGGTGTTTAAACACCAACCAGACTCTGACTTAGCTGCAGGTGATAGCGATGCTTGCGAGGTGGAGTGTAACACCCTGAAAATCGGGGGTCGTGTATAAACCCGACTCCCGAGTTCCAGACCATCACTTATGTAACAATATATGATTATGATTCAATGTTGTCTAAGTTAAAGCATTCACATGAGTAAGATTTTACCAAAACTGCAATTCATACTTCAGATCCAGTGATAAAACGCAAGCGAAAGACTGAAAGATATATATATCATTGTATGGAAAATAAAATAAATCTCATACTGTCTCCAAAGTATGAATACATCTCTGAGTCTCATATACATGTCATAAACAAAAAGAAAAAGTCAAAAATAGTCCCACTAAGAAGTCCCGCCGATCCAGGTCACCTACGCAAAGCCATCGTAAAACTGCATGTACGAGAACTCATCCTGGTCCTCGTCGAAATCTGGCTCTCCATCCTGAATCGCCGCATCACCTGCAACTAAGATAGGGTCTGGTGGGTGTTGCAAACACCATCCCGTAACGTGAGAGTAAGTGATTAACTTCGTGGAATAATAGAGCAAAGATTAGCATGTTCTCAAATCAATCACGCGATAATAGTAAAGAAATGAAACAAACATTCCTAGATTCTATTGTTAATGTATGCATGAAATGACATGATAGACGCCCTCACCAACATACTCCCTCATACGGCACCATCTTACGCCCGCGGCATGCTTCCGTTCCTCTCAGTGCTCCACATCTTTCATGCACATGCAATGCGATGTGGATATGATTACCACGTTGTTATTATTCCTTTTCATACAGTAGTATTGGGAAACTAAGGTACTTTGCTCATATCAATCCCAACATAGATCCGGTCTAGGGTCGTCACTCTTACCATTCACATACGATGTTACATTTGTAGGTCGCTGCAAGGGCTGTCAGGGCTGTTGCTCGCACTCGTTGCACTGCTCCCCCATCACCTTATTAATACAGGCCTAATATACTCTCATTGCTACGGAAGGGTCGTCGCCTCCCGTAGACTCAGAATACGCTTACGGTCACTACAAAGGGCTCGTCACCTGATCAGTGTAGGCCGACAGCTCGAATGTAGTGTCCCATACCACCACAATTGGCTCACAAGTCATAGGTGCTCATTGGTCAATACGGGGAGGTTTGTGGCCCCATCGTAGGCCGACAGCTCGACCACGGTGTCCCATACCACCATGCCCGGCTCATGAGTCTTTATGGATCAAGGTACCATGGTTAATAGGGTTTTCAATGGTAAGTTCAGTACCCTAGGTTCAAGCAGTTATGATTCATACAGGGTGAACATACAATGGCCAGACAGGTTACTTGATGGGCTCGACTAGTAAGAGAGCATCTCAAGTCGAACGACATGAAGTGCGTAAAACACTTCTTGTGGCCTAACCACTACCGCCAACTCAAAACACGACTCGCGTTCATCGACGCGTCCTTCGTGGCAAATATAAGCCAACCACGAATTTACTCTGTTACCGACTGCCTGGACTAAGCATAGCCCCAAACATTTGTAAGTCAACATCAGTAATCATGTGAGAGTAATGGAAATGAAATACAACAATATAAGTGTAACGCCCGTGAAAAATCCATACTTGGGCTCGAGTACCAACTCGACCCGAAATTGCGTAGAATTCATTCCTTTAGAAAATATGACTAGGTTAGCTAGTGCAACGTTGGAGTAGCTGGGAAATGGTCCCTGATCACTTTAAATACGTTCTACATGGCCCGAAGTGAGTGGAACCAAGGGTGCTATAATGCTCTAAAGCCTCGAATCAAACTCTAAACCGGTTTGTTCTCTGGACCACTTTAAATCTTTGTATTGGATCTAGACCGCACGTTGAAAGTCCGATACCTCCTATCTTAGACCGTTAGAACCGTTTAGCTGGGCTTGGCAATCGTTTCGAATATCAAGTCCAACTGACGATCACAGGCTATTTCATTGAGCCCGGACCGAAGAGAGTGTGAATAGGGACATAGTTGGAATTTCAAATTCAAATCTGGCACACAAATTTGACGCATCAGTATTAAGCATTCTGACCGTCAGAATACAGCCAAATTACACCCTTGGATCAGGAAAAATATCTATTATATATCACGAGACTTATAGGCCTGATCTTGGTACGGTGACCGTTAAACTGAAACTGGGCCGCCACGTGCGATCTGGGAACCCAACCGGCCTGAAAACTGGATGTATGCTAGATCCAGTATGCATGAGCTTAAGTCCGACCGCATTTGGCCTGGGGACCTCCAGAAATGCCCTTTTGGACCGAAACGGCCCCGATTTGGTTAGGCACCAAGTAAACATTGTTCCCAAGCCTATTTTGGGAATGTTTTAGGCTATAAAAGGGGTTGAAACCCCCACTCCTCTCTCCCATCCGAATTTGAGAGAAGCCCTAGCTTGGGAGAGAGAAAAAGAGTGAGAGATTGTGAGAGAGTGGGAGAGTTCTTCCCGCCACTTGTGCTACGTGTTGCACGTGCTTAAGCAACACTCCTCTACCGCTTTCCCGACGATTCCACCGCAATCCTAGGTAAGTAAAAACCCTAAATAGTTGTTGATTTGTGTTTTCATTGTTTCCATAGCGATGTAGCTTATGGATCTTATGTATTAGGCTCCTTACTCGCCGTAGACGAACCATATACACTCCGCTTCAATTCCCGAGTCTACAAGACACTAGGTGAGGATTTTAGACGCTTTGATTGACGGTTCCCAACGCTTTCAATGTCGTTTAATAGTAGATTCTTGACGGCATCGCCGTTTGACATGTACAAAATGCTCTCCGTTTCCCGTTTCGTAAGCTAACGAAGAATATGAGATTTAGGGCATTTTAGTCATTTGTAGGAAGTACTGTTTACATTCATATTTTGCTGAAGTGATTGACATGGTTTGTTGTCGCATTAGGAAGTTAGGAATGCGTGCATAATTAGTTTGGCGAAGAGATTCGCCTAGTTGCACACTTTGGGTCGACATACCATATGTAGACTTAAGTGTGTAGTGTATGTGTTTGTATAAATGTTTGTATTAGTATGTATTGAATTAAATGATGTTATATGATAGTTTGTGATTGATTTTTCAACTATTATGCTGACCTAGATGATTTTCTACATGTTGATAAAATGCATGATTTCATTACATGCATTGAAAGTATGTGCTTGAAGATTTGCTTAAGTTGAATGTTATAACATGTGCTAACATGCTCACATGATGTATTTCAATTCCAATACCTTTTATAGTGATTCCATAGATGTGTGGGACTTGACTTAGTCCAGGCAGTCGGTAACCGAGCGAATTCGTGGCTGACTGGTCATAGCCACGAATGACGCGTCGATGAACGTGATTCGTGTTGAGAGTTGGCGGCAGTGGTTAGGCCACGCGAAGTGTTTTACGCACTTCATGTCGTTCAATTCGAGATGCGATCGCGCTAGTCGAGCCCGTCAAGTAACCCGACTGGCCGATGTTTGTTCACCTTGTATGTAACATAACTGCTTGAACCTAGGGTACTGAACTTACCATTGTAAACCCTATTAACCGTGGTACCTTGATCCACAAAGACTCATGAGCCGGGCATGGTGGTATGGGACACCGTGGTCGAGCTGTCGGCCTACGCTGGGGTCACAAACCTCCCCGTAGTGACCAGTGAGCACCTAGACTCGTGAGCAGATTATGGTGGTATGGGACACTATATTCTAGCTGTCGGCCTACACTGATCAGGCGACGAGCCCTTTGTAGTGACCGCAAGCGTATTCTGAGTTCACGGGAGGCGACGACCCTTCCGTGCAGTAGAGTACAGTAGGCCTGTATTGATAAGGTGATGGGGGAGCGGTGCAACGAGTGCGAGCAACAGCCCTGGCAGCCCTTGCAGTGACCTACGAAATGTACATCGTATGAGATTACTAGGAGTGACGACCCTAGACAGGATCCGTGTTGGGATTGATACAAGGGAGGTACCTTAGTTTCCCAATCCTGCTGTTTGAATGGACTAATAACAACTTGGTAATCATATCACCATAGCATTGCATGTGCCTGGAAGATGTGGAGCACTCTAGGGAGTGTGGCATGGCGCGGTCGTAAGATGTTGCCGTATGAGGGTGATCGTCGGTGAGGGCATACATCACGTCATATCATCTTGCATTAACAACAGTATTAGGATTTGTCTGATTTACTGCTTTACTATTATCGCGTGACTGAATTGTGAACATGCTAATCTTTGCTCTATGATTCCACTGAGTTGATCACTCATTCCCACGTTACGGGATGGTGTTTGCAACACCCACCAGACCCTGTTGTAGTTGCAGGTGACGAAAAGATCCAGGAGGTGGAGCCGGAGATTGACGAGGACCAGGATGAGTTCTCGTATATGCAGTATCACGACGGCTTCCCGTAGGTGACCTGGATCGAGGGGGACTTCAGTGGGACCTTTTTTGAACTTATCCTTTTGTCTATTTACATGTATATGAGACTCAGAGATGTAGTCATACTTTGGAGACAGTTGAGATTACTTTGTTTTTCCATACAGTGATATATATATTGTTTAGTCTTCCGCTTGCTTTTATCACTGGATCTGAAGTATGAATTGCAGTTTTGGTATACTTTTACTCATGTGAATGCTTTAAATCAGACAACATTGAATCATAACCATTTTTGTTGCATAAGTGACGGTCTGGAACTCGGGAGTTGAGTTTATTCACGACCCCCGATTTTCAGGGTGTTACAAGTTGGTATCAGAGAATGAATGAGAGTATACTGGGCCTGGGTTATGGTCTTGCGACGTACGCTGTCACTTCCTTTGACATAGGTGGGTGCGAGAAGGGTCTAGAAACACTTCTAGGATCACAGATTCGCCGATAGGCGAAGTCTATAAGGATCGATCGCAAGATCGAGTCTGTAACGTATCTCGGGTCGCGTAAAGCGACCCGAATCACTTCTAAGCTGTAGGAAGTCGGGTGGAGATTTCCTATGAGCGGTTTTAAACCGCAAAAGTGAATCCATGGGCCGTGGAATGACCACGACTCTAGTAATCAATCGCCGGGGCTTAAAAACCCCGTTTCACCAAAAATCTTCAAAATTCCTTCTCTAAACACTTCAACCTTCAGTTCTTTCTTATCCATTTCATGTTAGGCATCAAACCTAATGTGAAAATAACACAAATTAATATATTCACCAAATTTTACAGTGAATAGTAAAATTTCATGAAAAATGGCCATAAGGCTATTCTAACTTCACTTTCTTTAGCAACTAAGGAGCTAGAAAGATGTACTGGCTCCTTCTACCCCAAATTCATATGCTGCATCATATGGTTTGGTATTCGGGATTGAGATGTGGACCTGGAAAGCCCCGAACACATGTTTGGGCTCATAGAGACCAAAATACATTGAACCAAGGGGTGGGACCAACTTTTTTGGGGCCCTGGGAGCATGGGGGACCAGACCCATGGGGTCCCGCTGGCCAACCTGAAGGTTGGCCGGCGATGCCATTGCCGGCCGTGCGATGCATCGCCGGCCGGCCACCTCCGATGGTGCTGCCCTTTGGGCGCACCTACTTAAATACACCCCCCATCACTCCTAGCTACCTCCCATCCCACGAAAACCCCTAAAACACCCCTCTCCTTCACAAACAGCCCCCTTGCATACCCTAGATTTGATTTTCAGCACTCCATTCCAAACCCCGGCTACCCAAACCCCTCCTAAACCCTTCCTTGGCCAAAACCGACCACCACCCATCGATTATTGGGTGTTGGCAGCCCCTTTCCTTGAAGATTTTCCCATTTGGAGCTCCAAAATCCCCCAAATAGTGCTGAAATCGTGAGCAGCTCCATTCCATCTTTTTGTTCTTATTTTTCCCTGAAACTACAGCCTTGGGAAGATTGAAGCATCCCTCTACGATGCCTAGATTTCCTTTTGTCAGATTGGGCAGCCATTTCTCCGCATTTTCGACGTTTTCCATGGCTTTCGTGGGAGCTATTTTGGGTCTTTTGTCACTCTCATCCATCCTGTCCTTGATGGGTAAGAGGAAAACTGCAACAGACGAGGCTGGGCCGAGCCGCCCTGCTCGATTGAGAAGACCGCGGGGTGGTGCCGCAAGTTCAAGCGCCGCCGCAGGTCCAGCTGCAGTCCTGGAGTGCCGTACAAAGCGGGATTTGGATCCCCATGCACATCTTGGATGAACCATCCTATCAGAGATGCCTCATGGTGAATACACTGATCGTAGGGTGTTATTTGAGGCGGACGTAGATGGGCGATTGTTCGGCGAGTATCTGTTGTTCGAACGCATTGAAGCTGCGCACTGGGGACCGATCTTTGAAGCTCGCGCTTGTGCTAATGTGAGCACTGTTCGTGCCTTCTATGCTAGCATCCAAAGTCCTACCTTGGAGCCCTTGCAGTTCAAAATCCCTTTTGGTAGAGATCGGATGGCTACGATCGACGTCCGGTTGGTTGCGCGACTTCTCAACGTGCCTCTAGGTGATGTGCATCCAAGTGAGAAGAATTTGAGGACTAGACGTGAATGAGATCGCCGCACCAGGTTTCTGTGCGGTAAGTTGGTTCCATGGCAGCCTAATAATAGCCTCAAGGCGACGTACATGTCTGAGGATTTGCGTCTGCTGCATCATATCTGCACGTTCAATGTTTATCCTAGGTCGACGAACCGCATTGAATGTACACGTCTTATGGTCGATTTCTTATTTCTGGTGGCCCAGGGAGAGAACGTATGTATGGCCACTTTCATCTTACGGCAGATAGTTCTCATAGCCAGGTCGAGAAGAACATCCGAATCCCTTCCCTTTGGCCGACTCATTTGCAAGATTGCGCTTGAGTTTGCCTATAGACTTGGACCCGAATTGCCGGTATCGATTCACACCATCGATGAGTCGACGATGGTTAAGATGAAGATTGGGTCGCAATATCGTGAAAATCAACTTGAAAGGGATAGTGGGGACGACTTTGATGAAGAGGAAGATCAAAGCGAAGGTGAACCTAGTGCAGAGGTTCAGGAAGAGACTCAGGAAGAAGCAGAAGAGGAGGCTCAGGATACTGATGAGAGCCCTCCTCCTTCTGCGCAGACTACTATTGACGATCGCATTGCTCGGATGGAGGAGAGTCAGACCGCTTTGCGAAGGGAAGTCCAAGAACTTCGAGCAGAGGTCGCTGATGCCAAGGCCGTTACGAAGAAGAAGTTTGGCAAGGTGACTCGCACCTTGAAGGCAATCCTGTGTTGCTTACAGGATAAGGGTGCTCCTCCTCCGTCGCCAGACTCCGACTAGCGACGCGATCTTTGATGTTGTTATGAGTAGTTAGCCACTTTCTGTTTTATGTGTGTAAAGCCTATTAGGGCTAGTGCTTTGCTTTTGTTGCTGTTGCTTAACTGTCTTAATTTCCATGTCATTCTAGTCATGATGCTTGTAAGGATATATCCCTTGTATTGTGACAATTTTGATTAATTGAAATGCATGGAATGCCTTTGACTCTTTAGTGAATGATTGTGGTGTATTTGAGCAATTGAGACTGACAAGGTTGCGCCCTATTTTGAAAATAGGGAATGCCACCTAAGACTACGAGGAGCGCGGTTCGGCATTCATTGTCAGAGCAGATGGATCAGGCTCCTTCTCAGTCTGGCACTCGTCCGGACCCTGCTGTGGGCCCGATTCCTGAGACTGTTCGGTCGACTCAGCCTGCTGTCGGTCCTACAGATGGACCACCGCCATTTACACCATCAGTTAGAGAGCCACAGCGCGCATCTACTTCCGCACCTCATCCGCCACAGCCTGCTCCATCACCTGATAGATTCGAGCAGATGATGGCTATGATGCTACAGCAGCAGCAGCTTCTGACCACCATAGTTGGGACGTTAGCCCAGGGTGGGGGTGCGACTGCATCTACTCCGCCTGCACCACCTGCGCATCCAGCTGAGGATGCCTATGCTTACGCCCAGGATGAGGGCATAGCACTTCCTGCGCAGCCCGCTTTCCCTGCGGGGAACCCTGCCGACACTCGGGGACTTCTGGAGCGATTTCAGCGCTTGCGGCCTCCTACTTTCACGGGTTCTCACAGACCCGAGGAGGCTGAGTTTTGGCTCGACCGAGTGTCGAAGATTCTGCGCATGTTGCACTGTACTGAGGCAGAGCAGGTAGAGCTGGCTACCTTCCAGTTTGAGAGAGAGGCCAGTATGTGGTGGGATAGTGTATTGCGGACTGTTACCGCAGACTTCGTATGGACATGGGCAGCATTCGAGTTTCGCTTCCATGAGAAGTATTATCCTCAGACCTACAGACACGAGAGGGAGAATGAGTTTCTCCGTCTCAGGCAGGCAGCGATGACGGTTACCGAGTATGAGCATCGGTTCACAGAGTTGGGCAGGTACGTCCCGACGATTCTAGCCGATGAGCAGATGCGCATACGGCGCTTTTTGGAGGGCTTGCGACCGGATATTCGGTCGAAGATGTGCTGTATCAGTTTCTCCTCCTATGCGGAGTTGGTTCACATGTCCATGCGGGCAGAGCAGGACGTGGATCGACTTGCGTGATCACGAGGCCCGACTACTTCCAGGCCGCGACCGGATTTGACAGACAGGCCCTCCGCGGGCAAGAGCCCCCGCGTTGATCCTCCTACCAGGACCACGGCGCCAGTAGGACCGTTTCGGCGCCCTGATTTATCATGCACATACTGTGGGAGGACGGGCCACCTAGCGCAGAGTTGCTTTTCGAGGATGCGGGACAGTGGGTTCTCGCCGCCGCAGAAGATTGATCGTGTACGTCCACAGGCGATATCAGCACCGCCTATACGGTCAGCTCCTGCGCAGTCCTCTTTCAGACCCACAGTATCGCAGATTCGACAGCCCCCACGGCCCTTGACACAGCGGCCGAACCGGCCACAGCAGGCTCAAGTTCATGCACTGACCGCTGAGGCAGCTACGACGCCGACTTTCCAGCATTCAGCCTTCGAGGTCACGGGCCATATCGGAGGTACTCCCGTTCTTGTCATGGTGGACACTGGTTCCACGATTTCTTTGATATCGCGTGCCGTAGTCAGACGTCTTGGGTTGCAGACCATTACTATGGATAGCGTGCGAGTCCTTGCAGCTCATGGAGATTATTCGGATGTCACCCAGATGTGTGAGGGTTGTTTAGTTGATCTGGGAGGCAGGACGATGACTCTTGATTTGGTCGTCGATCCCTCGCTCGTATATCTCGACGTCATTCTTGGCATGGACTGGTTGACTGCAGTGAGAGCCGAGATTGACTGCGAGGCTCGTGTGGTGACGGTGTACGAGCCTGAGGGCACGCCTTTCACATTTTCAGTGCGGGTAAATCTTCCTTTCCGCATTCTTAGCTACGCCACTCTATTGCGCGACGCTAGTGCCCAGGTACTTGAGCAGACGCCAGTTGTTTCTGAGTTCGGGGATCTGTTCAGGAAGATCCCTGGTTTGCCGCCCCGACGCGAGATCGATTTCACTATCGATCTGATTCCTGGTTCTACACCCGTCTCACTGCCGACGTATCGCATGGCACCATGTGAGATGGAGGAGTTGAGGACGCAGATTGATGGTCTGCTAGAGCTTGGCTTTATACGGCCTAGCGTATCTCCTTGGGGAGCACCGGTCTTGTTCGTGAAGAAGAAGGATGGTTCGCTGCGATTGTGTATTGATTATCGCAGGCTGAACCAACTCACAGTGAAGAACAAGTACCCTTTGCCCAGGATCGATGACTTGTTTGATCAGTTGAGAGGAGCGCAGTACTTCTCGAAGATTGATCTTCAGTCGGGATATCATCAGCTGCGCGTCAGAGATGAGGACGTGCAGAAGACAGCGTTCAGGACCAGTTTTGGTCACTACGAGTTCCTCATGATGTCGTTCGGTCTCACGAACGCACCGGCCGTGTTCATGGATCTGATGAACCGGGTGTTGCGGCCTTTCCTCTATCGATTCGTCGTTGTCTTCATCGACGACATTTTGGTATACTCTAGGAGTCGAGAGGAGCATGAGGAGCACTTGCGTTTGGTCCTTGATACGCTCAGACAGCATCAGTTGTTCGGACAGTATAAGAAGTGCGACTTCTGGAAGCAGGAGGTGAAGTTCCTGGGACACGTGGTGTCCAAGGATGGCATGGCAGTTGACCTGTCTAAGGTAGCTGCGGTGCAGGACTGGGAGCAGCCTGGTTCTGTCACTGAGGTGAGGAGTTTCTTGGGTCTCGCTGGCTACTATCGGCGCTTCATTCAGGATTTCTCGAAGATCGCGAGACCCTTATCTCAGTTGACACGGAAGGACGTGAAGTTTGCCTGGAATGATAAGGCGGAGTCAGCTTTTCAGGAGCTGAAGGACAGACTTACGTCCGCCCCTGTGCTAGTATTGCCAGAGCAAGGGGTTAAATACACTATATACACTGACGCGTCTAGCGTTGGTTTGGGTTGTGTCCTTATGCAGAGGGTCAGGGTAATTTCGTATGCCTCGAGACAATTAAGGAAGCACGAGGAGAATTACCCTACACACGACCTGGAGTTGGCAGCCGTTATATTCGCACTGAGACTCTGGAGACATTACCTCTACGGAGAGGAGTTCGAGCTCTTTTGCGACCACAAGAGCCTCAAGTACATATTCACGCAGCGGGACTTGAATATGAGGCAGCGGCGATGGATGGAGACGCTGAAGGACTTCAAGTTTGAAGTCTCTTACCATCCTGGGAAGGCGAACCTTGTGGCTGATGCGTTGAGCCGCAAGAAGGCGATAGAGTTTGCGGCTCCGCTGATGGTTGCCGAGTGGGATATGGTTGAGTTTTTGCGAGACTTTGAGCAGAAACTCACCGTAGAGGAGCCATTTGAGTTCATCGCACATGTTCAGGTGCGATCTCCGATCGATGACCGAGTCATCGAGGCGCAGAGGGACGACGCGCATCTTACTGAGCTTCGAGAGCAGGCCAGTGATGATGCTGACGCCGACTGGCGAGTTGGTATGGATGGGGGCTTACGTTATCGTGGCCGCCTATGCGTTCCTGATGTCCCTGACTTGAGACGAGAGATTCTCGAGGCTGCGCATTCTACTAGACTCGCGATGCATCCAGGCAGCACGAAGATGTATCGTGACGTGAAGAGGACGTATTGGTGGGAAGGTATGAAGACCCACATAGCTGAGTTCGTGTCCCGTTGTCTCACTTGTCAGCAGGTGAAGGCAGAGCATCGCCGACCACCTGGACTTTTGCAGCCTATGCCGATTGCAGAGTGGAAGTGGGATTTCATTTCCATGGACTTCATTTCGGGGTTGCCGAAGACGAGGAAGGGGCATGATTCTATTTGGGTGATCGTCGACCGATTGACGAAGTCGGCGCACTTCCTACCGATCAGAGTTACGAACTCTGCAGACGAGCTGGCTAGATTGTATATTAGAGAGATCGTGCGTCTGCATGGAGTTCCGTTGGAGATCGTGTCGGACAGAGACACGCGGTTCACTTCTATTTTCTGGACTCGCATTCAGGAGGCCATGGGTGTAAAGTTGAAGTTCAGTACTGCCTTCCACCCACAGACGGACGGACAGACGGAGCGAGTGATTTATGTCGCGATCGTTAGATGATGTCGCAGAGGGGATTGTGGTGAGGGCATGCATCATTCTTCATATCATCCTTGCATTAACAAGAGTACTTAGGACCTGTGTGATTATACTGCCTTATCATTACTGCTTGATTGGATTGATAACATGTTAACCTCTGCTATATAGTACCACTGAGTTGATCACTCACTCCCACATTCTGGGACGGTGTTTAAACACCAACCAGACTCTGACTTAGCTGCAGGTGATAGCGATGCTTGCGAGGTGGAGTGTAACACCCTGAAAATCGGGGGTCGTGTATAAACCCGACTCCCGAGTTCCAGACCATCACTTATGTAACAATATATGATTATGATTCAATGCTGTCTAAGTTAAAGCATTCACATGAGTAAGATTTTACCAAAACTGCAATTCATACTTCAGATCCAGTGATAAAACGCAAGCGAAAGACTGAAAGATATATATATCATTGTATGGAAAATAAAATAAATCTCATACTGTCTCCAAAGTATGAATACATCTCTGAGTCTCATATACATGTCATAAACAAAAAGAAAAAGTCAAAAATAGTCCCACTAAGAAGTCCCGCCGATCCAGGTCACCTACGCAAAGCCATCGTAAAACTGCATGTACGAGAACTCATCCTGGTCCTCGTCGAAATCTGGCTCTCCATCCTGAATCGCCGCATCACCTGCAACTAAGATAGGGTCTGGTGGGTGTTGCAAACACCATCCCGTAACGTGAGAGTAAGTGATTAACTTCGTGGAATAATAGAGCAAAGATTAGCATGTTCTCAAATCAATCACGCGATAATAGTAAAGAAATGAAACAAACATTCCTAGATTCTATTGTTAATGTATGCATGAAATGACATGATAGACGCCCTCACCAACATACTCCCTCATACGGCACCATCTTACGCCCGCGGCATGCTTCCGTTCCTCTCAGTGCTCCACATCTTTCATGCACATGCAATGCGATGTGGATATGATTACCACGTTGTTATTATTCCTTTTCATACAGTAGTATTGGGAAACTAAGGTACTTTGCTCATATCAATCCCAACATAGATCCGGTCTAGGGTCGTCACTCTTACCATTCACATACGATGTTACATTTGTAGGTCGCTGCAAGGGCTGTCAGGGCTGTTGCTCGCACTCGTTGCACTGCTCCCCCATCACCTTATTAATACAGGCCTAATATACTCTCATTGCTACGGAAGGGTCGTCGCCTCCCGTAGACTCAGAATACGCTTACGGTCACTACAAAGGGCTCGTCACCTGATCAGTGTAGGCCGACAGCTCGAATGTAGTGTCCCATACCACCACAATTGGCTCACAAGTCATAGGTGCTCATTGGTCAATACGGGGAGGTTTGTGGCCCCATCGTAGGCCGACAGCTCGACCACGGTGTCCCATACCACCATGCCCGGCTCATGAGTCTTTATGGATCAAGGTACCATGGTTAATAGGGTTTTCAATGGTAAGTTCAGTACCCTAGGTTCAAGCAGTTATGATTCATACAGGGTGAACATACAATGGCCAGACAGGTTACTTGATGGGCTCGACTAGTAAGAGAGCATCTCAAGTCGAACGACATGAAGTGCGTAAAACACTTCTTGTGGCCTAACCACTACCGCCAACTCAAAACACGACTCGCGTTCATCGACGCGTCCTTCGTGGCAAATATAAGCCAACCACGAATTTACTCTGTTACCGACTGCCTGGACTAAGCATAGCCCCAAACATTTGTAAGTCAACATCAGTAATCATGTGAGAGTAATGGAAATGAAATACAACAATATAAGTGTAACGCCCGTGAAAAATCCATACTTGGGCTCGAGTACCAACTCGACCCGAAATTGCGTAGAATTCATTCCTTTAGAAAATATGACTAGGTTAGCTAGTGCAACGTTGGAGTAGCTGGGAAATGGTCCCTGATCACTTTAAATACGTTCTACATGGCCCGAAGTGAGTGGAACCAAGGGTGCTATAATGCTCTAAAGCCTCGAATCAAACTCTAAACCGGTTTGTTCTCTGGACCACTTTAAATCTTTGTATTGGATCTAGACCGCACGTTGAAAGTCCGATACCTCCTATCTTAGACCGTTAGAACCGTTTAGCTGGGCTTGGCAATCGTTTCGAATATCAAGTCCAACTGACGATCACAGGCTATTTCATTGAGCCCGGACCGAAGAGAGTGTGAATAGGGACATAGTTGGAATTTCAAATTCAAATCTGGCACACAAATTTGACGCATCAGTATTAAGCATTCTGACCGTCAGAATACAGCCAAATTACACCCTTGGATCAGGAAAAATATCTATTATATATCACGAGACTTATAGGCCTGATCTTGGTACGGTGACCGTTAAACTGAAACTGGGCCGCCACGTGCGATCTGGGAACCCAACCGGCCTGAAAACTGGATGTATGCTAGATCCAGTATGCATGAGCTTAAGTCCGACCGCATTTGGCCTGGGGACCTCCAGAAATGCCCTTTTGGACCGAAACGGCCCCGATTTGGTTAGGCACCAAGTAAACATTGTTCCCAAGCCTATTTTGGGAATGTTTTAGGCTATAAAAGGGGTTGAAACCCCCACTCCTCTCTCCCATCCGAATTTGAGAGAAGCCCTAGCTTGGGAGAGAGAAAAAGAGTGAGAGATTGTGAGAGAGTGGGAGAGTTCTTCCCGCCACTTGTGCTACGTGTTGCACGTGCTTAAGCAACACTCCTCTACCGCTTTCCCGACGATTCCACCGCAATCCTAGGTAAGTAAAAACCCTAAATAGTTGTTGATTTGTGTTTTCATTGTTTCCATAGCGATGTAGCTTATGGATCTTATGTATTAGGCTCCTTACTCGCCGTAGACGAACCATATACACTCCGCTTCAATTCCCGAGTCTACAAGACACTAGGTGAGGATTTTAGACGCTTTGATTGACGGTTCCCAACGCTTTCAATGTCGTTTAATAGTAGATTCTTGACGGCATCGCCGTTTGACATGTACAAAATGCTCTCCGTTTCCCGTTTCGTAAGCTAACGAAGAATATGAGATTTAGGGCATTTTAGTCATTTGTAGGAAGTACTGTTTACATTCATATTTTGCTGAAGTGATTGACATGGTTTGTTGTCGCATTAGGAAGTTAGGAATGCGTGCATAATTAGTTTGGCGAAGAGATTCGCCTAGTTGCACACTTTGGGTCGACATACCATATGTAGACTTAAGTGTGTAGTGTATGTGTTTGTATAAATGTTTGTATTAGTATGTATTGAATTAAATGATGTTATATGATAGTTTGTGATTGATTTTTCAACTATTATGCTGACCTAGATGATTTTCTACATGTTGATAAAATGCATGATTTCATTACATGCATTGAAAGTATGTGCTTGAAGATTTGCTTAAGTTGAATGTTATAACATGTGCTAACATGCTCACATGATGTATTTCAATTCCAATACCTTTTATAGTGATTCCATAGATGTGTGGGACTTGACTTAGTCCAGGCAGTCGGTAACCGAGCGAATTCGTGGCTGACTGGTCATAGCCACGAATGACGCGTCGATGAACGTGATTCGTGTTGAGAGTTGGCGGCAGTGGTTAGGCCACGCGAAGTGTTTTACGCACTTCATGTCGTTCAATTCGAGATGCGATCGCGCTAGTCGAGCCCGTCAAGTAACCCGACTGGCCGATGTTTGTTCACCTTGTATGTAACATAACTGCTTGAACCTAGGGTACTGAACTTACCATTGTAAACCCTATTAACCGTGGTACCTTGATCCACAAAGACTCATGAGCCGGGCATGGTGGTATGGGACACCGTGGTCGAGCTGTCGGCCTACGCTGGGGTCACAAACCTCCCCGTAGTGACCAGTGAGCACCTAGACTCGTGAGCAGATTATGGTGGTATGGGACACTATATTCTAGCTGTCGGCCTACACTGATCAGGCGACGAGCCCTTTGTAGTGACCGCAAGCGTATTCTGAGTTCACGGGAGGCGACGACCCTTCCGTGCAGTAGAGTACAGTAGGCCTGTATTGATAAGGTGATGGGGGAGCGGTGCAACGAGTGCGAGCAACAGCCCTGGCAGCCCTTGCAGTGACCTACGAAATGTACATCGTATGAGATTACTAGGAGTGACGACCCTAGACAGGATCCGTGTTGGGATTGATACAAGGGAGGTACCTTAGTTTCCCAATCCTGCTGTTTGAATGGACTAATAACAACTTGGTAATCATATCACCATAGCATTGCATGTGCCTGGAAGATGTGGAGCACTCTAGGGAGTGTGGCATGGCGCGGTCGTAAGATGTTGCCGTATGAGGGTGATCGTCGGTGAGGGCATACATCACGTCATATCATCTTGCATTAACAACAGTATTAGGATTTGTCTGATTTACTGCTTTACTATTATCGCGTGACTGAATTGTGAACATGCTAATCTTTGCTCTATGATTCCACTGAGTTGATCACTCATTCCCACGTTACGGGATGGTGTTTGCAACACCCACCAGACCCTGTTGTAGTTGCAGGTGACGAAAAGATCCAGGAGGTGGAGCCGGAGATTGACGAGGACCAGGATGAGTTCTCGTATATGCAGTATCACGACGACTTCCCGTAGGTGACCTGGATCGAGGGGGACTTCAGTGGGACCTTTTTTGAACTTATCCTTTTGTCTATTTACATGTATATGAGACTCAGAGATGTAGTCATACTTTGGAGACAGTTGAGATTACTTTGTTTTTCCATACAGTGATATATATATTGTTTAGTCTTCCGCTTGCTTTTATCACTGGATCTGAAGTATGAATTGCAGTTTTGGTATACTTTTACTCATGTGAATGCTTTAAATCAGACAACATTGAATCATAACCATTTTTGTTGCATAAGTGACGGTCTGGAACTCGGGAGTTGAGTTTATTCACGACCCCCGATTTTCAGGGTGTTACAATAAGCATGTTGAAACATGTTATAATGTACCACTTAAACAAATCATCCAACACATGCATTTCATACATATAATGAAATCAATACATATAGCCAATGTAATGGAAGTCATTCAATCAGCATATTACTTGAGAATTCAATCTCAAAACTCATTCACAACACCATTTATTCAATACATACTAATACAAACATTTATACAAACACTTAGCCTACACACTCTAGTCTACATAGCGTATGTCGACTCAAAGTGCGCATTTGGGCGAATCTCTTCACCAAACCAATCATGCACGCATTCCTAATATACTAACACGACAAGAAGCCAGGGTAAACATTTTAGCAAAATATGAATGTAAACAGTATTTCCTACAAATGACTAAAATGCCCAAATCTCATATTTTCCATACGCTTACAAAATAAAAAACGGACAGCATGTTGTACATGTCAAACGGCGTTGCCGTCGATAATATACTATTAAATGACATTGAAAGCTTTGAAATCAGTCAATCAAAGCGTCTAAAATCCAAACCTTTTGCCCTAGACGTGTATCGCTTCGATCGGAACGTATATGCTTCGTCAACAGCGTACAGGTGACCTAATGCACAAGATGTATAAGATACTTCACTAACGAATCAGAGGAAACTCTAAAACAGCAAGTAGTTAGGGTTTTCCTTACCTAGAAATGCGTCAGAATCACCAACAAAGTGATTGGGATGCGTTGCTTTAGCACGTGTCGCAGCTGCAGCAAGTGACAGGAAGATCACTCCCACACTCTCTCACAATCTCTCACTTTTTCTCTCTCTCTAGCTAGGGTTTCTAGCAAATTCAGATGCGTGAGATAAGTGAGGGTTTAAAGCCCTTATATAGGCTAAAACCTTCCCAAATTAGGCTTGGGAACAAGGTACACTTAAGTTATAACCAAAACGGGGCTGTTCCGATCCAAAAGAGCAGTTTGGGAGGTCCCCTGGTCGAACGCGGTTGGACTTAAGCTCTTGGTCACTGGATGTTGCTCGCACCCAGTTTTCAGTTCGGTAGAGTTCGTTGATCGCACGTAGCGGTTCAGTTTCAATTCAGCGATCATCGTAACTAAATCAGGTCTACAAGTCTCATGATATGAAAGAGAAATTTTTCCTGATCCTAGGGTGAAATTTGGCTGAATTCTGACAGTCAGAATGCTTAATAATAACATGCCAAGTCACGTGCCAGATTTGGATTTAAATTTCCAAATCCAACCCTTTTCTCACTCTCTTCACTCCAGGCTCAATGAAATAGCCTCTGAACGTCGGTTGGGCTTGATTTTTGAAATGATTGTTAAGTCCAGTTAAGCGGTCATAACGGTCTAAGATTGTAAGTATCGGACTTTCGACGCGCGGTCTAGATCCAATACAAAGTTTCAGAGAGTTCCTGAGAGAAAACGGGTTTAGAGTTTGATCCAAGGTTTCAGGATATTATAGCATCATTGGTTCTACAAGTTTTGGGTCTTGTAGAACGCATTTAAAGTGTTCAGGGACAATTTCACAGCTACTCTAGCGTAGCGCTAGCTAACTTACGCTTAATTTTCTAAAGGAATTCATCCTACGTGATTTCTAGTCGAGTTGGTACTCGAGTCTCATTACGGATTTTTTCGAGGCGTTACAATCTACCCTCCTTAACAAAAATTTCTTCCTCAAAATTTGTACCTTTTCGTACTCCTCGAGAAGCTATGGGTAGTTCTTTCTGATCTCGGCTTGTCTCCCAGGTAGCCTCTTCCTCAGAGTGATGCATCCACAACACCTTCACAAGGGGGATCACCTTGCTACGCAGTACCTGCTCCGTCCTATCTAGTATACGTGTCGGTCGCAGTATATATGTAACATCATCTCCTAACTGCACCTGCTCCCATCTGATGATGTGGGAAGGATTAGAAACGTATTTCTTCAGCATAGAAACATGAAATACGTTGTGAACGCTCGTGAGAGGTGTAGGTAAAGCCAGACGATAAGCCACTGCACCCACACGATCGAGGATCTGAAATGGTCCAATGAATCGCGGTGCCAGCTTCCCCTTCTTCCCGAACCGAAGGACTCCCTTCATAAGGGAAACTCACAAAAATATATGATCCCCAACCATGAACTCTAGCGGCCGCCGTCTCGTATCAGCATAACTCTTCTGTCTACTCTGCGCTGTGAGAAGCCGGCATCTAATAATATCAATCTTCTCTGACGTCGCCTGCACCAACTCTGGGCCAATCAATCTACGCTCACCAACCTCTGCCCAGCAATGCGGTGCTCGACAAGGTCGCCCATACAACGCCTCATAAGGTGCCATACCGATACTCGCCTGGAAACTGTTGTTGTACGTGAACTCCGCATATGTAAGACAATTGTCCCAACTGTCCTTGAAGTCCAATGAGCAAGCCCGCAACATGTCCTCTAGAATCTGGTTCACCCGCTCTGTCTGTCCGTCTGCCTGTGGGTGGAAGGCAGTACTGAACTTCAACTTCACACCCATAGCCTCCTGAATGCGAGTCCAGAAAATAGAAGTGAAACGCGTGTCTCTGTCTAACACGATCTCCAACGGAACTCTATGCAGATGCACGATCTCTCTGATATATAGTCTAGCCAGCTTGTCCGCAGAGTTCGTAACTCTGATCAGTAGGAAGTGAGTCGACTTCGTCAAACGGTCGATGATCACCCAAATAGAATCATGTCCCTTCCTCATCTTCGGTAGCCCTGAGATAAAATCCATAGAAATGAAGTGCCATTTTCACTCAGCGATCGGCATAGGCTGCAGGAGTCCAGGAGTTCGGCGATGCTCTGCCTTCACCTGCTGACAAGTGAGACAATGGGACACGAACTCTACGATGTGAGTCTTCATACCTTCCCACCAATAAGTCCTCATGTCGCGATACATCTTGGTGCTACCCGGATGCATCGCAAGTCTGGTACAGTGCGCAGCCTCGAGAATCTCTCGTCTCAAGTCGAAAATATCGCGGCCACGATAACGTAAGCCCCCATCCATGCCAACTCACCACTCGACGTCTGCATCATCACTGGCCTGCTCTCGAAGCTCAGTAAGACGCGCATCATCCTGCTGCGTCTCGATGACTCTGTCATCGATCTGAGATCGCACCTGCACATGTGCGATAAACTCATATGGCTCCTCCACAGTGAGTTTCTGCTCGAAGTCTCGCAAAAACTTAACCATGTCCCAGTCAACAACCATCAGCGGAGCCGCAAACTCTATCACCTTCTTACGGCTCAACGCGTCAGTCACAAGGTTCGTCTTCCCAGGATGGTAGAAAACTTCGAAGTTGAAGTCTTTCAAAGTCTCCATCCATCGCCACTGCCTCATATTCAAGTCCAGCTGCGTGAATATGTACTTGAGGCTCTTGTGGTCGAAAAAGAGCTCGAACTCCTCTCCATAGAGGTAATGTCTCCAGAGTTTCAATGAGAATATGACGGCTGCCAACTCTAGGTCGTGTGTAGGGTAATTCTCCTCGTGCTTCCTTAATTGTCTCGAGGCATATGAAATTACCCTGTCCTTCTGCATAAGGACACAACCCAAAGCAGCACTAGACGCGTCAGTGTATATCGTATATCTAACCCCTTGCTCTAGCAATACTAGCACAGGGGTGGACGTAAGTCTGTCCTTCAGCTCCTGAAAAGCTGACTCCGCCTTATCATTCCAGGCGAACTTCACGTCCTTCCATGTCAACTGAGATAAAGGTCTGGCAATCTTCAAGAAATCTCGAATGAAGCGTCGATAGTAGCCAGCAAGACCTAAGAAACTCCTCACCTCAGTGACAGAACCAGGCTGCTCCCAGTCCTGAACTGCAGGTACCTTAGACAGGTCAACTGTCATGCCATCCTTTGACACCACATGTCTCAGGAACTTCACTTCCTGCTTCCAGAAGTCGCACTTCTTGTACTGTGCGAACAACTGATGTTGTCTGAGTGTATCCAGGACCAATCGAAGTGCTCCTCATGCTCCTCTCGACTCCTGTAGTATACCAAAATGTCGTCAATGAACACAATGACGAATCGATAGAGGAAATGCCGAAATACCCGGTTCATCAGATCCATGAACACGGCTGGTGCATTCGTGAGACCGAATGACATCACAAGGAACTCGTAGTGGCCAAAGCTGGTCCTGAATGTTGTCTTCTGCACGTCCTCATCCCTGACGCATAACTGATGATATCCTGACTGAAGATCTATCTTCGAGAAGTACTGCGCTCCTCTCAACTGATCAAACAAGTCATCGATCCTGGGTAAAGGGTACTTATTCTTCACCGTGATCTGGTTCAACCTGCGATAATCAATACACAATCGCATAGAATCATCCTTCTTCTTCATGAACAGAACTGGTGCTCCCCAAGGAGATACACTGGGTCGAATAAAACTATGCTCCAACAGATTATCAATCTGCGTCCTCAGCTCCTCCATCTCACACGGTGCCATGCAATATGTCGGTAGTGAGATGGGCATGGAACCAGTCACCAGATCGTTAGTAAAATCAATCTTGTGTTGAGGCGGCAAACCAGGGATCTTCCTGAATAAATCTCTAAAATCACGGACGACTGGTGTATGCTCAAGTGTCGGGGCATCAGCGTCCCATAGTAAAGAAGCGTGACTAAGTATGTGGAAGGGGAGATTTACCCGCACTACAAATGTAAAAGGGGTGCCCTCTGGCTCGTATACTGTCACCATACGGGTCTCGCAGTCAATCTCGGCCCTCCCTATAGTCAACCAATCCATGTCAAGAATGACGTCGAGATAAACAAGAGAAGGGTCGACGACAAGATCAAGAATCATCGTCCTGCCTCCTAGATCCACCAAGCAACCCTCACACATCAGGGTGGCATCAGAAAAATCCCCGTGAGCTAAAAGGACTCGCATTCCATCCATTCGAATAGTCGGTAACCCAAGGCGCCTGACTATGGAATACGATATCAATGAAATCGTGGATCCAGTATCCACCATCACGAGTATAGGAGTACCTCCAATATGGGCGGTGACCTTAAAGGCCAAGGGCTGAGTAGTTTCTGTCTTGGCTGCCTCTGCTATCAAGGCGTGTACCCGAGCCTACTATGGCTGGTTCGGCCGCGGTATCATGGGTCGTTGAAGCGGCCTGAACTGAGATACGAGAGATCTAAAGAAAGGGTGCGCAAGAGCCAACCGTAGAGGCGGTGCTGATATAGCCTGTGGGCATGGACGGTCGATCTTCTGCGGTGGTGAGAACCCGTTGTCTCTCATCCGAGCGAAACAACTTTTCACTGCATGACCCGATCTCCCACAATAAGTACATGATAGATTAGGGCGCCTCATCGGAAGCACTGGCGCCGTAGCCCTAGGAGGAGGGTCGATGCGAGGCCTCTTGCCCGCAAAGGGCCTGTCCTGCAAATCTGGTCGTGGCCTAGGAACCATAGGGCCATGAGATCGCGTAAGTCAATCCACATCCTGCTCTGCCTGCATAGACATGTGAATTAGCTCAGCATAGGAGGGAATGCTAACGTAACACATCTTCGACCGAATATCCGGTCGTAAGCCCTCTGAAAAGCGCCGTATGCGCATCTGCTCGTCTGCGAGTATAGTCGGGACGTATCTGCCCAACTCAGTGAATCGATGCTCATACTCTGTCACTATCATGCCTCCCTGTTTGAGGCGTAGAAACTCATTCTCCCGCTCATGCCTGTAAGTCTGGGAATAGTATTTCTCGTGGAAACGGAACTCGAATGGTGCTCAGGTCTAGATATAATTGACAGCAACAGTCCGCAAAACACTATCCCACCACAGACTGGCCTCCCGCTCAAACATGAACGTAGCCAACTCTACCTACTCAGACTCTGAGCAATGCAGCATCCGTAGTATCTTCGACACACGGTCGAGCCAATACTCAGCCTCCTCGGGTCTGTGAGAACCCATAAAACTGGAAGACCGTAAGCGCTGGAATCGCTCGAGTAAGCCCCATGTATCAGCGGCATTCCCCGTAGGGTAAGCAAGAGGTGCAGGATGAGCCATGCCCTCATCCTAAGTAGAAGTACCGGCATCCTCAGCTGGATGCACAGGGGTTGCAGGTGGAGTCGTACTCCCACCCTGGGCTAGAGCCCCTACTATCGTAGTCAAGAGCTGCTGGTGCTGCTGATGCATCATGGCCATCAACTGCTCAAATCTATCTGGAGGTGGAGTAGGTTATGGTACATACTGCGTCGAGGAAGACGCACGGTACTACTCTCTGACAGGTGGTGTGAAAGGCGGTGGTCCAGCTGCAGGACTTGTGGAAGGCTGAGACTCACGCGCAGTCTCAGAAAGCGAGCACACAGCAGGGTCCGTATGAACATCAGTCTGAAGAGGAACCCGATCCATCGGCTCTCCCAATGTAAGTCGTGCTGTGCTCCGCTTAGCCTTAGGCGGCATTCCCTATATTCAAAATAGGGCGCAACCTTGTCAGTCACAGCAATAGCACAAACACACCACCACACAGTCATTCACATAACAAGACAAAAACATTCCATGCATTTCATTTAATCAAAATTGTCATAATACAAGAGATATATCCTTACATGCATCATGACCAGAAACACATGGAAACTAAGCCAGTAAGCTACTACAGCAACATAAGCACACTACTAGCCTTATCAGGCTTACACAGAGAAAGCAAGAAACAACTAACTACAACCAGCAACATCTGGATGGAGATCACTAGTCCGAGTCTGGGGATGAAGGAGGAGCACCCTTATCCTTCAAGCAACACAGGATCGCCTTCAAGGTGCGAGTCACCTTGCCAAATTTTCTCTTCACGACGGCCTTAGTATCCCCAACTTCGGCCCGAAGTTTCTAGACTTTCCGTCGCAAGGTAACCTGATTCTCCTCGAGTCGGGCAATGTGAGAATCTTTAGTAGCCTGAGTCACAGGAGGAGGGCTCTCATCAGTATTCTGAGCCTCCACTTCTTCTTCTTCCTGGACTTCTTCCTCAATTTCTGCCTCAGCTTCTTCTTCACCAACATCTGCTTCACTATCATAATCGCCCTCGCTATCCTCATCAAGTTGAGCCTCACGCTGCTGAGGCCCTATCTTCATTCTATTCATGGTAATCTCGTCGATGAAGTAGATCGGTACAGGCATCTCTGGCCCAAGTCTATAGGCAAACTCAAGTGTAATCCTGCATATGAGCCAACCAAAAGGAAGAGACTCTGACATTCTTCTCGACTTTGCTATGAGGATGATCTGTCACAATATAAACGTGGTCATGCACACATTTTCACCCTGGCCCACTTGATACAAGAAATCGACCATGAGACGTGTACATTCACAGCGGTTGGTCGACCTAGGATACACATTAAACATGCAAATGTGATGCAGCAGGTGAAAATCATCTGACATATGGGATGCTAAGAGGCTCCTGTTAGGCTGTCACGGAATCAAACCGTCACATAGGAACCTGGTACGGCGATCTCGCTCACGAGCACTCTTCAGATTCTTAGCACTGGGATGAACTTCACCAAGAGGCACCTTCAGAATGCGAGCTATCAGCCGAGCATCAATCGTAGCCATCCGATCTCTATCAAAGGGAATCCTGAACTGTAATGGCTCCAACGTAGGATCCCGGATACAAGCATAGAAGGCACGAACGGTGCTCACATTCGCTCTAGACTGTTCTTCAAAGAGCAAACCCTAGTGTGCAGCCTCAATGCGCTCAAACAACAGATATTCACCAAAGAGCCGCTCCTCCACATGCGCTTCAAACAAGACCTTACGATTTGTATAAGCGCCATGGGGCAACTCTGCTAACAGTACTCGCCCTACGTGAGCATGGGGATCCAAATCCCGCTTTGTGTGAAACTCACGAGCTGTACTTAGACCTGCGACGGTGCTTGAGCTAGCGACACCACCCCTCGGCTTCCTTGATCGTGAAGGGTGACTAGGCCCAGCTTCATCTGAGGCAGTCTTCCTCTTTCCCATCAGAGAGAGGATGGTGGAGAAAGAGAAAAAAGCCAAAATGGCTTCAACAAAAGCCATGAAAAATGAGGGAAATAAGGAGAAACAGTTGCCCAAATGGATTGAATCAAATCTAGGCATTGTAGAGGGATGAATCAAGCTCCCAAATGCTAGATTCTCAAAGGGAAAAGAGAAAACTAAATGGGAATGGAGCTCCACACGATTTCAGCCATGAATGGAGGTTGTGGGAGCTTCAAATGATGAAAATAGAGGGAGAGAGGACTGCCTGCTGCTGTGGACGATGGAGTGGGACCGTTTTTGGCAGAAAATGAGCTTGGGAGTGGTTTGGAGACGTGATTTGAGAAGGAGGCAGAAAAAAAAATGAAAAGGGAGAGCTTGGAGGGGGCTATTTTGAAGGAGAAAGGGTTTTAGGGCGGTTTTAACGAGCGAACCACACATGGGGGGGTGCCCTTCCCCATTTAGGTCATCCGCCCGACGCACGGCTCACGTGGGGCCCATTGGTCGGCGATGCATCGCCGAACCGGCGATGCCATCATCGGCTAACCATCAATCCGGCTAGTCAGGCCACATAGGTTGGGTCCCCCCTGCCCTAGGGACCTCAAATATACATGGGGCCCACCCTAGTTCATTATAATTTGGCCTATATAGGCCCAAAACTCCATTTAGGATGTTTCGGGGCCAGTCTGTGAACTAGAATGAATTTAGGCATTATGTAGCATATGATTTCGGGGTAGGAGAATCTAATCGATCCAATTAACACATTTGTTACAAGATATTCCATAACTGGAATGGCCAAAAGTCCAATTCTTACCTATTTTTACTATTTATAGTAATTATTTTGTCTAAGTATGATTTCCTGTCATTTACACATTAGGATTTTTGCCTAGTGTGAAAAGACTTTTAAAAAAATGAAGAATGGGGTGGTAAGAGGAAGGATTTTGAAGAAATTGGGTGAAACAGAGTTTTTAAGCCCTGAGATTGAGCATAAGGTTTGTGGTTTCCCCACAACCCAAGGACATGCATTTTAGGGTTTGAAAATGCTTCTGGGAACATCTCAAACCTGCCTACTAACAACCTACAGGCTACTTAGGTTGCCTTACGCGACTAAAAATACGTTGCGGACTCGATCAAAATGATCGATTTGAGTAGACTTCGCCTATTGGTGAAATTGCGATCCTATAATTATTTCTAGGTTCCTTTTGCACCCACCTAATTCGAAGGAGCGACAGTGTACGTCGTGTGTCCATAACCCAGGTCCAGTTTAATCTCAATCATACTCTGATACCAACTTGTAACACCCTGAAAATCGGGGGTCGTGTATAAACCCGACTCCCGAGTTCCAGACCATCACTTATGCAATAAATATTATTATGATTCAATATTTTCTGAGTTAAAGAATTCACATGAGTAAGATTATACCAAAACTGCAATTCATACTCCAGATCCAGTGATAAAACGCAAGTGAAAGACTGAAAGATATATATATCACTGTATGGAAAACAAAATAAATCTCATCCTGTCTTTAAAGTATGAATACATCTTCGAGTCTCATATACATGTCATAAACAAAAAGGAAAAGTCAAAAATAGTCCCACTAAGAAGTCCCGCCGATCCAGGTCAGCTACGCAAAGCCATCGTAAAACTGCATGTACGAGAACTCATCCTGGTCCTCGTCGAAATCTGGCTCTGCATCCTGAATCACTGCATCACCTGCAACTAAGACAGGGTCTGGTGGGTGTTGTAAACACCATCCCGTAACATGAGAGTAAGTGATCAACTCAGCGGAATAATAGAGCAAAGATTAGCATGTTCTCAAATCAATCACGCGATAATAGTAAAGCAATGAAACAAACATTCCTAGATTCTGTTGTTAATGTATGCATGAAATGACATGATGGATGCCCTCACCGACATACTCCCTCATACGGCACCATCTTACGCCCGCGACATGCTTGCGTTCCTCTCAGTGCTCCACATCTTTCAGGCACTTGCAATGTGATGTGGATATGATTACCAAGTTGTTATTATTCATTTTCATACAATAGTATTGGGAAACTAAGGTACTTTTCTTATATTAATTCCAACACAGATCCGGTCTAGGGTCGTCACTCCTACCATTCATATACAATGTTACATTTATAGGTCACTGCAAGGGCTGTCAGGGCTGTTGCTCGCACTCGTTGCACCGCTCCCCCATCACCTTATCAATACAGGCCTAATGTACTTTCATTGCTACGGAAGGGTCGTCGCCTCCTGTATACTCAGAATACGCTCGCGGTCACTATAAAGGGCTCGTCACCTGATCAGTGTAGGCCGACAGCTCGAATGTAGTGTCCCATACCACCACAATCGGCTCACGAGTCATAGGTGCTCATTGGTCACTACGGGGAGGTTTATGGCCCCAGTGTAGGCCGACACCTCGACCACGGTGTCCCATACCACCATGCCTGGCTCATGAGTCTTTATGGATCAAGGTATCATGGTTTATAGGGTTTTCAATGGTAAGTTCAGTACCCTAGGTTCAAGCAGTTATGATTTATACAGGGTGAACATACAATGGCCAGACGGGTTACCTGACGGGCTCGACTAGTAGAAAGCATCCCAAGTCGAACGACATGAAGTGCGTAAAACACTTCGTGTGGCCTAACCACTGCCGCCAACTCAAAACACGACTCGCATTCATCGACGCATCCTTCGTGGTAAATATAAGCCAACCATGAATTTACTCTGTTACCGACTGCCTGGACTAAGCATAGCCCCAAACATTTGTAAGTCAACATCAGTAATCTTGTGAGAGTAATGGAAATGAAATACAACAATATAAGCATGTTGAAACATGTTATAATGTACCACTTAAACAAATCATCCAACACATGCATTTCATGCATATAATGAAATCAATACATATAGCCAATGTAATGGAAGTCATTCAATCAGCATATTACTTGAGAATTCAATCTCAAAACTCATTCACAACACCATTTATACAAACACTTAGCCTACACACTCTAGTCTACATAGCGTATGTCGACTCAAAGTGTGCATTTGGGTGAATCTCTTCGCCAAACCAATCATGCACACATTCCTAATATACTAACATGACAAGAAGCCATGGCAAATATTTCAGCAAAATATGAATGTAAACAGTATTTTCTACAAATGACTAAAATGCCCTAAATCTCATATTTTCCATACGCTTACAAAATGGAAAACAGATGTTGTACATATCAAACGGCGTTGCCGTCGATAATCTACTATTAAACGACATTGAAAGCTTTAAAATTAGTCAATCAAAGTGTCTAAAATCCACACCTTTTGCCCTAGACATGTATCGCTTCGATTGGAACGTATACGCTTCGTCAACAGCGTACAGGCGACCTAATGCACAAGATGTATAAGCTACTTCGCTAACGAATCGAAGAAAACTCCAAAACAGCCAGTAGTTAGGGTTTTTCTTACCTAAAAATGCGTCAGAATCACCAACAAAGTGATTGGGATGCGTTGCTTTAGCACGTGTAGCAGCTGCAGCAAGTGACAGGAAGATCACTCCCACACTTTCTCACAATCTCTCACTTTTTCTCTCTCTCTAGCTAGGGTTTCGAGCAAATTCGGATGGGTGAGATAAGTGAGGGTTTAAAGCCCTTATATAGGCTAAAACCTTCCCAAATTAGGCTTGGGAACAAGGTACACTTAAGTTATAACCAAAACGGGGCTGTTCCGATCCAAAAGAGCAGTTTGGGAGGTCCCCTGGTCGAACGCGGTCGGAATTAAGCTCATGGTCACTAGATGTTACTCGCACCCAGTTTTCAGTCCGATAGAGTTCGTAGATCACACGTGGCGGTCCAGTTTTAGTTCAGCGGTCATCGTACCTAAATCAGGTCTACAAGTCTCATGATATGAAAGAGAAATTTTTCCTGATCCGAGGGTGAAATTTGGCTGAATTCTGACAGTCAGAATGCTTAATAATAACGTGCCAAGTCACGTGCCAGATTTGGATTTAAATTTCTAAATCCAACCCTTTTCTCACTCTCTTCACTCCAGGCTCAATGAAATAGCCTCTGAATGTCGGTTGGGCTTGATTTTTGAAATGATTGTCAAGTCCAGTTAAGCGGTCATAACGGTCTAAGATTGTAGGTATCGGACTTTCGACGCACGGTCTAGATCCAATACAAAGTTTCAGAGAGTTCCTGAGAGCAAACGGGTTTAGAGTTTGATCCAAGGTTTTAGGATATTATAGCGTCATTGGTTCTTTAAGTTTTGGGTCTTGTAGAATGCATTTAAAGTGTTCAGGGACAATGTCACGGCTACTTTAGCGTAGCGCTAGCTAACTTATGGTTAATTTTCTAAAGGAATTCATCCTACGTGATTTCTGGTCGAGTTGGTACTCGAGTCTCAGTACGGATTTTTCCGAGATGTTACATGGAGCCAGAATTTGGCGAGGATGAGGAGGCATTCTCATATTTGCTGTTCTTAGGCGGGTTCATGTAAGCCTTTTCCTGACTAATGGGGATTTTTTTGGGATATGTACTTGATAATTTTTGCACAGTTGATACATGTGTTTTGGATACACAGATGTATATATTGCCCTAGGCAGAGCACGCATCATTTGGGGATTTATTTTGAATTATATATGTATTTAAGTCTTTCGCTTGTATTTCCTCCATATCCCTGAATTATGTCTGCTAATTTGGCTTGATCTATTTTATGTTTTATACATTAGTACAGACAACATATAATCATCATCAAATATGTTGCATAAGTGATGTTTTGGAATTCGAGAGCTGAGTTATGCTCGACCCTCGAATTTTAGGGCGTTATAAGTTGGTATCAGAGCATGATTTGGATTAATCAGGACCTGGATTAGGGTCACACACCGCACGTTGATATCACTATAATGTAGGAGGGTACGGGAACAATCTAGAAACAGAAATAGGACTCCCAGTTTGTCGTTCGGTGAAAATTTATTGAAAATGATCACCGAGATAGAGTCCGTACACACTCCTGAACACACACGACAACCCCAAATCGATTTTAGACCATCAATTGATGGGTAGAGACCGCATTTCATCCCATTCCAGCCGTTAGAAATTGATAAAAGTAAATAGATATCAGATTAGTTCTGAAATGACCCGAAACGGCTCAAATCGGGAGAAGGGGCCAAAAAATCACATTTTAGGGGGTTCCAAGGTGGGACCCTGAACTTTTTGGACCAAGGGGAGGGTGAGGACCTCGCCCATTTGGCGAGCCTTCACCAGTTAGTCCAGGGAGTAGTGAGGGCCTCGTCGGTTCAACGAGGCCTCATTGGTCGGCAGGCTGGGCTTCCCGAGTCGATTGTGTTTGGGGTCTAGTGGGACCCCTTCATACTGCGTTCGACCCTCCATTTATTCTAAAAACCCTACTTCCTTCACAAAGTGGCCCCCCAAGCTCTCCTTTTCTTTCAATCTTGCTTTTTTCTCTTTCCAACCTCCCTTCCAATCATTTCTTCCTTCATTTTTTATTATTTCCTTCATCCCTCTACCGTTCTCTATCATAACCAACAGCTACTTCTTTCATTTTCTACGATTGGAGCTCCCAAAGCTCTCATTTGAGCTCCAAAATGTGCTAGCCCTCAACCTCTTCTATCTTTGATCTTTCCTTTCTTTCCTTTCTCCTTTTCTTGACCTATTGCAACCCTGTTTCTGACCCAAACCTGTGGGAACCTAGAGAACTCAACCCTTTCTCTATTTTCCTTCCCTTCTCATGGCTTTCATAGAGGCAATTGTAGCCTTTTTCTCCTTTTCCTCCATCCTTTTGCTAATGGGAAAGAAGCGTGCCCCTGTGGATGAGGCCGGGCCTAGTCTTCCTGCTCGTTCGAGGTGGCCTAGAGGAGCTACTAGGAGTTCAAGTGTTGGGAGAGAAATACATACGAAGTGGGATTTGGATCCCCGAGCGCGTTTTAGAAGGGCATTGTTGGCAGACTTAGTTCATAGCGCGTATACGGATTGCAGGGTTCTTTTTGAAGTGCATGTGGATGGGCGGCTCTTAGGCGAGTATTTGTTATTTGAGCGTATCGAAGCTGTCGGGTGGGGTCCGCTATTTGAAGGCAAGTCGTGCTAATGTGAGCACTGTTCGTGCCTTCTATGCTCATATTCAAGACCCTACGCTGGAGCCACTGCAGTTCAAGATCCCCTTTAGCAAAGATTAGGAAGCCACAATCGATGTTAGGTTGATAGTTCGACTTCTGAACGTGCCACTTGGTGAGGTACATCCAAGTGCTAAGAATCTGAATAGTGTTCGTGAGAGAGATCGCCGCACCAGGTTTCTATGTGGTCATTTATTTGAGTGGCATCATAACAAGAGCATCCTAGTGACCCATATGTCGAGTGATTTTCATCTGCTTCATCACATCTCCATGTTCAATGTTTATCCTAGGTGGAGCAATCGCAGTGAATGCACGCGTCTCATGGTAGATTTTCTATATCAAGTGGGGCAGGGAGAGAATATGTGCATGCTTATGTTTGTGCTGCGACAGATCATCCTCACAGCGCGATCGAGAAGAACGTCTGAGTCACTTCCCTTTGGCCAGCTCATATGTAAGATTGCGCTCGAGTTTGCCTATAGGCTGGGGGCAGAGTTGCCTATGGCGGTTCATTATATCAACGAGGCTACTCTGAACCAGATGAAGATGGGACCTCGGTAGCTTGAGGACCAACTTGATGATGACAGCAAGGGTGAGTATGATAGTGAAGAGGAAGAAAGTGAAGAAGAAGGTGGGGCAGAGATAGAGGAAGGAGAGTAGGACGAAGAAGAAGAGGAGGCTGAGGATACTGATGAGAGTACTCCTGCTACTCAGGAGCCTGATCCTGCTCAGGTTGATAGGGATGCCCATATTGTGCGACTCGAGGAGGGTCGGGCTGCTCTTCGACAGGATATTGGGGATTTACGGGATCTCGTGAAGAATAAGTTCAAGAAAGTAACCTGCACGCTGAAGACCATCCTGTGTTACCTGAAGGATAAGGGTGCCCCTTCTCTATCGCCAGATTCTGATGCATAGACATGTAGTCGTTGTTTGTTTGTTTGATGTTTGTTTTTATGTGTGGTTTGATAGTTGTTTGTCAGTTGGTAGTAGTTTAGTGTTGAAGTTTGTGTGTAAAGCTTAGGTGTTTTGTGCACATGCTTTCTCTGTCGCGATTCATGTAATGCTGTAAATCATGTATTGTGACAATTTTGTTAATGAAATGCATGTTGTTCCTATGGCTTGTGAAGTTTATACTGTGGATGGACTGTGTGAATGCCTGATCTCATGGGTTGCTACTATCTGTTGTGTGTAGGGTGTGCCACCTAAGAGTTTGAGATCTTCAGCCCGTCTTTCTCTGGGAGATTCACTCGACGGGGCCCTTGCCCTGTGCAATACTCCTATGGACCCTCATTCGGGCCCATCTCGATCAGATCCCATGCCGAGTTCTCAGCCGGCTTCTGGCCCTGCTGTTGGGCCACCTCCCATGACACCTTCTGTGGTGCCTCCTGTCACACCTGCGGTTCCTGAACAGCATCGTGCGTCTTCGTCGATGCCTTCTACATCACAGTTTGATCCGCCTCCTGATAAGCTAGAGCAGATGATGTTGTTAATGCAGCAACAGCAGATACAGTAGCAACAATAGCAGCAGGAGTTCTTGTCCTCCATGGCTGGAATTTTTGCTCAGTCGATGGAGGTGACTCCACCTGCCCACCTCTCACCCTATTGGGCATGCTAGTGCGAGCTATTCTTTCGAGCGATTTCAGCGCTTGTGGCCTCCTACATTTTCAGGTACTCACAGACCTGAGGAGGATGAGTATTGGATAGACCGCATCTCGAAGATGCTTAGACCGTTGCACTGTTCCGAGGCGGAGCAGGTTGAGCTGGCCACCTTCATGTTTAAGAAGGAGGCTAGCCTATGGTGGGACAGTATTCTCTGCACTGTGGCGGAGGGATTTGAGTGGATGTGGGCAATGTTTGAGGCACGCTTCCACAAGAAGTATTTCCCGATTACTTATCGACATGAGAAGGAGAGTGAGTTCCTTCGCCTTCGCCAGGGAGGCATGTCGTGAGGGAGTATGAAAACAGGTTTACAGAGCTAGGGAGGTATGCTCCTTTGATTCTGGGTGATCAGCCGATGAGAATGCTACATTTTTCTGAGGGCTTACGGTCCGAGATTAGATCGAAGATGTGCTGTGCAAGCATTTCTTCTTATGCAGAGCTGGTGAGTATGTCCTTGCATACAAAGCAGGACGGGGATAGGTCGGCCCACACACGAGCACCTATGGTTCCTAGGCCGCGACCTGAGTTCGAGAGTAGGCCTTTCCTCGCTAAGAGGCCTCGGTTTGAGTCACCGTAGGGGTCTTCTGTATCTCCTTCCTATGTGAGGCGTCCTGATGTGAGGTGCGGCTACTGTAGGAAGCCTAGCCACACCTAGATCTCATGTTTTTCCAGGATGCAAGACAATGGGTTCTCACCGCCTTAGCGGATTGGTCATCCGATGCCTCAGACCATTTCACCATCACCACTTCGATCTGCACCAGCTCATCCGTCCTTCAGACCTCCAGCACCTCATTTTAGGCCGCCACAACGGCCTATGGTACCACAGTCAAACCCTCCTCAGCAGGCTCGGACACACACACTGACAGCTGAGCCATCTGAGACAGAGACCGCACCACCTTTGGCCTTTGAGATCATAGCCCATATTGGAGGTATTCCTATATTTTTGTTGGTGGATACGGGATCCACAGTCTCAGTCATATATTTTCAGTAGTCAAGCGCCTTGGTTTACAGACTACTCGGATGGTTGAGGTGCGAGTTATTTCAGCACATGGGACCTTTACTGATGCCACTACGATGTGTGAGGGTTGTTTGCTAGATCTAGGGAACAGGACGATGGCCATTGACCTTATCGTCATCTCCGCTCTCTATCAGTTTGATGTCATCCTTGACATGGATTAGCTAATTGTAAGGAGGGCTGAGATTGACTGCGAGACCCGTTTAGTGACAGTTTACAAGCCGGAGGGCACGTCCTTTACATTTCCAGTGCAAGTTAGTCACCCCTCTCGAGTGCTTTGTTATGCTTCCTTATTAAGGAATGTTAATGTCCCGACACTTGAAAGCACGCTAGTAGTCCGTGATTATGAAGATGTGTTCAGAAAGATACTTGAGTTACCACCCCAGCACGAGATCAATTTTACTACCAACTTTGTACCCAGTTCGACGCCCATCTCATTGTCGATGTATCGCATGGCCCTGTGTGAGATGAAGGAGTTAAGGAAACAGATCGATGATTTATTAGAGGCTGGCTTCATATGACCGAGTGTGTCTCCTTGGGGAGCACCTGTGTTGTTCGTGATAAAGAAAGATGACTCATTGCGGTTATGTATTGATTACCGCAAGCTAAATTAGATTACAGTAAAGAATAAGTACCCTTTACCCAGGATAGATGACCTATTTGATCAACTGAGAGGAGCGCAGTACTTCTCGAAGATTGATCTACAATTAGGGTATCACCAGCTGCGCGTTAGGGATGAGGACGTGCAGAAGACGGCTTTCAGGACTAGCTTTGGCCATTATGAGTTCCTCGTGATGTTGTTCGGTCTTACGAATGCACCAGTCGTGTTTATGGACTTGATGAACCGAGTATTTCAGTCGTTCCTCTATCGATTCGTCATCGTGTTTATACACGACATTTTGATATACTCCAGGAGTCGAGAGGAGCATGAGGAGCACTTGCGATCGGTCCTGGATACTCTGAGACAGCACCAGTTGTTCGTACAGTACAAGAAGTGTGACTTCTGGAAGGAGGAAGTCAAGTTCCTGAGATATGTGGTGTCCAAGGATGGGATTGCAATGGACCTTGTTAAGGTAGCCGCGGTGCAGGACTGGAAGCAGCCTGGTTTGGTTACCGAGGTGAGGAGTTTTCTGAGACTTGCTGGCTACTATCGACGATTCATTCAGGACTTCTCCAAGATAGCCAAACCCTTGTCTCAGTTGACACGGAAGGACCTGAAGTTCGCCTGGAATGAGAAGGCAGAAACAGTTTTTCAGGAGCTGAAAGACAGGCTGACATCTGCCCCTGTGCTAGTATTGCCAGAGCAAGGGGTTAGATATACGATCTATAGGGACGCATCTCACGTTGGTTTAGGTTGTGTCCTTATGTAGAAGGACAGGGTAATTGCATATGCCTTGAGATAATTAAGGAAGCACGAGAAGAATTATCCTACACATGACCTAGAGTTGGTAGCTATCATCTTCGCATTGAAGCTCTGGAGACATTACCTCTATAGAGAGGAGTTCGAGCTCTTTTGTGACCACAAGAGCCTCAAGTATATATTCACACAGCGAGACCTGAATATTAGGCAGCGACGATGGATAGAGACCTTGAAGGACTTTAAGTTTGAGGTTTCCTACCATCCGGGCAAGGCGAACCTTGTGGCTGACGCATTGAGCCGCAAGAAGGCGATAGAGTTTGTGGCTCCGTTGATGGTTGCTGAGTGGGACATGTTTGAGTTTTTGCGAGATTTCGAGCAGAAACTCACTGTGGAGGAGCCATTCGAGGTTATCGCACACGTTCAGGTGGGACCTCTTATCGATGACAGGGTCATCACGGCGCAGAGGGACGATGAGCGTCTGACTGAGCTTCGAGAGTAGGCCAGTGATGATGCAGATGTCGAGTGGCGAGTTGGAACGGATGGGGGCTTACGTTATCATGGCCGCCTATGCATCCCAGATGTCCCTGACTTGAGACGAGAGATTCTCAGGGCTGCGTATAATTCTAGACTTGTGATGCATCCGGATAGTACGAAGATGTATCGTGACATGAATAGGACGTATTGGTGGGATGGCATGAAGTCCCACATCACAGATTATGTGTCCCATTATCTCACTTACCAGCAGGTGAAGGCAGAGCGTCACCGACCCCCTGGTCTTCTTCAGCCTATGCCTATAGCTGAGTGGAAGTGGGACTTTATTTATATGGATTTCATCTCGGGACTGCCGAAGACGAGGAAGGGACATGATTCTATCTGGGTGATCATCGACTGCTTGATGAAGTCGGCGCACTTTCTTCCGATCAGAGTTACGAACTCTGTAGACAAGTTGGCTAGATTGTACATCAGGGAGATTGTTCGTCTGCATGGAGTTTCCTTGGAGATCGTGTTGGATAGAGACACACAGTTTACTTCTATTTTCTAGACTCGCATCCAAGAAGTGATGGGTGTAAAGTTGAAGTTCAGTACTGCATTCCACCCACAGACTGACGGACAGGCAGAGCGGGTGAACTAGATTTTGGAGGACATGCTGCAGGCTTGCATGTTGGATTTCAAGGACAATTGGGATGATTATCTTTCATATGCGGAGTTCGCGTACAATAACAATTTTCAGGAAAGTATCGGTATGGTACCTTATGAGGCCTTATATGGGCATCCTTGTCGAACACCGCATTGCTGGACTGAAGTTGGTGAGCGAAATTTGATTGGTCCTGAGTTAGTACAGGCGACCTCAAAGAAGATTGACATCATTAGGCATTGACTTCTTACAGCCCAGAGAAGGCAAAAGAGTTATACAGATGCGAGGCGGTGACCGCTAGAGTTCACGGTTGGAGGTCACGTATTTTTGAGAGTTTTCTCTATGAAGGGAGTTCTTCAGTTCAAGAAGAAGGGGAAGCTCACAATGCGATTCATTGGCCCATTCCAGATACTCGATCGTGTGGGTGCAGTAGTATACTGTCTAGCTTTGCCTACACCTCTCACGAGCGTACACAACGTATTTCATGTTTTTATATTGAAGAAATACGTTCTTGATCCTTCTCATATCATCAGATGGGAGCAGGTGTAGTTAGGTGAGGATGTTACATATATACTGCGACCGACGCGTATATTAGATAGGAAGGAACACGTGTTGCGTAGTACGGTCATCCCCCTTGTAAAGGTCTTGTGGACGCATCATACTGAAGAAGAGGCAACCTGGGAGACAGAAGCCGATATCAGAAAGAACTATCCACAACTTCTCGAAGAGTATGAGAAGGTATGAATTTCGAGGATGAATTTTTTTTTTAGGGGGGTAGATTGTAAGGACTCAAAAAATTTCGTACCAAGACCCGAGTACCACCTCGATCGAAAATCACTTAGGATTAATTCTCTCAGAAATTAAACATAAGTTAACTAGCGCTAAGTTAGACTGGGTGTGAAATTAGTACTATTCGCTTTTAATACGTTCTTCAAGACTTAAAACTTGTGGAATCGTTAATGCTATAATACCCTGAAATCTAGGATCCAACTCTAAAGCTAGTTGTTCCCGGGAATGCTTGGTAACTTCGTATTGGATCTAAACCGCACATCGAAAGTCTGATATCTATAATCTTAGACCATTATGACCGCTTAGTTGGACTTGACCATTATTTCAAAAATCAAGTCCAAACAATGTCCTGAGACCATTCTATTGAGTCCGGAGTGAAGAGAGTGAGAAAAGGATAATATTTAGAAAATTAATTACATTTTTAAGTAATCTGGCACGTGTCACTTGCAAGACATTTCTAAGCATTTTGACCGTTAGATTTCGACCAAATTTCACCCTCGGATCAGGAAAGTTAGCCCTTGCATGTCCAAGTACTTGTGGCCTTGATCGAAGTTCGGTAACTGTTGAATTGAAGCTGGTCCGCCACAGAAAATCTGGAAATCCGATCGGACTGAAAACTTAACTTACTAAAGATCCGATGCTAGTGAGCTTATGTCCGACCGCATTTGATAAGAGGACCTCCAGAAGTGCTCCGTTAGATCAGAAAGATCCCGATTTGGTTATAACCTAAGGATACCTTGACTTTAAGTCTGTTTTCATCATGTTTAGGTTTATAAAAAGGCCTTAAACCCTTAGTTCCATATCCCATACTAATTTTCAAACCCTAACTTCCTAAGAGAGAGAAAAGAGAGAGAAAGTATGGGAGAATCTGTCGAATCTCCGTAGGATTCCTTTTAGTTCACCTACACATCGAACCCCAATATCTGAATCGTTCTTCCGGTGATTCTGATTCCGTTCTCGGGTAAGTTAAGCTAACACTAACCTGTTTTGAAGTTTAGAATTGTTGTAGTGAAGTTGTAGCTAACCTGTTTCATGCCATAGGTAGCGTATCCGCCGTTGACGAAGACACATCGTCCGAATCATATCGAATATGCATTTTCTGGTTTAAGGTACGGACTATATACGCTTAGGTTATGGTTTTCAACACTTTCAATATTAGATAATGATTTATTCATGTTGTAATTGCTGTTAGACATGCCAAATGTGCTATCCGTTTGGTTTTCTGTATACGTATACCTTATATTGTAAATACCGTATTTCATGTATATGTTAGAATACATGTATGCGTATGCAACCTGTTGATTTTCTTGCCATGATTAATTATCGTTGTTATATGCCTGATATATATGGCAACTCTCTGGCGAAAGGACTTGCCCTAATATGCAATAGAGACGGCATACGTAATGTATGTTGAATAGTGTAAGCCAAGTGTTTGAATAAATGCCTAAGTGAATTAGTAGTTAGTAAAGTGTGATTGCTAAGGTGGTTGAGATATGGATCTCCATCACAATACTAGTGTATGATTTCCTCCATGAATCATGTGACTTAGATTTTCCATGTTAAATGAGTGTATGATTTCCTCCATGGATTATGTATTTAGTTGAATCATGTTAAATGAGTGTATGATTTCCTGCATGTACTGTGTTTACATTCAAGTTATATTTCATGATTGTTCATATGAATATAGGATATGAACCATATGCTAGTTATTAGATTTGTATGTGAATGGGGCTGTACTATAGTCTAGGTAATCGGAAACCATTCTGTAAATAGTGGTTGAGGTTATTTTCACCACACAGGTTGAGTTTAGCGAATCTGAGTCGTGCTTGGGATGTTCGACAGTGGTTAGGCCACACGGAGAGCTTATGCATTCCATGTCGTTCAACTCAACATGCGCTTGGCCTAGTTGAGCTTATCAACTAATCCGATTGACCGATGCTTGTTCACCATGTTTGGTTGTTACTGCTTGAATCTAAGGCACTGAGCTTACCAGTGAAAATTTCGTTAACCATAGTACCATGATCTCCTAAGACTCATGAGCCGGACATGGTGGTATGGGACACCGTGGTCGTGCTGTCAGCCTACGCTGGGGCCACAAACCTCCCCGTAGTGACCAGTGAGCAACCTACTCTAAGAAGATTATGGTGGTATGGGACACTATATTCTTGCTGTCGGCCTACACTGATTGGCGACGAGCCCTCTGTAGTGACCTTGAGTTTATCCTGACACTGCATAGGGGCGACGAGTCTTGTTGCAGTCTTGAAAATATAAGTAGGCCTCTATTGATAAGGTGATGGGGGAGTGGTGTAACGATTGCGCGCAACAGCCCTGGCAGCCCTTGTAGCGACCTAGAACCATAATATCATATGAGATTCCCTAGGACTGACGACCCTAGAATGGATCAACATTGGAAAATGATACTAGGGAGGTGTCTTAGCTTCCTAATCCTACTGTATGAAAAGGACTAATAAGAACTTAGTAAGCATATTCATAACACCGCATTGCATGTGCTAACGAGGTTGGTGATAAAGCACTGAGGAAGTGATTCATGCCGCAATCGTTTGATGATGTCGTAGAGGGGATTGTGGTGTGGGCATGCATCATTCTTCATATCATCCTTGCATTAACAAGAGTACCTAGGGCCTGTGTGATTGTACTGCCTTATCATTACTGCTTGATTGGATTGATAACATGTTAACCTATACTATATAATACCACTGAGTTGATCACTTACTCCCACGTTCTGGGACGGTGTTTAAACACCAACCAGACTCTGACTTAGCTACAGGTGATGGCGATGCTTGCAAGGCGGAGCCAGACTTTGACGAGGACGAGGAGGCGTTCTCATATATGCAGTTCTCAAGCGGGTTCATGTGAGCCTTGTCCTGACCAGCGGGAATTTTTTGGGATATGTACTTGATGATTTTTACACAGTTGATACATGTATTTTTGAGGCACAGATGTATATATTGCCCTGGGCAGAGCACGCATCATTTGAAAATTTATTTTGAATTATATATGTATTAAGTCTTTCGCTTGCATTTCCTCAATCCCTGAATTATGTCTGCTAATCTGGCTTGATCTATTTCATGTTTTATGCATTAATATAGACAACATACAATCATTATCAAATATGTTACATAAGTGATGTTTTGGAACTCGGGAGCTGAGTTATGCTCGACCCCTGAATTTCAGGGCGTTAAATTATCTTTTGAAAATATGACATTAGAGTTGAATATCTTTTTCAATATAGGCAAACAGTTAGAGGATGATGATGATGTCCACAACATTAACATGATTAACTCTTTTGTAGAAGATAGAACACTTTTGACCTTATCCTCTGACCCTCTAGAGATGTGCTTGGCCCACTCTCATGATTTTGATAATGATATGATTAGGGAGATGAGTACCATGTTGAAAACTGTGCTGGTACTTGAACTTAACCGGTGGATGAAATAATTTGAAGAATTGCCCCAAAATGATGTAATGCCTCTACCGTCTAACCCGGACGCACTGAAGCTTAACTTAAAACATTTGCCCTTTGATTTGAAATATGTCTATTTAGGTTAAGATGAGACATACTTGGTGGTGATTTCCTCCCATCTTGAGTAAGAACAGGAGGGTATGCTCATCTCTACTCTCATTGAGCATTAGGGAGCCTTTGGATGGTCAATTATAGACCTCAAGGTAATTGACCCTTCAATTTGTACTCATTGCATTTATCTAGAGGATAATATGAAGACCTCCCGCAACCACAACGTGGATTAAATCCAAATATGAAGGAAGTGGTTAAGGCCAAGGTTCTTAAGCTTTTGGATGTGGGTATCATATACCTTATATCTGATAATCAATGGGTAAGTCCAACTCAGGTGGTTCCTAAGAAGTTAGGAATCACCATCGTAGCTAATGCTGATAATGAACTCATGCCAATTAAAGTCACTACTAGTTGGAGAATGTGCATTGACTATAGGAAGTTAAATACTGTCACGAGGAAGGATCACTTTCCTTTGCCCTTCATTGATCAAATTTTAGGAAGGTTAATTGGTCACTCATACTATTGCTTCCTTGATGGGTATTCAGGCTATAACCAGATACAAATAGCCCCTGAAGATCAGGAAAAGACCGCATTCACATGTCCCTTTGGCACCTTTGCTTACCAAAAGATGTCATTCGGACTTGTAATGCCCTCACCACTTTTCAATGATGTATGATGAGTATTTTTTCTAACATGGTGGGAAAATATTTATAGGTCTTCATGGACGACTTCTTTAACTTTGGTCCATCCTTTAACAATTGTTTGGAGAATCTTAAATGGGTGATGAAGCGATGTGAGGTAAATAACTTGGTACTAAATTGGGAGAAGTGTCATTTCATGGTTCATAAGGGAATTGTCCTTGGACATATCATCTCGTCCAAAGGAATTGAGGTAGATAAGTCTAAGATTGATTTTATCTCTAACTTACATCCACCCAAGAACATATGAGATGTACGATCCTTCTTAGGACACGCTGGATTTTACAGAAGATTCATAAAGGAATTTAATAACCTCTCTCGCCCTTTATACAATCTACTTCAAAAGGAAGTACCATACAAGTGAACTGAGCAATGCCAGGAAGATATTCTAAGCTCAAGAGCATGTTAACCACCGTACCGATCATGCAGCCACCTAACTGGAAACTTCCTTTTGAGATTATGTGTGATGTGTCTGACTATGCTCTTGGGGCAGTGTTAGGCTCGAGAAAAGAGAAGAAGCCCTATGGTATACACTACGCAAGTAGAACTACTCTATTACGGAAACGGAACTCTTAGCTGTAATGTTCGCTTTAGACAAATTTAGGTCCTACTTGATAAGATCCAAGATTATCATCTACACAGATTATGTGGTACTCAAGTATCTTCTTTTTAATAATGATGTTAAGCCTCGCTTGATAAGATGGATCCTTCTACTCCAAGAATTTGATTTCGAAATAAAAGATAAAAAGAGAGTAGAGAAGGTAGTGGCTGATCATCTTTCCCACCTTGATCTCTCTGATTCCCTTGAGATGACACATATAAATGACATTTTCCCTGATGAACAATTGTTTAAAGTCTCTCATTCACCTTGGTTTGCGAATATTGCTAATTATCTTGCCACAGGTTTCACGCCAACACATTGGACTGCACAAGATAAGAAGAAATTCTTTGTCGAGGTATGTAATTTCTTTTAAGATGATCCGTATTTATTTAAATATTTTTCAGACCAAATCTTAAGGAGATGTGTGCCAGATAATGAACACAAAAGTGTCATCTCCTTCTGTCATTCTCAGGCATGTGGTGGTCACTTTTCTGATAAAAAATTATAGTTCTGTTGTGCGGCTTTTATTGGCCCACTATGTTCAAAGACACTCATGAGTTTTTAAAGCTTGTGAGTGTTGTTAGAAATTGGGAGCACTGTCCCATCAAAATATGATGCCTTTGAACCCCGTTCTAATCATTAAATAATTTGATTGATGGGGCATCGATTTCATCGGACCATTCCCCTAATCCTTTGAGAATTTATACATTTTGCTAGCAGTAGACTATGTCACTAAGTCGGTCGAAGCGATCCCGTGCCGGAACAATGACCATCAAATAATTAATAAGTTTTTGAAAGAGAACATCCTTTCCCAGTTCAGAACACCTTGGGCCATCATTAGTGATGGAGGTTCACATTTCTCTAATAGGCCATTTACAAACTTAATGAAGAAATATGACATCTCTCATAAGGTGAGCACTTCATACCACCCACAAACAAGTGGGCAAGTTGAGATTTCCAATAGGGAGATTAAACACATTTTGGAAAAGATGGTTAACCCTGACCGAAAGGATTGGTCGATCCGATTGACTGATGCTTTATGGGCTTACCGTACTGCATTTAATACCCCTATGGGAAGGCTTACCACTTACCTGTGTAGTTGGAGCATAGAGCCTAATGGGCTATTAAGAATTTGAACTTCGATTTGGACAATGTTGCCTCGCTGTACAAATTACAATTGAATGAACTCGAGGAGATCAGGAATGATGCATATGAGAACTTGAGAATTTACAAGGATAGAATGAAGGTGTTCCATGACAGGAACATGCTTTGGAAGTCATTTATAGTTGGTCAAAAAGTCCTTTTGTACAATTCTTGATTACATCTTTTTCTGGGTAAACTCCAATCTCGTTGGACCATTCCTTTCACTATTATTAATATTTATCCTCATGGGGCCGTCGATATTCAGAATCCAAACAATGGTTATGTTTTCAATGTGAATGGACATTGATTAAAGCCATTTGTTGAGAAATTTGATTCAGAGGACATGTCCACACGTCTAATTAATCCTATTTACCAGGATTAACCACCTAATCTAATGGAGGTATAGTTAGGTTTATTGCTCTCATATATGTTGTGTTTAAGATAGTTTACTTTCTGCTATTTATGATAGTTTATTTTTCACTATTTAGGATAGTTTACTTTCTGTTAGTTTAATTCTTGTGCCAATCCATCTTCACACTAAGATCATTAGAAAAGCCTCAAAATTCCTTCTTCAGGTATTAACTTTCCATCACTTACCTTTTATTGTCATTGCCTCTTTTGCATTACATGCTTATTTCTTTTACATTGAGGACAATGTAGATTTTAGGTTAGGGATAGGGGATTAGGTAAATTAATTAGTGTTTTCTTAGTTCTGAGTAATTTTTTTTAAAATTTTCAATGTTTCAAGTTGAAATCTATTTGGGAAGCGATGAAATGTGTACTTAAGAATACTTTAAGTATGATCAGATAGAGATCGAATTTTGAATTGTTAGAGTTTGATTATCTAAATAATTTATCACTTAAGTTCTTGTGCTCAATTGATTAAGAGGCAAATTGAAAATCATGTTAATCTAAATCACAAGACACATTCAATTTGTCTTTTATAAGACATGCGAGAATTTCTAATTGTTAGTATGTGAATCATTAATAGATGGTTAGAATCAAGTCTGGAGAATTTTATCCACCAGGAGATTGACAAAAAGCTCATGTATGGTGAAAAGACCGGAAAATAATGGAAAAGAATGCAAAAATAATGCAAGGTCTGTAAAAGAATAAATAAAAATGGAATATCGATATAAAATTAAAAACTGAAAAAAGAAGGAGAAGGGGATAAGTTCGGAATCAGTACTTGAGTTTCAAATCAATTTTGAAGTGATGAGCATGGCTAGCATGATGAAAAGATACTATTTTTATGAGAAGTAAGTTGATTCTCGTTGAGCACATTGAAAAATATGATATATAAACTTATACTCTAATTTGATTGATAAAGAATTTATTTGATAGATCGCTTATGTGATTCGGCTCTAGGTTTTCAAAATTTCACTTTCATATCTTAATTCTACCCATTCATGCTTGAGTGTACAAAAGATTGTTTTCTTAAAGAGGTTTTGCACATTGAGCATTGAGGTTTATTTCATGCATACATTGCTCGGGGCTAGCAAAATGCTTGTTGGGGATTGTGTTGAGCGTCAAATATTGCATATTTGTTGGGGATTGTGTTGAGCATCAAATATTGCATATTATCTCTCATTTATTACTTGGTTTTATGAACATGATAATGCTTAATGTTCTATTTTAATCATAATTGTGTTTCAATTTAAGAGCTTTGATCGAAAAGTATGCTAAAAGCGTGGATTTAATGCTCAAGAATCATAAAAGCCAAGGATGAATCTTATGAGACCAAGAATGAAGAATTCACATGCCAAAGATCTAAGAAAATCAAGTGAGGAATGAAGAGAATCAAAGATTTGAAGTGAAGAAAAAGAACCCTAAAAATCTGCCTACTTCGACTAGTCCAATCCCTCCTTCAACCAGTCTAAGCTCTTACTCAAGTACTCGAAGGAACTCCAACTCGAACTCCAACAATCAGAATCCTCTAAATTCCCATCATCCTTGACTAGTTGAAGGTAACCCTTGACCAATCGAAGGTGATCCTTAACCAGTCGAAGGTTGTCCACGAGTAGTCGAAGGTTACGCAAACAACACCTGGACTGCGTAAATTTGAAGGTCAGTTCGCAAGAGGGAGTTCCCCAACTATAAGTAGGAGCCCATAGGATATTCTTAGGCATCTTCTAGGGTTTGAGGAGTGGATTAAAAGAGTGGAGAAGCCGTCGCTAAGAGTTTTTTCTCTTCTTCCTTAGTTGTTTTCATGTTTTATTTAAGAGACTTTGGTTCAATCATGTCTATAGTTGGCTAAACCTCTTAGCTAGGGCTAAGAGGTTAAGATTATACCATGATGGGATGTTTCTATTATTTTGATTCATGTTTATATTGAACTCTCTTTGATTCTAGTTTGATTATGAGGAATATTTTTAGTTTTTAATGGTTTTTTGTGACAAATTTAAATAGATTTACGATAGCTTTGAATATCATCCTTTCCTTATTTTAGATTGATGGATTGGTAAATCCTGCTATTTGTCAAAGTCCCATGGGCATGGTTAGGTGATAGAATCCCTTCCAATCTTCCCAATTCTCCTTCTTGGATGACTAGATTCATGAGAAGTTCACAGATTTGACCGTCGCTTCTTCCAACTGGATAAGATAGGACTCCAATTCTAATTGTGTCTTTGAATCAAGCATAATATCACCTTGATTGCTACAAGTAGATCCTTTGAAACCCCAGTTCCCAACTTTAAATTTATAAGTTTTAATTACTTTAATCACAATTACTTTCTCAATTACTTCATAATTAGATTCACATCTTCTTCTAGTTATAGTTCTACTTAATTTCAGAAACGCACAAGTTCAATCCCTGTGGATTTGACCTCAGTCTGACCGAGATTATTACTACATTGCGACCCTACACTTGGGGTTGTGAACACCAATCAAACCCTCTCTTTCCCCATGTGTTTCCAAGCCGTCACACGCACACAGTTTTGAACACAAACATTCGGGCTATGAACAGACTACTTGCAGTTGATCCAGGTTGGACCACCACTTCGATCCATTTGAATGACCTAAGCCATCCATCGAATGTAGCACACAATTTCGGACAAAACCTCATGATCTATAAGGACCCATGCATCCAATTGTGCGCACAATAGTGGACACAAGAAGAGAACTCGTTTTTCCTGTAAACTCTTAACCCGAAAAAAATGCCCACTCTAGATCCCATTTAAGAAACCCATCAACATATCGTAGCCATTCAAACTCCTCCAAGAATATCTCCTACTCCTCCCACATAGACAAGAAGTAAAACAAGAGAGTAAGGTTATCGTCCGCAGCTTTCCATGGATAAGAACAAGAACCGCAACCTGCAGAAGCCAAGGTCTAAGAAACTATCAAACTCGGGTCGTTCATTTTGTGGGCCAATCAATCTTAGTAGGCCAATCAAATCCAACAAACCAACTCAGATTCAGATGATCTATGAAAGGAAGATGAAGGATCTAGAAGGAGAACCGCTGGCCCATCCCATTTTCTGATTTGCGCAGGCAGAAGCTGCATAAAGATTCTTACACATTCTTGGCTACGCAAACGAGGGTTGTGTAAGCTTATGGCAAGAAGTGTCTATAGATCTTATGCCTATAAAAATCCCTCATCTGACTAGAGGAGAAAGAGAACAAGGGAGAGAAAGTGCTACAAAGCGCTGCTGCTGCACCAACTAAACTCGGACCGAGCTTCATCTGAGTTTGGTCGCTAGCCCTATCAGGTCATCACATAAGGTGAAGTAAAGAAGAAGAGGAGAAAGTAGGGTTGTACTACACTACCATCGAGTGTCGAGGATGTCGCACCAGCTCGATTCTAGTTGGGTTACGGACTCGTTCGGCCTCAGTCAAGTTGGGCCTTGATCCTGCTAGTCATTACAGCAGGAGAAGAAAAGAGAAAGAGAAAGAGAAAGAAAATAAAACAAAATAAAAAGAAAGAGAAAGAAAAGAAAAGAAAAGTAAAGTAAAGAAAGAGAGAGAGAAAGAGAAGAAGAAAAGAGAAAGGAAGGAGTGAAGATCTTTAACTCTGGTTTAGCTCCAACAAAGAAAGAAAGAGAAGTCCGTGTAATTGCCACCTAAAGTCTGGTTCAGATCTTAACTCCCCTTTTTCTTTTCCTTCCCTTCTCTTTTCAAATCCGATCTATCCCTCAACAATAGAATTTCGTGACATCTAACCAAGTCGATGCGATGGTTGGATGGGCCTAAACATGATAAGTTAAGACCTATCAACTTAAACAACACATAAACTGTCTAAAATATAATTTAAGTCAAGCTTCCTCAACCCTAATCTAACATTTAATACTAACCAATTCAAATTAGGTGGATCAGAGTAGAACCTGATCCTAAAATATGCCTTCAAGCATCCAACTTAGTAAAAGACAACACCACAAACTAAGGTGAGGGATTCCTTTAAGCTTACCTTGATTTAAGTTGATATATTTTATTTCACCTTTTATATGCCCTATTATCATGCTATTATGATCCTCCTCTTGCAATTGTTCTATTTTACCACTAATGATTATTTATCCTTTAGGAATGATGTTTAAGGCCTGAGCTTAATTACATGCATCTTTATTTATGTGCGCAATGGATACAAGCCTTCCCCTTGCCTTTTTTAATTTATTGAGTTAGCCCTTGCTACTCTCCTCTTTGTTGAGTTAGCCATTGCTACTCTTCTCTTTGTTGAGTTACCCATTGCTACTCTCCTCTTATTGGGTTGGCCATTCCACTCTCCTCTTTATTGAGTTAGCTGTTGCTACTCTCCTCTTTATTTTGTTAGCTTTATGCTTCTACCTTCATGGCTTGGGCATGCGTCTTGGTATTTCAAAACTCCCACGATTCAGTTTACATTCTCTTTGATGCAAGTGGTGTATTGAAGGTATCACAACTAGTGATTCAATTATTATATCATGGATGTAATGCGCTGTGGGTAGAGGCCCTCTTGGTTAACGCGTAATTTCATGGGTTTGGATAGTGGTGCATAAATCAATGTAAGTAATTCGTAATGCGTGTTACATCACTTTCGGAATTGAATTTCGTAAATAGTCACTCCATGAACAAATCGTGTCATGTAATTCATTTAACTCATATGTTGTGCCGCCTCGAGGTGTTCTCATAAATCCATGATAGTGTTGGACTTGCTGGTGAATATTCAATGTTATGGGATGTGGGTCGAGTCGGGTTTTCTATGAAACATATTCCACATTGTGATGATCGCTATGTATGATGATCCGCACACACATTGCTAGGCATGCATCTCATGTAGGTTGTTTACACATGCCGATACTCGTAGTAGTGGAGTACAAGATGTATTAGAACCCTTACATTACTTTTATGAATCTCTTAAACTATTGTTAATCTTAAAGGATAACCATCACTATGAGTAGGGCATTGACCCTCTCCAACCGTACAGATGATACAGGTGATGAATAGATGGAAGACCTAAAGGACCATCTACTTACAAAAGATTATACTGAATGAATAAGAAAATAGTTTTATGATTTAGTTTTATGTTTTCACTATGAATTGGATAGTGTAATAAGCTCCCATTAAGAGGAAATTTGATAATTTGTTAAATTACTTTACTCTAACGAAATAATAAATACAATCGATTTTATTCTCGTGAATGGTTATCTTCATGAATGTAACTGGATGTGATCTAAATGAAATATATATATATATATATATATATATATATATATATATATATATATATAAAATATGATTTTTAAAGCATCCAATTGATACATTATTAGCACCCGAAATTCTCAGGCATGAGTATGTACTTGGGTCGCGAAAATTTTGGGATGTTACAGTATACTCCACAAGCAAGTTGGAATCACTCTCCACAATTGTGTTTTTAAATTGGGTTGAGGCTGAAATAACCTAGCCTCTTCCTCATCAATAAGGCACGATTGACATTCTTAAATGGATGATTCAATCACCTTTAATGATTTTCTAATGTTGGCGAATGATTGTATGACATATTGGTTGAATTGTTCTTGAGCATCCATGTATTTCTGAAGTGAATCCTCTTGGATTGTTTTTGGTTGGATCTCAAGGGAGGGGATTCAAAAGTATAGTCACTAAAATTGATTGTTAGTTCACCTCTCTAATTTAAATTTTGATGTTTCCACTGATTATAGTCATATAGGTCATATGAGGGAGACTTTGATGGTTGTTGGTACACGTTATCACCCATAATATAATCACGTATTGTTTTCTTCTTGCCGGATGGGTGATAATTGTTCTCACTCCAATAATCACATAATGATTTCTTAATCGATGAAGTGAAATTGTTATCCTACATATGAATGCATAGGGACTTCTTAATTGGTGGAATATTATATCATGGTCGGTTCTCAATCATAGTTTTAGTAAAACTTTGAGACATAGGTTGTTTCCTAACATAATCATCTGACGACCCTTCATAGTATCTCTCGTCTTCTAAAAGTAGATTAACATATTCACATGTCCACTCTTGCATGAACATGATGAAACCCTAATTCTGAATCTAATCCTAAAATAAATTCCTACATAAAAAATCCTGCAGCAATATGGAAAGTAAGTAGGGGGAGTAAGGGAAGATGTTACCAAAAGAGAGGAACTAGAATGAAGATCCTATAAAACAGAAACAATAGACTATGTTAATAATGTTAGAGAAAAAAAAAATAAGATAAACCTTAAAAATAAAATTATGAAAACTGAAAAATCCTAAAAACCCTAAATTAGAAAATTTTAGAAAATAAGAAAAATCTAACCTAAAACAAAAATCAAACTTAGAACAACCTAAAGTTAATCGTGTTCAACGCCACTCCCCAGAAATCGTGTTCAATATGGACGTCTAACCATTGGAGCCCACCTTATTGTATGTGATACATGTGTTGCCCATCCATTTTCTGGAGCACATGGCTAACTTGTAAGGCCCACTATGGTGTATGTGTTGTATGTACCCTAGAGCACATGGCTAAGGGTTGCCCCATGACGCCTATTATGATATGTGTTGTATATGCTGCCCATCTATTTTGTTGATTATATGGGCTGTCCCAAGAGGCCCACCATGATGAATGAGGTTTATTGGCTGACCCAAGAGGCCCACCATGATGAATGAGATAATATGCATGATGCCAATTTATTTTCTAGTTATTGTAAGGGTCATAGGCCCCTTTGTGAGATAGTTTCTATAGCGGGCCACACTCTAGGAGGTAATGGTGGTTAAATGTCCATGTTGTAAACCTCACTAGGCCCATTCTCATCCTCTCTTAGTGGGCTAACCCAAACTGTTGGGCCCTCATTATTGATGGTGTTTCCACCATGTCTTGTAGATTTTTTTAAGACATAAAGCCCATCTTGTGCTTATTAGGAACCATAGGAAGCCCAGTTACCACGTGATGGAGAGGTTGAGGTGACCCACTCTTTGTACTTAGGCTCATCCTTGATATAAGTATGTCATTTAGGCTATCGATTGATTATAGGAGAGTACAACATCACCGTTGGATATGCATAGTAGAACATCATAATACATGCCCATACGCATCATTTGCGTGCTTGTTGTGAGGAGTGATTGATCATAACATGTACCATTGGGCAGGTTATATTTGGGACTCCCTGAGCGACGGATTTTCCCCACATGAGTGCACTGTACGCGTAGGATTGCTACATGACTGGATAATATGAGTAATACATCTCGTATTTGGGTGACATGATTACTGTATGCCCTAGCAACATCAGGGCCGTAGCCTCCACAGGCACATCGTGGATGGTAGGATGAGACACCAAAAATGTTTTGGTTCTAGACATGGGGTGCCATAGATGTCCTTCAGTGAAAGTCCCTAAACCTTTATTGTACTAGGAGGTTACTCCAACATTGAGACCAAGTGGATATATGAGCGTCCGTGTACCGAATACTTGGAGGTCATATCTCCCACTTTATCGTGGTTGGTTGGAAGGGGGTGTGACCTTACCCACCCGGAGAGAAGGAGGTATAACTAAGTTGAGTTTGACCAGCTCAAGGAATGGGTCCTCTATCGACGTGCCAGATAGGTATTGGCAAACTATTGGTTTGATGGATAGTGAGGTCTCTTACCCTCACATTGGACTGCGCACCTGGGGTGAGGTAGTCAATTTGTAGTGCAATAGACCCTGGCGATTGTCTAGAGAGGAACTGTACTGATATGTGGATTTCCCAGAGAGGAACTGTACTGATACCCAATGTTCCAAACGTGAATTGTACTAATATGTGGATCCAACTGAGGACTTGTATGCTTTCATTGCATCTTACATATGACATTTGGCTATGTAGGCCTTGCATCGCATAGCCTTGGTGTGGCTGATAGCATTCATGGACTTACTAGCATTTTCTCATTCATGGACTGTAACACCCCGAATTTTTTCCAACCTGGAGTTAGACGTCCTTAAGCAATGGGTTAACCATAACACCTTGGTAACCTCTCAGAACCCAATTCCAAAGCCAAATAAATAATTTAGAATGAAATTCTTTAGAAATTTAACGTGAATTAACTAGCACTGCATTAGATTACTTGCAAAATTAGCACCAACCACTTCAAATACGATCTGTAAGACCCAAAACCTATAGAATCATTGACGCTATCTTACCCTAAAATCCAGGATCAAACTCTAAACCTATTTATTCTCAGGAACCCTTTGAAACTTTGTATTGGATCTAGACCGCACGTCAAAAGTCCGATATCTATAATCTTAGACCATTTTGACCGCCTAATTGGACTTGACAATCATTTCAAAAATCAAGCCCAACCGATATCCTGAGACCATTTTACTGAGTCCGGAGTGAAGAGAGTGAGAAAAGGAAAATATTTAGAAAATTAATTCAATTTTTAATAAATCTGGCACGTGTCACTTGCGCGACATTTTTAATCGTTCTAGCCATTGGAATTCGACCAAAATTTTCCATCGGATCAGGATAGGTGGCCCTTACATGTCATAGCACTTGTGGCCCTGATCGAGTTTCAGTGACCGCTGAACTGAAACTAATCCGCTACGGTCGATCTGGAAATTTGACCGGACTGAAAAATTAGCTTGACCTAGATCCAATATTAGAGAGCTTAAGTCCGACCGAATTTAGTAACAGGACTTCCAGAAGTGCTCCGTTGGATCGGAACAGACCCGATTTGGTTATAACTTAAGTATACCTTGAATTAAAGTCTGTTTTGGTCATGTTTGGGCTTCTAAAAGGGCCTTAAACCCTTAGCTTTCTAACCCATACGAATTTGGAAAAAACCTTAGGAGAGAGAAGAGAGAAAAGAGAGAGAAAGTGACGGAGAAGTTGGAGATTTCTCCTGGGATTCTTCCCTGCTGCTCCACGTGCCAAATCTATCCACCTGCATCGCTATTCTGGCGATTCCAACTCTGTTCTTAGTAAGAAAAGCCTAACCCTAACTTGTTTTAGGGTTTCCATTGATGCTAGTAGCTAGATAGCTAACCTAGCTTGTATTATAGGTTATTATTCCACGTATATGAAGACTTAGCGATTCCATCGACTTCTTTATGCTTCTATGGCGTAAGGTGGGAATTTTAGACGCTCAGTTTACCATTTTTCAAAGCTTTCAATGCCATTTAATAGTAGATTGTTGACAAGAATGCTGTTTGACATGTAGAACATACTGTCCGTTTTTCATTTCGAATACGTACGAAGAATATGAGATTTAGGGTATTTTAGGTATTTGTAGGAAATACTGTATACGTACGTATTTTGCTGATATGATTGCCATGAGTATTTACCATGTAACTATACTAGTTATACGTGTATGATCTGTTAGGCGAAGAGATTCGCCCTAATGCACATATTAGCCGACATATGCTATGTAGACTAATGTGTGTAGACTAAGTGTTTGTTGAAATGCCTAAATCAATATGATTTATGCCTGCCATATGTTTTGAATGTAAGAACATGATTGTTGTGTATTAGACATCTCCTTGATATAAGGATCTGTCATATTATATGTTGAAATCAACATACATCAAGTACGTTGGAGTTGTGTAGTCTAAGTGTTTGTATAAATGTATGTATTAGTAAGTATTGAGTAAATGGTGTTGTAGATTAGCGTTGAGACTGGATTCTCAACTAATTTGATGATGTACATGATTTCCTCCATGCTTGTTGTATTTCAATTGATTACCTTATGTGTGAAGTACTCGTGTATGGTTAACTGCTTACGATGTATGTTATAATATGCTGATAACATGCTGGAATTTCTTGTATTTCAATTGTCTCTCTCATATGATTATTGATTTAGATTACATGTGCTTGGGGCTATACTCTAGTCTAGGCAGTCGGTAACGGTTTGGAATTTGTGGTTGGATTCTATTCGCCACGAAGGATGTGTATGATGAACTCGAGTCGTACTAGAGTCGTCGGCAGTGGTTAGGCCACACGAAGTGCTTGTGGACTTCATGTCGGTCGATTCAACGTGTGATCGCACTAGTCGGACTCATCAAGTAACCCGACTGACCATTGTATGTTCACCTTGTATTGGTCATAACTGCTTGAACCTAGGGTACTAAACTTACCAGTGATAACCCTGATAACCGTGGTACCTTGATCCACTAAGACTCATGAGCCAGGCATGGTGGTATGGGACACCGTGGTCGAGCTGTCGGCCTACGCTGGGGCCATAAACCTCCTCGTAGTGACCAGTGAGCAACCCAGACTCGTGAGAAGATTATGGTAGTATGGGACACTATATTCTTACTGTCGGCCTACACTGATAAGGTGATGGGGGAGCGGTGCAACGAGTGCGTGCAACAGCCCTGACAGCCCTTTGTAGTGACCTCGAGCGTACTCTGAGTCTACGTGAGGCGATACCCTTCCGTAGCAACAAGAGTACAACTAGGCCTGTATTGATAAGGTGATGGGGGAGCGAAGCAACGAGTGCATGCAACAGCCTTGACAGCCCTTGCAGCGACCTAGAAATATATCATCGTATGAGACTACTAGGAGTGACGACCCTAGACAGGATCCTTATTGGGAATGATATAAGGGAAGTACCCTAGTTTCCCAATCCTATTGTATGAAAAGACTAATAACAACTTGGTAATCATATTCATATCGCACTGCATGTGCCTGGAAGATGTGGAGCACTGAGGGAAGAAAGCATGCCGCGGATGTAAGATGGTGTCGCATGAGGGAGTATGTCGGTGAGGGCATCAATCATGTCATTTCATTCTTACATTAATCACAGTGTTTAGGAATGTTTGATTGCTTTCTTTACCATTATCGCTTGATTGATTTGATAACATGTTAACCTTTGCTCTATGATTCCACTGAGTTAGCTACTCACTCCCACGTTATGGGACGATGTTCCGGACACCCACTAGACCCTGTTTTAGTTTCAGATGATGGCGATGCTTGTGAAGCAGAGCTAGACTTTATGATGATGAGGAGGATTCCTCCTATATGCAAGTTCTGATCGACGGGATTACAGGAAGGTTGATTAGACGCCATGACACTTGTTATTTTATATTTTTGGAGCACTCATGTATATTCTTTTTATCATTTTTGAAGTATACATGTATATGTTTAACCTGGTAACATGTTCACACTCTGAAGACCTATAACAGTTCATATATTCTATATATCTATCACGTTCTTTCGCTTGCTAATTTAACTGTCTCTGGAGTATGATATGCTATTTTGGCTTAATCCACTTCATGTTTTATACACTATTATGGCCGACATTCATCCATCACTGAAAATGTTGCATAAGTAATGTTCTGGAACTCGGGAGTGGAGTTTATGCTCAACCCCCAATTTTCAGGGCGTTACATGGACTTACCAGCATTTCCACATTTATATATATATATATATATATATATATATATATATATATATATATATATATATTATGTATATATATATATATATATGTGTGTGTGTGTGTGTGTGTATGTATACGTATATGCTTATTACATATATTACGCACACACTTACACCACCCTCTAACCTTCTTGTACGCTTATGCACAACTATTGGGTGCAGGTGACGCTAGGATGTAGCTGAGCAGGAGCAGGAGCATGTGGCGATACTTCTGGAGACTTGTTATCTATCTTGTATTTCCCTTCCACATTGTACTCAAACGCTTTGATTATAGTGGATATGTGGTGGTGATGTTATTGTTTGTGGGTTATTCTTATGGTTATTCTTCATCTTACTCTACAAAAAAATTATATTGAAAATCCTCCTTATAGGATCCCAAGATCGAAATTCAATATATGGGTTCCGAGAGCCGAGAATGGGGTACAAAGAGGCTGTCGAAGCAAGATTCGCCAATTGAAAATTTTGTGAGCCCAATTTTTGAGTTTGGGACGTGACAAAACTAAACATCAAAAAAAACTGCTAGTTTTATTCGTTAGCCTTAGCTAAGAGATTAACCTAACAAGACTAACATCCTGGAAGAAACTAAAAAGATCAACTAGAACCCGTGAAGAACTTAAAGTGGAAGACCATTGTTGACACATCACCTTGGCCTTCTCTCCCTTTCCAAGCCTTAAAAGATTCTTTGAAATGTCCTAGGGACACCTATTTATAGTTGTGAAACTTTAATTTTTACACTAACTTGGAGATTTTGCAAACTAACCTTGAATTTATGCACTTTTATTATGCTACAGTCGAACCGAAGTTGGCTTTTGTCAGACTAAAGTCGCATATAGAAAATTTTGTGTAGAATCTATCAAATTTAGGTCGGAATGATGTTGATTTCAGTGGGACTGAAGTTGGCTTTGGTCGAACCAAATCAAGGTTGAAATTCCCACTTTCTCATTGGACTGTTTTACGCAATTTCGGTGGGATTGAAGTTTATTTTTGGAATTATTTCAAGACTTTCTCTATTAGACTCAGAAATTCAAAATATAATTTTTATGGACAATTTTCAAAATTCTTTTTCTTCACTTAAAATCTTTAATTCTCACATTCCTTACTTGGTTTCCTTGGATCTTTAGCATGTGAATTCTTCGTTGAACACCTCCAATTCTGTAATTCTTCATTATTTTCTTTTGAGCTCTGAATCCATCCCTTTAAGCGCATATTCATCATAGGCTTCCAAATCACCTCGCATGAAAAAATGTATATAATTAAATCAAAGTATCAATTAAATACTAGGAAAACTAATGTGATTGAAGGGTTAAATATGAAATATTTAAGGCCCTACAGATGCTCATATGAACATATTGGAGTACAACTGATACCTCATCCGAAAGGATGGGGTAGGCCATGGATGGTCCGACTTGGTTTCCAGCTGGGTTAACATTCAAATTAATTTTACCTAGAGGTGTCTGAACCTGCACATCATCCCCTAGTGCGGCGCGGTTGGCATGGCATGTTTCGTTTCAGTAATTCGATCACTTCTTCTCTACAGATTCAATAATAACTAGGCTGGTAATAAAACAAACATGGACCACCGGGCATGGCAGAAAATTGTTCGCCTCATTTTTTGATCTCTTCCCTGGCACGAGTGTCAGTTTCTTGCGGGCGTGCCTGAATTGGGATTGCAATTCCAATCAAAACCAAATAATAATGACCCCAAGTGCCGAAGTAGGCAGACATAAAGTATGACTGAGGTTTGAGGAGATCATTGGCCTATTCAACCACTCACTTAATGTATAAATTAATTAGGAAATAGACATAGGGTGGGGTTCATCCTTTGATGATGGGTTACTCCTTTGCTTCCGTATAAAAGGACTTTTTCTATGCAAACAAAGTGGAATAAAGAAGAAAAACTTACAATTGACTATTGTCAATCACTGAAGGATACTCCAATTACAGCTACAATTATCATCTGAGGTATTTATGATACAAATTAAGCCAAGGAATGTAAATTACAAATGCTAGAGATAAATGATTACGCTAAAGAAAGATATTTACTTGATAGATGATTACACTACGGAATCTAAATCTGACTAGACAACTTAAAAGATAATAAAAAGATAAATTTGATTTCCTGATTGTTTGATTGGTGTGAGATGACTTTTCAAGCTTGCTTAATCTTCTATTTATAAGATTGTTCCCTATCTCTAGATGCTTCTCACGTTCTAACGATTACTGTGACCGTTTCTCTATTATTGTGCTTCTAAACACTTCTCACGTTCTTGCTCTCTTTGAATCTTCTTCAACCATCTATCTAGCGATCATGTGGATTTAACCATTGGCTACCTATCGCTTAACCCTTTGACCTCAGTCGCACGCATGTCGATCACTTTTATTATAATTGATATGTTGTAGCCCTCTTTTTGAAATGCAATTGTACATATCTGCAAGAAACCCTATGACCATTACACACACATCCGTACAGATCACACATGTTTGGTTCTAAATAGCTGGAAACAGGATTCTTCCAGATAGGGTACAAACACAAACATCATCCTCCATTTTATTAATTCTAAATTCATATTACATCCCTTGTGTTTCCCTTGATTTCATAACAAAGCTCATTTATTGATATAATAAAGGAAAGGAAAGTAATTCAATAGTAATTTTGGCAGTATTTTGACTTGCAAAACATCCATCGCAATGATAAAGGAGTTGTGCGAGTTCAAAGACCTCTCATTCTACACTTAATACAGTTGGAATATAAGTGTAAAAAACCAACTCATAGGAAATTCTGGATCTAGCTGAAGAATATCATCGAAGTATTCAAAATCGACAGGAAAACATGTCTGTTGCATGTTCGCACAATCAATCCCTGTTGTGCGGTCTCCACCCTGCCTCTTGCATCTTTCTTCTTCTCTACCTCTCCCGTATTACACAACAGGATACCTGAAGAAGCTCTCAAAGGATCTTTAGAATTTCTCTGACATTTCTGGAACTCCTCATTTGTGAATGAATGAAATGAAAGGGGGGTAGGGGTATTTATAGGATTCCACATGTGCGAGCTATAAATTTGTACAATGAATTATAGTTACGCGATGATGCATCATACCCCTATCGTGCAACACGCAATTGGGTACATGATCTGTCTGTGCAACTACCCCCTCCAAGGCATTGTTCTAGCCACATCCTTTATGTTGCATGACCACACAACACATCCCTATTTTTCGGTCTCTCAAAAGAGGGATTTCATGTAGACTTACACATTTTTGTGCTCCAATAGTTTACCTATAGGGTTAAGGATCATTTAGAGGTTCAAAGGTTTATTGTTTTGGGTCAAGGATTAGGGTCACCAATGCACCTCATATACATGTTATTTGAAGCTTAAACTATCAAGATAAGTGAGTCTTATTCCTCAAATTTACCAACAAGCACAGGATGAGGATAGAATCCTCAAATTTTCCTATATGCTTATCATGAGGCTAAAATCTGTAAATTTTCAATTAAGCTAAAAAAAATGAGGGTTGATCCTTTATTTTTACAATTCAACCTATAGGGACCTTCTACGGTCACCTTCTTAAGGTGTTATGGTCTTCCAATTTTTAATAGAGGGATACTAAGGTGTAGGACATTAAGACACATAAGTGACTAAGGCCTTCAACACCAAAGGAGTCTTTTGAAGTGAATTCAAACTCCTTCATATCATCCCATGTTGTTTCCATAGCCTTACCTTTAGATCTTATTTTACTAGGGCAATCGAGGGTAAAATGTCCATAACCTCACAGTAGTAACATTGTGATAATTTAATTTATTTAATAGATTTTCCCTTTCATTTCTCAATCTTTTTATCCTTCTTATCAAAGCTCTTCCCTCTACTCAATTTGAGGAATTTCTTAAATTTTATTTTGAATTCCTCATCCTTATTCTCATCATCACTATCACTTTTAGATTTAGTTGTCTTAGGCTTATGTGAATGCTTATGAGATGTTTTGAGGATAGGAAGTTTCATTGCTTAAGAGGGAGTCTTAAAGTGTAGTTCATATATTTGTAAGGAACCTAAGAGTTCTTTTATTTTCATCTCATCTATGTTCCTACACTCTTCTATCGAGGTTATGTTGGGAGTGAAACTATCCAGTAGGGATCTAAGAATTTTTTGACATATGCGCCCTTCCATAATCACATCTCCTAAACCATACAAGGAATTATAAATATCACCTAACTTTGAATAAAACTTCATAAAGCATTTAGACTCATTCATTCTAATGTTTTTAAATTGGATCATTAAGAGTTGAAGCTTTATTTTTTATTTTTTACTATGTTAGTTTACTCGTCGGAGACTTCAAATATGTCACACGTTTCCTTCCCCATTTCACGTGTACATATACATTTAAATTCATCGAGGAAAACTGCATAGTAATGACATTGAGAGCTTTGGAATCATAGGTATAACGTGATCTCTCATCGACGCTCCATTTATATCTATCTTTGTGAGCATTAATGGTTCTGTCATTAACTACGACTTGTTCCATTGGCATTGTCCATCCTTGTTCGATAATAACCTAAACCATCGGGTCAAGGGATCTTAGAAAGACCATCATCTTAGCCTTTAAATAGGCATATTTAGACTTATCAAAAAATGGTGGTCGTTGGGTAGACATCATTCTTAAGCCTCTTAGATCAACTCTAGGCGAATACACCCTTCAAGAGCTACTTTGCATATAACAATGAAAAGGCCGAGCTAAGAGTCTTAGAGGGAGGGGGGGGGGGGGGGGGGGGGGGGGGGGGGTGAATAGGATTATGCCAAATTAAAAAATTAAATGCGAAAATTTAAAAAAAAAAATAAATAAAGATAGGACTAAACAATTCCACAAAGCAAAAAAGAATAACAACCTCAAATGTACAAGCATTGAGAGGTTGATACAGATGTTGTTCTAAAGACAACCTTACACCAAAAACTAATGGCTTATGGTAGGACAACCTGTTTCCTAGAACGGTCTGTGTATTAAAATCTCAAACAAATACAGAGGAATAAAGAAAAAATAAATAGCAAAGAAAATAACTGAGCTATTACAGTATTCCCACACTTGCATAAAAGAGATTACAATATTCTCCATAATTGCTTAAAAAGAAATTACAACATTCACACAATACCACAATCAACCATCCACCATAAGACCAGAAATTATAGTGGTTCGCTTGTTTGTACACCAACTGTTTAGAAAAATAGCCACACAGCTACTCCACTCCCAATATCCTCACACAGTGGATATTGGCATTCACTATGAAATAGGTTTTTCAAGGTTCACCTAAAACCTTCACAATTGTGTCTTTCAAGTGGGCTTTCACAATTCAAAAACCCCACACAGAAATGGCTAAGCTATATGTTTTCTGCATCACCTAAAATGGCTAAGCTATATGTATCAACTTATGAAATAGGTGAGGTTTTTCAAGTTTTCTGCATCACCTAAAATGGCTAAGCTATATGTTTTAGAGGGGGTGGGGGGGTGAATAGGACTATGCCAAAAATAAATAAATAAATAACAGTGGAATAAACGAAAGAGAGATAGCCAAATAAAGAAATCAATTCAAAATGTTGAATTAAAATGTAACATCAAAATTTAAGTCATGAGAGGTTGATTCAAATGTTGTTCTAAAGACAACCTTACACCAAAAACCAGAGTTTATAGTAGGACAACCTTATTTCTAGAAAGGTCTTTGTATTAAAAACTCAAACTGATGAAGAATAAATAAATAGCAAGGAATTGAAATAAATTATAGGAATTTAAATGAAAGTTATTACAACATTCCCCATTATGCTTAAAATGTAATATTACAACATTCACATCCACATATACATCCCACAATTCTAAATAATAAAAGATAGGAAATATAAATCACACACCCACAAAACACAAAGAATTGTAGTGGTTCGCCCGTGTGTACACCAACTATTATAAAATAGCCACACAGATTTCTACTCCACTCCTAATATCCTCACACAGGGGATATTAGCATTCACTATCAAAATAGGTTTTCACAGGTTCACCCAAAACCGTCACAATTGTGTCTTTTAGAAAAGGGCTTACACAATCCAAAAACCCTCACTTCTAAGTTTTCTGGCCCTCCTCAGATAACCAACACAATGAGATTTTTCTAGCTTAATCTCAAATAAAACCAAAATGAAAGGAATTTACAATAAATGTATAATACCTGGATTTATCCTTTTGTAGCAACCCAGAAGAACCAATCGGATTAAATGATTGAATGTAGAAGTTCAAAGTCCAATACTCACTTTAAAATGGTTCTAGGTTCTAATTGATTTTAAATTAAACCAGTTGGGCTTAACTCTATTTGATTTTGATTCCAAGAAGAAGGAATATAATAATTTCTCTTTTCAATTAAGATTAGAATATAGAAATAAAATCAAATTAATAAAGCTAACAAAAGAGAATATTAAATGAGCACAATGTAGCTTAAAATAAACACAAACTTATCTTAAAGTGATACCTTGAAATTACTTGAATTTCTCTTATATCAAACTCTAAAATTCGTCATCTATTTATAGCTGCAGAAATCGCACCTTCGACTGGTCTTGAGGACACTACGACTGGTCGTAGGAGAACGAATTTTTAAATTTTTTAGCACTCGGATAAAACCGTTCCACGACTGGTCAAAGGGTGTCTACGATTAGTCATAAGCCCTCTACGACTAGTCATAGCATTCTCACGACTGGTCGTACGACCCAGAGTTTGGTTGCTGGACTTTGAGTCGTTGAACCAGGACTGGTCATAGGACTAGTCGACACTATTCACACGACCGGTCGAACAGAGTCCAGGACTGTTCGTGGACAAACAGAAATTTTTTAAAAATTGTAACAAACTTAGGACTGGTCTTGGAATCTCTTGGACTGGTCATGGACGCACTAAGACTAGTCGAACAAGGTTCAGGGCTAGTCTTAGAACAGTCCAAATTCATGTAGAATGATTCAATTAAATTATGTATTCAAAATGACCTATCATAAGGACAATCTAAGGTCAATCTTACCTTGAAAGTGAGATACGTACTTCGAAACTTCTTACCTTTAAATGGTAGATGACCTTTGTGAATGAAGCTTGAGATCTTTGAACATCGTGTATCACTTGAAACAAGATATCTTGTAAAGCTTGAATAACCATTCATTTTTGTGTTGTATGCTAGCTTGAGTCTTAAACAAGATCACTTCTACTGTTGTAGCTAGTACTTTCATTTCTCGAAGCAGTTTGTACTCGCATTCTTTTGTAGTAGCTAAAGTAGTTCTTCGTTCTTGACTTGAAGAAAAGTGCTTAAAGTGATGAAGTAATGTCTTGAACATTTATAACAATGAGCTACACAAGACATGATTAAGGTTTTGGCACCACAAAATTTGATAACCAAAGGAGCATAAAACCATAGCATTTACAATCTTTTCCTTTATCAAATTTGGGACAAAACACTCAATAATAATATAACCAAAATGAATATACAGAATTATGCACACAAGTTATAACAAAATAGTAATAACCTGGTTAAAGAATCATGCACCAGTTTTTCATGCACCAGATGCATTAACAAACACACATCAAGATGAAGTAGGAAAAACATTTACATCCACCTCCTTACTCCCCCTGAGTAGCACATATATTCAAAAAAAAGAAAAATACTTGCTTGCAATGCAATGCTACTACTCACAATCCAAACCATAAATTCTCCCCCTTTTTTGCACAATATGACAAAGGAAGAAGAAAACAATAGAAAATAAACAGGAGTAATCAAGGAGTTAAGATATAAAAGTTCAACAAAGCATTAAGATTACAATAATTTAAAGCAAAGTCAGTAAACCATTTAAAGTTCACAATCCAACAAAAGTAAACTTAAGGTTATTATAGACCAAAGAGAAAACTACTCAATCAAAACCTGAAGACGGAGTAGGTATGGTAGGATCAAGTTGATGCATGCCCTTGTTTAAGCGCCTAAGATACTTGCGCATATATTTGAACTATAAATCATGGGCAACATTCATGTTTTCAACTTTAACATTCATATTTTCTATCTTCTCCTTAAGTACACGCAAATGCACATCAAACTCAGATGGTTCATAATCAGGATCATTAGTAGAATCAGACTCAATTTCATCAAAAATATCATCCATGTTTATGTCATCAGGAGGAAGATCCTCAGCTTCTCCTTCATTCCCAACTCTAGCTCCATCATCACCATCCACTTGGCCAAGAGCCAATTCCAACTTTATTTTATTTATATTTAAGTTGTTAAAAATCATATTATGGATAGGAGCCTCTCCAACAGGCATAGCGACCAACATATGAGAAGCCAACACAGTCATGAGATAGGCAAACGGTATATCACTATGACTTGGATGGAGACGAAATTGAATGATGGAATGACAAATTAAAGATGGAAGACAAACTTTAGTACCAGAAATAACAAAATGCAAAAAATGAACCATAAATGAAGTCAACTTTGTTTTATTACCAGACCGTGGATACAGATTAGAAGTAAAAATTCTATGAAGGACTCTGTATCTGAGTAATAAATACTTTGAGAGGAGCGCATTCCCTCTATGAGTCCATTGCACATTCATGTTACATAATGCTTTTGTGAGCTATCATTTTTCTATTTCTGAAGGTTTTCAGTTAGAACATGAATGGGAATGCCATTATCATTAACAGGTATTTCCATAAGGCCAGATATTCGATGACGGTCTACATCAAAAGGGCCTTCTCTAGCATCTGCTTTAAATGTTAAATTTTCAAAAGAAAATTCAGAGATACATGCAAACATAGACTGTGCAATAGATTGGTATGCAGGCCCACCCCAATGTAAGATGTTATCCCATCCTATAGCTTGGAGGAGTGGAAAGATACCAAATGGAGCAATGTGGATAAGATCAACAGCTTTTTCAACAATAACCTTACGCAAACGCAAACTCTGTATAAATGAGGGATCATCTTCGGGTGAACGAAGATGGCATTGAGTTATTGGAGCAGTTCTAGAGGATGATGGACTACGGGCTATTTTTTTACCTCTAGCATCCATTGTCACAAAGAAATATAAAGGAACAAGAAATCTCAAAGGAAGTAGAGATGGGTTTTTCTAGATCAGCAAATGGAGAAGAAAAACCCCAAAATCTCCATAAAGCTTGAAATCAGGCACTCCAATGTAAATAAAGAAGAAAATAAAACTTGAATCTGACAGATTGACCAATAAAATGCACTAACCTTGAAGATCAGGTCGGTTGGTTCGACTGGTCGAACGTCGGCTCATTGGAGAAGAAGTTAGAAATGAGGAAGATGAGATTTTCCCCAAATTAAAAACACCCAATGCACTGCACGACCGGTCTTAAGCTGTCCTCGACCGGTCGTACCAGGACCGATCGTGTACACTCATGATTGGTCGAATACCGACAAAAAATATGCAATTATCATAAAAATTTACAATTTAAACACATAAATACACAAATATATTTACACTATGATACACAAATGCATGAATAATCAATTTTTAACACACATACCAAGATCAAATTTAAATTTATTAAACCTACTTTTGTCAAGTGGTTTAGTGAAAATGTTAGTAAGTTGAGTCTCTGTTAGAATGTATTCTAAAGATATTATTTGTTCTTCCATTAATTCATGAATATAATGATACCTAATGTCAATGTGTTTGGTACGTGAATGCTAGATTAGATTTTTTTAAATATTTATAGCACTGAAATTATCACAATGTAAAGCCATTGAATCCTGTGTAATTCCATAATCACTTAACATACGTTTCATCCAAACAAGCTGAGTACATGCATTTCCAATTGCGATGTATTCAGCCTCAGCAGTAGAGAGTGATATAGAACTTTATTTCTTGCTAAACCAAGAAACTAAGAAATTTTTATAATAAAAACAATCACCACTAGTTGATTTTCTATCATCGATATTTTGAGCCCAATCAGCATCAGTATACCCTGCCAATTGAACACTAGTATCATATGGATACCAGAGACCCAAATTAACTGTACTTGCGACATATCGCATAATCCTCTTAACAGCAGTTAAATGTAACTCTTTAGGATTAGACTGATATCTTACGCAAATACCAACACTAAAAGTAATATCAGGTCTACTAGCAGTTAAATAGAGCAAACTACCAAACATGCTACAATACATTTTAGGATCCACATCTTTACCTGTAGAATCCTTTGAGAGTATTAAAGTTGTACTCATAGGAGTATCAAAATTCTTACCATTCTCAAATTCGAATCTTTTAATCAAGTTTAGAGCATATTTATTTAGTTTGAGAAATAAAAATTTCATCAAGTTATTGTTTTACTTGTAACCTTAGGAAATAACTTAATTTCCCAACCAAGCTCATTTCGAACTTAAATTTCATTAAATCTATAAACTCAATAGTCATATTAGTACAAGTTGATCCATAAATAATATCATCAACATAAATCTGAACCATTAAGATATCATCGTTGTGTTTCTTAACAAATAGCGTCTTATCGACATTGCCCATTTAAAAATTCTGACAGAGTAAAAACTTAGTTAATTTCTCGTACCATGCCCTGGGAGCTTGTTTAAACCATAGAGAGCCTTTTTAAGATAGTATACATGATCAGTAAACTTAGGGTCTTTAAACCCTATAGGTTGTTCAACATATACTTCTTCATCTAAATCGCCATTTAAGAAGGCACTCTTTACATCCATTTGATAAATTTTAATTTTTTTTAAATTTTCACGGTCATGAAAAATATAGCACTTGCTACCAAAAACTCGAAAGTATTTGACAATAGGCTTCTTATCGAACCATAGTTCATAAGCCGTTTTATTATTAAATTTACATGTATAAACCCAGTTAATAATATAGTAAGCGGTATTCACTGTTTCAACCCAAATATTTTTAGGGAGCTTCATACTATTCAACATTAGATTTCCCATTTCTTGAAGCACTCTATTTTTCTTTTCACAATTTCATTTTGTTGTGGTGTTTTGGACACAGAGAATTCATGCGATATTCCTTGATCGTTACAAAATTTCTCAAAACTACTATTCTCAAACTCAGATCCATGATTACTATGGATCTTACTGACTTGAGAACCTTTTTCTATTTGAACAAGTCTAATAATCCTTTTCACTTTATCAAGGGTTTTTGATTTATCCCTTAAAAAAGCTACCCAAGTGAATTTGGAAAAATCATCTACGATTATCAAGATGTATTTTTTGTCACCTCAACTTTCCGTCCTAGTAGGTCCTATAAGATCCATATGGATAAGCTTGAGTGGTCTTGATGTGACATTGGAGTTCACCTTCTTGTGAGAGCTCCTAGTTTGCTTGCCTATCTGGCATTCGCCACATATTTTGTCTACTTTCTGTAATTTAGGTAGACCTCTAATTAGTTTTCTTTTGCTCAATCTGTATAAATTACGGTAATGTACATGTCTAAGGCATTTATGTCATAATTTTGTCTTGTCGGTATGGACCATGTAGCATATTTGACTAGAAGAGCTTCCATCTCTTACAATATAGCAGTTTTCAGAAGTTCTGCGACCGGTTAGTATTACAAATCCTTTTTTGTTTATAATTTCACAACCTTGATTGGAAAATTTCACATTATGATTGTTATCGCATATTTAAGATATGCTTAACAGGTTGTGTTTTAGACCCTCAACATATAAAACATTCGTAAATAAGGGAAGGTTATAGAGTTGAACTGTACCTTGGCCAATAATCTTGCAGTTGCTACCATCATCAAATGTAACTAAACCATCAGTCATATCTTTGAGATCGGTGAATAAAGCCTTGTCGCCTGTCATATGCCTGGAGCATCCACTATCTAGGTACCACTTTGAATGGCTTGAAGATTTGAAAACAGTGTGGGCAACCAAGCATATAACCTTAGGAACCCATTTCATAACAGTTTTGGGTTTAGGAGTATAGTGGGTCTTCTTTTGATTATATCCAAAGTTAGAGTGACCCATTGAGTTATATTTTAAGAGCTCCTTAAGAAGATCAACTATTTTCTTAGTTAAAGGGTTTCGATTTTGATATTTATAATCTTTTTTTGATTTTTGAAAAGTAGTTTTAGAAAAACTTGATTTGTACTTTTTCCTTTTGAGTTTGAGGTCTCTCCTTTTACAAACTTAGGAGACATATTCTTATGTTTAAGAGGAACATTTTTCTCATATCCCAAACCAGATCGATCGCCACCTTTCCTTGATCTAGATAAAAGTTTTTTTAACTTTGGATCTCCTTGGGCATACTTCTAAGTATCCTTTAAACTTAAAAGAGAAGAGACTTCAAGTTTAAGATTTTCATTCTCAGATTTCAGACTTTCAATCTGAGAATTTTTCAAATCCAAATCACATTTGCATTTTTCAAAACAGTCTAAAATATGGGATTTTTCTAAAACAAGGGATTCAAAATTTTCTCTAAGCTTTGAAAATCTTTCTTTTTGAAGTTTAAGTTTAACAACAATTTTACAACTTTCCTTGTATAAGGCATTATAAGCATCTTGAAGATCATCTTCATTTTCACATTCATTGTTCAAATTTTCTTCACTTACTGAATCATTATCTGAAAATATGAATTTGGCTAGAGTCATAAGGGCTTTAACTTCATTACCCAACTCAGTTTCAGAACCTTCTGTATCAGAAGAGGCTTCAGAATTAAAACATTCATCCAAAGTAGCCAACATACTCTTCTTTTTGCGTTTGTCCTTTTTAGGACACTTGTTTGCTAAATTCCCATATTCTTGGCAGTTATAACATTGTCTCTCTTTTAAAGATTTCCAAGGCTTAGATTTAGATTTTGATCCTTTCTTTTCATTAGCTTTTTAAAAATCAACCCTCTTTTTTCTTTTGAAAATTTTATAAAACTTTTTCACAAAAAGGGCCATATCGTCTTCAAAATTATTTTCTTGAGAAACATCCTTAGAAGACTTAAGGGCAATAGATTTTCTTTTAGGAGCTTTAAAATTTAACTCGTAGGTTTGTAAAGATCCAACTAATTCTTTTACCCTCATAATATCAGTATTACGAAGTTCCTGGATCGCAGTTACCTTAAAATTAAACCGTTCAGGAAGTGAACATAATATTTTTACACAAACTTTACTTTCCGAGATTTTATCTCCAAGACCCCACATAGAGTTTACAATGTCATTTAGTGTAGTGTAGAAGTCCATAAACATTTCATTTTCTTCCATATGTATTTCCTCAAATTTGGTTGTGAGGATTTGGACTTTAGGTTTCTTGACAATTGATGTACCCTCGTGTATCATTTCTAAAATTTCCCAAGCTTGCTTTGCAGAATCATAGGATATAATTCTTTTGAATTCATCCAGTGATAGTGCGCAAGTAATTGCATTTAGTGCTTTAGCATTTGCACTACTCTCACTTTTCTGAAGCGTGGTCCATGAGAAATAAGGCGTTACTCTCATTGATTTTGAACCATCGATCCCAATTACTTCAGCGGTAGGAGGGGTCCATTCATTCACTATGGCTAGCCACACACTTTCATCCATGGATTTAAGGAAGATCCTCATCCTAGCTTTCCAATAAGCATAATTGGTGCCATTGAAAGGTGGAGGCCGAGTGACTGAAAGGCTATCAAAATTTGACATCTTAAATATAGCTTAGATCATTAGCATAGGAAATAAATCCAAATAAAAAGAATTTAAATGAGCTATTAGGCTCTGATACCACTTGAAATAGCCAAGCTATATGTCCTAGAGAGGAGGGGGGGGGGGGGGGGGGGGGTGAATAGGACTATGCCAAATTTAAAAATAAAAATAAAAATTAACAGCGGAATAAAAGAAAGAGAGATAGCCAAATAAAGAAATCAATTCAAAATGTTTAATTAAAATGTAAACTCAAATTTTAAGTCATGAGAGGTTGATTCAAATGTTGTTCTAAAGACAACCTTACACCAAAAATCAGAGTTTATAGTAGGTCAACCTTATTTCTAAAAAGGTATTTGTATTAAAAACTCAAACTGATGAGGAATAAATAAATATCAAGGAACTGAAATAAATTATAAGAATTTAAATCTAAGTTATTACAACATTCCCCACTATGCTTAAAATGTAAATATTACAACATTCACATCCACATATACATCCCACAATTCTAAATAATAAAAGATAGGAAATATAAATTACACATCCACAAAACACAAAGAATTATAGTGGTTCGCCTGTGTGTACACCAACTATTATAAAACATCCACACAGATTGCTACTCCACTCCTAATATCCTCACACAGGGGATATTAGCATTCACTATCAAAATAGGTTTTCACAGGTTCACCCAAAACCGTCACAATTGTGTCTTTTAGAAAAGGGCTTACACAATCCAAAAACCCTCACTTCTAAGTTTTCTGGCCCTCCTCAGATAACCAACACAATGAGATTTTTTTGGCTTAATCTCAAATAAAACCAAAATGAAAGGAATTTACAATAAATGTATAATACATGGATTTATCCTTTTGTAGCAACCCAGAAGAACCAATCGGATTAGATGATTGAATGTAGAAGTTCAAAGTCCAATACTCACTTTAAAATGGTTCTAGGTTCTAATTGATTTTAAATTAAACCAGTTGGGCTTAACTCTATTTGATTTTGATTCCAAGAAGAAGGAATATCATAATTCATCTTTTCAATTAAGATTGGAATATAGAAACAAAATCAAATTAATAAAGCTAACAAAAGAGAATATTAAATGAGCACAATGTAGCTTAAAATAAACACAAACTTATCTTAAAGTGATCCCTTGAAATTACTTGAATTTCTCTTATATCAAACTCTAAAATTCGTCATTTATTTATAGATGCAGAAATCGCACCTTCGACTGGTCTTGAGGACACTACGACTGGTCGTAGGAGAATGAATTTTTAAATTTTTTAGCACGATCAGATAAAACCGTTCCACAATTGGTCAAAGGGTGTCTACGACTAGTCATAGGCCCTCTACGACTAGTCGTAGCATTCCCACGACTGGTCGTAGGACCCAGAGTTTAGTTGCTGGACTTTGAGTCATTGAACCAGGACTGGTCATACGACTAGTCAACACTATTCACATGACCGGTCGAACAGAGTCCAGGACTATTCGTGGACAAACAAAAATTTTTAAAAATTTGTAAGAAACTTAGGACTGGTCTTGAAATCTTTTGGACTGATCATGGACGCACTAAGACTAGTCGAACAAGGTTCAGAACTAGTCTTAGAACAGTCCAAATTCATGTAGAATGATTCAATTAAATTATGTATTCAAAATGACCTATCTTAAGGACAATCTAAGGTCAATCTTACCTTAAAAGTGAGATATGAACTTCAAAACTTCTTATTTTCAAATGGTAGATGACCTTTGTGAATGAAGCTTGAGATCTTTCAACATTGTGTAGCACATGAAACAAGAGATCTTCTAAAGCTTGAATAATCATTCATCTTTGTGTTGTATGCTAGCTTGAGTCTTGAACAAGATCACTTCTACTGTTGTAGCTGAAATAGCGGTGAAGACCGCTTGAGTTGAAGTTGGAATATGCCAATATGTCCTAGAGGGGGGTGAATAGGACTTTTTAAAGTTTTTATGAATTATTAAAAATCCTATCACACTAATATTATCACAGAGTACAGATTAAGATTACTCAAAGTTAACTCTACGGGCTTCTAAGCTTGGTAGAGGATCCAATCACAGATCTATTTAAATGATAATCATGGTGCAATTATAGTCTATGATGAATGTGACTATGTGTGAAGAGTGAGTAAGTATAAATGCAGTTAATATAATCTCACTAAAAAAAAAATCAAATAAAGTTATCAATCTCAAACACAGTCATTTTATAGTGGTTCGACTACTTGTCTACTCCACTACCGGCTTCCACACTCAACCCTTGAGTGACCAGATTTCATTAAGGAGGTTTCCCATGGTTCACCTCAAACCTAAGGTTTTAAATCAGGTTCACCTTCAACCTTTATACGGAGGTTTCTACTCAGTTCACCTCTAACCCTGGAGTTTTTCTTGCGCACTCCTAACTAGATGTTTATGTTCACACAAAGCACGGGTCCACACAATGCACCCGGATGTTTATGCTCTCCACAGAGCAAGGGTCCACACAACGCACTCTGCACGTACACTCCCGTCGGAGGCCTCCTTTGAGGACTTCAAAGGGTGAGCAACACTTAAGACCCAATCCTAGAAAGGAATGATCACAAGTGTCCTCTGGACTCTAGATACTTACAAATAAGTTGATGAGTCTCATTCAGCGCAATGTTGAGGATCTCCTTCTTGTTGATGAAGAGTCTTCAGCTCCCTTGATCCGCAACACAAAAGATATACCTATTCTAGGCTTTAGGTTGGGTCAAGGTTGAGATGGAATTCCACTCTCTAAGGATTTTTCTATTAGGAAGATAGAGTGGTTCCGATCATCTATGCATTCAAGGCATCCCAGCTTAATGATTTGCCAATAAGGTAGTAGCTGAAGGATCCTTGAATGCTGAAGTTCATTCCCCAATCTACTCTATTGAATATCAATGATGAGGGTGGATTGGAGGATGAACTCCCTGAGAGAAAGGACTTAAGGTAAATGATAGGAACGTTAAAACACTCAAAAGCACTCTCTTCTTTCTCTACCAGCAATAAAGGTAAGTTTCTCTATATATAGGCAAAAGGTTCCAACGGATATAAAACGGTCATATTTATGACAGAGTTCGATATCATCGAGCAAGTGTCGATATGATCGAGCGTATACTCTCGATTGTATCGATTGTCCTCTCGATGATATAAACTCAAATGTCATTTTCACTTTTGAAAACCTTTTACCAACTAGTCGATGGGATCGAGACACACATCGATGTTATCAGATTTTAAACTCCGATTCCATCGATAGATGAATCAATCTATCAACAGGTGAAAGTAAGAGAGACAAGCCTTGAAGATTTTCAGGTTCTAAAGATATGATCGGGGAACAGTCGATGTCATCGAAATTTGTATATCGATGATATTGGAGACCGTGTCGATGGGATCAATAAATCGTATAAATTTACCTATAAGCTTGCTAGACGGTTTGTGTCCCATCTCGATCCAATCGACCACGTCTCAATAAGATCGACATATGAATATCGATTTCTCGACTGGCACCCCGATCAATGTTTAAAAACATCCTGAAAATCATGCTGGAGAAAACATGCCCCCACTATCTTTGTGATCGACTGACTTCTGTTATGATCGATATTTGAGTTCAGATTGAATCGTACAGGCATCGATATATCATAGCTTACAGTAGTTTTCTTTAGAAAAATAGGGGCGCTGAAAAAGTGCCTGTTGATATTATCGATCCACTTTCGATGGGATCGATATTCGAATATCGATGATATCGACTGAACCGTCGATATATTGATAAATCGTCCAAATGAATGTTTGATTGCTGGACGCTTTTTGTCCTCACTCAATTGTATCGATTGAGATGCTGAGGACATCGATAGATCAAGTCGATCATATCGAGATATGAATCAATATAATCGATAGTGTAAGAAAAACTTGAAGATTTTTCTATTTTGTAAAAAGTTTTCTTACACAAAAATCCTAAGATGTTCTACATATTTTTAAGGGTTTTAATCACCTGGTGTTTTGGGACATGGGATGTGAGGCTATGATTTACCTATGGTGAGCTTCCACACATCCAGTTAAGGCAGACACTTGAGTTGATCTTCCTGTTAGGCGCTATTGTCCGACTGACTCAACTTACACTGTAATTGATAAATCAAGGCACTAGTAGGTGCACTTTCAATCTCTCCCTTTGTCAATTATGTGACAAAATGCCGAAAAACACCCTAGGAAAATATCTAGATAGATACATCCTAAATTGTGTGTACATGCATTAACACAATTTACAAATTCTAATCACCTATGTACACACCCAGTAATTTCTCCCCCTTTCTTGTTGCGGCTACTCCCCCTAACACCTGCAACATATAAGATCACAGATATCCAATTTTTCACAGGGGTGTTTGTAGTTTTTCTCCCCCTTTTTGTCAGTCATTGACAAAGATATAGCATGTGATATTGACTGAATAGTTTAAGCATATGGGAGAAACATAGTCAGATAGATATATATAAATAAACCAGTGTAAAGCATACATCATGAGCACACGATATGGATTTAATAAAGCACTTAAGACATAAGATAAACATGCAAACCATAACCCCAAAACTTCATTAAACCAGGGAGACAAAAATTCAAATGGTAGGAATATAAGAACTAGATTTAGCCATATGTAAAATAAACCGCCCAAGATTGGCAGAAATATCCAATGCTGCCCCAGACAGCAGCAATTTAATCCAAAAAAATAAAGTCCTTTTGAGGGCACCTAAATATCAAAACCAGCATTTTAGCCCAACAGTGGGCATATTCAACCAAAGAAAAAAAAACTATGCATGATAGAAATACTGTCATACACACCATTAAGAATGTAGAACATCCAAAAAATACTGATGTTCATCCGCAAGATAAGAATAAGGTGTGTATGATAGCACGCATGAACCCAGATTCACGAAGCAGAATGAGATGGCATTGTGTTGTCCCGTCGGCACGTCAGCAGATCCACCAATTATTGCACCATGCTCTACACTCCTTGAACCATCCTTTCCAAGACAGTAAGTCGTTCCTTAACTGAGTGCATGTCCTTCTGAATGGCTCCAATCCTGTCCAGTTTGAACCTTTTTCCATACCCAGCAATTGACGTAAATGGAGCGACATCTGGTCCATGAGGTGCGTTGTCAGTCATTGTATCTCCTTCCATGGGATCACCACCTTCTCCTCCTTCCCCTTCTATATGAATGTCTTCCTCAGTTTCCTCCTTGTACTTGTGAAATATCAGATCCATTTTCTGAATATTCTTTTTATTGAAAACTTTAAGTGGAAAAACTGGATCAGTTGTAGATGGAAAGCCAATGCTTTAACAGATTTTACTGATAATCTAGGGATATGGCAGATGCAAATCTCTGGAAGTATGTATGGCATTGACAAACTGATTAACGATCAAAGTTGGAAGGCAGATATTTATCCCGGTTGCAACGGAGTAAACAATCATGACCATGAGACTTGTGAAATCTGATCGGTTTGTACTTCTTGGATACAAATTAGTGGTAAAGATCCCATGCATGACTCGAAATCGGAGTTCCATATACCTAGCTTTTAGGGCATCCCCTTGATGCCATGGAATATCTCTGTCATGACATAGGTATTTGGTTATCTTTGATTACACATTTGGAAGATCGAGATCCCAGTTTGGAAGGCCTTCTGGAGCCAACTGTAGATTGAGGATGTGAGCTACAGTGACGGGGGTGATAAATGCATCATCACCATCCAAAGACACCGTGAACAAAGAAGGGTCAGCCACCAGGGAATGACATGTAGCAAGGAAGTTGCGTGTCCTTTCTTGTTAGCATGGTCCACCAAAATTCAGGATGGGCAGCCAACCAATTTCAGCAAATAAGGGTTCTAATTTGTAGGGTGTTAAACACTCCCTGTCTACTTTTCTCTCAAAAATTAACTTCCTATTGGCGTATTTTGGTGGCGATTGGACCGCCGGAGGAGGAGGCACTGGTTGAGACAATGCAGGAACTTCAGTTTGGGACCCACTGCATTGTGATCTTTACCGTGTGGGGGTCCCATTGTCCGGGATCCTTGCTCTTTCCCTTGAGGTAAGGACTTTTTGTCGGGTACCTCTCAAAGACTCCCCCGGACCGGATGCTACGTTTTTATCTTTTCCTATGTGAAAGAATAGGCTGATTGAAGTATTTGGGGAAAGATGACAAAAATGCCCGACAAACCAAGAAAAGAAGGTTCTGACAATGTTGGAAGAATATTACCTGGTTTGTGGAGGAATTTGGTTAGTCCGACTTGGCTTCTGATCATTGCTCGAGAGGATCGAACAAAGAAGACGACCGAAAAATCTTTTGAAGAAAACCCCCTTTTTTTCATCCTGCTAACTTTTATCGGACGCCATCTGTCGATCATATCGACCAACGTATCGATTGTATCGAGAAGTTGTCGATCGATGCTATCGAGACTGCCCACGATGTCATCCACAATCATACGAATTTTCATATTCTGAAGAGCCATCGATTGTATCGACCCTCAGTCGATGAAATCGAAAAGATGCCGACACACGTATTGAAGGTAGATAATATTCAGAATTTCCACAATTTTGACACACTATCGGGTATTTCTTTGGCTTGATCAGTATATGTTACAAAAATTTATACCAGTTCTATACAATTATAAACATGATAATGTTTATATACAAAATTTCAAGGTCTCCAACCTTAAATGTTATATTAAAGGCTCAACAAAATTGCATCATTTCAGCAAATATCTAGCTCTAAATGCATAATCTAGATTTGTTCCTTTTTTTTCGCTTGATATATCAAGCTATACGGGATTTAATCATCAGAAAGTTTGATTTTCCTTTAACTACCCATTTTGAGACAGATTTTTTCATTCTGTTCTTTTCTTTAGGTGGTGATGGATCAGTGCTTCTCCTAGATGGACTTTTAACATTCTGAGTTTCTCTGATTGGTTTGAACTTTTCAATGTGATTTTGATCAGAGCTATATAGAGTCCTTCTAGGTGCTAGACATTCAAATTTATAATGACCAACATCACCACATAAATTATAGACAGGAGAAATTCCCATATTGCTACTTGAAGCCGTAAGTGTTTGGTCTTTATTTCCAGTTTTCTTTTTACTTTTCTCATATCTTAATCCACTCCTGTCTCTTCCTAGTCTTCCCAGCCCTAACAATTTTTCCAATTTCTCACCACTCTGAGAAAATTTGTAGTTTATCTCGACAAATTTCCTTGATTTTTCTAAGTTAATACAAAGTGAGTGGTTCTCATTTTTGAGTTGTGCATTATCATCTCTTAGCAAATTTAGCCTAGTTCATAAGTTTTGATAATTATGCTTTCAAGGATAGGTTTTCTCTTTCTAATTTATCATTGTTTATGTGATATTGTTGCAAATCATTGGCTAAATGTATGTTTATTTCCAAAGTTTTATCCAAGTCTTTCTGCAACAATTTCTTCTTATTTTTAGACATCCCGAGTTTTTTAAGGATAGGGATGCTATGAATGTATGGTTGATTATAAGCATCCTGTAATTTATCCTTTTCAATTTCTTCTTATTTTTCAGACTCAATTTCCTCATTATCAGATGGAAATGATTCAGGGGCTTATTGTTCTTCCTCAAATTTAGTTGGAATGATTGAAGTAGTGGAGACCATAAGTATTTTTAAAGATTTTTTATCTCCATCACTTTCTGAGTTACTGTTTTCTGAGTTTGACTCTTCCGTATCATCCCATGTGGCAGCCATTGCCTTGCCCTTAGTTTTTTTGTTTGGGTATTCAGTAGATAGGTGTCCATACTCATGACAGGTGTAACATTGTGGTTCTTTGGTCCTTTTTCCAAATTTTCCTGCAGAAGGTTTGTCATCCACCTTTCTACCTCTAGAGGGGCAGCCGTGATTCCTTTGAAAGAATCTTCTGAATCTTTGTGCAAGTAGAGCCACTTCCTCATCTTCATCTTCTTTTTTACTTTCACTGTCCTCATGTTTTGATTTCTTAGAAGTCTTTAGGACAGTGTTTTTGGATTTTTGGGGTTGAGTGAAGTGTAGTTCAAAAGTTTGTAGGGAACCTACTAGTTCTTCTACTTTCAATATTCCTACACTCCTCAATTGTTGTTACCTTGGGATTGAACCGTTCTGGTAGGGAGCTTAAGATTTTCCTACATATTTTAGGTGCTGGAACCTTCTCTCCCAACCCACCCATGGAGTTACAAATGATATTCAATTTGGTGAAAAACTCTATAAATGTCTCATACTCTTTCATCCTGAGATTTTAAAACTGTGAAGTTAAAAGTTATAGTTTAGATCTCTTCATAGTGCTTGTGCCTTCATGGGTGTTTCTAATAGGTCTCATGCTTCTTAAGAGGTCTCACACATACTTATCTGATTGAAAATATCTTGGGACACGGCACAGTAGATGGCGTCCAATGCTTTTGCTTCAGCGTTTCATTGTTCATTATCAAACACCATCAACTTTTCATTAGGTTTGGGTTTGGTGATTGTGGTTCCATTTTCAAGTACAATTTGTTCAGATGGTACCACATATCCTTTTTCAACTACATCCCAAACTTCATGATCCAAAGATCTCAGGAAGTAATGTATTCTAGCCTTCCAGTACGCATAATTTGAACCATCAAATACTGGAGGTCTAGTGACAGATGAGCCCTCTCCTTTGGCCATATTTCAACTTCAGACAAAATCACTTTCTAGGATGTGAAGCCCTTAAAGAGAGACCCTCTCTGATACCAATTGAAATAGAAGTGAAGACCTCTTGAGTTGAAGTTGGAATACGCCAATATGTCCTAAAGGGGGAATAGGACTTTTTAAAGTTTTTATGAATTATTAAAAATCCTATCACACTAATCCTATCATAGAGTACAAATTAGGATTACTCAAAGTTAACTCTACTGGCTTCTAAGCTTGGTAGAGGATCCAATCACAAAGCTATTTAAATGATAATCATGGTGTAATTATAGTCTATGATGAATGTGACTATGTGTGAAGTGTGAGCAAGTATAAATGCAGTTAATACAATCTCATTAAAAAAAATAAATCAAACACAAGTATCAATCTCAAACACAGTCATTTTATAGTGGTTCGACTACTTGTCTACTCCACTACCGGCTTCCACACTCAACCCTTGAGTGACCGAATTTCACTAAGGAGGTTTCTCATAGTTCACCTCAAACCTAAGGTTTTAAATCAGGTTCACCTTCAACCTTTACATGGAGGTTTCTACTCGGTTCACCTCTAACCCTGGAGTTTTGCTGGCGCACTCCTTACCAGATGTTTATGCCCACACAGAGCAAGGGTCCACACAACGCACCCGGATGTTTATGCTCACCCGGATGTTTATGCTCTCCACAGAGCAAGGGTCCACACAATGCACTCCGCACGTACACTCCCGTCGGAGGCATCCTTTGAGGACTTCATAAGGTGAGCAACACTTAAGACCCAATCCTATAAAGGAATGATCACAAGTGTCCTCTGGACTCTAGATACTTACAAATAAGTTGATGAGTCTCATTCAGCACAATGTTGAAGATCTCCTTCTTGTTGATGAAGAGTCTTCAGCTTCCTTGATCCGCAACACAAAAGATATACCTATTCTAGGCTTTAGGTTAGGTCAAGGTTGTGATAGAATTCCACTCTCTAAGGATTTTTTCTATTAGGAAGATAGAGTGGTTCCGATCATCTATGCATTCAAGGCATCCCAGCTTAATGATTTGCTAAAAAGGCAGTAGCTGGAGAATCCTTGAATGCGGAAGTTCATTCCCCAATCCACTCTATTGAATATCAATGATGAAGGTGGATTGAAGGATGAACTTCCTGAGAGAAAGGGCTTAAGGTAAATGATAGGAAGGTTAAAACACTTAAAAACACTCTCTTCTTTCTCTACTAGCAATAAAGGCAAGCTTCTCTATATATAGGCAAAAGGTTCCAACGGATATAAAACGGTCATATTTATGACAGAGTTCGATATCATTGAGGAAGTGTCGATATGATCGAGCGTATACTCTCAATTGTATCGATTGTCCTCTCGATGATACAAACTCAAATATTATTTTCTCTTTTAGAAACCTTTTTCCAAATAGTCGATGGGATCGAGACACACATCGATGTTATCAGATTTTGAACTCCGATTTCATTGATAGATGAATCGATCTATCGATAGGTGAAAGTAAGAGAGACAAGCCTTGAAGATTTTCAAGTTCTAAAGATATGATCGGGGAACAGTCGACGTCATTAGAATTTGTATATAGATGATATCGGAGACCGTGTCGATGGGATCGATAAATCGTATAGATTTACCTATAAGCTTGCTGGACGGTTTGTGTCCCATCTCGATCCAATCGACCACGTTTCAATAAGATCGACATATGAATATCGATTTCTCGACTGGCACCCCGATTAATGTTTAAAAATATCCTGAAAATCATGCTGGAGAAAACATGCGCCCATTATCGATGTGATCGACTGACTTCCGATATGATCGATATTTGAGTTCAGATTGAATCAGACAGTCATTGATATATCGAAGCTTACAGTGGTTTTCTTTAGAAAAATAGGGGCGCCAAAAAATTACCTATCAATATTATCGATCCACTTTCGATTGGATCGATATTCGTATATCGATGATATCGACTGAACCGTCAATATATCGATAAATCGTCCAGATGAATGTTTGATTGCTGGATGCTTTTTATCCTCACTCGATTGTATCGATTGAGATACCGAGGAAATCGACAAAGCAGGTCGATCATATCGAGATATGAATTGATATAATCGACAGTGTAAGAAAAACATGAAGATTTTCCTATTTTGTAAAAAGTTTTCTTACACAAAAACCCTAAGATGTTCTAGATATTTCTAAGGGTTTGAATCACCTGGTGTTTTGGGACATGGGATGTGAGGCTATGATTTACCTATGGCGAGCTTCCACACATCCAGTTGAGATAGACACTTGAGTTGATCTTCCTGTTAGGCGCTGTTGTCCGACTGAATCAACTTACACCGTAATTGACAAACCAGGGCACTAGTAGGTGCACTTTCAGTAGCTAGTACTTGCATTTATCGAAGCAGTTTGTACTCGCATTCTTCTGTAGTAGCTGAAGTAGTTCTTTGTTCTTGACTTAAAGCAAAGTGCTTAAAGGGATGAAGCAATGTCTGGAACATTTATAACAATGAGCTACACAAGACATGATTAAGGTTTTGGCACCATAAAATTTGACAACCAAAGGAGCATAAAACTATAGCACTTACATCACCTCAGATAAACAAAAAGGAAAGAGATTTTTCTGAGCACAATCTCAAAAAAACCAAAAATAAATTTACAGAAATGTAAAATACTTATCTGGATATTCTCCTTTTATGAAACCCGGTAGAACCAATTAGAAGTAGATGTACAACGTAGATGTACAACGTAGATGTTTAATGTCCACACTCACTTGTGAAAAGGTTCTAAGTTTTAAATAATTTTTAGATTAAATCACCTTGGGCTAGCTTGATTTGATTTTAATTCCAAGAAAGGGGAAAACTTAAAACCCTTCTTCAAATAAGATTGGAATGTAGAATCTCAAAATTAAATGTAAAAAGATAAATTAAAGAGAATATTAAATGAGCACTAATTATCTGAAGAATATTATTAACTTATCTCTCAGAGTGGTGTTTGATTTTGCTTAAAATGAATGGAAAAACTTTAAAAATCGTGCTCTATTTATAAGTGTAGAAACTATTCACTCGACTGGCCCAAAGGACAGTTCGACTGGTTGAAGGACCAACAAACTTTTAAAATTTTGGGCGCGATAAGATAAGACCGTTCCATGACTGGTCGAGTAGCTTGCATGACCGGTCTAGTGGCCTGTACAACCGGTCGAGCCCTGCTCTCTACTGGTCGTGTGGGACCTAATTTGGTTGCTGGACTTTGAGTCGAGCACTATTCACTCGACTGGTCGAGCAGTCCAGGACTAGTCGAGAGTCCAACAAAAAATCCTAAAAATTAGAACAAACCTTAGATTGGTCGAGCCAATGATAAGACTAGTCGAACATAGGCTAAGACTAGTCGAGAGTCCAACAAAAAATCCTGAAAATTAGAACAAACCTTAGATTGGTCGAGCCAATGCTAAGACTAGTCGAACATAGGCTAAGACTAGTCGAGAAAAAGCCTATACACTTATATAGTGGCCCAATTTAAGTATGCAATCAGTATGACCTAACCTATGGTCAATCTAGGGTTATTCATACCTTATAGGTGATCTTTGAACATTAAATCATTATTTTCTTCGGTTGATAGTTCATCTTGAAGTACACAAAGCTTGATATCTTAACTTACTTTGAAGCTTGAATTTGAAGTACTTTGAAGCTTGAACTTGAAGTACTTGTGACTTGTATTTCACCTTGAGCTTTGAGTTCCAAAGCAAAGAACTTTGTCTTGACATAGTTAAAGCTTTGAAACCTTGAACTATCACTTGATGTTGTATTTGAACTTAAGAATCTCTTATTCTTGCATTTGAAGTTCTTGAGATATAGACCTTTGTTCTTGTATATGAATTACATGATCTTGAATATGAAGATGAACTAAACAAGATACAGATTCTAAGAGGTTTTAGCACTATAAAATTTGACAATGATAGGAGCTAGAAAACGTAGCACTTACAATCTCCCCCTTTATCAAATTTGTGACAAGACACACTACATTAAAATAACATGAGCATAATACGCACAATAAAGAATCAAGCACCAGTTACAAACTGGTCAAATCAATATGCACTAATACTCTCATCAATACTAATCAATACTCCCCCTTAATACCATTAAAAAAATTACCTATCCATGACAGAATAAATTCTTCCCCTTTTTGTCACAATATGATAAAGGAAAGAACCGATAAATGATAATGGAAGTAAATAAATAAGTAAATAGAAGAGTAAAGAGGAATAAGAGAATATATGAACAAGATAACCAGTTAACCAAGTCCATAATAATAAGCAAGCATGTCCAAGCATATAAAAAAAGAGAAATTTAAGTATTTTAAAAGTTATTACAAATCAGATACTTAAAAATTAATCTGAACCAGACGAAGGAGCATGTATGGAAGGCTCAATTTGATGAAGTCCCTTGTTAATGCGCCTAAGATATTTGCGCATATATTTAAATTACATTTCATGGGACACATTCATACTTTCAACCTTCTTCTCAAGTGAGCGCAAACGCGTATCAAAGTCAGATGGCTGATAATCAGGATCAGCAGCAAAATCAGATTCAATTTCATCAACTTCAAATTCATCTTATTTATGTTAGAGTTGTTGAAGGATAAACAGTGAATGGGAGCTTCTCCAACAGGCATAGCCACTAAACTATGGATGGCTAACACAATCATAAGATAAGCAAAGGGTATTTCACTATGACCTGCGTGGAGACAACTGAATCATGATATAACAAAACAGAGAAGGAAGACATACAGAGACTCTAGAAATGATAGAATAAAGAATACAAACCATAAATGTAGTAAGTTTGATTTTGTTACCAAATCGAAGATAGACATTTGAAATAAAAATCCTAAGAAGAATTCTGTATTTGGGTAACATAAACTTGGAGACGAGCGCATTCCCAGTACTCCATTCTGCATCGATATTACATAAATCTCTAGTGAGCTCTGCTTCTCAGATTCAGAAGGTTTGGCCACAAGAGAGCTAATAGGAATACCTTCGTCATTGACAAGTATATCCATTAACCCAGAAATGAGATGACGGTCGACATCAATTGGACCTTCTCTAGTTGTAATAGAAAATGTCAAATTCTTAGTAGAGAAGTCATTAATGCAAGCATACATAGCCTATGCAATGGAACGATATGCCGATCCACCCCAATGAAGTATGTTATCCCATCATACAGACTGAAGGAGAGAAACAACATCAAATGGTGCCAAATGATCAGGATTAACAGTATGTTCTAATATCACATTGTGCAATCAAATATCCTGCACATACTCGGGATCATCCTCGAGCAACCGAAGGTGGCACACCGCGATAGGAGCCGAACGAGATGAAGAGGGACCACGAGATCTGTAACAACCCGAAAATCGGGGGGTCGAGTAAAAACTCCACTCCCGAGTTCCAAAATGTTATTTATGCAACATAGATATGTATGATTGAATGTTGTCGGTGAAAATGTATTAAACATGAGTGAGATTAAGCCAGAACAGCATACCATACTCCAGAGACAGTTAAATTAACAAGCGGAAGACTGTGATAGTATGTATAACATATATAAACTGTTGTATGTCTCCAGAATGTGAATATATTACCAGGTTATACACATACATGTATACTTCAAAAGTAAACAAAATGAATATACATGAGGGCGCTAAAAATATAAAATGACAAGTGTCAATCTATCTAATCAACCTCCCTGTAATCCCGTCAATCAGATCACGCATAAAGGAGAGATCCTCCTCCTCATCATCAAATCCAGCTCCGCCTCGCAGGCCGCGCCATCATCTGCAATCACAATAGGGACTGGTGGGTGTCCGGAAACATCATCCCGTAACGTGGGAGTGAGTGATCAACTCAGTGGGATAAGAGAGCAAAGATTAGCATGTTATCAAATCAATCATGCGATAATAGTAAAGCAGTAAATCAAACAATCCTAATGCTGTTGTTAATGCAATATGACATGACGTGATGTATGCCCTCACCGACGATCTCCCTTATACGGCAACATCTTACGACCGCGGCATGCCACACTCCCTAGATTGCTCCACATCTTCCAGGCACATGCAATGTTATGGTGATATGATTTCCAAGTTGTTATTAGTCCATTCAAACAGCAGGATTGGGAAACTAAGGTACCTCCCTTATATCAATCCCAACACAGATCCTGTCTAGGTTCGTCACTCCTAGTAATCTCATACGATGTATATTTTGTAGGTCGCTGCAAGGGCTGACAGGGCTGTTGCACGCACTCGTTGCTCCGCTCCCCCATCACCTTATCAATACAGGCCTACTGTACTCTACTGCTACTGAAGGGTCGTCGCCTCCCGTAGACTCAGAATACGCTCGTGGTCACTACAAAGGGCTGCCAGGGTTGTTGCTCGCACTCGTTGCACCGCTCTCCCATCACCTTATCAATGTAGGCCGACATCAAGAATATAGTGTCCCATACCACCATAATCTGCTCACGAGTCTAGGTGCTCACTGGTCACTACGGGGAGGTTTGTGGCCCCAGCGTAGGCCGACAGCTTGACCACGGTGTCCCATACCACCATGCCCGGCTCATGAGTCTTCGTGGATCAAGGTACCATGGTTGGCAGGGTTTACAATGGTAAGTTCAGTACCCTAGGTTCAAGCAGTTATGACTCATGCAGGGTGAACATACAACGGCTAGTCGGGTTACTTAACGGACTCGACTAGCACGATCGCATCTCAAGTCGAACGACATGAAGTACGTAAAACACTTCGTGTGGCCTAACCACTGCCGCCAACTCCAGAACACGACTCGCATTCATCGGCGAGTCGTTTGTGGCAAAGATAAGCTAACCACGATATTTCTCGATTACCGACTGCCTGGACTAGGCATAGTCCCAAACACATGGAATCACATCAGCAAATCAAGTGAGAGTATTGGAAATGAAATACAACCATGTGAGCATGTTAACACATGTTATAACGTACAACTTAAGTAAATCATCTTACACATGTCTATCACGCATATAATGAAATTATGCATATCACCAACACATAGGGCATCATCTCCATCAGCATATTAATTGAGAATTCGATCTCAACTAGATCATAAGGAAATCATCAAGCACATGTTATAACATACCACTTAAGTGAAACTTCAAGCATATGCATTTCATACATATAATGAAATCGTACATATGGCCAACATGTAGGAAATCATTTACATCAGCAATTTAATTGAGAAATCAATCTCAAATTAATTCATAACACCATTTAATTCAATACATACTAATACGAGCATTTATACAAACACTTACACTACACACTTAAGTCTACATATAGTATGTCGACCCGAAGTGTGCATTTAGGTGAATCTCTTCACCAAACTAATTATGCACGTATTCCTAACATTCAAATGCATCGATAAACCATGTTAATCACATCAGAAAAATGTGAATGAAATCAGTACTTCCTACAAATGACTAAAATGCCCTAAATCTCATATTCTTCGTTGGTTTACGAAACAGGAAACGGACAGCATGTTGTACATGTCAAACGGCGTTGCTATCGATAATCTACTATTAAACGACATTGAAAGCTTTGGAAACAGTCAATCAAAGCATCTAAAATCCGTACCTTTCTCCTTATAGGTGAAGTGATTCGAACGGAGCGTATACGCTTCGTCTACGGCGATCAGACAACCTGATACACATGTACATCAGCTACTATTCTATTTGAATCGAAGAAATCCCCAATTCAGCAAGTGGTTAGGGTTTTCCTTACCTAGAAGTGCGTTGGAATTGCCGGAAAAGTGATTGGAGTGCGTCGCCTAAGCACGTGCAGCAGCAGCAGCAGGTGGCAGGAAAATCACTCCCACTCTCTCGCACAAACTCTCACCTTTTCTCTCTCCCAATCTAGGGCTTTTTACAATTTTGGATGGGAGAGAGGAGTGAGGGTTTCAACCCCTTTTATAAGCTTAAAAATACTGAAAATAGGCTCCGGAACGAAGTTTACTTAGTGCATATCCAATTCGGGGCTGTTTCGGTCCAAAAGATGCTTTCTGGTGGTCCCCTGGCCGAATGCGATCGGACTTAAGCTCACGCGTACTAGATCTAGCACGTATTAAGTTTTCAGTCCGGCTGGGTCCGCAGATCGCACGTGGCGGACCAGTTTCAGTTCAGCGGTCACCGCACGTAGATCAGGGCTGAAAGTCTCATGATATAAAATAGAAATTTCTCCTGATCCGAGGGTGTAATCTGGCTGAATTCTGATGGCCAGAATGCTCAATACTGACGCGTCAAGTCGTGTGCCAGATTTGAATTTGAAATTCCAATTCTATCCCTATTCGCATTCTCTTCGGTCCGGGCTCAATGAAATGGCCTGTGATTATCGGTTTGACTTGATTTTCGAAATGAGTGTCAAGTCCAGCTAGGCGGTTCTAACGGTCTAAGATAGGAGGTATCGGACTTTCGACGCGCGGTCTAAATCCAATATAAAATTTCAAAGTGGTCTAGAGAACAAACCTGCTTAGAGTTTAGTCCGAGGTTATAGAGTATTATAGAGTCATTGGTTCTACTCGATTTGGGTCTTGTAGAACGTATTTAAAGTGATCAGGGACTGTTTCCCAGCTACTCCAACGTTGTGCTAGCTAACTTATGCTTAGTTTCTAAAGGAATTAATCCTAAGTGGTTTCTTTGGCTATGGAATTGGGTTCTGAGCAATTTTCCAAGTGTTTTAATTGACCCATTGCCTAATGACGTGTAATCCCAGATTGGCCAAAATCTGGGGTGTTACAATCTACCCCCCTTAAAACACAATTTCGTCCCCGAAATTGGCGAAGGGTAAAAAGTACTTTTTCTAAGGAAGGTTCAAATCCTATTTAACGACCTAACCTTTACGTATAACCTAACTCAAAGGTTTCGATCTTGGGCCAGTGGGAAAGAGGCCAACCACTCTTCCGCTGCGCCACTCTGATCGAACGGTAGCGTTGACTAACCTAACTAGATTGGACTTAATTCGTTCTACCCCCCTTAAAACTTGGTTTTACTTAAAGTTCAAGAGTCTATGCGTCGCTCCGTACATCAGAACGAGGTGCAACTTAAGACCTATCCTTAACATAAATTGGGAAACAACTTCTCTACATGATTTTCCTTGCTAATGATGCGTTCTATGGCATTGGTACCTATGATCATAGAGATGAGCCTAATCTCTATTATGGTTGAGTTCAGGGGCAGGTATGAGTTGGTGGCAAGATGTCGAATTCTCTACTGGCTTTAAGTCCTCGCCATTTTTCAAAGACACTGTGATCCCGTTCGGTTGTATGTGGTCGAGCCAACACGGAAGAAAAGTAGTATAGTGGGTCTGAGCCGGATATATAGACTTTTTGTCTAGCTAGGACAAGATTGATACCTTAATCCAAGTCGATGCCGATCTTCTGCTTGATCAGAGCATTAGATTTATTGGTAACCACTAGGATTAGGAAGTCGATTCAAACTGCGAATACATCGCTTACATGTAGTTCCTTTATTCCGCGTTCCCGAATGCAATAAGCCCTTGGGGAAGACAATTTTAAGGGGCGTGCTAGTACATTCTAAGTTCAATCTGAGGGAATTATAAATGTTCCCTGAGCGTGAATGGTTCCTTCCTATGGGCAACAACAGAAGTCTATAAGTCATAAGGGGATCTATCGAAGGAATAAGGTTCTACTTCAACCAAATCTAACCTACAATTCCTCAGCATATACAGGCTTTACACTACTTAAGGTAACTAATAGGCTAGTCTGTAACTCAGCAGCTATAATCCAAAGCCTAAGAAAGCTTTAATCGAAAGCGTAAGATTATACGGTACATGGTTCCATACCATTTCTACTACAGGGAATTGTTCTATTGCTTAGAGTGAAGATTATTTAAATAGAATTGGATTTCCTATATCGTCAGATCCTTCAAATCTAGGAGTGCTAACACTAGGTCCAAAACGCCAAGGGTCTATGTGGCCAGTAGCGTTTAGTTGTATTAAATGGAACCGCATTCCTAGTCCCATGTTGGGATAGGGAGTGGCATGCTTGGTAGGAGGGTGGGGTGGGATAAAAATTCATTTGTAAACTGAATCCCGGGAGTTACTATACTCCCAATCTAGGGACAATACCTTACAGCGAAATGAAACGACATGTATTCCATCTAACCAAATTTCGTCACAATATATGGAATAAAGTTCCACATGGATTATGACAGAGATGCATTCGGCTATACTAAGCCCAAACCACTAACGCAACACATTGTCTACCAGTGACATCACTTGACCCAATAACAACAAAACACAAAAATCCTTAAAACAAAAATTAAACAATCTAGAGGGCAAAGGCATAGATGCCTAACTCTACCAAAGGACTTTACCACAGTCCCGACTTACCTTCTTTATCCCTGTCGAGTCTAATACTGTCTGTTGCTCACTAGAGCTCTCTCGGCCATATATTTTCAGTATCCCTTAAGCAAAGAAGATGGAGAAATAGGATTGAGAGGGAGGATGGTGAAAAGAGAGAAAAAGGCTAAAATAGCTTAACAATAGCCATGAAAAATGGAGGAAATGCAAGGAAATGGCTAACCAAACTAGAAAAGGGAGATCTAGGCGTTGTAGAGGGATGCTTCAAGCTCCCCTAGGATGTATTTTCAGAAAGAAAAGAGAATGAAAAATGGGAATGGAGCACCTCACGATTTCAGCTCGATTCGGGGGTTGTAAGAGCTCCAAACAACGAGATCTTCAAGAGGGAAGGCTGAAAACTTCAATGGGATGATGGAGTGTGGTCGTTTTAGGCCAGGAATGGATTTGGGGGTGATTTAAAATCACAGTTTTTGGAATAGGGCAGCAAAAATAAAAATGGAGCTTGGAATGAGGTCCGTTTGTGAAGGAAGTACATCTTTTAGGGGGTTTCAAGGTACGGACCGCATACCAGGGGGCTACCCTAGCCCCCAAACTCCTTCAGCCCAAAGGTCAGACCCATCTGATGAGTTTGACCGGCGATGCATCGCCGGTGAACTTTCAAATTGGCTAATGAGGCCATATGGGATGGGTTACCCTTGCCCTAGGGATTCTAAAAAGGTATGGTTCCCAACTTGGTTCATTGTAGATTGCCCTAGGGAGGCCCAAACATCCATCCGAGGCTTTTCGGGGCTAATCTGTAATCTCAAATACAAAACCCTATCATACAGCATATTATTTTGGGGTAGAAGGAGCTAGTACATCCATCTAGCCCATTATTTGCTAAAGAAAGCAAATTTAGAATGGCCTTATGGCCATTTTTCTTAAAATTTTTCTATTCACTGTAAAATTTTGTGAAAGTATGATTTTATGTTATTTTCACATTATTATTGATGCCTAATATGAAAAATATAAGAGAAAATTGAAGATTGGAGTGGTGAGAGGAAGAATTTCAAAGATTTTCGATGAAACGGGGTTTTTAAGCCCAGGCGATTGAATACAGGGGTCGTGGTTATTCCACGGCCTGAAAAATCACATTTACGGGTTTAGAATCATTCAAAGAATGTCTCAACCCACTTACCTACAACCTAGGAGCTATTCGGGTTGCTTCACGCGACCCTAGATGCGCTACGGACTCCATCACGCGATCGAAATGAATAGACTTCGCCTATTGGCGAATCTGGGATCCAAAAAGTGTTTCTAGACCCTTCTCGCACCCACCTAAGTCAAAAGAAGCGACAGCGTACGTCGCGTGACCATAACCCAGGCCCGGTTTAATCCAAATCATACTTTGATACCATCTATAACAACCCGAAAATCGGGGGGTCGAGTAAGAACTCCACTCCCGAGTTCCAAAATGTTATTTATGAAACATAGATATGTATGATTGAATATTGTCGGTGATAATGTATTAAACATGAGTGAGATTAAGCCAGAACAGCATACCATACTCCAGAGAAAGTTAAATTAACAAGCGGAAGACTGTGATAGTATGTATAACATATATAAACTGTTGTATGTCTCCAGAATGTGAATATATTACCAGGTTATACACATACATGTATACTTCAAAAGTAAACAAAATGAATATACATGAGGGTGCTAAAAATATAAAATGACAAGTATCAATGTATCTAATCAACCTCCCTGTAATCCCGTCAATCAGATCACGCATAAAGGAGAGATCCTCCTCATCATCATCAAATCCAGCTCCGCCTCGCAGGCCGCGCCATCATCTGCAATCACAATAGGGACTGGTGGGTGTCCGGAAACACCATCCCATAACGTGAGAAAGAGTGATCAACTCAGTGGGATAAGAGAGCAAAGATTAGCATGTTATCAAATCAATCATATGATAATAGTAAAGCAGTAAATCAAACAATCCTAATACTGTTGTTAATGCAATATGACATGACGTGATGTATGCCCTCACCGACGATCTCCCTCATACGGCAACATCTTACGACCGCGGCATGCCACACTCCCTAGAGTGTTCCACATCTTCCAGGCACATGCAATATTATGGTGATATGATTTTCAAGTTGTTATTAGTCCATTCAAACAACAGGATTGGAAAACTAAGGTACCTCCCTTATATCAATCCCAACACAGATCCTGTATAGGGTCGTCACTCCTAGTAATCTCATACGATGTATATTTTGTAGGTCGCTGTAAGGGCTGTCAGGGCTGTTGCACGCACTCGTTGCTCCGCTCCCCCATCACCTTATCAATACAGGCCTACTGTACTCTACTGCTACTGAAGGGTCGTCGCCTCCCGTAGACTCAGAATACGCTCGCGGTCACTACAAAGGGCGGCCAGGGCTGTTGCTCGCACTCGTTGCACCTCTCCCCCATCACCTTATCAATGTAGGCCGACAGCAAGAATATAGTGTCCCATACCACCATAATCTGCTCACGAGTCTAGGTGCTCACTGGTCACTACAGGGAGGTTTGTGGCCCCAGCGTAGGCCGACAGCTCGACCACGGTGTCCCATACCACCATGCCCTGCTCATGAGTCTTCGTGGATCAAGGTACCATGGTTGACAGGGTTTATAATGGTAAGTTCAGTACCCTAGGTTCAAGCAGTTATGACTCATGCAGGGTGAACATACAACGGCCAGTCGGGTTACTTGACGGACACGACTAGCACGATCGCATCTTAAGTCGAACGACATGAAGTGCGTAAAACACTTCGTGTGGCCTAACCACTGCCGCCAACTCCAGAACACGACTCGCGTTCATCGGCGCGTCGTTTGTGGCAAAGATAAGCTAACCACGATATTTCTCGATTACCAACTGTCTGGACTAGGCATAGTCCCAAACACATGGAATCACATCAGCAAATCAAGTGAGAGTATTGGAAATGAAATACAACCATGTGAGCATGTTAACACATGTTATAACGTACAACTTAAGTAAATCATCTTACACATATCTATCACGCATATAATGAAATTATGCATATCACCAACACATAGGGCATCATCTCCATCAGCATATTAATTGAGAATTCGATCTCAACTAGATCATAAGGAAATCATCAAGCACATGTTATAACATACCACTTAAGTGAAACTTCAAGCATATGCATTTCATACATATAATGAAATCGTACATATGGCCAACATGTAGGAAATCATTTACATCAGCAATTTAATTGAGAAATCAATCTCAAATTAATTCATAACACCATTTAATTCAATACATACTAATACGAGCATTTATACAAACACTTACACTACACACTTAAGTCTACATATAGTATGTCGACCCAAAGTGCGCATTTAGGCGAATCTCTTCGCCAAACTAATTATGCACGTATTCCTAACATTCAAATGCGTCGATAAACCATGTTAATCACATCAGCAAAATGTGAATGAAATCAGTACTTCCTACAAATGACTAAAATGCCCTAAATCTCATATTCTTCGTTGTTTTACGAAACAGGAAACGGACAGCATGTTGTACATGTCAAACGGCGTTGCCGTCGATAATCTACTATTAAACGACATTGAAAGCTTTGGAAACAGTCAATCAAAGCATCTAAAATCTGCACTTTTCTCCTTATAGGTGAAGTGATTCGAACGGAGCGTATACGCTTCGTCTACGGCGATCAGACAACCTGATACACATGTACATCAGCTACTATTCTATTTGAATAGAAGAAATCCCCAATTCAGCAAGTGGTTAGGGTTTTCCTTACCTAGAAGTGCGTTAGAATCGCGGGGAAAGTGATTGGAGTGTGTCGCCTAAGCACGTGCAGCAGCAGCAGCAGGTGGCAGGAAAATTACTCCCACTCTCTCTCACAAACTCTCACCTTTTCTGTCTCCCAATCTAGGGCTTTTTGCAATTTCGGATGGGAGAGAGGAGTGAGGGTTTCAACCCCTTTTGTAAGCTTAAAAATGCTGAAAACAGGCTCCGGAACGAAGTTTACTTAGTGCATATCCAATTCGGGGCTGTTTCGGTCCAAAAGATGCTTTCTGGTGGTCCCCTGGCCGAATGCGATCGGACTTAAGCTCACGCGTACTAGATCTAGTACGTATTAAGTTTTCAATCCGGCTGGGTCCGCAGATCGCACGTGGCGGACCAGTTTCAGTTCAGCGGTCACCGCACGTAGATCAGGGCTGAAAGTCTCATGATATAAAATAGAAATTTCTCCTGATCCGAGGGTGTAATCTAGCTGAATTCTGATGGCCAGAACGCTCAATACTAACGCGTCAAGTCGTGTGCCAGATTTGAATTTGAAATTCCAATTCTGTCCCTATTCGCACTCTCTTCGGTCCGGGCTCAATGAAATGGCCTGTGATTATCGGTTTGACTTGATTTTCGAAATGAGTGTCAAGTCTAGCTAGGCGGTTCTAACGGTCTAAGATAGGAGGTATCGGACTTTCGACGCGCGGTCTAGATCCAATACAAAATTTCAAAGTGGTCTAGAGAACAAACCTGCTTAGAGTTTGGTCTGAGGTTATAGAGTATTATAGAGTCATTGGTTCTACTCGATTTGGGTCTTGTAGAATATATTTAAAGTGATCAGGGACTGTTTTTCAGCTACTCCAACGTTGCGCTAGCTAACTTATGCTTAGTTTCTAAAGGAATTAATCCTAAGTGGTTTCTTTGGCTATGGAATTGGGTTCTGAGCAATTTTCCAGGTGTTTTAGTTGACCCATTGCCTAAGGACATATAATCCCAGATTGGCCAAAATCTGGGGTGTTACAAGATCATTTTTTCTTGGTTCTACCCTCCATTGCAATAAAGAAATGAAGGAATAAAGAGATTGCAAAAGAGGCAAGAAGGGTTTCTAATATATCAGATTTTTTGATAGAAAACCCCCAAAACAATCCTAAAACATGAAATAAACCACATAAATGAATAAAAGGAAGTGCAAAGGAGTTAAATCTAGAAGAAAATCAAAAATAATGCACTAACCATGGAGGAATCAAAGATGAGTTTGAGCGGTCAAGGTAGGGCTCATTGGAGAAGAAGGTCCAAATGAAGAAAAAGTGTTTTTTTCCCAAATAAAAGATCAAATCCATGTTTCACGACGGATCGAGTACATACTCGACCGGTTGTGCCACGACTGGTTGAGTATGTACTCGACTAGTCCTGCACCTCACAAAATTTATAATTTTTCATAAAATTTAAATTTTAAAATTTTTAACATAATAACTATATACATTATGATACAAAAAGACACAAATCATCAATTCTTATTGAACATACCAAGATCAAATTTCAATTTTGCAAACCTGCTTTTGTTGAGCAGTTTTGTAAATATGTTAGCTAGTTGAATCTCGGTCGGAATATAATCCCAAGAAATTGTGTTGTCTTCCACTAATTCACGAATATAATGATATCTAATGTTAATATGCTTGGTTCATGAATGCTAAATTGGATTTTTAGAGATATTAATTGCACTTGAATTATCATAATATAAAATCATAGATTCTTGTGCAATTCTGTAATCACTTAGCATTCTTTTCATCCACACAAGCTAGTACATGCATTACCTACAACAATATATTCAGCCTCAGCTATGGAGAGCGATACGAAACTTTGTTTCTTACTTAGCTAAGAAACTAAACAATTCCCTACATAAAAACAACCATCGATGGTTGATTTACGATCATCAATGTTGCCAGCCCAATTAGCATTTGTGTAACCAGCTAATTGCACACTAGTATCATGTGGATAATAGAGACCAAGATTAGTTGAACTTGTGACATATCACAAAATTCGCTTAATAGCAATTAAATGTGACTCTTTAGGGTCAGATAATATCTAGCACAAATTCCTATGTTAAATGCAATATCAGGTCAGCTCGCAGTTAAATAAAGCAAACTACCTATCATACGGCGATACAATTTAGGATCCACACTCTTACCTGTTGAATCCTTAGAGAGTTTTAGATTAGTACTCAATGGAGTATCAAAAATTTTTCCACTCTCAAATTCAAACTTTTTAATTAAGTTTAGAGTATATTTGGTTTGAGAGATAAAGAAACCATTAGGTAGTTGTTTGACTTGTAACCCTAGGAAATAGTTTAGTTCTCTAACCATGCTCATTTCAAATTTAGACTTCATAAGATCTGCAAACTCAACAATCATGTTAGCATAAGTAGATCTATAGATAATGTCATCAACATAGATTTGCAGTATTAGTATGTGATCATTCTGTTTCTTTATAAATAATGTCTTATTAACACTTCCCATTATAAAGTGATGACTCAGTAGAAACTTAGTCAACTTTTCATACCAAGCCCTGGGAGCTTGTTTCAAATCGTAGAGTGCCTTTTTCAGGTAGTAGATATGATTAGCGTGCTTAAGGTCTTCAAACATACACTTCTTCATGTAAATTGTCATTCAAAAATGCACTCTTTACATCCATTCGGTATATTTTAAATTTTCTAAAGCATTCTATAGATATAAATACTCTAATAGATTCAAGATGAGCTACTGGGAAAAGGTCTCATCATAATTAATTCCTTCTATTTGAGTATACCCTTGTACAACTAGCCTAACCTTATTTCTAATAATATTACCAAGTTCATCAGACTTATTTTTAAAAATCCATTTTATTCTGATAATGTGTTTATCTTTTGACCTTAGAACCAAGTACCAGACATCATTTCTTACAAACAGATTGAGCCCTTCTTGCATCGCTACAATTCAGTTTTCGTTAGTAAGAGCTTCTTTTACGTTAGTTGGTTCTATCTGAGATGTAAAGCACACATAGTTACACACATCTTCAAGTTGTTTACGGGTGTGCACACCAGTGAGAGGGTTTTTAAGGATTTGATTAGAAGGCATTGTCTTTAACTGTCCTCAGTTTGGTGTTATTTTAACTTGATGAAGAGTCTGGTTTATCAATTAAAAGAACTTCATCTTAAGAAAAGTGTATTCAAGTGATCGTCTAAAACCAAATTAATGGACTCTTAAATTACACCAGTCCTCTTGTTAAGAACCCGATACGCTCGACTATTCAGAGAATACCCTAAAAATATCTCTTCATCACTTTTGGTGTCAAATTTACCCATATTATCTCGGTCACGTAAGATGTAAAACTTTGATTTTGTAGTATAAACGTGGTTAATTATATAACAAGTAGTATTTACGGCTTTAGCCCAAAGATTTTTAAGAAGCTTCATATTATTTAGCATTACATTTACCATTTGTTGAAGCACTTTATTTTTCCTTTCCACTATACCATTTTGTTGTGGTGTTTTGAGCACAGAATATTCATGTAATATTCCCTAATCACTGTAAAATTTCTCAAAACAGTTAATTTCAAATTCAGAACCATGATCACTATGGATCTTAAAGACTTATGATTCTTTTTTCGTTTGGATAAGTTTAAGTACTCTCTTTACTTCATCGAGAGTTTCTAATTTTTCTCTCAAGAAGACTACCCAAGTATACCTGGTAAAGTCATCAACAATTACCAGAATATACTTCTTGCCACCTCGACTCTCTATTCTAATTGGTCCAATGAGATCCATGTGGAGAAGTTTAAGTGGTTTAGATGTGGCATTGGAGTTCACCTTTTGTGAGTACTCCTGGTTTGTTTACCAATCTGGCATTCGCCATAAATTTTGTCTACTTTCTGTATTTTTGATAAACCTCTTACCAACTCTCTTTTGATCAATCTATACAAATTGCAGTAGTGTACATGTCCGAGGTGCTTATGCCATAACTCGGTCTCATCGGTTTGGACCACGTAACATGATAGATTAGATGAGCTTGAATCACAAATAATGTAGTAGTTTTCAGAAGTTTTGCGACAGTTAATATTACATAACCATTTTTATTTAAAATTTCACACCCTTGGTTAGTAAATTTTACACTACGATTATTATCGCATATTTGAGAGATGCTTAATAAATTATGTTTTAACTCTTCTACATATAAAATATTCTCAAATAGAAGGAGGTTAAAGAGTTGAACCGTACATTGGCCAACAATTTTGCAGTTGCTACCATCACCGAATATGATCGAACCATCAATCATGTCTTTAAGATTGGTGAACAAACCTTTGTCACTTGTCATATGTCTGGAGCAACCACTGTTTAGGCACCACTTTGAATGACTTAAAGCTTTGAAAGCGGTGTGGACAACCAAACACGTAACCTTAGGGACCCATTTCATTACAGTTTTGGGTTTAGGAGTATGGTTGGTCTTCTTATATTTGTAGTTGTTATAAGACCGACCCACTAAGTTAGATTTTAAAAGCTCCATAAGTAAATCAACAATTTTCTCAGCTAATGGATTACGATTCTGATTTTTATAGTTGATATGATTGCTTTTAGGTTTTAAGGTTTGAAAAGTCTTAGCATTTTAGAATAATTTTGATTCAGACTTTTTCCTTTTGAGATAGAAGATTCCCCTTTCACAAATTTAGGTGGAGTATTCTTATTCTTAGGAGGAATATTTAGCCCAATCCAGATCGATTGCCACATTTTCTGGATCCAAATAAAAGTTTTTCTAATTTAGGATCACCTTGGGCATACCTCCATGTGTCTTTCATACTCAAAAGTGAAGAGACTTCTAGTTTTAGCTTTTCATTTTCAAATTTTAAGTTTTCAACTTGGGAGGTTTTGAAATCTAAGTCGCACTTAGTTTTTTTAAAGCAATCTGAAATGTGTGATTTTTCTAAGACTATATTATGAAAATTTTCTTTTAGTTTTGAAAACTTTTCTTTCTGAATTTTTTATTTTACAACAATTTTGTAACTTTCCTTGTATAGAGCAGTATAAGCATCTTAAAGATCTTCTTCATTTTCATGGTCACTATTTAAATTTTCTTCACTAGTTAAATCATCATTATCTGAAAAAGTGAACTTGGCTAGAGTCATTAGGGCTTTAACATCATTACTCGACTTGGTTTTAGAATCTTCTGACTTAGAAGAAGCTTCAGATCAGGAAGATTCATCCCATGTTGCCAACATACATTTCTTTTTAGGTTTGTCCTTTTTAGGACATTCGTTCGCTAGATGCCCCTATTCATGGCAGTTGTAACATTTGCTGTCTTTTAAATATTTCTAAATTTTAGATCTAGATCTTTTCTTTTCATTAGGTTTTTACAAATCAACCCTCTTTTTACTTTTGAAAATCTTTTCAAACTTTTTAGCTAAAAGGGCCATATTATCTTCAAATTTTTTAAATCAGAATTGTTATTTTCTTGAGAAATATTTTTAGAAGTCTTAAGGGCAATGGATTTACCTTTAAGAGCTTTAAAGTTTAATAGGTCTGTAAGGAACCAACCAATTCTTCAACTCTCATATTATCCGTATCACGAAGTTCCTGGATCGCGGTCACCTTTGAATTGAACCGGTCAGGCAATGAGCGTAGTATCTTTGCACAGACTTTACTTTCTGGGATCGTATCACCAAAACCCCTCATAGAGTTAACAATGTCATTTAATCTTGTATAGAAGTCCATAAAATTTTCATTTTCTTCCATATGTATTTCATCAAATTTGGTTGTGAGAATTTGGACTTTAAATTTCTTGACAATTGTTGTTCCCTCATGTGTCATTTCTAAAAAATCTCAAGCTTGCTTTGTAGTATCACAGGATATAATTCTCTTGAATTCATCCGTTGATAGTGCGCAAGTTATAGGCCTTTGTATTGGCACTACTCTCACTTTTCTGAAGAGCGGTCCGAGAAAAGTAAGGTGTGACTTTTACCATTCTAGATCCATCAGTACCAGTCACTTCAGTGGTAAGAGGGGTCCAATTGGTCACTGTAGCTTACCACATGCTCTCATCCATGGATTTTTTTTAAAAAAAAAAACTCATTCTGGTTTTCCAATAGGCATAATTGGAGCCATCAAATGGTGGAGGCCTAGTGACTGAAAGGCTATCAAAATTCGAGATCTTAAAAAACTCAGATCGATTAACTTAGGTGATACCACTTAAAAAGGCCGATCTAAGAGTCCTAGAGAGGGGGGGGGGGGTGAATAGGACTATGCTAAATTAAAATATTAAATACAAAAATAAATAAATGTAAATAAAGATAGCACTAAACAATTCTACAAAGCAAAAAAGAATAACAACCTCAAATGTACAAGTATTAAGAGGTTGATACAGATGTTGTTCTAAGGACAACCTTACACCAAAAACAAATGGCTTATGGTAGGACAACCTGATTCCAAGAATGGTCTGTATATCAAAATCTCAAACCGATATAGAGGAATAAAGAAAAAATAAATAGTAAAAAAAATAACTAAGCTATTGCAGTATTCCCACACTTGCATAAAAGAGATTACAACATTCTTCACAAATGCTTAAAAAAAATTACAACATTCACACAACACCACAATCAGCCATCCACCACAAGACTAGAAATTATAGTGGTTCGCTTATGTGTACACCAACTGTTTAGAAAAACAGCCACACAACTACTCCACTCCCAATGTCCTCACACAGTGGATATTGGCATTCACTATGAAATAAGTTTTTTAAGGTTCACCTAAAACCTTCACAGTTGTGTCTTTCAAGTGGGCTTACACAATTCAAAAACCCCACACTCTGAGTTTTCTGGATCACCTCAGATAAACCAAAAAGAAAGAGATTTTTCTTGGCACAATCTCAAAAAAAAAAATTAAAAATAGATTTACAGAAATGTAAAATACTTATCTGGATATTATCCTTTGAAGAGGCCCGGTAGAACCAATTTGAAGTAAATGTTTAATGTCCACACTTGCTTATGAAAAGGTTCTAAGTTCTAAATTATTTTTAGATTAAATCACCTTAGGCTAGCTTGATTTTATTTTGATTCCAAGAAAGGGGAAAACTTAAATCCCTTCTTCAAATAAGATTGGAATGCAAAATCTCAAAATCAAATGCAAAAAGCTAAATTAAAGAGAATATTAAATGAGCACTAAATAAGTACAGAAAATGTTCACTCGACTGGCCTAGAAGACAACTCGACTAGTCGAAGGACCAACAAACTTTTGAAATTTTGGGCTCAATAAGATAAGATCGTTCCATGACTAGTCGAGTTGCTTACATGACCGGTCAAGTAACCTGCATGACTGGTCAATCCCTGCTCTCGACTAGTTGTATGGGACCCAATTTGATTGCTGGACTTTGAGCCGAGCCTGCTCAACTGGTCGAGCACTGTTCACTCGACTGGTCGAGCAATCTCTAGGACTAGTCAACAGTCCAACAAAAAATCTTAAAAATTAGAAACAAACCTTAGATTGGTCGAGGAAATTCTTAGACTGGTTGAGCCAGTGCTAGGACTAGTTGAACATACTCGACTGGTCAAGCAATCTCCAAGACTGGTCGAGGGTCCAACAAAAAATTATAAAAATTAGATACAAACCTTAGACTAGTCGAGCCAGTGCTAAGACTAGTCAAACATAGGCTAAGACTAGTCGAGAAAAAGCCTATACACTTTTATAGTGACGTAATTTAAGTATGCAATCAATATGACCTAACCTATGGTCAATCTAGGGTCATTCATACCTTGTAAGTGATTTTTGAACATTGAATCATCATTTGCTTTGGTTGATAGTTGATCTTGAAGTGCACGAAGCTTGATATCATGACTTACTTTGAAGCTTGAATTCGATGTACTTTGAAGCTTGAACTTAAAGTACTTTGAAGTTTGAACTTGAAGTACTTGTGACTTGTATTTCACCTTGATCTTTGAGTTTCAAAGCAAAGCACTTTCTCTTGACATAGTTGAAGCTTTGAAACCTTGAACTATCACTTGATGTTGTACTTGAACTTGTGAATCTCTTGTTCTTACATTTGAAGTTCTTGAAGTAAAGACCTTTGTTATTGTACATGAATTGCATGATCTTGAATATGAAGATGAACTAAACAAGATATAGATTCCAAGAGGTTTTGACACTATAAAATTTGTCAATCATAGGAGCTAAAAAACATGACACTTACAAATAAGATACCACAACTACATGTAGAAGCTTCGCAGAGCTAAGGAATGAAGGTTATGTCCTAAAGGGTCATGATTAGGACCAATTAAAAATTATGTAGTTTTAAATCTAATTGTCTACTTAAACTAGTGTGCAAATTAAAATAAGTAAGACAATTAACTCTAAGGCTTCCAAGCCATTAGAGGGTCCAATCACATAGACTACTATTGATGTGGCAATTAAGCAATTAGTCAATAAACATGAAAGTGTATATGTGTGTGGGGGATGTGCTACCTATCAACTCCTAGCATTCATTTAATCTTGCAAATATATAATTAAACATTCACTCACATATAATTATAGTAAGTTGTAACACTTCAAATTTTTGCCAACGTGGAGTTAGACGTTCTTAGGCAATGATTCGATCATAATACCTTAATTGACTTCTCAGAACTCAATCATAAAGCCTCAAATCCCCTTTCATCCCATTTCCTTCAAAATCTCACATTTGCTTCAAAAAATCTCACCTTTCACCACCTTATTCTTCAAATTTTCAAATTAATTTCATATTAGACACTAATCCTAAATTTTAAATGATGAAGAACAATAACAAAATTAAAATTTACTCTAAATATTGAATATATAACTAAATTAGATTTTTGACTATTAACCTTTTAAAATCTCATGATATAAATATGTTATTTGGATATATTAGATTCTCCTACCCCAAAAACATCTATTGTACATCATGTAAACCATTTCAGATTAAAAAATACACCCATTTCAAATATTGGATCGACAAAACTACATCAAACGGACTCGGGGGCCCAAACGACACAAATCTGCGGGACCCGAGATGGGTCTCACACATTTCCAGCACCCCTGGGGGGGAGGAAATCACCCCAAGGTCCAGTGACCAGAGAACGGCTTGCCGGTTCCACAAGGCCTGGCAGCGTGGCGGGCCGCAGCGGGTCGGGAGGCCCGTTTTCGGCCAATTTTTTACACTTTTTTGTCCGACTTCAAAAAGTCATATCTCCCTCGTTATAACTCTGATTTAGGTGATTTAAAATTCATATTGAAGCTAAATGAGTCTAGTTTCATATAAAAATAAGTGAAAAATATAATAAATATTTAATATAGTTAAAAGTAGTTCATTATGACAACTATTTGAAAATCATTCGTTGGACAGCTGCTGCTTTTGAAATTTTTAGAATTTTTCTACAAAGTAAACTCGATGATGAACTACTAGAAAAATAATTAAAATAATATAATAACTAGAAGTGCCAAAAAGGGGCATAGAATGGCTCTAGGACCTATTTCTGTCATAATTAGGGTGGAATTTGATTAAGTACTAAACTAAACAATTGATAGATTTAGCTTGAACCACTTTAAATATGATCTATAAGACCCAAAATGAGTAGAACTGCTAATGCTATCTTACTTAGAAACTTAGGATCAATCTTTAAACCCAGTTGCTCTTGGAAGCATTATGAAACTTCGTATCAAACCTGGACCGCACGTCGAAAGTCTGATTAATACAAAACTATACGATTGTGACCGTCTTGCTGAACTTGACAACCACCTTAGAAATCAAGTCCTAATAGTACCCAAAAATGCACAACTTAAGCCTAGAGCGAAGTGTGTGAGAAACGAGTATATATTTAGGAAATGAACTGAAATTTAAGTGAATTGAGTCGGTTCGCTTGTGGGCCAAATCTAAGGTTTCATACCATAAGAATCTGACCCAATTAAACCCTCAGATCAGGGGAAATTTTCCACACATGTTAGTGCACTTGTGGACCTGATCGAATATCGGTGATCGTCAAACTGAAACTGATCCTCCAGGGGCAATCTATAAATCTGATTGGAGTGAAAACTTAGCTTGACCTGGATCCAATGTCATGGAGTTTAAGTCTAACCGCATTCAACAAAGGGGCCTCCAGAAGAGCTCCGTTAGATCAGAACAGACCCTATTTGGCTATAACCTAAGTATACCTTGGCCTTGGGGTCATTTCCATCAGTCCTGGACCTATATAAATGCCTAAACCCATCCCATTTCTATTTCATATAAATTCTATAAAATATTAGGAGAGAGAAGGAAAAAAAGAGAAGGAAAGAGAGAGAAAGTGTGAGAGAGAATTGGAGTTTATTCCTAGGATTATTCCCTGTTGCTCCACGTACCAAATCCATCCATCTATATCGCTATACGGGTGATTCCGATTCCATACTTGGGTAAGAAATCCTGACCCTAACCTATTTTAGAGATTCAAATAGAATAGATAGTGGAATAGGTAACCTATTCCCTATTATAGGTGGTCGTCGTACCGTAGACTAAGGCTTGATCTACAAACTAAGTTCGATACTTGTCTATCAATGAAAGGTGTAGACTGTAAATGTTTAGGTTATGGTTTTCAAGGCTTTCAATATTAGTTAATGATTTATGACTGACTTTATTGTTTTCAGATGTGCATAGATGTAATGTTTTTCGTTTATTACATATATTGTGAACAATGTTGAATATAATGCATTCCAGGTGTTTGTTGAAATGTTTGGATGAATATGGAATTAGGATTTGTTCTTGCTATGATTACCTGAGTGAGAATACATGATTGGTGTATGTGTGACAAGTCCTTGGTGAGAGGATTTTCCATAATGTATGTTATAACTACTTTCTTATGTGTACGTTGATATGTGTAGTTTAAGTGTTTGATAAAATGCCTGAATGAGAAAATAGTTGTTGAGATATATTTAATGAGGGTGTTGAGAAACGATTCTCAATTTCCTTATCTATAGTTATATTTTCCTTCATGTAACCTACCTCGTTGCTACGTGATATATGGATGAAATGTCTATGTATGTTGACATGTACTCTGTGTTTGTTAAAATGCTTAAATGAGATTTATATCTGAATTGGATGCTCATGTTATCTTGACTAGTGCATATGAATGCCTATTACAATTGACTGTGATTGGGACTACGTTGTAGTCCAGGCAATCGGTAACAATTTCGGTTTGAGTGACCGAGCTAAACTCGCCACAATTAATGCGTTTGGTGAATCCGTGTCATACGAGGATCGTTGACAACGGTACCTTGTCAATTAATTCAGCGTACGCTCGTACTAGTCAAACTCTTCTAATAAACCGATTGGCCTAATGTATGTTCCCTATATATGGACGCTACTACTTGAACCTAAGGTACCAAACTTACCAGTGAAAAGGCCCTTTAACCTTACTACCTCGATCTACTAAGACTTGTGATCTAGGCATGGTGGTATGGGACACCATGGTCGAGCTGTCGGCCTACGTCGGGGTGACGAGCTCACTCATAGTGACCAAAGAGCAAACCAGACTCGTGAGCCGAAAACGGTGATATGGGACACTATATTCGAACTATCGGCCTACACTGATCAGGTGACGAGCCTTTGGTAGTGACCTCGAGCATACTCTGAAATTACGTTAAGGCGATGAGTCTTTCCGCAGCCATTGGAGTATAAACTAGGCCTACACTGATCAGGTAACGAGCCCTTTGTAGTGACCTAGAACCACAACATTGTATAAGATTTACTAGGACTGATGACTCTAGAATGGATCATTATTTAGGAATTGATATAAGGGAGGTACCTTTTCCCAGTACTGTTGTATGAATAAACCTAATTAATTATTGGCTAACATGAGCTGCACCGCATTACATTTGCTTTGGCGAGGAAGAGCACTTTCAGGTGGTTGCCATGCACGCCGTAAGATGAAGACGCTAAGGGAGTGTAGGTGAGGGCATGCATCATTATTTCATATCATTCTTACATTAACAAGAGTACTAAGGACCTGATTGTTGTATTGCATTATCATTACTGCTTGAGTGAATTGATAACATGTTAATCTTTGCTTTATTGTTCCACTGAGTTGATCACTCACTCCCACATTATGGGATGATGTTTTAAACACCAATCAGCCCCTGTTTTAGTTTCAGATGATGGCGATGCTTACAAAGTGGAGCCAGACTTTTATGATGAGGATGAGGGTTTTTCCTATATGCAGCTATCAGGCAGTCTATGTAGACCATGTTTTAATCGACGGGGTTACAGGGATGCTAACTAGATGCCATTTATACTTGTTATGTTGCACTTTTAGAACGCCCATGTATATTCATTTTGTTCATTTTTGGAGTATACATGTATATATATTTAACCTGGTAACATGTTCACACTTTGGAGACTTACAATAGTTTATATATTTTATATATCTATCACGGTCTTCCGTTTGCGTAATTTAACTATCTCTGGAGTATGATATGTTGTTTTGGTGTAATCTAACTCATGTTTAATGCACTAATACGAACAACATTCAATCATCATTATCTATGTTGCATAAGTGATGCGTTAGAACTTGGGAGTTGAGCTTCTGCTCGACCTTCGATTTTCAGGGCGATACACAAGTGCTCAAATAACAATCTCAATCACAAGCATGTATAGTGGGTTTTAAATCAAGTTCACATCTAACATTTACATCCTACACAAGGACCCTAGCATACACTCCCGCCGGAAGCTCCCACTAGAAACTTTAGTTGGTTTTTATAGGCTAACCAATAACCTCAGTCTTAATCCAAGGATGCATATTTACTCCAGTCAAATGCTCACTTAGAGACTAACACGTACACACCCGTGTTCGGTGGCATACATAAGGACTTCGATTTAAGCCTTACACGAGAGCCAAGGTCTTCCACAAGAACCTAGTCGAATTTGACAATTCAAACTCTAACAATCAATCCTACATAAGGAATGAGTGTATATAGACTCCTACACTTGAAAACATGTTGGATTGAGGCCCTTTTATAGCGTCATCTTGGGTTGCACGATTGATTCTCTCTCATGCTCCAATCAGTTGCCCTTTGCTTCCTCGATCATCATTCTAATGCATTTTCAATGATTCAACTCCATTAATCAACCACGTTACATGTGATGCTCCTTAGAGGTGACCAAGGTGATGGGAGGATGCTAGAATCTTTTATAACTAATGGAAGTTATAATTATTAGAGGATTCACTTAAATGAGTTTCTAGTGGATTTAGACAATAGTATGCCTATAGAAGTTGAGTCTAATCTCTAGAAAATGGTAAAGTTTAAGCATATCTTTAAGGCGGAGGTTGGAATCATCGTTAGAGTGTTGATCTCATGGAAGATGTAAGATCTCGTCCATTCCGTACCATATTCTATGCCTATGTGCACGATGATTGACGCCCTTAGCAAGACCTAAACCATCCATGCATAGTGCACACCCGACTAACCGGAACCCAGAGACCTCGAAATCTATTTCATATCGATTGTCCCATCGCCGCGATCGTGAAGGTACAACTCGTGCATCTATACGATGCTCCATGAGTGAGATACGCCGTAAAGAATCGTTGGTGTATCATGTGCGCGTGGTGCCATATATTTCAATCCACACATGTGCACAACACATGCTATGCACACATGCACCATACCACACATGGTGAGAGAATCTCTACCCATGTGTGTGATGTCACACACTCATACCATCCCTCTCTCATGTGTACCCCAAAGTCAACTCTTCTCCATACCATATCTTATGCATGACCTCATCATGCCATAACATCCCATGTCCCTTTAATCCACCATTAATTCCTAATCATGCATAAATTCTCATAATCCTATACTAAGCTAACTATAATCACATTAACCTAACCTAACCACATTTTTATCCATTTCTCTACAAATACTCCTCCATCCCTTAACATTTTCACCATTTTCCTACAATAAGGGAGAGAGAGAGAGAGAGATGTGATCTTGGTGGGCCACTATCAACTCCATCATTCCTATTAGACCCGTATCTTAGTCCGTACCATTCCGTAGACTTCTGCGGTCTTACCGGTCGAATTTTGGCAACCTTCGACCCTTAAGCGATATTTGCGCGCGACCCTGATTCGTATGCCGTCAACTCGTATTGACTCAACTCAAGACCTTTACCATAGCGATCGCGCCATCGCTGCGGTTTCGATGCCCGACTCGCGCGCCGAGGCGATACCCTGGTCAAGAGATGTAGGCCGGCGTTCGGTGCGAGGAAAACACCACACGTTGTAAAACCTAAGAGAATCTTTATGACTTGTCAAATCAATCCCATCAATCAATCAAATCCCATCACATCTCATGTCAAGTACACATCAACTTTCACCCATTCCCAAGTAAGCCTCAAAAGTCAAAAGTTTCTTACAAAGCCCATGCCTTTCTTACACAAAAGGCCACAAAAGTCAAAAAGTTCTTACATCCATCACCACCACATCCATCACTCCATCACCCATCACCCCTTCTCTCCCTTTACAAGTCTCTATCTCATTTTTAACCCATTCCAAGCAACTAAAAAAATTTCATACGTATGAACCTCCCCCTCTCTTTCAAAACTCCAAATGTGGCCCACCTTTCCTACCCCTTCATCTCCCATCTCAACCATCCAAACCTTATCTCATCCATTGAAATCGAAGCTAAGGAGCTAAAGAACCCATAGGAGCAAGAATATCGAACGGTGGGTGCTTGATAATAGTAATTTTTCCTATTTTTAAGATGGGCCAAGTGAGGCCATCCGATCAATGATTTGGATCTCACTTGGGTCCCTAAAATGTGGCCACTGGCCCACCAGGACCATCATGATCATTCCATGATGGGGCCATTCTCCATGGGCCCCATCATGATGTTTATTTCCTTACATTTGAGAGGTCATTTAGACCGTCCATATCGATGGGGAACAGATCTCCACTGTTGATTTTCGTTTCGGTAGTCCCATGTATAAAGGGATCCATTTGTTGTATGATTTATTACAAGGGAGCGCTCATAGTGGCGGAGCCCTCTATCACAAGCATGTCCCACTCCCTATCTCTCTCTCTCTCTCTTCTTTTCTCTTTTTTTTTTATATATATTTTTGTGTGATGATTTGGCCGTGTGGCCCACTTGAATGGAACCCATCATAGGGTAAGTATTGTACCCAAGCCGTCTATGAGTGGGGCCCACTTTATGTGTGTTGTACCTACACGCTTCATCATGAGGTGGCCCACTTGAATAAAGCCACTTGTAAGGACCGTCCAGCGTCCAGGGACGCTGGACGTCTCTGTGGAAACACAAATATAAGCTTATTTTTTTAAACTTTAGGGGTGGCCCACTCTCATAGGCCCCACCTTGATGTATGTATTCAATCCACGCCGTCCATCTCCTTCCCTGGATCATTTTAGGTGTTGAGCGAAAGAATGATGTTGATCCAAGGTTTGGGCGGGCCATAGTACAGTAAATGATGGGTTTCACCATTGAAATCTTCCCTGGAATTTCTGTACATAAAAAATATACTCAATATTAGACTCGTTGGATTTGTTACGAGCCGTAGAATCCCATGGTTGGGATGGATTTTCTGATGGTGGGCCCTACCTGTGAAAAATCATAGGATTTTTGATTATTTTTTTAAAAAATAAAAAATAAAAACAGAGGCAGCTCCTACTGTCACTGACGCAGCAGGAGGGTTGTAGCGTCTTAGCGGATGGGCGGACGAGCAGCCCCTCAGCCCAGCCGTGGGCCCCACCCTGATGTACGTTTTGTATATCTGCACTATCCATTTTGTGGGCCCTTAGGGCAGTAGGCTGCCCTCTAAAACTCAGCCCAATCCAAAGCTCAAGTGGCCCACAACACTGGAAATAGTAGTGATTGGGTGGCTGCCCTTGAAATTCCTTTTGGGCCCACAAAAGTTTTGGATCAAGATGAAATTTATTTTTTTTTCCTTTCATCCAGGGTAATGTGACCTTACCAACGGGTTGGATTGCAAATAAATGGCATGGTGGGCCCCACATGGAGCCCACAATGATGTACATGTTTTATTTCCCCACTGTCCACGGACGGTGGAGCCCACCATTGAGTTTGCATTTAATCATACCGTCCATCCAATTCTGCTTGACAGTGGGTCCCACTGTCGTTGGCATAAGCAGGATATGTGGGACCCACCATGATGTATATGTTGTATACATGCATCCCACCATTTTGAAAAAATCATGGTACCATATAAATGAGTCAGATCCATGGTTCATGTGGTCCCCCACCATGATGATGCATGGGCCGCAATCCAATCCGTCCACCCATTTTGAAAGCTCATACATGAGCTAAAGAACGAGTCAAATCCTTAGCTCATGTGGACCCTCGCCGTGATACGTGTGTTGAATCCAAACCGTCTATCCATTTTAAAAGCTCATTTCTTGGCATGAGCCATAGAATGAGCTAGATCCGTTGTCCAAGTGGAGCCCCCACCTTGTTATGTCATGAGGCCCATCTTGGCTTATTTGTAGCCCATCTGTTGAGGCCCACCTTGTTATTTGTAAGGCCCATGGGTTGAGGCCCATTTGAAGTATTAGGGACCCTTGGGTTAAAGCCCATTGAGATGTAATAGGGCCTATGGGTTGAGGCCCATTTTGATGTACACACGGGGCCTAAATGGTGTGGCTCATTTGTTACATATAAGACCCTTGCGATTAGGCCCATTTGATGCAATCTAAGGCCCACGGGTTATGACCCATTGCAATGCACATAAGGTCCATTGGTGATGCCCATTGATGTGGAACGCTTGATGAATAAAAGGCCCATATGATTACGTCCATTTGATGTATTTAAGGCCCAATGGGACGTGCATAAGGTCAATTGCAATGAGTGATTCCAGCACGGATTATGTAATAATGTTTATGACGGGTGTGCCTTGGGAGCAATGTTGGTTTGACATCACATTGCAAGTATAGTGTTGGTTAAATGTCCGCATTATGACTTTCCCTAGGGCCCATTGATAGGCCGTACTTGTTATATATAGGCCATATAGGCCACCTGCGTTGTAAGGATAGTGCATTACTTTATAACATGTTTAGTATAGTTTCATGACTTACGATCATACGCATCATATGTATGCTTGATATGAGAAGTGATTGATCATAGCATATGCCTTCGGGCAGATTGTTTATGGGACCCCGATTGGGCGGTGTTACCCTACATGAGCACATGATACGCGCAGGATTGCTGCATGATTGGATAGTATGATTCATACATTTCGCATTGTGTGATATGATTACTGTATGCCCTAGCGACATCAGGGCTATAACCTCTACAGACGTATCGTGGTCGGCAGGATTGGATACCGAAAATCTTATTCTACATGGGGTGTTATAGATATCCCTGGGTGGAAGTCTCTAAACCCTTATGGTACCAAAAGGTTGATCCAACGTCTAGACCGAGTGGGTACAAGAGCGCCAAGTGCCGATTACCATACGGTTGATCTTTCCACTGTGTCGTGATCGGTTGGAAGGGGGTGGGGCATTATCCGCCTGAGTGTAGGGGGTAATGCTAGGCTAAGTCTGACTAGCTCAAGGAATGGATCCACTATTGATGAACCAAGCCCGATATTGGCAGGCAGATAGTGAGGTCTCTTCCACTTACCTTATTGTGCCCGATGGGATGGCGATCTGGTTTAGAGTGTATTAGACCCCGGTGATATCCCAGATTTGAACTGTATCGATATGTGGACTTTGATGAGGACCGTATGCTTGAGTTGCATTTCACATCGCATGGCCTTGGTATGGCTGACATCATTCATGCTTTGCACCGCATGGCTTTGGTACGGCCAACAGTATTCATGGATCCATCAACATATATCTCATTACTCTGATAGTGCATGATCATATTACTACTTTGCGCACACACTTTCACCACCCTCTAAGATTTCTATAAGTTTATGCACGACCGTTGCATGTAGGTGACGTTGAGACATAGCAGCGCTGAGGCAAGAGCACTTTGCAGATCATTTTAGAGTTTTTATTTTTCATCATTGTATTTCCCTTTATACTCATTGTACTTGTAAAGTTTTTTTATCATAGTGGAAATGTAATGGAGTTTTTGGTTGTTGATTGTGGGTTATGCCTTTGGTTATACTTATTACGAAGAAAACTGATGTTGAAAATCCTCCCCGTAGCATCCCAGGATCGGAACCTGGCGAATGGGCGTTAGAAGCCGAGAGTGGGGTTCTATGGAGGCTGTCGGTGCCAGATTCGACGATCGAGAATTTTGTGAACCCGATTTCTGAGTTTGGGGCGTGACAAATCCCATCCCTTCCATCCATCTCAACCATCTATCTTAACCATTAAGATGAGTACACCCTCCCCACTCATTCTTATTTTTTTTTAATGTGTTTATGTATGGTGGAGATGGTGTTGATGATAATGATATGATTAATGGTGTAAATGCATAGGAAAAGACATAAAAATAAATTGTTATAGACTTCATGTGGGATCCATTAATAGTGGGCCGCGCCAGAATATTTGTATGTCATCCAAAGAATTCAAGTGTGGCCCATTAGGCTGGCCACACACACACACACCCATGCACACACATGCACACACACTTATAAAAAATAAAAAATAAAAAAGAGGGAGAGAAAGGAGAGACGTTGTTGCTGCCAGCATCCTCATCCCAGCTACAACAAAAGGGAGGTGTTGTGGGACCACAACACCCCCCTCCCATGATGGATGTATTTGATTAACACCGTCCATCCAATTTCCCGCGCATTTTATGACTCAAGCTTCAAATTGAAGTCAATCCAAATCTCTGGTAGACCACACCATCAAAAAGATTATTTTAATAGTGATATTTACTATCAAATCTATTATGGCCCGCTGTGATGTTTCTGTACGTCTAAACATATTGAATATTAGGCTCATTGGACCTGTCATGAGCCAAGGAACCTAACAGATGGAGTGGATCATCCTAATGTGGGCCCCACCTATGAAAAAGCTCAAAAAAAAAACCAGGGGCAAGGACGCCCCTTGTTGCTAACGTATAGCATCCAGAGGATGCTGCAGCACGCAGCGTCTTGCTGCTTGGAGTGGGCAGGGACAATGGATCCCACCACAGGCCCCACCGTGATGCATGTCAAGCATCTACATTGGCATTTGATGGGTCCCTTTTAAAAAATGGGATACCCCAAAAATCAGCCGTACACGGAACTCAGGTGGCCCACACAATCTAAAATCATGTGAAGACTACTTAAAACATATAAAAGCACTTGCTGGGGCCCACCTGAAATTTTGATGCATTTGAAACTTGGTCTAACCCCTTAACCAAGTGGGACACACATAATGGATGGGCTGGATTCATGAACCACATCTTAGAGGGCATAACAAATAATTATGAACATTTTAATGGAGGGTAACCCTCTCAACTTCTGTGTGGTATGACCCACTTTGATGTAGGTGTTATGCCACTTCATCCGCCAAGGCCATGTCATGATGTATATTTAATATCCTCACCGTTTATCTATTTTATCAACCCTTTTGATGGTATGTTACCAAAAATCAGGCCCATCCAATGATTAGACAACCGTACATTCTGAAATAATGCAAATTGAACTCTCATCACTGATAATTTGTTATGGGCCATCCTAATGATGTATTAGATATTCAACTCATCTAGCCCATGTACCAAGTCCCTTTAGGCCATTGTCCCAAAGATCAGTCAATCCGACCTGAAATGGACCACATAATACAAGGCTATGAGAATGAATGCCTAACCATTGAATCCAACTTAAGACCACCATGGTGTATCTATTTAATCCATGTGGACCATCCACTTCCTCATATCATTTTAGGATCTGGACTAAAATTAAAGCAGACCTAAGTCTTAAGTGGGTCACACACAACTCAACCTCATGAGAAAGCCCCATGAGCTCCGCTGCATAGAGCCCATTGTGAATTCCATTGATGTGTGGGCCCAAGAATGTTAAGGCCCATTTTGAGTGAATGTCATGTGGGCCCATCAGTGGTAGCTTTGTTTGGGTCAACCATTAGGTCTCTTTACCAAGAGTTTGTGATCTCCATGTGTTGAATGTATGCTATCTTAAATCATGTGAAATTGTGTTGTGTGTGCAGTCAGACTAAATTTGTGTGGGATTGGGTTGCTGCCCTAGAGTAGATAATTATATAATGAGTGAACAACCCTTGACCACTTGGCACTTTGGTTGGAGTGCGGTTCCAAGTAATAGGATTGTGTAACTTGTGTTTAAATCCTTAAACATGTTCAATAATAACAAATATGGAGACTCTAGTGGTGTGAGGGTACGATATACGTGTTTGGCCTGTTAATCATGTGGGCATGTGATGTATGTATAGCCACCTAAACATATGCAATTGTGGAGTATACGTAGTCATCTAACCGTATGATTGCGAAATACACACAAGGCTAATCAACTATATGAAATCAGGTAGCATTAGTGGTCACCCAATGATATGACCACGTGCTTATGGCCACATCCATGGTCACCTAAACCATGAACAATCGGGTTGTAAGTGTAGATTTTCTTAGTCATGAGAATCATGATATAGGTTGGATTATACAACTTGATAATAGAGTGATCCTCAACTCGGTATTATGCAACACGAATATGGTCCCTACATTCAACTCACTAGTAAAGCGGAAATAAGGACCGTTAAACTATGTGATTAAATGTGGCCCTTGGTCCATTCAACATGTGACGCTAAACCAGGATTATTAGTCGTGTGAAGTGTGAGGCGGTTGTTGCCTAAGACTTAGCATAATCAGTGTAGCCTTGTATTTGTGTGTAGGATTGTGATTGTTCAATCGTGTTTAGATATTTTGAAATGTAGACACTAGATCCTGATAGTAATCGTATATATACTAAACTATGTGAAATTGTGGTACTGGCTGCTTGACCATGTGAAAGTTTAATAAAGTAGTTGCCCAATTATGTAAGCTATGATGTAATGAAAGTATGTAACCATCTAACCTTAAGTCCTTTATTAAGACAAGTAGAATGACATTTGTGTGGCCTCTCAACCATATGGACTTCTGATAATGGAGTGGCCATAAGACCATGTGACCATATGAGAATTGTGTGGTTGCTCAGACTTGTGAACTATGCTGATGGTGTAACCACTTGGGTATGTAAACTTAGGACGTGTCAAATTGATTGTTAGACCCATCTTATTAATAGTATTGGGCTTGACTTGTGGACTCTACTAATATGTTCACAATGGCATTAGATTGGTGGGCCTATTAGCCTTAAAGCCTACCTTGAGTGGATGCATTGTGAGCCCATTAACAGTAAACTTATCTGGCCTATAGGTTACTTCCTCTTACTAAGAATGTAAGAGAAGTGCATGTTGGGCCTATGTTTGGGCTTCTTGGTAAGTGCATGAGACTCTTTACGATGTATGTATGCCAAGTCCCATTTGGACCTTGTGAATGAGTTATGATTGAGTCCTCGAATGAAATGTTTGTGGTAATCAAATGGACCACCTAATAAGCTAGAAGATTAGGATGTGGTGACCCACTAATCGGCCCATTCAAGTGTGGCAATGAACTGGGCCTTAGTCCATTGAGATGATAGCCAGACTTGTTGAGAGGTTGGATTGAAATCTAATTATGCATGTAGTGATGGCATGTGACACTCCAAACTTGGAAACTGGACTCATAAAATTCCTGATCACCGAATTCAGCGCCGACAGACTCCGTAGTACCCCATTCTTGGCTCCCAGCACCCATACACAAAGTTCCGATCCTAGGATCTTACAAGGAGAATTTTAACATGAATTTGATTCGTAATAAGCATAATCATAAGCATAACCCAGGAACAATAACCAAGACACCATCACAAAATTCACAATGATAAAAAAAACTTTAAGGTACAATGTGCATGATGGGAAATATAATGATAATAATAACGAAAACTCTTAAAGCTCGACTGCACACTCCTATTACGACTAAGTTACGGCTGCGTCTTAGTGTCACTTACATGCATCAATCATGTATAAGCTTATAGAAAGCTCAGAGGGTGATGTAAGCGTGTGCGCAATATAAGCATGCTCAGAATGTAAATCAAAGTAATGTAGAATCATGCGGATGAATCCAAGAATGCAATCAACTGTACCAAGTTTATGTAATGCAAATCATGAATGCTATTGGTCATACCAAGACCATGTAGTATAAGGCATGAATCTATCAATCATATCAAGACCATGCGGTGTAAGACATAAATATTATTAGCCACATCAAGGCCATACGATGCAAGGGGTGAATGATGTCGACCATACTAAGGCCATACGATGTAAGGTACAACTCAAGCACACAAATCCTCATCCGAATCCACATATCAATGCAACTCATCACTAGAGTATCAAATATTAGTACAGTTCTCACGCTGGACAATTATCGGGGTCTAGTACACTCTACGTCAGCTTGTCACCCTATGTGTAACATCCCAAAATTCGGGGGTCGAGCATAAACTCCACTCCTGAGTTCCAGAACATCACTTATGCAACATTTTCAATGATGGATGAATGTCGACTATAGTAGTGCATAAAATATGAAGTGGATTAAGCCAAAACAGCATATCATACTCCAGAGACAGTTAAGTTTCTCAAGCAGAAGATTGTAATAAATATATAAAATGTATAATTGATTGTAAGTCTCTAGAGTGTGAACATGTTACCAGGTTAACTAAATACATGTATACTCAAAAAATGGAAAGAAAAGAATATACATGGGTATTTAAATAAAAGGTAAAATACCAAGTGTATTGGTATCTAATCAGTAACCCTGTAAACCCCGTCGATCAGAACCTAGATATAGGAGAAATCCTCCTCAACATTATCAAGTCCGGACCAACTCTGCCTCATAAGCATCGTCACCATCTGAAACTAAAACAGGGATTGGTTAGTGTGGCCAACACCATCCCGTAACGTGGGAGTGAGTGATCGACTCAGTGGAAGCTATATACAGCAAAGGTTAACACGTTATCAATCCAATCAAGCAGTAATGATAAGGCAGTACAATCAAACAGGTCCTAGATACTCTTGTTAATGCAAGGATGATATGAAGAATGATGCATGCCCTCACCACAATCCCCTCTGTGACATCATTTAACGATCGCATAACTCACTTCCTCAATGCTCTATCACCAACTTCGTTAGCACATGCAATGCGGTGTTATGAATATGCTTACTAAGTTCTTATTAGTCATTTTCATACAGCAGGATTGGAAAACTAAGGTACCTCCCTTATATCATTCTCGGGTCGTGAGTCTGAGATAATCTCATACGATGTTACGATTCTAGGTCACTGCAAGGGCTTTCAGGGCTGTTGTGCACAATCGTTGCTCCTCTCCCCCATCACCTTATCAATACAGGCCTAGTTATATCCCACATATTGCAACAAGACTCGTCACCCTTATACACTATCAGGATGTACTCAAGGTCACTACAGAGGGCTCGTCACCAATCAATGTAGGCCGACAACAAGAATATAGTGTCCCATACCACCATAATCTGCTCACGAGTATAGGTGCTCACTGTCACTATAAAGGGCTCGTCACCAATTAGAGTAAGTCGACAGCACGAATATAGTGTCCCATACCACCATAATCGGCTCATGAGTCTTAGTGGATTGAGGTACCAAGGTTAGAGGGGCTTTTCATTGGTAAGTTTGGTACCTTAGGTTCAAGCAGTAGTGTCCAACATGGTGAACATACATCGGTCAATCGGGTTAGTTGATAAGCTCAACTAGGCCAAGCGCACGTTGAGTTGAACGGCATGGAATGCATAAGCACTCTGTGTGGCCTAACCACTGTCGAATACCCCAAGCACTACTCAGATTCATTAAACTCATCCTACGTGGCAAAAACAATCTCAACCACCATTTGGAGTACGATTACCGATTACCTGAACTGTAGCACAGCCCCATTCACATACAAATTCCATAACAGGCATATGAAGCATATCCTACAATCATGTGGACATTCATGAAGTATAACTTAAATGTAAATAGTACATGCAGGAAATCATACACACATGTAACAGGATTCAACTAAGTACACAATCCATGGAGGAAATCATACACTCATTTTAGCATGGATAAACTAAGTCACATGGTTCATGGAGGGAATCATACGCACGAACACTATGGTTGAAACCCATATCTCAACCATCTTAACATGCACATTATACTAACTACCATGTCATTCAGACATTTAAACAAACACTTAGCTTACACTATCCAACATACCTCATGTATGTTGATACCGTTGCGTACTAGGGTAAGACCTTTCGCCTAGGAGTTGCCGCATACATATCCAGCATATAATAACGACAATTTATCATGGCAACCAAAACAACAGATTCAGTATATATACAGGTATTCTAACATATTCATGAAATACGGTATTTACAATATAAAATATACGTATACGGAAAGCAAAACGGATAGCACATTTAGCATGTGTAATTGCATCCACAACATGAATAAATCATTAACTATCATTAAAAGTGTTGAAAACCATAACCTAAGCGCATATAGTCCGCACCTTAAACCAGAAAATGCGTATTCGATATGATTCAGACGATGTGTCTTCGTCAACGGCGGATACGCTACCTATGGCATGAAACAGATTAGGTACAACTTTCCTACAGCTTGTCTAAACTTCAAAACAGGTTAGGGTTTGCTGAACTTACCCAATAATGGAATCAGAAACGCTGTAATAGCTATATGGATAGGTGGATTAGGCACGTAGCAAAGCTGGGAAGAATCCCAAGAAGAAGCACCAACTTCTCTCACACTTTCTCTCTCTTTTCTCTCCCTTGGAAAGCTAGGGTTTGAAAATTCGTATGGGATTTGGGAATGGGGGTTTTAAGCCTTTTTATAAACCCAAAAGCGATGAAAATAGACTTGGGGCCAAGGTATACTTAGGTTATAACCAAATCGGGTCTGTTCCGATCCAACGAAGCACTTCTGGAGATCCTGTTACTAAATGCGGTTGGACTTAAGCTCTCTAATATCAGATCTAGGTCAAGCTAAGTTTTCATTCCGGTCGAGTTTCTAGATCGACCGTGGCGGACCAGTTTCAGTTCAACGGTTATGGGAATTCGATCAGAGCTACAAATACTATGGCATGTAAGGGCCACCTATCCTGATCCGAGGGTGAATTTGGGTCGAAATCTAACGGTTAGAATGCTTAAAAATAACGCGCAAGTGAACCATTCCAGATTTCTTAAAAATATAATTAATTTTCTAAAAATCTTCATTTTCCTACTCTCTTTACTCCGTGCTTAATAAAATGGTCTCAGGACATCATTTGGGCTTGATTTTCGAGATGATAGTCAAGTCCAACTAGGTGGTCATAATGGTATAAGTTCATCGCTATCGGACTTTCGACGTGCGGTCCGATCCTATACGAAGTTTCCAAATGGTCTCGAGGTCAAATGGGCTTAGAGATTGATCCTAGATTTTAGGGTAACATAGCGGTAACAAGTCTATAGGTTTTGGGTCTTACAGATCGTATTTAAAGTGGTTGGTGCTAATTTTGCAAGAAATCTAGTGTAGCGTTGGCTAATACACGTTAAATTTCTAAAGAATTAGATTCTAAATGATTTCTTTGGCATTGAAATCGAGTTCTAAAACGTTACCAAGGTGTTATGGTTGACCCATTGTCTAAGGACGTCTAATTCTAAGTTGGCAAAAATCTGGGGTGTTACACTATGCGAGCTCACAACTGGGTAAGCGGAAGAGACATCACTATCTACCTCCCAATATCGGGCCCAGCTCGTCAATAGCAAACCCATTCCTCAAGCTGGTCAAAATTAACCTAGATATTTCCCTTTCACTCAGGTGGGTAAGATCATACCACTTTTTAATTGACCACGACACAGTGGGACACATGACCTACTGGTATACGGCCTTCGTGCGCTCAGGTATCCACTCAGTCTTGATGTTGGAGTCATCCTCTTGTACCATCAGGTTTAAGGATTTTAACCCAGGGACATCTATAGCACCCCGATGCTAATAATAGTATTTTCAGTGTCTGATCCTACCATCCACGATATGTCTGTGGAGGCCACAGCCCTGATGTCTCTAGGGCGTACAGTAATCATGTCATACAAATGTGAGGTGCATGAATCACACTATTAGTCATGCAGCAATCCTGCGCGTACCGTGTCACGCCCCAAACTCGGAAACCGGGCTCACAAAATTCCCGATCGCCGAATCCGGCGTCGACAACCTCCGTAGAACCCCATCTCGGCTCCTAGCCCCCATTCGCCAGGTTCCGATCCTGGGATGCTACGAGGAGGATTTTCAATGTCAGTTTGATTCGTAATAAGCATAACCAAAGGCATAACCGACAAACAACAACCAAGTACTCCATCACATTTTCACTATGATCAAAAACTTTACAAGTACAATGAGCATAAAGGGAAATACAATGGTAAAGAACAAAAAACTCCAAAATGATCAGCAACGTGCTCCTACCTCAGCGCTGCTGCGATCCAACGTCACCTGCACGCAACGGTCGTGCATAAGCTTACAGAAAGCTTAGAGGGTGGTGAAAGTGTGTGCGCAAGGTAGTAATATGAACATGCAATGTCGGAGTAAAGCGGAATATGCAGATGGATCCATAATATCATGAGTCGTACCAAGGCTATGCGATGCAAGACGTGAATGGTATCGGCCATCCAAAGGCCATGCTATGTGCAATGCAACTTAAGCATACAGGTCCTCATCTATGTCCACACATCAGTACAGCTCAAATATGGAATATCACCGGGGTCTAGTACACTCTAAGCCAGATTGCCACTATATCGCGCGCAATAAGGTAAGTGGAAAAGACCTCACTATCCGTCTGCCAATATCGGGCGTGACTCGTCGATAGCGGACCCATTCCTCAAGCTGGTCAAACTCAGCCTAGCATTGCCCCCTACTCTCGGGTGGGTAAGGCCACACCCCCTTCCAACCGACCACGACACAGTGGAGAGCACAGCCAACTGGTATTCGGCACTCAGCGCTCATCTACCCACTCGGTCTAGACGTTGGAGCAACCTCTTGGTACCATAAGGGTTTAGGGACTTTCACCCAGGGATATCAATAGAACCCCATGTAGAACAAGATTTTTAGCATCCAATCCTGCCAACCACGATGTGTCTGTGGAGGCTACGGCCCTGATGTCGCTAGGGCGTACAATACCAATGTCACACAAATGCGAAATGCATGATTCACGCTATCCAGTCATGCAACAAATCCTGCGCGTATCGTGCGCTCATGTAGGCTAACACTGCCTAGCCAGGAGCCCATAAACAACCTATCCAAAGGCATATGCTATGATCAGTCAATCCTCATATCAAGCATACATATGATGCGTATGATCATGGGTCATGAAACCATACTAAACATGTAAATGAGTGATGAATCATTCTTACAACGCAGATGGGCCTGGATGGTCTATACACAGCAAGTACGGCCCAGTAATGGGCCCTAAGGAGAGTCGTAATGTGGACATCCAACCAGCATTACGCTCGCAATGTGGACGTCAAACCAACATTTCTTCCCAGGTACGATCTCCTTAAACATCGCTACATAATCGGTATTGGGATTACACATTGCAATGGACCTTAGGTTTATCCCATTGGGCTTTTCATATATATATCAAATGGGCCATGTCCTATGGGCCTTTTATTCATCAGATGGCCACATAAATGGGCCACACCAATGGGCCTTAGGTATATTGCAATGGGTCATAACTCGTTGGCCTTAGATTGCATCAATTGGACCTAGTCACATGAATCTAATATGTATCAAATGGGCCACACCAATTGGGCCCCCACATGTACATCAAATGGGCCTCAACCCATAGGCCTTATATAAGTCAAATGGGCCTAAATCCCTAGGCCTTAAACAATTCAAATGGGCCTAACCCATGAGCTTGCATGCATATCAAAGTGGGCCTAACCCCTAAGTCTTACATATATCAAACGGCCTACTTCCATAGCTTTAAAATTTCAACAAAAAGGGCCCAATTTCATGGGCCTTGAAGTACATCAAATGGGCCTAGTCCCATGGACTTGTAACATATCAAGTGGGCCTAAGTTCTTAGGCCTAAATGGATCAAATGGGCCTAGCCCATAAGCATTTCATAGATCAAATGGGCCTAGCCCATAGACCTGTTACAAATCAATGGATGGACGGTATGGATGCATCACATGCATCAAGGGTGGGTCCCATTGCCGCTGGACAGCGGGGGTGGCATGTGCATCAAGGAGGGCTCCACCGTCCGCTGGACGGTGGAGATAACGCAGCAGCAAGGTGGGCGCCACCGTCCACTGGACGGTGGGCTAAAACGCATGCGTCATGGTGGGTCCCATGTGGGGCCCACCTGTAATGTTTCTAAGCCATCCAGTCTGTTCAATAGGTCCCTCGGGCCTGGATGAAGGGACAACATCAATTTCAGCTTGATTCAAAACTTCTGTGGGCCCAAGAAAATTTTCAATGGCAAACATTCAATTCTATTGTTTCCTGTGGTGTGGGCCACCAGAGCCTTGGATGGGCCTGAATTTTGGCAGAGGCCCACTTTAGGAGGTGACCCACCACATGAACAGATTGGATCACAAATAAACACTACAATGGGGCCCACGTGCAGGGCCGTGGGTGGCCAGCGGCCGCCCGCCCGCCTGCACGCAGCAGCGTACAGCGCTGCCTACTGATGCCAACATGCAGAGGCTCTGCCTCTTATCAATTTTGGGAAAAATCTATTTTCCCGGGGTTTTTCACGCGTGGGGCCGCTAAAATGAAATCCGCTCCGGCCATTGCGTTCTGTGGCCCGCAACAGTCGAAATGAGTCCAGAGTTCGAATTTTTTTGATGCTTGGAAAGTAAAATAACATAAGAAAATAGCATTTGAATGGTGAGGACGCAATATTTGGCGCTATGGCCCACCAGGTGCTCCGTTCAATCTCATCTTCTGGCTCAACGCCTAAAATGAGATGGTGAAAGGGATGGACGGCTTGGATTAGAACGATACATCAGGGTGGGGCCTAAGCAAGTGGGACCACCCAAAGACCCTTTACTTCTTTCCCTTTCCGCTTTTCTTTGAAACGTCCAGCGTCCCAGACGCTAGACGATTTTTATATATATTTTTTTTTAAAGAGTGGTGGGCCCTGATGAAGTGGGCAAGGGATGGACGGCTTGGATTAGAACGATACATCAGGGTGGGGCCTAAGCAAGTAGGACCACCCAAAGACCCTTTACTTCTTTCCCTTTCCTCTTTTCTTTGAAACGTCCAGCGTCCCAGACGCTAGACGATTTTTATATATATATTTTTTTTAAAGAGTGGTGGGCCCTGATGAAGTGGGCCACCACTGATGGGTGACATGGGTTCAACGTCTAAGGTGGGCCCCACTTGAATAAAAATTTGAACAACATAAATCTCAAGGTGGGATCCATTCAAGTGGGCCACACATTCCTATTGCATAAAAAAATAAAATAAAATAAAATAAAAGAAATAAAAGAGAGAGAGAGACATGGAGAGTGGGACACGGCTCGTGATGGAGGGACCCCGACATTATGGGCCCTCTCTTTAATGAAATCATACATCAAGTGGGTCATTTTGCACATGTGACCATCAAAACTGAAGATCAACGGTGGGGATCCTTTCCCCACCAATATGGATGGTCTAGATGACCTTTCTAAAGAAAATAAACATCATGATGGGGTCCATGGAGAATGGCCCCATCATGGAATGATCATGATGATCCAAGTGGTCCATCGACCACCTTTTAGGGTCCCAAGTGAGATCCACACCATGGATTGGTGGGCCTCACTTGGCCCATCATAAAAATAAGTAAATCTACCCTATAGAGGCACCCACCGTCCGATCTTCTTGCTCCTAGAGGTTCCTTGGCACCTTGGCTTCAACTTCAATGGAGGAGATGGAGAATGGAAGGTTGAGATGGGAGATGATGGGGTAGGAAGGTGGGCCACTTGGAGTTTAGGAATTCTTGTAAAATTCCAAACGTGGGGGCTCTTTGTTGCTTGGGATTTTTGAAATGAGAAAGAGAGAAAGAGAGAGAGTGATGTAGAGAGAGATGGATGAATGGATGAATGATGGGGGTGTAAGAAATCTTTTACTTTTGAGGCTTTTGTGTAAGAGAGGTATGGGTGGTGAAGACTTTTGTGGCTTTTTGTGTAAGAGAGGTATGGGTGGTGAAGACTTTTGTGGTTGCTTGGGAAAAGGGAATAAAGTGATGTGTACTTGACATGTGATGGATTGATGGGTTGATTGATTGATGGGATTGATGTGATTGATGTGACACATTGTAGAGATTCCCTTGGGTTTCGCAACGCGCGGCGTTTTCTCGCACCGAATGTTGGCCCATATCTCTTGACCAAGGTATCGCCTCGACGCACGAGTCGCGGCATCGGAACCGCGGTGACGGCGCGGTCGCTATGGTATTGGTCTCGGGTTGAGTCAACTCGGGTTGTCGGCATATGATTCAGGATCCCGCGTTGATATCGGTTAAGAGTCAAAGGTCACCGAAATTCTACCGGTAAGACCGCGGAAGTCTAAGGAAAGGTACAAATCAAGATACGGGTCTTATATACCGCGCACTCATGTGGGGCAACTTCACCTATCAGGGAGCCCTATAAACAATATGTCCGAAGGCATATGTTATGATCAGTCACTCCTCATATCAAGCATACATATGATGCATATGAGCATGAATCATAGAGCTATACTAAGCATGTTATATGGTGATAAACTCTATTCATAACGAAGATAGGCCTAGTTGGCCTACTCACAACAAGCATGAGCCCAACAATGGGCCGTAGGGAGAGTTACAATGCGAACATTTAACCATTATTGCTCTTACAATGTGGACGTCAAACCATCATTGCTCTCAAGGCATGGCCCACCGTAAACATCATTACATATATCATGGTGGAATCACACATTGCAAAGGACGTCATATACAACAAGTGAGTTGTATCAATGGGTCGTACCATTAGGCCTCATATACATTGAGTGGGCCGTATCAATGGACCACACCAATGGGCCTCATATACATTACGGGGGCCGTATCAAAGGGGCTGCACCAATGGGCCTCATATACATCAAGTGGGCCGTATTAATGAGCCACACCTGTCAGCCCCAAACTCTAAAATCAGACTTATAGGAATCTCAATCATCAAATCTGGTACTGATAGCCTCCGTAGTACCCCATTCTCGACTCTTAGCGCACATACGCCGAGTTCTGATCCTATGATGATATAAGGAGAATTTTTCAATGTACATTTAACTCATAAGAAACATAACCACAAGTTTACCCAAATCACAAAGTCAACATCATCATCACATATCCTCTAATATAATCATTTGAATACAATGCTGAAAGGGAAATATATAGATAGAAAATCAAAGCTCCAAAGGTCTAGTACATGCTCCAAGCTCAACATTTGTGCAACCTAACACCACCTGCACGCATCTATCGTGCATAATCTTATAGAAAGCTTAGTGAGTGGTGAAAGTGTGTGCACAAGGTAAGTGCCAAGTAAGCAATATCAAAGTAATCAAAGTAAGCGAAAATACTAATAAGCCCATAAATCATACAATATCAGAAATACTGGCAAGTTCATAAATCATACGATATCAAAGTAATGTGAAAACATACTGATAAGCACATAAATACCATCAGCCTTATCCAGGCTATACGATGCAAATATATAATAAAAAATATCAGATACTGATAAAGCAATGTACATCAGCTATGCAATGCAGATGTAGTAAGCCAAATATCAGATGTCAATGATGCAATGAAATAGGCAGTGAAATATGTAAATCTTGATGAGTCCATGAATAACTTTAGTCGTATCTAGGCCATATAAATGTAGAAACATGGCAACCCAAAATGCTAAATGCTGCGGATGCAATGCAATATGCGGTGCGAATGAAATGACCAAGCTGGAGTGAAGTCGGAAGGATATTATGTAGTATCGCAGGCTATGGGGTCCATCACAAAGGACTTCTATCTAAACTAGTTCATACCTAAATTTGGATAGTCAGACTCAATGTAGTAGACTCCTGATCTCAGGTTAGTCATGCACCAAACTGAAATCCTAGCCATACGAAGGTACACAATAATTAGTTGCGCACCACCAGCCTGAGTGGATAGTGAATGAATGAATGAATGAGTATGCAACTCCTGCTCAGTAAGTCTACATATCAGTACGGTTCCTCTTTGAAAAATCACCGAGGTCTATTACACTCTAAACCAGATTTTTACCCTATTACACGCAACAAGGTGAGTGGAAGAGACCTCACTATCTACCTACTAATATCGGGCCCAGCTCATCGATAGCAGATCCATTCCTCGAGCTAGTCAAACTCAGCCTAGCTTTGTCCCCTCCTCTCGAGCAGGTAAGGCCGTACCTCCTTCTAACCAACCATGACACAGTGGGAGATGCGGCCTAATGATATACGTCCCTCATGCGCTCATGCGTCTACTCGGTCTAGATGTTAGAGCAACCTCTAGAACCAAGAGGGTTTAGGAACTTTCACCTAGGGATATCTATAGCACCCCATGTAGAACAGATTTTCGACGTCCCATCTGGTCATCCATGATATGCCTGTGAAGGCTACAACCCTGATATCGTTAGGGCGTATAGTAATCCCAACATAATACAAGTTGCATGAGTCACACAGTCTAATCATGCATCAATCCTACACATACCATGCGCTCATATGGGGTAACTCCTCCTATCAGGGAGTCCCATGAACAAACTGTCATATACAATGGCCAACCATATCTCATAATCAAACATGCAGATGATGCGTATGGGCATGTATCATGATGTTATGCTATCACATACTCAGAATCGACCTTGATACTCGAAATTAGTCTCGATAATCAGAATCGGCCTCGATACTCAAAATCGACAATCGCCATCGGCATTGGCTCGACAGTTGGAATCAACGATCAGAATCGGCCTCGACTAACGGATTTGACCTTAACATGCGGAATTGACAATCGGTGAGAATGAGCCTAACAAGGCCTAAGGAAAGGTCACAATGTGGACATCCAACCATCATTGCCCATCAATGTGGACCTTCAACCAACATTGCTTCCAAGGAGTGGCCCACATAGGGTAAACATATAGTGGGCCCATGGCCTCACACAAAGGCCTAATACACATCGCAATGGGCCTTATACAAGGGCTACATACATATCACAATGGGCCTCAAACAAGGGCTACATATACATCATTATGGGCTGCATCACATGGGCCTAATATACATCGCTATAGGCCACTCACACGGGCCTAACACACATCACTAAGGGTCATATCACATGGGCCACAAATACATCCAAGTGGATCGCATCCACGGCCCACACCAATGGGCCTCATTATATTAAGTTGGCCATATTACATGGGCTGCTCTAGTGGGCCTCATATACATTAAGTGGACCGCATCCACGGGCTGCACTAATAGGCCTCATATACAAAACAAGTGGGCCCTGGTCATGGGCCTCATATGCATCAAATGGGCTACGCATCTAGGCCTCGTATACATCAAAAGGACCACGCGTCATGGGCCTAATACATATCACAATGGGCCTTGCCCATAGGCCACGAATACATCACAATGGGCCTTGCTCATAGGCCTCGAATATATCACAATGGACCTTGCCCATAGGACTCATATTCAAGCAGGCGGGCCCCATCATATGGGCCTTAAATATACATCATGATGGGCTTCATGGATGGGCCGCACTAATGGGCTTTATGTATATCAAATAGGGCCACTCCAATGGGCCTTATGTATATTAAGTGGGCCACATAAATGGATGGTAAGAACATACATAACACGGTGGGTTCCCCTATGATGTGGGTCATGGAGGTTTTACATTTCACGGTGAGAGCCTGGATCACATCTAAAATTATTTTAATAATTGCAGGTACAACATGTGTATCACTGCACACTATCATTCTATGGGACACATGGCTCACTAATGATGATCAACACTGTCCAAACATTGGACATGTAAATCTGCACTGACCAATCATTACCCAGAACCATGGACGGTGCGGATATGCAACAAATCATTAAGGTGGACCCCATGGCTTACTGACATCGATACAACAGCCATATAGCTGGTGTAACCTGCTAGCCCAATGGACGGTTGGACATAACACATGTCATGGTGGGCCACAAATGATCGGTAGTATGAAACACATATATCACAATGGCCCTACATGGATGGACAGTGAGATCTAACGCATTCCTCATGATTTAGACCCACAAAACTTGTGACTTCATGCAGTGGGACCCGCTGCTGAACGGTTTGGAAATAAATACATCAAGTTGCGTCCAGCACATCCCACATGCTGGATGGTGCACACACAGCAGATGGGTCCCATGCTGCCAAAACAAACGGACAACATGGATAAAGCGTACATCACAGTGGTGCCCCACATCCACCTTCCAGTTAATGGACGGTCTGGATGGCTTTCCAATGGATGGTGAAAAAAATAAATAAAACACATACATCTGGCTGGACCCACAGGGCTGCTAATGTCTCAGCAATGGGCCCACCATCCAGGAAACGGATGGATGTCTAGGATGAATTACAAACAGTCAACGTGGGTCCCATGCTACATGAATGCAGCACATGTACAGGGTGGGCGGCACCAATAAAACACTTACATTACAGTGATTCCACCGTCCAAAAAAACCTCTGAATGGTGAAACATATAAATCACGGTTGATCCCACGTGGTGGGCCACCCTCCTTATATTATAAAATAATAATATTATATTATACTGTATATATATATATTATATACATATATATATATATAAACAATTCAGCTCAGCATCCAGCGTCCTGGTCGAACGAGCTGGATGCAAGGCACACACATGGTGGGTTCGCTGGACCATGGAAAAATGAATGGATTGCCTAGATACAATATGTATCAAGGTGGGTCCCCACCATCCTTTCAGCTGGATGGTGTGGATGCACCACACATCTTCAATAGGTGGGGTCGTGATTTAACAGCGTATATAAAACACATACCTCATGACAAGGCCCATAGGCGCTGCTGACATCAATACAGCCAGTTATATAGTTGTTGTGGAATACACCAACCAATCTACTCCATTAAGGTGGGTCCCATGTGGGGCCCACCATATAATATAATATATATACTATTATTATTATAATAACATGTTGAGTCCAGTGTCCAGACTATAGACGGTCTAAATGTGCACGTACATAGAGGTGGGTCCACACGGAGGACGGTGTGGATCAAAACCCACATCATGGTGGTCCCACACGTGGACAGTGCGGATATAAAACATACATTACGTGTGGGTTCCACACAACATGTTGACATCCTAACAGCAGCAATGCAGCTGCTGTTAGTGCACACCAGCTAATCCATGCACCGTAGGTGGGTCCCACGTGGGGCCCACCATAACGTTGATTTTTCATTTAATCCGTTCATATAATCACAAACACTTGAATAAAGAAGAAAAAAAAATTTCATATCGATCCACAACTTTTGTGACCCAAAAAAAAGGGTTTCAATGGTAGACGTTAAATCCCTAGCCGCTTCTTATAGTGTGGGCCACCTAAGTTCCTTGTATGGCTGATTTTTGAGGTAACCCGCTGATTAAAGGGGACCTATCAAATGCACGGTGTTGATGTTCAACACACATCATGGTGGGGCTTGAGGTGGGGCCCACTAATCTGTCCGTTCCAAGGACAGCGTCCTCTGAAGCGTCCTCTGGATGCTAGCAGCAACAACGTCTGGTGCTTCTTCATTTTTTATTTTTATTTTTTCTAAGGATTTTGATAGGTGGGGCACGCATTAGGAAAATCCATGTCGACTACTAGTCTCCCCGATTCGTAATAGATCTAACGAGTCCTATATGCAATATTTTTTGAGGTATGAAAACATCATAGCATACCTTAACAATTAAAATCACCCAAAACCACTGTTTCCTACATTATGGCTCGCCAGAGATTCGGATCGGCTTCATTTTTCAGCTCAACGCCTAAAATGAGATGAGAAAAAGAGTGGACGGTGTAGATTAGATACATACATTAAGGTAGGGTCCATGTGAGCGTGACTCGCCAACTTTTGAATTAAAGCTGATACGTATTCCCTTTGAAGAAGTCTAGCAGCCTCGGCTGCTAGACGATCCTCTATGGACGTGGACACAATATGTCCATCAATGTGGGTCCACATACACATGGTCCATGAGCTACATCCGTCTAGGTGGGCCTATACCACTTGTATGGTGGAGATCAAATGGGCCACACTCATCACAAGACAGGGAGAGACAGTGAGATAGAGGGACCCCACCATTATGGGCCCCTCTTTACTTACAATCACATACATGAAAATAAGCCCCATCACAAATGGACTTTACATCAAATATTAAGATCTAAGGCATGAGCACCCACCTTTTTCGCTTCTTATTGGATCAATGACAAGCTAAGATCCTCGGCTTCGATTTTGACGGAGAATGATGGAGATTGGACAGTTGGATGGTGGAGATGGGAGGTAAAAAGTGGGTCACACAAAGCTCTCACATGGAGCTCTCATGCCTTGGACGGTGCTTGCTTGAAAATGGGGAAGTGAGAGAGAGAGAGAGGATGGGATGTAAAGAGAGAGAGAGGGATGGGTGTAAGTGATGGGTGATGTGTACTTAACATGTAAGGGATGGGTTTGTAAGAGAGAGTTGACTTTAGGGGAGGGGTGGTTGTACTTGACATGATGTGGTGATTGATGAGATTAATTTGACATATTCTCTCTTGAATTTTACAACTGCGCGGCATTTTCTTCGAACTGAACACGGGCAGACATCTCTTAGCCTAGGTATTGCCTCGGTGTGTGAGATGCGGCGTCGGAACCGTGGCGACAGCACGGTCGCACTGGTACAAGTTAAAATGGCCAAGCTATATGTCCTAAAGGGGGGTGAATAGGACAATGTTAAATTTAAGCAATAACAGCGGAATATAAATGAATAAAAGATAGCACTATAAATAACTCACTATATTGGAATGTAAAGCAACCTCGAAAAGAGAGATTGATATTAATGTTATTCTAAGGACAACCTTACACCATAAAAACTAAAGGTTTATGGCAGGACAACCTTATTTTTAGAATAAATTAAAATCAAAAATTCAAATAGAAAGGAAACAAATGAAATAGCAAGAAATAAATTCTAAACTATTACAACATTCCCCACAATGCTTGAAATGTAAATATTACAACATTCACATTCACATATACATGCCACAAATCTGAATGATCAAAGATAGAAAAATAAAGCACACATCCACAAAACACAAAGAGTTATAGTGGTTCGCCTGTGTGTAGACCAACTGTTAAACAACAGCCACGCATCTTGCTACTCCACTCCTAATATCCTCACACATGGGATATTAGCGTTCAGTATCAAAATAGGTTTCTCAGGTTCACTTAAAACCTTCACAATTGTGTCTTTCTAATGAGATTACACAATTAAAAAAACCCCACTTCTGAGTTTTCTAGCTCTCCTTAGATATCAACACAATAAGATTTTTCTGGCTTAATCTCAAATAAAAACTAAAAAGAATGGAATTTACAATCAAGTAAAATACCTGGATTTCTCCTTTTGTAGTAGCCCGGAAGAACCAATCGAAGTAAAAGTTCGAATGTAGAAGTTCAATGTCCAATACTCACTTTAAAATGGTTCTAGGTTTTAAATTGATTTTAAATTAAACCAGTTGGGCTTAGCTCTATTTGATTTTGATTCCAAGAATAAGGAATATCACAATTCCTCTTTTCAATTGAGATTGGAATGTAGAAATAAAATCAAATTAATAAAGCTAACAAAAGAAAATATAAATTATGCACAAAGTAGCTTAAAATGAACACAAACTTATCTCAGAGTGATCCCTTGATTTTACCTGAATTGAGTTATGAAACTTGAAATTTGTGTTCTATTTATAGTTGCAGAACCTTGGTTACGACTGCTCCTGAGGACCCAACGACTGGTCATAGGAAAAATGGATTTTTGAATTTTTGAGCACGATCGAATAAAACTGTTCCACGACTGGTTGTAGTCCCTCTACGATTGGTCGTAGCATACCCATGACTGGTCGTAGGACTCAAAGATTGGTTGTTGTACTTTGAGTCATAAAACTAGGACTGGTCGTAGGACGAGTCAACATTGTTCACACGACCGGTCGAACAGAGTCCAGGACTGGTCATGGACGAACAGAAAATTATAAAAAATTGCAACAAACTTAGGACTGGTATTCGAATTTCTTGGACTGGTCGAGGCAATGCTAGGACTAGTCGAACAAGGTTCAGGACTAGTCTTAGAACAGTTCAATTCCATGTACAATGATACGATTGAATTATGTATTCAAAATGACCTATCCTAAGGACAATCTAAGGTCAATCATACCTTGAAAGTGAGGCATGAACTTCGAAACTTCATATCTTTAGATAGTAGATGACCTTTGAAGATTGTGAAGCTTAAGATCTTTGAACTTGATGTGGCACTAAACATGAGATCTTCTATAGCTTGAATAATAATTCATCTTGTGTTGTACACTAACTTGAGTCTTGAACAAGATCACTTTTACTGTTGTAGCGTGTACTTACATTCTTCTGTAATAGCTTATACTTGCATTTCTTGAAGTAGTTTGAAGTAGTTCTCCATTCTTGACTTGAAGTAAAGTTCTTAGAGCGGTGATGTAATGTCTTGAACATTTATAATAATGAGCTACGCAAGACATAGATTAAGGTTTTGACACCACAAAATTTGACAACTAAAGGAGCATAAAACCATAACACTTACAATCTCCCCCTTTTGTCAAATTTGTGACAAAACACTCAACAATAATACAACCAATATGAATACAAAGAATTATGCATAGGTTATAAAAGAAAAAACCAGTTACAGCCTGGTTAAAGAATCATGCACCAGTTGCATCAACTAACACACATTAAGATGAAGTAGGCAAAACACCTCCTTACTTACTCCCCCTGAGTAGCACACATATATCTAAAAACAAAAAAAAAAATGCTACTACTCACAATTAATCCATGCAAAATCATATAAATTCTCCCCCTTTCTGTCATAATATGAAAAAGGAAGAAGAAAATTGGAAAAGGATAATAGATAGGAGTAATCAAGGAGTCAAGATATAAGCAAATTAAATTCTACACACCGTGAACTATTTTAAACAAAGTTAGCAAACTAAATAAAGTTTACAACCCAACAAAAGTAAACTTAAGGTTATTACAGACTAAATAGTAAATCACTTAATCAGAACCTGAAGAAGGAGCAGGTATGGTACGATCAAGTTGATGTAGCCCCTTGTTTAAGTCCCAAGATACTTGCGCATATATTTAAATTGTAAATCATGGGCAACAATCATGTTTTCTACCTTCTCCTCAAGTGTACGAAGATAAGGATTAAAGTCAGATGGTTCATAATCAGGATCATTAACAGAATCAGACTTAAAGGAGGAAGATCATCAGCTTCTTCTTCATTCACAGCTTTAACTCCATCATCACCAACATCCACTTGGCAAGGAGCCAATTCCAATTTCATCTTATTAATATTCGAGTTGTTAAAAATAAGATGATGGATGGGAGCCTCTCCAACAGGCATAGCAACCGACATATAAGAAGCTAAAACAATCATAAGATAGGCAAATGGAATATCACTATGACTTGGATAGAGATGAAATTGAATGATGGAATGACATATTAAAGATGGAAGACAAACTTTAGTATCAGAGACGACAGAGTGCAAAACATGAACCGTAAAAGAAGTCATTTCTGTTTTATTACCAGAACGCAGATACAGATTTGAAGTAAAGATCCTGTGGAGGACTCTGTATCTAGGTAACAAGTACTTTGAAGGGAGCACATTCCCTTTATGAGTCCATTGCACATCCATATTACATAAAGCTCTGGTGAGCATTCATTTTTCTGAGTCTGAGGGTTTTTCAATTAGAATATGAATAGGGATACCCTCATCATTAACAGGTATTTTCATAAGGTCAGATATTAGATGACGATCTACATTAAAAGGGCTTTCTCTAGCATTTATTTTAAATGTTAAATTCTCAGTAGAAAAATCAGAAATACATGCGAACATGGATTGAGCAATAGATTGGCATGCAGGCCCACCCCAATGTAAGATGTTATCCCATTCGACAAATTGAAGGAGTGGAGTGATACCAAAAGAAGCAATGTGATTAAGATCAACAGCTCTTTCAACAAAAACCTTGTGCAAACACAAATCCCGTACATATGAGGAATCATTTTCGGGTGACCGAAGATGGCGTTGAGTTATTGGAGTAGATCTAGAAGAAGATGGACCATAGGCTATTTTCTTTTTCCCTTTAGCATCCATTGGCAACAAGAAATTGAAAGTACTAAGGAGATGTAAAAGATGAGAAATGAGTTTTCTCAAAAATAAAAATTTGAGAAGAAAACCCCAAATAACCTAACAAAGCTTGAAATTAAGTACTCCAATAAATAAATTGAAGCAAATGGACCATGAATCTACAAGCAAGACTGATAAAATGCACTAACCTTGACGACTCACACTATAGGGTTCGACTAGTCGTGCCACGGCTTGTTGGAGAGCAAGATAGAAATAAGGAAGCTGAAGATTTTCCTCAAATAAAAGAGGATAGCACGCTCCACGACCGATCTTGAGCTATCCTCGACCGGTCGTACCAAGGTCGGTCGAGCACATTTACGACTGGTCAGTACCACCAAAAATATGCATTTTTCATAAAAATTTGAGATTTAGCCAAATAAATTATCAAATATATATACACAATGATACATATATGCATGAATAATCAATTTTGAATGCACATACCATGATCAAATTTTAATTTATTAAACCTGATTTTGTCAAGTGATTTAGTGAAAATATCAGCAAGTTGAGTCTCGGTCAGAATGTGTTCTAAAGATATTATTTTTTCACGAATATAATGATACCTAATGTCAATGTGCTTGGTACATGAATCCTGGATTTAATTTTTTGAAATATTTATAGCACTGGAATTATCGCAATATAAAATCATTGAATCCTGTGTAATTCCATAATCACTTAACATATGTTTCATCCAAACAAGCTGATTACATGCATTTCCAGCTACGATGTATTTAGCCTCAGCTATAGAGAGTGATATAGAACTTCGCTTCTTGCTAAACCAAGAAACTAAACAATTTCTGATATAAAAATAACCACCACTAGTTGATTTCCTATCATCGATATTTCCATCCCAATCAGCATCAATATACCCTACCAATTGAACATTAGTATCATATGTGTAAGACTTGTATCCAAATTCGTATTGTTCCGTCAACTCCCGCGATCCTTCTCATCGAATTCTGGCAATCTGCGATTGATAATCGATGTTTGCACGTGACCCTAAGTCGTGTCCTGTAGATTTGAATTAGCTTAATCCGAGACTTGTACCATTACGACCGCACAGTCACAGCGGTTCCAACGCCGTGACTCGCACACCGAACTGATACCAGATGAGGACATGTAGCTCCTGTTCAGTTCGAGGAAAAACACCGCGTGTTGCAAATCCCAAGAGAATCTCTACAACGTGTCTCATCCATCCCATCAATCACCTCATGTCAAGTACAAAGAAACCCATGCTTTCTCTCTCCAAAGTCAACTCTTTCTCACCCTCTCTCTTACACCACCTTACATGTCAAGTACCACATCCATCACTCACCTCACCCATTCACCCATCACACCCATCCCTCATCTCTCTTACAACTCTCTCTCTCTCCCTCTTTTCTCACACCATTTCCAAGTAAGGAGAGAGCCCACACATTCAAGCTCCTCTACGAGAGAAAAGTGAGTTGTGTGGCCCACTTTCCATCCCAAAAGCTCTAATCCTAGCGATCCATTTCCCATTTTCACCATTAAAGTGAAGCTCTAGGAGACCAGCTTTCTAACGGACCGAGAAGATCGATAGGTGGGTGCTTCCATAGCCTAGATTTCATGTTTTTAAGATGGGCCAAGTGAGGCCTACCGATCAATGGTATGGATCTCACCTTGGACACTAAGATGTGGTCGATGGCCCATCTTGATCATCAATATCATTCCATGATGGGGCCATTCTCCATGGACCCCATCATGATGTTTACCTTCCTAGCTTGTATATGGGTCATCTAGACCGTCTATTTTCGTGGAGAAGGGATCTCCACCGTTAGATTTCAATTTTTTGGGCCTACATGTTATGGGACCCACTTGATTTATGATATAGATCATGGAATGGAGGGCCCATAGTGTCAGGGTCCCTCCATCACACGCGTGTCCCACTCTCTCTCTCTCTCTCTCTCTCTCTCTCTCTCTCTCTCTCTCTCTCTCTCTTTCCCTTTTTGAGATGTTATAGTTGTGTGGCCCACTTGGATGGATCCCACCTTACATATGTGTTGTATCCACACCACCCACCATTTGGTGGCCCACATAAGCAAGGCCCACCCCAATGCATGTGCCATGCCCAAACCGTCCAGCGTCTGGGAACGTTGGACGTGAGTTAAAACACAAATGTGAGCTTGGTTCAAGCCTCGGGGGTGGACCACTCATGCAGGTCCCACCTTGATGTATGTGTTCAATCCACGCCGTCCATTCCTTTACTTATGCCATTTTACGTGTTGAACAGAAAAGCAGAGCTAATCCAAGGTTCCGCTCGGCCATAACATAGAAAATGGTGATTTTCACCATTAAAAATCACCCTAGTGTTTCGGTACACCAAAACATAATGGATATTGGATTCCTTTGGACGATATCAGGCCATGGAATCTAGTGAGTGGGATGGATTTATTCGATGTGGATCCTACGCGTGAAAAATCATGGAAAAGCGTGATTTAAATATATATATATATATATATATATATATATATACAAGGCAGCAGACGCTACTACTGGGTGCGCAGGCAGCGCCTGCGCTAGGCGGACGACCAGTTAGGCAGGGACCCACGACTCTAGTCGTGGGCCCCACCATGGTGTGTAATTTCCATCCAACCGGTTCATATGATGGGCCTCCTCCTGAGGTGGCCCCCTCCAAAAAAATTAGCCCCATCTGGAGTTCAGGCGGCCCACACCATAGGAAACAGTGAGGGTTGAACGTCTGCCCTTGGAACCTTTTTTTTGGGTCACAGGAGTTTTGGATGAATATGAAATTTGTTTTTCCTATTCAGTCAGGGTCCGTGTGACCTTATTAACGGGTTGGATTGCATATAACATAATGGTGGGCCCCACATGGGACCTACAGTGATGTGTGTTCTTTATTCACACCGTCCAAGTGGGCGGGTTGTGGGACCCCCAGTGACGCATGTGTCTTATCTATGTCGTCCAGCAGGGCTACTGGACCACCAGGGGACCCCCCACCCTTGATGTTTATATTATATCCAAACCGTCCATTCAATTGGTGGGTCATATGTGTGGAACCCACCATGATGCATGGGTTGCATCCAAACCGTTCAACCACTTTGAAAGCTCATTTTTGGGCATGAGCTAAAGAATGAGTCAGATCCATCCACCTTTAGGACCCACCATGATGCGTGTGTTATATCCAAGCCATTCAACCATTTGAAACCCGTCTTGAGGTTGAGAGTAAAAATAAGTCAGGTCTTAAGTTCAAGTGGACCCCACCATTTTATGTAGTGGACAATGACGCCCACCATTTGAGAAAATTCTAAGGGCCATGGTAGTCTCCCATTTAGTTGGCAATTATTCCCACTCCATCTATCACTATGTTAATTTATGCTTAGGTTGGATGGGAAGCATGTTTTATGGTGTACCTTAGGAATTTCAATGGTGGAAATCATTACCTCCACTTATGTTTGGCTTGCCATTTGGTGTGCATAAGGCCCATGTGATTAGGCCCATTGACACATATAAGGCCCATGTGATTAGGCCCATTTGATGCATATATGACCTATGTGATTGGCCTGTTTTAATGCATTCTAAGTCCCATGGGTTATAGACCATTGTAATGTACATAAAGCTCGTTGGTGAGGCCCATTAATGCAGCCCATTTGATGAATGTAAAGCCCATGTGATACGACCCATTCAATATATCCAAGGCCCATGGATCGAGGCCCAACGGGATCTCCTTAGAGTTCATTGCAATGTGAGATTTTCCATGGTTCATGTAATGATATTCATGGCGTGTCGTGCCTAGGGAACAATGATGGTTTGATGTCCACATTGTAACTAAAATGTTGGTTAAGTGTCCGCATTGTAACTCTCCCTAGGGCCCATTAATAGGCCCATACTTGTTATGTGCAGGTCGTTTAGGCCCATCTTCATTGTGAGGATAGTTCATCACTTTATAACATGCCTAGTATAACTCCATGAGTCATGACCATATGCATCATATGTATGCTTGATATGAGTGGTGACTGATCATAGCATATGCCATTGGGTAAACCATTTACGGGACTCCTTATGAGATGGAGTGCCCCAAAGTATCACGCTGTACACGTAGAATTGCTGCATGACTGTACGGTGTGACTCATGCATCTTGCATATATGTGACTTGATCACTACATGCCCTAGCGACATCAGGGTCGTGGCTCCACAGGTATATCGTGGATGGCCATATCGGATACCGAAAATACTTGGTTCTAGCACTGTGGGTACTTAGGATGTCCTTGGGTGAAAGTCTCTGTAAGACCCGTATCTTGGTCCGTACCTTTTCGTAGACTTTCGCATCTTACAGGTCAAATTTTGACAACCTTCGACCCTTAACCGATATCGACGCGCGACCTTGATTCATATACCGACAACCCGAGTCAACTCAACCCGAGACCAATACCATAGTGACCGCGCCGTCGTTGCGGTTCCGATGCCGCGACTCGCGTGCCGAGGCGATACCCTGGTCAAGAGTTGTAGGCCAACGTTCGGTGCGAGGAAACGCCACGCGTTGTGAAAACCAAGGGAATCTCTATGATGTGTCACATCAATCACATCAATCCCATCAATCAATCAACCCATCAATCCATCACATGTCAAGTACACATCACTTTCATCCCTTTTCCCAAACAACCACAAAAGTCTCCCAAACCCATACCTCTCGTACACAAAAAGCCACAAAAGTCAAGCTTTTCTTACACCTCCCATACCTCTCTTACACAAAAGGCCTCAAAAGTCAAGACTTTCTTACACCCCCATCACCACATCCATCCATCACTCTCTCTCTCTCCCTTTACAACTCTCTCTCTTTCTCTCTTTCTCATTTCAAATTTCCAAGCAACAAAAAATTCCCAAGCTCCATACGTATGGAATTTTCCAAGTATCCTTAAGCTCCAAGTGGCCCACCTTCCTACCCCATCATCTCCCATCTCAACCCTCCATTCCTCATCTCATCCATTAGGATTGAAGCTAAGGTGCTAAGAAGCCCATAGGAGCAAGAAGATCAGATGGTGGGTGCTAGATCATACTAGTTTTTCCTGTTTTTGTGATGGGCCAAGTGAGGCCAACCGATCAATGGTTTGGATCTCACTTGGGACCCTAAGTTGTGGCCGATGGACCACTTTGATCATCATGATCATCCATGGTGGGGCCATTCTCCATGGACCCCATCATGATGTTTGTTTCATTGTATTTAAAGGTCATCTAGACTAATCATATCGGTGGGGAATGGATCTCCACCGTTGATTCTCAATTTTGGTGATTCCATGCATAGAGGGATCCATTGATGTATGATTTCATTTAAGGGAGGGCTCATAGTGGCGGAGCCCTCCATCACAAAGCGTGTCCCACTCTCCATATCTCTCTCCCTCCTTATTTCTTTTTATTTTATTTTATGCAATAGGGTTGTGTGGCCCACTTGAATGGACCTCACCTTGAGGTATTTATTTTGTCCAAGAGTCCTTCAAGTGGGGCCCACCTTGCATGTTGTACCCCCATCATCCATCAGTGGTGGCCCACTTCAAAAAGGCCCACCACAATGTATATTTTTTTTAAAAGAGGCCCACCATCCAGCATCTGGGACGCTGGACGTCCCTGTACCAAAAATAAAAAAAAAGAGAGAAAAGAAAAAGAGGAGCTTTTGGGGTGGTCCCCTAGTGTAGGCCCCACCTTGATGTATATGTTCGATCCAAGCCGTCCATCCCCTTACCCACATCGTTTTAACCGTCAAGTAAAAGAATGGGGCTAATCTGAATATCTTGTGGGCCATAGTATGGGGAACATTGGCAGTTACCATTGAGAATTTTTCTGGTGTTTCTATGCACCCAAAAATTTTGAACTTCGGACTCTTTTTGTCTGTTGCGAGCTGTAGAACTATATGGCTAGAGCGAATTTCCAGGAAGCAGGCCCCACACATGATTTTTGGCAAAAATTGAGATTAAAGGAGAGAGAGAGGAAGAGTGAGGCAGCCATGTGTTGCTGCTGTCAGGCCAGCGCAGGCAATGCCTGCGCTGTTGCAGCGGCGGGCGGACGACGTGGACCCACGGCTACCAGCCGTGGGCCCCACCTTAATTTTTGTATGCCATCTAAACCGTCCATGTGGTGGGTCCCATCCTCAGGTGGGCCCCCTCCAAATTTCAGCTCGATCAAAAACTCAGGTGGCCCACACCATAAGAAACAGTGTGAATTGAATTTTACCATTGAAACCTTTTGCTGGGCCACAGAAGTTTTGGATTCAATATAAAATTTATTTTTGCTCTTCATCCAGGCCTACGTGACCTTATCAACGGTCTGGATGGTTGGAAAATCTGATGGTGGGCCACACACGTGGATCCCACCATTAATGTATGTGTTTTACTACATCGTCCACAGCCGTGGACGGTGGACTCCCACTATGATACATGTGTTATACTTGCACCGTCCAGCGGACGGTGGAGCCCACCGTGAAGCATGTGTCTTATTCTCACTGTTCAAAGACAGTGGTACCCACCATGATGCACGTGCTGCATCTCTACTGTCCATCCATTTGGTGACAAGCCCCACCATGATGCATGTGTTGAATCTAACCGTCTATCCACCTTAAAAGCTCATTTCTTGGCATGAGCCATAGAATGAGCCAGACCCATTGTCCAAGTGAACCCACCTGGGCATGTTTGAGGCCCATCTTAAGGTGTTTGTGGTAGTCCATTGGGACCCACTTTGATGTGGATCTTAGACCCATGTAATGGGGCCATTTGGTGTATTATGAGGCCCATGGGAGTGAACCCATTTAATCTATTTGAAGGCCTATAGGTTAGACCCATTTTAGTTATTGAAAGCTCATGGGTTAGGCCCATTTGTTTTGTTTAAGGCATAGGGATTTAGGCCCATTTGACTCATATAAGGCCTATGGGTTGAGGCCCATTTGATGTACATGTGGGGGGCCCAATTGGTGTGGCCCATTGGTCACATATTAGACTCATGAGACTAAGCTCTTTTGATGCAATCCAAGGCCCACGGGTTTTGAACCATTGCAATGCACATAAGACCCATTGGTGTGACCCATTTATGTGGCCCATCTGATAAATAAAAGGCCCATAAGATATGGCCCATTTGATATACATGTAAGGCCCAATGGGAGGAACCTACGGTCCATTGCAATGTGTAATTCCCATACAGACTAACTAACGATGTTTACAAAGATTGTGCCTTAGGAACAATGTTGGTTTGACGTCCACATTGCGAGTGTAATGCTGGTTGGATGTCCACATTATGACTCTCCTTAAGGCCCATTGTTAGGATCGTACTTATTGTGTATAGGCCGTCCAGGTCCATCTGCATTGTAAGATAGTTCATTTTATTATAACATATTTAGTACAGTTCCATGACTCATGATCATACGCATCATATGTATGCTTGACGTGAGAATTGTCTGATCATAGCATTTTCCTTCGGACAGGTTGTTTATGGGCTCCCGATTGGGCGGTGTTGCCCTACATGAGCGCACGATATGCGCAGGATTTGATGCATGACTGGATAGCGTGAATCATGCATATCGCATTTGTATGACATGGATATTGTAAGCCCTAGCGACATCGGGGTCGTAACTTCCACAGATGTATCGCGGTTGGCAGGATTGGATACCGAAAATCTTATTCTACATGGGGTACTATAGATATCCCTGGGTGAAAGTCCCTAAACCCTTATGGTACTAAGAGGTTGCTCCAATGTCTAGACCGAGTGGGTAGATGAGCGTTGAGTGTCGATTACCAGACGGTCGCGCTCTCCACTGTGTCGTGGTCGGTTGGAAGGGGGTGCATCCTTACCCGCCCGAGTGTAGGGGGCAATGCTAGGCTGAGTCTGACCAGCTCGAGGAATGGGTCCGCTATCGACGAGTCACGCCCGTTATTGGCAGACGGATAGTGTGGTCTCTTCCACTTACCTTATTGATGTGTACTAGAGTGTACTAGACCCTAGTGATATCTCATATTTGAGCTGTATTGATGTGTGGACATAGATGAGGATCTGTATGCTTAAGTTGCATTGCACATCGTATGGCCTTGGGATGGCCGATACCATTCATGTCTTGCATTGCATAGCCTTAGTACAACTCGTGATATTATGGATCTATCTGCATATTCCGCATTACTCTAACATTGCATGTTCATATTACTACCTTGCGCACACACTTTCACCACCCTCTAAGCTTTCTATAAGCTTATGCACGACCGTTGCGTGCAGGTGACGTTGGTTCGCAGCAGCGCTGAGGCAGGAGCACGTTACAGATCGTTTTAGAGTTTTTGTTCTTTACCATTGTATTTTTCTTTATGCTCATTGTACTTGTAAATTTTTTTATCATAGTGGAAATGTAATGGAGTTCTTGGTTGTTGTTTGTGGGTTATGTCATTGGTTATGCTTATTACGAATCAGACTGACATTGAAAATCCTCCTCGTAGCATCCCAGGATCAGAACCTGGCGAATGAGAGCTAGGAGCCGAGAATGGGGTTCTACGGAGGCTGTCGGCACCGGATTCAGCGATCAGGAATTTTGTGAGCCCGGTTTTCGAGTTTGGGGCGTGATAGTCTCAGAACCTTTTTGGTACTAGGAGATGCTCCAACATCTAGACCAAGTGGATAGATGAGCGCCCGAGTGCCGAATGCCAGTAGGCCGCATCTCCCACTGTGTCGTGGTCTTTTGGAAGGGGTGTGGTCTTATCCGCATGAGTGAGGAGGCTATAAGCTAGGCTGAGTTTGATCATCTTGCAAATGAGTCTGCTATGGATGAGCCGGGTAGGTATTGACAGACTATTGGTCAGGCGAATAGTGAGGTCTATTCCACTTGCTTGGCTGTGCAGCTAGGTGAGATGTATTAGACCCCGATGATATCCAGAGAGGACTGTACTGATATGCGTACTTGATGAGTACCAACTTGCTTGGATTGCATTTCGCATATGACATTCGGCTATGTAAGCCTTGCATTGCATCGGTGTGGCTGATGGCATTCATGTCTCGCATTGCATGGCCTTGTTATGGCCGATAACATTCATACCTTGCATCACATAGCCTTGGTATGAGTGGTTGTATTCATGGACTTATCGCATATTTTTGCATTACTCTGATATTGTACACTTGGCACTTGCCTTGCGCACACACTTACACCACCCTCTAAGCTTTTATAAGCTTATATATGACAATTACGTGCAGGTAGCGTTGGACAACAGCAGCGCTGAGGCAGGAATGCGCATCTGGCTATTTTGTAGCTTTTTGTTCATCTTGTATTTTTCTTTCCGTATTGTACTTAAAGCCTTGATATAGTGGATATGTGGTGTTGTTATTTTATGACTTGGTTATGCTTGTGGTTATGCTCCATTACAAAAAAAAATCATTCTAAAAATCCTCCTTGTAGGATTTCAGGATCAGAATCTGGCATATGATTGCCAGGAGCCGAGAATGGGGCACTACGGATGTTGTCGGCACCGGATCCGGCGATCGGGATTCCTGTGAATCCGATTTTTGAGTTTGAGGCGTGACAAAAGTTGGGATCAGAGCATAACTTGGGAATACCTGAGGATCATATCACATACTACTATAAATAGGTTCCAAGTCCGAATGACATAACAATTTTCCGATATAGACCCTTCACGTTTATACCTTCGAGAATTCTCAAGGCTTATAGGCCCTTATTCCTTCCTGTAGGATGTAATGGCTAGAAGAGCGAATCCCGCTCCACTACCTGCGACTCCCACTCCACCACCTACGACTCCCGCTCTACCAGCTGCTACTCCTGCTCCACCACCAGATATTCCTGCCTTTCATCCTGAGGATGTCACTCCTTTACCTAAGACCGGTGGGGATCCGACCGTACCTGTGAGTGCTACTCAGTTGTAGCAGATGTTATAGGCGATGACTGTTATTCTTCAGGGGCAGAGCAGGTGTCCCACTGTTACAGCAGCTGAGGCTGAGCAGGAGCGTGCGAGCACCCTTCTCAAGGACTTCCGACAGCACGATCCTCCATATTTCTGGGGTGAGCCAGACCCTACTGCGGTAGAGATATGGTGCTCTAGGGTGAAGATATTCGACACCATAAGATGTTCAACCCAGCAACGAGTTCCATTAGCTGTATTCCTTCTCTAGGGTGAGGCTCAGCACTGGTGGGCATCTGTGGCCTGATCGATAGCGGCTGATTTTGAGTGGACCTGGGAGTACTTTATAGACCAGTTTGACCAAAAGTTCTTTCCCGAGCATGTGCGATAGCAGTGTGCACTAGAGTTTGAGACTCTGGTCCAGGGAGACATGACAGTGTCCCAGTATAAGGCTCGGTTCGTCGCACTATCCAGATTTGTGACGTATCTTATTGACGATGAGGGGCGGAAGCCCACCGTTTTAAGAACGGTTTACGTCCTGCCCTCAAGAGTCATGTGATCGGACACATGTTTTCGACGTTTGAGCAGATCGTAGAGAGGGCATAGATTATGAGTCAGATTGGGCCAGTTTGCAGAGAGCCCGTGACCAGAGAGGAGATCAGAAGAGGAAGGCACCCTCTGGTAGTGCCCAGCAGCAACAGCATCGTTCACAGCAGCGACGTACGACCTGTCCAGTATTCCGAGCACCAGCAGTACCCCCAGCGTCACCTTCGGGACCGTTTACAGGTACTTGTTATGGGTGTGGTAGGACAGGACATCGTAGGCACGAGTGTCCCCATCCGTAGGAGCAGCAGCCGAGGGCACTGCATCCACCTAAGCGACAGCCACCACAACAGCAGCAGCGACGGGAACACTAGCCTCCAAGGCCTCCCCCATAGCAGCAGAGGTAATAGATCAGGAAGCCATAGCGGCAGCAGCATCAGCAAAGACCTCAAAGGGGAACTGCACCTCTCCAACTAGCCCAGGGTAGATTTTACGCAGCTCAGCAGGACCCTCAATCATCAGGAGGAATCGTCGAGGGTACTCTCCCTGTTTCTGCATGCATTACATGTGTATTATTTGACTCTGGTGTATCACATTCCTTTGTGGTTGATGATTTCTACCGATCAACCAGTTTGTCGATGGAGTCTTCTTGTAAGGGTTTGTCAGTATCGACGCCCTTGGGGAAGACTGTAGTATTAGACCGAGTTTGCTCATCTTACCCCATTCTAATTAGGGATATCTTCTTGCCTGCCGACCTATTTATATTGCCGATGTCTAATTTTGATGTTATCCAGGGCATGGATTGGCTTACCGAGTACTACGCTATATTGGACTGCTCCGCGAGGATAGTCACGTTCTGTATACCCGACATACCAGAGTTTCAGTTTGTTGCCGAGCCCAGAGGAGAGCAGCTTCTTGCCTATTATCGTGTGCCGTTGAGGAGTCAGCTGCTTTGAGTATCGACCAGCTGCCTACCGTTTGTGGTTTTCCCGATGTGTTCCAGGAGATTTCGGGGTTACCATCTCGTTGACACACTGAGTTCCTGATTGATCTCGTGCCCGGTACAATGCCTATCTCGAAGGCTCTGTATCGTATGGCACCGTGAGAATTATGGGAACTACAGAAGCAGTTAGACTAGTTACGTGAGCTAGGCTTTATTCGTCCGAGCAGTTCACCGTAGGGAGCATGGGTACTCTTCGTGAAGAAGAAAGATGGCTCATTGAGGCTTTGCATAGATTACCGGGAGCTCAACAAGGTCACGATCAAGAACAAGTACCTGCTTCCGAGGATCGATGATTTGTTTGATCAGCTGCAGGAGGCGCAGTTCTTTTCGAAGATAGACTTGCGGTCCGGTTATCATCAAGTTCGGGTTCGAGATGAGGATATCCTGAAGACAGCCTTCAGGACGCGCTACGGTCATTTTAAGTTCCAGGTCATGTCCTTCTGACTGACCAATGCGCCCGCAGTATTCATGTAGTTGATGAATGAGGTCTTCCATCCGTATCTTGATCAGTTTGTTGTACTGTTCATCGACGACATTCTAATATATTCAAGGACCCGTGAGGAGCTTGAGAGGCATCTAGAGATGACATTACAGATCCTCCGTGCACACCAGTTTTATGCAAAGCTGGAGAAGTGCGAGTTCTGGCAAGAGGAGGTGAAGTTCCTTGGTCATATAGTGACAAAGCAGGGTGTCGCAATGGAACCCTCGAAGATTGATGCAGTGAGTCAGTGGGGTCAGCCCACGAACGCATCTGAGATCCGCAGTTTTCCTGGTTTGGTGGGCTACTACCAACATTTCATTAAGAGATTCTCTCGTATTGCAGCCCCGTTGACCAGGTTGACCCCAAAGGGTGCTGAGTTTGTTTAGAGCGACGCTTGTGAGCAGGCATTTATGGAGCTAAAGGACCACCTCACATCCGCTCCTGTCCTCACTCTTCCCTCTGGGAGTGATGGATTTGTTGAATTTACCGATGCCTCGCGAGTTGTCATGGGTGCTGTCCTGATGCAGCACAGGAAGCTGATGGCTTATGCGTCCTGTCAGCTCAAGGTCCATGAGCTGAACTACCCCACGCATGATCTGGAGCTGGCAGCGGTTGTCTTTACACTGAAAGTGTAAAGGCACTATCTCTATGGGGTGAGGTATGAGCTCTTCTCTGACCACAAGAGCTTGCAATATTTATTCTCTTAGTTCGAGCTGAAAATGAGGCAGAGGCGTTAGATGGAGCTCCTGAAAGACTATGATTTTGATCTCCAGTACCACTTGGGTAAGGCGAACGTGGTGGCAGATGCCCTCAGCCGTCAGCCACGAGGCCTGGTGGCGCATATGATGATTCGAGAGTGGAGGATGCTCGAGGATATAGCAGAGTATGACTTCGAGTTTGGTTTGCAGTCATCTATTATTCAACTATCGAGCCTGTTGATTTAACCCTCTCTTGTGGTAAGGGTGATCGAGGCTCAGCAGACAGACGAGTCGTTACAGGGTTACCGAGCAGAGGCAGCATCTGAGAGTCAAACGGATTAGTAGATTGGTTCTGATGGTGGAATTCGCTTTAGAGGCCGATTATGTGTCTCGGATATTCCTGAGTTACGCAGAGATCTTATGGCTGAGACACATCGATCGCGGTTCTCTATCCACCCTGGCTCGATGAAGATGTATCGCGATATGAGGCGTCAGTATTTTTGGTCAGGGATGAAGCGATAAATAACCAGTTTTATGGCCGAGTGTGACACCTGCCAACGTGTCAAGGTCGATCATCAGAGACCCCCTAGTCTATGTGGAAGTGGGAGCACATATCTACCAATTTTGTCATGGGTTTGTCGAGGACTCAACACAATCATGATGTTATCTGGGTTTTTGTGGAACGTCTGACAAAGTCGGCACATTTTCTTGTGATTCGTGAGACTTGGCATATGGATCGGCTCGCTAAGATGTTTGTTAATGAGATCATGAGGTTGTATGGTGTTCCTGTCTCGAATGTTTCAGACTGAGATCCGAGGTTCACGTCTCAGATTTGGAGGAGATTCTAGAGAGCGATGGGCACTGATTTGCAGCTTAGCACCGCATATCATCCACAGACCGAAAGGGTCAACCAGATCCTTGAGGATATGCTTCGAGCTTACACGATTGACTTCTCGAGTAACTGGGACAAGCACCTGCGATTAACTGAGTTCACATACAATAACAACTATCAGGCGACCATTGGCATGACTCCTTTTGAGGCATTATATGGCAGACCATATAGATCTCCAAGTTGTTGGACCGAGGTTAGAGAGCACGGTCTCTGGGTCCTGAGCTTGTGCAGCAGACATCATCGATATCATCAGGCAGAGGATGCGCACAGCTCAGAGCCGGCAGAAGAGTTCTGCTAATCATCGGCGTCGTCCCTTCGAGTTTGTCATTGGGTACTATGTGTATCTCAAGGTCTCACCCATGAAGGGTGTGGTTCATTTTGGAGCGAAGGGCAAGCTTACCCCGAGATTCATAGGACCTTTTGAGATCAGCAGGTGCGTTAGCGCCGTGGCCTATCGGCTTGCCTTGTCACCTCAGTTGTCTAGCGTCCATGACACTTTTCATGTCTCTATGTTGAGGAAGTGTGGGTCAGACGTCGTTCCTGTTATTGATTGGCAGTCGTTGGAGGTTCATGAGGACGCTTCTTATATTGAGCAGCCAGTTCGTATCCTCGATCGGAAGGAGCGGGTCCTCAGAACTAAGGTCATTCCCTTGGTGAAGGTGCAGTGAAGCCATCATAGTGTGGATGCGGCGTCTTGGGAGCATGAGGCAGAGATTCGAGAGCGTTATCCTCATCATTTCGAAGATTGATTGTATGGTGTATTATGCTTTGATTATATATGATGTTATGTTTCCTATTTTTCTTTTGAGTAATGGTTAGTTGCGATGGTAGTGTAAATTTTGAGGATAAAATTTTTATTAGATGGGGAGAGCTGTAAGACCCATATCCTAATTCGTAGTTCCATCAACACCCGTAATCCTTCCCATCGAATTGCAGTAACCTGCGACCGATAATCGACATTTGCGCGTGACCCAAAGTCGTGTCCTATAGATTTGAATTGGCTTAATCCGAGACTTATACCATTATGACCGCACAGTCGTAGCGGTTCCAACGCCGTGACTCGCGCACCGAACCAATATCCAGACAAAGAGATGTAGACCCATGTTCAATTCAAGGAAAAACACCGCGCGTTGTAAATCCCAAGAGAATCTCTACAACATGTCCCATCCATCCCATCAATCACCTCATGTCAAGTACAAAGCAACCCATGCTTTCTCTCTCCAAAGTCAACTCTTTCTCACCCTCTCTCTTACACCATTACATGTCAAGTACCACATCCATCACTCAACTCACCCTTTCACCCATCACACCCATCCCTCATCTCTCTTACAACTCTCTCTCTCTCTCCCTCTTTACTCACACCATTTCCAAGTAAGGAGAGAGACCACAAGTCCAAGCTCCTCCATGAGAGAAAAGTGAGTTGTGTGGCCCACTTTCCATCCCGAAAGCTCTAATCCTAGCCATCCATTTCCCATCTCCACCATCAAAGTGAAGCTCCAGGAGACCGGCTTTCCAACGGACCGAGAAGATCGATAGGTAGGTGCTTCCATAGCCTAGATTTCATGTTTTTAAGATGGGCCAAGTGAGGCCTACCGATCAATGGTATGGATCTCACTTTAGACCCTAAGACTTAGTTGATGGCCCATATTTATCATCAATATCATTCCATGATGTGGTCATTCTCCATGGACACCATCATGATGTTTACCTTCCTAGCTTGTATATGGGTCATCTAAACAGTTTATTTTCATGGAAAAGGGATCTCCACCATTAGATTTCAATTTTTTGGGCCCACATGTTATGGGACCCACTTGATTTATGATGTAGATCATGGAACAGAGGGCCCATAATGTCGGGGTCCCTCCATCACACACGTGTCCCACTCTCTCTCTCTCTCTCTCTCTCTCTCCTGTTTTGAGATGTTATAGTTGTGTGGCCCACTTAGATGGACCCCACCTTACATATGTGTTGTTTCTACACCACCCGCCATTTGGTGGCCCACATAAGCAAGGCCCACCCCAATGCATGTGCCATGCCCAAACCATCCAGCGTCTAGGAACGTTGGACGTGAGTTAAAACACAAATGTGAGCTTGGTTCAAGCCTCGGGGGTGGACCACTCATGCAGGTCCCACCTTGATGTATGTGTTCAATCCACGCCATCCATTCCTTTACTTATGCCATTTTAGGCATTGAACCGAAAAGCGGAGCCAATATGAGGTTCTGCTGGACCATAACATAGAAAATGGTGATTTTCACCATTGAAACTCACCCTAGTGTTTCGGTACACCAAAACATAATGGATATTGGACTCCTTTAGATGGTATCGGGCCATGGAATCCAGTGAGTGGGATGGATTTATCCGATGTGGATCCTACGAGTGAAAAACTGCAGAAAAACGTGATTTAAAATATATATATATATATATATATATATATATATATATATATATATATATATATATATATATATACACATATATACAAGGCAGCAGACGTTGCTGCTAGGCACACAGGCAGGGCATGCGCCAGGTGAGTGGCCAGTTAGGCAGGGACCCACTGTAAAAATTCAGCCCCATCTGGAGTTCAGGCGGCCCACACCATAAGAAACAGTGAGGGTTGAACGTCTACCTTAGAACCTTTTTTTTGGGTCACAGGAGTTTTGGATGATTGTGAAATTTATTTTTCCTATTCAGTCAGGGTTCGTGTGACCTTATTAATGGGCTGGATTGCATATAAACATAATGGTGGGACCCACATGGGACCTACAGTGATGTGTGTGCTTTATTCATACAGTCCAGGTGGGCGGGCAGTGGGACCCCCAGTGACGTATGTGTTTTATCTGTGCCTTCCAGCAGGGCTGCTGGACCACCAAGGGACCCCCCACCCTTGATGTTTGTATTATATCCAAACCGTCCATTCAATTGGTGGGCCATATGTGTGGAACCCACCATGATGCATGGGTTGCATCTAAACCGTTCAACCACTTTGAAAGCTCATTTTTGGGCATGAGCTAAAGAATGAGTCAGATCCATCCATCTTTATGACCCACCATGATGCGTGTGTTGCATCCAAGCCGTTCAACCATTTAAAACCCGTCTTGAGGCTTAAGAGTAAAAATAAGTCAGGTCTTAAGTTCAAGTAGACCCCACCATTTTATGTAGTGGACAATGACGCCCACCGTTTGAGAAAATTCTAAGGGCCATGGTAGTCTCCCATTTAGTTGGCAATTATTCCCACTCTATCTATCACTATGTTAATTTATGCTTAAGTTGGATGGGAAGCATGTTTTATGGTGTACCTTAGGAATTTCAATGGTGGAAATCATTACCTCCACTTATGTTTGGCTTGCCCATTTGGTGTGCATAAGGCCCATGTGATTAGGCCCATTGACACATATAAGGCCCATGTGATTAGGCCCATTTAATGCATATAAGGCCTATGTGATTAGGCCCATTTTAATGCATTCTAAGGCCCATGGGTTATGGACCATTGCAATGTACATAAGGCTCGTTGGTGAGGCCCATTAATGCAGCCCATTTGATGAATGTAAGGCCCATGTGATACGGCCCATTCAATATATCCAAGGCCCATATGTCGAGGCCTAATGAGATGTCCTTAGAGTCCATTGCAATGTGTGATTTTCCATGGTTCATGTAATGATATTCATTGCGGGCCGTGCCTAGGGAATAATGATGGTTTGACGTCTACATTGTAAGTACAATGTTGGTTAAATGTTCGCATTGTAACTCTCCCTAGGGCCCATTAACAGGTACATACTTGTTATGTGCAGGCTGTCTAGGCCCATCTTCGTTGTGAGGATAGTTCATAACTATATAACATTCCCAGTATAACTCCATGAGTCATGACCATATGTATCATATGCATGCTTGATATGAGTGGTGACGGATCATAGCATATGCTATTGGGCAAACCATTTACGGGACTCCTTATGAGTCGAAGTGCCCCATAGTATCCCGCTGTACGCGAAGGATTACTGCATGACTGTACGGTGTGACTCATGCATCTCGCATGTGTGACTTGATCACTGCACGCCCTAGTGACATCAGGGCCGTGGCTCCACAAGTACATCGTAGATGGTCGTATCGAATATCGAAAATACTTAGTTTTAGCACTGTGGGCACTTAGGATGTCCTTGGGTAAAAGTGGCAGAACCTTTTTGGTACCAGGAGATGCTCCAACGTCTAGACCGAGTGGATACATAAGTGTCCGAGTGTCGAATACCAGTAGGTCGCGTCTCCCACTATGTCGTGGTCGGTTGAAAGGGGGTGTGGCCTTATCCGCCTGAGTGACGGGGCTATAAACAATGCTGAGTTTGTCAGCTCACAAATGAGTCCGCTATCGACGAGCCGAGTAGGTATTGGAAAACTACTGGTCAGGCGAATAGTGAGGTCTATTCCACTTGCTTGGCTATGCAGCTAGGGAGGAGGCAGTAAGTGTGAGATGTATTAAACCTCGGTGATATCGAGAGAGGAACTGTACTGATATGTGTACTTGATGAGTATCAACTTTCTTGGATTGCATTTCGTATATGACATTCGGCTATGTAAGCCTCGCATTGCATCAGTGTGGCCGATGGCATTCATGTCTCAAATCGCATGGCCTTGGTATGGTCGATAGCATTCACACCCTACATCACATAGCCTTGGTACGGCTGGTTGTATTCATGGACTTACCGTATATTTCTGCATTACTCTGATATTGTACACTTGGCCCTTGCCTTGCACACACACTTACACCACCCTCTCTAAGCTTTTGTAAGCATATGTATGACAATTATGTGCAAGTAGCGTTGGACAACAGCAGCGCTGAGGCAAGAATGTGCATCTGGCTATTTTAGAGCTTTTTGTTCATCTTGTATTTTCCTTTCCGTATTGTACTTAAAGCCTTGATATAGTGGATATGTGGTGTTGTTATTTTGTGACTTGGTTATGCTTGTGGTTATGCTCCATTACAATAAAAAAAAATCATTCTGAAAATTCTCCTTGTAAGATCCTAGGATCGGAATCTGGCATATGATTGTCCGAAGCCGAGAATGGGGCACTATGGAGGCTGTCGGCACCGGATCCGGTGATCGGGATTCCTGTGAATCCGATTTTTGAGTTTGGGGCATGACAATATGAATACCAGAGATCCAAATTAACTGAACTTACGACATATCGTATAATCCGCTTAACAATAGTTAAATGTGACTCTTTAGGATCAGACCAATATCTAGTGCAAATACCAACACTTAAAGCAATATCAAGTCTACTAGCAATTAAATAAAGTAAACTACCAATCATAGTATGATATAACTTAGGATCAATATTTTTACCTGTAGAGTCCTTTGAGAGTTTTAAGGTTGCACTCATAGGAGTATCGAAATTCTTACCATTCTCAAATCTGAACTTTTTGATCACGTTCAAAGCATATTTGGTTTGAGAAATGAAAATACCATTAGGTTGCTATTTTACTTGTAACCCAAGAAAATAGTTCAATTCCCTAACCATGCTCATTTCGAACGTAGATTACATTAAATTTACAAACTCAACAATCATGTTAGTATAGGTGGATCCATAAATAATATCATCAACGTAGATATGCACTATTAAGATATGAACATTATGTTTCTTAACAAATAAAGTTCTATCAACACTTCCTATTTGAAAGTTATGACTTGGTAAAAACTTAGTCAACTTTTCATACCATGCCCTAGGAGCTTGTTTTAAACCATAGAGAGCCTTTTTTAGGCGATAGACATGATCAACACTCTTAAGGTCTTTAAAACCCGTTGGTTGTTCAACATACACTTCTTCATGCAGATCGACATTTAAGAAGCACTCTTTATATCCATTTGATAAATTTTAAATTTTCTAAAACAAACAATGGATATGAATAGTCTGATTGATTCAAGATGAGCTACTAGGGCAAAGATTTCATCATAATCAATTCCTTCAATTTGAGTGTACCCTTGTACAACCAGTCTAGCCTTGTTTCGAATTATATTACCAAGTTCATCAGACTTATTTTTGAAAATCCACTTAGTACCAATGAAATGTTTATCTTTAGGTATAATAACAAGGTACCAAACATCATTTCTTATAAATTTGTTAAGTTCTTCTTGCATCACAACTATCCAGTTTTCGTGACTAAGAGCTTCTTTTACGTTTGTCAGTTCTATCTGGGATATGAAACATACGTAATTACATATGTCTTCAAGTTGTCTACGAGTGCGCACACCAGTGAGAGGGTTTCTAAGAATCTGAGTGGTTGGATGATCTTCAACAGTCCTCATTTCAGTTTTAATTTGATTTAATGAAGTATCTAGTTTGTTAATTAAAAGAACTTCATCGTTATCTGAACTTGGGACAGGTGTATTTAAGTGATCGTTTATGACCACATTTATAGATTCTTGAATAACACCGGTCCTTTTGTTCAGTACACGATATGTGCGACTATTTAAAGAATATCCTATAAAGATCCCTTCATCACTTCTAGCGTCAAACTTTCCCAGATTTTCACTGTCACGTAGAATGAGCACTTGCTACCAAAAATTCGAAAGTATTTGACAATAGGCTTTTTATTGAACCACATTTCATAAGTTGTTTTGTTATTAGATTTACTTGTATAAACCCAGTTAATTATATAATATGCAGTATTAATAGCTTTAGCCTAAAGATTTTTAGATAGCTTCATACTATTCAACATTACATTAGTCATTTCTTAAAGCACTCTATTTTTCCTTTCTACAATTCCATTTTGTTGAGTTTTGAGCACAGAGAATTCATGCGATATTCCTTGATCGCTATAAAATTTCTCAAAACTGCTATTCTCAAATTCAGATCCATGATCACTATGGATCTTATAGACTTGAGAACATTTTTCTGTTAGAATCCGTTTGAGAACTCTTTTTACTTCATCAAGGGTTTCTGACTTATCCTTTAAGAAAGCTACCCAAGTGAATCTAGTAAAATCGCCCACAATTACCAAAATATATTTTTTGCCGCCTCGACTTTTCGTCCTAGTAGGTCCTATAAGATCCATATGGAGAAGCTCAAGTGGTCTTGATATGGCATTGGAGTTCACCTTCTTGTGAGAACTCCTTGATTATTTGTCTATTTAGCATTCACCACATATTTTGCCTATCTTTTGTAATTTAGGTAGACCTCTATTAGTTCTCTTTTACTCAGTCTATATAAATTACAGTAGTGTACATGTCCAAGACATTTATGCTACAAATTTATCTCATCGGTATGGACCATGTAACACATTTGACTAGATGAGCTGGATTCACTAAGTATATAGCATTTTTCAGAAGTTCTGCGACCAGTTAATATTACTGAACCCTTATTATTTAGAATTTCACAACCTTGGTTAGAAAATCTTATACTATGATTGTTATCGCATATTTGAGATATGTTTAATAAATTTTGTTTTAACCCTTCAACATATAAAACATTTTAAAATAAAGGGAGGTTATAGAGTTGAACTGTACCTTGGCCAATAATCTTACAATTGCTGCCATCGCCGAATGTGACTGAACCATCAGTCATGTCTTTGAAATCGATGAATAGACCTTTATCACCATCATATGCCTTGAGCATCCACTGTCTAGGTACCACTTCAAATGGCTTGAAGCTCTGAAAGCAGTGTGGGCAACTAAGCAGGTAACCTTAGGAACCCATTTCATAACTGTTTTGGTTTTAGGAGTATAATGGGTCTTCTTTTGATTGTAGTTATTGTTAGAATGACCCACTGAGTTAGATTTTAAGAGTTCCTTAAGAAGATCAACTATTTTCTCAGCTAAGGGGTTTCGATTCTGATTTTTATAGTTGATATAGTTGTTTTTAGGTTTTTGAAAAGTTTTAGTATTTTTAGAAAAAATTTGATTACTTTTTCCTTTTGAGTTCGAAGTTTCTCCTCTCACAAACTTGGGAGGAGTATTCTTCTATTTAGGAGGAATATTCCTATCATAGCCCAAACCAGATCGATCGCCACATTTTCTTGATCCGTATAAAAGTTTTTCTAACTTTAGATCACCTTGGGCATATCTCCATGTATCCTTTAAACTCAAAAGAGAAGAGACTTCAAGTTTAAATTTTTCATTTTCAGATTTCAGATTTTCAATCTGTGAGGTTTTGAATTCTAAATTGCATTTGCATTTTTCAAAACTATCTGAAATATGGGATTTTTCTAAAATAAGGGATTCAAAATTTTCTTTAAGCTTTGAAAATTTTTCTTTTTGAAGTTTAAGTTTCACAGCAATTTTACAACTTTCCTTGTATAAGGCATTGTAAGCATCTTGAAGGTCATCTTCATTTTCACATTTACTGTTCAGATTTTCTTCACTTGTTGAATCATTATCTGAAAATGTTAATTTAGCTAGAGTTATAAGGGCTTTAACTTCATTGCCCGACTCGGTTTCAGAATCTTCTAAATTAGAAGAGGCTTTAGAATCAAAGGATTCATCCCAAGTAGCTAGCATACTCTTCTTTTTGGGTTTATCCTTTTTAGGACACTTATTTGTTAAATGCCCATATTCTTAGCAATTGTAACATTGACTATCTTTTAAAGATTTCTAAGTCTTAGATTTAGATTTAGATCTTTTTTTATTATTTGTTATTTGAAAATCAACCCTCGTTTTACTTTTCAAAAATTTTTAAAACTTTTTCGCTAAAAGGGCCATATTGTCTTCAGAGTTTTCTAAATCAAAATTGTTTTCTTGAGAAATATTTTTAGAAGACTTAAGGAAAATATATTTTCCTTTAGGAGCTTTAAAATTTAACTTGTAGGTTTGTAAAGACCCAACTAATTCTTCTACCCTCATAGTATCCATATTATGAAGTTCCTGGATCGCAATTACCTTAGAATTAAACCGTTCAGGAAGTGAGTGAAATATTTTTTCACACACTTTACTTTTTGGGATTTTATCACCAAGACCCCCATAGAGTTGACAGTGTCATTTAATCTAGTGTAGAAGTCCATAAACATTTCATTTTCTTCCATATGTATTTTCTCAAATTTGGTTGTGAGGATTTAGACTTTAGATTTCTTGACAATTGATGTACCCTCGTGTGTCATTTCTAAAATATCTCAAGCTTGCTTTGTAGAATCATAAGATATAATTCTTTTGAATTCATGTGGTGATAGTGTGTAAGTGATTGCATTTAGTGCTTTAGCATTTGCACTACTCTCACTTTTCTGAAGTGTGGTCCAAGAGAAATAAGGTGTTACTCTCATTGATTTTGAACCATCGATCCCAGTTACTTCAGTGGTAGGAGGGGCTCAGAAAATAAATTCAAATAACAAGAATTAAAATGAGCTATTAGGCTTTCATACCACTTGAAATGGCCAAGCTATATGTCCTAGTGAGGGGGGGGGGAGGGGTGAATAGGACAATGGCAAATTTAAGCAATAATTGCGGAATATAAATGAATAAAAGATAGGACTATAAATAACTCACTATATTGGAATGTAAAGCAACCTCAAAAAGAGAAATTGATATCAATGTTGTTTAAAGGACAACCTTACACCATAAAAACCAAAAGTTTATGGCAGGACAACCTTATTTCTAGAACAAATTGAATATCAAAAACTCAAACAGAAAGGAAACAAATGAAATAGAAAGAAATAAATTCTAAACTATTACAACATTCCCCACAATGCTTGAAATGTAAATATTACAACATTCACATTCACATATACATCCCATAAACTTGAATGATCAAAGATAGAAAAATAAAGAGCACATCCACAAAACACAAAGAATTATAGTGGTTCGCCTGTGTACACCAACTTTTAAACAACAGCCACACAGCTTGCTACTCCACTCCTAATTTCCTCACACAGGGGATATTAGTGTTCACTATCAAAATACGTTTCTCAGGTTCACCTAAAACCTTCACAACTGTGTCTTTCTAATGGGTTTACACAATTAAAAAAACCCCACTTCTGAGTTTTCTGGCTCTCCTCAGATAACCGACACAATGAGATTTTTCTAGCTTAATCTCAAATAAAAATTAAAAAGAATGGAATTTACGATAAAGTAAAATACCTAGATTTCTCCTTTTGTAGTAGCCCGGAAGAACTAGTCAGAGTAGAAGTTCAAATGTAGAAGTTCAATGTCCAATACTCACTTTAAAATGGTTCTAGGTTTTAGATTGATTTTAAATTAAACCAATTAGGCTTAGCTCTATTTGATTTTGATTCCAAGAAGAAGGAATATCACAATTCTTCTTTTCAATTAAGATTGGAATGTAGAAAAAATTAAATTAATAAAGCTAACAAAAGAGAATATAAATTATGCACAAAGTAGCTTAAAATGAACATAAACTTATCTCAGAGTGATCCTTTGATTTTACTTGAATTGAGTTATAAAACTCTGAAATTCGTGCTCTATTTATAGCTGCAAAACCTCGGTTACAACTGGTCTTGAGGATACTACGACTGATCATAGGAGAAACGGATTTTTGAATTTTTGAACGCGATCGGATAAAATTGTTCCACGACTGGTCGTAGGGTGTCTACGACTAGTCGTAGGCCCTCTACGATTGTTCGTAGCATACCCACGACTGGTAATAGGACTCAAAGATTGGTTGTTGCAATTTGAGTCATAGAACCAGGACTGGTCGAACAGAGTTTAAGACTGGTCGTGGACGAACAGAAAATTTTAAAAAATTACAACAAACTTAGGACTGGTCTTGGAATTTCTTGGACTGGTCGAGGCAGTGCTAAGCTAGTCGAACAAGGTTCATGACTAGCCTTAAAACAGACCAATTCCATGTAAAATGATATGATTGAATTATGTATTCAAAATGACCTATCCTAAGGACAATCTAAGGTCAATCATAAATTGAAAGTGAGGTATGAACTTCGAAACTTCATATCTTCAGATGGTACATGACCTTTGAAGATTGTGAAGCTTGAGATCTTTGAACTTGATGTAGCACTGAACATGAGATCTTCTATAGCTTGAATAACAATTCATCTTGTGTTGTACACTGACTTGAGTCTTGAACAAGATCACTTCTACTGTTGTAGCTTGAAAGTGAGGTATGAACTTCGAAACTTCATATCTTCAGATGGTAGATGACCTTTGAAGATTGTGAAGCTTGAGATCTTTGAATTTGATGTAGCACTGAACATGAGATCTTCTATAGCTTAAATAACAATTCATCTTGTGTTGTACACTGACTTGAGTCTTGAACAAGATCACTTCTACTGTTGTAGCTTGTACTTGCATTCTTCTGTAATAGCTTGTACTTACATTTCTTGAAGTAGTTTGAAGTAATTCTCTATTCTTGACTTGAAGTAAAGTGCTTAGAGCGGTGATGCAATGTCTTAAACATTTATAATAATGAGCTACGCAAGACATAGATTGAGGTTTTGGCACCACAAAATTTGATAACCAAAGGAGCATAAAACCATAACATTTACACAAGTCTCGAGTCAAGCTGACTCTGAAATATGAGATATGACTAAGGGTTACATGCAAATGTTATCTACACATCGCGAGTTGCCGAAATTTAGCCGGGAGGACTGCGAAAGCCTATGGAATAATACACGTTAGGATACGGGTCTTACAACACCAATGGGCCTTGTATACATCAAGTGGGTCGTATCAATGGGCCGCACCAATGGGCCCCATATACATCAAGTGGGTCGTCTCAATGGGCCGCACCATCTACACCATTCATCTATTTTAGAGATCATTTTTAGAGCATTACCCAAATGAATCATAACAGAAGATCATCTGGACCATACTGCAAATAACAGTGGAGAAAATGATTTCCACCCTTAAAAATTTCCAAGCGGCCCAACATAATGTTTATTTTCCATCCAATCTATTCATATGGTCACAAATACCTGAATTAAGAGGGAAAATAGATTCCATATTAGTCCAAAACTTTCGTGACCCCAAAAGAGTTTCAATGGTACACGTTCATTCCCCACTATTTTTGGCAGTGTGGTCCACTTGATAATTAAATTTGTCTTATTTATTTTTTGTCTTGAGCCTTAAGATGAGCTCACCATCCAGATGGATGGTTTGGATGTAAATAGGTGGACGACATGGAGATCACATACATCAAATGGGACCCACAGAGCTTCCTGACGTCAACTAACCAGCTGGATAGTTGTGGGCCCCACAGTACTTGTTGACGTCAACTCAGCTATATAGCTGGTGTGAGGTTCCCCGGCCAAACCGTCCAGCAGGTGGGTCCCACATGGGGTCCACAACGTTCATACATACATACATATATATATATATATATATATATATATATAATATATGTATATATATATATATGTGTGTGTGTGTGTGTGTGTAATATAAGTATATATATTTATAATATAATACTATAAACCATCCAGCAGGTAAATCCAACATGGGGCCCACCACGTACATATATATATGATATAAATATATATATAATATTATATTATTACTTTATCATACTCTCTTCTTTCTTTTCTTTATTTTTTTATTTGAAAAGGTTTCAGCGTCCAGACTTGGATGCTAGACAAATGGTTGACGTGGATTAAAGAATATATACATTAAGGTGGGTCCCACCCACACGTGTCACACATGTGGGGTGGGCCACATCCATGACAAATGGATGGTTGGGATATGTAACATCCCGAAAATCGGGGGTCGAGCATAAACTCCACTCTCGAGTTCCAGAACATCACTTATGCAACATTTTTAATGATGGATGAAAGTCGGCAGCAATAGTACATAAAACATGAGGTGGATTAAGCCAAAACAGCATATCATACTCCAGAGACAGTTAAATTAGCAAGCGAAAAATGTGATAGATATATAGAATATATGAACTGTTGTAGGTCTCCAGAGTGTGGACATGTTACCAGGTTACCTAAATACATGTATACTCCAAAATAGAAAGAAAAGAATACACATGAGTGTGTAAATAAAAGGTAAAATACCAAGTGTATTGGCATCTAATTAGTAACCCTGTAAACCCCGTTAATCAGAACCTGCATATAGGAGGGATCCTCCTCATCATCATTAAGTCCGGCTCTGCTTTGCAAGCATTGCCATCATCTGAAATTGAAATAGGAACTGGTTGGTGTGTACAACACCGTCCCGTAACGTGGGAGTGAGTAGCTAACTCAGTGGAATCATAGAGCAAGGGTTAACATGTTATCAAATCAATCACGCGATAATAATAAAGCAAACAATCAGACACTCCTAGATATTGTGATTAATGCGAGCATGAAATGACATGATGGATGCCCTCACCGACATACTCCCTCATGCGACACCATCTTATGTCTGCGGCATACTTTCTTCCCTCAGTGCTCCACATCTTCCAGGCACATGAAGTACGATATGAATATGATTACCGAGTTGTTTTTAGTCCTTTTCATACAGCAGGATTGGGAAACTAAGGTCCTCCCTCATATCAATACCCAAACAATGATCTTGTCTAGGGTCGTCACTCCTAGTAGTCTCATACGATGATATATTTTTAGGTCGCTGCAATGGCTGTCAGGGCTGTTACACGCACTCATTGCACCGCTCCCCCATTACCTTATCAATACAGGCCTAGTTTATATCCTTGAGACTGCATCAGGACTCGTCGCCCCCATGCGGTGTTAGGATAAACTCAAGGTCACTATAAAGGGCTGTCAGGGCTGTTGCTCGCACTCGTTGCTCCACTCCCCCATCACCTTATCAATGTAAGCCGACAACAAGAATATAGTGTCCCATACCACCATAATCTGCTTAGAGTAGGATGCTCACTAGTCACTACGGGGAGATTTGTGGCCCCAGCATAGGCCGACAGCTTGACCACGGTGTCTCATACCACCATGCCTGACTCATGAGTCTTAGGGGATCGAGGTACTAAAGTTAGAGGGGCTTTCCAATGGTAAGTTTAGTACCCTAGGTTTAAGCAGTTATGACGAATATAAGGTGAACATACAATGGTCAGTCGGGTTACTTGATGAGTCCGACTAGCACGAGCGCACGTTGAATCGACTGACATGAAGTGCACCAGCACTTCGTGTGGCCTAAACACTGCCGACGACTCTAGTACGACTCGGGTTCGTCATACACATCCTTCGTGGTGAATAGAATCCAACCACGAAATCTAAACTGTTACCGACTTCCTGGACTAGAGTTAGCCCCAAACACATGTAATATACATCAATAATCATATGAGAAAGACAATTGAAATACAAGAAATTCTAGCATGTTATCAGCATATTATAACATACATCATAATCAGTTAACCCTACACGAGTATTTCACACCTAAGATAGGCAATTTAAATACAACAAGCATGGAGGAAATCATGTGCATCATCATAGTAGTTGAGAATCCAGTCTCAACACTAATCTACAACACCATTTACTCAATACTTACTAATACATACATTTATACAAACACTTAGACTATTCAACTCCAACGTACTTGACGTATGTTGATTCTAACATATAATATGACTGATCCTTATATCAAGGAGTTGTCTAATACAAAACAATCATGTTCTTACATTCAAAACATATGGCAGGCATAAATCATATTGATTTAGGCATTTCAACAAACACTTAGTCTACACACACTAGTCTACATAGCCTATGTCGGCCAATATGTGCATTAGGGAGAATCTCTTTGCCAAACAGATTGTACACGCATATCTTGCATAATAACACGACAAATAAACATGCCAACCATTTTAGCAAAATACGGACATATACAGTATTTTCTACAAATACCTAAAATGCCCTAAATCTCATATTCTCCGTACGCAGTCGAAGTGGAAAACAGACAGCATGTTCTACATGTCAAACGGTGATCTTGTTGATAATATACTATTAAAAGACATTGAAAGCTTTAAAAACAGTTAACCTGAGCATCTAGAATCCTCACCTTTCGTCGTAGAAGCGTATCGATTCGAATAGAAATTTTACACTTCGCCAACGTTTGATATGGTGACCTAATTCACAAGATAGGTTAGTTACTTCGTTACTTGTATTGCTAGAATCCCCAAAACAGGTTGAGGTTAGGGTTTACTTACCTAGAACGGAGTTGGAATCGCCAGAATAGCGATACAGGTGGAAGGATTTGGCATGTGGAGCAACAGGGAAGAATCCCAGGAAGCTTCTCTCACTTCTCCCACACTTTCTCTCTCCTTTCTCTCCTCTCTCCTAGAGTTTTCCCCAAATTCGTATGGGTTAGAAGGCTAAGGGTTTAAGGCCCTTTTATAAGCCCAAACGTGGCCAAAATAGACTTTAAGTCCAGGTATACTTGGGTTATAGCCAAATCAGGTCTTTCCCGATCTAAAAGGGCGTTTCTGGAGGTCCCCTGACCAAATACGGTCGGACTTAAGCTCACGGATGTCGGATCCTGATCACATTAAGTTTTCAGTCCGATAGTGTTCCCAGATCGCACGTGGCGGACCACTTTCAGTTCAGTGGTCATTGAGACTCAATCGAGGATTTCAAGTACACTGACCTGAGTGGTAAATGTTCCTTGATCCGAGGGTGTATTTGGGTCAGATTCCGACGGTCTGAATGCTTATACTTAACCCGCAAGCGAAACGTGCCAGATTTATTTTAATCACATTTAATTTAAAAAGAATTTCACTCTTTCTCACACTCCTTCCTCCAAGCTCAATGAAATAGCCTCAGAACATCAGTTGGGCTTGATTTTCAAAACGATTGTCAAGTCCAACTAGGCGGTCATAATGGTCTAAGATTATAGATATCGGACTTTCGACGCGCGGTCTAGATCTAATATAAAGTTTCAAAGGGTTCCTGAGAATAAACCGGTTTAGAGTTTGATCCTGGATTTTAGGGTAACGTAGCGTCAACAATTCTATAGGTTTTAGGTCTTACAGATCGTATTTAAAGTAGTTGGTGCTTATTTTATAGGAAATTTAGTGTAGCGCTGGCTAATTCACGTTAAATTTATAAAGAATTAGGTTCTAAATGATTCATTTGGCTTTGGAATTAGGTTCTGAGAGATTACTAAGGTGTTATGGTTGACCCATTGCCTAAAGGCGTCTAACCCCAGGTTGGCAAAAATCCGGGGTGTTACAATCTATCCCCCTTAAAATAAAATTTCATCCCCGAAATTGGCTAAGGGTAATGAATCCCTAGAGAGACTTTCGTATTGACATTCTAAGGAAGGTTCAAATCCTATTTAATGACCTAACCTTACGTATAACCTAAACTGACTTCTTCGATCCTGAGCCAGTGGGGAAGCGGTCAACCATGCTTCTGCTGCGCTACTCTGATCCAACGGTTGTATTAGCTAATCCTAACTAGATTAGGCTCAATACGTTTTACCCCCTTAAAACTTAGTTCTGCTTAAGGTTCAAGAATCTATGTCTCGATCCGTATATCAGAATGAGATGTAACTTAGGGCTTATCCTTGACATAAAATGGGAGACAACCTCTCGCTACATTGGTCTTCCTTTGCTAATGATGCGTTTTATGACATTGGTACCTATGGTTGTAGAAAAGAGCTGAAATGATGGGTGTTGTGGTTGATTTCAAGGACGGATGTGAGTTGATGGCAAGAGGTCTAATCTCTATTGGCTATATGTCCTCAACATTTTCCAAAGGCAAAGAAATAACTTTTGGTCGTAGGTGGTCGAGCCAACACGGAAGAAAAGTCGTGTAGTGGGTCTAAGCCGATATAGAGACTTTCTGCCTAGACTCTAACAAAAAATTCGTCGTATCAGTTCTTAATCCTAGACGATGTCGATCTTCTACTTGATCAGAGCATTGGATTTATTGGCAACTACCATGATTGATAAGTCAATTCAAACCGCAATACTTCGCTTATATATACAGTTCCTATACTCCACGTTCCTGAATGCAATAAGCCCTTGGGAAAGGCAATTCTAAGGGAAATTCTAAGGGGCGTGCTGGTTTATTCTAAGTTCAATCTTAGGGATGTATAAGTTTTTCCCTGAGAATGAATGGTTCTAAGTGAAAACAACTTTCCTAAGGGTTATAACAGAAGTCTACAAGTATTAAGGGGATCTATCAAAGGAATGAGGTTCTACTCCAACCAAATCTAAACTATTATTCCTAAGCATATACAGGCTTTACACTACTTAATTCAACTAGTAGCCTAGTCTGTAACACTAGCTGTAATCCAAAGTTTAGGCTCATACGCTAGATGGTTTCATACCATTACCACTACAGGAGATTGTTCTATCACTCAGAGTCAAGATTATCTAATGGAAATTGAATTCCCTACATCGTCTGATCTTTCAAATCTAGGAGTACTAACGCTAAGTCCAAAACTCCAAGGGCATATGTTTCCAGTGGTCTCAAGTTGTGTTAAATGGGACTGCTTTCCTACTCCCACCTAAGAATTAGGGTGACATGTTTAGTAGGTGGGTGGGTTTGGATTCAAATCAATTTCATGGGCTTTGGAAAATGGATCTTGTGTTGGAAAGTGTGAGATGGAATTTCCAAATCCCATGATAATGAATTCCTACATGATGAAATCACATAGAGCCATAGGAAGTGGAAGAAAGGGATAAAAGGAATGGGGTTTGATGGGTTGTTGACTTGTGAGGTAATGAGTCACAAAGAAGGGTTTGTGAACTCAAGACAAGTGAAAAGAAGGAGGTGGGAGATGTATGCAACAATGCAGGCCAGTTGAAAGTATAAAATGATGAAGGAAATCTATTTCCTAAGAAGGAGAGAATGGTATTTGAGTTTTGCACAATTTTGAAACCAAAACGAGTGTAAAGGGTCTGATGAAAGGGGAAGAAGAGGAGGAGCACCCTTTCTCTTTTCCATGAAAGAGAGGACGGTGGAATGGGAGAAAAGAAGCTAAAATAGCCTCTATAAAGGCCATGGAAGATGAAGGAAAGGGGGAGAAAGGGCTGACCTAATGGGCTGCCACGAATCTAGGTCCTATAGGGGAGTGAAATAGGCCCCAACGGGCTGGGATTGCAAAGGAAAAAGGAAGGAACGTGAGGGGTTAGAAGCTTACACGATTTGAGCTCCAAATGGAGGTTGTAAGAGCTCAAACGTGAGAGAATGGAGAGAGAGGTGAATGTGTACAACTACAGATGATGGAGGGGTGTCGGTTGTGGCAGAAAACGGCAATAGAAGTGATTGGAAACGAGATTTGAGAGGGAAAATAGCAAAAACGTGAGAAAGGGAGAGCTTGGAGGTGCATTTTGTGAAGGAGGTAGGGGTTTGGGGTGTTTTTAACGGACGGCTCACACCTAGGGGGGTTACCCTAACCCCCAAACACCTCAGGCCCGAAGGCCCTACCGAATGGGGCCCAATGTACAGCGAGGCCTCGTCAAACCAGCGAGGTCCTCGCCGACCGTTTTCATTTTCGGCGATGCCTCGCCCTTTGGGCGAGGTCCCCCTACCCTAAGGGCCCAAAATTCATATGGGTCCCCTCTTGGATCATTCCAGATTTGCTTGGGTGGCCCCACGACTCTATTTCAAACTATTTTGGGTCATTTTGCAAACCGAAATTATTTTACTCATCATGTAACATATGATTTTGGAGTAGGAGAGGCTAATCCATCCAACTAACCCACTTATTCCACGAGATTCCATAATCAGAATGGTCAAAAGTCCAATCTACACATATATTTACTATTCATAGTAAAAAAAATTTTAAGTATGATTCTCCATCATTTTTACATTAGGATTTATGTGTAGTATGAAAGGACTTAGAAAAATTTGAAGAATGGGGTGGTGGAAGGAGAGATCTTCAAGGAATTAGATAAAAAAGGGATTTTAGGCCTAGCGATTGAGTGTAAGGTGTTGTGGTTGCCCCACAACCCAAGGACATCCATTTTTAGGCTTGAAATTCTTTAGGAAACTACTCAAACCCGTCGACTGACGGCTAGAGTCGACTTAGGTCGCTTCATGCGACCAAAGATACGTTATGACCTAAATTACCGTATAGTCTCACCCGTCGACGAAACTTGAGATTCTAATGGGTTTTCAAGTTCCATCGCCCCCTTCCTAAGTTAGAGTGCGTCAGTATGCATTTTGTTACCATAACCCAGGTCCGTTTTAATCCAAATCATGCTCTGATACCACCTGTAACATCCCGAAAATCGGGGGTCGAGCATAAATTCCACTCTCAAGTTCCAGAACATCACTTATGTAATATTTTCAATGATGGATGAATGTCGGCAGCAATAGTACATAAAACATGAGGTGGATTAAGCCAAAACATCATATCATACTCCAGAGACAGTTAAATTAGCAAGCGGAAGAATGTGATACATATATAGAATATATGAACTGTTGTAGGTCTCCAGAGTGTGAACATGTTACCAGATTACCTAAATACATGTATACTCCAAAATAGAAATAAAATAATATACATGAGTGTGTAAATAAAAGGTAAAATACCAAGTGTATTGGGATCTAATCAGTAACCCTGTAAACCCCATCAATCAGAACCTGCATAAAGGAGGGATCCTCCTCATCATCATCAAGTCCGGCTCTGCTTCGCAAGCATCGCCATCATCTGAAACTGAAATAGGAACTGGTTAGTGTGTACAACACCGTTCCGTAACGTGGGAGTGAGTAGCTAACTCAGTGGAATCATAGAGCAAGGGTTAACATGTTATCAAATCAATCACGCGATAATAGTAAAGCAAACAATCAGACACTCCTAGATACTGTGATTAATGCGAGCATGAAATGACATGATGGATGCCCTCACCGACATACTCCCTCATGCGACACCATCTTACGTCCGCGGCATGCTTTCTTCCCTTAGTGCTCCACATCTTCCAGGCACATGCGGTGCGATATGAATATGATTATCGAGTTGTTATTAGTCCTTTTCATACAGCAGGATTGAGAAACTAAGGTACCTCCCTCATATCAATACCCAAACAATGATCCTGTCTAGGGTCATCACTCTTAGTAGTCTCATACGATGATATATTTCTAGGTCACTACAAGGGCTGTCAGGGCTGTTGGACGCACTCGTTGCACCGCTTCCCTATCACCTTATCAATACAGGCCTAGTTTATATCCTTGAGACTGCATCAGGACTCGTCGACCCCATGCAGTGTCAGGATAAACTCAAGGTCACTACAAAGGGCTGTCAGGGCTGTTGCTCGCACTCGTTGCTCCACTCCCCCATCACCATATCAATGTAGGCCGACAGCAAGAATATAGTGTCTCATAGGGGAGTGAAACAGGCCCCAACAGGCTGGGATTGCAAAGGAAAAAGGAAGAAACGTGAGGGGTTAGAAGCTTACACGATTTGAGCTCCAAATGAAGGTTGTAAGAGCTCAAACGTGAGAGAATGGAGAGAGAGGGGAATGTGTACAACTACAGATGATGGAGGGTCGTCGGTTGTGGCAGAAAACGGCAATAAGAGTAATTGGAAACGAGATTTGAGAGAGAAAACAGCAAAAACATGAGAAAGGGAGAGCTTGGAGGTGCATTTTGTGAAGGAGGTAGGGGTTTGGGGTGTTTTTAACGGACGGCCCACACCTAGGGGGATTACCCTAACCCTCAAACACCTTCGGCCCGAAGGCCCGACCGAAAGGGGCCCATTATACAGCGACTTGCCGAAATTTAACCGGGAGGACTGCAAAAGCCTATGGAATAGTACAGGTTAGGATACGGTTCTTACAACACCAATGGGCCTTGTATACATCAAGTGGGTCGTATCAATGGGCCGCACCAATGGGCCCCATATACATCAAGTGGGTCGTCTCAATGGGCCGCACCATCTACACCATTCATTTATTTTAGAGATCATTTTTAGAGCATTACCCAAATGAATCATAACAGAAGATCATCTGGACCATACTGCAAATAACAGTAGAGATAATGATTTCCACCATTAAAAATTTCCAAGCAGCCCAACATAATGTTTATTTTCCATCCAATCTATTCGTATGGTCACAAATACCTGAATTAAGAGGGAAAATAGATTCCATATTAGTCCAAAACTTCCGTGACCCCAAAAGAGTTTCAATGGTACATGCTCATTCCCCACTATTTTTGGTAGTATGGTCCACTTGATAATTAAATTTTTCTTATTTATTTTTTGTCTTGAGCCTTAAGATGAGCTCACCATCCAGATGGATGGTTTGGATGTAAATAGGTAGACGACATGGAGATCACATACATCAAATGGGACCCACAGAGCTTCCTGACATCAACTAACCAACTGGATAGCTGTGGGCCCCACAGTACTTGTTGACGTCAACTCAGCTATATAGCTGGTGTGAGGTTCCCCGGCCAAACCGTCCAGTAGGTGGGTCCCACATGGGGTCCACAACGTTCGTGTGTGTGTGTGTGTGTGTGTGTGTGTGTGTGTGTGTGTAATATAAGCATATATATTTATAATATAATACTATAAACCATCCAGCAGGTAAATGCCACATGGGGTCCACCACGTACATATATATACGGTATATATATATATATATATAATATTATATTATTACTTTATCATACTCTCTTCTTTCTATTCTTTAGTTTTTTATTTGAAAAGGTTCCAGCGTCCAGACCTGGATGCTAGACAAATGGATGACGTGGATTAAAGAATATATACATTAAGGTGGGTCCCACCCACACGTGTCACACATGTGGGGTGGGCCACATCCATGATAAATGGATGGTTGGGATATGTAACATCCTGAAAATCGGGGGTCGATCATAAACTCCACTCTCGAGTTCCCGAACATCACTTATGCAACATTTTCAATGATGGATGAATGTCGGCAGCAATAGTACATAGAACATGAGGTGGATTAAGCCAAAACAGCATATCATACTCCAGAGACAGTTAAATTAGCAAGAGGAAGAATGTGATAGATATATAGAATATATGAACTGTTGTAGGTCTCCAGAGTGTGAACATGTTACCAGGTTACCTAAATACATGTATACTCCAAAATAGAAAGAAAAGAATATACATGAGTGTGTAAATAAAAGGTAAAATACCAAGTGTATTGGCATCTAATCAGTAACCCTGTAAACCCCGTCAATCAGAACCTGCATATAGGAGGGATCCTCCTCATCATCATCAAGTCCGGCTCTGCTTCGCAAGCATCGCCATCATCTGAAACTGAAATAAGAACTGGTTGGTGTGTACAACACCGTCCCGTAACGTGGGAGTGAGTAGGTAACTCAGTGAATCATAGAGCAAGGGTTAACATGTTATCAAATCAATCACGCCATAATAGTAAAGCAAACAATCAGACACTCCTAGATAATGTGATTAATGCGAGCATGAAATGACATGATGGATGCCCTCACCGACATACTCCCTCATGCGACACCATCTTACGTCCGCAGCATGCTTTCTTCCCTCAGTGATCCACATCTTTCAGGCACATGAAGTGCGATATGAATATGATTACCGAGTTGTTATTAGTCCTTTTCATACAGCAGGATTGAGAAACTAAGGTACCTCTCTCATATCAATACCCAAACAATGATCCTGTTTAGGGTCATCACTCCTAGTAGACTCATACGATGATATATTTCAAGGTCGCTGCAAGGGCTGTCAGGGCTGTTTCATGCACTCGTTGCACCGTTCCCCCATCACCTTATCAATACAGGCCTAGTTTATATCCTTGAGACTGCATCACGACTCGTTGCCCCCATGCGGTGTCAGGATAAACTCAAGGTCACTACAAAGGGTTGTCAGGGCGGTTATTCGTACTCGTTGCTCCACTCCCCCATCACCTTATCAATGTAGGCCGACAGTAAGAATATAGTGTCCCATACCACCATAATCTGCTCAGAGTACGGTGCTCACTGGTCACTACGGAGAGGTTTGTGGCCCCAACATAGGCCGACAGCTCGACCACGGTGTCCCATACCACCATGCCTGGCTTATGAGTCTTAGGGGATCGAGGTACCAAAGTTAGAGGGGCTTTCAAATGGTAAGTTTAATACCCTAGGTTCAAGCAGTTATGACGAATACAAGGTGAACAGACAATGGTCAGTCGGGTTACTTGATGAGTCCGATTAACACGAGCGCACATTGAATCGACCGATATAAAGTGCACCAGCACTTCGTGTGGCCTAAACACTGCCGACGACTCTAGTACGACTCGGGTTCGTCATACACATCCTTCGTCCCGAATAGAATCCAACCACGAAATCTAAACTGTTACCGACTGCATGTACTAGAGTATAGCCCTAAACACATGTAATCTACATCAATAATCATATGAGAAAGACAGAATTGAAATACAAGAAATTCTAGCATGTTATCAGCATATTATAACATACATCATAAGCAGTTAACCATACACGAGTATTTCACACCTAAGGCAGGCAATTCAAATACAACAAGCATGGAGGAAATCATGTGCATCATCATAGTAGTTGAGAATCCAGTCTCAACGCTAATCTACAACATCATTTACTCAATACTTACTAATACATACATTTATAACAACACTTGGACTATTCAACTCCAACGTACTTGACGTATGTTGATTCCAACATATAATATGACAGATCCTTATATCAAGGAGTTGTCTAATACACAACAATCATGTTCTTACATTCAAAACATATGGCAGGCATAAATCATATTGATTTAGGCATTTCAACAAACACTTAGTCTACACACATTAGTCTACATAGCCTATGTCGGCCAATATGTGCATTAGGGCGAATCTCTTTGCCAAACAGATCGTACACGCATATCTTGCATAATAACACGACAAATAAACATGGCAACCATTTTAGAAAAATACATACGTATACAATAATTCCTACAAATACCTAAAATGCCCTAAATCTCATATTCTCCGTACACAGTCAAAATGGAAAACAGACAGCATGTTTTACATGTCAAACGGTAATCTTGTAGATAATATACTATTAAACGACATTGAAAGCTTTGAAAACAGTTAACCTAAGCATCTAGAATCCTCACCTTTCACCGTAGAAGCGTATCGATTCGAATAGAAAGTCTACGCTTCGCCAACGTCGATATGGCGACTTAATTCACAAGATAGGTTAGCTACTTCGCTACTTGTATTGCTAGAATCTCCAAAATAGGTTGAGGTTAGGGTTTACTTACCTAGAACAGAGTTGGAATCGCCAGAATAGCGATGCAGGTGGAAGGATTTGGCACGTGGAGCAGCAGGGAAGAATCCCAGGAAGCTTCTCCCACTTCTCCCACACTTTCTCTCTCCTTTCTCTCCTCTCTCCTAGAGTTTTCTCCAAATTCGTATGGGTTAGAAGGCTAAGGGTTTAAGGCCCTTTTATAAGCCCAAACATGACCAAAATAGACTTTAAGTCAAGGTATACTTGGGTTATAGCCAAATCGGGTCTTTTTCGATCCAAAAGGGTGTTTCTGGAGGTCCCCTGACCAAATGCAGTCGGACTTAAGCTCACGGATGTTGGATCCTAATCAAAAGGGTGTTTCTGGAGGTCCCCTGACCAAATGCGGTCGGACTTAAGCTCACGGATGTCGGATCCTGATCACATTAAGTTTTCGGTCTGATAGTGTTCCCAGATTGCACGTGGTGGACCAGTTTCAATTCAGCGGTCACCGAGACTCGATCGAGGATTCCAAGTACACTGACCTGAGTAGGAAATGTTTCCTGATCCGAGGGTGTATTTGGGTCAGATTCTGATGGTCTGAATTCTTATACTTAACCCGCAAGCGAAAAGTGTTAGATTTATTTAAATCACATTTAATTTATAAAGAATTTCACCCTTTTTCACACTCCTTCCTCTAGGCTCAATGAAATATCCTCAGAACATCAGTTGGGCTTGATTTTTGCAACGATTGTCAAGTCCAACTAGGCGGTCATAATGGTCTAAGATTATAGATATCGGACTTTCGACGCGCAGTCTAAATCTAATACAAAGTTTCAAAGGGTTCCTGAGAACAAACCGGTTTAGAATTTGATCCTGAATTTTAGGGTAATGTAGCGTCAACGATTCTATAGGTTTTAGGTCTTACAGATCGTATTTAAAGTGGTTGGTGCTTATTTTGTAAGAAATTTAGTGTAGCGCTGGCTAATTCACATTCAATTTCTAAAGAATTAGGTTCTAAATGATTCATTTGGCTTTGGAATTGGGTTCTGAGAGATTACGAAGGTGTTATGGTTGACCCATTGCCTAAAGGCGTCTAACCCCAGGTTGGCAAAAATCTGGGGTGTTACAATCTACCCCCCTTAAAATAAAATTTCGTCCATGAAATTGGCTAAGGGTAATGAGTCCCTAGAGAGACTTTCGTATTGACATTTTAAGGAATGTTCAAATCCTATTTAATGACCTAACCTTACGTATAACCTAAACCAACTTCTTTGATCCTGAGCCAGTGGGGAAGAGGTCAACCACGCTTCTGCTACACTACTCTGATCCAACGGTTGTATTAGCTAATCCTAACTAGATTAGGCTCAATACGTTCTACCCCCCTTAAAACTTAGTTCTGCTTAAAGTTCAAGAATCTATGTCTCGATCCGTATATCGGAATAAGATGTAACTTAAGGCCTATCCTTGACATGAAATGGGATACAACCTCTCATTACATTGGTCTTCCTTTGCTAATGATGCGTTCTATGGCATTGGTACCTATGGTTGTAGAAAAGAGCTGAAATGATGGGTGTTGTGCTTGATTTCAAGGACGGATGTGAGTTGATGGCAAGAGGTCTAATCTCTATTGGCTATATATCCTTAACATTTTCCAAAGGCAAAGTAATAACTTTTGGTCGTAGGTGGTTGGGCCAACAAGGAAAAAAACTCGTGTAGTGGGTCTGAGCCGGATACAGAGACTTTCTTCCTAGACTCTGACAGAAAATTCGTCGTATCAGTTCTTAATCCTAGACGATGCTGATCTTCTGCTTGATTAGAGCATTCGATTTATTGGCAACTATCAGGATTGAGAAGTCAATTCAAACCGCGAGTACTTCGCTTATATGTACAGTTCCTTTACTACGCGTTCCTGAATGCAATAAGCCCTTGGGGAAGGCAATTCTAAGGGAAATTCTAAGGGGCATGCTGGTTTATTCTAAGTTCAATCTTAGGGATGTATAAGTTTTTCTCTGAGAATGAATGGTTCTAAGTGAAAATAACTTTCCTAAGGGTTATAACAGAAGTCTACAAGTATTAAGGGGATCTATCGAAGGAATGAGGTTCTACTCCAACCAAATCTAACCTACTATTCCTTAGTATGTATAGGCTTTACATTGCTTAATTCAACTAGTAGCCTAGTCTGTAACACTAGCTGTAATCCAAAGTTTAGGCTCATATGCTAGATGGTTTCATACCATTACCACTACAGGAGATTGTTCTAACGCTTAGAGTCAAGATTATCTAATGAAAATTGGATTCTCTGCATCATCAGATCTTTCAAATCTAGGAGTACTAACTCTAAGTCCAAAACTCCAAGTGCATATGTTGCCAGTGGTCCCAAGTTGTGTTAAATGGGACTGCTTTCCTACTCCCACCCAAGAATTGGGGGTGACATATACAGTAGGTGGGTGGGTTGGGATTTAAATCAATTTTATGGGCTTTGGAAAATGGATCTTGTGTTGGAAAGTGTGAGATGGGATTTCCAAATCCCATGATGATGAATTCCTACATGATGAACTCACATAGAGCCATAGGAAGTGGAAGAAAGGGATAAAAGGAATGGGGTTTGATGGGTTGTTGAGTCGTGAGGTATTGAGTCACAAAGAGGGGTTTGTGAACTCAAGACAAGTGAAAAGAAGGAGGTAGGAGATGTATGCAACAATGTGGCCAGTTGGAAGCATAAAATGATGAAGGAAATCTATTTCCTAGGAAGGAGAGAATGGTATTTGAGGTTTGCACAATTTTGAGACCAAAAAGAGAGTGTAAAGGGTCTGATGAAAGGGGAAGAAGAGGAGGAGCACCCTTTCTCTTTTCCATGAGAGAGAGGATGGTGGAATGGGAGAAAAGAAGCTAAAATAGCCTCTATAAAGGCCATGGAAGATGAAGGAAAGGGGGAGAAAGGGATGACCTAATGGGCTGCCACGAATCTAGGTCCTATAGGGGAGTGAAATAGGCCCCAACAAGCTGGGATTGCAATGGAAAAAGGAAGAAACGTGAGGGGTTAGAAGCTTACACGATTTGAGCTCCAAATGGAGGTTCTAAGAGCTCAAACGTGAGAGAATGGAGAGAGAGGGGAATGTGTACAACTGCAGATGATGGAGGGGCATCGGTTGTGGCAGAAAACGGCAATAGGAGTGATTGGAAATGAGATTTGAGAGGGAAAATAATAAAAACGTGAGAAAGGGAGAGCTTGGAGGTACGTTTTGTGAAGGAGGTAGGGGTTTGGGGTGTTTTTAATGGATGGCCCACACCTAGGGGGTCACCCTAACCCCCAAACAGCTCCGGCCCGAATGTCCGACCAAATGGGGCCCATTGTACAGCAAGGCCTCGTCGAACCGGCGAGGTCCTCGCCGACCATTTTCATTTTTGGTGATGCCTCGCCCTTTGGGCGAGGTCCCCCTACCCTAAGGGCCCAAAATTCATATGGGTTCCCTCTTGGATCATTCCAGATTTGCGTGGGTGGGCCCACGACTCCGTTTCAAACTATTTCAGGTCATTTTGTAAACCAAAATTATTTTGCTCATCATGTAACATATGATTTTAGGGTAGGAGATGCTACTCCATCCAACTAACCCACTTATTCCACGAGATTCCATAATCGGAATGGTCAAAAGTCCAATCTACACATATATTTACTATTCATAGTAAATTTTTGTTTAAGTATGACTCTCCATCATTTTTACATTAGGATTTATGTGTAGTATGAAAGGACTTAGAAAACGTTGAAGAATGGGGTGGTGGAAGGAGAGATCTTGAAGGAATTGGATAAAAAAGGAGTTTTAGGCCTTACGATTGAGTGTAAGGTGTTGTGGTTGCCCCACAACCAAAGGACATCCATTTTTGGGTTTGGAATTTTTAGAGAACGACTCAAACCCGTCGACTGACGGCTAGAGTCGACTTAGGTCACTTCATGCGACCAAAGATACGTTATGGCCTAAATTACCGTATAGTCTCACCCGTCGACGAAACTTGAGATTCTAATGTGGTTTCTAAGTTTCATCGCCCCCTTCCTAAGTCAGAGTGCTTCAGTGTTCATTTTGTTACCATAACCCAGGTCCGGTTTAATTCAAATCATGCTCTGATACCACCTGTAACATCCCAAAAATTGAGGGTCGAGCATAAATTCCACTCTCGAGTTTCAGAATATCACTTATGCAACATTTTCAATGATGGATGAATGTCAGGAGCAATAGTACATAAAACATGAGGTGGATTAAGCCAAAACAGCATATCATACTCAAGAGACAGTTAAATTAGCAAGCGGAAGAATGTGATACATATATAGAATATATGAACTGTTGTAGGTCTCCAGAGTGTGAACATGTTACCAGATTACCTAAATACATGTATACTCCAAAATAGAAAGAAAATAATATACAAGAGTGTGTAAATAAAAGGTAAAATACCAAGTGTATTGGCATCTAATCAGTAACCCTGTAAACCCCATCAATCAGAACCTGCATAAAGGAGGGATCCTCCTCATCATCATCAAGTCCGGCTCTGCTTCGCAAGCATCGCCATCATCTGAAACTGAAATAGGAACTGGTTAGTGTGTACAACACCGTTCCGTAACGTGGGAGTGAGTAGCTAACTCAGTGGAATCATAGAGCAAGGGTTAACATGTTATCAAATCAATCACGCGATAATAGTAAAGCAAACAATCAGACACTCCTAGATACTGTGATTAATGCGAGCATGAAATGACATGATGGATGCCCTCACCGACATAGTCCCTCGTGCGACACCATCTTACGTTTGCTGCATGCTTTCTTCCCTTAGTGCTCCACATCTTCCAGGCACATGCAGTGCGATATGAATATGATTACCGAGTTTTTATTAGTCCTTTTCATACAGCAGGATTGGGAAACTAAGGTACCCCCCTCATATCAATACTCAAATAATGATCCTGTCTAGGGTCGTCACTCATAGTAGTCTCATACGATGATATATTCCTAGGTCACTGCAAGGGCTGTCAGGGCTGTTGCATGCACTCGTTGCACTGCTCCCCCATCACCTTATCAATACAGGCCTATTTTATATCCTTGAGACTGCATCAGGACTCTTCACCCCCATGCGGTGTCAGGATAAACTCAAGGTCACTACAAAGGGTTGTCGGGCTGTTGCTCGCACTCGATGCTCCACTCCCCCATCACCTTATCAATGTAAGCCGATAGCAAGAATATAGTGTCACATACCACCATAATCTGCTCAGAATAGGGTGCTCAATGGTCACTACGGGGAGGTTTGTGGCCCCAGCATAGGCCGACAGCTTGACCACAGTGCCCCATACCACCATGCCCGGCTCATGAGTCTTAGGGGATTGAGATACCAAAGTTAGAGGGGCTTTCCAATGGCAAGTTTAGTACACTAGGTTCAAGTAGTTATGACGAATACAAGGTGAACATACAATGGTCTGTCGGGTTACTTGATGAGTCCGACTAACACGAGCGCACGTTGAATCGACTGACATGAAGTGCACCAGCACTTCGTGTGGCCTAAACACTGCCGACGACTCTAGTACGACTCGGGTTCGTCATACACATCCTTCATGGTGAATAGAATCCAACCACGAAATCTAAACTGTTACCGACTACCTGTACTAGAGTATAGCCCCAAACACATGTAATCTACATCAATAATCATATGAGAAAGACAGAATTGAAACACAAGAAATTCTAGCATGTTATCAGCATATTATAACATACATCATAGGCAGTTAACCATACACGGGTATTTCACACCTAAGGTAGGCAATTCAAATACAACAAGCATGGAGGAAATCATGTGCATCATCATAGTAGTTGAGAATCCAGTCTCAACGCTAATCTACAACACCATTTACTCAATACTTACTAATACATACATTTATACAAACACTTAGACTATTCAACTCCAACGTACTTAACGTATGTTGATTCCAACATATAATATGACAGATCCTTATATCAAGGAGTTGTCTAATACACAACAATCATGTTCTTACATTCAAAACATATGGCAGGCATAAATCATATTGATTTAGTCATTTCAACAAACACTTAGCCTACACACATTAGTCTACATAGCCTATGTCGGCCAATATGTGCATTAGGGCGAATCTCTTCGCCAAATAGATCGTACACGCATATCTTGCATAATAACATGACAAATAAACATGCCAACCATTTTAGCAAAATACGGATGTATACAGTATTTCCTACAAATACCTAAAATGCCCTAAATCTCATATTCTTCGTATGCAGTCGAAATGGAAAACAAACAGCATGTTCTACATGTCAAACGGTGATCTTGTTGATAATATACTATTAAACGACATTGAAAGCTTTAAAAACAGTTAACCTAAGCATCTAGAATCCTCACCTTTCTTCGTAGAAGCGTATCGATTCGAATAGAAAGTCTACGCTTCGCCAACGTCGATATGGTGACCTAATTCACAAGATAGGTTAGCTACTTCGCTACTTGTATTGCTAGAATCCCCAAAATAGGTTGAGGTTAGGGTTTACTTACCTAGAACGGAGTTGGAATCACCAGAATAGCGATACAGGTGGAAGGATTTGGCACGTGGAACAACAGGAAAGAATCCTAGGAAGCTTCTCTCACTTCTCCCACACTTTCTCTCTCCTTTCTCTCCTCTCTCCTAGGGTTTTTCCCAAATTCGTATGGGTTAGAAGGCTAAGGGTTTAAGGCCCTTTTATAAGCCCAAACAGGACCAAAATAGACTTTAAGTCAAGGTATACTTAGGTTATAGCCAAATTAGGTCTTTTCCGATCCAAAAGGGTGTTTCTGGAGGTCCCCTGACCAAATGCGGTCGGACTTAAGCTTACGGATGTCGGATCCTGATCATATTAAGTTTTCAGTCCAGTAGTGTTCCCAGATCGCCCGTGGCGGACCAGTTTCAGTTCAACGGTCATTGAGACTCGATCGAGGATTTGAAGTACACTAACCTGAGTGGGAAATGTTTCCTGATCCGAGGGTGTATTTAGGTCAGATTCCGACGATTTGAATGCTTATACTTAACCCGCAAGAGAAACGTGCCAGATTTATTTAAATCATATTTAATTTATAAAGAATTTCACTCTTTCTCACACTCCTTCCTCCAGGCTCAATGAAATAGCCTCAGAACATCAGTTGGGCTTGATTTTCAAAACGATTGTCAAGTCCAACTAGGCGGTCATAATGGTCTAAGATTATAGATATCGGACTTTCGACGCGCGGTCTAGATCCAATACAAAGTTTCAAAGGATTCCTGAGAATAAACCAGTTTAGAGTTTGATCCTGGATTTTAGGGTAACGTAGCGTCAACGATTCTATAGGTTTTAGGTCTTACAGATCGTATTTAAAGTAGTTGGTGCTTATTTTATAGGAAATTTAGTGTAGCGTTGGCTAATTCACGTTAAATTTCTAAAGAATTAGGTTCTAAATGATTCATTTGGCTTTGGAATTGGGTTCTGAGAGATTACCAAGGTGTTATGGTTGACCCATTGCCTAAGGACGTCTAACCCCAGGTTGGCAAAAATCCGGGGTGTTACAATCTACCCCCCTTAAAATAAAATTTCATCCCCGAAATTGGCTACGGGTAATGAGTCCCTAGAGCGACTTTCGTATTGACATTCTAAGGAAGGTTCAAATCCTATTTAATGACCTAACCTTACGTATAACCTAAACCAACTTCTTCGATCCTGGGCCAGTGGGGAATAGGTCAACCACGCTTCTGTTGCGTTACTCTGATCCAACGATTGTATTAGTGTAACACCCCAAAAATTGGGGGTTGGGTAGAAACTCAACTCCCGAGTTTCAGAACGTCACTTATGCAACATAGATAATGATAAATGCATGTTGTCTGTGGAATGGCATTAAACAAGATTGAGACTAAGCTAAAACAGCATATCATACTCCAGAGACAGTTAAATTAGCAAGCGGAAGACTGCGATGAATACATAAAATATATAAGTAATTGTAAGTCTCCAGAGTGTGGACATGTTACCAGGTTAATTAAATACATGTATACTCCAAAAATGGAAAGAAAAGAATATACATGAGTGCTCCAAAAATATAAAATGACAAGTGTCAAGGCGTCTAATCAACCTCCCTGTAATCCCGTCGATCAGAACACGCATAAAGGAGGGATCCTCCTCATCATCTCAAGTCCGGCTCCGCTTCACAAGCAGCGCCATCATCTGAAACTAAAATAGGGACTGGTGGGTGTCCGGAACACCATCCCGTAACGTGGGAATGAGTAATCAACTCAGTAGAATCATAGAGTAAGGATTAGCATGTTATCAAATCAATCACGCAATAATAGTAAAGTAAACAATCAAACATTCCTAGATACTGTTATTAATGCATGCATGAAATGACATGATGGATGCCCTCACCGACATACTCCCTCATACGACACCATCTTATGCCTGCGGCATGCCTACGTTTCTCAGTGCTCCACATCTTCCAGGCACATGCAATGCAATATGAATAATGATTACCGAATGGTTATTAGTCCTTTTTATACAGCCAGATTGGAAAACTAGGGTACCTTTTTTATATCAATCCCAACACAGATCCTGTCTAGGGTCGTCACTCCTAGTAATCTCATACGACGTTATATTTGTAGGTCGCTCCAAGGACTGTTGCTCGCACTCGTTGCACCGCTCCCCCATCACCTTAACAATACAGGCCTAATGTACTCTTGTTGCTACGGAAGGGTCGTCGCCTCCCGCAAACTCAGAATACGCTCGAGGTCACTACAAAGGGCTCGTCACCTGATCAGTGTAGGCCGACAGCAAGAATATAGTGTCCCATACCACCATAATCTACTCACGAGTCTGGGTTGCTCACTGGTCACTATAGGGAGGTTTGTGGCCCCAGCGTAGGCCGACAGCTCGACCACGGTGTCCCATACCACCATGCCCGGCTCATGAGTCTTTATGGATCAAGGTACCATGGTTAACAGGGTTTTCAATGGTAAGTTCAGTACCCTAAGTTCAAGCAGTTATGACTCATACATGGTGAACATACAATGGTCAGTCGGGTTACTTGACGGGCTCGACTAGTACGATCGCATCTCAAGCTGAGCGACATGAAGTGCATAAAACACTTCGTGTGGCCTAACCACTGCCGCCAACCCAAAACACGACTCGCGTTCATCGACGCGTCCTTCGTGGCAATTAGAAACCAACCACGAATTCAATCCATTACCGATTGCTTGGACTAGGTCATAGCCCCAAGCATTTGCGTATCAACATCAGTAAGCATATGTGAGTAACAGAAAAGAATATAAACAATACAAGCATGTTGACACATGTTATATCATACTACGTAAGCAAATCAACTAACACATGCATTCCATATATGTATAATGAAATCGATTCATATAGTCAACATGTGGAAACCATATACATCAGCATATTAATTGAGAATTCAATCTCAAAACTAATTCACAACACCATTTACTCAATACCTACTAATACAAACATTTATACAAACACTTAGTCTACATAGCGTATGTCGACTCAAAGTGCGCATTAGGGCTTATCTCTTAGCCAAACAGATCATGCACGCATTTCTAATATAATAACACGACAAATAGCCATGGCAATCATTTCAGCAAAATACGGACGTATACTGTATTTCCTACAAATGACTAAAATGCCCTAAATCTCATATTCACCGTACGTATGTGAAATGGAAAACAGACAGCATGTTCTACATGTCAAACGGCGTTCTCGTCGATAATCTACTATTAAACGACATTAAAAGCTTTGAAATCAGTCAATCAAAGCGTCTAAAATCCTCACCTTTCGCCTTAGACGTGTATCGGTTCGAATAGAATGTATACGCTTCGTCAATCGCGTAAATGCGACCTAATGCACAAGATACGTAAGCTATTTTGATAATGGATCGAAGAAATCCCTAAAACAGCAAGTGGTTAGGGTTTTTCTTACCTAAAACGAAGTTGGAATCGCGATGCAGGCTGGTGGCTTTAGCACATGGAGCAGCATGGAAGAATCCCTGGAGAAATCACCAGCTTCTCCCTCACCTTCTCTCTCTTTTCTCTCCTCTCTCCTAGGGTTTTCCCTAAATTCGTATGAGTTAGAAGGCTAAGGGTTTAAACCCCTTTTATAAGCCCGAACATGACCAAACTAGACTCCAAGTCAAGGTATACTTGGGTTATAGTCAAATCGGGACTTTTTCGATCCAAAAGAGCATTTCGGGAGGTCCCCTAGCCGAACGCGGTTGGAATTAAGCTCATGCATATTAGATCCGGCTCACATCAAGTTTTCAGACCAGTAGAGTTCTCAGATCACACGTGGCGGACCAGTTTCAGTTTAGCGGTCACGGAGACTCGATCGAAAATTTCAAGTACACTGACCTGGGTGAGAAATGTTTCCTGATCCGAGGGTGTATTTGGGTCAGATTTCGACGGTCTGAATGCTTATACTGATCGCGAAAGTGAAATGTGCCAGATTTATTTAAATCCTATTTAAAGTTTTGTGAATTTCACTCTTTCTCACACTCCCGGCTCCAGGCTCAATGAAATAGCCTCAGAACATCGGTTGGGCTTGATTTTGGAAACGATTGTCAAGTCCAGCTAAGTGGTCATAACCGTCTAAGATTGTGGATATTGAACTTTCGACGCGCGGTCTAGATCCAATACAAAGTTTCAAAGGGTTCCTGAGAACAAACCGGTTTAGAGTTTGATCCTGGATTTTAGGGTAACGTAGCGTCAACGATGCTAGAGGTTTTGGGTCTTACAGATCGTATTTAAAATAGTTGGTGCTTATTTCATAGGTAATCTAATGTAGCGCTGGCTAATTCTCGTTAAATTCTAAAGAATTTGGTTCTACATGAATTCTTTGGCTTTGGAATTGGGTTCTGAGAGGTTACCGAGGCGTCATGGTTGGCCCATTGCCTAAGGACGTCTAACCCCAGGTTAGCAAAAATTTGGAGTGTTACAATTAGCTAATCCTAACTAGATTAGGCTCAATACGTTCTACCCCCCTTAAAACTTGGTTCTGCTTAAGGTTCAAGAATCTATGTCTCGATCCATATATCGAAACGAGATGTAACTTAGGGCCTATCCTTGACATGAAATGGGAGACAACCTCTCGCTACATTGGTCTTCCTTTGCTAATGATGCGTTCTATGGCATTGGTACCTATGGTTGTAGAAAAGAGCTGAAATGATGGGTGTTGTGGTTGATTTCAAGGACGGATGTGAGTTGATGGCAAGAGGTCTAATCCCTATTGGCTATATGTCCTCAACATTTTCCAAAGGCAAAGCAATAACTTTTGGTCGTAGGTGGTCGGGCTAACATGGAAGAAAAGTCGTGTAGTGGGTCTAAGCCGGATACAGAGACTTTCTGCCTAAACTCTGACAGAAAATTTATCCTATCAGTTCATAATCCTAGACGATGCCGATCTTCTGCTTAATCAGAGCATTGGATTTATTGCCAACTACCAGGATTGAGAAGTCAATTCAAACCATGAATACTTCGCTTATATATACAGTTCCTTTACTCCGCGTTCCTGAATGCAATAAGCCCTTGGGGAAGGCAATTCTAAGAGAAATTCTAAGGAGCGTGCTGGTTTATTCTAAATTCAATCTTAGGGATGTATAAGTTTTTTCCTGAGAATGAATGGTTTTAAGTAAAAACAACTTTCCTAAGGGTTATGACAGAAGTCTACAAGTATTAAGGGGATCTATCGAAGGAATGAGGTTCTACTCCAACCAAATCTAACCTATTATTCCTTATCATATACGGGCTTTGCACTGCTTAATTCAACTAGTAGCCTAGTCTGTAACACTAGCTGTAATCCAAAGTTTAGGCTCATACGCTAGATGGTTTCATACCATTACCACCACAGGAGATTATTCTATCGCTTAGAGTCAAGATTATCTAATGGAAATTGGATTCCCTACATCGTTAGATCTTTCAAATCTAGGAGTACTAACGCTAAGTCCAAAACTCCAAGGGCATATGTTTCCAGTGGTCTCAAGTTGTGTTAAATGGGACTGCTTTCCTACTCCCACCTAAGAATTGGGGGTGACATGTTTATCAGGTGGGTGGGTTGGGATTCAAATCAATTTCATGGGCTTTGGAAAATGGATCTTGCGTTGAAAAGTGTGAGATGGGATTTCCAAATCCCATGATGATGAATTCCTACGTGATGAACTCACATAGAGCCATAGGAAGTGGAAGAAAGGGATAAAAGGAATGGAGTTTGATGGGTTGTTGAGTTGTGAGGTAATGAGTCACAAAGAAGGGTTTGTGAACTCAAGACAAGTGAAAAGAAGGAGGTGGGAGATGTATGCAACAATAGAGGCCAGTTGGAAGCATAAAATGATGAAGGAAATCTATTTCCTAGGAAGGAGAGAATGGTATTTGAGGTTTGCACGATTTTGAGACTAAAAAGAGAGTGTAAAGGGTTTGATGAAAGGGGAAGAAGAGGAGGAGCACCCTTTCTCTTTTCCATAAGAGAGAGGACGGTGGAATGAGAGAAAAGAAGCTAAAATAGCCTCTATAAAGGCCATGGAAGATGAAGGAAAGGGGGAGAAAGGGCTGACCTAATGGGCTGCCACGAATCTAGGTCCTATAAGGGAGTGAAACAGGCCTCAACAGGCTGGGATTGCAAAGGAAAAAGGAAGAAACGTGAGGGGTTAGAAGCTTACACGATTTGAACTCCAAATGGAGGTTGTAAGAGCTCAAACGTGAGAGAATGGAGAGAGAGGGGAATGTGTACAACTGCAAATGATGGAGGGGCATCGGTTGTGGCAGAAAACGGTAATAGGAGTGATTGGAAACGAGATTTGAGAGGGAAAATAGCAAAAACGTGAGAAAGAGAGAGCTTGGAGGTGCGTTTTGTGAAGGAGGTAGGGGTTTGGGGTATTTTTAACAGACGGCCCACACCTAGGGGGTTACCCTAACCCCCAAACACCTCCGGCCTGAAGGCCCGACCAAATGGGGCCCATTGTACAGTGAGGCCTCGTCAAACCAGCGAGGTCCTCGCCGACCGTTTTCATTTTCGGCGATGCCTCGCCCTTTGGGCAAGGTCCCCCTGCCCTAAGGGCCCAAAATTCATATGGGTCCCCTCTTGGATCATTTCAGATTTGCGTGGGTGGGCCCACAACTCCGTTTCAAACTATTTCGGGTCATTTTGCAAACCGAAATTAGTTTACTCATCATGTAACATATGATTTTAGGGTAGGAGAGGCTAATCCATCCAACTAACCCACTTATTCCAGGAGATTCCATAATAGGATTGGTCAAAAGTCCAATCTACACATATATTTACTATTCATAGTAAATTTTAGTTTAAGTATGATTCTCTAACATTTTTACATTAGGATTTATATGTAGTATGAAAGTACTTAAAAAAAGTTGAAGAATGGGGTGGTGGAAGGAGAGATCTTCAAGGAATTAGATAAAAAAAGGGGTTTTAGGCCTTGCGATTGAGTGTAAGGTGTTGTGGTTGCCCCACAACCCTAGGACATCCATTTTCGAGTTTGAAATTCTTCAAGGAATGACTCAAACCCGTCGACTGACGTCTAAAGTCGACTTAGGTCGCTTCATGCGACCAAAGATATGTTATGACCTAAATTACCATATAGTCTCACCCGTTGACGAAACTTGAGATTCTAATGTGGTTTTTAAGTTCCATCGTCCCCTTCCTAAGTTAAAGTGCGTCAGTGTGCATTTTGTTACCATAACCCAGGTCCGGTTTAATCCAAATCATGCTACGATACCACCTGTAACATCCCGAAAATTGGGGGTCGAGCATAAATTCCACTCTCAAGTTCCAGAACATCACTTATGTAATATTTTCAATGATGGATGAATGTCGGCAGCAATAGTACATAAAACATGAGGTGGATTAAGCCAAAACATCTTATCATACTCCAGAGACAGTTAAATTAGCAAGCGGAAGAATGTGATATATATATAGAATATATGAACTGTTGTAGGTCTCCAGAGTGTGAACATGTTACCAGATTACCTAAATACATGTATACTCCAAAATAGAAATAAAATAATATACATGAGTGTGTAAATAAAAGGTAAAATACCAAGTGTATTGGGATCTAATCAGTAACCCTGTAAACCTCATCAATCAGAACCTGCATAAAGGAGGGATCCTCCTCATCATCATCAAGTCCGGCTCTGCTTCGCAAGCATCGCCATCATCTGAAACTGAAATAGGAACTGGTTAGTGTGTACAACACCGTTCCGTAACGTGGGAGTGAGTAGCTAACTCAGTGGAATCATAGAGCAAGGGTTAACATGTTATCAAATCAATCACGCGATAATAGTAAAGCAAACAATCAGACACTCCTAGATACTGTGATTAATGCGAGCATGAAATGACATGATGGATGCCCTCACCGACATACTCCCTCATGCGACACCATCTTACGTCCGCGGCATGCTTTCTTCCCTCAGTGCTCCACATCTTCCAGGCACATGCAGTGCGATATGAATATGATTACCGAGTTGTTATTAGTCCTTTTCATACAGCAAGATTGAGAAACTAAGGTACCTCCCTCATATTAATACCCAAACAATGATCCTGTCTAGGGTCATCACTCCTAGTAGTCTCATACGATGATATATTTCTAGGTCACTGTATGGGCTGTCAGAGCTGTTACACGCACTCGTTGCACCGCTCCCCCATCACCTTATCAATACAGGCCTAGTTTATATCCTTGAGACTGCATCAGGGCTTGTCGCCCCCATGCGGTGTTAGGATAAACTCAAGGTCACTATAAAGGGTTGTCAGGGCTGTTGGTCTCATTCGTTGCTCCACTCCCCCATTACCTTATCAATGTAGGCCGACAGTAAGAATATAGTGTCCCATACCACCATAATCTGCTCAGAGTAGGGTACTCATTGGTCACTACGGGGAGGTTTGTGGCCCCAGCATAGGCCGACAGCTTGACCACGGTGTCACATACCACCATGCCCAGCTCATGAGTCTTAGGGGATCGAGGTACCAAAGTTAGAGGGGCTTTCCAATGGTAAGTTTAGTACCCTAGGTTCAAGCAGTTATGACGAATACAAGGTGAACATACAATGGTCGGTCGGGTTACTTGATGAGTCCGACTAGCACGAGCACACGTTGAATCGACCGACATGAAGTGCACCAGCACTTCGTGTGGCCTAAACACTGCCGACGACTCTAGTACGACTCGGGTTCGTCATACACATCCTTCGTGGCGAATAGAATCCAACCACGAAATCTAAACTGTTACTGACTGCCTGGACTAGAGTATAGCCCCAAACATATGTAATCTACATCAATAATCATATGAGAGAGACAGAATTGAAACACAAGAAATTCTAGCATGTTATCAGCATATTAGAACATACTTCATAAGCAGTTAACCATACACGAGTATTTCACACCTAAGGTAAGCAATTCAAATACAACAAGCATGGAGGAAATCATGTGCATCATCATAGTAGTTGAGAATCCAGTCTCAACGCTAATCTACAACACCATTTACTCAATACTTACTAATACATACATTTATACAAACACTTAAACTATTCAACTCCAATGTACTTGACGTATGTTGATTCCAACATATAATATGACAGATCCTTATATCAAGGAGTTGTCTAATACACAACAATCATGTTCTTACATTCAAAACATATGGCAGGCATAAATCATATTGATTTAGGCATTCCAACAAACACTTAGTCTACACACATTAGTCTACATAGCCTATGTCGGCCAATATATGCATTAGGGCGAATCTCTTCGCCAAACAGATCGTACACGCATATCTTGCATAATAACACGACAAATAAACATGCCAACCATTTTAGTAAAATACGGACGTATACAGTATTTCCTACAAATACCTAAAATGCCCTAAATTGCATATTCTTCGTATGCAGTCGAAATGAAAAAAGACAGCATGTTCTACATGTCAAATGGCGATCTTGTTGATAATATACTATTAAATGACATTGAAAGCTTTAAAAACAGTTAACCTAAGCATCTAGAATCCTCACCTTTCGCCGTAAAAGCGTATCGATTCGAATAGAAAGTCTACGCTTCGCCAACGTCAATATGGCGACCTAATTCACAAGATAGGTTAGCTACTTCCCTACTTGTATTGCTAGAATCCCCAAAACAGGTTGAGGTTAGGGTTTACTTACCTAGAACGGAGTTGGAATCGCCAGAATAGCGATGTAGGTGGAAGGATTTGGCACGTGGAGCAGCAGGGAAGAATCCCAGGAAGCTTCTCCCACTTCTCCCACACTTTCTCTCTCCTTTCTCACCTCTCTCCTAGGGTTTTCCCCAAATTCGTATGGGTTAGAAGGCTAAGGGTTTAAGGCCCTTTTATAAGCCCAAACATGACCTAAATAGACTTTAAGTCAAGGTATACTTGGGTTATAGCCAAATCGGGTCTTTTCCGATCCAAAAGGGCGTTTCTAGAGGTCCGCTGACCAAATGCGGTCGAACTTAAGCTCACGGATGTCGGATCCTGATCACATTAAGTTTTCAGTCAGATAGTGTTCCCAAATCGCACGTGGCGGACTAGTTTCAGTTCAGCGATCACTGAGACTCGATCGAGAATTTCAAGTACACTGACCTGAGTGGTAAATGTTCCCTGATCCAAGGGTGTATTTGGGTCAGATTCTGACGGTCTGAATGCTTACACTTAACACGCAAGCGAAACATGCCAGATTTATTTAAATCACATTTAATTTATAAAGAATTTCACTCTTTCTCACACTCCTTCCTCCAGGCTCAATGAAATAGCCTCAGAACATCAGTTGGGCTTGATTTTTGAAACGATTATCAAGTCCAAATAGGCGGTCATAATGGTCTAAGATTATAGATATCGGACTTTCGACGCGCGGTCTAGATCTAATACAAAGTTTCAAAGGGTTCCTAAGAACAAACCGGTTTAGAGTTTGATCCTGGATTTTAGGGTAACGTAGCGTCAACGATTCTATAGGTTTTAGGTCTTACAGATCGTATTTAAAGTGGTTGGTGCTTATTTTACAGGAAATTTAGTGTAGCGCTGGCTAATTCACGTTAAATTTCTAAAGAATTAGGTTCTAAATGATTCATTTGGCTTTGGAATTGGGTTCTGAGAGATTACCAAAGTGTTATGGTTGACCCATTGCCTAAGGACATCTAACCCCAGGTTGGCAAAAGTTCGGGGTGTTACAGGATATAACCCATACCTCAAGCTGGAACCACATAACTTGCTATGTCATATAGTAGCTGGATGATGTTGGGGTCCCACCGTCTGGATGGACAGTGTGATAAACACAATCATCAAGGTGGGCCACTGCATGGACGGCGCAGTTGCAACACTGCATCATGGTGGGCCACTGCTCTGCTGACGTGATGCAGCAGTCGGACCCACAGAGCTGGCTAACATCAATTTTTTTAGCAGCAGTAAGTGCGTGTGGTGCTCCAGCCAATCCACTTCCAGGTGGATCCACACGTATGGGACCTACCAGCCACATTAAATCAAGTAGATTTTTATATTTTCTCTTCATCTAGGCCTATCCAGACAGACAGGCCAGCGAGCTTGCCGCTGGACGGTCCAACAAGGTGGGCCCAACATATGGATGGTATGGATATAATACATACTTCATGGTGGGCCACATGCACCCACATATCCAGTGGGCCACACACCTAATCATCATCATTACCATACAAAAAGGAGAGAGAGAGAGAGAGAGAGAGAGAGAGAGAGAGAGATCGGTGTAGTGGAGGGACCCCGCCACTATGGGCCCCTCTTTGATCATCCACATACATCAAAATGGGTCCCAACATAAGTGGGCCCTCAAATAAAAATCAACGGTGGATCACCTACCTATTGCACTCCTTCTTAGTCCCTTAGCTTCCTTAGCTCCTTAGCTTCGATCTTGATGGAGGATGATGAAGTTTTGATGGTTGGATGGTGAGATGTGAGGGGATGGAAATGGGCCACACCTAGCTTCTCCTTGGGAGGCTTGGACATTAGATCACTTGGTTGCTTGGGAGATTGTTTGAGAAATTGAGGGAGAGAGAGAAATGATGGGATGATAAGGGATGGGTGAAATGGTTGTTGTAAGAAAGGGATGGTTAGGGTATAGGCTTGGTTGAATTTTGGGTGAAAGACGGAAGGGTGGAGAGAGAGAGTTGACTTATGAGGGGTGAGGTGGCATGGGGTATGGGTGGTGTACTTGACTATGATTGATGTGTACTCGATTGATTGATGGGATAGGTTATAGAAATTTTCTCAAAATTCGCACGCATGACGTTTTTCTCGAAATGAACATCTTCTAGCCTCGATATCGCATTGGTGCGTGAGACGCAACGTTGGAACCATGACGACGACGTGGTCACTAGGATACAAGTTTCATGTTGAGCCGATATAAATCTTCGGGATGCGACTTAGGTTCACAAGAAAATGTCGGTTATAGGTCGTGAGTTGCCAAAATTCAACGAGGAGAATCGCGGAAGTCTACAGAATGGTACGGACTAAGATACGGGTCTTACATGGCACATGTGCAGTGATTGTGTAATTTGATACTTGTGGTGATGATGATGCGTGTATAGTTGGATGCGATGATTGTATTGTATGGTAATGTTAATTTATGTTTATATGCTTGGATGGTGTTCAATTAGATGTAAGGACTAAGTGGAACACCGTATGTATTACCTCGTGTCATAAATAGTGCACCTAGCACCGTATAATAACGTGACACTTATGCACCCAGGTGAACCACTTAACTCTTAACCATGAATGAGTATGTTGGTGATACGACAAGCTTTCGAATAGATATGGATCTTTACATGCGGAATTGAGACATGTTATGGTATGTATGCATCACTTGCATGTGTTTGATAAACAACTTATTCTGGAACCACTGTATGAGTTTTCAGCCATTTGATTGGTGTCAAGTGATGGATTGATCCTAGTTGTGCTATTGTATGGTTGGTGAACACTTGTGACGTAGAAGTTTGGACACTTACATAGCCCCATGATCATGAGGGAGAGTGCACATTAGAATACTATTTTGTCATGCTGGTACCATGATCATTTTGATTTGTCTAATGATATTTGTGGATATTGCATTTTCATGCACGCATACATGTACATGCATCATGGATGAGGAGTGCATGGTGTGCATAGTTTGATCATGCGAAGATCATATGCATGTGGTAGAGGATGTTGGTGCGGGGTGCACATGATAGAGTATGCGGTAGAGGATGTTGATGCAGGGTACACGCGATGGAGTATGTGCGAATGTTATCTGGTCTGAGAGTGTAACACCCCGTAATTTTCTTTACTCGGGTGTTACCAAGAAGATCCATCTTGACCATGAAATGAGACCATTCGCTCAATCAACCTCAAGATTTGCCATTCATCTGCCAAATTGCAAAGTAACCAACACTAAACCATCAAAGAACTAAATGATGGCAAATAAATCATACTAAAGTTTCACATAATGCTCTATTATATCAAGTGAACCATACATTGTTAGTTTCGGGACCAGATCCGTCCACATAACCCCATTAGACAAGTCAACCATTAAATATTATCGTTAGTGCATTTTCTAGTAAATCCAACCACTAGATCATTTGAATTGTCAAGAGGTCGAGATTTAGTAACCAAACGTTCATATGTTATGGCCCACTAACCAGTTAAAATACTTTAAGAACTAAGCTCATGGCCCATAGACCTTGATCTACTACAAGGGCAGCTCTGTTTAAAAGTAGACTCTACAATTTTAAAATAATAATAATAATAATGGTAATGATAATGATAATGAGACTTTTATAATGATAAGTAATATAAAGAATGGGAATTGGGATATCTAAACCCTAATCCACCAGTTAATTCTTAGCTAAGTGGACCCTTGGACTTTTTTTAACCATTGATATGAAAATTTAGAAATATTTGACCGTCAGAACGGCAAAAATACAACTAAATAACCGAAATATGAATTTATGGCCCATTTAACTGCTAGATCTATTGGAAAACTAGCATAATGACCTATCAGGAGTAGTAGAACAGAATGAATGGAGTAGATCCCATCAGGAACACCAGTGTGGACCCCACCTTGGATGCATGTACACAAAGTGCGTGTGCTCTCTCGCAGAACACCGAACCGGTCAGCTCAGTCAAAGAGAGCTGACCCGATTTCTAAATGAAAAAGAGGATTTTTCCTCTCGTTTTCCTTCTTTCCTGCCGAAAAGAAGGGGCCCACTGTTTTGAATTATGGCCCATCACGAGTGATCATCACGATGATTGGGACCATCCATCGCAATTAGATTACGTCATCGACCAAACCCTAGCCTCTCCCACATGTTGAAACACGTGTGTATGTACACGGTATCAGGAGCAATCTGCTGCGTGCGGTGATTTCTGAAAATAGAAATCGGCCTTTTTGCTGCCAGCTTGGCAACCCTAAGTGGGATTCTTCCAACCATCTTCATCGTCCGTCTTAGCAAATCCTAGCCTTTGAAGTTAGGTCTTTATAGAAGAGAGAGAGAGAGAGAGAGAGAGAGTGTGGCGGAAAGAATCTCGCTTACGTGTAGAGTCTCATGCGCTGGCACGATCTCAACCGCTCCCTAGTTTCTAGAAGCCTTCTCATTCAATCTACATCGTCTAGTTTAGGGCGTCAAGGAGCATATCTCGCTATGATAACGTGTTCTCATACATGATCTCGTCAACACGAGTTATACCGTGTGCAATTGAAAATATCATGGACCATTGGGTATCCTTTCTGGTTGGCCAAAATGCGGGTCCCACAATTATCAGTGATCAAATCCACACCATCCATAGGCATTAGATCCCTGGATCAGCCACCCGTTGAGAAACTGCCATGGAAGCTCAACTCATCCTCCCCATCCATTCGAGAAACCCATTCCCATTAAGTGAGTCCCATCACCTGATCTGAGAAGTTAGATGTGTAGGCCAACGTCCCAGAAACCAATCTTGTAGGGCTGATCCGAGTCAAGCAAGATACTTTGGACCCAAATCATCCGAATGCCACCGTATTACACTTGCGTTTATGACTGACGCGGCTAACTAATCCGGTGAGCATTCAAAATTTCTAGAATTAGGTTAGTAGAACCGTATAAAAGGTTACCATTTAGGGCAACCCTTCCGAAGATAGAAAGAGAATGAGATTTGAGAGAAAGGGCGCCGTTTCGGTGCCGCATCTAGACGAGTCGACTCGGTTCAAATCGCTACACGATCAGGCGAGTCCTGGTTCACTCCCGCTCAGCCAAAGAGGAGAGAAGGGAAGGAGGAGAAGCAGAGGGGAAGTGGAGGAGAAGAGAAGAAGAAAGAAGAAGAGGCGAGAGAGAGATGCCGAATGGGTCGCTGCCGAGTTGGGACTTACTGGCACGACTCGGTCTGGTTCAAGTGGAAGACATGGGTGAGCTTCCAAGGGAAAGCGAGGAAGCAAGAAAAAGAAAAAGGAGAAAGGAAAGAAAGAATGAAGGCAGAAGAACCAGGGAGGATTCAGGTTTGGTTGCTGCCGAGTCAGGCTTTCTTGACTCGGTTTGAGTCATAGTTCGAGTTGCTGAGTCAAGGACCGAGTCTAATGTTGGGTTCGGTCTGGATGTTGCTGGAATCCCATCCAGTAAGAGAGGTAAGAGAAGGAATATAGTAGAGGAGAGGAAGAATAGGAAGAAGATCAGGGGGTGAGAGAGCCAAACTCGGACTTGAGTTCACCGAGTCGGGACCGAGTTCAGCCCAATTTGGGTCGTGACTCAATGCGAGTCATGTGGTCAGACTCAAATTTGGACTGAGTTTAGGTCAGGTTTGGCTGCCAAGAAGAGAAAGAAAGAGAAAGCTAGAGGAGGAGGAAGGAGGAGATTGTAGTATGTTCGGTTTTGCTGAGTTGACTCGGTTGAGTTCACCGTGTCCAGGGCTGAGTTGTTGACTTAGCGAGGTAACTCCTTTCTTTCAAACTTTTCTGAGATAAATTTAGGGCCAGAGTGGAGCTATTTTCAGTTTTTGATATTGTAACCGGAGGAAAAATCATATAACCCCTTTTTGGAATTCACCTCTTTCAATCATCAAGTGGTCGTCCTGTGAAGGTGAGTTAACCATATATCCCCTAATTTGAATATCAAATATAGTTTAAACAAAATTATTAAGCCCTCTTTGAATTGAATGAATGATGTCCAAATTCTCAATACAGATCTAGCTTGGAATCTAGTCGGAGGGAATTTTTGGGGTCATCTCAAATTAATAAGGTAAAGGACCTTTAGAACTATTCAACTAAACTTTTGGTAGTCACATATACATGTTAAATGGCTGATTAAAATGTAGATTGTGGGTTTCCCAAATTTTCACATTTTAATCCATAACTGTTGGAGTACATTTGAATCCATTAAATCCTAACAATTCGTGTAAGGTGTTTTAGGCTAGAATGGACATTTAGTGATCCTTAGTGATCTCTAATCAAGCAAGGAATAAATTCACATCTTAAGGTGAGGATCACCCTTCAAGCTTTTTCCACATCTTGATAATTAGCTCTGCTATTTTTCTTTACACATTCATCTCATTATTTGGTTAATGTAATGAATTACTTTTATGAATTTTGATTCCTTAAAATAATTGGTGAATTGGATTCAATGTGAATTAAATGCCTCTAATCTAATGTGAAATGTATGCTTTAGATGCGCATGTGATTTCCCGATATTATTATACATGATCTAGTTTATCAACCATAATTACTTGATAGTGTTTCTAGGAAATTCTCGAAATAGTGGCCACATGTATTGTGGATTAAACAAATTTATATTGTGGACTTATCATCTTGTGGACCGTTTGTGCCTATGTGGCTTTTGGGAGAATAATCCCTTCTTATCGCACTATTAAATGGACTATTTGGCCCTTGCGGCATTTCAAGAACAATTGCCTCATGCGGTCTTAATTGATTGGCTATGTATAACTTTGCGATGGTAAGTCCCACTTGTACAACTATAATTGGCCACTAGTTAAGTAGGTTACCTCTAAACACCTTAATTGTTAGTCTCATGGGCCAGGGATGGTGGAATGGGACACTATCCTTGGGCGATCTATATAATATTATGGCATTTCCTAGGTAGTTAATCTACTGCAGACAGTCTATATAGTCTTTTTCGGGAGACTAGTTATCCTTGGGCGTACCTTTACGTACTTTTTCGGGCGACTAATTCTCCTTGGGCGACTTCGTTATATAGTCTTTTCCGAGAGACAAATTCTTTTTGGGCGACTTCACTATATAGTCTTTTTCGGAAGACTAGTTATCCTAGGGTATACCTTTATGTACTTTTTCAGGTGACTAATTCTCCTTGGGCAACTTCGTTATATAGTCTTTTTCGGGAGACAAATTCTCTTTGGGCGACTTCGTTGCATAGTCTTTTCTGGGAGACTAGTTATCCTTGGGCGTACCTTGTGTACTTTTTCGAGTGGTTAGTTCTCCTTGAGCGAATTTTTACCAACTAGATGTACATCCTCAGGTCTGTGGGCATGTGTATGTGTCCATGCATTTAAACAAGACTATTTTATGTGATTTATTTAATGAATGCATATCTGATGAACCTTATCTGATTCCCATGAAAATCATTGTGCAATATTTGTTATATATTGCTTCTGATAACTACGCTTAATTATCTTGATGATGCAATAAATCTTGGGGGGTATACCTCACTGGATAGCCATTGACGCTTTCGAACCGTATTCAGTATGCAGGAGATGCAGATAATGCGTACGCTGGTGCTCAGGTGGAATGGGAGGAGCCAGATGACCTTGCAACTCTCCATTTCCAACTTTATTTGTGTTTTAATTTATACTATTATGTTTGTAAAGGTTAAGACATTGGTTTGTATAAGTTCTTGGGTAACCACCTGAAATCTTGGTTTTGAATATTGGACTCCCTCTTATGCTTGATTTGCTTCTGTCCCGCTAGTTCATTTACTCTAATAATAAAAGAAGAAAAAAAAATGTACATGAAATTTGGGATATTTAAAGGTTAACGATCGGGTTCTTGGAAAACGAGTAGTATACCTGGGTTTCGGGAACCGGGGTGTTACAGAGAGACTGCAGGCTTCATCCTTGCGTTGAAGTCCCTAAGCGAATATATCAAGCATAGTCCCTGGGTCCAAAGTCCCTAAAGCTCACTTGTTGCTACATTATAATTTATGTTTATGCCGATGCTAATATTACATGTACATCCTTTCCATGACGAGCGTGAATTGTAGATCGGATGTGGTTGGCAGAGGAGCCTGATTGGTATTAGGGTTGCCTCGTATGCATATGTGGCTTACATGCATAACATTGCTTGAGTGCAATTATACTGCATAGCCCGCTTGTGGATTATCATTACATTTTGCATAACATCCTCATGAGATGGATTGAACACCACAGTAACATCGTGGTTATATTGATGAGACCACCACAGTGGCATCATGGTTGGTATTTGTGGACACCGAAAATTTGGATTTCTTATACTTAGTCCCAGACCCCTAGGTGAAACTCCATAAACCTCGAGTGGTACCCTCGAGCCTCATCGTCAAGACCGGGCGGATGTCATGGGTCACCTAGCGCCGAAGACCATAGTAGGCTTGACTCCCATCGACGAGGTCGGGTGAGAAGAGGTTCGGCCACACCTAGTTGAAGAGTTGGAGCGAATTTGCTTGGGTTTGACCAGCCCCTGAAATGGGTCCGCTATCGGCGTGCCGGGTGGGTATTGGCATGGCTATAGGCCCCCCACTGACAAGGCGGGTATGTAATGCCCTATTCAACAAGTTTCGAACTTGCTTTGGATACCAAGCCCCGGTGATTCCCAGTGATAACTATATTATGATGTGGACTTTTATATGAGGATTTGCATGCTTGCATACACCCGGTATACTTTTGCATATCATCTCTTACATTGCATCATGCCCTCTTGGCTTTATGTAGCATTACTTAGTCATTATGTTTCATCTTGTGTACTCTGATATTTGATTGTTACTGTATGCTTGTACACTATTCACACACGAGTGTACTCACTAGGCTTTTTGTCTAAGCTTCCTATTTCCCATTTTTTTCCAGGAAGGAGTAACTTGGAGGACATTGCTTTCTCGATGCATTATATCTATTTTGTGATTTAGTAATGTTGACGTTGTGTACCTTCTTTTGGAAAGCATTGTACTTGTAACCGTCAAGATTTATAATTGAGACTGTTGCTTAGTATTGTGATTATGGATCATCATGTTCAGGTATTATTATTTAAAATATTCAATAAAAAATCTTCATTATGGTGCGTCGAACTCGGGACTTGGTGTATGGAAGTGAAGTACCGGATTCGGGGCATTACGAAAGCTGTCCATCTCCGAATTTAGGGCATGATAGAAGATGACATAAAACTCATTAGATTATAGGCTTAAAATGAGGGATATGATCATAGAATCACTTAAGCTTTTACTGCACCATAAACTCCTTAGATTGCCCAAAGACCGAATCTTCTATATAAAGGAATCGAGGTCCAATGGTCATAAAATGGGCAAAAATGGTTAGCCTTTGGCCTATCGACCCGAGGCTTTAACCGGTTGAAATGTCCTTAGACTCGTCGACCTGAGGCTTCCATCAGAAATACAATACTAACATCGACTAGTGGTGTGGCCCACTCAAAACCCAAATCGAATTCAATTCTTTACTCATGGCCTAACTCGATCCTATGGAGCCAATAAGAGACCCCGATCCACTGAAAGCTCTTCATAAGGAGGCCCCACTGACCCCAATAAAGAATCGAGATCGGGCGCTTTCGTTGCAGCATCTGTTTGGAGATGTTGTGGCCCTCCATTAGTAGCAACTCGAGGGATCTGAACTGTCCACCTTGTTGGCCATCCAAAATCGACCAAATCCAAGAAGGCTGAAGGGACTGGATCAGCCTCCCCACTCTAAAAATAAAGGAAGACAGTGCAAGGAAAGAGAAAATGAGAGAGAGAGAGAGAGAGAGAGAGAGCAACGGCCTGCCCTTGCTAGACATGTGGGCATGAAAAGGAGAGAGAAAGAAAGAAAGAGAAGAAAGAAAAGAAAGAGAGATCGGGAGAGAGTTTCTCTACTAGATGTACTAACAAGAAGGAAAGAAAGAAAAGAAAAACAAAGAGAAAGGAAAGAGAGAGAGAGAGAGAGAGAGAGAGAGAGAGAGAGAGAGAAATCGTGTGACGAGTAGACTTGTTGGGTCCTGGACTAAGTCTGGGCTAGATTTGAGTCGAGATTAGGTGAGGTTTTATCCTTTAAGCTTATGGTAATTTAAGTTGATATGCTTTATCTTACCTGTTACATACTATGTTTTCATGATGCTATGATTTTCTTCCTATAATTATTCTATCATCAACAATTATCTACCATTTTGAGAATTATGATATGATGTCAATTGCAAGCGATCTTTATGAATTTTTATAGAGTGATGGATACAGGCCTTGCCCTTGCCCTTATCAATTTGTTGAGTTAGCCCTTGCTCTTCTTTTTATTAAGTTGGTCATTGCCACTTTCCTATTTATCGAGTTGGTCATTACCACTCTCCTTGATATTGAGTTGGCCATTGTTACTCTTCTATTTGTTGAGTTAGGCACTGCTACTCTCATTTTATTATTGAGTTGACCACTGTCACTTTTCTCTTTGTGAGTTAGTCATTGCTACTCTCTTCCTTACTTTACTGGTCTTGTGCTATTTACCTTTAAGGCTTGGGCATGTGTCTTGATATTCCAGAATTCTCATAATTTAATTTATATTTTCTATAAGTGAAAGTGATGTATTAAGATATATCGCAACTAGTGATTCGAATATTTTATCATGGACATAATGCACTCTGGGTAGAGACCCTTTTGGTCATAGCATAATTCCATAGTTTTGAGTAGTGGTGCACAAATTGATGTGTATAATTCACAAATGCAATGTCACATCACTTCCAGGATTGAATGTCATAAATAGTCGCTTTATGAACAAATCGTGTCACGTAATTCATCCAACTCATGTGTTATGCGCCTTAAAGTGTTTACGTAAATCCACGGTAGCGTCAGATATGCTAGTGAATCTCCTTAGTATGAGAATATGGGGCGATCCGAGCTTTCTATGAATCGTATTTCACATTGTAATTATCACTATGTATGATGAACCGCACACGCTTTACTAGGCATATATCTCATATAGGTTATTTGCGCATGCTGATACCCTCATATTAGTGGAGTACGGGATATATCAAAACCCTTACATTACTTTTATAAATCTTTTGAATTATTTTTAATCTTAAAGGATAACAATCACTATGAGTAGGGCATTGACTCTCTCAAACCATATAGATGATGCAGGTGATATACAAATTGAAGACCTAGAGGACCATCTCCCTATGGAAGATTATACTGAAAGAATAAGAAGATAGTTTTATGAATTAGTTTTACACTTCCACTAAGAACTCAGTAAATGTAATAAACTCCCGTTTAGAGAGCATTTGATTATATATTTGAATTTTTTTTATTCTGATGAAATAATCAATACAGTCGATTTTATTCTCATGAATGTTACTTTCATGAATGTATCTGGATGTGATCTAAATGAAAAAAAAATGAGGTGCATTTTTTAAAGCATCCAATTTATACATTATTAACTCCCAATTTTCTTGGGCACAAGTATAAACTCTAGCCATGAAAATTTGAAATGTTATAGATTTCCCTGTAGATGATTATTCCAAGTAGGAAAGAATGATAACATTATATTTAGTTTTATTTATTTTCCGTTGCACACTTTGGATGATGTAATAATCTCACATTTGAGAGGGCATTAAACAATTAGCTAAACCTTTAAACTTTAATAAAATTGGAAGTATAACTTAATTTATTCTTATGAATGGTTACCTTCATGAATGTAAGTGGATATGATTAAAAAAAAAGTGTGATTTTAAAAGTATCTAATTATTACGTTATTAGTACTTGAAATTCATGGGCATGAGTATGCACTAGGGCTAAGAAAATTTGAGGCATTACACGAAGAATGATCATGCAAAAGCAGTTACAGTTCAGATGGCAGGTTCAAAAGTAAAGAGGGTTAAGACGTGTTAAACTGCTAAATAGTTATAGCAAGCATAAGAACGTGGGAATCATCTAGATAGTTATAGTGAGGCTATAAATAACAAAGAAATTCATAGATTTTTTTCTCATACCAATTCAATCAAACCCAGTATATCTTTCAGTTATCCTTTCAATTACCCATCATTTGCATTCCTTGGTGTAATCACTCTATTTCTCTGTCAGTCATTTGCATTTCTTAGTGTAATCATTTACTTTTTTCTGTTGTTTGCATTCCTTAATATAATCCATGGCATTAATTAAATATTGGTAATTTTAGTTGTAATTCAGAAGCACCTAGCTAATACCTTAGATTCAATCTGAGCACCTGCTACAATTTTTTTTTATATTTTTCCATAAAGATGTTTAATAATTGTTCCCTGGGATCAATTATGAGAGCTATTTTATTTTATTTTTGTTTTATTTTTTAAAAAATATATATTAAATAACTCATTATCCAAAGATGAATCCTGATCTCTAACCATCACCTTATCGTTTTTTTACACATTACAGGACTGAATAAGATCCGATTCGATATCAGTTACATACAACTACGTGTCTGCCACAGTGGATTGCAAATTCAATTCCCACGCGCCAGCACTTGCCATGTCAGAAGCTGTAAATTGAACCACACCAGGACGTGGATTTCCTATGAAAGCCTTTCGCAGAAAGTTCCTGCGTTGGGAACCTAGTGGGGCCCACTGTGATGTTTATATGGAATCCACCCTGTTCATCCATTTTGTGAGCTCATTTTAGGCTATGAGGCCAAAATTGAGCAAGATCCACAACTCAAGTGGGTCGTACTAAAGGAAAAGGTGGTTACAGAAATTACTACCGTAGAAACCTCCCTGGGTTCTCCAGTGATGTTTACATGCCATCCATACCATTAATAACGTCATTCCTACTAGGATGAATAGAAAAAATAAATATTAAAATTATTCAAAACTTTTGTGACCCACGAATATTTCAACTGTCGAAATTCAATTCTCACATTTTCGGCCCACTTGAGAATTGGTTACGGTTCATTTTTGGTCTCATGTCCTAAAATGAACTCAAAAAACGTATGGACGAAGAGGATTTCTCAAAATCATCACAGTGGCCCCACTTGAGTTCTCAGCGCAGGAACTTCCTACGAAAGGCTTTCGCAGGAAATCTGCATCCAATCAATGCATGCGACATGTGCAATTCTGAGTGCCTGTGTATAAAGAGTTGTCGCCAGACAGAGTATCAAGCTTTTATCCACCGCTAAGATGGTGAGATAAAAGTTAGAGAAATTTATGATTGTGGACCCCACAGTGACTTTTCTAAAGCAATACAGACTTAACATACGCACTTAGACCTCATCCACTACGTGAAAAATGGAAAAAAAAAATGACAGATTTAGAGATGGTTTTGGACTATCTCTAAAATTGCTTGGTTTCAAGATGCTTTAGAGACGGCCATAAACTGTCTCTAAAATTTTAGACGGCCCTTGACCGTCCTTAATATTGTCTTAAAAATTTGAACGTCCACAAATCATTTAAGACGGTCCAAAACCATCATTAACTGCAGATAAAAGACAGCCATTGACCGTCTGAAATAAGAGATGGTCTCTGACCGTCTTATATGCGGCCATTTGAGACGGTCAAAGACTGTCCGTATTAGAGACGGTCATTGGCCGTCTCTTACTGGTAATCTGAGACTGCAAAGACCGTCTTAATTAGAGACGGTCATTGGCCGTCTTTTCCTATAATCTAAGACTGTCAAAAATAGTCTGTATTAGGGACGGTCCTTGGCTGTCTCCATTTGAAACAGTCAAAGACCGTCTCTATTAGAGACGGTCTTTGACCATATTATATGCGGTCATTTGAGACGGTCAAAGACCGTTCGTATTAGAGACAGTCATTGGCTGTTTTTTATTGGTAATCTAAGACTGTTAAAGACCATCTCAATTAGAGACGGTCATCGGCCATCTTTTAGTGGTTATCTCAGACCGTTAAAAATAATTTGTATTAGGGATGGTCCTTAGCAGTCTCCATTTGAGACTGTCAAAGACCGTCTTTATTAGAGACGGTCCTTGGCCGTCTTATAGTGGTCATTTGAGACTGTCGAAGACCGTCTACATTAGAGACGGTCCTAAACCGTCTTCTAAACCGTCTTTACTGCTCAGGTCAAAAATTAAGAACAAAAAAAATTATGAATTTCGAAAAAAAAAATAGTTAAAAAGCTTAGAAAAATAATTAACAATGTTTAAGAAAAAAAATTAGATTGTGAAAAAAAAATGTAATTTTATAAAAATCTATATTTTGAAAAAAAAATTAACAACTTTGAATAATGTTGATAATTTTGAAAAAAAATTGCGATAAAAAAATGATATTTTGAAAAAGAAAATTTATAAAATTAAACAAAATTGTGAAAAAATTGACAAATCGTACAATATATATATATATATATATATATATATATATATATATATATATATATATATATATATATATATATATATATAAAGAAAACTAGATTTTGTATTTTGACAAGAAAAATTAAAAAGTTATATAACAAAAGTGAGATTTAAAAAATGATATTTTGAAAAAGAAAATTTTAAAAATTAAACAAAAGTGTGAAAAAATTGACAAATTGAAAAAAAAAACATATTTTTAAAAAGAAAACTAGATTTTGTATTTTGACAAGAAAAATTAAAAAGTTATATAACAAAAGTGAGATTTAAAAAATGATATTTTGAAAAAGAAAATTTAAAAAATTAAACAAAATTGTGAAAAAATTGACAAATTGTAAAAAAAAAAAAAAAAAAACATATTTTAAAAAAGAAAACTAGATTTTGTATTTTGACAAGAAAAATTAAAAAGTTATATAACAAAAGTGGGATTTAAAAAATGATATTTTTAAAAAGAAAATTAAACAAAATTATGAAAAAATTGACAAATTGTAAAAAAAATATATTTTTAAAAAAAGAAAACTAGATTTTGTATTTTGAAAAGAAAACTTAAAAAGTTATATAACAAAAGTGAGATTTTAAAAAAATGATATTTTGAAAAAGAAAATTTAAAAAATTAAACAAAATTGTGAAAAAATTGACGAATTGTAAAAAAATATATATTTTAAAAAAAAGAAAACTAAATTTTGTATTTTGACAAGAAAAATTAAAAAGTTAGATAACAAAAGTGAGATTTTGAGGATGTATTGTATATCCTTGTCGCTCCTATGTTTCTCCAACCCATTTTTGGGCTGGGTATAAAAAATTATGTAAATTTAAATCTTAAGTGGACCACACCAATGGAAAGAATGATAATATAGTACCTCGCCATTAAAAATTATAAAGAGCCCATTGTAAGGTTTTAGTAATGTTTATTTGTAATCCAACTTATTGATAATGTAAAGAAGATCTAGATGAAGGTAAACCACAAAGATCAAATTGATCCAAAACTTTTGTGGCCTTCAAAAGGTTTTTAATAGTTATTCATCATTATTTTGATTGACATGACCCGCCTGAGATTATTGAGTTCTTAAGATTTGAAATCACATCCTAAAATATGATGGAAAAATATATGGACGATGTCGATATACATAAAAATATCAAGGTGGGCCCTACACGGTTAGAGTAACATCCATGAAGGAGTTACCTAAATAGTGAAATGGTACTATAAGGTCACCTCATGGGAACTTCCCATGAGGTTAATCTGTGTGCGCCCCACCATGATGTATGTAGAACATCAACACCATGCATTTGATGTGTCCCCTTTAAGTCCAAAAATTAGTTGTATACGAAACTTAGGTGGGCCATAACATCTAAAACTATGTGAAGACATCCCTAAAACATATAAAAGCATTTAATTGGTGGGGCCCACATGAGTTTTGGATGTGTATGAAACTTGCACTACAAGAAAGAGGTTTTTAATGACGAAACTTTTAGCGACGAAATTGTAAATTTGTAGTTCAAAATTTATATTTGAAATATTTTTTAATAAAAATGATATTTTTTTAAAAGAGAAAAAATATACATTTTGAAAAAAAAAAACGTTATTTTTAAAAGGAAATTGAAATTTATCTGTGAAAAATAAAATTACTAAATTATTATGCACATCCACTAATTGAACCTTTAACTGTTTTTGGACAATCTGATCAGTGTAGATTGAAGAGTAAATAACTTTAGATGTTTAAATCAAAATTTACTCAAATTGTTGATCAATTTTGTTTGCCCAATATCTTTCTCAGATGTAGCATGATCGGGGTGAGTAACTAGTCAAATTGAGGGTAATGGTCAGTAAAATAGAGTGAATGGACCAGACATGTAAAATGAGTCAAAAATTCTGGTTCAAATTGTGACCCAACTTATTGACCTCATGAGAACCTAAGAACTGATGTTAGTAAGTTTTGTGGGTCTCATCATGATGTGTGTCGAACATCAACAGCGTGGATTTGATGTGTCCCCTTTAGATTATGAGATATCTCAAAAATCATTGGTAAATGAAACTCAAGTGGGCCATACCATCTAAAACTAATTGAAGACATCCTACAAAAATATAAAAGCACTTGGTGGGGCCCACATGAGTTTTGGATGTGGTTGAAACTTGGTCTAACCCCTCAACCAAGTGGGACACACATAATGAGTGGGTTGGATATGTGAATCACATTTAGGCAGGCCCAATATATGATTATGAATGTTTTAAGGAAACCCCTCTCCCTTATATTATGTGGTGTGGCCTACATTTAGGCTGATGTTTGTGTTTTCGTTTCATTCATATCTTTTTGATATTATGAACATGTTGGATGACAAATAAACATTACTGTGGGCCTAAGGAAGGTATCAATGGTGGAAATCATTATTCCACATTGTTTTGTGTAGAATGGTCCACTTGAGTTTTGAATTTACCAAAAATTTGGGACAAACCCACACCATTCATCCATTTTTCGAGATCATTTTATAGAATTATCCAAAAAAATGAATCATATCTAAAGATTAAATGGAACACACCACAAATAAGGGGAACAGATCGGCTCCTCCCCCTACACCATCCTATGGATGGTGGTTGGTGTTGTGTGGGCCCCACCATGATGTATGTGTTTAATCCATGTAGTTCATCTATTTTTAAAGATTATCTTATGGCATGAGACAAAAAATAAAATTACTAAATTATTAGGCACATCCACTAATTGAACCTTTAATCATTTTTAGACAATCTAATTAGTTCAAATTGAAGAGTAAATAACTTAGATGTTTAAATCAAATTTCACTGAAATTGTTGATCAATCTTGTTTGCCCAATATCTTTCTCATATGTAGCTTGATTGAGGCGAGTAACTAATCAAATTGAGAGTATTGATCAATAAAATAGACTGAATGGACCAGACATGTAAAATGGACCAAATATTCTGGTCAAAATTGTGACCCAACTTACTGACCTTGTGAGAACTTAAGAATTGATGTTAGTAAGTTTTGTGGGGCCCATCAATTATGTGTGCTGAATATCAACACCGTGGATTTAATGTGTCCCCTTTAGGTTATGGGATATCTCAAAAATCATCTGTATACAAAACTCAAGTGGCCATACCATCTAAAACTATGTGAAGACATACTAAAAACTATAAAAGCACTTGGTGGGGCCCACATGAGTTTTTGATAAAAATAAAGTAAAATTTGATAAAATTTTATTACCGACGACAATAATCGTCGATAAAGGTATTTTTTACTGATGAAATACATAAATCGTCAGCAAAAATCAGCATTTTGAATTTTTTGATTAAAAATAAAATAAAATTTGATAAAAATTTTAAGATTTTAACAATAAAAATTTAGAATTTAGAAAAAAAAAAATTGAAATATTTGATAATAAAAATGATATTTTGTTAAAAGTTTTAAAAGAAAAATTAAGAGTAAAAAAATATACATTTTGAAAAAAAAACATAATTTTTAAATGGAATTTGAGATTTATCTGTGAAAAAAATAACATTTTTTACTAAATTATTAGGCACATCTACTAATTGAACCTTTAACTATTTTTTGACAATTTTAATCAATCCAAATTGAAGACTAAATAACTTCAGATGTTTAAATCAATTTTCATTCAAATTGTTGATCAATCTTGTATGCCTAATATCTTTCTCATATGTAGCCTGATCGAGGTGAGTAACTAGTCCAATTAAGGGTATTGATTAGTTAAATAGAGTGAATGGACTAGACATGTAAAATGGGCAAATATTTTGGTCAAAATTGTGACCCAACTTATTGACCTCGTGAGAACCCAAGAATTGATGTAAATAAGTTTTGGGCCCCATCATGATGTGTGTCGAACATCAACATCGTGCATTTGATGTGTCCCCCACTTTAGGTTATGAGATATCTCCAAACTCATCCGTATACAAAACTTAGGTGGGCCATACCATCTAAAACTATGTGAAGACATCCTACAAAATATAAAAGCACTTGGTGGGGCCCACATGAGTTTTGGATGCAGATGAAACTTGGTTTTATGCCTCATCTAAATGGGTCACACATAATGAATTGGTTAGATCTATGAATCACATCTAGGTGGGCCCAATATATGATTATGAATGTTTTAATGGGAGGATAACTGTAACACCCCGGACCTTGGCCAATCTGGAATTTGACGTCCTTAGGCAGTGGGTTAATCAAAACACCTGAAAAATCACTCAGAACCCAATTCCATAGCCAAAGAAACCACTTAAGATTAATTCCTTTAGAAACTAAGCATAAGTTAGCTAGCACAACGCTGGAGTAGCTGGGAAATAGTCCCTAATCACTTTAAATACGTTCTACAAGACCCAAATCGAGTAGAACCAATGACTCTATAATACTCTATAACCTCGGATCAAACTCTAAGCAGGTTTGTTCTCTGGACCACTTTGAAATTTTGTATTGGATCTAGACCGCACGTCGAAAGTCCGATACCTCCTATCTTAGACCGTTAGAACTGCCTAGCTGGACTTGACACTCATTTCGAAAATCAAGTCAAACCGATAATCACAGACTATTTCATTGAGCCCGGACTGAAGAGAGTGCGAATAGGGACAGATTTGGAATTTGAAATTCAAATCTGGCACACGACTTGACGCGTCAGTATTAAGCGTTCTGACCATCACAATTCAGCTAGATTACACCCTCGGATCAGGAGAAATTTCTATTTTATATCATGAGACTTTCAGCCCTGATCTACGTGCGGTGACCGCTGAACTGAAACTGGTCCGCCACGTGTGATCTGCGGACCCAGCCGGACTGAAAACTTAATACATGCTAGATCTGGTACGCGTGATCTTAAGTCCGATCGCATTCGGTCAGGGGACCACCAGAAAGCATCTTTTGGATCGAAACAGCCCCGATTTGGATATGCATTAAGTGAACTTTGTACCGGAGCCTATTTCGGGCAAGTTTGGGCTTGTAAAAGGGGTTGAAACCCTCACTCCTCTCTCCCATCCGAATTTGCAAAAATCCCTAGATTGGGAGAGAGAAAAGGTGAGAGTTTGTGAGAGAAGGTGGGAGAGAATTCCCTGCTGCTTGTGCCACGTGCTGTACGTGCTTAGGCAACACACTCCGATCACTTTCCCGACGATTCCTCCGCGTTCTCAGGTAAGAAAATACCCTAGAAGTTGCTGATTTGAGGTTCCTTTCATTTTCTAGCGAAGTAGCTAATGGAACTTGTGTATTAGGTTCTCTAATCGCCGTAGACGAAGCGTATACGCTCCGTTCGAACTCACACCCCAAAAAGAGGAAAGGTGCGGATTTTAGACGCTTTGATTGACTGTTTCCAAAGATTTTAATGTCGTTTAATAGTAGATTCTCGACGGCAACGCCGTTTGACATGTACAACATACTGTCTGTTTCCTGTTTCGTAAACCAACGAAGAATATGAGATTTAGGGCATTTTAGTCATTTGTAGGAAGTACTGTTTTCATGCATATTTTGCTGATGTGATTGACATGGTTTCTCGTCGCATTAGGATATTAGGAATGCGTGCATAATTAGTTTGGCGAAGAGATTCGCCTAAATGCGCACATCGGGTCGACATACTATATGTAGACTTAAGTGTGTAGTGCAAGTGTTTGTATAAATGTTTGTATTAGTATGTATTGAATTAAATGATGTTATGAATTAGTTTGAGATTGGTTTCTCAATTAATATGCTGATGTGAATGATTTCCTACATGTTAGTTATATGCATGGTTTCATTGTATGTATGAAATGCATGTACTTGATGATTTACTTAGGTTCTATGTTATAACATGTGTTAACATGCTCACATGGTTGTATTTCAATTCCAATACTCTCATATGATTTGCTGATGTGATTCCTTAATTGTTTAGGACTATGCTTAGTCCAGGCAGTCGGTAACCGAGAGAATTCGTGGTTAGCTTATCCTCACCACGAACGACGCGTCGATGAACGCGAGCCGTGTTCTGGAGTTGGCGGCAGTGGTTAGGTCACACGAAGTGTTTTACGCACTTCATGTCGTCAACATGAGATGCAATCACTCTAGTCGAGCCCGTCAAGTAACCCGACTGGCCATTGTATGTTCACTCTGCATGAGTCATAACTGCTTGAACCTAGGGTTCTGAACTTACCATTGTAAACCCTGTTAACCATGGTACCTTGATCCACGAAGACTCATGAGCCGGGCATGGTGGTATGGGACACCGTGGTCGAGCTGTCGGCCTACGCTGGGGCCACAAACCTCCCCGTAGTGACCAGTGAGCACATAGTCTCGTGAGCAGATTATGGTGATATGGGACACTATATTCTTGCTGTCGGCCTACACTGATCAGGCGACGAGTCCTTTGTAGTGACCGCGAGCGTATTCTGAGTCTACGGGAGGTGACGACCCTTCAGTAGCAGTAGAGTACAATAGGCCTGTATTGATAAGGTGATGGGGGAGCGGTGCAACGAGTGCGAGCAACAGCCCTGGCAGCCCTTGCAGCGACCTACGAAATATACATCGAATGAGATTACGAGGAGTGACGACCCTAGACAGGATCTGTGTTGGGATTGATATAAGGGAAGTACCTTAGTTTCCCAATCCTGCTGTTTGAATGGATAATAATAACTCGAAAATCATATCACCATAACATTGCATGTGCCTGGAAGATGTGGAGCACTCTAGGGAGTGTGGCATGCTGCGGTCGTAAGATGTTGCCGTATGAGGGAGATCGTCAGTGAGGGCATACATCACGTCATGTCATATTGCATTAACAACAGTATTAGGATTGTTTGATTTACTGCTTTACTATTTTCGCATGATTGATTTGAGAACATGTTAATCCTTGCTCTATTATTCCACTGAGTTAGCTACTCACTCCCACGTTACGGGACGGTGTTCCTAGACACCCACCAGACCTTTTTGTGATTGCAGATGATGGCGCGGCCTGCGAGGCGGAGCCGGACTTGATGATGATGAGGAGGATCCCTTCTTTATACGAGTTCTGATCGACGGGATTACAGGGAGGTTGATTAGATGTCTTGACACTTGTCATTTTATATTTTCAGAGCACTCATGTATATACTTTCTTTCTATTTTGAGGTATACATGTATATGTTTAACCTGGTAACATGTTCACACTCTGGAGACATACAACAGTTTATATATGTTATACATACTATCACAGTCTTCCGCTTGTTAATCTAACTGTCTCTGGAGTATGATATGCTGATCTAGCTTAATCTCACTCATGTTTAATATGTTATCATAGACAACATTCAATCATACATATCTATGTTACATAAATAACATTTTGGAACTCGGGAGTTGGGTTTTTGCTCGACCCCCCGATTTTCGGGATGTTACAATAACCCCTCTCAACTATAGTATGTGGTGTGGCCCACCCAAGTCTTGGATTGACTTTATTTTTAAGCCCATTGCCCACCATGGAATGGTACATCTAATTGATGGGGCAGATCCAAAGTTCGTGTGGACCGCACCATAGAAAAGAGTGGGATAGTGATCAAAAACTTCCATGGCCCAAAGAAGTTTTTAATGGTAGGCATACAATCCTCACTGTTTTCAATGGTGGGGTCCACTCAAACTTGATTTCATCCATGTTGTCCATCCATTTTGAAAGATAAATTTAGGGCTTAATACCAAAACTTAGATCTAAATCCCTGGTGGACCACACCATGGGAAAACAGTTATGATTCGATTTCTACCATTAAAAATCTCCTAGGGCCCACTGTAATGATTATTTGACATCTAACCTGTTTATCAGGTCATATAGACTTGGATGAAGGGAAAAAATATATATCATCTTGATCCAAAACTTTTGTGGCCCCTAAAAAGTTTTTAACGGTGGGAGTTCAATTAACACTGTGCGGTCCACTTGAGATTTGGATACAACTAATTTTTGGGATCATATCATAAATTTATCTAGAAGAATGGGTGGACAGCATGGATGAAACACACACATCATTGTGGGGCGCACAGAGCACCGACCACTAGCCATTGGCTAGTGGCAGGGTGAGTAGCCGATCCATTTCCCCCCATCTACGAAAAAAAAGAGGGGCGATTTTTATCTTTCCTTGCGCACCCTATCTCCCGTTCCCCCCCAATCTTCTTCATTAGTAGCAGCCCAGACCAGCTAACCCTCTCCCAACACACTGCAAACCCCGTCTTCCCCACGACATCAACCCCTAAACATCTTGCAAACACCTGTCTTCTCCAATTACAGCTCCAAAATCCCAAACCCATCTTCGTCTGTGAGCTTAACAACCTCTCCACCATTTCTGACAATTGCATTCCCCAACCGCCATTGATGATGAAACCCATCTCTAGCCACTGCCCCAAGTTCCAGATCCACAGCCGGACAAACTATTTCGGCTGCAGGAGCATCAAATTCGACCACGGTTATCGCTGCCCCCTCAACCCCAATGCCTAGAAGCCATCCACGACCACCATTTATGACCACAATATTTTATGTAATCTTAAGATTCTCTAATTTTTTTTATTTTTTTTTCTATCCAACCTTTCTATTTATTATTATTATTTTTTATATAGATATGGGCATCTGTTTGGGATTTGGGATGAAATTGTATTTCTTTTGATTTTATTTTGTTTTTGTTATTTTGAATAGAATCCTTTTTCTTTCTTTCTTTTCTCTTTTCTTTTTAGATTTTTTTCATGAAATGAGAACAAAACAGGTCTCATTTTTTTCTTCCATAATAAATGCAGTTGTGCATGTTTAGACTTGGTTGTTTGGATCTCTGTACATCATCATTGTTATCTGAGTTGTTTGGATCTCTGTACATCATCATTGTTATCTGAGTTGTTTGGATCTCTGTACATCATCATTATTTAGGATGCCATGTCCAAAGAATAACCTCTTGGGTCTCAAAAATCAGTCCAACAACAACAGCCACATTTTTTAGTTTCCAACAGCCACCAATGACATGGAGTCGAGGAATCTTTGGAAAACTTCCGAGGCTTTTCTCAAAGAATTTCTCTATTCTAGTAATTATGGAAGGTGATTTCAGGAATGTCAAACTCACCATTTGTGAGGTTTGGAAATTGAGCTTTGGATTCAATAGTATCTGCAACCATGCCACTAGATTTAAAAATTTGCTTGTCAATGCAGGGAGTCATTTACACAATTTCCACAACTTGATCTCTAGAGTAGAAACTGCCAAATGGTAACCCAAATCAATTCTTAAAGGTCCTATTTCCATCAAAATGTGTAATTAGAAGTTCCCATTTCATTTTCTCAAATGGGCATGAGTTCTTACTGATTTGAGCACTGATTTGCATGATGCTGAATTTGTTTAAACCTTACAATCCAGCATTCATTTGTATAGTATCCAATATGGTATTTTAAAACCTTATAATTCCACATTTATTTACACCATGCCAATCTTGGTTTTAAACCTTACAACCTATTAAAAACAGGAATCTGGTTTGGTGGCCAGAAGCCTCAAGTTCTGCATGCATAATTTAAATCCTTCTAATCAGTAGTCTTTATAATCAATGGTATGCAATATATCTAAGTTTTAAAATGTTGAGATTCAACAAAGTATCTGCTATGGGATGTCAGTCCACTACTTTTACCACAAACACAGCCAACAACGAAGACCAAAGAATGGATAAACTGATGTAAGAAAGACATACCAAATTTGTTTCAAGGAAAGAATGTATTGTTCCAGTGACATCTTGAAGAAAATGTAAATACCTTTATAGATTTGGAAGGAAAGACATATAACTTTGAGAGGTGGTTATTTCATTCCCTTAGTAGATTTGGAAGGAAAACAGAAATACCAAATTTGGATGGCTTGGTCAAATGGGAAATAATTACTAATCTTTGAGAGATGGTTATTTTGTTCCCTTGGTAGATTTGGAAGGAAAGAAATACAAATTTTAATAATAAATGAGGATACCTTGATAAACATTTGTTGGAAGCCACGTAGAAGCAGTTGGGATTCCAACCTAGGCAGCCTACAAGCAAAACGTAAATTGAGTTATAAAAAAAATTTAAAAATCAGTTTTGCCATATTGTATTATTCACCACTGATACCGAGTAGTATCACCTCTTATCATCCTTTATCAGGCCATTTTAGCTCGGTATGGGCTGATATAGCTGTATCATTCATGGACAATTCCAGCACATATATCAAACTGGTTTTTTACAATACTTCAAAGCTTGGAGATACCCCATGTTTCCACATCTTAGATAAAAGAAAAAAAAAAATTGTGGAAATAATTAAATAAATATCACAATTGTATCAAAGGTTTGCCCCCACCATGGATAGAAAGTGCCCAAAACATCTCCATTTGGACAATCCTAGCTTTTTAATTGGTGACCAGCAAATAGACAAATCCGAAAAGAAATTCTGGAACTATCAATACTTGACAGAAATGAAAGGCAAAGATTAGATAACCAAGATTGTCCAATCTAGAGGGGTTTAGGACATGGTCCATCCATAGTGGGCCACATGGATAAACTGTTTGGAACATTGGGCCCCACATGTAAACTGAGATCCTGAGGATACTATGCATATCCTTATACAAATCGAGGAAATTTATATGCAACTCTCATATTACAAGAGTCCTAGCACAAACAATCCATGTATTGAAACAAACCATTGTAAATAAATGTCATTTGATGTTGTATTCTAGTATATACCCATCCTGTTCTCCAAAAACTATCATCGTAAACATCCAAAAGATGATGCAAACTAGTTCATAGGTCACTACAAAGCAGTACACAGTACAAACTTTAAAAACTAAGGGAACGTACTTCGTCTAAAAATGAATCCTTCAAGGATCCTCTAGATTTCTTAATGATTTGGATGGCCTCTAAATTTGTACTTCCCTGCCAAGAAAAGAGATGATGATTTAGAATAAAGCTGAAATTGAATTGTCACAACTAAAACAAACTAACAAGAAAAACATTATTACTAAAACAAACTTACACCAAAAAGGTAATTGATGTGAGTGCAATAGTGTAGCAAACTAGCAGCAAATGCTAGTTTAGTTAGTTAAAATGGGTAAAATGGAAATTGGTTGGATCAAACCAGAGTGCTGCTTTGGAATCATAAGCAATGCAAAGTGGGATCTGTCTGATAGATTGTTCAAATTTTTTGTTGGATCTATTTCATTTATCCACTCAATCTTAAATGTCTATTTTTCATACGATTGGAAGCTTATGTTCAATTGGTTAGTATGACTTCTGTACCATAGCTTGTCTCTAGTTGTATGAAAGAATGGATGGTTCAATCAAATGCACCGGTAATAAAGAAAATCATTATGTGATGGCAATGTGGGGCACGCACAATAGCCCAAAATATGTATCATGAACTTAGCTGTTCCTTCTTTTTTTTTTTTTTTTTTTAATAAAAACTCGTCTTTATTTTTATTTTTCTTTTAGTTCTAGAAATCTATTTTTTAAAAAATAAAATAAAATTTTGTGGGTGGTGCATTTAAAGAATGTAATGATTTTGTGTTTCTTAAGTTTCTTTTGTTTGTAATTGCTAATGCATCTTTACACACAAGGAATTATTGGATTTGGCATTGGTTTGGCTGCCATGGTGAGAGTTTGAATTTAATCTTCCCACATCCTATAAATGTTCTATTTCATGTTTGCCTTTTGTGTTCCTGTAATGCAACTCTGGCATTTTTTGAATGGTTCAAAGCTTTCAAATGTTTTGTTTTTAACTTTCTTTGTTTTTTATTTTTTCACAATAGGGGAATCGAGTGATTGTGGAAATTCAGTTTGCAGATTATATTTTCCTTGCCTTTGACCAGGCATGTTTCCTATCATGTTTAAAATCTTTTTGCAGTTGTGATCCTTTTTTTCCACTACTTCAATTCAGGAACTTATTCATTCCATGCCTTGCAGTGGTTTCTACTCTTGTTCTTGGTGTTTATTAAATTTCCTTGGGAATCTTAATCTAAATCTTGCTCTATGTGTGTGTGTACGCATGTAACTCATTACTTGGATGTAGGAGCAGGAGAGGGTGAAATATCCATGTGCAGAAATTTTAAAAATTGAATGTTGAAAAACCATCACTTCTTAAAGCAGCAACAGTTTATTGTTAGAAGTAATAAAGTCAATTAGATTTATGTTCTGCTACTTTGATTATTTTGCAATGCTAATTAGAAAAACATTTTTGGCATTTATAACTCGTATCTTCCTTCTTGTCACAATTAGTAAGAAATATAAGCTTTAGGAGAGTTTAATTTGGGTTGTTGGATGATGCATGGCCACTGCATGATGTCTACCCAAATGCTTATGTTAATTTCTCACAGCATCATATTTTCAAATGCTGAAAGAACAAATAGTAGAATTTTGAGTTCTAACAGTTTCCCTTTAAATTTTGAAAATACATTTATAAATTATCTTCTTCTGTTCCTAAAGCCCAGTTTTCTCCTTTTTGTTTATTAGTTCTTAGCATATGGTATGTATTGCGTATGACATGTGTTTTTGACATCATCCCCAACAACTTCCTCATCTCAAAGCTAGTTTCTATGTATTGTAAATTCAATCATATTCATCACACCCACAAGGTGTTTGACAAAACTCCCCAAAGAAATATCTTCTATTCAGTATGCATTTTCCATGCAGTATGCATTTTCTTCCTAATTGATGTCATAAAAAGCATCTTCCCTAGTGACTATCATCTTCTATTCAGTATGCATTTTCTTCCTTTTCTTCTTTAAGCTATTGTATAATGAATTCAATGCCATCATCTTCTATTTTCTCTATTTCTTTTTTCTTTTTTACTTTTTGGTTGGAGATACTATATACACACACAATGCTTTGAGTGCATGGTTGGAGGGTTCAACTGATTGGGATTACAGTTTGTACAAGTGGGGTCATGGTTCAATGATCTAAAGCCCAAACCAGTGAAACCATAGACATGATGAACCTTACCCTGAATGGTCGATGCACTAAAATTCGTCAGATTGGAAAATCTTAGCAATAAGTTTTTCAACCTTTTTTTCTAGTTGAATATGAACCATTACTATTTTTTTTTTCTTAACCATTATTTTTTCCTAAACTACAGCTCTTGTTCTCCATTCAACAGTTTGGGTTTTCAGTTCATACAAGTGTAATTGACAGGATAGGTTCTCACCCTAGATGGCCCATGCACTGAAAATCTTTCATATTCAGTTGATCGAGAATTGTTGTAGTTTTTAATGTCATTTTTTAATATTAAAAAAATCAGTTTATATAAAAAAAAATTCCATTTGATTTTTTTTTATGGATGCATCATGCATGGTTTTATGATAAAACACATGTATAAAACAAATTATTTGTTCTAAACAGGACATTTATGATAAAATAAATTATTTGTTCCAAACAGGACATTTATCAAAGGAGCACTATCAGGTGATATTTAAGATTTTCATTATAAATAGATTAAGAGCCAATGATAATTATAAGTAGACTTGTAGCCAAAAATAAAGAATTTGATTTTTTTCAAAATGTGGAAAGACTAATCAGTCCTACTTCTTGTAACTTCAGCCACTGCTTCAAATGGAGGGACTGTACAAAGATTTGGTTAGGGAGACTACTGATGGTGAACTATCAGCTGCAAAAAACATGAGAGTTATAAAGGTGAAAAGAAACATAAGGCGGTCGGTAAGATAAGATGCATGATTTTCCTTTTCAACTGTTAGTCATAGATTGACAGTACTTGTTTCAATTTTCTTGGATGGATGATGAATGTATTTGGGAATGTAAATGAAAATAAAAAACTTATAATATATATATATATATATATATATATGTATGTGTGTGTGTGTGTGTGTGTGTGTGTGTGTGTGTGTGTGTGTGTGTGTGTGTGTGTGTGTGTGTGTGTGTTATCAATGGAGGATACCTTGTTTAAGGGGACATGAAATTCTTGTAGCTTATGGTATGGTGCCCCAATATTGGTTGTATGTTACTAGTATGTAGTAGATAATACTAGGTTCAATAGTAGATAATACTAGAGAATCCCTAAACCTAAACTTACACCTAATCCTAATCTACTCCTTATCCTAAATCTAAACTTGAAAACCCAAACATAAATCCTTACACAAACCCAAACCCAAAACTGATTTCCTAAACCTAAACCTTAACCTATTCTCAATTCCCTAAACCGTCTCAATTCCCTAAACCGTAACCTATAACCTATCCTAAACCTAAACCTATAACCTACACTTATAACCTAAACCTAAACCTATAACCTAAACCTGTAACCTTAACCTAAACATAAAACTTAAACCTAAACCTAAACCCAAAATTGATCCTAAACCCAAATCTGAATCCCTAAACCCTTAGCCTAAACCTAAAACCCAAACATAAACATGATCTCGAACCCGAACCTAATTTCCTATACCTAAACCTTAACGTATTCTTAAATCCCTAAACTTAAACCTACACCTAATCCTAATCTTAATCTTAACTCTCCAACCTAAACCTAGACCTAAACTTGAAAACCCAAATCTAAACCCGATCCCAAACCCGAATTTGAATCCCTAAATGCTTAGCCTAAACCTAAAACCCAAATGTAAACCCAATCTCGAACCTGAACCCAATTTCTTATACCTAAACCTTAACGTATTCTCAAATCCCTAAAACTAAACCTACACCTAATCCTAATCTCAACTCCCTAACCTAAACCTAAACCTAAACTCAAAAACCCAAAACTAAACCCTAACCCGAACCCGATTTCCTAAACCTAAACTTATGACCTTAACCTAAACCTATTCTCAAATCCCAAAACCTGCAACCTAAACCTAAACCTATAACCTATAACCAAAACTAAAACCTATAACCTAAACCAAAACCAAAACCTATAACCTAAAACCGAACCCATTCTCAAATCATAAAACCTATAACCTGAACTTAAACCTTAACTAAAACCAAAACCTATTCCCTAAACTAAAACCAAAACCTATAACCTAAACCCAAACCCAAACCCAAACCCAAACCCAAACCCGAACCCGAACCTGAATTCCTAAACCTTAACCTAAACATATATCCTATAACCTATAACTTAAGCCTATACCTAAACCTAAAACCTTACTTATAACCTAAAACTATTCTCAAATCCTTAAACCTTAACCTAAAACCTAACCTAAACCTATACTTATAACCTAAAACTATTCTCAAATCCCAAAACCTATAACCTAAACCCGAACCCGAACCCGAATTCCTAAACCTTAACCTAAACATATAACCTATAACTTATAACTTAAGCCTATACCTAAACGTTAAACCTTACTTATAACCTAAAACTATACTCAAATCCTTAAACCTTCACCTATAACCTAACCTAAACCTATACTTATAACCTAAAACTATTCTCAAATCCCAAAACCTATAACCTAAACCCGAATCCAAACCTGAACCTAAACCCGAATTCCTAAACCTTAACCTAAACATATAACCTACAACCTGTAACCTAAGTCTATACCTAAACCTAAAACCTAAAGCTAAACCAAAACTTAAAACTTAAACCTAAACTCAAATCCCTAAACCTTAACCTAAACCTACAACCTGAACCTAAACTTATAACCTTAACCTAAATCTATTATCAAATCCCAAAACCTATAACCTAAACCTAAACCTTAACCTCAAACTTAAACCAAACCTAAACCTATAACCTAAAATCAATTCCCTAAACCTTAACCTATAACCTAACCTAACCTAAACCTAAACCTATAACCTTAACCTAAACATAAAACTTAAACCTATTCTTATAACCTAAACCTATTCTCAAATCCCAAAACCTATAACCTATAACCTAAACCTATAACCCAAACCTAAAACCTAAACCTAAACCTACACTTATAACCTATAACCTAAACCTATAATCTAAACCTAAACCTAAAACCCAAATGTAAACCCGATCTCGAACCCGAATCCGATTTCCTAAACCTAAACCTTAACGTATTCTCAAATCCCTAAACCTAAACCTACATCTAATCCTAATCTCAACTCCTTAACCTAAACCTAAACTTGAAAACCCAAACCTAAACCCGATCCCAAACCCGAACCCGATTTCCTCAAACTAAACCTTAACCTATTCTCAATTCCCTAAACCTATAGAATATAACCTAAACCTAAACCTATAACCTTAACCTAAACCAAAACCTATGACCTAAAATCTTAACTTATAACCTAAAACCTAAACCTTAACCTAAAACCTAAAACTTAAACCTTAACCTAAAATCTAAATGTATTCTCAAATCCCTAAACCTAAACCTACACCTAATCCTAATCTCAACTCCCTAACCTAAACCTAAACTTAAACTTGAAAATCCAAACCTTAACTCGATCCCGAACCCAAACCTGATTTCCTAAACCTAAACCTTTAACCATTTCTCAATTCCCTAAACCTAACTTATACCCTAAACCTAAACCTAAACCTATAACCTATAACTTAAACCTAAACCTAAAACCTAAATGTATTCTCAAATCCCTACACCTAAACCTACACCTAATCCTAATCTCAACTCCCTAACCTAAACCTAAACCTAAACTTGAAAACCCAAACCTAAACCTGATCCCAAACCCGAACCTGATTTCTTAAACCTAAACCTTTACCTATTCTCAATTCCCTAAACCTGCACCACCTGCGCATCCAGCTGAGGATGCCTATACTTACGCCCAGGATGAGGGCATGGCCCATCCTGCGCCGCCTGCTTTCCCTGCGGGGAATCCTGCCGACACACGGGGCCTTCTGGAGCGATTTCAGCGCTTGCGGCCTCCTACTTTCACGGGTTCTCACAGACCCGAGGAGGCTGAGTTCTAGCTCGACCGAGTGTCGAAGATTCTACGGATGTTGCACTGTACCGAGGCTGAGCAGGTAGAGCTGGCTACCTTCCTGTTTGAGAGAGAGGCCAGTATGTGGTGGGATAGCATATTGCGGACTGTTGCCGCAGATTTCGTATGGACGTGGGCAGCATTTGAGTTCCGCTTCCATGAGAAGTATTATCCCCAGACCTACAGGCACGAGAGGGAGAATGAGTTTCTCCGTCTCAGGCAGGCAGCGATGATAGTTACCGAGTATGAGCATCGGTTCACAGAGTTGGGCAGGTACGTCCCGACGATTCTAGCTGATGAACAGATGCGCATACGGCGCCTTTTGGAGGGCTTGCGACCGGATATTCGGTCGAAGATGTGCTGTGTCAGTTTTCCTTCCTATGCGGAGTTGGTTCACATGTCCATGCGGGCAGAGCAGGACGTGGATCGACTTGCGCGATCTCGAGGCCCGACTACTTCTAGGCCGCGACCGGATTTGCCAGACAGGCCCTTCGCGGGCAAGAGGCCTCGTTTTGATCCTCCTACCAGGACCACGGTGCCTGTACCACCGTTTCAGCGCCCTTATTTGTCATGCACATACTGTGGGAGGACGGGCCACTTAGCGCAGAGTTGCTTTTCGAGGATGCGGGACAGTGGATTCTCGCCACCGCAGAAGATTGATCGTGTACGTCCACAGGCGATATCAGCACCGCCTATACGGTCAGCTCCTGCGTATCCTTCTTTCAGACCTACGGTATCGCAGATTCGACAGCCTCCACGACCCTTGACACAGCGGCCGAACCGGCCACAGCAGGCTCGAGTTCATGCATTGACCGCTGAGGCAGCTACGACGCCGAATTTTCAGCATTCAGCCTTTGAGGTCACGGCCCATATCGGAGGTACTCCCATTCTTATCATGGTGGACACTGGTTCCACGATTTCTTTGATATCGCGTGCCGTAGTCAGACGTCTTGGGTTACAGACTATCACTATGGATAGCGTGCGAGTCTTTGCAGCTCATGGAGATTTTTCGGATGTCACCCAGATGTGTGAGGGTTGTTTGGTTGATCTGGGAGGCAGGACGATGACTCTTGATCGGGTCGTCGATCCCTCGCTCGTTTATCTCGACGTCATTCTTGGCATGGACTGGTTGACTGCAGCGAGAGCCGAGATTGACTGCGAGACTCTTATAGTCACAGCGTACGAGCCTGAGGGTGCATCCTTCACATTTCCAGTGCGGGTAAATCTTCCTTTCCGCATTCTTAGCTACGCCACTCTATTGCGCGACGCTGGTGCCCAGGTACTTGAGCAGACTCCAGTTGTTTCTGAGTTCGGGGATCTGTTCAGGAAGATCCCTGGTTTGCCGCCCCGACGTGAGATCGATTTCACTATCGATCTGGTTCCTGGTTCTACACCCGTCTCACTGCCGACGTATCGCATGGCACCATGTGAGATGGAGGAGTTGAGGACGCAGATTGATGGTCTGCTAGAGCTTGGCTTTATACGGCCTAGCGTGTCTCCTTGGGGAGCACCGGTCTTGTTCGTGAAGAAGAAGGATGGTTCGCTGCGATTATGTATTGATTATCGCAGGCTGAACCAGCTCACGGTGAAGAACAAGTACCCTTTGCCCAGGATCGATGACTTGTTTGATCAGTTGAGAGGAGCGCAGTACTTCTCGAAGATTGATCTTCAGTCAGGTTATCATCAGCTGCGCGTCAGAGATGAGGACGTGCAGAAGACAGCATTCAGGACCAGTTTTGGTCACTACGAGTTCCTCGTGATGTCGTTCGGTCTCACGAACGCACCGGCCGTGTTCATGGATCTGATGAACCGGGTATTTCGGCCTTTCCTCTATCGATTCGTGTCTTCATCGACGACATTTTGGTGTACTCTAGGAGTCGAGAGGAGCATGAGGAGCACTTGCGTTTGGTCCTTGATACGCTCAGACGGCCTCAGTTGTTCGCACAGTACAAGAAGTGCGACTTCTGGAAGCAGGAGGTGAAGTTTCTGGGACACGTGGTGTCCAAGGATGGCATGGCAGTTGACCTGTCTAAGGTAGCTGCGGTGCAGGACTGGGAGCAGCCTGGTTCTGTCACTGAGGTGAGGAGTTTCTTGGGACTCGCTGGCTACTATCGGCGCTTCATTCAGGACTTCTCGAAGATCGCGAGACCCTTATCTCAGTTGACACGGAAGGACGTGAAGTTCGCCTGGAATGATAAGGCGGAGTCAGCTTTTCAGGAGCTGAAGGACAGACTTACGTCCGCCCCTGTGCTAGTATTGCCAAAGCAAGGGGTTAGATACACTATATACACTGACGCGTCTAGCGTTGGTTTGGGTTGTGTCCTTATGCAGAGGGACAGGGTAATTTCGTATGCCTCGAGACAATTAAGGAAGCACGAGGAGAATTACCCTACACACGACCTAAAGTTGGCAGCCGTTATATTCGCACTGAGACTCTGGAGACATTACCTCTACGGAGAGGAGTTCGAGCTCTTTTGCGACCACAAGAGCCTCAAGTACATATTCACGCAGCGAGACTTGAATATGAGGCAGCAGCGATGGATGGAAACGCTGAAGGACTTCAAGTTTGAAGTCTCTTACCATCCTGGGAAGGCGAACCTTGTGGCTGATGCATTGAGCCGCAAGAAGGCGATAAAGTTTGCGGCTCCGCTGATGGTTGCCGAGTGGGATATGGTTGAGTTTTTGCGAGACTTTGAGCAGAAACTCACCGTGGAGGAACCATTTGAGTTCATCGCACACGTACAGGTGCGATCCCAGATCGATGACCGAGTCATCGAGGCGCAGAGGGACGACGCGCATCTTACTGAGCTTCGAGAGCAGGCCAGTGATGATGCTGACGCCGACTGGCGAGTTGGTATGGATGGGGGCTTACGTTACCGTGGCCGCCTATGCGTCCCAGATGTCCCTGACTTGAGACGAGAGATTCTCGAGTCTGCGCATTCTACTAGACTCGCGATGCATCCAGGCAGCACGAAGATGTATCGTGACGTGAAGAGGACGTATTGGTGGGAAGGTATGAAGACCCACATAGCTGAGTTCGTGTCCCGTTGTCTCACTTGTCAGCAGGTGAAGGCAGAGCATCGCCGACCACCTGGACTTTTGCAGCCTATGTCGATTGCAGAGTGGAAGTGGAATTTCATTTCCATGGACTTTATTTCTGGGTTGCCGAAGACGAGGAAGGGGCATGATTCCATTTGGGTGATCGTCGACCGATTGACGAAGTCGGCGCACTTCCTACCAATCAGAGTTACGAACTCTGCAGACGAGCTGGCTAGATTGTATATCCGAGAGATTGTGCGTCTGCATGAAGTTCCATTGGAGATCGTGTCGGACAGAGACACGCAGTTCACTTCTATTTTCTGGACTCGCATTCAGGAGGCTATGGGTGTGAAGTTGAAGTTCAGTACTGCCTTCCACCCACAGACGGACGGACAGACGGAGCGAGTGAACCAGATCCTGGAGGACATGTTGCGAGCTTGCGCATTGGACTTCAAGGACAGTTGGGATGACTGTCTTGCATATGCGGAGTTTGCGTACAATAATAGCTTCAGGCGAGTATCGGCATGGCACCTTATGAGGCGCTGTATGGGCGACCTTGTCGCGCACTGCATTGCTGGTTAGAGGTCGGTGAGCGTAGCTTGATTGGCCCAGAGTTGGTGCAGGCGACGTCAGAGAAGATTGATATTATTCGACGTCGGCTTCTTACAGTGCAGAACAGACAGAAGAGCTACGCCGATACGAGACGGAGACCACTTGAGTTCACAGTCAGGGATCACGTGTTTTTGTGAGTTTTCCCTATGAAGGGAGTCCTTCGGTTCGGGAAAAAGGGAAAGCTGGCACCGCGATTCATTGGTCCATTCCAGATCCTCGATCGTGTGGGAGCAGTGGCTTACCGATTGGCTTTACCCACGCCCCTCGCGAGCGTCCACAACGTATTTCATGTTTCTATGCTGAAGAAGTACGTTGCTGATCCTTTCCATATCATCAGATGGGAGCAGGTGCAGTTAGGAGAGGATGTTACTTATATCCTGCGACCGACACGCATCTTAGACAGGAAGGAGCAGGTACTGCGTAGCAAGGTGATTCCCCTTGTGAAGGTACTATGGACGCATCACTCTGAAGAGGAGGCTACTTGGGAGACAGAAGCCGAGATCAGAAAGAACTATCCACAGCTTCTCGAGGAGTACGAAAAGGTACAAATTTCGAGGATGAAATTATTTGTTAAGGGGGGTAGATTGTAACGCCCGTGAAAAATCCGTACTTGGGTTCGAGTACCGATTTGACTCGAAATCGCGTAGAAATAATTTCCATGGAAATTAAGCGTAAGTTAGCTAGCGCAACGCTAGAGTAGCTGGGAAATAGTCCCTGATCACTTTAAATACGTTCTGCAAGACCCAAATCGAGTAGAACAAACAACTCTACAATACTCTATAACCTCGGATCAAACTCTAAGCAGGTTTGTTCTCTGGACCATATTGAAATTTTGTATTGGATTTAGACCGCGTGTCGAAGGTCCGATACCTCCTATCTTAGACCGTTAGAACCGCCCAGCTGGACTTGACAATCATCTCGAAAATCAAGTCAAACCGATAATCACAGACTATTTCGTTGAACCCGGACTGAAGCGACCGCGAATAGGGACGGATTTGGAATTTCAAATTCAAATCTGGCACATGACTTGATGCGTCAGTATTAAGCGTTCTGACCGTCAGAATTCATCCAGATTATACCCTCGGATCAGGAAAAATTTCTATTTATTATCATGAGACTTTCAGCCCTGATCTACGTGCGGTGACCGCTGAACTGAAACTGGTCCGCCACGTGCGATCTGTGAACCCTGCCAGACTGAAAACTTAATACGAGGTACATCTGGTACCCATGAGCTTAAGTCTGATCGCAATCGACCAGGGGACCACCAGAAAGCAGTTTTTGGACCAAAACAGCCCCGAAATGGATAGTCATCAAGTAAACTTCGTCCCGGAGCCTATTTCCGGCGATTTCAAGCTTATAAAAGGGGTTGAAACCCTCATTTCTCCCTTACATCCGAAAATTGCAACCCTAGGAGAAAAAGAGAGAGAGTTTGAAGAAAGAGAAGAAGAGAATTTTCCCGCTTCCGAGCCCCTGACAGTTGCTGCTTCAGCACTTCCTTCCAATCACCTGGCTGGTGATTTCTCCACTTTTTCAGGTATAAAATAACCCCAAAAACTTGCTGATTTAGGGTTTACTTAGTTGCATGACATGTTAGCTAACGTATTCCATAAATCAGGCTTTCCTACCGCCGTAGACGAAGCGTACACGCTCCGTTCAAAATCCTGCAACCGTAAGAGACTAGGTGAGGATTTTAGACGCTTTGATTGACGGTTTACAATGCTTTCAATGTCGTTTAATAGTAGATTATTGACGACATCGCCGTTTGACATGTACAACATGCTCTCCGTTTCCTGTTTCGTAAATTAACGAAGAATATGAGATTCAGGGCATTTTAGTCATTTGTAGGAAGTACGGTCTACATGTATATTTTGCTGACGTGATTGACATGGTTTGTCGCCGCATTAGGGAGTTAGGAATGCTTGCATAATCAGTTTGGCGAAGAGATTCGCCAAGTTGCGTGCTTTGGGTCGACATACTATATGTGGACTTAAGTGTGTAGTGCATGTGTTTGTATAAATGCTTGTATTAGTATGTATTGAATTGAATGATGTTATGTAGTAGTTTGAGAGTGATTTCATGATTAATATGCTGACCTAAATGATTTCCTACATGTTTACCTTATGCATGATTTCACTACATGCATAGAAAGTATGCCTTGAAGATTTGCTGAAGTTGAATGTTATAACATATGTTAACATGCTCACATGATGTATTTCGATTCCAATACTTTAACATGTAATGCTAATATGATTCCATAGATGTGTGGGACTTGACCTAGTCCAGGCAGTCGGTAACCGAGCGAATTCGTGGCTGACTGGTCATAGCCACGAACGACGCGTCGATGAACGTGATTCGTGTTGAGAGTTGGCGGCAGTGGTTAGGCCACGCGAAGTGTTTTACGCACTTCATGTCGTTCGACTTGAGATGCGATCGCGCTAGTCGAGCCCGTCAAGTAACCCGACTGGCCGATGTATGTTCACCTTGTATGAGTCATAACTGCTTGAACCTAGGGTACTGAACTTACCATTGTAAACCCTATTAACCGTGGTACCTTGATCCACGAAGACTCATGAGCCGGGCATGGTGGTATGGGACACCGTGGTCGAGCTGTCGGCCTACGCTGGGGCCACAAACCTCCCCGTAGTGACCAGTGAGCACCTAGACTCGTGAGCAGATTATGGTGGTATGGGACACTATATTCTAGCTGTCGGCCTACACTGATCAGGCGACGAGCCCTTTGTAGTGACCGCGAGCGTATTCTGAGTCCACGGGAGGCGACGACCCTTCCGTGCAGTAGAGTACAGTAGGCCTGTATTGATAAGGTGATGGGGGAGCGGTGCAACGAGCGCGAGCAACAGCCCTGGCAGCCCTTGCAGTGACCTACAAATTACACATCGTATGAGATTACTAGGAGTGACGACCCTAGACAGGATCTGTGTTGGGATTGATACAAGGGAAGTACCTTAGTTTCCCAATCCTGCTGTTTGAATGGACTAATAACAACTTAGAAATCATATCACCATAGCATTGCATGTGCCTGGAAGATGTGGAGCACTCTAGGAAGTGTGGCATGCCGTGGTCGTAAGATGTTGCCGCATGAGGGTGATCGTCGGTGAGGGCATACATCACGTCATATCATTTTGCATTAACAACAGTATTAGGATTGTCTGATTTACTGCTTTACTATTATCGCGTGATTGAATTGTGAACATGCTAATCTTTGCTCTATGATTCCACTGAGTTGATCACTCATTCCCACGTTACGGGATGGTGTTTGCAACACCCACCAGACCCTGTTGTAGCTGCAGGTGAGGACGAGATCCAGGAGGTGGAGCCAGAGTCGACGAGGACCAGGATGAGTTCTCGTATATGCAGTATCATGACGGCTTCCCGTAGGTGACCTGGATCGAGGGGACATCAGTGGGACTTTCCTTTTTGAACATTATTCTTTTGTTATGTATATGTACATGAGACTCAGAGATGTAGTCATACTTTGGAGACAGATGAGATTACTTTATTTTTCCATACAGTGATATATACATTGTTTAGTCTTCCGCTTGCTTTTATCACTGGATCTGAAGTATGAATTGCAGTTTTGGTATACTTTTACTCATGCGAATGCTTTAAATCAGACAACATTGAATCATAACCATTTTTGTTGTATAAGTGACGGTCTGGAACTCGGGAGTTGAGTTTATACACGACCCCCGATTTTCAGGGTGTTACATAACCTAAACCTAAACCTTAACCTAAACCTAATCCTAAACCTATAAACTTAACCTAAACCAAAACCTATGACCTAAAACCTTAACCTATAACCTATAACCTAACTTTAACTTAAACCTAAAACCTAAACCTAAACCTAAACCTAAATGTATTCTCAACTCCCTAAACCTAAACCTACACCTAATCCTAATCTCAACTCCCTAACCTAAACCTAAACCTAAACTTGAAAACCCAAAACTAAACCTGATCCTGAACCCAAACCTGATTTCTAAACCTAAACCTTAACCTATTCTCAATTCCCTAAACCTATAGCTTGTAACCTTAACATAACCTTAACCTAAACATAAAACCTAAACCTTAACCTATAACCTATAACCTAAAATCTAAACCTAAACCTAAAACCTAAATGTATTCTCAACTCCCTAAATATAAACCTATAACCTAACCTAATCCTAAACCTAGAACCTACACTTATAACCTAAACCTAAACCTATAACCTAAACCTAAGCCTAAAACCTAAACCTACACCTAATCATAATCTCAACTCCCTAAGCTAAACTTAAACCTAAACTTGAAAACCCAAACCTAAACCCGATCCCGAACCCGAACCCGATTTCCTAAACCTAAACTGTAACACCCTGAAAATCGGGGGTCGTGTAGAAACCCGACTCCCGAGTTCCAGACTATCACTTATGCAAAAAATATGCTTATGATTCAATGTTGTCTAAGTTAGAGCATTAACATGAGTAATATTATACCAAAACTGCAATTCATACTCCAGATCCAGTGATAAAACGCAAGTGGAAGACTGAAGAATATATATCACTGTATGGGAAAACAAAATAATCTCAAACTTTCTCCAAAGTATGAATACATCTCTGAGTCATAAATACATATAATAAACCAAAAATCAAAATGTCATATGTTCCAACTAGCAAGTCTCACCGATCCAGGCCACCTACGCAAAGCCGTCAGAGAACTGCATATACGAGAACTCGTCCTAGTCCTCGAAGTAGTCCTGCTCCGGATCCTGAATCTCCTCACAACCTGCATCTAAGACAGAGTCTGGTAGGTGTTGCAAACACCGTCCCATAATATGGGAGTGAGTGATCAACTCAGTGGAATCATAGAGCAAAGATTAACATGTTATCAAATTAATCACGTGTTAATAGTAAAGCAAACAATCAGACATTCCTAGATATTGTTGTTAATACAAGCATGAAATGACATGATGGATGCCCTCACCGACATACTCTCTCATGCGACACCATCTTACGTCCGTGGCATGCTTTCTTCCCTCAGTGCTCCACATCTTCCAGGCACATGTAGTGCGATGTGAATATGATTACCAAGTTGTTTTTAGTCCTTTCATACAGCAGTATTGGGAATCTAAGGTACCTTCCTTATATCAATTCCAACACAGATCCTGTCTACGGTCGTCACTCCTAGTAATCTCATACGATGGTAAATTTCTAGGTCGCTGCAAGGGCTATCAGGGCTGTTGCTCGCACTCTTTGCACCGTTCCCTCATCACCTTATCAATATAGGCCTAGTTGTACTCTTGTTGCTACGGAAGGGTCATCACCTCACGTAGACTCAGAATACGCTCAAGGTCACTACAAAGGGCTCGTCACCAATCAGAGTAGGCCGACAGCTCGAATGTAGTGTCCTATACCACCACAATCGACTTACGGGTCTAAGGTGCTCATAGGTCACTACGGGGAGGTTTGTGGCCCCAGCGTAGGCCGACAGCTCGACTACGGTGTCCCATACTACCATGCTCGGCTCATGAGTCTTTATGGATCAAGGTACCATGGTTATCAGGGGTTCCACTGGTAAGTTCAGTACCCTAGGTTCAAACAGTTATGACCAGTACAAGGTGAACAATCAACGGTCAGTCAGGTTGCTTGACGAGCTCGACTAGTACGAGCGTATCTCAAGCTAAGCGACATGAAGTACATAAAACACTTTGTGTGGCCTAACCACTACCGCCAACCCAAAACACGACTCACGTTCATCGACGTGTCCTTCATGAAAAATAGAAGCCAATCACGAATTCAATCTGTTACCGACTATCTGGACTAGGATATATCCCCAAGCACATGTAATTCTACCACCGTGAACATGTGAGAATGACAGAAGTGAAATACATGTAATCCAAGCACAATAGCAACATGTTATAACATACAACATAAGCAATTCAATCAAACACAGGCATTTCACATATATGACGAAATCAATTCATATAATAACATGGAGGAAATCGTATACATGATCATATTAATTGAGAATTCATTCTCAAAGTTAACCTACAACAACATTAGCTCAATACACACTAATACAATCATTTATACAAACACTTAGTCTACACACTTTTGTCCACATAGCGTATGTGACCCAAAGTGCGCATTAGGGCAAATCTCTTCGCCAAATAGATCATGCACGCATAACTAGTATAATAACACGACAAATAAACATGACAATCATTTTTACAGAATACAGACGTATACAGTATTTCCTACAAATACCTAAAATACCCTAAATCTCATAATTTCCATACGCAGTCGAAATGGAAAATGGACAGTATGTTCTACATGTCAAACAGCATTCTTGTCGATAATCTACTATTAAACGACATTGAAAGCTTTGAAACAGTCAATCTAGGCATCTAAAATCCTCACCTTTTGCCGTAGACGCGTATTGATTCGAATAGAAAGTCTACGCTTCGTCAACGGCGATATGACAACCTATATCACAAGATGAATCAGTTACTTCGCTACTTGTATCTATGGAATCCCTAAAACAGGTAGAGGTTAGGGTTTTCTTATCTAGAAATGAGTTGGAATCACCGGATGAGTGTTTGGAATACGGTGATTCGGTACGTGCAAAAGCAGGATCAAATGGCAGGAAACTTTCCTCACAACTCTCTCACAATCTCTCTCTTTCTCTCTCTTCTCTTTCTAGGGTTTCTTGTAAATTCGGATGGGAGAGATATGAGAGGGTTTAAGGCCCTTATATAGGCTAAAAAGTTACCTATTTAGACTTGGAACAAAGGTATACTTGGGTTATAACCAAATCGGGTCTTCTCCGATCCAAAAGAACATTTCGGGAGGTCCCCGGCCAAATGCCGTCGGACTTAAGCTTATGGATACTGGATCCTGCTCACATCAAGTTTTCAGTCCGGTAGTGTTCCCAAATCACACGTGATGGACCAGTTTCAATTCAGCGGTCATGGAGACTCGATTGAGGATTCCAAGTACACTGACCTGAGTGAGAAATGTTCGCTGATCTGAGGGTGTATTTGGGTCAGATTCCGACGGTCTGAATGCTTATACTTAACCCGCAAGCGAAACGTGCCAAATTTATTTAAATCTCATTTAATTTTTAATGAATTTCACTCTTTCTCACACTCCTTACTCCAGGCTCAATGAAATAGCCTCAGAACATCGGTTGGGCTTGATTTTCGACTCGATTGTCAAGTCCAGCTAAGCGGTCCTAATGGTATGAGATTGTAGATATCGGACTCTCGACGCGCGGTGCAGATCTAATACAAAGTTTCAAAGGGTTCCTAAGAGAAAACTGGTTTAGAGTTTGATCCTAGGTTTCAGGGTATTATAGCGTCATTGCTTCTACAAGTTTTGGGTCTTGCAGAACGTATTTAAAGTGATCAGGGACAATTTCACAGCTAATCTAGTATAGCGCTAGTTAACTTACGCTTAATTTCTAAAGGAATTAATCCTAAGTGATTTCTGATCGAGTTAATACTCGGATCTCTGTACGAATTTTTTTAAGGCGTTACAATCTACCCTCCTTAACAATAAATTTCATCCTTAAAATTTGTACCTTTTCGTACTCCTCGAGAAGCTGTGGGTAGTTCTTTCTGATCTTGGCTTCTGTCTCCCATATAGCCTCCTCTTCAGTATGATGCGTCCACAGTACTTTCACAAGGGGGATGACCTTGCTACGCAGTGCCTGCTCCTTCCTGTTTAGTATACGCGCCGATCGCTGTATATATGTAACATCCTCACCTAACTGCACCTGCTCCCATCTAATGATATGGGAAGGATCAGGAACATATTTCTTCAGCATAGAAACATGAAATACGTTATGTACACTCGCGAGAGGCGTAGGCAAAGCCAGATGATAAGCCACTACACCCACACGATCAAGAATCTGGAATGGGCCAATGAATCGCGATGCTAGCTTCCCCTTCTTCCCGAATCGAAGGACTCCCTTCTTAGGGGAAACTCTCAAAAACACGTGATCCCCAACCGCGAACTCTAGCGGGCGTCGTCTCGTATCGGCATAACTCTTCTGTCTACTCTGCGCTGTAAGAAGCCGGCGTCTGATGATGTCAATCTTCTCTGAGGTCACCTGCACTAACTCTGGGCCAATCAATCTGTGGTCACCGACCTCTGCCCAACAATGCGGTGCTCAACAGGGTCGCCCATACAAGGCCTCATAAGGTGTCATACTGATACTCGCCTGAAAACTGTTGTTGTACGCAAACTCTGTATATGCAAGACAATCATTCCAACTGTCTTTGAAATTCAATATGCAAGCCCGCAGCATGTCCTCTAAAATCTGGTTCACCCGCTCCGTCTGTCCGTCTGTCTGTGGGTGGAAGGCAGTACTGAACTTCAACTTCACACTCATAGCCTCCTGGATGCGAGTCCAGAAAATAGAAGTAAAGCGCGTGTCTCTGTCCAACACAATCTCTAAGGGAACTCCATGCGGACGCACTATCTCTCTGATATATAGCCTGGCCAACTCGTCTGCAGAGTTCATAACTCTAATCGGTAGGAAGTGCACTGACTTCGTCAAACGGTCGACGATCACCCAAATAGAATCATGTCCCTTCCTCGTCTTCGGCAGTCCTGAAATGAAATCCATGGAAATAAAGTCCCACTTCCACTCAGCGATGGGCATAGGCTGAAGAAGACTAGGAGGTCGGCGATGCTCTTCCTTCACCTGCTGGCAAGTGAGACAACGGGACACAAAATCTGCGATGTGGGTCTTCATACCATCCCACCAATAGGTCCTCTTCACGTCACGATACATCTTGGTGCTATCCGGATGCATCGCAAGTCTAGAACTGTACGAAGCCTCGAGAATCTCTCGTCTCAATTCAGGGATATCTGAGACGCATAGGAGGCCACGATAACGTAAGTCCCCATCCAATCCAACTCGTCATTCAGCGTCTGCATCATCATTGGCCTGCTCTCGAAGCTCAGTCAGACGCACATCATCCCTCTGCGCAGCGATGACTCTGTCATCGATAAGAGGTCGCACCTGAACATGTGCGATGACCTCGAATGGCTCCTCCATAGTGAGTTTCTAGTCAAAGTCTCGTAAGAACTCAACCATGTCCTACTCGGCAACCATCAGCGGAGCTGCAAACTCTATCACCTTCTTGCGGCTCAACGCGTCAGCCACAAGGTTCACCTTACCAGGATGGTAGGAAACTTCGAACTTAAAGTCCTTCAAAGTCTTCATCCATCGCCGGTGCCTCATATTCAGGTCCCACTGCGTGAATATGTACTTGAGACTCTTGTGGACGCAAAAGAGCTCGAACTCCTCTCCGTAGAGGTAATGTCTCCAGAGCTTCAATGCGAAAATGACGGCTGCCAACTCAAGGTCGTGTGTAGGGTAATTCTCCTCGTGCTTCCTTAATTGTCTCGAGGCATATGAAATTACCCTGTCCTTCTGCATAAGGACACAACCTAGACCAATGCTAGACGCGTCAGTGTATATCGTGTATTTAACCCCTTGCTCTAGAAATACTAGCACAGGGGCGGACGTCAGTCAGTCCTTCAGCTCCTGAAAAATTATCTCTGCCTTTTCATTCCAGGCAAACTTCACATCTTTTCGTCTCAACTGAGATAGAGGTCTGGCAATCTTTGAGAAATCTCGAATGAAACGTCGATAGTAGCCTGCCAAACCTAGGAAACTCCTCACCTCAGTGACTGAACCGGACTGCTCCCAGTCCTGAACTGCGGCTACCTTGGCGAGGTCTACCGATATGCCTTCCTTAGACACCACGTGTCCCAGGAACTTGACATCTTCCTTCCAGAAGTCACACTTACCGAACTGAGCAAACATCTGATGCCGTCTAAGAGCATTCAGGACTGAGCGCAAGTGCTCCTCATGCTCCTCTCGACTCCTGGAGTATATCAAGATGTCATCAATGAATACGATGACAAATCAATAGAGGAATGGCCAAAGTACCCTGTTAATCAGGTCCATGAACACAGCTGGTGCGTTCGTAAGACCGAACGACATCACGAGGAACTCATAATGGACAAAGCTAGTCCTGAAAGTTGTCTTCTGCACGTCCCTATCCCTGACGCGCACCTGGTGATACCCTGACTGAAGATCAATCTTCGAGAAGTACTGTGCCCCTCTCAACTGATCAAACAATTCATCTATCCTGGGCAAGGGGTACTTGTTCTTTACCGTCACCTGATTCAGACTGCGATAATCGATACACAATCATAGAGTACCATTCTTCTTCTTTACAAATAGTACTGGAGCTCCCCAAGGAGACACGCTAGGGCGTATGAAACCCTTCTCTAGTAGCTCATCGATCTGCCTTCTCAGTTCTTCCATCTCACATGGAGGCATACAATACGTTGATAACGAAATGGGTGTCGCACCAGACATTAGATCGATAGTAAAATCGACCTCACGCCCAGGAGGTAGCCCCGGAATCGACCTGAATACATCATCAAAATCTCGTACTACCAGGATGTCCCTCATCCTCTGATCATCGTCATAATCCAACAGAGTAGTGCAACAACTCAGTCGAGACGGATGACTGACCTGAACCAGAAATGTGAAAACTGTGCCCTCAGGTCCATAGGCTGTCACCAACCTAGTCTCGCAGTCGATCTCGGCTCGCATCTCAGTGAGCCAATCCATACCAAGTATGATGTCGTAGTGGAACAAGGAGATAACCAACAGGTTAACAGTCACTGTCCTGCTACCCAAGTCTATCAAACAACCCTCGCAGACTCTAGTAATGTTAGAAAAATCCCTAGTAGCCGTAATGAGAGTCGTCCCCTCCGCGAGAGCTGTAGCCAAACCCAGTCTCTTGACTATCGTGTATGAAATGAGGGAAGTAGTGGACCCAGTGTCCACCAGTAGGAAAACAGAAATACCTGCAATCTGCGTCGTAACCTCGAAAGCCATGGGACTACCGTTTGATACCTCGGATGCCTCAGCTGTGAGCGCATGCACCCGAGTTTGTTGCGGACAGTTCGGCCACGGTACCATGGGCCATTGAGGCGGCTGGAACTGAGGCACTGGAGGTCTGAAAGAAGGATGCGCAGGAGCTGACCGTAAGGGTGGAGCAGATAATGTCTGTGGGCGAGGACGGTTGATCTTCTGCGGCGACGAAAACCCATTATCCCTCATCCAAGCAAAGCAGCTCTCTGCAGTGTGGCCCGGTCTCCTACAGTAGGCACATATCACACCGGGGCTCCTCATCGGAAGTACCGGCGCTGTAGCCCTAGGAGGAGGGTCGATGCGAGGCCTCTTGCCAAGAAATGGTCTGTCCTGCGTATCTGGTCGTGGCCTAGCAACCACAGGGCCACGAGATCGTGCCAGTCGATCAACATCCTTCTCTGTCCTCATGGACATATTTATCAGCTCTGCATAGGAGGGTATGCTGACACAGTACATCTTCGACCGAATGTTAGGTCGCAAGCCCTCAGAAAATTGTCGTATGCACATCTGCTAGTCGGCAAGTATCGTAGGGACATATCTGCCCAACTCTGTAAACCGATGCTCATACTCTGTAACTGACATGCCTCCCTGCCTAAGGCATAGAAACTCGTTCTCCCTCTCGTTCCAGTAGGTCTGGGGATAGTATTTCTCGTGGAATCGAAACTCGAACGTTGCCCAAGTCCAAATATAGCCGACAGCAACCATCCGCAACACACTATCCCACCATAAACTGGCCTCTCGCTCGAACATGAACGTGGCCAATTCAACCTACTCAGACTCTGAGCAGTGCAACATCCTCAGTATCTTCGAAACACGGTCGAGCCAATACTCGTCCTCCTCGAGTCTGTGAGAACCCGTAAAAGTAGAAGGCTGCAAGCACTGGAATCGCTCAAGTAGGCCCCTTGTATCAGCAGTGTTCCCCGTAGGGTAAGCAGATGGTGCAGGATGAGCCATATCCTCATCCTGAGTCAAAGTCCCAGAATCCTCAGTTGGATGCACAGGTGTCACAGGTGGAGTCGCACTCCCACCTGGGCTAAGGCCCCTGCAATCGTAGTTAAAAGCTGCTGATGCTACTGGTGCATCATGATCATCAACTGCTCAAACCTATCAGGAGGTGGAGCAGGCTGAGGCATATACTGCGTCGAGGAAGACGCACGATACTGCTCTCTAACTGGTGGTGTGAAAGGTGGATGTCCGACTGTGGGACCTGTAGAAGGCTGAGACTCAGGTGCAGTCTCAGGAATCGGGCCCACAACAGGGTCCATATGATCATCACTCTAAGGAGGAACCCGATCCATAGGCTCACCCAGTGTAAGTCGTGTCGTGCTCCAAGTAGCCTTAGGCGGCATTCCCTATATTCAAAATAGGGCGCAACCTCGTCAGTTTCAACAATAGCACATATACACCACCACACAATCATTCACATAACAAGCCGAAGAAACTCCATGCATTTCATTTAATCAAAATTTGTCACAATACAAGAGATATATCTTTACATGCATCATGACAAGAAACACATGGAAAACTAAGTTAGCCAAAGCTATAACTGCAACATAAACCAACTACTAAGCCTTCTCAGGCTCACACACAGAAAGCAGGAAACAACTAAATACGACCAACAAACGTCTGAAATCTAATTACTAGTTCGAGTCTGGTGATGGAGGAGGGGCACCCTTATCCTGCAGACAACACAGGATGGCCTTCAAGGTGCGAGTCACCTTGCCAAATTTTCATTTCATGATGGCCTTGGTATCCTCAAGATCTTGTTTCAGCTCAGCCCAGAGTTCTTAGACTTTTCGTCGCAAAGCAACCTGACTCTCCTCAAGTCGGGCTATGTGAACATCCCTAGCAGCCCGAGTCGTAGGAGAAGGACTCTCATCAGTATCCTGAGCCTCTTCTTCTTCTTCTTCCTGACTTTCTTCCTCTATTTCTACTCAACCCTCTTCTTCACCTTCATCCTCCTCGCTATCATATTCACCCTCACTGTCATCATCAAGCTGGGCCTCATGCTGCCGAGGCCCTATCTTCATCTGGTTCATGGTAGCCTCATCGATAAGATGAATCAGCACAGGCAACTCTGGCCCAAGTCTGTAAGCAAACTCAAGCGTAATCTTGCATATGAGCTAGCCAAAGGGAAGTGATTCAGACGTCCTTCTCGACTTCGCTACGAGGATGATCTGTCGTAGTACAAACGTGGGCATGCACACATTCTCTCCCTAGCCCACCTGATACAGGAAATCAACCATGAGACGCGTACATTCACTACGGTTGGTCGACCTGGGATACACATTGAATGTGCAGATGTGGTGTAATAGGCGAAAATCATCCGACATGTGGGTCGCTAGGAGGCTCTTGTTATGCTGCCACACAATCAAACCACCACATAGAAACCTGGTGCGGCGATCTCGCTCACAAACATTCTTCAGATTCTTAGCACTGGGATGTACCTCGCCAAGAGGCACATTCAGAAGTCAAGATATCAACCGAACATCAATCATGGCTACCCAGTCTCTATTAAAGGGAATCCTAAACTGCAATGGCTCCAACGTAGGATCCCGAATATGAGCATAAAAGGCACGAACGGTGCTCACGTTTGCACGAGACTGGCCTTCAAAGAGCAGACCCCACCTGGCATCTTCAATGCGATCAAACAATAAAAACTCACCAAAGAGTCGCCCATCCACATGCGCCTCAAAAATAACCTTGCGATCTGTATATGCACCGTGGGCCAAGTCTGCCAACAGTGCTCTTCCTATGTGAGCACAGGGATCCAAATCCCGCTTCGTATGTAGCTCTCTCCCAACACTTGGACTAGCAGCGGCACTTGAACTAGCGGTGCCACCTCTCGGCTTCCTTGATCGTGAAGGGCGACTAGGCCCAGCTTCGTCTGCGGCGGTCTTCCTCTTTCCCATGAGGGAGAGGATGGTGGAAAGGGAGAAAAAGGCTAAAATAGCCTCTAAAAAAGCCATGAAAAATGGAGAAAAGGGGGAGAAATAGCTGACCTAAAGGACTGGCATCAATCTAGGCCCTATAGAGGAGTGAAACAGGCCCCCAAAGGCTAGGATTTCAAAGGGAAAAGAGTGAAATAGGTTGGGATGGAGGCTCACCCAATTTCTAGCCTCCAATGGGGGATGAGAGAGCTCCAACGGATGAATATGGAGAGAGAAGGAGGTACGTACGGCTGTGGACGATGGAGGTACATCGGTTGTAGCAGAAAATGGGAATGAGAGTGGTTTGGAAACGGGATTTGAGAGGGAGGCAGTAAAAACGTGGAGAAGGGAGAGCTTGGGAGGGGTTTTTTTGAAGGAGGTAAGGTTTTGGAGAACTTTTAATGGACAGCCCATAGCTAGGAGGCCTTTCCTAACCCCCAAAGTGCAAGTGGGGCCCATTTACGGCGAGGCCTCGCCGACCATCTTACAAATTGGTGATGGCCCGCCATTTGGGCGAGGTCCCCCTATCCTAGGGGCCCAAAATGTATGTGGGTCCCACCCTGGATCATGCTAGATCAGCGTGGGTAGGCCCACGACTCCGTTTCACACTATTTCAGGTCACTTCGGGCACTATCTGACGTATATTCGCATTTAGCGATTTCTAACGGCTGGGATTGGGTCCAAAGAGGTCTAGACCCGTCCACACACGAACTAGAAGTGATCCGAGATCGTTTCATGCGACCACGGACTCGATCAAAATGATCAATTTGTGTGAACTTCGCCAATTGGCAAGACTGGGGCCCTATGAGTGTTTCTATATTTTTCTCGCACCCACCTAAGTCAAAGGGGCAATAGCATATGTCGCGTGGCCATAATCCAGGTTCGATTTAATCCAAATCATGCTCTGATACCAACTTGTAACACCCTAAAAATTGGGGGTCGTGTAGAAACCTGACTCCCGAGTTCTAGACTATCACTTATGTAACAAATATACTTATGATTCAATGTTGTCTAAGTTAGAGCATTAACATGAGTAAGATTATACCAAAACTGCAATTCATACTCTAGATCCAGTGATAAAATGCAAGCGAAAGACTGAAGAATATATATCACTGTATGGGAAAATAAAATAATCTCGAACTGTCTCCAAAGTATGAATACATCTCTGAGTCACAAATACATATAATAAACCAAAAATTAAAATCTCATATGGTCCAACTAGCAACTCCCACCGATCCAAGCCACCTACGCAAAGCCATCAGAGAACTGCATATACGAGAACTCATCATGGTCCTTGAAGTAGTCCAGCTCCGACCCCTGAATCTCCTCACAACCTGCATCTAAGACAGAGTCTGGTAGGTGTTGCAAACACTGTCCTGTAATGTGGGAATGAGTGATCAACTCAGTGGAATCATAGAGCAAAGATTAACATGTTATCAAATCAATCAAGTGATAATAGTAAAGCAAACAATCAGACATTCTTAGATACTATTGTTAATGCAAGCATGAAATGACATGATGGATGCCCTCACCGACATACTCCCTCATGCGACACCATCTTACGTCCGCGGCATGCTTTCTTCCCTCAATGCTCCACATCTTCCAGGCACATGCAGTGCGATGTGGATATGATTACCAAGTTGTTATTAGTCCTTTCATACAACAGTATTGGGAATCTAAGGTACCTTCCTTATATCAATCCCAACACAGATCCTGTCTAGGGTCGTCACTCCTAGTAATCTCATAGGATGGTATATTTCTAGGTCGCTACAAGGGCTGTCAGGACTGTTGCTCACACTCGTTGCACCGCTCCCCCATCAACTTATCAATACAGGCCTAGTTGTACTCTTGTTGCTACGAAAGGGTCGTCGCCTCACATAAACTCAGAATACGCTCAAGGTCACTACTAAGGGCTCGTCACCAATCAGAGTAGGACGACAGCTTGAATATAGTGTCCCATACCAGCATAATCGGCTCTCGAGTCTAAGGTGCTCACAGGTCACTATGGGAGGTTTGTGGCCCCAGCGTAGGCCGACAGCTCGACCACGGTGTCCCATACCACCATGCCCGGCTCATGAGTCTTTATGGATCAAGGTACTATGGTTATCAGGGGTTCCACTGGTAAGTTCAGTACCCTAGGTTCAAACAGTTATGACCAGTACAAGGTGAACAATCAACTGTCAGTCGGGTTTCTTGACGAGCTCGACTAGTACGAGCGCATCTCAAGCTGAGCGACATGAAGTGCATAAAACACTTCGTGTGGCCTAACCACTGCCGTCAACTCAAAACACGACTCGCGTTCATCGATGCATCCTTCATGACAAGTAGAAGCCAACCACGAGTTCAATCTGTTACCGACTGCCTGGACTAGAATATAGCCCCAAGCACATGTAATTCTACCACTATGATCATGTGAGAATGACAAAAGTGAAATACATGTAATTCAAGCATGATAACAACATGTTATAACATACAACATAAGCAATTCAATCAAACACAGGCATTTCACATATATGACGAAATCAATTCATATAACAACATGGAGGAAATTATATACATGATCATATTAATTGAGAATTCATTCTCAAAGCTAACCTACAACAACATTAGCTCAATACATACTAATACAATCATTTATACAAATACTTAGTCTACACACTTTTGTCCACATAGCTTATGTCGACCCAAAGTGCGCATTAGGGCGAATCTCTTCTCCAAATAGATCATGCATGCATAACTAGTATAATAACATGAAAAATAAACATGACAATCATTTTTACATAATACAGACGTATACAGTATTTCCTACAAATACCTAAAATACCCTAAATCTCATAATTTCCATACGCAATCGAAATGGAAAACGGACAGCATGTTCTACATGTCAAATAGCGTTCTTGTCGATAATCTACTATTAAACGACATTGAAAGCTTTGAAAACAGTCAATCTAGGCATCTAAAATCCTCACCTCTTGCTGTAGACGCGTATTGATTTGAATAGAAAGTCTACGCTTCGTCAACGGCGATATGACGACCTATATCACAAGATGAATCAACTACTTCACTACTTGTATCTATGAAATCCCTAAAATAGGTAGTGGTTAGGGTTTTCTTAGCTAGAAATGAGTTGGAATCACCGGATAAGTGTTTGGAATACGGTGATTCGGTACGTGCAAAAGCAGGATCAAGTGGCAGGAAACTTTCCTCACAACTCTCTCACAATCTCTCTCTTTCTCTCTCTTCTCTTTCTAGGGTTTCTTGTAAATTCAGATGGGAGAGATATGAGAGGGTTTAACGCCCTTATATAGGATAAAAATTCACCTATTTAGACTTAGAATAAAGGTATACTTGGGTTATAACCAAATCGGGTCTTCTCCGATCCAAAAGAGCATTTTGGGAGGTCCCCTGGCCGAATGCGGTTGGACTTAAGCTCATGAATACTGGATCCTGATCACATCAAGTTTTCAGTCCGGTAATGTTCCCAGATCGCACGTGGCGGACCAGTTTCAGTTCAGTGGTCACGGAGACTCAATCGAGGATTCCAAGTACACTGACCTGAGTGAGAAATGTTCCCTGATCCGAGGGTGTATTTGGGTCAGATTCCGACGGTCTGAATGCTTATACTTAACCTGCAAGCGAAACGTGCCAGATTTATTTAAATCCCATTTAATTTTTAATGAATTTCTCTCTTTCTCACACTCCTTGTTCTAGGCTCAATGAAATAGCCTCAGAACATCGGTTGGGCTTGATTTTTGAAACGATTGTCAAGTCCAGCTAAGCGGTCCTAATGGTCTGAGATTGTAGATATCAGACTCTCGACGCGCGGTCTAGATCCAATACAAAGTTTCAAAGGGTTCTTGAGATCAAACTGGTTTAGAGTTTGATCCTACGTTTCAGGGTATTATAGCGTCATTGCTTATACAAGTTTTGGGTCTTGCAGAACGTATTTAAAGCTATCAGGGACAATTTCACAGCTAATCTAGCATAGCGCTAGTTAACTTACGCTTAATTTCTAAAGGAATTAATCCTAAGTGATTTCTAATCGAGTTGGTACTCGGATCTCTGTACGAATTTTTTCGAGGCATTACATAAACCTTATTCTATTTCCAATTCCCTAAACCTATAGCTTATAACCTAAACCTAAACCTAAAACTATAAACTTAACTTAAACCAAAACCTAAAACCTAAAACCTTAACTTATAACCTATAACCTAACCTAAACCTAAACATAAAACCTAAATCTTAACCTATAACCTATAACCTAAACCTAAAACCTAAAACCTAAACCTTAACCTATAACCTAAAACCTAAACTTATAACTTAAAACCTAAACCTAACCTATAACCTATAACCTATAACCTAAAATCTAAACCTAAACCTAAAACCTAAACCTAAAACCTTGACCTAAACCTATAACCTTAATCCAAACAAAAACCTATGACCTAAAACCTAAATGTATTCTCAAATCTCTAAACCTAAACCAACACCTAATCCTAATCTCAACTCCCTAACCTAAACCTAAACCTAAATTTGAAAACCCAAACCTAAAACCCAATCCCAAACCCGAACCCGATTTCCTAAACCTAAACCTATGACATAAAACCTAAATGTATTCTCAAATTCCTAAACCTAAACCTTCACCTAATCCTAATCTCAACTCCCTAACCTAAACCTAAACCTAAACTTGAAAACCCAAACCTAAACCCGATCCCGAACCCGAACCCAATTTCTTAAACCTAAACCTTAACATATTTTCAATTCGCTAAACATATAGCTTATAACCGAAACCTAAACCTAAACCTTAACCTATAACCTAAACCTAAACCTAAAACCTAAATGTATTCTCAAATCCATAAACCTAAACCTACACCTAATCCTAATCTTAACTCCCTAACCTAAACTGTCAGGCCCCAAACCCGAAAATCGGATTCACATGAGTCCCGATTGCCGAATCCGGTGCCGACAGCCTCCGTAGTGCCCCATTCTCGACTCCTGATAATCAAATGCCATATTTCGATCCTGGGATCCTATAAGGAGGATTTTCAAAATGAATTTATTTTTGTAATGAAACATAACCATAAGCATAACCAAGTCACAAAACAATATCACCACATATCCACTATATCAAAAACTTTAAGTACAATGCGGAAAGAGAAATACAAGGTGATCAAAAGCTCCAAAATAGTCAATGCACACTCCTGCCTCAGCGCTACTGCTGTTCAATGCTACCTGCACGCAACGGTTGTGCATAAGCTTACAAAAGCTTAGAGGGTGGTGTAAGTGTGTGCACAAGTCAAACACCAAGTGTACAATATCAGAGTAATGCGGAAGTATGCAGTAAATCCATGAATAAAACCAACCATACCAATGCTATGTGATGCAAGGCATGAATTCCATCGGTCGTACCAAGGCCATGCGATGCGAGACATGAATGCTATCGGCCACACCAATGCAGATGCGAGGCCTACATAGCCGAATGTCATATGCGAAATGCAATCCAAGCAAGTCGGTACTCATCAAGTACACATATCAGTACAGTTCCCCTCTGGATATCACCGGGGTCTAATACACTTCGCAGTGACGGGCACCTCTCTAGCTGCACAGTCAAACAAGAGGAATAGACCTCATTATCGGACTGACCAGTAGTCTGCCAATACCTACCAGGCTCATTGATAGCAGACTCATTTGCGAGCTGGTCAAACTCAGCCTAGCTTATAGCTCCCTCTCTCAGGTGGATAAGGCCATACCCCCTTTCAACCAACCACGACACAATGGGAGACGCGGCCTACTGGTATTCGGCACTCGGGCGCTCGTGTATCCACTTGGTCTAGATGTTGGAGCATCTCCTGGTACCAAAAAGGTTCTGGAACTTTCACCCAAGGACATCCTAAGTGCCCACAGTGCTAGAACCAAGTATTTTCGGTATCCGATAAGGCCATCCACGATGTACCTGTAGAGCCACGGCCCTGATGTCGCTAGGGCGTGCAGTGATCAAGTCACACATATGCGAGATGCATGAATCACATGTCAAATCATGCAGAAATTCAGCGCGTACTGCATGATCATGTAGGGCACTCCGTCTCATAACGGATCCCATAAGTGGTCTGCCTAATGGCATATGCTATGATCAGTCACTACTCAAATCAAGCATACATATGATGCATATGGGCATGAGTCATGGGATTATACTAAGCATATTATAAAGTGATGAATAGTAATGAGTATGGGCCTATCAATGGGCCTTAAGGAGAGTTACAATGCGAACATTTAACCAACATTGTACTTACAATGTGGACGTCAAACTAACATTGTTCTTTAGGCACGACCCGCCATAAATATTATTACATGAACCATGGGAAATCACACATTACAATGGACCTAAGGTCATCCCGTTAGGCCTCGACCCATATGCCTTAGATACATTAAATGGGCCGAATCACATGGGCCTTACATTCATCAAATGGGTTGCGTTAATGGGCCTCACTAATGAGCCTTATGTACATTGCAATGGTCCATGATCCATGGGCCTTGAAATACATCAAAGTGGGCCTCACAACTTGGGGCCTTAAATATATCAGATGGGCCTACACACATGAGCTTAAATATATCAAATGGGCCTACTCTCATGGGCTTTAAATATATCAAATGGGCCACTCTCGTGGGCTTTAAACATACCAAATGGGCCACTCCATTTGTGCCCCATGCACATCAAATGGGCTTGATCCCATGGGCTTTAATATATATCAAATGGCCTAATCTCATGGGCCTTATACGTACACAAAGATAGGCCTCAATGAGGCCACAATTAAATCAATATGGGCCCTATACACATACCAAGGTAGGCCCACTTGAACCATAGATCTGACTCATTTTAGCTCTCAAAATGGATGGACGGTTAGGATACAACTCATGCATCATGGTGGGGGTCCACATGAGCTAAGGATCTGGCTCATTCTTTAGCTCATAAAATGAGCTTTCAAATTTGGATGGACGGTTTGGATGCACACCTGCATCATAGTGGGTCCCAGTAGCCGTCCAGCAGCCCAAAAATGGCTGGACGGCATGGTAAAATACATACATCATGCTGAACTCCACCGTCCAGGCAGACGGTGAAAAAAAAAACATCACAGTGGGCACCACCGTCTGTGGACGGTGTGCATAAAGCACATACATCACTGTGGGTCCCATGTGGGGCCCACCATAATGTTCACATGCCATCCAAACCGTTGATAAGGTCACGCAAACCTAGTTAAAGAGAAAATACAAATTTTAGCTTGATTTAAAACTTCTGTGAGGCCCAAAAAAGGAGTTTCAATGGTAGAGTTTAATCACTACTGTTTCTCATGGTGTGGGCCACCTGAGATCTAGATCAAGACAATTTTTGGGGTGGGTCTACTTCAGAGGGTGGCCCACCCTGTGAACGGTTTAGATGAAACATAAACATCAAGGTGGGGCCCACACACAGGGCCGTGGGTCCCTGCCCAGGGCTGCTGCTGCTGTTTTTGTTATTTAAAAAAAAAAAACCCATTTTCTGGGGTTTTTCTCATGTGGAGCCCACATCTGATGAATCCAGTCCAGCTATTGGATTCTACGACTCATAATAAATCCAATGAGTCCGATATCGGGCCTCTTTCGATGTGTAGAAGAAATCTATATAGATTTCAATGGTAATAATGTTGTCTTTAACACTATGGCCCACTAAATACTCTGATCAACCCCATCTTTTAGTTCAACGCTTAAAATGATCCGTTGAATAGGATGGACGGCATGGATTGAATACATACATCAAGGTGGGTCCTATACAGTGGCCCACCTCCAATGCCTTGAAAAGGATAACATTTGTGTTTTACTTTTGAACGTCCAGAGAGTCCCTGGACTCTCTTTTTTTTTTCTTTTTTCTTTTTTCTTTTTTTTTGCCTGGGCGTGCAAGGCCTTTAAGGTGGTCCACCACATGGTGAGGTGGTGTGGTTACAATATGTATGTAAAGTGGGCCCCACCTTTAGATGGTTTGGATCCAATACATGCTCCATTATGGGGTCCATCCAAGTAGGCCATAAGGCCATTTCATCACACAAAAGAAAATAAATAAATGAAAAGAGAGGGAGAGAGTGGGACACGCGTGATGGAGGGCTCCACCACTATGAGCCCTCCCTTGCATGATCTACAACATAAATCATTGCATATGGGCCCACCTAATCAAGAATCAATGGTGGAGATCCATTCTCCATAAAAATAAACGTTCTAATGACCTTATTTACAAGCTAGGAAAGGTAAACATCATTATGGGGTCTATGGAGAATGGCCCCATCATGGAATGGTATGGATAATCAAGGTGGGCCATCGGCCACATCTTGGAGTCCCAAGTGAGATCCATACCATTGATCGGTAGGCCTCACTTGGCCCATCTTAAAAATATGAAAAACTAGGCTATGGAAGCACCCACCACTTGATCTTCTTAGTCCGTTGGAAAGCTACTCTCTTAGAGCTTCACTTTGATGGTGGAGATGAGAAATGGATGGCTAGGATTAAAGCTTTTGGGATGGGAAGTGGGCCACCAAAATCACCTCTTCTCTCATGGGAAACCTTGGACGTGGGATCTCTTGGTTGCTTGGAATTGTGGCTTGGAAAATGAGGGAGAGAGGGTTGTAAGGAGATGTGAGAGATGGGTGTGATGGGTTGTAACACCCTGAAAATCGGGGGTCGTGTATAAACTCAACTACCGAGTTTCAGACCGTCACTTATGCAACAAAAATGATTATGATTCAATGTTGTCTGATTTAAAGCATTCACATGAGTAAAAGTATACCAAAACTGCAATTCATACTCCAGATCCATTGATAAAAGCAAGCGGAAGACTAAACAATATATATATCACTGTAAGGAAAAATAAAGTAGATCTTATCTGTCTCTAAAGTATGAATACATCTCTGAGTCTCATATACATATACATGAACAAAATCAATTGTTCAAAATAGTCCCACTGAAGTCCCGTCAAGCCAGGTCACCTAAGCAAAGCCATCATGATACTGCATGTACGAGAACTCGTCCTGGTCCTCGTCGAAGTTTGGCTCTGCCTCCTGGATCTCAGCATCACCTGCATCTACAACAGGGTCTGGTGGGTGTTACAAACACCATCCCGTAACGTGGGAGTGAGTGATCAACTCAGTGGAATCATAGACCAAAGATTAACATGTTCACAAATCAATCATGCGATAATAGTAAAGCAGTAAATCAGACAATCCTAATACCGTTGTTAATGCAAGATAACATGACGTGATGTATGCCCTCATCGACGATCTCCCTCATACGGCACCATCTTACGACCGCGGCATGCAATCGACCCTCAAGTGCTCCACATCTTCCAGGCACATGCAATGGTATGGTGATATGATTTTCGAGTTGTTATTAGTTCATTCAAACAGCAGGATTGGGAAACTAAGGTACTTTCCTTGTATCAATCCCAACACAGATCCTGTCTAGGGTCCTCACTCCTAGTAATCTCATACGATGTATATTTCGTAGGTCGCTGCAAGGGCTGTCAGAGCTGTTGCTCGCACTCGTTGTACCGCTCCCCCATCACCTTATCAATACAGGCCTACTGTACTCTACTGCTACTGAAGGGTCGTCGCCTCCCGTAGACTCAGAATAGGCTCTCGGTCACTACAAAGGACTCGTCGCCTGATCAGTGTAGGCCGACAGCTAGAATATAGTGTCCCATACCACCATAATCTGATCACGAGACTAGGTGCTCGCTGGTCACTACGGGGAGGTTTGTGGCCCTAGCGTAGGCCGACAGCTCGACCACAGTGTCCCATACCACCATGCCCGGCTCATGAGTCTTCGTGGATTAAGGTACCATAGTTAACAGGGTTTATAATGGTAAGTTCAGTACCCTAGGTTCAAGCAGTTATGACTCATACAGGGTGAACATACATTGGCCAGTCGGGTTACTTGATGGGCTAGACTAGCGCGATCGCATCTCAAGTCGAACGACATAAAGTGTGTAAAACACTTCGCATGGCCTAACCACTGCCGCCAACTCCAAACACAACTCGCGTTCATCGACGCGTCGTTCGTGGCCAAGACCAGCCAACCATGAATTCGCTCGGTTACCGACTGCCTGGACTAAGTATAGTCCCAAACACATGAATTCACATCAGCAATTTATGTAAGAGTATTGGAATTGAAATACAATCATGTGAGCATGTTAACACATGTTATAACATACAACTTAGGTAAATCTCCAAGCACGTACATTTTATGCATATAATGGAATCATGTACATAGTCAACATGTAGGAAATCATTTACATCAGCATATTAATTGAGAAATCAGTCTCAAACTAATTCATAACATCATTTAATTCAATACATACTAATACAAGCATTTATACAAACACATACACTACACACTTAAGTCTACATATAGTATGTCGACCCGAAGTGCGCAATTTGGCAAATCTCTTCGCCAAACTAATTATGCACGTATTCCTAACTTTTTAATGTGACAACAAACCAAGTCAATCATATCAGCAAAATATGAGTGTAATCAGTACTTTCTACAAATGACTAAAATGCCCTAAATCTCATATTCTTCGTTGATTTACGAAACGGGAAACGGATAGCATGTTGTACATGTCAAACGGTGATGCCGTCGATAATCTACTATTAAACGACATTGAAAGCGTTGTAAACCGTCAATCAAAGCGTCTAAAATCCTCACCTTATCTCTTATGGATGTGTCGTTTCAAACGGAGCATATACGCTTCGTCTAGGGCGATAAGAGAACCTGTTTTACGAGTTACGTTAGCTAACATGCTACGAATCCTAGTAAACCTTAAATCAGCAACTTCTAGGGTTGTTTCATACCTGAAAACGTGGAAGAATCACCGGCTTGGTGATCAGGAGGTGTTGCTACAGCACGTGCAACAGGTGACACGAAGATGGGAAAAATCTCTTCTACTCTCTCTCACAAACTCCCACCTTTTCTCTCTCCCAAATTAGGGTTTCTCTCAAATTCGGATGGGAGAGAGGAGTGAGGGTTTCAACCCCTTTTATAAGCCCAAAAACGCCAAAAATAGGCTCCGGTACAAGGTTCACTTAGTGCATATCCAATTCGAGGCTGTTTCGGTCCAAAAGATACTTTCTGGTGGTCCCCTGGCCGAATGCGATCGGACTTAAGCTCATGCGTACCAGATCTAGCCCGTATTAAGGTTTTAGTCCGGCAGGGTTCGCAGATCGCACGTGGCGGACCAGTTTCAGTTCAGCGGTCACCGCACGTAGATCAGGGCTGAAAGTCTCATGATATGAAATAGAAATTTTTCCGGATCCGAGGGTGTAATCTGGCTGAATTCTGACGGTTAGAAAACTTAATACTGACGCGTCAAGTCGTGTGCCAGATTTGAATTTGAAATTTCAATTCTGTCCTTATTCGCACTCTCTTCAGTTCGGGCTCAATGAAATAGCCTGTGATTATCGGTTGGACTTGATTTTCGAAATGATTGTCAAGTCCAGCAAGGCGGTTCTAACGGTCTAAGATAGGAGGTACCGAAATTTCGACGCGCGGTCTAGATCCAATATAAAGATTCAAAGTGGTCCAGAGAACAAACCTGCTTAGAGTTTGATCCGAAGTTATAGAGTATTGTAGAGTCATTGGTTCTACTCGATTTGGGTCTTGTAGAACGTATTTAAAGTGATCAGGGACTATTTCCCAGCTACTCTAGCATTGCGTTAGCTAACTTACGCTTAATTTCCATAGGAATTAATTCCATGCAATTTCGGGTCGAGTTGGTACTCGAGCCCAAGTATGGATTTTTCACGGGCGTTACAATCTACCCCCCTTAACAAATAATTTCATACTCAAAATTTGTACCTTTTCGTATTCCTCAAGAAGCTGTGGGTAGTTCTTTCTGATCTCAGCTTCTGTCTCTCAGGTAACCTCTTCCTCAGAGTGATGCGTCCACAATACCTTCACAAGGGGAATCACCTTGCTATGTAGTACCTGCTCCTTCCTGTCTAGGATACGTGTCGGTCGCAGGATATAAGTAACATCCTCTCCTAACTGCACCCGCTCCCATCTGATGATATGAGAAGGATCAGCAACGTACTTCTTCCGCATAGAAACATGAAATACGTTGTGAACGCTCGCGAGAGGCGTGGGTAAAGCCAATCGATAAGCCACTGCTCCCACGCGATTGAGGATCTGGAATGGACCAATAAATTGCGGTGCCAGCTTCCCCTTCTTCCCAAACCGAAGGACTCCCTTCATAGGGAAAACTCACAAAAACACATGATCCCTAACTGTGAACTCTAGTGGCCTCCGTCTCGTATCGGTATAAATCTTGTCTGCACTGCGCTGTGAGAAGCCGACGTTGAATAATATCAATCTTCTCTGACGTCGCCTGCACTAACTCTGGGCCAATCAAGCTACGCTCACCGACCTCTGCCCAGCAATGCGGTGCGCGACAAGGTCGCCCGTACAGCGCCTCGTAAGGTGCCATACCGATACTCGTCTGAAAGCTGTTGTTGTACGCAAACTCCGCATATGCAAGACAATCATCCCAACTGTCCTTTAAGTCCAATGCGCAAGCTCGCAACATGTCCTCTAAGATCTGGTTCACCCGCTCTGTCTGTCCATCTGTCTGTGGGTGGAAGGCAGTACTGAACTTCAACTTCACACCCATAGCCTCCTGAATGTGAGTCCAGAAAATAGAAGTGAACCGCGTGTCTCTGTCCGACACGATCTCCAGCGGAACTCCATGCAGATGCACAATCTCTCTGATGTACAGTCTAGCCAGCTCGTCTGCAGAGTTCGTAACTCTGATCGGTAGGAAGTGCGCCAACTTCGTCAGACGGTCGACAATCACCCAAATGGAATCATGTCCCTTCCTCGTCTTCGGCAGCCCTGAAATGAAGTCCATGGAAATGAAATCCCACTTCCACTCTGCGATCGGCATAGGCTGCAAAAGTCCAGGTGGTCGGTGATGCTCTGCCTCCACTTGCTGACAAGTGAGACAACGAGACACGAACTCTGCTATGTGGGTCTTCATACCTTCCCACCAATACGTCCTCTTCACGTCACGATACATCTTCGTACTGCCTGGATGCATCGCGAGTCTAGTACAATGCGAAGCCTCGAGAATCTCTCGTCTCAAGTCAGGGACATCTGGGACGCATAGGCGGCCACAATAACGTAAGCCCTCATCCATACCAACTCTCCAGTCGGCTTCAACATCATCGCTGGCCTGCTCTCGAAGCTCAGCTAGATGCGCGTCGTCCCTCTGCGCCTCGATGACCAGGTCATCGATCTGAGATCGCACCTGTACATGTGCGATGAACTCATACAGCTCCTCTACGGTGAGTTTCTGCTCAAAGTCTCACAAAAACTCAACCATATCCCACTCAGCAACCATCAGCGGAGCCGCAAACTCTATCGCCTTCTTGCGGCTCAACGCATCAGCCACAAGGTTCACCTTCCCAGGATGGTAAGAGACTTCAAACTTGAAGTCCTTCAACGTCTCCATCCATCGCCGCTGCCTCATATTCAAGTCTCGCTCCGTGAATATGTACTTGAGGCTCTTGTGGTTGCAAAAGAGCTCGAACTCCTCTCCGTAGAGGTAATGTCTCCAGAGTCTCAGTGCGAATATGACGGCTGCCAACTCTAGGTTGTGTGTAGGGTAATTCTCCTCGTGCTTCCTTAATTGTCTCGAGGCATACGAAATTACCCTGTCCCTCTGCATAAGGACACAACTCAGACCAACGCTAGACGCGTCAGTATATATAGTGTATCTAACCCCTTGCTCTGGCAATACTAGTACAGGGGTGGACGTAAGTCTGTCCTTCAGCTCCTGAAAAGCTGACTCCACCTCGTCATTCCAGGCGAACTTCACGTCCTTCCATGTCAACTGAGATAAGGGTCTCACGATCTTCGAGAAGTCCTGTATGAAGCGCCGATAGTAGCTAACGAGACCCAAGAAACTCCTCACCTCAGTGACAGAACCAGGCTGCTCCCAGTCCTGCACCGTAGCTATCTTAGACAGGTCAACTGCCATGCCATCCTTGGACACCACGTGTCCCAGGAACTTCACTTTCTGCTTCCAGAAGTCGCACTTCTTGTACTAAGCGAACAACTGATGCTGTCTGAGAGTATCTAGGACCAAACGTAAGTGCTCCTCATGCTCCTCTCGACTCCTAGAGTACACCAAAATGTCGTCAATGAATACAACGACGAATCGATAGAGGAAAGGTCAAAATACCTGGCTCATCAGATCCATGAACACGGCTGGTGCGTTCGTCAGACTGAACGACATCACGAGGAACTCGTAGTGGCCAAAACTAGTCCTGAATGCTGTCTTCTACACGTCCTCATCCCTGACGCGCAACTGATGATATCCTGACTGAAGATCAATCTTTGAGAAGTACTGCGCTCCTCTCAGCTGATCAAACAAGTCATTGATCCTGGGTAAAGGGTACTTGTTCTTCACCGTGATCTGGTTCAGCCTGCGATAATCAATACACAATCGCATCCAACCGTCCTTCTTCCTCACAAATAGGACCGGTGCTCCCCAAGGAGACACACTAGGCCGTATAAGGCCAAGCTCTAGCAGACCATCAATCTGCGTCCTCAACTCTTCCATCTCACACGGTGCCATGCGATACGTCGGCAGTGAGATGGGCGTAGAACCAGGAACCAGATCGATAGTGAAATCGATCTCTCGTCGGGACGGCAAACCAGGGATCTTCCTGAACAGATCCCCGAACTCCGAAATGACTGGCGTATGCTCAAGTACCTGGGCACCAGCGTCTCGCAATAAAGTGGCATAACTAAGTATACGGAAAGGGAGATTTACCCGGACTGAAAATGTGAAAGGCGTGCCCTCTGGCTCGTACACCGTCACCATATGAGTCTCGCAGTCAATCTCGGCCCTCCCAGCAGTCAACCAATCCATGCCAAGAATGACGTCGAGATAAACAAGAGAGGGATCGACGACAAGATCAAGAGCCATCGTCCTGCCTCCCAGATCCACCAAACAACCCTCACACATCCGGGTGACATCTGAATAATCCCCATGAGCTGCAAGGACTCGCACCCTATCCATAGTAATAGTCTGTAACCCAAGACGCCTGACTACAGCACGTGATATCAAAGAAATCATGGAACCAGTGTCCACCATCACGAGAATAGGAGTACCTCCAATATGGGTAATGACCTCGAAGGCCGAATGCTGAAAAGTCGGTGTCGCAGCTGCCTCAGCTGTCAATGCATGAACCCGAGCCTGCTGTGGCCGGTTCGGCCGCTGTGTCATGGGCCGTGGAGGCTGTCTGATCTGCGATACCGGAGGTCTGAAAGAAGGGTGCGCAGGAGCTAAACGTATAGGTGGTGCTGATATCGCCTGTGAACGTGCACTGTCGATCTTCTGCGGCGGCGAGAACCCACTGTCCCGCATCCGAGAAAAACAACTCTGCGCCAAGTGGCCCGTCCTCCCACAGTATGTGCATGATAACTCGGGGCGCCGAAACGATGGTGCTGGCGCTAGAGCCAGAGTAGGAGGGTCGACGCGAGGCCTCTTGCCCCAGAAGGGCCTGTCTGGCAAGTCTGGTCATGGCCTAGAAGCAACAGGACTACGAGATCGCGCAAGTCGATCCATATCCTGCTCTTCCCGCATAGACATGTGAATCAACTCCACATATGAGGGAATGCTCACACAGCACATCTTCGACCGAATATCCGGTCGCAAACCCTCCAAAAAGCGTCGTATGCGCATCTGCTCATCAACCAAAATAGTCGGGACGTATCTACCCAACTCCGTAAACCGATGATCATACTCCGTGACTGTCATGGCTCCCTGTCGGAGGCGGAGAAACTCATTCTCCCGGTCATGCCTGTACGTTTTTTGGGTAATACTTCTCGTGAAAGCGGAACTCAAACGCTGCCCATGTCCATATAAAGTTGGCGGCAACGATTCTCAATACGCTATCCCACCACAGGCTGGCCTCTCGCTCAAACAGGAATGTAGCCAGCTCTACCTGCTCGGCCTCTATGCAATGAAGCATCCGCAATATCTTCGACACACGGTCGAGCCAATACTCGGCCTCCTCGAGTCTATGAGAACCCGTAAAAGTGGGAGGCCGTAAGCGCTGGAATCGCTCTAATAAGCCCCATGTATCTACAGCATTCCCCGCAGGGTAACCAGGTGGTACAGGATGAGCCATGCCCTCATCCTGGGCGTATGTATAAGCATCCCCAGCTGGATGCGCAGGTGGTGCAGGTGGAGTCACACCCCCACCCTGGGCTAACGTCCCCACAATGGTAGTCAGAAGCTGCTGCTGCTGCTGCATCATAGCCATCATCTGCTCAAATCTGTCAGGAGGTGGAGCAGGCTGTGGCGTGTGCTGCGTCGAAGTAAATGCACGATAAGGCTCTCTGACTGGCGGTGTGAATGGCAGTGGTCCAACTGTAGGACCAGTAGTAGGCTGAGACACACGAACTGTCTCAGGAATTGGGCCCACAGCAGGGTCCGCATGTGTGTCAGACTGCGAAGGAGTCTGATCCATAGGCTCACTCAATACAAGCCGAGCCGCGCTCCGGGTAGTCTTAGGCGGCATTCCCTATATTCAAAATAGGGCACAACCTTGTCAGTCTTAATAGCACAAATACACTGCAATCATTCACACGAGGAGTCAAAGGCATTCCATGCATTTCATTTAATCAAAATTGTCACAATACAAGGGATATATCCTTACAAGCATCATGACGAGAAATACATGGGAACTAAGACAGTTAAAATTACAACAGCAACATAAGCAAAGCACTAGCCCTAACAAGCTTACAAAACATAAAGCAGGAAATGACTAACTACAAATAACAACATCATCAATCTCATTGCTAGTCTGAGTCGGGTGACGGAGGAGGAACACCCTTATCCCGCAAGCAACACAGGATCACCTTCAAGGTGCGAGTCACCTTGTCGAATTTCCTCTTCATAACGGCCTTGGCATCCTCGACTTTAGCGCAAAGTTCCTGAACTTCCCTTCGCAAGGCGATCTGACTCTCCTCGATCCGAGTAATGCGATCATCGCCAGTAGCCTGAGCAGAAGGAGGAGAGCTCTCATCTGTATCCTGAGCCTCCTCTTCTGCCTCTTCCTGGACTTCTTCCTGAACTTCTGCTCCAGGTTCTCCCTCACTTGGATCCTCCTCATCATCAAAGTCATCCTCGCTATCCTCCTCAAGCTGATTTTCACGGTACTGAGACCCAATCTTCATCTTGACCATAGTCGACTCATCAATGCTATGAATCAAAACTGGCAATTTCGGCCTAAGTCTATAAGCAAATTCAAGCGCGATCTTGCATATCAGTCGGCCAAAAGGAAGCGATTCGGACGTTCTTCTTGACTTGGCTATGAGGATTATCTATCGCAAGATGAAAGTGGCCATACATACGTTCTCTCCCTGGGCCACCAGATACAATAAATCAACCATAAGGCGTGTACACTCAATACGATTCGTCGACCTGGGATACACATTGAACGTGCAGATATGGTGCAGCAGGCGCAAATCATCAGACATATATGTCACCTTGAGGCTATTATTAGGCTGCCATGGAACCAATTTACCGCACAGAAACCTGGTGCGGTGATCTCGTTCACGCCTACTCCTCAGATTCTTCTCACTAGGATGAATATCACCAAGAGGCACGTTTAGAAGTCGACAATCAGTCGCACATCAATCGTGGCCATCCGATCTCTACCAAAAGATATTTTGAACTGCAATGGCTCCAAGGTAGGATTCTGGATACAAGCGTAGAAGGCACGAATGGTGCTCACATTAGCACGAGCGCGAGCTTCAAAGATCGGACCCCAATGCGCAGCTTCGATGCGCTCGAACAACAAAAATTCGCCGAACAATAGCCCTTCCACGTCCGCCTCAAACAACACTTTGCGATCAGTGTATTGGCCGTGAGACATCTCTGATAGAATTACTCGCCCAAGGTGAGTATGGGGATCCAAATCCCGCTTCGTATGGAACTCTCGGGCTGTAGCTGGACCTGTGGCGGCGCTTGAACTTGCGGCACCACCCCGCGGTCTTCTCGATTGAGCAGGGTGACTTGGCTCAGCCTCGTCTACTGCAGTCTTCCTTTTACCCATCAAAGATAAGATGGTGGAGAGTGACAAAAGGCCTAAAATGGCTTCCACGAAAGCCATGGAAGACGGAGAAAATGTAAAGAAGTGGCTGTCCAAACTGGAAAAGGGAGATCTAGGCATTGTAGAGGGATGCTTCAAGCTTCTCAAGGATGTATTTTCAAGGAGAAATGAAAATGAAAAAGTGGAATGGAGCACCTCACGATTTCAGCTCGATTTGGGAGTTTTTAGAGCTCCAAAAGATGAAATCTTCAAGAGGGAGGGCTGCCAACTTCAAAGGAACGATGGAGGGTAGTCGTTTTTGGCCAAAGATGGATCTAGGGGTGGTTTAGAATCACGAATTTTGGAGATAGCTGCTGAAAAATGAAAATGGAGCTATGGGGAGGGCTGTTTGTGAAGGAAGTGCACGATTTAGGGGTTTTCTACCCACGAACCATACATGTGGGGTGTGAAATACCCAAAATATCCTCACATCTCAAAGCAAACTTCAAACGGGGAAGGGTGGTCGGCGATGCATTGCCGGATCGGCGATGGCATCGCCGACCGACCACCTATTCAGTCAGCGGGACCACATGGTTCTGGTCCCCCATGGTCCAAGGACCCCAAATATGTACGGTCCCAACCTTGGTTCATTGTATTTTGACCTATATAGGCCCAAACATGTGTTCAAAACTTTTCAGGACCAATCCACAATTCCGAATACAAAACTCTATCATACATCATATGATTTTGGGGTAGAAGGAGCTAGTACATCCATCTGGACTATTATTTGCTAAAGAAAGTGAAGTTAGAATGGCCTTATGACCATTTTTCATGAAATTTTACTATTCACTGTAAAATTTTGTGAAAGTATTATTTTATATTATTTTCACATTATTTTTTATGCCTAACATGAAAAGGATAAGAAAGAATTAAAGATTGGAGTGGTGGGAGGTAGAATTTTGAGGATTTTTTGTGAAACGGGGTTTTTAAGCCCTGACGATTGAATACAGGGGTCGTGGTTGTCCCACGGCCCAAGGATTCACATTCACAGGTTTAGGATCGTTCAAAAAATGTCTCAACCCACTCACCAACAACCTAGGAGCTATCCGGGTTGCTTTACGCGACCCGAGATACGTTACAGACTCGATCGTGCAATCGATTCAAATAGACTTCGCCTATTGACGAATCTGTGATCCTAGAAGTGTTTCTAGACCCTTCTCGCACCCACCTATGTCAAAGGAAGTGACAGCGTACGTCGCGAGACCATAACCCAGGCCCAGTATACTTTTATTCACGCTCTGATATTAACTTGTAATACCCTGAAAATCGGGGGTCGTGTATAAACTCAACTCCAGAGTTTCAGACCGTCACTTATGCAACAAAAATGATTATGATTCAATGTTGTCTGATTTAAAGCATTCACATGAGTAAAAGTATACCAAAACTGTAATTCATACTCCAGATCCAATGATAAAGCAAGCAAAAGACTAAACAATATATATATCACTGTAAGAAAAAATAAAGTAGATCTCATTTGTCTCTAAAGTATGAATACATCTCTGAGTCTCATATACATATACATGAACAAAATCAATTGTTCAAAATAGTCCCACTGAAGTCCCGTCAAGTCAGGTCGCCTAAGCAAAGCCATCATGATACTGCATGTATGAGAACACGTCCTGGTCCTCGTCGAAGTCTGGCTCTGCCTCCTGGATCTCAGCATCACCTACATCTACAACAGGGTCTGGTGGGTGTTGCAAACACCATCCCGTAACGTGAGAGTGAGTGATCAACTCAGTGGAATCATAGAGCAAAGATTAGCATGTTCACAAATCAATCATGCGATAATAGTAAAGTAATAAATCAGACAATCCTAATACTGTTGTTAATGCAAGATGACATGACGTGATGTATGCCCTCACTGACGATCTCCCTCATACGGCACCATCTTACGACAGCGGCATGCAATCGACCCTCAAGTGCTCCACATCTTCCAGGCACATGCAATAGTATGGTGATATGATTTTCGAGTTGTTATTAGTCCATTCAAACAGCAGGATTGGGAAACTAAGGTACTTTCCTTGTATCAATCCCAACACAGATCCTGTCTAAGGTCGTCACTCCTAGTAATCTCATACGATGTATATTTCGTAGGTCGCTGCAAGGGCTGCCAGGGCTGTTGCTCGCACTCGTTGCACCGCTCCCCCATCACCTTATCAATACAGGCCTACTGTACTCTACTGCTACTGAAGGGTCGTCGCCTCCCGTAGACTCAGAATACGCTCGCGGTCACTACAAAGGACTCGTCGCCTGATCAGTGTAGGCCGACAGCTAGAATATAGTGTCCCATACCACCATAATCTGCTCACGAGACTAGGTGCTCGCTGGTCACTACGGGGAGGTTTGTGGCCCCAGCGTAGGCCGACAGCTCGACCAGGGTGTCCCATACCACCATGCCCTGCTCATGAGTCTTCGTGGATTAAGGTACCATGGTTAACAGGGTTTACAATGGTAAGTTCAGTACCCTAGGTTTAAGCAGTTATGACTCATACAGGGTGAACATACATCGGCCAGTCGGGTTACTTGACGGGCTAGACTAGCGCGATCGCATCTCAAGTCGAACGACATGAAGTGCGTAAAACACTTCGCATGGCCTAACCACTGCCGCCAACTCCAAACACGACTCGCGTTCATCGACCCGTCGTTCGTGGCCAAGACCAGCCAACCATGAATTCGCTCGGTTACTGACTGCCTGGACTAAGTATAGTCCCAAACACATATAAATTCACATCAGCAATTTATGTAGGAGTATTGGAATTGAAATACAATCATGTGAGCATGTTAACACATGTTATAACATACAACTTAGGCAAATCTCCAAGCACGTACATTTTATGCATATAATGGAATCATGTACATAGTCAACATGTAGAAAATCATTTACGTCAGCATATTAATTGAGAAATCAGTCTCAAACTAATTCATAACATCATTTAATTCAATACATACTAATACAAGCATTTATACAAACACATACACTACACACTTAAGTCTACATATAGTATGTCGACCCGAAGTGCGCAATTTGGCGAATCTCTTCGCCAAACTAATTATGCACGTATTCCTAACTTTCTAATGCGACAACAAACCGTGTCAATCATATCAGTAAAATATGAGTGTAATCAGTACTTTCTACAAATGACTAAAATGCCCTAAATCTCATATTCTTCGTTGATTTACGAAACGGGAAACGGATAGCATGTTGTACATGTCAAACGGCGATGCCGTCGATAATCTACTATTAAACGATATTGAAAGCGTTGTAAACCATCAATTAAAGCGTCTAAAATCCTCACCTTATCTCTTATGGATGTGTCGTTTCAAACGGAGCGTATATGCTTCGTCTACGGCGATAAGAGAAACTGTTTTACGAGTTACGTTAGCTAACATGCTACGAATCCTAGTAAACTTTAAATCAGCAACTTCTAGGGTTGTTTCATACCTAAAAACGTGGAAGAATCACCGGCTTGGTGATCAGGAGGTGTTGCTACAGCACGTGCAACAGGTGGCACGAAGACGGGAAAAATCTCTTCTACTCTCTCTCACAAACTCCCACCTTTTCTCTCTCCCAAATTAGGGTTTCTCTCAAATTCGGATGGGAGAGAGGAGTGAGGGTTTCAACCCCTTTTATAAGCCCAAAAATGCTGAAAATAGGCTCCGGTACAAGGTTCACTTAGTGCATATCCAATTCAGGGCTGTTTCGGTCCAAAAGATGCTTTCTGGTGGTCCCCTGGCCGAATGCGATCGGACTTAAGCTCATGCGTACTAGATCTAGCACGTATTAAGTTTTCAATCCGGCAGGATTCGTAGATCGCACGTGGCGGACCAGTTTTAGTTCAGCGGTCACCGCACGTAGATCAGGGCTGAAAGTCTCATGATATGAAATAGAAATTTTTCCTGATCTGAGGGTGTAATCTGGCTGAATTCTGACGGTCAGAACGCTTAATACTGACGCGTCAAGTCGTGTGCCAGATTTGAATTTGAAATTCCAATTCTGTCCCTATTCGCACTCTCTTCAGTCCGGGCTCAATGAAATAGCCTGTGATTATCGGTTGGACTTGATTTTCGAAAATTGTCAAGTCCAGCAAGGTGGTTCTAACGGTCTAAGATAGGAGGTACCGGACTTTCGACGCGCGGTCTAGATCCAATATAAAGATTCAAAGTGGTCCAGAGAACAAACCTGCTTAGAGTTTGATCCGAAGTTATAGAGTATTGTAGAGTCATTGGTTCTACTCGATTTGGGTCTTGTAGAACGTATTTAAAGTGATCAGGGACTATTTTCCAGCTACTCTAGCGTTGCGCTAGCTAACTTACACTTAATTTCCATAGGAATTAATTCTACGCAATTTCGGGTCGAGTTGGTACTCGAGCCCAAGTATGGATTTTTCACGGGCGTTACATGGGTGAAAGGGTGAGGCGAGTGATGGATGTGGTACTTGACATGTAAGGTGGTGTAAGAGAGAGGGTGAAAGGAGTTGACTTTGGTGGTTGCTTGGGGATGGGGTGAAAGGTTATGTGTACTTGACATAAAGTGATTGATGGGTGATTGATTGATGGGATTAATGGGATATGTTGTAGAGATTCTCTTGGGATTGCAAATGCATGGCATTTTTCCTCAAACTGAACGTGGGTCCACATCACCTCGTCTGGGTATCGGATCGGTGCGTGAGTAGCGGCGTTGGAACCGTGGCGACGATGCGGTCACAATGATACAAGTCTTGGATTAAGCGGACTCAAATGTATAGGATACGACTTACGGTCGTGCGTAATGTCGACTACAGGTCACGGATTGCCAAAATTCGACGGAAAGGATCGCGAGAGTTGACAGAACAGTACGGTATAGGATATGGGTCTTACATAAACCTAAATGCAGTTTTGGAGGTCCTTTTGCTGAATGCGGTCAGACTTAAGCTCACAACTATTGGATCTTGAGTACATTAAGTTTTCAGTTCGATCGAATTCCCAGATAGACCGTAGCGGACCAGTTTCAGTTCAGCGGTCACCGAAACTCTATCAGGGTCACAGGTATATTGACATGTATGGGCCATCATCCCTCATCCGAGGGTGAATTTGAGTCAAAAACCAACAGTCAGAATGCTTATAAATGGTGTGCAAGCGACACGACTCAGATTACTTAAATTCATATTTAATTTCTTAAAAATTTTCACTTTCTCACACTCTTTACTCCAGACTCAAGGAAACAGTCTTAGGACATCGTTTGGACTCGATTTTTGAGGTGATTGTCAAGTCCAACTAGGCGTTCATAATCTATGATTTTATGGTCATCGAACTTTTGACGTGCGGTCCAGGTCCGTTACGAAGTTTCAAAGTGCTCCCGAGAGCAACTGGGTTTAGAGTTGGATTCTAGATTTCAGGGTATTGTAGAGTTAATGATTCTACAACTTTTGAGTCTTGCAAATCGTATTTAAAGTGATTAGTGCTAATTTTATAGGTAATCTAGGTTAGCACTTAGTTAATTCTCATCTAGTTTTAAAGGATTCAGTCCTGAGGGATTTCTGCCTGAGTTGGTACTCGGGTCATTGTACGGATTTTTTTCGAGTTGTTACAGCGGGCAAACTAGAAATTCAACGGGGTAAACATGAATTTTAGCAGGGCAAACTAGAAATTCAGCGAGGCAAACATGAAATTGAGCAGGGTAAACTAGAAATTCAGTGGGGCAAACATGAAGGGTGAAGGTTATCAAAGAAATTTAAATTTTTGACAAAAAAATTTAGACAATTTTTGGAGTTTTCGACATATTGAAAACTTTAGTTAACATGTTGACTCGATCGGTCAAAGTGTTTCGACTGGTTGACTCGATGGATAGATAGGTTACATAGTTTTTGAGTGTTTTTATGCAATTTCTTTCTATTTCTAGTTTTGATTATATATACTGGTGTAATCGATATTAGGGTTACTGCTAGACATGCTTAAGGGTTTGAAAGGATTACACCCTGGACCATATCTCAAGTGGTAGACTAAGTGAAGGTGCCTTGTTTCAACTTAAGGTCTTAGTATCAATTCCCTAGCGGTGGTGACTAATAGTGGAGTGTGCACTGACAGTGGATTGTACTAACAAGATAACCTCCCCCTCCCCAAAAAAGGAGGGTTTGAAAGGATTTTTGAAGAAAGAAAAAGATAGAGTTTTTCTCACGCGTCTTCGAATCGGTAATGTAGTGCAAATGAGCATACACTAAGGTTCTTTCAAAGAAAGATGATCTGTAATCGTCAAATATTGTTTGTAAACCCTATCTAATAATTGTATCATAGGATGCTCATGTTCAGTGCAAGTACAAATATTAAGTTGGCATACGCATTTCAGTAAATTAAGATTTAACCGCTGATTCAAGTTTCAATTTTTATTTATTAAGATATACTCATTATGCATGCATAAGGTGAAATGAACAGTTATGAATGACTATGATTAAAGCTAAGGCATCTCTTGATAGAAACGATTGGACTACTTAGAAGTGTGCATGCCAGTTACACCTAGCATGAGATTTTCATATTTTACACTAATGTTTTCAGTATTTACGTCGTTGGAAATGCTGACATTGTGATCACGCCTAGTCCCACTTTGATAAATGAGGTGATGATTGCCATGGTCTAGTGTTGATAGTTCCAATCGACCAAATAATTCAGGATACTTTATAGGATCCATTAAAATATCAAGTAGAATCTCAATCATTAATGAATTACCATATAATACATTGCATATTGAAGAATATCATGATTATCCCAAGTTAGAGAATGTTGGAATCATTGGCCATGTATGGCATGTTTTCATCTAGTAATGCAATGATTGGTTTAAATTAATTACATTAGGTATATACGGTTTTATAGGCATGAAGTACTATAGACAACTCAAGATAGAATTGTATTAAAGAATGACTTCTCTCCTTATACGTGAGAGATTGAGAAGATGTAGGTAAGTGAAAGAGTACTACAATGGGTGGACTCTCTCCCATAGCCACTCCCCTATATAAAATACATTTGGTCCATAACACAGACCTCATGTTTTCCGCACTAAATTTCTGGTTGGCCCCGCTCAGTTTCTAGTTGGCCCACTCAATTTCATGTTTGCCCCACTAAAATTCATGTTTGCCCCGTTAAATTTCTAGTTTGCCCTACTTAATTTAATGTTTGCCCCACTGAATTTCATGTTTTCCCTACTCAATTTCATGTTTGCCCCGCTCAATTTCTAGTTTGCCCCGCTGAATATGTATTTTTCCCTGCTTAATTTCTAGTTTGCCCCGCTCAATTTCATGTTTGCCCTGCTCAATTTCATGTTTACCCCACTGAATTTCTAATTTGCCCCGCTCAATTTCATGTTTGCCCCGCTCAATTTCCAGTTTGACCGCGAAGTGATTGAAATTGACCACGAAGTGAATGAAATGGATTTTCAACCATCGACCCGATGGAATCTTAGAAAATGACTAGGTTGGTTGGCTAAATTTGCTTCTCCTACCCCCAATCATATGTGGTATGTTAAGTAAATCATTCTAGTTTAGGAGATATGCTTGTTAAATAAATAGACAAAGAAATGAATTGAAAGATAGAAAAATATTTTTATATACTTATATTTACATATTTACATAATTATGTATTAGAGAAAAATGTAAGGGGGAAAATGTTCTACCTATTAAATAAATAATAAATAATAAATAATAAATAAATAAATGGCGGTAGTGCCACGGTAGTCTTTGTGTGTGTGTGTTTTTTTTAATTATTGTGTTACTTTTATGGGTCTCATCATGAGGTCTGTGTTATATCCAATCCGTCCATCTATTTGGAAAGCTCATATTAAGGCTTGAGACAAAAAAATAAGATAGATCTAACTATCAAGTGGTCCACACTGTATATGGCAGTGGGGAATTGAATGTCTACCACCGAAACCCTTTTAAGGGTTACAGAAGTTTTGGATTATGAAATTTGTTTTTCCTCTTCATCTAAGTCTTTATCACCCTATGAATAAACTTAAACGAGGTGGATTTCTCACAAACATCACAAATGGGCCCCACCTGAGTTCCCATCGCAGGACCGTCCGTCAACGCTCGTCTCTACACGCCAGCCAGAGGAAGGCAGGAGTATTTTCGTCCTCAAATTTGGTGTCCATATGAGGAGGTTTAAGGGCGTATGTTAAGTTTATATAGGGCGGTTGTACATGAGTCAAGCTAGCTCAAAAAGCTCGCTCGAGTCAGCTCAGATTGACTTGACTTGAAAGGCCAACTCGAGGCGAGTCAAGCTTGTTTACTAAAGCACGAGTTGAGTTCAAGCCGAGTTCGACCATGGTGTATTTTAACTCAACTTAACTCGAAGCTCGAGCTTAGCTCGAGTAATATATTTTAATAATATATTATATATATTATATTAATATTAAATATATAATATATATTTAAGTTTTCTCTTTTTTTAAAAAAGAAAAGTTAAAAATTAAAATGTTTTTACTAAAAAACCCTATCCAACTCTATCCGTCCCCATTCTCTCTTTTTCTTTCCCATACCCTACCGAGGTAAACGCGACTCAACTCAAACCACTAGCTCGACTCGAAAGCTTTAGCAAACAAGCCAAGCTTCAATGTTGAGCTCGAGCTCGAACTCGAGTATAACATGGACAAGTCAAGTCAAGCTTGGCCCACTTGGACTCGACTTGACTTGATGTAGAGCCCTAAGTGTAGCATCCCATACTTTTCAGTACTCGGGTGTTACCGTATAACCAAGATTTATGATAAATGCAAACTTAGCTTAGTGAACATTCACGTACAACCTAGTTTAAATCTGACCATCAAAGGTGATCCCTGTTCCCATATCAAACCACCCAGTGATGAAATTAGATTTACTAAGTATATTACCTCATTTATTTATTATATTATAAATTTTACACAAATATAGATATAAAGGAAATATAAATGTATTTTAATAATTTATCAATCATGAAGAATGTATGAAAATATATTGTAATGGAGTGACACATATGTATCTAATGTATTTAAAATATTATGAAAATAATATTATGTTAACTAAACATACTGAATGATAATTCTACAATATACAATTGAATTATAAATATGAGTGTAGTATTAAATATCTTTTATAAACATGTGAACAAAAATTATTAGATATTTTAATGAAATTATTTATTATTTAACATTGTGATTTCAAATATGATATTGTACCATTTTCAATTCATATATGATGAGATAATGTATATTATGAATTTTATATTAATAAATAGGTGATAAATAGCATGTATATAATAGTATGTCAATATAATAAAATATATATATATATATATATATATATATATATATATATATATATATATATATATATATGTATGTATGTATGTATGTATGTATGTATGTATGTATGAGTTTTTAATCATTTTAATTATAAGTAATATACAATGGCCCTTGAGCCATTGTATATTATAAGTAATATTAATTAATTATAACTACATTAATATTAGTATTGGTTAATAATATATGATGAAAGCCTTACTAATGGCCCCTTTAGAACCTTTTAACCGTTGATGTTTAATCCCGGGAAGATCCGACCATTAGATCGGTGAGAAATCCATAAATAAGGTTTGAATCAATTTGTGGGCCCCACCTAGGTATTTGATCAAGGACCCTTCTTGGGGCCTCTGAGGTGGAATGGATGGAGCAGATTTCTTAAAAACATCACTATGGACCCCACCTAATGGGGTGCATGTGCACAGCTGGTGCACACTCGTTGTGCACCGTACCTGCAAAGGCAGTCAAAGCTGCCTTGACCGAGCTTTCTCAAACGAGAAACTCTCTCTCCCTTTGGTTTCAACAGCAGATGCACAGGCGTCCTGAATTTCTAATCACGGCCCACCATATGGCCCTAACCTTGATGATCTAACCCGTCTGTTTGATAGAGGACGCGCATGAGACCAAAACCCAAGTTTCACGTCAGACTTTCATGCATGTGTGGACACACAAACCTCACTGCAAAATGGCCCTACAAAACCATATTTCTGAAAATGGCAGTTGTCCTCCTTGCCACGAGGGCAATTCGTGTGCTCTCTCCCCTCTCCAATACCATCCCTTTAATTTAGTGTATCCCGACCGTTTGTCTGGGAAAATCTCAGCCATCCATTTTCTTAGGGCGTTTCTTACAAAACTAGGGATGGTTTTGGTTCCCACCTACTATTTGGGAGGCAGTTTATACCAGGATAAATCTAGGACGCCCATCGATGATCTGACGGCCCTGAGAGCATCAAGGGCAGGATATAAGATGGGTGGATCGTGTGGCAAACGAACCTCTCTCACATTTTTGCTACAAATGAGAAAAACTGGCCGTTTTCCTTCTTGATGCAAACCCATCGAGAAAACTTTTGCAAAGCTTCAAAACTCCTCATCTACAAGCCCCACTACACCCCCAAGAATCCTCCCATGTTGTTGGATTAGAGGAGGGAGCCTCCATTCGAGATTCGCCATTAATGGCGACATCTTCTTCCTCACCGATCCACCGCACCCATCAACTCAAACCAAGTCGAGTTCGTCCAGACTGGCGTCCTCAATGGGACTTTTTTGATTGGAAAAGAAAGAGAAAAAGGAAATAGAAGAAGAAAGAAAGAAAAGGAATGTGGAAGAGAGAGAGAGAGAGAGAGAGAGAGAGAGAGAGAGAAGTCTGGCTGCCACCGTCGTGGTCGCACCGAGCTGCTGAGTTCAAGCCGTGCATCGAGCTCCATCAGGCCCCAATGTGTTCGGGATTGGATTGGGAGTCAAGCAAGAAAGGAGAGAAAATAGGTGACAAAAGAGGGAAAGAAGGAAAGGAAGAAGAGAAGGAAGAAGGGAGGAGCGTGGAGAACGTGCTGCTGCCCATTCGTCATGCTGCACCGCTGCCAAGCTGACTGGACTCAACACGCTAGGCCTGAGTCGGGATTGGGTGAGTTCAATGACCCTTGCTGAGCTGATGGCAGAGGTAGAAATGTTAAGAGAGCGTAGTGTTGCACTAGACCAACCTGAACCGACTCGCTGCATTGCTGACTCGGTTTTCTCCTTGAGCCGAGTTGAGTCGCTGGACCGAGTTGGGTTGCACCTGACGTTTGTTGCTGGACATTGTAGCTGGCAGGAGAAAGAAAGAGAAGCAAGAAAAGGAAGATAGAGAAAAAAGGAGAGAATGAGTAGGGTGAGTGAGTTGTGTAGTTGGCGAGTCAACTCGACTCACCTGAGTCGAGTTCGGTCATCCTTGAGTCAAGTCCAGTCACCTCTGGACTTCCTAAAAGCAGAAATGAAGAAGGAAAGGAGAAGAAGAAGGAGAAAGAATGTAGGGAAGAGTGGTTGTGTTGGGCCGAGTCAATTCAATTCGAACCGAGTCATCTAGGTGAGTCAACCTTTCCTCTCCATTTTAGCCTTGTTTCAATACATTGTTATCATTTGTTACCATTTTTGTTAATAGGATTATTTATATTAGCCATGGTTAGCCATTAGTAGATCATTATGCTAGGACTAGTTGTTATAAACAAATTACAATTATTAAATGGTAATATTTTATTTATCATCCTAGATATTTATTTTGGATTGTAGATTGTACTAATCATAATGACTCTTATTGTCATGATTAACTAATATTAATTCTATTAGTAATATTAATAATCATGTTATAGTTATAAATTAACATGATAATTGATTTTACATAAATTAACATTTAAATCCTGCGATCTAAGTTTAGGATCAAACTCTGAGATGGAACCCTAGACCTAGGCAATCCAAACCCTAGGTTAAGACCTTAACCGCGATTAACCATTAATGGACTACTTATGCTAATACTAACTATATTAAACAAAGCTACAATTATTAGAAATTTACGTCCATTACTCTTAAATATTATCATGATAGTAGATCATAATATTAACTACCATCATAATAATTACTATTATCATGTTACGCTAATATTAGTTATTATAAATGAATCTGCCTTTAATGATATTAGCATGGTATCCATCACTTGAAAATATTATCTCTAATAATATGTTGTACCATTTTACTTCAATTGTAATACTGATTAATACCATGGTTACAAATAATAGTTATACTATTAACGTTAAATGGTAACTAATACACCAATTCGAGTTCAAATCCTATAAACTAAATTTAAGACTAAACCCTAAGATAAATAATTCAAATCCTAGGCCATGATCTTAAACGTAAGTAGTGAGTAAAACTTGGACCTAATTGTACACATTCATGATTTGTGGTAGGATACAAATCCTAAGAGCGCAAGCACTTGGCGATACTAGAAGGCAATTCAAAGTATAAGGTGATGATTCTTCCCCTTGAGCTTTCTATCTTTTCATTAGCTTAAGTTATAGTTTTTATTTAAATTTATAATTGATATCTCTCTCTTATGATCACATATGTTAGCTGGTGAAAATTGAATTACTATATTGTTTGCTTAATGTTCATCCTGTACATTTGTTCATGAATTATTTGTGGATTGCTTATGAAACTTAAACTGGTACATTAGTGGGAAACCCCCACTTATAAATGTACACCCATACTTGGGATGTAATGTAACATCTCGAAAATATGGGGTCGAGTAAAAACTCCACTCCCGAGTTCCAGAACATCACTTATGCAACATAAATGTGTATGATTGAATGTTGTCTGTATTAATGTATTAAACATGAGTGGGATTAAGCTAGAACAACATATCATACTCCAGAGACCGTTAAATTAGCAAGCGGAAGACTGTGATAGTATGTATAACCTATATAAACTGTTGTATGTCTCCAGAGTGTGAACATGTTACCAGGTTAAATATATACATGTATACTCCAAAAATGATCAAAAGAATATACATGAGTGCTCCAATACTATAAAATGACAAGTATCAAGTCATCTAATCAATCTCCCTGTAATCCCGTCGTTCAGAACACGCATAAAGGAGGGATCCTCCTCCTCATCATCAAGTCCGGCTCCGCCTCGCAGGCCGCGCCATCATCTGCAATCACAATAGGGACTGGTGGGTGTCCGAAAACACCATCCCGTAATGTGGGAGTGAGTGATCAACTCAGTGGGATAAGAGAGCAAAGATTAGCATGTTATCAAATCAATCATGCGATAATAGTAAAGCAATAAATCAAACATTCCTAAATATGTTGTTAATGCAATATGACATGACATGATGGATGCCCTCACCGACGATCTCCCTCATACAGCACCATCTTACGCCTGCGGCATGCTTTCTTCCCACAGTGCTCCACATCTTCCAGGCACATGTAATGTGATGGTGATATGATTACTGAGTTATTATTAGTCCATTCATACAGTAGTATTGGGAAACTAAGGTACCTTACTTATATCAATCCCAACATAGATCCTGTCTAGGGTCGTCACTTCTAGTAATCTCATACGATGTATATTTTGTAGGTCGCTGCAAGGGCTGCAAGGGCTGTCAGGGCTGTTGCTCGCACTCGTTGCACCGATCCCCCATCACCTTATCAATACAGGCCTACTATACTCTCATTGCTACGGAAGGCTCGTCGCCTCCCGTAGACTTAGAATATGCTCGCGGTCACTACAAAGGGCTAGTCGCCTGATCAGTGTAGGCCGACAGCAAGAATATAGTGTCTCATACCACCATAATCTGCTTACGAGTCATAAGTCTTACTGGTCACTACGGGGAGGTTTGTGGCCCCAGCGTAGGCCGACAGCTCGACCACGGTGTCCCATACCACCATGCCCGGCTCATGAGTCTTTATGGATCAAGGTACCATGGTTGACAGGATTTACAATGGTAAGTTCAGTACCCTAGGTTCGAGCAGTTATGATTCATACAGGGTGAACAATCAACGGCCAGTCGGGTTACTTGACGGGCTCGACTAGCACGAGCACATCGCAAGTCGAACGACATGAAGTGCGTAAAACACTTCGCGTGGCCTAACCACTGCCGCTAACCCAAAACATGACTCGCGTTCATCGAGGCGTCCTCTATGGTGAATAGAAGCCCACCACTAATTCAATCCATTACCGACTGCCTGGACTAAAGCATAGCCCCAGACATGTGCAATCCGTACCAGTGATTATATGAGAGTAATAGAATTGAAGTTCAACAATACAAACATGTTAACACATGTTATGACATACAAAGTAAGCAAATCAACCAACACATGTGTTCCATACATATAAGGAAATCATTTCATATAACCAAAATGTAAGAAATCATATACAACATCATTTGGATTGGGAATTCATTCTCAAAACTAATTTATAACACCATTTACTCAATACATACTAATACAAACATTTATACAAACACTTAGTCTACACACTTAGTCTACATAGCGTATGTCGACCCAAAGTGCGCATTTGGGCGAATCTCTTCGCCAAACTGATTATGCACGCATTCCTAATATCCTAATGCGACAAAAAACCATCTCAATCATATCAGCAAAATATGGATGCAAACAGTATTTCCTACAAATGACTAAAATGCCCTAAATCTCATATTTTCCGTCTGCTTACGAAACAGGAAACGGACAGCATGTCGTACATGTCAAACGGCGTTGCCGTCGATAATCTACTATTAAACGACATTGAAAGCGTTGAAAACAGCCAATCAAAGCGTCTAAAATCCGCACATTTTCCCTAGAGGCGAATTGATTCGAACGGAGCGTATACGCTTCGTCTACGGAAAACAAGCGATCTATATCACAAGATGTATAAGCTACTTAGCTAAGGAATCGACGAAACATCAAATCAGCAAGTAGTTTGGGTATTTTCTTACCTAGAAATGCGGCGAAATCACCGGCAAAGTGATTGGATTGCGTGGCTTAAACACGTGCAGCAGGTAGTGAAAGCAGTAGGAAAAGCTCTCCCACTCTCTCTCACAACTCTCACTTTTTCTCTCACACCAGCTAGGGTTTCTAGCAAATTCGGATGGGTGAGAGAAGTGAGGGTTTAAATCCCTTTTATAACCTAAAACCTTCCCGAATTAGGCTTGGGAACAATGTTTACTTGAGGGGTAACCAAATCGGGGCTGTTTCAGTCCAAAAAGGCATTTCGAGAGGTCCACTGGCCGAACACGATCGGACTTAAGATCATGGTCCCTGGATGTTGTTCACATCCCATTTTCAGTCCAGCAGTGTTCGTAGATCGCACGTGGCGGTCCAGTTTCAGTTCAGCGGTCATCGCACGTAGATCAGGTCTACAAGTCTCATGATACGAAATAGAAATTTTTCCTGATCTGAGGGTGTAATTTAGCTGAATTCTGACGGTCAGAACGCTTAATACTGACGCGCCAAGTCCCGTGCCAGATTTGAATTAAAATTTCAAAATCTAACCTTATTCTTACTCTCTTCACTCCAGGCTCAATGAAATAGCCTCTGAACGTCGGTTGGCCTTGATTTTTGAAACGGTTGTCAAGTCCAGCTAAGCGGTCATAACGGTCTAAGATTGTAGGTATCGGACTTTCGACGCGCGGTCTAGATCCAATACAAAATTTTAAAGAGTTCTTGAGAGCAAACGGGTTTAGAGTTTGATCCTAGGTTTCAGGGTATTATAGCACCCTTGATTTTACAAGTTTTGAGTCTTGCAGAACGTATTTAAAGCGGTTAGGGACAATTTCACAGCTACTGCAGCGTAGCGCTAGCTAACTTACGCTTAATTTCTAAAGGAATTAATCCTAAGTGATTTCTTTGGCTATGGAATTGGGTTCTGAGAGATTTTCCAGGTGTTTTAGTTGACCCATTGCCTAAGGACGTCTAACTCCAGGTTGGCAAAAATCTGGGGTGTTACATGTAACTCGATTGATGGTGATTGCAATGGACCCTCAATCTAGTGGTTATTAAGTGGTGGTCTAGATGGATCATTGATGTGGGCCTACCATCCAGGGTTATTATGTCAAATAGTTTTTAAGGATGGTCTTTATCATATGGTTTTGATATTCACCCTATGTGGCATATTTTGATACTCGTCCTATATGGTTTTGTTTTGATATTTTTCCTATATGGGTCCGATATTTTATACTGTGCAACCATGTGATGGTAAGCCCCATATAATATAATATGATTGGCCACTAGTCGATGGGTTTCCATTAAACATCCTGAGATGGTAGTCTCATGGACCGGGAATGGTGGTAATAGAACATTATGCTCGAGTCGTCGGCCTACGCTGGGCCATGTGCTCCTTGTAGTGACCGTGAGCTCATTTAAATTGGCTGGTTGCAATTGTACTAATAACGGGTTAGCTAATCATGCATGCATAGCACAGACCAACATCTATTACTGTTATACGTAACGTACTGATTCGTCTGTTTGAATGTTTTACGTGAGGCACCAACCATCAACTGTTGTTATCGTACATTGCTGTGATACGTAACATATAGATTCGCCTGTCTGGATGTTTTACCCAAGGCACCAACCATCATCTGTTATTATCGTACATATTTGTTTGTCTGGATGTTTTATCCGAGACACAGACCGTTTGGATGTTTTACCCGGGTTGATGACTGTATGGGTGACGACCCCTATGTCCGTCTGATGTTTTACTCGGGACTGATTGCATTCACGCCTCCATGCATCTAATAAGACTGCATTTACTTTGTTTTGGTTGTCTAGATGTTTTATACTATTTCTTATCTAATGCGGCGGTGTGTAATCTTGAGGAGAATTCACACTGAATTGGCCATTCATCCATCAAATAAATATAACCGTACATGTAGCACAGGTGGCCCTGATGATGTTCACATTCATATTAGTGAGGAGCAGGCTATGGTTGACAAGGGTGCATGATTATATTTGTTAAGGGCTACTACAAGATTTACAACTAAAGATTGTTACAAATTTACTTTCTTTCACATGAAATGTTATTTCATTTTGTATTGGTAAAAATGGAGATATTGATTTGTATAAGTCATTATGGGCACTTTCTTGTATACTTCAAATGTAATTGAAATTTCCCCTTATGTTAATTTGTTCATTCTACGCTCATTTGCTTACTCTGATAGTAGCAAAAAAAAAAAAAATGTATACTCAAATTTGACCATCTTTTAAGGTTAACACTTGAGTTTTTGAAAAATGAGTCATGTACTCGAGTCTTGAAAAGTCGGGGCGTTATACTAAAGGCCTGTTTGGGTAGTGGGATTAGAAGGGATTAAGTGGGATAGGATTCATCTGGTTCTATGCCAATTCCACTTCATGTTTGGGAATAATGGAAAAGCTTGGAATTACATTAAATGGAATTGCATTGGGTCATGTGCCAATTTCACTCAATGTTAACAAGTTGTGTAGGTCCCACTATGATGTTTGGGCTATATCCACACTGTCCACCCATTTATCAAGATTATCTTAGTGCATCGGCTGAAAAATTAGATAAATCTAAAGCTCAAGTGGACCCCACCATAGAAAGCAACGGGATTGAATACTTACCATTGAAAACTTCTTTAGGACCATATAAGTTTTGAATCTACTTCATTTTTAGGCTCATGCCATAAAATGAGGTTACAAAACAAATAAACAATTTAGATATAACACACGCATGTTATTCCTAATAATTTTAAATGATTATGGGTATATCCATTCAATGTACCACCTTAATTGTCAACAAAGCATGGCATTAACAGTGGGATTAGAAGCAATTAAGTGGGATGGGATTCAAAAAACATAATTACTACCTATGGCATGAATTGCCAGAACATACTCGCCATTGGATAATGTTAACGGGATGATGTTAATGACATGCTTTGTTGATAATATTGGGGAACATTGAAAGGATATATCCACTATCATTTGAAATTATTGAGAATAACACACCTGTGTTATATCTAAATGGTTCATTTGTTTTGTAACCTCATTTGATGGCATGGGCCTAAAAGTGATACAAATCCAAAACTTATGTGGCCCAAAGAAATTTTCAGCCATAAGTATTTAATCCCCGTTGCTTTTACGGTGGGTTCACTTGAGCTTTTAATTTACCTGATTTTTTAACTAATTTTTAAAATTATTTCAAATAATGGGTTGACGAAGTGGATATAGCCTACACATCATTATGAAACCTACACAACTTGTTAACATGGAGTGAAATTTGCACCCGACTCGATGCAAATTCATCCACAGCTTCTCCATTCTTCCCAGGTGGAATTGGCATAGGACTGGATGTCATTTCATCCCACCCAATGCCTTCCATTTCCACTGCCCAGGCACGCCAGTTTGTATTCCCTCATGAAAACCACCGGATAAAAGGTAGGTCTACGGTCACAAATTTCTTTAAAAGTTTATGTCAGCGAAAAGATTATTTGCTACTCCCGCTGTGCATAACGATTGATATGCAGGCCCTTAGGAATGGTACACGTGGCATAAAGTAAGTAAGTCTAAACTACCTGAGTCACATAGCACCCATGCCTCCAAGTTACATTCAAGAAATTAGACTGGTGCACGATCCTGATCTCGGATATCTGGACACGTTTGTTGAAATTGGACCGTTGGATGCTTTTTATTTTGAACCGTCCAATAAATTTCCACTAATCCCATGATCCAATAAACAAATTACCATACTCTTGATGTATGATAACTGAAATACATTATTCGTACGGTTTAATTTGATTTCCTCGTATACGACGTAAGTAGTTTCCAGATATTTGAGCAGTGCCAGAGTATCATCCATGCACTGCCAGAGTATCAAATAATTCTTATCTCCTCCCAATGCCTCCTTTCTCACTCCTAAAGAAGTAGCAATCCACATTCATTCTCAGAACCAACGTAGGAAAATCCGGAAGCGGATTAGCTGCTGTAGCATACACCACCAACCCGACCTGGCCGGTGTGGTATGAGTCGTGCGAACGGTTGAAAGGACATCAAAGTTACATGCCCACAATGATATATTTATTACATCCACACTGTTCATCCATTTGATGACATCATTTTAAGGTATGATCTCAAAAATGAATCATATCCAAAGTTCAAGTGTACCACCCACAAATAGTAGGACAATGATTATCACTATTAAAACATTTGTAGTTCACTCTTTATTTCTCATCTAATCTCTTTATATAAGATCACGAAAACCTATTTGAAGAAGAAAAACAAGTATCATGTCTCGTTTTTTTTCTTAAGTCAGCCCACGAAATGAACGGACGGTTGAGATATAACAAATATCTTATGATGGGACTTATAGAGCTCGATGACGTCGACGTTAACACATCAGCCTAGTCCGTGGTGTGCGGTAGATTCGCTTCCGAAAAATTCAACTTTGCAAAAAGATGCAGAAAAGATGCATCCCCGAGCGTCACCTTCATCGGCAGCATAATTATACACCCGGTCATTCAAAGCGCCGTATCATGCCGTCAAAACCTCTCGCACAGTATCAGACCATCACATGACAGGAGACACACCATGAGCTCTGATAATAGCGCCCGTCGCCTCTCACTTCGCCCGAGGGTGTAAAAATATCTCTCGCAGGATCGCGGTTTGGCTGCGACTCAAACAGCAGCCAGGTAGCAGGTGTCGAAGCTCCGTAAGCTCCACCACGGTGAATGCATTTTATCCACGCAATCTTCCAGCTCATTTTAAGGGGTTCCAGGGAGACGTGATGTTTATTGTACTGACGGGGATTAGGTACTACCCTGCGTCTTCCGATTGCGGGACAGCATAGGTTACGAGGCTCCGCTGTGATGTATGGATATCATCCACACCGTTCATTCATTTTTCGATGTCACTTTAAATTAAGTTCCCAAAAGTAATGATAATTCAAAGCTTAAGTGGACTAGACCACATAGTTGGAATTAAATTTCTACGTTTGAAAAATTCCCGGAGACAAGTTTTAGATTTAGATATATTTGTATTTTCATTTCATTACGGTGTGCATGGGTACACACAGCTCGGTTTGATCCGGTTACGTGGTGATATCGGAACGAATCCTTAATAAGGATTTCAGGAAAACTAGAATAAGAACAAGGCCGTTACAACTTAGAACCGAATGGGGCTGCACAATAAAAACTCGGTCTGAATCCGGTTCGGTTATAGATTCCAGGCTTTTTATAATCTAATCAAATTACATGATTTATTTTTATAATTCAGTCTATTTGTTTGATTTTTTTAGAATCAACTCCATTTACACGGTTCTCGAGAGATAGAGGCCAAAAGGAGAAATTAAAGAAAAATTAAGCTTTTTTTTGGTCTTTTTTTTAAATGTTTTTAAAAATTAAAATTAAAAACTTTTATGTCTGGTTCCAAGTTAGGATTCGAGGTTCAATTCAACGGTTCGATTCACGGTTTGATCCAGTTATACAAAACCCCGAACGGAGAACTAAAACAAACTAGCCAATTCTTTGATTTTCAAAATAAGAATCGAACCAGCGCGCTTCAGAATCAGAACCGGTGCGCTTCAAAACCAGTCCAAATAGTGCGGTCTGGTCAATTCCAGTCCGATTTACTGGTTCCACTGCTTCCGTGTGCACCCATATATGATCATATCAATATGTTGTATGGGAAATAAACAACACATTTGGACCTAAGATGGTTTCAATGGTGGGTGTCCTAGGCACCAATGTTTCCTATGGTGTGGTCCACTTCAGACATTGATCAACCTTATTTTTGAGATAATAATCTAAAATAATATGGAAAAAAGATGGACGATGGGGATAAAATCCATGCATAATGGTGGCTCATCATGGCTCCTCTGAGCCTCTGCTTGTCCCCAGCTCGGAACAAGTGTGGGTAGTACCTAATCCACGCCCTTTATTTGTCATCGAACTTGTGCCTAAAGTCACGGGCAACTGGATCAAGCTAATCGTTATATTTTCCCTTCATTTAGGTCTGGGTGACTGATGTAGAGTGGGTCACAGAGACTTTCATGGCCAAGATGGATTAGAAAATGCCTAGTCGGCGACAGAAGTGATTTGAACTATCATCACTTAAAACAAACATATCTCGCAAACCAGAATGAGCTATCAGATGTACCATATGATTTTGGGGTAGGATGAGCTACTTTAGCCACCCAACCCTCTATGTTGGGTTGGCTACAACGAATTTACGAAATACCAACAGATCGATGATCGAATTCTTGTTTTATTTCATTGTTACTATTTATAGTAAGTTTTAGTTTCAATATAACTCTTCATCCATTGGGCTTTAGGAGTTGTGCCCAATATGAAAAGTGCTTAGGATAATTATGGGAATGTCATGATTCAGCCAAATAGGACAATATTTTTGGCCGAAAACTATGTGCACTAGTAGAGATCATGACAGTCTATAAATAGTTAGTTTACTATTTATAGTAAGTCCTGAATTCTAGGAGTTTTAGTTCTAGTTTGATTTTGAAACTTCTCCCATGACTTAATATCCTTATTTAAAGGGTTGTAGACTCATTTATTTCAATCATCAATCAAATTACGAATTTTTTAGAAATTATTTTTATTTTATTGTTTGTTTTCTTATGGATTCAAGGATTCTTTATGAGGAGTCTAGAGAGAAACTCCGTGGATTCAGAGTAGTTATCCTAGAGGAAGACGGTGCTCGACCTCTGCACGTCCTTCCCCGCATCAATTTGGCATCAAAGTGAGGATTTTCCTCGGATATATTGCTTCTAATGACGGGTCAGGTAACAATCCCATGGAGGGTGCTCCATGGAATCATCTTTTAACCGCGACAGTATTCGAAGCGGCACACAAGAGAATTGGCAGATCATGCAAGGGCTATAGGCTGCCATCAATCGCACGAGTAGGATGGTACTCGTGGTGAATCCATGGACCATTCCTGAGGAAGCTCCATGTTCTTGGTGGCGATTCGCCACAAAAAATTGTTGGAACTCATGATCGGCCTGATTGTAGGATACTACCAGCGGTGAATCCACGGGCCATTCCTGAGGAAGGAGAATTCAATGACGAGGAGGTTAATAACATGATCCTTTAACGTCCTAGAAAAGGCAGTGATTGAGCAGATAGGTTAAATCGAGAGTTCAAGATGAAGGTTGATATCCCTAATTTCAATGGGCAACTTCACATTGAGGATTCTTCAATTGATTTTCTGAAGTTGAGTGATTCTTCGACTATATGAAAATCCCTAAAACGAAGAAGGTCAAACTTGTAGCCTAAAAGTTGAAGGGCAGATCTTCAGCTTGGTGGGAGTAGTTACAACTCGCACGAATGAGACAAACGAAAGCATCAATCTGCACATGGCAATGGATGAAGCAGCTGTTACAAGTGAGATTTCTCCTTAATTCCTATGATCAGGTATTATTCCAACAATACCAAAATTGTCAGTAGAGTAGTTAGTCGATGAGAGATTATGCAGAAGAATTCTACCACTTGGTGGCGTGCAATGATTTGGTCAAGACTAAATCGCAACAAGTCGCCCGATTCAATGGTGGATTATGTATGGCCATCCAAGGTCGGGTATAGATGTAGGCCATTTGGACGATGAATGATGCAATCAAATTGGCTACCCGAGTAGAAGCATAACTTGAACACCCCAACACACAAACCTATCCTACTGTCAGAGTAGCCGCGGTAGGTCCATCTCAGGGAGCTTCACAACCCATAGGGAAAGAGCCCGTAGGAGCATGCACTCAACCTCCTACACCCATGAACCGAGATCGGGAAAGTGGGCAAGCTAGAACTCAATGGGCGTATCGACAACTGCTAGTCCGAGTAGGATCCCGAACCCCTATACTCAGCCAAGACCCGACAATTACTATCGTTGTGGTCAACTGGGTCACCTATCAAATACTTGTCCCCGACAACAAGTGGCAAACCTCTCTATCAATGACAGTGTGTTGAAAACGCCGATGACGACCCAAATGTTGAGGAATGGGAGCACGCCACAAAGGATGAGGCAGATAAGACAGGTTAGGTTTAGTAGGATCACAATGAGTCGCTGGTCATGAGGTAGTTATTGTATGCGTCAAAGAAATAAGTACACCTGAACTAGGTATATAGAGAATCGAAAAGTTTGTGACGTGATCATTAACAGTGGGAGCAGTGAGAACATCGCCTCCAAAGTCATGGTGGAAAAGTTGTAATTAAAGACAGAGCGTCATCCCTCCTCTATATAATTGGTCAGATCAAGAAGGTCAGCGAAACTAAGGGCCTATTTGGGAGCGTGGATTTGAAACCCCCTGGATTCAGAATCCCCTGGATTTGAAATCCTCTTGCTATGTTTAGCACCCTAGATTAAGAATCAAATTTAATCTAAAAGTAGTTATTCATAATATATTTGCAGGGGTTGTAATTTAATTACTAAATCAACTTTAATATCTCTAATTAGTGAACTTATGTAATTTTTGACACAATGGTTGTAGTAAGCCCACTTAAATATATACTTTGCCAGAAAATAATGAAATTCCAAGTCTCGAATGGTTCACAAGTACAAGATCACGTTCGAGTGACCAACCAACGATTTTTAACCGTTGATTTACATGGACAATGTTTGGATGGTGCTGATCATCGTATTAAAGTAATTATAGTGATGTAATTGATAATCTAATTATTTTAAGATATCGTTAGTGGGCCATGTGTCCAATAGATTAATAGTCTAGTAATACACATGTTACACATGCAACTATAGGAAGGATTTAAGATGTAATCAAAGCTCTCACCGTGGATTTCAAACCTTATGATTGAGGGGATTTGAAACCCCCATTTACTTTATTGGGCCAAACAACCCAGGGGATTTGAAATCCCCTCAAATCCCCTCGAATCCCCCCAAATCAATGGTGTCAAATGACCCCTAAGATAACTGAATAGTGTACCATATCCTTTTCAATTGGCAAACATTATAAAGACGAAGTAGTATGTGATGTAGTTGACATGAAAGCTTGTCACATGCTACTCAGTCGACCTTGGCAATCCGATCGTGATGCCACTCATAGAGGGTGAGATAATGTATATATTTTCATTAAGGATTGTCAAAAACCCAAATTAGCTCCTATGGATCTAGAGGAGCCACCCAAAACTTCTATAGTAAAGGGTCGTTCTCTCTTAACCATACGGGACTTCATGGAGGAATCTAAAGAAACAGGACAGGCCTATGCATTAATTGTAAAAGGAAAAAAACTCAAGACTAGCATTATCCCTGAAAGACTAAAGCCCCTGTTACATAAATTTAAAGAAAATTGGCCCGATGACCTTCCCGATGGGTTGCCTCTCATGCGAGATATCTAGCACCATATCGACCTAGTCCTTGGGTCCAACTTACCTAATCGTCCTCACTATCATACGAGTCTGAAGGAGTACAAAATTTTACAGGAAAAAGTGGATGAACTAATCCATAAGGTTCTTATTCGAGAAAGCATGGGCCCATACGTCGTACCAACTCTATTAATTCCTAAGAAAAATGGGACTTGGCGCATGTATGTCGAAAATCGGACCATCAACAAAATTATCATAAAATACAGGTTTCCCATACCACGGCTAGATGATATATTGGACATGCTTGAGGGTACAAAAATATTCTCTAAATTGGACCTTAGGAGCGGCTACTATCAGATTCAAATAAGGCATAGTGATGAGTAGAAAATGGACTTTAATACTAAGGAAGGGTTGTATGAATGGATGGTCATGTCCTTTGGTCTTTCGAATGCACCAAGCATATTCATGAGGTTGATGAACTAAGTTATAAAACCATTCATTGGGTAGTTAGTTGTGGTTTATTTCGATGATATTTTAATCTACAGTCAAGACGAAACAAGCCATAAGGAACACCTTAAGAAGGTCCTTCAAGTGTTCACTAAAAATAAATTGTATCTCCAATTAAAAAAAAAGTGCAGCTTCATGACCGATAGCCTATTGTTTTTGGTCTTTGTCCTGACATCCACAGGCATTCAGGTGGATGAAGAATAGGTGAAGGCAATCAGGAAATGGCCGGTACTTAAAAAATTCATGAGGTATAGACTTTTCATGGTCTAATGAAATTCAATTGTCGGTTCGTGAAGAATTTTAGTACCATCATATATCCAATCACATATTGCATGAAGAATGGACAGTGTCAGTGGACTGACGAAGCTGACATGAACTTGGCGAACTTAGGTAAAATTAAGTACAGGTTGTCCACAACCCTGGTTCTTGTACTTCCTATCGTGCAGCAAACCCGGGGACGAACAACTTCTGTGATGCCCCGAATCTGGCACTTGACTTCTATACAACAAGTTACAAGTTCGGCGCACCACAAGGAAGATTTTTGACTGAATTTTTTTTTTTACACATATATAATAATACCCGAGCATAAAGATCCATGATCAAATTACCAAGAAACATTCTCCAATAGAAATCTTGATGGTTACAAGTACAGTGCTTTCTAAAAGGTACACAACGTCAACATTGCCAAATCAAAAAATAGATGCAATGCATCGAGAAGGCAAAGTCTTCCAAGCTACTCCAGCCCTGAAAAAAATGGAAAATAGGAGGCTTAGGCAAAAAGCCTAGTGAGTACACACGTGTGTGCAGTGTGTCCTACATGCAAGCAAGATAAATATGTTATAAGGAAATCATATGAGTGAAAGACGTATAACACGTAAAGTATGATGCCAATGCCAATGCAATGCATATGCATCATAGTAATACTCCAAGTCAATGCCACCAGCATCACCAGGTCATATTTTCATTTCGCCTATACCACAGCCATAACCGTATTATACGCATCCATAATCACATCATCATCATCATATTGTCATGCGATAGTTATAAAATATCAAAAATACTGACAAGTCCATGAGTTAAACAATATCAGAATATGCAATACAGATCAACTATACAATTGAGGAACAATATCAGGATGCATGATACAGATCAACTAAACAAATGAGGAGTCATTAAGAGTCAAATATCAAATATCGTATCATATAAATGTAGAACCACAGGTAACCCAAAATACCGTATGCCATGGATGTAATGCAATATGCAGTGCGAATGAAATGACCATGTTGGAGTATGAAGTCAGGATGATAGTTTGTAATATTGCAGGCTACGGGGTCCATCACAATGAACTTCTATCTAAACTAGTCCCATACCTAAATTGGGATAGTCAGACTCGATGTGGTAAACTCCTAATCTCAGGTTAGTCGCATCCCCAATCGAAATCCTGACTATTGCGAAGATACATGTAACAAATATTTATGCACCACCAGCCCAAGTGGATAATGAATGAATGAATGAATGAGTATGTAACTCCTGCTCAATAAGTCCACATATCAGTACAGTTCCTCTTTTGGGATCATCACCGAGGTCTATTACACTCTACGCCAGCTTACCGACCCTATCCAAGTGCACAACTGGGTAAGTGGAAGAGACCTCATTATCTGCCTGCCAATATCGGGCCCTGCTCGTTGATAGCGGACCCATTCCTCAAGCTGGTCAAACTCAACCTAGATATTTTTCCCTCACTCAGGCGGGTAAGTTCACACCCCTTCCCAACCGACTATGACACAGTGGAAGACTCGGTCAACTAGTATACGACCCTCATGCGCTCATATATTCACTCGGTCTCGACGTTGGAGCATCTCCTAGCCACTGAGGTTTAGGAATTTTCACCTAGGGATATTTATGGCGCCCGTATACTAGAACTAAACATTTTCGATGTCCCATCTGGCTATCCACGATATGCCCGTGGAGGCTACAACCCTGATGTCGCTAGGGCGCATAGTAATCATAATGCAAGATGCATGAGTCATACAATCCAGTCATGTATTAATCCTGCGCATATCGTGCGCTCATGTGAAATAACCTCCGCCTATCAGGGAGTCTTATAACAACATGCTCAATGATATATGCGATGATCAACCACATCTCATAACAAACATGCACATGACGTGTATAGGCATTATCACGCCCGAAACCTGAAAATCGAATTCACAGGAATCTCGATCACCGAATCCGGTGCCGACAGCCTCCGTAGTACCCCATTCTCGGCTCTTAGCATTTATATGCTAGATTTCGATCCTAGGATCCTACAAGGAGAATTTTTTTAAATTTTTTTTGTACATTTAACTCGTAATAAACATAAGCGCAAGATTACTCAATTCACAAAGGTAACATCATCATGAAAAATTCACTAATATAATCATTTGAGTACAATACTGAAAGGGAAATACATATATCATAATCAAGCTTCGGAAGACCACTACACGCTCCAAGCTCAACGTTGCTGCAACCTAACTTTACCTGCACACATCTATCGTACATAAGCTTATAGAAAGCTTAGAGGGTGGTGTAAGTGTGTACATAAGGTAAGTGTCAAGTATTCAATATAGTGCCTTAATCATACAATACCGGAAACACTGGTAATCCATAAATCATACAATGTCGGAATAAGTAGAAATACTGACAAGAGCAGAAATTTTCAGAGTAAACTGAAATACTGATAAGATCATAAATTATACGATAACAGAGTAAGCGGAAATACGTACAAGTTCATGAGTCAATCAATATTAGAATACGCAATATAGGACAGCTATGCAAATGATGAGTCATAAATAATCAAATATCGAATGATAAGGATTTAATGCAATATACGATTCGGAAGAGTTAACAAATATCATCACTCTCATCTAAGTCACAGGAATACAAAAACATAGAAACCCAAAATTCCATATGCCGAGGATGTAATGCAATATGTAATATGTGGTGCTAATGGAATGACCATGCTGGAGTGTGAAGTCGGGATGATAGTACGTAGTATCGCAGGCTATGGGATCCACCACTAGGGACTTCTATCCAAACCAGTCCCATACCTAAATTTGGATAGTTAAACTCAATGTAGTAAACTCCTGATCTCAGATTAGTCGCGTGCCCCAACTGAAATTCTTGCCATAACGAAGGTACATAATAATTAGTTGCGCACCACTAGCTCGAGTGGATAGTGAATGAATAAATGAATGAGTATGCAACTCCTACTCAATAAGTCCACATATCAGTACAGTTCATCTCTGGGATCATCACCGGGGTTTAGTACACTTTAAATGACATTGCCCCTCTCCCAGCAATACAATCCAAGGGAGCATAAGAAACCTCACTATCCGCCCAGCCAATAGTCTACCAATACCTATCCGGTAAGTCGATAGAGGACCCATTCACGAGCTGGTTAAACTCAGCCTAGTATTTCCCCCTACCCTCGGGCGAGTAAGGCCACACCCCTTTCCAACCGACCACGATACAGTGGGAGACGTGGCCTCCTGGTATTCGGCCCTCGTGCGCTCATATATCCACTCGGTCTCGACGTTGGAGTCATCTCCTGGCCAAGGAGGTTTAAAGATTTTCACCCAGGGACATCTATGGCGCCCGTATGCTAGAACCAAACATTTTCGGTGTCCCATCTGGCCATCCACGATATGCCTGTAGAGGCTACAACCCTGATGTCGCAAGGGCGTATAACACATAATGTAAGATGCATGAGTCATACAATCCAGTCACACATCAATCCTGCGTATGTTGTGCACTCATGTGAGATAACCTCCGCCTATCAGGGAGTCTCATATCATCCTACCCAATGACATATGCAATGGTCAATCACATCTCATAACTAATATGCAGATGATACGTATGGGCATGTATCATGATGTTATGCTGTCACATACTCATAGTCGATATCAACAATCGGCCTTGACAATGTGGATATTTAACCAACATTATCCCAAGGAATGGCCCACATAGATCTAAACATATAATGGGCCCACAGCCTCACACAAAGGCCTAATATATGACACATTGGGCATTACTCAAGGGTCATATATACACAATAGGTGGGCCCTGCTCATGGGCCTCAAATACATGACATGTGGGCCCTGCACATGGGTCTCAAATATATCAAATAGGCTATGCATCATGGGCCTAATATACATTATAATGGGCCTTGCCCATGGGCCACGAATTCATCACAATGGACCTTGCCCATGGGCCTTAAATACATCACAATGGGACTTGCCCATAAGCCTCAAATACATCATAATGGGCCTTGCCCATAGGCCCTAAATACATCACAATGAGCCTCATCAGGTAGGCCTCATATACATCACATTGGGCCTTAGACACGGGCTGGATACACATCACATCGGGCCTCAAATACGGATCGTATGTACATCACATTGGGCCCCGACAATCGAAATCGGCAATTGGCCATGACAAACAAAATAGATAATCGGCCTCGACGCAAGGCGGGGTCCATAGATGAATGACCAATGATGGACCAAATAATATCAATGGGGCCCATTTGTTTGGGTTAACCCACTAGAGAATTATGAGAATGGACCCAACCAGGACTAAGGAAAGGTCACAATGTGAACATTTATCGATCACTTCCTATCAATGTGGCCATTTAACCAACATTGCTCCCAAGCAGTGGCCTATATAGGGTCAAACATATAGTGGGCCCATGGCCTTACACAAGGGTTTAATATACAATATCATAGGCCTCATACAAGGGTTACATACACATCACTATGGGCCGCATCACATGGGCCTCGAATACATCGCGATGAGCCTCGATCAAGGGCCTCATATACAACAGGTGAGCTGCATCAATGAGCCGTACTAATGGACCTCATGCACATCAAGTGAGTCGCATCAATGGACCGCACTAATGGGCCACAAGTATATCAAAGTGAACCTTATCACCTAAGCCTCACATGTACCACATTAGTCCTCACACAAGGACATATGTAACATTATAATGGTCCTCGTATATGGGCCGCATGTACAGTATAATGGACCATATCCATAGGCCTTGAACACATCATAATGGGCCACATCCCTTAGGTCTCTCATACATAACATCAGGTCTTGCCATCTGGACTGAAAATACATCACAATCCATGGGCCCCAATACTTAATGGGTGGGCCCTACACATGAGCCTAATATACGTCACAGGTGGGTCCTGCACATGGGCCTCATACATAAAGAGTTGGGCCTATCAATGGGCCCTAGGGAGAGTGACAATGCGGACATTTAACCAACATTAATCTTACAATGTGGACGTCAAACCAACATTGCTCCCAAGGCTCGGTTCACCTTAAATATCATTAAATAAATCATGGCAGAATCACACATTGCAATGTGCCTTAGGTACATCCCATTGGGCCTCAAATACATGAAATGGGCTGTATCTCATGGGCCTTATATTCATCAAGTGGGCCACCTCAATGGGCCTCACCAATGGGCCTTAGGTACTTTGTAATGGGCCATCACCCATGGGCCTTAGAATGCATTAAAATGAGCCCAATTACATAAGCTTTATGTGCATCAAATGGGCCTAATCACATAGGCCTTATATATACCAAAGTGGGCCACAACAATGGGCCACAAATACATCAAATGGGCCTACACACATGGGCCCATATATAACAAAGTGGGCCACAAAATTGGGCCTATATACATGCCAAGATGGGCCTAAATACACGGGTCCATATGCATCCAAGCGGGTCTCAATAATGGGCCTAAAAAAACATCAAGATGGGCCTACATACATGGACCCATATTTACCAAAGTGAGCCTCATGTGAGGCCCACCATAATGTTTATTTTTCTCCCAATCTAAGGCCCAACATACTGTTTATTTCCATCCAAATTGATCATAGGGTCACATGGGCCTAGGGCCCATTGTAATGTTTTATTTGCCACCCAATCTATTCATAAGGTCACGTGGACCAGGGTAGGGCCCACTGTAATATTTATTTGCCACCAATCTATTCATAAGGTCACGTGGACCTTGGGCCCACCGTGATATTTATTTGCCACCCCACCTGTTCATATGGTCATGTGGACCAAGGAGGGGCCTGGGGCCCACTGTAATGTTTATTTATCATCCGAACTGTTGATAAGGCCATGTGGACCAGGGAGGGCCCACGGTGATGTTTCTTTGCCATCCAACTGGTTCATGAGGTCACGGTCAGGGGCCCACCATAAGGTGGTTCATAAATCCAGCCCACTCATTATGCATGTCCTTCCTGACTGAGGGTTCAGACCAAGTTTCAGCCACATCCAAAATTCAGGTAGGCCCCACCAAGTGTTTTTATATGATTTAGGCATGTCTTCACATGATTTAGATGGTATGGCCCACTTAAGTTCTGTTTACGGATGATTTTTGGGGCAGATCAGTTTTAGAATGGGGGCCCCACAAGGGACGATGTCGATGTTCGAAATGCATCACGGTGGGGCCCCCGCCTGGGGCCGTGAGGGCCAGCACGTCCGTCCTCCCGCCCACTGACAGCAACACTTTTTTTTTTCTTTTTAAAAATGGGAAATGCCATAGTTTTTTGGTAGGTGGGGTCCGCTTTAGGAAAATCCAACCCATTCATTGTGTGTCCCACCAATTTAATGGTCCAAACCAAGTTTCAGGTGGGTCTAAGCTACACCCCAACATTTGATTTCATGTGGTTTGGCATACCATTGCATGAATGGTAATGGTGTGGGCCATCCGAGGACTTTTTATGGCTGATTTTTGGAGCCAACGCATCATTCAAGGGGACTTATTAAATGTACGGCATGGATGTAGAACATACATCATGATAAGGTCCACAACCGGAGCTAATTGGGCCCACCCTATTTTTTTTGTTGGACATCCAAACTCTCTGGACATCAAGGCAGAAATGCATGCAATGTATATGTTTTATTTTTATTTTCCTAGGTGGGACCCACATTAACCAGATCTACCTCGTCCATTGCATGTACCCCACAAAATTAGGGGTCCAAAACAAGTTTCAGGTGGGTCCAAGCTTCTTGTGGACCCCAACAATCATTTTTCAAAGTTTTAACGAAAAATACTAGCATTCTTAATGTCATAGCCCGCCATAAAATTGGATCGGTCTCATTTTTTGGCTCAACGCCTAAAATGATACAAGGGTTGGGATGGATGGCTTGGATTAACAACATGCATCAAGGTCGGGCTTGTATAAGTAGCCCACCCAAAAATTAAAAAAAAACCACTGACTTAGTACACACCTATACCAGTACACGCACTCCATGTTAGCCAGCTTCCAGTGTCCAGTGATGCTGGACGGCATGGGTAAACACAGCATCACAGTGGGTCCCACATGAACGTGGCCCACCTTAATAAAAGGTGAGTCCCACGTCAACGAGGCCTACTTGATGGGGTTTAATATTTGTGTGTTATCATCATTCATAAGGTAGGGTCCACATGATTTGGACGGTTTGGATAAGGCATACATCAAGGTGGGGTCTATCCAATTGAGCCACACATCACACAAAAATATATAAAGAGAGAGAGAGAGAGAGAGAGAGAGAGAGAGAGAGAGAGAGAGAGAGAGAGAGAGAGAGAGAGAGAGAGAGAGAGAGAGAGAGAGAGAGAGAGAGAGAGAGATATGCACCCACAATGATCTTCTCCTTCATCTTCTACCCATGGGTTCATAAGCCTTCTAGGACCCCTTCCAATGGTGGAGATGGGCTTCTAAGGGTTAGATTAGGAGGGATTTAAAGGTAAAAGGGTTGGAAATGGAGCTTGCTTGGGACATCAATGGCTAGAAATGGAAGTGAAGAAGAAGAGAGAGAGAAAGAGAGATGAGAGAGAAGGTGAAAGGATGGGTTATAATGGCTTGTAATAATGAGTTTTGAAAAAAAAAGGAAAGCATTTATGGGGTAGGCTAGGTAGGGGGGTAGGTTAGGTTATAGAATAGGGTGATGTCATCCCTAGGATGACATCATCCTCATTATGATTATGGGGAAACATGTACATCATGGCCCACAACGTGCAGTCCATCGCTATGATCATGCACGGGTCATATCTTGGGATCTAGACATTGGATTGATGCACGAGATGCAACATCAGAATCGTAGCGACGATATGATCGCAATGGCATAGGTCTCGGGTTGAACTGACTTAGGTGTATAGGGTGTGACTCAGGGTCGAGCACAAATGAAATCTAAAGGTAGCGGGTCACCAGAATTTGACTGGGAGGACCGCGGAGATATACGGAATGGTTGGGGCTGGGATACGGGGCTTACAGGCATGTATTATGATGTTATGCTATCACATACTCATAATCAACATCAGTGAAAATGAGACTAACAAGGCCTAATGGAAGATCACAATGTGGGTATTCAACCATCATTACTCGTCAATGTGAACATTTAACCAACATTGCTCCCAGGGAGTGGCCCACATAAACGTCAATACATACATCATGAAAAAATCACACATCACATCGGTCCTCATATACATCGCTTTAGGTCTCACACAAGGGTCATACATTCATCGCATTGGGCCTCACTCATGGGCCGCACATACATCACATTGGGCCATATCATATGGGCCTTACACATAGTGATGGGCCTCGGCACATGAACCATGAATACACCACATCAGGCTTCACAACCCATTGGCTTCAAATACATAACAAGTGGGCCTTACACATGGGCCTCAAATACATCACAATGAGTCACAACCCATGGGTCTTAAATACATCACATTGGGCCTTGCCCATGGGCCTTGTATACATTGCAAGTGGCCTTAAATCTATTTCACAGGTAGGCTACATACTTGGGCCTAATACACATCACTATGGGCCACATCGCATGGGCTAGAAATACATCACAATGAGCCTCATCATATGGGCTAGAAATATATCTCAATGGGCCTATGATCAATCTGTCATAAGTCCTAAGTTCATGTACCCAGGAAGTTACACCATCGGCATAGTCCATGAGTCTGAGTAATCACACAATTTATCATATGCCCACATGGTCTTATAACCACTCAATTATTAGAAGTTCGTATGGTTGAGTGGCCACACCAATGTCACTTTACTTGTCATAATAAGGGACTTAAGGTGAGATGGTTACTTATTATTATTATTATTATACCATATTTTGCATAATGGGGCAATCGCTTTACTAAATTTTTACATAGCCAGGCGGTCAGTACCACAATTTCACATAGTTTAGTAGAAACCAAAGCACTACTTGATCATATGGTTGGGCTACACATTCCCCACATGCCCACATGATTTACGGCTATCCACATCACGCATGATCACAAGATTTATGAGCTACATATTCAGCACCATTTTGTCAAATCTAGTTATTACTCATTCCGTCAGTGTTCATATTGTTAATGGCCACGACAATCATAAATCTACTTAGACAAGTAGTCACACGATTGCTCCAATTTTCATATAGTTAGGTGGGCCATAAAAAATCAAGCACTCACATATGGTGGTCCACACAACTTCCACCAATCCACACTACTAGTTGGGCCACCCAAGATCCCAAATTCCTATAATGTAGTGATCCACATGATTCATACCAACTGGCAGACAAAATGAAGAATAACTATTACAATGGGCACCATGAAAATGACTTAGATTGCAGTAGATATATAGGCAGCCCCACACTCTAAATTGACCTAATCAAAATAGATGAATGGCTAGTAAAGCATGTATATTAGGTGGTCCATGATCGGTTAAAAGGAATAGATGGATAGAATTCTCATAAACATTATTGCAACTCTAGGAAATATTTAACGGTGGACAAGTGATCAATATTGCTCCTGTGGCTTGAGATTTGGATTTGACTAGTCTATGGAACCATTTCCTAAAATGATGAGGATAAACCGATGAAAGGCATGGATCTACATCATGCTACAAAGTGGAGTCCATGGTCAAGGAAGCATCTCAGTATATAAGGGCACACTAGAGCCTAAGAATTTCCAATGGTTATTACACTGTTTCTACTTGTAGCGTGGCCTGGCCCACCTAAAATTTAGTTCTACTTCATCTTGTGTCCACGACCAAGAGGTGGGCTCACTTCCCAAGTGACTGAAAAATATATAGGCAGTGTGGGTATACAACACATGCACCTAGGTGGGCTTCACATTCATCACATTATGTCTAGGGAAGCTTTTCATTGGTAAGCATGCAATTCCCTTTCCTTATTATTATTGTATAATTGTGGGTCCCATTGACATGGTGGGGTTCACCCCATGAACAATTTATATAACAAACAACATCATAGCTGATACCACCCACTAGATGAATGACATGGATATAAGGTACATACGTCGGGTGAGACTTATAACACATGGATGGTCTAAATGATGGATGATTGGGATGTAAAATACATGTAACGAGTTGTCTCCACGATCTAATGGCTGACCCAACTTTGGTTGCAGTCACACATCACAGTAGAACTCAAAGGATTTAATAATAGGGAATTTTATTCCCACTGTTTCTTATAGTGTGGTCCACCTAAGTTGTGGATCTACCTCATTCTTTTACTCATGACTTAAAATGGTCTGAAGGAGTGGATGAATGGCCCAGATATACCTTTCATCACCAAGGTGGGCCCCAGAAAAATCTAAGTATTTTGTGTACAATTTCCATTATCCAAGTGGCATGACCTACATGAACTTCTAATCGGCCTGATTTTTGGGACCATACAATAAATGGTGCTAGTAAGATGGATGAATGGTGTAAATTTAGCACATACATCATGGTGTGGCCATGATCGGCCCACAAAATTTTACCCCAAATGTGGACGTCCAGTGAGGATGTCACTTCCTCACACCATTATTTTATTTTGATATTATTATTATTTGTATATTTTTTGATCAAGGTGGGTCACTTGAGAGATCCAGTCCATCCATTGTGTGTGTCCCACTTGGTGGAGGGGTCGGTCCAAGTTTCAGATGCATCAAAGTTTCAGGTGGGCCCCAGAAAGTACTTTTATATGTTTTAACATGTCTTTAAATGATTTCTAATGGTGTGGGCCACCTGAGTTCTGTGTATGGCCGAAATTTGGGGGTGACCCATTTTCAAATGGGACTCATTAAATGTACGGTGCTGATATTCAAGATATATCAAGGTGGGGCCTGTGGTGAGGTCCACCTCTTTCCAGCGTCAGCAGCAGCAGCGTTACATTTTTTTTCCATACATGGGGTCCACAACAGGACGATCTAGTCCGTCTGTTGTATGTGTCCCATGTGGTAAACGGGTCATTCCAAGTTTCAGATGCATCCAAATTTTAGGTGGGCCCCAACAAGTACTTTTGTAAGTTTAAGCATGTCTTTACATAATTTTAGACGGTGTGGTTTACCAAAGTTTTGGATTGTCTTCATTTTTTGGCTCAATGCCTAAAATGATCTAAAATATTGAATGGATGGCGTAGATTTAATAAATACTTCGTGCGTGGGCCCCGTTGAGACCCACAGCCCCAACCCATCCTTTTTTTTTTCCTCTTCTTTCTTTTGTGTTGCTGGACGCTGCAGCGACAACGTCCTCTCTTTTTCTTTTCTTTTTTTTTTTAAAAATTTTTTTTTGTACATGTGTTTGCATGGGTGTGTGTGTGTTTGGCCAACACAAAGGACCATACTTTGGATGGTTGGATGGCTTGCAAAATTCTAGTGGGGCCCACAATCAATGGTCCCACATGAAGTCCATATATAAAAATTATTATTATTCTTTTTATATGTATCCTCCCATTAATCCACACCATTAAATACATCATTTTCATCATATCATCACCATTTTTTTTAATCATCATTTGTTTTAAAAATGTACCATCCTATATATCCACACCATTGATCACATTATTATCATCAAATCATCTCCACCATACATAAGTACACAACAAAATAAAATAAGAATAAGTAGAGTGGGTGTACTCACCTTGATGGATTAGATGGATGGTTGAGATGGATGGATGAGATGGAATTGATGGTGTTGATGGCCCACCTAGATCACTCGCTCTCTCTCTCTCTCTCTCTCTCTCTCTCTCTCTCTCCATGGAAAAAAAATGGTGAAATGCTTAGGGGTGGAGGGGTATATGTAGGGAAATTATAAAAAATGTGGTTAGATTCACTTAATGTGATCTTGGTTAGCTTAGCCTAGTATTATATCAATTAATTCATGATTTGCAATTAATGGTGGATTAAAGGAGCATTGGATGGCATGGTGTGATGATGTCATGCTTAAGGTGTGGCATGGGAAAGAGTTGACTTGGGGAGACATGAGAGATGGGAGGTATGGGTGGGTGACATCATACACATGGGTAGAGATTCTCTCACCCATGTGTGGCATGTGCATGTGTGTATGACATGTATGGTGCACATGTGTGGAATGGAATACATGACGCCTTGCACACATGATACATCAATGATTCTTCACGGCATATTTCACTAATGGAGTATCGTATAAATGCACGGGTGGTACCTATGTGATCGTAGCAATAGGGCGGTCGATATGAGATAGGTTTCGAGGTCTTAGGGTTCTGGTCAGTCGGGTGTGTACTATAAATGGTTAATCCAGGTCTAGTTAAGCACATCGATCATCGTGTGCATACGCATCAAAAATGGTACGGAAGAGATGAGGTGTTACAATCTACCCTCCTAATAAAAATTTCAGCCTCGAAATTTCTAGTCACAATACATTAACAAACTCATAACATGCAAAGTCAAGCATACGTGTCATCATACATATATAGTACAATCATCCATCCCACAAGTGAGGGTATTAGTCGTGGTTATCTCCCACATGCATGGGTGCTAAGTTTATTTTCTAAGTTCTCAAATAGAGGATCCTGTTTTGACTAGGTTCTCAAACCAGGAATCTTAGATTCATGTCTCTAGATTTATATAAATCAGGGTACTAATAGCATCTAGGTTCTCGATCAACGACGCTGGGAGACCTAGTTTAAGTTATTCTATGTTTTCCATGTTACTGACATTTCCCGTAAGTGATCCCAAATCTTATGCTCTGATACCATTTTCTGTCGCGCCCCAATCCCAGGGACGAACAGCTTCCGTGATGCCCCGAATCTTGCACTTGACTTCTATACAACAAGTTCCGAGTTCGACGAACCACAAGGAAGATTTTTGACTGATTTTTTTTTTATTTACACATATATAATAATACTTGAGCATAAAGATCCATGATCAAATTACCAAGCAACATTCTCCAATAGAAATCCTGATGGTTACAAGTACAGTGCTTTCCAAAAGGTACACAATGTCAACATTACCAAATCGAAAAATAGATGCAATGCATCGAGAAGGGAAAGTCTTCCAAGCTACTCCAACCCTGAAAAAAAATGAGAAATAGGAGGCTTAGGCAAAAAGCCTAGTGAGTACACACGTGTGTGCAGTGTGTCCTACATGCAAGCAAGATAAATATGTTACAAGGAAATCATATAAGTGAAAGACGTATAATACGTAAAGTATGATGTCAATGCCAATGCAATGCATATGCATCATAGTAATACTCCAAGTCAATGCCACCAGCATCACCAGGTCATATTTTCATTTCTCCTATACCACAGCCATAACAGTATTATACGCATCCATAATCACATCATCACACTACCAAAAAATTGACCAAAGGCTATGGATAAAAACCGTAGCCATAGACCTATGGCTACGGTTTTTATCCGTAGCGTGACCGTTGCCGTAGGTGCCATAACAATAGGTCCAAAACCTATGGCTATGGATTTAATCCGTAGCTATAGAGTACAATAGCTACAGATAAAATCCGTACCAATTTTATCTGTAGTGAAAACTTCAGACTGCTACGGATATTATTTGTAGCTAAAAGCCTGTTGTAATATGCCTAAAGTGAAAAGGCTACACCTGTCAGATTCATGGCTACGGATATTATTCGTAGCTAAAGTCTGTAGCAATATGCCTAAATTGAAAAGGCTACACCTGTCAGATTAATGGCTACGAATATTATTTGTAACTAAAATTTTGTAGCAATATGCCTAAATTAAAAAGGCTACACCTGTCAGATTAATGGCTACGGTCAATAGCCATAGCTATTTTGTATCTTACAAAATTATATATAATCATTTGTTCATTCAATTACCACCTGTACAACCATTTATTCATTCAATTACAATCACTTATTCATTGATTCAATTACAATCCTTCATTCAATCAATTACAATCCAATTCATTCAATCAATTACAATTACAATAATACTGAAAATACAAATCTTTGGCTTCATTAGAGAAATGTGCTCGAATTCACCCTGAAATTTCAACAACTTCGTATATTCCATCATCCTACAAACAGTCATGTCATACATAAATTAGAATGCCCATTGGGAAAAAGAAAGACAAAGTGAAAGAAGTGTATCATGTATAACAACTTTTTGGTTATAGGTTATAGGTTTTGATTTTGGTTTAGGTTATAGGTTTTGGTTTAGGTTATAGGTTTAGGATAAGGTTTAGGTTTAGGTTTAGGTTATAGGTTTTGGGATTTGAGAATGGGTTCGGGTTTAGGTTATAGGTTATAGGTTTTGGTTTAGGTTAAGGTTATAGGTTTTGTGATTTGAGAATGGGTTCGGGTTTAGGTTATAGGTTTTGGTTTTGGTTTTGGTTTAGGTTATACTTTTTAGTTTAGGTTATAGGTTATAGGTTTAAGATAAGGTTTAAGTTTAGGTTTAGGTTATAGGTTTTGGGATTTGAGAATGGGTTTAGGTTTAGGTTATAGGTTATAGGTTTTGGTTTTAGTTTTGGTTTAGGTTATAGGTTTTGAGATTTGAGAATGGGTTCGGGTTTAGGTTATAGGTTTTACTTTTGGTTTTGGTTTAGGTTATAGGTTTTTGGATTTGAGAATGGGTTATGGTTTAGGTTTAGAAAATCAGTTTCAGGTTCGGGATTGGGTTTGAGTTTGTGTTTTTAAGTTTAGGTTAGGGAGTTGAGATTAGGATTAGGTGTAGGTTTCGCTTAAGGGAATTGAGTTTAGGTTATAGGTTTAGGGAAAGGTTAGGTTTAGGTTATAGGTTTTGGGATTTGGGAATAGTTTTAGGTTATAAGTATAGGTTTAGGCTAGGTTATAGGTTAAGGTTTAGGGATAGGTTATAGGTTTTGGTATTCGAGAATGGGTTCGGGTTTAGGTTATAGGTTTTGGTTTTGGTTTTGGTTTAGGTTATAGGTTTTGGTTTAGGTTATAGGTTATAGGTTTAGGATAAGGTTTAGGTTTAGGTTTAGGTTATAGGTTTTGGGATTTGAGAATGGGTTCGGGTTTAGGTTATAGGTTATAGGTTTTGGTTTTGGTTTAGGTTCTAGGTTTTGGGATTTGAGAATGGGTTTGGGTTTAGGTTATAGGTTTTGGTTTTGGTTTTGGTTTAGGTTATAGGTTATAGGTTTAGGATAAGGTTTAAGTTTAGGTTTAGGTTATAGGTTTTGGGATTTGAGAATGGGTTCAGGTTTAGGTTATAGGTTATAGGTTTTGGTTTTGGTTTTGGTTTTGGTTTAGGTTATAGGTTTTGGGATTTGAGAATGGGTTCGGGTTTAGGTTATAGGTTTTGGTTTTGGTTTTGGTTTAAGTTATAGGTTTTTGGATTTGAGAATGGGTTATGGTTTAGGTTTAGGAAATCAGTTTCAGGATCGGGATTGGGTTTAAGTTTGTATTTTTAAGTTTAGGTTTAGGTTTAGGTTAGGGAGTTAAGATTAGGATTAGGTGTAGGCTCGCTTAAGGGAATTGAGTTTAGGTTATAGATTTTAGGAAAGGTTAGGTTTAGGTTATAGGTTTTGGGATTTGGGAATAGTTTTAGGTTATAAGTATAGGTTTAGGTTAGGTTATAGGTTAAGGTTTAGGGATAGGTTATAGGTTTTGGTATTCAAGAATGGGTTCGGGTTTAGGTTATAGGTTTTGGTTTAGGTTACAGGTTTTGGTTTATGTTATAGGTTTAAGATAAGGTTTGGGTTATAGGTTTTGGGATTAAAGAATGGGTTCGGGTTTAGGTTATAGGTTATAGGTTTTGGTTTTGGTTTTAGTTTAGGTTATAGGTTTTGGGATTAGGTTTAGGTTATAGGTTTTGGTTTTGGTTGTGGTTATAGGTTTTGCTATAGGTTATAGGTTATAGGTTTAGGATAAGGTTTAGGTTTAGGTTATAGGTTTTAGGATTTGAGAATGGGTTCGGGTTTAGGTTATAGGTTTTAGTTTTAATTTTAGTTTAGGTTATAGGTTTTGGGATTTTAGAATGGGTTTGGGTTTAGGTTATAGGTTTAGGTTTAGGTTATAGGTTTTGGGATTTGAGAATGGGTTTGGGTTTAGGTCATAGGTTTTGGGATTTGAGAATGGGTTCGGGTTTAGGTCATAGGTTTTGGGATTTGAGAATGGGTTCGGGTTTATGTTATAGGTTTAGGTTATAGGTTTTGGGATTTGAGAATAGGTTCGAGTTTAGGTTATAGGTTTTGGTTTCAGTTTAGGTTATAGGTTTTGGGATTTGAGAATGGTTCGGGTTTAGGTTATAGGTTTTGGTTTCGGTTTAGGTTATAGGTTTTGGGATTGGAGAATGGGTTCGGGTTTAGGTCTTAGGTTTTGGTTTTGGTTTTGGTTTTGGTTTAGGTTATAGGTTTTGGTTTAGATTATAGGTTATAAGTTTAAGATAAGGTTTAGGTTTAGGTTATAGGTTTAGGTTATAGGTTTTGGTTTTAGTTTTGGTTTAGGTTATAGGTTTTGAGATTTTAGAATGGGTTCGGGTTTAGGTTATAGGTTTAGGTTTAAGTTATAGGTTTTGGGATTTGAGAATGGGTTCGGGTTTAGGTCATAGGTTTTAGGATTTAAGAATGGGTTCGGGTTTAGGTCATAGGTTTTGGGATTTGAGAATGGGTTCGGGTTTAAGTTATAGGTTTAGGTTTAGGTTTAGGTTATAGGTTTTGGGATTTGAGAATAGGTTCGGGTTTAGGTTATAGGTTTTGGTTTCAGTTTAGGTTATAGGTTTTGGGTTTTGAGAAAGGGTTCGGGTTTAGGTCATAGGTTTTGGTTTCGGTTTAGGTTATAGGTTTTGGGATTGGAGAATGGGTTCGGGTTTAGGTCTTAGGTTTTGGTTTTGGTTTTGGTTTTGGTTTAGGTTATAGGTTTTGGTTTAGGTTATCGGTTATAGGTTTAGGATAAGGTTTAGGTTTAGGTTATAGGTTTTTGGATTTGAGAATGGGTTCGGGTTTAGGTTATAGGTTTTGGCTATGTTTTTGGTTTAGGTTATGGGTTTTAGGATTTGAGAATCAGTTCAGGTTTAGGTTATAGGTTTTGTTTTAGGTTATAGGTTTTGGGATTTTAGAATGGGTTCGGGGTTAGGTTATAGGTTTAGGTTTAGGTTATAGGTTTTGGGATTTGAGAATGGGTTCGGGTTTAGGTCATAGGTTTTGGTTTTGGTTTAGGTTATAGGTTTTGGGATTTGAGAATGGGTTTGGGTTTAGGTCATAGGTTTTGGGATTTGAGAATGGGTTCGGGTTTAGGTCATAGGTTTTGGTTTTCATTTTGGTTTATGTTATAGGTTTTGGGATTGGAGAATGGGTTCGGGTTTAGGTCTTAGGTTTTAGTTTTGGTTTTGGTTTTGGTTTTGGTTTAGGTTATAGGTTTTGGTTTAGGTTATAGGTTATAGGTTTAAGATAAGGTTTAAGTTTATGTTATATGTTTTTGGATTTGAGAATGGGTTGGGGTTTAGGTTATAGGTTTTGGTTTAGGTTATAGGTTTTAAGATTTGAGAATCGGTTCGGGTTTAGGTTATAGGTTTTGGGATTTGAGATTGGGTTCGGGTTTAGGTCATAGGTTTTGGGATTTGAGATTGGCTTTGGGTTTAGGTCATAGGTTTTGGGATTTGAGAATGGGTTCGGGTTTAGGTCATAGGTTTTGGTTTCAATTTAGGTTATAGGTTTTGGGATTGGTGAATGGGTTCGGGTTTAGGTCTTAGGTTTTGGTTTTAGTTTTGGTTTTGGTTTAGGAAATAGGTTTTGGTTTAGGTTATAGGTTATAGGTTTAGGATAGGGTTTAGGTTTATGTTATAGGTTTTTGGATTTGAGAATGGGTTCGGGTTTAGGTTATAGGTTTTGGTTTAGGTTATAGGTTTTAGGATTTGAGAATCGGTTCGGGTTTAGGTTATAGGTTTTAGGATTTGAGATTGGGTTTGGGTTTAGGTCATAGGTTTTAGGATTTGAGAATGGGTTTGGGTTTAGGTCATAGGTTTTGGGATTTGAGAATGGGTTCGGGTTTAGGTCATAGCTTTTGGTTTCGTTTTAGGTTATAGGTTTTGGGATTGGTGAATGGGTTCGGGTTCAGGTCTTAGGTTTTGGTTTTGGTTTTGGTTTTGGTTTAGGAAATAAGTTTTGGTTTAGGTTATTGGTTATAGGTTTAGGATAAGGTTTAGGTTTATGTTATAAGTTTTTGGATTTGAGAATGGGTTCGGGTTTAGGTTATAGGTTTTTGCTTAGGTTATAGGTTTTAGGATTTGAGAATGGGTTCGGGTTTAGGTTATAGGTTTTGGGATTTGATATTGGGTTCGGGTTTAGGTCATAGGTTTTGGGATTTGAGAATGGGTTCGGGTTTAGGTCATAGGTTTTGGTTTCAGTTTAGGTTATAGGTTTTGGGATTGGAGAATGGGTTCGAGTTTAGTTCTTAGGTTTTGGTTTTGTAACATCCCGAAAATCGGGGGGTCGAGCAAAAACCCAACTCCCGAGTTCCAAAATGTTATTTATGCAACATAGATATGTATGTTTGAATGTTGTCTGTGATAATGTATTAAACATGAGTGAAATTAAGCCAGAACAGCATATCATACTCCAGAGACAGTTAAATTAACCAGCGGAAGTCTGTAATAGTATGTATAACATATATAAACTGTTGTATGTCTCCAGAGTGTGAACATGTTACCAGGTTATACATACATGTATACTCCAAAAGTAGATGAAACGAATATACATGAGTGCACTAAAAATATAATATGACAAATGTCAAAGTATCTAATCAACCTCCCTGTAATCCCGTCGATCACAACATGCATAAAGGAGGGATCCTCCTCATCATCATCAAGTCCAGCTCCGCCTCGCAGGCCGCGCCATCATCTGCAATCACAAAAGGTCTGGTGGGTGTCCAGGAACACCGTCCCGTAACGTGGGAGTGAGTAGCTAACTCAGTGGAATAATAGAGCAAGGATTAACATGTTCTCAAATCAATCACGCGATAATAGTAAAGCAATAAATCAAACAATCCTAATACTGTTGTTAATGCAATTATGACATGACGTGATGTATGCCCTCACCGACGATCACCCTCATGCGGCAACATCTTACGACCGCGGCATGCCACACTCCCTAGAGTGCTCCACATCTTCCAGGCACATGCAATGCTATGGTGATATGATTTTCGAGTTATTATTAGTCCATTCAAACAGCAGGATTGGGAAACTAAGGTACTTCCCTTATATCAATCCCAACACAGATCCTGTCTAGGGTCGTCACTCCTAGTAATCTCATACGATGTATATTTCGTAGGTCGCTGCAAGGGCTGCCAGGGCTGTTGCACACACTCGTTGCTCCGCTCCCCCATCACCTTATCAATACAGGCCTACTGTACTCTACTGCTACTGAAGGGTCGTCGCCTCCCGTAGACTCAGAATACGCTCGCGGTCACTACAAAGGACTCGTCGCCTGATCAGTGTAGGCCGACAGCTAGAATATAGTGTCCCATACCACCATAATCTGCTCACGAGTTTAGGTGCTCACTGGTCACTACGGGGAGGTTTGTGGCCCCAGCGTAGGCCGACAGCTCGACCACGGTGTCCCATACCACCATGCCCGGCTCATGAGTCTTTATGGATCAAGGTACCATGGTTAACAGGGTTTACAATGGTAAGTTCAGTACCCTAGGTTCAAACAGTTATGACTCATACAAGGTGAACATACAACGGCCAGTCGGGTTACTTGACGAGCTCGACTGGCACGAGCGCATCGCAAGTCGAACGACATGAAGTGCGTAAAACACTTCGCGTGGCCCAACCACTGCCGCCAACTCCAACACGACTCGCGTTCATCGACACGTCCTTCGTGGCCAAGATAAGCTAACCACGAATTCTTTCGGTTACCGACTGCCTGGACTAGGCATAGTCCCAAACAATCATAGAATCACCTCAGTAGTTGTGTAAGGGTAATGGAAATGAAATGGAACCATGTGAGCATGTTAACACATGTCATTACATACAACTTAAGCAAGTCTTCAAACACATGCCTTTCATACATATAATGAAATTATACATATCGCCAACATATAGGAAATCATCACCATCAGCGTATTAATTGAGAATTCAATCTCCAACCAAGTCATAAGAAAATCATCAAGCACATGTTATAACATACCACTTAAATGAATCATTAAGCACATGCATTTCATACATATAATGAAATCGTACATATGGCTAACATGTAGGAAATCATTCACATCAACATATTCATTGAGAAATCAATCTCAACTAATCCATAACACCATTTAATTCAATACATACTAATACGAGCATTTATACAAACACTTACACTACACACTTAAGTCTACATATAGTATGTCGACCCGAAGTGCGCATTTAGGCGAATCTCTTCGCCAAACTAATTATGCACGCATTCCTAACTTCCTAATGTGACAACAAACCATGTCAATCACATCAGCAAAATATGAATGTAAACTGTACTTCCTACAAATGACTAAAATGCCCTAAATCTCATATTCTTCGTTAATTTACGAAACAGGAAACGGAGAGCATGTTGTACATGTCAAACGGCGTTGCCGTCAAGAATCTACTATTAAACGACATTGAAAGCTTTGGAAACAGTCAATCAAAGCGTCTAAAATCCGCACCTTATGTCTTGTAGACTCGGGAATTGAAACGGAGCGTATACGCCTTGTCTACGGCGAATAAGGAGCCTAATACACAAGATCCATACGCTACATCGCTATGAAAACAAGGGAAACTCAAATCAACAACTATTTAGGGTTTTTACTTACCTAGGATCGCGGTGGAATAGCCGGGAAAGCGGTAGAGGTGTGTTGCTTAAGCACGTGCAACGCGTAGTACAAGTGGCAGGAAGAACTCCCCCACTCTCTCACAATCTCTCACTTTTCTTTCCCTCTCCCAAGCTAGGGCTTCTCTCAAATTCGGATGGGAGAGAGGAGTGAGGGTTTCAACCCCTTTTATAGCCTACAACATGCCCAAAATAGGCTTGGGAACAATGTTTACTTGGTGCCTAACCAAATCGGGGCCGTTTCGGTCCAAAAGGGCATTTCTGAAGGTCCCCTGGCCAAATGCGGTCGGACTTAAGCTCATGCATACTGGATCTAGCACACATCCAGTTTTCAGACCGGTTGGGTTCCCAGATCGCACGTGGCGGTCCAGTTTCAGTTTAACGGTCATCGCACCAAGATCAGGCCTATAAGTCTCGTGATATATAATAGATATTTTTTCTGATCCAAGGGTGTAATTTGGCTGTATTCTGACGGTCAGAACGCTCAATACTGATGCGTCAAATTGTGTGCCAGATTTGAATTTCAAATTCCAATTCTAACCCTATTCTCACTCTCTTCGGTCCGGGCTCAATGAAATAGCCTGTGATTATCAGTTTGACTTGATTTTTGGAATAAGTGTCAAGTCCAGCTAGACGGTTCTAACGGTCTAAGATAGGAGGTATCGGACTTTCGACGTGCGGTCTAGATCCAATACAAAGATTCAAAGTGGTCCAGAGAACAAACCTGCTTAGAGTTTGGTCCGAGGTTTTAGAGCATTATAGCACCATTGGTTCCACTCGCTTTGGGCCTTGTAGAACGTATTTAAAGTAATCAGGGACTGTTTCCCAGCCACTCCAACGTTGCGCTAGCTAACTTATGCTTAGTTTCTAAAGAAATTTATCCTAAGTGGTTTCTTTGGCTATGGAATTGGGTTCTGAACGATTTTTCAGGTGTTTTAATTGACCCACTGCCTAAGGACGTCAAATCCCAGGTTAGCCAAAATCCGGGGTGTTACATTTTGGTTTTGGTTTTGGTTTAGGTTATAGGTTTTGGTTTAGGTTATAGGTTATAGGTTTAGGTTTATGTTATAGGTTTTTAGATTTGAGAATGGGTTCGGGTTTAGGTTATAGGTTTTGGTTATGGTTTTGGTTTAGGTTATAGGTTTTAGGATTTGAGAATTGGTTTGGGTTTAGGTTATAGGCTTTGGTTATGGTTTTGGTTTAGGTTATAGGTTATAGGTTTAGGATAAGGTTTAGGTTTAGGTTTAGGTTATAGGTTTTAGGATTTGAGAATGGGTTCGGGTTTAGGTTATAGGTTTTGGTTATGGTTTTAGTTTAGGTTATAGGTTTTGAGATTTGAGAATGGGTTCGGGTTTAGGTCATAGGTTTTGGTTTTGGTTTAGGTTATAGGTTTTGGGATTTGAGAATGGTTTTGGGTTTAGGTTATAAGTTTTGGTTTAGGTTATAGGTTTTTGGGTTTGAGAATCGGTTCGGGTTTAGGTTAAGGATATGGTACCTGTAAATACAAATATAAACATGGCCTGTCCAAATGGCCAGGCGCTTCCAATGCCGTCCATAAGAATTGGACAACTTCAACATGGTCATAACAGCGGTTCCCACCTTCCAGGGACCCCCGCTCTTCCGGATAGCTCTGACGCACATCTAGGTCTGCTCCATTAATTTCGAGTAAATACATAAACACGGTCTGTCCAAATGGCCAGGCCCTTCCAATGCTGTCCATAGGAAATGAACAGTTTCATCATGGTCATAACAGCGGTTCCCACCTTCCAGGGATCCTCGCTCTTCCGGATAGCTCCGACGCACATTCGAGTCTGCTCCATCAATTTCGAGCAAATACATAAACACGGTCTGTCTAAATGGCCAGACCACTCCAATCATGTGCATTCTTGAGTCAAGAGACATACCAGATGCTTGAATCTGAAATATGTATTTAAACATAAAATGGCATTGAGAATCGCTTCTCAAAACTGTAGACTGTTTTCTTTTGAAACTCGTTCATCTCACCTGAAAACCTATTACATAATGACTAACTATAACCACAATGATAACTACACATGCATTCTTGACAAGAGACATACCAGATGCTTGAATCAGAAATTTGCAGCTCCAATCCTCCCACATGCAACATCCACCTGAAAGAATGTGCATAACCGTCTTGCTTTAGTAATCAATATAGGAATCTACAAGTAAAACCATAAAACCAGAGATACTCACTGCATTTTCAGGATCTCTTATTGAGCAACCTAGAGCCCGCATTCGCCATCTACTGTCACAACCAACCAACTATAAAACATTGTAAATCAAGTTATTAGGATATTCATAATTACCATAAAACTTAAGTAATTTTTTAATTTTATTAGTACCTCTGTAAGAGCATCATCCACATCGGTCATCCTAGAAGCAGGATTACTACTATAGAGCTCATCTAGTTTTTCCTGTGAAAAATATAAATGAATGTAATATAATTTAAAGTCATACATAGGCTTTTCATAAGGGTACTAGTTAGTGATATGAGGGATGCACTTACAGCAAGGTCAGGATATTGGACAACTTTGTCCTTTCTTGTATGGGTTCTTAAGAAGACTTCACATCTACCTATCTCGGTACAAGACTGAAATGTTGGTATTGCAGTGTAAAAGCTAAAAATAGCTTAAAACTAGGGAATAAGAAAAAAATTACCTTAGCAATGGCGGTCATGTAATTGTTTGTTTCCCAAGATCAATCTACATAGAGATACTGGCTTATGACAGATCTATACTTGAGCCCTCCAATGCCTTGTTAAAATAATCAATAACCTGCTCCAAATCATGTAATTGGACTGTAAGTTTGAAGTTCAAATAAGATATCAAAGAAAGGCTCAAAAAGTACCATTGATAAAAGAAAATTCAGAAACCAAATCATCCAAATTTTGTAGACCAACCAAAGGGAATTATAGATCCAAATTTCAATTGCATCAAAGTAACGAGTTTAAGAAGTTGACAACTATAATAGAGTTTCATCTTTTGACCTTTTAAGCGCTCAAAATTTGTATGATTTTTAAGGGGAGCTGAGTCAACAAAATCAGTAAGATAGCTCTATGAACTTATATGATGGGAGCTACTAGCATTCCTCCAGTTCTATTTGGAAATGGGCATTCAGCAATGCAGAAACATGCTTTGCATGAGAAAAAGAGGCCGACAGAGAATGAGTGAGTGGTTTATAAATGAACTTTCTTCTCATGAGATTTTTAATTTAATTTAATTTTTTTTAATTACAAAAGATTAGTTAGCCCATGAGAAATTACTTTTGCACTTTTAGCTTTCTATCTGTTTAAAAAGAGTACAAAGTGTGTTAACTTTTTATTAGGCTAATCTCACAGTTAGTATGATTATAAGAAAACTAATGATATAGTTAGGCCAGCCAAAAAACTCAACAACACTAAAATAAACTCACAAGCAAACACACCCTCAACTATAGTCCTTGCTCAATTTAAAATAAATAAACAAATAAAAACTTTTTTTTCACACAAATACACATAATATAGTTCTGTAGTTATTTGAAAAATCTACTTCAACTTGAATTCAACCTTCTGATAGTATATCCTAAAGATTCTCCTGGGGTCTCGAAAAAAAATAAAATAAAAAATGTATCCTAAAGCAAGGCACGTGGTATGGTTTCTTGCAAGAGTTCTTGATGAGGTTTTTACTCTTCTGATCATCTCATTTTTGTTTCACTTGCTAGATATATAAGATTCCCTCTAGAAAACTGTAAGTTTCACCAGTTTCCAATTTTTAAAAAAGTACACAATGCCCGATTGAGCAAAAGAATGAAAATAAATTCAAACATGAAACTATTTGAATTTCCAAAACAGAAATAATAGAAGAGCTTCACAATAGATAGAATCTTTGGTGACATTCCTAGGGCCCATTTAAATACCCAAATGATAAATAAAAATGCTCTTGAAGGACTATTAAAATAAGAGAAGCCTGAACCTCAGCCGTCAACTGAAGCATTCCTCAACTGGGTCATGTCCCTCGTATGGTAATTCGCTTGTAGGGACCATCAGCAACTCGCATTCTACAACCTGCAACACAAACTATAGTTAACAAAGATAAAATTGGAGCAATTTAAATAATTCTTACACTTCCCACACCTGGGGACGATATAGCAAACTTCTCCCATGATGCATGAGTCCAAGCCATATGTTGTTTACCAAGGACAATGGTTTTGTTAGCAATAGCATGTCGAGAGGCAAGTAACTGCTCTGGAGCAGAAAAATCAAGAAAAAAAATTGAGTAGAACAATAACCTTTGAGGCAACAAATTTGAGTCATCCTACATCATCATATGGTGACCATCATTATCGTGAAACCATGATAGTGGCTGCACTTGTTGTTCACCACCCATTACTGACGGTACATGCATCCCATTATGAAACTACAAAATCATGATGGTATCAGTCACTATTTTTTTTTAGAAAAATAAGACATTTGTATTATCCATGCCCAAGATCAATGCCATCTTGTGAATTTTCAAAAGTCACAGGAGTGCGATTTTTGTACAATAACAACAGTCACAGAAGGAGAGTAACTTTTGCACAATAGAAAAAGCATAATTTTGGACAGCAAAAAGTTCATTTCATAGGATTTTGCAGTGTTCTGTAGTTTAGAAATGCATGTTCTCAGTTGGAGTTGCAACTGAGTTCATCTTGATCCATAGTCCACGGGAAAATTTAGTTTTTTTTTTCTTTTCAAAAATCTAGATTTCATTGATGATCTGAGATTCTTACAAATGAGCAACAGACTCAGGCCAATGGACTCTCTGGGGAAATTTTAGTTCAATAGCAATGAATTTAGCAATGCATTTCAGTTCACAGAAATTCCAATGGTATGGACTTCAACAAAATGTTCAGTTCAAGCCACAGTCCGCATTCCAGTTCAAGTTCAGTTCACAAATGAGTTCCAGTTCACAGATTTGTCTGGAATTTAGTCTATGAATCAGTTGACAAATTAGATTAGGATCTGCTGCAATCACATGATACAATCCAGTTCACATGAGTGCATGAATCAATTTACAAATGAGTGCAAGAAAGAAAAGTAACCATTGATTTGGAAAAAAAACCATTAATGTGCATCACTTCACAAAAACCTACAACCCATCACTGCAATCACAGAACAAGTCAATGAATCACTTCACAACCATCCATCGATCTGCATCACTTCACAAGCATGTGCATTAGTTACAAAATTCTAGGATCTGTTGCAATAAGGAAAAGTCAATCAGTTACACAAATGAGTTGATGAATCAGGCTACAAATGAGTGCATGAAGCCCAAATACTACTCCTACATGTGGTGATAGGTCTACATTAATGGCTATCAGTTTGAAATGAGTGCAGAAAAGGAAAGTAAATGATTGATTTGAAAAAAAAAAAACCATTGATACAAACCACTTCACAAAACCTGCAACCAAACTCAGCAATCACAAAAAAAAAGGTTAATCTATGAACCACTTAGAATGCATCTCCACTGATCTGCATCACTTCACAAGCATCTACATTAGTTTCAAAGTCTAGGATCTGCTGTAATTAGGAAAAGTCGGTCAATGAATTAGCGCATGGATAAGTTTTTACCATCACAACATATTTGCATTTACAGTTTGAAATAGGAATTATAGCACATTCACAACCACATTTGCATTCATTTTAGTGATTCTGAAATGTGTGCATTTCACATTCCCAACCCTATTTACATTTATGAATCAGAAGTTTCACATTCCCACACATGAATATAATGGTAAATACAGAAAACTCAGTCCACATGCATATTTAAAGAACCATAACATCTCCATTGTCTGTTATCCTTAAACAACTATGAAATAAAAAAACATGAGATTGTGCATTTATGCTCAGTATAGGTAACCTGACCATGATCATAGTTTTAAAACTCGCTGACTCAACTCACTAACCACCCCAACCAGCAAGGCCTATTGACAGAATTTGTTTGTAGGCTTTTTGTAACATTCCAAAAATCGGAGGTCGGGTAGAATCCCAACTCCCGAGTTTCAAAATGTCACTTATACAACATAGATAATAATAAATGCATGTCGTCTGTAGAATGACATTAAACAAGATTGGGATTAAGCCAAAACAACATATCATACTCCAGAGACAGTTAAATTTTACAAGCGGAAGACTATGATAAATATATAACAATGTATGATTGATTGTAAGTCTCTAGAGTGTGAGCATGTTACCAGGTTAGACATATACATGTATACTCCAAAAATGATAAAAAGGATATACATGAGTACTCTAAAAATATAAAATGACAAGTGTCATGGCGTCAAATCAACCTCCCTGTAATCCCGTCGGTCAGAACATGCATATAGGAGAAATCCTCCTCATCATCATTAAGTCCGGCTCCGCTTCACAAGCAGCGCCATCATCTGTAACTAAAACAGGGATTGGTTGGTGTGCGTGACACCGTCCCTTAACGTGGGAGTGAGTGATCAACTCAGTGGAATCACAGAGCAAAGATTAACATGTTATCAAATCAATCATGTGATAATAGTAAAGCAGACAATCAAACATTCCTAGATACTGTTGTTAATGCAAGCATGAAATGACATGATGGATGCCCTCACCGACATACTCTCTCATATGGCACCATCTTACACCCACGGCATGCTTGCATTCCTCAATGCTCTACATCTTCCAAGAACATGCAGTACGATGTGAATATGATTACCGAGTTGTTATTAGTCCTTTTCATATAGCAGGATTGGAAAACTAGGGTACCTTCCTTATATCAATCCCAACACAGATCCTGTCTAGGGTTGTCACTCCTAGTAATCTCATACGATGTTATATTTATAGGTCACTGCAAGGGCTGTCAGGGTTGTTGCTCACACTCGTTGCACCGCTCCCCCATCACCTTATCAATACAGGCCTATTTATATCCTTAAGATTGCATCAGGACTCGTCGCCCCCATGCGGTGTCAGGATAAACTCAAGATCACTACAGAGGACTCGTCACCAATCAGTGTAGGCCGACAGCAAGAATATAGTGTCCCATACCACTATAATCTGCTCAGAGTAGGGTGCTCACTGGTCACTACGGGGAGGTTTGTGGCCCCAGCGTAGGTCGACAGCTCGACCACGGTGTCCCATACCACCATGTCCGGCTCATGAGTCTTTATGGATCAAGGTACCATGGTTATCAGGGGTTCCACTGGTAAGTTCAGTACCCTAGGTTCAAGCAGTTATGACTCATACAAGGTGAACAATTAACGGTCAGTCGGGTTACTTGACGAGCTCAACTAGTACGAGCGCATCTCAAGCTGAGTGACATGAAGTGCATGAAACACTTTGTGTGGCCTAACCACTGTCGCCAACTCAAAACACGACTCGCGTTCATCGACGCGTCTTTCATGGTAAATAGAAGCCAACCACGAATTTGAATCTATTACCGACTTCCTGGACTAACGTATAGTCCCAAACATTTGTAAACAACATCAATGATCATATGAGAGTACTAGAATTGAAGTTCAAAACAATACAAGCATGTTAACACTTGTTATAACATACAACGTAAACAAATCAACCAACACATATATTCCATATGTATGAGGAGATCAATTTATATAGCAAACATGGAGGAAATCATATACATCATCGTGTTGATTGAGAATTCAATCTCAAAACTAATCTACAACAACGTTGGCTCAATATATACTAATACAAATATTTATACAAACACTTAGTCTACACACTTTAGTCTACATAGCGTATGTCGGCCCAAAGTGCACATAAGGGCGAATCTCTTCGCCAAACAGATTATACATACATATCTAATATCATAACACGATAAAATCATATGGCAATCATTTCAGCAAAATACAGATGTATACAGTATTTCCTATAAATGACTAAAATACCCTAAATCTCAAATTCACCGTACGTATACGAAATGGAAAATGGATAGCATGTTCTACATGTCAAATGGCATTCTTATCGATAATCTACTATTAAATGACATTGAAAGCTTTGAAATCAGTCAATCTAAGCGTCTAAAATCCTCACCTTTTGCCTTAGACGCGTATCGATTCGAATAGAACGTTTATGCTTCGTCAACGGCGTTATGGCGTCCTAATGCACAAGATACATATGCTACTTCGCTACTTGTATCAAAAGAATCCTTAAAACAGCTATAGGTTAGGGTTTTCTTACCTAGAAGTGAGTTGGAATCACCGGAAAAGTGATTTGAAGGCGGTGCTTTGGTACGTGCAAAGGCTGGAGCAAACGGCAGGAAGTTCTCTCACAAATTCTCTCACTAACTCTCTCTTTCTCTCTCACCACTTTCTAGGGTTTCTTGCAAAATTGGATGGGAGAGATATGAGAGAGTTTAAAGCCCTTATATAGGCTAAAACCTCACCTAAATAGACTTGGGACAAGGGTATACTTGGGTTATAACCAAATCAGGTCTTTTCCGATCCAAAAGAGTGTTTCGGGAGGTCCCCTGGCAGAATGCGGTCGGACTTAAGCTCATGTATATCGGATGCTGCTCACATGAAGTTTTTAGTCCGGTAGAGTTCCCAGATCGCATGTGGCGGACCAGTTTCAGTTCAACGGTCATCGAACCTACATCAGGTCTACAAGCTTTATGACATGAAAGAGAAATTTTTCCTTATCCGAGGGTGAAATCTGGCTGAATTCTGACGGTCAGAATGCTTAATAATAACGCGCAATGACACGTGCCAGATTTTAAATTAAATTTCTAAATCTTTACCCTTTTCTCACTCTCTTCACTCCAGGCTCAATAAAATAGCCTCAGAACATCAGTTGGGCTTGATTTTCGAAACGATTGTCAAGTCCAGCTAAGCGGTCATAACGGTCTGAGATTATAGATATCGGACTTTCGACGTGTGGTCTAGATCCAATACAAAGTTTCAAAGGGTTCCTGAGAACAAACAGGTTTAGAGTTTGATCTTAGGTTTTAGGGTAACGTAGCGGTAACAATTCTAGAGGTTTTGGGTCTTACAGATCGTATTTAAAGTGATTGGTGCTAATTTCACAGGTAATCTAGCGTAGCGCTAGTTAATTCACGTTAAATTTCTAAAGAATTTGGTTCTAAGTGATTTCTTTGGCTTTGGAATTGAGTTCTGAGAGGTTACCAAGGCGTCATGGTTGGCCCATTGCCTAAGGACGTCTAACCTCAGGTTAGCAAAAATTCAGGGTGTTACACTTTTAATCCTAGAAGAACTGCGCTGATGTGCTCTACCAAAATCTGCAAATAAAATTAAAAATGTAAGGTAGTTTGAAACGGATTAACAGATTCATGTTAATGTTCAGAAGTAAGCACACACATTGTTATATGGAATTACTTAAATGGCATCACCAATTAATTTAAGAAAATTCAAATAAAATTTGCATTTCCTCATCAATATGCGTGACTCGGTTAGGATGTAATCTGTTTCCTATTCATCTCCCTTCAAAGTTAAGCCACAAGTTAGGCTGCACAGTCAACACACTAACAACAACAGGTTCCCTTCATCTCAAATTACAGTGTCAGTTGTCTTCTTGATCATTGCATGCGCCACAGTAGAAATAACAATAACAACATGTGAAAATCAAGAGAAATTCTCTGCACAAGGATTTTTTTTTCCAAAATGAAAAAAAATTCTATTTATCTTTTTTCTTTTTTCCATTTTTAAGAAAAGAGTCCTCAAATAGTAAATTTCATCAAGGCAATCAAATTCATGAGTAATATGTTGTTTTGGTGGAAAGCAGCGAGAAAACCTCAGAGCAAAATTAGGGCTGAAAAGGCCCAACCCTACATGCAAGTTCAGCTCATCAGAGCTTATTAGATCATACTACTTACACTTGCTGCATCTTCATAATGTTACAATCTGGTATTATTATACCATTTTTCTTTCTCATGGGAACCCTACTGTATGTATATACTATCAAAATATGATGCAAGTGGGGCTTTGTTCGAAGTTCAAACCTAGAACCACAGCTAGACTCAATAGCAATCAGCAACGCAACCAATTTAGAAGAAGCATTGACTCTGTTTGGCACGCCCGGCCAATCCCAGGATTTAACTTCCAATCCCTTCCAATAACATCCAATCCCTTCTGATCCGACTGGCCAAACGGGCCCTTAGATTTCAGAAACAGAGAGAAGGGAATGCGGATTGAAGGATTGAAAGATTTGAGAACGAGATAAAGAGGGAGAAAGAAAGAAAGTAACCGTACGTGCTTCGTCTTCTTCTCCTTCTCCTTTTTCTTCTCCTTCTTGCAGCGAAATGGGTTTTTGAAAATAGAGAGGGGAATGCGGCCTTGAGACAGGGAGAGAGGGTGAGGGAGATCGGGAGACCGAGAGAGGGCAAGGGAGAGAGAGAGATTGAGTGCGAGAGAGAGAGATGGAGAGATGGGTTCTCTCTCAAGCGGGAGAAAATGGCGGATGGGGCTTTTCATTTTTTGAGGGGTTTGGGGTTTTGAAGGGGCGCGTGATGGACGGCTCCCTGGACGTTTCGTGGTTTTAGGTCCGTGGGGCCCACTGTGATGTATTTCACATATCCACTCCGTCCAATAATTTTAAATTATTATTATAAGTGCTGATATAAAAAATGAGTTAGATCGAATCTGTAAAGAGACCACACAACATATTAACAGTAGAAATTTAATTTATATTATTTCTTGTGGTGTGGTCCACTTAGACATTTAATCTATATAATGTTTGGTCTCATGCACTAAAATTATATATCAGAATTTTTGGACGGCTTAGATCAAACACATATATTCCAATGGACCTCATGTATCCCCTTAAGCACCATTTATATTTAATATGTTTTAGGTGGGGAGGTATGCTTTAACGACAGAGCACTTGGGCTATAGCTACGGATTACATCCATAGCTATATTGCTACAGATTAAATCCATAGCTAAAAGCTTTCAACCTCCATAGTCATTGCTCCATTTTTTGGTAGTGTCATCATCATATTGTCATGCGATAGTTATAAAATATCAAAAATACTGACAAGTCCATAAGTCAAGCAATATCAGAATACGCAATACGGATCAACTATACAAATGAGGAACAATATCAGGATACGCGATACAGATCAACTATACAAATCAGGAGTCATAAAGAGTCAAATATCAAATGTCGTATCATATAAATGCAGAACCACAGGTAACCCAAAATACCGTGTGCTGTGGATGTAATGCAATATGCAGTGCGAATGGAATGACCATGTTGGAGTATGAAGTGAAAGTGCACCTATTACGTGCCTTGGTTTGTTAATTACGTTGTATGTTGAGTCAGTCGGACGACAGCACCTAACAAGAAGATCAAGTCAAGCGTCGGCCTCATCTGGATGTGTGGAAGCTCACCAAAAGGTAAATCATAGCCTCACATCCCATGTCCCAAAACATCAGGTGATTAAACCCTTAAAAAGAACTAGAACATCTTAGGGTTTATGTGTAAGAAAAATTTTTATCAAAAAGAAAATCTTCTAAGTTTTTCTTACACTATCGATTATATCGATTCCCCTTTCGATATGATCGACCAGCTCTATCGATGTCCTCGGCATATCAATCGATACAATCGAGTGAGGACAAAAAGCATCCAGCAATCAAACAATCTTCTGGACGATTTATCGATATATCGACCTTCGAGTCGATATCATCGATATTCAAAAATCGATCATATCTGAAGTGGATCGATCATATCGACAGACTGCTTTCCGGCGCCCCTATTTTTCTAAAGAAAACTAACAAATGCTTCGATATATCGATGACTGTCCGATTCAATCTGAACTCAAATATCGATCATATCGGGAGTCAGTCGATCATATCGACTATGGGGCGCATGTTCTCTCCAGCATGAATTTCAGGTTGCTTTTAATGTTGATCGGGGTGCCTGTCGATAAATCGATATTCATATATCGATCATATCGAGACCAAGTCGATTGGATCGAGTTAGGACATAATTCATCCAGCAAGCTTACATGTAAATCTATACGATTTATCTATCCCATCGAAAAGGTCGCCAATATGATCGATGTACAAATTTTGATGACATCGACTGTTTCTCCGATGATATCTGTGATCCTGAAATACTTCAAAGCTTCTCTCTTACTTTTCACCTGTCGATAGATCGAACCATCACTCGATGGAATCGGAGTTCAAAATCCGATAACATCGATGTGTGTCTCGATCCCATCGACCAGTTGGTGGAAGGTTTCCAAAAGTGAAATGACAATTGAGTTTGTATCATCGAGAGGTCGGCCGATACAATCGAGAGTATACGCTCGATCATATCGACGATTGATCGATGATATCGAACTCTGTCATAAATATGACTGTTTATATCTGTTGGAACCTTTTACCTATAAATAGAGAGAGTAGTCTTCATTGCTGGTAGAGAAAGTAGAGAGTGCTTTAGAGTGTTTTAACCTTCTTATCATTTATCTAAACCCTTTCTCTCAGGAAGTTCATCCTCCAATCCACCCTCATCATTGATATCTCATAAAGTGGATTGAGGAATGAACTTCCGCATTTAAGGATCCTTCAGCTACTGCTTTAATGACATATCATTAAGCTGGGATGCCTTGAATGCATAGATGATGGGAACCTCTCTATCTTCCTTATAGGAAAACCTTTAGAGAGTGGTAGTCCATCATAACCTTGACCCAACCTAAGCCTAGCATATATACATCTTCATGTTGCGGATCAAGGGAGCTAAAGACTCTTCATCAACAAGTAGAAGGTCTTCACCATTACGCTGAAAGGGACTCATCAACTTATCTGTAAGTACTAAGACTCCAGAGGACACTTACTATCATTCCTTTTTAGGATTGGGTTTTAAGTGTTTCTCACCATTTGAAGTCCTCGAAGGAGGCCTCCGACGGGAGTGTACGTGCGGGGTGCGTTGTGTGGACCCTTGCCTGTGGAGAGCATAAACATCTGGTTAGGAGTATGCCAGCAAAACTCGAGGGTTAGAGGTGAACCGAGTAGAAACCTCAGGGTGCGTTGTGTGGACCCTTGTCATGTGTGGGCATAAACATCTGGTTAGGAGTATGCCAGTAAAACTCCAGGGTTTGAGGTGAACCGAGTAGAAACCTCTGGAAAGGTTGAAGGTGAACCTGATTTAAAACCTTAGGTTTGAGGTGAACCATGGAAAACCTCCTTAGTGAAATTCGGTCACTCAAGGGTTGAGTGTGGAAGGCGGGAGTAGAGTAGACAAGTCGTCGAACCACTATAAAATAACTGTGTTTGAGTTTGATATTGTCTTTCATTTATGTGATTGCCTTGCATGTATTTATATATGATCACATTCTATGCACACACAGTCATATCCATCACAATCTCATCTACATTGTTTGTCTTTTAAATAGTTTGTGATTGGATCCTCTATTAGGCTTGGAAGCTAATAGAGTTAATTCTTGAGTAATCCTAATTTACACTCTGTGATAGGATTAGTGGGATAGGACTAAAAAAAATAACGTATAAATCTTTAAAAAGTCCTATTCACCCCCCTTTAGGATATACTGACCTATTTCTACTTCAACTAAAGCGGTCTTTACCGCAATTTCAATTGGTATTAAAGCGGGTCTCTCTTTAAGGGCTTCACCGCCTAGAGAGTGATCTTGAGTGAAGTAGAAATATGGCCAAAGGAGAGGGCTCATCTGTCACTAGACCTCCAGTATTTGATGGATCAAACTATGCTTATTGGAAGGCCAGAATGCATTACTTCCTGAGATCTTTAGATCATGAAGTTTGGGATGTAGTTGTAACAGGATATGTGGTATCATCGAAACAAATTGTACTTGAAAATGAAACCACAATCACTAAACCCAAACCGAATGAGAAGTGGACGGTGTTTGACAAAGAACAGCGAAATGCTGAAGCAAAAGCAATGAACGCCATCTACTGTGCCGTGTCCCAAGACATTTTCAATCAGATAAGTATGTGTGGGACCTCTAAAGAAGCATGAGACTTATTGAAAATAACCCATGAAGGCACAAGCACTGTGAAGAGATCTAAACTACAACTCTTAACTTCACAGTTTAAAAATCTCAGGATGGAAGAGCATGAGACATTTATGGAGTTTTTCACAAAATTAAACATCATTTGTAACTCCATGGGTGGATTGGGAGAGAAGGTTCCGGTACCTAAAATATATAGAAAAATCTTAGGATCCTTACTGGAACGCTTCAATCCCAAGGTAACAACAATTGAGGAGTGTAGGAATATTGATGAGATGAAAGTAGAAGAACTGGTAGGTTCCCTACAAACTTTTGAACTACACTTCGCACAACCCCAAAAATCCAAAAACACTGTCCTAAAAACCTCCAAGAAATCAAAATATGAGGACAGTGAGAGTGAAAAGGAAGATGAAGATGAGGAAGTGGCTCTGCTAGCACAAAGATTTAGAAGATTCTTTCAAAGGAATCGCGACCGTCCCTCTAAAGGTAGAAAGGTAGATGACAAACCTTTGGCAGGCAAATTTGGGAAAAGAAATAGAGAACCACAATGTTATGCCTGTCATTAGTATGGACACCTATCTACCGAATGCCTAAACAGAAAAACCAAAGGCAAGGTGATGGTCGCCACATGAGATGATACGGAAGAGTCAAATTCAGAAAACAATGACTCAGAAAGTGATGGAGATCAGAAATCTTTAAAAATTCTTATGATCTCCACCACTCTAATTATTCCCATGGAATCTGAAAGAGAAGAAGAACAACAAGCCACTGAATCATTTTCATCTAACAATGAGAAAATAGAAAAAGAAGAAGATAGAGAGAAAAATGAATTACAAAACGCTTACAATCAACTCTACATCCATAGCGTTAATATTGTCAAAAGACTTGGAATAGTTGAAAATAAAAAGGAAATGCTGCAAATAGATTTGGATAAAGCTTCAAACATTAATACTCATCTAATCACTGATTTGCAGCAATCCCACTCAGACAATGATAGACTTAAAAGAACTAACAACTCATTGAAATCTGAGTCAGAAAAATTAAAGAAACAAGTCAAAGTTCTAAATGAGGAATATCTGATCCTTCAAAATAGAAATCATAAACTTCAAAATGATTTAGAAGAATCTAGAAAAATTACCAAAAGAAACTGTAAATTTTCTCAGAGTGGTGAAAAATTAGAAAAACTTTTAGGAATGAGAAAATATGGAGAGGACAAAAAGGGATTAGGTTATGGAAAGGCTAGAATAAAAACTGATGCACAACCATTTGAAAAATTTGTTACATCCAGTAGTAACACCAAACCTATCCCAGCTCATTGCAAAAATAAGGAGTTAGTTTGTGAGCTAAATAAAAGGAGTATGCAATCATTACCATTGAGATAGTTGACAGGATGGAGAAGCAGTTAAGTCATGTGGAAAAATCAAATAAGAAGAACAAATCTACCACAAGTAAAACTCCTGTCACAAAGTGGGTGATTATGGAAAAGACTAATTGCCTTGTTACTCAATCAGATCATTTATCAGGTAATATGGCTAAATGGTACCTGGATAGTGGTTACTCAAGACACGTCACTGGTGACAAATCTCTTCTTTCAAAGTATAAGGATCTTCACAAAGGGATAGTCACCTACGGAGATGGAACCACTGCTGAAGTAATTGGTCAGGGAATTATAAAAGGAATTAGTCTGTTTAAAGATGAGAATACTTTTTTTATAAAAGGATTGACACATAACTTACTTAGCATCTCTCAAATCTGTGATAATGGGCATGTGGTAAATTTCAACAAAGAAGAATGTGAGATTCTAGATCAATCAGGGAAATCAATTATGAAAGGTCTTCGCACAAATAACCACTGCTACATTGTTGTAGGAAAAGGAAGGAATGATATTGAGAAACTCTGAAAAAAATAAAAAAAATAAAATAAAATTAGTCTAGGTTATGCATCAAAACCTGGATATTTGGTGAAATGATGCAATTTTTGCTAAATCCTTAATGTTACATCTAAGTTTGGAGACCTCTAAATTTTGTATATAAACATTATCATGTTTGTATTTGTACAGAACTGGTGCAATTTTTTTTTGAAAAATATACAATAGTGTGTTAAAATTAAAGAAAAATCTGAATAGCACGAACTCTCAGTACAAGTGATTATCTCTTTCGATTTCATCGACTGAAGATCGATACAATCGACGGCTGTTTAGAAAGTGAAGAGTCATGTGACCATAGATAACATCGACTGTAGTCTCGATAGAATCGATCGACAACCTCTCGATACAATCGATAGGTTGGACGATATGATCGACATATGGTGCCCAAAATAAAAAGCTGATTGAAAATTTTAAAGGGCCAGCTCTCTGCCCTGATCAGTTCCTCTGATTAATGTGCTTGAAGTCCAACTGAAATCTCGGCACCCAAGTGACACAAGGGAGATGATTAAAGGAAAAGGTAAGGCTCTCTCATCTGCAAAATCTTTCAAGAACAAGAAAGAGAAATATTCTAGACCCCCTCAAAACCAGTCAGATTGGGAACAAGTCACAATAGTCGATCGTACTATTAGTACTGTCAAACTCTATGGGGTGGATCTCATGATGGAAACCATTGGATGGCAGAATTGTTTAATATGGGCGGGCCATATCAGTTTGAAATGATCCAGCAGTTTTTCAACTATTGTCATGTTGTCCAAGATTACCCACCTTGCATATGTCTGAAATTCATGCAGCATACCAAGCACATTACTCCATCAGTTCTTGGTCACGCTCTAAACATTGAAGTGACACAAATCCCTGTCACTAGTAGAAATCTAAATAATTTGGGTAGATGGGAGGAAATTACACAAGTACTGTGCCAAGGTAGGACAATTCCTAGAAATGATAGTAATATTCTTCCAGTAAAATTCCTGAGAATCTCGTTCCGACTCCTTCACAATATCTTCAGTACGAATGTGTACCCATGTGATGCAAATGACACATATCTGAGTCCCATTACACTCAACATTCTGTATGATGTCTATCAAGAAATCCCTGTATGCTTACCGACTTTCATATTAGACCAGCTAATAAAGGTAATAAGAAGTGACCATCTTGAATTTTTGCCTTTTCCATCCCTTATCTGCAAGATCGCACACTGGGCAGGTCTGCCGGAAACAACTGATAAGGTATATCCTGAAGAATGGTTTGACCATGAAGCAGTGCAACAAGTGTATGCTTCTGTCTCATCGGATCCAAAGATCCTTCCACCTGTTGAAGATAGTGGTCCCATACTTAATGAAGAAATTCTTTGGGGATCCAATTGAACTCCTGATTATAGTCCTGTTTCTTTCACAAATCATCAACATTATGTGCTTGAGCGCCAACTTTTAAACAATCTCACTAGAATTGATGAGCGACTCCAACACTGTGAACAACGACTATCAGGAATAAAAAACAGGATGGAAGCCCTCCAACACTGCGAACAACGACTATCAGGAATAGAAAATAGGATGGAAGCCCTCCAACACTCTGTGAAGCAGATTCTTGAGCTACTAACGTCTGGCGGGCCTTCTATGTGTTAGAAAGAGACAGTTTTCGTAGAGCCATGTGTCTAGTCAAAAATATTTGATCTTGCATCCATCTTTGCTTACTTGTTTTGGGTATCCCTACATTTCTAGACAATGAAATCTTTTTGTTGATATGGCTGAACTTAATTCTCATTTTATTGAGATTCCTATTTGCTTATACAATTCTTGTGCTGACTGCTTCATGGATTTATGTTCTGTGGTATCATTGATGTATGCTTTACAATGTTTTTATTTATATACATCTATCTATCTGTGGTTCTCCCATATGCTTCAATCTTTAGTCAATATCACGTTTTATACCTTTGTCAATGACAGACAAAAAGGGGGAGAACAATTCAAAACACCCCGAGCGAAAATTATATATCTTTGTTGCAGGTGTTAGGGGGAGCAGTCGCAACAAGAAAGGGAGAGTTTTTGAATTAAAGGGGAGAAGTTTATTAGTTGTGTACATGGGAGTTTAGAATTCATAAAATTGTGTTAATACATGTACACACAATTTAAGATGTATCTATTTAGATATGTTCCCAGGGTGTTTTGGAGATTTTTTCACGTAATTGACAAAGGGGGAGATTGAAAGTGCACCTATTACGTGCCCTGGTTTATCAATTACGTTGTATGTTGAGTCAGTCGGACGACAACACCTAACAAGAAGATCAAGTCAAGCGTCGGCCTCATCTGGATGTGTGGAAGCTCACCAAAAGGTAAATCATAGCCTCACATCCCATGTCCCAAAACACCAGGTGATTAAACCCTTAAAAAGAACTAGAACATCTTAGGGTTTATGTGTAAGAAAACTTTTTATCAAAAAGAAAATCTTCTAAGTTTTTCTTACACTATCGATTATATCGATTCCCCTTTCGATATGATCGACCAGCTCTGTCGACGTCCTCGGCATATCAATCGATACAATCGAGTGAGGACAAAAAGCGTCCAGCAATCAAATAATCTTCTGGACGATTTATCGATAAATCGACCTTCGAGTCGATATCATCGATATTCAAAAATCGATCATATCTGAAATGGGGTGCATGTTTTTCTAAAGAAAACTAACAAATGCTTCGATATATCGATGACTGTTCGATTCAATCTGAACTCAAATATCGAACATATCGGGAGTCAGTCGATCATATCGACTATGGTGTGCATGTTCTCTCCAGCATGAATTTCAGGTTGCTTTTAATGTTGATCGGGGTGCCTGTCGATAAATCGATATTCATATATTGATCATATCGAGACCAAGTCGATTGGATCGAGTCAGGACATAATTCGTCCAACAAGCTTACATGTAAATCTATACGATTTATCGATCCCATCGAAAAGGTCGCCGATATGATCGATGTACAAATTCCGATGACATCGACTGTTTTCCTGATCATATCTGTGATCCTGAAATTCTTCAAGGCTTCTCTCTTATTTTTTACCTGTCGATAGATCAAACCATCACTCGATGGAATCGGAGTTTGAAATCCAATAACATCGATGTGTGTCTCGATCCCATCGACCAATCGGTGAAAGGTTTCCAAAAGTGAAATGACAATTGAGTTTGTATCATCGAGAGGTCGGCTGATACAATCGAGAGTATACGCTCGATTATATCGACGACTGATCGATGATATCGAACTCTGTCATAAATATGACCATTTATATCCGTTGGAACCTTTTGCCTATAAATAGAGAGAGTAGTCTTCATTGCTGGTAGAGAAAGTAGAGAGTGCTTTAGAGTGTTTTAACCTTCCTATCATTTACCTAAGCCCTTTCTCTTAGGAAGTTTATCCTCCAATCCACCCTCATCATTGATATCTCATAGAGTGGATTGGGGAATGAACTTCCGCATTCAAGGATCCTTCAGCTACTGCTTTAATGACATATCATTAAGCTGGGATGCCTTGAATGCATAGATGATGAGAACCTCTCTATCTTCCTTGTAGGAAAACCTTTAGAGAGTGGTAGTCCATCATAACCTTGACCCAACCTAAGCCTAGCATATATACATCTTCATGTTGCGAATCAAGGAAGCTGAAGACTCTTCATCAACAAGTAGAAGGTCTTCATCATTGCGCTGAAAGGGACTCATCAACTTATCTGTAAGTACTAAGAGTACAGAGGACACTTGCGATCATTCCTTTTTAGGATTGGGTTTTAAGTGTTGCTCACCATTTGATGTCCTCGAAGGAGGCCTCCGATGGGAGTGTACGTGCGGGGTGCTTTGTGTGGACCCTTGCTCTGTGGAGAGCATAAACATCTGGTTAGGAGTATGCCAGCAAAACTCGAGGGTTAGAGGTGAACCGAGTAGAAACCTCAGGGTGCGTTGTGTGGACTCTTGTCCTGTGTGGGCATAAACATTTGGTTAGGAGTACGCCAGTAAAACTCCAGGGTTTGAGGTGAACCGAGTAGAAACCTCTGTAAAGGTTGAAGGTGAACCTGATTTAAAACCTTAGGTTTGAGGTGAACCATGGGAAACCTCCTTAGTGAAATTCGGTCACTCAAGGGTTGAGTGTGGAAGCCGGGAGTGGAGTAGATAAGTCGTCGAACCACTATAAAATGACTGTGTTTGAGTTTGATATTGTCTTTCATTTATGTGATTGCCTTGTATGTCTTTATATATGATCAAATTCTATGCACACACAGTCATATCCATCACAATCTCATCTACATTGTTTGTCTTTTAAATAGTTTGTGATTGGATCCTCTATTAGGCTTGGAAGCCAATAGAGTTAATTCTTGAGTAATCCTAATTTACACTCTGTGATAGGATTAGTGGGTTAGGACTAAAAAAAATAACGTATAAATCTTTAAAAAGTCCTATTCACCCCCCTCTAGGATGTACTGACCTATTTTCACTTCAACTAAAGCGGTTTTCACCGTAATTTCATGAAGTCGGGATGATAGTTCGTAATATTGTAGGCTACGGGGTCCATCACAAGGAACTTCTATCCAAACTAGTCCCATACCTAAATTTGGATAGTCAGACTTGATGTGGTAAACTCCTGATCTCAGGTTAGTCGCGTGGCCCAATCAAAATCCTAGCCATTGTGAAGGTACACGTAACAAATATTTACGCACCACCAGCCCAAGTGGATAGTGAATGAATGAATGAATGAGTATGCAAAATCCTGCTCAATAAGTCCACATATCAGTACAGTTCCTCTTTTGGGATCATCACCGGGGTCTATTACACTCTATGCCAGCTTGCCGCCCCTATCCAAGCGCATAACTAGGTAAGTGGAAGAGACCTCACTATCCGCCCACCAATATCGGGCCCGACTCGTTGATAGTGGACCCATTCCTTAAGCTGGTCAAACTCAACCAAGATATTGCCCCCTCACTCAGGCGGGTAAGGTGACACCCCTTTCCAACCGACCACGACACAGTGGGAGACGTGACCTACTGGTATACGGCCCTCATGCTCTCATATATCCACTCGGTCTCGACGTTGGAGCGTCTCCTGTCCACGGAGGTTTAGGGATTTTCACCTAGGGACATCTATGGGGCCGTATGCTAGAACTAAACATTTTCGGTATCCCATCTGGCTATCCACGATATGCCTATGGAGGCTACAGCTCTGATGTCGCTAGGGCGTATAGTAATCATAATGTAAGATGCATGAGTCATACAATCCAGTCATACATCAATCCTGCGCATATCGTGCGCTCATGTGAAATAACCTCTGCCTATCAGGGAGTCTTATAACAACATGCTCAACAACATATATGATGATCAACCACATCTCATAACAAACATGCAGATGATGCGTATGGGCATGTATCATGATGTTATGCTGTCACATACACATAATCGACATCAGTGAAAATGGGCCTAACCAGGCCTAAGGGAAGATCACAATGTGGACATTCAACCTTCATTGCTCGTCAATGTGGACATTTAACTAACATTGCTTCCAGGGAGTGGCCCACATAAATGTTAATACATACATCATGGTGAAATCACACATCACATCGGTCCTCATATACATCGCTTTGGGTCTCACACAAGGGTCATACATTCATCGCATTGGGCCTCAATCATGGGCCACACATACATCACATTGGGCCATATCATATGGGCCTTACACATTGCGATGGGCCTTGACACATGAACCATGAACACACCACATCAGGCTTCACAACCCATGGGCTTCAAATACACAACAAGTGGGCCCTACACATGGGCCTCAAATACATCACAATGAGTCACAACCCATGGGCCTAAAATACATCTCAAAGAGCCAGTCTCATGGGTCTCAAATACATCACATTGGGCCTTGCCCATGGGCCTCGTATACATTGCAAGTGGCCTTAAATCTATTTCACAGGTAGGCTACATACCTGGGCCTAATACACATTACTATGGGCCACATCACATGGACCAGAAATACATCACAATAAGCCTCATCATATGGGCCAGAAATATTTCTCAATGGACCTATGATCAATCTGTCACAAGTCCTAAGTTCATGTACCCAGGAAGTTACACCATTGGCATAGTCCATGAGTCTGAGTAATCACATAATTTCTCATATGCCCACATGGTTTTATGGCCAATCCATTATTAGAAGTTCGTATCGTTGAGTGGCCACACCAATGTCACTTTACTTGTCATAATAAGGGACTTAAGGTGAGATGGTTACTTATTATTATTATTATAACATATTTCGCATAATGGGGTAACCGCTTTACTAAATTTTTACATAGCCAGGCGGTCAGTACCACAATTTCACATAGTTTAGTAGTCACCAAGGCACTACTTGATCATATGGTTGGGCTACACATTCCCTACATACCCACATGATTTACGGCTATCCATGTCACGCATGATCACAAGATTTATGAGCTACATATTCAGCACCATTTTGTCAAATCTAGTGATCACTCATCCCGTCAGTGATCATATGGTTAATGGCCATGACAATCATAAATCTACTTAGACAAGTAGTCACACGATTGCCCCAATTTTCATATAGTTAGGTGGGCTATAAAAAATCAAGTACTCACATGTGGTGGTCCACAACTTCCACCAATCCACACTACTAGTTGGGCCACCCAAGATCCCAAATTCCTATAGTGTAGTGATCCACATGATTCCTACCAACTGGCAGACTAAATGAGGAATAACTATTACAATGGGGACCATGAAAATGACTTAGATTGGAAGTAGATATATAGGCAGCCCCACACTCTAAATTGACCTAATCAAAATAGATGAATCGCTAGTAAAACATGTATATTAGGTGGTCCATGATCGGTTAAAAGGAATAGATGGATAGATTTCTTATAAACATTACTGTAACTCTAGGAAATATTTAACGGTGGACAAGTGATCAATATTGCTCCTGTGGCTTGAGACTTGGATTTGTCTAGTCTAAGGAACCATTCCCTAAAATGATGAGGATAAACCAATGAAAGGCATGAATCTATATCATACTACAAAGTGGAGTCCTTGGTCAAGGAAGCATCCCAGTATATAAGGGCACACTAGAGCCTAAGAATTTCCAATAGTTATTACACTGTTTGTACTTGTAGCATGTCCTGGCCCACCTAAAATTTACTTCTACTTCATCTTGTGTCCACGAGTAAGATGTGGGCTCACTTCCCAAGTAATTGGAAAATATATAGGCAGTGTGGGTATACAACACATGCACCTAGGTGGGCTTCACATGCATCACATTATGTCCAGGGAAGCTTTTCATTGGTAAGCATGCAATTCCCTTTCCTTATTATTATTGTATAATTGTGGGTCCCATTGACATGGTGGGGTTCACCCCATGAACAATTTATATAACAAACAACATCATAGCTGATACCACCCACTAGATGAATGACATGGATATAAGGTACATACGTTGGGTGAGACTTATAACACATGGATGGTCTAAATGATGGATGACTGGGATGTAAAATACATATAACGAGTTGGCTCCATGATCTAATGGCTGACCCAAGTTTGGTTGCAGACACACATCATAGTAGAACTCAAAGGATTTAATAGTAGGGAATTTTATTCCCACTGTTTCTTATAGTGTGGTCCACCTAAGTTGTGGATCTGCCTCATTCTTTTACTCATGACTTAAAATGGTCTGAAGGAGTGGATGAATGGCCCAGATATACCTTTTGTCACCAAGGTAGGCCCCAGAAAAATTTAAGTATTTTGTGTACAATTTCCATTGTCCAAGTGGCATGGCCTACATGAACTTCTAATTGGCCTGATTTTTGGGACCATACAATAAATGGTGCTAGTAAGATGGATGAATAGTGTGGATTTAGCACATACATCATGGTGTGGCCATGATTGGCCCACAAAATTTTACCCCAAATGTGGACGTCCAGTGAGGACGTCACTTCCTCACACCATTATTTTATTTTGATATTATTATTATTTGTATATTTTCTCATCAAGGTGGGTCACTTGAGAGATCCAATCCATCCATTGTGTGTGTCCCATTTGGTGGAGGGGTCAATCCAAGTTTCGGATGCATCAAAGTTTCAGGTGGGCTCCAAAAAGTACTTCTATATGTTTTAGCATGTCTTTAAATGATTTCTAATGGAGTGGGCCACCTGAGTTCTGTGTACGGCTGAAATTTGGGGGTGACCCATTTTCAAATGGGACCCATTAAATATATGGTGCTGATGTTAAAGATACATCAAGGTGGGGCCTGTGGTGGGGTCCACCTCTTTCCAGCGTCAGCAGCAGACGCCACTGCTGCAACGTTACATTTTTTTTCCATACATGGGGCCAACAACAGGACGATCTAGTCCGTCTGTTATATGTGTCCCATGTGGTAAACAGGTCATTCCAAGTTTCAGATGCATCCAAATTTCAAGTGGGCCCCAACAAGTACTTTTGTAAGTTTAAGCATGTCTTTACATGATTTTAACCGGTGTGTTTACCAAAGTTTTGGATTGTCTTCATTTTTTGGCTCAATGCCTAAAATGATCTAAAATATTGAATGGACAATGTAGATTTAATAAATACTTCGTGGGTGGGGCCCGTTGAGACCCACAGCGCCAACCCCTCATTTTTCTTTTTTTTCTTCTTCTTTCTTTTGTGCTGTTGCAGCGTCCTCTTTTTTTTTTTTTTTTTTTTTTTTTAAATAAAATAAAATTTGTGCACGTGTGTGCATGGGTGTGTGTGTGTTTGGCCAATACAAAGGACCATACTTTGGATGGTTGGATGGCTTGCAAAATTCTAGTGGGGCCCACAATCAATGGGTCCCACATAAAGTCCATATATATATAAATTATTATTATTCTTTTTATATGTATCCTCTCATTAATCCACACCATTGAATACATCATTTTCATCATATCATCACCATTTTTTTTTATCATCATTTGTTTTAAAAATGTACCATCCTATATATCCACACCATTGATCACATTATTATCATCAAATCATCTCCACCATACATAGGTACACAAAAAAAAAAAATAAGAATAAGTAGAGTGAGTGTACTCACCTTGATGGATTAGATGGATGGTTGAGATGGATGGATGAGATGGAATTGATGGTGTTGATGACCCACCAAGATCACTCACTCTCTCTCTCTCTCTCCATGGAAAAAAAATGGTGAAATGCTTAGGGGTGGAGGGGTATATGTAGGGAAATTATAAAAAATGTGGTTAGATTCACTTAATGTGATCTTGGTTAGCTTAGACTAGGATTATATCAATTAATTCATGATTTGCAATTAATGGTGGATTAAAAGAGCATTGGATGACATAGTGTGATGATGTCATGCTTAAGGTGTGGCATGGGAAAGAGTTGACTTGGGGAGACATGAGAGATGGGAGGTATGGGTGGGTGACATCACACACATGGGTAGAGATTCTCTCACCCATGTGTGGCATGTGCATGTGTGTATGACATGTGTGGTGCACATGTGTAGAATGGAATACATGGCGCCTTGCACACATGATACATCAATGATTCTTCACGGCGTATTTCACTAACAGAGTATTGTATAAATGCACGGGTGGTACCTATGCGATCGTAGCGACGGGACGGTCGATATGAGATAGGTTTAAAGGTCTTGGGGTTCCGATCAGTCGGGTGTGTACTATAAACAGTCAATCCAGGTTTAGCTAAGCGCATCGATCATCGTGTACATATGCATCGAAAATGGTGCAGAAGAGATGAGGTGTTGTACTTTTCAACTTCAACAAACTATTTAAAGTCGAATGTGATGCCTCACATGTTGGAATTGAGAGAATTTTGTCTCAAGAAGGTAGACCGATAGCCTTCTATAGTGAAAAGCTTAACGATGCATGTAAGAAATAGTCGACCTATGAGCTCAAATTGTACGTAGTGGTCCAGGCATCGTGACATTGGTAACATTACTTAATTCAAAGGGAGTTCATTCTTTACACAAACCATCAAGCTCTGAAATTCATTAATAGCCAAGATAATGTGAATCATGTGCATGCTAGATAGATTTCGTTTTTATGAAAATTCACATTTGTGCTGAAACATAAATCTGGATAGCAAAATAAAGTGGTTGATGCACTGAGACGTTATGCAACTTTGTTAGTCACTATGAGCAATGAGATTGTCGAGTTCAAGTGCCTCAAGGATATATATGCCGACGACGACGATTTCAATGACGCATGAGTTAGATGTCGAGAAGGTCACCCTAGTGACCTAAACGTGGAAGACGGGTTCCTTTTCAAAGGGAATCAACTATGCATTCCCAAAAGCTTACTGATGGAGCAGATCATCTAAGAGCTACATGGAGGTGGACTTAGTGGACACCTATGGCAAGACAAGACGCGAGCTCTTATTGAAGAACAGTACTACTGGCCACAGTTAGTATGTGACATGGGTAGAGTGGTGCAGTGCTATCATGTCTGTTAGGTCTTTAAGGGACAGTCTGTAATGCCTGATTTTTGGAACCCAAGTATATGACTTATTCTCCAAAAAACCCAGGTCTTAGCCTTTAGAACTCAGTGTAAATTTAAACTGCTTATCATTAATAATCAGAGTTAACAGCAACGCAGTTAGAGTAAACCATGCATTGTATAAAAATAATCTAATCATAATAAAAATCCAAATGTAGCGCCCACACAAGACTTATATAATCCTAAATAACAAAGTTCATTAATAAAGATAGAACTTTATCACCTAATGATGGAACTCAACATGGGTCGTAGGGACCCCGTCTATCTCCTCAGCTACCCGATTTGTTCTAGCGACCTAGTGAATGACATCGGCTTGCTTTACACCTACGTCAACTATTACGATTTGATATCATCAATGGTTATCGCAGTGAGGAGCACCCTCTAAGATTACGTACTCATCATTCATAATCTAACATAAATCGAAATGTATGAGAAGAGACATATTAAACAGCGCAATTCAAAATCATAATCATATATTCAGAAATAAGTTAGTCAACATAATTTTAACATTAAGGAAAAGTAATAGAAATCGTAATGAAAGGGGACGTCTCCAGATAGTTAAATAATCAATCTTACAAACTTCCTAAATGACTAGAAAATTAAGCTTTAAACCTCTACTTCATCCGAAAATTATATTGTACATGAACACCACAAGATGGCTAGGAAATCGCTAAGCAATTGCCCGCTTCTTGTAATTACATTTAATATTGGTGCTAATTTTCAGTATTTAAGCTAGAATCATATTTAATTATCCATTTGAAAAAAGGTATAAATGTTTGGTGTAATAGGCAATGATGTTAATGAAATAATCTATATCTATCTTGTTCTGGTTTGGAATATTTGTTACAGAAATTTTCTTTTTGTACTAAATATGTTGTATTATTAAAATCTACGTTAAATTGTAATTTTTATCCTAGTTGTATTTTTTCTAATCTATTAACATATATATTTGAACTTGAATCTTGCATTTGTGAATGTGTAGGAGATAAATCTTGTGATTGGTCAGATTGTATTGGTTGTGAAGAGCAGTATGGTTCAGTAATATTGGGTTGTAGATTAATATTTCTTATGCCTTGTAAATGTACTGGATTATTAGGTTGTGGTGTTGGTCTAAAAATTGAAGATATTTCTGGTTGGTTACTTCTAATTGTTTGTGAGGCAGTTGAACTGGTAGAATTCCTAGGAGTTTTTATATCAAAAATTCAAAAAGATACTTGTCTAGTTGGTGTAAATCGTAAATCTATAGTTCAATCTGAATGTTCGATAATTTGTTCTACTTCTTTATTATCTATGTTTTGGGGAGATTGTATAGTTTCTAAATTCCAATTGTCCGGTAATCTAACTTGACTCCATTCTATTTGTATAGGTATAATAATATTCATATTTTTAATATTAGTTTGTAATAACATAGTATATCCTTGAGGGCTTTCTTTTAATACTTTAGTCATTATTGTTGTTGTCATAACCTTGTAAAATATTCTATAAATTAAAGCTAATGACGGGCTTCCAGGTTTAAGTTGGATTCCATTAGTTTTTATACTTAGGGTTAAACTATCAAAAATATTTTGGTCTTGTATAAGAAATGTTAAATTTGGTTAAGTATTAAAATGTATTGGTCCATTATATAAGCTTGATTCTATAATTCCTAATAAATAATTTTTAAAACGGTCTGGTCCTATATGTCTATCATCTCTTAAATATAATAATATACTAGCATTTAATCCATTTCTGAATAAAGGTTTTACTTCTACTTGAACTGCTCTTATGTGCACATATTTATACTTATTTTTTATGTTATTTTTAATTACTTCTAAACTTAAGAGGTGTAATGTGTCTTGATTATTATCTAAACTAATAATTTGTTCTGTTGTTTTAATGTCATAACTTGTAAGATATCCTAAATTACCTACTTGGTATATTTCTTTTTTATTTATTTTTGGTATATTCCAATTTGTTAAATTTGTGTTTATGTTTTCGTAAGAATGATTTATACTATTAACTATATTCTCAGCCATATTACTATTATCAGATCTAGAAGAAGAAATACTATTACTTTGAAATAAACCAGCCATTGATTACTTTTATTAAGGTAATTTAAGAGAGTCTTAATAAACTAATCATCGATTACTATTATCAAAGTAATCTAAGAGAGACTTGACTGTTCAATTTCTGACTCCCAAATGACATACTGACATCTCTCGCCTTAACCGGGCTCACACCTTAGAATAGAAGATCAATCATTGTAGATAGCTTTGATAATATTGAACTAATAAACTAGGTTATTCTTAATCTCTACAGATAACGTTGATAACATTGAAACAATAAGCTAGAGTACTTGACCATACTCACTTTAAGATCTAAATAATTGTAATATTTCTGGAAAATAGAACGATACATCAGTCCTACCATTTCTATTAATCATTAGAACCTGGTCGAGACTAAGTACCGGTGAAGTAATTCCTAAAAATACCTTATGAGCTCTAATGACTTTAATACCATTTGGATGCCTAGGTGGAGGAATGGTGATTTCTACTCCATTAAACCATGGTCATCTTGTGTTAAATTGTAAATTTAGTCTTATTGTACTAATTACTAAGATTTTAGTATATTTAAAAATATAAACGAAATTCATTTCTATTTTTATCAAAGTTAATTTTGAAGATTAAATAAAATAATATCTAAAATATCTATGATTTTAAATAAAATAATTAAAATAATTGGTACTATTGGAATTATAATAGGAATTACGAAAATTAAGATAAGTATTAAGAAAAATATCATTTTTAAAAACAAAAATAAATTCCATAAGCTATGAAAAGAAAAAATAGTAAGGAAAATGCATAATGGAATATAAAGAGGCATTACAAAATTGAAGTTCTACTTAATACAAAAAGATGAAAGATTATAGAAAGATCGTTGAAAGATTATAGAATAAGATACTTACAAAAACTAAACTGGTATGGAAGAAATTATAAGCTGGTATGGAAAAAGACTACAATTTTGGTACATATCGTGGATTGGTATTACAGGATTATGGGATAGGAGAGGCTAAAGGTTAGTAGGAAACTCAAAAGAGTTATTGGATTATTGGATTCTTGGATTGTTGGATTTTTTCGATTCCTGTCTCTTGTTGCTGAAGGAGTCTATTTATAAGCTGCAGACTTAACTCTTATTGGAATTCAGAAGCTTCGAGGAAGTTTCAGCAGATTTGAAACGAAATGGAATCTGGAAGCTTCATGGAAGGTGACTGTTCCTGTCTTTATACTACGGTAGATCTGTGTTGCTACGGTATTCTTGTCCTGATCTACTATAGTGACTGCTATAGTTGACTTGCTATAGTGATTCTTGTCGGTTACAATGATTCTTGTTTGCTACAGTGATGGAGACCGCTATAAAAACGGACTTATAATTCTTTGAAATCCGGAAGATGTTACAAAGGTGACTATTCTTGTCCGGAATGCTACAGTAGGTGATGCTACGGTATCTGCTACAGTGGCTTATACGACTATTTTTGGTCTTGTAAGGTTGAAAAGAATGGTTGCTGAAATAGTCTTGTGATAATGAAATTATTGTTGTTGGAGCTTCTAGATTAGTTTTGAATCTGCTTCTGCTGGTTGTACTGAAGAACTATTACATCTTGTGAAGGGAAAACAACTATTGCTATGATTGTTACATTTTGTGAAAAGTAAAACATCTACTATTGAGATTACAATTGTAGAATGAAATTGATGCCATAACTGAAGACTTCGGAGCCTGAGGTTGGTTGAAGAGAATGATGTTGAAAGAATTTGATTTTGATTTTTTTTTTTTGTTTTTGTTTTTAATCGTTAAGACCCTTGAATGGTGGTCTTATGGCCTAGTGCGGATTGCTGGTGCTAGGGATAAAAACTTTTGTAGGTATGAAGAGAGATAATTTTGTCTTATATGGTGAGAGGAAATTAGTAGTGAATGGGGGATTGTTGAAATAGTACTTCAAAAAAGGAAGATATGAAAATTGGTTGAAGAAAGCTAGAGAGAAGCTAAAATGAGAAGAATTTTTGAAAAGAAACTAAGATTTTGGTCTAGAATTGTGGTATGTATGCCTTGATTATAGACGGAAAAGGGTTTTATTAAATCTAAAAATAGTATTCCTAATATGATTGGTTTATGAATATTTTTTATTAATAAAAATTCAGTTTTTATACTTCATTTTGTAAAACTTGTGCTTGTGATAATTTATAACTAAGTTGTATTTTTGCTCCACTGGATGTTCTTAATTCTTCAGAAGTAGGTTCAAAATATTGTGGTAAAACTAATCCTTCTTGTATACAATTCATATCTGCTCCTGTATCTATTAAAGTTATTGTATCAATTGGAAATTCGTTATTAATAATTAAATGAATAAAAACATGCTATTTTTGGTGTTGTATTTCTGAAATTATATCTAATTGTTTGAAAGTATTGGGAGAAGTGTTAAGAATAGTGATGCTAGAAGAGTCTTTTGTATTTGAATATTTATTAAATATATGTTCTTTTAAAAAAGTTTGATTTGTGATTAGGACTTTTACGTGGGACTATAACTCTTGAACTTGTCTTTTTGTATTATCTAGATCATAGTGTAATTCTTGTATAGTTGATATTTTAGTAACTGGTAATTGAAATCTATCAAGATGTCTTTGATATTATATGGTTCTATTTTTTCTTTTGGTTTTTCTTATTGAGTAATCAAGGAATCTACTAAAGTTTTTAAATATTGTTGCTTGATTGTATCATCTTCTATATGTTCTGCGAAATCTATGAGTGTATTCTAGTCTCTAGTTAGTGTACAAATTACTTTTCTTACTTTTCTTTTATCTTGTAAATTATTACATCCTAAACATAAACTATAATTATTATCAGCTTGCATACTAGTAATACTGTGATTAGAGTCTAAAGAAGTTGATTTAATTTCTATGTCACCTATTTCATTGTCAGATATGTCTGGTGTATTATTATTACTTGATTGTGGTTTTGATGTATCTGAATGTTCTTTTAAAATACTATATAAACTTTTTTTTTAAATTTATCATCTAAATCTAATTTATTGATTTTGGAATGTAAAAGTAAATTATTCTTGTAATGACCTACTTTTCCACATTTATAACAAGTTGGTGGTATTTTAGTATGTATTGATTTTTTATTATTTGAAATGTTTCTATCTGGTTTATTGGGGAATCTAGGAAATGGTTTGTAATTATATTGTGATTTTTGTTTCCATGAATATAATTTATTAAATTTTCTTTTAAAGTGTTGTTTAGAATATTTATTTCTAGTTTGAATTCATTTTTGTGTTGAGAGTGATAATATAGGATTACAACTGAATTTTTTACAAAATCTACCTAATTCTGATTTACTAAGTTTTCTTTCTTTTTTAAGTTTTGCTCTAAGTCTTTCTTCATTGTATAAGGCTAATCCTTCTGTTGTAACAAATGAAACTAAGTATCCATAAGTTAATCTATCATACAAGATACTTTGGTTATATGATGCTAGTAATTTTTGTCTAATTTGATCTGCAAATAATTGTGATAATCCTAATATAAAACGTTATTTCAAATATGGCATATTACAATCCGTTGTTAACATAACTTTGCTAATAAAGACATCTTTATACCATCTAAAATCTTCTAAAGTTGGATATTGTAAATTATTTAAAACTTCACTAGCTTTATGTCTAACATTGGTTGGATCACCTACGAAATGTTTAATCATTGTAAAGATAATTGTATTAACTAAATCTTGTATTGGTCGACCTGCTAAGTCTAAAACTGGGTTTCCTACTAGATCTAATTTATATCATTGTAAAAGAGCTTGTCTGTCTTCTAGTGTTAAGTAATTATCCCACCAGCCTTTGAGTTGGTTAGTAAATCCTAAAAATAAAAGTTAAGCGGCGTGGAAGTCATCATTAGGTGGTTTAGTCTTCTGGGTAGAAGCTACCATTGTCATTTCATGTGCTTGATTAAGTATTTAGTATTCTGACATGCCGTCTATGTTCCACTTATAAATAGATCCGACGCTATAAGTACTTTATACGAATTGCCCTCGTTCTTCGAATTGTAAATCTACAGGAGTTGGTCTAGGATAATAATTTCTAGTATTTGGTAAAAGAGTATATTTGACAGTATTTACTACGGGAGATTCTTATTGAGATGAATGTGCAACTAACTTGTCTTTAGATGTTTAGGGGATATTTAAGGCTTCTAATTCTTTAGTAATTGCTGCTAACATTTCTTGTGAGTTATCTTGGTAAAGAGTAAAGTTTTTTGGTAGTTCATGTGGTTTAAATAAGGAAATTTCATTATGAATTAACTTCTTTTGTGGTAGTATATAACTTGTATTTTGTTGATATTTTGTTAAATATGTTTCTTCAACGAGATTTTCTATATGATCTGAAGTATTTTCTATTCTAGTTAATTGATCACCTAGAGTTTTAAATATTGATTGGTATAATTATTTTGTTCTAAAATGGCTTTAACATCTTTACCTACTATTGCTCTATGGTGTTCTTGGTCCGGTATTGTTCTAAATGGTGTTGCTTGTACAGTTCTAATTTTTTCTTGTATTTTAATTTGTTCATTTGGAGGATGAGAAGCTAAAATCATTTCATCATTTATAGTGTTTCATATTTGAATTGGTCTTATAATTACATTTAATATTGGTGCTAATTTTTTAAGTAACTCAATCAAGTAACTTAGGAGATACTAAATGGGACAGATTAAGGCATCATCTATGATTAGATTAATGAATTTAAGTGGGAAGCTCAAAGGGTGAGTCCTCACCTCAAATTTTGATTAGAATGGGTTCAACTCAAATCACCTCCACTAGCTTGAATCCAACGTGACTGAGAAACTAGGTGATGATAAGAAGGAAAATAAATAATTATCGTAAAACAAGGATTTCATAAATAACATTCTTTTAGGAGGCTAATATGCAAGGTTTTAACATACCATGAGGTGCGGTCTATTCAACGTAGCCCAAGCTTAGCCCGACAACGTGCCCGAGTTGACTCAGCAGGTGCAACGACCACCCTATCTCTCTCTCCTCTTTTTCCTTTCTTCCTTTCTTTTCTTATGCTTTCCTTCTATTTTCTGTAACACCCCAGATTTTTGCCAACCTGGGGTTAGACGTCCTTAGACAATGGGTCAACCATAGCACTTTGGTAACCTCTCAGAACCCAATTCCAAAGTTAAATAAATCATTTAGAACCTAATTCTTTAGAAATTTAACGTGAATTAGCCAGCGCTACACTAAATTTCCTATAAAATTAGCACCAACCACTTTAAATATGATCTGTAAGACCCAAAACCTATAGAATCATTGGCGCTACATTACCCTAAAACCTAGGATCCAACTCTAAAGCCAGTTGCTCTCAGGAACCCTTTGAAACTTTGTATTGAATCTACACTGCATGTCGAAGTTTCGATATCTACAATCTCAGACCATTATGACCGCTTGGTTGAACTTGATAATCATTTCAAAAATCAAGCCCAACCGATATCCTTAGACCATTTTACTCAGTCCGGAGTGAAGAGAGTGAGAAAAGAAAAATATTTAGAAAATTAATTCAATTTAAATAAATCTGGCACATGTCGCTTGCGCGACATTTTTTGAAGCGTTCTGACCATCAGAATCTGAACCAAATACACCCTTGGATCAGGAAACATTTTCCACTGAGGTGTAACATCCCAAAAATCGGGGGGTCGAGCAAAAACCCAACTCCCGAGTTCTAAAATGTTATTTATGCAACATAGATATGTATGATTGAATGTTGTCTGTGATAATGTATTAAACATGAGTGAGATAAATCCAGAACAACATATCATACTCCAGAGACAGCTAAATTTACCAACAGAAGTCTGTGATAGTATGTATAATATATATAAACTGTTATGTGTCTCTTGAGTGTGAACATGTTACCAGGTTAAACATATACATGTATACCTCAAAATAGAAAGAAAGTATATACATGAGTGCTCTGAAAATATGAAATGACAAGTGTCAAGACATCTAATCAACCTCCCTGTAATCCCGTCGATCAGAACACGCATAAAGGAGGGATCCTCATCATCATCAAGTCCGGCTCCACCTCGCAGGCCGCGCCATCATCTGCAGTCACAAAAGGGTCTGGTGGGTGTCCGGAAACACCATCCTGTAACGTGGGAGTGAGTAGCTAACTCAGTGGAATAATAGAGCAAGGATTAATATGTTCTCAAATTAATCATGCGATAATAGTAAAGCAGTAAATCAAACAATCCTAAAACTATTGTTAATGCAATATGACATGACGTGATGTATGCCCTCACCGACGATCTCCCTCATATGGCACCATCTTACGACCGCGGCATGCAATCGACCCTCAAGTGCTCCACATCTTCCAGGCACATGCAATGGTATGGTGATATGATTTCTGAGTTGTTATTAGTCCATTCAAAGAGCAGGATTGGGAAACTAAGGTACTTCCCTTATATCAATCCCAACACAGATCCTGTCTAGGGTCGTCACTCCTAGTAATCTCATACGATGTATATTTTGTAAGTCGCTGCAAGGGCTGCCAGGGCTGTTGCACGCACTCGTTGCACCGTTCCCCCATCACCTTATCAATACAGGCCGACTGTACTCTACTGCTACGGAAGGGTCGTCGCCTCCCGTAGACTCAGAATACGCTCGCGGTCACTACAAAGGGCTGCCAGGGCTGTTGCTCGCACTTGTTGCACCGCTCCCCCATCACCTTATCAATGTAGGCCGACAGCAAGAATATAGTGTCCCATACCACCATAATCTTCTCACGAGTCATAGGTGCTCACTGGTCACTACGGGGAGGTTTGTGGCCCCAGCGTAGGCCGACAGCTCGACCACGGTATCCCATACCACCATGCCCGGTTCATGAGTCTTCGTGGATCAAGGTACCATGGTTAACAGGGTTTACAATGGTAGGTTCAGTACCCCAGGTTCAAGCAGTTATGACTCATACAGGGTGAACATACAATGGCCAGTCGGGTTACTTGACGGGCTCGACTAGCGCAATCGCATCTCAAGTCGAATGACATGAAGTGCGTAAAACACTTCGCGTGGCCTAACCACTGCCGCCAACTCCAAAACACGACTCGCGTTCATCGGCGCGTTGTTCATGGAAAAGATAAGCCAACCACGAATTCGCTCGGTTACCGACTGCCTGGACTAAGTATAGTCCTAAACAATTATGGAATCACATCAGCATTCATATGAGAGTATTAGAAATGAAACACAACCATGTGAGCATGTTAACACATGTTATATCGTACAACTTAAGTAAATCATCTGACATATGCCTTTCATACATATAATGAAATTATGCATATCGCCAACATATAGGAAATCATTTCCATTAGCATATTAATTGAGAATTCAATCTCGAACTAAATCATAATGAAATCATCAAGCACATGTTATAACCTACAGCTTAAGCGAATCGTCAAGCACATGCATTTCATTCATATCATGAAATCATGCATATGGCTAACATGTAGGAAACCATTTACACCAACATATTAATTGAGAAATCAATCTCAAACTAATTCATAACACCATTTAATTCAATACATACTAATACAAGTATTTATACAAACACTTACACTACACACTTAAGTCTACATATAGTATGTCGACCCGAAGTGCGCATTTAGGCGAATCTCTTCGCCAAACTAATTATGCACGTATTCCTAACATTCTAATGCGACAACAAATCATGTCAATCACATCAGCAAAATATGAATGAAATCAGTACTTCCTACAAATGACTAAAATGCTCTAAATCTCATATTCTACGTTGGTTTACGAAACAGGAAACGAACAGCATGTTGTACATGTCAAACGGCATTACCGTAGATAATCTACTATTAAACGACATTGAAAGCTTTGGAAACAGTCAATCAGAGCGTCTAGAATCCGCACCTTGTCTCTTATGGATGTGTAAATTCGAACGGAGCGTATACGCTTCGTCTACCGCGATAAGAGAACCTAATTCACGAGTTACGTCAGCTAACAAGCTATGAATCCTAGTAAACCTCAAATCAGCAACTTTCTAGGGTTATTTCATACCTGAAAAAGTGGAGGAATCATCGGCCAGGTGATTAGAGCATGTGGCTTAACCACTTGCAGCACGTGGCACAAGCAGCAGGGAATTCTCTCCCACCTTCTCTCACAAACTCTCACCTTTTCTCTCTCTCAATCTAGGGATTTTTGTAAATTCGGATGGGAGAGAGGAGTGAGGGTTTCAACCCCTTTTATAAGCCTAAAAATGTCGAAAATAGGCTCCGGTACAAAGTTCACTTAGTGCATATCCAAATCGGGGCTGTTTCGGTCCAAAAGATGCTTTCTGGTGGTCCCCTGATCGAATGCGATCGGACTTAAGCTCACGCGTACCAGATCTAGCACGTATTAAGTTTTCAGTCCGGCTGGGTCCGCAGATCGCACGTGGCGGACCAGTTTCAGTTCAGCGGTCACCGCATGTAGATCAGGGCTGAAAGTCTCATGATATAAAATAGAAATTTCTCCTGATCCGAGGGTGTAATCTGGCTGAATTCTGACGGTCAGAATGCTCAATACTGACGCGTCAAGTCGTGTGCCAGATTTGAATTTGAAATTCCAATTCTGTCCCTATTCGCACTCTCTTCGGTCCGGGCTCAATGAAATGGCCTGTGATTATCGGTTTGACTTGATTTTCGAAATGAGTGTCAAGTCCAGCTAGGCGGTTCTAACGGTCTAAGATAGGAGGTATCGGACTTTCGACGCGCGGTCTAGATCCAATACAAAGATTCAAAGTGGTTCAGAGAACAAACCTGCTTAGAGTCTGGTCCGAGGTTATAGAGTATTATAGAGTCATTGGTTCTACTCGATTTGGGTCTTGTAGAACGTATTTAAAGTGATCAGGGACTATTTCCCAGCTACTCCAGCGTTGCGCTAGCTAACTTACGCTTAATTTCTAAAGGAATTAATCCTAAGTGGTTTCTTTGGCTATGGAATTGGGTTCTGAACGATTTTCCAGGTGTTTTAATTGACCCACTGTCTAAGGACGTCAAATCCCAGATTGGCCAAAATCCGGGGTGTTACATCAGGTCAATGTACTTGGAATCCCTGATCGAGTCTCCGTGACCGCTGAACTGAAACTGGTCCGCCACATGCGATCTGGGAACACTACCGGACTGAAAACGTAATGTGATCAGGATCCAATATCCATGAGGTTAAGTCCGACTGCATTTGGTTAGGGGACCTCCAGAAATGCTCTTTTGGATCGGGAAAGACCAGATTTGGCTATAAACCAAGTAGACCTTGACTTGGAGTCTGTTTTGGTTATGTTTGGGCTTATAAAAGGGCCTTAAACCCTTAGTCTTCTAACCCATACGAATTTGGGAAAAACCCTAGGAGAGACGAGAGAAAAGAGAGAGAAAGTGAGGGAGAAGCTGGTGATTCTTCTAGGGATTCTTCCCTGCTGCTCCAAATGCCAAAGCCATCCACCTACATCGTTATTCTGGCGATTCCAACTTCGTTCTAGGTAAGTAAACCCTAACCTCAACCTGATTTAGGGATTCCTTCGATACAAGTAGCGACGTAGCTGATGTATCTTGTGCTATAGGTCGTCATACAGGCATTGACGAAGCGTAGAAGTTTCTATTGATTCATTACGCTCCTACGGCGTAAGGTGCGGATTTTAGACGCTTTGGTTACCATTTCTCAAAGCTTTCAATGCCGTTTAATGATAGATTGCTGATAAGGATGTTGTTTGACATGTAGAACATGCTATCCATTTTTTATTTCGAATACGTAGGAAGAATATGAGATTTAGGATATTTTAGGTATTTGTAGGAAATACTGTATACGTACATATTTTGCCGATATGATTGCCATGAGTATTTGTTGTGTACCTATGTTGGTTATGCGTGTATGATCTGTTTGGCAAAGAGATTCACCCTAATGCACGTATTGGCCGACATATGCTATGTAGACTAATGTGTGTAGACTAAGTGTTTGTTGAAAGGCCTAAATCAAGATGATTTATACTTGCTATATGTTTTGAATGTAAGAACATGATTCTTGTGTATTAGACAACTCCTTGATATAAGGATCTGTCATATCATACGTCGAAATCAACATACGTCAAGTACGTTGGAGTTGAGTAGTCTAGGTGTTTGTATAAATGTACGTATTAGTAAGAATTGAGTACATGGTGTTGTCGATTAGCGTTGAGACTGGATTCTCAACTAATTTGATGATGTACATGATTCCTCCATGCTTGTTGTATTTCAATTGATTACCTTATGTGTGAAGTACTCGTGTATGGTTAACTGCTTATGTTGTTTGTTATAATATGCTGATAACATGCTGAAATTTCTTGTATTTCAATTCTGTCTCCCTCATATGATTATTGATTTAGATTACATGTGCTTGGGGCTATACTCTAGTCTAGGCAGTCGGTAACAGTTTAGAATTCGTGGTTGGATTCTATTCGCCATGAAGCATGTGTATGATGAACCCGAGTAGTACTAGAGTCATCAGCAGTGGTTAGGCCACACGAAGTGCTTGTGCACTTCATGTCGGTCGATTCAACGTGCGCTCGTGCTAGTCGGACTCATCAAGTAACCCGACTGACCATTGTATGTTCACCTTGTATTCGTCATAACTGCTTGAACCTAAGGTACTAAACTTACCATTGGAAAGCCCCTCTAACCTTAGTACCTCGATCCCCTAAGACTCATGAGCCGGGCATGGTGGTATGGGACACCGTGGTCGAGCTGTTGGCTTACGCTGGGGCCACAAACCTCCCCGCAGTGACCAGTGAGCACCCTACTCTGAGCAGATTATGGTGGTATGAAACACTATATTCTTGCTGTCGGCCTACATTGATAAGGTGATGGGGGAGTGGAGCAACGAGTGCGAGCAACAGCCCTGACAACCCTTTGTAGTGACCTTGAGTTTATCCTGACACCGCATGGGGGCAACGAGTCCTGATGCAGTCTTAAGGATATAAACTAGGCCTGTATTGATAAGGTGATGGGGGAGAGGTGCATCGAGTGCGTGCAACAGCCCTGACAACCCTTGCAGCGACCTAGATCCGTACTTCGTATGAGATATGCTAGGACTGACGACCCTAGAATGGATCATTGTTTGGGTATTGATATAAGGGAGGTACCCTAGTTTCCCAATCCTGCTGTATGAAAAGGACTAATAACAACTCAGTAATCATATTCATATCGCACTGCATGTGCCTGGAAGATGTGGAGCACTGAGGGAAGAAAGCATGCCGCGGACGTAAGATGGTGTCGCATGAGGGAGTATGTCAGTGAGGGCATCCATCATGTCATTTCATGCTTGCATTAATCACATTGTTTAGGAATGTTTGATTGTGTGCTTTACCATTATCGCGTGATGGATTTGATAACATGTTAACCTTTGTTCTATGATTTTACTGAGTTAATCACTCACTCCCATGTCACGGGATGGTGTTCCGAACACCCACCAGTCCCTATTTTAGTTTCAGATGATGACGATGCTTGTGAAGCAGAGCCGGACTTGATGATGAGGAGGAGGATCCCTCCTATATGCAGGTTCTGATTGACGGGATTACAGGGTTACTGATTAAATGCCAATACACTTGGTATTTTGCCTTTTATTTTCGCACTCATGTATATTCTTTTTGATCATTTTTGGAGTATACATGTATATGTTTAACCTGATAATATGTTCACACTCTGGAGACTTACAATCACTTATATATTTTATATATCTATCACATTCTTCCACTTGCTAATTTAACTATCTCTGGAGTATGATATGCTGTTTTGGCTTAATCCACTTCATGTTTTATGCACTATTACCGCCGACGTTCATCCATCATTGAAAATGTTGCATAAGTGATGTTTTGAAACTCGGGAGTGGAGTTTACGCTCGACCCCCGATTTTCGGGATGTTACATTTTCACTGGAATGTCTAGAAATATCTGGATTAGGCCCAAGCCCAACTTAACTCGGCTGGACTTAGTTTCAGCCAGGTCGACTCAACAGCCCCCAAACATAACTCCTTCTCTTTCCCTCTTCCTCCCCTTCTCTCCTTTTCCTCTCTCTCTCTCTCTCTCTCTCTCTCTCTCTCTCTCTTGCTGGAACCGAACCTGGACTGGACCTAACTCGACCCAAACTTGGCAACCACAACCTGGCAACGAGTTGACTCGCTCCCCAACTAGCTCTCTCTCTCTCTCTCTCTCTCTCTCCCCCTCTTATTTTCCTCTTCCTCTCTCCCTTTTCTCTACTGTTGGACCAAACCAAACCCAACTCGGTCCGGCCCAGCCTAAACCTGACAACACCTTGGTGTTATAGCGAATAGAAAGGAGAAAGAGGACAATGTCCTCTCTCCATCTCTCTCGTTTTCTTTCTTCCTTTGCTCCAGCGTTTTCCTCTCCTCCTTTCTTTCTTAGGTTTAATCAACAAGAAAACCGGGCATGAATAGATCCCAAGATCGAGCAAACTTAGCCCGACCAACAGTACATGTAAGATCCGTATCTTAATCTGTACCATTCTGAAGATTCCTGTGATCCTCCCTGTCGAATTTTGGTAACCCATGACCTATAATCGACATTTGCGAGCGACCATGAGTTACACCCTATCAACCTGAGTTGACTCAACCCGAGACTTATACCCTAGTGACTGCATCATCATTGCAGTTCCAACGTCGCATCTCACGCACCAAGGCGATATCCAGGCCAGGAGATGTGGGCCTGTGTTCAGTTTGAGGAAACTTCATGCATTTGTAATTTCGAGAGAATCTCTACCCAATACATCCCATCAATCCCATCAATGGTCAAGTACATGTCAAGTACACACATCACTCAACCCATCACAACCCATACCTCTCTTACATAACAACCCCAAAAGTCAACAATCCCTTACACAACCCATCCCTCTCTCCCATCCATCACTTGATCCCATCTCCTCTCTCTCTTATTTCTCCCTTCTCTTCCAAACAACCCAAAAAAATAATCTAACGTCCAAGCTCTTCAAACCTCTAAGAGATTTTTGTGTGTGGCCCACTTCCTATCCTCTCATCTCCCATCTTAACCCTTCATTTTTCATCTTCTTCCATCAAGATCGAAGCCAAGGATTTTAGCGTTCCATCAGACCAAGGAGATCTATGGTGAGTGATCTTAGACCCACATTTTCAATTTTTTTTATGATTTAAAGGCCCACTGTAACGTCTTAGAAAATTCGTACTTAGACCCGAGTACCACCTTTAGCAGAAATCATTTAGAACCTAATCCTTTAGAAATTTAATGTGTATTAATTAGCGCTAAACTAGATTACCTATGAAATTAGCACCAATCACTTTTAATGCGATCTGTAAGACCCAAAACCTATAGAAGTGCTAACGCTATATTACCCTAAAATTTAGGATCCAACTCTAAATCCAGTTGCTCTCAGGAGCATTTGGAAACTTTGTATCGGACCTGGACCGTACGTCGAAAGTCTGATAGCGATAAACTTAGACAATTATGACTGCCTAGTTGGACTTGACTATCACCTTGAAAATCAAGCCCAAACGATGTCTTGAGACCATTTCCTTGCGTCTGGAGTGAAGAGTGTGAGAAAGTGTAGATTTTTAAGAAATTAAATATGATTTTAAGTAATCTGGATCGTGTCGCTTGCACGTTATTTCTAAGCTTGCTGACCGTTGATTTTCCCCCCAAATTCACCCTCGGATCAGGGAAGGTTACCCATTCATGTCAAAGCACTTGTGGCCCTGATCGAGTTTCGGTGATCATTGAATTGAAACTGGTCCGCTATAGACGATCTGAAAACCTGATCGGACTGAAAACTTAACTTGCTTAAGATCTAATATTAGTGAGCTAAAGTCCGACCGCATTTGATAAGAGGACCTCTAAAAGTGTTCCGTTGGACTAGAAAGAGCTTGATTTAGTTATAACCTAAGTATACCTTCACCTTAGGGCTATTTATGTCGATTTTAGGCTTATAAAAAGGCCTTAAACCCTCATTCTCAAATCCCATACGAATTTCCAACCCTAGCCAATTCAAGAGAGAGAAAGTAAGAGAGAACCTGTTGTTTCTCCGTGGGATTCTTCCCAGTTCTTCTACATATTGATCCTGCGTATCTGAATCATTATTCCGGTGATTCTGATTCCGTTCTTGGGTAAGTTAGTCAAACCCTAACCTGTTTGAAGCTTAGAATAGTTGAAGTGAAGTTATAGCTAACCTGTTTCATGCCTTAGGTAGCGTATCCGCCGTTGACAAAGACTTATCATCTGAATCATATCCATTTCACGTTTTCTGGTTTAAGGTACGGATTATATACATTTAGGTTATGGTTTTCAAGACTTTCAATGATAGATAATCATTTATTCTTTCCTAGGATGCTAATACACATGCTAAATGTGCTATCCGTTTTGATTTATACATATATACAACCTATGTTATAAATTGAGTATTTCATGTATATGTTAGAACACTCGTATACGTATGGAATTTACTGTTATGATTACCATGATTATTTATCGTAGATATGTGATTGATATGTATGCAGCAACTCTTAAGTGAAAGGATTTGCCCTAATGTGTAATGTAGTCGACATACGTGATGTATGTTGAATAGTGTAGTCTAAGTGTTTGTAAAAATGCCTGAATGAGTTAGTATTTGGTAAAAGCATGATTTTGAGGGTATTGAGATATGAATCTCAATCACCTTACCTGTGTGTATGATTTCCTCCATGAACTGTTTAGCCTAACTTATTCATGTTAACTGTGTGTATGATTTCCTCCATGTACTGCATCTATGTTCAAGTTATATTTCACCACATGTTCATATGAATGTAGGATATGAATCAAATGCCTGTTATTGAGCTTGTATGTGATTGAGATTATACTACAGTGCAACACTCCGAAAATTGGGGGTCGGGTAAAAACCCAACTCCCGAGTTCCAGAACATCACTTATGCAACATTTTCGATGATGGATGAATGTTGGCCATAATAGTGCATAAAACATGAAGTGGATTAAGCCAAAACAGCATATCATACTCTAGAGACAGTTAAATTAGCAAGCAGAAGAATGTGATAGATATATAAAATATATGAACTGTTGTAAGTCTCTAGAGTGTGAACATGTTACCAGGTTAACTAAATACATGTATACTCCAAAAATGGAAAGAAAAGAATATACATGAGTGCTCCAAAAATATAAAATGACAAGTGTCAAGGCGTCTAATCAACCTCCCTGTAATCCCATCGATCAGAACACGCATAAAGGAGGGATCCTCCTCCTCATCATCAAGTCCGGCTCTTCTGCACAAGCAGCGCCATCATCTGAAACTAAAATAGGGACTGGTGGGTGTGTGCGACACCGTCCCGTAACGTGAGAGTGAGTGATCAACTCAGTGGAATCATAGAGCAAAGATTAGCATGTTATCAAATCAATCACATGATAATAGTAAAGCAGGCAATCAAACATTCCTAGATACTGTTGTAAATGCAAGCATGAAATAACATGATGGATGCCCTCACGGAAATACTCCCTCATACGGCACCATCTTACGCTCGCGGCATGCTTACGTTCCTCAGTGCTCCACATCTTCCATGCACATGCAATGCAATATGGATAATGATTACCGAGTGGTTATTAGTCCTTTTCATACAGCCAGATTGGGAAACTAGGGTACCGTCCTTATATCAATCCCAACACAGATCCTGTCTAGGGTCGTCACTCCTAGTAATCTCATACGACGTTATATTTTTAGGTCACTGCAGGGCTGCCAGGGCTGTTGGTCGCACTCGTTGCACCGCTCCCCTATCAGCTTATCAATACAGGCCTAATGTACTCTTGTCGCTACGGAAGGGTCGTTGCCTCCCGCAGACTCAGAATATGCTCGAGGTTACTACAAAGGGCTCGTCACCTGATCAGTGTAGGCCGACAGCAAGAATATAGTGTCCCATACCACCATAATCTGCTCACGAGTCTGGGTTGCTCACTGGCCACTACGGGAGGTTTGTGGCCCCAGCGTAGGCCGACAGCTCGACCACGGTGTCCCATACAACCATGCCTGGCTCATGAGTCTTTATGGATCAAGGTACCATGGTTAACAGGATTTTCAATGGTAAGTTGAGTACCCTAGGTTCAAGCAGTTATGACTCATGCAAGGTGAATATACAATGGCCAGTCGGGTTACTTAACGGGCTCGACTAGTACGAGCACATCTCAAGCTGAGCGACATGAAGTGCATGAAATACTCCGTGTGGCCTAACCACTGCTGCCTGCCCAAAACATGACTCGCGTTTATCGACGCGTCCTTCGTGGTAAATAGAAGCCAACCACGAATTCAATCCATTACCGACTGCCTGGACTGACGTATAGCCCCAAATACTTGAATATCAACATCAGTAATCATATGAGAGTAACAGAAATGAAATACAACAATGTAAGCATGTTGACACATGTTATAACATACAACTTAAGAAAATCATCCAACACATGCATTTCATGTATATAATGAAATCAATACATATAGCCAACATGATGGAAATCATTTACATCAGCATATTACTTGAGAATTCAATCTCAAAACTCATTCATAACACCATCTACTCAATACATACTAATACAAACATTTATACAAACATTTAGCCTACACACTTTAGTCTACATAGCGTATGTCGACTCAAAGTGCGCATTTGGGCGAATCTCTTCGCCAAACAGATCATGCACGCATTCCTAATATCCTAACACGATAAATAACCATGGCAAACATTTTAGAAAAATATGGATGTAAACAGTATTTCCTACAAATGACTAAAATTTCCTAAATCTCATATTTTCCATACGTTTACGAAACGAAAAACGGACAGCATGTTCTACATGTCAAACGGCGTTCTCTTCAATAATCTACTATTAAACGACATTGAAAGCTTTGAAATTAGTTAATCTAAGCATCTAAAATCCTCACCTTTCGCCATAGACGTGTATCGATTCGAATAGGATGTATACGCTTCGTCACCAGCGTAAATGCGACCTAATGCACAAGATACATAAGATATTTCGATAATGAATCGAAAAAATCCCTAAACAGCAAGTGTTTAGGGTTTTCTTACCTAAGAGTGCGTTGAAAATCACTGGAAAAGTGATTGGGATGTGGTGCTTCGATATGAGCGAAAGCTTGTGCAAGTGGAGGGAAATCTCTCCCACAAGTCTCTCACTTTCTCTCACTTTCTCTCTCTCTCTATCTAGGGTTTGTTGCAAATTCGGATGGGAGGGTTGTGAGAGGGTTTAAAGCCCTTATATAGGCTAAAACATAACCTAAATAGACTTGGGAACAAAGTTTATGTAACACCCCGAATTTTGGCCAATCTGGGTTTTGACGTCCTTAGGCAGTGGGTCAATTAAAACACCTGAAAAATCGCTCAGAACCCAATTCCATAGCCAAAGAAACCACTTAGGATTAATTCCTTTAGAAACTAAGCATAAGTTAGCTAGCGCAATGCTGGAGTAGCTGGGAAATAGTCCCTAATCACTTTAAATACGTTCTACAAGACCCAAATCGAGTAGAACCAATGACTCTATAATACTCTATAACCTTGGATCAAACTCTAAGCCGGTTTGTTCTCTGGACCACTTTGAAACTTTATATTGGATCTAGACCGCACGTCGAAAGTTCGATACCTACTATCTTAGACCGTTAGAACCGCCTAGCTGAACTTGATAATCATTTCGAAAATCAAGTCCAACCAATAATCACAGGCTATTTAATTGAGCCCGGACTGAAGAGAGTGAGAATAGGGTTAGAATTGGAATTTGAGATTCAAATCTGGCACACGACTTGACGTGTCAGTATTAAGCGTTCTGACCGTCAGAATTCAGCCAAATTACACCCTCGGATCAGGAAAAATTTCTATTTCATATCATGGGACTTGCAGCCTTGATCTACGTGCGGTGACCGCTGAACTGAAACTGGTCCGCCACGCGCGATCTGCGAACCCTGCTGGACTAAAAACTTAATACGTGCTAGATCTGGTACGCATGAGCTTAAGTCCAATTGCATTCGACCAGAGGACCACCAGAAAGCATCTTTTGGACCGAAACAGCCCCGATTTGGATATGCACTAAGTGAACTTTGTACCGGAGCCTATTTTGGGCATTTTTGGGCTTATAAAAGGGGTTGAAACCCTCACTCCTCTCTCTCATCCGAATTTGCAAAAAACCCTAGATTGGGAGAGAGAAAAGGTGAGAGTTTGTGAGAGAAGGTGGGAGAGATCTTCCTGCCACCTGCTGATGCTGCTGTACGTGCTTAGGCGACGCGCTCCAATTACTTTCCCGGCGATTCCAACGCACTTCTAGGTGAGGAAAACCTTCAACACTTGCTGATTTAAGCTTCCGTTAATTCCATTACTGATTTCATTCATATTTGGCTAATGTGATTGACATGACTTCTTGTCGCATTAGTATATTAGGAATGCATGCATAATTAGTTTGGCGAAGAGATTCGCCTAAATGCGCACTTCGGGTCGACATACTATATGTAGACTTAAGTGTGTAGTGTAAGTGTTTGTATAAATGCTTGTATTAGTATGTATTGAATTAAATGGTGTTATGAATTAATTTGAGATTGATTTCTCAATTAACATGCTGGTGTAAATGGCTTCCTACATGTTAGCCATATGTACGATTTCATTATATGTATGAAATGCATATGCTTGATGTTGCACTTAAGTGGTATGCTATAACATGTACTTGATGATTTCCTTATGATTTAGTTTGAGATTGAATTCTCAATTAATATGCTAATGGAGAGGATTTTCTATATGTTGGCGATATGCACAATTTCATTATATGCGTGAAAGACATGTGTAGGATGATTTACTTAAGTTGTACGTTATAACATGTGTTAACATGCTCACATGGTTGTATTTCATTTCCATTCCTCTTACATGAATGCTGATGTGATTCCATGATTGTTTGGGACTATACTTAGTCCAGGCAGTCGGTAACCGAGCGAATTCGTGGTTGGCTTATCTCTGCCACGAACGACGCGTTGATGAACGCGAGCCGTGTTCTGGAGTTGGCGGCAGTGGTTAGGCCACACGAAGTATTTTACGCACTTCATGTCGTTCGAATTGAGATGTGATCTTGCTAGTTGAGCCCGTCAAGTAACCCGACTGGCCATTGTATGTTCACCCTGCATGAGTCATAACTGCTTGAACCTAGGGTACTGAACTTACCTTTGTAAACCCTGTTAACCATGGTACCTTGATCCACGAAGACTCATGAGCCGGGCATGGTGGTATGGGACACCGTAGTCGAGTTGTCGGCCTACGCTGGGGCCATAAACCTCCCCGTAGTGACCAGTGAGCACCCAGACTCGTGAGGAGATTATGGTGGTATGGGACACTATATTCTTGCTGTCGGCCTACATTGATAAGGTGATGGGGGAGCGGAGCAACGAGTGCCTGCAACAGCCCTGACAGCCCTTTGTAGTGACCGCGAGCGTATTCTGAGTCTACGGGAGGCGACGACCCTTCAGTAGCAGTAGAGTACAGTAGGCCTGTATTGATAAGGTGATGGGGGAGCGGAGCAACGAGTGCGTGCAACAGCCCTGGCAGCCCTTGCAGCGACCTACAAAATATACATTGTATGAGATTACTAGGAGTGACGACCCTAGACAGGATCTGTGTTGGGATTGATATAAGGGAAGTACCTTAGTTTCCCAATATTGCTGTATGAAAAGGACTAATAATAACTCGGTAATCATATCACCATGACATTGCATGTGCCTGGAAGATGTGGAGCACTTGAGGGTCGATTGCATGCCGCGGTCGTAAGATGGTGTCGTATGAGGGAGATCGTCAGTGAGGACATACATCACGTCATGTCATATTGTATTAACAATAGTTTTAGGATTGTTTGATTTACTGCTTTACTATTATCACATGATTGATTTGAGAACATGTTAATCCTTGCTCTATTATTCCACTGAGTTAGCTACTCACTCCCACGTTACGGGATGGTGTTTCCGGACACCCACCAGACCCTTTTGTGACTGCAGATGATGGCGCGGCCTGCGAGGTGGAGCCGGACTTGATGATGATGAGGAGGATCCCTCCTTTATGCGTGTTCTGATCGACGGGATTACAGAGAGGTTGATTAGATGTCTTGACACTTGTCATTTCATATTTTCAGAGCACTCATGTATATACTTTCTTTCTATTTTGAGGTATACATGTATATGTTTAACCTGGTAACATGTTCACACTCAAGAGACACATAACAGTTTATGTATGTTATACATACTATCACAGACTTCCGTTGGTAAATTTAGCTGTCTCTGGAGTATGATATGTTGTTCTGGATTAATCTCACTCATGTTTAATACATTATCACAGACAACATTCAATCATATATATCTATGTTGCATAAATAACATTTTGGAACTCGGGAGTTGGGTTTTTGCTCCACCCCCTGATTTTCGGGATGTTACAGTTTACTTGGGTTATAGCCAAATTGGGGCTGTTTCGATCCAAAAGGGCGTTTCGAGAGGTCCCCTGGCCGAACGCGATCGGACTTAAGATCATGATCACTGGATGTTGTCCACACCAAGTTTTCAGTCCGGTAGAGTTCGAAGATCGCACGTGGCAGTCCAGTTTCAGTTCAGCGGTCGTCATACCTAAATCAGGTCTACAAGTCTCATGATATGAAAGAGAAATTTTTCCTGATCTGAGGGTGAAATTTAGCTGAATTCTGACGGTCAGAACACTTAATAATAACGCACAAAGACTTGTGCCATATTTGAATTAAAATTTTAAATCTTTACCCATTTCTCACTCTCTTCAGTCCAGGCTTAATAAAATAGCCTCAGAACATCGGTTGGGCATGATTTTCGAAACGATTGTCAAGTCCAGCAAAGCGGTCATAACCGTCTAAGATTGTAGACATCGGACTTTCGACGCGCGGTCTAAATCAAATACGAAGTTTCAAAGGGTTCCCGAGAACAAACCGGTTTAGAGTTTGATCCTGGATTTCAGGGTATTATAGCGTCATTGATTCTACAAGTTTTGGGTCTTGTAGAACGTATTTAAAGCGATCAGTGCTAATTTCGTAGGTAATCTAGTGTAGCGACGGCTAATTCACGTTAAATTCTAAAGAATTAGGTTCTAAATAATTTCTTTGGCTTTGAAATTGGGTTCTGAGAGGTTACTAAGGTATTATGGTTGGCCCATTGCCTAAGGACTTCTAATCTCAGGTTGGCAAAAATTTGGGGTGTTACAATCTACCCCCCTGAAAATAAAATTTAATCCCAGAAATTGGCTAAGGGTAATGAGTACTTAAAGAGACTTTCGTAATGACCTAACCTTACGTATAACCTAAATCAACTGTTTCGATCCTGGGCCAGTGGGGAAGGGGCTAACCACGCTTCCACTGCGCTATTCTGATCCAACAGTTGTATTAGATAATCCTAAGTAGATTGGGCTCAATACGTTCTACCCCCCTTAAAACTTAGTTGTACTTAAGGTTCAAGAATCTATGTCTCGATCCGTATATCGGAACGAGGTGTAACTTAGGACCTATCCTTGACATGGAATGAGAGACAACCTCTCGCTACATTGGTCTTCCTTTACTAATGATGCGTTCTATGACATTGGTACCTATGGTTGTAGAAAGGAGCTGAAATGATGGGTGTTGTGGTTGATTTCAAGGACGGATGTGAGTTTGTGACAAGAGGTCTAATCTCTACTGGCTATAAGTCCTCGCCAGTTCCTAAAGACATTGCGATAACTTTTGGTTGTAGGTGGTTGGGCCAACACGGAAGAAAAGTTATGTAGTGGGTCTGAGCTAGATACATGGACTTTCTGTCTAGCTAGGACAGAAAATTTGTTGTATCAATTCTTAATCCGAGTCGATGCCAATCTTCTGCTTGATCAGAGCATTGGATTTATTGGTAACCACTAGGATTAAGAAGTCGATTCAAATCGCGAATACATCGCTAATATACAATTCCTTTACTCCGCATTCCCGATTGCAATAAATCCTTGGGAAGACAATTCTAAGGAGAATTCTAAGGGGCGTGCTGGTTTATTCTAAGTTTAATCTGAGGGATTTATAAGTTTTCCCTGAGAGTGAATGGTTCTAAGTTAAAACAACTTTCCTAAGGGTTATAACAGAAGTCTATAAGTATTAAGGGGACCTATCGAAGAAATGAGGTCCTACTCCAACCAAATCTAACCTACTATTCCTTAGCATATACAGGATTTACACTACTTATTATAAATAGTAGCCTAGTCTGTAACTCACTAGCTATAATCCAAAGCCTAAGCTTATACGTTAAATGGTTTCATACCATTTCTAATACAGGGAATTGTTCTATCGCTTAGGGTCACAATTGTCTAAATGGAATTGGATTTCCTATATAACTCTAGGTCCAAAACGCCAAGGGCATATGTTGCCAATGGTCTTAAGTTGTGTTAAATGGGACTGCTTTCCTACTCCCGCTCAAGCATTGGGAATGACATGTTTAATAGGTGGGTGAGTTGGGATTCAAATCAACTTCGTAGGCTTTGAAAAATGGGCCTTGTGTTAGAAAGCGTGAGAAGTAGCATAGCAATACACAATCCCTCAAGCATTCCACACACTTCATAGCAAAAGGGACTGCATGCATTTCATTAAATCAAAATTTATCACAATACAAGAGATATATCCTTACATGCATCATGACAAGAAACACATGGGAACGGAACTAAGTTAGCCGAAGCTACAATTGCAACATAAGCAAACTACTAACCTTCTCAGGCTTACACACAGAAAGCAGGAAACAAACCAACTATAACCAACAGCATCTAAAACCTAATCGCTAATCTGAGTTTGGCGATGGAGGAGGAGCACCCTTATCCTGCAGACAATATAGGATGGCCTTCAAGGTACGATTCACCTTGCCGAATTTCTGTTTCATGACGGCCTTGGTATCCTCAAGATCCTGTTTCACCTCAGCCCGGAGTTCTTAAACTTTCCATCGCAAAGCAACTTAACTCTCCTCAAGCCGGGCTATATGAGCATCCCTAGTAGCCCGAGTCGCAAGAGGACGGCTCTCATCAGTATCCTGAGCCTCCTCTTATTCTTCCTGGACTTCTTCCTCTATTTCTGCCCAAGCTTCTTCTTCACTAGTATCCTCTGTGCTATCATACTCGCCCTCACTGTCATCATCAAGCTGAGCCTCACGCTGCCGAGGCCCTATCTTCATCTGGTTCATGGTAGCCTCATCAATGAAGTGAATCGGCACAGGCATCTCCAGCCCAAGTCTGTAAGCAAACTCAAGCGCGATCTTGCATATGAGTCGGCCAAAGGGAAGTGACTCAGACGTTCTTCTCGATTTCACTATGAGGACGATCTGTCGCAACACAAAGGTGGCCATACACACATTCTCTCCCTGGCCCACTTGATACAGGAAATCAACCATGAGACGCGTACATTCACTGTGGTTGGTCGACCTAGGATACACATTGAACGTGCAAATGTGGTGTAACAGGCAAAAATCATCCAACATGTGGGACGCTAAGAGGCTCTTATTACGCTGCCACGGAACCAAACCACCACATAGGAACCTGGTGCGGCGATTTCGCTCACGAACACTCTTCAGATTCTTAGCACTTGGATGTACTTCACCAAGAGGCACCTTCAGAAGTCGGGCTATCAACCGAACATCGATCGTGGCTTCCCGATCTCTATCAAAGGGAATCCTGAACTGCAATGGCTCCAACGTAGGAGCCCGAATATGAGCATAGAAGGCATGAATAGTGCTTACATTCACACGAGACTGGGCTTCAAAGAGCGGACCCCAGTTGGCAGCTTCGATGCGCTCAAATAACAGAAACTCACCAAAGAGCCGATCCTCCACATGCGCCTCAAATAGAACCTTACGATCAGTATACGCGCCATAAGCCAAGTCTGCTAACAGTGTACGCCCTATGTGAGCACGGGGATCCAAATCCCGCTTCGTATGTAGCTCTCTGCCAACACTTGGACTAGCGGCGGCGCTTGAGCTAGCGGCGCCACCTCTCGGTTTCCTTGATCGTGAAGGGTGACTAGGCCCAGCTTCATCTGCGGCGGTCTTCCTCTTTCCCATGAGAGAGAGGATGGTGGAGAAAGAGAAAAAGGCCAAAATAGCCTCAACAATAGCCATGAAAAATGGAGAAAATGGGGAGATAGGGCTGCCCTAATGGACTGAATCGAATCTAGGCCCTGTTGAGGGGTGAATCAAGTTCCCAAAGGCTGGATTTTCAAAGAGAAAAGAGCAAGATAGGATGGAATGGAGGTCCACCCAAAATTTAGCCTTTAATGGAGGGTGTAGGAGCTCCAATCGATGAGAATGGAGAGAGAGGGGACTGCCTACTACTATGGACGATGGGTCAGCGTCAGTTTTAGCAGAAAATGGGATTGGGAGAGGTTTGACATCGAGATTTGAGAGAGAGGCAGCAAGAAAACTGAAAAGGGAGAGCTTGGAGACATTTTTTGTGAAGGAGATGGTAGATTAGGGTTGTTTTGAGGGACGTCCCACATATGGGGGAGGTGCCCTAGCCATTTAAGGGCGTCGGCTCGAAGATCAGCCCAAGTGGGGCCCACCGTACGATGAGCCCTTGCCAATGAACTTATAAACCGACAATGCCGGCCATGTGGGTTGGGTTCCCCCTTCCCTGTAGGTCCCAAATATATGTGGGACCCACCCTGGTTCATTGTCTTTTAGCCTAGATAGGCCCATGACTACGTTTGGAGTGTTTCGGGGCCAATTTATAAATCAGAATGAGTTTATGCATCATGTAGCATATTATTTTGGGGTAGGAGAGGCTAATCCATCCATCTAACCCATTTATTACAAGAGATTCCATAATTGGAATGTCTAAAAGTCTAATTCTTACATATATTTACTATTTATAGTAAAAATTTTGTTTAAGTATGATTCACTATCCTTCACACATTAGGATTTATGTGTAGTATCAAAGGACTTAGAAAAAGTTAGAGAATGGGGTGGTGAAAGGAAAGATTCTAAAGGAATTGGATGAAAAGGGGTTTTTAAGCCTTGAGATTGAGTGTAAGGGTTGTGGTTGCCCCACGACCCAAGGACATGCATTTCTGGGTTTGGAATTCTTCTGGGATCATCTCAAACTCTCCAACTAATGACCTGGAGGTGACTTAGGTCACTTCACGCGACCAAAGATACGTTATGGACTCGATCAAAACGATCGATTTGAGTAGACTTTGCCTATTGGTGAAACTGAAGTCCTACGAGTGTTTCTAGATTTTTGTCACACCCACCTAAGTCAAAGGCGTGACAACGTATGTCGCGTGGCCATAACCCAGGTCCGGTTTAATCCAAATCATGCTCTGATACCATCTGTAACACCCCAAAAATCGAGGGTCAGGTAGAAACCCAACTCCCGAGTTCCAGAACATCACTTATGTAATATTTTCAATGATGGATGAATGTTGGCCATAATAGTGCATAAAACATGAAGTGGATTAAGCCAAAACAGCATATCGTACTCCTAGTAATCTCATAGACGTTATATTTGTAAGTCGCTGCAAGGGCTGCTGCTCACACTCGTTACACCGCTCCCCCATCACCTTATCAATACAGGACTAATGTACTCTTATCGCTGCGGAAGGGTCTTCACCTGCCGCAGACTCAGAATACGTTCAAGGTCACTACAAAGGGCTCATCACCTAATCAGTGTAGGCCGATAGCAAGAATATAGTGTCCCATACCACCATAATCTGCTCACGAGTTTGGGTTGCTCACTGGTCACTACTAGGAGGTTTGTGGCCCCAACGTAGGCCGAGAGCTGGACCACGGTGTCCCATACCACCATGTCTGGCTCATGAGTCTTTATAGATCAAGGTACCATGGTTAACAGGGTTTTCAATGGTAAGTTCAGTACCCTAGGTTCAAGCAGTTATGACTCATGCAAGGTGAACATACAATGGCCAGTCGGTTTACTTGAAGGGCTCGACTAGTACGAGTGCATCTCAAGTTGAACGACATGAAGTGCATGAAACACTTCGTGTGGCCTAACCACTGCCGCCTGCCCAAAACACAACTCGCGTTCATCGACGCGTCCTTCGTGGTAAATAGAAGCCAACCACGAATTCAATCCATTACCGACTGCCTGGACTAATGTATAGCCCCAAACACTTGAATATCAACATCAGTAATCATATGAGAGTAACAGAAATGAAATACAACAATGTAAGCATGTTGACACATGTTATAACATACAACTTAAGCAAATCATCCAACACATGCATTTCATGTATATAATGAAATCAATACATATAGCCAACATGATGGAAATCATTTACATCAGTATATTATTTGAGAATTCAATCTCAAAACTCATTCACAACACCATCTACTCAATACATACTAATACAAATATTTATACAAACACTTAGCCTACACACTTTAGTCTACATAGCGTATGTCGACTCAAAGTGCGCATTTGGGCGAATCTCTTCGCCAAACAGATCATGCACGCATTCCTAATATCCTAACACGACAAATAACCATGGCAAACATTTTAAAAATTTGTGGATGTAAACAGTATTTTCTACAAATGACTAAAATTTCCTAAATCTCATATTTTCCATACGTTTACGAAACGAAAAACGGACAGCATGTTCTACATGTTAAACGGCGTTCTCTTCGATAATCTACTATTAAACGACATGGAAAGCATTGAAATCAGTCAATCTAAGCATCTAAAATCCTCACCTTTCGCCTTAGACGTGTATTGATTCGAATAGGATGTATACACTTCGTCACCGGCGTAAATGTGACCTAATGCACAAGATACATAAGATATTTCGATAATGAATCGAAGAAATCCCTAAAAAGCAAGTGGTTAGGGTTTTCTTACCTAAGAGTGCATTGGAAATCATCAAAAAAGTGATTGGGATGCGGTGCTTAGATATGAGCGAAAGCTGGTGCAAGTGGAGGAAAATCTCTCCCACAAGTCTCTCACTTTCTCTCACTTTCTCTCTCTCTCTATCTAGGTTTTGTTGCAAATTCGGATGGGAGTGTTGTGAGAGGGTTTAAAGCCCTTATATAGGCTAAAACATAACCTAAATAAACTTGGGAACAAAGTTTACTTGGGTTATAGCCAAATCGGGGCTGTTTCGATCCAAATGAACGTTTCGGGAGGTCCCCTGGCCGAACGCGATCGGACTTAAGATCATGATCATTGGATGTTGTCCATACCAAGTTTTCAGTTTGGTAGAGTTTGAAGATCGCACGTGGCAGTCCAGTTTCAGTTCAGCGGTCGTCATACCTAAATCAGGTCTACAAGTCTCATGATATGAAAGAGAAATTTTTCCTGATCTGAGGGTGAAATTTGGCTGAATTCTGACGGTCAGAACACTTAATAATAACGCACAAAGACTCGTGCCATATTTGAATTAAAATTTTAAATCTTTACCCATTTCTCACTCTCTTCAGTCCAGGCTCAATGAAATAGCCTCAGAACATCGGTTGGGCATGATTTTCGAAACGATTGTCAAGTCCAGCAAAGCGGTCATAACCGTCTAAGATTGTAGACATCGGACTTTCGACGCGCGGTCTAAATCAAATACGAAGTTTCAAAGGGTTCCTGAGAACAAACCGGTTTAGAGTTTGATCCTGGATTTCAGGGTATTATAGCGTCATTGATTCTACAAGTTTTGGGTCTTGCAGAACGTATTTAAAGTGATCAGTGCTAATTTCGTAGGTAATCTAGTGTAGCGATGGCTAATTCATGTTAAATTCTAAAGAATTAGGTTCTAAATGATTTCTTTGGCTTTGGAATTGGGTTCTGAGAGACTACTAAGGTGTTATGGTTGGCCCATTGCCTAAGGACGTCTAAGCCCAGGTTGGCAAAAATCTAGGGTGTTACATACAGTCCAGGTAATCAGTAACCATCCCTAAATTGGTGGTTGAGGTTATTTTCACCACGCAGGATGCGTTCAGCGAATCTGCGTCGTGCTTGGGATGTTCGATAGTGGTTAGGCCACACGGAGTGCTTATGCATTCCATGTCGATCAACTCAACGTGCACTTGGCCTAGTTGAGCTTATCAACTAACCCGATTGATCGATGTATGTTCACTATGTTTGGTTGCTACGGTTTGAATCTAAGGCACCGAACTCACTAGTGAAGATCCCGTTAACCTTGGTACCGTGATCCCCTAAGACTCATGAGCCGGACATGGTGGTATGGGACACCATGGTAGAGCTGTCGCCATATGTTGGGGCGACGAGGCTCCCCGTAGTGACCAGTGAGCACCATACACTCTCGCGAGCTGATTATGGTGGTATGAGATACTATATTCGTGCTGTCGGCCTACATTGATTGGTGACGAGCCCTCTATAGTGACCTCGAGTATATCCTGACACTGCATATGGGCGACGATCCTTATTGTAGTATCTAGGATATAACTAGACCTGTATTGATTGGTGACAAGCCCTTTACAGCGATCTAGAACCGTAACATCGTCTGAGATTTCTTAGGACTGAGGACCCTAGAATGGATCATTGTTTGGAAATTGATATAAGGGAGGTGTCTTAGCTTCCCAATCCTATTATATGAAAAGGACTAATAAGAACTTGGTAATCATGCTCATATCATTGTACTGCATGTGCTGTTGGCGTTGGTGTAGAGCACTGAGGAAGTGACTGACATGCGCGACCGTAATATGAAGATCGTAGAGGGAGATTGTGGTGAGGGCATGCATCATCCCCTCATATCATTCTCACATTAACAAGAGTATCTAGGTCATATTTGAATGTACTGCTTTATCATGACTGCTTGATTGAATTAATAACATGTTAACCTTTACTATATAGTTCCGCTGAGTTGATCACTCACTCCCACATTCTGGGATGGTGCTTAAACACCAACCAGACTCTGAATTAGCTGCAGGTGACGGTGATGCCTACGAGGTGGAGCTGGAGTTCAATGAGGATGAGGAGGCATTCTCATTTATGCAGTTCTCGGGCGGGTTCATGTGAGCCTTGTCCTGACTAGTGGGGATTTTGGGTTATGATTGTATTGATTTTGAGTTATGATTGTTTGATATATGTATTTTGAGACACAGTTTATACATATTTTCCAGGCAGGGCACGCATATTTTGGGGATTATTTTTAGTTTATATATGTATTTAAGACTTTTGCTTACATTTTCTTGTTATCCCTTAATTATGTCTGCTGATTTAGCTTAATTTACTTCATGTTTTATGCATTAATATAGTTAACATACATCCATCATTAATTATGTTGTATAAGTGATGTTTTGGAACTCGGGAGCTGAGTTATGCTTGACTCCCGAATTTAGGGGTGTTACACCCACATATGGTGGGACCCACCTTGATGTATACTTTGTATCAAAGAGAGGCCCATAGTGGCGGGGCCCCTCCATCACCGCTGATCTCTCTCTCTCTCTCTCTCTCTCTCTCTCTCTCTCTCTTCATGTAATGGCTTGTGGCCCACATGGATGCATTATCTTACCGACGCCATCCATCCATCTTACAGCAACAAAATGGCTGCGGTATTGACACCATCCATTGATGTGGACCCCACTGTTTACATGTGTTGTACACGCATCGTCCAGCAGCAGTCACTACTGGGCATAGGTAAAACATAAACATCAACTTTCTCCAAAGCTTGTGGGTCCACACGAGTGGACCCACCTTAGATGTATGTATTCCATACGCATGGGGCCCACCTTACATCCTAACCGTCCAACTGTTTAAGAACGGTGGACCCCACCATGATGTATGTGTACATACAGCGTCCATCTAGGTATGGACGTTGGATGTTGGTTTTGCAAATATATATATATATATGTATGTATGTATGTATGTATAACATGTGTGGGCCACACCACGTGGACCCATATGATGTATGCATCACATCCACTCCATCTGTCCTTGGACATGGGCCAGGGACTGAAGCAAATTCAAATCTTTGGTGGGCCACCACGTGGACCTCACCAGGATGTATGTGTTTCATCTGCATCGTCCATCTGGACGGTGCCATGTACAGCCCCACCATGATGTATGTTACATCTGCACCATCTGTGCAGTGGCCCACCTTGATGTTCGTATCATACCGCCATCCATCTATGGAACCCACTGTGATGTATGTTTTGTATTCCACACTATTCATCTGATCAACGTGACCCACATGATGGATGTGTTCCATCCAGACCGTCCATCCATTTGGCAACTCATCTTAAGGCTTGGGACAAAAATAAGGTAGATCTATTAGGTGGACCACACTACAGAAAATAGTGGTGGGATGAATGCCTACCCTTGAAACCCTTTTGGGTACATAGAAGTTTTGGATCAGTATGAAATTTGTTTTTCCAATTAATTTAGGTTCTTGTGATTGTATGGATAGATTGGATGAAAAATAAATGTTATGGTGGGACCCACCTTGATATACTTCACAGCCATGTCGTTCATCTATTTTGGCTACCATGTGAGGCCCAAATAATGTGTATGGGGCCACTTGGGATGTGAAAGGCCCACTTTAATGTGGTGTTTATGCTGCCCATGGGCGAGGCCCATTGTAATGTATACGAGGCCCATTGTAATGTATTTGAGGCCCATGGGTGAGGCCATTATGATGTATTCGAGGCCCATGGACAAGGCCCATTGTGAAGTATTTGAGGCCCATAGGTCACAACCCTTACGTTATATGTGAGGCCCATGAGTGAGGCCCAATGCAATCTATGTGTAGCCCGTTACTTTGTGTATGAATTCCTTGTGTGGGCCACCCCTTCGGAGAAACATTAGTTAAATGTCCACGTTTATGGGAAATGATGGTTAGATACTCTCATTGTGACCTTCCCTTAGGCCTTGTCAGGCCCATTCTCATCATTCTCTAAGTGGGTTGACCCTAGTCATTGGGCCCCATTTGCATTATCCATTTATGCTCATTGGGCTATCCCAAGATGTTGCGCCCCAATTGGTTGTTAGTAGGATTACTTCTTTTATTTTGGAGTCCATCTAGGACTCATTTGGGTCCCCTAGGGCATCTAGCGGGCCATGTAATAGTATAGTGAAGGAACCCTTTTCGGATCCCTAGGATTGTGAGTAGGCCGCTTAGGCCCAACCTTGATAAAGGGGGAGTACATCAACATCATATAATATGTCACGCCCCAAATTCGGAAAACAGGCTCATAAAATTCTCGATTGTTGAATCTGGCGTCGACAGCCTCCGTAGTGCCCCATTCTCAGATCCCGACACTCACATACCATATTTCGATCCTAGGATCCTACAAGGTGGATTTTCAGTGTGATATATATATTTTTTATAATTGAGTATAACCATAAGCATAACCAAGTCACAAAACAACATCACCACATATCCACTATATCAAAAACTTTAAGTACAATGTGGAAGGGAAATACACGGTGATCAAAAACTCCAAAATAAGTTAATGCACGCTCCTGCCTCAGCGCTGCTATGATTCGATACCACCTGCACGCAACAGTCGTACGTAAGCTTACAAAAGCTTAAAGGGTGGTGAAAGTGTGTGCGCAAAGAAAGCGCCAAGTGTACAATATCAAAGTAACGCAGAAATATACAGTAAGTCCATGAATGCTATCAGCTATACTAAAGTTATGTGATGCAAGGCATGAACACTATTGGTCATACCAAGACCATGCGATGCAAGGCCTATGTAGTCAAATGTCATATGCAAAATGCAAAACAAGCATGCCAGTACTCATCAAGTATATATATCAATACAGTTCATCTCTTAGATATCACCGGGGTCTAATACACTTCACACTGACTGCATCCTCCCTAGTTGCACAGCCAAGTAAGTGGAATAGACCTCACTATTCGCCTGACCAGTAGTTTGTCAATACCTACCCAGCTCATTGATAGCGGACTCATTTACGAGCTGGTCAAACTCAGCCTAGCTTATAGCCCCCTCACTTGGGAAGATAAGGTCACACCCCCTTCCAACCGACCACGACACAGTGGGAGACGTGGCCTACTAGTATTTGACACTTTGGCGCTCATGTATCTACTCGATCTAGATGTTGGAGTAACTCCTAGTACCAAAAAGGTTCTGGGACTTTCACTCAAGGACATCCTAAGTTCCCACAGTGCTAGAACCAATATTTTTTGATATCCGATACGGCTATCCACGATGTACCTGTAGAGCCATGACCCTGATGTTACTAGGGCATATAATGATCAAGTCACACATATGTGAGATGCATGAATCACACCATCAAATTAAGCAACAATCCAGTGTATTCTACGGGATCATGTAACACCCTGAAAATCGGAGGTCGTGTATAAACCCGACTCCAGAGTTCCAGACCGTCACTTATGCAAAAAAATGTTTATAATTCAATGATGTCTGAGTTAAAGCATTCACATGAGTAAAATTATACCAAAACTGCAATTCATACTCTAGATTCAGTGATAAAAGCAAGAGGAAGACTAAAGGATATACATATCACTGTATGGAAAACAAAATAGATCTCAACTGTCTCCAAAGTATGAATACATCTCTGAGTCTCATATACATGTAAATAAATAAAATCAAAATGTTAAAAATAATCCCACTGAGAAGTCCCGCCAATCCAGGCCACCTAAGCAAAGCCGTCGTGGTACTGCATATATGAGAACTCGTCCTGGTCCTCATCATAATCCGGCTCTGCCTCCTGAATCGCTGCCTCACCTGCATCTAAGATAGGGTCTGGTGGGTGTTACAAACACTATCCCGTAACGTGGGAGTGAGTAGCTAACTCAATGGAATAATAGAGCAGAGGTTAACATGTTCTCAAATTAATCATGCGATAATAGTAAAGCAGTAACTCAAACATTTCTAAATACTATTGTTAATGCAATATGACATGACATGATGGATGCCCTCACCGACGTTCTCCCTCATACGGCACCATCTGTGTCCGCGGCATGCTTGCGTACTGCTCAGTGCTCCACATCTTTCAGGCACATGCAATGTGATGCGGATATGATTACCAAGTTGTTATTATTCCTTTTCATACAGAAGTATTAGGAAACTAAGGTACTTTCCATATATCGATCCCAACACAGATCCTGTCTCGGGTCATCACTCCTAGTAATCTCATATGATGTATATTTTTTAGGTCACTGCAAGGGCTGCCAGGGCTGTTGCTCGCACTCGTTGCACCGCTCCCCCATCACCTTATCAATACAGGCCTACTGTACTCTCATTTCTACGGAAGGGTCGTCGCCTCCCGTAGACTTAGAATACACTCGTGGTCACTACAAAGGGCTCGTCACCTGATCAGTGTAGGCCGACAGCAAGAATATAGTGTCCCATACCACCATAATCTGCTCAAGAGTCATAGGTGCTTACTGGTCACTATGAGGAGGTTTTTGGCCCCAGCGTAGGCCAACAGCTCGACCACGGTGTCCCATACTACCATGCCCGGCTCATGAGTCTTTATGGATCAAGGTACCATGGTTAACAGGGTTTTCAATGGTAAGTTCAGTACCCTAGGTTCAAGCAGTTATGACTCATACAAGGTGAACAATCATCGGCCAGTCGGGTTACTTGGCGGGCTCGACTAGTACGAGCGCATCGCAAGTCAAACGACATGAAGTGCATAAAATACTTCGTGTGGCCTAACCACTGTCGCCAACTCAGAACACGACTCGCGTTCATCGACGCGTCGTTCTTGGCGAAGATAAGCCAACCACGAATTTACTCGGTTACCGACTGCCTGGACTAGGTATAGTCCCAAACATTTATGAATCCACATTAGCAATCATATAAAAGTAATGGAAATGAAATACAACAATGTGAGCATGTTAACACATGTTATAAGATACAACTTAAGTAAATCATCTAACACATGCATTTCATACATATAATGAAATCATGCATATAGCCAACATATAGGAAATCATTTACATCAGCATATTATTTGAGAATTCAATCTCAAACTAATTCATAACACCATTTAATTCAATACATACTAATACAAACATTTATGCAAACACTTAGTCTACACACTTAAGTGTACATATTGTATGTCGACTTAAAGTGCGCATTTGGGCGAATCTCTTCGCCAAACTGATTATGCACGCATTCCTAATATCCTAATGTGACAAAGAGCCATGTCAATCATATCAGCAAAATATGGATGTAAACAGTATTTCCTACAAATGACTAAAATGCCCTAAATCTCATATTTTTCGTCTGCTTATGAAACAGGAAACGGACAGCATGTTGTACATGTCAAACGGCGTTGCCATCGATAATATACTATTAAACGACATTGAAAGCGTTGAAAACAGTCAATCAAAGCATCTAGAATCCGCACCTTTTTCCTAGAAGTGAATCGATTCGAATGGAGCGTATACGCTTCGTCTACGACGAACCGGGAACCTAATACACAAGATCTGTAAGCTACTTCGCTAAGGGATTCAACGGAACCTTAAATCAATAAAAGGTTACGGTTTTTCTTTCATAGAAATGTGGCGGAATCACCGGGAAAGTGATTGAGGTTCGTGGCTTAAGCACGTGCAACAGGTAGTGCAAGCAGCAGGAAGATCTCTCCCACTCTCTCTCATAATTTCTCACCTTTTCTCTCACACCAGCTAGGGTTTCTAGCAAATTCGGATGGGTGAGAGAGGTGAGGGTTTAAGGTGCTTTTATAACCTAAAATCTTCCCAAATTAGGCTTGAGAACAATGTTTACTTGAGGGGTAATCAAATCGGGGCTGTTTCGATCCAAAAAGGTATTTTGGGAGGTCCCCTGGCCGAACGCGATCGGACTTAAGCTCATGCACATCGGATGTCGCTCACATCCCATTTTTAGTCCAGCAGTGTTCGTAGATCGCACGTGGCGGTCCAGTTTCAGTTCAGCGGTCATCGCACGTAAATCAGGTCTACAAGTCTCATGATATGAAAGAGAAATTTTTTCTGATCCGAGGGTGTAATTTGGCTGAATTCTGACGGTCAGAACGCTTAATAATAACGCGCCAAGTCACATGCAAGATTTAAATTTCAAAATTCTAAATCTAACCCTATTCTCACTCTCTTCACTTCAGGCTCAATGAAATAGCCTCTAAATGTCGGTTGGACTTGATTTTCGAAATGATCGTCAAGTCCAGCTAAACGGTCATAATGGTCTAAGATTGTAGGTATCATATTTTTGACACGCGGTTTAGATCCAATACAAAGTTTCAAAGGGGTCCTGAGAACAAACAGGTTTAGAGTTTGATCTGAGGTTTCAGAGTATTATAGCGTCATTGGTTCTACTCATTTTGGGTCTTGTAGAACGTATTTAAAGTGGTCAGGGACTATTTCTCAGCTACTTTAGCGTTGCGCTAGCTAACTTACACTTATTTTCCAAAGGAATTAATCCTACGTGATTTCTGGTCGAGTTGGTACTCGAGTCCAAGTACGGATTTTTCCAGGGCGTTACAGATCATGTGGGGCACTCCATCTCATAAGGAGTCCTGTAAATGTCTCAGCCCAACTGGCTTATGCTATGATCAAACATTCCTCATATCAAGCATACATATGATGCATATGGGCATGAATAATGGAATTATACTAAGCAGTTATAAAGTAATGAACTACCCTTATAACGCCGATGGGCTTAGACGGCCTACACACAACAAGTACGGGCCTATTAGTGGGCCCTAGGGAGAGTTATAATGCGAACATTCAACCAACATTAATCTTACAATGTGGACGTCAAACTAGCATTGCTCCCAAGGCATAGCGTGCCATAAACATCATTACCTAAACCATGTTGGGATCACACATTGCAATAGACCTTAGGTACATCCCATTGGGCCTTAAGTACATCAAATGAGCCATATCACATGAGCCTTATATTCGTCAAGTGGTGGGCCGCACCAATGGGCCTTATGTACATTACAATGGGCCAAACCCATGGGCCTTAGAATGCATAAAAATGGGCCTAATCACATGGGCCTTATGTGTATCAAATGGGCCACACCAATTGGGCCCTATGTATATCAAATGGGCCATATTCAAAATATAAAATGGTGATGATGACTTCCACCATTAAATTCCCAAGGACCGCCATAACATTTATTTCCTGTCCAATCTATTCATAAGGTCACAAGGACTTGGATTTAGAGGGAAAGTAAATATCATACTTGTCCAACCTTGTAATCCAAAGGTTTTAATGGTGGACATTCAATCCAACACTGTTTCTATAGTGTGGTCCACATGACTCTAGATCTGTCTTATTCTTAAGCTCATGCCAAAAAAAATATCTTTCAAAATGGATAGACAGTTTGGATGCAACATATGCATCATGGTGGGTCCCACTGTCCTAACAGTGAAAATTGGTGAGAGCCGAGTGGGTTTCACTGTCCACTGTGGATGGCGTGCATGAACACATACATCATAGTAGGCTCCACCGTTTGCCTGGACAGTGGGAAGAAAACACATATATAACTGTGGGTCCCACGTGGGGCCCACCATAATGTTTATCTACAATCCAACCCATTGATGAGGTCACATGTACCTGGATGAATGGGAAAAACAAATTTCATATTGATTCGAAACTTCTGTACTGACCCAAAAGGGTTCCAATGGCAGACGTTAAATCTCCACTATTTCTTGTGAAGTGGGCCACCTGAGCGTCATATGAGTCTAACCTTTGGAGGGGGCCCACCAATTGAATGAGGTGGATACTAAACATACATCATGGTGGGGCCCACGGCTGGGACCGTGGATCCCTCTCCACCCGCCTACACATGCAGGTGCTGGCAATAGCAACGTTTGCTGCCTATATATATTTTTTAAATCTTAAAATATCATGGTTTTTCACACATGGGGCCCGCATCAGGCGAATCCACCCTGCCCACTGGTTCCCATAGTTCAAGACAAACCAAACAAGCCCAATATCTGATATTTTTCGGTGTATAGAAACGGCAGGGTGGTTTCCAACGGTAGAAATCATTGTTTTATATGCTATGGCCCACTAGAAGATCAGATGAACTTCATTTTTTAGCTCAACGCCTAAAACAGACCGAGGAATGGAATGGACGGCATGGATTGAATACACACATCAAGGTGGGCCCTACACAAGTGGCCCACCCAATAAGTTTAAAATCAAGCTTATATTTGTTTTCACGTCCAGCGTCCAGGGGACACTGGACGTTCTGGCCCACAAAAACATTTAACATGGGCCCTACTTAGGTGGGCCACCACGTGGCTAGGTGGTGTGGAATAACACATATAAAGTGGGCCTCACCTACAAATGACTTGGATCCAATACATGCTTCATGGTGGGGTCCATCCAAGTGGACCACATGGCCATGTCATCACACACAAATATAAATAAATAAAAAGAGAGGGAGAGAGAAAGAGAGAAAGAGGGACACGCGTGATGGAGGGACCCTGACACTATGGGCCCTCCGTTTCAAGCATCCATCATACATCAAGTGGGTCCCATTGCATGTGGGCCCACCAAATCAAAGATCAACGGTGGAGATCCCTTCTCCACCAAGATGTAACATCTAGATGACCCTTTTTTTACTAGAAAGTAAACATCATGATGGGGTCCATGGAGAATGGCCCCATCATGAAATGATAATAAAATTAAGGTGGGTCATCGGCCACATCTAAGGTCCTAAGTGAGATTCATACCATCAATCGGTAGGCCTCACTTGGCCCATCATCAAAACATGAAAAGATCTAGCCTATAAGCACCCACCTTCGATCTTCTTGGTCCGTTGGAAAGCTAACCTCCTTGTGTCTCACTTTGATGGTGGAAGATGAGGTTTGAATGGCTAGGATGATGGATTTGGATGGGAAAGTGGGCCATACACAACTCTTTTCTCTCTTGAAATGGCTTGGACGTGCACTCTCTTTCCTTGCTTGGAAAGTGTGTTAAGAAATGAGAGAGAGAGGGTTATAAGGAGAGAGAGTGAGAGATGGGTGATGGATGTGAGTGATAGGTGAAGTGATGGTGTACTTGACATGTATGGGTGTGTAAGAGAGAGGGTGAGAGAGAGAGACTTGACTTGCTGGTTACTTGATTTGGAGAGAAAGAAAGCATAGGTGTGTGTACTTGACATGAGGTGATTGATTGATTGATTGATTGATGGGACATGTTGTAGAGATTCTCTTGGGATTGCAAACACACGGTATTTTCTTCGAAATAAACGTCGGCCAACATGTCCCTACCAGTGTATCAGATCGGTATACAAGGCACGACTTTAGAACAACGGTAACGGTGTGGTCACAATGGTACAAGTCTCGAATTAAGCCGACTCAAATATATAAGATACGACTTAGAGTCAAGCGCAAACATCGATTATAGGTCACTGATTGCCGGACTTCGATGGAAAGGATCGTGGGAGTTGACGAAACAGTACGGAGTAGGATACGGGTCTTACATAATATGCTTAGTATAGCTCCATGATCCATGCCCATATGCTTGATGTGAGAGTGATTCATCATAGCATATGCCATTTGGCAGATTATTATGTGACTCCCTATGAGGGGGAGTTGCCTACATGATCACGCGATACGCTTATGATTGTTGCATAACTAAATAGTGTGATTCATGTATCTCGCATTATATGACATGACTACTATACGCCCTACCGACATCAGGGCCATAGCCTCCACAGGCCTATTGTGGTTGGCAGGATTGGACACCAAAAATCTTGTTCTACATGAGATGCTATAAATGTCCCTAGGTAAAATTCTCTAAACCCTTATGGTACCAGGAGGTTGCTCCAACGTCTAGACCAAGTGAAAGCATAAGCGCCAAGTGCCGATTACCAGAAGGCCGCACTTTCTACTGTGTCATGGTCGGTTGGAAGGGGGTATGATCTTACCTGCCTGAGAGGAGGAGGCAAAGCTAGGCTGAGATTGACCAGCTTGATGAATGGGTCTACTATCGATAAGTTGAGCCTGATATTGGCAGGTGGATAGTGAGATCTCTTCCATTCACCTTGTTGTGCGCGATGGGGCGACAATCTGGTTTGGAGTGTACTAGACCATGATGATATTCCATACGAGGATTGGTATGCTTGAGTTACATTTCATATCACATGGCCTTGGTGTGATCAACATCATTCATGCCTTGCATCGCATAGCCTTGGTACAACTAATAGTATTCATGAATTCATTAACATATTTTGCATTACTCTAATATTACGTAATTGTACTACTATATTATGCACACACTTTCACCATCCTCTAAGCTTTCCATAAGCTTATACACGACCGTTATATGTAGATGACGTTGGAGCGCAGCAGCACTGAGGGAACTGTGCATTGTACTTATGCGCATTGTAGATCATCTTGGAGCTTTTATCTATCATCATTGTATTTCTCTTTATGCGCATTGTACTTATAAATTTTTTATTATAGTGGAAATGTGTTAGAATTTTTTATTGTTGTTTGTGGGTTATGCCTTTGGTTGTGCTTATTATAAATCAAATTCATGTTAAAAATCCTCCTCGTAGGATCCCAGGATCGAAAACCTAGCGTATGGACCCTGGGAGCCGAAAGCGGGGTACTACGGTGGCTGTCGGCACCGGATTGGGCAATCTGAAATTTTGTGAGCCCAGTTTTCGAGTTTAGGGTGTGACAGTACCATAGTTAGAGGTATGAATAGTGAGCATGCAACAATCATGCATTAACCTCGTTAAGTTTCGGCCTTGCACGCATGAGATGGGTATAGGTTTGGTTCAAGGATGGAATGCTGACCAAATGGGCCATCTAATGAGCTTCTCTAATCTCGAAATGGGGCCCACCATTGATCACACGGACTCGATCTTCAAGCAAGGAAGGAGAAGGATGATCATGGTAGATTCCATGTTGTTTGGTTTTCCTTCGATCTGGTTGTCATGAAGGGTGTGAATGACCCTAAGGGAGCTTGAAGAATGTTTAGATAGAAGCTTAATGAAGGTTTTTCTAGTGGGTTCGACACTTGAAGGTTACGGCTGTTTTTTAAGATTTTTGAAGGAAATGAAAGAGGCAGTGGAGTGATGCTCGATCCTCCCTCCTTTAACGTTTGCCCTAACTCTTCAGAGCCACTGGATGAAGGATGGAGGGTCCATATTTATTCTATGACAAATAGGCGAACGAAAACAACGGCGCAACAAAAATTGGCCATGATTTTGCCCAAAATCCCTAAACCGCACAAAAAGGGTGGATGGTCAGGATGGATTTACTCCAATGGTTAGGATGCAGAGATTTAGCCTCACGCAGATCACTAGTGTGGAAGAAAAACAGGGCTTTCCATTTTTGAAAAAACTAGCTGAACACAACGCACCTTATGCCAGAGATTGTAACTACGTATGGGAGATTCAAGGTGAGTGACCAGTAGGGTTATGGTCAAAATCACGCCCTCTATAAGATGAACGATTGGATCATCCTAATAGACAAGTGTGGTGGTCCATGAGCGGACGAAAATGGACATTGTCCGATCATTTATAACGAGCGGGAAAATTTTGAAAGGAAGGAAATTCCCTTCCTTTCTCATATCTAACGGGTTAGACACGGTTTGACTGGTCTCCCCAATCCAGTGCACCTCGAGTGTGCTGCAACCATGCACACACACTCTTGTGTGGGGTCCACCATGACGAGCTTAACAAATCTACTCCATTCATACTTAACAAAGTATGAGGCAAATCTAAGTCTTAGGTGGGCCATACTTTGAGATTTGGGGTCTTTAGTTGTAGGTTTCCATCAATCCAATGGTTAGATCACATCTGAATGTGTTCATCAATAGTTATAAAGGTTAGTAGTTCACTTTAGAGAAAAATTTTCAATTACTTTTGTGATCCATTGATCTTATAGCTCCCATTGATCTTATATCTCAATTGAATGTACGATCGTGAGTTTGAATGGACGGATTGCCTCAACACAGATTGTTAGTGGTCCACCAAGATGTTTATGTGAAATCTAGCCCATCCATCAGCCCAAGTAGCTTAAGATGGGCCACTAATCTGATTATTAGGTATATCCATAGCCCAAGTTGGCCTTATTTGGTGGTTTTACATTCCATCTTGTAATGTCTTGAAAAAATCCGTACAAAGACCCAAGTATCACCTCAGGCAGAAATCGCTAAGGACCAAATCCTTTATAAATTAGATAAAAATTAATTACGTACTAAACTGAATTAATCAGCGAATTAGCTCGAATCACTTTCTATACGAATTGCAAGACCCAAAACCATTAACATTGCTAATCCAACATTACCTAGAAACCTAGGATCAATCTCAAAATTCAGTTGCTTTCTGGAGCACATTGAAACTCCATATCGGACCTGGGCCACCCGTCGAAAGTCTGATTACCGTGAAACTATACGGTTATGACCGCCTTACTAGGCTTGACAAGCATTGTGGGTATCAAGTCTAAATAGTATCCAAAAACACACAACTTGAGCCTGTAGCAAAGTGTGTGAGAAACGCGAATATCTTTAGAAAATGAACTCAAATTTAAGTGAATTGGGCCATTTGCTTGAAGGCCAAATTTAAGGTTTCAGACCATCAGATTTTGATCCAACTATACCCTTAGATCAAGGAAATTTTCCTACACATGTCAGTGTACTTGTGCCCCTCATTGAGTGACGATGACTGTTAAACTGAAACTGGTCCTCCACAGTTGATCTACAAATCCGATCGGATCGAAACTTTAACCTGACATACATCCAATGTTAGGGAACTATCTTTAGATCGTAGATGAGTAATGGACCTCTAGATGAGCTCCGTTATCTCAAAACAGATGAATTTTGGCTATAGCCTAAGTATACCATGGCCTTAAGGCCATTGACATTAATTTTGGGCCTATATAAGGGCCTGTTTCGACAAGAAAATAAATGCGTTTCATTTGGAGAATTTATTCAATGATAACAAAGAATGAATGAGAGAACATTCATTACATTTATCTAAGTTCATTCACATCCTCTGATTCCCTTGATTCTGAAAATAAAGTACAATTAATACAATGTACTAAATGAAAGAGAAGATAGCTCGATGGAAATTTCAGCAGCATAACAGCGCTATTTTGGTCATCTCCGAGATACTTAGGAGGAATTGCTGATTTGATCATCCAATCTCCCAATGAGATAGAAATTTTAGCAGCATTCCAGTGCTATTTCGGTCATCTCCTAGGTACTTAGGAGGAATTACTGATTTGATCTGCCAGTCTTCAATGAGATGAAGTATCCTTCCAGTCATTCTTCCTTAAAATATATAGCAACCCGTTGAAGTATAGCCAGGCCCTGAAGAAATCGAGCCGATCATGCTAAACGGGCCTAAAAAGTCTCCCAGAATGTAAGATCAGGGGGTTGCCATCATCCGTTCGGATCGAAATTTTATGTACAGCCTTAGAACCACAAATTAACTGTACACGTTAAATTTCAGCTTCTGGATCATTGTAGAAATGGACAAACTGACAAATCAGCCCCTAAAATCATGATTTGGGGCCCGCCTATCATCTGGATCTGCTTCAGATTTGGTCCCAACGCATTAAACATAGTGATGAAGCAGATGGCTGGAGTAGATTTCCCATGAACATCAAGGTGGAGCCTACATGTACGCTGCATGCGTATACATTATACGTGCACAAGCTGTGCACCGTTATAGCCAAAGTCAGTCAGCAGGCGCTGACCGACATTTTCTTCTCAAATCACAAAAATGGGCAGCGTCTTCACAGCGGCTGCCATTTTTGTGTAGTGGGGCCCACTCATTACTCCTTTGAATGATCTGAGCCGTCCATTCTCTTCTGAGGATAGGCCTTACCCTCGCCTAGCTCTCCTTTTGTCACCATGTAGACTCTTGTGAAATCTTAACCATTAAACACAAGATGGACGGTGGTTTAAAAGATCATGTGGACCACTCCAATTTTACTCCAGAAACAGTCCATCCTGGACGATTTTTCGCCCTCAACCCAATGGACGGAGTGGATTTTCTCTTCAACTTCAACAAATGGGCCATCATTCTTCACAGAGTTGACGTACGTCGTCTCTATCTCAAAATAGAGCTTCCGTCCTTTGGTTGTGGGCCACCATCCTACAACAAAAGCTTGATCTGAAGCGTTCATGAGGTAGAGGGAGAAAAACCCTTCACAGCCATGTTGATCTTTGACGACTAGGCTCGTTCATATGATCGTAATAGTGATTGCAAACGGACCGTTCAACTACTTTCCTGGCTTGATTATCTAGGTGGGCCACGTTAACAGACAATCAAAACTCACCTTTCATGGTCGAAATCTCGAAAGGAAGACAGTAGATGGTGTAGATTTCTCAAAGGGACGCTGTATTGGGCCCCACCAACAATGCAGTAGAAGGAGCAAACACTTTCTTCCTGTTTAGACGTAACTGACGCTTCTGTTGCACTTGTATGAGCTAGGAACTTTGGTTGTGCGGGTATGTGCAAGCAACAACTGTAGCTGCGTGGGTACGTGCAAGCAGCGACTTTAGCTGTGCGGGTACGCGCAAAGTCTCTCTTCCTTTCTTCTCTCTTATTTCTTTGGCCCACCAATTGATCTAATCTGATCCAACTCCTCAAATGGAGTGGGAGTGGGGTATTTATATGCCCCACCACTCTTACAGAGTGGTGAGCATTACCACCTATCTCTTCACATATGGACTTTCTCTTTACTTAAACCATGGTGACCACCAAGCTTCCTCTTAAATGGTGGTGTACCACCTTTTTCCTTTTAAATGACACCTTTACACCCTTCTTTACCAAACTACCCCTTCCAATGCTTTTTTACCAAAATACCTAAACTACCCCTGGAGCTAGAATTTTACCAAAATACCTAAACTACCCCTGGAGCTGGAATTTTACCAAAATACCTAAATTACCCCTGGACTTGAAATTTTACCAAAATACCTAAAATACCCGTGGAGCTGGAATTTTACCAAAATACCTAAACTACCCCTGGAACTGGAATTTTACCAAAATACCTAAAATACACCTGGACATAAAATATTTTTTATGCCTCAACAGGGCCTTAACCTAACCCTCTCTCATTCCATACGAAATTCCTAAACCCTAGGAGAGAGAAGAGAGAAAAGAGAAGGAGAAGGTGAGGAGAAGTGAGAGAGAGTTGTGATTTGTTGCTGGGATTCATTTCCCCCACTCCATGTGCTGAATCCCCTCTTCCGTGTCACTACACTAGAGATTTCGACTCTATTTTTAGGTAAGGAATCCTAATCTTAATCTGTTTTAGGTATCCAAATGGGTAGATCGGTGAAATAGATAATCTATTTCATGCTATAGGTAGTCGTTGTGCCGTAAACAAAGGCGTAGTGTACAAACCAAGTTCGTAATCGGCATACCGACGAAAGGTGTAGACTATAAATGTTTAAGTTATGATTTTTAAGGCTTCCAATGTCAATTAATGATTTATGACTGATTTGATTACTGTCACATGTGCCTAGATGCGATGTTTTCCATATATTACACATATATATAACTATGTCAATTTTAATGTATTTCATGTGTTTGTTAAAATGTTTGAATGAATATGGAATTATGATTTGTGCTTGCCATGACTATGGATTAAGAATACATGATTTTTGTATGTGTGACAACTCCTTTATGAAAGGATTTAGTATAGTATATGTTATAACAAGTTTATTACATGAATATTGATAGGTGTAGTCTAAGTGTTTGATAAAATGCCTGAATGAGAAAATGATTGTTGAAATGTATTTAATGAGGGTATTGAGATAGGATTCTTAATTATCCTATCTATAGTTATAGTTTCCTTCATGTAATCTATCTCGCTAATACGGGATTTATGGTTGAAATGTCTATATATGATAACATGAACTCTATGTGTTTGTTAAAAATGCTAAAATGAGATTTATATTTGAATTGATTGTCACATACTATTTTAACTATCACATATAAATGCCTATTGTATTTGATTATGATTTGAGACTAATATGTAGTCTAGGCGATAGGTAACGGTTTACGATCAGTGGCTGAACTACTTTCACCACAATGGATATGTTCGATGAATTCGAGTCGCATAGTGAGTATCGACAGTGGTTAAGCCACGAGGAGTGCGTATGCGCTCCATGTCAAGTAATTTAATGTGAGCTTGTACAAGTCAAGCTTGTCTAGTAACCCGATTGGCCCAATGTATGTTCATCATGTATGGATGCTACTACTTGAATCTTGCGGCTGATTTCGATTGCCAAGGCTGATTGTCGAGACCTATATGATGTATATGTGACCTGTATTTGAGGTCCATTGTGATATGTATTAGGCCCAGGATGCATGACCCATTGATGTATTCAAGACCCATGTGTAGGGCCCACATGTCATTTATTTGAGGCCCATGAGCAGGGCCCACCTGTTGTGGATACGTGGCGCTTGAGTAAGGCCCATGGTGTTGTATATTAGGTCCTTGTGTGAGGTCATGGGTCCATTATATATTTAGCTCTATGTGGGCCATTCCTTAGGGGCGATGTTGGTTAAATGTTCACATTGTCGATACTGATTCTGAGTATGTGACAACAGAGCATCATGATACATGCCCATACACATCAAATGCATATTTGTTATGAGATGTGATTAACCATTGAATATGTCATTGGGCAGGATGATATGAGACTCCTTGATAGGCGGAGGTTATCTCACATGAGCACACGACATGTGCAGGATTGATGCATGACTAGATTGTATGACTCATGCATCTTGTATTATATGCCCTAGCAACATCAGGGCCATAGCCTCCATAGGCATATCGTGGATGGCTAGACAGTACACTGAAATTTTTTTTTAGCATCGGGTTGCTATAGATGGTCCTGGGTGAAAATCCTTAAACCCTCTTGGTACCAGAGGACGCCCCAATGTCTAGACCGAGTGGATACATGAGCACCCGAGTGCCGAATACCAGGAGGCCGCATCTCCAACTGTGTCGTGGTCGGTTGGGAGGGGGTGTAGCCTTACTCGTCAGAGGGTAGGGGGCATAACTAGGCTGTGTTTGACTAGCTCGTGAAAGGGTCCGCTATCGACATGCCGGATAGGTATTGACAGACTATTGGCCAGGTGAATAGTGAAGTTTCTTATGCTCACTTGGACTGTGCTGCTAGGAGAGGGGCAGTGCCATTTGGAGTGCATTAAACCCCAGTGATGATCTCAGAGAAGAACCATACTAATATGTGGAACTTTTAAGTAGGAGTTGTATACTCATTCATTCATTCACTATCCACTCGGGCTAGTGGTGCGCAACTATTTGTTACATGTACCTTCTTATGGCCAGGATTTTGGTTGGGTGTGCGACTAACCTGAGATCAAGAGTTTACCAGAATGAGTCTAATTATCAAAATTTAGGTATGGTACTGGTTTGGATAGAATTCCCTTGTGATGGACCCCCATAGCCCGCAACACTATGTACTATCATCCCGACTTCACTTCAGTTTGGTCATTTCATTTGCATCGCATATTGCATTGCATCCTCGACATCTGATACTTGACTCTTTATGACATTGTATTGAATACTTAACTTACTATGTCTTCGCATTACATAGCTGATCTACATTACTTCCTCAGTATTTTCCTTGCTTACTTTAATATCATATGATTCATAACCTTATCAACATGTTTTCGCAATATATTGATATCATATGATTTATGATCTTACTACTATTTCTGATATTGTACTCTAACATTGTATGATTTATGCGCTTATCAGTATTTTTCACTTACTCTGATATTGCTTACTTGACACTTACCTTATGCACACACTTACACTGCCCTCTAAGCTTTTTATAAGCTTATGCAAGATAGATGCATGCAGGTGATGTTAGGTTACAGCAGCATGGAGCTTGGAGTATGTAGCTGACTTCTAGAGCTTTGATTTTGATATATGTATTTCCTTTTTAGTATTGTACTCAAATGACTATATTAGTGGATATGTGGTGATGATGTTGTTCTTATGATTTAGGTATACTTGTGGTTATGCTTCTTATGAAACAAATTCATGTTGAAAATCCTCCTTGTAGGATCCCAGGATCGAAATTTGACATATGAGCACTGAGAACTGAGAATGGGGTACTACGGAGGCTGTTGGTTCCGGATTCGGCGATTGGGATTCCCGTGAATCCAATTTTTGGCTTTGAGGCGTGACAGACTCTGGCTATAGTAATAAAGGCTTTATGTTATTTTACATCTTCTTGATTTGATTCATCAATTTCTGCATTAGTTTCAAATTCTAATGATTAATCCTTAGTAATCATGTTATTTCTTTTCAATTTATCCTTTTTAGGACATTTTAAAGCAAGATGCCTAAATTTAAAGTAGTTGTAGCATTGGGTGTCTTTAGATTTTGATTCCCAATAGCTTGAGTTTCCTTTTCTTTTCTCAAAAGGTTTTTAAAAATCATTTTTCTTCTTATTTTTGAAAATTTTATAAAATTTCTTTGTCAACAAAGTCATATCATCCTTATTTTCATTCAAAACCATTGATATAGAATTAGAGGATTTAAGGGCAATAAACTTGATCTTTGGAGCTTTGAAATTCAAGTCATAAGTTTAAAGAAATCCAACCAACTCATCAACCTTCATAATGTCAGTATCCCTTAATTCATATATAGCAGTAACCTTGAAATTAAACTTATTAGGAAGTGATCACAGTATTTTTGCACAAACCTTGCTTTTAAGGATGCTTTCACCAAGACCCCACATAGATTTAACTATGTTATTTAATCTCATATAAAAGTCCATTAATGACTCATTTTCTTCCATACATATTTCCTCTAATTTGGTTGTGAGGATTTGGATCTTAGACTTTTTCATAATGTTTGTTCCCTCATGTGTCATTTTAAGTGTATCCTAAGCTTGTTTTATTGTATCACACAAAATAATTCTTTTGAACTCATCTAGTGATAAAGCACAAGTTATAGATGTTTCGATAAGAATAATTGCATTCAATTTAGAGATTTGTTTTACTCAATAATAATGAAGGAAGAGTGAAGAGAACAATCACTATATTTTATTTATTCAGAATTCGTTTACATCCTTTCTCTCCTTTGCTTCCAAAATAAAGTATTTACATAATGCAATACAAATATCAAATGTTCTAATTGTTAATTTCTACAATATTTCATATCGAATCATGATCTTCAATATGAAGATGTTGTTGTGCTGGAATAATATTCATCTTGATTGATTCCATGCTCTTGAAATACTTTAATCCTTCAACCCAAATTAGGGTTCTTTTAATCCATTCAAGATGAATAATCACCACTTGAGCTAACTGTCCGCACAGTGAACCCAGTGTGCAGAACACCCATTGCGTGTCCCTCTCTGTTGTGCGGGCTATTCATTGTGTGCCCCATTCTATTGTGCGAACCACCCATTGTGCGTTGCACAACGGGTGCTTCCAGTACTTGGGCTTTCTGAAGTCTGGATTCTTCTCTGCTACTCTAGTGCTGTTCGAATGAATTAACTATAGGGGATAGCAGGGTATTTATAGCCTTTCACATGTGTGAACCCTTCACAAAACCCGTTGTGTGTTAACACCCTTTGTGCGCCGCACAATGACACTTCTGAAGGACATCTGTTGTGCACCTTGTGTGCCCCATTCTATTGTGCGAACCACCCATTGTGCGTTGCACAACGGGTGCTTCCAGTACTTGGGCTTTCTGAAGTCTGGATTCTTCTCTGCTACTCTAGTGCTGTTCGAATGAATTAACTATAGGGGATAGCGGGGTATTTATAGCCTTTCACATGTGTGAACCCTTCACAAAACCCGTTGTGTGTTAACACCCTTTGTGCGCCGCACAATGACACTTCTGAAGGACATCTATTGTGCACCTCACAACCAAGTGTTGTAGAACTTTATCTCTTCAGAATTTTTTTCTTCTTTTCTTCTGATTGATTTTTATGTCTCAACAGATGCCCCCTTGATCCTTCATTTTTTATTTTCCTTCTTAAGGATGAAATGGAGGATTAATCCATAAAAATTTCATCACATTTCCCTTCTTGCCCACAACCATTGCTTATTACGCTATTAGGTCTGCACAATAGACCTGAATCCAGAGTACTATATAAGTTAGACTTGTGTTCATTCCATCCATTTAGAATTCTCGTCCTGTTTCCTCTGTGCGCTAACTTTCTTCGCGCAACATCTTCTTGCTCACAATACATACTTGCTCACAACACATCCGATTGCACAATAATTTTTTGCACACAACACATCCCTAGCGCACAACGTCACTGCACACAATGAACTTTGCACAATTAAAACTCTGTTGAATTTTCTTTTGAACCTTTGAATTCCTTCCTTTCATCTTGAAATATTATATTTGATCTGATAGCCTTTATTTTTCCAAGCATGAAACATTCAGAGACTTCATCTTCGAAAAGAAAGAATTATTCATCTTCTTTAGCATTTGAACAAACTTCCCAACACACTTGGGACTGTGTAGAGATTAACGAAGAAGTATTGGAGCTCTTCCAACCTCCTGAGAATGAAACAACTATCATTCATATAAATTTGCGGCATCATTGGTCGATTCTACATAGTGAACCACCTACCCACCAAAGTAGCCTTGTTTCTATGGATGACTGGATCATAAAAGAACCAAGAATTCTAGAAGGTCATTTGGAAGGGAACAAATCCCATAAGAAAATTCACATGATCTATAAAATGTGATTCTTACATCCTTGTTGCAATCCTCATCAGCCATTTCCTACTCATTTCTTCGAAACCGCTCAGCAACATTTCTTCAATGGCCATTCGTCTTGGAGAACAAACGAATTTCTAACCTGAGGTCTTTTATCGCCTTGGGATTTCTATAGTGCTTGGAGTCGAGCCATTGCTCAAAAACATACTGCTATCTTAGAACAAATTTACCTTTTTTACGCAATCATAGCCACATCAAAACATTTGTATGGGGATGCAGCTATCTTTTATGGTTTCCTCAACCACTAGTCTCTGATCACCAATTCATTCCATCTTCCCTTGAGTGATATGAGTATCACCTTGTGGGATCTTCTCTGCATATCAGTCTCCCCATCATGGGCAATATCTTCAATGCCTATGTTTCTTCAAATGAAGAATTTTCTGTTATCTTTATAGGAGATAGTACATCTGAGATTTCAAAGACCACACTTGAACTCTTTAGAGAACTGGCCAACTTTCCACAACCTAAGCACATTAATTCTCTTGAATGGCTTGCTCACTTCTCTCGAAAACTACAATATATTTCTTTCTTTCTACTTTCTCTCTGAGTCTTCATCTTTATTTTAATAACCATATAATTCTACTTTGATAGCTTTGCAGACCATAATCATAGAGATCTCAAGACTATTAGCGAGAACATTGAGAGTACTACCGAATACAACTCCTCTTGTGAACTAGCCACTTTTTTTATCTTACTGGTTGAGTTTAGTGATATTTCCTGACTTGGAATAGATAGATGTCATCAGACCATCTTTCTTTGTGGTTGCGGGTGTAATGACAGAGGGTAAGAGATATTCGATAGCTCTCCCAGTTCTGTGTTCCCTGTATCACGCTTTTGGGGACATCATCTCTGGTCCTGGAGATTCAATAGTCAAATCTTTTCCAGTTTGTGTTCCCTTGCATTTCTTCATAAGCTGCCTAGGAGTATACTTCCCTTGGACCTTTGTTGACTCTGGAAGAGCATATTTAGACCCTCATTAGCTTCCTCTTCAGCATTATCAATTAAGAAGGATGATTGAGAAATCAAACGGTTGGGTCACCCGAAAGATAGAGAATAGTGATCTCATTGACGTTTATCAATTTCTGTTTACTAACCATCTGGAGGGTATAGGAGTTGTTGATAATGACTCCATCTCTTTTGGCGAGCATTCATTTCTTATTTCCATTAAATCTAGTACGCTTCCACTGAGGGAAGGTAGCACTTTCTGGTGTGAACCGTATTATCCAAGTAGATTTGCTCGTCAATTTGAATTTGATCAGACTGTGCCGGAGACTTGTGACATTGTTATAAGACCTATGAGAAGTTATGGTATTAGGCCATATAATTGGGCCCTGATATGGAGGCTACTTTTAAATGTCAATACTAGATCTTGCTTCTTAATTCCTAGTTATGACTATTCGGTTCATAGTTCTTATTCCTAGATGCATTGGTGGGCTCATCAATATTCTTTGGTATGCGAGTATTATCCAATAGACCATGTTGTACTCATTCTTCCACCGCAGCTAAGAAGTTATCAGAAAGACTATGGCATAGGCTATTTCGAAGAGACAGATCATGCCCCATATCCAGGTCAGCTTTGCATAAGGATTTTTTCAGAAGATACTATTCATGAAGTAAAACCTACTGATACCCTTGAAGGATGGATAGCTTTTGGCATTCCTTTGAGGAGTTGGGAAAATATGTCTGAATCATCAAATTTTTAAAAAGAAAATGATGATTCCTTGTAATTTCATTTTCCACTACCTTTGAGAATTTTATGGGATAATTTACCCTCATCATCAAGGAAGCAAGAGGCAGATAAATCCCACAACTCTCGTCAAAAAGATAAATGTATTATAATCAAAGGCTAATAGCTAATTTGAAGAGTAAGTTTTTTAATAGAGTATTGTAAACATTCCGAAAGTATTTTTCATTGTAATTTGCACCCGTTACATCTGTTTCAATAGAAAAACATATATGTTTGTCTAATCGGTATATGAGATCTTCATGATTTATTTCATCATATCAGGAAATTACATATTTAAACATATTTCAAGTAAAACAGGTGAACATATGCATTTACAATATCAACGTATCTGCAACATTTCGATGCTACGCGTAGTTTAAGCTCTGGAGTAATGGAGCTAGTTATAATATCTCAAAAAAATTCGTACAAAGGCCCGAGTACCACCTCAGGCAGAAATCCCTAAGGATCGTATCCTGTAGAAAATTAGGTAAAATTTAGTTAAATACTAAACTAAATAGGTGGTGTATTTAGCTTGAACCACTATCTATACAAATGGCAAGACCCAAAACTATCAAAAGCAATGACTCAACACTACTTAGTAACTTAGGAGAAATCCCAAAAGCCAGTTGCTCTCGGGAGCACATTGAAACTCCGAATCAGACCTGGACCGCACATCAAAAGTTTGATTATCGCGAAACTATAGGGCTATGTCCATCTTACTGGGCTTGGTGACCAACATGGGAATCGAGCCCAATTAGTATCCCGAAATGCACAACTTAAGCCCTAAGCGAAGTGTGCGAGAAATGCGAATATCCTTAGAAAAGGTATTGAAACTTAAGTGAATTGGGCCATTCGCTTGTGGGCAAAATTGAAGATTTTAGATTGTCAGTTTCTGACTGAACTTCACCCATGGATCAGGGAATTTTCCTTGCACATATTTGTGTACTTTTAGCCCTGATCGAGCGACAATGACTGTTGATCTGACACAGGTTCTCCACGGTTGATCTGCTAATCCGATCGAACCAAAATCATAACTTGGCTTAGATCCATGGTCAGAGAACTTGCACCATGTCATAGGTGAGTAATGGACCTCTAGATGAGTCCCATTTGCCCGAAACAGGCACCCTTTGGTTGTAATCGAAGTATACCATGGCCCTGGGCTATTTACAACAGTTCTAAGCCTATATAATGCCCTTAAAACACCCCATTCCCATTTCATACGAATTTCTCTAGCCCTAGGAGAGAGAAGAGAGAAAAAAGGAGAAATGAGTGAGGAGAAGAGAGAGAGATAGAGAGATCGTTGCTAGGATTCACTCCCATTACTCCACGGGCTAAATCACCTCTCCCATTTCACTACACAATCATTTTTCAACTACTATTTGGGTAAGAAATCCTAACCCTAATCTCATTATAGAAATCTAGGTTGGTATTTTCTCGACCTAGTTAACCTATTACGTCATGTAGGTGTTTGTCGTCTCGTTATTGGAAACGTACAGTCTGAACTGGGTCAGAATCGAAACCTTCCGACTAAAGTTGTCGACTATAAATGTTTAATTTATGGTTTTCAAGGCTTTCAATGTCAACAATGATTTATGTCTGACTTGATTGCTGCCATATGATCTTAGTTACAACATTTTCGACAAATTATACATGTGTGAACTATGTTGAATATATGATACATTCCATGTGTTTGTTGAAATGTTTGAATGAATATGAAATTATGATTTGTGCTTACCATGCTTTCTAATCTAAGATCCATGTTTGTTATGTGCTTCATAACCGGTGTTGTGTAATGAATCGTTGTAATTCATGTCGTAACTAATTTAGTCTATGTATTTAGTAAGGTGTAGTTTAAGTGTTTGATAAAATGTCTGAATGAGAAAATGTTGATGGTTGGTATTCATTAAGTGTAATAAGATAAGATTCTTAATTTCTTTAATCATATGTATGGCTTCTTTCATGAAATCGTATCGCCGCTACATGACTTATGGATTTAATGCAAGTGTTTGGCGACATGTTCCATGTATTTGATAAAATGCTCAAATAAGTGTTGTATTTGGATTGTTTGATTAAATGCTTATATGATTATCACATGTATCCACATGCTATGTCAACGTAGTCCAAGCAGTCAGTAACAATTCCAGTTTGAGTGGCTGAACTAGTCTCGCCACATTGATACGCTTGGTGAATCTGAGTCGTACGACGATTGTCGATAGTGGTTAGGCCACGGGGACTACTTACGTGCTCCATGTCCATTAATTCATCGTACGCTTGTAGCAATCTAACTTGTCTAATAAACTGACTAGCCTATTGTGTGTTTACCATGTATTGACATCATTGCTTAAATTTAAGGTACCACTTACCAATGTAAAGACCCGTTTCAACTATAGTACTACGATCCACTAAGACTCATGAGCCGGGCATGGTGGTATGAGACACCGTGGTCGAGCTGTCGGCCTACACTGGGGTGTCAAGCCTCCCCGTAGTGACCAGTGAATAACCCAAACTTGTGAACTGAATACGGTAGTATGGGACACTGTATTCGAGCTGTCGGCCTGCACTGAGGTGACGAGCATCCCCGTAGTGACCTCAAGTATAAACTCTCGAACTTACCTATCCACTGCTTCTCATTAGGAGTGATGCCCTACAACTTTCCTATAGTATGTGATTAACTAGGATTGACGACCCTAGGTGGATATTTCGGTTGGGTAAATGATATAAAGGGAGGTACCTTAGCTTCCCGAATCTACTGTATGAATAAACCTAATTAAGTACTTAGCTAACACGACCATGCACTGCATTGCATGTGCTTTAGCGAGGAAGTGTACTCTAGGGAGTTTTTCATGCATGAATGTTTGATGTAGTTGCTTGAGGGAGTGTCGTGTGAGGGCATGCATCATTACTGCATACCATCCCTACATTAAAAAGAGCAGTTAGGGAATGATTGTTGTACTTTTTTATCATTACTGCTTGATTGAATTGATAACATGTTAACCTTTGTCTTATAGTACCACTGAGTTGATCACTCACTCCCACTCTGGGATGATGTTTTAAAACACCAACTAGACACTGTTATAGATACAGGTGATGAGGATGCATATCCAATAGAGTTGGACTTCACAGATGAGGAGGATGAGTTCTCCTATGTTCAGCTCTCTGACAGGTCTATATAGACCTCGTGTTGCTTCGTTTGGATTACAGGGATATGTGGATTAGTTAGACTTTTACATTTTGACATTTTGTATATTTTTGAGATAAAATATGTATATATTCAGCTTGGTAATATACTCATACTATGGAGGTTGTGAAACACATATATACTTTATATATCTATCTCAGTCTTTCGCTTACTTAATTACATTAACTCTGGAGTATAATATGCTGATTTAGTGTAATCCCTCTCATGTTTAATGCACTAATATGGACAACATTTAAATATCATTATTTATGTTGTATAAGTGATGTGTTGGATCTCGGGATTTGAGCTTTTTTTGACCCTTGAAATCCAGGGCGTTACACTAATACACTTTTGACTTAACATACTTTGACTGGACTTGACTTGACTGGACTTGACTTAACTGGACTTGACTTGATTTGTCTGAACACTTTAACATAGTTTAAGCTCTTGAGTAGTGGAGCGATCATAATTTTTTAGACTCATAAATAGTTGTAGTTGGGTCTTACGCAAATGGTCTCTGTAACTCTTATGAGTTCACTATACTTTTCACAACCGGAAAGTTCACAAACCGCGATCCATCAGAGGGGCTCAGTGAAGTTACTAGGGTAGTGAACTCAATGGGTCTTACGCATAGAGTTGGCCGCAGTAACTCTTTAGAGTTCACGGGACGTGCAAGGCTACCTTAGGGTAATAAATTCAAGGCCGCCAGTCCATTAATGAGGGGGTAATTTATTTTAGAGACCCTATCCTCCTGAGTTACTACTAAAATTAAGCCAGGAATCTGGGGGGTCTGACGCATGGTTGGCCTATCTATGGATAATGGCCAAAGAGCGCACACTATAGCCTACTTTTTCTTCATCTACAAGGTTGGACCCATTCAGGAGAGGGCATTTTCTCTTACCTTCCCTCGTGATGTTGTCGAAAGCTATACAAAAGGCATTGGTCTCACTCGTGACTGGCCATTGTGAACTTTCACCTTTTGAGGCTTTTAGTCTCTAGCTTCATCCACTGCATACATGGGTCTAAACATGTGATGGCCTATATAGGATTTTTAAGGCCACTAGCTTCTCACTACTGCCCGCATAATATTAGATACATTGTCAGGCATAGTAGGTCTTATGCATGGTTGGCCTTTTAAGCTTATTCCATTGCTGTCATAGATGATAACTCGCTAACACCATTATAAGACTTATGCATAGTACTTCACTACTGTAGATGACAGATCGATAAATGATATATCGCCATTGTTGATAATAGTATTCTTGACAATATTCAAAATAATGTATCAACTTGGCAATAATATCAGTTCAATGATAATAGCTCGTATAATAGTAGTAGCTAGAAACGAGTAATGGTGGTGATAATATTTGTTTGATGATAATCATCATCGGCGCTTGACAATTATTAACAATAATATAATTTTTGGTGTACTTGATCTTGATATACTTGAGAATTTGCCTTTGCTTGAGAATTCATCTTTTATTCATTCATACGAAGAAGAATACATGGCTTCGCCTTTTGAGCCTGCTTCATCTTTCTACTTATCTTGCACCCTTTTGATTAGGGAGTATTGTATCGATAATCTTGAGAATTTGCCTTTGCTTGAGAATTCATCTTTTATTCATTCATACGAAGAAGAATACATGGCTTCGACTTTTGAGCCTGCTTCATCTTTTTACTTGTCTTGCACCCTTTTGATTAGGAAGTATTGTATCGATAATCTTCGTAATCAAAATCACAGTGACCTTTAGAGGCAATATTCCTTCATGCAGCGAATTTTGACAAATATACTGATACCCTATCATTGCGTACAGATTATTTGGGATTAAAATTGCCCCTAGTTTCATGAATATATTTGTCTTACAGCTTTGCATCCTGATTTCAAATATATGAAAAATTGCTTCAACCAGGCTTGTGTACTCTTATCTCCTCTCTTATGTCATATACTTTCCTTATGACTATTTCACCACTATCAATCATTTCTTGTAATATATTCTTTAGGTTGAAGCAATTCTCAGTTCGATGTTCGAGGAAATGATGATAATAGCAGTAGTCACTTTCACTTATTTTCCTTATCTCCGTTGGACGTTTCGGCCATGACAATTTGATCTTCTCTACTACTAACAATTTGTTCAGCATAGAGAGTATATCAACTTCTTTAAATGAATACCCTGCACAACTCTTGGACTGTATGAATTCTTTCTTTATTTTCTTAACCGTAGGCTTGTCTGTGTCTCTTTTATCAAATTTTCTTTGCCCATCTTGTCAATTCCTCAAATTTCTCTCTTCTTCGATCGTATTGGCCGAATTTCTCTTAAAATTTTGGGACAGTTGGTTTATATAAAAATCATACACTTTTGCATTGATCATTTCTAAACTGCAAGCCTTCTTAATCAGATCTTGAAACGTCTATATATTCAGATCGACAAGATTTAGCTCAATATTCGGCCTCATGCATTCTATGCATAATTTGATTTGTTCTCTTTCTTCTTTTACCAACTATAAACATGATGCCCCCAGTATTCTCCATCGATTAATAAATTCTTCTGCTGACTCATTCTCTTTCTGGCGAATGGAAATTAAATCACTTAAACTGACTTCCTTAGAAGATGATTTAGCAAACCGTGAATGATAATGAGAATTTTTAATGAAATTTTTCGTAACTGACCCTCATCTTATTGCAACAATCATCCCTTTATCTTTCCAAGTCTTCGACAGATCTCTTGCAGATGTCATGTTCACAGTCACTTCTTGTCTCACTTCTCATTCTTTTTCATAACTATCTCACTTATTTTATCATCCTTTGCAACATGTCCTTTAGTGTGAAGCAATTTTCCATTGGATGTCCCACATAACGATGATAATGACAATACTTCTTTTCTTTAGTCATTTCAACTTCTTCTGGACTCATAGGCTGAGGTAATTAAATGGTCCCGACAGCCAATAACTGTTCCATCATCGGTATAACATCTTATTTTTTGAAATTGTTTTCTTTATGATAGTCGTATGATTGAGTTCGCTTATCATTTACTCTATCTTTTTAGCGATCCAAATCCTCCCTCTTCCTTGTTTCTCGCTTATCGTAAAAAGTATTTCTTTTCTTTTCTTGATCAACGATATTCACCATTGATTTATTCGATCCTCTTCTTTCCGTTCTGATATGAAATGCTAGCATTTTCTTGGCCATCAATTCCAATGCATGTGCTTTCGTTGGGAGATCTCAAAAAAGTTTTTATATCAGCACTTGTGAGCCTGAAGGCAATTCCTGGCTCCATAGAATTCAAACACTTGTTTATTTGTTCTATCTCTTCTGAAAACTACTTGGATGAGGCACTAAGAGTCTTCCACTTGTCAATAAATTTTTCCACAGGTTCATTTTCTCTTTGTCTGAAAGAGGCCAATTCTACAATGTTGACGTCATGATCTGATGAGAAGAAATTGGATATAAATGCATCTTGCATTCGTTCCCAAATTCTTATCGATTCTGGTGTCAAATTAGAATACCATCATAACGCTTCTCCCGTCAAAGAAGAACCGAACAGTCATAAACATTATTGTGAAATAGTAGAGAAATTCCCCATGGTAGTGATGAAGTGTACGAGATGTTCTTTTGGAGACCCATCTCCATTAAACTTTTGATAGTTGTTTGAAGTTTGTCGGGAAGGGAACATCTTCCACTTCTCTTGGATACAACGTTCTGTACCGGAATCTCCCACAATATTCACATTCCCTGATGACTTTTGCAACCATCTGTCGCATCTCCTATTGTGTTATTTCTCCAGTAACTAGAATAGACCCATACAATCTTGCTCTATGTGGTAGTGAACCCTTGGGTTGTTGCTCATTTTCATTCATAAGAGTCACTACTGGTGGAGCTATTGCTTGAGCCACATTATGAGCGAGAGGAGCCAAAGTTTTTGACACTCTTCCATTAAGGTTTTTTGAGCTTCGTCCATTTTAGCCATATGTTCAATGACACTTAGTGGAGGGCCTTAACTGACTCCTGCCATATGTACGGTGGCTTCTTTGCTCCACGATGAAGCTATATTTGGAGTGAAATGGGAATATATCGATATAATGGGGCTTATCAAAAGAGGAGTTTCATTCAAATTTTTTATGCTTTCATAGCATTCGGTTGATTATGATACAATTTGAGGCGATGCAGGGACTAACGGGCTTATCATTAGTGATTTACCTTTTTGTTTCCCTGTCCATTGAGTTCCTGTAGCGGATAAAGCTAGGAAATCCCATGATGTCATTGAAAGAATGGATTTCTTGGGGTATATTGTTGGAGCGAGTTCGGGGTTCTTTTTAGCTATGTTTCATGTCACTGGCCCTTTGATTTTTTGCGTCGATGAGCTTATCCTGGCAATCGGGATGTTTTGAGCTCTTGATCTTTGGTGAGACATAATGATGCATCATTCCCATCCTCTTGTGCCAACAGTGAGGTGGTTACGACTGTGGCAGTGGCTCGAGATTCATTACATCTAACTAACGTAGACTCTTTCTTGTAATGTGGAGTTTGTCTGCCAACGTATTCTATAACAAACCCAGCCGATGTAAAATAAAAGACCATCTTGTTCATGGCGGTTGCCATTAGTTGGTTGTAGTTTTTCCTTTCCTGGGTTATTGAGAAACAATGTAGATCAATATTTAAATAAGAACATACTTTACTTTAGAGATGAGAGGGAGGATGTTCCCGTTGAGAGTCTCCATTTTGACATCTGTACAACACCTAATAGTGGTGAAAATTCTCTGTATTGTTCCTAAGTTAATATCAAGTAAAATAGAAAAAAAAATTAATTCCCCAGCAGAGTCACCATTTTGTTTCAACAAGAAACAAATGCATTCAAATTAGGAGAATTGTTTTACTTAATAATAACGAAGGAAGAGTGAAGAGAACAATCATTATATTTTATTTATTCTGAATTCATTTACATCCTTTCTCTCCTTTGATTCTAAATAAAGTATATACATAATGCAATACAAATATCAAATGTTATAATTGTTAATTTCTGCAGCATTTCAGATTGAATCATGATCTTTAATATAGAGATGTTGTGCTGGAATAATATTCATCCTAATTGATTCCATGCTCCTGAAATACTTTAATCCTTCAACCCAAATTAGGGTTCTTTTAATCCTTTCAAGATGAATAATCATCACTTGAGCTGACTGTCCACATAGTGAACCCATTGTGCAGACCACCTATTGTGCGGGCCACTCGTTGTGCACCCCATTCCGTTGTATGGACCACCCGTTGTGAGCTGCACAACAGGCACTTCCAATACATGGGCTCTTCTGAAGTATGGATTCTTCTCTGCTGCTTTGGTGCTGTTCGAATGAATTAACTATAGGGGATAACTGGGTATTTATAGCCTTTCGCACGTGTGAACCCTACACAAAACCCGTTGTGCGCTAACACCCTTTATGCACTGCACAATCATTGCGTGCATACATTCATTGTATGCTTTTATCCATTGTGCAGATATGAACTCCTGTTGTGCGTTGAATAATGACACTTCTGAAGGACATCTATTGTGCGCTGTATAACCAAGTTTTGTAGAACTTCGTATCTTTTAAATTTTTTTCTTCTTTTCTTCTAATTAATTTTTATGCCTTAACAATAGCTTTAAAGGCTTTTGCATTTGCACTACTTTTATTTTTCTAATTAGTTTTCCATAAACTTAAGTTATCTCTTTCATGGACTGTAATGTCTCAAAAAAATCCGTATAAAGACCCGAGTATCACCTCAGGTAGAAATCACTAAGGACTAAATCCTTTAGGAATTAGATAAAAATTAACTAAGTATTAAATTAAATCATTTGTGGAATTAGCTTGAATCACTTTCAATATGTACTGCAAGACCTAAAATTAATAGGATCGCTAATGCTACATTACTTAGAAACTTAGGATCAATCTCAAAACCTAGTTGCTCTCGGGAGCATCACGAAACTCTTTATCGGACCTGGACTGCACGTCGAAAGTCTGATTACTACGAAACTATATGGTTATGACTGCTTTTCCGAGCTTGACAACCATCTCAAAAATTAAATCCAAATATTATCCTAAACCGCATAACTTGAGGCCAGAGCGAAGTGTGTGAGAAATGCGAATATCTTTAGAAAATAAACTCAAACTTAAGTGATTTGGGTCATTTGCTTGCAGGCCAAATCTAAGGTTTTAGACCGTCAGATTCTGATCCAACTACACCCTCAGATCAGGAAAAATTTATAACACATGTCAGTGTACTTGTAGCCCTGATCGAGTAACAATGACCGTTGAATTGAAATAGGTCGACCACGGTTGATCCACAAATCTGATCTGACTGAAATCTTAACCTGGCCGAGATCAAATGTCAGAGAACTTTCTCCACACCGTATGTGGGAAATGGGCCTCCAGATGAGGTTCGTTGGACTAAAACAACCACTTTTTGGCTATAACCTAAGTATACCATGGCCCTGGGGCCATTTACACCAATTCTGGGCCTATATAAGGACCTAAACCCAACCCTCTCTCATTCCATACAAATTTCAAACCCTATGAGAGAGAAGAGAGGAAAAGAGAAGGAAAGAGTGAGGAGAAGAGAGAGAGAGAGTGAGAGATCGTTGCTGGGATTCGATCCCACCGCTTCACGTGTCGAATCATCCTACCCGTATAGCTACACCGGTGATTTTGACTCCGTTTTTGGGTAAGAAATCCTAACCCTAATCTATGTTAGGTATCAAACTAGAGGAAATAGTGAAATATCTAACCTATTTCATGTTATAGGTAGTCGTTATGCTGTAGACAAAGACGTATTGTTCAAACTGAGCTGATATGAGTCTACTGGTGGAAGGTGCAGACTATAAACGTTTAGGTTATGGTTTTTAAGGCTTTCAGTGTTAGTTAATGATTTATGACTGACTTCATTGTTGTCACATGTGCTTGGATGCGATAGTTTTTGCGTATTATATATATATATTTACTATGTTGATTTTAATGCATTTCATGTGTTTGTTGAAATGTTTGAATGAATATGGAATTATGATTTATGCTTGCTACATCTATTGATTGAGAATACATGATTGTTGTATATGTGACAAGTCCTTTGTGAAAGGATTTTCCATGATATATGTTATAACTACTCTATTACATGTATGTTAATATGTGTAGTTTAAGTGTTTAATAAAATACCTGAATGAGGAAATTCTTGTTGAAATGTATTTAATGAGGGCATTGAGATAGGATTCTCAATAACTTTATCTATAGTTACAATTTCCTTTATGTAACATATCTTACTACTACATGCTTTATGGATGAAATGTATATGTATGACAATGTGTGTGCTATGTGTTTGTTAAAATGTTCAAATGAGAATTATATTTGAATTATTTGTCACATGCTGTCTGACTATCAAATATGAATGCCTATTATATTTGAGTATGATTAGGACTACTGCATAGTCCAGGTAATCGGTAATATTTTCCAAGTTAGTGGTCGAGGTCATTTCTCCACACAAGGCATGTTCGAGGAATCCGAATCGTATGCTGCTTATCAACAATGGTTAGGACACACGGAATGCTTACGTACTCCATGTTGATTAAGTCAACATGCACTTATACCATTTGAGCTTGTTAAGTAAACCAATGGGCCCATTCTATGTTCACCATGTATAGATTTTACTGCCTGAATCTAAGGTACCACTTACCAGTGAAATATCCATTTAACCTTAGTACATCGATCTGCCAAGACTCATGAGTTAGACATAGTGGTATGGGACACCGTGGTCGAACTGTCAGCCTACGCTGGGGTAACGAGCTTCCCCATAGTGTCTAGTGAGAAAACCAAACTTGTGAGCAGAATACAGTGGCATGAGACACTAAATTCGAGTTGTTAGCCTACGATCAAGTGACAAGCCTCTCGTAGTGACCTCGAGTATACACTAGAACTATGCTAAGGTGATGAGCCTTTCCGTAGTGACCTCGAGTATAACTAGGCCTGTGCTGAGGCGACGAGCCTCTCTGTAGTGACCTAGAATTGTCATCGTATGCAACTAACTAGGATTCACGACCCTAGATAGATCATTATTTAGGTCAATGATATAAAGGGAGGTACCTTAGCTTTCCAATCTTGTTGTATGAATAATTTTAATTAAGAACTTGGCTAATCAGGCACATACACTGCATTGTATGTGCCTTTAGTATTGGTGTTGATCACAGCAGGAGTGTTGCATGCATGACTAAGAGATGATGTCACAGAGGGAGTGCAGGCGAGGGCATACATCATTATCGTATCTCATTCTTGCATTAACAAAAGTACTTAGGATATGATTGTTGCACTACCTTATCATTACTACTTGATTGAATTGATAACATGTTAACCTTTGCTTTATAGCTCCACTGAGTTGATCACTCACTCCCACTCTGGGATGGTGTTTTAAAGCACCAAATAGACTCTATTGTAGCTGCAGATGATAACAATGCTTACAAAGTGGAGCCTGACTTTTATGATGACGAGGAGTTTTCCTATCTGCAACTCTCTGGCAGGTCTACATAGACCTAGAGTTGTGCCACCGGGGCTACTGGGACCTGGACTAGATGACATTGCACTTTATCATTTTATAAATTTTGATATTATACATGTTATTATTTAACCTGGTGACATTCATACTTTGGGGACTTACAATCACTTATATGCTTTATATATATCTATCACAGTCTTCCGCTTACGTAACTTAACTGTCTTTGGAGTATGATATACTGTTTAATACACTAATACAAACAACATTTAATCATCATTATCTATATTGCATAAGTGATGTGTTGAAACTCGGGAGTTGGGCTCTTGCTCGACCCCCGAGTTTCAGGGCGTTACATGGATGTGGTTTTATCATTGGCTATTACTTCCATAGTTGGAGAGAACCATTGACTTGCAGTGGCTTGTCACACACCTTCATCAATGGATTTGAGGAAGATCCTCATCCTGGCTTTCCAATAAGAATAATTTGAGCCATCAAAGGGAGGTAGCCTGGATATGGATAAAGTTTCAAAATTTGACATCTTATAGCTCTGGATCTATCACTAGGAGGTAAATCCCAAAAAGAACAACCTCATTATGATACAATTTGAAAGATGACTATGTATGTCCTAGAGGAAGGGGTGAATAGGACTAAACCAATTTATAACAATAAATCATAAAAAATAAATTCTCAATAGCAACAAATATTGAAATCTTGATTTCAATTGAGTCGTAGGACAACCTTCACCTAAAATCTTAGGCAAGACAACCTTATGTCTAGACGTCTTTGAAACTAATATTTCAAAATAATAAAACCAGAGAATAAGATAAGAAATCGTCATAATACAAAGAATTATAGTAGATCGTTATTTAACACACACCTATTCCACTCCCAAAAACTACTACCACACATAATTTTTGCTTTCCACTATTTCTAGGTTTGTCATAGGATCATTTCAACAACCTCTTATAGTTCTTATGATTTTCACAGACTTAACACAATAAAACCTCAAGTAATTTTCATGGGCTAACCACTAAACAACCCAATGAGATTTTCGGGCAATCTCAACAAACCGAGATGAATTAATAAACTGAAATCAAGTACTTATCTTCTTGAAGATGAAGGCATCGATGCAATGATACTGATGAAGTTGATGCTTTAATCAATGTGGCAGTCTTAATTCTTGGATGATGATGAATCAATGTATGCTTAACTGGAAAGGATCTAGGGATATATAATTTCTCAAGGAATAAAATCTGAAAACCTACAGATTCAATTCTCTAATCTCAAGTTGAGTATTGCTTACACTCTAATTGAATTTAAATTTAACTTAAGAAAGGGAAATGTGTAAGCTATAAAAAAAAATAAGAATTACCATACAAATAGCTTAGAAAGGACTTGAGTTTTTCTTTTTGCTTAATGAAGAAATATCTCTTCTTCTTTTTTTTTTTGTGTTTAAAACAATGAGAAAATGTCTTTATTTATAGCCGAAGGATTTGGTTCTTCAGTCAGCCTAAGAATAACTTCAGCTAGTTGAATTTTAACGATATTATTCTAACGACTATCAGATTTCACGAGATTTGATTTTGTCAAAAATTTGCCTGGCCTGAGCAAAAATTTGGCTGGCCCGAGCAAGATTTGGCTAGCCAAATATAGGGCTTGGCTGGTCGAATTTCCCTGAAATCCAAAATATTACATTAATGGAAACTTTTCCTAAGTCACACTCGAGCTGACCCAAGCTATTCAGTTGGCCGAACCCAAGATTGGGTTGGCCAAATTTACAAATGATTTTCCAATTAAAGCTGCTTGAAACTTGACCTAGGCTAATGATGGGCTGACTTAAGTTGAATTTAGCTGGCCTAACCTAAGGTTGGGCTAGCCGAACTTCCTCAATTTTACATGAAAAAATTTCACTATTTAAAGATATAAAAGCCATGATTAAGTACTCTGTCATATGGTCTTTTCTAAGGTTGTTTTACCTGTAGGTTGGCATACACTTGATCTTTCACTTGAAACATTTTCGAACTTATATTCTTGAGATGTCGAGTCATGCTTCTTGAAGTGTTGTAGAGGATTGAAGTGTGCTAAAGATCCAACCCATGTTTTGTTTATGAAATTTGATAAATACATGTATGCTTAAAACATTAACACTTAGAATGGGCTTGGTTATGCTATTGGAATTCTTTGCTTAATTTATCTCCGTGTGCTTTTGTGGTCCCCCAACAAGTGGTATCAAAGCTTAACATTGGGGCATGGTTTAAATCTGAAAGTGAAGTATTAATGGATTTAATCCTAAGTTCAATTTTGAGAAATAATCTAGAAAAAATAACTTTGAATTATGGAAGGTCAAGATGATTGGTCTCCTAGTTAAACAAGGATTGGATGATGTCATCTTTGAGAACTGGCCATATTCTGTGACAGAAGAAGAATGGAACACGATGAATAAGAAAGTGAGAACCTTTATCTAGTTATGCCTAAGGGATGAGGTCCTCTGCAATGTCATGACAGAGAAAATTGCAGCTAGTACTTATGCGAAATTAGAGGTCATTTATGCAAAGAAATCTCTTGAGAATCGTCTATACTTAAAGCTTCAGTTGTTCAATCTAAAGATAACAGAGGGAGGCGATGTTGAGGCCCAATTAGTAACTTTAATAAGATGTTGAGGCCCAATTAGTAACTTTAATAAGATAATTTGTAGGGTCCTTACTTTTGCTCGGGTGGTAGACTCAAGAGTTTCAACACCCGGTCAATGGTTCGAGTACCCATAGGTGGTGAAATTCCACTAGCATGAGTGTGTGTGTGTGTTAAAAAAAAAAGACAATTTATAAATTGCTAGATGTGGAGGAAATGATTAAAGATGAGGATCAAGTATGCATCCTATTGAATTCTCTCGTGGCTTCATATGAGTCATTCAAGGACTCATTGTGCACTGGCAAATCGACCCTTAACGTCGATACTGTTATCTCAGCCATTCATGGAAAGGTGATGAGAAAGAAAAATGATGATGTGGGCAACTCTACTGACGCATTGTTTATGAGGGGGCATAATTCCAAGCGAGATAGTGGATCTTCTCGATTAAGATCCAAATCTAAGGGCAAGGGCAAATAAAAGTTGAAGTGCTAGAATTGTGAGATACTTGGGCACATGAACAAGGATAGTACAAATCCTAAGGCAATAAAAGTGAACACAGAGGCTTCTTCCAAGGTGGCCAACAATGTCGAGTCTAATGAAGGTATGAGTGAAAGTGATGTGTTGTTAGTGTTTATGGTCAGACACTTATACGATGATCATATGGATGAGTGAATTTTAGATACTGTGGCATCATATCACATGACTCATCATCAGGTTTGGTTCAACAATTATAAAAAGTGCGATGGTGGCTAGATATTTATGGGCAATGACAATGACTGTAATGTGGTGGGTGTTGGAGCGGTGCACATCAAGATGTTTGATGGGATGGAACATACCTTGATTGAGGTGAGACATGTTCTTGATATGAGGAAGAGCTTAATATCTTTTGGAGCACTCGAGGCACTTGTGTGTAAATTCATTAACTTTGATCATGTCCTTAAAGTTTCAAAAGGGACACTTGTTATCATGAAGGCACAGAGGAACGAAAATCTTTACAGGTTGATCGGGAGCACTTCATCAGGTGGAGTTGCAGTGGCTATAGAAGATTCCACTTCTACACATATGTGGCATGCAAGTCTGGGCCACATGAGCGAGAAGGGTATGAAGGTACTTTCTGACTGTTATTTTATTTCAACATTTAAAAGTTTTGATTTAAGTATACACGAGCATTGTATATATGGTAAACATCTAAGGTTATCTTTTAAATATAAAAAACATGTATATAAGGGTGTTATTGATTATATACATTTTGATGTATGAGGGTCATCACCCAGGGTTTCTAGCGGAGGATCGCCATGGTTCGTCACATTCATTGACGATTATTTTAGGAAGGTATAAGTTTTTTTCATAAAAAATAAATCAAATGTTTTCACCAATTTTAAGCAATGGAAAGCGATTGTGAAAAAAAAGTCAGGGCAAAATGTGAAGGTTCTAAGGATAGATAATGATGGAGAATTTACTTCAGGTGAATTTAATCAATACTATAAGAATGAAGGGATCGTGAGGCACAACATAGTGTGCCACACACTACCACAAAATAGTGTGGTTGGGCGGATGAATCAGACTCTCTTGGAGAGGGCCCGATGTATTATTAGTAATGATAATTTTGACAAGTTATTGTGAACTGAGGTCGTCCATACGACTTGTTACTTAGTAAATCGATCCCCTTCTATAGCCATTGATTAAAAATTTTCAAAGGAATATGAAGCGGTCAATAGGTTAACTACTTGGGATTATGTGTGTTTGGTTGTGCAACTTACTCTCATATACCGTCAGTTGAGAGAGATAAGTTAGACCAAAGAGCTAAAAAGTACATCTTCATTGGCTATGGTGGTGGTATGAAAAGGTACAGGTTATATTAATGAGTCATACGAAAAATCACTATTGGTCGTGACATCAAATTCGACGAAAGATCCTTGTCCCGTAAGGATAAGCATGGGGAGCTAAAAAAGTTGGTTGTGGACATTCAGTGTAACACCCTGAACTTTTCAATACTTGAGTATTGAATGCTTTTAAGTGTTACCATGAAATATAATTTAGTATATGCATGTGTATGTCACCACTTTAGCATATTCTAACTAGAATCTGACCGTAGGGAATAATCTTTATCTATAGATCAAGTCATCCAACTGTTGATTTTTAAGACAAGGTTATCATATATCCAAGTATTCCCATTTTTCCATCATAACAAATCATTCAGTTAACTATCCACTACTAGGTAAAGATATCTGATCATCCATTTTGACTTTGGACCACCCGATTGTAGTAAACTAACTACTTGATATCTGTATCCACTCGTTCAAAAATCAAATTGAGATTTTTTGATTCATTCATCTTGTTCACCACCTATGAATAATCATAACTTATCATCAGAACTACAATCTGAGGAACTTACACATGTGAACAAGTCACTTGAATATAACGGTATACATGTTGTAACGCCCCGTCCAAAAGGGAATAATGTCCTGAGGCGCATGTGCAAACCGACACAGGATTGGATAATTTAGTCACATGTGTGGGCCTGTTATGGACTAATTAATGTCAAGCTTAACCACTAATGAGATCAAATCAAGTCATGCTCGGGCCGAGCATGGGTCGTAGAGCTAGGTAGCCCCTTAATATTTAGCGATTGTCTGTACGAGCCGTGTTTTGCCCGAGGAAGATCCAAAAATCCCAAAACATTGTCAGACCTTTGGGCTCGCTAGGCTCGTGGTCCCATGTGGATGCCAGGCCCTGAAAATATTGAGAAACCGTCAAGCAGTGCTGCCCTGTTGGCAGTTGAAAACCGCAAGTTGCCTGGCCTAAAGAAATAAAATTCTGAAATTTGCCCTTATAACCCCGCTGCTTGAGTATGCAAATCTGGGCATTCCAGTCATCAGATCTCTTCTAAATTCACACCGAAAGTTGAGAACAATTCCCAGCCCTTACCTATAAAATCTGGTCATTAATCGTAGAACGGTGACCGTCAATCCCAAATCGGGTCGTTGCGGCAAAACCTCACATCCGTTTGCTAACAAACTTCGCCCAACCCTTCATTGGGCCATGGGGCATCTATCCCACATGTCTGATGGGCCAAGGATCCATCAGAGCAGCTCTAATAACTTGAAATGGCCCCATATGTCTATTTGGTGAATTTCCTTAAACCCGAGGGTCAATTGAAATAAATCTGGACATATAAAAGTCCAGCTTCCTCTCTCTCAAAGCCCCATTTCTTTGCTGAGAGAGAGAGGAGAGAGAAAGCCCCACCTTATTGTGCATGTGAGCTTGGTGTTTGGATTTTAAAGATCCCAACATCCTCACCTCTCCTCTACCGATGAACTCCGTTGTTCTCCATCGTTGGAAGAGAAATTCCAACCCATCTAAGGTAATGTAGGAATTCTCACCTATTTTCATAATTTTTGCAACATGCATGTAATCTTTGCCCATTCAATACAATATAGGGCCCCGGTACCTTGAGCTTGCAGACCTGGCGTCGCTAGGATAGTCTCAACAATCTCCAGCTAAGTTTAGGTGAGGACCATTACCTTTAGGTAATCGATTATCGCACCTGGTATAGGTTTAGTGAATGTGTGTGGTGCGTTGTTAGTGCATGTTGCTGAATTTTCATTTGGGCTGCATAAATGATTGAAGGGGATTAGACCCTAATACCTCAAATCTGTGACCTGTGCATTTGCATGCTCATGTAGGGTGCAAATATCTAACTTTCCCCAAAATTTATACTAGCCGGCTATTGATTTCCTAATTTGGTGCTAATAATGCTTTAATAATGACATGTATTGCTGTAAATTGTTGATTGTCGATTGAATTGTTGCTACATGTCAATTATGCTAGGAGTAAAGGTGTGGAATGTTGTCACATTGCTGAATTGTTGAACAACTTGCTTGATTTCCTCAATTTATGGCTGAATTATGTGAATTATGTTAACTCATGGAAGGCTAGTTGTTGTATATTGATGTATGACTGCCCTTAAAGTTGTATATGTTGGAACCTGGTGAACATGATCCATATGGGTTAGCAGAACTTCATATATTGTTATCCATGTACGTAAATTGCTGATTTATTCCTACCATTAGTGAACTATTTATGAGTTTGATAATACATGTTGTGTATTATTGCATAAACCCTTAGATGGGCCGATTACTTGTAATTGCTCGAGCGACCCCTTTTGTTGGATCTGTCTGCGAGTAATCTGGTCTGAATAGTTGAACCATACGTTATTGGCCGTAGTTGGACTACGCGAGACTATGTTCTCAGGCCGATTAGTTATGGTTCAACCTGTCAGGGCACATTGACTAATAGCCAACCTTGTATGTTAACCTTGTTTGCTCATGCTTGATGAACCCAAAGTACCCTAAGACTGTTACGCCCATTGTTAACTATGGTTTATGACCCGTAAATTCTTATGAGTCGGGGATGGTGGTATGGGATAGTATGCCTGTATTGTCAGCCTACGGTGGGGTGACGAGCCTACCCATAGTGTCCATTGAGCACTTGGACTCGTGAGTCGGGAACAGTGGTATGGGACACTGTACCCATGTTTTCGACATGTGTTGGGGTGATGGCCTCTCTACAGTGATCACGAGTAGGACATTTAAGTCCCTACATGTTTCTTCTATGTTTATACTACTTTTCGAGATTGATGACCCTAAAATAGGGCTAAGGGTCGCGAGAGCTACGTGGCCACGGCCGTTGAGCCGCGTGATCAGGTTAGGACAATAACTCCACTAAGGGTATTCCGATTTCCCCAACCGGCCGGATGAACAAACTTAACTAATCAATCAGGTCAACATATTTCACGACATCGCATTATATTTGTGGCGATTATACAGTCGAGGTCGCTTTTGAGAGAGTGTTATTTCATTGCGAATGTCAGATGTTATCGCTTGAGGGAATGCTGGTTTTTGGCGAGGAGCATGCATAATATCATAATCATGCATTTGCATTAATAACAATGTTTAGGAATCTATGTTGTTTGTTGTTCATTAAATGTATCGTGTGCAGGATAATTTGATGCCTATTGCTAATAGTACCACTGACTTGATCACTCACTCCCATTCTGGGACGGTGTTGTAAAACACCAACTAGAACTCGATATAGATGCAGGTACCCTGGAGCAGCATGCACTGGAGGTTGTCGATGCTGATGACGATGAGTAGCGAGCTCACTACTAGGAGTTTGGTGAAGCATATTAGCAAGATGGATGTCGGCGGGACTGGGCCAGAGCCCAGGTCATTTTGAGGATTGATGAGTGTTGAGAGTAAAACTATGGATGTTAAACTGATTTTATTAAGTCAACGTGGTGGATACAAACCTTCTATGGTACTCTGTTGGTTAGTGGCGTTTGAATTCTAAACTATCTAATTAGAAATTGACTATGCTTAGATTAATTTATCATTGCTTGCTAATACCGAATTAACTATATGAATTTGTGACTCATTATTGCACACGTGGCACTCAGGAATTCGGGAGCCGAGTAGTTACTCGGTTCTTAAAATTCAGGGCACTACAACTTGGTATCAGAGCATGATTTGGATTAAACTGGGCCTAGGGTAGTAGGTTCAATACGATGCACTCTGACTTAGGGGGGAACAACTGAATTTAAAGACAACACTAGGATCCTGAAACTTTGTCTAATCGGCGAGTCGACCCCTGTAAACTAGCCTCGAAAAATAAGACGGACCACTTAAGTTGTATGAAGTGATCTAAGTCACTTCTATCTAGAAATTAGATGATTTAAGCTGACCAAGGTTAAATAATGTAAGTCTAAGTCACTCTAGTAGCACAGGGGACTTCTATAGTCCAGCCTGTGGATTTAATGGTCCCAATTGATGATGAATCAGCTTGATCCTAGCTAAGATGAACCAAAGATGTGTCTACATCAAATCTAAACCACATGGACCAGTGTACTCAGCTTACGAACTCCCATTTAGGCAGAAAACAACCCTTGGACCATAGTACATGCACCATATTCAACATAGAGACGAAATGAACACATTTAGGGGGACCCAGGGGGTTCCATAGAGCGAAAACACAAACCCCAAGGGGGTGGCCACTGCCAACACCTCCAGAGAGGTGCGGCAGCACTGGCGAATCGGCGGTGCACCGCCATCAATTTTAGAAGGGCGTGGCGGCACCACTGCCAGCCAGGTTGTGTGGTATCCCTCCCACGTATGGGGGTCCCCTTTGCTCATCCCTTTCTCCCTTTTTAACCATTTTTCTCAATTTCAAACCCTTTTCACCCCTCCGAACCTCTCCTAAACTCCTCACTCCTAAATCTCCATTTCCAAGCTCCTAGGATCATTTTCTTCCTTGCATGCTTCATTCCTTACCCACTGTCAACCCCATTCATCCTAAATCTCCCTTGCACTTCCTTATTCTCACTCATTAGAGCACAAAACCCTCCTTTTTGTGTCTAACAACTCCGATTCCTTCAAATCTATTCCATCCTCAAAGTGTTCTCACCTCTATGGCTTTTTTCGAGGTGGTGACCCCCATTTTTTCTATCTCCATGCTCCTTTCTCTCATGAGAAAGAAGCGAGCGGCCCTGGATGAAGCCAGGCCTAGCCGTCCGAGAGAATTCAAGAAGAAGATGAGTGCCGGTGCGAGTTCGAGCACCGAGCGAAGGTCGAAGCGGGACCTTGATCCCCAAGTCCCTTTAGCGAGGTCTCCATCGGCGGGCATTGAGCTCGATAAGTTTCGTCAACGCAAGGTCATTTTTAAAGCTCATATGTGAAAGGGCCTAGCTATATGCCCTAGAGGGGGGCTGAATAGGGCAATGCCAAATAAAACTTATAACAGCGGAATAATAAAAGATATAAAACACAATGCTGAATATAAAACAATCACAATAGCCTAAAATAAAGAGATTGATACTTTATCAGTTCTAAGGACAACCTTACACCAAAAACCAGAGGTTTAAGGTAGGACAACCTTATTTCTAGAACCTCCTTTGTATCACAAACCAAAGAGGAATAATAAGTAATGAAATCAAAATAACTTGCGGAAAATAAATCCTAAGTTATTATAACATTCATCCACACTCGCTTGAAGTGAATACAACATTCATCCACAAGCACAAACCACAAAACTGAATGAATAAAGGAATGAATGAATGAAGCACATCCACAACACAACAATATATAGTGGTTCGCCTGTGTGTACACCAACTGTTATCCAACAGCCACACAGATTCTTACTTCACTCCTAATATCCTCACACAGGGGATATTAGCATGCACTATCAAAATAGGTTTCACAGGTTCACCTAAAACCTTCACAATTGTGTCTTTGATCTCGGGCTTACACAATCCAAAAACCCCACAATCTGAGTTTTCTGGCTCTCCTCAGATAACCACTACAATGAGATTTTTCTGGCGAATCTCAAACAAAAACCAGAGAAAGTAAATTACAAAACATGTAAAATACCTGAATCACCTTTTGAAGAAGCCCGGTAGAACCAATCGGAGTAGAAGTTCGATTCGACGTTCAAAGTTCAATACTCACTTTAAGAATGGTTCTAAGTCTAATTGATTTTAAATCAAACAGGTTAGATCTATTTGATTTTGAATCCAAGAAGAAGGAATATCAGAAATTCCCCTTTTCTAATAAGATTGGAATGTAGATCAAAATCAAATAAAAATAAGCTAGTAAAAGGAATATTAAATAAGCACAATGTAGCTTAAAATAAACACAAACTTATCTTAGAGAATAGCCTAAAGAATGCTTGAATAGAATTGATTTGAAGTGCTAAAATTCTGAAGTTCGTGCTCTATTTATAGCCTGAAAAATCCCGTCTACGACTGGTCTTAGGATCCTAAGACTGGTCGTAGCATCAAAGATTTTCACGGGATAAGATTTTCAGTTCCATGACCGGTCCTGGGTGGTCTACGATCGATCGTGGGTCACCTATGACTGGTCGTGGATCACCTACGATCAGTCGTAGGACCCCAAAAACGGTTGCTGGAGTTTGAGTCGTAGGGCTACGAGCGGTCGAAGTATGAGTCGTAGAACTTCCAGGACTGGTCGTAAGATGTCCAGGACTGGTCGTAGGACAGCCAGAAAGATCTGAAAATCTTCAAATACCTAAGACTGGTCCTGAAAAACTTAATACTGGTCGTAGCAAAGCTAGGACTGGTCTTGAAGTCCCTAGGACTGGTCTTAGAACACTCCAAACAAGCATATTAAAATATATGAGTTATGTATCCGGAACGACCTACAATAAAGCCCATCCTAAGGTCAATCTAAGGTCAAACAAACCTTAAAAGTGAGATGGACATTGAAAGTCTGTTTTCTCAGATGACCCTTAAGAGAAGCTTGTGAATATACAAAACTTGTAGTAGGCCTTCATGAGCTTGATCTTGACTTGACAAAGTCTTCTAGTAAACTTGAACTTGATCAAATCTTGAACATGCAACCTTGAAAACTTCTATTCTTGATTTCTTCGTCCAAGACTTGAAAACTTTCTTCATTTAAGATCTTGTCTTGAAATGCGATGTCTTGATATGTCTTGATTGCAATGAATAGACTTCAAACATAAAACAGAAGATATACAAGAGATAGATATAGGTTTTGGCACCATAAAATTTGACAACTAAAGGGATATGAAATCATAGCACTTACAATCTCTCCCTTTTTCAAATTTATGACAAAACACATAGCATCAACGATAATAAGGAATGATAAGTCATGAAATCACAAAATACTCTACTCCCCCTGAGAATTACGAGTATTGCTCATATAATCAGTACACAACATGAAAACCTCAAGACTTCAATCCACATATCCAACAATCCACATATCCTTCTCAAACAATAGAAGCAAATTACTCCCCCTATCCGTATTACTCTCCTTTTAAAATTAGCTTTACTACTCTCCCTTTTTGTTATAAAATGACAAGGGAAAGGCACAATAGGAAGGAGAACGTAAAAAGTAAAAAAAAATGAGAAAGAGATATGAAAGGACATCATATAAATCTTAAGCATCAAGTCATAATCCATTATCCAAAAGATAATGTTATGAAACTATAATTCATAATACATACCCAAAATAAAAGGAAATGACATACTATCCAGAAGATAATTCACTTAATCTGATCCAGAGGAGGGAGCAGGGATAGTTGGATCAATCTGGAGTAAGCCCTTATTTATGCGACGAAGATATTTTCGCATGTACTTGAATCTCATATCATGGGCTATATTCATATTATCAACTTTTTCCTCCAATGCACGAAGTGTGCATCAAAACCAGAAAGATCATAATCTGGATCATTAGGTGAATCAGTTTCAATATCATCAAATATGTCATCCATATTAACATCTTGAGGAAGATCGCCAGCTTCCCCTTCGTTTCTAGCATCACCACCATCACCACCAACACCACTAACACCAGCTTCATCAAACTGGCCAGGGAGCAGATCCAATTTCATCTTATTAAGATTGGCATTGTTGAAAATAAGATGATGAATTGGTGCCTTATTAACAGGTTTATCGACAAGCATGTGAGTGGCTAAAACAGTCATAAGATAACCGAATGGAATATTACTATGACCCGGATGGAAACGAAATTGTATAATGGAGTGACAAATCAAAGAAGGAAGACAGACCTTGGTTCCAGAAGCAATAGAATGCAACACATGAACTATGAAAGAAGTCAACTCGGTTTTATTATCGGACCGAGGATATACATTGGAAATGAAGAAACGATGTAATATTCTATAACTGGGTAACAAATACTTTGCAGGGAGCGCATTCCCTTTGTGAGTCCATTATGCATCAATTTTGCATAAATCTCTTGTTAACATGCGTTTTTCCGATTCAGAAGGTTTATCGTATAAGGTATGAATTGGTATTCCTTCATCATTAACAGGTATATCCATAATACCTGATATCAAATGACGGTCTACTTTAAATTTTTCTTCTCTAGTATCGATTGGAAATGTTAAATTATCAAGAGAAAAATCTGAGATGCATGCTACCATTGATTGAGCAATGGACTGGTATGCAGACCCACCCCAAAGCAAAATGTTAGTCCAGCCTACAGATTCAAGAAGGGAAATGACACCATATGGAGCAATGTGATTTAGATCAGTGGTATGCTCAACGATAATGTTACGGACACGCAAATCCCGTACATCTTGAGTATCATCTTCGGGTGACCGAAGGTGCCGTTTAGTTATCGGTGCAGATCTGGATGAAGATGGACCACGTGATGTTTTCTTTTTCCCTTTAGCATCCATATTCAAAAAGATATACAAAGAGCAAGCAAGATGCACAAAAGAAAGATGAGTTTTCTCTAGATCAGCAAATTGAGAGGAAACCCTTGAAAAACTCAACAAGAGATGAAATCATGCTGTACTATGAACAAATCAAAGCATAGAGATCATGAATCTTTAAGAAAAATGATGAAATAGGACTTACTTTGAAGAAAAACTAGAAATCTATGACTGGTCGAGCCACGACTCGTCGTAGGTCGGTGTGAAAATGAAGAAGGGTATTTTTCCCAAATTATATCACATTCACGAGATCCACGACCGGTCGAGTATGGTTCACGATCGGTCGAACCACGACTGGTCGTGTACAACCTGACCTGTCGAGCATTGACCAAAAATACATTTTTAATGAAAAAATTTAAAATTTAAACAATTATAATATGAAATATAATACACTAATGAGACATGCAAGTAAGAATATTCAATGTAAAATGCACATACCAAGATCAAATTTCAATTTATTAAACCTGCTTTTGTCGAGCGGTTTAGTAAATGTATCAGCAAGTTGAGTTTCGGTTGATATATATTCTAATGAAATAACTTTTTCTTCAACCAACTCATGAATGTAATGATACCTAATGTCAATATGCTTAGTACGTGAATGCTGAATTAGGTTTTTGGAAATGTTTATAGCACTGGAATTATCACAATGTAAGATCATTGAATCTCGATTAATTTTATAATCACTAAACATGCGTTTCATCCAAACTAGTTGAGTACATGCATATCCAGCTGCAATATATTCAGCCTCAGCAGTAGAGAGCGATATTGAGCTTTGCTTCTTGCTGAACCAAGAAACTAAGAAATTTCCAATGTACAAATAACCACCACTGGTTGATTTTCTATCATCAATATTTCCGGCCCAATCAGCATCTGAATACCCGGCTAATTGGACATTAGTATCAAAAGGATACCAAAGTCCCAAATTTATAGAACAATAAGATGTGATTCCTTAGGATTAGACTGATATCTCGCACAAATACCAACACTAAATGCGATATCAGGTCTACTAGCAGTAAGATATAACAAATTATCAATCATACTGCGATATAATTTAGGATCTATATCTTTACCTGAAGAGTCTTTTGAGAGTCGTAATGTTATACTCATAGGAGTATCAAAGTTCTTACCATTCTCAAATCCAAACCTTTTAACCAAGTTTGAAGCATATTTGGTCTGGAAAATGAAAATTCCATCAGGTTGTTGTTTTACTTGTAACCCTAGGAAATAGTAAAGTTCGCCAACCATGCTCATTTCGAACCTTGATTTCATTAATTCTGCAAACTCAGTAGACATGTTAGAACAAGTAGATCCATAAATAATATCATCAATATATATTTGAACCATCAAAATATCATTGTTATTCTTTTTAACAAAAAGCGTCTTATCGACACTACCTACTTGAAAGCTATGACTAAGTAAGAATTTAGTCAATTTTTCATACCATGCCCTGGGTGCTTGCTTTAGACCATAGAGAGCCTTTTTGAGACGAAATACATGGTAAGATAACTTAGGGTCTTCAAACCCTGAAGGTTGTTCAACATACACTTCTTCATGTAAATCGCCATTCAAGAAAGCACTCTTTACATCCATCTGATAGATTTTAAATTTTCTAAAATATACGATGGAAATAAAAAGACTGATTGATTCAAGGCAAGCGACTGGAGCAAAGGTTTCATCATAATCGATGCCTTCAATCTGAGTGTACCCTTGTACAACCAGTCTAGCCTTGTTTCGTATAATATTTCCGAGTTCATCAGACTTATTTTTAAAGATCCACTTTGTTCCAATAATGTTTTTATCTTTAGGTCTAGGAACAAGATACCGGACATCATTACGAACAAATTGATTAAGTTCATCCTGCATAGCAACTATCCAATTTTCGTCAGAAAGTGCTTCTTTTACGTTGACCGATTCTATTTGGGATGTAAAACAAACATAATTACATATGTTCTCAAGTTGTTTGCAAGTACGAACTCCAGTGAGAGGATTTCCAAGTATTTGATTGGTTGAATGATCTTTAACAGTCCTTGGTTCAGATTCTTTTTGACTTGATGAGATATCTAAATTGTCAATAATAAGAGCTTCATCATCATCTGAACTTGGGGCTGGTGTATTCAAATGATCATCAATGACCACATTGATGGACTCTTGAATCACACCAGTTCTCTTTTTTAGAACCCTATAAACTTGACTGTTCAAAGAATAACCAAGAAAAATTCCTTCGTCACTCTTCGTATCAAACTTACCCAAATTTTCACGATCCCGTAAAATATAACACTTGCTACCAAAAATCCGAAAGTATTTAACAGTAGGTTTCTTTTCAAACCATAATTCATAAGCAGTCTTATTATCGGATTTACTAGTATAAAGCTGATTAATATATAACATGCGGTATTAACTGCTTCAGCCCAAAGATTTCTAGAGAGCTTCAAACTATTTAACATAACATTTGCCATATCCTGAAGCACTCTATTTTTCCTTTCAACTATACCATTTTGTTGCGGTGTTTTGGGTGCTGAGAATTCATGTGATATTCCCTGATCGCTATAGAATTTCTCAAAACTACTGTTTTCGAATTCAGATCCATGATCACTACGGATCCTGCTAACATGAGAACTTTTCTCATTTTGGATTCGTTTGATGACCTTTTTTACTTCATCCAGGGTTTTAGTTTTGTCTTTTAAGAATGATACCCAAGTGAATCTGGTATAGTCATCTACGATAACCAAGATGTATTTTTTACCTCCTCGACTCTCTGATCTGGTTGGTCCAATAAGATCCATATGGAGAAGCTCGAGTGGTCTAGATGTGGTATTGGAGTTCACTTTCTTGTGAGAGCTCCTAATCTATTTGCCCAACTGGCATTCACCACATATTTTGTCTACTTTTTGCAATTTGGGTAGACATCTAATTAGTTCTCTTTTTCTCAATCTAAATAAGTTCCGATAGTGTACATGTCCAAGGCGTTTATGCCATAATTCAGTCTCATCGGTATGGACCATGTAACATGATTGAGTAGATGAGTTAGCATCACTAACGATGTAGCAGTTTTCAGAAGTTCTGCGACCAGTTAATATAACAGAACCCCTTTTATTAACTATCTCACAACCTTGATTAGAAAACTTTACACTATGGTTGTTATCACATATCTGAGAAATGCTTAATAGGTTGTGTTTTAAACCCTCAACATATAAGACATTCTTAAATAAGGGAAGGTTATAAAGTTGAACCGTACCTTGGCCAATAATCTTGCAATTTCTTCCATCACCAAATGTGACTGACCCGTTAGTCATATCTTTAAGATCGGTGAATAAAGCTTTGTCACCTGTCATATGCCTGGAGCAACCACTATCTAGGTACCACTTTGAATGGCTTGTTGCTTTGAAAGTAGTGTGGGCAACCAAGTTGAAAACTTTAGGAACCCATTTCATAACTGTTTTGGGTTTAGGAGTATAGATGGTCTTTTTCTGTCTATTGTTGTAGGAACGACCTATAGAGTTTGACTCTAATAGTTCCTTGAGAAGATCAATAATTTTTTCAGCTAATTGATTTCAGCTTTAAAAATTAAAGTTGACATGGCTACTTTTAGGTTTTTGAAAAGTTTTTGAATTTTTAGAAAAACCTTGAAAAGTATTCTTTTCTTTTGAGTTTGAAGACTCTCCTTTTACAAATTTAGGAGCAGTGTTCTTTTGTTTAGGAGATATATTCTTATCATAGCCCAACCCGGATCGATCGCCACATTTTCTTGATCCGGACAATAATTTTTCCAATTTCGGATAACCTTGGGCATATCTCCATGTGTCTTTCAAACTCAGAAGAGAAGCTACCTCATTTTTGAGTTTCTCTTTTTCAGATTTCGAATATTCAATTTGGGAGGTTTTGAAATCTAAATCATTTTTAGTTTTTTTAAAAGAATCAGAAATATGAGACTTTTCTAAGACAAGAGACTCATAATCTTCCTTAAGCTTAGAAAATTTTTCTTTTGTAATTTAAGCTTGACAGCAATTTTACAACTCTCTTTATAAAGGGCATTATAAGCATCTTGAAGATCATCTTCATTATCGCAATCACTATTCAAATTTTCTTCACTAGATATATCATCATGATCTGAATAGGTGATCTTGCCTAGAGTCATAAGTGCTTTAACACCATCGCCCGACTCGGTTTCAGAATCTTCTGATTTAGAAGAGGATTCAGAATCAGATGACTCATCCCAAGTAGCCGTCATGCTTTTCCTTTTTGATTTGTCCTTTTTAGGACATTTGTTAGATAAGTGCCCATACTCTTAACAGTTGTAACATTGACTATCTTTCAAGGATTTACGAGTTCTAGGTTTAGATCGTCTCTTATCATTTGATTTTTGAAAATCAACATTTTTCTTATTTTTAAAAATTTTGTAAAACCTTTTTGCTAAAAGTGCCATATCATCTTCGATATTTTCTGAATCCGAAGTACTCTCTTGTGAAACATTTTTAGATGATTTAAGAGCAATTGATTTTCCTTTAGGAGCCTTAAAGGATAACTCATAGGTTTAAAGTGAACCAACTAATTCCTCAACCCTCATGGTATCCGTATCACGAAGTTCCTGAATCGCGGTCACTTTAGAATTGAACCGTTCAGGAAGTGAACGTAGTATTTTTGCACACACTTTACTTTTAGGGATTCTATCACCAAGACCCCACATAGAGTTCACAATGTCATTCAATCTAGTGTAAAAGTCCATAAACATCTCATTCTCCTCCATATGAATTTCTTCAAATTTAGTTGTGAGGAGTTGGACTTTAGATTTCTTGACAATAGATGTACCCTCGTGTGTCATTTCTAATATATCCCATGCTTATTTTGTATTTTCACAAGAGATGATTCTTTTGAATTCATCTGGTGATAATGCACAAGTAATTACATTTAGTGCTTTTGCATTTGCACTACTTTCACTTTTCTGAAGTGTGGTCCAAAGAGAATAAGCCGTTACTTTCATAGATTTTGAACCATCGTCATTAGTTATTTCAGTGATAGGTGGGTTCCATTCATTCACTGTGGCCAGCCATACACTTTTATCCAAGGATTTGAGGAAGATCCTCATCCTGGCTTTCCAATAGGCATAGTTTGTGCCATTAAAGGGTGGTGGCCTAGTGACTGATAGGCTATCAAAATTTGACATCTTAATATAGCTTAGATCGTTAGCTCAGGAAATAAATCCAATAAATAAACAATAAGCACGAGCTATTAGGCTCTGATACCACTTGAAAGGGCCTAGCTATATGCCCTAGAGGGGGGGTGAATAGGGCAATGCCAAATAAAACTTATAACAACGGAATAATAAAAGATATAAAGCACAATGCTGAATATAAAATAATCACAATGGCCTAAAATAAAGAGATTGATACTTTATCAGTTCTAAGGACAACCTTACACCAAAAACCAGAGGTTGTTTAAGGTAGGAAAACCTTATTTCTAGAACGTCCTTTGTATCACAAACCAAAGAGGAATAATAAGTAATGAAATCAAAATAACTTGTGAAAAATAAATCCTAAGTTATTACAACATTCATCCACACTTGCTTGAAGTGAATACAACATTCATCCACAAACACAAACCACAAAACTGAATGAATAAAGGAATGAATGAATGAAGCACATCCACAATACAACAATATATAGTGGTTCACCTGTGTGTACACCAACTGTTATCTAACAGCCACAGATTACTACTCCACTCCTAATATCCTCACACAGGGGATATTAGCATGCACTATCAAAATAGGTTTCACAGGTTCACCTAAAACCTTCACAATTGTGTCTTTGATCTCGGGCTTACACAATCCAAAAACCTCACAATCTAAGTTTTCTGGCTCTCCTCAGATAACCACTACAATAAGATTTTTCTGACGAATCTCAAACAAAAACCAGAGAAAGTAAATTACAAAACATGTAAAATACCTGAATCACTTTTTGAAGAAGCCCAGTAGAACCAATCAGAGTAGAAGTTCGATTCGACGTTCAAAGTCCAAACTCACTTTAAGAATGGTTCTAAGTCTAATTGATTTTAAATCAAACGGGCTAGATCTATTTGATTTTGAATCCAAGAAGAAGGAATATCAGAAATTTCCCTTTTCTAATAAGATTGGAATGTAGATCAAAATCAAATAAAAATAAGCTAGCAAAAGGAATATTAAATAAGCACAATGTAGCTTAAAATAAACACAAACTTATCTTAGAGAATAGCCTAAAGAATGCTTGAATAGAATTGATTTGAAGTGCTAAAACTTTGAAGTTCGTGCTCTATTTATAGCCTGAAAAATCCCATCTACGACTGGTCTTAGGATCCTAGGACTGGTCGTAGCATCAAAGATTTTCGAAAGATTTTCACGGGATAAGATTTTCAGTTCCACGACCGGTCCTGGGTGGTCTACGATCGATCGTGGGTCACCTACGACTGGTCGTGGATCACCTACGATCGGTCGTAGGACCCCAAAAATGGTTGCTGGAGTTTGAGTCGTAGGGCTACGAGCGGTCGAAGTATGAGTCGTAGAACTTTCAGGACTGGTCGTAGGATGTCCAGGACTGGTACCTAGGACTGGTCCTGAAAAACTTAATACTGGTCGTAGCAAAGCTAGGACTGGTCTTGAAGTCCCTAGGACTGGTCTTAGAACACTCCAAACAAGCATATTAAAATATATGAGTTATGTATCCGGAATGACCTACAATAAAGCCCATCCTAAGGTCAATCTAAGGTCAAACAAACCTTAAAAGTGAGATGGACATTGAAAGTCTGTTCTCTCAGATGACCCTTAAGAGAAGCTTGTGAATATACAAAACTTGTAGTAGGCCTTCATGAGCTTGATCTTGACTTGACAAAGTCTTCTAGTAAACTTGAACTTGATCAAATCTTGAACATGCAACCTTGAAAACTTCTATTCTTGATTTCTTCGTCCAAGACTTGAAAACTTTCTTCATTTAAGATCTTGTCTTGAAATGCGATGTCTTGATATGTCTTGATTGCAATGAATAGACTTCAAACATAAAACAAAAGATATACAAGACATAGATATAGGTTTTGGCACCACAAAATTTGACAACTAAAGGGATATGAAATCATAGCACTTTCAAAGTGGATGAGAAGCTATTTGGAGAATTTTTAGTGATCGATCACCTTCTGGCGAATGTTTGGGGCCCCATGTTTGGAGGAAGCTTTCATGTTAGTGGGGGCTTTGTACCAACCTTTTATGCACACATGAAAGACCTAGCCCTTGAACCTCTCCAATTTATCATCCCCCTAGGCAGACATGAAGCTAGGGTTGATGTAGATCTTATTTCCCGCATCATGGGAGTGGAGCGCGGCATTGTTCATGCCACTAAGACCAATCTCACAGAGAAGCGGGAGAGAGATCGTCGTACGCATTTCCTATGCGGCCAACCTGCTGAATGGAGGTGAGAGAACAGCCTCAAAATGACCCACATGACCCCTAACTATCTCCTGCTCCACCATATATGCAATATAACGTGTATCTCAGGTCAAGCAATCGCACGGAGTGCACTAAATTCATGGCTGACTTCTTATGTCGGGTTGGACAAGGAGATAAGGTATGCCTGCCCACTCTTGTCTTAACCCAGATCATGAAGGTGGTGTTATCTATTTAGGAGGATCAGTCCCTCCCATTCGGCTGACTAATTTGCAAAATTTCTCACAATTTTGAGTTCAGACTACACATGGATGATCTCCCCCCTATTCGCTCCATAAATGAAAACACCCTCAACAACATGAAGATGGGCCCTAAGCAATGTATGACCCAAATGGAGGAGCTGGGGGACGAAATAGAGGAAGAGACTGAAGATGAGGAAAGTGAGGATGAAGAACAGGAAGAGGAAGTGGAAGCTCGGGACTCCAACTTGGAGCCTCCTTCCACCTGTAGCGAGTGAGAAACCCTGGCTAAGGTGGTGGAGAACCAGGAGCATTTGAAGAAGAAATTCAAGAAGATGTCTTGCACGCTGAAGGCCCTCCGGTGCTGCAGGCAAGATAAGGAAGCACCTCCACCTTTGTTGAAGTCAGAGGATTAGGAGTGTAGTATATGTTTATTTTCTCTTTTTGTACCAGCCATGGATAAGCTTAGTTTGGTTGTTTGGGTTGTGAATGTTGGAGTTTTTCTTTCTGTTGGATTAGTAATCATGTATCCTATGTCATTATACATGTAATGTCGTAGCATATGTAATAGTGACAAATTTTGTTTAGTGAAATGCATGAAACTACATTTATTAAATGATGTGTGGAATGTTTGGAGAACTAATGATGCCCAAATGATATTGCTCTAAGTCCATAAATAATGTATAATATGTCTGTGGATGTTTGGTGCCTAAATGTTAAGAAATTGTCTTTCAAGACAATGAGGCCCCAAGGTGACAGCCATCTTGTCCGTTTGGCCTTGGGTGGGAGAGATGACCATGAGTGACTCGCCCCAAACGAACCGCCTCCTAGTCAGGGTGGAGCCAGTCAACTTGATATGGATGATGAGATGCCAAACCAACTTCCTGGGGTGCCACCAAGCCAAGGCGAGATCTCCACTCACTGGACCACCTCAGTTGGGGGCACTATGGAGCAAATGTTGCACGTAATGCAACAACAACAACAGTTGTTACATACCTTGGTAGGAGCAATGCCCCATCATATGAATGCACCATGCCAGGCCAAGTCAGAATGTCAGCCACGCCATACAATCTTTTCGAGCATGTAACGCCCGTGAAAAATCCATACTTGGGCTCGAGTACCAACTCGACCCGAAATTGCGTAGAATTAATTCCTATGGAAATTAAGCGTAAGTTAGCTAGCGCAACGCTGGAGTAGCTGGAAAATAGTCCCTGATCACTTTAAATACGTTCTACAAGACCCAAATAGAGTAGAACCAATGACTCTATAATACTCTATAACCTCGGACCAAACTCTAAGAAGGTTTGTTCTCTGGACCACTTTGAATCTTTGTATTGGATTTAGACCGCGCTTCGAAAGTCCGATACCTCCTATCTTAGACCGTTAGAATCGCCTAGCTGGACTTGACAATCATTTCAAAAATCAAGTCAAACCGATAATCACAGGCTATTTCATTGAGCCCGGACCGAAGAGAGTGCGAATAGGGACAGAATTGGAATTTCAAATTCAAATCTGGCACACGACTTGACACGTCAGTATTAAGCGTTCTGACCATCAGAATTCAGCCAGATTACACCCTCGGATCAGGAAAAATTTTTATTTTATATCATGAGACTTTTAGCCCTGATCTACGTGCGGTGACCGCTGAACTGAAATTGGTCTGCCACGTGCGATCTGCGAACCCTGCCGGACTGAAAACTTAATACGTACTAGATCTGGTACGCATGAGCTTAAGTCCGATCGCATTCGGCCAGGGGACCACCAGAAAGCATCTTTTGAACCGAAACAGCCCCGAATTGGATATGCAGTAAGTGAACTTTGTACCGGAGCCTATTTTTGGCATTTTTGGGCTTATAAAAGGGGTTGAAACCCTCACTCCTCTCTCCCATCCGAATTTGAGAGAAACCCTAGATTTAGAGGGAGAAAAGGTGAGAGTTTGAGAGAGAGTGTAGAAGGGATTTTTCCCGTCTTCGTGCAACCTGTTGCTAGTGCCTAAGCAACACCTCCTGATCACCAAGCCGGTGATTCTTCCGCGTTTTCAAGTATGAAACAACCCTAGAAGTTGCTGATTTAAGGTTCACTAGGATCCATAGCTTTTTAACCAATAGGTCTTGTAAAACAGGTTCTCTTATCGTCGTAGACGAAGCTTATACGCTCCGTTCAAATTTACGCATCCGTAAGAGACAAGGTGAGGATTTTAGATGCTTTGATTGACGGTTTACAACGCTTTCAATGTCGTTTAATAGTAGATTATTGACGGCATCGCCGTTTGACATGTACAACATGCTATCCGTTTCCTGTTTCGTAAATCAACGAAGAATATGAGATTTAGGGCATTTTAGTCATTTGTAGGAAGTACAGATTACATTCATATTTTGCTGATGTGATTGACATGGTTTGTTATCGCATTAGAAAGTTAGGAATACGTGCATAATTAGTTTAGCGAAGAGATTCCCCAAATTGCGCACTTCGGGTCGACATACTATATGTAGACTTAAGTGTGTAGTGTATGTGTTTGTATAAATGCTTGTATTAGTATGTATTGAATTAAATGATGTTATGAATTAGTTTGAGACTGATTTCTCAGTTAATATGCTGACGTAAATGATTTCCTACATGTTGACTATGTACATGATTCCTTTATATGCATAAAATGTACGTGCTTGGAGATTTGCCTAAGTTGTATGTTATAACATGTGTTAACATGCTCACATGATTGTATTTCAATTCCTATACTCCTACATAAATTGTTGATGTGATTCCATAATTGTTTGGGACTAGACTTAGTCCAGGCAGTCGGTAACCGAGCGAAATCGTGGCTGGCTGGTCTTGGCCACGAACGACGCGTCGATGAACGCGAGTCGTGTTTGGAGTTGGCGGCAGTGGTTAGGCCACACGAAGTGTTTTACGCACTTCATGTCGTTCGACTTGAGATGCGATCGCGCTAGTCAAGCCCGTCAAGTAACCCGACTGGCCGATGTATGTTCACCCTGTATGAGTCATAACTGCTTGAACCTAGGGTACTGAACTTACCATTGTAAACCCTGTTAACCATGGTACCTTGATCCACGAAGACTCATGAGCCGGGCATGGTGGTATGGGACACCGTGGTCGAGCTGTCGGCCTACGCTGGGGCCACAAACCTCCCCGTAGTGACCAGTGAGCACCTAGTCTCATGAGCAGATTATGGTGGTATGGGATACTATATTCTAGCTGTCGGCCTACGCTGATCAGGCGACGAGTCCTTTGTAGTGACCGCGAGCGTATTCTGAGTCTACGGGAGGCGACGACCCTTCAGTAGCAGTAGAGTACAGTAGGCCTGTATTGATAAGGTGATGGGGGAGTGGTATAATGAGTGCGAGCAACAGCCCTGACAGCCCTTGCAGCGACCTATGAAATATACATCGTATGAGATTACTAGGAGTGATGACCCTAGACAGGATCTGTGTTGGGATTGATACAAGGGAAGTATCTTAGTTTTCCAATCCTGCTGTTTGAATGGACCAATAACAACTCAGAAATCATATCACCATACCATTGCATGTGCCTGGAAGATGTGGAGCACTTGAGGGTCAATTGCATGCCGCGGTCGTAAGATGTTACCGTATGAGGGAGATCATCGGTGAGGGCATACATCACGTCATGTCATCTTGCATGAACAACAGTATTAGGATTGTCTGATTTATTGCTTTACTATTATCGCATGATTGATTTGTGAACATGATAATCTTTGCTCTATGATTCCACTGAGTTGATCACTCACTCCCACGTTACGGGATGGTGTTTGCAACACCCACCAGACCCTGTTGTAGATGCAGGTGATGCTGAGATCCAGGAGGCAGAGCCAGACTTCGACGAGGACCAGGAGAGTTCTCGTACATGCAGTATCATGATGGCTTTGCGTAGGTGACCTGGGTTGACGGGACTTCAGTGGGACTATTTTGAACATTTAATTTCGTTCATGTATATTTATATGAGACTCAGAGATGTATTCATACTTTAGAGACAGATGAGATCTACTTTATTTTTCCTTACAGTGATATATATATTGTTTAGTCTTCCGCTTGCTTTTATCACTGGATCTGAAGTATGAATTGCAGTTTTGGTATACTTTTACTCATGTGAATGTTTTAAATCAGACAACATTGAATCATAATCATTTTTGTTACATAAGTGACGGTCTGGAACTCGGGAGTTGAGTTTATACACGACCCCTGATTTTCAGAGTATTACAGAGCACTTTCAAAGGTTAAGACTGCCTACTTTTACCAGTACACACAGACCCGAAGAAGTCGAGAGTTGGATAAACCAGGTTACGAAAGTAATCTGGCCACTACACTACTTGGAGGCCGAGAAGGTGGAGTTGATATCCTACTTGTTTGAGAAGGAAGCTGATGTTTAGTGGGACAGTGTGTTGAGAACATTCTCTGAAAATTTTATGTGGACACGAGAGGACTTCAAGATGGGGTTCTTTCAAAAATACTTCCCACAAACCTACTGTATAGAAAAGGAGAATGAATTCTTGCGCCTCCAGCAGGGAGGTATGTCGGTGGCTGAATATGAAAACCGGTTCACTGAATTATCTCATTATGCTCCAAGGATTGTGGCTGATAAAGAGATGCGTACGAGGCGCTTTGCTAAGGGTTTAAGAGCCAGGATTCGCACAAAAATGTGCTTTATAAATATCCAGACTTATGCAGAACTGGTGGAAATGTCCCTGCGGTCAGAGCAGGATGACAAAAGGGTTTCTCGAGCATGTATACAAGCCAAGTCTAGAGGAAGAACCGGAGGACAATCCTCATCCTCATCAGGAAGAAGAATGCCACCCAATCCGCCTTCCTAACATATGCCTCTACCACCCGCGCACGATCGTCTCGACCAGGTATGCTGGTACTATCGGAAGGTAAGCCACTCGGAGGCCTACTACTTTTCAAGAATGAGAGATCACAAGTATGTACCCTCTCAACGAGTGAGTTGTCCGCCGCAGCAAACATCACCTACACCTCCTCAACGTGCCGTAGGCCCATCTCACCAACCACGTAGGCAGCCGACCGCTCAAATTAGGCCACCGTCTTGACCTGCATATCAGCCCAACCAACATCAGCAAGTAAGAGTTCACGCTTTAATAGTTGAGGGTGTTGATGCACCCGTGACTACTACAAGATTTGAGGTCACAGCCCATATTCAAGGTACTCTTCTTCTTGTGGACATTGGGTCCACAACTTCACTTATATCATCCACAACTATCAAGAGTCTATGACTACCAACTACTCCCATGTCAGGGGTAAGAATTATAGTGGCAATCAAAACATTCACCGAAGCTACATCAGTCTACCGAGGATGTCCCATAGACTTTGGAAGAAAGAGGATACACGTGGATCTCATAGTCACGAATGTCTTCCACTATGACGTCATCTTAAGTATGAATTAGCTTTCCAAAATGAGAGCTAAAATTGATTCCAAGGACTAAATGGTGACCATATATGAAGATGGGAGCTCTCCCTTCACATTTGCAGTACAGGTTAGGTACCCACAACGATTCCTCTGTTATGCTTCACTAGAAGAAGGTCGCGAAGATATTTCTTTAACTTGTACCCCATAGTGAGTGACTTCGTTGATGTATTCAAGAACATTTTGGGACTTCCTTCCCAGTGGGAGATCGACTTCACCATTGATTTGGTGTCGGGCAATGCGCTCATTTCTCTCCCAACCTATCCAATGCCTTCATATGAAATGGAGGAGCTCTGACTTCAAATCAATGAATTGTTGGAAGCGAGTTTTATCTGACCTAGTGACTCCATGGAGAGCCCTAGTTTTGTTTGTGAGAAAGAAAGATGGCTCCCTGTGCTTGTGTATTGACTACCAAAGGTTGAATCAGGTCACCATAAAGAATAAATACCCCTAACCTCAAATTGATGATTTGTTTGACCAATTGAGAGGTGTTCAATACTTCTCAAAGATCAACATACAATCTAGATACCATCAACTGTAGATTAGACCTGAAGATGTGCCAAAGACGGCATTTAGAACCGGTTTGGGCACTATGAGTACTTGGTTATGCCTTTTAGACTCACAAATGTGCCAGTTGTGTTCATGGACCTAATGAATAGACTCTTCAGGCCATTCTTATATCAATTTGTCATCATATTCGTAGATGACATTCTAATTTATTCTAAGAGTCGCAAGGAACATGAAGAAAATCTACGAGCAGTCCTAGAAATGCTCAAACGAAACAAGTTAAATGCTCAATTTTGAAAATGCGACTTTTAAAAAGAAATGAAATTTTTGGGCTACGTGGTGTCTAAAGAAGGCATCTCTGTGGATTTAACCAAAGTGGCAGCAATACAGGACTGGAAGTGGCCGAGCTCAGTTATAGAAGTTAGAAGCTTCTTGGGATTAGCAGGATACTACCGCCAATTCATCAAAGATTTTTCAAAGATCGCTCGACCATTATCCCAGCTCACCCAAAAGGACCTTAAGTTTGCTTGGAATGAAAAGGCAGAAGTAGCCTTTAAGGAGTTGAAGGAAAGGTTAACTTCGGCCCCAGTTTTCTTTATGCCTGAACAAGGGGTTAAGTACACCATTTTTACCAATGCATCGCGTGTGGGTCTATGTTATACCCTTATGCAGAAGGACAAAGTTATTGCTTATGCTTCTCGGCAATTGAGGAAACATGAAGAAAATTACCCTACTCATGACCTCGAACTAGCCGCGGTCATATTTTCCTTGAAGATATGGAGACACTATCTGCATGGGAAAGAATTTGAACTCTTTTGTGACCACAAGAGCCTCAAGTACATCTTCACCCAGAGAGATTTAAATATGAGGCAACAACGATGGATGGAGACCTTAAAAGACTTCAAATTTAAGGTTTTCTACCATCCTGATAAAGCCAATCTAGTGACAGACGCCTTGAGCCGAAAGAAGACTGTCAAATTTGTGGCTCCACTAATGGTAGAAGAGTGAAATATGGTAGAGTTTGTGCGAGACTTCGAGCTAAAACTAAGAATAGAAGAGCCATATGAAGTCATTGCACAGGTTCACGCCTAACCTATGATCGACAGTTAGATCATTGAGGCCCAAAGGGGCGATGAATTATTGTTGAAAATGAGAGAACTTGTGGCTATTTGAAGCGATTCTGAATGGAGAATCGGCACTAATGGAGGATTACGCTTACAAGGTCGTCTTTGTGTCCCAAATCATCCACAAATGAAGGAAACACTGCTAGCTGAGGCCCATAACTCTAAGCTAACCATGCATCCTAGAAGCACCAAGATGTACGAGGACGTCAAGGGCAATTACTGGTGGGACAACATGAAGAGAGAGATAACTAGCTTTGTATTTCAGTGCCTTACATGTTAACAAGTCAAGGGAGAACATCGTCGACCACCAGGTCTTTTACAGCCCATGCCACTTGCTGAATGGAAATGAGACTACATTTCCATGGATTTCATTTCGGGTTTGCCCAGAACGAAGAAAGGGCATGATTCATTTTAGGTGATTGTGGACCGATTGACTAAATCGACTCACTTCCTCCCTATTCTAATTTCTTAATTTGTGGACGACTTAGCCAGATTATATATCAAAGAAATAGTTTGACTTCATGGTGTTCCTTTGGAAATTATGTCAGACCGAGGCACACAGTTCACTTCAATGCTCTGGACCAGAATGTAAGACATCATGGGAATCAAGTTGAAGTTCAGCACTGCTTTTCACCCTTAGACTGATGGATAGACAAAACGGGTGAATCGAATACTAGAAGATATGTTGAGAGTGTGTACATTAGATTTCTTGGACAGTTGGGATGAGTGTCTTCCTTATGCCGAGTTCGCCTACAGTAACAGTTTCTCAGCTAGCATTGGCATGGAACCCCATGAAGCTTTATATGAGTGCTCATGCCAAGCTCCATAATGCTGGGTTGAAGTTGGCAAGAACAATTTGTTGGGACCTGAAATAGTACAAGCGACTACTGAAAGGATTGAAATTATCAAATGATGATTATTGACAGCCCAGAGCAGGCAGAAAAGTTATGCGGATAGAAGGCGAAGAGATTTGGAATTTGAAGTAAGAGACATGTATTTATGAAGATCTCGCCAATAAAGGGAGTTCTACATTTTGGTAAGAAGGGAAAACTTACCCCATAATATATCGACCCTTTTCATATCTTGGATCAGATAAGATCGGTTGTGTATCGCCTGGCCTTGCCTACTCCCCTCGCTGGTGTGAATAATGTATTTCACAGCTCCCAGGTCAAGAAGTACGTTCTAGATCCTTCACATATTATTCGTTGGGAACATGTAGAACTCAAGGATAATGCCACATATGTCCTTAAGCCCACTAGGATTTTGGACAAGAAGGAGCAATTTTAGTAAAACAAGGTGATTCCACTAGTGAAAGTATTATGGATGCAGCAAAGAGAAGAAGAAGCTATCTGGGAAACGGAAGCCGAAGTTCACAAACACTACCCCACCCTTCTTAAAAAATATAAGTAGGTACAAATTTTGAGGGTGATTTTTTTTTTGTAAGGGGGTTAGTGTAATGTCTCGAAAAAAATTGTATAAAGGCCTGAGTACCACCTCAGGCAGTAGAAATTTAGGCAAAAATTAATTAAGTACTGAATTAAATTAATCGGTGAATTATCTTGAATCACCATTTACATAAATGGCAAGACCCAAAACCATTAATGTCGCTAACTCAACACTACTTAAAAACCTAGGAGAAATCCCAAGAGCCTGTCGCTCTCCAGAGTACATTGAAACTCTGTATTGGACCTGGATCGCACGTTGAAAGTTCGATGAGCGCAAAACTATAGGGATATGTTCGTACTACTGGGCTAGATAATCATCGCGGGAATCGAGCCCAGATAGTGTCCAAAAATACACAACTTGAACCCTGAGTGAAGTGTGTGAGAAATGCGAATATCTTTAGAAAATGTATTGAAACTTAAGTAAATTGGGTTGTTCGCTTAGGTGTGAAATTTAAGATTTCAGACCGTTAGATTCTGACCAAACTTCACCCAGGGGAAAAGGAAATTTCCCTGCTCATATCCATATACTTGTTGCCCCGATCGAGTAAGCATGACTATTGATATGACGTGGGTCTTTCACAGCTGATCAGCCTATCCAATCACGCTAAAATCACATCCTTACATAGATCCATTGTCAAGGAACTTACTCTATGACGTAGGTGAGTAATAGGCCTTCCTACGAGCCTGGTTTATAAAAAACAGACACCCTTAGGTTATAAAATAAGTATGTCATGGCCTTAAGGTCATTTACATCAGTTCTGGGCCTATATAAAGCCTTTAAACCACCTCATTCCCATTTCATACGAATTTTTTAAAAACCCTGAGGGAGAGAAAGAGAAAAGGTGAGAAAATAGGAAGGAAGGAAGAAAGATTCTTGGAGATCTTTACTGAGATTCTTTCCCACAACTCCATGCAGTCATTCACCTCCCCACTTCACTACACGACCTGTTTCAACTACGATTTGGGTAAGAAAACTTAACCCTAATCTTGATCTAGAAATCTAGATAGCGTAATCAATGAACTATCTAACCTATTTCGTTGTTTAGGTGCCCGGCGTTCCATTTTAGGGAACGTAGAATTCGAATCATGTCCAAATCTAGTATTCCGACGAAAGGTGTAACATCTCAAAAAAATCCATACAAAGGCCCAGGTACCACCTCAAGCAGAAATACCTAAGGATTATATCATGTAGAAATTTAGACAAAAATTAATTAAGTACTGAACTAGATTAATCGGTGGATTTAGCTTGAACCACTATTTATATAAATGACAAGACCCAAAACCATCAAAATAGCTAACTCAACATTGCTTAAGAACCTAGGAAAAACTCCAATAGCCTATTACTCTCAGGAGCACATTGAAACTTCGTATCAGACTTGGACCACACGTCGAAAGTCCGATGACCGTGGAACTATAGAGTTATATCCATCCTACTAAGCTTGACGACCAACGCGGGAATCGAGCCCAAATAGTATCCAGAAATGCATAACTTGAACCCTGAGTGAAGTGTGTGAGAAACGTGAATATCTTTAGAAAGTGTAATGAAACTTAAGTAAATTGGGCTATTCGCTTTCGCGCGAAATTGAAGATTTTGGACTGTCAATTTTTGACCAAACTTCACCCAGGGGAAAAGGAAATTTTCCTGCTCACATCTGTATACTCGTGGCCCTGATTGAGTAAGCATGACTGTTGATCTAACACGGGTCCTCCACGGTCGATTGGCCTATCCAATCACGCCGAAATCACATACTGGCATAGATCTATTGTTAGGGAACTTACTCTATGATGTAGGTGAGTAATGGGCCTTCCTACAAGCCCAGTTTGTCAAAAATAGGCACCCTTAGGTTATAAATTAAGTATACCATGGCCTTGGGGTCATTTGCATCAGTTTTGGGCCTATATAAAGCCCTTAAACCACCCCATTTTCATTCTATAAGAATTTCTCTAACCCTAAGAGAGAGAAGAGGGAAAAGAAGAGAAAAGAGTGAGAAGAGAAGGGAAATTCTAGGAGATCGTTGCTGTGATTCTTCCCGGCTACTCCACGTATTGAATCACCTCTCCTTTTTGCTATACAATCAGGCTCAGCTATGATTTGGGTAAGAAATCCAAACCCTAACGCCGTAGCTAAGATCTAGAATAGTCATTTATCAACCTAGCTAACAGACTTCACCATTTAGGTATCCGTCGTTCCATTTTTTAGAACGTAGGATTCGAACCAAATCCAAATCGAGTATTCTGACGAAAAGGTGCAAACTATAAACGTTTAGTTTATAGTTTTCAATGCTTTGAATGTCATCTAATGATTTATGCTCGAGTTGATTGCTACCATATTGTTTTAGATATGACGTATTCGTTGTATTATGCATGTGTGATATATGTTGAATATAAGATGCATCCCACATGTTTGTTGAAATGTTCGAATGAACATGAAATTATGATTTGTGCTTGCCATGACTGTTAATCTAGGATACATGTTTATGGTACACACGATGATCTCTTTATGTAAGGAATTGTCATAATATATGTCGTAACTAATCTAGTCTATGTATTTGGTGAAGTGTAACTTAGGTGTTTGATAAAATATTTGAATGAGAAAATGTTGATGATTTGTATTTATTAAGTGTATTAAGAGAGGATTCTCAATTACCTTAATCATATGTATAGTTTCTATTATGTAATCATATTTATCGCTACACAATTTATGAATAAAATGCAAGTGCTTGGTGACATTCTCAATGTGTTTGATGAAATGTTCAAATGAGAGATTTATTGGGATTATTTGTTAAATGCTGATATGATTATCGCATGTGTCTACCTATTGAATCCGAGTAAGATTGGGGCTATAATGTGGCCCAGGCAATTGGTAATGATCCTCGTAAAGGTGGCTAAATTAGTCTTGCCACATTGGGTAACTCGAAGAATCTGTGTCGCACGACGATTGTCGACAGTGGCTAGGCCATAAGGGGTGCTTATGCGCTCCATGTCGATTAAGTCAATGTGTGCTCGTACCAATCAAACTTACTAAATAAATCGATTGTCCTATTGTGTGTTTACCATGTATGACATCACTACTTGAATCTAAGATACTACTTACCAATGTAAAGACCCATTTCAACCATGGCTCCATGATCTGCTAAGACTCATGAGTCGGGCATGGAGGTATGAGATACTGTGGTCAAGCTATCGGCCTACGCTGGTTTAATAAGCCTCCCTATAGTGACCAGTGATCAACCCAAACTCGTAAGCTGGGCATGGTAGTATGGGACACCGTGTTCGATCTGTCGGCCTATACTGAGGTGACGAGCCTCCCCGTAGTGACCGCAAGTATAAACTTTTGAATTTTCCTATCCACTGCTTTTCATTAGGAGTGATGCCCTGTAACTTTCCTAACGTATGTGGTTACCTAGGATTGACGACCCTTATATGATATAGATGGATCTTCATTTGGGTTAATGATATAAAGGGAGGTACCTTAACTTCCTGAACCTGTTGTATGGATAAACTTAATTAAGTACTCGGCTAACACTATCATGCACTGTATTGCATGTGCTTTGGCAAGGAAGTTACACTTTAGGGAGGTTTTCATGCATAAAATTGATTGTCAGAGTCACTTGTGAGGGAGCTTCATATGAGGGCATGCATCATTATGCATACCATCCTTGCTTTAATAAGAGTATTTAGGATATGATTGTCGTACTGCTTTATCATTACTACTTGATTGACTTGATAGTATGTTGACCTTTGCCTTATAGTACCACTGAGTTGATCACTCACTTCCACCTTGGGACGGTATTTTAAAATACCAACCAGACTTTGTTGTAGATGCAGGTGATGATGAAGTCTATGCGGCTGAGTTGGACTTCATAAATGAGGAGGAAAATTTCTCTTATATTCAGCTATCAAGCGGATCTACACAGACCTTGTTCTGAGTTGACACGATTACAGGGATAAATGAATTAGTCGAACACTTTACATTTTGACAATTTATATATTTTGAAACAACCCTTATATATATATTAAACCTTGTTACATCATCATACTCTGGAGGTTGTAAAGCATTTACTATTCAGATATATACATGTTTCAGTCTTCTGCTTGGTAAATTTAATTATATCTGGAGTATGATATGTTGTTTTAATATAATGCCACTCATGTTTAATACATTGATATGAACAACATCTAAATATCATTATCCATGTTACATACATGATGCATTGGATATTGGGAGTAGAGCTTTTCTCAACCTTCAAAATTCTAGGCATTACAAAACATGCAGACTATAAACGTTTAGGTTATGGTTTTCAATGCTTTCAATGTCAGCTAATAATTTATTCTGACTTGCCTTAGATACGACATTTTCAATATACTATACATGTGTGAACTATGTTGAATACAAGATGCATCCTATGTGTTTAATGAAATGTTTGAATGAACATAAAACTGTGATTTGCACTTGCCATGACTGTTAATCTAGAATACATGTTTGTCGATGCATGATGATCTCTTTATGTAAGGAATTGTCATAATATCTGTCGTAACTAATCTAGTCTATATATTTGGTGAAGTGTAACTTAAGTGTTTGATAAAATGTCTGAATGAGAAAATGTTAATGATTTGTATTTATTAGGTGTATTAAGATAGGACTCTCTATTACCTTAATCATATGTATACTTTCTTTCATGTAATCATATTTGCGGCTATGCAATTTATAGATAAAATGCAAGTGCATGGTGACATGTTCAATATGTTTGATGAAATGTTCAAATGAGGGTTTTATTTGGATTGTTTATTAAATGCTGATATGATTATCACATGTATCTATCTATTGTATCTGAGTAAGATTGGGCCTACAACGTGGCCCAAGAAATCGGTAACAATCCTTGTACAGATGGCTGAATTAGTCTCGCCACATTGGATATACTCGATGAATCCGAGTCATACGATGATTTTCGACAATGATTAGGCCACGAGGAGTGCTTATGTGCTCCATATCGATTAAGTCAACGTGCGCCCATACCAGTCAAACTTGTTTAATAAATCGATTGGCATATTGTGTGTTTACCATGTATGGACATCTGTAACATCTCAGAAAAATTCGTACAAATACCCGAGTACCACCTCAGGTAGAAATCACTAAGGATCGAATTCTTTAGAAATTAGATGAAATTTTATTAATTACTAAACCAAATTAATCAGTAGATTGCCTTGAATCACTTTCTATACGAACTGTAAGACCTAAAACTAGTAGAATCGCCAACTTTACATTACCTAGAAACCTATGGTAAACCTCAAAAGCTCTCGGGAGCACATTGAAACTCCGTATAAGACCTGGACCGAGTGTCGAAAGTCTGATTACCGTAAAAATATATGGTTATGACTACCTTACTGGGCTTGACAACCATCGTGGGAATTAAATCCAAATAGTATCCTGAAATGCACAACTTGAGGCTAGAGCGAAGTGTGTGAGAAACACAAATATCTTCAGAAAATAGACTCAAACTTAAGTGAATTGGGCCGTCCGCTTGCAGGAAAAATCTAAGGTTTTAGACCGTTAGATTCTGACCCAACTACATCCTTGAATTAGAAAAATTTTCCTACACAGGTCAGTGTACTTGTGGCCCTGATTGAGTGACGATAGCCGTTAAACTGAAACAGGTCCTCCGTGATCGATCCACAAATATGATCAGACCAAAAACTTAACCTGACATAAATCTATTGTCAGGAAACTTTCTCTTGACCGTATGCAGAAAATGGACCTCCAGATGAGCTCCATTGGCTCGAAACAGCCACTCTTTGGCTATGACCTAAGTATACCATAGCCTTGGGGCCATTTACATCAATTTTTGTAACACCCCAAATTTTTATCAACCTGGAGTTAGACGTCCTTAGGCAATGGGTCAACCATGACACTCTCAAAGCTCAATCCCAAAGCCAAAGAAATCACTTTTCAACCCATTTCCTTCAAACTCTCACCTTTCACCACCTCATTCTTCAAACTTCTCCTAGTACTTTCATATTAGACACGAATCCTCAAGTTTAAATAGTAAATAACTATACTTAAACAAAAACTCACTATAAACGGTCATCGAAATTGAGCCCGTGCACACTCCTGATCACACCCAACGACCCCAAATCACTTCTAGACCGTCAATCGAAGGGTTTAGGCTATGTTTCATTCCATTTCAAACCTAAAAATGAATGTCCTTAGGTGGTAGGTCAACCCCAATATCTTACACTCAATCTCAAAGCCTAAAACCTCTTTTTATCCAATTCCTTCGAAATCTCACCCTCTGCCACTTTATTCTTCATTTATTTTCTAAACACATTTATAACACCAATCCTAGGGTATTAATGATGGAGAACAATACCGAAGCTAAAACTTATCGTGAATAGTAAATAAATGGATAAAATGGTTCTTGAACCTTAACCTTTTGGAATATAACAAAATAAATAGGTTAGTTGGATAGATTAACATCTCCTACCCTAAAATCATATGCTATATGTTGCATAAACTCATTCCGGTTTACAAATTGGCCCCGAAAATGCCTCAAATGGAGTCGGGAGCCAAACGATCAACTTTCAGGAGGACCCAAGGTTGGCCCCACACTTTTTTGGGACTTGGGGGACAGGAGAACCTTGCCCAAATGGTGAGGCCTCGCTAAATCCACCAGTGGTCGGCGAGGACCTCGCTGTACAATGAGCCCCATTTGGCTGGGCCTTCGGGCTGATCGTGTTTGGGGGCTAGGGAAACCCCCTGAGGTATGGGCCGTCGATCAAAACCCCTCCAATCTACTACTTCCTTCACAAATCACCCCTCCAAGCTTTCCATTTCTTGAAAAATCTCTCAAATCTCTCCAAAAGTCCCTCTCCAAACTCTTTCTTCTTCCGTTTCCAAACACCCTCACTCCACCCTTCAAATCTCATCTCAAATGGAAATCATTATAGGCTACTTCCTTTAGAAATCTAACGAGAATTAACTAGCTCTGCACTAGATGACCTATGAAATTATCACCAATCACTTTCAATACGATCTGCTAGAGCCAAAACGTATAGAATAGGTGACGCTACAATACTCTAAAACCTAGGATCAAACTCTAAACCCAGTTGCTCACGGGAGCATTCGAAAACTTTGTATCGGACCTGAATCACACATCGGAAGTCCGATTTCCCGAACTTAGACAATCCTGACCGCCTAGTTGGACTTGACAATCACCTCAAAAATCAAGTCCAGATGATGTCCCATGACGATTTCCTTGAGTCCAGAGTGAAGAGTGTGAGAAATGTTAGAAATTAAATATAAATTATGAAATCTGGCACGTGTCACTTGCGCGACATTTTCTAAGCATTCTGACCGTTAGAATTCGATCAAATTTTACCCTTGGATCAGGATAGGTGGCCCTTACATGTTATAGTACTTGTAGCTCTAATCGAGTACCGGTAGTCGTTGAACTGAAACTGGTCCACCACAGTCGATCTGGATTTCTGATCTGACTGAAAACTCATCCTGACCTAGATCCAATGTCAGAGAGCTTACGTTCGACCGCATTTGATAAGGAGACCTCCAGAAGTGCTCCGTTGAGACGGAACAGTCCGTATTTGGACATAACATAAGTATACCTTGGCCCCAAGTCTATTTCCATCAATTTTGGACTTATAAAAAGGGCTTAAACCCTTACTCTCTCATTCTATACGAATTTCCTAAGCCCTAGGAGAGAGAAGAGAGACAAGAGAGAGAGAAAGTGAGGGAGAAGATGGGATTTCTCCTGGGATTCTTCCCTGCTGCTCCACGTGCTAAATCCATCCACCTGCATCGCTATTCTGGCGATTCCAACTCCGTTCTAGGTAAGAAAACCCTAACCCTAACCTGTTTTAGGGATTCTATCGATCCAAGTAGCGAAATAGCTGACTTACCTCGTGCATTAGGTTGTCAATCAGTCGTTGACGACGACGTAGAGTTCCTATTCGATTCATTATGCTCCTACGGCGTAAGGTGCGGATTTTAGACGCTTGGTTAACCATTTATCAAAGCTTTCAATGTCGTTTAATGGTAGATTGCTGTTAAGAATGCTATTTGACATGTAGAACATGTTGTCTGTTTTTCATTTCAAATACATACGAAGAACATGAGATTTAGGGTAGTTTAGGTATTTGTAGGAAATACTGTATACGTACGTATTTTGCTGATATGATTGCCATGAGTATTTACCGTGTACCTATACTAGTTATACGTGTATGATCTGTTTGGCGAAAAGATTCGCCCTAATGCACATATTGGCCGACATATGCTATGTAGACTAAGTGTTTGTTGAAATTCCTAAATCAATATGATCTATGCCTGCCATATGTTTTGAATGTAAGAACATGAATGTTGTGTATTAGACAACTCCTTGATATAAGGATCTGTCATATTATATGTTGAAATCAACATACGTCAAGTACGTTGGAGTTGAGTAGTCTAAGTGTTTGTATAAATGTATGTAATAGTAAGTATTGAGTAAATGGTGTTATAAATTAGCGTTGAGACTGGATTCTCAACTACTTTGATGTTGTACATGATTTCCTCCATGCTTGTTGTATTTGAATTGATTACCTTAGGTGTGAAATACTCGTGTATGGTTAACTGCTTGTGATGTATGTTATAACATGCTGATAACATGCTGGAATTACTTGTATTTGAATTCTGTCTCTCTCATATGATTACTGATTCACATTACATGTGCTTGGGGCTATACTCTAGTCCAGGCAGTCGGTAACAGTTTAGAATTTGTGGTTGGACTCTATTTACCACGAAGGATGTGTATGACGAACCCGAGTCGTACTAGAGTCGTCTGCGGTGGTTAGGCCACACGAAGTGCTTGTGCACTTCATGTCGGTCGATTCAACATGCGCTCGTGCTAGTCGGACTCATCAAGTAACCTGACTGACCATTGTATGTTCACCTTGTATTCGTCATAACTGTTTGAACCTAGGGTACTAAACTTACCATTGGAAAGCCCCTCTAACCTTGGTACCTCGATCCCCTAAGACTCATGAGCCGGGCATGGTAGTATGGGACACCGTGGTCGAGCTGTCGGCTTACGCTGGGGCCACAAACCTCCCCGTAGTGATCAGTGAGCAACCTACTCTGAGCAGAATATGGTGGTATGGGACACTATATTCTTGCTGTCAGCTTACATTGATAAGGTGATGGGGGAGTGGAGCAATGAGTGCGAGCAATAGCCCTGATAGCCCTTTGTAGTGACCTTGAGTTTATCCTGACACCGCATGGGGGCGACGAGTCCTGATGCAGTCTTAAGGATATAAACTAGGCCTGTATTGATAAGGTGATGGGGGAGCGGTGTAACGAGTGCATGCAACAGCCCTAACAGCCCTTGCAGTGACCTAGAACTGTACTTCGTATGAGATATGCTAGGATTGAAAACCCTAGAATAGATCATTGTTTGGGTATTGATATAAGGGAGGTACCCTAGTTTCCCAATCTTGCTGCATGAAAAGGACTAATAACAACTCGGTAATCATATTCATATCGCACTGCATGTGCCTGGAAGATGTGGAGCACTGAGGGAAGAAAGCATGTCGCGGACGTAAGATGGTGTCACATGAGGGAGTGTCGGTGAGGGCATCCATCATGTCATTTCATGCTTGTATTAATCACAGTATTTAGGAATGTTTAATTTTCTTGCTTTATCATTATCGTTTGATTAATTTGATAACATGTTAACCTTTGCTCTATGATTCCACTAAGTTAGCTACTCACTCTCATATTACGGGACGGTGTTGCGCACATCAACCAGTCCCTATTTTAGTTTCAGATAATGGTGATGCTTTCGTAGCAGAGGCGGACTTGATGATGATGAGGAGGATCCCTCCTATATGCAGGTTCTGATTGACGGGTTTTCAGGGTTACTGATTAGATGCCAATACACTTGGCGGTTTGCCTTTTATTTACACACCCATGTATATTCTTTTCTTTCTATTTTGGAGTATACACGTATATATTTAACTTGGTAACATGTTCACACTCTGGAGACTTACAATCATTTATATATTTTATATATCTATCATATTCTTCCGCTTGCTAATTTAACTGTGTTTGGAGTACGATATGTTGTTTTGGTCTAATCCCACTCATGTTTTCTGCACTAATATGAACAACATTCATCCATCAATGAAAATGTTGCATAAGTGATGTTCTGGAACTCGGGAGTTGGGTTTCTACTCGACCTCCGATTTTCAAGGCATTACAATTTTGAACCTATATAAGGGCCTTAACCCACCCTTCTCTCATTCCTTACAAATTTCCAAAACCCTAAGAGAGAGAAGAGAGAAAAGAGAAGAAAATAGTGAGGAGAAGAGAGAGAGAGTGAGAAATCGTTGCTGGGATTTGATCCCACCACTCCATGTGTCAAATCATCCTACTTATATCACTACACTGGCAAATCCAAATCTATTTTTGGGTAAGAAATCCTAACCCTAATCTATTTTGGGATTTCAAATAGTGGAATTGGTGAAATATCTAACCTATTTCATTGATTGGGTAGTCGTGGTGCCATAGACAAGGTGTAGTGTTCGAACTAAGTACCATACGAGTTTACCGATGAAAGGTGCAGACTATAAATGCTTAAGTTATGGTTTTCAAGGCTTTCAATGTCAGTTAATGATTTATGACTGACTTGATTGTTGTCTCATGTGCCTAGATGCGATGTTTTTCGTATATTACACATATATACGAACTATGTTGGTTAATGCATTCCATGTGTTTGTTGAAATATCTGGATGAATATGAAATTATGATTTATGCTTGCCATGACTTTTGATTAAGAATACATGATTGTTGTATGTGTGACAGATCCTTTGTGAAAGGATTTGCCATAATATATGTTATAACTACTTTCGTACATGTATGTTGATATGTGTAGTCTAAGTGTTTAATAAAATGTCTGAATGAGAAAATGCTTATTGAAATGTATTGAATGAGGGTATTGAGATAGGATTCTCAAATACATTATCTATAGTTATAGTTTCTTTCATGTAATCTATCTCGTTACTACGTGATTTATGGAAGAATGTCTATGTATGATAGCATGTGCACTATGTGTTCGTTAAAATGCTCAAATGAGATTTATAGTTGAATTGATTGGCACATACTGTTTTGACTATCACACATGAATGCCTATTGTGTTTGAGTATGATTAGGACTATTACGAAGTCCAGGCATTGGTAATGATCCCGAATTAGTGGTCAAGGTCGTTTCGCCACACAAGACACGTTCGATGAATCTAAATCGTATGCTGCTTATCAACGGTGGTTAGCCCACGCGGAGTGCTTACATGCTCCATGTCAATTAATTCAACATGCGCTCATACCAGTCGAGCTTATCAAGTAACTCAATTGGTGTAACGCCCTGAAATTCGGGGGTCGAGCATAACTCAGCTCCCGAGTTCCAAAACATCACTTATGCAACATAAATAATGATGGATGTATGTTGACTATATTAACGCATAAAACATGAAGTAGATTAAGTCAGATCAGCAGACATAATTCAAGGATAGATAGAAAATGCAAGCAGAAGACTTTAGTACATATATAATTCAAAAATAATCTCTAAAAGATGCATGCTCTGCCTAGGGTAACTTATACAACTATGTATCAAAATACATATATCAAACTATGCAAAATCAACATATACATATCCCAAAATCCCCGCTAGTCAGGACAAGGCTCACATGAACCTGCCTGAGAACTGCATAAACGAGAACGCCTCCTCATCCTCGATGAACTCCAGCTCCGCCTCGCAAGTATCGCCGTCTCCTGCAGCTAAGTCAGAGTCTGGTTGGTGTTTATGTACCATCCCAGAATGTGGGAGTGAGTGATCAACTCAATGGAGCTATACAACAAAGGTTAACATGTTATCAATTCAATCAAGTAGTAATGATAAAATAGTACAATCAAACATGTCCTAAATACTCTTGTTAATGCAAGAATGAATGAGATCATGATGCATGCCCTCACCATAAACTCCCTCTGCGATCTTCATCTTACGGTCGCGCATGTCAGTCACTTTCTCAGTGCTCTTACACCAACATTCATAGCACATGCAGTGCGATGATATGAGTATGATTACCAAGTTCTTATTAGTTCTTTTCATACAGCAGGATTGGGAAGCTAAGACACCTCCCTTATACCAATTCCCAAACACTGATCCATTCTAGGGTCGTCAGTCCTAGGAAATCTCTTATGATGTACGGTTCTAGATCGCTGTAAAGGGCTCGTCACCAATCAATACAGGTCTAGTTATATCCCAAATACTGCAACAAGACTCGTCGCCCTTATGCAGTATCATGATATGCTGGAGAATAAGATAAGAAATCGTCGCCCGGTGGTGGGATGCATCATTAATATATACCATCTTACATTAACAAGACTACTTAGGACATGATTGTTGTACTACTTTATCACTACTGCTTGACTGGATTGATAATATGTTAACCTTTACCTTATAACTCCACTGAGTTGATCACTCACTCCCATTCTGGGATGGTGTTTTAAAAGACCAACCAGACTCTGTTATAGTTTCAGCTAACGGCAAGGCTTACGAGACGGAGCCTTCCTTCTTTGACGATGAGGAGTTCTCCTATCTGTAACTCTCTTGCGAGTCTATGTAGATTTGAAGTTGCATCACTGGGGCTACAGGGATATGAATTAGATGACATTACACTTTATCATTTTATATATTTTGGAACTATACATGTAATTAGTTAACCTAGCGACATGTTGATACTCTAGAGACTTACCACTTATATGCTTTATATATCTATCACAGTCTTTCCCTTACATAATCTAATTGTCTCTGGAGTATGATATGCTAATTTAGTATAATCCCATTCATGTATAATGTGCTGATACAGAAAACATTTAATCATCATTATCTATGTTGCATAAGTGATGCATTGAACTCGGGAGCTGAGATTTTGCTTGACTCCCGATTTTTAGGGCATTACAAGTTGGCATTAGAGCATGATTTGGATTAAAATGGACCTGGGTTATGGTAACACGACATACATTGACTTTCTTTAACTTAGGAGGGAGCGTTAAGATGTAAAAACGATCATAGGATCCCAAGTTTCGCCCGACGGTGATCATATGACCGTTAAAGCGAAACTGATCTTAGAAATGGGACCTGTAGGCATTTTTGATCATGCGAGGTGATCCCAATCCTTTTTTAGACCGTTAATTGACGGGTTTAGACGATGATTCAGTGTATTCCACACTCAAATAACCTTAAAAGCATGAATATATGCGAGATCGGACCTGAAATGCCTCAAACGGACTCGGGGGCCTAAATGGTGAAAATCGGGGGGAATTAAAGTGGTCCCTGCACACATACGGCACCCCGGGGGGGATACCATTACCCCTAGGGTGATGTTATGGTCCTTGGTCCAGTGGACCGTGAGGGCATCGCACCACCTGCGAGGCCTCTCGGTCCGGTTCGTCTGGGCTTGTAGGGCTGTAACGTCCTAAAAATCGAGGGTCGAGCAGAAGCTCAGCTCCCGAGTTCTAACGCATCACTTATGCAATATAGATAATGATGATTAAATGTTGTTCATATTAGTACAGTAAACATGAGTGGGATTAGACCAAAATAACATATCATACTACAGAGACAGTTAAATTTCACAAGCGGAAGATTGTGATAAATATATAAAATGTATAAACTATTATAAGTCTCTAGAGTGTGAACAAGTTATCAGGTTAACTATATACATGTATACTCCAAAATGAACAAAATGGATATACATGGGTGTTCCCAACAGCGTAAAATAACAAGTGTATTAGTGTCTAATCAACATCCCTATGACCCTGTCAATCAGAACATAGTCTATATAGACCTGCCTGATAGCTGCATAAAGGAGAAATCCTCCTCATCATCATACTAGTCCAGCTCCACTTTACAATCATCACCATCATCTGAAACTAAAACAGGGACTGGTTAGTGTTTCAAACACCGTCTCGTAACGTGGGAGTGAGTGATCAACTTAGTGGAACAATAAAGAAAAGGTTAACATGTTATCCATTCAGTCAAGCAGTAATGATAAAGCAATATAATCAAACATCCCTAAGTACTCTGGTTAATGCAAGAATGGTATGTATAAATGATGCATGCCCGGCTCATGAGTCTAAGCGGATCGAGGTACCAAGGTTAACAGGGTTTCACTGATGAGTTTGGTACCTTAGATTCAAGCAGTAGCATCCAAACATGTTGAACATACATCGGGTCAATCAGGTTAATTGACGAGCTCGACTAGGACTAGCTTACGTTGAGTTGACCGAGATGAAGTGCATAAGCACTCCGTGTGGCCTAACCACTACCGACATCCCAAGTACGGCTCGGATTCATTGAACACATCCTGCGTGGCGAAACAACTTCAGCCACCAAAACAAGCCCTATTACCAATTGCCTGGACTACGATATAGTCCCAACCATGTGAAATTACAACAAGTAAGCATATGAGATTGTCAAAGTATTAATGAATAAATAAGTCCATCCTATAATCATTTGAGCATACTATGAAAACATGAATATATAGTACATGGAGGAAATCATACACACAATTAAACATGAATCATATACAGTACATGGATGAAATCATACACATAGCTACAGCAGTTGGGATTCATATCTCAACTCCCTTATAAATCACAATTTACTAACTACTAACTCATTTAGACTACAAACACTTAAACTACACTGTTCAACATACATCACGTATGTTGGTCATAATACGTATTAGGACAAATCCTCTTGCCAAGGAGTTGTTGCATACATAGCATCCATGTACCTACGACACTTAATCATGACAATCACAAATCTAGATTCCAAATGCATACAAACATTTCAACAAACATGTATTAAACATGTTATCATACATAGGTAATTCGCCCATAAATCACATAGTAGTAAGATAGGTTACATAGAGGAACCTGTAACTATGCATGAGGGGATTGAGGATCGCATCTCAACATCCTCATTAAATACATTAAAACATGCATTTTCTCATTCAGGCATTTTATCAAACACATAGGCTACACATATTCACATACATGTGATAGCTTAGTTAAACAAATATTACTGTAATTTCTTCCACATAGGAGTTGCCACACATACACTAATAATGTATTTCTAAGCATCAATCATAACAAGTGCAAACCATAATTCCATATTCATTCAGGCAATTCAACAAACACATGGACTGCATTTAAAAATCAACAGAGTATATATATTTATATAATATACAGAAGACATCGTATCTACCATGTGTGATAACAATCAAGTCAGACATAAATCATTCCTGATAGTGAAAGCCTTGAAAACCATAACCTAAATGTTTATAGTCCGCACCTTTCACCGGTAGACTCGTAATGAACTTAGTTGAACACTATTACTTCATCTACGACATAACAACCACCTATAACAGGGAATAAGTTAGCTATTCCAGCACTTACACTATTTAAAATCCTAAAACAGATTAGGGTTAGGTTTTCTTATCTAATTTCATAATCGAAGTTGCCGAAATAGTAATGTAGAAGTGGTAATTTAGCCCGTGGAGCGATGGGATCGAATCCCAGGAACTCTCTCCCACTCTCTTCTCACTTTCTCTCTATTTCCTTCTCCTTTTGTTCTCTTCTCTCTCCTAGGTTTACAAAATCGTATGGAATAGAAATGGGGTGGGTTTAGGCCTTTATATAGGCCCAGGACTGATGAAAATGGTCCCAGGGCCAAGGTATACTTAGATTATAGCCAAAACTCATTTGTTTCAACTTAACGGAGCATTTCTGGAGGCCCCATTGTTAAATGCGGTCGAACTTAAGCTCCCTGATATTGGATCTTGATCAAGCTAATTTTTCAGTCCGATCGGATTTACAGATCAACCGTGGCGGACTAGTTTCAATTCAACGGTCACCGACACTCGATCAGGGCCACAAGTATATTGGCATGTGTGGGACATTTCTCCTGATTCAAGGGTGTATTTGGGTCAGATTCTAATGGTCTAAATGCTTAAAATCAGCCTACAAGTGACACGACTCAAATTACTTAAATTTGGATTTAATTTCCAAAAACCTTCAGTTTCTCACACACATCGCTCCGGACTCAAGCAAATCATCAAGGGATACCATATGGACTTAATTTTTGAGGTATTCATCAAGTCCAACAAGATGGTCATATTCGTCTAAGTTCGTTGCTATCAGACATTCAACGTGCCGTCTAGGTCTGATATAAAGTTTCACTATGCTCCCAAGAGTAATTAGGTTTAGAGATTGATCATAGGTTTCTAGGTAACGTAGAATTAGTGGTCCTAATCATTTTGGGTTTTGTAGTTCATATTTAAAGTGGTTCAAGCTAATTCTACTGAGTATTCAGTTTAGTACTTAACCAAATTCTACCCTAATTATGGCAGAATACTGTCCTAGGGCCATTCTATGCCCCATTTTTAGCACTTGTAGTTATTATATTATTTTCATTATTTTTCTAGTAGTTCATCATCAATTTTAACCCATCTTCAAAAAATTTTATGAGATTTCATATTGTAGAAAAATTCTAAAAATTTCAGAAGCAGCAGTTATCCAACAAGTGATTTTCAAAAAGTTGTCACAACAACCTATTGTAACTATATTAAATATTTTATTATATTTTTTGCATATTTTTATATGAAAATAGACTCATTTATCATTAATCTTGTTTTTAAATCACCTAAATTGGAGTTATAACGAGTTAGATATGATTTTTCAAAGTTAGATGAAAATCATAAAAAAATGCGAAAAAGGGCTGCCCAATCCGCTGTACAAACGATGCCTCGCTAAACCGGATAGCCCCTTGCAAGTCACTGGACATATGGGTGAGGGCTCACCCCATGGGCGATGTCCTCTCCCCCCGGAGTTGTCGAAAGCATGTGGGACCCACCCCAGGTCCCCCCGTATTGAGTCATTTCAGCCCACGAGTCCGTTGAGGCATTATCGAGTCTTATTTGCAAACCAGAATGAATTACGCAACATACAATATATAATTTTGGGGTAGGAGAAGCTAATATATCTAAATAAACTATCTATATTATAAGACTCTAAAATAATTAATTTTCAAAATCTCATTTTATTCATGTATTTACCATTTACAGTAAGTTTTAGTTTAAGTATAGTTCTTCACCATTTAAACTTTAGGATTTGTGTTTAATATGAAAGTACTTGGAGAAAATTGAAGAATGAGGTGGTGAAAGGTGAGATTTTGAAGGAAATGAGTTGAAAAGTAATTTTTAAACTTTGGGATTAAGCTTTGAGAGTTTTATGGTTGACCCATTGCCTAAGGACTTCTAACTCTAGGTTGGCAAAAATCTAGGGTGTTACAAGGGCCGCAGCGGGCCGGTTGGGCCAACCATTGTACATGCATGTGGGGCCCATGAAATCATGTGGGGGCCCCTATAACCTCCCCATTTACTTCATTTCTTCCTCTTATGCCCCTCCAAGCATTCCAAATCTCCCAAAAATCTCATTTTTCTCTCTCAAATCCTTCCTTCATTCTCGTATCTTCTTCATTATAAACCCACCTCCCACCATTCCTTTCAAACCCATCTCCTATCTCCCTCATTTCCTACCATTTGAGCACATAAACCCTCATTTGTATCTCAAAAATCTCAAGGTCCAACAACCCATCCTATCCCTCTATTTTATTCCACTCTCATGGCTCTTTTTAAGCTTGTGGGGGCCATGTTTTCACTTTTCACACTTCTTTCTCTCATGGGCAAGAAGAGGGCTTCCACAGATGAAGTTGGGCCTAGCCGCCCTACTTGTTTAAGGAGGCATAAAGGCACTGAGGCTAGCATAAGCATCGATCGAGAGATAAGAATGAAGCGAGATCTCAATCCCCAGCTTCCTCTCAAAAGAGCTCTACTAGTGAATATGGCACATGGAAGGTTTGAAGGCTGTAGGGTCCTCTTTAAAGTACACATGGATGAGAAGCTATTTGGGCTTTATTAGGTGATGGATCTCTTATTGGACGCCAGGTGGGGTCCCATATTTGAGGGCAAGCCTCGTGCGAATGAGAGCACTGTCCGAGCCTTCTACACCCATATAGAGAGCCACTGCTTGAGCCTATGCAATTCTCTATTCCCGTGGGAAGGTGGGAAGCCATTGTCAATGTGGACTTAATAGCCTGAGTAATGGGGATGCTGCATGGGGAGGTTCATGCTAGCGAGAAGAGTCTCAAGAGTGTGCGTGAAAGAGATTGACGTACACGATTTCTTTGTGGTCGACTGGTCCATTGAAATCGAGGCAACTGCCTCTCAGTGACCAAGATGACTCACGACTTTCGCCTGCTCCACCACATCTTTACACACAATGTATATCCCAAGTGGAGCAATCACAATGAATGCACGTGTTTGATGGTAGACTTCCTATACAGAGTTGGGCAAGGAGACAAGTTATGCCTGCCTATGTATGTGCTACTACAGATAGTTCAGACCACACGCTCTCCTAGGATAGACATTTTACTCCCATTCAGCCAACTTATATGCAAGCATGCTTGTGAATTCGGCTACAAACTTGGCTCAAAAAGGCTTGTCCCGATCCATTTCATCAACGACACTACTCTCAACAGCATGAATATTGGGCCATGACAACGTCAAACCCGACTCGATGAGAGTGAGGATGAGACAGGAAATGAAGAGGAAGAAAGTGATGAAGAAGGTGGAGATGAGATAGAGGAAGAAAGTGATTTAATGATTGCTTTAGCTGACTTAACTGGATTGGGCTCAAAATGTTCTACCCCCCTTACAACTTAATTCTACTTAAGGCCCAAGAATCTATGTCTCGATTCGTATATCGGAACGAGGTGAAACTTAGGGCCTATCCTTGACATGGAATGAGAGACAACCTCTCGCTACATTGGTCTTCCTTTACTAATGATGCGTTCTATGACATTGGTACCTATGGTTGTAGAAAAAAAACCTAATCTCTATTGTGATTGAGTTCAGGGGCAGGGGTGAGCTTGCGGAAAGATGTCTAATTCTCTATTGGCTATAAGTCCTTGCCATTTCCCAAAGATAAGCGATAACTTTTGGGTTATAAGTGGTTAGGCCAACACGGAAAAAAAGTTGTGTAGTGGGTCTAAGCCGGATACATAGACTTTCTGCCTAAAACAGAAAATTTACCGTATCAGTTCTTAATCCTAGATGATGCCGATCTTCTACTTGATCAGAGCATTGGATTTATTGGCAACTACCAGGATTGAGAAGTCAATTCAAACTGCGAATACTTTACTTATATATACAGTTCCTTTACTCCGTATTCCCGAATGAAATATGCCCTTCGGAAAGGTAAGTCAAAGGTATGTGCTGGTTTATTCTAAGTTCAATCTGAGGGATTTATAAGTTTTCCCTGAGAGTGAATGGTTCTAAGTTATAACAACTTTTCTAAGGATTATAACAGGAGTCTATAAGCATTAAGGGGATCTATCGAAGAAATGAGGTTCTACTCCAACCAAATCTAACCTACTATTCCTTAACATATACAGGCTTCACACTACTTAAGGTAACTAATAGACTAGTCTGTAACTCACTAGCTGTAATCCAAAGCCTAAGCTTATACGCCAAATGGTTTCATACCATTTCTAATACAGGAAATTGTTCTATTGCTTAGGGTCAAGATTGTCTAAATGGAATTGGATTTTCCTATATCGTCAGATCTTTCAAATTTAGGAATACTAACTCTAGGTCCAACACTCTAGATGTCCTAGCACTAGATGGTTGCTGTTTATGGACTAAGCTACTGCGTTTGGTCTCGCCCGTTGGTAGTAGATTGGAGGTCGAGAAGATGGCTAAAACTAGCTCTAATGAGCCATGGAAAATGAAGAAAATGAAGGGAAAGGCTGAGGTCTTTGGGTCTCCACGACTTTGGACCTGACATGGGAGTGTAAAGGGTCTAATAAAAGGGGCAGGAGAGAGACCGCAGCTGTAGGAGGGAGTTTTCGAATGGGTGACGACGGTGGAAAGGGAGAAGAGAGCTAAAATAGCCTCTATAATGGCCATGGAAAATGGAGGAAGGGGGAGAAATGGCTGCCCTAATGGGCTGAAACAAATTTAGGCCCTATAGAGGGGTGGAATAGGCTCCCAAGGGCTAGATTTTCAAAGGGAAAAGAGCAAGATAGGTAGGAATGGAGGCTCACACGAAGTCTAGCCTCCAAGGGAGGATGAGAGAGCTCCAACGGACAAAAATGGAGAGAGAGGGGAGTGCGTATTGCTGTAAATGATGGAGTGGCGTGGGTTGAGATAGAAATTGATGGTGGGAGTAATTGGATCTGGGATTTAAGAGAGAAATTAGTAAAAATGGGAGAAAGGGAGAGCTTGGGGGGGGTAGTTTATGAAGGAAGTACTAGATCGGAGGGGTTTTAACGAACGAGCCACATACCAGAGGGCTACCCTAGCCCCCAAACACCTCCGGCCCGAAGCCCGGACCCAACCGAGTATTTTGACCGGCGATGCCTCACCGAACCAGAGATGCCATCGCCGGCCAAACTCAAATTCGGTGATGGCCGCCCTATGGGGCAGGTTCCCCTGTCCCTTGGGTCCCAAAAAGGTGTGGGGCCCACCTTAGATCATTCTGAAAGTTATTCGTTTGGCCCCCCGACTCTATTTGAGGCGTTTCGGGGCCATTTTGTAAACCAAAATGAGTTTATGCATCATGTAGAATATGATTTTGGGGTAGGAGAGGCTAATCTATCCAACTAACCCATTTATTTCACTAGATTCCATAACTGGAATGTCAAAAGTCCAATTTATATGTATATTTACTATTTATAGTAAATCTTTATTTAAGCATGATTCTCCATCATTTACACCTTATTATTTATGTCTATTATGAAAGGACTTAGAAAAAGTTAAAGAATAGGGTGGTGGAAAGAGAGATTCTAAAAGAATTAGATAAAAAGGGATCTTAGGCCTTGAGATTGAGTGTAAGGTGTTGTGGTTGACCCACAACCTAAGGGCACTCATTTATAGGTTTGAAATTTCTCTGGGATCATCTCAAACCTGCCAACTAACGACCTAGAGGTGACTTAGGTCACTTCACGCGACCGAAGGTATATTACGGCCTAAATTAGTGCATAGTCTCATTTGTCGGTGAAACTTGGGATTCTAATGTGGTTTCTAGGTTTCCATCGCCCCCTTCCTAAGTCAGAGTGCGTCAGTGTGCATTGTGTTACCATAACCCAGGTCCGGTTTAATCCAAATCACGCTCTGATACCATCTGTAACACTCCGAAAATCGGGGTCGGGTAGAAACCCAACTCTTGAGTTTCAGAACGTCACTTATGCAACATAGATAATGATAAATGCATGTTGTCTATAGAATGACATTAAACAAGATTGAGACTAAGCCAAAATAACATATCATACTCCAGAGACGGTTAAATTAGCAAGCGGAAGACTGATAAATACATAAAATGTATAATTAATTGTAAGTCTCCAGAGTGTGAACATGTTACCAGGTTAATTAAATACATGTATACTAAAAAAATGGAAAGAAAAGAATATACATGAGTGCTCCAAAAATACATGGTGAACATACAATGGCCAGTCGGGTTACTTGACCGGCTCGACTAGTACAATCGCATCTCAAGCCGAGCCACATGAAGTGCATAAAACACTTCGCATGGCCTAACTACTGCCGCCTGCCCAAGACATGACTCGCGTTCATCGACGCGTCCTTCGTGGTATATAGAAGCCAACCACGAATTTAATCCATTACCGACTGCCTGGACTAGGTCATAGCCCCAAGCATTTGTGTATCAACATCAGTAAGCATATGTGAGTAACAGAAATAAATATAAACAATCCAAGCATGTTGACACATGTTATAACATACTACTTAAGCAAATCAACCACCACATGCATTCCATATATATAATGAAATCAATTCATATAGCCAACATGGTGGAAATCATATACATCAGCCTATTAATTGAGAATTCAATCTCAAAACTAATTCACAACACCATTTACTCAATACATACTAATACAAACATTTATACAAACACTTAGTCTACACTCTTTAGCCTACATAGCGTATGTCGACCCAAAGTGTGCATTAGGGTGAATCTCTTCGTCAAACAGATCATACATGCATTTCTAATATCACAACATGACAAATAACCATGGTAATTATTTCAGCAAAATATGGATGTATACTGTATTTCCTACAAATACCTAAAATGCCCTAAATCTCATATTTACCGTACGTATACGAAATGGAAAACAGACAGCATGTTTTACATGTCAAACGGCGCTCTCATCAATAATCTACTATTAAACGACATTGAAAGCTTTAAAATCAGTCAATCAAAGCGTCTAGAATCCTCACCTTTCACCTTAGATGTGTATCAATTCGAATAGCACGTATACGCTTCATCAACGGCGTAACGGCGACCTAATGCACAAGATACGTAAGCTACTTCGCTATTGAATCAAAGGAATCCCTAAATCAGCAAGTGGTTAGGGTTTTCTTACCTAAAAGTACGTTGGAGATCACTAGAAAAGTGATTTGAATACGTTGCTTTGGTATGTGCAAAGGATGGAGCAGATGGCAGGAAGTTCTCTCACAAAGTCTCTCACAATCTCTCACTTTCTCTCTCTCTCAATCTAGGGTTTCAAGCAATTTTGGATGGGAGATATATGAGAGGATTTAAAGCCCTTATATAGGCTAAAAACTAACCTAAATAGACTTGGGAACAAAGTATACTTGGGTTATAGCCAAATCGGGGCTGTTTCGATCCAAAAGAGCGTTTCGGGAGGTCCCCTGGCCGAACGCGGTCGAACTTAAGCTCATGCATATGAGATCCTGCTCACATCAAGTTTTCAGACCAGTAGAGTTCCTAGATCGTACGTGGTGGACCAGTTTCAGTTCAGCGGTCACGGAGACTCGATCGAGGATTCCAAGTACACTGACCTGAGTGAGAAATGTTCCCTGATCCGAGGGTGTATTTGGGTCAGATTCCGATGGTCTGAATGCTTATACTGATCCCGCAAGCGAAACGTGCCAGATTTATTTAAATTCCATTTAATTTTAACTGAATTTCACTCTTTCTCACACTCTCTGCTCCAAGCTCAATGAAATAGCCTTAGAGCATCAGTTGGGCTTGATTTTTGAAATGATTGTCAAGTCCAGCTAAGCGGTCATAATGGTCTAAGATTGTAGATATCGGACTTTCGATGCGCAGTCTAGATCCAATACAAGGTTTCAAAGGGTTCATGGGAATAAACCGGTTTAGAGTTTGATCCTGGATTTCAGGGTAAGATAGCGTCATTGGTTCTACAAATTTTGGGTCTTGCAGAACGTATTTAAAACGATCAGGAATAATTTCACAGGTAATCTAACGTAGCACTAGTTAACTTACGCTTATTTTCTAAAGGAATTAAGTTCTACATGATTTCTTTGGCTTTGGAATTGGGTTCTGAGAGTTTACCAAGGTGTTATGGTTGACCCATTGCCTAAAGACGTCTAACCCCAGGTTGGAAAAAATCTGAGGTGTTACACAGTGTCCCCCTGCATCACCTATGCACCCTGATGAGAACATGAGTGCCAGCGGCCTATTTGAGTGATTTCAACACTTCTAACCTCCCACATCTATGGGTACTCATAGACCCGAGGAGGCCAAGTATTGGCTTGACCACATCTTTAAGATGCTGAAGCTGTTGTACTACACTAAGGCAGAGCGGGTCGAGCTGGTCACCTACATGTTCGAGAAGGAAGGTAGAATCTGGTGGGATAGCATCCTTCAGACAGTTTGAAAGAACCCACCCAAGGATACAATATTGTTCGCTTTGCCCAAAGGGCTCACGACTTTGTTCTCGGGGTTGTCCCAAAACACGTTGTATCCTTAAGGTGCGAACCCCACATATAACCACCATAAATTCCTCCAACTCTTCTGATGTGGGATAAGTTTAAACCCCACTACGTATATAGTAGCCTAGCAGCAGAGTAGCCTGCTAACCACTGGTAGCTCGCCCAGGCCCATAGGCCCCACCCACATCAGTGTCTGCCCATGTGTGCCTGCCCACATGTGCAACAGTGACGGGGCATCACAATATCCCCCACCGAGGGTAGAGTCATCTCGGCTCTGATACCATAATGAAATGACCCACCCAAGGATACAATATTATCCGCTTTACCCAGAGGGCTCACCGCTTTATTCTCGGGGTTGTCCCCAAAACGCGTTATATCTTTAATGTGCGAACCCCACATATAACCACCATAACTTCCTACGACTCTTTCGATGTGGGACAAGTTCAATCCCCATTACGTACATAATAGCCTACCAGCACGGTAGCCTACCAACCACTGGTAGCTCTACCAGGCCCTTAGGCCTCTCCCACGTGTGCCCGCCCACATGTGCAACAGTGACGGGGCATCACATCATTGCTCCTGGTTACGTATGGACATGGGAGTCTTTTGAGACTCGCTTCCACTGGAAGTATTTTCCTCTCACCTACCATAACGAGAAGGGGAGAAAGTTCCTTCACCTCTGATAGGGAGGAATGATTGTGGTAGAGTACGAGAACCAGTTCAAGGAGCTAGCCAGATACGCTCCTTTGACCCTAGCAAACGAGCCGATGAAGATGCAGCGATTCTCTGAGGGTTTACGGCTCAAGATTCGCTTGAAGATGTGTTGCACTAGAATTAACAACTATGCTGAGCTAGTGAGCATGTCCTTGCGAGTTGAGCAGGATGGGGATAGGCTATCCTGCACGCATGTACCTATGGTTCCTAGGCCTCGACCAGATTTGCCGAGCAGGTCGTTCCTCGGTAAGAGGCCACGTGCAGATTCTCCTCCTTGGCTTATAGCTCTTTCTACACAGCCTAGGTGACCTGTATATGGTGCACCTACTGCAAGAGGTCGAGCCATGCTGACACCTACTGTTTCATCAGGATGAGGGACAACGACTTTATGCCTCCTCTAAGGATCAACCGATAGATGCCACCAATTATCTTAGCTCCACCTCTATGTTCTATACTACCTGCATAGCCTTCTTACAGGCCACCTACACCTCGATTTAGGTCACCTCAATGACCTATGGTACTGTAGCCGAGCCATTCTCAACGAGCTCAGGTGCACTCACTTGCAGTTGAGGCATCCTAGACAGCAACCGCAACACCACTGGCCTTTGAAGTCACGACACATGTTCAAGGTACACCAGCCTTCTTATTGGTGGACACCGGGTCCATTATCTCTATAATATTATGCACAGTAGTTAAGCGACTTAGGTTGGAAACTAGTCCTATGGTTGGGATGAGACTCCTTGCCGCCACGGGGACCTCAAATATTACTAAGATGTATAAGGGTTGTTCGATAGACTTAGGGAGCAGAATAGTACTCATTAATCTGATCATTGTCCCGCTATGTCATCACGATGTGATCCTCAGTATGGATTAGCTTACCAAGATGAACACAGAGATTGATTGCAATACTAGGGTGGTGACAACACATGGACCTAAGGGCACGACATTTACATTCCCAATTCACGTCAGTTGGTACTACTGCATTAGTTGTTATGCCACCTTGTTAGAGAATGTTGATGGTCCAACACTTGGGAGAACACCTGTAGTTTGGAATTACACGGACGTGTTCAGGATGATTCTTGGACTACCTCCTCAACGTGAGATCGATTTTACTATCGACCTTTTACCTCGTGCGACTCCCATTTCATTACTGACTTATCGTATGCCTCCATGTGAAATGGAGGAGTTGAGAAGATAGATTGATGATCTGTTGGATGCAGGCTTTATACGGCCTAGTGTATCTCCTTGGGGAGCACATGTGTTGTTCGTGAAGAAGAAAGATGGATCACTACGATTGTGTATTAATTATCCCAGACTGAACTAAGCGATGGTGAAGAATAAGTATCCTTTGCCCAGGATAGATGATCTGTTCGATCAGTTGAAAGTGACACAATATTTTTTAAAGATTGACTTACAGTCAGGGTTCACTAGTTGGGCGTCAGGGATGAGGACGTGCAGAAGACAGCTTTCAGGACTAGTTTTGGGCACTACGAGTTTTTTATGATGTCATTTGGACTCACAAATGTACCGGCCGTGTTCATGGACCTGATGAACTAGGTGTTTTGGCTGTATGTGTTCCGATTCGTCATCATGTTTATGGATGACATCCTGATATACTCTAAGAGTCAGGAAGATCACAAGGAGCACCCGCGAGAAGTCTTTGATACTCTTAAGAAGAACTAGTTGTTTGCTCAGTATAAGAAGTGCGACTTCTAGAAAGAAGAAGTCAAGTTCCTAGAACTTGTGGTGTTCAAGGAAGGAATAGCTATGGACCTTGCAAAGGTGACCGCAGTTTAAGACTAGGAGCAGCCCGGTTCAGTTACTGAAGATGGGAGTTTTCCTGGCCTGACAGGTTATTACCATCGATTCATTAGGGACTATTCCGAGATAGTCAAACCGTTGTCTCAGCTCACTCGGAAAGACCTTAAGTTTGCCTGGAATGAGAAGGCAAAAGCATCCTTTCATGAAGTGAAGGATAAGTTGACATCTACACCTGTGCTAGTATTGGCAAAGCAAGGGATCAAGTATACCATATACACCAACACGTCTCGTGTTGATTTGGGTTGTGTTCTGATGCGAAAGAATAAGGTTATTACCTATGCATCGCGACAGTTGAGGAAACAAAAGGAAAACTACCCTACGCATGACTTGGAGTTAGTGGCCATCATCTTTGCATTAAAGCTCTAGAGACATTACCTCTATGGTGAGGTTTCGAGCTCTTTTACGATCATAAGAGCCTCAAATACATATTCACAAAGAGGAACTTGAATATGAGGCAGCGATGATGTATGGAAACCTTGAAGGACTTCAAGTTCGAAGTCTCCTACCATCCTAGCAAGGTTAACCTTGTGGCAGACATGTTGTGTCGCAAGAAGATGATAACATTTACGGCTCTGCTAATGATAGATGAGTGGAACATGGTAGAATTTGTAAGGGACTTCAAGCAGAAGCTTACGGTGGAAGAGCTATTTGAGAGCATTGCACATGTTCGTGTGCAGCCACTCATTGATGACGGGATTATCGCGGCTTAGAGAGACGATAAACTATTGGCAAAGATGAGAGAGCAGGTGAGCGACGGTGAAGGCATGAAATGGAGAGTTGGTACAGGTGGGGGTTTATATTATCATGACCTCCTATGCATCCCAAACATTCATGACTTCAGAAGGGAAGTTCTCGAAGCTGCTCACAATTCAAAATGATAATGCATCCCGACAACACGAAGATGTATCGAGATATGAAGCATTCATACTGGTGGGACAACATGAAGGGCCACATAGCAGATTATGTGTCCCATTATCTCATATACTAGCAGGTCAAGGTAGAGCATCGCCAACCTCCATGACTGCTTCAGCCCATGCCCATAGCAGAATAGAAATGAGATTTCATTTATATGGATTTCATCTCAGGGTTACCGAAGACGAGGAAGGGACATGACTCCATTTGGGTGATTGTGGACCGATTGACGAAATCGGCTCATTTTCTCCCTATTAGAGTTTTAGACTAAGTAGATGAATTGGCCAAGCTGTACATCAAGGAGATACTACGTCTGCATGGAGTGCCTATCGAGATCGTGTCAGATTTTTTGAGCATTACAGCACTGCTTAAATCTAGGGTACCACTTACCAATGTAAAAGCCCATTTCAACTATAGTACCACGATCCACTAAGACTTATGAGTCAAAAATGGTGGTATGGGACACCATGGTCGAGATCTCGGCTTACGCTAGGATGACGAGCCTCCTCGTAGTGACCATTAAGCAACCCAAACTCATGAGCCGGGCATGGTGGTATGGGACACGGTATTTTAGTTGTCGGCCTATGCTGAGGTGACGAGCCTCCCCGTAGTGACCGTGAGTATAAACAATGAATTTTCCTATCGACTACTTTTTGTTAGGGGTGATGCCCTACAACTTGCCTATCATATGTGAATAACTAGGATTGATGACCCTAGATGGATCCTTCGGTTTGAGTTAATGATATAAAGGTAGGTACCTTAGCTTCCAAAATCTGTTATATGAATAAGCTTAATTAAGTACTCGACTAACAAAACCATGCACCGCATTACATGTGCTTTGGCAAGGAAGTTTTACTTTATGGAGGTTGTCATGCATGAACTTAGTTGTTGGAGTCACTTGTAAGGGAGCTTTGTTCAAGGGAATTCATCGTTACTGCACACCATTCCTGCATTAACAAGAGCAACTAGGAAGTGATCGTTTTATTGCTTTATCATTATTGCTTGATTGACTTGACAACATGCTAACCTTTGCCTTATAGTACCACTGTGTTTATCACTCCCTCCCACCCTGGAACGGTATTTTAAAACACCAATTAGACTCTGTTGTAGATGCAGGTGATGACGAAGTCTATACGGCTGAGTTGGACTTCGTAGATGAGGAGGAGTAATTCTCCTATGTTCAGCTATTAGGTAGGTCTATATAGACCTTGTGCTGATTCGATGGGATTACAAGGATATATGGATTAACTGGACACTTTGCATTTTGATATTTTGTCAGTTTTGAAACAATACATGTATATAATCAGCCCGGTAACATACTCATACTCTGGAGGTCGTGAAACACTTATATACTTAAATATATATGTTTCAGTCTTCTACTTACTTGATTTAATCATATCTGGAGTATGATATACTGTTTTGGTATAATCCCACTCATGTTTAACTCATTAATATGGACGAAATCAGAACATCATCATCCATGTTGCATAAGTGATGTGCTGGATCTTGGGAGTAGAGGTTTGCTCGACCCTCAAAATTCGAGGCATTACAAGTTGGTATCAAAGCATGATTTGTATTAAACTGGACTCAGGTTATAGGTAACACGATGCACTCTAAACTCACTCTGACTTAGGAAGGGGGCAATGAAAAGTAGAAATGATCGTAGGATCCTAAAGTTTCATTAACGGGCGAGATTGACCATCGTAGTGTAGCCCGTACGTGTCCTAGATCATGTGAAATGATCTCAGACCCTTTTTGGGCCATCAATCGACGGGTTTGGACTATAAGTCAGTGAATCCCAAACGTGAAACACATCAAAAAGTATGAATACATGCGTATTAGACCGCGAAAGTGGACCCTACGAGAATAAGGGCCCAAATCGCAATTTTTGGTGGGGCCCGGGGGGTCCCCCGCATGTACACAGCACCCCAGGAGGAGGTAGCCACTGCCGGACACCCTAGGGGGCCGCAGCGGCACTGCTCGGGTGGTGGTGCACTGCCAGCCTCCTCAGCCGGGCATGACAGTACCGCGTGGGCGGTGGTGCACCACCGTCCAACCGTCTGTTGGGCCCACCTATATGTCAGGCCACCTAATTAACCCTTCTCTTGTCCCCTTTATTCATTTCATCCTATTTCAAACCCTCTAAACCCTTCAAAACCCCATCTTCTCTCTCAAATCTCCATTCCATGCACTCAAAGCTCCCTTTTCTTCTACACTTCACACCCATCTTCCACCAATCTCTCAAAAATATCCCTTGCAATTCTTCATCTTCCTTATTTCCCCTTTATTTAAGACAAAACCCATCTTTTGTGTCTCATAACTCCTAAACTTTCCCATCCACTTTAATCTCCAAGATTTTCCATCTTCATGGCTCTCTTTGAGCTTGTCACCGCCATTTTCTCCATCTCAACGATCCTTTCCCTTATGGGAAAGAGAAGAGCGGCCCCGGATGAGGCTGGGCCGAGATGTCCAAGACACTCGAGGAAGAAGGTGAGCGTCGAGGCTAGTACAAGTGCCAAGAGAGAGTGAAGATCGAAACGAGACCTCGATCCTCGAATCCCGTTGGAAAGATCACTACCGGCAGGTGTCGATCTTGGTAAGTTTCATGAACGCAAAGTTGTATTTGAAGCTTATGTTGATGAGAAACTATTTGGGTTGTATCCGGTTATTGACCTTCTGTTGGAGACCGGGTGGGGTCCCATGTTTGAAGGGAAGGATCATGCAAGTGAAGGCATTGTACAAGCCTTCTATGCCCACATACGAAACCCACTACTAGAGTCGCTTCAGTTCACTATCCCTTTGGAGAGGCAGGAAGCCATAGTCAATGTGGATGTGATGGCTCGTATTATGGGAATTAAGCATGGTGTGGTACATGCAAGTGCAACTCATCTCACTAGTAGATGAGAGAGAGATCGCTGCACACGTTTTCTTTATGGTCGACTGGCTCATTGGAGGTGAGACAATAGCCTTGCTTCAACTAAGATGACGACAGACTTTCGCCTACTCCACTACATATGCACGTACAACATGTATCCTAAGTAGAGTAACCATAGAGAATGCACTCGTCATATGGTGGACTTCTTGTACAGAGCTAGACAGGGAGATAAGTTGTGCCTGCCTACTTTTTCCTTGTCATAGATAATCAGGACCGCATGCTCTACTCAGGGAGATGCCTCACTCCCATTCGGCCGACTTACCTGCAAGACTGCTCGTAACTTCGGTTTCAGACTAAATATAGATAATCTTGTGCCCGTCCACTTTATCAGGGAGACTACACTGAACAATATAGGGATTGGCCCTAGGCAACGCCAAGCCGACTCGATGAGTATGGGGATGAAATAGAAGAAGAAAGTGAACAGGATGAAGGAAGTGAAGATGAGGAAGGAAATGAAGAGGAAGAAGGTAATGAGGAAGAAAACAGTGAGGATGAAGAAGGAAGTGAGGAGGAAGTGTAGGAAGAGGTAGAGGAGGCCCAAGATTCAGATGGGGAACCTCCTACTACACATGAAGACTGCCATGATCGGGCCACCTTACAAGCCTGCATGGTCGAGATTGAAGAAAAATAAGCCGCTCTTTTATAACTGTGAATGTCGGCTGAGATTCTTATGCAGCTACGTGCGCAGCCAGGCCTGCTGACTGACGCTGGACGTTGGTGGGACCCATTTCATGGTATTTCTCATAAGATCCAATCCATTCATTGGATTGTACATGAAATTTCAGCATGATATGGGTGGTTTTGGAATCTTATTGACGCGGCCAAAGGTAGTAATTAAGCTACAATCTGTACAGGGCTGTCCATTTGTAACCGTTGAAACCAGCACGTGTGCGTGCATGAGTGCACAAGGTCAACATGGGTTTGATTAAATCAAGCCATTCTACATGATGGACGGCTCGGATTGAACATTTGGACCATAATGGAGGCCCATACAGATCAAACGATGCTCTATTTCATGCTAGAAGAAACGAAAATTTTCGTTTTGAGTCAATGGTGTCAGTGGGAGCCATGATCGATTCTAAGGGAAAATCCACACCATCCATTAGAATCTACTCGAAATTTCAGTTGGAAATGACTACTTTTGGATTGCTTTTGATGCAGTCCATCTAATTTTCTGCTCTACCGTCAGTCCTGCGTTTGAACGATTAAGATCTCAATCTCTTTATTTCTTCAAATTCCATCACCTTGGCCTTAATAAGGTGGGCTGTGGGAATCTAATAGACGGTTTGGATTGTCCATTTGGACAATGGATGGGGTCCACAATTCCGAATCAACCCTTGGTGCGAAAGTAGCTGCAACGACGGTTGCCGTTTTTGAGAAGAACACGAGTCAAAGTCGGTTTGTCCCGATTTGAGTTACAGCGCAACACCAGCGTACTTGTACACTGTGCACACACCATGTAAGGTGGGGTCCATGTTAATGTTTTTGAGAGATCATCCATACATTTTATCACCTCATTTAATGGGTCGAATACAAGTTTGAAGCATATCTAGATTTCAAGCAGGCCCCACTTAAGGAATTAAGGGCTGGATAAAAATCTATCTATTGAGCCACTTCCAGAGGCATCTAATGGCTGAAATTTTACGTGTACGGTTAATTTATGGCCCCCAGGCCATGTATGAAGTTTCAGGGCGAATGGATGGTTAGAATCGTGTGATCTTGCATTCTGGCTGCTTTTCGAGCCTCTTTAACGTGAATGGCTTGATTTTCTCAGATTTCTAACATGTAAATTCTTCAATCTTGTTCCTCTGGAATCCGTCCCTTTCTTTGGTGACTCAGTGGGATAAGAGAGCAAAGATTAGCATGTTATCAAATCAATCATGCGATAATAGTAAAGCAGTAAATCAAACAATCCTAATACTGTTGTTAATGAAATATGACATGACGTGATGTATGCCCTCACCGACGATCTCCCTCATACGACACCATTTAATGACCGCGGCATGCAATCGTCCCTCAAGTGCTCCACATCTTCCAGGCACATGCAATGTTATGGTGATATGATTTTCGAGTTGTTATTAGTCCATTCAAACAGCAGGATTGGGAAACTAAGGTACTTCCCTTATATCAATCCCAACACAGATCCTTTCTAGGGTCGTCACTCCTAGTAATCTCATACGATGTATATTTTGTAGGTCGCTGCACGGGCTGCCATGGCTGTTGCATGCACTCTTTGCTCTGCTCCCCCATCACCTTATCAATACAGGCCTACTGTACTCTACTGCTACTGAAGGGTCGTCGCCTCCCGTAGAGTCAGAATACGCTCGCGGTCACTACAAAGGACTCGTCGCCTGATCAGTGTAGGCCGACAGCTAGAATATAGTGTCCCATACCACCATAATCTTCTCACGAGACTAGGTGCTCACTGGTCACTACGGGGAGGTTTGTGGCCCCAGCGTAGGCCGACAGCTCGACCACGGTGTCCCATACCACCATGCCTGGCTCATGAGTCTTTGCGGATCAAGGTACCATGGTTAACAGGGTTTACAATGGTAAGTTCAGTACCCTAGGTTCAAGCAATTATGACTCATGCAGGGTGAACATACATCGGCCAGTCGGGTTACTTGACGGGCTCGACTAGCACGATCGCATCTCAAGTCGAACGACATGAAGTGCGTAAAACACTTCGTGTGGCCTAACCACTGTCGCCAACTCCAAAACACGACTCGTGTTCATTGACGCATCGTTTGTGGCAAAGATAAGCCAACCACGAATTCGCTAGGTTACCGACTGCCTGGACTAAGTATAGTCCCAAACATGTAGAATCACATCAGCAAAGCATGTGAAAGTATTGGAAATGAAATACAACCATATGAGCATGTTAACACATGTTGTAACATACAACTTAAGCAAATCACCTGATACATGCCTTTCATACATATAATGAAATTATGCATATCGCCAACATATAGAAAATCATTTCCATCAGCAAATTAATTGAGAATTCAATCTCAAACTAAATCATAATGAAATCATCAAGCACATGTCATAACATACAACTTAAGTGAATCATCAAGCACATGCATTTCATTCATATAATGAAATCATGCATATGGCTAACATGTAGGAAACCATTTACACCAGCATATTAATTGAGAAATCAATCTCAAACTAATTCATAACACCATTTAATCCAATACATACTAATAGAAGCATTTATACAAACACTCACACTACGCACTTTAGTCTACATATAGTATGTTGACCCGAAGTGCGCATTTAGGCGAATCTCCTCGCCAAACTAATTATGCACGTATTCCTAACATTCTAATGTGACAATAAACCATGTCAATCACATCAGCAAAATATGCATGAAAACAGTACTTCCTATAAATGACTAAAATGCCCTAAATCTCATATTCTCCGTCGGTTTACGAAACAAGAAACAGACAGCATGTTGTACATGTCAAACGGCGATGCCGTCGATAATCTACTATTAAACGACATTGAAAGCTTTGGAAACAGTCAATCAAAGTGGCTAAAATCCGCACCTTATCTCTTATAGGTGTGTGAATTCGAACGGAGCGTATACGCTTCGTCTACGGCGAATAGAGAACCTGTTTTACAAGATTTATCAACTAACAAGCTATGGAACGAAAGGAATCTCAAATCAGCAACTTCTAGGGTATTTTTTATCTGAAAATATGAAGAAATCACCGGCAAAGTGATTAGAGCACGTGGCTTAACCACTTGCAGCACATGGCACAAGCAACAGGGAATTCTCTCCCACCTTCTCTCACAAACTCTCATCTTTTCTCTCTCCCAATCTAGAGCTTTTTGCAAATTTGGATGGGAGAGAGGAGTGAGGGTGTCAACCCCTTTTATAAGCCCAAAAACGAGCAAAATAGGCTCAGGAACAAAGTTCACTTAGTGCATAACCAAATCGGGGCCGTTTCGGTCCAAAAGATGATTTCTGGTGGTCCCCTGACCGAACGCGATCGGGCTTAAGCTCAAGCATACAGGATCTAGCACACATCAAGTTTTCAGTCCGGCAGGGTTTGCAGATCGCACGTGGCGATCCAGTTTCAGTTCAGCGGTCATCGCACGTAGATCAAGGCTGTAAGTCTCATGATATGAAATAGAAATTTTTCCTGATCCGAGGGTGTAATTTGACTAAATTCTGATGGTCAGAACGCTTAATACTGACACGTCAAGTCGTGTGCCAGATTTGAATTTTAAATTCCAAATCTGTCCTTATTCGCACTCTCTTCAGTCCGGGCTCAATGAAATAGCCTGTGATTATCGGTTGGACTTGATTTTTGAAATGATTGTCAAGTCCAGCAAGGCGGTTCTAACAGTCTAAGATAGGAGGTATCGGACTTTCGACGCGCGGTCTAGATCCAATACAAAATTTTAAAGTGGTCCAGAGAACAAACCTGCTTAGAGTTTGATCCGAGGTTTTAGAGTATTATAGCTTCATTGGTTCTACTCGATTTGGGTCTTGTAGAACGTATTTAAAGTGATCAGGGAGTATTTCTCAGCTACTCTAGTGTTGTGCTAGCTAACATATACTTAGTTTCTAAAGGAATTAATCCTAAGTGGTTTCTTTGGCTATGGAATTGGGTTCTGAGCGATTTTTCAGGTGTTTTAGTTGACCCACTGCCTAAGGACGTCAAATCCCAGATTAGCCAAAATCCAGAGTGTTACAAATGGCCAGTCGGGTTACTTGATGGGCTCGACTAGTACGAGCGCATCTCAAGTTGAACGACATGAAGTGCGTAAAACACCTCGTGTGGCCTAACCACTGCCGCCAGCTCCAAAATATGGCTCGCGTTCATCGACGCGTCGTTCGTGGCAAAGATAAGCCAACCACGGATTTACTCAGTTGCCGACTGCCTGGACTAGGTATAGTCCCAAACAATTATGAATCCACATCAGCAATCATATAAGAGTATTGGAAATGAAATACAACAATGTGAGCATGTTAACACATGTTATAACATACAACTTAAGTGAATCATCAAGCACATGCATTTCATACATATAATGAAATCATGCATATAGCTAACATGTAGGAAGTCATTTACATCAACATATTAATAGAGAATTCACTCTCAAACTAATTCATAACACCATTTAATTTAATACATACTAATACAAGCATTTATACAAACACTTAAACTACATACTTTAGTCTACATATAGTATGTCGACTAAAAGTGCGCATTTAGGCGAATCTCTTTGCCAAACTAATTATGCACGTATTCCTAGTATCCTAATGTGACAAGAATCCATGTCAATCACATCAGCAAAATATGGATGAAAACAATATTTCCTACAAATGACTAAAATGCCCTAAATCTCATATTTTTCGTCTGCTTACGAAATAGGAAACGGACAACATGTTGTACATGTCAAACGGCGTTGCCGTCGATAATCTACTATTAAACGACATTGAAAGCGTTGGAAACAGTCAATCAAAGCGTGTAAAATCTGCACCTTTTCTCCTATAGGTGTATTAATTCGAACGGAGCGTATACGCTTCATCTCCGGCGAACCGAGAACCTAATTTACAAGATGCATCAGCTACCATGCTATGAAAACTAAGGAACCTCAAATCAACAACTATTTAGGATATTTTCTTACCTAGAAATGCAGTGAAATCACCGGCAAAGTGATTGAGGCGCGTTGCTTAATCACGTGCAACACGTGACACAAGCAGCAGGAAATTCTCTTCCACTCTCTCTCACAAACTCTCACTTTCTCTCTCACTCTTGCTAGGGTTTCTAGCAAATTCGGATGGGTGAGAGGAGTGAGGGTTTAAGCCCCTTTTATAACCTAATTCTCGCCCAAAATAGGCTTGGGAACAAAGTTTACTTGATACCTAACCAAATCGGGGCTGTTTCGGTCCAAAAGACTATTTCTGGTGGTCCTCTGGCCGATCACGATCGGACTTAAGTTCATACATGTCGGATGTCGCACACATCCCATTTTCAGACCAGTAGTGTTCCCAGATCGCACGTGGCGGTCCATTTTTAGTTCAGCGGTCATCGCACCTAGATCAGGCCTACAAGTCTCATGATATGAAATAGAAATTTTTCCTGATCCGAGGGTATCGGACTTTCGAGGCCTACAACCCATGTTAACCCTATTCTCACTCTCTTCACTCCAGGCTCAATGAAATAGCCTCTGAATGTCGGTTGGCCTTGATTTTCGAAATGATTGTCAAGCCCAACTAGGCGGTTTTAACAGTTTAAGATTGTAGGTATCGGACTTTCGACGCGCGGTCTAGATCCAATACAAAGTTTCAAAGAGGTCCAGAGAACAAACCAGTTTAGAGTTTGATCCGAGGTTTTAGAGTATTATAGCACCATTGATTCTATAAGTTTTGGGTCTTGTAAAACGTATTTAAAGTGGTCAGGGATAATTTCATAGCTACTCCAGCGTAGCGCTAGCTAACTTATGCTTAGTTTCTAAAGAAATTAATCCTAAGTGATTTCTTTGGCTATGGAATTGGGTTCTGAGCGATTCCCCAGGTGTTTTGGTCGACCCATTGCCTAAGGACGTCTAATCCCAGGTTGGCAAAAATTCGGGGTGTTACAAAAACATAATTTTAGAAATAAAAGACAATTCCTGTAAACCCGAGCAACTTGTAAATAAATAATTGAGATGCGAAAATTCTAAGATTCATGAATGGTGAGTGGAATTTTCTACTGGAATTAAGCTCATGGTAAACTTCATAATCAAGTTCAAACTATTAATCCATTAATTAGAACATTTTAAACATCGAGTTCCATGAGTGTATAATGCAATCTCAGCTTATCACTAATAAGAGATCCAATGACAATTTCATGATATCATTGGTAATTAATTGTAGAATTCATGACAACTGAAACCGACACTTGCCTTACAGATTAACTTTCCATTCTATCAGCCTTTGATTTGTTTCTGAACAACAATGCCAAGGAGGAGAATCAAATCCTCACCTATAGGGAGCAAACCTAGGGTGAAAACTCGTCGCCTAACTTTTTCTAAATGTCAACCATGGGGGATCGAGTCTACACCTATAGGGAGCAAAACCTATGGTGAAGATTATGCGACTTACCCTTTCAATTCTTCTTACTGAACATGATAAAAAAAAAAATTCAGGTTGGTTCCTTTCTGCTTAGTAATTACCAATTTGTCATTCAATATCAAACCGAGATGTGATATGTGAAATCATGACTCAATCAATGTTTACAACTTCTAATCATGGATTAATAACTCAAACTTAACTGTGAAATCTAACAAATGGTTGAATCCTAGAGTCATAAAGTACCAACATTCTGTATCTTGTAATTTTAAAATCACAATTATCCTTCAAAATCACTTTAAATTCACAAGAAATTGTAGAAAAATTTAAAAAAATTCACAATTTTTGCTCAAGACCAAGAAAATACTGATTATGTAACCTAATTTCCCACCCCCAACCTCAAATCTACATTGTCCTCAATGTAAAAGAAATAAGCATGCAATGCACATGAGACAACGAAAGTAATAGAAGAGTGATGGAAAGATAGTACCTGGACGAAAGAATCAAGAGGCTTTCCAAAGATATCAGCGTAAGAGTGGGTTAGCTCAAGAGAGAAATCAACAAAAGTAAAATAAAAATATAAAAAATAAAATTCTACCTACACCACTTTTGCAAGTGCTCTCGATTGCATTTAGCATATGCAACAAGCCTTGAAACCCCTAAGTTGCCCCTAGTGGACGAGTTGTAGTTTCGTGAGGGTTTGCAACAATGTTACCCATAAACATTAAATTAACTAACTAGAAAAAAAAATGAAATGAAAGAAAATGACTGGGTTGCCTCCCAGGAGTGCTAAGTTTAACGTCTTCAGCCAAACAAGCTATAAGGCAACCATGGACCAAGAATTAATCAATCTTGATAACCTGGGTCCACCAACTAAATTTTCTCAACACCTTAATTAACTAATCCCAGACTTTGTGGGAACAACTTGAACCGTGCTATCTGAAATGGGGTAAATGATACCATCGTTTAATAATTTAAGCACTTTCGCTCAAACAACTTCTTCCATGTTAGGGTTAAGCCTCCTTTACATTTCACGCAATGTTTCCACATTTTCTTCAAGATCATTATGATGCATACACACAGTGGGGCATACTCCCTTTATGTCTGCTATCATCCATCGAATTGTTACCTTATATTCTTGAAGAACATTAAGCAACCTGCTCTCCTGTTCTGTCTCACGATTAGAAGCTATGATGACAGGAAGAGTCTCAGAAAGACCTAAAAATGCATAGTCTAGATTTGTAGGTAATTGTTTAAGGTCAAGGTTGGGTGGTTTCTCAATAGATGAGACCGTTTTAGACTCAGAAGGTGGAAGAGGTTCCACTTTTGTTTTACATTTTGCAGTCTCTATTATAGGAGTAGAGTCGAGCAATGCATTGACTTCTTGAATGGAACTCTCCATGTCAAATTTCATGCCAAAATGTGCTAAGCAAGTTTCAAGTGCATCTTCGGAAGATTGAAGGAAAGATTCATGCACTAGACTCTTAATCACGTCCACTTTAAATATATCATCCGAGTCTGCTGGTTGTTTTGTAGCATTGAAAACATTAAGTTTAATCTTCATGTTACTAAAAGACAACTTCATAACTCTATTCCTGCAATTTATGATAGCATTGGATGTGGCTGAGAGTGGACGTCCTAGAATAATCAGAATTTGACTAGTAGGATTTTGGACAGGCTGAGTATCTAGAACGATGAAATCCACTGGAAAATAAAACTTATCAACCTAGATGAGCACATACTCAATAACGCCACGAAGCACCTTGATAGATCTATCAACTAGTTGTAGTGTTATTTTAGTTTCTTTTAGCTCACCAAGTCCTAGCTGCTCATATATAAAATATGGTAATAAATTAACGCTCACCCCTAAATCAAGTAATGCCTTCTCAACCTTATGATCTCCTATGATACAAGAAATGGTAGGAGCTCCTGGATCCTTAAATTTAGGAGGGGTGTTGTTTTGAATCATAGAGTTGAGTTTCTCTGCAAGGAAGACCTTATGAACATTCATCCTATGCTTTTGAGTGCATAAATCTTTAAGAAACTTAGCATAAGTAGGGACTTACCTGATAGCATCAAGCAATAGAATGTTAATTTGTACTTGCTTAAACATGTCCAATATCTCATTGAAGTTGTTTCCTTTCTTAACTGGTGTCAGATGTTGAGAAAAAGGTGCTTTAGGCACATAAGATGGCACATGAGTGGTTCCTAGAGAGTCAGAGTGTTGTTGGACTTTAGATACACTAGTATGTCTCTTCACTTCATTTTCGTCTTCCGATTTGAAATTTGATTCTTCCCTGTGCATCTCTACTTTATTCTCAATCTGTTTGCCAGACCTGAGGGTAATGATTGATTTGGCTTACTCATGATACTGTTCTTGGTTTGAATTAGAGCCAATCTCATACTGTCCTTTTGAATTTACCACAGGTTGACTAGAAAACTTACCCTTCTCTCTCTCACTCAATGTGGCAGCAAGTTGACCCAACTGTACTTCCAGCTTGACAATGGATTGCGCATTTGCATGTAAGCTTTGTTGGTTAGCTAGTAAAGTTTATTACGTATCTTTTTAAAATTGAAGTGAACTGTGCATAAAAAGATTGAGTGTATCCTTAAGAGGTGATTTCCTAGATTGTGGAGGTACTTGTTGATATTGCAGAAATTGTTGAAGCTATTGACTACTAACTTTGGGGTAAGGTTGTATAGGACGATTTTTAAATGGTCCTTATTGTGGTCCTTTTACCCAAGAAAAATTTAGATGTCCAGCCCACCCTAGGTTATAGGTGTCTGAGTAAAGATCATTTCCAATTCTCCGAAAGGTGTTCATAACATGTACTTGTTCAGAGAGAAATTTTAGAAATGCTGCACCAGATGGACAAGACTGCATAGAATGGGCGGGACTGGAACATATGACACATGACTCTATTTGAGTTGTATTAGGAGGTCCATTGTTTAACATCAAAGCATCAACTTTCTTTATCAGGCTATCAATCTTGGCATAAAGATCTGGCGTGACTTCTATCTCATATATACCACCTTTCTTCTGTGGTTGGGGACTTCTTTCACCTTTATTTGAATAGTCACATTACTAAAAATTTTCACACAAGGTTTTAAAGAAATTTCACGCTTTGACATTACTTTTGGTCATGAATGACCCTCCATTGGTGGCATCAACCATGCGACGATTTTGGGGTGTCAAACAGTCATAGAACTATTGAACCTATTGCCACTTCTCAAAACCATGGTATGGACATTTAAGAAGCAAATCCTTCCATCTTTCCCAACATTCATGAAAGTTTTCACCCTCTTTTTATGTGAAATTAGTAATTTATCTACTGAGAGTATTAGTTTTGTGAACAGGGAAGAACTTATTTAAGAACTTCTAAGATAGTTAATCCTATGTAGTGATAGACCCAACTCCTAGAGAATTCAACCATGCTTTCGTCTTATCCTTTAAAGAAAAAGGAAAAAGGCATAAACAGATCGAATCATTTGAAAAGTTTTGAAACCTAAAGGCAAAGAAAATGTCTAGGAATTCTTTCACATGATGATATGGATCCTCCTTGTCCAAACCATAGAAAGAGGGCAACAATTGTATTACCCCAGGCTTAAGTTCAAAGCGTGCTGTCGTGGTGGCCGGCAACACTATGCATGAAGGCGCATTAAATTGGACAGGAGCTGAATACTCTTTAAGCGCTTGAATTCCATTCTCGTCCGCCATTTCAAATAGAATGTTTTTAAATCTTCTACGAAATGTTCTTTCTATTTCAAGATCAAAAGGTACTAGTTCTATATTCAGAGATCTATGCCTTAGCATAAACTATGTTATTGTACTGTAAGAAAGAAAACTAAACTAAGATGCAACCTAAGAGAAATAAAACTAGAACTAAAAATTATGAATTCCTAAAAATAAGATAAAACTATGCAAACAAGAATTAGAAGAAAGAATCTGAAAAAGGAGATGATTGATGACCGAAGATTTGGGAGCTCCTCCTTTTGAAGATAATTTTGTAGCTTCCTTCCTCAATTCCTGTAAACAGAATAAAAATGAAAATAAATTAAATTTCTTAAAATAATGCTAGAAAAATCCTACGGCTATAAATTATGATAAGAAAGAATCCTAAATCCAATTTGGACCAAAACAGTCCCCGGCAACGGCGCCAAAAACTTGATGTTTTATTTAAACTAACCTAATTTAAATGATTTTAAACTCGCAAGTATACGAATCAGATGTAGATATGGTACATATTACGAGATTGTTCCCACAATGACTAGTTTCACAATTCAAAATCTACGATTCTTCTTAACTAATCTATAACATCCCGAAAATTAGGGGTCGAGCATAAACTCCACTCTCGAGTTCCAGAATATCACTTATGCAATATTTTCAATGATGGATGAATGGCGGCTGTAATAGTGCATAAAACATGAAGTGGATTAAGTCAAAACAGCATATCATACTCCAGAGACAGTTAAGTTTCTCAAGCGAAAGACTGTGATAAATATATAAAATGTATAGTTGATTGTAAGTCTCCAGAGTGTGAACATGTTACCAGGTTAACTAAATACCTGTATACTCCAAAAATAAAAAGAAAAAAATATACATGGGTGTTTAAATAAAAGGAAAAATACCAAGTGTATTAGCATCTAATCAGTAACCCTGTAACCCCGTCGATCAGAATTTGCATATAGGAGAAATTCTCCTCATCATCATAAAGTTCGGCTCTGCTTCACAACAAACGCCATTATCTGAAACTAAAACAGGGACTGGTTGGTGTGTACAACACCGTCCCGTAACGTGAGAGTGAGTAGCTAACTTAGTGGAATCATAGAGCAAAGATTAACATGTTATCAAATCAATCAAGCGATAATGATAAAGCAAGCAAATCAAACATTTATAAATACTGTAATTAATGCAAGAATGAAATGACATGATGGATGCCCTCACCAACATACTCCCTCATGCGACACCATCTTACGTCCGCGGCATGCTTTCTTCCCTCAGTGCTCCACATCTTCCAGGCACATGCAGTGCGATATGAACATGATTACCGAGTTGTTATTAGTCCTTTTCATACAACAGGATTGGGAAACTAAGGTACCTCCCTTATATCAATGATCCAGTCTAGGGTCATCACTCCTAGTATTCTCATATGATGATATAGTTCTAGGTCGCTGTAAGGGCTGCCAGGGCTATTGCATGCACTTATTGTACCACTCCCCCATCACCTTATCAATACAGGTTTAGTTGTACTCTTATTACTATGGAAGGGTCGTCGCCTCACGTAGACTTAGAATACGCTCGAGGTCACTACAAAGGACTCGTCACCAATCAAAGTAGGCCGACAGCTCGAATGTAGTGTCCCATACCACCACAATAGGCTCAGGAGTCTAAGGTGCTCACTGGTCACTATGGGGAGGTTTATGGCCCCAGCGTAGGCCGACAGCTCGACCACGGTGTCCCATACCACCATGCCCGGCTCATGAGTCTTAGCGGATCGAGGTACCATGGATAACAGGATTTCCACTGGTAAGTTTGGTACTTTAGATTCAAGCAGTAGCGTCCATATATGGTTAACATACATCGGGCTAATCGGGTTACTAGACGAGTTCAACTAGTACGAGCGCCCATTGAGTTGATCGACATGAAGTGCATAAGCACCTCGTGTGGCCTAACCACTGTCGACAAGCAACGCACGGCTCGGGTTCGTCAAACACGTCCTACATGGCGAATAGAATTCAACCACGAGTTCAAGTCTGTTACCGACTTCCTGGACTATAGCATAGCCCCAGACACTTGCAATCTGAATCAGTAAGCATATGAGAGAGACGAAATTGAAATATCAAGTAATCCAAGAATGTTAGCAACATGTTATAAGATACAACATAAGCAATTTAACCATACACAAGCATTTCATATATATAAGGTAATCAATTCGAATAAAACAAACATGGAGAAAATCATATACATCACCAAAATAGTTGAGAATCCTATCTCAACGCTAATCTACAGCCTCATTTACTCAATACTTACTTATACAAACATTTATACAAACACTTAGTCTACACACATTCTCCTACATAGCATATGTTAGCCAAAATGTGTATTAGGGTGAATCTCTTCACCAAACAAATCATACACGCAATACTAGCATAGATACACGGCAAATACTCATGGCAATCATATCAGTAAAATTTATACGTATACGGTATTTCCTACAAATACCTAAAATATCCTAAATCTCATATTCTTCGTACGTATTCGAAATGAAAAATAGATAGCATGTTCTACATGTCAAACAGCATCCTTGTCAACAATCTACCATTAAACGGCATTGAAAGCTTTGAAAAATGGTAACCTAAGCGTCTAAAATCCGCACCTTACGCCGTAGAAGTGTAACGAATTCAATAGAGACTCTAAGTCTTCGTCAACGACTGATTGGCAACCTACAGTATAATTTAGGTTAGCTATTTCACCACTTGCACCAATTGAAACCCTAGAACAGGTTAGGGTTAGGCTTTCTTACCTAAGAACAAAGCCGGAGTCACCGGAAAAGTGATACGGAGGGGTGGATTAGGCACGTAGCAAAGCTGGGAAGAATCCCAGGAAGAATCACCAACTTCTCTCCCACTTTCTCTCTCTTTTCTCTCTCTTCATTTGGGTAGGGTTTGAAATTCGTATGGGATTTGTGAGAGAGGGTTTAAGGCCTTTTTATAAGCGCAAACACTACAAAAACAGACTTGAAGTCAAGGTATACTTAAGTTATAACCAAATCCGGTCTGTTCCGATCCAACGGAGCACTTCTGAAGGTCTTGTCACTAAATGCGGTCGGACTTAAGATATCTAGTATCGGATCTAGGTTAAGCTAAGTTTTCAGTCCAGTTGGATTTCCAGATCGACTGTGGCAGACCAGTTTCAGTTCAGCGGTCACCGAAACTCGTTCAGGGCCATAAGTGTTATGACATGTAAGGGCCAACTTTCTTGATCCGAGGGTAAAATTTGGTCAAATTCTAATGCTCAGAATGCTTAAAAATGTTGCGCAAGCGACACGTGCTAGATTTATTAAAAATTAAAATAATTTTCTAAATATTTTCCTTTTCTCACTCTCTTCACTCCGGACTCAGTAAAATGGTCTTAGGATATCGGTTGGGCTTAATTTTTAAAATGATTGTCAAGTCCAACTAGGCGGTCATAATGGTCTAAGATTAAAGATATCGGACTTTCGACGTGTGGTCTAGATCTAATACAAAGTTTCAAAGTGCTCCCAAGAGCAACCGGGTTTAGAGATTGATCCTGAATTTCAGGGTAACGTAGCGTCAACGATTCTATAGGTTTTGGGTCTTACAGATCGTATTTAAAGTGGTTGGTGCTTATTTCACAGGTAATCTAGTGTAGCGCAGGTTAATTCATGTTAAATTTCTAAAAAATTTTGTTCTAAATGATTTCTTTGGCTTTGGAATTGACTTTAAGAGTGCTATGGTTAACTCATTGCCTAAGGACGTCTAACTCCAGGTTGGCAAAAATCTGGGGTGTTACATAATCTAACAAATAATTGAGCTAGTGATTATCCTCAAGGAGAATACTAGGACTTTTGAATCCACCCCTAATTATCCTGACCCTTATTTTATCTGTTAATTCACCCTGATTCAGATTTATATAAATTTAATAAATAAAGCACACTCTATGTCCTTGGTTAGGCACACAGAATGTATAATCCTTTAAAGCATAAGGATCACATATTTCCATCCATGGTCAGGCATGAAGAGATGTAGATTCCTATTTCTTTCTCTATAGGAAACCTGTTCATGGTCAGACATAAGCACCTAGAATAAGATTCCAAACAACATCCACATCTAGACCTTGGTTAAGCTCATAGAATGAAGAAGTACAGAGTTTTTAGTTAAGCACACTAGAGAAAGAAACTAATCAATCAAATCTAAATGAAATCAACATATAATAAGAGTCATTCAAATTAGGGGCTTCATCTCAGCCCTAGCTAATAAGTTTAGCCACACATAAACATGATTAAGCTAAAATCCATGAAACAAAAGGAAGGAAAAAAAAACTCTATAGATGCTTCACATTTGTAACGCCCGTGAAAAATCCGTACTTGGGCTCGAGTACCAACTCGACCCGAAATCACGTAGAATTAATTTCTATGGAAATTAAGCGTTAGTTAGCTAGCGCAACGCTAGAGTAGCTGGGAAATAGTCCCTGATCACTTTAAATACGTTCTACAAGACCCAAATCGAGTAGAACGAACGACTCTATAATACTCTATAACCTCGGATCAAACTCTAAGCGGGTTTGTTCTCTGGACCACTTTAAATTTCTGTATTGGATCTAGACCGCGCGTCGAAAGTCCGATACCTCCTATCTTAGACCGTTAGAACCGCCTAGCTGGACTTGACAATCATTTCAAAAATCAAGTCAAACTGATAATCACAGACTATTTCATTGAGTCCGGACTGAAGAGACCGCGAATAGGGACAGAATTAGAATTTCAAATTTAAATCTGGCACACGACTTGACGCGTCAGTATTAAGCATTCTGACCGTCAGAATTCAGCTAGATTACACCCTCGGATCAGGAAAAATTTTTATTTGTAGTGACCGCGAGCTGTCGGCCTACGCTGTCGGCCTACGCTGGGGCCACAAACCTCCTCGTAGTGACCAGTGAGCACCTAGACTCATGAGCAGATTATGGTGGTATGAGACACTATATTCTAGCTGTCGGCCTACACTGATCAGGCGACGAGTCCTTTGTAGTGACCGCGAGCGTATTCTAAGTCCACGGGAGGCGACGACCCTTCCGTTGCAGTAGAGTACTGTAGGCCTGTATTGATAAGGTGATGGGGGAGCGGTGCAACGAGTGCGAGCAACAGCCCTGGCAGCCCTTGCAGCAACCTACATAAATATACCTCGTATGAGATTACTAGGAGTGACGACCCTAGACAGGATCTGTGTTGGGATTAATATAAGGGAAGTACCTTAGTTTCCCAATCCTGCTGTTTGAATGGACTAATAATAACTTGAAAATCATATCACCATGCCATTGCATGTGCCTGGAAGATGTGGAGCACTTGAGGGTCGATTGCATGCCGTGGTCGTAAGATGTTGCCGTATGAGGGAGATCGTCGGTGAGGGCATACATCACGTCATGTCATCTTGCATTAACAACAGTATTAGGATTGTCTGATTTACTGCTTTACTATTATCGCATGATTGAATTGTGAACATGCTAATCTTTACTCTATGATTCCACTGAGTTGATCACTCATTCCCACGTTACGGGATGGTGTTTGCAACACCCACCAGACCCTATTGTAGATGCAGGTGATGCTGATATCCAGGAGGCAGAGCCAGACTTTGACGAGGACCAGGACGAGTTCTCGTACATGCAGTATCACGATGGCTTTGCGTAGGCGACCTGGATTGGCGGGACTTTAGTGGGACTATTTGAACATTACATTTTTGTTCATGTATATGTATATGAGACTCAGGGATGTATGTATACTTTAGATGCGGATGAGATTTACTTTGTTTTTCCATACAGTGATATATATATTGTTTAGTCTTCCGCTTGCTTTTATCACTGGATCTGAAGTATGAATTTCAGTTTTGGTATAATTTTACTCATGTGAATGCTTTAAATCAGAAAATATTGAATCATAATCATTTTTGTTGCATAAGTGATGGTCTGGAACTCGGGAGTTGAGTTTATACACGACCCCCGATTTTTAGGGTGTTACAAGTTGGTATCAGAGCGTGAATAAAAGTATACTGGGCCTGGGTTATGGTCTCGCGACGTACGCTGTCGCTTCTTTTGACTTAGGTGGGTGCGAGAAGGGTCTAGAAACATTCATAAGATCGCAGATTCGCCAATTGACGAAGTCTATTTGAATCGATCGCACGATCGAGTCCGTAACGCAACTCGGGTCGCGCAAAGCAACCCGAATAGCTCCTAGGTCATAGGAAGTCGGGTTGAGACATCCTATGAATGATTTTAAACCCGTAAAAGTGAATCCTTGGGCCGTGGGATGACCACGACTCCTGTATTCAATCGTCAGGGCTTAAAAACCCGGTTTCACCAAAAATCTTCAAAATTCTTCCTCTAAACACTCCGATCTTCATTTCTTTCTTATCCATTTCATGTTAGGCATCAAACCTAATGTGAAAATAATACAAAATAATACTTTCAAAAAATTTTATAGTGAATAGTAAAATTTCATGAAAAATGGCCATAAGTCCATTCTAACTTCACTTTCTTTAGATAATAAGAGTCTAGGTGGATGTACTAGCTCCTTCTACCCCAAATTCATATGCTGCATCATAGGGTTTGGTATTCAGAATTACGGAATGGTCCCGGAAAGCCCCGAACACATGTTTGGGCTCACATAGGCCAAAATACTATGAACCAGGGGTCGAACCATATATATCTGGGGCCCTTGGACCATGGGGGACCGAACCCATCTAGCCCCACCGGTCGAATGCACCACTGGTCGGCGATGCATCGCCGTACAGGTGGGCCAGATGGATATGATTTTTGGGCACACACCCTTAAATCGTATGTATACCCTCCTCATATAGGTTCCGTCCCACGAAAACCCCCAAATCACACCCCTCCTTCACAAACAGCCCTCCCCATATCCCTATTTTCATTTTTCAGCAACCACCCCCAAATTTTGTGGTTCCAAATTGCTTATAGATCCCTCCTTGGCCAAAAATGACCATCATCCATCACTTCTTTAGAGTTGGCAGCCCTTCCTCTTGAAGATTTCATCATTTGGAGCTCCAAAAACCCCCAAATCGAGCTGAAATCGTGAGGTGCTCCATTCCACTTTTCCATTTCCATTTCTCCTTGAAAATACATCCTTGGGAAGCTTGAAGCATCCCTCTACGATGCCTAGATCTCCTTTTTCCAGATTGGACAGCCACTTCTCTGCATTTTTACCATTTTTCATGGCCTTCATGGAAGCCATTTTAGGCCTTTTATCACTCTCATCCATCTTATCTTTGATGGGTAAAAAGAAAACCGTAACAGACGGAGCTGGGCTAAGCTGCCCTACTCAATCGAGAAGACCACGAGGTGGTGCCGCAAGTTCAAGCACCGCCGCAGGTCCAGCTGTAGCCCTAGAGTGCCGTACAAAGCGGGATTTGGATCCCCATGCTCACCTTGGGCGAGTAATCCTATCAGAGATGCCTCATGGCCAATACACTGATCGAAAAGTGTTGTTTGAGGCGGACGTGGATGGACGACTATTCGGCGAATATTTATTGTTCGAACGCATTGAAGCTGTGCATTGGGGCCCAATCTTTGAAGCTCACGCTCGTGCTAATGTAAGCACCGTTCGTGCCTTCTACGCTAGTATCCAGAATCCTATCTTGGAGCCTTTGCAGTTCAAAATTCCTTTTGGTAGAGATCGGACGGCTACGATCGATGTTCGGTTGATTGCGCGACTTATCAACATGCCTCTTGGTGATGTGCATCCTACTGAGAAGAATCTAAGGAGTAGGCATGAACGAGATCGCCGTACCAGGTTTCTGCGCGGTAAGTTGGCTCCATGGCAGCCTAATAATAGCCTCAAGGCGACGTATATGTCTGAGGATTTGCGCCTGTTGCACCATATCTGCACGTATAATGTTTATCCCAGGTCGACGAATCGTATTGAATGTACACGCCTTATGGTCGATTTCTTGTATCTGGTGGCCCAGGGAGAGAATGTATGTATGGCCACTTTCATCTTACGACAGATAATCCTTATAGTCAGGTCAAGAAGAACATCCAAATCACTTCCTTTTGGCCGGCTGGTTTGCAAGATCGCCCTCGAGTTTGCTTATAGACTTGGGCCGGAAATGCCAGTTTCGATTCATACTATTGATGAGTCGACTATGGTCAAGATGAAGATTGGGTCGTAGTACCGTGAAAATCAGCTTGAGGAGGATAGTGAGGATGACTTCGATGCTGAAGAGGATCCCAGTGAAGAAGAACCTGGGGCAGAAGTTCAGGAAGAAGTCCAAGAAGAGGCAGAAGAGGAGGCTCAGGATACAGATGAGAGCCCTCCTCCTTCTGCGCAGGCTACTAGTGATGATCGCATTGCTCGGATGGAGGAGAGTCAGGCCGCCTTGCGAAGAGAAGTTCAAGAACTTCGCGCTAAAGTCGAGGATGCCAAGGCCATTACAAAGAAGAAACTCGGCAAGGTGACTCGCACCTTGAAGGCGATCCTGTGTTGCTTGTAGGATAAGGGTGCTCCTCCTCCGTCACCCGACTCGGACTAGCGATGCGATCTTTGATGTAGTTGTTAGTAGTTAGTCATTTTTTGCTTTTGATGTGTAAGCCTGTTAGGGCTAGTGCTTTGCTTATTTTGCTGTTGTTTAACTGTCTTAGTTCTCATGTATTTCTCGTCATGATGCTTGTAAGGATATATCCCTTGTATTGTGACAATTTTGATTAAATGGAATGCATGGAATGCCTTTGACTCCTTGTGTGAATGATTGTGGTGAATTTGTGCTTTTGAGACTGACAAGGTTGCGCCCTGTTTTGAATATAGGGAATGCCGCCTAAGACTACCCGGAGCACGGCTCGGCTTGCATTGACTGAGCATATGGATCAGACTCCTTCGCAGTCTAACACCCATACGGACCCTGCTGTGGGCCCGATTCCTGAGACTGTTCGTGCGTCTCAGCCTGCTGTTGGTCCTACAGTTGGACCACCGCCGTTCACGCCGTCTGTCAGAGAGCCACATCATACATCTACTTCGACACAGCATCCGCCACAGCCTGCTCCACCTCCTGACAGATTCGAGCAGATGATGGCTATGATGCTGCAGCAGCAGCAGCTTCTGACTACCATCGTAGGGACATTAGCCCATGGTGGGGGTGCGGCTCCATCTACACCACCTGCACCACCTGCACATCCAGTTGAGGATGCTTATACATACGCCCAGGATGAGGGCATGGCTCATCCTGCGCCGCCTGCTTACCCTGTGGGGAACGCCGCAGATACACGGAGTCTATTAGAGCGATTTCAGTGCTTGCGGCCTCCCACTTTCACGGGTTCTCATAGACCCGAGGAGGCTGAGTACTGGCTCGACCATGTGTCGAAGATATTGCGGATGCTTCATTACACAGAGGCCGAGCAGGTAGAGCTGGCTACATTCCTGTTTGAGAGAGAGGCTAGCCTGTGGTGGGATAGCGTACTGCGGACCGTCGCCGTCGACTATGTATGGACGTGGGCAGCGTTTGAGTTTCGCTTCCATGAGAAGTATTATCCCCAGACTTACAGGCATGACAAGGAGAATGAGTTTCTCCGCCTCAGACAGGCAGCTATGACAGTTACAGATATGAGCATCGGTTTCACGGAGTTGGGCAGATACGTCCCGACGATTTTGGCTGATAAGCAGATGCGCATACGGCACTTTTTGGAGGGTTTGTGACCGGATATTCGGTCGAAGATGTGCTGTGTTAGCATTCCCTCTTATGCGGAGTTGATTCACATGTCCATGCGGGCAGAGCAGGACGTGGATCGACTTGCGCGATCTCGTGGCCCTGTTGCTTCTAGGCCACGACCAGACTTGCCAGACAAAGAGGTCTCGTCGTCGACCCTGCGCTTTATTATCTCGACGTCATTCTTGACATGGACTGGTTGACTGCAGCGAGAGCCGAGATTGACTGCGAGACTCGTATAGTCACAGCATACGAGCTTGAGGGTGCATCCTTCACATTTTTAGTGCAGGTAAATCTCCCTTTCTGCATACTTAGTTACGCCACTTTATTATGCGACGCTGGTGCCCAGGTACTCCAGCATGTGCCAGTCATTTCCTAGTTCGGGGATCTGTTCAGAAAGATCCTTGGTTTGTCGCCCCGACGTGAGATCGATTTCACTATCGATCTGGTTCCTGGTTCTACGCCCGTCTCACTGTCGACGTATCGCATGGCACCATATGAGATGGAGGAGTTGAGGACGCAGATTGATGGTCTGCTAGAGCTTGGCTTTATACGGCCTAGTGTGTCTCCTTGGGGAGTACCGGTCCTATTCGTGAGGAAGAAGGATGGTTCGATGCGATTGTGTATTGATTATTGCAGGCTGAACCAGATCACGGTGAAGAACAAGTACCCTTTATCCAGGATTGATGACTTGTTTGATCAGCTGAGAGGAGCGCAATACTTCTCGAAGATTGATCTTCAGTCAGGTTATCATCAGTTGTGCATCAGGGATGAGGACGTGCAGAAGACAGCATTCAGGACCAGTTTTGGCCACTACGAGTTCCTCGTGATGTCGTTCGGTCTCACGAATGCACCCGCTGTGTTCATGGATCTGATGAACCGGGTATTTTGACCTTTCCTCTATCGATTCGTCGTTGTTTTCATTGATGACATTTTGGTGTACTCTAGGAGTCGAGAGGAGCATGAGGAGCACTTGCGTTTGGTCTTGGATACGCTCAGACAGCATCAGTTGTTCACACAGTACAAGAAGTGCAGTGCAGGACTGGGAGTAGCCTGGTTCTGTCACTGAGGTGTGGAGTTTCTTGTATCTCGCTGGTTACTATGTGCGCTTCATATAGGACTTCTCGAAGATCGCGAGACCCTTATTTCAGTTGACACGGAAGGACGTGAAGTTTGCTTGGAACGATCAGGCGGAGTCAGCTTTTCAGGAGCTGAAGGATAGACTTACGTCCGCCCCTGTACTAGTATTGCCAGAGCAAGGGGTTAGATACACTATATACACTAACGCGTCTAGCGTTGGTTTGGGTTGTGTCCTTATGCAGAGGGACAGGGTAATTTTGTATGCCTCGAGACAATTAAGGAAGCACGAGGAGAATTACCCTACACAAGACCTAGAGTTGGCAGCCGTTATATTCGCACTGAGACTCTAGAGACATTACCTCTACGGAGAGGAGTTCGAGCTCTTTTGCGACCACAAGAGCCTCAAGTACATATTCACGCAGCGAGACTTGAATATGAGGCAGCGGCAATGGATGGAGACGTTGAAGGACTTCAAGTTTGAAGTCTCTTACCATCCTGGGAAGGTGAACCTTGTGGCTGACGCGTTGAGCCGCAAGAAGGCGATAGAGTTTACGGCTCCGCTGATGGTGGCTGAGTGGGATATGGTTGAGTTTTTGCGAGACTTTGAGCAGAAACTCACCGTCGAGGAGCCGTATGAGTTCATCGCACATGTACAGGTGCGATCTCAGATCGATGACCGGGTCATCGAGGCGCAGAGGGACGATGCACATCTGACTGAGCTTCGAGAGCAGGCCAGTGATGATGCAGATGCCGATTGGCGAGTTGGTATGGATGGGGGCTTACGTTATCGTGGCCGCCTATGCGTCCTAGACGTCCCTGACTTGAGACGAGAGATTCTCGAGGCTGCGCATTGTACTAGACTCGTGATGCATCTAGGCAGTACGAAGATGTATCGTGACTTGAAGAGGACGTATTGGTGAGAAGGTATGAAGACCCACATAGCTGAGTTCGTGTCCCGTTGTCTCACTTGTCAGCAGGTGAAGGCAGAGCATCGCCGACCACCTGAACTTTTGCAGCCTATGCCGATTGCAGAGTGGAAGTGGGATTTCATTTCCATGGATTTCATTTCTGGGTTGCCGAAGACGAGGAAGGGACATGATTCCATATGGGTGATCGTCGACCGATTGACGAAGTCGGCGCACTTCCTACCGATCAGAGTTACGAACTCTGCAGACGAGCTGACTAGATTGTACATCAGAGAGATTGTGCGTCTGCATGGAGTTCCGCTGGAGATCGTGTCGGACAGAGACACGCGATTCACTTCTATTTTCTGGACTCGCATTCAGGAGGCTATGGGTGTGAAGTTGAAGTTCAGTACTGACTTTCACCCACAGATAGACGGACAGACAGAGCGAGTGAACCAGATCTTAGAGGACATGTTGCGAGCTTGCGCATTGGACTTCAAGGACAGTTGGGATGATTGTCTTGCATATGCGGAGTTTGCGTACAACAACAGCTTCCAGGCGAGTATCGGTATGACACCTTATGAGGCACTGTATGGGCGACCTTGTCGCGCACCGCATTGTTGGCTAGAGGTCGGTGAGCGTAGCTTGATTGGCCCAGAGTTAGTGCAAGCGACATCAGAGAAGATTGATACTATTCGACGTCGGCTTCTTACAGCGCAGAGCAGACAGAAGAGCTACGCCGATACGAGACGGAGGCCACTAGAGTTCATAGTTGGGGATCATGTGTTTTTGCGAGTTTCCCCTATTAAGGGAGTCCTTCGATTCGGGAAGAAGGGGAAGCTGGCACCGCGATTCATTGGCCCATTCCAAATCCTCGATCGTGTGGGAGCGGTGGCTTACCGATTGGCTTTACCCACGCCTCTCGCGAGCGTTCACAACGTATTTCATGTTTCTATGCTGAAGAAGTACGTTGCTGATCCTTCTCATATCATCAGATGGGAGCAGGTGCAGTTAGGAGAGGATTTTACTTATATCCTGCGACCGACACGTATCCTAGACAGGAAGGAGCAGGTACTGCGTAGCAAGGTGATTCCCCTTGTGAAGGTATTGTGGACGCATCACTCTGAGGAAGAGGCTACCTAGGAGACAAGCCGAGATCAGAAAGAACTACCCACAGCTTCTCGAGGAGTACGAAAAGGTACAAAATTTCGAGGACGAACTTATTTGTTAAGGGGGGTAGATTGTAACGCCCGTGAAAAATCCGTACTTGGGCTCGAGTACCAACTCGACCCGAAATCGCGTAGAATTAATTTCTACGAAAATTAAGCGTTAGTTAGCTAGTGCAACGCTAGAGTAGCTGGGAAATAGTCCCTGATCACTTTAAATACGTTCTACAAGACCCAAATCGAGTAGAACGAACGACTCTACAATACTCTATAACCTCGGATCAAACTCTAAGCGGGTTTGTTCTCTGGACCACTTTGAATTTCTGTATTGGATCTAGACCGCGCGTCGAAAGTCCGATACCTCCTATCTTAGACCGTTAGAACCGCCTAGCTGGACTTGACAATCATTTGGAAAATCAAGTCAAACCGATAATCACAGACTATTTCATTGAGTCCGGACTGAAGAGACCGCGAATAGGGACAGAATTGGAATTTCAAATTCAAATCTGGCACACGACTTGACGCGTCAGTATTAAGCATTCTGACCGTCAGAATTCAGCCAGATTACACCCTCGGATCAAGAAAAATTTCTATTTATTATCATGAGACTTTCAGCCCTGATCTACGTTCGGTGACCGCTGAACTGAAACTGGTCCGCCACGTGCGATCTGCGAACCCTGCCGGATTGAAAAATTAATACGTGCTATATCTGATACGCATGAGCTTAAGTCCGATCGCAATCGATCAGGGGACCACCAGAAATCATCTTTTGGATCGAAACAGCCCCAAAATGGATAGGCACTAAGTAAACTTCGTTTCGGAGCCTGTTTCCGGTATTTTTAAGCTTATAAAAGGGGTTGAAACTCTCATTCCTCTCTCCCATCCGAAAATTGCAAAAACCTAGATTAGAGAGAGAGGAAAGGAGAGAGTTTGAGAGAAAGAGTAGAAGGGATTTTTCCCGTCTCCGAGCCACCGGTTGCTAGTGCTGTAGCAACACTTCCTGATCACCAAGCCGGTGATTCTCCCGCATTTTCAGGTATAAAACAACCCTAGAACTTGATGATTTAGGGTTTACTTAGATTCATAGCGTATAAGCTGACGTAACTTGTAAAATAAGTTCTCCTACTACCGTTGACGAAGCGTATACGCTCCGTTTCGATTCACGAGTCTACAAGGCATAAGGTGAGGATTTTAGATGCTTTGATTGACGGTTTACAGCGCTTTCAATGTTGTTTAATAGTAGATTATCGACGGCATCGCCGTTTGACATGTACAACATGCTCTCCGTTTCCTGTTTCGTAAATTACCGAAGAATATGAGATTTAGGGCATTTTAGTCATTTGTAGGAAGTACTGTCAACATTCATATTTTGCTGATGTGATTGACATGGCTTGTTGTCGCATTAGGAAGTTAGGAATACGTGCATGATTAGTTTGGCGAAGAGATTCGCCTAATTGCGCACTTCGGGTCGACATACTATATGTAGACTTAAGTTTGTAGTGTATGTGTTTGTATAAATGCTTGTATTAGTATGTATTGAATTAAATGATGTTATGAATTAGTTTGAGATGGAATTCTCAACTAATATGCTGACCTAAATGATTTCCTACATGTTGACTATATGCATGATTTCATTACATGCATGAAATGTATGTGTTTGAAGATTTATTTAAGTTGAATGTTATAACATGTGTTAACGTGCTCACATGATTGTATTTCAATTCCAATATCCAATATACATCGCTGATGTGATTCCATAATTGTTTGGGACTAGACTTAGTCCAGGCAGTCGGTAACCGAGCGAAATTCGTGGCTGGCTGGTCTTGGCCACGAACGACGCGTCGATGAATGCGAGTCGTGTTTGGAGTTGGTGGCAGTGGTTTGGCCACGCGAAGTGTTTTACGCACTTCATGTCATTCGGCTTGAGATGCGACCGCGCTAGTCGAGCTCGTCAAGTAACCCGACTGGCCGATGTATGTTCACCTTGTATGAGTCATAACTGCTTGAACCTAGGGTACTGAACTTACCACTGTAAACCCTGTTAACCATGGTACCTTGATCCACGAAGACTCATGAGCCAGGCATGGTGGTATGGGACACCGTGGTCGAGCTGTCGGCCTACGCTGGGGCCACAAACCTCCCCATAGTAACCAGTGAGCACCTAGACTCGTCAGCAGATTATGGTGGTATGGGACACTATATTCTCGCTGTCGGCCTACACTGATCAGGCGACGAGTCCTTTGTAGTGACCGCGAGCGTATTCTGAGTTCACGGGAGGCGACGACCCTTCCATTGCAGTAGAGTACGGTAGGCCTGTATTGATAAGGTGATGGGGGAGCGGTGTAATGAGTGCGAGCAACAGCCCTGGCAGCCCTTGCAGCAACCTACATAAATATACCTCGTATGAGATTACTAGTAGTGACGACCCTGGAGAGGATCTGTGTTGGGATTGATATAAGGGAAGTACCTTAGTTTCCCAATCCTGCTGTTTGAATGGACTAATAATAACTTGGAAATCATATCACCATGCCATTGCATGTTCCTGGAAGATGTGGAGCACTTGAGGGTCGATTGCATGCCGCGGTCGTAAGATGTTGCCGTATGCGGGAGATCGTCGGTGAGGGCATACATCACGTCATGTCATCTTGCATTAACAACAGTATTAGGATTGTCTGATTTACTGCTTTACTATTATCGCATGATTGAATTGTGAACATGCTAATCTTTGCTCTATAATTTCACTGAGTTGATCACTCATTCCTACGTTACGGGATGGTGTTTGCAACACCCACCAAACCCTATTGTAGATGCAGGTGATGCTGATATCCAGGAGGCAGAGCCAGACTTTGACGAGGACCAGGACGAGTTCTCGTACATGCAGTATCACGATGGCTTTGCGTAGGCGACCTGGATTGGCGGGACTTCAGTGGGACTATTTTGAACATTACATTTTTGTTCATGTATATGTATATGAGACTCAGGGATGTATTCATACTTTAGAGGCGGATGAGATTTACTTTGTTTTTCCATACAGTGATATATATATATTGTTTAGTCTTCCGCTTGCTTTTATCACTGGATCTGAAGTATGAATTGCAGTTTTGGTATACTTTTACTCATGTGAATGCTTTAAATCAGACAACATTGAATCATAATCATTTTTGTTGCATAAGTGACGGTCTGGAACTCTGGAGTTGAGTTTATACACGACCCCCGATTTTCAGGGTGTTACAACATTCCAGCTCCACCTTTCCTCCAAAAACTTCCCCTTCTTTCTCCCTCTCTTTCTCTTTATAGCTGTGAAGGTTGGCTAAGATTCTTACATAGCTACGTGCGCAGCCAGGCCTACTGATTGACGCAGGACGTTGGTGGGACCCATTTCTTGGTATTGCTCAAAAGTTAAAATCCACTCATTGGATTGTACATGAAATTTTAGCAAGATATGGGTGGTTTTGGAATGTTATTGACGCGGCCAAAGGTAGTAATCAAGCTGCAATTTGTGCAAGGCTGTCCGTTTGTAACCGTTGAAACCAGCACGTGTGCATGCATGAGTGCACAAGGTCAACATAGGTTTGATTAAATAGAGCCACTCTACATGATGGACGGCTCGGATTGAGCAATTAGACCATAATGGAGGCCCATACAAATCAAACAGTGCTTTGTTTCACACCAGAAGAAACGGAAATTTTCGTTTTAAGTCGATGGTGTCAGTGGGACCCATGATCGATTCTAAAGGGAAATCCATGTCATCATTAGAATCTACTCGAAATTTCAGTTGAAAATGACTACTTTTGGATTTCTTTTGATGTGGTCCATCTGATTTTCCGCTCTACCGTCAGTCCTGCGTTTGAATGGCTAAGATCTCATTCTCTTTATTTCCTTAAATACTGTCACCTAGGCCTTAATAAGGTGGGCTGTGGGAATCTAATGGACGGTTTGGATTGTCCATTTGGACAATGGATGGGGTCCACAATTGCGAATCGACCCTTGGTGCGAAAGTAGTTGTAACAGCAGTTGCCGTTTTTGAGAAGAAAACGAGTCAAAGTCAGTTTGTCCCGACTTAAGTTGTTGCGCACCTCCAGCGTACTTGTGCACTGTGCACACACCATGCAAGGTGGGGTCCATGTTGATGTTTTTGAGAGATCCACTCCATCCATATATTTTATCACCTCATTTAATGGGTCGAATCCAAGTTTGAAGCATATCCAGATTTCAGGCAGGCTCCACTTAAGGAATTAAGGGGCTGGATAAAAATCTATCTATTGGATCACTTCTATAGGCATTCAATGGCTGAAATTTTACGTGTACGGTTAATTTATGGACCCTAGACCATGTATGAAGTTTCGGGCTGAATGGACGGTTGGAACCATGTGATCTTGCATTCTAGCTACTTTTCGGGCCTCTTTAAGGTGAACGACTTGATTTCCTTGGATTTCTGATGTGTAAATTCTTCAATCTTGGTCCTTTGGATTTCGTCCCTTGCTTTGGTGACTTTGGAACATTAATTCCAAGCTTTTATTATCATTTTTCAGTCTAAGCTCCTAATTACTCCCTGCAATAAAAAACACGATTGAAATATGATGTTAAGCATTATCATGTACGTAAAATCAGGCAATAATCAGGGTCTAATATACAATATTCAACCCTCATCAAAATTCAAGTGAATGTCTTACACCTTGAAGACCCTCCTATGCTGTATGCAGGATAAGAGTGCACCTCCACCCTCGCCAGAATCATAGGACTAGTCATGTGTTGCAGTTGTCTTCTGATTTTCTTTGTTTCTTGCTTTTCTTTGTAATAGCCCTAGTCGGCTTAGTTGGATGTTAGAAAAGTTAGTGTTAAAGGTTTTGCTAAATTAGCTCACATGCATCTCTTGTTATAATTCATGTAATACTACATCTTATATATTGTGACAAGTTTTGGCTAAATGAAATGCTCGAAGCTTCTTTTGATTTGGAATGTGTAGAATGTTTGGAAAAGTGGGTAATATTATCCTAATCTTACACATGTTGCACCCTATGTTGTATATAGGGAATGCCTCATAAAAACACTCGGAATATAGCACGTCTCACACTTGGCGGTTCGATTGACGGGGCACCTCCCCTGAGCGATAGCCATACGGACCCCAGTTTGGGCCCGGATATTGAGACTATGCTGGATTCACAGCCATCCACTGACCCTATAAATGGGCTAACACTGAATGCACCACTAGTTTTAGGACAGAACCGAGCATCTTCGTCGATGCCACGCATACCTCAGTTGGATCCTCCTCCTAATAGGTTAAAGCAGATAATGTTCCTAATGCAACAACAACAACCAGTCTTAACTACTATTACTGGGGCCATTATCCAAAACATGAATGCAGTCCTGCCTATACCACCTGTGCAGCTTGCAGGAGCTATGAACACTGGTCGCTTATTTGAGTGCTTTTAGCGCTTCCACCGTCCTACCTTTGCAGGTACTCACAGGCTTGAGGAGGCTGAATACTAGTTGGATCGCATCTCTAAGATGTTAAAGCCGTTGCACTGTACTAAGACAGAGCAAGTGGAGCTTGTTACTTATATGTTCGAGGAGGCTAGTCTTTGGTGGGACAACATCCTATGAATAGTTCCCAGAGGATACGTGTGGACATGGGACGCGTTTAAAGTTCGTTTCCATGTAAAGTACTTCCCCTTCACTTACCGTAATAAAAATGAGGGTGAATTTCTTCATCTCCGACAAGGCGGGATGACAGTGGCTGAATACGAGCACCGCTTCACAGAGCTGGCCAAATATGTTCTATTGATCCTAACAGATGAGTCGATGAGAATGCGATGATTTTCAAAGGGTTTACAACCTGATATCTACATTAAGATGTGTTGCGCTAGCATTCCCAATTATGCTGAGCTAGTGAACATGTCCCTACGAGCTGAGTAAGATGGAGATGGAGTGTCTTGAACACGTATACCAATGGGCCCAAGGCCTCGGCCTGAATTGTCGAACCGACCATTCTACGGCAAGAGGCTACGTGCAGATTCACCTCCTAGGCTGATGGCTCCACTGACCCAGTAGAGGCGATCAGATTTTTGTTGCGCCTACTGTAGTAAGACAGCCATAATGAGCCCTTTTGCTTTATTAAGATGAGGGACAATGGTTTTACACTACCTTAGAAGATCAACCACTAGCCACCATAAGTTATATCAGCTTCACCTCTATGATCAGCACCGCCAACACAGCCATTTTACCAACACCCATACCTCAAAATAGGCCACCACCATGACCTATGGCAGCATAATCGGATCATCCACAATAAGCCCGTATACATGCACTTGCAGCTGAAGCATCTGAGTCTACAACTGTAGTACCATTAGCTTTCGAAGTCACTGCCCATATCCAAGGTACACTAGTTTTTCTGTTGGTGGACATCAGGTCCACTATATCAATGATCACATACTCCACAGTTAAGTGATTAGGACTGAACATTGCCCCTATGGTCGGGGTGAGATTCATCCGGCAACAGGAACTTTTATTGATGTCATGAAGCTTTGTAAAGGTTGCCTGATAAACTTAGGAAGTAGGGTGGTGTGCATTGACCTAATTGTCCCCACGATATATCATTATGATGTCATCCTCGGCATAGATTAGCTCACTGAGATGAAGGCCGAGATCGACTATAAAACTGGATTAGTGACGACACATGGGCCCGAGGGCACAATCATCACTTTCCCAATTCAGGTCAGTTGCCCCTTCCAAGTCTGTTGTTACGCTTCCTTAGTGAAAAATGTTCAGGGTCCGACACTTGGGAACATGCCAGTAGTCCAAGACTTCACGGACATGCTCAGAAAGATCCCTAGGCTACCTCCTCAGCGCGAGATCGATTTTACCATTAGCCTAGTGGTGGGTGCAACACCTACTCTTTATTGACGTATCTCATGCCTCCATGTGAAATGGAGGAGTTTAGGAGATAGGCTGATGATCTATTGAATTTAGATTTCATTCGACCGAGCGTATCTCCTTGGGTAGCACCTGTGTTGTTTGTAAAGAAAGACGAATCGCTGCGATTGTGTATTAATTATCACAAGCTGAATCACATCATCGTCAAGAACAAGTATCCTCTGCCCAGGATAGATGACCTATTCGACCAGTTAAAAGGGGCACAGTATTTTTCAAAAATTGACCTACAGTTTGGGTATCATCAATTACGAGTCAGAAATGAAGACGTGCAGAAAAAAGTATTCAAAACCAGTTTTGGACACTACGAGTTTCTCGTGATACCATTTGGGCTTACAAATGCACTGGTCGTGTTCATGGACCTCATGAACCTGGCATTTCGGCCAGATCTGTATCGATTCATCATCATGTTTATAGATAACATTTTGATATAGTCCAAGAGTCAGAAAGATCATGAAGAACACCTAAGAGTAGTCTTCGATACTCTCAGGAAGAATCAGTTATTTGCACAAAATCGAAAATGCGACTTCCAGAAAGAAGAAGTTTCTGGGACATGTGGTGTCCAAGGAAGGAATTGTCGTGGACCTTGCCAAGGTGATATCAGTACAAGACTGGGAGCAACCAGGCTCTGTTACCGAAGTGAGGAGTTTCCTAGGACTTGCTGACTACTATCGCCAATTCATTAAATATTTTTCTAATATAGGTAGACTGTTGTCTCAACTCACTCAAAAGGATCTTAAGTTTACTTCGAATAAGAAAAAAGAAGCAGCCTTTCAGGAATTAAAGGATAAGCTGACTTCCGCACCTGTGCTAGTATTGCCAGAGCAAGGGGTCGTATATACTATATACACCGACACGTCTCATGTCGGTTTGGGTTGTGTACTTATACAAAAGGATAGAGTGATTGCCTATGCATCACGACAGTTGAGGAAACACGAAGAAAAATACCCCACGCATGACTTAGAATTAACAACAGTCATTTTTGCATTAAAGATCTAGAGACATTGCCTTTATAGAGAGGAGTTCGACCTCTTTTGTAACCACAAAAGACTCAAGTACATCTTTACTCAAAGAGACCGGAACATGAGGCAACGATGTTGGATAGAAACCTTGAAAGACTTCAAGTTTAAGGTCTCCTACCATCCTAGCAAGGCCAATCTTATGGTCGATGCATTGAGTCGCAAGAAAATAATATAATGTATGGCTCCGCTGATGATAGAAGAGTGGAATAAGGTAGAGTTTGTGTGAGACTTTGAATAGAAGCTTATAGTAGAGGAGTCATTTGAGAGCATCGCACACATCCATGTACAGCCACTTATTGATGACCAAATCATTGTGGCTCCAAAAGAAGATAAACTATTGGTGAAAATGAGAGAGCGAGAAAGTGACAGTGAAGAATCTGAATGGAGAGTTAGCTCGGACAGAGGTTTACAATATTGTGGCTGCCTATGTGTCTCGAATCTCCATGACTTTAGAAGGAAAGTCCTAGAAGCCGCTCACAATTCAAGGATGGCGATGCATCCGGCCAGTACGAAGATGTATGGAGATATGAAACGTTCGTACTGGTGGGACAACATGAAGACCCACATAGACAACTTCATGTCCTGTTGTCTCACGTGCCAACAGGTCAAGGCCGAACATCATCGACCCCCTAGTTTACTTCAGCCCATGCCCATAGCTGAATGTTCATATCTATGGATTTCATTTTTGGATTACCGAAGACGAGAAAGGGGCATGACTCCATTTGGGTGATTACGGACCGATTGACGAAATCGGCTCATTTCCTCCCAATTAGAGTTTCAAACTCAGCAGATGATTTAACCAAGCTGTACATCAAGGAGATTGTTCAACTGCATGGAGTTCCTATGGAGATTGTGTCAGATTGAGACACACGATTCACGTCCATTTTCTAGATTAGAATCCAAGAAGCAATGGGAGTGAAACTGAAGTTCAGTACCTCGTTCCACCCATAGACCGATGGGCAGACAGAACCAGTGAATCAGATACTTGAAGACATGTTGCAAGCATGCCTACTTGATTTCAAGGATAGTTGGGATGATTATCTCCCTTATGCTGAGTTATCTTATGATAACAGCTTCCAAGCAAGCATTGTTATGGTTCCTTATGAAGCCTTGTATGGGTGCCCATGTCGAGCATCACATTATTGGGAAAAAATTGGTGAGAAGAGCTTGGTTGACCCAGATTTGGTACAAGCAACCTCAGAGAAGATCGACATTATCAAGCGTCGACTTCTTGAAGCCCAAAGTAGACAGAAGAGTTATGCCAATACTAGACGGCGACAGTTGAAATTTAAAGTTGGGGACCATCTATTCCTTAAGGTTTCCCCAATGAAGGGAGTCCTTTGATTTGGCAAGAAGGGCAAACTTAAGCCAAATTCATTAGCCCATTCCAAATTCTAAACCGAGTGGGTGTGGTGGCATACTGTCTTGCCTTACCCACATCACTCGAAGGCGTGTACAACATATTTCACGTATCGTTGCTGAAGAAATATGTTCCGGACCCTACTCATATTCTCAAATGGGAGCAAGTACAGTTAAGTGAAGATGCTACCTATGTACTGCGACCAACACGTGTTCTCGATAGGAAGGAACAAGTGCTACGCAGCAAAGTAATCCCACTTGTGAAGGTAATGTGGACGCACCACACTGAGGAAGACGTTACATGGGAAACAAAAGCCAATGTCCGTAAGAACTATCCTCAGATCCTCAAAAAACTACCCTCAGATCCTCTTTAAGGGGGTAGATTATAACGTCTCAAAAAAATACATACAAAGGCCCGATTATCACCTCAGGAAGAAATCCCTAAGGACTGTATTCTATAGAAATTTAGGCAAAAATTAATTAAGTACTGAACTAAATTAATTAGTAGATTTAGCTTGAACCACCATTTACATAAGTGGTAAGGACCAAAACCATTAATATCGCTAACTCAACACTACTTAAAAACCTAAGAGAAATCTAAAGAGCTTGTCGCTCTTGGGAGTACATTGAAACTCCATATCGAACTTAGACCGCAGGTCGAAAGTCCGATGACCTCAAAACTATAGGGATATGTCCGTCCTACTGGGATTGACAACCATCATAGGAATCGAGCCCAAATAGTGTCTAGAAATGAACAACTCGAACCCTGAGTGAAGTGTGTGAGAAACGCGAATATCTTTAGAAAATGTATTAAAACTTAAGTAAATTGGGCTGTTCAGTTACGCGTGAAATTGAGGATTTTAGACCATCAGATTCTGACCAAACTTCACCAAGGGAAAAAGGAAATTTTCCTAATCATATTCGTACACTTGTGGCCCCAATCAAGCAAACATGACCATTGATCTGACGTGGGTCTTTCATGATTGATTGGCCTATTAAATCACTCTGAAATCACATCCTGGCATAGATCCACTATCAAGGAACTTACTTTGTGATGTAGGTGAGTAATGGGCGTTCCTATGAGCCTAGTTTGTCAAAAACAGGCACTCTTAGGTTATAAATTAAGTATAGCATGACCCTAGGGCCATTTGCATCAGTTCTGGGCCTATATAAAGCCCTTAAACCACCCATTCACATTCCAAACGAATTTTTTAAAAACCTTAAGGGAGAGAAAGGGAAAAGGAGAGAAAAGAGGAAGGAAGGAAGAAAGATTCTTAGAGATCTTTGCTAGGATTCTTTTCCGCAACTCCACGCACTGATTCACCTCCCCACTTTGCTACACGACCTGTTTCAACTATGATTTGGGTAAGAAAACTTAACCATAATCTTGATTTAGAAATCTGGATAGTATAATCAACGAACTAGCTAACCTATTTCATTGTTTAGGTGCCTGACGTTCCATTTTTGGAAACATAGAATTCGAACCACGTCTGATTCTAGTATTCCGACGAAAGGTGCAGACTATAAACATTTATCATATGATTTTCAATGCTTTCAATGTTAGCTAATGATTTATGTCTGACTTCGTTACTACCATATTGCCTAAGATACGATGTTTTCGATATACTATACATGTGTGAACTATGTTGAATACAAGATGCATCTTATGTGTTTGTTAAAATGTTTGAATGAACATGAAATTGTGATTTACGCTCACCATGACTGTTAATCTAGGAAACATGTTTGTCGGATGCATGATGATCTCTTTGTGTAAGGAATTGTCATAATATATGTCGTAATTAATCTATTCTATGTATTTAGTGAAGTGTAACTTAAGTGTTTGATAAAATGTTTGAATAAAAAAATGTTGATGATTTGTATTTAGTGTATTAAGATAGGATTCTTTATTACCTTAATCATATGTATAATTTCTTTCATGTAATCATATTTGTCGCTATGCAATTTATGGATAAAATGCAAGTGCATGGTGACATGTTCTATATGTTTGATGAAATGTTCAAATGAGGGTTTTATTTAGATTGTTTGTTAAATGTCGATATGATTATCACATGTATCTATCTATTGCATCTGAGCAAGATTGGAGCTACAACGTGGCCCAAGTAATCGGTAACAATCTTTGTACAGGTGGCTGAATTATTCTCACCACATTGGATATACTCAATGAATTCAGGTCGTACGGCGATTGTTGACAGTGGTTAGACCACAAGGAGTGCTTATGCACTCCATGTCGATTAAATCAGCATGCGCCCATACCAATCGAACTTGTTTAATAAACCAATCGGTCTATTGTGTGTTTATCATGTACAGACATCACTGCTTGAATATAGGGTGCCACTTACTAATGTAAAAGTCCGTTTCAACCATGGTACCATGATTCACTAAGATTCATGAGCTGGGCATGATGGTATGGGACACCATGGTCGAGCTGTCGACCTACGCTAGGGTGACGAGCCTCCCTATAGTGACCAATGAACAACCCAAACTCGTGAGCTGGGCATGGTGGTATGACACACCATGTTCGATCTGTCGGCCTATGCTGAGGTGACAAGTCTCCCCGTAGTGACCGCGAGTATAAACAATGAATTTGCCTATCGACTACTTTTCATTAGGGGTGATGCCCTATAACTTGCCTATCGTATGTGAATAACTAGGATTAATGACCCTAGATAGATCCTTCGGTTTGGGTTATGATATAAAGTGAGGTACCTTAGCTTCCTATATCTGTTGTATGAATAAGCTTAATTAAGTACTCGTCTAACATGACCATTGTAACGTCCCGAAAAAATCCATACAAAGACCCGAGTACCACCTCAGGCAGAAATCAATCAGGACTGAATCCTTTTGAAATTAAATAAAAATTAATTAAGTACTAAACCCAATCACCAGTAAAATCAGCTTGAACAGCTTTCAATACGAACTGCAAGACCCAAAATTAGTAGAACTGCTAATGCTACATTATCTAAAAACTTAGGATCCATCTCAAAACACAATTGCCCTCAAGAGCAATGTGAAACTCCAAATCGGACCTGTACCGCGCATCGAAAGTCTGATTATCGTGAAACTATACGGTTATGACCGCCTTGCTGGACTTGAAAATCATCTCAGAAATTAAGTCCAAATGATATCCAAAAATGCACAACTTAAGCCCGGAGCAAAGTATGTGAGAAACATGAATATCTTTAGGAAATAGACTGGAACTTAAGTCAATTGAGTCGGTTCGCTAGCAGGCCAAATCTAAGGATTCAAACCATCAGAATCTGACCCAATTACACCCTCGTATGCTCGTACCAGTCGAGCTTGTCAAGTAACCCGATTGACCCGATGTACGTTCACCATGTATGGACGCTATTGCTTAAACCTAAGGTACCAAACTCACCAGTGAAAAATCCGTTAACCTTAGTACCTCGATCTGCTAAGACTTATGAGCTGTACATGGTGGTATGGGACACCATGGTCAAGCTATCAGCCTACGCTGGGGCGACGAGCCTCCCCATAGTGATCAATGAGCAACACTGCCTCGTGAGCCGAATACGGTGGTACGGGACACTGTATTCGAGCTGTCAGCCTACACTGATCAGGTGACGAGCCCTTTGTAGTGCACTCGAGCATACTCTGAGACTACGTTGAGGTGACGAGCCCTTCCGTAGCAACTAGAGTATAAACTCGGCCTACACTAGTGCAGCCTGGCTGTGGTCCCCAGTCGGGTTGGTGATGAGCTTTCGAAAATAGACTGTCAATTGGTAGGGCATTTGTGGTAGTGACCTAAACTTACCTATCATATGTGATTAACTAGGATTGACAACCGTGGATGGATTATTGTTTAGGTAAATGATACAAGGGAGGTACCTTGGCTTCCCAATCTTGTTGTATGAAAAGCTCTAATAAGAACTCGATAATCATACTCATGCACTGCATTGCATGTGCCTTTGGCATGGAAGAGCACAGTGGGAGTGGTGCATGCTGCGATCGTTAGATGTTGTCATAAGAGGGAGTGCAAGTGAAGGCATGTATCATTATAACATACCATACTTGCATTAATAAGAGTACTTAGGACATGAGTATTGTATTGCTTTATCATTACTGCTTAACTGAATTGAAAACATATTAACCTTTTCTTTATGATTCCACTGAGTTGATCACTCACTCCTATGTTTTGGGACAGTGTTTTAAACACAAAAAAGACCCTATTATAGATGCAGTTGATGGCGATGCTTTTTAGGCAGAGCCGAAATTTTATGATGACGAGGAGGAGTTCTCCTATATGTAGTTACCAGGCCGGTTTATGTAGATTGCTCTGATCGACGGGGTTCACTAGGATGCTGACTAGATCACAATACACATTTTGTATATTTTAGAATTTTACATGTAATTATTTGACTTGGTAACATGATCATACTCAGGAGACTTACCTTCACTTATATGCTCTATACACTTATCACAGTCTTCCGCTTGTGTAATTAATCATCTCTAGGATATGATATGTTATTTTGGTATAATCCCACTTATGTTTAATGCACAAATTTAGACAAGATTTAATCATCATTATCTATGTTGCATAAGTGATGTGTTAGAACTCGGAAGTTGGACTCTTGCTCGACCCCTGATTTTCAGGGCGTTATAAGTAGGTATTAGAGCATGATTTGGATTAAAATGGACCTGGGTTATGGTCACACAACGTACACTGATATACTTTGACTTAAGAGGGTGCGATAAAATGTAGAAAGGGTTATCGAATTCTCAATTTCGTCGATTGTTAGATTCGACCAAAACTGACCCTCGTTGTTCACCCTGTTGGCACCTCTGATCGTGTGAAACAATCCAAACCTCCCTCTAGTCTATCAATTGACGAGTATGAATGTCAATTCAGTCGATCCCATGCATAAAACACACCAAAAGCATGAATACTCACAAGTTGGGACTCGAACGCGTCTCGAATGAGTGCAGGGGGACATACCACAACTTACGATGGGATCCAAGGTGGGTCCCAAGCATTTTTAACACCCCTAGGAAGGGTGGACACCGACCTCATACGGAGGCACCACCGGCGAGATAGACGTTCCGCAGGGCCCCCGCCAGCCGACCGATCATGTGGGCCCCCACGCACATGTGGGACCTCCCCTCCCACACTAAAAACCCTCATTTGGGTTGTTTTTTGTAGAAATCCAAACCCCCTCCACTCCATATTCTCACCCATATCTCTTATCCTCTCTATTTCATCTCACAAATCCACCTTCAAAGCTTCAAACCTTCTTCCTTCATCATCACTACCTCCCTATTTCCCTTTTCAAGTGACTCAAACCCCTCCAACTTCTTCAATCCCTCTCAAATTTTCTTCCATATCTTCCAAACACCATATTTTCCTTCACTTTTCACACCATCTCCCTCTTTTATTCCCATTTGAGAACACAAACCTACTTGTGTGTCTCAAAACTCCAAAACCCACCAACCCATCCTATTTTCCGTGGCTTTCTTTGAAGTGGTCACCGCCAGCTTCTCCATTTCTATGCTCCTGTCTCTCATGACAAAGAAAAGTGCAGTCCCGGATGAGGCATGGCCAAGCTGACCACGTCATCCTACGAGGAGGACGGACGCCAAAGAAAGTTCCAGTGCCGAGCAAGAACGAAGGTCCAAGCGGGACCTCGATCCTCGCATCTCATTGGAGAGATTGTTTCTGCCAAACATCGAGCTGGATAAGTTCTACAACTGTAAGGTCGTGTTTGAAGAACATGTCGATGAGAAGATATTTGGGACGTATACAATCATCGATTTTTCTCCTGGACAATGGGTGGGGTCCTATATTTGAGGGAAATACTTCTGCGAGTGCAAACACTGTGCGCACCTTTTATGCCCTCATCTAGAATCCGATATATAAGCCCCCCCAGTTTACCATTCCTTTGGGAAGGCAGGAGATTACAATTGGTGTGGATGACATTGCTCATGTCATGGGTATTGAGAAGGGATCAGTGCATGCTAGCACAAAGGATTGCACTAGTGAGCGGGAGAAGAGACTCCCCACGCGATTCCTCTGTGGCCAACTCGAGCATTCGAGGTGAGGGACTGACCTCACTTCAAGAAAGATGAAAAATGACTTCAATTTGCTCCACAGCATATGCACATATAACGTGTATCCCCAATCAAGAAATCGCAACGACTGCACTAAGATGTGTTGCACTAGCATTTCTAACTATGTCGAGCTAGTCAACATGTCTTTACAAGCAGAACAAGATGGAGACAGGGATTCTTGGACAAGTATATCAATGGGCCTTAGGCCTCAGCCTGAACTACAATACCAGCCAGTCCCGTGTAAGAGGCCACATGTAGACTTGCTTCCCAGGCTTATGACTCCGCCGACCCAGTAGAGATGAGCTGGCTGCCGGTGTACATATTGCAACAAAGAGGGACACACTGACCCCTTCTATTTTACCAAGATGAAAGACAATGGTATCACACCACCTCCGAAGATCGACCGTCAGCCACCACGTGATATAGCGACTCCTCCTCTATGATCTACACCACCAGCACAACCACTTTACCCACCACCTGTACCCCGAAATAGGTCACCTCAATGACCTATGACAGTGCAACCAAATCATCTTCAACAAGCCCGTGTTCATGCACTTGCAGGTGAAACACCTGAGTCAACAACCATAGTGCCTTTGGCCTTTGAGGTCACTGCCCACATTTAAGGTACACTTGTATTCCTATTGGTAGACACTGGGTATATTAAACCAATTCATATGAAGGAATAGGCCTAAGAATGGATTACTATAAAAAAATTAAAATTTTTTAAAAAATAATATGGTAATTAGAGGTGACAAATATGTTATAGATAATAGAAGGTTGAAACGAAAAATTTCTACAACTTCGAGTTACCAATAGACTGGTCATACCTATTCAAAGTAAAGTCTAGTATTTGGTGTCTATATAGGAATTATTTGTAATCATACTAGGAATCATCCGGTGATTAAATTTAAATTATACATATATATATATATATGTGTATATATATATATATATATTAATTGTTTTTATGTAATTAAATTAGAACCCTCGAGTAGGATTGAGTTGCATAGTTTAATATTCTGTAAGCTCATGTTAGAGGTGGACCATAGTAAAATAATATGAGTTTCTTATTCTCTTGTAGATTCAAGGTTCATACCGCATCGAGGAGATGTCCCTTTTCTTTCCTTTCCCATGGCCTTATGTCGCTAACATTACAAACTTCTAAAATATTTTAGAACTTTTGACTCTTCCTTCCCTCCCGAAGATAATGTAACACCCCAGATTTTTACCTACCTGTAATTAGACGTCCTTAGGCAATGGGTCAACCATAACACCTTGGTAACCTCTCAGAACCCAATTCCAAAGCCAAAGAAATCATTTAGAACCAAATTCTTTAGAAAATTAATGTGTTTTAGTTAGCGCTAAACTAGATTACCTGTGAAATTAGCACCAACCACTTTAAATATGATCTGTAAGACCTAAAACCTCTAGAATTATTAATGCTATCTTACCCTGAAATCCAGGATCAATCTCTAAACCCGGTTGCTCTCGGGAGTACTTTGTAACTTAGTATTGGATCTAGACCACACGTCGAAAGTCTGATATCCATGATCTTAGACCATTATGATCGCTTAGTTGGACTTGACAATCATTTCGAAAATCAATCCCAAACGATGCTCTGGGACGGTTTCCTTGAGTCCGGAGTGAAGAGTGTGAGAAAATGAAGATTTTTAAGAAATTAAATATAATTTTAATAAATCTGTCATGTGTCACTTGCGCGCTATTTTTAAGAGTTCTGACAATTAGATTTCGACCCAAATTTACCCTTGGATCAGGATAGGTAGCCCTTACATGTCATGACACTTTTAGCCCTGATCGAGTTTCAATGATCGCTGAACTGAAACTGGTCCGCCACGGTCGATCTGGAAACCCGACCAGACTGAAAACTTAGCTTGACCTAGATCCAACATTAGAAAGCTTAAGTCCGATCTCATTTAGTAACAGGGCCTCCAGAAGTGCTCCGTTAGATCGGAACAGACCCGATTTGGTTATAACCTAAGTATACCTTGGTCCTAAGTCTATATAGGTGAGTTTTTAGCCTATATAAGGAGCTTAAACCCTCTCTCATTCCTCATATATGAATTTGAGAGAAACCCTAGGAGAGAGAAAAGAAAAAAGAGAGAGAAAGTGTGAGAGAAGTGGGAGAACCTTCCTGCTATTCTTTCCTGCCGATCTACGTGCTTACCCATCGCTTACGGTCTCTATCCCGATGAGTCTGGCTTCATTCTAGGTAAGAAAACTCTAACCTTAACCTGTTTTAGGATTTTTATCGATAAAAGTAGTGAAGTAGCTGACTTCCCTTGTGTAATAGGCTGTCATATTGATGTTGGCGGAAGCGTAGAGTTCCTATTCGATTCATTACGCTCCTATGGCGTAAGGTGCAGATTTTAGACGCTTAGGTTACCATTTTTCAAAGTTTTCAATGTCGTTTAATGGTACATTGTTGGCAAGAATGTTGTTTCACATGTAGAACATGTCGACCGATTTCTATTTCGAATACATACGAAGAATATGAGATTTATGGTATTTTAAGTATTTGTAGGAAATACCGTATACATATAAATTTTACTAATATGATTGCCATGAGTATTTGCCATGCATAATTGCTAGTTATGGATGTATGATCTATTTGGCGAAAGGATTCGCCCTAATACATGTTTCGGCCAACGTACGTTATGTATGTTATTAAGTGTAGTCTAAGTGTCTGTTGAAATGCCTAAATCAATATGATTTATGCCTGCCATATGTTTTGAAAGTAAGAACATGATTGTTGTGTATTAGATATCTCCTTGATATAAGGATCTATCATATTATATGTTGAAATTAATACGTTGGAGTTGTGTAGTCTAAGTGTTTGTATAAATGCTTGCGTAAGTACTTAGTAAATGGTGTTGTAGACTAGTGTTGAGATAGGATTCTCAACTACTTTGACGATGTGTATGATTTCCTCCATGTTCGTTGTTGAATTGATTCCTTATATATGAAATGCTTGTGTATGCTTAACTGCGTATGTTGTACCCTATAATATGTTGATAACATGCTTGGATTACTTGATATTTCAATTTCGTCTCTCTTATATGCTTACTGATTCAGATTGCAAGTGTCTGGGGCTATGCTATAGTCCAGGCAGTCGGTAACAGACTTGAACTTGTGGTTGAATTCTATTCGCCACGTAGGACTTGTTTGACGAACCCGAGCCGTGCGTTGCTTGTCGATAGTGGTTAGGCCACACGAGGTGCTTATGCACTTCATGTCGATCAACTTAACAGGCGCTCGTACTAGTTGAACTCGTCCAGTAACCTGATTAGCCCGATGTATGTTAACCATGTATGGATGCTACTGCTTGAATCTAAAGTACCAAACTTACCAGTGAAAATCCCGTTAACCATGGTACCTCGATCCGCTAAGACTCATGAGCCATGCATGGTGGTATGGGACACCGTGGTCGAGCTGTCGGCCTACGCTGGGGCCATAAACCTCCCCGTAGTGACCAGTGAGCACCTTAGACTCATGAGCCGATTGTGGTGGTATGGGACGCTACATTCGAGCTGTCGGCCTACTCTGATTGGTGACGAGCCCTTTGTAGTGACCTCGAGCGTATTCTGAGTCTACGTGAGGCGACGACCCTTCTGTAGCAATAAGAGTACAACTAGGCCTGTATTGATAAGGTGATGGGGGAGCGGTGCAACGAGTGCGTACAACAGCCCTGACAGCCCTTGCAGCGACCTAAAACCATATCATCGTATGAGAATACTAGGAGTGACGACCCTAGATTGGATCATTGTTGGGAATTGATATAAGGGAGGTACCTTAGCTTCTCAATCCTGCTGTATGAAAAGGACTAATTACAACTCGGTAATCATATTCATATCACACTGCATGTGCCTGAAAGATGTGGAGCACTGAGGGAAGAAAGCATGCCGCGGATGTAAGATGGTGTCGCATGAGGGAGTATGTTGGCGAGGGCATCCATCATGTCATTTCATTCTTACATTAATTACAGTATTTAGGGATGTTTGATTTGCTACTTTATCATTATTGCTTGATTGATTTGATAACATGTTAATCTTTACTTTATGATTTCACTGAGTTAGCTACTCACTATCACGTTAAGGGACGGTGTTCTGGACACCCACCAGACCCTGTTGTACTTTCAGATGATGGCGCAGCCTGCCAGGCGGAGCCAGACTTCGAGGATGATGAGAAGGCATTCTCCTATATGCAGTATTCAGGTGGGTCTTCTTAGACCTTGTCCTGATTCGACGGGGTTGCAAGGCTATATAAGTTAGTTGAACACTTTATTTCTTGGTAATTGGTATAATGTGACACAAAACATGTATCTATTCAGCCCTGCTACATATTCATATTCTGGAGATTTGAAACCACTTATGTACTTTATATATTTATCACAATCTTCCGCTTGCCTAATTTAGTCATCCCTGGAATATGATATGTTATTTTTGGTATAATCCCAATCTTGTTTAATGTCTTTCTACAGACAACATGCATTCATCATTATCTATGTTGCATAAATGACATTTTGGAACTCGGGAGTTGGGTTTCTACCCGACCCCTAATTTTCGGGGTCTTACAGATAATGAAATTGAAGTGCAATCTGCCCACAACCCCCTAGCCGTATGATCGAAATGGTGACATACAAATATCATTTTAGGAGATTAAAAACCCATCTAGTATAGTCTTTTAACTATGAGTATCATCGAAGAACTTATTATCCACCAAGTTAAACACAGGTTGAACAAAAACACTTGTTGAACAAGACACAAAGGATAACCTTATAAGCATAAGGCTTGAACCTCCTAATGAATTATAATACCCCTTAAATACTTAGGATGAGAAGATTTTTGAATTTCAGAACCATATCTCTACAAGGCATTTGCGGCTTAACTCAATTCTCAATCCTGGGTGATTACTAAAAGTGTAACACCCCGGATTTTTTCCAACCTGAGATTAGACGTCCTTAGGCAATGGGTCAACTAAAACACCCGGGAAATCGCTCAGAACCCAATTCCATAGCCAAAGAAATCACTTAGGATTAATTCCTTTAGAAACTAAGCATAAGTTAGCTAGCGCAACGCTAGAGTAGCTGGGAAATAGTCCCTGACTGCTTTAAATACGTTCTACGAGACCCAAAACTAGTAGAACCAATGGTGCTATAATACCCTAAAACCTCGGATCAAACTCTAAACCGGTTTGTTCTCTGGACCTCTTTGAAATTTTGTATTAGATCTAGACCGCACGTCGAAAGTCCGATACCTACAATCTTAGACCGTTAGAACTGCCTTGTTGGACTTGACAATCATTTTGAAAATCAAGTCCAACCGACATTCGCAGGCTATTTCACTAAGCCTGGACTGAAGAGAGTGAGAATAGGGTTAGATTTGGAATTTGAAATTCAAATCTAGCACACGACTTGACGCGTTATTATTAAGCGTTCTGACCGTCAGAATTCAGCCAAATTACACCCTCGGATCAGGAAAAATTTCTATTTCATATCATGAGACTTCTAGACCTGATCTACTTGCGGTGACCGCTGAACTGAAACTGGACCGCCACGTGCGATCCACGAACGCTGATGGTCTGAAAACGGGATGTGAGCGACATCCGACATGTACGAACTTAAGTTCGATTGCGTTCAGCCAGGGGACCACCAGAAACGTCCTTTTGGACCGAAACAGCCCCGATTTGGATGTACATCAAGTAAACTTTGTTCCCAAGCCTATTTCGGGCACATTTGGGCTTATAAAAGGGGTTGAAACCCTCAGTCCTCTCTCCCATCCGAATTTGGGAAAAACCCTAGTTTGAGAGAGAGAAAAGGTGAGAGATTGTGAGAGAAAGTAGGAGAGAATTTTCCTACTGTCGTGCCACCTGTTGCACGCGATTAAGCCACGCAACTCAATCACCTTGCCGGTGATTTCTCCAATTTTCTAGGTAAGAAAATACCCTAATTTGTTGTTGATTTGCTGATCCTTTCGATCCGTAGCATGTTAACTGATAGATCTTGTAAATCAGGTTGCCTAGTCGCCGTGGACGAAGCGTATACGCTCCGTTCGAATTCACACACCTATAAGAGAAAAGGTGCGGATTTTAGACGCTTTGATTGACTATTTCCAATGCTTTTGATATCGATTAATAGTAGATTATCGACGGAAACGCCGTTTTACATGTACAACATGCTGTCCGTTTCCTGTTTTGTAAACCGGCGAAGAATATGAGATTTAGGGCATTTTAATCATTTGTAGGAAGTACTGTTTTCATTCATATTTTGCTGATGTGATTGACATGTTTTCTTGTCGCATTAGAATACTAGGAATGCGTGCATAATTAGTTTGGCAAAGAGATTCGCCTAAATGCGTACTTTGAGTTGACATACTATATGTAGACTTAAGTGTGTAGCGTAAGTGTTTGTATAAATGCTTGTATTAGTATGTATTGAATTAAATGGTATTATGAATTAGTTTGAGATTGATTTCTCAATTAATATGCTGATGTAAATGATTTCCTACATGTTAGCTATATGCTTGATTTCATTATATGTATGAAATGTATGTGTTTGATGATTCACTTAAGTTGTATGTTATAACATGTGTTAACATGCTCACATTATTGTATTTCAATTCCATTACTCTTACATGTTGGTTGATGTGGATTCATAATTGTTTGGGACTATACATAGTCCAGGCAGTCGGCAACCGAGCAAGTTCATGGTTGGCCTATCTTTGCCACGAACGACGCGTCGATGAACGGGAGCCGTGTTCTGGAGTTGGCGGCAGTGGTTAGGCCACACGAAGTGTTTTACGCACTTCATGTCGTTCGACTTGAGATGCGATCGTGCTAGTCGAGCCCGTCAAGTAACCCGACTGGCCGTTGTATGTTCACCCTGTATGAGTCATAACTGCTTGAACCTAGGGTACTGAACTTACCATTGTAAACCCTATTAACCATGGTACCTTGATCCACGAAGACTCATGAGCCGGGCATGGTGGTATGGGACACCGTGGTCGAGCTGTTGGCCTACGCTGGGGCCACAAACCTCCCCGTAGTGACCAGTGAGCACCTATGTCTCTTGAGCAGATTATGGTGGTATGGGACACTATATTCTTGCTGTCGGCCTACACTGATCAGGCGACGAGTCCTTTGTAGTGACCGCGAGCGTATCCTGAGTTTACGGGAGGCGACGACCCTTCAGTAGCAGTGAGAGTACAGTAGGCCTGTATTGATAAGGTGATGGGGGAGCGGTGCAACGAGTGTGAGCAACAGCCCTGACAGCCCTTGCAGCGACCTACAAAATATACATCGTATGAGATTACTAGGAGTGACGACCCTAGACAGGATCTGTGTTGGGATTGATATAAGGGAAGTACCTTAGTTTCCCAATCCTGCTGTTTGAATGGACTAATAACAACTCAGAAATCATATCACCATTACATTGCATGTGCCTGGAAGATGTGGAGCACTTGAGGGACAAATGCATGCCACGGTCGTAAGATGGTGCCGTATGAGGGAGACCGTCGGTGAGGGCATACATCACGTCATGTCATATTGCATTAACAACAGTATTAGGATTGTTTGATTTACTGCTTTACTATTATCGCATGATTGATTTGAGAATATGTTAATCCTTACTTTATTATTCCACTGAGTTAACTACTCATTCCCACGTTACGGGATGGTGTTTGTAACACCCACCAGACCCTGTTTTAGATGCAGGTGATGCAGCGATCCAGTAGGCAGAGCTGGACTATGATGAGGACCAGGACGAGTTCTCATACATGCAGTACCACGACGGCTTTTCTTAGGTGGCCTGGGTTGACGGGACTTCTCAGTGGGACTTCTTTTGGACTTTGATTTTGTTTATTTTTATGTATATGAGACTCAGAGATGTATTCATACTTTAGAGACAGTCGAGATCTACTTTGTTTTACCATACAATGATATATATACTCTTTAGTCTTCCGCTTGCTTTTATCACTAGATATGGAGTATGAATTGCAGTTTTGGTATACTTTTACTCATGTGAATGCTTTAACTCAGATAACATTGAATCATAATCATTTTTGTTGCATAAGTGACGGTCTGGAACTCGGGAGTTGAGTTTATACACGACCCCCGATTTTCAGGGTGTCATAAAAAGACTCACTGCTTTGACCAAGTAGAAGACCAAGATCCATCAGGATTAAGAAGGGATGCAACGTTGTCTGCCCTAACCAGCCGAACAATCGACGTATCAGATTTGAGCCTACCACAACTATCTTTCCGTATTAGCACAATTATAAAGAGTAGATTATACCACCCTTAGGTAAACTTTATCATCCAATACTTAGCACGATAATAATGATTTGGATAGTTATCTTTAAACCTCAAAGGTAGAAACTTTTAAGGGGGGTAGACCGATATGAGTTAGGTTGATGTAGTTATTGTATACCTTAACACGTATATAAACCTGAAACCAACAGAACTAAGCAAATGAAATAATAAAACCTTTACTTATTACCTTCAGGCAATTTCAGGGATGATATTTTTCTTTAAGGGGGGTAGATTGTAACGTCCTAGAAAAATTCATACAAAGACCCGAGTACCACCTCACGTAGAAATCACTCAGGACCTAATCCTTTAAAACTTAGACAAAAATTAATTAAGTATTAAATCCAATCACCAGTAAAATTAGCTTGAACAACTTTCAATACAAACTGTAAGACCCGAAACTAGCAGAATTGCTAACGCTACATTGCCTAAAAACTTAGAATCCATCTCAAAACCCGGTTGCCCTCGAGAGCATTATGAAACTCCATATCAAACCTAGACCATGCGTCGAAAGTCTGATTATCACAAAACTATACGATTATGACCGCCTTGCTGGACTTGACAACCATCTCGAAAATCAAGTCCAAATGATATCCAGAAACGCACAACTTGAGCCCAGAGCGAAGTGTGTGAGAAAAGTGAATATCTTTAGGAAATAGACTGGAACTTAAGTGAATTGTGTCAGTTTGCTTGCAGGACAAATCTAAGGATTCAGACCATTAGAATCTAACCTAATTACACCCTTGGATCGGAGGAAATTTCTAACACATGTCAGAGTACTTGTGACCTTGATTGAGTACTGATGACCGTTGAACTAAAACAGGTTCGCTGTGGCTGATCTGCAAACTCGATCGGACCAAAAACTTAGCCTGACCCAGATCCATGGTTAGGGAGCTTAATTCCGACCACATGCAGAAAAGGGGCCTCCAGAACAACTCCTTTGGACTGAAACGACCCGTATTTGGCTATAACCTAAGTATACCATGGCCCTGGGGCCATTCCCATCAGTTCTGGGCCTATATAAGGGTCTTAAACCCTCTCTCTCTCTCTCATTCCATATGATTTTCTAAAACCCTAGGAGAGAGAAGAGAAGGAAGAGAAGGAAAGAGAGAGAAAGTGTGAGAGAGAGTTGGGGTTTTCTCCTGGGATTCGATCCCTGATACTCCACGTGCTTAGCCACCACTTCTATATCGCTATTCCGGCGATTCTGATTCCATATTTGAGTAAGAAAACCTAACCCTAATCTATTTTAGGGTTTCAAATAGTGTAAGTGATGAAATAGCTAACCTATTTCATGCTATAGGTGGTCGTTGTGCCGTAGACAACGACATGATCTACAAACTGAGTTCGATACTTGTTTATCAGCATAAGGTGTAAATTATAGTGGTTTAGGTTATGATTTTCAAGGCTTTTCAATATCAGTAATGATTTATGACTGACTTGATTGCTGTCATATGTGCCTAGTTAATGTTTCCTGTCTATTACACATATATACAAACTATGTTGATTTTTAATGCATTCTGTGTTTGTTGAAATGTTTGAATGAATATGGAATATGGATTTATGCTTGCCATGATTATTGATTGTAAATACATGATTGTTGTGCAAGTGGTAACTCCTATGTGAAAGGATTCGCCATAATATCTGTTTTATTATTTTATTTCATATATGTTAATATGTGTATTCTACATGTTTGATAAAATGCCCGAATGAGAAAATGCTCATTTAAAGGTATGTAATGAGGGTGTTGAGATAGAGTTCTCAACTCCTTTATCTATATTCACAATTTCCTTTATGTAACCTATCATCCTACTATGTGATTTATGAAATGAACTGCCTATGTATGGTAATACGTGTAGTATGAAATTTGTTGAAGATTTATATGTAGCTTTAGTTGTTCACATGCTATCTTTGGTTATTATGTATGAATGTTATTTTTGGGAGTGTGATTAGGGCTACAATGTAGTCCAGGCAATCAGTAATGGTTTTTGATCGATGGTCGAACTATTTAGCCACGAAAGACACGCCCGATGAATCCGAGTCGTACGCTACTTGTCGGCAGTGGTTAGGCCACACGGAGTGCTTACACATTTCATGTCGATCGGCTTGACATATGCTCGTACCAGTCAAGCTTGTCAAGTAACCTGATTGACTCGATGTACGTTCACCATGTATGGACGCTACTGCTTGAACCTAAGGTACCAAACTCACCAGTGGAAACCCCGTTAACATTGGTACCTCAATCCAGTAAGACTCATGAGCTGGACATGGTGGTATGGGACATCGTGGTCGAGTTTTCAGCTTGCGCTGGGCAACGAGCCTCCTCGTAGTGACCAGTGAGCAACACCACCTCATGAGCCGAATACGGTGCTATGAGACACTGTATTCAAGCTGTCGGCCTCCACTAATCAGGTGACGAGCCCTTTGTAATACCCTTGAGCATACTCTGAGACTGCGTTGAGGCGATGAGCCCTTCTATAGCAACTAGAGTATAAACTTGTCCTACACTAGCGCAGCTTAGCTGTGGTCCCCAATTGGGTTAGTGACGAGCCTTCGAAAATAGACTGTCAGTTGGTAGGGAGTTAGTGGAGTGACCTTGAGTATGAAATAGGTCTACCCCGGCGTAGCCTGGCTGTGGTCCCCAGTCGGGTTAGTGACGAGCCTTCGAAAATAGACTGTCAGTTGGTAGGGTGTTGGTGGTAGTGACATGAACTTGCCTATCGTATGTGATTAACTAGGATTGACAACCTTAGATGGATCATTATTTGGGTAAATGAGACAAGGGAGGTACCTTGGCTTCCTAATCCTGTTGTAAGAAAAGGTCTAATAAGAACTCGGTAATCATGCTTATGCACCGCATTGAATGTGCGTTTAGCGTGGAAGAGCACAATGTGAGTGGTGCATGTCGCGATCGTTAGATGTTGTCGTAAGAGGGAGTGCAGGTGAGCATCATTATAACATACCATAATTGCATTAATAAGAGTACTTAGGACATGAGTGTTGTATTGCTTTATCATTTCCATTTGACTGAATTGATAACATGTTAACCTTTGCTTTATGATTCCACTGAGTTGATCACTCACTCCCACGTTCTACGATGGTGCTTTAAACACCAACTAGACCCTATTATAGATGCAGATGATGGTGATGCTTTTGAGGCGGAGCCAAACTTTTATGATGATGAGGGGGTTCTCCTATATACAGTTATCAGGCAGGTTTATATAGATCGCTCTGATCAACGGGGTTCACTGGGATGCTGACTAGATGACATTACACATTTTATATATTTTAGAATTTTACATGTAATTATTTGACCTGATAACATGATCATACTCAGGAGACTTACCTTCACTTATATGCTCTATACACTTATCACAGTCTTCCACTTGCGTAATTAATCATCTCTGGGGTATGATATGCTATTTTGGTATAATCCCACTCATGTTTAATGCACAAATTCAGATAACATTTAATCATCATTATCTATGTTGTATAAGTGATGTGTTAGAACTCAGGAGTTGGACTCCTGCTCGACCCCCGATTTTTAGGGCGTTACAACCATGCACCGTATTGCATGTGCATTGGCGAGGAAGTTACACTTTAGGGAGGTTATCTTGTGCGAACTTAGTTATTGGAGTAGATTGTGAGGGGGCTTTGTGCGAGGGCATTCATCATTACTGCACACCATTCCTGCATTAATAAGAGTAGCTAGGAAGTGATCATTGTATTGCTTTATCATTACTACTTAATTGATTTGACAACATGTTAACCTTTGCCTTATAGTACCACTAAGTTGATCACTCACTCCCACAGTGGGACAGTGTTTTAAAACTCCAACTAGACTCTTTGTAGATGCAGGTGATGACGAAGTCTATGAAGCTGATTAGACTTCGTAGATGAGGAGGAGGAATTCTCCTATGTTCAGTTATCAGACTGGTCTATGTAGACCTCGTGCTGATTCAACAGGATTACATTGATATATGGATTAGCTAGACATTTTACATTTTGATATTTTGTCAGTTTTGAAACAATACATATATATAATCATCCTGGTAACATACTCATACTCTGGAGGTTGTGAAACACTTACATACTTAAATATATATGTTTTAGTCTTTCGCTTCCTTGATTTAATCGTATCTAGATTATGATATGTTGTTTTGGTATAATCCTACTCATGTTTAACTCATTAATATGGATGAAATCAGAACATCATCATCCATGTTGCATAAGTGATGTGCTGGATCTCAGGAGTAAAGCCTTGCTCGACCCTTGAAATTCGGGGCGTTACAGGTAAATTGTAATGCCCCGACTAAAAAGGGAACAGTGTCCTGAGGTGCACATGCGAATCGACATAGGATTGGATAATTCAGTCACATGTGTGCACCTGCTATCGACTAATTAATGTCAAGCTTAACCACTAATGAGATCAAATCAAGTCGTGCTCAGGCCTAGCACGGGCTGTAAAGCCAGGTGGCCCCTTTATATTCAGCGACTATCCGTTCGGGATGTGTTTCATCGAGGAAGATCCAAAAATCCTAGAAACTTTGTCAGACCTTTGGGCTCACTGGGCCCGTGGTCCCATGCGGACGCCAGGCCCCAGAAATACCCAAAAACCGTTAAGCAGCGCTGCCCTGCTGGTACTTGCAAGACATAAGTCACCTTGCTTAAAGAAATAGAATTTTAAAATTTACCCTTATAACCCTGCTGCTTGAGTATGCAAATCTGGGCGTTCCAGCCATCGGATCTCTTTTAAATTCATACTGAAGGTTGAGAATAATTCCTGACCCTTACCTACAAAATTTGGCCATTGATCATAGTATGGTGACTGTAGATCGTAAATCGGGCCGCAGCGGGAAAACCCCACATCCATTTGTGATCAAACTTCACCCAACCCTTTATCGGGTCATGGTCATCTATCCCACATTCTAATGGGCTGGAGGTCCATCAAAGCAACTCCAATAACCTGAAATGGGCCCCATATGTCTATTTGGGGAATTTCCTTAAACTTGAGGGTCATTTGAAATAAATCTAGACATAAAAGTTCAGCTCCTCTCTCAAAACCCCATTTCTCAGCTGAGAGAGAGAGAGAGAGATGAGAGAGAAAGCCCCACCTTGATGTGGATGTAAGCTTGATGCTTAGATTTTGAAGATCCTAGCATCCTCACCTCTCCTCTACCGATGAACTCTATTATTCTCTGCCATTGGAAGAGAAATTCCAACCTATCTAAGGTATTATAAGGATTTTCACACTATTTTCATAATTTCTACAACATATATGTGATCTTTGCCTATCCAATGCAATGCAGGGCCCCAACACCTCGAGCTTACGGACCCGGCGTCGCTAGGATTGTCTCAGCAATCTTTAGCTAAGTTTAGGTGAGGACCATTACCTTTAGGTAGTCAATTATCGCGCCTAATATAGGTTTAGTGAATGTGTGTGGTGCATTGTTAGTGCATGTTGCTGAATTTTCATTTGGGCTGCATAATTAGATTAATGAACTGGAAATGGCTGAAATTAATGAAGGGGATTAGACCCTAATACCCCAAATCTGTGACTTGTGCATTTGCAAGCACATGTAGGGTGTAAATATCTAACTTTCCCTAAAATCTATACTAGTTGGTTGTTGATTTCCTGATTTTGCACTAATAATGCTTTAATAATAACATGTATTGTTGTTAATTGTTGATTGTAGGTTGAATTGTTGTTACATGTCAATTGCGCTAGGAGTAAAGGTGTGGAATGTTGCCACACTGCTGAATTGTTGAACTATTTGCTTAATTTCCTCGATTTATGGCTGAATTATGTGAACGGTGTTAACTCATGGAAGGCTAGTTGTTGTATATTGATGTATGGCTACCCTTATAGTTGTATATGTTGGAACCTGGTGAACATGACCCGCATGGGTTAGCGAAACTTGATATATTGTTGTCCATGTATGTAAACTGTTGATTTATGCCTGCCATGAGTGAACTAACTCTGAGTTTAACAATACATGTGGTGTATTTTTGCAGAAACCCTTATGGTGGGCTGATTACCTAGAATTGTTCGGGCGACCCCTTTTGTTGGATCTGCCCGTGAGTAATCTTGCCGGAATAGTTGAACCATAGGTTGTTGGCCATAGTTGGACTACACAAGACTATATTCTCAGGCTGATTAGTTATGGTTCAACCCATCGAGGCACATCGAAGAATAGTCGACCATCCTTGTATGTTAACCTTCTTTGATCATGCCTGTATGAACCCAAAGTACCCTAAGACCGTTGCGCCCATTGTTAACTATGGTTTACGGCCCGAAAAGTCTCATAAGTCGGGGATGGTGGTATAGGACACTATACCCATGCTGTCGACCTACGCCAGGGTGACGAGCCTCCCTATAGTGTCCATTGAGCACTTGAACTCTTGAGCCGAGAACGGTGGTATGAGACATTGTATCCGTGCTATCGGCCTATGTTGGGGTGACAACCTCCATACAGTGACCGCGAGTAGAAAATTTAAGTCCCACCCTGTTTCGTCTATATTTATACTGCTTTTTGAGATTGACGACCCCAAGAAAGGGCTAAGGGTCATGAGAGCCACATGGCCACGACCCTTGAGTCACACGATCAGGATAAGGCAATAACTCTACTAAGGGTATTCTGGTTTTCCCAACCTACTGGATAAACGAACTTAACTAATCAACCAGGCTAACATATTTCATGACATTGCATTATATTTATGGTGATTATGTAGTCAAGGTCACTTTTAAGGGAGTGTTATTTCATTATGAACGTCAGATGTCGTTGCTTGAGGGAGTGCTGGTTTTTGGCGAGGAGCATGCATCATATCATAACCATGCATTTGCATTAATAACATTGTTAGGAATCTATGTCGTTTATTGTTCACTAAATGTATCTTATGCATGATAATTCGATGCCTACTGCTAATGGTACCACTGACTTGATCACCCACTCCCATTCTGGGATGTTGTTCTAAAACACCAACCAGAACCCTATATAAATGCAAGTACCCTGGAGTAGCACGCACTGGATAATGTCAGTACCGACCATGATGAGAAGCGAGCGCACTACCAGGAGTTTGGCAGAGCATATTAGCAAGATAGAAGTTGTCAGGACTGGGTCAGATCTCAGGTCATTTTGGGAATTGATGAGTGTTGAGAGTAAAACTATGGATAACTGTTAAACTAATTTTATTAAGTCAATGTGGTGGATACAAACCTTCTATGGTACTTTATTGGTTAGTGGCATTTGAATTCTAAACTATTTGATTAGAAATTGAATATGCTTAGATTAATTCATCATTGCTTGATAATATCGGATTAACTATATGCATTTGTGACTCAGTTTTGTACACGTGGTACTTGAAAATTTGGGAGCAGAGTAGCTACTCGATCCTTGAATTTTGGGGCGCTACACATGTTCTACATTTTGATCACTCCATAAACCTACTTGTGTTCATCTGTTTACAAAACTAACTAATCATCCACCTACATATATGATCAGAGTACTAACCATCAAGTTTTACTATTTTTAACATGTCATCTGACCACCCATTATGTTGTTTAATATATGTACCTTCCATTAATTAATTTGGAGAATAAATCTTTATTCATAATGATTTAGATATGAGTTATTTTATAAGAATTGCATAGAAATGTGTCTATAACTATATAGAACCATTAGATATTCTAAAACTCTCAGATCAACAATAATTATGAAAATGTCATTAACTTAGACCCTTGAATTCTATATCACATAGTTCTCATGATCCATTTAATGTGAAAATTTATACCATGTCTATATATCATAAATTAACCATAGATGTCAAATTTCAGCCCTTAGATTATCGTAAAAGTGACCTAATTGACAAATCAACCCCTTAACTGTTGATTTTAGTGTCCATCGAGTGAAGAAAGCTCGTGGATGGTCGCAATAGGATATTTTTCTTCGTATGAACGACTGAATTTTCTATCATATAGACCAAGTGTGAAATATGATAACCCCACCTTGGTAGGCTTTTCTTTATACATGAAGTTATCTGTTTAAGGCATACCAACTCTTTCTAAATATAGAGCTTCCGATTGACTCACTTTACATCATCAATCACAACTCAAATTTGGACCACCCTATGGTCTCATATGACTATGATATCATACAAAATTTAGACCCCGATCTATAATCCTACATCGTGGAATGATGGCCGCCTTGACTCCAACTCCTACACTAATTTGAGTTGATATGATTTATCTTGTTTTTGCATACTTTCATATTATTGTGATTTTTCATGAAATTGATTGATGGACCCTTATCAATTATTTATACTTTTTAGAATTATGGTTAAGGTATGATTTTAATTATGTGTGATTTTTATGAATATATGTGAGGTGATGGATATAAGCCCTGCCTTTTGCTAATTTTGAGAGCGACGCATATTTCCACTCTATATTAAGTTGGCCTTTGCTCATCTCCTCTAATTTTGTTAAGTTAGCCCATTTTCTACTTGTCTCTTTTATTGAGTTGGCTTATTTCTACTTTTATCCTTTATTAAGTCAGCCTTGTGTTACCTCCCTTAATGGCTTAAGCATGTGTAACACCCCGAATTTTTTCCAACTTGGGGTTAGATGTCCTTAGGCAATGGGCCAACCATAACACCTTGGTAACCTCTCAGAACCCAATTTCAAAGCCAAAGAAATCATTTAGAACCTAATTCTTTAGAATTTAATGTGAATTAGCCATCGCTACACTAGATTACCTATGAAATTAGCACTGATCGCTTTAAATACGTTCTGCAAGACCCAAAACTTATAGAATCAATGACGCTATAATACCTTGAAATCTAGGATCAAACTGTAAACCGGTTTGTTCTCAGGAACCCTTTGAAATTTTGTATTTGATTTAGACCATGCGTCGGAAGTCCGATATCTACAATCTTAGACGGTTATGACTGCTTAGCTGGACTTGACAATCGTTTCGAAAATTAAGCCCAACCGATGTTCTGAGGCTATTTCATTGAGCCTGGACTGAAGAGAGTGAGAAATGGCTAAAGGTTTAGTAAATTAATTCCAAATCTGGCACATGTCGTTGTGTGTTATTATTAAGTGTTCTGAGCGTTAGAATTCAGCCAAATTTCACCCTCGGATCAGGAAAATTTTCTCTTTCAAGTCATGAGACTTGTAGACTTGATTTAGGTACGATGACCGCTGAACTGAAACTGGACCGCCACGTGCGATCTGCGAACTCTACCGGTCTGAAAACTCCGTGTGATCAAGATCCAGTGACCATGAGCTTAAGTCCGACCTCGTTCGGCCAGGGGACCTCATGAAACACTCTTTTAGATCGAAAAAGTCCCGATTTGGTTATAACTTAAGTATACATTTGTCCCAAGTCTATTTAGGTTAGATTTTAGGCTATATAAGGGCCTTAAACCCTCACATATCTCTCCCATCCGAATTTGCTTAAAACCCTAGATAGAGAGAGAGAGAGAGAGAGAGAGAAAGTGAGAGATTGTGAGTGAAGCGTGGGAGAGTTTTCCCGCCACTTGCTACAGCTGCTACCTGTGATTAATCACCGCATTCAAATCATTTTCCCGGTGATTCTAATGCACTCCTAGGTAAGAAAACCCTAACCACTTGCTGTTTTAGGGATTCCCTTGATACAATAGCGAAGTATCTTATGTATCTTGTGCATTAGGTCGCATCTACGCCGTTGACAAATCATAGACGTTCTATTCGAATCGATACACGTCTAAGGCGAAAGGTGAGAATTTTAGACGCTTTGATTGACTGATTTTAAAGATTTCAATGTCGTTTAATAGTAGATTATCGAAGAGAACTCCATTTGACATGTAAAACATGCTGTCCGTTTTCTGTTTCGACTGCGTACGAAAAATATGAGATATAGGGTATTTTAGTCATTTGTAGGAAATGCTGTTTACATCCGTATTTTGCTAAAATGATTTTCATGGCTATTTGTCGTGTTATGATATTAGGAATGCGTGTATGATCGGTTTGGCGAAGAGATTCGCCCTAATGCGCACTTTGAGTCGACATACGCTATGTAGACTAAAGTGTGTAGACGAAGTGTTTGTATAAATGTTTGTATTAGTATGTATTGAGTAAATGATGTTGTGAGTTAGTTTTGAGATTGAATTCTCAATTAATATGCTGATGTATATGGTTTCCACGTGTTGGCTATATGAATCGATTTCATTATACATATATGGAATGCATGTGTTGGTTAATTTGCTTACGTCGTATGTTATAACATGTGTCAACATGCGTGTATTGTTTATATTCATTTCTGTCACCCTCATATGATCACTGATGTTGTGTACAAATGCTTGGGGCTATGATCTAGTCCAGGCAGTGGGTAACCAATTGAATTCGTGGTTGGCTTCTATTTGCCACGAAGGACGCGTCGATGAACGTGAGTCGTGTTTTGGGTTGGTGGAAGTGGTTAGGCCACATGAAGTGTTTTATGCACTTCATGTCGCTCAGCTTGAGATACGATCGTACTAGTCGAGCCCATTAAGTAACCCGACTGGCCATTGTATGTTCACTATGTATGAGTCATAACTGCTTGAACCTAGGGTACTGAACTTACCATTGAAAATCCTATCAACCATGGTACCTTGATCCATAAAGACTCATGAGCCGGGCATGGTGGCATAGGACACCGTGGTCGAGCTATCGGCCTACGCTGGGGCCACAAACCTCCCCGTAGTGACCAGTGAGCAACGAGTGCGAGCAACAACCCTGGCAGCCCTTTGTAGTGACCTTGAGTTTATCCTAACACCGCATGGGGGTGACGAGTCCTGATGCAGTCTTAAGGATATAAATAGGCCTGTATTGATAAGGTGATGGGGGAGCGGTGCAACGAGTGCGAGCAACAGCCCTAGCAGCCCTTGCAGCGACATACAAATATAACATCGTATGAGATTACTAGGACTGATGAACCTAGACAGGATCTGTGTTGGGATTGATATAAGGAAGGTACCTTAGTTTCCCAATCCTGCTGTATGAAAAGGACTAATAACAACCCGATAATCATTATCCATATCGCACTGCATGAGCCTGGAAGATGTGGAGCACTGCGGGAAGAAAGCATGCCGCGGACGCAAATGGTGTCGCATGAGGGAGTATGTCGGTGAGGGCATCCATCATGTCATTTCATGCATGCATTAACAACAGTATCTAGGAATGTTTGATTGTTTGCTTTACTATTATCGCGTGATTGATTTGATAGCATGCTAATCTTTGCTCTATGATTCCACTGAGTTGATTACTCATTCTCACGTTACGGGATGGTGTTCCAGACACCTACCAGTCCCTATTTTAGTTTCAGATGATGGCGCTACTTGTGAAGCGAAGCCGGACTTGATGATGATGAGGAGGATCCCTCCTTTATGCGTGTTCTGATCGACGGGATTATAGGGAGGTTGATTAGACGCCTTGACACTTGTCATTTTATATTTTTAGAGCACTCATATATATTCTTTTTTTTTCCATTTTTGGAGTATACATGTATTTAATTAACCTGGTAACATGTTCACACTCTGGAGATTTACAATTAATTATATATTTTATGTATTCATCACAGTCTTCCGCTTGCTAATTTAACTGTCTCTGGAGTATGATATGTTGTTTTGGCTTAGTCTCAATCTTGTTTAATGCCATTCTACAGACAACATGCAATTATCATTATCTATGTTGCATAAGTGACGTTCTGGAACTTGGGAGTTGGGTTTTTACCCGACCCTCAATTTTTGGGGTGTTACAGATGGTATCAGAGCATGATTTGGATTAAACCGGACCTGTGTTATGGTAACACAATGCACACTGACGCACTCTGACTTAGGAAGGGGGCGATGGAAATTTAGAAACCACATTAGAATCCCAAGTTTCACCGACAGGTAAGACTATACGGTGATTGAGTCCATAACATATCTTCGGTCGGGTGAAGCGACCTAAGTCGCTTCTAGGTCATTAATCGACGGGTTTAAGATGTTTTCTAAAAAATTCCAAACTCGAAAATGCATGTCCTTGGGTTGTGGGGCAACCACAACCCTTACACTCAATCTCAAGGCTTAAAACCCCTTTTCATCCAATTCCTTCAGAATCTTTCTTTTCACCACCCCATTCTTCAACTTTTTCTAAGTCCTTTCTTACTACACATAAATCCTAATGTGTGAAGGATAGTGAATCATACTTAAAATTTTTTTTTACTATAAATAGTAATATATGTAAGAATTGAAATTTTGGCCATTCTAATTATGGAATCTCTTGTAACAAATGGGTTAGTTGGATGGATTAGCCTCTCTTACCCCAAAATAATATGCTACATGATGTATAAATTCATTCTGGTTTACAAACTGGCCCCGAAACGCCCCAAATAGAGTCATGGGCCTATCCAGGCTAAAATCTAATGAACCAGGGTGGGACCCACATATATTTGGGACCTCCAGGGTAGGGGGAAACTAGCCCATATGGCTAGCATTGCCGAATTTCAATTTCACCGGCAAGGACCTCACCATACGGTGGGCCCCACTTGGGCTGAACTTCGGGCCGACGCCCTTTTGTGGCTGGGGCAACCCCCCTACACGTGGGATGTCCTTTAAAAACACCCCAAGGGCCTACCTCCTTCACAAACAACCCTCCCAAGCTCTCCCTTTTCAGTTTTCTTGCTGCCTCTCTCTCAAATCTCGGTGCCAAACCTTTTCCATCCCATTTTCTCCCTCAACCGACGCCAACCCCTTCATTTATAGTTGTTCACAGTCCCTTCTCTCTTCATTTTCATCTGTGGAAGCTCTCCCAACCTCCGTTGAAGGCTAAAAATTATGTGGACCTCCATTCTATCTTATCGTGCTCTTTTCTCTTTGAAAATCTAGCCTTTGGGAACTTGATTCACCCCTCAATAGGGCCTAGATTCGATTCAGTCCATTAGGGCAGCCCTATCTCCCCATTTTCTCCATTTTCCATGGTTATTGTTGAAACTATTTTGGCCTTTTTCTCTTTCTCCATCATCCTCTCTCTCATGGGAAAGAGGAAGACCGCCGCAGACGAAGCTGGGCCCAGTCGCCCTTCACGATCGAGGAAGCCGAGAGGTGGCACTGCTAGCTCAAGCGCTGCCGCAAGTCTAAGTGCCGATCGTGAGTTTCACACAAAGCGGGATTTGGATCCCCACGCTCAGATAGGAAGAGCATTGTTGGCGGACTTGGCCCATGGTGCGTATGCTGATCGTAAGATTTTTTTTGAGGCACATGTGGATGGGCGACTCTTTGGTGAATTTCTGTTGTTTGAGCGCATTGAAGCTGCCAATTGGGGTCCGCTCTTTGAAGCCCAGTCTCGTGCGAACGTAAGCACTGTTCGTGCCTTCTATGCTCATATTTGGGCTCCTACGTTGGAGCCATTGCAGTTCAGGATTCCCTTTGATAGAGATCGGGAAGCCACGATCGATGTTCGGTTGATAGCCCAACTTTTGAATGTGCCTCTTGGTGAAGTACATCCAAGTGCTAAGAATCTGAAGAGTATTCGTGAGCGAAATCGCTGCACCAGGTTCCTATGTGGTGGTTTGGTTCCATGGCAACGTAACAAGAGCCTCTTAGCGTCCCACATGTTGGATGATTTTTTCCTGTTACACCACATTTGCACATTCAATATGTATCCAAGGTCGACCAACCGCAGTGAATGTACGTGTCTCATAGTCGATTTCCTGTATCAAGTGGGCCAGGGAGAGAATGTGTGTATGGCCACCTTTGTGTTACGACAGATCGTCCTCATAGCGAAATTAAGAAGAACGTCTGAGTCACTTCCCTTTGGCCGACTCATATGTAAGATCGCGCTTGAGTTTTCTTACAGACTTGGGCCGGAGATGCCTGTGCCGATTCACTTCATTGATAAGGCTACCATGAACCAGATGAAGATAGGGCCTCGACAACATGAGGCTCAGCTTGATGATGACAGTGAGGGCGAGTATGATAGCGCAGAGGATGCTAGTGAAGAAGAAGCTGGGACAGAAATAGAGAAAGAAGTCCAAGAAGAAGAAGAGGAGTCTCAGGATACTGATGAGAGCCCTCCTCTTGCGACTCGGGCTACTAGGGATGCTCATATATCCCGGCTTGAGGAGAGTCAGGTTTCTTTGCGACGGGAAGTCCAAGAACTCCGGGCTGAGGTGAAATAGGATCTTGAGGATACCAAGGCCGTCATGAAATAAAAATTTGGCAAGGTGACTCGTACTTTGAAGGCCATCCTATATTATCTGCAGGATAAGGGTGCTCCTCCTCCATCGCCAGACTCGGATTAGCGATTATATTTTAGTCGCTTGTTGGTCGTAGTTAGCTATTTTCTGTTTTTGGTGCATAAGCCTGAGAAGGCTTAGTCGTTTGTTTATGTTGCGGTTGTAGCTTTGACTAGTTTAGTTTTTCATGTGTTTCTTATCATGATGCATGTAAGGATATATCTCTTGTATTGTGATAAATTTTGATTTAATGAAATGCATGCAGTCCCTTTTGATATGAAGTGTGTGGAATGCTTGAGGGATTGGGTATTACTATGCTACATCTCACACTTTCTAACACAAGGCCCATTTTTCAAAGCCTACGAAGTTGATTTGAATCCCAACTCACCCACCTACTAAACATGTCATTCCCAATTCTTGGGCGGGAGTAGGAAAGCAGTCCCATTTAACACAACTTGAGACCACTGGCCACATATGCCCTTAGAGTTTTGGACTTGGAGTGGTACTCGATTGAAAGATCTGACGATATAGGAAATCAAATTTCAAGTAGACAATCTTGACTCTAAGCGATAGAACAATTCCCTGTAGTAGATATGGTATGAAACCATCTAACGTATAAGCTTAGGCTTTGGATTACAGCTAGTGAGTTACAGACTAGGCTATTAGTTATAATAAGTAGTGTAAAGCCTGTATATGCAAAGGAATAATAGGTTAGATTTGGTTGGAGTAGGACCTCATTTCTTCGATAGGTCCCCTTAATACTTATAGACTTCTGTTATAACCTTTAGGAAATTTGTTTTAACTTAGAACCATTCACTCTCAGGAAAAACTTATAAATCCCTCAGATTGAATTCAGAATAAACCAGCACGCCCCTTAGAATTTCCCTTAGAATTGCCTTCCCAAGGATTTATTACAATCGAGAACACAGAGTAAAGGAATTGTATATTAGCGATGTATTCGTGGTTTGAATCGACTTCTTAATCCTAGTGGTTATCAATAAATCCAATGCACTAATCAAGCAGAAGATTGGCATTGACTCGGATTAAGAACTGATACAATGAATTTTTTATCCTAGCTAGACAAAAAGTCTATGTATCCGGCTCAGACCCACTACCCAACATTTCTTTCATGTTGGCCCGACCACCTACAACCAAAAGTTATCGCATTGTCTTTGGGAACTGGCGAGGACTTATAGCCAGTTTAGATTAGACCTCTTGCCACAAACTCACATCTATCCTTGAAATCAACCACAACACCCATCATTTCATCTCTTTTCTACAACCATAGGTACCAATGTCATAGAAAGCATCATTAGTAAAGGAAGACCAATTTAGCGAGAGGTTGTCTCTCATTCCATGTCAAGGATAGGTCCTAAGTTACACCTCGTTCCGATATGCGGATCGACACATAGATTCTTGAACCTTAAGAAGAACTAAGTTTTAAGAGGGGTAGAACGTATTGAGCCCAATCTACTTAGGATTATCTAATACAACCGTTGGATCAGAGTAGCGTAGCAGAAGCGTGGTTAGCCCCTTCCCCACTGGCCCAGGATCGAAACAGTTGATTTAGGTCATACGTAAGGTTAAGTCACTAAATAGGATCTGAACCTTCCTTAGAATGCCAATACTAAAGTCTCTCTAGGGACTCATTACCCTTAGCCAATTTCGGGGATAAAATTTTATTTTAAGGGGGGTAGATTGTAACACCCCAGATTTTTTCCAACCTGGGGTTAGACGTCCTTAGGCAATGGGCCAACCATAACACCTTGGTAACCTCTCAGAACCAAATTCCAAAGCCAAAGAAATCATTTAGAACCTAATTCTTTAGAATTTAACGTGAATTAGCCATCGCTACACTAGATTACCTACGAAATTAGCACCGATCGCTTTAAATACGTTTTGCAAGACCCAAAACTTATAGAATCATTGACGCTATAATACCCTGAAATCCAGGATCAAACTCTAAACCGGTTTGTTCTCAAGAACCCTTTAAAATTTCGTATTTGATTTAGACCGCGCGTCGAGCCCGTCAAGTAACCCGATTGGCCATTGTATGTTCACCATGTATGAGTCATAACTGCTTGAACCTAGGGTACTGAACTTACTATTGAAAACCCTGTCAACCATGGTACCTTGATCCATAAAGACTCATGAGCCAGGCATGGTGGCATGGGACACCGTGGTCGAGCTGTCGGCCTATGCTGGGCCCACAAACCTCCCCGTAGTGACCAGTGAGCACCCTACTCTGAGCAGATTATGGTGGTATGGGACACTATATTCTTGTTATCGACCTACATTGATAAGGTGATGGGAGAGTGGAGCAACGAGTGCGAGCAACAGCCCTGGCAGCCCTTTGTAGTGACCTTGAGTTTATCCTGACACCGCATGGGGGAGACGAGTCCTAATGCAGTCTTAAGGATATAAATAGGCCTGTATTGATAAGGTGATGGGGGAGCGGTGCAACGAGTGCGAGCAAAAGCCCTGACAGCCCTTGCAGTGACCTACAAATATAACATCGTATGAGATTACTAGGAGTGACGAACTTAGACAGGATCTGTGTTGGGATTGATATAAGGAAGGTACCTTAGTTTCCCAATCCTGCTGTATGAAAAGGACTAATAACAACCCGATAATCATTATCCATATCGCAGTGCATGAGCGTGAAAGATGTGAAGCACTGCGGGAAGAAAGCATACCGCGGACGTAGATGGTGTCACATGAGGGAGTATGTCGGTGAGGGCATCCATCATGTCATTTCATGCATGCATTAACAACAGTATATAGGAATGTTTGATTGTTTGCTTTACTATTATCGCGTGATTTATTTGATAGCATGCTAATCTTTGCTCTATGATTCCACTGAGTTGATTACTCATTCTCAAGTTACGGGATGGTGTTTCAGACACTCACCAGTCCCTATTTTAGTTTCAGATGATGGCGCTGCTTGTGAAGCGGAGTCGGACTTGATGATGATGAGGAGGATCCCTCCTTTATGCGTGTTCTGATCGACGGGATTACAGGGAGGTTGATTAGACGCCTTAACACTTGTCATTTTATATTTTTGGAGAACTCATGTATATTCTTTTTTTTTTTTCCATTTTTGGAGTATACATGTATATAATTAACCTGATAATATGTTCACACTCTGGAGATTTACAATTAATTATATATTTTATGTATTCATCACAGTCTTCCGCTTGCTAATTTAACTGTCTCTGGAGTATGATATGTTATTTTGGCTTAGTTTCAATCTTGTTTAATGTCATTCTATAGACAACATGCATTTATCATTATCTATGTTGCATAAGTGACGTTCTGGAACTCGGGAGTTGGGTTTCTACCCGACCTCCAATTTTTGGGGTGTTACACCATGTGTCTTAGAATTTTAAAACATTCATGGTTCAACTTATTTCTCTATTGATACAAGTAATGTGTTATAAGCCTCATATATGGTGGTTCATATATTTTATCGTAGATGTAATGTGCTTTGGGTAGTGAGCCTCTTGGTCGACGCGTAATTTCTTAGATTTTGGATAGTGGTGCACAGATCAATGTAAGTAATCCGTAATACGTATAACATCATTTCAGGGATTGGATGATGCAAATAGTCACTCTATTAACAAATTGTGTCACATAATTCATCTAATCCGTGTGTTGTGCCATTTTGAGGTGTTCACATAAATCCACAGTAATGTTGGACACACTGACGAATCTCTATTGTATGGAATGCAGGGTGAGTTGGGCTTTCAATGAACTATATTCCACATTGTGATGACCACTATGTATGATGGATAGCACACATTATGCCAGGTATGGATTCATGTAGATTGGTTACGCATACCGATACTACTCATAATGGTGGAGTACAAGATGTATCAAAACTCTCACATTATTCTTATGAATCTCTTGAATTATTGTTAATCTTAAAGGATAATCATCACTATTAGCAGGGCATTAACCTTCTTCAACCATACAGATGTTGTAAGTGAATTACAGGTTGACGATACAGACATGGTCATTCCATGGAAGATACGTTTGAATAAAAAAGAAAAATGGCACTGAAATTTATTTGTTAATTTTTTTCCTGTTACTTACTTTAAAATGATGTAATAAGTTCCCATTGAGAAGGCATTTGAAGATTAGTTGGACGCTCTTTACTCTAATAATAAATATAGTTGATTTTACTCTTGTGAATGTTTAGCTTTGTGAGTGTAAATGGATTTGATCTAAATGAAAAAAAAAAGTGTAATTTTGAAGCATCCAATTTTTACATTATTAACACCCAAAATTCTCGGGCTTAAGTATAAACTTGGGCCAAGAAAATTTGAGGCATTACATTCAGGTAAACAGAGATGAGGCACGGGCTAAAACAATGAGGTATATAAAGGTACAATAGTAGGTGGAGCAGCCACCTGTGAGAAGGAATCCACTGCAGGATCACACATTACAGGTGAGATACGGGGATAACTCTAATGTTGCATGTACTTTCATTATAGATGATGAGAATCTGTCTACTCTTCAGAAGGCTCTTGATGAGTTGGATGTTGAAAAGTGGAATGTTACGATGGATGATGAGATGGATTCCTTATACAAAAATGAGACGTGAGCTTTTGGAGCTTCCCTTTGGTCGAAAAGCGATCAGGTGTAAGGGGATCTTTAAGGAAAAATAATATAGGTACAAGGCAAGGTTGGTAGCAAATGCATGCAGTTAGAGGGAAAGTGTTTACTTCATTGAGATATTCGCACTGTTTGTGAAGCAAGTATTTATTAGATTCGTGTTAGCACTGGTTGCCCAATATGATCTCAAGTTGGAACAGATGGATGTGAAGGCTGCCTTCCTTTATGGGGAATTAGAAGAGCAAATATATATGAAGCAATCAGAAGGCTACGAAATAAAAGCGGCAAAGAATAAAGTTTGTAGGTTGAAGATGTTATCATATGGCCTGAAACAGTTGCCTAGGAAGTAATATAAAATGATTGATTCTTTCATGATGAGTCAGAAGTTTACTAAGAGTGAGTATGATCACTATGTCTATTACAAGACACTCAGTGATGGCAAATTCATCATCTTAAAGTTATATGTTAATGACATGCTAATCACCAGTCATACCACATCTGAGACTGATTTACTAAAGATTTGGTTATCAGGGACACTCAATACAAAAGATCTAGGGGCTGTAAAGAGGGTTCTCGGTATTGATATACACAAATACAGGAAAAGGAGTAGGCTTTGGTTATCTCAGAAAGAATATCTTGAGAAGGTATTGGTAAAGTATGGGATGGACAGGGCGAAGCCAATCAGCATTCCTCACGCGGCTCATTTTAAGCTTTCTTCTAAACAATGTCCTAAAACTGATGAAGAAAAGTAGGATATGTCTCGTGTGCCTTATTCGAATGCAATTAATAGCTTGATATATGTCATAATCTGTATGAGACCAGACATTTCACATGCGAGATACATGTCTAACCCCAGAAAGAAACACTAGGAGGCAGTAAAATGGGTACTTCGATACATTCGAGGTACGCAGGACTACATCTTATCTTTTAAGAAATCATGGGTCAAGTTAGTAGGGTATGTGGATTTTAATTACACAGATAGTGTGGATACAAGAAGGCTAACTTTTGATTACTTGTTTGTGCTAATGGGTAAAGCGATCAGTTGGATGTTGAAACATATCAAAATCATTTTGCAAGAGAGAGAGAGAGAGAGAGAGAGAGAGAGAGAGAGAGAGAGAGAGAGAAGCTCAAGTTATTAGTAAGCTATTGGACGGTATTTATAATTTAATTTATACAGCTTTTTTAATTCCCTTTTATCTCAAATCTTTCAAGTTTGATTTTAAAGAGAGTAATCTATACTCCTTTTTTGAGATCTAAGAGAATTGATTTAAGTAGTTATTGGGTATAACTAAATTAAAATCAATAGAACCCTACACCCTTTCTATCTAACAGAACACGGAACAATCTACATTCAAGAAAGATGTTCTTCTGCTATAAGCTTCTATTACTCTTCTACGGTGAAGATAAGTATACATTATAATCTCAGTTTAAGGTTTTATCTGAGATATCCTGTTAAAATCTCAGTTTGGGTTTTTATTGTGATAGTCCGTGAAAATCATAAGAATTGTATCAGGTTTTAAGGTGATCCTGAGAAAACTTTTTCATAATGAAAGCCAAAATTACAAGAGAAGTAATTTTGGGAGGGGAGTAGGTGTGGTTATTTTTATAGCACCGAACCACTCTAATTCTTTGTGCCATGTGGTGAATGCTTTATTTCTATTTGTGGTGGATTGAATGTATTTAATTTCAGTTGAGTGGTGAATGTTGTAATACTTTTAATTTACTCTTACAAGTTTGAGGTTTTTATTTTAAAGAAATTTGTGAAAATTTTGAATTTTTTATGGCATGCAATCGAAATAAAAAATCTAATTGATTCAAGGCGTGCAACTGGTGTAAAGGTTTCGTCATAATCAATAGCTTTTATTTGAGTATAACCTTGTACAACCAGTCGTGCCTTATTTCTTATAATGTTTCCTATTTCATCAGTTTTATTTTTAAAAATCTACTTGGTTCTTATCACGTGTTTGTTAGTAGGTATAGAAACCAAATACTATACATCATTTCTAATAAATTGATTTAATTTTTCTTACATAGCATTAATCTAACTTTCATCAACGAGTGCTTCACTTACATTACCCAGTTCAATTTAGGAAGTAAAGTAGACATGATTACATGTACTTTCTAGTTGTCTTCTTGTCTGCACGCCAGTGTGAGGATTACCAAGTATTTGATTAGTCAGATGGTCTTTGACTAACCTTAACTCAGTATTGTCTAATTTAAATAAAGAGTCAGGTATATTAATCTAATTAACATCATCATTATCTTGATTAGGACTGGGTGTGATCTGTTGATCATCTATCACAACATTTATAGATTCTTGTATAACTCAAGTTCTTTTTTTAAGAACATGGTATGCCCGACTATTTAGAGCATAACCTAGAAATATTCCCTCATCGCTTTTGGCTTCAAAATTTCTCAAATTTTAATGGTCATGTAAAATAAAGCATTTGTTTCCAAAAGTTCAAAAATATTTAATTGTGAACTTTTTATTAAACCATAATTCATAAACTGTTTTATTTTTAGCTTTTCTAATATAGACACGATTAATTATATAGCATGCAATACTAACATCTTTAGCCCATACATTTTTAGATAGGTTCATCCTATTTATCATTACACTTGTCATTTCTTGCAAAATTCTATTTTTTCTTTCAACAACTCCATTTAGCTGAGGTATTTTTGGAGCAGAAAATTCATGTAATATACCATGATCATTATAGTATTTTTTAAATTTTCTATTTTCGAATTCAGTACCTTGATCACTTCTAATTTTGATCACAGATAACTCTTTTTCAATCTGGGTACATTTTAAAAATCATCAAGAGTATCTGATTTTTCTCTTAGAAAGGCTACCCAAGTATATCTAGTGTAGTCATTAACTACCATAAAAAATTATTTCTTTTCACGTCTACTCTCCATTCTAATTAGTCTGACTAAATCCATATGAAAAAGTTTAAGAGGTCTAGCCGTCGCTAAGGAGTTCACTTTCTTGTGACTACTCTTAATTTTCTTGCCTATTTGACATGCACCACAAACTTTTTCTATCTTTCTCAGTTTGGGTAGGTCACGTAAGTGATCTCTTTTGCTCAATTTATATAGATCTCTATAATTTACATATCCAAGACGTTTATGCCATAGTTCAGTCTCGTCTATTTGTACCATGTAACACGAATGGTTTGTTGAGCAAGAGTTATTAATTATATAGCAATTTTCAGACATCTTGTGACCTTTTAATATTACATTTTCTTTCTCATTTATTATCTCACATTTGTGATCTGAAAATTTTACGTTATGTTTATTATCACAGATCTGAGATATGCTCAGAAGATTATGTCTTAATCCTTCAACATATAAAACATTTTCGAAGAGAGATAAGTTAGGAAGTTGTACATTACCTTGACCGATTATCTTGCAGTTGCTTTCATCTCTGAATGTAACTGAGCCGCCATTTACTTTATTGATGTTTGAGAGTATAGCCTTATCACCTATCATGTGTCTCGAACATCCACTATCCAGGTACCATCTAGAATGGCTACTTACTTTGAAAACTGTGTGGATTACAAGACACTTAACCTTTGGAACCCATTTCATTACGGTTTTAGGTTTAGGATGATCTTTTGCTTTATGCTGTGTTTGAGAATTGGGATTTCTCCTTTTTATATATACTCCAGTTTTACCAGAGTTGGATTTTAATAGCTCTTTAAGCAAGTCAACAATTTTTTCAATTAAATGAGGATTTTTTATATAATTACTTTGATGTTTATAATAATTGCGCATTATTATTTATTTTAAAGACTTAAAAAGGTTTTGAGTTTCTAAAGTCATTCCTTTTATAGTTTGAATCTCTTAGAGTCTCAGCTTTAGAGTTCGAGGATTCTCCTTTTACAAAAGTAGGAGTAGAATTGTCACGCCCCAAACTTGAAAACCGGGCTCACAAAATTTCCGATCGCCAAATCCGGCGCCGACAGCCTCTGTAGAACTCCATTCTCGGCTCCTAACTCCCATTCGCCAGGTTCCGATCCTGGGATGCTACGAGGAGGATTTTCAACGTCAGTTTGATTCGTAATAAGCATAACCAATGGCATAACCCACAAACAACAACCAAGTACTCTCCAAACTCAGAAACCGGGGTCACAAAATTTCTGATCGCCGAATCCGGCGCCGACAGCCTCCGTAGAACCCCATTCTCGGCTCCTAGCTCCCATTCGCCAGGTTCCGATCCTGGGATGCTATGAGGAGGATTTTCAACGTCAGTTTGATTCGTAATAAGCATAACCAATGGCATAACCCACAAACAACAACCAAGTACTCCATTATATTTTTACTATGATAAAAAACTTTACAAGTACAATGAGCATAAAGGGAAATACAATGGTAAAGAATAAAAACTCCAAAACGCTCTACAACGTGCTCCTGCCTCAGCGCTGCTGCCATCCAACGTCACCTGCATGCAACGGTTGTACATAAGCTTACAGAAAGCTTAGAGGTTGGTGAAAGTATGTGCGCAAGGTAGTAATATGAACATGCAATGTCGGAGTAAAGAGGAATATACAGATGGATCTATAATATCATGAGTCGTACCAAAGCTTATGCAATGCAAGACATGAATGGTATCGGCCATCCCAAGGCCATGTGATGTGCAATGCAACTCAAGTATACAGATCCTCATCTATGTCTACACATCAATACAGCTCAAAATATAGGATATCACCGGGGTCTAGTACACTCTAAACCAGATTGCCGCCACATCGCGCGCAATAAGGTAAGTGGAAGAGACCACACTATCCGTCAGCCAATATCGGGCGCGACTCGTCGATAGCGGACCCATTCCTCGAGCTGGTTAGACTCATCCTAACATTGCCCCCTACTCTCGGGCGGGTAAGGCCGCACCCCCTCCCAACCGACCACGACATAGTGGAGAGCGTAACCGTCTGGTAATCGGCACTCAACGCTCTTCTACCCACTCGGTCTAGAAGTTGGAGCAACCTCTTGGTACCATAAGGGTTTAGGGACTTTCACCCAGGGATATCAATAGCACCCCATGTAGAACATGATTTTCAATATCCAATCCTGCTAACCATGATGTGTCTGTGGAGGCTACGGCCCTGATGTCGCTAGGGCGTACAATACCCATGTCATACAAATGTGAAATGCATGATTCACGCTATCCAGTCATGCAACAATCCTGCGCATATCGTGCGCTTATGTAGGGCAATACTGCCTAACCAGGAGCCCATAAACAACCTTCTCGAAGGCATATGCTATGATCAGTCAATCCTCATATCAAGCATACATATGATGCGTATGATCATGGGTCATGAAGCTATACTAAACATGTAAATGAGTGATGAACCATTCTTACAATGCAGATGGGCCTAGACGGCCTATACACAGCAAGTACTGCCGATCAAAGGGACCCTAGGGGGAGTCGTAATGTGGACATCCAACCAACATTACACTCGCAATGTGGACGTCAAACCAACATTGCTCCCAAGGTACGATCGTCACAATTATCGTTACATAAACCGTGTTGGGCTCACACATTGCAATGGACTTTAGGTACATCCCATTGGGCCTTAAATACATCAAATGGGTTACATCATATGGGCCATCTCCAATGGGCCTTATGTGCATTGCAATGGGTCATAACCCATGGACTTTAGATTGCATCAAATGGGCCTAATTTCATGGGTCTTATATGTAATAAATGGGCCACACCAATTGGGCCCCAAAAGTACGTCGAATGGACCTTAATCCCATAGGCCTTAGTACATCTCAGTGGGCCTTAACCCATGGGCCCTTAAAACAACAAATGGCCTAATCTCATGGGTTTTAAAATACACCAAATGGGTCCAATCCCATGGACCTTGGATCACATCAAATGGGTCCACTCCCATGGCCTAGGGGCCTACTGAAATATTTATTTGTCATTCAAACTGGTTGGCAAGGGGCCCACGGTAATGTTTGTTTGCAATCCATTATGTTCAAAAGGTCATACGGACCTTGGGCCCACATATATAATATGTATAGTAATAAACATACATTATAACTATAACAACAACATATACATTAAGTGTATGAATGTATATAAAATATCTATATATAAATAGCTGTTGCTGTAGCTATTTTTTTTTTAGCATTTAAAAAGGGAATAGAGGTGGGTCCCACGTAGGGTCCACCACTAATGTACATATTATAAAAGATATAATATAAGATATATAATATATAATAGGTAATATATCCATATATAATGGTGGGACCCACAGAAGTCGTTGATGCTAGGGGACAGTGGGCCCCACCATCAAAACAGATGGACGGCAAGGATAAGGGCACAAATGTCCCGTGGGCTCATACATCACTACACATACATCACTGTGGGTCCCATGTGGGGCCCACCACAATGTTTATAAGCCATCCAAATTGTTGACAAGGTCATGCAGACCTGGATTGAAGAGAAAAAAATAATTTCAACTTGATCCGAAACTCCTGTGGGCCCAAAAGAGCATTTCAATGGTAGGGTTTCAACCCACTGTTTAGTGTGGTATGGGCCACCTGAGTTTTGGATCCGGCTGATACTTGGAGGGGGGCCCACCTGACGAGGGGGCCCACCACTTGAATGGCGTGGATTAAACATATACATCATGGTGGGGCTCATGGCGGCAGATTTAACGCCCGTGAAAAATCCGTACTTGGACTCGAGTACCAACTCGACCAGAAATCGCGTAAGATTAATTCCTATGGAAAATAAGCGTAAGTTAGCTAGCGCAACGCTAGAGTAGCTGGGAAATAGTCCCTGATCACTTTAAATACGTTCTACAAGATCCAAATCGAGTAGAACCAATGACTCTATAATACTCTATAACCTCGGATCAAACTCTAAGCAAGTTTGTTCTCTGGACCACTTTGAAACTTTGTATTGGATCTAGACCGCGTGTCGAAAGTCCGATACCTACTATCTTAGACCGTTAGAACTGCCTAGCTGGACTTGACTATCATTTCAAAAATCAAGTCCAACCGATAATCACAGGCTATTTCATTGAGCCCGGACTGAAGAGAGTGCGAATAGGGACAGAATTGGAATTTCAAATTCAAATTTGGCACACGACTTGACGTGTCAGCATTAAGCATTCTGACCATCAGAATTCAGCCAGATTACACCCTCGGATTAGGAAAAATTTCTATTTCATATCATGAGACTTACAGGCCTGATCTATGTGCGGTGACCGCTGAACTGAAACTGGACCGCCACTTGCGATCTACGAACCCTGCCGGACTGAAAACTTGATGCGTGCTAGATCCTTTACGCAAGAGCTTAAGTTCAATCGCGTTCGGCCAGGGGACCACTAGAAATCATCTTTTGGACCGAAACTGCCCCGATTTGGATATGCCCTAAGTGAACTTTGTTCCTGAGCCTATTCTGGGCATTTTTAGGCTTATAAAAGGGGTTGAAACCCTCACTCCTCTCTCTCATCCGAATTTGAGAGAAACTCTAGATTGGGAGAGAGAAAAGGTGAGAGTTTGTGAGAGAGAGTAGGAGAGAATTTTCCTACCTTTGCACCACCGGTTGCAAGTGCTTTAGCAACACACATCAATCACTTGGCCGGTGATTCCTCCACGTTTTCAGGTAAGAAATAACCCTAAGAAGTTGCTGATTTGAGGTTCACTAGGATCCATAGCTTGTTAACCGATAGATCTTGTAAAACAGGTCCTCCATTCACCGTAGACGAAGCGTATACGCTCCGTTCGAATTCACACATCTATAAGAGATAAGGTGAGGATTTTAGATGCTTTGATTGACTATTTACAACACTTTCAATGTCATTTAATAGTAGATTATCGACGGCAACGCCGTTTGACATGTACAATATGCTTTCCGTTTCCTGTTTCGTAAACCAACGAAGAATATGAGATTTAGGGTATTTTAGTCATTTGTAGGAAGTACTGATTTCATTCATATTTTGCTGATATGATTGACATGATTTGTTGTCGCATTAGAATGTTAGGAATGCGTGCATAATTAGTTTGGCGAAGAGATTCGCCTAAATGCACACTTCGGGTCGACATACTATATGTAGACTTAAGTGTGTAGTGTAAGTGTTTGTATAAATGCTTGTATTAGTATTTATTGAATTAAATGGTGTTATGGATTAGTTTGAGATTGATTTCTCAATTAATATGTTGATGTGAATGATTTCCTACATGTTAGTAATATGCATGATTTCATTATATGTATGAAATGCATGTGCTTGATGATTTACTTAAGTTGTATGTTATAACATGTGTTAACATGCTCACATGGTTGTATTTCATTTCCAGCACTCTCATATGATTTGCTGATGTGATTCCATAATTGGTTGGGACTATACTTAGTCCAGGCAGTTGGTAACCGAGCGAATTCGTGGTTGGCTTTTCTTGGCCACGAACGACGCGTCGATGAACGGGAGCCGTGTTCTGGAGTTGGCGGCAGTGGTTAGGCCACACGAAGTGTTTTACGCACTTCATGTCGTTCGACTTGAGATGCGATCGTGCTAGTCGAGCCCGTCAAGTAACCCGACTGGCCGTTGTATGTTCACCCTGCATGAGTCATAACTGCTTGAACCTAGGCTACTGAACTTACCATTGTAAACCCTATTAACCATGGTACCTTGATCCACGAAGACTCATGAGCCGGGCATGGTGGTATGGGACACCGTGGTCGAGCTGTCGGCCTCCGCTGGGGCCACAAACCTCCCCGTAGTGACCAGTGAGCACCTAGTCTCGTGAGCAGATTATGGTGGTATGGGACACTATATTCTTGCTGTCGGCCTACACTGATCAGGCGACGAGTCCTTTGTAGTGACCGCGAGCGTATTCTGAGTCTACGGGAGGCGACGACCCTTCAGTAGCAGTAGAGTACAGTAGGCCTGTATTGATAAGGTGATGGGGGAGCGGAGCAACGAGTGCGTGCAACAGCCCTGGAAGCCCTTGCAGCGACCTATAAAAATATACATCGTATGAGATTACTAGGAGTGACGACCCTAGACAGGATCTATGTTGGGAATGATATAAGGAAAGTACCTTAATTTTCCAATCCTGTTGTTTGAATGGACTAATAACAACTCGAAAATCATATCACCATTACATTGCATGTGCCTGAAAGATGTGGAGCACTTAAGGGAGCGTGGCATGCCGCGGTCGTAAGATGGTGCCGTATGAGGGAGATCGTCAGTGAGGGCATACATCACGTCATGTCATATTGCATTAACAACAGTATTAAGATTGTCTGATTTACTGCTTTACTATTATCGCATGATTGATTTGAGAACATATAAATCTTTGCTCTATTATTTCACTGAGTTAGCTACTCATTCCCACATTTCGGGATGGTATTTGCCACACCCACCAGACCCTGTTGTAGATGCAGGTGATGCTGAGATCCAGGAGGTAGAGCCGGACTAGGATGAGGACCAGGACGAGTTCTCATACATGCAGTACCAGACGGCTTTGCCTAGGCGGCCTGGGTTGAAGAGACTCCTCAGTGGGACTATTTTGGACATTTATTTCTGTTATTTATATGTATATGAGACTCAGAGATGTATTTATACTTTAGTGACAGTTGAGATCTACTTTATTTTTCCATACAGTGATATATATATTCTTTAGTCTTCCGCTTGCTTTTATCACTGGATCTGAAGTATGAATTGCAGTTTTGGTATACTTTTACTCATGTGAATGCTTTAACTCAGACAACATTGAATCATAATCATTTTTGTTGCATAAGTGACGGTCTGGAACTCGGGAGTTGAGTTTATACACGACCCCCGATTTTCAGGGTGTTACAAGTTGGTATCAAAGTATGAATAAGAGTATACTGGGCATGGGTTATGGTCACGCGACGTATGCTGACTCTTCCTTTGTCTTAGGTAGGTACGAGAAGGGTCTAGAAATACTTCTAGGATCGCAGATTCGCCAATAGGGGAAGACTATTCGAATCGATCGCGTGATCGAGTCCGTAACGCATCTAGGGTCACGTGAAGCAACCCGAATAGCTCCTAGGTTGTAGGTGAGTGGGTTAGGACATTCTTTTAATGATTCTAAATGCGTAAATGAGAATATTTGGGCTATGGGACAACCACAACCCCTGTGTTCAATCGTCAGGGCTTAAAAACCCCGTTTCACCAAAAATCTTCAAAATTCTACCTCTCACCACTCCAATCTTCAATTCTTTCTTATCCTTTTCATGTTAGGCATCAATCCTAATATGAAAATAATATAAAAACATACTTTCACAAAATTTTATAGTGAATTGTAAAATTTCATAAAAAATGGCTATATGGCCATTCTAACTTTGCTTTCTTTAGCAACTAGTAGGCTAGATAGATGTACTAGCTCCTTCTACCCCAAAATAATATGCTGCATAATAGGGTTTTATATTCGAGATTACAGATTGGCCCTGAAAAGTCCTGAACTCATGTTTGGGCCAATATAGATCAATATACAATGAACCAAGGTGGGGCCCATAGTTATTTGGGGTCCTTGGACCATGGGGGACCAAACCCATGTGGTCCCACCGACCGAACAGAGGAATGGTCGGCGATGCCATCGCCGTTTCGGCGATGCATCGCCGGCCACTGTGGCCCATTTGATGTGTGCTTTGGGATTTGGAGGTATTTTGGGTAATACACCCTCTCCATGTAGTGCTCGTCCATAGAAAACCCCAAATAGAGGCACTTCCTTCATAAAAAGCCCCATCCCTAGCTCTATTTGCATTTTCCAGCTGCCCTAGCTCAAAACCGTGGTTCCAAACCACCCCCAAATCCATTCCTAGCCCAAAATGACCACACTTCATCGTTCTATTGAAGATTGCAGCCCTCCCTCTAGAAGATCTCGTCGTTTGGAGCTCTTAAAATCCCTAAATCGAGCTGAAACCGTGAGGTGCTCCATTCTCCTTTTTCATCCTCTTTTCTTTCTGAAAATACATCCTACGGGAGCTTGGAGAATCCCTCTACAATTCCTAGATCTCTCTGTTCCGGTTTGAACAGCCACTTCTTCCCATTTTCTCCATTTTCTATGGCTTTCGTTGAAGCCATTTTGGGTCTTTTGTCACTCTCCACCATCCTATCTTTGATGGGTAAGAGAAAAACCACAACGGATGAGGCTAGGCCTAGTCACCTTGCTCAATCAAGAAGACCGCGGGGTGGCGCCGCTAGCTCAAGCGCCACCGCAAGTCCAACCACAGCCCAAGAGTTCCATACAAAGCAAGATTTGGATCCCCATACTCAACTTGGGCGAGTGATTCTAGCAGAAATGCCTCACGGCCAATACACTGACCGTAAAGTGTTATTTGAGGCGGATGTGGAAGGATGACTATTCGATAAATTTCTGTTGTTCGAGTGCATTGAAGCTGCGCATTGGAGTTCGATCTTTGAAGCTCGTGCTCGTGCTAATGTGAGCACCATTCGTGCCTTCTACGCTCGTATTCAGAATCCTACCTTGGAGCCATTACAGTTCAAAATTCCTTTTGGTAGAGACCGGATGGCTACGATCGATGTTCGGTTAATTGCGCGACTTCTGAACGTGCCTCTTAGTGATGTTCATCCTAGTGAGAAGAATCTGAGGAGTAGAAGCGAGCGAGATCGCCGTACCAGGTTTCTATGTAGTAAACTGGTTCCATGGCAGCCTAATAATAGCCTCAAGGTAACTCATATGTCTGATGATTTGCTCCTGCTGCACCACATTTGCACGTTCAATGTGTATCCCAGGTCGATAAATCACATTGAGTGTACGCGCCTTATGGTTGATTTCTTGTATCTAGTGGCCCAGGAAGAGAATGTGTGTATAGCCACTTTCATCTTGCGATAGATTATCCTCATAGCAAAATCAAGAAGAACGTCCGAATCACTTCCTTTTGGCCGACTTATATGCAAGATCGCGCTTGAGTTTGCTTACAGACTTGGGCCGAAATTGCCAGTTTCAATTTACAGCATTGATGAGTCAATAATGGTCAAGATGAAGATTGGGTCTCAGTACCGTGAGAATCAGCTTGAGGAGGATAGCGAGGATGACTTTGATGATGAGGAGGATCCAAGTGAGGGAGAACCTGGAGCAAAAGTTGAGGAAGAAGTCCAGGAAGAGGTAGAAGAGGAGGCTCAGGATACAGATGAGAGCCCTCCTCCTTCTACTCAGGCTACTGGTGATGATCGCATTGCCCGGATTGAGGAGAGCCAGGTCACCTTGCGAAGAGAAGTTCAGGAACTTCGTGCTGAAGTCGAGGATGCCAAGGCCGTTACGAAGAGAAAATTCGGCAAGGTGACTCGCACCTTGAAGGCGATCCTGTGCTGCTTGCAGGATTAGGGTGCTCCTCCTCCGTCACCCGACTCAGACTAGCGATGAGATCTATGATGTTGTTGTTAGTAGTTAGTCGTTTCCTGTTTTATGTTGTGTAAGCCTGTTAAGGCTAGTGCTTTTCTTATGTTGCTGTTGTAAATTTTTAACTGTCTTAGTTTTCATGTATTTCTCGTCATGATACTTGTAAGGACATATCCCTTGTATTGTGACAATTTTGATTAAATGAAATGCATGGAATGCTTATGGCTCTTGTGTGAATGATTGTGGTGTGTTTGTGCTATTGAGACTGACAAGGTTGCGCCCTATTTTGAATATAGGGAATGCCGCCGAAGGCTACACGGAGCACGGCTCGACTTGCATTGAGTGAGCCTATGGATCAGGCTCCTTCGCAGTCTGATACCCATGCGGACCCTGCTGTGGGCCCGATTCCTGAGACAGTGCGTGCGTCTCAGCCTACTGCTGGTCCTATAGTTGGACCACCGCCGTTCACACCACCCGTCAGAGAGCCATACCGCGCATCTTCTTCAGGGCAGTACACGCCACAGCCTGCTCCACCTCCAGACAGATTTGAGCAGATGATGGCTATGATGCAGCAGCAGCAGCAGCTCCTGACTACTATTGTGGGGACACTAGTCCAGGGTGGGAGTGTGCCTCCACCCACACCACCTGCGCATCCAGCTGAGGATGCTGATACATATGCCCAGGATGAGGGCATGGCTCATCCTGTACCACCTGCTTACCCTTCGGGGAATGCCGCAGATACATGGGGCTTGTTAGAGCGATTCCAGTGCTTACAGCCTCCCACTTTTATGGATTCTCATAGACTCGAGGAGGCCGAGTATTGGCTCGACCGTGTGTCGTAGATACTGCGGATGCTTCATTGTACGAAGGCCGAGCAGGTCGAGTTGGCTATGTTCCTGTTCAAGCGAGAGGCCAGCTTGTGGTGGGACAGTGTATTACGGACCGTTGCAGCCGATTACATATGGACATGGGCAGCGTTCGAGTTCCGCTTCCACGAGAAATACTATCCCCAGACATATAAGCATGATCGGGAGAATGAGTTTCTCCTCCTCCGACAGGGAGGCATGACATTCGCGGAGTATGAGCATCGGTTCATCGAGTTGGGCAGATACGTCCCGACTATTCTGGCCGATGAGCAGATGCGCATACGTCGCTTTTCAGAGGGTTTGCGACCGGATATTCGGTCGAAGATGTGCTGCGTGAGCATTCCCTCCTATGTAGAGTTGATTCACATGTCTATGTGGGCAGATCAGGATGTGGATCGACTTACCCGATCTCATGGCCCTGTTGCTCCTAGGCCACAACCAGAGATGCAGGACAGGCCCTTTGCGGGCAAGAGGCCTCGCGTCGACCCTCCTACTAGGGCTATAGCGTCAGTACCACCGTTTCGGTGCCCTGATTTGCTATGTACATATTGTGGGAAGACGGGCCACTTGGCGCAGAGTTATTTTGCCAGGATGCGGGACAGTGGGTTCTCACCGCCGCAGAAGATCGACCGTACACGTCCACAGGCGTTATCAGCACCGCCTATACGGTTGGCTCCTGCGCACCCTTCTTTCAGATCTCTGGTATCGCAGATCAGGCAGCCTCTACGACCCACAGCGCAGCGTCCGAACCGGCCACAGCATTCACGGGTTCATGCCTTGACAGCTGAGGCAGCTGCGACACAGACTTCTCAGCATTCGGCCTTCGAGGTTACTGCCTACATTGGAGGTATTCCTATTCTCGTGATGGTGGACATTGGATCCACGATTTCTTTGATATCACGTGCCATAGTCAGACGCATTGGGTTACAGACTATTACTATGGATAGGGTGCGAGTCCTTGCAGCTCATGGGGATTATTCAGATGTCACCCTGATGTGTGAGGGCTTTTTGGTGGATCTGGGGAGTAAGACGATGACTATTGATCATGTCGTCGACCCTTCTCTTGTTTATCTCGACGTCATTCTTGGCATGGATTGGTTAACTACAGCGAGGGCTGAGATTGACTGCGAGACTCGTATAGTGACTACGTACGAGCCAGAGGGTGCATCCTTCACATTTTCAGTGCAGGTAAATCTTCCCTTCTACATACTTAGTTACGCTACTTTACTGCGAGACACTGGTGCCCAGATACTTGAGCATACGCCAGTCATTTTTGAGTTTGGGGATCTGTTCAGGAAGATCCCTGGTTTGCCGCCCCGATGAGAGATTGATTTCACTATCGATCTGGTTCCTGGTTCCACGCCCGTCTCACTGCCGACGTATCGCATGGCACCGTGTGAGATGGAGGAGTTGAGGATGCAGATTGATGGTCTGCTGGAGCTTGGCCTTATACGGCCTAGTGTGTCTCCTTGGGGAGCACCAGTCTTGTTCGTGAGGAAGAAGGACGGTTCGATGCGATTGTGTATTGATTATCGCAGGCTGAACCAGATCACGGTGAAGAACAAGTACCCTTTACCCAGGATCGATGACTTGTTTAATCAGTTGAGAGGAGCGCAGTACTTCTCGAAGATTGATCTTCAGTTAGGATATCATCAGTTGCGCGTCAGGGATGAGGACGTGCAGAAGACAGCATTCAGGACCAGCTTTGGCCACTACGAGTTCCTTGTGATGTCATTCGGTCTTACGAACGCACCAGCCGTGTTCATGGATCTGATGAACCGGGTATTTCGGTCTTTCCTCTATCGATTTATCGTCATGTTCATTGACGACATTTTGGTGTACTCCAGGAGTCGAGAGGAGCATGAGGAACACTTGCGTTTGGTCCTGGATACGCTCAGACAGCATCAGTTGTTCGCACAGTACAAGAAGTGTGACTTCTGGAAGTAGGAAGTGAAGTTCCTGGGACACGTGGTGTCCAAGGATGGCATGGCAGTTGACCTGTCTAAGGTAGCTGCAGTTCAGGACTGGGAGCAGCCTGGTTCTGTCACTGAGGTGAGGAGTTTCTTGGGTCTCGCTGGCTACTATCGGCACTTCATACAGGATTTCTCGAAGATCGCGAGACCCTTATCTCAGTTGACACTGAAGGATGTGAAGTTTGCTTGGAATGATGAGGCAGAGTCAGCTTTTCAAGAGCTGAAGGACAGACTTACGTCTGCCCCTGTGCTAGTATTGTCAGAGCAAGGGGTTAGATACACTATTTATACTGACGCGTCTAGGGTTGGTCTGGGTTGTGTCCTTATGCAGAGGGACAGGGTAATTTCGTATGCCTCGAGATAATTAAGGAAGCACGAGGAGAATTACCCTACACACGACCTAGAGTTGGCAGCCGTCATATTCGCACTAAGACTTTGGAGACATTACCTCTATGGAGAGGAGTTCGAGCTCTTTTGCGACCACAAGAGCCTCAAGTACATATTCACGCAGCGAGACTTGAATATGAGGCAGCGACGATGGATGGAGACATTGAAGGACTTCAAGTTTGAAGTCTCTTACTATCATGGGAAGGCAAACCTTGTGGCTGATGCGTTGAGCCGTAAGAAGACGATAGAGTTTGCGGCTCCGCTGATGGTTGCTGAGTGGGATATGGTTGAGTTTTGTGAGAATTTGAGCAGAAACTCACCGTAGAGGAGCCATATGAGTTCATCGCACATGTGCAGGTGCGATCTCAGATCGATGACCGGGTCATCGAGGTGCAGAGAGACGATGTGCATCTGACTGAGCTTCGAGAGTAGGCCAGTGATGATGCAGACGCCGAGTGGCGAGTTGGTATGGATGGGGGCTTACATTATCGTGGCTGCCTTTGCTTCCCAGATGTCCCTGACTTGAGACGAGAGATTCTCGAGGCTGCGCATTGTACCAGACTCGCGATGCATCCAGGCAGTACGAAGATGTATCGTGATGACATATTGGTGGGAAGGTATGAAGACCCACATAGCAGAGTTCGTGTCCCGTTGTCTCACTTGTCAGCAGGTGAAGGCAGAGCATCGCCGACCACCTGGACTCTTGCAGCCTATGCCGATCGCAGAGTGGAAGTGGGATTTCATTTTCATGGACTTCATTTCAGGGCTGCCGAAGACGAGGAAGGGACATGATTCCATTTGGGTGATCGTCGACCGTCTGACAAAGTCGGAGCACTTCCTACCGATCAGAGTTACGAACTCTGCAGACGAGCTGGCTAGATTGTATATTAGAGAGATTGTGCGTCTGCATGGAGTTCCGTTGGAGATCGTGTAGGACAGAGACACGCGGTTCACTTCTATTTTCTGGACTCGCATTCAGGAGGCTATGAGTGTGAAGTTGAAGTTCAGTACTGCCTTCCACCCACAGACAGACGGACAGACAGAGCGGGTGAACCATATCTTAGAGGACATGTTTTGAGCTTGCGCATTGGACTTCAAGGACAGTTGGGATGATTGTCTTGCATATGCGGAGTTTGCATACAACAACAGTTTTCAGGCGAGTATCGGTATGGCACCTTATGAGGCGTTGTATGGGCGACCATGTCGCGTACCGCATTGCTGGGCAGAGGTCGGTGAGCGTAGCTTGATAGGCCCAGAGTTGGTGCAGGCGACGTCAGAGAAGATTGATATTATTAGACGTCGGATTCTCACAGCGCAGAGCAGACAGAAGAGTTATGCCGATACGAGACGGAGGCAGCTGGAGTTCACAGTTGGGGATCATGTGTTTTTGTGAGTTTCCCCTATGAAGGGAGTCCTTCGGTTTGGGAAGAAGGGGAAGCTAGCACCGCGATTCATTGGTCCATTTCAGATCCTCGATCGTGTGGGAGCAGTGACATACCGATTGGCTTTACCCACGCCTCTCGCAAGCGTTCACAACGTATTTCATGTTTCTATGCTGAAGAAGTACGTTTCTAATCCTTCCCATATCATCAGATGGGAGCAGGTGCAGTTAGGAGAGGATGTTACATATATCCTGCGACCGACGCGTATCCTAGACAGGAAGGAGCAGGTACTGCGTAGCAAGATGATTCCCCTTGTGAAGGTATTGTAGACGCATCACTCTGAGGAAGAGGCTACCTGGGAGACAGAAGCCGAGATCAGAAAGAACTACCCATAGCTTCTCGAGGAGTACGAAAAGGTACAAATTTTGAGGATGAAATTATTTGTTAAGGGGGGTAGATTGTAACGCCCATGAAAAATCCGTAGTTGGACTCGAGTACCAACTCGACCAGAAATCGCGTAGGATTAATTCCTATGGAAAATAAGCGTAAGTTAGCTAGCGCAACGCTAGAGTAGCTGGGAAATAGTCCCTGATCACTTTAAATACATTCTACAAGACCCAAATCGAGTAGAACCAATGACTCTATAATACTTTATAACCTTGGATCAAACTCTAAGCAAGTTTGTTCTCTGGACCACTTTGAAACTTTATATTGGATCTAGACTACACGTCGAAAGTCTGATACCTACTATCTTAGACCGTTAGAACCGCCTAGCTGGACTTGACTATCATTTCGAAAATCAAGTCCAACCGATAATCACAGGCTATTTCATTGAGCCCGGACTGAAGAGAGTGCGAATAGGGACAAAATTGGAATTTCAAATTCAAATTTGGCACACGACTTGACGTGTCAGTATTAAGCGTTCTGACCATCAAAATTTAGCCAGATTACACCCTCGGATCAGGAAAAATTTCTATTTCATATCATGAGACTTATAGGCCTGATCTATGTGCGGTGACCGCTGAACTGAAACTGGACTGCCACGTGCGATCTACGAACCCTGCCGGACTGAAAACTTGATGCGTGCTAGATCCTGTACGCAAGAGCTTAAGTGCGATCGCGTTCGGCCAGGGGACCACCAAAAATCATCTTTTGGACCGAAACAGCCCCAATTTGGATATGCCCTAAGTGAACTTTGTTCCTAAGCCTATTTTGGGCATTTTTAGGCTTATAAAAGGGGTTGAAACCCTCACTCCTCTCTCCCATCCGAATTTGAGAGAAACGCTAGATTGGGAGAGAGAAAGGTGAGAGTTTGTGAGAGAGAGTAGGAGAGAATTTTCCTGCCTTTGCACCACCGGTTGCAAGTGCTTTACCAACACACATCAATCACCTGGCCGGTGACTCCTCCGCGTTTTCAGGTAAGAAATAATCCTAAGAAGTTGCTGATTTGAGGTTCACTAGGATCCATAGCTTGTTAACTGATAGATCTTGTAAAATAGGTCCTCTATTCGCCGTAGACGAAGCGTATACGCTCCGTTCGAATTCACACATCTATAAGAGATAATGTGAGGATTTTAGACGCTTTGATTGACTGTTTACAACGCTTTCAATGTCGTTTAATAGTATATTATCGACCACTTTGATTGACTATTTACAACGCTTTCAACGTCGTTTAATAGTAGATTATCGACAGCAACGCCGTTTGACATGTACAACATGCTGTCCGTTTTCTGTTTCGTAAACCAACGAAGAATATGAGATTTAGGGCATTTTAGTCATTTGTAGGAAGTACTGATTTCATTCATATTTTGCTGATATGATTGACATGATTTGTTGTCGCATTAGATGTTAGGAATGCGTGCATAATTAGTTTGGCGAAGAGATTCGCCTAAATGCGCACTTCGGGTCGACATACTATATGTAGACTTAAGTGTGTAGTGTAAGTGTTTGTATAAATGCTTGTATTAGTATTTATTGAATTAAATGGTGTTATGGATTAGTTTGAGATTGATTTCTCAATTAATATGCTGATGTGAATGATTTCCTACATGTTAGTAATATGCATGATTTCATTGTATGTATGAAATGCATGTGCTTGATGATTTACTTAGGTTGTATGTTATAACATGTGTTAACATGCTCACATGATTGTATTTCATTTCCAACACTCTCATATGATTTGCTGATGTGATTCCATAATTGGTTGGGACTATAATTAGTCCAGGCAGTCGGTAACCGAGCGAATTCGTGGTTGGCTTTTCTTGGCCATGAACGACGCGTCGATGAACGCGAGCCGTGTTCTGGAGTTGGCGGCAATGGTTAGGCCACACGAAGTGTTTTACGCACTTCATGTCGTTCGACTTGAGATGCGATCATGCTAGTCGAGCCCGTCAAGTAACCCGACTGGCCGTTGTATGTTCACCCTGCATGAGTCATAACTGCTTGAACCTAGGGTACTGAACTTACCATTGTAAACCCTGTTAACCATGGTACCTTGATCCATGAAGACTCATGAGCCGGGCATAGTGGTATGGGACACCGTGGTCGAGCTGTCGACCTACGCTGGGGCCACAAATCTCACCGTAGTGACCAGTGAGCACCTAGTCTCGTGAGCAGATTATGGTGGTATGGGACACTATATTCTTGCTGTCGGCCTACACTGATCAGGCGACGAGTCCTTTGTAGTGACCGCGAACGTATTCTGAGTCTATGGGAGGCGACGACCCTTCATTAGCAGTAGAGTACAGTAGGCCTGTATTGATAAGGTGATGGGGGAGCGGAGCAACGAGTGCGTGCAACAGCCCTGCAGCCCTTGCAGCGACCTATAAAAATATACATCGTATGAGATTACTAGGAGTGACGACCCTAGACAGGATCTGTGTTGGGATTGATATAAGGGAAGTACCTTAGTTTCCCAATCCTGCTGTTTGAATGGACTAATAACAACTCGAAAATCATATCACCATTACATTGCATGTGCCTGGAAGATATGGATCACTTAAGGGAGCGTGGCATGCCGCAGTTGTAAGATGGTGCCATATGAGAGAGATCGTCGGTGAGGGCATACATCACGTTATGTCATATTACATTAACAAAAGTATTAGGATTGTCTGATTTACTACTTTACTATTATCGCATGATTGATTTGAGAACATGTAAATCCTTGCTCTATTATTCCACTGAGTTAGCTACTCATTCCCACGTTTCGGGATGGTGTTTGCAACACCCACCAGACCCTGTTGTAGATGCAGGTGATGCTGAGATCCAGGAGGTAGAGCCGGACTTGGATGAGGACCAGGAGGAGTTCTCATTATGCAGTACCACGACGGCTTTGCTTAGGTGGCCTGGGTTGACGGGACTCCTCAGTGGGACTATTTTGGACATTTATTTCTATTATTTACATGTATATGAGACTCAGAGATGTATTTATACTTTAGTGACAGTTGAGATCTACTTTGTTTTTCCATACAGTGATATATATATTCTTTAGTCTTCCGCTTGCTTTTATCACTGGATCTGAAGTATGAATTGCAGTTTTGGTATACTTTTACTCATGTGAATGCTTTAACTCAAACAACATTGAATCATAATCATTTTTTTTGCATAAGTGACGGTCTGGAACTCGGGAGTTGAGTTTATACATGACCCCCGATTTTCAGGGTGTTACAGCAGCCATGGGTGGCTGCTGGGATGCCCGCCCGTCCACGTGCAGCCCTGCTGCTGCATCAGTGGCAGCAGACACTTCCTCTTTTACTTTCTTTTTTTTTTTTTTTTTGGCACTCTTGAAAAAAAATACATGTGGGGCCCACTTCTTGAAAATCCACTCCGCCCAATAAATTCTAGGGCCCAAACATGCCGTATAAGTACAATTTTTGGCATTCATTAGGCGTGTAGAAACAACAAAATGGGCACTAATAGCCTTAGAAGGGTAAAAGTACCGTTTTCTCTGGTACAACCCGCCTGATCATCGGATTGACCTCTTTCTTTGGCTCAACACCTAAAATGATATGGTAAAGAGGATGAATGGCATGGATTGAACACATATATCAAGGTGGGGCCTGCATAAGCCGGCCCACCAAAACTTTCCTTTTTGTTCTTTTCTTTGGCAGGGACGTCCAGCGTCTCAGACGCTGGACGGTTGGATGTTTATATATAAAAAAAATAAATAATGCTTTGAGGTGGGCCCTGATTAGGTGGGCCATCACATGGGTACCCCATGCACATACAAGGTGGGCCACATCTAAAAAATGGATTGGGTCCAAAACATGCATTCTAGTGGGGTCCATTCAAGGGGGCCACACAATCCTATCACCAATAAAATAAAATAATATAAATAAATAAATAAATAAATGAATAAAAGAGAGAGATGGAGAGAAAGAGAGAGATGGAAGGTGGGACACGCGTGTGATGGAGGGACCCCGACACTATGGGCCCTCCCTTGCAATAAATCATACAACAAGTGGGTCATTTAGCATAAGGGACCATCAAAACTTAAAATCAACTGTGGGGATCCTTTCCCCACCAATATGGATGGTCTAGATGACCTTTCTAAATGAGTTAAACATCATGATGGGGGCCATGGAGAATGGCCCCATCATGGAATGATCATGATGATCCAAGTGGGCCATCGGCCTCATCTTAGGGTCCCAAGCGAGATCCACACCATTGATCGGTGGGTCTCACTTGGCCCATCATAAAAAATAAGGAAAACTAGTATGATCTAGCACCCACCGTCCGATCTTCTTGCTCCTAGAGTTTCCTTAGCACCTTAGCTTCAATCCTAATGGATGAGATGAGGAATGGAGGGTTGAGATGGGAGATGATGGGGTAGGAAAGGTGGGCCACTTGGAGCTTAAGGGAGTTTGGAAAACTTCATACGTATGGGGCTTGAAATTTTTGCTTGGAGATTTGAAATGAGAAAGAGAGAAAGAGAGAGAGTTGTAAAGGGAGAGAGAGAGAGTGATGGATGGATGTGGTGAGTGATGGTTGTGTAAGAAAAGCTTGACTTTTGAGGCTTTTGTGTAAGAGAGGTATGGGTGGTGAAGACTTTTGTAGCTTTTTGTGTAAGAGAGGTATGGTTTTGGGAGACTTTTGTGGTTGCTTGGGAAAAGGGAATAAAGTGATGTGTACTTGACATGTGATAGCTTGATGGATTGATTGATTGATGGGATTGATGTGATTGATGTGACACATCGTAGAGATTCCCTTGGGTTTCACAATGCGCGGCATTTTCTCGCACCGAACGTTGGCCCACATCTCTTGACCAGGGTATCGCCTCAGCATGCCAGTTGCAGTATCAAAACCCAACGACGGCGCGGTCGCTATGGTATTAGTCTCGGGTTGAGTCGACTCGGGTTGTCGGCACATGAATCAAGGTCGCGCGTCGATATCGGTTAAGGGTCGAAGGTTGCCGGAATTCGACCGGTATGACCGCGGAAGTCTATTGAAAGGTACGGACCAAGATACGGGTCTTACAAGAATCCTTAGATTTCAAAGAGTTATTTTTAATATAACCTAGACCAGACTTGTCACCACATCGCTTTGATGAGGTTAACAATTTTTCAAGTTTTAGTCACCAAGGGTATATTTCCAAGTATACTTTGAAGGGAAGAAACTTCAAGTTTTAGTTTTTCATTTTTGATTTTAAGTTTTTGCAATTTAAAAGACTTAAAACCCAAATCTAATTTAGTTTTTTCAAAACAATCAAAAAAATGAGATTTTTCTAAAATAAATTTTTCAAGTTATAATTGTTGTTTAGCATAATTTTCTTTTTGAATTTTCAATTTGATCCCAATTTTACAACCTTCTTTGTATAGTGCATTATAAGCATCTTGAAGATCATCTTCATTTTCAAGGCCACTTTTTGGAGTTTCATACTCAGACACATCACAATTATTTGAAGAAGTGATTCTTGTTATAGTCATAAAGGCTTTTAAATCGTTTATATTTTTCAGCTCTGATTCATCAATTTCAGAATTAGTTTTAAACTTTGATGATTCATCCTAATTAGCTATCATGCCTTTCTTTTAGATTTATCCTTTTCAGGACATTTAGAAGTTAAATGCTTATATTCAGAATAGTTAAAACATTAGCTATCTTTTTAGATTTTTAAAATTTTGATTTTCCTTTTATTTTATCAAATGGTTTTTGAAAATCTGTTCTTTTCTTATTTTTAAAATTCTATAAAATTTCTTTGCTAACATTGTCATATCATCTTCGTTTTCTTCAAAATTAGAATTTACATTAGTTTCCTTTAAATTAGATTTAGAAGATTTAAGAGAAATAGACTTGACTTTAGGAGCTTTGAAATTTAGTTAATAAGTTTGAAGAGAACCAACTCCTCAACTTTCATAATATTCGTATACCTTAACTCTTATATAGCAGTAATCTTTGAATTAAACCTATCAGGAAGTGACTGTAGTATTTTTACGCAAACCTTGCTTTCAGGGATTTTATTTCCAAGACCCCACATGAAATTTACTATATCATTTAGTTTCGTATAGAAGTCCATAAAAGACTCATTTTCTTCCATATGAATTTTTTCAAATTTAGTTGTGAGGATTTGAATTTTATATTTTTTTACTATAGTAGTTCCTTCATGTGTCATTTCGAGAATATCACATGCTTGTTTAGCTGTATTGTAAGAAATTATTCTTTTGAATTCATCTAGCGATAGATCGTAAGTTTTTTCATTTAAGGCTTTCGCATTTACACTACTTTCACTTTTCTGAACAGTAGTCCAAAAATTGTATACGGTTTCTTTCATAGATACGGTTCCATCATCGGCTACTACTTCCATCATAGGAGGGATCCATTTAGATACAGTGGCTTGCCACACACTTTCATCTATAGATTTGAAGAAAATCCTCATCCTGGCTTTCCAGTATGAATAATTAAAGCCATCAAAGAGAAGTGGCATGGTAATGGATAGGCTTTTAAAATTTGACATATTGAAGTTCTGGATCTAGCTCAAGGAGGTAAATCCAAAAAAAAAAAAAAAAAGAAAAGAAAGAAAGAGTAACCTGCTCTGATATCACTTAAAATGGAGATTTAATGATGTCCTAGAGGGGGCAGGGTGAATAGGACAATGCCAAATAATTGAAATAAATGCAAAATATGTAAATATTACAAAAATCTCAATCGGTTGAGTATTGAAACCTTGATTTAAAATACTTCGTAGGACAACCTTCACCTAAAGTATTAGGTAGGACAACCTTATTACACGAATGTCTTTAAAATTAAACTTTCAAACTAGCCAGAATATATAAAAAGAATTACGACATTCACTAATGAAATGAAATAATACAATACATCTAACCACTAAAAATAATAAAACATTTACCACATGACACAAGGAGTTATAGTGGTTCGGTGCTTAAAAACAGCCACACTTACTCCACTCCCAAAATTACTAACCTCGTAATTTTGGCTTTCATTATAAAAAGGTTTTCATAGGGTCACCTTAACAACCTAGTATAGTTCCTAGTGATTTTCACATGATATCATAATAAAAACCCAAACTGAGATTTTCACAGGCTATCTCAAACAAAACTTCAATTGAGATTTTCACAGGATATCTTAAAAAAACCTAAATAGAGTTTTAGAAAGAATACTTATCATCAAATGTAGAAGACGCAGCAGAAGCTCGTAACACAAGGACCTCTTTCATGAACATAAATGATGTAGTGTTCAATCAAATAGAAAAAGTCTTGGATTCTATAGATTTTAATTATGAAAAACCCAAATGCTACTTAATTCAATTCTCATAGATATCAAAGATGAGTATAATTTACTCTTTTAGATTAAAACATAAAAGATTTAAGAATAAATGGAATTGAATAAGCTATTAAAATAAATTATAAATACCAACAAATAGCTTGCCGATGACTTGAGCTTCTTTCTCTCTCTTGCAGAAGAATTATGATAATAATTTTGTGTAATCAGAATGAGAGAAAAACTCAATTTATAGGTGAATAAGTTAGAACATTGTCTAGTCCGAGGTAGGCTTCGACTAGCCCGAGTTCACGGGATTCTATTCCATGGATTTAAGATTGCGCAGGATAAGGATTATCCAAAGTTCGGCTAGCCAAACATCACAATTTAGCTAAGAGAATTCCCGTGAATTCCAAATGTTGGTGTGTGTAACACCCTAAAAATCGGGGGTCGTGTATAAACCTGACTCCCGAGTTCCAGACCATCACTTATGTAACAAATATGATTATGATTCAATGTTGACTGAGTTAGAGCATTCACATGAGTAAGATTATACCAAAACTGCAATTCATACTCCAGATCCAGTGATAAAATGCAAGCGGAAGACTGAAAGATATATATATCACCGTATAAAAATAAAATAATCTCAAACTGTCTCCAAAGTATGAATAAATCTCTGAGTCTCATATACTGAAAGATATATATTTCATGCAAACTGTTTCCAAAGTATGAATACATCTTTGAGTCTCATATACATGTAATAAAACAAAAATTAAAATTTCATAAGGTCCAACTATGAAGTCTCGCCAATCCAGGCCACCTATGCAAAGACGTCAGCGAACTGCATATACGAGAACACGTCCTGCTCCTCGTCGTAGTCTGGCTCTACATCCTAAATCGCCGCATCACCTGCATCTAAGACAGGGTCTGGTGGGTGTTGCAAACACCATCCCATAACGTGGGAGTGAGTGATCAACTCAGTGGGATAATAGAGCAAAGATTAGCATGTTCTCAAATTAATCACCCGATAATAGTAAAGCAATAAATCAAACATTCCTAGATACTGTTATTAATGTATGCATGAAATGACATGATGGATGCCCTCACCGACATACTCCCTCATACGGCACCATCTCACGCCCGCGGCATACTTTCTTCCCACAGTGCTCCACATCTTCCAGGCACATGCAATGCGATATGAATAATGATTATCGGGTTATTATTAGTCCTTTTCATACAGCAGGATTGGGAATCTAAGGTACTTCGCTTATATCAATCCCAACACAGATCCTGTCTAGGGTCGTCACTCCTAGAAATCACATACGATGTTATATTTTGTAGGTCGCTGCAAGGGCTGTTGATCGCACTCGTTGAACCGCTCCCCCATCACCTTATCAATACAGGCCTAATGTACTCTTGTCGCTATGGAAGGGTCGTCGCCTCCCGTAGACTCAGAATACACTCGCGGTCACTACAAAGGGCTCGTCACCTGATCAGTGTAGGCCGACAGCAAGAATATAGTGTCCCATACCACCATAATCTGCTCACGAGTCATAGGTGCTCACTAGTCACTACGGAGAGGTTTGTGGCCCCAGCGTAGGCCGACAGCTCAACCACAGTGTCCCATACCACCATGCCCAGCTCATGAGTCTTTATGGATCAAGGTACCATGGTTGACAGGATTTTCAATGGTAAGTTCAGTACCTTAGGTTCAAGCAGTTATGACTCATACAAGGTGAATAATCATCGGCCAGTCGGGTTACTTGACAGGCCCGACTAGTACGAGCGCATCTCAAGTCGATCGACACGAAGTGCATGAAACACTTCGTGTGGCCTAACCACTGTCGCCAACTCAAAACACGACTCGCGTTCATCGACGCGTCCTTCGTGGCAAACAGAAGCCAACCACGAATTTACTCTGTTATCGACTACCTAGACTAAGCATAGCCCCAAACATTTGTAAGTCAACATCAGTAATCATATGTGAGTAATGGAATTGAAATACAATAATAGAAGCATGTTGAAACATGTTATAACATACCACTTAAACAAATCATCCAACACATGCGTCTCATACATATAATGAAATCCATACATATAGCCAACATGGTGAAAATCATATACATTAGCATGTTGATTGAGAATTCAATCTCAAAACCAATACATAACACCATTTACTTGATACGTACTAATACAAACATTTATACAAACACTTAGTCTACACACTTAAGTCTACATAGCGTATGTCGACCCAAAGCGTGCATTAGGGCAAATCTCTTCGCCAAACCAATCATGCACGCATTCCTAATATACTAACACGACAAGAAGCCATGGCAAACATTTCAGCAAATTATGGATGTAAACAGTATTTCCTGCAAATGACTAAAATGCCCTAAATCTCATATTTCCCGTACGTTTACGAAACAGAAAACGGACAGCATGTTCTACATGTCAAACAGATTTGCCGTCGATAATCTACTATTAAATGACATTAAAAGCTTTGAAATTAGTCAATCAAAGCATCTAAAATCTGCACCTTTCGCTTTAGATGTGTATCGTTTTGAACGGAACGAATACGCTTCGTCAATAGCGTCAATACGACCTAATGCACAAGTACATAAGCTACTTTGCTATTTCAAATTGAAGAAATCTCCAAATCAGTAAGTGGTTAGGATTTTCCTTACCTAGAAGTGCGTTGGAATCACCGAAAAAGTGATTTAAACGCCTTGGTTTAGCACGTGCAAGAACTAGTACAAGTGGTAGGAAGATCTCTCCCACACTCACTCATAATCTCTCACTTTCTCTCTCTCTCTAGCTAGGGTTTCTAGTAAATTCGGATAGGTGAGATATGTGAGGGTTTAAAGCCCTTATATAGGCCAAAACCTTCCCAAATTAGGCTTGGAAACAAGGTACACTTAAGTTATAACCAAAACGGGATTGTTCCGATCCAAAGGAGTGTTTCGGGAGGTCCCATGGCCGAACGCGGTCGGACTTAAGCTCACGGTCACTGGATGTTGTCCACACTAAGTTTTTAGTCCGGTAGAGTTCCCAGATCGCACGTGACGGTCCAGTTTCAGTTCAGCGGTCATCGTACTTAAATCAGATCTACAAGTCTCATGATATGAAAGAAAAATTTTTCCTGATCCGAGGGTGAAATTTGGCTGAATTCTGACGGTCAGAACGCTTAATAATAACGCATCAAGTCACGTGCCAGATTTGGATTTAAATTTTCAAATCCAACCCTTTTCTCACTCTCTTCACTCCAGGCTCAATGAAATAGTCTCTGAACGTCGGTTGGGCTTGATTTTCGAAATGATTGTCAAGTCCAGTTAAGCGGTCATAACGATCTAAGATTGTAGGTATCAGACTTTCGACGCGCGGTCTAGATCCAATACAAAGTTTCAGAGAGTTCCTGAGAGCAAACGGGTTTAGAGTTTGATCCAAGGTTTCAGGATATTATAACGTCATTGATTCTTCAAGTTTTGGGTCTTGTAGAATGTATTTAAAGTGTTCAGGGACAATTTCATAGCTACTCTAGCATAGCGCTAGTTAACTTATGCTTATTTTTTAAAGGAATTAGGTTCTACATGATTTCTTTGGCTTTGGAATTGGGTTCTGAGAGGTTACCAAGGTGCTATGGTTGACCCATTGCCTAAGGACATCTAACCCCAGGTTGGAAAAAATCCGGGGTGTTACAGTGTGGGTGGAATTTCACCTGAACTTTCTCAGGCTAGCCGAATTTTAAGCTTAGGTTAGCCAAACCAAAATTTGGGCTAGCTAAATTTCCAACAAAAGTGTTATTTTCTTCAGGCTTAAAGTTGGGTTTGCTGAGGAAGCTTAGACTGGCCGAACCAGAAGTTAGGCTAGCTGAATTCCAGGAAAAAACACATGTAAATACCCATGATAAAGATTTTTGAAAGCACCTAGTCCTAGGATCTTTCTAGGGTTTATACCACCTGAGATATATCAAATATCTAAGTCACTTTGACTTGAACTTTGTCTTGGACTTCGTCTTGAATATGGGCGACAGTTTCACGATGATTTCTTTGAGAATTTGTGCCGATCTTTTCTTAAACATAAGATGATCTTGAGCTTGTTCTTTTCTTAACCATAAGCTGATCTTGAGCTTGATCTTCAGGTTCTACCTTGAAGCACTTTTAACTTATGAAATTTGACAATCATTGTGTGCTCGACATCGTAGCACTTATATTTTTTTTTTCCTGAAAAGGTTTTTTCACGTTAAATTTAGAGTCTTTGTGATTGGCCTTAGTTGTGTGATTGGAATACCTTACTTAATTCATCTCTTCTTCCCCCCCCCCAAAAAAAAAAAAAAAAAAAAAAAAAAAAAAAACATTGTTAACTTCATATCATATTTGCACTTGGCAGTGATGATTTTAAACTTTAGTCACTATACCTGTGAGAGCTAATCACATCCACAACATGGGATTGGATCGTCAAGAAATACTGATAGTGCAGATTCTTAGAGTGGATTAGATGTGCTGAGTAAGTAGTAGGTGTTTCCTTGACTAATAGGCCACATTGAACTATGTACTATATATGTATATCCACACTGTCCATTAGTTTATCCAACCTATTTCAGGACATGTTCCAAAAAATGAAGCATATCCAAATCTCAAGCGAACTATATCACATAAAATAGTGGTCATTGAATGCTCACTAGTAAAAACTTCCTAAGGCCCACCATAATGTTTATTTTCCATCAACCTATTGATAAGGTCTCACAGACCTGTAGAAGAGAAAACACAAATACTAACTTCATCCAAAACTTCCATGGCCCACTAGAAGTTTTTTGTCGTGCCCTAAACTAGGAAACCAGGTTTACAAAATTTCTGATTGCCGAATCCGGCGCCGACAACTTCTTTAGCACCCCATTCTTAGCTCCTGGCACCCATATACCAGGTTTCGATCCTGAGATCCTACAAGGAGGATTTTTAACATGAATTTATTTCATAATAATAATAATCATAAGGATAACCCATAAACAACAACTAATAACATCATCACATTTTCACTATGATAAAAAACTTTTAAGGTACAATGTATAAAGGGAAATACAAGATAAAGATATCAAAATGGAAACTTCAAAAGCTCTGCCACACGCCCCTTCCTTAGCTCGACTGTGTCTTAGCATCACCTGCACCCAATAGTCATGCATAAGCTTATAGAAAGCATAGAGGGTGATGTAAGTGTGTGAGCAATATAAGTGTGCTCAAAATGTAATATCAGATCAATGCGGAATATGCTAGCGAATCCATGAATACTATCAGTCGAACTAAGGCTATGCAATGCAAGGCCTGAATGCTATCGGCCATATCAAGGCTATAATGCGATGTAAGGCATGAATGCTATTGGCCATATCCAGGCGATGATGCGATGTAAGGCCTACATGGCCAATGTCATATGCAAGATGCAACATAAGCGTCATATGCAAAATATAATGCAAGCATACCAATTCTCATCTAAATCCACATATCAATCTGGCTCATCTCTGAAGCATCATATATCATTATAGTTCTCACTCTGGATAATCACCAGGGTCTAGTACACTCTACGCCAGCTAGCCCCCCCTCTTTGAGCACACAATTGGGAAAGTAGAAGAGACCTCACTATTCACCTGCGAATATCAGGTCCGGTTCATCGATAGCAGACCCATTCCTCAAACTTGTCAAACTCAACCTAGACATTACACCCTCACTTAGGCGGGTAAGGTCACACCCCCTTCCAACTAACTACAATACAGTGAGAGACGTGACCTACTAGTATACGGCCCTCGTGCGCTCATACATCCACTCGGTCTCGACATTGTAGCATCCTCCTAGTACTATAAGGGTTCGGGGACTTTCACCTAAGGACATCCTTGCGCCCTAGTGTTTAGAACTAAGTATTTCTAGTATCTAATCTTGCCATCCATGATATGCCTATGGAGGTCATAAACCTGATGTCGCTAAGGTACATAACAACCACATCACATAATGCAAGATGCATGAGTCATACAATCTAGTCATGCATCAATCCGGCACATACCGTGCGCTCATGAGGGACAACTAAGTCTATCAGGGAGTCCCATAAACAACCTGCCCAATGGCATAATGCTATGATCAGTCACTTCTCGTAACAAGCATGCAGATAATATGTATAGGCATGTATCATGATTCTATGCTATCACATACTCATAATCGGAATCGATAATCTGCCTATATATAAGGTGGGGTACATAAAAGGATAGCAGATCTATAACATGAAGGTCAACCCTCAACTGTGAATATACCAAATCTGACATCGTAGATCCTACCATTTATGGTAATGATATACTCTCCTCATGACAAGGATGGGCCTAGGGACAGGGAGTGGGCTTCCTCACCTGTTCTGATACATAGCAATAGGGCTAAAAGTCGGGCGGGTTGGGTCGGGTTGGTGCTCAACCCTAACCCAACCCAAGTTTCCTATACCTCAACCCTAACCCAACCCAACCCAATCTCAGGTTGGGAATTCTCAACCCAAGCCCAACCCAAGCGGGTTCGGTCGGGTTGATCGGGTTGGTCGGGTATATACATACTAATATTTTCGTTATTACATTAGTTTATTATATTTCAATATAGGGTTTTTTTTTGTATCTATAATTTTATTAATTATACATGTGATTATTCATTAGAAAGAACTTCAATTTTTTTCTTTAAAAAAATAAGCTAAAATATAAGACAAATACTTTAAAAGTCATGTAGCATAGCACAAAGTCTATTTGGAAGAGAAATCTGGCATATCTTGTTAGCTTAAGTCCTTGGAAATGACGTGGACAAATGAGACTCGACATCACTAGTGTGCCTTCGACACAAACGATCAACACTTAATTATAATTTATAAGTAACTTATATATCAAGATCGGGTTCGGGTTGGGTTGGGCAACCCGAGCCCAACCCAAGTTTTGTCGGGTTGGGGTTTGTATAGCCCAAGCTTAAGATCAGGCTCAATATATCCTGCCCGAGCCCAACCCAATGTCGGGTCGATCATGGGTCGGTTGGGTTGAACCCACCCAACTTTTAGCCCTACATAGCAAACCGGGCTTCCTAATGGGCACGATATGCACAAGGTGGGCTCTATGACTAAGGACAAATCTACAAGGCATGATGGAAACACCAATAATAATGGGTCCCCAATGGTTTGGGGTAAGCCCAATGAGGTGGGTCATGATAATATCGATGGGGGCCTATTGAATTGGGATAGCACAAAAGGTAAGATGGATCATACTAATAATAGTGGAGGCCCAAAATTTTGGGTTAGCCCACTAGGGAGAGATGAGAATGGACCTAACCATGGGCCCTAGGGAGATTACAATGTGGACATTTAACCACCATTGCTCCTACAATGTGGGCATTTAACCATCATTGCTCCCAAGGCATGACCCACTAGAATCTATCCTATGATGGAGGCCCAAGGCCCTTTTCTAGCTAGGAGATGGATGGGCATCATAATCATTATCACATACATCATAGTGGAATCAAAATTCACAATTGGGCCTCATCACATAGGCCTCATCACATCATAATGATCCTCACACAAGGGCCACATATACGTCATATTGGGCCTCACCATATGGCCTCATATACATTAGCATGGGACTCATATAAAGGCCTTACATGCATCATAGTGGGCCTCACTCAAGGGCCTCATACAAGGGCCTTACATGCATCACAGTGGGCCTCACTCAAGGGCCTTATATACATCATATTAGTCCTCACACAAGGGCCACAAATACATCATATTGGGCCTCACACAAGGGCCTATAGGCTAGGCACAAGGGATGGATAGTGAGTGCATCACATACAACATAGTGGGCCTAATGGGGCAGTCCATATAGTCCAGAAAATGAGGGGACAACATTGCATAATATACACATCAAGGTGGGCCTCACAGGTCAGCCCGGAGGTCCAAAAAATAGATGGATAGTGTATCTACATTACATACATCTAGGTGGGTTTTTGCACCACAAAATGGGCCTAATGGGGCATTCCATAATCCAGGAAAAATTAATGGCCAGCCTGGATATAAAACGCATTCATTAGGGTGGGTCGTTGCCTTGGGCAGTGTGAATATACAACACATATATCACGGTGGCCCCACGTTCCATGTGGCCGGACGGAGTGGATACAACACTTACACTACAGTGGAGTCCCACCGTCTAACAAGCTGGATGGTGTGAACACAACACATACCTTAAGGTGGGCCCCACCCCACACATGCAGCACGTGTGGGGTGGGTCCCACGTCTAAGAAAAATGGACGGATAGCGTGGTTGAAACACATACATCAAAGGTGGGGTCCCACGTCCCAACTGGACGGTGGAGACTCCACATGTCTAGTTGGGTCCCACTGCTCAGCAAATAGATGGACAACATGAATATACAATGCATACATCTAGTGGGTCCACACATGTAGGGCCCACCAACTTTGAATAAAGTTGATATTTGTGTTTTCCCTTCGCCCACGTCGGTCAGTAGCAAAGTAGGTTGCTACTGCTGGACAGTGGGGGGCCTACTACTAGACAACATGGATACATCATGCACACATCACAGTGGGGTCCACAAAATACAGGAAAGAGAGAGAGGGGGAGAGAGAGAGAGAGAAAGAGACGTGTGGAGGGGAGGGACTCCACCACTATGAGCGCTCCCTATCTTACAAGCATACATCAAATGGGTCCCGCCAAATATGGGCACCCAAATCCTTAAATTCATGGTAGAAATCCTAGATCACCCACCGATTTCACTCCTTCTAGGTCCCTTGGCCTACTTGGCTCCTATTGTAACACCCCGAATTTTGGCTAATCTGGGATTTGACGTCCTTAGGCAGTGGGTCAATTAAAACACCTGAAAAATCGCTTAGAACCCAATTCCATAGCCAAAGAAACCACTTAGGATTAATTCCTTTAGAAACTAAGCATAAGTTAGCTAGCGCAACGCTGGAGTAGCTGGGAAACAGTCCCTGATCACTTTAAATACGTTCTACAAGACCCAAATCGAGTAGAACGTATGAGTCCATAATACTCTATAACCTTGGATCAAACTCTAAGCCGGTTTGTTCTCTGGACCACTTTGAAATTTTGTATTGGATCTAGACCGCGCGTCGCAAGTTCGATACTTCCTATCTTAGACCGTTAGAACCGCCTTGCTGGACTTGACAATCATTTCAAAAATCAAGTCCAACCGATAAACACAGGCTATTTCATTAAGCCCGGACCGAAGAGAGTGCGAATAGGGACAAATTTAGAATTTGAAATTCAAATCTGGCACACGACTTGACGTGTCAGTATTAAGCATTCTGACCGTCAGAATTCAGCTAAATTACACCCTCGGATCAGGAAAAATTTCTATTTCATATCATGAGATTTGTAGGCCTGATCTACGTGCGGTGACCGCTGAACTGAAACTGGACCGCCACGTGCGATCTGCGAACCCTGCCGGACTGAAAACTTGATGTGTGCTAGATCCAGTATGCATGAGCTTAAGTCCGACCGCATTCAGCCAGGGGACCACCAGAAATGTCCTTTTGGATCGAAACAGCCCCGATTTGGTTACCCCTCAAGTAAAACTTGTTCCCGAGCCTATTTCGGAAAAGTTTGGGCTTATAAAAAGGGTTGAAACCCTCACTCCTCTCTCCCATCCGAATTTGCAAAAATCCCTAGATTGGGAGAGAGAAAAGGTGAGAGTTTGTGAGAGAGAGTAGGAGAGAATTTCTTGCTGCTCGTGCCACCCGCTACAAGTGCCTAAGCAACACACTCCGATCACCTGGCCTATAATTTCTCCACATTTTCAGATAAGGAATAACCCTAGAAGTTGCTGATTTGGGATTCTTTCAGTTCTATAGCATGCAAACTGATAGAACTCGTAAATCAGGTTCTCTATTCGCCGTAGACGAAGCGTATACGCTCCGTTCGAAATGACATGTTTATAAGAGACAAGGTGCGGATTTTAGACGCTTTGATTGACTGTTTCTAAAGCTTTTAATGTTGTTTAATAGTAGATTATTGACGGCAACGCCGTTTGACATGTACAACATGCTGTCCGTTTCCTGTTTCGTAAATCAACGAAGAATATGAGATTTAGGGCATTTTAGTCATTTGTAGGAAGTACAGATTTCATTCATATTTTGCTGATGTGATTGACATGGTTTATTGTCGCATTAGAATGTTAGGAATACGTGCATAATTAGTTTGGCGAAAAGATTCGCCTAAATGCGCACTTCGGGTCGACATACTATATGTAGACTTAAGTGTGTAGTGTAAGTGTTTATATAAATGCTTGTATTAGTATGTATTGAATTAAATGATGTTATGGATTAGTTTGAGATTGGTTTCTCAATTAATATGCTGGTGTAAATGGTTTCCTACATGTTAGCCATATGCATGATTTCATTGTATGAATGAAATGCATGTGCTTGATGATTCACTTAAGTTGTATGTTATAACATGTGCTTGATGATTTCATTATGATTTAGTTTGAGATTGAATTCTCAATTAATATGCTGATGGAAATGATTTCCTATATGTTGGCGATATGCATAATTTCATTATATGTATGAAAGGCATGTGTCAGATGATTTACTTAAGTTGTACGATATAACATGTGTTAACATGCTCACATGGTTGTGTTTCATTTCCAATACTCTCATATGAATGCTGATGTGATTCCGTAATTGTTTGGGACTATACTTAGTCCAGGCAGTCGGTAACCGAGCGAATTCGTGGTTGGATTATCTTTGCCACGAACGACGCGTCGATGAACGCGAGTCGTGTTTTGGAGTTGGCGGCAGTGGTTAGGCCACGCGAAGTGTTTTACGCACTTCATGTCGTTCGACTTGAGATGCGATCGCGCTAGTCGAGCCTGTCAAGTAACCCGACTGGTCGTTGTATGTTCACCCTGCATGAGTCATAACTGCTTGAACCTAGGGTACTGAACTTACCATTGTAAACCCTGTTAACCATGGTACCTTGATTCACGAAGACTCATGAGCCGGGCATGGTGGTATGGGACACCATGGTCGAGCTGTCGGCCTCCGCTGGGGCCACAAACCTCCCCGTAGTGACCAGTGAGCACCTATGACTCATGAGCAGATTATGGTGGTATGGGACACTATATTCTTGCTGTCGGCCTACATTGATAAGGTGATGGGGGAGCGGTGCAACGAGTGCCAGCAAAAGCCCTGGCAGCCCTTTGTAGTGACCGCGAGCGTATTCTGAGTTTACGGGAGGCGACGATCCTTTCGTAGCAGTAGAGTACAGTAGGCCTGTATTGATAAGGTGATGGGGGAGCGGTGCAACGAGTGTGAGCAACAGCCCTGGCAGCCCTTGCAGCGACCTACAAAATATACATCGTATGAGATTACTAGGAGTGACGACCCTAGACAGGATCTGTGTTGGGATTGATATAAGGGAGGTACCTTAGTTTTCCAATCCTGCTGTTTGAATGGACTAATAATAACTCAGAAATCATATCACCATACCATTGCATGTGCCTGGAAGATGTGGAGCACTTGAGGGTCGATTGCATGCCGCGGTCGTAAATGGTGCCGTATGAGGGAGATCGTCGGTGAGGGCATACATCACGTCATGTCATATTTTATTAACAATAGTATTAGGATTGTTTGATTTACTGCTTTACTATTATCGCATGATTGATTTGAGAATATGCTAATCCTTGCTCTATTATTCCACTAGTTAGCTACTCACTCCCACGTTACGGGATGGTGTTTTCGGACACCCACCAGTCCCTATTTTGATTGTAGATGATGGCGCAGCCTGCGAGGCGGAGCTGGACTTGATGAAGATGAGGAGGATTCCTCCTTTATGCGTGTTCTGATTGACGGGATTATAGGGAAGTTGATTAGATACCTTGACACTTGTCATTTTATATTTTTAGAACACTCATGTATATCCTTTGGGTTTACTTTTGGAGTATACATGTATGTATATAACCTGGTAACATATTCACACTCTGGAGAAATACAACAGTTTATATATGTTATACATACTATCACAGTCTTCCGCTTGTAAATTCAACCGTCTCTGGAGCGTGATATGCTGTTTTAGCTTAATCTCACTCATGTTTAATACATTATCACAGGCAACATTCAATCATACATATCTATGTTGCATAAATAACATTTTGGAACTCGGGAGTTGGGTTTTTGCTCGACCCTCGATTTTCGGGATGTTACACCTATGCTCAACCTTTAATGGAGGATGATGAAGATTGAAGGGTTGAGATGTGAGATCTTAGGGTTAAGAGTGGGCCACACACTTGGGAAATTTCTCTCCTTGGAAATGCTTGGATGGTCCTCTCTTGGTTGCTTGGAAAATGGTAGAGAAAATTGAGAGGGAGAGAGGATGTTGTAAGATGAGGTGACATGGTGGGTATGGGCTTTATTGACTTCTGGGGGCATGAGGTAGCATGGGTTACGGGTTGTCTTAACTTGTTGGTAAGAAAGGGATGGGATAAGTATGCTTTCATTTGACTTGGTGAAGAGAGAGGTATGGGTGAGTGATGGGTTGTACTTGATAGATTGATGTAATATTTGGGTAGAGATTCTCTCGAAACTCGCAATGCACAGCGTTTCCTCAAGATATGCATGGGCCCACATCTCTTAGCCTGGGTATCGCATCAGTGCGCAAGTCGCAGTGTTGGAACTGCGGAGATGGCGCAGTCGCTAGGGTATAAGTTTCGAGTCGAGTCGACTCAAATCTACAGGATGTGACTTAAGGTTGTGCACAAATGCTGTCTACAAGTCACGGGTTATCAAAATTCGACGAGGAGGATCGTGGGGGTCAAAGGAACAGTACAGAATAGGATACGGGCCTTATAGCTCTCCCCTCCTAATAAAAATTTTATCCTCAAAATTTACTATCACAGAGAACAAAATAAGAAAGAAGAAAAAACATGGCATCGCATATATAGATATATCAATCAATACAATACAAAGCATAATCAATCTATAAAAAGATGTGGATAGCACTCTCTAATCTTAGTTTTGTGCTCCCAAGACGCCTCATCAACACTATGATGACCCCATTGCACCTTCACTAAGGGAATGACCTTGGTCTGGAGAACCTGCTCCTTCTGATCAAAGATGCGAACTGGCTGCTCAATGTAGAAAAAGTCCTCACAGACCTCTAGAGGTTGTCAATCAATCACGGGAATAGTGTCTGACTCACGCTTCCACAGCATCGAAACATGGAAAGCATTGTGGATGCCAGACAATTGAGAAGGTAAGGCAGGCCTATAAGCTATGAGATACACTCTGTCCCTAACAGCAAACTCCAATGGACGACACCAGTGATTAGCAAAACTTTTCTGCCATTTATGAGTTGTGTGCATCATCTGCCTGATGATGTCAATAACCTCTGATGTCTGCTGCACAAGCTCGGGGCCTAGGAGACGGTGCTCCCTAACCTCGGCCTAACAACTAAGAGATTTACATGGCCTACCATACAAGGCCTCGAAGGGAGCTATAGTAATAGTCGCCTGATAACTGTTATTATATACGAACTTAACCAGGCACAAATGCTCAGCCCAGCTTGTAAGTGCTATGTTTTAGATCTATCACCCCGTGTTATCAAATTTTGTAGTGACAAACCATTTGAGAGTGATTGACTTGTTTGATAGGTGGAAAGTTCACCTTCAACAATAGATGGAAAGTTCACCTTCTTTCAAAGATGAGTTTTTGTGTCATCTACATCAATAATCTAAAGCTTCTACACCTTCAAGTTGAATAGCATGTTCAACTGCCAAAGACCATACACAAGTCAGAGTACAAGTACAACTTCATACACAAGCTCAAGTCTAAGCTTAAGTACAAGTACACAAGCTCAAGCCTAAGCTCAAGCTTAAGTGCTCAAGATTAAGTTCAAGCATTCAAGTTCAAGCTTCAAAGTGTTCAAGTTTTAAGCTTCAAACTACTTCAAGTATTATAGCTACCGAAGCGACCGAGTTAACAAGTTCAATGCTCATATTTCAAGTATACATGACCATAGAAAGATCTTAGGAATAGGTCATACTTATTACATATAGAATTTCGGTCGTGGTACTTAAGTTGGACCTTGCTTCGACTAGTCTTAGTCTTGGTTCAACTAGTCCAGTCACTAGCTCAACCAATCTAAGGTTTTTCTTAACTAGTCTAGGAATTATTTAAAAAATTTTAAATTTTATGTTGAGGACTCAACCAGTCGAGCAGGGCTCGACTGGAAGTCCAACAAGCTATTTTGAGCCCACTTGACCAGTCGAGTGCTATGCTTGACCAGTCGAGTAACGGGTTCATCCGATCATGCCAAAATTTTTGAAAATTGGTTGTTGCTTGGACCAGTCGAGGCAGACCTTAGACCTATCGAGGGAACCGAATTTCACCCTATAAATAGAGGACATGTCTTAGCGTTATTCATTCATTCCAAGCTATATCAAGCCTCCTCTCTGAGAATTAAGTCCCCACTATAGTGAAGCTATTGCTCAGTAATTTTAGATTCTTTTATAACTTTTTTTATTTTGATTTTATTGATCTCTTGTTATTCAATTCTACTAATTAAAAAGGGAATTTTGTTTTACCCTTTTGAGATCTAAGAAATCAAATCAAGCTAGCCCAAAGTTAATTTTAAATTAAAATTCATTTAAACATAGAACCCTTTCATTTGTGAGATTGAACATTGAACATCTACGTCTACAAAAAATTGGTTCTACAGGGCTACATCGAAGAAGAATCTTCAAATAAGTATATTTCATTTATTATATTATGATTTATAAGATTACTAGAAAATTTTTAGTTTTGACCGAGATAACTAGAAAATCTCAGTGTATGGGGTTTTTAATTGTGGTAGCCCATTGAAAACACAATTGTAAAGGTTTTAAGGTAAACCTTGAAAAACCTTCTTTCTTAGTGACAGCCGATATCTCATGGGTTTTGGATATTGGAAGTGGAGTAGGGTGGTTGTTTGAGAATAGTTGGTGTACACCCGGACCACTATAATTCTCGGAGTTTGGATGATGAAGATGAAGGTGATGTATGTGATGTGTTGAATGTTGTATTTATTTTCATGTACATGTGGTGAATGTTGTAATAGGTAGATTTATTTTAGTTGCCTTTGGTATTAGTTTAAGTTTTTAATCCTTACTATGTTCAAGACATCAAGTTGTCCTACCATAAACCTTGGCTTTTGGTCTAAGGTTGTCCTTTGAACAAAGTTTGTATCAACCTCTCAATACTAGTGCATTAGAGGTTATAATTTATTTAAGTTATCTGCCTTTATATTCAGCACCCCCCCCCCCCCCCCCCCCAGATGACTGAGAGCTCACCCTTTCAAGTGGTATCAGAGCCTAATAGCTCATTCCATTGGATTTATTTCCTGAACTAATCGATCTCAAGTTTTCAATATGTCAAATTTTGATAGCCTTTCTATTACTAGGCCACCACCATTTGATGGCTCCAACTATGCTTAGTCAGGATGAGGATCTTTTTGAGTTCCATTGATGAAAGCGTGTGGCAAGCAATGATTACCAAATGGAAACCACCAATGACTGAAGTTCTAGGCAGTGATGGAACCAAGTCCATGCAAGTATCACCTTATTATTTATGGATCACACCTCAGAAAAATGAGAGCAGTGCTAATGCCAAAGCTTTAAATGCAATCACTTGTGCACTATCACCTGATGAGTTTAAAAGAATTATATCTTGTGATACTGCAAAATAAGCTTGAGATATCCTAGAAATGACACATGAGGGTACGACTAATGTAAAAAAGTCAAAACTTCATATCCTCACCACCAAGTTTGAGGAAATACGTATGGAAAAAAAATGAATCATTCATGGACTTCTATACAAAACTAAATGACATAGTCAACTCAATGCAGGGTCTTGGAGATAGTATCCTAGAAAGAAAAGTTTGTATAAAAGTACTGCGATCACTTCCTGAGAGATTCAATTCTAAGGTGACTGCCATTCAGGAACTTAGAGACACTGATACTATGAGGGTGGAAGAACTTTTTGGTTCACTTCAAACCTACGAGTTGAATTTTAAAGCTCTAAAAGGTAGTCTATCGCTCTTAAATCATCCAAATCTCTTTCTTAAGATAATAAATTTAATTGTGAAAACTCAGAGGATGATATGACTTTACTTACGAAAAAGTTTTACAAAATTTGTATGAGTAAGAAAAGAGTTGATTTTCAAAAACCCTCTGAGAAGAAAAAGGGAAAAACTAAAACTTGAAAATCTCTAAAAGATAGCCAATGTTTCAGCTGCCATGAATACGGGCATTTGGCAAACAAGTGTCCAAAGAGGGACAAGCCAAAGTGAAAAGGTATGTTAACTACATGGAATGAATCATCCAGCTCTAAAGCCTCTTCTGTGTTAGATTAATCAGAAACCGAAACTTCAAATGAAGTCAAGGCTTTAATGACTCTAGCAAAAGTCACTTCCCTAGGTAGTTGTGATTCAACCGATGATGAAAATATGAGTGACCCTAAAAACAATAATGAAGATGATCATCAAGATGCCTGTAATGCCCTATACAGGGAGAGTTGTAAGATTACTATCAAACTTAAGCTTCAAAAAGAGAAATTTCTGAAGTTAAAAGAGGATTTTGAAAATGTTATTTTAGAAAAGTCTCATATTTTTGATCATTTCACAAAAAAAATGTGATTTGAATTTCAAAGCATTAGAACTTGAAAAATTAAGATTAGAGAATGTGAAATTAAAAAATGAAGTATCTTCCCTCTTGAGTTCAAAGGATACATGGAGGTATGCACAAGAAGACCTTAAACTTGAAAAGTTATTAACTGCATCTAGAACATGTGGAGATAGATCGGGTCTGGGCTATGATAAATTCATGCTTCTTAAAAATAAGAGCACTTCTCCAATGTTTGTCAAAGGAGAATCCTCTAACTTAAAAGGAAAGAACTTGAAAAAAAATAATCATAACAACTCTAGAAATTCAAAGATAATATTAGCTTTAGAAAACAATCTTATAATCCTTTAGCTGAAAAATTGTGGATTTACTTAAAGAGTTTCTAAAATCTAACTCTAATATTAGGGTTAATAGTAATTATAAGCGAAGAAAAACCAACAATGCTCCAAAACCCAAAACAACTATGAAATGGGTTCCTAAGGTTACTCGCTTGGTGCACACCGCCTTCAAGGCTTCGAGTCAATCAAAGTGGTACCTAGATAGTGGTTGCTCAAGGAACATGACAGGTGACGGAGATTTGTTCACCAACTTCAAAGATATGACTGATGTTCAGTAACATTTGGTGATGGAAGCAACTACAAAATTATTTGCCAAGGTACAGTTCATTTCTCTAACCTTCCTCCTTTTGAGAATATTTTATTTGTAGAAGGTCTTAAGCACAATCTTTTAAGCATATCTCAAATCTGTGATAACAAGAATAATGTTAAATTTACTAATCAAGGATGCGAGATATCAAATGAGAAAGGTTGTGTGATATTAAATGGTCGTAGAACGTCTGAGAATTGCTATATCATAAATGAATCTTACTCATCCAAATTATGTTGTAGCATGGTCTAAACCAATGATAGTGAGTTATGGTACAGACGCCTTGGACATGTAAACTACCAAAATCTGTGTAGATTGAGCAAAGCTCATCTAATTAAGGGTCTAACCAAATTGAAGAAAATGGATAAAATATGTGATGCATGTCAAATTGGAAAACAAACATGGAGTAGTCACAAGAAAGTGAACTCCATTGCCGAATCCAAACCTCTTGAACTCCTCCACATGGATCTAATAAGACCAGCCAGAACGGAGAGTAGAGGAGGTAAAAAGTACTTCTTGGTAATTGTCGATGACTTTACCAGATTCACATAGGTAGCTTTCATGAGAGAAAAGTTTAAAAATATCGATGAAATGAAAAGGATACTTAAGCGTATCCAAACTGAAAAAGAAACAAATATATCTAAAATCTGAAGTGACCATGGATCGGAGTTTTAAAATAGCAATTTTGAGAAGTTCTATAGCGATCACGGAATATTGCATGAGTTTTTTGCACCTAAGACACCTTCATAAAATGGGGTTGTTGAAAGAAAAAATTGAGTACTTCAAGAAATGGCTAATGATATGTTGAATAGCATGAAATTACCTAAAAATCTATGGGTTGAAGCTGTTAATACTGCATGCTACATAATAAACTGTGTTTACATTAGAAAATCAAAAGATAAAACAGCTTATGAATTATGATTTAATAAGAAACCCACTATAAAATACTTTTAAATTTTTGGTAGTAAGTCTTATATTTTACGAGACTAGGAAATTTTAGGGAAGTTCGACACTAAAAGTGACAAAGGGATTTTCCTAGGTTATGCCTTGAATAGTCGGGCATATCGTGTTCTAAACAAGAGAACAGGTGTTATTCAGGAGTTTATAAATGTGGTTATTAGTGATCACCTAAACACACCAATATCTAATTCAGAAGATGATGAAGTCACTGTATTTGATAAACTTGACTCCTCATCTTATTAAACCAACTTTGAACTACGATCAGTCAAAGATCATCCTACCTATCAAATCCTATGCAACCCTCTCACTGGTGTACGTACTCGTAGACAATTGGAAAGTATATGCAATTATGCATGTTTTACTTTCCAAATTGAACTAGCCAATTTAAAAGAGGCACTTACTGATGAAAACTGGATAGTTTCCATGCAAGATGACTGAATTATAGGAACCATATGATATTTAGTTCCAAGACCATATGATAAACATATTATAGGAACCAAGTTGATTTTTAAAAATAAATCTGACGAATTAGGAAACATTATAAGTAACAAGGCTAGACTGGTTGTACAATGGTACACTCAGATAGAAAGAATCGACTATGATCAAACCTTTGCCCCAATATCTCGTCTTGAATCTATCAGATTATTCATATCCATTGCTTGTTTTAAAAATATTAAAATCTATCAAATGGACGTAAAAAGTACTTTCTTGAATGGTGATCCACATAAAGAAGTAGACGTTGAATAACCTAAGGGTTTTGAAGACCCTAAATATTCTGATAATGTGTATCGCCTTAAAAAGGCACTTTATGGTTTAAAACAAGCACCCAGCACATGGTATGAGAAATTGACAAAGTTTTTGCTATATCATGATTTTGTTATGGGGAGTGTTGATAAAACTCTTTTTGTTAAGAAGCATAATGAACACATACTTATAGTATATGTGAGACCCATATCCTAGCCTGTACCGTACCGTAAGCTTACGCGGTCCTCCCGGTCGAATTCAGGTGACCTGTGACCGATAATGAGTAATTGTGTGCAGCCCTGACTCTGTCCCATATTCCAAAGTCGGCTTGACTCGAGACTTGTAACCTTGCGACAGCGCCATCGCTGCAGTTCCAATGCCACGTCTCACGCGCCAATACGATACCCAAGTCAGAAGATATGGGCCCTCTTCCATTTCGAGGAAAGCACTCTGCGTTGCGAATTCTAAGAGAATCTCTACAACTCATCACATTAATCAATCAAGTACACAGCAATCATAAGTCAAGTGCACCACCCATACCCCATGCCACCTCACCCCTCACAAGTCAACTCTCTATCTCTCCACCCATCCCTCTTTCACTCAAATTTCAACCAAGCCCATACCCTAACCATCCCTTATCATCCTATCACTTCTCTCTCTCTCTCCCTCATTTTTCTCAAACAATCTCTCAAGCAAGAAAAAAAATCCAACATCTAAACCTTTAAAGAGCAACCCAAGTGTGGTGCACTTCTATACCACCCAATCTCTCATCCCCACCATCAAAACTTCATCATCCACCGTCAAAAGTTGAGCATAGGAGCTAAGGAAGCTAAGGGACCAAGAAGAAGGCCGATAGGTGGATGATCCACCGTTGATTCTTATTTTAAGGGCCCACTTATTGTGGGAGCCACTTGATGTATGCATTATATAAGGGAGGCCCAATAGTGGCAGGGTCCCTCCCCTTCACGTCTCTCTCTCTCTCTCTCTCTCTCTCTCTCTCTCTCTCTCTCTCTCTCTCTCTCTCTCTCTTTCTCTCTCTCTTGTATGGTGATGATGGTGTAGAGGTGTGTGGCCCACCTAGTGTGTGTGTGGCCACCATGAAGTATGTTTTATATCCATGCCATCCAAGTGACAAGCCCACCTTGCTGGACCGTCCAGCGGCAAGCCCGTTGGCTTACCCATCTGAACAGGCCTATTTGAAGGGAAAATACAAATATCAGCATGATCCAAACATGTGACCCACTGGAAGTGGGGCCACCGTGATGTAATATCCACACCATCCGTGGGATCTGGACAGTGGGGCCTACTGTACATGTGGCAGTCCACACCATCCAGTCCAATGGACGGTGTTGCTGCATTGTTAAAAAAAGAAAAAAGATATATATATATATATATATATATATATATATAAAGAGAGAGAGGATTGGGGTAGGTGGCCCACCGCGTCGGACCCACCCTGGTGTATGTATTGTATATCTACTCCGTCCATCCATTTGATCCAGATCGTCCAGCGGTCTGGATGTGGACGTGATCCACCAAATGATTGTACGTGTTTTATTCATCCATCCATTTAGACGATGGCAGATGGGACCCACCGTTGATGGTGTGTTTCATCCAAACCGTTTATCCATTGACGAGCTCGTCTAAGAGCTTGAGACAAAAAAAGAAGCAGATTCAATTCTCTGGTGGGCTACATATGTGGACCTCACCCTGATGTATGTGATTCATCCAAATCATCCATCCATTTGGTGAGCTCGTCCTAGGGCTTGAGAAGAAAAATAAGACAGATCTTGTTATCAAGTGGACCACACTGCCATAGACAGTGGGGATTAAACGTCCGGCATTGAAATCTTTTTGGGTCACAGAAGTTTTGGATTAGTATGAAATTTATTTTTCCTCTTAAGTCAGGTCTATGTGACCTTATGAATAGACTGGATGGAAAATACACGTTATGATGGTCCTTGTGATTTCTAACAATGAAAATCACTATGTCCACTGTTATTGTGGTATGGTCCAGATGATCTTTTGATATGATGCATTGGATAATACTCTATAATGATCTCTAAAAATAGATGTATGGTGTATATGGTGAGGCCCATTGTGATGTAATCGAGGCCCAGATACATGGCCTATTTGATGTATTCGAGGCTCAGGTATGTCGCCCATTTTATGTATATGAGTCCCATTGGTGCAGCCCACATAACGTGGCCCACTTGATGTATACAAGGCCCATTGAGATTGTATGTGGCCTACTATGATGCAGCCCATTGTGATTGTATGAAGCCCGATGTGTTATATATAAGGCCTATATGATGAGGCCCAATGTGCTATATAAGGCCCATGTGATGCGGCTCACTTGATGTATAAGACCCTTATGTAAGGCCCATTGAGATTGTATGTGGCCCATTGAGATTGTACGAGGCCCAATGAAACTGTATGTAGCCCATTATAATTGTATGAGGCCCTTGTATGAGGCCATGGGCTCATGATACGTTAGGATCTATGTGGGTCACTCCTTGGGAGCAATGTTGGTTAATGTCTATATTGATGGGCAATGATGCTTGAATGTCCACATTGTCACCTTTCCTTAAGCTTTGTTAGGTCCATTCTCATCGAGATCGAGGCCAATTTTGATTGTTGAGGCTGATTACTGATTTTGATTATCAAGGCTGATTCCAATTGTCGAGGTCGATTCAAATTGTTGAGGCTGATTCCAATTATCGAGACCAATTCTGATTATTAAGGCTGATTATGATTATCAAGGCTGATTATGATTATCAAGGTCAATTATTAGGCCGATCATCGAGGCTGATTCTGATTGTCGAGGTCGATTCCGATTGTTGAGGCCAATTCCGACTATCGAGGCTGACCACCGAGGCTAATTCTGATTATCTAGGCCGATTGACAAGACCCAATGTGATGTATATGCGACCCGTATTTAAGGCCCATTGTGATGTGTATTCAGCCCGTGTTGAAGGCCCCATTATGATGTATATTAGACCTATTAATAAGGCCTATTGTGATGCATTTAAGGGCCAAGTGATGGAGTCCATTGTGATGTATATTAGGCCCATGGGAGAGGCCCATCATGATGTGTATTAAGCCCTTAAGTGGGTCCCATGGTGTTGTATATCAAGCCCTTTATGATGAAATGGGTCCACTATACTTTATGTTCTATGTGGGTGTAACACCCTGGATTTTTTCCAACCTGGGGTTAGACGTCCTTAGGCAATGGGCCAACCATGACGCCACGGTAACCTCTCAGAACCCAATTCCAAAGCCAAAGGAATCACTTAGAACCTAATTCTTTAGAATTTAACGTGAATTAGTCAGCGCTACACTAGATTTCTTGCGAAATTAGCACCAACCACTTTAAATATGATCTGTAAGACCCAAAACCTCTAGAATCGTTGATGCTACGTTACCCTAAAATCTAGGATTAAACTCTAAACCCGTTTTCCCTCATGAACCCTTTGAAACTTCGTATTGGATCTAGACTGCACGTCGAGAGTCCGATATCTACAATCTTAGACCATTACGACCGCTTTGTTGGACTTGACAATCGTTTCAAAAATCAAGCCCAACCGATGTTCTGAGGCTATTTCATTGAGCCTGGAGCAGGGAGTGTGAGAAAGAGTGAAATACATTTAAAAATAAATGGAATTTAAATAAATATGGCATGTTTCGCTTGCGGGTTCAGTATTAGCATTCAGACCGTTAGAATCTAACCCAAATACACCCTCAGATCAGGGAAGATTTCTCACCTAGGTCAGTGTACTTGAAATCCTCGATCGAGTCTCCGTGATCGCTGAACTGAAACTGGTCCGCCACATGCGATCTGGGAACTCTACCGGACTGAAAACTTGGTGTGAGTAGGATCCAATATCCATGAGCTTAAGTCCGACCGCATTCTGCTAGGGGACCTCCTGAAATGCTCTTTTGGATCGGAAAAGACCCGATTTGGCTATAACCCAAGTATACCTTGACTTGGAGTCTATTTTGGTTATGTTTGGGCTTATAAAAGGGGCTTAAACCCTTAGCTTTCTAACCCATACGAATTTGGGGAGAACCTTAGGAGAGAGAAGAGAGAAAAGAGAGAGAAGTGAGGGAGAAGCTGGTGATTTCTCCTGGGATTCTTTCCTGCTGCTCTACGTGTCAAATCCACCCTTCCGTATCGTTATTTCGGCAACTCTAGCTTCGTTCTAGGTAAGAAAACCCTAACCTTAACCTATTTTAGGGATTCTATCAATACAAGTAGCGAAGTAGCTAATGTATCTTGTGATATAGGTCGCCTTAACGCCGTTGACAAAGCGTAGACGTTCTATTCGAATCGATACACGTCTAAGGCAAAAGGTGAAGATTTTAGACACTTTGATTGACTAATTTCAAAGCTTTTAATGTCTTTTAATAGTAGATTATCGAAGCGAACGTCGTTTGACATGTAGAACGTGCTGTCCATTTTCCATTTCGACTGCGTACGAGAATTATGAGATTTAGGGCATTTTAGGTATTTGTAGGAAATACAGTAAACGTCCGTATTTTGCTGAAATAATTGCCATGGCTATTTGTCATGTTGTGATATTAGGAATGCGTGTATGATCTGTTTGGAGAAGAGATTAGCCCAAATGCGCACTTAGAGTCCACATATGCTATGTAGACTAATGTGTGTAGGTTAAGTGTTTGTTGAAATGCCTAAATCAATATGATTTATGCTTGCCATATGTATCGAATGTAAGAACATGATTGTTGTGTATTAGACATCTCCTTGATGTAAGGATTTGTCATATTATATGTTGAAATCAACATACATCAAGTACATTGGTGTTGTGTAGTCTAAGAGTTTGTATAAATGTATGTATTGCTACGTATCGAGTAAATGGTGTTATAGATTAGAGTTGAGATTGGATTCTCAACTAATTAACTAATTTGATGATGTACATGAATTCCTCCATGTTTATTGTATTGAATTGATTACCTTATGTGTGAAGTACTCGTGTATGGTTAACTGCTTATGATGTATGATATAACATGCTGATAACATGCTTGAATCACTTGTTATTTCAATTCTATCTATCTCATATGATTATTGATTCACATTACATGTGTTTGGGGTTATACTTTAGTCTAGGCAGTCGGTAACAGATTAGGATTCGTGGTTGGATTATATTCACCGCGAAGGATGTGTATGATGAACCCGAGTCATACTAGAGTCGTCGGCAGTGGTTAGGCCACACGAAGTGCTTGTGTACTTCATGTCGGTCGATTCAACGTGCGCTTGTGCTAGTCAGACTCATCAAGTAACCCGACTGACTATTGTATGTTCACCTTGTATTCGTCATAACTGCTAGAACCTAGGGTACTGAACTTACCAGTGAAAACCCTGATAACCATGGTACCTTGATCCACTAAGACTCATGAGATGGGCATAATGGTATGGGACACTGTGGTCGAGCTGTCGGCCTATGCTGGGGCCACAAACCTCACCGCAGTGACCAGTGACCACCCTACTCTAAGAAGATTATGGTGGTATGGGACACTATATTCTTGTTGTTGGCCTACATTGATAAGGTGATGGGGGAGTGGAGCAATGAGTGCGAGCAACAGCCCTGGTAGCCCTTTGTAGTGACCTTGAGTTTATCCTGACACCGCATAGGGGCGATGAGTTCTGATGCAGTTTTAAGGATATAAACTAGGCCTGTATTGATAAGGTGATGAGGGAGTGGAGCAACGAGTGCGTACAACAGCCCTGACAGCCTTGCAACGACTTTAAAATATACCATCGTATGAGATTACTAGGAGTGACGACCCTAGAGAGGATCCTTGTTAGGAATGATATAAGGGAAGTACCCTAGTTTTCCAATCCTGCTGTATGAAATGGACTAATAACAACTCGGTAATCATATTCATATCACACTGCATGTGCCTGGAAGATGTGGAGCACTGTGGGAAGAAAGCATGCCGCGGAGGCAGATGGTGCCATATGAGGGAGTATGTCGGTGAGGGCATCCATCATTTCATTTCATGCTTGCATTAACAATAGTATCTAGGAATGTTTGATTGCCTGCTTTACTATTATCACATGATTGATTTGATAACATGCTAATCTTTGCTCTATGATTTCACTGAGTTGATCACTCACTCCCACGTTACGGGATGGTGTTCCGGACACCCACCAGTCCCTATTTTAGTTTCAGATGATGGCGATGCTCGCGGAGCAGATCCGAACTTGATGATGATGAGGAGGATCCCTCCTATATGAAGGTTTTGATTGACGGAGTTACAGGGTTACTGATTAGATGCCAGTACACGTGGTATTTTACCTTTTATTTTCGCATCATGTATATTCTTTTTTCTCATCTTTGGAGTATACATGTATATGTTTAACCTGGTAACATGTTCACACTCTGGAGACTCACAACAGTTCATATATTCTATATATCTATCAATTCTTTCACTTGCTAAATTAACTGTCTCTGAAGTATGATATGCTGTTTTGGCTTAGTCTCAATCTTATTTAATTCCATTCTACAGACAACATGCATTTATTATTATCTATATTGCATAAGTGATGTTCTGGAACTCGAGAGTTGGGTTTCTATCCGACCCTCGATTTTCAAGATGTTACAATGGGCTACTCCATGGGGGCAATGTTAGTTAAATGTCTACATTATCGAGGCTAATTGTCGATGCTGATTATTGATGCCGGTTATTGATACCGATTATGAGTATGTGATAATATAGCATTATGATACATGCTCATATACATCATCAGCATGTTTGTTATAAGATGTGATTGACCATTGCATATGTCATAGTGCAGGTGGTTTATGGGACTCCCTGATAGGCGGAGTTATCCCATATGAACACACGGTATGCACAAGATTGATACATGATTGGACTGCGTAACTCATGCATCTCACATTATGTGATGGTAATTATTATATGCCCTGGCAACATCAGGGCCATAGCCTCCACAGTCATGTCGTGGATGGCTAAATGGGACATCAAAAATCTGTTACTAGCATCAGGCCGCCATAGATAGCCCTGAGTAAAAATTCTTAAACCTTTTTAGTACCGGAGGATGCCCCAACGTTGAAATCGAGTGGATACATGAGTGCCCAAGTACCGAATACTAGGAGGCTGCGTCTCCCACTATGTCGTGGTCGGTTGGGAGTGGGAGTGACCTTACCCACCTTAGGGAGTAGGCAATGTTAGGCTGAGTCTGACTAACTTGTAAATGGATCTGCTATTGATGAGCTGGGCTGATATTGGTAGGCAGATAATGAGGTCTCTTCCACTTACCCAGTTATGCGCTTGATGGGGCGGGAAGCTGGTGTAGAGTGTACGAGACCTCGGGTGATGATCCCAGAGATGTACAGTACTGATTTGTGGAGCAAGAGTTGCATACTCAGCATTATACTTATTCATTCATTCACTATCCACTCGGGCCGGTGGTACGTGACCAAGTCATCATGTGTACCTTCATAATGGCTAGGATTTTGGTTGGAGAACGCGACTAACCTGAGATCAGGAGTTACTACATTATATTTATCTATCCAAATTTAGGTATGGGACTGGTTTGGATAGAAGTCCTTTGTAATAGACACCATAGCTTGAGATACTACATACTATCATCCTGACTTCACACTGTAGCTTGGTCATTTCATACGCACCACATATCACATATTGCATTACATCCGTGGCATATGGCATTTTGAGTTGTTATATTTCTGCATTTATATAACTCAGATGAGACTGACGGTATTCGTAGCTCTTTCGAATTGCATATTGTATTTCATCCTCGGTATTTGATATTAGGATCATTATGTTTCTGCATTAAATAGCTGACTTATATTACTTTCTCAGTATATGACAATGTCTTGTTGTATCTTTTCATCATTTATCCTAGCTGAGGTTGATGAAATTTTTATGGACTTGTTAGTATTTCTACTTACTCTAATATTGTATGATTTGTGGACTTACCAGTATTTCTGTTTACTCTGATACTATATTCTGAGCACACATATTCTCCTCACACACTTACACCACTCTTTAAGCTTTTTATAAGCTTATGCACGATAGATGCATGTAAGTGACGTCAGGATGTAGCCAAGCTAAGTCAGGAGCGTGCGGTTGAACTTCTGGAGTTTTCTTGATATCTCTATATTATATTTCCCTTTCAGTAGTGCACTCATGATTATATTAGTGGATATGTGATGATGATGTTGCTCTTGTAATTTGGGTATACTTGCGGTTATGCTTCTTAAGAGACAAATTCATCTTGAAAATCCTCATTGTAGGATCCCAGGATCGGAATCTAGCATATGGGCGCTGAGAGTTGAGAATGGGGTATTACAGAGGCTATCGGCAACAAATTTGGTAATCAGGAATTTTGTGAGCCCGGTTTCTGAGTTTCGAGCGTGACAGTACAGATCTACGTTGATGACATTATCTATGGTTCTACATGTTCTAACCTATCTATTGAGCTTGCAGAGTTGATGAAATCCAAGTTTGAAATGAGCATAGTGGGAGAATTGAATTACTTACTAAGTTTACAAGTTAAACAACTTGACGATGGTATTTTCATTTCTCAAACTACGTATGCTTTAAATCTAGTGAAGAAATTTGGATTTGAAAATGGTAAAAACTTCGATACTCCTATGAGTACAACTCTTAAGCTTTCTAAGGATGTAACAGGTAAAAGTGTAGATCCTTGGTTATATTGCAGTATGATTGGTAGCTTATTATATTAACAGTAAGCTGACCTAATATAGCATTTAGTACAGGCATCTGTGTTAGATATCAATCAGATCCTAAGGAATCACACCTTATTGTTGTCAAGAAAATTATATGATATGTCGCAAGTTCGGCCAATCTAGTCCTATGGTATCCACATGATACTAATGTTCAATTAGCTGGTTATACGAATGTTGACTGGGTTAGGAATATAGATGATAGAAAGTCTACCAGCGATGGATGTTTTAATGTCAGGAACCGTTTTGTTTTGTGGCATATCAAGAAATAAAATTTCGTATCGCTATCCATAGCTGAGGCAGAATATATTGTAGCTGAAAAATGCATGTACTCAATGTAAGACCCGTATCCTAGACCGTACCATTTCGTAAACTTCCGCAGTCTTTCCGGTCAAATTTTGGCAACCTTCTACCCTTAACCGACATTTGCACATGATCCTGATTCACACACCGGTAACCCGAGTCGACTCAACCCAAGACTTATACCCTAGCAACCGCGCCGTCGCCGCGACTCGCGCGCCAAGGCGATACCCTAGTCAGGAGATGTGGGCTAGCGTTCGGTGCGAGAAAAATGCCGCTCGTTGCAAAACCCAAGAGAATCTCTATAACATGTTACCTCAATCCATCAATCAATCCCATTAAGGGTCAAGTATATGTCAAGTACACATCACCTTTCACCCTTTCCCAAGTAAGCCTCAAAGTTAAAAAGTCTCTTACACACCCATGCCTTTCTTACACAAATTGCCAGAAAAGTCAAAAAAGTTCTTACACCCATCACTCACCACATCCATCACTCCATCACTCATCACTCTCTCTTTCTCTCTCTCTTTACAACTCTCTTTCTCATTTTTTTCAAACCATTCCCAAGTAAGAAAGAACTCCACATGTCTAAGCCTCTCCCTCTCTTTTAAGCTACAAGTGTGGCTCACCTTTCCTACCCTTTCATCTCCCATCTCAACCATCCAAACCCCATCTCCTCTATTGGAATCGAAGCTAAGGAGCTAAGGAAGATAAGGGAGCAAGAAGATCGAATGGTGGGTGCTTCTATATGCTTATTTTTTTTCATGTTTTCATGATGGCCCAAGTGAGGCATACCGATCAATGGTTTGGATCTCACTTGGGACCCTAAGATGTGGCTGATGGCCCACTTTGATCATTATGATCATTCCATGATGGAGCCAATCTCTAATGACCCCATCATGATATTTATTTCCTTGCATTAAAAAGGTTATCTAGACCGTCTATATTGGTGGGGAAAGGATCTTCACCGTTAATTTTTTATTTTGATGGACCCACATGTATTGGGACCCACTTAATGTATGATTAATTGCAAGGTAGGGCCCATAGTGTCGGGGTCCCTCCATCACACGTGTCCCACTCTCTTTCTCTCTCTCTCCCTCTCTTTTTCATTTTCTTTTCATGTGATGATGATGTGGTGGTGTGGCCCATCAGGATGGACCCCACCATGAAGTATGTATTTTATCCAAACAATTTATAAGGGGGGCTCACTTTATATGCGTTGTACCCATACCATCTATCCTGTGGTGGCCCACCTGAGCAGGGCCCACCTCACCTACGTGTGTACTTAACCCGTCCAGCGTCCAAGGACGATGAACGTGGACTGGAAAAAAAACAAATATTAGCTTGTTTCCAAGCTTATGGGGGTGACCCACTTATATAGGCCCCACCTTGATGTATGTATTCAATCCACGCCATTTATCCTATATACCAACTCATTTTAGGCGTTGAGCCAAAAAATGAGGTTGATCGGAGCATCTGGTGGGCCATAACTTAGCAAACAGTGATCTCCACCGTTTAAAGTCCCCCAGATTTTTCTATACACTGAAAAATGCCCAATATTGGACTTGATGGATGTGTTAAGGGCTGTAGAAATCAGTGGGCATGGTGGATTCTTCCGATGTGGGCCCCATGTAAGAAAAACTTTGAAAAAATGAGATTTCAAAAAAATAATAATAATAAAAGAAGGTGCAGCACCTGCTGCCGCTGTGCAGCAGGACGCTACTGGCGTCTGCATGAAACAGGCAGGGACCCACGACTCCAGCTGTGAGCCCCACCATGATGCTTATTAGTCATCCAAATGTTCACTTGATGGGCCCCTCCCTAAGGTGGGCCCCCTCCAAAGATCAAGCCGATCTAACGCGCAGGAGGCCCACATCACAGGAAATAATGGTGATTGAACTGCTGCCGTTAGAACCGTTTAGGCGTGCAGAGAATTTTTGGACCAATATGATTTTTTTTGCTTTTCATCCAGGTCTCTGTGACCGTATAGGCAGATTGGATGGCATATAAACATTGTGGTGGGCCCCACGTGGGACCCACATTAATACATGTGTTTATTCCCACCGCCCACAGACGGTGGAACCCACTATGGGGTATGTGTTCTATACATGTCGTCCACCCATTCCACAGTGACAGTGAGTCCCACTGCGGTTGACATCAGCAGGGTTTGTGGGACCCACCATGATGCATGGGTTGCACCCAATCCGTCCAACCATCCTATAAGCTCATCTTTTGGCATAAGTTAAAGAATAAGTCAGATTTATAGTTCAAGTGGACCCCACTTTGGTACATGTATGGGGCCCATTTTTGAGTTATTTGTGGTCGTTCATTGAGAGCCCACCTTGATATATGTATGAGGCCCATCTTGAGTTATTTGTGGCCCATCCGTTGAGGGCCACCTTGATATATGTAAGGCCCATGGGTTGAGGCCCATTTGATGTATTAGGGGCCCATGGGTTAAGGCCCATTGAGATGTACTAGGGCCTATGGGTTGAGGCCCATTTGATGTACATATGTGGCCCAATTGGTGTGGCCCATTTGATACACATAAGACCCATGAGATTAGGCCCATTTGATATATTCAAGACCCAAGGGGTTATGGCCCATTGCAATGTACAAAAGACTCATTGATGCAGCCCACTTGATAAATATAAGGCCCATGTGATGCGGCCCATTTGATGTAATTAAGGCCCAATTGGATACATATACAAGGTCCAATGCAATGTGTGATTCTCCATGGCTCGTGTAATGATATTTATGGCGGACCGTGCCTTGGGAGCAATGTTGGTTTGAAGTCCACATTGTAAGAATAATGTTGGTTAAATGTCTACATTATAACTCTCCCGAAGGCCCACTGTTAGGCCCATACTTATAGTGTGTAGACCGTCTAGGCCCATCTTCGTTATGAACAACATCCATCATCATATGACATGCCTAGTATAATTCCATGACTCATGCCCATACGCATCATATGTATGCTTGATATGAGGAATGTTTGATCATAACATATGCCATCGGGCAGATTTTTTAAGGGCTCCCGAATAGGCGGTGTTACCCCATATGAGCGCACGATACGTGCAGGATTGCTGCATGACTAGATGGTGTGATTCATACATTCGCATTGTGTGATATGGTTACTGTACGGCCTAGCGACATCGGGGCCATAGCCTCCATAGGTGTATCGTGGTTGGTAGGATTATATACTGAAAATTTTATTCTACATGGGGTGCTATAGATATCCCTGGGTGAAAGTCCCTAAACCCTTATAGTACCAGGAGGTTGCTCCAATGTCTAGACCAAGTGGGTGCACGAGCATCGAGTGCCGATTACCAGGAGGCCGCGCTTTCCATTATGTCATGTTCAGTTGGAAGGGGGTGCGGCCTTACTCGCCCGAGTGGAGGGGGCAAAGCTAGGCTGAGTTTGACTAGCTCGAGGAATGGGTCTGCTATCGATGAGCCAAGCCCGATATTGGCAGGCAGATAGTGAGGCCTCTTCTACTTATCTTATTGCGCATGATAGGGTGGCGATCTGGTTTAGAGTGTACTAACCCCGGTGATATCCTAAATTTGAGCTATATTGATATGTAGACTTAGATGAGGATTCGTATGCTTGATTTGCACCTCTCATCACATGGCCTTTATACGGTCGACATCATTCATGCCTTGCATCGCATGGCCTTGGTATGACCAATAGTACTCATGGATCCATCAGCATATTCCACATTACTCTTATATTGCATGATCATATTACTACCTTGCGCACACACTTTCACCACCCTCTAAGCTTTTCATAAGCTTATGCATGACCGTTGCATGCAGGTGACGTTGGGGCATAGCAGCACTGAGGCAGGAGCGCTTTGCAGATCATCTTGGAGCTTTTGTTCATCATCATTGTATTTCCCTTTATGCTCATTGTACTTGTAAAGTTTTTGATCATAGTGGAAATATAATGGAGTTTTTGGTTGTTGTTTGTGGGTTATGCATTGGTTATGCTTATTATAAATCAAATTGATGTTGAAAATTCTCCTCGCAGCATCCCAAGATCGGAACCTAGCGAATGGGTGTTGGGAGGCGAGAATGGGGTTCTACGGAGGCTGTCGATGCCAGATTCGGTGATCGAAAATTTTATGAGCTTGGTTTCTGAGTTTGGGGCATGACACTCAGCTTGTGTGGATGAGAAGAATGTTAAATGACTATGGGTTTGTGCAAGATACTATGATTTTGTATTGTTATAATTCTAGCGCAATTAATATCTCTAAGAATCCCATCCAGCATTCCCAAACGAAACATATGACATAAGATATCATTACATTCAGGAATTAGTGGAAGATAAAATTATTTTATTAGATTATTTTCAAACTGAAAATCAACTTAAAGACATATTCACCAAACCACTTAACAGAAATAGGTTCTCTAAATTAAAAATGAACATTGGTATGTGTAATTCGATCTGAGTTTATCATGTTTGCATGTTCTATTTTTGTATATTTTTTATACAAACTTTTGGTTTTTTAAAATTAATAAAATTGTGTATTTTTGTGCTTGCACGACCGGTCGTGTACATACTCGACCAGTCGTGGTGCGTGGTTGGAGGGATTTTTAATGTGTACAAATCACTTTTTCTCTATTTCTTTCTTCTTCTTCACCAGCCCCTTCTCTGATCGGTCGAACCTACCTTCGATTACTACTTGGTATGTGCATCTTTTTCATTTTTCTTTCAAATTTGGGTTCCTTGATTGTCATTTAGCTTAATTCTTGCCTTTATTTCAAGTTTCCTTGTGATTTCCTTGGTGTTTCAGGGAAAAATCTCTTGGGGTTGAAACCCTTAAATTCTTTCTTGCATTTTCTTGTTTACTCTTGTAATTGAAGGTAGACCGAAGAAGAAACCTACTCAAGCATCTTCTTCTCATTTCACACCTATTTCGGTGTATACTCTTCTACCACACATAGAGGACTCGAAATATGTGCGGGATAATCGTCATCGCAACATAATTGTTGAGCTGACCGTCAATGCAAACCATCTTGTTCAATTCAACATTATTCTCCTCCTTATTGTTGTAGGATGGGATAACATTCTGAATTGAGGCGGATCGACATGCCGCTCCATTGTACAAGCAATGTATGTGTGTATAGGTGATGTTTCTATTAAAGATTTTACCTTCACTATCATGTTTAGAGAAGGTTGATATAAAGTAGATCGTCACTTAATTTCTACGTTGATGGACATTCAAGTGAATGATGAAGGCATTCCTATTTTGACATTGGATGAAAGATTGAATGAGTCGGAAAAATGTTTATTAACTAGAAATTTATGCAACAAGAACTCGAAATGGAGCTCTGGGAATGCACTCCGGGCCAACCAGATGTTTTCCAGATATAGAGTATTACATCACATCTTTATTTCCAATGTTTACCCTATATCTAGTAACAAGGCCGAACTGACTACCTTTATGGTGCATATTCTTCATTCTATTGTGTCTGGCATTCTGGTGTGTCTTCCTTCGTTAATCTATTATTTCATTATCCAATTTTGATTTCATCCAAGGCATAGTGATATTCTATTCTCTTATTTGATGACCACCCTTACTTTACACTGTTTTGTGGTCATACCACCTAGAGAAGCTCCTACTTCTCATCTTCCATTCAACAATTCAAATATCAATAAGATGAATTTGAAGTTAGCACCTAGTCAAATAGATAGGGATACTAGAAAAGTTAGAGAAGAAGCTAGAGAGGAAGATGCGCTGATAACTAACGCTAATATGAATGATATTTTTAATGAATTGGAATCTGATGACGTTGAGGCTAATCTTGATTTTCAGCCTTCTATTTTTAATGAGTGGCTCAGTGTCACGCCCCAAACCTGAAAATTAGATTCATAGGAATCTCAATCACAGAAGCCGGTGCAGACAGCCTCCATAGCACCCCATTCTTGGCCCCCAGCGTACGTATGTCAGGTTCCGATCCTAGGATCCTACAAGGAGGATTTTCCATCATACATTTGTCTTATAAGAAGCATAACTACAAGTATACCCAAATCATAAAGACAACATCATCATCACATATCTACTAATATAATTAGTTGAATACAATACTGAAATGGAAATACATATATCGAAATTAAAGCTCTAGAGGACAGTTGCACGCTCCAAGTTCAATGTTACTACAACCTAACGCCACCTGCACGCATCTATCGTGCATAAGGTTATAGAAAGCTTAGAGGGTGGTGAAAGTGTGTGTAAGGTAAGTGTCAAGTATACAATAAAGCCCACAAATCATACATCATCTAGATAAATAGGAAAAATGACAAGATCATGAATCATACGATATCAGAGTAAGCGGAAATGTACTGGTAAGTCCAGGAATCATTCAATAACAGAGTATGCAATGTGGGTCAGCTATACAAATGCGAAAGCTAAATATCAAATGCCGATGATGTAACACAATATGCAAATCCTGTTAAGTCCATCTAAGCCATATAAGTGCAAAAACATAGTAACCTAAAATGCTAAGTACTGCGGATGCAATGTAATAGGCAGTAAGAATGAAATGACCATGCTGAAATGTAAAGTCGGGATGATAATACGAAGTATCACAGGCTACGGGGTCCATAACAAGGGACTTCTATCCAAACTAGTCCCATACCTAAATTTGGATAGTTAGACTTAATGTGGTAAAATCCTAGTCTTAAGTTAGTCGCGCGCCCAACCGAAATCCTAGCCATGCAAAGGTACACGTAACAAATAGTTACGCACCACCAACCTGAGTGAATATTGAATGGATGAATAAATGAGTATGTAACTCCTGCTCAGTAGATCCACAAATCAGTACGGTTCCTCTTTGAGAAATCACCGGGGTCTATTACACTCCACACTGACTGCCTCCTCCCTAACTGCACAGCCCCGTGAGCGGAATAGACCTCACTATCCGCCTGATCAGTAGTCTGCCAATACTTGCATGGCTCGTCGATAGCGGACCCATTTACGAGTTGGTCATACTCAGCCTAGCTTATAACCCCCTAGGGCGGATAAGGCCACACCCCCTTCCAATTGACCACGACACAGTGGGAGACACGGCCTCATGGTATAGACACCGGTGCTCATATTCCACTTGGTCTAGACATTGGAGTATCTCCTGGTACTAAGGAGGTTCTGGGATTTTCACCCAAGGGCATCCTACATGCCCACAGTGCTAGAACCAAGCATTTTCGGTGTCCCATTTGGCCATCCATAATGTATGTGTGGAGGCCACAACCCTGATGTCACTAGGGCATACAATGATCATATCACACATATTCGAGATACATGAGTCACACTATCCAGTCATGCAACGATCTTGTGCATACGGCGCGATAATGTGAACACTCTGTCTCATAAGGAGTCCCATAAATAGTCTACTCAATGGCGTATGCTATGATCAAACATTCCTCATATTAGGCATACATATGATGCATATGGGCATGAATCATGGAGTTATACTAAGTATTTTATATGGTGATGAACTATCCTCACAATAAAGATGGGCCTTGATGGCCTATGCACAACAAGTACGGGCCTATCAATGGGCCCTAAGGAGAGTTATAATGCGAATATTTAACCAACATTATTCTTACAATGTGGATGTCAAACCAACATCACCCCTAAGGCATAGCCCGCCCTAAACATCAACACATAACCACGGTGGAGTCACATTACAATGGGCCTTCCGTACATCCCATTGGGCCTCGACCTATGGGCCTTCCAAACATCAATTAGACCTCAACCCATGGGCCTTACATTCATATCAAGGTGGGCCTCAACAATGGCCAGAAATAAATCAAGATGGGCCTAATACATATACCAAGGTGGGCCTCAATGGACAGCCACAAATAAATCAAGATGGGTCGTATACATATGCCAAGGTGGGCCTCAATGGACGATTACAAATAAATCAATATATACAATATAAATATATGAATCATCTCAAAAGATCAACTGGACCGCACTCTAAATAACAATGGTAACAACGATTACCATCATTAAAATTCTCAAGGCCCATTATTTATTTTCTATCCAATCTGGCCATAAGGTCACACAGACCTGGATTAAGAGGAAACAAATTTCCTAATGATCCAAAACTTTTGTGAAACAAAAGGTTTCAATGGCAGACACTCAATCCCCACCACTTTTTGCTATGTGGTCCACCTGATCCTAGATCTGCCTCATTCTTTAGATCATGCCATGAATGAACTTTAAAACGGTAGGACGGCTTGGATGCAACACTTGCATAATGGAGTGGATCCCACCAAATAGATGGATCGGACTCATTCTTTAGCTCATGCCAAAAAAATGGGCTTTCAAAATGGTGCAGCACATGCATCATGGTCCCATCGTCCAGGTGTGGACGGTGTGGATAAAACACATAAATCATGGTGTTCCACCGTCCAATGCAGTGGACGGTGTAGATAAATAAATACATCACGTGGGTCCCACGCTACACAGACGAAGTACACATAGTGGGCTTGCACAGATAAAACACATACTTCATGGCGGGTTCCATTATCAGCCTAGACGGTGTAAATAAAACAAATACATCATTGTGGGTCCCATGTGGGGCTCACCATAATGTTTATATACCATCTAATCCATTGATGAGGTCCCACGGACCCAAATGAATAGGAAAACAAATTTCATAATGTTCCAAAACTTCTGTGTCAACCCAAAAGTGTTTCAATGGTAGACGTTCATCCACACTATTTCCTGTGATGTGGGCCACCTGAGCTTTGGAAGTGGCTGATATTTGGAGGGGGCCCACTGTTGGAAGTAGCCCACCATTTGAATGGGTTGGATGAAAAATATACATCATAGTGGGGCCCACAGCTAGAGCCATGGATCCCTGTTGGCCGTTTGTCAAAACGCAGCAGCAGGCGCTGCCTCTTATTATATATTTTTTTATTTTTTTTGTTGAAATCACGGTATATTTGCAGTTTTTCACGTATGGGGCCCGCATCAAGTGAATCCAATGTAACCATTGGTCGCCAAGGCTCAAGACAAGCCAAATGAGCCCAATATCCAATATATTTTAGTGTGTGGACACATCATGTGAATTTTTAACGGTGAAAACCATCATTTTCTATTATATGGCCCACCAGAAGGTCGGATTGGCCCCATTTTTCAGATCAAAGCCTGAAATGGTTTGAGTAAAAGGATGGACGGCATAGATTGACTACATACATCAAGGTGGGGCCTATATGAGTGGGCCACCCCATAAGTTTGGAAACAAGCTAATATTTGTGCTTTCCCAGTTCACGTCCAGTGTCCTAGCGCTGGACGGTTGGGCATAAGACATGTATTGAGGTGATCCCTGCTCAGGTGGGCCACCAAATGATTGATGGTGTGGGTACAACACATATAAGGTGGGCCCCACTTATACATTGCTTGGATAAAATACATACTTCATGGTGGGGTCCATCCGAGTGGGCCACACAACCACATCATCATCACATGAAAAGAAAATTTTTAAAAAAAAAAGAATGGGAGAGAGAGAGAAAGAGAGTGGGACACGCGTGATGGAGGGACCCCAACACTATAGGCCCTCCCTTGCAATCAATCATACATCAAGTGGGTCTCAATGCATGTGGGCCCATTAAATCAAAATCCAATGGTGGAGATTTCTTCTCCACTAAAATAGACGGTCTAGATGACCTCTATTCAAGCTAGGAAAGTAAACATCATGATGGGATCCATGGAGAATGGCCCCATCATGGAATGATATTGATAACCAAGGTGGGCCATCGGCCAAGGGTCCAAAGTGAGATCCATACCATCGATCGGTAGGCCTCACTTGGCCCATCATAAAATCATAAAAAACTAACCTATAGAAGCACCCACCGTTCAATCTTCTTGGTCCGTTAGAAAGTCGATCTCCTTGATCTTCTCTTTGATGGAGGGTGATAAGGTTTGAATGGCTAGGATGAAGGATTTTGGATGGGAAAGTGGGCCACACACATATACTTTCTCTCCTTGAAAATGTTGGACGTCCACTCCTCTCTTTGCTTGGAATTGTGTTGAGAAATGAGAGAGAGAGAGAGGGTTGTAAGGAGTGATGGATGTGAGGTGAGTGAAGTGTGATGTGTACTTTGACATGTGAGGGATGGGTTGCTTGGGGATGGGGTTTGTACTTGACATGAGACGTGATTGATGGGATTGATTTGACATATTGTAGAGATTCTCTTAGAATTACAAATGCATGGTATTTTTCTCAAAATAAACACGGCCCCACAGCTTTTAACTTAGGTATCGAGTCAGTGAATGAGTCGAGGCGTTGGAACTGCGGTGATGACGCAGTCGCATTGGTACAAGTCTCGAGTCAATCTGACTCTAAAATACGGGATATGACTTACGGTCACGCACAAATGTCGGTCATAGGTCGCGAGTTATCGAAATTCGACGGGAAGGATTGCAGGAGTTGATGGAACAATACAGGCTAGGATACAGGTCTTACACTTAGAGTCTTAAAAGAGAAGGTGGATCTATCTGATGCAATCCCTTAGTAATGAATCTAAAATACTTATGCATATATTTCATTTGATTTATTTGACAATATCCCAAGTAAATCAAATGAAATATATGCATAAGTAGTTTAGATGCATTACTAAGGGATTGCATCAGATAGATCCATCCATCCCACCACCGTCTTCTTCTGGCTCTGATTAGTATGCATTACTTGATATTTTGCTTTTGGAGTTGTATTAAAGATTACTTTCACTCCCTAATACTTGGGCATGTATAACTCTTAAAAGTTGATGCTTTTATACTTTATGGTTTAATCTTCTACACTTTTATTCTCTTTCTATTTATCCTTTTCATCTGTCCTATCATGTGTATGCTTAATTCTATATGTCTTCCTTTGTCATATTGTGACTAAAAGGGAGAGAAATTTGTGTATATGATGGATATGTTTGGTGAATGTTGAGATGCATAAGATGCATGTATGTAGATTTATTTTTTTTGGCAAATGTATTTGTTAATACAGGTCTCTATAAGTCACCAAGCTCATAGTGAGGGGGAGTAGATTGCCAAAATTCAATCAGGAGGACCGCAGAAGCCTATTGAATGGTACAGGCTAGGATATGTGTCTCACAATGGGCTATACACACACACGCCAGGCGGGCCACACACCTCATCATCAAAAATGCAAGAGAGAGAGAGAGAGGGAGAAACAGAGAACGGTGGAGAAGGGAGGGACCCCGCCACTATGGGTCTCTCAAAATACAATGTGTACGTTTAGTGGGTCACATTACAAGTGGGCCCTAAATCAAAAATCAAGATGATGAACACCCACCGTCAATCTCCTCTTCCATCTTCTGCTAACATGATCTAGAGCTCCAAGGGGTGGATTTTAACGGTTGAGATGGACTTTGGATGGTGGAGATAGGCGGTTGGAAGGTGGGCCACACTAGCTTCTCTCATGAAGGTTTGGACGATTCCCCTTCTTTGGTAGCATAGAATGAAGTGAGAAATGAGAGAGAGAGGAGTGGTGAGATGGAGTGATGGGATGAGAGAGCATGGTGCTTGTTGACTTATGGTAAGAAATGAATGGAATGGGTACGGGTTGTGTAAAAGAGAGTTGACTTGGAGAATGGGAGAGGGATGGGGTAGGTAAGGTTGTGTACTTGACATTGATTGATGGATTGATGTGATGTTTTGTAGAGATTGAAAAGGCCAAGCTATATGTCCTAAAGGGGGGGTGAATAGGACTATGCCAAATTAAAAAAATATGTAACAAAAATAAAGAATATGATAGCCAAATAAAGAAAAGCAATTCACAATGCTGAAATGAAAAGTAGCCTCAATAATCAAGTATTGAGAGGTTGATACAAATGTTGTTCTAAGGACAACCTTACACTAAAAACCAAGGGTTTAAGGTAAGACAACCTCATTTCTAGAAAGGTCTTTGTATCAAAAACTCAAACTAAAGATGAATAAAAAGAAATGAATTACAAAATTTTAAATCTAAATTATTCTAACATTCCCCACAATGCTTGAAATGTAAATATTACAACATTCACATCCACACATACATCCCACAATTCTGAATGATAAAAGATAGGAAAAATAAATCACACATCCATCAAACATAAAGAATTATAGTGGTTCGCCTGTGTGTTCACTAACTGTTAAATAACAGCCACATAGCTTGCTACTCCACTCCTAATATCCTCACACAGTGGATATTTGCATTCACTAATCAAATATGTTTTTCTCAGGTTCACCTAAAACTCTCATAATTATGTTACAATATATATATATATATATATATATATATATATATATATATATATATATATATATATATATATATATATATATATATTGTAACGTCTCAAAAAAATCCGTACAGAGACCCGAGTACCACCTCGATCAGAAATCACTTAGGATTAATTCCTTTAGAAAATAAGCATAAGTTAACTAGCGCTATGTTAGATTAGCTGTGAAATTAGTACTATTCGCTTTAAATACGTTATGCAAGATCAAAAACTTGTAGAATCAATGACGCTATAACATCCTGAAACCTAGGATCAAACTCTAAACGCGTTTTCTCTCAGGAACCTGTTGAAACTTTATTTTGGATCTAGACCGTGCGTCGAAAGTCCGATATCTACAATCTCAGACCATTATGATCGCTTAGCTGGACTTGACAATCACTTCGAAAATCAAGCCCAACTGATGTTCTGAGGCTATTTCATTGAGCCTAGAGCAAGGAGTGTGAGAAAGAGTGAAATTCATTATAAATTAAATGTGATTTAAATAAATCTGGCACGTGACGCTTGCGGGTTAAGTATAAGCATTCAGACCGTTGGAATCTGACCCAAATACACCCTCGAATCAGGGAACATTTTCCACTCAGGTAGTGTACTTGGAATCCTTGATCGAATTTCAGTGACCGCTGAACTGAAACTGGTTCGCCACGTGCGATCTGGAAACCCGATCGAACTGAAAACTTAATGTGATCAGGATCCAATATCCATGAGCTTAAGTCCGACCGCATTTGGTCAGGGGACCTCCAGAAATATTTTTTTGGATCAGAAAGGACCCAATTTGGCTATAACCCAAGTATACCTTGGTTTAAAGTCTAAATAGGTGACTTTCTAACCTATTTAAGGATCTTAAACCCTCTCACACCCCTCCTATATGAATTTGAAAAAACCCTAGAAAAGAGAAGAGAGAAAAGAGAGAGATTGTGTGGAAGTTGTGAGGGAAAGTCCCTGACACTCGATCCTGCTTCTACATGTGCTTAATCACCATGTTCTAATCACTCTTCTGGTGATTCCGACTTCATTCTAGGTAAGAAAACCCTAACCTCAACCTGTTTTAGGGATTCTATCGATACAAGTAACGAAGTAGCTAATTTATCTTGTGATATAGATCGTCATACAGACGTCGACGAAGCGTAGAGTTTCTATTCGATTCGTTACGCTTCTACGGCGTAAGGTGAAGATTCTAGATACTTAGGTTAACTGTTTTCAAAGCTTTCAATGTCGTTTAATAGTAGATTATCGATAAGAACGATGTTTAACATGTAGAACATGCTGTCTGTTTTCCATTTCGATTATGTACGGAGAATATGAGATTTAAAGTATTTTAGGTATTTGTAGGAAATACTGTATACGTCCGTATTTTGCCAATAGAATTTCCATGGGTATTTTTCATGTTATTATACAAGTTATGCGTATATGATCTGTTTGGTGAAGAGATTTGCCCTAATGCGCACTTTGGGTTGACATATGCTATGTAGACAATTGTGTGTAGACTAAGTGTTTGTATAAATGTTTGTATTAGTATGTACTGAGTAAATGTTGTTGTAGATTAGTTTTGAGATTGAATTCTCAATTAATATGATGATGTACATGATTTCCTCCATGTTGTTATATTGAATTGATTTCCTTATATATATGAAATACATGTGTTTGGTTGATTTGCTTACATTGTATGTTATAACATGTTGCTAACATGCTTGGAATATTTGTGTTTCATTTCTGTCACTCTCATATGATTATTGATTTAGATTACAAGTGTTTGGGACTATGCTCTAGTCCAAGCAGTCGGTAATAGATTCGAATTCGTGGTTAGCTTCTATTTTCCATGAAGGACGTGTCGACGAACGTGAGTTGTGCTTTGGTTGACGGCAGTGGTTAGGCCACCGAGGTGTTTTATGCAATTCATGTCATTCAGCTTGAGGTGAGCTCGTACTAGTCGAGCATATCAAGTAACCTGACTGACCATTGTATGTTCACCTTGTATTGGTCATAATTGCTTGAACCTAGGGTACTGAACTTACCAGAGAAAATCCTGATAACCATGGTACCTTGATCCATTAAGATTCATGAGCCGGGCCTGGTGGTATGGGACACCGTGGTCGAGCTGTCGGCCTACACTGGGGCCACAAATCTCCCCATAGTGACCAGTGAGCACCTTAGACTCGTGAGCCGATTGTGGTGGTATGGGACACTACATTCGAGCTGTTGGCCTACTCTGATTGGTGACGAGCCCTTTGTAGTGACCTTGAGCGTATTCTGAGTCTAAGTGAGACGACGACCCTTCCGTAGCAATAAGAATACAATTAGGCCTGTATTGATAAGGTGATGGGGGAGCGGTGCAACGAGTGCGAGCAACAGCCCTGGCAGCCCTTGCAGTGACTTAGAAATATACCATCATATGAGATTACTAGGAGTGACGACCCTAGACAGGATCTGTGTTGGGATTGATATAAGGGAAGTACCTTAGTTTCCCAATACTGTTGTATGTAGGATTAATAACAACTCGGTAATCATATCCATATCGCACTGCATGTGCCTAGAAGATGTGGAGTACTGAGGGAAGAAAGCATGCCGTGGACGTAAGATGGTGTCGCTTGAGGGAGTATGTCGGTGAGGGCATCCATCATGTCATTTCATTCTTGCATTAACAACAGTATCTAGGAATGTCTGATTGTTTGTTTTACTATTATCGCGTGATTGATTTGATAACATGCTGATCTTTGCTCTATAATTCCACTGAGTTGATCACTCACTCCCATGTTACAGGATGGTGTTTACAACACCTACTAGACTCTGTCTTAGATGCAGGTTGTGAGGCGATTGAGGAGCTGGAGCTGGACTACTACGAGGACTAGGACGAGTTCTTGTACATGCAGTTCTCTGACGTCTTTGCATAGGTGGCCTGGATCGGCGAGATTATGCTAGTTGGAATATCATATGACATTTTGATTTTGATATGATATATGTATATGTGACTCAGAGATGTATTCATACTTTGAAGACAGTTCGAGATTATTTTGTTTTTCATACAGTGATATATATATATTCTTCAGTCTTCTGCTTGCGTTTTATCACTGGATCTGGAGTATGAATTGCAGTTTTGGTATAATCTTACTCATGTTATTACATTAACTCAGACAACATTGAACCATAAGCATATTTGTTGCATAAGTGATGGTTTGGAACTCGGGAGTTGGGTTTCTACACAACCCTCAATTTTCAGGGCGTTACATATATCCTTGTGCAACACAAGACACAGATAGTGTTTTGGCACCACAAAATTTGACAACATAAAAGATCTAACAACCATAACACTTACAATCTTCTCCTTTGTCAAATTTGTGACAAAACACACTTAACAATAATATGTACACAAGAATCATGTATGCTCTAGTTATAAGAGAAAACCAATAACAGTCTGGTTAAAGAATCATGCACCGGTTATCATCAACTAACACATAACATCATGAACTAGACAAAAAACACCTTCTTACTTACTCCCCCTGAGTAGCACACATATAATCAAATAAAATATTATGCACAATCCATATCCATTCCATATATCCATCAATCAATCCAAATATTTCTCACCCTTTTTGTCACAAGATGACAAAGGAAGAAAATAAGAAATGGTAAAGGATAATAAACAAGAGAGTAATAAAGAAAGTAACAAGCCACAATATAAGCAAAGGTAAAGTTCACATATCATTAACCAGTAATAAGCAAAGTCAACCAAAGTCAGTATCACAAACTGAAATAAGGTAAAGTCCACTCACTAACCAAAGTAAAGTAGTAGAAAAGTTATTACAGATCAAAAGGATAAACCACCTAATCAGATCCAGAAGGAGTAAGCATAGTAGGATCAAGTTGATGAAGGCCCTTGTTTAAGCGCCTAAGATACTTGCGCATATATTTAAATTGTATATCATGGGAAACATTCATGTTCTCTACCTTCTCCTCAAGTGCACGTAGATGCACATCAAAATCAGATGGTTCATAATCAGGATCATTTCTAGAGTCTGATTCTATTTCATCGAAAATGTCATCCATATTTATATCATCAGGAGGAAGATCACCAGTTTCTTCTTCATTCCCTGCTTCAACACCACCACGACCCACATCCACTTGACCAGGAGCCAATTCCAATTTCATCTTGTTAATATTTGAATTGTTAAAAATAAAATGGTGGATAGGAGCCTTTCCAACAGGCATAGCGACTACCATGTGAGTAGCTAACACAGTCATAAGATAGGCAAATGGAATATCACTGTATCCTGGATGGAGACGAAACTGAATAATGGAATGACATATTAAAGAAGGTAGACAGACATTTACTCCATTGATGATGGAATGCAAAATACGAACCATAAAGGAAGTCAGTTCTGTTTTGTTACCAGAACGTGCATATAGATTAGAAATAAAGATTCGATGCAAAACCCTGTATCTGGGTAATAAGTACTTTGAGGGGAGCGCATTCCCCTTATGAGTCCATTGCATATCCATATTGCATAAAGCTCTAGTGAGCATGTGTTTTTTTAATTCTGAGGGTTTCTCAACTAGAGTATGAATAGGAATACCCTCGTCATTAACAGGTATATCCATTAGAGCTGAAATCAGATGACAGATAATTTCAAATGGACCTTCTCTAGTAGCAATTTTAAATGTTAAATTCTTAGATGAAAATTCAGAAATGCATGCAAACATGGATTGAGAAATAGACTGACATGCTAGCCCACCCTAATGTAAGATGTTATCCTATCCTATAGCCTGAAGAAGTGGAAGGATACCAAAATGTGCAATGTGTTCAATACACGCAGATCGCTCAACAATAATATTGTGCATTCTTATATCCCTAACATATGAGGGATCATCTTCGGGTGATCGAAGATAGCACCTTGTTAAAGGAGTAGATCTAGATGAGGAAGCACCACGAGAAGTTTTCTTTTTACCTCTAGCATCCATTTACAACTAAGAAATGAAGGAATCAAGAAGTTATAAAAGATGTAGAGTGGGTTTCTTCAAAATCAGATTTTGGAGAAGAAAACCCCAAAAACTTCAAGAAAACTTGAAATTAAGTACTCCAAGGAAGAAAATGAAGAAATTAGAGCTTGAATCTAGAAGGAAAACTAAAATGATGCACTCACCTTGAAGAATCAGCGAGATGGGTACGACAAGTCGTGCCACAGCTCGTTGGAGAGGAAAAAAGAAATAAGGAAGAAGATTGTTTTCCCCAAATGAATATGATCAGTGTGCTACATGACTGGTCGTGGGACGTCCTCGATTGGTCATGCCACAACTGGTCGAGCACATCCTCGACCAGTCGTGTACCAACAAAAACATGCATATTTCATAAAAATTTGAAATTTAAACTAATAAATTATCAAATATATATACACTATGATATAAATACGCATGAATAATCAATATACAATGCACATACCAAGATCAAACTTTAATTTATTAAACCTACTTTTGTCGAGCGATTTAGTAAAAATGTCAACACGTTGAGTTTCGGTCAGAATATATTCCAAAAATATTATTTTTTCTTCCACCAATTCGCAAATGTAATGAAATCTAATGTCAATGTGCTTAGTATGGGAATGCTGGATTGGATTTTTTAAAATATTTATTGCACTGGAATTGTCACAATATAAAACCATTGAATCCTGTGCAATTCCATAATCGCTTAACATACATTTCATCCAAATAAGCTGAGTACATGCATTTCCAGCTGCAGTGTATTCAACCTCAGTAGTAGAGAGCGATATAGAACTTTGCTTCTTGCTAAACCAAGAAACAAAATAATTTCTAATATAGAAACAATCACCAGTGGTTCATTTCCTATCATCGATATTACCAGCCCAATCAGCATCTGAGTACCCAGCCAATTGAACACTAGTCTCATTTGGATACCGAAGACCCATATTTGTTGTACTTACGGCATATCGCATAATCCGATTAACGGCAGTTAAATGTGACTCTTTAGGATCAGATTGATATCTAGGACAAATACCAACACTAAAAGCAATATCAGGTCTACTAGCAATTAAATATAGTAAACTGCCAATCATACTACGATATAATTTAAGATCTACATTTTTACTTGTAGAATCCTTTGAGAGTCTTAAGGTTGTACTAATAGGAGTATCAAAATTCTTACCATTCTCAAATCTGAATTTTTTGATTAAGTTCAAAGTATATTTGGTTTGAGAAATAAAAATACCATCAGGTTGTTATTTTACTTGCAACCCAAGGAAATAGTTCAATTCCCCAACCATGCTCATTTAAAACTTAGATTTCATTAAATCTACAAACTTAACAGTCATGTTAATACATTTAGATCCATAATAATATCATTGACATAGATCTGCACTATTAAGATATGATCGTTATGTTTCTTAATAAAAAGAGTTTTATCAACACTTTCCATTTGAAAATTATGACTTAGTAAAAATTAGTCAATTTCTCGTACCATGCCCTAGGAGCTTGTTTTAAACCGTAGAGTGCCTTTTTCAGGCAATAGACATGATCAGCATTCTTAGGGTCTTCAAAAACCATTGGTTGTTTAACATAAACTTCTTCATGCAGATCGTCATTTAAAAATGTACTTTTTACATCCATTTGATGAATTTTAAACTTTCTAAAGCAAGCAATGGATATAAATAGTCTGATTAATTCAAGACGAGCTACTGGGGCAAAGGTTTTATCATAATCAATGCCTTCAATTTAAGTATACCCTTGTACAACCAGTCTGGCCTTATTTCGAATTATATTACCAAGTTCATCAGACTTATTTTTTAAAATCCACTTAGTTTCGATAATATGTTTATCTTTAGGTCTAGGAAAAAGATACCAAACATTATTTCTAACAAATTGGTAAAGCTCTTCTTGCATATCCAGTTTTCATCAGTAAAAGCTTCTTTTACGTTTGTCGGTTCAATCTAGGATGTAAAGCACACATAATTACATATATCTTCTAGTTGTCTACGAGTGCATACACCAATGAGAGGGTTTCCAAGAATCTAAGTGGTTGGATGATCTTTAACAGTCCTCAGTTCAAAGTCAGTTTGATTTAATGAAGTATCTGATTTATCAATTAAGAGAACTTCATCATTATCTAGACTTGAGGCAGTTTTGTTTAAGTGATCGTCAATGACTACATTGATGGACTCTTGAATCACACTAGTCCTCTTGTTTAGTACTCGATATGCGTGACTACTTAAAGAGTATTCTAAAAAGATCTCTTCATCACTTTTAGTGTCAAACTTACCCAGATTTTCACGGTCATGTAAAATATAGCACTTGCTGCCAAAAACTCGAAAGTATTTGACAGTAGGCTTCTTATCGAATCACATTTCATAAGCCATTTTATTATTAGATTTCCTAGTATAAACCTGGTTAATTATGTAGCAAGAAGTATTTATAGCTTCAGCCCAAGGATTTTTAGATAGCTTTATACTATTCAACATTACATTAGCCATTTCTTGAAGCACTATTCTTTCTTTCAACAATTCCATTTTTTTTATGGTGTTTTGGGCACAAAAAATTCATGCGATATTCCCTGATTGTTACAGAATTTTTCAAAACTGTTATTCTTAAATTCAAATCCATGATCACTATGAATCTTTTAGACTTGAGAACCTTTTTCCATTTGAATCCATTTGAGAACTCTTTTTACTTCTTCAAGGGTTTCTGATTTATCCCTTAAAAAGGCTACCCATGTAAATCTGGTAAAATTACCACGATTACCAAAATGTATTTTTTACTTCCTCGACTTTCCGTCCTGGTAGGTCCTATAAGATCCATATGGAGAAACTTGAGTGGTCTTGATGTGGCATTAAAGTTCACCTTGTTGTGAGAGTTCCTTATTTGCTTGCCCATTTGGCATTCGCCACATATTTTATCTATTTTTTGTAATTTAGGTAGACCTCTTATCAGTTCTCTTTCGCTCAATCTATATAAAATTCAGTAGTGTACATGTCCAAGGTATTTATGCCACAAATCAGTCTCATTGGTATGGACCATGTAACATGATTGACTGAATGACTTAGATTCACTAACAATATAGCAGTTTTCAGAAGTTCTATGACCAGTTAATATTACTGAACCCTTATTATTTAGACTTTCACAACCTTGGTCAGAGAATTTTACGTTATGATTATTATTGCATATTTGAGATAGGCTTAACAGATTATTTTTTAACCCTTCAACATATAAAACATTTTTAAACAAAAGGAGGTTAAAGAGTTGAACCGTACCTTGGCCAATATTCTTACAGTTGCTGCCATCACTGAATGTGACTGAACCATCAGCCATGTCTTTGAGATCGGTGAATAGACCTTTATCACCAATCATATGCCTTAAGCATCTACTATCTAGGTACCACTTTGAATGACTTGTAGCTTTGAAAGCCATGTGGGCATCCAAGCAGGTAACCTTAAGAACCCATTTCATAACTGTTTTGGGTTTAGGAGTATAGTTGGCCTTCTTTTGTTTGTAGTTGTTATAAGAGTGACCTACAAAGTTAGATTTTAAAAGCTCCTTGAGTAAATCAAATATTTTTTCAGCTAAAAGGCTTTGGTTTTGATTTTTATAGTTCATATTGTTGTTTTTAGGTTTTTAAAAAGTTTTAGTATTTAAAAAAAAAAAATTGATTTATACTTTTTCCTTTTGAGTTTGAGGTCTCTCCTTTTACAAACTAGGGGGAGTATTTTTTTTATTTAGGAGGAATGTTTCTATTGTAGCCCAAACCAGATCGGTCGCCACATTTTCTTGATCAAGATAAAAGTTTTTCTAACTTTGGATCTCCTTGGGCATACTTCCATGTATCTTTCAAAGTCAAAAGTGAAGAGACTTCAAGTTTAAGATTTTCATTTGAAGATTTAAGATTTTCAATCAAGAAAGTTTTAAATTCTAAATCGCATTTAGTCTTTTCAAAACAATCTGAAATATGGGATTTTTTTAAAACAAGAGACTCAAAATTTTCTTTAAGCTTTGAAAATTTTTCTTTTTGGAGTTTAAGTTTCATAGTAATTCTACAACTTTCCTTGTATAGGGCATTGTAAGCATCTTGAAGATCATCTTCATTTTCACAATCACTATTCAAATTTTCTTCACTGATTGAATCATTATTTGAAAAAGTAAACTTGGCTAGAGTTATAAGGGCTTTAACTTCACTACCCGACTCGGTTTCAGAATCTTCTGATTCAGAAGAAGGTTTAAAATCAGAGGATTCATCCCAAGTAGCCAACATACCTTTCTTTTTGGATTTATCCTTTTAAGGACACTCATTTGCTAAATTCCCATATTCATGACAGTTGTAACATTAACTATCTTTTAATGATTTTCGTGTTTTAGGTTTAAATTTCTTTTTATCATTCGATTTTTACTTTTGAAAATTTTATAAAACTTTTTTGCTAAAAGGGTCATATCATCTTGAGAGTTTTCTAAATTAGAATTGGTATTATTTTCTTGAAAACTATTTTTAGAAGTTTTAAGGGCAATAGATTTACCCTTTGGAGCTTTAAAAGTTAACTCATAGGTCTGTAAAAAGCCAACTAATTCCTCTACCCTCATATTGTCCACATCACGAAGTTCCTGGATCGCAGTTACCTTAGAATTGAATCGTTCAGGAAGTGAGCATAGTATTTTTGCACAAATTTTACTTTCTAGGATTTTATCACCAAGACCTCACATAGAGTTCACAATGTCATTTAGTCTTGTATAGAAGTCCATGAACATTTCATTTTCTTCCATACTTATTTCCTCAAATTTGGTTGTGAGGATTTGAATTTTATTCTTGACAATTAATGTACCCTCGTGTGTCGTTTCTAATATATCTCAAGCTTGCTTTGCAGAATCATAGGATATAATTCTTTTGAATTCATTCGATGATAGTGCGCAAGTGATTGCATATAGTGCTTTTGTATTTGTACTACTCTCACTTTTCTGAAGTGTGGTCCAAGAGAAATAAGGTGTAATTCTCATTGATTTTGATCCATCAATACCAGTTACTTCAGTGGTAGGAGGGGTCCATTCATTCACTATAGCTAGTCACACACTTTCATCCATGGATTTAAGAAAAATCCTCATCCTCGCTTTCCAATAGGCATAATTGGTGCTATCAAAAGGTGGAGGCCTTGTGACTAAAAGACTATCAAAATTTGACATCTTATATATAGCTTAGATCGATTAGCTCAGGAGATAAATCTAAATAAGAAGAATTAAAACGAGCTATAAGGCTCTGATAACACTTGAAAAGGCCAAGCTATATGTCCTAGAGGGGGGGTGAATAGGACTATGCCAAATTTAAAAAAAGTATGTAGCAGAATTAAAGAATATGATAGCCAAATAAAGAAAAGCAATTCACAATACTGAAATGAAAAGCAGCCTCAATAATCAAGTATTGAGAGGTTGATACAAATGTTGTTCTAAGGACAACCTTACACCAAAAACTAAGAGTTTATGGTAGACAACCTTATTTCTAAAAAGATCTTTGTATCAAAAACTCAAACTAAAGAGGAATAAAAAGAAATGAATTGCAAAAATTTAAATCTAAATTATTACAACATTCCCCACAATGCTTGAAATATAAATATTACAACATTCACATCCACATATACATCTCACAATTTTGAATGATAAAAGATAGGAAAAATAAATCACACATCCACAAAACACAGAATTATAGTGGTTTGCCTGTGTGTTCACCAACTGTTAAATAATAGCCACACAGCTTGCTACTCCACTCCTAAATCCTCAGGTTTTTCAAATAGGTTTTTCTCAGGTTCACATAAAACCCTCACAATTGCATTTTTCAGTGGGCTTACACAATTCAAAAAACTCCACTTCTGAGTTTTTTGACTTCCCTCAGATATCCAACAAATTGAGATTTTTCTGACTGAATTTTAAATATAACCAAAAGAAGAAAATTTATAAAAATGTAAAATACCTGAATTTCTCCTTTTGTTGCAGCCCAAAAGAACCAAGTTGGAGTAGAAGTTCAAATACAGAAGTTCAATGTCCAATACTCACTTTACAATGGTTCTAGGTTCTAATTGATTTTAAATTAAACCAATTGGGCTAGCTCTATTTGATTTTGATTCCAATAAGAAGGAATACAGCAATTCCTCTTTTCAAATTAGATTGGAATATTGGAACAAAATCAAATCAAGAAAGCTAACAAAAGAGAATATTAAATATGCACAATGTAACTTAAAATGAACACAAACTTATCTTAAAGTGATTCCTTGATTTTTCTTAAATTGGATTACTAAACTCTGAAATTCATCATCTATTTATAGTTGTAGAAACTCATCTATGACTAGTCCTATGGACACTACGACTGATCATAGGAGAAATAAAATTTGAAATTTTTTAGCGCGATCGGATAAAACTGTTCCACAACAGGTCGAAGGATGTCCATAACCGGTCAAAGGTTGTCCACGACCGGTCGTGACATGCACATGACTGGTCGAAGGCAGTCTGATTTAGTCACTAGAGTTTGAGTCGTAGTTGTAGGACTCATCGTCAACGAGTCTAGTACTATTCACACGACCAGTCGGGCAGTCTCCACGACTAGTCGTAGGTGAACAAAAAATTTTGAAAATTTACAACAAACTTAGGACTGGTCCTGGAATTTTTAGGACTGGTCGAGCCAGTGCTAGGACTAGTCAAACAAGGTCCAGGACTAGTCTTAGAATAGTCCAAACATTTATAAGGTAAATCAATTTGACTTATGTATACAAAATGACCTACCCTAAGGTCAATCTAAGGTCTTTCATACCTGGGACATGAAGTATGAACATTGAAACTTCATTTCTTTAGATGATAATTGACCTTTGAAGATTATGAGCTTAAGATCTCTACCCTTGATGTAACTTAAACTTGAGATCTTCTAAAGTTTGGATTTGTCATTCTTGGGTTGAACATTATCTTGAGTCTTGAACAAGCACTCATCTTTTCGATGTAGGTTTAAAAACTCTGATCATTAAAGCTTACGGAAGTGGACAAAGTACTTGCCCTTGCATGTCTTGAAGTAGAGCTTCATTCTCAACTTGAAGCAAGCATTGTAATGTAGTGTCTTGAACATATATATATATATATATATATATATATATATATATATATATATATATATATATATATATATATATATATATATATCCTTATGCTACACAAGACACAGCGAGTGTTTTTAGCACCACAAAATTTGACAACATAAAGGAGCTAACAACCATAGCACTTACAGGGACTCCTTCGGTATTCGCAACGTGCGGCATTTTTCTTGAAATAAATGTGGGCCCACAACTCCTAGCCCGGGTACCGCCTCAGCACGCGAAAATGGCGCGGTCGCAAGGATATAAGTCTTGAGTCGAGCCGACTCGGGTTGACAAGGTACGACTCAAGGTCACGTGCAAATGCCAATAACAGATCTCGGGTCACTGAAATTTGACCGGGAGGACCGCGGAACCCTAAGAAATAGTACGAACTAGGATGCGGGTCTCACATAATGTCTCCACACCTTCAGTGCGAAGATGACTGTTGCTAGCTCTAGATCATGCGTGGGATAGTTCAGCTCATGGGCCTTGAGCTAGCGAGATGCATAAGCCACTAGCTTCCCATGCTGCATCAGGACAGCACAAAAACCCACACTTTAGTATTGGAAAATATAATAAACCCTTCACTCCTAGAGGGAAGAGTGAGGACAGGAGGGGATGTGAGGCGATCCTTTAGCTCCACAAATGCTTGCTCACAGGCATCACTTCATATAAACTCTGCGCCCTTTCAAGTCAACCTGGTCAGTGGTGCTACGATACGAGAAAATCCCTCAATAAAACATCGATAATATCCCACCAAACTAAGAAAATTATAAATCTCGGACACGTTCGTGGGCTGGTCCCACTGACGCACTGTATCTATCTTTGAGGGGTCCACTGCGACACCCTCCCTCATCACCACATGACCGAGGAACTTCACCTCCTCCTACCAAAACTCACACTTCTTCAGCTCATATATAGCTGGTGGGCATGGAGGGTCTACAAGGCAATCTCTAGATGTTGCTCGTGATCCTTGCGAGTCATCAAATAGATCAGAATATCATTAATGAAGACCACAACAAACTGATCGAGATAAGGACGGAAGACCTCGTTCATCAACTACATGAAAACGGTGGGCGCATTGGTCAGTCCGAAGGACATGACCTGAAACTCAAAGTGACCATAACACATCCTGAAAGTTGTCTTCGGGATGTCCTCCTCTCGGACTTGAATCTGATGAAAACCGGGTCGTAGTTCAATCTTTGAAAAGAACTGTGTACCCTGCAGCTGATCAAACAAATCATCTATCCTTGGGAGCAAATACTTATTCTTGATCGTGACCTGGCTGAGCTCGTTGTAATCCACATAGAGCCTCAACGAGTCATCTTTCTTCCTGACGAATAGTACCGGTGCTCCCCATGACGAACTGCTTAGACAGATAAAACTTAGCTCACGCAACTCGTTCAACTGCTACTACAGTTCTTGTAACTCCATCGATGTCATACGGTACAAGGCCTTCGAGATAGGCACGGTACCAGGCACTAGATTAATATGAAACTCAATATACCGATGCAACAGTAATCCTTGAATCTCTTGGAATACGTTGAGAAAATCACAAACCACGGGCAACTGATCAACACTCATTGCTACAGGCTCCTCAACTATATACGATATTAAATAAGACAACGGCTCTCCTCTGGGCTCGACAATGAACTGGAACTGCCCAAGTCGGGTGTATAGAATGTGACTGTCCTCGTGGAGCAATCCAAGATGGTATGGTACTTGATAAGCTAATCCACACCCAGGATGACGTCAAACTTTGACATCGACACCACAAACAAGTCGGTGTGTGAGAAAATCTCTCTCACCAACACGGGGCAAGACAAACAAAATTGGCCTAACACAGCGGTCTTCCCCAAGGGCGTCATATGGACAGACCCTCACTAGCGAACTCTGTCGGCAATCCGGTCGAACGATAGAAGTCCTCGGACATAAAAGAATGAGATACACCAGAATCGGACAGAACTTGAGCAATGCATACAGAGATGAGAAGAATACCCTCAACAACTCCTCCCGATGACTGCGGGTCCTGCTAAGCCATGTAGAATCTAGCCTGAGCTGGTTGGGGAGGTGTCTGTCCCCTCTGAGGTCTCAGCTACCACTACTACTACTGCGGTCGAAACTGTTACCTTGGTTGTTATGGTCTCGGAGGCTGGTGCTGCTGTTGATGCTGAGAGGGCCTCGGTGGTATGAGTTATTGCTGCTACTGTTGTGGCTGTGGAGGCTGTTATGGTGCTCTCGGCTGCTAATGCGGTCTGGGATACTCCCACCTGCATTGTCCTATTCCAACGCATCTAAAACAGGCACTTGAAAGCTGCCGCTTAGGTGGTGTCAAGGGTGCCGCTGGTGCCTTGACGGCTGGGCAGTCTGTGCATCTCCGCTGGGGGTGGCGCTGTTAATGATGGGAACCACCGGAGGAGGATGCCTATTCCGGTCTCCTCTATGATCACGGTCTCTCCATGAACCGGCCCAGTCTGCCTCATAGATCTGAGCCCTCTGCACGACCTCCTCAAAAGTCTGAAGTATATGGCTGATAACACATCCTCGGAGGCTAAAACACAAGTCGTTCTCAAAATGGCAGGCCTTCTGCTCCTCATCATCAATCAAATATGGCGTGAACCTAGACAGTGTGACAAAATAAGCCATGTACTGCACCACAGACATATTTCCTTACCAGGGTCATGAACTCCAATGCTCGCTGTTGTTGAATGTGGACGGGGAAATACTACCAGTCAAACTGGTCCATGAAATCCTCCCATGTTTAGACGAAATTAGGCCTTACAGCACAGGAAATGGAGGTCCACCAATGCTCAGCCTCACCCTCAAGTATATACACTGCCTATGGGACCCGCTGCTAGGTTGTACATCTCATGATCTTGAACATCTTCTCCACTTAGGAGCGCCACCTCTCTGTTGTAATCAAATCGGGTTCTCCCTGGAATCATGGGGGATCGAGCTAAAGAAAATGTTATAATAGAGCGCTCTTTTTCTGCTTGCTCCTAGGTCTCAACAGGACGCCTGCCCTACCCCTAAAGGGTGGCTACTACAGCGTGGAGCATCTGTTACAACTGATCAGCACCAACTGGCACGATAGGGGCTGCGGTGGTCTTGGACAAAGGCATAGGATTTGTTGGGGTCTCGGGCATCAGAGCAGGAGGCTTAGGTGGGGGAATGGGAACTGTGGGTGGCGGAATAAGAATCTCAGGCGGTGGAGCGGGGGCTGTTCAGATCACTCGAGTGCCTCACATGCCTCGCCTGGGTGACATGGTCTAAAGAAAAGAATAAAGGCATTTATCAGCCTTAAGAACCCTCAAAGGCTCAGACGTTAGGGAACCAAACTAGAAAATTATGTACTCGGGACCTAATCGTCCTAAGCTCATAGCAGACATGTGATGTTGTTCTCAGTTATTCCTATGTTATACTCTAATACCAACTCTTGTCACCCCCCTGACTCAAAAACCAGGTTCACAAAATTTTAGATCATCGAATTCAGCACCGACAGCCTCCGTAGTACCCCATTCTTGGCTCCAGGCACCCATTTACCATGTTCCGATCCTGGGATCCTACAAGGAGGATTTTTAACATGAATTTATTTCATAATAAGCATAACCATAAGAATAACCTAAAAATAACAACCAATAACATCATCACATTTTCACTATGATAAAAAAAAACTTTAAAGTACAATGCATAAAGGGAAATACAAGATAAAGATATCAAAAAGGAAACTCCAGAAGATCTGCCCCATGCTCCTGCCTCAGTTCAATTGCGTCCTAACGTCACTTGCACACAACGGTCGTGCATAAGCTTATAGAGAGCTTAGAGGGTAGTGCAAGTGTGTGTGTAATATGTAAAACCTGTATCCTAGTCCGTACCATTCCGTAGGCTTCCACGGTCCTCCTGGTCAAATTCCAGTAACCCTCGACCTATATCCGACATTTGGGCATGATCATAAGCCAAGACCTGCATACTGAAGTCAACTTGACCTAAAACTTATATCTTAGCAACAGTGCCATCGCCATGGTTCCAACACCGCGACTCGCGCACTGATCCAATACTCGGGCTAGAAGATGTGAGCCCACGTTCATTTCAAGGAAAACGCCACGCGTTGTAAATTTTGAGGGAATCTCTACAACATGTCCCATCAGTCAATCAATCTAGTACACTCCACACCTTAAGTACCAATACCCATCCCTCCTTTTTTCACAAGTCAACTCTCTTTCTCCCTACCCATCCCTCTTTTTCAAATTTCAAACAAGTCCTTATCGCTCCATCTCCTTTCCTTACAACAACCACTCCACCCATCCCTTTCATCCATTATTTCTCTCTTTCTCTCATTTCTATCTCTACTCTCCAACTCTATAAGCAACATCCCATGTCCAAGCCTCCCCAAGCTCTCCTAAAAATAACAAGTGTGGCCCACCATCTCATCTCTCATCCTCACCATCAAAACTCTATCATACACTATCAAAAGTTGAGCATAGGAGATAAGGAGACTAAGGGACCAGGAAGAAGGCCGATAGGTGAATGATCCATCATTGATTTCGACTCCAAAGGGCCCACTTATTATGGGACCCACTTCATATATGTATTATATTTGAGAGGGCCCAATAGTGGCGGGGTCCCTCCCCTTCATGTGTCCTCTCTCTCTCTCTCTCTCTCTCTCTCTCTCTCTCTCTCTCTCTCTCTCTCTCTCTCTCTCTCTCTCTCCTCTCTCTCTCTCTCTTTTCCTCCCCCTAGAATGAAGTGGGCCCCACCGAATTGTGCTAAATCTACTCCAGCCATTAGACGGTGTGGCCCACCACATTTTAGGGAGATCCGCCATCCACTGATGGGACGATGAGAAATCCCACCCGATGGACTGAAATATATATAATATATTTATATTATATTAATATATATATATACATGCATGGTGAGCCACGTCCATGTGGGACCCACCATGATGCCTGTGTTGTTTCCACACCGTCTAGCGTCCAGGGATGCTGGACGTGGCCCCACAATGAACTATGAACTGAGAGTGTGGTGTGTTGATGGCAACAACAAATATATATATATATATATATATATATATAAAATAAAATATAAATGTATCTTGATTTAACAAGCCTTAGGTGGACCACTCATGCAGGCCCCACCTTAATGTATGAATCCAATCCACGCCGTTCATGCTATTTCTCTGCCCATTTTAGACATTGAGCCAAAATATGAGGCCAATCTGATTATCGAGCGGGCCATACCATAGGAAATAGTGGTCTTACCATTAAAATCTACCTTAATATTTCTTCACACTAAAACACATCGAATATTGGGCTCATTTGGTCTGTCTTGAGCCATAGAGTTCAATGGTTGGGTCGGATTCTCCTGATGCTAACCTCACCTAAGAAAAAACATCAGAAAAAAAATAATAATAATATACAGCAGTAGACGCTACTGTTGTTGTCATCTAGAGGAAGACACAGCAGCCTCCTCTGGGTGTGGACGAAAAAGGCAGGGACCCACGGTCCCAGCCGTAGGCCCCACCGTGGTGTGTGTAGAACATCAACACCGTGCATTCATGGCCCTATTCCAATTGTGGGCCACCCCAAAAAGATCAGCTGTATGTGGAACTCAGGTGGCCCATGTCACAGAAAACAGTGAGGATGGAATGTCTGCCATTGGAGCCTCTGGTTCCAGACGTCCTCGATCAATATAAAAAAATTATTTAATAATTTTTTTTGTTGCTGTTATATGGGTCTGTGTGACCGTACCAACAGATGGGTGGAAAATAAACATTATGGTGGGCCCCACTTGGGACCCACTGATGTATGTACTCTACACATTCTATCAGTATGGCCCCCACCTTGAGGTATGTGCTTTATCTATGTCATCCATCTATATGGGGCCGCTAATGCATGTGTTGCATTCAAACCGTCCAACCATTTTATAAGATAATTTTAAGGCTTGAGACTAAAAATAAGGTAGATCTAATATCAAGTGGACCACCCTACAGAAAATAGTGGTGTTGAACGCCCACCCTTGAAATCCCTTTGGGTTACAGAAGTTTGATTCAGTACAATAATTATTTTCCTTCCCTGTTTAGATCCTAGTGACCTTATGAACAGTATGGATGGAAAATAAGTACTATGGTGGGCCCACTAGAAATTTAACTATGGAAATCATTACCATCACTACCATTTATGGTATGGTCCAGATGATCCGTTGAATATGATTCATTCTTTGATCCTTAGCATTGGATGCATGGAGTATTTGACTCGGCTCATTTGATTCGGCCCATTTGATTCGGCCCATTTGAATTGGCCCATTTGATTCGACCTATTTGATTGGCCTATTTGATTTATATGAGGTACAATGAGATGTATGTGAGGCCTTTGTGTGGGCCGACTATGATGTATATGAAGCCCATTGCGATGTAAGATCCTACCATGATACATGTAATGATGTTTTGGCGGCCGTGCCTTAGGATCATTGATGGTTTAATGTCCACATTGTAAGAGCAATGATGATTAAATGCTTGCATTGTAACTCTCCCTAGGGCCCATTGATAAGCCCAGACTTGTAGTATGTAGGCCGTCCATGCCCATCTTCGTTATGAACAGAGTCCATCACCATATAACATATTCAGTACAGCTTCATGCTCATACACATCATATATATGCTTAATATGAGGAGTGACTGATCATAGCATATGCTTTCGGACAAATTGTTTATGGGCTCCCTGATAGATGGAGTTACCCTTCATGAGCACATGATACGCGCAGGATTATTGCATGACTGGTAGTGTGATTCATGCACTTCACATTTGTATGACATGATTTCTATATGCCCTAACGACATCAGGGCTATGACCTCTACAGACACATCGTGGATGGCAGGATTGGACATTGAAAATATTGTTACTAATCATTGGGGTGCTATAGATGTCCCTAGGTGAAAATTCCTAAACCCAATGATACTAGAGGATGACTCCAATGTCGAGACCAAGTGGATACATGAGCGCGCGACAGTCGTATACCAGTTGGCCTCGTCTCCCACTGTATCGTGATTAGTTGGAAAGGGGTGTGACTTTACCCACCTCAGTGAGGGGGCAATTTCTAGGTTGAGTTTGACAAGCTTGAAGAATGGGTCCATTATCGATGAGTCGGGCCCAATATTGGCAGGGGGATAGTGAGGTCTCTTCCACTCTCCCACTTATACATTTGGATAGGGGCGGCAAGCTGTCGTAGAGTGTACTAGACCCCATTGATTATCCACAATGAGAACTGTACTGATACTTGATGAGATGTATGAGGATTTGGATGAGGATTGGCATGCTTGAGTTGCATCTCGCATCGCATAGTCTTGATATAGACAATAGCATTCATATCTTGCATTGCATAGTCTTGGTACGGTTGATTGCATTCATGTACCGATCAGCATGTGTTGAGATAAAAAAAATACCATTACATTGGTCAGAGAATTCTATGGTGCGGATCTTTCCAGGGGTATTTTAGGTATTTTGGTAAAATTCTAGGTCCAGGAGTATTTTAGGTATTTTGGTAAAAATCCAGCTCCAAGGGTATTTTAGGTATTTTGGTAAAAGTTATGTCCGGAGGTATTTTGGTAAAAGTTAATGTCCAGGGGTAGTTTAGGTATTTCAGTAAAAGGCATTGAAAATGGTAGTTTGGTAAAAAGGGTGTACAAGTGTCATTTTAAGGGAAAGAGGTTGTACACCACCATTTAAAAGGGAGCTTAATGGACACCATGGTTTAAGAAAAGAGGATGTCCATATATAAAGAGATAAGTGGTGGTGATCACCACTCTATAAGAGTGTTGGGGCCTATAAATACCCCACTCCTACTCCATTTAGAAGGTTGATCAGTTAGTGGGCTAAAGAAATGAGAGAAAGAGAGGGAAGTCCCTGCGTGGGCGGACCCGCGCAACTAAAGTTGCTTGCGCACAGCCGCGCAATGGAAGTGAATATGGCCTTTGCACCTCTTTTCAAGGGAATTTTGGAGAAAACTCTTTGCACAGGACCGTACAATGGGAATGGGAGGTTTCCCATGAGTCATACGCCCCAGAAATGTTGTCCAAAGAAGGATTTCATTGCGCGGGACTGCGCAACTAACCGGAATTACGGTTGTGCGTAAACAGAGGAAGAAAGCTTCTTCCTTTCAACTGTGCTGCTGGTGGGGCCCAGTACAGCATCCTTTTGAGAAATCTACACCATCTACTGTCTTCCTCTTGGAATTGCAACCATGAATGATGAGCTTTGATCATCTGTTGACGTGGCCCACCTAGATAATCAAGCCATGAAAGCAGCCGAACAATGTTCTTTTGATCAATATTGCAATCATGAGGAAGAACATGATCATGAAAGCTCAACATAGTTTTCATGAGTTTTTATCCTTCTACCTGACAGACGGCTCAGATCCACCTTTAGCTGCGTGATGGTGGCCCACTAAGAACGAACAGAGTCTCTGTTTTCAACACAGCCGACGTACATCGACTCTGTGAAGTTCAGTGGCCCATTTACTGAAGTTGTTTGGAAAATCCACTCTGTACATTGGTCTCAAGGAAAAAAACCATCAGGAATAAAGTGCTTTTGGAGGAAAATTAGCACGGCCCACAAGCTTATCTACTCCGCTGTCCATTTCATGTTCAATGGTCATAATTCTACAATAGCCTGCATGATTTCAGAATGCCACATTGCCAAGGGTTAAATCTCCCTTCTGTACACAATGGACGGTACAGATCGATGATCTGAATGTGGAGTGGGCCACACCAAGAAAATTGCAAAGCCACTGTAAGGACACTGTGTATTTTTTATATTTGAGAAGAAGATGTCAGTTAGCAGGCGCTGACCGACTTTGAGAAATACAGTGCATGTCTCGTGCACTTGTACACCATGTACATGTGGCTCCAGCATGATGCTCGTGGGAAATCTGCTCCATCCATTTGCTTTGTCAGCTTATTTAACACATCAGGACCAAATCTAAAGCGTATCCAGATTATAGGCGAGCCCCAAATCATGATTTCAGGGTCTGATTTGTCAGTTTGGCCATTTCTACAAGGATCCAGGAGCTGAAATTTGACATGTACGGCTAATTTGTGGTTTTAAGGCTGCATATAAGGTTTTGAGCCAAACGGACAATGAAAACCTTGTGATCTTACATTCTAGGGAACTTTTTAGGCATATCTATTTGATCAGCCTAATTCCTTTAGGTCCTGGCCATATGTCAATGGACTACTTCATATTTCAAAGAAGAATGACCAGAAGGATGCTCCATATTTCAAGGAAAGATGACTGGAATGATGCTCAGAACCGATCTTAGCGGTCAAATCAAGGTCTTCAAGCCACACAATTCCCATCTCATTGAAGACTGATTGATCAAATCGACATTCCTCCTAAGTATTAGGAGATAACTGAAATAAGCGTCGGAATGCTGTCAAAATTTTTATTTGATTATCTTCTCTTTCTTTCGTTACATTGCATTAATTGTATTTTGTTTTCAGAATCAAGGGAATCAGAGGATGTAAATGAACTAAGATAAATGTGATTAATGTTCTCTCAATAAATTCTTTGTTATCATTGAATAATTTCTTCAAATTGAATGCTTTTGTTTCTTGTTCAAAATAAAATGGTGACTCTGCTGGGGACCTTATTATTCGATGGTAACTTAGAAAATATTCAGAGAACATTTATTACTTACAGACGCCAAAATGGCGACTCTCAAAGGGAACGTCCTCTCTTTCATCTCTGAAAATAAAGTATGATTTTATTTAATAAATTAACTAACACTCTATTCTGAATGACAGATATATCACAGCTATCTTTCTCCCAATTAATATAATGGTTTGCTTCACACCCGATAGACTTCTACCAAAAAGTGTCAAAAAAGATCAAACCAGTTTCACTTAAAGAAAAATCATGCCAAAACAATGACAGTTTTTAGAGAGAGTTAGCTTCTTATATGGAAGCGATTCAAACATTAGTTAGTCAGCACGTGTCTAAGCACAGGTCTTCCCCTTGCTTGTAGATAAGTTCTTGTAACACCCTGAAAATCGGGGGTCATGTATAAACTCAACTCCCGAGTTCCAGACCGTCACTTATGCAACAAAAATGATTATGATTCAATGTTGTCTGAGTTAAAGCATTCACATGAGTAGAAGTATACCAAAACTGAAATTCATACTTCAGATCCAGTGATAAAAGTAAGCGGAAGACTAAAGAATATATATCATTGTATGGAAAAACAAAGTAGATCTCGACTGTCTCTAAAGTATGAATACATCTCTGAGTCTCATATACATATAAATAAACAAAAATAAATGTCCAAAAAGAGTCCCACTGAGAAGTCCCATCGATCCAGGCCACCTAAGTAAAGCCGTCGTGGTACTGCATGTATGAGAACTCGTCCTGGTCCTCATCATAGTCCGGCTCTGCCTCCTGAATCGCTGCCTCACCTGCATCTAAGACAGGGTGGGTGTTGCAAACACCATCCCGTAACGTGGGAGTGAGTAGCTAATTCAGTGGAATAATAGAGCAAGGATTAACATGTTCTCAAATCAATCATGCGATAATAGTAAAGCAGTAAATCAAACATTCTTAATACTGTTGTTAATGCAATATGACATGACGTGATGGATGCCCTCACCGACGATCTCCCTCATATGGCACCATCTTATTCCTGCGGCATGCAATCATCCCACAGTGCTCCACATCTTCCAAGCATATGCAATGTAATGGTGATATGATTACCGAGTTATTATTAGTCCATTCAAACAGCAGGATTGGGAAACTAAGGTACTTCCCTTATATCAATCCCAACACAGATCCTGTCTAGGGTCGTCACTCCTAGTAATCTCATACGATGTATATTTTGTAGGTCACTGCAAGGGCTGTCAGGGCTGTTGCTCGCACTCGTTGCACCGCTCCCCCATCACCTTATCAATACAGGCCTACTATACTCTCACTGCTACGGAAGGGTCGTCGCCTCCCGTAGACTCAGAATACGCTCGCGGTCACTACAAAGGACTCGTCGCCTGATCAGTGTAGGCCGACAGCAAGAATATAGTGTCCCATACCACCATAATCTGCTCACTAGTCATAGGTGCTCACTGGTCACTACGGGGAGATTTGTGGCCGCAGCGTAGGCCGACAGCTTGACCACAGTGTCCCATACCACCATGCCCGGCTCATGAGTCGTTGTGGATTAAGGTACCATGGTTGACAGGGTTTACAATGGTAAGTTCAGTACCCTAGGTTCAAGCAGTTATGACTCATAGAAGGTGAACATACAATGGTCAGTCGGGTTGCTTGACGGGCTCGACTAGCACGAGCGCATCTCAAGTCGAACGACATGAAGTGCATAAAACACCTCGTGTGGCCTAACCACTGCCGCCAACTCCAAAACACGGCTCGCGTTCATCGACGCGTCGTTCGTGGCAAAGATAAGCCAACCACGAACTTGCTCGGTTACCGACTGCCTGGACTAGGTATAGTCCCAAACAATTATGAATCCACATCAGCATTCATGTAAGAGTAATGGAAATGAAATACAACCATGTGAGCATGTTAACACATGTTATAACATACAACTTAAGTAAATCTTCCAACTCATGCATTTCACACATATAATGAAATAATGCATATAGCCAACATGTAAGAAACTATTTACATCAGCATATTAATTAAGAAATCAATCTCAAACTAATTCATAACACCATTTAATTCAATACATAATAATACAAGCATTTATACAAACACTTACACTACACACTTAAGTCTACATATAGTATGTCGACTCAAAGTGCGCATTTAGGCGAATCTCTTCACCAAACTAATTATGCATGTATTCCTAATATCTTAATGCGACAAGAAGCCATGTCAATCACATTAGCAAAATATGGATGAAAACAGTAATTCCTACAAATGACTAAAATGCCCTTAATCTCATATTCTTCGTCTGCTTTCGAAACAGGAAACGGACGGCATGTTGTACATGTCAAACGGTGTTGCCGTCGATAATCTACTATTAAACGACATTGAAAGCGTTGGAAACAGTCAATCAAAGCGTCTAAAATTCTCACCTTTTCTCCTAAAAGCGTATCAATTCAAATGGAGCGTATACGCTTCGTCTACGGCGAATAGGCAACCTAATACACAAGATCCATAAGCTACTTCGCTATGGAAACTAAGGAACTTCAAATTAGCAACTATTTAGGGTATTTTCTTACCTAGAAATGCGGCGAAATCACCGAAAAAATGATGGGATTGCGTGGCTTAACCACGTGCAACAGATAGCACAATCAGCAGGAAATTCTCTCCCACTCTCTCTCACAATCTCTCACCTTTTCTCTCTCTCAATCTAGGGCTTTTTTCAAATTCGGATGGGAGAGATATGAGAGGGTTTAAACCCCTTTTATAACCCTAAACATGCCCAAAATAGGCTTAGGAACAATGTTTACTTGATACCTAACCAAATCAGGGCTGTTTCGGTCCAAAAGGACATTTCTGGTGGTCTCCTGGCCAAACGCGATTGGACTTAAGCTCATGCATACTGGATCTAGCACACATCAAGTTTTCAGACCGGTAGGGTTCCCAGATCGCACGTGGCGATCCATTTTCAGTTCAGCGGTCACCACACGTAAATCAGGCCTACAAGTCTCATGATATAAAATAGAAATTTTTCCTAATCCAAGAGTGTAATTTGGCTGAATTCTGACTATCAGAATGCTTAATACTGATGCTACAAGTCGTGTACCAAATTTGAATTTCAAATTTCAAATCTAGCCCTATTCTCACTCTCTTCACTCCAGGCTCAATGAAATAGCCTGTGAATGTCGGTTGGACTTGATTTTCGAAATGATTGTCAAGTCCAGCTAGGCGGTTCTAACGGTCTAAGATTGTAGGTATCGGACTTTCGACGCGCGGTCTAGATCCAATACAAAGTTTCAAAGAGGTCCAGAGAACAAACCGGTTTAGAGTTTGATCCGAGGTTTTAGAGTATTATAGCGTCATTGGTTCTACTCGCTTTGGGTCCTGTAAAACGTATTTAAAGTGATTAGGGACTATTTCCCAGCTACTCTAGCGTTGCGCTAGCTTACTTACACTTATTTTCTAAAGGAATTAATCCTACGCAATTTCTGGTCGAGTTACTACTCAAGTCCAAGTACGGATTTTTCCAGGGCGTTACAGTTCTCATTCGAAGAAAAGGCTTCCTTAGTCTTACAGCATCCCTGTGAATATGATGGTAGAGTTCCTTCCATGGCACATATGCTGAATTGCTTATGCAAGATAGTCCCATATAAAAAGTTTCTTTAACAAGGTCATATTCACCAGAATGGAAGGGAAAAATACTGCCAAGGTCATTAAAAGTTCTGAAGATGATCCTTAATAGCTTTGCTGTGTAGATCCCACACATGGCCAGTTAATAGATCGAACAGAGAAAGGGTGGTGCGCTTGTGAATCTTCCAAGACTGGAAAAAGGAAACATATGAAGTCAGCTGGTGATTCAATTATAGCACATCCAATTGATGAAATATTGTACTGGCACAATTCTGTAACAAGAGAGTTGAATGATATAGCTGAAGAGGCAAGGAAGATACAACTTTCTAAAGATTTCTCTGATTTATCAGCGTTTAATGAGAGGTTACAATCCATTACCGAAGTATGCATTTTCTACGGCATTGCTGAGGATAAGGTTATATTCCCAGTGGTAGATGGGAAATTATCGTTTGCTCAGGAGCATGCTGAAGAAGAAAGCTAATTCGACAATTTTAGATGCTTGATAGAAAGCATTCAGAGTGCTAAAGCCAATTCAAATTTAGCTTATTTTTATGCAAATTTGTACTCACATGTTGACCAACTAATGGGCATCATACAGAATCACTTCCATGGTAAGGAAGTTGAGTCTCTTCCTCTTGCTCGTAAGCATTTTAGTCCTACAAAACAGCGAGAGCTTCTGCATGAAGGCTTGTGTGTGATGTCGCTAAAATTGGTAGAATGCATCTTGCCATGGCTGGTAGGATCACTTAGTGAAGAAGAAGCGAGGCAATGTTGAAAGTATCAAAAAAAAAAAACATACTAGAAAGTATGAAGGAAGATCAAATCAATTGCGAAGAAAAAAGACAATGTCAGGTAGTGTCGAAAGTAAATTTTACTTCATCAGTAGCATAGCGAAACAATGAAGGATGGATGATAATGTGTTAAAACACAAAAGTATATGAAGTTTCTATCATATGTTGCCTTTGAGAAATGAGAGGATATTGGAGATAAGAAAGAAAGAAGAAAGAAGATTAGAAAGAAAGGATACATAAAGAAGAATGAGGAAAGAGTAGGAATTCATGTGTTTACATCGGTCCACGAGAGCTATACCGGTTGTGTGGGGCTGCGCAAATGGTTTAGGATGTCAGATGCACCTATGCAACATCAGACTAACGAGTGTGTTGAGACCTTTACACCGACTCGCGTAAACCATGACTGATTGTGCATACCGGCACAAAAGGTATAAGGTACTGTGCGTATAGAGACAATGGTGATTCAATCAATCTGATGACGATGCCTGAGATTTGGTGAGAGATGGGTCCATGGCATGCATATCAAGAGTTCATGCGCATGGAGGTTTAAAAGAGAGAGAGAGAGAGAGAGAGAGAGAGAGAGAGAGAGAGAGAGAAGGAAATGTAGTGATATCTAGAAAAATGAAGGGTTCAATCTTCTTTTACAAGGAATATCATCCTGCCAATTACAGATACCAGTACATTCAAAGCATGCAGAAAATAGAATATTCATCAAAAAGATGTTAATTAGTCTTCACCAAATGAACGTGTTACTGGAGACCCTTACTTTTCCAATAGTGATTACCGTGAACAACAGCTAACCCTGAGGAAAGTCTCCAGATGAGAAGTTAGTTTGACTTAATCAGGCATTGTTCGCCAACAAGTAGACAGATCAATTAATGAATTATCGAATTCATTGGTCAATAGAGAACCCTGGGGGCATCGTCACAACTTACCAAAGCAAAAGAGCAAGTTAAATTTGTAATTTGTAAAGGGTCAAAGTGAAGCTAGTTAACTCTCATATGAATCAGTTACTTGAAAATCTTAAAAGAGTAGCAATAGACACTTCTATAGAGAGAAAACAAAATAAAGAATTGTCAAAGGTAAATAGTTGAAATTTCGCTAAAGAGAACATCGGTTATTTTACAAAATAAGAAAGTACAGAAAGGGTTCGGACAATTCAAGGATTACTAGAATATACATTGGAAGAAGACGACGTACTCTTTATGATTGCTAGTTGTGAAGAAAATCGAATTTCCATGGCTAAAATATTAAAGGAAATAAGGCAAAGAAGAAAAGTAGAATGGGCAAGAAGAAAGCAAGACAAGTATGTCCATCATGGGGGCAAATTTTCATCAATATATTTGCCAGTTCAGAAAAATATATCATTTCTGAATACCAAAACGAATTGCTACGTTTTGATCAAGAAGTTTCACGACGTTTTAACTCAGAAGATTCACGACACAATTATTCACGGGGCAAATAAAGGCATACAAAATACGTTATCCTTGAAGATAAACTACAGTTTTAGTTTTGAAGATTGTTAGCATAATGCCTAGGGGTCAAAGTTGGGGTAAAAGCAAGCATTAATGATTACTATTAAGCATTGACGATTGTCACTGACAAGTAGTGGAGTAAAAGGATTGCGAAAGACAAAGTCAGATACTCTCCCTTATGTGAATGAATAAAAGCGTGAATTTTCAATTGACTTAGAATCTCAGGAGAAATTCAGGAGATACAATTGAAAAAGAGAGAGAGAGAGAGAGAAAAAAAAAAGTGAATGGGTAAGGAATATCTGATGTGAGAAATATGACTACATATACGGCTAAGAAAATGAAGAAAGAATTTGCACAGCCCAAGATTGTGGATGTATTCACTCAAAGAAGATGAACTCCCTATGCTAAACATCAAAAGGAAAATTATTTTAGCTTGAAGAACAAGTTAGAGCACACGGTTGATAAAGGTAAAATTGTTAAGGAATGCGACATAAAAGAAGAAATAAGAGTACATGGGCTTGATTAGTTCAAGACCGAGGGCAAAGCTAAGCTTGGGTAAAAAGTATGAGATGATGCGGCATCAGTATATATGTTAAAGGTCGCAACATCATGATTTTGATTACGAATATTCCTAGAGCAATGCTTCCTAATCAAAAGGGGGCAAGACAGGTGAGTAAAAACTATGAAATATATTTCACATAATAGAATGTATTTCTTTTGTGTATATGAATGAAACGCAGGCTTTCAAGCATATTAAGTCATCGCTAAAGGGAAAAGTGTTGAAGATCGTTGTCAAGCGATAACGATTGTTGTCAAGCATTGATAATTATTGCCGACGCTAAAAGATTTCTGTCAGAATCACCAGGTATCAATGATTATCACAAAAAAAAAGCAACTATCGCTGTTGCCGATCAATCACTTATCAAAATTGCTATCATCACTAAGTTGATACACTATTTTAAACATGATACAAAAGTTCTTATAACAATTATCAGCAGTACCGAAATATCAATTATTGATCTACCATCTTTTGATAGTGAAATAAACTATATAGCCAACTACATATAAAGTTGATGACAGTGATGGTTGCTTATCATAAAAAAAGGTAGCCTAGTCAAGCCAATGGCCAATTGCGCATAAGACCTATCAAGATTGTCATTCGAGCAATGGTGAGAAGCCAGTGGCCCTAAAAAGCTCGTGAAGGTCATCGTACGTATACCCATGCGAGTAGCTGATGGAGCCAATGACCAAAAGGCTAAAAGGCCAAAAGTCCTCAATGGCCAAGCATGTGTAACCCCCATGTCATTTGTATAGCTTTCTGGCAGCGTCATGAGGAATGGAGGAAAATGCCCTCCTGTGAATGGGCTCGACCTTACAGATGAAAAAAATGAGGGCCGCAGTATGAGCTTTAGATAAGCTAACCATGTATAAGACCCCCCAAATCTACGGTTTGATTTCAGTACTAACTCATGAGGAAGGGCTTAAACATACTCATTAACAGACTGACGACCCTAGATTTGGGACCCCAAAGGTCACCTTGTGTGGGTTGTGAACTCTAGAGAGTTACTGTAGCCAACCCTGTGCGTAATTCCAATCGAGTTCACGACCCCGGTAGCTTCACTGGGCCCCCTCTGATGGATCACGGTTTGTGAACTCCCTAGGTAGTGAGAAGTCCAGTGAACTCCTAAGAGTTACAGATACCATCACGTGAGACCTGACTCCACTACTCAAGAGCTTAAACTATGTGTAATTGACTGAATTGAAACTTAGCACCACTAAAATTTTTTTTAAAAATTATCATATAGAAAATCCCACACTAACAAGCATAAAATGTTAGTGTTTTATAATTAGTTCTTTATTGAATATCATGTTAAACTATGTGTAACATTCAAAACGCAGCAGATACATATTTCACTTTATATATGCTCGAATATGAAAAACATAAACTGTGTAACATTCAAAATGTTGCAAATACTTATTTCATTCTAGATATGCTCAAATGTGCAATTATCTAATGAACATTTTAAATATTAAGTAAACAAGATGCAAAAATGCATTTCTCTTGAATCAGGTTCAAATCAGCAAAGATTATCCATCCTGCAGGGGTATTAACAGGCTTCACTTCGAAAATATTATCTTCTAAAGAAATCTTTATGCGACATTGACTGGAAAAGGGGGCAGGATCAATGTCTTCAAAGTAAACTATGCCTCGGTCTTTCTGATAATTTCTTATGCATGGTGGAGGAATTCATATGCCGATGCCATAACTTCTCGCTATTCTAGTAATGATATCACAAGACTCCGAGTACCAGATCTGATGAATACAAAGAACAAATGGAATTATCATCAGTAACTTCTATATCCTTTGAAAAGTTATTAAATGAAAATTAAAAGAAGTATTGTTTATTTTTCAGAATCATTAATGATCAAAGTAAAAGTCTATGAAGAAATGCTAAGGAGCACAAACTAGAGATGACATATCCAGGAGTGTGATTTAACGAGCAAAGAATACAATGCGAAGCACGATGACGAAACGAATATCACGATCAACCTAAGAAGAAAAGAAGCTTTCAATATATTTCAAAATTATAAATACTTGATAAAGTTAAATTTAAAATTATAATGTCTTAAGATACTAATTCTGATTAATTTTGCAGGAAAGACCATTATTCAAAATCTTGGGTTATACAGATCATGAATAAAGGAAATAATTGAAAGAGTTGTTGCAGTAGGAGAGGCATTAAAGAGCAACCCTAGACACAGAGTCTAAGGAAAGAGTCGATAGAGTTTATCAAAGAGACTGTTGCAGCAGCAGCAGTAGTATTGAAAGAAATTTTTCTGATTAAGTTGTTCAAAGACAAAGTCATCACAGCTGTTATAGTGGCAAGTTTCGATGAAAAGAGAATATTATCTTCTCTAGTAAAACATATGCTCGATGCTGCTGACTAGGGGCATTCAAATCTTCCGTTCGAGCGCGAATGTTCAAATCTTTTGTTCAAGCGTGATCGTTCAAGTCTTCCATTTAAATGCGAGCATTCTAGTCTTCTGGTCAAATATGAGCATTCCAGTCTTTCATATAAGCATCATCATTCAGTTGCAATTCATTTAAGATTCTTCAGGCAGAGGAAGATCAATCCTCTATTTGATTTCAGGAATCAATCAAAGAAGGATCGAGGGGGTATCTGTTGAGGCATAAAAAATATGTCATTGCATTGGTCAAAGAATTCTATGGTGTGGATCTTTCCACGGGTATTTTAGGTATTTTGGCAAATTTTCAGCTCCAGGGGTATTTTAGGTATTTTGGTAAAAATCCAATGCCAGGGGTATTTTAGGTATTTTGGTAAAATTCACGTCTAGGAATAGTTTAGGTATTTTGGTAAAAATCCATGTCCGGGGGTATTTTGGTAAAAGTCAATGTCCGGGGGTATTTTGGTAAAAGTCAATGTCCAGGGGTAGTTTAGGTATTTCAGTAAAAGGCATTGAAAAGGGTAGTTTGGTAAAAAAAAAAAAAGGTGTACAGGTGTCATTTTAAGGGAAAGAGGTTGTACACCACCATTTAAGAGGGAGCTTGGTGGACACCATGATTTAAGAAAAGAGGATGTCCATATATGAAGAGATAAGTGGTGGTGATCACCACTCTATAAGAGTGGTAGGGCCTATAAATACCCCACTCCTACTCCATTTGGAAGGTTGATCAGTTGGTGGGCCAAAGAAATGAGAGAAAGAGAGGGGAGTCCCTGCGTGGGCCCGTGCGACTGAAGTTGCTTGCGCAGACCCGCTCAACTAAATTGCTTACATACAGCCGTGCAACGGAAGTGAATATGGCCTTTGCGCCACTTTTCAAGGGAATTTTCGAGAAGACTCTTTGCGCAGGACCATGCAACAGGAATGGGAGGTTCTCATGAGTCACATGCCCCAGAAATGTTGTCCGAAGAAGGATTTCCTTGCGCAGGACCGTGCAACCGACCAGATTTACGGTCGTGCGTAAACAGAGGAAGAATGCTTCTTCCTTTCAACTATGCGGCTGGTGGGTCACAGTACAGCATCCTTTTGAGAAATCTACACCATCTGCTATCTTCCTCTTAGAATTTCAACCATGAATGATGAGCTTTAATCATCTATTGACGTGACCCACCTAGATAATCAAGCCACGAAAGCAGCCGAATGGTCTTCTTTTGATCATTGTAGCGATCACGAGGAAGAACATGATCATGAAATCTTAACATGGTTTTGATGGGTTTTTATCCCTCTACTTGACAGTGGTATAAAAGAATATCAACGGCGGATCTCCGATTATTATCATCTAAAAAGGTAAGTGGCCCATCTTTTCCTTTAGGATTAGAATTATGTCCCACCATTTAAATCATCGTATGATCGGCCCCTCAATGGATAGGCAACATCTGATATAGTGCATGTATTGCATGTAGGCAACATTACATGTATATCTGATATAGGGCATGTATTGCACGTAAGCAACGTGACATGTATCACATGTGTTTTAGTACAACGTCTGATATGGTGTACATGTGATATGGTGCAACACGTTGCCTACAAGTTGTACATGTGATATGGTGAAACACGTTTTCATATTGCTATACATGTAATATGATGTACATATATACCACATGTTATTGTACTCATGTATACCATCAGATCCATGTATGATGTGCATGCATAATTTGCTGGTGACGTGTTTCACCATACATCTTCTGCTGGTGACGTGTTTCACGTTAACTTAATATCATGTTTAAACAACAATATGTTAACATGTGGTGGCCTAGTATCCACACGTTATGGATATGAACCTGATTCATATCCGTAGATCTAATCACATGGATTTGATCCGTGTGATGTACAAATGAGTTATGTGATGTACACCACGTGAAAATGTATGATGTACACGTGAGATATGAAAACAACAATATGTTAACGTGTGGTGGCCTAGTAATCATTACTGACGTGTTGCCTTATAACACGTTGCCTACATGCACTACAACACTATAACAAGCTATGTTACCAAACATTACACGTTACTGAAATATAGCTAACGTGTTTCCCACATGAGATATAGCTAAGATGTACATGAGATATAGCTGAGATGTAGCACTTTATAATTGAGATATAGCTGAGATGTACATACATGAAATATGGCTTAATTATAACATGTTGGCATCTCAACAGAAGGCCACGTGTGATATAGTTAGCTCTATACAGCTAACATGTTGCTGTAATCATAATGATGTTAACCACATGCTTATCGTGCTATGTTACAGTGACGTGTAATCATGCCCATGTGTACAGTAATGTTACATGTGTAATCATGTTAACGTGTACAATTAAAATGATGTACAGTAACGTTGCATGTGTAATCATAGCTGTACACGTTTCATAGCAGTACACATTTACTGGATCTAGATGTACACATGGTTGGATATAGAATGTTTACTCGATATAAATCTACATCAGAATCTCATATGGTACATGTTATATTTGCAGTATTGACATGCTATAACACATTTTATGTACATATATGTCACACCCCAAACTCAGAAACCGGGCTCATAAAATTCCAGATTGCCGAATCCGGCGCCGACAACCTCCGTAGAACCCCATTTTCGGCTCCTAGCGCCCATTCGCCAGGTTCTGATCCTGGGATGCTACGAGGAGGATTTTCAACGTCAGTTTGCTTCGTAATAAGCATAACCAAAGGCATAACCCACAAACAACAACCAAGAAATCCATTACATTTTCACTATGATCAAAAACTTTACAAGTACAATGAGCATAAAGGAAAATACAATGGTAAAGAACAAAAACTCCAAAACGATCTGCAACGTGCTCCTACCTCAGCGCTGCTGCGAACCAACGTCACCTGCACGCAACAGTCTTGCATAAGCTTATAGAAAGCTTAGAGGGTGGTGAAAGTGTGTGCGTAATGTAGTAATATGAACATGCAATGTCAGAGTAATGCGGAATATGCAGATGGATCCATAATATCATGAGCCGTACCAAGGCTATGCGATGCAAGACATGAATGATATGGGCCACCCAAGGCCATGCGATGTGCAATGTAACTCAAGCATACAGATCCTCATCTATGTCTAAACATCAATACATCTTAAGTATGAGATATTACCGGGGTCTAGTACACTCTAAACCAGATTGCCGCTACATCGCGTGCAATAAGGTAAGTGGAAGAGACCTCACTATCCGTCTGCCAATATCGGGCGCGACTCGTCGATAGCGGACCCATTCCTTGAGTTGGTCAGACTCAGCCTAGGATTGCCCCCTACACTCGGGCGGGTAAGGCCGCACCCCCTTCCAACCGACCACGACACAGTGGAGAGCACAGCCAACTGGTAATCGGCACTTAGCGCTCATCTACCCACTTGGTCTAGACGTTGGAGCAACCTCTTGGTACTATAAAGGTTTAGGGACTTTCACCCAGGGATATCTATAGTACCCCATGTAGAATAAGATTTTCAGTATCCAATCCTGCCAACCACGATGCGTCTGTGGAGGCTACGGCCCTGATGTCGCTCGAGCGTACAATAACCATGTCACACAAATGTGAAATGCATGAATCACGCTATCCAGTCATGCAACAAATCCTGCGCATATCGTGCGCTCATGTAGGGTAACACCGCCTAACCAGGAGCCCATAAACAACCTGCCCGAAGGCAAATGCTATGATCAGAAAATTCTCACGTCAAGCATACATATGATGCGTATGATCATGAGTCATGGAACTGTGCTAAACATGTTATAATAAAATGAACTATTTTACAATGCAGATGGACCTAGACGGCCTATACACAATTAGTACGGGCCTAACAATGGGCCCTAAGGAGAGTCGTAATGTGGACATCCAACCAGCATTACACTCGCAATGTGGACGTCAAACCAACATTGCTCCCAAGGCACAATCTTTGTAAACATCGCTAGTTAGTCTGTATGGGAATTACACATTGCAATGGACCGTAGGTTCATCCCATTGGGCCTTACATGTATATCAAATGGGCCATATCTTTATGGGCCTTTTAATTATCAGATAGACCACATAAATGGGTCACACCAATGGGTCTTGTGTGCATTGCAATGGGTCAAAACCTGTGGGCCTTGGATTGTATCAAATGAGCTTAACTCATGGGTCGAATGGGTCACACCAATTGAACCCCATATGTACACAAAATAGGCCTTAACCCTTAGGCCTTGCATGCATATCAAAGTGGGCCCAAACCCCTAAGCCTTAATATATCAAATGGGCCTAACCCATAGGCCTTATACGAATTAAATGGGCCTACTTCCATGGGCTTTAAAAATGCATCAATTGGGTCCAATTTCATGGGCCTTGGAATACATCAAAAGGGTCCAATCCCCTGGGCCTTGGGGTATATCAAATGGGCCTAGTCCCATGGACTTGAAACATATCAAGTGGGCCTAAACCCATAGGCCTTAAATATCAAGTGGGCCTAAGCCCATAGGCTTTACATCTCAAGTGGGCCTAAGCCCATAGGCCTTAAATGAATCAAATGGGCCTAACCCATAGGCCTTTTGTAATTCAAATGGGCCTAGCCCATAGGCCTGTTATAAATCAAATGGGCCTATCCCAAACATGAGTGGCCCACCCAATCAGCAACTCATGCCTTAAAATGATCTCACCAAGTGGATGGACGGTCTAGATGCATCACATGCATCATGGTGGGTCCCACTGTCCAGTGGACAGTGCGGATAGAGTACATACATCGCAAAGGGCCCCACCGTCCGCTGGACGGTGGAGACAACACATACGCAAGGTGGGTGCCATCGTCCGCCTGGACGGTGGTCTTAAAACACACACATCATTGTGGGTCCCATGTGGGGCCCACTGTAATGCTTAGATGCCATCTAACCCGTTCATAAGGTCACTCGGACCTGGATGAATGGAAAATGTAAATTTCAGCTTAATTCAAAACTTCCATGGCCAAAAAAATGGCTTCAAGGGTAGGCTTTTAGCCACCACTGTTTCCTCTGGTGTGGTCCACCTGAGCCTTGGATGGTCCTGAATTTTGGCAGGGGCCCACTTCAGGAGGTGGCCCACCACATGAGCAAATTGGATCACAATTAAACATCACTATGGGGCCCACGTGCAGGGTCGTGGGTGGCCAGCGTCCGCCCATCCCAGACACTACACGCAGCATCGTGCAGCCGCTGCTGCTGCATGTCAGACGGCAGAGGCATGCCTCTTGCAAAATTTTGGGAAAAACCAAATTTTTGGGGTTTATCGAGTGTGGGGCCCGCATCACATAAATCTACTCCGTTCACTAGCTTCCCTGGCCCAAGACGAGCCCAAAGAGTCTAAAGTTTGAATTTTTTTGATAATAGAAAATGAAATAAAATAAGAAAAGGGATCCTCGAATGGTAGTGATGCATTCTTTGATGCTATGGCCCACCAGATCTTCCAATCAGCCCCAAACTTCTACCCAACGGCTAAAATACTGTAGGGAAGAGGATGGACGGCTTAGATTGGAAAAATATATCAAGGTGGAGCCTATGCAGGTGGCTCACCCCAAAGCTCCATTCTCTTCTTTCTTTCTTTTTCCTCTTTTTTTTTTACAGGAACGTCCAGCGTCCCAGACGCTGGACAGTGTGGTTCACTTAAAAATATATTGTAGTGGGCCCTGATGAAGTGGGCCACCACTGATGTTTGACGTGGGTACAACATATAAGGTGGGCCCCACTTGAATAAAACTTGAACAAAATAAATATCTCAAGGTGGGGTCCATTCAAGTGGGCCACACAACCCCATTGCATAAAATAAAATAAAATAAAATAAAATAAACAAAAAGGGAAAGAGACATGGAGAGTGGGACACGCTTTGAGATGGAGGGACCCTGACATTATGGGCCCTCCCTTAAAAGAAAATCATACAATAAAAGGGGTCCCTCAACACATGGAACCATCAAGATCGAGAATCAACGGTGGAGATCCTCTCTCCACCAAAATGGACGGTCTAGATGACCTTTTGTAATGAAATAAACATCATGATGGGGTCCATGGAGAATGGCCCCATCATGGAATGATCATGATGATCCAAGTGGGCCATCGGCCTCATCTTAGGGTCCCAAGCGAGATCCACACCATTGATCGGTGGGCCTCACTTGGCCCATCATAAAAAAAAAAAAAGAAACTACCCTATAGAGGCACCCACCGTCCGATCTTCTTACTCCTAGGGGTTCCTTAGCACCTTAGCTTGGATTTCAATGGAGGAGATGGAGAATGGAAGGTTAGGATGGGGAGATCATGGGGTGAAGAGGTGGGCCACACTTGGTGTAAGACCCGTATCTTAGTCCGTACTTTTTCGTAGACTTCCACGGTCTTATCGGTCGAATTTCGGCAACCTTCGACCCTTAATCAATCTCGACGCGCGACCCTGATTCATATGCCGACAACCCGAGTCGACTCAACCCGAGACCAATACCATAGCGACTATACCGTCATTGCGGTTCCAATGCCGTGACTCGCGCGCCGAGGCGATACCCTGGTCAAGAGATGTGGACCAACGTTCGGTGCGAGAAAACGCCACGCGTTGCGAAACCCAAGAGAATCTCTATGATGTGTCACATCAATCACATCAATCCCATCAATCAATCATTCCATCAATCCATCACATGTCAAGTATACATCACTTTCACCCCTTTTCCTAAGCAACCACAAAAGTCTTCACCTCTCATACCTCTCTTACAAAAAAGGCCTCAAAAGTCAAGCTTTTCTTACACCTCCCATACCTCTCTTACACAAAAAGCCTCAAAAGTCAAGACCTTCTTACACAACCATCATTCATCCATCCATCCATCTCTCTCTACAAGACTCTCTCTCTTTCTCATTTTCTCATCTCAATTCCAAGCAACAAACCCCTCCTACGTATGAGCCTCTCCCTCTCTTCCTAAACTCCAAGTGTGGCCCACCTCTTCATACCAAGATCTCTCATCTCAACCCTCCATCCCTCATCTCATCCATTAAAGTTGAAGCTAAGGTGCCAAGAAACCCATAGGAGCAAGAAGATCGGACGGTGGGTGCCTCTATAGGGTAGTTTCTTTCTTATTTTTATGATGGGCCAAGTGAGACCCACCAATCAATGGTGTGGATCTCACTTGGGATCCTAAGATAAGGCCGATGGCCCACTTGGATCATCATGATCATTCCATGATGGGGCCATTCTCCATGGACCCCATCATGATGTTTATTTCTTTAGAAAGGTCATCTAGACCATCCATATTGGTGGGGAAAGGATCCCCACCGTTGATTTTAAGTTTTGATGGTCCCTTGTGCTAAATGACCCACTTGATGTATGATTCATTGCAAGGGAGGGCCCATAATGTCGAGGTCCCTCCATCACAAAGTGTGTCCCACTCTCCATGTGTCTCTCTCTCTCTTTTATTTGTATTTTTATTCAAGTGGGGCCCACCTTATATGTTGTACCCACGTCAAATATCAGTGGTGGCCCACTTCATCAGGGCCCACCACAATATATTTTAAGAGGACCACACCGTCCAACGTCTGGGACGCTGGACGTCCCTGTACCAAAAAAAAAAAGAAAAGAAAAGAAAAGAGAAGCTTTTGGGGTGGTCCCCTTGTGTAGGCCCCACCTTAATGAATATATTCGATCCAAGCCGTCCATCCCCTTACCCACATCGTTTTAACCGTCGAGTAAAAGAATGAGGCTGATCTGAATATCTTGTGGGCCATAGTATGGGGAACATTGGCGGTTACCATTGAGAAATTTTCTGGTGTTTCTATGCACCTAAAAAATTCAAACTTCGAACTCTTTTTGTCTGTTGCGAGCTGTAGAACACTATGGCTGGAGTGGATTTCCAGGTAGCGGGCCCCACGCATGATTTTTGGCAAAAAAATGAAATTAAGGAGAGAGAGAGAGGAAGAGGAAGCGAGATGCTGCTGCTGTCAGGCCAGCGCAGGCAGCGCCTGCGCTGTTACAGGCGGCGGGTGGACGGCGTGGACCCACGGCCACCAGACGTGGGCCCCACCTTGATTCCTATATGCCATCTAAACCGTCCATGAGGTGGGTCCCATCCTCAGGTGGGCCCCCTCCAAGTTTCAGCTGATTTCGAAACTCAGGTGGCCCGCACCACAAGAAATAGTGAATTGAACATCTACCATTGAAAGCTCCTTCTGGGCCCACAGAAGTTTCAGATCAATCTGAAATTTGGGTTTTCACTCCATTCAGGTCTAAGTGACCTTATGAAGGGTTGGATGTCATCTAAACATTACAGTGGGCCCCACATGGGACCCATAATGATGTATATGTTTTAAGTCCACCGTCCAGTGGACGGTGGTGCCCACCTTGATGTTGTATTGCCTCCACCGTCCAGCGGACGGTGGAGCCCTCCGTGATGCATGTGTCATCCCCCCGTGGGACCCGCCATGATGCATGTGATGCATCCAGACTGTCCATCCACTTGGTGAAATCATTTTAAGGCATGAGTGGTTGATTGGGTGTGCCACTCATGTATGGGTTAGGCCCATTTATTTTATAACTGGCCTATGGGCTAAGCCCATTTGAATTACAAAAGGTCTATGGGTTAGGCCCATTTGATTTATGAAAGGCCTATGGGTTAGGCCCATTTGATTCATATAAGAGGTTTAGGCCCACTTGATATGTTCCAAGTCCATAGGACTAGGCCCTTTTGATGTATTCCAAGGCCCATGAAATTAGACCCATTTGATGTAATTTTAAAGCCCATGGAAGTAGGCCCATTTGATATATGTAAGGCCTAGGGGTTTAGGCCCACTTTGATATGCATGCAAGGCCTAAGAGGTTAGGGCCCATTTGGCATACATATGGGGTTCAATTGGTGTGGCTCATTCGTTACCTTTAAGACCCATGAGTTAAGCTCATTTGATGCAGTCCAAGGCCCATGGATTTTGACCCATTGCAATGCACATAAGACCCATTGGTGTGGCCCATTTATGTGGCCCATCTGATGAATAAAAGGCCCATAAGATATGACCCATTTAATATATATATGCAAGGCCCAATGGGATGAACCTAAGGTCCATTGCAATGTGTAATTTTAATACCGACTAAGTAGCGATGTTTACAAAGATTGGCCTTGGGAGTAATGTTGGTTTGACGTCCACATTGTGTGTAATGTTGGTTGGATGTCCACATTATGACTCTCCTTAGGGCCCATTACTACGCCGTACTTGCTGTGTATAGGCCGTCTAGGCCCATCCGCGTTATATGAATGGTTCATCACTCATTTACATGTTTAGTATAGTTTCATGACTCATGATCATACACATCATATGCATGCTTGATATGAGGATTATCTGATCATAGCATATACCTTTAGGTAGGTTTTTATGGGCTCCTGGTTAGGCGATGTTGCCCTACATGAGCGCACAACATGCGTAGGATTTGTTGCATGACTGGATAGCGTGGATCATGCATTTCGCATTTGTGTGACATGGTTATTGTACGCCCTAGCAACATCAGGGCCGTAGCCTCCACAGACGCATTGTGGTTGGCAGGATTGGATACCAAAAATCTTGTTCTACATGGGGTGATATAGATATCCCTGGGTGAAAGTCCCTAAACCCTTATGGTACCAAAAGGTTGCTCCAACGTCTAGACCGAGTGGGTAGATGAGCGCTGAGTACCGAATACCAGTTGGTTGTGCTCTCCAATGTGTCGTGGTCGGTTGGAAGGGGGTGCGGCCTTACCCGCCCGAGTGTAGGGGCAATCCTAGGCTGAGTCTGACCAACTCAATGAATGGGTCCGCTATCGACGAGTCGCGCCCGATATTGGCAGACGGATAGTGAGGTCTCTTCCACTTACCTTATTGCTCGCGATGTAACGGCAATCTGGTTTAGAGTGTACTAGACCCCGGTGATATCCCATATTTGAGATGTATTGATGTGTGGACATAGATGAGGATTTGTATGCTTGAGTTACATTGCACATCGCATGGCCTTGGGTGGCCCATACCATTCATGTCTTACATCGCATAGCCTTGGTACGGCTCATGATATTATGGATCTATCTGCATATTCCGCATTACTCTGACATTGCATGTTCATATTACTATCTTGCGCACACACTTTCACCACCCTCTAAGCTTTCTATAAGCTTATGCACGACCGTTGCGTGTAGGTGACGTTGGTTCGCAGCAGCGCTGAGGCAGGAGCACGTTGCAGATAGTTTTGGAGTTTTTATTCTTTACCATTGTATTTCCCTTTATGCTCATTGTACTTGTAAAGTTTTTAATCATAGTGGAAATGTTATGGAGTTCTTGATTGTTGTTTGTGGGTTACGCCTTTGGTTATGCTTATTACGAATCAAACTGACATTAAAAATCCTCCTCGTAGCATCTCAGGATCGGAACCTGGCGAATGGGCGCTAAGAGTCGAAAATGGGGTTCTACGGAGGCTGTCGGCCCCGGATTCGACGATCGGGAATTTTGTGAGCCCGGTTTCTGAGTTTGGGGCTTGACACTTGGAGTTTAGGAAGCTTGGAGAAATTTCATACGTATGGAGCTCTTTTGCTTGAAGATTTGAAATGAAAAAGAGAGAAAGAGAGAGAGTTATAAAGGGAGAGAGAGAGAGTGATGGATGGATATGGTGATGGGGTGTAAGACACCTTTTGACTTTTGTGGCCCCTTTTGTGTAAGAAAGAAATGGTTTTGGGAGACTTTTGTGGCATTTGTGTAAGAAAGGTATGGGTTTGGGAGACTTTTGTGGTTGCTTGGGAAAAGGGGTGAAAGTGATGTGTACTTGACATGTACTTGACATGTGATGGATTGATGGGTGATTGATTGATGGGATTGATGTGATTGATGTGACACATCGTAGAGATTCCCTTGGGTTTCGCAACGCGCGGCGTTTCCTCGCACCGAACGTTGGCCCACATCTCTTGACCAGGGTATCGCCTCGGCGCGCGAGTCGCGGCATTGGAACCGCAGCGACGGCACGGTCGCTATGGTAGTGGTCTTGGGTTGAGTCGACTCGGGTTGTCGGCATATGAATCAGGGTCGCGCGTCGATATCGGTTAAGGGTCGAAGGTTGTCGGAATTCAACCGGTAAGACCGCGGAAGTCTACGGAAAGGTACAGACCAAGATACGGGTCTTACAATATATTGTTATGGTACAACACATTACATGTATATTCTGATATATACATCTATTGAATAATGATATGTACATCTATTGAATAATGGTACACGTACAACATGTTTCATACACGTTTCATATAATGATATAACGTGTTGTACATTTTTGTACAACACGTTACACGTATATTCTGATGTACACGTTACAGGTATAAATCTAAACAATCATTCAACACGTTGCTGCACAATAACATGTTGGCTGATATGTATGAGTAGATTTGTTGAAAATCAATGATGTGGCCCACACTCAGATATGTTACAACCTGAATGTATTATCCTGATTTTTGGTTTGATCATATATATGAGATGATGGACACATATCAAGAATGTTGTTTCCTTTCTGATATCTTCTTCGCTATTGATCTAGAGTTCATTAGTGATCAAAATGATCATCAACCATGATGATCAATGTTAATGAAAGGATCCATCATCAACAATGATCATTAACAGTATTGATCGGATTCATCACTAATGGTCCTGATCACAGGTGAAGATAGTACTCTCTTGATATCTTAGCACTTTATTTTTTTCTTTCTGATGATGATGTTTATATGTATGAAAATATTTGGCTTGATATGTTTAGATCTAAGCCCCCTACATTTTTCATTAGAAATTACAAAACTTAGTGCTTAGATGCTCCCTAAAATAAAGATTGCGCATAACCTGAGTGGGAGGCTATTCTCCACCACCAAATGATGCATGCAACCATGTAATGGAAGGTTGCATATTATACAATTATAATTTTATAAAAGTACCATTTTTATCTTAAATAGAGAACTTGATTGTTCTACATTGCCCATTTGAGTATGTGGACTTTCAGATTTCTTTAAGATGTATTGATTACTTTTATATTCTGAAAATTAGTATAACACGTAGAAATGCTAATGATTAGTGTCAATACCTTAGATCTTAGCTAAGTAGTGATACTCATGCAATGTAGAGATGGCCACTAAATCATTAATTGTTGAATAGTTGAAAGGACAACATTTCGACGGCAACAAGTACGAAGATTGTTCCCACACGGTGCGATGCCTTTTGAACGAGGACGAATATCTCACACACTCGATGAATTCAAGAGAACCCATCTTGGCTGAAAATAAAAATTTACAAGAATATAGGGTTGCGATGACTCGCTACAATAAATGGAAAAAATAGAATCATTCAGCTCGTAATGTCCTTCTTAGCACTATGCACAATGAACTCATACCTACGTATGAAGTGTATGAAACCGCTAAGAGAATCTGGGAAGCACTGACAAATTCCTATGCACAGAAATCAGATGCGAAAGTTGGGGCCATGGAATTAGAATTTCAGGGGTATAGGATGTCTATCGACTGCCCCATCAAAGATCATATTCGTAAGATGGAGCAAATGATAGGTGCCCTTAGGAATGTTGGGTGTAAATTGACTAAAAATCAGAAGATTATAGCCATGCACCGTTCCTTGCCTGAATCTTGGGCCCAAATCAAAATATTTCTAAACCATACTAATTCTATCACTACATTCAGAGACTTTCGTAGCCACTTGGTACGTAAGGTTGAAATGAATGCAATTCAGTCAGGTTCGGCCAAGGCCTTTGTAGTAGAGACCCATAAGTCGAAAGCTAATAATAAACGGTCCAAAGCTCACAAGAAAACGAAGAAGAATAATCAAGAACAAAAGACCACAACACCTCCTCCAAATCTCAAGAAGGGGAATGGAAAGAAGAAGCAGAAAAAGACAAATATAGTCTGCTTTGTATGTGGAACTTCGGACCATTATGCTCAGTAGTGTGCCCATAAAAAGACGGTAATTTCTTAGTCACTAGATACTTTGTATGTAGGCATTTGTTCTAAAATCCTTTCCATTGATACCATTTCTAACGAGTGGATTTTAGATTTAAGAGCAACAAAGCACGTGACGAAGAGTCATCGAGGACTCGATGAATTCCGGCCTGTAGCCAAGGGAAGTTACAAGCTATACATGGGCAATAACGCTATTGAAGACATACTAGGGATTGGCGTTCTCCATCTCCGTACGCGTATAGGGCAAACAATAATCCTCCGTGATACTCTTTATGCACTGGGGAACGTCGAAATTTAATTTATGTTTCTAGGTTATTATTTAATGGTTTTGATATTCGATTGGACAAGAGTTTCTTTGAGACTGAATGGCCTCATCTTTGCATGGAAAAATTTAATTTCAGATTTATTTATTCTAGACGTAAATTGTGATAATGCCTCTCTAGCTTTATCTGCTATGTTGAATAAAAATGTAGTATCTGAAACTTAAAAATGGCACGCGAGGTTAGGTCGCATTGGAAAGGATCGTATGACAAGACTAGTACGTTCTGGTTTGTTAGAATCCTTATCCAAAGTTGATTTGTCATTTTGTAATATTACGTGTCCAGGAAGACTTCGAAGAAACCATTTCCTAAAGCGGCTAGATTCAAGGGCACACTAGAGATAATCCATTTGGATATCTATGGACCCTTCAATGTACATATCAGGAACGGATGTCAATATATTGTCACTTTCATTGACGATTACTCGTGCTATGGATATGTGTATCTCATCTCACACAAATCTGAGGCTTTTGATTGTTTTTTTAAATATAAAGTAGAGGTGAAAAATTAGCTTGAGTAAAAGATTAAAATTCTTCAATCTGATAGAGGTGGCGAGTATACATCTGAAACATTTAAATCATATTGTGAAAATGTTGGAATTGTTCGGCAATACATAATGTCTTACACTCCACAACAAAATGTATACTCCCTCGGGCGAGTAAGGCCACACCCCCATCTAACCGACCACGACACAGTGAGAGACGCGGCCTACTGGTATACGGCCCTCATGCACTCTGATATTTTATTTAAACCAACCTGATTTAAATGATTTTAAACACGCAAGTATATGAATCAGATATAGATATGGTACGTATTACGAGATCGTTCCCACGAAGACTGGTTATCACAATTCAAAATTTACGATTGTTCTTAACTAATCCAACAAATAGTTTTTCTAACTATTAAGTAAAATAACAAATATCTATAAAAAATAACTAAGAACAATGAAGAAAATTCAATCAAGAATCGTACTAGGACTTTTGAATCCACCCCTAATCATCCTAACCCTTGTTTTACCTGTTGATTCACCCAGATTCAGATTGATATAAATTTAATAAACAAAGCACACTCTATGTCCTTGGTTGGGCACACAGAATGTATAATCCCTTAAAGCATAAGGATCACATCTTTCTATCCATGGCTAGGCATGAAGAGATGTATATTCCTATTTCTTTCTCTATAGGAAACCTGTTCATGGTCAGACACAAGAACCTAGAATAAGATTTCAAACCACATCCACATCTAGACTTTGGTTAAGCACATAGAATGGAGAAGTACAAAAATTTCAGTTAAGCGGACTAGAGAAAGAAACAAATCAATCAAATCAAGATGAATTCAATAATAAACAAGAGTCATTCAAATTAGGGGCTTCATCTCAACCCTAGTTAAGAAGTTTAGCCTGACTAAACATGATTAAACTAAAAAACATAAGACAAAAGGAAGGAAAAAAAATTCTATGAAGGAATCTGGTCCACGTCTCAGAAGATCCCCCACTTCTCTATTCTCATCCTTTTATAGGCAAGGAGAGAGTCGATCGATGGCGAACCGACTCCATCTTACACTGCAGCGTGCGAAGCTTGTTGTTACACAACGAAACTACAAGGTAACTTGCATTTGGCTCAAATTTTCTGTGTAACGAATGTCCTTGGCTTTAGAATTTCTTCATGGCTAGGGTCATGGCTGGCCTAGGTTCCATATGAATAGTTCAGATCATCCAACTGATCAAGGATGGTGGGCCACAGCTGTCTGAAATTTTCGGACGTGTCCAGACGTGCAAAAACAGGGGCCATGCGAATTCTCTTACGTTGTTCTGATGGTGGGGCCCACTTCATTATTATGTTGATAAATCCAAGCCATACATTGGATTCCTCTCAAAATTTTGGCCGAGAATGGTCAGTTTTGAATGTCAATAAATGTGGTCCACTGAAGTGATTTTGTTCCAATGGCTATGAATGAATTTATTGTGATTGCTGTGATCGGCATGTGCGCGTGTATGGCTGAAAACATTCAGCATGGTTCTGACCAGAACGAGCACCTCTACATGATAAACGGTCCATATTCTCGATTTGATCATTAGTGGTGGGCCACCAGATTCGTCCGCAAGTCAGATTGAGAAATAGAGCCTCCGCAATCATCTTTCGCTATAGTAGTTGGGGTCCTGATCGATACAAGCGGATAAATCCCTTCTGTCCATTAGACTCCTCGTAAAAAACCATTCATGAATGAATTGTTTTGACTTGGACTAGGTGTGGCCCACTGAACTTTTCATTCTACCGTCCATTCTCTGTTTGGTCGCGATAAACGTGTGTGTGCGCGCATGGGAATAGAAGGGGACCTTGGCGAGGGTCTTGGCCACCCTACAGAGTGAATGGACAGTGCAGATCTAATATATAAGTAATGGGTGGGGCCCACAACCAAGAACCGACGATCGACATTAAGACGCTGGAATGGCAGTTACTGTTTTGCGTAAGAAGTCGGTCAACACCAACTTTGACCATGTTTCTCCATCCGGTGCATGTTGAATGCACATACACTCTCTATACATGCGATGCTCATGGGCCACCATCGTGATGGTCATGAGAAATCTGATTCGTCCATCTTTTTCCTCATCTCATTTACACTGTTGAAACTAATTTTGAAGCATATCCAGTTAGCAGGTGGGCCTAGAATCAACAGTTTATGGGTTGATCTGTCAGTTGGGCCACTTTCAAAGGTATCCAATGGCTAAAATTTTACGTGTATGGTTAATTTATGGTGTTCAAGCCATGCATGAAGTTTCAAGCCAAATGAATGGTTGGAACCATGTGATCTTACATTCTGGACCAATTTCGGTCCTCTTTAACGTGAACGGCTCAATTTCCTCAGATCCTTGGCATGTAAATCTATCAATCTTAGTCCTTTGGAATCCCGTCCATTGCCTTGGTTACTTCAGATCGTCAATTCCATGCTTGTAGTATCCTTTTTCAGTTCACGCTCCTAATTACTCCCTGCGACAAAAACACGATTAAAATATGATATTAAGCATTATCATGTATGCAAAATTAGGTAATAACCAGGGTCTGATATGTAATATTCGACCCTCATCACAACCCCCAACCAGTATTTTGCTAGTCCTAAGAAAAACATGTGAAAAATAATTTCAGAAATAAAAGACAATTCCTGTAAACCCGAGCGATTTGTGAACAAATAGTTGAGATGCGAAAATTCTAAGATTCATGAATGGTGAGTAGAATTTTCTTTCCTGGAATCAAGCTCACGGAAAACTTCATAATCAAGTTCAAAATATTAATCCATTAATTAGAACAATTCTAAACATTGAGTTCCATGAGTGTATAGTATAATCTTGGCTTATAATCATTAAGAGATTCAATTGTTAATTTCATGATATCATTAGTAATTAACAATGGAATTCATGACAACCAAAACTGAAACCCACACTTGCCTTACAGATTAACTTTTCATTCTACCAGCATTTAATTTTCTTTATGAACAGTAACGCCAAAGAGGGGAATTAAATCCTCACCTATAGGGAGCAAAGCTATGGGGAAAACTTGTCGCCTAATTTTTTCTAAATGTCAACCATGGGGGATCGAATCTACATCTACAGGGAGCAAACCTATTGTGAAGATTATGCAACTCAACCTTTCAATTCTTCTTTATAAATTGATGCTAAAAAAATTTTTCAGGCTGGTTCCTTTCATGCATAGTGATTACCAAATTAATCATTCAATATCGAACTGGAACCTTAATGTGTAAGCGAGATGTGATATATGAAATCATGACTCAATCAATATTTACAACTTCTAATCATGGGATAACAATTCAAACTTAACTATGAAATCTAACAGATGGCAAAATCCAAGAGTCATAAATTACCAACATTCTGTATCTTATAATGTTAAAATCACAACTATCCTTCAAAATCACTTCGAATGCACAAGAAATTCCAAAAAAAAAAAGTTTAAAATTTTTCACAATTTTGTACTTGCTCAAGACTAAGAAAATACTGATTAGGTAACCTAATCTCCTACCCTCAACCTAAAATCTACATTGTCCTCAATGTAAAAGAACTAAGCATGCAATGCATATGGGATAACGAAAGAAAAAGAGGAGTGATAGAAAGATAGTACTTGGATGAAAGAATCAAGAGGCTTTCCCAAAAATATCAACGTAAAAATGAGTCAGCACAAGAGAGAAATCAACAAAAGAAAAATAATAAAAATAAAATCACAAAAAGAATATCCTACCTCTACCACTTTCACAGGTGTTCTCAATTGCATTTAGCATATGCAACTTTCCTTTAAACCCCTAGGTAGTCCCTAGCGGACGAGTTATAGTCTCGTGAGGGTTTACAGTAATGTTACCAACAAACATTGAACTAACTAGGAAAATGAAATGAAATGAAAAGTTGGGTTACCTCCCAGGAGCGATAAGTTTAACATCTTCAGCCAGACAAGAATGGACCATGAATTAATCAATTTTAATAACCTGGGTCCGCCAACTTAATTTCCTCAACACCTTTATTAACTAATCCCAGACTTTGTGAGAATAACTTGACTCGTGCTATCTGGAATGGGGTAAATAATACCATCGTCTAATAATTTAAGCACTTCCTCTCGAACAACTTCTTCCATTTTAGGGTTAAGCCTCGCTAGCATTTCACGCGATGTTTCCACATTTTCTTCAAGAACAGTACGATGCTATAACATCCCGAAAATCGGGAGTCGAGCATAAACTCCACTCCCGAGTTCCAGAACATCACTTATGCAACATTTTCAAAGATGGATGAATGTTGTTCATATTAGTGCAGAAAACATGAGTGGGATTAAACCAAAACAGCATATCATACTCCAGAGACAGTTAAGTTTCTCAAGCGGAAGACTGTGATAAATATATAAAATGTATAATTGATTGTAAGTCTCCAGAGTGTGAACATGTTACCAGGTTAACTAAATACATGTATACTCCAAAAATGGAAAGAAAAGAATATACATGGGTGTAAATAAAAGGCAAAATACCAAGTGTATTGACATCTAATCAATAATCTTGTAATCCCGTCGATCAGAACCTGCCTATAGGAGAAATCCTCCTCAACATCATCAAGTATGGCTCTGCTTCGCAAGTATTACCATCATCTGAAACTAAAACAGGGACTGGTTGGTGTGGCCAACACCGTCCCGTAACGTGGGACTGAGTGATCAACTCAGTGGAAACTATATACAGCAAAGGTTAACATGTTATCAATTCAATCAAGCAGTACAATCAAGCATGTCCTAGATACTCTTGTTTATGCAAGACTAATGTGAGGTAATAATGCATGCCCTCACCACAAACTTCCTCATGCGACATCATCTAACGATCGCGGCATGAATCACTACCACTGTGCTCTCACACCAATGTCAATGACACATGCAGTGCGATGTCATGAATATGATTACCAAGTTCTTATTAGTCCTTGTCATACAGCAAGATTGGGAAGCTAAGGTACCTCCCTTGTATCATTACCCTAACGATGATCCATTCTTGGGTCGTCAGTCCGAGATAATCTCATACGATATTACGGTTCTAGGTCACTGCAAGGGCTGTCAGGGCTGTTGCGCGCAATCGTTGCTCCTCTCCCCCATCACCTTATCAATACAGGCCTAGTTATATCCCACATACTGCAACAAGACTCGTCGCCCTTATGCATTATTAGGATATACTCGAGGTCACTACAGAGGGCTCGTCACCAATCAATGTAGGCCGACAGCAAGAATATAGTGTCCCATACCACCATAATCTGCTCACAAGTATAGGTTCTCACTGGTCACTACAAAGGGCTCGTCACCAATCAATGTAGGTCGACAGCACGAATATAGTGTCCCGTACCACCATAATCGGCTCATGAGTCTTAGCGGATCGAGGTACCAAGGTTAGAGGGGCTTTTCATTGGTAAGTTTGGTGCCTTAGGTTCAAGCAGTAGCAACCAAACATGGTGAACAAACATTGGTCAATCGGGTTAGTTGATAAGCTCAACTAAGCCAAGCACACATTGAGTTGAACGGCATGGAATGCATAAGCACTCCGTGTGACCTAACCACTGCCGAATATCCCAAGTACAACTCAGATTCATTGAACACATCCTGTGTGGCGAAACAACCTCAACCACTATTTCTAGAACGGTTTTCGATTGCCTGGACTGTAGCACAGCCCCATTCACATACACATACAATAACTAACATATGATTCATATCCTGCATTCACATGAACAATAATGAAGTATAACTTGAAATGTAAATAGTACATGCAGAAATTTATACACACATTTAACATGATTCAACCAAGTACATAATCCATGGAGGAAATCATACACTCATTTAGCATGGATATTCTAAGTCACATGATTCATGAAGGAAATCATTCACACAAACATTATGGTTGAAATTCATATCCCAACCATCTTAACAAACACATTTTCTAACCATTATCTCATTTAGACAATTGAACAAACACTTAGCTTACACTCTTCAACATACATCACGTATGTCGACACCGTCGCATATTAGGGCAAGTCCTCTTACCAAGGAGTTGTTGTACAAATATCAAGCATATAACAACGATCATTAATCATGGCAAGCATATCAACAAATTTCATACGCATACGTGTATTCTAACATGTACATGAAATAAAGGTATTTACAATATAGAGTATACGTATACGGAAGCCAAAACAGATAGCACATTTGGCATGTGTAATTGCATTCACAACATGAATAAATTATTAACTATCATTGAAAGTGTTGAAAACTAAAACCTAAGCGCATATAGTCCGCACCTTAAACCTGAAAAGACGTATTTAAGATGATTCAGACGATGTGTCTTCGTCAACGGCGAATACGCTACCTATGGCAAGAAACAGGTTAGCAAGAACTCTACTACAGCTAGTCTAAGCTTTAAAACAGATTAGGGTTAGCTTAACTTACCCAAAAATGGAATCAGAATCACCAGAAGAATGATTCAGAAACGCTGGTTCAATGTATAGATGGGTTAGGAAGAATCCTACGGAGTTTCACCTGATTCTCCCACACTTTCTCTCTCTTTTCTTTCTCTTAAATCTCTAGGGTTTGTAAATTCATATAGGATTTGGGAATGGGAGTTTTAAGCCTTTTTATAAGCCCAAAAGCGACGAAAATAGACTTGGGGCCAAGGTATACTTAGGTTATAACCAAATCGGGTCTGTTCCGATCCAACAGAGGACTTCTAGAGGTCTTGTTACTAAATGCGGTTGGAGTTAAGCTCTTTAATATCAGATCTAGGTCAAGCTAAGTTTTCAGTCCGGTCGGGTTTTCAGATCGACCGTGGTGGACCAGTTTTAATTCAACGGTTACAGGAACTCGATCAGAGCTATAAGTACTATGATATGTAAGAGCCACCTATCCTGATCTGAGGGTGAATTTGGGTCAAATTCTAACAGTCATAACGCTTAAAAATAACGTACAAGTGAAATGTTCCAGATTTCTTAAAAATATAATTAATTTTTCTAAAAATCTTTCTTTTCCTACTCTCTTTACTCTGGGCTCAATAAAATGGTCTCGGGACATCGGTCGGGCTTGATTTTCTAGGTGATTGTCAAGTCTAACTAAGCGGTCATAATGGTCTAAGTTCATCGCTATCGGACTTTCGACGTGCGGTTCAGGTCCGATACGAAGTTTCCAAATGATCTCGAGGGCAACTGGGCTTAGAGATTGATCCTAGATTTTAGGGTAACATAGCGTCAATGATTTTATAGGTTTTGGGTCTTACAGATCGTATTTAAAGGGGTTGGTGATAATTTGGCAGGAAATCTAGTGTAGCGCTAGTTAATATATGATAAATTTCTAAAGAATTTAGTTCTAAATGATTTCTTTGGCTTTGGAATTGGGTTCTGAGAGATTATCAAGGTGTTATGGTTAACTCATTGCCTAAGGACGTCTAATTTTAGGTAGGCAAAAATCCGGAGTGTTACAATCTACCCCCCTTAAAATATAATTTCATCCCCAAAATTGGCTAAGGAAGACTTTAGTATTAACATTCTAAGGAAGGTTCATATCCTATTTAATAACCTAACCTTATGTATAACCTAAATCAACTTCTTCGATCCTAGGCCAGTGGGGAAGAGGCCAACCACGCTTCCGCTGTGCTACTCTGATCCAACGGTTATATTAGCTAATCCTAACTAGATTGGGCTCAATACGTTCTACCCCTTAAAAACTTAGTTCTACTTAAGGCTCAAGAATCTATGTCTCGATCTGTATGTCGGAATGAGGTGTAATTTAGGACCTATCCATGACATGAAGTGGGAATCAACCTCTCAATACATTGGTCTTCCTTTGCTAACGATGCGTTCTATGGCATTGGTACCTATGGTTATAGAAATGGGCCTAATTAGTGATTGAGTTCAAGGGCAGGTATGAGTTGGTGGCAAGATGCCTAATTTTATGCCCAATGAGGCATTTCTTAAGTCTAAAAAGAAAATTTTCTAATGGCTATAGGTTCTTAACACTTCTTAAAGACAAAGTAATAAACTTTTGGTTGTAGGTGGTCAGGTTAATATGGAAGAAAAGTTGTGTAGTGGGTCTGAGTTGGATACATAAACTTTTTGTCTAACTAGGACAGAAAATTTATTGTATCAGTCCTTAATCCTACTTGATGTCAATCTTCTGCTTGATCAGATCATTAGATTTATTGGTAACTACCAGGATTAAGAAGTCGATTCAAACTGTGAATACTTCGCTTATATATAATTCCTTTACTCCGTGTTCCCGGTTGTACTAAGTCCTTGGGAGGGCAATTATAAGGGGCGTGCTGGTTTAACCTAAGTTCAATCCGAAGAATATACAACTTTCCCTTTACATGAATAGTCTCTAAATCGAAACAGCTTTCCTAAGAGTGACTAAAGACGCCTCTGAGTATTAAGGGGATCTATCGAAGGAATGAAGTTCTACTCCAACCAAATCTAACCTACTATTCCTTAGCATATACAGGCTTTACACTGCTTAATATAACTAGTAGCTTAGTCTGTAACTCACTAGCTGTAATCTAAAGTCTAAGCTTATACGCTGATGGTTTCATACCATTTCTACTACAGGAAATTGTTCTATCGCTTAGGATCAAGATTGTCTAATTAAAATTGGATTTCCTATATCGTCAGATCTTTCAAAATCTAGGAGTACTAACTCTAGGTCCACAACTCTAGATGTCCTAGCACTAGATGGTCATTGTTTATGGACTAAGCTACTGTATTTGGTCTCACCCGATGGTAATGCATAAAGACTGAGAAGATGACTATAACTAGCTCATAAAGAGCCATGAAAAATGAAGAAAATGAAGGGAAGGGCTGAGATCTTTGGGTCTCCACGGATCTAGGTCCGAAAGAGGAATGAAATAGGCCTAAAAGACAAGGATTGAAGAAAGGAAAAGAAAGAAATGGGATGAGTTGAGAGCTTACATGATTTTGAGCCTCAAAAGGAGGATGTGAAGCTCAAACGAGAGAAAATGGAGAGGATAAGGGAGTGAGGTTTGCTATAAACAATAGAGGGGTGTAGATTATAGTAGAAAATGATGGAATGGGTGATTGGAGGGGCGGTTTGAGAAAGAAAACAGCAATGGTGAAGGAAAGGGAGAGCTTGGGGGTGTATTTTATGAAGGAAGTAGGGAATTTTGAATGAAAGGAGAGTCGAACCCTGTATGGAGGGGTCCCATTTAACCCCAAACTGCATTGACCGGGCTGCCCAGCCCGCTGACCGGCGAGGCCTCACCAAACTGGCAAGGTCCTCACCACTCCCTGGACAAACTAGAGATTCCTCACCATTTAGGCGAGGCCCTCCTACCCCCTGGGTCCAAAAAAAGTTGGGGTCCCACTCTAAAACCCCCTGGAAGTTGATCATTTAGGCCCCCCTCCATTTGAGGCATTTTCGGAGCTAATTTGTAAACCGGAATGAGTTTATATGACGTGTAGCATATTATTTTGGGGTAGGAGACGTTAGTCTATCCAACTAACCCATTTATTCTATGAGATTCCATAATTTGAATGGTCAAAAGTCCAATTTATACATATATTTACTATTTATAGTAAATTTTTCTTTAAGTATTATTCTCCATCATTTATACGTTAGAATTTATGTCTAGTATGAAAGGATTTAGAAAAAGTTGAAAAATGAGGTGGTGAAAGGAGAGATTTTGAAGGAAATGGGTTAGACTTTAGGATTGAGTCCTGAGAAGTTGTTTTTAATATTTTGGTTGATACTTCATGAGAGTGGTGAGAGTGATGAGGGATGTTGATATGGATAGGTTTCAAGATGAGGAATGACAGATATAGAAATGAATGCATTCGAGGGAACTTTGGGGTATCATTCATAGGTAAAGTAGGCATTGATGCTTTGGTCGTGTGAGATGAAGACCGAGAACAACACCGGTTGGGGTGAGTTGGCTTTAAGTTGAAGGTCCTAAAAGTGTAAAGAGAAGGCCCAAACGGATGCGCTTGGAGGCAAAAAGAAATGATTTGATGATCTATGGTTTAACCGAGGATGGTCATGGATAGAGTAGAATGGTGGAACATATGAACTTAAACATTTTCCTTCCTTTCTGGTCCCAGATTTTATTATTGTTATGATCCTTTGTGTGGCCTATTGAATTACTTAGTAGCAATAGAGATCTGGTCTATGGTGGTGGTAAGATTGGGGTGTAGCTGATTATATGAATCTCAACAAAACAAATTAAATGAACTGTGGACTAAATTACAATATTCAGTCTCGCCTGTCGATGAAACTTGGGATTCTAATGTGGTTTCTAGATTCCATCGTCCCCTTCCTAAGTTAGTGTGTTGTGTTACCATAACCCAAGTCCAGTTTAATCCAAATCATGCTCTGATACCATCTGTAACAACCCGAAAATCAGGGGTCAAGTATAAACTCCACTCCTGAGTTCCAGAACATCACTTATGCAACATTTTCTATGATGAATGAATGTTGTTCATATTAGTGCAGAAAACATGAGTGGGATTAGACCAAAACAGCATATCATACTCCAGAGACAGTTAAGTTTCTCAAGTGAAAGACTGTGATAAATATATAAAATGTATAATTGATTGTAAGTCTCCAGAGTGTGAACATGTTACCAGGTTAACTAAATACATGTATACTCCAAAAATGAAAAGAAAAGAATATACATGGGTGTAAATAAAAGGAAAAATACCAAGTGTATTGGCATCTAATCAATAACCCTGTAATCCCGTCGATCAGAACCTGCATACAGGAAAAATCCTCCTCAACATCATCAAGTCTGGCTCTGCTTCGCAAGCATTGTCATCATCTGAAACTAAAACAAGGACTGGTTGGTGTGGCCAACACCGCCCCGTAATGTGGGAGTGAGTGATCAACTTAGTGGAAACTATATACAGCAAAGGTTAACATGTTATCAATTCAATCAAGCAGAAATAATAAAGCAGTACAATCAAGCATGTCCTAGATACTCATGTTAATCCAAGAATGATGTGACGTAATGATGCATGCCCTCACCACAAACTCCCTCATGCAACATCATCTAACGATCACGGCATGAATCACTACCACTGTGCTCTCACACCAACGCTAATGGCACATGCAGTGCGATGTCATGAATATGATTACCAAGTTCTTATTAGTCCTTTTCATACAGTAATATTGGGAAGCTAAGGTACCTCCCTTGTATCATTACCCAAACGGTGATCCATTCTCGGGTCGCCAGTCCAAGATAATCTCATACGATATTACGATTCTAGGTCACTGTAAGGGCTGTCAGGGCTGTTGCGCGTAATCGTTGCTCCTCTCCCCCATCACCTTATCAATACAGGCCTAGTTATATCCCACATAATGCAACAAGACTCGTCACCCTTATGCACTATCAGGATATACTCGAGGTCACTACAGAGGGCTCGTCACCAATCAATGTAGGCCGACAGCAAGAATATAGTATCCCATACCACCATAATCTGCTCACGAGTATAGGTTCTCACTGGTCACTACAAAGGGCTCGTCAACAATCAATGTAGGCCGACAACATGAATATAGTGTCCCATACCACCATAATCAGCTCATGAGTCTTAGCGGATCGAGGTACCAAGGTTAAAGGGGCTTTTCATTGGTAAGTTTGGTGCCTTAGGTTCAAGCAGTAGTGACCAAATATGGTGAACAAACATCGGTCAATCGGGTTAGTTAATATGCTCAACTAGGCCAAGCGCACGTTGAGTTAAATGACATGGAATGCATAAGCACTCCGTGTGGCCTAACCACTGCCGAACATCCAAAGTACGACTTAGATGTGGTGAAACAACCTCAACTACCATTTCCAGAACGGTTTCTGATTGCCTGGACTGTAGCACAGCCCCATTCACATACACATACAATAACTAACATATGATTCATATCCTACATTCACATGAACAATAATGAAGTATAACTTGAAATGTAAATAGTACATGCAAGAATTTATACACACATTTAACATGATTCAACCAAGTACATAATCCATGGAGGAAATCATACACTCATTTAGCATGGATATTCTAAGTCACATGATTCATGAAGGAAATCATTCACACAAACATTATGGTTGAAATCCATATCCCAACCATCTTAGCAAACACATTTTCTAACCATTATCTCATTTAGACATTTAAACAAATACTTAGCTTACACTATTCAACATACATCATGTATGTCGACACCGTCGCATATTAGGGAAAGTCCTCTTACCAAGGAGTTGTCGTATACATATCAAGCATATAACAATGATCATTAATCATGGCAAGTATATCAACAGATTTCATACGCATACGTGTATTCTAACATGTACATGAAATACGGTATTTACAATATAGAGTATACGTATACAGAAGACAAAACAGATAGCACATTTGGCATGTGTAATTGCATTCACAACATGAATAAATTATTAACTATCATTGAAAGTGTTGAAAACCATAACCTAAGCACATATAGTCCGCACCTTAAACCTGGAAAGACGTATTTATGATGATTCAGACGATGTGTCTTCGTCAATGGTGGATACGCTACCTATGGCAAGAAACAGGTTAGCTAGAATTCTACTACAGCTAGTCTAAGCTTCAAAACAGGTTAGGGTTAGCTTAACTTACCTAAAAATGGAATCAGAATCACCGGAAGAATGATTCAGAAATGCCGGTTCAATGTATAGATGGGTTAGGAAGAATCCTAAGGAGTTTCACCTGATTCTCCCACACTTTCTCTCTCTTTTCTTTCTCTTAAATATCTAGGGTTTAGAAATTCGTATGGGATTTGGGAATGGGGGTTTTAAGCCTTTTTATAAGCCCAAAAGTGATAAAAATAGACTTGGGGCCAAGGTATACTTAGGTTATAACCAAATCAGGATTGTTCCGATCCAACGGAGCACTTCTGGAGGTCCTGTTACTAGATGCGGTCAAACTTAAGCTCTCTAATATTAGATCTAGGTCAAGCTAAGTTTTCAGTCCGGTCAGGTTTCAGATCGACAGTGGCGGATCAGTTTCAGTTCAACGGTTATGGGAACTCGATCAGAGCTATAAGTACTATGACATGTAAGGGCCACCTATCCTGATCCGAGAGTGAATTTGGGTCGAATTCTAACGGTTAAAACGCTTAAAAATAACGCGCAAGTGAAACATTCCAGATTTCTTAAAAATATAATTAATTTTTCTAAAAATCTTTCTTTTTCTACTCTCTTTACTTCGGGTTCAATAAAATGGTCTCAGGACATCGGTCGAGCTTGATTTTCTAGGTGATTGTCAAGTCCAACTAAGCGGTCATAATGGTCTAAGTTCATCGCTATCGGACTTTCGACGTGCGGTCCAGGTCCGTTTCCAAATGATCTCAAGGGCAACTGGGCTTAGAGATTGATCCTAGATTTTAGGGTAACATAGCGTCAATGATTCTATAGGTTTTAGGTCTTACAGATCGTATTTAAAGGGGTTGGTGCTAATTTGGCAGGAAATCTAATGTAGCGCTAGTTAATACATGATAAATTTCTAAAGAATTTGGTTCTAAATGATTTCTTTGGCTTTGGAATTGGGTTCTGAGAGATTACCAAGGTGTTATGGTTGACCCATTACCTAAGGACGTCTAATTCCAGGTAGGTAAAAATTCGGGGTGTTACAGATGCATACACACCGTGGGGCATACTCCCTTCATGTCCTCTATCATCCAACTAATAGTTGCCTTATATTCTCTAAGCACTTTAAGCAACTTGCTCTCTTATTCCTTCTCAAGGTTAGAAGCCATGATGACATGCAGGGTCTCAGAAGGACTTAAAAATGCATACTTGAGGGTTCAGGCAATTGTTTAAGGTCAACTTCAGGTGGTTTTTCAATAGATGGGACCAGTTTAGATATAAAGGGTGAAAGAGGTTCCACTTTTGCTTTCCATTTTGTAGTCTTCATTATAGGAGTAGAGTCGAGCAATGCATTGACTTCTTGTATGGAACTCTCTATGTCAAAATCCATGCCAAAATGTGTTAGACAAGTCTCAAGAGCATCTTCGAAAGATTGAAGGAAAGATTCATGCACTAGACTCTCAATCATGTCCACTTCAAATATATCATCTGAGTCTGCTAGTTGTTGTGTAGCACTTAAAACATTGAGTTTAATCTTCATGTTACCAAAAGACAACTTCATAACTTCATTCCTGTAATTTATGATAGCATTGGATGTGGCTAAGAATGGACGTCACAGAATAATCAGAATTTGACTAGTAGGATTTTGGACAGGCTGGGTATCTAGAACGATGAAATCCATTGGAAAATAAAACTTATCAACCTAGATTAGCACATCCTCAATAGCACCACGGGGCACCTTGACAGATCTATCAACTAGTTATAATGTTATTTTAGTTGGTTTCAGCTCACCAAGTCCTAGTTGTTCATATACAGAATATGGCAATAAATTAACGCTCGCCCCAAAATCAAGCAATGCCTTCTCAACCTTATGATCTCCTATGACACAAGAAATGGTAGGAGCTCCTAGATCCCTAAATTTAGGAGGAGTGTTATTTTAAATCATGGAGCAGAGTTGCTATGCAAGGAATACCTTCTTATGAACATTCATCTTATGCTTTTGAGTGCATAAATCTTTAAGAAACTTAGCATAAGCAGGGACTTGCTTGATAGCATCAAGCAATGGAATGTCAATTTACACTTGCTTTAACATCTCCAATATATCATGAAAGTTGTTTCCTTTCTTAACTGGTGTCAAACATTGAGGAAAAGGTTCTTTAGGCACATATGATGACACATGAATGGTTCCTGGAGAGTCAGAGTGCTTTTAGACTTTGGATGCACTAGTATGTCTTTCCACTTCATTTTGATCCTCCGGTTTGGAATTTGATTTCTCCCTAGGCATCTCTACTTTGTTCTTGATCTGTTTGCCGGACCTAATGGTAATGATTAATTTTGTTTGCTCATGATATTATTCTTGGTTTAAATTAGAGCCAATCTCATACTGTCCTTTTGGATTTGTTATAGGCTGGCTAGGGAACTTGCCCTTCTCTCTCACTCAATGTGGCTGCAAGTTGACCCAACTGTACTTCCAGCTTAGCAATGGATTGCGCATTTGCATGTAAGCTTTGCTGGTTAGCTTGTAAAATTTGTTGGGTATCTTTTTGAAATTAAAGTGAACTCTGCATAAAAAGATTGAGTGTATCCTCAAGAGATGGTTTCCTATATTGTGGAGGTACTTGTTGATACTGCGGAAACTATTGAAGCTGTTGACTACCAACTTGGGGGTAAGGTTGTATAGGAGGATTTTCAGATGGTCCTCCTTATTGTGGTCCTTTTGCCCAAGAAAAATTCAGATGCCTAGCCCACCCTGGGTTGTAGGTGTCTAAGTAAGGATCATTCTCAGGTCTCCAAAAACCGTTCATAGCATGCACTTGTTCAGAGAGAAATTCTGAAAATACTGCACCAGATGGACAAGACTAAGCAGGATGGGCGGGACTAGAACGTATGGTGCATGACTCGATTTGAGTTGTTTGTGGAGGTCCATTATTTAACATCAAAGCATCAACTTTCTGTGTCAGGCTATCAATTTTGGCATAAAGATCTAGCATGACTCTTATCTCATATATACCCCCTTTCTTCTATCGTTGAGGACTTCTTTCACCTTTATTTGAATAGTCCCATTGCTGAAAGTTTTCACACAAGATTTTAAAGAAATTCCAAGCTTCGATATCACTTTTGGTCATGAATGACCCTCCACTGGTGGCATCAACCATGCAATGGTTTTGAGGTGTCAAATCATCATAGAAGTATTGAACCTGTTGCCACTTCTCAAAACCGTGGTGTGGACATTTAAGAAGTAAGTCCTTCCATCTTTCCCAATATTCATGAAAGTGCTCACCCTCTTTTTTTGTGAAATTAGTAATTTCTCTATGGAGAGCATTAGTTTTGTGAACAGGGAAGAACTTGTTTAAGAACTTCTTAGACAGTTGATCCAATGTAGTGATAGACCCAACTCCTAGAGAATTCAACCAGACTTTTGCCTTATCCTTCAAAGAAAAAGGAAAAAAGCATAAACGGATCGAATCATCTGAAAAGTTTTGAAACCTAAAGGTAGAGCAAATGTCTAAGAATTCTATCACATGATGATATGGATCCTCCTTATCTAAACCATAGAAAGAGGGCAACAATTGTATTACCCTAGGCTTAAGTTCAAAGTGTGCGCCGTGGTGGCTGGCAACACTATGCATGAAGGCGCATTGAATTAGACAGGAGTTGAATAATCTCTAAGAGCTTTAATTCTATTCTTGTCTGCCATTTCAAATTGGATGTTTCTAAATCTTCTACAAAAGGATCTTTTTATTTTAGGATCAAAAGGTGCTAGTTCTATGTTCAGAGATCTAAGTCCTAGTACAAACTATGTTATTACAATGTAAGAAAGAAAACTAAACTAAGATGTAACCTAAGAAAATTAAAACTAGAACTAAAAATTATGAATTCCTAAAAATAAGATAAAACTATGTAAACAAGAATTGGAAGAAGAACCCAAAAAAGGAGATGATTGAATTCTGAAGAATTAGGAGCTCCTCCTTCGCTTTGAAGATAATTTTACTTTTTTGCCTAACATTGCCTACTCCCTCAGGCGAATAAGGCAACATCCCCTTCTAACTGACCATGACATAGTGAGAGATGCAACCTACTAGTATACGGCCCTCATGCGCTCTGATGTCTTATTTAAACCAACCTGATTTAAATTATTTTAAACTCGCAAGTATACGAATCATCGTTCCCACGAGGACTGGTTGTCACAATTCAAAATTTACGATTCTTCTTAACTAATCCAATAAATAGTTTTGCTAACTATTAAGTAAAATAACAAATATCTATAAAAAAAATAACTGAGAAAAATAAGGAAAATTCATTCAAGGAGAGTACTAGGACTTTTGAATCCACTCCTAATTATCCTAACCTTTGTTTTACCTGTTGATTCACCCTGATTCAAATTGATATAAATTTAATAAATAAAGCACACTCTATGTCCTTGGTCGGTCACACAGAATGTATAATCCCTTAAAGTATAAGGATCACATCCTTCCATCCATGGTCGGGCATGAAGAGATGTAGATTCCTATTTCTTTCTCTATAGGAAACCTGTTCATGGTCAGACACAAGCACTTGGAATAAGATTCCAAACCACATCCACATCTAGACTTTGGTTAAGCACATAGAATGGAGAAGTACAAAAATTTCAGTTAAGCACACTAGAGAAAGAAATAAATCAATCAAATCAATATGAATTCAACAATAAACAAGTGTCATTCAAATTAGGGGCTTCATCTCAACCCTAACTAAGAAGTTTAGCCTGACCTAAACATGATTAAACTAAAAAACATAAGACAAAATGAAGGGAAAAAAACTCTATGAAGGAAGCTGCTTCATGTCTCAGAAGATCCCCCACTCTTTCTGTTCTCGTCCTTTTATAAGCAAGGAGAGAGTCGATCACCGGAGAACCGACTTCATGTTATGCTGCAGCGTGCGGAGCCTACTGTTACGTAGCGAAATCGCAAGGCAACTTGCGTTTAGCTCAAATTTTTGGTATAATGAATGTCCTTGGCTTCAGAATTTCTTCATAGCTGGGGTCATGGCTGGCCTAGGCTCCGTATGAATGGTTCAGATCATCCAACCGATCAAGGATGGCAGGCCACACCTGTCCAATATTTCTAGGCGTGTCCGGATGTGCGAAAATAGGGGCCTTGCGAATTCTATTACGTTGTTATGATGGTGGGGCCCACTTCATTGTTATTTTGATAAATCCAAGCAATACATTGGATTCCTCTTGAAATTTTGGCCAAGAATGGTCAGTTTTGAATGTCAATAGATGCGCCCGACTAAAGGGATCTTACTCCAACGGCTATGACTGAATTTATTGTGATTGTTGTGATCGGCATGTGCGCATGTATGGCTGAAAACATTCAGCATGGTTCTGACCAGAATGAGCGCCTCACATGATAGATGGTCCAGATTCTCGATTTGATCATCAGTGGTGGGCCACCAGATTCGTCTGTAGGTCAGATTGAGAAATAGAGCCTTCGCAATCATCTTTCGTTGTGGTTGTTGGGGTCCTGATCGATACAAGCACATAAAGCCCTTCTGTGCATTAGACTCCTCGTAAAAAACCATTCATGAATGAATTTTTTTGACTTGGACTAGGTGTGGCCCACTGAACTTTTCATTATACCGTCCATTCTCTGTTTGGTCATGATAAACATGTGTGTGCGCACATGGGAACAGAAGGGGACCTTGGCAAGGGTCTTGGCCACCCTATAGAGTGAATGAACGGTGCAGATCTAATATATAAGTAATGGGTGGGGCCCACAACTAAGAATCGACGATCGACATTAAGACGCTGGAATGACAGTTGTTGCTTTGCGTATGAAGTCGGTCAACACCGACTTTGACCGTGTTTCTCCATCCGGTGCATGTTGAATGCACATACACTCTCTATACATGTTATGCTCATGGGCCACCATTGTGATGTTTGTGAGAAATCTGATCCGTCCATCTTTTTTCTCATCTCATTTACACTGTTGAAACCGAATTTGAAGAATATCCAGATAGCAGGTGGGCCCAGAATCAACGGTTTATGGGCTGATCGGTCATTTGGGCCATTGTCAGAGGTATCCAATGGCTGAAATTTTACTTACACAGTTAATTTATGGTGTTCAAGCCATGCATGAAGTTTCAAGCCAAATGGATAGTTGGAACCATGTGATCTTGCATTCTAGACCAATTTTAGGCCTTTTTAACGTGAACGGCTCGATTTCCTCAGATCCATGGCATGTAAATCTATCAACCTAAGTCCTCCGGAATCCCGTCCATTGCCTTGGTTACTTCGAAGCATCAATTCCATGCTTGTAGTATCCTTTTTCAGTCCATGCTCCATATTACTCCCTGCGACAAAAACACGATTAAAATATGACATTAAGCATTATCATGTACGTAAAATCAAGTAATAATTGGGGTCTGATATGTAATTTCAACCCTCATCACACTCATATATTTTCACTCGGTCTAGACGTTGGAGTATCCTCTGGTACCAAGAGGGTATAGAGAATTTCTCCCAGGGACATCTATAGCACCCCATGTAGAAAAAGATGTTCATCCATGATATTATGTTTGTCGAGGCTACGGCCCTGATGTCGCTAGGGCATACAGTGGTCATATCACAAAATGCGAGATGCATGAGTCATATCATCTAATCATGCATCAAATCTACACGTACCGCGCGCTCATGTGGGGCAACTCCATTTCACAAGGAGACCCATGGTAAACCAACCCAATGGCATATGCTATAATCAATCACTCCTCATAAGATGCATACATATAATATATATGGGCATGTATCATGATGCAATAAAGTACATAGGCATGATTATCTAATAGGGCAGACAACAATAATCCACAATCGACCATTACCGGCATATCACATACAAAGAGTATGTAACACCCCATACTTTTCAGAACATAGGTGTTACCGTGTAACCTAACTTAGTATAAATACAAACCTATCTTATTCAAACACCTATGTTCATTCTAATCTGAATCTAACCATTGGAAGAAATCTAATTCCATTTATGGATAAATCTAACCAACTACTTCGAATTTAGCACTCCGAACCATGAGATCCACTGTTCAAAGTATCCATAACATCCTATAGAGCGATCAACCACTTGACACACTAATTAGATAATTTAGGGGTTAATCATTCGGTAGCTTACTTGAACTTATGTCTTAGACATGATTAGATCATATGATTAGCTCTCTTAAATACATGTCTTAGAATTGATTTGATTAGTTAGGATACTTGGTTAGTTACTTAAACAAATGTCTTGGGATTGGTTAGTCACTTAAACAAATGCCTAGAGTTAGTTGGAATACTTGATTATTTTACTTAACAAATGACTTAGAATGGATTAGAATACCAGATAGGTTAACCTAAATACACGTCTTAGATTGATTAGTTTGTTTAAGTACATGTTTAAGAATTGATTAAAAGCATTTGACTAGTAACTCTAAAACACATGCATCTAATCCCTAATTCAACTGCTAATTCCCAACTGAGTGGTCCCTAAGACCCTTTTTGACCGTTGACGTCCGTTTTCAGAATAATCTGACCGTCAGATCTTCATAGGTCATAGGATAACCCATGTACTTAGGGAGTATGGCCCACCTGAGCTTCATACCCACCTGATCTGCAGTTAAAGTCCATACTAGGGCCCAACAAGCAAAATAGACGGAGTGGATTACCAAGTATGTCACTGTGGACCCCCACAAAGGGTTTGATGTACACCATAATAGGCTTGCACCCGCAACACATTAGACCAGGGACCCTGTCAAATGGGCGTTGACCCACGTTTTCCCTAAAAAGAGAAAAGTTCTCTCTCCCGCCTATGGAATTCAAACAGAGTTGTCCGTTGTGACGACTATGGCCCACCATCGTGCCCCACTGCCAAGATCCAAGCCATCTAACGTGTTAGGGTGCCAAAACCAATCAGAACCATGTCGTCCTTGTAAGCCCCTGTGCATGTTAGATTTCGTAGGGACTGGCACAAAGATGCAGGCATGATGAGTTTCCTACCGTTCCAAAATCGATCCATTATGATCAAGGTGGGCCACCTTGAGACGATCTGAACCATCCATAATGTTGGGAAGGTTATTTCGAACAAAACCCGATGGATGGAACACAATGTAACACACGTGCACCATCACAAGTGAAGTGTTGCGTGCGGTTCGAAGCTTTCTGAAAATGAAAATGGCCTCCGTGCTTTTCACTGCCAGCCTGGCAATTAATGTGCTATTACAACACATAATCTTATCCGTTCTTCCCAACGCCAATCATCGCCCTTCTTTCAGCTCTGAAAAAGGAGAAGTAGCCTACCGACGAAAGAAAAGCAGTGGGAGTTTTTCCTCTTTAGGAGAACACAGCTGGCTCGATCCGAACCTCACGCACGTACTTTGCCAGCTAATCTAGGCCGCTTGAGCTAGGGCAACCTCGTCTAGGGCTACAAACCTCCCGAAAATGACTGTCGCACGATGTATTGGCTATGGCGGGATATCTTATGAGTTGTCACACCTCAAACGAAATGTGATGAGGATAGTGGGCCCCACAATGATCAGGGGACCCATCTGGACCAGCTAGGTGGCATGGATCACTATCCTAGACCACTGAAAAGAAGTCATCATTAGAGGTGACATCATCTTCCTCATCAAACTAGAAGACCCATCGGGATGAGATGGGCCCCATTCTCCAACTTAGACACTTGTTTGGTGGGCCATAGTAATGGGAATCCATCCCTCAGAGCAGATCAAACCCATGCTCGCATGGAGCTGAAAAGTGGATGTGGGTTGAGCTGTATCAATCCCGACTGTTTGCTACCATGATGGAGGCAAACCCTAGGGCTACAAATAGGGCCCTACTCTCTCGAGATGCCCATAAAAAAATTCAGGAAAGGAAAGAGAGAGATAAAGGGAGAGTGAGAGGAAACAGGGAGTGTTTTCCTCCTGTTATAGCTCGAGAAGAAAGAGAGAGAGAGAGAGAGAGAGAGAGAGAGAGAGAGAGAGAACAGAGGAGAAGGTGAGAGCCATGGGTGCGTTGGGTCAGGTAAACCATTTTCTCTCTCTCTTTTTTTTAAATTTCTGTTAAACTGGATGGAGCACCTGTGCAAATCGGAGCTAAGCGAACTAATGGCTATACTTCGATTAACAAGGACCGGAACCATGTCGGTTCATGTTGCACATTAAACTGATGGCAGGACAAGTAATGGCCATGATTCTTAGGCTGCTATCAGACCAGCAACACCCACGTTCCAACCCCTAAGCAACCTTCTTAATGGCTGCAGTATGGGCTAAGAAATAAGGTTTTACCCAGACTCTGTGTGGACTAAAACCATGACCCAATAATGGCCATGTGTTAGGCCAAATGGAGATCTGTTTTGAGCGGGAAACGTGCTCTCAATCAGACCATGATAGGAGCTAGGAATAGCTCTCAAACAGGGCTCACATATGAGGTGGAATCAGGCCAATCAATGGCCAAATTCTGGGCCAACGCTGTGGAAGAAAGAAGTCTCCTAAGTGAGCTTTGTGTTAGGCTGAAAGTAGCAAGAAAATGGGCCATGATCTGGACAAAAATCGGGTCTCAAGTAGGCCCTGGTTTGAGCCTAGACACAAGCCTTGCAGCCGATCACAAACTGGGTAAAGCTAGGACCATTAACAGACTGTGATTAGCATCAATAACAACCCAAGTGGAAGCTCTGTTTGAGCTAGAATCGAGCTAAGTTTGAAGCTCTATCTTGGGCTAAAATCAGGTTAGTCAATGATCGACATGGAGACCAGGGATGGTGTGGAATGTGGGCTCCAGGTGAGGCATGAAGGAATAAGAGAACCTGTCCAAACTGCTAGGCATTTTCTGGGTAAAGAGTTGGGCGAGCTGCATGGATGCAGCTCCCAGTCGGGCTGAGAACAGACCCCATTAGGCCATGCAATCATGAAGGGTGGGCCCCATGATAGCCTCTAAGAACCCACGCCATCTGTAGCTGAGAGGCTTAAACCTCTGTGGGCAGCTGAGTGGGCCTGCATCGGACTAAACAGTCCTTCAAAAAGAGCTATCGTCTAGGCCAGGATCAGCCACCCAGAGCTGGGCTGAAACTAGGCTATGAATGGGCTTAGAAATCCAACCAAAACAAGCCCTGAGCTGGGCTCCAAGAGGGTCTCAAGGAAGGCCTGCAAGTAGGCCTTACTGTAGATGGGTTGCACCTTTCCCTGGGCCAAACTTCAGGCAGTTTGGGATTGTGGGCTGCACCATGTAAGGCAGTTGGTGGGCCGCACCTGAGCTTGTAGCTTAGTAAGATGTACCATGTGAAACAGCTGGTGGGCCTTACCATAAATAACTGTGGGCCTCACCACTAACCGTTGTAGGGACCAGTCCTTGGAGCACCGTGGGAGACAATAAATTGGGCCAAATCAGGGCCCAAGTTTAGCCCAGATTGATTCAAAACCTTGGCCCAGTCAGACCTCTAGTTGGAGCTAACATAAATGGGCCTGATTCTCTTAGTGAAAGCCCACAACATTATTAAGGGTTATCAAACCTTCCACCAACCTCCACGCTTAATGCCTTAAGATGTATTATCTAATGCTAAAAAGGAATTTCGTTAGGGGACTTTTCAAGTGATGTGGATCCACTTACTTCTCAAAGACACTCGCTTCTAAGAGTGCATTACGACCTTTCTTGTGATGATTCTTCCCCTTGAGCTTTCCATCATTCCATTAGCTTAAGTTATAGTTTTCATTTAAATTTATAATTGATATCTCTCTCTTATAATCACATGTGTTAGCTAGTGAAAATTAAATTGCTATATTTCTTGCTTAATGTTCATCCTGTATATTTGTTCATGAATTATTTGTGGATTGCTTAGGGAACTTAAATTGGTACATCAGTGGGAAACCCCCCTTATAAATGTACACTCATACATGGGATGTAACTCGATAAATGGTGATTAAAATGGACCTTCGATCTAGTGGTTATTAAGTGATGGTCTAGATGGGTCATTGATGTGGGCCTACCATTCAGGGTTGTTGTGTCCAATGGTTTTTAAGGATGATCTTTTATCGCATGGTTTTGATACTCACCCTATGTGGCCTATTTTGATAATTGCCCTATGTGGCTTGTTTGATATCGCCCTATGTGTCTTTGTTCTGGTATATTTTCTATATGGGTTCGATGTTTTATACCATGCAACCATGCAATGGTAAGCCCCATATACTATAATATGATTGACCACTAGTCAACGGGTTTCAATTAAACATCCTAAAATGGTAGCTTCATAGGCCGGGGATGGTGGTAATGGGACTCTATACCCAAGCCGTCAGCCTACTCTAGGCCATGTGCTCCTCGTAGTGACCTTTGAACTTATCTAAATTAGTTGGTTGTAAATAGACTAATAATGACTTGGCTAATCATGCATACATGGCATATTTACGATGACTTGGATTATTATACTCATGCGATTACACTGAGTGTTACGTTAATGACCAGTCATTTGATTTATGATGATGACTTGGATCTTCATGCCCATGCGATTACGCCGAGTGTTGCGCTGATGACCGGTAACATTCTTGGGTGACAACCCCAATGCCCGTCCAGATGTTTTACCCGGGGCACCAACCGTCCGAATGTTTTACCTAGGTCGATAATCGCATTCATACATCTATGTATATAATAAGACTGCATTTACTCTGTTTTGGTTATCTGGATATTTTGTACTATTTCTTACTTATTACGGCGGTGTGTAATCTTGAGGGAAATTCATACTGAGTTGGCCACTCATCCATCAAATATACAACTGTATAGGTAGTACAGGTGGCTTAAGTGATATGCATGTTCAGACTTAATGAGGAGCAGGGTACGATTGTCAGGGATGCATGACTGTATTTACCTGGAGGCGCTGCATGATCTTGCAGCTTATATTTATATGTTTTCTGTTATTTTTCATCTATTGAATCATGTAAATCTTGTACTTGTTTAAATCCTGAGACATGGGTTTATATAAGTCATTATAGGCAATCTCTTATATATTTTAAATGAAATTTCAAATTTTCATTTACGCTTACTTTTCCATTCTACACTTATCTGTTTACTCTGATGAAAGAAACAAAATATACTCGAATTAGACCATCCTTTAAGGTTAACACTCAGGTTTTTGGAAAACGGGTCATATACTTGGGTCCTGAAAAGTCGGGGCGTTACAAGTTGGTATCAAAGCATAGTTTAGACAAACTTGGCTGCAGGAAATGATCTTATGCAAACTTTAGATGTCTCAAATTTGGATGTTTGAAATTAGAAATTTGAACTTAGGTGAATTTCCCTTACACTTAGAAGAAATTTTGAGAATGTAGAAACCCAAACTTAGGTTCCCTTAAAAGTGACTTGGATGGCAATCCAAACTTATATGAAATTCCATCTGAGCAAAGTACACTTTGAGAATGTAAAAACGTGAACCTAGGTTCCCTTAGAAATTGTTAGGAAGGTTATTTAAATTAATGTGGAATTTCCTTATAAGTGGGAGGACATGAGAATATAGAAATTCAAAGGTTAGGCTCCCTATAAGATTATTTGGACAACTACAGAACTTAGAAATGATCCTAGTTTCCCTTGAAGATTTTATTTTTAGTCATTTAAACCTAGAATTAAAACTTGGTTCCCTTGTGAACTACCAAGATTGTTGTTTGAACTTAGAAATTAAATGTGTACCAAATACCCATTACGACGTACATAAGACTACATAAGGACATTCCTTATACTTGACTTCCTAATGATTTTTCTTTTTCTTTTTCTTTTTGAAGTCTAAAAGATGAACTTTCCTAAAAATTTCATAATTAGAAATCACACTCTTGTGATAATCAGCAAATGGACTGAACTTAGACCTATGGGAGTTTCCTCATTCACCGTACTAGACCTTAAACCAAATCTAAATACTTCCTAAACTTAAAGAAATCTTGTGAGGAAGTGTAACTTGAATTCCCCAATACACCTCTTTGGCTAGAAATAACAAGCTTTGAAAATTCCAATAATTAGGAATAAATAGAGGGAAGTTTATAGGATTTGGGGCAAGTCTTAAACCCTAGGTTGAGCCCATGAGGGAAAGGTTTAAGAACCTGGATAAAATTTAGCAATTTCAAAACTTAAGTTTCCATGTAGGAGTTTTGGTACAAACATTTTTAATTAGTGTATTAAGGTACTCAGAGTGCGTATTGGAAGCGTAGTGGGCCACATGGTCTTATCCGTTATGGAGGTAGAAGAGTACTTGATGTTTCCCAGGAGTCTAAAATCATCGGGATCACGGGTTGATGGAACCATATTTGAATGAAGTTACGTTGTTTGATCCAAACTCCATATCCTAGCAAATTCTAAGGATCTCAATGCCCTAATCAGGCAAAAGATTGATATCTACCAGGATTAGGAAATGATATAGTAAGTCCTCTATTCTGCGCAGATAAAGGACCCATGTATCGGGCTCAAACCTACTACCACCATCTATTCGTGACGGCTCAAACACATGAAACTAGAAAATCGTAGTGTACTTTAGGTATTAGGCACTATTATTAAAGGTAAAAGAAATTAGAAAGGAAATGCAAAATATTATCATCAGTGGTCGCCTAACTTTTAGTAGCAGTGGTAGGATAGTTGATGTGGATAAACCTTTAAATGAATCCTTAATATTGGTTAATGCTAGAACGGTTTCAAATGCTTAGTAGAAATTGGTATTCTAAACTACATGCATAAGGGATGTGGTATATTTAAATATAGCTTGTTAACCGCGCATGACCTGATTGCACAAGCGAGAAATAGAGCGCACTATTAAAATGAAATTATTGTTGCATTGTTAACACTTAGGGATACACATGACAAATCTCGGGATGAGATTTCTCTTTAAGGGGGGTAGATTGTAACACCCCATACTTTCTAGTACTTGGGTGTTACCATGTAACCTAACTTAGTGTAAATACAAACCTATCTTATTCAAACACTTACGTTCATTCTAATCAGAATCCAACCATTGGAAGAAATATAATTCCATTTATGGATAAATCTAACCAACTACTTCAAATTTAGCCCTCTGAACCATGAGATCCACTGTTCAAAGTATCCATAACATCCTATAGAGCGATCAACCACTTAACAAACGAATCAGATAATTTAGGGGTTAATCATTCGGTAGCTTACTTGAACTTATGTCTTAGACATGATAGATAATCTGATTAGCTCTCTTAAACACATGTCATAGAATTGATTTGATTAGTTAGGATACTTGGTTAGTTACTTAAACAAATGTCTTGGGATTGGTTAGTCACTTAAACAAATGCCTAGAGTTAGTTGGAATACTTGATTATTTTAGTTAACAAATGACTTAGAATGGATTAGAATACAACATATGTTAACCTAAACACACATCTTAGATTGATTAGTTTTTTTAAGTACATGTTTAAGAATTGATTAAAAGCATTTGACTAGTCACTCTAAAACACATGCATCTAATCCCTAATTCAACTGCTAATTCCCAACTAAGTGGTCCCTAGGACCCTTTTTGACCGTTGACGTTTGATTTTAGAATAATCTGACCATCAGATCTTCATAGGTCATAGGATAACCCATGTACTTAGGGAGTATGGCCCACCTGAGCTTTGTACCCACCTGATATGTGGTTAAAGTCCGTATTAGGGCCCAACAAGAAAAATAAATGGAGTGGATTACCAAGTACATCACTATGGACCCCCATAAAGGGTTTGATGTGCACCATAATGGGCTTGCACCCACAACACATCGGACTAGGGACCTTGTCAAACGGGCGCTGACCCGCGTTTTCTCTAAAAAGAGAAAACTTCTCTCTCCCGCCCGTGGAATTCAAACAGAGCCGTCTGTTGTGACGACTGTGGCCCACAATCGTGCCCCACTGCTAAGATCCAAGCCATCCATTGTGTCGGTGTAACACCCCGGATTTTGGCCAACCTGGGATTAAACGTCCTTAGGCTATGGGTCAATTAAAACACCTGGAATTCGCTTAGAACCCAATTCCATAGCCAAAGAAATCACTTAGGATTAATTCCTTTAGAAAATAAGTGTAAGTTAGCTAGCGCGACGTTAGAATAGCTGAAAAATGGTCCCTGATCACTTTAAATACGTTCTATAAGGCCCAAAGCGAGTGGAACCAATGGTGCTATAATGCTCTAAAGCCTCGGATCAAACTCTAAACCGGTTTGTTCTCGGGACCTCTTTGAAACTTTGTATTGGATCTAGACCGCGTGTCGAAAGTCCGATACCTACCATCTTAGACCGTTATGACCACTTAGCTGGGCTTGGCAATCGTTTCAAAAATCAAGTCCAACTGACATTCTGAGGCTATTTCATTGAGCCTGGAGTGAAGAGAGTGAGAATAGGGTAGAGTTGTAATTTTGAAATTGAAATCTGGCACACAACTTGACGCATCAGTATTGAGCGTTCTGACCGTCAGAATACAGCCAAATTACACCCTTGGATCAGGAAAAATATCTATTATATATCACGAGACTTATAGGCCTGATCTTGGTGCGATGACCGTTAAACTGAAACTGGACCGCCACGTGCGATCTGGGAACCCTACCGGTCTGAAAACTAGATGTGTGCTAGATCCAGTATGCATGAGCTTAAGTCCGACCGCATTTGGCCAAAGGACCTTTAGAAATGCCCTTTTGGACCGAAACGGCCCCGATTTGGTTAGGCACCAAGTAAACATTGTTCCCAAGCCTATTTTGGACATGTTGTTGGCTATAAAAGGGGTTGAAACCCTCACTCCTCTCTCCCATCCGAATTTGAGAGAAGCCCTAGCTTGGGAGAGGGAAAAAGAGGTGAGAGTTTGTGAGAGAAGGTGGGAGAGTTCTTCCTGCCACTTGTGCTACGTGTTGCACGTGCTAAAGCAACGCACCTCTATCGCTTTCTCGGCGACTCCTCCGCTTTCTCAGGTAAGAAAATACCCTAGAAGTTGCTGATTTGAGGTTCCTTTCATTTCCTAGCGAAGTAACTAATAGAACTTGTGTATTAGGTTCTCTAATCGCCGTAGACGAAGCGTATACGCTCCGTTCGAACTCACACCCCAAAAAGGAAAAAAAGGTGCGGATATTAGACGCTTTGATTGACTGTTTCCAAAGCTTTCAATGTCGTTTAATAGTAGATTCTTGACGGCAACGCCGTTTGACATGTACAACATGCTCTCCGTTTCCTGTTTCGTAAATTAACGAAGAATATGAGATTTAGGGCATTTTAGTCATTTGTAGGAAGTACAGTTTGCATTCATATTTTGCTGATGTGATTGACATGGTTTGTTGTCGCATTAGGAAGTTAGGAATGCGTGCATAATTAGTTTGGCGAAGAGATTCGCCTAAATGCGCACGTCGGATCGACATACTATATGTAGACTTAAGTGTGTAGTGTAAGTGTTTGTATAAATGCTTGTATTAGTATGTATTGGCTTAAATGGTGTTATGGATTAGTGTGAGATTGATTTCTCAATGAATATGTTGATGTGAATGATTTCCTACATGTTAGCCATATGTACGATTTCATTATATGTATGAAATGCATGTGCTTAATGATTCATTTAAGTGGTATGTTATAACATGTGCTTGATGAGTTTCTTATGACTTAGTTGGAGATTGAATTCTCAATTAATACGCTGATGGTGATGATTTCCTATATGTTGGCGATATGTATAATTTCATTATATGTATGAAAGGCATGTGTTTGAAGACTTTCTTAAGTTGTATGTAATGACATGTGTTAACATGCTCACATGGTTCCATTTCATTTCTATTACCCTTACACAACTACTGATGTGATTCTATGATTGTTTGGGACTATGCCTAGTCCAGGCAGTCGGTAACCGAAAGAATTCGTGGTTAGCTTATCTTGGCCACGAAGGACGTGTCGATGAACGCGAGTCGTGTTGGAGTTGGCGGCAGTGGTTAGGCCACGCGAAGTGTTTTACGCACTTCATGTCGTTCGACTTGCGATGCGCTCGTGCCAGTCGAGCTCGTCAAGTAACCCGACTGGCCGTTGTTTGTTCACCTTGTATGAGTCATAACTGCTTGAACCTAGGGTACTGAACTTACCATTGTAAACCCTGTTAACCATGGTACCTTGATCCATAAAGACTCATGAGCCGGGCATGGTGGTATGGGACACCGTGGTCGAGCTGTCGGCCTACGCTGGGGCCACAAACCTCCCCGTAGTGACCAGTGAGCACCTAGACTCGTGAGCAGATTATGGTGGTATGGGACACTATATTCTAGCTGTCGGCCTACACTGATCAGGCGACGAGTCCTTTGTAGTGACCGCGAGCATATTCTGAGTCTACGGGAGGCGACGAGCCTTCAGTAGCAGTAGAGTACAGTAGGCCTGTATTGATAAGGTGATGGGGGAGCGGAGCAACGAGTGCGTGCAACAGCCCTGGCAGCCCTTGCAGCGACCTACGAAATATACATCGTATGAGATTACTAGGAGTGACGACCCTAGACAGGATCTGTGTTGGGATTGATATAAGGGAAGTACCTTAGTTTCCCAATCCTGCTGTTTGAATGGACTAATAATAACTCGAAAATCATATCACCATAGCATTGCATGTGCCTGGAAGATGTGGAGCACTCTAGGGAGTGTGGCATGCCGCGGTCGTAAGATGTTGCCGCATGAGGGTGATCGTCGGTGAGGGCATACATCACGTCATGTCATAAATGCATTAACAACAGTATTAGGAATGTTTGAATTACTGCTTTACTATTATCGCATGATTGATTTGATAACATGTTAATCTTTGCTCTATTATTCCACTGAGTTAGCTACTCACTCCCACGTTACGGGATGGTGTTTGCAACACCCACCAGACCTTTTGTGATTGCAGATGATGGCGCGGCCTGTGAGGCGGAGCCGGACTTGATGATGATGAGGAGGATCCCTCCTTTATACGTGTTCTAATCGACGGGATTACAGGGAGGTTGATTAGATACTTTGACATTTGTCATTTTATACTTTTAGCGCACTCATGTATATTCATTTTGTCTACTTTTAGAGTATACATGTATGTATATAACCTGGTAACATGTTCACACTCTGGAGACATACAACAGTTTATATATGTTATACCTACTATTACAGACTTCCGCTGGTTAATTTAACTGTCTCTGGAGTATGATATGTTGTTCTGGCTTAATCTCACTCATGTTTAATACATTATCACCGACAACATTCAATCATACATATCTATGTTGCATAAATAACATGCTGGAACTCGGGAGTTGGGTTTTTGCTCGACCCCCCGATTTTCGGGATGTTACAGTCGGGGTGCCAAAACCAATCAAAACCATGTCGTCCTTGCAAGCCCATGTGTACATAGGATTTCGTAGGGACTGGCACAAAGATGCAGGCGTGATGTGTTTCCTGTCGTTCCAAAATTGATCCATTGTGATCAAGGTGGGCCACCTTCAGACGATCTGAACCATCCATAATGTTGGGAAGGTTATTTCGATAAAAAACCTGATTGATGGAACACGATGTAACAAAGTGCGTGCACACATACACCATCATAAGTGAAGTGTTGAGTGTGTTTCGAAGCTTTCTGAAAATAGAAATGGCCTCCCTTCATTTCACTGCCAACCTAGCAAACCGTGTGTGACTACAACACACAATCTCAGCCGTTCTTCCCAATGCCAATCCTCGCCCTTCATTCGACTCTGAAAAAGGAGAAGTAGCCTACCGACAGAAGAAAAGTAGTGGGAGTTTTTCCTCTTTGGGAGAACACAGCTGGCTCGATCCGAACCTCACGCCCGTGCTTTTCCAACTAATCTAGGCCGCTTGAGCTAAGGCAACCTCGTCTAGGGCTACGAATCTCCCGAAAATGACTCTCGCATGATATATTGGCTATGACAGGATATCTCATGAGTTGTCGTACCTCAAAAAAAATGTGATGAGGATAGTGGGCCCCACAGTGATCAGGGGACCCATCTGGACCATCCTGGTGGCATGGATCGCTAACCTAGACCGCTGACAAGAAGTCGCCATTAGAGGTGATATCATCTTCCTCATCAAACTAGAAGACCCATCGGGATGAGATGGGCCCCATTCTCTGATCTCAAACACTTGTTTGGTGGGCCATAGTAATGGGAAGCCATCCCTCATAGTAGATCAAACCCATGCACGCATGAAGCTGAAAACAGGATGTAGGTTGAGCTACATCAATCTCGACTGTTTGATACCACGATGTGGGAAAATCCTAGGGCTATAAATAGGGTCCTACTCTCTCAGGATCCCCATAAAAAAATCTAGGAAAGGAAAGAGAGAGATAAAGGGAGAGAGAGAGAGAGAGAGAGAGGAAACAGGGAGTGTTTTCCTCCTGTTGTAGCTCGAGAAGAAAGAGACAGAGAAGAGAGAGAGAGAGAGAGAGAGAGAGAGAGAGAGAGAGAGAGAGAGAGAGAGAGAGAGAACAGAGAAGGTGTGAGTCATGGGTGCATTGGGTCAGGAAAACCATTTTCTCATTTTTTTTTTGGTTTCTGTTAAACCGAATGGAGCACCTATGCGAATTAGAGCTAAGCCAACTAATGGATATACTTCGATTAACAAGGACCGGAACCATGCTGGTTCATGTTACGCATCAGACTGATGGTAGGCCAAGCAATGGCCATGATTCTTAGGCTTCTTTCAGACTAGCAACACCGGCATTCCAACCCCCAACCGGCCTTCTTAATGGTTGCGATATGGGTTGAGAAACAAGGTTTTACCCAAACTCTGTGTGGACTGAAACCATGACCAAATAATGGCCATGCATTCGGCCAAATGAAGATCTATTTTGAGTGGGAAACACGCTCTCGACCAGACCATGATAGGAGTTGGGAGTAGCTCTCAAACAGGGCCCACATATGAGGTGGAATCAGGCCAATCAATGGCTGAATTCTTGGCCAACGCTATGGAAGAAAGAAGGCTCCTAAGCGAGCTTTGTGTTAGGCTGAAAGTGGCCAAAAAATGGGCCATGATCTGGATGAAAATCGGGTCTCAAGTAGGCCCTAGTTTGAGCCCAGACACAAGCCTTGTAGCTAATCACAAACTGAGTAATGCTAGGACCATTAACAAACTGTGATTAGCATCAATAGCAACCCAAGTGGAAGCTCTGTTTGAGCTAGAATCAGGCCAAGTTCAAAGCTCTGTCTTGAGCCAAAATCAATTCATTCAATGACCGAGATGGAGGTCAGGGATGGTGCAGAATGTGGGCTCTAAGTGAGCCATGGAGAAATAAGAGAACATGTCCAAATGGCTAGGCATTTTCTGGGTAAAGAGTTGGGCGAGCTGCATGGATGCAGCTCTGAGCCGAGCTGAGAAGGACCCCATTGGGCCATGCAGTCACGAAGGGTGGGCCCCATGATAGCCTTTGAGAACCTACGTGTAACGTCTCAGAAAAAAAAATCGTATAAAGACTTGAGTACCACCTCAGGTAGAAATCACTAAGGACCAAATCCTTTAAAAAATATATGTGAATTAACTAAGTGTTAAACTAGATTATTTATGAAATTAGCACTAATCACTTTAAATATGATCTGTAAGACCCAAAACGAGTAAAACCATCAGAACTACATTACCTAAAAACTTAGGATCCATCTCAAAACCCAGTTGTTCTCAGGAGCATCATGAAACTTCGTATCGGACCTACACCGCGCATCGAAAGTACGATTTTTCTGAAACTATATGATTATGACCGTCTTATTAGACTTGACAACCATCTCAGAAATCAAGTCATAAAGGTATCCAGAAGTGCACAACTTGAGCCCAGAACGAAGTGTGTGAGAAACGCGAATATCTTTAGGAAATGAACTGAAACTTAAGTGAATTGAGTCGTTCTCTTGCAGGCTGAATCTAAGGATTTAGACCATTGGAATCTAACCTAGTTACACCCTCAGATTAGGAAAAATGTCCAACACAGATCAGTATACTTGTGACCCCGATCGGGTGTCAGTGATTGTTGAACTGAAATCAGTCCCTCACGGTCGATCCCTAAACCCGATTGGACCGAAAACTTAGCCTGACCTAGATCCAATGTTAGGGAGCTTAAGTCTAACCACGTGCAGAAAAGGGGCCTCCAGAACAGCTCCATTAGACCGAAACAACCAACTTTTAGCTATAACCTAAGTATATCATGGCCCTGGGGCCATTCCTATTAGATCTGGGCCTATATAAGGGCCTTAAACCCTCTCTCTCCCTTCACATAAGATTTTACAACCCTAGGAGAGAGAAGAGAGCAAAGAGAGAAGGAAAGAGAGAGAGAGTGAGAGAGAAAGTTGGAGTTTATTCCCGGGATCTTTCGCTGCCACTCCACATGATTTACCACCTCGTCTGTATCGCTATTCTGGCGATTCTGACTCCGTTCGTGGGTAAGAAATCCTAACCCTAATCTGTTTTAGGGATTCGATTAGAGTAAATGCTAAAGTGGCTAACCTATTTCATGTTATAGGTTGTCATTGTGCTGCAGGCAAAAACTTAGTGTTAAAACTGAATTCGTTACGAGTCTACCGGAAAAAGGTGCAGACTATAAATGTTTAAGTTATGTTTTTCAAGGCTTTCAATGTTAATAATGATTTATGACTGGCTTGATTGCTATCATATGTGCTTAGTTATGAGGGTTTCCGTGTATTATGCATATATATATAAACTATGTTGATTTATAAGGCATTTCATGTGTTTGTTGAAATGTGTGAATGCGTATGGAGTTGTGATTTATGCTTGCCATGTTTATTGACTGAGAATTCATGATTGTTGTACATATGGTGAACCCTTGTAAAGGGATTTGCTATAATACCTATTTAACTACCTTACTACATGTATATGTTATGTGTAGCTTAAGTGTTTGATAAAATGTCTGAATGTGAAAATGCTTGTTTAAATGCATGTAATAAGGGTGTTGAGATAGGATTCTCAATTCTCTTAACTATGGTTATAGTATCCTTTATATAACCTATCTTACTACTATGTGCTCTATGGGTTGAATGCCTATGTATGATAATATGTGTAGTATGTGTTTGTTAAATTGCTCAAGTAAGATTTATATCTGATTTTAGTTGTCACATGCTATTTTGGATTACTATACGTGATTTCTATTGTTTGAAATGTGATTGGGGCTACAATGTAAACCAAGCAATCGGTAAATGTATATGAACGGTGGTTGAACTGCTTAACCACGACAGACACGCCCAATGAATCTGAGTCATACGTTGTTTGTCGGCAGTGGCTAGGCCAGGCGGAGTGCTTATGCTCTTCATATTGATTGGCTCGACGTATGCTCGTACCAATCAATCTTGTCAAGCAACCCGATTGACCCGATGTATATTCACCATGTATGGATGCTACTATTTGAATCTAAGGTACCAACTTACCAGTGAAAAACCCGTTTAACCTTGGTACCTTGATCCGCTAAGGTTCATGAGCCAGGCATGGTGGTATGGGAAACCGTGGTCATGCCGTCGGCCTACACTGGGGTGATGAGCCTCCCCATAGTGTCCAGTGAGCAACCTAGACTCGTGAGCCGAATACGGTGGTATGGGATACTTTATTCGAGCTGTCGACCTATGATCAGGTGACGAGCCCATAGTGACCTCGAGCATACACGAGAAACTATGTTGAGGTGACGAGTCTTTCCGTAGTAAACTAGAGTATAAATCAGGCCTATGCTGATGGTGACGAGCCTCTCCGTAACGACCTGAAAACCATCTATTGTATGTGACTATTAGGAGTGACGACCCTAGATGGATCAATGTTTGGGTTATGATAAAAAGGGAGGTGCCTTAGCTTCCCAATCATGTTGTATGAATATGTCTAATTAAAAACTTGCCTAACACGACCATGCATTGCATTGGACAGTGCTTTGGCGAGGAAGTGCACAGAGGAAGGGGTGCATGTCGCAATCGTAAGATGTTGTCGAAAGAGGGAGTGTAGGAGAGGGCATGCATCATTAACACATATCATCCTTACATTAATAAGAGTACTTAGGACCTTATTGTTGTACTGCTTTATCATTACTTCTTGACTGAATTGATAACATGTTAACCTTTGCTTCATAGTTCCACTGAGTTTATCACTCATTCCCACGTTCTGGGATGGTATTTTAAACACCAACCACACTGTCTTAGATGTAAATTTTGGTGCGACATATGAGGCTGAGCCAAACTTCTACAATGATGAGGTTCTCATATATGCAGTTATCAGGCGGGTTTACGTATGCCGCTCTGCTCAATGGGTTTATAGGGATATATGATTAGTTGGATAGTCACATTTTATCATTTTATATTTTTTTGAAACAAATATGTATTTATTCAGCTTAATAATGTCATCATACTCTAGAGGTTGGGAAACACATCAATGTATGTTATATATCTATCACAGTCTTTCGCTTGTAAAATTTAACTGTCTCTAGAGTATGATAGGTTGTTTGGTATAATCTCACTCATGTTTAAGGCATAAATATAGATGACATTTAATCATCATTATCTATGTTACAAAAGTGATGTGCTGGGACTCGGGATTTGGGCACCTGCTCGACCCCCGATTTTCAGGGCGTTACACTACGCCATCTATAGCTAAGAGGCTTAAACCTCTGTGGGTAGTTGAGTGGGCCTGCATCGAACTAAACAGTCCTTCAAAAAGGGCTGTCGTCTAGGCCAGGATCAACCACCCAGAGCTAGGCTAAAACCAGCCTATGAATGGGCCTAGAAACCTAACCAAAATAATCCCTGAGCTGGGCTCCAAGAGGGTCTCAAGGAAGGCTTGCGAGCAGGCCTTACTCCAGGTGGGTTGCACCTTTCCCTAGGCCAAACTTCAGGTGGTCTGGGCTTATGGGCTACACCATGTAAGACAGTTGGTGGGCTGCCCTGAGCTTGTAACTCAGTAAGCCGCACCATGTGAAACAGCTGGTGGGCCTTACCATAAATAAATGTGGGCCTCACCACTAACCGTTGTAGGGCCTAGTCCTTGGAGCACCACGGGAGCCAATAAATTGGGTCAAATCAGGGCCCAAGTTTAGCCCAGATTGAGTCAAAGCCTTGGCCCAGTCAGACCTCTAGTTGGGGCTAGCATGGATGCGCCTGATTCTCTTAGTGAAAGCCCATAACATTATTAAGGGTTATCAAACCTTCCACCAACCTCCACGCTTAATTCCTTAAGATGTTTTATCTATTGCTAGAAAGGAATTTCATCAGGGGACTATTCGAGTGACGTGGAGCCACTTACTTCTCAAAGACACTCACATCTAGGAGCACATTACAACCTTTCTTGTGATGATTCTTCCCCTTGAGCTTTCCATCTTTCCATTAGCTTAAGTTATATTTTTCATTTAAATTTATAATTGATATCTCTCTCTTATAATCACATGTTTTAGCTGGTGAAAATTGAATTGTTATATTATTTTCTTAATGTTCATTCTGTATATTTGTTCATGAATTATTTGTGGATTTCTTATGAAACTTAAACTGGTACATCAGTGGGAAACCCCCTTATAAATGTACACTCATACTTGGGATGTAACTTGATTGATGGTGATTGAAATGGACCATGGATCTAGTGGTTATTGAGTGATGGTCTAGATGAATCATTGATGTGGGCCTACCATTTAGGGTTGTTGTGTCCAATGGTTTTCAAGGATGGTGTTTTATCGCATGGTTTTAATACTTGCCCTATGTGGCCTATTTTGATAATTGCCCTATGTGGCTTGTTTGATATCGCCCTATGTGGCTTTGTTCTGGTAATTTTCTTGTATGGGTTTGATGTTTTATACCGTACAACTATGCGATGGTAAGTCCCATATATTGTAATATGTAAGACCCGTATTTTAGTCCCTACTGTTCCGTAGACTTCCGCGGTCTTACCGGTCAAATTTTGGCAACCTTCGACCCTTAACCGATATTGACGCATGACCCTGATTCATATGCCGTCAACCTGTATCGACTCAACCCAAGACCAATACCATAGCGACCGCGCCATCGCTGAGGTTCCAATGCCCCGACTCGCGCGCCGAGGCGATACCCTGGTCGAGAGTTGTAGGCCGACGTTTGGTGCGAGGAAACGCCGCGCGTTGCGAAACCCAAGGGAATCTCTATGATGTGTCACATCAATCCCATCAATCAATCCATCATATGTCAAGTACACGTCGAGTACACATCACTTTCACCCTTTCCCAAGCAAGCCACAAAAGTCTTCCATGCCCATACTTTTCTTACACAAATGCCTCAAAAGTCAACAAAATCTTACACACCCATCCATCACTCCATCACCCATCACACTCTCTCTCCCTTTACAAGTTTCTCTTTCTCATTTCTCAAATTACTTCTCTAAGCAACAAAAATATCCCATGTATGGGAATTCTCCAAGTCTTCCAAACCACAAGTGTGGCCCACCTTTCCACCCCTTGATCTCTCATCCTAGCCATCCATTCCTCATCTCGTCCATTGAAGTTGAAGCTAAGTTGCTAAGGAACCCCTAGGAGCAAGAAGATCGGACGGTGGGTGCATGATCATAGTAGTTTTTTTTATTTTTGAGATGGGCCAAGTGAGGCCAACCGATCAATGGTTTGGATCTCACTTAGGACCCTAAAATGAGGCCGATGGCCCACTAGGATCATCATGATCATTCCATGATGGGGACATTCTCCATGGACCCCATCATGATGTTTATTTTCTTATATTAGAAGGTCATCTAAACCATCCACACCGGTGGGGAACGGATCTCCACCGTTGATTTACGATCTCGGTGATCCCATGTGTAGAGGGATCCACTTGATGTATGATTCATTGCAAGGGGGAGCCCATAATGTCGGTGTCCCTCTATCACAAGCGTGCTCCATCTCTATCTCTCTCTCTCTCTCTACTTTCTTTATATATATATATATATATATATATATTGTGTTCGTGTGGCCCACTTGCATGGACCCCACCTTGAAGCATTTATTCTATCCATGACATCTTCAAGTGGGGTCCACCTTATATGTTGCACCCACACCATCCATCAGTGGTGGCCCACCTAAACAAGGCCCACCACAATGTTTTTTAAAAAAAAAAGACCCAACCGTCCAGCATCTGAGACGCTGGACGTCCCTGCCTAAGTAGAAAAGAAAAGGAAAAGGGAAGGTTTTAGGTGGGCCGGCTCATGCAAGCCCCACCTTGATATATGTGTTCAATCCATGCCGTTCATCCCTTTTACCAACTCATTTTAGGCGTTGAGCCAAAAAAATGAGGTTAACCTGTTGATCAGGTGGGCCATACTATAGAAAACCGTATCCCTTACCATTTAAAGTTATTTGGACCCACCTTACTGCATCTACATGCTAAAAATGTTGAACATTGGACTCGTTCAGTGTATTTTGAGCCCCTCAATTCATTGGACGGTTTAGATCTCCGAAAAGTGGGCCGCACGTGTGACTTTCCTCAAGAAAACAGAGATCAGAAAGAAAAGAAAAATGCAAAGGCAAGAGGCAGCGCCTCCGCCTCTCTGACAGCAGCAGCAGTACGCTTCTGCATCCAGCATTATGGGAGAACGGACCAGCAGGGTCCCACAACTCCATCCGTGGGCCCCACCATGATGTATATGTTTTATCCACGCCGCTCATGATGTGGGTCCCCTCCTCAGGTGGGCCCCCTCCAAAGATCAGCCTGATCCAATGCTCAGGTGGCCCACATCATAGGAAACAGTGTGAATGAACATCTACCATTGAAACCTTTCTGGGGTCCACAAAAGTTTTGGATAAAAATGAAATTTGTTTTTCTTCCTCATTCAGGTCCGTGGGACCTTACCAACCGGTTGGATGGAAGGTATATGCTATGGTGGGCCCCACATGGGACCCACAGTGATGTACTTGTCTTATATCCACCGTCCAGGCAGACGGTGGATGCCACCATGATATGTGTGTTTCACCCCCACCGTCCAGCGGACGGTGGGGCCCGCTGTGTGTGCGTGCGTGCGTGTGCATGTGTGTTGCTGTGTGTGTGCAGCGTGTGTGTATGTAAATATATTATATTATTTATAATATTGTATATCTATATATATACATATATATATATATATATACACACTTATACTATATGAAATTTATATATTATACTATTTATAATATGCATGATGGTGGGCTTTCATGTGGGCCCCCACCCTTGATACAGATGAAAATAATTAAAGAATGGGCCAAAATCCATAGTCCGAGTGGACCCCACCTTGGCATATTTTTTAGGCCTATTTTTATGTAATCATAGTGGTTCATTGGGGTCCACTTGATGTGGATCTTAGGCCCATGGAATGGGATCATTTAATGTAATCTTAGGCCCATGGGATTGGACCATTTGATACATCCCAAGGCCCTTAGGACCAGACCCATTTGATTTATATAAGGCCTATGGATTTAGTCCCATTTGACATATCAGGCCTATGATTTAGGCCTATTTGATTTATATAAGGCCTATGGGTTTAGGCCCACTTGATCTATATAAGGCCTATGATTTAGGCCCATTTGGTATGTATAAAGCCCATGAGATTAGGCCCATTTAAGACACATAAGGCCCATGTGATTAGACCCACTATGACGTACTCTGAGGCCCATGAGATTAGGCCCATTTGATTTATATAAGGCCTATGGGTTAGGCCCATTTGATTTGTATAAGGCCTATGGGTTAGGCCCATTTGATTTGTATAAGGCCTACGGGTTTAGGCCCAATTGATGCATTTAAGGCCCAACGGGTTATGACCCATTGCAAGGCACATAAGGCCCATTGGTGTGGTCCATTTATATGGCCCATTTGATGAATATAAGGCCCATATGACATGGTCCATTTGAGGTATTTAAGGCCCAATGGGATGTACCTAAGGTCCATTGCAATGTGTGATTCCAGCGCGGATTATGTAATAATGTTTATGACGATTGTGCCTTAGGAGCAATGTTGGTTTGACGTCCACGTTGCGAGTATAATGTTGGTTGGATGCCCACATTACGACTCCCCCTACGGCCCATTAATAGACCGTACTTGTTGTGTGTCGGCCGTCTAGGCCACCTCTGTTGTAGGGATAGTGCATCGCCTTATAACATGCTTAGTATAACTCCATGACGCGTAGCCCATTTGATGTATTTGGGGCCCACTTGATGAAGCCCGATTCGATGTATTTGGGGGCTCATTTGACTTAGCCCATCTGATTCAACCATTTGTATCGGTCTATTTGATCGGCCTGCTTGTATCGGCTCATTTGGTTGATTTAGCCCATATGATCGATTAGGCCCATCTTGATGTATTTGTGGCCTGGTGCTGAGACCACATATGAGACACATGTTATGAGGCCCACTTTGATATACTTGTGACCCATCTAGACGGGTATGTTATGAGTAGTCTCACTTGTTGCTTATGCAGGGCCCACCTGTTGTGTATGTAGCCCTTATATAGAGCTCATTATGGCGTATATCAAACCCTTGTGTAAGGCCGTGGGCCCACCGTATGTTCAGCCCTATGTGGGCTACTCCTTTAGGACAATGTTAGTTAAATGTCCACATTGTGACCTTCTCTTAGGCCTTGATATTCTCATTCTCATCATTTTCTTATGGGTTAATCCTAATCAGTGGGCCTCATTCACCATAGACGGATAGTTTCGTGCTATCGAATTTGATATGACCACGACCGAGGGCCGATCTTTATATTATGGTTGATCGGTTGTTCATCTATAGACCCCGCCTTATTTATATGCCGATTTCGATTATCGTGGCCGATTGTCGGATTGCGATCGAGGCCGATTATCATGACTGATTGTTGATTTCGATTGTCAAGGCCGATTGGCGAGACCTATATGATGTACATGTGACTTGTAGTTGAGGCTCATTATGACTCGTATTAGGCCCATGATGCATGGCCCATTTGATGTATTCAAGACCCGTTTATAGGGCCCACATGTCATGTATTTGGGGCCCATGGGCAAGGCCATTGTGATGTATTCATGGCCCATGAGTAAGGCCTATTATGATGTATTCATGGCCCATGGGCAAGGCCCATTGTGATCTATGTTAGGCCAATGTGAAAGGCCCATTGTGATGTGTATTAAACCCTTGAGTAAGGCCATCGTGTTGTATATTAGGCCTTTGTATGAGGCCGTGGGCCCATTATGTGTTTGGCTCTATGTGGGTCATCCCTTGGGGCAATGTTGGTTAGATGTCCACATTATCGAGGCCGATTACGATATCGATTATGAGTATGTGACTGCACAACATCATGGTACATGCCCATACGCATCATCTGTATGTTTGTTATGAGATGTGATTGATCATTGCATATGTCATTGGGCAGGATGATATGAGACTCCCTGATAGACGGAGGTTCTCGCATATGAGCACATGGCATGCGCAGGATTGATGTATGATTGGATTGTATGACTCATGCATCTTGCATTGTGTTGTGATTACTGTACGCCCTAGTGACATCAGGGTTGTAACCTGGATGGCCAGATGGGACACCAAAATTTTTTTCGAGCATCGGGCTGCTATAGATGGCCCTGGGTGAAAATCCCTAAATACTCTCTTAGTACCAAAGGATGCTCCAACGTCTAGACCGAGTGGGTAGATGAGCGTTGAGTACCGATTTTCAGACGGTTGCGTTCTCCACTGTGTCGAGGTCGGTTGGAAGGGGGTGCGGCCTTACCCGCCCGAGTGCAGAGGGCAAAGCTAAGCTGAGTTTAACCAGCTCGTGGAATGGGTCCGCTATCGACGTGCCAGATAGGTATTGGCAGACTATTGGTCAGGCGGATAATGAGGTTTCTTACGCTCACTTGGACTGTGCGGCTAGGGAGAGCGACGGTTCCATTTGGAGTGTAATAGACCCCGGTGATTTCTCAGAGAGTAACCGTACTGATATGTGGACTTATTGAGTAGGAATTGCATACTCATGCATTCATTCATTCACTATCCACTCAGGCTAATTGTGCGCATCTATTTGTTACGTGTACCTTCGCATGACTAGGATTTCGGTTGGGCGCTCGACTAACCTGAGATCAGGGGTTTACCACATTGAGTCTGACTATCCAAATTTAGGTATGGGACTGGTTTAGATAGAAGTTCCTTGTGGTGGACCCCGTGGTCTACGATATTACGTACTATCATCCCGACTTCACACTTCAGCTTGGTCATTTCATTTACATCGCATATCGCATTACATCCGCACGCATATGATATTTTGGGTTGTTATGCTTCTGCATTTATATAACCTAAATACGACTGATGGTATTTATGGGCCTATCAGCATGTTTTCATATTACTCTGATTACGTATGATTTATGATCTTGCCAGTGTTTCTGATATTGTATGATTATGAGTTTACCAGTATTTTCGCTTACTCTGATTACTTTGTTATTGCCTACTTGGCACTTACCTTGTGCACACACTTTCACCACCCACTAAGCTTTCTATGAGCTTATGCACGATAGATGCGTGCAGGTGGCGTTAGGTTGCAGCTGCATTGAGCTTGGAGCATGCAGCTGTTTTCTGGAGATTTGATTTTGACATATGGATTTCCCTTTCAGCATTGTATTCAAATGATTATATTAGTGGATATGTGATGATGACGTTGCCTTTATGATTTGGATAAACTTGTGGTTATGCTTCTTACGAGATAAATGTACATTGAAAAATCCTCCTTGTAGGATCCCAGGATCAGAATTTGGCGTATGGGCACTGGGAGCCGAGAATGGGGTACTACGGAGGCTGTCGGCACCGGATTCGGCGATTGGGATTCCTGTGAGCCCGATCTCTGGATTTGGGGCGTGACATAATATGATTGGCTACTTGTCGACAGGTTTCTATTAAACATCCTAATATGGTAGCCTCATGAGTCGGGGATGGTGGTAATGGGAGACTATGCTCGAGCCGTCGGCCTATGCTAGACCATGTGCTCCCCGTAGTGACCTTTGAGCTTATCTAAATTGGTTGGTTGTAAATAGATAAATAATGACTTGTCTAATCATGCATACATGGCATATTTACGATGACTTGGATCAGTATGCCTATGCGATTACGCTAAGAGTTGCACTAATGACCAGTTATTCGAATTATGATGATGACTTGGATCTTCATGCCCATGCGATTACGCCGAGTGTTGCGCTGGTGATCAGTCACATTCTTGGGTGACGACCCCAATGCTAGTCCGAATGTTTTACCCGAGGCACTGACCGTCCGGATGTTTTACCTAAGTCGATAATCGTATTCATGCATCCATGCATCTAATAAGACTACATTTACTCTGTTTTGGTTGTCTGGATGTTTTATACTATTTCTTACCTAATGTGGCAGTGTGTAATCTTAAGAAAAATTCAAACTGAGTTAGTCACTCATCCATCAAATATACAACTATACAGGTAGTATAGGTGGCTTAAGTGATATGCATGTTTAGACTTGATGAGGAGCAGGGTACGATCGTCAGGGATGTATGACTGCATTTTTCTGGAGGAGCTGCGTGATCTTGCTGCTTATATTTATATGCTTTCTTTTATTCTTCATATATTGAATCATGTAAATCTTGTACTTGTTTAAATCATGAGACATTAGTTTGCATAAGTCATTATGGGCAATCTCTTGTATATTTTAAATGAAATTTCAAATTTTCTTTTACGCTTACTTGTCCATTCTATACTCATCTGCTTACTCTGATGAAAGAAAAATATATATACTCGAATTAGACCATCCTTTAAGGTTAACACTCGGGTTTTTGGAAAACGGGTCATATACTCGGGTCCTGAAAGTTGTGGCGTTACAGAGTAGGAGCTAAACGACATGCCCCTTCTACAACTATAGGAGTCCATGTGTTATGTCCTATGTTAGATTAGCCTCCCAAAGTACTAATATATCATATATCCTAAGACAGGGTCCATTGGAAGGACAGTGGGTCTAACCCATACATCAAGATAAGCTCTAAACAGTGGATATACTAAATCTGGTACCACATATTATCCCTTATACGACAAGAGGTGATGGTGTGCTAATATCAAGGATTGGCCTCACACTTGTCCCAAAGAAGTAAATAAACGGTGTGGACGATATATACATGACACTGAGGTCTTAACAACTGGATAAAATGATAAGATATGTCTTATGGGGCGAGTCAAGTGGGTATACAACAAGTGGGCTTCTTCACTCTCTTTATCATGACAATTGGGCTTTCCTATGAGGGCCTAATACACATACAAGGCGGCCCTTTTTAGGATCCACACATCTAGGACTACATAACCCTACAAACGGTCATGCTCATCATCTACGTGGCCTCGAGTTTGGGTTACTAAGCTTGGACAAATACATGTATCTAGGTGGGCCACAATTCCTATGAAAGGCTCAGTACGAACACATGATGGGCTCCAAGGCATGGGTGGTTCTACAGAGTATGGTGGAAAGCATCATTATCAAATGAGGGCCCAACGGATTGGGATAGCCTAATCAAGAGAAAGATGGGTAATATAATCATCAATAGGGGCCCAACGGTTTGGGTTAGTCCATTAAGGGGAGATGAGAATGGGCCTAACAATGAGCCCTAAAGAGAATTACAATGTGGACATTTAACCATCATTGCTCTAATAACGTGGACGTTAAACCATCATTGCTCCTAATGCATGGCCCATTTAATATCAACTAGGAACATGGATGGGCATCATAAACATCATTACATACATCTTGGTGGAATCACACATCACAATGGGCCTCATATACATTACCTTAGGCCTCACACAAGGGCTTTATATACATCGCATTGGGCCTCAAATACATCACAATGTGCCTCAAATAAATCATAATGAGCATCATACTTGGGCCTTAAATACATCATAATGGGCCGCATCACATGGGCCTGATACACATCACATGGGCCTAATACACATCACAATGGGCCTCACCACATAAGCCTCATATACATCATAATGGACCTCATCACATACATCACACTAGACCTCATCATATGGGCCTCACATATACATCAAGTTGGGCCTCACGCAAGGGCCACAAATACATCATGATTAGTCCTGCAGGGTGGTCCAATCTGTCATGCCCCAAATTCGAGGACGAATAGCTTCCGCGATGCCCTAAATCCGGCACTCGACTTTCATACACCAAGTCCCGAGTTCGACACACCACAAAAAAGATTTTTGGCTGATTTTTTTTATATGCATATATAATAATACCTGAGCATAAAGATCCATGATCAAAATACCAAGCAATACTCTCCATTATAAATCCTGATGGTTACAAGTACAATGCTTTCCAAAAGGTACACAACATCAACATTGCTAAATCGAAAAATAGATACAATGCATCGATAAAGTTAAGTCTTCTAAGCTACTCCAGCCCTGAAAAAAAGGGAAATAGGAAGCTTAGGCAAAAAGCTTAGTGAGTACACACGTGTGTGTTATGTGTCCTACATGCAAGCAAGATAAATATGCCACACAAAAATCATTTATGGTGAAAACCGTGTAGTATGCAAGGTATGATGCCAATGTCAATGCCAATGCAATACATATGCATCATAGTAAACTCTGAGCCAATGCTACCAACATCACCAAGTCATATTTTCATTTCTCCTATACCACAACCATAACTGTATTACATGCATATGCAATCACATCATCATCATCACATTGTCATTTCATGTCATAACTATATATATCGGGAAGCACCATGGTTGACACCCATGCACCATACACTAGTAATCGACCTCGCATACCCGTCCTGTGGTGGACTTCCACCAACCGTATATCATAGAAAACACCGTGGTCGATACCCATGCACCAGACACCAGTAATCGACCTCACATACCCACCCTGTGATGGACTTCCACCCGACATGTCAGTAGCGGACTTCATTCGCACTTCTCCTCACCGGAGAGTCAGACCGGTCCCTTTTTGTACCTTAGCCCTTAAGCAGGTTGGACCCACCTCTTCTCAACCCGACCTCGTCAGTGGAAGTCAAATCCATGACCCATGTATCCACTTGGCCTGACGGTGAGGCAACCCTAGCTAGCATTGGGGTTTAGGGACTTTCAACCTAAGTGGCACATCATCCCCTATTATTTCCACACTTCTAGTATCCCGTTCATTTTCAAGGATAACCAAGTTATCATCATAGATGCACATTTCATAGTCAAGATCCAACTCATGTTATACGGCACGACTGTGGTATTTCGATCATCCGATCATCATGTATGTCATGATTATGCATGAATTTGATAAGGCATATGTTCAAGTGCATGTAATATGCATATAATGTCATGAGTTTAAGGTTTGCTTAACCTTTAAGCCAAAAATGACATATAATCATCATATGCCACTATAAACTATATCAATCCATGATCATGTGACTAAATTGAAGGGGACATATCTTACACATGAACAAATGTATTGAAGTACACTTACACATACCATCATTCCATGGTGTATAAGTATGACCAATATCAACATGGTTAAGCAGATGAATTTAGTATGCTAGGGAGTGGAACAACATTAATCAAGATATTAAATCACATGCTTCAATTAACCATAATCACTAATATCATCCATAACTATTATAATCATGAGCATTAATTGTATTCAGAATTACACCATATCCTTCATAAGATAGATATTCCATTAGTGGCTTTGGCCCGATGTGATTTTCTTCTATTGAAACCACCTGATTATACTCTAACTGGGCCTTATAGTTAATGAGTGATGGTGACTCAAAGTACATGCACCAAGTGGTTATGAGATGAAAAGCATAATTATAACATATAGTAAATGAGTCATAAGATGGATGGTATTGGTGAAACTCATATAATGTAGAAGGCTTCACTTTCAAGTTGGCTATTAATAAGTTAGATTGCAAATCGTAGTTTCTACAATAGTTTGGAAGGCACATGTAAACCTCATAAAATACGGTGAGCCCTAAGTTGAATGACTTGGGTATATAATATATTCATAAGAGTTAATTACGATTGGATGACGTGAGTTTGTCTCATACAACGTAGTGGGTCCACATACAAACATTACGGTGGGTCCCATCAAGTAGATAGTATAGGTAACTCACATACATTGAGGTAGTACAAGGAAGAGTAGTTCAGATGGACAAGGCACATGTCAACGCGCTCCATGATCAAACTGTTTAGTTGGTAAAATAATTAAACAGTATGAATAAAATACATACATTGAGTGGGTTCACAAGTGTTTTGTAAGACCCGTATCCTAGACCGTACCGTTTCGTATTCTTCCGTGGTCCTTCCGGTCGAATTCCGATGACCTTCGACCTATATTCGACGTTTACGCTCGAACCTAAGCTGAGTCCCGTATATCAGAGTCGACTCGACTTGAAACCTGTACCTTAGCGACCGCGCCGCCGCCACGGTTCTAACGCCGTGACTCGCGCATCGACCCGATAACCAGGGTAGAAGATGTAGGGCCACGTTCAATTCGAAGAAACACCACACGTTGCGGATTATGAGGGAATCTCTACGAGATGTCCCATCAATCAATCAATCAACCCCATCAATCAAGTACACATCACACATCAAGTCAAGTACAACAACTCATACCTTTCTCTTACACAAGCAAGCTCAAAGTCAACTCTCTCTCCCATCACCCATCATTTTCTTACAACCCACCACTCCACCCATCACCCATCACACCACATCACTCCATCACCCATCCCTTTAACCCATCCCCTCACTCTTTCTCTCTCATTTTCTCTAAGCAACTCAAAAAATTCACACGTCTAAGCATTTCCAAGGTTTTCCAAAACACCAAGTGTGGCCCACCCTCTCATCTCTCATCCACACCATCAAAGGTCCATCATCCACCGTCCAAGGCGAAGGCAAGGAGCATTGGAGACCAAGGGAGCAAGGAGGAGGCTTAGAGGTGGGCGATCCACCGTTAATTTATTTTTTTTATGGTCCACTGTTTGGTGGGATCCAATTTAATGTATGTGATTTAATCAAGAGGGGCCCATAGTGGCGGGGTCCCTTTACCTCACCGTATCTCTCTTTTTCTCTCTCTCTCTCCTCTCCCTAGAATGAATTAGGCCATGTTAAATCCACTCCATTCATCAATGGTGTGGTCCACCACATTTTAGGTGATATGATATATGTATATATACATATATATTGATATATGTATATATATATATACATATATATTATATTATATTAATATTATATATATATATATATATATATATATATATATATATATATGTATATGTGTATGGTGGGCCACGTGCATGTGGGACCCACCATGATGATGTGTTCATCCATGCCGTCCAGCGTTCAGGGAAGCTGGACGAGAGGCATGGAAGTGAAGTGGTTAACATGGAGTGTGTGTACAGTCAGGGGTGTGTACTTTCAAGCTATAAAAAAAAAGAAGAAAAAGAAAAGGAAGGGAAATGGTGGGCTGCTCCAACATGGCCCGACCTTGATGCTTATATTTAATCCAATACATCCATTCTATTCTCGGGATCATTTTAGGCGTTGAGCTGAAAAATGAGACCAATCCAATTATCTGGTGGACCGTGGCATTGAGAATGTTAGTATTTTCCTTTAAAACTTGGAAGAATGATTGCTGGGGTCCACCAGAATTTGGACTCACCTGAAACTTATTTTGGACCCCTATTTTTGTGGGACACATGCAATGGACGGGATAGATCTAGTTAACGTAGGTCCCACCTAAGAGAAAAAAAATATGAATGAAGCAGCTATTGCTGCTGTGCTAAGGACGCCCAGCGTCCAGCGCTGGCAGGTGGACGGCCTCGCTGGGGCTCACGGCCCCAGCTGTGGGTCCCACGTGATGCGTCTCAAACATCCTCCCCATTCATTAGGTGGCCCCATAGGGCAGTGACCCCCCTGCCAAAAATCAGCCATATACGGAACTCAGGTGGGCCATACCATCTAAAATCATGTGATGACATGCTTAAAACATATAAAACATTCTGGTGGGGCCTACCTAAAATTTGGATGAGGCGAAAACTTGGTCTAAACCTTCAGCCAGGTGGGACACCCATAATGGGTGGACTGGATTTGTGGACCACATCACCGTGGGCTCCCTGACCCAATCAACAGGTCGGGTGAAAAATAAACATTACGGTGGGCCCCTGGCCACGTTGCATGGTAAACAAATATCACAGTGGGCCCCCTGACTGCGTGACCTTATGAATAGGTTGTATGAAAAATAAACATTCCAGTGGACCCCAGCTTTCCCAGGTCCACGTGATTTTTTTTATATAGATTGGATGTCAGATAAATATTATGGTGGGCCAGGTCACGTGTGACCTTATCAAAAGGTTAGATGGAAAATAAATATTACAGTGGGCCCTCCCTATCCATGTGACCTTATGGATAGATTGTATGGCAAATAAGCATTTCAGTGGGCCCATGGTCCACTTGACCTTATGAATAGGTTGGATGGAAAATAAATATTATGATGGGGCCCCATGGTCATGTAACCTTATCAACAGGTTGTATGGAAACTAAACATTTTTGGTGGGCCCCTATTTATGTGATCTTTTCAACAGATTAAGTGGGAAAATAAGCATTAGGACGGGCCTCACATGAGGCTCACTTTGATATATATGGGCCCATGTATTTAAGCCCATCTTGATGTATTTCAGGCCCATGATGGAGGCCCACTTGGATGCATATGGGCTGATATGTTTAAGCCCATCTTGATGCATTTTCAGGCCTATTATTGAGGCCCACTTGAATGCATATGGGCCCATTTATTTAGGCCCACCTCGGCATGTATATAGACCCAATGTTAAGGCTCACTTTGATATAAATAGGCCTATGTAATTAGGCCCATTTGATGCATATGAAGCTCATGTGATTGGGCTCATTTTAATGCATTCCAAGGCCCATTGGTGAAGCTTATTGGGGTGGCCCACTTGATGAATATAAGGCCCATGAGACACGGCCCATTTGATGTATTTAAGGCCCAATGGGATGTACCTAAGGCACATTGCAATGTGTGATTCCGCCATGATTTATTTAATGATATTTAAGGCAAGCCGAGCCTTGGGAGCAATGATGGTTAGATGCCCACATTGTTAGGATGATGTCGGTTAAGTGTCTGCATTGTCACTCTCCCTGAGGCCCGTTGGTAGGCCCATACTTGTAGTGAGAGGCTGTCTAGGCCCATTTTTGTTATATACAAGACCCATCTTTATATACATGTTTAGTGTAGATCCATGATTCATGATCATATGCATCATATGTATGACTGATATGTGGAGTGACTGATCATAGCATATACCTTCGACGGAATGTTTATGGGCTCCCTGATAGGCGGAGTTTCCCTACATGAGTACATGGTACACGTAGGACTGTTGCATGACTGGTAGTGTGACTCATGCACTTCCATTTGTATGATTGTGATTATCATATGCCCTAGCGACATCAGGGTCATAGCCTCCACAGACGCATCGTGGGTGGCTGGATTGGATACTAAAAATGTTTGGTTCTAGCATACGGGCGCCATAGATGTCCCTGGGTAAAAATTTCTAAACCCGATGTTACCAGAGGATGACTCCAACGTCGAGACCGAGTGGATACACGAGCGCGCGAGGGTCGTATACCAGCAGGCCGCATCTCCCACTGTATCGTGGTCGGTTGGAAAGGGGTGTGACCTTACCCGCCTGAGTAGGGGGCGACTTCTAGGTTGAGTTTGACCAGCTTGAGGAATCGGTCCGCTATCGACGAGCCGGGCCTGATATTGGTAGGTGGATAGTGAGGTCTCTTCCGCTCTCCCAGTTGTGCATTTGGATAGGGACGACAAGCTGGTATAGAGTGTACTAGACCCCGGTGATTATCCATAATGAGAACTGTACTGATATATGATGAGGATTGACATGCTTGAGTTAAATCTCGCATCACATGGTCTAGATATGGCCGATCGCATTCATATCTTGCACTGTATAGCCTTGGTATGGCTGATTGCATTCATGTATTCATTAGCATGATTCTGCATTACTCTGACCTTACTTTCTGAGTACGCTTATATTGCGCACACACTTACACCACCCTCTAAGCTTTCTATAAGCTTATCACGATTGATGCGTGCAGGTGACGCCAGGACGCAGCCGTAGTCTTGCCGTCGTTGGAGCGTACATCCGAGCTTCTGGAGTTTTTTATTACTTTCAGTATATTGTATTTTCCCTTTCATACACCTTGTATTCAAAGTTTTTGATCATAGTGGATTTTGTGATGGTGTTCTTGTGGTTATTGTTCGTGGGTTGTGCTTATGTTATGCTCATTACGAATCAAATCATATTTTGAAATCCTCCTTGTAGCATCCCAGGATCGGAATCTGGCGAATGGGCGTCGGGAGCTGAGAATGGGGTTCTACGGAAGCTGTCAGCACTGGATTCGACGATCGGAAATTTTGTGAGCCCGATTTTTGAGTTTAGGGCGTGACATGTTTGAAAGTTATACGTTAACACTATTTCATATTGTCTAACTTATTTAGGAATTAGAACTAGGTCATTTTGAAATCATGTTTTAGAATTAGCTAGCCCAATAGATAAATGGTGAAATATGCAATACTTACATCAAGGTAGGGTCTATAACTTATCTGACACACATCCTAAGTTCACATACCTAAGAGGTTACACCATCAGTATAGTCCACGAGTTTGAATAATCACACAATTCTCATATGCCCACATGGTCTTATGGCCACACCCCTTATCAGAAGTCCATATGGTTGAGTGGTCATACAAATGTCACTCTACTTGTCATAATAAGGGAATTAAGGTGAGATGGTTACTAATTATTATTATTATTATTAATTATACCATAGCTTGCATAATGGGGCAACCACTTTACTAAACTTTCATATAGTCAGGCAGCCAGTTCCACAATTTCACATAGTTTAGCAGTCACCTAAGCATCACATGATCATATGGTTGGGCCACACATTCCCCACATACCCACATGATTTTCGGCTATCCATGTCATGCATGATCATTAGATTTATGAGCTACATATTCAATAACATTTTGCTAAATCTAGCTATCATTCATCCCGTTAGTGATTATATGGTTAAGGTCCACAATAATCATAAATCTACTTAGACAAGTAGTCACACGATTGCCCTAATTTCATATAGTTAGGTGGGATATAAAAATCAAGCACTCACATGTGGTGGTCCACACAACTTCTACCAATCCACATGACTAGTTGGGCTGCCCAAAATCCCAAATTCCTATGGTATAGTGATCCACATGTTTTCTACCAACCGATGGTGTAAATGATGAATAACCATTACAATGGGTACCATGGAAACGACTTAGATTGCAATAAATATATAGGCAGCCCCATACTCTAAAATGATCCAATCAAAATAGATGAATGGCTACTAAAACATGTATATTAAGTGGCCCATGATCGGTTAAAAAAAGAATAGACGGGTAGATTTCTCACAAACATTATTACAGCTCTAGGAAATAGTTAACGGTGGACACGTGATCAATATTGCTCCCGTGGCATGAGATTTGGATCTAACTAGTCTACGGGACCATACCCTAAAATCCGTACTTGGACTCGAGTACCAACTCAACCAGAAATCGCGTAGGATTAATTCCTTTGGAAAATAAGTGTAAGTTAGCTAGCGCAACGCTAGAGTAGCTGAGAAATAGTCCCTGATCACTTTAAATACGTTCTACAAGATCCAAAGCGAGTAGAACCAATGACGCTATAATATTCTAAAACCTCGGATCAAACTCTAAACCGCTTTGTTCTCATGACCTCTTTGAAACTTTATATTGGATCTAGACCGCGCGTCGAAAGTCCGATACCTACAATCTTAGACCGTTATAACTGCCTAGCTGGACTTGACAATCATTTCGAAAATCAAGTCCAACCGACATTCAGAGGCTATTTCATTAAGCCTGGAGTGAAGAGAGTGAGAATAGGGTTAGATTTGGAATTTGAAATTCAAATCTGGCACACGACTTGGGTTATTATTAAGCATTCTGACCGTCAGAATTCAGCCAAATTACACCCTTGGATCAGGAAAAATTTCTATTTTATATCATGAGACTTGTAGACCTGATCTACGGGCGATGACCGCTGAACTGAAACTGGACTGCCACGTGCGATCTACGATCGCTACTGGTCTGAAAATGGGATGTGAGCGACATCCGACGTGCATGAACTTAAGTCCGATCGCGTTCGGCCAGGGGACCACCAGAAATGTCTTTTTAGACCGAAACAGCCCCAATTTGGTTAGGCATTAAGTAAACATTGTTCCCAAGCCTGTTTTGGGCATGTTTTAGGTTATAAAAGGGGCTTAAACCCTCACTTCTCTCACCCATCCGAATTTGCTAGAAACCCTAGCTGGTGTGAGAGAAAAGGTGAGAGATCGTGAGAGAGAGTGGGAGAGAATTTCCTGCTGCTTGCACTACGTGTTGCACGTGCTTAAGCAACGCGCCTCAATCACTTTCCCAGTGATTTCGCCGCGTTTCTAGGTAAGAAAATACCCCAAACACTTGCTGATTTAAGGTTCCTTCGGTTCCTTAGCATGGTAGCTTATAGATCTTGTGTATTAGGTTCCCGGTTTGCCATAGACGAAGCGTACACACTCCGTTCGAATCAATACACTTCTAGGATAAAGGTGCGGATTCTAGACGCTTTGATTAACTGTTTTCAACGCTTTCAATGTCGTTTAATAGTAGATTATCGACGGCAATGCTGTTTGACATGTACAACATGCTGTCCGTTTCCTATTTCGTAAGTAGACGAAAAATATGAGATTTAGGGCATTTTAGTCATTTGTAGGAAATACTGTTTTCATCCATATTTTGCTGATGTGATTGACATGGCTTCTTGTCACATTAGGATATTAGGAATGCGTGCATAATCAATTTGGCGAAGAGATTCGCCCAAATGCGCACTTTGAGTCGACATACTATATGTAGACTTAAGTGTGTAGACTAAGTGTTTGTATAAATGTTTGTATTAGTATGTATTGAATTAAATGGTGTTATGAATTAGTTTAAGATTGAATTCTCAATTAATATGCTGATGTAAATTATTTCCTACATGTTGGCTATATTCATGATTTCATTACATGTACGAAATGCATGTGTTAGATGTTTTACTTAAGTTGTATGTTATAACATGTGTTAACATGCTCACATTGTTGTATTTCATTTCCATTACTCTTATATGATTGCTGATGTGAATTCATAAATGTTTGGGACTATACCTAGTCCAGGCAGTCGGTGTAATACCCCGAATTTTGGCCAATCTGAGATTTGACGTCCTTAGGCAATGGGTCAACTAAAACACCGGAAAAATCGCTCATAACCCAATTCCATAGCCAAAGAAATCATTTAGGATTAACTCCTTTAGAAAATAAGCGTAAGTTAGCTAGCGCAACGCTAGAGTAGCTGGGAAATAGTCCCTGATCACTTTAAATACGTTCTACAAGACCCAAATCGAGTAGAACCAATTACTCTATAATACTCTAAAACCTCGGATCAAACTCTAAGCAGATTTGTTCTCTGGACCACTTTGAAAATCTGTATTGGATCTAGACCGCGCGTCGAAAGTCCGATACCTACTATCTTAGACTGTTAGAACCGCCTAGCTGGACTTGACAATCATTTCGAAAATCAAGTCCAATCGATAATCACAGGCTGTTTCGAGCCCGGACTGAAGAGAGTGAGAATAGGGACAGATTTGGAATTTAAAATTCAAATCTGGCACACGACTTGACGTGTCAGTATTAAGCGTTCTGACCGTCAGAATTCAGCCAGATTACACCCTCAGATCAGGAAAATTTTCTATTTCATATCATGAGACTCGCAGCCCTGATCTACGTGCGGTGACCGTTGAACTGAAACTAGACCGCCACGTGCGAAATACGAACCCTGCCGGACTGAAAATTTGATGTATGCTAGATCCAGTATGCATGAGCTTAAGTCCGACCGCATTTGGCCAGGGGACCACCAGAAATCATCTTTTGGACCGAAACAGCCCCGATTTGGTTACCCCTCAAGTGAACCTTGTTCCCGAGCCTATTTCGGGCAAGATTTGGCTTATAAAAGGGCTTGAAACCCTCACTCCTCTCTCCCATCCGAATTTGGGAAAAACCCTAGCTTGGGAGAGAGAAAAGGTGAGAGTTTGTGAGAGAGAGTAGGAGAGAATTTCTTGCTGCTCGTGCCACCTGCTGCACGTGCTTTAGCAACACGCTCCGATCACCTGGCCGGTGATTTTTCCACGTTTTTAGGTAAGAAAATACCCCATTTAGTTACTAATTTAGTGTTCCCTTGGTTTAATAGCAAAGTAGCTGATAGATTTTGTAAATCAGGTTCCCTATTCGCCGTAGATGAAGCGTATACGCTCCGTTCGAATTCACACGTTTATAAGAGATAAGGTGCGAATTTTAGATGCTTTGATTGACTGTTTCCAACGCTTTCAATGTCGTTTAATAGTAGATTATCGACGGCAACGCCGTTTGACATGTACAACATGCTGTCCGTTTCCTGTTTCGTAAACCGATGGAGAATATGAGATTTAGGGCATTTTAGTCATTTGTAGGAAGTACTGTTTTCATTCATATTTTGCTGATGTGATTGATATGGTTTATTGTCGCATTAGAATGTTAGGAATGCGTGCATAATTAGTTTGGCAAAGAGATTCGCCTAAATGCGCACTTCGGGTCGACATACTATATGTAGACTTAAGTGTGTAGTGTAAGTGTTTGTATAAATGTTTGTATTAGTATGTATTGAATTAAATGGTGTTATGAATTAGTTTGAGATTGATTTCTCAATTAATATGTTGGTGTAAATGGTTTCCTACATGTTAGCGATATGCATGATTTCATTATATGGATGAAATGCATGTACTTGATGATTCGCGTAAGTTGTATGTTATAACATGTGCTTGATGATTTCATTATGATTTAGTTTGAGAATGAATTCTCAATTAATATGCTGATGGAAATGATTTCCTATATGTTGGCGATATGCATAATTTCACTATATGTATGAAAGGCATGTGTCAGATGATTTACTTAAGTTGTACGATATAACATGTGTTAACATGCTCACATGATTGCTGATGTGGATTCATATGTGTTTGGGACTATACTTAGTCCAGGCAGTCGGTGACAGAGAAAATTCGTGGCTAGCTGGTATTTGCCATGAACGACGCGTCGATGAACGCGAGTCGTGTTTTGGAGTTGGCGGCAGTGGTTAGGCCACGCGAAGTATTTTACGCACTTCATATCGTTCGACTTGAGATGCGATCGCGCTAGTCGAGCCCGTCAAGTAACCCGACTGGCCGTTGTATGTTCACCCTGCATGAGTCATTACCGCTTGAACCTAGGGTACTGAACTTACCATTGTAAACCCTGTTAACCATGGTACCTTAATCCACGAAGACTCATGAGCCGGGCATGGTGGTATGGGACACCGTAGTCGAGCTGTCGGCCTACGCTGGGGCCACAAACCTCCCCGTAGTGACCAGTGAGCACCTAGTCTCGTGAACAGATTATGGTGGTATGGGACACTATATTCTTGCTATCGGCCTACACTGATCAGGCGACGAGTCCTTTGTAGTGTATTCTGAGTCTACGGGAGGCGACGACCCTTCGATAGCAGTAGAGTACAGTAGGCTTGTATTGATAAGGTGATGGGGAAGCGGAGCAACGAGTGCGTACAACAGCCCTGGCAGCCCTTGCAGCATCCTACTAAATGTACATCGTATGAGATTACTAGGAGTGATGACCCTAGACAGGATCTGTGTTGGGATTGATATAAGGGAAGTACCTTAGTTTCCCAATCCTGCTGTTTGAATGGACTAATAACAACTCAGAAATCATATCACCATTACATTGCATGTGCCTGGAAGATGTGGAGCACTTAAGGGAGTGTGGCATGCCGCGGTCGTATGAGGGAGATCGTCTGTGAGGGCATACATCACGTCATGTCATATTGCATTAACAACAGTATTAGGATTGTTTAATTTACTGCTTTACTATTATCGCATGATTGATTTGAGAACATGCTAATCCTTGTTCTATTATTCCACTGAGTTAACTACTCATTCCCACGTTACGGGACGGTGTTCCTGGACACCCACCAGACCCTTTTGTGATTGCAGATGATGGCGCGGCCTGCGAGGTGGAGCCGGACTTGATTATGATGAGGAGGATCCCTCCTTTATGCGTGTTCTGATCGACGGGATTACAGGGAGGTTGATTAGATGCCTTGACACTTGTCATTTTATATTTTCAGAGCACTCATGTATATGCTTTCTTTCTATTTTGAGGTATACATGTATATGTTTAACCTGGTAACATGTTCATACTCAAGAGACACACAACAGTTTATATATGTTATACATACTATCACAGTCTTCCGCTGGTTAATTTAACTGTCTCTGGAGTATGATATGTTGTTCTGGCGTAATCTCACTCATGTTTCATACATTAACACAGACAATATTCAATCATACATATCTATGTTGCATAAATAATATTTTGAAACTCGGGAGTTGGGTTTTTACTCGACCCCCCGATTTTCAGGATGTTACGGTCGGCAACCGAGTAAATTCGTGGTTGGCTTATCTTTGCCACGAACGATGCGTCTATGAACGCGAGTCGTGTTTTGGAGATGGCGGCAGTGGTTAGGCCACACGAGATGTTTTATGCACTTCATGTCGTTCGACTTGAGATGCGCTCGTGCTAGTCGAGCCGTCAAGTAACTCGACTGGCCATTATATGTTCACCTTATATGAGTCATAACTGCTTGAACCTAGGGTACTGAACTTACCACTTTAAACCCTATTAACCATGATACCTTGATCCATAATGACTCATGAGCTGGGCATGGTGGTATGGGACACCGTGGTCAAGCTGTCGGCCTACGCTGGGGCCACAAACCTCCCCGTAGTGACCAGTGAGCAACCCAGACTCGTGAGCAGATTATAGTGGTATGGGACACTATATTCTTGATGTCGGCCTACATTGATAAGGTGATGGGGGAGCGGTGCAACGAGTGCGAGCAACAGCCCTGGCAACCCTTTGTAGTGACCTCGAGCGTATTCTGAGTCTACGGGAGGCGACAACCCTTCCGTAGCGACAAGAGTACAAGTAGGCCTGTATTAATAAGGTGATGGGGGAGCGGTGCAACGAGTGCGAGCAACAGCCCTGGCAGCCCTTGCAGCGACCTACGAAATATACATCATATGAGATTACTAGGAGTGACGACCCTAGACAGGATCTGTGTTGGGATTGATATAAGGGAAGTACCTTAGTTTCCCAATCCTGTTGTTTGAATGGACTAATAATAACTCGGTAATCATATCACCATCACATTGCTTGTGCCTGGAAGATGTGGAGCACTGTGGGATGAAAACATGCCGCGGGCGTAAGATGGTGCCGTATGAGGGAGATCATCGGTGAGGGCATCCATCATGTCACGTAATATTGCATTAACAATAGTATTAAGAATGTTTGATTTACTGCTTTATTATTATCGCATGATTGATTTGATAACATGCTAATCTTTACTCTATTATTCCAGTGAGTTAGCTACTCACTCCTACGTTACGGGATGGTGTTTGCAACACCCACCAGACCCTGTCTTAGATGCAGGTGAGGCAGCGATTCAGGAGGAAGAGCTGGATTATGATGAGGACCAGGACAAGTTTTCATATATGCAGTACTATGATGGCTTTGCTTAGGTGGCTTGGATTGGCGGGACTTCTCAGTGGGACTATTTTTGACATTTTGATTCTGTTTATTTACATGTGTAACACCCCGGATTTTGGCTAACCTAGGATTAGACGTCCTTAGGCAATGGGTCGACTAAAACACTTGAAAAATCGCTCAGAACCCAATTCCATAGCCAAAGAAATCACTTAGGATTAATTCCTTTAGAAACTAAGCATAAGTTAGCTAACGCTACGCTGGAGTAGCTATGAAATTGTCCCTGACCACTTTAAATACATTCTACAAGACCCAAAACTTGTAGAATCAATGGTGTTATAATACTCTAAAACCTCGGATCAAACTCTAAACCGGTTTGTTCTCTGGACCTCTTTCAAACTTTGTATTGGATCTAGACCGCACGTCAAAAGTCCGATACCTACAATCTTAGACCGTTATAACCGCCTAGATGGAGTTGACAATCATTTCGAAAATCAAGTCCAACCGACATTCACAGGCTATTTCATTGAGCCTAGACTGAAGAGAGTGAGAATAGGGTTAGATTTGAAATTTGAAATTCAAATCTGGCACACGACTTGATGCGTCAGTATTAAGTATTTTGACCATCAGAATTCAGCCAAATTTACCCTTGGATCAGGAAAAATTTCTATTTCATATCATGAGACTTGCAGACCTGATCTAGTGCGGTGACCGCTGAACTGAAACTGGACCGCCACGTGCGATCTACGAACACTACTGGTCTGAAAATGAGATGTGAGCGACATCCGACATCTATGAACTTAAGTCCGTTCGCATTCGGCCAGGGGACCACCAGAAATGCTCTTTTGGACCAAAACAACCCCGATTTGGTTACCCCTCAAGTAAACACTGTTCCCAAGCCTATTTTGGGCAAGATTTAGGTTATAAAAGGAGCTTAAACCCTCACTCCTCTCACCCATCCGAATTTGCTAGAAACCCTAGCAAGAGTGAGAGAGAAAGTGAGAGTTTGTGAGAGAGAGTGGAAGAGAATTTCCTGCCGCTTGTGCTACCTGCTGCACGTGGTTAAGCCACGCAATCCAATCACTTTTTCGGTGATTTCACCGCGTTTCTAGGTAAGCAAATACCCTAAACACTTACTGATTTGTTGTTCCATCATTTCCATAGCATGTTAGCTTATGGATCTTGTGTATTAGGTTGTCTATTCGCCGTAGACGAAGCGTATACGCTCCGTTCGAATTGATACGCTTTTAGGAGAAAAGGTGTGGATTCTAGACGCTTTGATTGACTGTTTTCAACGCTTTCAATGTCGTTTAATAGTAGATTATCGACGGCAACGCCGTTTGACATGTACAACATGCTGTCCGTTTGCTGTTTCGTAAGCAGACGAAAAATATGAGATTTAGGACATTTTAGTCATTTGTAGGAAATACTGTTTTCATCCACATTTTGCTGATATGATTGACATGGCTTCTTGTCGCATTAAGATATTAGGAATGCATGCATAATCATTTTGGCGAAGAGATTCGCCCAAATGCACACTTTGAGTCCACATACTATATGTAGACTTAAGTGTGTAGTCAAAGTGTTTGTATAAATATTTGTATTAGTATGTATTGAATTAAATGGTGTTGTGAATTAGTTTGATATTGAAGTCTCAAATAATACGCTAATGTAAATGATTTCCTTCATGTTGGCTATATGTATGATTTCATTATATGTATGAAATGCATGTGTTAGATGATTTATTTAAGTTGTATGTTATAACATGTGTTAACATGTTCATGTTGTTGTATTTCATTTCCATTACTCTGATATGATTGATGAAGTAGATTCACAAATGATTGGGGCTATACTTAGTCCAGGCAGTCGGTAACCGAATCAATTCGTGGTTGGCTTATCTTTACCACGAACGACGTGTCGATGAACGCGAGTCGTGTTTTGGAGTTGGCGGCAGTGGTTAGGTCACACGAAGTATTTTATGCACTTCATGTCGTTCGACTTAAGATGCGCTCGTGCTAGTCAAGCCCGTCAAGTAACCCGACTGGCCATTGCATGTTCACCATGTATGTGTCATAACTGCTTGAACCTAGGGTACTGAACTTACCATTGAAAACCCTGTCAACCATGGTACCTTGATCCATAAAGACTCATGAGCCAGGCATGGTGGTATGGGACACCGTGGTCGAGCTGTCGGCCTACGCTGGGGCCACTCCCCGTAGTGACCAGTGATCACCTATAACTCGTGAGCAGATTATGGTGGTATGGGACACTATATTCTTGCTGTCGGCCTACACTGATCAGGCGACGAGTCCTTTGTAGTGACTGCGAACGTATTTTGAGCCTACGGGAGGCGACGACCCTTCCGTAGCAGTGAGAGTACAGTAGGCCTGTATTGATAAGGTAATGGGGGAGCGGTGCAACGAGTGCGAGCAACAGCCCTGGCAGCCCTTGCAGCGACCTACAAAATATACATCGTATGAGATTACTAGGAGTGACGACCCTAGACAGGATCTGTGTTGGGATTGATATAAGGGAAGTACCTTAGTTTCCCAATCCTACTGTTTGAATGGACTAATAATAACTCGGTAATCATATCACCATCACATTGCATGTGCCTGGAAGATGTGGAGCACTGAGCGGTACGCAAGCATGCCGTGGACAAAGATGGTGTCGTATGAGGAAGAATGTCGGTGAGGGCATCCATCATGTCATGTCATATTGCATTAACAACAGTATTAGGATTGTTTGATTTACTGCTTTACTATTATCGCATGATTGATTTGAGAACATGCTAATCTTTGCTCTATTATTCCACTGAGTTAGCTACTCACTCTCACGTTACGGGATGGTGTTTTTGGACACCCAACAGTCCCTATTTTGGTTGCAGATGATGACGCTACTTGAGAAGCAGAGCTGGACTTGATGATGAGGAGGAGGATCCCTCCTTTATGCATGTTCTGATTGACGGGATTACAGGGAGGTTGATTTGTTGCCTTGACACTTGTCATTTTATATTTTTAGAGCACTCATGTATATTCTTTTTGTTTACTTTTGGAGCATATATGTATGTATATAACCTGGTAACATGTTCACACTCTGGAGACATATAACAGTTTATATATGTTATACATACTATCACAGTCTTCCGCTTGTAAACTTAACTGTCTCTGGAGTATGATATGTTGTTTTGGCTTAATCCCACTCATGTTTAATACATTAACATAGATAAAATTCAATCATACACATTTATGTTGCATAAGTGATGTTTTGGAACTCAGGAGTGGAGTTTTTACTCGACCCCTGATTTTCGGGATGTTACAACATGTATTTGAGACTCAGAGATGTATTCATACTTTGGAGACAGTTGAGATCTATTTTATTTTCCATACAGTGATATGTATATCTTTTAGTCTTCCGCTTGCTTTTATCACTGAATCTGGAGTATGAATTACAGTTTTGGTATACTTTTACTCATGTGAATGCTTTAACTCAGACAACATTGAATCATAATCATTTTTGTTGCATAAGTGACGGTCTGGAACTCGGGAGTTGAGTTTATACATGACCCCCGATTTTTGGGGTGTTATAAGTTGGAATCAGTGCATGAATGAGATTATATTGGGCCTGGGTTATGGTCACGTGATGTACGCTATCGCTTCCTTTGACTTAGGTGGGTGCGAGAAAGGTTTAGAAACACTTATAGGATCACAGTTTTGCCAATAGGCGAAGTCTACTCGTATCGATCGCTTGATCGAGTCCATAACGCATATAGGGTCACGTGAAGTGACCTAAGTAGCCCCTAGGTTGTAATTAGGTGGATTGAGATATTCTTTGATTGGTTCTAAACCCATAAATGTGAATCCTTGGACTGTGGGGCAACCACAACCCTTACATTCAATCGCTAAGGCTTAAAAATCCCGTTTCACTAAATTTCTTTAAATTCCTCCTCTCACCACTCCATTCTTCAATTATTTCTTTAAATTTTTATGTTAGGCATTGATCCTAATGTGAAAGTGATATAAAATCATACTTCGACAAAATTTTACAGTGAATAGTAAAATTTCATGAAAAATGGCCATTTGGCCATTCTAAATTTATAATCTTTAGCAAATAATGGGTTAGATGGATGTATTAGCTCCTTCTACCCCAAAATCATATGCTATATGATAGGAGAATATATTCAGGTTTACAGATTGGCCCTGGAATGCCCTGAATGGAGTTTTGGGCCTCCCTACGCCAATCTGCAATGAACTAAGGTGGGGCCCATACATATTTGAGGTCCCTAGGCCAGGGGGGACCCAACCCATGTGGTCCCACTAGCCGGATTGATGACCGACCGGTGATGCCATCGCCGATGGGTGGGCCCCACTTGCACTGAAATTTTGACGCATGGGTTCTTTTGGGTAGGGCATCCCTCCCATGTGTGGTCCGTCCGTCAAAAACCCTAAAAGAGGTACCTCCTTCACAAACAGCCCCCTCTCAAGCTCATTTCATGTTTTTCTTGCTGCCCCTTCTCAAATCGCTGCTCCAAATCCCTCCTAATCCCATTTCTTGTTGAAACCGTACCCATTCCATCCCTCTATTATAGTTTTCAACTCCTCCTCTTGCAAATCTCGTCCGTTGGAGCTCCTACAACCTCCATTTGTGGCTGAAATCGGGTGGAGCTCCATTCCCCTTTTTCCTTCTCTTTTCTTTTTGAAAATCCAGCCTTAGGGAGCTTGAAGCATCCCTCTACAACGCCTAGATTTCCTTCTGTCCATTTGGGCAGCCATTTCTCCCCATTTTCCTCACTTTCCATGGCTATAGTTGAAGCCATTTTGGATTTTTTCTCTTTCTCCACCATCTTCTCTTTGATGGGAAAGAGAAAGACCGCAGCGGATGAGGCTGGGCCTAGTCGCCCTACGCAATCCAGAAGATCGAGGGGTGGCGCCGCTAGCTCAAGCACCACCGCAAGTCCAAGCATAGCCCGGGAGTTTCATACAAAGCGAGATTTGGATCCCCATGCTCAAATTGGGCGAGTGATATTAGCAGAGATGCCTTACGGTGAATATACTGACCGTAAGGTGTTGTTTGAGGCGGACGTGGAAGGGCGACTCTTCGACGAATTCCTATTGTTTGAGCGCATTGAAGCTGCACATTGGGGTCCGCTCTTTAAAGCCCGTTCTCATGCTAATGTGAGCACCGTTCGTGCCTTCTACGCTCGTATCCAGAATCCTACATTGGAGCCATTGCAGTTCAAGATTCCCTTTGGTAGGGACCGGATGGCTACGATTGATGTTCGGTTGATAGCGCGACTTCTGAACGTGCCCCTTGGTGATGTTCATCCCAGTGCAAAGAATTTGAGGAGAAGGCGTGAGCGAGATCGCCGTACCAGGTTCCTATGCGGTAGTCTGGTTCCATGGCAGCCTAACAATAGCCTCAAGGCGTCTCATATGTCCGATGATTTGCGCCTGCTGCACCACATTTGCACGTTCAACGTGTATCTCAGGTTGACAAATCGTACTGAATGTACGTGCCTTATGATTGATTTCTTGTATCAGGTGGCCCAGGGAGAAAATGTGTGTATAGCCACTTTCGTGTTGCGACAGATTATCCTCATAGCGAAATCAAGAAGAACGTCTGAGTCGCTTCCTTTTGGCCAGCTTATATGTAAGATCGTGCTTGAGTTTTACAGACTTAGGCCAGAGTTGCCAGTTCCGATTCACTACATTGATGAGTCTACCATGGTTAAGATGAAGATCGGGTCTCAGTACCATGAGACTCAGCTTGATGAGGATAGCGAGGACGATTTTGATGACAAAGAGTATCCAAGTGAAGGAGAACCTGGAGCGAAAGTAGAGGAAGAAGTCTAGGAAGAGGTAGAAGAGGAGGCTCAGGATACTGATGAGAGCCCTCCTCCTTCTACTCAGGCTACCAGTGATGCTCACATTGCCTGAATTGAGGAGAGCCAGGTCGCCTTACGAAGAGAAGTTCAAGAACTTTGGGCTGAGGTCGAGGATACCAAGGCCGTTATGAAAAGGAAATTCGGTAAGGTAACTCGCACCTTAAAGGTGATCCTGTGCTGCTTGCAGAATAAGGGTACTCCTCCTCCGTCACCCGACTCAGACTAGCGATGAGATTTTAGATGTTGTTGGTAGCAGTTAGTCGTTTCCTGCTTTATGTTGTATAAGCCTGTTAAGGCTAGTAGTTTGCTTATGTTGTTGTTGTAGCTTTAACTGTCTTAGTTCCCATGTACTTCTTGTAAGACCCATATCCTAGACCGTACCATTCCGTAGGGTCCCGCGTTCTTTTCTGTCGAATTCCGGTAACCTTCGACCCTTAATGGCATTGCGCACGATCCTAATTCATACGCCGTCAACTCGAGTCGACTCAACCCGAGACTTGTACCCTAACGACCGCGCCGTTGCCGCGGTTCCGATGCCGCGTCTCGCGCGCCGAGGCGATATCCAGGCCAGGAGATGTGGGCCCGCATTCGGTTCGAGAAAAATACCGAGCAGTTGCAATATCCAAGAGAGAACATGTCAAATCAATCCCATCAATCTCATCAATCACTACATCATGTCAAGTACAACCACCCCTCCCCTAAAGTCAACTCTCTCTTACAAATTCATCCCTTACATGTCAAGTACACATCACCCATCACTCACACCCATCCCTCTCTCTCTCTCTCTCTCTCATTCTCTCTCTTTCATTCTCTCTCTTTCATCCTCTAAGCAAGAAACCATCCATGGCTTCCATGGAGAAGCTAGGTGTGACCCACCTTCCTACCATCAAATCCAACCCTTGGATCATCATCTTAACTGTTAAAAATGACTTCTTGGACTATAGAGTGCATAAACGGAAGAAGGAATAGGCGATCAAAGGTGGGTGCTTCTTCCCTCTTTCTCCCTCTCTACTTCTCTTTTTTTCTTTCTCCTTCTTCCTCTCTCTCCTTTTGTGTGTGGCCCACCTATGATATGGTATGACGATCCAAACCATCAGACTGCAGGATCCACTTTGCTGCACGTCCGTGTGGATGGCCTGGATGAAAGGGAAAAACAAATACCAGCTTGATTCAGAACTTTGGTGGGGCTACGTTAACAGGGGAACCCACCATTGGGGAAGTAGGTTGGCTGGTATACGTCACCAGACACTTAGTTGACGACGTCAGCTAGCCCTGCGGGCCCCTCGTGATGTATATGTTGTATCCCAGCCATCCATTTGTTTGGATAGTGGTGGTGAATCCACCATGATCTATGTATTTTATCCCCCCTGCCCATCCGTTTTCTGGGTATGGGACCCACCTCACATGTGCTACACGTGTGAGGGTGTTGGCCATCTTAAGACATGTATCATGCCATCCATGTGGACAGTGGGTCCTGCAGCATACGGCTGCTGGATGGACGTCAGCAGATCCGTGGACCACCACGATGAAGTGCATCATCTAGTCATCCGTGTGAACCCCCACCCTGATGTGTATATCTGCACCGTCCAACTGGGACGGTGCTGCACGTGCTAGGCATGTTAGGCATGCTGCACGTGGCATGTGGGACCCAACTACATGCATGTAGTTTTAATTTCCACCGTCCAGAGATGTCTGGACGGTGCAGTGGAAATCACACCCTGATGTGTGATGTACGCGGTCCATCTGTGTAGCCCCACACGTGTAGTATGTGCCCCACTCTCACCGTCCACACGTGGACGTGGGGCCCACCATGATGCCTTGTCCTTTCCGTCCAGTGGAAGGATGGTGGGGCCAGCCGTGATGTATGTACTCTCCATGTCGTTCGTCTATTTCAACCACAGCAGTTACAGCTGCTGCTGTAACGTCAGTAGGCCGTGGCGTCCACCTTTATGATTTGTTGTATATCCCAGCCGTCCAGCAAGTCTGGACGGTGGGTACCCACCTTGATGTTGATTCATACCGTCCGCCTCAGGACGTGGGGCCCACTGTAATGTACTGTCCACACACGTCCAGTCCACTTGACGGTGGTTGCTGGACCCTGCCTCAAAAAAAAAAGTATATATATAATAAATAAATAATGATATATACATCATAATTATGCAATATGAAGAGATGGTGGGCCCTACGTGGGACCCACCAGATATATATCTGTTTCATCCATCTATCCTCACCGTCGTGGGAATTTATTTTTGATATATACGATGTATATTCAGCATCCATCAGGTACGGTGGAAGCCACCACGCTGTATGTGCTTTACTCACACCATCCATCTGATGATGGAGTGAGCCCACCCCACACGTGTGACACGTGTGGGTAAGTGGGACCCACCTTGATTATGCATTATATATCCAAGCCGTTTGTCCAGGTGCATGTACGTTGGTAGATTTAAATAGATATATAATAATTATATTAGTAAAATAATATTATGTGTGGCGGGGCCCACGTGGGACCCACCTGATATGGAGTAGATTGGCTAGTGTACCCTTACACCAGCTACTGGCTGATGTGTTGACGTCGGCATTTATTGTGGGGACCACCCTGATATCTGTGTTTTACCTAAACTGTTCACCTGTTTTACCTTATGGGACCACCACGAAGTATTTATTTCATCCACCCCATCCAGATTGTGCTGGACGATGCAGGACAATGTTTGGACGGTGCTGTCCAATGTCCAAATAGTACTGATTTACATAGACAATGTTTAGACAGTACCATGGGCTCCACTATGATGTATTTGTTATCCACACCATCCATCTTTTGCAATGTGGCCCACCTTGATATATATATATATATATTCTATGTTTACACCGTCTATTTCTAGACGGTGCCATGTAGGGCCTACCATTGATGCACGTATTGTAGACCTCCATTGTTCGCCCCTTGGACGTGTGGCCTGCCTTGAGGTACGTGTTGTATCCAAACCATCTAACCATCTGGGTCACCTAGACCGTCCAGATCATGGGGCCTACCTTGATGCGTATATGGCCCATTTAATGACGCCGATGAAATGTAATTAGGGCCTAGGCATGAGGCCCATTAAGATGTATTTGCAACCCATATCTGAGGCCAAATGTGATGTATTTATGAACCATTGGTGTGGCTCACATGATGTGGCCCGACTTGTTGTATATGAAATTATGAGACCCATTAGTGCTGCCCATTGAGCGTCCTACTTGATATATTTTCGTCCCGTGTGAAGAGGCCCATTGTAACGTATCTCTGACCCATTTGGTAAGGTCCATTGAGGTGTATTTGGGGCCCATGGGTTGCAACCCATTGTGATGTACTGAGGCCCACGGGTTGTGGCCCATTAAGATGTATTAATGGCCCGCGTGTGGGGCCCGCCTTCTTGAATCTGAGGTCCATGGGCAAGGTCCATTGCAATGTATTTGTGGCTTATGGGCAAGGCCCATTGTGATATCTATTAGGCCCATTAGTGTGGCCCATTGATGTAGCCCACTTGATGTGTATAAGGTCCATTAGTGCGGCCTATTTATGAGGCCCATCATGACATATTTATGGCCCATGTGCAGGGTCCACTTGTTTATATTTTGGCCCATATAACAGGGCCCACTTGCCTTGCATTTTAAGGCTTGTATGATGGGGCCCACTTGCTTGAATATAAGGCCGATGGGCAAAGCCCATTGTGATGTATTCGAGGTCTATAGGTAAGGCCCATTGTGATGTATATTAAACCCTTGTAAGGGGCCATGGGCCCACTGTCCGTTTGACCCTATGTGGGCCACTCCTTGGGAGCAATGTGGGTTGAATATCCACATTGATGGACAATGGTGATTGAATGTCCACATTGTGACCTTCCATTAAGCTTGGTTAGACCCATTCTCATCATTCTCTAGTGGGTTACCCTAAACGATTGGGCCCCATTGATATTTCTTGATCCATCATCGACTGTCCATCCAGGGGTTCTGCCCTGCGTAGAGGCTGATTACCGATTCGGATTGCCACGACCGATTGCCGATTAGCGATCGAGGTTGATTATCCTAACTGATTGCCGATTCCGAGTGACGTGACTGATTCTAATGGCCGATTATCGATTCTGATGGCCAATGCCGATTATCGATCGAGGTCGATTACTGATTCTGATGGCTGATTATCCTGACCGATTATCGATTAGCGATCGAGGCTGATTATCCTGACCGATTACCGATTAGCGATCGAGGTCGATTATCCTGACCGATTACCGATTAGCGATCGAGGGCGATTATCATGACCAATTTTCGATTAGCGATCGAGGTCGATTATCCTGACTGATTGCCGGTTCCGAGTGACATGACCGATTATGATGGCCGATTGCCGATCATCGATCGAGGTCGATTACCGATTCTGATGACTGATTACCGATCTTAATTTGTCGTGGCCGATTACTGATTTTGATTGTAGGGGCCCAATGTGATGTACATGTGACCCATATTTGAGGCCCGACGTGATGTGTATTCTACCCGTGTCTAAGGCCCAATGTGATGTATATTGAGGCCTAGGTGATGAAGCCCCTTTGTGATACACTTAAGGGCCAGGAAAAAGAGCCCATTGTGATGTATGTTAGGCCTATGAGCAGGGCCCACCTGTTGTGTACATGTAACCCTTGAGTAAGTCCCATTGTGTTGTATATTAGGCCGTTGTGTAAGGTCGCGGGCCCATTATATGTTTGGATTTATGTGGGTCATCCCTTGGGGCAATGTTGGTTAAATGTCCACATTGTCGAGGCCGATTGTTGATACTGACTATGAGTATGTGTCAGCATAGCATCATGATACATGCTCATACGCATCATTTGCATGTTTGTTATGAGATGTGATTGACCATTGCATATGTCATTGGGTAGGATGATATGAGACTCCTTGATAGACGAAGGTTATCTCGCATGAGCGCACGATATGTGCAGGATTGATGTATGACTGGATTGCATGACTCATGCATCTTGCATTGTATGTTGTGATTACTATACGCCCTAGCGACATCAGGGTCGTAGCCTCCACAGGTATTTCATGGATGGCCAGATGGGACACCGAAAAATCTGTTTTACATGGGGTGCTATAGATATCCCTGGGTGAAAGTCCCTAAACCCTCTTGGTTCCAGAGGTTGCTCCAATGTCTAGACCGAGTGGGTAGATGAGCGTCGAGTGCCAGTTACTAGATGGCTGTGCTCTCCACTGTGTCATGGTCGGTTGGAAGGGGGTGCGGCCTTACCTGCCCGAGAGGAGGGGGCAATGCTAGGCTGAGTCTGACCAGCTCGAGGAATGGGTCCGCTATTGACGAGCCGGGCCCGATATTGGCAGGCGGATAGTGAGGTCTCTTCCACTCACCTTGTTGGGCGCGATGGGGCGGCAATCTGGTATGGAGTGTAATAGACCCCGGTGATTTCTCAAAGAGGAACCGTACTGATATGTGGACTTATTGAGTAGGAGATGCATGCTCATTCATTCATCTATTCACTATCCACTCGAGCTGGTGGTGCGCAACTAATTGTTGTGTACCTTCGTTATGGCATGAATTTCGATTAGGCGCGCGACTAACCTAAGATCAGGAGTTTACCACGTTGGGTCTGACTATCCAAATTTAGGTATGGGACTGGTTTGGATAGGATTCCCTCGTGGTGGACCCCAAAGCCTGCGATACTACGTACTATCATCCCGACTTCACACTCCAGCATGGTCATTTCATTCGCATCGCATATCACATTGCTTCCGCAGGCATATGGCATCTTGGGTTGCTATGTTTCCGCACTTATATGGCCTAGACAGACTTTACAGGATTGGTATATTGCATTGTACCCGCGGTATTTGATATTTAGCCCTTTATGACTCCTCAAGGCATAACTATTCTATATTGCGTATTCTGATATTGATTGACTCATAGACCCATTCATACTTCCGCTTACTCTGTTCTCGTATGATTTATATCTTGTCAGTATTTCTGCTTACTCTGATAATTCCTGCTCTTGTTAGTGTTTCTGCTTATTTAAACATTGTATGGTTTATGGATTACCAGTTTTTTTTTCGGTATCGTATGATTATGGCATTGTATTGAATACTTGACACTTACCTGGTGCACACACTTACACCACCCTCTAAGCTTTCTATAAGCTTATGCACGATAGAAGCGTGCAGGTGATATTAGGTTGCAGCAGAGTTGAGCTTGGATCATGCAGTGGTCTTCTGGAGTTTGATTTTTATTTATGTATTTCCCTTTCAGTATTGTACTCAAACGATTATATTAATGGATATGTGATGATGATGTTGCCTTTGTAAATTGGGTAATCTTGTGGTTATGCTTATTACTAATTATCTGTAAAAAAAAAAAAATCCTCCTTGTAGGATCCCAGGATCGGAATCTGGCATATGAATGCTAGGAGCCGAGAATGGAGTACTACGGAGGCTGTCGGCACCAGATTCGGTAATCGGGATTCTTATAAATTCGATTCCCGGGTTTGGGGCGTGACGCTTCTTATCATGATGCCTGTAAGGAGATATCCCTTATATTGTGACAATTTTGATTAAATGAAATGCATGGAATACCTTTGACTCTTTATGTGAATGATTGCGGTGTATTTGTGCTATTGAGACTGACAAGGTTGCGCCCTATTTTGAATATAGGGAATGCCGCCTAAGGCTACACGGAGCACAGCTCAGCTTACATTGGGTGAGCCTATGGATCAGGTTCCCTTTCAGTCTAGTGCTCATTCGGACCCTGTTGTGGGCCCGATTTCTGAGACAGCACTTGAGTCTCAGCCTCCTACTGGTCCTGCAGCTGGACCACCGCCTTTCACACCGCCCGTCAGAGAGCAGTACTGCGCGTCTTCTTCGACGCAGTACATACCACAGCCTGCTCCACCTCCAGATAGATTTGAGCAGATGTTGGCCATGATGCAGTAGCAGCAGTAGCTCCTGACTACTATAGTGGGGGCTCTTGCCCAGGGTGGGAGTGTGACTCCACCTGCACCACCTGCGCATCTAACTGAGGATGCCTATACATATGCTCAGGATGAGGGCATGGCTCATCCTGCACCACCTGCTTACCCTGCGAGGAATGCCCCAGACACACGGAGCTTACTAGAGCGATTTCAGCGCTTACGGCCTCCCACTTTTAAGGGTTCTCATAGACCCGAGGAGGCTGAGTATTGGCTCGACCGTGTGTCGAAGATACTACGGATGCTGCATTGCTCAGAGACTGAGCAGGTTGAGTTGGCTACGTTCTTGTTCAAGTGGGAGGCCAGCTTATGGTGGGACAGTGTGTTGCGGACCATTGCCGCTGATTACATCTGGACCTGGGCAGCGTTCGAGTTCCGCTTCCACAAGAAATATTATCCCCAGACATATAGGCATGACCGGGAGAATAAGTTTCTGCGCCTCAGACAGGGAGGCATGACGGTGACTGAGTATGAGCATCGGTTCACTGAGTTGGGCAGATACGTCTCGACTATACTGGCAGATGAGCAGATGCGCATACGGCGCTTTTCTGAGGGTTTACGACCGGATATTCGGTCAAAGATGTGTTGCGTGAGCATTCCCTCCTACGCAGAGCTGATTCACATGTCCATGCGGCAGAGCAGGATGTGGATCGACTTACGCGATCTCGTGGCCCTATTGCTCCTAGGCCACGACCAGAGTTACAGGACAGGCCCTTTGCGGGCAAGAGGCCTCGCGTCGACCCTCCTCCTAGGGCTACAGCGCCAGTGCCCCCGATGCGGCGCCTCGATTTATCATGTACTTATTATGGGAGAGCGGGCCATTTGGCACAGAGTTGTTTCACTTGGATGCGGGACAGTGGTTCTTGCCGCCACAGAAGATCGACCGTACACGCTCACAAGCTATATTAGCACCGCTTTTACGGTTGGCTCTTGTGCACCCTTCCTTCAGACCTCCCGTATCGCAGTTTAGGCCACCTCTACGGCCCATGGTACAGTGGCCGAACCGGCCACAGCAGGCGCGGGTGCATGCCTTGACAGCTGAGGCAGCCGAGACAGAGACTTCTCAGCATTCGGCCTTTGAGGTCACTGCCCACATCGGAAGTATTCCTATTCTCGTGATGGTGGATACTGGATCCACACTTTCTTTGATATCGCATTCCATAGTCAGGCATCTTGGACTGCCGACCATTCGTATGGATGGAGTGCGAGTCCTTTCAGCTCATGGGGATTTTTCTGATGCCACCCTGATGTGTGAGGGTTTCTTGGTGGATCTGGGAGGCAGGACAATGGCTCTTAATCTTTTCGTCGACCCCTCTGTTGTTTATCTCGACGTCATTCTTAGCATGCACTGGTTGACTGCTGGGAGGGCCGAGATTGACTGCGAGACTCGTATGGTGACGGTGTAGGAGCCAGAGGGAACGCCTTTTACATTTTCAGTTCGGATAAATCTCCCCTTCCGCATACTTAGCTACCCTTCTTTACTTCGGGACGCTGATGCCCCGATGCTTGAGCATACGCTAGTAGTTTGTGATTTTGGGGATCTGTTCAGGAAGATCCTTGGTTTGCCTCCTCGACGAGAGATTGATTTCACTATCGATCTGGTGCCTGGTTCCACGCCCGTCTCACTGCCGATGTATCGCATGGCACCGTGTGAGATGGAGGAGTTGAGGACGCAGATTGATGGTCTGTTGGAGCTTGGGCTTATTTGACCTAGTGTGTCTCCTTGGGGAGCACCAGTCCTATTTGTAAGGAAGAAGGATGGTTCGATGCGATTGTGTATTGATTATCGCAGACTGAACCAGATTACGGTGAAGAACAAGTACCCTTTACCCAGGATCGATGACTTGTTTGATCAGTTGAGAGGAGCGCAGTACTTCTCAAAGATTGATCTTCAGTCAGGATATCATCAGTTGCGCGTTAGGGATGAGGACGTGCAGAAGACAACATTCAGGACCAGCTTTGGCCACTACGAGTTCCTTGTGATGCCGTTCGGTCTCACGAACGCACCAGCCGTGTTCATGGATCTAATGAACAAGGTATTTCGGCCTTTCCTCTATAGATTCGTCGTTGTGTTCATTGACGACATTTTGATATACTCCAGGAGTCGAGAGGAGCATGAGGAGCATTTGCGCTTGGTCCTGGATACACTCAGACAACATCAGTTGTTCGCACAGTACAAGAAGTGCGAATTCTGGAAGCAGGAAGTAAAGTTTCTGGGACACATGGTGTCCAAGGATGGCATGGCAGTCGACCTGTCTAAGGTAGCTGCAGTTCAGGACTGGGAGCAGCCTGGTTCTGTCACTGAGGTGAGGAGTTTCTTGGGTCTCATGTGCGATCTACGATCGCTACTGGTCTGAAAATGGGATGTGAGCAACATCCGATGTGCATGAACTTAAGTCCGATCGTGGTCGGCTAGGAGACCACCAGAAATGTCTTTTTAGACCGAAACAGCCCCGATTTGGTTAGGCATTAAGTAAACATTGTTCCCAAGTCTGTTTTGGGCATGTTTTAGGTTATAAAAGGGGCTTAAACCCTCACTTCTCTCACCCATCCGAATTTGCTAGAAACCCTAGCTAGTGTGAGAGAAAAGGTGAGAGATCGTGAGAGAGAGTGGGAGAGAATTTCCTGCTGCTTGCACTACGTGTTGCACGGGCTTAAGCAACGCCCCTCAATCACTTTTCCGATGATTTCTCCGCGTTTCTAGGTAAGAAAATACCCCAAACACTTGCTGATTTAAGGTTCCTTCGGTTCCTTAGCATGATAGCTTATAGATCTTGTGTATTAGGTTCCCGGTTCGCCGTAGACGAAGCGTACACGCTCCATTCGAATCAATACACTTCTAGGATAAAAGGTGTGGATTCTAGATGCTTTGATTGACTGTTTTCAACGCTTTCAATGTCGTTTAATAGTAGATTATCGACGGCAACGCCGTTTAACATGTACAACATGATGTCTGTTTCCTATTTCGTAAGCAGACGAAAAATATGAGATTTAGGGCATTTTAGTCATTTGTAGGAAATACTGTTTTCATCCATATTTTGCTGATGTGATTGACATGGCTTCTTGTCACATTAGGATATTAGGAATGCGTGCATAATCAGTTTGGCGAAGAGATTCGCCCAAATGCGCACTTTGAGTCGACATACTATATATAGACTTAAGTGTGTAGACTAAGTCTTTGTATAAATGTTTATATTAGTATGTATTGAATTAAATGGTGTTATGAATTAGTTTGAGATTGAATTCTCAATTAATATGATGATGTAAATGATTTCCTACATGTTGGCTATATGCATGATTTCATTACATGTACGAAATGCATGTGTTAGATGTTTTAGTTAAGTTATATGTTATAACATGTGTTAACATGCTCACATTGTTGTATTTCATTTCCATTACTCTTATATGATTGCTGATGTGAATTCATAAATGTTTGGGACTATACTTAGTCCAGGCAGTCGGCAACCGAGTAAATTTGTGGTTGGCTTATCTTTACCATGAACGACGCGTCGATGAACACGAGTCGTGTTTTGGAGTTGGCGGCAGTGGTTAGGCCACATGAGGTGTTTTATGTACTTCATGTCGTTCGACTTGAGATACGCTCGTGCTAGTCGAGCCGTCAAGTAACCCGACTGACCATTGTATGTTCACCTTATATGAGTCATAACTGCTTGAACCTAGGGTACTGAACTTACCACTGTAAATCCTATTAACCATGGTACCTTGATCCATAAAGACTCATGAGCCGGGCATGGTGGTATGGGACACCGTGGTCGAGCTGTCGGCCTACGCTGGGGCCACAAACCTCCCCGTAGTGACCAGTGAGCAACCCAGACTCGTGAGCAGATTATGGTGGTATGAGACACTATATTCTTGATGTCGGCCTACATTGATAAGGTGATGGGGGAGCGGTGCAACGAGTGCGAGCAACAGCCCTGACAGCCCTTTGTAGTGACCTCGAGCGTATTCTGAGTCTACGGGAGGCGACGACCCTTCCGTAGCGACAAGAGTACAAGTAGGCCTGTATTGATAAGGTGATGGGGGAGCGGTGCAATGAGTGCGAGCAACAGCCCTGGCAGCCCTTGCAGCGACCTACGAAATATACATCGTATGAGATTACTAGGACTGATGACCCTAGACAGGATTTGTGTTGAGATTGATATAAGGGAAGTACCTTAGTTTCCCAATCCTACTGTTTGAATGGACTAATAATAACTCGGTAATCATATCACCATCACATTGCATGTTCCTGGAAGATGTGGAGCACTGTGGGATGAAAGCATGCCGCGGGCGTAAGATGGTGCCGTATGAGAGAGATCGTCGGTGAGGGCATCCATCATGTCACGTCATATTGCATTAACAACAGTATTAGGAATGTTTATTTACTGCTATACTAATATCGCATGATTGATTTGAGAACATGCTAATCTTTGCTCTATTATTCCACTGAGTTAGCTACTCACTCCTACATTATGGGATGGTGTTTGCAACACCCACCAGACCCTGTCTTAGATGCAGGTGAGGCAGCGATTCAGGAGGCAGAGCCGGATTATGATGAGGAACAGGACGAGTTCTCATATATGCAGTACCACGACGGCTTTGCTTAGGTGGCCTAGATTGGCGGGACTTCTCAGTGGGACTATTTTTGACATTTTGATTCTGTTTATTTACATGTATTTGAGACTCAGAGATGTATTCATACTTTGGAGACAGTTGAGATCTATTTTGTTTTCCATACAGTGATATGTATATCTTTTAGTCTTTCGCTTGCTTTTATCACTGAATCTGGAGTATGAATTGCAGTTTTGGTATACTTTTACTCATGTGAATGCTTTAACTCAGACAACATTGAATCATAATCATTTTTGTTGCATAAGTGACGGTCTGGAACTGGGGAGTTAAGTTTATACACGACCCCCGATTTTCAGGGTGTTACAAAATGTTAACATGTTATCAAATCAATCAAGCAATAATGGTAAAGCAAGCAAATCAAACATTCCTAAATACTGTGATTAATGCAAGAATGAAATGACATGATGGATGCCCTCACCGACATACTCCCTCACGCGACACCATCTTACGTCCGCGGCATGCTTTCTTCCCTCAGTGCTCCACATCTTCCAGGAACATGCAGTGCGATATGAATATGATTACCGAGTTGTTATTAGTCCTTTTCATACAGCAGGATTGAGAAACTAGGGTACTTCCCTTATATCATTCCCAACAAGGATCCTGTCTAGGGTCATCACTCCTAGTAGTCTCATACGATGATATATTTTTAGGTCGCTGCAAGGGCTGTCAGGGTTGTTGCACGCACTCATCCCCATCACCTTATCAATACAGGCCTAGTTGTACTCTTGCTGCTACGGAAGGGTTGTCCCTCACGTAGACTCAGAGTACGCTCGAGGTCACTACAAAGGGCTTCCAGGGCTGTTGCTTGCACTCGTTGCACCGCTCCCCCATTACCTTATCAGTGTAGGCCGACAGCAAGAATATAGTGTCCCATACCACCATAATCTGCTCACGAGTCTGGGTTGCTCACTGGTCACTACGGGGAGGTTTGTGGCCCCAGCGTAGGCCGACAACTCGACCACAGTGTCCCATACCACTATACCCGGCTCATGAGTCTTAGTGCATCAAGGTACCACGGTTATCAGGGTTATTACTGGTAAGTTCAGTACCCTGGGTTCAAGCAGTTATGACGAATACAAGGTGAACATACAATGGTCAGTCGGGTTACTTGATGAGTCCGACTAGCACGAGCGCACGTCGAATCGACCGACATGAAGTGCACAAGCACTTCGTGTGGCCTAACCACTGCCGACGACTCTAGTATGACTCGGGTTCATCATACACATCCTTCGTGGCGAATAGAATCCAACTACGAATTCCAAACTGTTACCGACTGCCTGGACTGGAGTATAGCCCCAAGCACATATAATGTGAATCAATAATCACATGAGAGAGACAGAATTGAAATACAAGACATTCCAGCATGTTATAACATACATCATAAGCAGTTAACCATACACGAGTATTTTAAACATAAGGTAATCAATTCAATACGACAAGCATGGAGGAATTCATGTACATCATCAAATTAGTTGAGAATCCAATCTCAACGCTAATCCACAACACCATTTACTCAATATTTACTAATACATACATTTATACAAACAATTAGACTACACATCTCCAACGTACTTGACGTATGTTGATTTCAACATATAATATGACAAATCCTTATATTGAGGAGATGTCTAATACACAACAATCATATTCTTACATTTAAAATATATGGCAAGCATAAATCATATTGATTTAGGCATTTCAACAAACACTTAGTCCACACACATTAGTCTACATAGCATATGTCGGCCAATATGTGCATTAGGGTGAATCTCTTCACCAAACAGATCATACACGCATAACTAGTATAAGTACATGATAAATACTCATGGCAATCACATCAGCAAAATACGTACGTATACAGTATTTCCTACAAATACCTAAAATACCCTAAATCTCATATTCTTCGTACGTATTCGAAATGAAAATCGGACAGCAAGTTCTACATGTCAAACAGCGTTCTTGTCAGCAATCTACCATTAAACGACATTGAAAGCTTTGAAAACAGGTAATCTAAGCGTCTAAGATCCGCACCTTACGCCGTAGGAGCATAATGAATCGAATCGGAACTCTTCGTCGTTGTCAATGACTGATTGGTAACCTACACCATGAAATAGGTTAGCTATATTAACACTACAGCTACATGGATTACCTAAACAGGTTAGGGATAGGATTTCTTACCTAAAAATAACGTTGGAAGCGCTGAAAGAATAACACAGATGGACGGCTTGGCACATGGAGCAGCAGGGAAGAATCCCTGGAGAAATCTCCAACTTCTCCCTCACTTCTCTCTCTTTTCTCTCTTCTCTCTCCTAGAGTTTTTTTCAAATTCGTATGGGTTAGAAAGCTAAGGGTTTAAGGCCCTTTTATACGCCCAAACATAACCAAAACAGACTTTAAGTCAAGGTATACTTGGGTTATAGCCAAATCAGGTCCTTTTCGATCCAAAAGAGCATTTCGGGAGGTCCCCTGGCCGAATGCGGTCGGACTTAAGCTCATGTATATTGGATTCTGTTCACACCAAGTTTTCAGTCTGGTAGTGTTCCTAGATCGCACGTGGCGGTCCAGTTTTAGTTCAGTGGTCACGGAGACTCGATCGAGGATTCCAAGTACACTGACCTGAGTGAGAAATGTTTCCTGATCCGAGGGTGTATTTGGGTCAGATTCCGATGGTCTGAATGCTTATACTTAACTCGCAAGCGAAATGTGTCAGATTTATTTAAATGACATTTAATTTTTAAAGAATTTCACTCTTTCTCACACTACTTGCTCCATGCTCAATGAAATAGCCTCAGAACATCAGTTGGGCTTGATTTTCGAAACAATTGTCAAGTCCAACAAGGCGGTCGTAATTGTCTAAGATTATCGCTATCGAACTTTTGATGTGCGGTCTAGATCCAATACAAAGTTTCAAAGGGTTCCTGAGAACAAATAGGTTTAGAGTTTGATCCTAGGTTTTAGGGTAACGTAGCGGTAACAATTCTAGAGGTTTTGGGTCTTACAAATTGTATTTAAAGTGATTGGTGCTAATTTCACAGGTAATCTAGCGTAGCGCTAGTTAATTCACGTTAAATTTTTAAAGAATTTGGTTATAAATGATTTCTTTGGCTTTGGAATTGGGTTTTGAGAGGTTACCAAGGCGTTATGGTTGGCCCATTGCCTAAGGACGTCTAACCCCAGGTTGGCAAAAATTTGGGGTGTTACAGATTTCCTAGGACTGACGATCCTAGAATGGATCAATGTTTAGGGATTGATATAAGGGAGGTATCTTAGCTTCCTAATCCTGCTGTATGAAAAGGACTAATAAGAACTTGGTAATCATACTCATGACATCGCACTGCATGTGCCATTAGCGTTGGTGTGAGAGCACAGTGGTAGTGATTCATGCCGGATCGTTAGACGTTGTCGTAAGTGGGAGTTTGTGGTGAGAGCATGCATCATTCCCTCATAACATTCTTGCATTAACAAGAGTATCTAGGACATGTTTGATTGTACTGTTTTATCTTACTGCTTGATTGAATTGATAACATGTTAACATTTGCTGTATAGTACCACTGAGTTGATCACTCACTCCCACGTTCTGGGACGGTGCTTAAACACCAACCAGACTCTGACTTAGTGGCAGGTGACGGCGATGCTTGGGAGGCGGAGCCAGATTTTGACGAGGATGAGGAGGCGTTCTCATTTATGCAGTTCTTAGGCGGGTTCATGTGAGCCTTGTCCTAACCAGCGAGGATTGGGGATATGTATATGATGATTTTGCACAGTTTGATACATGTATTTTGAGACACTGTTGTATATATTGCCCTGGACAGAGCACGCATACTTTGGAGATTGTTTTGAATTATATATGTCTTTAAGTCTTCCGCTTGCATTTCCTTAATATCCCTAAATTATGTTTGCTGATCTGGCTTGATCTATTTCATGTTTTATGCACTAACACGGACAACATACACCCATCACTGATTATGTTGCATAAGTGATGTTTTGGAACTCGAGAGCTGAGTTATGCTCGACCCCCGAATTTCAAGGCGTTACATCATCAGTAAGGTAGGCCCCAAAAAAATTTGAGTATTTTGAGTACAATTTCCACTGTCCAAGTGGCATGGCCTACATGAACTTCTAATCGGCCTAATTTTTGGGACCATGCAATAAATGGGGCTAGTAAGATGGATGAATGGTGTGGATTTAGCACATACATCATGGTGTGCCCATGATCAGCCCCACAAAACTTTACCCTAAAGGTAGGCAGGGACCGCCTTCTGGATGTCCAGGGAGGACATCACCTCCCTCAAACCTTTCTTTTCTATTTTTTATTTTATTTTATTTTATTTTTAAAAATTTAATTTTCTTCTTATCAAGGTGGGTCATTTGAGAGATCCAGTCCATCCATTGTGCGTGTCCCACTTGGTTGAGGAGTCAGTCCAAGTTTTAGATGCATCTAAATTTCAAGTGGGCTCCAGCAAGTTCTTTTATATGTTTTAGCATGTCTTCACATGATATTTGATGGTGTGGGCCACCTGAGTTCCTTATACGGTTGATTTTTGGGGGTGAGCTATTTTTAAAGGGGACCCATCAAATACATGGTGTAGATGGTTGGCACGCATCATGGTGGGGAATGTGGTGGGACCCACGGTCCCTGTCTTTATTCCAAGCAGCAGACGTTGTTGGCTACAGCGTCCTTTGGATGTTGGCAGCAACAGCGTCAATCGTTATATTTTTATTTTTTGATGAATTTTCATAGGTGGGGTCCACATCATGACGATCCACTCCATCTGTTGGATTCTATGGCCCGGTATGGATCTAACAAGCCCAATATTTAGTATTTTTTGATGTACAGAAACATCACAGCGGGCCCTAGCAATTTATCACTATTAAAATAGCCTTTTTGATGGTGTGGCCTATCAGAGATTTGGATTGGCTTCATTTTTCGGTTCAATGCCTAAAATGAGCTTGGAAATCAGATGGATGGCATGGATTAAATATATACATCATGGATGGGGCTTATTGTAGGCCCAGAGCCCTACCCTCTCTTGGTCTCAAGCAACAAGGACGCTACTTACTGCACCGTCCACAGGATGCTGGTAGCAATCAACGTCCAACTCTCTTTTTCTTCTTCTTCTTGTTTTTTTTTTATTTTTATTTTTTTTTTTATTTTATTTAAATATTTGTGCACGTGTGTGCATGGGTGTGATTGGCCAGCCCAATGGGCCAATGCTTGGACAGTTGGATAACTAGTGGGGCCATGTTTTGCTGACCAAGCTGATAATTATGTTTTCTCTTCATCCACATCCTTATGACCATATACCCATATATGATGGTTAGTTTACATCACTGGGCCCATGGCTAGTGGGTCCCACACAAGCTTTAGATCAAGCTAATATTTATTTCATCCCATCATCTATATATGTGTAACCATATATCACAACGGGCCCTACCATCAATGAGTCATACATCATCATTATCATTGTCATCACATTATCACCACAATCAGTCATCCGAATAATCAAGAAAGAAAACAAACCATAAGAGTGGAGGGGGGTGTACTCACCTTGATGAATTAGATGGATGGAAGGGATGAAATTGATGGTTGAGATGGATGGAAGGGATGGGATTGATAGAGTTGATGGCCCACCAAGATCACTCCTTTCTCTCTCTCTTGTATAGAAAATGATGAAATGTTAAGGGATGGAGGGATATTTGTAGAGAAACGGATAAAAATTTGGTAGGGATGGAGGGATATTTGTAGAGAAACGGATAAAAATTTGGTTAAGTTAGACTAACGTGATTAATATTAGCTTAGGATAAGATTATGGGAATTTGTGCATGATTAAGAATTAGTGGTGGATTAAGGAGACATGGGGTGGCATGGCATGATGACATCATGCTTAAGGTGTGGCATGGAGAAGAGTTGACTTGGGGTGTACATGAGAGAGGGAGAGGTATGTGTGTGTGACATCACACACATAGGTAGAGATTCTCTCACCCATATGTGACATGTATATGTGTGCATGACATGTGTTGTGCACATGTGTGGAATGGAGTACATGGTGCCATGCGCACATGATACAATAATGATTCTTGGTGGAGTATCTCACTAATAAAGTATCGTAGAGACGCAGGTGGTACCTTTGCAATCACGGCGATGGGGCAGTCGATATGAAATTGGTTTCGAAGCCTTGGGGATCCAGTTAGTCGGGTGTGCACTATGCACAAATAGTTCAGGTCTGGCCAAGGGCATCGATCATCGTGCACATAGGCATAGAAAGTCGTATGGAATGGACAGGGTGTTACACAATCGATGGACGACCTGGATTAAATACACATCACAATGGGCTTGCGAGGTGGCCCATTTAATGGACTACTTGGATTCAATACATACAATAGGTACGCACATTAAGGTGGGGTCCACATGTTTGGACGGTGTTGATAATACTCATGCAACAAGGTGGTCCCCCATCCAGGGACTAGACGGCGTGGATGCCACACGTGTGGGCCCCACGTCCCATAGTTGGACGTTTTGGATATAACACATACCTCATGATCAGACCCATGGGGCTTGCTGACGTTAATACAACAACTATATAGGTGGGGTCCCCAACAAATGGATGGTACAAATAAAACTCATACATCACGTGTGGTCCATACAGATAGATGGTGGATACAACACATGTATTAGATGGGACCCACCGAACTTGTTAACATCCATACAGATGGACGGTTGGAAGAACACATACATTATGGGGTCCACGTGATGGATGACTGAGATAAAACACATATACCAAGGTGGGCCCGGTGCTGATAGGACCCATACATTAAGGCAGGCCCCACATAGCACGTCCATGAATGGATGGTGTGGGTATAGAATACGTTCAACAAGTTGGGTCCCATCCCACACATGCAGCATAGGTGTGGTGGGCCCCACACAAACACCAAATGGATGGGTGGTATGGACATAACATGTACCTCGTGATGAGACCACAGGGCATGCTGGTGTTAATCCAGCAGCAATAGTTGTTGGTCGTCCAGTAAATGGACGACCTAGATACAAGATACATATATTGAGGTGGGTCCACACGTGTGGGACCCACCAACTTTTGGAAAAGCTGATATTTATGTTTTCATCTGGTCTAGGCCAGTCGGACGTCTAGCGGACGAACAGCTTAGATGAAACATTGCATCTAGTGGGTCCCGTGGGGATGTGGCCCACCAGGACTTGGATCAAGCTGATGTTCGTTTGTTTCCCTTCATCCTAGTTGGCTAAAAAACAGGCAGCAAGGCGAGCCCCATTCGCTGGGCGTCCAAAAAAATCTAGACAGTTTAGATTGTTGGACACATCAGATGGGCCACACACATCGTCACATAAAAAATGAAATGAGGAGAGAGAGAGAGAGAGAGAGAGAGAGAGAGAGAGAGAGAGAGAGAGGTGTGATGGAGGCGCCCCGCAACTATGGGCCCCTCTAATACATGCATCAATACATACATCAAGATGGGTCCCAAATAGGATCCATACCATCAATTGGTAGGCTCCACTTGGTTTATCACAAAAATTAAAATCTAATCTTACAAACACCCACTGATTGCGAATCTTCTAGGTTCCTTGGAATGCTAAGTTCCTTGGCTTCCTCTTTAAGGGTGGATGATGAAGTTTAAATGACTAGGATGAGAGATTTTGGGGTAGGAAGGTGGGTCTTGATCTTGGATTCTCTTTTCTCTCCTTAGTCTTTTTCTCTCTTGGTTGCTTGGAAATAGTGGAGAATGAGATAACATGGAGTTATGGATGAGAGAGAGGGATGGTGGTGTAAGAGAGAGATGGGTGTGTGTATGTAAGAAAAGGATGTGTGAGTGTAAGAAAGGGATGGGTAGAGACAGAGACAGAGAGTTGACTTTGGAGATGACTTGTGTAAGAGAGGGATGAGTTGTGTACTTGACTTGTGATTGATTGATTAATGTGATGTTTGGGTAGAAATTCTCTCAAAATTCGCAACGCGTGACGTTTTCCTTGAAATAAACACAGGCCCACAACTCCTGGCCTCGGTATCGTATCGGCGTGCAAGTTGTAGCGTCGGAACCACGATGACGGCGTGGTTGCTTGGGTACAAGTCTCGGGTTGAGTCAACTTAGATATATAGGACACGACTTAGGGTCGCGCGCAAATGCCAATTATAGGTCATGGATTGTCGAAATTCGACTGGGAGCATCGCGGAAGTCTAAGGAACGGTACGGGCTAGGATACGGGCTTTACATACACAATAACTATATCACATAATGTAAGATGCATGAGTCATACAATTTATTCATGCATCAATCTAGCACGTACCGTGTGCTCATGAGGGACAACTTCGTCTTTCGGGGAGTCTCATAAACAACTTTGCCAATGACATAATGCTATGATCAGTCACTCCTCATAACAAGCATGCAGATGATGTAGATGAGTATGTATCATGATGCTATGCTATCACAACTCGTGATCGGAATCGATTATCAGCCTATATATAAGGCGGGGTCCATAGAAGGACAACAGATCTATCACATGAAGGTTGTCAACTATGGATATACCAAATCTGACATTGCAAATCCTACTATATACGGTAACGATGTACTCTCCTCATGACAAGGATGAGCCTTAGGACAGAGAGTGGGCTTCCTCACCCGTTCCGATACGTAGCAAACTGGGCTTCCAATGGGCCCGATATGTACAAGGTAGGCTCTATGACCTAGGACAAATCTATAAGGTATGATGAAAACACCAACAATAATGGAGGCCTAACGGTTTGGGAAGCCCAATGAGGTGGGTCATGATATTTTTAATGGTTGATAACCACTTGTGTGGTCTACTTTGGATTCAAATCTACTATATATTTTTAGACCATATCCTAAAATGAGCCAAAAAAACTGAAAAACAATATGAATATGAATCCATGAATATACAATAAATATATCAAAGTAGGCCATTGTGAAGGAAACTGCTACAGTGTTAACCCATGCATGCATCCTCGTTTGCTGAGGCAGATTCCATTCACATGAAGTACGGTTATCAAGAGAGTCGGCTCTCATTCATGAACATACGAACCATTGGCTAATTTTCCTTCATCCCTCATCTCTCGCCAGTTAGGCACCTGTGGTCCACCAAGTAATCCTCTCGGTGATTTTTTTTTCTTCAGACGCAGGATGTAAATAGCAGACATGGATGGCCTACAAATAGGGTAATAGTGAAGAGGCTACTTAGTTCGTGCTCTTTGGTCCCACCATAATGTGCGTGTTTCATCTATCCCGTTCATCCATTTTTCCATATCATTAATGCAGTTTAAGCGCAAAATCTCTTGTGAACCAGGTCCTACTAAACTAATGATCATTGAAGGTCTACTATCAAAAGTTTTTACGGGACCAACAATGATGTTTATCCCGCATCCGATCCCTTAAATAGGTGGCAAAGGCCTAAATGATTATAAAACACATATATCAGCTTGATAGGAAGAAAAAAAACCTCCCGGGGCCTTAAAATGTTTTTTACCTCCCTTTGTGGTGCTCTAGTTGAGATTTAGTTATGTATTATTTTTTATTACATGTTATAAAATTACCTGGAAAAAAAAATGGTAGGACAGGATGGCTAAAATACATGGATCATAGTAGGCCCAAAGTACGGCAGCGTCCGTAAGTTATACGCAACCGTAAAAATAGCTGGACAAGTATCTCCTCTTTACCACACGTACGTTTAATCTACACGTGTGAGGCGACCCCGTAGAGCAGGCATTTATCCCGAATCTCTCATCCCGCCACCCGCGCCCAAACCATCTTCTTTTTATCCCCCCCCCCCCCCCCCCCCCCTTCTCGCTCCAAAAACAAACCCCAGAAAGAGAGGGAGAGAGCCAACATGAAAGCCCTCCTCATTTCCATCTTCTTCTTCTCCCTCCTCAATTTTCCCTCCGCTTCTTCATTGTCCGAACTCGATGTACTAATCAAGCTCAAATCATCTCTGCTGGGCCCCACAAACAAATCAGCCCTCTCCAACTGGAATCCCACCTTCCCCTCCCCATGCTCCTTTACCGGCGTTACGTGCGACTCCGATTCTCACGTGATAGCCCTAAACATATCGTTTATCCCACTCTTCGTCAACTTCCCCACAGAAATCTCCCTCCTTCCCAACCTAATCAACCTCACCCTCTCCTGTGACAATCTCACAGGCTCCTTGCCATCTGACCTCTCCAACCTTACTTCCCTCAGAGTCTTCAACATCTCCAACAACAACTTCTCTGGCATTTTCCCTTCCAATCTCCCTCCAGCCCTTGAGATCTTGGACGCCTACAACAACAACTTCTCCGGCCCCCTACCCGTTGTTGGTATAGTACACCTCAAGAAAGTCCGTCACCTCCACTTGGGCGGAAACTTCTTCTACGGTCAGATCCCCGCTTCTTACTCAGACCTACAGACGCTCGAATATCTCGGCCTCAACGGAAACGCTCTCTCCGGACGGGTTCCGCCCACCCTCAGCCGCCTCTCCAATCTCCGTGAGCTCTACATCGGCTACTACAACTCCTACGAAGGGGGCATCCCACCCGAGTTCGGAACGCTCACTTCATTGCATTTGTTAGATATGAGCAGCTGCAATCTCTCCGGCCCCATCCCGCCTAGCCTAGCTAACTTGAAGAAGCTCCATACGCTTTTTCTGCAGATAAACCGGCTGGTGGGTCAGATTCCAGAGGAGCTGTCCGGGCTGGTGAGCCTGAAATCTCTCGACCTTTCCATCAATGAGCTGACGGGGGAGATCCCTGAGAGCTTCGCCGAGCTCCAGCAGCTCAAGCTCTTAAACCTTTTCCGCAACCATCTCTACGGTCGCGTGCCACCGTGGATCGCCGAGCTTCCCAATCTCGAGGTTCTGCAGATCTGGGAGAACAACTTCACGTTCGAGCTACCGGAACGACTCGGCCGGAATGGGAAGCTGACCCAGCTCGACGTCGTGTCGAACCGGCTCACCGGTACGATTCCTCGCGACCTGTGTTTTGGTGGAGTGTTGAAGAAGCTGATGCTGATGGATAACTCTTTCTTCGGGCAGATTCCTGAAGAACTCGGCCGCTGCAAATCGCTCACCCGAGTCAGGCTCGCCAAGAACTTCTTCAACGGAACCATCCCCGCCGGCTTCTTCAACCTCCCTAAGGCTGACATGGTCGAGCTTGGGGACAACTACTTCTCTGGGGAGCTTCCAGCGGAGATGTCCGGCGAGATGCTTGGCATGCTGACGTTGTCGAACAATAGAATGACTGGAAGAATCCCACCGTCGATCCGTAATCTCCGTGGGCTCCAGACGCTATCACTGGAACTCAACCACTTCTCCGGCGAAATCCCGCCAGAAATGGGAGATTTCAAGAATCTGGAGAAGCTGAATCTGAGCGGAAACGAGCTAACTGGGCGAATTCCATCTGAACTCGCTCGATGCACGTCGCTGACAGCCATTGATTTTAGTCGAAACAATCTCAGCGGAGAAATTCCGGAGGAAATTATGAATCTAGTAATCCTCAACACCTTGAACCTATCCCGAAACGGATTGACAGGCAGGATTCCAGCTGAAATGCAGCGGATGTGGAGTTTAACGTCTCTTGACTTTTCTTACAACCATCTTTCCGGCGTCATCCCGGTTGGCGGTCAGTTTCTAGTATTCAATGACAGTTCATTCGTCGGAAATCCCAGTCTCTGCGGCCGGCCCCACTTCTCGCTGTGCACCTCACCTTCCAAGGACTCCAAGAAGTTGTCCCCGCCGCTCAATTCGTCTCAGATATTCCTCGTGATAGGAATGATCGTGTTGGCTCTTATAGCGGCAACGACAGCGGCGATCGTGAAGATGAGGAGTTCATGGAAGGAGCTCCGCAAGTCAAAGGCTTGGAAGCTGACTGCATTCCAGCGGCTGGAATTCACTGCTGAAGATGTAGTCGAATGCTTGAAAGACGACAACATCATCGGCAAAGGCGGGGCGGGGACGGTGTACAGGGGTTCGCTGGCTGGGGAAGTGGATGTGGCGATAAAGAAGCTGGTGGGCCGGAGCGGAAGGGATGATCGAGGGTTCTCAGCCGAGATACAGACTCTAGGGAAGATCAGGCACCGGAACATCGTGAGATTGCTGGGATTCGTGTCGAACAAGGACACGAATCTGCTCTTGTATGAGTATATGCCGAACGGGAGCTTAGGGGAGCTGTTGCACGGGAGCAAAGGGGCGCATTTGCAGTGGGAAACGCGGTATAGAATCGCGCTTGAAGCGGCCTTAGGGCTGTGTTATCTGCACCACGACTGCTCGCCGCTGATAATACACCGAGACGTTAAGTCGAACAATATACTGCTGGATTCGGATTTTGAAGCGCATGTGGCGGATTTCGGACTCGCCAAGTTCTTGCAGGATGCGGGTGCGTCCGAGTGCATGTCTTCCATCGCCGGATCCTACGGCTACATAGCACCAGGTTCCTTCTTCCTTCTCCGTCTGTTTTTTTTTTTTTTTTTTGTGGAATAGCGAGCTGTGGGGCCCACTGGTGTACCACACACCACCACTAACCTAGCTAGTGTCATTACGTGTCATGCGAAAACGAGCGCTGACCCTCCACGAGCTCCGAGTTGTACGAACAGCTCAAAAACGAAGCGGATTGGCTACTCCCCCGCCACCAGCCCCGTGGGTGGTAGGTGCTCTGTGGGCCCCACCATGATGTGGGTCTTTCATCCATTTTTAAAGATCAATCTAGTGCCCAAAAATAAGAGGGATATAAATCTCAGGTGGACCACACCACAGGAAAACAGTAGTGATTTAAATCCTCCTGAGGCACAGTGTACTGTTTATTTGACATCCAATCCGTGGATTAGGTCATACAGACCCAGATGAAGGGAAAAAACAAAGATCGGCTTGATCCAATACTTTTACGGCCCCCAAAAAGCTTTTAATGGTCGACTTTCATTGAACACTTTCTTCTAATGTAGTCGACCTGAGTTTAGGATATAACTTATATTTGATATCATATCATAAAATGATCTGTAAAAATGGATGAACGGCATGGATGAAGTACACACATCATGGTAGGGCCCACAGAGCACCAACCACCAGCCACGGGGCTGGTGGCAGGGGGAGTAGCCAATCCGTTTCCGTTAAAAGGAGATCAAATACATGGGTCCCAGAATGATGTAATTATTATATTCACACCGCTCATCCATTTGGCAAGATCATTTTGGATCTTGATGCCTGAAATGAATCATATCAAATACTCACGTGGACCACACCGCAGTAGGGACAATGATGTTAGGAAGTTTATTTTCCATAGCTGTTCGTAAGGTCATAGATACTTGATGAAGAGATAAAAAAGAATATCATATTGACTCCCAAAAGGGTTTCAAGGGTAAATGTTCAATCCTCCACTTCCATTTGGAGTGTGGTCCACTTGATCGTTGGATCTGTCTTATTTTTAGTGTCAAACCTTACCACGAGCTCGCCAAGTGGACGGATGGTTAGGATATAACTCCTACCTTAATATGGTACCCACAGAACTTGGTGACGTCAACACACCCACCAAGTCGGTGGTGTGTGGTACACCAGCCAATCCGCTTTCGTAAAATCGACTCCGTACATGACCTTTTTATCGTCGATTCTAGGAACTGGGAAGAGAAAAAAACTCAGCGAGATCCACCACTCACGTGATCAATGGGGATTGATGCCAACCAGGGGTTTGTGTTGGGGCGCCACCATGATGGCATTTGTCATCGAGCCCGGTAGTCAGACATGACACCTGAGGATGAAGAGAATAAGAAAATTAGCCCCTTAATTCTACCAGTTTTACATTGTTTCCAATAGTGTAGCCCATTATTCTTTTGGATGTACGTTTAGTTATGGGGTTCCCAGATGATGGACGGAGTTGATTGACATAGAACATGGTGGGGCCTGCAGAGATTGGTTGTTTTATGCAGGTCTTGTAGAGACTTGAAGGGGTTGATTCACGCCAGGTTCATGCCTCTGGGCTATTAATAGGTGCGGCCCGTCCGAAAGATCTATCTAGCGATGCATGGGTAACCTGGATTCGGATTCGCAGTGACCCCTCCATAAGCGACGTTGGTGCTCTGCGGGACCATTGTAATTAATGTGTTTTATCCATGCGCATTTTGCCGTCTCATTTTTCAGCACATGAGCCCAAAAATGAGGCAGCTCCAAAAAATAGGTGGACACCCGTCATTGAAAACATTTCTAGTCCCACTAGGGAAAGCACTGACATCATCTTACACTTTTTGTGGCCCACCATAAGTTTTTAGCGGTAGTTGATTACATTTTTTCACTAGGTGTTTCCACCTAAGTTTTGGATCTGCCTCATTTTTAGGCTTATGCCCTAAAATGAATTGTGGCAAAATGGATGGACGGTGGAAGATAAAATACATGCATCATGCTGGGTTCACAACTTTTCTTGCACCCTCCGCATTGGAGGGGTCACTTCCAAATCCGAGTCCGGGTAAACCTGTCAAGATTAGTTTTTGGTAAGGTGATTGAAGTTAATCGCTTCTAACACCCGACGGACGGTTGCGATCTTTCACTTCTGTACCATGTTCGCGCTGGAGCTGAGGTCCACAGATGGCCAAAACAAATTTTTTAAAAGGGTACCCATAGCAAATTCACTCCGTCAGTTTCACAAGAGTCCAAGACAGGACACGAGTCTAGAACTCAGGTAGATCCCAAACTCATGTAGGCCAGACGACGAAAAAGTGAAAAAGCGAAAAAAAATGCGGGATTAAACGCCCACCATTGGAAAATGGGGCCACATTAGTTTCGTACCTGATGATATCTTTTCACGCCCACCATTGGAGACCTTGTGGGGGCCATGTCGGTTTTGTATCAGTATTATATCTTTGCGTTCAGTTTAACTATATGGTAATAACCCAATGAACGGTTTGGGAGGCGTGTAAAAATCATGGTTGGCTCGGGGAGGGTTTCAACCGTGGACGTTTTGGTTCCCTCCGTATTGTTTTGTGTGGCTTACATGAGTTCTGGTTCTGCTTATTTTTATAATCAAACTGATGGTCTAGGTAGATTTCTCAGGGCCACGGGTGGCCCTGCAAGACTTCCTACGGCCAGAGGCAGAGGCAATCCGCTCCCCTCTGAATCTATAATTTCGCTGATAGCATTTGTCCCTTTGCGGACTGTATTTGTCATGGACCTGTCATTAAGAAGACAAAAGTTTTGACCTATTAATTGTGGTGGGTCCACTTTTCTGCGAGTCAAGCTCTTGTCCTTCGTGATCAGGCCTACCTGACACTGCCAACCCATCTATCCTCCATTCACTCGTCCGCGAAATTTATAAGCAGTCTGCCATGGACGTGGCCCACCATGTCAGTGAGTTGGATCACCTCAAGTTGGGCCCCACACGTCTAGTTTGTTGGATTGGCTTTGAAAGTGTTGAAATCGGATTGCGTTCTGAGTACGTACTTATCTGAGTAAACTGTGTTGGGCCCACCGTTAATGCATGTTCTTTATTAAATCCGTCCGTTCATTTTTTTTTTTTTTCAGATCATTACAGGGGTTGAGTTCAAATTTTAAGCATATCCAGAGCTTAAGTGGACCGTACCACAGGAAACAGGAGTATTGATTTCCACCATTGAAACCTTCCTGAGGCCTATGGTGATGTTTATTTGTCATCCAACCTGTTCATGAGATTTCACGGACATGGATGAAGGGAAATCAAAATTTTTAGCTTGATATAAAACTTATTTAGCCTCAGTGTTCTTTCAGTGCTGTTTTCTACAGTGTGGTACGGTTCACACAATCTACTAGATATACTTCATTTTAGCTTTTGGATGTAATTCATTTTTTTATATTCAAGCCCTAAAATTATCTGATAAAATACATGAATCACAGTGGCCCCACATCTTGCGGCTTTCGAAAGTTTTAGGCTTGGTTTTGGCTGGATCAACAAGGGCCACCTCTCTCTCTCTCTCAATATTAATATTAATTTTATTTTTTATTTTCTGGAGTTTTAATCTTTCCTTAACCCGCAGAGTATGCATACACTCTACGGGTGGACGAGAAAAGCGACGTGTACAGCTTTGGAGTCGTTCTGCTGGAATTGATAACAGGGCGAAAGCCAGTGGGGGGTGAGTTCGGGGATGGAGTGGACATAGTGAGGTGGGTCCAAAAGACGACTTCTGAAATATCAGATGGATCGAACAAGGATGCAGCATCAGCGGCAGTGCTAGCAGTGGTGGACCCAAGGCTTACAGGTTACCCACTCTGTGGGGTGACCAACCTGTTCAAGGTAGCCATGCTATGCGTGGAAGAGAAGAGTGCTTCCAGACCCACCATGAGGGAGGTGGTTCACATGCTGGCTAACCCTCCATCACCTCCACCTGCTCTCCTCTCCCTTTGATTTTTATTAATTTCATGTTCCTACTAATAGTCTATGTATGTAATAAAATCTCACAAAATGGGAGGGCGCATCGAGGGTAAAAACACTCAGCTTTTGGTGTGAATGTGCAAGTAATTAACATGTTTTTCTTTATCTTTTTTCTACATTTTAAATGCTCATGCACGTGACTTCATCATCTACCTTTTGCTGGCGACATTTGGCACTGTAGCACGGAAGGTTTTGCTACTTGTGAGCAATGGGTGACACGTGTTCGGTTGAGATTCACAGGTCAGACCAAATTTAAATAGACTTAGGTACGTACTGACCCGGTTAACGTCAAATTTTGAGTTGACATATTGGTGTTGGGATCTGACCAGTTGCAGATGAAGAAGAGTAATGAGAGGGCAAAGGAGAACGAGAGAGAGAGAGATAGAGAGAGGACCATCAGTGGGAAGAGGTTCTTGTAGAAAGTTTGGCCGTCCACTCATCAGGTGGGTCACGTTATAAAAAGTAGTAACGACGGACGGTGTTACTCGACATGCATATTTGCCCCGCCAAATTAGTTGATCGACGCGGATAGGGTACTTTCCTGTTCCGGGCAGGCACCTCTTTAGTACATGGGCTTAAGAGGATTAGGTAAGATGGATTTGCATCTAGTCCTATGTAAATTCTATCTAGCATTTGGTCTGGAGACGGGAAAGATTGGGATTAAGTGGGATGGATGGCATTGCATTCGGACCCATGCCTGGTTTTTGGTGGGAAGCACACGTTTTATCCATGCAGTCCATCTATATGCGGCTTTTACACGTGGCAATCAAGTTATATATGCGTGCAAGTGACTGATATTAGTTATGAGTATGGTCTATTGATTACAATTCATGGTCCACTAAACATGAGTTTTGCTTTATATAGAATTTTTTTCGGAAGAAGCATATGATCCGAAGCAATGGTCAAAATATCATGATATTTCAAGGCATGCCAAGCACTGCAATAATGGTGTTAATTCCATCTAATGCATGCAATTTTATAGAATTTAATCCTGCGGACCGAAAAGGCAAGGCCCCAAGTTTTCAACCGTGGCACCCAGGAAGTTTTCGACCGTATTCGTTTAATCCCCACTGTGGTACACTTGAGCCTTGTCGTTGTCTTGTTTGCCCTGAGTTGATTGTCTTTGAGTTTTCAGGAAGAAGGTCTCCTTGAACGGCTTAAATGCACACAGATTACATGTCAGTGGAAAAACATATATGCATGATAAATCTCCACTCACCAGATACTTTGTCTATTATTTAATAATTTTTTGCCTTCTACTTGTGGTATTTGTGGACATCGGAGCAATCTAAACAGTGGGCCTCATCTTCAATATGAGTGTAAAAATTCATGCCACGCAAATCATCGAGTGAGATCTACTCAAAGAAGTGACTACCATGGTCTGACTTGGTGTACATTTTCAGCTCATATAAGCCTATTCTGCATTGATTTTTAGTTGACCTTAATGGCGATCCTAACTTTATAATGGTTTAGATGTCCTGTGCTGGTTAAATATATGGGTGGAAAAACCCGTGTGCATTATGGCGCCTTTCTATTAAGCAAATGCTCTTTTCAGTTTTTAATTAATTTTCTGTCAAGTAGTCTTTTATTATTATTATTATTTTTTTTTAAGGAGTATTCCCTTAACTTTGTTGGTGTGCTTGTGTGTCAAAAATTAAGTTGGTATCACCTGAAATTGCGTGGAATACTCTATCACAACATATGAAATATTGGCAGAGCCATGAAATTATTAGCTATGTCTTAGAGGGGAGTGATCAGGATCAATTAAAATTTTACTAGTTAAAACATAATTGTTTAAATTAATAAATTAATTAAACTAAGTAAGACAAATAACTCTAAAGCTTTCAAGCTAATAGAAGGTCCAGTTATATAGATTATACAAGTTATGCCATTTATGCAACTAGTCAACTGATAATAAGCTTATGTGTGTGTTACAAGTTAAGTGCCTGACATAAAATTTAATTCATGCATTCATATGATTTTTTAATCAAATGCATAAGCATGAATAAAAATGTGTGTAATTCACAATCACAAACACAATATGTATAGTAGTTTGGTTTCCCTACTCTACTCTCGGCGGACGCACTCTCTCTGATTGTATCGGTATGTACTATCGAAGAATTTAAATTGGGTTTACCTTTAACCTATACAAGCGAACACTCCCGCTGGATGCCTATACAATGATTTACCCATGTACTCACCTATGTTGGTAGCCTACGTAATGACTTACCATTTACACACCTATTAATGGCCTATACAAAGACTTACCCACGTACACACCTATGTCGGTGTCCTACATAAGAACATATAGACGCACTCACCCGTGTTGGGCTATATGGTCCTACATAAGAACCTACATGAGTCTGTGATGTAGAACGTGGCACAAACACATTCCTAGCATGGTTACACCAAAAGAAGGTGAACCGTAAATTAGCTATAACTTTTGATCCAAGTATCGTTACATGGCGCATAACCTATCAATCTTTACTGAAACGGGCCATCCGAGGTGAGCCGACACACAAAGTTGGTCACATCTATTCGTTTCGTCATAAAACACGCGCTTTCAGCTCAAAAATGAAATTGAAGTAAAATTTTACCATTTTTAGTGATTCTGACTTTTTTTAATATTTTCTTATTTTTAGAGTTTTACATTTTGTTCTTTTTTAGAAACAACTTGTAATCATGTTAGGACTCTTATAGCAAAAGTTTATTTGTAATTTTTATTTTTAGAAATTGGGCTTTAGAAATTTTTTATTAAAATTAAGATTTTTATTAGAGTTATAATTTTGCTATTTTTAGTAATTGCGAATTTGGGTTTTTTTTCTATATTAATAATGTAACAGGATATACATATTAGACAATTATCAATCAAATTACGAATTTTATTAAAATTATTTTTTATTTTCTCTCTCCTCGTAGATTCAGGGTATCTCTGTGAGGAGTCCAAAGAAGTTCTGTGGATTCGAAACAGTTGTCCCTTGAGGAAGACGGTGCTCGATCTCAACACGTCCTTCCTTGCGTCAGTTTGGTATCAGAGCGAGGACTCTCCTCGGATTGATGACAAATAACGTAGGTATGAACTAAAATCTTGGGGACGGTGATACATGGATTCATTATCTTTTGGAAAGAATGAAAGTTTTCCACCGGGAGAGTCAATTGACCATGCAAGGGTTACAGACAATCCTCGATTGTATTACGGATGCGTTAACTTTGCCCTGAGCCCAAGGTAATGCTCAATTTTTCGTTGTCCCTGTACGACATAACTCCGATTTCCACAGAGCACCACTTAATGATGGTGAATCGCAGGCCACCATTTTGATCGTGAAGAAGCCGTTGTACATACCAAAGGTAAAGATAGATTTACATCGGCAAAATATCTTTCAAATGAGGTGCACTATAAACCAAAAAATCTGTAATGTGATCATTGATGTCAGGAGCAGTGAGAATCTTATGTAAAACAACAATGGTGAAAAAGTTGGAACTGAAAATAGAAAGACATCCATCTTCATAAATGATTGGATGTATCAAAGAGGTCAATAAAACAGAGGTAACCGAATAATACACTGTCTCATTTTTAATTGGTAAAAATTATAAAGATCAAGTACTTTGTGATGTGGTTGACATGGAAGCTTGTCACATGTTACTTGGTTGACTAAGGAAATATAATGTTAATATTGCACATATAGGCTAAGATAACGTATTCATATTTATTAAATATGGTAGAAACTTTATCCTCGTCCCTATGGGAGTGGAGAACCAATCCAAGATTTCTGAAGTTGAAGAACAATCTCTCATAATTAAACATGATTTTGTTAAGCAATCTAAGGAGACGAGAGATGTAGATGCATTAGTTGAAAAGGAAAATTATATGAAACCTGTGAACATCCCAGAGGATTTGAAACCAGTGTTGTAGGAGTTAAATGCGATTGTGCTCGATGAACTCCCTAATAAGTTTCCTTCCATAAGAGATATACAAAACCATATTAATCTTGTCTAAGGAATAAGCCCCTCAAAAGGGGGATATGATAGTGACAATCATCGGACGGTAGGTTATCTAAGGAGAATATACACTCTCAAGCTGCTACCTAACCATTCATTCCACCCCTATTCCCTCTTTTAGCCATTATTAGCCTCTGGTTTCGGAACCAAACCAGGAGTGAAAAGCAGAAATTCATTCTTCAATCGCATCCGACCTTTATTGGGAATCAATGCTCTGCTTTGCCTAATTGTCCACATTATCAAAAAGGATGCGAGACTTTGCAAGAACAAATAAAGGAACAAATCCATACTGGTCGAGTCAAGGAGATCATGAGTACATGTATTATGTTAGCTCAAGAGCCTAATGCAAATTACAAGGAAAAGACCTGAAAACATTAGTGCCAAAAATTATTTAAGTATCATGAGCGAAGTCGCTTGAGTAACTTGAGGAAGAGTTTTTTCAAAGTAGAGTGGTCTGATGTAGAATGTGACACAGATACATTCCTAGCATGTTTGGACTAAAAGAAGGTGAACGTAAATTGGCCATAACTTTTGATCCGAGTATCGTTATATGGCGCATAACCTATTAATTTTTACTAAAACGGGTCATCTGAGGTGAACCAATCCAAACATCTATTCGTTTCATCAGAAAACGTACACTTTTAGCTCAAAAATGATATTTAAGGAAAAATTACTATTTTTAGTAATTCTGATTTTTTAATATTTTCTTATTTTTAGAGTATTAGATTTTCTTCTTTTTTATATAGAAACAACTTGTAATCAACTAAGACTCTGTTGAGGGTCAAATATTGCATATTATTCCCCATTTATATCTTAGTTTTATGAACATGATAGTGCTTAATGGTCTATTTTATATATATTTTTGTTGCAAGGTAAATATGAGAGCTTGTATTGAAAAGAATGTTAAAAGCATGGATTTAATGCTCAAGAATCACCAAGCTAAAGGTTGGATCTTAGAAAGACCAAAAATGAAGAATTCACATGCCAAAGATCCAAAAAAACTAAGTGAGGAATGAAGAAAATCAAAGATTTGAATAGAATTTGCATAATTCTCGACTAGTCGAAGCTCTAACTCAACCAGTCGAAACTTTTCCTCAACTAGTCGAAGATACTTCGACTCGAACTCTAGTAACATGAACTTCTAATTTCATGTGATCCTCGACCAGTCGAAGATTGTCCTCGACCAGTCGAAGGTGACCCTTGACCAGTCGAAGGCTGTCCTCGACTAGTCAAGGGTTACATAGATGTTGCGCGAACTGCATAAATTTGAGGCGATTTCTGGATTTTTCCAACTTGGTGCGAAAGTCGGAGTTGGACAATTATAAATAGGAGTCCCTAGGATGTTCCTAGGCATCTTCGAGGGTTTGAGGAGTGGAGTAAATGGGTGGAGCCACTGTCCAGGAGTTCTTCTTCTTCTTCTTTAGCTTGTTTTTATGCTTTTCTTAAGAGACTTTAGTTTAATCATGTCTATGGTTGGATAAACCTCTTAGCTAGGGCTAAGAGATGAAGCTTGTAGTGTAATGAGATGTTTCTTTTACTTTGATTCATGTTTATGTTGAACATTCTTTGATTCTAAGTTTGATTTTAAAGGAATGCTTACATTTTTTTAATGGTTTATTGTGACTCAAATTATAGTAGACCTGCAATAGCTTTGAGTATCTTCTTTTCCTAATTTTGAGATTATGGAATTGATAAATCCTGTTGTTAGCCATCGTCCCATGAGCATGGTTTGGTGATGGAATCTCTTCCAATTATCACAATTCTCATCCATTGAGAATTAGGTTAAAGAAAGTTCAGATTGATCTTAATTGTATACCTTTCAACTGGATAGGATACGACTTCAATTCTAATTGTGTGACTTGAATCAAGTAAGAGGGTTCCTTGATCTCTATAAGTGGATACTTGGAAACCCTAGTTCCAACCTTTAAATTCTTAAGTTTTAATTATTGTAATCACAATTACTCTCTCAATTACTTCAGAATTAGATTCACATCTTCTTCTAGTTCTAGTTCTAGTTACAGTTACTTTCAGAATACACATAAGATTAGTCCTTGTAACCTCGGTCTCACCGAAATTATTACTACATTGCAACATTACACTTGGGGTTGTGAACAAGTTTTTTATGTTGTTGCCAGGGATTAACGATTGCATTTTTTCTGAGATTAACTAGTTTTTGAATTAGTTTAAGATTAGAGTTTTTTTACTTTCTATTTTTAAGATTAGAAACTTTCCTTTTCTGTTTTTAGAATTTTTTTTTATAGAAACTTTCCTTTTCTGTTTTTAAAAACTTTCCTTTTCTGTTTTTAGAAACTAGTTTACCTTCCTTTTCTGTTTTTTTTAGAAACTAATTCACTTTTCTTTTTCTTTCGTAGGATCCCAATATGGATACTTCTAATTTGGCAACTTGATGGGGGTCGAATATTGCATATCAGACCCTAGTTATTGCCTGATTTTACGTACATGATAATGCTTAATGGAATATTTTAATCGTGCTTTTGTTGTAGGGTGTAATCAGGAGCGTTGACTGAAAAAGAGTACTAAAAGCATGAATTTGATGCTCCAAAGTCATCAGAGCAGGGGACGGATTCCAGAGGACCAAAATTAACAGATTTACATGCTAGGGATCCGAGGAAATCAAACCGTTCACATTAAACGGGTCTGAAATTGGTCTAGAATGCAAGATCACATAGTTTCCGCCATCCGATCAGTTCGAAACTTCTTACATGTGATGAGGGCCATAAATTAACCGTACATATTAAATTTCAACCATTGAAGATCTCGGGAAGTGGCTCGACGGATAGATCAGCCCATTAATCTTCAATTTGGGGACCACATGATATCTGGAACTACCTTAACTTTGGTTTTCACGGTTAAAATAGTTTAAGAAAAGGGATGGACGGATTAGATTTCTGAAACACATTGCAATGAGGCCTGTATGCATGGTGTATACATTACACATGTACATGCATGCGATGTGCACCGGACCAACCGTTCGGTCAGCACAAGCGCTGACCCGCATCATCTCAAAAATGGAAATTTCCATTTTTTACGGCTGCGTGATCGACCGACGCTGGATTTTACTAAAGATAGTGGGCCACCATCACGGCCTGTACGGAAGATCCGGACCGTCCATCTTGTAGAGGGGTTCACGAACTTCAAACCCATGTTTAGCTTTGGCACCCATGCATACACATGTGCGCGATACAGAGGCCACAAACAGGCTGCCCTGCAACGTTTAAAAAGATCTCAGCGTGATTTATTCTCTGGGCCACGTCAGTGGACATTCAAAACTGACTTTTCTTGGCCGAAATTTTGAGAGAAATGCAATAGATGGTGTGGATTTCCAAAAGGACTTTGATCATGGACCCCACCGACTCTCGTTCAAAAATGGGAAACTTCCGTTTCCAGAGTTCGCACAACAGATTGTCGGTTTGCAGTTGTGGGCCCCACCCATTGTCCATATGGACAATCCAAACCATCCATCAGGATTCTAAGGTCTGTATCACCAACACCTAGGTGACTGAATTTCAAAAGAAAACTATTATGAAAATCCAGCTGTTTAAAAGCGGAACGGACGACAATCGATAAACCTGTGGGCCTCTTCAACGAACGATCAAAAGCACCCGTCTCTAACCGAAATTTCCTCCTCCATCCAATGGATGGAATGGATTTTCCAAAATAATGAAGGAATGGGCCCCACCAGTGTCACAGCGGAAGAGATCCACGATCTCCGTTTCAGCATCCAGAAATCGGCCGACTTTGCGGCGGTTGTACGATCAGACTGTTGATCAGATGGCTGATCCAAGTCGTCCATCATGTAGGCCATCGGAAATAGTCCCAGGGGAAGGTGATTTTACAGACGACATGCAAGGAAAATGGGAGTTTGGATACCCCCGAATTTGTCTGTGTAAAGGAGTTACGTACTTTGGTGCGTAAAGAGTTCTTTTTCCGTCGACTCTCAGCCGACCTTTGGTAGCTATAAAAGAAGACAGACGTTATAAGGAAAGAGCAGATCCAGAGTTCGGTTTGGAGAGAAGAAAGAGAAGAAAGAGAAGAGAGAGAGAGAGAGAGGAAGAAAGAAGAGAGAAAAATGTTTTCCTCTTATCAATTTTATTTTTCTTTCCTTCTATTTGAATTTATGAGTTGTTAAATCTCTTAGCTAGGGCTGAGATGAAGCCTTTAATTTGAATAACTCTTGTTTATGTTGAATTTATTTTAATCTGATTGATTTGTTTCTTTCGCTAGTGTGCTTAACTGTAATTTTCATGCTTCTCCATTCTATGAGCTCGACTAAAGTCTAGATATAGATGTTGTTTGGAATCTTAACTAGGTGCTTGTGTCTGACCATGAACAGGTTTCCTATAGAGGAAGAAATAGGAATCTACATCTCTCCATACCTGACCATGGATGGAAAGATGTGATCCATATGCTTTAAAGGATTATACATTCTGTGTGCCCGACCAAGGACATAGTTTGTGATTTATTTAATTTATATCAATCTGAATAGGGTGAATCAACAGGTAAAATAAGGGTTAGGATAATTAGAGGTGGATTCAAAAGTCCTAGTCTTCTCCTTGATTGAATTTTTCTCCTTGCTCTCAGTTATTTTTCATAGATTTTTGTTATTAGTTCTCTAAACTATTTGTTGGATTAGTTAAGAAGATTCATAAATTTTGAATTGGGACAACCAGTCCTCGTGGAAATGATCTCGTAATACGTACCATATCTACATCTGATTCGTATACTTGCGAGTTAAAATCATTTAAATCAGATTGGTTTAAATTAAAACATCACAACTTCTTTCTAATTTTCTCTCTTTCTATTTCTAGATTTCTCTTTTCTTATTTTTCTTTTTAGGTTTTTGGGTAGATTATGAAATTGAGGGCTGAGAGTGTTTCATGCGCAAGTGGGTCCGTGATAACACTTGAGGTCACTTGAGTGAAGGAGGATTGGTTGAGGGGTTATCTATCCATCATAGGATTAGACACCACTCAAGATCCACAGAGTTAACTGAAGTTATGGTTGCCAATCAACATCCAAATCCATCTCAACCTACGGTTGAGGAAATCCAAGATGCGAATGAGGTGCATCAAGCACTCCCGCCTCGTACTTTGCAAGATTATTTACAACTAACGAGGGTGAGCATGCCCTTATGTATAGTTTTTCTATAAAATACAGGACATATGGATATCAAGCCAGGGGTGATCCAACTCCTTCCAAAATTCCATGGACTTGAATATGAAAAATTCATATTTACACTTGAAAGAGTTTGATATGATCGTAGTTACTTTATATTTTCCTAACGTGTCCGATGACACGGTTAGGCTGAAACTCTTTCTCTTTTCTTTGAAAGAGATAGCTAAGATGTGGTTGCATTCCCTACGTCCTCGATTTATTGGTAGATGGATTGATATGACAAGGGAGTTCATAAAGAAAATGTTCCCACACTATAAAACGAACACCCTCAGAAAGTCAATCATGAACTTCACCTAAAAGGAAGATGAAACATTCTTCCAATGTTGGGAGCGGTTCAAGAATCTTGTCAGTTCATGCCCACAACATGATTTTGAAACGTGGCACATTATACACTTTTTCTATGATGGACTGACATCCTCCATGCGCCAATTGGTCGAGACAATGTGCAATGAGAAATTCATGAACAAAAACGTCGATGATGTGTGAGATTATTTAGATAGACTTGCTAAAAATACACAATCATGGGATGTCTCCCCAAAATCGAGCACCACCTCTAGGCCAGCTCAATCAAAGGAGAGGGGACTATACCTTCTGAAAGAGGACGATGGTATCAATGCTAAAGTGGCTAATCTCATGAGAAAATTTGACGCCATGGGACTAAAGAAGGATAAGGCTAAGGAAACTGTGTGTGGTATTTGTGCTTATAACTTCACATAATTGAAAATTGCCCAACAAAACCTACTTTTTAAGAGGTACTGAATGAGTAATCTAATATCGTGAATAATTACTAAAGGCCTTTTAATGGACTCACGTCCACTACATACAATCCTAGTTGGAGAAATCATCCCAATTTCAGTTGGAGGAATGGACAAACTGCTACTCTTCAAGGATTCTTTAATCAAATTCCAAATAAAGGGAAACCTCAAGAGGATCTGGTTCTAAAGCATCTTCAAAATCAAGAGCTTTTAAATCAGGGGATGCTACAACCCTTTCAAGACCTTACAAAGGCCATACAAGGGCTTGAGACAAAGAATGTGATTGGGAATAAGGGAAGCCTTCCAGCTTAACCTCTTCTCAATCTAAAACCGTAATATGAAGTCAGGGACCCCAGCTCTTCAAATCAGATAGAGTAAGCTAAATCTATCACCATTCTTAGGAGTGGGAAGACCATTTACAAAATCATTCCGGTCAGGGCTGAAAAGCCTAAGGACCCGGAAGAGGAAAACAATGATAGACCTAACAACACTCCACAAGAGTTAGAATCAGAACTTCAAGGCAAGCCAATTGTTTTATTTCCTCAACGGTTGATAGAACCAAACCTCTCTAACTCTTAGGATATTCTAAGGGTACTGAAACAAGCGAAGGTCAACATTCCTCTATTAGATGTCGTTAAAAAAATACATTCATATGCTAAATTTTTGAAAGACTTATGTATGACCAAAAGATGATAAAATATTTAAAAAAAATATCTACTTGACAGAAAAAGCGAGTGTCATCCTAAAGAAAAATGTGCCACAAAAGTACAAAGATCTTTAGCCCAACCATTGCTTGTGTAATTAAGAACTACTGGATTGAGTGGGCACTTCTTGACTTAGGAGCGAGCGTAAATCTAATCCCATACTCGGTCAATGCACAAATTGGTCTAGGTGAATTAAAACCCACCTGGACCACATTACAACTTGCTATCATTCAGTTCGTGTATCGAGAGGGGTAATCGAGGATGTGTTAGTCCAGGTTGACAAATTCTACTGCCCGGTTGATTTTATTGTCCTGGATACTCAACCCATCTTGGATATGAGCACTTAAATTCCCGTCATCCTTGGTCACCCATTCCTTACCACATCAAATGTAATCATCAATTGTAGGAATGGAGTCATGAATTTGTCTTTTGGGAATATGACATTGGAGCTTAATATCTTTTTCAACATGATGAAACAGGCAGAGTATGATGACGATGCCCATGATGTTAATTTGATTAATTCTTTCGTGTAGGATAGAACTCTGATGACCTTATCCTCTGACCCTCTAGAGACTTTCTTAGCCCACTCCCATAATTTAGACGATGATATAATTAGGGAGAAGGGTGCCATGCTTGATACTGTACCAGTACTTGAAGTTAATCGGTGGAGGCCACAATTTGAAAAATTGCCACAAATTAATGAAGTGCCTCTACCATCTAACATCAAGGCATCAAAGCTTGACCTAAAACCTTTACCCTCTGAATTAAAATATGTCTATTTAGGTCAAAATGAGACATACCTAGTGGTGATTTCTTCTCACCTTTAGCCAGAACAGGAGAGTATACTTATCTCTACTCTCATTGAGCACAAAGGAGCCCTTGGATGGTCGATTGCGGATCTCAAGGGAATTGACCCTTTGATTTGTACTCACAACATTTATTTAGAGGATAATGTGAAGACCTCTCGACAACCACAATGTAGATTAAATTCAATATGAAGTGGTTAAGGCTGAGGTTCTCAAGCTATTGGATGTTGATATCATATACCCTATATCTGATAGCCGATGGGTGAGTCCAACTCAGGTGGTTCCTAAGAAGTCTGGAATCACCATCGTAGCCAATGCCAACAATGAACTCATACCAACTAGAGATACTACTGGTTGGAGAAAGTGCATTGATGTAAGTGTTATGTTTTAGATCTAGCACCTTGTGTTGTCAAAATTTGTAGTGACCAACCACTTGAGAGTGATTGACTTGTTTGATAGATGGAAAGTTCACTTTCAAGTTCAATAGATGGAAAGTTCATCTTCATTCGAAGATAAGTTTTTATGTCATCTACGTCAACAATCTAAAGCTTTTGCATCTTTAAGTTAAAGAGCATGTTCAACTGCCAAAGATCATACACAAGTCAGAGTGCAAGTACAAATTCATACACAAGCTCAAGTCCAAGCTCAAGTACAAGTACACAAGCTCAAGCTCAAGTGCTCAAGCTTAAGTTTAAGCATTCAAGCTCAAGCTTCAAAGTGTACAACTTTTAACCTTTAAAGTACTTCAAGTATTTTATCTACTAAAGCAGCCGAGTTAACAAGTTTAATGCTCACATTTCAGGTATACATGACCATAGAAAGACCTTAGGAATAGGTCATACTTATTGCATATAGAATTTGAGTCATGGTACTTAATTTGGACCTTGCTTTGACTAGTCCTAGTCATGGTTCGACTAGTCCAGGAATTGGCTCGACCAGTCCAGGGTTTTTTTCAACTAGTCCAGGAATTATTTGAAAATTTTTGGATTTTCTGTTGAGGACTCGACCAGTTGAGCACCCTGCTCCACTGGTGGTGGAGACTGGCTCGACCAGTTGAGCAGGACTCTACTCGAAGTCCAGCATGCTATTTTGAGCCCACTCGACCAGTCGAGTGCTATGCTCAACCAGTTAAGTAGGCCACTCGACCAGTCCAGTGACGAGCTTATCCTATCACACCAGAATTTTTAAAAATTGGTTGCAGCTTGGACCAATCGAGGGAACCGAATTTCACCCTATAAATAGAGGAAATTTCTCAGCTTTATTCATTCATTCCAAGCTATATCAAGACTCCTCTCTCAGAATTAAGTCCCTACTACAGTAAAGCTTGCTCAATAATTTTAGATTCTTTTATAGCTCTTTCAATTTTGATTTTATTGATCTCTTATTATTCAATTCTACTTATTAAAAAGAGAATTTTGCTTTACCCTTTTGAGATTTAAGAAATTAAATCAAGTTAGCCCAAGGTTGATTTTAAATTAAAATTCATTTAGACCTAGAACATTTTTATTTGTGAGATTGAACTTTGAACATCTACGTCTATAAAGAATTGGTTCTACCGGGATACATTGAAGAAGAATTTTCAGATAAGTATATTTCATTTATTATATTGTGGTTTGCAAGATTGCCAAAAAATCTTTCATTTTGATTTTGACTGAGATAGTAAAAAAATCTCAGTGTGTGGGGTTTTTAATTGTGGTAGCCCATTGAAAACATAATTATAAAGGTTTTAAGGTGAACCTTGGATAACCTTCTTTCTTAGTGAAGGCTTATATCCCATGGGTTGTGGATATTGGGAGTGGAGTAGGGTGGCTATTTGAGAACAGTTGGTGTACACCCAAACCACTATAATTCTTGGAGTTTGGACGATGATGATGATGATGGTGATGTATGTGATGTGATGAATGTTGTATTTATTTTCATGTACTTGTGGTGAACGTTGTAATAGCTAGATTTATTTTATTTTTCTTTGATATTAGTTTGATTTTTTTATCCTTACTAAGTTTAAGACATCAGGTTGTCCTACCATAAACCTTAGTTTTTGGTGTCAGGTTGTCCTTTGAATAAAGTTTATATCAACCTGTCAAGACTAGTGCATTAGAGGTTGCAATTTATTTATGCTATCTGCCTTTATATTTCGCGTTTAATTTTTATTTGGCATAGCACTATTCACCCCCCTAGGACTGAGAGCTCACCCTTTTCAAGTGGTATCAAGGCCTAATAGCTCATTCCATTGGATTTATTTCCCGAGTTAATCAATCTTGAGATTTCTATATGTCAAAATTTGATAGCCTTTCTATTACTAGGCCACCACCGTTTGATGGCTCTAATTATGCTTATTGGAAAGCGAGGATGAGGATCATTTTTAGGTCCATTGATGAAAGTGTGCAGCAAGCAATGGTTACCAAATAGAAACCACCAATGACTGAAGTTCTAGGCAGTGATGGAACCAAGTCCATGCAAGTATCACCTTATTATTTATGGACTACACCTCAGAAAAATGAGAGCAGTGCTAATGCCAAAGCTTTAAATGCAATCACTTGTGCACTATCACCTGATGACTTCAAAAGATTTATATCTTGTGATACTGCAAAATAAGCTTGGGATATCCTAAAAATGACACATGAGGGTACGACTATTGTTAAAAAGTTAAAACTTAGATCCTCACTACTAGGTTTGAGGAAATATGTATGGAAGAAAATGAATCATTCATGAACTTTTATACAAAAATGAATGACATAGTTAACTCAATGTGGGGTCTTGGAGATAACATCCCAGAAAGTAAAGTTTGTGCAAAAATATTGCGATCACTTCCTGAGAGATTCAATTCCAAGGTAATTGCCATTTAGGAACTTAGAGACACTGATAGTATGAGGTTAGAAGAACTTGTTGGTTCACTTCAAACCTACGAGTTGAATTTCAAAGCTCCAAAAGGTAAGTCTGTCGCTCTTAAATCATCTAAATCTCTTTCTCAAGATAATAATTTTGATTGTGAAAAGTCAGAGGATGATATGACTTTACTTGCAAAAAAGTTTTACAAAATTTTTAAGAGTAAGAAAAGAGTTGATTTTAAAAAACCCTTTGAGAAGAAAAAAGGAAAAATTAAAACTTGAAAATCTCTAAAAGATAGCTAATGTTTTAGCTGCCATGAATACGGGCATTTAACAAACAAGTGTCCAAAGAGGGACAAGCCAAAACAAAAAGGCATGTTAGCCACATGTGATGAATCATCCAGCTATGAAGCCTTTTCTAAGTCAGATGAATTAGAACCCGAAACTTTAAATGAAGTCAAGACTTTAATGACCCTAGCCAAAGTCACTTCCCCGGATAGTTATGATTCAACTGATGATGAAAATTTGAGTGACCCTGAAAATGATAATGAAGATGATCTGCCCTATACAGGGAGAGTTGTAAGATTGTTGTCAAACTTAAGCTTCAAAAAGAGAAACTTTTGAAGTTAAAAGAGGATTTAGAAAATATTAATTTAGAAAAGTCTCATATTTCTAATTATTTAGAAAAAACCAAATGTAATTTGAATTTCAAAACATCAGAACTAGAAAAATTAAGATTAGAGAATGAGAAATTAAAAATTAAAGTATCTTCCCTCTTGAGTTCAAAGGATACATGAAGGTATTGTAAGTCCCTAACCCAAGTGTGCACGCTGTTCCTTTAGGACTTGCGGTCCTACCAGTTGAATCCCGATGACCAGCAACCTATGGATAGTGTTTGCGATCATCCTCAAGTTCGATCATGTCGACCCAACTCGAATCGACATGAAACCTATGCCATTGCATCCGCATTAACGCCACGGTTCCAATATCGTGTCCCATGCATGAATTTGACGTGTACATCACAGGTTATGGGCCATGCTTGATATGGACCATTGATGTGTGATTGGTGGACCTCACCATGGCCATGCACGTTTTCCCATCTGGTGATGTCTGAAAAGGCCTAGCTATAAGTCTTAGGGGGGGAGGGGGTGAATAGGACTATGCCAAATAAAACATATAACAATGAAAATTAAACAAATACGATAGCCAACAATTAAAGTAAACAAATCTCAATGCAAGAATGTAAAGAATGTAAAGCCACCTCAAAATTCAGATCTTAAGAGGTTGATACAAATGTTATTCTAAGGACAACCTTATACTAAAAACTAGAGTTTATGGTAGGACAACCTTATTTCTAAAAAGGTCTTTGTATCAAATCTCAAATCGAAGAGAAAAAGAAAATAAAATACAAACTGCATTGAAGAATAAATTACAATCAATTATATACTATTCTAAGGACAACCATGCACCATAGAAATGACAAGACAACCTTACTAGAACAATTAAGAATGCTGATAAAGGAATTGCAAGAAATAAATTCTAAATTATTACAACATTCTCACAATGCTTAAAATAAATGATTACAACATTCACATCCACATATACATCCCACTAATGAATAATAAAAGATATGAAATATAAACCATTCAACCACGAAACACAAGGGATTATAGTGGTTCGCCTGTGTGTACACCAACTGTTTAACAACAGCCACACAGAATGCTACTTCACTCGTAATATCCTCACACAGGGGATATTAGCATTCACTATCAAATTAGGTTTTTATAGGTTCTCCCAAAACCTTACAATTGTGTCTTTTTATGTGGGCTTACACAATTAAAAAAACCCCACTTCTGAGTTTTACTGGCTCTCCTCAGATAACCAATACAATGAGATTTTTCTAGAAAATCCCAAACAAAAATAAAAATAAAAAGAAATTTACAATTAAATGTAAAATACCTGAATATCTCCTTCGTTGTAGTAGCCCAGAAGAACCAAGTCAGATTAGATGATTGAATGTCCAAGTTCAATGTCCAAACTCACATTACAATGGTTCTAGTTCTAATTGATTTTAAATTAAATCAAAATGGGCTAGCTTTAATTGATTTTGATTCAAAAGAAAGAGAAATAACAATTTCTCTTTTCAGATTAGATTGGAATACAAGAAACAAAATCAATTAATAAAGCTAATGAAAGAGAATATTAAATATGCGCACTTAGCTTAGAATTGAGCATAGTCTTATCTCTCAGAAGGCCGAATTAATTACCTTGAATTATTTATTTTATTCTAAGATTCGTGCTCTATTTATAGCTGAGAAAAACGCATCTTCGACTGGTTTTAGGACCTCTATGACTGGTTGAAGAATCAACAGAAATTTAAATTTTCGGGCACGATAAGATTTTACAGTTGCACGACCGATTGTGGGTACCCTACGACTAGTCGTATGTCACACACGACTGGTTGTAAGTGGCTGAAATTCAATGCTGTACTTTAAATCGAAGGTCTATGACTGGTTGAAGAACCAGTCGACACTATTCCTCGACTGGTCGAACAGTCACCGGGATTGGTCGTAGCATAATAAAAAAATTTCAAAAATCCTTAACAACTTAGGACTGGTTTTGAAATTTCTTGGACTAGTCAAACCAGTGCTAGGACTAGTCGAACAAGGTCCAAGACTAGTCTTAGAATAGACTAAATTTACTTATAAAACATATATTGATTATGTATCCAAAATTTCCTACTCTAAAGGTCAGTCATACCTCAATAGTGAAGCAAGGACATTGAAACTTGAAGACAAGTGACCTTTAAGTATAATTAAGCCTAAGATATTTAAACTTGAAAGCTTCTTGAACTTGAACACTTCTGAGATCTTGAAAGCTTTTTGAACTTGAACACTTCTGAGATCTTGAAAGCTTCTTTTGTTCATCACATATACAAGCTTCAAAGTAGTGTCTTTGTCACCACAAATTTGATAATAACAAGGGCTATAAACTATAACACTTATAATGTCATGCCTAGGCTTAGGATTTTTAGAAAGCCTACAAGCCTACCCTAGCTAGAGCCTAGCCCCTAGCAACATTAGTTGTATCTCTGTAGCCCCATCATTGCTTTCTCTTCTCTAGGCATGCTTGTAAGGCCGGTATCCTAGTCTGTACTATTTCGTCTACTCTCGCAATCATTTTCGTCGAATTTCGGCAATCCACGACCTATAATCAACGTTTTAGCGCGACCCTAAGTCGTATCCTATAGATTTGAGTTGGTTTAATTGGAGACTTTTACCATTGCGACCGCACCGTCGTTGTGGTTCCAATGTCGCATCTTACATACCGATCCGAAACCTATGACAAGATGTGGGCCCATGTTATTTTAAAGAAACATCACGCATTTATAATCCCAAGAGAATCTCTATAACATGTCCCATCAATCAATCAATCACTCAATCAATCAATCAATCAATCAATGCTTTCTTTCTCCTCAAGTCAAGCAACCCCAAAGTCAACTCTTTCTCACCCTCTCTTTTACACACCCATACTTATTAAGTACACCATCACCTCACATCCATCACTCACACCCATCACCTCTCTCTTACAACCACCCATTTTCTGTCTCTTTCCCTTCACATTTTCCAAGTAACAAATTCCAAACAAAGTGGTGGACGTCTATGGTTTTTCAAGAGAGAAAGTGAGATGTGTGTGGCCTACTTTCCACCCCAGAATCCTTCATCCTATCCGTTCATCTCTCATCACCCTCCATCAAAGTGAGACACAAGGAGATCGGTGTTCCATCAGACCAAGAAGGTCAAATGGTGGGTGCTTCTATAGCCTAGATTTTATATTTTTATGATGGGCCAAGTGAGGCCTGCCGATTGATGGTATAGATCTCACTTTGGACCCTAAATGTGGCCGATGGCCCACCTTGATTATCATGATCATTCCATGATGGGGCCATTCTCCATGGACCCCATCATGATGTTTACTTCCTAGTTTGATAAGGGTCATCTAGACCTTCCATTCTGGTGGAGATGTAATCTCCACCGTTGATTTGATTTGGTGGGCCCACATGTATTGGGACCCACTTGATGCATGTTGTAAATCACGAAAGAGAGGGCCCATAGTATCGGGGTCCCTCCATCACATGCGTTTCTCTATCTCTATCTCTCTCTCCCTCTCTTTTTTTTCATTTTATATGATGATGTGATTGTGTGGCCACTCGGATGGACCTCGCATTGATGTATGTGTTATCCAAACCATCCAAGCTATGTGGTCCCTACCTTTATGAAGAACGAAAAAAAATATAAATATCAGATTAATCTAGGTGGGCAGCGTCCATGTGGGACCCAACTTCTATGTGTGTTGCATTCAAACCGTCCAACGTCCAAGGATGCTGAACACGACCACATGCTTTGAATTGTGAACAGAGAGTGGGTGTATTAACAAAAATAAATAAATAATGGGTTTAAGGTTTTTAGGTGGGCCTTTGTCATGCCCCGAACTTGAAAATTGGGCTCATAAAATTTTCAATCTCTGAATCCGACGCCGACAGACTCCGTAGAACCCCATTCTCGGCCCCTAGCGCCCATTCACCAGGTTCCGATCCTGGGATGCTACGAGGAGGATTTTCAACGTCAGTTTGATTCGTAATAAGTATAATCAAAGGCATAACCCACAGACAACAACCAAGAACTCCATTACATTTCCACTATGATCAAAAACTTTACAAGTACAATGAGCATAAAGGGAAATACAATGGTAAAAAATAAAAACTCTAAAATATTCTGTAAAGTGCTCCTGCCTCAGCGCTGCTGCGATCTAACGTCACCTGCACGTAACGGTCGTGCTTAAGCTTATAGAAAGCTTAGAGGGTGGTGAAAGTGTGTGTGCAAGGTAGTAATATGATTATGTAATATTAGAGTAATGCGGAATATACAGATGGATCCATAAACATCATTAGCCATACCAAGGCTATACAATGCCAAACATGAATGATATCGGCCATAACAGGGCTATGCGATGTAAGATGCAAGTCAAGCATACAATCTTCATCCAAGTCCACATATCAATATAGCTTAAATCTGGGATATCACCGGGGTCTAGTACACTCTAAACCAGATTGCCGCCTCATCGCGCGCAATATGGTAAGTGGAAGAGACCTCACTATCCATCTGTCAATATCGAGCTCGACTCGTCGATAGCAGACCCATTCCTCGAGCTGGACAGACTCAGCCTAGCATTGCCCCCTACACTCAAGCAGGTAAGGCCGCACACCCTTCCAACCGACCACGACACAGTGGAGAGCGCAGCCATCTGGTAATCGGTACTCAACGCTCGTCTACCCACTCGGTGTAGATGTTGGAGCAACCTCTTGGTACCATAAGGGTTTAGGAAATTTCACCCAGGGATATCTATAGCACCCCATGTAGAATAAGATTTTCAGTATCCAATCTTGCCAACCATGATACGTCTGTGGAAGCTACGACCCCGATGTCACTAGGGTGTACAATAATCATGTCACACAATGCGAAATGCATGAATCACACTATTCAATCATGCAGCAAATCCTATGCGTATCGTGCGCTCATGTAGGGCAACACCGCCTAATCGGGGTCCCATAAACAATCTGCCCGAAGGCATATGCAATGATCAGTCTCTCTCATATCAAGCATACATATGATGCGTATGATCATGCATCATGGGACTATACTAAACATGTAATGAAATATCCATACAACGCAGGTGAACTAGACGGCCGACACACAACAAGTACTGCCTATCAATGGGCCCTATGGAGAGTCGTAATGTGGACATCCAACCAACATTACACTCGTAATGTGGACGTCAAACCAACATTGCTCCCAAGGCGCAATCATTACATAATCCGTGTTGGGGTCACACATTGCAATGGACCTTAGGTACATCCCATTGGGCCTTAAATATATCAAATGGGCCACATCCTATGGGCCTTATATTCATTAAGTGGCCCACATCCATGGGCCACATCAATGGGCCTTAAGTGCATTGCAATGGGTCATAACCTGTGGGCCTTAGAATGCATCAAGTGGGCCTAATCTCATGGGTCTTATAGGTAACAAATGGGCCATACCAATTGGGCCCCATATGTACGTCAAATGGGCCTCAACTCATAGGCCCTAGTACATCTCAATGGGCCCCCAAAACATCAAATGACCAATTCCATGGACCCTAGAATACATCGAATGGGTCTGATCCCATAGGCCTTAGATTACATCAAATGGGTCTGGTCCCAAGGGCCTTGGGATATATCAAATGGTCCAATCCCATGGGCCTTACATCCACATCAAAGTGGGCCTTGGGATAAACTGTCACAAATATATTATGTAAAATCCTGAAAATTGGGGGGTCGAGTAAAAACTCCACTCCCGAGTTCCAAAATATCACTTATGCAACATGAATGTGTATGATTGAATGTTGTCTGTGTTAATGTATTAAACATGAGTAGGATTAATCCAAAATATCATATCATACTCTAGAGACCGTTAAATTAGCAAGCGGAAGACTGTGATAGTATGTATAACATATATAAACTGTTGTATATCTCCAGAGTATGAACATGTTACCAGGTTATATACATACATGTATACTCCAAAAGTAAACAAAACGAATATACATGAGTGCGCTAAAGATATAAAATGACAAGTGTCAAGGCATCTAATCAACCTCCCTGTAATCCCGTCAATCAGATCACGCATAAAGGAGAGATCCTCCTCATCATCATCAAGTCCAGCTCCGCATTGTAGGCCGCGCCATCATCTGCAATCACAATAGGGACTGGTGGGTGTCCGGAAACACCATCTCGTAATGTGGGAGTGAGTGATCAACTCAGTGGAATAAGAGAGCAGAGATTAGCATGTTATCAAATCAATCATGCGATAATAGTAAAGCAGTAAATCAAACAATCCTAATACTATTGTTAATGCAATATGACATGACATGATGGATGCCCTCATCGATGATCTCCCTCATACGACACCATCTTACGACCACGGCATGCAATCGTCCCAAAGTGCTCCACATCTTCCAGGCACATGCAATGTGATGGTGATATGATTACCGAGTTATTATTAGTCCATTCAAACAGCAGGATTAGGAAACTAAGGTACTTTCCTTATATCAATCCCAACACAGATCCTGTCTAGGGTCGTCACTCCTAGTAATCTCATACGATGTATATTTTGTAGGTCGCTGCAAGGGCTGTTGCTCGCACTCGTTACACCGCTCCCCCATCACCTTATCAATACAGGCCTACTGTACTCTCACTGCTACGGAAGGGTCGTCGCCTCCCGTAGACTCAGAATATGCTCGCGGTCACTACAAAGGGCTGCCAGGGCTGTTGCTCGCACTTATTGCACCGCTCCCCCATCACCTTATCAATGTAGGCCGCCAAAAAGAATATAGTGTCCCATACCACTATAATCTGATCACGAGTCTGGGTTTCTCACTGGTCACTACGGGGAGGTTTGTGGCCCCAGCGTAGGCCGACAGCTTGACCACGGTGTCCCATACCACCATGCCCAGCTCATGAGTCTTCGTGGATCAAGGTACCATGGTTGACAGGGTTTACAATGGTAAGTTTAGTACCCTAGGTTCAAGCAGTTATGACTCATACAAGGTGAATATACAATGGCCAGTCGGGTTACTTGACGGGCTTGACTAGCACGAGCGCATCTCAAGTCGAACAACATGAAGTGCATAAAATACCTCGTGTGGCCTAACCACTGTTGCCAACTCCAAAACACGACTCTCGTTCATCGATGCGTCGTTCGTGGCAAAGATAAGCCAACCACGAACTTGCTCGGTTGCTGACTGCCTGGACTAGGTATAGTCCCAAACAATTATGAATCCATATCAGCAATCATGTGAGAGTATTGGAAATGAAATACAACCATGTGAGCATGTTAACACATGTTATAACATACAACTTAAGTAAATCTTCCAACGCATGCATTTCACATATATAATGAAATCATGCATATAGTTAACATGTAGAAAACCATTTACATCAGCATATTAATTGAGAAATCAATCTCAAACTAATTCATAACACCATTTAATTCAATACATACTAATACAAACATTTATACAAACACTTAGACTACACCCTTAAGTCTACATATAGTATGTCGACTCAAAGTGCGCATTTAGGCGAATCTCTTCGCCAAATTAATTATGCACGCATTTCTAGTATCCTAATACGACAAGAAGCCATGTCAATCACATCAGCAAATTATGGATGAAAATAATATTTCCTACAAATGACTAAAATGCCCTAAATCTCATATTCTTCGTCTGCTTACGAAACAAGAAACGGATAACATGTTGTACATGTCAAACGGCGTTGCCGTCGATAATCTACTATTAAACGACATTGAAATCGTTGAAAATAGTCAATCAAAGCATCTAAAATCCGCACCTTTTCTCTTATAGGTGTGTTAATTCGAACAGAGCATATACGCTTCGTCTACGGCGACTAGGCAACCTGATTTACAAGATCCATCAGCTACCAGGCCATGGAAACTAAGGATCAGCAAATCAGTAACTAATTAGAGTATTTTCTTACCTAGAAAAGTGGAGAAATTACCGGTAAAGTGATTGGAGCGTGTTGCTTAATCACGTGTAGAAGGTAGCACCAGCAGCAGGAAATTCTCTCCCACTCTCTCTCACAATCTCTCACCTTTTCTCTCTCTCAACCAAGGACTTTTTTCAAATTCAGATGGGAGAGATATGAGAGGGTTTCAACCCCTTTTATAAGCCTAAACATGCCCAAAACAGGATTGGGAACAAAGTTTACTTGATACCTAACCAAATCGGGGCTGTTTCGGTCCAAAAGGGCATTTCTGGTGGTCCCCTGGACGAATGCGATCGGACTTAAGTTCATACTCGTCGGATGTCGCTCACATCCCATTTTCAGTCTAGCAGTATTCGTAGATCACACGTGGCGGTCCAGTTTCAGTTCAGCGGTCACCGCACGTAGATCAGGTCTACAAGTCTCATGATATGAAATAGAAATTTTTCCTGATTTGAGGGTGTAATTTGGCTGAATTCTGACAGTCAGAACGCTTAATACTGACTCGTCAAGTCGTGTGCCAGATTTGAATTTTAAATTCCAAATCTAACCCTATTCTCATTCTCTTCACTCCAGGCTCAATGAAATAACCTGTGAATGTCGGATGGACTTGATTTTTGAAATGATTGTTAAGTCCAGCTAGGTGGTTCTAACGGTCTAAGATTGTAGGTATCGGACTTTCGATGCACGGTCTAGATCTAATACAAAGTTTCAAAGAGGTCCAGAGAACAAATCGGTTTAGAGTTTAATCCGAGGTTTTAGAGTATCATAGCACCATGGATTCTACAAGTTTTGGGTCTTGTAGAACGTATTTAAAGTGATCAGGGACTATTTCATAGCTACTCCAGCGTAGCGCCAGCTAACTTATGCTTAGTTTCTAAAGGAATTAATCCTAAGTGATTTCTTTGGCTATGGAATTGGGTTCTGAGCGATTTCTCAGGTGTTTTGGTTGACCCATTGCCTAAGGACGTCTAATCCTAGGTTGGCCAAAATCTGGGGTGTTACACATTAAGATGGACCTCAAATCATGCCAAGATGGGGTCCACTTGGACTGTAGATCTGGCTCATTCTTTGACTCATTCCATAAAATGAGCTTTTAAAATGGATGGATAGATTAGATGCAGCACCTGCATCAATGGTGGGGGCCCACATGAAGGCCCGCCATCGAGTAAACTATATATTATATAATATATAAACTACATAATATATATATAATATATACAATATTATATATAAAATACAATTTATTATATATAAATGTGTGTGTATATATATATATACACACACACGCTGCACGCACACGCACTGCACACACACACGCTGCATGCACACACACCACACACATGCTGCACATACACACATTGCACACACACTGCACACCGCTGGGGGGCCTCACCGTCATGCTGACGGCGGGAAATAACACATGCATCACTGTGGGTCCCACGTGGGGCCCACCTCAATGCTTACACGCCATCCAATCCGTTCATAAGGTCACTCAGACCTGGATGAAGAGAAAACATAAATTTCAGACTGATTCGAAACTTCTGTGGACCCAAATTTGGGTTTCAAAGGCAGAGGTTCAATCCCACTATTTCGTGTGGTGTGGGCCACATGAGTTTTGGATTTGGTTGAAACTTGGAGGGGGCCCACCTCATGAACGGTTTAGATGGCATATAATATCAGGGTGGGGCCCACGGCTGGAGGTCGTGGGTCCCTGTCGTCCGCTCGCCCACCTGGCAATAGCGTAGGCGCTGCCTGCGCTGTATGACACCAGCAGCAGCTTGTTGCTTCTTCCGTTCTCTCTCTCCTTTTTTTTTTTAATTTTTCTGTGGTTTTCCATAGGTGGGGCCCATATTTGAACAATCCATCCCAGCCATGGGATTCTACAGCTCGTAACAAACCAAATGAGTCTAAAGTTTGAAATTTTTGGGTGATTAGAAACATCAGGCCATTCTCTTAACGGTAACCCCCAAAGTTTCTTATATGATGGCCCACCAGATGATCACGTCAGCCTCATTCTTCGGCTCAACGGTTCAAATATTCCAGGGAATGAGGTAGATGGCGTGGATTGAATACATACATCACGGTGGGGCCTATGAGAGTGGGTCACTCCCAAGTTTGGAAACAAGCTTGATATTTATGTTCTAATCCAACCCACGTCCAGCGTCCCCGGACGGTGGACGTTGCATGTAGATACATTAGAGGTAGGCCCTGCTTATGGTGGGCCACCTCATGGAGGATGGTGTGTGTACATCACACAAAGGTGGGCCCCACTTGAGGATAGCCTTGGACAAAATAAATACTTCAAAGTGGGGTCCATTCAAGTGGACCACATAAACACAACATGATCTAAAAAAAGAAAAAAATGAAATAGAGAGAGATAGAGGGTGGGACACGCTTGTGATGGAGGGCTCCGCCACTATGAGCCCTCCCTTGAAGAAATCATACAATCAAATGGGTCCCTTTACACATAGGACCACCTAAATCGAAAATTAACGGTGGGGATCCTTTCCCCACCAATATGGACGGTCTAGATGACCTTCCTAATGCAATAAAATAAACATCATGATGGAGTCCATGGAGAATGGCCCCACCATGGATGATCATGATGATCAAAGTGGGCCATCGGCCACAACTTAGGGTCCCAAGTGAGATCTAAACCATTGATCAGTTGGTCTCACTTGGCCCAACTTGAAAACATGAAAAATTACTATCATTAAGCACCCACCGTTCGATCTTCTTGCTCCTATGGGTTCCTTAGCACCTTAGCTTTGATTTCAATGGAGGAGATGAGAAATGGATGGCTAGGATGAGAGATGAAGGGGTAGGAAAGGTGGGCCACACTTGGAGCTTGGAATGCTTGGAGAACTCTCATACGTATGGAGTTTTCCTCTCTTGCTTGGAATGGGTTTGAAAATGAGAGAGAGAGACTTGTAAAGGGAGAGAGAGAGTGATGGCTGATGGAGTGATGGATGTGGTGGTGATGGGTGTAAGAACTTTGTTGACTTTGGTGGCCTTTTGTGTAAGAAAGGCATGGGGTTGTAAGACCTTTTTGACTTTGGTGGTTGCTTGGGTATGGGTGAAAGGTGATGTGTACTTGACATGTGATGTGATAAGATTTGATGGATTGATGGGATTGATGTGACACCTCGTATAGATTCTCTTGAGTTTCACAACGCGCTGCATTTTCCTCGCACCAAATGCTGACCTACATCTCCTGACTAGGGTATCGCCTTGGCGCGTGAGTCATGGCATCGGAACCACAACGATGGCGCGGTCGCTATGGTAAAGGTCTTGGGTTGAGTCGACTCGGGTTGACGGCATATGAATCAGGGTCATGCGCAAATATTGATTAAGGGTCGAAGGTTACCGGAATTCGATCGGTAAGACCGCGAAAGTCTACGGAATGGTACGGACCAAGATACGGGTCTTACAGCCTCTTATACAGGCCCCACCTTGATGTATATATTTAATCCAATCCGTTCATCCCATTTCCTAGAGTGTTTTAAGTGTTGAGCAGAAAAATGAACCCAATCCAACTATTTGGCGGGCCATAGCATAGAAAACAATTATTTTTACCATTGAAAACCACTTTGATGTTTCGATGCACCAAAATATATTGAATATTGGGCTAGTTTGCTTTATCTCGAGCTGTAAAATCCAATGGCTGGGGTGAATTTTGTTGATGTAGGCCCCACATGTGAAAAACCTCAGAAAAACCCTTTTCTTTATATAAAAAAAATTTACATATTAGGCAGCAACAGGTGCGTATATGTAACACCCCAGATTTTTGCCAACCTGGGATTAGACGTCCTTAGGCAATGGGCCAACCATAACACCTTAGTAACCTCTCAGAACCTAATTCTAAAGCCAAAGAAATCACTTAGAACCAAATTCTTTAGAATTTAACGTGAATTAGCCAGTGCTACGCTAAATTACCTGTGAAATTAGCATTGATTGCTTTAAATACGTTCTGCAAGGCCCAAAACTTGTAGAATCAATGACGCTATAATACCCTGAGATCTAGGATCAAACTCTAAACCGATTTGTTCTCAGGAACCCTTTGAAACTTCGTATTTGATTTAGACCGCGCGTCGGAAGTCCGATATCTACAATCTTAGACGGTAATGACCGCTTAGCTGGACTTGACAATCTTTTCGAAAATCAAGCCCAACCGATGTTCTGAGGCTATTTCATTGAGCCTGGAGCCGGGAGTGTGAGAAAGAGTGAAATTCATAAAAATTTAAATAGGATTTAAATAAATCTGGCACGTTTCTCTTGCGCGATCAGTATAAGCATTCAGACCGTCGGAATCTGACCCAAATACACCCTTGGATCAGGAAACATTTCTCACCCAGGTCAGTGTACTTAAAATTTTTGATTGAGTCTCCGTGACCGCTGAATTGAAGCTGGTCCACCACATGCGATCTGGGAACTCTACCGGTCTAAAAACTTGATGTGTGCTAGATCCGATATACATGAGCTTAAGTCCGACCGCGTTCGGCCAGGGGACCTCCCGAAATGCTTTTTTGGATCGAAAAAGTCCCGATTTGGTTATAACTCAAGTATACTTTGTTTCCAAGTCTATTTAGGTTAGTTTTTAGCCTATATAAGGGCTTTAAACCCTCTCATATCTCTCCCATCTGAATTTTCTTGAAACCCTAGATTGAGAGAGAGAAAGTGAGAGATTGTGAGAGACTTTGTGAGAGAACTTCCTGCCGTTTGCTCCATCCTTTGCACATACCAAAGCAACGTATTCAAATCACTTTCCCAGTGATTTTCAACGCACTTCCAGGTAAGAAAAACCCTAACCACTTGCTGTTTTAGGGATTCCTTCGATTCAAATGGCAAAGTAACTTATGTATCTTGTGTATTAGGTCGCCATAACGCCGTTGACAAAGCGTAGATGTTCTATTCGAATTGATACACGTCTAGGACAAAAGGTGAGGATTTTAGACGCTTTGATTGACTGATTTCAAAGCTTTCAATGTTGTTTAATAGTAGATTGTTGAAGAGAACGCCGTTTGATATGTAGAACATGCTGTCCGTTTTCCATTTCGTATACATATGGGAAATATAAGATTTAGAGCATTTTGGGTATTTGTAGGAAATACAGTATACGTCCATATTTTTCTGAAATGATTGCCATGGCTATTTGTCGTGTTTTGATATTAGGAATGCGTGCATGATCTGTTTGGCGAAGAGATTCGCCCTAATGCGCACTTTGAGTCGACATACGCTATGTAGACTAAAGTGTGTAGACTAAGTGTTTGTATAAATGTTTGTATTAGTAGGTATTGAGTAAATGGTGTTGTGAATTAGTTTTTAGATTGAATTCTCAATTAATGTACTGATGTATATGGTTTCCACATGTTGGCTATATGAATCGATTTCATTATACATATATAGAATGCATGTGTTGGTTGATTTGCTTATGTAGTATGATATAACATGTGTCAACATGCTTGTAATGTTTATATTCTTTTCTGTTACTCACATATGCTTATTGATGTTGATACACAAATGCTTGGGGCTATGACCTAGTCCAGACAGTTGGTAATAGATTGAATTCGTGGTTGGTTTCTAATTGCCATGAAGGACGTGTCGATGAATGCGAGTCGTGTTTTGGGTTGGCGGCAGTGGTTAGGCCACACAAAGTGTTTTATGCACTTCATGTCGCTCAGCTTGAGATGCACTCGTACTAATCAGGCTCGTCAAGTAACCCGACTGGCCATTGTACGCTGGGGCCACAAACCTCCCCGTAGTGACCAGTGAGCAACCCAGACTCGTGAGCAGATTATGGTGGTATGGGACACTATATTCTTGCTGTCGGCCTACACTGATCAGGTGACGAGCCCTTTGTAGTGACCTCGAGCGTATTCTGAGTCTGCGGGAGGCGACGACCCTTCCGTAGTGACAAGAGTACATTAGGCCTGTATTGATAAGGTGATGGGGGAGCGGTGCAATGAGTGCGAGCAACAGCCCTGACAGCCCTTGCAGCGACCTACAAATATAACGTCGTATGAGATTACTAGGAGTGACGACCCTAGACAGGATCTGTGTTGGGATTGATATAAGGAAGGTACCCTAGTTTCCCAATTTGGTAATCATTATCCATATTACATTGCATGTGCCTAAAAGATGTGGAGCACTGAAGAACGTAAGCATGCCGTGGGCGTAAGATGGTGCCGTATGAGGGAGTATGTCGGTGAGGGCATCCATCATGTCATTTCATGCATGCATTAACAACAGTATCTAGGAATGTTTGATTGGTTGCTTTACTATTATTGCGTGATTGATTTGATAACATGCTAATCTTTTCTTTATGATTCCACTGAGTTGATTACTCATTCCCACGTTACGGGATGGTGTTCCGGACACCCACCAGTCCCTATTTTAGTTTCAGCTGATGGCGCTGCTTGTGAGATTCACAGTTCAAACTTCTAAGGCCCACAGTAGTTTCCAATTAAGCTTATATTTTTATTTTCACTTCATCTATCTCTATGTTAACTTATGAATTGGTTGGATCTCAAACACATCACGGCGGGCCACTCTGTGAAGTGTCCAGCCATTGATCAGGTGAATCACACTGTAGAAAATAGTGGGATTTGAATGTCTATCATTAAAATCCATTTAGGTCACAGAAGTTCTGGATCAATAGGGAATTTATTTTCCCTCTTAATCCAGGTATTTAAGACCTTATGATTGGTTTGGGTAGAAAATAAACTTGATGGTGGGCCCTGTGATTTGTGTAACAGTGAGAACTATTATCTCCACTACTATTTGTGTTATGGTCCAAATGATCCTTCAATATGACTCATTTTTTTTAGAAATTCATGAGGCTCATTGGTGCGGCCCATTTGATATAATGAGGCCTATTGGTGCGGCCCATATAATGCGGCCCATGTGATGTGGCCCACTTGCCATATAAGGGCCCATTTGATGTATTTGTGGTCCATCCATTGAGGCCCATCTTGATGTATTTGTAGCCCGTCCATTGAGGCCCATTTGATTTATTGGAGGCCCATTGGGATGTACATAAGGCCCATTATAATGTGATTCTACCATGGTTTATGTAATGATATTTATGGCGGGCTATGCCTTGGGAGCAACGATGTTTGATACCAACATTGTAAGTACAATGTTGGTTAAATGTCTGTATTGTAACTCTCCTTAGAGTGCATTGATAGGCCTATACTGGTTGTGTTTAGACCGCTAGGCCTATCTGCATTATAAGGATAGTTCATTACTTTATAACATGCTTAGTATAATTCCATGACTCATGTCATATGCATCATATGTATATTTGATATGAGTAGTGACTGATCATAACATATGCCATTGGGCAGATTATTTATGGGACTCACTGATAGGAGTTACCCACATGAGCCCGTAATACACGTAAGATTGTTGCATAATTGGACGGTGTGACTCATGCATCTCGCATATGTATGACATGATCATTGTATACCCTAGCAACATCAGGGCCGTGGCCTCCATAGGCACATCGTGGAAAGCTAGATGAGACACAAGAAATATTTGGTTCTAGCACTATGGGCACTTAAGATGTTCAGGGATGAAAGTCCCTAAACCTTCTTGGTAGTAGGATATGCTCTAACATCTAGACTGAGTGGAATATGAGCGTCGGTGCCTATGCTATGAGACCGTGTCTCCCACTGTGTTGTGGTCGGTTGGAAGGGGGTGTTGCCTTATCTACCTGAGTGAGGGGGCTGTAAGTTAGGCTGAGTTTGACTAGCTCGTAAATGAGTCTGCTATGGACGAGCTGGGTAGGTATTGGCAGACCACTAGTTAGGTGGATAGTGTGATCTCTTCCACTTGCTGGGCTGTGCGGCTAGGGAGGTGGTAGTTAATGTGAAGTGTATTGGACCCCAGTGATTTTTCAGAGGAATAGTATTGATATGTGGACTTGATATGAGAACTGACATGATATTATGGCACCCCGTCATTGTTGCACATATGGGCAGACGCACGTGAGCGGATGCTGATGTGGGCGGGTGTGATGTGGCGGGGCTGAGGCCTGAGCGAGCTACCAATGGTTGATAGACTACTAAGCAGGAGTTGTATACTCATTCATTCATCCATTCACTATCCACTCGGGCTGGTGGTGCACAACTATTTGTTACGTATACCTTCACAATGGTCAGGATTTCGGTTGGGGCGCGCGACTAACCTGAGATCAGAAGTTTACCACATTGTGTTTGATTATCCAAATTTAGGTATGAGATTGGTTTGAATAGAATTCCTTTGTGATGGACCCCATAGCCCGTGATACTACGTACTATCATCCCGACTTCACAATCCAGCTTAGTCATTTCATTCGCATCGCATATTACATTACATCTACAGGCATATGACATTTTGGGTTGCTATGTTTTTGCACTTATATGACTTAGACAGACTTAGCAAGATTTGTAGATTGCATTACATCCTCGGCATCTGATATTTGACTCTCTATGATTCCGTGTTTAAATTACATATTCTAATATTGTATGACTCATGGACATACTAGTATATTTTCCCTTACTCTAATATCATACGATTCATGATCTTGTCAGTATTTCTGCTTATTCTGATATTGTATGATTTATGGCGTTGTATTTGTGTGCTTGACACTTATCTTGCACACATACTTTCTCTACCCTCTAATATTTTTATAAGCTTATGCACGATATATGCATGTAGGTGATGTTAGGATGCAGCCGATCTGAGGCCAGAGCATGCGGTGGAGTTTTTAGAGTTTTCTTTGATATCTTTATATTATATTTCCATTTCAATATTGTACTCAAATGATTATATTAGTGGATATGTGGTGATGATGTTATTTTGGTGACTTAGTTATTCTCCATTACAAAAAAAATCATACTGAAAATCCTCCTTGTAGGATCCTAGGATCTGAATCTGGCACATGCACGCTGAGAGCTAAGAATGGGGTACTAAGGAGGCTATCGGTATCGGATTTGGTGATAAAAAATTTTATGAGTCCGATTTTCGAGTTTGGGGCATAATAAAAGTTGGTATCAGAGCATAACTTGGGAATACCTGAGAATAACATCACATATCTGCTAATAGGTACCCTTCACTCTATGATTGTTCAGAACTTAGAATGGTTAAATCCCCGAGTTTGAATAGCTTAAAGATTTTCGGATATAGCTCCCTACCATTGAGATTGTGAGGTTGTATTTCGATCATTTCTAATCCAGGATTTGAGGTCCAGTTGGATCATCGTAGTGTTGACGAGGCATTTTGGGAGTAGGAGGCTAAGATTCGCAGGCGTTGTCCCTATCTCTTACGTGTTTGATTATGTTGGCATGTTGTGTTCGAATAAGAATTTTCCTCCCTTGGTGAACTCTGTATTAGTTGTGTCGTGTTTTAAATTTTGAGGATGAAATTTTTATTAGTTAGGGAGAGCTGTAAGGCCAGTATCCTAGTCCGTAATGTTTCATTGACTCCCTCGATCCTTCCCCTCGAATTTCGGCAATCTTCGACCTATAATTGATGTTTGTGTGTGACCTTAAAGTGTATCTTATAGATTTGAGTTGGCTTAATTTGAGACTTGTACCATTGCGACTGCACCGTCGCTGAGGTTCCAACGCCACGTGTTGCATACCGATCCGATACCCAGGACAGAAGATGTGGGACCGCGTTTATTTCGAAGAAACACCGCGCGTTTGTAATCCCAAGAGAATCTCTACAATATGTCCCATCAATCAATCAATCAATCAATTAATAACTTAATCAATCAATCAATCAATCAATCAATCAATGCTTTCTTTCTCCCCAAGTCAAGCAACTCCAAAGTTAACTCTTTCTCACCCTCTCTACTACACACCCATACTTGTCAAGTACACCATCACCTCACATCCATCACTCACACCCATCACCTCTCTCTTACAACCACCCATTTTCTCTCTCTTTCCCTTCACATTTTTCAAACAACAAATTCTAAGCAAAGTGGTGGACATCCATGGTTTTCCAAGAGAGAAAGTGAGATGTGTGTGGCCCACTTCCTACCCCAAAATCCTTCATCCTAGCCATTCATCTCTCATCACCCTCCATCAAAGTAAGACACAAGGAGATTGGCGTTCTATCGGACCAAGAAGTTCGAACGGTGGGTGCTTTTATAGCCTAGATTTTATGTTTTTATGATGGGCCAAGTGAGGCCTACCGATTGATGGTACGGATCACTTTGGACCCTAAATGTGGCCGATGGCCCACCTTGATTATCATGATCATTCCATGATGGGGCCATTCTCCATGGACCCCATCATGATGTTTACTTCCTAGTTTGATAAGGGTCATCTAGACCTTCCATTCTGGTGGAGATGTAATCTCCATCGTTGATTTGATTTGGTGGGCTCACATGTATTGGGACCCACTTAATGCATGTTGTAAATCACAGAAGGGAGGGCCCATAGTATTGGGGTCCCTCCATCACACGCGTTTCTCTATCTCTATCTCTCTCTCCCGATCTTTTTTTCATTTTATATGATGATGTGATTGTGTAGCCCACTCGGATGGACCCCACATTGATGTATGTGTTATCCATACCATCCAAGCCATGTGGGCCCTACCTTAATGAAGGTGGAAAAAAACACAAATATCAGATTGACCTAGGTGGGCCACGTCCACGTAGGACCCCGTTTCAATGTGTGTTGCATTCAAACCGTCCAGCGTCCAGGGACGCTGGACACGGTCACATGCTTTGAATTGTGAATAGAGAGTGGGTGTATTAACAAAAATAAATAAATAATGGGTTTAACGTTTTTAGGTGGGCCCCTCATACAGGCCCCACCTTGATGTATGTATTTAATCCAATCCGTTCATCCCATTTATTAGAGTGTTTTAGGCGTTGAACTGAAAAATGAAGCTAATCCGACTATTTGGTGGGCCATAGCTTAGAAAATAGTTATTTTTATAGTTAAAAACTACCCTGATGTTTCAATACACCAAAATATATTGAATATTGGGCTAGTTTGGTTTGTCTCGAGCCGTAAAATCCAATGGCTGGGGTGGATTTTGCTTATGCAGGCCCCACATGTGAAAAACCTTAGAAAAATCCTTTTCTTTATATAAACAAAATTTACATATTAGGCAGCAGTAGGACACCAGCTGCTGTGTACGTGAATGGGCAAGGATGTGGGTCCTTCCCATGGGCTCCATCGTGATGTGTGAGAACATCCCCATCGTGCATTTGTCGGGTCCCCTTTGGGACAGTGAGTCCTCCCTAAATTAACCATGTGTGGGACTCAGGTGGTCCACACTATAGGAAATAGTGACGATGAACGTCTACCATTGGAACCCTTCCTGGTTCACATAAGTTTTAGATTAATATGATTTTTTTTCCTTTTCATCCAGGTCCGTGTGACCTTATCAACAGTTGGATGACAAATAAATGTTATGGTGGCCCCACGTGGGACCCACCAATGATGTATAAAGCTGTACACGAGCAGACTAAGGCTCGAGTACTCGCTTGACTCGACTTGGAATACTCAACTCGTACTCGACTCGTCTGAGTTAGAGCCGAGTACAAGCGGGTTTTCACTACTCGTTTAGATTATGAGTAGAGTACGAGTCGACTCGTACTCGACTCGTTCCAGTGTATATAAGTTTGCCCGAAAAAAAAAACCTACCCCACCCCGCCTGTCATTTTCCAACAGCGTCCAAACCCTACCCCACCCATCCTTTTCAAAGTGCCCAAACCCTTCCCTTCGAGTGCCCGTCCATTCAAAAAAAAATGGTCTCTCTCTCTCTCTCTCTCTCTCTCTCTCTCTCTCCCCTCCCTCTCCCAGCGCCCGTCCGGCCGTCCCTCTTCTTCCCTCTCTCTCTCTCTCTCTCACTCGCCCCTGTCCCCTGTTTGGTGGTGCTAGAAGCCTAGACCTTGCCGCTCGTCCCTGTGGCCTGTCCGGTGATGGAACTCATCCTTGCCACTCGTCCGGTGCTGTAGCTCTTCCCTGCCAGGCTGCCACTCGTCCCGTTGTCCGTCGTCGCCCTGCCCTGCATGCGGCTGCCGGTCGTCCCTCTTCTGCTCGCCCGGTAAGGTGTGGGGTTGATTTTTTTTTTTTTTATTGCTAATATATGTTAGAAATTGTTAATATAGTTTGAGATTAACCTGATATTTGTGTTTTCATACAATACCCAAGTCTGATATGCCATTGGTATTTGGTAACGAACATATACATATTGATAAATTGGAATTTGTGTTTTCATACAATACCCAAGTCTGATATTTGTGTTTTCATGCAATACCTAAGTCAGCATGCCTAGTGTACAAAGTAAGTGTACATGAGCCAAACATCATATGTGATAGGTGAGAATCTTAGATGAACTTTGATGTTCTGACAGAGTTTGATGGATGATGTACAATCAGTGTATGGTTTTATGTATGTATTCCATATGTAGGTAGTTGATAATTTAGATGGTTTGAATTTGGATAAATGGATGTTGCATCCACAGTTAACAAAGCCAATAGTTTTGGGGAAAATTTTACAAAAATAGTTCTATTGTTTAGAACGGTACTTGAGAAGATATGAAAAAAAAGAAGAAGAAGAAGTCAATCTTATTTTTCTAGGAAAACTAATTTAAACATTTTTTTTAAAGAAATTTGAAGGTAATTTTAAAAATAGATATTAGTTGCAGTTAAATTTAATAAGATGGATTGTTAGTATAAAGATTACTCGGAAAATGAAAGATTTGAGAGGCAAAGATTGATATTAATCTACCATTTAATCACCTAAATATTACTCATATAAAAATTTGTCCATTTTAATCAAAATTTTGTATTTAAACTTATTTACATACAACACACGTACATATATACAAACATGTATAGTTGTTTTTTGAACTCCATACTTTAGCTGAAACAATAGTTTAAGAACTTGAAAACTAGACTCAACATCCAGCCAAGTTGCATTTATTTAAAGACTTAATTCTTAGAATTTTTATTTTTTACTATATTTTGGCCATCTTTTAATAGTGAAAATCAAACTAATTAAATGCAAAGGCATGCTTACGGATGGTTGTATACATCCACTTGTGAATTTTAATTTGGAGGTCTGTCTAACTCTATTCTTCTAGAAGGTCACACATTCAATACTCGTATATTTTTTATTCAAGGGTGAACATCTCACTCCCAATTGTTTACTTTAGTGTTGTGTGGCCCACCTGAATTACATGTCATCATTTTGTTTGTTTGTTTGTTTCTAAGCCTATCGTGGGTCTTTAATTAATATCATGGTGGGCCTATCAAAGTCAGAGTGGGCCTATCAATTAATAATTCCTAGTTAGCTAGATGATAAATGTCATTATGTCTATTTCAACATGCTCCTTTGTTTGCATAGATATGAATTATTTGTATTGTTCTAGTTGTAGACTTGTAGTATAGGATAATCAGTTGCCCATTTGAGGATTTCTATGTTGCCAGACATAGATTCAGTGTGTTCTTGAATGCATAGAAATTGCTCAAATTGTCCCTTTTTGGACAGTTCAGGGTTAGATAGATTGTAATGTCTTCATTTATTTCAATTAAAATGCATATGCCTGTTCTGGTTACGTCTCTCCTTTTTCTCTCTGGATATATTTCATGTATTTATTTCAATCATCAAATGTCCACACTTTGTGTTGATGATTGACATGAGAATCAAATACAAGATTAATATATTTTGGAGAGATAAGGGGAGATGCTGCCCGAATTTTGGCGTAACATTTAAATTGAAAAATGAAACATTACAATCCATCTAACTTTGAATGGGTGACTGATTTAGACAGTTAAGTAATTATGCCCGTCTAGCGGTCTAGCCATCTAGGACCCTAGGTATAGCCGTATAACATATCGAGAACTTTATTTTATAGATGGCTAGTCAAGACGAAAGCCCAAATACCCCTGGAATGGGTGCATCGGCCACATCTCCTCTAATAGGAGAGGGAGACACAGACACATCAACCGCATGCAAAGGGAAGAAGAAGAGATTAGCAGTGTGAGATGATTTTAAAGATGTGACAGTTAACGATGTACAGAAGATAAAGTGTAATCACTGCAAAGGGTTATTCAGTAAGATTCCAGGAGGATCTACGACACATCTAATTAGACATTTGAAGACATGTCCTAAGAAAGTAAGACTCCCTCCTCCCGGCCAACAGACGCTGTCATTTACGAATTCAGAAGGGGACGACTCCCAAGGCGTAGTGTCCACTCATAAGTTTGACAAGGAGAAGCTGAATGAGTGGTTTGCTAGATTAGTAATTTTGGAAGAAAAACCTTTCAGAGTGATTGAAAGTAAAGGGTTTAGGACTTTCTATCAATTCCTTAACCCTCGGGCCGAGAATGTCTCCCGCGTCACAGTGTAGAGAGAAACCATGAAAATGTACGCAAAGGAGAAGATGAAACTGAAAGAAGTTTTAGCTTCAGTGACCAGAATAACTTTGACTTCTAATTTATGGACGACGTCCAATCAAAGAAAAGGATACATTTCATTAACCGCTCACTACGTCGATAAGGATTGGAAACTATGCAAGAGAATTTTGAATTTCAAATGCCTTCCTCCTCCACATACTGGTTTACTTATTTCAGATTGCATCTACAGTTGTCTAGAAGGCTGAGGCATTGAGAAGAAAATTTCAGCAATAACTTTAGACAATGCTTCAGCAAATGACAGTGTCATTTCATGCTTACGTAACCAGTTCAGGGCTACATGAAATTTATTTTTTGAAGGAAAAATATTTCAGGTCAGATGTTGTGCCCATATTGTAAATTTGATTGTACAAGAAGGGCTGAAAGCAATCGACGACGCTATAGAGAATATAAGAGAAAGTGTGAAATATACAAGGGGGTCGCCATTGAGACTGAGTGTATGGAATGCTATCATCCAACGTTTAAATGTGCCATCTAAAAAAATGTTGAAGTTGGATGTCTATACACGTTGGAACTTGACTTATGAAATGTTAGATGCGGCAATGGAATTACAGCTTGCATTTCCTGAATACGCGGCTTGTGATAGAACGTATTCTTGGTTGCTGAGCACAGATGATTGGGCCAAAGCACAACAAGTTCACACATTTCTCCAAGTTTTCTACGATTGCACGAAGATTTTTTTTAGAAATCAGTATCCAACCGTGAATTTGTTTCTTCCATCTCTTTGGAAGATTAAGGATGCTCTGCGAAAAAATGCTAGTGCGGGTCCAGATTTCATACGCCAGATGACAGTTGGTATGAAAACGAAGTTCGATAAATACTGGGATGAATGTCATCTGTTGATGTCCTTGACAGTTGTTCTTGATCCCCGTTGTAATATGAGATTGGTTAACTTTATTTTTATGAAGCTTTATCCTACTGAAAGAGAGACAGTAGAGACGTCTAAGGTTCATCAAGCCCTTGAAGATCTATACAAATCGTATGTTAATACTTTACCTGCAGTGGGTGTTGAAGAAAGTAGAGATGCGGATATTTCTGTACCTAGAAATCTGGATGTGCTAAATGAATACATATCATATTTAGCACAAGCATAAATGGGAGTTGATACTAAGGAATCAGAGTTAGAAATGTACGTCAAGGAGCCAATCATAGTGCGAGCTGAATTTGATGTGTTGGAATGGTGGAAGATGAGGGTTAGTGAATCAAAATACCCTACATTATCTGTGATGGCACGGGATATATTATCAATACCAATTTCAACATTGGCATCAAAATTCGCATTCAGCACAGGGAGGAGGATTGTGAGCAAGTATCGAAGCTCACTTTCACCAAATACAATTGAAGTGTTGATTTGTACGCAAGATTGGTTGCGCCCAATATGGGGAGGAGATATGAATGATGATGATGATGAAGAAGAGGAGATTGAGATTCGTGACGAGTCTCTACCTACAGATCAGTAATTATTTTCAGTTTTTTAATTTTTTTGGTGAATGTTGAACTATCTGTAATATTATTTCACTGCAACTGCAAACACGAAAGTGTTGGTCCTTTTGGAATGTGATTTGAAAGAATTTTAATCTTTGATATTTATTTACATATGCCTATTCATTTGCTTTTATTTTTAAATTTTGATACATTTATATTACTTTCTTTTGTTCCTATATCAAGTTCAATTTATTTATCAATATTCTGATTTTTTTATTAAAAATTGAATGTAGTCTAGATATGTCGTCATCTGAGCCATCGACAAACATTTGGGAGTATGCTTCCCTAGTTGAATCACCACCACGGTCTGGAAAAACAAAGATTAAGTGTGGTTTGTGTGGCGCAAAGTTGTACACAAGACTAATCGCTTTCGCTTACACTTATCATGTCGAGGTGGTGATGCAAAACCATGCCCCAATGCCCCTAAGGATGTCCAAATTCTTTTTCAAGCCCTGTTAGATTCGAATAGAAAGCCTTCCACTCCATCCAAACCTTCTGCTTCTGGATCTGGTACACAAATGACATCCACAAAAGATGCAGAGGAGGAAGCCAGATTAAAAGCTTTGGAGGAAGAACAATTCCAACTCGCCTTAAAACACAGTATGGAAGATGTTTCTAGACTTCAACGATATTCGAGTCAAAGACAACATGATGTTGAAGTAGGGTCGAGTTACTCGTCAAGTATGACAAATAAGAGGAAGAAAAAGAGTAACAAATTCAAATTCCTGACTCGTCTCGGTGAATTTTATAGGGTATTAGGTACTACATACAATTCTTTACATAAAGCAAGTTTGAAAAATCTAGTTCAAAGTATAGAAGAGAACGAAGGAAAAATCTCTTCGCCTTCTGACTCGGAGGAAGTGAACTAATTTGTGTATGAAAAAATAGATAGCAGTTCCGATGGATCAGATGACAATACAGGAACAGGAAGGCACTCATCTTATGGAGGTTATTAGTTATAAATTGTCATTTTGAATAATGTAATGTAATTATGTAAATATGTTAATGTAATTATGTAACAATGTAATGTAATTATGTGCATTTTATATATTTTATTGTTTCGTTTAACTTCAAATTCCAATTGACAATAGAATTGAAATTCAAATTAATCTCAATTTATAACTCGAACTCCGCTCAAAGCTCAAACTCGTTACTCGAAAACCCTACTCGAATTGGTCTCAAATTCAGACTCGGACTCGAACTCACCTCGAAAACTCGCACTCGGTACTCAACTCGTGTGCTTGTACTCGGACTCAACTCTAAAACTCGGACTCGACTTTACTCGTTTACTACTCATACTCAGCTCATACTCGGGCGAGTAGAGTACGAGCAGGAGGTCCATGCTCGTTGGTCGAGTAGAGTCGAGTATGAGCAGCACTCGGGAGTTAAGTGCCGAGTACGAGTAGGGCGATACTCGACTCGACTCAACTCGTGTACATCTCTAATGATGTATGTGTTTTTGTGGACGGTGGAACCCACCATGGTGTATGTGTTTTGTCCACACCATCCACAACACTGGACGGTGGGACCCACTAACTGGTGTACATGTTGTAATCCACACTTTCCATTAGTGTGGACCTCACCATGAAGTGTGTACTTTATCTATGCCGTCTATCCCTATGAGACCCACCATGCATGGGTTGTATCCATACCTTCCAACCATTTTGAGAGGTCATTTTATTGCATGAGACTAAAAATAAGACAGATTTATAGTTCAAATAGACCCCATAATTGAAAATAGTGGGGACAGTGACATTCACCGTTCAAACTTCTAAGGCCCACAGTAGTTTTCAATTAAGCTTATATTTTTATTTTCACTTCATCTGTCTCTATGTTAACTTATGAATTGGTTGGATCTCAAACACATCACGGCGGGCCACTCCGTGAAGTGTCCAACCATTGATCAGGTGGACCACACTGTAGAAAATAGTGGGATTTGAATGTCTATCATTGAAATCCGTTTAGGTCATAGAAGTTCTGGATCAATAGGGAATTTATTTTACCTCTTAATCTAGGTATTTAAGACCTTATGATTAGTTTGGGTAGAAAGTAAACTTGATGGTGGGCCTTGTTGTAACGTCCTGGAAAAATCTGTACAAAGACTCGAGTACCACCTCAGGCATAAATCACTAAGGACTAAATCCTTTAGAAATTAAACGAGAATTAACTAGTGCTAAATTAGATTACTTGTGAAATTAGCACTAATCACTTAAAATATGATCTGCAAGACCCAAAACTTGTAGAATTGTTATCGCTACATTACCCTAAAATCTAGGCCCAATCTCTAAACCCAGTTGCTCTGGGGAGCACATTGAAACTCCGTATTGGAGTGGACCGCATGTCGAAAGTCCGATAGTGGCAAAATTATATGAATATGACCGCCCAGTTGGACTTGACAATCACCTCGAAAATCAAGTCTAAATGATGTCCTGGGATGATTCGCTTGAGTCCGGAGAGAAGTGTGTGAGAAATGTGAATATTTTTTAGAAATAAAATCTAAAATTAAGTAATCTAAGTCGTGTCACTTGTGGGCCAATTATAAGGATTCAGACCATCAGAATTTAACCCAAATACACCCTCGGATCAGGGGAAATGTCCCACAATGCCAATGTGCTTGTGGCCCTGATCGAGTGTCGGTGACCGTTAAACTGAAACTGGTCCACCACGGCCGATCTGTAAACCCGATCGGACCGAAAACTTAGCTTGACCAAGATCCAATGTCAGGGAGCTTAAGTCCGACCACATTCAGCAAAGGGAACTCCAGAAATGCTCCGTTGGATCAGAATAACCCGATTTGGATAGAACCTTATACCTTGGCCCTGGGGCTGTTTCCATCAGTTCTGGGCCTATATAAAGGCTTTAAAACCCCTCTCACATATTCCATATGAATTCCAAAACCCTAGCAAAGAAAAGAGAAGAAAAGGAAACGAAAGAGAGAGAAAGAGAGAGTGAGTTGGTGATTCATCCTGAGTTTCTTTCTAGCTACACTATGTAAGAAAACCAAACCCGAACCTATTCTAAGGTTTCAAATTGTCCAAGTGATGATGTACCTAACCTACTTCATGCTCTAGGTTGCTAATCCGTCATTGACGAAGACTTAACGTATAAATTAAACCCGTTACATATTTATCGACGTAAGGTGCAGACTATATACGTATAGGTTATGGTTTTCAAGGCTTTCAATGTCGGTTAATGGTTTATTACTAACATGGATGCTATTTCACATACCAAATGCGATATCTATTTCGTTTTATGTATACATACGAACTATGAAGTATATAGGAAGATTCATGTGTTTGTTGAAATGTTTGTGTACATTTGAAATCTGAATTTGTGATTGCCATGATTAACTGCTATAGGTACATGGTTATTAGGCATGCAACAACTCCTTGGCAAAAGGATTTGCTCAAATATGTAATATAACCAACATATGTAATGTATGTTGGAAAGTGTAGTCTAAGTGTTTGTAAAAAAGTTTGAATGAGTTAGTAGTAAATAAAGTGTGATTTATAGGGGAGTTGAGATATGAATCACAACTACCTTAACTGTGTGTATGATTTCCTCCATGTACTGTATAACTTGTTGATTCATGTCTAACTATGTGTTTGATTTTCTCCATATACTGTATATTCATGTTTAAGTTATATTCCATAACATGCTTACGTGATTGTAGGATTTGACTTGAGTATTCATTATTGCCTTTTGTTGTGATTGCACACAGTTGGGACTATATCATAGTGTAGGCAATCGGTATTAGGCCTTGTTCTGGTGGCCGAGGTTATTTTCACCACACAGGATGTGTTCAATGAATCCGAGATGTACTTGGGATGTCGGCAGTGGTTAGGCCACACGGAGTGCTTATGCACTTCATGTCGATCAACTTAACGTGTGCTCATCCTAGTGGAGCTCGTCAATTAACCCGATTGTCCCGATGTATGTTCACCATGTTTGGACGCTACTGCTTGAATCTAAGGTACCAATCTCACTAGTGAAACTCTGTTAACCTTGGTACCTCGATCCGCTAAGACTCATGAGTCGGGCATGGTGGTATGGGACACCGTGGTCGAGCTGTCGGCCTACGCTAGGGCGACGAGCCTCCCTGTAGTGACTAGTGAGCAACTCAGACTCGTGAGCTCAATATGGTGGTATGAGACACTGTATTCATGTTGTTGGCCTACACTGATTGGTGACGAGCCCTTTGTAGTGACCTCGAGCATACCTTGGAACTGCATTGAGGCGACGAGCCTTTTCGTAGTAACTAGGGTATAACTAGGCCTGTATTGATTGGTAACGAGCCCTTTACAACGACCTAGAACCATAACATCGTATGAGATTTACTAAGATTGACGACCCTAAAATGGATCATTGTTTGAGAATTGATATAAGGGAGGTACCTTAGCTTCCCAATCCTACTGCATGAAAAGGATTAATAAGGACTTGGTAATCACGCTCATGCACTGCATTGCATGTGCTTTGGAGAGAAAGAGCACTTTAGGGTGGTTGTCATGCGCGCTGTAAGATGAAGACGCTGAGGGAGTGCAGGTGAGGGCATGCATCATTACTACATCTCATTCTTTCATTAATCAGAGTATCTAGGACTTATTTGTTGCACTGCTTTATCATTACTGCTTGATTGAATTGATAACATGTTAACCTTTGTTGTATAGCTCCACTGAGTTGATCACTCACTCCCACATTCTGGGACGGTGTTAAACACCAACCAGACTTTGTCTTAGTTATAAATGATGATGCGACCCACGAGGCATAGCCGGAGTTCGAGGATGATGAGGAGGCATTCTCTTACATGCAGTTTTCGGACGGATTCGCGTGAGTTGAGTCCGGATCAACGGGGCTTCAGGGATTATACTTGTAGAGGACTATTACATTCTTTTTGACATTTTATATTTTGAAACAATACTTGTAATTATTGACCTGGCAACACATACATACTTTAGGGACTTATACTGGTTTATATACTCACTTCAGTCTTCCGCTTGTGTATTACAACTGTCCTTGGATTATTTTTTGTCGATTTGGCTTAAGCTAATTCATGTTTTATGCACTAATGCATATAACATACAACCATCATTAAAAATGTTGCATAAGTGATGTTTTGGAACTCGAGAGCTGAGTTATGCTCGATCCTCGATTTTCAGGGTGTTACACTTGTGATTTATGTAACAGTGAGAATTATTATCTCCACTACTATTTGTGTTATGGTCCAAATGATCCGTCAATATGACTCATTTTTTTTCTAGGAATTCATGAGGCCCATTGGTGTGGCCCATATAACGCGGCCCATGTGATGTGGCCCACTTGCCATATAAGGGCCCATTTGATGTATTTATGGCCCGTCCTTTGAGGCCCATCTTGATGTATTTATGGCCTGTCCGTTGAGGCCCATTTGATGTATTGGAGGCCCATGGGTCGAGGCCCATTGGGATGTACATATGGCCCATTGAGATGTACATAAGGCCCATTGTAATGTGATTTTACCATGGTTTATGTAATGATGTTTATGGTGGGCTATGCCTTGAGAGCAATGATGGTTTGATGCCCACATTGTAAGTATGATGTTGGTTAAATGTCCGCATTGTAACTCTCCATAGGGCCCATTGATAGGCCCATTCTGGTTGTGTATAGACCGTCTAGGCTCATCTGTGTTATAAGGATAGTTCATTACTTTATAACATGCTTAGTATAATTCCATAACTCATGCCATACACATCATATATATGCTTGATATAAGTAGGGACTGATCATGGCATATTCCATTGGGCAGATTATTTATGGGACTCACTGATAGGAGTTACCCACATGAGAGCGTGATACGCGTAGAATTGTTACATGACTGAATGGTATGACTCATGCATCTTGCATATATGTGACATGATCATTATATGCCCTAGCGACATCAGGGTCGTGACCTCCACTGACACATCATGGATGGCCAGATGAGACACTGAAAATACTTTGTTCTATCACTGTGGGCACTTCGGACGTTCGATGGTAAAAGTACCTAAACCTCATTGGTATCAGGCGATGCTCCAACGTCTAGACCAAGTGAAATATGAGCGTCAGTGCCTATACCATGAGGCCATGTTTCCCACTATGTCGTGGTCGGTTGGAAGGGGGTGTGGCCTTATCCACCTGAGTGAGGGGGTTGCAAGCTAGGTTGATTTTGACTAGCTCGCAAATGAGTACGCTATCAATGAACCGGGTAGGTATTGGCAGACTACTGGTCAGGCGGATAGTGTGGCCTCTTCCACTTGCTAGGCTGTGCGGCTAAGGTGGCGGTAGTCAGTGTGAAGTGTATTGGACCTCAGTGATTTCCCAGAGAGGAACAACACTGATATGTGGACTTGATATGAGGATTGACATGATATTATGACATCCCGTCATTGTTGCACATGTGGACGGGCACACGTGGACGGACGCTGATGTGGGTGGGGGTGATGTGGGCGGGGCTGAGGTGTAACATTCCGAAAATCGGGGGTCAAGTAAAACTCTACTCCCGAGTTTCAGAACATCACTTATACAACATAAATGTGTATGATTGAATGTTGTCTGTGTTAATGTATTAAACATGAGTGGGATTAAGCCAAAACAACATATCATACTCCAGAGACAGTTAAATTTACAAGCGAAAGACTGTGATAGTATGTATAACATATATAAACTGTTGTATGTCTCCAGAGTGTGAACATGTTACCGGGTTATATACATATATGGATGCTCCAAAAGTAAACAAAAAGAATATACATGAGTGCTCTAAAAATATAAAATGACAGTGTCAAGGCAACAAATCAACCTCCCTGTGATCCCGTCAATCAGAACACGCATAAAGGAGGGATCCTCCTCATCATCATCAAGTCCAGCTCCGCTTCTCAAGCAGCGCCATCATCTGTAACCAAAATAGGGACTGGTGGGTGTCCGGAAACACCATCCCGTAACGTGGGAGTGAGTAGCTAACTCAGTGGAATAATAGAGCAAAGATTAGCATGTTCTCAAATCAATCATGCGATAATAGTAAAGCAGTAAATCAAACATTCCTAATACTTTTGTTAATGCAATATGACATGACATGATGAATGCCCTCACCGACATTCTCCCTCATACGGCACCATCTGCGTCCGCGGCATGCTTGCGTACCGCTCAGTGCTCCACATCTTTCAGGCACATGCAATGTGATGGTGATATGTTATCGAGTTATTATTAGTCCATTCAAACAGCAGGATTGGGAAACTAAGGTACTTCCCTTATATCAATTCCAACACAGATCTTGTCTAGGGTCGTCACTCCTAGTAATCTCATACGATGTATATTTTGTAGGTCGCTGCAAGGGCTGCCAGGGCTGTTGCTCGCACTCGTTGCACTGCTCCCCCATCACCTTATCAATACAGGCCTACTGTACTCTCATTGCTACGGAAGGGTCATCGCCTCCCGTAGACTGAGAATACGCTCGCGGTCACTACAAAGGACTCGTCGCCTGATCAGTGTAAGCCGACAGCAAGAATATAGTGTCCCATACCACCATAATCTACTCACGAGTCATAGGTGCTCACTGGTCACTACGGGGAGGTTTGTGGCCCCAGCGTAGGCCGACAGCTCGACCACGATGTCCCATACCACCATGCCCGGCTCATGAGTCTTTATGGATCAAGGTACCATGGTTGACACGGTTTTCAATGGTAAGTTCAGTACCCTAAGTTCAAGCAGTTATGACACATACATGGTGAACATACAATTGCCAGTTGGGTTACTTGACGGGCTCGACTAGCACGAGCGCATTTCAAGTCGAACGACATGAAGTGCATAAAATACCTCGTGTGGCCTAACCACTGCCGCCAACTCCAAAGCACGACTCGCGTTCATCGACGCGTCGTTCATAGCAAAGATAAGCTAACCACGAATTTGATTCGGTTACCGACTGCCTGGACTAAGTATAGCCCCAATCATTTGTGAATCCACTTCATCAATCATATCAGAGTAATGGAAATGAAATACAACAATATGAGCATGTTAACACATGTCATAACATACAGCTTAAGTAAATCATCTAACACATGCATTTCATACATATAATGAAATCATACATATAGCCAACATGAAGAAAATCATTTACATCAGCGTATTATTTGAGAATTCCATCTCAAACTAATTCACAACACCATTTAATTTAATACATACTAATACAAACATTTATACAAACACTTAGTCTACACACTTAAGTCTACATAGCGTATGTTGACTCAAAGTACGCATTTGGGCGAATCTCTTCGTCAAACAGATTATGCACGCATTCATAGTATCCTAAGGCGACAAAAAGTCATGTCAATCATTTTAGCAAAATATGGATGTTTACAGTATTTCCTACAAATGACTAAAATGCCCTAAATCTCATATTTTTCGTCTGCTTACGAAACAGGAAACGGACAGCATGTTGTACATGTCAAACGGCGTTGCCGTCGATAAGCTACTATTAAATGACATTGAAAACGTTGAAAACAGCCAATCAAAGCGTCTAAAATTCACACCTTTTATCCTAGAAGTGTATTGATTCGAATGGAGCGTGTACGCTTCGTCTACGGTGAACCGGGAACCTAATATACAAGATCTGTAAGCTACTTCGCTATGAAAATGATGGAACCTCAAATCAGCAAGTATTTAGGGTCTTTTCTTACCTAGAAACGCGGTGAAATCGCCGGGAAAGTGATTGAGGTACGTTGCTTAGGCACGTGCAACAGGTAGTGCAAGCAGCAGGAAATTCTCTCCCACTCTCTCTCACAATCTCTTACCTTTTCTCTTACACCAGCTAGGGTTTCTAGAAAATTTGGATGGGTGAGAGAAGTGAGGGTTTAAGCCCCTTTTATAACCTAAAACATGCCCAAAACAGTCTTGGGAACCATGTTCACTTGATGACTAACCAAATCGGGGCTGTTTCGGTCCAAAAAGACATTTCTGGAGGTTCACTGGCCGAACGCGATCAGACTTAAGCTCATGCACGTCAGATGTCACTCACGTCCAATTTTCAGACCAGTAGTGTTCGTACATCGCACGTGGCGGTCTAGTTTCAGTTCAGCGGTCACCGCACATAGATCAGGTCTACAAGTCTCATGATATGAAATAGAAATTTTTCCTGATCCAAGGGTGTAATTTGGCTGAATTCTGACGAGTAGAACGCTTAATAATAACGCATCAAGTCGTGTGCCAGATTTGAATTTTAAATTCCAAATCTAACCCTATTCTCACTCTCTTCACTCCAGGCTCAATGAAATAGCCTCTGAACGTCGGTTGGACTTGATTTTTGAAATGATTGTCAGGTCCAATTAGGCGGTTATAACGGTCTAAGATTGTAGGTATCGGACTTTCAACGCGCGGTCTAGATCCAATACAAAGTTTCAAAGAGTTCATGAGAGCAAACCGGTTTAGAGTTTGATTCGAGATTTTAGGGTATTATAGCACCATTGATTGTACAAGTTTTGGGTCTTGTAGAACGTATTAAAAGCGGTCAGGGACAATTTCACAGCTACTCCAGCGTAGCGCTAGCTAACTTATGCTTAGTTTTTAACGGAATTAATCCTAAGTGATTCCTTTGGCTATGGAATTGGGTTTTAAGCAGTTACGAAGGTGTTTTGGTTGAACCATTGCCTAAGGACGTCTAACCCCAGGTTGGCAAAAATTTGGGGTGTTATGAGGCCTGGTCGAGCTTTCACACCGGACGAGCTACTAGTGGTTGGCAGGCTACTGTGCTCGTAAGCTACTGGGTAGGAGTTACATACTCATTCATTCATCCATTCACTATCCACTCAGGCTGGTGGTGCGTAACTATTTGTTACGTGTACCTTCACAATGGCCAGGATTTTGGTTGGGACGCGCGACTAACCTGAGATCAGGAGTTTACCACATTGTATTTGACTATCCAAATTTAAGTATGAGACTGGTTTAGATAGAATTCCCTTGTGATGGACCCAGTAGCCCGAGATACTACGTACTATCATCCCGATTCACACTCCAGCTTAGTCATTTCATTCACATCGCATATTTCATTACATCCGCATGCATATGACATTTTGGGTTGCTATGTTTCTGCACTCATATGGCCTAGACAGACTTAGCAGGATTTGTAGATTGCATTGCATCCTTGCCATCTCATATTAGACTCTCTATGTTTCCGTGTTTACGTTACATATTCTGATATTGTATGACTCATGGACTTACTAGTATATTTCTGCTTACTCTGATATCATACGATTCATGATCTTGTCAGTATTTCTACTTATTTTGATATTGTATGATTTATGACATTGTATTTGTGTGCTTGACACTTATCTCGCGCACACACTTTCACCACCCTTTAAGCTTTTTATAAGCTTATACATGATAAATGCATGCAGGTGATGTTAGGATGCAACTGATCTGAGGCCAGAGCATGCGGTGGAGCTTTTGGAGTTTTCTTTGATATCTTCATATTATATTTCCATTTTAGCATTATACTTAAATGATTATACTAGTGGATATGTGGTGATGATGTTGTTTTGGTGACTTGATTATGCTTGTGGTTATGCTCCATTACAAAAAAAAATTCATACTGAAAATCCTCCTTTTAAGATCTCAGGATCGAAATCTGGCGCATGCGCGCTAGAAGCCGAGAATGGGGTATTATGGAGGCTGTCGGCATCAGATTCGGTGATTAGAAATTTTTGGAGCCCGGTTTCCGAGTTTAGGGCGTGACAATGGCTCTTTTAGAGAAACAAATTATTGCCTTTTTGGCTGCATCTTCCAAGCCTACATTTTCTTCCTCATTTCTCCTTCTACTCTCTTGCTAGAGAACCCAAAACCATCACACCCTCTCCATATTTCCAGCCCTTTCTACCCCAAATACCTCCCAATCCCACCTTCTTCAACTCAACTCAACCATAGGTCCACTTTCCTTAGAGCTTGTAATGAAGATGGTGTAACTTTGGAAGCTAGATCCTTAAGGTGGGTGTACACGCATTGTAAAATTTAGATTTCTTTTGTTTCTTTCCTATCCTTCATCTTTCTTATCATGTTGGAGCTTGTGGGCCCATCAAATGATGGTGGTGGCCCTAAGTCCCCATGGATGTGGCTTGTAGCCCATCCTACATTGCATGCATGCTGCATGCAAGGAACCATTCTCCATGGATCCCTTCATGCCTTTTTCTTCCTTAGATCAGGGATCTTTGGGTCATCTAGACCCTTGATCCTTGGTGGAAATTGCATCTCCACCATAGATCCAAAGTAGATAGTCTTCATCATGTAGATCTTGTACATCTTATGATAGTGAAATGTGTATGCACGTGTGATGAAGGGAAGGGCCTCAAGGAGGCGGGGAGCCTTCTCTTGTGGCCGTATTCCTCTTCTTTTCTTGTTAATTCATCTTTGATCATGAGTATGTGTCTGTAACATCCCGAAAATCGGGGGGTCGAGCAAAAACCCAACTCCTGAGTTCCAAAATGTTATTTATGCAACATAGATATGTATGATTGAATGTTGTCTGTGATAACGCATTAAACATGAGTGAGATTAAGCTAGAACAACATATCATACTCCAAAGACGGTTAAATTAACAAGCGGAAGACTGTGATAGTATGTATAACATATATAAACTGTTGTATGCCTCCATAGTGTGGATATGTTACCAGGTTATATACATACATGTATACTCCAAAAGTAGACAAAACGAATATACATGAGTGCGCTAAAAATATAAAATGACAAGTGTCAAGACATCTAATCAACCTCCCTGTAATCCCGTCGATCAGAACACGCATAAAGGAGGGATCCTCCTCATCATCATCAAGTTCGGCTCCGCGTCACAGGCCGCGCCATCATCTGCAATCACAAAAGGGTCTGGTGGGTGTCCAGGAACACCGTCCCGTAACGTGGGAGTGAGTAGCTAACTCAGTGGAATAATAGAGCAAAGATTAACATGTTATCAAATCAATCATGCGATAATAGTAAAGCAGTAATTCAAACATTTCTAATACTGTTGTTAATGCAATTATGACATGACGTGATGTATGCCCTCACCGACGATCTCTCTCATACGACAACATCTTACGACCGCGGCATGCCACACTCCCTAGAGTGCTCCACATCTTCTAGGCACATGCAATGCTATGGTGATATGATTTTTAAGTTATTATTAGTCCATTCAAACAGCAGGATTGGGAAACTAAGGTACTTCCCTTATATCAATCCCAACACAGATCCTGTCTAGGGTCGTCACTCCTAGTAATCTCATACGATGTATATTTCGTAGGTCGCTGCAAGGGCTGCTAGGGCTGTTGCATGCACTCGTTGCTCCGCTCCCCCATCACCTTATCAATACAGGCCTACTGTACTCTACTGCTACTGAAGGGTCGTCGCCCCCCATAGACTCAGAATACGCTCGCGGTCACTACAAAGGACTCGTCGCCTGATCAGTGTAGGCCGACAGCTAGAATATAGTGTCCCATACCACCATAATCTGCTCACGAGTCTAGGTGCTCACTGGTCACTACGGGGAGGTTTGTGGCCCCAGCGTAGGCCGACAGCTTAACCACGGTGTCCCATACCACCATGCCCGGCTCATGAGTCTTCGTGGATCAAGGTACCATGGTTAACAGGGTTTACAATGGTAAGTTCAGTACCCTAGGTTCAAGCAGTTATGACTCATGCAGGGTGAACATACAATGGCCAGTCGGGTTACTTGATTGGCTCGACTAGCGCGATCGCATCTCAAGTCGAACGACATGAAGTGCGTAAAACACTTCGCGTGGCCTAACCACTGCCGTTAACTCCAAACACGACTCGCGTTCATCGACGCGTCGTTCGTGGCGAAGATAAGCTAACCACGAATTTGCTCGGTTACCGACTACCTGGACTAGGCATAGTCCCAAACAATCATAAAATCACATCAGCAGTTGTGTAAGGGTAATGGAAATGAAATACAACCATGAGAGCATGTTAACACATGTTATTACATACAACTTAAGCAAATCATCGTACACATGTCCTTCACACATATAATAAAATTAAGCATGTCGCCAACATATAGGAAATCCTCTCCATCAACATATTAATTGAGAACTCAATCTCAAAGTAACTCATAAGGAAATCATCAAGCACATGTTATAACATACAGCTTAAGCGAATCGTTAAGCACATGCATTTCATTCATATCATGAAATCATGCATATAGCTAACATGTAGGAAACCATTCACACCAGCATATTAATTGAGAAATCAATCTCAAACTAATTCATAACACCATTTAATTCAATACATACTAATACAAGCATTTATACAAACACATACACTACACACTTAAGTCTACATATAGTATGTCGACCCGAAGTGCGCATTTAGGCGAATCTCTTTGCCAAACTAATTCTGCACGTATTCCTAAAATCCTAATGCGACAACATATCATGTCAATCACATCAGCAAAATATGAATGAAATCTATACTTCCTACAAATGACTAAAATGCCCTAAATCTCATATTCTTCGTTAGTTTACGAAACAGGAAACGGACAGCATGTTGTACATGTCAAACGGTATTGCCGTCAAGAATCTACTATTAAACGACATTGAAAGCTTTGGAAACAGTCAATCAAAGCGTCTAAAATCCGCACCTTTTCCCTTTTAGGGGTGAGAGTTCGAACGGAGCGTATACGCTTCGTCTACGGCGACTAAGGAACCTGATTTACGAGATTTATCAACTAACAAACTATGGAACTAAAGAAGCATCAAATCAGCAACTTTCTAGGGCATTTTCTTACCTGTAAATGCAGAGAAATCACCGGCAAAGTGATTGGAATACGCCGCTTAAGCACGTACAGCAGGTAGCACCAGCAGCAGGAAATTCTCTCCCACCTCTCTCACAATCTCTCACCTTTTCTCTCCCTCAATCTATGGCTTTTCCCAAATTCGGATGGGAGAGATATGAGAGGGTTTCAACCCCTTTTATAAGCTTAAAAATGCCCGGAATAGGCTCGGGAACAAAGTTCACTTGATGCTTAACCAAAGCGGGGCTGTTTCGGTCCAAAAGATGATTTCTGGTGGTCCCCTGGTCGAATGCGATCGGACTTAAGCTCATGCGTACCAGATCTAGCGCGCATTAAGTTTTCAGTCCAGCAGGGTTCGCAGATCGCACGTGGCGGACCAGTTTCAGTTCAGCGGTCACCGCACGTAGATCAGGGCTGGAAGTCTCATAATAATAAATAGAAATTTTTCCTGATCCGAGGCTATAATCTGGATGAATTCTGACGGTCAGAACGCTTAATACTGACGTGTCAAGTCGTGTGCCAGATTTGAATTTGAAATTCCAATTCTGTCCCTATTCGCGGTCTCTTCAGTCCGGGCTCAATGAAATAGTCTGTGATTATCGGTTTGACTTGATTTTCGAAATGATTGTCAAGTCCAGCTGCGCGGTTCTAACGGTCTAAGATAGGAAGTAACGGACTTTCGACGCGCGGTCTAAATCCAATACAAGAATTTAAAGTGGTCCAGAGAACAAACCCGCTTAGAGTTTGATCCGAGGTTATAGTGTATTATGGAGTCATACGTTCTACTCGATTTGGGTCTTGTAGAACGTATTTAAAGTGATCAGGGACTGTTTCCCAGCTACTCCAGCGTTGCGCTAGCTAACTTACGCTAAATTTCCATAGGAATTAATCCTAAGTGGTTTCTTTGGCTATGAAATTGGGTTCTGAGCGATTTTTCAAGTGTTTTAGTTGACCCATTGCCTAAGGACGTCAAATCCTAGATTGGCCAAAATCTGGGGTGTTACAGTGTCCCACATTCTGGACCAACAAAATCCAGACCATTCAAAGTGGGAGGGCGCCCATGGCAGTCCACCCTTGAATGTGTGGCCCCAAAATCTTCCTAAATGGGGTACATGCAAAGGTGTTTTTATAGTGGGGATAGTCTAGAAGTTTGTGGGGCCCACTAGGGTGGACCAAACCATGATTTTATGGGATTAAATCCCCTTGTAAATAGTGTTTATAATTTATTTAAATCGGATATATGTTGCTGTTTAGAACTGTCTGTACAGATTTTTGGGCCATATTGGGGCCTGATTTTTGGACTTTTAATAGGGTGATTGATACCATATAATATCTGATTCTTGAAGGTGTATAACCCACCTATAAGCATACCAAATTTCAGCCCCAACTGACCTCATTTGAGACTCCAAAAGCGTGGGCCAACATGATGGACTGCCAGATTTTTCTGTTATGCAGTCCAGCAACATTACCTCAAGAAAACCTTAATTCATAAATTATTTTGATGGAGGTGGACCGTCTTTCTGGGTTCCATCTTGTTGTAGACATGATGAGGGACATTGACCCTCAATTTCAAGAATTATAGAGGCCATAGACCCACTCCATTAGAGTGCCCAAATTTAGGACAACAATATGTACATTGATGAATTTTTCCACCTTGCTGTCCTCTTCATGTTTGTAGTAGTAATTGGGCCTAGCCCATTGGGGCTTTTGTGCATTGATTATGGGACCCACCTTGTGATGTTTTAGAGGCCTTTGGGGCCATGGTTGTGGGGCCAACCAGCTGGACCAACAAGCATAACTGGACGTCCAGCCATGATGGCCGTCCCTAGCCTAGGCTCACATGATGTATGTTTCGCCCACGCCATCCTCCTTTTTTTGGAGTGGCCCACGTGGGGGTGTCCACCCCTGATGGATGTCCACTATGGGACCCACTTTAGTGTACATGGGGCCCAGTTTGATGTATGTATAGCCAGGCCATGGGATGCCCCATGTGGGTTACCTGTTGGACTTTGGTCCAGCAGTGTGGCCCACCTACTCCCTTGTGTTGTATGATGTAATCCTATGTGGTGGGGCCATCTGACTTGATAGCTGGACCACTTGGACTGATGTCCTAATCAGATGGACTAATTACTGGACTCCAACAGGCCCATAAACCTGTTGGGTTAAAAATCCAGCAATATGTTATAATTATGCTTGGCCTTTGGATTGAAATTTTGAGGAGTGGGGCCCACCATATTGTGAGGACCTTAGAGGGAATATTTTATACCTTTAGTCCCTTAAATTTTAGGCTTAATAAATGTACTTTTAAGGCCCCCCATAATTGGATTCAATTAGGTCCACGGATATAGCTAGTTGTTGGACTCTTTAGGCCTAATTGGGATGAAACTTTCTAGATAGGCCCATTGGACACTTGTGCCATTTTTACCATACTATTGTGTTGGGTTAATGGGCCGGATTCCATAAGTAGTTGGGCCCTTACTTATCCAGCAAATCAACTTTATACTTGAGTCGGGTTGTAGGTCCAATTTACTTTACTAAGAACATAACATTTTCTCATGTGGTTTGAGCAATGGGCTGCCAACTAGGCCCACCACAATATATGGAATTAGTGACCTTTATGTTAGGCCCTAACCTTTCCCTATGGGCCTATAGTGGTATATATGGGTTGGGTTATGTGACCCATGTTTTGGATAATCCTTGGGCCATCTTTTTGAAGCCCAACGTGAGTATATGTGGTATGATTATGGCTGCCCATTTCTTATTTCTAATGTTGTGTGGGACTTCGGCCTTGATTCCCCTCTTTGGGCCCATGTTATTGACGGTAGTATTAGACCCTTTTTCTTATGCCTTTATGTGGGACTTATGTATGTGGTTTGGATGTGGGCCTTGGGCCTTGTAGCTATATGGATTACAATTGGTTATGGCTTTTGGGGAATGGTGGGCGAATGTCCCCATCATGGACCCCTCTAGGCATGTTTATACCTAAGTGTGGTTGAATGCCCACCTTAGACTCTTACTAGGCCCATCTTTATATTACTTTAGGCCTGTAGCTTGTATCCTTTTGGGCTACCCTAGGCTATTGGGCCTCCACTAGAGGTTGATTCCTTATGAAAATTTGTCTAAGTACCTAGGCTTGGTCCCTTCTTGGATAGGAGTGTACTACATTTCACATCGCCGCATGGCGCATCTCGTTCATCTTCATGACCCATATACATCATTGTGTGCTTGGTTGGCAATGTGTGTGTGTGTGGTCATGGCTGTGCCATTGGGTAGGATATTTTGGTAATTCCCTGAGGGACGGAGTTTTCCTCTTGAGCACATTGGACGCTTAGGATTGATGCATGGTTGATTGTGTGATTCATGCATCTGACAGTGCATAACATGTGGATATTCCCCTTTACTTCATTAGGGCTATAGCTTCCACAGGTATATCGTAGATGGCTGGATTTAGACATCGAAAATGTTACTTGAGCATTTGGGGCGCATAGGATGTCCCTGGGTGAAAGCCCCTTAACCTCCACGCCCTAACGCCGAGACCGAGTAAAAAACATGAGTGCACGAGTGCCTTTATACCTTGAGGCCGCGTCTCCCACTACAATGTGGTTAGTTGGGAGGGGGTGTGGCCTTACCCGAAAGATTAAGAGGGAAATAGTTGGGCTGAGTTTGACCACCTTATCAATGAGCCTGTTACTGTCAAGCCTCGCTGTTGATTGGCTGTCCATAGGCCAGTAGTGAGGTCTTTTACACTAGCTAGGCTGTGTGGCTAGCAGAGCGGCAGTCAGCATGTAGTGTATTAGACCCTGGTGATTTTCCTAGAGAGAAACTATACTGATATGTGGACTTGATATGAGGACTGGCATGATTACATTTTACCTTGTATTGGCATTTGGCTATATAAGCCTTATGTTACATTACCATGGTATGACGCCCAATACTCATGTATTGCATTGCATAGCCTTGGTACGACTTACTGCATTCATAGCTTAGCCTCAGTAGGGCTAGTGGCCTTGGTATCATTAATGTTTCCTTCTGCACTCTCCCCTAGCTTCTTCTGAGCACCATTGTCACACACCTTCACCGCTCCTCTAAGCTTTCTATAAGATTATGCATGATTGATGCAAGTAGGAGATCCTAGGTGGGCGCAGTAGCGGTGGGGCATTGGATTGGAGTGTGTTGAGGATCCGTTGCAGACTTTTCTCTTCCTTTCTTACTTTATGTATTTCTCCTTTGAGCCTTGTATCATGTATAAAGTTTAAATTATTAGTGAATTTTGTAATGTTGTTCCTGTAGTTATCATCTGTAGTTACTACGTTATGATCTTGAATATGCTCTTAATGAATCAGATTTATGTTATAGAAATCCTCCTTGTCGGAACCTGGTGAATGGGTGCCAAGAGCTGAGAATGGGGTACTACGGAGGCTGTCGGTGCTAGAATCAGCTATTGGGATTCTTGTGAGTCTAGTTACCGAGTCTAGGGCGTGACAGGTATGCCCAAGGAGACCTTAAACTTGAAAAGTTATTAACCGCATCTAGAACATGTGGAGATAGATTGGGTTTGAGCTTTGATAAATTCATGCCTTTTAAAAATAAGAGCACTTCTCCAATGTTTGTCAAAGGAGAATCCTCTAACTCAAAAGGAAAGGACTTGAAACAAAATAATCATAACAACTCTAGAAATTCTAATAATATCAGCTTTAGAAAATAATCTTATAATCCTTTAGCTGAAAAAATTATGAATTTACTTAAAGAGCTTCTCAAATCAAATTCTAATGTTAGGGGTAATAGTAATTATAAGCAAAGAAAAACCAACAGTGCTCCAAAACCCAAAACAACTATGAAATGGGTTCCGAAGGTTACTTGCTTAGTTGCACACACCGCCTTTAAGGTTTCGTGCCAATCAAAGTGGTACCTAGACAGTGGTTGCTCAAGGCACATGACAGGTGATAGAGATTTGTTCACCAACTTCATAGATATGACTAATAGTTCAGTCATATTTGGTGATGGAAGCAATTGTAAAATTATTGGCCAAGGTACAATTCATATCTTTAACCTTCCTCCTTTTGAGAATGTTTTATTTGTAGAAGGTCTTAAGCACAATCTTTTAAGCATATCTCAAATTTGTGATAACAAATATAGTGTTAAATTTACTAATCAAGGATGTAAGATATTAAATTAGAAAGGTTGTGTGATATTAAATGGCCGTAGAGCATCTGAGAATTTCTATATCGTAAATGAATCTTGCTCATCTAAATTATCTTGTTACATGGTCCAAACCAATGATAGTGGGATATGACACAAATGCCTTAGACATGTAAACTACCAGAATCTGTATAAATTGAGCAAAGCTGATATAATTAGGGATCTACCCAAATTGAAGAAAATGGTAAAATATGTGGCGCATGAAAACAAACATGTAGTAGTCACAAGAAAGTGAACTCCATCACCACATCCAAACCTCTTGAACTCCTCCACATTGATCTAGTAGGACTAACTAGAATGGAGAGTAGAGGAGGTAAAAAGTACTTCTTGGTAATTGTCGATGACTTTACCAGATTCACATGGGTAACTTTCATGAGAGAAAAGTCTGAAACTCTCAATGAAGTGAAAAGGGTACTTAAGCATATCCAAATTGAAAAAGAAACGAATATCTCTAAAATCTGAAGTGACCATGGATCAGAGCTTGAAAATAGAAATTTTGAGAAGTTCTGTAACAATCACGGAATATCACATGAGTTTTCTGCACTTAAGAACCTCAACAAAATGGGGTTGTTGAAAGGAAAAATCGAGTGATTCAAGAAATGGCTAATGTTATGTTGAATAGCATGAAGTTACCTAAAAATTTATGGGCTGAAGCTGTTAATACTGCATGCTATATAGTAAACTGTGTTTACATTAGAAAATCAAAAGATAAAATAGCTTATGAATTATGGTTTAATAAGAAACCCACTGTAAAATACTTTTAAAATTTTGGCAGTAAGTGTTATATTTTATGAGTCCGGAAAAATTTAGGGAAGTTCGACACTAAGAGTGACGAAGGGATTTTCCTAGGTTATGCCTTGAATAGTCGAGCATATCGTGTTCTAAACAAGAGAACATGTGTTATTCAGGAGTCTATAAATGTGGTTATTGATGATCACCTGAACACACCAATATATAGTTCAGAAGATGATGAAGTCATTGTATTTGATAAACCTGACTCCTCATCTTATCAAACCAACTCTGAATTATGATCAGTCAAAGATCATCCTATTGATCAAATCCTAGGCAACCCTCTCACTGGTGTATGTACTTGTAGACAATTGGAAAACATATGCAATTATGCATGTTTTACTTCCCAAATTGAACCAGCTAATGTAAAAGAGGCACTTACTGATGTAAACTAGATAGTTATAATGCAAGATGAACTGAATAAATTTGTTAGAAATGATGTATGGTATTTGGTTCTAAGATTTTTTGATAAATATATTATAGGAACCAAGTGGATTTTCAAAAATAAATTTGATGAATTAGGAAACATTATAAGAAACAAGCTAGAATGGTTGTATAAAGGTACACTTAGATAGAAGGAATTAACTATGATAAAATGTTTACCCCAATAGCTCATCTTATGTAAGGCCCGTATCCTAGTCTGTATCATTTTGTAGACTCTCGCGATCCTCCCAGTCGAATTCTGGCAACCCGCAACCTGTAATCGGCATTTGCGCAAGACCCTAAGTCATATCCCGTAGATCTGAGTCGGCTCGACCCGAGACTTGTACCCTTACGACCACGCTGTTGCCACAATTTTAGGCTAGGAGTTGTGGCCCCCATTTATTTCGAGAAAATGTTGCGCGTTGCAAATCCCTAGAAGAGAATCTCTACAATCTATCAAATCAATCCCATCAATCAATCAAGAATAACACCCATCCCTCTCTTACCAACAAGGCATGACAACCCATACCCCCCTCATGCAAAGTCAACTCTCTCTCTCTCCACCCATCCCTTCCTTACACCCATCACCATTCCTTTCTCCCATCCATCACTCTCTCTCTCTCTCTCTCTCTCATTTCCCTCTTCACTCCCAAGCAACCTAAGAGTGTGGACGTCCAAGCTAAGGAGAGAAAAGAAAGGAGTCTAGTGTGGCCCACTTCCTACCACCTAATCTCTCATCCCAGCCATCCAAACTTCATCATCCACCATCAAAGGTTGAGCATAGGAGCTAAGGAAATCAAAGGACTAAGAAGAAGTGATATAGGTGGGTGATCTTAGAATTTTCACTCTTGATTGTTATTATGGGCCCATATATGGTGGGACCCATTTAATGTATGCATTGTAAATTCTAGGGGAGTTCATAGTGGTGGAGCTCCCCCGCCTCACGTTTCTCCCTTTTACTCTCTTTCTCTCTTTTTTTGCATGATGGCCCACCTAATCAGTACATGTATGGACGATCCAGACTGTCCAACAGGTGGGACGGCCTTACTGTCCACCCTATTGGACGGATCATCCAGCTAGACCATCCGAATGGTGGGGAAAACATAATTATCGGCTTGATCTAGGGTTGTGTGGGCCATCCCTATGGACCTTGTCAGGATGTATAGGTTTTATCCCCAACATCCAGTCCTTGGACGTTCAGGCAATAGGACAAATGGGCCGTGAGCTACTGGACGGCCTGCTGTCCAGCAGCAGGAATTGATGGTGGAAAAAACAAATATTAGCTTTAATGCAAAAGCTGGTGGGTCACACTCATGTGGACCCCACCTTGATGTATGTAATGTATCCACATTGTTTATCCAATTTCCTAGATCATTTTAGGCGTTGAGCTAAAAAATGAAGACAACTGAATCTCTAGCGGGCTATATTGTAGAAAATAATGATATTAGTGATATAAATTGCTAGAGCCTGCTATGATGTTTTTGTGTGACTATTCATATCAAATATAGGGCTCGTTAAACCTGTTACGAGCCAAGGGACCCAGTAGATGGAGTGGATTGTCCTGATGTGGGCCCCACCCATGAAAAACTTAAGAAATATATGTATTTATATATATATATATATATATATATATATATATATATATATATATATATATATATATATATATATATATATATATATAAGGCTAGATGACACTTGTTGACAGCGTCCAGAGGACGCTACTTGCTACAACGTCCTGCTGCTTGAAATGCTGGGAGGGACGGTGGGCCCCACCACAGTCCTCACCATGATGTATGCCAACTATCTACACCGTGCATTTGATGGGTACCCTCTTAAAATTGGGGTATGCCAAAAATCAATCGTACATGGAACTCAGGTGGTCCATACTACAAAGAAACAAGGGATTGAATGTCTACCATTAAAACCCTTTTTGGGTCACAAAAGTTTTGGATCTATATGAAATTTATTTTTCCTTTTAATTCAGGTCTTTGTGACCTTATGAACAGATTGGATGGAAAATAAATGTTATGGTAGGCCCCACGTGGGACGCACATCTGTCTAGAGGATTGGTTGGTGTACACTCACACTAGCTATATAGCTTCTGTATTGACGTTAAATGATTCTATGGCTCGGATCATGAGGTATGTGGTGTATCCCCACCGTCTAGCAGCTGGGACAGTGGGACCCACCTTAATGTATTTGTTATATCATCACCGTCCAAGCAGATGGATGATGGGTCACACCGTGATATATGAGTTTTATCCTACACCGTCCATCTGTGTGGGATCCAGTAGGATGTGTGTGCCTCATCCATGAGTGGGGCCCTTGATGCATGTATTCCATCTACACCGTCTAGTGTAGACGATGTGACCCTCCTGATATATGGGTTTTACCCTCATCGTCCAAGGGACGGTGGGACCTCCCCTAGCACGTGTGGCCCACTGGATGTGGGACCATCATGATTTATGTATTTGATCTACACCATCTAGATGGTGGGGGCCTCACGTGTTGTACGTGTAGCACCCACACCGTCCAGCTGTGGGGCCCACTTTGAGGAATGTGTTGTATCCATACCGTCCAATCATTGTAGAGATCATTTTGTGGCTTTACAAAGAGAATGATATAGTTCTAAAATTCAAGTGGGACCCACCGTTATGTGTTTCATCCACGCTGTCTAGTAGCCGTGGGACTCAACGTGATGTATGTGTTTTATATCCATGCCATCCATCCGTGTTACTGGATGTGTAGGGTCCGCCTATTATACACACAGGGCCTACTTGTTGTATGTGCAGGGCCCATTGTGGCCGTATGTGAGGCTAATTATGGTTGTGAGTGTGAGGCCCACTTAATTGTGTACCTGAGGCCCTTGTATGCGAGCTGACCTGATATAGCATTTAGTGTAGGCATCTGTGCTAGATATCAATAAGATCCTAAGGAATCACAACTTATTGCTATCAAGCGAATTATAAGATATGTCACAAGTCTGTCCAATCTAGGCCTATGGTATTTACATGATACTAATGTTCAATTAGCTGGTCATATGGATGCTAACTGGGCTGAGAATATAGATGATAGAAAGTCTACTAGTGGTGGATTTTTTTATGTTGGGAACTGTTTAGTTTTGTGGCATAGCAAGAAACAAAGTTCTGTATCGCTATCCACAGCTGAGGCTGAATATATTGTAGTTGAAAATGCATGTACTCAGCTTATGTGGATGAAAAGAATGTTAAATGAATAAGGGTTTGTGTAAGATACTATGATTTTGTATTGTGATAATTCTAGCGCAATTAATATTTTTAAGAATTCCATCCAGTATTCTCGAACTAAACATGTTGACATTAGATATCATTACATTCGAGAATTAGTGGAAGATAAAATTATTTCATTGGATTATGTTCAAACAAAAAAATCAACTTGCGGACATATTCACTAAACCACTTGACAGAAGTAGGTTCTCTAAATTAAAAATGGATATTGGTATGTGTAATTCGATCTGAGTTTATCATGTTTGCATGTTCTATTTTTGTATATTTTTTATCCAAACTTTTAGATTTTAAAAATTAATAAAATTATGCATTTTTGTGCTTACATGACCGCTCGTGTACATACTCGACCATTCGTAGCATGACCGGTCGAGTATGTACTCGACCAGTCGTGGTGCGCAGTTGGAGGGCTTGTCAATGTGTACAAATCACTTTTTCTTCATTTCATTCTTCTTCTTCACCAACCCCTTCTCCGACCGGTCGAACCCACCTTCGATTACTACTTGGTATGTGCATTAGTTTCATTTTTCTTCTGGATTTGGGTTCCTTGATTGTCATTTAGCTTGATTCTTTCCTTTATTTCAAGTTTCCTTGTGATTTCCTTGGTGTTTTAGGGAAAAATCTATTTGGTTTAAAACCCTTAAATCCTTTCTTGCATGTTCTTGTTTACTCTTGCAATGGAAGGAAGACTGAAGAAAAACTTGCTCAAGCATCTTCTTTTCTTTCCACACCTATTTTGGTGCGTACTCTTCGACCACCTGAAGAGAACCTGGAATATGTGGGGGATATCCGTAACGCAACATAATTGTTGAGCGGACCGTCAATGCAAACCATCTTGTTCAATTCAACATTATTCCCCTTCTCGTTACTGTAGGATCTTATAAAATTCGGAATTGGGGCAGACCGGTATACCACTCCATTGTGCAAGCAATGTATGCGTGTATAGGTGATGTTTCTATTGAATATTTTACCTTCACTGTCATATTTAGAGAAAGTTTATATAAAGTAGATCGTCACTTAATTTCTGGGTTGATGGACATTCAAGTGAACGATGAAGGCATTCCTATTCCAACATTGGCTGAAAGATTGAATGAGTAGGAAAAATGTTTATTAACCAGAAATTTATGCAACATGAACTTAGAATGGAGTTCCGAAAATACGCTCTGGGCTAACCAGATTTTGCCCAGATACAGTGTATTACATCACATCTTTATTTCCAATGTTTACCATAGATCTGGTAACAAGGTCGAATTGACTACCTTTATGGTGCGTATTCTTCATTTTGTTGTGTCTGGCATTTCAGTGTCTCTTCCTTCGTTAAACTATTATTTCATTATCCAATTTCGACTTCATCCGGGGCATAGTGATATTCCATTAGCTTATTTGATGACCACCCTTGCTTTACACTATTTTGTGATCATGCCGCTTGGAGAGGCTCCTACTTCTCTTCCATTTAACAATTCAAATATCAACAAGATAAATTTGAAGTTAGCACCTGGTCAAATAGATAGGGATGCTGGAGAAGTTAGAGAAGAAGTTAGAGAGGAAGATGCGCTGCCAACTGATGCCGATATGGATGATATTTTTAATGAATTGGAATCTGATGACATTGAGACTGATCCTAATTTTCAGCCTTCTGATTTTGATGAGTGCCTTAGAGTCTTAGAAGAGAAGGTGGATGGATTGACAATATCTTAAGAAAATCAAATGAAATATATGTGTAAGTATTTTAGGCGCATTACTAAGGGATTGCATCAGATAGATCCCTCCATCCCACCTCCATCTTCTTTTGGCTCTAATTAGTATGAGTTACTTGATATTTTTCTTTTGGACTTGTATTAAGGATTACTTTCACTCCCTGATAGTTAAACATGTATAACTCTTATAAGTTGATGCTTTCATACTTTATGGTTTAATCTTCTATTCTTTTATTCTCTTTCTATTTATCCTTTTCATCTATCCTATCATGTTTATGCTTAATTCTATGTCTTCCTTTGTCATATTGTGACAAAAAGGGGGGAAATTTGTGTAGATGATGGATATGTTTGGTGAATGTTGAGATGCATGAGATGCATGTATGTAGATTTTTTTTTGAAAATGTATTTGTTAATACAGGTCTTTACAAGTCATCAAGCTCATAGTGAGGGGGAGTAGATTGAGAGGGAGTTTTGAAGAATTTTGTAAGATTGATTTGATTGTGAATCTGTATATTGAATAGGTTAATTCTCTAAATTGGTTTTATCACAAATTTGACAAAGGGGGAGATTGTAAGTGCTATTTTTTAGATCTAGCACCCTATGTTGTCAAATTTTGTAGTGACAAACCACTTAAGAGTGATTGACTTGTTTGATAGATGGAAAGTTCACCTTCAAGTTCAATAGATAGAAAGTTCACCTTCATTCGAAGATGAGTTTTTGTGTCATCTACATCAATAATCTAAATCTTCTACATCTTCAAGTTGAAGAGCATGTTCAACTGCTAAAGATCATACACAAGTCAGAGTGCAAGTACAACGTCATACACAAGCTTAAGTTTAAGCTCAAGTACAAGTACACAAGCTCAAGCCTAAGCTCAAGCTTAAGTGCTCAAGCTTAAGTTCAAGCATTCAAGCTCAAGCTTCAAAGTATACAAGTTTTAAGCTTTAAAGTACTTTAGGTATTTTATCTACCGAAGCGACCGAGTTTACAAGTTTAATGCTCACATTTCAGTTATACTTGACCATAGAAAGACCTTAGGAATAGATCATACTTATTGCATATAGAATTTGGATTATAGTACTTAATTTGGACCTTGCTTCGACTAGTCCAGGCACTAGCTCGACTAGTCTAGGATTTTTTTCGACTTGTATAGGAATTATTTAAAAATTTTCAGATTTACTGTTGAGGACTCGACCAGTCGTGGAGACTAGCTCAACCAGTTGAGCAGGGCTCGACTCGAAGTCCAGTAAGCTATTTTGAGCCCACTCGACTAGTCGAGTGCTATGCTCGACGAGTTGAGTGACGGGTTTATCTGATCGTGCCAGAATTTTTGAAATTGGTTGCTGCTTGGACCAGTCGAGGGAACTGAATTTCACCCTATAAATAGAGGACATTTCTTAGCTTTATTCATTCATTCCAAGCTATATCAAGCCTCCTCTCTGAGAATTAAGTCCCAGTTATAGTGAAGCTATTGCTCGGTAATTTTAGATCCTTTTATAGCTCTTTTGATTTTGATTTTATTGATCTCTTGTTATTCAATTCTACTTATTAAAAAGGGAATTTTGCTTTACCCTTTTGAGATTTAAGAAATCAAATCAAGCTAGCCCAAGGTTGATTTTAAATTAAAATTCATTTAGATCTAGAACCCATTCATTTGTGAGATTGAACTTTGAACATCTACGTCTACAAAGAATTGGTTCTACCAGGCTATATCGAAGAAGAATCTTTAGATAAGTATATTTCATTTATTATATTGTGGTTTGTATGATTGCTAGAAAATCTTTAATTTTGGTTTTAACTGAGATAGCCAGAAAATCTCAGTGTGTGGGGTTTTTAATTGTGGTAACTCATTGAAACACAATTGTAAAGGTTTTAACGTGAACTTTGGAAAACCTTCTTTCTTAATGAAAGTCGATATCCTGTGGGTTGTTGTAACACCCCGGATTTTGGCCAATCTGGGATTTGACGTCCTTAGGCAATGGGTCAACTAAAACACCTGGAAAATCGCTCAGAACCCAATTTCATAGCCAAAGAAACCACTTAGGATTAATTCCTATGAAAATTTAGCGTAAGTTAGCTAGCGCAACGCTGGAGTAGCTGGGAAACAGTCCCTGATCACTTTAAATACGTTCTACAAGACCCAAATCGAGTAGAACGTATGACTCCATAATACTTTATAACCTTGGATCAAACTCTAAACAGGTTTGTTCTCTGGACCACTTTAAAATTTTGTATTAGATCTAGACCGCGCGTCGAAAGTCCGATACCTCCTATCTTAGACCGTTAGAACCGCCTAGCTGGACTTGACAATCATTTCGAAAATCAAGTCAAACCGATAATCACAGACTATTTCATTGAGCCCGGACTGAAGAGACCGCGAATAGGGACAGAATTGGAATTTCAAATTCAAATCTGGCACACGACTTGACACGTCAGTATTAAGTGTTCTGACCGTCAGAATTCATCCAGATTACACCCTCGGATCAAGAAAAATTTTTAATTATTATTATGAGACTTCCAGCCCTGATCTACGTGCGGTGACCGCTGAACTGAAACTGGTCCGCCACGTGCGATCTGCGAACCCTGCTGGACTGAAAACTTAATGCACGCTAGATCTGGTATGCATGAGCTTAAGTCCGATCGCATTCGACCAGGGGACCACCAGAAATCATCTTTTGGACCGAAACAGCCCCGCTTTGGTTAAGCATCAAGTGAACTTTGTTCCCGAGCCTATTCCGGACATTTTTAAGCTTATAAAAGGGGTTGAAACCCTCTCATATCTCTCCCATCCGAATTTGGGAAAAGCCATAGATTGAGGGAGAGAAAAGGTGAGAGATTGTGAGAGAGGTGGGAGAGAATTTCCTGCTACTGGTGCTACCTGCTGCACGTGCTTAAGCGGCGTATTCCAATCACTTTGCCGGCGATTTCTCCGCATTTACAGGTAAGAAAATGCCCTAGAAAGTTTCTGATTTGATGCTTCTTTAGTTCCATAGCATATAAACTGATATAACTAGTAAATTAGGTTCTCTATTCGCCGTAGACGAAGCGTATACGCTCCGTTCGAATTTCAACATCCATAAGAGACAAGGTGCAGATTTTAGACGCTTTGATTGACTGTTTCCAAAGCTTTCAATGTCGTTTAATAGTAGATTCTCGACGGCAACGCCGTTTGACATGTACAACATGCTGTCCGTTTCTTGTTTCATAAATCAACGAAGAATATGAGATTTAGGGCATTTTAGTCATTTGTAGGAAGTACTGTTTTCATTCATAGTTTGCTGATGTGATTGACATAAATTGTTGTCGCATTAGAATGTTAGGAATGCGTGCATAATTAGTTTGGTGAAGAGATTCGCCTAAATGCGCATTTTGGGTCGACATACTATATGTAGACTCAAGTGTGTAGTGTAAGTGTTTGTATAAATGCTTGTATTAGTATGTATTGAATTAAATGGTGTTATGAATTAATTTGAGATTGATTTCTCAATTAATATGCTGATGTAAATCATTGCCTACATGTTAGCCGTATGTACGATTTCATTATTTGTATGAAATGCATATGTTTGATGTTACACTTAAGTGATATGCTATAACATGTACTTGATGATTTCATTATGGTTTAGTTGAGATTGAATTCTCAATTAATAGGCTAATGGAGAGGACTTCCTATATGTTGGCGATATGCATAATTTCATTATATGTGTGAAAGACATGTGTAGGATGATTTACTTAAGTTGTACGTTATAACAGGTGTTAACATGCTCACATGGTTGTATTTCATTTCCATTACTCTTACATGAATGCTGACATGATTCCATGATTGTTTGGGACTATACTTAGTCCAGGCAGTCGGTAACCGAGCGAATTCGTGGTTAGTTTATCTTCGCCACGTACGACGCGTCGATGAACGCGAGCCGTGTTCTGGAGTTGGCGGCAGTGGTTAGGCCACACGAAGTGTTTTACGCACTTCATGTCGTCAACTTGAGGTGCGATTGCGCTAGTCGAGCCTGTCAAGTAACCCGACTGGCCATTGTATGTTCACCCTGCATGAGTCATAACTGCTTGAACCTAAGGTACTGAACTTACCATTGTGAACCCTGTTAACCATGGTACCTTGATCCATAAAGACTCATGAGCCGGGCATGGTGGTATGGGACACCGTGGTCGAGCTGTCGGCCTACGCTGGGGCCACAAACCTCCCCGTAGTGACCAGTGAGCACCTAGACTCGTGAGCAGATTATGGTGGTATGGGACACTATATTCTAGCTGTCGGCCTACACTGATCAGGCGACGAGTCCTTTGTAGTGACCGCGAGCGTATTCTGAGTCTACGGGAGGCGACGACCCTTCAGTAGCAGTAGAGTACAGTAGGCCTGTATTGATAAGGTGATGGGGGAGCGGAGCAACGAGTGCGTGCAACAGCCCTGGCAGCCCTTGCAGCGACCTACAAAATATACATCGTATGAGATTACTAGGAGTGACGACCCTAGACAGGATCTGTGTTGGGATTGATATAAGGGAAGTACCTTAGTTTCCCAATCCTGCTGTTTGAATGGACTAATAATAACTTGAAAATCATATCACCATAGCATTGCATGTGCCTGGAAGATGTGGAGCACTCTAGGGAGTGTGGCATGCCGCGGTCGTAAGATGTTGCCGCATGAAGGTGATCGTCGGTGAGGGCATACATCACATCATGTCATGTCATAATTGCATTAATAACAGTATTAGGAATGTTTGAATTACTGCTTTACTATTATCGCATGATTGATTTGATAACATGTTAATCTTGGCTCTATTATTCCACTGAGTTAGCTACTCACTCCCACGTTACGGGACGGTGTTTCCGAACACCCACCAGTCCCTATTGTGATTGCAGATGATGGTGCGGCCTGTGAGGCGGAGCTGGACTTGATGATGATGAGGAGAATTCCTCCTTTATGTGTGTTCTGATCGACGGGATTACAGGGAGGTTGATTAGATGTCTTGACACTTGTCATTTTATATTTTCAGAGCACTCATGTATATACTTTCTTTATATTTTGAGGTATACATGTATATGTTTAACCTGGTAACATGTTCACACTCAAGAGACACACAACAGTTTATATATGTTATACATACTATCACAGACTTCCGCTGGTAAATTTAACTGTCTCTGGAGTATGATATGCTGTTCTGGTTTAATCTCACTCATGTTTAATACATTATCACAGACAACATTCAATCATACATATCTATGTTGCATAAATAACATTTTGAAACTCGGGAGTTGGGTTTTTTCTTGACCCCCCGATTTTCGGGATGTTACAGTTGTGGATATTGGGACTGGAGTAGGGTGGCTATTTGAGAACAGTTGGTGTACACCCAAACCACTATAATTCTTGGAGTTTGGATGATGATGATGATGATGATGGTGATGTGTATGATGTGATGAATGTTGTATTTATTTTCATCTACTTGTGGTGAATGTCATAATAGGTAGATTTATTTTATTTTCCTTTAGAATTAGTTTGAGTTTTTTATCCTTACTAAGTTCAAGACATCAGGTTGTCCTACCATAAACCTTGGTTTTTGGTGTCAGGTTGTCCTTTGAACAAAGTTTGTATCAACCTCTCAAGATTAGTGCATTAGAGGTTGCAATTTATTTATGTTATTTGCCTTTATATTCCACATTTAAATTTTATTTGGCATAGTCCTATTCACCCCCCCTTCTTGGACTGAGAGCTCACTCTTTTCAATTGATTATAGGAAATTGAATACCGTCACAAGGACTACTTTCTGCTGCCCTTCATTGATTAGATTTTGGAAAGGCTAGCTGGTCACTCATACTATTACTTCCTTAATGGGTATTCGAGCTACAACCAGATAGAGATAGCACCTGAAGATCAGGAAAAGACCACATTCACATGTCCCTTTGTCACATTTTCTTACCGACAGATGTCATTCAGACTGTGTAATGCCCCCGCCACTTTTTAGCGATGCATGATGAATATTTTTTTGACATGGTGGGGTAAAATTTAGAGGTCTTTATTAATGAATTTTCTATCTTTGGTCCATCCTTTAGCGATTGTTTGAGAATCTTAAATGTGTGTTGAATCAATGTAAGGAAAATAATTTGGTACTAAATTGGGAGAAGTGTCATTTCATAGTTCTTAAGGAAATTGTCCTTGGACATATCATCTCATCTAAAGGAATTAAGGTAGATAAGGTTAAGATTAATCTTATTTCTAACTTACCTCCATCCAAGAATATATGAGACGTGCAATCCTTCTTAGGACACGTCTGTTTTTATAGGAGATTCATGAATGACTTTAGTCACCTCTCTCGTTTGCTATGTAATATACTTCTAAAGGATAGACCATACAAGTAGATTGAGCAATGCTAGGAAGTTTTTTCTAAGCTTAAGGGCATGTTAATTGAAATAGTGGTGAAGACTGCTTTAGTTGAAGTAGGAATATGACAATATGTCCTAGAGGGGGGTGAATAGGACTTTTTAAAGTTCTTATGATTTATTAAAAATTCTATTATACTAATCCTAATAATAAGCACTTATCAGGACTACTCAAAAGTAACTCTACTGGCTTCCAAGCCCGATAGAGGATCCAATCACAAACTATTCAAGAATTGAACAATATGTAACTTAGTTTATGATGGATATGACTGTGTATGTGTATAAGGTGTGATCTCAGATATATAGATTTAAAAATATTAAAGTAAATCACATAAATAAAAGAATAACAATCTCAAACACAATCATTTTTATAGTGGTTCGACTACTTGTCTACTCCACTCTCGGTAACCGCACTCAACCCTTCAGTGTACAGGATTTCACTAAGGAGGTTTCACAATGGTTTACCTCAAACCTAAGGTTTTAAGTTAGGTTCCCCTTCAACCTTTACAACCTACACTGAGGCTGACTATTTATGCTCTCATGAGCAAGGGTCAACACAATGCACCCACTTTTAGGCACACTGACCAAGGATCTTCCATAAGACCCTAACAGAGGTTTCACACTGTTCACCTCAAATCCAAGGTTTTGACTGGTTCACCTTTAACTAGATGTTTATGCTCTCCATAGAGTAAGGGTCCACACAACTCACCACCACGTACACTCCTGCCGGAGGCCTCCTCGAGGACTTACAAGGGTGAGAAACACCTTAGACCTAATCCTACAAAGGGATGATCAAAGGATCCTTTGAACTTTAGTTACTTACAGATAAGTGGATGAGTCCCTTTTTAGCTCTTGACGAAGATCTCCTCCTTTGTTGATGAAGAGTCTTCTACTTCCTTAATCCACAACTCAGAAGATATACTAATGCATGACGACGGGTTGGGTCAAGGTTATGATGGAATCCTACTCTCAAATATTTTCCTATAAAGGAGATAGAGTGATTCCAATCATCTAAGCATTCAAGGCATCCTAACTTAATGATTTACCATTAAGGTAGTAGCTGGAGGACCCTTGAATGTGGAAGTTCATTTCCCAATCCACTTTATTGAATATCAATAATGAGGGTGGATTGGAGGATGAACTCCCTTGAGAGAAAGGGCTTTGGGTATATGATCTAAGGTAAAACACTCAAAAGCACTCTCTTCTTTCTCTGCCAGCAACAATAGACAAGTCCTCTTTATATAGGCAAAAGGTTCCAACGGATATAAAATGCTCACATTTATGACAGAGTTCGATATCATCGAGCATATACTCTCGATTGCATCGATGGCCCACTCAATGACACAAACTCAATGTCATATGCTTTTAAAACCTCTTGTCAGCTAGTTAAGGGAATCGAAACTTATGTCGATGTCATTAGATTTTGAACTCCGATTTCATCGATACGAGGTTCGATTCCTCGATATTTGAAAATGAGAGAGACTTGCTTTGAAATATTTCAGGTTTACAAAAATGATCGAGGTACACTTGATATCATTAGAATTTGAATACTGATGATATCGAAGGTCATCTCGAGACATCGATAAATACAAAGATTTTATCAGTGAGCTTGCTGGACAGTTTCTGTCCTTTCTCGATGCCATCAATTCAGCTTCAATATCATTGATATTTGAATATCGATTCTACCGAGTGACCCTTTATAATAAATAAACTATCCTGAAATATTTTGCAGGAAATCTTCACACCCAAGACCGATATCATCGAGGGCCTTTCGATATCATCGAGATTTGAACTTCGACGGTATCGGGGAGGGCGTTGATATATCGATGCATATATGATATTTTTAAGAAAAAATAGGGGCACCGAAGATTTGCCTATTGATTTATCGAGTCACCTTCGATGGACTCGAGATTCAAATATCGATGATATCGATAGGTATATCGATATATCGATAATTCTGTCTAGATATATATGTGGTTGTTGGACACTTATTGTCCTCATTCCGATGAAATCGATTTGTCATCGAGGACATCGATAGCACGGGTCGATCATATCGAGATGTGTTTTGATAAAATCGACAAAACAAGAAAACTTAGAGATTTTCTATTTTTAAAAAAAGTTTTCTCACTTATAAACCCTATGATGTTCTAACTTATTTTAAGGTTTCATTTACCTGGTGTTTTGAGACATGGGATGTGAGGCTTAGCTTTACCTATGGTGAGCTTGCACATATCCGGTTGAGGCAGACACTTTGAATTGATCTTCCTATGAGGCTCTGTAGTTGATTGACCCAACACTCACGCTAATTGACAAACCAGGGCACTTTCAATCACTGTACCTATCATGTAGCCACCCGACTAAAGCCTTCCTTTTGAAATTATGTGTGATGCATCTGACTATGCTCTTAGGGCAGTGTTAGGCCAGAGAAAAGAGAAGAAGTCCTATGTTATACATTACACAAGTAGAATTCTAAATCTTGCCCAAGTGAACTACTCTACTACGAAAAAAGAACTCTTAAACGTAGTGTTCACTTTAGACAAATTTAGGTCCTAATTGATCAGATCCAAGATCATCATCTACACAAATCATGCGGTGCTCAAGTATCTTCTTTTTAAGAATGATGCTAAGCCCCGCTTGATTAGATGGATGCTCCTACTCCGAGAATTTGATTTGAAAATAAAAGATAAAAATGGAGTAGAGAACGTAGTGGCTGACCATCTTTCCCGCCTTGATCTCTTTGATTCCCCCTTGAGACGATACATATAAATGACATGTTTCCTTATGAACAATTGTTTAAAGTATCCCTTTCAACTTGGCTTGTGGATATTGCTAATTATCTTGCTATAAGTTTCATGCCAACACATTACACTATGTAAGATAAAAAAAAATTCTTTACCGAGGTATGCAAATTCTTCTGTGATGATCCATATTTGTTTAAATATTGCCTAAACCAAATCTTAAAAAGATATGTGCCAGATAATGAACATCAAAGCGTCATCTCCTTCTGTCATTCTCAGGCTTATGTTGGTCACTTTTCTACTAAAAAGACCATAGCCAAAATTCTACAGTGCGGCTTTTACTGGCCCACTATGTTCAAGCACACTCATGAGTTTTGCAAAGCTTGTAAGTGTTGTCAGAAATCGAGAGTATTATCTCATTGAAATATGATGCCCTTGAACCCCATTCTGATCATTGAAGCATTTGACTACTGGGGAATCGATTTCATGGAACCATTTTCCCAATCTTTCTGAAATTTATATATATTGCTAGCGGTAGATTATGTTATCAAATGAGTCAAAGCGATCTCGTGTTGGAACAATGATCTTCAAATGATCATTAAATTCTTAAAAGAGAACATCCTTTCTCAGTTCGGAATGCCTCGAGCTATCATTAGTGATGGAGGTTCACATTTTTGTAATAGGTCATTTGCGAACTTAATGGAAAAAATATGACATTTGTAAAGGGTGAGCTCCAAGTCCTAAAGGGGGGGTGAATAGGACTATGCCAAATAAAAATAAAATGTAAAAAATAAACTTAAATAACAGAAATCTAAAATAACCTCAAATGCACAAGTATTGAGAGCTTGATGCAAACGTTGTTTTAAGGACAACCTTACACTAAAAACCAATGGTATATGGTAGGACAACCTAATTTCTAGAACATCGGCAAGTATAAAAAACTAAAACCGATACTGAGGCAAAAGAAATAAATCAGGCTATTACAACATTCAACACATCACATACATCATCATCATCATCATCTAAACTCCGAGATTTATAGTGGTTCGGGTGTACACCAACTGTTTTCAAATAGCTACCCTACTCCACTTCCAATATCTACAAACCACCGGATATCAACTTTCACTAAGAAAGAAGGTTTTCCAAGGTTCACCTTAAAACCTTTACAATTTTGTTTTTAATGGGCTATCACAATTAAAAACCCCACACATTGAGATTTTCTAGCTATCTCAGTCTAAACAAAAATGAAAGATTTTCTGATAATCTTACAAACCATAATATAATAAATGAAATGTACTTATCTGATGATTCTTCTTTGATGTAGCCTGGTAGAACCAATTCTTTGTAGACATAGATGTTCAATGTTCAATCTCACAAATGAAAGTGTTCTAGGTCTAATTGAATTTTAATTAAATCTAGCCTTTTGCTACTTGGGTTCAATTTCTTGGATCTCAAACAGGGTTAAAGAAAAATCCCCTTTATATCAAGTAAAATAAAATAACAAGAGATCAAGAAATTAAGAAACCAAAAAGCTATTTAAAATAATTATAAATACCTCGCAATAGCTTCATAATAGTGGGGACAAATCTCTCAGAGTGATGGCTTGAATTGTTTGGGAATTGATGATAAAATCTGAGAAATGTCCTCTATTTATAGGTTGTAATTCGGTTCCCTCAACTAATCTAAGTTCGGCTCGACTGGTCCTGGCAGAACCAACTTTTAAATTTTCTAGGGCGATTAAATAAAATAGACTCTGGACTGGTCGAGTGGGCAAAATTCACGTCGTTGGAGTTTGAATCGAGTCCCGCTGGACCGGTCGAGCCAGTCTCCATGACTGGTCTAGTAGGGAACTCGACTAGTCATAGACTAAACAACCTTATTCGATTTTTTGACTAAAATCCTGGACTGGTTGAGAAAAACCCTGGACTGGTCCAGCCAGTGCCTAAAATAAGTACTATGACCCAATATAAGCATACAACATTAATGACCTACTCCTAAGGTCTTTTTAGGGTCATGTATACCTGAAATGTGAGCATTGAACTTATCAACTCGGTCACTTCGGTAAATAAAATACTTGAAGTACTTTGAAGTTTGGAACTTGTATACTCTAAAGCTTTAGCTTGAATGCTTGAACTTAAGCTTGAGCACTTGAGTTTGAGCTTGTGTACTTGTACTTGAGCTTAGACTTGAGCTTGTGCAATTGTACTTGGCTTGGACTTTAGCTTGTGTACTTATACTTGCACTCTGACTTGTGTATGATCTTTGGTAGTTGAATATGCTCTTCAACTTGAAGATGTAGAAGCTTTAGATGGTAGATGTAGATGACACAAAAACTCATCTTCAAATGAAGGTGAACTTTCCATCGATTAAACTTGAAGGTGAACTTTCATCAATCACTCTTAAGTGGTTTGTCACTACAAAATTTGACAACATAGGGTGCTAGATCTAAAATATAGCACTTACAGCATTTCCCACAAAGTGAGCACTCCATACCACCCACAAACAAGTGGGCAAAATGTGATTTTCAATAGGGAGATTAAACACATATTCTGGAGAAAACAGTTAACCCTGACCTCAAGGATTGGTCAATCCACTTGACCGATACTTTATGGGCTTACCATACTGCATTTAAGACTCCTATTGGAATGTCTCCCTTTAGACTTGTCTATGGGAAGGCTTGTCACTTACCTGTGGAATTGGAACATAGGGCCTGCTGGGCTATTAAAAATTTAAACTTCAATTTGGACAACGCTTGCTCGCTACGCAAACTTTAGTTTAATGAACTTGAAGAGATCTGAAATGATGCATATGAGAACTTGAAAATTTACAAGGACAGGATGAAGGTGTTTCATGATCAACACATTCTTCGAAAATCATTCACATCAGATCAAAAGGTCCTTTTGTATAATTCTCAGTTACATATTTTTCTAGTAAATTTTGATCTTGTTGGACCGGGCCTTTTATTATTACTAATGTCTATCCTCATGGGGCTATTAAGATTTGGAATCCAAACGATGACAATGAATTCAAAGTAAATAGACATCGATTAAAGCCATTTGTTGAGAAATTTGATTCAAAGGACATGTCCATACCTCTGATCGATCCTGTTTACAAGGATTGACCTCCAAGTTTGATAGAGGTGTAGTTAGGTTTATTACTTTCTTATATGTTGTGTTAAGGATAGTTTGCTTTCCACTGTTTAGGGTAGTTTATTTTTCGATGTTCAGGATAATTTTCTTTCTGTTGGTTTAATTCTTGCGCTAAGTCATCTTCACACTAAGATTATTGGAAAAACCTTAAAATTCCTTCTTCAGGTATTACCTTTCCATCACTTCCCTTTTATTTTCATTACCTCTTTTGCATTACATGCTTATTTCTTTTACATTGAGGACAATGTAGATTTTTAGGTTGGGGATGAGGGAATTAGGTAAACTAATCAGTATTTTCTCAGTTTTGAGCAAAAATTTTGAAAATTTTCAATTTTTCAAGTTGAAATCTATTTGGGAAGCAATAAATTATGTACTTAAGAATGCTTTGAGTATGATAAGATAGATATAAGGCACGTATCTTAGTCTGTACCATTCCTTAGACTCCCGCAGTCCTCCCTGTTAAATTCTGGCAACCTACGACCTGTAATCGGCATTTGCGCGTGACCCTAAGTCGTATCCCATAGATCCAAGTCAGCTCGACTCCAAACTTGTACCATTGCGACTGCACCAACGTCGCAGTTCCAACACCGCGTCTTGCGCACTGATGCGATACCCAGGCCAGGAGATGTGGGCCCGTAAATTTTTTAAAGAAATGCTGTGCGTTATGAATTTCAATATAATCTCTACAACCCATCCTATCAATCAATCGAATCAATCAAGTACACAACCCATTACTCAATCCATTATACCCATACCTCACATGTCACCTCTCTTACACAACTCATATCCCTATTACATAAGCTACCCCAAAGTCAACTCTTACATCACTCCATCCATCACTCACACCCATCACTTCTCTCTTACAAACACCCTCTCTCTCTCTATCTCTCTCTCTCTCACTCTCCCTTTTTCTATACTTACTTTTCTAAGCAACCAAAGAGGTTGGCCGTCTAAGCAATTCTAAGCTCTAAGAGAGCCAAGTGTGGCCCACCTCCTACCCCTCTCATCTCCTATCTCAACCCTCCAACCTCCATCATCTTCCATCAAAGAGAGATCCAAGGAGTTTGGCATTCTATCTGACTAAAAAGATCGAATGGTGGGTGTTTTACAGGCTTAGATTTCATTATTTTGATGATGGGCCAAGTGGGGCCTATCGATTGATGGTATGGATCTTACTTTGGACCCTAGGTGTGGCTGATGGCCCACCATGATTCACATGATCATTCCATGATGGGGCCATTCTCCATGGATCCCATCATGATATTTGTTTTCCTAGTTTGAAAAGATCATTTAGTCCTTGCATTTTTGTAACGCCTTGAATTTCGAGGGTCGAGCAAAGGTCTACTCCCGAAATTCAGCACATCACTTATGCAATATGGATAATGATGTTCAGATCTCGTCCATATTAATAAGTTAAACATGAGTGAGATTATACTAAAATAAAATATCATACTCCAGACATAATTAAATTAACCAAGCGGAAGTTTAAAGTATATGTATTTAAGTATGTAAGTGTTTCACAGCCTCCAGAGTATGAGGATGTAACTGGGATGAATATATACATGTATTGTTTCAAAATATATAAAATTAGAAATGTAAGCCATATAAGCCAAAAGTCTCAGTGTTCCCTGCGTATCGGCACGAAGTCTACATAGACTCGCTCAAGAGATGAAAGTAGGAGAACTCCTCATCCATAAGGTCCTGCTCCGTTGTAAAGACTTCATCAACACATGCATCTAAACCAGAGTCTGATTGGTGTTTTAAAATACCGTCCCAGGGTGGGAGTGAGTGATCAACTTAGTGGTACTATAAGGCAAAGGTTAACATGTTATCAAGTCAATTAAGCAATAATGATAAAGCAACATAACAATCACTTCCTAACTACTCTTGTTAATGTAGGAATTGAGTGCAAGTAATGATGTATGCCCTCACATCAAAGTTCCCTCAAAAGTGACTCTGACAACCTATTTCGCATATGATAGCCTTGCCTCCCATGCAACTTCATTACCTTTAAAGCACATCCTAACTAATGCAATGCGATGCATGGTCGTGTTAGCCAAGTACTTAATTAAGCTTATTCATACAACAAATTTGGGAAGCTAGGGTACCTCCCTCTATATCATTGACCCGAACCGAACGATCCATTCAGGTTTGTCACTCCTAGTTAAACACATACGATAGGAAAGTTATAGGGAATCACTCCTAATGAAACAACAGTCAATAGGCAAATTCAAAAGTTTATACTCGCGGTTACTATGTGAGGCTTGTCACCTTAGCATAGGCCGACAGCTTGAACACGGTGTCCCATACTAGCATGCCCGACTCATAAGTCTGTGTTGCTCACTGGTCACTACGGGGAGGCTCGTCACCCCAACATAGGCTGACAGCTTGAACACGATGTCCCATACCACCATGCTCGGCTCATGAGTCTTAGCGGATCATGGTACCATGGTTAAAGTGGGCCTTTACATTAGTGAGGGGTACCTTAGATTCAAGTAGTGGTGTCCATACATGGTAAACACATAATAGGCCAATCGATTTATTAGAAAAGTTCGATTGGTATGAGCGCACGCTGACTTAATCGACATGGAGCGCATAAACACCTCTCGTGGCCTAACCACTATCAACAATCATCGTGAGACCTGGATTCATCGAATATATATAATGTGGTGAGACTAATTCATCCACCTAAATAAGGACTATTACTGATTGCCTGGACTATGTTGTAGCCTACTCAAATGCAATAGGTAGACACATGTGATAATCATGTCAACATTTAACAAATAATGCAAGTAAATTCCTCATTTGAGCATTTCATCAAACACCTTGATCATATTACCTAACACTTACATTTTATCCATAAATCACGTAAAGGCACATAAGATTACATGAAGGAAACTATACATATGAACAAGGTAATTAAGAATCCTATCTTAATACTCTTAATAAATACAAATCATCAACAAATTCTCATTTAGACAATTTATCAAACACTTAGGCTACACTTCACAAAATGCATAGATTAGGTTAGTTACACCATATATTTTAGCAATTCCTTACACAAGGAAGTTAGCATATATATGACAATGATGAATCCTAGATCAGTAGTCATGACATGCACAAATCATGTTTACATGTTCATTCAAACATTTCAACAAACACATTGGATGCATCTTTGTTCAACATAGTTCATACATGTATAATATATCGAAAACGGCATATCTAAGACAATATGACAGCAATTAAGTCAGACATAAATCATTAGCTAACATTGAAAGCATTGATAACCATAACCTAAATGTTTATAGTGTGCACCTTTCGTCGGAATACTCGATTCAGACTCGGTTCGAATTCTACGTTCCCAAAAATGGAACGTCGGGCACCTAAATAATGAAATAGGTTAGCTAGTTTACTAATTAATCAATATGAATCTTTACAACGATATTAGGTTTAGGTTTTCTTACCCAAAATTGTAGCCGAAACAGGTTTTGTAGCATAATGAGGAGGTGATTCGGTGCGTGGAGTCATGGAAGAGGATTCCGACAACGATCTCCCAAAAGTCTTCCTTTCTCTTTCCTCTTTTCTCTTCTTCTCTCTCTCTCTCTCTCTCCCCCTTAGGATTTTGGAGAAATTCGTACAAGAGAGAGGTAGGGTGATATAAGGGCTATTTATAAGCCCAGAAGTGATGCAAATGGCCCCAAGGCCACTATATACACGGGTTATATCCTTTGGGCAATTATTTTTGCCAAAAAGGGCTTATGGGGAAACCCACTACTCACCTACGTCATAGGGTAAGTTCTCTGACAATGGATCTATGCCCGGATGTGATTTCAGTATGATCCGATAGGCCGATCGACCGTGGAGGACCTATGTCAGATCAACGGTCATACTTAGTCGATCGGAGCCACATTTATATGGATATGTGTAGGAAAATTTTCCTTTTCCATGGGTAAAGTTTGGTCAGAAACTGATGGTCTAAAATTCTCAATTTCGCATGTGAGCAAATGACCCAATTCACTTAAGTTTCATTTCATTTTCTGAAGATATTCACGTTTCTCACACACTTCACTCAGGGTTCAAGTTGTGCATTTCTGGACACTATTTGGGCTCGATTCCCACGTTGGTTGTCAAGCCTAGTAAGATGGACATAATCATATAGTTTCGTGGTCATCGGACTCCCGATGTGCGGTCTAGGTCCAATACGGGATTTCAATGTACTCCTGAGAGTGACAGGCTCTTAGGATTTCTCCTAGGTCTTTAAGTGATGTTGAGTCAATGGTATTAATGGTTTTAGGCCTTCTCATTTGTGAAAATGATGGCCCGAGATAAATCCACTGATTATTTAGTTTTATACTTAATTAATTTTCGTCTAAGTTACAACAGGACATGGTCCTTAAGTGGTTCTGCCTAAGGTAGTACTCAAGTTCTTGTATGGATTTTTCCAAGACGTTATAATTTTGGTGGAGAAGGGATCTCCACCATTGATTTTGATTGGTGGGCACACATGTAATGGGGCCTACTTGATGTATGTTGTAATGCATGGAAGGGAGGGTCCATAGAGTCGGGGTCCCTCCATCACACGACTTTCTCTCTCTCTCTCTCTCTCTCTCTCTCTTCCCTATTTGCGGCCCACCATGATGCAAGTATTTTATGCACGCTGTGCATATTGTGGACCGCGCTACTGTCCAAGCGGGGCCCATGTCGTTGCAACGTCCGGGGTCCACCACAGGCTGTCCATTTGGACCAGCCTTGGCAATGAGAAAACACAAATATCAGCTCTTTTCCAAGTTGGTGGTCCACACATGAGACCCACCATGCTGTATCTGTTTCATCCCACTAGATGGTGGGGCCCAGATTTAGGGCATGTGTGGCATCCAAACCGTCCATTGCTTGGACAGTGGGACCCACCCCACATGTGGGGCTGCACTCGATGTATATGAATTGCATCTAGGCCGTCCGTCCAGCACGCTGGACGTTGGCATGCTTAAAAAAAGAAACTATATATTATAATAATATTATATATTATATATGATACATGATGGTGGGCCCTACGTGGTGAAATAATGGTGAAGATCGATTGAGTTGAAGCAGGAATATGCCAATATGTCCTAGAGGGGGGTGAATAGGACTTTTTAAAGTTTTTACAATGTATTTAAAAATCCTATTACACTAATCCTTACAGATAGGCAATTATCAGGATTACTCAAATGTAACTCTACTGGCTTCCAAGCCAGGTAGAGGATCCTATCACAAACTATTTAAGAAGTGAACAATATGCAAACTAAGTTATGATTGATATGACTGTGTATGTGTGTGAGGTGTGATCTTAGATATCCAGATATTAAAATATTAAAGCAAATCATAGACAAAATTATAGTAATCTCAAACACAGTCATTTTTATAGTGTTCGACTACTTGCTTACTCCACTCCCGGTAACCGCACTCAACCCTTCAGTGTACCGAATTTCACTAAGGAAGTTTCACATGGTTCACCTCTAACCTAAGGTTTTAAATCAGGTTCACCTTCAACCTTTACAACCTACACAAAGGCCGATTGTTTATGCTCTCACAAACAAAGGTCAACACATCGCACCCATATTTAGGTACACTGGCCAAGGATATTTCCTAAGACCCTAACAGAGGTTTCACTCAGTTCACCTCAAACCCAAGGTTTTACCCGGTTCACCTCAAACCGAAGGTTTTATTGGTTCACCCCAAACCAGATGTTTATTCTCTCTACAGAGCAAGGGTCCACACAACGCACCCACTACGTACACTCCCGTCGGAGGCCTCCTTGAGTACTTTAAGGGTGAGAAACACCTTAGACCCAATCCTATAAAGGAAAGATCAAAGGGTCCTCTGGACTCTAGATACTTACAGATAATTTGATGAGTCCCATTCAACATAGTTGCGAAGATCTCCTCCTTGTTGATGAAGAATCTTCAGCTCCCTTGATCCACAACAAATGATATACCAATATAAGGCAACGGGTTAGGTCAAGGTTATGATGGAATCCTACTCTCTAAATGTTTTCCTATTAGAAAGGTAGAGTGATTCCAATCATCTAAGCATTCAAGGAATCCTAGCTTAATGATTTACCATTACAGTAGTAGCAGGAGGATCCTTGAATGTGGAAGTTCATTCCCCAATCCACTCTATTAAATATCAATGATGAGGGTGAATTGGAGGATGAACTCCCTTGAGAGAAGGGGCTTTGGGTATATGATCTGAGTTTAAACACACAAAAGGGATATAAAACGGTCATATTTATGACAGAGTTCGATATCATTGAGCAGGTTCAATATCATCGAGCGTATACTCTCGATCGTATCATTGGTTTGATCGATCATACAAACTCAATGTCATACACTTTTGAAAAAATCTTTTGCCAACTGATCGAGGGAATCGATACTCATGTCATGCCATCAGATTTCAAACTCCGATTATATCGATACAAGGATCAAGTCCTCGACATTAAAAAATGAGAAAAACTTGCATGAAAATTTTTAGGACTTTAGATATGATCAGGGGATACTCGATATCATCAAAATTTAAATGTCGATGATATCGACGGTTGTGTCGATGTATCAATAAATCCAAAGATTTTTTCAGTGAGCTTGTTGGACAGATTTGTCCGTTCTTGATACACTCGATCCGTCCCCAATATCATCGATATTTAGAATATCGATTTTATCGAGTGACCCCCGATTAGAGATAAAAATCACCTGAAAAATGTTGCTGGAGAACTTTGTGCCCATGACCGATAATATCGAGAGCCTTCTGCTATCATCGAGATTTGAACTTCATTGATATCGAGGACTTCGATATATCGAAGCATATATGATTTTCCTTAGTAAAAATAAGGGTGTTGGTACTGTCTGTCGATATTATTGAGCCACCTTTGATGGGCTCGAGAGTCAATATCGATGATATCGATATGTGTGTCGATACATTGATAATCCTGTACATATATGTATTTGGTTGCTGGAGACATTAAGTCCTCATTCGATTTGATCGATTGGTCTTCCGAGGACATCGACAGCACAGGTCGATTATATCGAGATGTGTATCGATACAATCGACAGGGTAAGAAAACTTAGATTTTTTCGGATGTTTGAAAAAGTTCTCTTACCCCAAAACCCTAATATGTTCTATCTTATTTTTAAGGGTTTTAATCACCTGGTGTTTTGGGACATGGGATGTGAGGCTTAGATTTACCTATGGCGAGCTTCCACACATCCTGTTGAGGTAGACAGTTGAATAGATCTTCCTGTGTGGTTCTGTAGTCCGATTGACTCAACTTACATGCTAATTGACAAACCAGGGCACTAGCAAGGGCACTTTCACGCGGGACCCACCCATGTGGAGTAGATTGGCTGGTGTGACTCACACCAGTTATATAGCTGGTGACATCAGCAGGTTAGTGGATCCCACTGTGATGTAAGGGTCCTATCCACACCGTCCAGCATCCCAAACGGGTGGGACCCACCTTGATCTGATGTATTGATCCACACCATCCTTTCATGTGGGAGTTCCACCTAATGTAAATGCTTCATCCACACCGTCCAGATTTCTGGAGGGTGGGACCCTCCCACGTGTGGGATTACCTTAATCTATGTAGTATCCAAACCGACCATCTATCTTACATTAAGATCGTCCATCCACTGGACGAGCAGCCCGGGGCTGCTGTATCGTCATCAGCGAGTTCTGTGGACTTCATCCACACTATCCAGTTCTTTGGATGGTGGAATCCACTGTGATTTATGTATCTTAATCCACCATCCATCTGGATGGTGAGGACCTCCTATAATGCATCTGCTACACTGACGTCAGTAGGCCATCAAGCTTTGTGGGTCCCACCAGTATATACACCCACTACAATATGTTAGCAAGTTCTATGGATCTGATCTGGGGTATGTGTTATATCCCAACCGTCCATCCACTGCGCGAGTTGGTCTTATGGGTTGAAGTAGAAAAATGAGGCAAATTCACATATCGGGTGGACCAGACTGCAGAAATTAGTGGGAATTGAATGTCTGTTATTGAATCTGTTGGGGTCACAAAAGTTATGGATCAATATGAAATTATTTTTCCTCTTAATCCCAGTCTTTGTGACCTTATGAACATGTTATATGGAAATAAACATTGTAGTGGGCCTGACAAATTATTTAACAGTAAAAATCATTATCTCCACTGCTATTTGCTTTATGGTTAAGATGATTTTCCAATCATCATCTCCGTCGCTATTTAGGGTGTGGTTCATATGATCTTTTGATATGATTTATTTTTTAGAATGTATAAGGCCCACTAGGGCGGCCCATTAATGCGACCCACTTGATGTATATGAGGCTTATTAGTGTGGCCCATTGATGTGGCCCACTTGATGTATATGAGGCCCATTAGTGCAGCCCATGTGATGTGGCCCACTTGATGTAGATGAGGCCCATTATGATGTATTTAAGGCCCATGGGTTGAGGCCTAATGAGATGTATATAAGGACATGAGTGAGGCCTAATGAGACATGTGAGGCCTTTGTGTGGGGTCGAATATGATGTATGTAATAATGTTTATGGTAGGCCATGCCTTGGGAGTAATGATGGTTTGACATCCGTATTCTAAGAGCAATGATGGTTGAATGTCCTCATTGTAACTCTCCTTAGGGCCCATTATTAGGCCCATACTTGTTATGTGTAGGTTGTATAGGCCTATCTTCGTTATGAAGATAGTTCATCACCATACAACAAGCTTAGTATAACTCCATGATTCATGCCCATATGCATCATATGTATGCTTGATATGATGAGTGACAGATCATAGCATATGGCATTGGGCAGACTGTTTATGGGACTCACTGATAAGAGTTGTCCACATGAGCATGCGGTACACGCAGGATTGCTGCATGACTGGACAGTGTGATTCATGCATCTCGTATTTGTATGACATGATCATTGTATGCCCCAGTGACATTAGGGTCGTGGCCGCACATTGTGAACGATCGAATTGGATACAAGAAATATTGGCTTTAGCATTGTGGACACATAGGATATCCTTAGGTGAAAGTCCTAGAACCTTTTTAGTACGAAGAGATGCTCTAACATGTAGATCGAGTGGTTACACGAGCGCACGAGTGCCGAATACCAATAGACAGTGTCTCCCACTGTGTTGTGGTCAGTTGGAAGGGGGTGTAGCCTATCTGCCCCAGTGAGGAGGCTATAAGTTAGGCTAATTTTGTCCAGCTCATAAATGGGACCACTATCGACGAGCTGGGTAGGTATTGGTAGACTACTGGTCATGCAGATAGTGTGATCTCTTCCACTCACTGGGTTGTGCTGCTAGGGAGGCGGCAGTCAGTGTGGAGTGTACTAGACCTAGGTGATATCCCAGAGATGAACTATACTGATATATGTACTTGATGAGGACTGACATGCTTACGTTACATCTCGCATATGACATTTGGCTATGTATGTCTCGAATTACATGACCTCTGTATGGCCGATAGAATTCATGCCTTGCATCGCATAACCTTGGTACGACTGATAGTATTCATAGACTTACCAGCATATTTCTACATTACTCTGATATTACATACTTGACACTTGCCTTGCACATACACTCACACCACCCTCTAAGCTTTTCATAAGCTTATGCACGACCGTTGCATGCAAGCGACATTAGATCGCAGCAGCGCTGAGGCAGGTGTGTATAGTTGAGCTTTTAGATTTTTAATATCTATATTTGTATTTTCCTTTCCATATTGTACTCAAAGTTTTTGATATAATGGATATGTGTCGAAATTATTTCGTGACTTGGTTATGCTCCATTACAAAAAAGATTCATATTGAAAATCCTCCTTATAGGATCCCCTGATCAGAATCTGGCATATGGTTCCTGGAGCCGATAATGGGCCACTACGGAGGCTGTAGGCGCCAGATTTAGCGATCAGGAATTTTGTGAGCCTGGTTTCTGAGTTTGGAGCATAAAATAAGTTGGTATCAGACCATAACTTAGGAATACTAATCACATCACATATCTGCTATGAACTTAGAATAAGTAGGTCCCGAGTCCGAATAACCTAGAGATTTTCAAATATAGACCCTTAATGTATGTGCCTTTGAGGATTCTCAAGGTTGATAGGCCCTTGTTCCTTCCTATAGGAATGCCACCTAGGAGAGCGACCCAAGCGACTCCCGCTCCCCCATCTGAGACCAGCGCAGCCCTAATAGCACTTGTGAATGCAGATCAACTTCAGTAGATGTTGCAGGTGATGACCACTATCCTTTACGGCAGGGTAGGCATCCCACTGTTACACCAACCCAGGTAGAGTAGGAGCATGTGAGTGCCCTTCTCTGAGACTTCCAACAACACGATACCCCACACTTTCGGGGCGAGTCAGATCCTATTGCATCAGAGATAAGACACTCCGAGTTGGAGAAGATTTTTAACACCAAGAGATGTACGACTTAGCAGCGGGTCCTGTTAGCTATATTTATTCTTCAGGGCGAGGATCAGCATTGGTGGGAATTAGTCGCTTGAGCAGCAATGGCTGATTTAGAGTAGACGTGGGAGGATTTTGTTGACCGGTTCGACCAAAAGTTTTTTTTGAGCATGTTTGACAGTAGCATGCATTACAGTTTGAGACTCTGGTCCAGGAAAATAGTTGGACACATGCTTCTGACGTTTGAGCAGATTGTGTAGAGGGCCCAGTTCTATGAGGCAGATTAGGCCGATTTAAAGAGGATTCGTGACCGCAGAGGAGAGTGGAAGAGGAAGGCGCCCTCCGGTAACTCCCAGCAGTAGCAGCATCATTCACAGCAGCAATGCACGACCCACTTAACATTTCGAGCACTAGTGACACCTATAACACCATCTCCGGGACTGTTCCCAGGTGCTTGCTTTGGATGTGGTGGGACAGGACATTGTAGACACGATGTCCCTATCCATAGTAGTAGCAGCCGAGGGAACTGCATCAGCCACTGCAGTAACCTCCATAGTAGCAGCAACGACCATAACACCAGCCTCTGAGACCTCCCTTGTAGCAGCAGAGGCAACAGATCAGGCCATCGCAGCGGCAACAGTGGCAGTAGAGAACTCAGAGGGGTCATCGAGGGGTATTCTCCCTGTTTCTGCATGTATAACACATGTATTTTTTTGATTCCGGTGCATCGCATTCCTTTGTGACTAAGGATATCTGCTGATCGGAGTATGTTCGTGAGAGTTTATCTATATCAATGCCCTTGGGGAAGACTATAGTGTTGGGCCGATTTTGCTCGTCTTGCCCCGTTCTGGTTGGGGATATTTTTGGCCTACTGATTTATTTGCACTACTGATGTCTGATTTTGATGTCATCCTGGTCATGGATTAGCTTGCCGAGTATCACACCATATTGGACTGCTCCACGAGGACAGTCACGTTTTATATACACGGCGTACCGTAGTTCTAATTTTTTGTCGAGCCCAGAGGAGAGCAGCTTTCCTACCTATTGTCATGTGCCTTTCAGGAGTCAGTTACCTTGAGTATTGACCAGCTGTCGGTCGTTTGTAGTTTTCTTGATGTGTTTCAGGAGATTCCAGGTTTTTCACCTCGCAGGCACACAAAGTTTCAGATTGATCTTGTGCCCGGTACCTAGACTATTTTGAAGGCCCCGTATCGTATGTTGGAGTTGCACGAACTGTAGAAGCAGTTGGACAAGTCACGCAAATTAAGCTTCATCTATCTGAACAATTCACTGTGGGGAGCACCAATACTCTTCATGAAGAAGGATGGAACGTTGAGACTTTGCGTGGACTACAGTGAGCTCAACCATGTCACGATAAAAATAAGTACTTGCTCTCAAAGATCGATGATTTGTTTGATCAGCTGCAGGGTGCCCAATTCTTTTCGAAGATTGATCTGTGTTCTGGTTATCATCAGATTTGGGTTCATGAGGAGGATATCCTGAAGATAGCACTCAGGACGCGCTACGATCATTTTAAGTTCTAAGTCATGTCCTTTCGATTGACCAATGCGCCCATGGTATTCATGCAGTTAATGAACAAAGTATTTTGTCTGTATCTCGATCAATTTGTTATGGTGTTCATTTACATCATTCTGATATATTCGAGGACCCGTGAGGAGAATGAGCGGCATCTGGAGATTACTTTGTTGACCCTCCTCGCACACCCGCTTTACACGAAGCTAGAGAAGTGTGAGTTCTGGTAGGAGGAGGTGAAGTTCCTCAGTCATGTGGTGATGAGGCAGGTCGTCGTAGTGGACCCATAAAAGGTTGAGGCAGTGCGTCAGTGGGGCCAGCCCATGAACGTGTCCAAGATTCACAGTTTCCTTGGTTTCATTAAGGGCTTCTTCCCTATTACAGCCTCGTGGGCCAGATTAACTCGAAAGGTGTAAGACCCGTATTTTAGTCTGTACCGTTCCATAGACTTACGCGGTCTTACCGGTCGAATTTCGGTAACCTTCGACCCTTAACCGATATTTACACGTGACCCTGATTCATACGCCGTCAACCCAAGTCAACTCAACCTAAGACCTTTACCATAGCGACCGCACCATCGCTGCGGTTCCGATGCCGTGACTTGCGCATCGAGGCGATACCCTGGTCAGGAGATATGGGTCAGCGTTCGGTGCGAGAAAAATGCCACGCATTGTGAAATCCAAGAAAATCTCTATGAGGTGTCACATCAATCCATCAATCCATCAATCCATCACATGTCAAGTACATGTCAAGTACACATCACTTTTTCACCCTTCCCAAGCAAGCCTCAAAAGTCAAAAGTTTCTTACAAAGCCCATGCTTTTCTTACACAAAAGGCCACCAAAGTCAAAAAGTTCTTACACCCATCACTCACCACATCCATCCATCACCCATCTCTCTCTCCCTTACAACTCTGTCTCTTTCTCATTTCTCATCTCATTTTCTCAAGCAAAAAAAAATCCCACGTATGAGAATTCTCCAAGCCTTTCCCTCTCTTTCAAAACTCCAAGTGTGGCCCACCTCTCCATCCCAAGATCTCCCATCCTAGCCATCCATTTCTCATCTCCTCCATTGAAATCGAAGCTAAGGTGCTAAGGAACTATTGGAGTAAGAAGATTGAACAGTGGGTGCTAGATACTAGTAGTTTTTCATGTTTTTAAGATGGGCCAAGTGAGGCCAACCGATCAATGGTTTGGATCTCACTTGGGACCCTAAGTTGTGGCCGATGGCCCACTTTGATCATCATGATCATTCCATGATGGGTCCATTCTCCATGGACCCCATCATGATGTTTATTTTCTTGTATACTTAGGGTCATCTAGACCGTCCATTTTAGTGGAGAAAGGATCTCCACCGTTGAATTTTAATTTAATGGGCCCATGCGTAAAGGGACCCACTCGAAGTATGTTTCAAATCATGCAAGGGAGGGCTCATAATGGTAGGGTCCCTCCATCACTCGATCGCTCTTTCTCTCTCTCTCTTTCTCTCAGCAGGTGCCCTACTGATGCAGCAGTTAAAAAAAAAATAGAGAGATTTTGGAAGGGTTGTACATGTAGGTCCAACCTTAATGTATATTGTCAATCCATGTCTTTCATTCCGTTTTCCAACTCATTTTAGGCGTTGAGCCGAAAAATGAGGTCCATCCGATCTTCATGCGGGCCATAGCCTATAAAATAGTGATTTTAACCATTTAAAGACACCCTGATATTTTTATTCGCCGGAAAAACATCGGATATTAGACTCATTAGGACGGCCTTGAGCCACTGAACACAATGGACGGGTTGGATTTGCTTCATGTGGGCCCCACCTGTGAAAAACCACACAAACATTAGTTTTTTTAAAAATAAAAAAATAAAAAAACCAGCATCAGAGGCAGCGTCTGCTGCCTCTGACACAGCAGCAGCAGTAGCTGCCTCTAACACAGCAGCGCGTACAGTGAACGGCGGGCGTCCTAGTAGGGAACCCACAGCTCCAGCCGTGGGCCCCACCATGATGTTCATTTGTCATCCAACCGGTTCACACTGTGGGCCACCTCCTGAAGTGGGCCCCTGCCAAAAATTAGCTCCATCCATGACTTGGGTGGCCCACACTACAGGAAACAATGGGATCGAACCTTTACCATTGGAACCCCTCTCATGGGCCACAGAAGTTTCAGATCAAAATGAAATTTGTGTTTCTCTTCATCCAGGTCAGAGTGACCTTATGAATGGTTTGGATGGCATTTAAACATTACAGTGGGCCCCACATGGGAGCCCACAGTGATGAATGTGTTTTTCATCCACCGTCTAGGCGGACGGTGGTACCCACCTCGATGCATTTATTTTATTCACACCGTCCGGCCAGCGGACGGTGGAGTTCTCTGGTGTTTGGTCTGCACTGTCCAGCGACAGTGGGACCCGCCGTGATGCATGTGATGCATCCAAACCGTCCACCCACTTGGAAAGATCATTTTAAGGCATGAGTTGGAGCAGGAGGCTGATATATGATCAAGTGGGCCATCTATGTTTGGGTGTGGCCCATTTGATATATAAGGCCTATGAGCTTAGGCCCATTTGATATATAAGGCCTATGAGCTTAGGCTCATTTGATATATAAGGCCTATGAGCTTAAGCCCATTTGATTCATATAAGGCCTATGGATTTAGGCCCATTTGACATATAAGGCCTATGGGTTTAGGCCCATTTGATATATCAGGCCTATGGGTTTAGGCCCATTTAAGACACATAAGGCCCATGTGTTTTGACCCATTATGGTGTACTCTGAGGCCCATGAGTTACGACCCATTGCAATGTACCTAAGGCCATTGGTGAAGCCCAGTAATGTGGCCCTTTTGATGAACGTAAGGCCCACTTATGTAACCCATTTGACGTATTGAAGGCCCAATAGGATGTACCTAAGGTCCATTGCAATGTGTGAAACCAATATGGTTTTTGTAACGATGTTTACTACAGGTTATGGTTTAGGAGCAATGGTGGTTTGACGTCCACATTGTAAGTATAGTGTTGGTTAAATGTCTGCATTATGACTCTCCCTAGGACCATTGATAGGCTGTAATTATTGTGTGTAGGCCGTCTAGGCCCATCTGCGTTGTAAGGATAATTCATTGCTTAGTAACATGCTTAGTATAATTTCATTACTCAAGCCCATACGGATCATATGTTGCTTAATATGAGGAATGATTGATCATCGCATAAGCCATTGGGCCGAGACATTTACGGGACTCCATATGAGACGGAGCGTCCCACATGAGCGCATGGTGCGCATGAGATTGCTGCATGATTGAATAGTATGATTCATGCATTTCGCATTGTGTGATGTGGTTACTATGCCCCCTAGCGACATTGGGGCCGTAGTCTCCACAGACGCATCGTGGTTGGCAGGATTGGATACCAGAAATGTTGTTCTACATGGGGTGCTATAGATATCCCTGGGTGAAAGTCCCTAAACCCTTATGGTACTAAGAGGTTGCTCCAACGTCTACACCAAGTGGGTAGATGAGCGTTGAGTGCCGATTACTAGATGGCTGCACTCTCCACTGTGTCGTGGTAGGTTGGAAGGGGGTTCGGCCTTACCCGTCCGAGTGTAGGGGGCAATGCTAGGCTGAGTCTGACCAACTTGAGGAATGGGTCCGCTATCGACGAGTCGAGCCCGATATTGGCAGATGGATAGTGAGGTCTTTTTCACTTACCTTATTACGCGGGATGAGGCGGCGATCTGGTTTAGAGTGTACTAGACCCTGGTGATATCCTAGAGTTGAGCTGTATTGACATGTGGACTTAGATGAGGATTGTTTGCTTGACTTGCATCTTGCATCGCATAGCCCTGGTATGACTGACATTATTCATACTTTGGACCGCATAGTCTTGGCACGGCTTACGGTATTCATGGATCCATCAGTATATTATGTATTACTCTGATATTGCATGATCATATTACTACCTTGCGCACACACTTTCACCACCCTCTAAGCTTTCTATAAGCTATGCACGACCATTGCGTGCAGGTGACGTTGGCTTGCAGCAGCGTTGAGGCAGGAGCGCTTAGCAGATCATTTTGGAGTTTTGTTCATCATCATTGTATTTTCCCTTTATGCTCATTGTATTTGTAAAGTTTTTGATCATAGTAGAAATGTAATGGAGTTGTTGGTTGTTGTTGTGGGTTATGCCTTTGGTTATGCTTATTATGAATCAAACTGACGTTGAAATCCTCCTCGTAGCATCCCAGGATTGGAACCTGGCGAATGGGCGTTGGGATCCGAGAATGGGGTTTTACGGAGGCTGTCGGCGCCGGATTCGGTGATCAGGAATTTTATGAGCTCGATTTTCGATTTTGGAGCGTGACAGAAGTTGGTATCAAAGCATAACTTGGGAATAACCGAGAACAACATTACATATCTACTATGAGTTTAGAATGGCTAAGTTTTGAAGTTTGGATAGCTTAGCAATCTCCCGTTACAGATCCTTAACGTGAGTGCCTTCGAGAGTTTTCAAGTTGATAGGCGCCTTCGCCCTTTCCTGTAGGACATGGTGCGTGGGAGAGTGACCCAATCGACTCCCGCACCACCACCTACGGCTCCTACATTACCACCTACGATGCCCGTTCCACCACCAGAGATTCCTACTGCCCATCCTGAGTATGCTGCTCCTCCACCAGAGACCAGTGCGGACCCGACCGTATTCGTGAGTGCTTCATAGTTGCAGCAGATGTTACAGGCTGTGACGGCTGCACTTCAGGGGCAGGGCAGGTAGCCAGTTTTTTCAGCAGCACAGGCAGAGTAGGATCATGCTAGTGCCCTCCTTCGAGAGTTTTGACAGCTCGATCCCCACGTTTCCACTGTGAGCCAGACCCGACCGTAGCTGAGAGATGGCGTGCTGATGTGGAGAAGATATTTGAGATAATGGGATGTACGACCGAGCGGCGAGTTCGATTAGCCGTATTTCTTCTCCATGGTGAGGCTGAGCACTTGTGGGCATTAGTCTCTTGAGCAGCAGACACTGATTTTATGTGGACTTGGGAGGATGTTGTGGATCGGTTTGACTGACAGTATTTCCCAGATCACATCCAACGACAGCGAGCATTAGAGTTCGAGGCCCTGGTGCAGGGCGATATGACAGTGGCTCAATATGCAGCTCTCTTTGTAGCGCTGTCCAGATTTTCACCATATCTAGTTGATGATGAGGAGCGGAGAGCCCGTCGATTGGAGGACGGCCTACGTTACGGCCTTCGCAGCCGTATTATTGGGCATGAGCTTCTGACTTTTGAGGAAGTGGTGCGGAAGGCCCAGATTTTTGAGGCTAAGTGGGCCGGTTCTCAGTCTGAGCGTGGTCAGAGGAGAGACCGGAAGAGGCAGGCTCCTTCCAATGATTCCCAGCAGCGTCGACCACAACAGCAGAGGCGCACAGGTCGCCTAGCCTTTCTAGCACCAGTAGCACCTCCAGCACCACCTCCGAGGCAGTTCACTGGCACTTGTTTTAGGTGGGGTGTGACAGGACACCGTTCTTGGGAGTGTCTTAGCCCCCTGCAGCAACAGAGAGGTCCACAACAGCCTCCACCATAGCCGTAACAGAGACCTCCACAGCAGCAGCGACAGTAGCCCCCACCACTGAGGCCACCTCAGCATCAGCCTCAGAGGCCGCAGCATTGACATGTGGTTTAGAGTGTACTAAACCCCAGTGATATCCCAGAGTTGAGATGTATTGACATGTGGACTTAGATGAGGATTGTATGCTTGACTTGCATCGTGCATCTAATAGCCCTGGTATGGCCGACATCATTCATACTTTACACCGCATAGTCTTGGTACGACTTACGGTATTCATGGATCCATCAGTATATTCTACATTACTCTGATATTGCATGATCATATTACTACCTTGCGCACACACTTTCACCACCCTCTAAGCTTTTTATAAGCTTATGCACAACCGTTGCGTGCAGGTGACGTTGGCTCGCAACAGCGTTGAGGCAAGATCGCTTAACAGATCATTTTGGAGTTTTGTTCATCATCATTGTATTTTCCCTTTATGCTCATTGTACTTGTAAAGTTTTTTATCATAGTGAAAATGTAATGGAGTTCTTGGTTGTTGTTTGTGGGTTATGCCTTTAGTTATGCTTATTATGAATCAAACTGACATTGAAATCCTCCTCGTAGCATCCCAGGATCGGAACCTGGCGAATGGGCGTTGAGATCTGAGAATGGGGTTTTATGGAGGCTGTCGGCCCCGGATTCGGCGATCGGGAATTTTGTGAGCCCGGTTTCTGAGTTTGTGGCGTGACAAAAGGTCATCAAGTTCATTTGTAGCGACGCTTATGAGCTTGCATTTCTGAAGTTGAAGGACCATCTCACATCCACTCCTGTCCTCACTCTTCCCTTTTGGAGTGATGGATTTGTTTTATTTACCGATGCCTTACAAGTTGGCTTGGGTGCTGTCCCGATGCAGCAGGGGAGGTGGCTTATGCATCTCACCAACTCAAGGTCCATGAGCTATACTACCCCACGCATGATTTGGAGCTGGCAATAGTTATCTTTATACTGAAAGTGTGGAGGTACTATCTCTATGGGGTTATGTTCCAGCTTTTCTTCATAAATAAGATCTTGAAGTATCTATTCTCTCAGTTCGAGTTGAACATGAGGCAGAGGCGTTGGATGGAACTCCTGAAGGACTATAATTTTGATCTTCAGTACTACTCGGGCAAGGTGAACATGGTGGCAGATGCCCTTAGCCATTAGCCATGAGGCCTGATGGTACACATGATGATTCAGGAGTGGAAGATGCTTGAGGATGTGTCTGCATTCGACTTCGAGATCGGCTTACAGTCTTCTATTGTGCAGTTATCGAGTCTATCGATTCAATCCTCTCTTGTCACAAGGGTGATTGAAGCTCAGTAGACAGATGAGTTGTTGTAGAGTTAATGGAAAAAGGTAACATCTGAGAGTCAGTCAGATTGACAGACTTGTTCTGATGGTGGACTTCACTTCAGAGGTCGATTATGTGTCCTGGATATTCCTGAGTTGCATAGAGATCTTATGACTGAGGCCCATCGATCATGATTTTCTATCCACCTTAGCTTGATGAAGATGTATCGTGATATGAGGCGTCAATATTTTTAGGTGGGGATGAAGCGCCAAATAGCCAGTTTTGTGGCTAAGTGTGACACATGCCAGCGTGTCAAAGCCGACCATCAGAGACCCCCTGGTCCCTTGGAGCCGTTGAGCGTCTCGTTGTGGAAGTGGGAGCACGTATCCATAGATTTCATCATGGGTTTGCCCAGGACTCAGCGTGGTCACGATGTCATCAGGGTTGTCATTAATCGTTTAATAAAGTCGGTGCATTTTCTTGCAATTCGTGTGACCTGAATTTTAGACCGGCTTGTGAGGTTATTCATCAATGAGATTGTGAAACTGCACGACATTCCAGTTTTGATCATTTCTGACCGAGATCTAAGGTTCATGCCTCAGTTTTGGAGGAGCTTCCAGATGGCCATATGGTCTATTTTGTAGCTCAGCACCACGTATCATCAGCAGACCAATGGGCAGACTGAGAGGGTTAACCAGATCCTTGAGGATATGCCTCGGGCTTGCATGATTGACTTATCGAGTAGCTGGGATGAGTACCTGTGATTGGCTGAGTTTACGTACTACAACATCTATCAGGTGACCACTGACATAGCTCCTTTTGAGGCATTTTATGGCAGACCTTATAGATTTTTGAGTTGTTAGAGCGAGGTTGGAGAGCGGCATCTCTTAGGTCCTGAGCTTGTGTAGCAGACATCAAAGGTCATCGACATCATCAGACAGAGGATGCCCACAGCTCAGAGCTGACAGAAGAGTTTTGTTGATCATCGGTGTCATCCCTCGGAGTTTGTCATTAGGGATTATGTGTATCACAAGGTCTCACCCATGAAGGGTATGGTTCGTTTTAGAGCGAAGGACAAGCTTGCCCTGAGATTCATTGAACCTTTTGAGATCACTGGGCGCATTGGCACCGTGGCCTATGGCTTGCCTTGCCATCTCAGCTGTCTAGCCTCCACAATGTTATACATATCTCTATGTTGAGGAAGTGTGGGTCAAACATTGTTCTTGTTATTGATTTGCAGTCGTTGGAGGTTCGTGAGGATGCTTCTCATATTGAGCAGCTAGTTTGTATCCTTGATCGAAAGGAGCAGGTTCTCAGGACCAAGATCATCACCTTGGTGAAGGTTTAATGGGGTCATCATAGCATAGACGTGTAACATCCGGAATGTTTGCCAACTTGGAGTTAGACGTCCTTGGGCAATGGGTCTATCATAACACCTTATCGACTTAGGAGGGAGTGATCGAACTTAGTGACGTTAAAGGACCCTAGGATCAATCCATCCAGCTAATCTAAAAACTAAATTCTTAGCCTAGGGTTTAGCTATAGATGCGACCCCTCTTTGCTCTCATGAATCATATAGAAGCCCCATAGACTTCACCTAAGGTCATTTCTACTTCACCTATACCCCATTTCTAGTCCATTATACCCTTTTCACTCTTAAGTCATCACCCCATTCTCTTCCCAGACTATCAAAACTCAATCCCAAAGTCTAAAATCCCCCCTTTTAACCTATCTCCTTCAAAAATCTTATCTTTCACCACCTTATTCTTCAAATTTTTCTAAGTACTTTCATATTAGACACAAATCCTAAAGGTTAAAGGATGAAGAACTATAATTAAACTAAAATTTATATGTAACACCCTGAAAATCGGGGGTCGTGTATAAACTCAACTCCCTAGTTTCAGACCGTCACTTATGCAACAAAAATGATTATGATTCAATGTTGTCTGATTTAAAGCATTCACATGAGTAAAAGTATACCAAAACTGCAATTCATACTCCAGATCCAGTGATAAAAACAAGTGGAAGGCTAAACAATATATATATCACTGTAAGGAAAAACAAAGTAGATTTCATCTGTCTCTAAAGTATGAATACATCTCTGAGTCTCATATACATATACATGAACAAAATCAAATGTTCAAAATAGTCCCAATGAAGTCCCGTCAACCCAGGTCGCCTAAGCAAAGCCATCATGATATTGCATATACGAGAACTCGTCCTGGTCCTCGTCGAAGTCTAGCTCTGCCTCCTGGATCTCAGCATCACCTGCATCTACAACAGGGTCTGGTGGGTGTTGTAAACACCATCCCGTAACATGGGAGTGAGTGATCAACTCAGTGGAATCATAGAGCAAAGATTAGCATGTTCACAAATCAATCATGCGATAATAGTAAAGCAGTAAATCAGATAATCCTAATACTGTTGTTAATGCAAGATGACATGACGTGATGTATGCCCTCACCGACGATCTCCCTCATACGGCACCATCTTATAACCGCGGCATGCAATCTACCCTCAAGTGCTCCACATCTTCCAGGCACATGCAATGGTATGGTGATATGATTTCTGAGTTATTATTAGTCCATTCAAACAGCAGGATTGGGAAACTAAGGTACTTCCCTTGTATCAATCCCAACACAGATCCTGTCTAGGGTCGTCACTCCTAGTAATCTCATACGATGTATATTTCGTAGGTCGCTGCAAGGGCTGCCAGGGCTGTTGCTCGCACTCGTTGCACCGCTCCCCCATCACCTTATCAATACAGGTCTATTGTACTCTACTGCTACTGAAGGGTCATCGCCTCCCGTAGACTCAGAATACGCTCGCGGTCACTACAAAGGACTCGTAGCCTGATCAGTGTAGGTCGACAGCTAGAATATAGTGTCCCATACCACCATAATCTGCTCACAAGATTAGGTGCTCACTGGTCACTACGGGGAGGTTTGTGGCCCCACCGTAGGCCGACAGCTCGACCACGGTGTCCCATACCACCATGCCCGGCTCATGAGTCTTCGTGGATCAAGGTACCATGGTTAACAGGGTTTACAATGGTAAGTTCAGTACCCTAAGTTCAAGCAGTTATGACTCATACAGGGTGAACATACATCGGCCAGTCGAGTTACTTGACGGGCTCGACTAACGCGATCGCATCTCAAGTCGAACGACATGAAGTGCGTAAAACACTTCGCGTGGCCTAACCACTGCCGCCAACTCCAAACACGACTCGCGTTCATCGACGCGTCGTTCGTGGCCAAGACCAGCCAACCACGAATTCGTTCAGTTACCGACTGCCTGGACTAAGTATAGTCCCAAACACATATGAATTCACATCAGTAATTTATGTAGGAGTATTGGAATTGAAATACAATCATGTGAGCATGTTAACACATGTTATAACATACAACTTAGGCAAATCTCCAAGCACGTACATTTTATGCATATAATGGAATCATGTACATAGTCAACATGTAGGAAATCATTTACGTCAGCATATTAATTGAAAAATCAGTCTCAAACTAATTCATAACATCATTTAATTCAATACATACTAATACGAGCATTTATACAAACACATACACTACACACTTAAGTCTACATATAGTATGTCGACCCGAAGTGCGTAATTTGGCGAATCTCTTCGCCAAACTAATTATGCACGTATTCCTAACTTTCTAATGCGACAACAAACCATGTCAATCACATCAGCAAAATATGAGTGTAATCAGTACTTCCTACAAATGACTAAAATGCCCTAAATCTCATATTCTTCGTTGATTTACGAAACGGGAAACGGATAGCATGTTGTACATGTGAAACGGCGATGCCGTCGATAATCTACTATTAAACGACATTGAAAGCGTTGGAAACTGTCAATCAAAGCGTCTAAAATCCTCACCTTATCTCTTATGGATGCGTGATTTCGAACGGAGCGTATACGCTTCGTCTACGGCAATAAGAGAACCTGATTTACGAGTTACGTTAGCTAACATGCTACGAATCCTAGTAAACCTTAAATCAGTAACTTCTAGGGTTGTTTCATACCTGAAAATGTGAAAGATCACCAGCTTGGAGATCAGGAGGTGTTGCTACAACACGTGCAACAGGCGGCACGAAGACAGGAAAATTCTCTTCTACACTCTCTCTCAAACTCTCACCTTTTCTCCCTCCAAATCTAGGGTTTCTCTCAAATTCGGATGGGAGAGAGGAGTGAGGGTTTCAACCCCTTTTATAAGCTCAAAAACGCTGAAAATAGGCTCCGGTACAAGGTTCACTTAGTGCATATCCAAATCGGGGCTGTTTCGGTCCAAAAGATGCTTTCTGGTGGTCCCCTGGCCGAATGCGATTGGACTTAAGCTCATGCGTACCAGATCTAGTACGTATTAAGTTTTCAGTCCGGCAGGGTTCGTAGATCGCAAGTGGCAGACCAGTTTCAGTTCAGCGGTCACCACACGTAGATCAGGGCTGAAAGTCACATGATATGAAATAGAAATTTTTCCTGATCCGAGGGTGTAATCTAGCTGAATTCTGACGGTCAGAATGCTTAATACTGACGCATCAATTCATATACCAGATTTGAATCTCAAATTCCAATTATGTCCCTATTCGCACTCTCTTCAGTCCGGGCTCAATGAAATAGCCTGTGATTATCGGTTGGACTTGATTTTCGAAACGATTGTCAAGTCCAGCAAGGCGGTTCTAACGGTCTAAGATAGGAGGTATCGGACTTTCGACGCACGGTCTAGATCCAATACAAAGATTCAAAGTGGTGCAGAGAACAAACCTGCTTAGAGTTTGATCCGAGTTTATAGAGTATTGTAGAGTCATTGGTTCTACTCGATTTGGGTCTTGTAGAACGTATTTAAACTGATCAGGGACTATTTCCCAGCTACTCTAGCGTTGCGCTAGCTAACTTACGCTTAATTTCCATAGGAATTAATTCTACGCAATTTCGGGTCGAGTTGGTACTTGAGTCCAAGTACGGATTTTTCACGGGCGTTACAATCTACCTCCCTTAACAAATAATTTTGTCCTCGAAATTTGTACCTTTTCTTACTCCTCGAGAAGCTGTGGGTAGTTCTTTCTTATCTCGGCTTCTGTCTCCCAGGTAGCCTCTTCCTCAGAGTGATGCGTGCACAATACCTTCACAAGGGGAATCACCTTGCTACGTAGTACCTGCTCCTTCCTGTCTAGGATACGTGTCGGTCACAGGATATAAGTAACATCCTCTCCTAACTGCACCTGCTCCCATCTGATGATATGGGAAGGATCAGCAACGTACTTCTTCAGCATAGAAACACGAAATACGTTGTGAACGCTCGCGAGAGGCGTGGGTAAAGCCAATCGGTAAGCCACTGCTCCCACACGATCGAGGATCTGGAATGGACCAATAAATCGCTGTGCTAGCTTCCCCTTCTTCTCGAACTGAAGGACTCCCTTCATAGGAAAAACTCGCAAGAACACATGATCCCCAACTTTGAACTCTAGTGGCCTTCGTATCGTATCGGCATAACTCTTCTGTCTGCTCTGCGCTGTGAGAAGCCGACGCCTAATGATATCAATCTTCTCTGACGTCGCCTGCACCAACTCTGGGCCAATCAAGCTACGCTTACCGACCTCTGCCCAGCAATGCGGTGCGCGACAAGGTCGCCCGTACAGCGCCTCATAAGGTGCCATACCGATACTCGTCTGAAAGCTGTTGTTGTACGCAAACTTCGCATAAGCAAGACAATCATCCCAACTGTCCTTGAAGTCCAATGCGCAAGCTCGCAACATGTCCTCTAAGATTTGGTTCACCCGCTCTGTCTGTCCGTCTGTCTGTGGGTGGAAGGCAGTACTGAACTTTAACTTCACACCCATAGCCTCCTGAATGCGAGTTCAGAAAATAGAAGTGAACCGCGTGTCTCTGTCCGACACGATCTCCAACGGAACTCCATGCAGACGCACAATCTCTCTGATGTACAGTCTAGGCAGCTCGTCTGCAGAGTTCGTAACTCTGATCGGTAGGAAGTGCACCGACTTCGTCAGACGGTTGACGATCACCCAAATGGAATCATGTCCCTTCCTCGTCTTCGGCAGCCTTGAAATGAAGTCCATGGAAATGAAATCCCACTTCCACTCTGCGATCGGCATAGGCTGCAAAAGTCCAGGTGGTCGGCGATGCTCTGCCTTCACCTGCTGACAAGTGAGACAACGGGACACGAACTCTGCTATGTGGGTCTTCATACCTTCCCACCAATACGTCCTCTTCACGACGCGATACATCTTCGTACTGCCTGGATGCATCGCGAGTCTAGTACAATGAGCAGCCTCGAGAATCTCTCGTCTCAAGTCAGGGATATCTGGGACGCATAGGCAGCCAGGATAACGTAAGCCCCCATCCATACTAACTCGCCAGTCGGCGTCTGCATCATCACTGGCTTGCTCTCGAAGCTCAATTAGATGCGCGTCGTCCCTCTGCACCTCGATGACCTGGTCATCGATCTGAGATCGCACCTGTACATGTGCGATGAACTCAAATGGCTCCTCTACGGTGAGTTTCTGCTCAAAGTCTCATAAAAACTCAACCATATCCCACTCAGCAACCATCAGCGGAGCCACAAACTCTATCGCCTTCTTGCGGCTTAACGTATCAGCCACAAGGTTCGCCTTCCCAGGATGGTAAGAGACTTCAAACTTGAAGTCCTTCAACGTCTCCATCCATCGCCGCTGCCTCATATTCAAGTCTCGCTGCGTGAATATGTACTTGAGGCTCTTGTGGTCGCAAATGAGCTCGAACTCCTCTCCTTAGAGGTAATGTCTCCAGAGTCTCAGTGTGAATATGACGGCTGCCAACTCTAGGTCGTGTGTAGGGTAATTCTCCTCGTGCTTCCTTAATTATCTCGAGGCATACGAAATTACCCTGTCCCTCTTTATAAGGACAAAACCCAGACCAACGCTAGACGCGTCAGTATATATAGTGTATCTAACCCCTTGCTCTGACAATACTAGCACAGGGGCGGACGTAAGTCTGTCCTTCAGCTCCTGAAAAGATGACTCCGCCTCGTCATTCCAGGCGAACTTCACGTCCTTCCGTGTCAACTGAGATAAGGGTCTCGCGATCTTCGAGAAGTTCTGTATGAAGCGCCGATAGTAGCCGACAAGACCCAAGAAACTCCTCACCTCAGTGACAGAACCAGGATGCTCCCAGTCCTGCACTGCAGCTACCTTAGACAGGTCAACTGCCATGCCATCCTTGGACACCACGTGTCCCAGGAACTTCACTTCCTGCTTCCAGAAGTCGCACTTCTTGTACTGTGCGAACAACTGATGCTGTCTGAGCATATCCAGGACTAAACGTAAGTGCTCCTCATGCTCCTCTTGACTCCTAGAGTACACCAAAATGTCGTCAATGAATACAACGAGTAATCGATAGAGGAAAGGTCGAAATACCCGGTTCATCAGATCCATACAAATGGCTGGTGCGTTCGTGAGACCGAACGACATCACGAGGAACTCGTAGTGGCCAAAACTGGTCTTGAATGCTGTCGATCTTCTGCGGTGGCGAGAACCCACTGTCCCGCATCCGAAAAAAACAACTCTGCGCCAAGTGGCCCGTCCTCCCACAGTATGTGCACGATAACTCGGGACGCCGAAACGATGGTGCTGGCTCTAGAGCCCGAGTAGGAGGGTCGACGCGAGGCCTCTTGCCCTCGAAGGGCCTGTCCTGCATGTCTGGTGGTGGCCTAGAAGCAACAGGGCCACGAGATCGCTCAAGTCGATCTACATCCTGCTCTACCCGTATAGACATGTGAATCAACTCCGCATATGAGGGAATGCTCACACAGCACATCTTCGACCGAATATCCGGTCGCAAACCCTCCAAAAAGCGTTGTATTCGCATCTGCTCATCAGCCAAAATAGTGGAGACGTATCTGCCCAACTCCGTAAACCGATGCTCATACTCCGTGACTGTCATGGCTCCCTGTCTGAGACGGAGAAACTCATTCTCCCAGTCATGCCTGTACGTCGGGGGATAATACTTCTCGTGAAAGCGGAACTCAAACGCTGCCCATGTCCATATAAAGTTGGCGACAACGGTTCGCAATACGCTATCCCACCACAGGCTGGCCTCTCGCTCAAACTGGAATGTAGCCAGCTTTACCTGCTCGGCCTCTGTGCAATGAAGCATCCGTAATATCTTCGACACACGGTCGAGCCAATACTCAGCCTCCTCGGCTCTATGAGAACCCGTAAAAGTGGGAGGCTGTAAGCGCTGGAATCGCTCTAATAGGCCCCGTGTATCTGCGGCATTCCCCGCAGGGTAAGCAGGTGGTACAGGATGAGCCATACCCTCATCCTGGACGTATGTATAAGCATCCTCAGCTGGATGCGCAGGTGGTGCAGGTGGAGTCACACCCCCACCCTGGGCTAATGTCCCCACAATGGTAGTCAGAAGCTGCGCTGCTGCTGCATCATAGCCATCATCTGCTCAAATCTGTCAGGAGGTGGAGCAGGCTGTGGCGTGTGCTGCGTCGAAGTAGATGCACAATAAGGCTCTCTGACTGGCGGTGTGAACGGCGGTGGTCCAACTATAGGACCAGCTGTAGGCTGAGACGCATGAACTGTCTCAGGAATCGGGCCCACAGCAGGGTCCGCATGGGTGTCAGACTACGAAGGAGTCTGATCCATAGGCTCACTCAATGCAAGACGAGCCGCGCTCCGGGTAGTCTTAGGCGGCATTCCCTATATTCAAAATACGGCGCAACCTTGTCGTCTCAATAGCACAAATACACCGCAATCATTCACATAAGAGTCAAAGGCATTCCATGCATTTTATTTAATCAAAATTGTCACAATACAAGGGATATATCCTTACAAGCATCATGACGAGAAATACATGGGAACTAAGACAGTTAAAATTACAACAGCAACATAAGCATAGCACTAGCCCTAACAAGCTTACAAAACATAAAGCAGGAAATGACTAACTACTAACAACAACATTAAAGGTCGCATCGCTAGTCTGAGTCGGGTGACGGAGGAGGAGCACCCTTATCCTGCAAGCAACACAGGATCGCCTTCAAGGTGCGAGTCACCTTGCCGAATTTCCTCTTCGTAACGGCCTTGGCATCCTCGACTTCAGCGTGAAGTTCCTGAACTTCCCTTGGCAAGGTGATCTGACTCTCCTCGATCCAAGCAATGCGATCATCGCCAGTAGCCTGAGAAGAAGGAGGAGAGCTCTCATCTGTATCCTGAGCCTCCTCTTCTACCTCTTCCTGAACTTCTTCCTGAACTTCTGCTCCAGGTTCTCCCTCACTTGGATCCTCCTCATCATCAAAGTCATCCTCGCTATCCTCCTTAAGCTGATTTTCACGGTACTGAGACCTAATCTTCATCTTGACCATAGTCGACTCATCAATGCTATGAATCGAAACTGGCAATTCCGGCCCAAGTTCGTAAGCAAACTCAAGCGCGATCTTGCATATCAGTCGTCCAAAAGGAAGCGATTCAGACGTTCTTCTTGACTTGGCTATGAGGATTATCTGTCGCAAGATGAAAGTGGCCATACATATGTTCTCTCCCTGGGCCATCAGATACAGGAAATCAACCGTAAGGCGTGTACACTCAATGTGATTCATCGACTTGGGATACATATTGAACGTGCAGATATGGTGCAGCAGGCACAAATCATCAGACATATACGTCGCTTTGAGGCTATTATTAGGCTGCTATGGAACCAGTTTACCACACAGAAACCTGGTGCGGCGATCTCGTTCACGCCTACTCCTCAGATTCTTCTCACTAGGATGAACATCACCAAGAGGCACGTTCAGAAGTCGCGCAATCAGTCGCACATCAATTGTAGCCATCCGATCTCTACCAAAAGGAATTTTAAACTGCAATGGCTCCAAGGTAGGATTCTGGATACAAGCGTAGAAGGCACGAACGGTGCTCACATTAGCATGAGCACGAGCTTCAAAGATCGGACCCCAATGCGCAGCTTCGATGCGCTCGAACAATAAAAATTTGCCGAACAATCGCCCTTCCACATCCGCCTCAAACAACACTTTGCGATCAGTGTATTGGCCGTGAGGCATCTCTGATAGAATTACTCGCCCAAGATGAGTATGGGGATCCAAATCCCGCTTTGTATGGAACTCTCGGGCTGTGGGTGGACCTGTGGCGGCGCTTGAACTTGCGGTACCACCCCGCGGTCTTCTCGATTGAGCAGGGCGACTTGGCCCAGCCTCGTCTACTGCAGTCTTCCTTTTACCCATCAAAGATAAGATGGTGGAGAGTGACAAAAGGCCTAAAATGGCTTCCACGAAAGCCATGGAAGACGGAGAAAATGCGAAGAAGTGGCTGTCCAAACTGGAAAAGGGAGATCTAGGCATTGTAGAGGGATGCTTCAAGCTTCCCAAGGATGTATTTTCAAGGAGAAATGAAAATGAAAAATTGGAATGGAACACCTCACAATTTCAGCTTGATTTGGGAGTTTTTAGAGCTCCAAAAGATGAAATCTTCAAGAGGGAGGGCTGCCAACTTCAAAGGAACAATGGAGGGTGGTCGTTTTTGGCCAAGGATGGATCTAGGGGTGGTTTGGAATCACAAATTTTGGAGATAGCTGCTGGAAAATGAAAATGGAGCTATGGGGAGGGCTGTTTGTGAAGGAAGTGTACGATTTAGGGGTTTTCTACCCACGAACCATACATGGGGGGTTTGAAATACCGAAAATACCCTCAGATCTCGGACCACGCATCCAACCGACCACATTGGCCGGCGATGGCATCGCCGACCAAACCTCTGGTCAGGTGGTGGGACCACATGGGTTTGGTCCCCCATGGTCCAAGGACCCCAAATATGTATGGTCCCAACCTTGGTTCATTATATTTTGACCTATATAGGCCCAAACATGTGTTCGGAGCTTTCCAGGACCAATCTGTAATCCCAAATACAAAACCCTATCATGCAGCATATGATTTTGGGGTAGAAGGAGCTAGTACATCCATCTAGACTATTAGTTGTTAAAGAAAGTGAAGTTAGAATGGCCTCATAGCCATTTTTCCTAAAATTTTACTATTCACTATAAAAGTTTGTGAAGTTATTATTTTATGTTATTTTCACATTAGGTTTGATGCCTAATATGAAAAGGATAATAAATAATTGAAGATTGGAGTGGTGAGAGGTAGAATTTTGAGGATTTTTGGTGAAATGGGGTTTTTAAGCCCTGGCGATTGAATACAGGGGTCGTGGTTGTCCCAAGGCCCAAGGATTCACATTTATGGGTTTAGGATCATTCAAAGAATGTTTCAACCCACTCACCAACAAACTAGGAGCTATCTGGGTTGCTTTACGCGACCCGAGATGCGTTACAGACTCGATCGTGCGATCGATTCAAATAGACTTCGCCTATTGGCGAATCTACGATCCTAGAAGTGTTTCTAGACCCTTCTCGCCCCCACCTATGTCAAAGGAAGTGACAGCATACATCGCGAGACCATAACCCAGGCCCAGTATACTTTTATTCACGCTCTGATACCAACTTGTAACACCCTGAAAATCGGGGGTCGTGTATAAACTCAACTCCCGAGTTTCAGACCGTCACTTATGCAACAAAAATGATTATGATTCAATGTTGTCTGATTTAAAGCATTCACATGAGTAAAAGTATACCAAAACTGCAATTCATACTCCAGATCCAGTGATAAAAGCAAGCGGAAGGCTAAACAATATATATATCACTGTAAGGAAAAACAAAGTAGATTTCATCTGTCTCTAAAGTATGAATACATCTCTGAGTCTCATATACATATACATGAACAAAATCAAATGTTCAAAATAGTCCCACTGAAGTCCAGTCAACCCAGGTCGCCTAAGCAAAGCCATCATGATACTGCATGTACGAGAACTCGTCCTGGTCCTCGTCGAAGTCTAGCTCTGCCTCCTGGATCTCAGCATCACCTGCATCTACAACAGGGTCTGGTGGGTGTTGTAAACACCATCCCATAACGTGGGAGTGAGTGATCAACTCAGTGGAATCATAGAGCAAAGATTAGCATGTTCACAAATCAATCATGCGATAATAGTAAAGCAGTAAATCAGATAATCCTAATACTGTTGTTAATGCAAGATGACATGACGTGATGTATGCCCTCACCGATGATCTCCCTCATACGGTACCATCTTACGACCACGGCATGCAATCGACTCTCAAGTGCTCCACATCTTCCAGGCACATGCAATTGTATGGTGATATGATTTTCGAGTTGTTATTAGTCCATTCAAACAGCAGGATTGGGAAACTAAGGTACTTCCCTTGTATCAATCCCAACACAGATCCTGTCTAGGGTCGTCACTCCTAGTAATCTCATACGATGTATATTTCGTAGGTCACTACAAGGGCTGCCAGGGCTGTTGCCCGCACTCGTTGCACCGCTCCCCCATCACCTTATCAATACAGGCCTACTGTAGTCTACTGCTACTGAAGGGTCGTCGCCTCCCGTAGACTCAGAATACGCTCGCGGTCACTACAAAGGACTCGTAGCCTGATCAGTGTAGGTCGACAGCTAGAATATAGTGTCCCATACCACCATAATCTGCTCATGAGACTAGGTGCTCACTGGTCACTACGGGGAGGTTTGTGGCCCCAGCGTAGGCCGACAGCTCGACCACGGTGTCCCATACCACCATGCGTGGCTCATGAGTCTTCATGGATCAAGGTACCATGGTTAATAGGGTTTATAATGGTAAGTTCAGTACCCTAGGTTCAAGCAGTTATGACTCATACAGGGTGAACATACATCGGCCAGTCGGGTTACTTGACGGGCTCGACTAGCGCGATCGCATCTCAAGTCGAACGACATGAGTGCGTAAAACACTTCGCGTGGCCTAACCACTGCCGCCAACTCCAAACACGACTCGCGTTCATCGACGCGTAGTTCGTGGCCAAGACCAGCCAACCATAAATTCGCTCGGTTACCGACTGCCTGGACTAAGTATAGTCCCAAACACATATGAATTCACATCAGTAATTTATGTGGGAGTATTGGAATTGAAATACAATCATGTGAGCATGTTAACACATGTTATAACATACAACTTAGGCAAATCTCCAAGCACGTATATTTTATGCATATAATGGAATCATGTACATAGTCAACATGTAGGAAATCATTTACGTCAGCATATTAATTGAAAAATCAGTCTCAAACTAATTCATAACATCATTTAATTCAATACATACTAATACGAGCATTTATACAAACACATACACTACACACTTAAGTCTACATATAGTATGTCGACCCGAAGTGCGCAATTTGGTGAATCTCTTCTCCAAACTAATTATGCACGTTTTCCTAACTTTCTAATGTGACAACAAACCATGTCAATCACATCAGCAAAATATGAGTGTAATCAGTACTTCCTACAAATGACTAAAATGCCCTAAATCTCATATTCTTCGTTGATTTACGAAACGGGAAACGGATAGCATGTTGTACATGTCAAACGACGATGCCGTCGATAATCTACTATTAAACGACATTGAAAGCGTTGGAAACCATCAATCAAAGCGTCTAAAATCCTCACCTTATCTCTTATGGATGCGTGATTTCGAATGGAGCGTATACGCTTCGTCTACGGCAATAAGAGAACCTGATTTACGAGTTACGTTAGCTAACATGCTACGAATCCTAATAAACCTTAAATCAGCAACTTCTAGGGTTGTTTCATACCTGAAAACGTGAAAGATCACTAGCTTGGAGATCAGGAGGTGTTGCTACAGCACGTGCAACAGGCGGCACGAAGACAGGAAAATTCTCTTCTACACTCTCTCTCAAACTCTCACCTTTTCTCCCTCCAAATCTAGGGTTTCTCTCAAATTCGGATGGGAGAGAGGAGTGAGGGTTTCAACCCCTTTTATAAGCCCAAAAAAGCCAAAAATAGGCTCCGGTACAAGGTTCACTTAGTGCATATCCAAATCGGGGCTGTTTCGGTCCAAAAGATGCTTTCTGGTGGTCCCCTGGTCAAATGCGATCGGACTTAAGCTCATGCGTACCAGATCTAGCACGTATTAAGTTTTCAGTCCGGTAGGGTTCACAGATCGCACGTGGCGGACCAGTTTCAGTTCAGCGGTCACCGCATGTAGATCAGGGCTAAAAGTCACATGATATGAAATAGAAATTTTTCCTGATCCAAGGGTGTAATCTGGCTGAATTCTGACGGTCAGAACGCTTAATACTGACGCGTCAAGTCATGTGCCAGATTTGAATCTCAAATTCCAATTATGTCCCTATTCGCACTCTCTTCAGTCCGGGCTCAATGAAATAGCCTGTGATTATCGGTTGGACTTGATTTTCGAAATGATTGTCAAGTCCAGCAAGGCGGTTCTAACGGTCTAAGATAGGAGGTATCGGACTTTCGACGCGCGGTCTAGATCCAATACAAAGATTCAAAGTGGTGCAGAGAACAAACCTGCTTAGAGTTTGATCCGAGGTTATAGAGTATTGTAGAGTCATTGGTTCTACTTGATTTGGGTCTTGTAGAATGTATTTAAAGTGATCAGGGACTATTCCCAGCTACTCTAGTGTTGCGCTAGCTAACTTACGCTTAATTTCCATAGGAATTAATTCTACGCAATTTCGGGTCGAGTTGGTACTCGAGTCCAAGTACAAATTTTTTACGGGCGTTACATTATAATAAATAGTAAAAATATAAATAAAATATATTTTATACCATTAACCTAATGGAATCTTAGGAAATTACTAGGTTATTTAGATAGCTTAGCTTCTCCTACCTTAAAATCATATATTGCACATCGATTAACTCATTCTAGTTTGCAAGATACACCCGTTTTAAGAATTTAGTGGTAGAATCACCAATAGGACCACCAAAGGGAAGCGATGCCACCGCCCGGTCGACGGTGCACCGCCAGTGTACTGAATTTCGGTGGACCCTCGCTGAAATTTTTTACATTTTCAAGCTGACTTCAAAAAGTCATCTCCCTCAATATAACTCTAATTTAGGTGATTCAAAAGCCAGATTGAAGCTTGATATTTCATATAATAATAAGAGAAAAATAAAATAAAAATTTTAATATAGTTAAATCTAGGTTGATGTGATAACTGTCCAAAATTTATTAGTTCAGACAACTGCTACTTCCAAAATTTTTAAAATTTTTCTAGACCACGAAATTTAATGAAATTTGGTGAAGATAAAGTAGACTTGATGATGAACTACTTAAAAAAATAATTAAAATAATATACTATCTAAAAGTGTTAAAAAAAATATAGAACTACTCGAGGACCGCATCTTGTAGTATAATTTAGGCAAAATTTAGTTAAGTTCTAAATTAAATAATCGGTGGATTTAGATTGGGCCACCATTTCCATAAATGAGAAGACCTAAAACCATTAATATCACTAACTCAATACTATGTAAAAACCTAGGAAAAATCCTAAGAGCATGTCGCTCCCAGGAGTACATTGAAACCCTGTATCGGACCTGGACCGCACGTCAAAAGTTCAATGACCGCGAAACTATACGAATATGTCCATCCTACTAGGCTTGACATCCATCGCGGGAATCGAGCCTAGATAGTATCCAGAAATATACAACTTGAGCCCTGAGTAAAGTGTGTAAGAAATGCGAATATCTTTAGAAAATGTATTGAAACTTAAGTGAATTGGGTCATTCACTCACGCACGAAATTAAGCATTTTAGACCATCAGTTTCTGACCAAACTCCACCCATGGGAAAAGAAAATTTTCCTACACATATCCATATACTTATGGCCCCGATTGAATAAGTATGATTGTTTATTAGACACAGGTCCTCCACGATCGATTGGCCTATCCGATCGCACTGAAATCACATCCTAGCATAAATGCATTGTCAGGGAACTTACTCTATGATGTAAGTGAATAATGGGCCTCCCCATGTGCCCTGTTTGTCAAAAAAATTGCCCTTTGGATGTAACCTAAGTATACCAGGGCCATGGGGCCATTTGCATCACTTATGGGGCTATATAGAGCCCTTATTTCACCCCATTTCTATTCCATACGAAATTTTCCAAACCCTGGGAGAGAGAAGAGAGAAAAGAAGAGAAAAGAGGAAAGAGAGGAGAGAGATTTTGGGAGATCGTTGCTGGGATTCTCTCCCACTACTTCACACACTGAATCACCTTTCTATTACACTACCCAACCTATTTTAACTACAATTTTGGGTAAGAAATCCAAACCCTAATGCAGTAGTTAAGATCTAGAATGGTCGTTTGTCAACCTAACTAATAAATTTCATCATTTAGGTACCTGATGTTTGGTTTTTGGCAATGTAGAATTCGAACAGAGTCCGAATCGAGTATTCTGATGAAAGGTGTGGATTATAAACATTTAGGTTATAGTTTTCAATGATTTCAGTGTCAACGAATGGTTTATGTCTGAATTGATTACTACTATATTGTCTTACTCACACCGATCTCGATATATTTTACATGTATGAAATATGTTGAAAAAAATATGCATTCCATGTGTTTGTTGAAATGTCTGAACGAACATGTAAACATGATTTTTTCTTCCCATGCCTACTAATTTAGGATTCATTGTTGTTATATGCATGCTGACCTCTCTATGTAAGGTTCTACTAAAATACATGTTGTAACCACCCTAATCTATGTATTTTGTGAAGTGTAGTCTAAGTGTTTGATGAATTGTCTGAATGGGTAATTGTTAATGATTTATATGTATTGCGAGTGTTAAGATAAGATTCTTTCTTTCCTTATATATATGTATAGTCTTTTTCATGAAATCATATTCGCCTTTATGCAAATGATTGATAAAATGCTAGTATTTGGTAACATGATCGAGCTGTTTGATGAAATGCTCAAATGAGGATTTCACTTAGATTGTTTGTTAAATACTGAATTGATTATCACATGTATTTAATTGCTGCATCTAAGTAAGATTAGGGCTATAAACTAGTTCAGGCAATCGGTAACAGTTCCTGTTCTGGTGGCCGAATTACTCTTGCTACATTGGGTATACTTGATGAATCTGGGTCGCATGACGATTGTCAACAGTGGTTAGGCCACGAGGGGTGTTTATGCGCTCCATGTCAATTTAGTCAGCGTGTGCTCATACCAATCAAACTTGCCTAATAAATTGATCGACCTATTGTGTGTTTACCATGTATGGACATTACTGCTTGAATCTAAGGTACCCCTTACCAATGTGAAGGCCCATTTTAACCATAGTACCATGATCCGCTAAGACTCATGAGTCGGGCATTGTGGCATGGGACACCAAGTTCAAGTTGTCGGCCTACGCCAAGGTGATAAGCCACCCCCTAGTGACCAGTGAGAAAACTCAGACTCGTGTGCTGGGCATGGTGGTATGGGACACCGTGTTCGAGCTATCGGCCTATGTCGAGGTGATTAGCCACCCTGTAGTGACCGTGAGTATAAACTTTTAAATTTTCCTATTGACTGCATTTCATTAAGAGTGACCCTATAACTTGCCTATCGTATGTGCTTAATTAGGAGTGACGAACCTAGATGGATCTTTCAGTTCGTGTCAATGATATAAAGGGTAGTACCCTAGCTTCCCAAATCTGTTGTATGAATAAGCTTAATTAACTACTGGGCTAACATGATCATGTATTGCACTGCATTAGTTAGGAATGCTTTAAAGGCATGGAAGTCGTACAGGAGGCAGTGTTATCATATGAAAAATTCGATGTCGGTATCGCTTATTGAGGGAGCTTTTAATGTGAAGGCATGCATCATTACTTGCACTTCATTCCTACATTAATAGGATTAGTTAGGATATGATTGTTATGCTGCCTTATCATTACTGCTTGATTGACTTGATAACATGTTAACTTTTACCTTATAGTACCATTAAGCTGGCCACTCATTCCCACTTTGGGACGATGTTTTAAAACACCAACCAGACTTTGGTTTAGATGCAAGTGTTGATGAAGTCTATGCGATGGAGCAGGACTTTATGGATGAGGAGTTCTCCTACTTTCGGCTCTCCTGTGGGTTTACGTAAACCTCATGCCGATGCGCAGGGACTGCAGGGATACTTTGCTTAGTTGGACACATCTACTTTTTTACATTTTGTTTATTTTGAAACTGTACATGTATATATTGAGCCCGATTACATATTCATACTCTAGAGGTTGTGAAACACTTACATGTTTAAATATATATGTTTCAAACTTCCGCTTTCTTAATTTAATTACATCCGGAGTATGATATGTTGTTTTAGTATAATCTTACTCGTACTTAACTCTTTAATATGGACAAAATATGAACATCATCATCCATATTGTATAAGTGATGTTTTGGATCTCGGGAGTAGAGCTTTGCTCGACCCTCGAAATTCAGGGCTTTACAAGATGGTATCAAAGCATGATTTAGATTAAACTGGACCTGAGTTATAGTTATCACAATGTACTCTGACTTAGAAAGGGAGCAATGAAATTTAGAAATGTAACACCCCAGATTTTTGCCAACCTGGGGTTAGGAGTCCTTAGGCGATGGGTCAGCCAGAACACCTTGGTAACCTCTCAAAACCCAATTCCAAAGCCAAAGAAATCACTTTGGATTAATTCCTTTAGAAATTAAGCGTAAGTTAGCTAGCGCTACGCTAGAGTAGCTGTGAAATTGTCCTTGAACACTTTAAATACGTTCTGCAAGACCCAAAACTTGTAGAATCAATGACACTATAATACCCTGAAACCTAGGATCAAACTCTAAAGTTCGATATCCACAATCTTAGACCATTACGACCGCTTAGCTGGACTTGACAATCGTTTCGAAAATCAAGCCCAACCAACGTTCAAAGGCTATTTCATTGAGCCTAGAGTGAAGAAAGTGAGAAAAGGGTTAAGATTTAAAATTTTAATTCAAATCTGGCACGGGTCTTTGCGCGTTATTATTAAGCGTTCTGACCGTCAGAATTCATCCAAATTTCACCCTCGGGTCAGGAAAAATTTCTCTTTCATATCATGAGACTTGTAGACCTGATTAAGGCACGATGACCGTTGAACTGAAACTGGACCGCCATGTACGATCTGAGAACTCTTCCAGTCTGAAAACTTGATGTGTGCTAGATCCAGTAACCATGAACTTAAGTCCGACCGCGTTCGGCCAGGGGACCTCCTTAAACGCTCTTTTGGATCGGAACAGTCCCAATTTGGTTATAACTTAAGTATACTTTGTTCCCAAGTCTATTTAGGTTATGTTTTAGCCTATATAAGGGCTTTAAACCCTCTCACAACCCTCCCATCCGAATTTGCAACAAACCCTAGATAGAGAGAGAGAAAAAGTGAGAGATTTTGAGAGAGGTGGGAGAGATTTTCCTGCCACTTGCTATAGCTATTGACGTATCGAAGCACCGCACTCCAATCACTTTCCCGATGATTCCAACGCACTCCTAGGTAAGAAAACCCTAACCTATCGCTGTTTTAGGGATTCCTTTGATTCAATAGTGAAGTAGCTTATATATCTGGTGCATTAGGTCGCCTTTACGCCGTTGACGAAGCGTGTGCGTTCAAATCGAATCGATACACGTCTAGGGCAAAAGGTGCAGATTTTAGACGCTTTGATTGACTAATTTCAAAGCTTTCAATGTCGTTTAATAGTAGATTATTGACGAGCATGCCGTTTGACATGTAGAACATGCTGTCCGTTTTTCGTTTCGTAAACGTACGGTAAATATGAGATTTAGAGTATTTTAGGCATTATACTGTATATGTCCGTATTTTGATGAAATGCTTGACATGTAAATTTATCATGTTATGATATTATATATGCATGTATAATCTTTTTGGCGAAGAGATTCACCCTAATGCGCACTTTGGGTCGACATACGCTATGTAGACTAAAGTGTGTAAACTAAGTGTTTGTATTAGTATGTATTGAGTAAATGGTGTTATAAATTGGTTTTGAGAATGAATTCTCAATCCACCTGATGTTGTATACGATTTCCTACATGTTTGCTATATGAATTGATTTCCTTATATGTATGGAATACATGTGTTGGTTGATTTACTTACTTTGTATGCTATAACATGTGTTAACATGCTTGTATTGTTGAACTTCAATTCTATTACTCTCATATGATCACTGGTATGGATTACACATGTTTGGGGCTATGCTTTAGTCCAGGCAGTCGGTAATGGATTGAATTAGTGGTGGGCTTCTATTTGTCACAGTGGACGCGTCGATGAACGCGAGTCGTGTTTTGAGTTGGCGGCCGTGGTTAGGCCACACGAAGTATTTTATGCACTTCATGTCGTTCAGCTTGAGATGCGCTCCTACTAGTCGAGCCCATCAAGTTACCCGACTGGCCATTGTATGTTCACCCTGTATGAGTCATAACTGCTTGAACCTAAGGTACTGAACTTACCATTGGAAACCCTGTTAATCATGGTACCTTGATCCATAAAGACTCATGAGCCGGGCATGGTGGTATGGGATACCGTGGTCGAGCTGTCGGCCTATGCTGGGGCCACAAACCTCCCCGTAGTGACCAGTGAGCACCCTACTCTGAGCAAATTAAGGTGGTATGGGACACTATATTCTTGTTGTCGGCCTACACTGATCAGGTGACGAGCCCTTTGTAGTGACCTTGAGTTTATCCTGACACCGCATGGGGTCGACGAGTCCTAATGTAGTCTTAAGGATATAACTAGGCCTGTATTGATAAGGTGATGGGGGAGAGGTGCAACGAGTGTGAGCAACAGCCCTGACAGACCTCGCAGCGACCTAGAAATATAACATCGTATGAGATTACTAGGAGTGACGACCCTAGACAGGATCTGTGTTGGGATTGATATAAGCAAGGTACCATAGTTTCTCAATCCTGCTGTATGAAAAGGACTAATAACAACTCGGTAATCATTATCCATATCGCATTGCATGTGCCTGGAAGATGTGGAGCACTGAGGAATGCAAGCATGTTGCGGGCGTAAGATGGTACCGTATGAGGGAGTATGTCGGTGAGGGCATCCATCATGTCATTTCATGCATGCATTAACAATTGTATTTAGGAATGTTTGATTGTTTGCTTTACTATTAACGCGTGATTGATTTGATAACATGCTAATCTTTGCTTTCTTATCCCACTGAGTTGATCACTCACTCCCACGTTACGGGATGGTGTTTCGAACACCCACCAGTCCCTATTTTAGTTGCAGGTGATGGCACTGCTTGTGAAGTGGAGCCGGACTTATATGATGATGAAGGGAACTTCTCCTCCGTATTTTGATCGACGGGATTACAGGGAGGTTGATTAGGCGCCTTGACACTTGTCATTTTATTTTTGGAGCACTCATGTATATTCTTTTCTTTCCATTTTTGGAGTATACATGTATTTAATTAACCTAGTAACATGTTCACACTCTGGAGACTTACAATCAATTATATATTTTAGGTATTTATTACAGTCTTCCGCTTGCTAATTTAACTGTCTTTGGACTATGATATGCTGTTTTGGATTAGTCTCAATCTTGTTTAATGCCATTCTATAGAAAACATGCATTTATCATTATCTATGTTGCATAAGTGACGTTCTGGAACTCGGGTGTTGGGTTTCTATCCGACCCCCGATTTTCGGGGTGTTACAGATGGTATCAGAGCATAAGTTGGATTAAATCGGACCTGGGTTATGGCCACGTGACGTACGCTATCGCCCCTTTGACTTAGGTAGGTGCAAGAAAAATCTAGAAACACTCGTAGGACTTCAGTTTCGCCAATAGGCGAAGTTTACTCAAATCGATCTTTTGAATCGAGTCCATAACGTATCTTTGGTCGCGTGCAGCGACCTACGTCGCCTCTAGGTCGTTATTTGTCGGGTTTGAGACGTTCCCAGAAGAATTCTAAACCCGAAAATGCATGTCCTTGGGTTGTGGGGCAACCACAACCCTTACACTCAATCTCAGGGCTTAAAATTTCATCCAATTCCTTCAGAATCTTCCCTTTCACTACCCCATTCTTCAACTCTTTCTAAGTCCTTTCTTACTACACATGAATCCAAATGTGTGAATGATGGTGAATAATACTTACATCAAATTTTTATTATAAATAGTAAAAATATGTAAGAATTGGACTTCTGGCCATTCCAATTATGGAATCTCTTATAATAAATGGTTTAGTTGGATGGATTAGCCTCTCCTACCCCAAAATCATATGATACATGATGCATAAACTCATTTTGGTTTACAGATTGGCCCCGAAACGCCCCAAACGGAGTCTTGGACCTATCTAGGTTAATATGCAATGAACCAGGGTTGGACCCATGTACATTTGGGGCCTACAGGATAGGGGGAAACAGTCCTGGGGGGTGCCCATCACTGGATGCCACTTTGGCCGGCTATGGCATCGCCGGTTCGGTAATGCATCGACGTACAGTGGGCCCCACTCGGTCTAAAATTTGGGCCGACACCCTTTTATGGTTAGGGCATCCCTCCCATAGGTGGGCCGCACCTCAAAATCCCCTAAAAGTCCTACCTCCTTCACAATCCAAGCCCCCAAGCTCTCCTTTCTTCACCTTCTTGCTGCCTCCCTCTCAAATCCCGTACCTAAACCACATCCGTTCTCATTCTCGGTCACAACCGACCCCACTCCATCGTCCATGGCAGTAGACAGTCCTCTCTCTTATATCTCATCCGTGGAGGCTCTTACAACCTCCATTTGTGACTGAAAGTCGTGTGAGCTCCATTCCCACTTATGGTTCTCTTCTCTCTTTGAAAATCCAGCCTTTGGGAGCTTGATTCATCCCTCTACAGCGCCTAGATCCGCTTCAGTCCATTTGGGCAGCCGTTTCTCCCCATTTCCCTCAATTTCCATGGCTCATTAGAGCTAGTTTTAGCCATCTTCTCGACCTCCAATCTACTACCAACGGGCGAGACCAAACGCAGTAGCTTAGTCCATAAACAACAACCATCTAGTGCTAGGACATTTAGAGTGTTGGACCTAGAGTTAGTATTCCTAGATTTGAAAGATCTGACGATATAGGAACCATTAAACAATCTTGACCCTAAGCCATAGAACAATCCCTGTAGTAGAAATGGTATGAAACCATCTAACGTATAATTATAGGCTGTGGATTACAGCTTGTGAGTTACAGACTAGTCTACTAGTTACCTTAAGTAGTGTAAAGCCTGTATATGTTAAGGAATAGGTTAGATTTGGTTGGAGTAGAACCTCATTCCTTCGCTTGATCCCCTTAATACTTATAGACTTATGTTATAACCCTTAGGAAAGTTGTTTTAACTTAGAACCATTCACTCTCAGGGAAAACCTATAGATCCCTCAGATTGAACTTAGAATAAACCAGCACGCCCCTTAGATTTTCCCTTAGAATTGCCTTCCCAAGGATTTATTGCAATCGGGAACGCGGAGTAAAGGAATTGTATATTAGTGATGTATTCACTGTTTGAATTGACTTCTCAATCCTGGTAGTTGCCAATAAATCCAATGCTCTGATTAAGCAGAAGATTTGCATCGTCTAGGATTAGAACTGATACGGTAAATTTTCTGTTCTAGGCAGAAAGTCTATGTATCCGGCTCAGACCCACTACATAACTTTTCTTCCGTGTTGGCCAAACCACCTAGAGAATTAGACATCTTGTCACAAGCTCACCCCTGCCCCTGAACTCAATCACAATAGAGATTAGGCTTCTTTCTACAACCATAGGTGTCAATGCCATAGAACGCATCATTAGCAAAAGAAGACCAATGTAGCGAGAGGTTGATTCCCATTTTATGTCAAGGATAGCCCCTAAGTTGCACCTCATTTCGATATACGGATCGATACATAGATTCTTGAACCTTAAGTAAAACTAAGTTTTAAGGGGGGTAGAATATTTTGAGCCCAATCTAGTTAAGTCAGCTAACGCAATCATTAAATCAGAGTAGCGCAGTGTAACATCCCAAAAATCGGGGGTCGGGTAGAAACCTAACTCCCGAGTTCCAAAACGTCACTTATGCAACATAAATAATGATAAATGCATGTTGTCTGTAGAATGACATTAAACAAGATTGAGACTATGCCAAAACAACATATCATACTCCAGAGACAGTTAAATTAGCAAGCCGAAGACTGTGATAAATACATAAAATATATAATTGATTGTAAGTCTCCAGAGTGTGAACATGTTAACAGGTTAATTAAATACATGTATACTCCAAAAATGAAAAGAAAGAATATACATCAGTGCTCCAAAAATATAAAATGACAAGTGTCAAGGCATCTAATCAACCTCCCTGTAATCCCGTCGATCAAAACATGGAGGAGAAGTCCTCCTCATCATCATACAAGTCCAGCTCCGCTTCACAAGCAACGCCATCATCTGCAACTAAAATAGGGACTGGTGGGTGTCCAGAACACCATCCCGTAATGTGGGAGTGAGTAGCTAACTCAGTGGAATAATAGAGCAAAGATTAGCATGTTATCAAATTAATCACGCGTTAATAGTAAAGCAAACAATCAAACATTCCTAGATACTGTTGTTAATGCATGCATGAAATGACATGATGAATGCCCTCACCGACATACTCCCTTATGCGGCACCATCTGCGTCCAGGGCATGCTTTCTTCCCGCAGTGCTCCACATCTTCCAGGCACATGCAATGCGATGTGGATAATGATTACCAAGTTATTATTAATTCTTTTCATACAGCAGGATTGGAAAACTAAGGTACCTTCCTTATATCAATCCCAACACAGATCCTGTCTAGGGTCATCACTCCTAGAAATCTCACACGATGTTATATTTCTAGGTCGCTGCAAGGGCTGTCAGGGCTGTTGCACGCACTCGTTGCTCCACTCCCCCATCACCTTATCAATACAGGCCTAATTATCTTAAGACTGCATCAGGACTCGTCACCCCCATGCAATGTCAGGATAAACTCAAGGTCACTACAAAGGGCTCGTCACCTGATCAGTGTAGGACGACAGCAAGAATATAGTGTCCCATACCATCATAATCTGCTCAAAGTAGGGTGCTCACTGGTCACTACGGGGAGGTTTGTGGCCCCAGCATAGGCCAACAGCTCGACCACGGTGTCCCATACCACCATACCCGGCTCATGAGTCTTTATGGATCAAGGTACCAGGTTGACAGGGTTTCCAATGGTAAGTTCAGTACCATAGGTTCAAGCAGTTATGACTCATGCAGGGTGAACATACAATGGCCAGTCGGGTTACTTGACGGGCTTGACTAGTACGAGCGCATCTCAAGCTGGACGACATGAAGTGCATGAAACACTTCGTGTGGCCTAACCACTGCCGCCAACTCAAAACACGACTCGCGTTCATCGACGCGTCTTCTGTGGTGAATAGAAGCCCACCACTAATTCAATCCATTACCGACTGCCTGGACTAAAGCATAGCCCCAGACATGTGCAATCCATACCAGTGATCATATGAGAGTAATAGAATTGAAGTTCAACAATACAAACATGTTAACACATGTTATAACATACAAAGTAAGCAAATTAACCAACACATGTATTCCATACATATAAGGAAATCATTTCATATAGCAAACATGTAGGAAATCGTATACCACATTAGGTGGATTGAGAATTCATTCTCAAAACTAATTTACAATACCATTTACTCAATACATACTAATACAAACATTTATACCAACACTTAGTCTACACACTTTAGTCTACATAGCGTATGTCAACCCAAAGTGCGCATTAGGGCGAATCTTTTCGCCAAACAGATTATACATGTATATCTAATATTATAACACGACAAAATCACATGTCAAGCATTTAAGAAAAATACAGACGTATACAGTATTTCCTATTAATGACCAAAATACCCTAAATCTCATAATCACCATACGTTTACGAAATGGAAAATGGACAGCATGTTCTACATGTCAAACGGCGCTCTCATCGATAATCTACTATTAAACGACATTGAAAGCTTTGAAATCAGTCAATCAAAGCGTCTAAAATCTGCACCTTTTGCCGTAGGCGTGTAACGTTTCGATCTGAACGAATACGCTTCGTCAACAGCGTCAATACGACCTAATGCACAAGTACATAAGCTACTTTGCTATTTGAATCGAAGAAATCTCCAAATCAGCAAGTGGTTAGGGTTTTCCTTACCTAGAAATGCGTTGGAATCACCGGGAGGGTGATGCAGGCAGGTGGATGTGGCATGAGGAGCAGCAGGGAAGACTCCCAGGAGTGAGCTCCAAATCTCCCTCCCTTTCTCTCTCTTTTCTCTCCTCTCCCCCAAATTCGTATGGAATGAAAGAGCAAGGGTTTAAGCCCTTTTTATAAGTCCAAACATGACCAAAATAGACTTGGGGCCAAGGTATATTTATTTTGTAACCAAAGAGGGCTTGTTCTGATCCAACGGAGCATTTCTGGAGGTCCTGGGACTGAATGCGGTCGGACTTAAGCTCCCTGACATTGGATCTAGGTTAGGTAGAGTTTTCAGTCTGATCGGATATCTAGATCGACCGTGGTGGACCAGTTTCAGTTCAACGGTTATGGAAACTCGATCGGAGCTACAAGTACTATGACATGTAAGAAAAATTTTTCCTGATCCGAGGATAAAATTTGATTGAATTTTGACGGTCAGAATGCTTAGAAAAAACGCGCAAGCGGACGTGCCAGATTTCATAAATTATATTTATTTCTCACACTCTTCACTCCGAACCCAGTAAAATAGCGTCAGGACATCAGTTGGACTTGATTTTTGAGATGAACGTCAAGTCCAACTAGGCGGTCAGGATTGTCTAAGTTCGGGGTAATCGGACTTCCGATGTGTGGTCCAGAGCTGATACAAAGTTTCCAAGGTGCTCCAGAGAGCAATCAGGAATAGAGTTTGATCCCAGGCTTTACGGTATTGTAGCATCACCTATCCTATACGTTTTAGGTCAAGCAGATCGTATTGAAAGTGATTGGTGAGAATTTCATAGGCCATCTAGTGCAGCGCTAGTTGATTCTCGTTGGATTTCTAAAGGAAGTAGCCTTTATTGGTTTTTGTTTAAGATGAGATTTGGAGGGTGGAGCGAGGGTGTTTGGAAACAGAAGAAGGAAGAGTTTGGAGGGGTGGTTTTTACCAAAAATCAGGCATTTAGAGCGAAAGAAGAGCTTAGAGGGTCACTTTGTGAAGGAAGTACTTGATTGTGGTGTTTTTAACGAACAACCCATATACCAGGGGGCTACCCTAGCCCCTAAACACCTCTAGCCCAAAGCCCGGACCTAACTGAGGATTTTGACTGGCGATGCATCGCGGAATCGGCGATGCCATCGCCGATGAAAATCATCTCCGGTGAGGCTGGACATATGGGCTGGGTTCCCCCTACCCCCTAGGTCCCAAAAATATGTGGGGCCCACGTTGGATCATTGTGGATTAGCATGGGTGGGCCCACGACTCCATTCGAGGAATTTCGGGGCCAGTTTGCAAATCGAAATGAATTTCTGTGGCATATTGCATATGATTTTGGGGTAGGAGATGCTAATCTATCCAACTAACCTATCTATCTTATTAGATTCCAAAAGGTTAAGGGTTGAAATTCATTTTACTCATTTATTTACTATTCATGGTAATTTTTAGCTTCGTTATTGTTCTTCATCATTAATACTCTAGGGTTGGTGTTTTTTACTATTTAAACTTAAGGAGTCGTGTTTAATATGAAAGTACTTGGAGAAATTTGAAGAATGAGGTGGTGAAAGGTGAGTTTTGAAGGAAATGGGTTGAAAAGTGATTTCTTTAGCTTCAGGATTGAGCTCTGAAAGTGTTATGGTTGACCCATTGCCTAAGGACGTCTAACTCCAGGTTGGCAAAAATTCGGGGTATTACACGCAGCGGAAGCGTAGTTGGCCTCTTCTCCACTGGCCCAGGATCGAAACAGTTGATTTAGGTTATACGTAAGGTTAGGGCACTAAACAGGATCTGAACCTTTCTTAAAATGCCAATACTAAAGTCTCTCTAGGGACTCATTACCCTTAGCCAATTTCGGGGATGAAATTTTATTTTAAGGGGGGTAGATTGTAACATCCTGGATTTTTGCTAACATGGGGTTAGGCGTCCTTAGGCGATGGGTCAACCATAACACCTTGGTAACCTCTCAGAACCCAATTTCAAAGCCAAAGAAATCACTTAGGATTAATTCCTTTATAAATTAAGCGTAAGTTAGCTAGCGCTACGCTAGAGTAGCTGTAAAATTATCCCTGAACACTTTAAATACGTTCTGCAAGACCCAAAACTTGTAGAATTAATGACACTATAATACCCTAAACCTAAGATCAAACTCTAAACCCGTTTGCCCTCAGGAACCCTTTAAAACTCCGTATTAGATTTAGACTGCGCGTCGAAAGTCCAATATCCACAATCTTAGACCGTTACGACCGCTTAGCTGGACTTAACAATCGTTTCAAAAATCAAGCCCAACCGACGTTCAGAGGCTATTTCATTGAGCCTGGAGTGAAGAGAGTGAGAAATGGGTTAAGATTTGAAATTTTAATTCAAATCTGGCACGGGTCTTTGCTCGTTATTATTAAGCGTTCTAACCGTCAGAATTCAGCCAAATTTCACCCTCGGGTCAGGAAAAATTTCTCTTTCATATCATGAGACTTGTAGACCTGATTAAGGCACGATGACCGCTGAACTGAAACTGAACCGCCATGTGCGATCTGGGAACTCTTCCGATCTGAAAACTTGATGTGTGTTAGATCCAGTAACCATGAGCCTAAGTCCGACCGCGTTCGGCCAGGGGACCTCCCGAAACGCTCTTTTAGATCGGAACAGTCCCAATTTGGTTATAACTTAAGTATACTTTGTTCCCAAGTCTATTTAGGTTATGTTTTAGCCTATATAAGGGCTTTAAACCCTCTCACAACCCTCCCATCCGAATTTGCAACAAACCCTAGATAGAGAGAGAGAAAAAGTGAGAGATTTTGAGAGAGGTGGGAGAGATTTTCCTGCCACTTGCTATAGCTATTGACATATCAAAGCACCGCACTCCAATCACTTTCCCGACGATTCCAACGCACTCCTAGGTAAGAAAACCCTAACCTATCACTGTTTTAGGGATTCCTTTGATTCAATAGCGAAGTAGCTTATATATCTTGTGCATTAGGTCGCCTTTACGCCGTTGACGAAGCGTGTGCGTTCAAATCGAATCGATACACGTCTAGGGAAAAAGGTGCGGATTTTAGACGCTTTGATTGACTAATTTCAAAGCTTTCAATGTCGTTTAATAGTAGATTATTGACGAGCATGCCGTTTGACATGTAGAACATGTTGTCCGTTTTTCGTTTCGTAAACGTACGGTAAATATGAGATTTAGGGTATTTTAGGCATTTATAGAAAATACTGTATATGTCCGTATTTTGCTGAAATACTCGACATGTAAATTTATCATATTATGATATTATATATGCGTGTATAATCTGTTTGGCAAAGAGATTCGTCCTAATGCGCACTTTGGGTCGACATACGTTATGTAGATTAAAGTGTGTAGACTAAGTGTTTGTATAAATGTTTATATTAGTATGTATTGAGTAAATGGTGTTATAAATTGGTTTTGAGAATGAATTCTCAATCCACCTGATGTTGTATATGATTTTCTACATGTTTTGCTATATGAATTGATTTCCTTATATGTATGGAATACATGTGTTGGTTGATTTACTTACTTTGTATGCTATAACATGTGTTAACATGCTTGTATTGTTGAACTTCAATTCTATTACTCTCATATGATCACTGGTATGGATTACACATGTTTGGGGCTATGCTTTAGTCCAGGCAGTCGTAAAGGATTGAATTAGTGGTGGGCTTCTATTTGCTACAGTAGACGCATCGATGAATGCGAGTCGTGTTTTGAGTTGTCGGTAGTAGTTAGGCCACACGAAGTGTTTTATGCACTTCATGTCGTTCAGCTTGAGATGCGCCCGTACTAGTCGAGCCCGTCAAGTAACCCGACTGGCCATTGTATGTTCACCCTGTATGAGTCATAACTGCTTGAACCTAGGATACTGAACTTACCATTAGAAACCCTGTTAACCATGGTACCTTGATCCATAAAGACTCATGAGCCGGGCATGGTGGTATGGGACACCGTGGTCGAGCTGTCGGCCTACGCTGGGGCCATAAACCTCCCCGTAGTGACCAGTGAGCACCCTACTCTAAGCAGATTATGGTGGTATGGGACACTATATTCTTACTATCGGCCTACACTGATCAGGTGACGAGCCCTTTGTAGTGATCTTGAGTTTGTCCTGGCACCGCAAGGGGGCGACGAGTCCTGATGTAGTCTTAAGGATATAACTAGGCCTGTATTGATAAGGTGATGGGGGAGAGGTGCAACGAGTGTGAGCAACAGCCCTGACAGCCCTTGCAGTGACCTAGAAATATAACATCTTATGAGATTACTAGGAGTGACGACCCTAGACAGGATCTGTGTTGGGATTGATATAAGTAAGGTACCCAAGTTTCCTAATCCTACTGTATGAAAAGGACTAATAACAACTCGGTAATCATTATTCATATCGCATTGCATGTTCCTGGAAGATGTGGAGCACTGAGGAATGCAAGCATGCCGCGGGCATAAGATGGTGCCGTATAAGGGAGTATGTCGGTGAGGGCATCCATCATGTCATTTCATGCATGCATTAACAACAGTATCTAGGAATGTTTGATTATTTGCTTTACTATTAACGCGTGATTGATTTGATAACATGCTAATCTTTGCTCTCTTATCCCACTGAGTTGATCACTCACTCCCACATTACGGGATGGTGTTTCGAACACCCACCAGTCCCTATTTTAGTTGCAGGTGATGACACTGCTTGTGAAGTGGAGCCGGACTTATATGATGATGAGGAGAACTTCTGCTCCGTGTTTTGATCGATGGGATTACAGGGAGGTTGATTAGACGCCTTGACACTTGTCATTTTATTTTTGGAGCACTCATATATATTCTTTTCTTTCCATTTTTGGAGTATACATGTATTTAATTAACCTGGTAACATGTTCACACTCTGGAGACTTACAATCAATTATATATTTTATGTATTTATCACAGTCTTCCGCTTGCTAATTTAACTGTCTCTGGAGTATGATATGCTATTTTGGCTTAGTCTCAATCTTGTTTAATGCCATTCTACAGACAACATGCATTTATCATTATCTATGTTGCATAAGTGACGTTCTGGAACTCGAGTATTGGGTTTCTACCTGACCCCTGATTTTTGAGGTGTTATAAGAAACCGCATTAGTATCTCAAGTTTCACCGACGGGCAAAACCAAACGCTATAGATTAGTTCCTAACATATACACGAGGGTGGGGGATTCTAACACCCTAGTGCAGCCTGGTTATGGTCTGATCATGGGTTGTCATCCGAGTCCTCTTGGGATCGATCGAGCTTTGAAAATAATGCTCCAATTGATAGGGTGCTGGGTAAGGTTAGTCCCACATCGGATGGATGGGCGCCCTGACCTTGGGCTATATGTGTAGCTCCCACCTTCCCTGTATGAGGCCTTTTGGGGGAAAACCCCAGGAATAAAACCGTGCGAGTGCGCGTGCATGCCTAAAGTGGACAATATCATACAGTGTCAGTGGGGATGTTACAAATTATGTGCATTGACCCAAATCATCTCTAGGCCGTCATTCGACGAATTTAAATCGTTAGACGACGAAGTCCAAACCTAGAATAGATCTAAACGGTGCGAATATGCACACGATGAATTATGAAAACAAACCATGCAGGCCTAAAACTCCAATGCACAAGATTTGGTGGGGCCCATGGGTTCCCACGCACCCATACGGCACCCCGGGAGGGGGTGGCCATTGCCCCAGGGTGGAGCCACCGCGGGACACCCCAGAGGGGCTCGGCGGTGCACCGCTGGCCTCCATAGAAGGGTGCGGTGGCACTGCGATAGCGGAAACACCCCACCGCTGGCTGACCCACGTAGGGCCTCCTACTTAATCCCCTTATGCCCCATTTTGCTCGTTTCACCCTATTCCTACCCCGCCAATACCCCCAAACCCTCTAAAGCTCTCTTTCCCTCTCAAATCTCCTCCACACATTCAAATCTCTCATTTCCTCCCCATCCTACACCCCTCCACCACTATTTTCTAAAACAACCCATGTCATCCTTTCATTTCTCTTATTCCACTTATGTGGGCAAAAAGACCCTATTTTTGTGTCTCATAACTTCCATATATTCAAACCCACTCCATTCACAAAGCCTTTCCACCTCCTTGGCTCTTGTCACCGCCATTTTCTCCATCTCAACAATCCTTTTCCTTATGGGGAAGAAGAGAGCTGCCTCGAATAAGGCCGGGCCTAGCCGTCCAAGCCATTCTAAGAAGAAGACGAGTGCCGAGACTAGTGTAAGCACCAAGTGAAGGTGAAAATGGGAGACTAAACACTGTAGTTTAATCCATAAACAATGACCATCAAATGTTGGGATGTTTAGAGTTTTGGGACCTAAAGTTAGTACTCCTGGATTTTGAAAAATCTGATAGTATAGGAAATCCAATAAATTAATAATGTGAACCCTAAGACCTCCTTAGCTGGTATAGTCATGTGTGAAGTGCTTGGGCGCAGTTAAATTCAAGTTCAGGCAACTCAATTCCAATTAGACAACTTTTGACCATAAGCGATAAAATAATTTCTTGGATTAGAAATGGTATGAAATAATCTAGCTTATGACTGTAGACTTTGGATTACAACTATTCAATTATCGCTACCCAAAAATTAAGACTAGGCTACTGGTTATACTAAGGAATGTAAAAGATTGATTATGCTAAGATAATTGAAAGATAGACTTAGTTAGTTGGATTGAGACCTCATTCCTTCGTTAGATCCCCTTAATACTTATAGACTTCTTTAATAACTCGTAGGAAGGTTGTTTTGACTTACAAACTATTCACACTCAGAGAAAACTTACATATCCCTCCGATTGAATGTTAGGTCAAATCAACATACCCCTTAAAATTGCTTTCCCAAGGACTTATTATAATTGGGAACACGTAGTAGAGAAAGTATATATAAGTAAAGTATTCATGGTTTGAAGAAAATTCTCAATCCTAGTAGTTACCAATAAACTCAATGCTCTGATCAAGTAGAAGATCGGGATCAACTAAGATTAAGAACTGATACAATAAATTTTTTATCATAGCTAGGCAGAAGGTCTATGTATCCGGCTTAAACCCACTACACAACCTTCCTTCCGTGTTGGCCCGACCACTTACAACCAAGAGTTTATTACTTTTCCTTTGAGAAGTGTTAAGGCCATATAGCCAATATGTCACGCCCCAAACTCAAAAATCAGGCTCAAAAAATTTTTGATCACCAAATCCAGTGCTGATAGCCTCCATAGTATCTCATTCTTGGCTCTCAACGTGCATATGCCAGATTCCGATCTTGTGATCCTACAATGAAGATTTTTCAACATACATTTATCTCATGAGAAGCATAACCACAAGTTTACCCAAATCACAAAGGCAACATCATCATCACATATCCACTAATATAAACATTTGAATACAATGTTGAAAGGGAAATACATATAGCAAAAATCAAAGTACCCGAAGTTAGCTGCACGCTCCAAGCTCGACGCTACTGCAACCTAATGCCACCTGCACTCATCTATCGTACATAAGCTTATAAAAATCTTAGAGGGTGGTGTAAGTTTGTGCACAATATAAGTGTCAAGTATTCAATGCAATGCCTTAATCATACAATAATGGAATTACTGGCAAGATCATGAATCGTACGATATCAGAGTAAGGGAAAATACTGCAAGCCTATAAATCATACAATATCAGAGTACACAATAGAGATCAGTTATGCAAATGAGGAGTCATGAAGAGTCAAATATCAGATACCGAGGATATAATGCAATATGTAAATCCTGCTAATCCCCAAGAGGGTTTAGGGATTTTCACCCAGGGCTATCTATGGCAGCCCGATGCTAATAACAGATGTCTGGTGTTCCATCTGGCCATCCATGATATGCTTATAGAGGCTGAAAGGGCCTAGCTATATGCCCTAGAGGGGGGGTGAATAGGGCAATGCCAAATAAAACTAATAACAGCGGAATAATAAAAGATTTAAAGAACAATGTTGAATATAAAACAATCACAATAGCCTAAAATAAAGAGATTGATACTTTATCAGTTCTAAGGACAACCTTACACCAAAAACCAGAGGTTTAAGATAGGACAACCATATTTCTAGAATGTCCTTTGTATCACAAACCAAGGAGGAATAATAAGCAATGAAATCAAAATAACTTGCGGAAAATAAATCCTAAGTTATTATAACATTCATCCACACTTGCTTGAAGTGATTACAACATTCATCCACGAACACTCTCCACAAAACAGAATGAATAAAAGAATGAAAGAATAAAGCATCTCCATAACATAATGATATATAGTGGTTCGCCTGTGTGTACACCAATTGTTATCCAACAGCCACACAGATTGCTACTCCACTCCTAATATCCTCACACGGGAGATATTAGCATGCACTATCAAAATAGGTTTCACAGGTTCACCTAAAACCTTCACAATTGTGTCTTTGATCTCGAGCTTACACAATCCAAAAACCCCACAATCTGAGTTTTCTGGCTCTCCTCAAATAACCACTACAATGAGATTTTTCTGGCGAATCTCAAATAAAAACCAGATAAAGTAAATTACAAAACATGTAAAATACCTGAATCACCTTTTGATGAAGCCCGGCAGAACCAATCGGAGTAGAAGTTCAATTCGACGTTCAAAGTCCAATACTCACTTTAAGGATGGTTCTAAGTCTAATTGATTTTAGATCAAACGGGTTAGATCTATTTGATTTTGAATCCAAGAAGAAGGAATATCAGAAATTTCCCTTTTCTAATAAGATTGGAATGTAGATCAAAATCAAATAAGAAAAAGCTAGCAAAAAGAATATTAAATAAACAAATGTAGCATAAAATAAACACAAACTTATCTAAGAGAATAGCTTAAAGAATGCTTGAATAGAATTGATTTGAAGTATTAAAATCCTGAAGTTCGTACTCAATTTATAGACTGAAAAATCCCATCTACGACTGGTCTTAGGATCCTAGGATTGGTCGTAGCTCCAAAGATTTTTGAAAGATTTTCGCAGGATTTGATTTTCAGTTCCACGACCGGTCGAGGGTGGTCTACGACCTGTCGTGGGCCACCTACGACTGATCGTGAGACACCTATGACCGGTCGTAGGACCCCAAAAATGGTTGCTGGAGTTTGAGTCGTAGGGCTACGACCGGTCGAAGGATGAGTCGTAGAACTTCCATGACTGGTCATAGGATGTCCAGGACTGGTCGTAAGACAGCTAGAAAGATTTGAAAATCTTCAACTACCTAGGACTGGTCCTGAAAAACCTAAGACTGGTCGTAGCAAAGCTAGGACTGGTCTTGAAGTCCCTAGGACTAGTCTTAGAACACTCCAACCAAGCATATAAAAATATATGAGTTATGTATCTGGAATGACCTATAATAAAGCCCATCCTAAGGTCAATCTAAGGTCAAACAAACCTTAAAAGTGAGATGGACTTGAAAGTCTTAACACTCAAATGACCCTTAAGAGAAGCTTGTGAATATTCAACACTTGTAGTAGGCCTTCATAAGCTTGATCTTGACTTGACAAAATCTTCTATAAAACTTGAACTTGATCAAACCTTGAACATGCAACCTTGAAAACTTCTAGTCTTGATTTCTTCATCCAAGACTTGAAAACTTTCTTCATTTAAGATCTTGTCTTGAAATGTGATGTCTTGATATGTCTTGACTGCAATGAATAGACTTCAAACATAAAACACAAGATATACAAGACATAGATATAGGTTTTGGCACCACAAAATTTGACAACTAAAGGGATATGAAATCATAGCACTTACAGAGGCTACAACCCTAATGTCACTAGGGCGTACAGTAATCATAGCACACAATGCAATGTGCATGAGTCATACAATCCAGTCATGCATCAATCCTACGCATACCGTGCACTCATGTGAAATAACCTCTTCCTATCTGGGAGTCTCATAACAACTTGTCAAATGTCATATGCAATGGTCAACCAAATCTCATAACAAACATGCATATGATGAATATGGGCATATATCATGATGTTATGCTGTCACATACTCATAATCGGTATCAGTAACTGACATCAACAATCTATCTTAACAATGTGGCCATTTAACCAACATTGCCCCCAAGGAATGACCCACATAGAGCCTAACATATAGTGGACCCATGGCCTCACATGAGGGCCAAAAATATAACACCATGGGCCTCACTTAAGAGTAAAACACACATCACGATGGTCCTTTCACAAGGGCCTAACATACATCACGATGGGCTCCATAGCCTGGCCCTCCAAATGCACCACAATGGGCCTCATACAATCATAATGGGCCACATCACATGGGCCTAATACACATCACATGGACTGTATCACATGGGCCTATATACATCGGATAAGCCACGTCCCATGGGCCCCAAATACATTATAATGGGCCACAACCCATGGGCCCCATGCATATCGCAATAAGCCTCTCACATGGGTCCATTATGCATCACATCAAGGTGGCCCTCAATGGATGGCCATAAATACATCACATTGGTCCTCATATACATTAAGTGGGCCGCATCACATGGGCAACATATACATCACAATGGTCCTCTAACACGGGCCTAATATACATCACAAAGGGCCATATCCCATGAGCCTTATATACATTACATTAGGCCTTGACAATTGGAATTGACCTCGATAATCAGAATCGACCTCGATGATTAGCCACAACAATGGAATCGGCCTCGACCAAATGAAATCGGCCTCGATAATTAGCTTTGACAATCTGACTCGGCCTCTACAATCGGAATCGGAATTGGCCTTGACAATCTGACTCGGCCTCGACAATCGGCACCAATGATCGATAATCAGCACCGACAATCAACATCAATAATCAGCACCGACAATCAACATCGATAATCAGCATGTAAACAAGCCAGGGTCCATAGAGGAATAACTGATCAATCATAATATAAGGTTCAGCCCTCGGCCGGGGTTACATCAAATCTAATAGCACAAAACCATCCGTTTATGGCGAATGGGGCCCACTTATCTGGGTTAACCCATAAAAGAATTGTAAGAATGGGCCTAACAAGGCCTAAGGGAAGGTCACAATGTGGACATCCAACCATCATTGCCCATCAATGTGGACATTTAACCAATATTACTCCCAAGGAGTGGCCCACATAGGGCCAAACATATAGTGGGCCCCTGGCCTCACATACAATCATGATGGGCATCATTTACGTTACATCGGCCTCATCATATGGGCCAACATACATCACATTGGGTCTCGAATATACAATAGGTGGGCCTTGCACCTGTGCCTCGAATATATCATATGGGCCTCATTGCACGAGCCTTAATACTAGGCCTCATAAATTAAGTGGGCCTCATTACATGGGCCTAACAATATAAATGGGTGGGCGCCGCCCATGGGCCAAAATACATCGTGATGGGATGCACCAATGGGCTTCATGCATATTTGTAACACCCTGAAAATCGGGGGTCGTGTATAAACTCAACTCCCGAGTTCCAGACCGTCACTTATGCAACAAAAATGGTTATGATTCAATGTTGTCTGATTTAAAGCATTCACATGAGTAAAAGTATACCAAAACTGCAATTCATACTTCAGATCCAGTGATAAAAGCAAGCGGAAGACTAAACAATATATATATCACTGTATGGAAAAACAAAGTAAATCTCATCTGTCTCCAAAGTATGACTACATCTCTGAGTCTCATATACATATACATAAACAAAAGAATAATGTTCAAAAAAGTCCCACTGATGTCCCCTCGATCCAGGTCGCCTACGGGAAGCCGTCGTGATACTGCATATACGAGAACTCATCCTGGTCCTCGTCGATCTCTGGCTCCACCTCCTGGATCTCGGCCTCACCTGCATCTACAACAGGGTCTGGTGGGTGTTGCAAACACCATCCCGTAACGTGGGAATGAGTGATCAACTCAGTGGAATCATAGAGCAAAGATTAGCATGTTCACAATTCAATCACGCGATAATAGTAAAGCAGTAAATCAGACAATCCTAATACTGTTGTTAATGCAAGATGATATGACGTGATGTATGCCCTCACCCACGATCACCCTCATGCGGCAACATCTTACTACCGCGACATGCCACACTCCGTAGAGTGCTCCACATCTTCCAGGCACATGCAATGCTATGGTGATATGATTTCCAAGTTGTTATTAGTCCATTCAAACAGCAGGATTGGGAAACTAAGGTACTTCTCTTGTATCAATCCCAACACAGATCCTGTCTAGGGTCGTCACTCCTAATAATCTCATACGATGTATATTTCATAGGTCACTGCAAGGGCTGCCAGGGCTGTTGCTCGCACTCGTTGCACCGCTCCCCCATCTCCTTATCAATACATGCCTACCGTACTCTACTGCAACGGAAGGGTCGTCGCCTCCCGTGGACTCAGAATACGCTCGCGGTCACTACAAAGGGCTCATCGCCTGATCAGTATAGGCCGATAGCTAGAATATAGTGTCCCATACCACCATAATCTGCTCACGAGTCTAGGTGCTCACTGGTCACTACGGGGAGGTTTGTGGCCCCAGCGTAGGCCGACAGCTCGACCACGGTGTCCCATACCACCATGCCCGGCTCATGAGTCTTCGTGGATCAAGGTACCATGGTTAACAGGGTTTACAATGGTAAGTTCAGTACCCTAGGTTCAAGCAGTTATGACACATACAAGGTGAACATACATCGGCCAGTCGGGTTACTTGACGGGCTCGACTAGCGCCATCGCATCTCAAGTCGAACGACATGAAGTGCGTAAAACACTTCGCGTGACCTAACCACTGCCGCCAACTCTAAACACGAATCACGTTCATCGACGCGTCGTTCGTGGCTATGACCAGTCAGCCACGAATTCGCTCGGTTACCGACTGCCTGGACTAAGTCAAGTCCCACACATCTATGGAATCACATTAGCAATATATGCAAAGGTATTGGAATTGAAATATGATCATGTGAGCATATTAACACATGTTATAATATTCAACTTAAGCAAATCTTCATACACATACATTCCATGCATGTAATGGAATCATGCATATGGTCAACATGTAGGAAATCATTTAGGTCAGCATATTAATCAAGAAATCAATCTCAAACTACTACATAACATCATTTAATTCAATACATACTAATACGAGCATTTATACAAACACATACACTACACCCTTAAGTCTACATATAGTATGTCGACCCAAAGTGCGCAACTAGGCGAATCTCTTCGCCAAACTGATTATGCAAGGATTCCTAACTCCCTAATGCGACAACAAACCATGTCAATCACGTCAGTAAAATATGCATGTAGACCGTACTTCCTACAAATGACTAAAATGCCCTAAATCACATATTCTTCGTTAATTTACGAAATAGGAAACGGAGAGCATGTTGTACATGTCAAACGGTGATGCCGTCGATAATCTACTATTAAACGACATTGAAAGTGTTGTAAACCGTCAATCAAAGCGTCTAAAATCCTCACCTAGTCTCTTACGGAAGCGTGATTTTGAACGGAGCGTGTACGCTTCGTCTACGGCAGTAGGACAACCTGATTTACGAAATACGTTAGCTAACACGCCCTAAATCTGGATAAACCCTAAATCAGCAAGTTCTAGGGTTGTTTTGTACCTGAAAGAACGGAGAAATCACCAACCAGGTGATTGGGAAGAGGTGCTGAAGCAGCGGCAATCGGCGGCTCGAAAGCGGAAAAAATTCCTTCCAATCTCTCTCTCAAACTCTCTCTCCTTTTCCTAGGGTTTGCAATTTTCGGATGGGAGAGGGAAATGAGGGTTTCAACCCCTTTTATAAGCTTCAAAAATAGACTCCGGAATGAAGTTTACTTGGTGCCTATCCATTTCGGGGCTGTTTCGGTCCAAAAGCTTCTTTCTGGTGGTTCCCTAGTCGATTGCGATCGTACTTAAGCTCATGTGTACCAGATGTAGCTCGTATTAAGTTTTCAGTCTGGCAGGGTTCGCAGATCGCACGTGGCGGACCAGTTTCAGTTCAGCGGTCACCGCACGTAGATCAGGGCTGAAAGTCTCATGATAATAAATAGAAATTTTTCCTGATCCGAGGGTGTAATCTGGATGAATTCTGATGGTCAGAACGCTTAATACTGAGGCGTCAAGTCTTGTACCAGATTTGAATTTGAAATTCCAATTCTGTCCCTATTCACGGTCGCTTCAGTCCGGGTTCAATGAAATAGTCTGTGATTATCGGTTTGACTTGATTTTTGAGATGATTGTCAAGTCCAGCTGGGCGGTTCTAACGGTCTAAGATAGGAGGTATCGGACCTTCGACGCGCGGTCTAAATCCAATAGAAAAATTCCATGTGGTCCAGAGGACAAACCCGCTTAGAGTTTGATCCGAGGTTATAGAGTATTGTAGAGTTGTTTGTTCTACTCGATTTGGGTCTTGTAGAACGTATTTAAAGTGATCAGGGACTATTTCCCAGCTACTCTAGCGTTGCGCTAGCTAACTTACGCTTAATTTCCATGAAAATTATTTCTACGCGATTTCGGATCGAGTTGGTACTCGAGCCCAAGTACAGATTTTTCACGGGCGTTACAATCTACCCTCCTTCACAAATAATTTCGTCCTCGAAATTTGTACCTGTTTGTACTCCTCGAGAAGCTGTGGGTAGTTCTTTCTGATCTCGGCTTCTGTCTCCCAAGTAGCCTCCTCCTCAGAGTGATGCATCCATAGTACCTTCACAAGGGGAATCACCTTGCTACGCAGTACCTGCTCCTTCCTGTCTAAGATGGGTGTCGGTCGGAGGATATAAGTAACATCCTCTTCTAACTGCACTTGCTCCCATCTGATGATATGGGAAGGATCAGCAACGTACTTCTTCAGCATAGAAACATGAAATACGTTGTGGACGCTCGCGAGGGGCGTGGGTAAAGCCAATCGGTAAGCCACTGCTCCCACACGATCGAGGATCTGGAATGGACCAATGAATCGCGGTGCCAGCTTCCCCTTCTTCCCGAACCGAAGGACTCCCTTCATAGGGGAAACTCGCAAAAACACGTGATCCCCAACTGTGAACTCTAGTGGCCTCCGTCTCGTATCGGCGTAGCTCTTCTGTCTGCTCTGCGCTGTAAGAAGCCGACGTCAAATAATATCAATCTTCTCTGACGTCGCCTGCACCAACTCTGAGCCAATCAAGCTACGCTCACCGACCTCTAACCAGCAATGCGGTGCGCGACAAGGTCGCCCATACAGCGCCTCATAAGGTGCCATGCCGATACTCGGCTGGAAGCTATTATTGTACGCAAACTCTGCATATGCAAGACAGTCATCCCAACTGTCCTTGAAGTCCAATGCGCAAGCTCGCAACATGTCCTCCAGGATCTGGTTCACTCGCTCCGTCTGTCCGTCCGTCTGTGGGTGGAAGGCGGTACTGAACTTCAACTTCACACCCATAGCCTCCTGAATGCGAGTCCAGAAAATAGAAGTGAACCGCGTGTCTCTGTCTGACACGATCTCCAACGGAACTCCATGCAGACGCACGATCTCTCTGATGTACAATCTAGCCAGCTCGTCTGCAGAGTTCGTAACTCTGATCGGTAGGAAGTGCGCCGACTTCGTCAATCGGTCGATGATCACCCAAATGGAATCATGTCCCTTCCTCATCTTCGGCAACTCAGAAATGAAGTCCATGGAAATGAAATCCCACTTCCACTCTGCAATCGGCATAGGCTGCAAAAGTCCAGGTGGTCGGCGATGCTCTGCCTTCACCTGCTGATAAGTGAGACAACGGGACACGAACTCAGCTATATGGGTCTTCATACCTTCTCACCAATACGTCCTCTTCACGTCACGATACATCTTCGTACTGCCTGGATGCATCGCGAGTCTAGTAGAATGCGCAGCCTCGAGAATCTCTCATCTCAAGTCAGGGACATCTGGGACGCATAGGCGGCCACGGTAACGTAAGCCCCCATCCATACCAACTCGCCAGTCGGCGTCAACATCATCACTGGCCTGCTCTCGAAGCTCAGTAAGATACGCATCATCCCTCTGCACCTCGATGACTCGGTCATCGATCTGAGATCGCACCTGTACATGTGCGATGAACTCAAATGGCTCCTCTACGGTGAGTTTCTGCTCAAAGTCTCGTAAAAACTCAACCATATCCCACTCGGCAACCATCAGCGGAGCCGCAAACTCTATCGCCTTCTTGCGGCTCAACGCATCAGCCACAAGGTTCACCTTCCCAGGATGGTAAGAGACTTCAAACTTGAAGTCCTTTAACGTCTCCATCCATCGCCGCTGCCTCATATTCAAGTCTCGCTGCGTGAATATGTACTTGAGGCTCTTGTGGTCGCAAAAGAGCTCGAACTCCTCTCCGTAGAGGTAATGTCTCCAGAGTCTCAGTGCGAATATAACGGCTGCCAACTCTAGGTCGTGTGTAGGGTAATTCTCCTCGTGCTTCCTTAATTGTCTCGAGGCATACGAAATTACCCTGTCCCTCTGCATAAGGACACAACCCAAACCAACGCTAGACGCGTCAGTGTATATAGTATATCTAACCCCTTGCTCTGGCAATACTAGCACAGGGGCAGACGTAAGTCTGTCCTTCAGCTCCTGAAAAGCTGACTCCACCTTATCATTCCAGGCGAACTTCACATCCTTCCGTGTCAACTGAGATAAGGGTCTCGCGATCTTCGAGAAGTCCTGAATGAAGCGCCGATAGTAGCCAGCGAGACCCAAGAAACTCTTCACCTCAGTGACAGAACCAGGCTGCTCCCAGTCCTGCACCGCAGCTACCTTAGACAGGTCAACTGCCATGCCATCCTTGGACACCACGTGTCCCAGAAACTTCACCTCCTGCTTCCAGAAGTCGCACTTCTTGTACTGTGCGAACAACTGATGCCGTCTGAGCGTATCAAGGACCAAACGTAAGTGCTCCTCATGCTCCTCTCGACTCCTAGAGTACACCAAAATGTCGTCAATGAAGACAACGAGGAATCGATAAAGGAAAGGCCGAAATACCCGGTTCATCAGATCCATGAACACAGCCGGTGCGTTCGTGAGACCGAACGACATCATGAGGAACTCGTAGTGGCCAAAACTGGTCCTGAATGCTGTCTTCTGCACGTCCTCATCCCTGACGCGCAGCTGATGATAACCTGACTGAAGATCAATCTTCGAGAAGTACTGCGCTCCTCTCAACTGATCAAATAAGTCATCGATCCTGGGCAAAGGGTACTTGTTCTTCACCGTGAGCTGGTTCAGCCTGCGATAATCAATACACAATCGCATCGAACCATCCTTCTTCTTCACGAACAAGACCGGTGCTCCCCAAGGTGACACGCTAGGCCGTATAAGGCCAAGCTCTAGCAGACCATCAATCTGCGTCCTCAACTCCATCTCACATGGTGCCATGCGATACGTCGGCAGTGAGACGAGTGTAGAACCAAGAATCAGATCGATAGTGAAATCGATCTCACGTCGGGGCGGCAAACCAGGGATCTTCCTGAACAGATCCCCGAACTCAGAAACAACTGGCGTCTACTCAAGTACCTGGGCACCAGCGTCGCGCAATAGAGTGGCGTAGCTAAGTATGCGGAAAGGAAGATTTACTCGCACTGGAAATGTGAAGGATGCACCCTCTAGATCGTACGCTATGACTATACGAGTCTCGCAGTCAATCTCGGCTCTCGCTACAGTCAACCAGTCCATGCCAAGAATGACGTCGAGATAAACGAGCGAGGGATCGACGACCAGATCAAGAGTCATCGTCCTGCCTCCCAGATCAACCAAACAACCCTCACACATCTGGGTGACATCCGAATAATCTCCATGAGCTGCAAAGACTCGCACGCTATCCATAGTGATAGTCTGTAACCCAAGACGTCTGACTACGACACGTGATATCAAAGAAATCATGGAACCAGTGTCCACCATGACAAGAACGGGAGTACCTCCAATATGGGCCGTGACCTCAAAGGCTGAATGCTGGAAAGTCGGCGTCGCAGCTGCCTCAGCTGTCAATGCATGAACCCGAGCCTGCTGTGGCCGGTTCGGCCGCTGTGTCAAGGGCCGTGGAGGCTGTCGAATCTGTGATACCGTAGGTCTGAAAAAAGGATGCGCAGGAGCTGACCGTATAGGCGGTGCTGATATCGCCTGTGGACGTACACGGTCAATCTTCTGCGGCGGCGAGAACCCACTGTCCCGCATCCTCGAAAAGCAGCTCTGCGCCAAGTGGCCCGTCCTCCCACAGTATGTACATGTCAAATCAGGGCGCCGAAACGGTGGTACAGGCGCCGTAGTCCTAGTAGGAGGATCAATGCGAGGCCTCTTGCCCGCGAAGGGCCTGTCTGGAAAATCCGGTTATGGCCTAGAAGCAGCCGGGCCTCGAGATCGCGCAAGTCGATCCACGTCCTGCTCTGCCCGCATGGACATGTGAATCAACTCCGCATAGGAGGGAATGCTAACACAGCACATCTTCGACCGAATATCCATTCGTAAACCCTCCAAAAAGCGCCGTATGCGCATCTGCTCATCAGCTAGGATCGTCGGGACGTACCTGCCCAACTCTGTGAACCGATGCTCATACTCGGTAACTGTCATCGCTGCCTGTCTGAGACGGAGAAACTCATTCTCCCTGTCGTGCCCGTAGGTCTGGGGATAATACTTCTCATGGAAGCGGAACTCAAATGCTGCCCACGTCCATACAAAGTCTGCGGCAACGGTCAGCAGTACGCTATCCCACCACATGCTGGCCTCTCTCTCAAACAAGAAGGTAGCCAGCTCTACCTGCTCAGCCTCGGTGTAGTGCAACATCCGTAGAATCTTCGACACCCGGTCGAGCCAGTACTCAGCCTCCTCGGGTCTGTGAGAACCCGTGAAAGTAGGAGGCCGCAAGCGCTGAAATCGCTCCAATAGGCTCCGTGTGTCGGCAGGATTCCCCGCAGGGAAAGCAAGCGGCGCAGGATGAGCCATGCCCTCATCCTGGGCGTATGTATAGGCATCCTCAGCTGGATGCGCAGGTGGTACAGGTGGAGTAGATGTAGTCGCACCCCCACCCTGGGCTAATGTCCCCACTATGGTGGTCAGAAGCTGCTGCTGCTACAGCATCATAGCCATCATCTGCTCGAATCTGTCAGGGGGTGGAGCAGGCTATGGCGGATGCAGTGTGGAAGTAGATGCGCGATGTGGCTCTCTGACTGATGGCGTAAATGGCGGTGGTCCATCTGTAGGACCAGCGACAGGCTGAGACGATCGAACCGCCTCAGGAATCGGGCCCACAGCAGGGTCCGCATGGGTGCCAGACTGCGAAGGAGTCTGATCCATATGCTCTGACAATGCAAGCCGAACCGTGCTCCGCGTAGTCTTAGGTGGCATTCCCTATATTCAAAATAGGGCGCAACCTTGTCAGTCTCAATTGCACAAATACACCACAATCATTCACATAGAGAGTCAAAAGCATTCCACGCATTTCATTTAACCAAAATTGTCACAATACAAGGGATATATCCTTACAAGCATCATGACGAGAATTACATGGAAATTAAGACAGTTAAGCAACAGCAACATAAGCAAAGCACTAGCCCTAACAGGCTTACACACATAAAGCAGGAAATGACTATCTACTGACAATAACATCAAAGATCGCATCGCTAGTCGGAGTCTAGTGACGGAGGAGGAGCACCCTTATCCTGTAAGCAACACAGGATCGCCTTCAAGGTGTGAGTCACCTTGCCAAATTTCTTCTTTGTAACGGCCTTGGCATTAGCGACTTCTGCTCGCAGTTCTTGGACTTCCCTACGCAAAGCGGTCTGACTCTCCTCCATCCGAGCAATGCGATCGTCGATAGTAGCCTATGCAGAAGGAGGAGGGCTCTCATCAGTATCCTGAGCCTCCTCTTCTGCTTCTTCCTGAGCTTCTTCCTGAACCTCTGCTCTACGTTCTTCTTCGCTTTGATCTTCCTCGTCATCAAAGTCATCCCCACTATCCCTTTCAAGTTGATTTTCACGGTATTGTGACCCAATCTTCATCTTGACCATTGTCGACTCATCAATGGTGTGAATCGATACCGGCAATTTCGGCCCAAGTCTATAGGCAAACTCAAGCGCAATCTTGCAAATAAGTCGGCCAAAGGGAAGCGATTCGGATGTTCTTCTTGACCTGGCTATGAGAACTATCTGTCGTAAGATGAAAGTGGCCATACATACGTTCTCTCCCTGGGCCACCAGAAATAAGAAATCGACCATAAGACATGTACATTCAATGCGGTTCGTCGACCTGGGATAAACATTGAACGTGCAGATATGGTGCAGCAGGCGCAAATCCTCAGACATGTACGTCGCCTTAAGGCTATTATTAGGCTGCCATGGAACCAACTTACCGCACAGAAACCTGATGCGGCGATCTCGTTCACGTCTAGTCCTCAAATTCTTCTCACTAGGATGCACATCACCTAGAGGCACGTTGAAAAGTCGCGCAATCAACCAAACGTCGATCGTAGCCATCCGATCTATACCAAAAGGGATTTTGAACTGCAAAGGCTCCAAGGTAGGATTCTGGATGCTAGCATAGAAGGCACGAACGGTGCTCACATTAGCACGAGCGCGAGCTTCAAAGATCGGACCCCAATGCGCAGCTTCAATGCGTTCGAACAACAGATTCTCACCGAACAATCGTCCATCTACGTCCGCCTCAAATAACACTTTACGATCAGTGTATTGACCATGAGGCATCTCCGAAAGAATTGTTCGCCCAAGGTGTGCATGGGGATCCAAATCCCGCTTTGTACGACACTCCAGGACTGGAATTGGACCTGCGGCGGCGCTTGAACTTGCGGCACCACCCCGCGGTCTTCTCGATCGAGCAGGGCGGCTTCGGCCAGCCTCGTCTGTTGCAGATTTCCTCTTACCCATCAAAGATATGATGGATGAGAGTGACAAAAGGCCCAAAATGGCTTCCACAAAAGCCATGAAAAATGATGAAAATGCGGAGAAATGGCTGCCTAATCTGGAAAAAGAAAATCTAGGTGTCGTAGAGGGATGCTTCAAGCTTCCCAAGGCTATACTTTCAAGGAGAAATACAAACAAAAAGGTAGAATGGAGCACCTCACGATTTCAGCTCTATTTGGGGATTTTTGGAGCTCCAAATGGTGAGATCTTCAAGAAGAGGGGCTGCCAACACCCAATAAGTGATGGGTGGTGGTCGGTTTTGGCCAAGAAGGGACCTAGGAGTGATTTGGGACGTCAAAATTTGGAGATGGTTGCTGAAAATCAAAAATAGGGCTATGGGGAGGGCTGTTTGTGAAGGAGGGGTATGATTTAGGGGTTTTCGTGAGATGGGAGCTACCTAGGGAGGGTGTAGACCCCATTTAAGGGTGTGCGCCCGAAAAACAGCACCAATGGACCCCACCGGTCGGCGATGCATCGCCCGACCGGCGATGGCATCGCCGGCCAACTTCTAAGTTGGCCAGTGGGACCATATGGGTCTGGTCCCCCATAGTCCAAGGGTTCCAAAAATATATGGCCCACCCCCTAGTTCATTGTATTTTGGTCTGTATGAGCCCAAATATGTGTTCGGGGCTTTCCGGGACCACATCGCAATCTCGAATACCAAACCATATGATGCAGCATATGAATTTTAGGTAGAAGGAGCCAGTACATCTATCTAGATCCTTAGTTACTAAAGAAAGTGAAGTTATAATGGCCTTATGACCATTTTTCATGAAATTTTACTATTCACTATAAATTTGGTGAAAGTACTAATTTGTGTCATTTTCATATTAGGTTTTATGCTTAACATAAAATGGATAAGAAAGAAATGAAGGTCAGAGTGTTTAGAGGAGGAATTTTGAAGCTTTTTGGCGAAACGGAGTTTTTAAGCCCTGGCGATTGATTACAGGAGTCGTGGTCATCCCACGGCCCAAGGATTCACTTTTACGGTTTAAAAATCACTCGTAGAACGTCTCAACCTGACTTCTTACAGCTTAGAAGCGATTCGGGTTGCCTTACGCGACCCGAGATGCGTTACAGACTCGATCTTGCGATCGATTCTAATAGACTTCGCCTATTGGCGAATCTGTGATCCTAGATGTGTTTCTAGACCCTTCTCGCACCCATCTAAGTCAAAGGAAGCGACAGCGTACATCGTAAGACCATAACCCAGGCCTAGTATACTCTTATTCATGCTCTGATACCAACTTGTAACACCCTGAAAATCAGGGGTCGTGTATAAACTCAACTCCCGAGTTCCAGATCGTCACTTATGCAACAAAAATGGTTATGATTCAATGTTGTCTGATTTAAAGCATTCACATGAGTAAAAGTATACCAAAACTGCAATTTATACTTCAGATCCAGTGATAAAAGCAAGCGGAAGACTAAACAATATATATATATCACTGTATGGAAAAACAAAGTAAATCTCATCTGTCTCCAAAGTATGACTACATCTCTGAGTCTCATATACATATACATAAACAAAAGAATAATGTTCAAAAAAGTCCCACTGATGTCCCCTCGATCCAGGTCGCCTACGGGAAGCCGTCGTGATACTGCATATACGAGAACTCATCCTGGTCCTCGTCGATCTCTGGCTCCACCTCCTGGATCTCGGCCTCACCTGCATCTACAACAGGGTCTGATGGGTGTTGCAAACACCATCCCGTAACGTGGGAATGAGTGATCAACTCAGTGGAATCATAGAGCAAAGATTAGCATGTTCACAATTCAATCACGCGATAATAGTAAAGCAGTAAATCAGACAATCCTAATACTGTTGTTAATGCAAGATGATATGACGTGATGTATGCCCTCACCGACGACCACCCTCATGCGGCAACATCTTACGACCGCGGCATGCCACACTCCCTAGAGTGCTCCACATCTTCCAGGCACATGCAATGCTATGGTGATATGATTTCCAAGTTGTTATTAGTCCATTCAAACAGCAGGATTGGGAAACTAAGGTACTTCTCTTGTATCAATCCCAACACAGATCCTGTCTAGGGTCGTCACTCCTAGTAATCTCATACGATGTATATTTCGTAGGTCACTGCAAGGGCTGCCAGGGCTGTTGCTCGCACTCGTTGCACCGCTCCCCCATCACCTTATCAATACAGGCCTACCGTACTCTACTGCAACGGAAGGGTCGTCGCCTCCCGTGGACTCAGAATACGCTCGCGGTCACTACAAAGGGCTCGTCGCCTGATCAGTGTAGGCCGACAGCTAGAATATAGTGTCCCATACCACCATAATCTGCTCACGAGTCTAGGTGCTCACTGGTCACTACGGGGAGGTTTGTGGCCCCAGCGTAGGCCGACAGCTCGACCACGGTGTCCCATACCACCATGCCCGGCTCATGAGTCTTCGTGGATCAAGGTACCATGGTTAACAGGGTTTACAATGGTAAGTTCAGTACCCTAGGTTCAAGCAGTTATGACACATACAAGGTGAACATACATCGGCCAGTCGGGTTACTTGACGGGCTCGACTAGCGCCATCGCATCTCAAGTCGAACGACATGAAGTGCGTAAAACACTTCGCGTGGCCTAACCACTGCCGCCAACTCTAAACACGAATCACGTTCATCGACGCGTCGTTCGTGGCTATGACCAGTCAGCCACGAATTCGCTCGGTTACCGACTGCCTGGACTAAGTCAAGTCCCACACATCTATGGAATCACATTAGCAATATATGCAAAGGTATTGGAATTGAAATATGATCATGTGAGCATGTTAACACATGTTATAATATTCAACTTAAGCAAATCATCATACACATACATTCCATGCATGTAATGGAATCATGCATATGGTCAACATGTAGGAAATCATTTAGGTCAGCATATTAATCAAGAAATCAATCTCAAACTACTACATAACATCATTTAATTCAATACATACTAATACGAGCATTTATACAAACACATACACTACACCCTTAAGCTACATATAGTATGTCGACCCAAAGTGCGCAACTAGGCGAATCTCTTCGCCAAACTGATTATGCAAGGATTCCTAACTCCCTAATGCGACAACAAACCATGTCAATCACGTCAGCAAAATATGCATGTAGACCGTACTTCCTACAAATGACTAAAATGCCCTAAATCTCATATTCTTCGTTAATTTACGAAACAGGAAACGGAGAGCATGTTGTACATGTCAAACGGCGATGCCGTCGATAATCTACTATTAAACGACATTGAAAGTGTTGTAAACCGTCAATCAAAGCGTCTAAAATCCTCACCTAGTCTCTTACGGAAGCGTGATTTTGAACGGAGCGTGTACGCTTCGTCTACGGCAGTAGGACAACCTGATTTACGAAATACGTTAGCTAACACGCCCTAAATCTGGATAAACCCTAAATCAGCAAGTTCTAGGGTTGTTTTGTACCTGAAAGAACGGAGAAATCACCAACCAGGTGATTGGGAAGAGGTGCTGAAGCAGCAGCAATCGGCGGCTCGGAAGCGGGAAAAATTCCTTCCAATCTCTCTCTCAAACTCTCTCTCCTTTTCCTAGGGTTTGCAATTTTCGGATGGGAGAGGGAAATGAGGGTTTCAACCCCTTTTATAAGCTTAAAAACACCGAAAATAGACTCCGGAACGAAGTTTACTTGGTGCCTATCCATTTCGGGGCTGTTTCGGTCCAAAAGCTGCTTTCTGGTGGTCCCCTGGTCGATTGCGATCGGACTTAAGCTCATGTGTACCAGATGTAGCTCGTATTAAGTTTTCAGTCTGGCAGGGTTCGCAGATCGCACGTGGCGGACCAGTTTCAGTTCAGCGGTCACCGCACGTAGATCAGGGCTGAAAGTCTCATGATAATAAATAGAAATTTTTCCTGATCCGAGGGTGTAATCTGGATGAATTCTGACGGTCAGAACACTTAATACTGACGTGTCAAGTCGTGTGCCAGATTTGAATTTGAAATTCCAATTCTGTCCCTATTCGCGGTCGCTTCAGTCCGGGTTCAATGAAATAGTCTGTGATTATCGGTTTGACTTGATTTTCAAGATGATTGTCAAGTCCAGCTGGGCGGTTCTAACGGTCTAAGATAGAAGGTATCGGACCTTCGACGCGCGGTCTAAATCCAATACAAAAATTCCATGTGGTCCAGAGGACAAACTCGCTTAGAGTTTGATCCGAGGTTATAGAGTATTGTAGAGTTGTTTGTTCTACTCGATTTGGGTCTTGTAGAACGTATTTAAAGTGATCAGGGACTATTTCCCAGCTACTCTAGCGTTGCGCTAGCTAACTTACGCTTAATTTCTATGAAAATTATTTCTACGCGATTTCAGGTCGAGTTGGTACTCGAGCCCAAGTATGGATTTTTCACAGGCGTTACAATATTAAATCGGGTTGCACCAATGGGCCTCATGTATATCAAATCGAGCCACGCTAATGGGCCTCATGTATATCAAATCAGGCCGCACTAATGGGCCGAATCAAATGGACTGATTCAAATGGGCTAATTCAAATATACCGATTTAAATGGGCCGAATCAATGGGCTAAATTAAATGGGCTGAATCAAGTGGGCCAAATCTATGGCCCGATTCAAATGGGCCGAATTAAATAGGCTGAATAAATTAGACCTATCAAATGGGCGGATATAAATCAGTCGAATCAAGTGGGCCACACCACTACACCAATCATTTATTATTAGGAATCATTTTAGAGTATTATAAAAAAATGAATCATATTTAAAGATCAACTGGACCATACAATAAATAGCAATGGAGGTAATGTTTTCCATTATTTAGACCAGACAGGGCCACTACAACATTTATTTCCACCCAATCTATTCAGAAGGTCATAAGACCTGGCTAAAGAGCAAAAACAAATATCATTTGATCCATAACTTTTTGGGATTCTTAATCAATGGTGGACGTTCAAACCCACTGCTGTTGTGGTGTGGTCCACCTGATAACTAGATCTGTCTTATTTTTAATCCCAAGTCTTAAGACAGACTTGCCAAAAGGATGGATGGTTGGGCTAAATCACATACATTAGGGGTGGGGTCCACGTACATGGCCCACTAGAGATATGAATCTGCTTCATTTGTCTAGAGTGTTGTTGTTGCACGTGCAATAGCAGCTGATATTCGCCACTGGCCCACTGTCAAATCAGATGGACGATGGGGAGTTAAAATGGATGGACAACATGATGTGTACATGCTTGGTGGGGCGCATGTGGCATGCCAGATGGATGGACGACGTGATTTATATAGACATCATGTTGGGTCCCACAGCAGACGGGCCCCACTACAGATGCAGTGTCAGCTGCTGTGACGGTACAGGTGGGTGCCACGCATGGGGGCCACCCTACCCTCCTCTCTCTCATTACATATATATATCCATTATATAATATAATATAATATAATATAATTATAATATAATAAGATATATTATAAAGTAATATTCACATAACTAAATGCCCACCATCTAGACTCTCTGAACATTCTAGACGGTGGGGATTTAACACATAAAACATGTGGGTCCACACATGTGGGCTACCTTAGTATATACACTATATATATAAATATTATTATTATTATTATTTTTTATTGCTGGATAGTACCCACCACTGTCAGTTTACACTACACTGTTAACCACCCCCACTGTTGCCATATCTAGCATCCAAGGGCGCTGGACGACATGGATATAACATGACATCGTGGTGGGTCCCACATGGACGTGGCCCACTTGATTTAGATCGCTCTGATATTTGTGTTTTTCCTTTCATTGAGGCCCAGTAACGGGCTAAACGGTGTAGATCCAACACATCCATAGGTGGGTCCCACAAAGGTGGTTGGCATGGATAAAATATATACTTCGTGGTGGGCCACACACATAAACACACCATCATCTATACAAAAGAAAGAGAGAAAGAAAGAGAGAGAGAAAGAGAAATGGTAAGATAGAGGGACTCTGGCACTATGGGCCCCTCTCAAGATTGCATATATCAATATGGGTCCCATAATAAGTGGGCCCTAAAATAAAAAATCAACGGTGGATCACCCACCTATTGCACTCCTCCTTGCTCCCTTGGATTCCTATGCTCCTTATCTTTAATTTTGATGGAGATAGATGATGAATGAATGGTTGAGATGGGAGATGAGAGAGTGGGAAAGTGGGCCACACTTGGATTGTTTTTGAAATGCTTGGACGTTGGAATTTGTTTCTTGGGAGAGTGTTTGAGAAAATGAGGGGGAGAGAGAAGTGATGGGATGATATGGGATGGGTGTTGTAAGGAAATAATGGTTAGGGTATGGGCTTGGTTGAAATTTGGGTGAACAAGGGATGGGTGGAGAGAGAGAGAGAGTTGACTTTGGAAAGGGAAAGGGATGGGTTGCTTGTACTTGTGGTATAGAGTGTACTTGACTTGATTAATTGATTGATTGATGGGACATGTTGTAGAGATTCTCTTGGAATTCATAACGCGTGACGTTTCTTCGGAATGAACGCGGGCCCACATCTCCTAGCATGGGTATCGGATCAGTCTAGCAAGATGATGCAAGGGCCAAGTTGTATGAATCATCAACAACTCCTCCTGACGCCTGAGGATCCTACTACTTTTGTTGCCTTTGCTGGGGTCTCGACGGCAAATACTGTTGTCACTGTTGCTGCTACTGAGGACGAGGGCACTCGCTCCTACGATGCCCTATCCCACCCCATCCAAAGCAAGTACCTGTGAACTGACGCAGAGGAGGTGTTAGATGTACTACTGGTGCCCTCGACTGTTGCTACAACGGTTGGGGGTACTCCCAACTACGGTGTCCTATCCCACCGCATCTATAACAAGCACTCGAAAGTTACCTCAGAGGCGGTGTCGAAGGTCAAATAGCAGTGAAGACCACTTTAGTTGAAGTAGGAATATGCCAATATGTCCAAGAGGAGGTGAATAGGACTTTTTAATAATTTTATGATAATTTAAAATCCTATTACACTAATCCTAACACCAAGCTTATATTAGGATTACTCAAGAGTAACTTTATTAGCTTTCAAGCCCGGTAGAGGATCCAATCACAAACTGCTTAAGAGATGAACAATATACAAACTAGTTTATAATGGATATGACTGTGTTTGTGTGTGAGGTGTGAACTCAGTTATTCAGATATGAAAATATTAAAGTAAATCATACAAACAAAAGAATAACAATCTTAAACATATTCATTTATATAGTGGTTTAACTACTTGTCTACTCCACTCTCAGTAACTGCACTCAACCTTGAGTGTACCGGATTTCACTTAAGGAGGTTTCCCATAGTTCACCTCAAACCCAAGGTTTTAAATCAGGTTCACCTTCAACCTTTACAACCTACACATAGGCTGATTATTTATGCTCCCTGAGCAAGGGTCAACACATACCACCCAATTTTAGGCACACTAGCCAAGGATCTACACAAGGAACCACACTGTTTATGCTCTCACGACGTGGGTCAACACAACGCACCCACTTTTAGGCATACTGGCTAAGGATCTTCCACAAGACCCTAAATATTTATGCTCTCCACAGAGCAAGGGTCAACACAATGTACCCACTACGTACACTCCCACCGTATTCCTCCTTGAGGACATGAAAGGGTGAGAAATACCTTAGACCTAATCCTATAAAGGAATGATCACAAGAGTTCTCTGGACTCTAGTTACTTACAAATAAGTGGATGAGTCCCATTCAGTATGTTGTCAAGATATCCTTCTTTATTGATGAAGAATCTTCTGCTTCCTTGATCCACAACATAGATGATGTACCAATATACGGCGTTGGGTTGGGTCAAGGTTATGATGGAATCCTACTCTCAAATATTTTCCTATAAAGGAGATAGAGTGATTCCAATCATCTATGCATTCAAGGCATCCCAGCTTAATGATTTGCCATTAAGGTAGTAGATGGAGGATCCTTGAATGTGGAAGTTCATTCCCCAATCCACTCTATTGAATATCAATGATGAGGGTGGATTGGAAGATGAACTCCCTTGAGAGAAAGGGCTTTGGGTATATGATTTAAGGTAAAACACTCAAAAACACTCTCTTCTTTCTCTACCAGCAATAATAGACAAGTCCTCTTTATATAGGTAAAAGGTTCCAATGGATATAAAACGGTCAAATTTATGATAGAGTTTGATATCATCAAGTGGTATCGATATCATCGAGCATTTACTCTCGATAGCATCGACGGTCCGCTCGATGACACAAACTCAAATTTCATACGCTTTTGAAACCTATTGCCAGCTGGTCGAGGGAATCGAAACACGTGTCGATGTCATCGGATTTTGAACTCCGATTTCATCGATGTGAGGTTCGATTCCTTGAAATTTAAAAATGAGAGAGACTTGCATTGAAATATTTCAGGTTTACAAGACTAATCGAGGGACCTTCAATATCATCGAAATTTGAATGTAGATGATATCAATAGTTGTGTCAAGGCATCGATAAATCCAAAGGATTTTCATTTAAGCTTTCTGGATAGTTTCTGTCCATGTTTGATGTCATTGAAACCGTACCAATATCCTCGATATTTGAATATCGATTCTATCGAGTGACCCTCGATCATAGATAAACTATTCTAAAATATTTTGCTGAAAATCTTCGTGCCCATGACCGATATCATCGAGAGCCTTTCGATGTCATCGATATTTGAACTTCGATGGTATCGAGGAGACTTCGATATATCGATGCATGTATGATATTCTTAAGTGAAAACAGGGGCATCATAAATTTTCCTGTGATATTATCGAGTCACCTTCGATGAACTCGAGATTTAAATATCGATGATATCGATAGTATATCGATACATCGATAAATCCGTCCAGACCTATATGTGGTTGCTGGACACTTTTGTCCTCATTCCGATGGAATCAATTTTTCATCGAGGACATCGACAGCGCAGGTTGATCATATCGAGATGTGTATAGATAAAATTGACAAGAAAATATACATTTCCTGAAGGGGTGTTTGAGTCGTTCTCCCCCTTTTTGTCAATCATTGACAACGATTGCATTGTAGTAGATTTTGACTGAACTTTAAAGACATGTGAGAGAACCAAAATTTAGTAAGCATACATATATAGATGGATAATGATTAAATTACTTTAAGTATACATCATTTTCAGAAAGTATGGATGCATATCAAATCAAATAAAGCAGTGATAAAAGTAAGAATCACATGCACTCCATATCAGAAACTAGATAAACCAGGGGATTGTAAAACATTATCATGGCAGTAAACATGAGAATTATATCCAGCCACATTCAACAATATCCAAAAACATATATATATATATATATATATATATATACTACTTAAGTTTGGCAGTAGATTAACAATCATCCTAACAAAACTACCAAACCCATTCATGGGCAACCAAAATCAAACATCAGTTTTTAGCCCATCCATGGGCAATTACAATCACAAAAAAAATGTCAGACTATGCAGATTAGAGAGTTATCACATACACCTATGAGAGCGTAGAACATCTAAAAAGATACTAATGTTCATACGTGGAAATAAGAGTGAGGTGTATGTGATAACATTTAAGAACCAGCACTATGGAGCAAAGTAGGATGGTACCGTGTTGTCTCAACAGCAAGTCATCAGATTAACCGATTGTTGTACAGTTTGTTGCACTCTGTGGACTAGCCGTGTCATGCCCCAAACTCAGAAACTGGGCTCATAAAGTTCTCGATTGCCGAATCTGGCACCAACAGCCTCCTTTGTACCCCATTCTCGACTCCCGGCACCCATATACCAGGTTCCGATCCTGGGATGCTACAAGGAGGATTTCTAATATCCATTTAATTCATAATGAGCATAACATAAGCATAACCCACGAACAATAACCATAAGAACACCACCACAAAATCCACTATGATCAAAAACTTTTGAGTACAATGAGTAGGAAAGGGAAATACAAAATAGTGATAATAACAAAACTCCAGAAGCTCGAATGCACGCTCCAACTGTGGCGAGACTAAGGCTGCGTCCTGGCATTACTTGCACGCATCAATCGTGCATAAGCTTATAAAAAGCTTAGAGGGTGGTGTAAGTGTGTGCGCAATATAAGCGTGCTCAGAATGTAAGGTCAGAGTAATGCGGAATCAAGCTGATGAATACATGAATACAATCAACCATACCAAGGCTATACAGTGCAAGATGTGAATGCGATCGGCCCCATCCAGGCCATGCGATGCAGAATGCAAGTCAAGCATATCAATCCTCATCCGCATATCAATGCAGCTCCTTACTAGAGCATCAAGTCAATACGGTTCTTAGTTTGGATAATCACCGGGGTCTAGTACACTCTACGCCATCTTGTCGTCCCTATCCGAACGCACAACTGGGAGAGAAGAAGAGACCTCACTATCCGCCTGCCAATATCGGGCCCGGCTCAACGATAGCGGACCGATTCCTCAAGCTGGTCAAACTCTACCTAAAAGTTTCCCCCTCACTCAGGCGGGTAAGGTCACACCCCTTTCCAACCGACCACGACACAGTGGGAGACGCGGCCTACTGGTATACGGCCATCGCGTACTCATGTATCCACTCGGTCTCGACATTAGAGTCATCCTCTGGTACCATCGGGTTTAGGGATTTTCACCCAGGGACATCTATGACGCCCGTATACTAGAACCAAATATTTTTGATATCCAATCCAGCCACCCACGATACATCTGTGGAGGTTATGGCCCTGATGTCGATAGGGCATACAATAATCACAATCACACAAATGCTGGTGCATGAGTCACACTACCAGTCATGCAATAGTCCTACGTGTATCATGCACTCATGTAGGATAACTCTGCCTATCAGGGAGCCCATAAACAATTCGCCTGAAGGCATATGCTATGATCAGTCACTTCTCATCTCAGTCATACATATAATGCATATAATAATGAATCATGGATCTATACTAAACACGTATATAGGGATGGGCTCTGTGTATAACTGAGATGGGCCTAGATGGCTTACTTACTACCAGTATGGCCTATTAGTGGGCCTTAGGGAGAGTGACAATGCAGAAATTTAACCGCCGCCATCTTTACAATGCGGGCATCTAACCATCATTGTTCCCAAGGCATTACTTAATATAAATATCGTTATATACCATGGAGGGATCACACATTGTAATGGACCTAGTCGCACTTAATTGGGCCTTAAGTACATCAATTGGGCCGTATCACATGGGCCTTACATTCATCAAGCGGATTACCTCAATGACCCTCACCAATGGGCTTTAGGTCCTTTGCAATGGGTCATAACCCATGGGCCTTAAAATTCAATAAAAAATGAGCCCAATCACATGAGCTTATGTACATCAAATGGGCCTAATCACATAGGCCTTATATATACAAAGGTGGGCCTCAACAATGGGCCACAAATACATTAAATGGGCCTATACACATGGGCCCATAAATAACAAAGTGGGCCTCAATATTGGACCATATACATGCCAAGATGGGCCTAAATACATGGGTCCATATGCATCCAAGTGGGCCTCAATAATAGGCCCGAAAATGCATCAAGATGGGCCTAAACATATCAGCCCATATGCATCCAAGTGAGCCTCAGGCGAGGCCCGTCATAATGCTAATTTCTCCACTCAATCTGTTGAAAAGATCACATAAATAGGGGCCCACCAAAAATGTTTAGTTTCCAGACAACCTGTTGATAAGGTTACATGACCATGGGGCCCCATCATAATATTTATTTTTCATCCAACCTCTTCATAAGATCAAGTGGACCATGGGGCCATGGAAATGCTTATTTGCCATACAATCTATCCATAAGGTCACATGGACAGGGAGGGCCCACTGTAATATTTATTTTGACATCCAACTTGTTCATATGATCACATGGGCCAGGGCCCACCGTGATGTTCATCTGCCACCTAATCTATTTACAGGGGCCACACGGCCAGGGGAGGGGCCCACCGTGATATGTACCTGACGTCCAATCTGTTAATAGGGTTACACGTACGTGGGGCCCACTGTAATGTTTATTTGCCATGCAACGTGGCCAGGGGCCCGGCGTAATGTTTATTTGCTAGCCAACCTGCTGAGAGTGGGCGTGGGGCCCACTGAAATGTGGTTCACAAATCCAACCCACCCATTATGTGTGTCCCACCTGTTTGAGGGTTCAGACCAAGTTTTAGCCATATTTAAAATTCGGGTAGGTCCCACCAAGTGCTTTTACACGACTTAGGCATGTCTTCACATGATTTTAGATGGTATGGCCCACCTGAGATCCGTACACAGCTGATTTTTGGCAAGGACCTCACTGTCCTAAGGGGCCACAGGATGAACGGGGTGGATGATCCACATACATCATGGTGGGGCCCACGGCTGGGGTTGTGGGTCCCTGCACGTACGCCCGTCCGCCGCTGGCAGCAGACGCTGCCTGCGCCGTCAGCAACAGCAGCAATGTTGCTTCTTTGTTTTGTATATATATATTTTTAAAAATTTGTATTCCTGGGGTTTTTAATAGGTGGGGCCCACATAAAAAAATTTTGGTCCGATCACTAGATTCTATGGCCCTGGATCGACCCAATGAGACCAATAAGCAGCATGTTTTCGGCATAAAGAAATGTCGGGGTGGATTTTGAATGGTGGGGCCACTGTTTTGTTTGTTACGGCCCGCCAAATTATTGGATTGGCCCCAAATTTTGACTCGACGCCTAAAATTAGGTGGAGAATGGGATGGACGACGTGGATTAAACCGATACATCAAGGTGGAGCCTACACAAGTGGCCCAGTCAATAAACTTGAAATCAAGCTGATATTTTCATTTTCCATTCACTGACGTCCAGCGTCCTAGACACTGGACGGTTTTGGATATAACACATATTAAGGTGAGGCCCACGTGAACATGGCCCACCCATAGAAATCTGATATTTGGGTTTGCCCATCATCTTTAATGTAGGGCCCACATGGCTTGGATGGCCATAGGGTCCACTTGATGGATGGTTTAAATGCCACATACACATCATGTGGGCCAAAAAATAAAGAAAGAAAGTGGAGAGAGAGAGAGAAATCCTAGTGATGGAGGGACCCCGATATTATGGGCCCTCCCTTGCATGATCTAAAACATACATTAAGTGGGTCCCATTTCATATGGGCCTATCGATCAAAATCAACGGTGGAGATCCTCTCTCCATCGAAATCAACGGTCTAAATGACCATGTTATGCAAAGAAAGTAAACATCATGGTGGGGTCCATGGAGAATGGCCCCATCATGGATTAATCTTGAAATCAAAGTAGGTCATTGGCCACATCAAGGGTCCAAAGTGAAATCCATACCATCGGTTGGTAGGCCTCACTTAGCGCATCATCAAAATAAGAAATCTACACCTATAGAAGCACCCACCGTCCGATCTTCTTGGTCCGTTGGAAAGCCGACCTCCTTGTGCTTCACTTTGATGGAGGGAGATGAAGATTCAAGGGCTAGGATGGAAGATTTTTGGGATGGAAAGTGGGCCACACTATTCACTTCTCTTTTTCTCTCCTTGAAAAAATTGTGGACGTGTGAGGCTTATGGTTTGCTTGGGATTTTGATTTTGAGAAAGAGAGAGAGATGTGATGGTTGAGGGAAGTGATGGGTGATGTGGTGGTTGGGTGGAGTGATGGAAGTGATGTGAAAGTTGACTTTAGGTTGCTTGTGTAAGAGAAAGGTATGGGTTGATGTACTTGAGTTGATGTATGATGTGTACTTGATTAATGGGATTGATTGATTGATTGATGGGACATCTCGTAGAGATTCCCTCATAATTCACAACGTGCGGTGTTTCTTCGAATTGAACGCGAGCCTATATCTTCTATCCTGGGTATTGGGTCGGTGTGCGAGTCTCGGTGTTAGAACCGCGGCGACGGTGCTGTCACTAAGGTATAGGTTTCGGGTCGAGTCGACTCTGATATGCGGGACTCAGCTTAGGTTCGAGCGTAAACGTCGAATACAGGTCGAAGATTGCCAGAATTCGACCGGAAGGATCGCGGAAGTCAACAAAACGGTACGGTCTAAGATATGGGTCTTACAACTCTCCCCTCCAAATAAAAATTTCATCCTTGAAATTTGTATAGCCATCGTAAGAAAATGTGCCGACTTTGTCAGACGGTCCGCAACAACCTAGATAGCGTCATGACCGCGCTGAGTCCTCGACAAACCCATGCTAAAGTCGGTAGATAAGTGCTCCCACTACCACATCGGGACACTCAACGGCTGCAATAAACCAGGTGGTCTCTGATGATCGGCCTTGACACGCTGGCATGTGTCATACTCAGCCACAAAACTGGCGATCTGGCGCTTCATCCCTACCTAAAAATACTGTCTCCTCATATCCTGATACATCTTCGTCGAACAAGGGTGGATAGAAAACCGCGATCAATGTGCCTCGGTCATAAGATTTCTACGCAACTCGGGAATATTTGGGACACATAATCGGCCTCTGAAGCGAAGTCCACCATTAGAACCAATCTGCCAATCTGTCTGGCTCTCAGATGCTGCCTCTGCTCGGTAATCCTGTAACGACTCATCTGTCTACTGAGCCTCGATCACCCTTGCGACAAGAGAGGGTTGAATCGACAGGCTCGATAACTGAATGATAGAAGACTACAGACCAAAATCGAAGTCGTACTCTTCTATATCCTCGAGCATCCTCTACTCCTGAATCATCATATGTGCCACCAGGCCTCGTGGCTGACGGCTGAGGGCATCCGCTACCACATTCACCTTGCATGGGTGGTACTGGAGGTCAAAATCATAGTCCTTCAGAAGCTCCATCCAGTGTCTCTGTCTCATGTTCAGCTCAGACTGAGAGAATAGATACTTCAAGCTCTTGTGATCGGAGAAGAGCTCGAACCTGACCCCATAGAGATAATTTCTCCAAACCTTCAGTGCGAAGACGACTGCAGCTAACTCCAAATCATGCGTGGGGTAGTTCAGCTCATGAACCTTGAGCTGACGAGATGCGAAGGCTACCGGTCTGTCGTGCTGCATCAGGACAGCACCTAATCCAATACGTGATGCATCAGTAAATATAATAAATCCATCACTCCTAGAGGGAAGAGCGAGGACAGGAGCGGACGTTAGATGGTCCTTTAGTTCCACGAATGCCCGCTCACATGCATCAGTCCAAATAAAGTCTGCGCCCTTCCGAGTCAACCTGGTCATCGGGGCAACAATACGGGAGAAGCCCTCAATGAAACGCCGATAATAGCCTGCCAAGCTAAGGAAACTGCGGATCTCGGATGTAGTAGTGGGCTGACCCCACTGACGCACTGCCTCAACCTTTGAGGGGTCCACTGGGACACCCTCCCTCATCACCACGTGACCGAGGAACCTCACCTCCTCCTACCAGAACTCACACTTCTCTAGCTTCGTATATAGTTGGTGGGCACGGAGGGTCTGCAATGCAATCTCTAAATGCTGCATATGGTCCTCACGGGTCCTTGAATATATCAGAATGTCATCGATGAAGACCACAACAAAATGATCGAGATATGGACGAAAGACCTCATTCATCAACTGCATGAAGACCGCGAGTGCATTGGTCAGTCCGAAAGACATGACCTGAAATTCAAAATGACCATAACACATCCTGAAAGCTGTCTTCGGGATGTCCTCCTCTCGGACACGAATCTGATGATAACCGGAACACAGGTCAATCTTCGAAAAGAACTGTGCACCTTACAACTGGTCAAACAAATCATCTATCCTCGGGAGCGGATACTTGTTCTTAATTGTGACCCGGTTGAGCTCGCGGTAGTCTATGCAGAGCCTCAACGAGCCATCCTTCTTCCTGACGAAGAGTACTGGCGCTCCCCAAGGTGAACTACTCGGACGAATAATTTCAACTCACGCAACTCATCCAACTGTTGCTACAGCTCACGCAACTCCATCGGTGCCATACGATACGGGGCCTTCGAGATAGGTGCGGTACTAGGCACAAGATCAATCTGAAACTCAATATGATGGCACAGCGGCAATCCCCGAATCTCTTGAAACACGTCGGGAAAGTCACAGATAACCGGTAACTGATCAATACAAGCGACGACAGGCTCCTCAACGGCGCAGGACGTCAAGCATGATAACCACTCTCCTCTGGGCTCGGTGACAAACTGGAACTGCGGCAAGCCTGGTATGCAGAATGTGACAATCCTCATAGAAAAATTCAAGATGACATAGTACTCGGCAAGCCAATCCATGCCCAAAATAACATCGAAGTCTGACATCGGCAACACGTACAAGTCGACAGGCAAAAAGATGTCACTAACCAGAACAGGGCAAGACGAACAGAAACGGCCCAATACTATGGTCTTCCCCAAGGGCGTCAATACGATCAATCCCTCACTAGCAGACTCTGCCGGCAATCCAGTCGATCGGCAGAAATCCTCAGAGATGAATGTGTGTGAAGCATCGGAATCAAACAGTACATGTACGATGCATGAAAAGACTGGAAGCATACCCTCTACGACTCCTCCAGAGGTCTGCAGGTCCTGCTAAGCCGCATAAAATCTAGCCTAAGCTGGTTGGGGGGGGTGCATGTCCCCTCTGAGGTCCCTGGTGCTGCTGATGTCGCTGAGGCGCTCGAAACTGTTGTCTCTGCTGCTGTGGCCTCGGAGGCTGGTGTTGATGCTGCTGCTGCTGCTGAGGGGGCCTCGGTGGTGGGATCTGTTGTCGCTGCTGCTGTGGAGGCTGTTGTGGTGCTCTCGGCTGCTGTGGAGGCTACTGTGGTGCTCTCGGCTGCTGCTGCCGAGGTCGAGGACACTCCCAACTACGGTGCCCTATCCCACCGCATCCATAACAGGTGTCAGAAAGCTATCTCTGAGATGGTGCCGCTGGGGGTGCTGACGGTGCTACTGGTGCTCTGGTAGATGGGTGGCTCCTGAATCTCTGTGGTCGTCGATGCTGCTGTGAGCTATTGGAGGGGGCCTGCCTCTTCTGACCCCTCCTCTGATCTCGGTCGGCCTGCGTGCCAGCCCACTCAATCTCATAAATCTGAGCTCTCCACACCACTGCCTGAAAAGTCAGGAGCTCATGCCCAATAACACGGCCTCGGAGACCGTAACGTAAGCCGTTCTCAAAATGGCAGGCCTTCCACCCCTCATCATCAACTATATATGGTGCAAACCTCGATAGCGCCATAAAATGGGCCGCGTACTGCGCCACGGTCATGTCTCCCTGCACCAGAGTCTCGAACTCCAGTGCTCTCCGACGTCGAATGTGGTCAGGGAAGTACTGCTCCTCGAATCGGTCGATAAAATCCTTCCATGTCCAGACATGTTCAGGACCTGCGACGCGGGTAACGGAGGTCCACTAGTGCTCGGCCTCTCCCTGAAAAAGAAATACTGCCAGCCGGACTCGCTGCTCAGTCCTACATGACATAGTATCGAAGATCTTCTCCACATCGGAGCACCATCTCTCTGCTACAGTCGGATCTGGCTCACCCTGGAAACGTGGGGGATCAAGCCGTCTGAACTCACGAAGAAGGGCACTCGCGCGCTCCTGCTCTGCCTGAGCTGGAGAAACAACTGGGCGCCTACCCTATCCTTGGAGTGCAGCTGTCACAGCCTGTAACATCTGCTGTAATTGAGAGGCACTCACAGGTACAGTCGGCTCCGTATCGGTCTCAGGTGGAGGAATGTCATCCTCAGGCAAGGGAGCAGGCATCTCTAGTGGAGGAACGGGAGGCGCAGGTGGTAGAGCTGGAGCCTTGGGTGGTGGATCGGGGTGCGCTCGGGTCACTCTCCTTTGCGGCATGTCCTATAGGAAAGAACAATAACGCCAATCAACCTTAAGAATCGTGCGTTGGGGAACTAAATCGTAAGGTTGCGCGCTCGGAACCTGATCGTCCTAAACTCATAGCAAACATGTGATGTTGTCCTCTGTTATTCTCAAGTTATGCTCTAATACTAACTTCTGTCACGCCCCAAACTCAGAAATCGGGATCACAAAATTCCCGATTGCCGAATCTGGCACCAACAGCCTCCTTAGTACCCCATTCTTGACTCCCGGCACCCATATACCAGGTTCCGATCCTGGGATGCTACAAGGAGGATTTCTAATATCCATTTAATTCATAATGAGCATAACATAAGCATAACCCACGAACAATAACCATAAGAACACCACCACAAAATCCACTATGATCAAAAACTTTTGAGTACAATGAGTAGGAAAGGGAAATACAAAATAGTGATAATAATAAAACTCCAGAAGCTCGAATGCACGCTCCAACTGTGGCGAGACTAAGGCTGCGTCCTGGCATTACCTGCACGCATCAATCATGCATAAGCTTATAGAAAGCTTAGAGGGTGGTGTAAGTGTGTGTGCAATATAAGCGTGCTCAGAATGTAAGGTCAGAGTAATGTGGAATCAAGCTGATGAATACATGAATACAATCAGCCGTACCAAGGCTATGCAGTGCAAGATGTGAATGCGATTGGCCCCATCCATGCCATGCGATGCAGAATGCAAGTCAAGCATATCAATCCTCATCCGCATATCAATGCAGCTCCTTACTAGAGCATCAAGTCAATACGGTTCTTAGTTTGGATAATCACCGGGGTCTAGTACACTCTACGCCATCTTGTCGTCCCTATCCGAACGCACAACTGGGAGAGAAGAAGAGACCTCACTATCCGCCTGCCAATATCGGGCCCGGCTCAACGATAGCGGACCGATTCCTCAAGCTGGTCAAACTCTACCTAGAAGTTTCCCCCTCACTCAGGCGGGTAAGGTTACACCCCTTTCCAACCGACCATGACACAGTGGGAGACACGGCCTACTGGTATACGGCCGTCGCGCACTCGTGTATCCACTCAGTCTCGACATTGGAGTCATCCTCTGGTACCATCGGGTTTAGGGATTTTCACCCAGGGACATCTATGGCGCCCGTATGCTAGAACCAAACATTTTTGGTATCCAATCCAGCCACCCATGATACATCTGTGGAGGTTATGGCCCTGATGTCGCTAGGGCATACAATAATCACAATTACACAAATGCTGGTGCATGAGTCACACTACCAGTCATGCAACAGTCCTACGTGTATCATGCACTCATGTAGGGGAACTCCGCCTATCAGGGAGCCCATAAACAGTTTGCCCGAAGGCATATGCTATGATCAGTCACTTCTCATCTCAGTCATACATATGATGCATATGATAATGAATCATGGATCTATACTAAACATGTATATAGGGATGGGCTCTGTGTATAACTGAGATGGGCCTAGATGGCTTACTTATTACCAGTATGGCCTATTAGTGAGCCTCAAGGAGAGTGACAATGCGGACATTTAACCGACGCCATCCTTACAATGTGGGCATCTAACCATCATTGTTCCCAAGGCATTACTTACTATAAATATCGTTATATACCATGGAGGGATCAGGCATTGCAATGGACCTAGTCACACTCAATTGGGCCTTAAGTACATCAATTAGGCCGTATCACATGGGACTTACATTCATCAAGCGGATCACCTCAATGAGCCTCACCAATGGGCCTTAGGTCCTTTGCAATGGGTCATAACCCATGGGCCTTATAATTCATTAAAAAATGAGCCCAATCACATGAGCTTATGTACATGAAATGGGCCTAATCACATAGGCCTTATATATACCAAGGTGGGCCTCAACAATGGGCCACAAATACATTAAATGGGCCTATACACATGGGCCCATATATAACAAAGTGGGCCTCAATATTGGGCCATATACATGCCAAGATGGGCCTAAATACATGGGTCCATATGCCTCCAAGAGGCCCTCAATAATAGGCCTAAAAATGCATCAAGATGGGCCTAAACATATCAGCCCATATGCATCCAAGTGAGCCTCAGGTGAGGCCCGTCATAATGCTTATTTTCCCACTCAATCTGTTGAAAAGATCACATAAATAGGGGCCCACCAAAAATGTTTAGTTTCCATACAACCTGTTGATAAGGTTACATGACCATGGGGCCCCATCATAATATTTATTTTCCATCCTACCTATTCATAAGATCAAGTGGACCATGGGCCCACGAAAATGCTTATTTGTCATACAATCTATCCATCAGGTCACATGGACAGGGAGGGCCCATTGTAATATTTATTTTGACTTCTAACTTGTTCATATGATCACATGGGCCAGGGCCCACCATGATGTTCATCTGCCACCCAATCTATTTACAGGGGCCACACGGCCAGGGGAGGTGTAACACCTTGAAAATCGGAGGTCGTGTCTAAACTCAACTCCCGAGTTCCAGACCGTCACTTATGCAACAAAAGTGATCATGATTCAATGTTGTCTGAGTTAAAGCATTCACATGAGTAAAAGTATACGAAAACTACAATTCATACTCCAGATCCAGTGATAAAAGAAAGCGGAAGACTAAAGAATATATATATCACTGCATGGAAAAACAAAGTAGATCTCAACTATCACTAAAGTATGAATACATCACTGAGTCTCATATACATGGAAATGACAGAAATAAATGTCCAAAAGAGTCCCACTATGAAGTCCCGTCAACCCAGGTCACCTAAGCAAAGCCATCATGGTACTGCATGTATAAGAACTTGTCCTGGTCCTCATCAAAGTTTGGCTCTACCTCCTGGATCTCAGCATCACCTGCATCTAAAATAGGCTCTGGTGGGTGTTACAAACACCATCCCGTAACGTGGGAATGAGTGATCAACTCAATGGAATCATAGAGCAAAGATTAGCATATTCACAAATCAATCATGCGATAATAGTAAAGTAGTAAATCAGACAATCCTAATACTATTGTTAATGCAATATGACATGACGTGATGTATGCCCTCACCGACGATCTCCCTCATACGGCACCATTTTATGATCGCGGCATGCAATCGACCCTCAAGTGCTCCACATCTTCCAGGCACATGCAATGTTATGGTGATATGATTTTCGAGTTGTTATTAGTCCATTCAAACAGCAGGATTGGAAAACTAAGGTACTTCCCTTATATCGATCTCAACACAGATCCTGTCTACGGTCGTCACTCCTAGTAATCTCATATGATGTATATTTTGTAGGTCGCTGCAAGGGCTACCAGGGCTGTTGCACGCACTCGTTGCTCCGCTCCCCCATCACCTTATCAATCCAGGCCTACTGTACTCTACTGCTACTGAAGGGTCGTCGCCTCCCGTAGACTCAGAATACGCTCGCGGTCACTACAAAGGACTCGTCGCCTGATCAGTGTAGGCCGACAGTAAGAATATAGTGTCCCATACCACCATAATCTGCTCACGAGACTAGGTGCTCACTGGTCACTACGGGGAGATTTGTGGCCCCAGCGTAGGCCGACAGCTCGACCACGGTGTCCCATACCACCATGCCCGGCTCATGAGTCTTCGTGGATTAAGGTAACATGGTTAATAGGGTTTACAATGGTAAGTTCAGTATCCTAGGTTCAAGCAGTTATGACTCATGCAGGGTGAACATACAATGGTCAGTCGGGTTACTTGACGGGCTCGACTAGCACGATCGCATCTCAAGTTGAACGACATAAAGTGCGTAAAACACTTCGTGTGGCCTAACCACTGCCGCCAACTCCAAAACACGACTCGCATTCATCGACGCGTCGTTCGTGACAAAGATAGGCTAACCACGAATTCACTCGGTTACCAACTGCCTGGACTAGGTATAGTCCCAAACACATATGAATTCACATCAGCAATCAGGTAAGGGTATTGGAAATGGAATACAAACATGTGAGCATGTTAACGCATGTTATAACGTACAACTTAAGTAAATCATCTTACACATGTCTTTCACACATATAATGAAATTATGCATATCGCCAACATATAGGAAATCCTCTCCATCAGCATATTAATTGAGAATTCAATCTCAAACTAAATCATAAGGAAATCATCAAGTACATGTTATAACATACCACTTAAGTGCAACAACAAGCATATGCATTTCATACATATAATGAAATCGTACATATGGCTAACATGTACGAAGCCATTTACACCAGCTTATTAACTGAGAAATCAATCTCAAACTAATTCATAACACCATTTAATTCAATACATACTAATACAAGCATTTATACAAACACTTACACTACACACTTAAGTCTACATATGGTATGTCGACTCAAAGTGCGTATTTTGGCAAATCTCTTCACCAAACTAATTATGCACACATTCCTAGTATTCTAATGCGACAATAAACCATGTCAATCATATCAGCAAAATATGAATGAAAACAGTAATCCTAGAAATGACTAAAATGCCCCAAATCTCATATTCTTCATCGGTTTACGAAACAGGAAACGGACAGCATGTTGTACATGTCAAACGGCGTTGTCGTCGATAATCTACTATTAAACGACATTGAAAGTGTTGAAAACAGTCAATTAAAGCATCTAATATCCACACCTTTTCTCTTATAAACGTATCGTTTCGAACGGAGCGTATACGCTTCGTCTACGGCGACTAGACAACCTGTTTTACAAGATGCATCAGCTATCTCGTAACGGAAATGAAGGAACACTAGATCAGCAACTTTTAGGGTATTTTCTTACCTGAAAATGCGGAGAAATCACTGGCCAGGTGATCGAAGTATGTTGCTTAGGCACTTGCAACAGTAGCACATGCGGCGAAGAATTCTCTCCCACTCTCTCTCACAAACTCTCACCTTTTCTCTCTCCCAATCTAGGGTTTTTCTCAAATTCATATGGGAGAGAGGAGTGAGGGTTTCAACCCTTTTATAAGCATAAAAATGCCCGGAATAGGCTCGGGAACAAAGTTCACTTGATGCTTATCCAAATCGGAGATGTTTCGGTCCAAAAGAGCATTTCTGGTGGTCCCCTGGCCGAACGCGATCGGACTTAAGCTCTTGCATACAGGATCTAGCACGCATCAAGTTTTCAGTCCAGCAAGGTTCGCAGATCGTACGTAGCGGTCCAGTTTCAGTTCAGCGGTCACCATAGTAGATCAGGGTTGCAAGTCTCATGATATGAAATAGAAATTTTTCCTTATCCGAGGGTGTAATCTGGCTAAATTCTGATGGTCAGAACGCTTAATATTGACACGTCAATTCGTGTGCCAGATTTGAATTTCAAATTCCAAATCTGTCCCTATTCGCACTCTCTTCAGTCCGGGCTTAATGAAATAGCCTGTGGTTATCGGTTGGACTTGATTTTCGAAATGATTGTCAAGTCTAGCAAGGCGGTTCTAATGGTCTAAGATAGGAGGTATCGGACTTTCGACACGCGGTCTAGATCCAATAAAAAATTTCAAAGTGGTCCAGAGAACAAACCTGCTTAGAGTTTAATCCAAGGTTATAGAGTTTTTTAGAGTCATTGGTTCTACTCGATTTGGGTCTTGTAGAACGTATTTAAAGTGATCAGGGAGTATTTCCCAGCTACTCTAGCGTTGCGCTAGCTAACTTACACTTATTTTCTAAAGGAATTAATCCTACGCGATTTCGGGTCGAGTTGGTACTCGAGTCCAAGTACGGATTTTTCCCGGGCGTTACAGGAGGGGCCCACCATGATATGTACCTGACATCCAATCTCTTAATAGGGTCACATGTACATGGGGCCCACTGTAATGTTTATTTGCCATGCAACGTGGCCAGGGGCCCACCGTAATGTTTATTTGCTAGCCAACCTGCTGGGAGTGGGCGTGGGGCCCACTGAAATGTGGTTCACAAATCCAACCCACCCATTATGTGTGTCCCACCTGTTTGAGGGTTCAGACCAAGTTTCAGCCATATTCAAAATTCGGGTAGGCCCCACCAAGCGCTTTTACACAACTTAGGCATGTCTTCACATGATTTTAGATGGTATGGCCCACCTGAGATCCGTACACAGCTGATTTTTGGCAAGGACCCCACTGTCCTAAGGGGCCACAGGATGAACGGGGTGGATGATCCACATACATCATGGTGGGGCCTACGGCTGGGGTCATGGGTCCCTGCCCGTGTGCCCGTCCACCGTTGGCAGCAGGTGCTGCCTGCGCCGTCAGCAATAGCAGTAGCACTGCTGCTTTGTTTTGTATATTTTTCTTTAAAAAAAAATTTATATTCCTGGGGTTTTTAATAGGTGGGACCCACATCAAAAAAATCGAGTCCGATCACTAGATTCTACAGCCCTGGATCGACCCAATGAGACCAATAAGCGGCATATTTTCGGCATAAAGAAACGTCGGGGTGGATTTTGAATGGTGGGGCCACTGTTTTGTTTGTTACGGCCCGCCAGATTATTGGATTGGCCCCAAATTTTGACTCGACGCCTAAAATTAGGTGGAGAATGGGATGGATGGCGTGGATTAAACTGATACATCAAGGTGGAGCCTACACAAGTGGCCCAATCAATAAACTTGAAATTGAGCTGATATTTCCATTTTCCATTCACTGACGTCCACCGTCCTAGACGTCGGACGGTTTTGGATATAACACATATTAAGGTGAGGCCCATGTGAACATGGCTCACCCATAGAAATCTGATATTTGGGTTTGCCCATCATCTTTAATGTAGGGCCCACATGGCTTGGATGGCCATAGGGTCCACTTGATGGATGGTTTAAATGCCACATACACATCATGTGGGCCACAAAATAAAGAAAGAAAGTGGAGAGAGAGAGAAATCCGAGTGATGGAGAGACCCTGGTATTATGGGTCCTCCCTTGCATGATCTACAACATATATTAAGTGGGTCCCATTTCATATGGGCCTATCGATCAAAATCAACGGTGGAGATCCTCTCTCCACCGAAATCAACGGTCTAAATGACCATGTTATGCAAAGAAAGTAAATATCATGGTGGAGTCCATGGAGAATGGCCCCATCATGGATTAATCTTGAAATCAAAGTAGGTCATTGGCCACATCAAGGGTCCAAAGTGAAATCCATACCATCGGTTGGTAGGCCTCACTTAGCGCATCATCAAAATAAGAAATCTACACCTATAGAAGCACCCACCGTCCGATCTTCTTGGTCCGTTGGAAAGCCGACCTCCTTGTGCTTCACTTTGATGGAGGGAGATGAAGATTCAAGGGCTAGGATGGAAGATTTTTGGGATGGAAAGTGGGCCACACTATTAACTTCTCTTTTTCTCTCCTTGGAAAAATTGTGGACGTGTGAGGCTTATGGTTTGCTTGGGATTTTGATTTTGAGAAAGAGAGAGAGATGTGATGGTTGAGAGAAGTGATGGGTAATGTGGTGGTTGGGTGGAGTGATGAAAGTGATGTGAAAGTTGACTTAGGTGGCTTGTGTAAGAGAAAGGTGTGGGTTGATGTACTTGACTTGATGTATGATGTATACTTGATTGATGGGATTGATTAATTGATTGATGGGACATCTCATAGAGGTTCCCTCGTAATTCGTAACTTGCGGTATTTTTTCGAATTGAACGCGAGCCTATATCTTCTACCCTGGGTATTGGGTCGGTGCGGGAGTCACAGCGTTAGAACCACGGCGACGGCACAGTCGCTAAGGTATAGGTTTCGGGTCGAGTCGACTCTGATATGCGGGAGTCGGCTTAGGTTCGAGCGTAAACGTCGAATACAGGTCAAAGATTGTCGGAATTCGACTGGATGGATCGCGGAAGTCAACGGAATGGTACGGTCTAAGATACGAGTCTTATAAGCCATTCCAAGATGGTAAGTCGCTCGTTCATCGATTCCTTGAACTGTGAGGCATCCCGCTGAATCTCTTCAATCCAATCCTGATGGAGCTTAAATCATTTAGTATGCCTAGGAGTTGATGTTGACGGTGCTTGATGGGGTTCAGAAGCTTCATCTCCAGCCGTCTCAGTCCCTTCCATGAGAGCGTCACTTGCCCCACTTTCCCTCTCTACTTGAATGCCTTCCTCAGGTGGATCCTCAGGATATTTATGAAACTTCAAACCATACTTCAAATGTTACTTTTGTTGAAGGTTTGGAGAGGACGTAGAGGATCACTTGTAGTTAGAAAGGCTATGACATTGTAAATTGTATGTATGATCCAGGGATATGGTAAGTGAATATCCCTAGCCATATGAAAAGTATAAACCAACTGATGCACGATGAGGGTAGGCAGACAAATATTGATCCCAGAGGTGACTGAATAAATTATCATAGTGATGAAGCCTGTGAGATCTGCCTTGTTTGAACCCCTAGTGTAGATGTTTGAAGCAAGGATACCACGCAAGACCCGATAGTGTGTTTCCATGAATTTGAATTTTAGGGCATTCCCTTAGTGCTACTGCACGTCACGATCATGACAGAGGAATTTGGAAACCTTGGACCGAACCTCAATATTTTTCATGTCCATATCTGGGAGTCTTACAGGTGATAAGGTAAGATTGAATATCCCTACGACAAACTCAGGAGTGATCAGAACATCATCACTATCGACGGTCATGGTGATGGATGGTGGTTCAGATATCGGAGAATGACAGATGCTAAAAAAATTATAGGTCAGTTCAAGGTGATACAGTCCCCCAAAATCGAGAACTGGTAACCAATCTATGGTGGCAAATAGTTATTCCAGATTATATGGAATCAGACTACTTCTGTCAACTTTTCTTTCAGGAATAACCTTTCTCCCAGTGAACTTAGTTAAGACCGGATTAACCTTCACCTGTGGAGGTGCATGTGCCTCAGACTGGGACCCACTATGTCTCGTGCATTGCCCTGTTGGGGGTCCCACATTCTGGGGCCCTTACCCTTTCTTTTGGAGCTAACACTATTTGTCTGGCAGATCTTGAAGACTCACCCGATCCGGATGCTTTTCCTTTGTCTTTTCCCATTTAGACAAAAATAAATTCTAAGAATTTTGGGGAAGAGGACACAACCCGACTGAAAATGAAAGACCCAAAAAAAAAGGAGATGGAATCTCAATGTATTGAAGGGTATTACTGGATTTGTGGAGCGTTTGGGGCTGTCCTACAAGGCACCGAGCAGTCCGGTTGATAGGAGCGAGTAGGGAAGAGGAAAGGAAAATCCTGGAAAAAAAAATCCCTTTTTCGCACTCCACCGCCTTTTATCGGGCGGCAGTCTTCGATATCATCGACCGGTGTTTTGATGATATCGATGTACCTCCCGCGATGTTATCGAAACTATCTTCGATATCATTAACCATCATATGGCTTTTCGCATTCTAAAGAAGCGTCGATGATATCGACCCTTGATCAATTAATCGAGAATGACTTATCGACAGACATATCGAAGATGAATATTTTCAATTTTCATTATTCAGATAACCCATCATGTATACTTTTAGTATATCTATGAATCAACAGTATACATAGCAAAATTTTGTATAATCATTATACACATCAAAATTATAAACATTAGAATGTTTATATACAAAATATTGAGGTGGGGAACCTCAGGTATATCATTTAAAGCTCAACAAAAATTACATCATTTCAGCAAATATCTAGATCTAGATGCATGATCTGGACTTGTCTTTTTATGTTTGATATTTCAGGGCATATGAATAGAATTAGTTAGCAGACAACTCAGTTTTTCTTTTGCTATCCATTTTGAGACAGAATTCTTTACTGTGGTAGATTTAGTTTTCATGTTTATCTTACCAACTTAGTCCAATGATTCCTTCATCTGTCTTTCATTTTATGTGGTGATGGATGAGTTTTTCTCCTAGGTAGACTTTGACATTCTGTATTTTTCTGGTCGGTTTGAATTTACCAATATGATTTTGACCAGAGATATGTGAAGTCCTTTTAGGTGTCAAGCATTTAAACTTATAATGACCCATATCACCATATAAATGATAAACTGGAGTAGTTCTCATATTACTACCTGAAGCAGCAGATTTTTTAGCTGTTGGTGCTGCATTTCCAATTCTCCTTTAGTTTTATCATACCTTAGCCCACTCTTGTCTTTTCCTCCTCTTCCCATCCCTAACAACTTTTCTAGCTTTTTACCACTCTGAGAAAATTTATAGTTTATTTCAGCAAATTTTCTAAATTTCTCTAAGTCAAAACGGAATGTGTGATTCTCATTCTTGAGTTGCTTATTTTCGTCTTTTAGTAATTCAACTTGTTTATTAAGCTTTGATGATTCCGTTTTTAGGGATAGATTAATTTTTTCCAACTTATCATTGTCTGAATGATATTGCTATAAATCATTGACTAAACGTGTATTAATTTCCAAGGTTTTATCCAGATCTTTTTGCAGCAATTCCTTTTCTTTTCAGACATTCCAAGTCTTTTAAGGATGTGGATGTTATGAATATAGAGTTTATTGTAGGCATCTTGTAGTGTATCCTATTTCTCCTCTTCCTCCTTTGTTTCCTCTTTATCAGATGGAAATGATTCGATGGTTTGCTATTCTTACTTGTTTTCAGATTCCGTGGGAATGATTGGAGCAGTGGAGACCATAAGAATTTTCAGGGATTTCTGGTCTCCATCGCTTTCTGAGTCACTATATTCTGAGTTTAACTCCTTTGTATCATCCCATGTGGTGGCCATTGTTTTACTCTCTGTTTTTCTATTTGGGCATTCAGTAAATAGGTGTCTATACTTCTGACAGGCATAGCATTGTGGTTCTTTGGTCTTTTTATCAAATTTTCCTGCAGAAGGTTTGTTGTCCACCTTTTTACCTTTGGAGGGATGACCATGATTCTTCTGAAAGAATCTCCTGAATCGTTGCACCAGCAAAGCCACTTCCTCATCTTCATCTTCTTTTTCACTTCCATTATCCTCATTTGTTGTTTTCTTTGAAGTTTTTAGGACAATTTTTTTAGATTTTTGGATTTGTTTGAAGTGTAGTTTGAAAGATTGTAGGGAACCTACCAGTTCTTCTACTTTCATCTCATCTATGTTCCTACATTCTTCAATTGTTGTTACTTTGGGATTAAATCATTCTAGTAGGGATCTTAGAATTTTCCTACAGATTTTAGGTACCGGAATTTTCTCTCCCAATCCATCCATGGAGTTGCAAATGATATTTAATTTTGTGAAAAACTCCATAACAATCTCATGCTCTTCTATTCTGAGACTTTTGAACTGTGAAGTCAAGAGTTATAGTTTAGATCTCTTCACAGTGCTTGTACCTTCATGGGTTGTTTCCAACAAATCCCATGCTTCCTTGGATGTCCTACACATACTGATTTGATTAAAAATATCTTGGGACACAAAGCAGTAGATAACATTCATAGCTTTAGCCTCAGTAGTTTAGTTTTCTTTATCGAATGCTGTCCACTTCTCTTTAGATTTCAGTTTGGTGATAGTTGTACTATTATCAAGTACTATTTGTTTAGATGGTGGCACGTAACCTCTTTCCACTATATCCCAAACATCATAGACCAAGGATCTCAGAAAGTAGTGCATCCTAGCCTTCCAGTATGCGTAATTTAAGCCATCAAATACTGGAGGCCTAGTGACTAATGAGCCCTCTCCTTTGGCCATATTCCCAACTTCAGTCAAGATCAATCTCTAGGTGGTGAATCCCTTAAAGAGAGACTTACTCTGATACCAATTGAAATAGAGGTGAAGACCGCTTTAGTTGAAGTAGGAATATGCCAATATGTCCTAGAGGGGGGTGAATAGGACTTTTTAATAATTTTATGATAATTTAAAATCCTATTACACTAATCATAACACCAAGCCTATATTAGGATTACTCAAGAGTAATTCTACTGGCTTCCAAGCCTGGTAGAGGATCCAATCACAAACTACTTGAGAGATGAACAATATGTAAACTAGTTTATGATGGATATGACTGTGTATGTGTGTGAGGTGTGATCTTAGATATTCAGATATGAAAATATTAAAGTAAATCACACAAACAAAAGAATAGAAATCTCCAATACAGTCATTTTTATAGTGATTTGACTACTCGTCTACTCTATTCCCGATAACCGCACTCAACCCTTGAGTGTACCGGATTTCACTAAGGAGGTTTCCCATGGTTCACCTCAAACCTAAGGTTTTAAATCAGGTTCACCTTCAACCTTTACAACCTACACGTAGGCTAACTGTTTATGCTCCTTAAGCAAGGGTCAACACATAACACCCAGTTTTAGGCACACTGGGCAAGGATTCACACAAGGAACCTCATTGTTTACGCTCTCACGAGCAAGGGTCAATACAATGCACCCACTTTTAGGCACACTGGCTAAGGATCTTCTACAAGACCCTAACTGTTTATGCTCTCCACAGAGCAAGGGTCAACACAATGCACCCACTACTTACACTCCCATCGGAGGCCTCCTTGAGGACTTGAAAGGGTGAGAAACACCTTAGACCTAATCGTACAAAGGAATGATCACAAGGGTCCTCTGGACTCTAGTTACTTACAGATAAGTGGATAAGTCCTATTCAGCACGTTGTCAAGATCTCCTTCTTTGTTGATGAAGAATCTTTTGCTTCCTTGATCCATAACACAAATGATGTACCAATATACGGCGTCGGATTGGGTCAAGGTTATGATGGAATCCTACTCTCAAATATTTTCCTATAAAGGAGATAGAGTGATTCCAATCATCTATACATTCAAGGCATACTAGCTTAATGATTTTCCATTAAGGTAGTAGCTGGAGGATCCTTGAATGTGGAAGTTCATTCCCCAATCCACTCTATTGAATATCAATGATGAGGGTAGATTGGAGGATAAAATTCCTTGAGAGAAAGGGCTTTGGGTATATGATCTAAGGTAAAACACTCAAAAGCACTCTCTTCTTTCTCTTCCAGCAATAATATACAAGTCCTTTTTATATAGGTAAAAGGTTCCAACGAATATAAAATGGTCAAACTTATGACAAAGTTCGATATCATCTAGCGGTATCGATATCATTGAGTGTATACTCTCGATATCATCGACGGTCTGCTTGATGACACAAACTCAAATGTCATACGCTTTTAAAACCTATTACCAACTGGTCGAGGGAATCGAAACACGTGTCGATGTCATCAGATTTCGAACTCTGATTTTATCAATGTGAGGATCGATTCCTTAACTTTTAAAAATGAGAGAGACTTGCTTTGAAATATTCCAGGTTTACAAGACTGATCAAGGGACCTTCGATATCATCGAAATTTGAATGTCAATGATATCGATAGCTGTGTTGAGGCATCGATAAATCCAAGGGATTTTCATTTAAGCTTGTTAGACAGTTTTTGTCCCTGTTCGATGCCATCGAAATTGTACCGATATCATCGATATTTAAATATTGATTCTATCGAGTGACCCTCGATCATAGATAAACTATCTTGAAATATTTTGCTGAAAATCTTCGTGCCCATGACCAATATCATCGAGAGCTTTTCAATGTCAACGAGATTTGAACTTCGATGGTATCGAGGAGGGCTTCAATATATCAATGCAAATATGATATTCTTAAGTTAAAATAGGGGCACTGGAGATCTGTCTGTCGATATTATTGAGTCACTTTCGATGGAATCAAGATTCAAATATCGATGATATCAATAGTATATCGATACATCGATAAATCTGTCCAGAGTTATATGTGGTTGCTGGACACTTTTGTCCTCATTCCGAAGGAATCGATTTTTCATCGAGGACATTAACAGCGCAGGTTGATCATATCGAGATGTGTATCGATAAAATCGACAAAGCAAGATAACTTAGAGATTTTCTAATTTTGAAAAGCTTTCTTAAATTAAAAACCCTGTGATGTTTTAACTTGTTTTAAGGGTTTTATTTACCTGGTATTTTGGGATATGGGATGTGAGGCTTAAATTTACCTGTGGCGAGCTTGCACACATCCGGTTGAGGTAGACGCTTTAAATTGATCTTCTTATGAGGCTTTGCATTCTAGCTGACTTAACACTCATGCTAATTGACAAACCAGGGCACTTTCAGAAGGTCCTGCTGGTACTCTGGCGGCTTGGTAGGCTGCGCGTCTCCGTTGCTATCGACGTTGTTAGGAGCTATTGAAGGGTGCCGACCTCTTTCGGCCCTCTCTCTAAAAAATGGCGGTTATTTCTTGCAATATCATCTGCAGCTGGTTTGCACTCATGGACATGGTCGGTGTTATGCTAAGCTCGAACGTGGATACAAAAGTCTTAGGTGGGAGAATCGGAATCTCAAGTGGGGAAGCGGAAGTTACCTAGGTTACTTACTTGGGTGATATATCCTACACGAAGGAACATGGGCTTATTACCGATGAGCACTTTTGAATGCATACACGATAGGGAGCTTTATCAGGAAGTTTCTAAGTTATTCGAACTCGGGGATCTAATCATTCTAAGTTCTCAACAATTATAAGGTGCAGGGTAGCTATCAACAGATATGTGATGTTATCTTCAGGTATTACCAAGTTATGCTCTGATACCAACTTATGTTACGCCCCAAACTCAAAAATCGGGCTCATAAAATCTCTGATCACCGAATCCAGTGCCGACAACTTCCATATACATCATTCTCTGTGCATATGCCAGATTCAAACGTACATTGTCTCATAAGAAGCATAACCACAAGTTTACCCAAATCACAAAGGAAACATCATCATCACATACCACTAATATAAACATTTGAATACAATGCTAAAATGGAAATACATATATCAAAAATCAAAGCTCCAGAAGTTAGTTGCACGCTCCAAGCTCGATGCTGCTGTAACCTAATGCCACATGCATGCATCTATTATGTATAATCTTATAGAAAGCTTAGAGGGTGGTGTAAGTATGTGCACAAGATAACTGCCAAGTATTCAATACAATGCCTTAATCATACAATATTGGAATTACTGGCAAGATCATGAAACATATGATATCAGAGCAAGCGAAAATACTACAAGTCTATAAATCTTACAATATCAGAGTATGTAATACAAATCAGCTATAAAAATGAGGAGTCATGGAGAGTCAAATATCAGATGCCGAGGATATAATGCAATATGTAAATCCTGCTAAGTCTGTCTAGGCCATATGAGTGCAGAAACATAGTGTCACTGTAACACCTCAAACTTTTCAATACCTAAGTATTGAAAGTCCTCGAGTGTTACCATAAATTTAGCCTATTATGTATACGTGTACCAATCTAGTCAACCTAACCCTACATTCATCCTTCGAAATAAATCTGACCACTGGGAATGACCTTCATCCATAAATCAAGTCATCCGATCGTTGATCATGTGGTCGGATACATATACCTTCCCTCGACTAAATTGGTGAATAACTATTTAACCATAATGATTTAGATGCAAGTTCTTTTGTAAGAATTGTTTAAAAATGGACATAGAACCAAGTCGAACCATTAGATTTCACAAAATTCTTAGATCAGCAATAATTATGAAAATGCTATCAACCTATACCCTGAATTCCAATTCATAAGGTTCTCATGATCCGTTTCATATGAAATTTTATAACAGGTCTAATTATCATAAATTAACCGAACACATCAAATTTTAGCCCTTAGATCCCATTAAATTAACTACTTAATCTCTACATCTGTCCGTACACTTATTAGATCAAGATTCTAATCTGTTCATCTTGTTCACACCATATGAATATGCTTAACCCATCATTAGAATTATAATATGAGAAACCTACACATATGAGAAAGACACTCGAACGTAACGATATACATGTCCTAGCCTTAATTACTCCAGAAACACACTTTATGAGCATTCGTATACGAAATTGACTGTGTATCTACCCACATACATGGCCAGAGTGCTAACTACCAAGTCCCTTATTTTTTAGCTAGTCATCTGACCATTCATAATGTTTGGATCCACCCAATGGGCCACATGAATATCGTGGTGAACCGACTATCATAAAGATCTCAGGGCATAGGTCGAAATTACCGGGTAACTCGTCAATCAAAGGTGTACAAATACTATTTCTAATTGCGGGGAGTGTTAGCTAATAAAAGAGCATCTCGGCCATCCTTGACAGATCAGGCCCCAAATTTAATCGGTTGAGAGATCTTAAGAAATAAAGATGATTGGTAAAGTTTCACTTCTTTTGGATAGCACAATAGGGAGGAACGGATGACAGAAGATACAATAAGGGGGAAGGGCAAATTTATAAATACCAAGTGCATGGCAACCACGTACTAAGGAGGATGGGGTTAAATGGTGAATGAAACCTCATGCATCGAAGGATCGTGTGGCCCACCTGAAAATCAGATCTGACTCAAACTTGGAGTTGGGGGCCACAACGACATGCAAAAAGTGGTGAATGGCATGGATTCTTCGAAAGATCATCACAAGTGGACCTCACCTAACCAATCAAAATTGGCACCTTCCCGCACAGGCTGTAACAACCGTTACAGCGACTAAACCAGACGGAATGATGGGTTTCACCTTACCTCCCTACCTCGCATGTGGGTCACCTGATCATTGGATTCTCCCCATAATTTGGCTCTTGACCTAAAATAACCATACAAAACTAATGAAAGGATTAGATCTGTGGGAATGTCATCAGATTGGGCCCCACCTAACCCTTACAATTTGACCGATAGAATAAAATTTCCGCACGATGTTACAACACTGAAAGAGTCCGTCTGAGAAACGTGTTGGCGAGAGATATTCTCCACAAAGAACGCCCAGGTTTGGGAATTTAGAACTGATTTGAACCATCCAAATTCTAGTGAAATGAATTCCGACCACAACAAGAAATTTCAGGAAGATTAGAATGACCCGACCACGCTAGAAATCCCTGTCTTGACATTGATCGTTATGACCCACTTAATCATTAGATCTACATCATTCTTGAACTCACAGACATTGTGACCGAGTCAAAAGTGAATGAACGGAGTAGATTACATGTAGCTCCACAATGGACCCCACTTATCAACAACCAAACCAAGTCGAAAACAATCCCTGTAACAATGCCACGAAAGCTGTACATATCAAGGGATTTTCAAATAAGCAAGATCCCAAAGATATACGTCTCCATCAATCTAAACCATTCAAGATTAGGTGGATTGAATTTCGACTCCCACCAAGAAGTTTGGAAAGACTAAAAGAATAATAACGCATTGTAAAACATTGAGATTATCAGTGCGCTTGTAACGAATTTTGAAAAATTGCCTCAATGCAATCTTACGCAAACCACTGACCAAAGTTTGCTAAACCTTTGATTTTTAGCATCCACGAGCTCTAAATGGACAATCCAAGACGTCCATTAAATTTAGTTCAAAGAAAGATGGGCCGAAATGAAATCTACCATTAAAGAGTGGTCATCTTCTTCGTTTAAATGTCGATCATGAATAAAAGAGTTTATACCATTCCAAAAATCCAAACCATTCACCTACGCAACGACAATACTCCACACAAGATTATGCAGTCAAGCCGCGTAATCAGCCTCCAGAAGATTTGAAGGCTGTCTATATAAGATGACTCTCGGTTGCGTTAGGAAAAATAGAACAGGAAGAGAGAAACACATGGAAAAGAAAGAGAAGGAGAGGTATGTATTCGTATCCATGCTGCTCATCCATAAGGTGGGCCCTGATCATGGGGCCTGTGTATATATCCAGACCTTCCATACGGTGGGCCAGCAGCCAGCGCCTACTGGACTGACATCAGAACATTCTATGGGACCCACCTTTATTATGCTTTACATCCAGGCCGTTCTTCCAGGATGCTGGATGCTGCCATGCTTTATTTTAAAGCATATATATATATGCATTAATAACATTAAATAAATAAATAATATAAATATTATAATGATATAATATATTATATATGATGATGGGACCCACCTAGATTGAAATTTAATTGGCTGGTACGTCCCACACCAGCTACATAGAGCTGAAGTAGTGACGTCACCAGATTCTGTGGGACCCACCTAATGTGTGGATTCCATCCACGCCGACCATCTATTTGGATGGGGCCAGACCGTGATGTATGTGATGGTCCACATTGTCCAAATGGATGAACAGTGGTCCACAACACGATGTATGTATTTTACGTCCACGCCATTCATCTGTTCCACTTCCACACCGTCCATCCATGCCATTGAATGTGTATCAGGTGGACCATGCTACAAAAATCTATGAAGATTGAACATCCACTAATGAAACTGGTTAGGGTCACAAAAATTATGGATCAATATGAAATTGTTTTCAAATAAACATTATGGTGGGCCCTGTGCATTGTTAACCGTGGAAATCATTGTCTCCACTACTATTTATGGTTCGGTCCATATGATCTCTTGATATGACTCATTTTCAGGGTAACACTTTAAAATAATCTCCAAGAATAGGTGAATGGTATAGGTAGTCCAGTTTGGCCCAACTCAAACTCATGGGAGCCAAGCCTAGTTTTTTTGTGGGCCACCTTGGGCCACCAAGTTGGGCCAGATCAGGCCCAAGTTAAGCCTAGTTAGGCCACTTGTTGGGACAAGCATTTGGTGGGCCTGATTCTCTTTTCGTAGGTCCAAACAATTCTAAATATGGGCCTTTCAAGCCCCACCAATCCCTTACGTGCTTAAAGCTTTAGGAATCATTGTCTAATGAAAACGAATTCTCTAGGGGACTAAGTGAGTGACTTGGAGCCACTAACTTCATGCGAAAAGACTGAATCAAGAGGCGTACTATGACTCTTCGGTGATGATTCTTCCCCTTGAGCTTTCCATCTTCTCATTAGTTTAAGTTATAGTTTTTATTAAAATTTATAATTGATATCTCAATTCTATAATCACATACGTTAACTGTTGGAATTGAATTGTTATATTACATGCTTAATGTTCATCCTGTATATTTGTTCATGAATTATTTGTGGATTACTTATGGTATTTAAACTGGTTCATTAGTAGGAAACTCCCACCTATAAATGTACACCCATACTTGGGATGTATCTCGATTGATGGTGATTACAATGGACCTTCGATCTAGTGGTTATTGAGTGATAGTTTAGATGGATTATTGATATGGGCCTACCATCCAGTGTTATTGTGTCTAAATGGTTTTCGAGGATGGTCTTTTGTCGCATGATTTTGATACTCACCCTACGTGACTTATTTTGATATTTGCCCTATGCGGTATATTTTGATACTCGCCCTACATGGTTTTATTTTGATATTTTCCATCTATGGGTTTGATGTTTTATACCGTGCAACCATGTAATGGTAAGCCCCATATACTGTAATATGATTGACCAATAGTCGACGGGTTTCCATTAAACATCCTAAGATGGTAGCCTCATGGGCCGGGGATGGTAGTAATGGGACACTATTCCTGAGCCGCCAGCCTACGCTGGGTGACGAGCCCCCCGTAGTGACCATTAAGTTACTTACAATGGTTGATTGTAATTGGAATAATAACGGTTTGGCTAATAATGCATCATAGCATATTGGCTATGACGGGTGGCTAATTCTGGATGCTGTAGCATGTGCCCTTAGGATCATTAAGGTATTATTTTACTAGCTCCTTGACCACCGACTATCGACCTATTTGTCCGACTGGAAGAGCATTTCTAGGTTGATGATTGCATGGGTGACGAGCCCAAGTTCGAATGGATGAGCATCCCCATGTCGATGTGCATTCATGCATCCATTCATTTAAATAAGACTGTATTTTGGTTATTTTGAATGCTTGTTTTTTTTTTAAAAAAACTATGCTTGCTAAGGTGACGGTGTGTAATCTTGAGGAAAATTCACACTGAGCTGGTCACTCATTCATCGAATATTCAACCGTACAGAGTATGCAGGTGTAGAGAGAGCCGATGGTGTTCACTAGATTGCTAGAGCAGATCAGGCGGCTGAGGAGCTAGACGGGGGCCCTGCGGCCCATACTGAGCTCCACCACTAGTTCATAGATTCATGCTTTTAATTATAAGAACTTTACTATTTGGGATTGTATAATTCTTGTATAGGTGTTACATTTGGATTTTATTTATGGTGTTTGAAGTGCTTTTATACAATGCATGGTTTACTCTAGCTTCATTGCTATTCACTCTGATTAATAATAAGCGGTTCAAATTTACACTGAATTTTATAGGCTAACACTTGGGTTTTTGGAGGATGAGTCATATACTTGGGTTCCAAAAACCAGGGTGTTACAGTCTCGCCCCAAACTCAGAAAATGGGCTCACAAAATTCTGATCGTTGAATCCGGTGCCAACAGCCTCCGTAGTGCCCCATTCTTAGCTCCCGGCATTCATATGCTAGATTCTAATCCTAGGATCTTATGCGAATTTTCAATATATATTTTTTTCTAATGAAGCATAACCACAAGCATAACTAAGTCACAAAACAACATCACCACATATCCACTATATCAAAAACTTTAGTACAATGCGGAAAGGGAAATACATGGTAATAAAAAGGCTACAAAATAGACTGATACATGCTCCTGCCTCACCGCTGCTACGATCTAGTGATACCTTCATGCAACGGTCGTGCATAAGCTTACAAAAGCTTAGAGGGTGGTGTAAGTGTGTGCGCAAGGCAAGCGCCAAGTGTACAATATCAGAGTAATGCGAAAATATGCGGTAAGTCCATGAATGTTATCAGCTGTACCAAAGCTATGTGATGCAAGGCATGAATGCTATTGGCCATACCAAGACCATGCAATGCAAGGCCTATGTAACCAAATGTCATATCATGATGCAAAGCAAGCATGCCAGTCCTTATTAAGTACACATATCAATACAGTTCCTCTCTGGGATATCACCGGTGTCTAGTACACTCCACACTGACTGCTGCTTCCCTAGCCGCACAGCCTAGTGAGCGAAATAGACCTCACTATCCGCCTAACCAGTAGTCTGCCAATACTTACCCGGCTTGTCGATAGCAGACTCATTTGTGAGCTGGTCAAACTCAACCTAGTTACAACCCCCTCACTCAGGAGAATAAGGTCACACCCCCTTCTAATCGACCATGACACAGTGGGAGATAGCAGACTCATTTGGCACTCCTGTACTCGTGTATCCCCTCGGTTTAGATGTTGGAGCATCTCCTAGTACCAAAAAGGTTCTGAGACTTTCACCCAAGGACATCCTAAGTGTCCACAGTGTTAGAACTAAGTATTTTCGGTATCCGATATAGCCATCTACGATGTACCTGTGGAGCCATAGCCCTAATGTCACTAGGGCATACAATGATCATGACGCACAAATACGACATGCATGAATCACACTGTCCAGTCATGCAACAATCCTTCGCATACCACGCGTTCATGTGGGTAACTCCTATCAGTGAGTCTCATAAATAATCTGCCCAATGGCATATGCTATGATCAGTCACTACTCATATCAAGCATACATATGATGCGAATTGGCATGAGTCATGGAATTATACTAAGCATGTTATAAAGTAATGAACTATTCTTACAACCCAAATGGGCCCAAACGGTCTACACACAACAAACATGGGCCTATCTATGGGCCCTAGGGAGAATTATAATGTGAACATTTAACCAACATTATTCTTACATTGTGGACGTCAAACCATCATTACTCCTAAGGCACGGCCCGCCATAAATATCATTACAGAAACTATGATGGAATCACACATTGCAATGGACCTTAGGTACATCCCAATGGGCCTCGACCCATGCGCCACACATACATCTAATAGGCCTCATAACATGGGTCTCATATATATTAAGGTGGCCTCAACGGATGGACCATAACTATATCAAGATGGGTCTAATCATATGGGCCTCATATATGTACCAAGGTGGGCCTTAATGGATGGCCACAAATAAATCAAGATGGGCCCCATACATCCTCAAAAATCATATTGGAGGATCATTTGGATCATACCATAAATACCAATAGAGATAATAATTTTCATGGTTAAATAAATCACCAGGCCCACTATAAAGTTTATTTTCCAACCAATCTAATCATAAGGTCATAAAGACCTAGATTAAGAGGGGAAGACAAATATCATATAAGTCTAAACCCTATAGCCCAAGGGTTTTTAATGGTGAACATTCAAATCCGCTATTTTCTGTAATGTGGTCCAATTGATTCTAGATCTGTCTTATTTTTCATCTCAGCCTTAAAATATACTTTCAAAATGGTTGGACAGCTTGGATGTAACACATGTATCATGGTGGGTCCACTATCCATTTAGCAGCCCAGCAAAATGGCTGGAAGACATTGATAAAACATATACATTTTGGTGGGTCAGGTCCCACCGTCCAGTGGAGTGGACGGTGTGGATAAAACACATACATCGGTGGATCCCACGTGGGGCCCACCAAAATGTTTATTTTTCATCCAACTATTGATAAGGTCACACGGACTTGGATGAAAAGGAAAACCAAATTTCATAACAATTTAAAACTTCTGTGACACCCAAAAGGGTTTCAATGGCAAACATTCAATCACACTATTTCCTGCCATGTGGGCCACCTGAGTCCCACATACAGCTGATTTTTGGAGTGTGGGACCCAACAAATGCACGGTGTTGATGATCAACACCCATCATGGTGAGGCCCATGACTAAGATCGTGGGTCCCTGCCTGTCCGTCCGTCAGTAGCCCAGCAGACACTGCCTGCACGCCCTCTGGCAGCAGCAGCGTCCTGCTGCATATATTTTTATTATATATATTTTTTTGAAAATGTGTATTCAGAGGGTTTTTCATAAGTGGGGCCCGCATCAGGTGAATCCACTCCAGCCATTGCATTTCATGGCTCAAGACCAACCAAACAAGCCCAATATTTACTATGTTTTGGCTCAAGGTGGGTCCCAGTCGATTTTTAATGGTAAAAATCAATATTTTCTATGTTATGGCCTGCTAAAAAATCAGATTGGGTTCATTTTTCAGCTCAACGTCTAAAATGAGCTGGGGAATGGAATGGATAGCATGGATTGGGTTCATACATCCAGGTGGGGCTTACATGAATAGCCCTTCCCAAAAGCTTTAAACCAAAGCTAATATTTATGTTTTCAGTTAATGTTTAGCGTCCCTAGACGCTGGACGGTTTGGGCTCACCATGTATATAAGGTGGGCCCTGCTCAAGTGGGCACCAAATGGTGGATGGTGTGGATACAACACATATATAAATTGGTCCCCACCTATAGATGGCTTGGATAAAATACATGCTTCATGGTGGGGTCCACTCAGGTGGGCCACATGACCACATCATCACATACAATAAGAAAAAAAAATGAAAGAGAGAGGGAGAGAGAGAGAGACACACGTGTGATGGAGGGACCCCAACAGTATGGGCCCTCCTTTTCAAGCATTTAATCATACATCATGTGGGTCCCAATATATTTGGGCCCACCAAATCAAAAATCAATGGTGGATATTGCTTCTCCACCAAAATGGAAGGTTTAGATGACCTCTTTAAATCTTTGAAAAGTAAACATCATGATGGGGTCCATGGAGAATGACCCCATCATGGAACGATCATGTGAATCAAGGTGGGCCATCGGCCACACTTAGGGTCCAAAGTGAGATCCATACCATCGATCGGTAGGCCTTACTTGGCCCATCATAAAAAATTGAAATCTAAGCCTATACAAGCACTCATCATTCGATCTTCTTGGTCCAATGGAACGCTGATTTCCTTGTGCTTCTCTTTGATGGAAGATGATGAGAGATGAATGGTTAGGATGAAGGATCTTGGGATAGGAATGGGCCACACACAACACACTCTTTTCTCTCACTTGCGAATTGCTTGGGACGTCCACCATTTTGCTTGGAATTTGTGTTTGAGAAATGAGAGAGAGAGAGAGAGAGAGAGAGAGGGTCGTAAGGAGAGAGAGTGATGGGTGATGGATGTGAGGTGATAGTGTACTTGACTTGAGAGTTGACTTGGGTGGTTGCTTGGCTTGTAGAGAAAGAAAGCATGGGATGCTCTTGTACTTGACATGAGGTGATTGATTGATTGATTGATTAATTAATTGATGGGATGAGTTGTAAAGATTCTCTTGGGATTGCAAACGTACGACGTTTTCTTTTAAATAAACACTAGTCCATACCTCCTGGCCAGGGTATCAGATCGGTGTGCAAGACACATCGTTGGAACCACAATAACGGTGCGGTCACAATGGTACAAGTCTCAGATTGAGCCGACTTAGGGTCACGTGCAAACGTCGATTACAAGTCACGGGTTACTGGAATTTGACGGGAAGGACGCAAGAGTTGACGGAATAGTATGAACTAGGATACGGGTCTTACACATAACAATCCAAAATACCATATGCCTACAAATGTAATGTAATATGTTATGCGAATGAAATGACCAAGGTGGAGTGTGAGGTTGGGATGATAGTATATAATATCGTAGGCTATGGGGTCCACCACAAGGGACTTCTATCCAAACTAGTTCCATACCTAAATTTGTAAAGTCAAACTCAATGTGGTAAACTTCTGATCTCAGATTAGTCACAGGTCCCAACCGAAATCCTAGCCATTGCGATGGTACACATAACAAATAGTTACACACCACCAACCCGAGTGGATAGTGAATGAATGAATGAATGAGTATGTAACTCCTGCTTAATAAGTCCACATACCAGTACTGTACATCTCTGAGATCATCACCGGGGTATAGTACACTCCAAACTGGCTATCGCCCCTGCAGGCTGCATAGCCCAGTGAGTGAAAAAGACCTCACTACCCGCCTACCACCAATATACCAATACCTACCCGGCTCGTCGATAGTGGACCCATTTAGGAGCTGGTCAGACTCAGCCTAGCTATGCCTACTCTCTCAGGCGAGTAAGGCCACACCCCCTCCCAACTGACCACGACACAGTGGGAGATGCAGCCTACTGGTATATGGCCCTCATGTGCTCATCTATATCCACTTGGTCTCGACATTGAGGCATCCTCTGGTACTAAGAAGGTTTAGGAATTTTCACCAAAGGCCATCTTTAATAGCTTGATGCTAATAATAGATTTTCGGTGCCCCATCTGGCCATCCTTGATATGCTTGTAGATGTTACGGCCCTGATGTCGCTAAGGCGTACAGTAATCACAACACACAATGTAAGATGCATGAGTCATACAATCTAGTCATGCATCAATCCTGCGTATACTGTGTGCTCATGTGAGATAACCACCGCCTATCTAGGAGTCTCAAAATAACCTTCCCATTGTCATATGCAATGGTCAACCACATCTCATAACAAACATGCAAATGATGCATATGGGCATGTATCATGATGCTATGCTATCACATACTCATAATCGGCATCAGTAATTGGCATCAATAATCAATCTCAACAACGTGGATATTTAACCAACATTACCCCCAAGGAATGACCCATATAGAGCCTAACATATAGTGGACTCATGGCCTCACACGAGGGCTAAAAATACAACACCATGAGCCTCACTCAAGAGCTTAATACACATTATGATGGGCCTTTGACATGGGCTTAACATACATCACAATGGGTCCATAGCCTGGCCCTCCAAATTCACCACAATAGGCCTCATACAATCATAATGGGCCGCGTCACATGGGCCTTTCACATGGGCCTATATACATCGGATGGGCCACATCCCATGGGTCCTGAATAAATCACAATGGCCCACAACCATAGGCCCCAAGCACATCGTAATGGGCCTCTCACACGGGTCCATTATACATCACATCAAGGTGGGCCTCAATGGATGGCCATAAATACATCACATTGGGCCTCATATACATCAAGTGGGTTGCATCACATGGGCCACATATACATTACAATGGGCCACATATACATCATAATGGGCCTCTAACACGGGTCTAATATACATCATAAAGGGCCACATCCCATAACCTTTACATACATTACATTAAGCCTCGACAATCGGAATCGACCTTGATAATTAGAATCGACCTCGATGATCGACCTCAACAATGGAATCGGCCTCGATAATTAGCTTCAAAAATCTAACTCGGCCTCTACAATCAGAATCGAAATCAGCCTCAACAATCTTACTCGGCCTCAACAATCAGCACTAATGATCCATAATCGGCACCGACAATCAGCATCGATAATTGACACCGATAATCAGCATGTAAACAAGGCGGGGTCCGTAGAGGAATGACCGATCAACCATAATATAAAGATTGGCCCTTGGCCGAGGTTATATCAAATCCAATAGCGTGAAACCATCCATCTATGATGAATGGGGCCCACTTATCTGGGTTAACCCACAAGAGAATTATGAGAATGGGCCTAACAAGGCCAAGGAAAGGTCACAATGTGGACATCCAACCATCATTGCCCATCAATGTGGACATTTAACCAACATTGCTCCCAAGGAGTAGCCTACATAGGGCCAAACATATAGTGGCCCCATGGCCTCACATACAATCATGAAGGGCCATATTTACGTTACATCAGCCTCGTCAAATGGGCCAACATACATCACATCAGGCCTCGAATACATAATAAGTGGGCCTTGTACCTGGGCCTCAAATATATCATATGGGCCTCATCGCACAGGCCTCAATTCTAGGTCTCATACATCAAGTGGGCCTCATTACATGGGCCTAACAATACAAACGAGTGGGCCCTGCCCATGGGCCAAAATACATCGTGATGGGCCGCACCAATGGGTTTCATGTATATCAAATCGGTCGCACCAATGGGCCTCATGTATATCAAATCGGGCCACGCCAATGGGCCTCATGTATATCAAATTGGGCCATGCCAATGGGTCGAATCAAATAGATCGATTCAAATGGGCCAAATCAAATAGACCGATTCAAATGGGCTAAATCAATGGGCCGAATCAAATGGGCCAAATCAATGGGTCGATTCAAATGGGTCGTATCAAATAGGCCAAATCAATTGGACCCATCAAATGGGCCGATATAAATGAACCGAATCAAGTGAGCCACACCACTACACCAATCATCTATTATTAGGGATCATTTTAGAGTATTATAAAAAAATGAATCATATCAAATGATGAACTGGACCATACCACAAATAGTAGTGGAGGTAATGTTTTTCATTATTTAGACCAGAAAGGGTGTCACACCCCAAACTCGAAAATCGTATTCACAAGAATCCCGATCACCGAATCCAGTACTGATATCCTCCTTAGTATCTCATTCTTAGCTAGCATTCATACGCCAGATTTCGATCTTGGGATCCCACAAGGAGAATTTTTTTTCCAATGCACATTTAACTCGTAATAAGCATAACCACAAGTATACCTAAATCATAATGGCAACATCATCATCACATATCCACTAATATAAACATTTGAATACAATGCTAAAAGGGAAATACATGTGTAAAAATTAAAGCTCTAGAAGTCAGATACATGCTCCAAGCTCCACGTTGCTACAACCTAGCATCACCTGCACGCATCTATCATGCATAAGCTTATAGAAAGCTTAGAGGGTCGTGTAAGTGTGTGCACAAGGTAAGTGTTGAGTATTTAATACAATGCCATAATCATACGATATCGAAAATACTAGCAATCCATAAACCATACAATATCGAAATAAGCAGAAATACTGACAAGATCAGGAATTATCAGAGTAAACAGAAATATTGACAAGATCATAAATTATCAGAGTAAGTAGAAATACTGACAAGTCCATGAGTCATACAATATCAGAGTATATAATACAGATCAGTTAGGCAACTGAGGAGTCATAGAGAATCAAATATGAGATGTCGAGGATGTAATGCAATGTGTAAATCTTGCTAAGTCCTTCTAGACCATATAAGTATAGAAACATAGTAACCGAAAATGTCATATGCCACAGATTAATACAATATGCGGTGCGAATGGAATGACCATGCTAGAGGGTGAAGTTGGGATAATAATACGTAGTATCACAGGCTATGGGGTCCATCACAAGGGACCTTTATCCAAACCAGTCCCATACCTAAATTTGGATAGTCAGACTCAATGTGGTAGACTCCTAATCTCCGGTTAGTCACGTGCCCCAATCGAAATCTTAGCTATTGCGAAGGCATATGTAACAAATACTTACACACCACTAGTCCGAGTGGATTGTGAATGAATGAATGAATGAGTATACAACTCATGCTCAATAAGTCCACATATCAATACGGTTCTTCTCTGGGATCATCACCGAGGTCTATTACACTCTACGCCATCTTACCGCCCCTATCTAAGTGCACAACTGGGTAAGTAGAAGAGACCTCACTATTCGCTTGCCAATATCGGGCCCGACTAGTCGATATCAGACCCATTCCTCAAGCTGGTCAAAATCAACCTAGATATTGCCCCCTCACTCAGGCGGGTAATGTCACACCCCCTCCTAACCGATCACGACACAGTGAGAGATGCGACCTACTAGTATACGGCACTCGGGCGCTCATATATCCACTTGGTCTTGACGTTGGGGCATCCTCTAGTACCAAGAGGGTTTAAAGATTTTTACCCAGGGCTATCTATGGTAGCCCGATGCTAGTAATAAATTTTTGGTGTCCCATTTGGCCGTCCATGATATGCCTATGGAGGCTACAACCCTGATGTCACTAGGGCGTATAGTAATCACAATGCAAGATGCATGAGTCATACAATCCAATCATGCATAAATCCTTCGCATACCGTGCGCTCATGTGAGATAATATCCACCTATCAGGGAGTCTCATGATAATCTTCCCAATGACATATGCAATGGTCAACCACATCTGATAACAAACATGCAGATGATGCGTATAAGCATGTATCATGATGCTATACAGTCACATACTCATAATCGGTATCAATAACCGGCATTAGCAATTGGCTTCGACAATGTGGACCTTTAACCAACATTACCCCCAAGGAATGGCCCACATAGAGTCAAATATATAATGGGCCCATGACCTCACACAAAGGCCTAATATACAACACGATGAGCCTTACTCGAGGGCCACATATACATAACAGGTGGACCCTACTCATGGGGCCTCAAATACATGAAATGTGGGCCCTATACATGGGTCTCAAATACATCAAATGGGTCATGCATCATGGGCCTAATACATATCACAATGGGACTTGTCCATAGGCCACAAATACATTATAATGGGCCTTGCCTATTGGCCATGAATACATCACAATAGGCCTTGCCCATGAGCCTCAAATATATCACAATAGGGTCTCAACTATGGGTCACATATACATCATATACGTCTTGACAATCGGCCTCAGCAATCGAAATCAGTCTCAACAATCGGAATCGACACTCAGAATTGGCCTCGATACTCGGCCGAGACAGTCAGAATTGGCCTATACAATCGGCCTCGATAAATCGGAATTGGCCTCGATACTCGGCCTTGACAATCGAAATCAGCCTATACAGTCGGCCTCGACAAATCAGAATTGCCTCGATACTTAACCTCGACACTCAGAATTGGCCTATACAATCGGCCTCGACAAATCAGAATCGACCTCGATAATTTGTCTCGACAATCGAAATCATCCTATACAATCGGCCTCGACAAATCAAAATCGGCCTCGTTACTCGACCTCGACAATCGGGATCGACCTATACAATCGGCCTTCATAATCGGCCTAGACAATCGGAATTAGCTTATATAATCGGCCTTGACAAATTGGAATCGGCCTCGACAATTAGATTCAGCCTTTACAATTAGCCTCGATAAATTGAAATTGACCTAGATAATCAAGGTTGATAATCGACATCAGCCGTGGTTATATCAAATCCAATAATATAGAGTCATCTATTTAGGGTGAATGGGGCCCACTTATTTGGGTTAAACTACTAAGGGAATGATAAGAATGAGCCTAACAAGGCCTAAGGAGAGGTCACAATGTGGATATCCAACCATTATTGCCCATCAATGTGGACATCTAACCAACATTGCTCCCAAGGAGTGGCCTACATAGGACCAAACATATAATGGGACCATGGCCTCACATACAATCACGATGAGCCTCATTTACGTCACGTAGGCCTCGTCATATGGGCCAACATACATCTCATTGGGCCTCGTATACACAACAGGTGAGCCTCGCACCTGGGCCTCAAATATATCAAAATGGACCACAACATATGAGCCAGAAACACATCACAATGGGCCTCGCCAAATGGGTCAAAAATACATCACAATGGGACTCAACCCATGGGCTCCAAATACGTAGCAGGTGGGCCCTGCACATGGTTATGAATACATCTCAATGGGCCATGACCCATAGGCCTCAATACATCACAATGGTCCTAATTGTATGGGCCAGAAACATATCAAAATGGGCCATGGCATATGGGTCAGAATTACATTATAATGGGCCCCACTAATGGGCCATAAATACATAATAGGTGGGCCCTACACATGGGCATAATACACATCAAATGGGCCACACCAATTGGGCCCTATATGTACATCAAATGGACCACAACCAAATATACGTGGTGATAATGACTTTCACCATGAAAGCTCCTAAGGCCCACCATAACATATGTTTCCCATCCAACCTGTTCATAAATGAACTTAGTGATAGATGAAGTGGAAGCAAATATCAGCTTAATAGGAAACTGCTATGGCCCTTAGAAATTTTAAATGGTAGATGCCATTACTATAAATGGTGGGCTCCTCTTGAACTTTAGATCTGACTTATTTTTAGTCTCAAGCCTGTTAAGACAAGCTCACCAAATGGTTGGATGGCTTGGATGCAACACATGCATCAAGGGTGGGTCCCTTCGTCTAGGTGTGGACAGTGAACATAAAACACATACATGATTAGACCCACGGGAGTGTGCTAATGTTAGTATAGCAGCAGTGCTGCTGGTGGGAGTCCATGAATGGACGATATGGATGAAACCCACAAAAATATGTTGACATCATTACATTAGCAGGCCCACCGTCCAGGACACTTGGACGGCAGGGATAAAATATGTGTATCTAAGGGGGTCCCACTGTCCAGGACACTTGGACGACAGGGATAAAACATGTGTATCTAAGGGGGTCCCACTGTCAGTGGACGGTGTGGTCAAAATGCATAAACCATGGTGAGTTCCACCGTCCAATGCAGTGGACGGTGTGAATAAAACATGCACATCATTGTGGGTCCCACGTGGGGCCCACCATAACGTTTATTTTCCATCCAATCTGTTGAAAAGGTCACATGGACCTGGGTAAAGAGGAAAAACAAACTTCATATTGATCTAAAATGTCTGACCCAAAAGGGTGTCAATGGCAGATGTTCAATCCACTATTTCTAGTGACATGGGCCACCTAAGCTTCACATAAGGTTAATTTTTAAGCGGCCCATTGTGCCAAAGGATACCTACCAAATGCAGTGGATGTTCTACACACATCATGGTGGGGCCCACAACTAGGACCCAACAGTCCCTAGGTGTTCATACCTAGCGCAGCAGGATGCTGCTGCCATCCTCTACCGTCCTCTGGATAGTAGCAAAAGTAGCTGCTGTATTTTATTTTTTTAAAATCATTTTTCTGAGGTTTTCCCATGTGGGGCCCACATCAGGTGGATCCACTCCAGCCATTGCATTCCATGGCTGGAGACAGTCAGAACGAACCCAATATTTGGAGTATTTTGGGTGTATAGAAACGTCTGAGTGGATTTCAACGGTAGAAAATACTGTTTTCTATGGTATAGCCTGTCAAAAAATCAGATTCACTTCATTTTTCAACTCAATGCCTAAAATAATCTGGGGAATGGAATGGATGGCTTGGATTAAATTAATGCATCAAGGTGGGGCTTGTATGAGTGGCGCACCCAAAAATCTAAAAACCAACTGAGTTATATATTATTTATTTATTACTTGTTAGTACACACCCATGTCAGTACATGCACTCCATGTTAGCCAGCTTCACGTCCAACGTCCAGGGATGCTGGACGGCATGGATAAACATAGCATCACAGTGCGTCCCACAGGAACGTGGCCCACATTTTATCAAGGTAAGTCCCACATGAACGTGGCCTACCTAATGGGTATGATATTTGTGTTTTCTCATCATCCATAAGGTAGAGTCCACATGACTTGGATGGTTTGGATAAGACATAAATCAAGATGGGGTCCATCCGAGTGGGCCACACATCATACAAAAGTGAAAGAGAGAGAGGGAGAGAGAGAAAGAGAGAGATGAGAGAGAGAGAGAAAGAGAGAGGCACCCACCTCAAGATCTTTTCTTCCTTCTTCCGCCAATGCATGCTAGAATCCCAATGGATGAACTTTAATGGTTGAGATGGATCATGGATGGTGGAGATGAGAGTTAGGAAGGTGGGTCACACTAGCTCTCTCATGGGAGCCATGGACGTGGGTTGATCCATGGAGGGATTGCTTGGAGAAAAAGAGCTGAGAGAGGAAGTGATGTAAGAGAAGTGATGGGAGAGAGATGGTGAGGTGATGGGAAAGTGGACTTATGGAAAAAGGGAAGGAGTGGTTGCTCGTAAGGAGTTATAGCTAGATGTAGGGTAGGGTAATGTCACCCGTAGGGTGACATCATCATATTATGGTTTTATAGGGAAATACAACAACAGGGATAGGTGGGTCCTACGATCAAGCGATCAATGGCCAGGATGATGCATGGGCCAGATCTCATAATCTGAGCGTCATATTGATGCACGAGATGTAGTGTCAGAATCGCGGCGACGACGTGGTCGAAATGACACAGGTCTCGGGTTGAGTCGGCTTCGGTTTATAGGATGTGACTCTAGAGCATGCAAAAATACTATTTATGCGTCGTGAGTCGTTGAAATTCGATAGGAGAACCGCAAGATCCTACGAAATGGAATGATCACTAGGATATGGGCCTGACACAGGGCCAGCATAACATTTATTTCCACCCAATCTATTCATAAGGTCACAAGACCTAGCTAAAGAGGAAAAATAAATATCATTTGATCTATAAATTTTTGGGATTCTTGAAGGATTTCAATGGTGGACGTTCAAACCCACTGTTGTTGTGGTGTGGTCCACCTAATAACTAGATATGTCTTATTTTTAGTCCCAAGTCTTGAGACAGACTTGCCAAAAGGATGGACGGTTGGGCTGGATCACATACATTAGGGGTGGGGTCCACATACATGGCCCACCAGAGATATGAATCTGCTTCATTTTTCTAGAGTGCTACTGCTGAACGTGCAGCAGCAGCTGATATTAGCCGCTAGCCCACTGTCAAATCAGATGGTTGGTGGGGATTTAAAATGGATGGATGACGTGATATGTACATGCCTGGTGGGGCGCATGTGGCATGCTAGATGGATGGATGGTGTGATTTATACATACATCATGTTGGGTCCCACAGCAGACGAGCCCCACTGTAGATGCAGCGTCAGCTACTATGTTGGTACAGGTGTGTCCCACACACGTGGGCCACCCTACCCTCCTCTCTCTCATTACATATATATATCCATTATATAATATAATATAATTATAATATAATAAGATATATTTAAAGTAATATTAACATAATTAAATGTCCACCGTCCAGACTCTCTGGACATTTTGGACGGTGGGGATCTAACACATAAAACATGTGGGTCCACACGTGTGGCCCACCTCAATATATATACTATATATTAAAATATTATTATTATTATTTGATTGCTGGATAGTACCCACCACATCCATTTCACACTACACTATTAGCCACCCCCACTACTGCCACGTCCAGCGTCCAGGGATGTTGGATGACATGGATATAACATGGCATCAAGGTGGGTCCCACATGGACGTAGCCCACCTGATTTGGATTACTTTGAATTTTGTGTTTTTCCTTCCATCTAGGCCTAGTAACAGGCTGAACGGTGTAGATCCAACACATCCATCAGGTGGGTCCCATAAAGGTGGTTGACATGGATAAAATATATACTTCATGGTGGGCCACACACACAAACACATCATCCATATAAGAGAAAGAGAGAGAGAGAGAGAGAGAGAGAGAGAGAGAGAGAGAGAGAGAGAGAGAAAGAAAGAGAAATAGCAAGATAGAGAGACCCCTACTATGGGCCACTTTCAACATTGCATATATCAATGTGGGTCCCACAACAAGTGGGCCCTAAAATAAAAAATCAACGGTGGATCACCCACCTATTGCACTCCTCCTTGGTCTCTTAGGTTCCTATGCTCCTTATCTTCAATTTTGATGGAGGTAGATGATGAATGAATGGTTGGGATGGGAGATGAGAGAGTGGGAAAGTGGGCCACACTTAGATTGTTCTTGGAAATGGTTGGCCGTTAGAATTTGTTGCTTGGGAGAGTGTTTGTGAAAATGAGGGAGAGAGAGAGAAGTGATAGGATGATATGGGATGGGTGTTGTAAGAAAATGATGGTTAGGGTATGGGCTTGGTTAAATTTTGGGTGAAAAAGGGATGGGTGGAGAGAGAGAGAGAGAGAGAGAGAGAGAGAGAGAGAGAGAGTTGACTTTGGAAAGGAAAAGGGATGGGTTACTTGTACTTGCGGCATGGAGTGTACTTGACTTGATTGATGGGATGTAGAGATTCTCTCAGAATTTACAACGCGTGTCATTTTTTTGGAATGAACGCGAGCCCATATCTCCTGGCCTGGGTATCAAATCAGTGCACAAGTCACGGCGTTAGAACCGCGGTGACGGCGCTGTCGCTAGGGTATAAGTTTCGGGTCGAGCTGACTTCGGTATGCAGGACTTGGCTTAAAATCATATGCAAATGTAGAATACAGGTCGAGGGTTGCCAGAATTTAACTGGGAGGATCGCGAAAGTCTACGGAATGGTACGGTCTAAGATATGGGTCTCACACAATAGGGATAGTTTTTGGCTGAAGAAATTTCTCGAATGGGCAACAGACAGTTAGGAATTAGATCCCAAATCACAGACCATTGTGGCATACATATTGTGTGTATAAGCTTAGAAGGATAGTTTGCCCATTAACCTATTTTGTCCAAATTTCTTATGCACTAATAATGTATAGATTAACTTACAGTATTAAACTAGACATAATTAAAGAGGATAAGTCGGGGCTGTGGCAAAAGTCCTTGGATAGAATTAATCATCTTGCCACAAACTCAAACTCGTCCTTAAAATCAAACACAACACCCATGTAACATCCCGAAAATCGGGGGGTCGAGCAAAAACTCAACTCCCGAGTTCCAAAATGTTATTTATGCAACATAGATATGTATGATTGAATGTTGTCGGTGATAATGTATTAAACATGAGTGAGATTAAGCTAAAACAGCATATCACACTCCAGAGATGGTTAAATTTACAAGCGAAAGACTGTGATAGTATGTATAACATATATAAACTATTATATGTCTCCAGAGTGTGAATATGTTACCAGGTTATATACATACATGTATACTCCAAAAGTAAACCAAAAGGATATACATGAGTGTTCTAAAAATATAAAATGACTAGTGTAAAGGTATCTAATTAACCTCCCTGTAATCTCGACAATCAGAACACGCATAAAGGAGAGATCCTCCTCCTCATCATCAAGTCCAGCTCCACCTCGCAGGCCGCGCTATCATTTACAATCACAATAGGGACTGGTGGGTGTCCGGAAACACCATCCCGTAACGTGGGAGTGAGTGATCAACTCAGTGGGATAAGAGAGCAGCGATTAGCATGTTATCAAATCAATCATGCGATAATAGTAAAGCGGTAAATCAAACAATCCTAATACTGTTGTTAATGCAATATGACATGACATGATGGATGCCTTCACCGACGATCTCCCTCATACGGCACCATCTTACGCGCGCAGCATGCCACCCTCCCTCAAGTGCTCCACATCTTCCAGGCACATGCAATATAATGGTGATATGATTTCAGAGTTGTTATTAGTCCATTCAAACAGCAAGATTGGGAAACTAAGGTACTTCCCTTATATCAATCCCAACATAGATCCTGTCTAGGGTCATCACTCCTCGTAATCTCATACAAGGTATATTTTGTAGGTCGCTGCAAGGGCTGCCAGGACTGTTGCACGCACTCGTTGCTCCGCTCCTCCATCACCTTATCAATACAGGCCTACTGTACTCTACTGCTATGGAAGGGTCGTCGCCTCCCGTAGAATCAGAATACACTCGCAGTCACTACAAAGGACTCGTCGCTTGATCAGTGTAGGCTGACAGAAAGAATATAGTGTCCCATACCACCATAATCTGCTCACTAGACTAGGTGCTCACTGGTCACTACGGGGAGGTTTGTGGCCCCAACGTAGGCCGAAAGCTCGACCACGGTGTCCCATACCACCATGCCCGGCTCATGAGTCTTCGTGGATCAAGGTACCATTGTTAACAGGGTTTACAATGGTAAGTTCAGTACCCTAGGTTCAGGTTCAAGCAGTTATGACTCATGCAGGGTGAACATACAATGGCTAGTCGGGTTACTTGACGGGCTCGACTAGCACGAACGCATCGCAAGTCGAACGACATGAAGTGCGTGAAACACTTCACGTGGCCTAACCACTGCCGCCAACTCCAAACACGACTCGCGTTCATCGACACGTCCTTCGTGGCAAATACCAGCTAGCCACGAATTTTCTCTCTTACCGACTGTCTGGACTAAGTATAGTCCCAAACAATTATGAATCCACATCAGCAATCAGGTAAGAGTATTGGAAATGAAATACAAACATGTGAGCATGTTAACACATGTTATAACGTACAACTTAAGTAAATCATCTTACACATGTCTTTCACACATATAATGAAATTATGCATATCGCCAACATATAGGAAATCCTCTCCATCAGCATATTAATTGAGAATTCAATCTCAAACTAAATCATAAGGAAATCATCAAGTACATGTTATAACATACCACCTAAGTGAAACATCAAGTATATGCATTTCATACATATAATGAAATTGTACATATGGCTAACATGTAGGAAACCATTTACACCAGCATATTAATTAAGAAATCAATCTCAAACTAATTCATAACACCATTCAATTCAATACATACTAATACAAGCCTTTATACAAACACTTAAACTACACACTTAAGCCTACATATAGTATGTCGACTCAAAGTGCGCATTTTGGCGAAGAGATGTACGTATTCCTAACATTCTAATGCGACAATAAACCATGTAAATCACATCAGCAAAATATGAATGAAAACATTACTTCCTACAAATGACTAAAATGCCCTAAATCTCATATTCTTCGTCGGTTTATGAAACAGGAAACGGAAAGCATGTTGTACATGTCAAACGGCGTTGCCGTCGATAATCTACTATTAAATGACATTGAAAGCGTTGAAAACAGTCAATCAAAGCATCTGAAATCCACATCTTTTCTCTTATAAACGTATCGTTTCGAACGGAGCGTATACGCTTCGTGTACGGCAATCAGGTGACCTAATACACAAGTTCTATCAGCTAACATGCTATGAATCCTAGTGAACCTCAAATCAGCAACTTTTAGGGTATTTTCTTACCTGAAAATGTGGAGAAATCACCGAAAAAGTGATTGGAGTGCGTCGCCTAAGCACGTGGTGCAGCAGCAGCAGGTGGCAGGAAAATCCCTCCCACCTTCTCTCACAAACTCTCACCTTTTCTCTCTCCCAATCTAGGGTTTTTCTCAAATTCGGATGGAAGAGAGGAGTGAGGGTTTCAACCCCTTTTATAAGCTCAAATGTGCCCAAAATAGGCTCGGGTACAATGTATACTTGAGGTCTATCCAAATCGGGGCTGTTTCGGTCCAAAAAGGCATTTCTGGTGGTCTCCTGGCCAAATGCGGTCGGACTTAAGCTCATGCATACTGGATCTAGCATACATCAAGTTTTCAGTCCGACAAGGTTCGCAGATCGCATGTGGCGGTCCAGTTTCAGTTCAGCGGTCACCGCACGTAGATCAGGCCTGCAAGTCTCATGATATGAAATAGAAATTTTTTCTGATCCAAGGGTGTAATTTGGCTGAATTCTGACGGTCAGAACGCTTAATACTGACGCGTCAAGTCGTGTGCCAGATTGAATTTCAAATTCCAAATCTGTCCCTATTCGCACTCTCTTCAGTCCGGGCTCAATGAAATAGCCTGTGATTATCGGTTGGACTTGATTTTTGAAATAATTGTCAAGTCCAGCTAGGCGGTTCTAACAGTCTAAGATAGCAGGTAGCAGACTTTCGACGTGCGGTCTAGATCCAATACAAAGTTTCAAAGAGGTCCAGAGAACAAACCTGCTTAGAGTTTGATCCGAGGTTTTAGAGTATTATAGAGTCATTGGTTCTACTCGATTTGGGTCTTGTATAACGTATTTAAAGTGATCAGGGACTATTTTCCAGCTACTCTAGCATTGCGCTAGCTAACTTACTCTTATTTTCTAAAGGAATTAATCCTAAGTGATTTCTTTGACTATGGAATTGGGTTCTGAACGATTTCCCAAGTGTTTTAATTGACCCATTGCCTAAGGACGTTTAATCCCAGGTTGGCTAAAATTCGGGGTGTTACAACCCATCATTTTTTACTCCTTTCTATGACCATAGGTACTAATGCCATAATACACATCATCGATGAAAATAAGACCAATGTATCGAGAGATCGCTTCCCATTTTATATCAAAGATAGGTCTGAAATTTCAACTCGTCCTAACATACAAATCGATACGCAAATTCTTAAACCATGAGAGTAGAAACAATTTTAAGGTGGGTATAAAAGTTATGAACTCAATCGGGTTAAGTAGGTATACACGTCTACCCACTCATTGGCGCAATAGAAGCTTGGTGGACTAATGGCCCACTGGTCCAGGATCAAAGGAAATTAATCCAAGTTATACATAAGGTTAGGTCACTAAATAGGATCTGAATCTTCCTTAGAATGTCAATAATGAAGTCATTAAAGGAAAGAAATTAAGGTTTAAGTATTAAACCAATTCATTTTTTAAAAAAATAAAATCGTATCACTAAAGAATAGGCCTAACAATGGGTACAAGTTGAATTATAATAACCGAGGTCAGTGTATTCACAAATGTGGTCATTGAATACGAACCCAATAGAAGCCTTAGCCAATTTTGGGGATGAAATTATTTTTAAGGGGGGTAGATTGTAACGTCCCAGATTTTTGCCAACTTGGAGTTAGACGTCCTTGGGCAATGGGTCTATTATAACACCTTATCGACTTAGGAGGGAGTGATCAAACTTAGCGACATTAAAGGACCCTAGGATCAAGCCATCCGGCTAATCTAAACACTGACGTCTTAGCCTAGGGTTTACCTATAGAAGCGACCCCTCTTTGCTCTCATGAATCATATAGAAGCCCCATGGGCTTCACCTAGGGCCATTTCTACTTCACTTATACCCCATTTCTAGTCCATTATACCCTTTTTAGTCTCAATTCATCACCTCATTCTCTTCCCAGGCTCTCAAAACTCAATCTCAAAGTCTCAAATCCACCCTTTTAACCCATCTCCTTAAAAAATCTCACCTTTCACAACCTTATTCTTCAAATTTTTCTAAGTACTTTCATATTAGACACAAATCCTAAAGATCAAAGCATGAAGAACTATAATTAAACTAAAATTTACTATAAATAGAAAAAATATAAATAAAATAGACTTTACACCATTAACCTTATGGAATATTGGGAAATAAATAAGTTATTTGGATAACTTAGCTTCTCTTACCCCAAATTCATATATTGCACGTTGAATAAATCATTCCAGTTTGTAAGATACACTCGTTTCAAGAATCAAGTGGCATAATCACCACCAAAACCACTAGAGGGGTGCGGCGCCACCGCCCGGTCGACGGCGCTCCACCGGTGCACCGAATTTTGGTGGACCCTTATTGATTTTTTTATGTTTTCATGTTGACTTCAAAAATCCATATCTCCCTCAATATAACTCCAATTTAGGTGATTCAAAAGCCATATTGAAGCTTGATAAGTCTAGTTTTATGTAAAAATAAGATAAAATTTTTAATATAGTTAAATATAGGTTAATGTGACAACTATCCAAAAATTATTTGTCCAAATAGTTGCTACTTCCAGAATTTTTAGAATTTTTCTAAACTACAAAATTTAATGAAATTTGGTTGAGATAAAGTAGACTTGAAGATAATCTACTAAAAAATAATTAAAATAATATACTAACTACAAGTGTCAAAAAAAATATAGAACTACCCGAGGACCGCATCCTATAGTATAATTTTGGTGAAATTTAATTAAGTGCTAAACTAAATAATTGATGGATTTAGCTTGGGACCCCATTTTTACAAATAAGAAGTCCTAAAACCATTAACACCACTAGCTTGATAGTATATAAAAATATAGAAAAAATTCCAAGAGCCTGTCGCTCCCATGAGCATATTGAAACCGTGTATCGGACCTGGACAGCACGTAGAAAGTCCGATGACCGTGAAATTATAAGATTATTTTCATCCTACTGGGCTTGACAACCATCATGGGAATCGAAGCCAGATAGTATCCAAAAATGCACAACTTGAGCCCTGAGTAAAGTATGTGAGAAACGTGAATATCTTTAGAAAATGTATTGAAACTTAAGTGAATTGGGCCATTCACTCATGCACAAAATTGAGGATTTCGGACCGTTAGTTTCTGACCAAACTCCACCCATGGGAAAAAGAAATTTCCTTGCACATATCCGTATACTTATGGCCCCAATTGAGTAAGTATGACCTTTGATCAGACACGGATCCTCCACGGTCGATCGGCCTATCCGATCACACTAAAATCACATCCTAGAATAAATCCATTGTCAGGGAACTTACCTTATGATGTAAGTGAATAATGGGCCTCCTCATGTGCCCTGTTTGTCAAAAATAGTCACCCTTTCAGTATAACCTAAGTATATTAGGGCCCTGAGGTTGTTAACATCATTTCTGGGCCTATATATAGCTCTTATTTCACCCCATTTCTATTCCATACAAATTTCTCCAAACCCTAAGAGAGAGAAGAGAGAAAAGAAGAGAAAAGAGGAAAGAGAGGAGAGAGATTTTGGGAGATCATTGCTGGGATTCTCTCCCACTACTCCACGCACTGAATCACCTTTTTATTATGCTGCCCAACCTATTTCAACTATGATTTTGGGTAAGAAATCCAAACCCCAATGCTGTAGTTAAGATATAGAATGGTCGATTGTCAACCTAGCTAATAGATTTTCCCATTTAGGTACCTAATGTTTTATTTTCGGGAACGTAAAATTTAAACCGATTTTAAATCGAGTATTCCAACAAAAGGTACAGACTATAAATGTTTAGGTTATGGTTTTTAATGTTTTCAATGTCAGCTAATGGTTTATATCTAACTTGATTACTACTATATTGTCTTACACACACCGATCTCGATATATTTTATATGTATGAAATATGTTGAATAGAATATGCATTCCATGTGTTTGTTGAAATGTCTGAATGAACATGTAAACATGATTTATTCTTACCATGCCTACTAATTTAGGATTCATCGTTGTTATATGCATGTTGACCTCTCTGTGTAAGGATCTATTAAAATACATGTTGTAACTACCCTTGTCTACGTATTTGGTGAAGTGTAGTCTAAGTGTTTGATGAATTGTCTGAATGGAAAATTATTGATGATTTTTATGTATTACGAGTGTTAAGATAGGATGCTTTCTTTTCTTACATATATGTATAGTCTTTTTCATGAAATCATATTTGCCTCTATGCAAATGATTGATAAAATGCTAGTATTTGGTAACATGATCAAGGTGTTTGATGAAATGCTTAAATGAGGATTTCACTTGGATTGTTTGTTAAATACTGAAATGATTATCATGTGTATTTAATTGCTGCATCTGAGTAAGATTGGGGCTACAACCTAGTCCAGGCAATCGGTAAGTTCTTGTTCGGGTGGCCGAATTAGTCTCGCCACATTTAGTATACTTGATGAATCCGGTTTTCACAACGATTGTTGACAGCGGTTAGGCCATGAGGGGTGCTTATGCACTCTATGTCGATTTAGTTAATGTGTGCCTATACCAATGAAACTTTCTTAACAAACCGATCGGCCTATTGTGTGTTTACCATATATGGACACTACTGCTTGAATCTAAGGTATCCTTTACCAATGTGAAGGCCCACTTTAACCATGGTACCATGATCCATTAAGACTCATGAGCCGGGCATGGTGGTATGGGACACTGTGTTCGAGCTATCGGCCTATGCCGAGGTGATAAGCCACCCCATAGTGACCAGTGAGCAAACTCAAACTTGTGAGCCGAGAATAGTGGTATGGGACACCGTGTTCAAGTTGTCGGCCTATACTAAGGTGATTAGCCACCCCATAGTGATTGCGAGTATAAACTTTTAAATTTTCCTATCGACTACTTTTCATTGGGAGTGATGACCCTACAACTTACCTATCGTATGTGCTTGACTTGGAGTGACGAACCTTGATGAATCCTTTGGTTTAGGTCAATGATATAAAGGTTGGTACCCTAACTTCCTAAATTTGATGTATGAATAAGCTTAATTAACTATTGGGCTAACATGACCATGCATTACACTGCATTAATTAGGACGTGCTTTAAAGGCATGAAAGTTGCATAGGAGGCAGTGTTGTCATATGCAAAATTCAGTGTCGGTGTCGCTTGTTGAGAGAGCTTTTGATGTGAGAGCATGCATCATTACTTGCACTTCATTCCTGCATTAATAAGAGTAGTTAGGTTGTGATTGTGATGTTGCCTTATCATTATTGCTTGATTGACTTGATAACATGTTAACTTTTACCTTATAGTACCACCGAGTTAGCCACTCATTCTCACTCTGGGACGGTATTTTAAAACACCAATAAAACTCTGGTTTAGATGCAGGTGAAGTCTATGCAACAGAGCAGGAATTTATGGATGAGGAGGAGGAGTTCTCCTACTTTCATCTCTCGGGCAGGTCTATGTAGACCTTGTGCCGATGCACAAGGACTGCAGGGATACTTTGCTTAGTTGGACACATCTAGTTTTTTGCATTTTGTTTATTTTGAAACTGTACATGTATATATTGAGCCCGGTTACATACTTATACTTTGGAGGTTGTGAAACACTTACATGCTTAAATATATATGTTTCAGACTTTCGCTTGCATAATTTAATTACATCCGAAGTATGATATGTTGTTTTAATATAATCTCACTCATGCTTAACTTTTAATATGGAAGAAATCTGAACATCATCATTCATACTACATAAGTGATGTTCTGGATCTCAGGAGTAGATCTTTGTTCGACCCTCAAAATTTAGGGCCTTACAAGACGAGGCATCTTGGGAGCATGGGGCCAAGATTCGCGACCGTTATCCCCATCTCTTTGATGATTTATTGTATTTTGTGTTGTCTCTAATTATATATGATGTCATGATTTCTCTCCTTATATAAGTTTTGCTTAGTTGTGATGTTAGTGTAAATTTTGAGAAAAAAGTTTTTATTAGGAGGGGAGAACTGTAAGGCCCATACCATACTCAATACCATTCCATAGATTCTCGCAATCCACCCTATCGAATTCTGGCAACCCGTGACCTATAATCTGCATTTACGCGCGACCCTTAGTTATATCTTGTAGATCCGAGATGAGTCAACCCAAAACTTGTAACATCGTGACCGCACCATCGTCGTGGTTCCAATGCCGCATCTTGCACACCAATGTGATACCCAAGCCAGGAGATGTGGGCCCACGAATTTTTCAAAGAAATGCCGTGTGTTGTGAATTTCAAGAGAATCTCTACAACCCGTCCCACGAGTCAGTCAAATCAATTAAGTACACAACCTATCACTCAATCCATCACACCCATACCTCACATGTCACCTCTCATACACAACCCATGCCACTCTTACACAAGCTACCCCAAAGTCAACTCTTACATCACTCCATCCATTACTCACAGCCATCACTTCTCTCTTACAACAACCCTCTCTCTCTCTCTAATTACTTTTCCAAGCAACCAAAGAGGTTAGCCGTCCAAGCAATCTAAGCTCCAAGAGAGCCAAGTGTAGCCCACCTCCTACCCCTCTCATCTTCCATCTCAACCCTCCAACCTCCATCATCTTCCATCAAAGAGAGAGCTAAGGAGTTTGACATTCCATTGGACCAAGAAGATCAAACGGTAGGTGTTTTACAGGCTTAGATTTTATTATTTTGATGATAGGCCAAGTGGGGCCTACCTTCTGTAACACCCTGAAAATCGGGGGTCGTGTATAAACTCAACTCCCGAGTTCCAAACCATCACTTATGCAAAAAAAATGATTATGATTCAATGTTGTCTGAGTTAAAGCATTCACATGAGTAAAAGTATACCAAAACTGCAATTCATACTCCAGATTCAGTGATAAAAGCAAGCGAAAGACTAAAAGATATACAAATCATTGTATGAAAAACAAAATAGATCTCAACTATCTCCAAAGTATGAATACATCTCTGAGTCTCATATACATGTAAATAACAGAAATCAAATGTCAAAATAGTCCCACTGAGAAGTCCCGTCAATCCAGGCCACCTAAGCAAAGCCGTCGTGGTAATGCATATATGAGAACTCATCCTGGTCCTCATCACAGTCCGGCTCTGCCTCCTGGATCGCAGCCTCACCTGCATCTAAGACAGGGTCTGGTGGGTGTTGCAAACATCATCCCGTAACGTAAGAGTGAGTAGCTAACTCAGTGGAATAATAGAGCAAGGATTAGCATGTTCTCAAATCAATCATGCGATAATAGTAAAGTAGTAAATCGAACATTCCTAATACTGTTGTTAATGCAGTATGACATGACATGATGGATGCCCTCACCGACATTCACCCTCATACGGCACCATCTTACGCCCGCGGCATGCTTGCGTACCGCTCAGTGCTCCACATCTTCCAGGCACATGCAATGTGATGGTGATATGATTGTCGAGTTATTATTAGTCCATTCAAATAGCAGGATTGGGACAATAAGGTACTTTCCTTATATCAATCCCAACACAGATCCTGTCTAGGGTCGTCACTCCTAGTAATCTCATACGATGTATATTTTGTAGGTCACTGCAAGGGCTGTCAGGGCTGTTGTTCGCACTCGTTGCACCGCTCCCCCATCACCTTATCAATACAGGCCTACTGTACTCTCACGGCTACGGAAGGGTCATTGCCTCCCGTAGACTCAGAATACGCTTGCGGTCACTACAAAGGACTCGTCGCCTGATCAGTGTAGGCCGACAGCAAGAATATAGTGTCCCATACCACCATAATCTGGCGACGAGTCATAAGTGCTCACTGGTCATTACAGGGAGGTTTGTGGCCCCAGCATAGGCCGACAGCTCGACCACGGTGTCCCATACCACCGTGCCCGGCTCATGAGTCTTTATGGATCAAGGTACCACGATTAACAGGGTTTACAATGGTAAGTTCAGTACCCTAGGTTCAAGTAGTTATGACCCATGCAGGGTGAACATACAATGGCCAGTCGGGTTACTTGATGGGCTCGACTAGCACGAGCGCATCTCAAGTCGAACGAAATGAAGTGCGTAAAAAACCTCGTGTGGCCTAACCACTGCCGCCAACTCCAAAACACGGCTCGCGTTCATCGATGCATTTTTCGTGGCAAAGATAAGCCAACCACGACTTCACTTGGTTGCCGACTGCCTGGACTAGGTATAGTCCCAAACAATTATGAATCCACATCAGAAATCATATAAGAGTATTGGAAATGAAATACAACAATGTGAGCATGTTAACACATGTTATAACATACAACTTAAGTGAATTATCAAGCACATGCATTTCATACATATAATGAAAACATGCATATAGCTAACATGTAGGAAATCATTTACATCAGCGTATTAATTGAGAATTCAATCTCAAACTAATTCATAACACCATTTAATTCAATACATACCAGTACAAGCATTTATACAAACACTTAAACTACACACTTAAGTCTACATATAGTATGTCGACTCAAAGTGCGCATTGAGGCGAATCTCTTCGCCAAACTAATTATGCACGCATTCCTAGTATCCTAATGTGACAAGAAGCCATGTCAATCACATTAGCAAAATATGGATGAAAATAGTATTTCCTACAAATGACTAAAATGCCCTAAATCTCATATTTTTCGTCTACTTACGAAACAGGAAACGGACAGCATGTTGTACATGTCAAACGGCGTTGCCTTCGATAATCTACTATTAAACGACATTGAAAGCGTTGGAAACAGTCAATCAAAGCGTCTAAAATTCGCACCTTTTCTCCTAGAAGCATATCAATTCGAACGGAGCGTATACGCTTCGTCTACGGTGAATAGGTAACCTAATACACAAGATCCATAAGCTACTTCGCTATGGAAACGACGGAACCTCAAATCAGCAAGTATTTAGGGTATTTTCTTACATATAATCGTGGCAAAATCACCGGAAAAGTGATTGGATTGCGTGGCTTAAACACATGCAACAGGTAGTGCAGCAGCAGGAAAAACTCTCCCACCTTCTCTCATAAACTCTCACTTTCTCTCTCACTCTTGCTAGGGTTTCTAGCAAACTCGGATGGGTGAGAGAAGTGAGGGTTTAAGCCCCTTTTATAACCTAAAACTCGCCCAAAACAGGCTTGGGAACAAGGTTTACTTGATACCTAAACAAATCGGGGTTGTTTCGGTCCAAAAGGACATTTCTGGCGGTCCCCTGGCAGAACGCTATCGGACTTAAGTTCATACACGTCGGATGTCGCTCACATCCCATTTTCAGACTAGTAGTGTTCGTAGATCGCATGTGGCGGTCCAGTTTCAGTTCAGCGGTCACCGTATGTAGATCAGGTCTACAAGTCTCATGATATGAAATAGAAATTTTTCCTGATCCAAGGGTGTAATTTGGCTGAATTCTGACGGTCAGAACGCTTAATACTGACGCGTCAAGTCGTGTGCCAAATTTGAATTTCAAATTCCAAATCTAACCCTATTCTCACTCTCTTCAGTCCAGGCTCAATGAAATAGCCTGCGAATGTCGGTTGGACTTGATTTTCGAAATGATTGTCAAGTCCAGCCAGGCGGTTTTAACGGTCTAAGATTGTAGGTATCGGACTTTCGACGCGCGGTCTACATCCAATACAAAGTTTCAAAGAGGTCCAGAGAACAAACCGGTTTAGAGTTTGATCCGAGGTTTTAGAGTATTATAGCGTCATTGGTTCTACTCGCTTTGGGTCTTGTAGAACGTATTTAAAGTGATTAGGGACTATTTCCCAGCTACTCTAGCGTTGCGCTAGCTAACTTACACTTATTTTCTAAAGGAATTAATCCTACGCAATTTCTGGTCGAGTTGGTACTCGAACCCAAGTACTGATTTTTCCAGAGCGTTACAATCTACTCCCCTTAACAAAAAAATTTTATCTTCGAAATTTGTACCTTTTCTTACTCCTCGAGAAGCTGTGGGTAGTTCTTTCTGATCTCGGCTTCTGTCTCCCAGGTAGCCTCTTCCTCAGAGTGATGCGTCCACAATTCCTTCACAAGGAGAATCACCTTGCTACGCAGTACCTGCTCCTTCCTGTCTAGGATATATGTCGGTCGCAGGATATATGTAACATCCTCTCCTAACTGAACCTGATCCCATCTGATGATATGGGAAGGATCAGAAACGTATTTCTTCAACATAGAAACATGAAATACGTTGTGAACGCTCGCGAGAGGCGTAGGTAAAGCCAAACGGTATGCCACTGCTCTCACACAATCGAGGATCTGGAACGGACCAATGAATCGCGGTGCTAGCTTCCCCTTCTTCCCGAACCGAAGGACTCCCTTCATAGGGGAAACTCGTAAAAATACATGATCCTCAACTGTGAACTCTAGCGGCCACCGTCTCGTATCGGAATAACTCTTCTGTCTGCTCTGCACTGTGAGAAGCCAACGTCTAATAATATCAATCTTCTCTGACGTCGCCTGCACTAACTCTAGGCCAATCAAGCTACGCTCACCGACCTCTGCCCAGCAATGCGGTGTGCGACAAGGTCGCCCATACAACGCCTCGTAAGGTGCCATACCGATACTCGCTTGGAAGCTGTTGTTGTACGCGAACTCCGCATATGTGAGACAGTCATCCCAACTGTCCTTGAAATCCAATGCGCAAGCTCGCAACATATCCTCTAAGATCTGGTTCACCCGCTCTGTATGTCCGTCTGTCTATGGGTGGAAGGCAATACTGAACTTCAACTTCACACCCATAGCCTCTTGAATGCGAGTCCAGAAAATAGAAGTGAACCGCGTGTCTCTGTCCGACATGATTTCCAACAGAACTCCATGCAGACTCACGATCTCTCTGATGTATAATCTAACCAGCTCGTCTGCAGAGTTCGTGACTCTGATCGGTAGGAAGTGCACCGACTTCGTCAGACGGTCGACAATCACCCATATGGAATCATGTCCCTTCCTCGTCTTCGGCAGCCCTGAAACGAAATCCATGGAAATGAAGTCCCACTTCCACTCTGCGATCGGCATAGGCTGCAAGAGTCCAGGTGGTCGGCGATGCTCTGCCTTCACCTGCTGGCAAGTAAGACAACGGGACACGAACTCTGCTATGTGGGTCTTCATACCTTCCCACCAATAAGTCCTCTTCACGTTGCGATACATATTCGTACTGTCTGGATGCATCGCGAGTCTGGTACAATGCGCAGCCTCGAGAATCTCTCGTCTCAAGTCAGGGATATCTGGGATGCATAGGTGGCCACGGTAACGTAAGCCTCCATCCATGCCAACACGCCACTCGGCCTCCGCATCATCACTGGCCTGCTCTTGAAGCTCAGTCAGATGCGCATCATCCCTCTGCGCCTCGATGACCCGGTCATCGATCTGAGATCGCACCTGCACATGTGCGATGAACTCATACGGCTCCTCTACAGTGAGTTTCTGCTCAAAGTCTCGTAAAAACTCAACCATAGCCCACTCAGCAACCATCAGCGGAGCCACAAACTCTATCACCTTCTTACGGCTCAATGCATCAGCCACAAGGTTCGCCTACCCAGGATGGTAAGAGACTTCGAACTTGAAGTCCTTCAAAGTCTCCATCCATCGCCGGTGCCTCATATTCAAGTCTCGCTGCGTGAATATGTACTTGAGGCTCTTGTGGTCGCAAAAGAGCTCGAACTCCTCTCCATAGAGGTAATGTCTCCAGAGTCTCAGTACGAATATGACAGCTACCAACTCTAGGTCATGTGTAGGGTAATTTTCCTCGTGCTTCCTTAATTGTCTCGAGGCATATGAAATTACCCTTTCCTTCTGCATAAGGAAACAACCCAAACCAACGCTAGACACGTCAGTGTATATAGTGTATCTAACCCCTTGCTCTGGCAATACTAGCACAGGGGCAGACGTAAGCCTGTCCTTCAGCTCCTGAAAAGCTGACTCCGCCTTGTCATTCCAGGCGAACTTTACGTCCTTCCATGTCAACTGAGATAAAGGTCTCGCGATCTTCGAGAAATCTCGAATGAAGCGTCGATAATAGCCAGCGAGACCCAAGAAACTCCTCACCTCAGTAACAGAATCAGGATGCTCCCAGTCCTGAACTGCAGCTACCTTAGACAGGTCCACTGCCATGCCAACCTTAGACACCACGTGTCCCAGGAACTTCACCTCCTTCTTCCAGAAGTCGCACTTCTTGTACTGTGCGAACCACTGATGCTGTCTAAGTGTATCCAGGACCAAGCGCAAGTGCTCCTCATGCTCCTCTCGACTCCTGGAGTATACCAAAATGTCGTCAATGAACACAACAACGAATCGATAGAGGAAAGGCCGAAATACCCGGTTCATCAGATCCATGAACATGGCTGGTGCGTTCGTGAGACCGAACGACATCACAAGGAACTCGTAATGGCCAAAGCTGGTCCTGAACGTTGTCTTCTGCACGTCCTCATCCCTGACGCGCAACTGATGATAACCTGACTGAAGATCAATCTTCGAGAAGTACTGCGCTCCTCTCAACTGATCAAACAAGTCATCGATCCTGGGTAAAGGGTACTTGTTCTTCACCGTGATCTGGTTCAGCCTGCGATAATCAATACACAATCGCATCGAACCATCCTTCTTCCTTACAAACAGGACTGGTGCTCCCCAAGGAGACACACTAGGCCGTATAAGGCCAAGCTCCAACAGACCATCAATCTACGTCCTCAACTCCTCCATCTCACACGGTGCTATGCGATACGTCGGCAGTGAGACGGGCGTGGAACCAGGCACCAAATCGATAGTGAAATCAATCTCTCGTCGAGGCGGCAAACCAGGGATCTTCCTGAACAGATCCCCAAAATCACAAACGACTGGCGTATGCTCAAGCATCTGGGCACCAGCGTCCCGTAGTAAAGTAGCGTAGCTAAGTATACGAAAAGGGAGATTTACCCACACTGGGAATGTAAAGGATGTGCCCTCTAACTCGTAGGCAGTCACTATACGAGTCTCGCAGTCAATCTCGGCCCTCGCTGCAGTCAACCAGTCCATGCCAAGAATGACGTCGAGATAAACAAGAGAGGGGTCGACGACAAGATCAAGAGCCATCGTCTTGCCCCCCAGATCCACCAAACTGCCCTCACACATCAGGGTGGCATCTGTAAAGGACCCGTGAGCTGTATAAACTCGCACCCCATCTATCCTAATAGTCGGTAGCCCAATGCGTCTGACTATGGCATGTGATATCAATGAAATCGTGGATCCTGTGTCCACCATCACAAGAATAGGAATACCTTCGATGTGGGCAGTGACCTCAAAGGCCGAATGCTGAGAAGTCTCTGTCGCAGCTGCCTCAGCTGTCAAGGCATGCACCCATGCCTGTTGTGGCCGGTTCGGCCGCTGTGCCGTGGGCCGTAGAGGTGGCCTGAACTGAGATACTGGAGGTCTGAAGGAAGGGTGAGCAGGAGCCAACCGTAAAGGCGGTGCTGATATAGCCTGTGGACCTGTACGGTCGATCTTCTGCGGCGGTGAAAACCCACTGTCCCGCATCCGAGCGCAACAACTCTGTGCCAAATGGCCCAATCTCCCACAATAGGTACATGATAAATCGGGGCGCCGCATTGGTGGTACTGACGCTGCAGCCCTAGAAGGAGGGTCGGCGCGAGGCCTCTTGCCCGCAAAGGGCCTGTCCTGCAACTCTGGTCGTGGCATAGGAGCAATAGGGCCACGAGATCGCGTAAGTCGATCCACATCCTGCTCTGCCCTCATGGACATGTGAATCAGCTCTGCGTAGGAGAGAATGCTCACACTATACATCTTCGACCGAATATCCAGTCGCAAACCCTCAGAAAAGTGCCGTATGCACATCTGTTCATCTGCCAGTATAGTCGGGACATATCTGCCCAACTCAGTGAACCGATGCTCATACTCAGTCACCGTCATGCCTCCCTATCTGAGGCGCAGAAACTCGTTCTCCCGATCATGCCTATACGTCTGGGGATAGTATTTCTCCTGGAAGCGAAACTCGAACGCTGCCCAAGTCCATATGTAGTCAGGGGAAACGTTCTGCAACACACTGTCCCACCATAAGCTAGCCTCCCACTCGAACAAGAACGTAGCCAACTCGACCTGCTCAGCCTATGAACAATGCAGCATCCGTAGTATCTTTGACACATGATCGAGCCAATACTCGGCCTCCTCGGGTCTATGAGAACCCGTAAAAGTGGGAGGCCGTAAGCGCTGAAATCACTCTAATAAGCTCCATGTGTCTGCGGCATTCCCCGCAGGGTAAGCAGGTGGTACAGGATGAGCCATGCCCTCATCCTGAGCATATGTATCGGCATCCTCAGCTGGATGCGCAGGTGGTGCAGGTGGAGGCACACTCCCACCCTGGGCTAGAGCCCCCACTATAGTAGTCAGGAGCTGCTGCTGCTGCTGCATCATAACCATCATCTGCTCAAATCTATCTGGAGGTGGAGCAGGCTGTGGCATGTACTGCGTCGAAGAAGACACGCGGTACTGCTCTCTGACAGGGGTGTGAATGGCAGTGGCCCAACCGCAGGACCAGTAGCAGGCTGAGATGCACGTGCTGTCTCAGGAATCGGGCCCACAGCAGGGTCCGCATGAGCATCAGATTGAGAAGGAACCTGATCCATAGGCTCACCCAATGTAAGCCGAGCTGTGCTCCGTGTAGCCTTCGGTGGCATTCCCTATATTCAAAATAGGGCACAACCTTGTCTATCTCAATAGTACAAACACACTGCAATTATTCACACAAAGAGTCCAAGGCATTCCATGCATTTCATTTAATCAAACTTGTCACAATACAATGGATATCTCCTTACAAGCATCATGACAGGAAGTACATGGGAACTAAGACAGTTAAAGCTACAACAGCAACATAAATAAAACACTAGCCTTAACAGGCTTACACAACTTAAAGAAGGAAACGACTAACTACTAACAACAACATCAAAGATCTCATCGCTAGTCTGAGTCTGGAGCAGAGGAGGAGCACCCTTATCCTGCAAGCAGCACAGGATTGCCTTCAAGGTGCGAGTCACCTTGCCGAATTTCCTCTTCATAATGGCCTTGGTATCTTCGACCTCAGCCCGAAGTTCCTGAACTTCCCTTCGCAAGGCGACCTGGCTCTCCTCAATTCGGGCAATGCGATCATCACTAGTAGCCTGAGCAGAAGGAGGAGGGCTCTCATCTGTATCCTGAGCCTCCTCTTCTACCTCTTCCTGGACTTCTTCCTCAACTTCTGCTCCAGGTTCTCCCTCACTTGGATCCTCTTCATCATCAAAATCGTCCTCGCTATCCTCCTCAAGATGAGTCTCACGGTACTGAGACCCGATCTTCATCTTGACCATGGTAGACTCATCAATGTAGTGAATTAGAACTGGCAACTTCAGCCCAAGTCTGTAAGCAAACTCAAGCGCTATCTTTCATATAAGTCGGCCAAAAGGAAGCGACTCAGACGTTCTTTTTTATTTCGCTATGAGGATAATCTGTCGCAACACGAAAGTGGCCATACACACATTTTCTCCCTAGGCCACCTGATACAAGAAATCAACCATAAGGCGCGTGCACTCAATGCGATTTGTCGACCTGGGATACACTTTGAACGTGCAAATGTGGTGCAGCAGGCACAAATCATCAGACATATGAGATGCCTTGAGGCTATTGTTAGGCTGTCATGGAACCAGACTACCGCATAGGAACCTGGTACTGCGATCTCGCTCACGCCTACTCCTCAAATTCTTTGCACTGGGATGAATATCACCAAGGGGCACGTTCAGAAGTCGTGCTATCAATCGAACATCGATCATAGCCATCCGGTCTCTACCAAAAGGAATCTTAAACTGTAATGGTTCCAATGTAGGAATCTGGATACGAGAGTAGAAGGCACAAACGGTGCTCACATTAGCACGAGAACGGGCTTCAAAGAGCGGACCCCAATGTGCAGTTTCAATGCGCTCGAATAACAGGAATTTACCGAAGAGTCGTCCTTCCACGTCCGCCTCAAACAACACCTTAAGGCATCTCTGCTAATATCACTTGCCCAAGTTGAGTATGAGGATCCAAATCCCGCTTTGTATGGAACTCTCGGGATGTGCTTGGACTTGCGGCGGCGCTTGAGCTAGCGGCGCCACCCCTCAGTCTTCTTGATTGTGCAGGGAGACTAGGCCCAGCCTCATTCGCTGCGGTCTTTCTCTTTTCCATCAAAGAGAGGATGGTGGAGAGAGAGAAAAAAACTCAAAATGGCTTCAACAAAAGCCATGGAAAATGTGGAAAATGTAGAGAAATGGCTGTCCAAACTGAAAAAAAGAAATCTAGGTGTTGTAGAGGGATGCTTCAAGCTCCCCTAGGGTGGATTTTTTAAAAAAAAAAAGAGAAGAAAAAAGGGGAATGGAGCTCCACACGATTTCAGCACGTTTTGGAGGTTGTAGGAGCTCCAACGGACGAGATCGGAGAGGGAGAGGGTTTCTAATCACGTTGGAGGTATGGGATAAGGTCGTTTTTAGCAATGGGATGATTTGGGAGTGATTTGGGGTCACGGTTTGAGATAGGGCAACAAGAAAGCAAGCAAGGGAGCTAGGGAGGGGGCTGTTTGTGAAGGAAGTGCCCTTTTTAGGGGTTTTCTACGATCGGCCCACACGTGGGAGGGGTGCCCTACCCAAAATAACCCGTGCGCCCGAGTTTCATTACAAATGGGCCCCACCCATCGGCGATGCATCACCGACCGGTGGTGCATCCAGCTGGTCTGGCCTGATGGGCTGGGTCCCCCCTGCCCTGGAGGTCCCAGATATACATGGGCCCCACCTTCGTTCATTGTAGATTGCCCTAGGGAGGCCCAAACATCCATTCGAGGCTTTCTGAGGCCAATTTACAAACTTGAATGTAATTCCCTATCATGCAGCATATGATTTTGGGGTAGAAGGAGCTAATACATCCATCTAGCCCATTAGTTTCTAAATATTGCAAAATTAGAATGGTCTAATGGCCAGTTTTCATGAAATTTTACTATTCATGGTAAAATTTTGTTGAAGTATAATTTTTATATCATTTTCACATTAGGATCAATGCCTAACATGAAAAGAATAAGAAAGAATTAAAAAATGGAGTGGTGAGAGGAAGAATTTTGAAGAATTTAAGTGAAACGGGATTTTTAAGCTTTAGCGATTGAATGCAAGGGTTGTGGTTGCCCCACAGCCCAAGAATTCAGATTTATGGGTTTAGAAGCATTCAAAGAATGTCTCAACCCACCTACCTACAACCTAGGAGCTACTTAGGTCGCTTCACGCGACCCTATATGCGTTATGGACTCGATCACGCGATCGATACAAATAGACTTCGCCTATTGGCGAATCTGCGATCCTATAAGTGTTTCTAAACCTTTCTCGCACCCACCTAAGTCAAAGGAAGCGACAACGTACATCGCGTGACCATAACCCAGGCCTGGTATAATCTCATTCATGCTCTGATACCAACTTGTAACACCCTGAAAATCGGGGGTCGTGTATAAACTCAACTCCCGAGTTCCAGACCGTCACTTATGCAACAAAAATGATTATGATTCAATGTTGTCTGAGTTAAAGCATTCACATGAGTAAAAGTATACCAAAACTGCAATTCATACTCCAGATTCAGTGATAAAAGCAAGCGGAAGACTAAAAGATATACATATCACTGTCTGGAAAACAAAATAGATCTCAAATGTCTGCAAAGTATGAATACATCTCTGAGTCTCATATACATGTAAATAACAGAAATCAAATGTCAAAATAGTCCCACTGAAAAGTCTCATCAATCCAGGCCACCTAAGCAAAGCCGTCGTGGTACTGCATATATGAGAACTCGTCCTGGTCCTCATCATAGTCTGGCTCTGTCTCCTGGATCGCAGCCTCACCTGCATCTAAGACAGGGTCTGGTGGGTGTTGCAAACACCAACCGGTAACGTGGGAGTGAGTAGCTAACTCAGTGGAATAATAGAGCAAGGATTAGCATGTTCTCAAATCAATCATGCGATAATAGTAAAGCAGTAAATCAAACATTCCTAATACTATTGTTAATGCAGTATGAAATAACATGATGGATGCCCTACCGACATTCTCCCTCATACGGCACCATCTTACGCCCGGGGCATGCTTGCGTACCTCTCAGTGCTCCACATCTTCCAGGCACATGCAATGTGATGGTGATATGATTGCCGAGTTATTATTAGTCCATTCAAACAGCAGGATTGGAAAACTAAGGTACTTTCCTTATATCAATCCCAACACAGATCCTGTCTAGGGTCATCACTCCTAGTAATCTCATACGATGTATATTTTGTAGGTCGCTGCAAGGGCTGTTGCTCGCACTCGTTGCACCGCTCCCCTATCACCTTATCAATACAGGCCTACTGTACTCTCACTGCTACGAAAGGGTCGTCGCCTCCCGTAGACTCAAAATAAGCTCGCGGTCACTACAAAGGACTTGTCGCTTGATCAGTGTAGGCCGACAGCAAGAACATAGTGTCCCATACCACCATAACCTTTCCACGAGTCATAGGTGCTCACTGATCACTACGGGGAGGTTTATGGCCCCAGCGTAGGCCGACAGCTCGACTACGGTGTCTCATACCACCATGCCCGGCTCATGAGTCTTTATAGATCAAGGTACCATGGTTAACAGGGTTTACAATGGTAAGTTCAGTACCCTAGGTTCAAGCAGTTATGACTCATACAGGGTGAACAAACAATGGCCAGTCGGGTTACTTGACGGGCTCGACTAGCACGAGCGCATCTCAAGTCGAACGACATGAAGTGCGTAAAACACCTCGTGTGGCCTAACCACTGCCGCCAATTCCAAAACACGGCTCGCGTTCATCGACGCGTCGTTCGTGGCAAAGATAAGCCAACCACGACTTCAATCGGTTGCCGACTGCCTGGACTAGGTATAGTCCCAAACAATTATGAATCCACATCAGCAATCATATAAGAGTATTGGAAATGAAATACAACAATGTGAGCATGTTAACACATGTTATAACATACAACTTAAGTGAATCATCAAGCACATGCATTTCATACATATAATGAAATCATGCATATAGCTAACATGTAGGAAATCATTTACATCAGCGTATTAATTGAGAATTCAATCTCAAACTAATTCATAACACCATTTAATTCAATACATACTAGTACAAGCATTTATACAAACACTTAAACTACACACTTAAGTCTACATATAGTATGTCGACTCAAAGTGCGCATTTAGGCGAATCTCTTCGCCAAACTAATTATGCACGCATTCCTAGTATCCTAATGCGACAAGAAGCCATGTCAATCACATTAGCAAAATATGGATGAAAACATATTTCCTACAAATGACTAAAATGCCCTAAATCTCATATTTTTCGTCTGCTTACGAAACAGGAAACGGACAGCATGTTGTACATGTCAAACGGCGTTGCCGTTGATAATTTACTATTAAACGACATTGAAAGCGTTGGAAACAGTCAATCAAAGCGTCTAAAATCCGCACCTTTTCTCTTAGAAACGTATCAATTCGAACGGAGCGTATACGCTTCGTCTACGACGAATAGGCAACCTAATACACAAGATCCATAAGCTACTTCGCTATGGAAATGACGGAACCTCAAATCAGCAAATATTTAGGGTATTTGCTTACCTAGAATCGCGGCGAAATCGCCGGGAAAGTGCTTGGATTGCGTGGCTTAAACACGTGCAGCAGGTAGTGCAGCAGCAGGAAAAACTATTCCACCTTCTCTCACAAACTCTCACTTTCTCTCTCACTCTTGCTAGGGTTTCTAGCAAACTCGGATGGGTGAGAGGAGTGAGGGTTTAAGCCCCTTTTATAACCTAAAACTCGCCCAAAACAGGCTTGGGAACAAGGTTTACTTGATACCTAACCAAATCGGGGTTGTTTTGGTCTAAAAGGACATTTCTGGTGGTCCCCTGGCCGAACACGATCAGACTTAAGTTCATGCACGTCGGATGTCGCTCACATCCTATTTTCAGACCAGTAGTGTTCGTAGATCGCACGTGGCGGTCCAGTTTCAGTTCAGCGGTCATCGCACGTAGATCAGGTCTACAAGTCTCATGATATGAAATAGAAATTTTTCCTGATCCAAGGGTATAATTTGGCTGAATTCTGATGGTCAGAACGCTTAATACTGACGCGTCAAGTCGTGTGCCAGATTTGAATTTCAAATTTCAAATCTAACCCTATTCTCACTCTCTTCAGTCCAGGCTCAATGAAATAGCCTGCGAATGTCGGTTGGACTTGATTTTTGAAATGATTGTCAAGTCCAGCCAGGCGGTTTTAACGGTCTAAGATTGTAGGTATCAGACTTTCGACACGCGGTCTAGATCCAATATAAAGTTTCAAAGAGGTCCAGAGAACAAACTGGCTTAGAGTTTGATCCGAGGTTTTAAAATATTATAGCGTCATTGGTTCTACTCGCTTTGGGTCTTGTAGAACGTATTTAAAGTGATCAGGGACTATTTCCCAGCTACTCTAGCGTTGCGCTAGCTAACTTACACTTATTTTCTAAAGGAATTAATCCTACGCAATTTCTGGTCGAGTTGGTACTCGAGCCCAAGTACTGATTTTTCTAGGACGTTACACATTTATGGTGGGACTATTCTCCATGGACCCCATCATGATGTTTATTTTCCTAGTTTGGAAAGGTCAACTAGACCTTGCGTTTTGGTGGAGAAGGGATCTCTACCGTTGATTTTGATTGGTGGGCCCACATGTAATGAGACCCACTTGATGTATGTTGTAATGCATGGAAGTGAGGGCTCATAGTGTCGGGATCCCTCCATTACATAACTCTCTCTCTCTCTCCCCTATTTGCGGCCCGCTATGATGTAAGTATTTTATGCACACCATGCATTTAGTGGACCACACTGCTGTCCAAGTATGCCCGCGTCGTTGCCACGTTAGGGGCCCACCATTGACTGTCCGTTTGGACTAGCCTGGGCTATGAGAAAACATAAATATCAACTCTTTTCCAAGCTAGTGGGCCACACGTGGGACCCACCATGCTATATCTATTTCAACCCACCGTCCAGTGTAAATAGTGGGGCCCTGATTTGGTGCATGTGTGGCATCCACGCCGTCCATTACTTGGACGGTGGGACCCACCCCACGTGTGGGGACGCACTTGATGTATATGACTTGCATCCAGGCCGTCCGTCCAGGATGCTAGACGTTGGCATGCTTAAAAAATAGAAAATATATATTATAATAATATTATATATTATATATGACATATGATGGTGGGACCTACATGAGACCCATCTATGTGGAGTAAATTGGCTGGTGTAACTCACACTAGTGACGTCATCAAGTCAGTGGACCCCACCATGATGTAAGGGTCCTATCCACACCGTCCAGTATCCTGGATGGCTGGGACCCACCTTGATCTAACGTGTTGATCCACACCATCCTTGCATGTGGGAGTCCCACCTGATGTAAATGCCTCATCCACACCGTCCAGATTTCTGGATGGTGGGACCCTCCTACGTGTGGGACTACCTTGATGTATGCAGTATCCAAACCGACCATCTATCTTGCATTAAGACCGTCCATCTACTGGACAAGCAGCTTGGGGTTGCTATATCATCATCAGCGAGTTCTATGGACTTCATCCACACCATCCAGCTCTCTGGACGGTGGAATCCACCGTGATTTATATATCTTAATCCACTATACATCTGGACAGTGGGGACCTCTTGTAATGCATCTGCTGAACTGGCGTCAGCAGGCCACCAAGCTTTGTGGGTCCCACCAGTATATACACCCACTACATTACGTCAGCAAGTTCTCTGGATCTGATATGGGGTATATGTTATATCCCAACCGTCCATCCACTACGCGACTTGGTCTTAAGGGTTGAAGCAAAAAAAATGAGGGAGATCTGCATATCAGGTGGACCACACTACAGAAATCAATGGGGATTGAACGTCTACCATTGAATCTGTTGGGGTCACAGAAGTTCTAGATCAATATGAAATTATTTTTCCTCTTAATCCAGTCTTTATGACCTTATGAACAGGTTAGATGGAAATAAATGTTGTAGTGGGCTCGACGAATTATTTAATAGTAAAAATCATTATCTCCACTGCTATTCGTGTTATGGTCTAGATAATTTTCCAATCATCATCTTCGCCGCCATTTAGGGTGTGGTTCAGATGATCTTTCGATCTGATTCATTTTTTTTAGAATGTATAAGGCCCACTGGTGCGGCCCATTGACGTAGTCCACTTAATGTATATGAAGCCCATTGGTGTAGCCCATGTGATGTGGCCCACTTGATATATATGAGGCCCACTGGTGCGGCCCATTGATGCGACCCACTTGATGTATATGAGGCCCATTGGTGCGGCTCATGTGATGTGGCCTACTTGATGTATATGAGGCCCATTGGTGCGACCTATGTGATGTGCCCCACTTGATGTATATGACGCCCATTATGATGCATTTTAGGCCCATGGGTTGAGGCCCAATGAGATGTATATAAGGACCATGAGTGAGGCCCAATGGGACATAAGTGAGGCCTTTATGTGGGGCCGAATGTGATGTATGTAATGATGTTTATGGCAGGCCATACCTTGAGAGCAATGATGGTTTGACGTTCACATTGTAAGAGCAATGATGGTTGAATGTCCGCATTGTAACTCTCCCTAGGGCTCATTGTTAGGCCCATACTTGTTGTGTGTTGGCCGTCTAGGCCTATCTTCGTTATGAAGATAGTTCATCAACATATAACATGCTTAGTATAAATCCGTGATTCATGCCCATATGCATCATATGTATGCTTAATATGAGGAGTGACTGATCATAGCATATGCCATTGGGTAGACTATTTATGGGACTCAATGATAGGAGTTGCCCACATGAGTGCACAGTACGCGTAGGATTGCTGCATGACTAGATAGTGTGATTCATGCATCTCTCATTTGTATGATATGATCACCGTATGCCCTAGCAACATCAAGGCCATGGCCTCCACAGGCATATCGTGGATGGCTGGATTGGATACCAAAAATATTGGCTCTAGTATTGTGGGCACATAGGATGTCCTTAGGTGAAAGTCTCAGAACCTTTTTGGTACCAGGAGATGCTCCAACATCTAGACTAAGTGGATACACGAGCGCATAAATACGGAATACCAGTAGACCGCATCTTCTACTATGTCGTGGTTGGTTAGAAGGGGGTGTGGCCATATCTGCCTCAGTGAGGGGGTTATAAGTTAGGCTGAGTTTGACCAGTTCGTAAATGGGTTCGTTATCGATGAGCTAGGCAGGTATTAGCAGACTACTAGTCAGACGGATAGTGTGGTCTCTTCCACTCGTTCAGTTGTATGGCTAGGGAGGCGGCAGTTAGTGTGGAGTGTACTAGACCCCAGTGATATCTCAGAGAGGAACTGTACTAATATATATTCTTGATGATGACTGGCATGCTTGCGTTGCATCTCGTATATGAAATTTAGCTACATAGGCCTCGCATTGCATGCCCTCTGTATGACCGATAGCATTCATGCCTTATATCGCATAGCCTTGGTACGACTGATAGTATTCATGGACTTACTAGTATATTTTTGTATTACTCTGATATTGCATACTTGGCACTTACCTTGCGCACACACTTACACTACCCTCTAAGCTTTTCTTAAGCTTATGCATGACCATTACGTGCAGGTGACATTGCGTGCATGACCATTGCGTGCAGGAGCGTATAGGTGAGCTTTTGGAGTTTTGATATCTATATTTGTATTTCCCTATCTGTATTGTACTTAAAGTTTTTGATATAGTAGATATGTGGTGATATTGTTTTATGACTTGGTTATGCTCCATTACAAAAAAAAAATCATATTGAAAATTCTCCTTGTAAGATCCTAGGATTGAAATCTAGCATATAGTGCCGGGAGCTGAGAATGGGGCACTACGGAGGCTGTTAGCGCCGGATTCGATGATTTGGAAATCTGTGAGCCTATTTTCCGAGTTTGGAGCGTGACAATAAAGATCAAATTTTGAATTGTTGGAGTTTGATCATTTAAGTAATGTATCACCTAAGTTCTTGCGCTCGATTGATTAAGAAGTAGTTTGAATATCATGTTAATATAAATCACAAAACACATTCAATTTGTCTTCTGTAAGACATGCTAGAATTTTCAATTGTTAGTATGTGAATCGTTGATAGATGGTGAGAATCAAGTCTGGAGAATTTTATTCACCTTAGAAGAAGAAAGAACCAATTAAAAAAAAGGAGATTGACAAAGAGGTCATGAAAAAGAATGAAAAGAATGAAAAATATGGAAAGGAATGTAAAAATTTTTAAAAATGAATAAAAATTAACCGTCAATATAAAATAAAAAACTGAAAAAAGAAGGAGAAGAGGAAAAGTTTGAAATCATTACTTAAGTTTCAAACCAGTCTTGAGGTGATGAGCATGGTTAATATGATGAATTGATATTATTTGTACAAGAAGTAAGCTGATTTTTACTTAGTACATTGAAAAACTTGATATGTAAGCTATGCTTTGATTTAATGGACAAAGAATTTACTTGATTAGTTGCTTATATGATTCGACTCTAAGTTTTTAAATTTTCATTTTCATATCTCATTTCTACCCATTTATACTTGAGTGAATAAAAGATTGTTTTCCTAAAGAGGATTGAACATTAAGCATTGATATCTGTTTCATGCATGCTTTGCTCGGGACTAGCAAAATGCTGGTTGAGGATTGTATTGAGGATCAAATATTATATATTATCCCCCATTTATATCTTAGGTTTATGAACATGATAATGCTTAATGGTCTATTTTATACACGTTTTTGTTGCAAGATGAATTTAAGAGCTTGGATTGAAAAAAATGTTAAAAGCATGGATTTAATGCTCAAGAATCACCAAGCCAAAGGTTGGATCTTAAAAGACCAAAAATGAAGAATTCACATGTCAAAGATCTAAGAAAACTAAGTGAGGAATGAAAAAAATTGAAGATTTGAAGAGAATTTTCGTAATTCTCGACTAGTCAAAGCTCTGTCTCAACCAGTCAAAGCTTTTCCTCGACTAGTTGAAGATACTTCGACTCGAACTCTAGCAACATGAACTTCTAATTTCACGTGATCCTCGACCAGTCGAAGATTGTCCTCGACCAGTCGAAGGTTGTCCTCAACTAGTCAAGGGTTACGTAGATGTTGCGCGGACTATGTAAATTTGAGGCAGTTTCTGAATTTTTCCAACTCGGTGCGAAAGTTAGAGTTGCACAACTATAAATAGGAATCCTTAGGATGTTCCTAGGCATCTTTGAGGGTTTGAAGAGTGGAAGAAAAGGGTGGAACCACCGTCTAGGAGTTCTTCTTCTTCTTCTTCTTCTTTAGCTTATTTTTATTCTTTTCTTAAGAGACTTTAGTTCAATCATGTCTATGATTGGCTAAACTTCTTAGTTAGGGCTAAGAGGTGAAGCTTGTAGCATTATGAGATGTTTCTTTTACTTTGATTCATGTTTATGTTGAACTTTCTTTGATTCTAAGTTTTATTTTAAAGGAATACTTTCAGTTCTTAATGGTTTATTGTGACCCAAATTACAGTAGATCTGCAATAACTTTGAGTGTCTTCTTTTCTTGATTTTGAGTTTGTGGAATTGATATATCTTGTTGTTAATCATCGTCCCATGGGCATGGTTTGGTGATGGAATCTCTTCCAATTATCACAATTCTTCTCCATTGAGAATTAGGTCAAAGAAAGTTCAGATTGATCTTAATTGTATATCTTTCAATTGGATATGATATGACTCTAATTCCAATCGTGTGACTTGAATCAAGTAAGAGGGCTCCCTGATCTATACAAGTGGATCCTTAGAAACCCTAGTTCTTACCTTTGAATTCTTAAGTTTTAATTATTATAATCACAATTACTTTCTCAATTACCTCATAATTAGATTCACACCTTCTTGTAGTTCTAGTTCTAGTTACTTCCAGAATATACACAAGATTAGTCCGAGTGGATTCGACATCAATCTCATCGAGATTATTACTACATCGTGACCCTACACTTGAGGTTGTGAACAGACTCTTCTAGCAAAAGTTTATTTGTAATTTTTATTTTTATAAATTAGGCTTTAAAAGAGTTTTATTAAAATTAAGAATTTTATTAGAGTTAGAATTTTTCTATTTTTGATAATTATGAATTTTGAGTTTTTTCTATATTAATGATGTAATGGGACATACATATCAGACAATTATTAATCAAATTATGAATTTTATTAAAATTATTTTCTATTTTCTATCTCTCCTCGTGGATTCGAGGTATCTCTATGAGGAGTTCAAAGAAGTTCCGTGGATTCAAAATAGTTATCCCTTGAGGAAGATGGTGCTCGACCTCAATATGTCCTTCCCTACGTCAGTTTGGGTTACAAACTTTATACTCAATCGTACACAAGGAATGAGTATGGGGACTCTTACAATTGACAACTTGTTGGATTGAGCTGTTTTTATAGCGCCTTTCAGGTTACTTGATCGATAGTCTCCCGTGGTTCAATCAACTCCTATTTTCCTCCCTCAATTGTTCATACCAATGCTTTAGCTCCAATATCAAATATCTTACATGTGATGCTCCATTGATGTAATTAAGGTGATGGATGATTGTAAAATCTCTTACAACAATTGGAAGGTTGTAATCCAAGGGGATTCAACAATATAGGTATCTATATTATTTAGATAAAAGATATACTAATAAAGTTGGGTTTTAATATCTAAAAGATGGAGTTCAAGCTCACCAATAAGGTAGAAGTTGAAATCCTCATTAGAGTGTTAATCTCAATGAGGATGACTTGAAATTCATTGGTTTTGTCATGTTGCAAACCCGAAAATTGGGCTCACAAATTCCCGATTATCAAAGCCTTCGTAGTACTGCATTTTAAGCTCCCAGCACACATTTACCAGATTCCGATCCTGGGATCCTAAAAGGACGATTTTTTAACGTACATTTGTCTTATAAGAAGTATAACCACAAGTTTACCCAAATCACAAAGGTAACAGCATCATCACATATCCACTTATATAAACTTTGAATACAATGCTAAAGGAAAATGTAAAAACTCAAGCTCCAGAGGACAGCCGCACGCTCCAAGCTCAACGCTACTACGACCAACGCTACCTACACGCATCTATCGTGCATAAGCTTGTAGAAAACTTAGAGGGTGGTGAAAGTGTGTGCACAAGGTAAGTGCCAAGTATGCAATATAGTTCCATGAATCATACAATATTGGAATAAGCAGAAATACTGACAAGGTCATAAATCATACGATATCAGAGGAAGCGGAAATATACTGGTAAGTCCACAAACCATTCAATATTAGAGTAAGCAGAAATGCAGATAAGTACATTAAAATATCATCAACCCCATCTAGGATATACGATGAAAAGACATAGCAAGCCAATGCCATATATTGAGAAAGTAATGTAAATTGGATATGTAATGTGGAAACGTAATGAACCAGATATTAGATATTGAGGATGTAAAACAATATGCAATTCGGAAGAGCTACGAATACCATCAGCCTCATCTAGGTAATATAAATGTAGAAACATAGTAACCCAAAATGCCATATGCTGAGGATATAATTCAATATACAATATGTGGTGCGAATAAAATGACCAAGCTGTAGTGTGAAGTCAAGACGATAGCACGTGGTATCGTAAGATATGAGGCCTATCACAAAGGGCTTCTATCCAAACCTAAATTTGGATAGATAGACCTAATGTGGTAAGCTCCTGATCTCAAGTTTGTCACACGCCCCAACTAAAATCTTAGCTATTGCGAAAGTACACGTAATAAATAGTTGTGCACCACTAGCCCGAGTGGATAATGAATGAGTATGCAACTTCTGCTGCACAAATCACTACTGTACATCTCTGTGATGATCACCGGGGTCTAGTACACAACACACCAACTTGTCGCCCCATCAAGCGCACAACTGGGTAAGTGAAAGACACCTCACCATCCGTCTACCAATATCCGCCCGACTCATCGATAGCAGACCCATTTACTAGTTGGTCAGACTCAACTTAGCGTTGCCTACTCCCTCAGGCGGGTAAGGCCACACCCCCTCCCAACCAACCATGAAATAGTGAGAGACATGACCTACTAGTATACAACTCTCATGTGCTCATATATATTCACTCTGTCTCAACATTGGGGTATCCTCTTGTACTAAGAGGGTTTAGGAATTTTCACCCAGGGATATCTATGGTAGCTCGATGCTAAAAATATATTTTTGGTGTCCCATATGACCATCCACGATATGCTTGTGGAGGCTACGACCCTGATGTCACTAGGGTGTACAGTAATCCCAATATACAATGCAAGATACATGAGTCATACAATCCAAACATGCATCAATCCTGCCCATACCATGTGCTCATGTGAGATAACCTCTACCTATCAAGCAGTCTCATAACAACCTGCCCAATGACATATGTAATGGTCAACTACATTTCATAACAAACATGCAGATGATGCGTATGGGCATGTATCATGATACTATGATGTCACATACTCATAATTAGTATCAATAACCGACATCAACAATTTGCCTCGACGATGTAGACATTTAACCAACATTGCCCCCAAGGAATGACCCACATAGAGCCTAACATATAGTGGACCCATGACCTCGCACTAGGGCCTAATATATAACAACATGGGCCTTACTCAAGAGCTTAATATATATCACGATGGGACGCTCACATGGTCCTAATATACAACACCATGGGCTCCATCGCCTGACCCTCAAATGCACCATAATGGGCCTCATCACATAGGCCTTATATACATCAAGTGGGCCGAATCACATGGGCCTTAACAATGGGCCTTGACAATCAGCCACGATAATCGGAATAGGCCTCGAAAATCTGAATCGACCTCAACAATCAAAATCGGCCTCGACAATAGGAATCCGCCTCGACAATCGGAATCAACCACAACAATCGAAATCGGCCTCGATAATCATAATTAACCACAACAATCGAAAGTGGCCCCAATAATCGGAATCGATAATTGGCCTTAACAATTGGAATCAGCCTTAACAAATCAGAATCGGCCACAACAATTGAAATCGACCTCAACAATCGGAATCGATAATCGGCCTTCAGAATCGGATTTGGCCTCGATAAATCGGAATCGGCCTTGGCAATCGGCCTCGACAATTAAAATCGATAATCGACCTTGACAACTGGAATCAGTAATCGGCCTCGACAATCGTAATCGACCTCGACAATTGGAATCGGCCTTAATAATCAGAATCGGCCTTGACAATTGGAATTGGCCACAACAATCGGAATCGACCTCGACAATCAGAATTGACCTCGACAATCGGAATCAGCCTCGACAATTAGAATCGACCACAACAATCAGAATAAGCATCGATAATCAGAATCAGCCATAACAATCAGAATCGGCTTCGACCATCGGAATCGATAATCGGCCTTGACAAATCAGAATCAACTACAACAACCAGAATCGATAATCGGCCTCAACAATCGAAATCGACTTCAACAAATCAGAATCGGCGTTGACAATCTGAATCAGCCTCGACAATCTGAATCGATAATCGGCCTCGACAATCAGAATCGGTAATCGACCTCGACAATCGAAATTGGCCTTGACAATCGGAACCTACCTCAATAATCGAAATCGACCTCAACAATCAGAATCGATAATTATCCTTGACAATCGGCCTCGACAATCGTAATCGATAATCGACCTCAATAATCGAAATCAGCCTTAACAAATCAGAATCGGCCAGAACAATCGGATCAGGCCTCGACAATTAGAATCGATAAATAGCCTGGATAATTGGATTTGGCCTTAACAAATCGAAATCGGTTTCTATAATTGGAATCAAGAATCGACCCTGACTAATCGGCCTCGACAATCATAATCAGTGAGAATGGGCCTAACAAGGCATAAGGGAAGGTCACAATGTGGACATTCAACCATTATTGTCCATTAATGTAGACGTTTAACCAACATTGCTCCCAAGGAGTAGTCCACATAGGGCTAAACATATAGTGTGCCCTTAGCCTCACACAAGGGAATAATATACATAACCATGGGCCTCACTCAAGGGCTTAATACACATCATATTGTGCCTTAACATATGGGCTTCAAACATGGGCCATAAATACATCTCATCAGGCCTTTCCCAATAGCCTCAAATACATCACAATGGGCCACAACTCATGGGCTTCAAATAGACAATAGGTGAGCCCTACACATGGGCCTTATACACATTACGTGGGCTACATCAATGAGCCGCACTAATGGGCCTCATACACATCAAGTGGGCTATATCAATGGGCCACACTAATGGGCCTCATACACATCAAGTGAGATACTTTAATGGGCCGCATTAATGGTTTTCATACACATCAAGTGGGCTACTTCAATGGGCCGCACTAATGGGCCTCATACACATTGAGTGGGCTACATCAATGGGCCACACTAATGGGCCTCATACACATTAAGTGGGCTACTTCAATGGGTCACGCTAATGGGCCTCATCCACATCGTGTGGGCTACATCAATGGGCCGCACTAATGGGCCTCATACACATCAACTGGGCCACATCCACGGGCCACACCATATGCCAAAAATAAATCATATCAAAAGATCATCTGGACCGTACTCCAAATAGCGGCAGAGATGATGATTGGAAGATCATCTGAACCATACCACAAATAGTAGTGGTGACAATGATCTCCACTGCTAAAATCCTATAGAGCTCACTAAAGGAAATCGTGGGAGCAGCCACACCCACCGTTAAACATTTATAGGACTCACCATGATGCATTTTTGAGATGCAACTATTCATAAGTTAACATAGAGATAGATGAAGTGAAAATAAAAATATTAACTTGATTGGAAACTCCTGTGGCCCTCAAGAAGTTTTGAACGGTGGATATCACTGTCCCCATTAATTTTCAATGGTGGGGTCCGCTTGAACTTTAGATCAGACCCGTTCTTTCACCCATGTCATAAAATGATATTTCAAATTGGTTGGACGGTATGGATATAACACATACATCATGGTGGGTCCCACCGTTCAAGGCCTGGATGATGTGGATAGACATACATCATGGTTGTGGCCCACAGAGATTGTTACGTTATAACAGCAGCAATATAGATGGTGTACAGTACCTAGCCAAGCTGCTTTCCCTGTAGCAGGTGGGGCCCCATAGATCAAACAGATGTACGGTGGAGATAAATACATAACCAAAGGTGGGCCCCACCTCATACATGCTACACGTGTGGGTGGGTCCCATCCGCCAGAGAAAAATAGACGGACGGTCTGTATGGGGGGTCCACGCAATAGCTGGGCCCCTTGCCGCTGCTGCTTCAGCGCTACAGGTGGGTCCCACGTAGGGCCCACCAACATATAGGTTATGATATATCATATTATAATAATATTATATTTTATTTTACCTTTTTTTATAGGTGGATAGTACACCCCACCGTCAGTTCACACTTCACCACTGGCCACGTCCATTGTCCAAGGACACTGGACGGACGGCCTAGATATATATGTATCAAGGTGGGTCCCACCGTCCGGCTGTGTTGATAGTGAGGATGTACCACATCATCACAGTGGGTTCACATCAATGTGGCCCACCCATTTTGGGAATCAAGCTCGTATTTGTATCCTCCCTCGTCCATCCCGCCATCTGGATGGTCAGGATGAAATGCGCCCAGCAGGTAGGGTACTTACAGGTGGACGACATGGATAAATACATACATTATAATGGGTCCACAATCGGTGTGGATCTAGTGGGCCACATGCATCACAAGAGAGAGAGAGAGAGAGAGAGAGAGAGAGAGAGAGAGAGAAAGGGAGAGCGATTGGATGAGGTGGCAGGAGCTCCGCCACCATGAGATCCTCCATGATACAATGCATAGATCAAGATGGGTCCCACCATATGGGGGTACTCAAATCACAAAAATCAAATAAAACAAAACACTCACCTTTGATCTCTTCTTCCTTCTTCCGCCAATGTGTGATAGAGCTCCAAAGGGACCATTTCAATGGTTGAGATGGCTTAGGATGGTGGGATCGGGTGGTAGGAAGGTGAGCCACACTAGCTCTTTCCCATGGAGGTTGGACGTGGGTTGCTCTCATGGAGCTTGAGAGGAAAAATGAGAGAGATGAGAGAGAGAGGTGATGGGTGTGAGTGATGGAGTGATGGGGAGAGGGTTGGGTGAAGTGAAGGAAAGTTGACTTTTTGTGGTTGCTTTTGTACTTGGGGATGGGATACAGTAATGGGTGTACTTTGACAAGTGAGGTGATTAATGTGATGGATTCTCTTAGGATTTAAAAAACTGCAGTGTTTTTCCTCGAACTGAACGTGGGACCACATCTCCTAGCCCGGGTATCGCCTCAGCACATAATACGCAGCATTGGAACCACAGCGACAGCATGATCGCAAGGGTACAAGTCTTGGGTCAAGTCGACTCAGATATACGGGTTATGACTTAGGGTTGCGTGTAACTGCCGATAATGGATCGTGGGTCTCCAAAATTTGACCAGGAGGACTGCAGAAGCCTATGGAATAGTACGAGCTAAGATATAGGTCTACAGCTCTCCTCTCCTAATAAAAATTTCGGCCTCAAAATTTACTCTCACATAGGACAAAGCAAGGGGAGAGGAAGCATTGACTTATACATATACTAATTAATACCATACAAGGCATAATCAATCTATAAACAAATGGAGATAATTCTCTAGTCTTAGTCTCGTGCCCACAGGATGCCTCATCAATGCTATGATGGCCCCACTAATCCTCGGATCCCGAATCAGAAATGATCGAAAATGGAATACTATGCAGTCTTATGATCTCAACGGTAGGGTTCTATGTCAGAAAATTTCTAAGTTATCTGAACTCGGGGATCTAACCATTCTAAGTTCTCAGCAATCATAGAGTGAAGGGGTAGCTATCAGCAGATATGTGATGTTATCTTCAGGTATTCCCAAGTTATGCTCTGATACCATCTTCTGTCACGTCCCAAACACGAAAATCGGGCTAAAAAATTCTCGATTGCCGAAAGCCTCCGTAGTACCCCATTCTCAGCTCCCAACGCACATTCGCCAGATTTCGATCCTAGGATCCTACAAGGAAGATTTTTCAGTGTACATTTGTCTCATAAGAAGCATAACCATAAGTTTACCCAAATCACAAAGGCAACATCATCATCACATATCCACTAATATAAACTTTGAATACAATGCTGAAGGGAAATACATAAAATTAAGCTCCAAAGGACAGCTGCATGCTCCAAGCTCAACGTTGTTGCGACCAACGCCACCCGCACGCATTTATCATGCATAAGCTTATAGAAAGCTTAGAGGGTGGTGAAAGTGTGTGCACAAGGTAAGTACCAAGTATAAAATACAGTGTCATGAATCATATAATATCAGAATAAGTAGAAATACGGACAAGGTCATGAATCATATGATATCAGAGTAAGAAGAAATATACTGGTAAGTTCACAAACTATTCAATATCAGAGTAAGCAGAAATACTAACAAGTACGTAATAATATCATCAACCTCATCCAGGATATATGATGAAAAGACATAGCATGCCAATGTCATATACTGAGAAAGTAATGTAAATCGGCTATATAATGTGGAAACATAGTGAACCAGATATCAAATATCGAGGATGCAATACAATATGCAATTCGGAAGATCTAAGAATACCATCAGCCTCATCTAAGTCATATAAATGCAGAAACATAGCAACCAAAAATGCCATATGCTGAGGATATATTGCAATATGCAATATGTGGTGCGAATGAAATGACCAAGCTTCAGTGTGTAGTCGGGATGATAGCACGTGCTATAGTAAGATATGGGGTCTATCACCAAGGGCTTCTATCCAAACCAATCTCATACCTAAATTTGGATAAATAGACCCAATATGGTAAGCTCCTGATCTCAGGTTAGTCGCATGCCCAAACTAAAATCCTGGCCATTGCGAAGGTACACGTAACAAATAATTGTGCACCACCAGCACGAGTGGATAGTGAATGAATGAATGGATGAGTATGCAACTCCTGCTCCACAAATCACTATTGTACATCTCTGGGATCATCACTGGGGTCTAGTACACTCCACACCAACTTGTCGCCCCATGAAGCGCACAACTGGGTAAGTGAAAGAGACCTCACTATCCGCCTACCAATATCAGCCTGGCTCGTCGATAGTGAACCTATTTATGAGCTGATCAGACTCAACCTAGCATTACCTACTCCCTCAGGTGGGTAAGGCCACACCCCCTCCCAACTACCCACGAAATAGTGGGAGATGCGGCCTACTGGTATACAGTCCTCATGCGCTCATATATATCCACTCGGTCTCGACGTTGGAGCGTCCTCTAGTAACAAGAGGGCTTAAGAATTTTCACCCTGGGCCATCTATGACAGCCCGATGCTAATAAAATATTTTTAGTGTCCCATATGGCCATCTATGATATGCCTGTGGAGGCTAAGGCCCTAATGTCATTAGGACATGCAATAATCACAACACACAATGTAAGATGAATGAGTCATACAATCCAGACATGCATTTATCTTGCGCATACCGTGCGCTCATGTGAGATAACCTCTGCCTATCAGGTAGTCTCATAACAACCTGCCCAATGACATATGCAATGGTCAACTACATTTTATAACAAATATGTAGATGATGCGTATGGGCATGTATCATGATACTATGGTGTCACATACTCATAATTAGTATCAATAACCGACATCAACAATTTGCCTCGACGATGTGGACATTTAACCAACATTGCCCCCAAGGAATGACCCACATAGAGCCTAGCGTATAGTGGACGCATGACCTCGCATAAGGGCCTAATATACAACACCATAGGCCTTACTTAAGAGCTTAATACACATCTTGTTGGGACTCTCACATGGACCTAATATACAACACTATGGGCTCCATCGCCTGGCCCTCAAATGCACCACATGGGCCTCAATAATGGGCCTCGATAATCGACCTCGATAATCAGAATTGGCCTCAAAAATCAGCCTCAACAATCAGAATCGGCCTCAACAATTGAAATTGGCTTCGACAATCAGAATCGGCCACAACAACTGGAATCGGCATCGACAATCGAAATGAGCCACTACAATCGGAATCGGCCTCTATAATAAGAATCGGCCACAATAATTGGAATTAGCCTCAACAATTGGAATCAGCCTCGAGAAATCAGAATCGGCCACAACAATCAAAATCAGCATCGACAATCGGAATCGATAATCAGCCTCGAAAAATTGAAATAGGCCTCGACCATCGGCCTATACAATCGGAATCGATAATCGGCCTCGACCATCGGAATCGGTAATCAGCCTTAACAATCAGAATCAACCTCAATAATCAGAATTGGCCTCGATAATCGAAATCAGCCACAATAATACGAATCAACCTCGACAATCAGAATCGGGCACAACAATTAGAATCGGCTTCGACAATCAGAATCAGCCACTATAATCAGAATTAGCCTCGATAATCAAAATCGGCCACAACAATCAGAATCAGCTTGACAATCTAAATCGATAATCGGCCTCAACAATTAAAATTGGCCTCGATAAATCAGAATTGGTCACAACAATTAGAATCGACCTTGATAATCATAATCGATAATCGGCCTCGATAATCAGAATTGGCCTCGATAAATTGAAATCAACCACAACAATCAGAATCAGCCTCGACAATCAAAATCGATCATCAACCTCGATAAATCAGAATCGGCCTCGACAATCGACCTTAACAATCGAAATCAATAATTTACCTTGACAATCTGAATAGGTAATCAGCCTCGACAATCAGAATTATCCTCGATCATCGGAATCAACCTCAACAATCGAAATCAACCTCGACAATCAGAATCAATAATCGTCCTCGATAATCGGCCTCAACAATAGGAATCGACCACAACAATCGGAATCAGCCTCGACAATCAGAATCGACCTCGTTAAATTGGAATCGGCCACAATAATTAGAATCGGCCTCGACAATAGGAAATAAGAATCGATAATCGGCCTCAAAAATTGAATTTGGCCTCGATAATTGGAATTGATAATCGGACTAAACAATCGAATTTGGCCTCGACAAATCAGAATCAGCCTTGATAATTGGAATCGATAATCGGCCTTGACAATCAGAATCGATAATCAGCCCCAACAATCAGCCTCGACAATCAGAATTGGTGAGCATGGGCATAGCAAGTCCTAAGGGAAGGTCACAATGTGGACATTCAGCCATCACTGTCCATCAATGTAGACATTTAACCAACATTGCTCTCAAGGAGTGGCCCGCATAGGGCCAAACATATAGTGTGCCCATGGCCTCACACAAGGGCGTAATATACATCACCATGGGCCTCATTCAAGGGCCTAATACACATCATATTAGGCCTTAACATATGGGCCTCAAATATAGGCCATAAATACATCTCATTAGGCCTTGCCCATGGGCCTCAAATACATCACAATAGGCCACAACCCATGGGCTTCAAATAGATAATAGGTGAGCCCTAGAAATGGGCCTTATACACATTAAGTAGGCTACATCAATGGGCCGCACTAATGGGTCTCATACATATCAAGTGGGCTACATCAATGGGTCGCACTAATGAGCCTCATACACGTCAAGTAGGCTACTTTAATGGGCATGTGCCTCATACACATCAAGTGGGCTACTTCAATGGGCCACACTAATAGGCCTCAACACATCGAGTGGGATACATCAATGGGCTGCACTAATGGGCCTCATACACATCAAGTGGGCTACTTCAATGGGCCACACTAATGGGCCTCATACACATCGAGTGGTCTACATCAATGAGCTGCACTACTGGGCCTCATACACATCAAGGGAGCTGCATCCACGGGCCGCACCACATGCTAAAAATAAATCATATCGAAAGATCATCTGGACCGCACTCCAAATAGTGACAGAGATGATGATTGAAAGATCATCTAAACCATACCACAAATAGTATTTGTGATAATGATCTCCACTGTTAAAATCCTATAGAGCCCACTACAGAAAACTATGGAAACAGCCACATTCACCGTTAAACATTTATAGGACTCACCGTGATGCACTTTTGAGATCCAACTATTCATAAGTTAACATAGAGATAGATGAAGTGAAAATAAAAATATCAGCTTAATTGGATACTGTCGTGACCCTTAAGAAGTTTTAAACGATGGATATCATTGTCCCCATTAATTTTCAATGGTGGGGTCCGCTTGAAGTTTAGATCTGACTTGTTCTTTTGCCCATGCCATAAAATGATATTTCAAATTGGTTGGACGGTATGGATATAACACATACCTCATGGTGGGTCCCACTGTCCAAGGCCTGGACGGTGTGGATAGACATACATCATGGTTGTGGCCCACAAAGATTGTTGTGTCATAACAGCAGTAATATAACTGGTGTCCGGTACCCAGCCAAGCTGCTTTCCCTATAGTAGGCGAGCCCCATAGATCAAATGAATGGACGGTGGAGATAAATACATACATCAAAGGTGGGCCCCACCCCACACATGCTACACGTGTGGGTGGGTCCCATCCGCTAGAGAAAAATGGACGGATGGTCTGGATGGGCGGTCCATGCAACAGCTGGGCCCCTTATCGCTGCTGCTTCGACGCTACAGGTGGGTCCCACGTAGGGCCCACCATCATATATGTTAGGATATATCATATTATAATAATATTTTATTTTACCCTTTTTTATAGGTGGATAGTTCACCCCACCGTCAGTTCACACTTCACCACTGGCCACGTCCAGTGTCCAAGGACGTTGGACGGACGGTATGGATATATATGTATTAAGGTGGGTCCCACTATCCTACTGTGCGGACTATGAGGATGTACCCCATCATCATAGTGGGTCCACATTAATGTGGCCCATCCGTTTTAGGAATCAAGCTCGTATTTGTATCCTCCCTCGTCCAGGTAGCCATCTAGACGGTCAAGGTGAAATGCGTCCAGCAGGTTGGGTACATACAGGTGGATGACATGGATAAATACATACATCATAGTGGTTCCACGATCGATGTGGATCTAGTGGGCCACATGCATCACAAGAGAAAGTGATAGGGAAAAAGGGAGAGTGATCGATGAGCTGGGAGGAGCTCCCTGACTATGAGATCCTCCGTGATACAATGCATAGATCAAGACGGGTCCTACCATATGGGGGCATTCAAATCACAAAAATTAAATAAAAAAATATCCACCTTTGATCTCTTCTTCCTTCTTCCACCAATGCATGATAGAGCTCCAAAGGGACAATTTCAACGGTTGAGATGGGCTTAGGATGGTGGGATCGGGTGGTAGGAAGGTAGGCCACACTAGCTCTCTCACATGGAGCTTAGACGTGAGTTGCTCTCCTAGAGCTTGGGAGGAAATGAGAGAAAGATGAGAGAGAGAGGTGATGGGTGAGAGTGATGGAGTAATGGGGAGAGGGATCAGTGAAGTGATGGAAAGTTGACTTTTTGGGGTTTCTTTTATATTTGGGGATGGGATAAAGTAATGGGTGTACTTTAACATGTGAGGTGATTGATGTGATGGATTCTCTTGGGATTTACAAAATGTGATATTTTTCTTTGAACTGAACGTGGGCCCATATCTCTTGGCCTAGGTATCGCCTCAGCACATAATACGAGGCATCAGAACCATGACGACAACGCGGTCGCAAGGATACAAGTCTTAGGTAAAGTCGACTCAAATATACGGACTACGACTTAGGGTCACGTGCAACTTTCCATAACAGATCGCGGGTTGTCAGAATTCGACCGGGACGGTACTGGCTAGGATGTGGGTCTCGCAGGTTTCGAGGCTTAAGATGAGGGATATAAACATAGAATCCACCTAGGCTTCTATTACATCAAAAACTCATCTTATTGCCTAAGAACCGAATGCCCTTCTATAAGAAATCAATTTGCAATAGTTATAAAATAACTAGTTAATGGATCTATCTATCCAGGAGAAATGCCGATAATGAGATCGAAGGTCCCTTGATAGGATCGAATAGTCTATCGATGCCATCGAGAAAATTTAGAAATTTATTTTTTGGGTTGCTTGACTAATTCTTCAATCGGATCCAGTGTTCATTCAATTCCATCGAGTCCCATCAACAGCCTTTCAATGGGATCGAGGACGACATAAAAACTGTTGTTTTAGGCATACAATTTAATAGTACTTTTGTGCCTCTTTTAGCTTTATTTATCATATTCCAATTAGGATTCTAAGGCTAAGGGATGATCAACAAGATTTACCTATTGAGGTTAGGATCATTTATAGGTTATGGGGTTATTTTGGATTAAGGTTAGGGTCACCAAGGCACTTTATATAAATGTTCATTGCCCACTTATGTCTTTGGTTTTCATCTTTCAAGTGCTCAACTAACTCCCTGACACATAGACGCATGTGATTGATAAATAATGTGCACAAATCAGTGCACTAACAATCTCCCCTTGTGTTAATTATGTGATAAAAACCTAACATAGACAGTGTCATGGTCCATACCAATGACATACCAAAATAACTATAAATATAACATGTCAAAAAAAATAGATTTATAACTTGATACACTAAGAAATGTAAACTTACAATGCTCACCCATAATTGCCTCCTTTATCTTCATCAGTTCCTAAAACAACAAAAAAATCCTACAAAACAGAATTTAACTTGTTTTACTAGGACTTGATCTTTCTCTCCATTTTTTTTTTCAGTATTTGACAAAGAGTTAATTTCATGAATATATAAATAAAACACATAATATTGAAAAACTATATAAATCATATATGTTACTATAAACACACAGTAATAAGGGAATAAATAATGTATATAAACACTAAAATATGGAGCATGCATATTATGATCATTCAAAAGATATAACAATTGAATTAAGAATGACCAATGATGGTCTAAGCTAAAAATATATAATACCAATATTAAGTGACTCTAAGCTTAAACTATCAAAATAAATGAGGCAAGTCATCTGATTTTCCTATGGCGCTCACATTAATGAGGCTAGAATCCTCAGATTTAACTACTGGGCTAAAAATGAGGCTTAATCCTCTGATATAACAATTCATCCTAAAGTGACATTCTAAGGTCACCTAACTGAAGTGTTATGGTCTCCCAACATTGTAAGGAGGGACACTATAGTGAAGGCCATTAAAATGCTTAAGTAATTAAGGTCTTCAACAATAGAGGAGTCTCCTGAATCATATTCGAACTCCTCCGTGCCATTTCATGTTTTCGTTGTAGCATTTCCTTTGGATCTTACTTTGTTAGCACAATTAATGACATCATGTCTATGACCCTCACAATTGGAACACTAGTTTATGCTCGGTCTTTTGAAAAACTTTTCTTTATGCATAGGTCTAACCAACTTACATCAAAATCACTATCTGATTCAACAATCTTATGCTTATGTGAATGCATACAAGATGTTATAATGATGGCTATTTCTTTTCTCTATATGGAGTCTTAAAGTGTAGTTCATATATTTATGGAGAACCTAAGAGTTCTTTTACATTCATATCATATATATTCATACACTCTTTTATCGGGGTTATCTTAGGAGTGAACATATCTAAAAGGGATATCAAAAATTTCCTATATATGTGACCATTCAGAATTCTCTCTCCTAAACCTGCATAGAGTTACAAATATCATTAAGTTTAGAATAAAACTTCATGAAAGTTTCAGACTCTTCCATTCAGATGTTTTTGATTTGGGTCATTAAGAACTGAAGTTTTGATCTCTTTTCTGTGCTAGCTCCCTCATGGGTGACTTCCAATATGTCCCACGCTTCCTTAACACGTGTAAATACGTTTAAATTTATCTAGAAAATCACATAGTAAATGACATTGAGAGCTTTGGCATCATAGGTATACTGCACTCTGTCATCGACATTTTATTTGGATTTATCTTTTGGAGTGTTAATGATTCTTCCATCAACCATGGCTTGTTATATGTGCATAGTCTATCATTGTTTGACAATTGTCCAAACTATATGGTCAAGGGATTGTAGAAAGACCCTCATCATAGCCTTCCAATAGGCGTAATTAGACCCATCAATTTAAGGTAGTCATGTGATGACACACCACACTTGGATAGACAACATTCTTAAGTTTATTGGATCAACTCAAGTCGGTTAAGTTGTAACATCCCGAAAATCGGGGGTCGAGCATAAACTCCACTCCCGAGTTTCAGAACATCACTTATGAAAAATTTCAATGATAGATGAATGTTGTTCATATTAGTGCAGAAAACATGAGTGGAATTAGACCAAAACAGCATATCATACTCCAGAGACAGTTAAGTTTCTCAAGCGGAAGACTGTGATAAATATATAAAATGTATAATTGATTGTAAGTCTCCAGAGTGTGAACATGTTACCAGGTTAACTAAATACATGTATACTCCAAAAATGGAAAGAAAAGAATATACATGGGTGCAAATATGTAACATCCTGAAAATCGGGGGTCAGGTAGAAACCCAACTCCCGAGTTCCAAAACATTATTTATGCAACATAGATAATGTTAGATGCATGTTGTCTATAAAAAGGCATTAAAAACGATTGGGATTAATCCAAAACATCATATCATACTCTAGAGACCGTTAAATTAGCAAGCGGAAGACTGTGATAGTATGTATAACCTATATAAACTGTTGTATGTCTCCAGAGTGTGAACATGTTACCAGGTTAAATATATACATGTATACTCCAAAAATGATCAAAAGAATATACATGAGTGTTCCAATACTATAAAATGACAAGTATCAAGGCATCTAATCAACCTCCCTGAAATCCCGTCGATCAGAATACGCATAAAGGAGGGATCCTCCTCATCATCATCAAGTCCGGCTCCGCTTCACAAGCAGCGCCATAATCTGCAACTAAAATAGGGACCGGTGGGTGTCCGAAAATACCATCCCGTAACGTGGGAGTGAGTGATTAACTCAGTGGAATAATAGAGCAGAGATTAGCATGTTATCAAATCAATCATGCAATAATAGTAAAGCAATAAATCAAACATTCCTAAATACTGTTGTTAATGCAATATGACATGATATGATGGATGCCCTCACCGACGATCTCCCTCATACGGCACCATCTTATGCCCGCGGCATGCTTTCTTCCCACAGTGCTCCACATCTTCCAGGCACATGCAATGTGATGTAGATATGATTACCAAGTAGTTATTAGTCCTTTTCATACAGCAAGATTGGAAAACTAAGGTACCTTCCTTATATTAATCCCAACACAGATCCTGCCTAGGGTCGTCACTCCTAGAAATCACATACGAGGTTATATTTTGTAGGTCGCTACAAGGGCTGTCAGGGCTGTTGCTCGCACTCGTTGCACCGCTCCCCCATCACCTTATCAATACAGGCCTACTGTACTCTCATTGCTACAGAAGGGTCGTCGCCTCCCGTAGACTCAGAATACGCTCGTGGTCACTATAAAGGGCTCGTCACCTGATCAGTGTAGGCCGACAGCTAGAATATAGTGTCCCATACCACCATAATCTACACACGAGTCAATGTGCTCACTGGTCACTACAGGGAGGTTTGTGGCCCCAGCGTAGGCCGACAGCTCGACCACGGTGTCTCATACCACCATGCCCGGCTCATGAGTCTTTATGGATCAAGGTACCATGGTTAGCAGGGTTTCTATTGGTAAGTTCAGTACCCTAGGTTCAAGCAGTTGTGATTCATACAGGGTGGGCAATCAACGACCAGTCGGGTTACTTGACGGGCTCGACTAGTACGAGCGCATCGCAAGTCAAACGACATGAAGTGCATAAAACACATTGTGTGGCCTAACCACTGCTGCCAACTCAAACACGACTCGCGTTCATCGACCCGTCCTCCGTGGCAAATACAAGTAAACCACGAACTTACTCTGTTATCGACTGCCTGGACTAGGTATAGTCCCAAACATTTGTGAATTCACTTCATCAATCATATAAGAGTAATGGAAATGTATTACAACAATGTGAGCATGTTAACACATATTATGACATACAACTTAAGTAAATCATCTAACACATGCATCTCATACATATAGCCAACATGAAGGAAATCATTTACATCAGCATATTATTTGAAAATTCAATCTCAAACTAATTCACAACACCATTTAATTCAATACATACTAATACAAACATTTATACAAACACAGTCTACACACTTAAGTCTACATAGTGTATGTCGACTCAAAGTGCGCATTTGGGCGAATCTCTTCGCCAAACTGATTATGCACGCATTCCTAATATCCTATTGCGACAAAAAGCCATGTCAATCATTTTAGCAAAATATGGATGTTTATAGTATTTCCTACAAATGACTAAAATGCCCTAAATCTCATATTTTTCATATGTTTACGAAACGGGAAACGGACAACATGTTGTACATGTCAAACGGCGTTGCTGTCAATAATCTACTATTAAATGATATTGAAAGCATTGAAAACAGCCAATCAAAGCATCTAAAATCCGCACCTTTTACCCTAGATGTGTATCGATTCGAACGAAGGGTATATGCTTCGTCTACGGCAAACAGGCGACCTAATACACAAGCTACATAAGCTACATCGCTAATGAATTGAAGGAAACTCCAAATCAGCAAGTGGTTAGGGTTCTTCCTTACCTATAGGTGTGTCAGAATCACCAACAAAGTGATTGGGATGCGTAGCTTTAGCACGTGTAGCAGGTGCAGCAAGTGGCAGGAAGATCACTCCCACACTCTCTCAAAATCTCTCACTTTCTCTCTCTCAAAATCTCTCACTTTCTCTCTTTCCCAATCTAAGATTCTTAGCAAATTCGGATGAGAGAGATATGAGAGGGTTTAAAGCCCTTTTATAAACTCAAACCTTCCCAAATTAGGCTTGGGAACAAAGTACACTTAAGTTATAACCAAAACGGAGTTATTTCGATCCAAAAGGGCAGTTCGGGAGTTCCCCTGGCCGAATGCGATTGGACTTAAGCTCAGGGTCTCTGGATGTTGTCCACACCCCATTTTCAGTCTGGTAGAGTTCATAGATCGCACGTGGCGGCCCATTTTCAGTTCAGCAGTTATCACACCTAGATCAGGTCTACAAGTCTCATGATATGAAAGAGAAATTTTTCCTGATCCGAGGGTATAATTTTGCTGAATTCTAACGGTCAGAACGCTTAATAATAACGCACCAAGTCACGTGCCAGATTTGAATTAAAATTTTCAAATCTAACCCCTTTCTCACTCTCTTCACTCCAAGCTCAATGAAATAGCCTCTGAACGTCGGTTGGGTTTGATTTTCGAAATGATTGTCAAGTCCAGCTAAGCGGTCATAATGGTCTAAGATTGTAGGTATCGGACTTTTGACGCATGGTCTAGATCTAATACAAAGTTTCAAAGGGTTCTTGAGAGCAAATCGGTTTAGAGTTTGATCCTACGTTTCAGGATATTATAGCATCATTGATTCTTCAAGTTTTGGATCTTGTAGAATATATTTAAAGTGGTCCAAGTTAATTCTACTGAGTATTCAGTTTAGTACTCAACCAAATTCTACCCTAATTATGGCAGAATACGGTCCTAGGGCCATTCTATCCCCCATTTTGGGAACTTTTATGGATTATATTATTTTTATTATTTTTTTTGGGGTTCATCATCAAGTTTACCCTAACTCCACCAAATTTCATAAGATTTCGAGTTGTAAAAAAATTCTAAAAATTTCAGAAGCAGTAGCTGTCCAAAAGTGATTATCGGAAAGTTTCTCATAATGACCTACTTTAAACTATATTAAATATTTTATTATATTTTTCACATATTTTTATATAAAACTAGACTCATTTAGCTTCAATTTAATTTTTAAATCACCTAAATCTGAGTTATAACGAAGGAGATATGATTTTTCAAATTCGAAAGAAATGCACAGGAAAAAAGGTGCAGAATCCCGCTGTACGGACGAGTTCGGCGATGCATCGCCAAACCGGTGATGCCATCGCTGCTCACTGACCTGTTTGGGGTGATTTCACCGTTTGATATTTGAAATGGGTATTTTTTAGAACCTGGGATGAGTTATTTGACATGCAATATATGATTTTGGAATAGGAGAAGCTGATCTATCCAAATAGTCTACTTATTTAGTGAGATTCCAAAAGGTTAATGGTTAAAAACCCTTTTTTTTTATTTATTTACTATTCATAGTACTTTTTAGCTTAAGTATTGATCAACATCACCTAAACTTTAAGATTTGTGTCTAATATGAAAGATCCTAGAAAATTTTGAAGGATAAAGTAGTGAAAGGTGAGATTTTCAAAGGAAATAGGGATTTGAGACTTTTAGATTGAGTTTTGAGAAGTTAATCAAGTGTTAGGATTGACCCATTGCCTAAGGACGTCTAATTTCAGGTTGACAAAAATCTGGGGTGTTACAAAATAAAACGTAAAATACCAAGTGTATTGGCATCTAATCAATAACCCTGTAACCCCGTCGATCAGAACCTGCATATATAAGAAATCCTCCTCATCATCATAAAGTCCAGATCTACTTCACAAGTATCGACATCATCTGAAACTAAAATAGGGACTGATTGTGTGGCCAACACCGTCCCGTAATGTGGGAGTGAGTGATTAACTCAGTGAAAACTATATACAGCAAAGGTTAACATGTTATCAATTCAATTAAGCAGTAATGATAAAGCAATACAATCAAACATGTCCTAGATACTCTTGTTAATACAAGAATGATATGAGGTAATGATGCATGCCCTCACTACAAACTCCCTCATGCGACATCATCTAACGATCGCGGCATGAATCACTACCACTGTGCTCTCACACCAATGCCAATGGCACATGCAGTGCGATCTCATGAGTATGATTACCAAGTTCTTATTAGTCCTTTTCATACAGCAGGATTGGGAAGCTAAGGTACCTCCCTTGTATTATTACCCAAATGGTGATCCATTCTTGGGTTGTCAGTCTGAGATAATCTCATACAATGTTACGGTTCTAGGTCACTGTAAGGGCTGTAAGGGCTGTTGCGCGCAATCGTTGCTCCTCTCCCCCATCACCTTATCAATACAGGCTTAGTTATATCCCACATACTGCAACAAGACTCGTCGCCCTTATGCACTATCAGGATATACTTGAGGTCACTACAAAGGGCTTGTCACCAATCAATGTAGGCCGACAGCAAGAATATAGTGTCCCATACCACCATAATCTACTCACGAGTATAGGTACTCACTGGTCACTACAAAGGGCTCGTCACCAATCAATGTAGGTCGACAGCAAGAATATAGTGTCCCATACCACCATAATCGGCTCATGAGTCTTAGCGAATCGAGGTAACAAGGTTAGAGGGGCTTTTCATTGGTAAGTTTGGTACCTTAGGTTCAAATAGTAGCGACCAAACATAGTGAACAAACTTCGGTCTATCGGGTTAGTTGATAAGGTCAACTAGGCCAAGCGCACGTTGAGTTGAACGACATGGAATGCATAAGCACTCTGTGTGGCCTAACCACTGCCGAACACCCCAAGCACAACTCAGATTCGTTAAACTCATCCTACGTGGTAAAAATAACCTCAACCACCATTTGAGTACGATTACCGATTACCTGGACTGTAGCACAACCCCATTCACATACAAATTCCATAACAGGCATATGACGCATATCCTACAAACATGTGGACATTCATGAAGTATAACTTAAATATAAATACAGTACATGGAAGAAATCATATACAACTTTAACATGATTTATCTAAGTTAATCAATTCATGGAGGAAATCATAAGCACAGTTAATACAAATAATCTAAGTTACACAATGCATGGAGGAAATCATATACTCAAGTATTGTGATTGAGATTCATATCTCAACAACCTTAGCAATCACATTTTTACTAACTACTAACTCATTCAGACACTTTTACATACACTTAGTCTACACATTACTAACTACATATCGTATGTTGATATATCATGTATTTGACCAAATCCTTTTACTAGGGAGTTGCCCCATATATCACTTACATATACCCATGACGGATAATCATGGCATGCATGAATCCGGGTTCCATATTCATTTAAACATTTTCACAAACACGTGAGCTACACACTTTTACATATATAGCGTATATTGGCTGTGGCGTGATTTAGGGCAAGTCCTTTCGCTAAGGAGTTGTCACACTTGTAACAAGCATATATTCTTGACATATAATCATGTTAAGCACAAATTCAAATTTCATACGTATACGGTATTTTCTACAAATACGAGGAATACAATATATTCAACATAATTAACGTATAACTGAAAATCTAAACGGACAACACTTTGTACATGTGAAATAGCATCCTAGGAAAGAATAAATCATTACTTAACATTGAAAGTGTTGAAAATCATAACCTAAATGTATATAGTCCACACCTTAGATCAGAAAATGTGTATTCGATATGATTCAGACGATGTGTCTTCGTCAACGGCGGATACGCTACCTATGGCATGAAATAGGTTAGCTATAACTTTTCTACAGCTTGTCTAAGCTTCAAAACAGGTTAGGGTTAGGATTTCTTACCTAAGAACGGGATCAAAATGTTAAAATAATTATACGGATAGGTGGATTAGGCACGTAGCAAAGCTGGGAAGAAGCACCAACTTCTCTCTCACTTTCGCTCTCTTTTCTCTCTCTTGGAAAGCTAGGGTTTGGAAATTCGTGTGGGATTTAGGAATGAGGGTTTAAGGCCTATTTATATGCCTAAAGTTGATGAAAATGAACTCAAGACCAAGGTATACTTAGGTTATAACCAAATCGGGTCTGTTCTGATCCAACGGAGCACTTGTGTAAGTCCTGTTACTAAATGCAGTCGGACTTAAGCTCTCTAATATCAGATCTTGGTCAAGTTAAGTTTTCAGTCCTGTCGGGTTTCCAGATCGATCGTGGTGGACCAGCTTCAATTCAACGGTTACGGGAGCTCGACCAGAGCTACAGGTACTATAACATGTAAGGGCCACCTATCCTGATCCAAGGGTAAATTTGGGTCGAAATCTTACAGTCAAAACGCTTAAAAATAACACGCAAGTGAACCGTTCCAGATTTCTTAAAAAATATAATTAATTTTCTAAAAACCTTCCTTTCCCTCTCTCTTTACTCCGGGCTCAATAAAATGGTCTCAGGACATCGGTTGGGCTTGATTTTCTAGGTGATTGTCAAGTCCAACTAAGCGGTTGTAATGGTCTAAGTTCATAGATATCAGACTTTTGATGCGCGGTCTAAAGCCAATACAAAATTACAAAGCCTTCCTGGGAGCAACTGGGTTTAGAGTTGGATCCTAGATTTCAGGGTAATATAGCGTCAATGGTTCTATAGGTTCTGGGTCTTACAGATTGTATTCAAAGTGGTTGGTGCTAATTTTACAGGAAATCTAGTATAGCGCTGGCTAATTCACGTTAAATTTCTAAAGAATTAGGTTCTAAATGATTTCTTTGCCTTTGGAATTGGGTTCTGAGAGATTACTAAGGTGCTATTGTTGACCCATTGCCTAAGGACGTCTAACTCTAGGTTGGTAAAAATCTGGGGTGTTACATAAGCCCTTAAGGAGCTACCCACTCTGATACTAATTGAAATTGTGTGGAAAGTCTACTACGACTTGTGGAAACTTGACAGAGCTATGAAATGAATGGTTATGTTCTAGAGGGGTGGGGATGATTAGGATCAATTAAAATTTCACAAATTAAAATATGCTTTCTTACTTAAATTAATATGTTAATTAAACTAAGCATGTTAATTAACTCTAATGCTTCCAAGCCCATAGAGGGTCCAATCACATAAACTACACAAGATATGCCATTTGTACAACTAGTCTATAATTAATAGTGAGATTGTGTCTGCGGTACAGGTTATGTCCCTAACATACAATTTAATTCAAGCATTCATATGATTTCCTAATCAAACACATAAGCATGAATAAGAATGTGCGTAATTCACAATCACAAATATAAGCATGTATAGTGGTTCGATTTTCCTACTCCACTCCTAATGGACGCACTCTTCCTGAGTGTATTGATATTCATTGTATGAGGTTTTAAATCAAGTTCACCTTTAACTTATACAAGCGTACACCTTCAGAAAAATCATATACAAGGACTTACCCACATACTCCCCCATGTCAGTGGCCTACATAAGGACTTACCATGTACACACTGTTTCAGTGACCAACACAAGGACTTACTCATGTACACAACTGTGTTGGTGGCCCACACAAAGACTTACACATACTCACCTGTGTCAGTGGGGCTATGGTCCTGTACAAGATACTATGTAAGGACTTAACTCGATCTCGACTCGGTTGAACCCAGTTGAACTTGGCTGATCTTGGCTGAAGTCAGCTAAACTCACTGAACTCAGTTGAATTCGGCTGAACTCAGTTGTACTGGGTTAAACTAGTCTGAACTTTCCTACCACTACTGCTTCCCTCTTCTTCCTTTTCTCTCACTTCTTTACTTCCTTTCTTTCTTTAGGAGTGCTTCCAAACTGAGTTAACTCAAGGACGGGTTGCTTGGCTCAGACTCGTCTCAAGATTCTGACTCGAATGCCACTTAGAAGATACACCTCAGCTAGAGCTATGACATCTATTGGAGTGGAACCCTATGCTGGACTCGAATGGTCCCACTTAACCCAAGCTTAGTGGGAGAACGACCGAGTTAACTCAGCAGGGAGGTGCATGACTGGTGGTTTGAACTGGCAACACCCCCCCTTTCTCTTTCCTCTCCTCCTTTCCCTACCTTTCTTCCATCTTTTTCTCTCCCAGATGATATGCCAGCGACTTTGGACTTGGCCTGACTCGCCCAACGACATGGTAATTTGGTTGAGTTGATGCAAACTGGTGTCCACACAGCAAGAACTCTGATTGACTATGAACTTGACACAATAAAATCGCCTCCAATTAATCTTTTTGATGAACTAACTAAACTCTTAGCTTCTCCAATAAGGTTTTCAGTAGAGGTTGGCTTGATTTTTTCCCAAAATAGGCGTAACCGATAAAAAAAAACTCTGCACAAATGATGATATTAACTCAACATTGGCACAGAAGCATTCCTTCCTCCCTTTTCTTTCTTTCCTTTTCCTTGAAATTTTAAGGAACTCAGGACTCAATTCAGACATGACCCGAGCTCACCAAACTCAAACCGAATCAACAGAACTCAAGTGATAGAGAAAACAAAGCTCACTCCCCTCCCCTCTCTCTCTGGCTTTCTCTTTTCAGTGTACCTTCTTCTTCTTCCTTCTCTCTTACTTTCTCTTGAGACGACTCGATGCGACTTTGAAGGGGGGGCCATCTTTCTTCGAAATAATGATGTTGGAGGGCTTAGATCTTCCATGTGATGCTTTTATGAGCATGAAAATGAAGCTCCAGTGACATTTTCTTGATGAGTTCGGGTTTGAACTCATGGCGTGTGAATTTTGCACATACAAAATCGGTCATGAAAGAAACCCTAAGCTACTATAAGAGAACCCTCTAGGCTCTGCCTGAGGGTTGTTTTGAATGTTTAGGATTGATTGAGAAACAATGGATGTCCATGATCTATTCTAAGACAAAATATCTTTAATTGAAAAAGATTCCTTTTTGTTTCTTTGCTGAGAAAGCCCTAAATTGGAGGGTTGAGATTTGAATGAATAGAGGGTCGAGATTGTAAGAATCTCTCCCACACAAACCGCCGGCTTGGCACTGACCCAAAATAGAATTTTCGTTATTGAGAAAACGGCCACATGCACAATTGTTTATGCCAAATATCATGTGTGTGCACACATGTACTAATGCGTGGGATCACTTAGGGTTTGATCGAAATCCCCTCTAGAGTATGATGGATAGTTCTGATCTCCTATACGGATCATGATGGTGGGCCACAACCGACGTGAATGGGGGTTGCTTGTTTAAAATGGATGTTGATGGGAGAATTACAAAAGGAGAAGAGGTTTTTACCTCTTCGGGATTGGGTCAAATAGGTTTAACTGGGTCCGCGGTCTAGTGCATCGCAGGTGCACACCCTCTAGTATACACACAAAAAATGTGGGGCCCATAGTAATGCTATATAAAATCTACTCCAACCATTATATTCTAGGGATCTAATTAAGATATCAGGCCAGAGATGAGGAGTATCCAAAGCTTAGGTGGGTCATAAGTCTCAAATCCCAGCATCCATCGATGATTTCCAATATCACAACGTTCAGATTTATTCCAAATCTGATCCACACCGAAAGAAAATGTTTCTTGACTTGTTTAAATGATAATGAGTGATAGTTTTAATGATCAGATAATTTAATTATAATAATCAATGATAGATTACGTATTAGTAGTTGTAGATCAAATTGACTATGGATATGAGGTACAATGATTGATCCATGTTTTCTTCGAGGTGTCTTAAGAGTAATTTAAAGTATCCAGATAAAATCTAATAGGTGGTTTTGATGATCAAACCCTTGATCAAATTATGTGAGTCTTAACATAATGACCAGTCTTGAATCCAATAATTGATTTTCAACTTCAATGGTCGGATTGGTCTCGAACCTGAGCATCAAGGCTTACAAGGGTTCCTGATTTAATTAAAAGGAATTTCAATGATTGTTTTCAAAATCTAATAGCTCGATTGTTGTTAACAAATGATTAATAGTTAAATTTAGTATTATGGGCCTAATGAACGGTGCACTTGATGATGTGACGGTCCATCTGTTCACAACCCCAAGTGTAGGGTTGCGATGTAGTAATAACTCGTGAGAATGAGGTCAAATCCACGAGGACTAAACTTATACGTATTTTGAAAAGAACTAGAACTAGAACTAAAAGAAGATCTAAATTTGAATTTTAGAATAAAAGAGAGTAATTATGAATCATGTTTAAACTACCAATTAAAGGTGAAAACTAGGGTGACAAGGATCCACTTATAGCTATTAAGATGCTACCTTTCTTGATTCAATAAACACAATTAGAACCAATTGGAAGATAAAGTAATTTAAATCTCATCTGAACTTTTCGTTGACCTAATTCTCAATGGAGGAGAATTGTGAAGATTGAAAGGGATTCCATCACCCTACCATGCCCAGGAGACGATGGTGAATAATGGGATTTACTAATCTCACTATCTCAAAACAGGAAAAGAATATATTCAAAGCTATCATAACATCTATTGTAATTTGAGTCACAATAAATCATAGAAAACTGAAAACATTCCTTTAATATCAAACTAAAAATTAATAAAGTTCAATAAGAATAAGAATCAAAGTAAAATAAACATCCCAATACACTAGAAGCTTCACCTCTTAGCCCTAGCTAAGAGGTTTAGCCAACCATACACATGATTGAAACCAAATCTCTTAAACAAAGCATAAAAAATAAACTAGGGAAGAAGAAAAACTCTTTGGTAGCTGCTCCACCCCTTAGTTATACTCCTTGAGACCTTTTCAAACCCTAAAAGATGCCTTCGAGCATCTTAAGGAGTCCTATTTATAGTTATGGAACTCCAACTTTCTCACCTAGTTAGAAAAATCTAGAAACCACCTCAAATTTACTCACTCTCCATAGTTTTCTAAATTAAACTTCACTCTGCGTAGTTTTTGAAAATATACTTTACTCTGCATAGCTAAAATAGACTGTGAGTTTCAAAATATGCTTTTTCAGGATAATTTCATGAATATGTTTGTTTTTAGGACAATTTCAGGATTCCTTTTCTTTACTTCAAATCTTTGATTCTATTCATTCCTCACTTGGTTTTCTTGGATCTTTGGCATGTGAATTATTCATTAATGACTTCCAAATCTTCATTTAGTAATCTTTTGAGCATAAATCTTCCTTTTGGCATTGATTTCACCTAAAGCTCTCAAAATCACCTCACACATGAAAACATGCATAATTAAATTGATTAAGCACTATCATGTTTATAAAACCAAGGTATAAATAGGGAGAAATATGCAATATTTCACACTTAATACACCCCCCAACCAATATTTTGCTAGTCCTAAGCAAAACATGCGTGAAGTTATCTTTAATTCTCAATGTTCAAAGTTCTTCAAGAAAACAATCATTTGTGCAAACAAGTATGAATGAGTATAATCCAAAGAAGCGAGAGTGAAAATTTATAAATTTAGACACGAATCAAATGAGCAATCAATTAAATAGATTCTTCATCAATCAATCTAGCGCATGAGTTCATATATCAAGTTTTCCCAATGTGCTTAGTGAATTTCAATTTACTTTCCATAAAAGTGTACTATCATTATATAATATTAGCCATGATCATCACCTCAAGATTAATTGAATAATCAAGTATGGATTCTGAATTTATCCCATTTTCCTTCTTTTTTTAGTTTTTTATTTTATATCGATGGTTTCTTTTTATTTATTCATTCTTTTACAGTCTTTTCATTCTTTTCTAGCCTTTTCATCATATATGACCTTTTTGTCGATCTTACTGTGTTTTTTTTTTAACTGGTTCTTTTCATCTTTTAAGGTGGATAAAATTCTCCTAACTTAATTCACAATCATCTTTCAATGTTTCACATAATAATAATAAAAATTTCTAGCATAATTCACAGAAAGCAACTTGAACATGTCTTATGACTTATATTAACATGACATTCAAAATGCCTCTTAATCAATTGAGTACAAGAACTATTGGTGATATACTTCTTAGTTAATCAAACTCCAACAATTCAAAATTCAGTCTCAATCTTATCATCATACTCAAAACATTCTTTACATACATAATTTATCATTTTCCAAACAGATTTCAACTTGAAACATTAAAAATTTCAAACAAAATTGTGCTAAGAATTAAGAAAACATTTTCCTCAATGTAATATATTATATATATATATATATATATATATATATATATATATATATATATATATATATATATATATATAAGCATGCAATGCATAAGAGACAATGAAAAGAAACGAGAAGTGATGGAAAGGTAGTACCTAAAGAAAGGGGATTGAAGCTTTTCCAAGGTTCTCAATGTGAAGATGGGTTAGCACAAAGACTCAAAAAAATTGAAAGCAAACTATCTTAATCCTAAATCCTACTAAAACAATAAAAGCTAACTACACCTCCATCAAACTAAGAGATCAATCCTGGTACACAGGATCAATCAGAGGCATGGACATGTCCTCTGAGTCAAATTTCTCAACAAATGGCTTTAAATGATGTCTGTTAACTTTAAAAATATGGCCATTCATTGAATTCTTTATCTCAACAGCCCCATGTGGATAAACATTAGTAACAGTGAAAGGGATGGTCCATCGAGATCAGAGTTTACCTAGAAAAAGGTGAAATTGTAGTAATGACCGTTTTAGTTGAAGTAGGAATATGCCAATATGTCCAAGAGGGGGGTGAATAGGACTTTTTAAAATTTATGTGGTTATTTAAAATCCTATCAAACTTATCCTGAGTAAGTAAGCATGTATCAGGATTGTTTTAGAGTAACTCTAATAGCTTCCAAGCCAAATAGAGGATCCAACATAAAACTACTTTGAAAGATAAATATGATGTGAATCAGAGTTTATGATGGATGTGACTGTGTGTGTGAAATGTGATCTTAGATAATCAAATATGAAAGCATATAATCACATAAAGAATTAAAGACAAGAGCATTCATAAACACAGTCATTTTTATAGTGGTTCGACTACTTGTCTACTCCACTCATGGCAAGCGCACTTAACCCTTGAGTGTATCGAATTTCACTAAGGAGGTTTCACAACAAGTTCATCTCAAACTAGAGGTTTTAAATCAGGTTCACCTCTAACCAGTACAACCTACACCAAGGCTGACATTGCCTATCCACATGACACAGTTTATGCTCCCATGAGTAATGGTCAACACATAGCACCCAATTTTAGGCACACTAGTCAAGGATCAACTCTAGGAACCTCACAAGTTTATGCTCTCCACAGAGCAAGGGTCAACACAAAGCACCCAACTTTTAGACACCCAGGTCAAGGACCTACTACAAGGATCTAAGAATTTATGCTCTCCGCAGAGCAAGGGTCAACACAAAGAACCCACCATGTACACTCCCGCCGGAGGCCTCCTACAAGGACTTGCAAGGGGTCAGAAATACCTTAAACTCAATCCTACAAAATGAATGATCACAAGGGTCCTCTGGACTCTAATGACTTATAGATAAGAAGATGAGTCCCTTTCAGCGCGTTGTTGAAGATCTTCCCCTTTGATGATGAAGAATCTTCAGCTTCCTTGATCCGCAACTCAGAAGATGTACCAATACATGGCAACGGGTTTGGTCAAGGTTGTAATGGAATCTTACTCTATTGAAAGTTTTCCTATGAGGGAGATAGAGTGATTCCAATCATCGATGCATTTAAGGCATCCCAGCTTAATGATTTTTCATTAAGGTAGTAGCTGGAGGATCCTTTAATGTGCAAGTTCATTCCCCAATCCACTCTATTGAATGTTAATGATGAGGGTGGATTAGAGGATGAACTCCCATGAGAGAGAAGGCTTAGAGTATATGATTTAGGGTTAAACACACAAAAGCACTCTGTTTTCTCTCTACCAGCAACTAAGGGCAACCTCTCTATAATTAGGCAAAAGGTTCCAACAGATATAAAACGGTCACATTTTTTACAGAGTTCGATATCATCGATCAGGGTCAATATCATCGAGTGTATACTCTCGATCGCATCGATCGGCCTCTTGATGATACAAAGTCAAACGTCAAACACTTTTGAAACATTTTTTCGACTAGTCGAGGGAATCGAAACCTTTATTGATGTCATCAGATTTTGAACTCCGATTTCATCAACACGAGGATTGATTCATCGCCATTTGAAAATGAGAGAGACTTGCCTTTGAAATATTTCAGGTCAAAAGAGTGATCGAGGCACACTCGGTATCATCGGAATTTGAATATCGATGATATCGATTGTCGTATCGATGCATCGATAAATCTAAAGGATTTTCTAGTAAGCTTGCTGGACAGTTTATGTCCAATCTCGATGCAATCGATCCAGCCTCGATATGATTGATATTTGAATATCTATTCTATTGAGTGACCCTCGATCCAAGATAACACAATATGAAAATATTGCTGGAAAAACAATGTCCAAACTGATATCATCGAAGAGCTTTCGATATCATCAAGATTTGAATTTTGATGATATCGAGGAGTACTTTGATATATCGAAGATTTTATTTACCTTAGTAGAACTTTGGACACAACATATCTGATGTCGATTTTATCGAGTCAACTTCGATAAACTCGAGATTCAAATTTTGATGATATCGATATGGTTATCGATACATCAATAATTTCATCCAGTGGTATATGTAGTTGCTGGACATCTTATGTCCTCATTTCGATAATATTGAGTGAGCTTCGAGGACATTAACAACACTTTTCAATTACATCGATCAGTCTATTGATAAATCAACAAAGGTAGAAAACTTAGAGATTTTTCTGAAGTTTGAAAAAGTTTCACAACCCAAAAACCCTTTGATATTCTAATCAATTTTAATGGTTTTAATTACATGGTGTTTTGGGACATGGGATGTGAGACTAAGATATACCTGTGGTGAGTTCGGGCGCACATCTAGTTAAGGCAGATGCTTGATCAATTTTCCTATGGAGCTTCTCTGTCTAGCTGACTTAACACGCACGCTAATTGCAAACCAGGGCACTTTCAATCTCCCCCTTTGTCAATTACGGGACAAAACACCAAAACACCCTAGAACAACTTCTATACTGACATCCTAAATTGTGTGTACATGAACTTTACATAATTGTATAATGCTATCTAGTTCACATACCCAAATATTCAGATGTTGCTCCCCTTATCTGTAAACTCCCCCTTTCGCTTTATAGCTGCTCCCCTTAACACCTGCATCACATACACAATTTTTCTTCGGGGTATGGATTTTTTCTCCCCCTTTTTGTCAGTCATTGGCAAAGATAAATATAATAGTTGATATTGACTGAAGATGAAGGAATTTGGAGAATCATCATTCAGGGATCATATGAAAATAATAGATAGATGTACAACAAACATCGCATTTCAGCAACCATGTATGCATAGCAGATAATGTATAACTCAAAATATCACATGCATCACACACCATTAGAGCGATAACCAGATAAAATTGGGGATCTCAGAATATAAACAAGGTAGTAAATACGTGTGAATTTATAACCAGCCATATCCCAAAATATCCAACATGTATATACTACCCAAGTTTGGCAGTAGTATAATAGTCATCCCATTTAGTTTAAAAAAAAAAAAAAAAACCATCCGAGTGGGCTCAAATAGGAGCACAGCAAAAAGAGAAATGTTTTGTAGACCTGTAACAATTTTGTACTTCTTCAGTGGGCATCTAATGTCCACGAGGCTCTCCATGCATGAGCAAGTCCACTACTTACTGGCTTGTTTACTAGAGGACATCGACTTTTTCTTTAATTGCAGTGAGGTGCCTTTCACAGTTGTAAAGGTGTTCCTCCACACCAGCCATCCCATTAAGTAGGTGACATTCTAGGGATGAGCTTGGCGATTTGTGATAGACTCCCGACTGAGTAGTGGCATTTAATTGGATCCCCAAGGAGTAGGAGGATATGAAGGTTGAGCCTGCTGGGCAGCCGATCGCATGGGAGCACTATTCTTGGGAAGAGATGAAGGGAGACACAACTATTGAGCCTTCTGGGCTGCATCACTATCAAACCATGTTTCTGGATGGACGACATCGAATGAGGCAGGGAGGCCCACACAATGAGCAAGTTTACGTATAAGTGCAGGAAAGGGTAGTGTATCCTGATGATCGCCTTGGATGACACAAATTAGTTGCTTGAGAAGCAACGTTGGAACGTATACTTGAATTTCTTAATACAGATCATAAAGAACATTTAGCAAAAAGGGAGGAAGATGATTACCTATTACATCACATGGATATACACTGGACCCGAGAATGCCATAAAAAATTTTAAAAGTGGGTCCATGATGATTGATGTGAAGCGAATTGTCATCACTCCAAGGGACAATGGTGCCATGACACAATGCATGGGTGATTTCTCCCCAGACACCCAAACCATTGAGATTTCGATTTGTCACTGGGATCCGAGTGACTTCAAGATTCAGAAGTCGTGTAAGAGTGATGGGAGTGATGAGTTTGGAGTGATGCACATGCTTGATTCGGATACAGGGAGGATCATTACAAATGATATCACAACTGTTGAAGAATTCATGGATCAAACCTAATTGATAGGATCCTCCAAGATTCAAGATATTCTGCCATCTGATCACTTCCATGAGAAGATCCACACCAAAGGGCTCAATGGCGCTGTTCAAGGCAAGGCGTTCAACTACAGGGACTGAATTGCTTACCACCGGAACAAGATGATACTGGCTAGATTCAAGTTGCTTGTTCTTAGATTTTGAAGATTGAGGAAGAGACTTTCCTTTACCTTTGACCATGATTTGTCGGTGTGAGAGATAGGTAAAGGCAAGAAGAAGCAACCAGAGAAGAGAGGGGATATGAGGATTTGAAATAGAATACTCCCTTCATTATTATAGAAAAGTTGTCGATTATATCAATTCCTAATCGATGACATTGATCTCATGCTCATAATGACATTAAAGACCGTGTTGATGACCGTTAGGAAGATGCTAATAGCCAGTGGAAATTGTGATAGTCCAACCATTGGGAAGGACCACTAGTTATAAGCTTGCATTCCCGAGATTCTTTGATTTCATCGATGGTGAATATTGATATCATCGAACTTTAAATATCAATGATATCGACACATTCTAAATATCATCGAGAATGTCATAATCTGGCATCCCAAAACTAACATGGTTAATTCATGAGGTTTAGATTTGTGCCTGATACTTAACCATGAATATCCCAACATGAAGATTTACCTATGAGGATCATGGTCACTGGGATATCATCAATGAGTGCATACTCCAATGGATTTTTGAAGGTCACTAAACCTATTTTTATCAAGAGTTTTAGTTAGGATATCTGCGAGTTGCTTTTTTGTGGATACATAATCTAACACAATAATCTTGTCTTCAACAAGTTCTCGAACAAAATGATGACAGATGTCAATATGCTTGGTCCGAGAATGTTGAACAAGATTTTTTGAAATGTTGATGGCACTTGTGTTATTACAGAAAAGACCCATTGTGGGTTGTTCAATCTCATAGTCCAACAACATCTGGTTTATCCAAAGGAGTTGTGCACAACAACTTCCTGCAGGAATGTATTCAGCCTCGGTAGTGGATAATGATATTGAGTTTTACTTCTTACTCTGCCAGGAGGCTAGACAGCTTTCAATGTAAAAACATCCTCCACTAGTCGATTTTTGATCATCCATATTGCCAGCCCAATCAGCATCGGAGTATCCAGCAATGGTGGTAGATGTTTCAAATGGATACCATAGCCCAAAGGTAGTCATTCCTGCTATGTATTTGATGATTCTTTTTACAGTTGTTAGGTGGGGTTCTTTAGAATTTTCCTAATACCGAGCATACAATCCCACACTAAAAGATATATCCGGACGACTTGCTGTGAGATATAGTAAGCTTCCTATCATACTCTGATAGAGATGTTGATCCACACTCTTGCCATTAACATCTTTAGAGAGTTTGAGTGTAGTACTCATGGGAGTATGATAAGTACGACCAGATTCGAGACCAAATCTTTTGACAAGTTTGTTAGCATACTTGGTTTGACATATGAAGACTCCATCATTTAACTGTTTCACTTATTCCCCTAGGAAGAAGTTTAATTCACCAACCATACTGATTTCAAATTCTGATTTTATGAGATCGACAAATTTATATGCAGTGTCTTCACATATCGAACCAAAGATGATATCAACCACATAAATCTGTGCAATGAGTAATGACTCCTTTATTGTTTTATAGAATAGTGTTTTATCTACAGTTCCTCTATAAAATTTATGATTCAGGAGAAGATTCATCAATTGTTGCATGTGGTGCTTATTTGAGACCATAAATATCTTTGTTCAGATGATAAACATGATAGGGATATTTAAGATTTGAAAATCCCTTGGGTTGTTCTACATAGACTTCTTCAGCAAGATCCCCATTAAGGAATGCACTTTTTATGTCCATTTGGAATAATTTGAATTTCAACGCACATGCAACAGACATAAGTATTCTAATAGACTCAAGATGAGCTATAAGAACAAATGTTTCGTCAAAGTCAATGCATTCTATTTATGAATACCCTTGAGCCACAAGTCTTGCTTTGTTCCTAGTCACATTACCAGATTCATCAGATTTATTCTTGAAGACACACTTGGTTCCAATTACATTTGTATTAAGTAGTGTGGAAACCAATTCCCATATATCATTTCTTTGAAATTGTTGAAGTTCTTCTTATAGCATTTATCCAGTGTTCATCTTGAAGAGCTTCTACAATATTCTTGAGTTTAATCTTTAAGGTAAAATAGAAATGACTATAGATACTTTCTATCTGTCGTCGTGTTCTCACACCATCATTAATATCTGCAATAATTTGCTCTCAAGGGTGATCCTTAATAATGAGAATGTTGGATGATGGTTGTGGTTCATTTGATGATGGAGATTTGTTATCTCATTTATCTAGAATGCATGAATCTACATCATCTTCTAATTCATTCACAAGGTTATCTTCTTCGTGAGGTTGGTCATCGATTACCACATTGACTGATTCTTGAATAATGAGGGTTCTTAGATTATACACTCTATAAGCATGACTATTCAAGGCATACCCTAAAAAATACCTTCATCAATTTTAGACTCAAATTTTCCTAGGCGATCTCTGTCTCTTAACATATAACATTTACTTCCAAACACTGCAAAATATTTCACACTAAGTTGTTTTCCATACCATGGTTCATATGGAGTTTGTTCAAACCTGCTCTAAGAGATGCTCTATTTATAATGTAGCATGCAGTATTGACAGCTTCTGCCTAGAAACTTTTTTCCATATCTTTAACATTCAGCATAACTGACCCCATCTCCTGTAATACTCAATTTTTCCTCTTAACAACTCCATTTTGCTGTGGAGTTTTTGGGGCTGAGAGTTCATGACGAATTCCTTTCTCATCGCAATATTTTTTAAATTGCTCATTTTCAAATTCCCCACCAAGATCACTTCTGATGTGATTGATGCAATGTCCTTTTTCATTTTGAAGTCGCTTTTCCAAAATCACAAATTCCTCAAAGGCATCCATTTATCTTGAAGAAATGTGACCTAAGTAAATCTGGTGTAGTCATTTACTACCACCAGAAAATATCTTTTCTTGTTGTGGCTTTCTACTTTCATCGAGCCAACAAGGCTCATATGCAGTAGATCTAAAGGTTTTGTTGTTGCTATGGTGGTTGTCTTTTTGTGATCTACTTTTATCTATTTTCCTTTTAGACATTCTCCACAGACAACTTTTTCTTCTTTCTTTTCGACATTCTCAATAGACAACTTTTTCTTCTTTTCTAATGTTGGGAAGTCCTCTAACCAAATTTTTTGAACTAAGTTTAGCTAAATTTTGGTAGTGAACATGTCCCAACCTTTGGTGCCCTAATTTAGATTCATTTCTTACAGCCATATTACACTTTGTGGATAACACACTCTCATTTGTACTTTCAATAACGTAATAGTTATAACTAGTACGTAAAACCTTTTATGAGAGATTTTCCTGTATGATCTAAGATCTTACATACATCCTTGAAGAAGGTAATCAGATGTTCCTTGTCACAGATTTGGGAGATACTAAGGAGATTATGTTTCAGTCCTTCTACACAAAGAACATGTTTAATTTTTACAAGGCCTGGTACAACTATCATTCCTTGTCCAATAATTCTGGCAGAACTACCATCTCAAAAATGTGACTGATCCTCCATTAAAGTTTGAATACTCGCAAAAATGAGTTTAATCACCAGTCATGTGGCTGGAGCATCCACTATCAAGGTACCATTTTGAACTATTGCCAACTTTCAGAGCATTATGGATTACTAGGAAATTGTTCCGATCTGTCACATCCTCTGTGACACTTTTGGTCATGATTCCAACTTTAGTCAAGATCACTCTTTAGGCAGTGAAGCCCTTAAGAGAGACCCGCTTTGATACCAATTGAAATTGCGGTAATGACCGCTTTAGTTGAAGTAAGAATATGCCAATCTGTCCTAGAGGGGGGTGAATAGGACTTTTAAAATTTTTTATGGTTATTTAAAATCCTATCAAACTTATCCTGAGTAAGTGAGCATGTATCAGGATTCTTTTAGAGTAACTCTAATAACTTCCAAGCCAAATAGAGCATCCAATCATAAAACTACTTTGAAAGATAAACAAGATGCGAATCAAAGTTTATGATGGATGTGACTATGTGTGTGAAATGTAATCTTAGATAATTAAATATGAAAGCATATAATCAAATAAAGAATGAAAGACGAGCATTCACAAACATAGTCATTTTTATAGTGGTTCGACTACATGTCTACTCCACTCTCGAAAAACGCACTCAACCCTTGAGTGTACTAGATTTCACTAAGGAGGTTTCACAACAAGTTCAACTCAAACTGGAGATTTTACATCAGGTTCACCTCTAACCAGTACAACCTACACGTATGCTGACATAGCGTGTCACATGACACAGTTTACGCTCCCACGAGTAAGGGTCAACACATAGCATCTGATTTTAAACACACTGGCCAAGGATCCACTCTAGGAACATCACAAGTTTATGTTCCCATGAGCAAGGGTCAACACAAAGCACCCAACTTTTAGACTATCCTGGTCAAGGACCTACTCTAAGGGCCTAAGAGTTTATGCTCTCCATAGAGCAAGGGTCAACACAAAGCACCCACCACATACACTCCCACCGGAGGCCTCCTACGAGGACTTGCAAGGGGTGAGAAACACCTTAGACCCAATCCTACGGAAGGAATGATCACAAGGGTCTTCTGGATTCTAATGACTTACAGATAAGTAGATGAGTCCCTTTCACCGCATTGTTGAAGATATCATCCTTTGATGATGAAGAATCTTCAGCTTCCTTGATCCGAACTCAGAATATGTACTAATACATGGTGACAGGTTGGGTCAAGGTTGTAATGGAATCCTACTCTATTGAAAGTTTTCCTATGATGGAGATAGAGTGATTTCAATCATTTATGCATTCAAGGCATCCCAGCTTAATGATTTGCTATTAAGGTGGTAGTTGAAGGATCCTTGAATGTGGAAGTTCATTCCCCAATCCACTCTATTGAATGTCAATGATGAGGGTGGATTGGAGGATGAACTCCCATAAGAGAGAAGGCTTAGGGTATATGATCTAGGATTAAACACACAAAAGAACTCTCTGTTTTCTCTCTAGTAGCAACTAAGGGCAAGCTCTCTATAAATAGGCTATAAGTGTTATGGTCACATGCTCCTTTGGTCGTCAAATTTTGTGGTGTCAAAACCTTTATTTGTGTCTTGTGTTTGTATGTTGATTTATATATGTTCAAGACACTATTTTGCAAGTGCTTTAAGTTAAGTACATTAATCAACTTCAAGCCAAGTCAAGCCATGTTCTTTGTCAACGTCTGTAAGCATATATGTTCAGAGCTACATTGATAAAGAGTACAAGCCTCAAGTACACTTCAAGACTCAAGTGCAACTCAAGATGAAGTTTAAGCTCAATCTTGATAAGTTTCAAAGGTCTACCTCCGCTGAATGGATGAAGTTCAATGTTTATACTTCATGTTCCAGGTATGATAGACCTTAGATTGACCTTAGGGTAGGTCATTTCGGATACATAATTCCAACTATATGTTTATACATGATTTTGGTATGTTCTAAGACTAGTCCTGGACCTTGTTCGACTAGTCCTAATACTAGTTCGACTAATCCAAGAAATTCCACGACCAGCCCTAAGTTGTTAAATATTTTCAAATTTTATGGTTAGTCCACGACCAATCCTAGAAGTCCTTCGAACAGTCATAAGTGTGTTCACGACTTGAACTTCGGTTAGTCGTGGGTCTTCGACTCAAACTAGAGCAACCAACTCATGTGGTCCACGACTAGTTCTGGGTCATCTACGACCAGTCGTAGGTAGTCCACGACCAGTCGTAGACACCCCACGGCTAGTCATAGAATGGTTTTCAAAGTTCACACTAAAAAATTCAAAATGTCGCTGGTGCTACGACCAGTCGATGTGTCCCCAGGACCAGTCGAAGAGGAGTTTCTTCAGGTATAAATAGAACACGAATTTCAGAGTTTTTTAATTAAATTCAAGTAAAATCAAGGCTCCACTTTGAGATAAGTTTATGTTCATTTTAAGATACTTTGTGCATAATTAATATTTCCTTTTGTTAGCTTATTGTTATTTGATTTTGATCTACATTCCAATCTGATTTGAAAAGGGAAAATTTTGTAATTTGTTTTTCTTGGAATCAAAATCAAATATAGCTAGCCCATTTGCTTTAACTTAAAATCAATTAGAACTTAGAACCATTGTAAAGTGAGTATTAGACATCGAACTTCCATATTCGAACTTCTACTCCGATTGGTTCTTCTGGGCTGCTACGAAAGGAGAATCCAAGTATTTTATGCTTATGTAATTTACTTTCTTTTTGGTTTCTTTTGAGATTGAGCCAGAAAAATCTCATTGTGTGGTTATCCGAGGAGAGCCAGAAAACTCAGACAGAGGGGTTTTTTGAATTGTGTAAGCCCAAGTGAAAAAGACATAATTGTGAAGGTTTTAGGTGAACCTGTGAAACCTATTTTGATAGTGAACGCTAATATCACCTGTGTGAGGATATTAGGAGTGGAGTAGTAATCTATGTGGCTGTTGTTTAACAGTTGATGAACACACAAGAGAACCACTATAACTCTTTGTGTTTTGTGGATGTGTTATTTATTATTTCTATCTTTTATCATTCAAAGCTGTGGAATGTATGTGTGGATTTGAATGTTGTATTTTTATCATTTCAAGCATAGTGGAGAATGTTGTAATAATTTAGATTTAAATTCCTGCAATTTATTTTAATTTATTTATTCCTCTTTGGTTTGAGTTTTTGATATAAAGGACATTCTAAAAATAAGGTTGTCCCGTCATAAACCCTTGGTTTTTATGGTGTAAGGTTGTCCTTAGAACTGAATTCGTATCAACCTCTCAATACTTGTTTATTGAGGTTACTTTTATTTCAGCATTAAGAATTGATTTATTTTTATTTTGCTATCTCTTTATTTTTGTAACGCCCTTGAAAAATCCGTACTTGGACTCGAGTACCCACTCGACCAGAAATCACGTAGGATTAATTCCTTTAGAAAATAAGTGTAAGTTAGCTAGCGCAACGCTAGAGTAGCTGAGAAATAGTCCCTGATCACTTTAAATACATTCTACAAGACCTAAAGCGAGTAGAACCAATGACGATATAATACTCTAAAACCTCGGATCAAACTCTAAACCGGTTTTCTCTCAGGACCTCTTTGAAACTTTGTATTGGATCTAGACCGCGCGTCGAAAGTCCGATACCTACAATCTTAGACCGTTATAACCGCCTAGCTGGACTTGACAATTATTTCGAAAATCAAGTCCAACTGACATTCAGAGGCTATTTCATTGAGCCTGGAGTGAAGAGGGTGAGAATAGGGTTAGATTTGGAATTTAAAATTTAAATCTGGCACACGACTTGACGCGTTATTATTAAGCGTTATGACCGTCAGAATTTAGTCAAATTACACCCTTGGATCAGGAAAAATTTCTATTTCATATCATGAGACTTGTAGGCCTGATCTACGTGCGATGACCGCTGAATTGAAACTGGACCGCCACGTGCGATCTACGAACACTACAGGTCTGAAAATGGGATGTGAACGACATCCGACATGTATGAACTTAAGTTCGATCGCGTTCGGCGAGGGGACCTCCAGAAATATCTTTTTGGACCGAAACAACCCCGATTTGGTTAGGCATCAAGTGAACATTGTTCCCAAGCCTGTTTTGGGCAAGTCTTAGGTTATAAAAGGGGCTTAAACCCTCACTTCTCTCACCCATCCGAATTTACTAGAAACCCTAGCTGGTGTGAGAGAAAAGGTGAGAGATTGTGAGAGAGAGTGGGAGAGAATTTTCGGTTGCTTGCACTACATGTTGCACGTGCTTAAGCAACGTACCTCAATCACTTTCTCGGCGATTTTGCCATGATTCTAGGTAAGAAAATACCCCAAATACTTGCTGATTTAAGGTTCCTTTGGTTCCTTAGCATAGTAGCTGATACATCTTGTAAAATAGGTTCCCGGTTCGCCGTAGACGAAGCGTACACGCTCCGTTCGAATCAATAGACTTATAGGAGAAAAGGTGCGGATTTTAGACGCTTTGATTGACTGTTTTCAACGCTTTCAATGTCGTCTAATAGTAGATTATCAACGGCAATTCCGTTTGACATGTACAACATGCTGTCCGTTTCCTGTTTCGTACGCAGACGAAAAATATGAGATTTAGGGCATTTTAGTCATTTGTAGGAAATACTGTTTTCATCCATATTTTGCTGATGTGATTAAATGGCTTCTTGTTGCATTAGGATACTAGGAATGCGTGCATAATTAGTTTGGCGAAGAGATTCGCCTAAATGCGCACTTTGAGTCGACATACTATATGTAGACTTAAGTGTGTAGTATAAGTGTTTGTATAAACGTTTGTATTAGTATATATTGAATTAAATGGTGTTATGAATTAGTTTGAGATTGAATTCTCAAATGGTATGCTGATGTAAATGATTTCCTACATGTTGGCTATATGCATGATTTCATTATGTGTATGTAATGCATGTGCTAGATGATTTACTTAAATTGTATGTTATAACATGTGTTAACATGCTCACATTGTTGTATTTCATTTCCATTACTCTTACATGATTGCTGATGTGAATTCATAAATGTTTGAGACTATACTTAGTCCAGACAGTCGGTAACTGAGTAAATTCGTGGTTGGCTTATCTTTGCCACGAACGACGCATCGATGAACGTGAGTCGTGTTTTCGAGTTGACGGCAGTGGTTAGGCCACACGAGGTATTTTACGCACTTCATGTCGTTCGACTTGAGATGCGCTCGTGCTAGTCGAGCCCGTCAAGTAACCCAACTGGCCATTGTATGTTCACCTTGTATGAGTCATAACTGCTTGAACCTAGGGTACTAAACTTACCACTGTAAACCCTATTAACCATGGTACCTTGATCCGTAAAGACTCATGAGCCGGGCATGGTGGTATGGGACACCGTGGTCGATCTATCGGCCTACGCTGGGGCCACAAACCTCCTCGTATTGACCAGTGAGCACCTATGACTCGTGAGTAGATTATGGTGGTATGGGACACTATATTCTTACTGTCGGCCTACATTGATCAGGCGATGAGTCCTTTGTAGTGACCGCGAGCGTATTCTGAGTCTACGAGAGGCGACGACCCTTCCGTAGCAGTGAGAGTACAGTAGGCCTGTATTGATAAGGTGATGGGGGATTGGTGCAACAAGTGCGAGCAACAGCCCTGACAGCCCTTGCAGTGACCTACAAAATATACAATCGTATGAGATTACTAGGAGTGACGACCCTAGACAGGATCTGTGTTGGGATTGATATAAGGAAAGTACCTTAGTTTCCCAATATTGCTGTATGAAAAGGACTAATAATAACTCGGTAATCATATCAGCATCACATTGCATGTGCCTAAAAGATGTGGAGCACTGAGCGGTACGCAAGCATGCCACGGACGCAGATGGTGTCGTATGAGGGAGAATATTGGTGAGGGCATCCATCATGTCATGTCATATTGCATTAACAACAGTATTAGGATTGTTTGATTTACTGCTTTACTATTATCGCATGATTGATTTGAGAACATGCTAATCTTTGCTCTATTATTCCACTGAGTTAGCTACTCACTCCCACGTTACGGGATGGTGTTTGCAACACCCACCAGACTCTATCTTAGATGCAGGTGAGGCAGCAATTCAGGAGGCAAAGCCGGACTATAATGAGGACCAGGACGATTTCTCATATATGCAGTACCACGACGGCTTTGCGTAGGTGGCCTGAATTGTCGGGACTTCTCAGTGGGACTATTTTTAACATTTGATTTCTGTTTATTTACATGTATATGAGACTCAGAGATGTATTCATACTTTGGAGACAGTTGAGATCTATTTTGTTTTCCATACAATGATATGTATATTCTTTAGTCTTCCGCTTGCATTTATCACTGGATCTGGAGTATGAATTGCAGTTTTGGTATAATTTTACTCATGTGAATTCTTTAACTCAGACAACATTGAATCATAATCATTTTTTTTGCATAAGTGACGGTCTGGAACTTGGGAGTTGAGTTTATACATGACCCCCGATTTTCAGGGTGTTATAAGTTGGTATCAGAGCATGAATGAGATTATACCGGGCCTGTGTTATGGTCACACGACGTACGCTGTTGCTTCCTTTGACTTAGGTGGGTGTGAGAAAGGTCCAGAAACACTTATAGGATCGCAGATTCGCCAATAGGCGAAGTCTATTCGTATCGATCGCGCGATCGAATCCGTAACGCATCTAGGGTCGCGTGAAGTGACCTAAGTAGCTCCTATATTGTAGGTAGGTGGGTTGAGACATTCTTTGAATGGTTCTAAACCCGTAAATGTGACTCCTTGGGCTGTGGGGCAACCACAACCCTTACATTCAATCGTTAGGGCTTAAAAACTCCGTTTCACCTAATTTCTTCAAAATTCTTCCTCTCACCACTCCATTCTTCAATTCTTTCTTCGAATTTTCATGTTATGAATTAATCCTAATGTGAAAATGATATAAAATCTTACTTTGACAAAATTTTACAGTGAATAGTAAAATTTTATGAAAACTGGCCATTAGGCCATTCTAAGTTTGTAATCTTTAGAAACTAATGGGCTAAATGGATGTATTAGCTCCTTCTACCCTAAAATGATATTCTACATCATGGGGGATTACATTCAGTTTTGAAGACTGGCCCCGAAAAGCCCTGAATGGATGTTTGGGCCTCCCTAGGCCAATCTACAATGAACTAGGGTGGGGCCCATATATATCTGGGACCTCCAGGGTAGGGGGGACCCATCCCACTAGGCCAGACTGGCCGGATCCACCACCGGTCAGCGATGCCATTGCCGATCTGGCGATGCATCGCCGTACAGTGGGGCCCACTTGCTGTAAAATTTGGGCGCACGCCCTTATGTGGCTAGTACATCCCTCCCACATAGCGTCCGTCAGTTGAAAACCCCTAAAAAGGGTACTTCCTTCACAAAAAGCCCCTCCCAAGCCTCCATTTTAATTTTTCTTGCTGCCCTATCTCAAAACGCAGCTCCAAATCCCTTCTCTTTTCTTTTTGAAAATCCAGCCTAGGGGAGCTTGAAGCATCCCTCTACAACACCTAAATTTCCTTTTTTCTGTTTGGGCAGCCATTTCTCTACATTTTCCACATTTTTCATGGCTTTTGTTGAAGACATTTTAGGTTTTTTCTCTCTCTCCACCATCCTCTCTTTGATGGGAAAGAGAAAGACCGGAGTGGATGAGGCTGGGCCTAGTCGCCCTGCGTAATCCAGAAGACCGAGGGGTGGCGCCGCTAGCTCAAGCGCCGCCGCAAGTCCAAGCACAGCCCGGGAGTTCCAAACAAAGTGGGATTTGGATCCCCATGCTCAAATTGGACGAGTGATGTTAGCAGAGATGCCTCACGGTGAATATACTGACCGTAAGGTGTTGTTTGAGGCGGACGTGAAAATGCGACTCTTCAGTGAATTCCTGTTATTTAAGTGCATTGAAGCTGCACATTGGGGTCCGCTCTTTCAAGCCCGTTCTTGTGCTAATGTGAGCACCGTTCATGCCTTCTACGCTCGTATTCAGAGTCCTACATTGGAGCCATTGCAGTTCAAGATTCCTTTTGGTAGAGACCGGATGGCTACGATCGATGTTCGGTTGATAGCGCGACTTCTGAACGTGCCCCTTGGTGATGTTCATCCCAGTGTAAAGAATTTGATGAGTAGGCGTGAGCGAGACCACCGTACCAGGTTCCTATGCGGTAGTCTGGTTCCATGGCAGTCTAATAATAGCCTCAAGGCGTCTTATTTATCTGATGATTTGTGCCTGCTGCACCACATTTGCACGTCCAACGTGTATCCCAGGTCGACAAATCTCATTGAGTGTACGTGCCTTTTGGTTGATTTCTTGTATCAGGTGGCCCAGGGAGAAAATGTGTGTATGGCCACTTTCGTGTTGCGACAGATTATCCTCATAGCGAAATCAAGGAGAACGTCTGAGTCGCTTCCTTTTGACCGGCTTATATGCAAGATCGCGCTTGAGTTTGCTTACAGACTTGGGCCGGAGTTGCCAGTTCTGATTCACTGCATTGATGAGTCTACCATGGTCAAGATGAAGATCGGGTCTTAGTACCGTGAGACTCAGCTTGATGAGGATAGCGAGGATGATTTTGATGACGAAGAGGATCCAAGTGAGGGAGAACCTGGAGCGGAAGTAGAGGAAGAAGTCCAGGAAGAGGTAGAAGAGGAGGCTCAGGATACAGATGAGAGCCCTCCTCCTTCTGCTCAGGCTACTAGTGATGATCGCATTGCCCGAATTGAGGAGAGCCAGGTCGCCTTGTGAAGGGAAGTTCAGGAACTTCGAGCTGAGGTCGAAGATAGCAAGACCGTTATGAAGAGAAAATTCGGAAAGGTGACTCGCACCTTGAAGGCGATCCTGTGCTGCTTGCAAGATAAGGGTGCTCCTCCTCCTTCACCCGACTCAGACTAGCGATGAGATTTTAGATGTTGTTTGGTAGCAGTTGTCATTTCCTGCTTTATGTTTTGTAAGTCTGGCTAGTAGTTTACTTGTGTTGCTGTTGAAGCTTTAACTGTCTTAGTTCCCATGTACTTCCTGTCATGATGCCTATAAGGAGATATCCCTTGTGTTGTTACAATTTTGATTAAATGAAATGCATGCAATGCCTTTGACTCTTTATGTGAATGATTACGGTGTGTTGTGCTATTGAGACTGATAAGGTTACGCCCTATTTTGAATATAGGGAATGCCGCCGAAGGCTACACGGAGCACAGCTCGGCTTACATTGGGTGAACCTATGGATCAGGTTCCTTTTCAGTCTGATGCTCATGCGGACCCTGCTGTGGGCTCGATTCCTGAGACAGCACGTGCGTCTCAGCCTCCTACTGGTCCTGCAATTGGACCACCGCCTTTCACACCGCCCATCAGAGAGCAGTACCGTACGTCTTCTTCGATGCAGTACATGCCACAGCCTGCTCCACTCCAGATAGATTTGAGCAGATGATGGCTATGATGCAGCAGCAGCAGCAGCTCCTGACTACTATAGTGGGGACTCTAGCCCAGGGTGGGAGTGTGCCTCCACCTGTACCACCTGTGCATCCAGCTGAGGAGCTTACCCTGCGGGGAATGCCGCAGACACACGGAGCTTATTAGAGCGATTTCATCGCTTACGGCCTCCCACTTTTACTGGTTCTCATAGACCCGAGGAGGCCGAGTATTGGCTCGACCGTGTGTCGAAGATACTACGGATGCTGCATTGTTCAGAGACTGAGCAGGTCGAGTTGGCTACGTTCTTGTTCGAGCGGGAGGCCAGCTTATGGTGGGATAGTGTGTTGCGGACCATTACCGCTGACTACATATGGACCTGGGCAGCGTTCGAGTTCCGTTTCCATGAGAAATACTATCCCCAGACGTATAGGCATGACTGGGAGAACGAGTTTCTGCACCTCAGACAGGGAGGCATGACGGTGACTGAGTATGAGCATCGGTTCACTGAGTTGGGCAGATACGTCCTGACTATACTAGCAGATGAGCAGATGCGCATACGGTGCTTTTCTGAGGGTTTGTGACCAGATATTCGGTCGAAGATGTGTTGCGTGAGCATCCCCTCCTACGCAGAGCTGATTCACATGTCCATGTGGGCAGAGCAGGATGTGGATCGACTTACGCGATCTCGTAGCCCTATTGCTCCTAGGTCACGACCAGAGTTGCAGGACAGGCCCTTTGCGGGCAAGAGGCCTCACGTGGACCCTCCTCCTAGGGCTACCGCGCCAGTACTCCTGATGCGGCGCCCTGATTTATCATGTACTTATTGTGGGAGATCGGGCCATTCGGCACAGAGTTGTTTCGCTTGGATGCGGGACAGTGAGTTTTCGCCGCCGCAGAAGATCGACCGTACACGCCCACAGGCTATATCAGCACCACCTTTACGGTTGGCTCCTACGCACCCTTCCTTCAGACCTCTCGTATCTCAGTTTAGGCCGCCTCTAAGGCACATGGCACAGCGGCCGAACTGGCCACAACAGGTGCGGGTGCATGCCTTGATAGCTGAGGCAGCCGAGACAGAGACTTCTCAGCATACGGCCTTTGAGGTCACTGCCCACATCGGAGGTATTCCTATTTTTGTGATGGTCGATACTGGACCCACACTTTCTTTGATATTGCATTCCATTGTCAGGCGTCTTGGACTGCCGACCATTGGCATGGATGGAGTAGGAGTTCTTTCAGCTCATGGAGATTTTTCTGATACCACCCTGATGTGTGAGGGTTGCTTGGTGGATCTGGGAGGCAGGACGATGGCTCTTGATCTTGTCATCGATCCCTCTCTTGTTTATCTCGACATCATTCTTGGCATGGACTGGTTGACTGCTGGGAGGGCTGAGATTGACTGCGAGACTCGTATGGTGACGGTGTACGAGCCAGAGGGCACGCCTTTCACATTTTCAGTTCGGATAAATATCCCCTTCCGCATACTTAGCTATGCTTCTTTACTTCGGGACGCTGATGCCCCGATGCTTGAGCATACGCCAGTCGTTTGTGAGTTTGGAAATCTGTTCAGGAAGATCCCTGGTTTGCCACCTCGACGAGAGATTGATTTCACTATCGATCTGGTGCCTGGTTCCACGCCCGTCTCACTGCCGACATATCGCATAGCACCGTGTGAGATGGAGGAGTTAAGGATGCTGATTGATGGTTTGCTGGAGCTTGGCCTTATACGGCCTAGTGTGTCTCCTTGGGGAGCACCAGTCCTGTTCGTAAGGAAGAAGGATGGTTCGATATGATTGTGTATTGATTATCGCAGACTGAACCAGATCACGGTGAAGAACAGATACCCTTTACCTAGGATCGATGACTTGTTTGATCAGCTGAGAGGAGCGCAGTACTTCTCGAAGATTAATCTTCAGTCAGGATATCATCAGTTGCACGTCAGGGATGAGGACGTGCAGAAGATAGCATTCAGGACCAGCTTTGGCCACTACGAGTTCCTTGTGATGTCGTTCGGTCTCACGAACGCGCCATCCATGTTCATGGATCTGATGAACTGGGTATTTCGGGCTTTCCTCTATAGATTCGTTGTTGTGTTCATTGACGACATTTTGATATACTCCAGAAGTCGAGAGGAGCATGAGGAGCACTTGCGCTTGGTCCTGGATACTCTGAGACAGCATCAGTTATTCTCATAGTACAAGAAGTGCGACTTCTGGAAGCAGGAAGTAAAGTTCCTAGGACACGTGGTGTCCAAGGAAGGGGTGGAAGTTGACCTGTCTAAGGTAGCTACAGTTCAGGACTGGGAGCAGCCTGGTTCTGTCACTGAGGTGAGGAGTTTCTTGAGTCTCGCTGGCTATTATCGATGCTTCATTCGGAATTTCTCGAAGATTGTGAGACCTTTATCTCAGTTGACACGGAAGGACGTGAAGTTCGCCTGGAATGACAAGGCGGGGTTAGCTTTTCAGAAGCTGAAGGACAGACTTACGTCCGCCCCTATGCTAGTATTGCCAGAGCAAGGGGTTAGGTACACTATATTGTAACATCTCGAAAATCGGAGGTCGAGTAAAAACCCAACTCCTGAGTTCCAAAATGTTATTTATGCAACATAGATATGTATGATTGAATGTTGTCTGTGTTAATGTATTAAACATGAGTGGGATTACGCCAGAACAGCATATCATACTCCAGAGACAGTTAAATTTACAAGCGGAAGACTGTGATAGTATGTATAACATATATAAACTGTTGTATGCCTCCAGAGTGTGAACATGTTACCAGGTTATATACATACATGTATACTTCAAAAGTAAACAAAAAGAATATACATGAGTGCTATAAAAATATAAAATGACAAGTGTCAAGGTATCTAATCAAACTCCCTGTAATCCCGTCAATCAGAACCCGCATAAAGGAGGGAACCTCCTCTTCATCATCAAGTCCTGCTTCGCTTCTCAAGCAGCACCATCATCTGCAACCAAAATAGGGACTGGTGGGTGTCCGGAAATAGCATCCCTTAACGTGGGAGTGAGTAGCTAACTCAGTGGAATAATAGAGCAAGGATTAACATGTTCTCAAATCAATCATGCGATAATAGTAAAGCAATAAATCAAACATTCCTAATACTGTTGTTAATGCAATATGACATAACCTGATGGATACCCTCACCGACGATCTCCCTCATACGACACCATCTTCGTCCGTGGCATGCTTGCGTACCGCTCAGTGCTCCACATCTTTCAGGCACATGCAATGTGATGGTGATATGATTACCGAGTTATTATTAGTCCATTCATACAGCAGGATTGGAAAATTAAGGTACTTCCCTTATATCAATCCCAACACAGATCCTGTCTAGGGTCGTCACTCCTAGTAATCTCATACGATATATATTTTGTAGGTCGCTGCAAGGGCTGCCAGGGCTGTTGCTCGCACTCGTTGCACCGCTCCCCCATCACCTTATCAATATAGGCCTACTGTACCCTCACTGCTATGGAAGGGTCGTCGCCTCCCGTAGACTCAGAATACGCTCGCGGTCATTACAAAGGACTCGTCGCCTGATCAGTGTAGGCCGACAACAAGAATATAGTGTCCCATACCACCATAATCTGCTCACGAGTCATAGGTGCTCACTGGTCACTACGGGGAGGTTTGTGGCCCCAGCGTAGACCGACAGCTCGACTACGGTGTCCCATACCACCATGCCCGGCTCATGAGTCTTTGTGGATCAAGGTACCATGGTTGATAGGGTTTACAATGGTAAGTTCAGTTGTAACACCCCGGATTTTGGCCAATCAGGGATTTGACGTCCTTAGGCAATGAGTCAACTAAAACACCTGGAAAATCGCTCAGAACCCAATTTCATAGCCAAAGAAACCACTTAGGATTAATTCCTATGGAAATTCAGCGTAAGTTAGCTAGCGCAACGCTGGAGTAGCTGAGAAACAGTCCCTGATCACTTTAAATACGTTCTACAAGACCCAAATCGAGTAGAACGTATGACTCCATAATACTCTATAACCTCGGATCAAACTTTAAGCGGGTTTGTTCTCTGGACCACTTTGAATTCTTGTATTGGATTTAAACCGCGCGTCGAAAGTCCGTTACTTCCTATCCTAGACCGTTAGAACCGCCCAGCTGGACTTGACAATCATTTCGAAAATCAAGTCAAACCGATAATCACAGACTATTTCATTGAGCCCGGACTGAAGAGACCGCGAATAGGGACAGAATTGGAATTTCAAATTCAAATCTGGCACACGACTTGACACGTCAGTATTAAGCATTCTGACCGTCAGAATTCATCCAGATTACACCCTCGGATCAGGAAAAATTTCTATTTATTATTATGAGACTTCCAGCCCTGATCTACGTGCAGTGACCGCTGAACTGAAACTGGTCCGCCACGTGCGATCTGCGAACCCTGTCGGACTGAAAACTTAATGCGCGCTAGATCTGGTACGCATGAGCTTAAGTCCGATCGCATTCGACCAGGGGACCACCAGAAATGCCCTTTTGGACCGAAACAGCCCCGATTTGGATATACCTCAAGTATACTTTGTTCCCAAGCCTGTTTTGGGCACATTTGAGCTTATAAAAGGGGTTGAAACCCTCACTTCTCTCACCCATCCGAATTTGCTAGAAACCCTAGCTAGAGTGAGAGAGAAAGTGAGAGTTTGTGAGAGAGGTGGGAGAGAATTTCCTGCTACTGGTGCTACCTGCTGCACGTGCTTAAGCGGCGTATTCCAATCACTTTGCCGGCGATTTCTCCGCATTTACAGGTAAGAAAACGCCCTAGAAAGTTGCTGATTTGATGCTTCTTTAGTTCCATAGCATGTAAACTGATATAACTCGTAAATTAGGTTCTCTATTCGCCGTAGACGAAGCGTATACGCTCCGTTCGAATTTCAACATCCATAAGAGACAAGGTGCGGATTTTAGACGCTTTGATTGACTGTTTCCAAAGCTTTCAATGTCGTTTAATAGTAGATTCTCGACGGCAACGCCGTTTGACATGTACAACATGTTGTCCGTTTCTTGTTTCGTAAATCAATGAAGAATATGAGATTTAGGGCATTTTAGTCATTTGTAGGAAGTACTGTTTTCATTCATAGTTTGCTGATGTGATTGACATGAATTATTGTCGCATTAGAATGTTAGGAATGCGTGCATAATTAGTTTGGCGAAGAGATTCGCCTAAATGCGTATTTCGGGTCGACATACTATATGTAGACTCAAGTGTGTAGTGTAAGTGTTTGTATAAATGCTTGTATTAGTATGTATTGAATTAAATGGTGTTATGAATTAATTTGAGATTGATTTCTCAATTAATATGCTGATGTAAATGATTTCCTACATGTTAGCCGTATGTACGATTTCATTATATGTATGAAATGCATATGTTTGATGTTGCACTTAAGTGGTATGCTATAACATGTACTTGATGATTTCATTATGGTTTAGTTGAGATTGAATTCTCAATTAATAGGCTAATGGAGAGGATTTCCTATATGTTGGCGATATGCATAATTTCATTATATGTGTGAAAGACATGTGTATGATGATTTACTTAAGTTGTACGTTATAACAGGTGTTAACATGCTCACATGGTTGTATTTCATTTTCATTACTCTTACATGAATGCTGACATGATTCCATGATTGTTTGGGACTATACTTAGTCCAGGCAGTCGGTAACTGAGCGAATTCGTGGTTAGTTTATCTTCGCCACGTACGACGCGTCGATGAACGCGAGCCGTGTTCTGGAGTTGGCGGCAGTGGTTAGGCCACACGAAGTGTTTTACGCACTTCATGTCGTCAACTTGAGATGCGATCGCGCTAGTCGAGCCCGTCAAGTAACCCGACTGGCCATTGTATGTTCACCCTGCATGAGTCATAACTGCTTGAACCTAGGGTACTGAACTTACCATTGTAAACCCTGTTAACCATGGTACCTTGATCCATAAAGACTCATGAGCCGGGCATGGTGGTATGGGACACCGTGGTCGAGCTGTCGGCCTACGCTGGGGCCACAAACCTCCCCGTAGTGACCAGTGAGCACCTAGACTCATGAGCAGATTATGGTGGTATGGGACACTATATTCTAGCTGTCGGCCTACACTGATCAGGCGACGAGTCCTTTGTAGTGACCGCGAGCGTATTCTGAGTCTACGGGAGGCGACGACCCTTCAGTAGCAGTAGAGTACAGTAGGCCTGTATTGATAAGGTGATGGGGGAGCGGAGCAACGAGTGCGTGCAACAGCCCTGGCAGCCCTTGCAGCGACCTACAAAATATACATCGTATGAGATTACTAGGAGTGACGACCCTAGACAGGATCTGTGTTGGGATTGATATAAGGGAAGTACCTTAGTTTCCCAATCCTGCTGTTTGAATGGACTAATAATAACTTGAAAATCATATCACCATAGCATTGCATGTGCCTGGAAGATGTGGAGCACTCTAGGGAGTGTGGCATGCCGCGGTCGTAAGATGTTGCCGCATGAGGGTGATCGTCAGTGAGGGCATACATCACGTCATGTCATAATTGCATTAACAACAGTATTAGGAATGTTTGAATTACTGCTTTACTATTATCGCATGATTGATTTGATAACATGTTAATCTTTGCTCTATTATTCCACTGAGTTAGCTACTCACTCCCACGTTACGGGACAGTGTTCCTGGACACCCACCAGACCTTTTTGTGATTGCAGATGATGGCGCGGCCTGCGAGGCGGAGCCGGACTTGATGATGATGAGGAGGATCCCTCCTTTATGCGTGTTCTGATCGACGGGATTACAGGGAGGTTGATTAGATGCCTTGACACTTGTCATTTTATATTTTTAGAGCACTCATGTATATTCTTTTGCTTACTTTTGAAGTATACATGTATGTATATAACCTGGTAACATGTTCACACTCTGGAGACATACAACAGTTTATATATGTTATACATACTATTACAGACTTCCGCTGGTTAATTTAACTGTCTCTGGAGTATGATATGTGGTTCTAGATTAATCTCACTCATGTTTAATATGTTATCACAGACAACATTCAATCATACATATCTATGTTGCACAAATAACATTTTGGAACTCGGGAGTTGGGTTTTTGCTCGACCCCCCGATTTTTGGGATGTTACAGATGGTATCAGAGCATGATTTGGATTAAACCGGGCCTGGGTTATGGTCACGCGATGTACGCTGTTGCTTCCTTTGACTTAGGTGGGTGTGAGAAGGGTCTAGAAACATTTCCAGGACCGCAGATTCACCATTAGGCGAAGTCTATTCTGATCGATCGCACGATCGAGTCTGTAACGCATCTCGGGTCGCGTAAAGCAACCCGAATAGCTTCTAAGCCGTAGGAAGTCAGGTTGAGACATCCTAAGAACAATTCTAAACCTGTTAATATGAATCCTTGGGCCGTGGGACAACCACGACCCCTGTATTCAATCGTCAGGGCTTAAAAACCCCGTTTCACCGAAAATCTTCAAAATTCTTCCTCTCACCACCCCAATATTCAATTATTTCTTATCCATTTCATGTTAGGAATCAATCCTAATGTGAAAATAACATAAAATCCTACTTTCACAAAATTTCACAGTGAATAGTAAAATTTCATGAAAAATGGCCATAAGGACATTCTAACTTCACTTTCTCTAGCAACTAATAGTCTAGATGGATGTACTAGATCCTTCTACCTCAAAATCATATGCTGCATGATAGGGTTTTGTATTCAGGATTGAAGATTGGCCCCGAAAAGCCTCGAATGGATGTTACAAATGTTTTGGCCTCCCTAGGGCAATATACAATGAACCAGATTGTGAACCATACCTTTTTGGAATCCCTAGGGCAAGGGGAATCCATCCCATATGGCCTCAGTGGCCATTTTGCAACTTCACCGGCGATGCATCGCCGGTCAAACTCTTCGAATGGGTCTAATCTTTGGGCTGGAGGAGTTTGGGGGCTAGGGTAGTCCCCTGGTATGCGGTCCGTACCTTGAAACTCCCTAAAAGATGTACTTCCTTCACAAAAGTCCCCTTCCCTAGCCCCATTTTCATTTTCTTACTGTCCTAACCCAAAACCGTGGTTCCAAACCACCCCTAGATCCATTCCCTACCAAAAACGACCACCCTCCATCGTTCCTTTGAAGTTGGCAGCCCTCCCTCTTGAAGGTTTCGTCCGTTGGAGCTCCTAAAACCCCCAAATCGAGCTGAATTCGTGAGGTGCTCCATTCCCCTTTTACATTTTCATTTCTTCCTGAAAATACATCCTAGGGGAGCTTGAAGCATCCCTCTACAACGCTTAGATTTCGTTCTGTCCATTTGGGCAACCATTTCCCTGCATTTCCTCCTCCTTCCATGGCTATTGTTAAGGCTGTTTCAGCCTTTTCCTCCCTTTCCATCGTCCTCTCTCTCATGTCCCTTTTATTTGATCCTCAGACTCGTGGAAACCTTCTTACCCATCCCATTTCTCCACGTTATTCGCTTGTTTGATTACTGTTTTGAAATTTCTGTGTTTTGTGTTGTTAGGTAGAAAATGTGTTTGTGTTACGGTTTGAGCTTAATATAGCTAAAAATTGTTGAATGGAGTGCATGCCGTTCATTTTTTGTTAGGTATTGTCCCTAGGTTGGGAGTATGGTAACTCCCGGGATTCAGCCTGCAAATTAATTTTTATCCCAACCCACCCTCCTACCAAGCATGCCTCTTCCGATCCCGCTATGGGACTAGGAATGCGGTTCCATTTAATACAACTTAATGCTACTGGCCATATAGGCCTTTGGGCATTTTGGATCTAGTGTTAGAACTCCTAGATTTGAAGGGTTTGACGACATAAGAAATCCAATTCCATTTAGACAATCTTGACCCTAAGCGATAGAACAACTCCCTGTAGTAGAAATGGTATGAAACCATTTAACGTATAAACTTAGGCTTTGGATTATAACTACTGAGTTACAGACTAGGCTACTAGTTGTCTTAGGCAGTGTAAGGCCTAAATATGCTAAGGGATAGTAGGTTAGATTTGGTTGGAATGGGACTCCCTTCCTTCGGTAGATCCCTTTATGGCTTATAGACTTCTGTTGTTGCCCATAGGAAGGAACCATACACTCTCAGGGAACATTTATAACTCCCTCAGTTGAACTTAGAATGTACTAGCACGCCCCTTAGAATTTCCTTCCCCAAGGGCTTATTGCATTCAGGAATGCGGAATAAAGGAACTACATGTAAGCGATGTATTCGCGGTTTGAATCGACTTCTTAATCCTAGTGGTTACCAATAAATCCAATGCTCTGATCAAGCAGAGGATCGGCGTCGACTCGGATTAAGAACTGATACACGCATTTTCTGTCCTGATTAGACAGAAGGTTCAACGTATCCGGCTTAGACCCACTACACAACCTTTCTTCTGTGATGGCCCAACCACCTACAACCAAACAGGATCACATTGTCTTTGGGAAATGGCGAGGACTTAAAGCTAGTAGAGAACTAGATATCTTGCCACCAACTCATACCTACCCCTGAACTCAACCACTATAGAGCTGCGGCTTGTCTCTATCACCATAGATACCAATGTCATAGAACGCATCATTAGCAAGGAAAACCATGTAGAGAAAGGTTGTTTCCATTTTAGGTCAAGGATAGCTCCTAAGTTGCGCCTCGTTCTGATATACGGATCGATGCTAAGCTTCTTCAACCTTAAGTCAAACTAAGTTTTAAGGGGGGTAGAACGTATTGAGTCCAATCCAGTTAGGTTAGTCAACGCTACCGTTTGATCAGAGTGGCGCAGCGGAAGAGTGGTTGGCCTCTTTCCCACTGGCCTAAGATCGAAACCTTTGAGTTCGGATATACATACGATTAGGTTATTAAATAGGATTTGAACCTTCCTTAGAGAAAGTACTCCTTGCTCTTTGCCAATGTCGGGGACGACATTGTGTTTTAAGGGGGGTAGATTGTAACACCCCGAATTTTGGCCAATCAGGGATTTGACGTCCTTAGGCAATGGGTCAACTAAAACACCTGGAAAATCGCTCAGAACCCAATTTCATAGCCAAAGAAACCACTTAGGATTAATTCCTATGGAAATTCAGCGTAAGTTAGCTAGCGCAACGCTGGAGTAGCTGAGAAACAGTCCCTGATCACTTTAAATACGTTCTACAAGACCCAAATCGAGTAGAACGTATGACTCCATAATACTCTATAACCTCGGATCAAACTTTAAGCGGGTTTGTTCTCTGGACCACTTTGAATTCTTGTATTGGATTTAGACCGCGCGTCGAAAGTCCGTTACTTCCTATCCTAGACCGTTAGAACCGCCCAGCTGGACTTGACAATCATTTCGAAAATCAAGTCAAACCGATAATCACAGACTATTTCATTGAGCCCGGACTGAAGAGACCGCGAATAGGGACAGAATTGGAATTTCAAATTCAAATCTGGCACACGACTTGACACGTCAGTATTAAGCATTCTGACCGTCAGAATTCATCCAGATTACACCCTCGGATCAGGAAAAATTTCTATTTATTATTATGAGACTTCCAGCCCTGATCTACGTGCGGTGACCGCTGAACTGAAACTGGTCCGCCACGTGCGATCTGCGAACCCTGTCGGACTGAAAACTTAATGCGCGCTAGATCTGGTACGCATGAGCTTAAGTCCGATCGCATTCGACCAGGGGACCACCAGAAATGCCCTTTTGGACCGAAACAGCCCCGATTTGGATATACCTCAAGTATACTTTGTTCCCAAGCCTGTTTTGGGCACATTTGAGCTTATAAAAGGGGTTGAAACCCTCACTTCTCTCACCCATCCGAATTTGCTAGAAACCCTAGCTAGAGTGAGAGAGAAAGTGAGAGTTTGTGAGAGAGGTGGGAGAGAATTTCCTGCTACTGGTGCTACCTGCTGCACGTGCTTAAGCGGCGTATTCCAATCACTTTGCCGGCGATTTCTCCGCATTTACAGGTAAGAAAACGCCCTAGAAAGTTGCTGATTTGATGCTTCTTTAGTTCCATAGCATGTAAACTGATATAACTCGTAAATTAGGTTCTCTATTCGCCGTAGACGAAGCGTATACGCTCCGTTCGAATTTCAACATCCATAAGAGACAAGGTGCGGATTTTAGACGCTTTGATTGACTGTTTCCAAAGCTTTCAATGTCGTTTAATAGTAGATTCTCGACGGCAACGCCGTTTGACATGTACAACATGTTGTCCGTTTCTTGTTTCGTAAATCAATGAAGAATATGAGATTTAGGGCATTTTAGTCATTTGTAGGAAGTACTGTTTTCATTCATAGTTTGCTGATGTGATTGACATGAATTATTGTCGCATTAGAATGTTAGGAATGCGTGCATAATTAGTTTGGCGAAGAGATTCGCCTAAATGCGTATTTCGGGTCGACATACTATATGTAGACTCAAGTGTGTAGTGTAAGTGTTTGTATAAATGCTTGTATTAGTATGTATTGAATTAAATGGTGTTATGAATTAATTTGAGATTGATTTCTCAATTAATATGCTGATGTAAATGATTTCCTACATGTTAGCCGTATGTACGATTTCATTATATGTATGAAATGCATATGTTTGATGTTGCACTTAAGTGGTATGCTATAACATGTACTTGATGATTTCATTATGGTTTAGTTGAGATTGAATTCTCAATTAATAGGCTAATGGAGAGGATTTCCTATATGTTGGCGATATGCATAATTTCATTATATGTGTGAAAGACATGTGTATGATGATTTACTTAAGTTGTACGTTATAACAGGTGTTAACATGCTCACATGGTTGTATTTCATTTTCATTACTCTTACATGAATGCTGACATGATTCCATGATTGTTTGGGACTATACTTAGTCCAGGCAGTCGGTAACTGAGCGAATTCGTGGTTAGTTTATCTTCGCCACGTACGACGCGTCGATGAACGCGAGCCGTGTTCTGGAGTTGGCGGCAGTGGTTAGGCCACACGAAGTGTTTTACGCACTTCATGTCGTCAACTTGAGATGCGATCGCGCTAGTCGAGCCCGTCAAGTAACCCGACTGGCCATTGTATGTTCACCCTGCATGAGTCATAACTGCTTGAACCTAGGGTACTGAACTTACCATTGTAAACCCTGTTAACCATGGTACCTTGATCCATAAAGACTCATGAGCCGGGCATGGTGGTATGGGACACCGTGGTCGAGCTGTCGGCCTACGCTGGGGCCACAAACCTCCCCGTAGTGACCAGTGAGCACCTAGACTCGTGAGCAGATTATGGTGGTATGGGACACTATATTCTAGCTGTCGGCCTACACTGATCAGGCGACGAGTCCTTTGTAGTGACCGCGAGCGTATTCTGAGTCTACGGGAGGCGACGACCCTTCAGTAGCAGTAGAGTACAGTAGGCCTGTATTGATAAGGTGATGGGGGAGCGGAGCAACGAGTGCGTGCAACAGCCCTGGCAGCCCTTGCAGCGACCTACAAAATATACATCGTATGAGATTACTAGGAGTGACGACCCTAGACAGGATCTGTGTTGGGATTGATATAAGGGAAGTACCTTAGTTTCCCAATCCTGCTGTTTGAATGGACTAATAATAACTTGAAAATCATATCACCATAGCATTGCATGTGCCTGGAAGATGTGGAGCACTCTAGGGAGTGTGGCATGCCGCGGTCGTAAGATGTTGCCGCATGAGGGTGATCGTCGGTGAGGGCATACATCACGTCATGTCATAATTGCATTAACAACAGTATTAGGAATGTTTGAATTACTGCTTTACTATTATCGCATGATTGATTTGATAACATGTTAATCTTTGCTCTATTATTCCACTGAGTTAGCTACTCACTCCCACGTTACGGGACAGTGTTCCTGGACACCCACCAGACCTTTTTGTGATTGCAGATGATGGCGCGGCCTGCGAGGCGGAGCCGGACTTGATGATGATGAGGAGGATCCCTCCTTTATGCGTGTTCTGATCGACGGGATTACAGGGAGGTTGATTAGATGCCTTGACACTTGTCATTTTATATTTTTAGAGCACTCATGTATATTCTTTTGCTTACTTTTGAAGTATACATGTATGTATATAACCTGGTAACATGTTCACACTCTGGAGACATACAACAGTTTATATATGTTATACATACTATTACAGACTTCCGCTGGTTAATTTAACTGTCTCTGGAGTATGATATGTGGTTCTAGATTAATCTCACTCATGTTTAATATGTTATCACAGACAACATTCAATCATACATATCTATGTTGCACAAATAACATTTTGGAACTCGGGAGTTGGGTTTTTGCTCGACCCCCCGATTTTTGGGATGTTACAGATGGTATCAGAGCATGATTTGGATTAAACCGGGCCTGGGTTATGGTCACGCGATGTACGCTGTTGCTTCCTTTGACTTAGGTGGGTGTGAGAAGGGTCTAGAAACATTTCCAGGACCGCAGATTCACCATTAGGCGAAGTCTATTCTGATCGATCGCACGATCGAGTCTGTAACGCATCTCGGGTCGCGTAAAGCAACCCGAATAGCTTCTAAGCCGTAGGAAGTCAGGTTGAGACATCCTAAGAACAATTCTAAACCTGTTAATATGAATCCTTGGGCCGTGGGACAACCACGACCCCTGTATTCAATCGTCAGGGCTTAAAAACCCCGTTTCACCGAAAATCTTCAAAATTCTTCCTCTCACCACCCCAATATTCAATTATTTCTTATCCATTTCATGTTAGGAATCAATCCTAATGTGAAAATAACATAAAATCCTACTTTCACAAAATTTCACAGTGAATAGTAAAATTTCATGAAAAATGGCCATAAGGACATTCTAACTTCACTTTCTCTAGCAACTAATAGTCTAGATGGATGTACTAGATCCTTCTACCCCAAAATCATATGCTGCATGATAGGGTTTTGTATTCAGGATTGAAGATTGGCCCCGAAAAGCCTCGAATGGATGTTACAAATGTTTTGGCCTCCCTAGGGCAATATACAATGAACCAGATTGTGAACCATACCTTTTTGGAATCCCTAGGGCAAGGGGAATCCATCCCATATGGCCTCAGTGGCCATTTTGCAACTTCACCGGCGATGCATCGCCGGTCAAACTCTTCGAATGGGTCTAATCTTTGGGCTGGAGGAGTTTGGGGGCTAGGGTAGTCCCCTGGTATGCGGTCCGTACCTTGAAACTCCCTAAAAGATGTACTTCCTTCACAAAAGTCCCCTTCCCTAGCCCCATTTTCATTTTCTTACTGTCCTAACCCAAAACCGTGGTTCCAAACCACCCCTAGATCCATTCCCTACCAAAAACGACCACCCTCCATCGTTCCTTTGAAGTTGGCAGCCCTCCCTCTTGAAGGTTTCGTCCGTTGGAGCTCCTAAAACCCCCAAATCGAGCTGAATTCGTGAGGTGCTCCATTCCCCTTTTACATTTTCATTTCTTCCTGAAAATACATCCTTGGGGAGCTTGAAGCATCCCTCTACAACGCTTAGATTTCGTTCTGTCCATTTGGGCAACCATTTCCCTGCATTTCCTCCTCCTTCCATGGCTATTGTTAAGGCTGTTTCAGCCTTTTCCTCCCTTTCCATCGTCCTCTCTCTCATGTCCCTTTTATTTGATCCTCAGACTCGTGGAAACCTTCTTACCCATCCCATTTCTCCACGTTATTCGCTTGTTTGATTACTGTTTTGAAATTTCTGTGTTTTGTGTTGTTAGGTAGAAAATGTGTTTGTGTTACGGTTTGAGCTTAATATAGCTAAAAATTGTTGAATGGAGTGCATGCCGTTCATTTTTTGTTAGGTATTGTCCCTAGGTTGGGAGTATGGTAACTCCCGGGATTCAGCCTGCAAATTAATTTTTATCCCAACCCACCCTCCTACCAAGCATGCCTCTTCCGATCCCGCTATGGGACTAGGAATGCGGTTCCATTTAATACAACTTAATGCTACTGGCCATATAGGCCTTTGGGCATTTTGGATCTAGTGTTAGAACTCCTAGATTTGAAGGGTTTGACGACATAAGAAATCCAATTCCATTTAGACAATCTTGACCCTAAGCGATAGAACAACTCCCTGTAGTAGAAATGGTATGAAACCATTTAACGTATAAACTTAGGCTTTGGATTATAACTACTGAGTTACAGACTAGGCTACTAGTTGTCTTAGGCAGTGTAAGGCCTAAATATGCTAAGGGATAGTAGGTTAGATTTGGTTGGAATGGGACTCCCTTCCTTCGGTAGATCCCTTTATGGCTTATAGACTTCTGTTGTTGCCCATAGGAAGGAACCATACACTCTCAGGGAACATTTATAACTCCCTCAGTTGAACTTAGAATGTACTAGCACGCCCCTTAGAATTTCCTTCCCCAAGGGCTTATTGCATTCAGGAATGCGGAATAAAGGAACTACATGTAAGCGATGTATTCGCGGTTTGAATCGACTTCTTAATCCTAGTGGTTACCAATAAATCCAATGCTCTGATCAAGCAGAGGATCGGCGTCGACTCGGATTAAGAACTGATACACGCATTTTCTGTCCTGATTAGACAGAAGGTTCAACGTATCCGGTTTAGACCCACTACACAACCTTTCTTCTATGATGGCCCAACCACCTACAACCAAACAGGATCACATTGTCTTTGGGAAATGGCGAGGACTTAAAGCTAGTAGAGAACTAGATATCTTGCCACCAACTCATACCTACCCCTGAACTCAACCACTATAGAGCTGCGGCTTGTCTCTATCACCATAGATACCAATGTCATAGAACGCATCATTAGCAAGGAAAACCATGTAGAGAAAGGTTGTTTCCATTTTAGGTCAAGGATAGCTCCTAAGTTGCGCCTCGTTCTGATATACGGATCGATGCTAAGCTTCTTCAACCTTAAGTCAAACTAAGTTTTAAGGGGGGTAGAACGTATTGAGTCCAATCCAGTTAGGTTAGTCAACGCTACCGTTTGATCAGAGTGGCGCAGCGGAAGAGTGGTTGGCCTCTTTCCCACTGGCCTAAGATCGAAACCTTTGAGTTCGGATATACATACGATTAGGTTATTAAATAGGATTTGAACCTTCCTTAGAGAAAGTACTCCTTGCTCTTTGCCAATGTCGGGGACGACATTGTGTTTTAAGGGGGGTAGATTGTAACACCCCGAATTTTGGCCAATCAGGGATTTGACGTCCTTAGGCAATGGGTCAACTAAAACACCTGGAAAATCGCTCAGAACCCAATTTCATAGCCAAAGAAACCACTTAGGATTAATTCCTATGGAAATTCAGCGTAAGTTAGCTAGCGCAACGCTGGAGTAGCTGAGAAACAGTCCCTGATCACTTTAAATACGTTCTACAAGACCCAAATCGAGTAGAACGTATGACTCCATAATACTCTATAACCTCGGATCAAACTTTAAGCGGGTTTGTTCTCTGGACCACTTTGAATTCTTGTATTGGATTTAGACCGCGCGTCGAAAGTCCGTTACTTCCTATCCTAGACCGTTAGAACCGCCCAGCTGGACTTGACAATCATTTCGAAAATCAAGTCAAACCGATAATCACAGACTATTTCATTGAGCCCGGACTGAAGAGACCGCGAATAGGGACAGAATTGGAATTTCAAATTCAAATCTGGCACACGACTTGACACGTCAGTATTAAGCATTCTGACCGTCAGAATTCATCCAGATTACACCCTCGGATCAGGAAAAATTTCTATTTATTATTATGAGACTTCCAGCCCTGATCTACGTGCGGTGACCGCTGAACTGAAACTGGTCCGCCACGTGCGATCTGCGAACCCTGTCGGACTGAAAACTTAATGCGCGCTAGATCTGGTACGCATGAGCTTAAGTCCGATCGCATTCGACCAGGGGACCACCAGAAATGCCCTTTTGGACCGAAACAGCCCCGATTTGGATATACCTCAAGTATACTTTGTTCCCAAGCCTGTTTTGGGCACATTTGAGCTTATAAAAGGGGTTGAAACCCTCACTTCTCTCACCCATCCGAATTTGCTAGAAACCCTAGCTAGAGTGAGAGAGAAAGTGAGAGTTTGTGAGAGAGGTGGGAGAGAATTTCCTGCTACTGGTGCTACCTGCTGCACGTGCTTAAGCGGCGTATTCCAATCACTTTGCTGGCGATTTCTCCGCATTTACAGGTAAGAAAACGCCCTAGAAAGTTGCTGATTTGATGCTTCTTTAGTTCCATAGCATGTAAACTGATATAACTCGTAAATTAGGTTCTCTATTCGCCGTAGACGAAGCGTATACGCTCCGTTCGAATTTCAACATCCATAAGAGACAAGGTGCGGATTTTAGACGCTTTGATTGACTGTTTCCAAAGCTTTCAATGTCGTTTAATAGTAGATTCTCGACGGCAATGCCGTTTGACATGTACAACATGTTGTCCGTTTCTTGTTTCGTAAATCAATGAAGAATATGAGATTTAGGGCATTTTAGTCATTTGTAGGAAGTACTGTTTTCATTCATAGTTTGCTGATGTGATTGACATGAATTATTGTCGCATTAGAATGTTAGGAATGCGTGCATAATTAGTTTGGCGAAGAGATTCGCCTAAATGCGTATTTCGGGTCGACATACTATATGTAGACTCAAGTGTGTAGTGTAAGTGTTTGTATAAATGCTTGTATTAGTATGTATTGAATTAAATGGTGTTATGAATTAATTTGAGATTGATTTCTCAATTAATATGCTGATGTAAATGATTTCCTACATGTTAGCCGTATGTACGATTTCATTATATGTATGAAATGCATATGTTTGATGTTGCACTTAAGTGGTATGCTATAACATGTACTTGATGATTTCATTATGGTTTAGTTGAGATTGAATTCTCAATTAATAGGCTAATGGAGAGGATTTCCTATATGTTGGCGATATGCATAATTTCATTATATGTGTGAAAGACATGTGTATGATGATTTACTTAAGTTGTACGTTATAACAGGTGTTAACATGCTCACATGGTTGTATTTCATTTTCATTACTCTTACATGAATGCTGACATGATTCCATGATTGTTTGGGACTATACTTAGTCCAGGCAGTCGGTAACTGAGCGAATTCGTGGTTAGTTTATCTTCGCCACGTACGACGCGTCGATGAACGCGAGCCGTGTTCTGGAGTTGGCGGCAGTGGTTAGGCCACACGAAGTGTTTTACGCACTTCATGTCGTCAACTTGAGATGCGATCGCGCTAGTCGAGCCCGTCAAATAACCCGACTGGCCATTGTATGTTCACCCTGCATGAGTCATAACTGCTTGAACCTAGGGTACTGAACTTACCATTGTAAACCCTGTTAACCATGGTACCTTGATCCATAAAGACTCATGAGCCGGGCATGGTGGTATGGGACACCGTGGTCGAGCTGTCGGCCTACGCTGGGGCCACAAACCTCCCCGTAGTGACCAGTGAGCACCTAGACTCGTGAGCAGATTATGGTGGTATGGGACACTATATTCTAGCTGTCGGCCTACACTGATCAGGCGACGAGTCCTTTGTAGTGACCGCGAGCGTATTCTGAGTCTACGGGAGGCGACGACCCTTCAGTAGCAGTAGAGTACAGTAGGCCTGTATTGATAAGGTGATGGGGGAGCGGAGCAACGAGTGCGTGCAACAGCCCTGGCAGCCCTTGCAGCGACCTACAAAATATACATCGTATGAGATTACTAGGAGTGACGACCCTAGACAGGATCTGTGTTGGGATTGATATAAGGGAAGTACCTTAGTTTCCCAATCCTGCTGTTTGAATGGACTAATAATAACTTGAAAATCATATCACCATAGCATTGCATGTGCCTGGAAGATGTGGAGCACTCTAGGGAGTGTGGCATGCCGCGGTCGTAAGATGTTGCCGCATGAGGGTGATCGTCGGTGAGGGCATACATCACGTCATGTCATAATTGCATTAACAACAGTATTAGGAATGTTTGAATTACTGCTTTACTATTATCGCATGATTGATTTGATAACATGTTAATCTTTGCTCTATTATTCCACTGAGTTAGCTACTCACTCCCACGTTACGGGACAGTGTTCCTGGACACCCACCAGACCTTTTTGTGATTGCAGATGATGGCGCGGCCTGCGAGGCGGAGCCGGACTTGATGATGATGAGGAGGATCCCTCCTTTATGCGTGTTCTGATCGACGGGATTACAGGGAGGTTGATTAGATGCCTTGACACTTGTCATTTTATATTTTTAGAGCACTCATGTATATTCTTTTGCTTACTTTTGAAGTATACATATATGTATATAACCTGGTAACATGTTCACACTCTGGAGACATACAACAGTTTATATATGTTATACATACTATTACAGACTTCCGCTGGTTAATTTAACTGTCTCTGGAGTTTGATATGTGGTTCTAGCTTAATCTCACTCATGTTTAATATGTTATCACAGACAACATTCAATCATACATATCTATGTTGCACAAATAACATTTTGAAACTCGGGAGTTGGGTTTTTGCTCGACCCCCCGATTTTCGGGATGTTACAGATGGTATTAGAGCATGATTTGGATTAAACCGGGCCTGGGTTATGGTCACGCGACGTACGCTGTCGCTTCCTTTGACTTAGGTGGGTGCGAGAAGGGTCTAGAAACATTTCCAGGACCGCAGATTCACCATTAGGCGAAGTCTATTCGGATCGATCGCACGATCGAGTCTGTAACGCATCTCGGGTCGCGTAAAGCAACCCGAATAGCTTCTAAGCCGTAGGAAGTCAGGTTGAGACGTCCTAAGAACAATTCTAAACCCGTTAATGTGAATCCTTGGGCCGTGGGACAACCACGACCCCTGTATTCAATCGTCAGGGCTTAAAAACCCCGTTTCACCGAAAATCTTCAAAATTCTTCCTCTCACCACCCCAATCTTCAATTATTTCTTATCCATTTCATGTTAGGCATCAATCATAATGTGAAAATAACATAAAATCCTACTTTCCCAAAATTTCACAGTGAATAGTAAAATTTCAAGAAAAATGGCCATAAGGCCATTCTAACTTCACTTTCTCTATCAACTAATGGTCTAGATGGATGTACTAGATCCTTCTACCCCAAAATCATATGCTGCATGATAGGATTTTGTATTCGGGATTGAAGATTGGCCCCGAAAAGCCTCGAATGGATGTTACAAATGTTTTGGCCTCCCTAGGGCAATATACAATGAACCAGAGTGTGAACCATACCTTTTTGGAATCCCTAGGGCAAGGGGAATCCATACCATCTGGCCTCAGTGGCCAGTTTGTAACTTCACCGGCGATGCCATCGCCGGTTCGGCGATGCATCGCTGGTCAAACTCTTCGAATGGGTCTAATCTTTGGGCTGGAGGAGTTTGGGGGCTAGGGTAGTCCCCTGGTATGCGGTCCGTACCTTGAAACTCCCTAAAAGATGTACTTCCTTCACAAAAGTCCCCTTCCCTAGCCCCATTTTCATTTTCTTGCTGTCCTAACCCAAAACCGTGGTTCCAAACCACCCCTAGATCCATTCCCTACCAAAAACGACCACCCTCCATCGTTCCTTTGAAGTTGGCAGCCCTCCCTCTTGAAGGTTTCATCCGTTGGAGCTCCTAAAACCCCCAAATCGAGCTGAATTCGTGAGGTGCTCCATTCCCCTTTTACATTTTCATTTCTTCCTGAAAATACATCCTAGGGGAGCTTGAAGCATCCCTCTACAACGCCTAGATTTCGTTCTGTCCATTTGGGCAACCATTTCCCTGCATTTCCTCCTCCTTCCATGGCTATTGTTAAGGCTGTTTCAGCCTTTTCCTCCCTTTCCATCGTCCTCTCTCTCATGTCCCTTTTATTTGATCCTCAGACTCGTGGAAACCTTCTTACCCATCCCATTTCTCCACGTTATTCGCTTGTTTGATTACTGTTTTGAAATTTCTGTGTTTTGTGTTGTTAGGTAGAAAATGTGTTTGTGTTACGGTTTGAGCTTAATATAGCTAAAAATTGTTGAATGGAGTGCATGCCGTTCATTTTTTGTTAGGTATTGTCCCTAGGTTGGGAGTATGGTAACTCCCGGGATTCAGCCTGCAAATTAATTTTTATCCCAACCCACCCTCCTACCAAGCATGCCTCTTCCGATCCCGCTATGGGACTAGGAATGCGGTTCCATTTAATACAACTTAATGCTACTGGCCATATAGGCCTTTGGGCATTTTGGATCTAGTGTTAGAACTCCTAGATTTGAAGGGTTTGACGACATAAGAAATCCAATTCCATTTAGACAATCTTGACCCTAAGAGATAGAACAACTCCCTGTAGTAGAAATGGTATGAAACCATTTAACGTATAAACTTAGGCTTTGGATTATAACTACTGAGTTACAGACTAGGCTACTAGTTGTCTTAGGCAGTGTAAGGCCTAAATATGCTAAGGGATAGTAGGTTAGATTTGGTTGGAATGGGACTCCCTTCCTTCGGTAGATCCCTTTATGGCTTATAGACTTCTGTTGTTGCCCATAGGAAGGAACCATACACTCTCAGGGAACATTTATAACTCCCTCAGTTGAACTTAGAATGTACTAGCACGCCCCTTAGAATTTCCTTCCCCAAGGGCTTATTGCATTCAGGAATGCGGAATAAAGGAACTACATGTAAGCGATGTATTCGCGGTTTGAATCGACTTCTTAATCCTAGTGGTTACCAATAAATCCAATGCTCTGATCAAGCAGAGGATCGGCGTCGACTCGGATTAAGAACTGATACACGCATTTTCTGTCCTGATTAGACCGAAGGTTCAACGTATCCGGCTTAGACCCACTACACAACCTTTCTTCTGTGATGGCCCAACCACCTACAACCAAACAGGATCACATTGTCTTTGGGAAATGGCGAGGACTTAAAGCTAGTAGAGAACTAGATATCTTGCCACCAACTCATACCTACCCCTGAACTCAACCACTATAGAGCTGCGGCTTGTCTCTATCACCATAGATACCAATGCCATAGAACGCATCATTAGCAAGGAAAACCATGTAGAGAAAGGTTGTTTCCATTTTAGGTCAAGGATAGCTCCTAAGTTGCGCCTCGTTCTGATATACGGATCGATGCTAAGCTTCTTCAACCTTAAGTCAAACTAAGTTTTAAGGGGGGTAGAACGTATTGAGTCCAATCCAGTTAGGTTAGTCAACGCTACCGTTTGATTAGAGTGGCGCAGCGGAAGAGTGGTTGGCCTCTTTCCCACTGGCCTAAGATCGAAACCTTTGAGTTCGGATATACATACGATTAGGTTATTAAATAGGATTTGAACCTTCCTTAGAGAAAGTACTCCTTGCTCTTTGCCAATGTCGGGGACGACATTGTGTTTTAAGGGGGGTAGATTGTAACACCCCGAATTTTGGCCAATCAGGGATTTGACGTCCTTAGGCAATGGGTCAACTAAAACACCTGGAAAATCGCTCAGAACCCAATTTCATAGCCAAAGAAACCACTTAGGATTAATTCCTATGGAAATTCAGCGTAAGTTAGCTAGCGCAACGCTGGAGTAGCTGAGAAACAGTCCCTGATCACTTTAAATACGTTCTACAAGACCCAAATCGAGTAGAACGTATGACTCCATAATACTCTATAACCTCGGATCAAACTTTAAGCGGGTTTGTTCTCTGGACCACTTTGAATTCTTGTATTGGATTTAGACCGCGCGTCGAAAGTCCGTTACTTCCTATCCTAGACCGTTAGAACCGCCCAGCTGGACTTGACAATCATTTCGAAAATCAAGTCAAACCGATAATCACAGACTATTTCATTGAGCCCGGACTGAAGAGACCGCGAATAGGGACAGAATTGGAATTTCAAATTCAAATCTGGCACACGACTTGACACGTCAGTATTAAGCATTCTGACCGTCAGAATTCATCCAGATTACACCCTCGGATCAGGAAAAATTTCTATTTATTATTATGAGACTTCCAGCCCTGATCTACGTGCGGTGACCGCTGAACTGAAACTGGTCCGCCACGTGCGATCTGCGAACCCTGTCGGACTGAAAACTTAATGCGCGCTAGATCTGGTACGCATGAGCTTAAGTCCGATCGCATTCGACCAGGGGACCACCAGAAATGCCCTTTTGGACCGAAACAGCCCCGATTTGGATATACCTCAAGTATACTTTGTTCCCAAGCCTGTTTTGGGCACATTTGAGCTTATAAAAGGGGTTGAAACCCTCACTTCTCTCACCCATCCGAATTTGCTAGAAACCCTAGCTAGAGTGAGAGAGAAAGTGAGAGTTTGTGAGAGAGGTGGGAGAGAATTTCCTGCTACTGGTGCTACCTGCTGCACGTGCTTAAGCGGCGTATTCCAATCACTTTGCCGGCGATTTCTCCGCATTTACAGGTAAGAAAACGCCCTAGAAAGTTGCTGATTTGATGCTTCTTTAGTTCCATAGCATGTAAACTGATATAACTCGTAAATTAGGTTCTCTATTCGCCGTAGACGAAGCGTATACGCTCCGTTCGAATTTCAACATCCATAAGAGACAAGGTGCGGATTTTAGACGCTTTGATTGACTGTTTCCAAAGCTTTCAATGTCGTTTAATAGTAGATTCTCGACGGCAACGCCGTTTGACATGTACAACATGTTGTCCGTTTCTTGTTTCGTAAATCAATGAAGAATATGAGATTTAGGGCATTTTAGTCATTTGTAGGAAGTACTGTTTTCATTCATAGTTTGCTGATGTGATTGACATGAATTATTGTCGCATTAGAATGTTAGGAATGCGTGCATAATTAGTTTGGCGAAGAGATTCGCCTAAATGCGTATTTCGGGTCGACATACTATATGTAGACTCAAGTGTGTAGTGTAAGTGTTTGTATAAATGCTTGTATTAGTATGTATTGAATTAAATGGTGTTATGAATTAATTTGAGATTGATTTCTCAATTAATATGCTGATGTAAATGATTTCCTACATGTTAGCCGTATGTACGATTTCATTATATGTATGAAATGCATATGTTTGATGTTGCACTTAAGTGGTATGCTATAACATGTACTTGATGATTTCATTATGGTTTAGTTGAGATTGAATTCTCAATTAATAGGCTAATGGAGAGGATTTCCTATATGTTGGCGATATGCATAATTTCATTATATGTGTGAAAGACATGTGTATGATGATTTACTTAAGTTGTACGTTATAACAGGTGTTAACATGCTCACATGGTTGTATTTCATTTTCATTACTCTTACATGAATGCTGACATGATTCCATGATTGTTTGGGACTATACTTAGTCCAGGCAGTCGGTAACTGAGCGAATTCGTGGTTCGTTTATCTTCGCCACGTACGACGCGTCGATGAACGCGAGCCGTGTTCTGGAGTTGGCGGCAGTGGTTAGGCCACACGAAGTGTTTTACGCACTTCATGTCGTCAACTTGAGATGCGATCGCGCTAGTCGAGCCCGTCAAGTAACCCGACTGGCCATTGTATGTTCACCCTGCATGAGTCATAACTGCTTGAACCTAGGGTACTGAACTTACCATTGTAAACCCTGTTAACCATGGTACCTTGATCCATAAAGACTCATGAGCCGGGCATGGTGGTATGGGACACCGTGGTCGAGCTGTCGGCCTACGCTGGGGCCACAAACCTCCCCGTAGTGACCAGTGAGCACCTAGACTCGTGAGCAGATTATGGTGGTATGGGACACTATATTCTAGCTGTCGGCCTACACTGATCAGGCGACGAGTCCTTTGTAGTGACCGCGAGCGTATTCTGAGTCTACGGGAGGCGACGACCCTTCAGTAGCAGTAGAGTACAGTAGGCCTGTATTGATAAGGTGATGGGGGAGCGGAGCAACGAGTGCGTGCAACAGCCCTGGCAGCCCTTGCAGCGACCTACAAAATATACATCGTATGAGATTACTAGGAGTGACGACCCTAGACAGGATCTGTGTTGGGATTGATATAAGGGAAGTACCTTAGTTTCCCAATCCTGCTGTTTGAATGGACTAATAATAACTTGAAAATCATATCACCATAGCATTGCATGTGCCTGGAAGATGTGGAGCACTCTAGGGAGTGTGGCATGCCGCGGTCGTAAGATGTTGCCGCATGAGGGTGATCGTCGGTGAGGGCATACATCACGTCATGTCATAATTGCATTAACAACAGTATTAGGAATGTTTGAATTACTGTTTTACTATTATCGCATGATTGATTTGATAACATGTTAATCTTTGCTCTATTATTCCACTGAGTTAGCTACTCACTCCCACGTTACGGGACAGTGTTCCTGGACACCCACCAGACCTTTTTGTGATTGCAGATGATGGCGCGGCCTGCGAGGCGGAGCCGGACTTGATGATGATGAGGAGGATCCCTCCTTTATGCGTGTTCTGATCGACGGGATTACAGGGAGGTTGATTAGATGCCTTGACACTTGTCATTTTATATTTTTAGAGCACTCATGTATATTCTTTTGCTTACTTTTGAAGTATACATGTATGTATATAACCTGGTAACATGTTCACACTCTGGAGACATACAACAGTTTATATATGTTATACATACTATTACAGACTTCCGCTGGTTAATTTAACTGTCTCTGGAGTTTGATATGTGGTTCTAGCTTAATCTCACTCATGTTTAATATGTTATCACAGACAACATTCAATCATACATATCTATGTTGCACAAATAACATTTTGAAACTCGGGAGTTGGGTTTTTGCTCGACCCCCCGATTTTCGGGATGTTACATCAGTACCCTAGGTTCAAGCAGTTATGACTCATACAAGGTGAACATACAATGGCTAGTCAGGTTACTTGATGGGCTCGACTAGCACGAGCGCATCTCAAGTCGAATGACATGAAGTGCATAAAACACCTCGTGTGGCCTAACCACTGCCGCCAACTCCAAAACACGGCTCGCGTTCATCGACGCGTCGTTTGTGGCAAAGATAAGCCAACCACGAATTCACTCAGTTACCGACTGCCTGGACTAAGTATAGTCCCATACAATTATGAATCCACATCAGCAATCATGTAAGAGTATTTGAAATGAAATACAACAATGTGAGCATGTTAACACATGTTATAACATACAACTTAAGTGAATCATCTAACACATGCCTTTCATATATATAATGAAATTATGCATATAGCCAACATGTAGGAAATCATTTACATCAGCATATCATTTGAGAATTCAATCTCAAACTAATTCATAGCACCATTTAATTCAATACATACTAATACAAACATTTATACAAACACTTAAACTACACACTTAAGTCTAAATATAGTATGTCGACTCAAAGTGCGCATTTAGGAGAATCTCTTCGCCAAACTAATTATGCACGTATTCCTAATATCCTAATGCTACAAGAAGCCATGTCAATCAAATCAGCAAATTATGGATGAAAACAGTATTTCCTACAAATGACTAAAATGCCCTAAATCTCATATTCTTCATCTGCTTACGAAACAGGAAACGGACAGCATGTTGTACATGTCAAACGGCGTTGCCGTCGATAATCTACTATTAATCGACATTGAAAGTGTTGAAAACAGTCAATCAAAGAGTCTAAAATCCGCACCTTTTCTCCTATAGGTGTATTAATTCGAATGGAGCGTATACGCTTTGTCTACGGCGAATAGACAACCTAATACACAAGATCCATAAGCTAACATGCTATGGAAATGACGGAACAACAAATCAGCAAGTGTTTAGGATATTTTCTTACCTAGAAATGCGGTGAAATCACCGGGAAAGTGATTGAGGCGTGTTGCTTAGGCACGTACAACAGGTAGCACAAGCAGCAGGAAATACTCTCCCACCTTCTCTCACAATCTCTCACTTTCTCTCTCACTCTCGCTAGGGTTTCTAGCAATTTCGGATGGGTGAGAGGAGTGAGGGTTTAAGCCCCTTTTATAACCTAAAACTCACCCAAAACAGGCTTGGGAACAATGTTTACTTGATACCTACCAAATCGGGGCTGTTTCGGTCCAAAAAGGTATTTCTGGAGGTCCCCTGGCCAAATGCGGTCGGACTTAAGCTCATGCGCGTCGGATGTCGATCAGGTCCCATTTTCAGACCAGTAGCATTTGTAGATCGCACATGGCGGTCTAGTTTCAGTTCAGCGGTCACCGCACATAGATCAGGCCTACAAGTCTCATGATATGAAATAGAAATTTTTCCTGATCCGAGGGTGTAATTTGGCTGAATTCTGACGGTCAGAAAACTTAATACTGACGCGTCAAGTCATGTGCCAGATTTGAATTTCAAATTCCAAATCTAACTCTATTCTCACTCTCTTCACTCCAGGCTCAATGAAATAGCCTCTGAACATCGGTTGGACTTGATTTTCGAAATGATTCTCAAGTCCAGCTAGGCGGTTATAACAGTCTAAGATTGTAGGTATCAGACTTTCGACGCGCGGTCTAGATCCAATACAAAGTGTCAAAGAGGTCCAGAGAACAAACCGGCTTTGAGTTTGATCCGAGGTTTTAGAGTATTATAGTGTCATTGGTTCTATTCTCTTTGGGTCTTGTAGAACGTATTTAAAGTGATCAGGGACTCTTTCTCAGCTACTCTAGCGTTGCGCTAGCTAACTTACACTTATTTTCTAAAGGAATTAATCCTAAGTGCTTTCTTGGGGTATGGAATTGGGTTCGGAGCGATTTCCCAGGTGTTTTAGTTGACCCATTGCCTAAGGACGTCTAACCCCAGGTTGGCAAAAATCTGGGGTGTTACATATATACACTGACGCGTTTAGCGTTGGTCTGGGTTGTGTTCTTATGCAGAGGGATAGGGTAATTTCGTATGCCTCGAGATAATTAAGGAAGCACGAGGAGAATTACCCTACACACGACCTGGAGTTGGCAGCCATCATATTCGTACTGAGACTCTGGAGACATTACCTCTATGGAGAGGAGTTCGAGCTCTTTTGCTACCACAGGAGCCTCAAGTACATATTCACTCAACGAGACTTGAATATGAGGCAACGGCGATGGATAGAGACTTTGAAGGACTTCAAGTTCGAAGTCTCTTACCATCCTGGCAAGGTGAACCTTGTGGCTGATGCATTGAGCCGCAAGAAGACGATAGAGTTTGTGGCTCCGCTGATGGTTGCTGAGTGGGATATGGTTGAGTTTTTGTGAGACTTTGAGCAGAAACTCACTGTAGAGGAGCCGTATGAGTTCATCGCACATGTGCAGGTGCGATCTCAGATCGATGACCGGGTCATCGAGGCGCAGAGGGATGATACGCATCTGACTGAGCTTCAAGAGCAGGCCAGTGATGATGTGGACGCCGAGTGGCGAGTTGGCACGGATGGGGGCTTACGTTATCGTGGCTGCCTATGCGTCCCAAATATCCCTGACTTGAGACGAGAGATTCTCGAGGCTGCGCATTGTACCAGACTCGCGATGCATCCAGACAGTACGAAGATGTATCGCGACGTGAAGAGGACCTATTGGTGGGAAGGTATGAAGACCCACATAGCAGAGTTCGTGTCCCATTGTCTTACTTGTCAGCAGGTGAAGGCAGAGCATCGCCGACCACCTGGACTCTTGCAGCCTATGCGGACTTCATTTTCATGGATTTCGTTTCAGGGCTGCTGAAGATGAGGAAGGAACATGATTCCATATAGGTGATCGTCGACCGTCTGATGAGTCGGCGCACTTCCTACCTATCAGAGTCACGAACTCTGCAGACGAGCTGGCTAGACTATACATCAGAGAGATCGTGCGTCTGCATGGAGTTCCGTTGGAGATCGTGTTGGACAGAGACACGCGGTTCACTTCTATATTCTGGACTCGTATTCAGGAGGCTATGGGTGTGAAGTTGAAGTTCAGTACTGCCTTTCACCCACAGACAGACGGACAGACAGAGCGGGTGAACCAGATTGTAACACCCCGGATTTTGGCCAACTTGGGATTAAACATCCTTAGGCAATGGGTCAACTAAAACACCTGAGAAAATCGCTTAGAACCCAATTCCATAGCCAAAGAGATCACTTAGGGTTAATTCCTTTAGAAACTAAGCATAAGTTAGCTAGCGCAACGCTAGAGTAGCTGGGAAATAGTCCCTAATCACTTTAAATACGTTCTATAAGACCCAAATCGAGCAGAACCAATGACTCTATAATACTCTATAACTTCGGATCAAACTCTAAGCAGGTTTGTTCTCTGGACCTCTTTGAAACTTTGTAATGGATCTAGACCGCACGTCGAAAGTCCGATACCTACTATCTTAGACCGTTAGAACCGCTTAGATGGACTTGACAATCATTCGAAAATCAAGTCCAACCGACGTTCGCAGGCTATTTCATTGAGCCTGGACCGAAGAGAGTGGAAATAGGGCTAGATTTGGAATTTAAAATTCAAATCTGGCACATGACTTGATGTGTCAGTATTAAGCGTTCTGACCGTCAGAATTCAGCCAAATTACACCCTCGGATCAGGAAAAATTTCTATTTCATATTGTGAGACTTACAGACCTGATCTACGTGTGGTGACCGCTGAACTGAAACTGGACCGCCACGTGCGATCTGCGAGCCCTGCCAGACTAAAAACTTGATGTATGCTAGATCCAGTATGCATGAGCTTAAGTCCGACCGCATTCGGCCAGGGGACCTCCAGAAATGCTCTTCTGGACCGAAACAGCCCCGATTTGGATAAACCTCAAGTGAACTTTGTTCCCGAGCCTATTTCGGGCATTTTTGTGCTTATCAAAGGGGTTGAAACCCTCACTCCTCTCTCCCATCCGAATTTGAGAAAAACCCTAGATTGGGAGAGAGAAAAGGTGAGAGTTTGTGAGAGAAAGTGGGAGGGATTTTCCTGCCACCTGCTGCTTTTGCTGCTGCACGTGCTTAGGCGACGCACTCCAATCACTTTCCCGACAATTCCAACGCACTTCTAGGTAAGGAAAACCCTAACCACTTGTTGATTTAGGAATTTCTTTGATTCAAATAGAAAAGTAACTTATGTACGTGTGTATCAGGTTGCCTGATCGCCGTAGACGAAGCGTATATGCTCCGTTCGAAACGATACATATATAAAGTGAAAGGTGCGGATTTTAGACACTTTGATTGACTGTTTCCAACGCTTTCAATGTCGTTTAATAGTAAATTATCGACGGCAACACCGTTTGACGTGTACAACATGCTGTCCGTTTCCTGTTTCATAAACTGACGAAGATATGAGATTTAGGGCATTTTAGTCATTTGTAGGAAATTCTGTTTTTATCATAATTTGCTGATGTGATTGACATGGCTTCTTGTCGCATTAGGATGTTAGGAATACGTGCATAATTAGTTTGGCGAAGAGATTCGCCAAAATGTGCACTTTGAGTCGACATACTATATGTAGACTTAAGTGTGTAGTGTAAGTGTTTGTATAAATGCTTGTATTAGTATGTATTGAATTAATATGCTGGTGTAAATGGTTTCCTACATGTTAGCCATATGTACGATTTCATTATATGTATGAAATGCATATGCTTGATGTTTCACTTAAGTGGTATGTTATAACATGTGCTTGATGATTTCTTTATGATTTAGTTTGAGATTGAATTCTCAATTAATATGCTGATGGAGATGATTTTCTATATGTTGGCGATATGCATAATTTCATTATATGTGTGAAAGACATGTGTAAGATGATTTACTTAAGTTGTACGTTATAACATGTGTTAACATGCTCACATGGTTGTATTTCATTTCTAATACTCTCACATGATTTGCTGATGTGATTTCATATGTTTAGGACTATGCCTAGTCCACGCAGTCAGTAATAGAGAAAATTCGTGGCTAGCTGGTATTTGCCACGAAGGACGCGTCGATGAACGCGAGTCGTGTTTGGAGTTGACGGCAGTGGCTAGGCCACGCGAAGTGTTTCACGCACTTTATGTCGTTCGACTTGCGATGCGCTCATGCTAGTCGAGCCCGTCAAGTAACCTGACTGGCCGTTGTATGTTCACCCTACATGAGTCATAACTGCTTGAACCTAGGATACTGAACTTACCATTGTAAACCCTGTTAACCATGGTACCTCGATCCACGAAGACTCATGAGCCGGGCATGGTGGTATGGGACACCGTGGTCAAGCTGTCGGCCTACGCTGGGGCCACAAACCTCCCCGTAGTGACCAGTGAGCACCTAGTCTCGTGAGCAGATTATGGTGGTATGGGACACTATATTCTTGCTGTCGGCCTACACTGATCATTCGACGAGTCCTTTGTAGTGACCGCGAGCGTATTCTGAGTCTATGGGAGGCGACGACCCTTCAGTAGCAGTAGAGTACAGTAGGCCTGTATTGATAAGGTGATGGGGGAGCGGTGCAACGAGTGCGAACAACAGCCCTGGCAGCCCTTGCAGCGACCTACAAAAATATGCATCGTATGAGATTACTAGGAGTGACGACCCTAGATAGGATCTGTGTTGGGATTGATATAAGGGAGGTACCTTAGTTTCCCAATCCTGCTGTTTGAGTGGACTAATAACAACTCAGAAATCATATCACCATTACATCGCATGTGCTTGGAAGATGTGGAGCACTTAAGGGAGTGTGGCATGCCGCGGTCGTAAGATGGTGCCGTATGAGGGAGATCGTCGGTGAGGGCATATATCACGTCATGTCATATTGCATTAACAACAGTATTAGGATTGTCTGATTTACTGCTTTACTATTATCGTATGATTGATTTGAGAACATGTTAATCCTTGCTCTATTATTCCACTGAGTTAGCTACTCACTCCCACGTTACGGGATGGTGTTTTCGGACACCCACCAGTCCCTTTGTGTGATTGCAGATGATGGCGCTGCTTGAGAAGTGGAGCTGGATTTGATGATGATGAGGAGGATTCCTCCTTTATGCGTGTTCTGATTGACGGAATTACAGGGAGGTTGATTAGATACCTTGACACTTGTCATTTTATATTTTTAGAGCACTCATGTATATTCTTTTGTTTACTTTTGAAGTATACATGTATGTATATAACCTGATAACATGTTCACACTCTGGAGACATACAATAGTTATATATGTTATACATACTATCACAGTCTTCCGCTTGCTAATTTAACGGTTTAAAGTATGATATGTTGTTCTGGCTTAATCTCACTCATGTTTAATACATTAACACTGACAACATTCAATCATACACATTTATGTTGCATAAATAACATTTTGGAACTCGGGAGTTGGGTTTTTGCTCGACCCCCCGATTTTCAGGATGTTACAGATGGTATCAGAGCATGATTTGGATTAAACCGGGCCTGGGTTATGGTCCAACTGACATTTAGAGGCTATTTTCTGGACTCGCATTCAGGAGGCTATGGGTGTGAAGTTGAAGTTCAGTACTTCCTTTCACCCACAGACAGACGGACAGAAAGCGGGTGAACCAGATCTTAGAGGACATGTTGCGAGCTTGCGCACTGACTTCAAGGACAGTTGGGATGACTGTCTTGCATATGCGGAGTTCGCATACAATAACAGCTTCCAGGCGAGTATCGGTATGACACCTTACGAGGCGTTGTATGGGCGACCTTGTCGAGCACCGCATTACTGGGCAGAGGTCGGCGAGCGCAGGTTGATTGGCCCAGAGTTAGTGCAGGTGACGTCGGAAAAGATTGATATTATTATATGTCGGCTTCTCACAGCACAGAGCAGGCAGAAGAGTTATGCCGATACGAGACGGCGGCCGCTAGAGTTCACAGTTGGGGATCATGTATTTTTGTGAGTTTCCCCTATGAAGGGAGTACTTCGGTTTGGGAAGAAGGGGAAGCTGGCACCTCGATTCATTGGTCTATTCCACATCCTCGATTGTGTGGGAGCAGTGGCATACCGTTTTGCTTTACCCACGCCTCTCGCGAGCGTTCACACTTATTTCATGTTTCTATGTTGAAGATGTACGTTTCTGATCCTTCCCATATCATCAGATAGGATCAGGTGCAGTTAGGAGAAGATGTTACATATATCCTACGACCGACGCGTATCCTAGACAGGAAGGAGCAGGTGCTGCGTAGCAAGGTGATTCCCCTTGTGAAGGTATTGTGGACGCATCATTCTGAGGAAGAGGCTACCTAGGAGACAGAAGCCGAGATCAGAAAGAACTACCCACAGCTTCTCGAGGAGTACGAAAGGTACAAATTTTGAGGATGAAATTTTTTGTTAAGGGGGGTAGATTGTAACGCCCTGGAAAAATTCGTACTTGGACTCGAGTACCCACTCGACCAGAAATCGCGTAGGATTAATTTCTTTAAAAAATAAGTGTAAGTTAGCTAGCGCAACGCTAGAGTAGCTGGGAAATAGTCCCTGATCACTTTAAATACGTTCTACAAGACCCAAAACGAGTAGAACTAATGACGCTATAATACTCTAAAACTTCAGATCAAACTCTAAACCGGTTTATTCTCAGGACCTCTTTGAAACTTTGTATTGGATCTAAACCGTACGTCGAAAGTCCAATACCTACAATCTTAGACCGTTATAACCGCCTAGCTAGACTTAACAATCATTTCGAAAATCAAGTCCAACTGACATTCAGAGGCTATTTTATTGAGCCTGGAGTGAAGAGGGTGAGAATAGGGTTAGATTTGAAATTTGAAATTCAAGTCTGGCACATGAATTGACGCGTTATTATTAAGCGTTCTGACCGTCATAATTCAGCCAAATTACACCCTTTGATTAGGAAAAATTTCTATTTCATATCATGAGACTTGTAGGCCTGATCTACGTGCGATGACTGCTGAACTGAAACTGGACCGCCACGTGCGATCTACGAACACTACAGGTCTGAAAATGGGATGTGAGCGACATCCGACGTGTATGAACTTAAGTCCGATTGCGTTCGGCCAGGGGACCTCTAGAAATGTCTTTTTGGACCGAAACAGACCCAATTTGGTTACGCATCAAGTGAACATTGTTCCCAAGCCTGTTTTGGGAAAGTTTTAGGTTATAAAAGGGGCTTAAACCCTCACTTCTCTCACCCATCCGAATTTGCTAGAAACCCTAGCTGGTGTGAGAGAAAAGGTGAGAGATTGTGAGAGAGAGTGGGAGAGAATTTTTAGTTGCTTGCACTACGTGTTGCACGTGCTTAAGTAACGCACCTCAATCACTTTTCCGGTGATTTCACCGCGATTCTAGGTAAGAAAATACCCCAAATACTTGCTGATTTAAGGTTCCTTTGGTTCCTTAGCATAGTAGCTGATACATCTTGTAAAATAGGTTCTCGGTTCGCCGTAGACGAAGCGTACACGCTCCGTTCGAATCAATACACTTATAGGAGAAAAGGTGCAGATTTTAGACGCTTTGATTGACTGTTTACAACGCTTTCAATGTCTTCTAATAGTAGATTATCGACGGCAATGCCGTTTGACATGTACAGCATGCTGTCCGTTTCCTGTTTCGTAAGCAGAAGAAAAATATGAGATTTAGGGCATTTTAGTCATTTGTAGGAAATACTGTTTTCATCCATATTTTGCTGATGTGATTGACATGGCTTCTTGTCACATTAGGATACTAGGAATGCGTGCATAATTAGTTTGGCGAAGAGATTCGTCTAAATGCGCACTTTGAGTCGACATACTATATGTAGACTTAAGTGTGTAGGATAAGTATTTGTATAAATGTTTGTATTAGTATATATTGAAGTAAATGGTGTTATGAATTAGTTTGAGATTGAATTCTCAAATGGTATGCTGATGTAAATGATTTCTTACATGTTGGCTATATGCATGATTTCATTATGTGTATGGAATGCATGTGCTAGATGATTTACTTAAGTTGAATGTTATAACATGTGTTAACATGTTCACATTGTTGTATTTCATTTCCATTACTCTTACATGAATTGCTGATGTGATTTCATAAATGTTTGGGACTATAATTAGTCCAGACAGTCGGTAACTGAGTAAATTCGTGGTTGACTTATCTTTGCCACGAACGACGCGTCGATGAACGCGAGTCGTGTTTTGGAGTTGGCGGCAGTGGTTAGGCCACACGAGGTGTTTTACGCACTTCATGTCGTTCGACTTGAGATGCGCTCGTGCTAGTCGAGCCCGTCAAGTAACCCCACTGGCCATTGTATGTTCACCTTGTATGAATCATAACTGCCTGAACCTAGGGTACTGAACTTGTCACTGTAAATCCTATTAAGCATGGTACTATAACACCCCGAATTTTGGTCAATCTGAGATTTGACGTCCTTAGGTAGTGGGTCAACTAAAACACCTGAAAAATCGCTCAGAACCCAATTTCATAGCCAAAGAAACCACTTAGGATTAATTCCTTTAGAAATTAAGCGTAAGTTAGCTAGCGCAACGTTAGAGTAGCTGGGAAATAGTCCCTGATCACTTTAAATACGTTCTACAAGACCCAAATCGAGTAGAACTAATGATTCTATAATACTCTATAACCTCGGATCAAACTCTAAGTAGGTTTATTCTCTGGACCACTTTAAAACTTTGTATTGGATCTAGACCTCGCGTCGAAAGTCCGATACCTACTATCTTAGACCGTTAGAACTGCCTAGCTGGACTTGACAATCATTTCGAAAATCAAGTCCAACCGATAATCACAGGCTATTTCATTGAGCCCGGACTGAAGAGAGTGCGAATAGGGACAAAATTGAAATTTTAAATCCAAATCTGGCACACGACTTGACGTGTCGGTATTAAGCATTCTGACCGTCAGAATTCAGCCAAATTACACCTTCGGATTAGGAAAAATTTATATTTCATATCATGAGATTTGCAGGCCTGATCTACGTGCGGTGACCGCTGAACTGAAACTGGACCGCCACGTGCGATCTACGAACCCTGCCAGACTGAAAACTTGATGTGTGCTAGATCCAGTATGCATGAGCTTAAGTCCGACCGCATTCATCCAGGGGACCACCAGAAATGTCCTTTTAGACTGAAACAGCCCCGATTTGGTTACCCCTCAAGTGAAACTTGTTCCCGAGCCTATTTCGGGCAAGTTTGGACTTATAAAAAGGGTTGAAACCCTCACTCCTCTCTCCCATCCGAATTTGCAAAATGCCCTAGATTGGGAGAGAGAAAAGGTGAGAGTTTGTGAGAGAAGGTGGGAGAGAATTCCCTGTTGCTTGTGCCACATGCTGCAAGTGGTTAAGCCACGCGCTCTAATCACTTTGCCGGTGATTTCTCGCATTTTCAGGTAAGAAAATACCCTTGAAGTTGCTGATTTGAGATTCCTTTCGTTCCATAGCATGTTAGCTGACGTATCTTGTAAATTAGGTTCTCTTATCGCCGTAGACGAAGCGTATACGCTCTGTTCAAATTCACGCATCCAGAAGAGAAAAGGTGCGGATTTACACGCTTTGATTGACTGTTTTCAACGCTTTCAATGTTGTTTAATAGTAGATTATCGACGGCAACGCCGTTTGACATGTACAACATGCTGTCCGTTTCCTGTTTCGTAAACCGATGAAGAATATGAGATTTAGGGCATTTTAGTCATTTGTAGGAAGTACTGTTTTCATGCATATTTTGCTGATGTGATTGACATGGTTTATTGTCGCATTAGAATGTTAGGAATACGTGCATAATTAGTTTGGCGAAGAGATTCGCCTAAATGCGCACTTCGGGTCGACATACTATATGTAGACTTAAGTGTGTAGTGTAAGTGTTTGTATAAATGCTTGTATTAGTATGTATTGAATTAAATGATGTTATGGATTAGTTTGAGATTGGTTTCCCAATTAACATGCGGGTGTAAATGGTTTCTTACATGTTAGCCATATGCATGATTTCATTATATGAATGAAATGCATGTGCTTGACGATTCGCTTAAGCTGTACGTTATAACATGTGCTTGATGACTTCATTATGATTTAGTTTGAGATTGAATTCTCAATTAATATGCTGATGGAAATGATTTCCTATATGTTGGCGATATGCATAATTTCATTATATGTATGAAAGGCATGTGTCAGATGCTTTACTTAAGTTGTACGATATAACATGCGTTAACATGCTCACATGGATGTGTTTCATTTTCAATACTCTCACATAATTGCTGATGTGGATTCATATGTGTTTGGGACTATACTTAGTCTAGGCAGTCAGTAACCGAGCGAATTCGTGGTTGGCTTATCTTGGCCACGAACGACACGTCGATGAATGCAAGCCGTGTTTTGGAGTTGGCGGCAGTGGTTAGGCCACACGAAGTGTTTTACGCACTTCATGTCGTTCAACTTGAGATGCGATCGCGCTAGTCGAGCCCGTCAAGTAACCCGACTGGCCGTTGTATGTTCACCCTGCATGAGTCATAACTGCTTAAACCTAGGGTACTGAACTTATCATTGTAAACCCTGTTAACCATGGTACCTTGATCTACGAAGACTCATGAGCCGGGCATGGTGGTATGGGACACCGTGGTCGAGCTGTCGGCCTATGCTGGGGCCACAAACCTCCCCGTAGTGACCAGTGAGCACCTATGACTCGTGAGCAGATTATGGTGGTATGGGACACTATATTTTTGCTATCGACCTACATTGATAAGGTGATGGGGGAGCGGAGCAACGAGTGCGTGCAACAGCCCTGGCAGCCCTTTGTAGTGACCGCGAGGGTATTCTGAGTCTACGAGATGCGACGACCCTTCCATAGCAGTAGAGTACAGTAGGCCTGTATTGATAAGGTGATGGGGGAGCGGTGTAACAAGTGCGTGCAACAGCCCTGGAAGCCCTTGCAGCGACCTACAAAATATACCTCGTATGAGATTTATAGGAGTGACGACCCTAGACAGGATCTGTGTTGGAATTGATATAAGGGAAGTACCTTAGTTTCCCAATCCTGCTGTTTGAATGGACTAATTACAACTCGAAAATCATATCAGCATAACATTGCATGTGCCTGGAAGATGTGGAGCACTTGAGGGTCGATTGCATTCCGCGGTCGTAAGATGGTGCCGTATGAGGGAGATCGTCGGTGAGGGCATACATCACGTCATGTCATATTACATTAACAACAGTATTAGGATTGTCTGATTTACTGCTTTACTATTATCGTATGATTGATTTGAGAACATGTTAATCCTTGCTCTATTATTCCACTGAGTTAGCTACTCACTCCCACGTTATGAGATGGTATTTCTGAACACCCACCAGTCCCTTTTTGTGATTGCAGATGATGGCGCTGCTTGAGAAGTGGAGCTGGATTTGATGATGAGGAGGAGGATTCCTCCTTTATGCGTGTTCTGATTGACGGGATTACAGGGAGGTTGATTAGATACCTTGACACTTATCATTTTATATTTTTAGAGCACTCATGTATATTCTTTTGTTTACTTTTGAAGTATACATGTATGTATATAACCTGGTAACATGTTCACACTCTAGAGACATAAAACAGTTTATATATGTTATACATACTATCACAGTCTTTCGCTTGTAAATTTAACTGTCTCTGGAGTATGATATGCTGTTCTGGATTAATCTCACTCATTTTTAATATATTATCACAGACAACATTCAATCATACATATCTATGTTGCATAAATAACATTTTGGAACTCGGGAGTTGGGTTTTTGCTCGACCCCCCGATTTTCGGGATGTTCCAAATGGTATCAGAGCATGATTTGGATTAAACTAGGCCTCGGTTATGGTCACGCGATGTACGCTGTCGCTTCCTTTGACTTAGGTGGGTGCGAGAAGGGTCTAGAAATACTTCTAGGATCGCAGATTCGCTAATAGGCGAAGACTATTCAAATCGATCGCGTGATCGAGTCCGTAACGCGTCTAGGGTCGCGAGAAGCAACTCGAATAGCTCTTAGGTTGTAGGTAGTTGGTCTAAGCCATTCTTTGAACGATTCTAAACTCATAAATGTGAATCCTTGGGCTGTGGGACAACCACAATCCCTGTATTCAATCACCAGGGCTTAAAAACCCCATTTCACCTAAAATCTTCAAAATTCTTCCTCTCACCACTCCATTCTTCAATTCTTTCATATTCTTTTCACGTTAGGCATCAATCCTAATGTGAAAATAGCATAAAATCATACTTTCACAAAATTTTATAGTGAATAGTAAAATTTCATGAAAACTGGCCATTAGGCCATTCTAACTTTTCTTTCTTTAGCAACTAATGGGATAAATAGATGTACTAGCTCCTTCTATCACAAAATCATATGCTGTATGATAGGGGTTTGTATTCAGGTTTACAGATTGGCCCCGGAAAGCCCCGAACGCATGTTTTGACCTATATAGGTCAAAATACAATGAACCAAGGTGGGGACCATACATTTTTGGGGTCCCTGGACCATAGGGGACCAGACCCATTTGGTCCCACCGACCACCATGTAAGATGGCCAGCGATGCCATCGCCGGTTCGGCAATGCATCGCCGTCCGGTGGGGCCCACTGGATGTAATTTTCGGGCGCATGCCCTAATATAGCTAGGGCACCTCCCCCATATGTGGTTCGCACCTTGAAACTCCCTATATACCCTACTTCCTTCACAAACAGCCCTTCCCCTAGCCCCATTTACGTTTTCTTGCTGCCCTCACCCAAAACCGTGATTTCAAATCATTCCTAAATCCATTCCTGGCCAAAAACGACCACACTCTTTCACTTTATTGCTGTTTGCAGCTTTCCCTCTTGTAGATTTCTTCTTTTGGAGCTCTCAAAATCCCCGAATCGAGTTAAAATCGTGAGGTGCTCCATTCCCCTTTTTCATTCACTTTTCTTTCTGAAAAAACATCCTAAGGGAGTTTGAATCATCCCTCTACAGGACCTAGATTTCATTCTGTCCATTTAGGCAACAATTTCTCCGCATTTCCTCCGCTTTCCATGGCTATTGTTAAGGCTGTTTTAGCTCTTTTTCCTCCCTTTCCATCGTCCTCTCTCTCATATCCCTTTTATTTGATCCTCAGATTCACGGAAACCTGCTTACCCATCCCATTTCTCCGCGTTCTTCGCTTGTTTGATTACCATTTGAAATTTCTGTGTTTTGTTGTTGTTAGGTAGAAAATGTGTATGTTCGTGTTGTGGTTTGGGCTTAATAAAGCTGAATTTGGTTAGGTGGAATGCATGCCGTTCCGTTCGCTGTAAGGTATTGTCCTTAGATTGGGAGTATTGTAACTCCCGGGATTCAGCTTACAAATTAATTTTTATCCCACCCCACCCTCCTACTAAGCATGCCACTACCAATCCCGACATGGGACTAGGAATGTCGTTCCATTTAATACAACTTAATGCTACTGGCCATATAGGCCTTTGGGCATTTTGGACCTAGAGATAGCACTCCTAGATTTGAAGGATCTGACGATATAGGAAAGCCAATTCTATTTAGATAATCTTGACCCTAAGCGATAGAGCAATTCCCTGTATTAGTAATGGTATGGAACCATTTACCGTATAATCTTAGGCTTTGGATTACAGCTACTGAGTCACAGACTAGCCTACTCGTTACATTAAGTAATGTAAAGCCTGTATATGCTAAGGAATTGTAGGTTAGATTTGGTTGAAGTAAAACCTTATTGTTTCGATAGATCCCCTTATGACTTATAGACTTCTGTTGTTGCCCATAGGAAGGAGCCATTCACTCTTAGGGAACATTTATAAATCCCTCAGATTGAACTTAGTATGAACTAGCACGCCCCTTAGAATTTCCTTCCCCAAGGGCTTATTGCATTCAGGAACGCAGAGTAAAGGAAATGCAATTATCAGTGAAGTATTCGCAGTTTGAATCGACTTCTTAATCCTAGTAGTTACCATTGAATCCAATGCTCTGATCAAGCAGAAGATCGGCATCGACTAGGATTGAGGACTGATACAACAACTTTTCTGTCATCGCGGGGCAGAAGGTTTGTGTATCCAGCTCAGACCCATTACATAACTATTCTTCCATGTTGGCCCGACCACCTACAACCACAAGTTATTGCTTTGCCCTCGGTAAATGTTAAGGACTTAAAGCCAGTGGAGGATTCGACATCTTGTCACCAACTCATACCTGCCCCTGAACTTAACCACAATAGAGATTAGGCTCATCTCTATGATCATAGGTACTAATGCCATAGAACGCATCATTAGCAAGGAAAACCATGTAGAGAAAGGTTGTTTCCATTTTAGGTTAAGGATAGCCCCTAAGTTGCGCCTTGTTCCGATATACGGATCGATGCAAAGATTCTTGAACTTTAAGTAAAACCAAGTTTTAAGGGGGGTAGAACGTATTGAGTCTAATCCAGTTAGGTTAGTCAACGCTACCGTTCGATCAGAGTGGCATAGCGAAAGAGTGGTTGGCCTCGTCCCCACTGGCCCAAGATCGAAACAATTGATTTAGGTTATACGTACAGTTAGGTCAATAAATAGGATTGACCCTTTCTTAGAATGTTAGTACTAAAGTCTTACTAGATGCTCCTTACCCTTCGCCAATTTCGGGGATAAAATTATGTTTTAAGGGGGGTAGATTGTAACACTCCGAATTTTGGCCAATCTGGGATTTGACGTCCTTAGGCAGTGGGTCAACTAAAACACCTGGAAAATCACTCAGAACCCAATTCCATAGCCAAAGAAACCACTTAGGATTAATTCCTTTAGAAATTAAGTGTAAGTTAGCTAGAGCAACGTTAGAGTAGCTGGGAAATAGTCCCTGATCACTTTAAATACGTTCTACAAGACCCAAATCGAGTAGAACTAATGATTCTATAATACTCTATAACCTCGGATCAAACTCTAAGCAGGTTTGTTCTCTGGACCACTTTGAAACTTTGTATTGGATCTAGACCGAGCGTCGAAAGTCCGATACCTACTATCTTAGACCGTGTGCTAGATCCAGTATGCATGAGCTTAAGTCCGACCGCATTCAGCCAGGGGACCACCAGAAATGTCCTTTTGGAGTGAAACAGCCCCGATTTGGTTACCCCTCAAGTGAAACTTGTTCCCGAGCCTATTTCGGACAAGTTTGGGCTTATAAAAAGGGTTGAAACCCTCACTCCTCTCTCCCATCCGAATTTGCAAAATGCCCTAGATTGAGAGAGAGAAAAGGTGAGAGTTTGTGAGAGAAGGTGGGAGAGAATTCCCTGCTGCTTGTGCCACATGCTGCAAGTGGTTAAGCCACGCGCTCTAATCACTTTTCCGGTGATTTCTCCGCATTTTCAGGTAAGAACATACCCTTGAAGTTGCTGATTTGAGATTCCTTTCGTTCCATAGCATGTTAGCTGACGTATCTTGTAAATTAGGTTCTCTTATCTCCGTAGACGAAGCGTATACGCTCCGTTCAAATTCACGCGTCCAGAAGAGAAAAGGTGCAGATTTTAGACGCTTTGATTGACTGTTTCCAACGCTTTCAATGTCGTTTAATAGTAGATTATCGACGGCAACACCGTTTGACATCTACAACATGCTGTCTGTTTCCTGTTTCGTAAACCGGCGAAGAATATGAGATTTAGGGCATTTTAGTCATTTGTAGGAAGTACTGTTTTCATGCATATTTTGCTGATGTGATTGACATGGTTTATTGTCGCATTAGAATGTTAGGAATACTTGCATAATTAGTTTGGCGAAGAGATTCGCCTAAATGCTCACTTCGGGTCGACATACTATATGTAGACTTAAGTGTGTAGTGTAAGTGTTTGTATAAATGCTTGTATTAGTATGTATTGAATTAAATGATGTTATGGATTAGTTTGAGATTGGTTTCCCAATTAACATGCTGGTGTAAATGGTTTCCTACATGTTAGCCATATGCATGATTTCATTATATGAATAAAATGCATGTGCTTGACGATTCGCTTAAGCTGTACGTTATAACATGTGCTTGATAACTTCATTATGATTTAGTTTGAGATTGAATTCTCAATTAATATGCTGATGGAAATGATTTCCTATATGTTGGCGATATGCATAATTTCATTATATGTATGAAAGGCATGTTTCAGATGCTTTACTTAAGTTGTACGATATAACATGTGTTAACATGCTCACATGGATGTGTTTCATTTCCAATACTCTCACATGATTGCTGATGTGGATTCATATGTGTTTGGGACTATACTTAGTCCAGGCAGTCGGTAACCGAGCAAATTCGTGGTTGGCTTATCTTGGCCACGAACGACGCGTCGATGAATGCGAGCCGTGTTTTGGAGTGGGCGGCAGTGGTTAGGCCACACGAAGTGTTTTACGCACTTCATGTCGTTCACCTTGAGATGCGATCACGCTAGTCGAGCCCGTCAAGTAACCCGACTGGCCGTTGTATGTTCACCCTGCATGAGTCATAACTGCTTGAACCTAGGGTACTGAACTTATCATTGTAAATCCTGTTAACCATGGTACCTTGATCCACGAAGACTCATGAGCCGAGCATGGTGGTATGGGACACCGTGGTCGAGCTGTCGACCTACGCTGGGGCCACAAACCTCCCCGTAGTGACCAGTGAGCACCTATGACTCGTGATCAGATTATGGTGGTATGGGACACTATATTTTTACTGTCAGCCTACATTGATAAGGTGATGGGGGAGCGGAGCAATGAGTGCGTGCAACAACCCTGACAGCCCTTTGTAGTGACCGCGAGCGTATTCTGAGTCTACGGGAGGCGACGACCCTTCCGTAGCAGTAGAGTACAGTAGGCCTATATTGATAAGGTGATGGGGGAGCGGTGTAACGAGTGCGTGCAACAGCACTGGAAGCCCTTGCAGCGACCTACAAAATATACCTCGTATGAGATTTATAGGAGTGACGACCCTAGATAGGATCTGTGTTGGGATTGATATAAGGGAAGTACCTTAGTTTCCCAATCCTGCTGTTTGAATGGACTAATAACAACTTGAAAATCATATCACCATAACATTGCATGTGCCTGGAAGATGTGGAGCACTTGAGGGTCGATTGCATGCCGCGGTCGTAAGATGGTGTCGTATGAGGGAGAACGTCGGTGAGGGCATAGATCACGTCATGTCATATTGCATTAACAACAGTATTAGGATTGTCTGATTTACTGCTTTACTATTATCGCATGATTGATTTGAGAACATGTTAATCCTTGCTCTATTATTCCACTGAGTTAGCTACTCACTCCCACGTTACGGGATGGTGTTTTCGGACACCCACCAGTCCCTTTGTGTGATTGCAGATGATGGCGCTGCTTGAGAAGTGGAGCTGGATTTGATGATGATGAGGAGGATTCCTCCTTTATACGTGTTCTGATTGACGGGATTACAGGGAGGTTGATTAGATACCTTGACACTTGTCATTTTATATTTTTAGAGCACTCATGTATATTCTTTTGTTTACTTTTGAAGTATACATGTATGTATATAACCTGATAACATGTTCACACTCTAGAGACATACAATAGTTTATATATGTTATACATACTATCACAATCTTCCGCTTGTAAATTTAACTGTCTCTGGAGTATGATATGTTGTTCTGGATTAATCTCACTCATGTTTAATACATTATCACAGACAACATTCAATCATACATATCTATGTTGCATAAATAATATTTTAGAACTCGGAAGTTGGGTTTTTGCTCGACCCCCCGATTTTCGGGATGTTACAGGTACCTTGATCCATAAAGACTCATGAGCCGGGCATGGTTGTATGGGACACCGTGGTCGAGCTGTCGGCCTACGCTGGGGCCACAAACCTTCCCGTAGTGACCAGTGAGCACCTATGACTCGTGAGCAGATTATGGTAGTATGGGACACTATATTCTTACTGTCGACCTACACTGATCAGGCGACGAGTCCTTTATAGTGACAGCGAGCGTATTCTGAGTCTACAGGAGGCGACGACCCTTCCGTAGTAGTGAGAGTACAGTAGGCCTGTATTGATAAGGTGATGGGGGAGTGGTGCAACGAGTGCGAGCAACAGCCCTAGTAGCCCTTGCAGCGATCTACAAAATATACAATCATATGAGATTACTAGGAGTGACGACCCTAGACAGGATCTGTGTTGGGATTGATATAAGGGAAGTACCTTAGTTTCCCAATATTCCTGTATGAAAAGGACTAATAATAACTCGGTAATCATATCAGCATCACATTGCATGTGCCTGGAAGATGTGGAGCACTGAGCGGTACGCAAGCATGCCGCAGACGCAGATGGTGCCGTATGAGGGAGAATGTGGGTGAGGGGATCCATCATGTCATGTCATATTGCATTAACATCAGTATTAGGATTGTTTCATTTACTGCTTTACTATTATCGCATAATTGATTTGAGAACATGCTAATCTTTGCTCTATTATTCCACTGAGTTAGCTACTCACTCCCACGTTACGGGATGGTATTTGCAACACCCACCAGACCCTATCTTAGATGCAGGTGAGGCAGCGATTCAGGAGGTAGAGCCGGACTATGATGAGGACCAGGACGAGTTCTCATATATGCAGTACCACGACGGCTTTACTTAGGTGGCGTGGATTGACGGGACTTCTTAGTGGGACTATTTTTGACATTTGATTTCTGTTTATTTACATGTATATGAGACTCAGAGATGTATTCATACTTTGAAGACAGTTGAGATCTATTTTGTTTTCCATACAATGATATGTATATTCTTTAGTCTTCCGCTTGCTTTTATCACTGGATCTGGAGTATGAATTGCAGTTTTGGTATACTTTTACTCATGTGAATGCTTTAACTCAGACAACATTGAATCATAATCATTTTTGTTGCATAAGTGACGGTCTGGAACTCGGGAGTTGAGTTTATACACGACCCCCGATTTTCAGGGTGTTACAATTTTATTCCGCTGTTATAATCTTAATTTGGCATAGTCCTATTCACCCCCCCCCCCCCCCCCCCCCCCCTTAGGACATTTAACTAGGTCATTTCAAGTGGTATCAAAGCTTAATAGCTCGCACTTATTACTTTTTATTTGGATTTATTTCATGAGCTAATGACTTAAGCTATATAAAAGATGTCAAATTTTGATAGCCTATCGGTCACTAGGCGTCCACCCTTTGATGGCTCTAACTCTGCCTATTGGAAAGCCAGGATTAGGATCTTCGTCAAATTAATGTATGAGAGTGTGTGGCAAGCCACAATGACTGAATGGAATCCTACTTCCACTGAAGTGACTGGAATCGATGGTTCAAAATCAATGAGAATAACTCCTTATTTCTCTTAGACCACCCTTTAGAAAAATGAGAGTAGTGCCAATGCAAAAGTACTAAATGCAATCACTTGCGCACTATCACTAGATGAGTTCAAAAGAATCATATCCTGTGATACTACAAAGCAAGCTTGGGATATATTAAAAATGACACACGTGGGTATTACAATTGTCAAAAAATCTAAAGTCCAACTCCTCACAATCAAATTTGAAGAAATCCATATGGAGGAAAATGAAATGTTTATGTACTTTTACACAAGATTAAATGACATTGTAAACTCGATGTGGGGTCTTGGCGATAAAATTACAGAAAGTAAAGTGTGTGCAAAGATACTACGCTCTCTTCCTGAACGATTCAAATCTAAAGTAACCGTGATCCAGGAACTTCGTGATACAGATAATATGAGGGTAAAAGAACTAGTTGGTTCTTTACAAACCTATGAGTTGTACTTTAAAGCTCCTAAAGGTAAATCTATTGCTCTAAAATCTTCTTAATGTACTTCTAAAGAAAACTCTGATTCTAAAGATGATATGGCTCTTTTTAGCAAAGAAGTTTTATAAAATTTTCAAAAGCAAGAAAAGGGTAGATTTTCAAAAATCAAATGATAAGAAAAGATCTAAAACTTGGAAGTCTTTGAAAGATAGTTAATGTTACAACTGCCAAGAATATGGGCATTTAACAAACAAATGTCCTAAAAAGGACAAACCCAAAAAGAAGGGTATGTTGGCTACTTGGGATGAATCATCTGATTCTGAAGCCTCTTCTGAATCAGAAGATTCTGAAACCGAGTCGGGCAATGAAGTTAAAGCCCTTATGACTCTAGCCAAGTTCACTTTTTTAAATCATGATGATTCAACTAGTGAGGAAAATCTGAACAGTGAATGTGAAAATGAAGATGATTTTCAAGATGCTTACAATGCCTTATACAAGGAAAGTTGTAAAATTGCCGTCAAACTTAAACTTCAAAAAGAAAAGTTTTTTAAACTCAAATAATGTTTTGAATCACTTGTTTTAGAAAAATTCCAAATTTTAGATTGTTTTGAAAAATCAAAATGTGATTTAGAATTCAAAACTTCCCTGATTGAAAATATGAAATCTGAAAATGAGAAACTTAAAAATGAAGTATCTTTTCTTCTAAGTTTAAAGGACATATGGAGATATGCCCAAGGTGATACAAAGTTAGAGAAACTATTATCCGGATTAAGAAAATGTGGCGACAGATCTAGGTTGGGCTATGATAAGAATATTCCTCCTAATCAGAAGAATACTCCTCCTGAGTTTGTGAAAGGAGAGTCCTCAAACTCAAAAGGGAAAAGTACTTATTAAGGTTTTTCTAAAAATACAAAAACTTTTCAAAAACTGAAAAGCAGCTATATCAACTTTAATCAGAACCGAAACCCACTAGCTGAAAAGATAGTTGATTTACTCAAGGAGCTCTTAAAATCTAACTCTACAGGTCATTCTTACAACAACAGACATAAGAAGACCAACTATACTCCTAAACCCAAAACAGTTCTGAAATGGGTTCTTAAAGTTGCCTGCTTAGTTGCCCACACTGCTTTCAAAGTAACAAATCATTCAAAGTGGTACCTGGATAGTGGATGCTCCAGGCATATGACAGGCGACAAGGCTTTATTCACCGATCTTAAAGATACGACTGATGGATCAGTCACATTTGGTGATGGTAGCAATTGTAAGATTATTGGCCAAGGTACAGTCCAACTCTATAACCTCCTTTTATTTAAGAATGTTTTATATGTTGAAGGACTAAAACACAACTTGTTAAGCATATCTCCAATATGCGATAACAACCATAGTGTGAAATTTTCCAATCAAGGTTGTGAAATTATAAACAAAAAGGGTTCTGTAATATTAACTGGTCGTAAAACTTCTAAAAACTGTTATATAGTAAGTGATGGCAGCTCATCTAATCAATCGTGCTACATGGTTCATACCAATGAGACAGAATTATGGTATAAACGCCTTGGACATGTACACTACCAGAATTTATACAGATTGAGCAAAGGAGAACTAATTAAAGATCTATCTAAGTTACAAAAAGTAGATAAAATATGTGGTGAATGCCAGTATGGTAAAAAAAACTAGGAGCTCTCACAAGAAGGTGAACTTCAATGCCACAACAAGACCACTTGAGCTTCTCCACATAGATCTTGTAGGACCAACTAGAACAGAGAGTTGAGATGGTAAAAAATACATCTTGGTAATCATGGATGATTATACCAGATTCACTTGGGTAGCATTCTTAAGGGATAAATCAGAAACCCTTGATGAAGTAAAAAAGATCATCAAACGAATCCAAACTGAGAAAGGTTCTCAAGTATGCAAGATCCGTAGTGACCATGAATTTGAGTTCAAAAATAGCAGTTTTGAAAAATTTTATAGCGATCAAGGAATATCGCATGAATTCTCTGCACCCAAAACACCACAACAAAATGGAATTCTAGAAAGAAAAAATAGAGTGCTTCAAGAAATGGGAAATGTAATGTTAAATAGTAAGCAGCTCCCTAGAAATCTTTGGGCTGAAGCAGTGAATACTGCGTGCTATATTATTAACCGGGTTTATACATGTAGATCTCATAATAAAATGACTTACAAATTATGGTTTGATAAGAAGCCGACTGTTAAATACTTTCGAGTTTTGGCAGCAAGTGCTATATTTTGCGTGACCATGAAAATTTGGCAAAGTTTGACATTAAGAGTGATGAAGGGATCTTTTTAGGATATTCTTTAAACAGTCATGCATATCGTGTACTGAACAACAGGACCGGTGTGATTCAAGAGTCCATTAATGTGGTCATTGATGATCATTTGAATACACCTGCCCTTAGTTCAGATAATGATGAAGTTCTTTTGATTGATAAACCAAATACTTCATCAAATCAAGTTAATTCTGAACTGAGGATTGTTAAGGATCATCCAACCACTTAAATTCTTGAAAACCCTCTCACTGGTGTGCGCACTCATAGACAATTAGAAAACATTTGTAACTACGTGTGCTTTACATCCCAGATAGAACCGGTAAATGTAAAAGAAGCTCTTTCTGACGAAAACTGGATAGTTGTTATGCAGGAAGAACTTAATCAGTTCGTTCGTAATGATGTCTGGTATCTTGATCCTAGACCTAAATATAAACACTCGGAACAAAGTGGATTTTTAAAAATAAGTCTGATAAACTTGGAAATATAATTCGAAACAAGGTAAGACTGGTTGTACAAGGGTACACACAAATTGAAGGCATTAATTATGATGAAACCTTTACCCCAGTTGCTCGCTTTGAATCAATCAGACTTTTTATATCCATTGCATGCTTTAAGAAGTTTAAAATTTAGCAAATGGATGTGAAGAGAGCCTTCTTGAATGACGATTTACATGAAGAGGTATATGTTGAACAACCTAAAGGGTTTGAAGACCCTAAGTTTATTGATCATGTATACCATCTTAAAAAGGCTCTCTATAGTCTAAAATAAGCTCTCGGGCACGGTATGAGAAATTAACTAAGTTTTTACTGAGTCATAGTTTTCAAATGGGAAGTGTCGATAAGACGCTCTTTGTTAAGAAACATAACGATGATATCTTAATGGTTCAGATCTATGTTGATGATATTATTTATGGATTAACTTATACTAACATGACTGTAAAGTTTGCAGAGTTAATGAAATCTAAGTTCGAAATGAGCACGGCTGGGGAATTAAATTATTTCCTAGGGTTGTAAGTAAAACAACAACCTGATGAAATTTTTATTTCTTAAACCAAGTATGCCTTGAACTTGATTAAAAGGTTTGGATTTGAGAATGGTAAGAACTTTGATACTCCTATGAGTATAACTTTAAGACTCTCAAAGGACTCTATAGGTAAAGATGTGGATCTTAAATTGTATCTTAGCATGATTGACAGTTTGTTTTATTTAACTGCTAGTAGGCCAGATATTGCTTGTAGCGTTGGTAATTGTGCTAAATATCAGTCTAATCCTAAAGAATCTTATTTAACTGCTATTAAGTAGATTATGCGATATGTCGCAAGTTCTGCTAATTTGGGTCTTTGGTATCCACATAAGACTAGTGTTCAATTGGCTAGGTACTCAGATGCTGATTAGGCAGGTAATATTGATGATAGAAAATCAACCAGTGGTGGTTATTTTTATATTGGAAATTGCTTGATTTCTTGGTTTAGCAAGAAGCAAAGTTTCATATCGCTTTCTACTGTTGAGGCTGAATACATCGCAGCAGAAAATGCATGTACTCAGCTTGTTTGGATGAAACGTATGTTAAGCGATTATGAATTGCACAAGACTCAATGGTTTTATTTTGTGATAACTCCACTGCAATAAATATTTCTAAAAATTCAATCCAGCATTCACGTACCAAGTACATTGACATTAAGTATCATTACATTCGTCAATTAGTGGAAGAAAAAAAATTTCTTTGGAATACATTCCAACCGAGACTCAACTTGCTGACATTTTCACTAAACCGCTCGACAAAAGCAGATTTAATAAATTAAAGTTTAACCTCGGTATGTGTAATTTAAATTGAATATTCTTGCATAATTGTAACATATTGTATATATGTTTATGTATTTTTGTGGTTATATTTTTAATTTGTTGAAAAATGTAATTTTTGGCCGGTACTCGACCAGTCGTGGTCATACACGACTAGTCGTGGTATGACCGGTCGTGTATTCTCCAAGACCAGTCGTGGAGCGCACTGACCTCTTTAATTTGGGAAAATCTCTCTTCTTCCTCATTTTCACTTTTCTCTCCAACAAGCTAAGCTTTGACTAGTCGAACCCTACTATTCGATTCGACCAGGTTAGAGCATTTTGCTTGTCTTTCTTGAATATTTATGGTCTATTTTCTTCAATTTCTTCATTAGAGTAGTTGATTTCAAGTTTGTCTTGAGATTTTTAGGATTTTCTTCTTCATTTGTTGATTTAGAGAAACCCATCTCTACTTCATTGAAATTTCTTATTTTTATTCAAGAATATGGACTCTAGAGGGAAAAAGAAAAAACTAGAGGTCCCTCTTCATCTAGATCAACTCCTATTACAAGACGCCATCTTCGGTCTCCTGAAGATGATCCACCTTATGTGCGTGATTTGCGTCTGCGTAATGTCATTGTTTAAAAGTTATTGATTTAGATCACATCACCCGTTTCGGTCTCCTTCTTCTCCTTCAATCTGTAGGTTGGGATAACATCCTACATTGGGTCGGGCTATCATACCAATCCATTGTGCAGAGCATGTTTGCATGCATAAGTGATTTTTCTACTAAACAATTAACTTTCTCTATTGCTACTAGAGAAGGGCCTTTTCCTGTTGATCATCATTTAATTTCAGGCCTTATGGATATACTTGTTAATGATAATGGTATTCCACCTAGCACTCTAGCTGAGAAAGTTATTGAATCTGAAAAATATATTTATACTAGAGTGTTGTGTAACATGAATGCTCAATGGACTCAGAACGGGAATGCCCTCACTTCCAAAAATTTGTTACCCAGATACAGAGTTTTGCATCGTATCTTTACCTAATTTGTATCCTCGTTTTGGTAACAACACAGAACTGACTTTATTCATGGTTCGTATTTTGTATTTTATCATTACTGTTGCAAATGTTTGTCTGCCTTCTTTGATATGTCATTCCATCATTCAGTTTCATCTCCATTCAGGTCATAGTGATCTTCCCTTTGCTTACTTAATGACTGTTGTAGCAACTCACATGCTAGTCACTATGCCTGTTGGAGAGGCTCCTATCCAACACCTCATTTTCAACAACTCCAACTTAAACAAATGAAGTTGCACTTGGTTGATGGCCAAGTAGATGTTGGAGAAGGTGGAGCAGTAGGTGTGAATGAAGAAGAGGGTGATGATCTTCCTCCAGACGATATTAATATGGATGACATTTTTAATGAAATTAATTCTGACTCTAGAAATGATCTTGATTTTGTACCATCAGATTTTGATGCACGTCTTCATGTATTAGAGGAAAAGGTAAAGAATATGAATGTTGCCCATGATATGCAATTCAAATATATGTGCAAGTATCTTCGACGCTTAAATAAGGGCCTTCATAAACTTGATCCTACCTTACCTGCTCCTTCCTCTGGATTAGATTAAGTGTTTTACTCTTTGGGTTGTAATAACTTTCATACTTTGTTTTATTCCAGTCTGTGAGTTTAACTTTTTCTGACTTAGATATATGCTTAATGCTATATGAACTTTAAACTTTTCTGTATTTAACTCCCTGATTACTCTCATGTTTATCCTATCTTTGATTCTTCCTTTGTCATATTATGACAAAAGGGGGGAGAAATGTGCCTTTTTGAAAGCTTTTTTGGAAGCTTATGACAGATTTTAAAAGAAGTTTTTAGTTTGATTGGGTTTAATTGCTTATGGATATGAAAGTAGTGAGTAGCATTATATTTTTCTTGATATCTATGTGTGTTGCTACTCAGGGGGAGTATGTATCGAGGACTCTTGCCTCTTGACGGATGTTGTTTATAATAACTGGTGCATGATTCTTTATTGAGCTATTGTTGTACTTGTGCTTCTCTTTATATATATATATATATATATATATATATATATATATATATATATATATATATATATATATATATATGAGTGTGTTTTGTCATAAATTTGACAAAGGGGGAGATTGTAAGTGTTATGGTCACATGCTCCTTTGGTTGTCAAATTTTGTGGTGCCAAAACCTTTATCTGTGTCTAGTGTTTATATGTTGATTTATATATGTTCAAGACACTGTTTCACAAGTGTTTCAAGTTAAGTACATTGATCAACTTCAAGCTAAGTCAAGCCATGTACGTTATCAATGTCTGTAAGCATATATGTTCAGAGCTACATTGATAAAGAGTATAAGACTCGAGTACACTTCAAGACTCAAGTGCAACTCAAGATGAAGTTTAAGCTCAATCTTGATAAGGTTCAAAGGTCCACCTTCACTAAATGGATGAAGTTCAATGTTCATACTTCATGTTCCAGGTATGATAGACCTTAGATTGACCTTAGGGTAGTCATTTCGGATACATAATTCAAACTGTATGTTTATACATGATTTTGGTCTATTTTAAGACCAGTCCTGGACCTTGTTTGACTAGTCCTAGTACTGGTTCGACTAGTCCAAGAAATTTCACGACCAATCCTAAGTTGTTAAAGATTTTCAAAATTTTTTGGTTAGTCCACGACCAGTCCTGGAAGTCCTTCGACCAGTCGTGTGTTCACGACTCAAACTTCGACCAGTCGCGGGTCTTCGACTCAAACTACAGCGTCCAACTCATGTGGTCCACGACCAGTCTTGGGTCATCTTCAACCAGTCGTAGACACCCCACGACCAATTGTAGAATGATTTTCAAAGATCACGCTTAAAAATTCAAAATGTTGTTGGTGCTACGACCAGTCGATGTGTCCCCAGGACCAGTTGAAGATGAGTTTCTTCAGGTATAAATAGAGCACGTATTTCAGAGTTTTATAATTCAATTCAAGTAAAATCAAGGCTCCACTTTGAGATAAGTTTGTGTTCATTTTAAGCTATTTTGTGCATAATTAATATTTCTTTTTGTTAGCTTATTATTATTTGATTTTGATCAACATTCCAATCTGATTTGAAAAGGGGAAAATTCTGTCATTCCTTCTTCTTGGAATCAAAATCAAATATAGCTAGCCCATTTGGTTTAACTTAAAATTAAATAGAACTTAAAACCATTGTAAAGTGAGTATTAGACATTAAACTTCCATATTCAAACTTCTACTCAGATTGGTTCTTCTGGGAAGCTACGGAAGGAGAAATCCAGGTATTTTACGCTTATGTAATTTACATTCTTTTTGATTTCTTTTGAGATTGAGCCAGAAAAATCTCATTGTGTAGTTATCTGAGGAGAGACAGAAAACTCAGACAGAGGGGTTTTTTAATTGTGTAATCCCAAGTGGAAAATACACAATTGTGAAGGTTTTAGGTGAACCTGTTAAACCTATTTTGATAGTGAACGCTAATATCACCTGTGTGAGAATATTAGGAGTGGAGTAGCAATCTGTGTGGTTGTTGTTTAACAGTTGATGAACACACAGGCGAACCACTATACTCTTTGTGTTTTGTGGATGTATGATTTATTCTTTCTATCTTTTATCATTTAAAGCTGTGGAATGTATGTGTGGATTTGAATGTTGTAATTTTTACATTTCAAGCACAGTGGGGAATGTTGTAATAATTTAGATTTAAATTCCTGCAATTTTTTTTAATTTATTTATTCCTCTTTAGTTTGAATTTTTTATATAAAGGACGTTTTAGAAATAAGGCTGTCCTGCTATAAACCCTTGGTTTTTATGGTGTAAGGTTGTCCTTAGAACTGAATTCGTATCAACCTCTCAATACTTGTTTATTGAGGTTTCTTTTATTTCCGCATTAAGAATTGATTTATTTTTATTTGGCTATCTCTTTATTTTATTCCGCTGTTATAATCTTAATTTGGCATAGTCCTATTCACCCCCCCCCCCCCCCTCTAGGACATATAGCTAGGCCATTTCATAGGTAAAAGGTTTCAATGGTTATAAAATGATCACATTTATGAGAGAGTTCGATATCATCGAGCATATACTCTCGATCGCATCGACTGGCTGCTCGATGATACAAACTCAAGTGTCAAACGCTTTTGAAATATTTCGCCAACTGGTCGAGGGAATTAAAACCTTCGTCAGTATCATCGGATTTCGAACTCCGATTTCATCGACACGAGGATCGATTCCTCAACATTTAAAAATGAGAGAGACTTGCCTTTGAAATACTTCAGGTCAAAAGAGTGATCGAGGCACACTCGATATCATCGGAATTTGAATATCGATAATATCGATTGTTGTGTCAATGCATCGATAAATCCAAAGGATTTTCCAGTAAGCTTGCTGAAAAGTTTATGTCCAATCTTGATGCAATCGACCTAGCCTCGATATGATCAATTTTTGAATATCGATTCTATCGAGTGACCCTCGATCCAAGATAACACAACCAGAAAATATTACTGAAAAAACAGTGTCCAAACCGATATCATCGAAGAGCTTTTGATATCATCAAGATTTGAATTCTAATGATATCGAGGAATACTTCGATATATCGAAGATTTTATGATTTTCCTTAGCAGAACTTTGGACACAACATATCTGATGTCGATTTTATCGAGTCAACTTCAATAGACCCAAGATTCAAATTTTGATGATATCGATACGGTTATCGATACATCGATAATTCCGTCCAAAGGTATATGCGGTTGTTGGACATTTTATGTCCTCATTTTGATAATATCAAGTGAGCTTCAAGGATCGACAATACTTTTCGATTACACCGATTAGTCTATCGATAAATCGACAAAGGTAGAAAACTTAGAGATTTTTCTGAAGTTTAAAAAAGTTTCCTAACCCAAAAACCCTATGATATTCTAATCAATTTTAAGGGTTTTAATTACCTGGTGTTTTGGGACATGGGATGTGGTGAGTTCAGGCCCACATCCAGTTGAGGCAGATGCTTGATCAACCTTCCTATGGAGCTTCTCTGTCTAGCTGACTCAACACTCACACTAATTAACAAACCAGAGCACTTTCAAAAGGTGTAATCGAGAATTGTACAAAAGGACTTTTTTTCTGGTTATGAATGATTTTTCGAATGATGTTCCTTTCGTGGAACACCTTCATCATGTCCTTGTAAATTCTTGAGTTCTCGTATGTATCGTTTCAGATTTTCTCAAGTTCATTCAATTGTAATTTGTGCAGTGAACTAGTGTTGTCCAATTGAAGTTCAGATTTTTGATAGTCCAATAGGCTCTATGTTCTAACTCTACAGGCAAGTGGCAAGTTTTCCCATAGACGAGTCTAAAGGGAGACATTCCAATGGAGGTCTTACAAGATGTACGGTATGCCCATTAAACATCGTTCAAATGGATTGACCAATCCTTATGTCAGGGTTAACCATTTTCTCCAGAATGTGTTTAATTTCCCTGTTAGAAATCTAGGCTTGCCCACTTGTCTGCGGGTAGTATGGAGTACTCACCTTGTGAGAGATCACTACCAGAAAATAGGGCAAAGGCTATAGATAAAAGTCATAGCTAAAGGCCTATGACTACGGCTTTAGTCCGTAACACGACCATAGTCATAGTGTAACGCCCGTGAAAAATCCGTACTTGGGCTCGAGTACCGATTTGACCTGAAATCGCGTAGGAATAATTTCCATGGAAATTAAGCGTAAGTTAGCTAGCGCAACGCTAGAGTAGCTGGGTAATAGTCCCTGATCACTTTAAATATGTTCTGCAAGACCCAAATCGAGTAGAACAGACAACTCTACAATACTCTATAACCTCGGATCAAACTCTAAGCAGGTTTGTTCTCTGGACCATATTAAAATTTTGTATTGGATTTAGACCGCACGTCGAAGGTCCGATACCTCCTATCTTAGACCGTTAGAACCGCCCAGCTGGACTTGACAATCATCTCGAAAATCAAGTCAAACCGATAATCACAGACGATTTCGTTGAACCCGGATTGAAGCGACCGCGAATAGGGACGAATTTGGAATTTCAAATTCAAATCTGGCACACGACTTGACGCGTCAGTATTAAGCGTTCTGACCATCAGAATTCATCCAGATTACACCCTCGGATCAGGAAAAATTTCTATAACCTCGGATCAAACTCTAAGCAGGTTTGTTCTCTGGACCATATTGAAATTTTGTATTGGATTTAGACCGCACATCGAAGGTCCGATACCTCCTATCTTAGACCGTTAGAACCGCCCAGCTGGACTTGACAATCATCTCGAAAATCAAGTCAAACCGATAATCACAGACGATTTCGTTGAACCCGGATTGAAGCGACCGCGAATAGGGACGAATTTGGAATTTCAAATTCAAATCTGGCACACGACTTGACGCGTCAGTATTAAGCGTTCTGACCATCAGAATTCATCCAGATTACACCCTCGGATCAGGAAAAATTTCTATTTATTATCATGAGACTTTCAGCCTTGATCTATGTGCGGTGACCGCTGAACTGAAACTGGTCCGCCACGTGCGATCTGCGAACCCTGCCAGACTGAAAACTTAATACGAGGTACATCTGGTACCCATGAGCTTAAGTCTGATCGCAATCGACCAGGGGACCACCAGAAAGCAGTTTTTGGACCGAAACAGCCCCGAAATGAATAGGCATCAAGTAAACTTCGTCCCGGAGCCTATTTTCGGCGTTTTCAAGCTTATAAAAGGGGTTGAAACCCTCATTTCTCCCTTCCATCCGAAAATCACAAACCCTAGCAAAAAGAGAGAGAGTTTGAGAGAAAGAGAAGAAGAGAATTTCCCCGCTTCCGAGCCCCTGACAGTTGCTGCTTCAGCACTTCCTTCCAATCACCTGGCTGGTGATTTCTCCACTTTTTCAGGTATAAAATAACCCCAAAAACTTGCTGATTTAGGGTTTACTTAGTTGCATGACATGTTAGCTAACGTATTCCATAAATCAGGCTTTCCTACCGCCGTAGACGAAGGGTACACGCTCCGTTCAAAATCCTGCAACCGTAAGAGACTAGGTGAGGATTTTAGACGCTTTGATTGACGGTTTACAACGCTTTCAATGTTGTTTAATAGTAGATTATCGACGGCATCGCCGTTTGACATGTACAACATGCTCTCCGTTTCCTGTTTCGTAAATTAACGAAGAATATGAGAATTAGGGCATTTTAGTCATTTGTAGGAAGTACGGTCTACATGCATATTTTGCTGATGTGATTGACATGGTTTGTCGCCGCATTAGGAAGTTAGGAATGCTTGCATAATCAGTTTGGCGAAGAGATTCGCCAAGTTGCGCATTTTGGGTCGACATACTATATGTGGACTTAAGTGTGTAGTGTATGTGTTTGTATAAATGCTTGTATTAGTATGTATTGAATTGAATGATGTTATGTAGTAGTTTGAGATTGATTTCATGATTAAAATGCTGACCTAAATGATTTCCTACATGTTTACCTTATGCATGATTGCATTACATGCATGGAAAGTATGCCTTGAAGATTTGCTTAAGTTGAATGTTATAACATGTGTTAACATGCTCACATGATGTATTTCAATTCCAATACTTTAACCTGTAATGCTAATATGATTCCATAGATGTGTGGGACTTGACCTAGTCCAGGCAGTCGGTAACCGAGCGAATTCGTGGCTGACTGGTCATAGCCACGAACGACGCGTCGATGAACGTGATTCGTGTTGGGAGTTGGCGGCAGTGGTTAGGCCACGCGAAGTGTTTTACGCACTTCATGTCGTTCGACTTGAGATGCGATCGCGCTAGTCGAGCCCGTCAAGTAACCCGACTGGCCGATGTATGTTCACCTTGTATGTGTCATAACTGCTTGAACCTAGGGTACTGAACTTACCATTGTAAACCCTGTTAACCGTGGTACCTTGATCCACGAAGACTCATGAGCCGGGCATGGTGGTATGGGACACCGTGGTCGAGCTGTCGGCCTACGCTGGGGCCACAAACCTCCCCGTAGTGACCAGTGAGCACCTAAACTCATGAGCAGATTATGGTGGTATGAGACACTATATTCTAGCTGTCGGCCTACACTGATCAGGCGACGAGCCCTTTGTAGTGACCGCGAGCGTATTCTGAGTCCACGGGAGGCGACGACCCTTCCGTTGCAGTAGAGTACGGTAGGCCTGTATTGATAAGGTGATGGGGGAGCGGTGCAACGAGTGCGAGCAACAGCCCTGGCAGCCCTTGTAGTGACCTACGAAATACACATCGTATGAGATTACTAGGAGTGACGACCCTAGACAGGATCTGTGTTGGGATTGATACAAGGGAAGTACCTTAGTTTCCCAATCCTGCTGTTTGAATGGACTAATAACAACTTGGAAATCATATCACCATAGCATTGCATGTGCCTGGAAGATGTGGAGCACTCTAGGGAGTGTGGCATGCCGCGGTCGTAAGATGTTGCAGCATGAGGGTGATCGTCGGTGAGGGCATACATCACGTCATATCATCTTGCATTAACAACAGTATTAGGATTGTCTAATTTACTGCTTTACTATTATCGCGTGATTGAATTGTGAACATGCTAATCTTTGCTCTATGATTCCACTGAGTTGATCACTCATTCCCACGTTACGGGATGGTGTTTGCAACACCCATCAGACCCTGTTGTAGCTGCAGGTGAGGACGAGATCCAGGAGGTGGAGCCAGAGATCGACGAGGACCAGGATGAGTTCTCGTATATGCAGTATCATGATGGCTTCCCGTAGGTGACCTGGATCGAGGGGACCTCAGTGGGACTTTCTTTTGAACATTATTCTTTTGTTATGTATATGTAAATGAGACTCAGAGATGTAGTCATACTTTGGAGACAGATGAGATTACTTTGTTTTTCCATACAGTGATATATACATTGTTTAGTCTTCCGCTTGCTTTTATCACTGGATCTGAAGTATGAATTGCAGTTTTGGTATACTTTTACTCATGTGAATGCTTTAAATCAGACAACATTGAATCATAACCATTTTTGTTGCATAAGTGACGGTCTGGAACTCGGGAGTTGAGTTTATACACGACCCCCGATTTTCAGGGTGTTACACATAGGTGCCATAACAATAGGTCTAAAACCTATGGCTACTGATTTAATCCATAGTCATAGATTACAATAGTTATAGACATAATCAGTAGCAACCATTTCTGTAGCCAAAAATTGTAACACCCTGAAAATCGGGGGTCGTGTATAAACTCAACTCCCGAGTTCCAGACCGTCACTTATGCAACAAAATGGTTATGATTCAATGTTGTCTGATTTAAAGCATTCACATGAGTAAAAGTATACCAAAACTGCAATTCATACTTCAGATCCAGTGATAAAAGCAAGCGGAAGACTAAACAATATATATATCACTGTATGGAAAAACAAAGTAATCTCAACTGTCTCCAAAGTATGACTACATCTCTGAGTCTCATATACATGTAAATAGACAAAAGAATAAGTTCAAAATAGTCCCACTGAAGTCCCCCTCGATCCAGGTCACCTACGGGAAGCCGTCGTGATACTGCATATACGAGAACTCATCCTGGTCCTCGTCAACATCTAGCTCCACCTCCTGGATCTCGTCCTCACCTGCAACTATAACAGGGTCTGGTGGGTGTTGCAAACACCATCCCGTAACGTGGGAATGAGTGATCAACTCAGTGGAATCATAGAGCAAAGATTAGCATGTTCACAATTCAATCACGCGATAATAGTAAAGCAGTAAATCAGACAAATCCTAATACTGTTGTTAATGCAAGATGATATGACGTGATGTATGCCCTCACCGACGATCACCCTCATACGGCAACATCTTACGACCGCGGCATGCCACACTCCCTAGAGTGCTCCATATCTTCCAGGCACATGCAATGCTATGGTGATATGATTACCAAGTTGTTATTAGTCCATTCAAACAGCAGGATTGGGAAACTAAGGTACCTCCCTTGTATCAATCCCAACACGGATCCTGTCTAGGGTCGTCACTCCTAGTAATCTCATACGATGTACATTTCGTAGGTCACTGCAAGGGCTGCCAGGGCTGTTGCTCGCACTCGTTGCACCGCTCCCCCATCACCTTATCAATACAGGCCTACTGTACTCTACTGCACGGAAGGGTCGTCGCCTCCCGTGAACTCAGAATACGCTCGCGGTCACTACAAAGGGCTCGTCGCCTGATCAGTGTAGGCCGACAGCTAGAATATAGTGTCCCATACCACCATAATCTGCTCACGAGTCAAGGTGCTCATTGGTCACTACGGGGAGGTTTGTGGCCCCAGCGTAGGCCGACAGCTCGACCACGGTGTCCCATACCACCATGCCCGGCTCATGAGTCTTCGTGGATCAAGGTACCACGGTTAATAGGGTTTACAATGGTAAGTTCAGTACCCTAGGTTCAAGCAGTTATGATACATACAAGGTGAACAAACATCGGCTAGTCGGGTTACTTGACGGGCTCGACTAGCGCGATCGCATCTCGAATTGAACGACATGAAGTGCGTAAAACACTTCGCGTGGCCTAACCACTGCCGCCAACTCTCAACACGAATCACATTCATCGACGCGTCGTTCGTGGCTATGACCAGTCAACCACGAATTCGCTCGGTTACCGACTGCCTGGACTAAGTCAAGTCCCACACATCTATGGAATTACATTAACACTATAAAAAGGTATTGGAATTGAAATACATCATGTGAGCATGTTAGCACATGTTATAACATTCAACTTAAGCAAATCTTCAAGGCATACTTCCCATGCATATTCAACTTAAGCAAATCCTCAAGCACATATATTCCATGCATGTAATGAAATCATGCATTTTTTCAACATGTAGAAAATCATTTAGGTCAGCATAATAATTGAAAAATCAATCAAAAACTATCAAATAACATCATTTAATACAATACATACTAATACAAGCATTTATACAAACACATACACTACACACTTAAGTCTACATATAGTATGTCGACCCAAAATGCGCAACTAGGCGAATCTCTTCGCCAAACTAATTATGCACGCATTCCTAACTTCCTAATGCGACAACAAACCATGTCAATCACATCAGCAAAATATGAATGTAAACAGTACTTCCTACAAATGACTAAAATGCCCTAAATCTCATATTCTTCGTTAGCTTACGAAACGGGAAACGGAGAGCATTTTGTACATGTCAAATGGCGATGCCGTCAAGAATCTACTACTAAACGACATTGAAAGCATTGGGAACCGTCAATCAAAGCGTCTAAAATCCTCACCTAGTGTCTTGTAGACTCGGGAATTGAAGCGGAGCGTATATGGTTCGCCTACGGCGAGTAAGGAGCCTAATACATAAGATCCATAAGCTACATCGCTATGGAAACAAGGAAAACTCAAATCAACATCTATTTAGGGTTTTTACTTACCTAGGATTGCGGTGAAATCGCCGGGAAAGCGGTAGAGGAGTGTTGCTTAAGCACGTGCAACACGTAGCACAAGTGGCAAGAAGAACTCTCCCACTCTCTCACAATCTCTCACTCTTTTTCTCTCTCCCAAGCTAGGGCTTCTCTCAAATTCGGATGGGAGAGAGGAGTGAGGGTTTCAACCCCTTTTATAGCCTAAAACATTCCCAAAATAGGCTTGGGAACAATGTTTACTTGGTGCCTAACCAAATCGGGGCCGTTTCGGTCCAAAAGGGCATTTCTGGAGGTCCCCAGGCCAAATGCGGTCGGACTTAAGCTCCTGCATACTGGATCTAGCACACATCCAGTTTTCAGACCGGTTGGGTTCCCAGATCGCACGTGGCGGCCCAGTTTCAGTTTAACGGTCACCGCACCAAGATCAGGCCTATAAGTCTCGTGATATATAATAGATATTTTTCCTGATCCAAGGGTGTAATTTGGCTGTATTCTGACGGTCAGAATGCTTAATACTGATGCGTCAAATTTGTGTGCCAGATTTGAATTTGAAATTCCAACTATGTCCCTATTCACACTCTCTTCGGTCCGGGCTCAATGAAATAGCCTGTGATCGTCAGTTGGACTTGATATTCAAAACGATTGCCAAGCCCAGCTAAGTGGTCATAACGGTCTAAGATGGTAGGCATCTGACTTACGACGCGCGGTCTAGATCCAATACAAAGTTTCAAGGAGGTCCCGAGAACAAACCGGCTTAGAGTTTGATCCGAGGCTTTAGAGCATTATAGCACCCTTGGTTCCACTCGCTTCGGGCCTCGTAGAACGTATTTAAAGTGATCAGGGACCATTTCCCAGCTATTCCAACGTTGCACTAGCTAACCTAGTCATATTTTCTAAAGGAATGAATTCTACGCAATTTCGGGTCGAGTTGGTACTCGAGCCCAAGTATGGATTTTTTACGGGCGTTACAATCTACCCCCCTTAACAAATAATTTCGTCCTCGAAATTTTGTACCTTTTCGTACTCCTCGAGAAGCTGTGGGTAGTTCTTTCTGATCTCGGCTTCTGTCTCCCAAGTAGCCTCCTCCTCAGTATGATGCGTCCATAGTACCTTCACAAGGGGAATCACCTTGCTACGCAGTACCTGCTCCTTCCGGTCTAAGATGCGTGTCGGTCGCAGGATATAAGTAACATCCTCTCCTAACTGCACCTGCTCCCATCTGATGATATGAGAAGGATCGCAACGTACTTCTTCAGCATAGAAACATGAAATACGTTGTGGACGCTCGCGAGGGGCGTGGGTAAAGCCAATCGGTAAGCCACTGCTCCCACACGATCGAGGATCTGAAATGGACCAATGAATCGTGGTGCCAGCTTCCCCTTCTTCCCGAACCGAAGGACTTCCTTCATAGGGGAAACTCGCAAAAACACATGATCCCCGACTGTGAACTCTAGTGGTCTCCGTCTCGTATCGGCGTAGCTCTTCTGTCTGCTCTGCGCTGTAAGAAGCCGACGTCGAATAATATCAATCTTCTCTGACGTCGCCTGCACCAACTCTGGGCCAATCAAGCTGCGCTCACCGACCTCTAACCAGCAATGCGGTGCGCGACAAGGTCGCCCATACAGCGCCTCATAAGGTGTCATGCCAATACTCGCCTGGAAGCTATTGTTGTACGCAAACTCCGCATATGCAAGACAGTCATCCCAACTGTCCTTGAAGTCCAATGCGCAAGCTCGCAACATGTCCTCCAGGATCTGGTTCACTCGCTCCGTCTGTCCGTCCGTCTGTGGGTGGAAGGAAGTATTGAACTTCAACTTCACACCCATAGCCTCCTGAATGCGAGTCCAGAAAATAGAAGTGAACCGCGTGTCTCTGTCCGACACGATCTCCAACGGAACTCCATGCAGACGCACAATCTCTCGGATATACAATCTAGCCAGCTCGTCTGCAGAGTTCGTAACTCTGATCGGTAGGAAGTGCGCCGACTTCGTCAATCGGTCGACGATCACCCAAATGGAATCATGCCCCTTCCTCGTCTTCGGCAACCCAGAAATGAAGTCCATGGAAATGAAATCCCACTTCCACTCTTCAATCGGCATAGGCTGCAAAAGTCCAGGTGGTCGGCGATGCTCTGCCTTCACCTGCTGACAAGTGAGACAACGGGACACGAACTCAGCAATGTGGGTCTTCATACCTTCCCACCAATACGTCCTCTTCACGTCACGATACATCTTCGTGCTGCCTGGATGCATCGCGAGTCTAGTAGAATGCGCAGCCTCGAGAATCTCTCGTCTCAAGTCAGGGATATCAGGAACGCATAGGCGGCCACGGTAACGTAAGCCCCCATCCATACCAACTCGCCAGTCGGCGTCAGCATCATCACTGGCCTGCTCTCGAAGCTCAGTAAGATGCGCGTCGTCCCTCTGCGCCTCGATACTCGGTCATCGATCGGAGATCGCACCTGTACATGTGCGATGAACTCAAATGGCTCCTCTACGGTGAGTTTCTGCTCAAAGTCTCGCAAAAACTCCACCATATCCCACTCGGCAACCATCAGTGGAGCCGCAAACTCTATCGCCTTCTTGCGGCTCAACGCATCAGCCACAAGGTTCGCCTTCCCAGGATGGTAAGAGACTTCAAACTTGAAGTCCTTCAGCGTCTCCATCCATCGCCGCTGCCTCATATTCAAGTCCCGCTGTGTGAATATGTACTTGAGGCTCTTGTGGTCGCAAAAGAGCTCGAACTCCTCTCCGTAGAGGTAATGTCTCCAGAGTCTCAGTGCGAATATAACGGCTGCCAACTCCAGGTCGTGTGTAGGGTAATTCTCCTCGTGCTTCCTTAATTGTCTCGAGGCATACGAAATTACCCTGTCCCTCTGCATAAGGACACAACCCAAACCAACGCTAGACGCGTCAGTGTATATAGTATATTTAACCCCTTGCTCTGGCAATACTAGCACAGGGGCGGACGTAAGTCTGTCCTTCAGCTCCTGAAAAGCTGACTCCGCCTTATCATTCCAGGCGAACTTCACGTCCTTCCGTGTCAACTGAGATAAGGGTCTCGCGATCTTCGAGAAATCCTGAATGAAGCGCCGATAGTAGCCAGCGAGACCCAAGAAACTCCTCACCTCAGTGACAGAACCAGGCTGCTCCCAGTCCTGCACCGCAGCTACCTTAGACAGGTCAACTGCCATGCCATCCTTGGACACCACGTGTCCCAGAAACTTCACCTCCTGCTTCCAGAAGTCGCACTTCTTATATTGTGCGAACAACTGATGCTGTCTGAGCGTATCAAGGACCAAACGCAAGTGCTCCTCATGCTCCTCTCGACTCCTAGAGTATACCAAAATGTCGTCGATGAAGACAACGACGAATCGATAGAGGAAAGGCCGCAATACCCGGTTCATCAGATCCATGAACACGGCCGGTGCGTTCGTGAGACCGAACGACATCACAAGGAACTCGTAATGACCAAAACTGGTCCTGAATGCTGTCTTCTGCACGTCCTCATCTCTGACGCGCAGCTGATGATATCCTGACTGAAGATCAATCTTCGAGAAGTACTGTGCTCCTCTCAACTGATCAAACAAGTCATCGATCCTGGGCAAAGGGTACTTGTTCTTCACCGTGAGCTGGTTCAGCCTGCGATAATCAATACACAATCGCAGCGAACCATCCTTCTTCTTCACGAACAAGACCGGTGCTCCCCAAGGAGACACGCTAGGCCGTATAAATCCAAGCTCTAGCAGGCCATCAATCTGCGTCCTCAACTCCTCCATCTCACATGGTGCCATGCGATACGTCGGCAGTGAGACGGGTGTAGAACCAGGAATCAGATCGATAGTGAAATCGATCTCACGTCGGGGCGGCAAACTAGGGATCTTCCTGAACAGATCCCCGAACTCAGAAACAACTGGCGTCTGCTCAAGTACCTGGGCACCAGCGTCGCGCAATAGAGTGGCGTAGCTAAGAATGCGGAAAGGAAGATTTACCCGCACTGAAAATGTGAAAGGCGTGCCCTCAGGATCGTACACCGTCACCACACGAGCCTCGCAGTCAATCTCGGCTCTCGCTGCAGTCAACCAGTCCATGCCAAGAATGACGTCGAGATATACGAGCGAGGGATCGACGACCAAATCAAGAGTCATCGTCCTGCCTCCCAGATCAAGTAAACAACCCTCACACATCTGGGTGACATCCGAATAATCTCCATGAGCTGCAAGGACTCGCACGCTATCCATAGTGATAGTCTGCAACCCAAGACGTCTGACTACGGCACGCGATATCAAAGAAATCGTGGAACCAGTGTCCACCATGACAAGAATGGGAGTACCTCCGATATGGCCCGTGACCTCGAAGGCTGAATGCTGGAAAGTCGGCGTCGTAGCTGCCTCAGCGGTCAGTGCATGAACTCGAGCCTGCTGTGGCCGGTTCGGCCGCTGTGTCAAGGGCCGTGGGGGCTGTCGAATCTGCGATACTGTGGGTCTGAAAGAGGAATGCGCAGGAACTGACCGTATAGGCGGTGCTGATATCGCCTGTGGACGTACACGATCAATCTTCTGCGGCGGCGAGAACCCACTGTCCCGCATCCTCGAAAAGCAACTCTGCGCTAGGTGGCCCGTCCTCCCACAGTATGTGCATGATAAATCAGGGCGCCGAAACGGTCCTACTGGCGCCGTGGTCCTGGTAGGAGGATCAACACGGGGCCTCTTGCCCGCGGAGGGCCTGTCTGTCAAATCCGGTCGCGGCCTGGAAGTAGTCGGGCCTCGTGATCGCGCAAGTCGGTCCACGTCCTGCTCTGCCCACATGGACATGTGAACCAACTCCGCATAGGAGGGGAAACTGATACAGCACATCTTCGACCGAATATCCGGTCGCAAGCCCTCCAAAAAGCGCCGTATGCGCATCTGCTCATCAGCTAGAATCGTCGGGACGTACCTGCCCAACTCTGTGAACCGATGCTCATACTCGGTAACCGTCATCGCTGCCTGCCTGAGACGGAGAAACTCATTCTCCCTCTCGTGCCTGTAGGTCTGAGGATAATACTTCTCATGGAAGCGAAACTCGAATGCTGCCCATGTCCATACGAAATCTGCGGTAACAGTCCGCAATATACTATCCCACCACATACTGGCCTCTCTCTCAAACTGGAAGGTAGCCAGCTCTACCTGCTCTGCCTCAGTACAGTGCAACATGCGCAGAATCTTCGACACTCGGTCGAGCCAAAACTCAGCCTCCTCGGGTCTGTGAGAACCCGTGAAAGTAGGAGGCCGCAAGCGCTGAAATCGCTCTAGAAGGCCCCGTGTGTCGGCAGGATTCCTCGCAGGGAAAGCAGGCTGCGCAGGATGTGCTATGCCCTCATCCTGGGCGTAAGCATAGGCATCCTCAGCTGGATGCGCAGGTGGTGCTGGCGGAGTAGATGCAGTCGCACCCCCACCCTGGGCTAAAGTCCCAACTATGGTGGTCAAAAGCTGCTGCTGCTGTAACATCATAGCCATCATCTGCTCGAATCTATCAGGTGGTGGAGCAGGCTGTGGCGGATGAGGTGCGGAAGTAGATGCGCGCTGTGGCTCTCTAACTGATGGTGTAAATGGCGGTGGTCCATCTGTAGGACCAACAGCAGGCTGAGATGACCGAACCGTCTCAGGAATCGGGCCCATAGCAGGGTCCGGACGAGTGCCAGACTGAGAGGGAGCCTGATCCATCTGCTCTGACAATGAAAGCCGAACCGCGCTCCTCGTAGTCTTAGGTGGCATTCCCTATATTCAAAATAGGGCGCAACCTTGTCAGTCTCAATTGCTCAAATACACCACAATCATTCGCTAAAGAGTCAAAGGCATTCCATGCATTTCAATTAATCAAAATTGTCACAATACAAGGGATATATCCTTACAAGCATCATGACTAGAATGACATGGAAATTAAGACAATTAAGCAACAACAACATAAGCAAAGCACTAGCCCTAATAGGCTTTACACACATAAAACAGAAAATGGCTAACTACTCATAACAACATCAAAGATCGCTTCGCTAGTCGGAGTCTGGCGACGGAGGAGGAGCACTCTTATCCTGTAAGCAACACAGGATTGCCTTCAAGGTGCGAGTCACCTTGCCAAACTTCTTCTTTGTAACAGCCTTGGCATCAGCGACTTCCGCTCGAAGTTCTTGGACTTCCCTTCGCAAAGCGGTCTGACTCTCCTCCATCCGAGCAATGCGGTCGTCGATAGTAGTCTGCGCAGAAGGAGGAGGGCTCTCATCAGTATCCTGAGCCTCCTCTTCTGCTTCTTCCTGAACCTCTTCCTGAACCTCTGCTCTAGGTTCTTCTTCGCTTGATCTTCCTCTTCATCAAAGTCGTCCCCACTATCCCTTTTAAGTTGATTTTCACGATATTGCGATCCAATCTTCATCTTAACCATTGTCGACTCATCGATGGTGTGAATCGATACCGACAATTCGGGTCCATATCTATAGGCAAACTCAAGTGTAATCTTGCAAATGAGTCGGCCAAAGGGAAGGGATTCGGATGTTCTCCTCGACCTGGCTATGAGAACTATCTGCCGTAAGATGAAAGTGGCCATACATACGTTCTCTCCCTGGGCCACCAGAAATAAGAAATCGACCATAAGACGTGTACATTCAATGTGGTTCGTCGACCTAGGATAAACATTGAACGTGCAGATATGATGCAGCAGACGCAAATCCTCAGACATGTACGTCGCCTTGAGGCTATTATTAGGCTGCCATGGAACCAACTTACCGCACAGAAACCTGGTGCGGCGATCTCATTCACGTCTAGTCCTCAAATTCTTCTCACTTGGATGTACATCACCTAGAGGCACATTGAGAAGTCGCGCAACCAACCGGACGTCGATCGTAGCCATCCGATCTCTACCAAAAGGGATTTTGAACTGCAAGGGCTCTAAGGTGGGATTCTGGATGCTAACATAGAAGGCACGAACAGTGCTCACATTAGCACGAGCGCGAGCTTCAAAGATCGGTCCCCAGTGCGCAGCTTCAATGCGTTCGAACAACAGATATTCGCCGAACAACCGTCCATCTACGTCCACCTCAAATAACACTCTACGATCAGTGTATTCACCATGAGGCATCTCTGATAGAATGGTTCGTCCAAGATGTGCATGGGGATCCAAATCCCGCTTTGTACGGCACTCCAGGACTGCAGCTGGACCTGCGGCGGCGCTTGAACTTGCGGCACCACCCCGCGGTCTTCTCAATCGAGCAGGGCGGCTCGGCCCAGCCTCTTCTGTTGCAGTTTTCCTCTTACCCATCAAAGACAGGATGGATGAGAGTGACAAAAGACCCAAAATGGCTTCCACGAAAGCCATGGAAAACGCCGAAAATGCGGAGAAATGGCTGCCCAATCTGACAAAAGGAAATCTAGGCGTCGTAGAGGGATGCTTCAAGCTTCCCAAGGCTGTACTTTCAGGGAAAAATAAGAACAAAAAGATGGGATGGAGCACCTCACGATTTCAGCACTATTTGGGGGATTTTGGAGCTCCAAATGGGGAAATCTTCAAGGAAGGGGGCTGCCAACACCCAATAACTGATGGGTGGTGGTCGGTTTTGGCCAAGGAAGGTTGTAGAGGTGATTTGGGTCGTCGGGGTTTGGAATGGAGTGTTGAAAATTGAATCTAGGGTATGCAAGGGGGCTGTTTGTGAAGGAGAGGGGGGTTTTAGGGGTTTTCGTGGGATGGGAGGTAGCTAGGGGTGATGTGGAGGGCATTTAAGTGGGTGCGCCCGAAGGACAGCACCAACGGAGGTCGCTGGCCGGCGATGCATCGCCCGGCCGGCGATGGCATCGCCGGTCAACTCAAAAGTTGACCGGTGGGACCCCATGGGTCTGGTCCCCCATGGTCCCAGGGCCCCAAAAAATCAGGTCCCACCCCTTGGTTCATAGCATTTTGGTCTCTATGAGCCCAAACATGTGTTCGGGGCTTTCCGGGTCCACATCGCAATCCCAAATACCAAACCATATAATGCAGCATATGAATTTGGGGTAGAAGGATCCAGTACATCTTTCTAGCTCCTTAGTTACTAAAGAAAGTGAAGTTAGAATGGCCTTATGGCCATTTTTCATAAAATTTTACTATTCACTGTAAAATTTGGTGAATGTGCTAATTTGTGTTATTTTCACATTAGGTTTGATGCCTAATATGAAATGGATAAGAAATAACTGAAGGTTGAAGTGTTTAGAGAAGGAATTTTGAAGATTTTTGGTGAAACGGGGTTTTTAAGCCCTGGCGATTGATTACTGGAGTCGTGGTCATCCCACGGCCCAAAGATTCACTTTTGCGGTTTAAAACCGCTCATAGGACGTCTCCACCCGACTTCCTATAGCTTAGAAGTGATTCGGGTCGCTTTACGCGACCCGAGATACGTTACAGACTCGATCTTGCGATCGATCCTTATAGACTTCGCCTATCGGCGAATCTGTGATCCTAGAAGTGTTTCTAGACCCTTATCGCACCCACCTAAGTCAAAGGAAGCGAAAGCGTACGTCGCAAGACCATAACCCAGGCCCAGTATACTCTCATTCATGCTCTGATACCAACTTGTAACACCCTGAAAATCGGGGGTCGTGTATAAACTCAACTCCCGAGTTCCAGACCGTCACTTATGCAACAAAATGGTTATGATTCAATGTTGTCTAATTTAAAGCATTCACATGAGTAAAAGTATACCAAAACTGCAATTCATACTTCAGATCCAGTGATAAAAGCAAGCGGAAGACTAAACAATATATATATCACTGTATGGAAAAACAAAGTAATCTCAACTGTCTCCAAAGTATGACTACATCTCTGAGTCTCATATACATGTAAATAGACAAAAGAATAAGTTCAAAATAGTCCCACTGAAGTCCCCCTCGATCCAGGTCACCTATGGGAAGCCGTCGTGATACTGCATATACGAGAACTCATCCTGGTCCTCGTCAACATCTAGCTCCACCTCCTGGATCTCGTCCTCACCTGCAACTACAACAGGGTCTGGTGGGTGTTGCAAACACCATCCCGTAACGTGGGAATGAGTGATCAACTCAGTGGAATCATAGAGCAAAGATTAGCATGTTCACAATTCAATCACGCGATAATAGTAAAACAGTAAATCAGACAAATCCTAATACTGTTGTTAATGCAAGATGATATGACGTGATGTATGCCCTCACCGATGATCACCCTCATACGGCAACATCTTACGATCGCGGCATGCCACACTCCCTAGAGTGCTCCACATCTTCCAGGCACATGCAATGCTATGGTGATATGATTATCAAGTTGTTATTAGTCCATTCAAACAGCAGGATTGGGAAACTAAGGTACCTCCCTTGTATCAATCCCAACACGGATCCTGTCTAGGGTCGTCACTCCTAGTAATCTCATACGATGTACATTTCGTAGGTCACTGCAAGGGCTGCCAGGGCTGTTGCTCGCACTCGTTGCACCGCTCCCCCATCACCTTATCAATACAGGCCTACTGTACTCTACTGCACGGAAGGGTCGTCGCCTCCCGTGAACTCAGAATACGCTCGCGGTCACTACAAAGGGCTCGTCGCCTGATCAGTGTAGGCCGACAGCTAGAATATAGTGTCCCATACCACCATAATCTGCTCACGAGTCAAGGTGCTCATTGGTCACTACAGGGAGGTTTGTGGCCCCAGCGTAGGCCGACAGCTCGACCACGGTGTCCCATACCACCATGCCCGGCTCATGAGTCTTCGTGGATCAAGGTACCACGGTTAATAGGGTTTACAATGGTAAGTTCAGTACCCTAGGTTCAAGCAGTTATGATACATACAAGGTGAACAAACATCGGCTAGTCGGGTTACTTGACGGGCTCGACTAGCGCGATCGCATCTCGAATTGAACGACATGAAGTGCGTAAAACACTTCGCGTGGCCTAACCACTGCCGCCAACTCTCAACACGAATCACATTCATCGACGCGTCGTTCGTGGCTATGACCAGTCAACCACGAATTCGCTCGGTTACCGACTGCCTGGACTAAGTCAAGTCCCACACATCTATGGAATTACATTAACACTATAAAAAGGTATTGGAATTGAAATACATCATGTGAGCATGTTAGCACATGTTATAACATTCAACTTAAGCAAATCTTCAAGGCATACTTCCCATGCATATTCAACTTAAGCAAATCCTCAAGCACATATATTCCATGCATGTAATGAAATCATGCATTTTTTCAACATGTAGAAAATCATTTAGGTCAGCATAATAATTGAAAAATCAATCACAAACTATCAAATAACATCATTTAATACAATACATACTAATACAAGCATTTATACAAACACATACACTACACACTTAAGTCTACATATAGTATGTCGACCCAAAATGCGCAACTAGGCGAATCTCTTCGCCAAACTAATTATGCACGCATTCCTAACTTCCTAATGCGACAACAAACCATGTCAATCACATCAGCAAAATATGAATGTAAACAGTACTTCCTACAAATGACTAAAATGCCCTAAATCTCATATTCTTTGTTAGCTTACGAAACGGGAAACGGAGAGCATTTTGTACATGTCAAACGGCGATGCCGTCAAGAATCTACTACTAAACGACATTGAAAGCATTGGGAACCGTCAATCAAAGCGTCTAAAATCCTCACCTAGTGTCTTGTAGACTCGGAAATTGAAGCGGAGCGTATATGGTTCGCCTACGGCGAGTAAGGAGCCTAATACATAAGATCCATAAGCTACATCGCTATGGAAACAAGGAAAACTCAAATCAACATCTATTTAGGGTTTTTACTTACCTAGGATTGCGGTGGAATCGCCGGGAAAGAGGTAGAGGAGTGTTGCTTAAGCACGTGCAACACGTAGCACAAGTGGCAAGAAGAACTCTCCCACTCTCTCACAATCTCTCACTCTTTTTCTCTCTCCCAAGCTAGGGCTTCTCTCAAATTCGGATGGGAGAGAGGAGTGAGGGTTTCAACCCCTTTTATAGCCTAAAACATTCCCAAAATAGGCTTGGGAACAATGTTTACTTGGTGCCTAACCAAATCGGGGCCGTTTCGGTCCAAAAGGGCATTTCTGGAGGTCCCCAGGCCAAATGCGGTCGGACTTAAGCTCCTGCATACTGGATCTAGCACACATCCAGTTTTCAGACCGGTTGGGTTCCCAGATCGCACGTGGCGGCCCAGTTTCAGTTTAACGGTCACCGCACCAAGATCAGGCCTATAAGTCTCGTGATATATAATAGATATTTTTCCTGATCCAAGGGTGTAATTTGGCTGTATTCTGACGGTCAGAATGCTTAATACTGATGCGTCAAATTTGTGTGCCAGATTTGAATTTGAAATTCCAACTATGTCCCTATTCACACTCTCTTCGGTCCGGGCTCAATGAAATAGCCTGTGATCGTCAGTTGGACTTGATATTTGAAACGATTGCCAAGCCCAGCTAAGTGGTCATAACGGTCTAAGATGGTAGGCATCTGACTTACGACGCGCGGTCTAGATCCAATACAAAGTTTCAAGGAGGTCCCGAGAACAAACCGGCTTAGAGTTTGATCCGAGGCTTTAGAGCATTATAGCACCCTTGGTTCCACTCGCTTCGGGCCTCGTAGAACGTATTTAAAGTGATCAGGGACCATTTCCCAACTATTCCAATGTTGCACTAGCTAACCTAGTCATATTTTCTAAAGGAATGAATTCTACGCAATTTCGGGTCGAGTTGGTACTCGAGCCCAAGTATGGATTTTTCACGGGCGTTACAAAAATACTTATAGCTACAGATAATATTTGTATCTAAAAGCAGTGTTGGATCTATAGCAATATACCGAATTTAATAACAACTACGATTATCAGATTACTAGCTACAGTCAATATCCGTACCTATTTCCTACATTTTTTAAAAATTATATTCATTCATTCATTCATTTACAATCATTCATTCAATAATGAATTAATTACAAGCCTTCATTCAATCAATTACAATTACAATTACAATAATGCTAAAAATACAAATCTTGGTGAGTTTATGTGCACAGGTGCATCCTTCATCCACCATAGATAGAAAATGGATGCGAGTATCAGTAATCCACTTGCACATCTAATAGCTATACCAATAACTTCTCCTATATGCGTCTTCTGTAATTATTCGAGGGTGAACCACCACTAGAGGACTCTGTAACGTAAAAATAAATAATCAGTCAATTGAAGAAGGATGAAAACTAAATGTAAGGAAAACATAGAAATAGGATGGTTGAGAACTTAGAGAAACATGTATGGTTGACACTAGGGGCTCGAAAGTTGCATGAAATGGAATGCAACAGGTCCCTTTTCTAGCCCAAAAGAAGTGGATCTCTATGGCTGTGTCTGTCACATTTGCCATGAACGTTTTTATGACAGCTCTTTTGGAGCCCTTAGCTTCATCTTAAATGTTAAAATCTTATAGTACTTTCTCCCCTTGACATTTTGTTTTTTATCCATCATCTAAAAAACATAGGTGAAGATGCATTCATCCTGAGGCCAGTGTGACAAAGTCCAATTAAGCATCATTAGGAGCTTAACCAAAGAAAGGTGCATGGTGGTATACTTGTTTGTTCAGTGGGTCATGAGATTTTCTCATAAGTCAGGGTGGTTATACACCTCGATTTACTTGAAGGCTTGTGGGCATGCCCCGCAAGTCTTGTATGGTGGCGATTGGACCACCAATATGTGTTTCAACTTTTTGTTAGACACCTATGTTGCATACATGGCCCCAAAATTACCCTGAGTAGATGACCACATCCATCTGATTAAGAGCATTTGAAATGGATGATAAGACCATTTTGCACTACTGTTCCTTTTGCTACAAATGAATGGTCATGGAGTGTCATTCCACATCCAAAATTCCAAAGCTATTTACTATGAAATCCATAAAAAAAAAAGTGAGACGGAAGAAGCTAAGCTAAAAACATACTGTAACATGACATTTTTAACCAAATAAGAATCCGAGAACCAGCTTTAAATCCAGAAAAATGTATCGTAACATGACATCTTTTACTAAACTAAGCACATGGTATGAATAACAAATATGTGTCAAATTTCAACATGCCATCATACACCATTCACATATTTGTACTCAAAATCCTTACCTCTAAAATTTCAACAATGCCAGTAGAGTATCACAGGGGAGATAATTGGCTCTATAGATGTAGTGTAACATCCCAAAAATCAGGGGTCGGGTAGAAACCCAACTCCCGAGTTCCAAAACGTCACTTATGCTACATATATAATGATGAATGCATGTTGTTTGTAGAATGGCATTAAATAAGATTGGGACTAACCCAAAACAGCATATCATACTCCAGAGACAGTTAAATTAGCAAGCGGAAGACTGATAAATATATAAAATATATAAATGATTGTAAGTCTCCAGAGTGTGAACATGTTACCGGGTTAATTAATTACATGTATACTCCAAATAGAAAGAAAAGAATATACATGGGTGTGTAAATAAAAGGCAAACCGCCAAGCATATTGACATCTAATCAGTAGCCCTGTAAACCCGTCGATCAGAACCAGCATATAGGAGAAATCCTCCTCATCATCAAACAAATCCGGCTCCGCTTCACAAGCAGCGCCATCACCTGAAATTAAAATAGGGACTGGTTGGTGTGCGCAACACCGTCCCATAACGTGGGAGTGAGTAGCTAACTCAGTGAAATCATAGAGCAAAGGTTAACATGTTATCAAATCAATCAAGCGATAATGATAAAACAAGCAAATCAAACATTCCTAAATACTGTGATTAATGCAAGCATGAAATGACATAATGGATGCCCTCACCGACATACTCCCTCATGCGACACCATCTTACGTCCGGGGCATGCTTTCTTCCCTCAGTGCTCCACATCTTCCAGGCACATGCAGTGCGATATGAATATGATTACCGAGTTGTTATTAGTCCTTTTCATACAGCAGGATTGGGAAACTAGGGTACCACCCTTATATCAATACCCAAACAATGATCCATTCTAGGGTCGTCAGTCCTAGCATATCTCATACGAAGTATGGTTCTAGGTTGCTGTAAGGGCTGCCAGGGTTGTTGCACACACTCGTTGCACCGCTCCCCCATCACCTTATCAATACAGTCCTAGTTTATATCCTTAAGACTGCATCAGGACTCGTCGCCCCCATGCGGTGTCAGGATAAACTCAAGGTCACTACAAAGGGCTGTCAGGGCTGTTGCTCGCACTCGTTGCTCCACTCCCCCATCACCTTATCAATGTAGGCCGACAGCAAGAATATAGTGTCCCATAACACTATAATCTGCTCAGAGTAGGGTGCTCACTGGTCACTACGGGGAGGTTTGTGGCCCCAGCGTAGGCCGACAGCTCGACCACGGTATCCCATACCACCATGCCCGGATCATGAGTCTTAGGGGATCGAGGTACCAAGGTTAGAGGGGCTTTCCAATGGTAAGTTTAGTACCCTAGGTTCAAGCAGTCATGACGAATATAAGGTGAACATACAATGGTCAGTCGGGTTACTTGATGAGTCCGACTCGCACGAGTGCACGTTGAATCGACCGACATGAAGTGCACAAGCACTTCTTGTGGCCTAACCACTACCGACGACTCTAGTACGACTCGGGTTAGGCATACACATCCTTCGTGGCGAATAGAATCCAACCACGAATTCTAAACTATTACCGACTACCTGGACTAGAGTATAGCCCCAAGCGTAAAGATGTGAATCAGTAATCATATGAGATAAACAGAATTGAAATAACAAGTAATCTAAGCATGTTAACAACATGTTATAAGATACAACATAGGCAATTTAACCATACACAAGTACTTCACACATAAGGAAATCAATTGAAATACAACGAGCATGGAGGAAATCATGTACATCATCAAATTAGTTGAGAATCCAGTCTCAACGCTAATCTACAACACCATTTACTCAATACTTACTAATACATACATTTATACAAACACTTAGACTACAAAACTCCAACGTACTTGACGTATGTTGATTTCAACATATAATATGACAGATCCTTATATCAAGGAGAGTCTAATATACAACAATCATGTTCTTACATTCAAAACATATGGCAGGCATAAATCATATTGATTTAGGCATTTCAACAAACACTTTGTAACATCCCAAAAATCGGAGGGTCGAGTAAAAACTCCACTCCCGAGTTCCAAAATGTTATTTATGCAACATAGATATGTATGATTAAATGTTGTCGGTGATAATGTATTAAATATGAGTGAGATTAAGCCAGAACAGCATATCATACTCCAGAGACAGTTAAATTAACAAGCGGAAGACTGTGATAGTATGTATAACATATATAAACTGTTGTATGTCTCCAGAGTGTGAATATATTACCAGGTTATACACATACATGTATACTTCAAAAGTAAACAAAATGAATATACATGAGGGCGCTAAAAATATAAAATGAAAAGTGTCAATGTATCTAATCAACCTCCCTGTAATCCCGTCAATCAGATCACACATAAAGGAGAGATCCTCCTCATCATCATCAAATCCAGCTCTGCCTCGCAGGCCGCGCCATCATCTGCAATCACAATAGGGACTGGTGGGTGTCCGGAAACACCATCCCGTAACGTGGGAGTGAGTGATCAACTCAGTGGGATAAGAGAGCAAAGATTAGCATGTTATCAAATCAATCATGCGATAATAGTAAAGCAGTAAATCAAACAATCCTAAAACTGTTGTTAATGCAATATGACATAACGTGATGTATGCCCTCATCGACGATCTCCCTCATACGGCAACATCTTACGACCATGGCATGCCACACTCCCTAGAGTGCTCCACATCTTCCAGGCACATGCAATGTTATGGTGATATGATTTTCAAGTTATTATTAGTCCATTCAAACAGCAGGATTAGGAAACTAAGGTACCTCCCTTATATCAATCCCAACACAGATCCTGTCTAGGGTCGTCACTCCTAGTAATCTCATACGATGTATATTTTGTAGGTCGCTGCAAGGTCTGCCAGGGCTGTTGCACGCACTCGTTGCTCCGCTCCCCCATCACCTTATCAATACAGGCCTACTGTACTCTACTGCTACTGAAGGGTCGTCGCCTCCCATAGACTCAGAATACGCTCGCGGTCACTACATTGGGCTGCCAGGGCTGTTGCTCGCACTCGTTGCACCGCTCCCCCATCACCTTATCAATGTAGGCCGACAGCAAGAATATAGTGTCCCATACCACCATAATCTGCTCACGGGTCTAGGTGCTCACTGGTCATTACGAGGAGGTTTGTGGCCCCAGCGTAGGCCGACAGCTCGACCACGGTGTCGCATACCACCATGCCCGGCTCATGAGTCTTCGTGGATCAAGGTACCATGGTTGACAGGGTTTACAATGGTAAGTTCAGTACCCTAGGTTCAAGCAGTTATGACTCATGCAGGGTGAACATACAACGGCCAGTCGGGTTACTTGACGGACTCGACTAGCACGATCGCATCTCAAGTCGAACAACATGAAGTGCGTAAAACACTTTGTATGGCCTAACCACTGCCGCCAACTCCAGAACACGGCTCGCGTTCATCGACGCGTCGTTCGTGGCCAAGATAAGCCAACCACGAATTCGCTCAGTTACCGACTGCCTGGACTAAGTATAGTCCCGAACAATCATGGAATCACATCAGCATTCACGTAAGAGTAATGGAAATGAAATACAACCATGTGAGCATGTTAACACATGTTATAACGTACAACTTAAGTAAATCATCCTACACATGTCTTTCACACATATAATGAAATTATGCATATCGCCAACATATAGGAAATCCTCTCCATTAGCCTATTAATTGAGAATTCAATCTCAAACTAAATCATAAGGAAATCATCAAGTACATGTTATAGCATACCACTTAAGTGCAACATCAAGCATATGCATTTCATACATATAGTGAAATCGTACATATGGCTAACATGTAGGAAATCATTTACATCAGCATATTAATTGAGAAATCAATCTCAAATTAATTCATAACACCATTTAATTCAATACATACTAATACAAGCATTTATACAAACACTTACACTACACACTTGAGTCTACATATAGTATGTCGACCCGAGATGCGCATTTAGGCGAATCTCTTCGCCAAACTAATTATGCACGCATTCCTAACATTCTAATGCGACAACAATTCATGTCAATCACATCAGCAAAATATGAATGAAAACAGTACTTCCTACAAATGACTAAAATGCCCTAAATCTCATATTCTTCGTTGATTTACGAAACAGGAAACGGACAGCATGTTGTACATGTCAAACGGCGTTGCCGTCAAGAATCTACTATTAAATGACATTGAAAGCTTTGGAAACAGTCAATCAAAGCGTCTAATATCCGCACCTTGTCTCTTATGGATGTGTAAATTCGAACGGAGCGTATACGCTTTGTCTATGGCGAATAGATAACCTAATTTACAAGATCTATGAGTTAACAAGCTATGGAAAGAAAGGAATGCCAAATCAGCAACTTTTAGGGTTTTTCTTACCTGAAAACGTGGAGGAATCGCCGGGAAAGTGATCGGAGTGCGTTGCCTAAGCACGTACAGCACGTGGCACAAGCAGCAGGGAATTCTCTCCCACCTTCTCTCACAAACTCTCACCTCTTCTCTCTCCCAATCTAGGGATTTTTGCAAATTCGGATGGGAGAGAGGAGTGAGGGTTTCAACCCTTTTTATAAGCCCAAACATTTCCGAAATAGGCTCGGGAACAAAGTTTACTTAGGGTATATCCAAATCGGGGCTGTTTCGGTCCAGAAGAGCATTTCTGAAGGTCCCCTGGCCAAATGCGGTCGGACTTAAGCTCATGCATACTGGATCTAGCACGCATCAAGTTTTCAGACCGGTAGGGTTCCCAGATCGCACGTGGCGGTCCAATTTCAGTTCAACGGTCATCGCACCTAGATCAGGTCTACAAATCTCGTGATATGAAATAGAAATTTTTCCTGATCCGAGGGTGTAATTTGGCTGGATTCTGACGGTCAGAATGCTCAATACTGATGCGTCAAATCGTGTGCCAGATTTGAATTTGAAATTCTAATTCTGTCCCTATTCGCACTCTCTTCGGTCCGGGCTCAATGAAATGGCCTGTGATTATCGGTTTGACTTGATTTTCGAAATGAGTGTCAAGTCCAGCTAGGCGGTTCTAACGGTCTACGATAGGAGGTATCAGACTTTCGACGCGCGGTCTAGATCCAATACAAAGATTCAAAGTGGTCCAGAGAACAAACCTGCTTAGAGTTTGGTCCGAGGTTATAGAGTATTATAGAGTCATTGGTTCTACTCGATTTGGGTCTTGTAGAACATATTTAAAGTGATCAGGGACTATTTCCCAGCTACTCCAGCGTCGCGCTAGCTAACTTACACTTATTTTTCCAAGGAATTAATCCTACGTGATTTCTTTGGCTATGGAATTGGGTTCTAAGCGATTTTTCAGATGTTTTAGTTGACCCATTGCCTAAGGACGTCTAATCCCAGATTGGTCAAAATCCGGGGTGTTACAATCTACCCCCCTTAAAACAAAATTTCGTCCCCGAAATTGGCGAAGGGCAAGGAGTATTTTTTCTAAGGAAGGTTCAAATCCTATATAATAACCTAACCGTACATATAACCTAAATCAAATGTTTCGATCCTGGGCCAGTGGGAAAGAGGCCAACCACTCTTCCGCTGCGCCACTCTGATCGAACGGTAGCGTTGACTAAACTAACTGGATTGGACTTAATTCGTTCTACCCCCCTTAAAACTTGGTTTTACTTAAAGTTCAAGAGTCTATGCGTCGCTTCGTACATCAGAACGAGGTGCAACTTAAGACCTATACTTGACATAAATTGGGAAACAACTTCTCTACATGGTTTTCCTTGCTAATGATGCGTTCTATGGCATTGGTACCTATGATCATAGAGATGAGCCTAATCTCTATTGTAGTTAAGTTCAGGGCAGGTATGACTTGGTGGTAAGATGTCGAATTCTCTACTGGCTTTAAGTCCTCGTCATTTCCCAAAGACACTGTGATCCCGTTCGGTTGTATGTGGTCGAGCCAACACGGAAGAAAAGTAGTATAGTGGGTCTGAGCCGGATACATAGACTTTCTGTCTAGCTAGGACAGAAGATTTATTGTATCAATTCTTAATCCGAGTCGATGCCGATCTTCTGCTTGATCAGAGCATTGGATTTATTGGTAACCACTAGGATTAGGAAGTCGATTCAAACCGCGAATACATCGCTTACATGTAGTTCATTTATTCCGCATTCCCGAATGCAATAAGCCCTTGGGGAAGGCAATTCTAAGGGGTGTGTTGGTTTATTCTAAGTTCGATCTGAGGGATTTATAAGTCTTCCCTGAGAGTGAATGGTTCTAAGTTACATAAGCTTCCTGTGAGTTAGCAAAGGAATCTATGGATGTTATGAGGATCTATACAAGGAAGGGAGTCCTATTCCAACCAGATCTAACCTACAATTCCTTAGCATATACAGGCTTTACGCTACTTAAGGTAACTAGTAGGCTATAATCCCAAGCCTAAGATTATACGGTAAATGGTTCCATACCATTACTAATACAGGGAATTGCTCTATCGCTTAGGGTCAAGATTATCGAAATAAAACTGGCTTTCCTATGTCGTCAGATCCTTCAAATCGAGGAGTGCTAACACTAGGTCCAAAACGCCAAGGGCCTATGTGGCTAGTAGCATTAAGTTGTATTAAATGGACCGCATTCCTAGTCCCATGGCGGGATTGGAAGTGGTATGCTTGGTAGGAGGGTGGGGTGGGATAAAAACTAATTTGTAGGCTAAATCCCGAGAGTTACAATACTCCCGATCTAGGGACAATACCTTACAGCGAACGGAGCGACATGCATTCCATTCAACAAATTTCGGCTACATTAAGCCCAAACCACAACACAAACACATTTTCTACCGGTGACATCACTAGACCCAATAACAACAAAACACGAAAATCCTTAAAACAGTAATCAAACAAGCTACAGGGCAACGACATAGATGCCTAATTCTACCAAAGGACTTCTACCATGGTCCCAACTGACCTTCCTGAATACGATCTAGTTCAGTACTGTCAGTTGCCCATTAGAGCTCTATCGGCCAGGTATTTTCAATACTTCTTAAATAGAGAAAGTTGAGAAATGGGATTTGAGGTTAGCACGATTTTGAGACCCAAAAAGAGGGTAAAGGCTCAAATAAAAGGGACATGAAGAGAGGACGATGGAAAGGGAGGAAAAGGCTGAAACAGCCTTAACAATAGCCATGGAAAATGGAGATAATACGAAGAAATGGTCATCCAAATGGACAGAATGAAATCTATACGTTGTAGAGGGATGCTTCAAGCTCCCCTAGGATGTATTTTCAGAAAGAAATGATAATAAAAAAGGAGAATGGAGCACCTCACGATTTTAGCTCGATTTGGGAGTTTTTAGAGCTCCAAAAGATGAAATCTTCAAGAGGGAGGGCTGAAAACAGCAATGGAGTGAAGGAGTATGGTTGTTTTCAACAGAGAAGGGATTTAGGAGTGATTTGAAATCACAATTTTTGGAATAGGGCAGCAAAAATGAAAATGGAGCTTGGAATGGGGGCCGTTTGTGAAGGAAGTATATCTTTTAGGGGGTTTCAAGGTACGGACCATATACCAGGGGGCTAACCTAGCCCCCAAACTCCTCCAGCCCAAAGGCCAGACCCATCTGACGAGTTTGACCGGCGATGCATCGCCGAATCGGCGATGGCATCATCGGTGAACTTTCAAATTGGCCATTGAGGCCATATGAGATGGGTTCCCCTTACCCTAGGGATTCCAAAAAGGTATGGTTCCCACCTTGGTTTATTGTAGATTGCCTTAGGGAGGCCCAAACATCCATTTGAGACTTTTCAGGGCCAATCTGTAATCTCAAATACAAAACCCTATCATGCAACATATGATTTTGGGGTAGAAGGAGCTATTACATCCATCTAGCCCATTTTTTGCTAAAGAAAGTGAAGTTAGAATGTCCTTATGGCTATTTTTCATGAAATTTTACTATTCACTGTAAAATTTTGTGAAAGTATGATTTTATGTTATTTTCACATTATTATTGATGCCTAACATGAAAAATATAAGAGAAAATTGAATATTGGAGTGGTGAGAGGAAGAATTTCGAAGATTTTCGGTGAAACGGGGTTTTTAGGCCCTGACGATTGAATACAGGGGTTGTGGTTGTCCCACGGCCCAAGGATTCACATTTACAGGTTTAGAATCATTCAAAGAACGTCTCAACCCACTTACCTACAACCTAGGAGCTATTCGGGTTGCTTTACGCGACCCAAAATGCGTTACGGACTCGATCGTGCGATCGATTCGAATAGACTTCGCCTATTGGCGAATCTGCGATCCTATGAGTGTTTCTAGACACTTCTCGCACCCACCTAAGTCAAAGGAAGTGACAGCGTGTGTCGCGTGACCATAACCCAGGCCCGGTTTAATCCAAATCATACTCTGATACCATCTGTAACATCCCGAAAATCGGGGGGTCGAGTAAAAACTCCATTCCCGAGTTTCAAAATGTTATTTATGCAACATAGATATGTATGATTGAATGTTGTCGGTGATAATGTATTAAACATGAGTGAGATTAAGCCAGAACAACATATCATACTCCAGAGACAGTTAAATTAACAAGCGGAAGACATCATCTGCAATCACAATAGGGACTGGTGGGTGTCCGGAAACACCATCCCGTAACGTGAGAGTGAGTGATCAACTCAGTGGGATAAGAGAGCAAAGATTAGTATGTTATCAAATCAATCATGTGATAATAGTAAAGCAGTAAATCAAACAATTCTAATACTGTTGTTAATGCAATATGACATGACGTGATGTATGCCCTCACCGACGATCTCCCTCATACGGCAACATCTTACGACCGCGGCATGCCACACTCCCTAGAGTGCTCTACATCTTTCAGGCACATGCAATGTTATGGTGATATGATTTCCAAGTTGTTATTAGTCCATTCAAACAGCAGGATTGGGAAACTAAGGTACCTCCCTTATATCAATCCCAACACAGATCCTGTCTAGGGTCGTCACTCCTATTAATCTCATACGATGTATATTTTGTAGGTCGCTGCAAGGGCTGTCAGGGCTGTTGCACGCACTCGTTGCTCCGTTCCCCCATCACCTTATCAATACAGGCCTACTGTACTCTACTGCTACTGAAGGGTCGTCGCCTCCCATAGACTCAGAATACGCTCGCGGTCACTACAAAGGGCTGCCAGGGCTGTTGCTCGCACTCGTTGCACCGCTCCCCCATCACCTTATCAATGTAGGCTGACAGTAAGAATATAGTGTCCCATACCATCATAATCTGCTCACGAGTCTAGGTGCTCACTGGTCACTACGGGGAGGTTTGTGGCCCCAGCGTAGGCCGACAGCTCGACCACGGTGTCCCATACCACCATGCCCGGCTCATGAGTCTTCGTGGATTAAGGTACCATGGTTGACAGGGTTTACAGTGGTAAGTTCAGTACCCTAGGTTCAAGCAGTTATGACTCATGCAGGGTGAACATACAACGGCTAGTCGGGTTACTTGACGGACTCGACTAGCACGATCGCATCTCAAGTCGAACGACATGAAGTGCGTAAAACACTTTGTGTGGCCTAACCACTGTCGCCAACTCCAGAACACGGCTCGCGTTCATCGACGCGTCGTTTGTGGCCAAGATAAGCCAACCACGAATTCGCTCGGTTACCGACTGCCTGGACTAAGTATAGTCCCGAACAATCATGGAATCACATCAGCATTCACGTAAGAGTAATAGAAATGAAATACAACCATGTGAGCATGTTAACACATGTTATAACGTACAACTTAAGTAAATCATCCTACACATGTCTTTCACATATATAATGAAATTATGCATATCGCCAACATATAGGACATCCTCTCCATTAGCCTATTAATTGAGAATTCAATCTCAAACTAAATCATAAGGAAATCATCAAGTACATGTTATAGCATACCACTTAAGTGCAACATCAAGCATATGCATTTCATACATATAGTGAAATCGTACATATGGCTAACATGTAGGAAATCATTTACATCAGCATATTAATTGAGAAATCAATCTCAAATTAATTCATAACACCATTTAATTCAATACATACTAATACAATCATTTATACAAACACTTACACTACACACTTGAGTCTACATATATTATGTCGACTCGAGATGCGCATTTAGGCGAATCTCTTCGCCAAACTACTTATGCACGCATTCCTAACATTCTAATGCGACAACAATTCATGTCAATCACATCAGCAAAATATGAATGAAAACAGTACTTCCTACAAATGACTAAAATGCCCTAAATCTCATATTCTTCGTTGATTTATGAAATAGGAAACGGACAGCATGTTGTACATGTAAAACGGCGTTGCCGTCAAGAATCTACTATTAAACGACATTGAAAGCTTTGGAAACAGTCAATCAAAGCATCTAATATCCGCACCTTGTTTCTTATGGATGTGTAAATTCGAACGGAGCGTATACGCTTCGTCTACGGCGAATAGATAACCTAATTTACAAGATCTATGAGTTAACAAGCTATGGAACGAAAGGAATGCCAAATCAGCAACTTCTAGGGTTTTTCTTACCTGAAAACGCGGAGGAATCGCCGGGAAAGTGATCGGAGTGCGTTGCCTAAGCACGTACAGCACGTGGCACAAGCAGCAGGGAATTCTCTCCCACCTTCTCTCACAAACTCTCACCTCTTCTCTCTCCCAATCTAGGGATTTTTACAAATTCGGATGGGAGAGAGGAGTGAGGGTTTCAACCCTTTTTATAAGCCCAAACATTCCCGAAATAGGCTCGAGAACAAAGTTTACTTAGGGTATATCCAAATCGGGGCTGTTTCGGTCCAGAAGAGCATTTCTGAAGGTCCCCTGGCCAAATGCGGTCGGACTTAAGCTCATGCATACTGGATCTAGCACGCATCAAGTTTTCAGACCGGTAGGGTTCCCAGATCGCACGTGGCGGTCCAATTTCAGTTCAACGGTCATCGCACCTAGATCAGGTCTACAAATCTCGTGATATGAAATAGAAATTTTTCCTGATCCGAGGGTGTAATTTGGCTGGATTCTAACGGTCAGAACGCTCAATACTGATGCGTCAAATCGTGTGCCAGATTTGAATTTGAAATTCTAATTCTGTCCCTATTCGCACTCTCTTCGGTCCGGGCTCAATGAAATGGCCTGTGATTATCGGTTTGACTTGATTTTCGAAATGAGTGTCAAGTCCAGCTAGGCGGTTCTAACGGTCTAAGATAGGAGGTATCGGACTTTCGACGCACGGTCTAGATCCAATACAAAGATTCAAAGTGGTCCAAAGAACAAACCTGCTTAGAGTTTGGTCCGAGGTTATAGAGTATTATAGAGTCATTGGTTCTACTCGATTTGGGTCTTGTAGAACGTATTTAAAGTGATCAGGGACTATTTCCCAGCTACTCCAGCGTCGCGCTAGCTAACTTACACTTATTTTTCCAAGGAATTAATCCTACGTGATTTCTTTGGCTATGGAATTGGGTTCTAAGCGATTTTTCAGATGTTTTAGTTGACCCATTGCCTAAGGACGTCTAATCCCAGATTGGCCAAAATCCGGGGTGTTACACACTTAGTCTACACACATTAGTCTACATAGCATATGTCGACCAATATGTGCATTAGGGCGAATCTCTTCGCCAAACAGATCATACACGTATAACTAGTATAGGTACATGGTAAATACTCATGGCAATCATACCGGCAAAATATGTACGTATACCGTATTTCCTAAAAATATCCAAAATACCCTAAATCTCATATTCTCCGTACGTATTCGAATTGAAAAATGGACAGCATGTTCTACATGTCAAACAGCATCCTTATCAGCAATCTACCATTAAACGACATTGAAAGCTTTGAAAACAGGTAATCTAGGCATCTAAAATCCACACCTTTTGCCCTAGAAGCGTAACGAATCGAACAGAAACTGTACGGTTTGTCAACGCCTGTATGACGACCTATATCACAAGATAAATTAGCTACTTTGCTAATCGCATCGACGGAATCCCTAAAACAGCTTGAGGTTAAGGTTTTCTTACCTAGAATGGCGTTGGAATCGCCAGACTAGCGATGCAGGTGGAATGATTTGGTACGTGGAGTAGCAGGGAAGAATCCCAGGAGAAAGCTCCAACTTCTCCCTCACTTTCTCTCTTTTCTCTCCTCTCTCCTAGGGTTTTCTCCAAATTCGTATGGGTTAGAAGGCTAAGGGTTTAAGGCCCTTTTATAAGCCCAAAAATGATGGGAATAGACTTGGGGCCAAAGTATACTTATGTTATGTCCAACTACGGACTGTTCCGTCTCAACGGAGCACTTCTGGAGGTCCTCTTATCAAATGCGGTCAGACTTAAGCTCCCTAACATTGGATCTAGGTCAGGCAGAGTTTTCAGTCTGATCGGAAATCCAGATCGACCGTGGTGGACCAGTTTCAGTTCAACGGCTACCAGTACTCGATCAGATCTACAAGTACTATGACATGTAAGGGCCACCTATCCTAATCCGAGGGTAAAATTTGATCGAATTCTGATGGTCAGAACGCTTAGAAAAAGGTATGCAAGCGACACGTGCCGGATTTCATAAATTATATTTATTTTTTAACATTTCTCACACTCTTCACTCTAGGCTCAAGGAAATCGTCGTGGGACATCATTTGGTCTTGATTTTTGAGGTGATTGTCAAGTCCAACTAGGCGGTCAGGATTGTCTAAGTTCGGGATAATCGGACTTCCGATGTGCGGTCCAAGTCTGATATAAAGTTTTTGAATGCTCCCGTGAGCAACCGGGTTTAGATTTTGATCCTAGGTTTTAGGGTATTGTAGAGTCCACTATTTTATACGTTTTAGCTCTAGTAGATCGTATTTTAAGTGAATGGTGACAATTTCACAGGTCATCTAGTGCAGCGCTAGCTAATTCATGTTAAATTTCTAAAGAATTAGGTTCTAAACGATTTATTTGGCTTTGGAATTGGGTTTTGAGAGGTTACCAAGGTGTTATGGTTGACCCATTGCCTAAGGACGCCTAACTCCAGGTTGGAAAAATCCGGGGTGTTACATGTAGATGCTTCATGTTTAAAAAAAATTAAAAAATTAAAAAAAATAACCAAGACACATGATACAACACATCAAGATCGGAACCAGGAAATGATTACACGGAAGTTGTGTTAGATACCTCAAGTGGTAAGATAATTTATGGAAAAACTAAGTAACAATATAATGATCTTACCTATTATGCATCGCCCATCACTTCCTGTAGCATTCCAAACCCACCAAAATGGCTGACAAAAGAGAGAACTAGTAAACATAATGAAATAAACCAATGTTGTAGTATGACAATTCAAATCCATGGTTCACTGACCTTAACGAATTTCCATACTAAACATCAAAACTTGCTTAATGATGAAAGGACTTCAAAGAAAATTCAAATAGTGCAATTCATATGCACTTGTAACCTGCAGTCCATATGCCACCTCGATAATTTTCTATAACGCCCTGAAATTCAGGGGTCGAGTATAACTCAGCTCCCGAGTTCAAAAACATCACTTATGCAACATATTCGATGTTGATTGTATGTTGTCTGTATTAATGTATAAAACTGATATAGATCAAGTTAGATTAGCAGACATAATTCAGGGATATTAAGGTAAAGCAAGCGAAAGACTTAAATACATACGTGATTCAAAATAAATCCCCAAATGATACGTGCTCTGCCCAGGGAAATATACATATATTTGTGTCTCAAAATACATACATGAAACGTTCAAAATAATACAATGCATATCCCAAAAAATCCCTGCTGGTCAGGACAAGGCTTAGTCGAACCCGCCTGAAAACTGCATGTATGAGAACGCCTCCTTGTCCTCATCAAAGTCTGGCCCTGCCTCACCAGTATCGCCATCACCTACATCTAAAACAGAGTCTGGTTGGTGTTTAAACACCGTCCCAGAACGTGGGAGTGAGTGATCAACTCAGTGGTACTATACAACAAAAGTTAACATGTTATCAATCCAATCAAGCAGTAATGATAAGGCAGTACAATCAAACGTGTCCTAGATCTTTTATTAATGCAAGGATGACATGAAGAATGATGCATGCCCTCACCACAATCTCCCTCAAGTGACATCATCTAACGATCGCGGCATGAATCACTACCACTATGCTCTCACACCAACGCCAATGGCACATGCAGTGCGATGTCATGAACGTGATTACCCAGTTATTATTAGTCCTTTTCATACAGCAGTATTGGGAAGTTAAGACACCTCCCTTGTATCATTTCCCAACATTGATCCTTTCTAGGGTCGTCAGTCCTAGGATATCTCATACGATAGTATGGTTCTAGGTCACTGCAAGGGCTGTCAGGGCTATTACGCGCAATCGTTGCTCCACTCCCCCATCACCTTATCAATACAGGCCTATTTATGTCCTTAAGACTGCATCAGGACTCATCGCCCCCATGCGGTGTCAGGATAAACTCAAGGTCACTACAGAGGGCTCGTCACCAATCTGTGTAGGCCGACAACATGAATATAATGTCCCATACCACCATAATCTGCTCAGAGTAGGGTGCTCGCTGGTCACTACGGGGAGATTTGTGGCCCCAGCGTAGGCCGACAGCACGACCACGGTGTCCCATACCACCATGCCCGGCTCATGAGTCTTAGGGGACCTTGGTACCATGGTTAACGGGAGTTACACTGGTAATCTCAGTGTCTTAGATTCAATAGTGGCAATCAAACATGGTGAACAAACATCGGTCAATCGGGTTAGTTGATAAGCTCAACTAAGCCAAGCGCACTTTGAGTTGAATGACATGGAATATATAAGCACTCTGTGTAGCCTAACCACTGCCGAACTCCCCAAGCACTACTCAGATTCGCTAAACTCATCTTGTGTGGCGAAAGCAACCTCAACCACTACTTGCGAAACGTTTTCTGATTACCTGGACTGCAGCACAGCCCCATTCACATACAAGGATAATAACTAGCATATGAGTCATATTCTGCATTCACATGAACAACAAATGAAGTATAGCGTGAAAATATAAATAGTACATGCAGGAATTAATACTCACATTTATCATAATTTAACTAGGTACACAATCCATAGAGGAAATCATACACTCATTTAACATGGACAACCTAAGTTAGATGATTCATGGAGGGAATCATACACACAAATACTATGGTTGAAATCCATACCTTAGCCATCTTAACAATCATACTTTACGAACTACTAACTCACTTAGGCATTTATTCAAACACTTAGGTTACACTATTCAACATACATCACGTATGTCGACACCGTTGCAAAGTAGGGTAAGTCCTTTCTCCAAGGAGTTTCCTTATACATATTAAGCATATAACAATGACAATTTATCATGGCAATCAATTCAGAAAATTACATACGTATACGTGTATTCTAACATATACATGAAATATGGAATTTACAATATACAGCATACGTATACGGAAGAGAAAACAGACAGCATATTTGGCATGTATAATTGCATCCATAGCATGAATAAATCATTAACTATCATTGAAAGGGTTGAAAATCATAACCTAAGCGCATATAGTCCGCACCTTAAACCAGAAAAGACGTATTTAGGTTGATTCAGACGACGTGTCTTCGTTAACGGCGAATACGCTACCTATGGTATAAAACAAGTTAGCTAGCACTCTACTACATCTAGTCTAGGCTTCAAAACATGTTAGGGTTAGCTTAACTTACCCAAGAATGGAATCAGAATCGCCAGAAGAACGATTCAGATACGCCAGTTTAGAGTATAGGTGCACTAGGAAGGATTCTACGGAGTTTCACCGGATTCTCCGAATCTCTAGGGTTTGGAAAATTCGTATTGGTTAGAAAGCTAAGGGTTTAAGGCCCTTTTATAAGCCCAAACATAACGAAAACGGACCTTAAGTTAAGGTATACTTAGGTTATATCCAAATTGGGATCTTTCTGATCCAACGGAGCGCTTCTGGAGGTCCTGTTATCAATTGCGGTCGGACTTAAGCTCACTAACATCGGATCTTTAATCAGCAAAGTTTTCAGTCTGATCGGATTTCCAGATCGTCCGTGGCGGACCAGTTTCAATTTGACAGTTACTGAACCTAAATCAGGGCTACAAGTTCCATGACATGGAAGGGCCAATTTTCCTGATCTGAGGGTGAAATTTGGTTGAATTCTGATGGTCAGAACGCTTAAAAATAACGCACAAATGACACATGCCAGATTTCATAAAAATGGAATTAATTTTCTAATTCTTTTCATTTTCTCACTCTCTTCATTCCGAACTCAGTAAAATACTGTCAGGACATCAGTTGGCCTTGATTTTCGAAACGATTGTCAAGTCCAACTAAGTAGTCATAATGGTCTGAGATTGTAGATATCGGACTTTCGACGCGCGGTCTAGATCTAATACAAAGTTACCAAACATTCCCTATAACAACTGGGTTTAGAGTTGGCTCCTAGATTTCAGGGTATTATAGCATCATTAATTCTACAAGTTTTAAGTCTTGCAGAGCGTATTTAAAGCGAACAGCACTAATTTCACAGCTAGTCTAACGTAGCGCTAGGTAACTTAGGTTAAATTTCTAAGAGAATTAATCCTAAGTGATTTCTGATTGAGGTGGTACTTGGGTCTTGGTACGAAATTTTTTAGGTCGTTACATTTTCTCCATTAAAAATATGGGCTAGAAATAGATAGCTAAAAATGAATTAATGCCATTTTCAAGATTACGTCATGATCTGCTTCTATGCTCTAATATAGTAACATATACCTAAGTTAAACCAAATCGCCCTATATTGCTGGCCCGTTGTGTAGTTACAACCTAAAAAATTCTATCAAATGGATGATCCTAACAACCAGTTAGGCGTGACCATCACATGGACAGTTATAAATAAATAAATAAGACAAATCCAAATTTGACAACTATCCACTAATCAATATGTACAAAGCTACACCTGGAATTACAACAAAATGAAACAAAAACGAATGGATTTTTTATGATTTCTTCTGGCTGAAAAAAAAATCTCATGCCAATAGATAAAGAAACAACAGTTTTTCAGAAAAAAGATGTAAAAGAAACCTCTTTCGAAGCTACACCTGGAATTACAAAAAAATCAAACAAAAACAAATGGCTTTTTATGATTTGTTCAAGTGGAAAAAAATCTCATCGCTTTGGAAAATGTCTAAATATTGCAGGATCACTTCAATTTAGTGTCTCTTAGTCCATTATATGCTGGCTAGCTTGCAGTTATTTGACTGTTCAGGAGTTGTTCCCCTGTTGTTGATGGGCTCGTTGTGGGTAAAGAAAAACACTCTGACTGTCCTAATCATTCATTTAATCTAAACAAAAATCATACCATCAATCAGACAGGATCCATCAGTGCAGTCTTTGGCCCATGGCCCATCCAGTGTGCCCACCCAACTATTGAAAAGTTCCAATCACCACCATAGCAGAACATACAGTGGAGATTTCTTCTGAAACCTAAACTAGACCACTTTCTAGATATTGGCACTCTCCTTTTTCTATACTTTAATCTACAACACTCCTTTATGTCCACAAAAACATACAGGAAATAATGCATGATTTACAGTAAATTATTTTCAAGCTATCGTCAATTGATACTTCAAGTAAAGCTGGTAATGCTACTACATTGAGAGATCGTAGTTGTTGCTCAAAGGGACCTCCCAAAAAGGGTGAAGAAGGGCTAACCTAGTAATATTTGAGCAACTGGTGAAAGTAGACTTTCCCATTGTTGGGGTAAAAGGGCATGATTTCCTCTCCTATGAGATCATGAAAATTTAAGATTACCCTTGAAATTTATGAAGCAATATTAGAGTGACTCTCATACAGAATATGAAACTGAAGAATAAATAAATGAAGAACTAAATTGGTTGATTATGAGTAGCCAATAGCTAGAAATGTCAATTAAATAAAAAAATATATTAGATGAAAAAAACTATAAATTTCTGATACAATCATTAAAAGTACCACTTGTCACTTAGAAAATGATTCAAGAGTACTTGACCACAAGAAAAATGATTAAGTCCCCACATGATTCCTAATCCTACAAAATGACATAGATCCCTAATTGTAAAACATGAAAATATCATTACAAAACATAGCACTACTGGAATTCCATGGTACATTTCTACTTTATCAATAATATAGTTGATGAATAAAAAATAAAGTAACAGGAATGCATGACTAGCCTTCATGGAAAAAATAAAATAAAAGATAAATCATCTCTACACAGATGCTCCTGTACAAAAGTTAAAATAATGACAATCAGAGTTTGTGAGGATGTTGATTGGATAGTATACAAGGTTTACATACCAAATCATATAGTATATAGATGATTCAAATAGCCAATGAGTCAGAAAGCCCATTGTTTGGTTCTCCAGAAACTAATTGAAGGTTCATTGCCCACATGGTGAGATTTTTGTCCACCAACAACACGGCCACCTGATCAATGGTCTGGATTACTGATAACTTTTTTTAGAACCCAAGCAGCGATGGCCCCTTCATAAAGCATCTCATTATTTCCACAAAAAATAAAACCCACATCACATGATGTGTTGCCCTACTATCATTCAACAGGGAATCATTTACATCGATAGCATGACGCATTGCACATCTGACAACTAGTTAAAAGGGTTTCAATCATGTATCACCTCCTATGTAAAAAAATCCACATGATCAACCTTGAAGCCATCCATCCAAGCACTCCCCACAAAATGCAGAATGTTTATTTTATCAGGTTCTATCTTCACGAATCCCCAATTTCTCCAAATTCCTTCAATCTAAAAGTCCTCAATATCCTCAAATCCCGAAAATCCCTAAATCCCCAATTTTCAAAATCCACAATGACCCAATTCCTAGGATCCGAAAACCTTCAAATCCTCCATTGGTGAAAGAGAAATGAAAAAAAAGAGAGAGATTACTGAAGTAAGAAGGAGAGGGAGCAGGTAGGGACTGGCATTCCTACCAATTGCTAGTCAAGCTTTTGTAGATTGTTGTTAGCATGCGATTCTTTCTCCATCGCATGGAGAAAGCATCTCCTCCAGTCTAGATTACTGTTAGCATGAGATGAAGAGAGAGAGAGGGGGGGGGGGGGGGAGAGGGAGAGAGGGATAGAGAAAGGGAATAGCCCGTCAGACTGGAAAAAAAATTGGCGGGCTATTTTTCGGTGCAGATTAGGGATTACACCATCTTGACGGAACTGGGGACATGCATTCCTACCAAGGGTTCTATGGGGCCCACAGTGATGTATGTGGTTTATCCAGGCCATCCATTAATTTTGACAGTTAATTTTAAGACATGATCTAAGAAAGGAGGAGATTGAAGGCCCAAGTGGACTACACCACTCCCAAGAAAGTTTTAATGGTAGGCATTTAATCTCCACTCTTTCCTATAGTGTGGTCCACTTGAGCATTGATCTGCCTCCTTTTTCGGGCTCATGTCCTAAAATGAGCTATCAAAATGGATGGACATTTTAGATAAATACATATACATTGTAGTGGGCCCATAGAGCCCCTTATGAGACCCTTGCCCTCTAACTAAGACCTGATGAGTTAGGAGCTTTTACCTACGGATTAAAAATGTAGCAATATTGCTATGGTTTATATTTATAGCCAAAATCCCTTATAGTCCGTAGCCTTTTCTCTTTTATTTGGTAGTGGATGCCATATTTCTTCATTAAGCTTTCAAATGGCCTATTACAGAAGTGTGAACTTCTATCACTAATGATGGCCTGAGGCGTTCCGAACTGGTAAAGGATATTTTCTTTTAAAAATTGAATGACTGTACAATGGTCATTGTTCCGGCATGGGATCGCTTTGACCCACTTAGTGACATAGTCTACCATTAGCAAAATATAAAAATTCCCAAAGGATTGGGGGAATGACCTCATGAAATTGATGCCCTAACAATCAAATGCTTCAATGATAAGAATGGAGTTCAGAGGCCTCATATTTTGATGGAATAATGCACCCAATTTTTGACAATGCTCACAAGCTTTTGCAAAACTCATGAGTGTCCTTGAACATAGTGGGCCATTAAAAGTCGCACTGTAGAATTTTGGCCATGGTCTTTTTAGTACAAAAGTGACCACCACAGGCCTGTGAATGATAGAAGGAGATGATACTTTGGTGTTCATTTTATGGCACATCTCCTTAGACTTTTGTCTAGATAATATTTGAATAAATACGGGTCATCCCAGAAGAACTTACGAACCTCAGTGAAGAATTTTTTCTTATCTAACACATTCCAATGAGTCGGCGTGAAACTTGTGTCAAGATAATTAGCAATGTCAGCGAACCAAGGTAATTGGAAGAGTTTAAAAAATTGTTCGTCAGGGAACATATCGTTTATAAGTGGTGTTTCATGAGAATCGGGGAGATCAAGTCTCAGAATATGGTCAGCCACTACGTTCTCTACTCCCTTTTTGTCCCGTATTTCCAAATCAAATTTTGGGAGTAGGAAGATCCATCTTATCAAGCGGGGCTTAACATCATTCTTAGAGAGAAGGTACTTCAATGCTGGATGATCAATGTAGATGATGATCTTGGATCTGATCAAGTAGGACCTAAATTTATCCAAAGAGAACACTACGGCTAAGAGTTCCTTCTCCATAGTATAGTAGTTCACTTGGGCAGGATTTAGAGTTTTACTTGCATAGTGAATAACGTAGGACTTCTTTTCGTTTCCTCTTGCCTAACACCGCCCTAATAGCATAGTCAGATGAATCATATATAATCTCAAAAGGAATGCTCCAATCAGTTGGCTGCATGATAGGTACGACAGTCAACATGCCCTTAAGCTTAGTGAAAGCTTCTTGACATTACTCAGTCCACTTGTATGGTACATCCTTTTAAAGTAGATTACATAAAGGATGAGAGAGGTGACTAAATTTCTTTATGAATCGTCAGTAAAATCTAGCATGTCCTAAAAAGGATTGCACGTCTTAGATGGAGGTAAGTTAGAGATAAGATCAATTTTAGCATTATTTACCTCAATTCTCTTGAACGAGATGATATGTCTAAGAACAATTCCCTTATGAACCATGAAATGACACTTCTCTCAATTTAGTACCAAATTCTTTTCCTCATATCACTTCAACACATTTTTTTAGATTTTCTGAACACTCATTGAAGGATGGACCAAAGACAGAGAAGTTGTCCATAAAGACCTCTAAATATTGCCCCACCATGTCAGAAAATATACTTAACATGCATCACTCAAAAGTGGTGGGGGCATTACACAGTCTGAATGACATCCTTTGATAAGTAAAGGTGTCAAAGTGGCATATGAAAGTGGTCTTTTCTTAATCTTTAAGGACCATCTCTATCTGATTGTAGCTCGAATATCCGTCAAGGAAGCAATAGTAAGAGTAACCAACTAGCCTTTCTAAGATTTGATCAATGAAGGGCAAAGGAAAGTGGTCTTTCCTCGTGACGATATTCAACTTTCTATAATCAATGCACATTCTCCAACTAATAGTAACTCTAGTTGGCATGAGTTCATTGTCGGCATTAGCTATGATGGTGATTTTGAACTTCTTAGGAACCACCTGAGTTGGACTCACCCATTGACTATCAGATATGGAGTATATGATACTCACATCCTACAACTTAAGTACCTCGGCCTTAATCACTTCCTTCGTATTTAGATTTAATCGATGTTATGGTTATCAGGAGGTCTTCTCATTATCCTCAAGATGAATGCATGAGTATCTCTACTCTTATTGAGTATCGACCATCCAAGGGCTCTTTTATACTCAATAAGAGTAGAGATAAGCATACTCTCTTGTTCTTGCTCAATGTGTGAAGAAATCACCACCGAGTATGTCTCATCTAGAGCTAAATAAACATATTTAAGATCAAAGGGCAAAGATTTTAGGTCAAGCTTCAACACTTTGTGTAAGGCCCACATCCTAGTCTGTACCATTCCTTAGACTCTCGCGATCCTCCCTATCAAATTTCGACAACCAGCGACCTATAATCAGTGTTTGTGCACGACAATAAGTCACATCCTATGATTCTGAGTCAACTTGACTCGAAACTTGTATCTTCATGACCGCACCATCGCCGCGGTTCCAACGTCGCGTCTTGCGCACCGATGCGATACTTAGGCCAAGAGTTGTGGGCCCGTGTATTTTTTGAAGAAATGCCACGGGTTGTGAATTCTGAGAGAATATTTATAACCCATCACATCAATCAAGTCAAGTACATCCCATCAAAACCCATTACTCACCCATACCTCTCTCTTCACCAAGTCAAATGAACCCATACCTAGCCATTCCTTTCTTACCAACAAGTCAAGGCAATCCATACCCCATGCCACCTCATGCCCCTAAAAGTAAAGAGAGCCCATACCCTCTATGTCACCTCCTCTTATAACATCCCTTCTCTCTCTCTCTCTCTCATTCTCCACCCATTCTCCCAAGTAGGAGAAGTACTCGTCCAAGAACTTCTAAGGAGTGAGAGAGCTTTGTGTATGGCCTACTTCCTATCCCTCTCATCTCCCATCTCAACCCTCCAACCTTCACCAACCTATATCAAAGAGAGAGCCAAGGAGTTTGACATTCCATCAGACTAATAAGATCCAATAGTGGGTGTTTCATAGGGTTAGATTTTATGTTTTGATGATAGGTCAAGTGGGGTCTACCGATTGATGGTGTGGATCTCACTTTGGACCCTAGGTGTAGCTGATGGTCCACCATGATTCATATATTTATCCCATGATGGGGCCATTCTCCATGGACCCCATCATGACGTTTATTTCCTTGTATGAAAAGGATCATCTAGACCTTGTTTCTTGGTGGAGAAGGGATCTCCATCATTGATTTTGATTGGTGGGCCCACATGTAATGGGACCCACTTTATATATGTTATAATGTATGGAAGGGAGGGCCCATACTGATGGGGTCCCTCCATCACCGCTCCTCTCTCTCTCTCTCCCTCTCTCCCTCCCCTTTTTATGATGGAGCGTGGCCCACCTGATCTAGTCAGGCCCGAATGAAGGGGAAAACACACAAATAGCAGTTTGATCCAACATGTGTGTGAAAGTGCACCTACTAGTGCCCTGATTTGTCAATTACGGTGTGAGTTGAGTCAGTCGGACTATAGAGCTTAACAAGAAGAATAATTCAAGAGTCTGCCTCAACTGGATGTGTGGAAGCTCACCATAGGTAAATCATATCCTCACATCCCATGTCCCAAAACACCAGGTGATTAAAACCCTTAAAAACAACTTAGAACATATGAGGATTTTTGAGTAAGTGAACTTTTTTAAACATATGAAAATCTCTAAGGTTTCTTGCCCTGTTAATTGTATCGATATAGATTTTGATATGATCGACCTGCTCTGTCGATGTCCTCGACACTTAATCAATATTATCGATAAGAGGACTAAAAGTGTCCGGCAATCGCATACTCATCTGAACGGATTTATCGATATATCGATACACCTATCGATCTCATTAATATTCAAACATCGAGTCCATCAGAAGTGGCTCGATAATATCGACAGGCAGATTTTCGGTGCCCCTATTTTTCTTAAGAGAACTACTATGTGCTTTGATATATCGATGCCTTTTCTGATTTAATCTGAATTCAAATATTGATCATATCGGAATGCTGTCAATCATATCGACAGTGGGCCCGAAGTTCTTCCAACAAATACTTTAAGATGTTTTTAACTTTGATCGGGGTCACTCAAGGAAATCGATATTCTTATGTCAATGCTATCGAGCCCTGGTCGATTGGATCAAAAACTGGACACAAACTGTCCAACATGCTTATAAGTAAATCTATACAATTTATCGATCCCATCGACACGGCCTCGATATCATCGATATTCAAATTCTAATGACATCGGTTGACCCTCGATCATATCCTAAAAAAACCTGAAATATTTTATGCCAGTCTCTCTCATTTTTTTCAAATGTCGATAGATCGATCCCAGTATCGATGGAATTAGAGTTCAAATCTGATAACATTGACACCAGTATCGGTCCCATCGACCAGCTGGCAAAAGGTTTCAAAATAGTATGACATTTGAGTTTGTGTTATCGAGCGGACAGTCGATCTCATCGAGCGTATACGCTCGATGATATCGACCCTGCTCGATGATATCAAACTCTGTCATAAATATGACCGTTTTATGTCCGTTGGAACTTTTTTCCTATATATATAAAGACATATCCATATTGCTGGAAGAGAAAGAAGAGAGTGTTTTTGTGTGTTTTACTTTTAGATCATATATCCAAAGCCCTTTTTCTCACGAGAGTTCATCTTCCAATCCACTCCCATTCATTGACATTCAATAGAGTGGATTGGAAAATGAACTTCTGCATTCAAGGATCTTTCAGCAACTATCTTAATAGCATATCATTAAGCTGGGATGCCTTAAATGAATAGATGACAGGAATTAATCTATCTTCCTTATAAGAAAATTCTAAGAGAGTAGATTTTCGTCCTAACCTTGACCCAACTCGAAGCCAAGTACTGGTATATCTTTTATGTTGCGGATCAAGGGAGCTGAAGACTCTTCAACAACAAGAAGGAGATCTTCATCACTATGTTAAAAGGGACTCATCAACTTATCTGTAAGTACCTAGAGTCCAGAGGATACTTGTGATCATTCCTTTCTAGGATTGGATCTTAAGTGTTGCCACCCTTTAAAGTCCTCATAGGAGGCCTCCAGTGGGAGTGTATATTGTGGGTGTGTTGTGTGGACCCTTGCTCTATGGAGAGCATAAACATTCAGGTGCATTGTGTGGACCCTTGATCTGTGTGGGCATAAACATTTAATTAGGAGTGCACCAGTAAAACTTCAAGGTTAGAGGTGAACCGAGTAGAAACTTCCGTGTAAAGGTTGAAGGTGAACCTGATTTAAAACCTTAGGTTTGAGGTGAACCCTGGGAAACCTCCTTAGTGAAATCTGGTACACTCAAGGTTTGAGTGTGACAGCAGGGAGTGGAGTAGACAAGTAGTTGAACCACTATAAAAATGACTGTGTTTGAGTTTGTTATTATTTTTCATTGTGTGATATTCCTTACATGTTTTTATATTTGATTGTCTAAGATCACACCTCATATACACACACAGTCTTATCCATTACAATCTTGTATGCAACTTGTTTATCTTTCAAACAATTTGTGATTGGATCCTCTACAAGACTTGGAAGCCAGTAGAGTTACATTTGAGTAATCCTTATAATTATATATCTGATAGGATTAGTGCAATAGGATTTTAAATATATCATAAAACTTTAAAAAGTCCTATTCACCCCCCTCTAGGACATATTGGCATATTCCTACTTCGACTCAAGTGGTCTTCACTGCTATTTCAATTGGTATCAGAGTAGGTCTCTCTTTAAGGGCTTCACCACCTAGAGAGTGATCTTGACTGAAGTTGAGGAATATAGCCAAAGGAGAGGGCTCATCAGTTACTAGACCTCCAGTATTTGATGGTTTAAATTATGCATACTAGAAAGCTAGAATACACTACTTCCTGAGATCTTTGGATCATGTTGTTTGGGATGTAGTTGAAAAGGGATATGTGGTACCATCTGAACAAATCGTACTTGAAGATGAAACTACCATCACTAAACCCAAACCCAATGAAAAGTGGACGACGTTCGACAAAGAACAACGAACTGCTGAAGTAAAAGCAACAAACGCCATCTATTGTGCCATGTCTCAGGATATATTCAATCAGATAAGTACGTGTGAGACATCTAAGAAAGCATGGGATCTACTAAAAACAACCCATGAAGGCACAAGTACTATGAAGAGATCTAAACTACAACTTTTGACTTCACAGTTCAAAAATCTCAGGATAGAAGAGCATGAGACATTTATGGAGTCTTTTATCAAATTGAATATTATTTGTAACTCCATGGGTGGATTGAGAGAAAAAGTTCTGGTATAAAAAATATGTAGAAAAATCTTAAGATCCCTTCTAGAATGGTTTAATCCGAAGGTTACAACAATTGAGGAGTGTAGAAATATTGATGAAATGAAAGTAGAAGAACTAGTAGGCTCCCTACAAACCTTTGAACTACACTTCACTCAATCCCAAAAATCCAAAAACATTGTCCTAAAAATATATAAGAAAACAAAACATGAGGACAGTGAGAGTGAAAAAGAAGATGAAGATGAGGAAGTGGCTTTGCTGGCACAAAGATTCAGAAGATTCTTTCAAAAGAATCGCGGTCATCTCTCTAGAGGTAGAAAAGTGAATGACAAACCTTCTATAGGTAAATTTAGAAAAAGAACCAAAGAACCATAATGCTACGCCTGTCGGGAGTATGGACACCTATCTACCAACTGCCTAAACAGAAAAACTAAGGATAAGGCAATGGCCGCCACGTGGGATGATACAGAAGAGTTAAACTCAGAATCTAGCGACTCAGAGAGTGATGGAGATAAAAAATTACTAAAAATTCTCATGGCTACCACTCCTCCAATCATCCCCACTGAGACTGAATCTGTGACAGAACTGTCAGCCATTGAATCATTTCTATCTGACAATAAGAAAATTGAAGAAGAAGAAGAAGAAGAAGAAGAAGAAGAACAAATGAATTACAAGACGCTTATAATCAACTTTACATCCATAGCGTTAACATTGTCAAAAGACTTGGTATAATTGAGACCAAAAATGTATTACTGTAATTAGATCTGGATAAAGCTTCAAATATTAATACTCATCTAATTACTGATTTGCAGCAATGTCACTCAGATAATGATAGACTTTAAAGAACTAACATTTCCTTAAAATCTGAGTTGAAAAAATTAAAGAAACAAGTCAAAGCATTAAATGAGGAACACTTGATTCTTCAAAATAAAAATTATACACTTCAAAATGAATTAGAAGAATCCTAGAAAATAGCCCAACTAAACTGTAAATTTTCCCAAAGTGATGAGAGGTTAGAAAAACTTTTGGGTATGGAAAAATCTGGAAACAACAAATATGGCTTGGGCTATGAAAAAGCTAGAACAAGAACTGGATATGGAACACATAAAAATTTTAATAGTTCCAATAGCAACAAAGGCAAAAATCTAGCTTATTAGACAAGTGGTGATTCAAAGGATGTGTTAAACAAAAGATATATACAACCATCACCACTCAAACTATCTGATAGAAAGAAAGACTCAGTGAATCAAGTGGTTGAATCAGATAAGAAAAATAAATCTGCCACAAGTAAGAAACCTGTCACAAAATGGACAATTAAGGAAAAGACAAATTGCCTTGATATACATTCAGATCATCTACCAGGCAATGAGGCTAAATGGTACCTAGATAGTGGTTGCTTAAGACATGTCACAAGCAACAAATCCCTTCTCTCAAAATATACGGATCTTCAAAAAGGGATAGTCACCTACAAAGATGGAGCCACTGCCAATTTAATTGGACAATGAATGATAAGAGGAATTGATTTGCTCAAAAATGAGATTGCTTACTGCATAGAAGGATTGAAGCATGATCTGTTAAGCATCTCTCAAATTTATGATAATGGGCATGTGGTCAAGTTCAACAAAGAAGAATGCGATATCCTAGATCAATCAGGAAAATCAATAATTAAGGGTCATTGTACAAAAAACCACTGCTACATTATTAAAGGAGAAGTGAGGAATGATATAGAGGAGCATTCAGAATGAAGGAACATGTCTAGATTTTGCATCAAAATATGGATATTTGCTGAAATGATATAATTTTACTGAGCTCTAAATGAAATACCTAAGGTTCCAGACCTCCTTTTGTTTATAAACAGTCAAATGTTTATACTCTTATGTATTTACAGAGATTGTATATTATTTTTCTAAGTATATTATTATCTCTTAGAAATCCTAGGAGTATGCTTGAAAAATCATCTGAAGTTTGAAACCAGAAAATCCTTCACCGTGGATATGACTTGTTGATTACATCGAATAAGGATCGATACAATCGACGGCCCTTCAGAATGTGAAAAGTCATATGACCGTTGATGATATCGGAGACAGAATCGATAAAATTGATAGGCAACTTCTTGATACAATCGGAAAAATGATCGATGATATCGACAGATGGCACCCAATAAAAAGCTGTTGAGCAAAAATTTTACTTTTTACAAGAGCCAGTCCAGTCTCGCTGCCTTGATTAGTTTCTCTGTTTGTTTGCTCGGAGCCCTGATGAGAAAATCTCAACATCCAAATGAAGCAAGGAAGATGGATAAAGGAAAAGGTAAGGCTCTCTCAGCAAAATCTTCAAAGACTAAGAAAGGAAAAAACACTAGATCACCTCAAAATCAGTCTGATCGGGAACAAGTTACGATCGTCGATCGTACCATTCTCCCTGGTGCTATCAAGCCCTATGGGGTGGATCTCATGATGGAATCTATTGGGTGGAAGAATATGCTTGCTATGGGTAGTCCATATCAGTTTGAAATGATCCAACAGTTTTTTAACTGTTGTCATGTTGTTCAAGTTTATCCACCATGTATGCGTTTGGAATTCATGCAACACACCAAGAAAATTACTCTAACAGTCCTTAGTCGTATTCTAAACATTGGGGTAACACAAATCCCTGTCACTAGTAGAAATCTAAACAAATTGGGTAGATGGGGAGAAATTACTCGAGCACTGTGCCAGGGTGTGACAATTCCTAAAAATGATGACAATATCCTTCCAGTTAAACATCTAGGAATATTGTTTTGACTCCTTCACAATATTTTCAATACGAATGTGTACCCATGTGATGCCAATGACACATACCTGAGTCGCCTTGTACTCAATATTTTGTATGATGTCTATCAAGAGGTTCTTGTATGCCTACCAACTCTCATACTAGACCAGCTAATTAAGGTAGTCAAAAGTGACCATCTTGAAATTCTTCCTTTTCCATCTCTTATCTGTAAGCTCGCACACTGGGCAGGTCTACCAGAAATAACTGATAAGGTATATCATGAAGTATGGTTCGACCATGATGTAGTGCAACAAGTGTATGTCTCTATCTCATCACATACTAAGATTCCTCCACCTGTTGAAGATAGTGGTCCCATGCCTAATGAAGAAAATCTCTAGGGATCCAATCGAACTCCTGAATATAGTCCTGCTTCTATCACAAATGGTCAGCGTCATGTGCTTGAGCGCCAATTTTTAAACAATCTCACTGGAATTGATGAGTGGCTCCAACACTGCGAACAACGACTATCAGGAATAGAAAACAGGATGGAAGCTCTCCAACATTCCATGCGGCATTCTTGAGCTACTAACAACTGGCGGGCCTTCTATGTGTTAGAAGTAGATAGATTTGGTGGAGTAGTGTGTCTAGTTATAAACACTTGATTTTGCACTCATCTTTGTTTATTTGTTTTGGGTACTACTACATGGGTCTGATATCTCTGTCTGATGATTATACTACTGCTGTCTAGGGCAGTATATCTTTTGATACTCTGGCTGAATTTCATTCTCATTTTCTTATCATATTCACACTTTTTTGGTTTCATATCTCCTTACTTAAGAAATGTCCGTGCTAATTGCATTATCTATTTACCTTTTTGCCTTAATTACTGTATGATCTCATCTTTACACATCTCTATCTGAAGTTCTTTCATATGCTTAAAATCTTCAGTCAAGTCTCACTTGTTATGCCTTTGCCAATGACCAATAAAAAGGGGGAGAAGAAGTTAAAATACCCCGTGTGAAAAATTGGATATTTTTATCTTTCTTTGTTGCAGGTGTAAGGGGGAGCAACTACACCAAGAAAGGGGGGTTTACAGTAAGGAGGAGAAAATATTGGTTGTATGCATGAATGTGTTAGAATTTGTAAAATTATGTAAACACATGTACACACAATTTAGGATGTGTCTGTCTAGATATTACCCTAGGGTGTTTTGGGTATTTTGTCACGTAATTGACAAAGGGAGAGATTGAAAATGTACCTACTAGTGCCCTGGTTTGTCGATTACGGTGTGAGTTGAGTCAATCGGACTACAGAGCCTAACAGGAAGAACAATTCAAGCGTCTGCCTCAACTGAATGTGTGGAAGCTCGCTATCGGTAAATCATAGCCTCATATCCTATGTCCCAAAACACCAAGTGATTAAAACCCTTAAAAATAACTTAGAACATATGAGGATTTTTGGGTAACTGAACTTTTTCAAACATACAAATTCTCTAAGGTTGCTTGCCCTGTCGATTATATCAATACATATTTCGATATGATCGACCTGCTCTGTCGATGTCCTCGACACTTAATCAATACTATCGATAAGAGGACAAAGTGTCCAGCAACCGCATACTCATCTGGACGGATTTATCGATATATCGATACACCTATCGATATCATTGATATTCAAATATCGAGTCCATCGAAAGTGGCTCGATAATATCGATAGGAAGATTTTCGACGCCCCTATTTTTCTTAAGAGAACTACTGTGTGCTTCGATATATCGATGCCTTTTCCAATTTAATCTGAATTCAAATATCGATCATATCGGAAGGCCGTCGATCATATCGACAGAGCAAATATTTCAGGATGTTTTTAACTTTGATCGGGGGCCACTCGAGGAAATTGATATTCTTATGTTAATGCTATCGAGCCCTGGTCGATTGGATCGAAAACTGGACACAAACTGTCCAGCGTGCTTATAGATAAATCTATACGATTTATCGATCCCATCGACACGGCCTCGATATCATCGATATTCAAATTTCGATGACATCGGTTGAACCTCGATCATATCCTAAAAAACCTGAAATATGTTAGGCTAATCTCTCTCATTTTTTCAAATGTCGATAGATCGATCCCAGTATCGATGGAATCGGAGTTCGAAATTCAATAACATTAACACCAGTATCGATCCCATCGACCAGCTGGAAAAAGGTTTCAAAAGCGTATGACATTTGAGTTTGTGTTATCGAGCGAACAGTCGATCCCATCGAGAGTATACGCTCGATGATATCGACCCTGCTCGATGTATCGAACTCTATCATAAATATGACCATTTTATATCCATTGGAACTTTTTGCTTATATATAGAGAGACCTGTCCATATTGCTGGCAGAGAAAGAAGAGAGTGCTTTTGTGTGTTTTACTTTTAGATCATATACGCAAAGCCCTTTCTCTCTCGGGAGTTCATCTTCCAATCCACTCTCATTCATTGACATTCAATAGAGTGGACTGGGAAATGAACTTCCATATTCAAGGATCCTTCAGCAACTATCTTAACAGCATATCATTAAGCTGGGATGCCTTGAATGAATAGATGACGAGAATTACTCTATCTTCCTTATTGAAAAATTCTAAGAGAGTAGATTTTTATCCTAACCTTGACCCAACTCGAAGCCATGTACCGGTATATCTTTTGTGTTGCGGATCAAGGGAGCTGAAGACTCTTCAACAAAAAGAAGGAGATCTTCATCATTGCACTAAAAGAGACTCATCAACTTATTTGTAAGTACCTAGAGTCTAGAGGACACTTGTAATCATTCCTTTCTAAGATTGGGTCTTAAGTGTTGCTTACCCTTTGAAGTCCTAATAGGAGGCCTCCGGTGTGAGTATATGCTGTGGGTGCATTGTGTGGACCCTTGTTCTGTGGAGAGCATAAACATCCGGGTACATTGTATGGACCCTTGCTCTGTGTGGGCATAAACATCTAGTTAGGAGTGCACCGGTAAAACTTCAGGGTTAAAGGTGAACCGAGTAGAAACCTCCGTGTAAAGGTTGAAGGTGAACCAAATTTAAAACCTTAGGTTTGAGGTGAACCCTGGGAAACCTCCTTAGTGAAATTCGGTACACTCAAGGGTTGAGTGAGACAGCCAGGAGTGGAGTAGACAAGTAGTCGAACCACTATAAAAATGACTGTGTTTGAGTTTGTTATTATTTTTCATTGTGTGATATTCCTTACATGTTTTTATATTTGATTGTCTAAGATCACACCTCATATACACACAGTCTTAGCCATCACAATCTTGTATACAACTTGTTTATCTTTCAAATAGTTTGTGATTGGATCCTTTACAAGGCTTGGAAGCCAGTAGAGTTACATTTGAGTAATCCTAATAATTGTATATCTGATAGGATTAGTGCAATAGGATTTTAAATATATCATAAAACTTTAAAAAGTCCTATTCACATCCCTCTAGGACATACTGGCATATTCCTCTTCGACTCAAGCGGTCTTCACCGCTATTTCAATGTGACCCACCCACGTGGGACCACCGTGATGCATGTGAATTATCCACCCCGTCTAGCCTCTTGGATGGTGTGAGCCACCTCGAAGTATGTATTCTAATCCAGGCCGTACAAGGCCTGGACATTGTAAAAAAATATATAATATAATATTATATATATATATATATGATATGGTGGGCCCCATGTGGGACCCACCTGATAGAAAAGGGATTGGCTGGTGTCAGCGCACTATCCAGATGGTTGGACGGTTGGACCCACCTGATGTATGGATCACATCCACACCGTCCATCTACATGGGGGACCACCGTGTTGTATTTGTTTTAGCCACACCGTCCATCTGGAGGACGGTGGGACCCCACGTTGATGTATGTATCTTAATTCACACCGACCATTAATTTGGGACAGTGGGAACCCATGAGCAACAGCATAGCTATTGTATATATCAGCAAGCTCGGTGGGTCTGATCTGAGTTCGATTTACACCGTCCATTTCTGCATCCCAAAAGCAGCTTCGTTATTGTATTGACGTTGCTGCATGTTTTAAAAAAAAAATAAATAAATAATATTATAATATTATAATATATAATATATGATGGTGTGCCTCATGTGGGACCCACAGATCGAAAGCAGGTTGGCTGGAGTACCTACATCAGCTATGTAGCTGATATATTGACGTCAGCAAGATGCTCTAATCACATACGTGATCTAGATCGTCTGTCCATTTTTCTAGTGGGCCACACATGTATGTGGACACCACACACTAGATATATGGCTGCTAATGACATCAGCAGGTCCTGTGGGTCGTCACGATGTACATGCTTCATCTATGCCATCCATCAGTGGGCCTCATGACGCCAACAGTTCTATGGGCCTGCTGATGTATGTGTTACCTCCAAACCGTCCATCCAATTGGCAAGCTCGTCTTAGGCCTGAGACTAAAAATGCGGCAGATCTATCAGGTGGACCACACTACAAAAAATAATGGAGAGATGAATGCCTACCATTGAAATCCTTTTAGGACTATAGCAGTTTTGGATCAAAATGATATTTATTTTTCCTCTTAACCAATTCTTTGTAACCTTATGAATAGACTGGATGGAAAATAAACGTGATGACGGGCCCTGGAATTTTTAAAGGATGAAAATCATTATCTCCACTGTTATTGGTGGTATGGTCCAGAAGATCTTCCGATGTGATTCATTTTTAGGTAATGCTCTAAAAATATCTCTAAATAGATGAATGGTGTAGATGGTGTGGCCGATTGATGCGGCCCACTTAATGTATATTAGGCCCATTGGTGCGACCCATGGATACGACCCACTTGATGTATATGAGGCCTATTGGGATGTATTTGATGGTCCATGGGTTGAGGCCCAATGTGATGTATATAAGGACCATGAGTGAGGCCCAATGAGACGTATGTGAGGCTTTTATGTGGGCCCGAATGTTTGAGACATGTACCTAGCCTGTACTATTTTGTAGGCTTCTACAGTCCTCCCGGTTGAATTTCAAGGACCCGCGATTTGTTATCGGTGTTTGCGTGCGATCCTGTGTCATGTCCTATAGATCAGAGTCGGTTTGACTCAAAAATAGTACCCTTGTGACTACCCCATCGCCATGTTTCCAACACTACATCTCACGAGCGGAGGTGATACATGGGCTAGGAGATGTGGGCCCGCATTCAGTTCGAGAAAAACGCTGCACTTTGTAAAACCCAAGAGAAATATCCCATTAATCAATCCCATCAATCACCTCACATGTCAAGTACAACACCCATCCCCAAAGTCAACTCTCTCTCTCTCTTACACATCCCTTACATGTCAAGTACACTCCCATCAGTCACTCACCCATCACCCTCTTACATCACCTCTCTCTCTCATCTCTCTCTCATTTCAAACTCCATCTCCTAAAGCAACCATGAGAGAGGTGAACATCCATGGGAGAGAAGCTAGGTGAGACTCACCTTCCTACCACCCAATCCCACCATCCAAAGTCAATCTCGACCATTAAATCGCACCCCTTGGAGCTCTAGATCGCATAGGCGGAAGAAGGAAGAGGAGATCAAAGGTGGGTGTTCATCATCTCTTTTTTTTGGATTTAGGGCCCACTTTTAATGGGACCCATCTTGATGTATGCATTATATAAGGAGGGTCCATAGTAATGGGGTCCCTCCCCTTCTCACGATCTCTCACTCTCTCTCTCTCGCTCTCTTTTTCCTTGATTGCATGGCCCACCTTAAATGTGTGTTTGCATCTACACCATCCATCTAGACGGTGTCATGTGCAGCTCCACCTTGATGTATGTATCAAGATCCACACCATCCATCTAGAGGATATGACATGGGGTGCACCGTGATGTGCATTTCACTACGCTAACCATATTTTTCATCTGGACTGTTCATGTTTGGACCCCACCATGATGCATGTGTTGCATCCAGACTGTCTATCTGGACAGTGGCCAGTAGGCGTGGATCATTAAAATAAATAATATTATATAGTATAATATATATATTACATATATCTGGTGGGCCCCATGTGGGACCCACCTACTGGGTTAATGGATTGGCTGGTGTATCTCACACCAACTATATAGCTGATGTGAAGTGGGACGTCAGCAAATGGTATAAGCCCCACCATTTCGTCTGTTATATCAGGGTCATCCATTTGCTGGACGGCAAGCAGCTCCACCATGATGGATTTGTTCCATCCAAGCTGTCTATCTATTTAACAAGCTTGTTTTAAGGCTTGAGAAAAAAAATGAAGCAGATCTAATGTTTAGGTGGACCACATTGCAGGAAAACATTATTGAGTGAACGTCCATGATTGAAACCCTTTTTTGGGGCCACGGAAGCTTAGATCCATATGAAATATATTTTTCCTCTTAGGTCAGGTCCATGTGACCTTATAAGCAGATTGGATGGAAAATAACTTTGTGGTGGCCCCATGTGGGACCCCCACCTGGATGAAAGTGTTTCATCCAGACCGTCCAAACGGTGAGGCCTAACCAACATGATGTATGTGTTTATATCAACGTCATCCATCTAAACGTCCAGCGTCTGGACGATGGACATGTTGTACTGGATATATATATATATATATATATATATATATATATATATATATATATATATATATATATATATATATATATATATATAATATTATATATTTGTATATGATGGGCCCTATGTGGGACCCACCTGATGAAGTGGATTAGCTAGTGCATCTCACACCAACAACTTGCGCGAGTGCTGCGTGGACCTACCATGATTTATGTATTTTAACTATGCTAGCCATCTATTTTAGCAGCTATGGGCCCACCCCAAATGTTCTGCACATGTGAGGGGTGGGGCCCAGCTTGTTTGCATGTGTCGCATCTAATTGTAAACCCGTTTAAGGACACGGACCCCACCCATGATGTATTTATTTCTCCACACCGTCCAGACAATGTTTGGACGGTGCTGATTTACATGGATAATGTTTGGATGGTGCTGTCCAATGTTTGGATAGTGCTGATTTACATAGACAATGTTTGGATAGTGCTAATTTACATAGACAATGTTTGGCAGTGCTGATCATCATTAGTGGCCATGTGCCCCATAGAATGATAGTGTACAGTGATACACATGTTACACCTGCAACTAGTGAAATGATTTTTGGTGTGGTCCAAGCCCATTAGAGGCCCATTGATGTGACCCATCCATGAGGCCCATCATGATGTATTTTTTGCCAATGTACGAGGTCCACCTGTTTGTATTTTTAGCCCATGTGATGGGGCCCACCTATTTTGTATTTAAATCCCACATGATGAAGCCTAACTTAATGTGCACGCGCCCCATAGTGATATGTATTAGGCCCATGTGAGCGGCCCATAGTGATGTGTGTTAGGCTCATATGATGCAGCCCATAGTGATGCATATTAGGCCCATGTGTGCTGCCCAAAGTGATGTGTATTAGGCCCATGTGATGTGGCCCATAATGATGTGTATTAGGCCCATGTGAGCTGCCCATAGTGATGTGTATTAGGCCCATGTGATATGTGTTAGGCCCATGTGAGCAGCCCATAGTGATGTGTATTAGGCCCATGTGATGTGGCCCATAGTGATGTGTGTTAGGCCCATGTGAGCAGCCCATGGTGATATGTGTTAGGCCCATGTGAGCGGCCCATAATGATGTGTATTGGGCCATGTGATGTGGCCCATAGTGATGTGTATAAGGCCCATATGAGTGGCCTATAGTGATGTGTGTTAGGTCCACGTGATGCGGCCCATAGTGATGTGTTAGGCCCGTGTGAACGGCCCATAAGGATGTGTATTAGGCCCATGTCATGTGGCCCATAGTGATGAGTGTTAGACCCGTGTGAGCGGCCCATAGTAGTGTTTGTTAGGCCCATGTGATGCGACCCATAATGATGTGTATTAGGTCCGTGTGAGTGGCCTTAGTGATGTGTATTAGGCTCATGTGATGCGGCCCATAGTTGTGTGTGTTAGGCCCATATTGATGAGTGTTAGGCCATGTGATACGGTCCATAGTGATGTATATTAAGCCCATATGAGCAGCCCATAGTGATGTGTATTAGGCCCATGTGCAGGGCCCACCTGTTGTGTATTTATGGCCCATATGATAAGGCCCATTGCAATGTATTTACGGCCCATTTGGTAAGGCTTAATGAGATGTACTTTTAACCCATATGTCATAGCCCATTGTGATTGTAGGTGGCCTATTGAGACTTATATGTGTCCATTATGATTGTATGTGGCCAATTGTGATTATATGTGGCCCATTATGATTGTATGTGGCTCATTGTGATTGTAGGTGGCCCATTAAGACTTGTATGTGGCCTATTGTGATTGTGTGTGGCCCATTGTGATTGTATAGGGCCCATTATGATGTAATTGTGGCCATTGATGAGGCCCAATGTGATGTTTTTATGGCCCAGTGTGATGTATATTAGACCCTTGTGTGAGGCTATGGGCCCACTATATGTTTAGCTCTATGTGGACTACTCATTGGGAGAAATGTTGGTTAAATGTCCATATTGATGGGCAATTGTAACATCCTAAATTTTTGCCAACCTGGGGTTAGACGTCCTTAGGCAATGGGTCAACCATAGTACCTTGGTAGTTTCTCAAAATTCGATTCCAAAGCCAAAGAAATCATTTAGAACCTAATTCTTTAGAATTTAACGTGAATTAGCCAGCGTTACACTAGATTTCGTGCGAAATTAACACCAACCACTTTAAATACGATCTGTAAGACCCAAAACCTCTAGAATCGTTGACGCTACATTATCCTAAAATCTAGGATCAAACTCTAAACCCGTTTGCTCTCGGGAGCACTTTGAAACTTCGTATTGGATCTAGACCGTGTGTCGAGAGTCCTATATCTACAATCTTAGACCATTACAACTGCGTTGTTGGACTTGACAATCGTTTCGAAAATCAAGCCCAACTGATGTTCTAAGGCTATTTCATTGAGCCTGGAGCAGGGAGTGTGAGAAAGAGTGAAATTCATTAAAAATTAAATATCATTTAAATAAATCTAGCACGTTTCTCTTGCGGGTTAAGTATAAGCATTCAGACCGTCAGAATCTGACCCAAATACACCCTCAGATCAGGGAACATTTCTCACTCAGGTCAGTGTACTTGAAATCCTCGATCGAGTCTCCGTGACCGCTGAACTGAAACTGGTCCGCCACGTGCGATCTGGGAACTCAACCGGACTGAAAACTTGGTGTGAGCAGGATCCAATATCCATGAGCTTAAGTCCGACTGCATTCATCCGGGGGACCTCCCGAAATGCTCTTTTGGACCGGGAAAGATCCGATTTGGCTATAACCGAAGTATACCTTGACTTGGAGTCTGTTTTGGTTATGTTTGGGCTTATAAAAGGGGCTTAAACCCTTAGCTTTCTAACCCATACGAATTTGGGGAAAACCCTAGGAGAGAGAAGTGAGAAAAGAGAGAGAAGTGAGGGAGAAGCTGGTGATTTCTCCTACGATTCTTTCCTGCTACTCTATGTGCCAAATCCACCCTTCTATATCGCTTTTCCGACGACTCCGGCTTCATTCTAGGTAAGAAAACCCTAACCTTAACCTGATTTGAAGCTTAGACTAGCTGTAGAAGAGTTCTAGCTAACATGTTTCTTGCCATAGGTGGCGTCTCTGTCGTTGGCAAAGACACATCATCTGAATCCTAACGAATACGCATTTCTGGTTTAAGGTACGGATTCTAGACGCTGAGATTACCCATTTTTAAAGCTTTCAATGCCTTTTAATGGTAGATTGCTGATGAGGATGCTATTTGACATGTACAACATGCTGTTCATTTTTCATTCCGTATATGTACGAAGAATATGAGATTTAGGGTATTTTAGGTATTTGTAGAAAATATTGTATACATACGTACTTTGCCGATGTGATTGCCATGAGTATTTGTGGTGTACCTATACTAGTTATATGTGTATGATCTGTTTGGCGAAGAGATTCGCCCTAATGCACATATTGGCCGACATATGCTATGTAGCCTAATGTGTGTAGACTAAGTGTTTGTTGAAATGCCTAAATCAATATGATTTATGCCTGCCATATGTTTTGAATGTAAGAACTTGATTGTTGTGTGTTAGACAACTCCTTGATATAAAGATCTGTCATATTATACGTCGAAATCAACATACGTCAAGTACGTTGGAGTTGAGTAGTCTAAGTGTTTGTATAAATGTATGTATTGGTAAGTATTAAGTAAATGGTGTTGTAGATTAGCGTTGAGACTGGATTCTCAACTACTTGATGATGCACATGATTTCCTCTATACTTGTTGTATTTGAATTGACTACCTTAGGTGTGAAACACTCGTGTATGGTTAACTGCTTATGATGTACGTTATAACATGCTGATAGCATGCTGGAATTACTTGCACTTCAATTTTGTTTATCTCATATAATTACTGGTTCACATCTTTGTGCTTGGGGCTATACTCTAGTCCAGGCAGTCGGTAACAGTTTAGAATTCGTGGTTGAATTCTATTTACCACGAAGGATGGGTATGATGAACTCGAGTCGTACTAGAGTCGTCGATAGTGGTTAGGCCACACGAAGTGCTTGTACACTTCATGTCGGTCGATTCAACGTACGCTTGTGCTAGTCGGACTCATCAAGTAACCCGACTGACCATTGTATGTTCACCTTGTATTCGTCATAACTTCTTGAACCTAGGGTACTGAGCTTACCATTGAAAACCCTGTTAACCATGGTACCTTGATCCATAAAGACTCATGAGCCGGACATGGTGGTATGGGACACCGTGGTCGAGCTGTCGGCCTACGTGGGGCCACAAACCTCCTCGTAATGACCAGTGAGCACCCTACTCTGAGCGAATTATGGTGGTATGAGACACTATATTCTTGCTGTCGGCCTACATTGATAAGGTGATGGGGGAGTGGAGCAACGAGTGCGAGCAATAGCCCTGACAGCCCTTTGTAGTGACCTTGAGTTTATCCTGACACCGCATGGGGACGACGAGTCCTGATGTAGTCTTAAGGATATAAACTAGGCCTGTATTGATAAGGTGATGGGGGAATGAAGCATCGAGTGCGTGCAACAGCCCTGGCAACCCTTGCAGCGACCTAGAAATATATCATCGTATGAGATTACTAGGAGTGACGACCCTAGACAGGATCATTGTTTGGGTATTGATATAAGGGAAGTACCTTAGTTTTCCAATCCTGCTGTATGAAAAGGACTAATAACAACTCGGTAATCATATTCACGTCGCACTGCATGTGCCTGGAAGATATGGAGCATTGTGGGAAGAAAGCATGTCGTGGACGCAGATGGTGCCGCACGAGGGAGTATGTCGGTGAGGGCATCCATCATGTCATTTCATCCATGCATTAATCACAGTATTTAGGAATGTTTATTTTGTTTGCTTTATCATTATCGCATGATGGATTTGATAACATGTTAATCTTTGTTCTATGATTCCACTGAGTTATCTACTCACTCCCACGTTACGGGATGGTGTTCCGGACACCCACCAGTCCCTATTTTAGTTTTAGATAATGGTACTGCATGTGGAATGGAGCTGAACTTGTATGATGCTGAGGAGGACTTCTCCTCCGTGTTTTGATCGACGGGATTACAGGGACGTTGATTAGACGCCATGACACTTATCTTTCTTTTGTACTTTTAGAACACTCATGTATATTCTTTTTGTTCATCTTTGGAGTATACATGTATATGTTTAACCTAGTAACATGTACATGTATATGTTTAACCTGGTAACATGTTCATGTTTGGAGTATACACTTACAATCAATTATATATTTTATGTATTTATCACAGTCTTCCGCTTGCTAATTTAACTGTCTCTGGAGTATGATATGCTGTTTTGGCTTGATCCACCTCATGTTTTATGTACTATTACCACCGACATTCATCCATCATTGAAAATGTTGCATAAGTGATGTTCTGAAACTTGGGAGTTGGGTTTCTACCCGACCCCCAATTTTTGGGGCGTTACAGCAATGATGGTTAAATGTCCACATTGTGACCTTCCCTTAGGCCGATTATCGATGTCGTTTATGAGAAGTGACAGCATAACATCATGATACATGCGCATATGCATCCTTTGCATATTTGATTATGAGATATGGTTGACCATTGCATATGGCAGGTTGTTCATGAGATTCCCTGATAGGTAGAGTTGCCCCACATGAGCACTTGGTATACGCAGGATTGATGTATGATTGGACTATGTGACTCATGCATATCACATTGTGTGATTATGATTTCCATATGCCCTAGTGACATCAAGGTCGTAGCCTCCACAAGCATATCGTAGATGGCCAGATGGGACACCGAAAATCTATTCTACAAAACGTGCTATAAATATCCCTGGGTGAAATTTCCTAAACCATCTTGGTTCCAGAGGTTGCTCCAACGTCTAGACCTTGTGGATGCATGAGCGCATGAGGGTCGTATACCATTAGGCCGCATCTCCCACTATGTCATGGTTGTTTAGAATAGGGTCGGCCTTACTTGCCCAAGATGAGGGGACAAAGCTAGGCTGAGTTTGACCAGCTTGAGGAATGGGTCCACTATCGACAAGTTAGGCCTGATATTGGCAAGCGGATAGTGAGGTCTCTTCCACTCACCTTGTTGCGCGCGATGGGGCAGTAATCTAATTTAGAGTGTACTAAACCCTAGTAGTTTCCCATAGAGGAACTGTACTGATATGTGGACTTATTGAATAGGAGTTGTATACTCATTCATTCATTCATTCACTATCCACTCGGGTTGGTGATGCGCAACTAATTATTGTGTACCTTCGTAATGGTAAGGATTTCGGTTGGGGTGCACGACTAACCTGAGATCAGGAGTCTACTACATTGGGTCTGGCTATCCAAATTTAGGTATGGGACTGGTTTGGATAGAAGTCCCTTGTAATGGACCTCATAGCCTACGATACTACGTACTATCATCCTGACTTCGCTCTAGCTTAGTCATTTCATTCGCACTACATATTGCATTACATCCACAGCATTTAGCATTTTGGGCTTCCATGTTTCTACATTGATATGGCTATTAGCATTTATGTATTGCATTGCATAGCCTTAGTACAACTGATGACATTTATGATCTTACCAGTATATTTCCACTTACTCTGATATTGTATGATTCATGATCTTGTAAATATTTTCACTTATTCGGATATTGTATAATTTATGGCATTATATTGCATACTTAGTACTTACCACACACTTTCACCACCCTCTAAGATTTTTATAAGCTTATGTACGATAAATGCATGTGGGTGGTGTTAGGTCGCTATAACATTGAGATTGGAGCGTGTAACGGACTTTTGGATTTTTGATTTTCGATATATTTATTCGTCTTTCAGCACTGTATTCATATGTTTATATTAGTGGATATGTGATGATGATGTTGCCTTTGTGATTTGGGTAAACTTGTGGTTATGCTTATTACGAGTTAATTGTATATTGGAAAATCCTCCTTGTAGGATCCCAGGATCGGAATCCAGCGTATGGATGTTGGGAGCTGAGAATGAGGTACTGTGGAGGCTGTCGACACTGGATTCGATGATCAAAAATTTTGTGAGCCTACTTTTCGAGTTTGGGATGTGACAAAATGTGATGTATATGAGGTCCATTACGATGTGCGATTCTATCATGATGTATATAATGATGTTTATGGCAGGCCATGCCTTGGGAGCAATGATGGTTTGACGTCCACATTGTAAGAACAATGATGGTTAAATGTCCACATTGTAACTCTCCATTGGGCCCATTGTTAGGCCCATACTTGTTGTGTGTAGGCCGTCTAGGCCACATCTTCATTATGAAGATAGTTCATCACCATATAACATGTTTAGTGTAACTCCATGGTTCATGCCTATATGAGTAGTTTTTTATGATAGCATACGCTATTGGGCTGAGACATTTACGAGACTCCTTATGAGACAGAATGCCCCACATGATTGCGTGGTACGTGCAGGACTAATGAATGATTGGATGGTATGACTCATGAATCTCGCATTTGTGTGATATGATCACTATACGGCCTATCGATATCAGTGTCGTGGCCTCCACAGGCACATCGTGAATGGCCAGATTATATACTGAAAATATTGGCTCTAGCATTGTGGGCACAGAGGATGTCCTTCGTGAAAGTCCCAGAACCTTTTTTATGAGACCTGTATCCTAGCCTGTACCGTCCATAGGCTTCTACATTCCTTCCGGTCGAATTTCGGTAACCTACGATCTATTATCGGCGTTTACGTACGATCCTGAGACGTGTCTCGTATATCAGAGTCAGTTCAACCTGAAACTTATACCCTAGTGATAGCGCCATCTTCGCGGTTCTAACATCTCCGCGGGATGTGGACCCACGTTTAGTTCAAGAAAAAAATGCCGCGCATTACAATCCCTAGAGAATCCATCACATCAATCACTTCACTTGTCAAAATACGCCCATTACTCTATACATCCCCAAGTACAAAAGCAACCCTTAAAAGTTAACTCTCTCCCTTACACAAGTACACTCATCCATCCTTCTCTCCCATCACTCATCTCCCATTATCTCTCTCTCTCTCTCATTTTTCCTCCCAAGCAACCCACGTCCAAGCTCCCCATGAGAGAGCTAGTGTGGCCCACCTTCCAACCTCCCATCTCCACCATTCAAAGTCCATCTCAACCATCGGAATCGTTTCCTTGGAGCTTTAGAGACTATAGGCGGAAGAAGGAAGAGAAGATCAATGGTGGGTGTTCTATAGGCCTAGATTTTATTCTTTTGATGATGGGCTAAGTGGGGCCTACAGATCGATGGTATGGATCTCACCTTGGACCCTAGATGTGGTCGATGGCCTACCTTGATTCTCATGAGCATTCCATGATAGGGCCATTCTCCATGGACCTCATCATGATGTTTACATTCCTTACATAAATAAGGTCATATAGACCTTGCATTTTGGTGGAGAAAGGATATCCACCATTGATTTTTGATCGGTGTGTGGGTCCACATGTAATGGGACCCACTTGATGTATGTTATAATGTACGGAAGGGAGGGCCCATTGTGCCAAGGTCCCTCCACCACACGTGTTTCTCTCTCTCTCTCTCTCTCTCTCTCTCTCTCTCTCTCTCTCCCTCTTTCATTTTTTTAGTGATAATGTGGCCGTGTGGCCCACCTAGATGGGCCCAACTTGATGCAACCATCCATCATGTACCCATCTGTTATATTGAAGGCAGCAAGTTCTATGGGTCTGTATCATGAGGTATGTGTATGAGACCCACCCCACTATGGGGCTACACAATGATGTATGAGTTTTATACCCACATCGTCCATCAGAAGTGGGACCACGTCAGGCACGTGTGGCATGCACACCTTCCATCTGGGATGGTGGAACCCACCGTGAGATGTGTTTTCACCCATATCGTCCTAACCTACGCTGGGAGCTTTTAAAAAGAGTGAGGACAGGAGCAGACATGAGGTGGTCCTTCAACTCCATAAATGCCTGCTCACAAGCATCGCTCCAAACAAACTCAACACCCTTTCGAGTCAACCTGGTCAATGGGGCTGCAATACAAGAGAATCCCTTAATGAAACGTCAGTAGTAGCCCGCCAAACCAAGAAAACTGCGGATCTTGGATGCGTTCGTGGGCTGGCGCCACTGACGCACAACATCAATCTTCAAGGGGTCCACTGCGACACCCCGCCTCATCACTACATGATCGAGGAACTTCACCTCCTCCTGCCAGAACTCTCACTTCTCTAGCTTCGCGTAAAGCTGGTGTGCACGAAGGGTCGGTAAGGTAATCTCCAGATGACGCTCATGCTCCTCACGGGTCCTCAAATATATCAGAATGTCGTCGATGAACACCACAACAAACTGATCGAGATATGGACGGAAGACCTCGTTCATCAAATGCATGAATACTGTGGGCGTATTGGTCAGTCCGCAAGACATGACCTGGAACTCAAAATGACCGTATCACGTCCTGAAGGTTGTCTTCGGGATATCCTCATCTTGAACCCGAACCTGATGATAATCAAACCACAAGTCTATCTTTGAAAAGAATTGCACCTCCTACAGCTGATCAAACAAATCATCGATCCTCAAAAGCGGGTCTTTGTTCTTGATCGTGACCTTGTTGAGCTCACGGTAATCTACGCAAAGCATCAACGAGCCATCCTTCTTCTTCACGAAGAGTACCGGCGCTCCCCACGATGAACTGCTCAAACGGATAAAGCCTAGCTCACGCAACTCGTCCAACTACTTCTGTAGTTCCTGTAATTTCAATGGTGTCATGCGATACGGGGCCTTCGAAATAGGCGTGTACCAGGCACGAGATCAATCTGGAACTCAGTGTGTCGATGAGGTGGTAACCCGGGAATCTCCTGGAACACATCAGGAAAACCACAAACGACAGGCAGCTGGTTAATACTCAAAGCAGCTGACTCCTCAACAACACACGATAACAAGGAAGAAAATTGCTCTCCTCTGGGCTCGACAACAAACTAGAACTCTGGCACGCCGGGTATACAGAACGTGACTGTCCTCGCTGAGCAGTCCAATATGGCGTGGTACTCGGCGAGCCAATCAATGCCCAGAATGACATCAAACTCGGACATCGGCAATATGAATAGGTCGGTAGGCAAGAAGATATCCCCAATCAGAATAGGGCAAGACGAGCAAACTCAGTCTAATACTACAGTCTTTCCCAAGGGCGTCGATACTGACAAACCCTCACGGGCAGACTCCATTGGCAAATCGGTTAATCGATAGAAATCATCAGCCACAAAAGAATGTGATGCACTAGAATCAAACAATACACGTGTAATGCATGTAGAAACGGGGAGAGTACCCTCGACGACCCCTCCTGATGACTGAGGGTCCTGCTGTGCGGCATAAAATTTTCCCTAGGCCAGCTGGGGAGGTGCAGGTTCTCTCTGAGATCTCTGTTGATGCAGTTGCCACTGTGGCGGCCTGATCTGCCGCCTCTACTGTTGTGGGGGAGGCCCTGGAGGCTGGTGCTGTAGTCGTTGCTGTTGCTTTAGTGGCTGTCGTAAAGGTGGATGCAGTACCCTTGGCTGCTGCTTCTGTGGATGGGGACACTAGTGCCTACGATGTCCTATCCTACCTTATCCAAAGTAAGTACCTGTGAATGATCCCAAAGGTGGTGCTAGGGGTACTACCAGTGCTCGGAATGCTAGGCGGGTCACGCGTCACTGCTGTGAATAATGCTGCTACTGCTGGGAACTACTAGAGGGCTCCTTCCTCTTCTAATCTCTCCTTTGGTCACAGGCTCTCTGCAAACTGGCCCAATCTGACTCATAAATCTGTGCCCTCTCCACGATCTGCTCAAATGTCGGAAGCATGTGTCCGATCACATGGCTCCTGAGGGCAGGACGCAACCTGTTCTAAAAAAGGAGGGCCTTTCGCCCCTTATCATCAACAAGATACGTCGTGAATCTCGATAGTGCGACGATACGTGCCTCATACTGGGACACAGTCATATCCCCCTGGACCAGAGTCTCAAATTCTAATGCGCGCTGCTTTTGCACATGCTCGGAAAAGAACTTCCGGTCAAATCGGTCTACAAAGTCCTCCCAGGTCCACTCGAAATCGGCCGTTACTGATCGGGCTACAGATACCCACTAATGCTAAGCCTCACCCTAGAGAAGAAATATAGCTAATGAAACTTGCTGCTGGGTCGTACATCTCATGGTGTTAAATATCTTCTCCACCTCGGAGCACCATATCTCTATTGCAGTAGGGTCTGGCTCGCCCCGAAAATGTGGGGGATCGTGCTAACAAAATTCCTTGAGAAGGGCACTCGCAAGCTCTTACTCAGCGTCGGTTGGTGTCACAGTGGGACGCCTGATCTACCCCTGAAGAATAACGGTCATTGTCTGAAGCATTTGCTGCACCTGGGTGGCACACACAGGTACGGTTGGATTCACACCGGTCTCAGGTAAAGGAGTGGCATCCCCAGGCTGGAAAGCAGGAATATCTAGTGGTGGAGTGGGAGTCGCAGGTGGTGGAGCGGGAGTCGCAAGTGGTGGAGCGAGATTCACTCGGGTCTCTCTTCTAGCCATCACGTCCTACAGGAAGGAATAAGGGCCTATCAGCCTTGAGAATTCTCGAAGGCATAAACACTAAGGGTCTATGTCGAAAAATTGTTAAGTCATTCGGACTCGGAACCTATTTATAGTAGATATGTGATGCGATTCTCAGGTATTCCCAAGTTATGCTCTGATACCAACTTTTGTCATGCCCCAAACTTGAAAGATGGGCTCACAAAATTTTTGATAGCCAAATCCAGTACCGACAGCCTCCGTAATACTCCATTCTCGGATCTCGGAACTCACACGCCAGATTTCAATCCTGAGATCTTACAAGGAGGATTTTCAGTATGAATTTTTTTTTTTTTTGTAATGGAACATAACCACAAGCATAACCAAGTCACAAAACAACATCACCACATATTCACTATATTAAAAACTTTAAATACAATGTGGGAAGGGAAATACAAGATGATCAAGGGGCTCTAAAATAGAATGATGCACACTCCTGCCTCAGCGCTGTTGCTGTCTGACGCTACCTGCACACAACTATCATGCATGAGCTTACAAAAGCTTAGAGGGTGGTATAAGTGTGTGCGCAAGGCAAGTGCCAAGTATAATAATATCAAAGTAATGCAAAAATATGCGATAAGTCCATGAATACAATCAGTCGTACCAAGGTTATGCGATGCAGGCATAAATGTTATCGGCCATACCAAGACCATGTGAAGCGAGGCCTATGTAGCCAAATATCATATGTGTGATGTAAAACAAGCATGCTAGTCCTCATCAAGTACGCATATCAGTATAGTTCCTTTCTAGGATATCACCAGGGTCTAGTACACTCTACACTGATTGCCGCCTCCCTAGCCATACAGCCCAGCAAGCAGAATAGACCTCACTATCTTCCTGACCAGTAGTCTTCTATACCTACCCGGCTCATCGATAGGGGACTCATTTATGAGCTGGCCAAACTCAGCCTAGCTTATAGCACCCTCACTCGGGCGAATAAGGCCATACCCCCTCCTAACCGACCACGACACAGTGAGAGATATGGCCTATTGGTATTCGGTACTCGGGTGCTCGTGTATCGACTCGGTCTAAACGTTAGAGCAACTCTTAGTACCAAAAAGGTTCTGGGACTTTCTCTCAAGGACATCCTAAGTGCCCACAGTGCTAGAACCAAGTACTTTTGGTATCCAAAATGGCCATCCACGATGTGCCTATGGAGCCACAACCCTGATGTCACTAGGGCATACAATAATCAAGTCACTCATATGCGAGATGCATGAATCACATCGTACAATATAATTCCATGCCTCTTTACCATGTGCTCATTTGGGGCACTCCGTCTCATAAGGAGTCCCGTAATGTCTCAACCCAACGGCTTATGCTATGATCAAACATTCCTCATATCAAGCATATATATGATGCGTATGGCAAGAGGCATGGAATTATACTAAGCATGTTATAAAGTGATGAACTATCCTCACAGCGAATATAGGCCTAGACGGCCTACTCACAACATGGGCCTATCAATGGGCCCTAGGGAGTATCATAATGTGGACATTTAACCAACATTAAACTTACAATGTGGACGTCAAACCATCATTGCTCCCAAGGTATAGCCCGTCATAAAAATCATTATATAATAATGGACCTTAGGTACACCCCATTGGGCCTTAAATACATCAAATGGGCCATATCACATGGGCCTTATATTCATCAAGTGGGCCACATCAATGGGCCGCACCAATGGGCCTTATGTACATTGCAATGGCCATAACTCATGGGCCTTAGAATACATCGAAATGGGCCTAATCACAAGGGCCTTATGTATCTCAAATGGGCCTCAACAACAGACCACAAATACATCGAATAGGCTTCATAACATGGGCCTTGTGTATATTAGATGGGCCACACCAACGGGCCCCATATGTACATCAAATGGGCCACACCTAAAGGTAAGTGGTGATAAAGATTTTCACCATTAAAATTCTTAAGGCTCATCATAACATATTTTTCCATCCAACCTACTGGATGATGTGGAAGCGAATATCAGCTTATTAGGAAGCTACTATGGCCCCTTAGAAATTTTGAATGGTGGACGTCATTGTCCACTACATTAAATGGTGGGGTCCACTTGAACCATGGATTTGACTCATTCTTTATGCACATGCCATAAAATGGGCTTTCCAAATTGCTGGATGGCTTGGATGCAACTCATGCATCATGATGGGCCTCTATAGATGGACCACATGAATAAAGAACATGGGCCACCTGGGGGCTTCCATTAGCCCTCTTTCAGCCAGCAAAAAGGTTGGACGGCATGATAAAACACATACACTTCTGGTGGGTTCCATCGTCCGCTGGACGGTGGGAACCATATATATATATATATATATATATATATATATATATATATATATATATATATATATATATATATCACTGTGGGTCCCACATGGGGCCCACCACAATGATTATTTTCCATCCAGCCTGCTGATGAGGCTGCGCACAGACCTGAATGGATGAGGAAAAAATAAATATCAGATTGATTCAAGACTTCTTTAGTGCCCAAAAAGGGTCTCAATGGCAGACCTTAAATCCCTACTGTTTCCTGTGATGTGGGCCACCTGAGTCATAGATGGAGCTGATTTTTGGCAGGGGCCCACTTCAGGAGGTGGCCCACCATATAAACGGTTTGGATATTGCACATACATCATGGTGGGGCCCATGGGAGGGGTCATGGGTCCCTTCCTTCCGCCCGCCGTAATGACGCAGGCGCTACCTGTGCCTGCAGCAGCAGCGCCTACTGCATATATATATATATATATATATATATATATATATATATATATATATATATATATATATATATATATTTTTTTTTTTTAAAAACCTATTTTCTTAAGGTTTTTCACGTGTGGGGCCTACGTCGCAAGAATCCGCCTCATCCACTGCTTCCCATAGTCCATAACAAATCCATCAAGCCCAATATTGGGCATGTTTTGGCGTGTAGTAAAATTAAGATGAATTTAAATGGTGAAAATCACTGTTTTCAAAGGTATGGCCTGCCCAAAAGTTGGATTGACTTTCTTTTTTGGCTCAACGCCTAAAATGGGCTTAGGAACGGAATAGACGGCGTGGATTCCATTTATGTATCAAGGTGGGGCCTATACAAGTGGCCCACCCCATTGCTTCCTACCAAGATAATATTTGTATTTACCATTTCCAACGTCCAGCGTCCCTGGATGCTGGACGATCTAGTCTTAACATGTACAGTTAAGTGAGCCCCACCCATGGACATGGGCCACCCAAAAAGGCATTGGATGGCATAGTAATACATACATCAAAGTGGGGTCCATCCTAGTGGGCCACACGACTACATCATCAGACAAAAAAAAGGAAAAAGAGAGAGAGAGACAGGACACATGTCATGGAGAGCTTTGCCACTATGAGCCCTCCATTGCATTCAATCATACATCGAGTGTGTCCCAATACAAGTGGGTGAAAGGGCCTGACTATATGCCCTAGAGGGGGGGGGGGTGAATAGGGCTATGCCAAATAAAACTTAAAACAGCGGAATAATAAAAGAAATAAAGCACAATGCTGAATTAAAAGTAATCTCAAAAACTTAGAATTAAGAGAATGATACTATATCAGTTCTAAGGACAGCCTTACACCAAAAACCAAAGGTTTAAGGTAGGACAACCTTATTTCTAGAATGTCCTTTGTATCTCAAACCAATGACAAATAAAAAGCAAGGAAACCAAAAAAAAAAAACTTGCAAAAATAAATCCTAAGTTATTACAACATTCCCACACTTGCTTGAATTAGAGATTACAACATTCATCCACAAAACTGAATGAATAAAGGAATGAAAGAATAAAGCACATCCACAACACAACGATATATAGTGGTTCGCCTGTGTGTACACCAACTGTTATCCAACAGCCACACAGAATGCTACTCCACTCCTAATATCCTCACACAAGGGATATTAGCATGCACTATCAAAATAGGTTTCACAGGTTTACCTAAAACCTTCACAATTGTGTCTTTTTATCTCGAGCTTACACAATCCAAAAACCTACACAATCTGAGTTTTCTGGCTCTCCTCAGATAACCAAAACAATGAGAGTTTTTTGGCAAATCTCAAACAAAACCAAAGAAAGTAAATTACACAAATGTAAAGTACCTAAATCTCCTTTTGAAGTAGCCCGGTAGAACCAATCGGAGTAGAAGTTCGATTCAACATTCAAAGTCCAATACTCACTTTAAGAATGGTTTTAAGTCTAATTGATTTTATCTTAAATCAAAAGGGCTATTTCTATTTGATTTTGAATCCAAGAAGAAGGAATATCAGAAATTTCCCTTTTCTAATAAGATTGGAATGTAGATCAAAATCAAATAATGAACAAGCTAATGAAAGGAATATTAAATGAGCCCAAAATAGCTTAAAATAAACACGAACTTATCTCAAAGTATGGCCTTAAGATTGCTTGAATTGAATTGAAAAACTCTGAAATTCGTGCTCTATTTATAGCTTGAAAAATCCCATCTACGACTGGTTTTAGGATCCCTAGGACTGGTCGTAACTTCAAAGATTTTCAAAGATTTCTGCGGGATAAAGATTAGCTATTCCACGACTGGCCCTGGGTAGCCTACGACCGGTCGTGGGCCACCTACGACTGGTCGTGGGTCACCTACGACTGGTCGTAGGACCCCCAGATTAGTTGCTGGAGTTCGAGTCGTAGGGCTAAGACCGGTCGAAGGACGAGTCGAACAGCTCACAGGACTGGTTGTAGGATGTCTAGGACTGGTCGTAGGACAATCAGAAAAATCCAAAAATCTTCAACAACCTAGGACTGGTCCTGAAAAACTTAAGACTGGTTGTAGCAGAGCTAGGACTGGTCTTGAAGTCCCTAAAACTGGTCTTAGAACAGCCCGAACAAGCATATTTAAAATATATGAATTATGTATCCAGAATGACCTACAATAACGCCCAACCTAAGGTCAATCTAAGGTCAAACAAACCTTGAAAGTGAGATAAACATTGATATTCTGTACTCTCAGATGACCTTTAAGTGAAGCTTGAGAATTTATGAATCTTGTTGCAGGCCTTCTCAAGCTTGAACCTTTCTTGACTTGATAAAGTCTTCTTCTATTCTTGTACTTGTTTGAATCTTGAACATGCATACTTGAAGACTTCTATTCTTGAATACTTCATCCATGACTAGACTTGAAACATTTCTTCATTTAAGTTCTTGTCTTGAAATATGATGTCTTGAAGCAAGGAAAAAGTCTCAAACATGAAACACAAGAAATACAAGACATAGATAGGTTTTGGCACCACAAAATTTGACAACTAAAGGGATATGAAATCATAGCACTTACAATCTCCCCCTTTGTCAAATTTATGACAAAACACATATCATAAAAGATAAGAGCAACATTTGCTCAATAAAGAATCATGAGTCATAAAAGCACAAATTACTCTACTCCCCCTGAGTAATATAAATACTGCTCATGAAAACAATATCAATCAATCAAACCATACAAATTACTCCCCATTTCCATACTACTCCCCTTTACCATACTACTCTCCCCTTTTGTCACAAAATGACAAGGGAAAGTTACAAGAAGAAAGAGAATGACAACATAGAGAGTAATAAAAAAAATACTTAGAAAGGAATATGGAAGGAAATATCATATCTCAAAATATAAATCCAGAATCATCAAGCCATAACTAAGTTAATACAATATCCAAAATAAAAGATAAGATAATGTTATACAATCCAAAAGATAATCCGCCTAATCAGATCCAGAGGAGGGAGCAGGGATAATAGGATCAATCTGGTGTAAGCCCTTATTAATGCGACGAAGATATTTTCGCATATACTTAAACTGCATATCTGGGCTATACTCATGTTATCAACCTTCTCCTCCAATGCACGAAGGCGTGCATCATAACTAGATGGATCGAAATCAGGATCATTTGGCGAATCAGATTTTATCTCATCAAATAACTCATCCATATTAACATCCTGTTGAGGAAGATCGCCAGCTTTCCCTTCATTTTTGGCTTCAACACCAACACCACCAACACCACCTTCATCAACTTGACCAGGAAGCAAATCCAACTTCATCTTATTAAGATTGGTATTATTGAAAATAAGATGATGAATGGGTGCCTCATTAATAGGTGTATCGACAAGCATATGAGTGGCTAACACAGTCATAAGATAACCAAACGGAATATCACTATGACCTGGATGGAGACAAAACTGTATGATAAAATAACAGATCAATGAAGGAAGACAGACTATGGTACTAAAAGCAATAGAATGCAACACACGAACCATGAAAGAAGTCAACTCAGTTTTATTACCGGACCGAGGATACAGATTTGAAATAAATATATGGTGTAACACTCTATATCTGGGTAATAAGTATTTTGAAGGGAGCGCATTCCCTTTGTGTGTCCATTGCACATTAATTTTACATAGGTCTCTTGTCAACATATGTTTTTCTGATTCAGATGGTTTGTCATATAGAGTATGAATCGGAATACCTTCATCATTATTAGGTATATCCATAATACCCAATATCAAATGACGGTCTACTTCAAATTTTCCTTCTCTAGTATTAATTAAAAATGTTAAATTATCAAGGAAGAATTCTGAGATACATGCAACCATTGATTGTGCAATTGACTAGTATGCAGATCCACCCCAAAGAAAAATGTTAGCCCAGCCAACAGATTCAAGGAGAGGGACAATACCATATGGAGCAATGTGATTGAGATCAACGGGATGCTTGACAATAACCTTACGGACACACAAATCCTGTACATCTTGAGGATCATCTTCGGGTGACCGAAGGTGCCGTTTTGTTATCGGTGTATATCTAGATGAGGATGGACCTCGGGATGTTTGCTTCTTCCCTCTAGCATCCATCTTCAAAAAGATATATAAAGAGCAAGAGAAATGTACAAAAAGAAGGATGGGTTTTCTCTAGATCAGCAATTTGAGAAGAAACTCTTGAAAAACCTAACAAAAAGATGAAACCAAGCTACACAATGATCAAATCAAAGCATAGAGAACATCAAACTTCAAGAAAAATAAAGAAATAAGACTTACTTTGAAGAAATACAAGAAATCCTATGACTGGTCGAGCCACGACTCGTCGTAGGTCGGAGTGAAAATGAAGAAGAAGGAGGTTTTCTCCAAAATAGATCATGTTCACGAGCTCCACGACTGGTCGAGTGACATGCATGACCGGTCGTATCAGGACTGGTCGTGTATAGCTACGACCGGTCGAGTATCGACCAAAAATACATATTTAATGTAAAAAATTAAAATTTAAACATAAATAATACTAAATATAATACGCTATGATACATGTAAGCAAGAATACTAAATGAAAAATGCACTACCAAGATCAAATTTTAATTTATTAAACATTCTTTTGTCGAGCGATTTAGTAAATATATCAGCAAGTTGAGTTTCGGTTGGTATATATTCCAAGGAAATAACTTTTTCTTCAACCAACTCACGAATGTAATGATACCTAATGTCAATGTGCTTAGTACGTGAATGCTGGATTGGATTTTTGGAAATATTTATGGCACTGAAATTATCACAATGTAAGATCATTAAATCTTGAATAATTCCATAATCGCTTAGCATGCGTTTCATCCAAACTAATTGAGTACAAGCATATCCAGCTGCAATATACTCAGCCTTAGCAGTGGAGAGCGATATCGAGCTTTTCTTCTTGCTGAACCAAAAAATTAAGCAATCTCCAATGTAAAAATAACCACCACTAGTTGATTTTCTATCATCAATATTACCGACCCAATCAGTATCTTAGTACCCGGCTAATTGAACACTAGTATCAAAAGGATATCAAAGATCCAGATTTATAGTACTTGCGACATTTTTAACAATGCGTTTAACAGCAGTAAGATGTGATTCCTTAGAATTAGACTGATATCTTGCACAAATACCAACACTTAACATGATATCAGGTCTACTAGCAGTTAGATACAACAAACTACCAATCATACTACGATATAGTTTAGGATATATATCTTTACCCGTAGAGTCTTTTAAGAGTCTTAACGTTGTACTCATAGGAGTATCAAAGTTCTTACCATTCTCAAATCCAAACCTTTTAACCAAGTTTGAAGCATATTTGGTTTGGGAAATGAAAATTCCATCAGGTTGTTGTTTTACTTGCAACCCTAGGAAATAGTTTAGTTCACCAACCATGCTCATTTCGAACCTTGATTTCATAAGATCTGCAAACTCAATAGACATGTTAGTATAATTTGATCCATAAATAATATCGTCAACATAAATTTGAACCATTAAAATATCATTGTTATGTTTCTTAACAAAGAGCGTCTTATCGACACTTCCTACTTGAAAGCTATGACTAAGCAAGAATTTAGTCAATTTCTCATACCATGCTCTGGGTGCTTGTTTTAGACCATAGAGAGACTTTTTGAGACGAAATACATGGTTAGATAACTTGGGGTCTTCAAACCCTGAAGGTTGTTTAACATACACCTCTTCATGTAAATCGCCATTGAAAAAGGCACTCTTTACATTCATCTGATAAATCTTAAATTTTCTAAAGCATGTGATGGAAATAAAAAGTCTGATTGATTCAAGGCGAGCGACTGGAGCAAAGGTTTCATCGTAATCGATCCCTTCAATCTGAGTGTACCCTTGTACAACCAGTCTAGCCTTGTTTCGTATTATATTTCCAAGCTCATCAGACTTGTTTTTAAGGATCCATTTTATTCCAATAATGTGTTTATCTTTAGGTTTAGGAACAAGATACCAGACATCATTACGAATAAATTGATTAAGTTCATCTTGCATAGCAACTATCCAATTTTCGTCAGAAAGTGCTTCTTTCACATTGACCGGTTCTATTTGGGATGTAAAACAAACATAATTACATATGTTCTCAAGTTGTTTGCGAGTACGAACTCCAGTAAGAGGGTTTCCAAGAATTTGATTGGTTGGATTATCTTTGACAGTCCTTGGTTCAGATTCTTTTTGACTTGATGAGGTATCTTGATTGTCGATAATAAGAGCTTCATCATCATCTGAACTCGGAGCTGGTGTATTCAAATGATCATCAATGACCACATTGATGGACTCTTGAATCACACCAGTTCTCTTATTTAGAACCCTATAAGCTCGACTGTTCAAAGAATAACCAACAAAAATACCTTCATCACTCTTCGTATCAAACTTTTCTAAATTTTCATGATCTCATAAGATATAACACTTGCTGTCAAAAACTCAAAAGTATTTGACAGTAGGTTTCTTTTCAAACCATAATTCATAAGCAGTCTTATTATCAGATTTACTGGTATAAACCCGATTAATAATATAGCATGCGGTATTGACTGCTTTAGCCCAAAGATTTCTAGAGAGCTTCATGCTATTCAACATAACATTAGCCATATCCTGAAGCACTCTATTCAACATAACATTAGCCATATCCTTCATCTTCATTATCGCAATCACTATTCAGATTTTCTTCACTAGATATATCATCATTATCTGAAAAAGTGATCTTGGCTAGAGTCATAAGGGCTTTAACATCATCGTCCAACTTGGTTTCAGAATCTTCTGATTTAGATGAGGATTCAGAATCAGACGATTCATCCCAAGTAGCCAACATGCTTTTCCTTTTTGATTTGTCCTTTTTAGGACATTTGTTAGCTAAGTGCCCATACTCTTGACAGTTGTAACATTGACTATCTTTCAAAGATTTTTGAGCTCTAGGTTTAGATCGTCTCTTATCATTTGACTTTTGAAAATCAACTTTTTTCTTGCTTTTAAAAATTTTGTAAAACGTTTTTGCTAAAAGCGCCATGTCATCTTCAGAATTTTCTAAGTCCGAAGTGCTTTCTTGTGAAACATTTTTAGATGATTTGAGAGCAATTGATTTTCCTTTAGGATATTTAAAGGTCAACTCGTAGGTTTGTAGTGAAACAATTAGTTCCTCAACCTTCATGGTATCCATATCACGAAGTTCCTGAATCGCGGTTACTTTAAAATTGAACCGTTCAGGAAGTGAGCGTAGTATCTTTGCGCACACTTTACTTTCTGAGATTCTATCACCAAGACCCCATATAGAGTTCACAATGTCATTCAATGTAGTGTAGAAGTCCATAAACATCTTATTCTCCTCCATATGAATTTCTTCAAATTTAGTTGTGAGGAGTTGGACTTTAGATTTCTTGACAATTGATGTACCCTCGTGTGTCATTTCTAATACATCCCATGCTTGTTTTGCATTTTCACAAGAGATGATTCTTTTGAATTCATCTGGTGATAATGCACAAGTAATTGCATTCAGTGCCTTTGCATTGGTACTACTTTCACTTTTTTGAAGTGTGGTCCAAAGAGAATAAGTCGTTGCTTTCATTGATTTTGAACTATCGTCATTAGTTACTTCAGTGATAGGAGGGTTCCATTCATTCACTGTGGCCAGCCACACACTTTCATCTAAGGATTTGAGGAAGATCCTCATCCTGGCTTTCCAATAGGCATAGTTTGTGCCATTAAAGGGTGGTGGCCTAGTGACTGATAGGCTATCAAAATTTGACATCTTAATATAGCTTAGATCGTTAGCTCAGGAAATAAATCCAATAAATAAACAATAAGCACGAGCTATTAGGCTCTAATACCACTTGAAAGGGCCTAGCTATATGCCCTAGAGGGGGGGGGGGGGTGAATAGGACTATGCCAAATAAAACTTAAAACAGCGGAATAATAAAAGAAATAAAGCACAATACTGAATTAAAAGTAATCTCAAAAACCTAGAATTAAGAGAATGATACTATATCAGTTCTAAGGACAACCTTACACAAAAAACCAAAGGTTTAAGGTAGGACAACCTTATTTCTAGAACGTCCTTTGTATCTTAAACCAATGACAAATAAAAAGCAAGGAAACCAAAAAAAAAAAAACTTACAAAAATAAATCCTAAGTTATTACAACATTCCCACCCTTGCTTGAAATAGAGATTACAACAATCATCCACAAATACAATCCACAAAACTGAATGAATAAAGGAATGAAAGAATAAAGCACATCTACAACACAACGATATATAGTGGTTCGCCTGTGTGTACACCAACTGTTATCCAAAAACCACACAGAATGCTATTCCACTCCTAATATCTTCACACAGGGGATATTAGTATGCACTATCAAAATAGGTTTCACAGGTTTACCTAAAACCTTCACAATTGTGTCTTTTTATCTCGGGCTTACACAATCCAAAAATCCACTCAATCTGAGTTTTCTGGTTCTGCTCAAATAACCAAAACAATGAGATTTTTCTGGCAAATCTCAAACAAAACCAAAGAAAGTAAATTACACAAATGTAAAATACCTGAATCTCCTTTTGAAGTAGCCCGGTAGAACCAATCGGAGTAGAAGTTCGATTCAACGTTCAAAGTCCAATACTCACTTTAAGAATGGTTCTAAGTCTAATTGATTTTATCTTAAATCAAAAAGGGCTAGTTCTATTTGATTTTGAATCCAAGAAGAAGGAATATCAGAAATTCCCCTTTTATAATAATATTGGAATGTAGATCAAAATCAAATAATGAACAAGCTAATGAAAGGAATATTAAATGAACACAAAATAGCTTAAAATAAACACGAACTTATCTCAAAGTATGGCCTTAAGATTGCTTGAATTAAATTGAAAAACTCTGAACTTCGTGCTCTATTTATAGCCTGAAAAATCCCATCTACGACTGGTCTTAGGATCCCTAGGACTGGTCGTAGCTTCAAAGATTTTCAAAGATTTCAGCGGGATAAGGATTAGCTATTTCACGACTGGTCCTGGGTAGCCTACGACCGGTCGTGGGCCACCTACGACTGGTCATAGGACCCCTATATTAGTTACTAAAGTTCAAGTCGTAGGGCTAAGACCGGTCGAAGGACGAGTCGAACAGCTCACAGGACTAGTCGTAGGATGTCTAGGACTGGTCATAGGACAACCAGAAAAATTCAAAAATCTTCAACAACCTAGAACTGGTCCTGAAAAATTTAAGACTGGTCGTAGCAGAGCTAGGACTGGACTTGAAGTCCCTAGGACTGGTCTTAGAATAGCCCGAACAAGCATATTTAAAATATATAAATTATGTATCCAGAATGACCTACAATAACACCCAACCTAAGGTTAATCTAAGGTCAAACAAACCTTGAAAGTGAGATGAACATTGATAGTCTATACTCTCAGATGACCCTTAAGTGAAGCTTGAGAATTTACGAATCTTGTTGCAGGCCTTCTCGAGCTTGAACCTTTCTTGACTTGATAAAGTCTTCTTCTATTCTTGTACTTGTTTGAATCTTGAACATGCATACTTGAAGACTTCTATTCATGAATACTTCATCCATGACTAGACTTGAAACATTTCTTCATTTAAGTTCTTATCTTGAAATACGATGTCTTGAAGTAATGAAAAAGTCTCAAACATGAAACACAAGAAATACAAGACATAGATAGGTTTTGGCACTACAAAATTTGATAACCAAAGGGATATGAAATCATAGCACTTACAGTGGGCCCACTAAATCAAAGATTAATGGTAGAGATCCTTCTCTACCCAAAATGGATGGTCTAGGTGACCTCTTCTTGTACAAGGAAAATAAACATCATGATGGGGTCTATGGAGAATGGCCCCATCATGGAATGATCATGTGGATCAAGGTGGCCATCGGTCACACCTTGGGTCCAAAGTGAGATCCATACCATCAATCGGTATGCCTCACTTGGCCCTTCAACAAAAAAAGAGAAAACTAGGCCTAATAGAGTACCCACCGTTCGTTCTTCTCGGTCTATTGGAAAGATGATCTCCTTGTGTCTCACTTTGATGGTGAAAGATGAGAAATGAATGGTTAGGATGAGAGATCTTGGGATAGAAAGTGGGCCACCAAAATCACTTTTCTCTCCGTGGGAAGAGCTTAGATGTGGGTTTTTTTTTGGTTGCTTAGAATTGTGTTGGGAAATGAGAGAGAGAGAGGGTTGTAAGAGAAGTGACGGATGGGTGTGATGGGTGAAAGGGTGAGTGATGTGTGATGTGTACTTGACATGTATGGTTGTGTAAGAGAGAGGGTGAGAAAGAGTTGACTTGGTGGTTGCTTGGGGATGCAGTCAAAGGTGATGTGTACTTGACATAAAGTGATTGATTGATTGATTCATGGGACATGCCATAGAGATTCTCTTGGGATTGCAAACGTGCGGTGTTTCCTTGAAATAAACGTCGGTTCACATCTTCTAACCTGAGTATCGGATCAGTATGCGAGTTGTAGTGTTGGAACTGCGGCGACGGTACGGTCGTAATAGTACAAGTCTCAGATTAAGCCGACTCAAATCTAAAGGATACGACTTAGGGTTGTGCGCAAACATTGATTACAGGTCGCAGATTGCCGGAATTCAACGGGAAGGATCACGGGAGTTGATGGAATAGTATAGACTAGGATACTGGTCTTACATATATGGACTTATTGAGCAAGAGTTGTATAATCATTCATTCATTCATTTATTATCCACTCGGATTGGTGGTGCGTAACTATTTATTATGTGTACCTTCTTAATGGCTAAGATTTCATTTTGGGCGCGCTACTAACTTGAGATCAAGAGTTTACCGCATTTAGTCTGACTATCCAAATTTAGGTATAGGACTGGTTTGGATAGAAGTCCCTTGTGGTAGACCCTGTAGCCTACGATAGTGCGTACTGTCATATTGACTTCACACTCCATCTTGGTCATTTCACTCACATCGCATATTACAATACATCTGCAGGCATATGACATTTTAGGTTGCTATGTTTCTACACTTATATGTCCTAGACAGACTTTGTAGGATTTACATATTGCATTGTATCCTCGGCATCTGATATTTGACTCTCTATGACTCCTCATTTACATTGCTGATTTGTATTTCGTACTCTGATATTGTATGATTTATAGACTTGCAGTATTTCCACTTACTCTGATATCGTATGATTCATGATCTTGCTAGTAATTTCGATACTATATGATTAAGGCATTATATTGAATACTTGGCACTTAGCTTGTACACAAACTTACACCACCCTCTACGCTTTCTATAAGTTTATGCATGATAGATGCGTGCAGGTGGCATTAGGTTACAGTAGCGTCGAGCTTGGAGTGTGTAGCTGACTTCTGGAACTTTAATTTTTGATATATATGTATTTTCATTTCGGTATTGTATTCAAATGTTTATATTAGTGGATATGTGATGATGATGTTACCTTTGTGATTTGGGTAAACTTGATTATGCTTCTTATGAGATAAATGTATGTTGAAAAATCCTCCTAATAGGATCTCAGGATCAGAATCTGGCATATGAGTACTGAGAGCCGAGAATGGGGTACTACGAAGGCTGTTGGCACTGGATTTAATAATCATGATTCTTGTGAGTCTGATCTCTGGGTTTAGGGAACGACATTTTCGGTATAAGGGATGCTTCAACGTGTAGACAGAATGGATACACGAGCGCACGAGTGCAGAATACCAGTAGGCCGCGTCTCCCACCATGTCGTGGTAGGTTGAAAGGGGGTGTGGCCTTATCCACCCGAGTGAGGGGGCTTTAAGCTAGGCTGAGTTTGACCAGCTGGCAAATGGGTCCACTATCGACGAGCCGGGTAGATATTGACAGACTACTAGTTAGGCGGATAGTGTGGTCTCTTCCACTCGCTGAGCTATGTAGCTAGGGAGGTGACAGTCAGTGTGGAGTTTACTAGACCCCGATGATATTCTAGAGATGAGTTGTATTGTTATGTGGATTTAGATGAGGACTGTCATGCTTGCCTTACATCTCGCATATGACATTTGGCTTAGCCTCGCATCGCATGACCTTAGTATGGCCGATAACATTCATGCCTTGCATCTCATGGCCTTAGTATGGCCGATAGCATTTATGCCTTGCATCGTATAGCCTTGGTATGACTGATAGTATTCATGGACTTACTAGCACATTTCTGCATTGATTTGATATTGCATACTTGACACTTGCTTTACGCACACACTTACACAACCCTCTAAGCTTTTCATAAGCTTATGCATGACCGTTGCGTATAGGTAATGTTGGATGGCAATAACACTGAGGCAAGAGTGTGTAGCTGAGCTTTTGGAGTTCTGATATCTATATTTGTATTTCCCTTTCCGCATTATACTCAAAGCTTTTGATATAGTGGATATGCAGTGATGTTGTTTTGTGACTTAGTTATGCTTGTGGTTATGTTCCATTAAAAAAATCATACTGAAAATTCACCTTGTAGGATCTCAAGATCAAAATCTAGCGTATGGGTGGGCCACTACGGAAGCTATCGACACCAGATTCGACAATCAAAAATTCTGTGAACCTTGTTTCCAAGTTTGGGGCTTGACACTTTGAGGCTAGACGGTAAAGGCACTACATTAGTTTGGGGTGATTCTTCAAATTGTGGCCTCTACTAGTTAACTTCAAGTACCGACATAGCATCAAGCATGACATACATCTCCCTAATTGTGTCATCATCCAAATCAGGGGAGTGGGCCAAGCACGTCTTTAGAGTGTCAGAGTATAGAGTAAAAAATGCTCTATCTTTCACGAAAGAATCGATTATGTTAATGTCGTGGGTATCGTCATCATCCTCTGACTGTTTGCTCATATTGAAAAAGATGTTGAGCTCCAATGTCATATTTCTAAAAGATAGATTCATAATCTCATTCCTACAATTAATGATAGCATTTGATGTAGCAAAGAATGGGCGACCAAGAATGATGGGTATCTGAGTGCTCACATCCATGATGGGTTGACTATCTAGAACAATAAAATCTACTGGGTAGTAGAATTTATCAACTGGACCAACACATCCTCTATCATCCCTTTCAGCGCACGAATTGATCAATCAGCAAGTTGTAACGTGGTTCGGGTAGATTTTAATTCACCAAGACCTAGTTTTTCATAGACCGAGTAAAGAATCAAATTTATACTCGCCCCCAAGTCAAGAAGTGCATTCTCAATCCAGTAATTCTCAATTACACTAGTGATGGTTGGGCTACCGAGATCTTTGTATTTTTGTGGCACATCTTGCTTGAGGATGACACTCACTTTTTCTATCAAAAAGATTTTTTTGTATGTTTTGTCGTTTTTTGGTAGTGCATAGATCTTTTAGAAATTTAACATATATAGGGATTTGTTTAATGACATCTAGTAGAGGGATGTTGACCTTCACTTGTTTAAGCACCTCTAGAATATCCTGAGAATTAGATAGATATTTTTGTGCAATCAACCGTTAAGGAAATGGCGCAATCGGCTTACTTTGAGATTTCAGTTCTAACCCATGTGGAGTAATGCTAGGTCTATCATTCTTATCTTCTTCGGTATCCTTAGGCTTTTCAGCCCTTACTGGAATAGATTTGTCAATTATCTTTCCACTCCTAAGAGTGGTGATAGACTTGGCCTGCTCCATTTGATTTGAAGATCTTGGGTCCCAAATTTCACATTGGGGCTTTGGATTGGGGAAAGGTTGGGCTAGAAGCATCCCTTTCTCCCCACTCGCTAAGTGTGACTCAATCATTTGAATGAATGATGTAAACATTTACATTGTTATTTTTATATCCTATAATGCTTGTACCGTATTATGGTTGAATAGCTCTTGGTTTTGCATGAATTTTTGAATCGTATCCTCTTAAGGCCTCTTCTGATTTAAAATTTGAGTAAGGGTCACTTGTGAGTTAGGCGTTTGTCCATTCCTCCAACTGAAATTTGGATGGTTTCTCCAGCTAGAATTGTATGTACTTGAGGTGGGTCCTCTGAAAGGTCTTTAGTAGTTGTTCACAACATTTGATTGTTCATTTAATATATCTTGAAAAGAAGGAATTGTTGGGCAATTATCAGTTGTATATATGTTACGAACACAAATACCATAAATAATTTTCACAACTTATCAGATTTGATAGGTTCTGCATTCTTAAGTTTTGTAGCCTCGAAATTTCTTGTGAGATTGGCCACTCTTGCACTCATATCATCTTCCTCTTTTAGAACATAAATTTCTCCTATTTCCTTTGATTAAGTAGGCTTAAAAGTGGTGAGTCTTGGAGAGGTGTCCCATGATTACGCGTTTTCTAATAATTGATCAAGGTAATCCCACGCATTATCGGCTTCTTTGTTCATGAATTCAACATTACACATCATCTCTACGAACTGGCTCATTGGTGAAGTCAATCCGTTATAGAAAAAGCTTACTATTCACTATACTTCATAGCCATGATGTGGACAGGAATTTGTGAGATCTTTCAATCATTCCCAGCATTGGAAGAAGGTCTCTTCCTCTTTTTGGGCAAAGTTCATGATTGCCTTCCTTAAAGTGTTAGTGTTATGAAACGGGTAATTTTTTTAAGAAATTCTCGGGTCATCTCGGCCCATGTACTGATGGATCTTGGCTTTAAGGAGTGCATCCACATCTTAGCTTCTTTTAATGAAAAAATAAACAATTTAAGTCTAACAGTGTCCTCATACACGTTTGGAAAGTGTAATGTAACGACTACCTCATCAAACTCCTTGATGTACAAATATGAACTTTCAGAATCTAGTCCATAAAACTTAGGAAGGAGTTGTATCACTCCAGGTTTGATATCCACATTTTCTACATTAAGTGAAAAGAACATACAGGAAGGTGTACTCACCCCTGCTGGTTGTAAATAATTGCGTAGAGTACGAGGCGAGGGTGCATTATTCACCTCGTTTTCATCTTGAACTTCCTTAACTAGTGGTTCAGGTTGAGGTTGATTTGCATCCATCACTTCAATTAACTAAGAGGATCTCAAGTGGTGTATAATTCTTTGATGGATAGGCAACTCTTCGACTAATCCTCTTTCACTCAAGAGACGTTGAGTGTTCTCATGAACCCACTTAGGCATGAAACACGAACAACCCTCAAGTAACTAAATAATTAAACCTAAAAAGAAACTTAAAAAAACTAAAACAAATAAGAGATCTCAAAAAAAGAGAGAGAGTTGGAACCATATTACCGAATAACAGTTGTCATGTGAGGAATCTTACAAAATAAAAACAATGTTAGTTTCTAAAAATAATTTTAGAAAAAAATCCTAACCTAAAAACATAGTAGAAAAATAAATTTTAATCTTAACCTAATTCTAATACCAATTAATTCCAGGAAAAAAGTAGTCGTGGTCCTTGGCAACGGCGTCAAAAACTTGTTCACAACCCCAAGTGTAGGGTTGCGATATAGTAATAACTTGTGAGAACGAGGTCGAATCCATAGGGACTAAATTGTACGTATTTTGAAAAGAACTAAAACTAGAAGTAGAAGAAGATCTAAGTCTGAATTCTGGAATAAAAGAGAGTAATTATGAATAATGTTTAAAATATCAAGTAAAGGTGGGAATTAGTGTGCCAAGGATCCACTTATAGCTATTAAGATGCTACCTAGTGTTTCGAACAAGAAACAAATGCATTCGATTTGGGAAAAATTATCTTATTCGAATATAATAAAGAGAGTATATGAAGAACAATCATTTTTTTATTCATACTGAGTACATTTACATCCTTTAATATCCATTGATTCTAAGATAGATCATTTGAAATACATAAATTGAAATTAACAAAGTTCAAATATCGAATCTCAAATTCGGCAACATTTCGACATTTTCTTCAGTCATCTCTTTAGGAGGAATGTTGTGCTGATTTGATCATTCGATTTTTTCCTTTTTGAGCTTGTCCTTTATGCAAAAGGAGAGCTTGGAGCAATGAAGATCAAACTGGACAATTTCAACATGGAAGCCAATTGTGCAGTCCGTGCAATGGAGAAAATCATCGCCCAACCCGCATAATGAATGAAATTGTTTGTGCGGTCCATGGAACCTATTACTCATTGCGTGACCCACACAACTACTTTACATGATATTTTGATTTTCTTCTATTTTCCTCATTCCTTCAAGTCCCCTTTTGATCTTCTCCTTTTCTATCTTTCTTCATTATTTTCATGCCTTAACAGATACCCCCTTGATCCTTTTCTTTGTTTATAAATAAAAATCATAGAATTAGGATAAAAAAAATCCAATTTTCTTAACATGTTGCGCGACCTATGCAATGGCCACCCTCGTACTGTACTCAGCCCATTTTCCTATAAATAGTCAGTTGTACTTCATTTCTTCACTTTTCATTTTACGACGAAACTCTGCTTCTTCTTTTCTTCCTCGTGCAACAAGTATCAGTTGTGCGACCCATGCAACATCTTCACATTCATGGAAGAGTTTTTTGTGTTACGCTGCCCACACAACAAAGAATCATTTGCTCGACTCGTGCAACCGATACTTGGCCAGTTTTTAGACTTAGCCAATTTCTGAATCCTTGCATTTCGTTATGGCCCATACAAAAAGGACCTACATTCCTATCAATCCTCCCACTAACCAACCTTCTCAACAAGAATTGTCAGACCCTACATCTTTTCAAGCTGCAGAATCCCAAGCCGCAGAATCTCCACCATCTCCCATCCAACCTTCACAAAAGCGCATTAAGACAACCACCACGTGCCCTGCTTATATTAAGGAGCCAATGCTCCCTAATTTTGACTTCTTCGATCACATCAACACACTACCATCCCCCATCCATAGAGCCATCGCAATGGGCGATCTCGGAAGACCTCCTAAACATGGTCATGAATACGACTGGGAGCAGTGGCTGAAGACGACAGCGCACCATTAGACTATCAGCCAAAAGCCTCTTACCAGGGAAGATACTCCGCCCCCTTCTCGACTGAGAAAGAATCGCCGGAATAAGGCTCAAGAATTTCAGGAGAAAATTAAGGAGCATAACTAGAAGAAATTATACAATTCTTGAGAGTCAGTCCACGCGATCGAGGGTGTCATAAAATTTGACAACCCTTATAAGCAAGTTATTGTGGTGATTCTAGTCAGCATCCATCACCACCGTTCCATGCTGAATTGTGAGCCTAGGGATCATCTGGATGGAGAAATATTAGCCTATACAGAGTCTTGTTCGTTTAGAGAACCAAGACTACAAGAAGGCATTCTGCAACCAACGAAATCGAGACAACAAATCGGTGACATTCACTCTATGATCTTCCTCACCCCATCTTACGATCCCCACAACTTATATCTGACTTATTTCTACGAGACGCTCCAGCAGTGTTTCAGTGACCGTCGCCTTATTTGGAGTCCCGAAGAGTTCAGAACAAGGGGTCTCTTGACTCCCCACAATTATTACTCTAAATGGGCCACAACAATTTTTGCTAAGCATGCGGGGAATTTGTCCAAGATTGACATCTACACCGCGATTGAAGCAACATCATATCCTTTTTATAAGGAATCCTCTATTCTGAAGGCTTTTCTCAACTATTGGTGCCCTTCCACCAGTTCTTTCCATCTCCACGAAGGCAAAATGAGTATTACACTCTCGAATATTTATAGGACCACCAGTCTGCCAATAACTGAAAAATTCTTCGATGAATTTGTCCCCACCAACAACGAACTAGCCTTTTTCTCTTCGCCTGATCGTTATCGCCTCCATTCGAAAACAACCACTGAACTCTTTAAGGACTTTAAGGACATGTCCAAGTTTTCGAATATCCACAAGATTCACCCTATGCAATGGCTAGCCCATTTCAGCAGAGCTCTTCAGTAATCTTCCTTCTTTTCAAAATAACATTTTTATTGCATCTTGATACATAATCTCAATTTCGCCTGCTTCTATTTTTCTTCCAGATTTAATGATAACCACTCACGAGAGTTGGAACGTCTTCATAGGAGCATAAAAGAGCGCACTGAGTATTCTGTTTATGGGGAGCTTACAACATTTAACGCTTACTGGCTAAGCATAGTGGCTTTCCCAACTCTAAGTTAGCAGACGCCATCCTCCCCTCGCTGTTTGTGGTAGCCGATGCTATGGCCGAAGGGGTCAAATACTCCCTTGCTCCCATTCTATGCTCAATTTATAGAGGTTTCGGAGAGATCGCTTCTCACATTAAAAGTCCCTCCGTCGGCTCTACTTCAACCTATATGCCATGACATTATTTCCTCGGCTGGCTCAGTGTTTACTTCCCTTGGACCTTCGAAGTGCCAGAGAAATCTTACGTTCATCCTTCTCAGATTCCTCTCTGGTTTTTCCAAAAGAGAGCCATGGCGAAAAGGTCTTATGACTAGGCGAAACATGTCATCTCCTCCAATGCCAAGATTAATTATTTTCATTTCTTTCTACCTCATTACACAACGGACACAGACAAGTCGGACACAGAATCACTCACTATAGGAGAAAGGGCATTTTTTCTATCGATTAGATCGTGTAGTCTCCCATTAAGGGAGGGGACAAAATTTTGGAGAGAACTGTACTATCCAGTCATTTTTCTAGTCAATTCGGCTTCGATCAGGTAATTCCCGAAGACTGCGGAGTTATGGCACTGGCCCATTTAATTGGGCGATGGTCTGAAAGTAACTATTAGGCCAAGCTAATTCTTCTTTCATCATCCCAAGCTACGACCATATTCCTTGCGCTTCATATAACCACATGAGATGGTGGGTTCACCTTTCATATCTGGTAAGGAAAGGTCTGCCAGTAGCTAAGCCCATCTGGCTTCCACCACCCAAACTTAGGGGTTGCACAATTGAAGAGGGAGTAGGCTTCATAGCAGAGACCAGTCATGCTCCTTTTGTTGGTCATCATTGTGTTAAAATATTCATAGATGAACCTATCCGTGAGAAGAAGCCTAACAATACCCTTGAAGGGTGGATAGCTTACGGTGTCATTCTTGAATTTGAAAAAGTTCCTCTCCACCGTTCAAGAAGAGAAAAAGTCACAGAAGTTGTTCCCCTATGCTAGAGAACGTTGACAACCTTCAAGACCAGCCAATCTCTTCTCCTGCTCCCAGGACTATCCATCCTAGTCCTTCTTTTCCAATGACAAGATCTTAAATGTGTACCTAAGCTTCTCCCTAAGAAGGGACCATTAATTCTGCTTCTCCGATTTTAGCCAGTGTAGATCTTTAACCAGAAAGCAACCAGTCTCTTCTTTCAAAAGGGAAAAAAGTTGTTATTAAAGAATCTAGCGAAGGAGATTCAGACGATGAAGATTCAACTTCTTCATCTGGAAATACTATTTTTAATGAATATAAGGCAGAAGGAGAGAATCAAGATGATGACTGTGAGGAGGGGGAAGTTGATATTACCGACGAAGAAGATGTCATTGCAGAAGATGTTCTTGCTGATGAAGGACACATCCTCTTGACCTCCGAGGTTATTCCTGCAAAGACTTCACCCATTGTGGGGGAAGAAGAAGACAAACCCCTAGATTACGAGGAATATGGTTATTCACCATGTAAGAGAATCTTGCTATTTTTGTTTCCTTTTATTCTTTTCTCCTGTCATGTCTTACGTAATTTATGTCAGGTGATCATGTTGTCAACACAGAGGGAGATAGTACTTCCCCCATAGATTTACCTCCAGTCGTACTAGCGGCTTCACCAAGATTTTCGATGCCTCTACGGGTAGTGGCACGTGAAATTGCTTTTTCGGTGGAATCAAATGATCTGCTAACTCCCACCACTGTTGATTCGAGCACTGAAGTTAGGGCTCCATCTTTTGCTAAGATGGTGAAACCTAATCCCCCTCTTTTTAGAGAGACACAACTTCTCGCTGTTTCGGTACCAGTAGAAGGTCTATCCTTTTCCTTATTCACACTTTTCATATTATCTGCACTTACAGTTTTTCTATAACTCTATATTTCTTATTTCTTAATAGGGAACTTACCTCAAAGTGGCACGACAGGTTCTGGTTCTATTGGGACTTCATCAAATGTGTTATCCCTTGAGAAGATTTCTACATGTAAATTGGCATTGATCAAGAATTTCATATTAGCTATTATTGAGATGTTTAAATATCCTGATCAATGGTCAGGTATGGCTGTTATTTTAGATGTTTTGGACAGTGCTGCACGGATGGCTAAAGTCAATGTTTCTTCTGTACGCAATGCTCTCCTAAGATTCCATAATTTGATAAATATTCTGTCATCAGCTGAAACTACGATTGTCCTGCCCAAAATTTTGGAGTACAGGAAGCAGCTTGCATACTCTAAGGAGAAAATTTCTCAGATTGCTCCCATTGTCTCTCATCACAACTAAGAATAACTATCTTTGTGAGAGAAACTAAAGGCTTTTGCTAATAACAGATGGCTATTCAGAATCGTATTACCCTTTTAAAGTAAGAGATCGCTCAGTTGGAGAAGCAAGGTCTGGAGGAAGATCTGACCATTGAAATAGTACAGGAAAAGATGCAATGTAGCCTTCATTTCATGGACACTGAAAGATCTGAATTGGCTAAGAATGAAGAACTAATTGCCTTTTTGGAAGAAAAGCTAACTAGTATCCCATATCCTACCAGAATTATTTCAAATGCCAAACTGGAACATGCGGCTGCTCAAGTTAATATTTAAGAAAATTTACAACAATACTTAGTAGCATTAGGCATTACAAGAGAACTATGAGATGTAAAATTTTGATATTTTCTCTTTTGTTACTAAAAGTACTCTTAGAATTGCAAGTTATATAAGTATTTCATGATATTCTCGATAATGGTGTTCTTGTCTCATTTATGTGATGTTTTGATTGATGTGTTATGCCTCTTCTTTCTTCTTTCCCCTTTTTACAACAAATATTCTCTTATGACTTGTTAGTAAGGGATTTCCTATATGATTCCTGTCTTAATTGGCGGTGCTAAGTTTTAGTTTAGTCTGATAGTCACACACAGTATATCCTCTTGAGTAGTGGAGCCACGCAATTTTTAGACTCTTGAGTAGTGGAGTCAGGTCTCAGATGATGGTCTTTGTAACTCTTAAGAGTTCACTGGACTTCTCATAGCCTGGTGAGTTCACAAACTGCGATCCATCAAAGGGGCTTAGTGAAGCTACCGGGACCGTGAACTCAGTTGGATTTACGCACAGGGCTAGCCGCAATAACTCTCTAAAGTTCACGGGGCACACAAGGTGACCTTAGGGGTACCAAATCTAGGCTGTTAGTCCGTCAATGAGTAGGTTTAGACCCTTCCTCATAAGATCTGGGAGGTCTTATGCATGGTTGGCCTATATATGGACATGACCAAAGAGCTCGCACTGTAGCCCATGTTTTCTTCGCCTGCAAGGTCGGACCTATTCACGGGAGGAGATTTTCATCCATACCCTATAACGCTGTCGAAAAGCTATACAGATGGCATTGGTCTTACCCATGACTGGCTGTTGAGGACTTTTTGGTCGCTAGCTCCATCCCCTGCACGTATGGGTTGCATATGATGGCCTTCACGGGGTTTTTAGGGCCACTAACTTCTCACTGCTACCCGAATGGATAAAATGATAGGTCTTATGTGTAGCTGCCATTTTTTAGGGCTTGGCTAAGCTACCTTAAAAGATAATAATAGTAGGTGGGCATTGTTGTCGCGAGAATGATAGACATCTTTGAATGAGATTGATACGTCACCACTTCTGCTACATATGTTTTATTCACAATATATCATCTTGGTGGTGATACCAATTTCAACAAAATTTTATAGAGTTCGTTTGATGATGATAATGATGGTCACTTTCCTTTTGTAACACTTATTAGTACAAAGTCTTGATGCGCCCACAAATTTCTTCTTTATTCATTCATCTGACAGTACATAGCCATGACCTTGCTTATTCTTGCCCCCTTTTGATACCGAATCATTATTCTATTAATATTTTGGATCAAAATCAGTAGTATCTTAAGGGATAATATCTTTTGATGAAGCGAGTATTGACCGGTATACTGATACCTTGTCCATCTTGATCTACAAATCTGTACGCTCCATTGGAGTATACTTATTTTATTATGTACAGTCCATCCCATTTGGGTTCGAATTTGCCCTTTGTTCTGTGGGTGACCACTATTGGTCTTTTCAACATCAGTACCATATCCTCTTTTTTGAAAGAGCGATACTTGTCTCGTTTATCAAAGGTGGCTGATATCCTTGCCTGATACGATTGCAATCGCTGTTGGGATGCCAGGTGTTTCTCATCAAGCAAATCCAACTCATTCAGCCTTATTTTTACATTTTCATAATCTATAATTGACTAATGTACCTCCACTCTGAGTGACGCTACTTGTATTTTAATAGGAATCACCACTTCTACACCATAAACTAGTGAATACGGTGTTGATCTTGTTACTGTCTGGTGGGTAGTTTTATATGCCCACAATGTTTCTTGCAATCTTTCGTCCTAATCGTGCTTGTTTTCTGTCACCGTTTTCTTCAGTATCTTGATTATCATTTTATTAAATGCCTCTACTAATCCATTGACCGGTGGATAGTAAGGTGTTGAAAATGAATGATTGTAAGACTCGTATCCTAATCCGTACTGTTTCGTTGCTTTCCGCGATCCTTCTCGTCAAATTCCGGTGACCTGCGACCTGTAATCTACTTTACGCATGACCATAAGTCGTATCCTATACATTTGAGCTGGCTTAATCCAAGACTTGTATCATTGCGACCACACCGTCGCCGCGGTTCCAACGCCGTAGCTCACGCACCGATCCGATACCCAGACGATGAGATGCGGACCCGCGTTCAGTTCGAGGAAAAACACCGTGCATTGAAAATTTCAAGAGAATCTCTACGAAGTATCAAATCAATCCCATCAATCAATCACCTATCAATCACTTTATATCAAGTACAAGCAACCATACCTCTCTTACATCACCCTTACCTAAAGTCAACTCTCTCCCTCTCTCTCTCTTACACCACCTTACATGTCAAGTACCACCCATCACTCACATCCATCACCCCATCACTCCTCCTTACATCCCATCTCCCTCTCTCATTTTCTAACAATTCCAAGCAACCAAGAGAGCCCTCTCACGTCCAAGCTCTTCCCATGTGAGAGAGTGATTTTGGTGGCCCACTTTCCATCCCAAAAAACTCTAATCCTAGCCATCCATCTCCCATCTCCACCATCAAAGTGAAGCTCTAGGAGACCGGCATCCCGACGGACCGAGAAGATCAAGTGGTGGGTGTTTCCATAAGCTAGATTTTCATATTTCTATGATGGGCCAAGTGAGGCCCACCGATCAATGGTGTGGAGCTCATTTGGGACCCTAAGATGTGGCCGATGGCCCATCTTGATCATCAAATCATTCCATAATGGGGCCATTCTCCATGGACCCCATCATGATGTTCACTTTCCTTACATTAAGAGGTCATATAGACCGTCCATTTTGGATGGAGAGGGATCTCCACCGTTGATCTTTTGTTTGAATGGTCCATATGCAATGGGACCTTTTGATGTATGATTGGGTGGTTGAAACGGAGGGCCCATAGTGTCGGGGTCCCTCCATCACGTGTGTCCTCTCTCTCTCTCTCTCTCTCTCTCTCTCTCTCTCTCTCTCTCTCTCTCTCTCTCTCCCTCTCTCCCTCTCCTTTTTATTTATTTTCTTGTATGTTGATGAGGCCATGTGGCCCACTTGAATGAGCCCCACCATGAAATATGTATTCTATCCAAGCCCTCCATGAGTGGGGCCCATCTTGATATATCATTCACCTTGTGGTGGCCCACCTAAACAAAAAAAAAGAAAAGAAAAAAAAAAGAGAAGGGAGAAGAAGTCCAGACGCTCGACGCTGGAAGGAAACACAGATATAAGCTTGGTTTCAAGCTTCTTGAGGTGGGCCACTTGTACAGGACCCACCTTGATGCATGTATCCAATCCAAGCCGTCCATCCTCTTCCCTGACTCATTTTAGGCGTTGAGCCGAAAATTGAGGTTGATCAAAGTATCTGGTGGGCCATAGCATCAAGAACTATACCATTACCATTGAAACCTTTTCAGATTCCTTTTTACACGCTGAAAAATGGCCGATATTGGTCTTGATGGATAGGTTATGGGCTGTAGAATCTAATGGCTGGAGTGGATTCTTCATATGCGGGCCCCACATGAGTAAAACCCCATAAAGATGGGTTTCTTTAAAAAAAAATCATCAAATGTAAGCAGCAGAGGCTGCTGCCTCTAACCTATCAGACACGTAGGCGTCCTACGTCTCAGCTGGCGGACGGGCAGCAGCCCACGGCCATAGCCGTGGGCCCAACCTTGATGTTTATTTTCCATCTGACCTGTCCACAAGGTGGCCCACTTTCTGAGGTGGTCCCTCCCCCAAAATGAGGCCCATCCAAAGCTCAGGTGGCCCACATCACAAGAAACAGTGGTGATTGAATCCTACCATCGAAGCCTCTTTGGTGTCCACAGAAGTTTTAAATCAAGCTAAAATTTGTTTCTACCCTTCATCCAGGTCTCTGTGACCTTTTCAACGGGTTGGATGGCATGTAGACATTATGGTGGGCCCCACCTGGGACCCACAGTGGTGTATGTGCTTTAATCAAGCCGTCCAGGCGGTGGGACCCCCCTCCGTGACACATGTGTTTTACCAACGCCGTCCAGCAGGGCAGCTGGACGGTGGGACCTACCCCTCTACGTGTGGGGCCCTCAGTGTGTGTATATATATAAAATATTATATTATATAAATAATATTGTATATATATTTTATATATATCATACTATATATAATATATCTAATTATAGGCCTTCATGTGGACCCCCCACTATGATGCATGAGGTACATCCATACTGTCCACCTATTTTGAGAGCTCATTTCATGACATGAGCTAAAAATGAGGCAGATATATGTTTCAAATGGGCCCACCTTGGTGTGTGCTTAAGGCCCACAATTTACTTAATTATGGCCATTCATTGAGACCGACTTTGGTACATATCTAAAGCCTATGGGACTAACCCCATTTGACACATAAAGAGCCCATGGGATCAAGCCCATTTGATGTGTATGGGGTATAAATGGAGTGGCCCATTTGACATATTTAAAGCTCATGTGTGCAGGCCCATTTGATGTATTTCAAGGCCCATGAATCGTGGACGATTATAATGTACATAAGGCTCATTGGTGAGGCCCATTAATGTAGCCCATTTGATAAATGTAAGGCCCATGTGATATGACCCATTTAATGTATCTAAGGCCCATGGGTCGAGGCCCAACGAGATGACCTTAGGGTCCATTACAATGAGTGATCTCTCATGGCTCATGTAATGACACTTATGGCAGGTCATGCCTAAGGAACAATGTTGGTTTGACGTCCACATTGTAAGTACAATATTGGTTAAATGTCCGCATTGTAACCCTCCTTAAGGCCCATTAATAGGCCCATACTTGTTACTATTCATCGCTTTATAACATGCTTAGTATAATCCCATGACTCATGTCCATACGCATCATATGTATGCTTGATTTGAGTAGCGACTGATCATAGCATATGCCATTGGACAGAGCACTTATGGGACCCGTTATGAGACGGAGTGCCCTACATGATCGCACAGTACGCGCTGGATTTCTGCATGATTCGACGTGTGATTCATGCATCTCGCATACATGTGACTTGATCACTGCACGCCCTAGCGACATCAGGGTCGTGGCTCCACAGGTACATCGTGAATGGCCGTATTGGATACCGAAAATACTTATTCTAGCACTGTGGGCACTTAGGATGTCCTTGGGTGAAAGTCCCAGAACCTTTTTGGTACTAGGAGATGCTCCAACGTCTAGACCGAGTGGATACACAAGCGCCCGAGTGTCGAATACTAGTAGGCCGCGTCTCCCACTGTGTCGTGGTCGGTTAGAAGGGGGTGTGGCCTTATCTGCCTGAGTGAGGGGGCTATAAGCTAGGCTGAGTTTAATCAGCTCGTAAGTGAGTCCGCTATCGACGAGTCAGGTAGGCATTGGCAGACTACTGGTCAGGCGTGAGGTCTTTTTCGCTTGCTTGACTGTGCAGCTAGGGAGGTGGCAGTCATTGCGAAGTGTATTAGACCCCGGTGATATCCAGAGAGGAACTGTACTGATATATGTACTTGAGGAGTACCGACTTGCTTGGATTGCATTTCACATATGACATTCGACTATATAGGCCTTGCATCGTATCGGTGTGGCCGATGACATTCATATCTCATCGCATAGCTTTGGCATGGTTGATTCTATGGACTTACCACATACTTTCGCATTGTTCTGATACTGTACACTTGACGTTTGCCTTACGCACACACTTACACCACCCGCTAAGCTTTTGTAAACTTATGCATATAGTTGCGTGCAGGTAGCGTTGGACAACAGCAGCGCTGAGGCAGGAGTGCATATCAGGACCTTTTGGAGATTTTTGATCACCTTGTATTTTCCTTTCCGTATTGTACTTAAATTTTTTGATATAGTGGATATGTGGTGATGTTGTTTTGTGACTTGGTTATGCTTGTGGTTATGCTCCATTACAAAAAAAAAATTCATTCTGAAAATCCTCCTTGTAGGATCCTAGGATCGGAATCTGGTATTTGATTATCAGAAGCCGAGAATGGGGTACTACGGAGGCTGCCAGCATCAGATTCGACAATCGGGATTCGTGTGAATCCGATTTTCGGATTCGGGGCGTGACAATGATGAATGTTGAATTTCTAACATGGCTTTTCCATGCCTCTGTTTTTTAAAGGAGTGTCATTATCTATGACAATTTTCTTCATAATACCATGGCGGTATATTATTGTGTATCGTATGAAATTAACCACATCTTTCTCTTTGACACTACGTACTGTAATTGTTTTTGTCCATTTGGAGAAGTAATCCGTTACTACCAGAATATGTTAGTTTCCTTTGGACGAAGGTGGATTTATAGGACCAATAACTTCAAGTCCCCAGGCAGAGAAAGGCAAAGAGGTGACCGACTGACGTAGGTCTTCCAGAGGAATGTGTATAACATCTCTGTGAATCTGACATTCATGGCATCGCTTTACATAATTTATCGCATCTTTAAACATGGTAGGCCAATAATACTCCATTCGATATATTCAATAAAATAAATTTCGGCCAGCTTGATGTGCCCCACATTCTCCAGAGTGCGCCTCTCACAACATTTGGCCTGCTTCTTATTCATCTGGGCAACGTAGCAGCATTCCATTGTAAGATTTTCTATACAGTACTTCGCCACATATGATGAATCTGCTGATCTTTGCTTGATTCATTGTCTCAACACTGGATCTTCTGGCAAGATATCATATTAAAGATAATCTATGAAAGGCTGACACCAATCATCTGTTGTTATCTCTAAACACGATATAGGAAGTGTCTCAACAATTTCATCGATGACCTCTGAAGATGGTAAAAATCTTATTTCTTATATAGTCAATTGGAGAGGGCTTCGATTTGAGCAAGACAGAGTCGCTGCTAGGCTCGCCAAAGCATTTACTTTTGTATTGTCAGACCACAGTATGTGTTTGATTTTGACATGATAGAATTGCTCTAGCAACTACTGTGTTTTTCGACAGTATGACAAGAGCTCTTGCTTTCTTATCTTGAATTCAGTCATCAATTGATTTATGATCAGTTTAGAATCCCCAAAAATATGCAGCGTTTTATCTTCATTTCATGAGAAATTTCCATCCTGATGATGAGAGCTTTATATTCGGCTTCATTGTTTGTACATGTAGTTCCCAATGTGAAGGAGTAAGGTAATAAGTCACCCTGAAGTGTGATGAAAGTAACCCCTGACGCTCGAGAAGCACCATTGAAATACATCTGTCATGGGCTTTGCAACTCGGTCAACATAACCTGTTCATCGGAAAAATCATCACTAATGGTCTCGTACTCTGCTACAGGTTGTGCTGTAAGGAAGTCCGCCACTGCTTGCCCCTTTACCACTTTTGTCGATTCATACGTAATATTATATTCTGAAAGTAGCAGCATCCATTTGGCCAAGCTCCCAGATAACATCAGTCTTGACATAAAAAATTTTATCGGATCTACTCTTGAAGTTATGTCATGAGAGAGATAATAATGTCTTAATTTCTGTACCGTGAATATCAACGCCAGACATTCACTCTTGATTGGAGAGTAGTTGCATTCCGCGCCCATCAGAGTTCTACTTAAATAATAAAGAGCAGTCTCTTTCTAAGATTTATTCACCTGTGCCAATAAAGCTCCTAAAGAATTCTCGACTGCAGATATGTACAAAATAATCATCTTTCCTTTTATTAGAGCTGTCAATACCAGCGGCTATTTCAGTAATTCCTTTATCGAATTGAACACGTTATGACAGGCTTGGTCCCATACAAACTCTGTCTTTTTTCATCAAATGAGAAAATGGCTAACATCTCCCTGCCATATTTGAAATGAAACGGCGAATGTATGCCATCTTTCCTTGCAAACTCTTCAATTCTTTTAATATCTTCGGTGGCAGTATATTTTGAATGGCTTTAACTTTCCCTGGATCGATCTCAATGCCCCTAAGCCTAATAACAAAAGTAAGGAATTTTCTTAAAGACACCCCATATGTGCATTTAGATGGATTCATTTTCAACTGTTTCTTTCTGAGTCGACGGAAGACCGATGCCAAATGTTCACAATGATCTTGATGATTACCTGATCTGACCACCAAGTCATCTACATAACACTCAACATGTTTGTGCATCATGTCCTGAAAGATATTCTGCATTGCCCTCTGATATGTCACCTCGGCATTTTTGAGACTAAATGGCATAACTTTGTAACAATAAATCCACAGTGAATTTCTAAACGTTGTTACTTCTTCATCTTTAGGTGTCATTCTTATTTGATTATAACTTGCATAGCCGTTCATGAAAGACATGATAGCATACTGAGTCATACTATCGATCAGCAATTCAATTATCAGGAGAGGAAAATCATCTTTCGGATAGGCTTCATTCAGACCCCTGAAGTCAACGTACACCCTGACTTGTCCGTTTTTCTTTTTCACTGGAACAATGTTCGATATCCACTTGGGATACTTGAACTCCCTGATAAATCTAACTTTTATCAACTTATTCATTTCTTCTTCTATTAGAGGAACCAAGTCTGGGTGAAATTGCCTTTGCGCTTATTTAACTAGCCTTTTCTCCTTAGAAATATTTAACTGGTGCATTGCTACTGAAGGCTCCAAACCCGACATCTATGCATACGTCCAATCGAAGACGTCTTTATTTTCTTTGAGAAGTTGAACGTATTTTTGGGCCTCCTGTTCAGAAAGACCGGCACTAATGAATGTGTTCCTCGGCTCTTCCTTCGTACCCAAGTTTACTTCTCGCAAACTGTCTATTGTTGGTTGCCTCCATCTTCTTTTGTTTTGGGGCCATTTTAGGATGCTCGATTATTTTAGGATCTTCCTCTGATAACTGCTCAACTATGACCATGTTGACCGATGATTCTCCCCCCAATCCTTGAAATTTTCATCACTTTTCATGACTAACCCCAATAGGAATTTGAATTCCTTTCCTATGATTCAGATCGGTGTGTTCGTCGTAATCAAAACTCATATATTTTGTGATCCGCTTACTTGTCGAGATATATTTTTTAAGATCTTATGGCGTCAGCTTACCGCAATACATATTATTCTTGACCTCTTCCCCTATCTTTGTTTCTGTTGGGGCGTAGAATTCTATTGGTTCTGAGTACTTTGCGCTGGCCCTAACCTGAAACCTTCCTGAAATAGCCAAAAATGGCTTATTTCTTTCAGCATATGGCAATGGCACTGTATAATTGGATTACAAAATTTTCAATTGTTCAAGTGATAACAGAGTTAATGGCAACTGCCCTGGTTATCTCAGATGTTTTGGTACAAAATATAATTTCTTCTTTGTTTCTACAGCTTTGGATGATTCTGCCTTTTCTATTTCTTCTTTCACCAACTTTACTTGAATGTCCTTTAGGAATTTGTTTTCATCATTCTTTCTTTCTGCTTTAGCAAACCCTTATAATAACTGGTGTCTGCAAAGAAGGCCTTAGCTTCTATATAGGGCTTCGCATCAGCTATTACTTTATATTGTATCCCATCTTTACAGTATTTGAAACATTGATGTAGAGTAGAGGGTATAATGTTGTACTGATGTATCCATGACCTTCCTGGGAGAAGATTGTATGTCGTCACTATGTTTATAATGTGGCACACGACATCAGTAGTTAGCTCTCCTATCTCTAATATTACTGTAATTTTACCAAGTGCACGTTGCCCATCTTTATTGAAGCCCTGTATCATCATTCCACTAGGGCGTAGATCGGAGCGACGATAACCTAGTTTATTCAACATCAAGAGTGGTAGGAGGTTCACTGTAGACCCATTATCTATCATAATCCGTTTAACCTTCTTTTCACAGATATGACCTTCTATCATTAGCGGCCTGTTATGCCCTACATTGCAGATCAGATCATCATCAGAGAAGGAAACAACTGGCAAAAAGTCTTCTTACTCTTTAAACTCTTTGTGTTCCATCTCTGCTAGCAAAGTTTCCCTGACATCATGATTGGACAATGCTTGAACCAAGCTTTGCCAAAATTTCTCTGACGACTTAAGTGCATCATAGACTTTTAATCGAGCCAGTACGCCCTTATAATGACTTACCACATCGTAAGTCACTTTTGTTGTCCCATTCATCTCTTCTTTCTTTTCATTATCGTTCTCTCTTTCAACAACTTCTCTTCTTATAATTCATGTTTTCTACTTCGTAGGGCTTGTCATCTTCTTTTCTGATCGTAGCGTAAACACCACTAACTTTTTTATCATCTTACAGTCCTCTTTCTCTTTCTTTTCTTGGACTTTTTCTTGGATTGTGAGCATATTCACTGTTGTCATTGCATCCCTTTCTTTTTCTTTTTCAATCACTATTTCATCTCTACCTATCATCTGTTATATTATACATTTCAACATATAATAATTTTCCATCGGATGTCCCACTAGGCGATGATAGCTGTGGAAATCTTTCTCTCTTGTTCTTATCACATCTTCAGGGCGCTTGGGTTCTGGTAATTCTATCATATCGGCTTTTAGCAATTGGTTCATCATAGGGACAACATCTTCCCTATTGAATGCAAACCCTTCGTGAGAATTGAGCGCTCTGGGCCTTTTTCCACTGTATCTGTTTCTTGACTAATTCAATTCTTCTTTACGTTCCAACCTTTTATCTCTCGAGTCTCTTACATCTTTGCTTCTCTTTTCATGATCGATGGTATTTGCGGCCATCCTGTTGGGTGCTCACCTGGTTGTCTCATAGTGAAGCGTTGGCATCTTCCGAGTCATCAACTCTAAAGCATGAGCCTTAGTGGCTAAGTCACAAAAAGTTCTGATATTGGCACTGGTGAGTCCAAACGCAATTCCCGTTTCCATGAAATTCAAACACATCTTGACATGTTCATTTTCTTTCAGCAGTTACCTGCCCGAGGCTCCCAATGTCTTCCATCTATCTATAAACTTCTCTACCAGTTCCCCCTCTCTCTGTCGTACGGAAGCCAATTCCGTAATACTGACATGCTTTGAAGAGAAGTTTGACATGAAGCCCTCCTGCATTTGTTCCCAAGTACGTATCGACCCTAGGGCCAAGCTAGAATACCATTGAAATGCTTTGTTTATTAGAGATAATCCAAACAATTGCAAGCAATACTGCAGTATTGTAAAAAAATTTCCTATGCTAGTAATAAAGTGCATTAAGTGCTCCTCCGGTGATCCTTCTCCATTAAACTTCTGAAAATCTGGATGTTTGAAGTTGGCTGGGAACAGGATGTCTTCTACCTATCTTGGATATGACGTTTGGTATCTGAAATGGCCAGTATTCTCACGCTCCCTCTCTACTCTGATAGCTTCTTCGATGACTTGTCTCACCTCGTCTTGTGTCATGGTTCTCACCACTGGGACAGACCCTAGTGATCCTGCCCCTAGTGGTTGAAAGGCTTCGGGTTGGTTTTCTTGCCCATTCATTGTGCCCATCATCGGGGGAGCTGGTACCTGGGCTACATTATGTGTGAGAGTCGCTAAGGCTTCTCTGAGATTTCTGCATTCTTCCATTAGTGTTCTCTGTGTGTCCGCTATTTCATTCATACGATCCTTTGCAGTAGGCATATTTTTCTAGTTTGTTCCAACCATATGTATTATGGCTTCTCCACTCTTTGATAAAGTCGTAGTTGGAGTGGAGAGGGAATATGTTGATGTAATAGGACTTACGTAAAGAGGGGAGGATGGAGTTTCATTCGACTTCTCTATGCTGCCGTTGCCATTGATTGATTGGGGTGATACAGACATTGGTGAACTTACTAGTGATGCCTTAACTTTGTGCTCTTTCGTCCATCTGACTCTTGAGGAAACCAGAGCCAGGAAGTCGCATGACGTTAACTATGGAACTGTTCACCCGGGATATATCGCAAGAGGGGCGAGTTCAGGATTCCTCCTAGCAGTATTACGTGTTATCGGTCAGCTAACTCTTGGCGAAGATGAATTCATTCCTTGGCTTCTTGTGTTCCGTGCTCTCATCCTGTGAGACATTACAACAGTCCAGTCCTTATCACCTTCAAGTGCTTAAGGTGAACCAGATACAACCCCAGCTATTGCTCAAGTTAAGTTCTTTTTGCTTGTAGAAAGTTGAGCCCTGTGTTCCAGAGGTTGGTTTGGCGCATATTCTACCATGAATCTGGTCGCAGTGAAATAGAAGTTCACTTTCCTTGTAGAAATTACCATTGGTTGGAATTTGCAGTTTGATTCTTTATATATAAATTATAATTATAGTTAGTACTTGAAGAATCAAATAATCTATCTTAGAGATGAAGGGGAGGATGTTCCCACTAAGAGTCACCATTTTAGCGTCGAAAGATGCCAAACTACAACGAAAGTTCTATAATACTCTCAATGTTAATATCGAATAAGATAAGTAAGTTCCCTAGTGGAGTCATCATTTTGTTTCGAACAAGAAACAAATGCATTCGATTTGGGAAAAATTATCTTATTCGAACATAACAAAGAGAGTATATGAAGAACAATTATTGTTTTATTCGTACTGAGTTCATTTACATCCTTTAATATCCATTGATTCTAAGATAATCATTTGAAATACATAAATTGAAATTAACAAAGTTTGAATGTCAAATCTCGAATTCGGCAGCATTTTGACATTTTCTTCAGTCATCTCCTTAGGAGGAATGTTGTGCTAATTTGATCATTCGATTTCTCCCTTTTTTGAGCTTGTCCCTTCTGCAAAAGGAAAGCTTAAAGCAATGAAGCTCGAACTGGACGATTTCAGCAGCACTTTAGCCCTTTTTGTAACTAGCCATATGATGGCCTGGTTAAGCGACCCGCGCAACAAGTGGTTAATTGCGTGGCCTAGGCAACCAATTTGTTGGTTGCGTCGCCCGCGCAACCAATGACTACTTTCCCTTCTCACCTTCAGTCTTCCTTCAGTGTTATGCTTCTCTTCTAAAATTCTTCTCTCTCAAATGAGAGGGAGAGTGGGGTATTTATAGGCTCTACATGTACGAACCCTCGATCTTTGTGCCATTGGGCCCACCTTGCATCAGATCTGACCATCCATAGAAATGTACCTCTGATCTTGGTTACACGATCTGAGCAACGTGCAAGCCAATTGTGCAGTCTAAGCAATGGAGAAAATCATCACGCAACCTGCATAATGAATGAAATTTTTTACGCGGTCCGTGCAACCTATTATTGGTTGCGCGACCTGCGTAACTACTTTACATGATATTTTGATTTGCTTTTATTTTCCTCATTCCTTCAACTCCCCTTTTGATCTTCTCCTTTTCAATCTTTCTTCATTATTTTCATGCATCACCACCTTGCTTGATTCAATAAACACAATTGGAATTGGTATCCTATCTTATCCAATTGGACGATAAAGAAATTTAAATCAAATCTGAACTTTTCATTGACCTAATTCTCAATGGAGGAGAATTGTGAAGATTGAAAGGTTTTCCATCACTTTATCATGCCAAGGAGACGATAGTGAACAATGGAATTTACTAATCTCACTATCTCAAAATAAAAAAAGAAGATATTCAAAGTTATCACAACATCTATTGTAATTTAAGTCACAATAAATCATAAAAAACTGAAAATATTCCTTTAATATCAAAATAGAAATCAATGAAGTTTAATAAGAACAAGAGTCAAAGAAAAATAAATTTCCCAACACGCTATAAGCTTCACCTCTTAGCCCTAGGTAAGAGGTTTAGCCAACCATGGACAGGATTGAAACCAAATCTCTTAAACAAAGCATGAAAAATAAACCAGGAAAGAAGAAAAACTCTTTGGCAGCTGCTCCACCCATTTATTATGCTCTTTGAGACCTTTCCAAACCCTAGAAGATACCTTCGAGCATCCTAAGGAGTCCTATTTATAGTTGTGGAACTCCAACTTTCGCACCTAGTTGGAAAAATCTAAAAATCGCCTCAAATTTACACACTCTCCACAGTATGCTAAATTAAACGCCACTATGCACAGTTTTCCAAAATATACTTCACTCTGCACAAATAAAATAGACTCCGAGTTTCAGAATATGCTTTTTTAAGACAATTTCATGAATATGTTTGTTTCCAGAACAATTTCAGGATTCATTTTCTTTACTTCAAATCTTTAATTCTCTTCATTCCTCACTTAATTTTTTCGGATCTTTGGTATGTGAATTTTTCATTAATGATTTTTAAATCTTCATTTAGTAATCTTTTGAGCATAAATCTTCCTTTTAGCATCAATTTCACCTTAAGCTCTCAAAATCACCTCACACATGAAAACATGCGTAATTAAATCGATTAAGCACTATCATGTTTATAAAACCAAGGTATAAATAGGGAAAAATGTGTAATATTTTACACTCAACACCATCTTGATAATCAATAGACAGATGTCTTGATCTATAAATGTACTTTACTTCCAATGGTCAAATTTAGGGTAGAATGAAGGTGAATGTATAAACAAGCTAGATTTGAGTTACTAAGTTAGGTCTACCTAGTAACAATTGAGTACTAAAAGTAAGGGGTATTACATTAGCCTCATTTTTATATGATTAATAGGTAAATTTGAGGATTTTAGCCTCAGTTTTATTTTGGTAGTTTAGCTTTAAAGTTGCTTCATTTAAGTATCATATGTTATTATTAAATTATCATTGGTCGTGTTGCGTAATAGGTATATATTTTAAATGACCATATTATGCATGCTTCATGTTATTTAACGTTTATATGCACCCTACATTCCATTATTAGTATGTTCTTATAGGTAAATATATGATTTATATAGTTTTTCATATATATATATATATATATATATATATATATATATATATATATATATATATATATATATATATATATATATATTATTAATATATCTACGGAATTAACTCCTTGTCAAATATTGACAAAAATGAGGAGAACGATCGAGTCCCACCGAAACAAGTTGAATTCTGTTTTGTATGTTTTGTTTGTTATTGCAGGAAATAGATAAAGATAGGGGAAGTAATTAAGGGGAAGTATTGCAAATTTACATGCCAAGTCCTGTATTTATGTCGTAAATCTTTGTAATTTTGACATCTAATATTTTTAGTTGTTTTGGTTTGTCATTAGTATGGACAAGGTCTAAGTTAATTTTTTATCACATAATTGACAAATGGAGAGATTTTAAGTATACTTGTTTATCAATAACGTGTGTTAGTAAATCAATTGAGCCTTTGAAAGCTGAAGACCAAAGACACATGAAGACTTGGAGCATTAAGGAGTGAAGAAACATGTAAATTGAGGTGTCATGATGACCTTAACCTTAGACCCCTTTTAGGTTAAACTGTCGAACCTATCGAAGAAAATTTACTGACACACGTTATTGATAAACAATAAACTGTTGAACCTTCAATCTTTTCAAAGACTTGTTCAATCCTATCGACAGATCTGTTAACTAGCCATTTTATAGCCATTGAAAACTTTTTCCTATAAAATTGGCATTCGGTTCTCAGGCAAAATGATAGGTTTTTGTACGAATAGAGCCTAGGTGATTCCCCACTCTTAATCTCTATTTTAGACTCTATACCAAAGAGTTTCATGTCAATCTTCTTATAATTAATTACTCTAATGAGCATTCTAAGTACACACATGATCATTATACCTAACGCATATATTAGTTTCTTAATTAGTTACATTAATTGTAGTATATGAGAATTGGACCCTTGTGCGTTAATTGTTCATAGTTCGTAATTTAGTTAATTAGGCAATGAATTTTTAAGTAGTTTTATTCACCCCCTTTAGGATTTACTCGTAATTCTAAGATCTGATAAACTTCTACGTGTCGTGGTAGATAATCCACACAATTTTACGAAGATCGTCTCTAATATCGGATAGTTGGTGGTTATGTTTATTTATTTATTTATTGCATTATACTTCTTGCAGATGGATCATATTAGTTGTAAGAAGCTCATGGATGGTGAATTTCAAAGGTCCGTGATGGTTTCCTTCGTGGGTTCGTGAGTTGCAAGTTATTGCAGAAAATGCATATTAAAAATGGAGATGGAACTTCCTGATTGGTTGCTCGACGAAGGGGAGCACTGGAGCGTTGCTAGCCATTGGATGATGGAATTTGGTAAGGTTATGGATGGCTAAGATTGAGGTGAGGTGACTCACATGAATCGCTAGCGGAAGGAAAGTGAAGGTGTCGAGATTTCGTCCGTAGAAGACGCCTTAACAATGTAGAAATGGGAGTTGCAGGGTCTTGCGGGGTCCACCATGATGAATCTGATGCAATCTAAGTCCTTCATTGGGTTCTCTAAGTTATATATGGGTAGAGTTTTGAAATTAAGGAAGATCCGGGTTTTAGGTGGGCCACATGATAGGAAACAACGAAAGTTAAATGATGATGATTCTAAATCTCCTTAGGTGAATGATGAATGGTCTGGATCATCAAGCTGGGTCATAGACGGGGTTTGTGCTCAGTGGGGTCAGCGCCGGCCATTTTCAAACGTTTTGTTTTGTTTTGGTTTTTTTGTCTCTTTTTTTAAGTAGTGGGGCCCATTTGAGGCAGGTTCGGGTCAATTCACTTTATACATTTGTTTTGGGCGAATCGAAATGCATCTAGGGTTCAAAGGGGATATAGATCCAGAACCTCGATGATTGCTAGTTTGATGGTTGAGACTGATTCTTAGACAGTTAGCTTGATAAGCCTATGAGGAATTCATTTAACGGGTCAGATTGGTTATAGGTCAAGTATGTTCGATTAGATAGGGCTCGTAATGCATGGGAGGGTGTATATGAGCATGTAATTGGGAGTGGCGGTGGTAGATCATGATTTCAACGGTTAGGTATGTTTATACTCGGGTATTAGATGAGATGAACGGTTGAATTTACATGTGGATGTGGACATTTCTAGAATCGAATGAGATGATTTTGAAGTCTATTTAACATAATCAGGTGGTCAAAGAATGATGTGGACGATCAAATGTCTAAATCTAGTGATGAATAGCATGCTCAACGGCTGATTCAACGTTTGATCGAGAATATGATGATGAGTATAGGGCCTAGAGGTACTAAGAGCTGTAAGCTTAAGTCTTAAGTGTTATCCTCCTAGGGAAATGGATTCTAGATTCAAATTGACACATTAGAATACCCTGCGTGAGCGCAGAAAATTTTGAAGTATTACTTATCTTTAATTATATAAATTATATCATCATCACATCTTTAAATCAATCCCCATATCTTCGAAAACTAAAAAAATTATATCATTTGATTTAGGCACTCAAATTTGTAAATAATTAGCAAAAAAAATCCACACACGTTGGGCCTACATCTTATTGGGTAATATAGTGGGCCTAAGTGGGTTAGGCCCTACAGTCAGCCTGAATACGCCTAGCTACGCTGTGGGCTTGCATTAATATCTGGAGTTTAGGATCAAACGATGCCTCTTTACCCCCTAATGCAAGATAGGCCTATGATATTTTGTTCCCTGAGAGTCTCAATACGCACGGATGTACAAGATCTTCATCAGACGATGACATTTGTGAATATTCACTAGCCTATTCGATCAGGCCAGCTTTTGGGACAGGTATGTCAAAGGAGGCGCTCGTTATAATCTTCGTCAATTTTAAATAAGGATTGGGTTACTTCGCAGCTCTTCCCTGTGGTGGTCAGCTAGGAATTTTATTTATTTTACTGTGCCGTCGCTACAGTTCCCATAGGGCTGGTGGGCTTTGGCCAAGGACTGACGGCCCAAGCCTAACATAGGCCCGAAAAATAGGCTCAAGCACAAGCACAAAAAATTTAACCTGACCTGAAAGTTTATAGAACCATATTTTTCAGATTGAGGGCCTCTAATTCATCCATTGGTCAAGTGGGCTACGCATGCACAAAGAAATGGACATTTTAGAAAAATGAAATCAACAATCTATGTTTAACACGAGTGGTTTAAGTACTTGTAGGATATTAACGGATCTGCATATAAAGTTGGTTTGCCCAGGCAAGCCTGACCTGGAATTGGTCGGGCTATGCAAGGCGATAGCCCAGCCCATAGGCCTATGATGGGTTCGGCGGGATGCCCGGTCCATTTCCACCCTTACTGATCTCAGACAAACATATCAGTCCGCTGGAAGTTTCTCCGAGCGAATGGGCGGGTAGACAGTTCCTATGATTGCAACCATAATTAGATGGTCAGGATTGTCTGATCAAAGGAATTTGAGGGGTGGAGCCATAGTATTAACTGTCCTAGTGATGCCACGCGTACGGTAAACGGTGTAGAGGCACAGTGACTCCCATTCGTCTACCTGCATATTTATTCATTTGAGGATTAATAATGGCAATTTCCTGAAGACCGTTTCAACTGTCGTCAAAGAGTGGATTTCTCAAAGTTCTTAACATTTTCCCGATATATTCTATTATAACCACATGAAGGAAAACTAGTCGTTGATTTTCATGAGCATGTCCATATGGGAAACGGTTATTTCCGTTACTTTAAAATCTGTCTCGCATTCAACCAAAACCCATCTCATAGTCATACCCCCTCTTAAGCAATTCAACATCTCCTACTCTTCTTCCCAAATCTATCATCCCACCCCCCTTGAATCCCTACGAAAAACCCATTTGCTCCTTCTCGTCACTGGCCGCAGACCAGACACCGCATTCACCTCCAAACTGTTAAGCTACTACTGCAGATTCGGAAGAATTACGGATGCACAGAAACTGTTCGGCGAAATGCCTGATAAGAATGTTGTTTCTTGGTCAACTATGATTTATGGGTATGCAAGAAACAGGTTTTATTTGGAACCTCTAAAACTCTTTTCACAGATGCAGGTTTCAGGTGTTGTTCCTAACTCTTTCACTTTGGTTGCTATTCTTGTTTGCTCGGCTGGCTTGGAGAACCTAAACCTTGGGAGTGCTGTCCATGGTCGAGTTGTGAAAACTGGGCTGGAGTACAATTCATTTGTTGGGACTGCAATGTTAGATACTTACACTAAATGTGGGAATATTGCTTATTCTTATAAATTATTTAAGTAGATGGATGAACTGAGTTTGATTTCATGTAATGCATTAATTTCTGGTTACATACGTAATGAACTATTTGAAGAAGCTCTATTACTGTTTCATGAAATTTGGGTATCTGGTCTGGTACCCAATTTTGTGACCATGTTGAGTGTTATTCAGGGTTGTATTGCTATTGTGTCAGTTAGCCTGTGCAAGAGTGTTCATGCTTACATTGTTAAAATCGGGCTCGATTTGAATGTCTACATTCTCAATTCAGTTCTCGATATGTATTTGAGTTTGGGAAATTTAGACGTTGCGGCTGAATTTTTCCAAAATATGGTTTTTAAGGACGTTATTAGTTGGACAACAATGATGGCTTCTTTAGTGCGGTGTGGGCGTGCTTCTGACTGTTTGAAATTGTTCTCTGAAATGAGAGATTGTGGCATTCATCCTGATACAGTGGCTGCAGTTAATATAATAGCGGCTTGTGGTCTTTTGGGAGATTTGATTAGAGGGAGATTAATCCACTGCTGGATCATGGTCATTGGGTTTTTCTTAGAGCTTTCTGTTTCGAATTCTCTAATTGTAATGTATTCCAAGTGTGGGGATTTGGACTCTGCAAGAACCGTATTCAATTGTATAGTTGAAAAGAATTTGGTTTCTTGGACTGCGATGATTTCAGGGTATGTGCAAAATGGGCAGCCTAGAGGGGCACTGAGATTGCTACTAACAATGAGAATAAAAGAAAATTTTGATCTCGATTCAATAACTTTGGTCGGTGCACTAGCAGCTTGTGGCGAACTAGCTGGCTTAGGGCTCTGCAAGCAGTTACACACCTATGTATTTGCAGCTGGGTTTCTTCAATACAACTCAATTCAAAATAGCCTTCTGATTACTTATGCAAGGTGTGGAGATGTAGAGATTGCTCATAATGTATTTAGAGAGATCGCTTGTCCAGATATAGTCCCATGGAATGCTATGATATCAGGATATGGAATTAATGGCAATGGAGAAGCTGCTGTCTCACTCTTTCATGAAATGGTGAAAAGTAGTGAAGAGCCAGATAATGTGACATATCTTAGTGTGTTGAATGCTTGTAGCCATTCAGGATTGGTGGATGAAGGGTTGATGATTTTTCGTCAAATGGTGAATGAGAAGAGGATTAGACCGAGAGGACATTTTGGGTGTATAGTAGACATGCTTGTTCGTGCTGGGCGCTTTGAGGATGTGAATGAATTTGTCAACAATGTTTCTGGGAAGGTGGATTTGAATGTTTGGAGGGCTTTGCTGGGTGGGTGTCGGATCCATAATAATGTTACGCTTGCAGAACTGGCAGCCAATAAGGTGTTCCAGTTAGATCCTGAAGATTCGGGCCAGGTCGTGCTACTTTCAAACCTCTATGCATCTCTTGGAAGGTTTGAGGAGGCTGAGGCTTTGAGATTGAGCATGAGACTGAAGGGATTGACGAAGAACCCGCATGCTCGATGTGGTGCCACATGACTTTGGCTAAGGGAATATGTTTATTCTCTCTTAATAGTATTCAAAATTGAAGCTTTTTTGAAAGAGTAGAGAAGAAATGCTAAATGCTAAGGCGCACATGCCAATGTAGCATAGTTGTGTGTGTGTATAGAGAGAGAGAAAGAGAGGTCTAAAGTCCAATATAAGGAGAGCCGCATTATAAAAAGAAATATCTAGCCATTGATCAATATCAAAATACAATTGCGGATCACGCGATAAGTGGATGTGGCTAATTTTTTGTCAAGGTGGTCTTTATGGTGATCACAACCTATTAAATGGGTTGGATATTGTGTGCACATTGAAAGGTTCAAATTACCCTCTAGGTGGACCATAACTTCCTGCCCAACTGGTTGGACTTGTGACTGTGTTCATGGCAACCTTCCCATGAGGTTTAGCTGTATGGGCCCCGGTGTGATGAGTGTGATGGACATCCATTCCATTAATCAAATGCATCCTTCCATTGTGAGCTATGGACCTGAAAATCAGGCCAATCCATGACTTAGGTGGGCCACACCATAGACAACACTTGAGAGTGGATGCCAATCCATTCAAAAATTGGTGATTGTTTATAGGGCCACTAAGATGTGGTTCATACATCCAACCCATCTATTGTGTGTGTTCCACTTGGATGAGGAGTCGCACCAAATCTTAGGCCATTCCAAAACTTAAGTATGTTTTTCCATGATTTTAGATGGTGTGGTCTACCTAAGTACCGGATACGGCTGATTTTTTCCACATCCCATAACCTAGAGGGGATCTACCAAATGCACTGTGTGAATGTCCATAGGGAACCTACCAAATGCACGGCGTGGATGTCCATCACACATTATGGTGGGCCCACATAGCTCATGGGAAACTCCCATGTCCTCATGGTGCCATTTTCCGTGTGTCCTTTTAAGGGTAAACAGAGATTTGCAGCATAAAAAAACAAGCACAAAAGGGAAAACACGGCCAAACCTAAATTAAGATGATGCAACTACAATCAGAGATCATCAAGGTCTGTGTGCACACGCCATGCTTCCTGTGATAATCAGCCACCTCGTTCGTTGCTCTATTTACATGAGAAAAGGAAATTTGCTTTCCTCTACAGAGATCCCAGACCTCCTTCCTGACCATGCCCACCTGATGGCACTTACAGAATCTCCTTAAACAATATCCGTAACGAGATTGAATCAATCTAAAAACTTGATTAGCTAAAGAAGTGATGCAGCTTCCGTGAAATTCAAATATGGAAATTCCAATAGGACGAGAGAATTCAGGATTTCGAAATGAACATCCATCAAATTTCCATGTGTTAGGGATTTTGCGCGGAATCACACAAATCTAGATCTAGGATGGCAATAAAAAACCACGGCACAAAGCGACAGATCTCCACTATGAAAATAGAAATTACAAAGAGAGAGAACTTATCCGATTCGAACAACCTCGAATCTCACCCTTGTAACACCCTTTAATTTCCTTGTAACCCCTTTAGAAAGCTTTCCCATACCCTAAAAAATCCCTAGGAACACCTATTTATAGTTTAGGCAACTACCCTTTCGCATCCCAGTTGCGAAAGGACTCGGATTTAAGACATCTCGCAACAATCTCCAACATGTCTTCAATCTTCAACCGTGTAACTTCTTAACCTCTTCTCTTATTTCTACATCACATCATAGCTTCTCTTGCACACTCCATCCTTCTTTTCCGCCATCGCCAAGCCCAGAGAAGTTTCACAGACAAAGATCCACGTGCTCAACCACCTTTGCTCCTGTCTTCTCAAAAAGAAAAACGTAGTCTTTTTACCATCTCACCGCTACCCAATATTGCTTGCCGGGGTACTTGCTCACAACATTGATAACCTATGAAATAACCGGTCTAATCCAGACCATGGCATATACTGCCCAGCGCATTCGAATAAGGCTCATGAGATATCCTACTTTTCCTCATCTCTTTTGGGATAAATCCTAAGGAAAACTTGAGGAGAGATACGTAGGGAACGCTCTCCAGTTTTACCTTGCCATCACATCCTAGATTAATACCTACACACAAGGTATTCCTCCTGTGATTACCAAAGCCTACTCCTCCTTCAGTCTCAACGCTGAGAACCATCTTTGCAACCCACAATCCTTCATTCTCAATGTTTCAATTGACCGAGTCTTCAGTACATTGATTTCAGACATGTCACAATTGGCGATCCACACATCATCAACATACAATACCTGACCCACCATGAAGGAATCAAACCACTGCCTAGGCGACAGGCCGAACAACGACCTCCTGCAAAGTCTTTTCTCAGCCCCTTTAACTTCGAAACACCCTGGTTGCTTCATGTAGATCTTCTCTTCCAATTTCCCTTGTAGAAGTGCAGACTCCACATCCATCCTTCCAGCTCAAGATCACATTAGCCAACAGCGCCAATCACGGATCTAATAGATACATGTTATACCATTGGCGCGAATATCTCTGAGAAGCCGAACCCTTCTCCGTGAGCATAACTCATCACTACCAACCTCGCTTTGTATCTATGTTGTATCCTCCTAAAGATCCACCTGCATCTAACCGCTTTCCGGCCCACTGGAAGCTTCACCCGCTCCCATATGTCGGTCTGGTACAACGAATCCATCACATCGCCCATAGTCACCTTTCACTTCTCAGCACCATGCTCACCTAGAGCGATCTGAATAGAAGATGAATACTCCTGCGATATTGGAGTCGTCCATGTACCTCGCCGATATTCTGCGATCATGCCGTGTGTTTCTTCTCACAGGTGGCTGCTCCACCTGCTCTGTATCCCTGTCCGCACATCTCAGCCTTCCTACCCTTCCCGTTCATGTGGCCATGCCCAACATGCCACACACGTACAGAGGTGGAATCCGCTACATCCATAATAGCTCCACCTTTTGAAGTGCTCCCGATCAACTTGTACAAATTACCGAGTCGTTGCGCTTTCATGATTACCCGTGCCCCCTTGGATACTTTAAGAGCACCATCAATACCTGTGTACTTGCATCCTTTTGCCTCAAGAATACCAAGAGAAATCAGATTCTGCTTCAAATCAGGAACGTGCCTCACATCTGTTAAGGAACGCTCCACCCCATTAAACATCCTGATGCGCACAGAACCAACGACCACAACATTACAGGCAATGTCATTGCCCATAAATACCTGTCCACCATCACACTCCCTGTAGCTGGTGAACTAACTCTGATGAGGAGTCATGTGAAAAGATGCCCCTGTGTCTAGCACCCACTCATCCTTATAATCATTGTATGACCGTCTGAGTAAAACACAGATAAAACACCACCATCACATCCACTCGATCCATCTGACGTGACAACATTGGCCTCCCTGCATGAAGCCTCAGAATCTTTCCTCTTCGATTTAAGATTTTCACAATCCCTCTTCACATGTCCTTCTTTTCCACAATTCCAGCACTTTATCTTTCCTTTGCCCTTGTCCCTGGATTTGTATCTAGAACCAGAAGAACCTGTACCTTGTCAAGAATTCCTACCCACTGTAAACAGTGCATCAGAAGACGTCCCCATGTCACTGTTCAGTTGTCTCATAGCCTTCCCTTGAAGGGCTGATATGACGGTGTCGACACTCAGGATTTTATTCATGCTGCACATAGTGTCCTCGAATGCCTCATAGGACGCCGGGAGAGAATTGAGCATGCTTGTTCTTCATCTTTCGTCACTTCCTCCATATCCAGCAATTTGTAAACTAATTTATTAAAGTTGCTGATGTGAGCATCCAGATCTCCACCCTCTGTCATCTTGAAATTATACCACTGTCGCTTCAAGTGTAGGCGATTTTTCTAGAATTTCTTTACATAGACATTCTCTAACTTCGCCCACAAACCAGCTACAATTTTCTCTCTCATGACGTTGTAAAGAACCTCATCCGTGAGACATAAACGGATCGATGATAAAACCTTCTTATCTAGAGTATTCCAATCAACATTAGTCATAGTAGACTTCCGCTCGTCAAGATCACCATCTTCGCCTTGCTTGGTTAATAGGCTAATCATCTTAACCTTCCATAACTCAAAATTATTTTTTCCTGAGTACTTCTCAATCTCATACTTAGTGCTCGCCATTATTACTAATCCCTCATATTCAGATCTATGCCCCAATGATAGCTCTGATACTACTTGTTGGGGATTTTGCCCTGTGGAATCACACAAATCTAGATCTAGGATGGCAATTCAATGGCACCAAGCACACAAGAGAACACAGAGAACACCCAGATTTAACGTGGAAAACCCTTTCGGGAAAAAACCACGACACAAAGCGACAGATCTCCACTATGAAAACAGAAATTACAAAGAGAGAGGACTTACCCGATTCGAACAACCTCGAATCTCACCCTTGCTACACCCTTTAATTTCCCTGGAACCCCTTTAGAAAGCTTTCCTATACCCTAGAAAATACCTAGAAACACCTATTTATAGTTTAGGCAACTTTTCTTTCGCATTCCAGTTGCGAAAGGACGCGAAAGGACCCTTTCGCATCTCGGTTGCGAAAGGACTCAGATTTAAGACATCTCGCAACACCATGGAGTCACTGACTAATTCTTCCTTGGATTCTAACTTAAGGACTTCTTTCCAATTAGCAGAGAACAACACTCACAGGATCTTGACCAAGATAGGGGTGTCCTTGCCCTGACATTGGTTGAGTTTGAAGATCCTAGTGCTGATGACGCGAATATGATATTCTTCCCCTCGGATATCCTGGTATTCCTTCCCAACCAGAAAGTCCGAAATGAGGCAAGACCGGACTTTTTTATTTTTTTATTTTCCCCTTCACGCTTCTCCCCAAGCACTAACAGCCCACCAACTAACTAGATTTGCAACAGAATCTGAACATGACACAGGAAATATCAAATTACTGAAAGAACTGATTCCAAATGTTGATTGGAAAAAGGACAGTTGAAGAGGAGATGGTCTATTGAGTATTCATTTTCCCAGTACATAACACCGTTCCATGCCTTTTGAAGTTGTCTGTCGTTAAAATTTTACCCAAACAAGCCACCTTATATATATATATATATATATATATATATATATATATATATATATATATATATATATATATATATATATATATATACTTCTTTTTTTTTTTTTTTGGGGGGGGGGGGGGGGGGGTGGGGGGGTGGGTTAGTTGTTAGTACACACCCATGTCAGTACACACACTCCATGTTAGCCACCCCCACAAGGGATCGATGCCAAGACCTCCAAGTGTTGAAACGAGGTATCTCCACTTAGTCTGCCAGTTGAGTTATGGATCTAGTTGTACCCAAACAAGCCACCTAAGCCAAAGGAGATTGCACTTAGTTGGCTATGAAATGGGACACAACTGACTGAATTTTTTAATTGCATATCAAAATTTAAATACATCCGAAGCTCTGTACAGAAAAAGGAAAAGACTGACCAGACTCGTACTCCTTATCATCATCACTGATGATGTGCGGGGGCATCATGTTACTTCCTGCAAATCAGAAACACATGGACTGGATGAAGAATGTGACTCCGCTCATAATTCTGGTACGAAGGCTTATAGTCGTGATCCCACATCAACTCTGACCGTCGAAGCCAGTGACCCCAGCTGAAAGCTTGTCTCCAATCATGATTTCCATGTTAAAATCGGATGGTTTTTTGTTTGAACTTAATTGTAAGATTGAAGTACCGTACGTTGCTTGATTCATGTCTCTGTGCTTCCACGGTCCCTTAATAAATGGTATCAAAGTTACGATGGCGCACTGCTTGAATACAAAAGCATAGTATCAATAGCTTCTAATCCGAAGTTCAATGTTGAGAAATATTATGAGAAAAATAACCTTAAACTATGGAAGGTCAAGATGACCGGTCTCCTAGTTCAACAAGGATTGGATGATGCACTCCTTGAGAAGTGGCTGAGATATATGATAAATGAAGAATAGAACAAGATGGATAAAAAAGTAAGAACCTCTATCCAATTGTGCCTAACGGATGAGGTCCTCTAAAATGTCATGGGAGATAAAACTGCTACAAGTACATTAGTGAAATTGGAGGACATCTATGCAAAGAAATATATTGAGAATTGCTTGTAATTGAAGTTACAGTTGTTTAATATGAAGATAGCAGAGGGGACTGATGTTGATGCCCCACATTAGTAACTTTAACAAGATTATTTGTAAATAGCTGGATGTGGAAGAAACGATGAAAGATGAGGATTAGGTATGCATCCTGTTGAATTCTCTCCCAACATCATATGAGTCATTTAAGGACTCGTTGTGCACCGATAGATCGACCATTAGCATCGATACCGTTATCTCAGTCATTTAAGAAAATGCGATGAGAAAAAAAAATGGTAATGTGAGTGCCTCTATTGATGCACAGGTTACAAGGGATGAAATTCTGAGCGAGGCATTGGATCTTCTTGATTGAGGTCCAAATCCAAGGGCAAGGGTAAGGGCAAAAGAAAGTTAAAGTGTTGGAATTGTGAGATGTCTAGGCATATGAAGAAGGATTGCACAAATCCTAAGGTCAAGAAAGAGAACTTAGAGGCTTCATCTAAGGAGGCCAACACTGTAAAGTCTGATGTAGGTACAAGTAGTTATGATATGTCATCAGTATTCATAGTTGAACACTTGTACGATGAACGTAAGGACAAGTGGATTTTGGATACTGAGGCATCATATCACAGGACTCCTATTCAGAGTTGGTTCACCAGTTATAGAGAGTGTGATGGTGGTCAGGTATTTATGGACAAAATGATAACACCTGTAATGTTGTGGGTGTTGGATAGGTGCGCATTAATATGTTTTATGGCATAGAGCATACCTTGACCGAGATGAGTCACATTCATAATATGAGGAGGAGCTCAATCTCTTGGAGCACTGGAGGCACTTAGGTCCAGATTCACTGGTTTTTATCGTGTCCTTACAGTTTCAAAGGGGATACTCGTAATCATGAAGGCACCAAGGAATAGGAACCTTTATAGGTTGATTGGAAGCACTTCATTGGGTGAAGCTATAATGCCTATAGCAGATTCCACATTTGCGTATATGTGGCATATACGCTTGGGCCACATAAGCGAGCGGGGCATGATGGTACTTTCTAACTGTTGTTTAATTTCAGTTTTTAAAATTTTTGATTTAAGTATATCCAAGCATTGTATATATGGTGAACATTCAAGGTTATCTTTTAAATCTTGAAGACATGTATGTAAGGGTGCTCTTGATTATGTGTATTCTAATGTATGGGGGTCGGCGCTTGTGTTTTCTTGTGGAGGGTCATCATGGTTCATCATATTTATTGATGACTATTCCAGGAAGGTATGTGTTTATTTTATGAAAAAAAAATCTGATGTTTTCATAACATCAATCATTGAAAGGCGAAGGTGGAAAAATAGTCAAGACTAAAGGTGAAGGTATTGATAACAGATAAAAGTAGAGAATTCAATCAATACTATAAGAATGAATGGATTGTATGGCACAACACAGTGCACCACACACCAGAGCAGAATGGTGTAGCTGAGCAGATAAATCAGAGTCTCTTGTAGAGGGCCTAATGTATGATCAGTAATGTTGGGTTGGACAAGGACCTGTGGACTGAGGTCATTAACACGACTTGTTACTTGATGAATTAGTCTCCTTTTACGACCATTTAATGTAAAATTCCATAGGAAGTGTGGAGTGGTCAGCAGGTAGACTACTCCGGACTGCGTGTATTTAGTTGTGACACTTAGTCTCATATACTGTTAGTTGAGAGAGATAAACTAGACAAAAGATTCAAAAAATACATCTTTGTTGGATATAGTGATGGTATAAAGGGGTACAAGATGTATGAACGGGTCATAGAGAAAATTATCATTAGGCGTAACGTCAAATTCGATGAAAGATTCTTGTTCCATAAGTGTAACATCCCAAAAATCGGGGGTCGAGCATAAACTCCACTCCCGAGTTCCAGAACATCACTTATACAACATTTTCAATGATGGATGAATGTCGGCTGTAGTAGTGCATGAAACATGAGGTGGACTAAGCGAAAACAACATATCATACTCCAGAGACAGTTAAATTTTACAAGCGGAAGACTGTGATAAATATATAAAATGTATAATTGATTGTAAGTCTCCAGAGTGTGAACATGTTACCAGGTTATCTAAATACATGTATACTCCAAAAATGGAAAGAAAGAATATACATAGGTTTTTAAATAAAAGGCAAAATACCAAGTGTATTGGCATCTAATCAATAACCCTGTAACCCCGTCGATCAGAACCTGCATATAAGAGAAATCATCCTCATCATCATAAAGTCCGGCTCTGCTTCGCAAGCATCACCATCATCTGAAACTAAAATAGGGACTGGTTGGTGTTGCCAACACTGTCCCGTAACATGGGAGTGAGTGATCAACTCAGTGGAAGCTATATACAGCAAAGGTTAACATGTTATCAATCCAATCAAGCAGTAATGATAAAGCAGTACAATCAAACAAGTCCTAGATCTCTTGTTAATGTAAGGATGACATGAAGAATGATGCATGCCCTCACCACAATCCCCTCTGCGACACATCTAACGATCGCGGCATGACTCACTTCCTCAGTGCTCTATCACTAACTCCGTTAGCACATGCAATGCGGTGTTATGAATATGCTTACCAAGTTCTTATTAGTCCTTTTCATACAGCAGGATTGGGAAGCTAAGGTACCTCCCTTGTATCATTATCCAAACGGTGATCCATTCTCGAGTCGTCAGTCCGAGATAATCTCATACGATGTTACGGTTCTAGGTCACTGCAAGGGCTATTACGGGCAATCATTGCTCCTCTCCCCTATCACCTTCTCAATACAGGCCTAGTTATATCCCACATACTGCAACAAGACTCGTCACCCTTATGCACTATCAGGATATACTCGAGGTCACTACAGAGGGCTCGTCACCAATCAATGTAGGCTGGCAGTAAGAATATAGTGTCCAATACCACCATAATCTGCTCACGAGTATAGGTGCTCACTGGTCACTACATAGGGCTCGTCACCAATCAATGTAGGCCGATAGCACGAAAATAGTGTCCTATACCACTATAATCGGCTCATGAGTCGTAATGGATCGAGGTACCAAGGTTAGAGGGACATTTCATTGGTAAGTTTGGTACCTTAGGTTCAAGCAATAGCAACCAAACATGGTGAACAAACATCGGTCAATCGGGTTAGTTTATAAGCTCAACTAGGCCAAGCGCACGTTGAGTTGAACGACATGGAATCATAAGCACTCCGTGCGGCCTAACCACTGCCGAACATCCCAAGTACGACTCAGATTCGTTGAACACATCCTGTGTGGCGAAACAACCTCAACCACTATTTACAGAACGATTATCGATTACCTAGACTGTAGCACAGCCCCAATCACATACAAATTCCATAACAGGTATATGAGTCGTATCCTACAATCATGTGGACATTCATGAAGTATAACTTAAATGTAAATATAGTACATGGAGGAAATCATATACACCTTTAACATGATTCATCTAAGTTAATCAATTCATGAAAGAAATCATATACACAGTTAATACTAATAATCTAAGTTACACAATGCATGGAGGAAATCATATACTCAAGTATTGTGATTGAGATTCATATCTCAACAACCTTAGCAATCACATTTTTACTAACTACTAACTCATTCAGACACTTTTACATACACTTAGTCTACACATTACATCATACATATTGTGTATTCATTAGCATACGTATTAGGGCAAATCCTTTCGTCAAAGGGTAGTCGCCCATACAACAATCCTATATCCACGACAGTTAGCCATGACGAGCACGAAAGCAAATTCCATACTCATTCAATCATTTTCACATACACTTAGACTACACATACTAAATACATATCATATGTTGGCATATCATGTATTTGGACTAAACCTTTAGCCCAGGAGTTGTTACACATACATCTAGCATACATAGACGGCAGTTAATCATGGTAAACACAAATTCATATTTCATACGTATACGGTATTTTCTACAAATACGAGGAATATAGTATATTCAACATAGTTAACGTATAACTGAAAAATGAAACGGACAACACTTTATACATGTGAAATAGCATCCTATGCAAGAATAAATCATTACTTAACATTAAAACTCTTTGAAACCATAACCTAAACGTATATAGTCCGCACCTTAAACTAGAAAATGCGAAATGGATATGATTCAGACGATAAGTCGTCGTCAAGGGCGGATACGCTACCTATAACATGAAACAGGTTAGCTACAACTTTCCTACAGCTTGTCTAAGCTTCAAAAAAGGTTAGGGTTAGGATTTCTTACCTAAGAACGGGATCAGAAACGTCGGAATAGCTATACGGATAAGTGGATTAGGCACGTAGCAAAGCTGGGAAGAATCCCAGGAAGAAGCACCAACTTCTCTCTCACTTTCTCTCTTTTCTCTCTCTTAGAAAGCTAGGGTTTGGAAATTTGTATGGGATTTGGAATGAGGGTTTTAAGCCCTATTTATAAGCCTAAACTTGACAAAAATAGACTTAAGGCTAAGGTATACTTAGGTTATAACCAAATCGGGTCTGTTCCGATCCAACGGAGCACTTCTGTAGGTCCTGTTACTAAATGCGGTCGGACTCAAGCTCCCTAATATCAGATCTAAGTCAAGCTAAGTTTTCATTCCGTTCGGGTTTTCAGATCGACCGTGGAGGACCAGTTTCAGTTTAACAGTTATAGGAGCTCGATCAGAGTTACAAGTACTATGACATGTAAGGGCCACCTATCCTGATCTGAGGGTGAATTTGGGTTGAATTCTAACGGTCAAAACGCTTAAAAATAATCCGTAAGTGAAACGTTCCAGATTTCTTCAAATTATAATTAATTTTCTAAAAATCTTCCTTTTCCTACTTTCTTTACTCCTGGCTCAATAAAATGGTCTCAGGACATCGGTTGAGCTTAATTTTCTAGGTGATTGTCAAGTCCAACTAAGCGGTCGTAATGGTCTAAGTTCATAGATATCAGACTTTCGATGTACGGTCTAAAGCCAAAACAAAATTACAAAGCATTTCCGGGAGCCACTGGATTTAGAGTTGGATCCTAGATTTCAGGGTAATGTTAGCGTCAATGATTCTATAGGTTCTGGGTCTTATAAATCGTATTGAAAGTTATTGGTGCTAATTTTGCAGGAAATCTAGTGTAGCGCTAGTTAATACACTTTAAATTTCTAAATAATTTAGTTCTAAATAGTCTCTTTAGCTTTGCAATCGAGTTTTGAGAAGTTAACAAGGTGCTATGGTTGACCCATTGCCTAAGGACGTCTAACTCTAGGTTGGAAAAAATCCGGGGTGTTATAATAAGGATGAGAACAAGGAACCTGAAAAGTTGGTGGTGGACGTTTAATTAGACAAGGATGAGATACAGGTTGAGACAGAGACATAGACATGGGTATAGGAGCAGGTAGAGCAACCACTTGTAAGAAGGAATCTGCTGTAGGATCATAGGTTACCAACAAGATACAGGGATGACTCAAATATTGCATATCCTCATTACAGATGAGGTGGATCTGTCTACTCTTTAGGAGGCTCTTGATGAGATGGATGTCAAAAGGTAAAAAGTTGTGATGGATGATGAGATAGACTCCTTGTACAAGAATGAGAAGTGGGAGCTAGTGGAGCTTCCCATTGGCTGTAAAGCGATCGGGTGCAAGTGGATCTTTAAGAAGAAACATGATAGGTACGAGGCAAGGTTGGTAACGAAGGGATACACTTAGAGGGAAGGCTTCGACTTCACTGAGATTTTCATGCCGGTTGTGAAGCAAATATCTATTAGATTCGTGTTAGCATTGGTTGCCCAATATGATCTTGAGTTGGAGCAAATGGATGTGAAGACTGTTTTCCTACATGAGAAATTAGAAGAGTATTTTTACGTAAAAAAACAAGAAGGCTTCGAAATAAAAGGAGTGGAGAACAAAGTTTGCAGGTTGAAAATGTCGTTATACGGCTTGAAACAATCGCGTAGGTAGTGATACAAAAAGTTTGATTCTTTTATGGTCAGTCAGAGGTTTACCTGGAGTGAATATGATCATTGTGTCTATTACAAGACGCTGAATGATGGGAAGTTCATTATTTTAGTATTGTACGTCAATGACATGCTTATCGCCAGTCACAACATGTTTGAGATTGACCTACTGAAGACTCATTTATCAGAGACATTCAAGATGAAAGATCTAGGGGTAGTAAAAAGGGTTATTAACATTGATATACACAAAGATAAGAAAAGGACCCGACTTTGGTTATCTTAGAATGAATACCTTGAGAAGGTATTAATGAAGTATGTGATAGATAAGGCAAAACTAGTCAGTGTTCCTCATGTGGCTTATTTTAAGCTTTCTTCTAAATAATGTCATAAAATTGATGAAGAAAAGTAGGATATGTCTTGTGTGCTTTATTCGAATGCAGTTGACAGTTTAATGTATGTCATGATTTGTACTAGATCAGATATTTCACATGTGGTGGGTGTTGTCAACAAATACATGTCTAACCCCAGAAAGAAACATTAGGAAGTAGTCAAATGGCTACTTTGATACATTTAAGGTACGCAAGACTATATCTTATCTTTGGAGAAATCATGGGCTAAGTTAGTAGGTTATGAGGATTTAGATTACGTAGGCAATGTGGATACTAGAAGGTTGACTTTTGGCTACCCATTTGTATTAGTTGGATATTGAAGCTTTAGTCTATTGTGGCTCTTTCCACAACCGAAGCTGAGTACATGGTAGTGACGAAGGCATTAAAGGTGTTTGGTTGAGAGGGATGATAAATCAGTTGGGGCTTCAGCAGGAGTACGTGTCGATTAATTATGACAGTGAAGCAAGATCAATTTAGATTAAAAGAAAACTCTATTTATCACTCATGTACTAAACATATTGGTGTTCATCACCATTTTATTCGACAAGTGCTTAAGGAAGGAGGCATCTCTAGAGAAGATTCACTCTAGCGTGAATCTAGCAGACATACTCACTAAGGTGGTTCCCACAGAGAAGTTCAATTTATGTGCAAATTTTCTGGACTTAGTAAATGTGTAAATGGAAGACGGAGTGTGCACAAGAAGTGATGGTGGAGTTGTGATGCAAGGAAAAATTAGAGATAAAGAAAAAAGAGCTATGAAGATTGGAGATTGAAGACATGGTGAAAATTGTTGATTGATGTCTTAAATATGAAAATCAATAGGTTTCTTGATAACAACTTGATGTCATCAAGCAGACTTCAATGCCATAAAAAAAATTTGAAAAATCCATGTTTTATCACTGGAATGTTTTGATGTTTATTTCAATGACATCGAAGATATTCGATGCCATCGAGAGTTCGTCGATTGCATCGAAGGTGCCATTGAACGATCGCATAGAGTTACACAGAGTCATGTAAGTGCGAGATTTGTTTCCTATTTCAATTGTGATTCTCATAAAGAATAAAGAATATATATATATATATATATATATATATATATATATATATATATATGGGTGTAATCAGGAATATGGGGTATCTCAGAGCTTTCTAATTTGTTCTAAAGGATTTCAAGGGCTTGTACGGGAGATACGAGGCTTGTTCGAATCGGGTAATCTCTATCTCTTGTAATTTTTTGCTTTCATATTACTATCACTTTGTGCCATGGTTTTTTTCCAATAAGGATTTTTTCATGTTAAAATCGGATTGTTTGTGTTTGAACTTGATTGTGTGATTGGAGTACTTTACTTTATCCATCCTCGTATGCTTACGCAGTCCCCTAACATGGTAAGAGGGTGGTGTCATCTGCTTTAAACAAGAAATATGAAAATGTAAATTTACGTCGTAGGATACCACGTTATTTAGTTGGGATCGTTAGACATCTTCCCATATGTCTGAAATTCAGTCAATTTTTCTTGTCCCATGGCTGCATTCGAGGGACAACTAGGGAAAGGTCCTTACGTTGAGAGCCCCGTAGAGGAAAATAGTCAAAGGTGCCTGTCAAAGTGAACTGGACTTAGCATGATCAAACATATAGAGCAACAAAAGAATTAAAAGGTAGGTAGTTTGTTTAGTTGTCACGCCCCGAAAATCGGTACCCAAGTACAGAGACCTTGGTCTCGTGTTCCCAAGTGTGAACCAAATGAAATGCATGTGCGACCTCATTCAAATTCACATTTGTTTCATATAAGCATAATAAGGGTAACACAATTCACTTAGCGGATCCAAAGCAAGGTAAAGACAACAAAAATTCAGAAATATAGGGTTAATAGTTAAAAATACAATTCCAATAGTGGTGATTGCCCAAAATGAGAATTATATAAGCCCATAATGAAGATAAAACGAAATTAACATACGGAGCACACCCAATCGGGGACTCAAGTACAAAATTAAATAAAGGCAATGTTTTCTGGTTTCGCCCGACGCTCTCAAGGCATCGCGGTGAAAGTGTAAGCTAACCTAAACCTATTGTCGGAGGCTTGATAACACTTGTATCAACAACAATGCCTTGTTGGTGTTTTAAAATACTGTCCCAAGTGTCAGTGAGTAGCTAACTCAGTGGTTCCATTAGTTTTAAGTTACACATGTTACCAACCCAATCAGGCAGGTAATGATAAAACAAGAAATCAAACAATTCCTAAATACTTTTGTTAAATGTGCATATGAAGATATGATATGATGAATGTACTTTCCAAACAATACTCCCTCTCAAGCATCTTCAGCCCCTATTTCGCATATGCCAACACTTCCTCACAGGCGGCCCAATGCCAAATCGCAAGTCCTATATAATACAATGCAGTGAATGCGCATGTTGGTTGAGTATTACGTTTCATTCATCCAGCATATTGAGGAAGCTAGGTTACCCTCATTTTATCATGGTCTTAACTAAATCGCTAGGCTCGGGATGGCCGAAGTGGCTCCTTACCTATGTCCCTTGATCCATATTCGGATTTATCACCTAAATGACAACTCCCCCAATTAATCTGTGGTTAACACTGGCTCGACCAACTAGCCTGATCGATCATTAAGGACACGAATGACATAGCCCGGACACACAGGGTTGGGCAGCCCATCGACAGGTGGAGGGCGCCCACAAATGATGTAAGAGTTATCACCCAAACACAATTATGGGGCAGTCATAACATCATTCCAGTTTGATATAATAAGCTTATAACCTTCTGATTACTCCTTGGTCACTACAAAGAGACTCGTCATCCCAACATAGGTCGATAGCTTAGACACGGTGTCCCATACCACCATAACTGGCTAATGAGTCTGGTGGATCCTACCACTAATGGTTATGAGTAGACTCATCCAATGAAAATAGGGGTATCCTAGATTCTATTTAGTGTTATCACACATCACAATTCCAAGCGGTCGGTCGACTTTAAGATTGGTTCGGTTAACTTGGGGCACTCCGGCTTGACCGACATTATTGTAACGCCCTGAAAATTAGGGGTCAAACAGAAGTTCAACTCCCGAGTTCCAACGCATCACTTATGCAACATAGATAATGATGATTAAATGTTGTCCGCATTAGTGCATTCAACATGATTGAGATCATACCAAATCAGCATATCATACTCTAGAGAGTTAAATTACACAAGAAGAAAATTGTGATGATATATAAAGCATATAAGTGGTTGTAAGTCCCCAGAGTACGAACATCACCACGTTAAATAATTACATGTTTAATTCTAAAATATTTAAAATGATAAAGTGTAATGTCATCTAAACATATCATTGTAGCCCCAGTGATGCAACTCCAAGTCTACATATACCTGCCAGAGAGTTGCGGGTAGGAGAACTCCTCCTCGTCATCATAAAAGACAGATCCATCTCGTAAGCCTCGTCATCATCTAAAACTACAATAGACTCAGTTAGTGTTTTAAAACATCATCCCAGAGTGGAAGTGAGTGATCAAATTAGTGGAGCTATAAGGCAAAGGTAAACATGTTGTCAATTCAGTCAAGCAGTAATGATAAAGCAATACAATAAGCATTCCTAAGTACTCTGATTAATGCAAGGATGGTATGTATTAATGATGTATGCCCTTGCCTACACTCCCTCTATAACATCATCTCACGATTGCGGCATGCATCCCTTTCACTGTGCTCAACTCTAACACCAAAGGCACATGCAATGCGGTGCATGATCATGTTAGCCTAGTCCTTTATTAGGCCTATTTATACAGCAGGTTCGGGAAACTAGGGTACCTTCCTTTATGTCATTTACCCAAATGATGATCCATCTAGGGTCGTCAACCTAGCAAATCACATACGATAGGCAAAGTTATAGGGCAACGTCACCCTTGATTTTAAAGTAGTGGATAGACAAGTTCAAGTCACTATGAAGAGTCTCGTCACCTCCGCATAGGCCTTAGTTTATACTCGAGGTCACTATGGGAAAGGCTCGTCACCTTAGCATAGACCAACAGCTCGAATACAGTGTCTCGTACCACCGTATTTGGCTAACAAGTTTGGGTTGCTCATTGGTCACTGCGGGGAGGTTCGTCACCCCAGTATAGGCCGACAACCCCACCACGGTGTCCCAAACCACCATACCCAACTCATAAGTCTTAGCGGATCGTAGTACCAAGGTTAAACGGGCTTTTCACTAGTGAGTTTGGTACCTTAGGTTCAAGCAATTGTGTATGTACATGGTAAATATACATTAAGCAAATTGGGTTACTTGACTGCATACATGGTAAATATACATTAAGCAAATCGGGTTACTTGACAAGCTCGACTAGTACGAGCGTACGTTGAATTAATCGACATGAAGCACATACGCACTCCTTGTGACCTAACCACTACCGATAATCATTGTACGAATTAAATTCATCGGACATATCCATCGTGGCTAAAACATTCGGCTGCCGATAGTAAACCATTACCGAATGCCTAGACTACATTGTAGCCCCAATCACACTCTAAACGATAGCATTCACATGTGATAGTCAAGGACAGCATGTGACAATCAATTTCAGTATCAATCTCATTTAAGCATTTCAACAAACACGTGGTACGCATGTTATCATACATAGGCATTTCATCCATAAATCTGTAACATCCCAGAAAAATCCGTACCAAGACCCAAGTATCACCTTAGGCAGAAATCACCAAGGACCAAATCCTTTAGAAATTAAATAAGAATTAAGTAGTGCTAAACTAGATTACCTGTGAAATTAACACTAATCACTTTAAATGTTATCTGCAAGACCCAAAACTTATGAAATCGTTAACGCTACATTACCCTAAAACCTATGATCAATCTTTAAACCTAGTTGCTCTCGGGAGTATCTGAAAACTCCGTATTGGATTTGGACCGCACGTCGAAATTCTAACAACTGCGAAACTATACGGTTATGACCTCCTAGCTAGACTTGACAACCATCTCAAAAATCAAGTCTAGATGGTGTCCTGGGACTATTTACTTGAGCCCGGAGTAAAGTGTGTGAGAAACGTGAATATCTTTAGAAAAAAAATCAAAATTTAAGTAATCTGAATCGTGTCACTTGTGAGGCAAATATAAGGATCCAGCCCGTCAGAATCTGACCCAAATACACCCTCGGACCAGGCCAAATTTCCAATACATGGCAGTGTACTTGTGGCCCTAATCGAATACCGGTGACTGTCGAACTGAAACTGGTCCACCACGAGCGATCTGTAAATTCGATCGGACTGAAAACTGAGCTTGACCTGGATCCAATATCAGGGAGCTTAAGTTCGACCACATTCAGCAAAGGGGCCTCCAGAAGTGCTCCGTTGGATCGGAATAGGCCCTATTTGGCTATAACCTAAGTATACCTTGGCCCTAGGGCCATTCCTATCAGTTCTGGGCCTATATAAGGGCTTTAAACCCTCTCTCTCATATTCAATACGAATTTTAATACCCTAAGAAAGAGAAGAGAGGAAAAGGAAAGGAAAGAGAGAGAGAGAGAGTTGGAGGTTCATCCTAGCATTTGATCCCGTTGCTCCACGCACTTAGCCACTCTATCTGTATCACAAATCCAGTATTTCTGATGAAGTACTTGGGTAAGAAAACCTAAACCTAATCTGTTTTAGGGTTTCAGATTGTGTAAGTTATGGAATAGCTAACCTAATTCATGCTTTAGGTTGACATTCTGCCATTGACAAAGGCTAGGTATTTAAAACGAATCCGTTACGCATTTATCGACATAAGGTGCGGACTATAAATGTTTAGGTTATGGTTTTTAAGGCTTTCAATGCCAGTAATGGTTTATGAATGACTTGATTGCTGCCACAAGTGTTTAGATATGAGGCTTTCCTAATATGTATAGATATAACCTATGATGATTCTAATGCGTTCCATGTGCTTGTTGAAATGCCTGAATGAATATGAAATAATGATTTGAGCTTGCCATGTGTATTGATTGAGAGTACATGATTGTTGTATATATGATGAACCCTTTGTAAAAAGGGAGGTGCTATAATACCTGTTATAACTACCTTATTGTATATACTTGATATGTGCAGACTAAGTGTTTGTAAAAATGTCTGAATGAACTAATAGTTAGTAAATTGTACTTCGTATGAGTGCTGAGATATGATTCTCAATCACCTTAACTATGTGTATGATTTCCTCCATGTACTTTATATTACAGTGTTTGTTTAGGTATGAAATGCATGTGTGTGGATTTATGTTTAAGTCGTATTCCATAAAATGCTCGAATGATTGTATGACTTGAATAATTGATCCATTATTGCTTTGGTTATCTCATAGGATTATTTGTTGTAATTGAATGTGTTTGGAGCTTTATATAGTCTAGGCAATCGGTAATAGGCCTTGAATGGATGGCTAAAGTTGTTTCACCACACAAGATTGGTCGATGAATCCGAGCTGTACTTGGGATGTCGACAGTGGTTAGGCTACACGGAGTGCTTATGCACTTCATGTCGATCAACTCAACGTGCACTCGTGTTAGTCGAGCTTATCATGTAACCTGATTGGCCCAATGTATGTTCACCATGTTTGGACGCTATTAATTGAATCTAAGGTACTAAACTCACCAGTGAAAATCCTTTAATCTTGGTACCTCGATCTGCTAAGACTCATGAGCCAGTCATGGTGGTATGGGACACTGTGGTCGAGCTATCGGCCTACGTTGGGGTGACGAGCCTCCCCATAGTGACCAGTGAGTAACCCAGACTCGTGAGCCTAATATGGTGGTATGAGATACTGTATTCGAGATGTCAGCCTACACTGATCAGGTGAAGAGCCCTTTGTAGTGACCTCGAGCATACTCTGAGGTTGCGTTGAGGCGACAAGTCTTTCCGTAGCAACTAGAGTATCAACTAGGCCTGCATTGATCAGGTGACGAGCCCTTTGCAGTGACCTAGAACCGCAACATCGTATGAGATACTGATGACCCTAAGGGAGGTATCTTAGCTTTCCAATCCTACTATATGAATAAATCTAATTAAGTATTGACTAACATAAGCATGCACCATATTGCATGTGCTTTGGCAAGGAAGAGCACTTTCAGGTGGTTGCCATGCGCTCCGTAAGATGAAGACGCTGAGGGAGAGTAGGCGAGGGCATGCATCATTATCGCATATCATTCTTGCATTAACAAGAGTACTTAGGACCTTATTGTTATACTGCATTATCATTACTGTTTAACTGAATTGATAACATGTTAACCTTTGCATTATTGTTCCACTGAGTTAATCACTCACTCCCACATTCTGGGATGGTGTTTTAAACACCAACCAGACTCTGTCTTAATTGCAGATGACGATGCGACCCACGAGGCGGAGTCAGATTTCGAGGACGATGAGGAGGCATTCTCCTATATGCAGTTATCAGGCAGCTTCATGTGTATCATGTCCTGATTGTCGGGGCTTCAGGGTTTTTGGACTAGATGACATTACACATTACCATTTTATATATTTTGAGAATCATACATGTAATTATCTACCTAATAACATGATCATACTTAGGAGACCTTCGATTACTTATATGTTACATATATCTATCACAGTCTTCCGCTTGCTTAAATTAATCGTCTCTGGAGTATGATATGTTGTTTTGGCTTAATTTCATTCATGTTTAATTTACTGATACATACAACATTCAATCATCATTATATATGTTGCATAAGTGAGGTTTTGGAACTCGAGAGCTGAGCTTCTGCTCGACCCCCAATTTTCAGGGTGTTACAAAATCACATAGTAGTGAGATAAGTTACATAAAGGAAACAATAACAATAGATAAGGGAATTGAGAATCCCTTCTCAACACCCTCATTAAATACATCACAATAAGCATTTTCTTATTCAGGCATTTTATCAAACACTTAGACTACACATATTACATACATGTAATAAATTAGTTTAAAACACATATTATAGAAAATCCTTCCACATAGGAATTGTCATACGTACAACAATCATGTATTTCCTAACAACAATGATGGAAAGCACAAATCATAATTCCATATTCATTCAGACATTTCAATAAACACATGGAATGCATCATATCTAACATAGTTCACATATATGTATATATATATATGTAATATTTGGAAATCATAGCACCTAAGCACATGTGACAGCAATCAAGTCAGTCATAAATCATTAATTGACATTGAAAGCCTTGAAAACCATAACGTAAACATTTATAGTCCGCACCTTTCACCGGTAGACTCATATCGTAACCAGTTTGAACATTATGCCTTAGTCTACGGCACAACGACAACTTATAACATGAAATAGGTTAGCTATTTCACCATTTACTCTATTTGGATCCCTAGAATAGATTAGGGTTAGGATTCCTTACCCAAGAACGGAGTCAAAATTGCCAGAATAGTAATCGGACAGGCTGATTTAGCATGTGGAACGGTGGGATCGAATCACAGCAACCATCCCTAACTCTCTCTCTCTTCTCCTGACTCTTTCCTTCTCCTTTTCTATCTTCTCTCTCCTAGGGTTTTAGAAATTCGTATGAAATGAGAGAGGGGTGGGTTGAGGCCCTTATATAGGCCTAGAACTAATGAAAATTACCCCAGGGCCATGGTATACTTAGGTTATAGCTAAGGAGTGGACGTTTCGGTCCAACGGAGCTCATCTGGAGGCCCATTTTCTGCATACGGTCTAGGAAAAGTTTCCTGACATTAGATCTAGGTCAGGTTAAGTTTTTGGTCCGATCGAATTTATAAATCGACCGCGGAGGACCAGTTTCAGTTCAAAGTCATCGGCACTCGATCAGGGCCACAAGTACATTGACATGTGTTGAAAATTTTCCTTGATCCGAGGATGTAGTTCAGTTAGAATCTAACGGTCTGAAACCTTAAATTTAGCTTGCAAGTAAACGGCTCAAATCACTTAAGTTTGAGTTCATTTTCTAAAGATATTTGTGTTTCTCACACACTTCGCTCTGAGCTCAAGTTGTTCATTTCTAGATACTATTTGGACTTAATTTCTGAGTTGGTTGTCAAGTCCAGTAAGGCGGTTATAACCGTATAGTTTCGCGGTGATCGGACTTTTGATGTGAGGTCCATGTTTGATACGGAGTTTCGTGATGCTCCCGTGAGCAACTGGGTTTTGAGATGGATCCTATATTTTTAGGCGATGTAACGTCAGCGATTCTATTGGTTTTAGGTCTTGTAGTTCATATAGAAAACTGTTCAAGCTAATTCACTAACTAAATCAGTTTAGCACTCAATTAATTTTCATCAAATTCCTAAAGGATTTGGTCCTTAGTGATTTTTGCCTGAGGTGGTACTTGGGTCTTTGTATGGATTTTTTCGAGACGTTACAATCTACCCTCTTAAGAAAAAATTTCATCCTCAAAATTAATACCTTTTCGTACTCCTTGAGAATCTGAGGATAGTTCTTTTGGACCTTGGCTTCCGTTTCCCAAGTAGCCTCTTTCTCAGTGTGATGTGTCCACAGTACTTTCACAAGTTAAATAACTTCACTGTTCAACACCTGCTCCTTCCTATCTAGAACATGTGTCGGTCACAGTACATAAGTAACATCTTCACTTAATTGTACCTGCTCTCTTCTGATAATGTTGGAGGACGTATTTCTTCAACATCGACACATGAAATACATTATGCACGCTAGTGAGTGGTGTGGGCAAAGTAAGACAGTACGCTACCACACCCACTTGATCTAGTATCTGGAATTGGCTGATGAATCTTGGCGTGATTTCTCTTTCTTTCTAAACCAAAGGACTCCCTTCATTGAAGAAGCCTTCAGGAATACGTGGTCCCCAACCTCGAACTCTAGCTGTCGCTGCCTCGTATCGGGGTAACTCTTCTGTCTGCTCTATGCTACCAGAAGTCAACGCCTGATAATGTTGATCTTCTCTGAGGTCACATGCAATAACTCAGGGGCCAATCAAGCTCTTCTCACTAACCTCTGCCCAGCAATGCAGTGCTCAATAGGGGCACCCATACAAGGCCTCATAAGGGGTCATGCCAATACTCGTCTGAAAACTGTTGTTATACGTGAACTCAGCATAAGGAAGACAGTCATCCCAACTATTCTTGAAATCAAGCACACAAGCTCGTAGCATATCTTCCAACACTTGATTTGCCTGTTCCGTCTGCCTGTCAGTCTGTGGGTGGAATGCGGTACTAAACTTCAGTTTCACACCCATTGCTTCCTAGATACGAGTCCAGAAAATAGATGTGAATTGTCTGTCTCTATCTAACACAATCTCCATAGGCACTCCATACAGATGTACTATCTCCTTGACATACAGCCTGACCAACTTGTTTGTTAAGTTTGAAACTCTAATAGGGAGAAAATGAGCCGATTTCGTCAATCGGTCCACAATCACCCAAATGGAGTCATGTCCCTTCCTCGTCTTCGGCAACCTCGAAATGAAGTTCATAGAGATGAATTTTCATTTCCATTCAGCTATGGGCATGGGTTGAAGTAGTCCATGAGGTTAACGATGTTATGCCTTGACTTGCTGACACGTGAGACAACAAGACACATAATTTACTATGTGGGCCTTCATGTTGTCCCACTAGTACGAACGCTTCATGTCTCGGTACATCTTCATACTACCAGGATGCATCGCCATCTTTGAATTATGAGCGGCGTTTAGAACTTCCTTCCTCAAGTCATGAAGGTTTGGGACGCACAGGCGGCCACGATAACGTAAACCCCTATCTATACCAACTCTCTATTCCAAGTCTTCATCGTCACTAACCTGCTCTCTCAACTCTGCCAACCCTTCATCTTCCTTCTGAGCCATAATGATTTGGTCATCGATAAGTGGCTGAACCCGAATATGTGTGATGCACTCGTACGGCTCCTCTACCTTAAGTTTCTACTCAAAGTCTTGCACAAACTCTACCATATCTCATTCTGCTATCATCAGTGGAGCCATAAATGCTATTGTCTTCTTGTAGCTCAACACGTCTGCCATAAGGTTAGCCTTGCCAGGATGGTAAGAGACCTTGAACTTGAAGTCCTTTAAGGTTTCCATCCATCATCGCTGCCTCATATTCAGGTCCCTCTGTGTAAATTTGTACCTGAAGATCTTATGGTCACAAAAGATCTCGAACTCCTCTCCATAGAGGTAATGTCTCCAGAGCTTTAATGCAAAGATGACGGCTGCTAACTCCAGATCATGCATAGGGTAATTTTCCTCGTGTTTCCTCAGCAGTCACGGTGCATAGGCAATAATCTTATCCTTCTACATTAGAACACAACCCAAACCAACACGAGATGTGTCGGTGTATATTGTATACTTGACACCTTGCTCTAGCAATACTAACACAAGGGCGAACGTCAACTTATCCTTCAGTTCCTGGAAAGCTGCTTTTGCCTTCTCATTCCAGGCAAACTTGAGGTCCTTCTGAGTCAGCTGAGACAACGGTATAGCTATCTTGGAAAAATCCCTAATGAATTGACGGTAGTAGCTTGCTAGGCCAAGAAAACTCCTCACTTCAGTAATTAAACTGAGCTACTCCCAATCCTGAACTGCAGCTACCTTAGCAAGGTCTACAACTATTCCTTCTTTGGAAACCACATGTCCCAGGAAATTGACTTCATCTTTCGAAAAGTCAGACTTCTTGTACTGTGTAAACAATTGGTTCTTCCTGAGCATATCAAAGACTACTTGTAGGTGTTCCTCGTGCTCCTCCTGAGTCTTGGAGTATATCAGGATGTCATCTATAAATATGATGATGAATCAGAATAAATACAGCCAAAACACCCAGTTCATCAAGTCCATAAACATGGCCGGTGCATTTGTGAGTCCAAACAATATCACAAGGAACTCGTAGTGCCTAAAACTAGTCCTGAAGCTGTCTTCTATATGTCCTCATCCCTGATACACAACCGGTGATACCCTGACTGTAAGTTGATCTTAGTAAAATACTGCGCCCCCTTCAACTAATTTGTAACACCCCAGATTTTTGCCAACCTGGAGTTAGACGTCCTTAGGCAATGGGTCAACCATAACACTCTCAAAGCTCAATCCCAAAGCCAAAGAAATCACTTTTCAACCCATTTCCTTCAAACTCTCACCTTTCACCACCTCATTCTTCAACTTCTCTGAGTACTTTCATATTAGACACGAATCCTCAAGTTTAATAGTGAAGAACTATACTTAAACTAAAACTCACTGTAAACAGTCCCGAGATCGAGTCCGTGCACATTCTTGATCACACCCAACGACCCCAAATCACCTCTAGACTGTCAATCGAAGGGTTTAGGCCATGTTTTATTCCATTCTAAACCTAGAAATGAATGTCCTTAGGTGGTAGGTCAACCACAACCCTTACACTCAGTCTCAAGGCCTGAAACCCCTTTTCATCCAATTCCTTCAGAATCTCTCCTTCCACCACCCCATTCTTTAACTTTTTCTAAGTCCTTTCACACTAGACATAAATCCTAATGTGTAAATGATGGAGAATCATACTTAAACAAAAATTTACTATAAATAGTAAATATATGTATAAATTGGACTTTTGATCATTCTAATCATGGAATCTTATGGAATAAATGGGTTAGTTGGATGGATTGGCCTCTCCTACCCCAAAATCATATGCTACATGATGCATAAACTAATTTCTATTTGTAAAATGATCCAAAATAGTGCGAAACAGATTCATGGGCCCACCCACGCTAATGCACAATGATCTAAGGTGGGCCCCACATATATTTGGGACCTAGGGGACAAGGGGACCACACTTGGATGACCAACCATCGTCGAAATTGACTTTGGCAGGCGAAGGCCTCGCCGGTTCGATGAGGATCACCGTACTGTGGGCCCCACTCGGGCCGGGCTTCGGGCCAATGGAGTTTGGGGGTTAGGGTGACCCCCTGAGGTGTGGCCTGTCCCTTAAAACCTCCCCGATCAGGTACTTCCTTCACAAAGTGACCCCCCAAGCTCTCCCTTCTCTCACAAACATCCGATTTTTGGCAAAAATCACCCCTCCAAACTCTTCCTTCTTCCGCTTCCAAGCACCCTCACACCACCCTTCAAATATCATCTCAAATAAAAATCAATAAAGGATACTTCCTTTAGAAATCTCACGAGAATCAACTAGCGCTGCACTAGATGACCTATGAAATTCTCACCAATCACTTTCAATACGATCTGCTAGAGTCAAAACGTATAGGATGGGTGACGTTACAATACCGTAAAACCTAGGATCAAACTTTATCCTCGATTACTCTCGGGAGGACCTTGAAACTTTGTATCAGCTCTGGACCGCACATCGGAAGTCCGATTACCCCAAACTTAGACAATCCTGACCACCTAGTTAGACTTGACAATCACCTCAAAAATCAAGTCCAGATGATGTCCCACGACGATATCCTTGAGTCCAGAGTGAAGAGTGTGAGAAATGTTAGAAATTAATATAATTTATGAAATTTGGCGCGTGTCGCTTACGTGACATTTTCTAAGCGTTCTGACCGTCAGAATTTGATCAAATTTTACCCTCGGATCAGGATAGGTGGCCCTTACATGTCAACGCACTTGTGGCCCTGATCTAGTACCGGTAGCCGTCGAATTGAAACTGGTCCGCCACGGTCGATCTGAAAATCTGACCAGACCGAAAACTCTGCCTGACCTAGATCCAATGTCAGAGAGCTTAAGTCCAGCCGCACTTAGTAACAGGACCTCTAGAAGTGCTCCGTTGGATCAGAACAAGCCCACTTTGGTTATAAAATAAGTATACCTTGGCCCCAAGTCTATTTTCGTCACTTTTGGACTTATAAAAAGGGCCTAAACCCTTGCACTTTCATTCCATACGAATTTGGAGAGAGAAGAGAGAAAAGAGAGGGAAAGTGAGGGAGAAGTTGGGGCTTTCTCCTGGAATTCTTCCCTGCTGCTCAACGTGCCAAATCCACCCTTCTGTATCATTTTTTCGGTGACTCTGGCTTCGTTCTAGGTAAAAAAACCCTAACCTTAACCTGTTTTAGGGATTCTATCAATACAAGTAACGAAGTAGCTGATGTATCTTGTGAATTAGGTCGTCATATCGCCGTTGATGAAGCGTAGACTTCCTGTTGATTCGTTACACTTCTACGGCGAAAGGTGCGGATCTTAAACGCTTAGATTACCAGTTCTTAAAGCTTTCAATGCCGTTTAATAGTAGATTGCTGACAAGAACGCTGTTTGACATGTAGAACATGCTGTCCGTTTTTCATTTCGCATACGTACGAAGAATATGAGATTTAGGGTATTTTAGATATTTGTAAGAAATACTGTATACGTACGTATTTTATCGATATGATTGTCATGGGTATTTGCCATGTATTTATACTAGTTGTGGATGTATGATCTATTTGGCGAAGAGATTTGCCCTAATGCACATATTGGCCGACATATGCTATGTAGACTAATGTGTGTAGACTAAGTGTTTGTTGAAATGCCTAAATCAATATGACTTATGCTTGCCTTATGTATTGAATGTAAGAACATGACTATTGTGTATTAGACATCTCCTTGTTATAAGAATTTGTCATATTATATGTTGAAATCAACATACGTCAAGTACGTTGAAGTTGTGTAGTCTAAGTGTTTGTATAAATGTAAGTATTGGTAAGTGTTGAGTAAATGTTGTTGTAGATTAGCGTTGAGATTGGATTCTCAAATAATTTGATGATGCACATGAATTGCTCCATGCTTAATGTATTTCAATTAATTACCTTATATGTGAAGTACTCGTGTATGGTTAACTGCTTATGATGTATGTTATAACATGCTGATAACATGCTGAAATTTCTTGTATTTCAATTCTGTCTCTCTCATATGATTATTGATTCACATTACATGTGTTTGGGGCTATACTCTAGTCTAGGCAGTCGGCAACAGTTTAGAATTCGTGGTCGGATTCTATTCGCCACGAAGGATGTGTATGACGAACTCGAGTCGTACTAGAGTCATCGACAGTGGTTAGGGCACACGAAGTGCTTGTGCACTTCATGTTGGTCGATTCGACGTGTGCTCGAGCTAGTCGGACTCATCAAGTAACCCGACTGACCATTGTATGTTCACCTTGTATTCGTCATAACTGCTTGAACCTAGGGTACTGAACTTACCAGTGATAACCCTGATAACAGTGGTACCTTAATCCACTAAGACTCATGAGCCGGGTATGGTGGTATGGGACACCGTGGTCAAGTTGTCAGCATACGCTGAGGCCACAAACCTCCCCGTAGTGACCAGTGAGCACCTTGGACTCGTGAGCCAATTATGGTGGTATGGAACACTATATTCTAGCTGTCGGTCTACATTGATAAGGTGATGGGGGAGCGGTGCAACGAGTGCGAGCAACAGCCTTGGCAGCCCTTTGTAGTGACCTCGAGCGTACTTTGAGTCTACGTGAGGCGACGACCATTCCGTAGCAAAAAGAGTACAACTAGGCCTGTATTGATAAGGTGATGGGGGAGTGGAGCAACGAGTGCGTGCAACAGCCCTGGCAGCCCTTGCAGCAACCTAGAAATATATCATCGTATGAGATTACTAGGAGTGATGACCCTAGACAGGATCCTTGTTGGGAATGATATAAGGGAAGTACCTGAATTTTCCAATCCTTCTATATGAAAATGACTAATAACAACTCGGTAATCATTACTCATATCGCACTGCATGTGCCTGGAAGATGTGGAGCACTAAGGAACGCAAGCATGCCACGGACGCAGATGGTGCCGCATGAGGGAGTATGTCGGTGAGGGCATCCATCATGTCATTTCATCCATGCATTAATCATAGTATTTAGGAATGTTTATTTTGCTTGCTTTATCATTATCGTGTGATGGATTTGATAACATGTTAATCTTTGCTCTATGATTCCACTAAGTTAACTACTCACTCCCACGTTACGGAATGGTGATCCGGATACCCACCAGACCCTATTGTAGTTGCAGATGATGGTGCTACTTGTGAAGCGGAGATGGACTTGTATGATGATGAGGACTTCTCCTCCGTGTTTTGATCGACGGGATTACAAGGAGGTTGATTAGACGCCTTGACACTTGTCATTTATATTTTTGGAGCACTCATGTATATTCTTTTCTTTCCATTTTTGGAGTATACATGTATATGTTTAACCTGGTAACATGTTCACACTTTGGAGACTTACAATCAATTATTTGTTTTACGTATTTATCACAGTCTTTTGCTTGCTAATTTAACTGTCTCTGGAGTATGATATGATATTTTGGCTTAATCCACCTCATGTTTTATGCACTTTTACAATGTCCACCACTATTCTTTACAACTCTTCACCTTCTTTATAACCCCCCCTGTGGGCACAAAACTCACACCTTTGAGTCCCATAACCTTCTCAACCTCCAAATGTTGGGACATGTAGGGCTCGTTCAATCGACTGCATTAGGTGAGCTTAGGGTGGATGGAATTGTAAAAGTAACAATAAATGTATGTGTAAGGTATTGCCCCTAGATTAGGTGTATCTCATGGTTTCTAACACCATGTTCAGAATGTATATAATTAAAGGTAAATCCCAGGATTCCTTTCAAATTTCACTTGGAAATTTATCATCATGGGATTTGGAAATCCCATTCCACACTTCCCAACACCACGTTTTCCAACACAAGACTCATTTTCCAAAGCATATAGGATTACATTTTAATCCCCTCCCACCCTCCTTCCAAACTTACCAATTCAAATCTCGAGGTAGGATTAGCAACGAAGTCCATATAATACAACTTAGAGTTTTAGACTTAAAGTTGGACTCGTAGACTTCAAAGGATTTGGTGGTGTAGGAAATCCAATAGATTAATAACATGAACCCTAGAACCTTGTTAGCTGGTATGTGAATAGGTGTAGTGCTTGAGCGTAGGTAAATTCAGGTCCAGGTAACTCAAATTCAACTAGACAACTTCTGACCCTAAGTGATAAAACATTTCCTTGTATTAGAAATGATGTCATCTAGCATATAAATGTAGGCTTTAGGATACAACTAGTGGATTATCGCTACTTATAAGTTAAGACTAGACTACTAGTTATACTGAGGAATGTAAAAGACTTAGTTAGTTGACTTGCTTAGGTTGGAGTGAGACCTCATTCCTTTGTTAAATTCCCCTAATGCTTAGAGGCTTCTTAATAACTTTTAGGAAGTTCGTTGACTTAGAACCATTCACGTTCAGGGAAAACTTCTAAATCCCTTAGAATTAATGTTAGGTTAAATCAATACACCCCCTAGAATTGTCTTCCCAAGGACTTAATACAATCGGGAACACGGAGTAGAGGAACTGTATATAAGTGGAGTATTCGAGGTTTGAATCGAATTCTTAATCCTAGTGGTTACCAATAAATCCAATGCTCTGATCAAGCAGAAGATCGGCATCGACTCGGATTAAGAATTGATACGGTAAATTTTCTATCCTAATTAGACAGAAGGTCAATGTATCCGGCTCAGACCCACTGCACAACTTTTCTTCCATGTTGGCCTGACCACTTACAACCAAAAGTTATAACTTTGCCATTGGGAAGTGTTAAGGACATATAGCCATTAGAGATTAAACATCTTGCCGGCAAGCTTACCCCCGCCCCTGAAATCAACCATAACACCCATCATTTTAGCTTCTTTCTATAACCATAGGTACCAATGCCATAGAACGCATCATTAACAAAGAAAGACCAATGTCGCGGGAAGTTGTTTCCCATTTCATGTCAAGGATAGGTCCTAAGTTGCACCTCGTTCTGATATACAGATCGAGACATAGATTCTTGAGCCTTAAGTAGAACTTTATTTTTAAGGGGGGTAGAACGTATTGAGTCCAATCTAGTTAGGTCAGCTAATATAGCCGTTAGATCAGAGTAGCGCAGAGGAAGCGTGGTTGGCCTCTCCCCACTGGCCCAGGATCGAAAGAAACCGATCTAGGTTAGTGTAACACCCTGAAAATCGGGGGTCGTATATAAACTCAACTCCCGAGTTCCAGACCGTCACTTATGCAACAAAAATGGTTATGATTCAATGTTGTCTGATTTAAAGCATTCACATGAGTAAAAGTATACCAAAACTGCAATTCATACTTCAGATCCAGTGATAAAAGCAAGCGGAAGACTAAACAATATATATATATCACTGTATGGAAAAACAAAGTAATCTCAACTGTCTCCAAAGTATGACTACATCTCTGAGTCTCATATACATGTAAATAAACAAAAGAATAAGTTCAAAATAGTCCCACTGAAGTCCCCCTCGATCCAGGTCACCTACGGGAAGCCGTCGTGATACTGCATATACGAGAACTCATCCTGGTCCTCGTCAATCTCCGGCTCCACCTCCTGGATCTCGTCGTCACCTGCAACTACAACAGGGTCTGGTGGGTGTTGCAAACACCATCCCGTAACGTGGGAATGAGTGATCAACTCAGTGGAATCATAGAGCAAAGATTAGCATGTTCACAATTCAATCACGCGATAATAGTAAAGCAGTAAATCAGACAAGTCCTAATACTGTTGTTAATGCAAGATGATATGACGTGATGTATGCCCTCACCGACGATCACCCTCATATGGCAACATCTTACGACCGCGGCATGCCACACTCCCTAGAGTGCTCCACATCTTCCAGGCACATGCAATGCTATGGTGATATGATTACCAAGTTGTTATTAGTCTATTCAAACAGCAGGATTGGGAAACTAAGGTACCTCCCTTGTATCAATCCCAACACGGATCCTGTCTAGGGTCGTCACTCCTAGTAATCTCATACGATGTACATTTCGTAGGTCACTGCAAGGGCTGCCAGGGCTGTTGCTCGCACTCGTTGCACCGCTCCCCCATCACCTTATCAATACAGGCCTACTGTACTCTACCGCACGGAAGGGTCGTCGCCTCCCGTGAACTCAGAATACGCTCGCGGTCACTACAAAGGGCTCGTCGCCTGATCAGTGTAGGCCGACAGCTAGAATATAGTGTCCCATACCACCATAATCTGCTCACGAGTCAAGGTGCTCATTGGTCACTACGGGGAGGTTTGTGGCCCCAGCGTAGGCCGACAGCTCGACCACGGTGTCCCATACCACCATGCCCGGCTCATGAGTCTTCGTGGATCAAGGTACCACGGTTAATAGGGTTTACAATGGTAAGTTCAGTACCCTAGGTTCAAGCAGTTATGATACATACAAGGTGAACAAACATCGGCCAGTCGGGTTACTTGACGGGCTCGACTAGCGCGATCGCATCTCGAATTGAACGACATGAAGTGCGTAAAACACTTCGCGTGGCCTAACCACTGCCGCCAACTCTCAACACGAATCACATTCATCGACGCGTCGTTCGTGACTATGACCAGTCAGCCACGAATTCGCTCGGTTACCGACTGCCTGGACTAAGTCAAGTCCCACACATCTATGGAATTACTATAAAAGGTATTGGAATTGAAATACATCATGTGAGCATGTTAGCACATGTTATAACATTCAACTTAAGCAAATCTTCAAGGCATACTTCCCATGCATATTCAACTTAAGCAAATCCTCAAGCACATACATTCCATGCATGTAATGAAATCATGCATTTTGTCAGCATGTAGAAAATCATTTAGGTTGGCATAATAATTGAAAAATCAATCACAAACTATCAAATAACATCATTTAATTCAATACATACTAATACAAGCATTTATACAAACACATACACTACACACTTAAGTCTACATATAGTATGTCGACCCAAAGTGTGCAACTAGGCGAATCTCTTCGCCAAACTAATTATGCACGCATTTCTAACTTCCTAATGCGACAACAAACCATGTCAAGCACATCAGCAAAATATGAATGTAAACAGTACTTCCTACAAATGACTAAAATGCCCTAAATCTCATATTCTTCGTTAGCTTACGAAACGGGAAACGGAGAGCATTTTGTACATGTCAAACGGCGATGCCGTCAAGAATCTACTATTAAACGACATTGAAAGCATTGGGAACCGTCAATCCAAGCGTCTAAAATCCTCACCTAGTGTCTTGTAGACTCGGGAATTGAAGCGGAGTGTATATGGTTCGTCTACGGCGAGTAAGGAGCCTAATACATAAGATTCATAAGCTACATCGCTATGGAAAGAAGGAAAACTCAAATCAACAACTATTTAGGGTTTTTACTTACCTAGGATTGCGGTGGAATCGTCGGGAAAGCGGTAGAGGAGTGTTGCTTAAGCACGTGCAACACGTAGCACAAGTGGCAGGAAGAACTCTCCCACTCTCTCACAATCTCTCACTCTTTTTCTCTCTCCCAAGCTAGGGCTTCTCTCAAATTCGGATGGGAGAGAGGAGTGAGGGTTTCAACCCCTTTTATAGCCTAAAACATTCCCAAAATAGGCTTGGGAACAATGTTTACTTGGTGCCTAACCAAATCGGGGCCGTTTCGGTCCAAAAGGGCATTTCCGGAGGTCCCCAGGCCAAATGCGGTCGGACTTAAGCTCATGCATACTGGATCTAGCACACATCCAGTTTTCAGACCGGTTGGGTTCCCAGATCGCACGTGGCGGCCCAGTTTCAGTTTAACGGTCACCGCACCAAGATCAGGCCTATAAGTCTCGTGATATATAATAGATATTTTTCCTGATCCAAGGGTGTAATTTGGCTCTATTCTGACGGTCAGAATGCTTAATACTGATGCGTCAAATTTGTGTGCCAGATTTGAATTTGAAATTCCAACTATGTCCCTATTCACACTCTCTTCGGTCCGGGCTCAATGAAATAGCCTGTGAGTATCGGTTTGACTTGATTTTTGGAATGAGTGTCAAGTCCAGCTAGACGGTTCTAACGGTCTAAGATAGGAGGTATCGGACTTTCAACGTGCGGTCTAGATCCAATACAAAGATTCAAAGTGGTCCAGAGAACAAACCGGTTTAGAGTTTGATCCGAGGCTTTAGAGCATTATAGCACCCTTGGTTCCACTCTCTTCGGGCCTTGTAGAACGTATTTAAAGTGATCAGGGACCATTTCCCAGCTATTCTAACGTTGCACTAGCTAACCTAGTCAAATTTTCCAAAGGAATGAATTCTACACAATTTCGGGTCGAGTTGGTACTCGAGCCCAAGTATGGATTTTTCACGGGCGTTACAATCTACCCCCCTTAACAAATAATTTCGTCCTCGAAATTTTGTACCTTTTCGTACTCCTCGAGAAGCTGTGGGTAGTTCTTTCTGATCTCGGCTTCTGTCTCCCAAGTAGCCTCCTCCTCAGTATGATGCGTCCATAGTACCTTCACAAGAGGAATCACCTTGCTACGCAGTACCTGCTCCTTCCGGTCTAAGATGCGTGTCGGTCGCAGGATATAAGTAACATCCTCTCCTAACTGCACCTGCTCCCATCTGATGATATGAGAAGGATCAGCAACGTACTTCTTCAGCATAGAAACATGAAATACGTTGTGGACGCTCGCGAGGGGCGTGGGTAAAGCCAATCGGTAAGCCACTGCTCCCACACGATCGAGGATCTGAAATGGACCAATGAATCGCGGTGCCAGCTTCCCCTTCTTCCCGAACCGAAGGACTCCCTTCATAGGGGAAACTCGCAAAAACACATGATCCCCGACTGTGAACTCTAGTGGTCTCCGTCTCGTATCGGCGTAGCTCTTCTGTCTGCTCTGCGCTGTAAGAAGCCGACGTCGAATAATATCAATCTTCTCTGACGTCGCCTGCACCAACTCTGGGCCAATCAAGCTGCGCTCACCGACCTCTAACCAGTAATGCGGTGCGCGACAAGGTCGCCCATACAGCGCCTCATAAGGTGCCATGCCGATACTCGCCTGGAAGCTATTGTTGTACGCAAACTCCGCATATGCAAGACAGTCATCCCAACTGTCCTTGAAGTCCAATGCGTAAGCTCGCAACATGTCCTCCAGGATCTGGTTCACTCGCTCCGTCTGTCCGTCCGTCTGTGGGTGGAAGGCAGTACTGAACTTCAACTTCACACCCATAGCCTCCTGAATGCGAGTCCAGAAAATAGAAGTGAACCGCGTGTCTCTGTCCGACACGATCTCCAACGGAACTCCATGCAGACGCACGATCTCTCTAATATACAATCTAGCCAGCTCGTCTGCAGAGTTCGTAACTCTGATCGGTAGGAAGTGCGCCAACTTCGTCAATCGGTCGACGATCACCCAAATGGAATCATGCCCCTTCCTCGTCTTCGGCAACCCGGAAATGAAGTCCATGGAAATGAAATCCCACTTCCACTCTGCAATCGGCATAGGCTGCAAAAGTCCAGGTGGTCGGCGATGCTCTGCCTTCACCTGCTGACAAGTGAGACAACGGGACACGAACTCAGCAATGTGGGTCTTCATACCTTCCCACCAATACGTCCTCTTCTCGTCACGATACATCTTCGTGCTGCCTGGATGCATCGCGAGTCTAGTAGAATGCGCAGCCTCGAGAATCTCTCGTCTCAAGTCAGGGACATCAGGAACGCATAGGCGGCCACGGTAACGTAAGCCTCCATCCATACCAACTCGCCAGTCGGCGTCAGCATCATCACTGGCCTGCTCTCGAAGCTCAGTAAGATGCGCGTCGTCCCTCTGCGCCTCGATGACTCGGTCATCGATCGGAGATCGCACCTGTACATGTGCGATGAACTCAAATGGCTCCTCTACGGTGAGTTTCTGCTCAAAGTCTCGTAAAAACTCCACCATATCCCACTCGGCAACCATCAGCGGAGCCGCAAACTCTATCGCCTTCTTGCGGCTCAACGCATCAGCCACAAGGTTCACCTTCCCAGGATGGTAAGAGACTTCAAACTTGAAGTCCTTCAGCCTGCGATAATCAATACACAATCGCAGCAAACCATCCTTCTTCTTCACGAACAAGACCGGTGCTCCCCAAGGAGAGACACTAGGCCGTATAAAGCCAAGCTCTAGCAGACCGTCAATCTGCGTCCTCAACTCCTCCATCTCACATGGTGCCATGCGATACGTCGGCAGTGAGACGGGTGTAGAACCAGGAATCAGATCGATAGTGAAATCGATCTCACGTCGGGGCGGCAAACCAGGGATCTTCCTGAACAGATCCCCGAACTCAGAAACAACTGGCGTCTGCTCAAGTACCTGGGCACCAGCGTCGCGCAATAGAGTGGCGTAGCTAAGAATGCGGAAAGGAAGATTTACCCGCACTGAAAATGTGAAAGGCGTGCCCTCAGGCTCGTACACCGTCACCACACGAGCCTCGGAGTCAATCTCGGCTCTCGCTGCAGTCAACCAGTCCATGCCAAGAATGACGTCGAGATATACGAGCGAGGGATTGACGACCAGATCAAGAGTCATCGTCCTGCCTCCCAGATCAACTAAACAACCCTCACACATCTGGGTGACATCCGAATAATCTCCATGAGCTGCAAGGACCCGCACGCTATCCATAGTGATAGTCTGCAACCCAAGACGTCTGACTACGGCACGCGATATCAAAGAAATCGTGGAACCAGTGTCCACCATGACAAGAACGGGAGTACCTCCGATATGGCCCGTGACCTCGAAGGCTGAATGCTGGAAAGTCGGCGTCGTAGATGCCTCAGCGGTCAGTGCATGAACTCGAGCCTGCTGTGGCCGGTTCGGCCGCTGTGTCAAGGGCCGTGGGGGCTGTCGAATCTGCGATACTGTGGGTCTGAAAGAGGACTGCGCAGGAGCTGACCGTATAGGCGGTGCTGATATCGCCTGTGGACGTACAGAATCAATCTTCTGCGGCGGCGAGAACCCACTGTCCCGCATCCTCGAAAAGCAACTCTGCGCTAGGTGGCCCGTCCTCCCACAGTATGTGCATGATAAATCAGGGCGCCGAAACGGTCCTACTGGCGCCGTGGTCCTGGTAGGAGGATCAACACGGGGCCTCTTGCCCGCGAAGGGCCTATCTGGCAACTCCGGTCGCGGCCTGGAAGTAGTCGGGCCTCGTGATCGCGCAAGTCGATCCACGTCCTGCTCTGCCCGCATGGACATGTGAACCAACTCCGCATAGGAGGGAAAACTGATACAGCACATCTTCGACCGAATATCCGGTCGCAAGCCCTCCAAAAAGCGCCGTATGCGCATCTGATCATCAGCTAGAATCGTCGGGACGTACCTGCCCAACTCTGTGAACCGATGCTCATACTCGGTAACCGTCATCGCTGCCTGCCTGAGACGGAGAAACTCATTCTCCCTCTCGTGCCTGTAGGTCTGGGGATAATACTTCTCATGGAAGGGAAACTCGAATGCTGCCCATGTCCATACGAAGTCTGCGGTAACAGTCCGCAATACACTATCCCACCACATACTGGCCTCTCTCTCAAACTGGAAGGTAGCCAGCTCTACCTGCTCTGCCTCAGTACAGTGCAACATGCGCAGAATCTTCGACACTCGGTCGAGCCAAAACTCAGCCTCCTCGGGTCTGTGAGAACCCGTGAAAGTAGGAGGCCGCAAGCGCTGAAATCGCTCCAGAAGGCCCCGTGTTTCGGCGGGATTCCCCGCAGGGAAAGCAGGCTGCGCAGGAAGTGCTATGCTCTCATCCTGGGCGTAAGCATAGGCATCCTCAGCTGGATGCGCAGGTGGTGCAGGCGGAGTAGATGCAGTCGCACCCCCACCCTGGGCTAAAGTCCCGACTATAGTAGTCAATAGCTGCTGCTGCTGTAGCATCATAGCCATCATCTGCTCGAATCTATCAGGTGGTGGAGCAGGCTGTGGCGGATGAGGTGCGGAAGTAGATGCGCGCTGTGGCTCCCCTAACTGATGGTATAAATGGCGGTGGTCCATCTGTAGGACCAACGGCAGGCTGAGACGACCGAACCGTCTCAGGAATCGGGCCCACAGCAGGGTCCGGACGAGTGCCAGACTGAGAAGGAGCCTGATCCATCTGCTCTGACAATGAAAGCCGAACCGCGCTCCTCGTAGTCTTAGGTGGCATTCCCTATATTCAAAATAGGGTGCAACCTTGTCAGTCTCAATTGCTCAAATACACCACAATCATTCACTAAAGAGTCAAAGGCATTCCATGCATTTCAATTAATCAAAATTGTCACAATACAAGGGATATATCCTTACAAGCATCATGACTAGAATGACATGAAAATTAAGACAATTAAGCAACAACAACATAAGCAAAGCACTAGCCCTAATAGGCTTTACACACTTAAAACAGAAAATGGCTAACTACTCATAACAACATCGAAGATCGCGTCGCTAGTCGGAGTCTGGCGACGGAGGAGGAGCACCCTTATCCTGTAAGCAACATAGGATTGCCTTCAAGGTGCGAGTCACCTTGCCAAACTTCTTCTTCGTAACGGCCTTGGCATCAGCGACCTCTGCTCGAAGTTCTTGGACTTCCCTTCGCAAAGCGGTCTGGCTCTCCTCCACCCGAGCAATGCGATCGTCGATAGTAGCCTGCGCAGAAGGAGGAGGGCTCTCATCAGTATCCTGAGCCTCCTCTTCTGCTTCTTCCTGAGTCTCTTCCTGAACCTCTGCACTAGGTTCTCCTTCGCTTCGATCTTCCTCTTCATCAAAGTCGTCCCCACTATCCCTTTCAAGTTGATTTTCACGATATTGCGACCCAATCTTCATCTTAACCATCGTCGACTCATCGATGGTGTGAATCGATACCGGCAATTCGGGTCCAAGTCTATAGGCAAACTCAAGAGCAATCTTGCAAATGAGTCGGCCAAAGGGAAGGGATTCGGATGTTCTCCTCGACCTGGCTATGAGAACTATCTGCCGTAAGATGAAAGTGGCCATACATACGTTCTCTCCCTGGGCCACCAGAAATAAGAAATCGACCATAAGACGTGTACATTCAATGCGGTTCGTCGACCTAGGATAAACATTGAACGTGCAGATATGATGCAGCAGACGCAAATCCTCAGACATGTACGTCACCTTGAGGCTATTATTAGGCTGCCATGGAACCAACTTACCGCACAGAAACCTGGTGCGGCGATCTCGTTCACGTCTAGTCCTCAAATTCTTCTCACTTGGATGTACATCACCTAGAGGCACGTTGAGAAGTCGCGCAACCAACCGGACGTCGATCGTAGCCATCTGATCTCTACCAAAAGGGATTTTGAACTGCAAGGGCTCCAAGGTAGGACTCTGGATGCTAGCATAGAAGGCACGAACGGTGCTCACATTAGCACGAGCACGAGCTTCAAAGATCGGTCCCCAGTGCGCAACTTCAATGCGTTCGAACAACATATATTCGTCGAACAACCGTCCATCTACGTCCGCCTCAAATAACACTCTACGATCAGTGTATTCACCATGAGGCATCTCTGATAGAATGGTTCGTCCAAGATGTGCATGGGGATCCAAATCCCGCTTTGTACGGCACTCCAGGACTGCAGCTGGACCTGCGGCGGCGCTTGAACTTGCGGCACCACCCCGCGGTCTTCTCAATCGAGCAGGGCGGCTCGGCCCAGCCTCGTCTGTTGCAGTTTTCCTCTTACCCATCAAAGACAGGATGGATGAGAGTGACAAAAGACCCAAAATAGCTTCCACGAAAGCCATGGAAAACGCCGAAAATGCGGAGAAATGGCTGCCCAATCTGACAAAAGGAAATCTAGGCATCGTAGAGGGATGCTTCAAGCTTCCCAAGGCTGTACTTTCAGGGAAAAATTAGAACAAAAAGATGGAATGGAGCTGCTCACGATTTCAGCACTATTTGGGGGATTTTGGAGCTCCAAATGGGGAAATCTTCAAGGAAAGGGGCTGCCAACACCCAATAACCGATGGGTGGTGGTCGGTTTTGGCCAAGGAAGGTTGTAGAGGTGATTTGGGTCACCGGGGTTTGGAATGGAGTGCTGAAAATCGAATCTAGGGTATGCAAGGGGGCTGTTTGTGAAGGAGAGGGGGGTTTTAGGGGTTTTCATGGGATGGGAGGTAGCTAGGGGTGATGTGGAGGGTATTTAAGTGGGTGCGCCCGAAGGGCAGCACCAACGGAGGTGGCCGGCCGGCGATGCATCGCCCGGCCGGCGATGGCATCGCCGGTCAACTCGAAAGTTGACCGGTGGGACCCCATGGGTCTGGTCCCCCATGGTCCCAGGGTCCCAAAAAAGTTGGTCCCACCCCTTGGTTCAATGTATTTTGGTCTCTATGAGCCCAAACATGTGTTCGAGGCTTTTCGGGTCCACATCGCAATTCCGAATACCAAACCATATGATGCAGCATATGAATTTAGGGTAGAAGGAGCCAGTACATCTTTCTACCTCCTTTGTTGCTAAAGAAAGTGAAGTTAGAATGGCCTTATGGCCATTTTTCATGAAATTTTACTATTCACTGTAAAATTTGGTGAATGTACTAATTTGTGTTATTTTCACATTAAGTTTGATGCCTAACATGAAATGGATAAGAAAGAACTGAAGGTTAAAGTGTTTAGAGAAGGAATTTTGAGAATTTTTGGCAAAACGGGGTTTTTAAGCCCTGGCGACTGATTACCGGAGTCGTGGTCATTCCACGGCCCAAAGATTCACTTTTGCGGTTTAAAACCGCTCATAGGACGTCTCCACCCGACTTCCTACAGTTTAGAAGTGATTCGGGTCGCTTTACGCGACCCGAGATACGTTACAGACTCGATCTTGCGATCGATCCTTATAGACTTCGCCTATCGGCGAATCTGTGATCCTAGAAGTGTTTCTAGACCCTTCTCGCACCCACCTAAGTCAAAGGAAGCGACAGCGTACGTCGCAAGACCATAACCCAGGCCCAGTATACTCTCATTCATGCTTTGATACCAACTTGTAACACCCTGAAAATCGGGGGTCGTATATAAACTCAACTCCCGAGTTTCAGACCGTCACTTATGCAACAAAAATGGTTATGATTCAATGTTGTCTGATTTAAAGCATTCACATGAGTAAAAGTATACCAAAACTGCAATTCATACTTCAGATCCAGTGATAAAAGCAAGCGGAAGACTAAACAATATATATATCACTGTATGGAAAAACAAAGTAATCTCAACTGTCTCCAAAGTATGACTACATCTCTGAGTCTCATATACATGTAAATAAACAAAAGAATAAGTTCAAAATAGTCCCACTGAAGTCCCCCTCGATCCAGGTCACCTACGAGAAGCCGTCGTGATACTGCATATACGAGAACTCATCCTGGTCCTCGTCAATCTCCGGCTCCACCTCCTGGATCTCGTCGTCACCTGCAACTACAACAGGGTCTGGTGGGTGTTGCAAACTGTAACGCCCGTGAAAAATCCATCCTTGGGCTCGAGTACCCACTCGACCCGAATTTGCGTAGAATTCATTCCTTTGGAAAATTTGACTAGGTTAGCTAGTGCAACGTTAGAATAGCTGGGAAATGGTCCCTGATCACTTTAAATACGTTCTACAAGGCCCGAAGCGAGTGGAACTAAGGGTGCTATAATGCTCTAAAGCCTCGGATCAAACTCTAAGCCGGTTTGTTCTCTGGACCACTTTGAATCTTTGTATTGGATCTAGACCGCACGTTGAAAGTCCGATACCTCCTATCTTAGACCGTTAGGACCGTCTAGCTGGGCTTGACACTCATTCCAAAAATCAAGTCAAACCGGTGATCACAGGCTATTTCATTGAGCCCGGACCGAAGAGAGTGTGAATAGGGACATAGTTGGAATTTCAAATTCAAATCTGGCACACAAATTTGACGCATCAGTATTAAGCATTCTGACCGTCAGAATACAGCCAAATTACACCCTTGGATCAGGAAAAATATCTATTATATATCACGGGACTTATAGGCCTGATCTTGATGCGGTGACCGTTAAACTGAAACTGGGCCGCCACGTGCGATCTGGGAACCCAACCGGTCTGAAAACTGGATGTATGCTAGATCTAGTATGCATGAGCTTAAGTCCGACCGCATCTGGCCTGGGGACCTCCAGAAATGCCCTTTTGGACCGAAACGGCCCCGATTTGGTTAGGCACCAAGTAAACATTGTTCCCAAGCCTATTTTGGGAATGTTTTAGGCTATAAAAGGGGTTGAAACCCTCACTCCTCTCTCCCATCCGAATTTGAGAGAAGCCCTAGCTTGGGAGAGAGAAAAAGAGTGAGAGATTGTGAGAGAGTGGGAGAGTTCTTCCCGCCACTTGTGCTACGTGTTGCACATGCTTAAGCGACACTCCTCTACCGCTTTCCCGGCGATTCCACCGCAATCCTAGGTAAGTAAAAACCCTAGATAGTTGGTGATTTGAGTTTTTCTTGTTTCCATGGCGATGTAGCTTATGGATCTTATGTATTAGGCTCCTTACTCGCCGTAGACGAAGCATATACACTCCGCTTCAATTCCCGAGTCTACAAGACACTAGGTGAGGATTTGAGACGCTTGGATTGACGGTTCCCAATGCTTTCAATGTCGTTTAATAGTAGATTCTTGACGGCATCGCCGTTTGACATGTACAAAATGCTCTCCGTTTCCCCTTTCGTAAGCTAACGAAGAATATGAGATTTAGGGCATTTTAGTCATTTGTAGGAAGTACTGTTTGCATTCATATTTTGCTGATGTGATTGACATGGTTTGTTGTCGCATTAGGAAGTTAGGAATGCGTGCATAATTAGTTTGGCGAAGAGATTCGCCTAGTTGCATACTTTGGGTCGACATGCTATATGTAGACCTAAGTGTGTAGTGCATGTGTTTGTATAAATGCTTGTATTAGTATGTATTGAATTAAATGATGTTATTTGATACTTTGTGATTGATTTTTCAATTATTATGCCGACCTAAATGATTTTCTACATGTTGACAAAATGCTTGATTTCATTACATGCATGGAATGTATGTGCTTGAGGATTTGCTTAAGTTGAATATGCATGGGAAGTATGCCTTGAAGATTTGCTTAAGTTGAAAGTTATAACATGTGTTAACATGCTCACATGATGTATTTCAATTCCAATACCTTGTATAGTAATTCCATAGATGTGTGGGACTTGACTTAGTCCAGGCAGTCGGTAACCGAGCGATTTCGTGGCTGACTGGTCATAGCCACGAACGACGCGTAGATGAATGTGATTCGTGTTGAGAGTTGGCGGCAGTGGTTAGGCCACGCGAAGTGTTTTACGCACTTCATGTCGTTCAATTCGATATGCGATCGCGCTAGTCGAGCCCGTCAAGTAACCCGACTGGCCGATATTTGTTCACCTTGTATGTAACATAACTGCTTGAACCTAGGGTACTGAACTTACCATTGTAAACCCTATTAACCGTGGTACCTTGATCCACGAAGACTCATGAGCCGGGCATGGTGGTATGGGACACCGTGGTCGAGCTGTCGGCCTACGCTGGGGCCACAAACCTCCCCGTAGTGACCAGTGAGCACCTAGACTCGTGAGCAGATTATGGTGGTATGGGACACTATATTCTAGCTGTCGGCCTACACTGATCAGGCGACGAGCCCTTTGTAGTGACCGCGAGCGTATTCTGAGTTCACGGGAGGCGACGACCCTTCCGTGCAGAAGAGTACAGTAGGCCTGTATTGATAAGGTGATGGGGGAGCGGTGCAACGAGTGCGAGCAACAGCCCTGGCAGCCCTTGCAGTGACCTACGAAATGTACATCGTATGAGATTACTAGGAGTGACGACCCTAGACAGGATCCGTGTTGGGATTGATACAAGGGAGGTACCTTAGTTTCCCAATCCTGCTGTTTGAATGGACTAATAACAACTTGGTAATCATATCACCATAGCATTGCATGTGCCTGGAAGATGTGGAGCACTCTAGGGAGTGTGGCATGCCGCGGTCGTAAGATGTTGCCGTATGAGGGTGATCGTCGGTGAGGGCATACATCACGTCATATCATCTTGCATTAACAACAGTTTTAGGACTTGTCTGATTTACTGCTTTACTATTATCGCGTGATTGAATTGTGAACATGCTAATCTTTGCTCTATGATTCCACTGAGTTGATCACTCATTCCCACGTTACGGGATGGTGTTTGCAACACCCACCAGACCCTGTTGTAGTTGCAGGTGACGATGAGATCCAGGAGGTGGAGCTAGATGATGACGAGGACCAGGATGAGTTCTCGTATATGCAGTATCATGACGGCTTCCCGTAGGTGACCTGGATCGAGGGGACATCAGTGGGACTTTTCTTTTTGAACATTATTCTTTTGTTATGTACATGTATATGAGACTCAGAGATGTAGTCATACTTTGGAGACAGTTGAGATTACTTTGTTTTTCCATACAGTGATATATATCTTGTTTAGTCTTCCGCTTGCTTTTATCACTGGATCTGAAGTATGAATTGCAGTTTTGGTATACTTTTACTCATGTGAATGCTTTAAATCAGACAACATTGAATCATAACCATTTTTGTTGCATAAGTGACGGTCTGGAACTCGGGAGTTGAGTTTATACACGACCCCCGATTTTCAGGGTGTTACAAGTTGGTATCAGAGCATGAATGAGAGTATACTGGGCCTGGGTTATGGTCTTGCGACGTACGCTGTCGCTTCCTTTGACTTAGGTGGGTGCGAGAAGGGTCTAGAAACACTTCTAGGATCACAGATTCGCCGATAGGCGAAGTCTATAAGGATCGATCGCAAGATCGAGTCTGTAACGCATCTCGGGTCGCGTAAAGCGACCCGAATCACTTTTAAGCTGTAGGAAGTCGGGTGGAGACGTCCTATGAGCGGTTTTAAACCGCAAAAGTGAATCTTTGGGCCGTGGAATGACCACGACTCCAGTAATCAATCGCCAGGGCTTAAAAACCCCGTTTTGCCAAAAATTCTCAAAATTCCTTCTCTAAACACTTCAACCTTCAGTTCCTTCTTATCCATTTCATGTTAGGCATCAAACCTAATGTGAAAATAACACAAATTAGTACATTCACCAAATTTTACAGTGAATAGTAAAATTTCATGAAAAATGGCCATAAGGCCATTCTAACTTCACTTTCTTTAGCAACTAAGGAGCTAGAAAGATGTACTGGATCCTTCTACCCCAAATTCATATGCTGCATCATATGGTTTGGTATTCGGGATTGCGATGTGGACCCGGAAAGCCCCAAAAACATGTTTGGGCCCATAGGGACCAAAATACTATGAACTAAGGGGTGGGACTAGACTTTTTGGGACCCTGGGACCATGGGGGACCAGACCCATGGGGTCCCGCTGGCCAACCTGGAGGTTGGCCGGCGATGCCATCGCCGGCCGGGCGATGCATCGCCGGCCGGCCACCTCGGACGGTGCTGCCCTTTGGGCGCACCCACTTAAATACACCCCCCAACACCCCTAGCTACCTCCCATCCCACGAAAACCCCTAAAACACCCCTCTCCTTCACAAACAGCCCCCTTGCATGCCCTAGATTTGAGTTTCAGCGCTCCATTCCAAATCCCGGCGACCCAAACCCATCCTAATCCCTTCCTTGGCCAAAACCGACCACCACCCATTGATTATTGGGTGTTGGCAGCCCCTTCCTTGAAGATTTTCCCATTTGGAGCTCCAAAATCCCCCAAATAGTGTCGAAATCGTGAGCAGCTCCATTCCATCTTTTTGTTCTTATTTTTCCCTGAAACTACAGCCTTGGGAAGCTTGAAGCATCCCTCTACGACGCCTAGATTTCCTTTTGTCAGATTGGGCAGCCATTTCTTCGCATTTTCGGCGTTTTCCATGGCTTTCGTGGAAGCTATTTTGGGTCTTTTGTCACTCTCATCCATCCTGTCTTTGATGGGTAAGAGGAAAACTGCAACAGACGAGGCTGGGCCGAGCCGCCCTGCTCGATTGAGAAGACCGCGGGGTGGTGCCGCAAGTTCAAGCGCCGCCGCAGGTCCAGCTGCAGTCCTGGAGTGCCGTACGAAGCGGGATTTGGATCCCCATGCACACCTTGGACGAACCATCCTATCAGAGATGCCTCATGGTGAATACACTGATCGTAGAGTGTTATTTGAGGCGGACGTAGATGGGCGATTGTTCGGCGAATATCTGTTGTTCGAACGCATTGAAGCTGCGCACTGGGGACCGATCTTTGAAGCTCGCGCTCGTGCTAATGTGAGCACTGTTCGTGCCTTCTATGCTAGCATCCAGAGTCCTACCTTGGAGCCCTTGCAGTTTAAAATCCCTTTTGGTAGAGATCGGATGGCTACGATCGACGTCCGGTTGGTTGCGCGACTTCTCAACGTGCCACTAGGTGATGTGCATCCAAGTGAGAAGAATTTGAGGACTAGACGTGAACGAGATCGCCGCACCAGGTTTCTGTGCGGTAAGTTGGTTCCATGGCAGCCTAATAATAGCCTCAAGGCGACGTACATGTCTGAGGATTTACGTCTGCTGCATCACATCTGCACGTTCAATGTTTATCCTAGGTCGACGAACCGTATTGAATGTACACGTCTTATGGTCGATTTCTTATTTCTGGTGGCCCAGGGAGAGAACGTATGTATGGCCACTTTCATCTTACGGCAGATAGTTCTCATAGCCAGGTCGAGAAGAACATCCGAATCCCTTCCCTTTGGCCGACTCATTTGCAAGATTGCGCTTGAGTTTGCCTATAGACTTGGACCCGAATTGCCGGTATCGATTCACACCATCGATGAGTCGACAATGGTTAAGATGAAGATCGGGTCGCAATATCGTGAAAATCAACTTGAAAGGGATAGTGGGGACGACTTTGATGAAGAGGAAGATCAAAGCGAAGGAGAACCTAGTGCAGAAGTTCAGGAAGAGACTCAGGAAGAAGCAGAAGAGGAGGCTCAGGATACTGATGAGAGTCCTCCTCCTTCTGCGCAGACTACTATTGACGATCGCATTGCCCGGATGGAGGAGAGTCAGACCGCTTTGCGAAGGGAAGTCCAAGAACTTCGAGCAGAGGTCGCTGATGCCAAGGCCGTTACGAAGAAGAAATTTGGCAAGGTGACTCGCACCTTGAAGGCAATCCTGTGTTGCTTACAGGATAAGGGTGCTCCTCCTCCGTCGCCAGACTCCGACTAGCAACGCGATCTTTGATGTTGTTATGAGTAGTTAGCTATTTTCTGTTTCATGTGTGTAAAGCCTATTAGGGCTAGTGCTTTGCTTTTGTCGCTGTTGCTTAACTGTCTTAATTTCCATGTCATTCTAGTCATGATGCTTGTAAGGATATATCCCTTGTATTGTGACAATTTTGATTAATTGAAGTGCATGGAATGCCTTGACTCTTTAGTGAATGATTGTGGTGTATTTGTGCAATTGAGACTGACAAGGTTGCGCCCTATTTTGAATATAGGGAATGCCACCTAAGACTACGAGGAGCGCGGTTCGGCTTTCATTGTTAGAGCAGATGGATCAGGCTCCTTCTCAGTCTGGCACTCGTCCGGACCCTGCTGTGGGCCCGATTCCTGAGACTGTTCGATCGTCTCAGCCTGCTACTGGTCCTACAGATGGACCACCGCCATTTACACCATCAGTCAGAGAGCCACAGCGCGCATCTACTTCCGCACCTCATCCGCCACAGCCTGCTCCACCCCCTGATAGATTCGAGCAGATGATGGCTATGATGCTACAGCAGCAGCAGCTTCTGACCACCATAGTTGGGACTTTAGCCCAGGGTGGGGGTGCGACTGCATCTACTCCGCCTGCACCACCTGCGCATCCAGCTGAGGATGCCTATGCTTACACCCAGGATGAGGGCATAGCACTTCCTGCGCAGCCTGCTTTCCCTGCGGGGAACCCTGCCGACACACGGGGCCTTCTGGAGCGATTTCAGCGCTTGCGGCCTCCTACTTTCACGGGTTCTCACAGACCCGAGGAGGCTGAGTTTTGGCTCGACCGAGTGTCGAAGATTCTGCGCATGTTGCACTGTACTGAGGCAGAGCAGGTAGAGCTGGCTACCTTCCAGTTTGAGAGAGAGGCCAGTATGTGGTGGGATAGTGTATTGCGGACTGTTACCGCAGACTTCGTATGGACATGGGCAGCATTCGAGTTTCGCTTCCATGAGAAGTATTATCCTCAGACCTACAGACACGAGAGGGAGAATGAGTTTCTCCGTCTCAGGCAGGCAGCGATGACGGTCACCGAGTATGAGCATCGGTTCACAGAGTTGGGCAGGTACGTCCCGACGATTCTAGCTGATGAGCAGATGCGCATACGGCGCTTTTTGGAGGGCTTGCGACCGGATATTCGGTCGAAGATGTGCTGCATCAGTTTCTCCTCCTATGCGGAGTTGGTTCACATGTCCATGCGGGCAGAGCAGGACGTGGATCGACTTGCGCGATCACGAGGCCCGACTACTTCTAGGCCGCGACCGGAGTTGCCAGATAGGCCCTTCGCGGGCAAGAGGCCTCGCATTGATCCTCCTACCAGGACCACGGCGCCAGTAGGACCGTTTCGACGCCCTGATCTATCATGCACATACTGTGGGAGGACGGGCCACCTAGCGCCGAGTTGCTTTGCGAGGATGCGGGACAGTGGGTTCTCGCCGCCGCAGAAGATTGATCGTGTACGTCCACAGGCGATATCAGCACCGCCTATACGGTCAGCTCCTGCGCAGTCCTCTTTCAGACCCACAGTATCACAGATTCGACAGCCCCCACGGCCCTTGACACAGCGGCCGAACCGGCCACAGCAGGCTCGAGTTCATGCACTGACCGCTGAGGCAGCTACGACGCCGACTTTCCAGCATTCAGCCTTCGAGGTCACGGGCCATATCGGAGGTACTCCCGTTCTTGTCATGGTGGACACTGGTTCCACGATTTCTTTGATATCGCGTGCCGTAGTCAGACGTCTTGGGTTGCAGACTATTACTATGGATAGCGTGCGAGTCCTTGCAGCTCATGGAGATTATTCGGATGTCACCCAGATGTGTGAGGGTTGTTTACTTGATCTGGGAGGCAGGACGATGACTCTTGATTTGGTCGTCGATCCCTCGCTCGTATATCTCGACGTCATTCTTGGCATGGACTGGTTGACTGCAGCGAGAGCCGAGATTGACTGCGAGGCTCGTGTGGTGACGGTGTACGAGCCTGAGGGCACGCCTTTCACATTTTCAGTGCGGGTAAATCTTCCTTTCCGCATTCTTAGCTACGCCACCCTGTTGCACGACGCTGGTGCCCAGGTACTTGAGCAGACGCCAGTTGTTTCTGAGTTCGGGGATCTGTTCAGGAAGATCCCTGGTTTGCCGCCCCGACGTGAGATCGATTTCACTATCGATCTGATTCCTGGTTCTACACCCGTCTCACTGCCGACGTATCGCATGGCACCATGTGAGATGGAGGAGTTGAGGACGCAGATTGATGGTCTACTAGAGCTTGGCCTTATACGGCCTAGCGTATCTCCTTGGGGAGCACCGGTCTTGTTCGTGAAGAAGAAGGATGGTTCGCTGCGATTGTGTATTGATTATCGCAGGCTGAACCAACTCACAGTGAAGAACAAGTACCCTTTGCCCAGGATCGATGACTTATTTGATCAGTTGAGAGGAGCGCAGTACTTCTCGAAGATTGATCTTCAGTCAGGATATCATCAGCTGCGCGTCAGAGATGAGGACGTGCAGAAGACAGCGTTCAGGACCAGTTTTGGTCATTACGAGTTCCTTGTGATGTCGTTCGGTCTCACGAACGCACCGGCCGTGTTCATGGATCTGATGAACCGAGTATTGCGGCCTTTCCTCTATCGATTCGTCGTTGTCTTCATCGACGACATTTTGGTATACTCTAGGAGTCGAGATGAGCATGAGGAGCACTTGCGTTTGGTCCTTGATACGCTCAGACAGCACCAGTTGTTCGCACAGTATAAGAAGTGCGACTTCTGGAAGCAGGAGGTGAAGTTTCTGGGACACGTGGTGTCCAAGGATGGCATGGCAGTTGACCTGTCTAAGGTAGCTGCGGTGCAGGACTGGGAGCAGCCTGGTTCTGTCACTGAGGTGAGGAGTTTCTTGGGTCTCGCTGGCTACTATCGGCGCTTCATTCAGGATTTCTCGAAGATCGCGAGACCCTTATCTCAGTTGACACGGAAGGACGTGAAGTTCGCCTGGAATGATAAGGCGGAGTCAGCTTTTCAGGAGCTGAAGGACAGACTCACGTCCGCCCCTGTGCTAGTATTGCCAGAGCAAGGGGTTAAATACACTATATACACTGACGCGTCTAGCGTTGGTTTGGGTTGTGTCCTTATGCAGGGGGACAGGGTAATTTCGTATGCCTCGAGACAATTAAGGAAGCACGAGGAGAATTACCCTACACACGACCTGGAGTTGGCAGCCGTGATATTCGCACTGAGACTCTGGAGACATTACCTCTATGGAGAGGAGTTCGAGCTCTTTTGCGACCACAAGAGCCTCAAGTACATATTCACACAGCGGGACTTGAATATGAGGCAGCGGCGATGGATGGAGACGCTGAAGGACTTCAAGTTTGAAGTCTCTTACCATCCTGGGAAGGCGAACCTTGTGGCTGATGCGTTGAGCCGCAAGAAGGCGATAGAGTTTGCGGCTCCGCTGATGGTTGCCGAGTGGGATATGGTTGAGTTTTTGCGAGACTTTGAGCAGAAACTCACCGTAGAGGAGCCATTTGAGTTCATCGCACATGTTCAGGTGCGATCCCCGATCGATGACCGTGTCATCGAGGCGCAGAGGGACGACGCGCATCTTACTGAGCTTCGAGAGCAGGCCAGTGATGATGATGACGCCGACTGGCGAGTTGGCATGGATGGGGGTTTACGTTACCGTGGCCGCCTATGCGTTCCTGATGTCCCTGACTTGAGACGAGAGATTCTCGAGGCTGCGCATTCTACTAGACTCGCGATGCATCCTGGCAGCACGAAGATGTATCGTGACGTGAAGAGGACGTACTGGTGGGAAGGTATGAAGACCCACATTGCTGAGTTCGTGTCCCGTTGTCTCACTTGTCAACAGGTGAAGGCAGAGCATCGCCGACCACCTGGACTTTTGCAGCCTATGCCGATTGCAGAGTGGAAGTGGGATTTCATTTCCATGGACTTCATTTCTGGGTTGCCGAAGACGAGGAAGGGGCATGATTCTATTTGGGTGATCGTCGACCGATTGACGAAGTCGGCGCACTTCCTACCGATCAGAGTTACGAACTCTGCAGACGAGCTGGCTAGATTGTATATTAGAGAGATCGTGCGTCTGCATGGAGTTCCGTTGGAGATCGTGTCGGACAGAGACACGCGGTTCACTTCTATTTTCTGGACTCGCATTCAGGAGGCTATGGGTGTGAAGTTGAAGTTCAGTACTGCCTTCCACCCACAGACGGACGGACAGACGGAGCGAGTGAACCAGATCCTGGAGGACATGTTGCGAGCTTGCGCATTGGACTTCAAGGACAGTTGGGATGACTGTCTTGCATATGCGGAGTTTGCGTACAACAATAGCTTCCAGGCGAGTATCGGCATGGCACCTTATGAGGCGCTGTATGGGCGACCTTGTCGCGCACCGCATTGCTGGTTAGAGGTCGGTGAGCGCAGCTTGATCGGCCCAGAGTTGGTGCAGGCGACGTCAGAGAAGATTGATATTATTCGACGTCGGCTTCTTACAGCGCAGAGCAGACAGAAGAGCTACGCCGATACGAGACGGAGGCCACTAGAGTTCACAGTCGGGGATCATGTGTTTTTGCGAGTTTCCCCTATGAAGGGAGTCCTTCGGTTCGGAAAGAAGGGGAAGCTGGCACCGCGATACATTGGTCCATTTCAGATCCTCGATCGTGTGGGAGCAGTGGCTTACCGATTGGCTTTACCCACGCCCCTCGCGAGCGTCCACAACGTATTTCATGTTTCTATGCTGAAGAAGTACGTTGCTGATCCTTCTCATATCATCAGATGGGAGCAGGTGCAGTTAGGAGAGGATGTTACTTATATCCTGCGACCGACACGCATCTTAGACCGGAAGGAGCAGGTACTGCGTAGCAAGGTGATTCCCCTTGTGAAGGTACTATGGACGCATCATACTGAGGAGGAGGCTACTTGGGAGACAGAAGCCGAGATCAGAAAGAACTACCCACAGCTTCTCGAGGAGTACGAAAAGGTACAAAATTTCGAGGACGAAATTATTTGTTAAGGGGGGTAGATTGTAACGCCCGTGAAAAATCCATCCTTGGGCTCGAGTACCAACTCGACCCGAATTTGCGTAGAATTCATTCCTTTGGAAAATTTGACTAGGTTAGCTAGTGCAACGTTAGAATAGCTGGGAAATGGTCCCTGATCACTTTAAATACGTTCTACAAGGCCCGAAGCGAGTGGAACTAAGGGTGCTATAATGCTCTAAAGCCTCGGATCAAACTCTAAGCCGGTTTGTTCTCTGGACCACTTTGAATCTTTGTATTGGATCTAGACCGCACGTTGAAAGTCCGATACCTCCTATCTTAGACCGTTAGGACCGTCTAGCTGGGCTTGACACTCATTCCAAAAATCAAGTCAAACCGGTGATCACAGGCTATTTCATTGAGCCCGGACCGAAGAGAGTGTGAATAGGGACATAGTTGGAATTTCAAATTCAAATCTGGCACACAAATTTGACGCATCAGTATTAAGCATTCTGACCGTCAGAATACAGCCAAATTACACCCTTGGATCAGGAAAAATATCTATTATATATCACGGGACTTATAGGCCTGATCTTGATGCGGTGACCGTTAAACTGAAACTGGGCCGCCACGTGCGATCTGGGAACCCAACCGGTCTGAAAACTGGATGTATGCTAGATCTAGTATGCATGAGCTTAAGTCCGACCGCATCTGGCCTGGGGACCTCCAGAAATGCCCTTTTGGACCGAAACGGCCCCGATTTGGTTAGGCACCAAGTAAACATTGTTCCCAAGCCTATTTTGGGAATGTTTTAGGCTATAAAAGGGGTTGAAACCCTCACTCCTCTCTCCCATCCGAATTTGAGAGAAGCCCTAGCTTGGGAGAGAGAAAAAGAGTGAGAGATTGTGAGAGAGTGGGAGAGTTCTTCCCGCCACTTGTGCTACGTGTTGCACATGCTTAAGCGACACTCCTCTACCGCTTTCCCGGCGATTCCACCGCAATCCTAGGTAAGTAAAAACCCTAGATAGTTGGTGATTTGAGTTTTTCTTGTTTCCATGGCGATGTAGCTTATGGATCTTATGTATTAGGCTCCTTACTCACCGTAGACGAAGCATATACACTCCGCTTCAATTCCCGAGTCTACAAGACACTAGGTGAGGATTTGAGACGCTTGGATTGACGGTTCCCAATGCTTTCAATGTCGTTTAATAGTAGATTCTTGACGGCATCGCCGTTTGACATGTACAAAATGCTCTCCGTTTCCCCTTTCGTAAGCTAACGAAGAATATGAGATTTAGGGCATTTTAGTCATTTGTAGGAAGTACTGTTTGCATTCATATTTTGCTGATGTGATTGACATGGTTTGTTGTCGCATTAGGAAGTTAGGAATGCGTGCATAATTAGTTTGGCGAAGAGATTCGCCTAGTTGCATACTTTGGGTCGACATGCTATATGTAGACCTAAGTGTGTAGTGCATGTGTTTGTATAAATGCTTGTATTAGTATGTATTGAATTAAATGATGTTATTTGATACTTTGTGATTGATTTTTCAATTATTATGCCGACCTAAATGATTTTCTACATGTTGACAAAATGCTTGATTTCATTACATGCATGGAATGTATGTGCTTGAGGATTTGCTTAAGTTGAATATGCATGGGAAGTATGCCTTGAAGATTTGCTTAAGTTGAAAGTTATAACATGTGTTAACATGCTCACATGATGTATTTCAATTCCAATACCTTGTATAGTAATTCCATAGATGTGTGGGACTTGACTTAGTCCAGGCAGTCGGTAACCGAGCGATTTCGTGGCTGACTGGTCATAGCCACGAACGACGCGTAGATGAATGTGATTCGTGTTGAGAGTTGGCGGCAGTGGTTAGGCCACGCGAAGTGTTTTACGCACTTCATGTCGTTCAATTCGATATGCGATCGCGCTAGTCGAGCCCGTCAAGTAACCCGACTGGCCGATATTTGTTCACCTTGTATGTAACATAACTGCTTGAACCTAGGGTACTGAACTTACCATTGTAAACCCTATTAACCGTGGTACCTTGATCCACGAAGACTCATGAGCCGGGCATGGTGGTATGGGACACCGTGGTCGAGCTGTCGGCCTACGCTGGGGCCACAAACCTCCCCGTAGTGACCAGTGAGCACCTAGACTCGTGAGCAGATTATGGTGGTATGGGACACTATATTCTAGCTGTCGGCCTACACTGATCAGGCGACGAGCCCTTTGTAGTGACCGCGAGCGTATTCTGAGTTCACGGGAGGCGACGACCCTTCCGTGCAGAAGAGTACAGTAGGCCTGTATTGATAAGGTGATGGGGGAGCGGTGCAACGAGTGCGAGCAACAGCCCTGGCAGCCCTTGCAGTGACCTACGAAATGTACATCGTATGAGATTACTAGGAGTGACGACCCTAGACAGGATCCGTGTTGGGATTGATACAAGGGAGGTACCTTAGTTTCCCAATCCTGCTGTTTGAATGGACTAATAACAACTTGGTAATCATATCACCATAGCATTGCATGTGCCTGGAAGATGTGGAGCACTCTAGGGAGTGTGGCATGCCGCGGTCGTAAGATGTTGCCGTATGAGGGTGATCGTCGGTGAGGGCATACATCACGTCATATCATCTTGCATTAACAACAGTTTTAGGACTTGTCTGATTTACTGCTTTACTATTATCGCGTGATTGAATTGTGAACATGCTAATCTTTGCTCTATGATTCCACTGAGTTGATCACTCATTCCCACGTTACGGGATGGTGTTTGCAACACCCACCAGACCCTGTTGTAGTTGCAGGTGACGATGAGATCCAGGAGGTGGAGCTAGATGATGACGAGGACCAGGATGAGTTCTCGTATATGCAGTATCATGACGGCTTCCCGTAGGTGACCTGGATCGAGGGGACATCAGTGGGACTTTTCTTTTTGAACATTATTCTTTTGTTATGTACATGTATATGAGACTCAGAGATGTAGTCATACTTTGGAGACAGTTGAGATTACTTTGTTTTTCCATACAGTGATATATATCTTGTTTAGTCTTCCGCTTGCTTTTATCACTGGATCTGAAGTATGAATTGCAGTTTTGGTATACTTTTACTCATGTGAATGCTTTAAATCAGACAACATTGAATCATAACCATTTTTGTTGCATAAGTGACGGTCTGGAACTCGGGAGTTGAGTTTATACACGACCCCCGATTTTCAGGGTGTTACACAAACACCATCCCGTAACGTGGGAATGAGTGATCAACTCAGTGGAATCATAGAGCAAAGATTAGCATGTTCACAATTCAATCACGCGATAATAGTAAAGCAGTAAATCAGACAAGTCCTAATACTGTTGTTAATGCAAGATGATATGACGTGATGTATGCCCTCACCGACGATCACCCTCATACGGCAACATCTTACGACCGCGGCATGCCACACTCCCTAGAGTGCTCCACATCTTCCAGGCACATGCAATGCTATGGTGATATGATTACCAAGTTGTTATTAGTCCATTCAAACAGCAGGATTGGGAAACTAAGGTACCTCCCTTGTATCAATCCCAACACGGATCCTGTCTAGGGTCGTCACTCCTAGTAATCTCATACGATGTACATTTCGTAGGTCACTGCAAGGGCTGCCAGGGCTGTTGCTCGCACTCGTTGCACCGCTCCCCCATCACCTTATCAATACAGGCCTACTGTACTCTACCGCACGGAAGGGTCGTCGCCTCCCGTGAACTCAGAATACGCTCGCGGTCACTACAAAGGGCTCGTCGCCTGATCAGTGTAGGCCGACAGCTAGAATATAGTGTCCCATACCACCATAATCTGCTCACGAGTCAAGGTGCTCATTGGTCACTACGGGGAGGTTTGTGGCCCCAGCGTAGGCCGACAGCTCGACCACGGTGTCCCATACCACCATGCCCGGCTCATGAGTCTTCGTGGATCAAGGTACCACGGTTAATAGGGTTTACAATGGTAAGTTCAGTACCCTAGGTTCAAGCAGTTATGATACATACAAGGTGAACAAACATCGGCCAGTCGGGTTACTTGACGGGCTCGACTAGCGCGATCGCATCTCGAATTGAACGACATGAAGTGCGTAAAACACTTCGCGTGGCCTAACCACTGCCGCCAACTCTCAACACGAATCACATTCATCGACGCGTCGTTCGTGACTATGACCAGTCAGCCACGAATTCGCTCGGTTACCGACTGCCTGGACTAAGTCAAGTCCCACACATCTATGGAATTACTATAAAAGGTATTGGAATTGAAATACATCATGTGAGCATGTTAGCACATGTTATAACATTCAACTTAAGCAAATCTTCAAGGCATACTTCCCATGCATATTCAACTTAAGCAAATCCTCAAGCACATACATTCCATGCATGTAATGAAATCATGCATTTTGTCAGCATGTAGAAAATCATTTAGGTTGGCATAATAATTGAAAAATCAATCACAAACTATCAAATAACATCATTTAATTCAATACATACTAATACAAGCATTTATACAAACACATACACTACACACTTAAGTCTACATATAGTATGTCGACCCAAAGTGTGCAACTAGGCGAATCTCTTCGCCAAACTAATTATGCACGCATTTCTAACTTCCTAATGCGACAACAAACCATGTCAAGCACATCAGCAAAATATGAATGTAAACAGTACTTCCTACAAATGACTAAAATGCCCTAAATCTCATATTCTTCGTTAGCTTACGAAACGGGAAACGGAGAGCATTTTGTACATGTCAAACGGCGATGCCGTCAAGAATCTACTATTAAACGACATTGAAAGCATTGGGAACCGTCAATCCAAGCGTCTAAAATCCTCACCTAGTGTCTTGTAGACTCGGGAATTGAAGCGGAGTGTATATGGTTCGTCTACGGCGAGTAAGGAGCCTAATACATAAGATTCATAAGCTACATCGCTATGGAAAGAAGGAAAACTCAAATCAACAACTATTTAGGGTTTTTACTTACCTAGGATTGCGGTGGAATCGTCGGGAAAGCGGTAGAGGAGTGTTGCTTAAGCACGTGCAACACGTAGCACAAGTGGCAGGAAGAACTCTCCCACTCTCTCACAATCTCTTACTCTTTTCTCTCTCCCAAGCTAGGGCTTCTCTCAAATTCGGATGGGAGAGAGGAGTGAGGGTTTCAACCCCTTTTATAGCCTAAAACATTCCCAAAATAGGCTTGGGAACAATGTTTACTTGGTGCCTAACCAAATCGGGGCCGTTTCGGTCCAAAAGGGCATTTCCGGAGGTCCCCAGGCCAAATGCGGTCGGACTTAAGCTCATGCATACTAGATCTAGCACACATCCAGTTTTCAGACCGGTTGGGTTCCCAGATCGCATGTGGCGGCCCAGTTTCAGTTTAACGGTCACCGCACCAAGATCAGGCCTATAAGTCTCGTGATATATAATAGATATTTTTCCTGATCCAAGGGTGTAATTTGGCTCTATTCTGACGGTCAGAATGCTTAATACTGATGCGTCAAATTTGTGTGCCAGATTTGAATTTGAAATTCCAACTATGTCCCTATTCACACTCTCTTCGGTCCGGGCTCAATGAAATAGCCTGTGAGTATCGGTTTGACTTGATTTTTGGAATGAGTGTCAAGTCCAGCTAGACGGTTCTAACGGTCTAAGATAGGAGGTATCGGACTTTCAACGTGCGGTCTAGATCCAATACAAAGATTCAAAGTGGTCCAGAGAACAAACCGGTTTAGAGTTTGATCCGAGGCTTTAGAGCATTATAGCACCCTTGGTTCCACTCTCTTCGGGCCTTGTAGAACGTATTTAAAGTGATCAGGGACCATTTCCCAGATATTCTAACGTTGCACTAGCTAACCTAGTCAAATTTTCCAAAGGAATGAATTCTACGCAATTTCGGGTCGAGTTGGTACTCGAGCCCAAGTATGGATTTTTCACGGGCGTTACAGTTAGACGAAAAGATATAAACCCTTAACTCCCACCATGGATATAAATTAAGATGAGGACTCTTTAAACCAAGACCCAAATAGAAAATTTGAACCTTGCAGTGATGGACATTCCCTAAGCTTTTAGAGTGATCGGACTACAGAGTTACTGAATTATACAACTGCGAAATATTCGCAGCTTAACCCAAATCCTCAATCTTAGACGACTACCAATGGACTCACTGCTTAGCCGAGCAGAAGACCAGGATCCACCAGGATTAGGAAGGGATACAACGTTGTTTACCCTGGCCAGGCGTACATTCGATGTATCGGGATTAAGCCCACTACAACCGTCTCTCTGTACTGGTCAACCACTGAAAATATATATCTTACTCTAAGTAGATGGGAATTGTCGCCAAGATACCAAACAGGTAAGGAAATAAATTGTAGCAAACCGTTAGGGTATAAGTAATGCATAAAGAAGTAAGTTTTAACGGGGGTAGACCAAATGGAACTAGACTTATATAGATCGTATACACCCTACCACGTATAGAAACATGAAATCAACAAAACTTAGGTGAAGGAAATGATTAATCTTTCCTTATTACCCTTAGGCAAATTTTGGGGACGAAATTTTATTTTAAGGGGGGTAGATTGCAACACCCTGAATTTTTGCCAACCTGGAGTTAGACGTCCTTAGACAATGGGTCAACCATAACACTCTCAAAGCTCAATCCCAAAGCCAAAGAAATCACTTTTCAACCCATTTCCTTCAAACTCTCACCTTTCACCACCTCATTCTTCAACTTCTCTGAGTACTTTCATATTAGACACGAATCCTCAAGTTTAATAGTGAAGAACTATACTTAAACTAAAACTCACTGTAAACAGTCCCGAGATCGAGTCCGTGCACATTCTTGATCACACCCAACGACCCCAAATCACCTCTAGACTGTCAATCGAAGGGTTTAGGCCATGTTTCATTCCATTCCAAACCTAGAAATGAATGTCCTTAGGTGGTAGGTCAACCACAACCCTTACACTCAGTCTCAAGGCCTGAAACCCCTTTTCATCCAATTCCTTCAGAATCTCTCCTTCCACCACCCCATTCTTTAACTTTTTCTAAGTCCTTTCACACTAGACATAAATCCTAATGTGTAAATGATGGAGAATCATATTTAAACAAAAATTTACTATAAATAATAAATATATGTATAAATTGGACTTTCAATCATTCCAATCATGGAATCTCATGGAATAAATGGGTTAGTTGGATGGATTCGCCTCTCCTACCCCAAAATCATATGTTATATGATGCATAAACTAATTTCAGTTTGCAAAATGATCCGAAATAGTGCGAAACGGACTCGTGGGCCCACCCACGCTAATCCACAATGATCTAAGGTGGGCCTCACATATATTTGGGACCTAGGGGACAGGAGGACCACGCCTGGATGGCTGGTCATCACTGAAATTAAGTTTGGCGGACGAGGGCCTCGCCGTACAGTGGGCCCCACTCGGGCCGGGATTCAGACCGATGGAGTTTGGGGGTTAAGGTGACCCCCTGAGGTGTGACCCGTCCCTTAAAACCTCCCGATCAGGTACTTCCTTCACAAAGTGACCCCCCAAGCTCTCCCTTCTCTCCAAAACGTCTTTTTTTGGACAAAAACTACCCCTCTAAACTCTTCCTTCTTCCTCTTCCAAGCACCCTCACTCCACCCTTCAAATCTCATCTCAAACAAAAATCAATAAAGGATACTTCCTTTAGAAATCTAACAAGAATCAACTAGCGCTGCACTAGATGACCTATGAAATTCTCACTAATCACTTTCAATACGATCTGTTAGAGTCAAAACGTATAGGATAGGTGACGTTACAATATCGTAGGTTTTTTCAATACGATCTGTTAGAGTCAAAACGTATAGGATAGGTGACGTTACAATATCGTAAAACCTAGGATCAAACTTTATTCCCGATTGCTCTTGGGAGCACCTTGAAACTTTGTATCGGCTCTGGACCGCACGTCGGAAGTCCGATTATCCCGAACTTAGACAATCCTGACCGCCTAGTTAGACTTGACAATCACCTCGAAAATCAAGTCCATATGATGTCCCACGACGATTTCCTTGAGTTCAGAGTTCAGAGTGTGAGAAATGCTAGAAATTAATATAATTTATGAAATCTGGCGCGTGTCGCTTGCGCGACATTTTCTAAGCATTCTGCCCGTCAGAATTCGATCAAATTTTACCCTCGGATCAGGATAGGTGGCCCTTACTTGTCAACGCACTTGTGGCCCTGATTGAGTACCGATAGCCGTCGAACTGAAATTGGTCCGCCACGGTCGATCTGAAAATTTGACCGGACCGAAAACTCTGCCTGACCTAGATCCAATGACAGAGAGCTTAAGTTCGACCGCACTTAGTAACAGGACCTCTAGAAGTGCTCCGTTGGATCAGAACAAGACCACTTTGATTATAAAATAAGTATACCTTGGCCCCAAGTCTATTTTCGTTGCTTTTGGACTTATAAAAAGGGCATAAACCCTTACTCTTTCATTCCATATGAATTTGGAGAGAGAAGAGAGAAAAGAGAGGGAAAGTGAGGGAGAAGTTGGGGATTTCTCCTGCGATTCTTCCCTGCTGCTCTACGTGCCAAACCCACCCTTCTGTATCGCTTTTCCGGCGACTTCGGCTTCGTTCTAGGTAAGAAAACCCTAACCTTAACCTGTTTTAGGGATTCTATCAATACAAGTAGTGAAGTGGTTGATGTATCTTGTGAATTAGGTCGTCATATCGCCATTGACGAAGCGTAGACTTCCTGTTGATTCGTTACACTTCTACGACGAAAGGTGCGGATCTTAGGTGCTTAGATTACCTATTTTCAAAGCTTTCAATGCCGTTTAATGGTAGATTGCTGACAGGAACACTGTTTGACATGTAGAACATGCTGTCCGTTTTTCATTTCGCATACGTACGAAGAATATGAGATTTAGGGTATTTTAGGTATTTGTATGAAATACTGTATACGTACGTATTTTGCCAATATGATTGCCATGGGTATTTACCGTGTATTTATACTAGTTATGGATGTATGATCTGTTTGGTGAAGAGATTCGCCCTAATGCACATATTGGCCGACATATGCTATGTAGACTAATGTGTGTAGACTAAGTTTGTTGAAATGCCTAAATCAATATGACTTATGCTTGCCTTATGTATTGAATGTAAGAACATGATTATTGTGTATTAGACATCTCCTTGTTATAAGGATTTGTCATATTATACGTTGAAAACAATATACGTCAAGTACGTTGAAGTTGTGTAGTCTAAGTGTTTGTATAAATGTAAGTATTGGTAAGTGTTGAGTAAATGGTGTTGTAGATTAGCGTTGAGATTGGATTCTCAACTGATTTGATGATGCACATGAATTCCTCCATGCTTATTGTATTTCAATTAATTACCTTATGTGTGAAGTACTCGTGTATGGTTAATTGCTTATGATGTATGTTATAACATGCTGCTAACATGCTGAAATTTCTTATATTTCAATTTTGCCTCTCTCATATGATTATTGATTCACATTACATGTGTTTGGGGCTATACTCTAGTCCAGGCAGTCGGTAATAGTTTAGAATTCGTGGTCGGATTCTATTTACCACGAAGGATGTGTATGACGAACTCGAGTCGTACTAGAGTCGTCTACAGTGGTTAGGGCACACGAAGTGCTTGTGCACTTCATGTCGGTCGATTCGACGTGCGCTCGCGCTAGTCGGACTCATCAAGTAACCCGACTGACCATTGTATGTTCACCTTGTATTCGTCATAACTGCTTGAACCTAAGGTACTGAACTTACCAGTGATAACCCTGATAACCGTGGTACCTTGATCCACTAAGACTCATGAGCTAGGCATGGTGGTATGGGACACCGTGGTCGAGCTGTCGGCTACGCTGGGGCCACAAACCTCCCCGTAGTGACCAGTGAGCACCTTGGACTCGTGAGCTAATTATGGTGGTATGGGACACTATATTCGAGCTGTCGGCCTACATTAATAAGGTGATGGGGTGCGGTGCAACGAGTGCGAGCAACAGCCCTGACAGCCCTTTGTAGTGACCTCGAGTGTACTCTGAGTCTACGCGAGGCGACGACCCTTCCGTAGTAAAAAGAGTACAACTAGGCCTGTATTGATAAGGTGATGGGGGAGTGGAGCAACGAGTGCGTGCAACAGCCCTGACAGCCCTTGTAGCGACCTAGAAATATATCATTGTATGAGATTACTAGAATTGACGACCCTAAAAAGGATCCTTGTTGGGAATGATATAAGGGAAGTACCTTAGTTTCTCAATCCTGCTGTATGAAAAGGACTAATAACAACTCGGTAATCATTACTCATATCGCACGGAATGTGCCTGGAAGATGTGGAGCACTGAGGAAAGCAAACATGCCATGGACGCAGATGGTGCCGCATGAGGGAGTATGTCGGTGAGGGTATTCATCATGTCATTTCATCTATGCATTAATCACAGTATTTAGAAATATTTATTTTTCTTGCTTTATCATTATCGCGTGATGGATTTGATAACATGTTAATCTTTACTCTATGATTCCACTGAGTTAGCTACTCACTCCCACGTTACGGGATGGTGTTCCGGATACCCACCAAACCCTGTTGTAGTTGCAGATGATGGCGCTGCTTGTGAAGTGGAGCTGGACTTGTATGATGATGATGAGGACTTCTCCTCTGTGTTTTGATCGACGGGATTACAGGGAGGTTAATTAGACGCCTTAACACTTGTCATTTATATTTTTGGAGTACTCATGTATATTCTTTTCTTTCCATTTTTGGAGTATACATGTATATGTTTAACCTGGTAATATGTTCACACTCTGGAGACTTACAATCAATTATTTGTTTTACGTATTTATCAGTCTTCCGCTTGCTAATTTAACTGTCTCTGGAGTATGATATGCTGTTTTGGCTTAATTCACCTCATGTTTTATGCACTATTAAAGCCGACATTCATCTATCATTGAAAATGTTGCATAAGTGATGTTCTGGAACTCGAGAGTTGGGTTTCTACCTGACCCCCGATTTTCGGGGCGTTACATAATCAAATAGATCATCTATCTTGGTAAAAAGATACTTGTTCTTCACCACACAATCACAGTGATCCATCCTTCTTCTTCACAAACAACACGGGTGTGCCCCTAAGAGATACACTCGGTCGTATGAAGCTTGCATCCAACAGATCATCGATCTGTTTACATAGCTCCTCCATCTCACATGAAGGTATGCGATATGTTGGTAATGAAATGGGTTTCGTACCAGGCACTAGATCAATGGTAAAATTGATCTCGCACTGAGGTGATAATCCAGGTATCTTCTTGAACACGTCCTCAAAATCCTGAACTACTAGCATGTTCCTAAGTATTGGACCATTAATATCCCTTAATAGGGCAGCATAATAAAGGACCCGGAAGGGGTAACTGACATGAACGGGGAAAGTGAAAGTCATGTCTTAGGGCCTATACGTTGTCACCAGTCGGGTCTCGTAGTTGATCTCAGCCCTCATTTCAGTAAGTCAATCCATACTAAGGATAACGTTGAAATGGTATATCATGGTGAAAATCAGGTTAATCCATACCGTCATGCTCCCCAATTCTATCAAGCAACCCTCACACAACTTGGTGGCATTTGTAAAAGTTTCTGGTGTTGCGATAACTCTCACCCCAACCATCGGGGTCGTATTCAGCCCTAAGCACTTAACTGCAGAACATGATATCACCTAAATAGAGGACCCAGTGTCCACCAATAAAAATACGGGGGTACCTTGGATGTGGGCCGTGACCTCGAAGGCTAAAGGCACCGTAACTGCTGAATCAAACGCTTCAGCTGCAAGTGCATGTACTCACGCCTACTGAGAACGGTTCAGTTGTGGTACCATATGCCGTTGCGGCAGCCTAAATCAAGGTGCAAGTGGCTTATAAGAAGACTGTGCAGGTAGTACCGATCATAGAGGTGGAGCCAAGATAGCTGGTGGCATCTGACGGTTGATCCTCTTAGGCGGCGAGAAGCCGATATCCCTCATCTTGGTGAAGCAGTACACGTCAGTGTGGCCCGACCTCTTGCAGTATGTGCACCACAAGTCTGATCGCCTTATCAGGACTGGTGGAGCTACAAGTCTAGGAGGCGAGTCTACACGGGGCCTCTTGCTGAGAGGTGGCCTGCTCGACAAATTTGGTCGAGGCCTAGGAACCATAGGCACACGTGTATGAGACAGCCTGTCCCCATCCTGCTCAGCTCACAGAGACATGCTCACTAGCTCAACATATTTGGATATGCTAACGCAGCACATCTTCGAGAGTATCTCAGGTCGTAGACCCTCAGAAAACCGCCGCACCCACACATCATTCACTTTCTAAATCCAAAGGAGCTTCATGCATTTCATTTATCAAAATTGTCACAATACATGAGATGCAGTATTACATGGATCATGATAGAAGATGCATGTGAGCTAATCTAAGCAAGGCTCCAAACACTAAAACTACTAACCACTCCACCACATTACTAAGACTATCAAGGCTATACATAGAAACAAGAAAACAAGCAACAAAAAAATTAAAAGATGACTACATGCACGACTAGTCGTCTGAATCTGGGGATGGTGAAGGTACACCCTTATGCTGCACACAGCACAGGATAACCCTTAGAGCGCAAGATATTTTATTAAATTTCTGCTTCATGAAGGCCCGAGTCTCTTTAACCTTGGTTTGGGTCTCTGTGATCTCCTGTCTCAAGGTGACTTGACCCTCCTCAAGTTACACCAAACAGGCTTTTACAGCAGCCCAATTACTGTCGCACCCATGTGCAGTGGGAGGAGAGCCCTCATCAGTGTCTTAGGCCTCCTCTTCTTCCTCTTCCTGCCCTTCTTCTTCCTCGCCCTCTTCCTCTATCTCATCTCTTCCTTCTTCATCACTCTCTTCTTCTTTACTCTCTTTCTCATCCTCACTCTCATCGAGTTGGGCTTAACGTTGTCGTGGCCCGATATTCATGTTGTTAAGAGTAGTGTTGTTGATGAAATAGATCAGCGTAAGAAGTTCTGCACCAAGTTTGTAGCTGAATTCACGAGAAAGCTTGCATATAATTTGGCCGAATGGGAGTGAAATGACTATCCTAGTAGAGCGTGCATTCTGAACTATCTGTAGTAATACATATGTAGGCAGGCATAACTTGTCTCCCTGCCCAGCTCAGTACAGAAAGTCTACCATCAGACGCATGCACTCGCTGTGATTTCTCCATCAGGGATACACATTGTATGTGAAGATATAGTGGATCAAGTAGAAGTCATGAGTTATCTTGGATGCCAGGAAGCAATTGCCACGATTCCAATGGACCTGTTAGCCACAAAGGAATCGCATGCGGCGATCTCTTTCACGCATGCTCTTGAGGTTCTTCTCTCTAGCATGAACCTCCCCACGCAGCATCCCCATGACTCGGGCTATCAAGTTCACATCAACTATGGCTTCCCACCTTCCCACGAGAAATTTGAACTGTAAAGGCTCTAGCGATGGTGTAACATCCTGAAAATCAGGGGTCGGGTAGAAACCCAACTCTCGAGAACATCACTTATGCAACATTTTCAATGATGGATGAATGTCGACGGTAACAGTACATAAAACATTAGGTGGATTAAGCCAAAACAACATATCATACTCCAAAGACAGTTAAATTAGCAAGCGGAAGAATGTGATAGATATATAAAATATATAAATGATTGTAAGTCTCTAGAGTGTGAACATGTTACCAGGTTAACTAAATACATGTATACTCCAAAATAGAAAGAAAAGAATATACATGAGTGCTCCAAAATATAAAATGACAAGTGTCATGGCGTCTAATCAACCTCTCTGTAGTCCCGTCGATCAGAATACGCATATAGGAGAAATTCTCCTCATCATCATACAAGTCCGGCTCCACTTCACAAGAAGCGCCATCATCTGCAACTAAAACAGGGACTGGTTGGTGTGCGCAACACCGTCCCGTAACGTGGGAGTGAGTAGCTAACTCAGTGGAATCATAGAGCAAAGGTTAACATGTTATCAAATCAATCAAGCAATAATGGTAAAGCAAGTAAAATAAACATTCCTAAATGCTGTGATTAATGTAAGGATGAAATGACATGATGGATGCCCTCAACGACATACTCCCCCATGCGACACCATCTTACGTCCACGGCATGCTTTTTTCCCTCAGTACTCCATATCTTCTAGGCACATGCAGTGCGATATAAATATGATTACCGAGTTGTTATTAGTCCTTTTCATATAGCAGGATTGGGAAACTAGGGTACTTCCCTTATATCATTCCCAACAAGGATCCTGTCTAGGGTCGTCACTCCTAGTAATCTCATACGATGATATATTTTAGGTCGCTGCAAGGGCTGTCAGGGCTATTACACGCACTCGTTGCTCCACTCCCCCATCACCTTATCAATACAGGCCTAGTTTATATCTTTAAGACTGCATCAGGACTCGTCGCCCCCATCCGGTGTCAGGATAAACTCAAGGTCATTACAAGAGAGCTGTCAGGGCTTTTGCTCGCACTCGTTGCTCCACTCCCCCATCACCTTATCAATGTAGGCCGACAGCAAGAATATAGTGTCCCATACCACCATAATCTGCTCAGAATAGGATGCTCACTGGTCACTACGGGGAGGTTTGTGGCCCCAACGTAGGCCGACAGCTCGACCATAGTATCTCATACCACCATGCCCGGCTCATGAGTCTTAGTGGATCAAGGTACCACGGTTATCAGGGTTACCACTGGTAAGTTCAGTACCTTAGGTTCAAACAGTTATGAAGAATACAAGGTGAACATATGTAACGCCCGTGAAAAATTCGTACTTGGGCTCGAGTACCAACTCGACCCGAAATCGCGTAGAATTAAATTCCATGGAAATTAAGCGTAAGTTAGCTAGCGCAACGCTAGAGTAGCTGGGAAATAGTCCCTGATCACTTTAAATACGTTCTACAAGACCCAAATTGAGTAGAACAAACAACTCTACAATACTCTATAACCTCGAATCAAACTCTAAGCAGGTCTGTTCTCTGGACCACATTGAATTTTTGTATTGGATCTGGACCGCGCGTCGAAGGTCCGATACCTCTTATCTTAGACCATTAGAACCGCCCAACTGGACTTGACAATCATCTCGAAAATCAAGTCAAACCGATAATCACAGACTATTTCGTTGAACCCAGACTGAAGAGACCGTGAATAGGGACAGATTTGGAATTTCAAATTCAAATCTGGCACACGACTTGACGCGTCAGTATTAAGCGTTCTGACCATCGGAATTCATCCAGATTACACCCTCGGATCAGGAAAAATTTCTATTTATTATCATGAGACTTTCAGCCCCGATCTACGTGCGGTGACCGCTGAACTGAAACTGGTCCGCCACGTGCGATCTGCGAACCCTGCCAGACTGAAAACTTAATACGTGCTACATCTGGTACGCATGAGCTTAAGTCCGATCGCAATCGACCAGGGGACCACCAAAAAGCAACTTTTGGACCGAAACAGCCCCGAAATGGATAGGCACCAAATAAACTTCGTTCCGGAGCCTGTTTTCGGCGTTTTTAAGCTTATAAAAGGGGTTGAAACCCTCATTTCTCTCTCCCATCCAAAAATTGCAAACCCTAGAGAAAAGGAGAGAGTTTGAGAGAGAGATTGGAAGGGATTTTTTCCATTTTCAAGCCGCCGATTGTTACTGTTTCAGCAACTCTACTCAATCACCTGTATAGTGATTTCTCCACTTTTTCAGGTATGGAACGACCCTAAATATTGCTGATTTATGGATTACTTGGATTCGTAGCGTGTTAGCTAACGTATTTCGTAAAACAGGTTCTCCTACTGCCGTAGACGAAGCGTATACGCTCCGTTCAAAATCCCGCATCCGTAAGAGACTAGGTGAGGATTTTAGACGCTTTGATTGACGGTTTACAACGCTTTCAATGTCGTTTAATAGTAGATTATCGACGGCACCGCCGTTTGACATGTACAACATGCTCTCCGTTTCCTGTTTCGTAAATTAACGAAGAATATGAGATTTAGGGCATTTTAGTCATTTGTAGGAAGTGCGGTCTACATTCATATTTTGCTGACGAGATTGACATGGTTTGTTGTCGCATTAGGGAGTTAGGAATGCTTGCATAATTAGTTTGGGGAAGAGATTCGCCTAGTTGCGCACTTTGGGTCGACATACTATATGTAGACTTAAGTGTGTAGTGTATGTGTTTGTATAAATGCTTGTATTAGTATGTATTGAATTAAATGATGTTATGTAGTAGTTTGAGATTGATTTCTTAGTTAATATGCTAACCTAAATGATTTCCTACATGTTGACCTTATGCATGATTCCATTACATGCATGGAAAGTATGTCTTGAAGATTTGCTTAAGTTGAATGTTATAACATGTGTTAACATGCTCATATGATTATATTTCAATTCCAATACCTTTACATATATTGCTAATGTGATTCCATAGATGTGTGGGACTAGGCTGACTGGTCATAGCCACGAACGACGCGTCGATGAACGTGATTCATGTTTAGAGTTGGAGGCAGTGGTTAGGCCACGCGAAGTGTTTTACGCACTTCATGTCGTTCGACTTGAGATGCGATCGCGCTAGTCGAGCCCGTCAAGTAACCCGATTGGCCGATGTATGTTCACCTTGTATGAGTCATAACTGCTTGAACCTAGGGTACTGAACTTACCACTGAAAGCCCTGTTAACTATGGTACCTTGATCCACGAAGACTCCTGAGCCGGGCATGGTGGTATGGGACACCGTGGTCGAGCTGTCGGCCTACGCTGGGGCCACAAACCTCCCCGTAGTGACCAGTGAGCACCTAGACTCGTGAGTAGATTATGGTGGTATGGGACACTATATTCTAGCTGTCGGCCTACACTGATCAGGCGACGAGCCCTTTGTAGTGACCGCGAGCGTATTCTGAGTCCACGGGAGGCGACGACCCTTCCGTTGCAGTAGAGTACGGTAGGCCTGTATTGATAAGGTGATGGGGGAGCGGTGCAACGAGTGCGAGCAACAGCCCTGGCAGCCCTTGCGGTGACCTACGAAATACACATCGTATGAGATTGCTAGGAGTGACGACCCTAGACAGGATCTGTGTTGGGATTGATACAAGGAAAGTACCTTAGTTTTCCAATCCTGCTGTTTGAATGGACTAATAACAACTTGAAAATCATATCACCATAGCATTGCATGTGCCTGGAAGATGTGGAGCACTCTAGGGAGTGTGGCATGCCGCGGTCGTAAGATGTTGTCGTATGAGGGAGATCGTCGGTGAGGGCATACATCACGTCATGTCATCTTGCATTAACAACAGTATGAGGATTGTCTGATTTACTGCTTTACTATTATCGCGTGATTAAATTGTGAATATGCTAATCTTTGCTCTATGATTCCACTGAGTTGATCACTCACTCCCACGTTACGGGATGGTGTTTGCAACACCCACCAGACCCTGTTGTAAATGCAAGTGAGGCCGAGATCCAGGAGGTGGAGCCAGAGATCGACGAGGACCAGGACGAGTTCTCGTATATGCAGTATCACGACGGCTTCCCGTAGGCGACCTGGATCGATGGGGTCTCAGTGGGACTATTTTAAACATTTTATTTTTGTTCATGTGTATGTATATGAGGCTCAGAGATGTAGTCATACTTTGGAGACAGATGAGATTTACTTTCTTTTCCATACAGTGATATATATATTGTTTAGTCTTCCTCTTGCTTTTATCACTGGATCTGAAGTATGAATTGCAGTTTTGGTATACTTTTACTCATGTGAATGCTTTAAATCAGACAACATTGAATCATAATCATTTTTGTTGCATAAGTGACGGTCTGGAACTCGGGAGTTGAGTTTATGCACGACCCCCGATTTTCAGGGTGTTACAAGTTGGTATCAGAGCATGAATGAGAGTATACTGGGCCTGGGTTATGGTCTCGCGACGTACGCTGTCGCTTCCTTTGAATTAGGTGGGTGCGAGAAGGGTCTAGAAATACGTCTAGGATCGCAGGTTCGCCGATAGGCGAAGTCTATTAGGATCGATCGCAAGATCGAGTCTGTAACGTATCTCGGGTCGCGTAAAGCAACCCGAATCGCTTCTAAGCTGTAGGAAGTCGGGTTGAGACATCCTATGAGCAGTTTTAAACTGTAAAAGTAAATCCTTGGGCCGTGGGATGACCACGACTCCTGTAATCAATCGCCAGGGCTAAAAAACCCCGTTTCATCAAAAATCTTTAAAATTCCTCCTCTAAACACTCCAATATTCATTTCCTTCTTATCCATTTCATGTTAGGCATCAAACCTAATGTGAAAATAACACAAATTAATACTTTCACAAAATTTTACAGTGAATAGTAAAATTTCATGAAAAATGGCCATAAGGCCAATCTAACTTCACTTTCTTTAGTAACTAAGGATCTAGATAGATGTACTGGCTCCTTCTACCCTAAATTCATATGCTGCATCATAGGGTTTGGTATTGGTCTCATACAGATCAAAATACAATGAACCAGGGGGTGGGCCATATATTTTTGGAGTCCCTGGACCATGGGGGACCAGACCCATGTGGTCCCACCGGCCAACTTGGAGGTTGGCCGGCGATGCCATCGCCGACCGGTGGGGCCTGTTGATGCTGAAATTTGGGCGCACGCCCTTAAATGGGGTGTACATCCTCCCCATGTACCTCCCATCCCACGAAAATCCCTAAAACATCCCCCTCCTTCACAAACAGCCCTCCCCTAAGCCCTATTCTCATTTTCCAGCAGCCATTTCCAAACTCCGGTGTCCCAAATCACTCCTAGGTCCCTCCTTGGCCAAAATCGACCACCACCCATCACTTATTGGGAGTTGGCAGCCCCTCCTCTTGAAGATCTCACCATTTGGAGCTCCAAAAATCCCCAAATAGAGCTGAAATCGTGAGGTGCTCCATTCTACCTTTTTGTTTGCATTTCTCCTTGAAATTATAGCTTTGGGAAGATTGAAGCATCCCTCTACGACGCCTAGATCTCCTTTTTCCAGATTGGGCAGCCACTTCTCCGCATTTTTACCATTTTTCATGGCTTTCGTGGAAGCCATTTTAGGCCTTCTATCACTCTCATCCATCATATCCTTGATGGGTAAGAGGAAAACCGCAACAGACGAGGCTGGGCCAAGCCGTCCTACTCAATCGAGAAGACCGTGGGGTGGTGTCGCAAGTTCAAGCGCCGCCGTAGGTCCAGCTGCAGTCCTGGAGTGCCGTACAAAGCGGGATTTGGATCCCCATGCACACCTTGGACGAACAATTCTATCGGAGATGCCTCATGGCCAATACACTGATCGCAAAGTGTTATTTGAGGCGGACGTAGATGGACGATTGTTCGGCGAGTATCTGTTGTTCGAACGCATTGAAGCTGCGCATTGGGGTCCGATCTTTGAAGCTCGCGCTCATGCTAATGTGAGCACCGTTCGTGCCTTCTACGCAAGTATGCAGAATCCTACCTTGGAGCCTTTGCAGTTCAAAATCCCTTTTGGTAGAGATCGGATGGCTACGATCGACGTTCGGTTGATTGCGCAACTCCTCAACGTGCCTCTAGGTGATGTGCATCCTAGTGAGAAGAATCTGAGAACTAGACATGAACGAGATCGCCGTACCAAGTTTCTGTGCGGTAAGTTGGTTCCATGGCAGCCTAATAATAGCCTCAAGGCGACTTATATGTCTGAGGATTTGCGCCTGCTGCACCATATCTGCACGTTCAATGTTTATCCCAGGTCGACGAACCGCATTGAATGCACACGTCTTATGGTCGATTTCTTATATCTGGTGGCCCAGGGAGAGAACGTATGTATGGCCACTTTCATCTTACGGCAGATAGTTCTCATAGCCAGGTCAAGAAGAACATCCGAATCGCTTCCCTTTGGCCGACTTATTTGCAAGATTGCGCTTGAGTTTGCCTATAGACTTGGGCCGAAATTGCCGGTATCGATTCATACCATTGATGAGTCAACAATGGTCAAGATGAAGATTGGGTCACAATATCATGAAAATCAACTTGAAAGGGATAGTGAGGATGACTTTGATGATGAGGAAAATCAAAGCGAAGGAGAATCTAGAGCAGAGGTTCAGGAAGAAGCTCAGGAAGAAGCAGAAGAGGAGGCTCAGGATACTGATGAGAGCCCTCCTCCTTCTGTGCAGGCTATTATCGACGATCGCATTGCTCGGATGGAGGAGAGTCAGACCGCTTTGCGAAGGGAAGTCCAAGAACTTCGCGCAGAAGTCGCTGATGCCAAGGCCGTTACAAAGAAAAAATTTGGCAAGGTGACTCGTACCTTAAAGGCGATCTTGTGTTGCTTACAGGATAAGGGTGCTCCTCCTCCGTCACCAGACTCTGATTAGCGATGCGATCTTTGATGTTATTATCAGTAGTTAGTCATTTTCTGCTTTATGTGTGTAAGCCTGTTAGGGCTAGTGCTTTGTTCATGTTGCTGTTGTTTAACTGTCTTAATTTCCATGTAATTCTCGTCATGATGCTTGTAAGGATATATCCCTTGTATTGTGACAATTTTGATTAATTAAAATGCATGGAATGCCTTTGACTCTTTATGTGAATGATTGTGGTGTATTTGTGCAATTGAGACTGACAAGGTTGCGCCCTATTTTGAATATAGGGAATGCCACCTAAGACTACGCGGAGCATGGCTCGTCTTGCGCTGACTGAGCATATGGATCAGACTCCCTCTCAGTCTGGTACCCATACGGACCCTGCTTTGGGCCCGATTCCTGAGGCGGTTCGATCGTCTCAGCCTACGGCTGGTCCTACAGATGGACCACCGCCATTTACGCCATCAGTCAGAGAGCCATATCGCGCATCTACCTCCACACAGCATCCGCCACAGCCTGCTCCACCTCCCGACAGATTCGAGCAGATGATGGCTATGATGCTGCAGCAGCAGCAGCTTCTGACTACCATAGTGGGGACATTAGCTCAGGGTGGGGGTGCGGCTACATCTACTCCACCTGCACCACCTGCGCATCCAGCTGAGGATGCCTATACATACGCCCAGGATGAGGGCATGGCTCATCCTGCGCCGCCTGCTTTCCCTGCGGGGAATCCTGCCGATACACGGGGCCTATTGGAGCGATTTCAGCGCTTGCGGCCTCCTACTTTCACGGGTTCTCACAGACCCGAGGAGGCTGAGTACTGGCTCGACCGGGTGTCGAAGATTTTACGGATGTTGCATTGCACCGAGGCCGAGCAGGTAGAGCTGGATACCTTCCTGTTTGAGAGAGAGGCCAGCATGTGGTGGGATAGCGTACTGCGGACCGTTGCCGCATACTTTGTATGGACGTGGGCAGCATTTGAGTTCCGCTTCCATGAGAAGTATTATCCCCAGACTTACCGGCACGACAGGGAGAATGAGTTTCTCTGTCTCAGACAGGCAGCGATGACAGTTACAGAGTATGAGCATCAGTTCACGGAGTTGGGCAGGTACGTCCCAACGATCCTAGCTGATGAGCAGATGCGCATACGGCGCTTTTTGGAGGGTTTGCGACCAGATATTCGGTCGAAGATGTGCTGTGTTAGCATTCCCTCCTATGCAGAGTTGATTCACATGTCCATGCGGGCAGAGCAGGACGTGGATCGACTTGCGCGATCTCTTGGCCCGGCTACTTCTAGGCCACGACCAGACTTACCAGACAGGCCCTTCGCGGTCAAGAGGCCTCGCATTGATCCTCCTACTAGGACTACGGCGCCTGTACCACCATTTCGGTGCCCTGATTTGACATGTACATACTGTGGGAGGACAGGTCACTTGGCACAGAGCTGCTTTTCGAGGATGCGGGATAGTGGGTTCTCGCCGTCGCAGAAGATTGACCGTGTACGTCCACAGGCGATATCAGCACCGCCTATACGGTCAGCTCCTGCGCATCCTTCTTTCAGACCTCCGGTATCGCAGATTAGACAGCCTCCATGGCCCTTGACACAGCGGCCGAACCGGCCACAGCAGGCTCGGGTTCATGCATTGACAACTGAGGCAGCTGCGACGCTGACTTTCCAGCATTCAGCCTTCGAGGTCACGGCCCATATTGGAGGTACTCCCGTTCTTGTCATGGTGGACACTGGTTCCACGATTTCTTTAATATCGCGTGCCGTAGTCAGGCGTCTTGGGTTACAGACTATCACTATGGATAGCGTGTGAGTCTTTGCAGCTCATGGGGATTATTCGGATGTCACCCAGATGTGTGAGGGTTATTTAGTTGATCTGGGGGGCAGGACGATGACTCTTGATCTGATCGTTGATCCCTCGCTCGTTTATCTCGACGTCATTCTTGGCATGGATTGGTTGACTGCAGCGAGAGCCGAGATTGACTGCGAGGCTCGTATAGTGACGGTGTACGAGCCTGAGGGCACGCCTTTCACGTTTTCAGTGCTGGTAAATCTTCATTTCCGCATACTTAGCTACGCCACTTTATTGCGCGACGCTGGTGACCAGGTACTCGAGCATGTGCCAGTCGTTTCTGAGTTCGGGGATCTGTTCAGGAAGATCCCTGGGTTGCCGCCCCGACGTGAGATCGATTTCACTATCGATCTGGTTCCTGGTTCTACACCCGTCTCACTGCCGACGTATCGCATGGCACCATGTGAGATGGAGGAGTTGAGGACGCAGATTGATGGTCTGCTAGAGCTTGGCCTTATACGGCCTAGCGTGTCACCTTGGGGAGCACCGGTCTTGTTCGTGAAGAAGAAGGATGGTTCGATGCGATTGTGTATTGATTATCGCAGGCTGAACCAGCTCACGGTGAAGAACAAGTACCCTTTGCCCAGGATCGATGACTTGTTTGATCAGTTGAGAGGAGCGCAGTACTTCTCGAAGATTGATCTTCAGTCGGGATATCATCAGCTGCGCGTCAGGGATGAGGACGTGCAGAAGACAGCATTCAGGACCAGTTTTGGCCACTACGAGTTCCTCGTGATGTCGTTCGGTCTCACGAACGCACCGGCCGTGTTCATGGATCTGGTGAACCGGGTATTTCGGCCTTTCCTCTATTGATTCGTCGTTGTCTTCATTGACGACATTTTGGTGTACTCTAGGAGTCGAGAGGAGCATAAGGAGCACTTACGTTTGGTCCTTGATACGCTCAGATGGCATCAGTTGTTCGCACAGTACAAGAAGTGCGACTTCTGGAAGCAGGAGGTGAAGTTTCTGGGACACGTGGTGTCCAAGGATGGCATGGCAGTTGACCTGTCTAAGGTAGCTGCGGTGCAGGACTGGGAGCAGCCTAGTTCTGTCACTGAGGTGAGGAGTTTCTTGGGTCTCGCTGGCTACTATCGGCGCTTCATACAGGACTTCTCGAAGATCGCGAGACCCTTATCTCAATTGACACGGAAGGATGTAAAGTTCGCCTGGAATGATAAGGCGGAGTCAGCTTTCCAAGAGCTGAAGGACAGACTTACGTCCGCCCCTGTGCTAATATTGCCAGAGCAAGGGGTTAGATACACTATATACACTGACGCATCTAGCGTTGGTTTGGGTTGTGTCCTTATGCAGAGGGACAGGGTAATTTTGTATGCCTCGAGACAATTAAGGAAGCACGAGGAGAATTACCCTACACATGACCTAGAGTTGGCAACCGTTATATTCGTACTGAGACTCTGGAGACATTACCTCTACGGAGAGGAGTTCGAGCTCTTTTGCGACTACAAGAGCCTCAAGTACATATTCACGCAGCGAGACTTGAATATGAGGCAGTGGAGATGGATGGAGACGTTGAAGGACTTCAAGTTTGAAATCTCTTACCTTCCTGGGAAGGCGAACCTTGTGGCTGATGCGTTGAGCCGCAAGAAGACGATAGAGTTTGCGGCTCCGTTAATGGTTGCCGAGTGGGATATGGTTGAGTTTTTGCGAGACTTTGAGCAGAAACTCACCGTAGAGGAGCCATTTGAGTTCATCGCACATGTACAGGTGCGATCTCAGATCGATGACCGAGTCATCGAGGCGCAGAGGGACATGCGCATCTTACTGAGCTTCGAGAGCAGGCCAGTGATGATGCTGATGCCGACTGGCGAGTTGGTATGGATGGGGGCTTACGTTACCGTGGCCGCCTATGCGTCCCAGATGTCCTTGACTTGAGATGAGAGATTCTCGAGGTTGCGCATTCTACTAGACTCGCGATGCATCCAGGAAGTACAAAGATGTATCGTGACGTGAAGAGGACGTATTGGTGGGAAGGTATGAAGACCCACATAGCTGAGTTCGTGTCCCGTTGTCTCACTTGTCAGCAGGTGAAGACAGAGCATCGCCGACCACCTGGACTTTTGCAGCCTATGCCGATTGTAGAGTGGAAGTGGGATTTCATTTCCATGGACTTCATTTCTAGGTTGCCGAAGACGAGGAAGGGACATGATTCCATTTGGGTGATCGTCGACCGATTGACGAAGTCGGCGCACTTCCTACCGATCAGAGTTACGAACTATGCAGACGAGCTGGCTAGATTGTACATCCGAGAGATTGTGCGTCTGCATGGAGTTCCGTTGGAGATCGTGTCGGACAGAGACACGCGGTTCACTTCTATTTTCTGGACTCGCATTCAGGAGGCTATGGGTTTGAAGTTGAAGTTTAGTACTGCCTTCCACCCACAGACGGACAGACAGACGGAGCGAGTGAACCAGATCCTGGAGGACATGTTGCGAGCTTGCGCATTGGACTTCAAGGACAGTTGGGATGACTGTCTTGCATATGCGGAGTTTGCGTAAACAATAGCTTCCAGGCGAGTATCGTTATGGCACCTTATGAGGCGCTGTATGGGCGACCTTGTCGAGCACCGCATTGCTGGTTAGAGGTCGGTGAGAGTAGCTTGATTGGCCCAGAGTTGGTGCAGGCGACGTCAGAGAAGATTGATATTATTCGACGTCGGCTTCTTACAGCGCAGAGCAGACAGAAGAGCTACGCCGATACGAGACGACGGCCACTAGAGTTCACAATCGGGGATCACGTGTTTTTACGAGTTTTCCCTACGAAGGGAGTCCTTCGGTTCGGGAAGAAGGGGAAGCTGGCACCGCGATTCATTAGTCCGTTCCAGATCCTCAATCGTGTGGGAGCAGTGGCTTACCGATTGGCTTTACCCACGCCCCTCGCGAGCGTCCACAACGTATTTCATGTTTCTATGCTGAAGAAGTACGTTGCTGATCATTCCCATATCATCAGATGGGAGCAGGTGCAGTTAGGAGAGGATGTTACTTATATCCTGCGACCGACACGCATCCTAGACAGGAAGGAGCAGGTACTGCGTAGTAAGGTGATTCCCCTTGTGAAGGTACTATGGACGCACCACTCTGAGGAGGAGGCTGCTTGGGAGACAGAAGCCGAGATCAGAAAGAACTACCCACGGCTTCTCGAGGAGTACGAAAAGGTACAAATTTCGAGGACGAAATTATTTGTTAAGGGGGGTAGATTGTAACGCCCGTGAAAAATCCGTACTTGGGCTCGAGTACCAACTCGACCCGAAATCGCGTAGAATTAAATTCCATGGAAATTAAGCATAAGTTAGCTAGCGCAACGCTAGAGTAGCTGGGAAATAGTCCCTGATCACTTTAAATACGTTCTACAAGACCCAAATCGAGTAGAACAAACAACTCTACAATACTCTATAACCTCGGATCAAACTCTAAGTAGGTCTGTTCTCTGGACCACATTGAATTTTTGTATTGGATCTGGACCGTGCGTCGAAGGTCCGATACCTCCTATCTTAGACCGTTAGAACCGCCCAACTGGACTTGACAATCATCTCGAAAATCAAGTCAAACCGATAATCACAGACTATTTCGTTGAACCCGGACTGAAGAGACCGCGAATAGGGAAAGATTTGAAATTTCAAATTCAAATCTGGCACACGACTTGACGCGTCAGTATTAAGCGTTCTGACCATCGGAATTCATCCAGATTACACCCTCGGATCAGGAAAAATTTCTATTTATTATCATGAGACTTTCAGCCCCGATCTACGTGCGGTGACCGCTGAACTGAAACTGGTCCGCCACGTACGATCTGCGAACCCTGCCAGACTGAAAACTTAATACGTGCTACATCTGGTACGCATGAGCTTAAGTCCGATCGCAATCGACCAGGGGACCACCAGAAAGCAGCTTTTGGACCGAAACAGCCCCGAAATGGATAGGCACCAAGTAAACTTCGTTCCGGAGCCTGTTTTCGGCGTTTTTAAGCTTATAAAAGGGGTTGAAACCCTCATTTCTCTCTCCCATCCGAAAATTGCAAACCCTAGAGAAAGGGAGAGAGAGTTTGAGAGAGAGATTGGAAGAGATTTTTCCCGTTTCCGAGCCGCCGATTGTTACTGTTTCAGCAACTCTTCCCAATCACCTGGACGGTGATTTCTCCACTTTTTCAGGTATGGAACGACCCTAAATGTTGCTGATTTAGGGATTACTTGGATTCGTAGCGTGTTAGCTAACGTATTTCGTAAAACAGGTTCTCCTACTGCCGTAGACGAAGCGTACACGCTCCGTTCAAAATCTCGCATCCGTAAGAGACTAGGTGAGGATTTTAGACGCTTTGATTGACGGTTTACAACGCTTTCAATGTCGTTTAATAGTAGATTATCGACGGCACCGCCGTTTGACATGTACAACATGCTCTCCGTTTCCTGTTTCGTAAATTAACGAAGAATATGAGATTTAGGGCATTTTAGTCATTTGTAGGAAGTGCGGTCTACATTCATATTTTGCTGACGTGATTGACATGGTTTGTTGTCGCATTAGGGAGTTAGGAATGCTTGCATAATTAGTTTGGCGAAGAGATTCGCCTAGTTGCGCACTTTGGGTCGACATACTATATGTAGACTTAAGTGTGTAGTGTATGTGTTTGTATAAATGCTTGTATTAGTATGTATTGAATTAAATGATGTTATGTAGTAGTTTGAGATTGATTTCTTAGTTAATATGCTGGCCTAAATGATTTCCTACATGTTGACCTTATGCATGATTCCATTACATGCATGGAAAGTATGTCTTGAAGATTTGCTTAAGTTGAATGTTATAACATGTGTTAACATGCTCATATGATTATATTTCAATTCCAATACCTTTACATATATTGCTAATGTGATTTCATAGATGTGTGGGACTAGACTTAGTCCAGGCAGTCGGTAACCGAGCGAATTCGTGGCTGACTGGTCATAGCCACGAACGACGCGTCGATGAACGTGATTCGTGTTTAGAGTTGGCAGCAGTGGTTAGGCCACGCGAAGTGTTTTACGCACTTCATGTCGTTCGACTTGAGATGCGATCGCGCTAGTCGAACCCGTCAAGTAACCCGATTGGCTGATGTATGTTCACCTTGTATGAGTCATAACTGCTTGAACCTAGGGTACTGAACTTACCACTGAAAACCCTGTTAACCATGGTACCTTGATCCACGAAGACTTATGAGCCGGGCATGGTGGTATGGGACACCGTGGTCGAGCTGTCGGCCTACGCTGGGGCCACAAACCTCCCCGTAGTGACCAATGAGCACCTAGACTCGTGAGCAGATTATGGTGGTATGGGACACTATATTCTAGCTGTCGGCCTACACTGATCAGGCGACGAGCCCTTTGTAGTGACCGCGAGCGTATTCTGAGTCCACGGGAGGCGACGACCCTTCCGTTGCAGTAGAGTACGGTAGGCCTGTATTGATAAGGTGATGGGGGAGCGGTGCAACGAGTGCGAGCAACAGCCCTGACAGCCCTTGCAGTGACCTACGAAATATACATCGTATGAGATTGCTAGGAGTGATGACCCTAGACAGGATCTGTGTTGGGATTGATACAAGGAAAGTACCTTAGTTTCCCAATCCTGCTGTTTGAATGGATTAATAACAACTTAGAAATCATATCACCATAGCATTGCATGTGCCTGGAAGATGTGGAGCACTCTAGGGTGTGTGGCATGCCACGGTCGTAAGATGTTGTCGTATGAGGGAGATCGTCGGTGAGGGCATACATCACGTTATGTCATCTTGCATTAACAACAGTATGAGGATTGTCTGATTTACTGCTTTACTATTATCGCGTGATTGAATTGTGAATATGGTAATCTTTGCTCTATGATTCCACTGAGTTGATCACTCACTCCCACGTTACGGGATGGTGTTTGCAACACCCACCAGACCCTGTTGTAGATGCAGGTGAGGCCAAGATCCAGGAGGTGGAGCCAGAGATCGACGAGGACCAGGACGAGTTCTCGTATATGCAGTATCACGACGGCTTCCCGTAGGCGACCTGGATCGATGGGGTTTCAGTTGGACTATTTTGAACATTTTATTTTTGTTCATGTGTATGTATATGAGGCTCAGAGATGTAGTCATACTCTGGAGACAGATGAGATTTACTTTGTTTTCCATACAGTGATATATATTGTTTAGTCTTCCGCTTGCTTTTATCACTGGATCTGAAGTATGAATTACAGTTTTGGTATACTTTTACTCATGTGAATGCTTTAAATCAGACAATATTGAATCATAATCATTTTTGTTGCATAAGTGACGGTCTGGAACTCGGGAGTTGAGTTTATGCACGACCCCCGATTTTCAGGGTGTTACAACATACAATGGTCAGTCGGGTTACTTGATGAGTCCGACTAGCGCGAGCGCACGTCGAATCAACCGACATGAAGTGCACAAGCACTTCGTGTGGCCTAACCACTGCCGACGACTCTAGTACGACTCGGGTTCATCATACACATCCTTCATGGCGAATAGAATCTAACCACGAATTATAAACTGTTACCGACTGCCTGGACTAGAGTATAGCCCCAAGCACATGTAATCTAAATCAGTAATCATATGAGAGAGACAGAATTGAAATACAATTAATTCCAGCATGTTATCAGCATGCTATAACATACATCAAAAGCAGTTAACCCTACATGAGTATTTCACACATAAGGTAATTAATTCAACTACAACAAGCATAGAGGAAATCATGTGCATCATCAAATTAGTTGAGAATCTAGTCTCAATGCTAATCTATAACACCATTTACTCAATACTTACTAATACATACATTTATACAAACACTTAGACTACACAACTCCAACGTACTTGACGTATGTTGATTTCAACATATAATATGACAGATCCTTATATCAAGGAGATGTCTAATACACAACAATCATGTTCTTACATTCAATACATAAGGCAGGCATAAGTCATATTGATTTAGGCATTTCAACAAACACTTAGCCTACACACATTAGTCTACATAGCATATGTCGGCTAATATATGCATTACGGCGAATCTCTTCGCCAAATAGATCATACATCCATAACTAGTATAAATACACGGCAAATACCCATGGCAATCATATCCGTAAAATACGTATGTATAGAGTATTTCCTACAAATACCTAAAATACCCTAAATCTCATATTCTTCGTACGTATTCAAAATGATAATTGAACAACAAGTTTTATATGTCAAACAGTGTTCTTGTCAGCAATCTACCATTAAACGGCATTGAAACCTTTGAAAATAGGTATTCTTTAAGATTCAAACGATGTGTCTTCGTCAACGGCAGATACGCTACCTATGCCAAGAAACAGGTTAGCTAGAACTCTTCTACAACTAGTCTAAGCTTCAAATTAGGTTAGGGTTAGGGTTTTCTTACCTAGAATGAAATCAGAATCGCCGGAATAACGATGCAGGTAGGTGGCTTTGGCACGTGGAGCAAAAGAGAAGAATCCCAGGAGAAATCACCAGCTTCTCCCTCACTTTCTCTCTCTTTTCTCTCTCTTCTTCCTAGGGTTTCTAGCAAATTCGTATGGGTTAGAAAGCTAAAGTTTTAAGGCCCTTTTATAAGCCCAAACATAACCAAAATAGACTTTAAGTCAAGGTATACTTGGGTTATAGCCAAATCGGATCTTTTCCGATCCAAAGGAGCATTTCGGGAGGTCCCCTGGCCGAATGCGGTCGGACTTAAGCTCATGTATATTGGATCCTACTCACACTAAGTTTTCAGTCCGGTAGTGTTCCCAGATCGCGTGTGGTGGACTAGTTTCAATTCAGCGGTCATGGAGACTCGATCGAGGATTCCAAGTACACTGACCTGAGTGAGAAATGTTCCCTGATTCGAGGGTGTATTTGGGTCAGATTTCGATGGTCTGAATGCTTATACTTAACCCGCAAGCGAAATATGCTAGATTTATTTAAATCTCATTTAATTTTTAATGAATTTCACTCTTTCTCACACTCCTTGCTCCAGGCTCAATGAAATAGCCTCAGAACATCGGTTGGGCTTGATTTTCGAAACGATTGTCAAGTCCAACAAGGCAGTCATAATGGTCTAAGATTGTAGATATCGGACTCTCGACGCGCGGTCTATATCCAATACGGAGTTTCAAAGGGTTCCTGAGGACAAACGGGTTTAAAGTTTGAACCTAGATTTTAGGGTAACGTAGCGGTAACAATTCTAGAGGTTTTGGGTCTTATGGATTGTATTTAAAGTGGTTAGTGCTAATTTTACAGGAAGTCTAGTGTAGCACTGGCTAATTCACGTTAAATTTCTAAAGAATTAGGTTTCAAATGATATCTCTGGCTTTGAAATTGGGTTTTGAGAGGTTACCAAGGTGTTATGGTTGACCCATAGCCTAAGGACGTCTAACCCCAGGTTGGAAAAAATTCAGAGTGTTACAATCTACTCCCCTTAAAATAAAATAATGTCCCCGAAATTGGCTAAGGGTAATGAGTCCCTAGAGAGACTTTAGTATTGGCATTTTAAGGATGGTTCAAATCTTATTTAATGACCTAACCTTACGTACAACCTAAATCAACTGTTTCGATCCTGTGCCAGTGGGGAAGAGGCCAACCATGCTTCCGCTGCGCTACTCTGATCCAACGGTTGTATTAGATAATCCTAAGTAGATTGGGCTCAATACGTTCTACCCCCCCTTAAAACTTAATTCTATTTAAGGTTCAAGAATCTATACCTCGATCCGTATATCGAAATGAGGTGTAACTTAGGGCCTATCTTTAACATGAAATGGGAAACAACCTCTCACTACATTAGTCTTCCTTTACTAATGATGCGTTCTATGGCATTGGTACCTATGGTTGTAGAAAAAAAAGCTGAAGTGATGGGTGTTGTGGTTGATTTCAAGGATGGATGTGAGTTTGTGGCGAGAGGTCTAATCTCTATTGACTGTATGTCCTCAACATTTTCCAAAGGCAAAATAATAACTTTTGGTTGTAGGTGGTCGGGCCAACACGGAAGAAAAGTTGTGTAGTGGGTCTGAGCCAGATACATTGACCTTCTATCTAATCAGGACAGAAAACTCATTGTATCAGTTCTTAATCCGAGTCGATGCCGATCTTCTACTTGATCAGAGCATTGGATTCATTGGTAACTACTAGGATTGAGAATTCGATTCAAACTGTGAATACTTCGCCTACATATAGTTCCTTTACTCTGTGTTCTCGAATGCAATAAGTCTTTGGAAAGGCAATTCTAAGGGAAATTCTAAGGGGCGTGCTGGTTTATTCTAAGTTCGATCTGAGGGATTTATAAGTTTTCCCTGAGAGTGAATGGTTCTAAGTTAAAACAACTTTCCTATGGGTTATAACAAAAGTCTATAAGTATTAAGGGGATCTATCGAAAGAATGAGGTTCTACTCCACCCAAATCTAACCTACTATTCCTTAGCATATACAGGCTTTACACTGTCTAATACAACTAGTTGATTAGTCTGTAACACTAGCTGTAATCCAAAGTTTAGGCTCATACGCTAGATGGTTTTTTACCATTTCTAATGCAGGGAATTGTTCTATCGCTTAGGGTCAAGATTGTCTAAATGGAATTAGATTTCCTATATCTTCAGATCTTTCAAATCTAGGAGTACTAACTCTAGGTCCAAAACACCAAGGGCCTATATGGCCAGTAGCATTAAGTTGTAGTAAATGAAACTGCATTGTTGATCCCACTTCGGGAGTGGGAGTGGCATATTTGGTAGGAGGGTGGGGTGGGATTAAAAATCAATTCTTAGGCTTTGGAAAATGGGCCTTATGTTGGAAAGCATGAGATGTAGCGTAGCAATACACAATCCCTTAAGCATTCCACTCATTTCATAGCAAAAGGGACTGCATGCATGCCATTTACCAAAATTCGTCACAATACCTAAAACACAGTGTTACATGAATCCTGACAGAAGATGCCTGTAAGCTAATGCGACCAAGACTCCCAACATCTAAAACCTTCTACCAACTACTACACTACTAAGCTCATCAACACAAAAACACAAGGATCCTAACATAGCAACAACCAAGCCATAGGGCGGCGGCATCTCTCGGCCTTCCTAAACGTGCGGGGTGACTAGGCCCAGCCTCATCAACAACGGCTCCTCTTCTTGCCCATAAGAAAGAGAATGGTGGAAATGGAGAAAAAGGCTAAACTAGCCTCTACAAAGGCCATGGAAAATGGAGGAAAGGGGGAGATAGGGCTGAGATTCTCGGTCCTCCATGAGTTTGAGGTCCAACAGGGGTTGTAAAGGCCCCAAACACTGAGTTTTGAAGGAAGGAAAAGGGAGAGATGGGTTGGGTTGGAGGCTCACACGATTTGAGCTTCAAATGGGGGGTGTAAGAGCTCAAAATGAACGAGAATGGAGAGAGAGGGGAGTGCGCACCACTGCAGATGATAGAGGGGCATCGGTTGTGGCAGAAAACAACGATGGGAGTGGTTGAAAATGAGATTTGAGAGGGAAGATAGTAAAAATGCGAGAAAGGGAGAACTTGGGGGTGATATTTGTGAAGGAGGTAGGGGTTTAGGGCACTTTTAAAGGATGACCCATAGCTAGGGGGGCTACCCTAACCCCTAAAGTGCGTCGGCCCAAAGGCCCGCCCGAGTGGGGCCCATTATACGGTGAGGCCTCGCTGAACTGGCGAGGTCCTCGCTGACCATCTTGGTTTTCGGTGACGCCTCGCCCCTTAGGCGAGGTCCTCCTACCCTAGGGACCCCAAATGCATGTGGATCCCACCTTAGATCATTCTGAAAGTTGATCGTTTGGCCCCCCCTCCATTTGAGGCATTTTTGGGGCCAATTTGCAATCCGGAGTGATTTTATGCGATGTGTAGCATATTATTTTGGGGTAGGAGATGCTAATCTATCCAACTAACCTATTTATTCCCCGAGATTCCATAATTGGAATGGTCAAAAGTCCAATCTACACATATATTTACTATTCATAGTAAATTTTTGTTTAAGTATGATTCTCCATCATTTTTACATTAGGATTTATGTGTAGTATGAAAGGACTTAGAAAAAGTTGAAGAATGGGGTGGTGGAAGGAGAGATTTTGAAGGAATTGGATAAAAAGGGGTTTCAGGCCTTAAGACTGAGTGTAAGGGTTGTGGTTGACCTACCACCTAAGGACATTCATTTTTAGGTTTGGAATGGAATGAAACATGGCCTAAACCCTTCGATTGATAGTCTAGAAGTGATTTGGGGTTGTTGGGTGTGATCAAGAGTGTGAACGGACTCGATCTCGGCGATCGCTTTCAGTAAACTTTCACCGACAAACAAACTGGGTGTCCTAAACTTGTTTCTAGATCATTATCACACCCTCATATATTAAATTGGCATTAGCGTGCGGTGTGTGAACATAACCCAGGTCCAGTTTAATCCAAATCATGCTCCGATATCATCTGTAACATCTTAAAAATTCGGGGTCGGGTAGAAACCCAACTCCCGAGTTCCAAAACATCACTTATGCAACATTTTCAATGATGGATGAATGTCGGTGGTAATAGTACATAAAACATGAGGTGGATTAATCCAAAATAACATATCATACTCCAGAGACAGTTAAATTAGCAAGCGGAAGAATGTGATAGATATATAAAATATATAAATGATTGTAAGTCTCCAAAGTGTGAACATGTTACCAGGTTAACTAAATACATGTATACTCCAAAATAGAAAGAAAAGAATATACATGAGTGCTCCAAAATATAAAATGACAAGTGTCATGGTATCTAATCAACCTCTCTGTAGTCCCGTCGATCAGAATACACATATAGGAGAAATTCTCCTCATCATCATACAAGTTCGGCTCCACTTCACAAGCAGCGCCATCATCTGTAACTAAAATAGGGACTGGTTGGTGTGCGCAACACCATCCCGTAACGTGAGAGTGAGTAGGTAACTCAGTGGAATCATAGAGCAAAGGTTAACATGTTATCAAATCAATCAAGCGATAATGGTAAAGCAAGCAAAACAAACATTCCTAAATACTGTGATTAATGCAAGGATGAAATGACATGATGGATGCCCTCACCGACATACTCCCTCATGCGACACCATCTTACGTCCGCGGCATGCTTTCTTCCTCAGTGCTCCACATCTTCCAGGCACATGCAGTGCGATATGAATATGATTACCGAGTTGTTATTAGTCCTTTTCATACAGGAGGATTGGAAAACTGGGGTACTTCCCTTATATCATTCCCAACAAGGATCCTGTCTAGGGTCGTCACTCTTAGTAATCTCATACGATGATATATTTCTAGGTCACTGCAAGGGCCGTCAGGGCTGTTGCACGCACTCGTTGCTCCACTCCCCCATCACCTTATCAATACAGGCCTAGTTTATATCCTTAAGACTGCATCAGGACTCGTCGCCCCCATGCGGTGTCAGGATAAACTCAAGGTCACTACAAAGGGCTGTCAGGGCTGTTGGTCGCACTCGTTGCTCTACTCCCTCATCACCTTATTAATGTAGGCCGACAACAAGAATATAGTGTCTCATACCACCATAATCTGCTCAGAGTAGGGTTCTCACTAGTCACTACGGGGAGGTTTGTGGCCCCAGCGTAGGTCGACAGCTCGACCATGGTGTCCCATACCACCATGCCCGGCTCATGAGTCTTAGTGGATCAAGGTACCACGGTTATCAGGGTTATCACTAGTAAGTTCAGTACCCTAGGTTCAAGCAGTTATGACAAATACAAGGTGAACATCAATGGTCAGTCGGGTTACTTGATGAGTTCGACTAGCACGAGCGCACGTCGAATCGACCGACATGAAGTGCACAAGCACTTCGTGTGGCCTAACCATTGCCGACGACTCTAGTACGACTCGGGTTCGTCATACACATCCTTCATGGTGAATAGAATCCAACAACGAATTCTAAACTGTTACCGACTTCCTGGACTAGAGTATAGCCCCAAGCGCATGTAATCTAAATCAGTAATCATACGAGAGAGACAGAATTGAAATACAAGTAATTTTAGCATGTTATCAGCATGTTATAACATACATCAAAAGCAGTTAACCCTACATGAGTATTTCACACATAAGGTAATCAATTTAAATACAACAAGCATGGAGGAAATCATGTGCATCATCAAATTAGTTGAGAATCCAGTCTCAACGTTAATCTACAACACCATTTACTCAATACTTACTAATACATACATTTATACAAACACTTAGACTATACAACTCCAACGTACTTGACGTATGTTGATTTGAACATATAATATGACAGATCCTTATATCAAGGAGATGTCTAATACACAACAATCATGTTCTTATATTCAAAACATATGGCAAGCATAAATCATATTGATTTAGGCATTTCAACAAACACTTAATCTACACACATTAGTCTACATAGCATATGTCAGCCAATATGTGCATTAAGGCGAATCTCTTCGCCAAATAGATCATACACGCATAACTAACGTAGGTACACGAAAAATACCCATGGCAATCATATCGGTAAAATACGTACGTATAGAGTATTTCCTACAAATACCTAAAATACCCTAAATCTCATATTCATCATACATATTCGAAATAAAAATCGGACAGCAAGTTGTACATGTCAAACAGTGTTCTTGTCAGTAATCTACCTATGGCAAGAAACAGGTTACCTAAAACTCTTCTACAGCTAGTCTAAGCTTCAAATCAGGTTAGGGTTAGGGTTTTCTTACCTAAAACGAAACCAGAATCTCCGGAATAACGATGCAGGTAGGTGGCTTTGGCACGTGGAGCAGCAGGGAAGAATCCCAGGAGAAATCACCAACTTCTCCCTCACTTTCTCTCTCTTTTCTCTCTCTCCTTCCTAGGGTTTCTAGCAAATTCGTATGGGTTAGAAAGCTAAGGGTTTAAGGCCCTTTTATAAGCCCAAACATAACTAAAATAGACTTTAAGTCAAGGTATACTTGGGTTATAACCAAATTGGGTCTTTTCTGATCCAAAGGAGCATTTCGGGAGGTCCCCTGGTCGAATGCGGTCAGACTTAAGCTCATGTATATTGGATCCTGCTCACACCAAGTTTTCAGTCTAGTAATGTTCCCAGATCGCACGTGGCGGACCGGTTTCAATTCAGCGGTCACGGAGACTCGATCGAGGATTCCAAGTACACTGACCTGAGTGAGAAATGTTCCCTGATCCGAGGGTGTATTTGGGTCAGATTTCGACGGTCTAAATGCTTATACTTAACCCGCAAGCGAAACATGCCATATTTATTTAAATCTCATTTAATTTTTAATGAATTTCACTCTTTCTCACACTCCTTGCTCCAGGCTCAATGAAATAGCCTCAGAACATCGGTTGGGCTTGATTTTCGAAATGATTGTCAAGTCCAACAAGGCGGTCGTAATGGTCTAAGATTGTAGATATCGGACTCTGGACGCGCGATATAGATCCAATACAAAGTTTCAAAGGGTTCCTAAGGGTAAATGGGTTTAGAGTTTGATCCTAGATTTTATGGTAACGTAGCGGTAACAATTCTAAAGGTTTTGCGTCTTACAGATTGTATTTAAAGTGGTTGGTGCTAATTTTGTAGGAAGTCTAGTGTAGCGCTGGCTAATTCACATTAAATTTCTAAAGAATTAGGTTCCAAATGATATCTCTGGCTTTGGAATTGGGTTTTGAGAGGTTACCAAGGTGTTATGGTCGAACCATAGCCTAAGGACGTCTAACCCCAGGTTGGCAAAAATTTGGGGTGTTACAGATGGCTCTTGTATATGGGTGTAGAAAGCTTAGACCGTGCTCTCATTCGCATGAGACTTACCCTCAAATATAGGACCCCACCTAGCATCCACCAAGAGGTCCATCATCAGATATAGCCCAAATAGCTTCTCGGCCACATGTGCTTCAAAAAAGCACCATACAGCCTTGAAATCTTCTGTGTGACATATCCGCCAGTAGAGCTCTTTCGAGGATCGAGATCCCGCTTTGTCCTTATCTTTCGATCTGCTTGTACTAGCCACGGTGCCTTTTTGCCTCCATAAACGAGTAGGGTGACTAGGCCCGGCTTCATCCGTGGAAGCCCTCTTCTTCCCCATGAGAGATAAAAGCGTGGAAATGAAGAAAATCACTGCCACGAGCTCAAAATGAGCCATTTGAGAGAAGGAAGATAGAGGATTAGAGTGGGTTGTTGAACCTTAAAGCCTTTGAGACACAAAGGAGGGTTTGTGCACTCAAATGGAAGGAAATGAGGGAGATAGGTGATTGTAGGAGATGGGTTTGAGAGAGTGGTGGAAGTGGTGCAAGGAGAAGGATGAAAATGAGATTAGAGGGGTGATTTGAGAGGGGAAAATGGAATTTTTGAGAGATAGAAAAGCTTGGAGGTGTGTAAGAAAGGAAAATAAAGAAAAAGTGGGTGATATAGGGGTCCCCACACATTTTCGTGGGCCCCACTACAATATATGGGCATCGGCCCGCCCAGCCCAGACTGTCCCTCACCGAGCCGGCGATGCCATCCCCCCTCCCCTCGGGGTGCCGTATGTGTCCACGGACCATTATGCATCCCCTCGATTTGCATGATCACAGATGCCATACGGGTCTGATTTCTAGAGTAAGTTTCACTTCAATGGTCATATGATCACTGACGGACGAAACTTGAAATCCTACAATTGTTTCTACGTTTCATTGCTCCCACCTAAATCAAAGTACGTCAGTGTGCATCATGTAACCATAACCCAGGTTCAGTTTAATCTAAATCATGCTCTGATACCAACTTGTAACGCCCTGAAAATTGGAGGTTGAACAAAAGTTCAACTCCCGAGTTCCAACGCATCACTTATTCAACATAGATAACGATGATTAAATGTTGTTCGTATTAGTGCATTAAACATGAGTGAGATCATACCAAATCAGCATATCATACTCTAGAGACAATTAAATTATGGAAACGGAAGACTGTGATAGATATATAAAGCATATAAGTGGTTGTAAGTCCCGAGAGCACAAACATCACCAGGTTAAATAATTACATGTTCAATTTCAAAATATTCAAAATGATAAAGTGTAATGTCATCTAAACATATCCCTGTAGCCCTGGTGATGTAACTCTAGGTCTACATAGATCCGCCTGAGAGTTGCAGATAGGAAAACTCCTCCTCGTCATCATAGAAGAAAAACTCCATCTCGTAAGCCTCGTCATCACCTGAAACTACAACAGAGTCTGGTTGGTGTTTTAAAATATCGTCCCAGAGTGGGAGTGAATGATCAACTCAGTGGAGCTATAAGGCAAAGGTTAACATGTTGTCAATTCAGTTAAGCAGTAATGATAAGGCAATACAACAAACATTCCTAAGTACTCCGATTAATGCAAGGATGATATGTATTAATGATGTATGCCCTCGCCTACACTCCCTCTATGACATCATCTCACGATCGTGGCATGCATCCCTTCCTCTGTGCTCAACTTCAACACCAAAGGCACATGCAATGCTGTGTATGATCGTTTTAGCCCAGTCCTTTATTAGACCTATTCATACAGTAGGTTCGGAAAACTAAGGTACCTCCCTTTATGTCATTTACCCAAACGATGATCCATCTAGGGTTGTCAATCATAGCAAATCACATACGATAGGCAAGTTATAGGGCAATGTCACCCCTGATTTTAAAGCAGTGGATAGGCAAGTTCAGGTCACTATGAAGAGTCTCGTCACCTCTGCATAGGCCTTAGTTTATACTCGAGGTCACTATGTGAAATGCTCTTCACCTTAGTGTAGGTCGACAACTCGAATATAGTGCCCATACCACTGTATTTGGCTCACGAGTTTGGGTTGCTCACTGGTCACTATGGGGAGGTTCATCACCTCAGCGTAGGCTAAAAGCTCGACCATGATGTCCCATACCACCATGCTCGGCTCATGAGTCATAGAAGATCGTGGTACCAAGGTTAAACGGGCTTTTCATTAGTGAGTTTGGTACCTTAGGTTCAAGCAGTAGCGTCCATACATGGTGAACATACATTGGGCCAATCGAGTTACTTGATAAGATCGACTAGTATGAGCGTATGTTGAATTAATCGACATGGAACGCATACGCACTCCTCGTGGCCTAACCACTACCGATAATCACCGTATAATTTGGATCCATCAGACATATCCATTGTGGCTAAAACAGTTCGGCCGCTGATAGTAAACCATTACCGATTGCCTGGACTACATCGTAGCCCCAATCACACTCCAAATGATAGCATTCACATGTGATAGTCAAGGGCAGAATGTGACAACCAATTTCAGTATTAATCTCATTTAAGCATTTCAACAAACATGTGGTACACATTTTATCATACATAAGTATTTCATCCATAAATCACATAGTAGTGAGATAAGTTACATAAAGGAAATAGTAACTATAGATAAGGGAATTAAGAATCCCATATCAACACCCTCGTTAAATACATCACAACAAGCATTTTTTCATTCAGACATTTTATCAAACACTTAGACTACACATATTACATACATGTAATAAATTATTTTAAAACACATATTATAGAAAATCCTTCCACACTTCCACATAGGAATTGCCATACGTACAATAATTAAGTATTCCCTAACAACAATCATGGCAAGCATAAATCATAATTCCATATTCATTTAGATATTTCAACAAACACATGGAATGTATTATATCTAACATAGTTCACATATATATATAATATTTGAAATCATAGCACCTAAGCACATGTGACAACAATCAAGTCAGTCATAAATCATTAACTGGCATTGAAAGCCTTAAAAATCATAACCTAAATATTTATAGTCTGCTCCTTTCGCCAATAGACTCATATCGCACTCAATTTGAACATTATGCCTTAGTCTACGGCACAACGACAACCTATAGCATGAAATAGGTTAGCTATTTCACCATTTACTCTATTTAAATCCCTAGAACAGATTAGGGTTAGGATTCCTTACCCAATAATGGAGTCAAAATCATCGAAATAGCTATATGGACAGGCTGATTCAGCACATGAAGTGGTGGGTTCGAATCCTAGAAACTATCCCTAACTCTCTCTCTCTCTCTTCTCTTCATTCTTTCCTTCTCTTCTTCTCTCTTCTCTCTCCTAGGGTTTTAAAAATTCATATGGAATGAGAGAGGGGTAGGTTAAGGCCTTATATAGGCCCAAAACTAATGAAAATGGCCCCAGGGTCATGGTATACTTAGGTTGTAGCCAAGGAGCGGCCGTTTCGGTCCAACGGAGCTCATTTGGAGGCCCATTTTCTACATACGGTCTGGAGAAAGTTCCCTGACATTGGATCTAGGTTAGGGTAAATTTTTGGTTCGATTGAATTTATGGATCGACCGTGGAGGACCAGTTTTGTTCAACAGTCATCGACACTCGATCAAGGTCACACGTACATTGACATGTGTTAAAAAAATTTCCTGATCCGAGGGTGTAGTTGGGTTAGAATTTGATGGTCTAAAATCTTAAATTTAGCCTATAAGTGAATGCATCAAATCACTTAAGTTTGAGTTCATTTTCTAAAGATATTTATGTTTCTCACACACTTCACTCCGGGCTCAAGTTGTGCGTTTCTGGATACTATTAGGACTTGATTTTTGAGATGGTTGTCAAGTCCAGTAAGGTAGTCATAACCATGTAGTTTCACGATGATCAGACTTTCAACGTTCTGTCTAGGTCTGATATGGGTTTTGAGATGGATCATATGTTTTTAGGCGATGTAGCGTCAGCGATTCTACTGGTTTTGGGTCTTGCAGTTCGTATAGAAAGTTGTTCAAGATAATTCTCTGACTAAATCAGTTTAGTACTCAATTAATTTTCATTAAATTCTTAAAGGATTTGGTCCTTAGTAATTTCTGCTTGAGGTGGTACTCAGGTCTTTGTACAGATTTTTTCGAGACGTTACAATTATATGCGAGTGTCCTGTGTAGTCCAACTACTGTTAGTTATCTGTGTTCAACCCGGGTCAACCGAATAAGTCAAGAGTGGGCGGCTTTGTTGAGTGTCAAATATTGCATATTTACCCCTGTTTATATCTTAGTTTTATGAACATGATAATGCTTAATAGGTATATTTTATATATATTTGTATTATGAGGTGAATCTATGAGCTTGGATTGAAAAGAATGTTAAAAGCATGAATTTGATGCTCAAGAATCACCAGGGCAAGGGATGGATATTAGGAGACTAAAATTGAAGATTTCAAGACCCCAAGATTCAAGGAAACTAAGTGGAGAAGGAATGAAATTGAAAGTGCAAAGTGCAGAAATTTAGTGAATCTGAACTTCATTGTCTATGTCATCGACTACGGGTCGATGACATCAAAGAATTACATAAAAATCAAGTTTGGTTGTTGGACATATTGGATGTATTTCTCGACGACCTCAAAGCCCTGTTCAATTGCTCGAAGACCTATTCGATGACATCAAAGGAAGTTTCATAACATTTAGATTTTTACAGATTTCTGGAGAAACTTGCTAGAACACTCTGGACATATTCTTGATTACTCGAATACCCTTCGATGACATCGAAGGACTATTCGATGACATGAAAAGTTATGCAGTGCGAAAAGGCGCGACTTTCAAATTTGATTTACATTCGATGACATCGAAGGCGTTATGGAGAGTACGTAAATTTGAGGTGATTTTCAAAGACAGTCGGACAAAGGCTATAAATATGGGTTCTTTGAGGAGTTCTAAACATAAATTATTTTACAAGGAGCAGATCCAAAGGGTAGAGCAACCTCCCAAGAGTTTTTCATCTTTCCTTATTTATTTTTAATGTTTTATTTAAGAGATTTAGTTTTGATCATGTCTATAGTTGGCTAAACCTCTTAGTTAGGGCTAAGAGGTGATGCTTGTAGCGTGTTAGGATGATTTTCTTACTTTAATTCTTATTTTTCTTAAACTTCATTTATTTCTATATTGAATTTAAGGATTTTTTTTTTAGTTTTCTATGGTTTATTGTGACTCAAATTACAATAGACGCTGCGATAGCTTTGAATATCTTTTTCTCCATTCTAAGATTATGAGATTGGTAAATCATGTAGTTCACCATCATCTCCTGGGCATGGTAGAATGATGGAATACCTTCCAATCATCACAATACTCCTTCATGTGTGAATTAATTCAATGCAAAGTTCAAATTATGCTTCAATTATTTTATCTTCCAATTGGTTAGGATAGGACTCCAATTCCGATTGTGTCTCTTGAATCAAGTAAGATAGCATCCTGATAGCTACAAGTGGATCTTTGGCGCTCTAGTTTCCTTTTGATTATTGAAATTCCATTCACAATTATTCTCTTTTATTCTAGATTTAGATTTATATCTTAGTATAGTTCTAGTTCTAGTTATTTTCAGAATACGTACAAGTTTAGTCCTTGTGGATTCGACCTCGGCCTCACTTAGTTATTACTACATCGCGACCCTGCACTTAGGGTTATCAACAAGCTTTTGGTGTTGTTGCCATTGTCGGGGACTATGACTACATTTTTCTGAGATTAATTGGTCTTCGAATTCAGTTAATATTAGGGTTAATTTCTTCTATGTTTTTAGGTTAGGATTTTCTATTTTTAGAAACTTTCTTTTTTGTTTTGTAGAATCCTAACTTAGCAATCCTAATCAGGTAACTTATCTTCAACTCTCTCTTATCTTTTTATATTTCTTATTTGCTATAGGTTTTAGCTTTCTTTTTCTTAGATTCTAGTTGTTTAGCTATTTAAGGGCTGCGAGTGTTTCATGCCCAAGTGGGTACGTGACAACACTCTTCGTCTCTTAAGTGAATGAGGATTAGTTGAAGGGTTGCGTATCTATCATCAGATTAGACACCACCTAAGATCCTCTAAGTCAATAGAAGTGATGGCTGCACATCAACCTCAATACACAGTTGAGAGGCCTAGGATGAGAATGAAGTGCATCATACACCCTACCTCGTACTCTACAAGATTATTTACAATTGACGAGAGTGAGTACACCTTCTTGCATAATATTCCCATTGAATGCAGGAACCGTGGATGTTAAACCAGGGGTGATTCAACTCCTTCCTAAGTTCTATGAACTAGAATTTGAAAGTCTATACTTGCATATAAAAAAGTTCGATGAGATAATATCCATATTACACTTCCTAAACGTGTCTGAGGACACAGTAAGATTAAAATTATTCCCTTTCTCTTTGAAAGAAAAGGTTAAGTGATGGTTACATTCCTTAAGACCACAGTCCATTGGCACATGGGCTGAGATGATAAGGGAGTTCCTTAAAAATTTCTTTCTGTATCATAAAACGAATACCTTAAGGAAAGCAATCATGAATTTTGCACAAAAAGAGGATGCGACATTCTTCCAATGTTAGGAGTAATATAATGATCTCATAAATTCATGTCCACAGCATGGATATGAAACATGGTGGATAACAAGCTTGTTTTATGAAGGATTGACCTCGCCCACGTGCCAATTTGTGGAAATGATGTGTAATGGGGAATTCATGAACAAGGAGGTCGATGATGCATGGGATTATTTTGATAAACTTACTGAGAACACACAATCATGGGATACCTCCATAAGAACCACTACTTCTGAGCCTACTCAATCAAAGGAAAGGGGAAGAATTTATGTTTTAAAAGATGAAGATGATGTGAATGAAAGAGTGGCCAATGTCAGAAGAAAAGTCGAGGCCATGGAACTTAAGAAGGCAGAACCTGTCAAACCTGATAAAGTTATGGAAGATGTTTGTGGTATTTGTGCTTGTAATATACATACAACTAAAAATTGTTCAACAATTCCTGCTTTTAAATAAATGATGAATGAGAAATCGAATGTCATGAACAACTACCAAAGACCTTTCAGTGGACCTACCTCGAACACATACAACTCTAGTTGGAGGAAACATCCAAATTTTAGTTGGAGGAATGAACAAACGGCTAACCCATAAGGGGCCCTTACTCAACTCTTAAATCAAAAGAGGCCTCACGAGGATCCAATTTTAAAATATATCTAAAATCAAGAGCTTTTTAATCAAGACACATTACAAGCCTTTTAAGACCATACTAAGGTCATTCAACGGATTGAGTCACACTTAATGATTGGAGAGAAAGGGACTCTTCTAGCCCAACCTCTACCAAATTTAAAATCACAATATGAAATTAGTGGCCCAAGCTCTTCAAATCAAATAGAGCAAGCTAAGTCTATCACTACTCTTAGGAGTGGAAAGACAATTAACAAATCTATTCCGGTAATGGTTGAAAAGCCTAAGGACCCGAAAGAAGATGAGAATGATTGACCTAGCATTGCTCCACAAGAGGAAGAACCGAAAAAAGTGTGTAAGATGATTGCACAATTCCCTCAGTGGTTGATTGCACCAAAAACCCTAACTAACTCTCAGGATACTCTAGAGGTGCTTAAGCAAGTGAAGGTCAATATTCCTATACTAAATGCCGTTAAACAAATCTCTTCATATGCCAAATTTCTGAGAAATTTATGCACTATAAAAAGATGACAAAACATATAAAAGAAAATATTTTTGGCAGAAAAAGTGTAACATCCTGAAATTTCACAACTAAAGTTCATATTCGAGCCCAAGAAAATAGGGTGTTAATAAATGAATTAGATGCTTTAAAAATTGCACCTTATTCTTCTTCTTTTTTTCATTCGGATCACATCCAGATCATTCATTAAGGTAACATTCATGAGAATAAAATCGATTGCATTAATTATTTCATCAGAATAAAAGAATTAAGTAAATAATTAAATGCCCTCTCGATGAGAATTTATTACATTTATCGAGTTTGCAGCGGAAGTATTAAACTGAATCATAAAACTATTAAACTGAATCATAAAACTATCTTCTTATTCTTTCAGTATAATCTTTCATAGGGAGATGGTCCTCTAGGTCTTAATTTTGTATGTCACTTGGATCATCTATACGGTTGGAGAGGGTCAATACCCTACTCATAGGGATAGTTATCCTTTAAGGTTAACAATAATTCAAAAAATTCATAAAAGTAATGTAAAAGTTCTAATACGTCCCCTACTCCACAGCTACAAGAGGTATCCATATGCACAAGTAATCTAGATGAGATGCATGCCTAGCAAAGTATATGTAGTTAATCACATTTAGCGATCGCCACAATGTGAAAAATGTTTTAGAATTATCTAGCTCACCCCGCATCCCATTCTATGGAGATTGGACAGCGTGTCCACGTTTAACATGGATTTATGTGGTTATTCCAAGACGAACATAACACATGACTGGATGAATTACATGACACGATTTATTCATGGAGTGACTATTTGTGACATCTAATCTTATAAGTGATGTAACACACATTGCGAATTACTTACATTGATTTGTGCACCACTACCCATGAAACAAGGAATTATGTGTCGCCCTAGGGGCCACTACTAGAAATGCATTACATCCACAATATTTATTTAATTGCTAGAAGGGGGATTTCGAACATAGTACTTGCACCAAAGAGAGAAATCCATTGAATCTTGAGAGTTTTGGAATATCAAGACACATGCCCAAGCCTTAAAGGTAAATAGCATAAGGCTAATAAAGTATATAGGAGAGTAGCAATAGCTAGCTCAACAAAGAGGAGAGTGGCAATGGCCAACTCACAAAATTAATAAGGCAAAGGCAAGGCTTGTATCCTTCACCCCACGTAAATTCATAAAGATCACATGTAATCAAAGTCATACCATTATTTTCACAGGATAGATAATTGATGGTAGTAAAATTATATGATAGAAGGGAAAGAATCATAATAACATAAAAACATGTATAAAGGCAATTAAATCATACTAACTTAAATTAAGGTAAACTTAAAGGAAAGACCCTCACCTTTGGACGTTAGATCATATCTTACTAAGTTAGCTACTCAAAGATGTACTTTAGGGCCAAATTTTACTGTAATTCACCTGGTTTGGATTATTTACATTAGTTTAGGATTAGGTTTGGCAAGTCTTAAGAGGTTGGATTGAAAGAAAATGAAGGATCAACTAGATCAGATCCTAACCTTCAGTCGATTCTTCTCACCGAGTTGGCTCAGTTAGGCTCGATCTAGATGATCTTTGTAGGAAATACCAGGGATTTACATGGAAAAGATCAGGAGATCTACTAGGGATTTACATGGAAACGATGAGGATATCTTTACTTTGGGACGTCAGAAAAACCTGTTGTGTGCTCAAGAGGCTAGGCAACAGATGAACGTTCATCCTTTCTTTTCTTCTCTCTCTCTCTCTCTCTCTCTCTCTCTCTCTCTCTCTCTCTCTCTCTCTTTCCTTCTTTCTTCTCTTTCTCTCTCTGGAAGACTAGGCAAGGGATTTGGGACTACCCAGAATAAAAATCTAGCCGGACTCAACCGAGTTAACTCGGTTGAACGTCCACACCTTCTCTCCTTCCTTCTCTCTCGATTCTTTCCCTTCTTTCTCTCTCTAGAACCAAAGGCTTGTAATGTGCCTTGATTGAAAAGCTCTTGGTTTTGGATGTGTTTTAAAATCGGATCTTCCTGAGGCCTCTTTTAATTTAAGAGTTGAGTAAGGGCCTCTTGTAGATTAACCATTTGTCCATTCCTCCAACTAAAAATTAGATGCTTTCTCCAACTGGAATTGTATGTATTTGAGGTGGGTCTACTGAAAGGTCTTTGGTAGTTGTTTACGACATTCGATTGCGCATTCAATATCTCTTAAAAAGCAAGAATTGATAGAAAATTTTCAATTGTATGTTTCAAGCACAAATACCATAAATAACTTTCACAGCCTTATTGAGTTTGATAGGGTCAGCCTTCTTAAGTTCCATGGCCTCGACTTTTCTTATGATATTCTCCACTCTTGCATTTATATCATCTTCCTCTTTTAAAACATAAATTACTCCCCTTTCCTTTGATTGAGTAGGTTTAGAAGTAGTGAGTCTTGGGGAGGTATCACACGATTGCATGTTTTTAGCGAGTTTATCAAAATAATCCCATACATCATCGACTTCCTTGTTCATGGATTCTCCATTATCATCTCCACAAATTGGCGCATGGGCGAGGTCAATCCTTCATAGAAGAAGCTTATTATCTGTCATATTTTGTAGTCATGCATTGGACATGAATTTATAAGATCCTTATATCACTCCCAACATTGGAAGAAGTTCTCATCCTCTTTTTGCATAAAATTCTTGATTTCTTTCCTTAAGGTATTCATTTTATGATATGGGAAGAACCTTTTAAGGAACTCCCTTATCATCTCAGCCCATGTGCCAATAGACCGTGGTCTTAAGGAATGCAACCATGACTTAGCCTTTTCTTTCAAGGAGAAAGGGAACAATTTCAATCTAACTGTGTCCTCGGACATGTTTAGAAAATGTAATATGGTTATTATCTGTAACGCCCTGAAATTCGGGGGTCGAGCATAACTCAGCTCCCGAGTTCCAAAACATCACTTATGTGACATAAATAATGATGGATGTATGTTGTTCGTATTAGTGTAAAAACATGAAGTAGATTAAGTCAAATTAGCAGACATAATTCAGGGGTAGTGAGAAAATGCAAGCGAAAGACTTAAGTACATATATAATCCAAAAATAATCTCCAAAAGATGTATGCTCTGCCCAGGGCAATAAGTACAACTGTGTATCAAAATACATGTATCAAACTGTGCGAAATCAATATAAACATATCCCAGAAGTCCCGCTAGTCAGGACAAGGCTCACATGAACCCACCTAAGAACTACATGAACGAGAAAGCCTCCTCGTCCTCGTCGAACTCCGGCTCCACCTCGTAGGCATCATCGTCACCTGCAGCTAAGTCAGAGTCTGGTTGGTGTTTAAGCACCATCCCAGAATGTGGAAGTGAGTGATCAACTCAGTGGAACTATACAGCAAAGGTTAACATGTTATCAATTCAATCAAGCAGTAATGATAAAGCAGTACAATCAAACATGTCCTATATACTCTTGTTAATGTAAGAATGGTATGAGGGAATGATGCATGCCCTCACCACAATCTCCCTCTGTGATCTTTATTTACGGTCGCGCATGTCAGTCACTTCCTCAGTGCTCTTACACCAACGCCGACAGCACATGCAGTGCGGTGATATGAGCATGATTATCTAGTTCTTATTAGTCTTTTTCATATATCAGGATTGGGAAGCTAAGACATCTCCCTTATATCAATTCCCAAACATTGATCCATTCTAGGGTCGTCAGTCCTTGGAAATCTCATACGATGTACGGTTCTATATCGCTGTAAAGGGCTCGTCAATAATTAATACAGGTCTAGTTATATCTTAAATACTGCAACAAGACTCGTCGCCCTTATGCAGTGTCAGGATATACTCGAGGTCACTACAGAGGACTCGTCACCAATCAATGTAGGTCGATAGCACGAATATAGTGTCCCATACCACCATAATCGGCTCACGAGAGTAGGGTGCTCACTAGTCACTACAGGGAGGCTCGTCACCCCAGCGTAGGCCGACAGCTCGACCACGGTGTCTCATACCACCATGTCTGGCTCATGAGTCTTAGGGGATCACGGTACCAAGGTTAACGAGATTTTCACAAGTGAGTTCGGTGTCTTGGATTCAAACAGTAGTGACCAAACATGATGAACATACATCGGTTAATTGGGTTAGTTGATAAGCCCAACTAGGCCAAGCGCACGTTGAGTTGAACGACATGGAATGCATAAGCACTCCGTGTGGCTTAACCACTGTCGAACATCCCAAGCACGACTTGAATTCGTTAAACTCATCATACGTGGCGAAAAGGACCTCAACCACCATTTGAAGAATGGTTACCAATTACCTGGACTGTAGTATAGCCCCAATCACGTACAAGCTCAATAACAGGCATTTGATTCATATTCTACAATCATATGAACATTTATGAAATATAACTTGAATATAAATACAGTACATGGAGGAAATCATACACATAGATAACATGAACAATTCAAGTAAATCAATTCATGGAGAAAATCATACACACAGGTAAGGTGATTGAGATTCATATCTCAACAACCTTAAAATTCACACTTTACCAACTACTAACTCATTCAAGCATTTATACAAACACTTAGACTACACTATTCAACATACATTACGTATGTTGACTCCATTACTTATTAGGGCAAGTCTTTTCACCAAGGAGTCACCGTATACATATCAAGCATATGTCTATGATAAATAATCATGGCAACTATAACAGCAAATTTCATACGTATACGGTTATTCTAACATATACATGAAATACGCTATTTATAACATAGATTATACATATCCGTAAATAGAAACAGATATCGCATTTGTCATGTGTAATAGCATTCACGTCATGAATAAATCATTATCTAACATTGAAAGCCTTGAAAACCATAACCTAAATGTATATAGTCCGCACCTTATACCAGAAAATGCATAATAGATGTGATTTAGAAGATAAGTCTTCGTTAACGGCGGATACACTACCTAAGGCATGAAACAGGTTAGCTATAACTTCACTACAGCTATTCTAAGCTCCAAAAAAGGTTAAGGTTTGATTAAATTACCCAATAAGGGAATCAAAATCACCGGAAGAATGATTCAGATATGCAGGATCGATACGTAGAAGAACTGGGAAGAATCCCATGGAGAAACAACAGATTCTCTCTTACTTTCTCTCTCTTTTCTCTCTCTTCACTTAGCTAGGGTTTAGGAAATTCGTATGGGATTTTGGAATGAGGGTTTAAGGCCTTTTTATAAGCCTAAAGTCAACAAAAATAACCTTAGGGTCAAGGTATACTTAGATTATAACCAAATCGGGCTCTTTCTGATCCAATGGAGCACTTTTGGAGGTCCTCTTATCAAATGCGGTCGGACTTAAGCTCACTAGTTTTGAATCTTAATTAAGTTAAGTTTTCAGTCCAATCAGGTTTTCAGATCATCCGTGGCGGACCAGTTTCAATTCAACAATCACTGAAATTCGATCAGGGCCACAAGTACTTTATCATGTATGGGCCACCTATCCTGATCCGAGGGTGAATTTTGGTCGAAATCTAATTGTCAGAATACTTAGAAATAACGCGCAAGTGAAATGATCCAGATCACTTAAAATCATATTTAATTTTTTAAAAATCTTCGTGTTCTCACTCTCTTCACTCCAGACTCATGGAAATGGTCTCAGGACATCGTTTGGCCATGATTTTTGAAGTGATAGTCAAGTCCAACTAGGCTGTAACACCCTGAAAATCGGGGGTCGTGCATAAACTCAACTCCCGAGTTCCAGACCGTCACTTATGCAACAAAAATGGTTATGATTCAATGTTGTCTGATTTAAAGCATTCACATGAGTAAAAGTATACCAAAACTGCAATTCATACTTCAGATCCAGTGATAAAAGCAAGCGGAAGACTAAACAATATATATATCACTGTATGGAAAAACAAAGTAATCTCAACTGTCTCCAAAGTATGACTACATCTCTGAGTCTCATATACATGTAAATAAACAAAAGAATAAGTTCAAAATAGTCCCACTGAAATCCCCCTCGATCCAGGTCACCTACGGGAAGCCGTCGTGATACTGCATTTACGAGAACTCATCCTGGTCCTCGTCAATCTCCGGCTCCACCTCCTGGATCTCGTCGTCACCTGCAACTACAACAGGGTCTGGTGGGTGTTGCAAACACCATCCCGTAACGTGGGAATGAGTGATCAACTCAGTGGAATCATAGAGCAAAGATTAGCATGTTCACAATTCAATCATGTGATAATAGTAAAGCAGTAAATCAGACAAGTCCTAATACTGTTGTTAATGCAAGATGATATGACGTGATGTATGCCCTCACCGACGATCACCCTCATACGGCAACATCTTACGACCGCGGCATGCCACACTCCCTAGAGTGCTCCACATCTTCCAGGCACATGCAATGCTATGGTGATATGATTACCAAGTTGTTATTAGTCCATTCAAACAGCAGGATTGGGAAACTAAGGTACTTCCCTTGTATCACTCCCAACACGGATCCTGTCTAGGGTCGTCACTCCTAGTAATCTCATACGATGTACATTTCGTAGGTCACTGCAAGGGCTGCCAGGGCTGTTGCTCGCACTCGTTGCACCGCTCCCCCATCACCTTATCAATACAGGCCTACTGTACTCTACTGCACGGAAGGGTCGTCGCCTCCCGTGAACTCAAAATACGCTCGCGGTCACTACAAAGGGCTCGTCGCCTGATCAGTGTAGGCCGACAGCTAGAATATAGTGTCCCATACCACCATAATCTGCTCACGAGTCAAGGTGCTCATTGGTCACTACGGGGAGGTTTGTGACCCCAGCGTAGGCCGACAGCTCGACCACGGTGTCCCATACCACCATGCCCGGCTCATGAGTCTTCGTGGATCAAGGTACCACGGTTAATAGGGTTTACAATGGTAAGTTCAGTACCCTAGGTTCAAGCAGTTATGATACATACAAGGTGAACAAACATCGGCCAGTCGGGTTACTTGACGGGCTCGACTAGCGCGATCGCATCTCGAATTGAACGACATGAAGTGCGTAAAACACTTCGCGTGGCCTAACCACTGCCGTCAACTCTCAACACGAATCACATTCATCGACGCATCGTTCGTGGCTATGACCAGTCAGCCACGAATTCGCTCGGTTACCGACTGCCTGGACTAAGTCAAGTCCCACACATCTATGGAATTACTATAAAAGGTATTGGAATTGAAATACATCATGTGAGCATGTTAGCACATGTTATAACATTCAACTTAAGCAAATCTTCAAGGCATACCTCCCAAGCATATTCAACTTAAGCAAATCCTCAAGCACATACATTCCATGCATGTAATGAAATCATGCATTTTGTCGACATGTAGAAAATCATTTAGGTCAGCATAATAATTGAAAAATCAATCTCAAACTATCAAATAACATCATTTAATTCAATACATACTAATACAAACATTTATACAAACACATACACTACACACTTAAGTCTACATATGGTATGTCGACCCAAAGTGTGCAACTAGGAAAATCTCTTCGCCAAACTAATTATGCACGCATTCCTACCTTCCTAATGCGACAACAAACCATGTCAATCACATCAGCAAAATATGAATGTAAACAGTACTTCCTACAAATGACTAAAATGCCCTAAATCTCATATTCTTCGTTAGCTTACGAAACGGGAAACGGAGAGCATTTTGTACATGTCAAATGGCGATGCCGTCAAGAATCTACTATTAAACGACATTGAAAGCATTGGGAACCGTCAATCCAAGCGTCTAAAATCCTCACCTAGTGTCTTGTAGACTCGGGAATTGAAGCGGAGTGTATATGGTTCGTCTACGGCGAGTAAGGAGCCTAATACATAAGATCCATAAGCTACATCGCTATGGAAATAAGGAAAACTCAAATCAACAACTATTTATGGTTTTTACTTACCTAGGATTGCGGTGGAATCGCCGGGAAAGCGGTAGAGGAGTGTTGCTTAAGCACGTGCAACACGTAGCACAAGTGGCGGGAAGAACTCTCCCACTCTCTCACAATCTCTCACTCTTTTTCTCTCTCCCAAGCTAGGGCTTCTCTCAAATTCGGATGGGAGAGAGGAGTGAGGGTTTCAACCCCTTTTATAGCCTAAAACATTCCCAAAATAGGCTTGGGAACAATGTTTACTTGGTGCCTAACCAAATCGGGGCCGTTTCGGTCCAAAAGGGCATTTCCGGAGGTCCCCAGGCCAAATGCGGTCAGACTTAAGCTCATGCATACTGGATCTAGCACACATCCAGTTTTCAGACCGGTTGGGTTCCCAGATCGCACGTGGCGGCCCAGTTTCAGTTTAACGGTCACCGCACCAAGATCAGGCCTATAAGTCTCGTGATATATAATAGATATTTTTCCTGATCCAAGGGTGTAATTTGGCTGTATTCTGACGGTCAGAATGCTTAATACTGATGCGTCAAATTTGTGTGCCAGATTTGAATTTGAAATTCCAACTATGTCCCTATTCACACTCTCTTCGGTCCGGGCTCAATGAAATAGCCTGTGATCGTCAGTTGGACTTGATATTCGAAACGATTGCCAAGCCCAGCTAAGTGGTCATAACGGTCTAAGATGGTAGGCATCTGACTTACGACGCGCGGTCTAGATCCAATACAAAGTTTCAAGGAGGTCCCGAGAACAAACCGGCTTAGAGTTTGATCCGAGGCTTTAGAGCATTATAGCACCCTTGGTTCCACTCGCTTCGGGCCTTGTAGAACGTATTTAAAGTGATCAGGGACCATTTCCCAGCTATTCTAACGTTGCACTAGCTAACCTAGTCAAATTTTCCAAAGGAATGAATTCTACGCAATTTCGGGTCGAGTTGGTACTCGAGCCCAAGTATGGATTTTTCACGGGCGTTACATAGGCTGTTAGACTGGTCTAAGCTCATCGCTATCAAACTTTCGATGTGTGGTCTAGGTCCAATACAAAATTACAAAGTGCTCCCAAAAGAAACTGGCTTTAGAGTTGGATCCTAGATTTCAGGGTAATATAGCGTCAACGATTCTATAGGTTTTGGGTCTTACAGATCGTATTGACAGTTATTGGTGCTATTGTTACATGTAATCTAGTTTAGCTCGCTAATACACATTCAATTTCCAAGGGATTTGGTTCTAAATGATTTCTACTAGAGGTGGTACTCGGGTCTAAGTACAGATTTTTCTAAGATGTTACATTATCTCATTGAACTCTTTTATATGCAAGTATGGATTTTTAGATTTAAGTCTATGAAACTTAAGAATGAGTTGAATTACTCTCGGTTTAACATCCACAGTTCTTACATTCAATGAAAATATCATACAGGAAGGTGTACTCACCCCCACTGGTTATAAATAATCACATAGAGTACGAGGTGGGGGTGCGTGATGCACCTCATTCTCATCCTGGTCCTCCTCAACTGGGTGTTGAGGTTGATGTGTAGCCAATATTTCTACTGACTAGAGGATCTTAAGTGGTGTCTAATCCACTTAAGTGATGGATCATTCATCACTTCTACTAACTCAGAGGATCTTAAGTAGTGTCTAATCCAGTGATGGATAGGCAACCATTCAACTAATCCTCCTTCACTCAAGAGATAGTATTATCACGAACCCACTTAGGCATGAAAAACTCACAACCCTCAAGCAACTAACAACTAGAACCTAAGATAAAGGAAATTAAAAATTACAGCAAGAGAAATCTAAAAAGATAAGGGAGAGTTGGAGAGAGGTTACGCGATTAGAGTTTCTATGTTATCATTCTTCAAAATAGAAAACAAGGTTAGTTCTAATAAATAAATTCAGAAAATCATAACCTAGAAACAAAAACTTAACCCTAATCCTAGACTAATTCTATTGCTAATTAATTTAAAAAAAATGTAGTCGTAGTCCCTGACAATGGCGCCAAAAACCTGTTCACAACCCTAAGTGTAGGGTTGCGATGTAGTAATAACTCGGTGAAACCGAGGTTGAATCCACAAGGACTAAACTTATACGTATTTTGAAAATAACTAGAACTAGAAAAAGATCTAAATTAAAATCTAAAATAGTTGAGAATAATTGTGAATGAATTATCAACAATCGAAAGGGAATGAAAGCGCTAAGGATTCACTTATAGCTATCAGGATACTACCTCACTTGATTCAATAAACACAACTAGAATTGAAGTCCTATCCTATCTAGTTGGAAGATAAGCAATTAAAGCACAATAAGAACTTCTCATTGAATTAGTTTGCACATGAAGGAGTATTGTGATGATTGGAAGGAATTCATCCATCCACCATGCCTAGGAGACAAGGGTGAATCACGAATTTTACCGATATCACAATCTAAAAATAGAAAAGAAGATATTCAAAGCTATCACAATGTCTATTGTAATTTGAGTCACAACAAACAACAGAAAGCTGAAAATATTCCTTAAATTCAAACTAGAAGTCAATGAAGTTCAACATAAATAAGAATCAAAGCAAGATAAACATCCCAACACGTTATAAGCTTCACCTCTTAGCCAACCAAAGACATGATTGAAACAAAAAATATTATAGAAAACATAAAAACTAACTAGACGAAGAAGATTGAGGAAGAAGGACTCCTTGAAGTTCTCCAACACTTTGTTTCACTCTTCCAACCCCAATTCGTGCTTAAAAACAATAAAGAGACCCATATTTATAGTATTTACTTGGACTAACTTTAAAACTGGCTCAAATTTTTACAATTTACTCTTCGGTTGGACCGAAGTTGGGTTTAGTTGGACCAAATTAAGGTTGAAAATCTCACTTTCTCACTGGACAATTCTGCGCGATTTCGATCAGACTAAATTAAGGCTAAAAATCGCACTTTCTCGCTAGACAATTTTGCACGATTTTGGTCAGACCGAATTAAGGCTGAAAATTCTTCTTATCGCTAAACTGTTTTGATTGAAACTGCACTTTGGTCAGACTGAAGGTCTATTTCAAGTCTTTTCTGTTTTAGATTTAGAATTCCAGAATATGTTTTTTAAGAAAATTTTTAAGAATGTGTTTTTTTTTCAAGACAATTTTCAGGATTCCTTTTCATCACTTCAAATCTTCAATTCTCTTTATTCCTCACTTAGTTTCCTTGGATCTTTGGTATGTGAATTCTTTATTAATGACTTCTAAATCTCCAAATATTCATTTAGTAATCTTTTGAGCATAAATCTTCCTTTTGTCATAATTTCACCTCAAACTCTCGAAATCACCTCACATATGAAAACATGCATAATTAGATCAATTAAGCACTATCATGTTTATAAAAACCAAGGTATAAATAGGGTGAAATATGCAATATTTCACACTTAACAACATCCATCACTGACAACATATGGATCTAGCCTATTAATTAGGTAGCTAGCAACATCAAAATGCTATGTTAAAGATCAGGATGGTATGCTCATAAGTGAAAATACCATGTCAAATCTTCCACTATTTCACCAAGTGTACTTCGCGGATTTAGATTCAATAGTAACCTCTCCAGTAACACCTATGCAGTGGTTGGTGCTAAAAAATGCTCTATGGGGCCACTATAATGTATGTGTTTTATCCATGCTACCAATTCACTTTCTTGGCTCATTTCAGAACATGAACTCGAAAATGAGGTAGATCCAAATCCCAGCTGGAAAAATAGTGGTGATTAAGCCCCCAAAATTATTAAAACTTCTTTAGGGCTACAAAAGTTTTGGATCAAGCTGATATTTGTATTTTCCCTTCATCTAAGTCTATGTGACCTAATCAACAGCTTGGATGACAAATAAACATTATAATGGGCCATACGAAGTTTTAATTGCGGATGTTCAATCACCACTATTTCTCATGGTATGATATTTGAATGACTCATTTTATTGCTCGTGTCCTAAAATGAGCTAAAAAAATGAATGGACAGCATGGATAAAACACAAACTTCATGGTAGGGCTTAAGGAGCATTTTCGACACTGATCAGTATCGAGATGGGTACTGCCAATTGAGTATTACATTCATTGGTCCCTTGCTAGGAATGGATGGAGGGTTTGAGGGATGATCATGATACGTGGGTTTTATGTGGGATCCCGGTATTTAGTAACACTGCTCGCGCACATGTGTCCAGATCCGCACCGTTGATAGACCATACACCACACCCAGTGCACCCAGCAACCCCACCAAGTGATTTGTTTTAGATGACCTTGACACCTCTATCATGTGGACTGTGTTGTTGTTGTAGTCGTAATGGTGAAAACCGTGCATCAATCCGATGCTCTGTTAGTGAGATGCGACCCGTCGAATGTACAACCCAAATTGCATATCCTGTAACACAAGAAACCTTTATTGTGTTAGGCCCATTCAACTTAGGCCCATGTGGGCCTAAAGCTCACTTTTAGAACATGAAAATTATCACAAGATAAGACAATCACTACATGATGAATAAGTAGCTAGCACATACAAGATAAGCACTATAAGACAAAAATTGGATTTTACCCCAAAATCCATCATTAACTGTAACATCCCGAAAATCGGGGGGTCGAGCAAAAACCCAACTCCCGAGTTCCAAAATGTTATTTATGCAACATGGATATGTATGATTGAATGTTGTCTGTGATAACGTATTAAACATGAGTGAGATTAAGCTAGAACAACATATCATACTCCAGAGACAGTTAAATTAACAAGCGGAAGACTGTGATAGTATGTATAACATATATAAACTGTTGTATGTCTCCAGAGTATGAACATGTTACCAGGTTATATACATACATATATACTCCAAAAGTAGACAAACGAATATACATGAGTGCGCTAAAAATATAAAATGACAAGTGTCAAAGTATCTAATCAACCTCCCTGTAAACCCGTCAATCAGAACACGCATAAAGGAGGGATCCTCCTCCTCATCATCATGTCCAGCTCCGCCTCGCAGGCCGCGCCATCATCTGCAATCACAATAGGGACTGGTGGGTATCCGGAAACACCATCCCGTAACGTGGGAGTGAGTAGCTAACTCAGTGGAATAATAGAGCAAGGATTAACATGTTCTCAAATCAATCATGCGATAATAGTAAAGCAGTAAATCAAATAATCCTAAAACTGTTGTTAATGCAATATGACATGACGTGATGTATGCCCTCACCGACGATCTCCCTCATACGGTACCATCTTACGACCGCGGCATGCCACACTCCCTAAAGTGCTCCACATCTTCCAGGTACATGCAATGTAATGGTGATATGATTTTCGAGTTGTTATTAGTCTATTCAAACAGCAGGATTGAGAAACTAAGGTACTTCCCTTTTATCAATGCCAACACAGATCCTGTCTAGGGTCGTCACTCCTAGTAATCTCATACGATGTATATTTTGTACGTCGCTGCAAGGGCTGTTGCACGCACTCGTTGCTCCGCTCCCCCATCACCTTATCAATAAAGGCCTACTGTACTCTACTGCTACTGAAGGGTCGTCGCCTCCCGTAGACTTAGAATACGCTCGCGGTCACTACGGGGAGGTTTGTGGCCCCAGCGTAGGCCGACAGCTCGACCACGGTGTCCCATACCACCATGCCCGGCTCATGAGTCTTCGTGGATCAAGGTACCATGGTTAACAGGGTTTACAATGGTAAGTTCAGTACCCTAGGTTCAAGCAGTTATGACTCATGCAGGGTGAACATATAACGGCCAGTCGGGTTACTTGATGGGCTCGACTAGCACGATCGCATCTCAAGTTGAACGACATGAAGTGCGTAAAACACTTCGTGTGGCCTAACCACTGCCGCCAACTCCAAAACACGGCTCGCGTTCATCAACGCGTCGTTCGTGGAAAAGATAAGCCAACCACGAATTCGCTCGATTATCGACTGCCTGGACTAAGTACAGTCCCAAACATGTGGAATCACATCAGCAAAGCATGTGAAAGAATTGAAAATGAAATACCACCATATGAGCATGTTAACACATGTTGTAACATACAACTTAAGAAAATCACCTGATACATGCCTTTCACATATATAATGAAATTATGCATATCACCAACATATAGGAAATCATTTCCATCAGCAAATTAATTGAGAATTCAATCTCAAACTAATCATAAGGAAACCATCAAGCACATGTTATAACATACCACTTAAGTGAATCATCAAGCACATGCATTTCATACATATAATGAAATCGTACATATGGCTAACATGTAGGAAACCATTTACACCAGCATATTAATTGAGAAATCAATTTCAAATTAATTCATAACACCATTTAATTCAATACATACTAATACAAGCCTTTATACAAACACTTAAACTACACACTTAAGCCTACATATAGTATGTCGACTCAAAGTGCGCATTTAGGCGAATCTCTTCGCCAAATCAATTATGCATGCATTCCTAGTATCCTAATGCGACATGAAGCCATGTCAATCACATCAGCAAATTATGGATGAAAACAGTATTTCCTACAAATGACTAAAATGCCCTAAATCTCATATTCTTCGTCTGCTTACGAAACAGGAAACGGACAACATGTTGTACATGTCAAACGGCGTTGCCGTCGATAATCTACTATTAAACGACATTGAAAGCATTGGAAACAGTCAATCAAAGTGTCTAAAATCCGCACCTTGTCTCTTATGGATGTGTAAATTTGAACGGAGCGTATACGCTTCGTCTACAGCAATAAGAGAACCTAATTCACGAGTTACGTCAGCTAACAAGCTATGAATCCTAGTAAACCTCAAATCAGCAACTTTCTAAGGTTATTTCATACCTGAAAAAGTGGAGGAATCATCAGCCAGGTGATTAGAGCATGTGGCTTAACCACTTGCAGCACGTGGCACAAGCAGCAGGGAATTCTCTCCCACCTTCTCTCACAAACTCTCACCTTTTCTCTCTCCCAATCTAGGGCTTTTTTACAAATTCGGATGGGAGAGAGGAGTGAGGGTTTCATCCCTTTTTATAAGCCCAAACTTGTCCGAAATAGGCTCGGGAACAAGTTTCACTTGAGGGGTAACCAAATCGGGGCTGTTTCAGTCAAAAGGACATTTCTTGTGGTCCCCTGGTTAAATGCGGTCGGACTTAAGTTCATGCATACTGAATCTAGCATACATCAAGTTTTCAGTCCAGTAGGGTTCACAGATCGCACGTGGTGGTCCAGTTTCAGTTCAGCGGTCACCGCACGTAGATCAGGCCTGTAAATCTCATGATATGAAATAGAAATTTTTCCTGATCTGAGGGTGTAATTTGGCTGAATTCTGACAGTCAGAACGCTTAATACTGACACGTCAAGTCGTGTGCCAGATTTGAATTTCAAATTCCAATTCTGTCCCTATTCGCACTCTCTTCAGTCCGGGCTCAATGAAATAGCTTGTGATTATCAGTTGGACTTGATTTTCGAAACGATTGTCAAGTCCAGCTAGGCGGTCCTAACAGTCTAAGATAGTAGGCATCGGACTTTCGACGCGCAGTCTAGATCCAATACAAAATTTCAAGGTGGTCCAGAGAACAAACCTGCTTAGAGTTTGATACGAGGTTATAGAGTATTATAGAGTCATACGTTCTACTCGATTTGGGTCTTGTAGAATGTATTTAAAGTGATCAGGGACTGTTTCCCAGCTACTCCAATGTTGCGCTAGCTAACTTATGTTTAGTTTCTAAAGGAATTAATCCTAAGTGGTTTCTTTGGCTATGGAATTGGGTTCTGAGCGATTTTCCCGGTGTTTTAGTTGACCCATTGCCTAAGGACGTCTAATCCCAGGTTGGCCAAAATTCGGGGTGTTACAATCTACCCCCCTTAAAACACAATTTTATCCCCGAAATGGGCGAAGGGTAAAGAGTATCTAGCAAGACTTTAGTCTTGACATTCTAAGAAAGGGTCAATCCTATTTAATGACCTAACCGTACGTACATCCTAACTCAACTATGTCGATCCTGGGCCAGTAGAAAGAGGCCAACCACTCTTCCGCTGGGCCACTCTGATCGAATGGTAGTGTCGACTAACCTAACTAGATTGGACTCAATACGTTCTACCCCCCTTAAAACTTGGTTTTACTTAAGGTTGAAGAATCTTTTCATCGATCCGTATATCGAAACGAGGCGCAACTTAGGGGCTATCCCTAACCTAAAATGGAAACAACCTTTCTCTACATGGTTTTCCTTGCTAATAATGTGTTCTATGACATTGGTACCTATGATCATAGAGATGAGCCTAATCTCTATTGTGGTTAAGTTCAAGGGCAGGTATGAGTTGGTGGGAAGATGTCGAATCCTCTACTGGCTTGAAGTCCTTAACATTTACCAAGGGTAAAGCAATAACTTGTGGTTGTAGATGGTCGGGCCAACACGGAAGAATAGTTGTGTAATGGGTCTGAGCCGGATACACAAACCTTCTGCCCCGCGATGACAGAAAAGTTGTTGTATCAGTCCTCAATCCTAGTCGATGCCGATCTTCTGCTTGATCAGAGCATTGGATTTATTTGTAACTACTAGGATTAAGAAGTCGATTCAAACCGCGAATACTTCGCTGATAATTACATTTCCTTTATTCCGCGTTCCCGAATGCAATAAGCCCTTGGGGAAGGCAATTCTAAGGGGCGTGCCAGTACATTCTAAGTTCAATCTGAGGGGTTTATAAATGTTCCCTGAGAGTGAATGGTTCCCTCCTATGGGCAACAACAGAAGTCTATAAGTCATAAGGGGATCTATCGAAGGAATAAGGTTCTACTTCAACCAAATCTAACCTACAATTCCTTAGCATATACAGGCTTTACACTACTTAAGGTAACTAGTAGGCTAGTCCGTAACTCAGTAGTTATAATCCAAAGCCTAAGATTATACAGTAAATGGCTTTCCTATACCATTTCTACTACAGGGAATTGTTCTATCGATTAGGGTCAAGATTGTCTAACTGGAATTGGATTTCTTATGTCGTCAGACCCTTCAAATCTAGAAGTGCTAACTCTAGGACCAAAATGCCAAGGGCCTATGTGGCCAGCAGCGTTTAGTTGTATCAAATGGAACTGCATTCCTAGTCCCATGGCGGGATTGGAAGTGGCATGCTTGGTAGGAGGGTGGGTTGGGATAAAAATTAATTTGTTGGCTGAATCTCGGAAGTTACAATACTCCCAATCTAGGGACAATACCTAACAAAAAAATGAACGGCATGCACTCCATTCAACAAATTTCAGCTATATTAAGCTCAAACCACAACACAAATACATTTTCTACCTAACAACAACAAAACACAGAAATTTTAAAACAGTAATCAAATAAGTGAAGAACGTGGAGAAATGGGATGGGTAAGCAGGTTTCCACGAGTCTGAGGATCAAATAAAAGGGACTTGAGAGAGAGGACGATGGAAAGGGAGGAAAAGCTAAAATAGCCTTAACAATAGGCATGAAAAGTGAAGGAAATGCGGAGAAATGGTTGCCCAAATGGACAGAATGAAATCTAGGCATTGTAGAGGGATGCATCAAGCTCCCAAAGGCTAGATTTTCAAAAAGAAAAGAGAAGAAAAAAGGGGAATGGAGCTCCACACAATTTTTAGCCTTTCATGGAGGATGTGGGAGCTCCAAACAACGAAAATGGAGAGGAAGGGAGTGCCAATGGCTGTGAGTGATGGAGTAGGGTCGGTTGTGACCGAAAATGAGATTGGGAGAGGTTTGGCATCGAGATTTGAGGGGAAGGCAGCAAAAAGGTGAAGAAAGGAGAGCTTGGAGGGGCATTTTGTGAAGGAGGTACGTCTTTTGGAGGGTTTCAAGGTACGACCCGCATACCAGGGGGCTACCCTAGCCCCTAAACTCCTCCAGCCCAAAGGCCAGACCCAACTGATGAGTTTGACCGGCGATGCATCGCCGAATCGGCGATGACATCGCCGGTGAACTTGCAAATTGGCCATTAAGGCCATATAGGATGGGTTCTCCCTGCCCTAGGGACTCCAAAAAGGTATGGTTTTCACTTTGGTTCATTGTAGATTGCCTTAGGGAGGCCCAAACATCCATTCAGGGCTTTTTGGGGCCAATCTACAAACCCGAATACAAACCCCTATCATGCAGCATATGATTTTAGGGTAGAAGGAGCTATTACATCTATCTAGCCCATTATTTGTTAAAGAAAGTGAATTTAGAATGGCCTCATGGCCATTCTTCATGAAATTTTACTATTCACTATAAAATTTTATGAATATATGATTTTATGCTATTTTCACATTAGTATTAATGCCTAACATGAAAAATATAAGAGAAAATTGAAGATTGGAGTGGTGAGAGGAAGAATTTCAAAGATTTTCGGTGAAACGGGGTTTTTAAGCCCTGACGATTGAAAATAGCGGTTCTGGTTGTCCCACGTCCCAAGGATTCACATTAACGGGTTTAGAGTCATTCAAAGAACGTCTGAACCCACCTACCTACAACCTAGGAGCTAATCAGGTCACTTCACGCGACCCTAGATGCGTTACAGACTCGATGGCACGATCGATACAAATAGTCTTCGCCTATTGGTGAATCTGCGATCCTATAAGTGTTTCTAGACCCTTCTCTCACCCACCTAAGTCAAAGGAAGCAACAATGTACGTCGCGTGACCATAACCCAGGCCCGGTTTAATCCAAATCATGCTCTGATACCATCTGTAACATCCCGAAAATTGGGGGGTCGAGCAAAAACCCAACTCCCGAGTTCCAAAATGTTATTTATGCAACATAGATATGTATGATTGAATGTTGTCTATGATAACGTATTAAACATGAGTGAGATTAAGCTAGAACAATATATCATACTCCAGAGACAGTTAAATTAACAAGCAGAAGACTGTGATAGTATGTATAACATATATAAACTGTTGTATGTCTCCAGAGTGTGAACATGTTACCAGGTTATATACATACATGTATACTCCAAAAGTAGACAAACGAATATACATGAGTGCGCTAAAAATATAAAATGACAAGTGTCAAAGTATCTAATCAACCTCCCTGTAAACCCGTCAATCAGAACACGCATAAAGGAGGGATCCTCATCATCATCAAGTCTAGCTCCGCCTCGCAGGCCGTGCCATCATCTGCAATCACAATAGGGACTGGTGGGTGTCCGAAAACACCATCCTGTAACGTGGGAGTGAGTAGCTAACTCAGTGGAATAATAGAGCAAGGATTAACATGTTCTCAAATCAATCATGCGATAATAGTAAAGCAGTAAATCAAACAATCCTAAAACTGTTGTTAATGCAATATGACATGACGTGATGTATGCCCTCACCGATGATCTCCCTCATACGGCACCATCTTACGACCACGGTATGCCACACTCCCTAAAGTGGTCCACATCTTCCAGGCACATGCAATGTAATAGTGATATGATTTCCGAGTTGTTATTAGTCCATTCAAACAGCAGGATTGAGAAACTAAGGTACTTCCCTTTTATCAATGCCAACACAGATCCTGTCTAGGGTCGTCACTCCTAGTAATCTCATACGATGTATATTTTATAGGTCACTGCAAGGGCTGCCAGGGCTGTTGCACGCACTCGTTGGTCCGCTCCCCCATCACCTTATCAATAAAGGCCTACTGTACTCTACTGCTACTGAAGGGTTGTCGCCTCCCGTAGACTCAGAATACGCTCGCGGTCACTACAAAGGACTCGTCGACTGATCAGTGTAGTCTGACAGCAAGAATATAGTGTCCCATACCACCATAATCTACTCACGAGACTAGGTGCTCACTGGTCACTACGGGGAGGTTTGTGGCCCCAGCGTAGGCCGACAGCTCGACCACGGTGTCCTATACCACCATGCCCGGCTAATGAGTCTTCGTGGATCAAGGTACCATGGTTAACAGGGTTTATAATGGTAAGTTCAGAACCCTAGGTTCAAGCAGTTATGACTCATGCAGGGTGAAAATACAACGGCCAGTCGGGTTACTTGACGGGCTCGACTAGCACGATCGCATCTCAAGTTGAACGACATGAAGTGCGTAAAACACTTCGTGTGGCCTAACCACTGCCAACTCCAAAACACAGCTCGCGTTCATCGACGCGTCGTTCGTGGCAAAGATAAGCCAACCACGAATTCGCTCGGTTACCAACTGCCTAGACTAAGTACAGTCCCAAACATGTGGAATCACATCAGCAAAGCATGTGAAAGAATTGGAAATGAAATACCACTATATGAGCATGTTAACACATGTTGTAACATACAACTTAAGAAAATCATCTGATACATGCCTTTCACATATATAATGAAATTATGCATATCGCCAACATATAGAAAATCATTTCCATCAGCAAATTAATTGAGAATTCAATCTCAAACTAATCATAAGGAAACCATCAAGCACATGTTATAACTTACCACTTAAGTGAATCATCAAGCACATGCATTTTATACATATAATGAAATCGTACATATGGCTAACATGTAGGAAACCATTTACACCAGCATATTAATTGAGAAATCAATTTCAAATTAATTCATAACACCATTAATTCAATACATACTAATATATGCCTTTATACAAACACTTAAACTACACACTTAAGCCTACATATAGTATGTCGACTCAAAGTGCGCATTTAGGCGAATCTCTTTGCCAAACCAATTATGCATGCATTCCTAGTATCCTAATGTGACAAGAAGCCATGTCAATCACATCAGCAAATTATGGATGAAAACAGTATTTCCTACAAATGACTAAAATGCCCTAAATCTCATATTCTTCGTCTGCTTACGAAACAGGAAACGGACAGCATGTTGTACATGTCAAATGGCGTTGCCGTCGATAATCTACTATTAAACGACATTGAAAGCGTTGGAAACAGTCAATCAAAGTGTCAAAAATCTGCACCTTGTCTCTTATGGATGTGTAAATTCGAACGGAGCGTATACGCTTCATCTACAGCGATAAGAGAACCTAATTCACGAGTTACGTCAGCTAACAAGCTATGAATCCTAGTAAACCTCAAATCAGCAACTTTTTAGGGTTATTAGGGTTATTTCATACCTGAAAAAGTGGAGAAATCATCAGCCAGGTGATTAGAGCACGTGGCTTAACCACTTGCAGCACGTGGCACAAGCAGCAGGGAATTCTCTCCCACCTTCTCTCACAAACTCTCACCTTTTCTCTCTCCCAATCTAGGACTTTTTTGCAAATTCGGATGGGAGAGAGGAGTGAGGGTTTCATCCCTTTTTATAAGCCCAAACTTGCCCGAAATAGGCTCGGGAATAAGTTTCACTTGAGGGGTAACCAAATTGGGGCTGTTTCAGTCCAAAAGGACATTTCTGGTGGTCCCCTGGCTGAATGCGATCAGACTTAAGCTCATGCATACTGAATCTAGCATACATCAAGTTTTCAGTCCGGCAGGATTCGCAGATCGCACGTGGCGGTATAGTTTCAGTTCAGCGGTCACCGCACGTAGATCAGGCCTGCAAATCTCATGATATGAAATAGAAAATTTTCCTGATCCGAGGGTGTAATTTGGCTGAATTCTGACGGTCAGAACGCTTAATATTGACACGTCAAGTCGTGTGCTAGATTTGAATTTCAAATTTCAATTCTGTCCCTATTCGCACTCTCTTCAGTTCGGGCTCAATGAAATAGCTTGTGATTATCGGTTGGACTTGATTTTCGAAATGATTGTCAAGTCCAGCTAGGCGGTCCTAACGGTCTAAGATAGTAGGCATCGGACTTTTGACGCGCGGTCTAGATCCAATACAAAATTTCAAGGTGGTCCAGAGAACAAACCTGCTTAGAGTTTGATCCGAGGTTATAGAGTATTATGGAGTCATACGTTCTACTTGAATTAGGTCTTATAGAACATATTTAAAGTGATCAGGGACTGTTTCCCAGCTACTCCAACGTTGCGCTAGCTAACTTATGTTTAGTTTCTAAAGGAATTAATCCTAAGTGGTTTCTTTCGCTATGGAATTGGGTTCTGAGCGATTTTCTCGGTGTTTTAGTTGACCCATTGCCTAAGGACGTCTAATCCCAGGTTGGCCAAAATTCGGGGTGTTACATTAACCCTCTCCCCATGCTTTAGAAACTAATCATGGCCCATGTCCACCTCATACTACACATGCATCTAATGTATGTCTTGATTTATATCACATCACTTCAAATAACCAATTGCAACCCTCTACTTCATCATTCACCATGCATCACCTACAATCCATAACCTTTATCCATTCATTAACCAATACATGCCTAGATTTCTTCCACCTTGGCTAATGCATTCTTAGCACCATCCGCCTCATCCATCCACTACCTATACCATACACCACCTTCCACCTCACTTTTTGCACCAATAAGACCCCATAAACTTGCCACACTATCTTGCCACCTCAACCCCCAATTCCCTATATAAGAGTAGGAGGTCGCTTTCACTCATTTCTTTGCTATACTTAGAATGTTCTAAGATTTTAAAAGAGAGTGAGAGAGAGTGGGGCCAAGGTGTGGCCCACAATTAATCCTAGATGGAGTAGACTACATGTCACGCCCCAAACTTGGAAACCAGGCTCATAAAATTTCCAACCTCGAATCTGATGCCGACAGCCTCTATAGTACCCCATTCTCAGCTCCCAGTGCTCATACACTAGATTTCCATCCTGGGATTCTACAAGGAGGATTTTTTTACATGAATTTGTTTCATAAGAAGCATAACCACAAGGATACCCAAATCATAAGAACAACATCATCACCACATGTCCACTAATGTAATCATTTGAGTACAATACTGAAAAGGAAATACATGCATATAACAAAATCTCCAAAAATTCTATCGCACGTTCCTGCCCCAGCTCGACTGCGTCCTATCGTTACTTATACGCATCTATCGTGCATAAGCTTATAGAAAGCTTAGAGGGTGGTGTAAGTGTGTGCACAAGATAAGTGCCAAGCATTTAATACAATGTTGTAATCATACAATATCAAAATTTACTAGCATGAATCACACGATATCAGAGTAAATGGAAATACTGCAAGTCCATAAAATAATCATCAACCTCATATGCGATGAAAAGACACAGTAAGTCAATGTTATATACTGAGAAAGTAATGTAAATCGATTATGTAATGCGGAAACACAATGAACCAGATATTAGATATCGAGGATGCAATGAAATATGCAATTTAAGAGAGATCTATGAATACCATCAACCTTATCTAGGTCATATAAATGCATAAATATAGTAACTCAAACTGCTATATGTCATGGATGTAATATGATATGTGGTGCGAATGGAATGACCATGCTGGAGTGTGAAGTCAGGATGATAGTACGTAGTATCGCAGGCTATGGGGTCTATCACAAGGGACTTCTATCCAAACTAGTCTTATACCTAATTTAAATAGTCAGACTCAATGTGGTAAACTCCTGATCTCAGGTTAGTCGAGCACCCCAACCGAAATCCTGTCTATTGCGAAGGTACACGTAATAAATCGTTGCACACCACCAGCCCGAGTGGATAGTGAATGAATGAATGAATGAGTATGAAACTCCTGCTCAATAAATCCACATATCAGTACAGTTCATCTCTGGAATCATCACCGGGGTCTAGTACACTCTACACCAGCTTGTCGCCCCATCAAGTGCACAACTGGGTAAGTGGAAGAGACCTCACTATCCGCCTAACCAGTGGTCAACCAATATCTACCCGGCACGTCGATAGTGGATCCATTCACAAGCTGGTCAAACTCAGCCTAGCTATGCCTACTCCCTCAGGTGGGTAAGGCCACACCCCCTCCCAACCCACCACGACACAGTGGGAGACGCGGCCTACTGGTATACGGCCCTATGCGCTCATATATATCCACTTGGTCTCGACGTTGGGGCATCCTCTGGTACCAAGAGGGTTTAGAGATTTTCACCCAGGGCCATCTATGGCAGCCTGATGTTAATAACAGATTTTTGGTGTCTCATCTGTCCATTCACGATATGCATGTGGAGGCTACGGCCCTGATGTCGCTAGGACTTATAGTAATCTCAATGTAAAGTGCATGAGTCATACAGTCCAGTCATGCATCAATTCTACACATACCGTGTACTCATGTGAGATAACCTCCACCTATCAGGGAGTCTTATAACAACCCACTCAATGATATATGCAATGGTTAACCACATGTCATATCAAACATGCAGATGATGCGTATGGGCATGTATCATGATGCTATGCTATCATATACTCATAATCAGTACTGATAAGAGATGTTGATGATCAACATCGATAATTGGTCTAACAAGGGCCTAAGGGAAGGTCACAATGTGGACATTTAACCATCATTGCCCATCAATGTAGACATTTAACCAACATTACTCCTAAGGAGTGGCCCATATAGGGCCAAACATATAGTGGCCCATGGCCTCACACAAGGGCCTCACATATACATTGTCATGGGTCTCACTCATGGGCCTAATACACATCATGATGGGCCTCAATACATCACAATGGACCTCATATACATCATTATGGGCCTCATCAAATGGGCTTCATATACAACACATCGAGCCTCATCAAATGAGCTATAAATAAATTACATTGGGCCATATTACCTGGCCCTCAAATACATAATAATGGGGCACAACACATGGGCGGCAACGATGGGCCTCCAATGCATCACTATGGGCCCCAACCCATGGTCCTCAATACATCGCAGTAGGCCACAACCCGTGAGCCTCAAATATATCATAATGAGCCTCGTATACATCAAGTGGGCCACACTAATGGGCCCTCATATACATTACATTGGGCCACAACCCATGGGCCCCGAATAAATCACGATAAGCCTTATCAAATGAGCCGAAAATACATCACAATGGGCTACATCCCACGGCTTAATACACACCACAATGGGTCGCATGACATGGTCCTAATATGCATCATTATGGGCCGCATCACAAGGGCCCAATACACATCACTATGGGCTGCTTCACATGGGCCATACATCACAATGGGCCTCATCATACGGGCTGAAAATACATCCCATTGGGCCTTGCCCATGGGTCTCGAATACATCACAATGGACCACAACCAATGGGCTTCAAATACACAATAGGTGGGCTCTACACATGGGCCTCAAATATATTCAACCGGTGGGCCTCAAATACATCAAATCGGGTCCACCTTTCTAAGTGGGCTATCTACACCATACATCTTTATTTAGAGATAATTTTAGAGTGCTACTCAAATGGATCATAATAGGAAATAACAGTGGTGATAATGATTTATCACCGTTAAAATTACCAGGGCCTACCATAACATTTATTTTCTATCCAAGTCTGCTCATACGGTCATAAAGACCTGAATCAAGAGAAAGAACAAATTTCATATTGGTCCAAAAATTTTACACTCCCATAAGAGGTTTTATTAGTAGATGTTCAATCCCTCACTGGTTCAAGTGTGGTCCACCTATAGACAGCATGGATATAGAATAAATACATCAAGGGTGGGTCCCACTGGTAAAACAGGTAGACGGCTGGATTTCCAGCATACACATCAAAGGTCTGCCTACATGGTATCGTCCAGAAATGGACGATGCAATATACGATACACATATTAGGTGGGGTCCACGCCCCATGTCAAATATATGGACAGCTGGAGATATATATATATATATAACACCTGCGTCAAGGGGGCCCGTCGTCCCTAGTAAATGGACAACATGGATATACCACACATGCATTTCGGTGGGTCCTATGAAGAGACAGTGTGTGTACCACACATTAATATAAGGTGGGTCATAAAATGTAATGGGGCCCATGACCCAAAAATAGTTTAAGGGTGTGAGTATGATACACACATTATGGTGGGGCCTGGAACTTAAAAAAATCAAGTCAACATGTGGCTTGTGTGGGCCACACCGTACATACAGTTGAGAGGTTGCCCTTCCTTAAAGTACTCATAATCATTTGTTAGGCCCATCAAGCTGTGGTTCACAAATCCCACCCATCCATTATGTGTGTCCCACTTGGTTAAAGGGTCAGACCAAGTTTCAAGTACATCCAGATCTCAGATGGGCCCCAACAAGTGTTTTTATATGGCTTATCATGCCTTCACTAGATTGTAGATGGTGTGGGCCACTTGAGTTTTGTTTACTGCTAATTTTTGGAGGCACCCCATAAATAAAGGGGACCCATCAAATGGATGGTGTATATGCTCCACATGCATCACGGTGGGAGAGTTATCTAGTCCTCCTACCGGGTTCCTGGGCTCGGGAAGGTTCTAATAAGCCCAATTTGGGTATGTTTTGATGCACAGAAACATTACAGTAGATCCTAACAATTTATTACTTATTAAAATGATATTTTTTATGTTGTGGCCTACCAGAGATCTGGATTGGTTCCATTTTTTGGCTCAATGCCTAAAATAAGATGGGAAATGGGATAGACGACAGCGATGTAATATGTCTAGGTGGTGTCCAAGGGCAGACTGGGTGAATACAACACTTACATCATGGTAGCCCTCTCCATCCCAGCTGGACGGTGCAACTAAAACATATACATCAGGGTCACCCCACCATCCAGTGTCTGGACGGTGGATGGAATATATTCATCTGGTGGGGTCCACGCCCCATGGACGATGTGGACACCCCATGCATGGTGGACCCCACGAAAGAACGGTGTGAATGAAACACATAGATCATGGTAGGGTCCATGGATCAAACTAATATTTACTTCTTTCTTTCTTCAGCATCTGCTACTGGACAATAGTAGGTTCAACAGGGTGTGGCCTACTTGATCCACATCTGGATGATCAGGGGGAGGTGTGATGGTAAAAATAAAACCCATACATCATAGTGGGTTCCACTGTGGATGGACGGTGTGGATGATACACACACGTCATGGTGAGTCTCACCGTTCAAGTTGTTGGATAGTGTGGATACACCACATACATCAAAGTGGCTCCACCATGATGGATGGCATGGATATATCACACGCATCAGGTGGGCCGCACATCAAGAGGGAGAGAGAGAGGGAGAGAGAGAGAGAGAGATGAGAGAGAGACGATCATGAGAGGGGAGGAACCCCACCACTATGGGCCCTCCTTAAACATGCATACATTAAGATGGGTCCCACCAATGTGGGCCCTCAGATCACAAGATCAACAAATAAAAGCACCCACCTCAAGATGTTTTCTTCTTTCTTCCACTAACGGGTTCTGGAGCTCCATAATTTTGGAGGGTGGAGATGGGAGGTATGAAGGTGGGCCACACTAGCTCTTCTCATAGAGAGAGCTTGGATGGTGGACTCATGGGATTGCTTGGAATGAAAATGAGAAATGAGAGAGAGAGGAGTGATGTAAGGGATATGACATGGGAATGTATGGGTAACCTTGACTTTTGGGTAAGAATGGGATGGGATAGGTATGAGTGTTATTGACTTGTGGGTGAGAGAGGGATGGGTGTGATGGGATATGTACTTGACTTGTACATTGATTGATTGATGTGATGGGTCCTAGAGATTCTCTCAGAATTCGCAACACATTGCATTTACCTCGAACTGAACGCGAGCCCACACCTCCTAGCATGGGTATCAGATCGGTGCACGAGTTGCGACATTGGAACTGCGGTGATGATGCGGTCGCTAGAGTACAAGATTTGAGTCAAGTCAAATTCGATATGCAGGACTCGGCTTAGGATCGAGCGCAAACATCGGATACAGGTCGAGGGTTGCCAGAATTTGACTAGAATGACCATGGAAGCCTAAGGAACGATACAGACTATGATACGGGCCTCACACTACACATCATCATTCAACCATCCATCCATTTGAGGTGAGTCTACACTCCCTTTTTATGTCACACCCCAAACTCGAAAATCGAGCTCACAAAATTCTTGTTCACCGAATCCGGTGCCGATAGCCTCCATAGTACCCCATTCTTAGCTCCCGGCACCCATATACCAGGTTTTGATCCTGGGATGATACAAGGAGGATTTTTAATATCCATTTGATTCGTAATGAGCATAACATAAGCATAACCCATGAACAATAATCACAAGAACACCATCACAAAATCTACTATGGTCAAAAACTTTAAGTACAATGTGTATAAAGGGAGATACAAGATAGTGCTAATAACAAAACTCCAAAGCTCAGCTGCACGCTCCAACTGTGACGAAGCTATGGCTGCATCCTGGCGTCACCTGCATGCATCAATCGTGCATAAGCTTATAGAAAGCTTAAAGGGTGGTGTAAGTGTGTACGCAATATAAGCGTGCTCATAATGCAGGGTCAGAGTAATGCGGAATCATACTGATGAATACATGAATCCAATCAGCTGTACCAAGGCTATGTGGTAAAAGATACGAATGCTATCGGCCATATCCAAACCATGTGATGCGAGATGCAACTCAAGCATGTCATTCCTTATCATATATCAGTACAGTTCTCATTTTGGATAATCACCGATGTTTAGTACACTCCAAATGGAACTGTCGCTCCCCAAGCTGCACAGTCCAAGTGAAAGTAAGAAACATCACTATCCGCCTGGCTAATAGTCTGCCAATACCTATTTGTCACGACGATAGCGGACCCATTCACGAGCTGGTCAAACTCAGCCTAGTATTGCCCCTACCCTCGGGCGAGTAAGGCCACACCCCTTTCCAACCGACCATGACACAGTGGGAGATGCCACCTCCTGGTAATCGACCCTCATGCGCCCATACATCCACTCGGTCTCGACGTTAGAGTCATCCTCTGGTACCATCGGCTTTAGAAATTTTCACCCAGGGACATCTATGGCGCCTGTATGCTAGAACCAAACATTTTCGATATCCAATCCAGCCACCCACGATGTGTCTGTGGAGGCTATGACCCCGATGTCGCTAGGGCATATAATAATCATAATCACACAAATGCAAGTGCATGAATCACTCTACCAAACATGCAACAATCCTGCACGTACCATGCGCTCATGTAGGGCAACTCTGCCTATCAAGGAGCCCAAAAACAATCTGCCCGAAGGCACATGCTATGATCAGTCACTCCTCATATCAGGCATACATATGATGTATATGATCATGAATCATGGATCTATACTGAACATGTTTGTGGTGATGGGCCCTGTGCATAACTAAGATGGGCGTAGACGGCCTTCACACTACAAGTATGGGCTTATCAGTGGGCATCAGGGAGAGTGACAATGCGGACATTTAACCGACATCATCCTGACAATGTGGACATTTAACCATCATTGCTCCCAAGGCTCGGTTCACCTTAAATATCATTAAATAAATCATTGCGGAATCACACATTGCAATGTGCCTTAGGTACATCCTATTGGGCCTCAAAAATATCAAATGGGTCATATCTCATGGGCCTTATATTCATCAAGTGGGCCACCTCAATTGGCCTCACCAATGGGCCTTAGGTACTTTGCAATGGGCCATCACCCATGGGCCTTAAAATGCATTAAGATGAGCCCAATCACATAAGATTTATGTGTATCAAATGGGCCTAATCACATAGGCCTTATATATATCAAAAGTGAGCCTCAACAATGGGCCACAAGTACATCAAATGGGCCTCATAACATGGTCCTATATATATCAAGGTAGGCCCCAACAACGGGCTTATAAAAACATCAAGAAGGCCTACATACATGTGCCCATATATACCAAAGTGGGCCTCAACATTGGGCTTATATACATGCCGAGGTGGGCCTAAATACATGGTCCCATATACATCCAAGTGGGCCTCAATAATGGGCCAAAAAAATACATCAATATGGGCTTAAATACATGGGCCCATACTTACCAAAATGAGCCTCATGTGATGCCCGCCATAATGTTTATTTTCCTTTTCAATCTGTTGATACGGTCACATAAATAGGCAGCCCACCAAAATGTCTATTTTCTAACCAACCTATTGATATGGTCACATGGACCAAGGGGCCCTCTGTAACGTTTATTTATCATCCAACCTGTTGATATGGTCACATAAATAGGGGGTGCCCACCATAATATTTATTTATCATCCAACCTATACATAAGGTCACGTGGACCAGGGGGGCCCACGGTGATGTTTATTTTCCATACAACCCGTTAATAGGGTCACAGGGGCCATGGGGCCCTCTGTAATGTATATTTGCCACCCAACCTATTTATAATGCCACACGGTCAAGGGGGCCCACAGTGATGTGGTCCACAAATCCAGACCACCCATTATGTGTGTGCCACCTGGCTGAGGGTTCAAACTAAGTTTCAACCACATCCAAAATTCAGGTAGGCCCCACCAAGTGTTTTTATATGATTTAGGCATGTCTTCACATGATTTAGATGGTATGGCTCACCTGAGTTCCGTTTACGGCTGATTTTTGGGGCAGATCAGTTTTAGATTCGGGGACCCATAAGGGATGATGTTGATGTTCAAAATACATCACGGTGGGGCCCACGGCTAGGGCCGTGAGGGCCAGCATGTCCGTCCGCCTGCCCACTGACAACAGCAGCTCTTTCTTTCTTTCTTTCTTTTTAAAAATGGGAAATCCCATAGTTTTTGGTAGGTGGGGTCCGCCTTAAGAAAATCCAACCCATTCATTGTGTGTGTCCCACCAATTTAATGGTCCAAACCGAGTTTCAGGTGGGTCTAAGCTGCATGTGGACCCCAACATTTGATTCCATGTGGTTTGGCATACCATTGCATGAATGGTGATGGTGTGGGCCATCCGAGGACTTTTTATGGCTGATTTTTAGAGCCAACGCATCATTCTAGGGGACCTATTAAATGAATGGCATGGATGTAGAACATACATCATAGAAGGGTCCACAACTGGAGCTAATGGGGCCCACCTTTTTTTTTATGTTGATGTCCAGACTCCTCTGGACGTCAAGGCACAAATGCATGCAATGTATATATTTTATTTTTGTTTTCCTTGGTGGGACCCACATTAATCAGATCTACCCCATCTATTACATGTGTCCCACAAAATTAGGGGTCCAAAACAAGTTTCAGGTGGGTCAAAGCTTCTTGTGGACTCCAGCAATTATTTTTTCAAGTTTTAGCGGAAAATACTAGCATTCTCAATGCCACGGCCCGCCAGATAATTGGATAAGTCTCGTTTTTCGGCTCAACGCCTAATATAATGCAAGGGTTGGAATGGACGGCTTGGATCATACATAAATATCAAGGTCGGCCTACTTGAACCCCATTTTCAAACCCATTATGGGTAGCTTGTTAGTATACCCATGTCAATTCACACTTCACATTAACCACTTGCAGCATCCAGCGTCCAGAGACGTTGGACGACATGGATATTCACAAACATCATGGTGGGTCCCACATGGACGTGGCCCACCATTTTATATATGTAATATAATATAATATATAATATTATATATATATATATATATATGTATGGAATATGGGATCTCCTAAATGTGGTGGGCCACCCCCATCTAATGGATGTAATAGGTAATTTGGTGGGGCCCACTACATTCTAGGATGAGAAAAAGAGAAAGAAAGAGAAATCCACGATGCAATAGAGGGACCCGCCACTATGGGCCCTCATTGATACATCACATACATCACAACGGGTCCCACCAATAAGTGGGCCCTCAAATCATTAAATCAACAGTAGAAACTCAATGATCACCCACCTCTTGTACTCCTCCTTGCTCCCTTAGCCTCCTTAGCTCCTTACCTTCTCTTTTGATGGTGGTAGATGATGGATCAATGGTTGAGATGAGAGATGAGAGGGGTGGGGAAAGTGGGCAACACTTGGCTTGGGAGAGAGAGGAGCTTGGACATGTGAGAGTTTGGGTTGCTTGGGAGATTGTTTGAGTAAATGAGAGAAAGAGAATATTAAGAGTGATGGATGGAGTGGTGGGTGTAATTAATGAGGTATGGGTTGTTTTGAAAAATGGGTAAAAGAAGGGATGGTGAGGGAGAGAGAGGTTTGACTTGTGGGAAAAGGGGGAGTGGGGTGGTTGTACTTGGATTAGGGATGCATTTATGGTTGATTGATGAGACTTATTGTAGAGATTCCCTTGAGATTCGCAACGCGTGGCGTTTCTTCTGAATAAATGCAGACTGACATCTTCTAACCTGGGTATCGGGTCAGTGCATGAGTCACGGCATTAGAACCGCGGAAACGGCGCGGTCGCCAAGATATAAGTTTCGGTTCGATCCGACTTTGGCATACAGGTCTTAGCTTTGGTTCGTGCACAAACATAAGAAATGGGTCGAGGATTGTCGAATTTCGATTGAAAGGACCGCGGAGGCCAATAGAACGGTACGGACTAGGACACGGGTCTTACAACTCTTCCCTCCAAATAAAAATTTTGTCCTCAAAATTTGCATAGTCATCACAAGAAAACATAACTCATAATAGAAGGGAAAATAAGGCATCGTCATATAAAATTGGAGACAGTACACAAGATACAATATATGATCAATCATCAAAGAGATGGGGATAGCGCTCTCGAATCTCAGCCTTGCATTCCCAAGATGCCTCATCAACAGAATGATGACCCCACTGAACCTTCACCAAGGGAATGACCTTAGTCCGAAGGACGTACTCCTTACGATCAAGGATATGAACTGACTGCTCAATGTAAAAAGCATCCTCACGTACCTCCAGCGACTGCTAATCAATAACAGGAACAACTCTGACCCACACTTCCTCAGCATAGAGACATGAAAAATGTTGTGGACGCCAGACAACTCAAATGGTAAGGCAAACCGATAGGCTACGGCGCCAACGCGCCTAATGATCTCGAAAGGTCCTATGAATCTTGAGGCAAGCTTGCCCTTCGCTCCAAATCGAACCATGCCCTTCATAGGCGAGACCTTGAGCTACACATGGTCCCCTACAACAAACTCCAAAGGACGAGGCCGACGATCAGCAAAACTCTTCTGTCGGCTTTGAGTTGTACGCATCCTCTGCCTGATGATATCAATAGCCTCTGATGTCTGCTGCACAAGCTTGAGACATAGGAGACATCGTTCTCCAACCTCGGTCCAACAACTCTAATATCTGTACGGTCTGCCATATAATGCCTCAAAAGGAGCCATGCTAATGGTCGCCTGATAACTATTGTTGTATACGAACTCGGCTAATCGCAGATGCTCATCCCAGCTACCCCAAAAATCAATCACGCAGGTCTGAAGCATATCCTCAAGTATCTGGTTAACCCTCTTAGTCTCGCCATCAGTCTGCAGATGATAGGCAGTACTGAGCTGCAAATTAGTGCCCATCTCTCTCTGAAAGCTCCTCCAAAATTGAGACGTGAATCTTGGGTCTCGGTCAGAAACAATCGAGACTGGAACACCGTGCAGTCTCAATATCTCCTCAATAAATAACCTGGTGAGCCGGTCCGTATGCCAAGTCTCACGGATCGCAAGGAAATGTGCCGACTTCGTCAGATGGTCCACAATAATCCAGATAGCATTGTGACCGCGTTGAGTCCTCGGCAAGCCCATAATAAAGTCTCTAGATACGTGCTCCCACTTCCACATCGGAACACTCAGCGGCTGCAATAGACTAAGGGGTCTCTGATGATCGGCCTTAACACGCTGGCATGTGTCACACTTGACCACAAAACTGGCGATTTGGAGCTTCATCCCCGCCCAAAAATATTATCTCCTCATATCACGATACATCTTCATTGAGCCAGGATGGATAGAAAACCGCGATCGATGTGCCTCGGTCATAAGATCTGTTCGCAACTTAGGAATATCCGAGACATAACCGGCCTTTGAAGCGAAGTCCACCATCAGAACCAATCTGTCAATCTTATGACTCTTAGATGCCGCCTCTACTCGGTAATCCTATAACGACTCATCTGTCTACTGAGCCTCGATCACCCTTGCGACAAGAGAGGGTTGAATCGACAGGATTGATAGCTGAACGATAGAAGACTGTAGACCAAAATCAAAGTCATACTCTGCTATATCCTCGAGCATCCTCCACTCCTAGACCATCATATGTGCCACCAGACCTCATGGCTGATGGCTGAGGACATCCGCCAGCACGTTCACCTTTGCCTGGGTGGTACTGGAGGTCAAAATCATAATCCTTCAGAAGCTCCATCCAGCGTCTCTGCCTCATGTTCAGCTTAGACTGAGAAAATAGATATTTCAAGCTTTTGTGGTCAGAAAAGAGCTCAAACCTGATCCCATAGAGATAGTGTCTCCACACCTTCAGTGTGAAGACAACTGCAGCCAACTCCAAATCATACATGGGGTAGTTCAGCTCATGAACCTTAAGTTGATGAGACGCGAAGGCTACTGGCCTGCCGTGCTGCATTATGACAGCACCTAAACCAACATGAGAGGCATCAGTAATTACAATGAATCCATTATTCCCAGAGGGAAGAGTGAGGAAAGGAACAGACGTCAGACGGTCCTTCAGCTCCACGAATGCCTGCTCACATGCGTCAGTCCAAATAAAATTTATACCCAACCTGATCATCGGGGCAGCAATACAGGAGAAGCCCTCAATGAAACGCCGCTAATATCCAGCTAAACTAAGGAAACTGTAGATCTCGGACTCAGTCATGGGTTGGCCCCATTGACACACTGCCTCAACCTTCGAGGGGTCCACTGTGACAACCTCTCTCGTCACCACGTGACCGAAGAATCTCACCTCCTCCTACCAAAACTCACACTTCTCCAGCTTTTCGTACAGCTGGTGGGCACGGAGGGTCTGCAACACGATCTCTAGATGCTGCATATGGTCCTCATAGGTCCTCAAATAGATCAGAATGTTGTCGATGAAGACTACAATAAACTGATCGAGATATGGACGAAAGACCTCATTCATCAACTGTATGAAGACCGCTGGTGCATTGGTCAGTCTGAAGGACATGACCTGAAACTCAAAATGACCATAATGAGTCCTGAAAGCCATCTTCGGGATGTCTTCCTCTCGGACTCGAATCTGATGATAACCAAAACGTAGGTCAATCTTTGAAAAGAACTGTGCACCCTGCAACTGGTCAAACAAATTATCTATCCTCGAGAGTGGGTACTTGTTCTTGATCGTGACTCGGTTGAGTTCGTGGTAATCTACGCAGAGCCTCAACGAGCCATCCTTCTTCCTGACGAAGAGTATCGGCTCTCCCTAAGGTGAACTGCTAGGACAAATAAATTCCAACGCACGTAACTCGTCCAACTGCCGCTGCAGCTCTCGCAACTTCATTGGTGTCATACGATACAGGGCCTTCGAGATAGGCGTGGTACCAAGCACGATGTCAATCTGGAACCCAACATGTCGACGAGGCAGCAACCCTAGAATCTCCTGGCACACGTCGAAGAAATCGCAAACAACCGGCAACTGATCAATACAAGCGACGACAGGCTCCTCAACGGTGCAGGACATCAAGCAAGATAATGGCTTTTCTCGAGGCTCTGCAATGAATTGAAACTGCGGCAAGCCTGGTATGCAGAATGTGACTGTCCTCGCAGAATATTCTAAAATGGCGTAGTACTCAGCAAGCCAATTCATGCCCAAGATAATGTCAAAATTTGACATCGGCAACACGTACAAGTCGGCAGGCAAGAAAAGATCACCGACCAGAACTGGGCAAGATGAACAAAAATAGCCCAATACTATGGTCTTTCCTAAGGGCCTCAATATGGTCAATCCCTCGCTAGCAAACTCTATCGACAATCCAGTCGATCGGCAAAAATCCTCAGCCACAAATGAGTGTGAAGCACCGAAATTAAATAGTACATGTGCGATGCATGAAGAGACTGGAAGCATACCCTCAACGACCCCTCCAGATGAATGCGGGCCTGCTGAGCCTCATAGAATCTAGCCTAAGCTGGCTGGGGAGGTGCCTGTCCCCTCTGAGGTCCTTGACGCTGCTGTTGTCTCGGCGGTGGCCTGTACTGCTGTCTCTGCTGCTGCTGTTGGGGCCTCGATGGCTGAGGTGGCTGTGGACGCTGTTGATGGGGTCGCTGCTGCTTGGGGGTCGTTGCGGTGCTCTCAGCTGCTGCTATGGAGGCTGATGTGGTACTCTCGGCTGCAGGTGAGAGTAGGGGCACTCAGACAAGCGGTGTCCTATCCCACCACATCCAAAATAAGTCCCTGTAAACGCCTGCTGGGGTAGCGCTGGAGGTGCTGTTAGTGCTTTAGTAGGTGGGTGGTTCCTGTACCTCTGTGGTCGTCGATGCTGCTGGGAGCTACTGCAGGGGGCCTGCCTCTTCTGATTTTGTCCCCTCCTCTGATCTTTATAGCTCTGCGAGCCAGCCCATGCAGTGTCAAAATCTGAGCCCTCCGCACTACCGCCTGAAAGGTCGAGAGCTCATGCCTAATGACATGGCCTCGAAGACCGTAACGTAAGCAGTTCTCAAAACGGTGGGCCTTCCGCCCCTCATGGTACTATCAATCATATACGGCGCAAACCTTGATAGTACCACGAAACGAGCTGCATACTGCGCTACGGTCATGTCTCCTAGTACCAGAGTCACGAACTCCAGTGCTCTCTAACGACGAATGTGGTCAAGGAAGTATTTCTCCTCGAACCGTTCAATAATGTTCTCCCATGTCCATACATAATCAAGTCCTGCAACGCGGGTAATAGAGGTCCACCAGTGCTCTGCCTCACTGTAACGTCTCGAAAAAATCCGTACAGAGACCTGAGTACCACCTCGATTAGAAATCACTTAGGATTAATTCCTTTAGAAATTTAGCGTAAGACAACTAGCGCTGTGTTAGATTAGCTGTAAAATTAGTACTGATCACTTTAAATACATTCTGGAAGACCCAAAACTTGTGAAATCATTAACGCTATAATGTCCTGAAACCTAGGATCAAACTCTAAACCCGTTTGATCTCAGGAACCCGTTGAAACTTTGTATTGGATCTAGACCGCGCGTCATGAGTCCATTAGCAATGAACTTAGACCGTTATGACCGTGTAGTTAGACTTGACTACCACCCCAGAAATCAAGCCCAACTGATGTTCTGAGGCTATTTCGTTGAGCCTGGAGCAAAGAGTGTGAGAAAGAGTGAAATTCTTTAAAAATTAAATGTGATTTAAATAAATCTTGCACGTGACGCTTGCGTGTTAAGTATAAGCATTCAGACCGTCGGAATCTGACCCAAATACACCCTCTGATCAGGGAACATTTCCCACTCAGGTCAGTGTACTTGGAATCCTCGATCGAATCTCATTGACAGCTGAACTGAAACTGGTCCGCCAGTGTGATCTGGAAACCCGATCGAACTGAAAACTTAATGTGATCAGGATCCAATATCCATGAGCTTGAGTCTGACCGTATTTGGTCAGGGGACCTCCAGAAACGTTCTTTTGGATCGGAAGAGACCCGATTTGGCTATAACCCAAGTATACCTTGGTTTAAAGTCTAAATAGGTGATTTTCTAACCTATTTAAAGACCTTAAACCCTCTCACACCCCTCCCATACGAATTTGCAAAAACCATAGAAAAGAGAAGAGAGAAAAGAGAGAGATTGTGTGGAAGTTGTGAGGAAAAGTCCCTGGAAATCGATCCGGCTTCTACACGTACTTAATCACCGTATTTTAATCACTCTTCCGGTGATTTCGACTTCATTCCAGGTAAGAAAATCCTAACCTCAACCTGTTTTAGGGATTCCATCGATACAAGTAGCGAAGTAACTGATTTATCTTGTTATATAGGTCGTTATACAAACGTTAACGAAGCGTAGAGTTTCTATTCGATTCGTTACGCTTCTACGGCCAAAGGTGAGGATTCTAGATACTTAGGTTACCTGTTTTCAAAGCTTTCAATGTCGTTTAATAGTAGATTATCGACAAGAATATTGTTTGACATGTAGAACATGCTGTCTGTTTTTCATTTCGATTATGCACGGAGAATATGAGATTTAGGGTATTTTAAGTATTTATAGGAAATACGGTATACGTTCGTATTTTTTCGATAGAATTGCCATGGGTATTTGTCGTGTTATTATACAAGTTATGCGTGTATGGTCTGTTTGGCGAAGAGATTCGCCCTAATGCGCACTTTGGGTCGACATACGCTATGTAGACAAATGTGTGTAGACTAAGTGTTTGTATAAATGTTTGTATTAGTATTTATTGAGTAAATGTCGTTGTAGATTAGTTTTGAGATTGAATTCTCAATTAATATGATGATGTACATGATTTCCTCCATGTTGTTATATTGAATTGATTTCCTTATATATATGGAATACATATGTTTGGTTGATTTTCTTATGTTGTATGTTATAACATGTTGTTAACATGCTTGGATTCTTTGTATTTCATTTCTATTACTCTCATATGATCACTGATGTAAATTATAAGTGCTTGGAGCTATGCTCTAGTCCAGGCAGTCGGTAATAGATTCAAATTCGTGGTTGGCTTCTATTTACCACGAAGGATGCGTCGATGAACGCGAGTGCTTTGGTTGGCCGCAGTGGTTAGGCCACATGAGGTGTCTTATGCACTTCATGTCATTCAGCTTGAGGTGCGCTTGTACTAGTCGAGCTCGTTAAGCAACCCGACTGACCATTATATGTTCACCTTGTATTGGTCATAACTGCTTGAACCTAGGGTACTGAACTTACTAGAGATAACCCTGATAACCATGGTACCTTGATCTATTAAGACTCATGAGCTAGGCATGGTGGTATGGGATACCGTGGTTGAGCTGTCAGCCTACGCTGGGGCCAAAAACCTCCCCGTAGTGAGTAGAGAGCACCTTAGACTCTTGAGCCAATTGTGGTGGTATGGGACATGACATTCGAGTTGTCGGCCTACTCTGATTGGAGACGATCCCTTTGTAGTGACCTCGAGCGTATTCTGAGTCTACGTGAGGCGATGACCCTTCCGTCGCAACAAGAGTACAACTAGGCCTGTATTGATAAGGTGTTGGGAGAGCAGTGCAGCGAGTTCGAGCAACAGTCCTTGCAGTGACCTAGAAATATACCATCGTATGAGATTACTAGGAGTGACGACCCTAGATAGGATCTGTGTTAGGATTGATATAAGGGAAGTACCTTAGTTTCCCAATACTGCTGTATGAAAGGACTAATAACAACTTGGTAATCATATCCATATCGCACTGCATGTGCCTGGAAGATGTAGAGCACTGAGGGAAGAAAGCATGTCGCGGACGTAAGATGGTGTCGCATGAGGGAGTATGTCGGTGAGGGCATCCATCATGTCATTTCATTCTTGCATTAACAACAGTATCTAGGAATGTCTGATTGTTTGCTTTACTATTATCACGTGATTGATTTGATAACATGCTAATCTTTGCTCTATGATTCCATTGAGTTGATCACTCACTCCCACGTTATGGGACGGTGTTTGCAACACCTAACAGACTCTGTCTTAGATGCAGGTTGTGAGGCGATTCAGGAGCTGGAGCCGGACTACTTCGAGGACCAGGACGATTTCTCGTACATGCAGTTCTCTGACGCCTTCGCATAGGTGGCCTGGATCAGCGGGATTTTGCTAGTTAGACTATCATACGACATTTTGATTTTGGTTTGATATATGTATATATGACTCAGAGATGTATTCATACTTTGGAGACAAATTGAGATTGTTTTGTTTTACAGATAGTGATATATATATCTTCCAGTCTTCCGCTTGCGTTTTATCACTGGATCTGGAGTATGAATTGCAGTTTTGGTATAATCTCACTCATGTTAATGCACTAAATCAGACAACATTGAATCATAAGTATATTTGTTGCATAAGTGATGGTCTAGAACTCAGGAGTTGGGTTTCTACACGACCCCGATTTTCAGGGCGTTACAAGTTGGTATCAGAGCATGATTTGGATTAAACCGGACCTGGGTTATGGTCACGCGACGTACGCTGTCACCCTTTGACTTAGGTGGGTGCGAGAAGAACGTAAAAACACTCATAGGGCCCCAGTTTCACCAATTGGTGAAGTTCACTCAAATCGATCATTTTGATCGAGTCCGTGTGCATCCGTGGTAGCATGAAACGACCCCGGACCACTTCTAGTTCATGTGTGGATGGGTCTAGACCTCTATTGACCCTATCCCAGCTATTAAAAATTGCTAAATGTGAATATGCAACAGTTAGTACCCGAAATGATCCGAAATAGTTTGAAACAGAGTCGTGGGCCTACCCACGCTGATCTAGAATGATCCATGGTGGGACCCACATAAATTTTGGGCCCTTAGGGTAGGAGGACCTTGCCTAAATGCAAGGCCTCACCAAACATCACAGGGAGTGACGAGGACCTTGCTGAGTCAGCGAGGCCTTGCCGTACAATGGGCCCCATTCGGGCGGGCCTTCGGGCCGATCACCTTTGGGGGTTAGGGTAGCCCCCTGGTATGTGGGCCATCCATTAAAACCACCCCAAACCCTTGCCTCCTTCACAAACCATACCCCCAAGCTCTCCCTTTCCCTTCTAGTTGCTGATTTCTCTCTTAAATCCCATTTTCAATCACTCCCATCATTAATTTCTGCCTCAACCCACGCCACTCCATCATTTACAGCTATACACCCTCCTTATCCCTTCCATTCTCATTTGTTTGGAGCTCTTTCACCCTACATTTGAAGCTCAAATCATGTAAGCCTCCAACCCAACCCATCTCTTCCTTTTCCTTTCTCCAAAACTCAGTGTTTGGGGCCTTTACAACCCCTGTTGGGTCTCAAACTCATGGAGAATCAAAACCCTCAGCCCTATCTCCCCCTTTCCTTCATTTTCCATGGCCTTTATAGAGGCTATTTTAGCTTTCTTCTCCCTTTCCACCATCCTCTCTCTCATGGGAAAGAGGAAGACCGCCGCTGATGAAGCTGGGCCTAGTCGCCCTTTTACGTTTAAGGAAGCCAAGAGGTGGCGCCGCTAGTTCAAGCGCCGCCGCAAGTCCAAGTGTTGCTCGTGAGTTTCAGACGAAGCAGGATCTTGATCCCCGATCTCCTGCTGGAAGGGTGTAACACCCCGAATTTTGGCCAATCTGGGATTAAAAGTCTTTAGGCAATGGTTCGACTAAAACACCTGGAAAATCGCTCAGAACCCAATACCATAGCCAAAGAAATCACTTAGGAGTAATTCCTTTAAAAACTAAGCATAAGTTAGCTAGCGCAACGCAAGAGTAGCTAGGAAATAGTTCCTGATTACTTTAAATACGTTCTACAAGGCCCAAAACTTGTAGAATCAATGGTGCTATAATACTCTAAAACCTCGGATCAAACTCTAAGCAGGTTTATTCTCTGGAACACTTTGAAAATCTGTATTGGATCTAGACCGCGCGTCGAAAGTCCGATACCTGCTATCTTAGACCGTTAGAACCGCCTAGCTGGACTTGACAATCATTTCGAAAATCAAGTCCAACCGACATTCGCAGGAAATTTCATTGAGCCCTGACTGAAGAGAGTGCGAATAAGGACAGAATTGGAATTTCAAATTCAAATCTGGCACACGACTTGACATGTCAGTATTAAGCATTCTGACCATCAAAATTCAGCCAAATTACACCCTCGGATCAGGAAAAATTTCTATTTCATATCATGAGATTTGCAGGCCTGATCTACGTGCGGTGACCGCTGAACTGAAACTGGACCGCCACGTGCGATCTGCGAACCTTGTCGGACTGAAAACTTGATGTAGCTAGATCTAGTATGCATGAGCTTAAGTCCGACCGCATTTGGCCAGGGGACCACCAGAAATCATCTTTTGGACCGAAACAGCTCCGATTTGGATATGCCCTAAGTGAACTTTATTTCTGAGCCTATTCTGGGCACTTTTGGGCTTATAAAAGGGGTTGAAACCCTCAATCCTCTCTCCCATCCGAATTTGCAAAAAGCCCTAGATTGGGAGAGAGAAAAGGTGAGAGTTTGTGAGAGAAGGTGGGAGAGAATTCCCTGCTGCTTATGCCACGTGCTGTAAGTGGTTAAGCCATGCGCTCTAATCACTTTGCCGATGATTTCTCCACATTTTTAGGTAAGAAATAACCCTAGAAAGTTGCTGATTTGATGTTTCTTTTGTTCCATAGCTTGATAGTTAATAGATCTTGTAAAACAGGTCCTCTAGTAGCCGTACACAAAGCGTATACGCTCCATTCGAAATGACAAGTTTAAAAGAGACAAGGTGCGGATTTTAGATGCTTTGATTGACTATTTCCAACACTTTCAATGTCGTTTAATAGTAGATTATCGACGGCAACGCCGTTTGACATGTACAACATGCTGTCCGTTTCCTGTTTCGTAAACCGGCGAAGAATATGAGATTTAGGGCATTTTAGTCATTTGCAGGAAGTACTGATTTCATTCATATTTTGCCGATGTGATTGACATGATTTATTGTCGCATTAGAATGTTAGAAATATGTGCATAATTAGTTTGGCGAGGAGATTCGCCTAAATGTGCACTTCAGGTCGACATACTATATGTAGACTTAAGTGTGTAATGTAAGTGTTTGTATAAATGCTTGTATTAGTATGTATTGAATTAAATGGTGTTATGAATTAGTTTGAGATTGTTTTCTCAATTAATATGCTGATGTAAATGATTTCCTACATGTTAGCTAAATGCATGATTTCATTACATGTATGGAATGTATGTGCTTGAAGATTTGCTTAAGTTGTATGTTATAACATGTGTTAACATGCTCACATGGTTGTATTTCATTTTCAATACTCTCATATGATTTGCTGATGTGATTCCATATGTTTGGGACTATGCCTAGTCCAGGCATTCGGTAACCGAGCGAATTCGTGGTTAGCTTATCTTCGCCACGAACAACGTGTCGATGAATGCGAGCCGTGTTCTGGAGTTGGCGGCAGTGGTTAGGCCACACGAACTGTTTTACGCACTTCATGTCGTTCAACTTGAGATGCGATCGTGCTAGTCGAGCCCGTCAAGTAACTCGACTGACCGTTGTATGTTCACCCTGCATGAGTCATAACTGCTTGAACCTAGGGTACTGAACTTACCATTGTAAACCCTGTTAACCATGGTACCTTGATCCACGAAGACTCATGAGCCGGGCATGGTGGTATGGGACACCGTGGTCGAGCTGTCGGCCTACGCTGGGGCCACAAACCTCCCCGTAGTGACTAGTGAGCACCTAGTCTCGTGAGCAGATTATGGTGGTATGGGACACTATATTCTTGCTGTCGGCCTACACTGATCAGGCGATGAGTCCTTTGTAGTGACCGCGAGCGTATTCTGAGTCTACGGGAGGTGACGACCCTTCAGTAGCAGTAGAGTACAGTAGGCCTGTATTGATAAGGTGATGGGGGAGCGGAGCAACGAGTGCGTGCAACAGCCCTGGCAGCCCTTGCAGCGACCTATAAAATATACATCGTATGAGATTACTAGGAGTGACGACCCTAGACAGGATCTGTGTTGGGATTGATATAAGGGAAGTACCTTAGTTTCCCAATCTTACTGTTTGAATGGATTAATAAAAACTCAAAAATCATATCACCATAACATTGCATGTGCCTGGAAGATGTGGAGCACTTGAGGGACGATTGCATGCCGCGGTCGTAAGATGGTGCCGTATGAGGGAGATCGTCGGTGAGGGCATACATCACGTCATGTCATATTGTATTAACAACAGTATTAGGATTGTCTGATTTATTGCTTTACTATTATCGCATGATTGATTTGAGAACATGTTAATCCATGCTCTATTATTCCACTGAGTTAGCTACTCACTCCCACGTTACGGGACGGTGTTCCTGGACACCCACCAGACCCTTTTGTGATTGCAGATGATGGCGCGGCCTGTGAGGCAGAGCCGGACTTGATGATGAGGAGGAGGATCCCTCCTTTATGCGTGTTCTGATCGACGGGATTACAGGGAGGTTGATTAGATGCCTTGACACTTGTCATTTTATATCTTCAGAGCACTCATGTATATGCTTTCTTTCTATTTTGAGGTATACATGTATATGTTTAACCTGGTAACATGTTCACACTCAAGAGACACACAACAGTATATATATGTTATACATACTATCACAGACTTCCGCTGGTTAATTTAACTGTCTCTGGAGTATGATATGCTGTTCTGGCGTAATCCCACTCATGTTTCATACATTAACACAGACAACATTCAATCATACATATCTATGTTACATAAATAACATTTTGGAACTCGGAAGTTGGGTTTTTACTCGACCCCCCAATTTTTAGGATGTTACAAAGGGCTTGGTTAGCGGAACAACCCCATGGAGTTTATGAGGGCCATCGTGTCCTTTTTGAAGCTCAGGTGGATAGGTGACTCTTTAGAGAATATCAGTTGCTCGAGCTCCTAGAACAGGCCCATTGGGGTCCGCTATTTGATGCCAGGCAACGTGCCAATGCAAGCACGGTCCGAGCTTTCTATGCCAACATTCATGAGGCTACGCTAGAACCCTTGCAGTTCAGGGTCTTATGTGGAGTAGATTTGTGGGCCACAGTTGACATCAGGTTGATATCTCAGCTTCTGAATGTGCCCCTTGGCGAGGTGCATGTGAGCGCTAAGAATCTGAATAGTATGCGTGAAAGGGACCGCCGCACACGTTCCCTTTATGGCTGACTGGTTGAGTGGTAGCCGAATCAGAGTCTTCTTGCGTCCCATATGACAGACGACTTTCACTTGCTCCACCACATTTTCACATTCAACGTCTACCCCAGGTGGAGTAACTGTAGTGAGTGTACGCGCCTTATAGTGGACTTCTTGTATCAGGTGGGGCAGAGGGAAAACCTGTGTGTGCCTTCATTCGTGTTACGACAGATAGTGCAGGTTGTACGCTCGAGGAGGAGGACTGAGTCACTCCCATACGACCGACCGATATGCAGGATTGTAGTGAGTTTGGTTATGGCCTTGGTGGGGAGATGCCGGTGCCGATTCATTATATCAATGAAGCTACTCTCAATCAGATGGAGATCGGGCCATAATAATTCCAAGCTCGACTTGAGAAGAGCGAAGATGAGACCGAGAGCGAAGAAGAAGAGAGTGAAGAAGAAGTTAGGGCTAAGATTGACTACAAGACCCGTATAGTGACAGTCTATGAGCCGGAGGGCACGTCCTTTACATTTTCAGTGCAGGTTAATCTCCCCTTTCTAGTACTTAGCTACGCTTCTTTATTGAGGGATGTTGATGCCCCGACACTTGAGCGCACGTCAGTAGTCTGTGATTATGAGGATCTATTCAGGAAGATTCCTGGTTTACCACCTCACCGTGAGATTGATTTTACTTTCGACCAGGTACCCGGTTCGACGCCCATCTCACTGCCGACTTATCGCATGGCCCCGTGTGAGATGGAAGAGTTAAGGAAACAGATCGATGATCTGTTCGAGGTTGGCTTCATACGACCGAGTGTGTCTCCTTGGGGAGCACCTGTGCTATTTGTGACGAAGAAGGATGGTTCACTGGATTGTGTATTGATTATCGCAGGTTGAATCAGATTACGGTGAAGAATAGATACCCTTTGCCCAGGATTGATGACCTGTTTGATCAACTGAGAAGAGCGCAGTACTTCTCGAAGATTGATCTGCAGTCAGGGTATCACCAATTGCGCTTCAGGGATGAGGACATGCAGAAGACATCTTTCAGGACCAGCTTTGGCCACTACGAGTTCCTTGTGATGTCGTTCGGTCTTACGAACGCACCAGCCGTGTTCATGGATCTGATGAACAGAGTATTTTGGTCATTCCTCTATCGATTCGTCATCGTGTTTATAGAAGACATTTTAGTATATTCCAGGAGTCGAGAGGAGCATCAGGAGCACTTGTGATTGGTCCTGGATACACTGAGACAGCATCAGTTGTTCGCACAGTATAAGAAGTGCGACTTCTGGAAGGAGGAAGTCAAATTCCTGGGACATGTGGTGTCCAAGGATGGCATGGCAGTGGACCTTGTTAAGGTAGCTGTGGTGTAGGACTGGAAGCAGCCTGGTTCGGTTACCGAGGTGAGGAGTTTCCTGTGACTTGCTGGCTACTATCGATGATTCATTCGGGACTTTTCTAAGATAGTCAGACCCTTAACTCAGTTGACACGGAAGGATCTGAAGTTCGCCTGGAATGAGAAGGCGGAGGTAGCTTTTCAGGAGCTGAAGGACAGGCTGACATCCGCCCCTGTGCTAGTATTGCCAGAGCAAGGGGTTAAATACACGATATCCACTGACGCGTCTAGCGTTGGTCTGGGTTGTGTCCTCATGCAGAAGGATAGGGTGATTTTATATGCCTCGAGACAATTAAGGAAGCATAAGGAGAATTACCCTACTCACGACCTAGAGTTGGCAGCCGTCATTTTTGCATTGAAGTTCTGGAGACATTACCTCTACGAAGAGGAGTTCGAGCTCTTTTGCGACCACAAGAGCCTTAGATACATATTCACACAGCGGGACCTGAATATGAGGCAACGGCGATGGATGGAGACTTTGAAGGACTTTAAGTTTGAAGTTTCCTACCATCCGGGCAAGGCGAACCTTGTGGCTGACGTGTTGAGCCGTAAGAAGGCGATAGAGTTTGTGGCTCCGCTGATGGTTGCCGAGTGGGACATGGTTGAATTTTTGTGAGACTTTGAGCAGAAACTCACTGTGGAGGAGCCATTTGAGTTTATCGCACATGTTCAGGTGCGACCTCTTATTGATGACAGGGTCATCGCAGTGCAGAGGGACGACGAGCGTTTGACTGAGCTTTGAGAGCAGGCCTGTGATGATGCAGACGCCGAGTGGCGGTTGGAGCGGATGGGGGCTTATGTTATCATGGCCGCCTATGCGTCCTAGATATCCCTGACTTGAGATGAGAGATTCTCGAGGCTGCGCACAGTTCTACACTTGCTATGCATCCAGACAGCACAAAGATGTATCGCAACGTGAAGAGGACCTATTGGTGGGATAGCATGAAGACCCATATCGCAGATTTTGTCCCGTTGTCTCACTTGCCAGCAGGTGAAGGCAGAGCATCGCCGACCTCCTGGTCTCCTTCATCCTATGCCTATAGTTGAGTGGAAGTGGGACTTTATTTCTATGGATTTCATTTCGGGACTACCGAAGATGAGGAAGGGAAATGATTCTATTTGGGTGATCATCGACCATTTGACGAAGTCGGCGCACTTCCTTCTGATCAGATTCACGAACTCTGCAGACGAGTTGGCCAGGCTATATATCAGAGAGATAGTGCGTCTGCATGGAGTTCCCTTAGAGATCGTGTCAGACAGAGACACGCGCTTTACTTTTATTTTCTGGACTTGCATCCAGGAAGCTATGGGTGTGAAGTTGAAGTTCAGTACTTCTTTCCACCCACAGACGGACGGACAGACAAAGCGGGTGAACTAGATTCTAGAGGACATGCTGCGGGCTTGCGTGTTGGATTTCAAAGACAGTGGGATGATTGTCTTCCATACGTGGAGTTCACGTACAACAACAGTTTCCAGGCGAGTATCGGTATGGTGCCTTATGAGGCCTTGTATGGGCATCCTTGCCGAGCACCGCATTGCTAGGCAGAGGTCGGTGAGCGCAGATTGATTGGCCCAGAGATAGTGCAGGCGACCTCAGAGAAGATTGACATCATCAGACGTCGACTTCTTACAGCGCAGAGCAGACAGAATAATTATACCGATACGAGACGGCGCCCGCTAGAGTTCGAGGTTGGGGATCACGTATTTTTGAGAGTTTTCCCTATGAAGGGAGTTCTTTGGTTCAAGAAGAAGGGGAAACTAGCACCGCGATTTATTGATCCATTCAGATTCTTGACAGTGTGGGTACAGTGGCTTATCGTCTGGCTTTGCCTAGGCCTCTAGTGAGCGTACACAACGTATTTCATATTTCTATGCTGAAGAAATACGTTCCTGATCCTTCCCATATCATTAGATGGGAGCAGGTGCAGTTAGGTGAGGAAGTTACATATATACTGGACCGACGCGTATATTAGACAGGAAGGAGCAGGTATTGCGTAGCAAGGTCATCCCCCTTGTGAAGGTGTTGTGGATGCATCACACTGAAGAAGAGGCTGCTTGGGAGACAGAAGCCGAAATCAGAAAGAACTACCCACAGCTTCTCGAGGAGTACGAAAAGATACAAATTTTGAAGATAAAATTTATTGTTTAAGGGGGGTAGATTGTAACGTCTCGAAAAAATCCGTACAGAGACCCGAGTACCACCTCGATCAGAAATCACTTAGGATTAATTCCTTTAGAAATTTAGCATAAGACAACTAGCATTATGTTAGATTAGCTGTGAAATTATCACTGATCGCTTTAAATAAGTTCTGCAAGACCCAAAACTTGTGGAATCGTTAACACTATAACGTCCTGAAACCTAGGATCAAACTTTAAACCCGTTTGCTCTCAAGAACCCGTTGAAACTTTATATTGGATCTAGACCGCGCGTCGTGAGTCCGTTAGCAATGAACTTAGACCATTATGACTGCGTAGTTGGACTTGACTACCACTCTGAAAATCAAGCCCAACTGATGTTCTGAGGCTATTTCATTGAGCCTGGAGCAAGGAGTGTGGAAAGAGTGAAATTCTTTGAAAATTAAATGTGATTTAAATAAATCTGGCACGTGATGCTTGCGGATTAAGTATAAGCATTCAGACCATCGGAATCTGACCCAAATACACCCTCGGATCAGGGAACATTTCCCACTCAGGTCAGTGTACTTGGAATCCTTGATCGAATCTCAGTGACCGCTGAACTGAAACTGGTCCGCCAGGTGCGATCTGGAAACCCGATCGAACTGAAAACTTAATGTGATCAGGATCCAATATCCAGGAGCTTAAGTCCGACCGCATTTGGTCAGGGGACCTCCAGAAACGTTCTATTGGATCGGAAGAGACCCGATTTGGCTATAACCCAAGTATGCCTTGGTTTAAAGTCTAAATAGGTAACTTTTTAACCTATTTAAAGACCTTAAACCCTCTCACACCCCTCCCATACGAATTTGTAAAAACCCTATAAAAGAGAAGAGAAAAGAGAGAGATTATGTGGAAGTTGTGAGGGAAAGTCCCTAACACTCAATCCGGCTTCTACACGTACTTAATCACCGTGTTCTAATCACTCTTCCGGTGATTCTGACTTCATTCTAGGTAGGAAAACCCTAACCTCAACGTCTTTTAGGGATTCCATCAATACAAGTAGCGAAGTAGATGATTTATCTTGTGATATAGGTCGTCATACAGACGTTGACGAAGCGTAGAGTTTCTATTCGATTCGTTACGCTTCTACGGCCAAAGGTGAGGATTTTAGATGCTTAGGTTACCTGTTTTCAAAGCTTTCAATGTCGTTTAATAGTAGATTATTGACAAGAATGATGTTTGACATGTAGAACATGCTGTCTGTTTTCCATTTCGATTACGTACGGAGAATATGAGATTTAGGGTATTTTAGGTATTTATAGAAAATACTGTATATGTACGTATTTTGCCGATAGAATTTCCATGGGTATTTGTTGTGTTATTATACAAGTTATGCGTGTATGATCTGTTTGGCGAAGAGATTCGCCCTAATGCGCACTTTGGGTCGACATACGCTATGTAGACAAATGTGTGTAGACTAAGTGTTTTTATAAATGTTTGTATTAGTATGTATTGAGTAAATGTCATTGTAGATTAGTTTTGAGATTGAATTCTCAATTAATATGATGATGTACATGATTTCCTCCATGTTGTTATATTGAATTGATTTTCTTATATATATGGAATACATATGTTTGGTTGATTTTCTTACGTTGTATGTTATAACATGTTGTTAACATGCTTGGATTGTTTGTATTTCATTTCTGTTACTCTCATATGATCACTGATGTAGATTACAAGTGCTTGGGGCTATGCTCTAGTCCAGGCAGTCGGTAATAGATTCGAATTCGTGGTTGGCTTCTATTTGCCACGAAGGATGCGTCGACGAACGTGAGTCGTGCTTTGGTTGGCGGTAGTGGTTAGGCCACATGAGGTGTTTTATGCACTTCATGTCGTTCAGCTTGAGATGCGCTCGTACTAGTCGAGCTCGTCAAGCAACCCGACTGACCATTGTATGTTCACCTTGTATTGGTCATAACTGCTTGAACCTAGGGTACTGAACTTACTAGAGATAACCCTGATAACCATGGTACCTTGATCCATTAAGACTCATGAGCCGGGCATGGTGGTATGGGACATTGTGGTTGAGCTATCAGCCTACGCTGGGGCCACAAACCTCCCCGTAGTGACCAGTGAGCACCTTAGACTCGTGAACCGATTGTGGTGGTATGTGACACGACATTCGAGCTGTCAGCCTACTCTGATTGGTGACGAGCCCTTTGTAGTGACCTCGAGCGTATTCTTAGTCTACGTGAGGCGACGACCCTTCCTTAGCAACAAGAGTACAACTAGACCTGTCTTAATAAGGTGATGGGGAGCTGTGTAACGATTGCGAGCAACAGCCCTTGCAGCGACTTAGAAATATACCATCGTATGAGATTACTAGGAGTGACGACCCTAGACAGGATCTGTGTTGGGATTGATATAAGGGAAGTACCTTAGTTTCCCAATACTGCTATATGAAAGGACTAATAACAACTCGGTAATCATATCCATATCGCACTGCATGTGCCTGGAAGATGTGGAGCATTGAGGGAAGAAAGCATATCCCGGATGTAAGATGGTGTCGCATGAGGGAGTATGTCGGTGAGGGCATCCATCATGTCATTTCATTCTTACATTAACAATAATATCTAGGAATATCTGATTGTTTACTTTACTATTATCGTGTGATTGATTTGATAACATGCTAATCTTTGCTCTATGATTCCATTGAGTTGATCACTCACTCTCACATTACGGGATGGTGTTTGCAACACCTATCAGACTCTGTCTTAGATGCAGGTTGTGAGGCGATTCAGGAGCTGGAGATGGACTACTTCGAGGACTAGGACGAGTTCTCGTACATGTAGTTCTCTGACAGCTTCGCATAGGTGGCCTGGATCGGCGGGATTTTACTAGTTGGATTATCATACGACATTTTGATTTTGGTTTGATATATGTATATGTGACTCAGAGATGTATTCATACTTTGGAGACAGATTGAGATTGTTTTGTTTTACAGATAATGATATATATATATCTTCTAGTCTTTCGTTTGGGTTTTATCACTGGATCTAGAGTATGAATTGCAGTTTTGGTATAATCTCACTCATGTTAATGCACTAACTCAGACAACATTAAATCATAAGAATATTTGTTGCATAAGTGATGGTCTGGAACTCAGGAGTTAGGTTTTTACACGACCCCCGATTTTCAGGGCGTTACACTCACCCTAGAGAAGGAATACTGCCAACCAAACTCGCTGCTCGGTCGTAAATGACATAGTATTGAAGATCTTTTCCACCTCTCGGCTACAGCCGGATCTGGCTCGCCCTAGAAGCATGGAGGATCAAGTTGTCTGAACTCACGAAGAAGAGCCCTCGCGCGCTCCTACTCTGCCTGAGCTGGTGAAACAACTGGGCTCCTGCCTTGTCCCTGGAGTGCGGCTATCACAGCCTGTAACATCTACTGTAACTAAGAGACACTCATAGGTACAGTCGGCTCCGCATCAGCCTCAGGTGGAGGAATGTCATCCTCAGGCAAGGGAGTAGGGATCTCTGGTGGTGGAACGGGAGGCACAGGTGGTAAAGCCGGAGCCTCAGGTGGTGGATCGGGGTGTGCTCGGGTCGTTCTCCTAGGCGGTATGTTCTATAGGAAAGAACAATAACGCCAATCAACCTTAAGAATCGCGCATTGGGGAACTAAATAGTAAGGTTTCGCTCTTGGAACCTAACCGCCTAAAACTCATAGCAAACATGTGATATTGTTCTCGGTTATTCCCAAGTTATGCTCTAATACCAACTTCTGTCATGCCCCAAACTCAGAAATCGGGCTCACAAAATTCCTGATCCCTGAATCCGGTGCCGACAGCCTCCGTAGTACGCCATTCTCAACTCCCGACACCCATATACTAGGTTCCGATCCTGGGATGCTACAAGGAGGATTTCTAATATCCATTTGATTCGTAATGAGCATAACATAAGATAACCCACGAATAATAACCACAAGAACACCATCACAAAATCCACTATGATCAAAAACTTTAAGTACAATGTGTATAAAGAGAGATACAAGATAGTGCTAATAACAAAACTCCAAAGCTCGGCTGCATGCTCCAACTGCGACGAAGCTACGGCTGTGTCCTGGCGTCACCTGCATGCATCAATCGTGCATAAGCTTATAGAAAGCTTAGAGGGTGGTGTAAGTGTGTGCAAAATATAAGCATGCTCATAATGCAGGGTCAGAGTAATGCAGAATCATACTGATGAATACATGAATGCAATCAGCCGTACCAAGGCTATGCTGTGAAAAATATGAATGCTATCGGCCATATCCAAACCATGTGATGCGAAATGCAACTCAAGCATGCCAATCCTCATTATATATCAGTACAGTTCTCATTCTGGATAATCACCAAGGTTTAGTACACTCCAAATGTCACTGCCGCTCCCCAAGCCTCACAGTCCAAGTGAGAGAAAGAAACCTTACTATCCACCTGGCTAATAGTCTCCCAATACCTATCCGGCACGACGATAGCGGACCCATTCACGAGCTGGTCAAACTCAGCCTAGTATTGCCCCTACCCTCAGGCGAGTAAGGCCACACCCCTTTCCAACCGATCACGACACAGTGGGAGACGCGGCCTCCTGGTAATCGGCCCTCATGCAATCATACATCCACTTGGAATCGACGTTAGAGTCATCCTCTGGTACCATCGGGTTTAGGGATTTTCACCCAGGGACATCTATGGCACCCGTATGCTAGAACCAAACATTTTGGTATCCAATTCACCCACTCACAATGTGTCTGTGGAGGCTATGACCCTGATGTCACTAGGGTATACAATAATCATAATCACAAAAATGCAAGTGCATGAATCACTCTACCAAACATGCAATAATCTTACACGTATCATGCCCTCATATAGGGTAACTGTCACGCCCCAAACTCGAAAACCGGGCTCAAAAAATTCTCGATCGCCGAATCCGGCGCCGACAGCTTCTGTAGAACCCCATTCTCGGCTCCCAGCTCCCATTCGCCAGGTTTCGATCCTGAGATGCTACGAGGAGGATTTTCAACGTCAGTTTGATTCGTAATAAGCATAACCAAAGGCATAACCCACAAACAACAACCAAGAATTTCATTACATTTTCACTATGATCAAAAACTTTATAAGTACAATGAGCATAAAGGGAAATACAATGATGATGAATAAAAACTCCGGAGTAATCTACCACGTGCTCAAGCCTCAGCGCTGCTGCAAACCAATGTCACCTGCACGCAACGGTCGTGCATAAGCTTATAGAAAGCTTAGAGGGTGGTGAAAGTGTGTCCGCAAGGTAGTAATATGAACATGCAATGTCAGAGTAATGCGGAATATGCAGATGGATCCATAATATCATGAGCCGTACTAAGGCTATGCAGTGCAAGACATGAATGGTATTGGCCATCCCAAGGCCATGCGATGTGCAATGCAACTGTAACATCCTGAAAATCGGGGGGTCGAGCAAAAACCCAACTCCCGAGTTCCAAAATGTTATTTATGCAACATAGATATGTATTATTGAATGTTGTCTGTGATAATGTATTAAACATGAGTGAGATTAAGCTAAAACAGCATATCACGCTCCAGAGACGGTTAAATTTACAAGCGAAAGACTGTGATAGTATGTATAACATATATAAACTGTTGTATGTCTCCAGGGTGTGAATATGTTACCAGGTTATATACATACATGTATACTCCAAAAGTAAACCAAAAGGATATACATGAGTATTCTAAAAATATAAAATGACAAGTGTCAAGGCATCTAATCAACCTCCCTGTAATCCTGTCAATCAGAACACGCATAAAGGAGAGATCCTCCTCATCATCATCAAATCCAGCTCCGCCTCGCAGGCCGCGCCATCATCTATAATCACAATAGGGACTGGAGGGTGTCCGAAAACACCATCCCATAACGTGGGAGTGAGTGATCAACTCAGTGGGATAAGAGAGCAGAGATTAGCATGTTATCAAATCAATCATGCGATAATAGTAAAGCAGTAAATCAAACAATCCCAATACTGTTGTTAATGCGATATGACATGACGTGATGTATGCCCTCACCGACGAACTCCCTCATACGGCACCATCTTACGACCGTAGCATGCAATCGACCCTCAAGTGCTCCACATCTTCCAGGCACATGCAATTTCATGGTGATATGATTACCGAGTTATTATTAGTCCTTTTCATATAGCAATATTGGGAAACTAAGGTACTTCCCTTATATCAATCCCAACACAGATCCTGTCTAGGGTCGTCACTCCTAGTAATCTCATACGATGTATATTTTGTAGGTCGCTGCAAGGGCTGCCAGGGCTGTTGCATGCACTCGTTGCTCTGCTCCCCCATCACCTTATCAATACAGGCCTACTATACTCTACTGCTACTGAAGGATCGTCGCCTCCCATAGACTCAGAATACGCTCGCGGTCACTACAAAGGGCTGCCAGGGCTGTTGCACGCACTCGTTGCTCCGCTCCCCCATCACCTTATCAATGTAGGTCGACAGCAAGAATATAGTGTCCCATACCACCATAATTTTCTCACGAGTCTGGGTGCTCACTGGTCACTACAGGGAGGTTTGTGGCCCCAGCGTAGGCCGACAACTCGACCACGGTGTCCCATACCACCATGCCCGGCTCATGAGTCTTCGTGGATCAAGGTACCATGGTTAACAGGGTTTACAAAGGTAAGTTCAGTACCCTAGGTTCAAGCAGTTATGACTCATGCAGGGTGAACATACAATGGCCAGTCGGGTTACTTGACGGGCTCGACTAGCACGATCGCATCTCAAGTCGAACGACATGAAGTACGTAAAACACTTCGTGTGGCCTAACCACTGCCGCCAACTCCAGAACACGGCTTGCATTCATCGACGCGTCGTTCGTGGCAGAGATAAGCCAAACACGAATTCGCTCGGTTACCGACTGCTTGGACTAAGTATAGTCCCAAACAATCATGGAATCACATCAGCATTCATGTAAGAGGAATGGAAATGAAATACAACCATGTGAGCATGTTAACACATGTTATAACGTACAACTTAAGTAAATCATCCTACACATGTCTTTCATGCATATAATGAAATTGTGCATATCGCCAACATATAGAAAATCCTCTCCATTAGCATATTAATTGAGAATTCAATCTCAAACTAAATCATAAGGAAATCATCAAGTACATGTTATAGCATACCACTTAAGTGCAACATCAAGCATATGCATTTCATACATATAATGAAATCGTACATATGGCTAACATGTAGGAAGCCATTTACACCAGCATGTTAATTGAGAAATCAATCTCAAATTAATTCATAACACCATTTAATTCAATACATACTAACACAAGCATTTATACAAACACTTACACTACACACTTAAGTCTACATATAGTATGTCGACCCGAAGTGCGCATTTAGGCGAATCTCTTCGCCAAACTAATTATGCATGCATTCCTAATATACTAATGCGACAAGAAGTCATATCAATCACATTAGCCAAATATGAATGAAATCAGTACTTCCTATAAATGACTAAAATGTCCTAAATCTCATATTCTTCGTTGGTTTACGAAACAGGAAACGGACAGCATGTTGTACATGTCAAACGGCGTTGTCGTCGAGAATCTACTATTAAACGACATTGAAAGCTTTGGAAACAGTCAATCAAAGCGTCTAATATCCGCACCTTTTCCCTTATAAATGTGTGAATTCGAACGGAGCGTATACGCTTCGTCTACGGCGTATAGGCGACCTAATACACAAGCTACATAAGCCACCTCGCTAATGGAATTAACGGAAGCTTAAATCAGCAAGTGTTGAAGGTTTTCCTCACCTAGAAGTGCATTGGAATCGCCGAGAAAGTGATTGGAGTGCGTCGCCTAAGCACGTACAGCAGTAGCAGCAGGTGGCAGGAAGATCTCTCCCACCTTCTCTCACAAACTCTCACCTTTTCTCTCTCCCAATCTAGGGTTTTTTGCAAAATCGGATGAGAGAGAGGAGTGAGGGTTTCAACCCCTTTTATAAGCCCAAAAATGCCCAAAATAGGCTCCGGTACAAAGTTCACTTAGTGCATATCCAAATCGGGGCTCTTTCGGTCCAAAAGATGCTTTCTGGTGGACCCCTGGTCGAATGCGATCGGACTTAAGCTCATGCGTACCAGATCTATCACGTATTAAGTTTTTAGTCCAGCAGGGTTCACAGATCGCACGTGGCGGACCAGTTTCAGTTCAGCGGTCACCGCACGTAGATCAGGGCTGCAAGTCCCATGATATGAAATAGAAATTTTTCCTGATTCGAGGGTGTAATTTGGCTGAATTCTGACGGTCAGAACGCTTAATACTGACACGTCAAGTCGTGTGCCAGATTTGAATTTCAAATTCCAATTCTAACCCTATTCTCACTCTCTTCAGTCTGGGCTCAATGAAATAGCCTATGATTATCGGTTGGACTTGATTTTCGAAATGATTGTCAAGTCCAGCTAGGCGGTTCTAACGGTCTAAGATAGTAGGTATCGGACTTTCGACGTGCGGTCTAGATCCAATACAAAGTTTCAAAGTGGTCTAGAGAACAAACCGGCTTAGAGTTTGATCCAAGGTTATAGAGTATTATAGAGTCATTGGTTCTACTCGATTTGGGTCTTGTAGAACGTATTTAAAGTGATCAGGGACTGTTTCCCAGCTACTCCAGCGTTGCGCTAGCTAACTTATGCTTAGTTTCTAAAGGAATTAATCCTAAGTGGTTTCTTTGGCTATGGAATTGGGTTCTGAGCGATTTTTCTGGTGTTTTAATTGACCCACTGCCTAAGGACGTCAAAACCCAGATTGGCCAAAATCCGGGGTGTTACAATCTACCCCCCTTAAAACAAAATTTCGTCCCTGAAATTGGCGAAGGCCAAGGAGTACTTTTTCTAAGGAAGGTTCAAATCCTATTTAATAACCTAACCGTACATATAATCTAAATCAAATGTTTCGATCTTGGGCCAGTGGGGAAGAGCCTAACCACGCTTCCGCTGCGCCACTCTGATCGAACGGTAGCGTTGACTAACCCATCTGGATTGGACTTAATTTGTTCTACCCCCCTTAAAACTTGGTTCTACTTAAGGTTGAAGAATCTTTGCATCGATCCGTATATCGGAACGAGGCGCAACTTAGGGGCTATCCTTAACCTAAAATGAAAACAAGCTTTCTCTACATGGTTTTCCTTGCTAATGATGCATTCTATGGCATTGGTACCTATGATCATAGAGATGAGCCTAATCTCTATTGTGGTTAAGTTTAGGGGCAGGTATGAATTGGTGGTAAGATGTCGAATCCTCTACTGGCTTTAAGTCCTTAACATTTACCAAGGGCAAAGCAATAACTTGTGGTTGTAGGTGGTCGAGCCAACATGGAAGAAAAGTTGTGTAGTGGGTCTGAGCCGGATACACAAACCTTCTGCCCCGCGATGACAGAAAAGTTGTTGTATCAGTCCTCAATCCTAGTCGATGTCGATCTTCTGCTTGATCAGAGCATTGGATTCATTGGTAACCACTAGGATTAAGAAGTCGATTCAAACCGCGAATACATCGCTTACATGCAGTTCCTTTACTCCGCATTCCCAAATGCAATAAGCCCTTGGGGAAGGCAATTCTAAGGGGCGTGCTAGTACATTCTAAGTTCAATCTGAGGGATTTATAAATGTTCCCTGAGAGTGAATGGTTCCTTCCTATGGGCAACAACAGAAGTCTATAAGTCATAAGGGGATCTATGGAAGGAATAAGGTTCTACTTCAACCAAATCTAACCTACAATTCCTTAGCATATACAGGCTTTACACTACTTAAGGTAACTAGTAGGCTAGTCTGTAACTCAGTAGCTATAATTCAAAGCCTAAGTTTATATGTTAAATGGTTCCATACCATTTCTACTACAGGGAGTTGTTCTATCGCTTAGGGTCAAGATTGTCTAAATGGAATTGGATTTCTTATGTCGTCAGACCCTTCAAATCTAGGAGTGCTAACACTAGATCCAAAATGCCTAGGGCCTATGTGGCCGGTAGCGCTTAGTTGTATTAAATGGAACCGCATTCCTAGTCCCATATTGGGATTGGGAGTAGCATGCTAGTCACAATACATGGAACGAAGTTCTACACTTTCTACCTCTGACGTCACTAAACCTAACAACAACAAAACACAGAAATTTCAAAACAGTAATCAAACAAGCGAAGAACGTGGAGAAATGGGATGGGTAAGCAGGTTTCCATGAGTCTAAGGATCAAATAAAAGGGACATGAGAGAGAGGACGATGGAAAGTGAGGAAAAGGCTAAAAGAGCCTTAACAATGGCCATGGAAAGCGGAGGAAATGCGAAGAAATGGTCGTCCAAATGGACAGAATGAAATCTAGGCGTTGTAGAGGGATGTTTCAAGCTCCCCTAGGATGTATTTTCAGAAAGAAATGAAAATAAAAAAAGGGAATGGAGCACCTCACGATTTCAGCTCGTTTGAGGGTTGTAAGAGCTCTAAACGACGAGATTTGCAAGAGGGAGAGCTGCAAACAGCTATGGAGTGATGGAGTGGGGTCTTTTTCAGCCAAGAATGGGTTTAGGAATGATTTGGAATCACGATTTTTGGGATAGGGCAGCTGAAAACGAAAATGGGGCTAGGGAAGGGGCTGTTTGTGAAGGAAGTACCTCTATTTGGGATTTTCCATGGTCGAACCCTACATGGAGGGTATATACTACCCAAAATAGCCCCAGATCCCAAAAATCGGATCAAGTGGGCCATGTTGGATGGCGATGCATCGCCAAACCGGCGATGGCATCACCGACCGTCCATCACATTGGTCAGTGGGACCACATGGGTCTGGTCCCCCATGGTCCAGGGACCCCAGATATGTACAGTCCAACCCTTGGTTCATAGTATTTTCACCTACATAGGCCCAAACATATGTTCGGGGCTTTCCGGGGCCAATCCACAATTATGAATATAAAACCCTATCATGCAGCATATGATTTTGGGGTAGAAGGATCTAGTACATCCATCTAGCCCATTATTTTCTAAAGAAAGTGAAGTTATAATGACCTTATGGCCATTTTTCATGAAATTTTACTATTCACTGTAAAATTTTGTGAAAGTATTATTATATGTTATTTTAACATTAGGATTGATGTCTAATATGAAAAGGATAAGAAGGAATTGAAGATTGGAGTGGTGAGAGGAAGAATCTCGAAGGATTTAAGTGAAACGGGGTTTTTAAGCCCTGGCGATTGAATGTAGGGGTTGTGGTTGTCCCACAGCCCAATGATTCACATTCACGAGTTTAGAATCATTCAAAGAACATCTCAACCCACTTACCTACAACCTAGGAGCTATTCGGGTTGCTTTACGCGACCCTAGATGCGCTACGGACTCGATCGCGTGATCGAAATGAATAGACATCGCCTATTGGCGAATCTGCGATCCTACAAGTGTTTCTAGACCCTTCTCGCACCCACCTAAGTCAAAAGAAGTGACAGCGTACGTCGCGTGACCATAACCCAGGTCCGGTTTAATCCAAATCATGCTCTGACACCATCTGTAACATCCCGAAAATCGGGGGGTCGAGCAAAAACCCAACTCCCGAGTTCCAAAATGTTATTTATGCAACATAGATATGTATGATTGAATGTTGTTTGTGATAATGTATTAAACATGAGTGAGATTAAGCTAAAACAGCATATCACGCTCTAGAGATGGTTAAATTTATAAGCGGAAGACTGTGATAGTATGTATAACATATATAAACTGTTGTATGTCTCCAGAGTGTGAATATGTTACCAGGTTATATACATATATGTATACTCCAAAAGTAAACCAAAAGGATATACATGAGTATTCTAAAAATATAAAATGACAAGTTTCAAGGCATCTAATCAACCTCCCTGTAATCCTGTCAATCAGAACACGCATAAAGGAGAGACCCTCCTCCTCATCATCAAATCCAGCTCCACCTCGCAGGCCGCGCCATCATCTGCAATCACAATAGGGACTGGTGGATGTCCGGAAACACCATCCCGTAACATGGGAGTGAGTGATCAACTCAGTGGGATAAGAGAGCAGAGATTAGCATGTTATCAAATCAATCATGCGATAATAGTAAAGCAGTAAATCAAACAATCCTAATACTGTTGTTAATGCGATATGACATGACGTGATGTATGCCCTCACCGACGAACTCCCTCATACGGCACCATCTTACGACCGCGGCATGCAATCGACCCTCAAGTGCTCCACATCTTCCAGGCACATGCAATGTCATGGTGATATGATTACCGAGTTATTATTAGTCCTTTTCATACAGCAATATTGGGAAACTAAGGTACTTCCCTTATATCAATCCCAACACAGATCCTGTCTAGGGTCATCACTCCTAGTAATCTCATACGATGTATATTTTATAGGTCGCTGCAAGGGCTGCCAGGGCTATTGTACGCACTCGTTGCTCCGCTCCCCCATCACCTTATCAATACAGGCCTACTGTACTCTACTGCTACTGAAGGGTCGTCGCCTCCCGTAGACTCAGAATACGCTCACGGTCACTACAAAGGGCTGCCAGGGCTGTTGCACGCACTCGTTGCTCCGCTCCCCCATCACCTTATCAATGTAGGCCGACAGCAAGAATATAGTGTCCCATACCACCATAATCTGCTCACGAGTCTGGGTGCTCACTGGTCACTACGGGGAGGTTTGTGGCCCCAGCGTAGGCCGACAACTCGACCACGGTGTCCCATACCACCATGCCCGGCTCATGAGTCTTCGTGGATCAAGGTACCATGGTTAACAGGGTTTACAAAGGTAAGTTCAATACCCTAGGTTCAAGCAGTTATGACTCATGCAGGGTGAACATACAATGGCCAGTCGGGTTACTTGACGGGCTCGACTAGCACGATCGAATCTCAAGTCGAATGACATGAAGTGCGTAAAACACTTCGTGTGGCCTAACCACTGCCGCCAACTCCAGAACACGGCTCGCGTTCATCGACGCGTCGTTCGTGGCAGAGATAAGCCAACAACGAATTCGCTCGGTTACCGACTGGCTGGACTAAGTATAGTCCCAAACAATCATGGAATCACATCAGCATTCATGTAAGAGGAATGGAAATGAAATACAACCATGTGAGCATGTTAACACATGTTATAACGTACAACTTAAGTAAATCATCCTACACATGTCTTTCACGCATATAATGAAATTGTGCATATCGCCAACATATAGAAAATCCTCTCCATTAGCATATTAATTGAGAATTCAATCTCAAACTAAATCATAAGGAAATCATCAAGTACATGTTATAGCATACCACTTAAGTCCAACATCAAGCATATGCATTTCATACATATAATGAAATCGTACATATGGCTAACATGTAGGAAGCCATTTACACCAGCATGTTAATTGAGAAATCAATCTCAAATTAATTCATTACACCATTTAATTCAATACATACTAATACAAGCATTTATACAAACACTTACACTACACACTTAAGTCTACATATAGTATGTCGACCCGAAGTGCACATTTAGGCGAATCTCTTCGCCAAACTAATTATGCATGCATTCCTAACATTCTAATGCGACAAGAAGTCATGTCAATCACATTAGCCAAATATGAATGAAATCAGTACTTCCTACAAATGACTAAAATGCCCTAAATCTCATATTCTATGTTGGTTTACGAAACAGGAAACGAACAGCATGTTGTACATGTCAAACGGCGTTGCCGTCGAGAATCTACTATTAAACGACATTGAAAGCTTTGGAAACAGTCAATCAAAGCGTCTAATATCCGCACCTTTTCCCTTATAAATGTGTGAATTCGAATGGAGCGTATACGCTTCGTTTACGGCGTATAAGCGACCTAATGCACAAGCTACATAAGCCACCTCGCTAATGGAATTAACGGAAGCTTAGATCAGCAAGTGTTGAAGGTTTTCCTCACCTAGAAGTGCGTTGAAATCACCGGAAAAGTGATTGGAGTGCGTCGCCTAAGCACGTATAGTAGCAGCAGCAGGTGGCAGGAAGATCTCTCCCACCTTCTCTCACAAACTCTCAACCTTTCTCTCTCCCAATCTAGGGTTTTTTGCAAATTCGGATGAGAGAGAGGAGTGAGGGTTTCAACCCCTTTTATAAGCCCAAAAATGTCCAAAATAGGCTCTGGTACAAAGTTCACCTAGTGCATATCCAAATCGGGGCTGTTTCGGTCCAAAAGATGCTTTCTGGTGGTCCCCTGGTCGAATGCGATCGGACTTAAGCTCATGCGTACCAGATCTAGCACGTATTAAGTTTTTAGTCCAGCAGGGTTCGCAGATCGCGCGTGGCGGACCAGTTTCAGTTCAGCGGTCACCGCACGTAGATCAGGGCTGCAAGTCCCATGATATGAAATAGAAATTTTTCCTGATCCGAGGGTGTAATTTGGCTGAATTCTGATGGTCAGAACGCTTAATACTGACACGTTAATTCGTGTGCCAGATTTGAATTTCAAATTCCAATTCTAACCCTATTCTCACTCTCTTCAGTCCGGGCTCAATGAAATAGCCTGTGATTATCGGTTGGACTTGATTTTCGAAATGATTGTCAAGTCCAGCTAGGCGGTTCTAACGGTCTAAGATAGTAGGTATCGGACTTTCGACATGCGGTCTAGATCCAATACAAAGTTTCAAAGTGGTCTAGAGAACAAACCGGCTTAGAGTTTGATCCAAGGTTATAGAGTATTATAGAGTCATTGGTTCTACTCGATTTGGGTCTTGTAGAACGTATTTAAAGTGATCAGGGACTGTTTCCCAGCTACTCCAGCGTTGCGCTAGCTAACTTATGCTTAATTTCTAAAGGAATTAATCTTAAGTGGTTTCTTTGGCTATGGAATTGGGTTCTGAGCGATTTTCCAGGTGTTTTAATTGACCCACTGCCTAAGGACGTCAAAACTCAGATTGGCCAAAATTCGGGGTGTTACAGCAACTCAAGCATACAGATCCTCATCTATGTCCACACATCAATACAGCTCAAATATGGAATATCACCGGGGTCTAGTACACTCTAAACCAGATTGCCGCCACATCGCGCACAATAAGGTAAGTGGAAGAGACCTCGCTATCCGTCTGCCAATATCGGGCGCGACTCGTCGATAGCGGACCCATTCCTCGAGCTGGTCAAACTCAGCCTAGCATTGTCCCCTACTCTCGGGCGGGTAAGGCCGCACCCCCTTCCAACCGACCACGACATAGTGGAGAGCGCAACCGTCTAGTAATCGGCACTCAACGCTCATCTACCCACTCGGTCTAGACGTTGGAGTAACCTCTTGGTACCATAAGGATTTAGGGACTTTCACCCAGGGATATCTATAGCACCCCATGTAGAACGAGATTTTCGGTATCCAATCCTTCCAACCACGATCTGTCTGTGGAGGCTACGTCCCCGATGTTGCTAGGGCGTACAATAACCATGTCACACAAATGCGAAATGCATGAATCACACTATCCATTCATGCAACCAATCCTGCACATATCATGTGCTCATGTAGGGCAACACCGCCTAATCGGGGGCCCATAAATAACCTACTCGAAGGCATATGCTATGATCAGTCACTTCTCATATCAAGCATACATATGATGCGTATGATCATGAGTCATGGAATTATACTAACATGTATAATGAGATGAACTATTCTTACAATGCAGATGGGCCTGGACGGCCTTTACATAATAAGTACAGGCCTAATTATGGGCCCTAAGGAGAGTCGTAATGTGGACATCCAACCAACATTACACTCGCAATGTGGACGTCAAACCAACATTGCTCCCAAGGCACGATCTTTGTAAACATCGCTACATAACCCGTGTTGGGATCACACATTGCAATGAACCTTAGGTACACTCCATTGGACCTTAAATAAATCAAATGGGCCTTGTCATATGGGCCTTTTAGTCTTCAATTGAGTCACATGAATGGGCCACACTAATGGGCCTTATGTGCATTGCAATGGGTCATAACCCGTGGGCCTTAAACTACATCAATTGGCTCTTGACTCATGCGCCTTAGACTACATCAATCGGTCCTAAATCATAGGCCTTATATAGATCAAGTGGGCCTAAACCCATAGGCCTTAACTAAATCAAATGGGCCTAATCCCGAGGGCCTTGGAATACTTCCAAATGGGCCCAATCTCATGGGCCTTAGAATGCTTCAAAATGGGCCCAATCCCATGGGCCTTTTATAAATCAAAGGGGGCCTAACTCATGGGCTTTTTATAATTCAAATGGGCCTAAACCCATAGGCCTTCTGTAAATCAAATGGGCCTAACCCATAGGCCTTTTACAAATCAAATGGGCCTAACCCATAGCCCTTTTTACAAATCAAGTGGATGGACGGTCTGGATGCATCACATGCATCATGGCGGGTCCCACTGCCGCTGGATAGTGGGGATAACACATGCATCACAGAGGGCTCCACCGTCCGCTAGACGGTGGAGATAATACAACGTCAAGGTGGGCACCACCGTCCACTAGACGGTGGACTTAAAACACATACATCATTGTGGGTCCCATGTGGGGCCCACTGTAATATTTATTTGGCATCAACCCGTTGATAAGGCCAAACAGACCTGGTTGAAAGAAAAATACAAATTTTAGCTTGATTCAAAACTTCTGTGGACCCCAGAATTTGTTTCAATGGTAGATGTTCATTCACACTGTTTCCTGTGATCTGGGCCACTGGAGCGTTGATCAGGCTGATCTTTGGAGGGGGGCCACTTCAGGGGGTGGCCCATCCGATGAACGGTGTGGAAAGACATATACATCATGGTGGGGCCCACGGAAGCAGCCATGGGACCCTGCTAGTCTGTCCGCCTGGCTGGTAGCGCCTGATGCCTTCTGACGCGCTGCCACCATTTTTTTTTGTTTTTTTTTAAAAAAACATATGTGGGGCCCACTGATGGGAAATCCACTCCGCCCACTAGATGCTAGGGCCCAAACATACCATACAAATCCAATTTTTAGCATTGATTTGGCATGTAGAAACCACAATATGGGCCCTAATAGCCTTTGAAGGGTATAAATACTGTTTTCAATGGTATGGCCCGCCTAATCATTGGATTGACCTCTTTCGTTGGCTCAATGCCTAAAATGATATGGGAAAGACGATGAACGGCCTAGATTGTATCAATACATCAAGGTGGGGCCTACACAAATGGTCCACTCCAAACTTCCAAAAGTTAACATTTGTATTTTCCATGCAGCGTCCAGGGAACGTCCAATGTCCCTAGACAAAATACATAAATTGAGGTGGACCTTGATTTAGTGGGCCACCACTAATGGAGGATGTAGATACAACATATAAGGTGGGCCCCACTTAAAGAACGCTTAGACAGAATAAATACTTCAAGGTGGGGTCCATTCAAGTGGGCCACACAAACACAATATGATAATTTAAAAAAAAAAGAAAATGAAGTAGAGAGAGAGAGATAGGGGGTTGGACACGCTTGATGGAGGGTCCCCGGCACTATGGGCCCTCCCTTTCATGATCTACAACATACATCATAGCATATGGGCCCACCTAATCAAGGATCGATGGTGGAGATCCATTCTCCACGAAATAAACGGTCTAGATGACCTTGCCATTGCAATGAAATAAACATCATGATGGGGTCCATGGAGAATGGCCCCATCATGGAATGATCATGATGATCAAGTGGGCCATCGGCCACATCTTAGGGTCCCAAGTGAGATCCAAACCATTGATCGGGTGGTCTCACATGACCCATCTCAAAAACATGAAAATCTAGTATGATCAAGCACCCACCGTTTTATCTTCTTGCTCCTAGGGGTTCCTTAACACCTTAGCTTGGATTTCAATAGAGGAGATGGGGAATGGAAGGTTAGGATGGGGAGATCATGGGGTAGGGAAGGTGGGCCACACTTAGAATTTTGGGAGTGCTTGGGAGAGCTCTCATACGTATGGAGCTTGAGATTTTTTTGAGTTTGAAATGAGAAAGAGAAAGAGAGAGTTGTAAAGGGAGAGAGAGAGAGAGAGAGTGATGGATGGATGGAGTGATGGATGTGGTGGTGATGGGTGTGTAAGACCTTTTTGACTTTTGAGGCCTTTTGTGTAAGAGAGGTATGGGCATAGAAGACTTTTGTGGCTTGCTTGGGAAAAGGGGTGAAAGTGATGTGTACTTGACATGTACTTGACATGTGATGGATTGATGGATGATTGATTGATGGGATTGATGTGATTGATGTGACACATCGTAGAGATTCCCTTTAATTTCGTAACGCGTGGCGTTTCCTTGCACCGAACGTCGGCCTACAACTCTCGACCAGGGTATCGCCTCGGCATGCGAGTCACGGCATTGGATCCGCGGTGACGGCGCAGTCGCTATGGTATTGGTCTTGGGTTGAGTCGACTCGGGTTGACGGTGAAAGAATCAGGGTCGCGCGTGACTATCGGTTAAGGGTCGAAGGTTGTCGGAATTCGACCGGTAAGACCGCGGAAGTCTATGGAATGGTACGGACTAAGATACGGGTCTTACAGCAACTCTGCCTATCAGGGATCCCATAAACAATCTGTCCGAAAGCACATGCTATGATCAGTCACTCCTCATATCAGGCATACATATGATGTATATGATCATGAATCATGGATTTATACTGAACATTTTAAGTGGTGATGGGCCTTGTGCATAACTAAGATGGGCGTAGACGGCCTTCACACTACAAGTATGGGCTTATCAGTGGGCCTCAGGGAGAGTGACAATGCGAACATTTAATCGACATCATCCTGACAATGTGGGCATTTAACCATCATTTCTCCCAAGGCTCAGTTCACCTTAAATATCATTAAATAAATCATGGTAGAATCACACATTGTAATGTGCCTTAGGTATATCCCATTGGGCCTTAAAAACATCAAATGGGCCATATCTCATGGGCCTTATATTCATCACGTGGGCCACCTCAATGAGCCTCACCAATGGGCCTTAGGTACTTTGCAATGGGCCATCACCCATGGGCCTTAAAATGCATTAAGATGAGCCCAATCACATAAGATTTATGTGTATCAAATGGGCCTAATCACATAGGCCTTATATATATATCAAAAGTGGGCCTAACAATGGGCCACAAGTACATCAAATGGGCCTCATAACATGGTCCTATATATATCAAGGTAGGCCCCAACAACGGTCCTATAAACACATCAAGATGGCCTACATACATGGGCCCATATATACCAAAGTGGGCCTCAACATTGGGCCTATATACATGCCTAGGTGAGTCTAAATACATAGTCCCATATACATTCAAGTGGGCCTCAATAATGGGCCTAAAAAATACATTTATATGGGCCTAAATACATGGGCCCATACTTACCAAAATGAGCCTCATGTGAGGCCCGCCATAATGTTTATTTTCCTATTCAATCTGTTGATACGGTCACATAAATAGGGGGCCCACCAAAATGTCTATTTTCCAGCCAACCTATTGATATGGTCACATGGACCAAGGGGCCCGCTGTAATGTTTATTTATCATCCAACCTGTTGATATGGTCACATAAATAGGGGGTGCCCACCATAATATTTATTTATCATCCAACCTATACATAAGGTCACGTGGACCAGGGGGGCCCACGGTGATGTTTATTTTCCATACAACCCGTTGATAGGATCATAGGGGCCATGGGGCCCTCTGTAATGTATATTTGCCACCTAACCTATTTATAAGGCCACGCGATCCAGGGGGCCCACAGTGATGTTGTCCACAAATCCAGACCACCCATTATGTGTGTCCCACTTGGCTGAGGGTCCAGACCAAGTTTCAACCACATCCAAAATTCAGGTAGGCCCCACCAAGTGTTTTTATATGATTTAGGCATGTCTTCACATGATTTAGATGGTATGGCTCACTTAAGTTCCGTTTACAGCTGATTTTTGGGGTAGAGCAGTTTTAGAATCGGGGCCCCACAAGGGACAATGTTGATGTTCGAAATGCATCATGGTGGGGCCCACGGCTAGGGCCGTGAGGGCCAGCACGTCCGTCCGCCCGCCCACTGACAGTAGAAGCTCTTTCCTTCTTTTTTTTTAAAAAAAATGAGAAATCCCATAGTTTTTGTAGGTGGGGTCCGCCTTTGGAAAATCTAAGCCATTCATTGTGTGTGTCCCACCAATTTAATTGTCCAAACCGAGTTTCAGGTGGGTCTAAGCTGCATGTGGACCCCAGCATTTAATTGCATGTGGTTTGGCATACCATTGCATGAATAGTGGTGGTGTGGGCCATCTGAGGACTTTTTATGGCTGATTTTTGGAGCCAACGCATCATTCTAGGGGACCTATTAAATGAACGGCATGGATGTAGAACATACATCATGGTAGGGTCCACAACTGGAGCTAATGGGGCCCACCTTTTTTTTTATGTTGACGTCTAGACTCCTCTGGACGTCAAGGCACAAATGCATGCAATGTATATATTTTATTTTTATTTTCCTAAGTGGGACCTACATTAACCAGATCTACCCCGTCCATTACATGTGTCCCACAAAATTAGGGGTCCAAAATAAGTTTCAGGTGGGTCGAAGCTTCTTGTGGACCCCAGCAATCATTTTCCCAAGTTTTAGCGGAAAATACTAGCATTCTCAATGCCACGACCCGCCAGATAATTGGATAGGTCTCATTTTTTGGCTCAACGCCTAAAATAATGTAAGGGTTGAAATGGACGACTTGGATAATACATAAATATCAAGGTGGGGCCTACTTGAACCCCATTTCCAAACCCATTATGGGTAGTTTGTTAGTATACCCATGTCAGTTCACACTTCACATTAACCACTTGTAGCGTCTAGCATTCAGAGACGCTGGACGGCGTGGATATTCACAAACATCATGGTGCGTCCCACATAGACGTGGCCCACCATGTTATATATGTAATATAATATAATATATAATATTATATATATATATATATATATATATATATATATATGTATGGAATATGGGATTTCCTAAATGTGGTGGACCACCCCCATCTAATGGATGTAATAGGTAATTTGGTGGGGCCCACTACATTCTAGGATGAGAAAAAGAGAAAGAAAGAGAAATCCACGGTGCAATAGAGGGTCCTCGCCACTATGGGCCTTCATTGATACATCACATACATCATAACGGGTCTAACCAACAAGTGAGCCTTCAAATCATTAAATCAATGGTAGAAACTCAAAGATCACCCACTTCTTGTACTCCTCCTCTCTCCCTTAGCCTCCTTAGCTCCTTGCCTTCTCTTTTGATGGTGGTAGATGATGGATCAACGGTTGAGATGAGAGATGAGAGGGGTGGGGAAAGTGGGCCACACTTGGCTTGGGAGAGAGAGGAGCTTGGACGTGTGAGAGTTTGGGTTACTTAGGAGATTGTTTGAGTAAATGAGAGAAAGAGAATATTAAGAGTGATGGACGGAGTGGTGGGTGTAATTAATGAGGTATGGGTTGGTTTGAAAAATGGGTAAAAGAAGGGATGGTGAGGGAGAGAGAGGTTTGACTTGTGGGAAAAGGGTGAGTGGGGTGGTTGTACTTGGATAAGGGATGCATTTATGGTTGATTGATGGGACTTATTATAGAGATTCTCTCGAGATTCGCAACGTGCAGCGTTTCTTCGGAATAAACGCAGACCGACATCTTCTAGCCTGGGTATCGGGTCGGTGCGTGAGTCACGGCGTTGGAACAGCGGCAACGGCGCGGCGCGGTTGCCAAGATATAGGTTTCAGTTCGAGCTGACTAAGGCATACAGGTCTCGGCTTAGGATCGTGCATAAACGTCAGAAATGGGTTGAGGATTGCCGAATTTCAATCAGAAGGACCGTGGAGGCCAACGAAACGGTACGGACTAAGACACGGGTCTTACACCTTACATCCTCCTCATCCTCCTCTTTCTTAATTTCATATTTTAATGCATGTGGGCCCATTGGTGTGGATCCCATCATTTCATATATTACTAGCCATGGTGGTTAGCAAGTCACCCACATCAATATGGTCCATCATGATGAACATTATATCTACACCCTTCACATGTAATCCCATTTTTATATTCGAACAACTTCTAAAAATTGTATAAAATCAATTATGCTAAGATTGGAGTTGAAACTTGGGAATAATATGAACCACAATATGAGCTAACTCTGGGCTAAATTTTGTAGCCTTCCAACGATCTAAGTATCCTTAGCATCAAGTTTACTTAGCTGCTATTCAATAGCATATGCAGGATTTCGATTTTCTAACAATGGACCCATTTTTAATTCCTTTAATTCTCACACCCTAAATCAGAAACTGGGCTCATAGAATTCCCAATCATCGAATCTGGTGTTAATAGCCTCTGTAGTACCCCATTCTCGGCTCCCGGCACCTATATGCCAGATTCTAATCCTGAGATCCTACAAGGAGAATTTTTAGTATAATTTTTCTTATGAAGGAGCATAACCACAAGCATAGCCAAGTCACAAACAACACCACCACATATCCACTATAATTTTTTTAAAAAATTGAGTACAATGCGAAAAGGGAAATATAAGTATATCAAAACTCCAGAAAGATCGTCACACACTCCTGCCTCAGCACAGCTACGTCCTCGTGTCACCTACACACAACGGTCGTGCATAAGCTTACTACGAAGCTTAGAGGGTGGTGTATGTGTGTACAATGCATGTGAAAATTATACAAATATTACAGTAAGAGAAAGTATTGACAAGTCCATGAATGGCGCCAGTCATACCAAGGCTATGAGGTGCAAGGCCTATGTGGCCAATGTCATATGTAAGATGCAATACAAGCATTCCAGTCCTCATTAAGATCCACATATCAGTATAGTTCATCTCTAGAATATTACTAGGGTCTAGTACACTCTACAGCAGATTGCTGCCCATACTGGATGCAAACCATGCAAGTGGAAAAGACCTCACTACCCGCCTGGCCAGTAGTTTGCCAATATCTACTTGACTCATTGATAGCGGACCCATTTATGAGTTGGTCAAACTCATCTTAACTTTTCCCCCTATACTCGGATGGATAAGGACACACCCCTTCCAACCAACCACAACACAGTGGGAGACGTGGCCTACTGGTATTTGGCACTCGTTTCCTCATGTATCCACTTAGTCTCAACGTAGGAGCATCCTCCTAGTACCATAAGGGTTCTGGAACTTTTACCTAAGAACATCCTAAGTGCCCACAATGCTAAAACTAAATATTTATGGTATCCAATCTTGCCATCACGATATGCCTGTGGAGGTCACATCCTTGATGTCGCTAGGGCATACAGTGATCATGTCATATAAAATGTGAGATGCATGAGTCATACCATCCATTCATGCATCAAACTTGTGCGTATCGTGCGAAGATGTGGGGAAACTCTGTCACACAAGGAGTCCCCTAAATAACTAAACCCAGTGGTATATACTATGATCAATCATTCCTCACAACATGCATACAAATGATGCATATGGGCATGTATCATGATGTTATACTAAGCATGTTCTTAGTGTGTCCTACTAGACTAAGTACAGTAGCATGATTATCAGATATAAACAATAATCAGCCTAAACACATGATGAGGTCCACACAAGGACGGTAGATCTAGTCTAAATATCAAGATAGGCTCTAAATAGTGGATATACCAACCTGATACTACATATTCTTCCATCTATGGTAAGGAGTGATGATGTACTTTCCTATAAGGTATGGTGGAAAACATCATCAATAATGGGGCCCGATGGTTTGGGGTAGCCCAATAGGGGAAAATGGATAACACTAACATCAATGGGGGCCCAATGGTTTGGGATAACCCAATAGGTAAGGGTGGAAACGGGCTTATAATGGGCCCTAGGGAGGTTTATAACGTGGACCTTTAACCACCATTACCTCCTAGTGTGCGGTCCACTTTGGTTAAAAATCTGAACTACAACGGCCCATGACCCTTATACTAATTTTGAAAATGGATGGACAATGTGTATAGCACATACATCAAGGTGGGCCTCACGAGGCTACCCCATGGTGGAACGCCCCAGCCCAGCTATTCTCTAGTGGGCGTCCACCTTAGATTTGGATATGATTCATCAACTCTGCGTCCCCACCCTTGTGTGGGCCCTAAGAATGTCTGGTGAAGGATGTAGGGCCCCTACACATCATCAATGGGCACCTCAGCGATGGGTAACAAGGATATTACAATACATACAATATGGTGGTGTAACATCCCGAAAATCGGGGGGTCCAGCAAAAACCCAACTCCCGAGTTCCAAAATATTATTTATGCAACATACATATGTATGATTGAATGTTGTCTGTGATAATGTATTAAACATGAGTGAGATTACGCCAGAATAGCATATCATACTCCAAAGACAGTTAAATTAACCAGCGGAAGACTGTGATAGTATATATAACATATATAAATTGTTGTGTGTCTCTTGAGTATGAACATGTTACCAGGTTAAACATATACATGTATACTCCAAAAGTAAACAAAAAGAATATACATGAGTGCTCTAAAAATATAAAATGACAAGTGCCAAGGTATCTAATCAACCTCCCTGTAATCCCGTCGATCAGCACACGCATAAAGGAGGGATCCTCCTCATCATCAACATCATCAAATCCAGCTCCGCCTCGCAGGCCGCGCCATCATCTGCAATCACAAAAAGGTCTGGTGGGTGTCCAGGAACACCGTCCCATAACGTGGGAGTGAGTAGCTAACTCAGTGGAATAATAGAGCAGAGATTAGCATGTTATCAAATCAATCATGCGATAATAGTAAAGCAGTAATTAAAACATTCCTAATACTGTTGTTAATGCATTTATGACATGACGTGATGTATGCCCTCACCGACGATCTCCCTCATACGGCCCCATCTTACGACCGCGGCATGCCACACTCCCTAAAGTGCTCCACATCTTTCAGGCACATGCGATGTAATGGTGATATTATTTCTGAGTTGTTATTAGTCCATTCAAACAGCAGGATTGGGAAACTAAGGTACTTCCCTTATATCAATCACAACACAGATCCTGTCTAGGGTCGTCACTCCTAGTAATCTCATACGATGTACATTTTGTAGGTCGCTGCAAGGGCTGTCAGGGCTGTTGCACGCACTCGTTGTTCCGCTCCCCCATCACCTTATCAATACAAGCCTACGGTACTCTACTGCTACTGAAGGGTCGTCACCTCCCGTAGACTCAAAATACTCTCGCGGTCACTAAAAGGACTCGTCGCCTGATCAGTGTAGGCCGACAGCAAGAATATAGTGTCCCATACCACCATAATCTGCTCACGAGACTAGGTGCTCACTGGTCACTATGGGAAGGTTTGTGACCCCAGCGTAGGTCGAAAGCTCGACCACGGTGTCCCATACCACCATGCCCAGCTCATGAGTCTTCGTGGATCAAGGTACCATGGTTAACAGGGTTTACAATGGTAAGTTCAGTACCATAGGTTCAAGCAGTTATGACTCATGCAGGGTGAACATACAATGGCCAGTCGGGTTACTTGACGGGCTCGACTAGCACGATCGCATCTCAAGTTGACGACATGAAGTGCGTAAAACACTTCGTGTGGCCTAACCACTGCCACCAACTCCAGAACACGGCTCGCGTTCATCGACGCGTCGTTCGTGGTGAAGATAAACTAACCACGAATTCGCTCAGTTACCGACTGCCTGGACTAAGCATAGTCCCAAACAATTAAGGAATCACATCAGTAAATCATATGAGAGTATTGGAATTGAAATACAACCATGTGAGCATGTTAACACATGTTATAACATAGAACTTAAGTAAATCGTCAAGTACATGCATTTCATACATACAATGAAATCATGCATATAACTAACATGTAGGAAATCATTCACATCAGCATATTAATTAAGAAACCAATCTCAAACTAATCCATAACATCATTTAATTCAATACATACTAATACAAGTATCAATACAAACACTTACACTACACACTTAAGTCTACATATAGTATGTTGACCCGAAGTGTGCATTTAGGCGAATCTCTTCGCCAAACTAATTATGCACGCATTCCTAACATTCTAATGCGACAACAAATCATGTCAATCACATCAGCAAAATATGAATGAAATCAGTACTTCCTACAAATGACTAAAATGCCCTAAATCTCATATTCTACGTTGGTTTACGAAACAGGAAACGGACAGCATGTTGTACATGTCAAACGGCATTGCCGTCGATAATCTACTATTAAACGACATTGAATGCTTTGGAAACAGTCAATCAAAGCGTCTAAAATCCACACCTTATCTCTTATAAACGTGTGAATTCGAACGGAGCGTATACGCTTTGTCTACGGCGAATAGGGAACCTGATTTACGAAATCTATCAGCTACTTTGCTATTAAACCAAGGGAACACTAAATCAGCAACTTTCTAGGGTTATTTCTTACCTAAAAATGTGAAGAAATCACCGGCCAGGTGATCGGAGTGTGTTTCTTAGGCACTTGCAGTAGGTGGCACGAGCAGCAAGAAATTCTCTCCTACTCTCTCTCACAAACTCTCACCTTTTCTCTCTCCCAATATAAGGATTTTTAAAAATTCGGATGGGAGAGAGGAGTGAGGGTTTCAACCCTTTTTATAAGCCCAAACTTGCCCGAAATAGGCTCGGGAACAAGTTTCACTTGAGGGGTAACCAAATCGGGGCTGTTTCGGTCCAAAAGGACATTTCTGGAGGTCCCCTGGCCAAATGCGGTCGGACTTAAACTCATGCATACTGGATCTAGCATACATCAAGTTTTCAGTCCGGCAAGGTTTGCAGATCACGCATGGCGGTCTAGTTTCAGTTCAGCAGTCACCGCACGTAGATCAGGCCTACAAATCTCATGATATGAAATAGAAATTTTTTCTGATTCGAGGGTGTAATTTGGCTGAATTCTGACGGTCAGAATGCTTAATACTGACGCGTCAAGTCGTGTGCCAGATTTGAATTTCAAATTTCAAATCTGTCCCTATTTGCACTCTCTTCAGTCCGGGCTCAATGAAATAGCCTGTGATTATCGTTTGGACTTGATTTTCGAAATGATAGTCAAGTCCAGCTAGGTGGTTCTAACGGTCTAAGATGGCAGGTATCGGACTTTCGACGCACGGTCTAGATCCAATATAGATTTTTAAAGTGGTCCAGAGAACAAACCTGCTTAGAGTTTGATCCGAGGTTATAGAGTATTATAGAGTCATTGGTTCTACTCGATTTGGGTCTTGTAGAACGTATTTAAAGTGATCAGGGACTGTTTTCCAGCTACTCCAGCGTTGCGCTAGCTAACTTATGCTTAGTTTCTAAAGGAATTAATCCTAAGTGGTTTCTTTGGCTATGAAATTGGGTTCTGAGCGATTTCCCAGGTGTTTTAGTTGACCCATTGCCTAAGGACGTCAAATCCCAGATTGGCCAAAATCTGGGGTGTTACAAGTGGGCTACCTGATGGATGACCAACCCACTAGCGGCTGGGCCTACTGGGCGTCCTACTGATGGACGGCCTGGGTAAAACACTTATACAAGGTGGGCCTCATACATCATCAATGGGCCCCACTGGCTGGCGATCAGCATGGATATATAATAGATACAATGGGGTGGGCTGCATGTTGGTCAGTCCACCAGCACGTTGTTGGCTCAGTTGGATGTCCATTGAGTGGACAACATAGATAAAATGCATACATGAGGTGGGCCTCACCAGTAGACATCCCACCAAGGGGTGGGCCTCTATATAGGTGGGCCACAAAATGGCTGGATGGCTTGGATAAAATATAAATATCATGGTAGCCCTGCAGCTGCTGGACAGTCAACTCTACTTGGCCGCTGGCCCTATTTGGGTGTCCCATAGATGGACAGTTTGGATAAAACACATATATACGGTGGGCCCCATTTGGGGATGATCCACCAAAGGTGTGGGCTTCACCCATTTGGGAGAATGGAGTGTATAATATATATATATATATGTCACAACAGGACCACAGTCTACTGGACGCCAGTCCAGCAGAACTGGGGTATGCCCGAGCTATGGGCAGGCGCCAGGGTTTGTGTGAACACAACTCATACATCATGGTGTGTCCCCTCTTAGGTGTTGGTAATCTAGAAGGTGGGCAAATGTAATGTGCTAAAAATCAGGAGTCGAGCATAAACTCCACTCCCGAGTTCTAATGCATCACTTATGCAACATAGATAATGATGATTGAATGTTGTTCATATGAGTACATTAAACATGAGTGGGATTAGACCAAAACAACATATGATACTCCAGAGATAGTTAAATTTTACAAATGGAAGACTGTGATAAATATATAAATTATATAAACTGTTGTAGGTCTCCAGAGTGTGAACATGTTACCAGGTCAACTATATACATGTATACTCCAAAATGAATAAAATGAATATACATGGGTGTTCCCAACAGTGCAAAATAACAAGTGTATGACGTCTAATCAACATCCCTGTGACCCCGTCGGTCAGTATATGGTCTATATAGACCCACTTGATAGCTGCATACAGGATAAACCCTCCTCATCATCACACAAGTCTGGCTCCGCTTCACAAGCATCACCATCATCTGAAACTAAAACAAGGACTGATTGATGTTGCAAACACCATCCCGTAACGTGGGAGTGAATGATCAACTCAGTAGAACAATAGAGTAAAGATTAACATGTTATCAATTTAGTCAAGCAGTAATGATAAAGCAATCTAACAATCAAGTCCTAAGTACTATTGTTAATGCACGAATGACATGAATGTAATGATGCATGCCCTCGCCTACGCTCCCTCAGTGACTTCATCTTATGATCGCGGCATGCAACACTCCCTCAGTGCTTGACCTGCAACGCCAAACGCACACGTAATGCGGTGCATGCAACATGATTAGTCAAGTTCTTACTTAGGTTTATTCATTCAGCAAGATTAGGAAGCTAAGGTACCTTCCTTATATCATTTTCCTAAGCAATGATCCATTCTAGGGTCGTCAGTCCTAGTAATTCTCATACGATATTATGGTTCTAGGTCACCATAAAAGGGCTCATCACCAAATTAGTATTGCTCCTGCGGGAAATACATCACACACAGGACGCGACAACTGATCAGTGTAGGCCTAGTTATACTCGAATGCTACAAAAAGACTCATCACCTCAACGCAGACTCAGAGTATGCTCGATGTCACTATAAAGGGCTCATCACTAATCAGAGTAGGCTGATAGCTCGAATATAGTGTCCCAAACCATCATAATCGGCTCACGAGTCTAGGTTGCTCATTGGTCACTATGGGGAGGCTCGTCACCCCAGCGTAGGCTGGAAGCTCGACCACGGTGTCCCATACCACTATGTCCAGCTCATGAGTCTTAGTGGATCAAGGTACCAAGGTTGGCAGGATTACACAGGTAAGTTTGGTACCCTAGATTCAAACAAGAGCATCCATACATGGTGAACATACATCGGGTCAATCGGGTTACTGGACGAGCTCGACTAGCACGATCGCATGTTGAGTTGATCGACATGAAATACATAAGCACTCCATGTGGCCAAACTACTGCCAATAACTCTAGTATGGCTCGAGTTTGTCAAACACGTCTTACGTGGTGAATAAATCTCAACCACGAACTCGAAGTCTGTTACCGATTGCCTGAACTATAAAATACCTTCAAACACATTCAATTATAACAGATAATCATATGAGATAATCGAAGCAATAATAGATCAATAATTCAAATCATACAAGCATCTTACAAAATACAACTTAAACATGAATACGCACATATGCATTTCATGAATGAAACAGATACTATATTATATGGTACATGGAGGGAATCATACACATAATTATGGTAGTTGAGAATCATGTCTCAACACCTATATAAATTATAATTTACTAACTACTTACTCATTCGGACATTTTAACAAACACTTAGACTACATATTACAACATAAATGATGTATGTTGGCGATAACAGGAATCTGGACAAATCCTTTCACCAAGGAGTTGTCACATACATGACAAGCATATATTCACGATGATTAATCATGTCAACCCCGAATATAAAATCCATACTTATACAAGTATTTCAGCAAATACATAGAATGCACTATACTATACATATTTCATACGTATTCATAAAGCGAAACAAACCATGCGTTTGGATTGTGAAATAGCACCCACGTCAATAATAAACCATTAACCAACATTGAAAGCTTTGAAAACTATAATCTATACATCTATAGTCTGCACCTTACGCCGTAAACGCGTAACGAATATGATTTAAACAGTAAGCCTTTGTCAACGGCGAATTGACAACCTAGAATATGAAATAGGTTAGCTACATCATTATTTAGACTATTAAAAATCCTAGAAAAGGTTAGGGTTAGAATTTCTTACCTTTGTATGGTATTAGAATTGTCCAAATAACGATTCAGATAGGTGGATTAGGCACGTAGCAAGACTGGGAAGAATCCCTGGAAGAAATGCCAACTCTCTCTCACTCTCTCTCTTTTTCTCTCTCTTTCTTAGCTAGGGTTTGAGAATTCGTATGAAATTTGTGAGGGAGGGTTTAAGGTTCTTATATAGGCCCAGAACTAACGAAAATAGCCCCAGGGCCAAGGTATACTCAGGTTATGTCCAAATCGGGTCTGTTCCGATCTAACGGAGCATTTCTGGAGGTCCTCTTACTGAATGCGGTCGGACTTAAGCTCACTAATATAGGATCTTGATCAAGTTAACTTTTCAGTTCGATCGGGTTTCCAGATCGACCGTGGAAGACCAGTTTCAGTTTAACGGTCATCGAAACTCGATCAGGGCCACAAGTATTTTGACATGTGTGGGCCATCTTCCCTGATCCGAAGGTGTATTTGGGTCAGAATCTAATGGTCAGAATGCTTATAATTGGCGCGCAAGCAACACGACTCAGATTATTAAAATTCATATTTAATTTCTAAATATATTCACTTTTCTCACACTCTTCGCTCCGGACTCAAGAAAATAGTCTCAGGACATTATCTGGACTTAATTTTTGAGGTGATTGTCAAGTCCAACAAGACGGTCATAATTTTCTAAGTTCATCGCTATCGGACTTTCGATGTGCAGTCCAAGTCTGACACGGAGTTTTCGAATGCTCACAAGAGTAACTGGGTTTAAAGTTGGATCCTAAATTTTGGGATAATGTAGCGTTAACAATTCTACAAGTTTTGGATCTTGCAGATCGTATTTAAAGTGATTTGTGATAATTCTACAGGTAATCTAGTCTAGCGCTAGTTAATTTCCGTTTAAGTTCTAAAGGATGCAGCCCTTAGTGATTTGTTCTTGAGGTGGGATTTGAGTGTTCAAATGGAAGGAAAATGAGGGGGAATTCAACAATGGAGGTGAGTTTTAAAATGGGTAGAGTGAGGGTGCACGAAAATGGAAGAAGAAAGGGTTTAGAGAGGGATTTTGTAGAGTTTTGAGAAGTATTTTTGAAAAAGGAAAGCTTGGAGGGGTGATTTGTGAAGGGAAGACACCGTAGGAGGATTTTTATTCAACCAACCATGGACCAGTGGGCCACACAAGCCCTAGAAGAGTCAGCCCACGCTAGCCCGTCCGATCTGGCCCGACTGGCGGTGAGGGCCTCGCAGGCATCTGGACTAACCGGTGATGGCTCGCTGGTGGGGCAAGGTCCTCCTGCCCCCTAGGTCCCAAAAAGGTATGGGTCCCACCCTGGGTCCCCTTGGAAGTGCCCCAATTGGGCCCCTACTCCGTTTCGACTCGTTACAGGTCATTTTGAATTGAACCTAATACATATTAATATTTATCAATTTTTAACGGCTGGGATGGAATGAAATACGATCTAAACTCGTCGATTGACGGTCTAGAAGTGGAGTGGGATCATTTTGCATGATCACGGGTGTGTAAGGACCCGATCTCGGCGATCGTTTACAGTAAGTTTTAGTTTAAGTATAGTTCTTCACCATTTAAACTGCAGGATTTGTGTCCAATATGAAAGTACTTGGAGAAATTTGAGGAATGAGGTGGTGAAAGGTGAGATTTTGAAGGAAATGGGTTAAAAAGCGATTTCTTTGGCTTTGGGATTGAGTTATGAGAAGTTACCAAGGTGTTATGGTTGACTCATTGCCTAAGGACGTCTAATTCTAGGTTGGCAAAAATCTGGGGTGTTACAATCACACACTTCCACCAAAAATAACTGGACAGGGTGGATAAAACAGTGCACACAATGGGCTGTTAGCCATTGGGTCTGTCCATTTTGGACTCGGGCTTAAGATGATCCCACAAGCTGGACAGTGTAAATACATTACATATATCAAGGCGGGGTCCACGCATGAAGCCACGTAGCTGGGGATCCAGTTGATATTTGAGTTTTTCCTTTCATTTGGGCCTGTGTGACTAGCCAGTCACACGAGCCACAATAGGGCGGCAAGGTGGGCCTGCCAGGCATCCAGCAATTTGGACAGCAAGGTCGTTCCACCTGCTAGACGGTCTGGATCATCTGTATAGTCATTAGGTGGGCCATAGAAAGATGGAAAGAGAGGGGGAGAGAGAGAGAGAGAGAGAGAGAGAGAGAGAGAGAGAGAGAGAGAGAGAGAGAGAGAGAGAGAGAAACGGGTGGTGGGAGGAGATCCGCCACTATGAAGTCCTCATAGTTCTACAACGCATACATTAAATGAGTCGTAAAATAGGTAGGCCCTCAATAAAAAATCCAGGGTGGAAATCCCATTGCCACCACCAAGTTCAAGGTCTAGATGACCTTCTTGCAATAGGATATCAAAATAAACATCATGGTGGGGTCCAAGGAGAATGGCCCCATCATGGAATACATGTGCATATCATGGTGGGCCATTGCCACACCTTGGGTCCAAAATGGGATCTCTACCATTAACCAGTAGGCCCCACTTATCCCATGAAACATAAATAAAGATCTAACCCTATAAACATCCACCTCTTGATCTCCTTTTTGGTTCCTTTGAATCCTTGGCTCTTAAGCTTCCTCTTTAATGGTGGAAGATGAGAATTGGATGGTTGGGATGATGAGATTGGGGTAGGAAATGGGCCGAGCTTGGGGTTCTCCTTCTCCCCTAGGATTTTCTCTACAATGGTTGCTAGAATGGGTAAAGAAATAAGGGAGAAGAGTAGAGTAAGAAGGCATGGGATGGGAGCTATGATGGGTTGTTTAAGAGATGTAAGGGAGTGATGGTGGTGTAAGAAGCATGCATGGAGATTTGACTTTGGATGAGAGAGAGGGAAGCATGGTTTCTAGCAATGATGGGGGATAGGCATGGATGGCTAGGCTATGATGACCCATAGACTGGGCATAGGCTAGGCATATGCCAGATAGTGTAGAGATTCTCTCCCAACTAGAATCTTTCAGATTCCGTAATGCGCGGTGTTTGATCAAAACACATGTGGGCCCATAACTCCTAGCTTAGGTGTCTCATTGGTGAGCAAGATGCAGTTTTGGAACAACGGCGACGATGTGGTCACAATGGTATAAGTTCAAGTCAAGTCGACTCAGATCTTTGGGATGCGACTTAGGGTTGCACGTAAATATTGTATATAGGTCGTGGGTCACCGGAATACGACGGGGAGGATCGCGGGAGTTGGACAGAAGGTATGGTACTAGAATATGCGTCTTACATTAATGAATGTATTAAAAATATACGTTCTGTTAGATTCATAAAAAATCAAACTAGCTTTATAACGATATATAATAAGCCTCAATCAGAGTTTGGACGGCTAAGATTTTAGCCTTATACGAAAGATGTATTTGGGAGCTTGTTATGACCATTCTTGTGTGGGAAATATCCGTAATTTCAATGGTCAGATGTATTTGATATTTGTTCTTAAATTACTTGAGATAGTAAATAATCATATGTATGGTCCCTATGGTCAGATTCTTTCATGATAAAATTTAGAAAATTCTGATCCAACAGATACTTCCCTAAGGATAAACCTTGAATTGTTTTATATGGTCTAGACGAATCCAAGGCTTGTATGGTTGGAGATCTATATATAGTATAAATATGATCAATACATTTCATGTGCTACTTGATGTGTATGTTGGATGTATGTTGTACATAACATTCATCCTCTTATTGACCCACTTGGGTGTGGGATCACTTGTGATTTATACATTTCATTAGTTCATTCAATCTGAAAACCCATGTACATTGTTGTGTGTCTCTTATATATGATTTTCTAGCATGTGGGTCCCACTTTCCATTGGATATATTCCATTTCCTTTGCACTTTTTGTTTGCAAAAATTTTCTAAGTACTTAATTGTATTACAAATAGGACTCTTTAACACCATGTGGTGGGCCTCACACTCTATAGTTAAGGGTCTCACTTTGGGGGATGTTTAATCCTTATATAAGTGAGCTGTAATGTCCCACCTTTGTTTTAGGAATAATCCCCAAGTGTTTGGAAATTGGGCCCTAAGTTGTGATAGACCCCGTTCCTGAAAACTGTCCAATTATTTTTGTATTTTGTACCAACTTCGAGCCTCTGTAGTGGACCCCAAGCACAAGATATGAGTAGGCCACTACTTGGAACCTTTAATATATATCAATGAATAGAGAAATTATATTTTACTTGGGCCAAATCAAACCTCAAATGATTAGGGAGTGGATCCAAAAATGAGGAAAGGCATAGTTTTGTTGAAAATTAAAATACCTATGTTTGGCCCTATACCAAATATTATGTGCACACAAACAGTTGGTCCTAGATTATAATTTTTGAATTACATATATAGTATTACCATGGGTTCTAGATGGCACAGTGAAAGGTGGCCCCTTGTGATCATGGGGCGTACTCAAAATTGGGCCAAAACTAATTCTGCATTGTGTTTCCTGCACATTTCCTGCAAGTACCTATGTTTGGGACATCGCCATAAATTGTATACACCAAACCAATGAGGCTCACCTTACACTTTTTAAAGCTCATGCATAAAGATAACATATAGATCATTCCTTTCACCAGATGTGGGTATCAAATGATCATAAATCTGAATTGAAGATTGCTAGAAACTAACATTGCACGAAAATCTGTTTAACATAAAATTTATGTGGGGTCATGTCAGTGGGGTCCACCACCTTCCCAAAGAATTTAATGCAGCATCTGAACTTTGAAAAGAACTCTGAAAAATAACTCCTAGGTGTTGTTGGGCTACAAACCTTAAGTGGGTCATCTAGTATGCGCTATCTTATATGTGCCTTACCTTTCATGTAATGAGGACCACCTAGCGTGTTTTGTAAATGGATGTTATATAACTTATAAAATATTTAGTGGAGAGATCTTGTTGTCCAAATGTTGTCTTAAGATATAGGTGGCCTTGGGCATATCTAAATAATGCAACCTTAAGGCCCAAGGGGCCCCGACACTAAGAGAAATCGTTAGGGAGTGAGAAGCCCATAATGGTAACCTTCCTTGAGCCTGTTGGGCAGGCCCATTGCCTATTAGGTAGCATGCCTTGCATACTACCTCTAGTCAAGCGGATCACATTTAGAGAGGCCTATTTTACAATGCATAAACTGGATAATTAGGCTTTTTCTTGGTTTGTCGTGTATTTGGCTAGTGAGCTCAATATGATGTATGACATGAAAGATGTTAGCATGTTGTCCTTGTGTTTGAGACTATGCATTGTTTCTAGTTAATGGTAGAATGGTGGGCTCCACTTAGTTGTAGAATTAAATCCACACCATTGAAAGCCTTGTGGTTGGGCATTTATCCCTTTAAGTTAGCTTATCGATTCACCAAGTGAGACTCACACTTGACCTATATGATCCCATGCCTTTCTTGTAGTTCAAGGTCAATGTGGAATTCACACTAGGTGGGATGCGCCTATTGATGGGTGAGGTGATGATACATGTATAGTAACATAATAATGATGATGGTAGTTGTTGGTGGAAATGATAGATATAATTTAATGTATACTGAATTATGGCATATGCATTGATGATGGATGAGTAATTATGTGTGGTACTTATGACATCTCTTATGTTAATCACGAAGTAGAAATGATCCTCATGGTAATGATGATGATATTATATATTTATATGCATGATGACAAAACATGCTACTTAACCAAAATGCTTGATATATAAGTGATAATAATGCACGTATTGATTGTTGTGATAATAACATGGATAAGATAACTATGTTTTACTTGATACATGGATGATGGTAAATGAATGATGTTGGAGAATGTAAGGATAACCTCATGCATGATAGACAACTAATGCCTAGGTCATGTATGATATAGTGTTGGATGATGGCCATAGTGTTGATGATGCATGTGAATCCTTATATGTTGTCTACTTCATACACATACTTCCATGATGTAAGTTGTGATGATGAATTTGATGTTGAATAATTCTTATGATAACAATGATGCAAGTGAGAACTTGTGTGCCACAATAACTTATGCACCTTATGTATGTGAATGTTATATGTGAGCCATGATGGCCATTTGTTAAGTATTCATAAGAGGTGTGGGAACTCAGTGTTCTATTGAGGACACTTAAACATATGGGCATTTGCATAAAATTAGCTATTCTTATGTTGGGCCTAGTGCCTTGGACTTATGAAAGCCAACTTTCCCATGAAACTTGGGATGTAAGCTAGTTATAAGCAATCGTTGCATGAGAAGCCAAGTGAGCCCATTTTCATGGTCAAGGGAGGGATGTTTTGATTATTGTTAGCTTGCTGGTCTATTTAGCTAATTGGCACTATTGTTAAGTGACTCCCGTGAGGGCATGAGATGGTTATGGTATGTGATATGTTGTGATATGTGGTTGATGTGTGATGTGTAGGTCACACATGATGATTATTGCATGTGTTATGCAACCAATATGTGATGGATGTGGTATGAAATGTGTAGCTTAAACACAACGTAGGTCTTATAAAACCAGATTATAAATTGATGATTGAATCTTAGTTGGGCCCAAGTTATGTTCCATTGCTTATGGGTACAAAGGCCGTGATCTGGCCCATATCAAGATGGGATTATGGGTGTACATGAATATTCCCATGGACAATGGGCTGTGACTTGAAGGTTTATTGTCAAGTTTCTATGTGTCGTGCCTTGACAATTTGATTTATCCTACCATTGTTATGTTGGTATCAACCTGATAGTTTGATACACATGGTTGATTTGTGAGCATCCATTTTATATGTATGCATGAACACATCATGAAATTGGAGCCCTTATGTTATTCCATATGCCTGGACATGATCCAGAGGAGTTGAGATATTTTGGATATTATTTTGATTTAGGCCTTCGTGCTAGTCTGTATGAGGATGAGATGCATTAATGTACTATGCTTAGTCCCTTGTGTTGGTCCGCATGGTTATTTGGGCCCTTGTGTTGGTCTGCATGGTTATTTATGGCCCTCGTGTTGGTCTGTATGGTAGTATTTGGGCCCTCGTGTTGGTCCTTGTGCCTATATGAAAGTCCAAAGGAGTCGGGGTATGTAAATGCAATTATCATTATACACTTGATTGTGTGGAATTTCATGGATGACATATTTCATGAGTGGATGTTTTATATGTTGGCCACATGACGGCCAGTTTAGTGACATGATTTTGTTGAGGCCTTGTGATGGCCTAAGTATTGATATTGTTGAGAAGTTCTGAGAAGGGTGCACAATGGCCACCCTGGGCTTAGATCTCGATATTAGAGATGCCTATCCTCTAATGAACCCACTAAGATCAGCCAATCGAGTCCTCTTTCATTGTGTGTCGAGTGGGGGTGAGCATAGTATGATGGGTGCAAGAGTCCTTTCCACCATCGGGACTAGGAAGGGAAGAAGTGTGACGGGCCGACCTACCGTCATGTGCCGGGTCAAGGTGGGTGGTATTCCGATTGCTGAGGTCGGGTAGGGCAAAAAAAATCAAAGTCCCCCATTATTAAGCCAATGGTTAGATGGGTAGGGGTTGACACACCCAATACTTTGCTTTTTGAAAATGTTGTCCCACTCTTATGTATAGATGGTGGATTACCCATGTGTGGTACGTTTGTGATTTCTGATGGAGATGTATCATGTATTGTGAAGATGTACTCGCAGAAATGAGGGATGTTGTCCCAGTCGTATGAGAGGATGGTGGATTACCCATGCGTGGTATGTTCATGATTCCTGGTGGAGATGTACTCATAATAATGAGGGATGTTTGGTATTTCACTCATGCATTCATTCATCCACTATTCACTCAGGCTGGTGGTGCACAAATAAATCATTATATGTACCTTCGCAATGACTATAATTTTAATTACACTACCAGAAAACTGGGCAAAGGCTACGGATTTAATCCGTAGCCATAGACCTATGGCTAAAGTTTTCATCTGTAGCACGACCATCGTCGTAAGTGCCAAGCCAATAGGTCTAAAACCTATGGCTACAGATTTAATCCGTAGCCGTAGATTACAATAGCTACCGATATAATCCATAGCCAAAAGTACCTACAGCTGCAGATATTATTTGTAGCTAAAAGTAGTGTTGGATCCATAGCAATATGTTGAATTCAATAATAGTTACGGTTGTCATATTACTAGCTACGGTTAATATCCGTAACTATTTCCTACATTAAAAAAAATTATATTAATTCATTCATTCATTCAATTACCACCTGCATAATCATTCAATCATTCATTCAATTACAATCATTCATTCATTTAATTACAATCCTTCATTCAAGAATGGAGGACAAACAGCTACATTTTTGCCTAACTGGAGAGCTCGGATTAAGGTTGATTACTCAGCCTGCAAAGCTGCAGGAAGAAAATTTTCAACCAAAAATTCATATGCATGTTAGATACTGGATTGATGATTGGATACATGTTGCCAAAAGAAAATTTATTGGTAAAGAAGAAAAAAATCCAAGTGGCATGGACTGTAGCTGTATGTTTAGTACAAATAGACTAGTAGAGGCAAGAGTAGAACTTACATTTAGGAGGAAAAACCATTATCAGGTTACAAAAAATCTTGCTGTAAGGAGTTTGTACACATTGCTGCCTAACTGGAGAGATTAGACTGAAGTTAATTACTCAGCGTGCAAAGCTGCAGGAAGAAAATTTTTCAGCCAAAAATTCATATGCATGTTAGATACTACATTGGTGATTGGGTAAATGTTGCCAAATGAAAATGAATTGGTAAAAGAAGCAAAAAATCCAAGTGGGATGGACTATAGCTATATGTTTAGTACAAATAGACTAGAAGAGGCAGGAGCAAAACTTACATCTAGGAGGAAAAACAATTGTCAGGTTAGAAAAATCTTACTGTAAGGAAGTGCATGCTACACATACTCCCCTAGTGACTTATGAACCTAGGTTTGAACCTTGTCTAACATCTCTCATATTTGAACTTTGAGAACTCCCATGCTGCAAATCTAAGCTACTTAAAGACTGGTGGTCAAACTGTAAAAGACGGATCCGCAATTAGCTGATGGGCCAAATAAATCTTGATTAATGCCAATCTAACACCTTTATAACATGCATGATCCACCATGACTTGTTGGTGATCGATTCTATTTAGATTCCCTAGGACCATTTGTTAGTGATCAGTTGTATTTAGATTGAAACACACTCCACTGCTCAAAACTCAACAGTTAAAATTTTTAACAATACAAATAACAAAAGCATGTACACATCAGATTGATAGAAATATTGTTAATAGTTTTCAGTTTTATAATTGATTTGAAATGGGATTAGTTAGAAATTATTCATGGGATGCCTATAGAATTCAATTTGCGGATATCACTTTGCAAAATAAGTCCATTCAATTCAGAGCATTATTACTTCTTCTTCTTCTTCTTCTTCTTCTTCTTCTTTGCGACTTCAATTTGTTCAATTCATGAATCCAACTCATGTAGTTCACAGTTACATGTTTCTTGTTTGAATCTTCCAAGCCTAACTACATCCCACCAAATGTGCTTATGTGCACGAATTGGAAACTGTCAGAATTTACATGTTTCTTGTTTGAATCTTCCAAGCCTAACTACATCCCACCAAATGTGCTTATGTGCACGAATTGGAAACTGTCAGAATTTCTTGTTAGTTAGGACTTAGCAGCTCCAAACCAATAAGAAAATTCTGATGAATACAAGAGCATGGAATTCACTTTTAGTTTGCTCAGTTTGCTCATTTGTTGCAAATGGGGCAAGTTAGTTGAGATTTTTTTATTATTTTATTTTTTTTGAAGGTTGCTAAGCTAGTTGAGTATGGAAAGACCATGTTTAAGAAAGATTGAAATAACATAAGTCACACACACCAGACTGCATTTGGATGCTCAATTGAATTGAAATCATTCAATTCAATGAAATTGAAATGACCATCATGGGAATAACCTCTTTCCATCCACAATGAATATCCAGCCCTAAATAACAATTCAAATTATTTCAAGCCGAACTCAAACCACATGGAATTACATTTAAGGGCTGGCCATCACAATGTATTGAAATAGTCCACCTCCATTTTAGTCCTTTTCCTTTATGTTTAACTGAATTTTCATAACCAACTGCAACTAAGCATCTAAATGCACCCTCGAAATTCAAGGGAAGGATAAATAAGATCCAAATCAATGACAAGATCACATTCTACACCTATAAATAGTTTGAATGCAGTCGAGACACTCCTTCTCTGGGTGGCCCATGACTTGCTGTCTGTGAATATCAACACCCTTGCTAATAAGTGTAGCCTTGACATACTGTATAAATCAAATTATGTATGTCATGATTAGTATCTTGGCCTGTAGATATGAATGCATGAGAATATATTTTCAAAATTTTTAATCCAAGAATAGTGGGGCCAACCTGATAAAGTGTTAAGGCCTACCCAAAGTTGAGCCCCGGTAGTATAATGTTGGGCCAAACAAGAAAATTCCATTTCTTTCAATCAAGCATCATATAGTAGATCTGAATTCTAAGAAAGGTGCTTTAATGGAAATTTGAGATCTTTGAGTAGGATGCAAAAAGGTTCACTTACCTTGAAGCATTTAAACCACCAAGTGCAACTGTTTCCAAAATCAAAAGAAAGATTTATTAATCATCCAATTTTAGCCGAGTAATTCTCCTTTTTAGTCATGTACAAAAAGACAAAAGGGATTCATAGAACTTGGGGGAAAAAATGAAACATTTGAAGCTTACAAGTGGAGACTCAGAAAGTATGTGCCTTCCACACCAAAACACACAACAATTATCTCATTGGGTAGCACGAATGTGTAAGTGCTATGATTTCATATCCCTTTGGTTATTAAATTTTGTGTTGCCAAAACCTATATCTATGTCTTGTATATTTTGTGTTTCATGTTTGAGACTATTCTTTACTTCAAGACATCGCATTTCAAGTCAAGAACTTAAATGAAGAAAGTTTCAAGTCATGGATGAAGTATTCAAGAATAGAAGTCTTCAAGTATGCATGTTCAAGATTCAATCAAGTATAAGTATAAAAGAAGATTTTGTCAACTCAAGAAAGGATCAAGAAGACTTTGTCAACTCAAGATAGGATCAAGCTCAAGAAGGCCTACTACAAGATTTGTATATTCTCAACTTCTCTTAAGGGTCATCTGGGTGTACAGACTTTCAATATCCATCTCACTTTTAAGGTTTGTTTGACCTTAGATTGACCTTAGGATGGACTTTATTGTAGGTCATTTTTTATACATAATTCATATATTTTAATATGCTTGATCGGGTTGTTCTAAGACCAGTCCTAGGGACTTCAAGACTAGTCCTAGCTCTGCTACGACCAGTCTTAAGTTTTTCAGGAGCAGTCCTAGGTTTGTTGAAGATTTTTGGATCTTTCTGGTTGTCCTACGACCAGTCCTGGACATCCTACGACCAGTCCTGTGAGCTGTACGACTCGTCCTTCGACCAGTCTTAGCCCTACGACTCAAACTCCAGCAACTAAATTGGGGGTCCTACGACCGGTCGTAGGTGACCCATGACCGGTCGTAGGTGGCCCACGACCGGTCGTAGGCTACCCAGGACCGGTCGTGGAACAGAAAATCCTTATCCCGCGGAAATCTTTAAAAATCTTTGAAGCTACGACCAATCCTAGGATCTTAAGACCAGTCGTAGATGAGACTTTTTAGGCTATAAATTGAGCACGAACTTCAGAGTTTTAGCAATTCAATTCAACTCTATTCAAGCATTCTTTAGGCTATATCCTGATATAAGTTTGTGTTTGTTTTAAGCTACTTTGTGCTTATTTAATATTCCTTTTGTTAGATTATTTTTTATTTGATTTTGATCTATATTCCAATCTCATTAGAAAAGGGGAATTTCTGATATTCCTTCTTCTTGGATTCAAAATCAAATAGAACTAGCCCTTTTGATTTAAAATCAATTAGACTTAGAACCATTCTTAAAGTGAGTATTGGACTTTGAACGTTGAATTGAACTTCTACTCCGATTGGTTCTACCGGGCTACTTCAAAAGGAGATTCAGGTATTTTACATTTGTGTAATTTACTTTCTTTAGTTTTGTTTGAGATTTGTTAGAAAAATCTCATTGTATTGGTTATCTGAGGAGAGCCAAAAAACTCAGATTGTAAGGGTTTTTGGATTGTGTAAGCCCGAGATCAAAGACACAATTGTGAAGGTTTTAGGTGAACCTGTGAAACCTATTTTGATAGTGTATGCTAATATCCCCTGTGTGAGGATATTAGGAGTGGAGTAGCATTCTGTGTGGCTGTTGGATAATAGTTGGTGTACACACAGGCGAACCACTATATATCGTTGTGTTGTGGATGTGCTTTATTCTTTCATTCCTTTATTCATTTAGTTTTTTGGATTGTGTTTGTAGATGAATGTTGTAATCTTTTTATTCCAAGCAAGTGTGGGGAATGTTGTAATAACTTAGGGTTTAGTTCTACAAGTTATTTTGATTTCCTTGATTTTTATTCCTCATTGATTTGTGATACAAAGGACATTCTAGAAATAAGGTTGTCCTACCTTAAACCTTTGGTTTTTGGTGTAAGGTTGTCCTTAGAACTGATAAAGTATCATTCTCTTTATTTTAGGCTATTGAGATTACTTTTAATTCTGCATTGTGCTTTATTTCTTTTATTATTCCGCTATTTTTTATTTTATTTGGCATTACCCTATTCACCCCCCCTCTAGGGCATATAGCTAGGCCCTTTCAAAATGGCCCATTGTTGTTATTAAATCTGTTTTACAAGTTTAAACATCTATTAGTAAGAAAATAAATAAGGACTTGAGAAGAACATCCAGTAAAGATATTAAATCCCACATATGCAGGCCTCAACCAACTTCTACAAACCATAACAGGGATCAATAGAAGTCAACAGACATACTTAATTTGTGGCTGCCTCTTTTCAGTGTCTAATAGTTCAAAATTAAACTTTGCCTTGCAAGTGGGTAGAAATAATCAATGTTCTGAGACATGTAAACCTAAGTCAGTAAACATCACATATTATAATGAACATGTCATGACATCAACATTAAGTAAGTTCAAACCTTGAAGACTTTGTTACTAATCTTGTCACACTTTGCATGAACGCAAAATTTACATCCATCACGGCATACCTATTCCAGAGAGTGAGTCCCACTATCATGTTCTATTCATGTGAAGAGAATAAAGAAGAAAAAATTTAATCAAAAAAGCAGATTTTCTAACCCAATTCCCCCCATTAGAGTGATGTCCAATCTTCTTGCATATGCCACAAAATTGTTTAGATTTTAACAACTGAAATAACAACATTGATTGTGTAATTAACAACAATGAACAGGCTCAAGCACACAATTCACAAATAACTTCAATGATAACAGTAGCATTTAAAATTTCCAATCAAAGTACAAAATCATAATCATAAAATGATCATATTCCTTAAAAAACATTTAAAAGCTCAAATGATATCAATTACCAGATGAAACAATTCCTCAATCCATAAATGAGAGAACTACAGAAGTGGAATAAATCAAAATAAATATATTCTTCACTCATTAGGAATTGTAAGCAGAATGCCATACCTTCCAAGAAATCCTTCAAATTCTCCAGAAAACTGAAATCCGTTCACAGCTCCCAATAAAATCACTTCAAAGCAAGTTATCCTAACATGAAATCTGAATAAACTAAAATTTAAAATTCAATGAAACACAAATGAAAAATTACTAATATTTTTGAAGGCTTACCTGAGAAAACATCAATGAAACTGCATTATTTCTTTAGAAAATCTCTGGACTAGACTGTAGAGTAGCGTCGACTTCACGACACTGAGATTTCTCTATTCTATATATTGATTTTCTAGGAAAAATGAGAAAAATCACTTCAAAGCAAAGCAAGAAAAAAAATGAGCAAAATTCTACAACTAATTCAAATAAAAGGAAGGAAAACTAATCTGAAGCTTCAGATTCTTGAAAATCTCAATGAAATTACTTCAAACAGGTCATTGAAATCGCTCCTTTTCAAATCTGTACCTTTTTCTATGGAGAATCTCTCAATTTTAGGGCCAAAGAGCATGCATTTTCACATGGAAATATCTTGAAGTCTGTCTATATAGAGTTCTTTTCCTTCTCCTTCTTATTCTCCTTCTTGTGGTGAAAGGGAGTTTTGAAGATTGAGAGATGGGTTTCAGGAGGTCTGCTACACGTGGGAGGAAAGGATGGACTGAGATGGAGTGGCTGAGCACGTGAGGGAGAGTGGGAAATCGAGGGAGGGTGAGGGAGATAAAGAAGCTGAGTGCGAGAGAGAAAGAGAGAGAGAGAGAGAGAGAGAGAGAGAGAGAGAGAGAGAGATGGATAGATGGGTTTTGGAAGGGTTGCTGCACGCGGGAGAAAAGGGCAGACTAATTTTGATTTGGGAGGTGCGTTTAGTTTTGGGACGGGTGCGTGACGGATGACCCAAAAATCATTTGGGTTTTAGGACCGTGGGGCCCACTGCGATGTATTTTATTTATCCACTCTGTCTATTAATTTTAAAATATTATTTTAAGTATTAATGTAAAAAAAAAAGGAGTTATATCGAAGCTATAAGAAGACCACACAACATATTAACAATAGGAATTTAATTTTTATTATTTTGTTATGGTGTGGTCCACTTAGACCTTTAATCTACATAATTTTTGGGCTCATCGATTAAAATTATATATTAGAATTGATGGGCGGCTTACATTAAACATTATATATCCAATGGGCCCCATGGAGCCCCTTAAGCATCATTAATATCAAATAAGGTTCGGGTGAGGACATAGGTTTTGGCTACAAATCAATTAGGTTTTAGCTACTGATTAAATCCGTAGTATAATTACTCCAGATTTAATCCGTGCCCAAAAACTTTCAAAGTCTGAGCCCTTTGCTCGATTTTTTTGTAGTGTTAAGAATGGGAATAACTTGAAATCAGGAGTTTACCATATCGGGTCTAGCTATCTAAATCTGGTATGCGACTGGTCTGGATAGAAGTCCCTTATGATGAACCCCACGGCTTGTGATATCGTGTACTATCATCCTGACTCCACATGCCAACTCTGCCATTGCCTTTCCATTGTATGCCATATAGTAGAAAATGGAATTTGATTTTCTTGTTCATGATGATTGGCTATTCTAATGATTCATGGTCGCTTGTTGAGTGACATGTCTATTATTGATGTGATGTTCATGATAACCTGTGTAGTTATACGATATGTTTGATTGATAACCTGCTCACCTATGATAACATGCTCGGTTGATAACATAGCTATGGTTGTTTTAGATGTCTTTTCAAAAGCACCCTAATAAGCCATGTTTTACTCCCGGAACACAAACGACTTATTGTAACGCCCTGAAAATCGGGGGTCGAGCATAAACTCCACTCCCGAGTTCCAGAACATCACTTATGTAACATTTTCAATGATGGATGAATGTCGGCTATAATAGTGCATAAAACATGAAGTGAATTAAGCTAAAACAGCATATCATACTCTAGAGACAGTTAAATTAGTAAGCGAAAGACTGTAATAAATATATAAAATGTATAAACGATTGTAAGTCTCTGGAGTGTGAACATGTTACCAGGTTAACTAAATACATGTATACTCCAAAATAGAAAGAAAATAATATACATGGGTGTATAAAAAAAGGCAAAATACCAAGTGCATTGGCATCTAATCAGTAACCCTGTAACCCCATCAATCAGAACCTGCATATAGGAGAGATCCTCCTCATCATCATCAAGTCGGGCTCTGCTTCGCAAGCATCGCCATCATCTGAAACTAAAATAGGGACTGGTGGGTGTCCAGAACATCGTCCCGTAATGTGGGAGTGAGTAGCTAACTCAGTGGAAACTATACAGCAAAGGTTAACATGTTATCAATTCAATCAAGCAGTAATGATAAAGCAGTATAATCAAACATTCCTAAATACTGTAATTAATGCAATGATGAAATGACATGATGGATGCCCTCACCAACATACTCCATCATGCGACACCATCTTACGTCTGCGGCATGCTTTCTTCCCTCAGTGTTCCACATCTTTCAGGCACATGCAGTGCGATATGAATATGATTACTGAGTTATTATTAGTCCTTTTCATATAGTAGGATTGGGAAGCTAAGGTACCTCCCTTATATCAATACCTAAACAATGATCCATTCTAGGGTCGTCAGTCCTAGCATATCTCATACGAAGTACGGTTCTAGGTCTCTGCAAGGGCTATCAGGGTTGTTGCACGCACTCGTTGCTCCGCTCTCCCATCACCTTATTAATAACTGTGCCCTAATAACTTGTACCATCACCGCAGTTCCAATGTCATGTCTCGTGTGCCAATGCAAGACCCAGCCTAAGAGTTGTGGGCTCGTGTTTATTTCAAGGAAAACGCTGCATGTTGTGAATTTTGAGAGAATCTCTATCCAAACATCACATCAATCAATCAAAGTACAACCCATACCTAATTCATCCCTCTCTCACCAACAAGGCATGCCAACCCAAACCTCTCTCATCCAAAGTCAACTCTCTCTCTCTCCACCCATCCCTTCCTTACACCCATCACGCATCACCTCTCTCTTACAACAACTCCTCTCTCTCTTTCTCAATCCATTTCCCAAGCAAACCAAGAGAGAGCAATCGTCCAAGCTCTTCCCAAAGAGAGCTAAGTCTGGCCCACTCCCTACCACCCAATCTCTCATCCTAGCCATCCATACTTCATCTTCCTCCATCAAAATTAAATCCAAGGAGCTAAGGAAGCCAAGGGACCAAGAAGGAGTGATATAGGTGGGTGATTTTAGGATATCCACCATTGATTTTCATTTAAGGGAACACTTATGATGGGACCCATTTTGATGTATGTGTTGTAAACTACGAGGGGCCCATAGTGGCAAGGTCCCTCCACTACACCGATCTCTCTCTCTCTATCTCTCTCTCTATTTTTCCTATTGCAGCCCACCTTGAAGGATGGATTAGATCCACACCATGGACAATGGAAACCCCACCATGATGTATTATCCACATTGTCCTTCCTAAACGGCTTGGATGAAGTAAAAGACAAGTATCAGTTTGATCCAAGTGGTGGGCCATGCTGATGTGGACCCACAATGATTTATTTATTATATCTGCACTATCCAGATTGTTGGATGGTGGGTTACACCATGGTGTATGTGTTTTACCAACACCGTCCATTTGTTGGGGGCTTGCCCTGGTATGTGTGACTGACCTTGATATGTGTATTTCATCTCAGCCGTCCATCCATTTTCAGGATGGTGGGCTCACTGCAGTGACGTCAGCAAGTTCTATGGTAGATCATGAGGTATGGTTATATCCTAACCGTCCATCCAGGTGGGACGCACCAAGATGTATGTGTTTATACACACACCGTCCATCTAGACATTCTGTTCAGTGCCTACCATGATGTATCTGATAGTCACGCTGTCCATTCATTTGCAGTTGTGTGGGGCCCACCCCACACGTGCTGCATGTGTGGGATGGGACCCACCTTGATGTATTTATTCTATCCCCACTGTCCTGGCCCACTGTCCATCTGTCCAGGACAGTGTGCCTGATCATGAGGTTGTATCCAAACTGTAAGTCCGTTTGGGAACATGGACCCCACTGCCATGATATATGTGTTTTATACACACCGTCCATCTGTTTGGACGTGGGGCCTACCCACACGTACTGCACGTGTGGGATAGGACCCGCCTTGATATAAATATTCTATATCTGCACCATCCATCTGGACAGTGCTGTGTGGCGCGCACCATGATGTATGAGTTTTAATCCGCTCCGTCCACCGATGTGGGACCCACCTTGAATGTATATATTGTATATCTAGACCGTCCGTCTGCTGCCAGCAGCAGATAGCTACTGTAATGCCATCAACAAGTTCTGTGGGTCTCACCTGATATATTTATTTCTTCCTAGTTGTCCATCTAGATGGGACCCACTATGATATGTGTGTTAGATCCAAACCGTCTATCAGATAGACCACACTGTAATCAGTGGAGGATTGAACGTCCACCATTGAAACCATTTTGGGTCACAGGAGTTTTGGATCAATATGGAATTTGTTTTTCCTCTTAATCTAGGCTTTTGTGACCTTATGATCAGATTGGATGGAAAATAAATGTTATGGTGGGCCCTATGATTTGTTTAACAGTGAAAATCATTATCTCCACTTTTATTTATGCTATGGTCCAGATGATCTTTTGATATGATTCATTTTTGAGAAATACTCTATAATAATCTCTAAAAATAGATGTATGGTGTAGATATAATAAAATGAAAATTTAATGTGTGGGTCCCACCTTGATGTATGTATATTGGGCCCAGATATGAGCCCATTGTGATGTGTTGGAGGCCCATGGATTGTGGCCCATTGTGATGCATTCGTGGCTGCCCACTGTGATATATTTGAGGCCCATGGGATGTGGCCCAATGCGATGTATATGAGGCCCTTGTATGAGGCCCAACGTGATGCATGTGAGGTCCATGAGTGAAGCCCGAAGCGATGTATATGAGGATTGATGTGATGTGTGATTCTACCAGGATGTATGTAATGATGTTTATGATGCCCAACCATGTTCCTAGTTGGTATTAAATGGGCCATGCTTTGGGAGCAATGATGGTTTAATGTCCACGTTATATGAGTAATGATAGTTAGATGTCCACATTGTAACTCTCCCTAGGGTCCATTGTTAGGCCCATTCTCATCTCCTCTTAATGGGCTAACCCAAACTGTTGGGACCCCATTGATGATTATATTACCCATCTTTCCCTTGATTAGACTATTCCAATCCGTTGGGCCCCCATTTGATAATGATGCTTTCCACCATACCTTGTAGACCACCCAAGCCTTGGAGCCCATCTTGTGTTCGTACCAAACCTTTCATAGGGAATGTGGCCCACCTTGTGTTTATTGGGCCCTTAGGAAGCGCAGATTGCTACGTTATGGAACAAGCAAGGAAGCCCACTCCTTATTCTTAGTCCCATTCTTGATATGAGTAGGCCATCTAAGCCCATCTTTGATATGAGGAGAGTACATCATCACCATAGGTAGAAAGATCAGTGGTATTAGGTTTAGTATATCCATGGTTAAGGACTATGATTGGTATATGCACTGAGTATGTGTTATGAATTAGATCTACTGTCCTTCTATGAACCCCGCCATATATATAGGCTGATTATTGATTATGACTATGATTGGTATACGCACTGAGTATGTGTTAGCATAACATTATGATTGTATAAGGCCCATTGTGTGATTGTATGAGGGTCATTGTGATTATATGATACTTATTGTGATTATATGAGGCCCATTGCGATTATATGAGACTCATTGTGACTATATGAGGCCCATCGTGATTGTATGAGACCCATTGTGTGATTATTGAGGCTCATTGTGATTATATGAAGCCCATTGTGATTATATGAGATTCGTTGTGATTATATGAGGCCCATTGTGATTGTGTGAAGCCTCTTGTATGTGTAAGGCACAATTGTGATGTGTGAGACCCACCATGTGTATGTGATTGTGTGTACGCCACCCGTTCATTATTCGGGCCATGGGCCGCCTTATACAAGCCCACCATGATGTATGTGATTATGATCATGCTTAGTATACTTCATGATACATGCCCATACGCATCTTTCACATGCTTGTTATGAGGAGTGATTGAGTATAACATGTGCCATTAGGCTGATTATTTATGAGACTCCCTGAGACACTGAGTTGCCCCACATAAGCGCGCAGTACGAGCAGGTTTGATGCATGACTGGATGGAATGGCTCATGCATCTCGCATTTTGTGACATGATCATTTGGCGCCCTAGCAACATCAGAGCTGCGACCTCTACAGGTATATCGTGGATGGTCAGATGGGACATAAGAAATGTTTGGTTTAAACATATGGGCACATTAGATTTTCGTGGGTGAAAGTCCCTAAACTCCTGTGGCTAGGGGATGCTCCAACATTTAGACCGAGTGGAAGACATGAGTGTCGAGTGTAGAATACCAGGAGGTTGTGCTTCCCATTGTGTTATGGTCGGTTGGGAGGGGGTGTGGCCTTACCTGCCTGAGGGAGTAGGCAATGTTAGGTTGAGTCTGAACAGTTTAAGGAATAATTTTACTATCGACAAGCCGAGCCAATATTGGCAGGAGGATGGTGAGGTCTCTTCCACTTACCCAGTTGTGCACTTGATGGGGCGGCAAGCTGACATAGAGTGTACTAGACCCCAGTGATGATCCCAGAGACGTACTGTACTGAGATGTGGAGTTACATATTTATCATTTGACGTATTTATTCATTCATGCACTATCCACTCAGGATGGTGGTGAGAAACTAAATCATTATGTGTACCTTTGTAATGGCCAGGATTTCGGTTGAGGCACACGACTAAGCTGAGATTAGGAGTTTACCACATAGAGTCTGGCTATCCAAATTTAGGTATAAGACTAGTTTGGATAGAAGACGTTTGTGATGGACCCCATAGCTTGCGATGCTACGTACTATCATCCCGACTTCACACTCCAGTTTGGTCATTTCTTTCACACCACATATTGCATTGCATCCTCAGCATATGGCATTTGGGTTGCTATGTTTCTGCATTTATATGGCCTAGATGAGGCTAATAGTATTTGTGGCTCTTTAGAATTGCATATTGTATTGCATTCTTGATATCTGATATTTGGCTCATTTATGACCCCACATTGCGTAGCCGATATTCATTGCATACTCCGATATTGAATGACTTATAGCCTTGCCAGTATTTCGCTTATGCTGATATTGTGTGTTTGGCACTTGCGTACACACATACACCACCCTCTAAGATTTTTATAAGCTTATGCACGATAGATGCTTGCAGGTGATGATAGGACGCAATCGAGCTGAGGCAGGAGCATGCGGCAGAGCTTCTGAAGCTTTTGACATTTATCTTGTATTTTCCCTTCATGTATTGTACTCAAGTTTTTTAATTTTAGTGGATATGTGATGATGATGTTGCCTTTGTGATTTGGGTAAACTTGTGGTTATGCTTCTTACGAGATAAATTTACATTGAAAAATCCTCCTTGTAGGATCCTAGGATCGGAATCTGGCATATGGGCACTGGAATTCGAGAATGGGGTACTAGAGAGGCTGTCGGTACCAGATTTTGTAACACCCCGATTTTTGGCCAATCTGGGATTTGACGTCCTTAGGCAATTGGTCAACCAAAACACCTGGAAAATCGCTCAGAACCCAATTCCATAGCTAAAGAAATCACTTAGGATTAATTCCTTTAGAAACTAAGCATAAGTTAGCTAGCGCAACGCTAGAGTAGCTGGAAAATAGTCCCTGATCACTTTAAATACGTTCTACAAGATCCAAATCGAGTAGAACAAATGACTCTATAATACCCTAAAACCTCGGATCAAACCCTAAGCAGGTTTGTTCTCTGGACCACTTTAAAAATCTGTATTGGATCTAGACCGCGCGTCGAAAGTCCGATACCTGCTATCTTAGACCGTTAGAACCGCATAGCTGGACTTGATAATCATTTCAAAAATCAAGTACAACCGATAATCACAGGCTATTTCATTGAGCCCGGACTGAAGAGAGTGCGAATAGGGACAGATTTGGAATTTGAAATTCAAATCTGGCACACGACTTGACGCGTCAGTATTAAGCGTTCTGACCGTCAGAATTCAGCCAAATTACACCCTTGGATCAGGAAAAATTTCTATTTCATATCATGAGACTTGCAGCCCTGATCTACGTGTGGTGACTGCTGAACTAAAACTGGACCGCCACGGGCGATCTACGAACCCTGCCGGACTGAAAACTTGATGCGTGCTAGATCCTGTATGCATGAGCTTAAGTCCGATCGCGTTCGGCCAGGGGACCACCAGAAATGTACTTTTGGACTGAAACAGCCCCGATTTGGATATACCCTAAGTGAACTTTGTTCCCGAGCCTATTTCGGGCATTTTTGAGCTTATAAAAGGGGTTGAAACCCTCACTCCTCTCTCCCATCCGAATTTGAGAAAAATCCTAGATTGGGAGAGAGAAAAGGTGAGAGTTTGTGAGAGAAGGTGGGAGAGAATTCCCTGCTGCTTGTGCCACGTGCTGTACGTGCTTTAGCAACGCGCTTCAATCAAGTAACCCGACTGGCCGTTGTATGTTCACCCTGCATGAGTCATAGCTGCTTGAACCTAGGGTACTGAACTTACCATTGTAAACCTTATTAAGCATGGTACCTTGATCCACGAAGACTCGTGAGCCGGGCATGGTGGTATGAGACACCGTGGTCGAGCCGTCGGCCTACGCTAGGGCCACAAACCTCCCCGTAGTGACCAGTGAGCACCTAGTCTCGTGAGCAGATTATGGTGGTATGGGACACTATATTCTAGCTGTCGGCCTACACTGATCAGGCGACAAGTCCTTTGTAGTGACTGCGAGCGTATTCTGAGTCTAAGGGAGGCGACGACCCTTTAGTAGCAGTAGAGTACAGTAGGCCTGTATTGATAAGGTGATTGGGGAACGGTGCAACGAGTGTGAGCAACATCCCTGGCAGCCCTTGCAGCGACCTATAAAATATACATCATATGAGATTACTAGGAGTGACGACCCTAGACAGGATCTGTGTTGGGATTGATATAAGGGAAGTACCTTAGGTTCCCAATCCTGATGTTTGAATGGACTAATAACAACTAGAAAATCATATCACCATACCATTGCATGTTCCTAGAAGATGTGGAGCACTTGAGGGTCGATTGCATGCTGCGGTTGTAAGATGGTGCCGTATAAGGGAGATCGTCGGTGAGGGCATACATCACGTCATGTCATATTTCATTAACAACAGTATTAGGATTGTCTGATTTACTGCTTTACTATTATCGCATGATTGATTTGTGAACATGCTAATCTTTGCTCTATGATTCCACTGAGTTGATCACTCATTCCTACGTTACGGGATGGTATTTGCAACACCCACCAGACCCTGTTTTAGATGCAGGTGATGCTGAGATCCAGGAGGCAGAGCCAGACTTTGATGAGGACCAGGACGAGTTCTCATACATGCAGTACCATGATGGCTTTGCTTAGGTGACCTGGGTTGACGGGACTTCATAGTGGGACTCTTTTGGACATTTATTTCTGTCATGTACATGTATATGAGACTCACTGATGTATTCATACTTTAGTGACAGTTGAGATCTACTTTGTTTTTCCATACAGTGATATATATATTCTTTAGTCTTCCACTTGCTTTTATCACTGGATCTAGAGTATGAATTGCAGTTTTGGTATAATTTTACTCATGTGAATACTTTAACTCAGACAACATTGAATCATGATTACTTTTTTTGCATAAGTGACGGTCTGGAACTCGGGAGTTGAGTTTAGACATGACCCCCGATTTTCAAGGTGTTATAAGATGGTATCAGAGAATGATTTGGATTAAACCGGGCCTGGGTTATGGTTACGCGACGTATGATGTCACTTCCTTTGACTTAGGTGGGTGAGAGAAGGGTCTAGAAACACTTGTAAGATCACAGATTCGCCAATAGGCGAAGTCTATTCGTATCGATCGCGTGATCGAGTCCGTAACACATCTAGGGTCGCGTGAAGCGACCTGAGTAGCTCCTAGGTTGTAGGTAGTTGGGTCAAGACATTCTTTGAATGATTCTAAACCCATAAATGTAAATCCTTGGGCTGTGGGACAACCACAACCCCTGTATTCAATCGTCAGGGCTTAAAAATCCCGTTTCACCGAAAATCTTCAAAATTCTTTCTCTCACCACTCCAATCTTTAATTATTTCTTATCCTTTTCATGTTAGGCATCAATAATAATGTGAAAATGACATAAAATCATACTTCGACAAAATTTTATGGTGAATAGTAAAATTTTAATGAAAATGGCCATAAGGCCATTATAAGTCTGCTTTCTTTAGTAACTAATGAGCTATATGGATGTACTAGCTCCTTCTACCCTAAAATCATATGCTGCATGATAGGATTTTGTATTTGGTATTGCAGATTAGCCCTGGAAATCCCTGAACAAATATTTGGACCTATATAGGTCAATATACAATGAACCAAGGTGGGGCCCATAGTTATTTGGGGTCCCTAGACCATGGGGGACCAGACCCATGTGTTCCCACTGACCAGATGATCGGACGGTCGGCGATGCCATGCCGGTTCGGCGATGCATCGCCGTTCACCATGGTCGATTTGCTGTAAAATTTGGTATGTGGGGGTGTTTTGGGTAATACATACCCCCCATGTAGTGTTCGTGCATAGAAAACCCCAAATAGGGGTACTTCCTTCACAAACAGCCCTTCCCCTAGCTCCATTTACGTTTTCTAGCTGCCCTACCTCCAAATCGTGGTTTTAAACCACTCCCAAATCCGTTCTAGGCCAAAAACGACCACACTCCATCGTTCTATTGAAGTTTTCAGCCCTCCCTCTAACAGATTTCGTCTTTTGGAGCTCTCAAAACTCCCAAATTTAGCTGAAATCGTGAGGTGATCCATTCCCTTTTTTCATTCTCTTTTATTTTTAAAAATTCAGCCTTTGGGAGCTTGATGCATCCCTCACAGGGCTTACATTTGTTTTAGTCCATTTGGGCAACAATTTCTCCGTATTTCCTCCACTTTCCATGGCTATTGTTTAAGTTGCTTTAGCCTTTTTCTCTCTTTCCACCATCCTCCCTCTCAAGCCTATTTCTCCATTTTCTTTGCTTAAGGGATACTGAAAATATATGGCCGAGAGAGCTCTAGTGAGCAACAGACAGTATTAGACTCGACAGTGATAAAGAAGGTAAGTCGGCACTGTGGTAGAGTCCTTTGGTAGAATTAGGCATCTGTGTCGTTGTCTTGTAGATTGTTTGATTATCGTTTGAGATCTCTGTGTTTGTTGTTGTTAGGTTTTGTAACGACAGAGGTAGAAAGTGTGGAACTTTGTTCCATGTATCGTGACTAACATACCACTTCCAATCCCACCATGGGACTAGGAATGCGGTCTCATTTAATACAACTAAACGCTACCGGCCACATAGACCCTTGACGTTTTGGATCTAGTGTTAGCACTCTTAGATTTAAAAGATCTGACGATATAGGAAAGAAAAAATTTTCTTTCAATGATCTTGACCCTAAGCGATAGATCAATTCCTTGTATTAGTAATGGTATGGAACCATTTAACGTATAAACTTAGGCTTTGGATTATAGCTACTGCGTTATAAACTAGGCTACTAGTTACCTTAAGTAGTGTAAAGCCTGTATATGCTAAGGAATTGTAGGTTAGGTTTGGTTGAAGTAGAGCTTTATTCCTTCGATAGATCCCCTTATGACTTATAGACTTCTGTTGTTGCCCATAAGAAGGAACCATTCACTCTCAGGGAACATGTATAAATCTCTCAGATTGAACTTAGAATGTACTAGCACGCCCCTTAGAATTGCCTTCCCCAAGGGCTTATTGCATTCGGGAACGCGGAATAAAGGAACTACATGTAAGCGATGTATTCGCGGTTTGAATCGACTTCCTAATCCTAGTGGTTACCAATAAATCCAATGCTCTGATCAAGCAGAAGATCGGCATCGACTCGGATTAAGAATTGATATAATAAATCTTCTGTCCTAGCTAGACAGAAAGTCTATGTATCCGGCTCAGACCCACTATACAACTTTTCTTCCGTGTTGGCTCGATCACATACAACCAAACGTGATCACATTATCTTTGGAAAATGGCGAGGACTTAAAGCCAGTAGAGAATTCGACATCTTGCCACCAACTCATACCTGCCCCTGAACTTAACCACAATAGAGATTAGGCTCATCTCTATGATCATAGGTACCAATGTCATAAAATGCATCATTAGCAAGGAAAACCATGTAGAGAAAGGTTGTTTCCCAATTCATGTCAAGGATAGGTCTTAAGTTGCGCCTCATTCCGATATACGAATCGATGCAAAGATTCTTGAACTTTAAGTAAAACCAAGTTTTAAGGGGGGTAGAACGTATTGAGTCCAATCCAGTTAGGTTAGTCAACGCTACCATTTGATCAGATTGGCGCAGCGGAAGCGTGGTTAGCCTCTTCCCCACTGGCCCAGGATCGAAACATTTGAGTAAGGATATATGTACGTTTAGGTCAATAAATAAGATTGACCCTTTCTTAGAATGTCAATACTAAAGTCTTACTAGATACTCCTTACCCTTCACCAATTTCGGGGATGAAATTGTATTTTAAGGGGGGTAGATTGTAACACCCTGAATTTTGGCCAATCTGAGATTTGACGTCCTTAGGCAATGGGTCAATCAAAACACCTGAAAAATCGCTCAGAACCCAATTCCATAGCCAAAGAAATCACTTAGGATTAATTCCTTTAGAAACTAAGCATAAGTTAGCTATGGCAATGCTAAAGTAGCTGGGAAATAGTCCCTGATCACTTTAAATACGTTCTACAAGACCCAAATCGAGTAGAACAAATGACTCTATAATACCCTAAAACCTCGGATCAAACCCTAAGCAGGTTTGTTCTCTGGACCACTTTAAAAATCTGTATTGGATCTAGACCGCGCGTCGAAAGTCCGATACCTGCTATCTTAGACCGTTAGAACCGCATAGCTGGACTTGACAATCATTTCGAAAATCAAGTCCAACCGATAATCACAGGCTATTTCATTGAGCCCGGACTGAAGAGAGTGCGAATAGGGACAGATTTGGAATTTGAAATTCAAATCTGGCACACGACTTGACGGGTTAGTATTAAGCGTTCTGACCGTCAGAATTCAGCCAAATTACACTCTCGGATCAGGAAAAATTTCTATTTCATATCATGAGACTTGCAGCCCTGATCTACGTACAATGACTGCTGAACTGAAACTGGACCGCCACGGGCAATTTACGAACCCTGCCGGACTGAAAACTTGATGCGTGCTAGATTCTGTATGCATGAGCTTATGTCCGATCACGTTCGGCCAGGGGACCACCAGAAATGTACTTTTGGACCGAAACAGCCCCGATATGGATATACCCTAAGTTAACTTTGTTCCCAAGCTTATTCTGGGCATTTTTGAGCTTATAAAAGGGGTTGAAACCCTCACTCCTCTCTCCCATCCGAATTTGAGAAAAACCCTATATTGGGAGAGAGAAAAGGTGAGAGTTTGTGAGAGAAGGTGGGAGAGAATTCCCTGCTGCTTGTGCCACGTGCTGTACGTGCTTTAGCAGCACACTTCAATCACCTCACCGGTGATTTCTCCGCATTTTCAGGTAAGAAAATACCCTAGAAGTTGCTAATTTGAGATTCCTTTCGTTCCATAGCTTGTTAGTTGATAAATCTTGTAAAACAGGTTCTCTATTCGTCGTAGACGAAGCGTATACGCTCCGTTCGAATTCACACGTTTATAAGAGATAAGGTGCGGATTTTAGATGCTTTGATTGACTATTTCCAACGCTTTCAATGTCGTTTAATAGTAGATTATCGACGACATCACCGTTTGACATGTACAACATGTTGTCCGTTTCCTGTTTCGTAAACCGACGGAGAATATGAGATTTAGGGAATTTTAGTCATTTATAAGAAGTACTGATTTCATTCATATTTTGCTGATGTGATTGACATGGTTTATTGTCACATTAGAATGTTAGGAATACGTGCATAATTAGTTTGGCGAAGAAATGCGCACTTCGGGTCGACATACTATATGTAGACTTAAGTGTGTAGTGTAAGTGTTTATATAAATGCTTGTATTAGTATGTATTGAATTAAATGATGTTATGAATTAGTTTGAGATTGATTTCTCAATTAATATGCTGATGTAAATGATTTCTTACATGTTAGTTATATGCATGATTTCATTGTATGTATGAAATGCATGTGCTTGATGATTTACTTAAGTTGTATGTTATAACATGTGTTAACATGCTCACATGGTTGTATTTCATTTCCAATACTCTTATATGAATTGCTGATGTGAATTCATATGTGTTTGGGACTATACCTAGTCTAGGCAGTCGGTAACCGAGCAAATTCGTGGTTGTCTTATCTTTGCCATGAACGACGTGTCGATGAACGCGAGCCATGTTTTGGAGTTGGCGGCAGTGGTTATGCCACGCGAAGTGTTTTACGCACTTCATGTCGTTCGACTTGAGATGCGATCATGCTAGTCGAGCCCGTCAAGTAACCCGACTGGCCGTTGTATGTTCACCCTACATAAGTCATAACTGCTTGAACCTAGGGTACTAAACTTACCATTGTAAACCCTCCTAACCATGGTACCTTGATCCACGAAGACTCATGAGCCGGGCATGGTGGTATGGGACACCGTGGTCGAGCTGTCGGCCTACGCTGGGGCCACAAACCTCCCCGTAGTGACCAGTGAGCACCTAGTCTCGTGAGCAGATTATGGTGGTATGGGACACTATATTCTAGTTGTCGGCCTACACTGATCAGGCGATGAGTCCTTTGTAGTGACCGCGAGCGTATTCTGAGTCTACGGGAAGCGACAACCCTTCAGTAGCAGTAGAGTACAGTAGGCCTGTATTAATAAGGTGATGGGGGAGCGGTACAACGAGTGCGAGCAACAGCCCAGACAGCCCTTGCAGCGACCTACAAAATATACATCGTATGAGATTACTAGGAGTGACGACCCTAGACAGGATCTGTGTTGGGATTGATATAAGGGAAGTACCTTAGGTTCCCAATCCTGCTGTTTGAATGGACTAATAACAACTCAGAAATCATATCACCATACCATTGCATGTGCCTGGAAGATGTGGAGCACTTGAGGGTCGATTGCATGCCGTGGTCGTATGATGGTGCTGTATGAGGGAGATCATCGGTGAGGGCATACATCACGTCATGTCATATTGCATTAACAACAGTATTAGGATTGTCTGATTTACTGCTTTACTATTATCGCATGATTAATTTATGAACATGATAATCTTTGCTCTATGATTCCACTGAGTTGATCACTCATTCCCACGTTACGGGATGGTGTTTGCAACACCCACCAGACCCTGTTTTAGATGCAGGTGATGCTGAGATCCAGGAGGCAGAGCCAGACTTTGATGAGGACCAGGAGGAGTTCTCATACATGCAGTACCATGATGGCTTTGCTTAGGTGACCTGGGTTGACGGGACTTCATAGTGGGACTCTTTTGGACATTTATTTCTGTCATTTACATGTATATGAGACTCACTGATGTATTCATACTTTAGTGACAGTTGAGATCTACTTTATTTTTCCATACAGTGATATATATATTCTTTAGTCTTCCGCTTGCTTTTATCACTGGATCTGGAGTATGAATTGCAGTTTTGGTATACTTTTACTCATGTGAATGCTTTAACTCAGACAACATTGAATCATGATCACTTTTGTTGCATAAGTGACGGTCTGGAACTCGGGAGTTGAGTTTAAACACGACCCCCGATTTTCAGGGTGTTACAGATTTGGCGATCGAGAATTTTGTGAGCCCCGTTTCTAAGTTTGAGGCGTGACAGAGAGAGTGGGGCCAAAGTGTGGACCACCATCAATCCTAGATGGAGTGGACCACACATCATCATCCAACTATCCATCCATTTGTTGTGAGTCTACACCCTCTCCTAACACCCTCCTCATACTCATCTTTCTTCATTTCATATTTTAATGCATGTAGGTCCACTGGTGTGGATCCCCATCATTTCATATATTACTAGCCATGGTGGTCAGCAAGTGTCCCATGTCAGTATGGTCTACCATGATGAACATTATATCCACACCCTTCACATGTAATCCCATTTTTGTATCTAGATAGCAACTTCTAAAAATTGTATAAAATCATCATGCTAAGATTGGGGTTAAAACTTGAGAATAATATGAACTACAATATAAGCTAACTTTGGGCCAAATTTTGTAGCCATCCAGCGGTCTAATTATCCATAGCATTAAGTTTATCGGGCTGTTATCCAACAGCACATGCATGATTCCAATTAACTAATAACGAACCCATTTTTAATTCCTTTAATGAATGTATTGAAAATATATTTTTATTGGTTTTGTAAAAAATCAAACTGGCTTTCCAACAGTATATAATAAGCCTCAATCGGAGTTCGGACGGTTGAGATCTTGGCCTTATACGAAGACTGTATTTGGGAGCTTGTTATGACCATTCTTGTGTGGGGCCATATCCGTGATTCCAACGGTCAGATGCATTTGATATTTGTTCTTAACTTACTTGAGATAGTAAATAATCATATGTATGGTCCTTATGGTTCTTATGGTCATCTTCTTTCTTGATAAAATTTAGAAAATTCTGAACCGACAGATACTTTTATAAGGATAAACCTTGAATTGTTTTGTGTGGCCTAGATGAATCCAAGGCTCTGTATGGTTGGAGATCTATATATAGTATAAATGACTTATTCTAAAACCATCCATTGGATCAGATTTTCCAAAAGAGAATCCGAGCAATACATTTCATGTGCTACTTGATGTGTATGTTGGATATATGTTGTATATAACATTCATCCTCTTATTGACCCACTTGAGTGTGGGATCACTTGTGATTTATACATTTTATCAGTTCATCCAATATGGAAACCCATGTACATTTCTGTGTGTCTCTTATATATGGTTTGTTAGCATGTGGGCCCCACTTTCCATTGCATCTATTTCATTTCCATTGCACTTTTTGTTTGCAGAAAATTTCTAAGTACTTAACTGTATTGCATGTAGGCCTCTTTGACACCTTGTGGTGGGCCTCACACTCTGTAGTTAAGGGTCCCACTTTGGGGATGTTTAATCCTTATATAAATGAGTTGTGATGTCCCACCTTTATTTTAGAAATGATCTCTAAGTGTTTGGAAATTGGGCCATGAGTTGTGACAAACCCCATTGTTGAAAACTATCTGATTATTTTTGTATTTTATACCAACTTCAAGCCTCTGTAGTGGACCCCACGCACAAGATATGAGTAGGCCACCACTTGGAACCTTTAATATATATTAATGAATAGAGAAATTATTTTTTACTTGGGCTAAATCAAACCTCATATGATTAGGAAGTGGATCCTAAAATGGGGCAAGGCACAATTGTGCAGAAAATTAAAATACCTATGTTTGGCCCTATACCAAATATTATGTGTGCACAAATAGTTTATCCTAGATTATAATTTGTAAATTACATATATAGTATTGCCACAAGCACAAGACGACACACTGAAAGGTAGTCCCTTGTGATCATGGAACGTACTTAAATTTGGACCAAAACTAATTTTGCATTGTGTTTCCTGCACATTTCCTGCAAGTACCTATGTTTGGGACATCACTGTAAATTGTATACACCAAACCAATGAGGCTCACCTTATACTTTTTAAAGCCCATGTATAGAGATAACATATGCATCATTCCTTTTACCAGACGTGGGTCTCATATGATCATAAATATGAATTGAAGATTGCCAGAAACCAACATTGCATGAAAATTTGTTCAAAGTAAAATTTATTTGGGGCCACATCAGTGGGTTCCCAAAGCATTTAAAGTAGCATCTGAACTCTAAAAAATAACTCCGAGGTGTTGTTGGGTTACAAACCTTAAGTGGGTCATCTAGTATGTATGGGAAATCTTATATGGGCCTTACCTTTCATGTAATGAGGACCACCTAGCTGTTTTGTAAATGGATGTTATATAACTTGTAATATTTAGTGGAGAGATCATGTTGTCCAAATGTTCTCTTAAGATATAGGTGTCCTTGGGCCCATCTAAATGATGTAACCCTAAGGCCCAAGCAGGCCCGACATTAAGATGGTAACCTTCCTAGAGCCCATTGGGCGGGCCCATTACCTATTGGGCAACGTGCCTTGTATACTACCTCTAGTCAATTGGACCACACTTAGAGATGCCTATTTTACATTGCATAAACTAGATAATTAGTGTAACACCCCGGATTTTGGCCAATCTGAGATTTGACGTCCTTAGGTAATGGGTCAATTGAAACATCTGGAAAATTGCTTAGAACCCTATTCCATAGCCAAAGAAACTACTTAGAATCAATTCCTTTAGAAAATGTGACTAAGTTAGCTAGTGCAACGTTAGAATAGCTGGGAAATGGTCCCTGATGGCTTTAAATACGTTCTACAAGGCCCAAAGCGAGTGGAACCAAGGGTGCTATAATGCTCTAAAGCCTCGGATCAAACTTTAAGCCGGTTTGTTCTCGGGACCTCCTTGAAACTTTGTATTCGATCTAGACCGCGCGTCGTAAGTCAGATGCCTACCATCTTAGACCGTTATGACCACTTAGCTGGGCTTGGCAATCGTTTCGAAAATCAAGTCAAACCGATAATCACAGGCTATTCCATTGAGCCCGGACCGAAGAGAGTGCGAATAGGGACATAGTTGGAATTTCAAATTCAAATCTGGCACACAAATTTGACGCATCAGTATTGAGCGTTCTGACCGTCGGAATACAGCCAAATTACACCCTTGGATCAGGAAAAATATCTATTATATATCACGAGACTTATAGGCCTGATCTTGGTACGGTGACCGTTAAACTGAAACTGGGCCGCCACGTGCGATCTGGGAACCCAACCGGTCTGAAATCTGGATGCGTGCTAGATCCAGTATGCACGAGCTTAAGTCCGACCGCATTTGGCCAGGGGACCTCCAGAAATGCTCTTTTTGGACCGAAACAGCCCCGATTTGGATATACTTTAAGTATACCTTGACTTGGAGCCTATTTTGGGCATGTTTAGGCTTATAAAAGGGGTTGAAACCCTCACTCCTCTCTCCCATCCGAATTTACAAAAATCCCTAGATTGGGAGAGAGAAAAGGTGAGAGTTTGTGAGAGAGATTGGAGGAGAACTCCTTGCCGCTTGTGCTACCTGTTGCAAGTGCCTAAGCAACGCAACTCCATCACGTTGCCGGTGATTTCTCCGCTTTTCTAGGTAAGTAAATACCCTAAATAGTTGTTGATTTGAGTTTCCCTTGTTTCCATAGCGATGTAGCTTATGGATCTCGTAAATCAGGTTCTCTATTCGCCGTAGACGAAGCGTATACGCTCCGTTCGAATTCTCATCCCTAAAAGGGAAAAGGTGCGGATATTAGACGCTTTGATTGACTGTTTCCAACGCTTTCAAAGTCGTTTAATAGTAGATTCTTGACGGCATCGCCGTTTGACATGTACAAAATGCTCTCCGTTTCCCGTTTCGTAAGCTAACGAAGAATATGAGATTTAGGGCATTTTAGTCATTTGTAGGAAGTACTGTTTACATTCATATTTTGCTGATGTGATTGACATGGTTTGTTGTCGCATTAGGAAGTTAGGAATGCGTGCATAATTAGTTTGGCGAAGAGATTCGCCTAAATGCGCACTTCGGGTCGACATACTATATGTAGACTTAAGTGTGTAGTGTAAGTGTTTGTATAAATGCTTGTATTAGTATGTATTGGCTTAAATGGTGATATGGATTAGTGTGAGATTGATTTCTCAATGAATATGTTGATGTGAATGATTTCCTGCATGTTAGCCATATGTACGATTTCATTATATGTATGAAATGCATGTGCTTAATGATTCATTTAAGTGGTATGTTATAATATGTGCTTGATGAGTTTCTTATGACTTAGTTGGAGATTGAATTCTCAATTAATACGCTGATGGTGATGATTTCCTATATGTTGGCGATATGTATGATTTCATTATATGTATGAAAGGCATGTGTTTGAAGACTTGCTTAAGTTGTATGTAATGACATGTGTTAACATGCTCACATGGTTCCATTTTATTTCCATTACCCTTACACAACTACTGATGTGATCCTATGATTGTTTGGGACTATGCCTAGTCCAGGCAGTCGGTAACCGAAAGAATTCGTGGTTAGCTTATCTTGGCCACGAAGGACGTGTCGATGAATGCGAGTCGTGTTGGAGTTGGCGGCAGTGGTTAGGCCACGCGAAGTGTTTTACGCACTTCATGTCGTTCGACTTGCGATGCGCTCGTGCCAGTCGAGCTCGTCAAGTAACCCGACTGGCCGTTGTATGTTCACCTTGTATGAGTCATAACTGCTTGAACCTAGGGTACTGAACTTACCATTGTAAACCCTGTTAACCATGGTACCTTGATCCACGAAGACTCATGAGCCGGGCATGGTGGTATGGGACACCGTGGTCGAGCTGTCGGCCTACGCTGGGGCCACAAACCTCCCCGTAGTGACCAGTGAGCACCTATGACTCGTGAGCAGATTATGGTGGTATGGGACACTATATTCTTGCTGTCGGCCTACACTGATAAGGTGATGGGGGAGCGGTGCAACGAGTGCGAGCAACAGCCCTGGCAGCCCTTTGTAGTGACCGCGAGCGTATTCTGAGTCTACGGGAGGCGACGACCCTTCCGTAGCAGTAGAGTACAGTAGGCCTGTATTGATAAGGTGATGGGGGAGCGGAGCAACGAGTGCGTGCAACAGCCCTGGCAGCCCTTGCAGCGACCTACAAAATATACATCGTATGAGACTACTAGGAGTGACGACCCTAGACAGGATCTGTGTTGGGATTGATATAAGGGAGGTACCTTAGTTTCCCAATATTGCTGTATGAAAAGGACTAATAACAACTCGGTAATCATATCACCATAGCATTGCATGTGCCTGGAAGATGTGGAGCACTCTAGGGAGTGTGGCATGCCGCGGTCGTAAGATGTTGCCGCATGAGGGTGATCGTCGGTGAGGGCATACATCACGTCATGTCATAAATGCATTAACAACAGTATTAGGATTGTTTGATTTACTGCTTTACTATTATCGCATGATTGATTTGATAACATGTTAATCTTTGCTCTATTATTCCACTGAGTTAGCTACTCACTCCCACGTTACGGGACGGTGTTCCTGGACACCCACCAGACCTTTTTGTGATTGCAGATGATGGCGCGGCCTGTGAGGCGGAGCCGGACTTGATGATGATGAGGAGGATCCCTCCTTTATGCGTGTTCTGATCGACGGGATTACAGGGAGGTTGATTAGATGCCTTGACACTTGTCATTTTATATTTTTAGAGCACTCATGTATATTCTTTTGCTTACGTTTGAAGTATACATGTATGTATATAACCTGGTAACATGTTCACACTCTGGAGACATACAACAGTTTATATATGTTATACATACTATTACAGACTTCCGCTGGTTAATTTAACTGTCTCTGGAGTATGATATGCTGTTCTGGCTTAATTTCACTCATGTTTAATACATTATCACAGACAACATTCAATCATACATATCTATGTTGCATAAATAACATTTTGGAACTCGGGAGTTGGGTTTTTGCTCGACCCCCCGATTTTCGGGATGTTACAATTAGGCTTTTCCTTGGTTTATCGTGTATTTGGCAAGTGGGCCTAATATGATGTATGACATGAAAGATGTTAGCATGTTGTCCTTGTGTTTGAAATTGTGCATTGTTTCTAGTTAATGGTGGAATGTGTGCGGTCCACTTAGTTATGGAATTAAATCCACACCATTGAAAGCCTTGTGGTTGGACATTTATGCCTTTGAGTTAGCTTATCCATTCACCAAGTGAGACTCGCACTTGACCTATACGATCACTTGCCTTTCTTGTAGTTCAAGGTCAATGTGGAATTCACACTAGGTGGGACGCACCTAGTGATGGGTGAGGTGATGATACATGTGTAGTAACATAATAATGATGATGGCAGTTGTTGGTGGAAATGATAGATATAATTTAATGTATACTGAATTATGGCATATGCATTAATGATGGATGAGTAATTATGTGTGGTACTTATGAAATTTCTTATGTTAATCATGAAGTGGAAATGATCCTCATGGTAATGATGATGATATTATATATTTATATGCATGATGACAAAACATACTACTTGACCACCATGCTTGATATCCAAGTGCTAATAATGCACGTATTGATTGTTGTGATAATAACGTGGATAAGATAACTATGTTTTACTTGATACATGGATGATGGTAAATGAATGATGTTGGTGAACGTAAGGATAACGTCATGCATGATAGACAACTACTGCTTAGGGCATGTATGATAGTGATGGATGATGGCCATAATATTGTTGATGCATATGAATCCTTATATGTTGTGTACTCCATAAACATACTTGTATGATGTAAGTTGTGACGATGAATTTGATGTTGAATAATTCTTATGATAACAATGATGTAAGCAAGAACTTGTGTACCACCATAACCTATGCACCTTTTGTATGTGAATGCTATATGTGAGCCATGATGGCCATTTGTTAAGTATTCACAAGAGGTGTGGGGCCTTAGTTTGCTATTGAGGACACTTAAATGTATGGGCATTTGTGTAAAATTAGATATTATTGTGTTGGACCTAGTGCTTTGGACTTATGAAAGCCTACTTGCCCATGGAACTTGGCATGTAAGCTGGTTACAAGCAACCATTGGATGAGAAGCCAAGTGAGTCCACTTTCATGGTCAAGGGAGGGATGTTTTGATTATTGTTAGCTTGCTGGTCTATTTGGCCAATTGGCACTATTGTTAAGTGACGCCCATGAGGGCATGAGATGATTATGATATGTGATATGTTGCGATATGTGGATGATGTATAATGTGTAGCTCACACACAATGATTATTGCATGTGTTATGTAGCCAATATGTGATGGATGTGGTATGAAATGTGTAGCTTAAACACAACATGGGTCTTATAAGACCGGATTATGAATTGATGTTAAAATCTTAGTTAGGCCCAAGTTAAGTTCCATTGCTTATGGGTACAAAGGGCGTGATCCGGCCCATATCAAGAAGGGATTATGGGTGTAGATGAATATTCCTATGGACAATCGGCTATGACTATAAGGTTTATTGTTGAGTTTTTGTGTTGTGCCTTGGAAATTTAATTTATCCTACCATTGTTATGTTGGTATCAACCTGATAGTTTGATACACATGGTTGATTTGTGAGCATCCATTTTATATGCATGCATGAACACATCATGAAATTGGAGCCCTTGTGTTATTCCATATGCCTGGACATGATCTAAAGGAGTTGAGATATTTTGGATATTATTTTGATTTAGACCCTCATGCTGGTCCGTATGAGGATGAGATGCATCAATGTACTATGTTTGGTCCCTCGTGTTGGTCCGCATGGTTATTTACGGCCTTCGTGTTGGTCCGTATGGTAGTAATTGGATCCTCATGTTGGTCGTTGTGCCTATATGAAAGTTCAGAGGAGTCGGGGTATGTAAATGCCATTGTGATTATACACTTAATTGTGTGGGCTTTCATGGATGACATATTTCATGAGCGGATGTTTTATATGTTGGCCACGTGACGACTAGTTTTGTGAGATGATTTTGTTGAGGCCTTGTGATGACCCAAGTATTTATATTGTTGAGAAGTTCTGAGAAGGGTGCACCATGGACACCCCGGGCGTAGATCCCGATATTGGAGATGCCTATCTCCTAATGAACCCACTAAGATTGTCCAATCGGGGTCCTCTTTCATTGTGTGTCGAGTGGAGGTGAGCACAGTATAATGGGTGCAAGAGTCCTTTCCACCGCTAGGACCAAGAAGAGGTGTGATGAACCTACCTACCATCGTGTGCCAGATCGAGGTGGGTGGTATTCCGTAAGCCCCGTATCCTAGACCGTACTGTTCCATAGACTTTCGTGGTCTTCTCGGTCGAATTTCGACAACCTTCAACCATTAACCAATATTTGCGCGTGACCTTGATTCGCACGCCGTCAACCCGAGTCGACTCAACCCAAGACCTTTACCATAGCGACCGGGTCGTCACCGTGGTTCCAATGCCTTGACTCACGCACCGAGGCTATACCCTGGTAAGGAGATATTGGCCGACGTTCGGTGTGAGGAAAACACCGCGTGTTGCAAAACCCAAGAGAATCTCTACGACTTGTCACATCAATCCATCAATCTCAACATGTCAAGTACATGTCAAGTACACATCAACTTTCACCCATTCCCAAGCAAGCTTCAAAGTTAAAAAGTCTCTTACACACCCATGCCTTTCTTACACAAATGGCCACAAAAGTCAAAAAAGGTTCTTACACCCATCACTCACCACATCAACACATCCATCACCCATCACTCTCCTCTCTTTACAACTCTCTTTCTCATTTTTTTCAAATCATTCCCAAGCAAGAGAAACACCATACCTCCAAGCCTCTCCCTCTCTTTCAAGCTCTAAGTGTGGCCCACCTTTCCATCCTAAGATCTCCCATCTCAACCATCCAAACCTCATCTCTTTCGTTGGAATCAAATCTAAAGAGCTAAGGAAGCCATGGGAGCAAGAAGATCGAACGGTGGGGTGCTCCTATAGCCTAGATTTTATATTTTTATGATGAGTCAAATGAGGCCTACCGATCAATGGTACAGATCTCACTTTAGACCCTAAGATGTGGCCGATGGCCCACCTTGATCATCAATATCATTCCATGATGGGGCCATTCTCCATGGACCCCATCATGATATTTACTTTCTTAGTTAACTGAGGTCATCTAGACCTTTCATTTTGGTGGAGAGGGGATCTCCACCGTTGATTCTTGATTAACGGGCCCACATGCAATGGGACCCACTTGATGTATGATTGGATGTATGGAAGGGAGGGCTCATAGTGGCGGAGCCCTCCATGCACGTCGTCCCTCAATCTCTCTCTCCCCTCTCTTTTTTATGTTTTTGTGTGATGATTTGGCCATGTGGCCCTCTTGAATGTAACCCATCATGAAGTAAGTATTTAACCTAAGCCGTCTATGAGTGGGGCCCACCTTATATGTGTTGTACCCACACCATTCATCATGTGGTGGCCCACTTAAATATAGCCCACCTCTGTTGTGAGGATCGTCCAGCGTCCAGGGACGCTAGACGTCTCTGTGAAAACACAAATATTAGCTTGGTTACAAGCTCATGGGGTGGCCCACTCATATACATCCTACCTTGATTTATGTATTCAGTCCACGCCGTTCATCTCTTTTCTTGCCTCATTTTAGGCGTTGAATTAAAAAACATAGTCAATCAGAGGTTCTAGCGGGCCATAGCATAGCAAATGATGGTTTTCACCATTGAAATCTTCCCTGAAATTTCTATACATCAAAAAAATACTTAATATTCGTCTCGTTGGATTTGTTACGAGCCATGGAATCCTATGACTAGAGTGGATTCACTTGGAGTGGGCCCCACACTCGAAAAACCTTAAAAATAAAGGTTTTTTTTTTAAAAATGAGCAGCAACTGCTGCTGCTGCCAGCGCCTGCGGCCTTGTAGGCAGGCGGATGCTAGGGAACCCACGGTTCTAGCCGTGGGCCCCAACTTGATGTTTATTGTCATCCGACCCATTCATGAGGTGGGCCCCTCCCTGAAGTGGGCCCCCTCCAAGTTTTAGCCGCATCCAAACCTCAGGCGGCCCACACCACAAGGAACAGTGTTGATTGAGTGTCTACCATTGGAACCTTTTTGGGGCCCATAGAAGTCTTAGATTAATATGAAATTTGTTTTTCCTTTTCATCCAGGTCTGTACGACCTTACCAACAGATTGGATAGAAAATAAACATTAGGGTGGGCCCCACGTGGGACCCACAATGATGTATGGGCGGACGGTGGAGTCCACAGGGATGTATGTGTTTTACCATGTCGTCTAGTCATTTTTCAGGCTACTGGACGGCTGGTGGGACCCACCGTGATGCATGTGTTGCATCCAGTTCATCCACCCATTTTGAAAGCTTATAACATGAGCTAGATCCATAGTCCAAGTGGACCCCACCTTGGCATGTTTTGAAGCCCATCTTAATGTATTTGTGGTAGTCCATTGGGGCTCACTTTGAAGTGGATGTAAGGCTCATGTTATGGGGCCAATCGATGTATTTGTGGCCCATGGTTGAGGCCCACTTTGATATATATGTAAGGCCCATGGGTTGAGGCCCATTTGATGTATTAGGGGCCCATGGGTTAAGGCCCATTGAGATGTATTGGGGCCTATGAGTTGAGGCCCATTTGATGTACATATGGGGCCCAATTAGTGTGGCCCATTTGTTACATATAAGACCCATGAGATTAGGCTCATTTAATGCATTCTAAGGCCCACGGGTTATGACCCATTACAATGCACATAAGGCCCATTGGTGCGGCCCATTGATGTGGCCCACTTGATGAACATAAGGCTCATATGATATGGCCCATTTGATGTATTTAAGGCCCAATGGGATGTACCTAAGGTCCATTACAATGTGTGATCCCAACACGGATTATCTAATGATGTTTACGACGATCGTGCCTTGGGAGCAATGTTGGTTTGACGTCCACATTGCAACTATAATGTTGGTTAAATGTCCGCATTATGACTCTCCCTAGGACCCATTGATAGGCCCGTACTTATTGTGTATAGGCTGTCTAGGCCCATCTGCGTTGTAAGGATAGTTCATTACTTCATTACATGTTTAGTATAGTTTCATGACTCACGATCATACGCATCATATGTATGCTTGATATGAGAAGTGATTGATCATAGCATATGCCTTCGTGCAGATTGTTTATGGGCTCCCGGTTAGGCGATGTTGCCCTACATGAGCGCACGATACACGCAGGATTGCTGCATGACTGGAGGGTGTGATTCATGCATTTCGCATTATGTGACATGGTTACCATACGCCCTAACGACATCAAGGCCATAGCCTCCACAGGCGTATCGCGGTTCGCAGAGTTGGATACCAAAAATCTTGTTCTACATGGGGTGCTATAGATATCCCTGGGTGAAAGTCCCTAAACCCTTAGGGTACCAAGAGATTGCTCTAACGTCTAGACCGAGTGGGTACAGGAGCACCGAGTACCGATTACCAGATGGTCGCACTTTTCACTGTGTTGTGGTCGATTGGAAGGGGGTGTGGCCTTACCTGCCCAAGAGTAGGGGACAAAGCTAGGCTGAGTTTGACCAGCTCAAGGAATGGGTCCACTATCGATGAGTCGAGCCCGATATTGGCAGATGGATAGTGAGGTCTCTTCCACTTACCTTATTGCACGTGATGGGGCAGCGATCTGGTTTAGGGTGTACCAGACCCCGGTGATATTCCAGATTTGAGTTGTATTGAGATGTGGACTTAGATGAGGATTCGTATGCTTGAGTTGCATCTCACATTGCATGGCCTTGGTATGGTCGATATCATTCATGTCTTGCATCTGCATATTCTGTATTACTCTGATATTATATGATCATATTACTACCTTGCGCACACACTTTCACCACCCTCTAAGTTATGTATAAGCTTATGCATGACCGTTGCGTGCAGGTGATGTTAGAGCACTATAGTGCTGAGGCAAGAGCACTTTACAGATCATTTTGGAGTTATCGTCCTCTATCATTGTATTTCCCTTTATGCTCATTGTACTTGTAATGTTTTTTATCATAGTAGAAATGTAATGAATTTTTTAGTTGTTGTTTGTGGGTTATGCCTTTGGTTATGCTTATTATGAATCAAACTGATGTTAAAAATCCTCCTCGTAGCATCCTAGGATTGGAACCTGGCGAATGGACGCTGGGAGCTGAGAATGGGGTTTTACGGAAGCTGTCGGCACCAGATTCGGTGATCGAGAATTTTGTGAGCCCGATTTCCAAGTTTGGGGCGTGACATATTCCGACTGCTGAGGCTAGGCAGGGCGAAACAAATCAGGGTCCCCCATTGTTAAGCCAATGGCTAGATGGGTAGGGGTTGACACGCCCAATATTTTACTTTTTTGCAAATGTTGTCTCACTCTTATGTATGGATGGTGGATTACCCATGTGTGGTATGTTTGTGATTTCTGATGGAGATGTATCATGTATTATGGAGATGTACTCACAGAAATGAGGGATGTTGTCCCACTCTTATGAGAGGATGGTGGATTACCCATGTGTGGTATGTTCGTGATTCCTGGTGGAGATGTATCATGTGTTGTGGAGATTTACTTATAGAAATGAGGGATATTTAGGAGTTTACCATTATATGCACCTTTGTAATGGCTACAATTTCGGTTAGGAATGGGACTAACGTGAAATTAGAATTTTACCACATCGAGTCTAGCTATCCAAATCTGGTATGGGACTGGTTTGGATAGAAGTCCCTTGTGATGAAACCCGTGGCTTGCGATACCGCGTACTATCTTCCTGACTCAACACGCCAGCTCTGCCATTACTTTTCCATCGTATGCCATATAGTTAAAAATGGAATTTGATTTTCTTGTTCATGTTGATTGACTATTCTAATGATTTATGGTCACTTGTTGAGTGGCATGCTTATTATTGATGTCATGTTCATGATAACCTTTGTAGTTATACGACATGCTTGATTGATGACCTGCTCACCTATGATAACATGCTCGGTCGATAACGTGCTTATAGTTGTTTTAGATGTCTTTAGGGGAGAGCCTTAATAAGTCATGTTTTACTCTTGGCACACAGTTGACTCACGAGCTGTGGTTTTCTCATACAAATGACTTACACTTTTTCAGGATGCACACAAGAGCTGTTGGAGTTTGCTATTGTTTCCTTCACCTGTTGAGCTGGTGCACCATATTATTTGTGACATGTCAAACAGGTTTGTCTCTTTGATATGCATTGATACAAGGTACAAAATGTGTAACAGCCTAAAAAGATTAACCATTCAGAAAAAAATTCCCTGCCATGAACTGGATTTGGTGTCGTGGAGTTCACTAACCGTTCACCAAGTCCAGTAAGTGGCGAGGAAGTTGCTCCGACCCGAGTTCGGCACTTGGGAAGTAGTAGTGCCCGGGTTCTGAATTTGGGGTGTGACATTTTATCCATACCATCGATCCATTTTGAAATATCATTTTTTGATAGAAGCCCAAAAAGAGGACGATTCAAGGCTCAAGTGGACCACACCATAGGAAGTAGCTATTATCACCCATTGTTGAAACTTTCCTAAGGTTCACCATGATGGTTAATTCTCATCTAACCCGATCATAAGGTCTCATGACCTAGATAAAGGGAAAATAAAAATATTAACTTAATCAAAAACTTATGTGGCTCTCAAAAAAGCTTTCATGGTAACTATTTAATCCCCACTTTGAGATCCACTTGAACCTTGGATCTTCCTCATTTTCAGGCTTGTACCATTAAAGGATATGGAAAAATGAATGGATGGTGTGGATATAAACCATACATCACGATTACCCCTCAAATGGATGGTGTGGATATTCTCATAGTGACCCCTCTTGTACCCAGATGGGTGCTAGTCTGATCAAAGGTCTATGGGCCCCACCATGATTTATGTGTTTTATCCACACTATATATACATTTTCACATCTCATTTTAGGGCATCATCCAAAAATGAAGCAGATTTAAAGGTCAAGTGGACCATGTTATAAGAAACAATGGTAATTGAATGCTTTCCATTGAAAACTTCTAATGGGCCACATAAGTTTGGATTAAGCTAATTTTTATGGGAAACAGATTGCTTCTGATCTCCGTGGTGTGTTGACACCACCAAGTTTTGTGATCCCCACCATGATGTATGTGTTATATCACACCGTTCATCCATTTTATGGGATCATTTTAGGAAATGGGCCTAAAATGAGGCAGATCTAATGCTCAAGTGAACCACACCGCAGAAAGAAGTGGAGATTGAACATCTACCATTGAAAAATTTCTTAGGGTCACAAAAGTTTTGGATCAGTTGATATTTGTTTTTCACATTCAACCAACTCTATGTGACCTCATAAACACGTAGGATGACTAATAAATATCATGGTTAGCTGTAGAAAAGTTTCAACTGTGGGAATCATTGTCTCCACTGTTTTCTGTGGGGTAGTCCACTTGAGCTATGGATCTGTTTCATTTTTATGCTCATGACCTAAAATGATATAGTCAAATGGATGGATGGTGCATGTATAAAATATAGATCATGGTGGGCCCCATGGAACTAAGTGACATTAACGCACCACCAAGATCGATGGTGGCACAACATGCAATCAGCTTTCATTTTTATGTTTTCCTTTCATCAAGGTTTTCATGACAAACATTGTGGTGGGTCCTATGAAGGTTTCAATAGGGGAATCACTATCCCCATTAACTTGTCATGCCCTGAAATCCGCACCCGAGTACAAAGACTCCGGTCCCAAGTTCTTAGGTGTGAACTAAACGAAAATGCACGTGTGACCTTGTTCAAATTTACATTCATTCCACACACGAATAATCAGAGTAACACAATTCAACTTAGCAAATCCAATGTGAGGTAGAGATAACGAAAAATTCATAAATATATGGCTAACACTAAAAAATATAATTATAATATTAGCGTAGACACCCCACGCAGGACAACATCTTGAGAAGGCTAAGACAGTCCAGGAACCATGATCACATCGTGAACCAACCCTAATCCCAACCTAAACCTAACCTTGACCCCAAAAGCCAATGGGAGCATGCCACATGGCGCACCTCTCTCCCTAGCCAATCACAAGCCTCCATTTCATTATTTTAACCCCTACCTAGCCCCTATTTACCATAGAGCCATTGAAGAAGGCTATAAATAGCCCTCTCCTCTTCTCATTTCATCCATCCCCAACAAGTCATCTCTCCCCTTAAGCTTAAAGAGAGAGAGAGAGAGGAGAGTGAGGAAGAGAGTAAAGGAAAGGGAAGAAGTTCCCAAACCTTCAAAGTTTTGATCTTTCAAGCCACCCCCTAAACCTTCCTCTTGACCTTTCCAACCCATCAAGTCTAGCCTGGATTGGTTATGGTTCAGTCCATGTCTAAGCCCACTCAGAAATCAAGCCAAAGATCCATCTATTTTTATATACAAGCATTCATCATGACATTTACTCCCTTCTCAACCCCTTGTTTCTTTAGATGTCTAGTGAACGTATGCACTGTGACTTGTCGTACATTGGATCCTGTCATATCAGAAATTCCTAGTAATCTAGTCCATTTTTGTTATCTCTTTGCATAAGCATCATCACATCCGCCTTCTAGACACGCCGTTGGACGTATGCTCTGTGGCTTGCCGAAATCTCGGATCTTGCGGCACCAGAAATCCACATGTGTGCCTAGTCCTATCTCAATCACATCATTCATACCTTGAGATTATTTTACCACACAAAGTAGAGACCGTACGTTTGTACAGGCAGAGAGGGTGCCTAACACCTTCCCTCTTTGTAACCGAGGTCTCTTACCCAGAATCCCGGATCGCAGACTAGGAGTCAATCTAAGGTAGGAGAGTCTTCTAATTTCTCCAACCTTACATATTCCACGGTTCTAGCCGACCACGGGATTTTGAGATTATTCGGCTAGTGGAGACTCCAACATACACAAATTAGCCTAATCACCCTCACCACAAAAACACAACACACAAATCAGCGTGGGCGTCGATTTTCAGTGTCTACAAAATGGTGACTCCACTAGGGACTTTTCTAACTCACACTAGCTGAAACCCGACTCAAAAGTGTGTGGTACTTTAATCTCAAGGGACATCATCACTATATTCATACAAAAAAATATCTTTGGCTTGTGATCTCTTAGGCATAGATTCAAACCATGACCACCCGATCTCGCGCAGCCATGACCTCTCAAGCTATCCATGAAGAAGAGCCGACAGCTCAGCCAGCTCCACAAACATCAGCACTCGCACCTACACCAGCACCCGTGCTACTACCACCAGTGGTCCAGTAGACCCACAAGCCAACACCACCATGTGAGAAATGGCCCAGAGTCTCCGAGCAGTGCAAGAGCTGCTACTTCGCCTAGTGCCAAATGCTACACTAAACACACATAAAACCCAGTCGAGTGTATAGAATAGTTCACTCCCTCAAACCTCTTTTTCTTTTTCCCTCATTCCACCAGCAAACCCTATTCTCCTTCTCATAGAAGAGTCCATACAAGATCAACAACAACTAGAAAGTGGGAGTAACCCTCCCACACACCTCTACTCAATACATCACAACAATCAAGCTACAACACAAGTTCCCCCTAACGGGAACCACAGACAAGAACTAGTGGATGCCCACGAAGGGGGCCAATTTTAAGTCCAATTCACTCCCCCTAACGAGAGTAACATTTCAGAGTTGGCAGATACCCCAGGCGGGAGCTACTTCTGAACAACACACCCTCCCCCGAAAGGGAACGGTGTTCAATTCCAGCTACCTCCCGCCACTGGGAGCCCATCTTCTTTCCAACAACCCCCTATTCTGGATCCATATGAAGAAGAAACAGCACAAGCCCTACAGTAAGGGGAACCACAAGGTAAGTCTGAGATCGAGGAACTACGAGAACAGTTACAAATGGTACAAAATCAACTTCAGAGGCAACAAGGAGTGGACCACCCATCCACTAAGTTTAAGGTTCTCTATCCCTTCCTAGACGCCCGAGTACCTCCAAACTTTGAGGTACTAAAATTCAAAAGGTACGACGGTAGTGGGTGCCCTACAACACACCTAAAAGCATTTTATGGGAAACTCAATGCAATAACAGGGAATGATAGATCCTTGATACGGATCTTCCAAAAATTTCTCAAGGACGACACTTTGGATTGATACACCTCGTTGGATAACCATTAAATTAGAACTTGGGAAAAGCTCTCCCAGGCATTCATTGATAGGTTCTCATACAATCTGAATATAGATCCAAGAAGATTCGACCTGGTTGCCTTGAGATAAAAAAGTGACGAATCGTTGTCAGCTTACGTAGGTCAATGGCGAGCTATGGTGGCTCGAATGAGAAATCTCATCAATGACGAAGAGCGAATATCCATGATCGTACATTTAGCAAATCCTAGCATTTCAGGATATCTAATCTCATATCCGTACATAAATTTCTCTCAGCTTATCCAAGTTGAAGAATAAGTGGAAGCTGGGATCAAAGCCGGAACCATTTCCCCATGGCCACATCAGACCCCAACAATCAGAAGAAATAAAGTCGAGGGAAAACTTGTTGGATACAGGAATGGAAACGACACTGCTCCCACACAGCGCACTATAAAAGTTAATAACATCATCGCCAACACTCAAGGTAATCAGTATACTCCACAACTGGAGAAGCGGCAAGACAGGCAATATCGACCGCAGTCAAATAGACAATACCAACCACAACAAGCCCAACAGGGATATCAGGGACATCCATCTTAACAACAACAGTAACAACCCAGGGGAAATGCGTAAGGACCATATAAGAAAGCAATGTTGGGAAGGAAGTTCACCCCTTTGGTGTAAACATATAGTCAGGTGCTAACAATGCTAATGCAAAAGAAACTCTTGACATCACTCGAGCCGCGACTTCCACCCAACCCCTTGCCACTAGGTTATAATGAAAATCAGTATTACGTATATCATCAGGATCCTTGCCACCCAATCAACAGATGTTTCTGAAAGGGCCTAGCTATATGCCCTAGAGGGGGGGTGAATAGGGCAATGCCAAATAAAACTTATAACACCAGAATAAAAAAAGATATAAAGCACAATGCTGAATATAAAACAATCACAATAGCCTAAAATAAAGAGATTGATACTTTATCAGTTCTAAGGACAACCTTACACCAAAAACCAGAGGTTTAAGGTAGGACAACCTTATTTCTAGAACGTCCTTTGTATCACAAATCAATGAGGAATAATAAGCAAGAAAATTAAAATAACTTGCAGAAAATAAATCCTAAGTTATTACAACATTCATCCACACTTGCTTGAAGTGATTACAATATTCATCCACAAACACTCTCCACAAAACAGAATGAATAAAAGAATGAAAGAGAAAAACATATCCACAACACAACGAAATATAGTGGTTCGCCTGTGTGTACACCAACTGTTATCCAATAGCCACACAGATTGCTACTCCACTCCTAATATCCTCACACAGGGGATATTAACATGCACTATCAAAATAGGTTTCACAGGTTCACCTAAAACCTTCACAATTGTGTCTTTGATCTCGGGCTTACACAATCCAAAGACCCCACAATCTGAGTTTCCTGGCTCTCCTCAGATAACCAATACAATGAGATTTTTTTGGCGAATCTCAAACAAAAACCAGAGAAAGTAAATTACAAAAATGTAAAATACCTGAATCACATTTTGAAGAAGCCCGGTAGAACCAATCGGAGTAGATGTTCGATTCAACGTTCAAAGTCCAATACTCACTTTAAGAATGGTTCTAAGTCTAATTGATTTTAAATCAAAAGGGCTAGTTCTATTTGATTTTGAATCCAAGAAGAAGGAATATCATAAATTCCTCTTTTCTAATTAGATTGGAATGTAGATCAAAATCAAATAAAAATAAGCTAGCAAAAGGAATATTAAATAAGCATAAAGTAGCTTAAAATAAACACAAACTTATCTCAGAGTATAGCCTAAAGAATGATTGAATAGAATTAATTTGAAGTACTAAAACTCTGAAGTTCGTGCTCTATTTATAGCATAAAAAATCCCGTCTACGACTAGTCTTAGGAACCTAAGACTGGTCGTAGCTCTAAAGATTTTTGAAAGATTTCCATGAGATAAGATTTTCTGTTCCACGACCGGTCGTGGGCCATCTACGACTGGTCGTGGGACACCTACGACCGGTCGAAGGATGAGTCGTAGAACTCACAGGACTGGTTGTAGGATGTCCAGGACTGGTCGTAGGACAGCCAGAAAGATTCGAAAATCTTCAAAAACCTAGGACTGGTCCTGAAAAACTTAAGACTGGTCGTAGAAGAGCTAGGACTGGTCTTGAAGTCCCTAGGACTGGTCTTAGAACACTCTAAACAAGCATAATAAAATATATGAGTTATGTATCCAGAATGACCTGCTGTAAAGTCTATCCTAAGGTCAATCTAAGGTCAAACAAACCTTAAAAGTGAGATGGACATTGAAAGTCTATACACTCAGATGACCCTTAAAAGAAGCTTGAGAATATACAAATCTTGTAGTAGGCCTTCTTGAGCTTGATCTTAACTTGACAAAGTCTTCTACTAAACTTGAACTTGATCGAATCTTGAACATGCAAACTTGAAGACTTCAATACTTGAATTCTTCATCCATATCTTGAAAACTTTCTTCATTTAAGATCTTGTCTTGAAATACGATGACTTGATTGCAATGAATAGTCTTCAATCATAAAACACAAGATGTACAAGACATAGATATAGGTTTTGGCACCAAAAAATTTGACAACTAAAGGGATATGAAATCATAGCACTTACAATCTCCCCCTTTGTTAAATTTGTGACAAAACACATAGCATAAAAGATAATAAGGAATCATGAGCCATGAAATCACAAAATATTCTACTCTCCCTGAGTAATACGAGTAGTGCTCATATAATCAGTATACAACATAAAAACCTCAAGACTTCAATCCACATATCCTTCTCAATCAATCAATTCAAACAAATTTACTCCCCCTTTCCATACTACTCCCCTTTTAGCTTTAGCTTACTACTCCCCCTTTTTGTCACAAAATGACAAGGGAAAGGCATAATAGGAAGGATAACATATAGAGGAATAAACAGATAATGAGAAAGAGATATGAAAGGACATAATATAATCCTGAAGCATCAAGTCATAATCCATAATCCAAAATACAATATCCAAAAGACAATGTTATCAAACCATAATCCATAATACATATCTAAAAATAACAAGATAATGTGATACTATCCAGAAGATAATTCACCTAATTTGATCCAGAGGAGGGAGCAGGGATAGTCGGATTAATCTGGTGTAACCCCTTATTAATGCGATGAAGATATTTTCACATGTACTTAAATTGCATATCATGGGCTATATTCATATTATCAACCTTTTCTTCCAATGCACGAAGGCGTGCATCAAAACCAGATGGATAATAATCTAGATCATTAGGTGAATCAGTTTCTATATCATCAAATAAGTCATCCATATTAACATCTTGCTGAGGAAGATCGCCAGCTTCCCCTTCGTTTCCACCATCACCACCAACACCACCTTCATCAACTTGGCCAGGGAGCAGATCCAATTGCATCTTATTAAGATTGGAATTGTTGAAAATAAGATGAGAAATTGGTGCCTCATTAACAGGTTTATCGACAAGCATGTGAGTGGATAAAACAATCATAAGATAACCGAACGGAATATCACTATGACCTGGATGGAGACGAAACTGAATAATGGAATGACAAATCAAAGAGGAAAGACAGACCTTGGTACCAGAAGCAATAGAATGCAACACACGAACCATGAAAGAAGTCAACTTGGTTTTATTGCCGGACCAAGGATATACATTGGAAATGAAGAAATGATGTAATATTCTGTAACTGGGTAACAAGTACTTTGCAGGGAGCGTATTCCCTTTGTGAGTCCATTGTGCATCAATTTTGTATAAATCTCTTATAAACATGCATTTTTCCGATTCAGAAGGTTTATCGTATAAAGTATGAATCGGCTTCATCATTAACAGGTATATCCATAATACCTGATATCAAATGACGGTCTACTTCAAATTTCCCTTCTCTAGTATCAATTGAAAAAATTAAATTATCAAGAGAAAATTCAAAGATGCATGCAACCATTGATTGAGCAATGGACTAGTATGCAGGTCCACCCCAAAGTAAAATGTTAGTCCAGCCTACAGATTCAAGGAGAGGGATAACACCATATGGAGCAATGTGATTGAGATCAGCTGTATGCTCAACGATAATGTTATGGACACGTAAATCTCTTACATCTTGAGAATCATCTTCGGGTGACCGAAGGTGCTGTTTAGTTATCGGTGCAGATTTGGATGAAGATGTACCACGGGATGTTTTCTTTTTCTCTCTAGCATCCATATTCAAAAAGATATACAAAGAGCAAGCAAGATCCACAAAAGAAAGATGGGATTTCTTTAGATCAGCAAATTGAGAGGAAACCCTTGAAAAACCCAACAAGAGATGAAATCAAGCTATACTATGAACAAATCAAAGCATAGAGAACATGAATCTTCAAGAAAGATGATGAAATAGGACTTACCTTAAAGAAAAATAGGAAATCTTATGACTGACCGAGCCACGACTCGTCGTAGGTCGGTGTGAAAATGAGGAAGAAGAGGATTTTCCCCAAATATATCACATTCACGAGATCCACGACTGGTCGCGTACAACCACGACCGGTCAAGTATCGACCAAAAATACTTAATTAATGAAAAAATTGAAATTTAAACACAAATAATACTAAATATAGTACACTATGATACATGCAAGCAAGAATATTCAATGTAAAATGCACATACCATGATCAAATTTTAATTTATTAAACCTGCTTTCGTCGAACGGTTTAGTAAATATATCAGCAAGTTGATTTTCGGTTGATATATATTCCAAAGAAATAACTTTTTCTTCAACCAACTCACGTATGTAATGATACCTAATGTCAATATGCTTAGTGCGCGAATGCTGGATTGGATTTTTGAAAATGTTTATAGCACTAGAATTATCACAATGTAAGATCATTGAATCTTGATTAATTCCATAATCGCTAAACATACGTTTCATCCAAACTAGTTGAGTACATGCATATCCAGCAGCAATATACTCAGCCTCAGTAGTGGAGAGCGATATTGAGCTTTGCTTCTTACTGAACCAAGAAACTAAGCAATTTCCAATGTAAAAACAACCACCATTGGTTGATTTTCTATCATCAATATTACCGGCCCAATCAGCATCTGAGTACCCGGCTAATTAAACACTAGTATCAAAAGGGTACCATAGACCCAAATTTATAGAACTTGCGACATATCTAATAATCCATTTAATAGCAGTAAGATGTGATTCCTTAGGATTAGACTGATATCTCGCACAAATTCCAACACTAAATGCGATATCAGGTCTACTTGCAGTAAGATACAACAAACTACCAATCATACTGCGATATAGTTTAAGATCTATATCTTTACCTGTAGAGTCTTTTGAGAGTCTTAATATTGTACTTATAGGAGTATCAAAGTTCTTACCATTCTCAAACCAAACCTTTTAACCAAATTTGAAGCATATTTGGTTTGGAAAATGAAAATTTCATCAGGTTGTTGTTTTACTTGCAACCCTAGGAAATAGTTAAGTTCGCCAACCATGCTCATTTTGAACCTTGATTTCATTAACTCTGCAAACTCAATAGACATGTTAACGCAAGTTGATCCATAAATAATATCATCAACATAAATTTGAACCATCAAAATATCATTATTATTCTTCTTAACAAAGAGTGTCTTATCGACACTACCTACTTGAAAGCTATGACTAAGTAAGAATTTAGTCAATTTCTCATACCATGCCCTGGGCACTTGTTTTAGACCATAGAGAGCCTTTTTGAGATGAAATACATGGTCAGACAACTTAGGGTCTTCAAACCCTAAAGGTTGTTCAACATACACTTCTTCATGTAAATCGCCATTCAAGAAAGTACTCTTTACATCCATCTGATAAATTTTAAATTTTCTAAAGCATGTGATGGAAATAAAAAGTTTGATTGATTCAAGGCGAGCAACTGGAGCAAAGGTTTCATCGTAAGCAATACCTTCAATCTGAGTGTACCCTTGTACAACCAGTCTAGCCTTGTTTCGTATAATATTCTCAAGTTCATCAGACTTATTTTTAAAGATCTATTTTGTTCCAATAATGTGTTTATGTTTAGGTCTAGGAATAAGATACCAGACATCATTACGAACAAATTGATTAAGTTCATCCTGCATAGCAACAATCCAATTTTCGTCAGAAAGTGCTTCTTTTACGTTGACCGGTTCTATTTGGGATGTAAAACAAACATAATTACATATGTTCTCTAGTTGTTTGTGAGTACGTACTCCAGTGAGAGGGTTTCCAAGTATTTGATTGGATGGATGATCTTTAATAGTCCTTGGTTCAGATTCTTTTTGACTTGATGAGATATCTTGATTGTCAATAATAAGAGTTTCATCATCATCTGAACTCGGGGCTGGTGTATTCAAATGATCATCAATGACCACATTGATGGACTCTTGAATCACACCAGTTCTCTTATTTAGAACCCTATAAGCTCGACTGTTCAAAGAATAACGAAGAAAAATACCTTCGTCACTTTTCGTATCAAACTTACCCAAATTTTCACAATCCCGTAAAATATAACACTTGCTACCAAAAACCCGATAGTATTTGATAGTAGGTTTCTTTTCAAACCATAATTCATAAGCAGTCTTATTATCAAATTTACTGGTATAAACTCGATTAATGATATAACATGCGGTATTAACTGCTTCAGCCCAAAGATTTCTAGAGAACTTCATGCTATTCAACATAACATTAGCCATATCCTGAAGCACTCTGTTTTTTCTTTCAAAAATACCATTTTATTATGGTGTTTTGGGCGCAGAGAATTCATGTGATATTCCCTGATCGCTACAGAATTTTTCAAAACTACTGTTTTCGAATTCAGATCCATGATCACTTCGGATCTTACTAACATGAGAACCTTTCTCATTTTGGATTCGTTTGATGACCTTTTTCACTTCATCCAAGGTTTTAGTTTTATCTTTTAAGAACGATACCCAAGTAAATCTGGTATAGTCATCTACGAAAACCAAGATGTATTTTTTACCTCCTCGACTCTCCAATCTGGTTGGTCCAATAAAATCCATGTGAAGAAGCTCGAGTGGTCTAGATGTGGTATTGGAGTTCACTTTCTTGTGAGAGCTCCTAATTTGTTTGCCCAACTGGCATTCACCACATATTTTGTCTACTTTTTGTAATTTGGGTAGACCTCTAATTAGTTCTATTTTGCTCAATCTAAATAAGTTCCGATAGTGTGTATGTCCAAGGTGTTTATGCCATAATTCAGTCTCATCGGTATGGACCATGTAACATGATTGAGTAGATGAGCTTGCATCACTAACGATGTAGCAGTTTTCAGAAGTTCTGCGACCAGTTAATATAACAGAACCCTTTTTATTAAGTATCTCACAACCTTGATTAGAAAACTTCACACTATGGTTGGTATCGTATATCTGAGAAATGCCTAATAGGTTGTGTTTTAAGCCCTCAACATATAAAACATTCTTAAATAAGGAAAGGTTATAAAGTTGAACTGTGCCTTGGCCAATGATCTTGCAATTGCTTCCATCACCAAATGTGACTGACCCGTCAGTCATATCTTTTAGAGCGGTGAATAAAGCTTTGTCACCTGTCATATGCCTAGAGCAACCACTATCTAGGTACCACTTTGAATGGCTTGTAGCTTTGAAAGCAGTGTGGGCAACCAAGCTGGCGACTTCAGGAACCCATTTCAGAACTGTTTTGGGTTTAGGAGAATAGATGGTCTTTTTCTGTCTGTTGCTATAGGAGTGACCCATAGAGTTAGACTTTAATAACTCCTTGAGAAGATCAATTATTTTTTCAGCCAATGAATTTCAGTTTTGAAAATTAAAGTTGACATGGCCACCTTTAGGTTTTTGAAAAGACCTAGAATTTTTGGAAAAACCTTAATAGGTATTCTTTTCTTTTGAGGTCGAAGACTCTCCTTTAACAAATTTAGGAGCAATGTTCTTTTGTTTAGGAGATGTATTTTTATCATAGCCCAACCCGGATCGATCGCCACATTTTCTTGATCCGGACAATAATTTTTTCAATTTTGGATCACCTTGGGCATATATCTCCATGTGTCTTTCAAACTCAGAAGAGAGGCTACCTCATTTTTGAGTCTTTCTTTTTCGGATTTCAAATCTTCAATTTGGAAGTTTTTGAAATCTAAATCACATTTGGTTTTTTCAAAAGAATCGGAAATATGAGACTTTTCTAAAACAAGAGACTCATAATTTTCCTTAAGCTTAGAAATTTTTTCTTTTTGTAATTTAAGCTTAACTGTAATTTTACAACTCTCTTTATAAAGGGCATTATAAGCATCTTGAAGATCATCTTCATTATCGTAATCACTATTCAGATTTTCTTCACTAGATATATCATCATGATCTGAATAGGTGATCTTGGCTAGAGTCATAAGGGCTTTAACATCATCGCCCGACTCGGTTTCAGAATCTTCTGATTTAGAAAAGGATTCAGAATCAGACTATTCATCCCAAGTAGCCATCATGATTTTTCTTTTTGATTTGTCCTTTTTAGGACATTTGTTAGCTAAGTGCCCATACTCTTGACAGTTGTAACATTGACTATCTTTCAATGATTTTCGAGCTCTAGGTTTAGATCGTCTCTTATCATTTGACTTTTGAAAATCAGCTTTTTTTTTATTTTTAAAAATTTTGTAAAAATTTTTTGCTAAAAGCGCCATATCATCTTCGGTATTTTCTGAATCCGAAGTACTCTCTTGTGAAGCATTTTTAAATGATTTGAGAGCAATTGATTTTCCTTTAGGAGCCTTAAAGGATAACTCATAGGTTTGAAGTGAACCAACTAGTTCCTCAACCCTCATGGTATCCGTATCACGAAGTTCCTGAATCGCGGTTACTTTAGAATTGAATCGTTCATGAAGTGAATGTAGTATCTTTGCGCACACTTTACTTTCTGGGATTCTATCACCAAGACCCCACATGGAGTTCACAATGTCATTCAATCTAGTGTAGAAGTCCATAAACATCTCATTCTCCTCCATATGAATTTCTTCAAATTTAGTTGTGAGGAGTTAGATTTTAGATTTCTTGACAATAGATGTACCCTCGTGTGTCATTTCTAATACATCCCATGCTTGTTTTGCATTTTCACAAGAGATGATTCTTTTGAATTCATCTGGTGATAATGCACAAGTAATTGCATTTAGTGCTTTAGCATTGGCACTACTTTCACTTTTTTGAAGTGTGGTCCAAAGAGAATAAGTCGTTACTTTCATTGATTTTGAACCATCACTATTAGTTACTTCAGTGATAGGAGGGTTCCATTCATTCACTGTGGCCAACCACATACTTTCATCCAAGGATTTAAGGAAGATCCTCATCCTGGCTTTCCAATAAGCATAGTTTGTGCCATTAAGGTGGTCGCCTAGTGACTGATAAGCTATCAAAATTTGACATCTTAATATAGCTTAGATCGTTAGCTCAGGAAATAAATCCAATAAATAAATAATAAGCACAAGATATTAGGCTCTGAAACCAATTGAAAGGGCCTAGCTATATGCCCTAGAGGGGGGGTGAATAGGGCAATGCCAAATAAAACTTATAACAGCGGAATAATAAAAGATATAAAGCACAATGCTGAATATAAAACAATCACAATAGCCTAAAATAAAGAGATTGATACTTTATCAGTTCTAAGGACAACCTTACACCAAAACCAGAGGTTTAAGGTAGGACAACCTTATTTCTAGAACGTCCTTTGTATCACAAATCAATGAGGAATAATAAGCAAGAAAATAAAAATAACTTACAGAAAATAAATCTTAAGTTATTACAACATTCATCCACACTTGCTTGAAGTGATTACAACATTCATCCACAAACACTCTCCACAAAACAGAATGAATAAAAGAATGAAAGAGAAAAACATATCCATAACACAACGAAATATAGTGGTTCATGTTGAGGGTCAAATATTGCATATCAGACCCTATTTATTGCTTGGATTTACGAGCATGACACTGCTTAATGGGTTACTTTAATCATGATTGTGATGCAAGGTACATTTGCAAGTGTGGATTGAAAAAGATGCTAAAAGCTGAGATTTAATACTCAGATTTCACCAAGGCATTGGACGAGACTCCAGGGGACTGAAATCGAAGGGTTTACACACCGAAAATCATAGAAATCCCAGCCACTCACCCTGAACGGGCCTGAAAAGCGCCCAGAATGAAGATTGTAGAGTTCCCACCATCTGATCGACTTCGAATTTCATACATTGCCTGAGGACCACAAATGAACTGTACATGTCAAATTTCAGCTCCTGAATCCCTACAGAAGTGGGCCAACAGATAAATCAGCCCTCAGAATCATAATTTTGGGCCCACCTGCTGTTCGGATATGCTTCATCTTCGGTACTTACAGTTCAAATGAGATGACAGAACAGATGGACGGCACGGATTTCTCGTGAACATCACAGTGGACCCCACATGAGGGTGTGCGTGCATTTAGTGCACGCACACACGAGCCGCACCGGACGGTCAGCCCGGTCAAAAGACGGGCTGACCTGTCTCTTCTTCACCTTCTTGATTTCAAACAGCGGACGCACCAGCGTCCGCCGATTCATACTTGTGGGCCCCACTCGACTTCCGAAGTAAAGATCTGAACCGTCCATTCATTCTGTAAGGGGGGCATGACCCTCACCTAGGTGACCTTTTGACATCATGCTGGCGATTGAAAAATCCTAACCGTTAAACTCAGGTCGGACGGTGGAAGAAGAACTCAAGTGGGCCATGTTAGAAGCTCTCCCAAAACCGACCGTCATAAACGATTTTTCGAGATACAGCGAGTAGACGGAGTAGATTTTTGGAATATCCTGAACATGGGCCCTGCTAACATCACAGCGCACGGATGTGCGGTCTCTATTTCGCAACAGAGGTTGCGGATGAGCGCTGTGGGCCCCAATCACCATTTGTATGATCAATCTGAGCCGTCCATCATGTAAAGGGGAGCGATATTGAGAGAACCATGTTGATTTGGTATACTCATGCATGCACGTGTTCTTGCTTCAGTGGTCACAAACGGACAGCCCTGCGCTGATTTCGGCATGATTAGTACCTTTGGCCACGTCAACAACATTCCAAAACCACTCATCTCCAGTCTAATTTTTAAGAGGAAGCTAATGAACGGACTAGATCTCCTCAACGATGCTGATCATGGGCCCCTCCAATTAAACAGCCATACGCAGTAATGAGCGAAAGCTCTGCTCTACGCGCGGCCGAGAAACCGGAGATTCCGGCGTAATTAGCAATCAAATCGGCAACCAGGATGATGATCTAGACCGTCCATCTTGAAGGGACGAAAAAGCTGATTAAGATGGGGCAGATATTTCGTTGATTGGTGAGGAAAAGAGGGAGTTAGGTGGGCTGGATTTCATCTGCGTAAACTTACTTACGCAGGGACTGCGTAACTGACTTGCGCAAGGACAGCACTCCATCTTCAGCAGCTATATAAGGGAGAGGGAGAAAATGTGGAGGGTCTCTGATAGAGGGGGAGGAGATCAGACCCTTCCGGTTAGGCCCGAAAAGCCTCAAGAACCAGAAGAGGACAACAATGATGGATCTAGTGACGCCCCATAAAAATTTGAACCGGAACCTCTAGAGAAGCCGGTTGCTCCGTTTCCCCAACGGTTGGTTGAACGAAAACGTCTATCTAACTCTCAGGATATCCTAGATGTGTTGAACCAAAACGTCTATCTAACATTCCTCTGCTTGATGTTGTAAAATAGATTCTTTTATATGCTAAATTTCTAAAGGACTTATGCACTACCAAACGATGGAAAAATGTTCAAAAGAAGATCTACTTGACTGAGAAAGTGAGTGTCATCTTGAAACAAGATGTGCCGTAAAAATTCAAAGATCACGGTTGCCCAACCATATCATGTGTAATCGAGAACTATCGAATTGATCACGCACTTCTTGACTTAGGAGCGAGCGTCAATCTGATTCCCTATTTGGTATACCAACAATTAGGTTTGGGTGAATTAAAACCCACCCGAACCACACTACAACTTGTTGATCATTCTATTCGTGTACCAAGAGGGATCATCGAGGATGTGTTGGTCCAGGTTGATAGATTCTACTACCCTGTTGATTTTATCATCTTGGACACCGAACCCATCAATGACACGAGCACTCAGATTCCCGTCATCCTTGGTCGCCCATTCCTGTCCACTTCAAATGCAATTATCAATTGCATGAATGGTGTTATGACTATGTCTTTTGGAAATTTGACATTGGAATCGAATATCTTTTTCAATAACGGCAGCAACTCAGAGGATGATGACGATTTCCACGATGTTAACATGATTGATTCTTTTGTGGAAGATAAAACACCTCTCACCTTATCTTCTGATCCTCTAGAGACGTGCCTGGCCCACTCCCATGATCTTGATGATGATATAATTAGGGAGATGTGTGCTATGTTGGATATTGCACCGGTACTTGAAGTTAACCGGTGGAGGCCACAAATTGAAGAATTGCCCCCAAACTGATGTAGTGCCTCTACCGTCTAACCTCAAGCCACCGAAGCTTGACCTAAAACCTTTGCCCTCTGATTTAAAATATATCTATTTAGGTCAAGATGAGACATACCCGGTGGTGATCTCTGCCCACCTGGAGAAAGAACAGGAGAGTATGCTGATATCTACTCTCATTGAGCATAAGGAAGCTCTTGGATGGACGATAGCAGACCTCAAAGGAATTAACCCATCGATTTGTACTCACCGCATATATCTTGAGGATAATGCAAAGGCTGTTCGGCAATCACAACGTAGACTAAATCCAAACATGAAGGAAGTGGTTAAGGCCGAGGTTCTTAAACTATTGGAAGTGGGGATCATATACCCCATATCCGATAGTCAATGGGTGAGTCCAACTCAGGTGGTTCCTAAGAAGTCCGGGATCACCATCGTAGCCAATGCCAATAATGAACTCGTGCCGACCAGAGTTACTACTGGTTGGAGAATGTGTATTGACTACAGGAAGCTGAATACCGTCACTAGGAAGGACCACTTTCCTTTGCCATTTATAGATCAGATCTTAGAAAGGTTAGCTGGTCATTCCTATTACTGTTTCCTTGACGGGTATTCAGGTTATAATCAGATTGAAATCACCCCTGAAGATCAGGAAAAGACCACATTTACATGTCCCTATGGCACCTTTGCTTACAGAAGGATGCCATTCGGGTATGTAATGCCCCTGCCACCTTTCAGCGATGCATGATGAGTATCTTTTCTGACATGGTGGGGAAATATTTAGAGGTCTTCATGGATGATTTCTCTGTTTTTGGTTCATCTTTCAGTGAGTGCTTAGCAAGTCTTAAATGTGTGCTGAAAAGATGTGAAGAAAAAAATTTGGTACTTAATTGGGAGAAGTGTCATTTTATGATTCAAAAGGGAATTGTCCTTGGGCATATCATCTCGTCCAAAGGAATTGAGGTAGATAAGGCAAAAATTGATCTTATCTCTAACCTACCTCCACCTAAGAACATCAGAGACGTGCGATCCTTCTTAGGACATGCAGGGTTTTATAGACGATTCATAAAGGACTTTAGTCTCCTCTCTCGTCCTTTATGTAATCTTCTTCAAAAGGATACACTATACGAGTGGACTGAGCAGTGCTAAGAAGCTTTCACTAAGCTTAAGGGCATGTTAACTACTGCACCTATCATGCAGCCACCCGACTGGAGTCTTCCTTTTGAACTTATGTGCGACGCCTCTGATTATGCTCTTGGGGCGGTTCTAGGCCAGAGAAAAGATAAGCGGCCTTACGTTATTCACTACGCAAGTAGGACTTTAAATTCGGCCCAAGTGAACTACTCGACTACGGAAAAGGAACTCTTAACCGTAGTATTCACTTTGGACAAATTTAGATCTTACCTGATCGGATCTAAGATCATCATCTACACAGATCACGTGGAACTTAAGTATCTTCTTTCTAAGAATGATTCTAAGCCTCGCCTGATACAATGGATCCTTCTACTCCAAGAATTTGATTTAGAAATTAAAGATAAAAATGGAGTAGAGAACGTAGTGGCCGATCACCTTTCTCGCCTTAATACCTCTGATTCCCTTGAGGCGACCCATATCAATGACATGTTCCCTAATGAACAACTGTTTAGAGTCTGCCATTCACCTTGGTTCGCTGATATTGCTAATTATCTTGCTAAAGGGTCGATACCAACACATTGGACATCGCAAGATAAGAAGAAATTCTTTACCAAGGTGCGTAACTTTTTCTGGGACGATCCATATCTGTTTAAATATTACCCAGACCAAATCTTAAGGAGATGTGTGCTAGACGATGAGCATCAGAGTGTCATCTCCTTCTGTCACTCACAGGCCTGTGGTGGTCACTTTTCTGCTAAAAAGACCACTGTCAAGATTCTACAGTGTGGTTTTTACTGGCCCACTATGTTCAGGGACACTCATGAGTTTTGCAAAGCTTGTGAGCATTGTCAAAAATTGAGAGCATTGTCCCGTCGAAATATGATGCCTTTGAATCCCATCCTTATCATTGAAGCATTTGATTGCTGGGGCATTGATTTCATGGGACCATTCCTCCAATCATTTGGAAATCTGTATATTTTGCTCGCCATAGACTATGTCACTAAATGGGTCGAAGCAATTTCGTGCCGCAAAAATGACCATCGCACGGTCATTAAAATTTTGAAGGAAAATATCCTGTCACGGTTCGGGACGCCTCGAGCCATCATTAGTGACGGGGGCTCACACTTTTGTAATAGACCATTTGAGAGTTTAATGAAGAAATACGGTATCTCTCATAAGGTGAGCACCCCATACCATCCATAAACAAGTGGACAAGCTGAAATATCTAATAGGGAGATCAAACATATCCTAGAAAAAATGGTTAATCCTGATCGTGAGGACTGGTCAATCCGATTGACCAATGCCTTATGGGCGTACCGTACTGCTTTTAAAACTCCTATTGGAACATCTCCCTTTAGACTTGTCTATGGAAAGGCTTGTTATTTGCCTGTGGAATTGGAACATAAAGCATACTAGGTGATCAAAAATCTAAATTTCAATTTGGACAACGCTAGCTTGTTACGCAAACTTCAATTAAATAAACTTGAAGAAATCCGGAACGATGCATATGAAAACTCAAAAATTTACAAGGATAGAATGAAGGTGTTTCATGATCAACATATTCTACGAAAATCATTCACGCCAGGTCAGAAAGTCCTTTTGTACGATTCTCGACTACTTCTCTTTCCGGGTAAGCTTCGATCTCGTTGGACCGGCCCTTACATTGTTGTCACTGCTTATCCTCATGGGGCCGTCGAGGTAAAAGATCCTGAAAATGGAAAGGAGTTTAAAGTAAATGGACATCGATTAAAGCCATTTGTCGAGGCATTTGATTCAGAGGACATGTCTATGCCTCTGATTGCTCCTATTTACCAGGACTGATCTCCTAGTCTGATGGAGGTATAGGTAGATTTATCGCTTTCATAGGTTTAGGATAGTCGCTTTCATAGGTTAGTTCAATGTTTGTGGGTAACATTACTGCAAACCCTCACGAGACTACAACTCGTCCGCTAGGGGTAACCTAGGCGTTTAAAGGCTTGTTGCCTACGCTAGTATAGGTAGGATTTTATTTTTGTTTTACTTTCTCTCTCGTACTAACCTGCTCTCTTCCAGTAATCTCTTGAAAAGTCTCTCTTGATTTGTTATCCAGGTACTATCTTCCCATCACTTTACTTTTGTTGTTCCATGTGCATTGCATGCTCATATCTTTTATATTGAGGACAATGTAGATTTTAGGTTGGGGGTGGGAGATTAGGCTTCCTAATCAGTATTTTCTTGGTCTTGAGCAAAAATTGTGAGAAAATTGTGAAAATTTTTAAAATTTTTTCTGAAAACTCTTGTGAATTCGAAGTGATTTTGACAATTATCCCTAATTTAGATTTTCAAGATACGGGATGTTGGTAATTTATGACTCTTGGATTTAGCTGCCTGATCGATTCCACGGTTGAGTTCGAATTACCAATCCATGATTAGAGGTTTTAAACATTGACTGAATCATGATTTCAGGACACGTCTCGCTTACACATTAAGATTTCAGTTCCATATCGAAGGATTAACTTGGTAATCACTGAGCATGAAAGGAACCAGCCTGAAATATCTTACCATCAGGGTATAAAAATTGAAAAGGTTGGGTAATTAATCTTCACCATGGGTTTGCTCCCTATAGGTGTGGATTCGATTTCCCATGATTAACAGTTGGAAAGAGTTGGGCGACTAGTTTCACCATAGGTTTGCTCCCTATAGGTGAAAATTTGATTCCCCTCTTGACATTCTTTTAATGAAAAAAAAAAAGAAAGAGAAAAAAAGAATGGAGGAATGACTCATGAGGCAAGACTTGGGTTAAGTTTTGGTTGTCATGAATGACTTTATTGACTACCAATGATATCATGAAAGAAAGAGTAAATCTGAATGTGATTAGCTGAGATTCCACTATACATTCATGGATCATAATGTTCAAAATTTGTCTGATTTATGGATTAATACTTAATTATGAAGTTTACCGAGCGCTTGAGTCCAGGAGAAATTAATGCCCAACATTCATGAATTTTAGAATTCTGGGACTTGGATAGTTTTGCAAAAGTCATTTAAGTTCATAAAAATCATCCTATAATTCTCAACTTATTTTTCGCATATTTTGCTCGGGACTAGCAAAATACTGGTTGGGGGTTGTGTTGAGGGTCAAATATTGCATATCAGACCCTATTTATTGCTTGGATTTACGAGCATGACACTGCTTAATGGGTTACTTTAATCGTGATTGTGATCAAGGTACATTTGCAAGTGTGAACTGAAAAAGATGCTAAAAGCTGAGATTTAATACTCAGATTTCACCAAGGCATTGGACGAGACTCCAGGGGACCGAAATCGAAGGGTTTACACACCGAAAATCATAGAAATCCCAGCCACTCACCCTGAACGGGCCTGAAAAGCGTCCAGAACGAAGATTGTAGAGTTCCCACCATCTGATCGACTTCGAATTTCATACATCGCCTGAGGACCACAAATGAACCGTACACGTCAAATTTCAGCTCCTGAATCCCTACAGAAGTGGGCCAACAGATAAATCAGCCCTCAGAATCATAATTTTGGGCCCACCTGCTGTTCGGATATGCTTCATCTTCGGTACTTACGGTTCAAATGAGATGACAGAATAGATGGACGGCATGGATTTCTCATGAACATCACAGTGGACCCCACATGAGGGTGTGCGTGTATTTAGTCACGCACACACGAGCCGCACCGGACGGTCAGCCCGGTCAAAAGACGGGCTGACCCGTCTCTTCTTCTCCTTCTTGATTTCAAACAGCGGACGCACCAGCGTCCGCCGGTTCATACTTGTGGGCCCCACTCGACGTCCGAAGTAAAGATCTGAACCGTCCATTCATTCTGTAAGGGGGGCATGACCCTCACCTAGGTGACCTTTTGACATCATGCTGGCAATTGAAAAATCATAACCGTTAAACTCAGGTCGAACGGTGGAAGAAGAACTCAAGTGGGCCATGTTAGAAGCTCTCCCAAAACCGACCGTCATAAACGATTTTTCGAGATACAGCGAGTAGACGGAGTAGATTTTTGGAATATCCTGAACATGGGCCCTGCTAACATCACAGCGCACGGATGTGCGGTCTCTATTTCGCAACAGAGGTTACGGATGAGCGCTGTGGGCCCCAATCACCATTTGTATGATCAATCTGAGCCATCCATCATGTAAAGGGGAGCGATATTGAGAGAACCATGTTGATTTGGTATACTCATGCATGCACGTGTTCTTGCTTCAGTGGTCACAAACGGACAGCCCTGCGCTGATTTCGGCATGATTAGTACCTTTGGCCACGTCAACAACATTCCAAAACCACTCATCTCCAGTCTAATTTTTGAGAGGAAGCTAATGAACGGACTAGATCTCCTCAACGATGCTGATCATGGGCCCCTCCAATTAAACAGCCATACGCAGTAATGAGCGAAAGCTCTGCTCTACGCGCGGCCGAGAAACCGGAGATTCCGGCGTAATTAGCAATCAAATCAGCAACCAGGATGCCGATCCAGACCGTCCATCCTGAAGGGACGAAAAAGCTGATTAAGATGGGGCAGATATTTCATTGATTGGCGAGGAAAAGAGGGAGTTAGGTGGGTTGGATTTCATCTGCGTAAACTTACTTACGCAGGGACTACGTAACTGACTTGCGCGAGGATAGCACTCCACCGTCTTCAGCAGCTATATAAGGGAGAGGGAGAAAATGTGGAGGGTCTCTGATAGAGGGGGAGGAGATCAGATCTTGGGGGCATCTCGGCTTGAGCTAGAACATGGAGAGAGGGAGACAAGGGAAGTTTGTTGATTTTTATTTGTTTTCTTTTCTTTTTCCTTTCTTTTTAATCTTTTGAGATGTTCCTCGCAGCCATGGCAGGCTAAATCCTCCTAGCTAGGGCTAGGAGGTGAAGCTTGTAGTGAGATGGAAGGTTTTTAATTTATATTTTTATTTATTTATTTATGAATTGACGTTGATTATTATGGGAATGTTTTTAAGTCTTTAATGGTCTGTTGTGACTAAAATTATAGTGGGTCTGCAATGGCTTTGAATATTTCCCTTTTCCTTTATGTTTATGACGTCAGGAAGCCCTGTTGTTCACCATAGTTTCCTGGGCATGGTTGGATGACGGTACCCTTCCTGACCTTCATAACATGTTGATTGGTTGGTAATTAGTTTAATTCTGTTGTTTGTCATAGTCTCTTGGGCATGGTTTGGTGATGGAATCCATTCTAATTCATATACCTTTCATCTCTGTGAAAACTAAATCAATGGCAGTTCAGTTAATTTTCATAAAATAGGCATAAGATCTCCCTGATCTCTACAAGTGGATCCTCTGAATCCCTAGTTTCCTTCTCTGATTTCTCTTAAGTTTAGATTAATTAATTCATAATTATTCCACAATTGTTACTTGATTTAGAATTCATCTTAATCCAGTTCTAGTTCTGATTAGTTTTAGATAACGTACAAGTTTCAGTCCCTTGGGATTCGACCTCGGTCTTACCGAGTTATTACTACATCACAACCCAGCACTTGGGGAGTGAACAGTTTGCCTATGCGTACACCAACTGTTATCCAACAGCCACACAGATTGCTACTCCACTCATAATATCCTCACACAGGGGATATTAGCATGCACTATCAAAATAGGTTTCACAGGTTCACCTAAAACCTTCACAATTGTGTCTTTGATCTCGGGCTTACACAATCCAAAGACCCCACAATCTGAGTTTTCTGGCTCTCCTCAGATAACCAATACAATGAGATTTTTCTGGAGAATATCAAACAAAAATCAGAGAAAGTAAATTACAAAAATGTAAAATACCTGAATCACATTTTGAAGAAGCCCGGTAGAACCAATCAAAGTAGATGTTCAATTCACTGTTCAAAGTCCAATACTCACTTTAAGAATGGTTCTAAGTCTAATTGATTTTAAATCAAAAGGGCTAGTTCTATTTGATTTTGAATCCAAGAAGAAGGAATATTAGAAATTCCTCTTTTCTAATTAGATTGGAATATAGATCAAAATCAAATAAAAATAAGCTAGCAAAAGGAATATTAAATAAGCACAAAGTAGCTTAAAATAAATACAAACTTATCTCAGAGTATATCCTAAAGAATGCTTGAATAGAATTAATTTGAAGTACTAAAACTCTAAAGTTCGTGCTCTATTTATAGTTTAAAAAATCCCGTCTATGACTGGTCATGGCTCCAAAGATTTTCGAAAGATTTTCGCGAGATAAGATTTTCTGTTCCACGACCGGTCGTGGGCCATCTACGACTGGTCGTGGGACACCTACGACCGGTCGTAGGACCCCAGAAATGGTTGCTAGAATTTGAGTCGTAGGGCTACGACCGGTCGAAGGATGAGTCGTAGAACTCACAGGACTGGTCGTAATATGTCCAGGACTGGTCGTAGGATAGCCTGAAAGATTCAAAAATCTTCAACAACTTAGGACTGGTCTTGAAAAACTTAAGACTGGTCGTAGAAGAGCTAGGACTGGTCTTGAAGTCCCTAGGACTGGTCTTAGAACACTCCAAATAAGCATAATAAAATATATGAATTATGTATCCAGATTGACCTGCTGTAAAGCCTATCCTAAGGTCAATCTAAGGTCAAACAAACCTTAAAAGTGAGATGGACATTGAAAGTCTGTACACTCATATGACCCTTAAGAGAAGCTTGAGAATATACAAATCTTGTAGTAAGCCTTCTTGAGCTTGATCTTGACTTGACAAAGTCTTCTACTAAACTTGAACTTGATCGAATCTTGAACATACAAACTTGAAGACTTCAATACTTGAATTCTTCATCCATATCTTGAAAACTTTCTTCATTTAAGATCTTGTCTTGAAATGCGATGACTTGATTGCAATGAATAGTCTTCAATCATAAAACACAAGATGTACAAGACATAGATATAGGTTTTGGCACCACAAAATTTGACAACCAAAGGGATATGAAATCATAGCACTTACAGTTTCTCTTTGAAGCATGCGGTCCAGGATTTAATCAAAAACCAGAAGATCACTATCACCCCACAGTCTAGTAACATGGCTCAGGCCAACATTCTCCAAAATCTCCTACCATCGCGTCAAGCAAGACCCAGTACCTCCAGCACCTTTACCATTAACCAAATTGAAGGAGGGTAACCCATACACTAGTCTCCACATCATTCCATATAAGCAATCATGCCCGATACAACAAATCAGACATGGGGACACCAACAAGCACCATCATCTGGGCCACAGGTATTCCTTGAAGCAGCACCCGCAACGCACCCTCTCGTATTCCTTAAAGAAACACTTAACAAGTCACATCTTCAACATCTCGCTCCCCAAGGGGCACACTCAACCCCATCCTCATTACATCCAAAAAGGTTGAATTCTGAACCCATCATTCTCCCGATAGGCCTCCCTGATCTAGCCCCACAAACTTTGCAAGGGGCACCCCTGGTTCAAACACCAAATTTTTTAATGCCTCACCAACTGACACATGCCCAGAGGACCCTTCCCACATCTCGAAAGAGGGAAGAGAATTCCATGGGCAAACCCGATCAAGAGTTTGAAGCACCTCAAGAGAAATCATCAACCCATCACAAATAGTTCCAGGCGTAATCTCTCAGCCTGAAGAACCACTGATATACCTAGAAGGAAGAATGGTTCCATCCTACAACCCAAAAGCAGTCCCATGGCATTATCCTGAATGCGCCGAAGTGGGCAACAATGAGAGATATTTCAGGAGGGATAATCAGAGCCCAAAAGAAACTCGGGGAGCTTCATCGGGAACCACTTGCAAAATCAATGTTGCTTATGACATAATAGCCTAACTCAAATCCATTCCCGCTCAAATATCCATCTGGGAACTCTTATGCACATCAAGATCACATCGAGAGATCTTTGTGAAAATCTTGAATGACGCACATATCTCTCCTGACCTACCTCCCGAAATGGTGGCAAGTATGATTGGACAACTCTTCGCACCATGAGCCATCACTTTCTCTAATGAAGAATTGCCACCTGAAGGTCGCAAACATGACACTTATTAAACATAGTTATCCATCACAAGAATCTCAAGGTCCCACTCGTTCTCATTGACAATGGATCTAACCTTAATGTTTGCCCTTTAAGGACTATCGAAAGGTTAGGGATAGAACCTTCTTCTTTCAGACCCAGTACCATGAGCATTAGAGCCTTCGATAACTCTTGGAGACAAATTGAGGAAGAAATCGACATTGAATTGTAAATAGGACCAGACATGACCCTTGTCACATTTCAGGTCATCGACATTCCCGTCTTATTTAACCTTCTATTGGGGTGGCCATGACTCCATGCTATTGGAGCCATCCCATCTACCCTCCATCAAAGGGTTAAATTCCCTTAGGGAAATTGAATCATTACGGTATTGGCCGAGCAAGAAACCATCTTACCAGTGACAGTCAATATCCTAGAAATCGACGTCCCAATGATTGACATTCAACATGCAGAGGGTAACATATTGTATCACAGTTTCGAATTCAAAATTGTGAACATAATCGTCAATCCAAGACCTCTCGTTGCTGAATATGTCATTCCCCTTGTTGAGCGATTCATCCTGAACTATCATACTGAGTTTCATGAAAAAGGTATGGTGGTAAAGCTAGCACGTGCCAACGTATAGAGATGAGGACTGAGATATCAATCGACATCAAAAGATCAAGCTGAAAGGCCAAGAAAGGGTCAACCGTTTAAGTGCACACCTATTAAGTTCGTTAAGGCCGGGACATTTTGTGGAGAAATGATGATCTCCCTTACGGACCACCTCAAACATTCCAACCAGGAGTCTGCCTGGCCACCAATAAGGTGGGATAGGATCCTCAGGGCATCAAAAGCACATATGATGCCTGGGGCAGAACCCCCAGACCCACCACATGAGGCTAGGGGCATGGAAAAGGATCCACCTACAAAGGACCCAGAACTAGAAGTTCCCCTTGAAGGAGACACATGCAAGAATGGGGAGACACCTATTTCCACCCACAGGCAAGAGGATATGTCCTCACTACCAGCTCAGCGACATAAGGAGCAAAAGCAGCCCATCCATTGGATTGAGAAGGGAAAGTGGCCTGCTCTTGACTAGACGAACATTAAAGTCCCGTCACAAGATGAACATGAGGAACCAGAAGAACTCCAACTCTTGGGTGAAGAAATTGAATCAGATTCTGACTTTGAACCCAACCCGGCAGACATCATGGTCATCAGGACAGATGACCCACAGGAATAAATAGGTCAAAACAGCAAGATTGAAAGGGGAAAAGAACCACGATGGTCAGCCATCCCCCTAAAGATCGAATCAGCTAGCGAATCATTCATGGATGCTGGCCCAAAAAAAAAGTGCCAATGTAAATAGCACTTGGAACCCCGAACTAGGACAAGATCAATCATGGTTTACAACACCATCCTGTTCGGGACCCCTTGGTGACACAAAAAATTCAAAAAATTTTTAAAACACAAAAACATCACATATTCCCAAAAATACAAAAAAATCAAATATTCCTTAAAATCAAAAAACATCAGAAAATTTTTAAAATACAAAAATAATAGAAAAACTTTCAAAAATTACTATGCCAAACACTTCGCCCACAATGCAGGAGTGTAAAGTTGACTCATATGATTTCGATCTAGAGTTAGACTTTAAGCTCATGGGTTTGGATGAAGACCTGGATGAGGGAAATGATGATATAGCTCTCGAATTCGAGGATTCTCTTGAAAAATTTGAAACAATGGCCAACGTTGCAGCAGACGATTTTGAAATTGTGAACTTAGAGTCAGCGGAACTCCCTAGAGAGGTGCGCATCGGAAGATCTCTGTCCCCGAAATACAAGCTGAGGATGATGAAATTTCTGAAACCAAGGTTGTCCAACTTTGATTTCTCTTACATGGACATGTCGGGACTCGATGAAGATCTGGTAGTGCACCACTTGCCAACCAAGCCTGACATGAAGCCTGTCAAGCAGAAATTACAAAGAATGAAGCTAGAAGGGGCCTTGAAGGTCTGTGATGAAGTCATCAAGCTATACAACGCGTTATTCTTGGTAGTCTCCAACTACCCAGAATGGCTCACAAACATCGTACCAATTCCAAAGAAGGATGAAAAAGTCAGGATGTGTATCGACTTTAGGGACCTCAACAAAGCAAGTCCTAAAGATGATTTCCCTTTGCTCCACATCGACACCTTGGTAAATAATACTGGTGGACACAAGATCTTCTCCTTCATGGATGGTTTCTCCAGTTACAACCAGATTAAGATGGCTATCAAAGATCGAGAGAAGACTTCCTTCAACACACCATGGGGAATTTTCTACTATCGAGTTATGACTTTCGAGCTGAAGAATGCAGGAGCTGCATATTAGCGAGCCATGACTGCCTTATTCCAAGACATGATAAACAAGGAAATGAAAGTCTACGTGGACGACATGATCGTCAAGTCTTGCACTGTCACGCCCCAAACTCGGAAATCGGGCTCACAAAATTCCCTATCGCCGAATCCGACGCCGACAGCCTCCGTAGAACCCCATTCTCGGCTCCTAGCTCCTATTCGCCAGGTTCCAATCATGTGATGCTACGAGGAGGATTTTCAACGTCAGTTTGATTCCTAATAAGCATAACTAAAGGCATAACCCACAAACAATAATCAAGAACTCCATTACATTTCTACTATGATAAAAAACTTTACAAGTACAATGAGCATAAAGGGAAATACAATGGTAAAGAACAAAAAACTCCAAAATGCTCTGCAACGTGCTCCTACCTCAGCGCTGCTACGATCCAACGTCACCTGCACGCAACGGTCGTACATAAGCTTACAGAAAGCTTAGAGGGTGGTGAAAGTGTGTGCGCAAGGTAGTAATATGAACATGCAATGTCAGAGTAATACGGAATATACAGATGGAGCCATAACATCATGAGCCGTACCAAGGCTATGCAATGCAAGACATGAATAGTATCGGCCACCCAAGGCCATGCGATGTGCAATGCAACTCAAGCATATAGATCCTCATCAATGTCCATACATCAATACAGCTCAAATATGGGATATCACCGGGGTCTAGTACACTCTAAACCAGATTGCCGCCACATCACGCGTAATAAGGTAAGTGGAAGAGACCACACTATCTGTCTGCCAATATCGGGCGTGACTCGTCGATAGCGGACCCATTCCTCGAGCTGGTCAAACTCAGCCTAGGATTGCCCCCTACACTCGGGCGGGTAAGGTTGCACCCCCTTCCAACCGACCACAACACAGTGGAGAGCATAACCGTCTAGTAATCGGCACTCAACGCTCATCTACCTACTCGGTCTAGACGTTGGAGCAACCTCTTGGTACCATAAGGGTTTAGGAACTTTCACCCAGGGATATCTATAGTACCCCATGTAGAACGAGATTTCCACTATCCAATCTTGCCAACCACGGTGCGTCTGTGGAGGCTACGGCCCTGATGTCGCTAGGGCGTACAATAACCATGTCACACAAATGCGAAGTGCATGATTCACGCTATCTAGTCATGCAACAAATCGTACGCGTATCGTGCGCTCATGTAGGGCGACACCGCCTAACCGGGAGCCCATAAACAACCTGCCCGAAGGCATATGCTATGATCAGATAATTCTCACGTCAAGCATACATATGATGCGTATGATCATGAGTCATGGAACTGCACTAAATATGTTATAATAAAATGAACTATCTTAAAATGCAGATGGACCTGGACGGCCTATACACAATAAGTACGGCCCAGTAATGGGCCCTAAGGAGAGTCGTAATGTGGATATCCAACCAGCATTACACTCGCAATGTGGACGTCAAACCAACATTGCTCCCAAGGTACGATCGTCACAAACATCGTTACATAAACCGTATTGGGCTCACACATTGCAATGGACTTTAGGTGCATCCCATTGGGCCTTAAATACATCAAATGGGCTCTATTATATGGGCCTTTTATTCATCAATGGGTCACATCAATGGACCACACCAATGGGTCTTAAGTGCATTGCCATGGGTCAAAACCCGTGGGCCTTGGATTGCATCAATTGGGCCTAGCCTCATAAGCCTAATATGTAACAAATTTGCCACACCAATTGGGCCCCCACATGTACATCAAATGGGCCTCAACCCATAGGCCTTTATGAGTCAAATGGCCTAAATCCCTAGGCCTTAAACAAATAAAATGGGCCTAACTCATGGGTCTCAAATAAATCCAATGGGCCTAATCCCATGGACCCTTTTTATAATCAAATGGGCCTAACCCATGGGCCTTATGTGAATCAAATCGAGCCGCATTGATGAATCTCAAGCATAAAAAATTTGACCCACCCCTATGTATTTGAGATCCGACCCATTCATAAGTTAACATAGAGATAGATGAAACGAAAATAATTATCAACTTAATTATAAACTACTGTGGTTCTTAGGCGTATGATCGGTGGATGTCACTATCTACTATTTGAATGGTGGGGTCCACCATCTGACTTACCCATTATCCATGCTATAAATTGATCTCACAATTGGTGGGACGGTCATGGATACAACACATGCATCATTGTGGGCCCCACTGTTCAAACTGTGGATGGCATTAATAAGGCACATACATCAATGCGGGGCCTGCGGGCCCGCTTTCATCCAAAGGAGCAGCTAGGTGGTTGCTACACGTGCAACGTGCAGCCTAAAAATGGACAGAGGTGGGTCCCACGGAAGGCCACTGTTGTAATATAAAATTTATATGTTATAGTGTATTAAAGGTATCAGCTGCTGTACATGCAGCTTTCCTTCATTAAAGGGAGAGGTGGCATATATAAGGCATTTATATATAATATATTATATCATATATTAATATAATATAATATAATATATTAATATTATGTTTAATATCACACCACGTCCAGGCCCTGAACGGCCTGGACATACACATACGTCAAGGTAGCCCACAGTGGGGTGGGTCCCACCATCCAGGGACGGTGGTCGGTCTGGATCAACCACATACACTGAGGTGTGGCCCACCAATCTGGGTGGACGACGTAGGTAGGTCCCACGGACCCCACTGTCAGTTACACTTCACTGGTAGTCACCCTCCCTAGGAATCGATGCCAGGACCTCAGCGTTACAACGAGGTATTTTTCACTCTGCCAACCACAAGAGTGGTGAATCCGGGGTTCGGTAACTGGACGGTCTGGATCTCATGTGGGACCTAGAGAACTGCTGACGTTAATCGGCACTGGGTCCAACCTGGCAGATGGACGGGTTGAATGTGCAAATCGATGGATGGTGTGTATGTAACACACACCCCATGATCAAACCCACCGTCCTAGGCCATGGATGGTGGGAAAATGCAACATATATTTAAGATGGGTCCCACATTGCTGGGCAGCGTCGGTACATCAGCTGTAGAGCTACTGTACACGCACAGCAGCCGTCCATTCCCAAAACAGGTGGGTCCCACATGGGGCCCACACGTTCAGCTTATATGTATATATATTATATGCTATATTATACCACATTATCTCACCTAATATAATATAATATAATAAATTATAATATATACATACCTTATACATATATTACATAATATGAGATATATCCAACGTCCAGCCACTGTCCAGCAAGCTGGACGGTGCTGGAATATTTTACCTACATCATGGTGGTCCCACTTAGTGGGCCACTAGAGTTAGATCAAGCCGATAATTATTTTCCCTTTCCATCTGGGCCTATGTAACCGACTGGTCATGTAGGCCCCAACCAGGATCAAGGTGGCCCACTTGTCGGACATCATGGAAAATAAAATAAAATACACACATCGTAAGTGGGCCATTAATCATAGAGCAAGAAGGAGAGGGAGAGAAAAAGGAAATGAGAGAGTTTGGCGATGACGGTGGGGCCCCGCCACTATGGGCCCCTTTCAAATACAAACATACATCAAGATGGGTCCCACACATATGGACCTTTAATCAAACAAAAATGAATGAAAAAAAAACAAAGATCTAAAGTCACCCACCGTCCGATCTTCTTGCTCCTAGGGGTTCTATGGCACCTTAGCTTGGATTTTAATGGAGGAGATGGAGAATGGAAGGTTAGGATGGGGAGATCATGGGGTGAAGAGGTGGGCCACACTTGGAGTTTAGGGAGCTTGGAGAAATTCCATACGTATGGAGTCTTGGAAATTTTTCTTGGAGATTTGAAATGAGAAAGAGAGAAAGAGAGAGAATTGTAAAGGGAGAGAGAGAGAGAGTGATGGATGGATGTGGTGAGTGATGGTTGTGTAAGAAAAGCTTGACTTTTGAGGCTTTTGTGTAAGAGAGGTATGGGTGGTGAAGACTTTTGTGGCTTTTTGTGTAAGCGAGGTATGATTTTTGGAGACTTTTGTGGTTGCTTGGGAAAAGGAAATAAAGTGATGTGTACTTGACATGTGATGGCTTGATGGATTGATTGATTGATGGGATTGATGTGATTGATGTGACATATCGTAGAGATTCCCTTGGTTTTCACAACGCGTGGCATTTTCTCGCACCGAACGTTGGCCCATATCTCTTGACAAGGGTATTGCCTCGGCGCGCGAGTCGCGGTATCGGAACCGCAACGACGGCGTAGTCGCTATGGTATTGGTCTCGGGCTGAGTCGACTTGGGTTGTCGGCATATGAATCAAGATTGCGCGTCGATATCGGTTAAGGGTCGAAGGTCGCTGGAATTCGACTGGTAAGACCGCGGAAGTGCACGGAAAGGTATGGACCAAGATATGGGTCTTACATGCACGATCGAAGGACACTTCGAAGACCTCAAGAATCTCTTCGACAGGCTAGAAAAGTTCAAGCTTCGCCATAATTCACAAAAATGTGTCTTTGGTGCAACCGGAGGCAAGCTGTTAGGCTTCAATGTCAGCTAAGATGGCATCTGGGTAGACGAGACCAAGACCAAGGCAATCATCAAAATGCCAACACCTAAGATTGAAAGAGAAATTCAAGGCACTCTCGAGCAGATCCAGTATATCAGCCAATTCATCACACAACTCACTCCAGTCTGTGAGCCCATATTCAAGCTCCTACGAAAGAACTCGACAAAGGAATGGAATGACGATTATCAGGCGGCCTTCGACAAGATCAAAGAGTACCTGTTAAATCCTCCAGTGCTCATGCCACCTACTCTAAGTAGGCCATTACTGCTATGTATCTCCGTTGCAGTGAAAGCAATCGGATGTGTTCTTGGCCAACACAACGACACAATAAGAAAGGAGCAGGCGATCTACTACCTAAGAAGACGATTCACAAGCTATGCAGTCAAATACTCCAGCTTAGAAAAAATATGCCTCGCCCTAGTACATAGCGGCTACGACAGTATATGATTGTTCACCCAATCCTTCTGCTAGCTCGCATAGACCTGTTGAAGTACTTGTTCAAAAAACCAGCACTAAGGGGCAGGATCGCAAAATGGCAGCTACTACTTTCAAAATTTGACATCACATATGTCACCCAGAAAGCAATCAAGGGGCAAAACTTACTGATCACTTAGCAGCACACTCTTTGCTTGATTATCAGTCGCTGAAGACCTTCTTCCCTGACGAGGACATCCTCCTGATCGAAGAAGAAGGAAAGGAAGGGGAGTAGACACTCTTCTTCGACGGGGCCGCAAATGTAAAAGGGAGTGGCGTAGGTGTCATACTTTACTCTCTTGAAGACGTCCCAATTCCTATATTCAAGTGGCTAACATTCTAATGCACTAACAATGTAGCTGAGTATGAGGCCTGCATCGATGGTCTAGGAGAAGCCATAATTCTCAGTGTGAAGAAGTTACGAGTCTTCGGAGACTCATAACTCATCATCAATCAGATAAATGGAGATTGGAAAACCAAAGATGAAAAGATGATTCCATATCATGTCTACCTGGAAAATTTAATTGAAGAATTCGACAAGATCACATTCTCTTACATGCCTCGAGCCAAAAACCAATTCACAGACGCTCTGGCTACTCTCGCCTCCATGCTGGAGATCCCAAAGGGAGTGGCTGAATGGGAACTCACCGTAGAACTCTAGAAGGAACCTTCATTCTGTCTTCAAATCGACGAAGCTGAAACTCTCTCAAATGATTAGCCATGGTACATAGACATCAAGGAATACCTCGAACACCAAAAGTACCTGAAAGGAGCGACACCAGCTGATTGTCGCACTATCCAGCGGTTAGCCGCATAGTTCATCATCACTGGGGGCATCCTTTACAAGCGGTCCTTCAACCAGGTCCTTCTCTGCTATGTGGATGAAACAGAAGCGGCACAGATCATGTCAAAAATCCATGAAGGACTATGCGACCCACACATGAACGGGCATATGATGGCAAAGAAGATCCTATGACTCGGTTACTATTAGCTTATGATGGAGACATATTGTTACAAATACGTCAGGAGATGCTTCAAGTGTCAGGAGCACGCAAGTCAAATCCATGCCCCTACTTCCGAACTCTACAACTTGACGGCCCCATAGCCCTTTTCAATATGGGGCTTAGACATCATCGGCAAGATCAGTCCCAAAGCTTCAAATGGGCACAAGTACATCCTGGTGGCAGTAGATTACTTCACCAAGTGGATAGAGGCAGCATCCTACACTATCACGGCATCTCATGTGGTCAAGTTTATGATGAGCAACATCATTAGCCGTTATGGGGTCCCTTAGGCCATCATCACTGACAACGGAAATCTGTTCATCAATAAAAGGATGGGCGATTTCCTCGACAAGTTCAAGATTCAACATCATCAGTTGTAACATCCCAAAAATCGAGGGTCAGGTAGAAACCCAACTCCCGAGTTCCAAAATGTTATTTATGCAACATAGATAATGTAAAATGCATGTTGTCTTTTAAAAAGGCATTAAACAAGATTGGGATTAAGCCAGAACAACATATCATACTCCAGAGACAGTTAAATTAACAAGCGGAAGACTGTGATACATACATGTAATATATAATTAATTGTAAGTCTCCAGAGTGTGAACATGTTACCAGGTTAAACATATACATGTATACCTCAAAATAGAAAGAAAGAATATACATGAGTGCTCTAAAAATATAAAATGAAAAGTGTCATGACATCTAATGAACCTCTCTGTAATTCCGTCTATCAGAACACGCATAAAGGAGGGATCCTCCTCATCATCATCAAGTTCGGCTCCGCCTCGCAGGCCGCGTCATCATCTGCAATCACAATAGGGACTAGTGGGTGTCCGAAAACACCGTCCCGTAACGTGGGAGTGAGTGATCAACTCAGTGGGATAAGAGAGTAAAGATTAGCATGTTCTCAAATCAATCATGCGATAATAGTAAAGCAATAACTCAAACATTCCTAAATACTGTTGTTAATGCAATATGACGTGACATGATGGATGCCCTCACCGACGATCTCCCTCATACGGCACCATCTTATGCCCGCGGCATGCTTTCTTTCCACAATGCTCCACATCTTCCAGGCACATGCAATGTGATGGTGATATGATTACCAAGTTATTATTAGTCCTTTTCATACAGCAATATTGGAAAACTAAGGTACCTTCCTTATATCAATCCCAACACAGATCCTATCTAGGGTCGTCACTCCTAGTAATCTCATACAATGTTATATTTATAGGTCGCTGCAAGGGCTGTCAGGGCTGTTGCACGCACTCGTTGCTCCTCTCCCCCATCACCTTATCAATACAGGCCATTATATCCTTAAGACTACATCAGGACTCGTCACCCCCATGCGGTGTTAGGATAAACTCAAGGTCACTACAAAGGGCTCGTCACCTGATCAGTGTAGGCCGACAGCAAGAATATAGTGTCCCATATCACCATAATCTGCTCAGAGTAGGATGCTCACTGGTCACTACGGGGAGGTTTGTGGCCCTAGCGTAGGCCGACAGCTCGACCACAGTGTCCCATGCCACCATGCCTGGCTCATGAGTCTTTATGGATCAAGGTACCATGGTTAATAGGGTTTCCAATGGTAAGTTCAGTACCCTAGGTTCGAGCAGTTATGACACATACATGGTGAACATACAATGGCTAATCGGGCTACTTGACTTGCTCGACTAGCACGAGTGCATCTCAAGCTGAGCGACATGAAGCGCATAAAACACTTCGCGTGGCCTAACCACTGTTGCCAACTCCAAAACACAACTCGCGTTCATCGACGCGTCGTTTGTGGCAAAGATAAGCCAACCACGAATTTATTCGGTTACCGACTGCCTAGACTAAGTATAGCCTCAATCATTTGTGAATCCACTTCATCAATCATATAAGAGTAATGGAAATGAAATACAACAATATGAGCATGTTAACACATGTTATAATATACAACTTAAGTAAATCATCTAACACAAGCATTTCATACATATAATGAAATCATACATATAGCCGACACGAAGGAAATCATTTACATCGGCGTATTATTTGAGAATTCAATCTCAAACTAATTCACAACACCATTTAATTCAATACATATTAATACAAACATTTATACAAACACTTAGTCTACACACTTAAGTCTACACAGTGTATGTCGACTTAAAGTGCGCATTTGGGCGAATCTCTTCGCCAAAATGATCATGCACGTGTTCCTAATATCCTAAGGCGGCAAAAAGCCATGTCAATCATATTGGCAAAATATGGATGCAAACAGTATTTCCTACAAATGACTAAAATGCCCTAAATCTCATATTTTTCGTCTGCTTACGAAACAGGAAACGGACAGCATGTTGTATATGTCAAACGGCGTTGCCGTCAATAATCTACTATTAAACGACATTGAAAGCATTGAAAACAGCCAATCAAAGCGTCTAAAATCCGCACCTTTCACTTTATATGTGTATCGTTTCGAACGGAGCGTATACGCTTCGTCAACGGCGTACAGGCGACCTAATGCACACGTACATCAGCTACTTTGCCATTTGAATCAAAGAAATCCCCAAATCAGAAAGTGGTTAGGGTTTTCCTTACCTAGAAGTGCGTTGGAATCACGGGGAAAGTGATTGGAGTGCGTTGCTTAAGCACGTGTAGCAGCAGCAGTAGGTGGTATGAAAATCTCTCCCACCTTCTCTCACAAACTCTCACTTTTTCTCTCACTCTTGCTAGGGTTTCTAGCAAATTCGAATGGGAGAGAGAAGTGAGGGTTTAAGTCCCTTTTATAAGTTTAAAACTTCCCAAATTAGGCTTGGAAACAATGTTTACTTGAGGTCTAACCAAATCGGGGTTGTTCTGGTCTAAAAGAGCATTTCTGGAGTTCACCTGGCCGAACGCGGTCGGACTTAAGCTCATGCATACTGGATCTAGAACACATCAAGTTTTCAGACCGAAAGAGTTCGCAGATTGCACGTGGCGGTCCAATTTCAGTTCAGTGGTCATCGCACCTAGATCAGGTCTACAAGTCTCATGATATGAAAGAGAAATTTTTCCTAATCCGAGGGTGTAATTTGGCTGAATTCTGACTGTCAGAACGCTTAATAATAACGTGCCAAGTCACGTGCCAGATTTGAACTAAAATTTTCAAATCTAACCCTATTCTCACTCTCTTCACTCCAGGCTCAATGAAATAGCCTCTGAACGTCGGTTGGCCTTAATTTTCGAAACGGTTGTCAAGTCCAGCTAAGCGGTCATAACGATCTAAGATTGTAGGTATCGGACTTTCGACATGCGGTCTAGATCCAATACAAAGTTTCAAAGAGTTCTTGAGAGCAAACGGGTTTAGAGTTTGATCCAAGGTTTTAGGATATTATAGCATCATTGGTTCTACAAGTTTTGGGTCTTGTAGAACGTATTTAAAGCGATCAGGGACAATTTCACAGCTACTCCAGCGTAGCGCTAGCTAACTTATGCTTAGTTTCTAAAGGAATTAATCCTAAGTGATTTCTTTGGCTATGGAATTGGGTTCTGAGCGGTTACCAAGGTGTTTTAGTTAACCCATTGCCTAAAGACATCTAATCCCAGGTTGGCAAAAATCTGGGGCTACAATCTACCCCCCTTAAAACATAATTTCGTCTCCGAAATTGGCGAAGGGTAAGGAGTATCTAGCAAGACTTCAGTATTGACATTCTAAGGAGGGGTCAATCTACCGCCCTCAAATGAATGGTGGGGTCGAGGCTGCAAATAAAAATATCATCCGCATACTGGAGAAGATGGTGAAGACATATCGTGATTGGTCAGAAATGCTTCCTTACACACTTTGGGCCTATCGAACGTTTATACGGTCTGCTACAGGTGTAACTCCATATGAGCTTACATACGGAATGGAGGCGATACTACCAGTCAAAATTGAAATCCCATCACTTCGGATATTGCTAGAAAGTAGAGTCAAGGAAGGCGAGTGGCAATAAGCAAGATATGATCAACTGCATGTGGTAGTCGAAAAGCGCATGCAAGCGCTGAGCCACTCCCACTGTTATCAAAGAAGGATCGCCCGAGCCTACAACAAGAGGGTTCGCAAGAGGAGTTTCAAAGTCGGTGACATGGTCATGAAGCGCATCCTACCGCCTCACTTATCAGATCCCAGAGAAAAGTTCAAACCCTCAAGGGACGGACCACTGATCATTCGGGAAGTACTCTCAGGAGTGGCTCTTCGGCACACTAGTCTGAGAGGAGAAGATCTTTCCAAGCCCATCAACACTGATAACATGAAAATCTATCACGGGTAACCATACCTAACCTTATCAATGATTACAATCGCAAAGCTGTGTCCACCAAAAAAAAGAGAAAAGTATCTGCCATCTCCCATCAAGAACACCCATCACTTCTCCCATAAAAAGAAAAAAAAAGGGGAAAAACAAAAGCAAAAAAAAAAAAAAAAAAAAAAAAAAGAGAGAAAGAGAAAAAGGAAGAAGAAAAAAAAAGAGAAAAGGAAAAGACAAGAAAATCTCAAAGAGAAGACCCTGAAAGAGAAAAAAAATAAGTCTATCCCACACCCCCAAATAAACCAACCAAAAGCAGCTTATGATTGTGCTCAAAGACAAGGACAGGAAGGTAACCAGTTGGCCAACTATGAAGGAAATCTCTCCATCTCGCCCGGCACTCCAAAGCCAAAAAAAAATAGAAGAGAAAAGGCATGTCTAAGAAAAACGGGCGAGGAGAAAACCCCAAAGGGTGCCTCGAGTAAAAACAGTAGGCATATAGCGAACTTAGTGAAAACCCGAAAAGGCGCCAAGGGTAAAAACAACACAGCTGTCAAGGGGTAGGCAAGATAAAAAACTCGGGACATAGTGAAAATCTAAAAGGATGCTATGGGCAAAAATGACGGGAAAAGATGGACGTAATGAAAACCTGAAAGGGCGCTATGGGCAAAAATGGTAAAAAAAAGAAAGTGTAGGTATGGAAGAAACCGAGGTAGCAAGCACCACAACGAGATGCAAGGAAACATCAACTTCAGATCAGTACTCTATCAAACTCTGCTCAAATCCATGGATTGCGATCTCGGACACCCTCTCAGGGAACTAAGACCCTAAGGACACAATCTAGACTACCACACACAACGTGGGTTGAGCCCAAGATTCTAATCCCAATCATCCAAAGCACAAATCTAAACACAAGCAAATAATGGCAAATTTGGCACAAAATAAAAATTTTCATTTCTTTAAAGTCTTTCTTACAAGGACATTGCTTTTCTTTCCTTTTTGTCACAAAATAAAACCCTGCATGCATACAAAATAAGCAGTCGATCAAAACCAAGGATCACAGGTGGACTCCTATCCCTCATACATCGATAATCTCTATTTAAGTCTCTCTATCTCTATGTGCAGGTAAAAGGCCTCATCCCTATCCAGGCAATCTGCCACGATTATACCCTCATCACACCACCATCTCACTACCAGTCGACGAGCCATATCCTCACATGTGTGGCGAAGGACAACAATCTCGATGATCAGATGACCATGTGTGGCCAGCAAGAAGGACGGATCAATGAAAGGTCGCTCCTCAAATGCCTCGAACGAATCGACAACACGTGATGACGATGAAGCAATATCATCCACCATATCCTGATCAGTAGCCTCATCCACTAAATGTCATCCGGGAACCTGACGATAAAGTGATTGTTTGACCACCCATCGCTAATATGACACTGTGGCCAAGGGAGGTGCCCAAGACTCGAGCTCCATCTTCGTCGCATCCAAAGATCCCTGCAAGAAAATCCAGACTCACCTATACAAGCAGTCAAATCAAAAGGAAGAGGGGCATGCCCAAATCCAGAGAAAGCAAAGTCTGGAATATCCTGCTAAAAATTGAACTGACGAAGGAATCGCACGGGATGCTAGGAGTAGTACCCCTAAAGACCTAGCAACAGCAAGGGAGTGCGAGCCACGCTACAAATCAATGGCGAGTGACAAAGCCAAGTAGCCTCCTAGCTAAGCTCCCACCCTCGAAGCTGAGAGAGCATGTGGCGGTATAATGACTCAGTAGCCTCAGCACTAAGGGGAAGGCCATCAAGCAACAAAGATAGTACATCATCACGGCAGGAATCAGGCCACACAAGCACAGGGGTCATATAAAGATGTTCCCACAACCACCCCTGGGAGAGGTATAAATCAAGCTAAGTTGCAAGCAGAAAATGAAGCAAAGGAAAGGACGAAAGCAAGAAGTACCTGAAGGAACGAACAATAGCCCCGGAAGATATGGGTAAGTCCAAGTGAGCACTCAGTTAGCCCTAAAAAGAGCTCTGCTAGTACGCTCTTGCAATTCAAGACATGGCATAATACATCCAGTAAAGCTGTCAATGATGACTGTCTCCATCCTGAGAAAAGTAGCTCGGCTAAAACACAAAATATCTGTGCATTCAAGCATTGAAGCTGGCGGTCTGACCTAAGACCCCCATGGGTAGTAGAACAACTATCATACAGGACCTCAAGCGAAAGCTCACTAGCCCCGCCCTCTGTAGTAGGAAGAGCCATAACAAATCCGAACCAGAAGATCAGATCAGTTCAGTGGGACAAGCAGGCTCAGACGAGGGAATATAAGGCTCGGGGGTGAGTGGAAGACCAGACAAGCATGTAAACTCCTCTAATGAGGGGCCCAGATCCAAATCATTGAAGGAAAATAGATTCAGAGATGGAACCCAATCATACAAAGCTGCGCTAAATAGTCGCCAATCTAGGTGAACCCAGTGGAAGTGAAGAACCTCTCGAAAGCCCAAAGAACTCATCTCAAAGATCTCAGACTAAGTCAAGCTCTCGATCCAGATATGCAGTCGCTCAGAATAGGTGCCCCATAGCTGTAAACAGCAGGTTCGAACAGGCATATCCTCTACAATCTGAAACCCCAGATCCACCGATGAGTTGTCAAAAATTGGCATGCCCATGCCCAACAGGTTAATCTCATGGTGTCGAAAGAAGCCAAACTTGCCCATCGCATCCTGCAAAGTGTTCTGAAAAGTTAAAACAGGCAGACCCGAACCGCCAACGACCGCTACATCAGGAGCAGTCTGAAATGAACAAGCCCTGGGAGCTGCAACGCCTAGAGTATCCCAGTAGCTGACAGGATCTGTATCCTGGACCCTAACAGAAGTTGACTTTCCCATCACTGCCTCGAAATCCATGCCAAAGATCCGGCCTAGGTCATCCACAAGAGGTCCATCACCTGTCAGATCCAAGCCATCCAAACCGCTAAGATGGGACCCACCCCCCTCCAAGCCTGATCCATACCATCCAAACCATCCATTATCACCATACTACCCTCCACACCACCCATCATCCCTCCATCAATCAAGCCATCGGTCGCCATCATCGTGTCATCCTCACCCTCTAAACCATACACCCTCATCATGGTAACATTTACAAACCCTGGTGGCCCATCAAACCCATCCAATCCCATCAAACCACCCTCATGACCACCATTAATGGAAGAAGGATCCAAGTCATAAATAATATTTACCTCTTCCAAACGACCCATTATTCCTCTACCTACCTCCACCATTCCATCCATAAATGGATCTCTTCCACCATTTATGGGACCACCAACCTCCTCACCATTAATACATCCATCGAACCCATCATCATGGTTGGCCATAATAACTCCAAAAAAGGGAAGAAACAAAAGGAGAAGAGGACAAAGAAGAAAGAGACAAAAGAAGGGAGGGAGACAAAAGAAGAGAATCGGACAATCCAGACAAGAGGGACCAAGTGGGACAGAGACAAAAAGAATGAACAGAGAAGAAAGGGAGGTTGCTATAAGAAAAGATAGATGGGGGCAGTACTCGAATTACTGTTAGTGGAACTTGGAGTACTATTGCAAGAACTGTCATCTCTGAATCACTGCAACGCCTGACAGAATAGGCAGAACAGGCAAAAGTCAATGGGCAGTAGTCTGACTACCGCCCCAGCCCAGTTTTGGGTGAAATCTGGGTAGGGTCCACTTCAAAAGGCCAAGACTAAGGAATGTACATCCAAGTGGTTAAATGGGATTACAAAAATGAGCAAAAAAAAATCCAATGAAGCAACACCGAATAGATGAAATTTCATATAAAAGGAGAATTACACAGTTAACAGTACATGATCATATGAAATAATGGAACTAATCGTCATTCGAGAGATAAGCGTCCGTATCCTTGCGACAAAAATGGGGCCCCAAGATCCCTCCTCCAGCAAAAAGTGCGCCGCCACCAGGAACATAGCCAGACCGCAAAATCGGACCATTGTCATACTGCTCACACCAGGAGCTGTACTCTCTATTCGGGTCAGCAAAGGCACTAGCATCAAAACCCTCCAGGGCAGTGGTCAATTCCCTCTCAAGCATGGCTATCCAATATGATGAACCAGATGGCAAACTAAGCGGAACCAATGGGTTACCGGTCAATTGCCAAAAGAGCCTCTCTCCCAGATACCATTTCATCACACACGGGTCCTCCAGAATATGGCATCGTCGTGAGGGGTGAAAGGCCTCCTGAGCTCCAGGAGTAAGCATCGCATTCGATTGGAGATATGGCCTGGTGTGGAACTGTAAAAAGGAGAAAAGTTAAGGGCTGGAAGATAAGTAGAAAGAAACACATGGGTGATACAGGGCAAGACAAATCACTTACTTCATTAGGGATAAGGGCATCGATGTTCGACCTCCAGGCGAGATCAGAAAATAGGCGCGTGCGGTTGTGATTATCCTTATACCACAACATCATGAGAGGAAAGGGAGGTGAATGATCAATCAAGGTGGGAGCTAAATGGGGAAAATGATCGAAAAAGTAGACCTACACAAAATCACGATTAGAAAGGGCGCACCAGACCACCCCCAGGGAGAATATTACAGAAATGGACATCAAGAAAGTACCTCGATGACTGGGTAAAATCTAGTTAAGGATCTGCTGATGCAGCGGGTGGCCTTGTCTAGCCCTTCGTACAATTGGACTAAGAGGGCCACATTCCAATTGTATGGTGTGGGAAAGGTGATATCTGCCACAAGCGACAATAGACGGAAACTCATAAGTTCATTCCCGTGGTAAAAAATTAACGCTCCCATGGTATATAAAATCAAGGCTTAAGCCTTCATCACAGCCGCGTCTTCAGTCTCAGGGATACTTCGAAAAAAATTTGAAGATAGCCAGAGCAGCTTGAATCGATGACTGGAGAAATCTGTGGCATCTAGTATCATCCTTAACAATTCCATCCAATCATCCTCGGAAGGTACCGGGAGATCATCCTCGAAAGGGACAGATCCTCCATCATATTGGAGACCCATCTGCATGTAAATGTCATAGGGAGTGATTCCCCACTCCCCAAAAGGCAACTAGAAGGTGTCAATCTTTGGGTGTCACCGTTCGGTCAAGGCCGATAAAAGGGACATGTTCATCTTACTTAGGTGAACTCGAAATAGGGGGGCGAATGGAGTATGCTCCAAGACCTCAAAGAATAGAGGCTGTGGATCATGGAACCGATCGGGCCAGTGTGTCCTAACCCCATGCCCTCTGAGGATTGCAGGCGCACCACCCTCCCAAGCTATATTGGAAAGGTGTTGGCTCTCTTGTGGCACATAACACAGATCAGTCGACTGGCGAGAAGGACCAGCCTCATTCCTACCCCAACGTGGCATACTGCACAAACAAGGCCCACAAGTAAGCATCCTTCTCACCATGAAAAGTAATGGACTCTAGTCATAAGGTCCAAGCCCATTTCAAGGCCCACGTCATGAAGCCCATTCCAAAGCCCGTTTCAAGTCCCACTTCAAGGCTCATTTTAAAGCCCATGTCAAGAAGTCCATTTCAAGGCTTATTTCCAAAGTCCATTTCAAGGCCCATGTCAAGAAGCCCATTTCAGGGCCCATATCACAAACGCCCATTTTTAAGGCCCATTTTTAACTGCTCATTTTCCAGGATCTAGCTCCAAGGCCCGTTTTGAAAGACCATCATCCACACCCACATGTCCATAACTCAAGTCCATCTTCACATTCAAACAAATGCAACTGGCCACATCAAGAAGCCCATTTCAGGGCCCATATCACAAATGCCCATTTCCAAGGCCCATTTTTAACTGCCCATTTTCCAAGATCCAGCTCCAAGGCCCGTTTTCAAAGACCATCATCCACACCCACATGTCCATAACTCAAGTCCATCTTCACATTCAAACAAATGCAACTGGCCACATAAAGAAGCCCATTTCAGGGCCCATATCACAAATGCCCATTTTCAAGGCCCATTTTTAACTGCCCATTTTCCAGGATCCAGCTCCAAGGTCCGTTTTCAAAGACCATCATCCACACGCACATGTCCATAACTCAAGTCCATATTCACATTCAAACAAATGCAACTGGCCACATCAAGAAGCCCATATCACAAACGCCCATTTCGAAGGCCCATTTTTAACTGCCCATTTTCCAGGATCCAGCTCCAAGGCCCGTTTTCAAAGACCATCATCCACACCCACATGTCCATAACTCAAGTCCATATTCACATTCAAACAAATGCAACTGGCCACATCAAGAAGCCCATATCACAAACGCCCATTTCGAAGGCCCATTTTTAACTGCCCATTTTCCAGGATCCAGCTCCAAGGCCCGTTTTCAAAGACCATCATCCACACCCACATGTCCATAACTCAAGTCCATCTTCACATTCAAACAAATGCAACTGGCCACATAAAGAAGCCCATTTCAGGGCCCATATCACAAATGCCCATTTTCAAGGCCCATTTTTAACTGCCCATTTTCCAGGATCCAGCTCCAAGGCCCGTTTTCAAAGACCATCATCCACACGCACATGTCCATAACTCAAGTCCATATTCACATTCAAACAAATGCAACTGGCCACATCAAGAAGCCCATATCACAAACGCCCATTTCGAAGGCCCATTTTTAACTGCCCATTTTTCAGGATCCAGCTCCAAGGCCCGTTTTCAAAGACCATCATCCACACCCACATGTCCATAACTCAAGTCCATCTTCACATTCAAACAAATGCAACTGGTCACATCAAGAAGCCCATTTCAGGGCCCATATCACAAACGCCCATTTCCAAGGCCCATTTTTAACTGCCCATTTTCCAGGATCCAGCTCCAAGGCCCGTTTTCAAAGACCATCAGCCACACCCACATGTCCATAACTCAAGTCCATCTTCACATTCAAACAAATGCAACTGGCCACATCAAGATCATGATGTGAGATCCACTTAAAAAATCTCATTCATACATCATCCACAAAGGTGACTAACCATCAAGATCTACACCATCAATACACTCAAGTGGACCCCAAATCACCCATTCAATGGCCCAGATCAAAAAAAAAGAAAATAATAAATAAAAGGTGGGGCTCCTTTCTTATCACACCCCATTCTAACATACAAAATATGCAATAAAATAAATAAGATAGGAAAATCCAGCCACGTCTACGGCTCAAAATAAAAATACCAACAAGATCCAACGTTTGAGATCCGGTATCAAAGACCATTAGTCATGATCATGGCTTCTTGTGATCCAAATAAAAATAAAATAAAAAAAAACCACCAAAATCTTCTCCCAGAAATTAGTAAAAAAGGGCCCCAAGCTTCAAATACATGGTTAGATCACCTGAAGATATGAAGATGAGGAAAATACAAAAACCCAAAAATTAAGAAAACTCCACCAAAAATAGCTTCCACGGACCACAATGAAGTCCCTGGATGTCCTAAGAGATGAATTCAAATAAGGGAAGAGGAGTCATTGGTCGGACTAGTGCACACAACGGACTAGCGATCTATCTAAAGGACCGGCAGTAATCGGACTGCCGCTGGCAGCAATACGACTGTCACCCGACCAAAAGTAGCATGGGGCAGCGGGCCTATCCCCTAAGGTGAGTTTGAGCGACCGATTTTCCCTCCTAACCATTGGGTAATAACTCCATGAAAAGACCAATATATATATATATATATATATAGATATAAAATAAAAGATTCTTCTCAAAATCTCGTGATAAGTTCAATTTCTCTCGAGAAATTGAGAATCTCAATAAAGCATGCCTTAAAAATTGCCAAAAATTACTTTTTTTAAAAAAGAAAGAATAATAATAAAAATAAAGATAAAATTAAAAATAGAAATAAAATAAATACCCACGGAGTATAGCCCCAAAAAGGATGATTTTTCTAAACCATCAGCCCCATTAATTTATTAGTGGAGGCCATTTAATTTTTCTACAAATAAAAACTGAACAACGACGCCCTCTCGCGAGATCGAATGGACATCTTGCTAAAAAAATTCTAAAAATATATTTTCAAATAAAATCTCCAAGGAATCTAGTTCTAAAGAGATTAATTTTAAAATAAAATTTTTCAAAAAAAATGCATGTGGCATGCAGTACACTAAGGAATCTTCCATATTCTCCAGTTGCAATTAGCGTAAACAGCTAAATTAGATTCGATCTCCCCTGGTTTCTCCAAAGGATAAGAAAATCTGTACATGATACATGTATGACTGGCCCGATCTCTAGACAGTCGTATGAATGCTAGTAGAAGTAAGTGGGTCTATCTTTGGAAAGAATAATCAAACTCAAAGTGACAACAATCCATTGTAACTAAAGTATCAGAATTAGCAGACTGCATAGAAAAGGAATACCTGCACATACCTAGTCCAGAATGTTTAAAAATTTTGATTGAGTTTAAGTCGGCGTAGTGAGTTCCCCGTAAGGCCGCACCAACACGTAGAGCAGCTGACCACTTTGATAATCAAACAGACTGAATACTCCTAGGGTGATTACATAGCAAAGGAACGACAGACCTAACAGTACGAGAATCCTCATAAAGCCGCGACAAATGCATAGAGGCCCTTACTTTTCAGACTTACTCTCCAATGCTATGGATAATCTGACGTGAAAAGGTTATGATTGGTGACCCGTAAAGCCGTGACGAATGTGCAGGGGACAATCACAACGTTTTCCTCAACCCTCATACTATTTGCAAGTCATCTCTTTTCTAAACAGTCGACTGACAATGGTACAATGGAAGGTAACAGATTCAAATTACTACCCTGTAACGCCCGTGAAAAATCCATACTTGGGCTCGAGTACCAACTCGACCCGAAATTGCGTAGAATTAATTCTTTTAGAAAATATGACTAAGTTAGCTAGCGCAACGCTGGAGTAGCTGGGAAATAGTCCCTAATCACTTTAAATACATTCTACAAGACCCAAATCGAGTAGAACCAATGACTCTATAATACTCTATAATCTCGGACCAAACTCTAAGCAGGTTTGTTCTCTGGACCACTTTGAATCTTTGTATTGGATCTAGACCACGCGTCAAAAATTCGATACCTCCTATCTTAGACCGTTAGGACCGCCTAGCTGGACTTGACAATCATTTCGAAAATCAAGTCAAACCGATAATCACAGGCTATTTCATTGAGCCCGGACCGAAGAGAGTGCGAATAGGGATAGAATTGGAATTTCAAATTCAAATCTGGCACACGACTTGATGCATCAGTATTAAGCGTTCTGACCGTCAGAATTCAGCCAGATTACACCCTCGGATCAGAAAAAATTTCTATTTCATATCATGTGACTTTCAGCCCTGATCCACGTGCGGTGACCGCTGAACTGAAACTGGTCAGCCACGTGCGATCTGCGAACCCTGCCGGACTGAAAACTTATTACGTGCTAGATCTGGTACGCATGAGCTTAAGTCCGATCGCATTCGGCCAGGGGACCACCAGAAAGCATCTTTTGAACCGAAACAGCCCCGAATTGGATATGCATTAAGTGAACTTTGTACCGGAGCCTATTTTTGGCATTTTTGGTCATATAAAAGGGGTTGAAACCCTCACTCCTCTCTCCCATCCGAATTTGAGAGAAACCCTAGATTGGGAGAGAGAAAAGGTGAGAGTTTGTGAGAGAGATTAGGGGAGATTTTTCCCATCTTCGTGCCACCTGTTGCTAGTGCCTAAGTAACACCTCCTGATCACCAAGCCGGTGATTCTTCCACATTTTCAGGTATGAAACAACCCTAGAAGTTGCTGATTTAAGGTTCACTAGGATCCATATCTTTTTAACCAATAGATATTGTAAAACAGGTTCTCTTATCGCCGTAGACGAAGCGTATACGCTCCGTTCAAATTTACACATCCATAAGAGACTAGGTGAGGATTTTAGACACTTTGATTGACGGTTTCCAACGCTTTCAATGTCGTTTAATAGTAGATTATCGACGGCATCACCATTTGACATGTACAACATGCTATCCGTTTCCTGTTTCGTAAATCAACGAAGAATATGAGATTTAGGGCATTTTAGTCATTTGTAGGAAGTACAGATTACATTCATATTTTTCTGATGTGATTGACATGGTTTGTTGCCGCATTAGAAAGTTAGGAATATGTGCATAATTAGTTTGGTGAAGAGATTCGCCTAATTGCGCACTTCGGGTCGACATACTATATGTAGACTTAAGTGTGTAGTGTACGTGTTTGTATAAATGCTTGTATTAGTATGTATTGAATTAAATGATGTTGTGAAATAGTTTGAGATTGATTTCTCAATTAATATGCTCACCTAAATGATTTCCTACATGTCGACTATATGCCTGATTTCATTACATGCTTGAAATATATGTGCTTGAAGATTTGCCTAAGTTGAATGTTATAACATGTGCTAACATGCTCACATGATTGTATTTCAATTCCAATATTCCTATATAAATTGCTTATGTGATTCTGTAATTGTTTGGGACTATACTTAGTCCAGGCAGTCGGTAACCGATCGAATTTGTGGTTGGCTGGTCTTGGCCACGAACGATCCGTCGATGAACGGGAGCCGTGTTTGGAGTTGGCGGTAGTGGTTAGGCCACGCGAAGTGTTTTACGCACTTCATGTCGTTCGACTTGAGATGCGATTGCACTAGTCGAGCCCGTCAAGTAACCTGACTGGCCGATGTATATTCACCTTGTATGAATCATAACTGCTTGAACCTAGGGTACTAAACTTACCATTGTAAACCCTGTTAACCATGGTACCTTGATCCATGAAGACTCATGAGCCGGGTATGGTGGTATGGGACACCGTGGTCGAGCTGTCGGCCTACGCTGGGGCCACAAACCTCCCCGTAGTGACCAGTGAGCACCCAGTCTCGTGAGCAGATTATGGTGGTATGGGACACTATATTCTAGCTGTCGGCCTACACTGATCAGGCGACGAGTCCTTTGTAGTGATCGCGAGCGTATTCTGAATCTACGGGAGGCGACGACCCTTCAGTAGCAGTAGAGTACAGTAGGCCTGTATTGATAAGGTGATGGGGGAGCAGTGCAACGAGTGCTAGTAACAGCCCTGACAGCCCTTGCAGCGACCTACAAAATATACATCGTATGAGATTACTAGGAGTGACGACCCTAGACAGGATCTGTGTTGGGATCGATACAAGGGAAGTACCTTAGTTTCCCAATCCTGCTGTTTGAATGGACTAATAACAACTCGAAAATCATATCACCATAACATTGCATGTGCCTGGAACATGTCGAGCATTCTAGGGAGTGTGGCATGCCGCGGTCGTAAGATGTTGCCGTATGAGGGAGATCGTCGGTGAGGGCATACATCACGTCATGTCATTTTGCATTAATAACAGTATTAGGATTGTCTGGTTTACTGCTTTACTATTATCGCATGATTGATTTGTGAACATGTTAATCTTTGCTCTATGATTCCACTGAGTTGATCACTCACTCTCACGTTACGGGATGGTGTTTGTAACACCCACCAGACCCTGTTGTAGATGCAGGTGATGCTGAGATCCAGGAGGCAGAGCCAGACTTCTACGAGGACCAGGACGAGTTCTCGTATATGCAGTATCATGATGACTTTACGTGGGCGACCTGGGTTGATGGGACTTCAGTGGGACTATTTTGAACATTTAATTTTGTTCATGTATATGTATATGAGACTCAGAGATGTATTCATACTTTAGAGACAGATGAGATCTACTTTGTTTTTCCTTACAGTGATATATATATTGTTTAGTCTTCCGCTTGCTTTTATCACTGGATCTGAAGTATGAATTGCAGTTTTGGTATACTTTTACTCATGTGAATGCTTTAAATCAGACAACATTGAATCATAATCATTTTTGTTGCATAAGTGATGGTCTGGAACTCGGGAGTTGAGTTTATACACGACCCCCGATTTTCAGGGTGTTACATACCCTTTTTCTAATCAGAAAGGTGGGGTGTCCACTCATTTTGACCTTCGATTGCTCAAAACCTCAGTCAAAGAGGGACATCTGTAGACACCCCACTCAGGTTAACATCTTGAGAAGGCTAAGACAATCTAAGAACCATGATCACATCCTGAACCAAACCTAAACCCAGCCTAACCCTAACCCTGACCCAAAAAGTCTCCAACTTCCAGACTGAGGCCCAAAACCTTGATCTAAACCGTTCAATCTGCATACAACCCCACTTTACCCTATACCCTAATTAGGACCCCTTTTACCCAAACCTAAGCCCACCTATCTGAGTCGTAAAACCCCAAAGGAGGACCAGCAGGCAAACCAACACAGCAAGTAAAACCCGCACTCTTGAGGCCAACCTGAATGAAGCCCCGGCGGTAGTCTGACTACCACCGGCAGTACTCAAAGTCTCACCACATGCGGCTCGCGTGTGGATAGCTCTCCCAGCATCCAAAAGTTAACTTTCCCCTGGATTTACCCCCTATCTTCATTTTTACCATTTTACCAGCCCCAAAAGTCAATGGGAGTGCGCCACGTGGCGCTCCTCTCTCCCTAGCTAATCACAAGCCTCCATTTCATTATTTTAACCCCTACCTACCCCCTATTTACCATAAAGTCATTGGAGAAGGCTATAAATAGCCATCTCCTCTTCTCATTTCATCCATCCCCAACAAGCCATCTCTCCCCTTAAGCTTAAAGAGAGAGAGAAGGAGAGTGAGGAAGAGAGTGAATGAAAGGGAAGGAGCTCCCAAGCTTTCAAAGTTTTGATCTTTCAAGTCACCCCCAAACCCTTCCTCTTGACCTTTCCAACCCATCAAGTCTAGCCTGGATTGGTTATGGTTCAGTCCATGTCTTAGCCCACTTAGAAATCAAGCCAAAGATCCATCCATTTTTATATATAAGCATTCATCATGACATCTACTCCCTTCTTAATTCCTCTGCATCTCTAGATCTCTAATGAACGTATACTCTATGATTTTCTATACATTGGATCCTGTCACATCAGAAATTCCTAGTAATCTAGACCATTTTTGTTATCTCTTTACATAAGCATCATCACATCCACCTTCTAGACACGCCGTTGGACGTATGTTTTGTACTTGTCGAAATCTAGGATCTTGCCACACCAGAAATCCACGTGTGTGCCTAGTCCTATCTTGACCACATCATCTATCCCTTGAGATTGTTTTACCACACAAAGTAAAGACCATACGTTTGTACAAGCAGAGAGGGTGCCTAACACCTTCCCTCTTTGTAACTGAGGTCCCTTACCCAGAATCCCGGATCGCAGACTAGGAGTCAATCTAAGGTAGGAGAGTCTTCAGATTTCTCTAACCTTACATATTCCACAGTTCTAACTGACCATGGGAATTTGAGATTATTCAACTAGTGGCGACTCTAACATACACAAATCAGCCTAATCACCCTCACCACAAAAACACAACATAAATCAGCATGGGCGCCTATTTTCAGTGTCTACAATTGGTGATCGCCCAAAATGGGAATTATACAAGCTACAATGAACATACAATAAAATCAACATAAATAGCACACCCAGTCGAGGATTCCAACATATACAAATAAAAATTGAATAAATGCAAGGTCTTTCATTTTCACCCCGCAATCCCAAGACATCATGATGAAAGTACAAGCTAATTCAAGCCTACCTGTTGGAGGCCTTGATAGAACTTGTATTAACAATAATGCCTGGTTAGTGTTTTAAAACACCGTCCTAAGTGGGAGTGAGTAGCTAACTCAGTGGTTCCATTAGTTATAAGTTACGCATGTTATCAACCCAATCAGCGCAAGAAATGATGAAATAAGAAATCAATCACTTCTTAAATATTCTTATTAAATGCACATATGAAGATATGACATGATACATGCTCTTTCCAAACAACATTCCTACACAAGTAACTTTGATACCTATTTTGCATATGCCAACACTTCCTCACAAGCAGCCTAACACTAAATAGCAAAATCTTATTTAATGTAATGTGGTGAATGCATTTATTAGTTAAGTAGTTATTAAATTTCATTCATCCAACATATTGGGGAAGCTAGGGTACCTTTATTTTATCGTGGTCTTAATTTGTAACATCCCGAAAATCAGGGGTTGAGCATAAACTCCACTCCCGAGTTTCAGAACATCACTTATGCAACATAAAAGCTTATTATTCAATATTGTCTATGTTAGTGTATTAAACATGAGTGGGATTAAGCCAAAACAGCATAGCATACTCCAGAGATAGTTAAATTTCTCAAGCGAAAGACTGTGATAAATATATAAAATGTATAATTAATTGTAAGTCTCCGGAGTGTGAACATGTTACCAGGTTAACTAAATACATGTATACTCCAAAAATGAACGAAAAGAATATACATGAGTGTAAATAAAAGGCAAAATACCAAATGTATTGGCATCTAATCAATAACCCTGTAACCCCGTCGATCAGAACCTACATATAGGAGGAATCTTCCTCATCATCATTAAGTCCGACTCTGCTTCGCAAGCATCGTCATCATCTATAACTAAAATAGGGACTGGTTGGTGTGTACAACACTGTCCCATAACGTGGGAGTGAGAAGCTAACTCAGTGGGATCTATACAGCAAAGGTTAACATGTTATCAATTCAATCAAGCAGTAATGATAAGGCAGTACAATTAAACATGTCCTAGACACTCTTGTTAACGCAAGGATGATATGAAGAATGATGCATGCCCTCACCACAATCCCCTCTGCAATATCATCTAACGATTGCGGCATGACTCACTTCCTCAGTGCTCTATCACCAACACCGTTAGCACATGAAATGCGGTGTTATGGATATGCTTATCAAGTTCTTATTAGTCCTTTTCATACAGCAGGATTAGGAAGCTAAGGAACCTCCCTTGTATCATTATCCAAACAGTGATCCATTCTCGGGTCGTCAGTCCTAGATAATCTCATACAATGTTACGGTTCTAGGTCACTGCAAGAGCTGTCAGGGCTGTTGCACGCAATCATTGCTCCTCTCCCCCATCACCTTATCAATACAGGCCTAGTTATATCCCACATACTGCAACAAGACTCGTCGCCCTTATGCACTATCAGGATATACTCGAGGTCACTACAGAGGGCTCGTCACCAATCAATGTAGGCCGACACCAAGAATATAGTGTCCCATACCACCATAATCTACTCACGAGTATAGTGCTCACTGGTCAATACAAAGGGCTCATCACCAATCAGAGTAGGCCGACAGCACGAATATAGTGTCCCATACCACCATAATCGGCTCATGAGTCTTAGCGGATCGGGGTATCAAGGTTAGAGGGGCTTTTCACGGGTAAGTTTGGTACCTTAGGTTCAAGCAGTAGCGACTAAACATGGTGAACAAACATCGATCAATCGGGTTAATTGATAAGCTTAACTAGGACAAGAGCACGTTAAGTTGAACGGCATGGGATGCATAAGCTCTCCGTGTGGCCTAACCACTGCCGAACACCCCAAGCACGAATCAGATTCGCTAAACTCATCTTGTGTGGCGAAAGCAACCTCAACCACTATTTACGGAACATTTTTCGATTACCTGGACTGTAGTACAGCCCCATTCATATACAAAGCTAATAACTAGCATATGATTTATATCCTGCATTCATATGAACAATCATGGAATACAACTTGAATGTAAACACAGTACATGCAGGAATTCATACACTCATTTTACATGATTCAACTAAGTACATAATCCATGGAAGAAATCATACACTCATTTAGCATGGATAACCTAAGCTACATGATTCATGGAGGAAATTATACACTCAAGTATTGTGATGGAGATCCATACCTCAACCACTCTAGCAATCACATTTTACTAACTACTAACTCACTTAGGCATTTAGTCAAACACTTAGGTTACACTATTCAACATACATCACGTATGTCGTCTCTAGTGCATGTTAGGGCTAGTCCTTTCGTCAAGGAGCTTCCATACACATATCAGGCATATAACAATGATCATTAATCATGGCAAGCATATCAATAGATTTCATATGCATACGTGTATTCTAACATGTACATGAAATATGGTATTTACAATATACAGTATATGTATACGAAAGACAGAACAGATAGCACATTTGGCATGTGTAATTGCATTCACAACATGAGTAAATTATTAAATGTCATTGAAAGTGTTGAAAACCATAACCTAAGCGCATATAGTCCACACCTTAAACTAGAAAATGCGTATTCGATATGATTCTGACGATGTGTCTTCGTCAACGGCGGATATGTTACCTATGGCATGAAACAGGTTAGCTACAACTTTCCTATAGCTTATCTAAGCTTCAAAATAGGTTAGGGTTATGATTTCTTACCTAAGAATGGGATCAGAAATGCCGAAATAGCTATACGAATAGGTGGATTAGGCACGTAGCAAAGCCGGGAAGAATCTCAGAAAGCAACACCAACTTCTCTCTCACTTTCTCTATCTTTTCTCTCTCTTGGAAAGCTAGGGTTTGGAAATTCGTATGAGATTTTTGAGAGAGGGTTTAAGGCCTTTTTATAAGCCCAAAAATGATGGAAATAGACTTAGAGCTAAGGTATACTTAAGTTATAACCAAATCGGGTCTGTTCTGATCCAACGGAGCACTTCTAAAGGTCTCGTTACTAAATGCGGTCGGACTTAAGCTCTCTAATACTGGATCTAGGTCAAGCTAAGTTTTTATTCCGATCGGATTTCCAGATCGACCGTGGCGGATCAGTTTTAGTTCAGTGGTTATGGGAACTCGATCAGAGCTACAAGTACTATGACATGTAAGGGCCACCTATCCTGATCCGAGGATGAATTTGGGTCAAATTCTAACGATCAGAACACTTAGAAATAACGTGCAAGTGAACCGTTCTATATTTCTTAAAATTATATTTAATTTTTTAAAAATCTTCATTTTCTCACACTCTTCACTCCGGACTCAAGGAAATCTTCCCAGAGCATCGTTTGGACATGATTTTTATGGTGGTAGTCAAGTCCAACTAGGCGGTCATAATCGTCTAAGTTCATCGCTATCGAACTTTCGACGTGCGGTCTAGATCCAATATGGAGTTACAAAGCATTCCCGGGAGCAATTAGGTTTAGAGTTAGATCCTAGATTTCAGGGTAATATAGCGTCAATGATTCTATAGGTTTTGGGTCATACAGATCATATTGAAAGTTATCGGTGCTAATTTCACATGAAATCTAGTTTAACGCTAGTTAAAACACATTAAATTTCTAAAGAGTTTAGTCCAAAATGGTTTCTTTGGCTTTGGAATTGAGTTCTGAGAGGTTACCAAGGTGTTATGGTTGACCCATTGCCTAAGGACGTCTAACTCCTTGTTGGAAAAAATCTGGTGTGTTACAGTCTGCCCCCTTAAAAAATAATTTCATCCCCGAAATTGGTCAAGGGTAATAAGAAAAGATTCTATTATTCCTTTTGCCTAAACTGTACTGATTCAAGTTTATATACATGGTGGGGTTTATACATCTATACTAGTCTGGCGCACCTTTGTCTATCCTCCTTAAAAACTTACTCTTTATCTCCTACTTATACCCTGATGGTTTGCTCTAATTTATTTCCTCATCTATTTGGAGTCTTAACGATGATTCCCAACTACTTAGAGTTAAAATAGCGGTGAAGACCGCTTGAGTTGAAGTAGGAATATGCCAATATGTCCTAGAGGGGGGTGAATAGGACTTTTTAAAGATTTATAAGTTATATTTCAATCCTATCACACTAATCCTATCACAGAGTACAGATTAGGATTAGTCAAAAATTAACTCTATTGGCTTCCAAGCCTAATAGAGGATCCAATCACAAATTACTTGTAATAAAAAAAATTTATGAATCAGATTGTGATGGATATGACTATGTGTGCATAAGATGTGATTTCATATAATCATATATAAAGGCATATAAAGCAATCACATAAATGAAAGACAATATCAATCTCAAACACAGTCGTTTTATAGTGGTTCGACTACTTATCTACTCCACTACTGGCTTCCACACTTAACCCTTGAGTGACCGAATTTTACTAAGGAGGTTTCTCATGGTTCACCTCAAACCTAAGATTTTAAATCAGGTTCACCTTCAACCTTTACAGAGGTTTTTACTCGGTTCACCTCAAACCCTGGAGTTTTGCTGGTGCACTCCTAACCAAATGTTTATGCCCACACAGATCAAGGGTCCACACAACACACCCGGATGTTTATGCCCACACAGAGCAAGGGTCTACACAACGCACCCAGATATTTATGCCCACATAAACCAAGGGTCCACACAACGCACCCAGATGTTTATGCCCTCCACAGAGCAAGGGTCCACACAACACACCCACGCACATACACTCCCGTCGGAGGCCTCCTTTGAGGACTTCAAATGGTGAGCAACACCTACGACCCAATCCTAAAAAAAGAATGATCATAAATGTCCTCTGGACTCTAAGTACTTACAGATAAGTTGATGAGTCCCTTTTAGCTCAGTGATGAAGATCTCCTTCTTGTTGATGAAGAATCTTCAGCTTTCTTGATCCACAACACAAAGATGTACCTTTACTAGGCTTTTAGGATGGGTCAAGGTTATGATGGAATACCACTCTCTAAAAAATTTCCTATAAGGAAGATAGAGGGGTTCCATCTATGCATTCAAGGCATCCCAGCTTATTGATTTGCCATTAAAGTAGTAGCTGGAGGATCATTGAATGCTGAAGTTCATTCCCCAATCCACTCTATGAAATATCTATGATAAGGGTGGATTGGAGGATGAACTTCCTGAGAGAAAGGGCTTAGGATAAAGGATATGAAGTTTAAAACACTCAAAAGCACTCTCTACTTTCTCTCACTGTAATAAAGACTAATCTCTCTATTTATATGCAAAAGGTTCCAACGGATATAAATTGTCATATTTATGACAAAGTTCGATATCATCGAGCAATCGTCGATATGATCAAGCGTATACTCACGATTGTATCGACATACCACTCAATGATTGTAACATCCCGAAAATTGGGGGGTCGAGTAAAAAATCCACTCCCGAGTTCCAGAACATCACTTATGCAACATAAATGTGTATGATTGAATGTTGTCTGTGTTAATGTATTAAACATGAGTAGGATTAATCCAAAACATCATATCATACTCTAGAGACCGTTAAATTAGCAAGCAGAAGACTGTGATAGTATGTATAACATATATAAACTGTTGTATGTCTCCAGAGTATGAACATGTTACCAGGTTATATACATACATGTATACTCCAAAAGTAAACAAAACAAGTATACATGAGTGCTCTAAAGATATAAAATGATAAGTGTCAAGGCATCTAATCAACCTCCCTGTAATCTTGTTAATCAGATCACGCATAAAGGAGAGATCCTCCTCATCATCATCAAGTCCAGCTCCGCCTCACAGGCCGCGCCATCATCTGCAATCACAGTAGGGACTGGTGGGTGTCCGAAAACACCGTCCCGTAACGTGGGAGTGAGTGATCAACTCAGTGGGATAAAAGAGCAGAGATTAGCATGTTAACAAATCAATCATGCGATAATAGTAAAGCAGTAAATCAAACAATCCTAATACTGTTGTTAATGTAATATGACATGACATGATGGACGCCCTCACCGACGATCTCCCTCATACGGCACCATCTTACGACCGCGGCATGCAATCGTCCCACAGTGCTCCACATCTTCCAGACACATGCAATGTGATGGTGATATGATTACCGAGTTATTATTAGTCCATTCAAACAGCAGGATTGAGAAACTAAGGTACTTATTTCAATCCCAACACAGATCCTGTCTAGGGTCGTCACTCCTAGTAATCTCATACGATGTATATTTTGTAGGTCGCTGCAAGGGCTGCCAGGGCTGTTGCTCGCACTCGTTGCACCGCTCCCCCATCACCTTATCAATATAGGCCTACTGTACTCTCACTGCTACGGAAGGGTCGTCGCCTCCCGTAGACTCAGAATACGCTCGCGGTCACTACAAAGGACTCGTCGCCTGATCAGTGTAGGCCGACAGCAAGAATATAGTGTCCCATACCACCATAATCTGCTCACGAGCCATAGGTGCTCACTGGTCACTACGGGGAGGTTTATGGCCCCAGCGTAGGCCGATAGCTCGACCACGGTATCCTATACCACCATGCCCAACTCATGAGTCTTCGTGGATCAAGGTACCATGGTTAACAGGGTTTACAATGGTAAGTTCAGTACCCTAGGTTCAAGCAGTTATGACTCATACAGGGTGAACATACAATGGCCAGTCGGGTTACTTGACGGGCTCGACTAGCACGAGCGCATCTTGAGTCGAACGACATGAAGTGCGTAAAATACCTCGTGTGGCCAAACCACTGCCGCCAACTCTAAAATACGGCTCGTTGTTCGTGGCAAAGATAAGCCAACTACGAACTTGCTCGATTACCGACTGCCTGGACTAGGTATAGTTCCAAACAAGTATGAATTCACATCAGTCATCATGTAAGAGTATTGGAAATGAAATACAACCATGTGAGCATGTTAACACATGTTATAACATACAACTTAAGTAAATCTTCCAATGCATGCATTTCATACATATAATGAAATCATGCATATAGCTAACATGTAGGAAACCATTTACATCAGCATATTAATTGAGAAATCAATCTCAAACTAATTCATAACACCATTTAATTCAATACATACTAATACAAGCATTTATACAAACACTTAAACTACACACTTAAGTCTACATATAGTATGTCGACTCAAAGTACGCATTTAGGCGAATCTCTTCGCCGAACTAATTATGCACGCATTCCTAGTATCCTAATGCGACAAGAAGCCATGTCAATCACATCAGTAAATTATGGATGAAAATAATATTTCCTACAAATGACTAAAATGCCCTAAATCTCATTTTTTTCGTCTGCTTACGAAACAGGAAACGGACAGCATGTTGTACATGTCAAACGGTGTTGTCGTCGATAATCTACTATTAAACGACATTGAAAGCGTTGAAAACAGTCAATCAAAGCGTCTAATATCCGCACCTTTTCTCCTGGAAGCATATCAATTCGAACAGAGCTTATACGCTTCGTCTACGGTGAATAGGCAACCTAATACACAAGATGCATCGGCTACCATGCTATGAAAACTAAGGAACCTCAAATCAGCAACTATTTAGGGTATTTTCTTACCTAAAAATGTGGCAAAATCATCGGCAAAGTGATTGAGGCGCGTTGCTTAATCACGTGCAACAGGTAGCACAAGCGTCAGGAAATTCTCTTCCACTCTCTCTCACAAACTCTCACTTTCTCTCTCACTCTTGCTAGGGTTTCTAGAAAATTCGGATGGGTGAGAGGAGTGAGGGTTTTAAGCCCTTTTATAAGCCCAAACATGCCCAAAACAGGCTTCAGGCCAAGGTATACTTAAGTTATACCCAAATCGGGACTGTTCCGAACCAAAAGACCATTTCTGGTGGTCCCCTGGCCGAACGCGATTGGACTTAAATTCATACACGTCAGATGTCGCTCACATCCCATTTTCAGACCATCAGTGTCCGTAGATCGCACGTGGCAGTCCAGTTTCAGTTCAGCGGTCACCGCACGTAGATCAGGCCTACAAGTCTCATGATATGAAATAGAAATTTTTCCTGATCCAAGGATGTAATTTGGCTGAATTCTGACGGTTAGAATGCTTAATACTGACACGTTAAGTCGTGTACCAGATTTGAATTTCAAATTCCAAATCTAACCCTATTCTCACTCTCTTCACTCCAGGCTCAATGAAATAGCCTCTGAATGTCAGTTGGACTTGATTTTCGAAATGATTGTCAAGTCCAGCTAGGCGGTTTTAACGGTCTAAGATTGTAGGTATCGGACTTTCGACGCGCAGTCTAGATCCAATACAAAGTTTCAAAGAGGTCCAGAGAACAAACCGGTTTAGAGTTTGATCCGAGGTTTTAGTGTATCATAGCACCATAGATTTTACAAGTTTTGGGTCTTGTAGAACGTATTTAAAGTGATCAGGGACTATTTCCCAGCTACTCTAGCGTTGCGCTAGCTAACTTATGCTTAGTTTCTAAACGAATTAATCCTAAGTGATTTCTTTGGCTATGGAATTGGGTTCTGAGCGATTTCCTAGGTGTTTTACTTAACCCATTGCCTAAGGACGTCTAATCCTAGGTTGGCCAAAATTCGGGGTGTTACAATGATACAAACTCAAATGTCATTTCACTTTTCGAAACCTTTTTCCAACTGGTCGATGGGATCGATACACACATTGATATTATCGAATTTCGAACTCCGATTCTATCGAGAGATGGATCGATCTATCGACGGGTGAAAATAAGAGAGAAGCCTTGAAAAATTTCAAGTTCTACACATATGATCGGAGAACAGTCGATGTCATCAGAATTTGTATATCGATGATATCGGAGACTATGTCGATGGGATCTATAAATCGTATAGATTTACCTGTAAGCTTGCTGGACAGTTTGTGTCCGATTTCGATTCAATCGACAATGTCTCGATATGATTGATATATGAATATCGATTTATCGACTGGTACCCCAATCAACATTAAAAATAACTTAAAATTTATGCTAAAGAAAACATGCGCCCATAATCGATATAATCGACTAACTTCCGATATGATCGATTTTTGAGTTCAAATTGAATTGGACAGTCATCGATATATCGAAGCTTATGTTAGTTTTCTTTAGAAAAATAGGGGCACTAGAAAATAGTCTGTCCATATTATCGATCCGCTTCAGATATGATCGATATTCGAATATCGATGATATCGACTCACAAGTTGATATATCGATAAATCGTCCAGATGATTGTTTGATTGCTGGACACTTTTTGTCCTCACTCGATTGTATCGATTCAGATGCTGAGGACATCGACAGAGCTGATCAATCATATCGAAAGGTGAATCGATATAATCGACAGTGTAAGAAAAACTTAAAGATTTTCCTATTTGATAAAAAGTTTTCTTACACAAAAACCCTAAGATGTTATAGTTCTTTTTAAGGGTTTTAATCATCTGGTGTTTTGGGACATGGGATGTGAGGCTATGATTTACCTATGGCAAGCTTCCACACATCCAGTTGAGGCAGATACTTAACTTGATCTTCCTATCAGGCGCTGTTGTCCGACTAACTCAACTTACAACATAATTGACAAACCAGGGCACTTAATAGGTGCACTTTCAAGAGTAACATATATATTTGCAATGGTTGATGTAACATCCTGAAAATCGGGGGGTCGAGCAAAAACCCAACTCCCGAGTTTCAAAATGTTATTTATGCAGCATAGATATGTATGATTGAATGTTGTCTGTGATAATGTATTAAACATGAGTGAGATTAAGCTAAAACAACATATCACGCTCCAGAGACGGTTAAATTTACAAGCGGAAGACTGTGATAGTATGTATAACATATATAAACTGTTGTATGTCTCCAGAGTGTGAATATGTTACCAGGTTATATACATACATGTATACTCCAAAAGTAAACCAAAAGGATATACATGAGTGTTCTAAAAATATAAAATGACAACAGTCAAGGTATCTAATCAACCTCCCTGTAATCCCGTCGATCAGAACACGCATAAAGGAGGGATCCTCCTCCTCATCATCATCATCAAGTTCGGCTCTGCCTCACAGGCCGCGCCATCATCTGCAATCACAAAAGAGTCTGGTGGGTGTCCAGGAACACCGTCCCATAACGTGGGAGTGAGTAGCTAACTCAGTGGAATAATAGAGCAAGGATTAGCATGTTCTCAAATCAATCATGCGATAATAGTAAAGCAGTAAATCAAACAATCCTAAAACTGTTGTTAATGCAATATGACATGACATGATGGATGCCCTCACCGACATTCTCCCTCATACGACACCATCTTCGTCCGCGGCATGCGTGCATCCCGCTCAGTGCTCCACATCTTCCAGGCACATGTAATGTAATGGTGATATGATTACCGAGTTGTTATTAGTCCATTCAAACAGCAGGATTGGGAAACTAAGGTACTTCCCTTATATCAATCCCAACACGGATCCTGTCTAGGGTCGTCACTCCTAGTAATCTCATACAATGTACATTTTGTAGGTCACTACAAGGGCTGTCAGGGCTATTGCACGCACTCGTTGCTCCGCTCCCCCATCACCTTATCAATACAAGCCTACTGTACTCTACTGCTACTGAAGGGTCGTCGCCTCCCGTAGACTCAGAATACGCTCGCGGTCACTACAAAGGACTCGTCGCCTGATCAGTGTAGGCCGACAGTAACAATATAGTGTCCCATACCACCATAATCTGCTCACGAGACTAGGTGCTCACTGGTCACTACGGAGAGGTTTGTGGCCCTAGCGTATGCTGACAGCTCGACCATGGTGTCCCATACCACCATGCCCGACTCATGAGTCTTCGTGGATCAAGGTACAATGGTTAACAGGGTTTACAATGGTAAGTTCAGTACCCTAGGTTCAAGCAGTTATGACTCATGCAGGGTGAACATACAACGGCCAGTCGGGTTACTTGACGGGCTCGACTAGCATGAGCGCCTCGCAAGTCGAACGACTTGAAGTGCGTGAAACACTTCGCGTGGCCTAACCACTGCCGTCAACTCCAAACACGACTCGCGTTCATCGACGCGTCCTTCGTGGCAAATACAAGCTAGCCACAAATTTTCTCTGTTACCGACTGCCTGGACTAAGTATAGTCCCAAGCAATTATGAATCCACATCAGCAATTCATGTAAGAGTATTTGAATTAAAATACAACCATGTGAGCATGTTAACACTTGTTATAACGTATAACTTAAGTAAATCATCTTACACATGTCTTTCACACATATAATGAAATTATGCATATCGCCAACATATAAGAAATCATCTCCATCAACGTATTAATTGAGAATTCAATCTCAAACTAAATCATAAGGAAATCATCAAGAACATGTTATAACATACCACTTAAGTGAATCATCAAGCACATGCATTTCATACATATAATGAAATCGTACAGATGGCTAACATGTAGGAAATCATTTACACCAGCATTTTAATTGAGAAATCAATCTCAAACTAATTCATAACACCATTTAATTCAATACATACTAATACAAGCATTTATACAAACACTTACACTACAGACTTAAGTCCACATATAGTATGTCGACTCAAAGTTCGCATTTTGGCAAATCTCTTCGCCAAACTAACTATGCACGTATTCCTAACATTCTAATGCGACAATAAACCATGTCAATCACATTAGAAAAATATGAATGAAATCAGTACTTCCTACAAATGACTAAAATGCCCTAAATCTCATATTCTTCGTTGGTTTACGAAACAGGAAACGGACAGCATGTTGTACATGTCAAACGGTGTTACCGTCGATAATCTACTATTAAACGACATTGAAAGCGTTGGAAACAGTCAATCAATGCGTCTAAAATCCGCACCTTATCTCTTACAGGTATGTGAATTCGAACGGAGCATATACGCTTCGTCTACGGCGAATATGGAACCTGATTTATGAGTTTTATCAACTAACAAGCTATGGAACGAAAGGAACCTCAAATCAGTGACTAAATGGGGTATTTTCTTACCTAAAAATGCGGAGAAATCACTGGCTGAGTGATGGAAGTGTGTTGCTAAAGTACGTGCAACAGGTGGTGGAACGGCAGGAAAATCCTCTCCTACTCTCTCTCACAAACTCTCACCTTTTCTCTCTCCCAATCTAGGGTTTTTCTCAAATTCGGATGGGAGAGAGGAGTTAGGGTTTTAACCCTTTTTATAAGCCTAAAAATGCCTAAAATAGGCTCAAGAACAAAGTTCACTTGATGTTTATCCAAAGCGGGGCTGTTTCGGTCCAAAAGATCATTTCTGGTGGTCCCCTGGCCGAACGCGATTGGACTTATGTTCATGCATACAGGATCTAACACGCATCAAGTTTTCAATCCGGCAGGGTTCACAGATCGCACGTGGCGGTCCAGTTTCAGTTCAACGGTCACTGCACGTAGATCAGGCCTGCAAATCTCATGATATGAAATAGAATTTTTTCTGATCCGAGGGTGTAATTTGACTGAATTCTGACGGTCAGAATGCTTAATACTGACACGTCAAGTCGTGTGCCAAATTTGAATTTAAAATTCCAATTCTGTCCCTATTCGTACTCTCTTCAGTCCGGGCTCAATGAAATAGCGTGTGATTATCGGTTGGACTTGATTTTCAAAATGATTGTCAAGTCCAACTAGGCGGTTCTAACGGTCTAAGATAGCAGGTATCGGACTTTCGACGCGCGGTCTAGATCCAATACAGATTTTCAAAGTGGTCCAGAGAACAAACCGGCTTAGAGTTTGATCCGAGGTTATAGAGTATTATAGAGTCATTGGTTCTACTCGATTTGGGTCTTGTAGAACGTATTTAAAGTGATCAGGGACTATTTCCCAGCTATTCTAGCGTTGCGCTAGCTAACTTATGCTTAGTTTCTAAAGGAATTAATCCTAAGTGATTTCTTTGGCTATGGAATTGGGTTCTGAGCGATTTTTCAGGTGTTTTAGTTGACCTACTGCCTAAGGACGTCAAATCCTGGATTGGCCAAAATCTGGGGTGTTACAATCTACCCCCCTTAAAATACAATTTCGTCCCCGAAATTGGCGAAGGGTAAGGAACATCTAGTAAGACTTTAGTATTGACATTCTAAGAAAGGGTCAAACCTATTTATTGACCTAACCGTACGTACATCCTAACTCAATTGTTTCGATCCTGGGCCAGTGGGAAAGAGGCCAACCACTCTTCCGCTGCGCCACTTTGATCGAACGGTAGCATCGACTAACCTAACTGGATTGGACTCAATACGTTCTACCCCCCTTAAAACTTGGTTTTACTTAAGGTTGAAGAATCTTTGCATCGATCCGTATATCGGAACGAGGCGCAACTTAGGGGCTATCCTTAACCTAAAATGGAAACAACCTTTCTCTATATGGTTTTCCTTGCTAATGATGCGTTCTGTGGCATTGGTGCCTATGATCATAGAGATGAGCCTAATCTCTATTGTGGTTAAGTTCAGGGGCAGGTATGAGTTGGTGGCAAGATGTCGAATCCTCTACTGGCTTTAAGTCCTTAACATTTACCAAGGGCAAAGCAATAACTTGTGGTTGTAGGTGGTCGAGCCAACACAGAAGAATAGTTGGGTAATGGGTCTGAGCCGGATACACAAACCTTCTACCTTGCGATGACAGAAAAGTTGTTGTATCAGTGCTCAATCCTAGTCGATACCGATCTTCTGCTTGATCAGAGCATTGGATTCAATGGTAACTACTAGGATTAAGAAGTTGATTCAAACCGCGAATACTTCGCTATTAATTGCATTTCCTTTATTCCGCGTTCCCGAATGCAATAAACCCTTAGGGAAGGCAATTCTAAGGGGTGTGCTAGTACACTCTAAGTTCAATCTGAGGGATTTATAAATGTTCCCTGAGAGTGAATGGTTCCTTCCTATGGGCAACAACAGAAGTCTATAAGTCATTAGGGGATCTATCGAAGGAATAAGGTGCTACTTCAACCAAATCTAATCTACAATTCCTTAGCACATACAGGCTTTACACTACTTAAGGTAACTTATAGTCTAGTCTGTAACTCAGTAGCTATAATCCAAAGCCTAAGATTATACGGTAAATGGTTCCATACCATTACTAATACAGGGAATTGCTCTATCGCTTAGGGTCAAAATTATCTAAATAGAATTGGCTTTCCTATATCATCAAATCCTTCAAATCTAGAAGTGCTAACACTAGGTCCAAAACGTCAAGGACCTATATGGCCAGTAGCATTAAGTTGTATTAAATGGAACGGCATTCCTAATCCCATATTGGGATAGGAAGTGGCATGCTTGGTAGGAGGGTGGGGTGGGATAAAAACTAATTTGTAGGATGAATCCCCTGAGTTATAATACTCCCAATCTAGGGACAATACCTTACAGTGAAATGAAACGGCATGCATTCCATCTAACCAAATTCGGCTATATCAAGCCCAAACCACAACACAAACACATTTTCTACCTAACAACAACAAAACACAGCAATTTCAAAATGGTAACCAAACAAGCGAAGAACGTGGAGAAATAAAATGGGTAAGCAGGTTTCCACTAGTCTGAGGATCAAATAAAAGGGACTTGAGAGAGAGGATGATGGAAAGGGAGGAAAAGGCTGAAACAGCCTTAACAATAGCCATGGAAAGCGGAGGAAATGCGGAGAAATGGTCGCCCAAATGGACAGAATGAAATCTAGGCCCTGTAGAGGGATGCATCAAGCTCCCAAAGGCTGGATTTTTAAAAAGAAAAGAGAAGGAAAAAGGGGAATGGAGCACCTCACGATTTCAGCTCGTTTTGGGGGTTATAAGAGCTCCAAACGACGAGATTTGCAAGAGGGAAGGTAGCAAAATTCAATGGAGTGATGGAGTGTGGTCGTTTTCAACCAAGAATGGGTTTGGGAGTGATTTAGAATCACGGTTTTGGGTTAGGGCAGCAAGAAAATGAAAATGGGGCTAGGGAGGGGGCTGTTTGTGAAGAAAGTACCTCTTTTTGGGGTTTTCTACGGACGAATACTATATAGCGGGTGTACACTACTCAAAATAGGGCGTGCGCCCGAAAATCACGCCAAGTGGGCCCCACAGGACGGCGATGCATCGCCGAACCGGCGATGGCATCGCCGATCGACCCCCTAGTTGGTCGGTGGGACCACATGGGTCTGGTCCCCCATGGTCCAGGGACCCCAAAAATGTATGGTTCCCACCTTGGTTCATTCTAGATTGCCCTATATAGGTCCAAACATGCGTTCGGGACTTTTCGGGGCCAATCTGCAAACCCGAATACAATCCCCTATCATACAGCATGTGATTTTGGGGTAAAAGGAGCTAATACATCCATTTAGCCCATTAGTTGCTAAAGAAAGCAAACTTAGAATGGCCTTATGGCCATTTTTCTTAAAATTTTACTATTCACTGTAAAATTTTATCAAAGTATGATTTTATGTCATTTTCACATTAGGATTGATGCCTAACATGAAAAGGATAAGAAATAATTGAGGATTGGAGTGGTGAGAGGAAGAATTTTGAAGATTTTAGGTGAAACGGGGTTTTTAAGCCCTGACGATTGAATGCAGGGGTTGTGATTATCCCACAGCCCAAGGATTCACATTTACGGGTTTAGAATTATTCAAAGAATGTCTCAACCCACCTACCTACAACCTAGGAGCTACTCAGGTCGCTTCACGCGACCCTAGATGCGTTACAAACTCGATCGCGCGATCAATACCAATAGACTTCGCCTATTGGCGAATCTGCGATCCTATAAGTGTTTCTAGACCTTTATCGCACCCACCTAAGTCAAAGGAAGTGACAGCATGCATCACGTGACCATAACCCAAGCGCAGTTTAATCCAAATCATGCTTTGATACCATCTGTAACATCCCAAAAATCGGGGGGTCGAGCAAAAACCCAACTCCCGAGTTCTAAAATGTTATTTATGCAACATAGATATGTATGATTGAATGTTGTCTGTGATAATGTATTAAACATGAGTGAGAATAAGCTAAAATAGCATATCACGCTCCAGAGACGGTTAAATTTACAAGAGGAAGACTGTGATAGTATGTATAACATATATAAACTGTTGTATATCTCCAGAGTGTGAATATGTTACCAGGTTATATACATACATGTATACTCCAAAAGTAAACCAAAAGGATATACATGAGTGTTCTAAAAATATAAAATGACAAGTGTCAAGGTATCTAATCAACCTCCCTGTAATCCCGTCGATCAGAACACGCATAAAGGAGGGATCCTCCTCCTCCTCATCATCATCAAGTCCGGCTCCGCCTCGCAGGCCGCGCCATCATCTGCAATCACAAAAGGGTCTGGTGGGTATCCAGGAACACCGTCCTGTAACGTGGAAGTGAGTAGCTAACTTAGTGGAATAATAGAGCAAGGATTAGTATGCTCTTAAATCAATCATGCGATAATAGTAAAGTAGTAAATCAAACAATCCTAAAACTGTTGTTAATGCAATATGACATGACATGATGGATGCCCTCACCGACATTCTCCCTCATACGGCACCATCTTCGTCCGTGGCATGTGTGCATCCCGCTCAGTGCTCCACATCTTCTAGGCACATGCAATGTAATGGTGATATGATTACCGAGTTGTTATTAGTCCATTCAGACAGCAGGATTGGGAAACTAAGGTACTTCCCTTATATCAATCCCAACACAGATCCTGTCTAGGGTCGTCACTCCTAGTAATTTCATACAATGTACATTTTGTAGGTCGCTGCAAGGGCTGCCAGGGCTGTTGCACGCACTCGTTGCTCCGCTCCCCCATCACCTTATCAATACAGGCCTACTGTACTCTACTGCTACTGAAGGGTCGTCGCCTCCCTTAGACTCAGAATACGCTCGCGGTCACTACAAAGGACTCGTCGCCTGATAAGTGTAGGCCGACAGCAAGAATATAGTGTCCCATACCACCATAATCTGCTCACAAGACTAGGTGCTCACTGGTCACTACGGGGAGGTTTGTGGCCCCAGCGTAGGCCGATAGCTCGACCACGGTGTCCCATACCACCATGCCCGGCTCATGAGTCTTCGTGGATCAAGGTACCATGGTTAACAGGATTTACAATGGTAAGTTCAGTACCCTAGGTTCAAGCAGTTATGACTCATGCAGGGTGAACATACAACGGCCAGTCGGGTTACATGACGGGCTCGACTAGCACGAGCGCCTCGCAAGTCGAAGGACATGAAGTACGTGAAACACTTCGCGTGGCCTAACCACTGCCGTCAACTCCAAACACGACTCGCGTTCATCGACGCGTCCTTCGTGGCAAATACAAGCTAGCTATAAATTTTCTCTGTTACCGACTGCCTGGACTAAGTATAGTCCCAAGAAATTATGAATCCACATCAGCAATTCATGTAAGAGTATTGGAATTGAAATACAACCATGTGAGCATGTTAACACATGTTATAACATACAACTTAAGTAAATCATCTTACACATGTCTTTCACACATATAATGAAATTATGCATATCGCCATCATATAAGAAATCATCTCCATCAACGTATTAATTGAGAATTCAATCTCAAACTAAATCATAAGGAAATCATCCAGCACATGTTATAACATACCACTTAAGTGAATCATCAAGCACACACATTTCATACATATAATGAAATCGTACATATGGCTAACATGTAGGAAATCATTTACATCAGCATTTTAATTGAGAAATCAATCTCAAACTAATTCATAACACCATTTAACTCAATACATACTAATACAAGCATTTATACAAACACTTACACTACACACTTAAGTGCACATATAGTATGTCGACTCAAAGTGCGCATTTTGGCGAATCTCTTCGCCAAACTAACTATGCACGTATTCCTAACATTCTAATGTGACAATAAACCATGTCAATCACATCAGCAAAATATGAATGAAATCAGTACTTCCTACAAATGACTAAAATGCCCTAAATCTCATATTCTTCGTTGGTTTACGAAACAGGAAACGGACAGCATGTTGTACATGTCAAACGGCGTTGCCATCGATAATCTAATATTAAATGACATTGAAAGCAATGGAAACAGTCAATCAAAGCGTCTAAAATCCGCACCTTATCTCTTACAGGTATGTGAATTCGAATGGAGCATATACGCTTCGTCTACGGCGAATAGGGAACCTGATTTACGAGATTTATCAACTAACAAGCTATGGAATGAAAGGAACCTCAAATCAGCGACTAAATGGGGTATTTTCTTACCTAAAAATGCGGAGAAATCACTGGCTGAGTGATGGAAGCGTGTTACTAAAGTACGTGCAACAAGTGGTGGAACGGCAGGAAAATCCTCTCCTACTCTCTCTCACAAACTCTCACCTTTTCTCTCTCCCAATCTAGGGTTTTTCTCAAATTCGGATGGGAGAGAGGAGTGAGGGTTTTAACCCTTTTTATAAGCCTAAAAATGCCCAAAATAGGCTCAAGAACAAAGTTCACTTGATGTTTATCCAAAGCGGGGTTGTTTCGGTCCAAAAGATCATTTCTGGTGGTCCCCTGGCCGAACGCGATTGGACTTAAGTTCATGCATACAGGATCTAACACACATCAAGTTTTCAATCCGGCAGGGTTCGCAGATCGCACGTGGCGGTCCAGTTTCAGTTCAGCGGTCACCGCACGTAGATCAGGCCTGCAAATCTCATGATATGAAATAGAATTTTTTCTGATCCGAGGGTGTAATTTGGCTGAATTCTGACGGTCAGAATGCTTAATACTGACACGTCAATTCGTGTGCCAGATTTGAATTTGAAATTCCAATTCTTTCCCTATTCGCACTCTCTTCAGTCCGGGCTCAATGAAATAGCCTGTGATTATCGGTTGGACTTGATTTTCGAAATGATTGTCAATCCAGCTAGGCGGTTCTAACGGTCTAAGATAGCAGGTATCGAACTTTCGACGTGCGGTCTAGATCCAATACAGATTTTCAAAGTGGTCCAGAGAACAAACCGGCTTAGAGTTTGATCCGAGGTTATAGAGTATTATAGAGTCATTGGTTCACTCAATTTGGGTCTTGTAGAACGTATTTAAAGTGATCAGGGACTATTTCCCAGCTACTTTAGCATTGCGCTAGCTAACTTATGCTTAGTTTCTAAAGGAATTAATCCTAAGTGATTTCTTTGGCTATGGAATTCGGTTCTGAGCGATTTTTCAGGTGTTTTAGTTGACCCACTGCCTAAGGACGTCAAATCCCAGATTGGCCAAAATCTGGGGTGTTACAGTTGTCCAATACGGAGAGACGGTTGTGGTGGGCTTGATCCCGATACGTTGAATGTCCGCCTGGCCAGGGTAGACAACGTTGTATCCCTTCCTAATCCTGGTGGATCCTGGCCTTTTGTCCGGTCAAGCAGTGAGTCCATTGGTAGTCTGCCAGGATTGAGAATTGGGTCATTCCGTGAATGCTTCGCATTTGTACATTTCAGTAACTTCGTAGTCCGATCACTCTAAAAGCTTAGGGAATGCCAATCGCTAAAAGGTTCAAAAGTCTTATTTATAAGGTTGTTCTTTGGGTCTTGATATAAGGGAGTCCTCGTCTGAATCTATGTCCAAGGTAGGGATTAATAAACACTTTAATAGATCATCCTAAAGGGTTTTTAATCGTACAGAATCTGCCAAGGCTTCTATTATGCTCGTATTTAACGAGTAGGTTTATGGATACACTGACCTTCGCCCTAATTGTTCTCCTGAATTTCCTTCGATCCTGGGCCAGTGGGAAAGGGGGTCAACCATGCTTCTGCTACGCAACTCTGATCCAACGGTTGTATTAGCTGACCTAACTAGATTGGGCTCATAAGGTTCTACCCCCCTTAAAAATTTATGTCTACTCTCAAGGTTCTAAAATCTATGTCCTAATCCGTATGTCAGAACGAGGTGTAATTTAAGACCTATCCTTGATATGAAATGGGAAACAACCTCTCACTACATTGGTCTTCCTTTGTTAATGATGTGTTCTATGGCATTGGTACCTATGGTTGTAGAAAAGAGCCTAATCTCTATTGTGGTTGAGTTCAAGGGCAGGTGTGAGCTTGCGGCAAGATGTCTAATCTCTATTGGCTATATGTCCTCAACATTTCCAAAGGGCAAAGCAATAACTTTTGGTTGTAGGTGGTCGGGCCAACACGGAAGAAAAGGTGTGTAGTGGGTTTGAGCCGCATACATAGACTTTCTGTCTAGTTAGGATAAAAAATTTATCGTACCAGTTCTTAATCCGAGTCGATGCCGATCTTCTGCTTGATCAGAGCATTGGATTTATTAATAACCACTAGGATTGAGAATTCGATTCAAACCGTGAATACTTTGCTTATATATAGCTTCTCTACTCCGTGTCCCCGATTGTACTAAGTCCTTGGGAGAGTAATTCTAAGGGGCATGCTGGTTTGACTATGCATGAATAGTCTCTAAATCGAAACATCTTTTCCAAGGGTGACTAAAGTTGCCTCTAAGTATTACGGGGATCTATCGAAGGAATGAAGTTCTACTCCAACTCTTAGCATATACAGGCTTTACACTACTTAATATAATTAGTAGACTAGTTTGTAACTCACTAGCTGTAATCCAAAGCCTAAGCTTATACGCTAGATGGTTTTATATCATTTCTACTATAGGGAATTGTCCTATCGCTTAGGGTTAAGATTATCTAATTGGAATTGGATTTCCTATCAAATCTTTTGAAATCTAGGAGTACTATCTCTAGGTCCTAGCACTAGATGGGCACTGTTTATAGACTAAGCTACTGCGCTAGGTCTCACCCGTCGGTAGAAAAGGAGAGATCGAGAAGATGACTATAACTAACTCAAAAAGAACCATAGAAAATCGATGAAATGGAAGAAAAGGGCCGACCTAATGGGTTGCCACGGATCTGGGTTTGAAGAAGGAGTGGAATGGGTCAAAGAAACGAAAAATAGACGATAGGAAAGATCAAGATAGGAGGGGTTGGGGCTGGCACGATTTTGGAGATCAAATGGGACTTATGGGAGCTCTAATCGCAGAAAATGGAAGAACTAGGTACTGGATATCGCTGTAAACGATGGAGGGGTGAAGGAAATAACGAAAAATGAGAGAGGGAATGATTGGAAAGGAGGTTGGAGAGAGAAAATAACAACTTGTGAAGGAAAGGGAGAGCTTAGGGGGTCACTTTATGAAGGAAGTAGTAGAATGGAAATGAAATAGGGATCGAACCCTGTACCATAGGGTCTCACTAAGCCCCAAACACGATCGGCCCGGACAGCCCACCCGGCCGAGCCCGTTGACCGGCGAGGCCCTCGCTGACCTCTGGATAAATTGGCAAGGTCTCTCCATTTAGGTGAGGACCTCCTGCCCCCTAGGCCCCAAAAAGGTCTGGGTCCCACCCTCGAACCCCCTAGAAGTTGATTGTTTAGTCCCTCTCTCCATTTGAGGTATTTTCAGGGTCAATTTGCAAAGCGTAATGATTTTATATGATGTGTAGCATATGATTTTTGGGTAGGAGACTCTAATCTATCCAACTAACCTATTTATTCCATGAGATTCCATAATTTGAATGGTAAAAAGTCCAATTTATACATATATTTACTATTTATAGTAAAAAAAATTTAAGTATTATTCTCCATCATTTATACATTAGGATTTATGTATAGTATGAAAGGACTTAGAAAAAGTTGAAAAATGAGGTGGTGAAAGGAGAGATTTTGAAGGAAATGGGTTAGACTTTAAGATTGAGTCCTGAGAAGTTGTTTTCAATATCTTGGTCGATACTTCATGAGAGGGGTGAGAGTGATGAGGGATGTTACTTTTAGAGTAAGAGCTGGATGGATAAAGTGGAGATGTGGCTTTGGAGTTTTATGTGATAGCCGCATACCAAATCAAGTAATAACGAGATCTTCTAGGATAACTATAAGACCATTCATGCTTTATGGACCAGAATCTTAGGCTGTCAACCGACAACATGTTCATAGGATGTGTAGTTGAAATGGAGATGTTGAGATGGATAGGTGTCAAGATGAGGAATGACAAATATAGAAATGAATGCATTCGAGGGAACTTTGTGGTATCATTCATAGGTAAAGTAGGCATTGATGCTTTGGTCATGTGAGATGGAAACCAAGAACAACACCGGTTGGGGGTGAGTTGGCTTTAAGTTGAAGGTCCTAAAAGTGTAAAGAGAAGGCCCAAAAGGATGCGCTTAGAGGCAAAAAGAAATGATTTAATGATCTATGGTTTAACAGAGGATGGTCCTGGATAGAGTGGAATGGTGAAACATATGAACTTAAAAATTTACTTTCCTTTGTGGTCCTAGATTTTATTATTGTTACGATCCTTTGTGTGGCCTACTGAATTACTTAGTAGCAATAGAGATCCGGTCGGTGCTGGTGGTGAGATTGGGGTATAGATGGGTATATGAATCTCAACAAAACAAATTAGAAGAACTGTGGACTAAATTACAATATTCAGTCTCTCCTGTTGGCAAAACTTGGGATTCTAATGTGGTTTCTAGATTCCATCGCCCCCTTCCTAAGTCAGAGTGCGTCAGTATGTGTTGTGTTACCATAACCCAGGTCCAGTTTAATCCAAATCATGCTCTAATACCATCTGTAACATTCCAAAAATCGGGGGTTGAGTATAAACTCTACTCCCGAGTTTCAGAACATCACTTATGCAACATAAATGCTTATGATTGAATGTTGTCTATGTTAGTGTATTAAAAATGAGTGGGATTAAGCTAAAATAGCATATCATACTCCAGAGACAGTTAAATTTCTCAAGCGAAAGACTGTGATAAATATATAAAATGTATAATTAATTATAAGTCTCCAAAGTGTGAACATGTTACCAGGTTAACTAAATACTTTTATACACCAAACTGAAAAAAAAATATACATGAGTGTAAATAAAAGACAAAATACCAAGTGTATTGGCATCTAATCAATAACCCTGTAACCCCGTCGATCAGAACCTGCATATAGGAGGAATCCTCCTCATCATCATTAAGTCTGGCTCTGCTTCACAAGCATCGCCATCATCTGCAACTAAAATAGGGACTGCTTGGTGTGTACAACACCATCCCGTAATGTGGGAGTGAGAAGCTAACTCAGTGGGATCTATACGGCAAAGGTTAACATGTTATCAATTCAATCAAGCAGTAATGATAAGGCAGTACAATCAAACATGTCCTAGATACTCTTGTTAAAGGAAGGATGATATGAAGAATGATGCATGCCCTCACCACAATCCCCTCTGCGACATCATCTAACGATCGCGGCATGACTCACTTCCTCAGTGCTTTATCACCAACGTCGTTAGCACATGCAATGCAGTGTTATGAATATGCTTATCAAGTTCTTATTAGTCCTTTTCATACAGCAGGATTGGGAAGCTAAGGTACCTCTCTTATATCATTACCCAAACAGTGATCCATTCTCGGGTCATCAGTCCGAGATAATCTCATATGATGTTACGGTTCTAAGTCACTGCAAGGGCTGTCAGGGTTGTTGCGCGTAATCGTTGCTCATCTCCCCCATCACATTATCAATACAAGCCTAGTTATATCTCACATACTGCAACAAGACTCGTTGCCCTTATGCACTTTCAGGATATACTCGAAGTCACTACAAAGGGCTCATCACCAATCAATGTAGGCCGACAGTAAGAATATAGTGTCCCATACTACCATAATCTTCTAACGAGTATAGGTGCTCACTGGTCACTACAAAGGGCTCGTCACCAATCAGAGTAGGCTGACAGCACGAATATAGTGTCCCATACCACCATAATTGGCTCATGAGTCGTAGTACTAAGGTTAGATGGGCTTTTCACGGGTAAGTTTGGTACCTTAGGTTCAAGCAGTAGAGACCAAACATGGTGAACAAACATCGGTCAATCGGGTTAATTGATAAGCTCAACTAGGCCAAGCGCACGTTGAGTTGAACGGCATGGGATGTATAAGCACTCCGTATGGCTTAATCATTGCCGAACACCCCAACACGACTCAGATTCACTAAACTCATCTTGTGTGGCGAAAGCAACCTCAACCACTATTTACGGAACATTTTCTGATTACCTGGACTGAGTACAGGCCCATTCACATACAAAGATAATAACTAGCGTATGATTCATATCCTGCATTCATATGAACAATCATGGAATACAACTTGAATGTAAACACAGTACATGCAGGAATTCATACACTCATTTTACATGATTCAACTAAGTACATAATCCATGGAAGAAATCACACACTCATTTAGCATGGATAACCTAAGTTACATGATTCATGGAGGAAATTATACACTCAAGTATTGTGATGGAGATCCATATCTCAACCACTCTAGCAATCACATTTTACTAACTACTAACTCACTTAGGCATTTAGTCAAACACTTAGGTTACACTATTCAACATACATCACGTATGTCGTCTCTATTGCATGTTAGGGCAAGTCCTTTCGCCAAGGAGTTTCTGTACACATATCATGCATATAACAATGATCATTAATCATGGCAAGCATATCAATAGATTTCATACGCATACGTGTATTCTAACATGTACATGAAATATGGTATTTATAATATACAGTATATGTATATGGAAGACAAAATAAATAGCACATTTGGCATGTGTAATTACATTCACAACATGAATAAATCATTAACTATCATTAAAAGTGTTGAAAACCATAACCTAAGTGCATATACTCCGCACCTTAAACCAGAAAATGCATATTCGATATGATTCTGACAACGTGTCTTCGTCAACGACGGATACGTTACCTATGGCATGAAACAGGTTAGCTACAACTTTCCTACAGCTTGTCTAAGCTTCAAAACAGGTTAGGATTAGGATTTCTTACCTAAGAACGGGATCAGAAACGCTGGAATAGCTATACGGATAGGTGGATTAGGCACGTAGCAAAGCTGGAAAGAATCCCATGAAGCAGCACCAACTTCTCTCTCTTTTCTTTCTCTTGGAAAGCTAGGGTTTGAAAATTCGTATGGGATTTATGAGAGAGGGTTTAAGGCCTTTTTATAAGCCCAAAAATGATGAAAATAGACTTAGAGCTAAGGTATACTTAGGTTATAACCAAATCGGGTTTGTTCCGATCTAACGGAACACTTCTGAAGGTCCTGTTACTAAATGCGGTCAGACTTAAGCTCTATAATACTGGATCTAGGTTAAGCTAAGTTTTCATTCCAGTCGGGTTTCCAGATCGACTGTGGCGACCAGTTTCAGTTCAGCAGTTACAGGAACTCGATCAGAGCTACAAGTACTATGACATGTAAGGGCCACCTATCCTGATCCGAGGATGAATTTAGGTCGAATTCTAACGGTTAGAATGCTTAGAAATAACGCGCAAGTGAACCGTTCCAGATTTCTTAAAATTATATTTAATTTCTTAAAAATCTTCATTTTCTCACACTCTTCACTCCGGACTCAAGGAAATCGTCCTAGAACATTGTTTGGACGTGATTTTTGCGGTGGTAGTCAAGTCCAACTAGGCGGTCATAATGGTCTAAGTTTATCGCTATCGAACTTTCGACGTGCGGTCTACATCTAATACGGAGTTACAAAGCGTTCCCGGGAGTAATTGGGTTTAGAGTTGGTTCCTAGATTTCAGGGTAATATAGCGTCAATGATTCTATAGGTTTTGGGTCATACAGATCACATTGAAAGTTATCGGTGCTAATTTCACATGCAATTTAGTTTAGCGCTAGTTAAAACACATTAAATTTCTAAAGAGTTTAGTCCAAAATGGTTTCTTTGGCTTTGGAATTGAGTTCTGAGAGGTTACCAAGGTGTTATGGTTGACCCATTGCCTAAGGATATCTAACTCCAGGTTGGCAAAAATTTGGAGTGTTACATAATCGGATCATGAGGCTTGGGGTAGTCGAAGCAGCTCCTCACCTATGTCCCTTGATCCATTTATGGGCTCATTACCAAAGTGAAAACTCCTCAGCCAATGAGGGATTAACACTAGCCCAACCAACTGGCCCAACTAATCATAAAGGACACATAAGAAATAGCTCGGAGGTATAGGTTAGGAACCCCATTGACATGTGGACGACATCCACAATTGATACGAGAAACGTCATCCAAATCTAATTGTGGGGTAGTCGCGACATCATTCCGGTTTGATGTAATCTGCTCATAGCCTTCTTGATTGCTAATTAGTCACCACGGGGAGGAAGAGGGGAGCTCATCACCCCAGTGTAGGCCAACAGCTTGGACACAATGTCCCATACCACCATGCCTGGCCTATGAGTCGGTGGATCGTATTGCTAATGGTTATAAGTAGACTCATTCAATGAGAATGTGGTATCCTAGATTCTATTTGTCATTGTCATGATTGTGAACACACATGGTCAATCGACTATTAGGATAATTTGATTGACGTGGAGAACTACGACACAACCATCATTAGGTGCGAGCATCCAGTATAATCTAACTACTATCAGTCGCCCATGTTCGACCTGGGTCGATCGAACATGCCTAGGGTGGCTGACCTAACTCGAGCCACACCTTAGTTCGGGTGGTTAGCCAACTATCCCAGCATTATAAGTAATCTTAAAAATTTTACAAACTTAATAATTCATCATGTAGTGTAACACCCTGAATTTTGAGGGTCGAGCAAAGCTTTAATCCTGAGATCTAGCACATCACTTATGCAATATGGATAATGATGTTCAAATTTTACCCATATTAATGAGTTAAACCTGAGTAGATTTATACTAAAATAGCATATCATACTCCGGATATAACTAAATTAAGCAAACGAAAGTCTGAAACATATATATATATATATATATATATATATATATATATATATATATATATATATTTAAGCATATAAGTGTTTCACAACCTCCAGAGTATGAGTATGTAACCAGGCTAAATATATACATGTATTGTTTCAAAATAACCAAAATACAAAAAAAAATAAATGTGTCCAATTAAACCAAATATCCCTGTAGTCCCTACGCCTCGGTACGAGGTCTACATAGACCCACCCAAGAGCTGGAAGTGGGAGAACTCTTCCTCCTCATCCATAAAGTCCTGCTTCGTTGCATAGACTTCATCAGCACCTGCATCTAAACTAGAGTCTAGTTGGTGTTTTAAAACATAATACCAGAGTGGGAATGAGTGGCCAACTCAGTGGTACTATAAGGTAAAAGTTAACATGTTGTCAAGTCAATCAAGCAGTAATGATAAAGCAACATAACAATCACTTCCTAACTACTCTTGTTAATGCATTAATGGAGTGCAAGTAATGATGTATGCCCTCACATCAAAGCTCCCTCACAAACGACTCTGATAACCTATTTCGCATATGAAAACCTCCCTTAAAATAGTGCAACTTCATTGCCTTTAAAGTACATCCTAATTAATGCAATATGATGCATGGTCATGTTAGCCGAGTACTTAGTTAAGCTTATTCATACAGCAGGTTTGGGAAGCTAGGGTATCTCTCTTTATATCATTGACTCAAACCAAAGGATCCATCTATGTTTATCACTCCTAGTTAAGCATATACGATAGGCAAGTTGTTGGGTCATCACTCTTAATGAAAAACAGTTGATAGGCAAGTTCAAGAATTTATACTCGCGGTCACTATGGGAGGCTCATCACCTCGGCATAGGTCAACAGCATGAACACGGTGTCCCATACCACCATGCTCGACTCACGAGTCTTAATTACTCATTGGTCACCATGGGGAGGCTCGTCACCCCAGCATATGACAACAGCTTGAACACGATGTCCCATACTACCATGCTCAGCTCATGAGTCTTATCGGATCGTGGTATCATTGTTAAAGTGAGCAATTACATTGGTGAGGGATACTATAGATTCAAGCAGTACTGTCCATACATGGTAAACACACAATAGGCCAATCAGTTTATTGGACAAGTTTGATTGGTATGGGCACACACTGACTTAATCTACATGGAGCGCATAATCACCCCTCATGGCCTAACCACTGTCGATAATCATCATGCGACCCGAATTCATCGAGTATACCCAATGTGGTTAGACTAATTTGGTCACCCGAACAAGGACTGTTACCAATTTCCTGGGCTATGTTGCAGCCCCAATCTTACTCAGATGCAATAAATAAACACATGTGATAATCATTTCAACATTTAACAAACAATCCAAATAAATTCCTTATTTGAGCATTTCATCAAACACATCGATCATGTTACCAAACACTTGCATTTTATCCATAAATTACGTAAAGGCAAATATGATTACATGAAAAAAACTATACATATGTATAAGGTAATTAAAAATCCTATCTTAATACTTGTAATATATACAATTCACCAACAATTTATCATTCAAAAAATTCATCAAACACTTAGACTACAATTCACTAAATATATAGACTAGGTAGTTACAACATATATTTTAGCAATTCGTTATGCAGAGAGATGAGCATGCATATGACAATGATGAATCCTAGATTAGTAATCATGGCAAGCATAAATAATGTTTAAATGTTCATTTGAACATTTCAATAAACACATAAGATGCATCTTTTGCTCAACATAGTTCATACATGTATATTATACTGAAATCGGCGTATCTAAGACAATATGACAACAATCAAGTCAGACATAAATCATTAGCTGACATGAAAGCATTGATAACTACAACCTAAGCATTTATAGTCCACACCTTTCATCCGGATGCTTGATTTAAACTCAGTCCAAACTCTACATTTTCAAAAACGGAACGTCGGGCACCTAAATGATGAAATAGGGTAGCTAGTTTTACGAATAATAAACCTGGATCTCTACAATGACATTAGGGTTAGGTTTTCTTACCCAAAATTGTAGCCGAAATAGGTTGTGTAGCATAACGGGATGAAGATTCAGTGCGTGGAGTCGTGGGAGAGGATTCCTACAACAATTTCCTAAGATCTATCTTCTCTCTTTCCTCTTTTCTCTTCTTTTATCTCTCTCTCTCTCTCTCTCTCTCTCTCTCTCTCTCTCTCTCTCCCTTAGGGTTTTGAAGAAATTCGTATGTGAGAGAGATGGGATGAAATAAGGGCTATTTATAAGCATAAAAGTGATGTAAATGGGCCCAGGGCCACTATATATATAGGTTATATCCTTTGGGCAGCTGTTTTTAACAAACAGGGCTCACAGGGAGGCCCACTACTCACCTATGTCATAGGGTACATTCCCTGACAATGGATTTATGCTAGGACGTGATTTCAATGTGATCAAATGGGTCAATCGACCGTGGAGTACCTACGTCAGATCAACGATTGTAATTGCTTGATCAAGGCTACTGTTATACAGATATGTGTAGGGAAGTTTTCTTTTCCCATGGGTGAAGTTTGGTCAAAAACTGACAGTTTGAAATCCTCAATTTCACTTGGAGTAAATGGCCCAATTCACTTAAGTTTTGGTTCATTTTGTAAAGGTATTTGCGTTTCTCACACACTTTACTCATGGCTCAAGTTGTACATTTCTGGACACTATTTGGGCTTGATTCCTGCGATGGTTATCAAGCCCAGTTGGACGGACATAGTCCTATAGTTTCGGAACTAGTGGCCCACTAACGAGTGGTCTAGAGCTTGTTAAAGAAATTGAGATATTTCTGGAATGAATTAAGTATCAAGATTTCTTGTGTCCAATTATTAGGGTTTGGATTAACTAAATTCATAGTGTTACCTATTTTCAACCAATGGAAATGAAGATTCGATTATGATCACTTTAAATCGTCGGTTCTTAGGCTAAAGAGATACTGACACAGTTTGGTTTGTTAATTAAGATCCAGCCCTTAGTTGTCACAACTTTTGGCATGTCTTTATTTAGTTATGGTCATCTCAATTAGTCAGTGATAGGTCGGCTAGAATTGGACCCTACGTGAACAAATCCCAAGGCTAAGCTCGATGTTTAAGTGATCGGGCGGATTCGTTAGTCTTCTACGGTTGATCAATCCTATTTGTACGATTATTTATTGGTACCATCTGCATATAAGCCCATCTTGAGTGTCGAGGGTCAGTAAGTGATGATGTGGCTAGTTATAAAAAAGAAAATTTAAGAATTTTTAAAATTTTTAAAATAACAAAAATTCAGGGTGTTATAATCTACCCCCTTAAAAATAATTTCATCCCTGAAATTGCCTAAGGGTAATAAGAAAATATTTTATTATTTCATTTGCCTAAGTTTTACTAATTTTAAGTTTATATGCGTGGTAGGGTGTATACTATCTATAATAGTCTAGATCATTTTATTCTACCCCCCTTAAAACTTTTTCACCCTGATGGTTTACTACATTTTATTTATTTATCTATTTATCTTTAAATATTTGGATTCATGACGACGATTCCCCTCTATCTAGCATAAAAATATTTATCTTCAATGTTCGAACAACACGGAGAGATGGTTGTAGTGGGCTTGAATCTGATACATCGATCATCTACCTGACTAGGGTAGAAGGCTCATTGTATCCCTTCTTAATCTTGGTAGATCCTAGTCTTCTGCTCAGTCAAAGCAGTGAGTCTATTAGTAGTCACCTAGGATTGAGAATTGGGTCAAGCCATGAATGTTCGCAAGTGTATAGATCCATAATTCCGTACTCTGATCAATCTAAATGTTTAGGGAATGTCCATCAATGAAAAGTTTAAATATCTTATTTATAAGGTTGTCCTTTGGGTCTTGCTCTAAGAGAGTTCTTGTTTTAATTTATGTCCAAAGTAGGGGTTAATAAATCTTTCAATATGCCTATGGTCAAAGGTCATCCAAAACAAGGGTTTCTAATGGCATAAAATTATATATATATATATATATATATATATATATATATATATATATATATATATATATATATATATATATATATATATATTGTCATGTCGATCTTATGGCCAGTGGTTTATGAGTACTTCAGTTTCGTTAACTTCGAGAGGGAAGGAAGAATCAAGAGTTCGAAGGTATTCTGCAGGTTTGGAGTGCTAATAGCGCTAATAAGGATGCAGGAAGTGTAAGATGAAGAATATCATCTTCTCGATGTTATTTGAACCTTGAGTTCATAAGAGAATAAGAACACTCAAAATATATTTCACTATAGTCCGCCCCTAACACGAGCTTATGGAGTATTAAACTATGAAACTCAATCCTACTCAAGGATCCTAATTTAATTTCATAAAAATAACTTTTATATATATATATATATATATATGTATGTATGTATGTATGTATGTATGTATGTATAATCAAATTTAACCACAGGATGATTCTTAGTATGATTATAAATGGACTTTTGACCATTAAACTTAAACATACATACATACACATATATATAATCAAATTTAACCACAAGATGATTCGTAGTATGATTATAAATAATTCCTAAATAGACACTAAATACTAAACTTTTATATGAAAAGATATGACTCATCTATTGGCAATTCAAAGTTGTAGAAATTTTATTTTATTTTTTGTTTCGACCCTTCTATTATTTATAACATATTTGTCACCTTTAGTTACCATATTATTTTTATAATTTTTATAGTAATTTATTTTTAATCTTACATTTATTTCATAAAATTTTGTTTCATTCAACGTTCAATAAAATTTATAAAAATTTGGGAAGTACTAGTTGTTCAAGACCAACGATTTTCTATATGATTCCATAATATCTTTATTCCTTATACCATTTTCTATATTTTTAATTATTAAAATATTTTTAAAATTTTTATGGTGGTTTATCATTAATTTTAAAGTCATCCCACAAAATTTTAATTTATTTGGAGTTGTATAAAAATTATTAAAATTCTAGAAGTAACATCTGTCCAAAACTAACGATTTTTGGATAGTTGTCAAAGCATCATAGATTTAAATATATTATATTTTTTATTATATTTTTTACTTATTTTTATATAAAACTATACATATTAAGCTTCAATATAGCTTTTAAATTACTTAAATCAGAGTTATATTGAGGGAGATATGACTTTTTGAAGTTTGTTAAAAAATACAGAAAATCGCATAAATCAATCGAGGGTCCGCCAAAATTTGGTGCACTAGCGGTGTACCGGTGGTGCACCACCGATCCCACGGTGCTGCCACACCCTTCTGGTCAGACCGGTAGTGCTATCATGCCCCTCTGGTAGTCCTGACGGTGGTTCTGCCACTCAATTTTTGAAACGAATGTATTTCTCAATTCATAATGAGTTACTTGACATGCCATATATGATTTTGGGGTAGGAGAAGCTGATATATCTAAATAATATAGTTATGTTATGAAATTATATAATTTTAAAGGTTAAAATTCTATTTTCTTTATATTCTTTCTATTTATAGTAACTTTTAGTTTAATTATAGTTTTTCATCCTTTTAGCTTTAGGATTAGTGTCTAATATGAAAATACCTAGAAAGATTTGAAGAATAAAGTAGTGCATGTTGAGATTTTTAAAGGAGATGGGTTGGAAAGGGATGGAAATGGGTGAAAATGAGGGTGTTTCATTGCATATTCTGGATCCATTTTTATCCAGGAATCCATCATTTAACGACCTAGATCGCCAAGGTTATTCGGGAGCTTCTTTACTTAGTCAGGACTAAATTTGGCAAAGATCTATACTCAGTTTGAACTACAAAATTCAACATTTAGGTCGTCTTAGCCTTATTAGCTATTTATGCCAAGTCCCACTGTACTACGATCGAGTCAACCTCAAGTCGACTTGAGTTTGTTATCTGTAACACCCCGAATTTTTGCCTATCTAGAATCAGACGTCTTTAGGCAATGGGTCAACCATAACACCTTGGTAACCTCTCAGAACCTAATTCCAAAGCCAAAGAAATCATTTAGAACCAAATTCTTTAGAAATCTAATGTGTTTTAGCTAGCGCTAAACTAGATTTCCTGTAAAATTAGCACCAACCACTTTAAATACGATCTATAAGACCCAAAACCTCTAGAATTGTTACCGCTACGTTACCCTAAAATCTAGGATCCAACTCTAAGCCCAGTTGCTCTCGGGAGCACTTTGAAACTTTGTATTGGATCTAGACCGCACGTCGAAAGTCTGATTCTATAATCTTAGACCATTATGATCGCCTAGTTGGACTTGACAATCATTTCAAAAATCAAGCCCAACTGATGTCCTGACACCATTTTATTGAGTCCGGAGTGAAGAGGGTGAGAAAAAGGAAAATATTTAGAAAATTAAATACATTTTTATGGAATCTGGCACAGTTTTCTTGTGCATTATTTTTAAGCGTTCTGACCGTTGGAATCTGACCCAAATACACCCTCGGATTAGGGAACATTTCCCACTCAGGTCAGTATACTTGGAATCCCTGATCGAGTCTCAATGACCGCTGAACTGAAACTGGTCCGCCACGTGCGATCTGGAAACCCGATCGAACTGAAAACTTAACTTGAACAGGATCCAGCATCCATGAGCTTAAGTCCGACCGCATTTAGTAACAGGACCTCCAGAAGTGCTCCATTGAGACGGAACAGTCCGTATTTGGACATAACCTAAGTATACCTTGACTTAAAGTCTGTTTTGGTCATGTTTGGGCTTATAAAAAGGCCTTAGACCCTTAGCTTTCTAACCCATACAAATTTGGGGAAAACCCTAGGAGAGAGAAGGGAGAAAAGAGAGAGAAGTGAGGGAGAAGTTGGGGATCTCTCCTGGGATTCTTCCCTGCTGCTCCATGTGCCAAAGCCATCCACCTGCATCGCTATTCTGGCGATTCCAGCTTCGTTCTAGGTAAGAAAACCCTAACCCTAACCTGTTTTAAGGCTCCTATGGGTAGAAGTAGCTAAGCAGCTGACTCACCTTATGTTGTAGGTTGTCAATCAGTCGTTGACGACGACGTAGAGTTCCTATTCGATTCATTACGCTCCTACGGCGTAAGGTGTGGATTTTAGACGCTTAGATTATCTGTTTTCAAAGCTTTCAATGTCGTTTAATGGTGGATTGTTGAAAAGAATGATGTTTGACATGTGGAACATGCTGTCTATTTTTCATTTCGAATACGTACGAAAAATATGAGATTTAGGATATTTTAGGTATTTGTAGGAAATACTGTATACGTACGTATTTTACCGATATGATTGCCATGAGTATTTGTCGTGTACCTATACTATTTATACGTGTATGATCTGTTTGGCGAAGAGATTCGCCCTAATGCACATATTGGCCGACATATGCTATGTAGACTAATGTGTGTAGACTAAGTGTTTGTTGAAATGCCTAAATCAATATGATTTATGCCTGCCATATGTTTTGAATATAAGAACATGATTGTTATGTATTAGACATCTCCTTGATATAAGGATCTGTCATATTATATGTTGTAATCAACATACGTCAAGTACGTTGGAGTTGAGTAGTCTAAGTGTTTGTATAAATGTATGTATTAGTAAGTATTGAGTATATGGTGTTGTAGATTAGCGTTGAGACTGGATTCTCAACTAATTTGATGATGTATATGATTTCCTCTACGCTTGTTGTATTTCAATTGATTTCTTTATGTATGAAGTACTCGTGTATGGTTAACTGCTTATGATGTATGTTATAACATGCTGACAACATGCTAAAATTTCTTGTATTTCAATTGTCTCTCTCATATGATTATTGATTTAGATTACATGTGCTTGGGGCTATACTCTAGTCCAGGCAGTCGGTAATAGTTTAGAATTCGTGGTTGGATTCTATTCGCCACGAAGGATGTGTATGACGAACCCGAGTCATACTAGAGTCGTCGGCAGTGGTTAGGCCACACGAGGTGCTTGTGCACTTCATGTCGGTCGATTTAATGTGCGCTCGCGCTAGTCGGACTCATCAAGTAACCTGACTGACTATTGTATGTTCACCTTGTATTGGTCATAACTGCTTGAACCTAGGGTACTGAACTTACCAGTGAAAACCCTGATAACCATGGTACCTTGATCCACTAAGACTCATGAGCCGGGCATGGTGGTATGGGACACCTTGGTCGAGCTGTCAGCCTATGCTGGGGCCACAAACCTCCCCGTAATGACCAGTGAGTAACCCAGACTCGTGAGCAGATTATGGTGGTATGGGAAACTATATTCTTGTTGTCGGCCTACACTGATAAGGTGATGGGGGGGCGGAGCAGCGAGTGCGTGCAATAGCCCTGACAGCCCTTTGTAGTGACCTCGAGCGTACTCTGAGTCTACGTGAGCCGACGACCCTTCCGTAGCAACAAGAGTACAGCTAGGCCTGTATTGATAAGGTGATGGGGGAGCGGTGCAACGAGTGCGTACAACAGCCCTGACAGCCCTTGCAGTGACCTAGAAATATATCATCGTATGAGACTACTAGGAGTGACGACCCTAGACAGGATCCTTGTTGGGAATGATATAAGGGAAGTACCCTAGTTTTCCAATTCTGCTGTATGAAAAGGACTAATAACAACTCGGTAATCATATTCATATCGCACTGCATGTGCCTGGAAGATGTGGAGCACTGAGGGAAGAAAGCATGTCGCGGACGTAAGATGGTGTCGCATAAGGGAGTATGTTGGTGAGGGCATCCATCATGTCATTTCATTCTTGCATTAATCACAGTATCTAGGACCTGTTTGATTGCTTGCTTTACCATTATCACGTGATTGATTTGATAACATGTTAACCTTTGCTATATGATTCCACTGAGTTAGCCACTCACTCCCACGTTACGGGAAGGTGTTACGCACACCAACTAGTCCCTATTGTAGTTTCAGATTATGGCGAAGGCCTACGAGGCGGAGCCGGACTTTATGATGATGAGGAGGATTCCTCCTATATGCAGGTTCTGATCGACTGGAGTACAGGGAGGTTGATTAGATGCCATGACACTTGTCATTTTATATTTCCGGAGCACTCATGTATATTCTTTTCTTTCTATTTTGGAGTATACATGTATTTAGTTAACCTGGTAACATGTTCATACTCTGGAGACTTACAATCATTTATATATTTTATATATCTATCACATTCTTCCGCTTGCTAATTTAACTGTCTCTGGAGTATGATATGCTGTTTTGGCTTAATCCACCTCATGTTTTATGTACTATTACCGTCGACATTCATCCATCATTGAAAATGTTGTATAAGTGATGTTCTGGAACTCGGGAGTTGGGTTTCTACCCGACCCCCGATTTTTGGGGCGTTACATTATCTTTGGTCAGAGGTGACTTAGGTCCTTGCACATGATCTGAGTCCCCTAGTTATAAACCGTCGACTAAATTACAATGTTTGGTCTCGCCTATCGGCTAAACTTTGGAATCCTAATGTCATCCTTAAGTTCCATCGCCCCCTTCTTAAGTCAGAGTGTTTTGTGTTACCTATAACCCAGGTCCAGTTTAATCCAAATCATGCTCTGATACCAACTTGTAATTGAAATGGCCAAGCAATATGTCCTAGAGAGGGGGGAGGGGGGTGAATAGGACTATGCCAAATCTAAAATAAATACAGCGGAATTAAAGAAAAAGATAGTCAAAAAAAATAAGAGATCACAATCCATAATGTAATATGAAATGCAATCTCAATTCAAGTCTTGAGAGGCTGATACAAATTAGGTTCTAAGGACAACCTTACACCATAAAAACATGATTTATTACAACATTCCCCACAACGCTTGAAAATAAAAAATTACAGTATTTACATCTACATATACATCCCACAAATGAATAATCAAAGATAGAAAAATAAACTAGACAACCACAAAACACAAGGGATTATAGTGGTTCGCCTATGTGTACACCAACTATTAATAAACAACCACACAGCTACTCTACTCCTAATATCCTCACACAGTGGATATTAGCATTCACTATCAATATAGGTTTTCCAGGTTCACCTAAAACCTTCACAATTGTGTCTTTTTCTTTAGGCTAACACAATTTAAAAAACTCCACTTCTGAGTTTTACTGGCTTCCTTAGATAACCAACAGAATGAGATTTTTCTGGAAAATCTCAAAAGAAAACTAAATAAAGTAAATTACAAAAAATGTAAAATACCTGAAATTCTCCTTTGTTGTAGTAGCCCAGAAGAACCAAGTCAGAGTAGAGGTTCGAATGTCAAAGTTCAATGTCCAATACTCGCTTTATAATGATTCTAAGTTCTAATAGATTTTAAATTAAACCAATTGGACTAGCTTTAATTGATTTTGATTTCAGAAAAAGGAAAATAAAACTTCCTCTTTTCAGATCAGATTGGAATACAAGAAACAAAATCAATTTAAAAAGCTAAAGAAAGAGAATATTAAATATGTACACTTAGCTTAAATGGAGCACAGACTTATCTCTCAGAAGGCCGGATTAAAATAGCATGAGTTCTATCAAATATTCTGTGATTCGTGATCTATTTATAGGTGAGCAAATCGCATCTTTGACTCATCCAGAGGTCACTACGACTGGTCGTAGGACCAACGGATATTTAAAAATTTGAGCATGATAAGATAAGGCAGTTTCACGACTAGTTGTTAGTCGTCTATGACTGGTCGTAGGTCACCTTCGACTGGTCGTAAGTTACTCACGATTAGTCGATGCCAAGCGAAATTCAGCACTATAGTTTGAGTCGTAGGTTCACGACTGGTTGAAGGAGCAGTCGACACTATTCATACGACTGGTCGAACAGACCTCAGGACTAGTCAAAGCTTAACAACAAATTCTAAATTTTTATAACAAACTTACGACTGGTCTAGAAAAATCTTAGACAGGTCGAAGCAATGCTAAAACTAGTCAAGCAAGGTCCAGGACTAGTCTTAGAACAGACTAAATTTTCAAATATAAAACATTTGTATTATGTATCCAAAATGACCTACTCTGAAGGTCAACCTAAGGTCAAACATACCTTAATAGTGAAGTAAGGACATTAAACCCTTAAGATATGTAACCTTTAGAGAAAGTGAAGCTTGAAATCTTGATGTAGCTTGTCCTAAAAAGCTTCAATTATACAATCTTGATTCTTAACTTATAACTTGTGAATTCAGTTGAACATTCTCGAGTCTTGACTTGTAAACTTGTCTTGTCTTTCGAAGTCAATCTTATGAGATAATGTCGTGGCTTGACATATCTTATGTTGAGCAATTTGCTTCACTGATGTAGTCAACATTCATATACTGTGACTTGCTTCATCCATACTGTGTTTCAAACATGTATGCAATTTCACAAACTACAAGCAGTGTTTTTGTTACGACAAATTTGACAACATAAAGGGGCTTTCAACCATAACACTTACAATCTTCCCCTTTGTCAAATTAGTGAAAAAACACACTTTCAAGATATATTACATAAAGCAGAATATCTGGTTAAAGAGTCATGCATCAGTTATTATCAACTGGCACACATTCATAATAGCCTGAACCTGCAAATCAATTTAATATTTAGTCCACCTCTGTATATACTCCCCCTGAGTAACATACATTATGCAACTACTTGCTCATAACATAGGCATCCATAAGACATCCATTCTCCCCCCTTTTTGTCACAATAGGACAAAGGAAGTAATGAACAAATGGCTGAGGAGTAATAATGAAAGAGAGATATGAGAGTGAAAAAAAAAAATAGGATAAGGGATAATAGGATAAACAATGCATATAATCCATAAACAAAGATAAGTCAAAAGTAGCAACAATCTCACAAACAGAGAGAGCAGAAGAGTAATAATATTATTACAATCCAGTAAAATAAAAAGAACTAATCTGAGCAAGATGAAGGAGCAGGGATGGAAGGATCAAGTTGATGCATGCCCTTGTTCAAGTGCCTAAGATGTTTGCGCATATATTTGAACTGTAAATCATGGGCAATATTCATATTGTCTACCTTAACATTCATATTTTTTACCTTCTCCTCAAGTGTTCGCAGACGTGCATCAAACTTATATGGTTCAGAATTAGGATCATTAGCAGAATCAGACTCAATTTCTTCAAAAATATCATCCATGTTAATGTCATCAGGAGGAAGATCACCAGCTTCTCCCTCATTTCCAGCTTCAGCACCACCATTACCATCACCTTAGCCAAGAAGCACATTTAGCTTCATCTTATTAAGGTTAGAATTGTTAAATATCAGATGATGGATAGGGGCCTCTCCAACAGGCATGTCGACTAACATATATGTGTAGCCAACACAGTCATCAAATAAGCAAAAAGGATGTCACTGTGACCTAGATGGAGTCAAAATTGAATAATGGAGTGACAAATCAAGGATGATAAATAAATATGAACACCTCTGACAACAGTATGAAGAACACGAACCATGAAAGACGTCAATTTAGATTTATTACCTAATCAAGGATACAAGTTGGACACAAAAATCTTGTGAAGAACTCTGTATTTGGGTAACAAAAATTTTGAGGGGAGCACATTCCCTTTATGCGTCCATTATACGTCCAAATTACATAAGGCTCTAGTGAGCATACGTTTTTCAGTTTCTGATGGTTTTTCAGATAAGGTATGGATAGGAATGCCCTCATCATTCACAGGAATTTTCATAAGATTTGAAATCAAATTACGATCAACGTCAAATGGTCCTTTTCTTGTGGCTATTTTAAAAGTTAAATTTTCCATTAAAAAATCACTTATGCAAGCGAACATGGACGCAATGGACCGATATGCTGGCCCACCCCAATGCAATAAGTTATCCCAACCTACAGTTTGAAGAATAGGAAGGATATCATACGGAGCAACATGATTTACATCAACAGGAAGTTCTATAACAATATTCTTCAATCTAATATCCCGTACAAAAGATTGATTATCTTTGGAGGATCGAAGATGACGTTTGGTAATAAGAGTAGATCTGGAAGAAGATGGACCATGGGATATTGTCTTTCTTCATCTAGATGCCATATGCAATAAAGATTTGAAGGAAGCAAAGTGTTGCAATGGATTGAGAAATGAGTTTTCTCAAATCAGATTTGGGTGAAGAAAAACCCTAAATCTCAACAAAACTAGAAATAGACAACTTTAAGAAAGAGATGAAAGCAAAATTGACATAAATCTACAAGAAATAAGTAAATGGAGCACTAACCTCAATGGATTTGGAAGGTGGGTTCGATTGGTCGGGCGTTAGCTTGTCAGAGAGGGAAGTTAAAATAAGGTAGAAATGAAATTTTTCCCAATATAAGTCAATCAGCGTGATTTACGACTGGTCGTGGGCTTTCTTTGACAGGTTGTGCCAGGATAGGTCGAGTACTTTCTTGCATATTTCACAAAAATTGAAATCTAAACTAACAAATATATACAATAAGATACAAATATGCATAAATAATCATTTTAAAATGCACATGTCAAGATCAAATTTTAATTTGTTAAACCTGCTTTTGTCGAGCGGTTTAGTGAAATTGTCAGCACGTTGATTCTCAGTAGGGATATATTCCAAAGATATAACCTTTTCTTCTACTAATTCACGAATATAATGAAATTTAATGTCAATGTGCTTAGTACGAGAATGCTGAATTAGATTTTTTGAAATATTTATGGCACTAGAATTATCACAATATAATAACATAGAATCCTATTTAATTCCATAATCACTTAGCATACGTTTCATCCAAACAAGCTGCGTACACGCATTACCAGCTGTGATATATTTAGCTTCAGCAGTTGAAAGTGATATGAAACTTTATTTCTTACTAAACCAATAAACTAAACTATTTCTAATATAAAAGCAACCACTACTAGTTGATTTTTTATCATCAAGATTATCATCCTAGTCAGCATTCGAGTACCCAGCTAATTGAATACTAGTCTCATGTGCATACCAAAGACCAAGATTAACAGTCAGAATGATATCTAGCGCAAATACTAACACTTAGAGTGATATCAGGTCTACTAACAGTTAAATACAGTAAACTACCAATCATACTCTGATATAATTTCGGATCCACATTTTTACCTGCAGAATCTTTTGAGAGTTTCAACGTTGTACTCATAGGAGTATCAAAATTCCTACCATTTTCAAATCCAAATCTCTTAATCAAATTCATAATATATTTAGATTGAGAAATGAACATTCCATCAGGTTGTTGTTTTACTTATAACCCAAGGAAATAATTCAATTCCCCAACCATGCTCATTTCAAATTAAGATTTCATCAAATCTGCAAACTCAATAATCATGTCAGTACTGGTAAATCCATAAATGATATCATCAACATAAATCTGTACTATTAAGATGTGATCATTATGTTTTTTAATAAACAGAGTTTTATCAACACATCCCGTTTGACAATTATAGCTTAATAGAAACTTTGTTAGTTTCTCGTACCATGCCCTAGGAGCTTGTTTTAAGCTATAAAGTAACTTTTTAGGGCGATACACATGATTAACATTTTTGGGATCTTTAAAACCCATCAGTTTTTCAACATAAACTTCCTCATGCAGATCGTCATTTAAGAATGCATTTTTCACATCCATTTGGTAAATCTTAAACTTTATAAAACACGCAATGGATATAAAAAGTCTAATTGATTCAAGATGTGCTACTAGTGCGAAGGTTTCATCATAATCAATACCTTCAATTTGAGTTTAACCTTGTACCACTAGCCTAGCCTTGTTTCTAATTATATTTCCAAGCTCGTCAGACATACTTTTGAAAATCCATTTGGTTCCAATGATGTGTTTATCTTTAGGTCTAGGTACGAGATACCAAACATCATTTCTCATAAATTGGTTAAGTTCTTCTTACATCGCAACAATCCAGTTTTCATCAGCAAGAGCTTCTTTTACGTTAGATGGTTCTATTTATGACGTAAAACATACATAATTAAATATATCCTCAAGTTATTTACAGGTATGAACACTAGTGAGTGGGTTTTCAAGAATCTATGTGGTTGGATGATCTTTAATAGTCCTCAGTTCAGAACTAGTCTGATTAGATGAAGTATCAGGTTTATCAATTACAAGAACTTCATCATAATCTGAACTTGAGACTGGTGTGTTTAAGTGATCATCAATGACCACGTTGATGGACTCTTGAATCACACCGGTCCTTTTGTTCAGAACCCTATAAGCTTGACTGTTTAAAAAATATCCTAGAAAGATCCCTTCATCACTCTTCGTATCAAATTTTCCCAGATTTTCATGATCTCGTAAAATATAGCACTTACTGCCAAAAACTCGAAAGTATTCGATAGTAGGCTTTTTATCGAACCAAATTTCACCAAATTTCATAAGCTATTTTATTATTACCTTTACTAGTGTAAACCCAGTTAATGATATAGTAAGTTGTATTGACTGCTTCAGCCCAAAGATTCTTAGAGAGCTTCATGCTATTCAACATGACATTAGCCATTTCTTGAAGCATTCTATTTTTTCTTTCAACTATACCATTTTGTTATGAAGTTTTAGGTGCTGAGAATTCATGTAATATTCCCTGGTCACTACAGAACTTCTCAAAACCGCTATTCCTAAATTCGAATCCATGATCACTATGAATCTTACTGATTTGAGAACCTTTTTTAGTTTGAATCCTTTTGAGAACTTTTCTTACTTTTTCAAGGGTTTCAGATTTGTCCCTTAAGAAGACCACCCAAGTATATCGAGTAAAATCATCTACAATTACCAGGATATATCTTTTGCAACCTCGACTTTCTGTCCTGGTAAGTCCTATAAGATCCATATGAAGAAGCTCGAGTGGTCTTAATGTGGCATTGGAATTCACCTTTTTGTGTGAGTTCCTTGTTTGTTTGTCAATTTGGCATTCACCACATATTTTATCTATTTTTTGTAGTTTGGGTAGACCTCTTATAAGTTCCCGTTTGTTCAATCTATATAAATTTTGGTAGTGTACACATCCAAGACGTTTGTGCCACAAATCAGTCTCGTCTGTATGGACCATGTAACATGATTGATTGATGAGCTAGATTTGCTAATAATATAGCAGTTTTCAGACGTTCTACGTCCAGTTAATATTATTGAACCCTTGTTATTTAGTATCTCACAGCTTTGATTGGAAAACTTTACACTATGGTTATTGTCGCATATTTGAGATATTCTTAGTAAGTTATGTTTTAGTCCTTCAACATATAAGACATTCTTAAACAAAGGAAGGTTATAAAGTTGAATCGTACCTTGGCCCATAGTCATGCAGTTGCTGCCATCACCAAAACTGACTAAACCATCAGTCATATCTTTAAGATCGGTGAATAAACCTTTATCACCAGTCATGTCTTGAGCATCCATTATTTAGGTACCACTTTGAACGGCTTGTAGCTTTGAAAGCTGTATGGGCAACCAAGCAGGTATCCTTTCGAACCCATTTCATAACTGTTTTGGGTTTAGTGGATAGTTGGTCTTCTTTCGTTTATAAGAGTTATAAGTATGACCTAGTGAGTTAGACTTTAAAAGCTCCCTAAGTAAATCAACTATCTTTTCAGCCAAAGGACTTTGGTTTTACTTTTTATAGTTGATATGGTTTTTAGGTTTTTGAAAAGATTTAGAATTTTTAGAAAACGTTTGATCTTTCGCTTTTGAGTTTAAGGTCTCTCCCTTTATAAACTTGGGAGGAGTATTCTTCAGTTTAGGAGGAACACTCTTATCATAGCCCAAACCGGATCAATCGCCACATTTTCTCGATCCTGATAAGAGTTTTTCTAATTTAGGATCACCTTGGGCATATTTCTAGGTTTCCTTTAAACTCAAGAGTGAAGAGACTTCTTGTTTTAGTTGTTCATTTTTAGATTTAAGATTTTCAATCTGGGAGGTTTTAAAATCCAAATCGCGTTTTGTCTTTTCAAAATAGTCAGAAATGTGGGACTTTTCTAAAACAAGAGATTCATTAATTTGTTTAAGTTTAGAAAATTTCTCTTTTTGAAGTTTCAGTTTCACAGCAATTTTACAACTTTCCTTGTATAAACAAATTCAGATTTTCATTTTCATTATATGCATCTTGAAGATCATCTTCATTTTCACATTCACTATTCAGATTTTCTTCACTAGTTGAGTCATCATTACCTGAAAAAGTGAATTTAGCTAGATTCATAAGGGCCTTAACCTCACTTCCCTACTCGATTTTAGAATCTTCTGATTTAGAGGAGGCTTCAGAATCAGTTGACTCATCCTAAGTAGCCAAAATACCCTTTTTCTTGGGTTTGTCCTTTTTAGGACACTTGTTAGCCAAATGCCCATATTCACGAAAATTATAAGACTAACTGTCTTTTAATGATTTTCTTGATTTAGGTTTAGGTTTCTTTTTATCATTTGCCTTTTGAAAATCAACCCTCTTTTTACTTTTAAAAATCTTATAAAACTTTTTTGCCAAAAGGGCCATATCATCTTTAGAGTTTTTTAAATCAGAGTTTAAATCATTTTTTTGAAACCATTTTTAGAAGTTTTTAAGGCAATAGATTTACCTTTTGGAGCTTTAAAGGTTAACTCATAAGTCTGTAATGAGCCAACTAAGCTCGCAGCGACTCACTTGCACATTTTCTTGTTAGGCGCTGCACTCGGGCTTCTCTCTCGGGGAAGCCCTACGCTTGCTTTTTCAACAATTTATTTGTTCCAAAGAAAGTTGTAACTCAAAAAATGATAGTTAAACTAGTATCCCGGCCTTATATTATCCATATCACGAAGTTCCTGGATTGTGATTACTTTACAATCGAACCGTTCCAGAAGTGAGCGTAGTATTTTAGCACATATTTTTCTTTCAAGGATTTTATCGCCTAGACCCCAAATAGAGTTTATAATGTCATTCAATCTAGTATAGAAGTCCATGAACATTTCATTTTCTTCCATACGTATTTCCTCAAATTTAGTTGTGACGATTTGTATTTTAGATTTCTTAACAATTGAAGTACCCTCGTGTATCATTTCCAATATATCCCAAGCTTGTTTTGTAGAATCACAGGATATAATTCTTTTGAATTCATTCAGTGATAGTGCACAAGTAATTGCATTTAGTGCTTTAGCATTTGCACTACTGTCACTTTTATTAAGTGTGGTCTATGAGAAATATGGTGTAATTCTCATAGATTTTGAACCATCAATCCCGGTTACTTCGGTGGTAGGGGATTCATTCATTCACTGTGGCTAGCCACACACTTTCATCCATGGATTTGAGGAAGATCCTCATCCTGGCTTTCCAATAAGCATAATTGGTGTCATCGAAAGGTGAAGGCCTAGTGACTGAAAGGCTATCAAAATTTGACATCTCAAATATAGCTTAGATCGATTAGCTCAAGAATTGAATCCAATTAAATAAAAAGAGATCTATTAGGCTCTAATACCACTTGAAATGGCCAAGCTATATGTCCCAGAGGGGGGTGAATAGGACTGTGCCAAATTTAAAATAAATATAGTGGAATTAAATAAAAAGATAGCCAGAACAAATAAGAGATCACAATCCACAATGTAGTCTTAATTCAAGTCTTAAGAGGCTGATACAATTCGGTTCTAAGGACAACCTTACACCATAAAAATAGGATTTATGGTAGGACAACCTAACTAGAATAATTAATATCAATATCCCAAACTGAAGAGGAATAAAGAAAATAAAGAAAGAATAGAAATCCTAAATTATGACAACATTCCCCACGGTGCTTGAAAAAAAAAATTACAGCATTTATATTTACATATACATCCCACAAATGAATAATCAAAGATAGGAAAATAAACTAGACAACCACAAAACACAAGGGATTATAGTGGTTCGCCTGTGTGTACACCAACTGTTAATAAACAACCACACAACTACTCCACTCCTAATATCCTCACACAGTGGATATTAGCGTTCATTATCAATATAGGTTTTCCAGGTTCACCTAAAACCTTCACAATTGTGTCTTTTTCTTTGGGCTTACACAATTAAAAAAAACTCCACTTTTGAGTTTTACTGGCTTCCTCAGACAATCAACAGAATGAGATTTTTCTAGCAAATCTCAAAAGAAAACCAAATAAAGTAAATTACATGAAATATAAAATACCTGAAATTCTCCTTTGTTGTAGCAACCCAGAAGAACCAAGTTGGAGTAGAGGTTCGAATGTCAAAGTTCAATGTCCAATACTCGCTTTATAATGGTTCTAAGTTCTAATAGATTTTAAATTAAACCAATTGGGCTAGCTTTAATTGATTTTGATTCCAGAAAAAGGAAAATAAAACTTTCACTTTTCAAATCAGATTGGAATACAAGAAACAAAATCAATTTAAAAAGCTAAAGAAAGAGAATATTAAATATGCACACCCAGCTTAAATGGAGCACAGACTTATCTCTCAGAAGGCTAGATTAAAATAGCTTGAGTTCTGTCAAATATTATGAGATTCGTGCTCTATTTATATGTGAGCAAATCGCATCTTCGACTGGTCTAGAGGTTGCTACGATTGGTCGGACCAATGGATATTTGAAAATTTGAGTGTGATAAGATAAGGTAGTTTCACGACTGGTCGTAGGTAGTCTACGACTGGTCGTAGGTCACCTTCGACTGGTTGTAGGTTGCTCACGACTAGTCAAATCCAAGTAAAATTTAATGTTGTAGTTTGAGTCGTAGGTTCACGACTGGTCGAAGGAGCAGTCGACACTGTACATACGACTGGTCAAACCTTAACAACAAATTCTAAATTTTTGTAACAAATTTACGACTAGTCCAGGAAAATCTTAGATAGGTCGAAGTCGTACTAATCAAGTGTAAGACCCGTATCTTGGTCCGTACCTTTCCGTAGACTTCCGCGGTCTTACCGGTCGAATTCCGGCAACCTTCGACCCTTAACCGATATCGACTCGCGACCCTGATTCATATACCGACAACTCGAGACCAATACCATAGCGACCGCACCGTCGTTGAGGTTTCGATACCGCGACTCGCGAGCCGAGGTGATACCCTGGTCAAGAGATGTGGGCCAACGTTCGGTGTGAAAAAACGCCGCGCGTTGCGAAACCCAAGAGAATCTCTACGATGTGTCACGTCAATCACATCAATCCCATCAATCAATCAATCCATCAAGCCATCACATGTCAAGTACACATCACTTTCATCCCTTTTCCCAAGCAACCACAAAAGTCTTCCAAAACCATACCTCTCTTACACAAAAAGCCACAAAAGTCTTCACCTCCCATACCTCTCTTACACAAAAGCCTCAAAAGTCAAGCTTTTCTTACACAACCATCACTCACCACATCCATCCATCACTCTCTCTCTCTCCCTTTACAACTCCTCTCTTTCTCATTTCAAACCCCAAGCAAGGTCCATACGTATGAGGATTTCTCCAAAAATTTCCAAGCTCCAAGTGTGGTCCACTTTTCTACCCCATCATCTCCCATCTCAACCCTCCATTCCTCATCTTAACCATTGAAATCCAAGCTAAGGTGCCAAGGAACTCCTAGGAGCAAGAAGATCGGATGGTGGGTGCCTCTATAGGGTAGTTTTTCTTATTTTTATGATGGGCCAAGTGAGGCCCACCGATCAATGGTGTGGATCTCACTTGGGACCCTAAGTTGTGGCCGATGGACCACTTAGATCATCATGATCATTCCATGATGGGGCCATTCTCCATGGACCCAATCATGATGTTTATTTTCTTTTTAAAGGTCATCTAGACCATCCATATTGGTGGGGAAAGGATCCCCACCGTTGATTTTAAGTTTTAATGGTCCTATGTGTAAATGACCCTCTTGATGTATGATTCATTGCAAGGGAGGGCTCATAGTGGTGGAGCCCTCCATCACAAAGCGTGTCCCACTCTCCATGTCTCTCTCCCTCCTTATTCCTTTTTATTTTATTTTATTTTATGCAATAGGGTTGTGTGGCCCACTTGAATGGACCTCACCTTGAGGTATTTATTTTGTCCAAGAGTCCTTCAAGTGGGGCCCACCTTGCATGTTGTACCCCCCATCATCCGTCAGTGGTGGTCCACTCCAATAAGGCCCACCACAATGTATATTTTTTTTAAAAGAGGCCCACCGTCCAGCGTCTGGGACGCTGGACGTCCCTGTATAAAAAAAATAAAGAGAAAAAGAAAAGCTTTTGGGGTGGTCCCCTTGTGTAGGCCCCACCGTGATGTATTTACATAATCCAAGCCGTCCATCCTCTTACTTACAGCATTTTAGCCGTTTAGTAGAAGTTTGGGGCTGATTGGAAGATCTGGTGGGCCATAGCATTGAATGCATCATTTCCATTCAAGGATCCTTTTCTTAATTTATTTCATTTTCTAATCATAAAAAAATTCAAACTTCGAACTCATTTCGCCTGTTGCGTGCCACTGAACGCAATGGCCGGGGTGGATTTTTGAGAAGCGGGCCCCACGTGCGAAAAACCATCAGAAAATGGGTTTTTCCCAAATTTTGAAAGAGGCAGGCCCTCTGCCTCCCCTGTCACGGCAGTAGTTGCACGCTGCTGCGTGCAGCCGTGAGGGCCGACGGACAGATGCAGTGGCCCACGGCCCTGCGTGTGGGCCCCACCGTAATGTTTGTTTGTCATCCAATCTGTTCATGAGGTGGGTCCCATCCTCAGGTGGGCCCCCTCCAAATTTCGACTCGATCCAGAACTCAGGTGGCCCACACCACTTGAAACAATGGAATTAAATGTCTACCATTGAAATCTTTTTGGGGCCTACAGAAGTGTTGGATCAAGCTGAAATTTATGTTTTCCCTTCATCCAGGTCCGAGTGACCTTATGAACGGGTTGGATGGCATCTAAGCCTTACAGTGGGCCCCACATGGGACCCACAATATTGGATGAGTTTTAAGACCACCGTCCAGGCGGACAGTGGCACCCACCACGGTGGTGCCCTTTGTGATGTATGTGTTCTATCCGCATTGTCCACTGGACAGTGGGACACGTCATGATGCATGGGATGCATCAAGACCGTCCATCCTCTTGGTGAGATCATTTTTTTTGGGCATGGGCTACTGATTGGGTGGGTCACTTGTGTATGGGTTAGGCCCATTTGATTTATAACAGGCCTATGGGCTAGGCCCATTTGAATTACAAAAGGCCTATGGGTTAGACCCAGTTGATTATGAAAGGCCTATGGGTTAGGCCCATTTGATTCATATAAGACCTATGGGTTTAGGCCCACTTGATATGTTCCAAGTCCATAGGACTAGGCCCCTTTTGATGTATTCCAAGGCCCATGAAATTGGACCCATTCGATGTAATTTTAAAGCCCATGGAAGTAGGCCCATTTGATATATGTAAGGCCTAAGGGTTTGGGCCCACTTTGATATACATGCAAGGCCTAAGGGTTAAGGCCCATTTAGCGTACATACGGGGTTCAATTGGTGTGGCCCGTTCGTTACCTTTAAGACCCATAAGTTAATCTCATTTGATGCTGTCCAAGGCCCATGGATTTTTGACCCGTTGCAATGCACATAAGACCCATTGGTATGACCCATTTATGTGGCCCATCTGATGAATAGAAGGCCCATAAGATATGGTCCATTTGATATATATGTAAGTCTAATGGGAAGAACCTACAGTCCATTGCAATGTATAATTCCATTACAGACTAAGTAGCGATGTTTACAAAGATCGTGCCTTGGGAGCATTGTTGGTTTGACGTCCACATTGCGAGTGTAATGTTGGTTGGATGTCCACATTACGACTCTCCTTAGGGCCATTACTGGGTCGTACTTGCTGTGTATAGGCCGTCCAGGCCTATCTGCGTTGTAAGAATCGTTCATCACTCATTTACATGTTAGTATAGTTTCATGACTCATGATCATACGCATCATATATATGCTTGATATGGGGATTGGCTGATCATAGCATATGCCTTCGGGCAGGTTGTTTATGGGCTCCTGGTTAGGCAGTGTTGTCCTACATGAGCGCACGATATGTGCAGGATTTGTTGCATGACTGGATAGCGTGAATCATGCATTTCGCATTTGTGTGGCATGGGTATTGTACGCCCTAGCGACATCAGGGCCGTAGCCTCCACAGACGCATCGTGGTTGGCAGGATTGGATATCAAAAATCTTATTTTACATGGGGTGCTATTGATATCCCTGAGTGAAAGTCCCTAAACCCTTATGGTACCAAGAGGTTGCTCCAACGTCTAGACCGAGTGGGTAGATGAGCGTTGAGTGCCGATTACCAGACGGTTACGCTCTCCACTGTGTCGTGGTCGGTTGGAAAGGAGTACGACCTTACCCGCTTGAGTCTAGGGGGCAATGTTAGGCTGAGTTTGACCAGCTCGAGGAATGGGTCCGCTATCAACGACTCGCGCCCGATATTGGCAGACGGATAGTGTGGTCTCTTCCACTTACCTTATTGCGTGCGATGTGGCGGCAATCTGGTTTAGAGTGTACTAGACCCCAGTGATATCTCATATTTGAGCTGTATTGATGTGTGGACATAGATGAGGATCTGTATGCTTGAGTTACATTACACATCGCATGGCCTTGGGATGGCCGATACCATTCATGTCTTGTATTGCATAGCCTTGGTATGGCTCATGATATTATGGTTCCATCTGCATATTTCGCATTACTCCGACATTACATGTTCATATTACTACCTTGCGCATACACTTTCACCACCCTCTAAGCTTTCTGTAAGCTTATGCATGACCGTTGCGTGCAGGTGACGTTGGATCACAGCAGCACTGAGGCAGGAGCACGTTGCATATCGTTTTGGACTTTTTTTTCTTTACCATTGTATTTCCCTTTATGCTCATTGTACTTGTAAAGTTTTTGATCATAGTGGAAATGTAATGGAGTTCTTGGTTGTTGTTTGTGGGTTATGCCTTTAGTTATACTTATTATGAATCAAACTGAGGTTAAAAATCCTCCTCGTAACATCCCAGGATCGGAACCTAGCGAATGGGCGCTATGAGCCAAAAATGGGGTTCTATGAAGGCTGTTGGCGCCGGATTCGGCGATCGAGAATTTTGTGAGCCCGGTTTCCGAGTTTGGGGCATGACATCAAGCAAGGTCCAGGATTAGTCTTAAAACAGACCAAATTCCCAAATATACTCGAAATGACCTACTCTAAAGGTCAACCTAAGGTCAAACATACCTTAATAGTGAAGTAAGGACATTGAACCCTTAAGATATATAACCTTTAAAGAAAGGGAAGCATGAAATCTTGATATAACTTGTCCTTAAAAGCTTCAATTACGAAATCTTGGATCTTGAATTGTAACTTGTGAATTAAGTTGAACATTCTCGAGTCTTGACTTATAAACTTGTCTTGTCTTTTAAAGTCGATCTTGCGAGATAATGTCATGGCTTGACATATCTTGAGTTGATCATCTGCTTCATTGATGTAGTCAACATCCATATACTGTGACTTGCTTAATCCATACTATGTTTCAAACATGTATGTAATTTTATAAAGTACAAGCAGTGTTTTTGGCACCACAAATTTGACAACATAAAGGGGCTTTCAACCAAGCACTTACAGTAACGCCCTGAATTTCGAGGGTCGAGGAAAGTTCTAATCCCGAGATCCAACACATCACTTATGTAATATAGATAATGATGTTCAAATTTCTCTCATATTAATGAGTTAAACATGAGTGGGATTACACTAAAACAGCATATCATACTCCGGATATAACTAAATTAAGCAAGTGAAAGTTTAAAACATATATATTTAAGCATGTTAGTGTTTCACAACCTCTAGAGTATAAGTATCTAACCGAGCTGAATATATACATGTATTGTTTCAAAATAATCAAAATCTCAAAAAGTAAATGTGTCCAATTAATCTAAATATCCTTGTAGTCCCTGCGCATCGGTATGAGGTCTACATAGACCCACTCAAGAGTGAAAGTATGAGAACTCTTCCTCCTCATCCATAAAGTCCTGCTCCGTCGCATGGACTTCATCAGCACTTGCATCTAAACTAGAGTCTGGTTGGTGTTTTAAAACACCATCTCAGAGTGGGAATGAGTGGCCAACTCAGTGGTACTATAAGGTAAAAGTAAACATATTATCGAGTCAATCAAGTAGTAATGATAAAGTAACATAACAATGACTTCCTAACTACTCTTGTTAATGGAGGAATGGAGTGCAAGTAATGATATATGCCCTCACATCAAAGATCCCTCAAAAGTGACTCTGACAACCTATTTCAAATATGACAGCACTCCCTCAAAATAGTGCAACTTCATCACCTTTAAAGCACATCCTAACTAATGTAATGTGATGCTTGGTCGTGTTAGCCAAGTACTTAGTTAAGCTTATTCATACAACAGGTTTGGGAAGCTAAGGTACCTCCCATTATATCATTAACCTAAACCGAAGGATCCATCTAGGTTCATTACTCCTAGTTAAGCATATACGATATGCAATTTGTAGGGTCATCACTCCTAATGAAAAGCAGTAGATAGGCAAGTTCAAGAATTTATACTCGCGGTAACTACGGGAGGCTCATCACCTTAGTGTAGGCCGACAGTACAAACACAGTGTCCCATACCACCATACCCGGCTCATGAGTCTTAGTTACTCACTGGTCACTATGGGGAGGCTCGTCACCCCAGTGTAGGCTGACAGCTCAAACACGGTGTCCCATAACACCATGCCCGGCTCATGAGTCTTAGCTTATTGTGGTACCATGGTTAAAGTAAGCCTTTACATTGATGAAGGGTACCTTAGATTCAAGCAGTAGTGTCTATATGTGGTAAATACATAATAGGCCAATCAGTTTGTTAGGCAAGCTCGATTGGTACAGGCACACACTAACTTAATCGACATGGAGTGCATAAGCACCCCTCGTGGCCTAACCACTGTTGACAATCGTCGAGCGACCTGGATTCATTGAGTATACTCAATGTAGTGAGACTAATTCGGCCATCCGAACAGGGACTATTACCAATTTCCTGGACAATGTTGCAACCCCAATCTTACTTAGATGTTGCAAATAAACACATGTGATAATCATTTCAGCATTTAATAAACAATCCAAATAAATTCCTCATTTGAGCATTTCAACAAACACAATGTAACACCTCAAATTTTGAGGGTCGAGCAAAGCTCAACTCCCAAGATCCAACGCATCACTTATGTAACATACAAAATGATGTTTAATTGTTGTCCATATTCATTCATTAAAAATGGAAGGGATTACACTAAATCAGCATATCATACTCCAAAGAATAATTAAGCAAGCGAAAGACTGAGATAGATATATAAGGTATATATATGTGTTGCACAACCTCTAGAGCATGAGTATATTATTGGGCTGAATATGTACATGTTTTAACTCAAAATATACAAAATGATAAAAATGTAGATGTCCGACTAATTCATGTATCCCTATAATCCCATTGAAGCAACATGAGGTCTACATAGACCTGCCAGAGAGCTGAACATAGGAGAACTCTTCTTCCTCATCTGCGAAGTCCAACTCCACTACATATACATCGTCATCACCTACATCTACAACAGATTCTAGTTGGTGTTTTAAAACACCATCCTAAAGTAGGAGTGAGTGATCAACTCAGTGGTACTATAAGACAAAGGTTAACATGTTATCAATTCAATCAAGCAGTAATGATAAAGCAGTACAACAATCATTCCCTAACTACTCGTATTAATGCAAGGATGGTATGCAATAATGATGCATGCCCTCGCACAACACTCCCTCAAGCAACTACATCAACCATTCGCATATGGCAAACTCCGTAAGGTGCACTTCCTCGCCAAAGCACATGTAATGTGATGCATAATCGTGTTAGCCAAGTACTTAATTAAGATTATTCATACAGCAGATTCAGGAAGCTAAGGTACCTTCCTTTATATCATTTACCCAACCGAAGATCCATCTAGGGTCGTCAATCCTAGTTAATCACATACGATAGGCAAGTTGTAGGACATCACTTCTAATGAGAAGCAGTGAATAGATAAGTTTGAGAGATTATACTCGAGGTCACTATGGGGAGGCTCGCCACCTCAGTGCAGGCAGACAGCTCAAAGACATTGTCTCATACCACTATATTTGACTCACGAGTTTGGGTTGCTCACTGGTCATTACAGAGAGGCCTGTCACCCCAACGTAGGCCAATTGCTTGACCACGGTGTCCCATACCACCATGCCCGGCTTATGAGTCTTAGTAGATCATAGTACCATAGTTGAAACGGGTCTTTACATTGGTAAGTGGTACCTTAGATTTAAGCAATAATGTCCATATATGGTAAACACACAATAGGCAAGTCGATTTATTAGACAAGTTCAATTGGTACGAGCGCATGCCAAATTAATCAACATGGAGCGTGTAAGCACTCCCCATGGCCTAACCACTGTCGACAATAATTGTACAGCACAGATTCATCGAACGTATCAATGTGGCGAGACTAGTGTGGCCACTCAAACGAGAATTATTACCGACTGCCTGGACTACGTTGTAGTCCCAATCTTACTTAGATATAACATGTGGATGCATGTAATAATCATATAAGCATTTAATGAACAATTCAAATACAACACTCATTTGAGCATTTTATCAAACACATGGAACATGTCACCAAGCACTTGCATTAAATCCTTAAGTTGCATAATGGTGATATGATTTCATGAAAGCAGCTATACATATGATTAAGGAAATTAAGAATCCTATCTTATTACAATTAATAAATACCAACCATCAACATTTTCTCATTCAGACATTTTATTAAACACTTGAACTACACCTTACTAATTACATAGACTAAATTAGTTACAACATTTACTATAACAATTCATTTCACAACATCGATTATAAAGCATATAACACACATGGTTCTTATATTAGAAATCATGACGAGCACAAATCAGGATTTCACATTCATTAAAACATTTTAATAAACACATGGAATGCATTTTAAGTTCACATATGTATAGTTTATCAAAAACGTTCTAACTAAGATCATATGACAGTAATCAAGTCAAACATAAATCATTGCTAACATTGAAAGCCTTGAAAACCATAACCTAAATGTTTATAGTCCGCACCTTTCATCATAAAGCTCGATTCAGACCCAGTTCAAATTGTACATTTTTAAAAACAAGACGACAAACACTTACATGACGTAATAGTTTCGCTACGCCGACAAACTACTAACCTGGATTTCTACAACGAGATTAGGGTTAGGATTTCTCACCCAAATTGTAGTTGAAAAATGATGGTGTAGAGAAACGGGAGAGGTGATTCAGCCCGTGGAGTAGTGGGAGTGAATCCCAACAACGATCTCCATATCTCTCTCTCTTCTCCTCACTCTTTTCTCCTCTTTTCTCTCCTCTCTCCTAGGGTTAGAGATATTCGTATGAAATATGAATGGGGTGGTTTAAGGGCATTATATAGGCCCAAATTTAGTGTAAATGGCCCCATGGCCATGGTATACTTAGGTTACAGCCAAAGGATGTCTGTTTCAGGCAAATGAGAAATATTTGGAGGTCCATTACTCACCTAAGGCATGGAGCAAGTTCTCTAACCATGGATCTAAGTTAGGTTATAATTTTGATACGATCAGATTAGCAGATCAACCATGGAGGACCCATGTCAAATCAATGGTCGTTGTCGCTCGATCAGGGCCACAAGTATACAAATATGTGCAGAAAAATTTTCCTAATCCATGGGTGAAGTTTAGTCAGAAACTGAAGGTCTGAAATATTTTATTTCGCCCACAAAAAAATGGCCCAATTCACTTAAGTTTAAATACCTTTTCTAAGGATATTCACATTTCTCACACACTTCGCTTAGGGCTCAAATTGTACGTTTCTGGATACCATTTGGGCTCAATTCCTGCGATGGTCATCAAGCCCAATAAGGCGGACATAAACCTATAATTTTGCAGTCTTTAGACTTTTGACGTGCAGTCCAAGTCTGATTTGGATTTTCAATTTTCTCCCAAGAGCAATTGGCTTTTGGGATTTCTCCTAGGTTATTAAGTAGCGTTGAGTCATTACTTTTGATAGTTTTGGGTCTTGTCATTTGTATAGATAGTGGTTCAAGCTAAATCCATCACCTATTTAGTTTAGTATTTAACTAAATTTCATCTAAATTTCTATAGGATACAATCCGTAGGGATTTCTGCCTGAGGTGGTACTCAGGCCTTTGTACGGATTTTTTTTGAGACGTTACAATCTACTCCCCTTAAAGAAAATTTTTATCAAAATTTTTTATCCCCGAAATCAGTACCTTTTTGTACTCCTCGAGGATCTGAGGGTAGTTCTAATGGACTTTAACTTCCATTTCTCAAGTAGCCTCTTCCTCAATGTGGAAAGTCCATAATACTTTCATAAGCGGGATCACTTTATTGTGCAGCACTTGTTCCTTCCTATCTAGAATAGATAATGCCCTGAAATTCGGGGGTCGAGCATAACTCAACTCCCGAGTTCCAAAACATCACTTATGCAACATAATTAATGATGGATGTATGTTGTCTATATTAGTGCATTAAACATGAAATAGATTAAGCCAAATCAGCAGATCATAATCCAGGGACAATTAGAAAATGCAAGCGGAAGTCTGAAATAAATATATACACCAATACAAGTCCCCGAAGTATGAGTGCTCTGCTAGGTCAATAAGTACATGTTTTGTTGATTTAAAATACATATAACAAAATGTATTAGTCCTCTATAAAGTGTAAGCCCTGAAGTCCCGTCAATCCGGACTCAGCTTATGCGAATCTGCCCGAAAATTGTATGAACGAGAATGCCTTCTCATCCTCATCAAACTCCGGCTCTACCTCACAGGCATCACCATCACTTGCACTAAGTCAAAGTCTGGTTGGTGTTTAAGCACCATCCCAGAACATGGGAGTGAGTGATCAACTCAGTAGAACTATACAACAAAGGTTAATATGTTATCAATTCAATTAAGCAGTAATGATAGAGCAGTACAATCAAACATGTCCTAGATACTCTTGTTAATGCAAAAATGATATGAGGTAATGATGCATGCCCTCACCCAAACTCCCTCTTGCGATAACATCTAACGATCGCGGCATGAATCACTACCACTGTGCTCTACACCAATGCCAACGGCACATGCAGTGTGATGTTATGAACATGATTACCAAGTTCTTATTAATCCCTTTCATACAGCAGAATTGGGAAGCTAAGGTACCTCCCTTATATCAATTCCCAAACAATGATCCATTCTAGGGTCATCAGTCCTAGACAATCTCATACAGTATTACAGTTCTAAATCGTTGTAAAGTGCTCGCCACCAATCAATACAGGTCTAATTATATCCTAAATACTACAATAAGATTCATCGTCCCAATGCAGTTTCAGGATATACTTGAGGGCACTACAAAGGGCTCGTCGCCAATCAGAGTAGGCCGACAGCTTGAATATAGTGTCCCATACCACCATAATCGGCTCACGAGTTTGGGTTACTCACTGGTCACTACGGGGAGGCTCGTCGCCCCAGCGTAGGCCGACAGCACGACCACGGTGTCCCATACCACCATGTCCGGCTCATGAATCTTAGCTGATCGAGGTACCATAGTTAATAGGATTTCATTGGTGAGTTTGGTACATTAGATTCAAATAATAGCGTCCAAACATGGTGAACATACATCAGTCAATCGGGTTAATTGACGAGCTCGACTAGGATTATTGCACGTTGACTTGATCGACATGAAATGCATAAGCACTTCGTGTGGCCTAACCAATGTCGAACATCTCAAGTACGGCTCAGATTCATCGAACACATCCTATGTGACGATAGCAATCACAGCCACCAGATCGAGAACTGTTATCGATTACCTGGACTGTAATACAGTCCCAACTATATACAATCATAATAATAAACATGTAAGTTAAATCCTACAGTCATATGAGCATGTTATGACATATAACTTAAACATGAATACCCCATACATGGAGAAAAACATACACACAGTTAAACATGAATAAACAAACAGAATAATAAAAAGGGCCTAGCTATATGCCCTAGAGGGGGGGTGAATAGGGCAATGCAAAATAAAACTAAAACAGTGGAATAATAAAAGAAATAAAGCACAATGCTAAATTGAAAGTAATCTCAATAGCCTAAAATAAAGAGAATGATACTATATCAGTTTTAAGGACAACCTTACACTAAAAACCAAAGGTTTAAGGTAGGACAACCTTATTTCTAGAACGTCCTCTGTGTCACAAACCAATGAGGAATGAAAAGCAAAGCAACCAAAATACTTGCAGAAATAAATCCTAAGTTATTACGACATTCCCCACATTTGCTTGGAATAAAAAGATTACAAAATTCATCCACGAATACAATCCACAAAACTGAATGAATAAAGAAATGAAAGAATAAAGCACATCCACAACACAACGATATATAGTAGTTCGCCTGTGTGTACACCAACTGTTATCCAACAGCCACATAGAATGCCACTTCACTCCTAATATCCTCACACAGGGGATATTAGCATGCACTATCAAAATAGGTTTCACGGGTTCACCTAAAACCGTCACAGTTGTGTCTTTGATCTCGGGCTTACACAATCCAAAAACCCACACAATCTGAGTTTTCTAGCTCTCCTCAGATAACCAATACAATGAGATTTTTCTGGAAAATCTGAAACAAAACCAAAGAAAGTAAATTACACAAATGTAAAATACCTGAATCTCCTTTTGAAGTAGCCTGGTAGAACCAATCGGAGTAGAAGTTCGATTCAACGTTCAAAGTCCAATACTCACTTTAAGAATGGTTCTAAGTCTAATTGATTTTAAATTAAAAGGGCTAGTTCTAATTGATTTTGAATTTAAGAAGAAGGAATATCAAAAATTTTCCTTTTCAAATAAGATTGGAATATAGATCAAAATTAAATAATAAATAAGTTAGCAAAAGGAATATTAAATAAGCACAAAGTAGCTTAAAAACTACACAAACTTATCTCAGAGTATATCCGAAAGAATGCTTGAATAGAGTTGAATTGAATTGTTAAAACTTTGAAGTTTGTGCTCTATTTATATCTTAAAAAATCCCATCTACGACTGGTCTTAGGATCCTAGGACTGGTCGTAGCTTCAAAGATTTTCAAAAATTTCCGCGGGATAAGGATTTACCGTTTAACGACTGGTCCTGAGTAGCCTACGACCGGTCGTGGGCCACTTACGATTGGTCGTGGGTCACTGTAACGCCCGTGAAAAATCCATACTTGGGCTCGAGTACCAACTCGACCCGAAATTGCGTAGAATTCATTCCTTTGGAAAATTTGACTAGGTTAGCTAGTGCAACGTTAGAATAGCTGGGAAATGGTCCCTGATCACTTTAAATACGTTCTACAAGGCCCGAAGCGAGTGGAACCAAGGGTGCTATAATGCTCTAAAGCCTCGGATCAAACTCTAAACCGGTTTGTTCTCTGGACCACTTTGAATCTTTGTATTGGATCTAGACCGCACGTTGAAAGTCCGATACCTCCTATCTTAGACCGTTAGAACCGTCTAGCTGGACTTGACACTCATTCCAAAAATCAAGTCAAACCGATACTCACAGGCTATTTCATTGAGCCCGGACCGAAGAGAGTGTGAATAGGGACAGTTGGAATTTCAAATTCAAATCTGGCACACAAATTTGACGCATCAGTATTAAGCATTCTGACCGTCAGAATACAGCCAAATTACACCCTTGGATCAGGAAAAATATCTATTATATATCACGAGACTTATAGGCCTGATCTTGGTGCGGTGACCGTTAAACTGAAACTGGGCCGCCACGTGCGATCTGGGAACCCAACCGGTCTGAAAACTGGATGTGTGCTAGATCCAGTATGCATGAGCTTAAGTCCGACCGCATTTGGCCTGGGGACCTCCGGAAATGCCCTTTTGGACCGAAACGGCCCCGATTTGGTTAGGCACCAAGTAAACATTGTTCCCAAGCCTATTTTGGGAATGTTTTAGGCTATAAAAGGGGTTGAAACCCTCACTCCTCTCTCCCATCCGAATTTGAGAGAAGCCCTAGCTTGGGAGAGAGAAAAAGAGTGAGAGATTGTGAGAGAGTGGGAGAGTTCTTCCTGCCACTTGTGCTACGTGTTGCACGTGCTTAAGCAACACTCCTCTACCGCTTTCCCGACGATTCCACCGCAATCCTAGGTAAGTAAAAACCATAAATAGTTGTTGATTTGAGTTTTCCTTCTTTCCATAGCGATGTAGCTTATGGATCTTATGTATTAGGCTCCTTACTCGCCGTAGACGAACCATATACACTCCGCTTCAATTCCCGAGTCTACAAGACACTAGGTGAGGATTTTAGACGCTTGGATTGACGGTTCCCAATGCTTTCAATGTCGTTTAATAGTAGATTCTTGACGGCATCGCCGTTTGACATGTACAAAATGCTCTCCGTTTCCCGTTTCGTAAGCTAACGAAGAATATGAGATTTAGGGCATTTTAGTCATTTGTAGGAAGTACTGTTTACATTCATATTTTGCTGATGTGCTTGACATGGTTTGTTGTCGCATTAGGAAGTTAGAAATGCGTGCATAATTAGTTTGGCGAAGAGATTCGCCTAGTTGCACACTTTGGGTCGACATACTATATGTAGACTTAAGTGTGTAGTGTATGTGTTTGTATAAATGCTTGTATTAGTATGTATTGAATTAAATGATGTTATTTGATAGTTTGTGATTGATTTTTCAATTATTATGCCAACCTAAATGATTTTCTACATGCTGACAAAATGCATGATTTCATTACATGCATGGAATGTATGTGCTTGAGGATTTGCTTAAGTTGAATATGCATGGGAAGTATGCCTTGAAGATTTGCTTAAGTTGAATGTTATAACATGTGCTAACATGCTCACATGATGTATTTCAATTCCAATACCTTTTATAGTAATTCCATAGATGTGTGGGACTTGACTTAGTCCAGGCAGTCGGTAACCGAGCGAATTCGTGGCTGACTGGTCATAGTCACGAACGACGCGTCGATGAATGTGATTCGTGTTGAGAGTTGGCGGCAGTGGTTAGGCCACGCGAAGTGTTTTACGCACTTCATGTCGTTCAATTCGAGATGCGATCGCGCTAGTCGAGCCCGTCAAGTAACCCGACTGGCCGATGTTTGTTCACCTTGTATGTATCATAACTGCTTGAACCTAGGGTACTGAACTTACCATTGTAAACCCTATTAACCGTGGTACCTTGATCCACGAAGACTCATGAGCCGGGCATGGTGGTATGGGACACCGTGGTCGAGCTGTCGGCCTACGCTGGGGCCACAAACCTCCCCGTAGTGACCAATGAGCACCTTGACTCGTGAGCAGATTATGGTGGTATGGGACACTATATTCTAGCTGTCGGCCTACACTGATCAGGCGACGAGCCCTTTGTAGTGACCGCGAGCGTATTCTGAGTTCACGGGAGGCGACGACCCTTCCGTGCAGTAGAGTACAGTAGGCCTGTATTGATAAGGTGATGGGGGAGCGGTGCAACGAGTGCGAGCAACAGCCCTGGCAGCCCTTGCAGTGACCTACGAAATGTACATCGTATGAGATTACTAGGAGTGACGACCCTAGACAGGATCCGTGTTGGGATTGATACAAGGGAGGTACCTTAGTTTCCCAATCCTGCTTTTTGAATGGACTAATAACAACTTGGTAATCATATCACCATAGCATTGCATGTGCCTGGAAGATGTGGAGCACTCTAGGGAGTGTGGCATGCCGCGGTCGTAAGATGTTGCCGTATGAGGGTGATCGTCGGTGAGGGCATACATCACGTCATATCATCTTGCATTAACAACAGTATTAGGACTTGTCTGATTTACTGCTTTACTATTATCGCGTGATTGAATTGTGAACATGCTAATCTTTGCTCTATGATTCCACTGAGTTGATCACTCATTCCCACGTTACGGGATGGTGTTTGCAACACCCACCAGACCCTGTTGTAGTTGCAGGTGACGACGAGATCCAGGAGGTGGAGCCGGAGATTGACGAGGACCAGGATGAGTTCTCGTATATGCAGTATCACGACGGCTTCCCGTAGGTGACCTGGATCGAGGGAGACTTCAGTGGGACTATTTTGAACTTATTCTTTTGTTTATTTACATGTATATGAGACTCAGAGATGTAGTCATACTTTGGAGACAGTTGAGATTACTTTGTTTTTCCATACAGTGATATATATATTGTTTAGTCTTCCGCTTGCTTTTATCACTGGATCTGAAGTATGAATTGCAGTTTTGGTATACTTTTACTCATGTGAATGCTTTAAATCAGACAACATTGAATCATAACCATTTTTGTTGCATAAGTGACGGTCTGGAACTCGGGAGTTGAGTTTATATACGACCCCCGATTTTCAGGGTGTTACAAGTTGGTATCAGAGCATGAATGAGAGTATACTGGGCCTGGGTTATGGTCTTGCGACGTACTCTGTCGCTTCCTTTGACTTAGGTGGGTGCGAGAAGGGTCTAGAAACACTTCTAGGATCACAGATTCGCCGATAGGCGAAGTCTATAAGGATCGATCGCAAGATCGAGTCTGTAACGTATCTCGGGTCGCGTAAAGCGACCCGAATCACTTCTAAGCTATAGGAAGTTGGGTGGAGACGTCCTATGAGCGGTTTTAAACCGCAAAGGTGAATCCGTGGGCTGTGGAATGACCACGACTCCAGTAATCAATCGCCAGGGCTTAAAAACCCCGTTTCACCAAAAATCCTCAAAATTCCTTCTCTAAACACTTCAACCTTTAGTTCTTTCTTATCAATTTCATATTAGGCATCAAACCTAATGTGAAAATAACACAAATTAGCACTTTCACCAAATTTTACTGTGAATAGTAAAATTTCATGAAAAATGGCCATAAGGCCATTCTAACTTCACTTTCTTTAGCAACTAAGGAGCTAGAAAGATGTACTGGCTCCTTCTACCCCAAATTCATATGCTGCATCATATGGTTTGGTATTCGTAATTGCGATGTGGACCCGGAAAGCCCCAAACATATGTTTGGGCTCATAGAGACCAAAATACATTGAACCAAGGGGTGGGACCAACTTTTTTGGGACCCTGGGACCATGGGGGACCAGACCCATGGGGTCCCACCGGTCAACTTTCGAGTTGACCGGCGATGCCATCGCCGGCCGGGCGATGCATCGCCGGCCGGCCACCTCCGTTGGTGCTGCCCTTCGGGCGCACCCACTTAAATACCCTCCACATCACCCCTAGCTACCTCCCATCCCACGAAAACCCCTAAAACCCCCCTCTCCTTCACAAACAGCCCCCTTGCATACCCTAGATTCGATTTTCAGCACTCCATTCCAAACCCCGGTGACCCAAATCACCTCTACAACCTTCCTTGGCCAAAACCGACCACCACCCATCAGTTATTGGGTGTTGGCAGCCCCCTTCCTTGAAGATTTCCCCATTTGGAGCTCCAAAATCCTCCAAATAGTGCTGAAATCGTGAGCAGCTCCATTCCATCTTTTTGTTCTAATTTTTCCCTGAAAGTACAGCCTTGGGAAGCTTGAAGCATCCCTCTACGACGCCTAGATTTCCTTTTGTCAGATTGGGCAGCCATTTCTCCGCATTTTTGGCGTTTTCCATGGCTTTCGTGGAAGCTATTTTGGGTCTTTTGTCACTCTCATCCATCCTGTCTTTGATGGGTAAGAGGAAAACTGCAACAGACGAGGCTGGGCCGAGCCGCCCTGCTCGATTGAGAAGACCGAGGGGTGGTGCCGCAAGTTCAAGCGCCGCCGCAGGTCCAGCTGCAGTCCTGGAGTGCCGTACAAAGCGGGATTTGGATCCCCATGCACATCTTGGACGAACCATTCTATCAGAGATGCCTCATGGTGAATACACTGATCGTAGAGTGTTATTTGAGGCGGACGTAGATGGACAGTTGTTTGGCGAATATCTGTTGTTCGAACGCATTGAAGCTGCGCACTGGGGACCGATCTTTGAAGCTCGCGCTCGTGCTAATGTGAGCACCGTTCGTGCCTTCTATGCTAGCATCCAGAGTCCTACCTTGGAGCCCTTGCAGTTCAAAATCCCTTTTGGTAGAGATCAGATGGCTACGATCGACGTCCGGTTGGTTGCGCGACTTCTCAACGTGCCTCTAGGTGATGTACATCCAAGTGAGAAGAATTTGAGGACTAGACGTGAACGAGATCGCCGCACCAGGTTTCTGTGCGGTAAGTTGGTTCCATGGCAGCCTAATAATAGCCTCAAGGCGGCGTACATGTCTGAGGATTTGCGTCTGCTGCATCATATCTGCACGTTCAATGTTTATCCTAGGTCGACGAACCGCATTGAATGTACACGTCTTATGGTCGATTTCTTATTTCTGGTGGCCCAGGGAGAGAACGTATGTATGGCCACTTTCATCTTACGGCAGATAGTTCTCATAGCCAGGTCGAGGAGAACATCCGAATCCCTTCCCTTTGGCCGACTCATTTGCAAGATTGCGCTTGAGTTTGCCTATAGACTTGGACCCGAATTGCCGGTATCGATTCACACCATCGATGAGTCGACGATGGTTAAGATGAAGATTGGGTCGCAATATCGTGAAAATCAACTTGAAAGGGATAGTGGGGACGACTTTGATGAAGAGGAAGATCAAAGCGAAGGAGAACCTAGTGCAGAGGTTCAGGAAGAGACTCAGGAAGAAGCAGAAGAGGAGGCTCAGGATACTGATGAGAGCCCTCCTCCTTCTGCGCAGGCTACTATCGACGATCGCATTGCTCGGGTGGAGGAGAGCCAGACCGCTTTGCGAAGGGAAGTCCAAGAACTTCGAGCAGAGGTCGCTGATGCCAAGGCCGTTACGAAGAAGAAGTTTGGCAAGGTGACTCGCACCTTGAAGGCAATCCTGTGTTGCTTACAGGATAAGGGTGCTCCTCCTCCGTCGCCAGACTCCGACTAGCGACGCGATCTTCGATGTTGTTATGAGTAGTTAGCCATTTTCTGTTTTAAGTGTGTAAAGCCTATTAGGGCTAGTGCTTTACTTATGTTGTTGTTGCTTAATTGTCTTAATTTCCATGTCATTCTAGTCATGATGCTTGTAAGGATATATCCCTTGTATTGTGACAATTTTGATTAATTGAAATGCATGGAATGCCTTTGACTCTTTAGTGAATGATTGTGGTGTATTTGAGCAATTGAGACTGACAAGGTTGCGCCCTATTTTGAATATAGGGAATGCCACCTAAGACTACGAGGAGCGCGGTTCGGCTTTCATTGTCAGAGCAGATGGATCAGGCTCCTTCTCAGTCTGGCACTCGTCCGGACCCTGCTGTGGGCCCGATTCCTGAGACGGTTCGGTCGTCTCAGCTTGCCGTTGGTCCTACAGATGGACCACCGCCATTTACACCATCAGTTAGAGAGCCACAGCGCGCATCTACTTCCGCACCTCATCCGCCACAGCCTGCTCCACCACCTGATAGATTCGAGCAGATGATGGCTATGATGCTACAGCAGCAGCAGCTATTGACTACTATAGTCGGGACTTTAGCCCAGGGTGGGGGTGCGACTGCATCTACTCCGCCTGCACCACCTGCGCATCCAGCTGAGGATGCCTATGCTTACGCCCAGGATGAGGGCATAGCACTTCCTACGCAGCCTGTTTTCCCTGCAGGGAATCCTGCCGACACACGGGGTCTTCTGGAGCGATTTCAGCGCTTGCGGCCTCCTACTTTCACGGGTTCTCACAGACCCGAGGAGGCTGAGTTTTGGCTCGACCGAGTGTCGAAGATTCTACGCATGTTGCACTGTACTGAGGCAGAGCAGGTAGAGCTGGCTACCTTCCAGTTTGAGAGAGAGGCCAGTATGTGGTGGGATAGTGTATTGCGGACTGTTACCGCAGACTTCGTATGGACATGGGCAGCATTCGAGTTTCGCTTCCATGAGAAGTATTATCCCCAGACCTACAGGCACGAGAGGGAGAATGAGTTTCTCCGTCTCAGGCAGGCAGCGATGACGGTTACCGAGTATGAGCATCGGTTCACAGAGTTGGGCAGGTACGTCCCGACGATTCTAGCTGATGAGCAGATGCGCATACGGCGCTTTTTGGAGGGCTTGCGACCGGATATTCGGTCGAAGATGTGCTGTATCAGTTTCCCCTCCTATGCGGAGTTGGTTCACATGTCCATGCGGGCAGAGCAGGACGCGGATCGACTTGCGCGATCTCGAGGCCCGACTACTTCTAGGCCGCGACCGGATTTGACAGACAGGCCCTCCGCGGGCAAGAGGCCTCGCGTTGATCCTCCTACCAGGACCACGGCGCCAGTAGGACCGTTTCGGCGCCCTGATTTATCATGCACATACTGTGGGAGGACGGGCCACCTAGCGCAGAGTTGCTTTTCGAGGATGCGGGACAGTGGGTTCTCGCCGCCGCAGAAGATTGATTGTGTACGTCCACAGGCGATATCAGCACCGCCTATACGGTCAGCTCCTGCGCAGTCCTCTTTCAGACCCACAGTATCGCAGATTCGACAGCCCCCACGGCCCTTGACACAGCGGCCGAACCGGCCACAGCAGGCTAGAGTTCATGCACTGACCGCTGAGGCATCTACGACGCCGACTTTCCAGCATTCAGCCTTCGAGGTCACGGGCCATATCGGAGGTACTCCCGTTCTTGTCATGGTGGACACTGGTTCCACGATTTCTTTGATATCGCGTGCCGTAGTCAGACGTCTTGGGTTGCAGACTATCACTATGGATAGCGTGCAGGTCCTTGCAGCTCATGGAGATTATTCGGATGTCACCCAGATGTGTGAGGGTTGTTTAGTTGATCTGGGAGGCAGGACGATGACTCTTGATCTGGTCGTCGATCCCTCGCTCGTATATCTCGACGTCATTCTTGGCATGGACTGGTTGACTGCAGCGAGAGCCGAGATTGACTGCGAGGCTCGTGTGGTGACGGTGTACGAGCCTGAGGGCACGCCTTTCACATTTTCAGTGCGGGTAAATCTTCCTTTCTGCATTCTTAGCTACGCCACTCTATTGCGCGACGCTGGTGCCCAGGTACTTGAGCAGACGCCAGTTGTTTCTGAGTTCGGGGATCTGTTCAGGAAGATCCCTGGTTTGCCGCCCCGACGTGAGATCGATTTCACTATTGATCTGATTCCTGGTTCTACACCCGTCTCACTGCCGACGTATCACATGGCACCATGTGAGATGGAGGAGTTGAGGACGCAGATCGATGGCCTGCTAGAGCTTGGCTTTATACGGCCTAGCGTGTCTCCTTGGGGAGCACCGGTCTTGTTCGTGAAGAAGAAGGATGGTTCGCTGCGATTGTGTATTGATTATCGCAGGCTGAACCAGCTCACGGTGAAGAACAAGTACCCTTTGCCCAGGATCGATGACTTGTTTGATCAGTTGAGAGGAGCACAGTACTTCTCGAAGATTGACCTTCAGTCAGGATATCATCAGCTGCGCGTCAGAGATGAGGACGTGCAGAAGACAGCGTTCAGGACCAGCTTTGGTCACTACGAGTTCCTCGTGATGTCGTTCGGTCTCACGAACGCACCAGCCGTGTTCATGGATCTGATGAACCGAGTATTGCGGCCTTTCCTCTATCGATTCGTCGTTGTCTTCATCGACGACATTTTGGTATACTCTAGGAGTCGAGAGGAGCATGAGGAGCACTTGCGTTTGGTCCTTGATACGCTCAGACAGCATCAGTTGTTCGCACAGTATAAGAAGTGCGACTTCTGGAAGCAGGAGGTGAAGTTTCTAGGACACGTGGTGTCCAAGGATGGCATGGCAGTTGACCTGTCTAAGGTAGCTGCGGTGCAGGACTGGGAGCAGCCTGGTTCTGTCACTGAGGTGAGGAGTTTCTTGGGTCTCGCTGGCTACTATCGGCGCTTCATTCAGGATTTCTCGAAGATCGCGAGACCCTTATCTCAGTTGACACGGAAGGACGTGAAGTTCGCCTGGAATGATAAGGCGGAGTCAGCTTTTCAGGAGCTGAAGGACAGACTTATGTCCGCCCCTGTGCTAGTATTGCCAGAGCAAGGGGTTAAATACACTATATACACTGACGCGTCTAGCGTTGGTTTAGGTTGTGTCCTTATGCAGAGGGACAGGGTAATTTCGTATGCCTCGAGACAATTAAGGAAGCACGAGGAGAATTACCCTACACACGACCTGGAGTTGGCAGCCGTTATATTCGCACTGAGACTCTGGAGACATTACCTCTACGGAGAGGAGTTCGAGCTCTTTTGCGACCACAAGAGCCTCAAGTACATATTCACGCAGCGGGACTTGAATATGAGGCAGCGGCGATGGATGGAGACGCTGAAGGACTTCAAGTTTGAAGTCTCTTACCATCCTGGGAAGGCGAACCTTGTGGCTGATGCGTTGAGCCGCAAGAAGGCGATAGAGTTTGCGGCTCCACTGATGGTTGCCGAGTGGGATATGGTGGAGTTTTTGCGAGACTTTGAGCAGAAACTCACCGTAGAGGAGCCATTTGAGTTCATCACACATGTACAGGTGCGATCTCCGATCGATGACCGAGTCATCGAGGCGCAGAGGGACGACGCGCATCTTACTGAGCTTCGAGAGCAGGCCAGTGATGATGCTGACGCCGACTGGCGAGTTGGTATGGATGGAGGCTTACGTTACCGTGGCCGCCTATGCATTCCTGATGTCCCTGACTTGAGACGAGAGATTCTCGAGGCTGCGCATTCTACTAGACTCGCGATGCATCCAGGCAGCACGAAGATGTATCGTGACGTGAAGAGGACGTATTGGTGGGAAGGTATGAAGACCCACATTGCTGAGTTCGTGTCCCGTTGTCTCACTTGTCAGCAGGTGAAGGCAGAGCATCGCCGACCACCTGGACTTTTGCAGCCTATGCCGATTGCAGAGTGGAAGTGGGATTTCATTTCCATGGACTTCATTTCCGGGTTGCCGAAGACGAGGAAGGGGCATGATTCCATTTGGGTGATCGTCGACCGATTGATGAAGTCGGCGCACTTCCTACCGATCAGAGTTACGAACTCTGCAGACGAGCTGGCTAGATTGTATATTAGAGAGATCGTGCGTCTGCATGGAGTTCCGTTGGAGATCGTGTCGGACAGAGACACGCGGTTCACTTCTATTTTCTGGACTCGCATTCAGGAGGCTATGGGTGTGAAGTTGAAGTTCAGTACTGCCTTCCACCCACAGACGGACGGACAGACGGAGTGAGTGAACCAGATCCTGGAGGACATGTTGCGAGATTGCGCATTGGACTTCAAGGACAGTTGGGATGACTGTCTTGCATATGCGGAGTTTGCGTACAACAATAGCTTCCAGGCGAGTATCGGCATGGCACCTTATGAGGCGCTGTATGGGCGACCTTGTCGCGCACCGCATTGCTGGTTAGAGGTCGGTGAGCGCAGCTTGATTGGCCCAGAGTTGGTGCAGGCGACGTCAGAGAAGATTGATATTATTCGACGTCGGCTTCTTACAGCGCAGAGCAGACAGAAGAGCTACGCCGATACGAGACGGAGACCACTAGAGTTCACAGTCGGGGATCATGTGTTTTTGCGAGTTTCCCCTATGAAGGGAGTCCTTCGGTTCGGGAAGAAGGGGAAGCTGGCACCGCGATTCATTGGTCCATTTCAGATCCTCGATCGTGTGGGAGCAGTGGCTTACCGATTGGCTTTACCCACGCCCCTCGCGAGCGTCCACAACGTATTTCATGTTTCTATGCTGAAGAAGTACGTTGTTGATCCTTCTCATATCATCAGATGGGAGCAGGTGCAGTTAGGAGAGGATGTTACTTATATCCTGCGACCGACACGCATCTTAGACCGGAAGGAGCAGGTACTGCGTAGCAAGGTGATTCCCCTTGTGAAGGTACTATGGACGCATCATACTGAGGAGGAGGCTACTTGGGAGACAGAAGCCGAGATCAGAAAGAACTACCCACAGCTTCTCGAGGAGTACGAAAAGGTACAAAATTTCGAGGACGAAATTATTTGTTAAGGGGGGTAGATTGTAACGCCCGTGAAAAATCCATACTTGGGCTCGAGTACCAACTCGACCCGAAATTGCGTAGAATTCATTCCTTTGGAAAATTTGACTAGGTTAGCTAGTGCAACGTTAGAATAGCTGGGAAATGGTCCCTGATCACTTTAAATACGTTCTACAAGGCCCGAAGCGAGTGGAACCAAGGGTGCTATAATGCTCTAAAGCCTCGGATCAAACTCTAAACTGGTTTGTTCTCTGGACCACTTTGAATCTTTGTATTGGATCTAGACCGCACGTTGAAAGTCCGATACCTCCTATCTTAGACCGTTAGAACCGTCTAGCTGGACTTGACACTCATTCCAAAAATCAAGTCAAACCGATACTCACAGGCTATTTCATTGAGCCCGGACCGAAGAGAGTGTGAATAGGGACATAGTTGGAATTTCAAATTCAAATCTGGCACACAAATTTGAAGCATCAGTATTAAGCATTCTGACCGTCAGAATACAGCCAAATTACACCCTTGGATCAGGAAAAATATCTATTATATATCACGAGACTTATAGGCCTGATCTTGGTGCGGTGACCGTTAAACTGAAACTGGGCCGCCACGTGCGATCTGGGAACCCAACCGGTCTGAAAACTGGTTGTGTGCTAGATCCAGTATGCATGAGCTTAAGTCCGACCGCATTTGGCCTGGGGACCTCCGGAAATGCCCTTTTGGACCGAAACGGCCCCGATTTGGTTAGGCACCAAGTAAACATTATTCCCAAGCCTATTTTGGGAATGTTTTAGGCTATAAAAGGGGTTGAAACCCTCACTCCTCTCTCCCATCCGAATTTGAGAGAAGCCCTAGCTTGGGAGACAGAAAAAGAGTGAGAGATTGTGAGAGAGTGGGAGAGTTCTTCCTGCCACTTGTGCTACGTGTTGCACGTGCTTAAGCAACACTCCTCTACCGCTTTCCCGACGATTCCACCGCAATCCTAGGTAAGTAAAAATCCTAAATAGTTGTTGATTTGAGTTTTCCTTCTTTCCATAGCGATGTAGCTTATGGATCTTATGTATTAGGCTCCTTACTCGCCGTAGACGAACCATATACACTCCGCTTCAATTCCCGAGTCTACAAGACACTAGGTGAGGATTTTAGACGCTTGGATTGACGGTTCCCAATGCTTTCAATGTCGTTTAATAGTAGATTCTTGACGGCATCGCCGTTTGACATGTACAAAATGCTCTCCGTTTCCCGTTTTGTAAGCTAACGAAGAATATGAGATTTAGGGCATTTTAGTCATTTGTAGGAAGTACTGTTTACATTCATATTTTGCTGATGTGCTTGACATGGTTTGTTGTCGCATTAGGAAGTTAGAAATGCGTGCATAATTAGTTTGGCGAAGAGATTCGCCTAGTTGCACACTTTGGGTCAACATACTATATGTAGACTTAAGTGTGTAGTGTATGTGTTTGTCTAAATGCTTGTATTAGTATGTATTGAATTAAATGATGTTATTTGATAGTTTGTGATTGATTTTTCAATTATTATGCCAACCTAAATTATTTTCTACATGCTGACAAAATGCATGATTTCATTACATGCATGGAATGTATGTGCTTGAGGATTTGCTTAAGTTGAATATGCATGGGAAGTATGCCTTGAAGATTTTCTTAAGTTGAATGTTATAACATGTGCTAACATGCTCACATGATGTATTTCAATTCCAATACCTTTTATAGTAATTCCATAGATGTGTGGGACTTGACTTAGTCCAGGCAGTCGGTAACCGAGCGAATTCGTGGCTGACTGGTCATAGTCACGAACGACGCGTCGATGAATGTGATTCGTGTTGAGAGTTGGCGGCAGTGGTTAGGCCACGCGAAGTGTTTTACGCACTTCATGTCGTTCAATTCGAGATGCGATCGCGCTAGTCGAGCCCGTCAAGTAACCCGACTGGCCGATGTTTGTTCACCTTGTATGTATCATAACTGCTTGAACCTAGGGTACTGAACTTACCATTGTAAACCCTATTAACCGTGGTACCTTGATCCACGAAGACTCATGAGCCGGGCATGGTGGTATGGGACACCGTGGTCGAGCTGTCGGCCTACGCTGGGGCCACAAACCTCCCCGTAGTGACCAATGAGCACCTTGACTCGTGAGCAGATTATGGTGGTATGGGACACTATATTCTAGCTGTCGGCCTACACTGATCAGGCGACGAGCCCTTTGTAGTGACCGCGAGCGTATTCTGAGTTCACGGGAGGCGACGACCCTTCCGTGCAGTAGAGTACAGTAGGCCTGTATTGATAAGGTGATGGGGGAGCGGTGCAACGAGTGCGAGCAACAGCCCTGGCAGCCCTTGCAGTGACCTACGAAATGTACATCGTATGAGATTACTAGGAGTGACGACCCTAGACAGGATCCGTGTTGGGATTGATACAAGGGAGGTACCTTAGTTTCCCAATCCTGCTGTTTGAATGGACTAATAACAACTTGGTAATCATATCACCATAGCATTGCATGTGCCTGGAAGATGTGGAGCACTCTAGGGAGTGTGGCATGCCGCGGTCGTAAGATGTTGCCGTATGAGGGTGATCGTCGGTGAGGGCATACATCACGTCATATCATCTTGCATTAACAACAGTATTAGGACTTGTCTGATTTACTGCTTTACTATTATCGCGTGATTGAATTGTGAACATGCTAATCTTTGCTCTATGATTCCACTGAGTTGATCACTCATTCCCACGTTACAGGATGGTGTTTGCAACACCCACCAGACCCTGTTGTAGTTGCAGGTGACAACGAGATCCAGGAGGTGGAGCCGGAGATTGACGAGGACCAGGATGAGTTCTCGTATATGCAGTATCACGACGGCTTCCCGTAGGTGACCTGGATCGAGGGAGACTTCAGTGGGACTATTTTGAACTTATTCTTTTGTTTATTTACATGTATATGAGACTCAGAGATGTAGTCATACTTTGGAGACAGTTGAGATTACTTTGTTTTTCCATACAGTGATATATATATTGTTTAGTCTTCCGCTTGCTTTTATCACTGGATCTGAAGTATGAATTGCAGTTTTGGTATACTTTTACTTATGTGAATGCTTTAAATCAGACAACATTGAATCATAACCATTTTTGTTGCATAAGTGACGGTCTGGAACTCGGGAGTTGAGTTTATATACGACCCCAGATTTTCAGGGTGTTACAGTCACCTACGACCGGTCGTATGACCCCCAGTTTAGTTGCTGAAGTTTGAGTCGTAGGGCTAAGACTGGTCGAAGGACGAGTCGTACAACTCACAGGACTGGTCGTAGGATGTCCAGGAATGGTCGTAGGATAACCAGAAAGATCTGAAAATCTTCAACAACTTAGGACTGGTCCTGAAAAACTTAAGACTGATTGTAGCAGATCTAGGACTGGCCTTGAAGTCCCTAGGACTGGTCTTAGAACAGCCCGAACAAGCATATAAAAGTATATGAATTATGTATCCAAAATGACCTACAGTAAAGCCCATCCTAAGGTCAATCTAAGGTCAAACAAACCTTAAAAGTGAGATGGACATTTATAGTCTGTATACTTAGATGACCCTTAAGAGAATCTTGAGAATTTACAAATCTTGTTGTAGGCCTTCTTGAGCTTGATCTTGACTTGACAAAGTCTTTTACTATACTTGAACTTGATTGTATCTTGAACATGCATACTTGAAGACTTCTATTCTTGAATTCTTCATCCATGACTTGAAACTTTCTTCATTTAAGTTCTTGTCTTGAAATGCGATGTCTTGAAGCAATGAATAGTCTCAAACATGAAACACAAGATATACAAGACATTGACATAGGTTTTAGCACCATAAAATTTGACAACCAAAGGGATATGAAATCATAGCACTTACAATCTCCCCCTTTGTCAAATTTGTGACAAAACACATAGCATAAAGAATAAGAGCAACATTTGTCAAAAAAAAATCATGAGCCATAAAAGCAAGCACAAATTACTCTACTCCTCCTGAGTAATACGAGTATTGCTCATATAAACAGTACTCAACATGTAAAGAGTAATCAACATGTAAACATCAAGACTCCATATTCTCAATCCACATATCCTTCTCAATCAATGAATCCAAACACATTACTCCCCCTTTCCATACTACTCTCTTTTACCTTACTACTCCCCCTTTTTGTCACAAAATGACAAGGGAAAGTCACAATAGGAAAGAGAACAGCAACATAGAGAGTAATAATAAGCAGATAATGAGAAAAAAATATGAAAGGACATAGCATATTTTAAAATATAAATCAGAAGCATCAAGCCATTATCAATCCACAATATAATATCCAAAAGACAATACAATATCCAAAATAAAAGATAATGTTATATTATCCAGAAGATAATTCGCCTAATCAGATCCAGAGCAGGGAACAGGGATAGTCGGATCAATCTGGTGTAAGCCCCTATTGATGCGACGAAGATATTTTTGGATGTACTTAAATTGCATATCGTGGGCTATACTCATGTTATCAACCTTCTCCTCCAATGCACGAAGGCATGCATAATAACTAGATGGATCGTAATCTGGATCATTTGGCAAATCAGTTTCTATCTCATCAAATATCTCATCCATATTAACATCCTATTGAGGAAGATCGCCAGCTTCCCCTTCATTTTCGGCTTCACCACGATCACCACCAACACTACCTTCATCAACTTGGCCAGGAAGGAAATCCAACTGCATCTTATTAAGATTGGAATTGTTGAAAATAAGATGATGAATTGGTGCCTCATTAATAGGTTTATCGACAAGCTTGTGAGTAGCTAAAATAGTCATAAGATAACCAAACAGAATATCACTATGACCTGGATGGAGACGAAACTGTATAATAAAATGACAGATCAAACAAGGAAGGCAGACCATAGTACTAGAAGCAACAGAATGCAACACATGAACCATGAAGGAAGTCAACTCGATTTTATTACCGGACCGAGGATACACATTTGAAATGAAAAAATGATGTAACACTTTATATCTAGGTAACAGATACTTTGAAGGGAGCGCATTCCCTTTGTGTGTCCATTGTGTATCAATTTTGCATAAGTCTCTTGTTAACATGCATTTTTCTGATTTATATGGTTTGTCATATAAAGTATGAATCGGTATACCTTCATCATTAACGGGTATATCCATAATACCTGATATCAAATGACGGTCTACTTCAAATTTTCCTTCTTTAGTATCAATTGAAAAAGTTAAGTTGTTAAAGGAGAATTCTGAGATACATGCAACCATTGATTGTGCAATAGACTGGTATGGAGGCCCACCCCAAAGCAAAATGTTAGTCTAGCCAACAGATTCAAGGAGAGGGACAATACCATATGGAGTAATGTGATTGAGATCAACGGTATACTCAACGATAACATTACGGACACGCAAATTCCTTACATCTTGAGAATCATCTTTAGGTGACCGAAGGTGCCGTTTTGTTATCGGTGTAGATCTAGATGAGGATGGACCACGGGATATTTTCTTCTTCCCTCTAGCATCCACATTCAAAAAGATATACAAAGAGCAAGAGAAATGCACAAAAGAAAGGATGAGTTTTCTCTAGATCAGCAAATTGAGAAGAAACCCTTAAAAAACCCAATGAGAGATGAAATCTAGCTACATAATGATCAAATCAAAGCATAGAGAGCATGAATCTTTAAGAAAAATGATGAAATAGGACTAACCTTAAAGAAATATAAGAAATCCTATGACTGGTCGAGCCACGACTTGTCGTAGGTCGTAGTGGAAATGAAGAAGAAGGAGATTTTCCCAAAATATATCATATTCACGAGCTCCACGACCGGTCGAGTGTGGTTAACAATCGATCGTACCACAACTAGTCGTGTACAGCCACGACCGGTCGAATATCGACCAAAAAATATATTTTTAATGAAAAAAATTAAAATTTAACCACAAATAATACTAAATATAATACACTATGATACATGCTAGTAAGAATACTCAATGTAAAATGCACATACCAAGATCAAATTTTAATTTATTAAATCTGCTTTTGTCTAGCGGTTTATTAAATATATCAGTAAGTTAATTTTTGGTTGATATATATTCCAAGGAAATAACTTTTTCTTCAACCAACTCTCGAATGTAATGATACCTTCAATGTGCTTAGTACGTGAATGTTGGATTGGATTTTTAGAAATATTTATAGCACTGGAATTATCACAATGTAAGATCATTGAATCTTGATTAATTCCATAATCGCTTAGCATGCGTTTCATCCAAACTAGTTGAGTACATGCATATCCTGCTGCAATATACTCAGCTTCAGCAGTGGAGAGCGATATAGAGCTTTGCTTCTTACTGAACCAAGAAACTAAGTAATTTTCAATGTAAAAACAACCACCACTGGTTGATTTTCTATCATCGATATTATCGGCCCAATCAGCATCTGAGTACCCGGCTAATTGAACACTAGTATCAAAAGGATACCAAAGACCCAGATTTGTAGTACTTGCGACATATCTAATAATCCGTTTAACAGCAGTAAGATGTGATTCCTTATGATTAGACTGATATCTCGCACAAATACCAACACTAAATGCGATATCAGGTCTACTAGCAGTTAGATACAATAAACTACCAATCATACTACGATATAGTTTAAGATCTATATCTTTACCTGTAGAGTCTTTTGTGAGTCTTAACGTTGTACTCATAGGAGTATCAAAGTTCTTACCATTCTCAAATCCAAACCTTTTAACCAAGTTTGAAGTATATTTGGTCTGGGAAATGAAAATTCCATCTGGTTGTTGTTTTACTTGCAATCTTAGGAAATAGTTTAGTTCGCCAACCATGCTCATTTTCAACCTTGATTTCATTAACTCTGCAAACTCAATAGACATGTTAGAGCAAGTTGATCCATAAATAATATCATTAACATAAATTCGAACCATCAAAATATCATTGTTATGCTTCTTAACAAAGAGCGTCTTATCGACACTTCCTACTTGAAAGCTATGACTAAGTAAGAATTTAGTCAATTTCTCATACCATGCCCTGGTCGCTTGTTTTAGACCATAGAAAGCCTTTTTGAGATGAAATACATGGTCAGATAACTTGGGGTCTTCAAACCCTGAAGGTTGTTCAACATACACTTCTTCATGTAAATCGCCATTCAAGAAGGCACTCCTACATCCATCTGATAAATCTTAATTTTTCTAAAGCATGCGATGGAAATAAAAAGTCTGATTAATTCAAGGCGAGCGACTAGAGCAAAGGTTTCATCATAATCGATGCTTTCAATCTGAGTGTACCCTTGTACAACCAGTCTAACCTTATTTCGTATTATATTTCCAAGCTTATCAGACTTATTTTTAAAGATCCATTTTGTTCCAATAATGTGTTTATCTTTAGGTCTAGGAACAAGATACCAGACATCATTACGAACAATTGATTAAGTTCATCCTGCATAGCAACTATCCAATTTTTGTCAGAAAGTGCTTCTTTCACGTTGACCGGTTATATTCGGGATGTAAAACAAACATAATTACATATGTTCTCAAGTTGTCTGTGAGTACGTACTACAGTGAGAGGGTTTCCAAGTATTTGATTGGATGAATGATCTTTAACAGTCCTTGGTTCAGATTCTTTTTGACTTGATGAGATATCTTATTTGTCGATAATAAGAGCTTCATCATCATCTGAACTCGGAGCTGATGTATTCAAATGATCATCAATGACCACATTGATGGACTCTTGAATCACACCAGTTCTCTTATTTAGAACACTATAAGCTTGACTGTTCAAAGAATAACCAAGAAAAATACCTTCATCACTCTTCGTATCAAACTTTCCCAAACTTGCTACCAAAAACCCCAAAAGTATTTGACAGTAGGTTTCTTTTCAAACCATAATTCATAAGCAGTCTTATTATCAGATTTACTAGTATAATCCCGATTAATAATATAACATGCGGTATTAACTGATTCAGCCCAAAGATTTCTAGAGAGCTTCATGCTATTCAAGATAACATTAGCCATATCCTAAAGCACTCTGTTTTTCCTTTCAACTATACCATTTTATTGCGGTGTTTTGGGCGCAGAGAATTCATGCGATATTCCCTGATCGCTATAGAATTTCTCAAAACTACTGTTTTCGAATTCAGAACCATGATCACTACGGATCTTACTAACATGAGAACCTTTCTTATTTTAGATTCGTTTAATGACCTTTTTCACTTCATCCAGGATTTCAGTTTTGTCTTTTAAGAAAGATACCGAAGTGAATCTGGTATAGTCATCTACGATAACCAAGATGTATTTTTTGCCTCCTCGACTCTCCGATCTCGTTGGTCCAATAAGATCCATATGGAGAAGCTCGAGTGGTCTGGATGTGGTATTGGAGTTCACTTTCTTGTGAGTGCTCCTAGTTTGTTTGCCCAACTGGCATTCACCACATATTTTGTCTACTTTTTGCAATTTGGGTAGACCTCTAATTAGTTCTCTTTTGCTCAATCTAAATAAGTTCCGATAGTGTACATGTCCAAGGCGTTTATGCCATAATTCAGTCTCATCGGTATGGACCATGTAACATGATTGAGTAGATGAACTTGCATCACTAACGATGTAGCAGTTTTCAGAAGTTCTGCGACCAGTTAATATAACAGAACCCTTTTTATTAAGTATCTCACAACCTTGATTAGAAAACTTCACACTATGGTTGTTATCGTATATCTAAGAAATGCTAAGTAGGTTGTGTTTCAAGCCCTCAACATATAAAACATTCTTAAATAAGGGAAGGTTATAAAGCTAAACCGTACCTTGGCCAATAATCTTGCAATTACTTCCATCACCAAATGTGACTGACCCGTCAGTCATATCTTTTAGATCGATGAATAAAGTTTTGTCACCCATCATATGCCTGGAGCAACCACTATCTAATACCACTTTAAATGACTTGTAGCTTTGAAAGCAGTGTGGGCAACCAAGCAGGCAACTTTAGGAACCCATTTCGGAACTATTTTGGGTTTAGGAGTATAGATGGTTTTTTCTATCTGTTGTTATAGGAGAGACCTATAGAGTTAGACTTTAATAGCTCCTTGAGAAGATCAGTTATTTTTTCAGCCAATGGATTTCAGTTTTGAAAATTAAAGTTGACATGGCTACCTGTAGGTTTTTGAAAAGTCCTTCAATTTTTGGAAAAACCTTGATAAGTATTCTTCTCTTTTGAGATTCAAGACTCTCCTTTTACAAATTTAGGAGCAATGTTCTTTGGTTTAGGAGATGTATTCTTATCATAGCCCAACCCGGATCGATCGCCACATTTTCTTGATCCGGACAATAATTTTTCCAATTTAGGATCACCTTAGGCATATCTCCATGTGTCTTTCAAACTCAGAAGAGAAGGTACCTCATTTTTGAGTTTCTCATTTTCGGATCTCAAATTTTCAATTTTGGAGGTTTTGAAATCTAAATCACATTAGTTTTTTCAAAAGAATCAGAAATATGAGACTTTTCTAAAATAAGAGACTCATAATCTTCCTTAAGCTTAGAAAATTTTTCTTTTTGTAATTTAAGCTTGACGGCAATTTTACAACTCTCCTTATAAAGGGCATTATAAGCATCATGAAGATCATCTTCATTATCGCAATCACTATTCAGATTTTCTTCACTAGATAAATCATCATTATCTGAAAAAGTGATCTTGGCTAGAGTCATAAGGGCTTTAACATCATCGCCCGACTCAGTTTCAGAATCTTCTAATTTAGAAGAGGATTCAGAATCAGGCGATTCATCCCAAGTAGCCATCATGCTTTTCCTTTTTGATTTGTCCTTTTTAAGACATTTGTTAGCTACGTGTCCATACTCTTGACAGTTGTAACATTAACTATCTTTTAAAGATTTTTGAGTTCTAGGTTTAGATCGTCTCTTATCATATGATTTTTAAAAATAAACTTTTTTCTTGCTTTTGAAAATTTTGTAAAATTTTTTTGCTAAAAGCGCCATATCATCTTCAAAATTTTCTATATCCGAAGTACTCTCTTATGAAATATTTTTAGATGATTTGAGAGAAATAGATTTTCCTTTAGGAGCTTTAAAGGACAACTCGTAGGTTTGAAGTGAACCAACTAGTTCCTCAACCCTCATGGTATCCGTATCACGAAGTTCCAGAATCGCGGTTACTTTAGAATTGAACCATTCAGGAAGTGAGCGTAGTATCTTTGCGCACACTTTACTTTCTGAGATTTTATCACCAAGACCCCACATAGAGTTCACAATGTCATTCAATCTAGTGTAGAAGTCCATAAACATCTCATTCTCCTCCATATGAATTTCTTTAAATTTAGTTGTGAGGAGTTGGACTTTAGATTTCTTGACAATAGATGTACCCTCGTGTGTCATTTCTAATACATCCCATGCTTGTTTTGCATTTTCATAAGAGATGATTCTTTTGAATTCATCTGGTGATAATGCACAAGTAATTACATTTAGAGCTTTTGCATTGGCACTACTCTCACTTTTCTGAAGTGTGGTCCAAAGAGAATAAGCTGTTACTTTCATTGATTTTGAACCATCGACATTAGTTACTTCAGTGATAGGAGGGTTCCATTCATTCACTGTGGCCAGCCACACACTTTCATCCAAGGATTTGAGGAAGATCCTCATCCTGGCTTTCCAATAGGCATAGTTTGTGCCATTAAAGGGTGGTGGCCTAGTGACTGATAGGCTATCAAAATTTGACATCTTAATATAGCTTAGATCGTTAGCTCAGGAAATAAATCCAATAAATAAACAATAAGCACGAGCTATTAGGCTCTGATACCACTTGAAAGGGGCCTAGCTATATGCCCTAGAGGGGGGGTGAATAGGGCAATCCCAAATAAAACTAAAACAGCGGAATAATAAAAGAAATAAAGCACAATGCTGAATTGAAAGTAATCTCAATAGCCTAAAATAAAGAGAATGATACTATATCAGTTCTAAGGACAACCTTACACAAAAAACCAAAGGTTTAAGGTAGGACAACCTTATTTCTAGAACGTCCTTTGTATCACAAACCAATGAGGAATGAAAAATAAAGCAACCAAAATAACTTGCAGAAATAAATCCTAAGTTATTACAACATTCCCCACATTTGCTTGGAATAAAAAGATTACAACATTCATCCACGAATACAATCCACAAAACTGAATGAATAAAGAAATGAAAGAATAAAGCACATCCACAACATAACGATATATAGTGGTTCGCCTGTGTGTACACCAACTGTTATCCAACAGCCACACAGAATGCTACTCCACTCCTAATATCCTCACACAGGGGATATTAGCATGCACTATCAAAATAGGTTTCACAGGTTCACCTAAAACCTTCACAGTTATGTCTTTGATCTCGGGCTTACACAATCCAAAAACCCACACAATCTGAGTTTTCTAGCTCTCCTCAGATAACCAATACAATGAGATTTTTCTGGTAAATCTCAAACAAAACCCAAGAAAGCAAATTACACAAATGTAAAATACCTGAATCTCCTTTTGAAGTAGCCCGGTAGAACCAATCAGAGTAGAAGTTTGATTCAACGTTCAAAGTCCAATACTCACTTTAAGAATGGTTCTAAGTCTAATTGATTTTAAATCAAAAGGGCTAGTTCTATTTGATTTTGAATCTAAGAAGAAGGAATATCAGAAATTTCCCTTTTCAAATAAGATTGGAATGTAGATCAAAATCAAATAATAAATAAATTAGCAAAAGGAATATTAAATAAGCACAAAGTAGCTTAAAAACTACACAAACTTATCTCAGAGTATAGCCAAAAGAATGCTTGAATAGAGTTGAATTGAATTGCTAAAACTCTGAAGTTTGTGCTCTACCTATAGCTTAAAAAATCCCATCTACGACTGGTCTTAGGATCCTAGGACTACTCGTAGCTTCAAAGATTTTCAAAGATTTCCGTGGGATAAGGATTTGATGTTTCACGACCGGTCCTGGGTAGCCTATGACCGATCGTGGGCCACCTACGACTGGTCGTGGGTCACCTACAACCGGTCATAAGATCCCCAGTTTAGTTGCTGGAGTTTGAGTCGTAGGGCTAAGACTGGTCGAAGGACGAGTCGTACAGCTCACAGGACTGGTCGTAGGATGTCCAGGAATGGTTGTAGGACAACCAGAAAGATTCAAAAATCTTCAACAACCTAGGACTGGTCCTGAAAAACTTAAGACTGGTCGTAGCAGAGCTAGGACTGGCCTTGAAGTCCCTAGGACTGGTCTTAGAACAGCCCGAATAAACATATAAAAATATATGAATTATGTATCCAAAATGACCTACAGTAAAGCCCATCCTAAGGTCAATCTAAGGTCAAACAAACCTTAAAAGTGAGATGAAAATTTATAGTCTGTATACTTAGATGACCCTTAAGAAAAGCTTGAGAATTTATGAATCTTGTTGTAGGCCTTCTTGAGCTTGATCTTGACTTAACAAAGTCTTTTACTATACTTGAACTTGATTGTAACTTGAACATGCATACTTGAAGACTTCTATTCTTGAATGCTTCATCCATGACTTGAAACTTTCTTCATTTAAGTTCTTATCTTGAAATGCGATGTCTTGAAGCAATGAATAGTCTCAAACATGAAACACAAGATATACAAGACATAAACATAGGTTTTAGCACCACAAAATTTGACAACCAAAGGGATATGAAATCATAACACTTACAGAATTTGGGTCAGAAACCAACGGTCAGAATGCTTATAATCGGTGCGCAAGCGACACCACTCAGATTACTTAAATTTATATTTAATTTTTATAAAAACCTTTACTTTCTCATACTCTTCACTCCGGACTCAAGAAAATGGCCTCAGGACATCGTCTGGACTTAATTTTCGAGGTGATTGTCAAGTCGAACTAGGCGGTCATAACTGTCTAAGCTCATCGCTATCGGACTTTCGATGTGTGGTCTAGGTCCAATACGAAGTTTTCGAATGCTCCCGAGAGCAACTGGGTTTAGAGTTTACTCCTAGATTTCAGGATATTATAGCGTTAACAATTCTATAGGTTTTGGGTCTTGCAGATTGTATTAAAAGTTATTGGTGATAATTTCACAGGTAATCTAGTTTAGCGCTAGTTAATTCACGTTAAATTTCTAAGGGATTAGGTTCTAAAGTATTTCTACTAGAAGTGGTACTCGGGTCTATGTATGGATTTTTTCAGGACGTTACAGAATACGTGTTGGTCGAAGTACATAGGTAGCATCTTCACTTAACTATACTTACTCCCACTTGATAATGTGAGTAGGATCAGGAACATATTTCTGTAATATCGATATATGAAATACGTTATGTATGCCTTCGAGTGGTATAGGCAAAGCAAGGTGGTATGCTACCATGCCCACTCAGTCTAGAATCTGGAATGAGCCAATGAATCTTAGTGTAAGCTTCACTTTCTTTCCAAAATAAAGGGCTCCCTTCATTGGAAAAACTTTCAAGAATACATTGTCCTCAATTTTAAATTCCAACTGTCGCCGTCGGGTGTCGGCGTAACTCTTTTGTCTGCTCTGGACTGTAAGAATTCGATGCCTGATAATGTTGATCTTCTTTAAGGTTGCTTGAACTAGATCTAGGCCAACCAAGCCCTTCTCGCTAACTTCTACCCAACAATGTGGTGCTTGACATGAGCACCCATACAATACTTCGTAGGGAGCCATGCTAATGCTCGCTTGGAAGCTGTTATTATAAGTAACTCGACATAGGGGAGACAGTCATCCCAATTGTCCTTAAAGTCAAGAACACACGCTTGTAACATATCTTCTAATATCTGATTCACTCGTTCCGTCTACCCATCAGTCTATGGGTGAAACGCGGTACTGAACTTCAGTTATACTCCCATTACTTCTTGGATTCGAGTCCAAAATATAAACGTGAAATGCGTCTCGATCTGACACAATCTCCATAGGAATTCCTTGCAGTTGTACAATCTCCTTAATATACAGCTTGGCTAAATCGTCTGTTGAGTTTGAGGCTCTAACTGGGAGGAAATGAGCCAATTTCGTCAATCGGTCCACAATCACTCAAATAGATTCATGCCCCTTCCTTATCTTTGGTAACCGAAAATGAAGTCCATAGATATGAAATCCCATTTCCATTCAGCTATGGGCATAGCTGAAGTAAACCAAGAGGTCGGCGATGCTTAGCCTTAACCTGCTAGCACGTGAGACAATGGGACACGAAGTCTACTATCTAGGACTTCATGTTGTCCCACCAGTACGAACGCTTCATGTCCCTATACATCTTCGTACTACCTAGATGCATTGCCAACCTTGAATTGTGAGCGGCCTCTAAAACTTCCCTTCTCAAGTCATGGCGATTCGAGATGTATAGGCGGCCACGGTATCATAAACCTCCATCCGAGCTGACTCTCCATTCGAATTCTTCACTCTCACCTGCCCGTTCTCTCATCTTCACCAACAGTTCATCTTCTTTCTAAGCCACAATGATTCAGTCATCAATAAGTGGTTGCACATGGATGTATGCGATGCTCTCGAATGGCTCCTCTAATATAAGCTTTAATTTGAAGTCTCACACAAACTCTACCATATTCCATTCTTCCATCATTAGTAGAGCTGCAAATTCTATTGTCTTATTATGGCTTAAAGCATCAGCCACAAGGTTGGCCTTACCAGGATGGTAGGAGACCTCAAACTTGATGTCTTTCAAGGTTTCCATCCAATGTCTTTGTCTCATATTCAGGTCTCTCTGCGTGTAGATGTACTTGAGGCTCTTATGGTTGCAAAAGAGCTTGAACTTCTCTCCATAGAGGTAATGTCTCCAGAGCTTGAATACTAAAATGACTACCGCTAATTCCAGGTTATGCGTGGGGTAGTTTTCCTCGTGTTTCCTCAACTGTCGTGATGCATAGGCAATTACTCTGTCCTTTTGCATAAGAACACAACCTAAACCAATGAGAGACACATCATTGTATATAGTATATCTGATCCCCTACTCTGGCAATACTATCACGGGTGTGGACGTCATCTTGTCCTTTAATTCCCGAAAGGCTTCTTCCGCTTTCTCATTCCAGGCAAACTTAAGATCCTTTCGAGTGAGTTGTGATAATGGTCTATCTTGAAAAAATCTTTAATGAAGCGGTGATAGTAGCCAGAAAGTCCGAGAAAACTCCTCATTTCTGTAACAGAACCGGGCTGCTTCCAGTCCCACACCGTAGTCACCATGGCAAGGTCCACGACAATTCCTTCCTTGGACACCACGTGTCCTAGAAACTTGACTTCCTCCTTCCAAAAGTCATATTTCTGGTATTGCGCAAACAACTTATTCTTCCTGAGAGTGTCGAAGACTGCTCGCAGGTGTTCTTCATGATCTTTCTAGCTCTTAGAGTATATCAAAATGTCATCTATAAATACGATGATGAACTGGTACACACATGGCCGAAACACCCAGTTCATGAGGTCCATGAACACAGCTGATGCATTCGTAAGTCCAAACGACATCACAAGAAACTCATTGTGCCCAAAACTGGTTCTGAATAATGTTTTTTGCACGTCTTCATCCCTGACGAACAACTAATGATACCCTAACTGCAGGTCGATTCAGACAAATATCGTGCCCCTTTCAACAGGTCAAATAAGTCATCTATCCTGGGCAGAGGGTACTTGTTCTTAACCATGACGTGATTCAGCCTATGATAATCAATACACAATCGCAGCGACCTGTCCTTCTTCTTTACAAACAATACCGGTGCTCCCCAAGGGGATACGCTAGGCCATTTAAAACCTAATTCCAGTAGATCATCTATCTGCCTCCTCAATTCCTCCATTTCACATAGAGGCATGTGGTATGTTGGCAAGGAAATGGGTGTCGCACCAGGCACAAGGTCAATAGTAAAGTCGATCTCGCACTAAGGAGGTAGTCCAAGTATCGTTCTGAACATGTCCATGAAATCTTAGACTACAGGTGTGTCCCCTAGCATCGGACCATCAACATTCTCCAATAAGGAAGCGTGATAACTTATGTAATAGGGTCAACTGACCTGAATAGGGAAAGTAATGGTCGTGCCCTCGGGTCCATGTGCCGTCACCAGTTGGGTTTCGCAGTCAATCTCTGCCTTCATTTTGGTGAGCCAATCCATGACGAGGATGATGTCATAATGATACAGCGGGGTGAAAATCAGGTTTATGCACACCGTTCTGCTTCCTAAGTCTATCGAGCAATCTGTATATAGCTTATTAGCATCGAAGAAGGTCTCTGTTGTGGTAAGGACTCTCACCCTAACCATAGGGATAATGTTTAGCCCTAAGCACTTGACTGTAGAGTATAATATTATTGAAATAGTAGACTCGGTGTCCACCAATAGAAATACTGGTGTACCTTGAATGTGGGAAGTGACTTCAAAGGTTAAAGGCACTACAGTTGCTGACTTAGATGTTTCAGCTGCAAGTGCATGTACATGTGCTTGTTGAGAACGATTGGGTTGTGCTGCCATAAGTCGTTGAGGTGGCCAATTTCGAAGTATAGGTGGTCTGTAAAATGGTTGTGTTGGTGGTGCGGATCGTACGGGTGGAGCTGAAATAGCCTGTGGCAGGTGGCAGTTGATCTTCTGAGGCAGCATAAATCTATTGTCCTACATCTTCGTAAAATAGTAGGTGTCTGTATGGCCCACCCTCTTACAATAGGCGAACCAAATATCTGATCGCCTTGGTTGGATTGATGGAGCCATTAGCCTGGGAGGCGAATGTACACGTGACCTCTTACCGAGCAATGGTCGATTTGGCAGCTCAGGTCGAGGCCTTGGGCCCATCGGCATATGTGTCCTTAACACCCTGTCTCTATCCTGCTCAGCTCGTAGGGACATGTTCACTAGCTCATCATAGTTGGGAATGCTAGCGCAACACATCTTTATGCAGATGTCAGGTTATAGACCCTCTGAAAATTACTACATACTCATTAGCTTGTCCACCAGGATCAATGGTGCATATTTGGTTAGCTCTGTAAAACAATTCTTGTACTCGGCTACTGCATCCCCCCTTGTCGAAGGTGGAGAAATTCACCCTCCTTTTCATTACGGTAAGTGAGGAGGAAATATTTTCCATGGAAGCGAGTTTCAAACATGTCCCACATCCACACATATCCTGTGGGGACAGTCCGTAGGATGCTATCCCACCAGAGACTAGCCTCCTTTTCAAACATGTACGTAACTAGCTCCACTTGCTCTACCTCAATACAGTGCAACGACTTCAGCATCTTAGATATATGATCCAACCAATACTCTGCCTCCTAAGGTAGGTGAGTACCTATAAAAGTAGGAGGATGGAAACATTGAAAATGCTCAAACAAGCCGCTTATATTCATAGCCACAACAGGCTGCATAGATGGTATAGGTGGTATCATAGTCATGTTCTAGGAAATGGCCCCCGCAATCGTAGCCAATACTTACTATTATTGTTGCATCATCAGGAGCATCATTTGCTCCAACCTATCAAGAGGAGAAGCCGCCTGAGGCATGTGTGGCGTCGATGTAGATGCACGGTTCTATTCCATAACTGGTGGTGCACAAGGTGTTGGCCCATTGGTGGGGCCAGTGGCCGGCTGCGAATCCGGCATTGTCTCAAAGTTTGGGCCTAAGCTAGGGTCTGTCTGGCTATAGTTCAGGGGAGGCACCCCGTCAATCAATCTGCCAAGTGCGAGACGTGCTATATTCTGAGTTTTTTTAGGAGGCATCCCCTATATACAACATAGGATGCAACATATGTAAGATTTAAAAGAATTACTCACTTTTCTAAAAATTCTACACATTTCAAATCAAAGAAGCTTCACGCATTTCATTAAGCCAAAATTGTCTTGATACATATGATGTAGGATTACATGAATCATGACAAAAGATACATGTGAGCTATTTAGCAACAGTCTTAATACTAACTATTTTAACATCCATCCAAGCCAATTAGGGCTATTACAAAGAAAATAAGAAATAGGGGAAACCAAGAGAACCACTACAACACAACTAGTCTGCTGACTCTAGTGAAGGTGGAGGCGCACCCTTATCCTGCATACAACACAGGAGGGCTTTCAAGGTGCAAGACATTTTCTTGAATTTCTGTTTCAGATAGGCTTGATTCTCCTTGAACTCCTATCTCAGGGCAGCCTGATTTTCCTCAATTCTGGTCATGCGGGCTTCTAAGGTAGCCCGATCATGATGGTCTTCATGTGTAGCAGGAGGGCCCCCATCAGAGTCTTAGGCCTCCTCTTCTTTTCCCTGTTCTTCCTCTTCACTGCCTTCCACACCACATCCTTCTTCACCATCACCACTTTCTTCCTCACCTTCACTTCCCTCGTCCTCTTCACTTTCTTCTTCTATTTCGTCGCTCTACCTATCGAGTCAGGCTTGGCATTGCCTAGGGCCAATTCCCATGTTATTGAGCATGTTCTCACTGATAATGTGAAATGGAGTGATGTTATCCATATGGAGTCTGAAACTGAAGTGGCTGGCAATTTTGTAAATAAATCGGCTGAAAGGTAGTGAGGAGTCTTGCCTAGTAGACCGTGCAGTGCTCACTATTTGAGATAGAGCAAGAGTAGGCAAGCATACTTTCTCTCCTTACCCGTCTCTATACAAGAAGTCCACCATGAACTTTGTACATTCGGTGCAGTTACTCCACCTAGGATACATGTTATACGTGCATGTGGTGGAGCAGGCGGAAGTCGTTCGTCATCTTAAATGAAACAAGGCTATTTCCTCACCTCCAACGCTCAAGTTGGCCGCATAGGAAACATGTGCGATGATTTCTCACTCACTCACTAGAGAGACGAGTTTCACTAGCATGTACCACACCTCTTTCAATTCTCATAATGCGGGCCATCATGTCCACATCTACTATGGCCTCCTACCTTCCCAAAGGGATAGTAAACTGGAGAGGCTCCAACAGTGGGTTCTGTATGTGGGCATAGAAGGCTCGGACAATGCCTTCACTTGTGTGAGCATTTCCCTTAAATATGGGACCCCACCCATTTTCCAGGAGAAAGTCGATGACTGGATACATTCTAAACAACTTCTCATCGACATATGCTTCAAATATGACCTTGCGGTTGTGAAAATTACCCAGATCGATGCTCTCCGGTAGCGATATTTTCAATGAGATTTGTGGATCGAGGTCCCGCTTGGATCTTCGCTCTCGCTCAACATTTGTACTAGCCTCAGCACTCGCCTTCTTCGTAGTACGACGTGGTCGGCTTGGCACGGCCTCATCCGGGGCCACTCTCTTCTTTCTTATGAGGGAAAGGAGTGTAGAGATCGATAATATGGCAGTAACTAGCTCAAAGAGAGCCACGGAGTTGGAAAAGCTTGAGAGTGAAGTAGATTTGAGGAGCTTAAGAGTTATGAGACACAAAAGTGGATTTTGTGCCCAAATGTGGGGAATTAGGGAAAATGGAGAGTAGTAAGAGGTAGTTTTAAGAGAATGGTTGTATATGGGTGCAAAATATGGAAGAAGATGGAATATTGATGTGAAATGTAGAAGAAAATGGAGCTTGAGTGTATGGAGTGGATTTTTGAGAGGAAAAATGTGATTTTGGAGGATTTAGAGGGTTAGGAATTGGGTGGAATGGCAAGGGGGGAGGAGGGGGTTCAAATGAGGGGTCCCACATGTGGGAGGGTCCCACACTGTCGGTCGATGGGCAGTGTCGGCGCGGGCCCACAGTGAAGGCAGGTGGTGCCGCCAACCCCTCCCTAGACTGCCGGTGGTGGCTCCACCCTAGGATGGTGGCCACCCCCACGGGGTGTTGTACATGTGCAAGGGAACCCCTGGGTCCCATCGAAAATTAGGATTTGCATCCTCATGTCTGTTTGATGTGTTTTCTCGGTCCTATAAGTGGGTATTCATGCCTTTTAGATTGGTTCGAGTTTGAGACTTGCCAAGTCTTTGTTCAAACCCATCAATTGATAGCCAAAAAGGTATTAAGATCATTTCACATGATCTCGGACACGTACGGGCTAGATTACAATGGTCAAATTCGCTCGTCGGTGAAACTTGGGATCATACGGTCATTTCTACATTTCATTGCCCCCTTCCTAAGTTAAAGTACGTCAGAGTGCGTCGTGTTACCATAGCCCAGGTCTAGTTTAATCTAAATCATGCTTTGATACTAATAATGTCCCGGATTTCGAGGGTTGAGCAAAGCTCAACTCCCGAGATCTAACGCATCACTTATGCAACATAGATAATAATGTTTAAATTATGTCCATATTAGTGCATTAAACATGAGAGGGATTACACTAAATCAATATATCATACTCCATAGTTAATATAATTAACCAAGTGGAAGACTGAGATAGATATATAAGGTATATGTACGTGTTGTACAACCTCTAGAGTATGAGTATATTACTGGACCGAATATTTACATATTTTAACTCAAAATATACAAAATGACAAAAACGTAGATGTCCAACTAATCCTTGTATCCCTATAATCCCATCAAAGCAGCACGAGGTCTACATAGACCTGCCATAGAGTTGAACATAGGAGAACTCTTCCTCCTCATTTGTGAAGTCCAACTTCGCTACATATACATCCTTATCACCTGCCTCTATAACAGAGTCTGGTTGGTGTTTTAAAACACCGTCCCAGAGTGGGAGTGAGTGATTAACTCAGTGATACTATAAGGTAAAGGTTAACATGTTATCAATTCAATCAAGCAGTAATGATAAAGCAGTACAACAATCATTCCCTAACTACTCTTATTACAGCAGGGATGGTATGCAGTAATGATGCATGCCCTCGTACGACAATCCCTCAAGCGACTACATCAACCATTCTCGCATGACAAACTATCTAAAGTTCACTTCCTTGCCTAAGCACATGCAATGCGGTGCACGATCGTGTTAGCCAAGTACTTAATTAGGCTTATTCATAGAATAAATTTGGAAAGCTAAGGTACCTCCTTTTATATCATTTATTCAACCGAAAGATCCATCTAGGGTCATCAATCCTAGTTAATCACATACAATAGGCAAGTTGTAGGACATCACTCCTAATGAGAAGGAGTGGATAGGTAAGTTCGACAGATTATACTCGAGGTCACTGCAGGGTGGTCGTTACCTCAGTGCAAGCCAACAGCTCGAATACAGTGTTATAACGACCTAGAAAAATTTGTACTTAGTCCCGAGTACCATCTTTAGTAGAAATCATTTAGAACCAAATCCCTTAAAAATTTAATGTTTTTTAGCTAGCGCTAAATTAGATTGCATGTAACAATTGCATCGATAACTTTCAATACGATCTGTATGACCTAAAACTTATAGAATCATTGACGCTACATTACCCTGAAATCTAGGATCCAACTCTAAACCCAGTTGCTCCCGAGAATGCTTTATAATTTTTGTATTAGATTTAGACTGCACGTTGAAAGTCCGATAACTATGAACTTAGACCATTACGACCGCTTAGTTGGACTTGAAAATCACCTCAAAAATCAAGTCCAAATGATGTCATGAGACCATTTTATTGAGTCCGAAATGAAGAGAGTAAGAAAATGAAGATTTTTTAGAAAATTAAATATATTTTTACGTAAATTGGAACGTTTCACTTGCATGTTATTTTTAAGCATTCTGACCATTACATTTCGACCCAAATTCACCCTTGGATCAGGATAAGTGACCCTTACATGTCAAAGTACTTGTGGCCTTGATCGAATTTCGGTAACCGTTGAATTGAAGCTGGTCCACCACGGACGATCTGAAAACTCGATCGGACTGAAAACTTAACTTACTAAAGATCTAATACTAGTGAGCTTAAGTCCGACTGCATTTGATAAGAGGACCTCCAGAAGTGCTCCGTTGGCTCAGAAAGAACTCGATTTGGTTATAACCTAAGTATACCTTGACTTTAAGACTATTTTCGTCGAGTTTAGGATTATAAAAAGGCCTTAAACCCTCATTCCCAAATTCCATACGAATTTCCTAAACCCTAGTTTTCCAAGAGAGAAAAAAGAGAGAGAAAGGGTGGGAGAACCTGTTGATTCTCCGTAGGATTCTTCGCAGTTCATCTACACATCGAACCTACATATTTGAATCATTCTTTCGGTGATTCTGATTCCATTCTTGGGTAAGTTAAGCTAACCCTAACCTGTTTTGAAGCCTAGAATAGCCTAAGTGAAGTTATAGCTAACCTGTTTCATTTCATAGGTAGCGCATCCGCCGTTGACGAAGACTTATCATCTGAATCATATCGAATACGTATTTTCTGGTTTAAGGTGCAGACTATATACATTTAGGTTATGGTTTTCAAAGCTTTAAATGATAGATAATGATTTATTCATGAGGTGAATGATATTACACATGCAAAATGCGTTATCCATTTCGATTTACACATATGCATACTTTATATTATAAATAGCGTATTTCATGTATATGTTAGAATACCTATATGTGTATGGAATATGCTGTTTTGATTGTCATGATTAATTGCCATTGTTATATGCTTGATATGTATGCGGCAACTCCTTGGCGAAAGGATTTGCCCTAATATGCAATGGAGTCGACATACGTGATGTATGTTGAATAGTGTAATCTAAGTGTTTGTATAAATGCCTAAATGAGTTAGTAGTTTGTAAAGTGTGATTGTTAAGGTTGTTGAGATATGAATCTCAATCACAATATTTGAGTGTATGATTTCCTCCATGAATTATGTAACTTAGATTATTCATGTTGAATGTGTATATGATTTCCTCCATGTACTATATTTAAGTTCCAGTTATATGTCATGAATGATCATATGAATGTAGGACATGATTCATATGCCTGTTATTGAGTTTGTACGTGATTGGGGCTGTGCTACAGTCCAGGTAATTGGTAATCATACTCTACATAGTGGTTGAGGTCATTTTTGCCACACAGGATGAGTTTAATGAATCTGAGTCGTGCTTGGGATGTTCGACAATGGTTAGGCCACACGGAGTGCTTATGCATTCCATGTCATTCAACTCAACGTGCGCTTGGCCTAGTTAAGCTTATCAACTAACCCGATTGACCGATGTTTATTCACCTTGCTTGGTCGTTATTGTTTGAATCTAAGACACAAAGCTTACTAGTGAAACTCCCGTTAACCTTGGTACCATGATCCCCTAACACTCATGAGCCGGACATGGTGGTATGGGACACCGTGGTCGAGCTGTCGGCCTACGTTGGAGCGACAAACCTCCCTGTAGTGACCAGTGAGCACCCCACTTTCGTGAGAAGATTATGGTGGTATGGGACACTATATTCTTGCTGTCGGCCTACATTGATTGGTGATGAGCCCTCTGTAGTGACCTCGAGTATATCCTGACACTGCAAAAGGGTGACGAGTCCTATTGTAGTATTGAAGATATAACTAGGCTTGTATTGATTTTGTGATGGGGGAGTGGTGTAACGATTCCGTGCAACAGCCCTGACATCCCTTTCAATGACCTAAAATCGTAACATCATATGAGATTTCCTAGGACTGACGACCCTAGAATGGATCAATGTTTGGGGGTTGATATAAGGGAGGTGTCTTAGCTTCCCAATCCTGCTGTATAAAAAAGACTAATAAGAACTGGGTAAGCATATTCATGACATCGCACTGCATGTGCCATTGGCGTTGGTGTGAGAGCACAGTGGTAGTGATTCATGCCGCGATCGTTAGATGATGTCGCATGAGGGAGTTTGTGGTGAGGGCATGAATCATTATCTCATTCATTCTCGCATTAACAAGAGTATTTAGGACATGTTTGATTGTACTACTTTATCATTACTGCTTGATTGAATTGATAACATGTTAACCTTTACGGTATAGTACCACTAAGTTGATCACTCACTCCCACATTCTGGGATGGTGCTTAAACACCAACCAGACTCTGATATAGTTGCAGGTGACAGCGATGCTGGCGAGGTGGAGCTAGACTTTGATGAGGATGAGGAGGCGTTCTCATTTATGCAGTTCTCAGGAGGGTTCATGTGAGCCTTGTCCTGGCGAGCGAGGATTTTTGGAATATGTATATGATGATTTTTATACAGTTAATCCATGTATTTTGAGACACAATCGTATATATTGACTTGGGCAGAGCATGTATATTTTGGGGATTCTTTTTTATTTGTATATATATTTAAGTATTTCACTTATATTTCCTCAATATCCCTGAATTATATCTGCTGATCTAGCTTGATCTGTATCATGTTTCATGCACTAACACCGACAACATACATCCATTATTGTTTATGTTGCATATGTGATGTTTTGAAACTCGAGAGCTGAGTTATGCTCGACCTCTGAATTTCAGGGCATTACAAGTTGGTATCAGAGCATGATCTGGATTAACCTGGACTTGGGTTAGGGTCACATGACGTGTGTTGATGCCATTATAGCATAGGAGGGTGCGAGAACAATCTAGAAACAGAACTGGGACTCCCAGTTTGTCTTTTGGCGAAGGTTTACTAAAAATGGTCACCGAGATCGAGTCCATGCACACTCCTGATCACACACGTCGACCCTAAATCAAGTCTAGACCGTCAATTGACGGGTATAAACTGCATTCCACCCCATTCCAGCCATTAGAAATTAGTAAAAGTTAATAGCGGTCATATTAGTTCTGAAATGACCCGAAACGGCTCAAATCAGAAGAGGGGGCCAAACGAATCAGTTTCAGGGGGTTCCAGGGTGGGACCCCAACTTTTTTAGACCCAGGGAATGGTGAGGACCTCGCCCAATCGGCGAGCCCTCACCGGATAGTCCAGTGGTCGGCGAGGGCCTTACCGGTCAGCGGGCTCAGGTGGGACTGGGCTTTCGGACCGATGGTCTTAGGGTCTTAGTGGGAGCCTATGGTATAGGGTTCAACCCTTATTTCATCCCAAATCAGTGACTTCCTTCACAAACTTTACTCCCAAGCTTTCCTTTCTCCTTGAAACCGTCCATACCTTTCTCAAATCGCACTTCTAATCTTTCTTTCTTCCATTTTCCTTCAAGCCTCACGTTCTTCCACCATTCTCAACCATACCTAGCATCTACACTTTTCATTTTCTTCAATTTGAGCTCCCAAAGCTCTCATTTAAGCTCTAAAACATGCCAGCCCCCAACCCCTCCTATCTTGATCTTTTCTTTTTTTCTATTTTCCCTTTCTTTGACCCATTACACTCCTCTTTCAGACCCAGATCCATGGGAACCCATTAGGTCAGCCCTTTTCTTCCATTTCATCACTCTTTCATGGCTTTCATGGAGGCTATTGTAGCCTTTTTCTCCATTTCCTCCATCCTTTTGCTGATGGGCAAGAAGCATGCCCCTATGGACAAGGCTGGGCCTAGTCGCCCCGCTCATTCGAGGCAGCCCAGAGGAGCTACTGCGAGTTCAAGTTTTAGGAGAGAATTGCATTCGAAGCGGGATTTGGATCCCCATGCTCCATTTGGAAGATCGTTATTAGTAGAGTTGGCTCATGGAATTTACAAGGACCGTAAGGTTCTTTTTAAAGCGCATGTGGATGGGCGACTCTTTGGTGAGTATTTGTTGTTCGAACGTATAGAAGCTGTCAGGTGGGGTCCGCTATTTGAGGACGAGTCTCGTGCAAATATGAGTACTGTTCGTGCCTTCTATGCTCATATTCGGTACCCTACGCTGGAGCTGTTACAGTTCAAGATCCCCTTCGACAGAGATCGAGAAGCCACAATTAATGTTGGGTTGATAGCTCGACTCCTGAACGTGCCACTTGGTGAGGTACATCCAAGTGCAAGGAATCTGAATAGTATTCATGAGAGGGATCGCTGCACCAGATTTCTATGTGGTTGTTTAGTTGAGTGGCAGCATAAAAAGAGCCTCTTAGCGACCCATATGTCGGGCGATTTTCATCTGCTTCACCACATCTACACGTTCAATGTTTATCCCAGGTGGAGCAATCGCAGTGAATGCACGCGTCTCATGGTAGATTTTCTGTATCAAGTGGGGCAGGGATAGAAGGTGTGCATGCTTATGTTTATCCTGCGATATATCATCCTTATTGCGTGATTAAGAAGAACATCTGAATCACTTCCCTTTGGCCGACTCATATGCAAGATTGCGCTCGAGTTTGCCTACAGACTTGGGGCGGAGTTGTCGGCGCCGGTCCATTATATCAGCGAGGCTATGCTTAACCAGATGAAGATGGGGCCTCGGTAATGTGAGGCCCAGCTTGATGAAAGCGAGGAAGAGTACGATAGTGAAGAAGAAGGAAGTGAAGAAGAAGGTGGGGTAGAGATAGAGGAAGAAGTGCAGGATGAGGAAGAAGAGGAGACTCAGGATACTGATGAGAGTCCTCCTCCTGTGACTCAGGCTGATAGGGATGCCCGTATAGTGCGACTCGAGGAGGGTCAGGCTGCTCTTCGACAGGCTATTGGGGATTTATGTGGCCTCATAAAGCGTAAGTTTAAGAAAGTAACCCGCACGCTGAAGACCAACCTGTGTTGCCTGAAGGATAAGGGTGCCCCCTTCTCCATCACCAGATTCCGATGAATAAGCTTTATGTAGTCGTTGTTTACTTGTTGTTGCTTATTTTTATGTGTGGTCTGCTAGTTGTTTGGTAGTTGGTAGTTATTTAGTGTTGAAGCTTAGTTGTTTTGTTCACATGCTTTCTCTATCACGATTCATGTAATGCTGCAAATCATGTATTGTGATAATTTTGTTAATGAAATGCATGTTGTTTCCTTGGCTTGTGACGTTTATGCTATGAATGGACTGTGTGAATGCCTAATCTTATTGGTTGCTATCCTCTGTTGTGTGTAGGGTATGCCACCTAAGGGTTCGAGATCTTCGGCCCGTCTTTCTTTGGGAGATTTGCTCGACGGGGCCCTTTCCCTCTATGATACTCATATGAACCCCCATTCGGGCCCATCTCGTTCAGATCTCATGCTGAGTTCTCAGCCGGCTTTTGGTCCTACTGCTAGGCCACCTCCTGTGACACCTTTTGTGGTGCCTCCTGTCACACCTGCGGTTCCCGAGCAGAACCGTGCGTCTGATCGACGCCTTCTACATCACATTCCGCTCCGCCTCCTGATAGACTGGAGCAGATGATGCTGTTGATGCAGCAATAACAGATACAACAGTAGCAGCAGCAACAACAATTCTTATCCTCCATGGTTGGTATCTTTGCTCAGTCGATGGTGGTGACTCCACTTGCCTCGCCTCTATACCCTATTGGGCATACTAGTGCGAGCGGTACATTCGATCGATTTCAGCGCTTGAGGCCTCCTACATTTTCGGGTACTCACAGACCCGAGGAGGCTGAGTATTGGATAGACCGCATCTCGAAGATGCTTAGATTGTTGCACTGTTCCAAGGCGGAGCAGGTTGAACTGGCCACCTTCATGTTTGAGAAGGAGGCTAGCTTATAGTGGGACAGCATTCTCCACACAATTGCGGAGGGATTTAGGTGGATGTGGGCAGCGTTTGAGGTATGCTTCCACGAGAAGTACTTTTCGATCACTTATTGGTATGAGAAGGAGAGTGAGTTCCTTCGCCTTCGCCAGGGAGGCATGTCAGTGACGGAGTATGAGAACAGGTTTACGGAGCTAGGCAGGTATGCTCCGTTGATTTTGGGTGATCAGCCGTTGAGGATGTGACATTTTTCTAAGGATTTACTGCCCGAGATTAGATCGAAGATGTGCTGTGTGAGCATTTCTTTTTATGCGGAGCTGGTGAGCATGTCGTTGTGAGCAGAGTAGGATGGGGAGAGGTTGTCCCGCACGCGAGCACCTATGGTTCCTTGGTCGTGACCTGAGTTCGTGAGTAGGCCATTCCTCAGTAAGAGGCCTCGGTTTGATTCACCGCAAGGGTCTTCTGCATCTCCTAGCCATTTGAGGTGTCCTGATGTGTGGTGCAGTTATTGCAAGAAGCCTGGCCACACTCAGATTTCTTGCTTTTCCAGGATGCGAGACGGTGGGTTCTTGCCGCCTCAGAGGATCGGTCGTCCGATGCCTCAGGCCATTTCAGCACCACCTCTTTGATCAGCACCAGCTTATCCTTCCTTCAGACCTCTAGCACCTCATTTCAGGCCACCACAATGGCCCATGGTTCCTCCACCTCATCGACCACAGCAAGCTCAGGTTCATGCGCTCACAGCTGAGGTGCCCAAGGCAGATTCAGCACCAGCATCATTTGAGGTTCCTGCGCACATCCTAGGTACTCCTATCTTTCTGTTGGTGGACATTGGGTCCACTATTTCGATCATTTCTTGTGCTGCAGTCAAGCGGCTAGGTTTGGTTACGGCTCCTGCGAAGGGAGTGAGACTCACGACAGCTATAGGGACTACGTCAGATATTACTCGGACCTGTGAGTCTTGCTCGATAGATTTGGGTAGAAGGACGATGTTCATCGACTTGATTGTCACCCCACTGTGTCATTATGATGTTATTTTTAGGATGGACTGACTCACGAACATGAGGGCAGAGATTGATTGTGAGGTCAGAGTCGTGACAGCCTATGGACCTGAGGGCACGGCCTTCTCTTTTCCAGTTCAGGTCAGTTGGTCCTGTCGTGTTAGCAGTTGTGCTTCTATGTTAGAGAGTTCTGATATTCTGATGTTAGAAGATATGCTAGTAGTTCACAATTTCTCTGATGTATTTGAGAAGATTCCAAGGCTTCCTCCTCGGCGCGAGATTGACTTCACTATTGATCTTGTGCCCGATGCAACACCGATTTCCCTACCGACGTATCGTATGGCTCCATGTGATATGGAGGAGTTGAGGAGTCAGATTGCTGGCTTGCTTGAAGTAGGCTATATTCGGCCGAGTGTGTCACCTTGGGGAGTGCCTGTTTTATTTGTGAAGAAGAAAGACGGTTCCCTGTGGTTATATATTGATTATCGCGGGCTGAATCAGGTGACAATGAAGAACAAGTATCCTTTGCCCAGGATTGATGATCTAATTGATAAGTTGAAGGGGGCATGTTATTTATCGAAGATTGATTTGTAGTCTAGGTATCATCAGTTGCGCGTCAGGGGTGAGGACGTGCAGAAGACTGCGCTCAGGACTAGTTTTGGTCATTATGAGTTTCTCGTGATGTCTTTTGGACTCACGAATGCTCCAGTCGTGTTCATAGACATGATGAACAGATTGTTTCGGCCATTTCTGTTCCGGTTCGTCATCGTCTTTATCGATGACATTTTGATATACTCCCCGAGTCGAGAAGAGCATGAGGAGCACCTGAGAGCGGTATTGAAGACCCTCAGGGAGAACCAGTTGTTCACACAGTATAATAAATGCGACTTCTGGAAGGAAGAAGTTAAGTTCCTAGGACACGTGGTGTCCAAGGAAGACATTGCGGTTGACCTCGCTAAGGTAGCTGCTGTTCAGGATTGGAAGCAGCCTGGTTCAGTTACTGAGGTGAGGAGTTTTCTGGGTCTGGCAGGTTACTATTGATAATTTATTCGAGATTTTTCTAAGATTGCCAGACCGTTGTCTCAGTTGACAAGGAAAGACTTGAAGTTTTCTTGGAATGAAAAGGCTGAAGCAGCTTTTCAGGAGCTGAAGGACAAGTTGACATCAGCCCCAGTGCTAGTATTACCAGAGCAAGGGGTTAAGTATACGATATATACTAACGCGTCTCGCGTTGGTCTGGGTTGTGTCCTTATGCAGAAGGACAGGGTGATTGCATATGCCTCGAGACAATTAAGGAAGCACGAGGAGAATTACCCTACGCATGACCTAGAGTTAGCAGCTGTCATCTTCGCATTAAAGCTCTAGAGACATTACCTCTACGGAGAAGAGTTCGAGCTCTTTTACGACCACAAGAGCCTTAGATATATATTCTCACAGTGAAATTTGAATATGAGACAGCGCCGATGGATGGAGACCTTGAAAGACTTTAAGTTCGAGGTTTCCTACTATCTGGGCAAGGCAAACCTTGTGGCTGATGCGTTGAGCCGCAAGAAGGCTATAGAATTTGCAGCTCCGCTTATGGTGAAAGAATGGGCTATAGTGGAATTCATGTGAGACTTTGAGCAGAAGCTCACAGTGGAAGAGCCGTATGAAGTCGTCGCACATATTCATATACAACCGCTCGTAGATGGTCGTATCATTGAGGCTTGGGCAGGCGATGAGCTTCTAGTAAAGATGAAGGAGCGGGTTGGTACCGACGGGAACTCTGAATGGACTAATGGTATGGATGGGGGCTTGCGATATTAAGGCTGCCTATGCGTTGCAGACATACCTGACTTAAGACGAGAGATTCTTGAGTCAGCCCACAGTTCGAGGCTTGCGATGCATCCAGGTAGCATGAAGATGTATTAGAATATAAAAAGATTGTACTGGTGGGAAAATATGAAGGTCCACATTGCTAAGTTCGTATCCCGTTGTCTCACGTACCAGCAGGTTAAGGCAGAGCATCGCCAACCTCTTGGATTGCTTCAGCCCATGCCCATAACTGAATGAAAGTGGGACTATATTTCCATGGACTTTATTTCTGGACTACCGAAGATGAAGAAGGGACATGACTCTATTTGGGTGATCGTTGATAGGTTGACGAAGTCAGCTCATTTCCTACCGATCAGAGTCACAAATTCTGCAGACGAGTTAGCTAGATTGTATATCAGGGAGATTGTACGCCTATATGGAGTTCCCTTGGAGATTGTGTCAGATAGAGACACCCGATTCACATCTATCTTCTGGTCTCGTATCCAAGAAGTGATGGGTGTGAAGTTGAAGTTCAGTACCGCATTCCATCCGTAGACAGACGGGCAGACGGAGCTTATGAACCAGATTTTGGAGGATATTTTGCGAGCTTATGTGTTGGACTTCAAGGACATTTGTGATGACTGTCTTCCTTATGCAGAGTTAGCATATAACAACAGATTCCAGGCGAGTATTGTTATGGCTCCCTATGAGGCATTGTATGGTCGTCCATGTAGAGCGCCACATTGTTGGACAGAAGTGGGCGAGAAGACCTTGATTGGCCCAGAGTTAGTTCAGGCGACTTCAGAGAAGATCGACAGCATTCGGCGTCGACTACTCTCAGCACAGAGTAGGCAGAAGAGTTACGCCGATACGAGATGGCAACTGCTTGAGTTTGATGTTGGGGACTATGTGTTCCTGAAGGTTTTCCCTATGCGAGGAGTTCTTAGGTTTGTTAAGAAGGGAAAACTCACGCCGAGATTTATTGGCTCATTCCAGATACTTGATCGAGTGGGGGCAGTAGCGTATCGTCTTGCTTTGCCCACACCACTCGCAGGCGTGCATAATATTTTTCATGTGTCCATGTTGAAGAAGTATGTTCCCTATCCTTTGCATATTATCAGATGGGAGCAGGTGCAGTTGAGCGAGGATGCCACTTATGAACTACGCCTGACGCGTATTTTGGATAGGAAGGAGCAGGTATTGCGTAGCAAGGTTATCCCACTTGTGAAGGTATTGTGGACGCATCATAGCGAAGAAGAAGCTACCTGGGAGACGGAAGCTGAGGTTAGGAAGAATTACCCCCAAATCCTCGAGGAGTATAAGAAGGTATGAATTTCAGGATGAAATTTTTTCTTTAGGGAGGTAGATTGTAACGACCTAGAAAAATTCGTACTTAGACCTGAGTACCATCTTTAGCAGAAATCATTTAGAACCAAATCCCTTAGAAATTTAATGTGTTTTAGCTAGCGCTAAATTAGATTGCATGTAACAATTGCACCGATAACTTTCAATACGATCCGTAAGACTCAAAACCTATAGAATCATTGACGCTATATTACCCTAAAATCTAGGATCCAACTCTAAACCCAGTTGCTCCCGGGAATACTTTGTAAATTTGTATTGGATTTAGACCGCACGTTGAAAGTCTGATAGCTATGAACTTAGACCATTACGACCGCTTAGTTGGACTTGACAATCACCTCAAAAATCAAGTCCAAACGATGTCCTGAGACCATTTTATTGAGTCCGGAGTGAAGAGAGTAAGAAAATAAAGATTTTTTTAAAAATTAAATATATTTTTAAGTAATCTGGAATGTTTCACTTGCGTGTTATTTTTAAGCATTCTGACCGTTAGATTTCGACCCAAATTCACCCTCGGATCAGGATAGGTGGCCCTTACATGTCAAAGTACTTGTGTCCTTGATTGAATTTCGGTAACCATTGAATTCAAGTTGGTCCACCACGGACGATTTGGAAACCCGATCGGAATGAAAACTTAACTTAATAAAGATCCAATACTGGTGAGCTTAATTCTGACCACATTTGATAAAAGGACCTCCAGAAGTGCTTCATTGGATCAGAAAGAGCCCGATTTGGTTATAACCTAAGTATACCTTGATCTTAAGACTATTTTCGTCGAGTTTAGGCTTATAAAAAGCCCTTAAAACCTCATTCCCAAATTCCATACGAATTTTCTAAACCTTAGTTTTCCAAGAGAGAGAAAGTGTGGGAGAACCTGTTGATTCTCCGTAGGATTCTTTCCAGTTCATCTACACATCGAACCTACGTATTTGAATCGTTCTTTCGGCAATTCTAATTCTATTCTTGGGTAAGTTAAGCCAACCCTAACCTGTTTTGAAGCCTAGAATAGCCTAAATGAAGTTATATCTAACCTGTTTCATGCCATAGGTAGCGTATCCGCCGTTGACAAAGACTTATCGTCTGAATCATATCGAATACGCATTTTCTGGTTTAAGGTGCGGACTATATACATTTAGGTTATAGTTTTCAAAGCTTTCAATGATAGATAATGATTTATTCATGAGGTGAATTCTATTACACATGCCAAATGCGCTATCCGTTTCGATTTACTCATATGCATACTTTATATTATAAATAACGTATTTCATGTATATGTTAAAATACCTATATGTGTATGGAATATGCTATTTTGATTGTCATGATTAATTGTCATTGTTATATGCTTGATATGTATGCGGAAACTCCTTGGCGAAAGGATTTGCCCTAATATGTAATGGAGTCGACATACGTGATGTATGTTGAATAGTGTAATCTAAGTGTTTGTATAAATGCCTAAATGAGTTAGTAGTTTGTAAAGTGTGATTGTTAAGGTTGTTGAGACATGAATCTCAATCACAATATTTGAGTGTATGATTTCCTCCATGAATTATGTAACTTAGATTATTCATGTTGAATGTGTGTATGATTTCCTCCATGTACTATATTTAAGTTCCATTTATATGTCATGAATGATCATATGAATGTAGGACATGATTCATATGCCTGTTATTGAGTTTGTACGTGATTGGGACTGTGCTACAGTCCAGGTAATTGGTAATCGTACTCTACATAGTGGTTGAGGTCGTTTTTGCCACACAGGATGAGTTTAATGAATCTGAGTCGTGCTTGGGATGTTCGACAGTGGTTAGGCCACACGGAGTGCTTATGCATTCCATGTCGTTCAACTCAACGTGCGCTTGGCCTAGTTAAGCTTATCAACTAACCTGATTGACCGATGTTTATTCACCTTGCTTGGTCGCTATTGTTTGAATCTAAGACACCAAGCTTACTAGTGAAACTCCCGTTAACCTTGGTACCGTGATCCCCTAACACTCATGAGCCGGACATGGTGGTATGGGACACCGTGGTCGAGCTGTCGGCCTACGCTGGAGCGACAAACCTCCCCGTAGTGACCAGTGAGCACCCCACTTTCGTGAGAAGATTATGGTGGTATGGGACACTATATTCTTGTTGTCGGCCTACATTGATTGGTGATGAGCCCTCTGTAGTGACCTCGAGTATATCCTGACACTGCAAAAGGGTGACGAGTCCTATTGTAGTATTGAAGATATAACTAGGCCTGTATTGATTTTGTGATGGGGGAGTGGTGTAACGATTCCGTGCAACAACCCTGACATCCCTTTCAATGACCTAAAATCGTAACATCCTATGAGATTTCCTAGGACTGACGACCCTAGAATGGATCAATGTTTGGGGGTTGATATAAGGGAGGTGTCTTAGCTTTCCAACCCTGCTGTATAAAAAAGACTAATAAGAACTGGGTAAGCATATTCATGACATCGCACTGCATGTGCCATTGGCGTTGGTGTGAGAGCACAGTGGTAGTGATTCATGCCGCGATCGTTAGATGATGTCGCATGAGGGAGTTTGTGGTGAGGGCATGAATCATTATCTCATTCATTCTCGCATTAACAAGAGTATTTAGGACATGTTTGATTGTACTGCTTTATCATTACTGATTGATTGTATTGATAACATGTTAACCTTTGCGGTATAGTACCACTGAGTTGATCACTCACTCCCACATTCTGGGATGGTGCTTAAACACTAACCAGACTCTGATATAGTTACAGGTGACGGCGATGCTAGTGAGGCGGAGCCAGACTTTAATGAGGACGAGGAGGCGTTCTCATTTATGCAGTTCTCAGGCAGGTTCATGTGAGCCTTGTCCTGGCGAGCGAGGATTTTTAGGATATGTATATGATGATTTTTGCACAGTTGATCCATGTATTTTGAGACACAATCGTATATATTACCCTGGGCAGAGCATGCATATTTTGGGGATTCTTTTTTATTTATATATGTATTTAAGTCTTCCGCTTATATTTGCTCAATATCCCTGAATTATATCTTTTGATCTAGCTTGATCTGTTTTGTGTTTCATGCATTAACACCGACAACATACATCCATTATTGTTTATGTTGCATAAGTGATGTTTTGGAACTCGAGAGCTGAGTTATGCTCGACCCCCGAATTTCAGGGTGTTACAAGTGTCTCATACCACCGTATTCGGCTCACGAGTTTGGGTTACTCACTGGTCACTACGGAGAGACTCGTTACCCTAGCATAGGCCGACAGATCGACCATAATGTCCATACCACTATGCCCGACTCATGAGTCTTAGCGGATCACAGTACCATAGTTAAAACGGGTCTTTACATCGGTAAGTAGTACCTTAGATTCAAGCAGTAATGTCCATACATGGTAAATACACAACAAGCTAGTCAGTTTACTTGACAAGTTCGATTGGTATGAGCGCACGCCAAATTAATCGACAAGGAGCGCGTAAGCACTCCCCGTGGCCTAACCACTTTTGACATTTGTTGTACGACACGTATTCACTAAACGTATTAATGTGGCGAGACTAGTTTGGCCACTCAGACGAGAATTGTTACCGACTGCCTGGACTACGTTGTAGTCCCAATCTTACTCAGATATATCATGTGGATGCATGTGATAATCATATAAGCATTTAACGAACAATCTGAATACAACACTCATTTGAGCATTTTATCAAACACATGGAACATGTCGTCAAGCACTTGCATTAAATCCATAAGTCGCGTAATGGCGATATGATTTCATGAAAGTAGCTATACATATGATTAAGGAAATTAAGAATCGTATCTTATTACACTTAATGAATACAAACCATCAACATTTTCTCATTCAGACATTTTACCAAACACTTGAACTAAACTTTACTAATTACATAGACTAAATTAGTTACGGCATTAACTATAACAATCATTTCACAACATCGGTTATAAAGCACATAACACACATGGTTCTTAGATTAGAGAGCATGACAAGTACAAATCAGGATTTCACATTCATTCAAATATTTCAACAAACATATGGAATGCATTTTATGTTCACATAGTTCACACATGTATAGTTTATCAAGAACGTTATAACTAAGATCATATGACAAGATATTCACGTTTCTCACACACTTCACTTAGGGCTCAAGTTGTACGTTTCTGGATACTATTTGGGCTCGTTTCCCACGTTGCTTGTCAAGCCCAGTAAGGCAGTCATAACCCTATAGTTTCGCGGTCTTCAAACTTTCGACGTGCGATCTAAGTCCTATTTAGAGTTTCAATGTGCTCCCAAGAGCAACTGGCTTTTGGGATTTCTCGTATGTTATTAAGTAGTGTTGAGTCATTGCTTTTGATAGTTTTGGGCCTTGCCATTTGTATAGATAGTGGTTCAAGTTAAATCCACCGCCTATTTAGTTTAGTATTTAACTAAAATTTGCCTAAATTTCTATAGGATACAATCCTTAGGGATTTCTACCTGAGGTGGTACTTGGGCCTTTTTACGGATTTTTTTGAGACGTTACACACATCGATCATGTTACCAAACACTTACATTTTATCCATAATTGCATAGAGGATTACATGAAAGAAACTATACATATGTATATGGCAATTAAGAATCCTATATTAATACTCGTAATAAATACAAATCATCAACAATTTCTCGTTCAGACAATTCATCAAACACTTGGACTACAATTCACCATATATATAGACTAGGTTAGTTACAAAATATATTTTAGCAATTCCTTATACAGAGAGATGAGCATGCATATGACAATGATGAATCCTAGATCAGTAATCATGGCAAGCACAAAGCATGTTTAAATATTCATTCAAATATTTCAACAAACACATGGGATGCATCTTTTGCTCAACACAAATCATACATGTATATTATACCAAAATCAACGTATCTAAGACTACGGAAGCAATCAAGTTAGACATAATTCATTAGCTGATATGAAAGCATTGATAACCACAACCTAAGCATTTATAGTACGCACCTTTCGTCGAGATGCTCGATTCAGACTCGGTCCAAACTCTACATTTCTGAAAACAGAACCTGGGTCACCTAAATGACTAAATAGGTTAGCTAGTTTAATGAACAATCAACCTAGATCTCTACAACAACATTAGAGTTAAGTTTCTTACCCAAAATCGTAACCGAAACAGGTTGTGTAGTGTAACGGGACGGAGATTCGGTGTGTGGAGTTGTTGGAGAGGATTCCTATGATAATCTCCCAAGATCTCTCTTCTCTCTTTCCTATTTTCTCTTCTTTTTTTTCTCCCTCTCTCCCTTAGGGTTTTTAAGAAATTCGTATATGAGAGAGGTGGGGTGAAATAAGGGCTATTCATAAGCACAAAAGTGATGTAAATGGCCCTAGGGCCACTATATACATAGGTTATATCCTTTAGGCAGGGCTCACAGGGAGGCCCACTACTCACCTACGTCATAAGGTACATTCCCTGACAATGGATCTATGCTAGAACGTGATTTCGGTGCGATCGGATGGGCTGATCGACCATGGAGGACCTGTGTCAGATCAACGGTTGTAATTGCTCGATCAGGGCCACTGTTATACGGATGTGTAGGGAAATTTCCATTTCCCTTGGGTCAAGTTTAGTCAAAAACTGACGGTCCGAAATCCTTAATTTCGCGTGAGAGTAAATGACCCAATTCACTTAAGTTTTGGTTCATTTTTTAAAGGTATTCGCGTTTCTCACACACTTTACTCATAGCTCAAGTTGTACATTTCTATATACTATCTGGACTTGATTCCGTGATGGTTGTCAAGCCCAGTAGGACGGACATAGTCCTATAGTTTCAGAACTAGTGGCCCACTAACGAGCAGTCTAGAGCTTGTTTAGGAAATCAGGGCATTTCTAGAATGAATTAGGTATCAAGATTTTTTGTGCACAATTATTAGGGCTTGGATTAGCTAAGTTCATAGTGTGACCTATTCGCAACCAGTGAAAATAAAGATTCGATTATAATCACTCTAAATCATCGGTTCTTAGGCTAAAAGGATACTGACTCAGTTTGGTTTGTTAATTAAGATCCGACCCTTAGTTGTCACAACTTTTGGCATATCTTTATTTAGTTATGGTCATCTCAATTAGTTAATGATAGATTGGCTAGAATTGGACCCTACGTGAACAAATCCTTAGCCTAAGCTCGATGTTTAAGTGATCGGGCAGATTCGTTGGTCTTCTACGGTTGATCAATCCTATTTGTACGGTTCTTTACTGTACCAGCCGCGTATAAGCCCATCTCGAGTGTCGACGGTCAGTAAGTGATGACGTGGTTAGTTATAAAATAGAAAATTTAAGGATTTTTGAAATTTTCAAAATAGCAAAAATTCGGGGTGTTACATGCAGTCATAGTGAGATTTCATATGAAGCATGGATTCAACGACACATCCACTTAGGCATTTTTAATCAAACATATGAGCATCAGTGGAACAATACATCCACTTAGGCATTTTATCAAATATATGTGCATCAATAGAGCAATACGTTCACATAGGAATTTCATCAAACAAGTGAGCATCAATAGAACAACACATTCAATCATTTAGGCATTTCATTAAATATGTGAGCATCCATAAACAACAAATACATGTTACAATCAATTTAAAAATATAGATATGTTATCAATCAACAAGACATCATTACCTGAGACCCTAGGTATAATGGTATGTACCTTTAAGAAGGAATCTCTAACTTAGAGATCCAAGGTTAGGGATTTGGGGAAAATGATTCATACATTAATTTTGAAGAAATTAGGTGAAATTTATGCAATTCAATGTTTAAAAAATGAAAAACATAGGTTGGGAAGTAAGATTCATTTATTACCTCTCGATCGCTAGTGGGATGGATTCGACTAAGGAGAACAGTTAAGGTTAGGGCTTGATCAACGGAAAATCATCAAAAACACTCCAAGATATCCCTCATCTTTCTCTCTTTCTCCTCTCTTTCTATCTTTCTCTCTTTCTTTCTAGGAAAAAATTCAAATGGGAGCAAGGGATGCCCCTAAATGCTCCATTTATAGCCCCAGAAATAGTGTGAATGACCCTAAGGGATATGTGAAGGTGTTACTAACCTTTGGGGTCCAGTATGGGGTGTAGGGGTTGATTTCCACCGTAGGATAGTTGACCCTATTAATGATATATGTATGGATGTGATCAGCCCGCCATTTAGATGCACCGATCGATGTGTACAATCAAAAGTCGAACCGATCACTAATTGGGGCCGAGGTTATACGAATATGTGAAGTGTATTGACTCGGATTATTGTTGCACTGTATTTCGTTACGATCTAACAGTATAAAAGCCACAACTTTATTAAAGACTAGATACAAAAAACTAACTTAAATTCTTAATTAATTTTTGTAATATTCACACATCTCATGTACCAACCTTATGAATCTAAGTTGAGTGATTCGGGATCCGATCTTGGCTCGATGTCCCACGATGGACACCAAGGCTGCTAAGACAGACATCTTTCTATAGTTTCAAGTTCAACGGCCCACTAACGGGCTGTGTAGAAATAGTTCAATTAATTCAGACATTTCTCGAATAAACTGGGCAGCGGTATTTCTTGCGTATGACAATTAGGATTTGGATTAGCTAAGTTCATAGCACGCCCTTTCCAAATTAAGTAGAAATAATGATTCGGATTTGATCACCCTAATCAAGAACCATAATTTGACTATACTAGAGACTACTCGAATTAATAAAATATAATAAAAATAGAAAATTCAAAATTAACCACATGCGATAAATTCTAGCATGATTAGAAGGAACTCATAAGAAGACATCGAATGCAAAAACTCTAAGATGAAAAAGATATGCGCGACCCATCAACAATGTGTAGTTACATAATTTTTTCTAGCTTTAATAGGTTTATTGCTTATAATGTTTTAGTTACTAAATTAATGTAACACCCTGAAAATCGGAGGTCGAGCATAAACTCCACTCTCGAGTTCCAGAACATCACTTACGCAACATTTTCAATGATAGATGAATGTCGATGGTAATAGTACATAAAACATGAGGTGGATTAAGCCAAAATAGCATATCATACTCCAGAGACAGTTAAATTTCTCAAGCGGAAGACTGTAATAAATATATAAAATGTATAAATGATTGTAAGTCTCCAGAGTGTGAACATGTTACCAGGTTAACTAAATGCATGTATACTCCAAAATAGAAAGAAAAGAATATACATGGGTGTGTAAATAAAAGGCAAAATACCAAGTGTATTGGCATCTAATCAGTAACTTTGTAAACCCGTCGATCAGAACCTGCATATAGGAGTGATCTTCCTCATCATCATCAAGTCCGGCTCTGCTTCGCAAGCATCGCCATCATCTGAAATTAAAATAGGAACTGTTTGGTGTGTAGAACACCGTCCCGTAACGTGGGAGTGAGTAGCTAACTCAGTGGAATCATAGAGCAAAGGTTAACATGTTATCAAATTCATCACGCGATAATGGTAAAGCAAGAAATCAAACATTCCTAAACACTGTGATTAATGTAAGAATGAAATGACATGATGGATGCCCTCGCCGACATACTCCCTCATGCGACACCATCTTACGTCCGCGGCATGCTTTCTTCCCTCAGTGCTCCACATCTTCCATGCACATGCAGTGCAATATAAATATGATTACTGAGTTGTTATTAGTCCTTTTCATACAGTAGGATTGGAAAACTAAGGTACTTCCCTTATATCATTCCCAACAAGGATCCTGTCTAGGGTCTTCACTCCTAGTAGTCTCATAGGATGATATATTTGTAGGTCGTTGTAAGGGCTGTCAGGGTTGTTGCATGCACTCGTTGCTCCGCTCCGCCATCACCTTATCAATACAGGCCTAGTTGTACTCTTGTTGCTATGGAAGGATCGTCGCCTCACGTAGACTCAGAGTATGCTTGAGATCACTACAAAGGGCTGTCAGGGCTGTTGCACGCACTCGTTGCTCCGCTCCCCAACCACCTTATCAGTGTAGGCCGACAACAAGAATATAGTGTCCCATACCACCATAATCTGCTCACGAGTCTGGGTTGCTCACTAGTCACTACGGGAAGGTTTGTGGCCCCAGCATAGGCTGACAACTCGACCACGGTGTCCCATACTACCATGCCCAGCTCATGAGTCTTAGTGGATCAAGGTACCACGGTTATCAGGGTTATCACTGGTAAGTTCAGTACCCTAGGTTCAAGCAGTTATGACGAATACAAGATGAACATGCAACAGTCAATCGGGTTACTTGATGAGTCCGACTAGCATGAGCACGTGTTGAATCGACCGACATGAAGTGTACAAGCACTTCGTGTGGCCTAACCACTGTCGATAACTCTAGTACGACTCGGGTTCGTCATACACATCCTTCGTGGTGAATAGAATCCAACCACGAATTCAAATCTATTACCGACTGCCTGGACTAGAGTATAGCCCCAAACACTCGTAATCTAAATCAATAATCATGTGAGAGAGACCGAATTGAAATATAAGAAATTCCAGCATGTTATCAGCATGTTATAACACACATCATAAGCAGTTAACCATACACGAGTACTTCACACATAAGGTAATCAATTGAAATACAACAAGCATGGAGGAAATCATATACATCATCAAATTAGTTGAGAATCCAGTCTCAACGCTAATCTACAATACCATTTACTCAACACTTACTAATACATATATTTATACAAACACTTAGACTACTCAATTCCAACGTACTTGACGTATGTTGATTTCAACATATAATGTAACACCCCATATTTTTTCCAACCTGGGATTAGACGTCCTTAGGCAATGGGTCAAACAAAACACCTGGGAAATCGCTCAGAACCCAATTCCATAGCCAAAGAAATCACTTAGGATTAATTCATTTAGAAATTAAGCGTAAGTTAGCTAGCGCTACGCTGGAGTAGCTGTGAAATTGTCCCTGGTCGCTTTAAATACGTTCTACAAGACCCAAAACTTGTAGAACCAATGATGCTATAATATCCTAAAACCTTAGATCAAACTCTAAACCTGTTTTCTCTCAGGAACTCTTTGAAACTTTGTATTGGATCTAGACCACGCGTCGGAAGTCCGATACCTATAATCTTAGACCGTTATGACCGCTTAGCTGGACTTGACAACCATTTCAAAAATCAAAGCCAACCGACGTTCAGAGGTTATTTTATTGAGCCTGGAGTGAAGAGAGTGAGAATAGGGTTAGATTTGAAAATTTTAATTCAAATCTGGCACGTGACTTGGATCATTATTATTAAGCGTTCTGACCGTCAGAATTCATCTAAATTACACCCTCATATCAGGAAAAATTTCTATTTCATATCATGAGACTTGTAGACCTGATCTAGGTGCGATGACTGCTGAACTGAAACTGGACCGCCACGTACGATCTGGAAACTCTACCGGTCTGAAAACTTGATGTGTACTAGATACAGTATGCATGAGCTTAAGTCCGACCGCATTTGGCTAGGGGACCTCCAGAAATGCTCTTTTGGACTAAAACAGCCCCGATTTGGTTACCCCTCAAGTAAACATTGTTTCCAAGCCTAATTTGGAAAGGTTTTAGCTTATAAAAGGGGCTTAAACCCTCACTTCTCCCTCCCATCCGAATTTGCTAGAAACCCTAGCAAGAGTGAGAGAAAAAGTGAGAGATTGTGAGAGAAGGTGAGAGAGATTTTCTTGCCACCTGCTGCTGCTACTGTACGTGCTTAAGCGACGTATTCCAATCACTTTTTCGGTGATTCCGACGCTTTTCTAGTTAAGAAAAACCCCATCCACTTGCTGATTTAGCATTCCGTTAAATCAAATAGCAAAGTAGCTAATATAACTTGTGAAATAGGTTGCCTGTTCACCGTAGACGAAGCGTAAACGCTCCGTTCGAAACGATACACATATAAAGTGAAAGGTGTGGATTTTAGACGCTTTGATTGGCTATTTTCAACGCTTTCAATGTCGTTTAATAGTAAATTATCGACGGCAACGCCGTTTGACATGTACAATATGCTGTCCGTTTCCTGTTTCGTAAGCAGACGGAAAATATGAGATTTAGGGCATTTTAGTCATTTGTAGGAAATACTGCAAACATCCATATTTTGCTAAAATGATTGACATGGCTTTTTGTCACCTTAGGATACTAGGAATGCATGCATAATCTGTTTGGCGAAGAGATTCGCCCAAATGCGCACTTTGAGTCGACATACACTATGTAGACTTAAGTGTGTAGACTAAGTGTTTGTATAAATGTTTGTATTAGTATGTATTGAATTAAATGGTGTTGTGAATTAGTTTGAGATTGAATTCTCAAATAATACACTGATGTAAATGATTTCCTTCATGTTGGCTATATGTATGATTTCATTATATGTATGAAATGCATGTGTTAGATGATTTACTTAAATTGTATGTTATAATATGTGTTAACATGCTCATATTGTTGTATTTCATTTTCATTACTCTTATATGATTGATGAAGTGGATTCACAAATGATTGAGGCTATACTTAGTCCAGGCAGTCGATAACCGAATAAATTCGTGGTTGGCTTATCTTTGCCACGAACGACGTGTCGATGAATGCGAGTCGTGTTTTAGAGTTGGCGGCTGTAGTTAGGCCACGCGAAGTGTTTTATGCACTTCATGTCGCTCAGCTTGAGATGCGCTCTTGCTAGTCGAGCCCGTCAAGTAACCCGACTGGCCATTGTATGTTCACCATGTATGTATCATAACTGCTTGAACCTAGGGTATTGAACTTATCATTGAAAACCCTGTCAACCATGGTAACTCGATCCACAAAGACTCATGAGCCGGGCATGGTGGTATGGGACACCGTGGTCGAACTGTCGGCCTACGCTGGGGCCACAAACCTCCCCGTAGTGACCAGTGAGCACCTATGACTCATTAGCAAATTATGGTTGTATGGGATACTATATTCTTGCTGTCGGCCTACACTGATCAGGCGACGAGCCCTTTGTAGTGACCGCGAGCATATTCTGAGTCTACGGGAGGCGACGACCCTTCCGTAGCACTGAGAGTACAGTAGGCCTGTATTGATAAGGTGATGGGGGAGCGGTGCAACGAGTGCGAGCAACAGCCCTGGCAGCCCTTGCAGCGACCTACAAAATATACATCATATGAGATTACTAGGAGTGACGACCCTAGACAGGATCTGTGTTGGGATTGATATAAGGGAAGTATCTTAGTTTCCCAATCCTACTGTATGAATGGACTAATAATAACTCGATAATCATATCACCATCACATTACATGTGCCTGGAAGATGTGGAGCACTGTGGGAAGAAAGCATGCCGCGGGTGTAAGATGGTGCCGTATGAGGGAGATCGTCGGTGAGGGCATCCATCATGTCACGTCATATTACATTAACAACAGTATTAGGAATGTTTGATTTATTGCTTTAATATTATCGTGTGATTGATTTGAGAACATGCTAATCTTTGCTCTATTATTCCACTGAGTTATCTACTCACTCTTACATTACGGGATGGTGTTTCCAGACACCCATCAGTCCCTATTTTGGTTGCAGATGATGGCGCTGCTTGAGAAGCGGAGTTGGACTTGATGATGATGAGGAGGATCCCTCCTTTATGCGTGTTCTGATTGACGGGATTACAGGGAGGTTGATTAGATGCCTTGACACTTGTCATTTTATATTTTTAGAACACTCATGTATATTCTTTTTGTTTACTTTTGGAGTATACATGTATGTATATAACCTGGTAACATGTTCACACTCTGGAGACATACAACAGTTTATATATGTTATACATACTATCACAGTCTTCCGCTTGTTAATTTAACTATCTCTTGAGTATGATATATTGTTTTGGCCTAATCCCAATATTGTTTAATACCTGTTTACTGACAACATGCATCTAATATTATCTATGTTGCATAAATAACATTTTGGAACTCGGGAGTTGGGTTTTTACTCGACCCCCGATTTTTAAAATGTTACAGATGGTATCAGAGCATGATTTAGATTAAACCAGGCCTGGGTTATGGACATGTAGCGTACGCTGTCGCTCCTTTGACTTAGGTGGGTGTGAGGAAAGTTTAGAAACACTCGTAAGACTCCAGTTTCGCCAATAGGCGAAGTTTACTTGAGTCGATCATTTCGGTCGAGTTTGTGACGTATCTCGGGTCGCACAAGGTGACCTAAGTAGCTAGTAGGTTGTTAGTAGTTGGGTTTGAGATGGTCCTAGGAGAATTTCAAACCCTAAAATGCAAATCCTTGGGCTGTGGGGCAACCACAACCCTTACATTCAATCGCTAGGGCTTAAAAACCCTGTTTCACCTAATTCCTTCAAAATTCTTCCTCTCACCACTCCATTCTTCAATACTTTCTCAGTCTTTTTATGTTAGGCATTGATCCTAATGTGAAAATGATATAAAATCATACTTAGGTAAAATTTTCAAATGAATAGTAAAAATACACGAAAACTGGCCATTTGGCCATTCTAACTTTGCGATCTTTAGCAACTAATGGGCTAGATGGATGGATTAGCTCCTCCTACCCAAAAATAATATTCTATATGATGGGTAAATATATTCTGATTTACAGACTGGCCCCGGAATGCCCTGAATGAAAGTTTAGGCCTCCCTAGGTCAAAATACAATGAACTAGAGTGGGACCTATATATATCTGGGACCTCCAAGGTAGGGGGACCCAGCCTACCAGGCCAGATCGGCCGGATCCACCACTGGTCGGTGATTCCATCACCGATCTGGCGATGCATCACCGTATAGTGGGGCCCACTTGCTGTAAAAATAGGGCGCACGCCTTATGTGGCTAGTACACCCTCCCACATAGCGCTCGTCCGTCGAAACCCCCTAGAAAGGGTCCCTCCTTCACAAACAGCCCCTCCCAAGCCTCCATTTTTATTTTTCTTGCTGCCCTATCTCAAAACGCAGCTCCAAATCCCTTCCAATCCCATTTCTTGCTAAAACTGACCCTATCCCATCCCTTCATAGTGATTTGCTACTCCTCTTTCAAAACTCATCCGTTGGAGCTCCTACAACCTCCAAAATGTGTTGAAATCGTGTGGAGCTCCATTCCCCTTTATAGTTCTCTTTTCCCTTCGAAAATTCAGCCTTTGGGAGCTTGATGCATCCCTCTACAGGGCCTAGATTCATTTCAGTCCATTTAGACAATCATTTCTCCGCATTTCCTCCGCTTTCCATGGCTATTGTTAAGGCTGTTTTAGCCTTTTTCTCCCTTTCCATCGTCCTCTCTCTCATGTTCCTTTTATTTGATCCTCAGACTCGTGGAAACTTGCTTACCCATCCTATTTCTCCACGTTCTTCTCTTGTTTGATTATCATTTTAAGGATTTCTGTGTTTTGTTGCTGTTGGGTCTAGTGATGTTATAGGTAGAAATGTGTTTGTGTTAGTGGTTTGGCTTCAGTATAGCCGAATGCGTTCCCGTCATAATCCATGTGGAACTTTATTCCATGTGTTGTGACAAATTTTGTTGAATGGAGTGCATGTCATTTCGTTTTCTGTAAGGTATTGTCCCTAGATTGGGTGTATCTTATAGTTTCCATTGCCATGTTCTAAATCCTGGGATTAAGCCTACAAAATTAGTTTTTATCCCACCCCACCCTCCTACCAAGCATGCCACTTCCAATCTCGATATAGGACTAGGAATGCCGTTCCATTAGGCTGTAGATTACAAACTAGTCTACTAGTTACCTTAAGTAGTGTAAAGCCTGTATATGCTAAGGAATAGTAGGTTAGATTTGGTTGGAATGGGACTCCCTTCCTTGGATAGATCCTCATAACATCCATAAACTCCTTTAGTAACTCTCAGGAAGCTTATGTAACTTAGAACCATTCACTCTCAGGAAAGACTTATAAATCTCTCAGGTCGAACTTAAAATAAACCAACACACCCCTTAGAATTGCCTTCCCCAAGGGCTTATTGTATTCTGGAACGCGGAGTAAAGGAACTGCATGTAAGCGATGTATTCGCGGTTTGAATCGACTTCTTAATCCTAGTGATTACCAATAAATCCAATGCTCTAATCAAGCAGAAGATCGGCATCGACTCGGATTAAGAATTGATACAATAAATCTTCTGTCCTAACTAGATAAAGTCTATGTATCCGGCTCAGACCTACTACACAACCTTTCTTCTGTGATGGCACAACCACTTATAACCAAACGGGATCACATTGCCTTTGGGAAATGGCGAGGACTTAAAGCCAGTAGAGAATTAGACATCTTGCCACCAACTCATGCCTGCCCCTGAACTCAACCATAATAGAGATTAGGCTCATCTCTATCACCATAGATACCAATGCCATAGAACGCATCGCTAATAAAGTAAGACCAATTTAGTGAGAGGTTGTTTTCATTTTATGTCAAGGATAGCCCCTAAGTTGCACCTCTGATATACGGAGCGATACATAGATTCTTGAACTTTAAGTAGAACCAAGTTTTAAGGGGGGTAGAACGTTTTGAGTCCAATCCAGTTAGGTCAGTGAATGCAACCGTTCGATCAAAGTGGCGCAGCGAAAGTGTGGTTGGCCTCTTCCCCACTGGCCCAGGATCGAAACATTTGATTTAGGTTATACATACGGTTAGGTCATTAAATAGGATTGACCCTTCCTTAGAATGTCAATGATACTCACTGCCCTTAGCCAATTTCGGGGATGAAATTGTGTTTTAAGGGGGGTAGATTGTAACACCCCGGATTTTTACCAACCTGGGATTAGACGTCCTTAGGCAATGGGTCAACCAAAACACCTGGGAAATCGCTTAGAACCCAATTCCATAGCCAAAGAAATCACTTAGGATTAATTCCTTTAGAAATTAAGTGTAAGTTAGCTAGCGCTACGCTGGAGTAGCTGTGAAATTGTCCCTGATCGCTTTAAAATAGGTTAGGGTTAGGGTTTTCTTACCTAGAACGAAACCAGAATCACCGGAATAATGATACAGGTGGATGGCTTTGGCACGTGGAGCAGCAGGGAAGAATAGCAGGAGGGTTCTCCCACTTCTCTCACACTTTCTTTCTCTTTTATCTCTTCTCTCTCCTAGAATTTTTTCCAAATTCGTATGGGTTAGAAAGCTAAGGGTTTAAGGCCCTTTTATAAGCCCAAACATGACCAAAACAGACTTTTAAGTTAAGGTATACTTAAGTTATAACCAAATCGGGTCTGTTCCGATCCAACGGAGCGCTTCTGGAGGTCTTGTTACTAAATGCAGTCAGACTTAAGCTCTCTGATATTGGATCTAGGTCAAGCTAAGTTTTCAGTCCGGTCGGGTTTCCAAATCGACTGTGGCGGACCAATTTCAGTTCAACGATCACCGAAACTCGATTAGGGCCACTAGTGCTATGACATGTAAGGGCCACCTATCCTGATCCGAGGGTGAAATTTGGTCGAATTCCAATGGCCAGAATGATTAAAAATGTCGTGCAAGCGACACGTGCCAGATTTATTTAAATCACATTTAATTTATAAAGAATTCTACTCTTTCTCACACTCCTTGCTCCAGGCTCAATGAAATAGCCTCAAGACATCAGTTGGGCTTAATTTTCGAAATGATTGTCAAGTCCAACTAGGCGGTCGTAATTGTCTAAGATTATCGCTATCAGACTTTCGACGCGCGGTCTAGATCCATACAAAGTTTCAAAGGGTTCCTGAGAACAAACAGGTTTAGAGTTTGATCCTGGGTTTTAGGGTAAGATAGCGTCAATGATTCTATAGGTTTTGGCTCAGCAGATCATATTTAAAGTGGTTGATGACAATTTCATAGGTCGTATAATTCAACACTTAGTTAGTTTCATCAAATTTCTAAAGGAAGTAGCCTATAATGATTTCTGTTTGAGATGAGATTTGAAGGGTGGAGTGAGGGTGCTTGGAAACGGAAAAAGGAAGAGTTTGAAGAGGGACTTTTGAAGAGATTTGAGAGATTTTTCAAGAAAAGAAAAGCTTGGAGGGGTGATTTGTGAAGGAAGTAGTAGATTTAGAATGAATTAGGGGTTAAACCCTAAATGAAGGGGTCCCACTTGACCCCAAACACCATCGGCCAGGGCGGCCGGCCCGGCCGAGCCAGTTGACCGGCGAGGCCTCGCCGACTCGGTGAGGTCCTCGTCACCCACTGGACAAACCGACGAGGCCTCGCCCTTTGGTGAGGACCTCCTGCCCCCTAAGTCCCGAAAAAGTCTAGGTCCCACCCTAGGTCCCCCTGTAAGTGCTCTGTTTGGCCCCCGACTCTGTTTGAGGCGTTTTGGGGTCAATTGAAAAATCAGAATTAGTTTATGCATCGTATAGCATATGATTTTGGGGTAGGAGACTCTAATCTATCCAACTAACCTATTTATTTATGGTAAGTTTTAGTTTCGGTATTGTTCTTCCTCATTTATGCCCTAGGATTGGTGTGTATTATGAATGTGCTTAAAAATAAATGAAGAATAAAGTGGTGGAGGGTGATAATTTAAAGGAATTGGATAAAAAGAGGTTTTGGGCTTTGAAATTGAGTGTAAGATGTTGAAGTTGACCTACCACCTAAGGACATTCATTTCTAGGTTTGGAATGGAATGAAACATGGTCTAAACCCTTCGATTGATGGTCTAGAAGTGATTTGGGGTCGTTGTGTGTGATCAGGAGTGTGCACGAACTCAATCTCGACGACCGTTTATAGTGATTTTTAGTTTAAGTATAGTTCTTTACTATTTAAACTTGAGGATTCGTGTCTAATATAAAAGTACTTGGAGAAGTTTGAAGAATGAGGTGGTGAAAGGTGAGTTTTGAGGGAAATGGGTTTAAAAGTAATTTGAATAAGGTGGTGAAAGGTGAGTTTTGAGGGAAATGGGTTGAAAAGTAATTTGAATGAGGTGGTGAAAGGTGAGTTTTGAGGGAAATGGGTTGAAAAGTAATTTCTCTGGCTTTGGAATTGAGTTTTGAAAGTGATAAGGTTGACCCATTGCCTAAGGACACCTAACTCCAGGTTGACAAAAATCCGGGGTGTTACAATTAATTTTGAAATTTTTATGATAATTTATCTTCAATTCTACTTAATCCCCACGAAAATTCGTTCAATTTTGAGTTTAAGAAAAATTATTAAAATTCTAGAAGTACCAGTTGCCTGAAACTAATGATTTTTGGTATAGTTTCCAAAATTTCCTAAATAAACTTCCTTTGCATTTAGTTTTTAATTATTTTTTTATTTTTTTAAATAAAATTCTATGTATCAAGCTTCAATCTGGCTTTTGAATTCCATTAATCGAAGTTGTAACACATAAAAATATAACATTTTGAAGTCAGTTTATAGAAACTACCAGTTGCAGAACATACAACAGTGCTTAACAAGGGGTTGGCGGTGGCACCACCGCCTTCTATCCAATTTTGATGGCAGTCGTTTTTGGTGGTGAAACCTCCGGGGTCTTTCCCATGATTCATGTTTTTGGTAGTGGCACCACCGGGGTTCATCCACGCTCTATAAATTTTGAACTAAAACTTTTTTGAATAGTTTTGATAGGCACAACACCACTCCTTTTGATCTCAAACATGCATGAATGCATGCGCACACATGCACTTAAATTGAGAAATTAAATGTAACGCCCAAGACATCCAATTCTCAGTTGGCAAAAATGACGTTACATTATTTCATTTATGTGGTCCACTTGAGATTTGGATTTACCTCATTTTGGTGTCATACCCTAAAACGAAAACGTAACATGACTGGACGATGTGGATAAAACACATACATCATGGCAGGACCATAGAGATTTTTCAATACCCACTAAGTACTAGGCTCGGTACTGTAGGGATCTCTCCCTAATCCAAGTCAGGTAGTATTACCCAATCCAGGTTTGTCATCTACTTGATCAATAGACCAGTATTATATTTTTGCTTCGTAAAACCTGATAAGCGGCCTGGATCTCTGACAAGAATGCTATATGGCATGGTGGCACTCGTCTTGCTAAATGATAGAATAAATAAAGCTGGATTATAGTACAGTAAACCACAAATCAGGGGGAAACGGATTGGCTACTCCCCTTGCCAGGGAAGCGGATTGGCTAGTGTACCACACACCAGCTATATAGCTGTTGTAAGTACTATTGTGCAAGGACGAGCACTGACTCTCCTCGAGCTCCAAGTTGTATGACATTGTGCCAACATTGCAAATGACGGATTTAATCCATTGCTAACAGAAAAAGTCTGTAGCCAATCCCGTCTTTCTCGAAAATCCGTGGTTCCAATTCGTAAAATTTTACGACGGACCAAAATCCGTCGCTAAAATTTTATTTATAAAGGATTGTGGTCCGTCTTAAATTTGTGACGGATTTAATCCATCGCAAATTTTGATTTTGTGACAGAATATGATCAGTTGCAAATTCCAGACCAAAATAGCACTTCGTGGCGGTTTTTAGTTGCTTTTGCAACGAATCATGGTCCTTCGTAAAAGGACTTTTGCCTTGAACATTTATATTTTTCATTTTTTGCTTTTAAAGAATATGGCGGAAATTTATGGTTTTTTTTTTTTTTTTTGGTAGTCTAAGAATTTTTTTAATAGACTTTCAGTAGTTTAATTGTACATATTTTTATCTAAGATTATTTTTTAACCATTGATTGAATGCAAATATATATATATATATATATATATATATATATATATATATATATATATATATATATATATATATATATATATATAGTTTTTATATCAAATGAGTGAAAATTATTATTATTATTTAATTTCAAACTAATATTTAAATGATTTGTAATATCACATGAAAAAGAATATTGAGAAGTTAAAAAAATTTAATGATGTTTGAGAAAAATTCAGATTTTGAAAAAAGAAAATCGTGATTTAATAAAAATCTGTTTTGTGGGAAAATAAAGAATATTGAATAAAGTTGATAATTTTGAAAAAAAGAATTTGATTTCGAGAAAAAAATAATATCCTGAAAAAGAAAATTAAAAATATTTTAAAAAAATGTGAAAATTTTGACAATGTTGTAAAATGAAAATATTTTTAAAAAGAAAAATGAGAGTTTGGATTTTGAAAAATAAAATAAAATTGATAAGTTCAATAAAAATTGACAAGTTTGAAAAAAATATATATATATTTTTTAAATGGAGAAGTTCGAAAGAATTGAAAATTTTAAAATAAAACGATATTAAAAAATTAGTACTTTAACAAAAAACAAACATTTTAAAATGAAAAATAAATAAGTTGAAAAAATTTGTGATATTGAAAAATAATTGAAAATGTTCAAAATTTGAAATTAAAAGGAAGAGTTATCTATAAAAACACTGATATATATATATATATATATATATATATATATATATATAAGAAAATTGAAAAGTTGAAAACAAAATGACGCTTTTGAAGAAAAAATCAGCATTTTTAAATTTTTGAGAAAAAAAAGAAAAATAAATAAATTTGAGAATTTTTTTGAGATTTTGAAAATAAAATTTCAGAATTTGTATTTTAATTGTTTTTGAAATATTTTGTAATAAAAATGATATTTGTTAAAATTTTTCAAAGAATAATTAGGAGTAAAAAATTATACATTTTGAAAAAAAATGTAATTTTTAAATGGAAATTGAAATTTATCTGTGAAATATATATATATATATATATATATATATATATATATATATATATATATATATATATATATATATATGTATGTATGTATGTATACTTAGCTTATAACTAAATCGGCCTTGTTCCGATCTAACGGAACATTTTTGGAGGTCTTGTTACTGAGTGCGGTCAGAATTAAGCTCTTGGATGTTGGATCTTGATCAAGTCAAGTTTTCAGTTCGATCGGATTTCTAGATCGATCGTGGCGGACCAGTTTCAGTTCAGCGGTCACCGAAACTCGATCGAGGCCACAAGTAATTTGACATGAATGGGCCATCATCCCTGATCCGAGGGTGAATTTGGGTCAAAATCCAACAGTCAGAATGCTTATAAATGGTGTGCAAGCGACACGACTCAGATTACTTAAATTCATATTTAATTTCTTAAAAATCTTCACTTTTTCACACTCTTCACTCCGGACTCAAGGAAACAGTTTCAGGACATCGTTTGGACTCAATTTTTGAGAAGATTGTCAAGTCCAACTAGGAGGTCATAATCGTCTAAGTTCATTGCTATCGGACTTTTGACGTGCGGTCCAGGTCCGATATGAAGTTTCAAAGTGCTCCCATGAGCAACTGGGTTTAGCATTGGATCCTAGATTTTAGAGTAACATAGCGCTACTAATTCTACAGGTTCTAGATCTTACAGATCATATGTAAAGTGATTGGTGTTAATTTCACAGGTAATCTAGGTTAGTACTTAGCAAGTCTCGTCTAATTTCTAAAGGATTTAATCCTGAGGGTTTCTTGACTGAGTTGGTACTTGGGTCTTTATACGAATTTTTTCGAGTCGTTACAATCTACCCCCCTTAAAGAAAAATTTCATCCTCAAAATTAGTACCTTTTCGTACTCTTCGAGAATCTGAGGGGAGTTCTTTCTGACCTCAGCCTCTGTCTCCCAAGTAGCTTCCTCCTTAGTATGATGTGTCCACAGAACTTTCACCAGTGGAATGACCTTACTGCGCAACACCTGCTCCTTCCTATCTAAGATACGCGTCGTACGCAGTACATATGTAGCATCCTCGCTCATCTGTACCTGCTCCCATTTGATGATGTGGGAAGGATCAGGAACGTATTTCTTTAGCATAGATACATGAAATACGTTGTGTACGCCTGCGAGTGGTGTGGGAAAAGCCAGGCGATACGCTACTGTTCCCACTCGATCCAGTATCTGAAATGGACCAATAAATCTCGGTGTTAGCCTCCCCTTCTTGTCAAAATGCAGAACACCCTTCATAGGAGAAACTCATAAGAACACATGGTCTTCAACCTCAAACTCAAGCGGTCGCTACCTCATGTTGGCATAACTCTTCTGTTTGCTCTGAGCTGTCAGAAGTCGACGTCTAATAATGTCGATCTTTTCTGAGGTTACCTGCACTAACTATGGGCCAACCAAACTGTACTCGCCAACCTCTGCCCATCAATGCAGTGCTCGGCAAGGGTGCCCATATAAGGACTCGTAAGGAGTCATGCCTATACTCGCCTGGAAACTATTATTGTAGGCGAACTCTGCATACGGAAGACAGTCATCCCAACTGTCGTTGAAGTCTAAAACACAAGGTCGCAACATATCTTCCAAAATCTGGTTTACTCGCTCTGTCTGCCTATCGATCTGTGGGTGAAACGTGGTACTAAACTTCAACTTCGCACCCATTGCTTCCTGGATACGAGTCCAGAAGATAGATGTGAACCGCGTGTCTCTATCCGACACAATCTCCAAAGGAACTCCATGCAGATGAACTATCTCTTTGATGTACAGCCTAGCCAACTCGTCTGCAGAGTTCGTGACTCTGATTGGCAGAAAATGAGTCGACTTCGTCAATCGGTCGACAATCACCCAAATAGAATCATGTCCCTTCCTCATCTTCGGCAGCCCTGAAATGAAATCCACAGAGATGAAGTCCCACTTCCATTCAGCTATGGACATGGGCTAAAGTAGTCCAGGAGGTCGGCGATGATCTGCCTTGACCTGCTGGCACATGAGACAACGGGCTACATACTCTACTATATGCGTCTTCATGTTATCCCACCAGTATGATCTCTTCACATCTCGATACATCTTCGTACTTACAGGATGCATCGCTAGCTTTGAATTGTACGTTGCTTTAAGGACTTCCTGTCTCAACTCAGGAAGGTTTGGGATGAATAGGCGGCAAAGATAACGTAGGCCCCTGTCCAAATCGACACTCCATTCAGCATCCTCATCGTCACTAGCCAGCTTTCTAAGCTCAACCAATCGCTCATCGCCCTTCTGGGCTTCTATAATCCTTTCATCAATAAGAGGTCGCGCCTGAATGTGTGCGACACACTCGAACAGTTCCTCCACGGTGAGTTTCTGCTCGAAGTCCCGTACGAACTCTACCAGATCCCATTCCGCCACCGTCAGCGGAGCCACAAATGCTATAGCCTTTTTGCAGCTCAACGTGTCTGCCACAATGTTGGCCTTGCCAGGATGGTAGGAGACCTCGAACTTGACGTCCTTTAAGGTTTCCATCCATCGGTGCTGCCTCATATTCAAACCCCGTTGCATGAATATATACTTAAGGCTCCTATGGTCACAGAAAAGCTCGAACTCCTCTCCATAGAGGTAATGTCTCCAGAGCTTCAATGCAAAGATGACGGCTGCTAACTCAAGGTCGTGCGTAAGGTAATTCTCCTCGTGTTTCCTCAGCTGTCTTGAGGCATATGCAATCACCCTATCCTTCTGCATAAGGACATAACCCAGACTAACTTGAGATGCATCAGTGTATATAGTATACTTGACCCCTTGCTCCGACAATACTAGCACAGGGGCAGACGTCAGTCTGTCCTTCAGCTCTTGAAAAGCTGCTTCTGCCTTCTCATTCTAGGTGAACTTCAAGTCTTTCCGAGTCAACTGAGATAACAGTCTGGCTTTCTTCATGAAGTCCCGAATGAAGCATCGGTAATAGCCTGCTAGACTAAGAAAATTCTCACCTCAGTAAATGAACTCGGCTGCTTCCAGTCCTGAACTACGGCTACCTTAACAAGGTCCACTGCAATCCCTTCCTTAGACACTACATGTCCCATGAACTTGACTTCCTCCTGCCAGAAGTCGCACTTCTTGTGCTGCGCGAACAACTGGTTCTTCCTCAGAGTTTCCAAGACTGCCTGTAGGTGCCTCTCGTGCTCTTCTCGACTCATAGAGTATACCGGAATATCATCGATAAACACAATGACTAATCGGTATAGAAATGGCCGAAACACTCGGTTCATCAAGTCCATGAATACGGCCGGTGCGTTCGTGAGACCAAACGACATCACAAGGAACTCGTAATGTCCAAAGATGGTCCTGAATGCAGTCTTCTCCACGTCTTCATCCCTAACGCGCAACTGATGATACCCTAACTGTAGGTCAATTTTCAAAAAGTATCGCACTCCTTTCAGCTGATCAAACAGATCATCTATCCTGGGTAAAGGATACTTGTTCTTCATGGTCAACTGATTCAACCTATAATAATCAATACATAACTGTAACGAACCATCCTTCTTCTTGACAAACAACACAGGTGCTCCCCAAGGAGACACACTGGGTCGTATGAAGCCTTTCTTTACCAGGTCGTCAATCTGTTTCCTCAGCTCTTCCATCTCACATGGTGGCATGCGATACATCGGTAGTGAAACAGGTACTGTACCAGGCACGAGATCAATAGTAAAGTTGATCTCACGCCGAGGAGGTAGTCCAGGTCATGCCTCCCTGTCTGAGGTGCAAAAACTCATTCTCCTTCTCATGCCGGTACGTAAGGGGATAATATTTCTCATGAAAGCAGGTCTCGAATGCTGCCCATGTCTAAACATAGTCAGCGGCTACAGTCCGCAGTACACTATCCCACCACAAACTGGCTTCCTTCTCCAGCATAAAGGTCACCAACTCGACCTGCTCCTGCTCGGTATAATGCAGCATCCTCAACATCTTAGAGATGCGATCAAGCCAATACTCAGCCTCCTCAGGTCTGTGAGAACTCAAAAATATAGGAGGCCACAAGCGCTGGAATTGCTCTAAAAGGCCATTCGTACCCAAGTTCCCTATAGAGTATACAACAGGGGTAGGCAAGGTCACACCCTTGCCCTGAGCGGAAGGCCCTGCAGCCTCAGTAGGCCGTACAGAAGATACAGGTGGAGTCACACTCCCACCCTGACCTAAGGCTCCTGCAATGGTGGCCAAGAGCTGCTGCTGCTGATGTTGGTGTCACATCTGCTGCTGCTGGTGTTGCTCCCGCTGTTGGTGCATCATCATCAACAACTACTTCAACCTATCTATAGGTGGAGCTGACGAAGGTACACACTGCATTGAAGAAGACGCACGGTTCTGCTCATGAACCGGTGGTGTATAAGGTGGCAGCCCAACTATAGGACTAGCAAAAGGCTGAGACTCAGGCATAGTCTCACGATCCGGGCCCAAACTAGGGTCCGCACGACCATCACTATGAGAAGGTGCCTGGTCCATTGAATTACTCAATGCGAGGCGTGCCGTGCTCCGCGTGAACTTAGGTGGCATTCCCTACACAACATAGGGTGCAACCTAGATAAGATTCACTCATAAGCACAAACCTATTTATGCAGCATTTAGACACAAATTTAAGGCAACTTCATGCATTTCATTGCCAAATTTGTCATAATACATAAGACACAAGTTTTACAAGGATCATGACAAAATATGCATGTGAGCTAATACAACTAAGCTTCAAACACGAAGCTTTAACACTAGAATAGTTATCAAACTACTATGCCTATAGAGGCTACACACAAACACAAAATAAACCACAACTACAAACAAATAACGATGACTAAAGGAACTATTCATCAAAATCTGACGATGAAGAAGGGGCACCCTTATCCTGTAGGAAGCACAGGATAGTCTTCAACGTGCGAGTCACTTTCTTGAACTTGTGTTTCACGAGGCCCCAAAGATCCATAATGTCCTATCGTAGGACAGCCTGGTCCTCCTCAAGTCGAGCCATACGGGCATCTCTAGCGGCCTGACCCGCGTCCTGCTTCAATGCCGTAGGAGGAGAGGCCTCACTCGTGTCCTGAGCCTCCTCTTCTTCTTTTTGTTCTTCCTCTTCTTCTATTTCTGCCTCGCCTTCTCCTTCACTTTCTTCTTCTTCGTTTCCTGATTCATCTTTGCTCTCATCAAGTTGGGCTTGTCGTTGACGTGGCCCGATCTTCATTTGATTGAGAGTGGTCTCGCTGATGTAATGGACTGGCACTGGCAATTCTGCCCCAAGTCTGTAGCCAAACTCGAGTGCAATCTTGCATATGAGTCGGCTGAAGGGAAGAGACTCAGTCCTTCTATTCGATCGCGCAATAAGGATGATCTGTCGCAATATAAAGGTAGGCACACATACCTTCACCCCCTGCCTCACTTGGTATAGGAAATTCACCATGAGACGCGTGCACTTACTGCGATTGCTCCACTGAGGGTAGTCGTTGAACGTGCAGATATGGTGAAGCAGACGGAAATCACCTGACATATGGGTCACTAAGAGGCTCTTGTTATACTTCCACTCAACCAATCAACCACATAAGAACCTAGTGCGATGATCCCTCTCACGTACACTATTCAGATTCTTTGCACTGGGATGTACCTCATCGAGTGGTACATTCAGGAGCTGAGCTATCAACCTAGCATTGACTGTGGCTTCCCGGTCTCTGCCAAAGGGGATCTTGAACTGCAAGGGCTCTAGCGTAGGCTCTCGAATGTGAGCATAGAAGGCTTGAACAATGCTCACATTGGCACTAAACTCGGCTTCATATAGCAGACCCCACCTGGCCTCTTCCAGGCGTTCGAACAGTAGGTACTCTCTAAACAAATGCCCATCCACATGTTCTTCAAAAAGGACCCTACGATCCTCGTAAACGCTATGAGATAGCTCTGCCAACAATGCTCTTCCAATGGGAGCCTAAGGTTCAAGTCCCTGCTTCGTCTGTAACTCTCTCCCAGTGCTTGTACTCGCGGCGGCTCCTCTTGGTTTCCTTGAGCGAGCAGGACGACTAGGTCCAACTTCTTCCACCGAAGCCCGTTTCTTTCCCATGAGAGAAAGGATGGTGAAAATTGAGAATAGAGCCATGATAAGCTCCAAGAAAGCCATGAAAAGTGAAGAACATGGAGGAAAGAGGTGAGATCATGGGGTCTCCATGGATTTGGGCCTTACAAGGGGGTGTAAAGGCTTAAATGAAAGGGAAAGAAGAAGAAAGATAGTAAAATAGGATGGGTTAGTGGACTTACTCAATTTTGAGACTCAAATGAGAGATTTGAGAGCTCAAATTTAAGAAAATGAGAGAGTTAGGGGATGGGTATGGCTGTGCATGATGGAAGGAGGTAGGGTTTAACAAAAAATGGAAGAAAGAGTGATTGAAAGGATGATCTGAGAGAGGAATAGGCTGTTTTGAAGAAAAGGAAAAGCTTGGGAGGTGATTTTGTGAAGGAAGTATGTGTTTGGGGGGGTTTTAAGTAACGAACCATGAACCAGTGGGTCCCACTAGGCCCCACGTGCGATCGGCCCATCAGCCCAACCCGGTCGGGCCCTCCGATCTGTGAGGCATCGCCGAACCGGCAATGCCCTCGCTGGCCACTGACCTAGTTGGTGAGGGCTCACCCTTTGGGCGAGGTCCTCCCCACCCCCTGTGTCTAAAAATATATGGGTCCCACCTTGGGTCCCCCTGGAAGTGGTTTGTTTGGCCACTTCTTCCGATTCGAGTCATTTCAGGTCATTTCGGAACAAATCTGATGTACATCCACATTTACCAATTTTTAACAGCTGAAATGGGATGAAAATTAGTCTATACCCATCAATTGATGTTCTAAACTTGATTTGAGGTCGTCGTGTGTAATCAGGAGCGTGTACGAACTCAATCTCGACGATTATTTTCATTAAACTTTTGCCAACGAACGAACTGGGAGTCCTAGACCTGTTTCTAGGTTGTTCTCGCACCCTCCTACGCTATAGTGGCTTCAATGTGCATCACGTGACCATAACCTAGGTCTGTTTTAATCCAAATCATGCTCTGATACCAACTTGTAACTCCCTGAAAATTCAGGGTCGAGCAGAAGCTCAGCTCCCGAGTTCCAATGCATCACTTATGCAACATAAATGAGGTGATTGAATGTTGTTCAAGGTAGTACATTAAACATGAGTGGGATTACACCAAAACAGTAATTCATACTCCAGATCAGTTTATATAATGTAAGTGGAAGACTGAAAGATGTATATAAACGAATATAAATCCAAAAGATCGTTGTCGATCACCAGAGTATGATTACATAACTGAGTCATCATATACATGTAATGTTCTAAAAAAAACAAAATGTCAAAAAGAATCCAACTACAATAGTATGCCCTGTAGCCCCGTCGATTAGTACGGCCTAGGAAAAATCGTCAGAGAACTGTATATAAGAGAACTCATCCTGATCGTCGTAATAGTCAGGCTCCGCCTCTTGAGTCGCATCGTCATCTGCAACTAAGACAGAGTCTGGTGGGTATTCAGAACACCGTCCCAGAATGTGGGAGTGAGTGATCAACTCAGAGGAATCATAGAGTAAAGATTAACATGTTATCAATTCAGTCAAGCAGTAATGATAAGGCAAACATATCAACCATTCCTTAATACTCTTATTAATGCAGGGATGAGATGTTTCATGAATGCATGCCCTCGCCTACAATCCCTCGTGCGACACCATCTTACATTCGCCGCATGCTTCCAGCCCTCTGTGCACTTCATTATCGGCACATGCAGTGCGATGATATGAACATGATTACCGAGTTATTATTAGTCTTTTTCATACAACAGGATTGGGAAGCTAAGGTACCTCTCTTGTATCATTACCCAAACGATGATCCCTTCTCGGGTCGTCAATCCGAGATAATCTCATACGATAGTATAGTTCTAGATCGCTGTAAAGGGCTCCTCACCAATCAATATAGGTCTAGTTATATCCTATAGACTACAACAAGGCTCATCACCCCAATGCAGTTTCAGGATATACTCGAGGTCACTACAAAGGGCTCGTCACCAATCAGAGTAGGCCGACAGCTCGAATAGTGTCCCATACCACCATAATCGGCTCATGAGTATAGGTGCTCACTGGTCACTACGGGGAGGCTCGTCGCCCCAGCGTAGGCTGAAAGCTCGACCACGGTGTCCCATACCACCATGCCTGACTCATGAGTCTTAGCGGATCGAGGTACCAAGGTTAACGGGATTGCATTGGTAAGTTTGGTACCCTAGATTCAAACAGAAGCATCCATACATGGTGAACACACATCAGTCAATCGGGTTACTTGATCAGCTCGACTAGCTTGATCGCATGTTGAGTTGATTGACATGAAATGCATAAGCACTTCGTGTGGCCAAACCACTGCCGACAACTCTAGTATGGCTCGGGTTCGTCAAACACGTCCTACGTGGTGAATAAAGCTCAACCACGAACTCAAGCCTATTACCGAATGCCTGGACCATAACATGGCCCCAATCACGTACATATGATTCAACATCCACATTCATATAAGCATGATATGAAATATAACTTAAACATGAATACTATACACAATTAGCAGGAATGAAATAAACTAAACATAACATGAAGAAAAGCATACACACAATTAGCATGAACGGAATAGACTAAATATAACATAGAGGAAATCATACACATAAGTAAGGTGATTGAGATTCATATCTTAATTCCCTTAAAAATCATACTTATTTTTAGCTCATTCAAGTATTTATACAAACACTTAGATTACACTATTCAACATACATCACGTATGTTGTCATCTTACATATTTAGGCAATTCCTTTTGCTAAGTTGTCGTATACATAACAAGCACATACTAACAATGATTTATCATGGCAAGCACAGATTTAAAATTTATACGTATACAGGTATTTCAACAAATGCATAGAATGAACTACGGTGTACATATGTCATACGTATTCGTAATGCGAAACAAACCACACGTTTTTCATGTGAAATAACATCTAAGTCAATAATAAATCATTATCTGAGATTGAAATAGCATCCAAGTTTGTTCAGTCACACTTCGTCTATGGCCCAACGACAACCTATTACATGAAATAGGTTAGCTATTACATCACTTTAACTACTTGAAACCCTAGGACTGATTAGGGTTAGGTTTTCTTACCCAATAGTGTATTTGAAATCATCAGAATGGTGATTCGGTAACGATGTGTAAGCATAAGGAGTAACGAGAATCAAATCCCAGGAATAGCTCCCACTTCTCTCTCACTTTCTCTCTCTTTTTCTTCTTCTCTCTCCTAGGGTTTTTCTTAAATTCGTATGGAGTAAACGAGAGAGGGTTTAAGGCCTTTTTATAAGCTCTAAATCGATGGAAATAGCCCTAAGGCTAAGGTATACTTAGGTTATAACCAAATCGGCCTTGTTCTGATCCAACGGAGCATTTTTGGAGGTCCTGTTATTGAGTGCGGTCAGACTTAAGCTCTTGGATCTTGGATCTTGATCAAGTCAAGTTTTCAGTTCGATCGAATTTTTAGATCGATCATGGCGGACCAGTTTCAATTCAGCGGTCATCAAAACTCGATCGAGGCCACAAGTAATTGGACATGAATGGGCCATCATCCTTGATCCGAGGGTGAATTTGGGTCAAAATCCAACGGTCAGAATGCTTATAAATGGCATGCAAGTGATGCGGCTCAGATTACTTAAATTCATATTTAATTTCTTAAAAATCTTCACTTTTTCACACTCTTCACTCCGGACTCAAGGAAACAGTTTCAGGACATCGTTTAGACTCAATTTTTGAGGTGATTGTCAAGTCCAACTAGGAGGTCATAATCGTCTAAGTTCATTACTATCAGACTTTTGACGTGCGGTCCAGGTCCGATACGAAGTTTCAAAGTGCTCCCATGAGCAACTGGGTTTAGCGTTGGGTCCTAGATTTTAAAGTAAGATAGCGTTACTAATTCTACAGGTTCTGGATCTTACAGATTATATGTAAAGTGATTGGTGTTAATTTCACTGGTAATCTAGGTTAGTACTTAGCTAGTTTCGTCTAATTTCTAAAGGATTTAATCCTGAGGGTTTCCTGACTGAGTTGGAACTCGGGTCTTTGTACGAAATTTTTTGAGTCGTTACAATCTATCCCCCTTAAAGAAAAATTTCATCCTCAAAATTAGTACCTTTTCGTACTCCTCAAGAATCTGAGGGTAGTTCTTTCTGACCTCAGCCTCTATCTCTCAAGTAGCTTCCTCCTTAGTATGATGTGTCCACAAAACTTTCCCCAGTGGAATGACCTTACTGCGCAACACCTGCTCCTTCCTATCTAAGATACGCGTAGGACGCAGTACATATGTAGCATCCTCGGTCAACTGTACCTGCTCCCATTTGGTGATGTGGGAAGGATCAGGAACGTATTTCTTCAGCATAGATACATGAAATATGTTGTGTACGCCTGCGAGTGGTGTGGGTAAAGCCAGGCGATACGCTACTGTTCCCACTCGATCCAGTATCTGAAATGGACCAATAAACCTTGGTGTGAGCTTCCCCTTCTTGCCAAAATGCAGAACTCCCTTCATAGGAGAAACTCGTAAGAACACATTGTCTCCAACCTCAAACTCAAGCGGTCGCTGCCTCGTGTCGGCATAACTCTTCTATTTTCTCTGAGCTGTCAGAAGTCGGCGTCTAATAATGTCGATCTTTTTAATATATTGAAGCATATGTGATTTTCTTAAGTAAAAACAGAGGCATCGAAGAACTGCCTGTCGATATTATGGAGTCAACTTTGATGGACTCGAGATTTAAATATCGATGATATTGATAAGCATATCGATACATCGATAATTTCATCCAGATATATATTTGGTTGCTAGACACTTTTTCTCCTCATTCGATTTTATCAATTGAAGTTTCGAGGACATCAATAGTGTAGGTCGATCATATCGATATGTGTATCGATACAATTGACAAAGTAAGAAAAACTTTGAGATTTTCTATTTTCGAAAAAGTTTTCTCACTTATAAACCCTATAATGTTCTAACTTGTTTTAGGGGTTTTATTCACCTGGTGTTTTGGGACATGGGATGTGAGGCTTAGATTTACCTATGGCGAGCTTGTACACATTCGGTTGTGGTAGACACTTTAAATTGATCTTCCTATGATGCTCTACAGTCTGACTAAACCAACTCTCACGCTACTTGACAAATCAGGGCACTTTCAATCTCCCCCTTTGTTAATTACATGACAAAATACCAAAACACCCTAGAACAGCTTGTATATTGACATCCTAAATTGTGTACACATACATTTTACACAATTTTACAATGCTAACATGTTACACACACAACATATTCAGAAGCTGCTCCTCCTATCTACAAACTCCCCCTCGCTTGGTATAACTGCTCCCCCTAACACCTGCAACACCATACTCAAGTGCAGATATACCTATTTTGACGGGTTGTTTGAACTGTTCTCCCCCTTTTTGTCAGTCATTGATAAAGATTGCATGACAACAGATATTGACTAAAGTTTTTTTAATGACATGTAGGAGAACACACATATATAGATGTATAAAGATTGAATCAGTGTAAACATACATCATTTTCAGAAGGTATGGATGCAGATCAGATTAATTAGGGCAGTGATAATAACTGATAAAATATTCATGAAAATCACAAGAACTCCATATCAGAGACTAGATAAACAAGGGGATCACATATATTAGATTTGGTAGTAAAAATAGAATTATATCCAGCCATATTCAAGATCCAAAAAGAGCATACACTGCCCAAGGTTAGCAGCAGTAGAACAGAAAACCATCAAAAGACTAAGTCTTCTTTACTCAGAGATTTTTTGTACCCCAAAAAAAATAAATTGAGCTTTGGTAATGCATCACACCTATGCATGAGTGAAGAGCATTCAAAAAGATATTAATACCCTCAGCATTTTAGTGAGAATCTAGGTTTGTGATGCATTGGACATTCTATAGACAATCAACAATCTCTACTGTGCTGGCAGGACATTCAAAATTTGCTACGTATCATGTTGTAGAGTTACTAGCATGGTTTTGATCTCCAGTAGAGGGACTTCACACTCATCCAACCATTTCATCATGTAGGATTGTCTATCAAGTAGATTTTGTATATTGTTTCGATTGATGACGACCTGAATATTTTCGTCAGAGAAGGGGCTGTGAACAGAATAGTCTTTGTCTGAGCTTGAATTGATTCGACCATGAGGTGCATTGATAATGATATTGCAGATGTCTTCTTAATTAAACTAAATACGCAGGTGTGGGAGATTGTTAGTAAGAGGCAGCCCAAATTAACGTGATAGCTTGGTTATAAGAATGGAAATGAAAGGATAGTGATGGATTCATCTGAAGATACTCGAATCAATTGTTGTAGAATAAGAGTGGGTAGGCAGATATAAATACTGAGATGAACATCATACAAAACATTCAGCATGTGTGGAGAAAGCATGTTGCCAAAGACTTCACAGGGATAGACATTTGTGCTGAAAATGCTGTGAAGAATTTTGTATGCAGGACTGAGATATTTAACATGAAGTGTATTTTTTACATTTCTTGGTATAGTACCACCATCACACAGCGCCCGAGTAACTTCACCCCATACAACAAGACCGTTCATAATTCATTCTGATACAGGTACCTTTGTGACCTCTACCCCAATCAATCGGCTTATCAGTCTAGGGGTGATGTGCTTTAACCGATTTATGACAGTAACTAGAATAATTGGAGGATTATTTTCAACCTTGTAGATTAAACTCAAAAAATGATTCACCAGATTATGCTGAAATCCTCATCTAAGATTCATGATATTCCCCCAACCAATTAGTTTTAGGAGATTGATGATCCCAAAAGATGTGACGCTTTTCCTCTGAACTGACCGTTCTGCCACAAGATTCAAGTTGAAAAGTGGAGATGAGCTAGTTTCTTCATTCTTTCCTTTCTTGCTCTTCATTGAACGTTGTTGTGGAAGGACCATATTTTTAGACATGTTTGTTTGAAGGAAAAATTGTTCTGAGAAGTGTAATCTCATTTTGAGATGAACTGGTGAGTCTCTTTTTCCTATCGTCCGTCTTTAATTTAGCAGTAGCCATCGATATCATCAATCATCATTTCGATGACATCGGAGTATCCTTTTTGATATTTTCAATGAAGATCAGAGGGAAGTCCAAACGTCCTAATGATTCAGTTTCTCGAGTGATTGTCAATGATATCGATTCTTGGTTGATGCAATCAAACCAGTCACTCGATGTATCGATAGGTATCTCAAAGGTGGATGTTTTTAATTTTCAGCATTCAAATAATCTTTCATTTATACTATTAGTATAACTATGTATCAATAGTATACTCAACAAAATTCTGTACAAGCATTGTACAAACTAAAATTATAAAGATTAAGATGTTTATATAAAAAAATGAGGAGAGAGACCTCGGATGTATCATTAGAAGAAAAAATGCATCATTTCAGCAAATATCCAAATCTTAATGCATGATCTGGACATGTTCTCTCTATGTTCAGTATTTCTAGGCATAGGGATCATCTTTTCTCGTACCTTTGATGACATAACAGTGGTTATTTGTGTGAGAACCCTTCATCACTGATTTTCTTGAGAGGTCCAGGATTTCATATTTCTCCTTGTAGAATGCAACCACATGCTTATCATCACAAATTTGAGAAATGCTTAAAAGATTGTGTGTTAATCCTTTTATGAAAAAGGCATTCTCATTTTTGAGCAACTGGATTCCGTTAATGATTCCCTGTCCAATAACCTTAGCGGTGCTTTCGTCTCCATAGGTGACTATCCCATGATTAAGATCTGAATAATTTGTAAGGAGGGATTTGTCACCTGTGACATGCCTTGAACATCCTCTATTCAGATACCACTTAGTTTCATTGGCTGACATATGGTTTGAATGAGTAACCAGACAATTCTTCTTTTCTTTTGGGACCCATTTTGTGATAGGATTTTTAACAGTGGTTGATATTGTTTTCTTGTTTAATAATTTGACCGCTTGATTTAGTTACTTTTTGTTAGTCATTTTAGGTGGTGGTGGGTGAGAATCTCTTTTAATCATATTTCTAGGTTCTCTCAAGCCATTTTGTACTTCTCTGGTAGGTTTAAACTTTTCAATATGATTCTGACCAGAGCTATGTCGAGTCTTCTCAGGAGACAAGCATTCAATCTTATAATGACACGAATCACCGTATAAATGACATACTAGAGTAATTCTTTTATTACTACCTAAAGCAGCAATTCTTCCAGTTGTTAGTGCTACAGATCAACTCTTTGTTTCATATCCTAAGATGTTCTTATCCTTTTCAGATTTTCCCATACCTAATAGTCTTTCTAACTTCTCACCACTCTGGGAAAACTTAGTGTAGCTTAGCAGTTTTTCTGGATTCCTCTAAATCAAATAGAACTGTGTGATTTTCATTTTGTAGGAGCATATTTTTGTCTTTTAATTGCTCAACTTGTTTGTTTAGTTTTTCAGATTCTGCTTTAAAGAAGGTGTTAATTCTTTCAAGTCTATCATTATCTGAGTGATGTTGCTGTAAATCATTGATTAGGTGTGTATTAATTTCCAGAGTTTTATCCAAATCTTTTTGCAGCAATTCATTTTTATTCTCAGATATTCCAAGTCTTTAAACAACTTTGATGCTATGAATGTACAGTTGATTATAAGCATCTTGTAATTTATCCTGTTTCTCTTCTTCCGCATTTGTTTCCTCATTATCAGACAGAAATGATTCAGTGGCTTGCTATTCTTCCTCATTTTCAGATTCCATGGGAACGATAGGAGCAGTGGTGACCATAAGAATTTTCAATGATTTCTGATCTCCATTGCTCTCTGAGTCGTTAAATTCTAAATTTGACTCTTCTACGTCATCCCATGTGGCGGCCATTACCTTGCCCTTAGTTTTTCTGTTTGGGCATTCAGTAGACAGGTGTCCATACTTCTAACAGGCATAACATTGTGGTTCTTTGGCCTCTTTACTAAATTTACCTGCAGAAGGTCTGTTGTCCATATTTCTTCCTTTAGAAGGACGGCCACGATTCTTCTGAAAGAATTTTTGAATCTTTGTGCCAATAAAGCCACTTCCTCATCTTCATCTTCCTTTTCACTTCCACTGTCCCCATGTATTATTTTCTTTGATGTTTTTAAGATAGTTGTTTTGGATTTTTGGGTTTGTTTGAAGTGTAGTTCAAAAGTTTGTAGGGAACCTACCAGTTCTTCTACTTTCATCTCGTCTATGTTCCTACACTCCTTAATTGTTGTTACTTTGGGATTAAATCATTCCAGGGATCTTAGAATTTTCCTAAAAATTTTCGGTACCAGAACTTTTTCTCCCAATCCACCCATGGAGTTACAAATGATATTTAATGTAAAACCCCAAATTTTTTCCAACCTGGGATTAGACGTCCTTAGGCAATGGGTTAACTAAAACACCTTGGTAACTGCTCAAAACCCAATTCCATAGCCAAAGAAATCACTTAGGATTACTTCCTTTAGAAACTAAGCATAAGTTAGCTAGCGCTACGCTGGAGTAGCTATGAAATTGTCCCGGATCGCTTTAAATACATTCTACAAGACCCAAAACTTGTAGAATCAGTGGTGCTATAATACCCTAAAACCTTGGATCAAACTCTAAACCCATTTGCTCTCAGGAACTCTTTGAAACTTTGTATTGGATCTAGACCGCGCGTCGAAAGTTTGATACCTACAATCTTGGACCGTTATGACCGCTTAGCTGGACTTGACAATCGTTTCGAAAATCAAGGCCAACCGACGTTTAGAGGCTATTTCATTGAGCCTGGAGTGAAGAGAGTGAGAATAGGGTTAGATTTGGAAATTTTAATTCAAATCTGGTACGTGACTTGACGCATTATTATTAAGCGTTCTGACTGTCAGAATTCAGTCAAATTACACCCTCGGATCAGGAAAAATTTCTCTTTCATATCATGAGACTTGTAGACCTAATCTAGGCGCGATAACCGCTGAACTGAAATTGGACCGCCACGTGCGATCTGCGAACTCTTCCGGTCTGAAAATTTAATGTGTGCTAGATCCAGTATACATGAGCTTAAGTCCGACTGCGTTCGGCCAGGGGACCTCCAGAAATGCTCTTTTGGACCAGAACAGCCCCGAATTGGTTAGACCTCAAGTAAATATTGTTCCCAAGCCTAATTTGGGAAGAAATTAGGTTATATAAGGGCTTTAAACCTTCACTCCTCTCACCCATCCGAATTTGCTAGAAAGCCTAGCAAGAGTAAGAGAGAAAGTGAGAGTTTGTGAGAGAAGGTGGGAGAGATTTTCCTGCCACCTGCTGCTGCTGCTGCACGTGCTTAAGCGACGCACTCCAATCACTTTCCTGGAGATTTCAACGCACTTCTAGGTAAGGAAAACCCTAACCACTTACTGATTTGGGGATTTCTTTGATTCAAATGGCAAAGTAGCTGATGTACATGTGCATTAGGTCGCCTGTACACCGTTGACGAAGCGTATACGCTCCGTTCGAAACGATACACATATAAAGTGAAAGGTGCGGATTTTAGACGCTTTGATTGGTTATTTTCTACGCTTTCAATGTCATTTAATAGTAGATTATCGACGGCAATGCCATTTGACATGTACAACATGCTGTCCGTTTCCTGTTTCGTAAGCAGACGAAAAATATGAGATTTAGAGCATTTTAGTCATTTGTAGGAAATACTGTTTGCATCCATATTTTGTCGATATGATTGACATAAATTTTTGTCGCCTTAGGATATTAAGAATGCGTGCATGATCAGTTTGGCGAAGAGATTCGCCCAAATGCGCACTTTGAGTCGACATATAATATGTAGACTTAAGTGTGTAGACTAAGTGTTTGTATAAATGTTTGTATTAGTATTTATTGAATTAAATGGTATTGTGAAATAGTTTTGAGATTGAATTCTCAAATAATATGCTGATGTAAATGATTTCCTTCATGTTGGCTATATGTATGATTTCATCATATGTAAGAAATGCATGTGCTAGATGATTTACTTAAGTTGTATGTTATAACATGTGTTAACATGCTCACATTGTTGTAATGCATTTCCATTACCTTTATATGATTGCTGATGTGGATTCATAAATGTTTGGGACTATACTTAGTCCAGGCAGTCGATAACCGAGTAAATTCGTGGTTGGTTTATCTTTGCCACGAGGGACGCATCGATGAACGCGAGTCATGTTTTGAGTTGGCGGCAGTGGTTAGGCCACACGAAGTGTTTTATGCACTTCATGTCGCTCAGCTTGAGATGCACTCGTACTAGTCGAGCCCTTCAAGTAACCCAACTAGCCATTGTATGTTCACCATGTGTGTGTCATAACTGCTTGAACCTAGGGTACTGAACTTACCATTGGAAACCCTGTTAACCATGGTACCTTGATCCATAAAGACTCATGAGCCGGGCATGGTGGTATGGGACACCGTGGTCGAGCTATCGGCCTACGTTGGGTCCACAAACCTCCCCGTAGTGACCAGTGAGCACCCTACTCTGAGCAGATTATGGTGGTATGGGACACTATATTCTTGCTGTCGGCCTACACTGATCAGGTGACGAGCCCTTTGTAGTGACCTTGAGTTTATCCTTACACCGCATGGGGGCGATGAGTCCTGATGTAGTCTTAAGGATATAATAGGCCTGTATTGATAAGGTGATGGGGGAGAGGAGCAACGAGTGCGTGCAACAGCCCTGACAGCCCTTGCAGTGACCTATAAATATAACATCATATGAGATTACTAGGAGTGATGACCCTAGATAGGATCTGTGTTGGGATTGATATAAGGAAGGTACCTTAGTTTCCCAATATTACTGTATGAAAAGGACTAATAATAACTTGGTAATCATATGACCATCACATTGCATGTGCTTGGAAGATGTGGAGCACTGTGGGAAGAAAGCATGCCGCGGGCATAAGATGGTGCCGTATGAGGGAGATCGTCGGTGAGGGCATCCATCATGTCACGTCATATTGCATTAACAACAGTATTTAGTAATGTTTGATTAATTGCTTTACTATTATCGCATGATTGATTTGAGAACATGCTAATCTCTGCTCTATTATTCCACTGAGTTAATCACTCACTCCCACGTTACGGGACGGTGTTTTCGGACACCCACCAGTCCCTATTGTGATTGTAGATGATGGCAAGGCCTGCGAGGCAGAGCCGGGCTTGATGATTTGAGAACATGCTTGATGATGATTGACGGGATTACAGGGAGGTTGATTAGATGCCTTGACACTTGTCATTTTATATTTTTAGAGCACTCATGTATATTCTTTTTGTTTACTTTTGGAGTATACATGTATGTATATAACCTGGTAACATATTCACACTCTAGAGACAAACGACAGTTTATATATGTTATACATACTATCATAGTCTTCCACTTGTTAATTTAATTGTCTCTGAAGTATGATATGTTGTTTTGGCTTAATCCCAATCTTTTTTAATGCATGTTTACTGACAACATGCATCTAATATTATCTATGTTGCATAAATAACATTTTGGAACTCGGGAGTTGGGTTTTTACTCGACCCCCGATTTTCGGGATGTTACATTTAACTTTGTGAAAAACTCCATAAATGTCTCATGCTCTTTCATTCTGAGACTTTCAAACTGTAAAAGTCAGAAGTTGTAGTTTGGACCTCTTCACAGTGCTTATGCCTTCATGGGTTGTTTCCAATAGATCTCATGCTTTCTTGGATGTCCCACATATACTTATTTGATTAAATATATCTTGGGGCACGACACAGTAAATGGCATTCATAGCTTTTGCTTTAACAGTCTGTTTTCTTTGTCGAACATCGTCTAATTTTCTTTAGAGTTGGGTTTTGTGATAGTTGTGCCAATATCAAGTACAATTTATTCAGATAGTAGCACATCCACTTTCAACTATATCCCAGACGTCATGATCCAAAGATCTCAGAAACTAGTGCTTCCTAACCTTCCAGTATGCGTAATTTGAGCCATCAAATACTGGAGACTTGGTGACTAATGAGCCCTCTCCTTTAGCCATATTCCAAACTTTAGTCAAGATCACTCTATAAGCAGTGTAGCCCTTAAAGAGAGACCCGCTCTAATACTAATTAAAATAGCGGTGAAGACCGCTTTAGTTGAAGTAGGAATATGCCAATATGTCCTAGAGGGGGGTGAATAGGACTTTTTTTAAGTTTTTAGAGTTTATTAAAAAATATTATTACACTAATCCTATCAATATGCATTTATCAGGATTACTCAAAAGTAACTCTACTGGCTTAAAAGCCTGGTAGAGGATCCAATCACAAACTATTCAAGAAATAACAATATATAACCTAGTTTATGATGGATATATCTATGTATGTGTATGAGGTGTGATCTCAGGTATACAGATATGAAAGTATTGAAGTAAATCACACACATAAAAGAATAACAATCGTAAACACAATCATTTTTATAGTGGTTCAACTACTTGTCTACTCCACTCCCGGTAACTACACTCAACCCTTGAGTGTACCAGATTTCACTAAGGAGGTTTCACAGCGGTTCACCTCAAACTTAAGGTTTTAAATCAGGTTCACCTTCAACCTTTACAACCTACACTGAGGCTGATGTTTATGATCCCACGAGCAAGGGTCAACACAATGCACCCACTTTTAGGCACACTGGCCAAGGATATTTTATAAGACCCTAACAGAGGTTTTACACGGTTCACCTCAAACCCAAGGTTTTAACTAGTTCACCTTGAACTAAATGTTTATGCTCTCCTCCGAGCAAGGGTCCACATAACGCATCCACCACGTACACTCCCACCGGAGTCCTCCTTGAGGACTTGCAAGGGTGAGAAACACATTAGACCTAATCATATAAAGGAATGATCAAAGGGTCCTCTAGACTCTAGATACTTACAGATAAGTGGATGAGTCCCATTTAGTACGTTGACAAAAATCTCCTCCTTGTTGATGAAGAATCGTCTGCTTCCTTGATCCACAACTCAAATGATGTACTAATATATGACGATGGGTTGGGTCAAGGTTATGATGGAATTCTACTCTCTAAATGTTTTCCTATTAAAAGGATAGAGCGATTCTAATCATTTATGCATTCAAGGCATCCCAGCTTAATGATTTGTCATTAAGGTAGTAGCCGAAGGATCCTTGAATGTGGAAGTTCATTCCCCAATCCATTCTATTGAATATCAATGATGAGGGTGGATTAGAGGATGAACTCCCTTGAGAGAATGGCTTTGGGTATATGATCTAAGGTAAAACACTCAAGAGCACTCTCTTCTTTCTCTACCAGCAACAATAGAAAAGTTCTTTTTGTAAGACCCATATCTTGGTCCGTACCTTTCCGTACACTTCCGCGGTCTTACCAGTCGAATTCGGGCAACTTTCGACCCTTAACCGATATCGACGCGCTACCTTGATTCATATGCCGACAACCCGAGTCGACTCAGCCCGAGACCGATACCATAGCGACCCCACCATCTTTGCAGTTCCAATACCGCGACTCGCGCACCGAGGCGATACCCTGGTCAAGAGATATGGGCCAACGTTCGGTGCGAGAAAACACCGCGCGTTGCGAAACCCAAGAGAATCTCTACGATGTGTCACATCAATCACATTAATCCCATCAATCAATCAACCCATCAATCCATCACATGTCAAGTACACATCATTTCCATCCCTTTTCCCAAGCAACCACAAAAGTCTCCCAAACCCATACCTCTCTTACACAAAAAGCCACAAAAGTCTTCATCACCCATACCTCTCTTACACAAAAGCCACAAAAGTCAAAGATTTTTTACACAACCATCACTCACCTATCTATCCATCACTCTCTCTCTCTCCCTTTACATCACTCTCTCTCCTTCTCTCTTTCTCATTTCAAATTTCCAAGCAACAAAAGAGCTCTAAGAGACTCCATACGTATGAGGTTTCTCCAAGCTCCCTAAACTCCAAGTGGCCCACCTTCCTACCCCATCATCTCCCATCTCAACCCTCCATTCTTCATCTTAACCATTGAAGTTGAAGCCAAGGTGTCAAGGAACCCCTAGGAGCGAGAAGATCGGACGGTGGGTGCTAGATCATACTTATTTTCTTATTTTTATGATGGGCCAAGTGAGGCTCACCGATCAATGGTGTGGATCTCACTTGGGACCCTAAAATGTGGCCGATGGACCACTTGGATCATCATGATCATTCCATGATGGGGCCATTCTCTATGGACCCCATTATGATGTTTATTTTCTCTTTAGAAAGGTCATCTAGACCATCCATATTGGTGGGGAAAGGATCCCCACCGTTGATCTTCAGTTTTGATGGTCACATGTGCAAAATGACCCACTTGATGTATGATTTCATGTAAGGGAGGGCCCATAATGACGGGGTCCCTCCATCACAAGTCGTGTCCCACTCTCCATGTCTCTCTCTCTCTCTTTTATTTATTTTATTTTATTTTATTCTATTTTATTTTATTTTTATGCAAAAGGATTGTGTGGCCCACTTGAATGGATCCCACCTTGGCATTATATTTTTTTTTCAAGATTTATTCAAGTGGGGCCCACCATATGCATTGTACACCCATCAGTGGTGGCCCACTTCATCAGGGCCCACCATAAATTTTTTTTTAAAAAAAAGCCAGCCGTCCAGCGTCTGGGACGCTGGACGTTTCAAAGGAAATGAGAAAAAGGGAAAAGAAGAAAAAGGGATTTTTGGGTGGTCCACTTGCATAGGCCCCACCCTGATGTATCGCTCTAATCCAAGCCGTCCATCCCTCTCAGCATCTCATTTTAGGCGTTGAGCCAGAAAATGAGATTGAACGGAGCACCTGGTGGGCCATAGCGTCAAAGATCGCACCATCACCATTCAAACATCATTTTTGTATTTTATTTCATTTCCGTAGCATTTTAAAATTCGAACTCTAGACTCATTTGGATGGCCTCGAGCCACTGATCACCATGGTCGGGACGGATTTTGGCGCAGCGGGCCCCACGTGCGAAAAACCCCAAAAATATGGGTTTTCAAATTTTTGTTAAAAAATTGTAAAGAGGCTAAGCCTCTGACGTTGCACAGGTGCTGCAGGCGGGCGGGTGGGCTGTCGTGCAGCCACCCATGGCTGCTGCCGTGGGCCCCACATAATGTATATGGCTTATCTACGCCATTCATGAGGTGGGTCCCCTTCTCAGGTGGGCCCCCTCCAAAAATGGGACAGATCCAAAACTCAGGTGGCCCACACCACGTGAAACAGTGTGGATTGAATTCTACCATTAAAAAATTTTTAGGGCCCACAGAAGTTTTGGATCAAGATGAAATTTATGTGGTCCCTTCATCCAGGTCTGTTTGACCCTATCAATGGGTTGGATGCCATATAAATATTACAGGGTGGGCCCCACATGGGACCCACCATGATGCATGCGTTTAGCCCACCGTCCAGTGGACGGTGGCGCCCACCTGGTTGCTGCGTTACCTCCACCGTCCAGCGGACGGTGGAGCCCTCCTTGATGGACATGCCACCCCGCTGTCCAGTGCAATGGGACCCACCCATGATGCATGGGCTGCATCCAAACCGTCCATTCATTTTAAGAACCTGTTTTATGTCATAGGCCTAAAGAATGAGTTAGATCCTTAGCTCATATGGACCCCACCTTGGCCTGTTTTGAGGACCATCCTAATGCAGTTACAGTAGTTCATTGGGGCCCACTTTGATTTATGTAAGGCCATGGGATTAGGCCCAAATTGATATGTTCTAAGGCCATAAGACTAGGCCATTTGATATATTGTAAGGCCCATGGGACTAAACCCATTTGATTATAAAAAGGGTCCATGGGTTTAGGCCCACTTTGTTATGCATGCAAGGCCTATGGGTTAGGCCCATTTGGACTATTTAAGGCCTATGGGCTAGCCCCATTTGCTTTGTAAAAGGCCTATGGGTTTAGGCCCACTTATTATGTTCTAAGTCCATTGGACTAGGCCCTTTTTGATGTATTCCAAGGCCATTGAAATTGGACCCATTTGTTACATTTTTGAGCCCATGGGATCAGGCCCATTTGATTGTTTAAGGCCTACGGGTTTAGGCCCATTTGATGTACCATAAGGCCTAGGGGTTTAGGCCCATTGAACTCATATAATGCCTAAGGGTTAAGGCCCATTTGGCGTTCATATGGATTCAATTGGTGTGACCCATTCGACCCATGAGTTAAGCTCATTTGATGCAATGCTAGGCCCACGGGTTTTGACCCATTGCAATGTACACAAGACCCATTAGTGTGGCCCATTTATATGGCCCATCTGATGACTAAAAGGCCCATAAGATAAGGCCCATTTGATATATATGTAAGGTCCAATGGGGATAACCTACGGTCCATTGCAATGTGTAAATCCATTACAGACTAAGTACTGACGTTTACAAAGATCGTGCCTTGGGAGCAATGTTGGTTTGACGTCCACATTGCGAGTGTAATGCTGGTTGGATGTCCACATTACGACTCTCCTTAGGGCCCATTACTGGGCCGTACTTATTGTGTGTAGGCCGTCCAGGTCCACTGCATTGTAAGATAGTTCATTTTATTATAACATGTTTAGTACAGTTCCATGACTCACGATCATACGCATCATATGTATGCTTGACGTGAGAATTGTCTGATCATAGTAATTGCCTTCGGCAGGTTGTTTATGGGCTCCCGGTTAGGCGGTGTTGCCCTACATGAGCGCACGATATGCGCAGGATTGGTTGCATGACTGGATAGCGTGATTCATGCATTCCGCATTTGTGTGACATGGTTATTGTATGCCCTAGCGACACCAGGGCCGTAGCCTCCACAGACGCATTGTGGTTGGCAGGATTGGATACCGAAAATCATGTTCTACATGGGCTGCTATTGATATCCCTGGATGAAAGTCCCTAAACCCTTATGGTACCAAGAGGTTGCTCCAACATCTAGGCCGAGTGGGTAGATGAGCGTTGAGTGCCGATTACCAGACGGTTACGCTCTCTATTGTGTCGTGGTCGGTTGGAAGGGGGTGCGGTCTTACCTGCCCGAGTGTAGGGGGCAATCCTAGGCTGAGTTTGACCAGATCGAGGAATGGGTCCGCTATCGACGAGTCGCGCCCGATATTGGCAGACGGATAGTGAGGTCTTTTCCACTTACCTTATTGCGCACGATGTGGCGACAATCTGGTTTAGAGTGTACTAGATCCCGGTGATATTCCATACTTTGAGCTGTATTGATGTGTGGACATAGATGAGGATCTGTATGCTTGAGTTGCATTGTACATCACATGGCCTAGGGGTGGCCGATACCATTCATGTCTTGCATCGCATAAGCCTTGGTATGGCTCATGATATTATGGTTCCATCTACATATTCCGCAATTACTTTGTCATTGCATGATCATATTATTACCTTGCGCACACACTTTCACCACCCTCTAAGCTTTCTGTAAGCTTATGCACGACCGTTGCGTGCAGGTGACGTTGGATCGCAGCAGCGCTGAGGTAGGAGCACGTTGCAGAGCGTTTGGAGTTTTTGGTTCTTTACCATTGTATTTCCCTTTATGCTCATTGTACTTGTAAAGTTTTTGATCATAGTGGAAATGTAATGGAGTGCTTGGTTGTTGTTTGTGGGTTATGCCTTTGGTTATACTTATTACGAATCAAACTGACATTGAAAATCCTCCTCGTAGCATCCCAGGATCGGAACCTGGCGAATGGGAGCTAGGAGCCGAGAATGGGGTTCTACGGAGGCTGTCGGTGCCGGATTCGGCGATCGAGAATTCTGTGAGCCCGATTTTTGAGTTTGGGGCGTAACACTTTTTATGTAAGGAAAAGGTTCCAACGGATATAAAATGGTCATATTTATGACTGAATTTGATATCATCGAGCGTATACTCTCGATAGTATTGACGGTATGCTTGATAATACAAACTCAAATGTCATATGCTTTTGAAATCGATTACCAGCTGGTTGAGGGAATCGAAACTCGTGTCGATGCTATCGGATTTTGAACTCCAATTTCATCGATATAAGGTTCGATGCCTCGACATTTAAAAAAGAGAGAGCCTTACTATGAAATATTTCAAGTTTATAAGAACAAACGAGGGACCTTCGATATCATTGGAATTTGAATGTCGATGATATCGATAGCTGTGTCGAGGCATCGATAAATCTAGAGGATTTTCATTTAAGCTTACTAGACAGTTTTTATCCCTATTCGATGCTATCGATATTATCGATATTTGAATATCGATTCTATTGAGTGACCCTCCATCATAGATAAACTAGATGAAATATTTTACTGGAAAACTTCGTGTCCATGTCCGATATTATCGAGAGCCTTCCGATATAATCGAGATTTGAACTTCGATGGTAACAAGGTGGGCTTTGATATATCAAAACATATATGATTTTCTTAAGTAAAAATAAGGGTGTCGGAGAACTTCCTGTCGATATTATCGAGTCAACTTTAATGGACTCGAGATTCAAATATCAATGATATCGATAGGTATATAGATACATTGATAATTCCGTCCAGATATATATTTGGTTGCTGGACACTTTTTTATCCTCATTCGATTTTATCGATTGAACTTTTGAGGACATCGATAGTGTACGTTGATCATATCGATATGTGTATCGATACAATCGACAAAGTAAGAAAAACTTAGAGATTTTCTATTTTTGAAAATATTTTCTCACTTATAAACCCTATAATGTTCTAACTTGTTTTAAGGGTTTTATTCAGTTGGTGTTTTGGGACATGGGATGTGAGGCTTAGATTTACTAATGGTAAGCTTGCACACATCCATTTTAGGTAAACGCTTTGAATTGATCTTCCAATGATGCTCTGTAGTCCGATTAACCCAACTCTCACACTAATTGACAAACCAGGGCACTTTCAGATACAACCAATGAGGACATTGAAAGTGAAAGAGAAAACGAAGTTGAGGAAGTGGCCCTGTTGGCTCATCGATTCAAAAAATTCTTTTAGAAAAATCGTGGCCATCCATTTAAAGGAAGACAGATGAACACCAAACATTTCACAGGTAAATATGGTAAAGGGTCCAAAGAACCACAATGTTATACCTGTCAAAAGTTTGGACATCTTCTACTGAATGCCTAAATAGAAAAACCAAAGGAAAGGCAATGGCAGCCACATGAGATGATAGGTAGAGTCAAATTTAGAATCTAGTGGCTCAAAGAGCGATGAAGACCAGAAATCTCTGAAAATTCTTATGGTCTCCACTGCCTCAACCATTCCCACTGAATCCGAGAATGTTAAAGAACCACAAGCCACTGATTCATTTTCATCGGATAATGAGGAAACTGAAAAGGATGAAGAAGATTAGGATAAATTACAGGACGATTACAATCAACTCTACATTTATAGCATCAACATCCTTAAAAAACTTGGAATATCTGAAAACAAAAAGGAATTACTGCAAAAAGATCTGGATAAAACTTTAGAAATTAATACACATCTAATTAATAATTTATAGCAATATCATTCAAATAATGATAGACTAGAAAGAATCAACTTCTTCCTTAAATCCGAGTCTGAAAAACTAAACAAACAAGTTAAGTTATTAAAGGATAAAAACATTCTCCTTCAAAATGATAATCACACATTCCCATTTGATTTAGAATAATACAAAAATCTGCTGAGATAAACAATAAGTTTTCTCAGAGTGTTGAGAAATTAGAAAAACTATTAGGGATGAGAAGACAAGGAAAAGATAAGAGCGGCTTAAGATATGATAAGTTTAAAGAAAAATCTACTGCTTCAGGAAGTAAAACTAAGTTTACTCCTGTGTGTCATTCGTGTGGTGATTCAGGTTATTATAAGTTTGAATGTGCATTTCCTAAGAGGACACAACCCAACTTTGGTATAAAAAAAACATGCTGGTAAAATCGGACCAACCAGAAAACAAAATGTCAGGTGTCCTCCTAGGAATATGGTTAGAGGAAATACACAGCCATCACCACCCAGGATGACTGACAGAATGAAGGAGTTATTAAATCAAATGGTTAAATTAAACAAGAAAACAAATGAATTTGTTAAGACAAGAAAACATGATTCAGTTGCCCAATTTAATTAAAGAAACTAAATCTACCACGGTTAAAAATCCTGTCATAAAATGGGTAGTAAAAGAAAAGAAGAATTGCCTTGTTACTCATTTAAATCATATATCCGGCAATGATACTAAGTGGTATCTGGATAGCGGATGCTCAATACATGTCACAGGTGACAAATCCCTCCTTTCAAATAATTTAGATCTTAATGATGGGATAGTCACCTATGGAGACGGAAACACCGCTAAGGTAATTGGACAGGGAATTATCAAAGGAATAAATTCACTCAAAAATGAGAATGACTTTTTTATAAAAGGATTAATGCATAATCTTCTGAGCATTTCTCAAATATGTGACAATGAGCATGTGGTTACATTCAACAAATGGGAATGCGAAATATTTAACCTATCAGGAAAATCAGTGATGAAAGGTTGTCGCACAAATAACCACTGCTATGTCATTAAAGGCAAAGGAAGAACTGATTCATATGCCTAGAAATATTAAGCATGAAAAACAAGTCCAGGTCATGCATCTAGATCTGGATAGCTTCTAAAATGATGCAATTTTGCTGAACTCCTAATGATATATTTGAGGTTTCTCACCTTAATATTTTTGTATATAAACATCATGATGTTTATAATTTTGATTTGTACAATGCATATATAAAATTTTGTTGTGTGTACTGTCTGATTCAAAGATATACTAAATTATACATGAAAGTTTGTCCAAATGCTGAAAAGTGAAAAATTGTCACCTTCGATATGTCTGTCGATACAACATGTGGACTTTTCGATTACATCAACAAAGAATTGAAACCATTGACAATCTCTCAAGTAGCTGAAACGACGGGTCGGTTGGTCTTCCCTCGATCTCTTCATTGAAAATATCAATCAAGGTATATTGATATCATCAAACCTATGTTTGATGATATCAAAGGTCACTGCTCAATAAAAGTCAGAAGATCAGAAAAAGAGTTTCACTTGTTGATCTCATTTTGGCATTGCATCTCTCAAAATAGTTTTCAAATCCAAATCTTCTTTCATCCCAAGCAACAATGTCTAAAGATAAAGGTCTAGTTCTTCCACAGAGTGCCTTAACTGAGAGAAAGAAAGGTAAGAAGAATGCAACTACCTCATCTTCATTTTCAGACTTAGAAATTGTGGCAGAACGAGCTGTTTATAGGAAGTGCATTGAACCCTTTGGGATCATCAATCTCTTAAAACTGATTGGATGGGGAAATATTGTGAATTTTGGAGGAGGATTTTAGTTTGATCTTGTGCATCAGTTTCTGAACTTAATCTACAACGTTGAAAATAATCCTCCACTCATTTCTATCATCTGGTTGGTGTAGAACTCACTAGGATACATGTATCAGAATGGAATATGAATAGTCTTGGAGTATGGGGTGAAGTTACTTGAGCATTATGTAACAGTGATACAATTCCCAAAAATGCAAAAAATGTTCTTCATATTAAGCATCTCAATCCTGCCTAAAAAATTCTTCACAACATCTTTAGCACAAATGTCTATTCCTGTGAAGTTTCGGGCAACAAGCTTTCTCCATACATTCTCAATATTTTGTATGAAATTCATCAAGGTATTCATGTGTGTCTACCCACTCTTCTTCTACAACAGTTAATCTGTGTGTCTACATAAGAATACATCACTACACTTTCATTCCTATGTCTTATGTCCAAGCTTTCCCAAAAAATTCGGCTGCCTTCTACTAATGATCTCCCTTACCCGTGTGCTTGGTTCAACTACGAAGACATTTGCAACCTGAATATCATTGACAATGTGTTTCGTGGTGGAAAAACTGACCTAACCTTAGGTAAAGGCAATCATGTGCGTAACCCCAACTCTGTTAATATCATTGAGGCTTTCACAGAACAAGCCATTATACAAAACCTTCTAGACGGACAATCTCACATGATGAAATGACTTGATGACTCTGAAGCCTATCTTTCAGAGATCAAACACATGCTGGTGGCTCTGCAACATGCTACAAAACAAATTCTGGATTCCCTACCTGCACAATAGGCATACTTAGGCTTTCGTTATCTGTAGTGTGTCCTTCCCTTCATCACTTACCTAGAGTCTCCCTGGAATGCTTAGGGCATAAATATCTTTTTGAGTGCCCTACGCTCATATATGTGTGTGTGATGAATTACTAACTTGCAGAGTTTGACAATTTTGTTTTTTTATATATTTTGTTTTGTTTATATATATATATATATATATATATATATATATATATATATATATATATATATATATATATATATATATATATATCCTTTGAGTGAGCAATATACTCTATTTTTGGGTGCCCATGGACGGGCTTAATTTTTTTTAGTTTGGAAGGAATGTTATACTACTGCCAACTTGGGCAGTATATATTTTTTGGATATTTTGGGCTATGGCTATCTACATCTCATATATCTTACTGCCATATTTTGTGATCCCTTGTTTTCTCTGGTTCATATAGACAATGGAATATGATGCGTGTGATGCTTACTCTTTATTTCCATACTATCTACCTATTTCACTGCTCTCCTTTGTCCTGATAAACATACATGTTTTTTGTAATAAGATGATCTTTCACACCTATCTATTATGCTTATGCTCCCTTGTAACATCCCGAAAATTGGGGGGTCGAGCAAAACCCAACTCCCGAGTTTCAAAATATTATTTATGCAACATAAATATGTATGATTGAATGTTGTCTGTGATAATGTATTAAACATGAGTGAGATTAAGCTAAAACAGCATATCACGCTCCAGAGACGGTTAAATTTACAAGCGGAAGACCGTGATAGTATGTATAACATATATAAACTGTTGTATGTCTCCAGAGTGTGAATATGTTACCAGGTTATGTACATACATGTATACTCCAAAAGTAAACCAAAAGGATATACATGAGTGTTCTAAAAATATAAAATGACAAGTGTCAAGTATCTAATCAACCTCCCTATAATCCCGTCAATCAGAACATGCATAAAGGAGGAATCCTCCTCATCATAATCAAGTCCAGCTCTGCCTCGCAGGCCGCGCCATCATCTGCAATCACAATAGGGACTGGTGGGTGTCCGGAAACACCATCCCGTAACGTGGGAGTGAGTGATCAACTCAGTGGGATAAGAGAGCAAAGATTAACATGTTCTTAAATCAATCATGCGATAATAGTAAAGCAGTAATCAGACAATCCTAATACTGTTGTTAATGCAATATGACATGACGTGATGTATGCCCTCACCGACGATCTCCCTCATACGGCACCATCTTACGACTGCGGCATGCAATCGACCCTCAAGTGCTCCACATCTTCCAGGCACATGCACTGTTATGGTGATATGATTTTTGAGTTATTATTAGTCCATTCAAACAGCAGGATTGGGAAACTGAGGTACTTCCCTTATATCAATCCCAACACAGATCCTGTCTAGGGTCGTCACTCCTAGTAATCTCATACGATGTATATTTTGTAGGTCGCTGTAAGGGCTGTCAGGGCTGTTGCACGCACTCGTTGCTCCGCTCCCCCATCACCTTATCAATACAGGCCTACTGTACTCTACTGCTACGGAAGGGTGGTCGCCTCCCGTAGACTCAGAATACGCTCGCGGTCACTACAAAGGACTCGTCGCCTGATCAGTGTAGGCCGACAGCAAGAATATAGTGTCCCATACCACCATAATCTGCTCACGAGACTAGGTGCTCACTGGTCACTACGGGGAGGTTTGTGGCCCCAGCGTAGGCTGACAGCTCGACCACGGTGTCCCATACCACCATGCCCGGCTCATGAGTCTTCGTGGATCAAGGTACCATGGTTAACAGGGTTTACAATGGTAAGTTCAGTACCCTAGGTTCAAGCAGTTATGACTCATGCAGGGTGAACATACAACGGCCAGTCGGGTTACTTAACGGGCTCGACTAGCACGATCGCATCTCAAGTCGAACGACATAAAGTGCGTAAACACTTCGCGTGGCCTAACCACTGCCGCCAACTCCAAACACGACTCGCGTTCATCGACGCGTCGTTTGTGGCAAAAATAAGCCAATCATGAATTTGCTCGGTTACCGACTGCCTGGACTAAGTATAGTCCCAAACACATATGAATCCACATCAGCAATCATGTGAGAGTATTGGAAATGAAATACAACCATGTGAGCATGTTAACACATGTTATATCGTACAACTTAAGTAAATCATCTGACACATGCCTTTCATACATATAATGAAATTATGCATATCGCCAACATATAGAAAATCATTTCCATCAGCATATTAATTGAGAATTCAATCTCAAACTAAATCATAATGAAATCATCAAACACATGTCATAACATACAACTTAAGTGAATCATCAAGCACATGCATTTCATTCATATAAAGAAATCATGCATATGGCTAACATGTAGGAAATCATTTACACCAGCATATTAATTGAGAAATCAATCTCAAACTAATTTATAACACCATTTAATTCAATACATACTAATACAAGCATTTATACAAATACTTACACTACACACTTAAGTCTACATATAGTATGTCGACCCGAAGTGCGCATTTAGGCGAATCTCTTCGCCAAACTAATTATGCACGTATTCCTAACATTCTAATGTGACAATAAACCATGTCAATCACATCAGCAAAATATGAATGAAAACAGTACTTCCTACAAATGACTAAAATTTCCTAAATCTCATATTCTTCGTCGGTTTACGAAACAGGAAACGGACAGCATGTTGTACATGTCAAACGGCATTACCGTCGATAATCTACTATTAAACGATATTGAAAGCATTGGAAACAGTCAATCAAAGTGTCTAAAATCTGCACCTTTCACTTTATATATGTATCGTTTCGAACGGAGCGTATACACTTCGTCTACGGCGATCAGGCGACCTAATACACAAGTTCTATCAGCTAACATGCTATGAATCCTAGTGAACCTCAAATCAGAAACTTCTAGGGTATTTTCTTACCTGAAAATGCGAAGAAATCACCGGGAAAGTGGTTGGAGTGCGTCGCCTAAGCACGTGCAGTAGCAGCTGCAGGTGGCAGGAAAATCCCTCCCACCTTCTCTCACAAACTCTCACCTTTTCTCTCTCCCAATCTAGGGCTTTTTTGCAAATTCGGATGGGAGAGAGGAGTGAGGGTTTCAACCCCTTTTATAAGCCTAAAACTGCCCGGAATAGGCTCGGGACCAAAGTTCACTTGATGTTTATCCAAAGCGGGGCTGTTTCGGTCCAAAAGATCATTTCTGGTGGTCCCCTGGCCGAACGCGATCAGACTTAAGCTCATGCATACTGGATCTAGCATACATCAAGTTTTTCATTCGGCAGGGTTCGCAGATCGCATGTGGCGGTCCAGTTTCAGTTCAGCGGTCATCGACCGTAGATCAGGTCTGCAAGTCTCATGATATGAAATAGAAATTTTTTCTGATTCGAGGGTATAATTTGGCTGAATTCTGATGGTCAGAACGCTTAATACTGACACGTCAAGTCGTGTGCCAGATTTGAATTTGAAATTCCAATTCTGTCCCTATTCGCACTCTCTTCAGTCCGGGCTCAATGAAATAGCCTGTGATTATCGGTTTGACTTGATTTTCGAAATGATTGTCAAGTCCAGCTAGGCGGTCCTAACGGTTTAAGATAGGAGGTATCGGACTTTCGACGCGCGGTCTAGATCCAATACAAAGTTTCAAAGTGGTCTAGAGAACAAACCTTCTTAGAGTTTGGTCCGAGGTTATAGAGTATTATAGAGTCATTAGTTCTACTCGCTTTGGGTCTTGTAGAACGTATTTAAAGTGGTCCAAGTTAATTCTACTGAGTATTCAGTTTGTTACTCAACCAAACTCTACCCTAATTATGGCAGAATACGGTCCTAAAGCCATTCTATCCCTCATTTTGGGAACTTTTAGGTATTATATAATTTTTATTTATTTTCTGGGGGTTCATTATCAAGTTTACCCTAACTCCACCAAATTTCATAATATTTTAAGTTTTAAAAAAATTCTAAAAATTCTAGAAACAGCAGCTGTCCAACAAGTGATTATCAGACAGTTGCTCACAATGACCTACTTTAAATTATATTAAATATTTTATTATATTTTTCACATATTTTTATATAAAACTACACTCATTTAGCTTAAATCTGATTTTTGAATCACGTAAATCGGAGTTATAACGAAGGAGATATGATTTTTCAAAGTCTAAAGAAACGTGCAGGAAAAAAGGTGCAGAAACTCGCTGTACGGACGAGTTTGGCGATGCATCGCCGACCACTGACCTGTTTGGGGTGATTTCTCCGTCTGATATTTAAAATGGGTGTATTTTAGAACCTGGGATGAGTTATTTGACATGCAATATATGATTTTGGGGTAGGAGAAGCTGATCTATCCAACTAGTCTACTTATTTAGTGAGAATTTAAAAGGTTAATGGTTAAAAACCTTCTTTATTTATTTATTTACTATTCATAGTACTTTTAGCTTAAGTATTGATCAACATCACCTAAAATTTAAAATTTGTGTCTAATATGAGAGCTCCTAGAAAATTTTGAAGGATAAAGTAGTGAAAGGTGAGATTTTCGAAGGAAATAGGGATTTGAGACTTTTGGATTGAGTTTTGAGAAGTTAATCAAGTGTTAGGATTGACCCATTGTCTAAGAACGTCTAACCCCAGGTTGGCAAAAATCCGGGGTGTTACATCCCTGAATTTTGGTTCTCTCATATTCTCTAACTTCAGTCAATATCACATGTTATATTATCCTTTGCCAATAACTGACAAAAAGGGGGAGAATAAATCCACCCCGAAGGAAAATTGTTTGTATCTGTTTGTGGATGGTGGTGCAGGTGTTAGGAGGAGTAGCTCCAAGATGACAGGGGGAGTTGCTGTTAGGGGGAACAGTTATTGTATGTGTGTATGTGCTAACTAGATAAACTTTATAAAATTGTGTAAAGTTCATGTACACACAGTTTAAGGTGTTAGTCTAGATGTTGTTCTAGGGTGTTTTGGTGTTTTGTCATATAATTGACAAAGGGGGAGATTGAAATTTCCCTGGTTTGTCAATTAGCGTGAGCGTTGAGTCAGCTGGACAAAAGAGCTCCACAGGAAGATTGATCAAGCGTCTGCCTCAACCGAATGTGTGCCTGAACTCATCACAGTAAATTTTAACCTCACATCCCATGTCCTAAAATACTAGGTAATTAAAATCTTTAAAATTAGATAGAACACCCTAAGGAATTATGTTTAGAAAAAAATTTTCAAACTCAGAAAAATCTCTAAGTTTTCTGCCTTTGTCGATATATCGACTAGTTGTTCGATGAAATTGAACCCTATTATCGATGTCCTCAAAGCTCACTTGATATTTTCGAATTGAGGACATAATATGTCCAGCAACCACAAAAAATCTTTGGATAGAATTATCGATGTATCGATAGAGGTTTCGATGTCATCGAAATTTGAATCTCTAGTTTTCGAGTAGACTCGACAAAATCGACATCAGGTCTGTTGTGTCCAAAGTTCTGCTAAGAAAAATCATGTAATCTTTGATATATCAAAGAGCTCCTCGATATCCTTAAAATTTAAATCCTGATGATATCAGAAGCCCTTCGATGATATCGGATTGGGACACATTTATATCCAGCTAGTTTTTCAGGTTATTTTTCTCGGATCGACGGTCACTCGATAAAATCAATATTCAAATATTGATCATATTTAGACATGGTCAATGTCATCGAAGATGAACGCAAATTATCTAGCAAGCTTATAAGAAAATTCCTTGGAATTAGTGATGAATCGACATTGCCTTCGATAGCATCGATATTCAAATTCTGAATATATCAAGTGATGCTCGATCATATCTTTTTCTTGAAAATCTTCAAAGGCAAGTCTCTCACATTTTCAAATGTCGAGGAATCGAACCTCATGCCGATGAAATCGGAGTTCAAAATCCAATGACATCGATGCACGTTGGATTTTATTGACTAGCTGGAAAAGGTTTCAATAGCGTTTGACATTTGAGTTTGTGTCATCGAGCGGCTAGTTGATACTATCGAGAGTATACGCTTGATGATATCGAACTCTATAAAAAATGTGACCATTTTATATCAACTGGAGCCTTTTTACCTATTTAATGAGAGCTTGCCCTTGGTTGTTGGATAGAGAAAATAGAGAATGCTTTTGTGTGTTTAACTCTAAATCATATACCTTAAGCCTTTTTCTCTCATGAGAGTTCATCCTCCAATCCACCCTCCTCATTGACATTCAATAGAGTGGATTAGGGAATGAACTTTCACATCCTTTAGCTACCACCTTAATGGAAAATCATTAAGCCGGGATGCCTTGAATGCATAGATGATTGGAATCGCTCTATCTCACTTATAGGAAAATATTTATTAGAGTAGGATTCCATCATAACCTTGACCCAACCCTTCGCCATGTATTGGTACATCTTCTGAGTTGCGGTTCAAGGAAGCAGATGATTCTTCATCATCAAAGGAGGAGATCTTCGACAATGCGCTAAGCGAGGCTCATCTACTTATTTGTAAGTCATTAGAGTTCAGAGGACCCTTGTGATCATTCCTTCTATAGGATTGGGTCTAAGGTGTTTCTCACCCCTTGCAAGTCCTCATAAGAGGCCTCCGGCGGGAGTGTACATAGGGTTGCTTTGTGTTAACCCTTGCTCTATGGAGAGCATAAACTGGTTAGAGGTGAACCTATTTAAAACCTCCAGTTAGAGGTGAACCTATTGTGAAACCTCCGTTAGGTTCCTTGTGTGGATCCTTGGCCAGTGGGGCCTAAAAGTCGGGTGTTGTGTGTTGACCCTTACTCATGGGAGTATAAACTGTCATGTAGACACGTTGTGTCTACTTGAGTGTAGGTTGTACTGGTTAGAGGTGAACCTGATTTAAAACCTCTGGTTTGAGGTGAACCAATTGTGAAACCTTCTTTAGTGAGATCCGGTACACTCAAGGGTTGGGTGCGTCAGCTGGAAGTGGAGTAGACAAGTAGTCGAACCACTATAAAAATGACTGTGTTTGAGATTGTTATTGTCTTTCATTGCTTACGTGATTTATTTAAATACTTTCATATTTGTTTATTTGAGATCACATCTCACACACAGTCACATCAATCATAAACTATGTTTGCATCTTGTTTATCTTTCAATTAGTTTTATGATTGGATCCTTTATTTAGCTTAGAAGCCATTAGAGCCACTCTGAAGAAATCATGGTACTTAAATATTTACTCATGATTAGAGTGAAAGGATTTTAAGTAAACATAAAATATTTAAAAGTCGTATTCACCCCCCT